>JAIOJX010000029.1:41859940-51859940 GCA_022376925.1 Tragulus kanchil | reverse complement strand
TTACTCTCCTGGGGCTGAAGGGTGACAGTGCACATGGAGTGGTGCCAGCTCAGGAAGCTCACCAAGTCCTGATGTCCAGAGTCTTTGGGGAGAGGGGCACCTCAATCATTTATATCTAGTTGGCTACCTCTGTGGTCAGCCTCCAACTCCAGTCCTTCAGAAGGCCCAACACAGGTGACCCCAAACCTCCACACTACGTAATGTTAAATTTTCATTTGTATCATAAAATTACTGAATTTCTGACCCGTCAAAGCCTCTGTACCCAGTAAGAACAGTGCTTTGGTGCAGAATGAATCTTACCTCCATATGTGATAGCCAAATTAATCTAAAAGAAATAAAGTTAACTGGATATTACTAGTTGCTGGGTGAATTTTTCAAGATATAAAGCGTGCTAAAACAGGAGAGAGAAAGATGGATACTAAACAGGGCTCCTTTCTTGTTTGGTCAGAATGATAAATGCAGTTCTGGAGCTTCTGGAATCTTTATTCTTACCAGTCATTAGGCAAGAGGCCAGTTTCCTGTTATCCTAATTACAAAGACCAACAAGATACAAGCTTGCATTGTAGTAAGACTATTTATGTCTGAAGTAACGATGTATATTGCTTTGCTGTCTCTTTCATTGGTCTCCATCTTAAAATAGGATAATATTAATTTCTACTCTATAGTGTGTTTAATGATTAAACTAGAAGCTCTTAGCACAGTGACTGGAACACAGTAAGTAACCACTCAATCAGTATTAGTTGCTCTCATTTGTATTTAATTGAATTTCATTAGCTCATTTGAATTGTGATTGTAGTCACAGACTGATTTTCCTGAGATGTTTGTGTTTCGTCTTTGATAACAAATAATACTGTTACATCTATCTCATTGATCTTGTCCATCTTATCCCATTGGTTCTGTATTTATTCCTTTCCTCTTCCTTGTGCTCCCTCCTCCTTCTCTCTTGCTCTCTTTTGTTTGTCCTTCCTAATTATTTTTTTTCTTATTTTATTGCCTCCATTTTCACTTACTCAGTGCTGGTTCAGCTTAATAAGACTACTTTTTTAATTGATTGGGAGAAATTTTTTCTTATGTATGACATGAGGGAGTTGGGTTGAACCAACCTGCAGTTCTCTACCAGAGTCAGATTTTGTGGCTCTGTTAATCTATATGACATGGTAATATGAATGTTACAGAAGCAAGGAGAGGGAAATACTGAGGTCAAGGAGAGATGTCCAACTAGCTTGTTTCCTGGTGTAATAAGGATGATCCAACAAAATCCATCTTACACAATAGTGTAGAGAAGTACTGAGGGTTAGTTTAAGGACATTAAGGTGAGAGACCCGAGGAAGAGGTTTAGGTAAGTGACAAAAACAGTACTTTTAAGGCATCTAATCACTTCTCAAGGAATGGTAGGTTAAAATACAAAGCAAATTAATCTAAAAGAAATAAAGTTAACTGGATATTACTAGTTGCTGGGTGAATTTTTCAAGATATAAAGCGTGCTAAAACAGGAGAGAGAAAGATGGATACTAAACAGGGCTCCTTTCTTGTTTGGTCAGAATGATAAATGCAGTTCTGGAGCTTCTGGAATCTTTATTCTTACCAGTCATTAGGCAAGAGGCCAGTTTCCTGTTATCCTAATTACAAAGACCAACAAGATACAAGCTTGCATTGTAGTAAGACTATTTATGTCTGAAGTAACGATGTATATTGCTTTGCTGTCTCTTTCATTGGTCTCCATCTTAAAATAGGATAATATTAATTTCTACTCTATAGTGTGTTTAATGATTAAACTAGAAGCTCTTAGCACAGTGACTGGAACACAGTAAGTAACCACTCAATCAGTATTAGTTGCTCTCATTTGTATTTAATTGAATTTCATTAGCTCATTTGAATTGTGATTGTAGTCACAGACTGATTTTCCTGAGATGTTTGTGTTTCGTCTTTGATAACAAATAATACTGTTACATCTATCTCATTGATCTTGTCCATCTTATCCCATTGGTTCTGTATTTATTCCTTTCCTCTTCCTTGTGCTCCCTCCTCCTTCTCTCTTGCTCTCTTTTGTTTGTCCTTCCTAATTATTTTTTTTTATTTTATTGCCTCCATTTTCACTTACTCAGTGCTGGTTCAGCTTAATAAGACTACTTTTTTAATTGATTGGGAGAAATTTTTTCTTATGTATGACATGAGGGAGTTGGGTTGAACCAACCTGCAGTTCTCTACCAGAGTCAGATTTTGTGGCTCTGTTAATCTATATGACATGGTAATATGAATGTTACAGAAGCAAGGAGAGGGAAATACTGAGGTCAAGGAGAGATGTCCAACTAGCTTGTTTCCTGGTGTAATAAGGATGATCCAACAAAATCCATCTTACACAATAGTGTAGAGAAGTACTGAGGGTTAGTTTAAGGACATTAAGGTGAGAGACCCGAGGAAGAGGTTTAGGTAAGTGACAAAAACAGTACTTTTAAGGCATCTAATCACTTCTCAAGGAATGGTAGGTTAAAATACAAAGCAAAATGCTTTCGTTCACATAGTTTACATTTTGTTGTTGCTTAGTTACCAAATTGTGTCTGAGTCTTTTTGCAATGAACTGTATGTAGTCTGCCAGACTCCTTTGTCCATGGGATTTCCCAGGCAAGAATACTGGAGTGGGTGCCATTTCCTTCTCCAGGAGATCTTCCCAGTTTACATTTTAGTTCTATTAAAATTTTCCATTTCAAAGGATGTTTTGAAAGATTGCAACAAAGGAGAAGGCAAGAAAGTGATCCTTTTAACTATAGTTAGCAGAGTATGTGCTTTAGTGTAGGGATTGCTTCCAGGTACTCATTCAAGATTAAAGTTAGTAAAACTTTTCTAAGGTGACATGCAACACAAAAGAAATGAAAGTGGATTGGATGTCAGTACAGCAGTGCTGGTTACTGACACCTTCAGTTTCGATGTTTCAACATTTATTAAATTTTTTGCCAGGAAAGCTTACTTGTTTTTAATTAATCCACATTCCAATTCTGTGTTTCAGTTGACTGAGCTTTAAATCTGCTACCAGTGGATATCACTGCACAAATAAATAACTAAATTTTGTTTTTGTTTAATTTTGCTTTTGCAGCTTTTTTTCACTTTTCACTTGATAAAGTATGATTTTCAGAAAGGTGAACCAATTAGAAATGAGCAGGGCTGGTGTAGTGATGTGAAAAAAGGTAAGTTTCTTCTATTTCAAGATGCCTCCTCAGGCAAAGTCTCTGAAATTCTCTTTAATTATGGAATTTAGAAAAGAAAGAGTGGTCATTTCTAATAGATAACATGACTTATTTTGAATGTTAATGCAAGTAGAATGGTTCAATTATTAGAAGTTAGAGGCCCCGTGAAGGTCACTCAGGTGGCAATTACAAAAATTTACAATTGCTTACTATTGGGCTTATAGTTTTCTTAATCCTCCACTCCTCTAGTGGTATATGTCTAATGTACTGTGTCATCAAAATATAATTTAAAAAAAATAAGGGACAAAACAGTACTTTTAAGGCATCTAATCACTTCTCAAGGAATGGTAGGTTAAAATACAAAGCAAAATGCTTTCGTTCACATAGTTTACATTTTGTTGTTGCTTAGTTACCAAATTGTGTCTGAGTCTTTTTGCAATGAACTGTATGTAGTCTGCCAGACTCCTTTGTCCATGGGATTTCCCAGGCAAGAATACTGGAGTGGGTGCCATTTCCTTCTCCAGGAGATCTTCCCAGTTTACATTTTAGTTCTATTAAAATTTTCCATTTCAAAGGATGTTTTGAAAGATTGCAACAAAGGAGAAGGCAAGAAAGTGATCCTTTTAACTATAGTTAGCAGAGTATGTGCTTTAGTGTAGGGATTGCTTCCAGGTACTCATTCAAGATTAAAGTTAGTAAAACTTTTCTAAGGTGACATGCAACACAAAAGAAATGAAAGTGGATTGGATGTCAGTACAGCAGTGCTGGTTACTGACACCTTCAGTTTCGATGTTTCAACATTTATTAAATTTTTTGCCAGGAAAGCTTACTTGTTTTTAATTAATCCACATTCCAATTCTGTGTTTCAGTTGACTGAGCTTTAAATCTGCTACCAGTGGATATCACTGCACAAATAAATAACTAAATTTTGTTTTTGTTTAATTTTGCTTTTGCAGCTTTTTTTCACTTTTCACTTGATAAAGTATGATTTTCAGAAAGGTGAACCAATTAGAAATGAGCAGGGCTGGTGTAGTGATGTGAAAAAAGGTAAGTTTCTTCTATTTCAAGATGCCTCCTCAGGCAAAGTCTCTGAAATTCTCTTTAATTATGGAATTTAGAAAAGAAAGAGTGGTCATTTCTAATAGATAACATGACTTATTTTGAATGTTAATGCAAGTAGAATGGTTCAATTATTAGAAGTTAGAGGCCCCGTGAAGGTCACTCAGGTGGCAATTACAAAAATTTACAATTGCTTACTATTGGGCTTATAGTTTTCTTAATCCTCCACTCCTCTAGTGGTATATGTCTAATGTACTGTGTCATCAAAATATAATTTAAAAATGAATGTTTAAAAAACAATGAATGGCAGTTTATAATTCTATGTCCAGAGAAAAGTGAGACAGACTTGGGTTTAAATCTGGACTCTCCCACTCAGAGACTGTCCCACTCTGGGCAAATCACTTGACCTGTCAAAGTCTCATTTTCTTTTTATGTAGGGTACAGGTGACAATATTTTTTTTCACCAGGCTGCTGTTGACAGCTAAATGAGATGATGTATGCAGAGCCCAGTAGAGGGCCTGGTGTGTAGCTTCTTACCTCCCTCCCTTTCTCTTCTTTCTCCCGTTCTTCCTCCTCCAACTCGGTCTTTCTTATAGTTCTCGGTTAGAAATTTGAATCAAACCAAGTGCTCCAATTAACCTGTGGCTGCATATATTCAAGGTAGAAAGTTAAATACAGAGATGTGGCTTTAAAATTGGTTTGCCATCCAGTCAGAGAAAATAAGACCAAAGTTACTTTTTACTGCCTCCTAATTTTTTTTTTTTTTTTTTTTTTTTACTGCCTCTTAATGTTTAAACTACCTTTCAGAGATGACTTCAAATATGGAGATAAAGTTTACAGATCTGTTTCCTGTCCTGGCCCCTGTAGTTGAAAG
Organism: Tragulus kanchil; assembly: GCA_022376925.1. Classification (NCBI taxonomy): domain Eukaryota; kingdom Metazoa; phylum Chordata; class Mammalia; order Artiodactyla; family Tragulidae; genus Tragulus; species Tragulus kanchil. The sequence continues at coordinate 51,854,825 of JAIOJX010000029.1, read as the reverse complement.
ATTGGACAAAAAGATAAGCCTTATCTATTAAAAAGTAAATATCCCCATCCTCTGAATTTCAAGCCTAAGAGCATTTATCAAATGTTCAACTCTACAGAAAGTGTCTAAGAGGAAAGTTGTTTCTAAGGAGATTTGAAAAGACCTTTGTTTGATCACACTTTACTAATTTATTCTGTTTATTATATCTATAATAATATCTGATAAGGGAACTTGGATTCCAAAACTGCTTATGCAATCTCAAAGTTTTCAAAAGCAGATTGTCCCCAAATATCTGATTTATAATTTTGCAGTTATCATTATGGATTGCTCAGTATTTTTCCTATTAAAGCATTGTGTCTTTTTCAGTGTTTTCATTACAATGGGGCATGGTGTTGATCACTTCCTATTTAGGGAACCAAGATTCCATGTGTCACGCAATGTGGCCAAAAAAAAAAAAAAGCATTGTATCTTTCATAAATTATGCCTAAGAGGGAGACGTAAGGATGCACTCTAACCTTTTTATGCATTTGCAATAATTAATTTATCAGGGAAGAAACCATCACCTGTGTCCTGAAGAAGAAAAAGGAAGAACATAAATTTTCCAGAAAATGTAAGAGGCTTAGAAAATTCTGAAATGCTCATAGGGAATGTAGACTGATAGAACAGACAAGGGAGTCAAATGGAAGTGGTTAAAAAACAAACAACAAAAAAACCGTCCAACATTTGGTAGCTATGTAATGTTGGGCAAATTACTTTTTTATTATTTTTATTTTTTTAAACTTCCAAATATGACTTTGATTGGTAGTGAAAGAAAAGGAAAGGAAAATTTTATTATTTCGTTCATTCTTGCTTTTGCCTTATAAATAATAACCTGATGTTAATGAAATTTAACATCAAGGAACCATTGGAAAGAAACAAATATGTACTGCCTTGTTACTTTGCAATTTCTGTCTTGATCTCCTTATTGACCCACTGTTTTTTTAGTAGCATAATGTTTAGTCTCCTAAACTTAAAATTCTTTTTAAATTTCTTTTCCTGTGGCTGATTTCTAGTTTCATGCCACTGTGGTCAGAGAAAATGCTTAAAATAATTTCTAAATGCTTACATTTGTTGAAGTGATTTTGTGCCCTAGTATGACTACATACTAGGGCAAATTACTTTTTCACCCTCAGTTTCTTCACCTGTAAAATGAAGAGAATGGTATGAGGGCCTGTCTTACAGGTTTGTGATGAGACTGGAATGGGATACTTTTGTAAAGTGCTCAGAATCGTGTCTAGTTCCCAGAAGGCGCTCCATAAGTAGAGCACTGGCAGTGATGAGGGTGAGGATGATTATGGCGATGCCAGTGATGATAGCAGAGTCTCTGCTGAGGCAGGGGAGCCTAGTTTTGGCGAATGGCTCGTGTGCACTTTTGGACCCATGATGCCCGAAGGCGTGGGAGCAAAAGACACGAAAAGAGTGTTCAAATGACATGAACTACTTCAGTGTGCTGAAATACAGCCTCCTGAGACTTGTCAGGTAGATGTTAATTGTCTTCACAATGGCCAGAAAAAGTCAGCAATGGCCTTGAAATCCTCTGAGAAAGAGATCACTGGTCCCCTTGTCTTCTACCTTAGAGGTAGTTTTTTAACCTTGCTCATTGACTGGGCAATATCTTGATTAATTTGAATACTCCTGATTAAAAATTATTTTAGATAATTTGTCTAAATATAAATAAAACTAAAAACTTTCATAGCTTATCTCCTTCTGAAATGCTCATAGGGAATGTAGACTGATAGAACAGACAAGGAGTCAAATGGAAGTGGTTAAAAACAAACAACAAAAACCGTCCAACATTTGGTAGCTATGTAATGTTGGGCAAATTACTTTTTTATTATTTTTATTTTTTTAAACTTCCAAATATGACTTTGATTGGTAGTGAAAGAAAAGGAAAGGAAAATTTTATTATTTCGTTCATTCTTGCTTTTGCCTTATAAATAATAACCTGATGTTAATGAAATTTAACATCAAGGAACCATTGGAAAGAAACAAATATGTACTGCCTTGTTACTTTGCAATTTCTGTCTTGATCTCCTTATTGACCCACTGTTTTTTTAGTAGCATAATGTTTAGTCTCCTAAACTTAAAATTCTTTTTAAATTTCTTTTCCTGTGGCTGATTTCTAGTTTCATGCCACTGTGGTCAGAGAAAATGCTTAAAATAATTTCTAAATGCTTACATTTGTTGAAGTGATTTTGTGCCCTAGTATGACTACATACTAGGGCAAATTACTTTTTCACCCTCAGTTTCTTCACCTGTAAAATGAAGAGAATGGTATGAGGGCCTGTCTTACAGGTTTGTGATGAGACTGGAATGGGATACTTTTGTAAAGTGCTCAGAATCGTGTCTAGTTCCCAGAAGGCGCTCCATAAGTAGAGCACTGGCAGTGATGAGGGTGAGGATGATTATGGCGATGCCAGTGATGATAGCAGAGTCTCTGCTGAGGCAGGGGAGCCTAGTTTTGGCGAATGGCTCGTGTGCACTTTTGGACCCATGATGCCCGAAGGCGTGGGAGCAAAAAGACACGAAAAGAGTGTTCAAATGACATGAACTACTTCAGTGTGCTGAAATACAGCCTCCTGAGACTTGTCAGGTAGATGTTAATTGTCTTCACAATGGCCAGAAAAAGTCAGCAATGGCCTTGAAATCCTCTGAGAAAGAGATCACTGGTCCCCTTGTCTTCTACCTTAGAGGTAGTTTTTTAACCTTGCTCATTGACTGGGCAATATCTTGATTAATTTGAATACTCCTGATTAAAAATTATTTTAGATAATTTGTCTAAATATAAATAAAACTAAAAACTTTCATAGCTTATCTCCTGTCCTTTGAGGATTTCCCGAATGATGGTCCAGAGGAATAAAACATTTTCTTAAACTTGTAGTAACATTTTAATTAAATCAGACTCTAATACTGTACAGAAAGATCACACAGACTTGTCTTTGAGTTCCAGGTCCCTTCTTTTCTTTTCTGTTTTTTTGAGAGGTAAGTAGCGTTTATTAGAGTCGGGGCAGGGAGAGTCGCTGCCAGTACAGTGAGCTGGTTTAAGGAAGAAAGGAAGGATGCTGGGAGAACAGAGGGCTGGCTCAAGGGAGAGCTGATCGCTCCCTTTCTGTCAGTTGAACTTTGCTAACATACTTCACTCTTCTGGGCCCTGGCACCTTCCCTGTGAAATAGAGATTAGGTTGAATAGTTTTGAAGGATTTCTGTGAAAAATTAATAATGCTTGCATTTCTCATGTAGCTTGCTCCATAGTTAAGTGCTCATTAAGTAAATACTGCCACCATCTTAATCGTATTTAAGATTATTGTTATAGTTATTATTGTCATTATTATCATTACATGTTATATGTTTTTATATGTCAGAATCTACATAATCCCAAAATGTAGCAATTAGTGTATTCACTCAGGATGTAAAATAAATTTAATATTCCTTTCTTTAAAATTCTGTTTCCTTTTTGTTAGTTTTTCCAAAGTGATTTGTGCTCTGGCAGTCTGAGAAAGGGTGTGATTTAGACACCTAGAGTAATTGATGTCAGATACAATAGAAATAAGTTCAGAGCAAGGAAGGATAAGTTGCGCTGCATGTACTGGTCAGATGTGACTAGGTTCACACTTAGTGTGTGTAACAGAAGTTTTAATCAAATCACTGAAAATGCCTCTCTCTCAGGGGAACCCCGGGCTTCTCATTTCTCTAGTGAATGAAAAGAATCCTTCTTTGGCTATGCTGGGGATAAGAAGCACACAGAGAGGAAATTGCTTTGTGATGTTTTTAAGAAGGAGATGTTTACTTTAACACTGGAGATCTAATGATCCAAGACCAGGAGAATTTCTTTAAGATAGCAAGAACATGGAAAGTTTGCTATTAAAAAACTTGATAAATTTTTTGTCTAAATATAAATAAAACTAAACTTTCATAGCTTATCTCCTGTCCTTTGAGGATTTCCCGAATGATGGTCCAGAGGAATAAAACATTTTCTTAAACTTGTAGTAACATTTTAATTAAATCAGACTCTAATACTGTACAGAAAGATCACACAGACTTGTCTTTGAGTTCCAGGTCCCTTCTTTTCTTTTCTGTTTTTTTGAGAGGTAAGTAGCGTTTATTAGAGTCGGGGCAGGGAGAGTCGCTGCCAGTACAGTGAGCTGGTTTAAGGAAGAAAGGAAGGATGCTGGGAGAACAGAGGGCTGGCTCAAGGGAGAGCTGATCGCTCCCTTTCTGTCAGTTGAACTTTGCTAACATACTTCACTCTTCTGGGCCCTGGCACCTTCCCTGTGAAATAGAGATTAGGTTGAATAGTTTTGAAGGATTTCTGTGAAAAATTAATAATGCTTGCATTTCTCATGTAGCTTGCTCCATAGTTAAGTGCTCATTAAGTAAATACTGCCACCATCTTAATCGTATTTAAGATTATTGTTATAGTTATTATTGTCATTATTATCATTACATGTTATATGTTTTTATATGTCAGAATCTACATAATCCCAAAATGTAGCAATTAGTGTATTCACTCAGGATGTAAAATAAATTTAATATTCCTTTCTTTAAAATTCTGTTTCCTTTTTGTTAGTTTTTCCAAAGTGATTTGTGCTCTGGCAGTCTGAGAAAGGGTGTGATTTAGACACCTAGAGTAATTGATGTCAGATACAATAGAAATAAGTTCAGAGCAAGGAAGGATAAGTTGCGCTGCATGTACTGGTCAGATGTGACTAGGTTCACACTTAGTGTGTGTAACAGAAGTTTTAATCAAATCACTGAAAATGCCTCTCTCTCAGGGGAACCCGGACTTCTCATTTCTCTAGTGAATGAAAAGAATCCCTTCTTTGGCTATGCTGGGGATAAGAAGCACACAGAGAGGAAATTGCTTTGTGATGTTTTTAAGAAGGGAGATGTTTACTTTAACACTGGAGATCTAATGATCCAAGACCAGGAGAATTTCTTTTATTTTTGGGACCGTACTGGAGACACTTTCAGGTATGGAATAGCATGTGTTGCAAAGCTTGTTGTGCTATTGTGAGCCCTGCTCTGAGGGAGGCTCTGCAAAACATATGTACCACCTGCTCTCTGCCTTCAGGCCACAGAATGCTTTTATCTCCATGTCTCCCTCTTTAAAATTTCACTGCCCATCTGTGTTTAGATTGAAACATAAGTTACATTCTTATGTCATTTTTGTAATTATGTTAATGAATCACTTGGTTCAAAATCAGTGAGCTCCATCTTTTTTTTTTTTTTTCCAGAATATGATACAAGCAGACTGATGTGAAGTCTACATGGTAGGGTTAAAACATAAAACCAGTTTAGTCAAATATGGTCCAATTCTTGACCATAATGAGACCGCAAAATTTCGCTTTCTTATATTCTTTTTAAATTTCTTAATTATTTTAGGTGTATGTATGTGTTTTGCTCTCTAATCAGTGACTATAGGACAGTGGAGGGCAAGACAATGGACAGTCCAGAAACATCCTTTTTCCTCACCTTCTTTATGTCATGTTAGGAGGTAACCTTATGCAAAATCATTTTTTAAAAATATTCATTCATATGCATTGAAAAATTAACCCAAAGGGGTTAATCCCTAGAAATTACAGAGACTCAATACACTGAAAGGCAATCATATCTTTCCTTTCAGGTTTTTCTGTCATTAGAGATAGAGAATGCATTGTCCTTAACTGTTATTATCAATATATTACAAAACAAAGAGAAATTTGTTGTTATATTTATGACATTTTTTAATTTATAATGAGCCATTTATATCAGTAAGACACAGATAATGTAATTTTAACTAAAAAACAGATACTGATTTTGTTGACTTACCAACAAAGTTCTTCCTTAGAGATGTCTTTCGTTTTGAAAACTGCCATTATTTCTGATTATTAGATGCCTACATAGAGCCAAATACAGGGCACTAAAACTTAAAACTGGGGACCTCATTCTTCAAATATAGGTATACTCACCGGAACTTGTTTTTTTGTTTAGATAAGTGAATGAAAAGAATCCTTCTTTGGCTAGGCTGGGGATAAGAAGCACACAGAGAGGAAATTGCTTTGTGATGTTTTTAAGAAGGGAGATGTTTACTTTAACACTGGAGATCTAATGATCCAAGACCAGGAGAATTTCTTTTATTTTTGGGACCGTACTGGAGACACTTTCAGGTATGGAATAGCATGTGTTGCAAAGCTTGTTGTGCTATTGTGAGCCCTGCTCTGAGGGAGGCTCTGCAAAACATATGTACCACCTGCTCTCTGCCTTCAGGCCACAGAATGCTTTTATCTCCATGTCTCCCTCTTTAAAATTTCACTGCCCATCTGTGTTTAGATTGAAACATAAGTTACATTCTTATGTCATTTTTGTAATTATGTTAATGAATCACTTGGTTCAAAATCAGTGAGCTCCATCTTTTTTTTTTTTTTTCCAGAATATGATACAAGCAGACTGATGTGAAGTCTACATGGTAGGGTTAAAACATAAAACCAGTTTAGTCAAATATGGTCCAATTCTTGACCATAATGAGACCGCAAAATTTCGCTTTCTTATATTCTTTTTAAATTTCTTAATTATTTTAGGTGTATGTATGTGTTTTGCTCTCTAATCAGTGACTATAGGACAGTGGAGGGCAAGACAATGGACAGTCCAGAAACATCCTTTTTCCTCACCTTCTTTATGTCATGTTAGGAGGTAACCTTATGCAAAATCATTTTTTAAAAATATTCATTCATATGCATTGAAAAATTAACCCAAAGGGGTTAATCCCTAGAAATTACAGAGACTCAATACACTGAAAGGCAATCATATCTTTCCTTTCAGGTTTTTCTGTCATTAGAGATAGAGAATGCATTGTCCTTAACTGTTATTATCAATATATTACAAAACAAAGAGAAATTTGTTGTTATATTTATGACATTTTTTAATTTATAATGAGCCATTTATATCAGTAAGACACAGATAATGTAATTTTAACTAAAAAACAGATACTGATTTTGTTGACTTACCAACAAAGTTCTTCCTTAGAGATGTCTTTCGTTTTGAAAACTGCCATTATTTCTGATTATTAGATGCCTACATAGAGCCAAATACAGGGCACTAAAACTTAAAACTGGGGACCTCATTCTTCAAATATAGGTATACTCACCGGAACTTGTTTTTTTGTTTAGATGGAAAGGGGAAAATGTTGCAACCACAGAGGTTGCTGACGTTATTGGAATGCTGGGCTTCATACAGGAAGCAAATGTCTATGGTGTGGCTGTGCCAGGTACGAATATATGTCAGCGTTGGGAAGCACTCTCAAAATGCCACTTTTCTTTCATTTTGCTACAGTCTTACTGTGTAAAATTGAAGATTTCATCTTTCACATATTAAAATAAATGTCTTAGTTTTGGCTTGGTACATAATGTCCTAGCCCAAGCTAGCAAGCTTCACAGTCACCCCCGGGGAATGGAACCAATTGTGTTTTAATGCACGTGTATATTTTTAAGCAGATCTTTTGAAAACTCTGGTCAGTTATTTAGCGCTAGAAATAGTTACAGCTTTTCGGTGGCTTATTGTTTTTCTCCAGATGACTAGAGTTTATACATACCACTAAACAGAAACGTGTTCTAATAAATGTTTAATAGCACTGGCTTGTAGTTAAATCGAATCTTTTTCAGGAATTATTTTAAGATCTGTTTGGCCTCATTTATCTTTATAAATATGTATATGAGGATTGTCTCATGTTGGTGAAAATGGCAAAAAAAAAAAAAAAAAAGTGACCAATTTATCACAGGATAGCTACATTCCCCTTCACTGTGTTTTTTTGGTTTTTTGTTTTGTTTTGTTTTGTTTTGTTTTACAAATGACAGTATTTTCCAAATGATGTTTGTCTGTGCAGGGAATACTGAGGGTGGGAAGGTTTGAATAAAGGGCCAAATAAAAAGTATGTTTTAATAGACAGGCCCTGGGTGCTGGGGAAATGCTGCAAGAGATTCTGAACCCCTAGGGGAAAAAAAGGTGCCATGAGACACAGTAAGGGACCTGTGGAGTTAGTTACGGAAATACTAGTCTGTAGTTCTTTATTTTTTTCACTGATGCTTAACATGATATTTCTTTAAAAACAGATACTGGTTTTGTTGACTTACCAACAAAGTTCTTCCTTAGAGATGTCTTTCGTTTTGAAAACTGCCATTATTTCTGATTATTAGATGCCTACATAGAGCCAAATACAGGGCACTAAAACTTAAAACTGGGGACCTCATTCTTCAAATATAGGTATACTCACCGGAACTTGTTTTTTTGTTTAGATGGAAAGGGGAAAATGTTGCAACCACAGAGGTTGCTGACGTTATTGGAATGCTGGGCTTCATACAGGAAGCAAATGTCTATGGTGTGGCTGTGCCAGGTACGAATATATGTCAGCGTTGGGAAGCACTCTCAAAATGCCACTTTTCTTTCATTTTGCTACAGTCTTACTGTGTAAAATTGAAGATTTCATCTTTCACATATTAAAATAAATGTCTTAGTTTTGGCTTGGTACATAATGTCCTAGCCCAAGCTAGCAAGCTTCACAGTCACCCCCGGGGAATGGAACCAATTGTGTTTTAATGCACGTGTATATTTTTAAGCAGATCTTTTGAAAACTCTGGTCAGTTATTTAGCGCTAGAAATAGTTACAGCTTTTCGGTGGCTTATTGTTTTCTCCAGATGACTAGAGTTTATACATACCACTAAACAGAAACGTGTTCTAATAAATGTTTAATAGCACTGGCTTGTAGTTAAATCGAATCTTTTTCAGGAATTATTTTAAGATCTGTTTGGCCTCATTTATCTTTATAAATATGTATATGAGGATTGTCTCATGTTGGTGAAAATGGCAAAAAAAAAAAAAAAAGTGACCAATTTATCACAGGATAGCTACATTCCCCTTCACTGTGTTTTTTTGGTTTTTTGTTTTGTTTTGTTTTGTTTTGTTTTACAAATGACAGTATTTTCCAAATGATGTTTGTCTGTGCAGGGAATACTGAGGGTGGGAAGGTTTGAATAAAGGGCCAAATAAAAAGTATGTTTTAATAGACAGGCCCTGGGTGCTGGGGAAATGCTGCAAGAGATTCTGAACCCCTAGGGGAAAAAAAGGTGCCATGAGACACAGTAAGGGACCTGTGGAGTTAGTTACGGAAATACTAGTCTGTAGTTCTTTATTTTTTTCACTGATGCTTAACATGATATTTCTTTAAAATATATTTCTATTTAAGTGTTTCCTCTTAGTATTTTACATTAATAGTGACAGAATGGAAATTATGGGTCATTTATGGGTCATTTTTCTATTCCATCTATTTCATTTCTGTAGTCTAAGTAATTAAACATAGGCTCTGCACTTCCTCTTTTCCTGAATCGTTTCTAGAGAGTAAATCATAAACTCCAGAAAAGACCCACTTGTTCATGCTACTGTTGCATTGTTATTGCTGCAATAGATGTCATGTCTGTATTTGTAACAATGTGTAATGCTTCTAAAACTGACTCTATTACAAACTTTTTTTTTTTTCAGATTATGAAGGAAAAACAGGAATGGCTTCTATTACTTTAAAACCAAATAAGTCTTTAGACTTGGAAAAGGTTTATAAACAAGTTGTTACATTTCTACCAGCTTATGCCTACCCACGATTTTTAAGGCTTCAGGTAAGTTTACCTACCCATAAAATTTAAGACCGGGAATCTATCAGATGGTTTAATTACAAAATAATACTCGCCACTTAGATAATATTTCATTTTGTTTTTATTAGAAAATTTCAAGAACAATGAAAAGCATTGGGATGCTACTTTATGCCATATTTGAAGCCTAATTACAGATAAGAATACAGTAAAATACTCAGTCTTGGTCCTTGTTCTGTTTGTTGTTCCCTTCCTCTTCAGTCGAGATAAATGATGGTCCCAGTGATTGTGAAAGTTAAACCCACATCTTACACACACCTTTGTGCTTGTGAAGACATTTGGTGTTGGATACCTAAAATTAGGTTCCACCAAGCTGACATCAGAATGTCTGCAGGATGGGTGTAGACCCTTAAGGCGATTGGCTTTAAGCAGTTTTACTTTTAATGCTATACTCCTCTCCAGTCTCCCTCATGGACTTTATATTTTGGGGGAATTCTTTAACTCATTTGTTTGAGAGGTGGGCCCTGCCTTGTTAGGTGACTTGAGTAAACTCCAACAAAAAGAAAATAAATTTACTCAGCTACTAGGCAGCTTTGCTTGCTCATTTTTTCAGCCATTTCTTCATATAATATTGTACTTCAAAAATAATTTCCCAAATCTCTTAACATAATCGCATAGAACTTTTCTAGATATATTTGTCATACTACTGTTAGATCCTTAATAGAGCAATAGCTAACTTTCTTTCTAAAATATTTGCTAAGTAATCATTGTGGCCAAGTCACTGCTTGACCAATGAGACACATCATCTAAACTGTCACAAACACATATCCATTTACATCATATTTTAAGAGCTTTTGCATACATTGTCTTAGATTACTTTCATAGCAGTCCTCTGAAATAATAAAGGCAAGTAATTATGAAAAAGAAATAACACAGTTTAAATCAAAAATTTTGAAATAATTGTACACACATTTAAGAAACAGTACAGAGAGATCCTCTGATTATTTAATGTGAATGCCAAAAGAAAAACGGGAAAAAAAATGGCTTCTATTACTTTAAAACCAAATAAGTCTTTAGACTTGGAAAAGGTTTATAAACAAGTTGTTACATTTCTACCAGCTTATGCCTACCCACGATTTTTAAGGCTTCAGGTAAGTTTACCTACCCATAAAATTTAAGACCGGGAATCTATCAGATGGTTTAATTACAAAATAATACTCGCCACTTAGATAATATTTCATTTTGTTTTTATTAGAAAATTTCAAGAACAATGAAAAGCATTGGGATGCTACTTTATGCCATATTTGAAGCCTAATTACAGATAAGAATACAGTAAAATACTCAGTCTTGGTCCTTGTTCTGTTTGTTGTTCCCTTCCTCTTCAGTCGAGATAAATGATGGTCCCAGTGATTGTGAAAGTTAAACCCACATCTTACACACACCTTTGTGCTTGTGAAGACATTTGGTGTTGGATACCTAAAATTAGGTTCCACCAAGCTGACATCAGAATGTCTGCAGGATGGGTGTAGACCCTTAAGGCGATTGGCTTTAAGCAGTTTTACTTTTAATGCTATACTCCTCTCAGTCTCCCTCATGGACTTTATATTTTGGGGGAATTCTTTAACTCATTTGTTTGAGAGGTGGGCCCTGCCTTGTTAGGTGACTTGAGTAAACTCCAACAAAAAGAAAATAAATTTACTCAGCTACTAGGCAGCTTTGCTTGCTCATTTTTTCAGCCATTTCTTCATATAATATTGTACTTCAAAAATAATTTCCCAAATCTCTTAACATAATCGCATAGAACTTTTCTAGATATATTTGTCATACTACTGTTAGATCCTTAATAGAGCAATAGCTAACTTTCTTTCTAAAATATTTGCTAAGTAATCATTGTGGCCAAGTCACTGCTTGACCAATGAGACACATCATCTAAACTGTCACAAACACATATCCATTTACATCATATTTTAAGAGCTTTTGCATACATTGTCTTAGATTACTTTCATAGCAGTCCTCTGAAATAATAAAGGCAAGTAATTATGAAAAAGAAATAACACAGTTTAAATCAAAAATTTTGAAATAATTGTACACACATTTGTAAGAAACAGTACAGAGAGATCCTCTGTACATTTTACTCAGCCTCCTCTACTGGTAATATTTTTCAAAATGATTACAACCAGGATATTGACAATGATACAATCCACTCATTTGATTAAAATTTCCTCTGCTTTTGCTTGTACTCATTGGTATGTGTGTGTGAATTAAGTTCCATACTTTTTTTTTTTTGGCCACTTCTATTGGTCTTTCATTTATCTATTTTCATCCATCTTTGTGCTTTGACCTGTGGGCCTCCCATTGCAGTGGCCTCTGTTGCTGCAGAGCACCAGTTCTGGGCACATGCACTCCAGAGCTCCCGCTTGGTAATTGGACACATCCGTCCAGCTGCTCTGCTGTATGTGGGATCTTCCCAGGCTAGGGATCGAACTGGCGTCCCCTGCACTGCAAGGCGGTGTCCTTACCCACTGGACCTCCAGGGAAGCCCAGTTCCATACATTTATTACCTGTGTAGCTTGTATCAGTGACCATAATCAAGATATGAACAATTCCGCTACCACAGTGCTCTCTCATTGCCCTTTTATAACCCCACCCAGCTCCCTTCTGCCCTTCTCATCTTGCCCCACAAGAATGTATTTTAATGGAGTAGAAAGCTGATGGACCAAATAATGTTTTAAACATTTACCTCCAAGGGCAACTTAAAATTCACCATCATTAATCAAAAGAAATATTTTGGCACAGGACTTCTCTATAAGATTAAATCAGCCCTGTACAAATTTAGAAAATATTTTAGAATCATAAACACCTAAAAAAAGCTTCATTTATGACTGTTAAATTTCTTCATATAATATTGTACTTCAAAAATAATTTCCCAAATCTCTTAACATAATCGCATAGAACTTTTCTAGATATATTTGTCATACTACTGTTAGATCCTTAATAGAGCAATAGCTAACTTTCTTTCTAAAATATTTGCTAAGTAATCATTGTGGCCAAGTCACTGCTTGACCAATGAGACACATCATCTAAACTGTCACAAACACATATCCATTTACATCATATTTTAAGAGCTTTTGCATACATTGTCTTAGATTACTTTCATAGCAGTCCTCTGAAATAATAAAGGCAAGTAATTATGAAAAAGAAATAACACAGTTTAAATCAAAAATTTTGAAATAATTGTACACACATTTGTAAGAAACAGTACAGAGAGATCCTCTGTACATTTTACTCAGCCTCCTCTACTGGTAATATTTTTCAAAATGATTACAACCAGGATATTGACAATGATACAATCCACTCATTTGATTAAAATTTCCTCTGCTTTTGCTTGTACTCATTGGTATGTGTGTGTGAATTAAGTTCCATACTTTTTTTTTTTTGGCCACTTCTATTGGTCTTTCATTTATCTATTTTCATCCATCTTTGTGCTTTGACCTGTGGGCCTCCCATTGCAGTGGCCTCTGTTGCTGCAGAGCACCAGTTCTGGGCACATGCACTCCAGAGCTCCCGCTTGGTAATTGGACACATCCGTCCAGCTGCTCTGCTGTATGTGGGATCTTCCCAGGCTAGGGATCGAACTGGCGTCCCCTGCACTGCAAGGCGGTGTCCTTACCCACTGGACCTCCAGGGAAGCCCAGTTCCATACATTTATTACCTGTGTAGCTTGTATCAGTGACCATAATCAAGATATGAACAATTCCGCTACCACAGTGCTCTCTCATTGCCCTTTTATAACCCCACCCAGCTCCCTTCTGCCCTTCTCATCTTGCCCCACAAGAATGTATTTTATTGGAGTAGAAAGCTGATGGACCAAATAATGTTTTAAACATTTACCTCCAAGGGCAACTTAAAATTCACCATCATTAATCAAAAGAAATATTTTGGCACAGGACTTCTCTATAAGATTAAATCAGCCCTGTACAAATTTAGAAAATATTTTAGAATCATAAACACCTAAAAAAAGCTTCATTTATGACTGTTAAATTTCTTACAGTATTTGCTGTCATTAGTACAGTGCATGACAGTTGGTAGCACAGTTATTTAATGAAGAAATTATAATAAATGATCTGGTATTAAGCAATGCAAAAGTGTAAGTTGTGTCTGACAAAATGAATAGGACAAGTATCTTATCAAAACCTGTTTAGCACCTTATTTATTTTTGTTTTTTTGGTGTTGTTCATCTCTAAGTTGATTTTTTTAACCCTTTTTTTTTTTAGTTTGTTTTTACAGAGTTTTGTTGTTTACAGCTCTGTATAATCCCAATTCCATCATAGGTATATCTTTGACCCCTCCCACCTGAGCCACCCTCCAACGCTCCCCCATGCCACACCTTCAGGTTGTTGCATAGTCCCCATGTAAGATCCTTTAGTTCCACAGTGCATTCACAGTGGTTATCTCTTTTGCATCTGATAATGTAGGTTTCCATGTTGCTTTTTCCAAACCTCTCACGCACTCTTCCCTCCCAACATTGTCCATAGATCTGTTCTCTATGTCTGTTTCTCCATCGCTGCTCTGCATGTGTATTTATTGGTACCATCCTCCATATATATGTATTAGTATACTGTATTTGTCCTTTTCTTTTTGACTTACTTCACTTTGTATAAGAGGTTCTAGATTCATTCACCTCATTAGGACTGATTCTTCTGCATTTCTTTTTACAGCTGAGAAGTATTCCATTGTATATATGTACCATAGCTTCTTTATCCATTCATTTGTCAATGAATATCTAGGTTGCTTCCATGTTCTAGCTATTGTTTAGAGTGTTTAGCACCTTATTTTTAAAGGATTCTTTCTGCCCAATTTACAAATTTTTTTAAAATGTGGTATTATTCAATATGGTCGAGATGCAGTTAAATTGGTCCTTTCAGTCTGCTTGTGGAAATGCAAATTTTTATCATTACTCTAGAAAACAGTTTGGTAAATATGTGATCATGCTCTTAGAATTTGCATACATTTTGATTTAGTAATTTTATTTCCATAAATTTACCCTTCAGTTCAGTTCAGTCACTCAGTTGTGTCTGACTCTTTGTGATCCCATGGGCTACAGCACACCAGGTTTCCCTGTCCTTCAGCATCTCCTGGAGCTTGCTTAAACTCCTGTCCATTGACCCAGTGATGCCATCTGCCCATATTATCCTCTGTCATCCCCTTCTCCTTCTGCCTTCTCTTTTTCCCAACAACAGGGCCTTTTCCAATGAGTTGTCTCTTCACATCAGGTGGCCAAAGTATTGGAGCTTCAGTATCAGTTCTTCCAATGAATGTGTACCTTTAGGACATAACTAAAGATGCACAAATGTTATATATAAATATTATTACTTATAGTACTACATTTTTTGTATATTCTTTACAGGTTTGAGAATAAGCATAAGGCTAATTAACATGTTATATTTAGATGAAATCTTATGAAACCATTAAAATGTGACATTTTGATGAAAATTACCTAACCTGGAGAAAAATAGCTAGTATAATGTGCTTTTTTTTTTTTTTTTTAAGGCAGAACTTCAAATTGTATGTAGTGAATTTCTAAAAATAGAGAAAAGTTATAGTGAATTTCTTGTTTTCTAAAAGAGAAAAAAGAATATGTGTCTCTACACAGTTACATCTAATTCTATGATAATAATGTTGAGTAGGGGATGCAATTAAGAAAGAGGAAGAAGATTCAAAGAGAAGTTGATTTATTTGAGTTAGTTCATAAGGATGCATAAAAATGGCCATACTACTCACAGAGCCTATGAGTTATATGGACTCTGCATATCATCTGACTTAGAACAAGGTTGCTTCTCTATGCCTGAAGATACCACAGAGATAATACCCTTTTCTCTTTTAGATTCTTTAAAGCAAAGATTCTTAAGTTTTCTAGATTCATAGCATCTTTAGTATCTTAGTAATTATTTCATAGTGCTCTTTAAAAAATTCTAGGTTGCTTCCATGTTCTAGCTATTGTTTAGAGTGTTTAGCACCTTATTTTTAAAGGATTCTTTCTGCCCAATTTACAAATTTTTTTAAAATGTGGTATTATTCAATATGGTCGAGATGCAGTTAAATTGGTCCTTTCAGTCTGCTTGTGGAAATGCAAATTTTTATCATTACTCTAGAAAACAGTTTGGTAAATATGTGATCATGCTCTTAGAATTTGCATACATTTTGATTTAGTAATTTTATTTCCATAAATTTACCCTTCAGTTCAGTTCAGTCACTCAGTTGTGTCTGACTCTTTGTGATCCCATGGGCTACAGCACACCAGGTTTCCCTGTCCTTCAGCATCTCCTGGAGCTTGCTTAAACTCCTGTCCATTGACCCAGTGATGCCATCTGCCCATATTATCCTCTGTCATCCCCTTCTCCTTCTGCCTTCTCTTTTTCCCAACAACAGGGCCTTTTCCAATGAGTTGTCTCTTCACATCAGGTGGCCAAAGTATTGGAGCTTCAGTATCAGTTCTTCCAATGAATGTGTACCTTTAGGACATAACTAAAGATGCACAAATGTTATATATAAATATTATTACTTATAGTACTACATTTTTTGTATATTCTTTACAGGTTTGAGAATAAGCATAAGGCTAATTAACATGTTATATTTAGATGAAATCTTATGAAACCATTAAAATGTGACATTTTGATGAAAATTACCTAACCTGGAGAAAAATAGCTAGTATAATGTGCTTTTTTTTTTTTAAGGCAGAACTTCAAATTGTATGTAGTGAATTTCTAAAAATAGAGAAAAGTTATAGTGAATTTCTTGTTTTCTAAAAGAGAAAAAAGAATATGTGTCTCTACACAGTTACATCTAATTCTATGATAATAATGTTGAGTAGGGGATGCAATTAAGAAAGAGGAAGAAGATTCAAAGAGAAGTTGATTTATTTGAGTTAGTTCATAAGGATGCATAAAAATGGCCATACTACTCACAGAGCCTATGAGTTATATGGACTCTGCATATCATCTGACTTAGAACAAGGTTGCTTCTCTATGCCTGAAGATACCACAGAGATAATACCCTTTTCTCTTTTAGATTCTTTAAAGCAAAGATTCTTAAGTTTTCTAGATTCATAGCATCTTTAGTATCTTAGTAATTATTTCATAGTGCTCTTGGGTCAAAACAAAGCATTCATTTATTCAGTAGTTAGGGCAAAGCAAAATAAATATTTAGATCTAATAAATTAATTGCTGTTTGTAAAAATAACACATATAACTGGAATGAAAAATTCTTTTATTACATATATAAATAATCACATATATTAAGGAGATGTAAGCTGAGGATTCCACAGCTCCTCAGATTTTGGAGTTACATTGTATTGAGCAGGACCAGACTAATTCCATATTGATTCCATTGATTTTTGGCTAGGCTTACTCTTTGTGATAGCAACTGCTGAAACCTCTGTTTCCCAAAGGCATGACATTGTTGAAAAGAATATATCACAAACTAATATTGAAACTGTGAACTGTTCAATACCTTGAGCCCATAGTTTGCTCATGGGGCAACAGATGTCACCAGATTTACCTTGAAAATGTTAAATACCCATGGAAATCCTGGCAGTTTACTGATGTCCCATAAAGCACCTCAGTGCATACATAGTTTGGCAACCCAAGTTTTAAATCATTCCTTACCCCCTCTGGATCTTGCAGTATTCTGTCTTGTAGAATACTGCTGTCTTTTGTAATTTTTATCTCCTTGCTGTCTAGTAGCATTCTTTGTACATAATATTGTATTGACATTGGATTGAAGAGAAGCCTATATGCTTTAGGTATATCTGTAATCAGCTGGAATCAGTTATTAACTATGTTCTTAAATCTCATATATTGAATGAAGTCTATAGGAAAATCAAGGTAAAGATTTAACAGTTCTAAATGACATTTAAAAATTTTTAAGTTAAATTAGTAATAAAAATATAGAGATGGTCACTGGATATAAAAGTGTTATAATTAAATATTATGGTCAGTATTATTTTATTTGTATATTATAAACAATATTAAGTGAGTCCACTAATCCTGGTCATTGCTTTATAGGAAAAGATGGAAACAACAGGAACATTCAAACTACGGAAGTTTCAGTTGGTGGAAGAAGGATTTAGTCCACTGAAAATTTCTGACCCACTTTACTTCATGGATAGCTTGAAAAAATCATATATTCCTTTGACCAAAGAAGTTTATGATCAGATAATATTAGGGAAGATTAAACTTTAAGATTTTTTTAATATGTGGGCTTTTCATATGCTGCTTAGTAGAAATGAGAGAAGAGTGATATTCTAATATGAAATGGGGGTGGTAACTGACATTAATTAAGCATGTGCTGTATTTCCTTAATATGAAACAATTTTTTCTTAATTAGGTAATAATTTTAGTTTGTTGATTATCCTTTTTACATATTTGGGGATCTAGTGCATGTGTATCTGCCTTAAAAAAAAAAACGTTTAAATAAAAGAAACAAAATATTTGGAGGATCAAATTTTCTAAACATTTTTTATGTGCCCTACAACTAAAAGTTTAAGTTTTCTGTTTCCCAAAGGCATGACATTGTTGAAAAGAATATATCACAAACTAATATTGAAACTGTGAACTGTTCAATACCTTGAGCCCATAGTTTGCTCATGGGGCAACAGATGTCACCAGATTTACCTTGAAAATGTTAAATACCCATGGAAATCCTGGCAGTTTACTGATGTCCCATAAAGCACCTCAGTGCATACATAGTTTGGCAACCCAAGTTTTAAATCATTCCTTACCCCCTCTGGATCTTGCAGTATTCTGTCTTGTAGAATACTGCTGTCTTTTGTAATTTTTATCTCCTTGCTGTCTAGTAGCATTCTTTGTACATAATATTGTATTGACATTGGATTGAAGAGAAGCCTATATGCTTTAGGTATATCTGTAATCAGCTGGAATCAGTTATTAACTATGTTCTTAAATCTCATATATTGAATGAAGTCTATAGGAAAATCAAGGTAAAGATTTAACAGTTCTAAATGACATTTAAAAATTTTTAAGTTAAATTAGTAATAAAAATATAGAGATGGTCACTGGATATAAAAGTGTTATAATTAAATATTATGGTCAGTATTATTTTATTTGTATATTATAAACAATATTAAGTGAGTCCACTAATCCTGGTCATTGCTTTATAGGAAAAGATGGAAACAACAGGAACATTCAAACTACGGAAGTTTCAGTTGGTGGAAGAAGGATTTAGTCCACTGAAAATTTCTGACCCACTTTACTTCATGGATAGCTTGAAAAAATCATATATTCCTTTGACCAAAGAAGTTTATGATCAGATAATATTAGGGAAGATTAAACTTTAAGATTTTTTTAATATGTGGGCTTTTCATATGCTGCTTAGTAGAAATGAGAGAAGAGTGATATTCTAATATGAAATGGGGGTGGTAACTGACATTAATTAAGCATGTGCTGTATTTCCTTAATATGAAACAATTTTTTCTTAATTAGGTAATAATTTTAGTTTGTTGATTATCCTTTTTACATATTTGGGGATCTAGTGCATGTGTATCTGCCTTAAGGTTTTTAAATAATAAATAAAGTAGTGAACAGTTTAGACACATACTAAACATGTACTTATCAATCTTTAAAATTTATAGTTCTGAGTCAGGAGTCAAATTTTACTCAAACATTTGATTTTTATGTGCCCTACAACTCAGTAAAACTATGCTTATTAATGAGTTTTGAGGGTTTGTGTTGATGTGTGTTTTTTTCTTAATATTTTGGATTTTTTTTTTTTTTTTTTGCCTCAAGTCATCGTTTATTTTTCATCCATCTTTATTATTCTTTGGCATGTATGGGCCTCCCATCACAGTGGCCTCTCTCATTGCAGAGCATTGGCACTGGGAGCGTGCACTGCAGAGCACTGGCTTATAATTGGACACACTGGCCCAGCCGTTCCTCAGCACATGGGATCTTCCCAGGCCAGGGATCAAACCACTGCCCCTTGCACTGCAAGGTGGACTCTTTACCCACTGGACCACCAGGGAAGCCTGCGTTGATATTTTTAATTGTAAATTTTCATTCAAAAGAAGGTAACTGACTACGTGCATGCACTTGTATTTCCCTTTCCCTAAATTCACGTAAAGATGCTAGGAGAGGGCTTCCTTGGTGGTGCAGTGGGTAAAGAGTCTGCCTTGCAGTGCAAGGGACTCTGGTTCGATCCCTGGCCTGGGAAGATCCCACATGCTGTGGAGCAGCTGGACCATTGTGACCAATTACCAGCCAGCGCTCTGCAGCTCACGCCCCCAGAGCCAGTGCTCTGCACTGAGAGAGGCTACTTCAATGGGAAGCCCACACAGGCCAAAGAACAAAGACAGATGAAAATAAATAAATGAAAGACCAATAATAGTGGCCAAAATAAAAAAAAAAAAGGTGTTAGGAGAAATGTAAAAATATGAAACAATAAAGAAGGAAAACTGGTAAGCCCAAAGCATTTAGGAATTTTGGGAAGACATATAAATGAGATCAAATTGATGATAAAATCTAACAGAGCTGTAGGAACCACTGATAATACAGGGAAAGAATAGACTAGAATAGGGTCCATGCATTAACATCAGTAAAGGCTTTGAATGTAGACAGGTTTCTGAATAGTTAACTGGAAAATGTATCACAACGATGATATAATAATCACAGTGGAATACTTAACCTTCATCTGGAAGCATCAGGCTCCAGTGTTTGCCTCAAGTCTTTGATAAGACTCTTATCAAAGTAAGCTAACTTCCATGGGAGGGGATGGTGGAGGTGGACTTACAAGCACTGTAGAGTGCCAGGAACTGCTGAATATTATGTGGCAGCTTGGATGGGAGGGGTGTTAGGAGGAGAACGGATACTGGCGTATGTTTGGCTGAGTCTGTTCGCTGTCCACCTGAAACTCACAACATTGTTAATTAACTAAACTCCAATACAAAATTAAAAGTTAAAAAAAGAAGAAGAAGAAGAGTAGGGTCTGGCAGAAAATTCCTTTGCCCATAAACCTAATTCTCTATACAACCAGGGTAAAGTTGGCCTTGCCTCCTGTTGTTTCTCCATGCTAAAAAGGTTATTTTGGTTGGAAGAGAAGTTGCAGATAGTTTCTTTTTGTCATTGTTAGGAAAACATATGTTATAAAGTTAAAACATTTTTTAAATGCAAAGATTGAACATGAACAGCATATAAATAAAATGTCACTCTTTCAAATGAAAAGAATGAATGAGAAAATATTATCAGCTTTGTAAAACTCCATAATTTTAAGAGAAAATTTTAAGTGAATAGGAATAGAAAAAGTTAAATACACCTAAGCATATCCATGTTCCTACTATATAAATGAGAATGGATTATTATCTTTATTAAAAGAGTATTAAGTAAGTGAAATTGTCATTTAATTTTTTTTGATTGTCTGGATGTTATTTACCTTTCCCATTAAAAAACTCTTTTGCCATTATACTTATATTTTTCATTTAGATTAGAATGCTATAAATGAATTTTTATTTTTTATTTCTTTTTACTAATCCATAGTTATTTAAAATCTTTGGAGACAAGATTGGGAGACAAGATGGTGGAATAGAAGGACATGAACTCACCTCTTCTTGTAGAAATACCAAAACACAACTAACCAGTGAACAACCATCATCAACAACAAAAAATGCTGGGATCTACCAAAATAGATATACTACATTTAAAGACAAAGAAGAAACCACAGAAAGATGGTAGGAGGGATGTAATTATGAAAATCAAATCCCGTACATGCCAGGTAAGAAACGCACAAACTGAAAAATGATTATAGCATAGAAGTTTTCCCATAAGATTAAAAGTTCTGATTCCCACATCAGGCTTCCCAGACAAGGGGAGTCTGGCAGTGGGAGGAAGAGCTCCCAGAGAATCTGGCTCTGATGGGCAGTGGGGTTGGATTTCAGGAATTCCATAGGACTAGGGGAAGCAAAACTCCACTCCTGGAAGATGCATAAGGGTCTTATGCACACCAAAATCCAGGGAAAAAACAGCAACCTCATAAGAAACTGAATGAGACCTCCTCCTGTATTGGAGGGTCTCTTGAGGAGGTGGAGAGGGTTGAGACTGTAGATCACTGCTGGGCCAAGGAAAGTGGCAGTAGTAATGTGGAGAGTCCTCATTGATGTGAGTCCTTTGAAGGAATGTTTTCCTAAACCTAATTCTCTATACAACCAGGGTAAAGTTGGCCTTGCCTCCTGTTGTTTCTCCATGCTAAAGGTTATTTTGGTTGGAAGAGAAGTTGCAGATAGTTTCTTTTGTCATTGTTAGGAAAACATATGTTATAAAGTTAAAACATTTTTTAAATGCAAAGATTGAACATGAACAGCATATAAATAAAATGTCACTCTTTCAAATGAAAAGAATGAATGAGAAAATATTATCAGCTTTGTAAAACTCCATAATTTTAAGAGAAAATTTTAAGTGAATAGGAATAGAAAAAGTTAAATACACCTAAGCATATCCATGTTCCTACTATATAAATGAGAATGGATTATTATCTTTATTAAAAGAGTATTAAGTAAGTGAAATTGTCATTTAATTTTTTTTGATTGTCTGGATGTTATTTACCTTTCCCATTAAAAAACTCTTTTGCCATTATACTTATATTTTTCATTTAGATTAGAATGCTATAAATGAATTTTTATTTTTTATTTCTTTTTACTAATCCATAGTTATTTAAAATCTTTGGAGACAAGATTGGGAGACAAGATGGTGGAATAGAAGGACATGAACTCACCTCTTCTTGTAGAAATACCAAAACACAACTAACCAGTGAACAACCATCATCAACAACAAAAAATGCTGGGATCTACCAAAATAGATATACTACATTTAAAGACAAAGAAGAAACCACAGAAAGATGGTAGGAGGGATGTAATTATGAAAATCAAATCCCGTACATGCCAGGTAAGAAACGCACAAACTGAAAAATGATTATAGCATAGAAGTTTTCCCATAAGATTAAAAGTTCTGATTCCCACATCAGGCTTCCCAGACAAGGGGAGTCTGGCAGTGGGAGGAAGAGCTCCCAGAGAATCTGGCTCTGATGGGCAGTGGGGTTGGATTTCAGGAATTCCATAGGACTAGGGGAAGCAAAACTCCACTCCTGGAAGATGCATAAGGGTCTTATGCACACCAAAATCCAGGGGAAAAAGCAGCAACCTCATAAGAAACTGAATGAGACCTCCTCCTGTATTGGAGGGTCTCTTGAGGAGGTGGAGAGGGTTGAGACTGTAGATCACTGCTGGGCCAAGGAAAGTGGCAGTAGTAATGTGGAGAGTACTCATTGATGTGAGTCCTTTTGAAGGTCACCATGTTCTCACCAAGACCTAGTCCATTGCAACAGTCTTTAACCTCCAGTTTTGGGACACCTCAGGCCAGACAGCCAACAGGGAGAGAACACAGCCCCATGCATCAGCAAACAGGCTGCTTAAAGTCTTCCTGAGCATACAGCTACTCAGTAAATATGCTCCCTGACACAGCCCTGCCCGCCAGTGGGAGAAGACCTAGTTTCACCCACTAGTGGGCAGGAAGCCTGCACAAGTCTCGTGGTCTCATCCAGCAGAGGGCAGAGATCATAAATAAGAGAACTACAACCCTGCGGCCTGTGAAACAAAAGCTACAATCACGGGATATCACACAAAATGAGACAGTAGAGGGGCTTCCCTGGTGGTCCAGTGAGGAAAGAATCCACCTTGCAGTGCAAGGGGCACCAGTTCGATCCCTGGCCCAGGAAGATCCCACATGCTGTGGAGCAGTTGGACCAGTGTGTCCAATTACGAGCCAGAGCTCTGGAGTGCCTGTGCCCAGAGCTGGTGCTCTGCAATGAGAGAGGCCACTGCAATGGGAGGCCCATACATGCCAAAGAATAAAGATGCATGAAAATAAATAAATAAAAACCAATAAAAGAGACCGAAGTCTAAAAAAGAAAAAAAAAAGAGAGAGAGAGAGAGAGACTGTAGAAGAATATGTCCCAGATGAAGAAACAAGATAAAACCTTAGAACAACTAAATGAAGTAGAGATAGGCATTCTACTGGAAAAAAAATTCAGAGTATTGATAAGATGATCCAAAATCTCAGAAAAAGAAGGGAGGCCCAGAGTGAGATGATACAAGAAATGTTTAACAAAGGCCTAGAAGAACTAAAGAACAAACAGATGAAAAATATCATAACTGAAAAGAAAAATACATTAGAATGAAACAATACCAGAGTAACTGAGACAAAACAGATAAGTGAGCTGAAGGATAGAATGGTAGAATTCACTGCTGTGGAATAGAATAAAGCAAGAAGAATGAAAAAAAGAAAAGAAAAGAAAGACAGTATAAGAGACCTTTAAGACAACATTAAATCCACCTAAATTTGCATATTAGGGGTCCTAGAAAGAAAAGAGAGATGGGACCTGGAAAGTTATTTGAAAATATAATAGCTGAAATTTTCCTTAACATGAGAAATGTAAGTTACCCAGGTCCACAAAGCACAGAGAGTCCCTGGAATCATAAAACCAAAGAGGAGCGCTCATAGAAGTCAAATTGATAAAAATTAAAGATGAAGAAAAAGCATTAAATGCAGCAAATAACATACAAGGGAATACTCACAAGGTTATCAGCTAATTTCTCAGCAGAAACTCTGCAGGTCTGAAGGGAATGGTACAATATATTTAAAGTGATGAAAAAGCAGAACTACAACCAAAAATACTCTACCTATCAAGGATCTCATTCAGCTTCAACAGAGAAATCAAAAGGTTACGGAGAAGCAAAACCTAAGAGAATTCAGCACCACCAGACCAGTTTTGTAACAAATACTAAAGGAACTTCTCTAGATGAAAAACAAAATGCCACAACTAGAAATAAGAAAATTATGAATGTAAAACTCACTGGTGATGATGACATCATAGTAAAGGTAGGAAATCATTCATACACAAATTTGATATCAAAACCAGCAATTGTGATCTCTTGGACTGTGGCCTATTGGGCTCCTCCATCCATGGGATTTTCCAGTCAAGAATACTGGAGTTGGTTTCCATTTCCTTCTCCAGGGGATCTTCCCAACCCAGGGATCAAACCTGGGTTTCTCACGTTGCAGACAGACTTTTTACTGTCTAAACTCCCAGGAAGCCCTTTATATATGATATACTCAGAGATAGGCATTCTACTGGAAAAAAAATTCAGAGTATTGATAAGATGATCCAAAATCTCAGAAAAAGAAGGGAGGCCCAGAGTGAGATGATACAAGAAATGTTTAACAAAGGCCTAGAAGAACTAAAGAACAAACAGATGAAAAATATCATAACTGAAAAGAAAATACATTAGAATGAAACAATACCAGAGTAACTGAGACAAAACAGATAAGTGAGCTGAAGGATAGAATGGTAGAATTCACTGCTGTGGAATAGAATAAAGCAAGAAGAATGAAAAAAAGAAAAGAAAAGAAAGACAGTATAAGAGACCTTTAAGACAACATTAAATCCACCTAAATTTGCATATTAGGGGTCCTAGAAAGAAAAGAGAGATGGGACCTGGAAAGTTATTTGAAAATATAATAGCTGAAATTTTCCTTAACATGAGAAATGTAAGTTACCCAGGTCCACAAAGCACAGAGAGTCCCTGGAATCATAAAACCAAAGAGGAGCGCTCATAGAAGTCAAATTGATAAAAATTAAAGATGAAGAAAAAGCATTAAATGCAGCAAATAACATACAAGGGAATACTCACAAGGTTATCAGCTAATTTCTCAGCAGAAACTCTGCAGGTCTGAAGGGAATGGTACAATATATTTAAAGTGATGAAAAAGCAGAACTACAACCAAAAATACTCTACCTATCAAGGATCTCATTCAGCTTCAACAGAGAAATCAAAAGGTTACGGAGAAGCAAAACCTAAGAGAATTCAGCACCACCAGACCAGTTTTGTAACAAATACTAAAGGAACTTCTCTAGATGAAAAACAAAATGCCACAACTAGAAATAAGAAAATTATGAATGTAAAACTCACTGGTGATGATGACATCATAGTAAAGGTAGGAAATCATTCATACACAAATTTGATATCAAAACCAGCAATTGTGATCTCTTGGACTGTGGCCTATTGGGCTCCTCCATCCATGGGATTTTCCAGTCAAGAATACTGGAGTTGGTTTCCATTTCCTTCTCCAGGGGATCTTCCCAACCCAGGGATCAAACCTGGGTTTCTCACGTTGCAGACAGACTTTTTACTGTCTAAACTCCCAGGGAAGCCCTTTTATATATGATATATATGACTAAACAACAATAAAATGCAAAAATAATTATAGCATAGAGAATGCAAAATTCAACAGAAAAGTTATAGGTATCTGTGAAGCACTGGGGAAAGAAATTTTAAAATTCTTTACAAACTAGGAAATGCAACTTAAAATAAGGATGAGATACGCTTTTACCAATACAATTAAGAAGATTGAATCTGTCTAGAACTGGCAACATACTAGAAATAGAACTGTTATAGGCATTGCTGGTAGGCCTATAAGTGGGTGTAACTTTCTGGAGAACAGAACCTATCAGAATGTAAAATGCATGTAGCTTTGACCCAGCTATTCTACTTCTAGGAATAAAATGTTATTAATAGTAAGATGGTATTTATGTTAGATTATGTTCAGTTCAAGGCAACATTATTAATTGAAGACAACCTAAAAATAGAGAAAATTAATGAATGCTGGTAGAAGCCATATTTTGTGATGTTCTGCAATAATTACAAAGTGTGACTAAAAAGTCAGTATGTGCTGACGTGGAGTACCTTCCATGTTATATCAGCAGCAATAGAGATTACAAAGAATATCATTTATTTAAAAATACATTGAGAAATGCAAATATTAACAAGGACATTTTCAAATAGTCTTAATTAAGTATAGAATTGGATGGAGAATGGATGTGTTTTTACTTTTTACTCTATACCATCTATATCATCTGAATTGAAAAATTGGTATACACTGCTTAAGTATACTTTTAAAGACAGCTTAAAAAATTAAGTATCTTGGCATCTGTAAGGAAAGCATAAGATAGATAGCAGAGAATTAAATTTGGTGTTATTCCAGGAGAGAATGTAACATACTCAACCTTTCTCGGTAGAAATAATTTTTAGGTTGTCATCTTCTCTTTCAATATATTTTATGAATGTAACTCACTGGTGATGATGACATCATAGTAAAGGTAGGAAATCATTCATACACAAATTTGATATCAAAACCAGCAATTGTGATCTCTTGGACTGTGGCCTATTGGGCTCCTCCATCCATGGGATTTTCCAGTCAAGAATACTGGAGTTGGTTTCCATTTCCTTCTCCAGGGGATCTTCCCAACCCAGGGATCAAACCTGGGTTTCTCACGTTGCAGACAGACTTTTTACTGTCTAAACTCCCAGGGAAGCCCTTTTATATATGATATATATGACTAAACAACAATAAAATGCAAAAATAATTATAGCATAGAGAATGCAAAATTCAACAGAAAAGTTATAGGTATCTGTGAAGCACTGGGGAAAGAAATTTTAAAATTCTTTACAAACTAGGAAATGCAACTTAAAATAAGGATGAGATACGCTTTTACCAATACAATTAAGAAGATTGAATCTGTCTAGAACTGGCAACATACTAGAAATAGAACTGTTATAGGCATTGCTGGTAGGCCTATAAGTGGGTGTAACTTTCTGGAGAACAGAACCTATCAGAATGTAAAATGCATGTAGCTTTGACCCAGCTATTCTACTTCTAGGAATAAAATGTTATTAATAGTAAGATGGTATTTATGTTAGATTATGTTCAGTTCAAGGCAACATTATTAATTGAAGACAACCTAAAAATAGAGAAAATTAATGAATGCTGGTAGAAGCCATATTTTGTGATGTTCTGCAATAATTACAAAGTGTGACTAAAAAGTCAGTATGTGCTGACGTGGAGTACCTTCCATGTTATATCAGCAGCAATAGAGATTACAAAGAATATCATTTATTTAAAAATACATTGAGAAATGCAAATATTAACAAGGACATTTTCAAATAGTCTTAATTAAGTATAGAATTGGATGGAGAATGGATGTGTTTTTACTTTTTACTCTATACCATCTATATCATCTGAATTGAAAAATTGGTATACACTGCTTAAGTATACTTTTAAAGACAGCTTAAAAAATTAAGTATCTTGGCATCTGTAAGGAAAGCATAAGATAGATAGCAGAGAATTAAATTTGGTGTTATTCCAGGAGAGAATGTAGCATACTCAACCTTTCTCGGTAGAAATAATTTTTTAGGTTGTCATCTTCTCTTTCAATATATTTTACTTCCCTGTAGATCCTACCACTTCTTGACAAATTTAAGATGAATTGAGAGAGTTCAAGAGAAGAGTTTTAAAAATCTGATGTTTTTTATTAACTTCATATGTGAGTGTTATCTTCTTGAGGAAGCACACTCTGGCTGTTAATTCTGCCTCCATTCCATTTACTTTGCAGATAAATTATAAAACACATAGCAAAAGACAAGTTTGAACTGCACTCTTGATGATCTTTCATGATTTGTTACATCTGGTTTTTCTTTGGTGAAAGGATTTATTATTGGAACTGTAGTTTTCAGACCAGAAAGCTCTGGGTAACATCTTCACCAAATTAAAAGCCAAAGTTAAAATACAGTACTAAAAATGTCTGTGGAGTTTATTTACCTCTTGCAGTGTTTTCATTGTCTTTTCCTTCATAAGAATTTTAGTGTCCTGATTTACTCTGACATTTCATTTTTGTGAACTGTTTGACTCACTTCCTTCTGGAGACAGGGCACAGTGATACGATTAGCATCTGTGTGCTCTGTCACATTTCACCAGTGAGGCGAAAGCGGGGAGTGTGATTGCATTTCTGTCAACACAGTCTGACCTGTGAAGAGAGATGATTCCTCCTCTACATCAAATTAGTGCAGGAAGCCCTTACTCCAAGCCCCACCTCCAAAAAGAGACCATGATTCTCAAAGTCAGAGTCAGTAACAATCATCTGTGCAGGTCTCAATATGCAGATTCTCAGGTGCTCCCCCGACTCTACTGAATCAGGAACTCTGTTGAATTTAGGTCCTGGGAACCTGCATTTTAAACATTTCCCCTAGGATTCAGTCCCGATCTTCATTAAGCCAACTGGTTGCTCGTGTTTCTTCATTACATCATACTTCTCCATGCTTCCCCAATCTTGCAGTCCTCCTCTACCCCACTTCACTCAGCAGACAGTTCGCCTCATGCTTACTGAGAATATGCACAAGTCACCAACTGGGAACACAGTCATTTTCATAGCACTCAGGAAATGTAAGTCTGTATGCCAGTTACTTTTATTTTTCTTGCCATGGAATGAATGTACCTTTTACTATCAAAAGCTCTTTATCTTCTATGGTCTGGAACTCATCTTATCTCTTCCCACTTAAGAATTCTTCCTGCTATCTTCCTTTCTCTTCTGATTTTAATCTCTCCTCTCTACTCAGTTATTTTTCTCAATATGTAAATATGATTTGTTATTTTCCATATTTAAAAAGACTTCCCTTTTCTAGAACCAGACAAAGTGATTTTAAAGTATGTGTGGAAAAATAAACAGTATGTGTGGAAAAATAAAAAATAAAATATCTAAGATAATTTTGCAAAAGGAAGAGCCGTAAAGGCCAATGAGTCATACTTCATATTAAAACATATCATAAACCTTCAGCAGTTAAAGCAATGTGTTCCTGGTTCATGAGTAGGCAAATCAGCCAATGGAAAATGATAAAAAATCTGAAACAAAGACAAGAATTTAGTATACAATATGACAGCAATAGGACAGAGATAAAAATTTAAATAAATGGACTTGCGACAATAAGATTACCATCTGGAAAATGCAAAGTTAAATTTGTACCATATACTGTATATGAGAATACCCTCCAAACACATGAAATATTTAAATGTGAAACACTGAAAGAAAATATGGCCAATCCCTACATAACACTGGAGGGGCAAAGGTCTTTCCAAATATATCTCAAAATTCACAAGCCAAAATGAAAAGATATTTGACTACAAAAAAGGAAAAGAGAGGAGACATGAGAGGATGGGAAGGAAATATGAAAGAGACAAAAGAAGAGAAGGAGAAGGAGAACGAAAAAGAAGAGAAATTTCACTTTGGGAAAAAAATACCACAAAATCAAATCACAAATGAAAATCTGCAACTCACATCACAGATGATGGATAATCTCTTACAGATCTCTTAGAAAAGATAAGTAGCACAGTTAAAAACAAAGAGCAACAACAAAAAACAAGAAGTTTATCAACATAAGCAGTTTGGAGAAAATACTTCTCAACTGTATAAAAAAATGTCCAAGCTTATTCATGATAAGACAAACACATACTTACTGAAAAGTATACTTTGCTTCTATTTTTCACTTACCATATTGGCAAAATTCAAAAGTTTCCCAACAGCTGGCAAGGGAATAAGGAAACAGGCCCTCATATATTGCTAATAGAACTATAAAATTATATAACCCATGGAAATTGGTTTCACAATATCTATTAACATTATTAAAAAGGTATCTTTGGTCTAGTGATCTCATTTCTGAGAAATGAGTTGCATCAGGATGTACACAGAAAAACATTTACAAGGTAATTGTCTTTTGCACTCTCTGTATTAGCAAAATAGTAGTGATAATCCAAGAGTGCTTGTCCCCACCAGTCTAGAACTCAGTGGGTAGTCTGAGTTACAGAAAAAAACATTGGAAATGCCACATAAATATGCTGTTCAGAATTAAGGAGCTCAAGAACACCTTCTAGTAGCAGAATGAAAGATGACCAAAGATCAAGCTCAGGAGCGTAGGACCAAAGTGTAAAGAGAACTGGAGTTGGAGATCCACGGGTGATCAGAGAAGTAAGCGGTAAATGAGCACTACGCTGTCACAGACCTATCAAGGGAAAAGTCAGTTGGAGATAGAAAGGCAAGACTAGAAAGAACACGGGTGATCAGAGAAGTAAGCGGAAAAATTTAAATAAATGGACTTGCGACAATAAGATTACCATCTGGAAAATGCAAAGTTAAATTTGTACCATATACTGTATATGAGAATACCCTCCAAACACATGAAATATTTAAATGTGAAACACTGAAAGAAAATATGGCCAATCCCTACATAACACTGGAGGGGCAAAGGTCTTTCCAAATATATCTCAAAATTCACAAGCCAAAATGAAAAGATATTTGACTACAAAAAAGGAAAAGAGAGGAGACATGAGAGGATGGGAAGGAAATATGAAAGAGACAAAAGAAGAGAAGGAGAAGGAGAACGAAAAAGAAGAGAAATTTCACTTTGGGAAAAAAATACCACAAAATCAAATCACAAATGAAAATCTGCAACTCACATCACAGATGATGGATAATCTCTTACAGATCTCTTAGAAAAGATAAGTAGCACAGTTAAAAACAAAGAGCAACAACAAAAAACAAGAAGTTTATCAACATAAGCAGTTTGGAGAAAATACTTCTCAACTGTATAAAAAAATGTCCAAGCTTATTCATGATAAGACAAACACATACTTACTGAAAAGTATACTTTGCTTCTATTTTTCACTTACCATATTGGCAAAATTCAAAAGTTTCCCAACAGCTGGCAAGGGAATAAGGAAACAGGCCCTCATATATTGCTAATAGAACTATAAAATTATATAACCCATGGAAATTGGTTTCACAATATCTATTAACATTATTAAAAAGGTATCTTTGGTCTAGTGATCTCATTTCTGAGAAATGAGTTGCATCAGGATGTACACAGAAAAACATTTACAAGGTAATTGTCTTTTGCACTCTCTGTATTAGCAAAATAGTAGTGATAATCCAAGAGTGCTTGTCCCCACCAGTCTAGAACTCAGTGGGTAGTCTGAGTTACAGAAAAAAACATTGGAAATGCCACATAAATATGCTGTTCAGAATTAAGGAGCTCAAGAACACCTTCTAGTAGCAGAATGAAAGATGACCAAAGATCAAGCTCAGGGAGCGTAGGACCAAAGTGTAAAGAGAACTGGAGTTGGAGATCCACGGGTGATCAGAGAAGTAAGCGGTAAATGAGCACTACGCTGTCACAGACCTATCAAGGGAAAAGTCAGTAGTGCAGAATGATACAGGTTGATCTAGAAAGGCAAGACTAGAAAGAAAACTGTTACATGGGTTTGCAAAATTGGTATCATTAATGACTTTGGCAAGAGTAGTTTTAACTAGTGGGGAGGCAAGAGGACAGATTCAAATAGGCTAAAGATGAATGGTAGGTGAGAAAGTGGAGATAATTTTATGAAATTTTGCATTAAAAGGGGGCATAAAGAAGGATAGGTGGAGTTAAAAAAGAGTTTAGCCATTTGTATTTTCTTTTAAATAGACCATATTGTTTTACATAAAATAATATATAGAGCAAGATGAGAAACTGCATTGATAAGTCTAGGTTCTATCCTTACTTGTCTCCCTCCCACCCTTGGTAGAGAATCATTTTTGTTTATTTCTTGTTAAATTTTCAGTGTATCTTTATGAGGACATAGTAAGTATAAATAAATATTATTTTTGTGCCTGTTTCTAGCATGTAAAATACTTCTTGTTTTGCATTTAATAATGTATATGGGAGATCTTTTCAAATTAGTATACAAAGAGCTTTCTTATTTTTATAGTAGTTTTTGATGGCTATATTATAGTTCATTGAAGCAACCTCAGTGCCTCCCTCCTCCCCAGGTATCCTTAGCACACTATCAAAAGCTTGGACCCAATATTGAGAGAAATTATAGATGAAATAAAAGCTAAAATTGCCTGAGATTAAGTGGTGAAATCTTACTTTTTTAAATGGAAATTAATTCTGGCTTGAACTGAAATTTAAATTCCCTAACTTTTGGTTCTTGAAACAGAATTATAAAGAAACCTCTCTATTAGATAGATGTTCAGAGGACTATTCATTGACTGCGTTTCTTGGGGTCTTCTGTTATGATTCGTGAAGCATATCTCTTAGGATTGACAGCTATTTTACTTCTTTCTAGTTGTTTGTGAATTAGATCTCGAATAGGAAGACTAGCCAAGTGATTGCTGTGGCCTCATTGTGCATGACAGATGAGAACAAAGGAACCGTTATCAGAACTGGATGGGTCAAAGACAGTCTTGTGCTCATGCTGAACTGCCAAATGTGGCAATGGATATAGGTAAGACATTTGCTGTCTTTATTATCATGGCTATTTGTGCTGTTTCTTTGAATGGACTATGTTATCTCTGAGTGGAAATCTGAGCCTAAAAAAATGCCATTTT
This sequence comes from Tragulus kanchil, assembly GCA_022376925.1. Classification (NCBI taxonomy): domain Eukaryota; kingdom Metazoa; phylum Chordata; class Mammalia; order Artiodactyla; family Tragulidae; genus Tragulus; species Tragulus kanchil. The sequence continues at coordinate 51,821,882 of JAIOJX010000029.1, read as the reverse complement.
CAATAGATACATGTTTTATAAATTGTGATAACTTAATGGAAAATTAAATCATTTCTCCATATATTATGAGCTGCAGTATTGAGACCAGGTATTATTCTAATGCAGACAAGCTAAAAGTATTGAAGATGATACATGAAAGCTCATGCCAAAGAGGCAATAACATAATGAAAAAAATTCTGTCAGATTGAGTTTAGTAAACAAAAAGGCCATTCTTTTTTGATGTTGCCAAGGAAACCAGTTAAGGGAGAAAAATTAACTAATTGGTTTTATTATCAAAGCCAATGATGAAACCTATGCCTGTAAATTCTGTGTCAGTCAAATATTTTGGTGATTGATAAGCAAGTCAAACTATTAAGCTTAAAAAGTAAGTATATGGATGGTCAGTTGTCTTTCATCTGTATCAACTACCTGATTTTGCTATTTGTTTTCTTCATAACCTATTTAAATCCAAAAAGAATTTTTTTGAAGCTATTATGATCTAATTGTGTGCTGTATGAAAATATGAAAGACATTTAGCTCTAATGGAGTTTTGTAATAAAATGGATCAATTTTTTATAGGCTATGTGGGAAAGTTCTGTACATGAGACGAACAAAGCAGATTACTTATTGACACTGTACTAAAAAATGACAATATGTAGGCAATAACCTATAGACAACGCTATTCATATCATGAAAAAAATGTCTGCAAGAACTTTTTTCAAAATACATGTCTTGTACTTTCTAAAACTATCAAGGTCAGTAAAAACAAGGAATTTAATTAAATAACAAGTAAATGAATGAATTAGTTCATTGCAGTCACTCAGTCATGTCTGACTCTTTGAGACCCCATGGACTGCAGCACTCCAGGCTTCCCTGTCGTTCACCATCTCTCAGAACTTGTTCAAACGCATGTACATTGACTCAGTGATGCCATCCAACCATCTTGTCCACTGTTATCCTCTTCTCCTTTGCCTCCATTTTTCCCAACACCAGACACTTTTCCAATGAGTTGTCTCTTCGCATTGGGTGGCCAAAGTATTGAAGCTTAAGCTTCAGCATCAGTCCTTCCAATGAATATTCAGGGTTGATTTCCTTTAGGATTGAATGGCTTGATCTTGCAGTCCAAGGGACTCTCAAGAGTCTTCTCCAACACCAGAGTTCAAAGCCACCAATTCTTCGGTGCTCAGCATTCTTTATGGTCCAAACTCTCCCATCCATGCATGACTACTGGTAAAACCATAGCTTTGACTATATGGGTTTTTTTTGGCAAAGTGATGTTTCTATTTTTGAATACTCTAGGTTTATCATAACTTGTATTCTAAGAAGGAAGTGCCTTTTAATATCATGACTCTAAAATCCACAGTGATTTTAGAGCCCAAGAGAATAAAATCTGTCACAGTTTCCATTGTTTGCCCATCTATTTGCAATGAAGTGATGAGATCAAATGCTATAACCTTCAGTTCTTAAATGTTGAGTTTTGGGCCAGCTTTTTTACTGTCCTCTTTCACCTTCATCAAGAAGCTCTTTAGGTCCTCTTCAGTTTCTGCCATAAGGTTGGTGTCATCTGCACATCTGAGGTTATGGTATTTCTGCCAGCAATCTTGATTCCAGCTTGTGTTTCATCCAGACTGGCATCTTGCATGATATAATCTGCACATAAGTTAAATAAGCAGTGTGACAATAAACAGCCTTGATGTACTCCTTCCCCAATTTAGAACTAGTCCATTGTTCCATGTCCAGTTATATCTATTGTTTCCTGACCTGCCTACAGGTTTCTCAGGAGGCAGGTAAGGTGAATAACCTATAGACAACGCTATTCATATCATGAAAAAAATGTCTGCAAGAACTTTTTTCAAAATACATGTCTTGTACTTTCTAAAACTATCAAGGTCAGTAAAAACAAGGAATTTAATTAAATAACAAGTAAATGAATGAATTAGTTCATTGCAGTCACTCAGTCATGTCTGACTCTTTGAGACCCCATGGACTGCAGCACTCCAGGCTTCCTGTCGTTCACCATCTCTCAGAACTTGTTCAAACGCATGTACATTGACTCAGTGATGCCATCCAACCATCTTGTCCACTGTTATCCTCTTCTCCTTTGCCTCCATTTTTCCCAACACCAGACACTTTTCCAATGAGTTGTCTCTTCGCATTGGGTGGCCAAAGTATTGAAGCTTAAGCTTCAGCATCAGTCCTTCCAATGAATATTCAGGGTTGATTTCCTTTAGGATTGAATGGCTTGATCTTGCAGTCCAAGGGACTCTCAAGAGTCTTCTCCAACACCAGAGTTCAAAGCCACCAATTCTTCGGTGCTCAGCCTTCTTTATGGTCCAGCTCTCGCATCCATACATGACTACTGGTAAAACCATAGCTTTGACTATATGGGTTTTTGTTGGCAAAGTGATGTTTCTATTTTTGAATACTCTAGGTTTATCATAACTTGTATTCTAAGAAGGAAGTGCCTTTTAATATCATGACTCTAAAATCCACAGTGATTTTAGAGCCCAAGAGAATAAAATCTGTCACAGTTTCCATTGTTTGCCCATCTATTTGCAATGAAGTGATGAGATCAAATGCTATAACCTTCAGTTCTTAAATGTTGAGTTTTGGGCCAGCTTTTTTACTGTCCTCTTTCACCTTCATCAAGAAGCTCTTTAGGTCCTCTTCAGTTTCTGCCATAAGGTTGGTGTCATCTGCACATCTGAGGTTATGGTATTTCTGCCAGCAATCTTGATTCCAGCTTGTGTTTCATCCAGACTGGCATCTTGCATGATATACTCTACATATGTTAAATAAGCAGGGTGACAATATACAACCTTGACGTACTCCTTTCCCAATTTAGAACCAGTCCATTGTTCCATGTCCAGTTCTAACTGCTGTTTCCTGACCTGCCTACACGTTTCACAGGAGGCAGGTAAGGTGGTCTGATATTCCCATCTCTTTTAGAATTTTCTACAGTTTGTTGTGATTCACATAGTCAAAGGCTTTAGCATAGTCAATGATACAGAAGTAGATGTTTTTCTGGAATTCTCTTGCTCTTTCTATGATCCAATGGATGTTGGCAATTTGCTCTTTGGTTCCCCTGTCTTCTCTGAATCCAGTGTGTATATTTGAAAGTTCTCGGTTTATGTACTGTTGAAGCCTAGCTTGCAGGATTTTAAGCATCATCTTACTAGCATGTGAAATGAATGCAATTGTATGGCAGTTTGAACATTCTTTAGGATTGCCATATATGGTATATTTATTTACTTTTATTTAGAAGACCCCTAAAGAGAAAGAATATGCTTGATTAGGAAAGTTTGCCAGAGGGACATGGAAGGAAAGAGTTGAATATAAGAAATTTAGGAAAAGCCTGCTTGAAGCTTCATGCTGAGGGTATAGGTCCCCAGAGTATAATTGGCAAGAGACAGAAGTGGAGGGTCTCTACTAGAAAAAAAGTTCATTAGTGACCAATCTCTCCAGTTTCCTAAACATATCTCAAATGCTAATGATAGTGATGATGATGATGATGATGGTGATGATGATGATGATGCTGATTTTCTCCTTCTTCTAAGATTTATGTGATTGATCTCTGGAGTAGAAGTGGTTGCTACTGCCTTTACCAGTGACCTGTTAAGAATAGAAATAAGATTTTTATTCTAATTAATAAGACACCAGGCAGGTTTACTGAGAAAGTCCTTCCTTACTTTTAATGTAGAGCAATGGAAAGTCAGACTCTTCAGCTAGATGTGAATGAGGATGCAGGATGCCATAATTGTTGATGGCAAAATTTTGATGGCATTCTGTTACAGTGATGAGGAAAGTGAATGATTCCAGCTTGTGTTTCATCCAGACTGGCATCTTGCATGATATACTCTACATATGTTAAATAAGCAGGGTGACAATATACAACCTTGACGTACTCCTTTCCCAATTTAGAACCAGTCCATTGTTCCATGTCCAGTTCTAACTGCTGTTTCCTGACCTGCCTACACGTTTCACAGGAGGCAGGTAAGGTGGTCTGATATTCCCATCTCTTTTAGAATTTTCTACAGTTTGTTGTGATTCACATAGTCAAAGGCTTTAGCATAGTCAATGATACAGAAGTAGATGTTTTTCTGGAATTCTCTTGCTCTTTCTATGATCCAATGGATGTTGGCAATTTGCTCTTTGGTTCCCCTGTCTTCTCTGAATCCAGTGTGTATATTTGAAAGTTCTCGGTTTATGTACTGTTGAAGCCTAGCTTGCAGGATTTTAAGCATCATCTTACTAGCATGTGAAATGAATGCAATTGTATGGCAGTTTGAACATTCTTTAGGATTGCCATATATGGTATATTTATTTACTTTTATTTAGAAGACCCCTAAAGAGAAAGAATATGCTTGATTAGGAAAGTTTGCCAGAGGGACATGGAAGGAAAGAGTTGAATATAAGAAATTTAGGAAAAGCCTGCTTGAAGCTTCATGCTGAGGGTATAGGTCCCCAGAGTATAATTGGCAAGAGACAGAAGTGGAGGGTCTCTACTAGAAAAAAAGTTCATTAGTGACCAATCTCTCCAGTTTCCTAAACATATCTCAAATGCTAATGATAGTGATGATGATGATGATGATGGTGATGATGATGATGATGCTGATTTTCTCCTTCTTCTAAGATTTATGTGATTGATCTCTGGAGTAGAAGTGGTTGCTACTGCCTTTACCAGTGACCTGTTAAGAATAGAAATAAGATTTTTATTCTAATTAATAAGACACCAGGCAGGTTTACTGAGAAAGTCCTTCCTTACTTTTAATGTAGAGCAATGGAAAGTCAGACTCTTCAGCTAGATGTGAATGAGGATGCAGGATGCCATAATTGTTGATGGCAAAATTTTTGATGGCATTCTGTTACAGTGATGAGGGGAAAGTGAAAATTACTCACTTGTGCCCAAATCTTTATGACCCCATGGTCTGCAGCATGCCAGGCTCCTCTGTCCATGGAAGATTCTTTCCCCAAGAAAGAATACTGGAGTGGGTAGTTGCTCCCTTCTCCAGGGGATCTTCCTAACCTAGGAATCAAACCCAGGTCTCCCTCATTGCAGGTAGATTATTTACCATCTGAGCCACCAGGGAAGCCCAAGAATACTGGAGTGGGTATCCCTTCTCCAGGTGTCTCCTGCATTTCAGGTGGATTCAAGGAACTCAAAGCTACAAAAAAAAAAATTTTTTAAAGAAAGAAAAAATTAAAAGAAAAAAAACTTCTGACATATGGAAGCACAGAGTTGATGATGGCAGAGAAAAGAAACAAACACACTAATTGGACCACTCTATAATTTGTTCTTTATCTGGGGTTTTAGTTATAGGGGGCAATAAATTTTTTGTTAGTTTGAGAAGAGTTCCTGTTACCAGTTCAGAGTTCATTGAAAGTATCATGAGGTGCTCACTCTTTACTAGGAAACACATCAGGGACTTCCAGGAGAGCAGCTAAGGCAGGTTCACATGGAAGTCACGCAGAGTCTGACAATATTCACAACAGTAATGAACCATAACCAAAAGGGGAAAAAGGAGAGTAAAATTAGAAGTGGCCATTATTGTGGAAAAATGGCTTGTAAGAACACAATTTGCCACATGTTGCCTTATATAAATAGTACTTGAAAAGATAGATTAAATAAGCTTTCAAATGCCAAAGTAGATTACATGAGTAAAGGTATCGGTACATTGCTTAGCTGCTCCCCGATGTCACTACTGGCACCCTAGTTCTTAAGTGTCCAGTTATGGCCCGGGTTGACCTTGTTGGCTGAGGTAAGTATGCCCAGGTTGCCAGTTTCTGGCTGTTTTCTTTATGGAATCATAGCATTACATTAACCATAGGGATAAGCAGATTGTATACTTATACAAGGAGACTTTACTGCTTTTATGTACTGATGAGTGAGGGAGCCAGTGACCTGTTAAGAATAGAAATAAGATTTTTATTCTAATTAATAAGACACCAGGCAGGTTTACTGAGAAAGTCCTTCCTTACTTTTAATGTAGAGCAATGGAAAGTCAGACTCTTCAGCTAGATGTGAATGAGGATGCAGGATGCCATAATTGTTGATGGCAAAATTTTTGATGGCATTCTGTTACAGTGATGAGGGGAAAGTGAAAATTACTCACTTGTGCCCAAATCTTTATGACCCCATGGTCTGCAGCATGCCAGGCTCCTCTGTCCATGGAAGATTCTTTCCCCAAGAAAGAATACTGGAGTGGGTAGTTGCTCCCTTCTCCAGGGGATCTTCCTAACCTAGGAATCAAACCCAGGTCTCCCTCATTGCAGGTAGATTATTTACCATCTGAGCCACCAGGGAAGCCCAAGAATACTGGAGTGGGTATCCCTTCTCCAGGTGTCTCCTGCATTTCAGGTGGATTCAAGGAACTCAAAGCTACAAAAAAAAAAATTTTTTAAAGAAAGAAAAAATTAAAAGAAAAAAAACTTCTGACATATGGAAGCACAGAGTTGATGATGGCAGAGAAAAGAAACAAACACACTAATTGGACCACTCTATAATTTGTTCTTTATCTGGGGTTTTAGTTATAGGGGGCAATAAATTTTTTGTTAGTTTGAGAAGAGTTCCTGTTACCAGTTCAGAGTTCATTGAAAGTATCATGAGGTGCTCACTCTTTACTAGGAAACACATCAGGGACTTCCAGGAGAGCAGCTAAGGCAGGTTCACATGGAAGTCACGCAGAGTCTGACAATATTCACAACAGTAATGAACCAAAACCCAAAAAGGGGGAAAAAGGAGAGTAAAATTAGAAGTGGCCATTATTGTGGAAAAATGGCTTGTAAGAACACAATTTGCCACATGTTGCCTTATATAAATAGTACTTGAAAAGATAGATTAAATAAGCTTTCAAATGCCAAAGTAGATTACATGAGTAAAGGTATCGGTACATTGCTTAGCTGCTCCCCGATGTCACTACTGGCACCCTAGTTCTTAAGTGTCCAGTTATGGCCCGGGTTGACCTTGTTGGCTGAGGTAAGTATGCCCAGGTTGCCAGTTTCTGGCTGTTTTCTTTATGGAATCATAGCATTACATTAACCATAGGGATAAGCAGATTGTATACTTATACAAGGAGACTTTACTGCTTTTATGTACTGGTGCCCTGATTTTCTTATTACTGTGTAGAATAAAATTGACATTGGGCTTTGAAAAATAGAACTATCTAGCAAGAACACAAATGTATTACCTTAATGACAATCTGTTTGTTGTTTAGTTACTAAGTTGTATTTGCCTCTTAGAGACCCCATGGACTACAGCCCTCCAGGATCCTCTGTCCATGAGATTTCCCAGGCAAAAATACTGGAGTGGGTTGCCATTTCCTACTCTTGGGGATCCTCCCAACCCAGGGATCAAACTTGTTTTTCCAGCATTGACAGGTGAATTCTTTACCATTGAGCCCAGCATGGAGGCCTGCTTTAGTGACAATATAAAAATACCAATCTAAGAAAAAGAGAAAGAGAACCCCAGTCCATCATATCTGAAAAGCTATAAAAATGGCTAAACTTTCTGCCCCAGCACATTTCATTCATCATAGCATTAGAAAAACTTCACATTTTACTTATTTTAAGGAAAATGTGAAGTTCACTTCTAACTCTACCGAATGTTAGAAGTTTAAAATATTAAGTGAAATTCAGAGTTATTATCGATTTTGTTTGACTGATCTTGAAGGTAAAGGTAATCAACCAAAGGCTAGTGCATTTTAGAAAGATGTAAATGAGATGAAGGCTGTGGTGGACAGAATAATGTCTCGCCTGCATTCATCCTAGTGTGTCTATGTCCTAATTTCCAGAACCTCTGAAAATACAGAACCTCTGAAAATACAAAAAGTATTTTACTTTACAAAAAAACCTCTTCAATACAAAAAGTTCTGAGTCTGGAAAGAAAATAGATCCCTCAGGAGATCTCAGTTTCCCCAACAAATTGGTTGCAGTAGCCTGGGAAAGGGGGCCATAGATCTCAGTTTTTCAGTCTAGAACCTAAAAAAAATTTAAGAAGCACTAAATTAGAACACTGGTTTACTGTCCAGTGTTATTAAGTAGTCTTTAAAATCTCCAGTTGTCATTAAAGCAGCAGTTGTGTGAAGATTTGGAATAACTGGTGCTTCAGTGACTGCCCATGAGTTCTTTCTGACCTGCTGAGACGTCTGCATTGTGCACACTTAACATACAAGGATGCTCTCGTGTACTCCATTTATCTCCCAACAGCATTGTGTTGGTAACTAAATGGACTTTGGAGTTTGTGTTCAGGCACCTTGGCATCCATTTAACAACATATTTTAGTTTAATCCTTGGAGCCTCCTGAAGGTCACAAAGAGTTTCTCCTAAAGCACATGACTGATTGGGAGCGATCTGGGATTTCAATGCAGACCTGAATTTTCATTGACTCTAAGAAGCTGTATGGTAGTTGGGGAGGTGGGCTAGGGAAATGAATGGGGGTTTCTGAAGTACCATACAGGAAAGAGGTATGTTGAGCAGCTGGGTAGAGCTGGGCAGTGGTTCTTCGGAGTGGTTCTGAAACGGCAGCAGCAGCACATGGTAAGTTGTTACAAATGCTGTTATCTGACTCTTCTCCAAACCTACTGACTCAAACTCTGGAGGCAGGCCCAACAATCTGTTTTAACAACCCTCCAGATGTTTATAATGTGAAAGTTGGTAAATCACTGAGTTAAAGCAAAAAATTGATTACCTGTCGAATATTTTGCATTGATTTTTGTATTCAGGAAACAATATTCAAATTACTAGTTCTCCAGGTTGGGGAGGAAGGTAAGGAAGGAAAAGAAGAAAGGCAATATAAGTTAACAGGAGAAGTAGAAATTAATTTAGTATCTTTTTTTTTCTCTGCTTTTCTCTCCTTAAAAAATATATTAATACAATCCTTTCCTGATAACTTGTGGCTGCAAAAAAAAAAAAAAGCTTCTTACTATGACACTGGCTTTTAATCTAGGAGACACTAGGAAACTGTGAGAAAGCTTCCAGGGCTTTATGAGCCTCTTAGGCATTTTTCCTGAGATTAGATTTTTATAATCAGGTCAATAGTTCAGCCTTATCTTATTTCCTGTAGTCTGAGCAACTAAACATAATACCAAGCATAACAGGGTCAAATTACATTAAAGCAAATTACATTGACTGGGAGTGGCTTAGGACAAACTCCAGTAAACATAGCCATCTGATTTAAAATTCTTGACTATCCTAACTTGACATATTCACTCAACTCCAGTGTGACCTTTCTTAGTTTTAACATTCAGCTGCTGCTGCTGCTAAGGTTGTTTCAGTTGAGCCCACCTCTTTTCGACCCTATGGACTGTTGGCCGCTAGACTCCTCTGTCCTTGGGATTCTCCAGGCAAGAATACTGCAGCCCTTCTCCAGGAGTCTTCCCAGCCCAGAGGTGGAACCCTCATCTCTCGTGTCTCCTGCATTGGCAGGCAGATTCTTTACCACTAGCACCACCTGGGAAGCCCTTAATATTTAACTTGGCTTGCCTAAATCTAAGCTTGCTATATGACAAATGTTAAATAGAAAAGGAGGTTGGGACAACACTTGTGGACCAGGCAAGCAGGGATGTGTGATCTCTAAATCACAAAGGCTAATATGAAGGGAAGATTAGTGGGTGCTGTGAGTTGTAGTGAAAGCTACAAAATCCTTTTCATGAGCTTTTATGTTGTATCAAATCTTTAGTCATGTTCTCTTCTTTGACTTCTGCTGTCTCAAATCACTTGTGGACATGCAAGTCTGATTTCCCAAACTCGAAACTCTGGAGGCAGGCCCAACAATCTGTTTTAACAACCCTCCAGATGTTTATAATGTGAAAGTTGGTAAATCACTGAGTTAAAGAAATTGATTACCTGTCTAATATTTTGCATTGATTTTTGTATTCAGGAAACAATATTCAAATTACTAGTTCTCCAGGTTGGGGAGGAAGGTAAGGAAGGAAAAGAAGAAAGGCAATATAAGTTAACAGGAGAAGTAGAAATTAATTTAGTATCTTTTTTTTTCTCTGCTTTTCTCTCCTTAAAAAATATATTAATACAATCCTTTCCTGATAACTTGTGGCTGCAAAAAAAAAAAAAAGCTTCTTACTATGACACTGGCTTTTAATCTAGGAGACACTAGGAAACTGTGAGAAAGCTTCCAGGGCTTTATGAGCCTCTTAGGCATTTTTCCTGAGATTAGATTTTTATAATCAGGTCAATAGTTCAGCCTTATCTTATTTCCTGTAGTCTGAGCAACTAAACATAATACCAAGCATAACAGGGTCAAATTACATTAAAGCAAATTACATTGACTGGGAGTGGCTTAGGACAAACTCCAGTAAACATAGCCATCTGATTTAAAATTCTTGACTATCCTAACTTGACATATTCACTCAACTCCAGTGTGACCTTTCTTAGTTTTAACATTCAGCTGCTGCTGCTGCTAAGGTTGTTTCAGTTGAGCCCACCTCTTTTCGACCCTATGGACTGTTGGCCGCTAGACTCCTCTGTCCTTGGGATTCTCCAGGCAAGAATACTGCAGCCCTTCTCCAGGAGTCTTCCCAGCCCAGAGGTGGAACCCTCATCTCTCGTGTCTCCTGCATTGGCAGGCAGATTCTTTACCACTAGCACCACCTGGGAAGCCCTTAATATTTAACTTGGCTTGCCTAAATCTAAGCTTGCTATATGACAAATGTTAAATAGAAAAGGAGGTTGGGACAACACTTGTGGACCAGGCAAGCAGGGATGTGTGATCTCTAAATCACAAAGGCTAATATGAAGGGAAGATTAGTGGGTGCTGTGAGTTGTAGTGAAAGCTACAAAATCCTTTTTATGAGCTTTTATGTTGTATCAAATCTTTAGTCATGTTCTCTTCTTTGACTTCTGCTGTCTCAAATATTCACTCTCTCCTGATGGACTGATGTCCTTAAAGTCTCAGGGCAGCCTAAATGATGAGAATGTAACCTTTGTGGAACATTAGCAAACTCGCTTTTATCCCATAATGGTCATTCGACCTTTGTCTTGTGTGCAAGAAAATCTAACTATTGGATTTGTTCACAGTATAATTTATCTTATTTGGACACTTTATTATGTGGGTAACTATTATAAGTTGTCATTCCTCATAATTATAACATTTAAATTAAAATCAACTTCTACTGAGTTTTCAGAGTGCAGCTTAATCAGTGTATCTTGCTTGACTTAGGGTTTGATCATGCATGATCTACACCACTGATCTACAAACACATTCGCATCTGTATCTTCATTAAGCAATTTCACCTATCCTCAGTTGTTAAACACGTCCTTCTACTTCATGGCCATCCCCTTTGTATTACTTTCCATCGAGACCCCTTTTTGCATTTGGTATTTTCTCCATCAGTTATGAAAGTTTTCTCCTGTATTTATGCTATCAATTCCTTGGGTCTTTCTCAGTCTCTAAGTTTATTCCTTCTGGAAGAAAAAAAAAAAAGAAGCCCTCCCCTCAATCTTGCCTTTCTTCACAGCTGCCATCCCATCTCTCTATAACTGAGAAATGAAAGTCTTAAAAGTCTACTCTGACCTTATTACGTCCAGTTACTTCCTTTGCATCTTAAGTCAGTGATATCTTATTTTTGATGCCAAAATGGAGCCAAAATTCCCCTCTAAAAATCCTTACTGATCAACATATTGTTAAATCCAATGAGTTCACAGTATTTTCTGTTTATCTACACAGACTTTATTTGACATCTTTGAGTGCTTATTTCTTCCTGAAATTCTCGAATCTCTTAACTTCTAAGATACTGGAAGGGTATTTCTCTGGGTTTTCTATGTTATTTCAGACTGCATTTCCTTTCTTTATCAGCTTAGATCTTAAATATTGATGCATCACAGAATTTCAGCCTACAACATTTCTGGTAAATGGCATCGTTATCCGTCCACCAGATTACTAAAGTCAGAAACATGTGTCTTTAAAGTCAGAAATTGCTCCTTTGCTGCTCATATAATAATAGCTTAAAATATATCTCTTAGATGCCTTCCTGTATCAGTTACCTGTCCCCTATGTGCTTGTCAACCTTCCTGACTCATTCTCATTATTCAGTAGTCAAAGATTTTGTCTTTATTAGGAAATCTTTCTTAATCCATAAAGCAGTTTCTGAGCAAAACTGCACTAAGTAAAACTTCAAGTATTAAAGTAACGAAGTCCATCTCTTGCCAACTGACTGCACATTGCTCATTCACACTAAGAAAAGCAACTGAAAGCCTTTGAGTTATTTAAGACTGACTTCTGTTTATTTAAGTTCTGGTAGCTGTCTCATCCAGCCTGTTAACTGGCTATACCATCTGGCTTTGTTTTCATTATCAAGAATAACCAAGCATAAAGTTGTGAAACTAAGATAGGAGAAATATCCATATGAACCCTCAATTCAACATTATTTGCATACTAGGAGAACTGCCAGCTATTCTAGAACAGCTGCAAGGAGCTGTTGTAGGTCCTAGGAAAACTGAGAGGAAGTGGAATTTGTCTTCGACACATATCTACCTTTATTTCTGTCCTTCCTTTCAGCTTCATGGTATTCCTATCTGTGTCTTCTAAGCTATAAATGTTTAGAGTCCACTTTACCACGTCCCTAATAGCATATGTATGTTCACTATGTTTTTTTCCTTAGAGTTAGCTAAAGTTAATGAATTTGATGTTAAACATGCCTGCATAAAACATATGCCCATTTTAATATTGATAGAATTGTGTATGGGGCACTGAATCTGTCAAACCTTTGATTTATAAATAATAAATATAATATTAATGATTAAGTCAGAGATTCTGACTTTCAGTGAGATATTATGCCATTCTACTAAAAATCTTATTTTTAATAAGTTTAAGAAATGAAGATATCATTTTAACTCGCTTAGAAAAAGATAAAATGGTAGCTCTTATGCATGTGAAAAACAGGAATAAAAACTGGTAGTAGCAATCTAGGTAATTAAGACCATTCTTCCCACTGAGAAAAACTCAGAAACTTGTATGAGATTTGTTATAAAATATTTACTTGAAAAGATCACTGTCCTAACAAGACAGTAAAATAATAATAATAATGACTGAGAAGACAGAAAAACAGAGAATTAAGTCTTGACATAAATGCAGAGAAATGCAGCATCCCTTTGGGGTTTCTATGGTCCAGGGGTCTTCAGACAATCCTAATATGGTGGTAGGGAAGCTAGTCCACACTATGTAAGAAACCTGTAGGATATGGGACAAAAATTATTCTTCATAACCCACAATGGTGGGGAACCTTATAAATACCCCAGTGCTATAAATTAAGGCTCGAAACTTGCAGTCTAGGAGTTAGGGTAAACTAGGAATGAATTAGCTCTTTCAAAGACTATCAAATATCTTTAAAGCATATGAGATGTTCTGAAAATTCTTAACCCTAGCACTTAGCAATTTACATTTAATGTAATTTGTGTTTGAAATTATAACCATTTTCAATAGCTGTTTATACCAAGCATAAAGTTTTTTTGAAACCTAAGGAATAGGAGAAATATCCATATGAACCCTCAATTCAACATTATTTGCATACTAGGAGAACTGCCAGCTATTCTAGAACAGCTGCAAGGAGCTGTTGTAGGTCCTAGGAAAACTGAGAGGAAGTGGAATTTGTCTTGACACATATCTACCTTTATTTCTGTCCTTCCTTTCAGCTTCATGGTATTCCTATCTGTGTCTTCTAAGCTATAAATGTTTAGAGTCCACTTTACCACGTCCCTAATAGCATATGTATGTTCACTATGTTTTTTTCCTTAGAGTTAGCTAAAGTTAATGAATTTGATGTTAAACATGCCTGCATAAAACATATGCCCATTTTAATATTGATAGAATTGTGTATGGGGCACTGAATCTGTCAAACCTTTGATTTATAAATAATAAATATAATATTAATGATTAAGTCAGAGATTCTGACTTTCAGTGAGATATTATGCCATTCTACTAAAAATCTTATTTTTAATAAGTTTAAGAAATGAAGATATCATTTTAACTCGCTTAGAAAAAGATAAAATGGTAGCTCTTATGCATGTGAAAAACAGGAATAAAAACTGGTAGTAGCAATCTAGGTAATTAAGACCATTCTTCCCACTGAGAAAAACTCAGAAACTTGTATGAGATTTGTTATAAAATATTTACTTGAAAAGATCACTGTCCTAACAAGACAGTAAAATAATAATAATAATGACTGAGAAGACAGAAAAACAGAGAATTAAGTCTTGACATAAATGCAGAGAAATGCAGCATCCCTTTGGGGTTTCTATGGTCCAGGGGTCTTCAGACAATCCTAATATGGTGGTAGGGAAGCTAGTCCACACTATGTAAGAAACCTGTAGGATATGGGACAAAAATTATTCTTCATAACCCACAATGGTGGGGAACCTTATAAATACCCCAGTGCTATAAATTAAGGCTCGAAACTTGCAGTCTAGGAGTTAGGGTAAACTAGGAATGAATTAGCTCTTTCAAAGACTATCAAATATCTTTAAAGCATATGAGATGTTCTGAAAATTCTTAACCCTAGCACTTAGCAATTTACATTTAATGTAATTTGTGTTTGAAATTATAACCATTTTCAATAGAATTTGAATTAAAATTTACCACCATGCTACTTGCTTTCTACAAGTCTGTCTCTTTTTTTTTTTCTCAACTTTTATGACTCCTTTAAACATCTTCCTATTTATCTGTCACTAGCTTAAATTTATCTTGATTAAAATTTGAGTTTGAATCTAGCAACTGAGGCCCTTTCATCAGTTTTAGGAAAGTCTTAGTTGTTATCTCTTCAAACATTCATTTTGTCCTAGTCTTTCTCTCTCTCTCTCTCTCCCTCTTTTTCCTTTGCAGGACTGTAGTTAAATGTGTGTTAGATCTTCAGAAAAATACAACTTACTTAGACTGATGCAAAAGGAAATGGTGAATCTGAATATTGTCCTATTAAATAAATTCAATCTTTCATTAAAGGTTTATCATACAGTTAAAATACTTATGATATTATCATAGCATCATAAACAAAAAATAAAAGAAAGAAGAAAATAGGGAAACCGTAAGTATCCTTGTATGTATACAGACTGCTGACTCATGAGAAAAGTAGCACTAGAAGGTGATGGGGAAATTACATTGATTTCAAGATATTACGTCATGAGAGCTAAATATCCACATGGGAAAATAATGAAACTTGTTTCAATATTACACCACAAACAAAAATCAATAAAAGTTGATTGCAAATCTCAATGTGAAAGCAAAAGCAAAGTTTTTAGACAATAAGAGAATATGAATTCAGGATGTGAAAATTTTGAATAGAACCAAAACACTAGCTATGAAGAAGGCTAATTCAATTCAAATTAAGACCTTATATTTCTCTAAATGTATCATTAAAAAAGCAAGAAGTTTTTAGAATGCATCGGGAAATCCTAATATGGTGGTAGGGAAGCTAGTCCACACTATGTAAGAAACCTGTAGGATATGGGACAAAAATTATTCTTCATAACCCACAATGGTGGGGAACCTTATAAATACCCCAGTGCTATAAATTAAGGCTCGAAACTTGCAGTCTAGGAGTTAGGGTAAACTAGGAATGAATTAGCTCTTTCAAAGACTATCAAATATCTTTAAAGCATATGAGATGTTCTGAAAATTCTTAACCCTAGCACTTAGCAATTTACATTTAATGTAATTTGTGTTTGAAATTATAACCATTTTCAATAGAATTTGAATTAAAATTTACCACCATGCTACTTGCTTTCTACAAGTCTGTCTCTTTTTTTTTTTCCTTTCTCAACTTTTATGACTCCTTTAAACATCTTCCTATTTATCTGTCACTAGCTTAAATTTATCTTGATTAAAATTTGAGTTTGAATCTAGCAACTGAGGCCCTTTCATCAGTTTTAGGAAAGTCTTAGTTGTTATCTCTTCAAACATTCATTTTGTCCTAGTCTTTCTCTCTCTCTCTCTCTCCCTCTTTTTCCTTTGCAGGACTGTAGTTAAATGTGTGTTAGATCTTCAGAAAAATACAACTTACTTAGACTGATGCAAAAGGAAATGGTGAATCTGAATATTGTCCTATTAAATAAATTCAATCTTTCATTAAAGGTTTATCATACAGTTAAAATACTTATGATATTATCATAGCATCATAAACAAAAAATAAAAGAAAGAAGAAAATAGGGAAACCGTAAGTATCCTTGTATGTATACAGACTGCTGACTCATGAGAAAAGTAGCACTAGAAGGTGATGGGGAAATTACATTGATTTCAAGATATTACGTCATGAGAGCTAAATATCCACATGGGAAAATAATGAAACTTGTTTCAATATTACACCACAAACAAAAATCAATAAAAGTTGATTGCAAATCTCAATGTGAAAGCAAAAGCAAAGTTTTTAGACAATAAGAGAATATGAATTCAGGATGTGAAAAATTTTGAATAGAACCAAAACACTAGCTATGAAGAAGGCTAATTCAATTCAAATTAAGACCTTATATTTCTCTAAATGTATCATTAAGAAGAAGAAAATTCAAGTGACAGATTATGAGGAAACATGTATGCCCACAGAAAACTCACTTTTTTGGGAGGTGGGGTGGGGTGGAGAAGGGGATGGGGAAGGGCTGGGGTGAGGCAGGGGTGGGGTGGGGAGGGAGAGGGTGAGTGGGCCACTTCCACTGGTCTTTCATTTATCTATTTTCATCCATCTTTGTTCTTTGGCCCGTGTGGGCCTCCCACCGCGGTGGCCTCTGCTGTGGCCTCTGCTGTGGCAGAGCACTGGCTCTGAGTGCATGCGCTCCAGAGCTCCGGCTCAGTAGTTGGACACGTCGGTCCAGCCGCTCCATGGCACGTGGGATCCTCCCAGGCCAGGGATCCAACCGGCGCCCCCTGCACTGCAAGGTGGTGTCTCCACCCACTGGACCACCAGGGAAGCCCGATAACTCACTTTTAATTGAAAAAGGATATTTAGCATTAAGTAAATGGCCAGAATACCAAGAATCTAAAACCCTATGTTAAAACAAATTTATTTTTGGATTTTACTTTGTATCAGCATGAATATTCTTATATTGTAATCATACTTCATACTGATATAATAGATGTAAATAGTAAGGTATTATGCATAATAAAAGTTGAAACTAATGCATGTTAACATTTTATAGATAAGGAAATTTACTGGTGCACCGAAAGTATGGCATAAGTGATGACACTTGGAAAACACTGAATAAATTAGTTTTACCATTTTATTTTTTATGATTTCCATTGTAAAAATTGAATATATTTAAGCAAATTAAGTATGAGAAAAGTTTTCAGATTTAAAATTTAGTGATAACATTGAGTGAAATTGAAATTTCCCTGAGTTAAAGCCTTAACATTCAAATTAAATTTGCCCCATCTTATTCCCTTGTAGCTCAGCTGGTAAAGAACCTAGCTGCAATTCAGGAGACCCCGGTTTGATTCCTGGGTCAGGAAGATCCCCTGGAGAAGGGATAGGCTACCCATTCCAATATTCTTGGGCTTCCCTTGTGACTCAGGTGGTAAAGAATCCACTTGCAATGCAGGAGACCTGGGTTCAATCCCAGGGTAGGGAAGATCCCCTGGAAAAGGGAATAGCTACCCACTCCAGTATTCTTACCTGGAGAATTCTATGGCTTTTCCATGGGTCGCAAAGGGTCAGATACAATTGAGCAACTTCAATTTCTTTACTTTTCACTTTCATCTTATTTAGAAAGTAGATGAGTAAGCCCATAGTTATAATAAATGTCAATATATGGTTGTAAATAATGAAAAAACTTTTTAAAGTGAAGATGAAATTTTCCTGTATTAGTTTAAAATTCCAGAAGAGCATGACCTTAAAATCATACCATTCAAACTGTAATTTGATTCTTGCTTGAAATTCATCACAGAATATTACTGTAGTTGATCTTAATTAAAATATTTATACCTCAATGTTATAAGATATAATCTAAGATTATGATCACAGGAACTAGATCCTATTCCATATTTTGCCACTTAGAAGATACATGACCTTGTATCCACTTAACATCTCTGTGTTTTTAAATCACTTTTAATTGAAAAAGGATATTTAGCATTAAGTAAATGGCCAGAATACCAAGAATCTAAAACCCTATGTTAAAACAAATTTATTTTTGGATTTTACTTTGTATCAGCATGAATATTCTTATATTGTAATCATACTTCATACTGATATAATAGATGTAAATAGTAAGGTATTATGCATAATAAAAGTTGAAACTAATGCATGTTAACATTTTATAGATAAGGAAATTTACTGGTGCACCGAAAGTATGGCATAAGTGATGACACTTGGAAAACACTGAATAAATTAGTTTTACCATTTTATTTTTTATGATTTCCATTGTAAAAATTGAATATATTTAAGCAAATTAAGTATGAGAAAAGTTTTCAGATTTAAAATTTAGTGATAACATTGAGTGAAATTGAAATTTCCCTGAGTTAAAGCCTTAACATTCAAATTAAATTTGCCCCATCTTATTCCCTTGTAGCTCAGCTGGTAAAGAACCTAGCTGCAATTCAGGAGACCCCGGTTTGATTCCTGGGTCAGGAAGATCCCCTGGAGAAGGGATAGGCTACCCATTCCAATATTCTTGGGCTTCCCTTGTGACTCAGGTGGTAAAGAATCCACTTGCAATGCAGGAGACCTGGGTTCAATCCCAGGGTAGGGAAGATCCCCTGGAAAAGGGAATAGCTACCCACTCCAGTATTCTTACCTGGAGAATTCTATGGCTTTTCCATGGGTCGCAAAGGGTCAGATACAATTGAGCAACTTCAATTTCTTTACTTTTCACTTTCATCTTATTTAGAAAGTAGATGAGTAAGCCCATAGTTATAATAAATGTCAATATATGGTTGTAAATAATGAAAAAACTTTTTAAAGTGAAGATGAAATTTTCCTGTATTAGTTTAAAATTCCAGAAGAGCATGACCTTAAAATCATACCATTCAAACTGTAATTTGATTCTTGCTTGAAATTCATCACAGAATATTACTGTAGTTGATCTTAATTAAAATATTTATACCTCAATGTTATAAGATATAATCTAAGATTATGATCACAGGAACTAGATCCTATTCCATATTTTGCCACTTAGAAGATACATGACCTTGTATCCACTTAACATCTCTGTGTCCAAGTGCCCTTTATTATATAAAGCTACTATAGACAAAGGTTATACTTTTTCATTTATAATACATTTTACATATTTGTATACATAATTTATGCATGTGTACATTGACAAGAATATGTACGTATACAAATGGTAAGACACGCTTCTACTTAAAGTTGTTTTTTCAGATTTTATGTTTATTGTTAGCCATCCACAGAAACATTATCTCAACAGTTGTATTCTATACAGTAAGAGAAATACTTCTTGTCCAAAAGGGATAGTTTTGGCCTTAATGATAAATAATAACCAGTAAACGACAAGTTGTCAAGCACTGTGTTCAATGCTGTCTTCTGAATGTAAGAATATGTGGACAATTATATTGTTTCATCTTAAGAACTTTTAATAATTATAATTTAGATGAGGGCCAACACCAACATGCATGAATCACCAGATGATGTGGTTAAAATGCAGACTTTGATTTTGTAAGTTTTAAGACCCAAGATTCTGCATGTCTGACCAATTCCCAGATGATCCCTGTGCTGCTTGTGCAAAGAGCATGCTTTGACAGCAAGAGCAAGCCTCCTTCACTGACCTCTGTTTAAAGCTCCCCATGTGTTTTTCTTTTCAATTGCTATTCCCCTTGGTATTTGGCAGTCTGTATTTCTTTCAGGTTATTTCATTATTTCCTGGTGTTACTCCTCTTGAAATTTAATCTATCTATTAAAAGATACCCCCCTACTTTCTCAGCTATAATTTATTTTTAAGCCAATTGTGCCATCAGTTAATGAAAATAGTTGCTTTATGAAAATTCCCCATCCTTGTAAAAAAAAAAAAAAAATATATATATATATATATACCCTTTCTTTTTATAGAGCTGTTTTCTGTAGGAAAAAACTCAGTTGGGACCAAACAAACTAGATGCCAGACACAGAGACACTAGACTTCAGTCCAAATGAGCTCGGGGGCTATAGACCACACAGGCAGGACAGGCAGGAAGAAGATGAGGTGGAAATAGATGAGAAATACATTCACTAAAGGAGTCCTGGAGTTTAAATTTAGTCAGCTCCACAAAGGAGTTTAATTTTGCAGATCTAGAAAGTTATATATGTGACTGGGATAAAAGTAAACTGTGTCATATTCCAGTGCCTATCTACCTCTAAACAGAATACATAGAGTTTTAACTTTATCATAATTTGGCGAAGTACTGAGTACGGCAATTTCCTTGTGTCCATCTTTTCCAGGTACCACCCTAGGCCTAGATTAACATAAATAAAATGCCCAATTGTTCTCTGATCAGAAGAATGATCACTTGACTGGTATTTTTCATCAGTTCTTAACTTCCTGAAATGACTTCCTGCTGCTTCCAACATTATTAGCCCACGTATACCCTAGTGTATGGTATGTGTGCATATGTGTGTGTGTGTGCGTGTTAGAATTTAAATTGTCTTTTTAGTTGACAGGTTTCCATTTCTAGAGCAACTACATCCAAATTTGAAGTGGAAACTGATGAATATAATGCAGAGATCCAAGATATTGAGCTTAATGCCATGACTGAGTGAGATTGTTTTTTTGGTTGTACCATGTGGTTTACAGTTTCTTTAGATTCCAACCAGGGATCAAACTTGCGCTTCCTGTAGTGGAAACCTGGAATCTTAACCACTGGACCACCTGGGAAGTTCCATGAGTAGGATTTTTGGATTGTCTTTCTTGGAGTAGGGGTAAATGTGTTCTCCTTGTGGGACAAAGAGTGAACCACTGAACCAATATTTAATAAGCAGAGTGACAGTTGTAGGTAGTCACTATGTTATTTGCCAAATATTTCCAGTTTCTTTCCAGGTGTATCACAGAAAGTCTGTCAGTTCCCACTGAAGTTATAGGTGGCCATGAGATTTGCTGAGGATAACAAAGTATGGTTAGAAATAATGTATATCAATTTGAGGAGAAGGCTCTGATCACAGAAGTTTTTACCCCCCAAATAGCTACATTGGTCATAGCCTTCTTCAACCCATGCTGAATATGTAATGTACGTAAGAAAAAATTCTTTATTGGGTTAAGTCATTATATTAGGGATTGTCTGTTACTACAGCATAAACTACTACCTATTCTGACTCAAGTAGACTTTAATTTGCTCAGTCTCTGTTCTCCCAATCTTTTCTGACTCTTTTTCTCTCATCTCTCCCCTGACTCCCTAAAGCTCTAGAGAGAGTCCTTTTAGTCTCTACCTTATCATCTGTGAAGAATGAGTAGACCTTTTCAGTCTATCAATAGCCAACACAATAAGGAGCCACCAGAATCTACTGTTAGGGTCAATCCTGGGAGATGCCACACTATTCAAGTGAAATTCGTACAGACATTATAAATGATCTATCAACTGGAAATGACTCACATTAGCTAATGACTGGCCTTCTAAGTGTGGCCATATGTTTTTGTTGTAAATACTATTAACTGATGGACTGTAGCCATTATCTAAATTAGCAGATATTTAAGCCTGGATGAGCAATACGAAAATCCTTGACAGTTGGCAGCATGTTTAGATTCTGTTGTGTTTAGCTGCAGGGAAGGTGAACAACAAGAGATTTGGTGCAGTTGTGTCCATGTGTATTAAGTTGTTTCACTTGTGTCTGACTCTGTGTGACCCTATGGACTGTAGCCCACCAGGCTCCCCTATCCATGGGATTCTCCAGACAAGAATACTGGAGTGGGTTGTCATGCCCTCCTCCAGGGGACCTTCCAGATCCAAGAATTGAGCCTGCATTTCTTAGGTCTCCTTCATTGGCAGGCAGATTCTTTACCACTGTTGCTACTTGGGAAGCCCATTAAATGAATACTGTGTAACAGCTCCTTTAGTAAGTGCTCTAAACAGATTAAACTCCAATTAATCTTCAAATCCCCTTGAGAGATGGGATTCAACTAAAAATCAGACAATGCGTAATTTGGCTATGAGCTCCATCTTATGAGGACCACAAGCCAACATTCAAACATGAACGTATCTATCTGTCCTTGACACTTGTGTGGTCTGAGTTCTGGGTCTGTACCTCCATTGCACTGTGTTTTTAATATTCAGTTTTATTTCTATTGAGAGATTGATGTGACAGAGGCTATTCATTCATCAATAAAAGATTAGATCCTTGACATCTAGTGTTAGGTTCTCTGGTCTAGTTAAGTCATTATATTAGGGATTGTCTGTTACTACAGCATAAACTACTACCTATTCTGACTCAAGTAGACTTTAATTTGCTCAGTCTCTGTTCTCCCAATCTTTTCTGACTCTTTTTCTCTCATCTCTCCCTGACTCCTAAAGCTCTAGAGAGAGTCCTTTTAGTCTCTACCTTATCATCTGTGAAGAATGAGTAGACCTTTTCAGTCTATCAATAGCCAACACAATAAGGAGCCACCAGAATCTACTGTTAGGGTCAATCCTGGGAGATGCCACACTATTCAAGTGAAATTCGTACAGACATTATAAATGATCTATCAACTGGAAATGACTCACATTAGCTAATGACTGGCCTTCTAAGTGTGGCCATATGTTTTTGTTGTAAATACTATTAACTGATGGACTGTAGCCATTATCTAAATTAGCAGATATTTAAGCCTGGATGAGCAATACGAAAATCCTTGACAGTTGGCAGCATGTTTAGATTCTGTTGTGTTTAGCTGCAGGGAAGGTGAACAACAAGAGATTTGGTGCAGTTGTGTCCATGTGTATTAAGTTGTTTCACTTGTGTCTGACTCTGTGTGACCCTATGGACTGTAGCCCACCAGGCTCCCCTATCCATGGGATTCTCCAGACAAGAATACTGGAGTGGGTTGTCATGCCCTCCTCCAGGGGACCTTCCAGATCCAAGAATTGAGCCTGCATTTCTTAGGTCTCCTTCATTGGCAGGCAGATTCTTTACCACTGTTGCTACTTGGGAAGCCCATTAAATGAATACTGTGTAACAGCTCCTTTAGTAAGTGCTCTAAACAGATTAAACTCCAATTAATCTTCAAATCCCCTTGAGAGATGGGATTCAACTAAAAATCAGACAATGCGTAATTTGGCTATGAGCTCCATCTTATGAGGACCACAAGCCAACATTCAAACATGAACGTATCTATCTGTCCTTGACACTTGTGTGGTCTGAGTTCTGGGTCTGTACCTCCATTGCACTGTGTTTTTAATATTCAGTTTTATTTCTATTGAGAGATTGATGTGACAGAGGCTATTCATTCATCAATAAAAGATTAGATCCTCTTGTATCTGAGTACATAGCTAGATTACATTCCCAGGTTTGCTTTCAGTTAGATGAATGATGAGTTTTCACCAGTGGAAGGTTGGGGGGAAGTGATATACGTCGCTTCTGTGTTAAAGCTTTAGGTGAATATAGCTTCCCCATGCCCTCTTCTGTCTTCTGTTTGCCAAATGCAGGTGATAGTGGCACAGGGATGGCCTCCAAATCTTTAAGTCAGGATGTCTAGGAGAGCCACCCGACCCAGACTGTCACATGAATGAGAACTTAACTTCTTTTGTGTTTAAATCAATTTATATGTTTAGAATCAGTTACAGCACCTCAACCTACAGTAACTTATGCAGTAGAATTCTTAGATCAGAAATCATTAATATGTTCAAGGTTTTTGATACATGATATCAAGTTGTTTTCTTAGAGGACTATATTAACTTACATGGTGCCTGAAAATATATTGCACCTGCCAACATATATATATATATATATATATATATATATATAGTATATATATATATATATAGTTACTTTTTGGGTTTTTAAAATTAATTAATTTATTTGACTGCGCTGGGTCATAGTTACAGCATTTGGGATCTAGTTCCCTGACCAGGGATCGAACCCAGGCCCCACTGAACTGGGAACACAGAGTCTTAACCACTAGACCACTAGTGAAGCCCCCCAACATATAATTTTAAAAGTGTTTTAGTATATGATTATTATACTTTGAATATATCTTAGGTCTCCTTCATTGGCAGGCAGATTCTTTACCACTGTTGCTACTTGGGAAGCCCATTAAATGAATACTGTGTAACAGCTCCTTTAGTAAGTGCTCTAAACAGATTAAACTCCAATTAATCTTCAAATCCCCTTGAGAGATGGGATTCAACTAAAAATCAGACAATGCGTAATTTGGCTATGAGCTCCATCTTATGAGGACCACAAGCCAACATTCAAACATGAACGTATCTATCTGTCCTTGACACTTGTGTGGTCTGAGTTCTGGGTCTGTACCTCCATTGCACTGTGTTTTTAATATTCAGTTTTATTTCTATTGAGAGATTGATGTGACAGAGGCTATTCATTCATCAATAAAAGATTAGATCCTCTTGTATCTGAGTACATAGCTAGATTACATTCCCAGGTTTGCTTTCAGTTAGATGAATGATGAGTTTTCACCAGTGGAAGGTTGGGGGGAAGTGATATACGTCGCTTCTGTGTTAAAGCTTTAGGTGAATATAGCTTCCCCATGCCCTCTTCTGTCTTCTGTTTGCCAAATGCAGGTGATAGTGGCACAGGGATGGCCTCCAAATCTTTAAGTCAGGATGTCTAGGAGAGCCACCCGACCCAGACTGTCACATGAATGAGAACTTAACTTCTTTTGTGTTTAAATCAATTTATATGTTTAGAATCAGTTACAGCACCTCAACCTACAGTAACTTATGCAGTAGAATTCTTAGATCAGAAATCATTAATATGTTCAAGGTTTTTGATACATGATATCAAGTTGTTTTCTTAGAGGACTATATTAACTTACATGGTGCCTGAAAATATATTGCACCTGCCAACATATATATATATATATATATATATATATATATAGTATATATATATATATATAGTTACTTTTTTTGGGTTTTTTTAAAATTAATTAATTTATTTGACTGCGCTGGGTCATAGTTACAGCATTTGGGATCTAGTTCCCTGACCAGGGATCGAACCCAGGCCCCACTGAACTGGGAACACAGAGTCTTAACCACTAGACCACTAGTGAAGCCCCCCAACATATAATTTTAAAAGTGTTTTAGTATATGATTATTATACTTTGAATATATCTTTCCAGTATTTTATAGAATGGCAATACCTGTGGAGTCTCAGAACTTGTAGGACAGCTGAAGGCTATAAACTGAAGTGTATGTCAGTTCTCATGCTAGTCTGGGTAAGAGAGGAAGAGATTTTGTGGAAAGACGATGTGGCCTTTGGACCACCTGACCCTAAGAGTGTGGTGTAGGTATATGAGGGAGAGAAACAAAATGATTTGACTCAAAAGGTGCTATAAAGAATGTAGATTTGAAAAAAAAAAAAAAAGAATGTATTGAGAAAGGATATAGATACAGAGCTTTCTAGAAGGGACCCCATAGACAACCTCATGCATACAGAAATTGGCTGATTGGTTAAAACAACCTGGCCTAAGCAAGAAGCAGATATGGATGGGTCAAAGACTTCAAGGGGCAAAGCCTTCAGGTCTCTGTAGCCCAAAGGTTCCAGGATTGCCTTCCAAAAGCATGACAAATCTGATGAAAATCCTTTCCTGGGCTCTCTTGCTGAAGAAGATTTAACTGGCTGAAATATTTAGAGTATAGAATCTAGAAAGCCTTTCTAGAAGGGTTTGTCTTAGAAGTTAAAAATAAGGAGTACCTAGCATATGTACTGCCCATTGCTATCATGATGTTCCTTTGACAGACTGGTTAATTCATTCGGTATGAATTCACTCTGTATATCTCAACAGAATACAGTTCATACAGTGTAATTTTCTTACATTTCTCTAAAAGCCCTGCACTTAAATTGATTGTGTATGTATGAGGCAATGAAGTTCACACAAGAACAAGGAGTTCTGCCAAAGATGAGAAGGTGAGGGAAATTCCATAATCTGGAGTACTGCCTTTAAAGGAGAAAGCCCTTTTCATTTGATTTCTGTCTTGGGACACTCAGTCTGGGGAGTTCTTCTATGGGAATTATAGAACCTGGGTTCAAATCCAGATACTCCCATTTAGTGACTATTTTTTCGTTCATGGAAAAGCTATATATTCTCTGTTTCCATTTCCTCATCAGTAAATGGAGATAATAACTGTACTCAATGGCTATGTGATTAAGTGAATTATATATGAAGTATACTGTACATGTCTGAATCATGGCTTTCACAGATTCTGGTCCTAATTTCTGGAATCTGTAAATGTTTCCTTATGTGGCAGAAAGTGACTTTGTAGATGTGATTAAGCTAAGAATCTTGAGATATGGAGATTATTCAGGTGGACTCTAGAAATGATCACATGCGTATGTATGTATCACACAGATATGTAAGAGGGAGGAAGATTTGATCACAGAGAGACATAGTAGATGGAGACAGGAAGATGGAGACAGAGACTGGAATGATGTGACCACAAGCCTAGGAAAGCCAATACCCACCAGAAGCTGGAAAAGGCAGGAAGCAGATTCCCCTCTAGAGTCTCCAGAGAGGAGTGCATGCACCTGGAGCTGGTGCTCTGCAGTGAGAGAGGCCACCGCAATGGGAAGCCCACACAGGCCAAAGAATAAAGATGGATGAAAACTAAACGATGACTTAGAGCCAATATATATATATTGTATATATATAGATATATATTGTATGTCTCCAGAGAGAGCCTGGCCTTGATGACATCTTCATTTCAGCCCAGTGATACCGAGTTTGCACTTCTGGCTTCTAGGACTATGAGACAATATACTGCTGGGGTTTTTTGGGGGGTGGGGGGCACTTCTGTTGGTCTTTCATTTATCTATTTCCATCCATCTTTCGTTCTTTGGCCCATGTGGGCCTCCCATCACAGTGGCCTCTGTCACTGCAGAGCACCAGCTCTGGGTGCATGCGCTCCAGAGCTCTGGCTTGGTAGCTGGACACATCGGTCCAGCTGTTCCACAGCACATGGGATCTTCCCAGGCTAGGGATTGAACCAGTGCCCCTGGCCCTGCAAGGTGGACTCCTTACCCACTGGACCATCAGGGAAGCCCTGCTGTTGTTTTAAGTCACTTTATGATGATTTGATAAAAGCCACTGAAAACTAGCAAATGCTTAGACCCATGCTTGTAATAGACTAAGTATTATAAAAGTATATGCTTTAGTATTCCAAAAAAATTACCATAAAGGAACTTGTTTGTGTCTGTTTGAGTACAGAAAGGAGTTCAATATAGAAGCGTATTCTGAAGCAGGAAGCGAGCAAAACACGCCACCGGCAGACCTTTTAATCAAGTGCAGCAAGGAAAGAAGACCTATGGAGCCTTAGAGGGAGGCAGTGGCCACACTGCAAAGCTGCTTCCTGCTCAGCCAAGAAGATATCCCACTTATATCCTAGGCAGCAAAATCACCTGCAAGGAATGTGAAGTCTTTTTCAAAGCCTTATAAACAGAGGCCCTAAAATGAGCTTAAATTCGCTTCTCAGGTAGCAATAAGAAACCCATGAAGAGAAGGTGGCCTACTGCAGTGATTAAAAGCCTTTGGAGTCAAATAAACTGACCTCTTATCTAAGCCTTTAATCTGTACTTATAGATTTTATGACCTCACGCAGCCATTTCTCTTCTCTGGGCCTCAGCTTTCTCTGTAAATTTAGGACTAGGGTGGGAAATTAAGGAGGAAGAATAAAACATTGCCTTATTGCATTATTATACAAACTAAATTAAATAACACATATAAGGTGCTTAGACATGGGCTAGGTGAGCAGTAAATATTCAGAAAGTAATATCCAGAAAAGGTGAGGTCAAAGCAGTAAGTAGTTCATTCAGAAACATGGAAAGTTCAATAGACATGAGTTCAATGACTAAGGGAAAGCAAAAACTGCACACAAGAGGTACCATTAGATCTTTTCTTCATCTGTTTTAGGCCCGAATATTGTTTGCTTCAGTCCTAAAGCTTGCAAATCTTGTGGCACAATATTTGGGGATATCATATTAGGATTCCAGAGGTTATTCCTGAAAATAAAAGTAATAAGAGATAGTCTACTTTTTTGCTAAATTAAAATTGGGAGAAAATCCTGCCTATGAACGTAAATGCTGACTTAAAACAGTATTAATTATAGCAATTCTATTTTTTGCCAAGTGTTAACTCCACATGACTGGGTTTTAAAACTTAATGTAGACAACAGAGTCGACCATTTGAAGTGGCCAGAGAGGCCTCATTACGAGAGTGGAGAAAGCACAAGGCTTCCCTGTCTGCTTCAGTCACAATGCTCATGTGTTGAAACCATTGCAAATTTGCAAGTAGAGTAATGGAGGAAACTGGGGCTATTGTCATCTGCCTCCTTCACTAAGCAAAGCCAGAAAGGGAAGACTGGATTTGGCTAACTTTGAGGTAGTTTATAGCCCTTATTCTTTATTGTCCATCAGAAGCCAGTCCCTCCTTCTTTCTTGGTACTAAAATACTTACTTCTATTAATATTTCTACAGGTAGCTATGTCAAAGCTGCTTCCTGCTCAGCCAAGAAGATATCCCACTTATATCCTAGGCAGCAAAATCACCTGCAAGGAATGTGAAGTCTTTTTCAAAGCCTTATAAACAGAGGCCCTAAAATGAGCTTAAATTCGCTTCTCAGGTAGCAATAAGAAACCCATGAAGAGAAGGTGGCCTACTGCAGTGATTAAAAGCCTTTGGAGTCAAATAAACTGACCTCTTATCTAAGCCTTTAATCTGTACTTATAGATTTTATGACCTCACGCAGCCATTTCTCTTCTCTGGGCCTCAGCTTTCTCTGTAAATTTAGGACTAGGGTGGGAAATTAAGGAGGAAGAATAAAACATTGCCTTATTGCATTATTATACAAACTAAATTAAATAACACATATAAGGTGCTTAGACATGGGCTAGGTGAGCAGTAAATATTCAGAAAGTAATATCCAGAAAAGGTGAGGTCAAAGCAGTAAGTAGTTCATTCAGAAACATGGAAAGTTCAATAGACATGAGTTCAATGACTAAGGGAAAGCAAAAACTGCACACAAGAGGTACCATTAGATCTTTTCTTCATCTGTTTTAGGCCGAATATTGTTTGCTTCAGTCCTAAAGCTTGCAAATCTTGTGGCACAATATTTGGGGATATCATATTAGGATTCCAGAGGTTATTCCTGAAAATAAAAGTAATAAGAGATAGTCTACTTTTTTGCTAAATTAAAATTGGGAGAAAATCCTGCCTATGAACGTAAATGCTGACTTAAAACAGTATTAATTATAGCAATTCTATTTTTTGCCAAGTGTTAACTCCACATGACTGGGTTTTAAAACTTAATGTAGACAACAGAGTCGACCATTTGAAGTGGCCAGAGAGGCCTCATTACGAGAGTGGAGAAAGCACAAGGCTTCCCTGTCTGCTTCAGTCACAATGCTCATGTGTTGAAACCATTGCAAATTTGCAAGTAGAGTAATGGAGGGGAAACTGGGGCTATTGTCATCTGCCTCCTTCACTAAGCAAAGCCAGAAAGGGAAGACTGGATTTGGCTAACTTTGAGGTAGTTTATAGCCCTTATTCTTTATTGTCCATCAGAAGCCAGTCCCTCCTTCTTTCTTGGTACTAAAATACTTACTTCTATTAATATTTCTACAGGTAGCTATGTCAGCTGCTTCTGGCGAGTGGCATGCCAGCAGAAGTTTGCCCAGGAGTTTCCTGGAGAAGGTTTGTTCTTTCAATAATGGCCAGGGAAGTGGGGAAAACTGTCTTTCCCTGGTGCTGCCCTTGCTGTCAGACACTGAATATAATCATGTGATGCTTGGAACTGTAGTGCCTATCAAGGAACCAGGCACGGCAAGGTGAGAGAATCAGATGCCAGCCTTAAACTAGACATCACTGCAGGCATCACCCTCCTCTGGACTTGTAGTTATATGTAAAATGTAAACCCTTTGCCAGGAATTCAATTTTCTGCAAGTAAAATTATTTCTAGTAGATCCGATACATATAAATAAATTCAGATGGTCAATAAGTTAGGTTCAGGGACCTTGAAGCACAGTATGATGTAACAGTATTACAGCATCTTTGGGGAGAGAATGGGGAATGCCTTTGAATTACTCAGCCAGAGAATAGAAAGAAATGTTAACAAGAAAGATGAATCTATTAAATTCAGTTATTCATTGGTTTGTTCAAATATTTACTGAATTATTTTTGACTAGTACTGTAGTACTGGGAACAATTTGATGAAAGTGTGAACAAAGTATCTGCCTTTGTGCTGTGTGACATTTCATGAATAGGCCTATGGGAAAGATGAATACTGGATGACACGTGCTAAGGAAAAACAGAGACAATGCTATGATGATCGAGAGGCTTCCACTGACAGAATCTCCTCTAGATGGAATTGGAGGATGAAGAAGGAGCCTAGCATGGGAAGATCCTTGGATAGCAACCTTGGAAGCAAAGCAAATGCAAACCTTTGAAGCAGGAAGATTCCTAGAGTATTCAGTGTTGCTGGAGCAGTGTGATGTAAGGACAGAAATAAGGTGAGCACAGAGAGGTCATGCCTTTGTCAGACTTTGTGAGCTCTAGCAGGCCAAGGTGGGGAAGTGGATTTCATCTCCCTTTAAATTGGAAGCTACTTTTCATGCTTTCAATGAGGGTTTTTCAGAAGAAGGATGCTATGGGCTTCCCTGGTGGTCCAGTGGGTGAGGAGTCCACCTTGCAGGACAAGGGGCACCAGTTCGATCCCTGGCCAGGGAAGATCCCACATGCTGCAAAGCAGCTGGACCAATGTGTCCAATCACGAGCCAGCACTCTGGAGTGCATGCACCCAGAACCAGTGCTCTGCAACGGGAGAGGCCACTGCAATGGGAGGCCCACACAGGCCTAAGAATAAAGATGGATGAGAATAAATTAATGGAAAACCAATAAAAGAGGCCAAAATTTAAAAAGAAGAAGAAGAAGAATGTTCTCATTTATGTTTTCAGTTGTTCACTCTGTCTGGAGCATGGGCTAGGGACAAGAGTCGAATCAGGGGAAAACCCCTTGGCAGTAGTCCAGTAAGAGCTGGTGTGCTTCAACAAAGAGGGTTGCAACCTGATACTCATTGGTTGGTAGAGCCCGTGGACTTTGCTCCTGAAATGAATGTTGTGGTGCTGAAGGGTTGGATAAGCCAAGAAGGACTCACAGGTTTCTAGCTTAACCACTTCGATATGGTCTTGCTTTCTAAAATAATGCCACTTTCTAGGATGGGGGAAGACTAAACAAACAAACAAATGAACAAACAACAAAAAAACATTTATAGAATGAAAAATTAAAAGTATCTGCCTTTGTGCTGTGTGACATTTCATGAATAGGCCTATGGGAAAGATGAATACTGGATGACACGTGCTAAGGAAAAACAGAGACAATGCTATGATGATCGAGAGGCTTCCACTGACAGAATCTCCTCTAGATGGAATTGGAGGATGAAGAAGGAGCCTAGCATGGGAAGATCCTTGGATAGCAACCTTGGAAGCAAAGCAAATGCAAACCTTTGAAGCAGGAAGATTCCTAGAGTATTCAGTGTTGCTGGAGCAGTGTGATGTAAGGACAGAAATAAGGTGAGCACAGAGAGGTCATGCCTTTGTCAGACTTTGTGAGCTCTAGCAGGCCAAGGTGGGGAAGTGGATTTCATCTCCCTTTAAATTGGAAGCTACTTTTCATGCTTTCAATGAGGGTTTTTCAGAAGAAGGATGCTATGGGCTTCCCTGGTGGTCCAGTGGGTGAGGAGTCCACCTTGCAGGACAAGGGGCACCAGTTCGATCCCTGGCCAGGGAAGATCCCACATGCTGCAAAGCAGCTGGACCAATGTGTCCAATCACGAGCCAGCACTCTGGAGTGCATGCACCCAGAACCAGTGCTCTGCAACGGGAGAGGCCACTGCAATGGGAGGCCCACACAGGCCTAAGAATAAAGATGGATGAGAATAAATTAATGGAAAACCAATAAAAGAGGCCAAAATTTAAAAAGAAGAAGAAGAAGAATGTTCTCATTTATGTTTTCAGTTGTTCACTCTGTCTGGAGCATGGGCTAGGGACAAGAGTCGAATCAGGGAAACCACTTGGCAGTAGTCCAGTAAGAGCTGGTGTGCTTCAACAAAGAGGGTTGCAACCTGATACTCATTGGTTGGTAGAGCCCGTGGACTTTGCTCCTGAAATGAATGTTGTGGTGCTGAAGGGTTGGATAAGCCAAGAAGGACTCACAGGTTTCTAGCTTAACCACTTCGATATGGTCTTGCTTTCTAAAATAATGCCACTTTCTAGGATGGGGGAAGACTAAACAAACAAACAAATGAACAAACAACAAAAAAACATTTATAGAATGAAAAATTAAAAGTTCTGCTTTGATCATGGTATGTTTGAGAAATCTTATGGACATTGATGGAGAGGTCAAGCAGGGTGTTTGACACGTGAATCTGAAGGTCAAGGAAGGACTCAGCACTAGAGACATAAACCTGGCTGTTGTAACAGCTAGATGGCATGAAACTGATGGAATAGATCATGATCATTTGAGGAAAGTGTGCAGAGAGAAGGAAAGAGGAGTCAGGACTGAGGCTTGCTGCGTACTGACATTTAAAAGTCAGAT
This sequence comes from Tragulus kanchil, assembly GCA_022376925.1. NCBI lineage: Eukaryota > Metazoa > Chordata > Mammalia > Artiodactyla > Tragulidae > Tragulus > Tragulus kanchil. The sequence goes on along the minus strand of JAIOJX010000029.1, from coordinate 51,789,258 downwards.
AATGGGCTTCCCCTGGTGGTCCAGTGGGTAAGGACACCGCCTTGCAATGCAAGGGGCGCTGGTTCGAGCCCTGGCCTGGGAAGATCCCATGTGCCGCGGAGCGGCTGGACTGATGTGTCCAATTACCGAGCCAGCGCTCTGGAGCGCATGCGCCCAGAGCCGGTGCTCTGCAACGACAGAGGCCACCGCGATGGGAGGCCCACAGGAGCCAAAGAACAAAGACGGATGAACAGAGAAAAACGAAAGACCAAGCTCCCCTCCCTCCCCAACCCGACCCCCGCCCAAAAAAAATAAATAAATAAAAATAAATCTTTAAAAAAAAAAAAAAAGTCAGATAATAAAAGAATAACATTTTTATATATATTAAAAAAAAAGCCTTGTGAAAGCAGTCAGCAAGAAGGAAAATCAGAGAAATGTAAAGTAATGGCAGCTACAACCTAAAAAGGTTTCAAAAAGCAGAGTGTGATCAGTGATGTGTTGAATATATTTGAAAGGTCTGGTACACTCAGGGCACAGGCATGGTCCTTTGCCAGAGACGTGGTCACATGACTTGGCAATGAGATCACTGGTGACCATGACAAGAGCAGTGGACAAGGCAGAAGGCCATAGTAGGGTGAGTTAAGGAGTAAATGGAAAGAGAATTGGAGTCACCTTTCCCAAGAAGAAATGGGTTCATATTTATAGAAGAAGAAAAGGGTTCATTCATTATCACCTCAGTTCATGTCTAATCTCTCATTGAGAAATCAGTAGAGAGTGAGAAGCTGTTCATGTAAGACAGCAGTGGAGATCATTGGAGAACAGAAATCTCTGAGAGATGGAGGATCCAGGCATTGAGTGAAGCCCTCGGTAGGATCAAGATGCTTCCTTCAGCTTATGAGGAGGGAGAATGTAGATGGTAAACGCTGGGCTGACCTGAAAAGCTCTCTAAACAGTGCCATCTTATATATAAGGGACTTGAGCATTCACAGATTTTGGTGTCTGAGGTGGGGAGTGTCAGGAAACTAATCCCCCATGGATACCACGGGACAAGCATACTAACTTTCATCAAAAAATGGTGAATCACAGAATTGCATTTGCCAAGCATGACATGGCTGTCTGCAGTAGAACAGTGGTGATGAGCACGAATGTGATTAAGGATTCCACACCAGCTATAAATGAACTTAGGGAAATTAAAGCCAGGCAAACTGAGATAAAATTAATTGGGATTAGTGAGATGTTGCTAAACTTTCTTGGGTTAATGATTTCAAGAGTTTAAGATAGTTTTAGACACAAGGGGCGTTCTGGGTTTGGGAAAGAGTTTACAATTTTTCTTTCTTATCTCCACTCCACGAACCCTTTATTGAGAAATGAGTCAGACTCAGCAATGGACAGAAACTTCCTGATGAGATATGTGGAAATTCTAAAATACAGAACATAATACGTTAAAAATACCTTTCTGTCTTCAAAAGATGGTCATGGTGAGTTGAGTGTTTTAAAATAGAAATGTGACTCCGAAGACATGTTTTTTTGAAAAGGAAATAAGATAGGAATATCTAACCAGGCCAAAATTATGACTCCTTTTAGTATATTGATATATATATATAAATAATACCAAGAAATAAGGATAATAGACATTTAAGACAAAGTTATAAATCATATAAAAGAAAATGTAGTTAGGCAACTCTCTCATTTTCTTATTCTGAAGTTATTAACCTGCTTGTATGTTTATCCAAATTTCTTTCTCAAAAGAACAGCTGTCCCTAACCCTATAAGAAGCCTGAATTCCATTCAGTCTTATTCACTGATTGAATGAATTGGTGAAAAATTCAAACAATTCAACTTTTGATGTTAATGTGAGTGTGAATAGATTCTGAGTGACACAGCTGAAGGTACCAGCAACTGACTGTAAGATCTTCCGTGTAATCAAATAATATTAATAAATTCTAGGAATAGGTTTCTGCTAGATGCCTCTATTAGATGATCCCTAAGGTTTCCTCTGGTTTAAACTTCTCCAGCAGCTCTTCAGATCATTGAACTGTACCATAATCTATCTATGTATAAAGTGACATCTTGACATTCTTCCCTTCCCTCTGCAGAAAAATTGTCAGAATTCCCCAAGGAGGCGAGGGTGAAAGTTGTTTTGATACTTGACTTCCTTTGCTTTCCTTATCATAAAGTTTCCAGAAAACACGAATGGAGTCAGATAATCTTGTTTGGAGCCTGCTGAGAAATCCAGTCATCCAATAATAGTTATCTCAGGATTCATTTCCAATGCAGACAGAGCACTCACTGAAAATATATCCCCTTTGACAAAATATACCTTGGATTTCTCAGTATGGTGAGCCTGAAAATATATTCAGTTTAACAACCCTTCACCAAATATTTGCAGAGAGCCTACCGTGTGCCAGGCTGTGATTCAGCAGGGAACAACAGAAGCAAGTCTCTGCTCTCACGATAAACACAAATGGTGATAAGTGTTAAGAAAGAAATGAAAATGAAACAGGAAGTAAGTATAGACTGTGATCAGCATTCCTATGGAAGAACTGGAATGATTGGAGGGGATGATGGTATTTCCTGGGGCAATGGAAATATTCCATATTTTATTTGTATACTTAGGATCTGTGTATTTTACTGTACATGATTTTTTTTCTTAAAGTCATTGAAAATAAAGTACAATTCAATGTCATATTATTTCTCTGATTCTAATTTCTGTTATTCACTCTCTGCCCTAGTCCCACTGACCTCTTGTCTTTCCTCATCTTTTATACTTGCTTTTATTTCTGCCTGAAAATTATCCTCCTAAAGAGCCACACTTTCTGTGCTTTGTATGTCTATATTGAGTTTTTGTTCTCTCATTTAATTTAGATCTGTATTCAAATAGGGACCTCAAATCAAAGAGGTCTATCCATGCTATCTTATATAAAAGAGATTACTGACTGTGATCACAGTCTATCCTAGGCTCTGTGCTTCCTTCTTCATGGTGGGAAGTACAAGGACAGGAAGTAATCATTTGTCCTGTACTTTCACAGGGGTGTCTTAGAACACTCTAGATACTGAGCCCTAAAATTTTACTAATGTGGTGGGTCCTTAAACTTCTGAGAAGTTCTGTCTCGCCTCTGGAGCTCTTTGGTCTTACTAAGGACTTTCACAAATAATTAATTTTTTCTTATGTTCTCCAATTAGCACCATGTTATCAATAGAGTGGATGAGTGTGATGTTCTGCAGGATGTCCAGTCACTTTTGCCTCTTTAGGAGAGAAAGACAGCAGCCAGAGCTTTGGATGGAGAAATGTAAATGTATGGCCCATGTAGAAGCTGTCCTAGAAGCAGCTGGTCTGTCTTCCGAAACCCTTATGGGGGTGTTAAATTCTGTATGCTGGTAGTTCCTTAACTAATAAACTTGTGCTTCACCTCCTTGATTGTGCAGGACCAGGCATGGTCTCAGCTCCTGCTGGTACGTGCTGGTTAGATTCTGTAATTCCTCTGAGGTATCACCCATTTCCTTCTCCATCAGGCCCAGCACATCTAGGGCCTGGTTTTGCTGTTGCCTAAGTCTGTGCATGGGCCTAAGTACCAGGAGGGAAGAAGCAGGGAAAATCCTGGTAAAATTCATGTCTTGCTAAGGAAACTCCTTGTCTTCAAAATAGGAGGGAATGCTGGTCATTAAGAAACCTGAGGACTCATGATTGTTAGTGTTCTCAGTCCCATCCCCTGTGTCGTGGTTCCATTTCCCAACCAGGACCCTGACCTTGACATAGAAAATATGTATTACTTAAGAATTTAATGTTCTTTGGAGCTCTGCTACGCTTAATATTACGTGCTAGTCCTGATCCTCAACATTCTTTGTCTTCTCACTGCAGGATTGAGAGCTTCTTTCAATGCTACCAACTAGACATTCTGGATTTCACACTTAGCTTTTAATTATCAATTGTCTTTCTATTATCCTTTTCTAGCATATCTAAATAAAGACTTGCAATTGTCACCTAATTCCTTTATCCCTACAATTATTATTTCTCCCCTATTTTTGAATTGGCTGATAAAGCTAAGGCATTTCTTTCTATTGGTTACATAGTTTTAACAATTGCCAGGAACTGTCTGTGCTCCACTCTCCAGAAGTGGTGAGATATTCCTTACCAGTCAGATAGCTCTCAAGTCCCACCCACACTGACTTTCTTAGATCATTCCTGGCACTAAATGTTGCAGGTTGCTTTCCTTGAAGCCAAACTATCAGACAAATTCTTTCTGAGGACTTAAGAAGTGGTATTTTAGGCCAATATTTCTTCAAATAGTCTTTCCGTCCCACCATGTCTTGATCTTCCTTGTTAGTGATTTTTGATCAGTAGCCCAGTTGTGTCTGACTCTTTGTGACCTCGTGGACTGCAGGATAGTGAGGACTCCCTGTTCCTCACCATCTCCATTCAAGTTCATGTCCATTGCATTGATGATTCTCCTTATTGGACTCCAATTATGCATACAGATAGTGTAACAGAGTCCTACAGATCTCTAAGGCTATCTTCATGCTTTTATTTTTTTAATTATTATTATTTTTTTAAAAAAATATTTATTTCTTTATTTTAACGTTTTTTCAGAGTTTTGTTGTTCACAGACATTCACGTTCCCAGATCAGTCATATGCATATCCCTTGTCCCCTCCTGACTCCCAGGCCCCTCCATCCCACCCCTCCAGGCCATCGCACCAGAGCATAAAAAACCTTTTTTTTTCATTTTCACCACATACTTTATCAATCCTAATCTCCCAATTAATCTCACCTTTCCCCCTGGATATCCATACATTTGTTCTCTACATCGTCTATACCATTTTTCTAGATTTCACATATATACATTAATATATGATATTTTTCTTTTTCTGACTTACTTCACTAAATATGACAATATCTAGGTCCTCCATGTCTCTGAAATGGCATACTTTTGTTCCATTTTATGGCTGAGTATATTCCATCGTATTCCAAGATGTGATCATACATCATATTTTCTTTATCCATTCCTCTGCTGGTGGCCATTTAGGTTGCTTCCATGTCCTGGCTATTGTAAATAGTGCTGCAGTGAACATTAGTGTACATGTATGTTTTAGAATTATGATTTTCTCTGAAAATCCCACCCAGGGGTGGGATTGCTGGATCATATGGGACATCTATTTTCAGTTTTTTAAGGAAACTCCATACTATTCTCCATAGTGTCTGTACCATTTACATTTCCACCAATAGTGTAGGAGAGTTCTCTTTTCTCCACGCTTTCTCCGTCATTTGTTATTTGTAGATTTTTTAAATGATGGCCATCCTGACTGGTGTGAGGTGTTACCTCATTATAGTTTTGATTTGCATTACTCTAATAATTAGTGATGTTGAGCATCTTTTCACATGTTCGTTGGCCATGTTGTATTTTGGCCTCTTTTGGACTTGTTAGTGATTTTGATCAGTAGCCCAGTTGTGTCTGACTCTTTGTGACCTCGTGGACTGCAGGATAGTGAGGACTCCCTGTTCCTCACCATCTCCATTCAAGTTCATGTCCATTGCATTGATGATTCTCCTTATTGGACTCCAATTATGCATACAGATAGTGTAACAGAGTCCTACAGATCTCTAAGGCTATCTTCATGCTTTTATTTTTTTAATTATTATTATTTTTTTAAAAAAATATTTATTTCTTTATTTTAACGTTTTTTCAGAGTTTTGTTGTTCACAGACATTCACGTTCCCAGATCAGTCATATGCATATCCCTTGTCCCCTCCTGACTCCCAGGCCCCTCCATCCCACCCCTCCAGGCCATCGCACCAGAGCATAAAAAACCTTTTTTTTTCATTTTCACCACATACTTTATCAATCCTAATCTCCCAATTAATCTCACCTTTCCCCCTGGATATCCATACATTTGTTCTCTACATCGTCTATACCATTTTTCTAGATTTCACATATATACATTAATATATGATATTTTTCTTTTTCTGACTTACTTCACTAAATATGACAATATCTAGGTCCTCCATGTCTCTGAAATGGCATACTTTTGTTCCATTTTATGGCTGAGTATATTCCATCGTATTCCAAGATGTGATCATACATCATATTTTCTTTATCCATTCCTCTGCTGGTGGCCATTTAGGTTGCTTCCATGTCCTGGCTATTGTAAATAGTGCTGCAGTGAACATTAGTGTACATGTATGTTTTAGAATTATGATTTTCTCTGAAAATCCCACCCAGGGGTGGGATTGCTGGATCATATGGGACATCTATTTTCAGTTTTTTAAGGAAACTCCATACTATTCTCCATAGTGTCTGTACCATTTACATTTCCACCAATAGTGTAGGAGAGTTCTCTTTTCTCCACGCTTTCTCCGTCATTTGTTATTTGTAGATTTTTTAAATGATGGCCATCCTGACTGGTGTGAGGTGTTACCTCATTATAGTTTTGATTTGCATTACTCTAATAATTAGTGATGTTGAGCATCTTTTCACATGTTCGTTGGCCATGTTGTATGTTTTCTTTGGTAACTTCCTACTTTTAAAATATCTTTGTGTTCTTCACATTGGATAGATTCTAGAAAAGTTTTTTTGCAATTTTACTAATCATTTCTTCTATAACTTATAATTTGATGTTTAGACTATCCAGTGAATTTTTTCCAAATATTGTACCTTTCGGTGTTAAAACTGTCATTTGTTTGTTTTTGTCATTTTCATTTCTCTGGTGGTATGCAGAGATATCTGTTGATAATTCTCCATTCATTCTTTTTTTGTTTGTTTGTTTTTTTTTAAAAAAACTTTTATTTACTTTTAACTTTTACAGAGTTTTTTTTTGTTTGTTTTATTTTTTTTATTCTTTATTTTAATGGTTTTACAGAGTTTTGTAGTTCACAGACATGTATGTTCCCAGATCTCCGTTCATTCTTAATCATCCTTTACATCCTTAAATATATGTATATAATAACTACTTTAAAGCACTTTTTCTAATTCCAACATCTAGATTTTCGTGAGGTCTGTTTCTATATGCTGAAGAATTTTGAACAGAGGACCGATATATTCTGAAATTATCATTTTCAAGTATTGCTCTGATTGCCTTGTGATAAATGGCCTTTAGGGAATGAAAATCAACAAATAGGTACAGTTTAAGAGAATAGTGTTTTGGTCAGATTCAGGATGGTGGTCCTGTGGCCTTGGGTGGTTGACTGATATGGATGAGGCTTGGATCTTGATGATCAGGTCTTGTTGATAGATTGGAGCGGGAGGAGCAGGAGGAATAAAGGATAAGCTTGTGGTTAACTAGTGACTAAAAAGGCCCTTTTACTGTGAAAATCCCACCCAGGGTGGGATTGCTGGATCATATGGGACATCTATTTTCAGTTTTTAAGGAAACTCCATACTATTCTCCATAGTGTCTGTACCATTTACATTTCCACCAATAGTGTAGGAGAGTTCTCTTTCTCCACGCTTTCTCCGTCATTTGTTATTTGTAGATTTTTTAAATGATGGCCATCCTGACTGGTGTGAGGTGTTACCTCATTATAGTTTTGATTTGCATTACTCTAATAATTAGTGATGTTGAGCATCTTTTCACATGTTCGTTGGCCATGTTGTATGTTTTCTTTGGTAACTTCCTACTTTTAAAATATCTTTGTGTTCTTCACATTGGATAGATTCTAGAAAAGTTTTTTTGCAATTTTACTAATCATTTCTTCTATAACTTATAATTTGATGTTTAGACTATCCAGTGAATTTTTCCAAATATTGTACCTTTCGGTGTTAAAACTGTCATTTGTTTGTTTTTGTCATTTTCATTTCTCTGGTGGTATGCAGAGATATCTGTTGATAATTCTCCATTCATTCTTTTTTTGTTTGTTTGTTTTTTTTTAAAAAAACTTTTATTTACTTTTAACTTTTACAGAGTTTTTTTTTGTTTGTTTTATTTTTTTTATTCTTTATTTTAATGGTTTTACAGAGTTTTGTAGTTCACAGACATGTATGTTCCCAGATCTCCGTTCATTCTTAATCATCCTTTACATCCTTAAATATATGTATATAATAACTACTTTAAAGCACTTTTTTCTAATTCCAACATCTAGATTTTCGTGAGGTCTGTTTCTATATGCTGAAGAATTTTGAACAGAGGACCGATATATTCTGAAATTATCATTTTCAAGTATTGCTCTGATTGCCTTGTGATAAATGGCCTTTAGGGGAATGAAAATCAACAAATAGGTACAGTTTAAGAGAATAGTGTTTTGGTCAGATTCAGGATGGTGGTCCTGTGGCCTTGGGTGGTTGACTGATATGGATGAGGCTTGGATCTTGATGATCAGGTCTTGTTGATAGATTGGAGCGGGAGGAGCAGGAGGAATAAAGGATAAGCTTGTGGTTACTGTACTTAGTGACTAAAATGAGGTTGACATTTCCTTACATGCTAATACAAGAGGAAGAAAGTTTGAGAAGGGTGCAAAACTAAATGTGAGAAACCTATTAGAGATTCAAATGGAGATATTGAATAGGTACTTGTATATAAGTCTGGCATTCAGGAATGAGGTCTTTTTTTTAAGATTTATTTACTCATTTTATTTGGTGGGTCTCTTTGCTGCACTTGGGTTCTTTTTTTTTTTCTAGCTGCATCAAGCGGAGGCTACTCTCTAGCTGGGGTTTAGTCACTCCTCAGCATGTGGGATCTTCCCAGACCAGGAATCGAACCAGTATCCCCTGCATTGCAAGACAGATTCTTAACCACCGGACCACCAGGGAAGCGCAAGAATGAGGTCTTGCATGACATAAATTTGGAAGTCAAAGATCTATGGGTGGTATTTAAAGCCATGGGTCTTAAAGAAGAGCTGTGAGAACGAAACCCTGGTGTACTCAAACCTTTAGAGGTCTGGGAAATGAGGAGAAGGTGGGAAAAGAGCTTGAAAATGAAGTACAAGGAGAAATCAGAGAATGCTATCCAAGAGATGAAGAATATGACACAAAATGGAAAGAGTGAGCAACTTGTCAAACATTGCTGCTCATTACAGCGAGTAAGAAACAAGCCTTTGTTGTATCAATCCACTGAGATTCTGAAGTTTGTTTCTGTAGTGCATTAACATATTAATACTGTATAAATTAACTTCTTGAATTGCTTGGAATTTAAATTCTGAAAGTAAGTGCTTAAATTTAACTAGTAAACCTCTTGAGAGTCCTATATGAGATCATTTTGGGCATTTTATCTGTGATGACTTTGTCAGTTAGGATAGTTATTTTCTACTTGTCATTAGAATATCTGCTTATGGATTCTCATTCACTGACTCTTTCCAACAACATTTATCAGACTTAATACTCTATTTAAATCCCCAAGAAGAGTAAATTATCAGTGAAAGGTACACTCATGACCCTTTTCAAGTATAGTGATGCTCTGCTTGACAAATGGCGTAAGTGACTAAAATGAGGTTGACATTTCCTTACATGCTAATACAAGAGGAAGAAAGTTTGAGAAGGGTGCAAAACTAAATGTGAGAAACCTATTAGAGATTCAAATGGAGATATTGAATAGGTACTTGTATATAAGTCTGGCATTCAGGAATGAGGTCTTTTTTTTAAGATTTATTTACTCATTTTATTTGGTGGGTCTCTTTGCTGCACTTGGGTTCTTTTTTTTTTTCTAGCTGCATCAAGCGGAGGCTACTCTCTAGCTGGGGTTTAGTCACTCCTCAGCATGTGGGATCTTCCCAGACCAGGAATCGAACCAGTATCCCCTGCATTGCAAGACAGATTCTTAACCACCGGACCACCAGGGAAGCGCAAGAATGAGGTCTTGCATGACATAAATTTGGAAGTCAAAGATCTATGGGTGGTATTTAAAGCCATGGGTCTTAAAGAAGAGCTGTGAGAACGAAACCCTGGTGTACTCAAACCTTTAGAGGTCTGGGAAATGAGGAGAAGGTGGGAAAAGAGCTTGAAAATGAAGTACAAGGAGAAATCAGAGAATGCTATCCAAGAGATGAAGAATATGACACAAAATGGAAAGAGTGAGCAACTTGTCAAACATTGCTGCTCATTACAGCGAGTAAGAAACAAGCCTTTGTTGTATCAATCCACTGAGATTCTGAAGTTTGTTTCTGTAGTGCATTAACATATTAATACTGTATAAATTAACTTCTTGAATTGCTTGGAATTTAAATTCTGAAAGTAAGTGCTTAAATTTAACTAGTAAACCTCTTGAGAGTCCTATATGAGATCATTTTGGGCATTTTATCTGTGATGACTTTGTCAGTTAGGATAGTTATTTTCTACTTGTCATTAGAATATCTGCTTATGGATTCTCATTCACTGACTCTTTCCAACAACATTTATCAGACTTAATACTCTATTTAAATCCCCAAGAAGAGTAAATTATCAGTGAAAGGTACACTCATGACCCTTTTCAAGTATAGTGATGCTCTGCTTGACACAGTTGGTACTCAATAAACGTGAATGTGTCCATCAAATACCTGTTATACTACTGCTGTTTGACCTGGTGTTACCACAGAGACTGCACTATTAAATAAAATGGCCAAAGGCCAATCTCAGGTAGTACAATGGGTATGAAAACTGGTTTCTTCAGAAACCTATTTTAAAAATCCGGGAGTGGAGTAGGTATATTGTCTCAGGACCACCAGAAAACATTGTGTAGATGCAGCAGTGCTCCTCCAGGGGCCTGAGGGCCAGACCAATTTCCAGTTTCCAGCCTGCTCTGGAGGCATTAATGAGAAGGAAATCTTTGATAATTAGTTCCCCTAGAAAAGGTACCTTTTGGTAATTAGTAGGGCTTCTCTGGTGGCTCAGCAGTAAAGAATCTGCCTACAGTGCAGGAGAGGCAGGTTTGATCCCCTGGGTTGGGAAGATCCCTTGGAGAAGGGAATGGCAACCCTTTCCAGTATTCTTGACTGGAGAATCCCATGGACAGAGGAGTTAGTCTAGACAAAGTACCATTCTCTAAGCACAAATTTGCACATCTACAGACAAAGACCTTGCAGTGAAGTGACATCTGCGGAAATATCCTTTTGGGTTTGACGGATTCAGACAATATTTGTCAATGGAATGTCTAAGTTTGATGAGAAGCCACAAAACAGACTACTTTCAGTAGTTTGGATACAAGTAAACACCAAAGGATGGTATTGACATTACGTTAAAGCAGTGGTTCTCAAACTGGCACAGGGTAGAGAGGCTTGCCCCAAAATTGGACGAGATTCTGAAGTTTGTTTCTGTAGTGCATTAACATATTAATACTGTAGAAATTAACTTCTTGAATTGCTTGGAATTTAAATTCTGAAAGTAAGTGCTTAAATTTAACTAGTAAACCTCTTGAGAGTCCTATATGAGATCATTTTGGGCATTTTATCTGTGATGACTTTGTCAGTTAGGATAGTTATTTTCTACTTGTCATTAGAATATCTGCTTATGGATTCTCATTCACTGACTCTTTCCAACAACATTTATCAGACTTAATACTCTATTTAAATCCCCAAGAAGAGTAAATTATCAGTGAAAGGTACACTCATGACCCTTTTCAAGTATAGTGATGCTCTGCTTGACACAGTTGGTACTCAATAAACGTGAATGTGTCCATCAAATACCTGTTATACTACTGCTGTTTGACCTGGTGTTACCACAGAGACTGCACTATTAAATAAAATGGCCAAAGGCCAATCTCAGGTAGTACAATGGGTATGAAAACTGGTTTCTTCAGAAACCTATTTTAAAAATCCGGGAGTGGAGTAGGTATATTGTCTCAGGACCACCAGAAAACATTGTGTAGATGCAGCAGTGCTCCTCCAGGGGCCTGAGGGCCAGACCAATTTCCAGTTTCCAGCCTGCTCTGGAGGCATTAATGAGAAGGAAATCTTTGATAATTAGTTCCCCTAGAAAAGGTACCTTTTGGTAATTAGTAGGGCTTCTCTGGTGGCTCAGCAGTAAAGAATCTGCCTACAGTGCAGGAGAGGCAGGTTTGATCCCCTGGGTTGGGAAGATCCCTTGGAGAAGGGAATGGCAACCCTTTCCAGTATTCTTGACTGGAGAATCCCATGGACAGAGGAGTTAGTCTAGACAAAGTACCATTCTCTAAGCACAAATTTGCACATCTACAGACAAAGACCTTGCAGTGAAGTGACATCTGCGGAAATATCCTTTTGGGTTTGACGGATTCAGACAATATTTGTCAATGGAATGTCTAAGTTTGATGAGAAGCCACAAAACAGACTACTTTCAGTAGTTTGGATACAAGTAAACACCAAAGGATGGTATTGACATTACGTTAAAGCAGTGGTTCTCAAACTGGGACAGGGTAGAGAGGCTTGCCCCATGGGGTATATTTGACAATGTCTGGACTGGGGTTTTCGGGATTTTTTGTTGTTGTTTTTGTTTGTTTTTTTATTGCCAAGATCAAATTAAGTGTGAGGGGGAAGTGCAGGGTGACAGTGGCATCTAGTGGGTAGAGACCAGAGATGCTACTAAACATCCTGCAAATACACAAGAGAGCCTCCACCAGAGGAGCCGTTCCAAATGTCAACAGTGCCAGCTGAGAAACCCTGCATCTTATTTCTAAGCAGAGGAAACCCATGATATCTAAAATCTTATTTTTAGATTCATAAACCTAGGTTCCGAGGACCCAGCATTTAAGGAAACTTTGTTCATAGTATATACTTTTCTAATTCCAGCTAATGAGAGTGCCTTAAAGTGTTCATCCGTATATATATATATATATATATAAAGATGATTGTTTTTACTTGCTTAAAAACAGAATCCTCAGTTTGGATAATAAGAAATCCTGATTTTCACCCTTAAACCACTTCATATTTGACAATTCTCAGTCCAAGTTCTCCAGGAAACTGGGTTGAGATAAACGGAGGGCAAGACTTCAGGTCCCGTGTCTCACGGGGGTTGAACACACATGAAACTCTGGGTCTTGGAAGCATTGACTCCCACCGCTCTTAGGGTATCTATCAGCCTGCCCTATCGGTTTCAAGATTACTGCCGCCTTCTTCAAGGGCTGCCTGCCTCCGGACAAGGCCGACAGATAAGGCGTCCCGGTAGATCTCGCCCGGCAGCCCGGTATTCCTCAGCACAGCCCCCAGTGCGCGGAGCACAGCGCTCGACGGTGGGCGGGGCGGGGCGGGGTGGAAGGGGCCACCGGTCTTCTCTGAGGCCCAGAGCCCCAGGCAGCCCCGGAGGTCGAAGGCGTAGGGATCCCCGCGCCCTGCGGGCGGCTGGAGGGGGCGGACCCGGCGGCGGGCGCAGGCGCTCACCCGCGCGCCCCGGCCCCAGCGCCCGGCCCTCCGCCGGGTCCGCCCTCCGCCCGGGAGCCGCGGCCGCCAGGACCCGCCCCCTCGCCTTCCCGAGCGGGCGGCGGGCGGCGGGCGGCGCGGGGAGGCGGGGCGGCGGCGGCCGGCCGTGTCTGCGCCTCGCGGCCTCGGAGCTCGCAGACGCTCGGGGAACATGGCGGCGGCGGATCCGGCGGTCCCGGCAGTCCCCGGCGGCGGCTGCCCGGGCGCGGGGACGCCGTCGGGCACGGTCCCCGTGCTTTTCTGCTTCTCCGTCTTCGCGCGGCCCTCGGCCGTGCCCCACGGCGCGGGCTACGAGCTGCTCATCCAGAAGTTCCTCAGCCTGTACGGCGACCAGATCGACATGCACCGCAAATTCGTGGTGCAGCTCTTCGCGGAGGAGTGGGGCCAGTACGTGGACCTGCCCAAGGGCTTCGCGGTGAGCGAGCGCTGCAAGGTGCGCCTCGTGCCGCTCCAGATCCAGGTGGGTCCCTCGGGAGGGCCGCTCGCCCCGCCGCCGCTCCCGGTCCCCGTGCGTCCCCTGTCACCTCCGCGCTCCTCAGGTGCCCCGCGGGCTGGGAAGGGACGTGCCTCTGTCGCCAGCCTGGTGAGTGGCCCAGCCCAGGCGCCTGTCCGAAGGGACGGTCACCCCCCGGCTGGCCTCCCAGCTCGTGGCGGCGCGCAAACGCCCCACGTGTGTGGTCCTCAGCCGCCAGGAAACTGGGTTGAGATAAACGGAGGGCAAGACTTCAGGTCCCGTGTCTCACGGGGGTTGAACACACATGAAACTCTGGGTCTTGGAAGCATTGACTCCCACCGCTCTTAGGGTATCTATCAGCCTGCCCTATCGGTTTCAAGATTACTGCCGCCTTCTTCAAGGGCTGCCTGCCTCCGGACAAGGCCGACAGATAAGGCGTCCCGGTAGATCTCGCCCGGCAGCCCGGTATTCCTCAGCACAGCCCCCAGTGCGCGGAGCACAGCGCTCGACGGTGGGCGGGGCGGGGCGGGGTGGAAGGGGCCACCGGTCTTCTCTGAGGCCCAGAGCCCCAGGCAGCCCCGGAGGTCGAAGGCGTAGGGGATCCCCGCGCCCTGCGGGCGGCTGGAGGGGGCGGACCCGGCGGCGGGCGCAGGCGCTCACCCGCGCGCCCCGGCCCCAGCGCCCGGCCCTCCGCCGGGTCCGCCCTCCGCCCGGGAGCCGCGGCCGCCAGGACCCGCCCCCTCGCCTTCCCGAGCGGGCGGCGGGCGGCGGGCGGCGCGGGGAGGCGGGGCGGCGGCGGCCGGCCGTGTCTGCGCCTCGCGGCCTCGGAGCTCGCAGACGCTCGGGGAACATGGCGGCGGCGGATCCGGCGGTCCCGGCAGTCCCCGGCGGCGGCTGCCCGGGCGCGGGGACGCCGTCGGGCACGGTCCCCGTGCTTTTCTGCTTCTCCGTCTTCGCGCGGCCCTCGGCCGTGCCCCACGGCGCGGGCTACGAGCTGCTCATCCAGAAGTTCCTCAGCCTGTACGGCGACCAGATCGACATGCACCGCAAATTCGTGGTGCAGCTCTTCGCGGAGGAGTGGGGCCAGTACGTGGACCTGCCCAAGGGCTTCGCGGTGAGCGAGCGCTGCAAGGTGCGCCTCGTGCCGCTCCAGATCCAGGTGGGTCCCTCGGGAGGGCCGCTCGCCCCGCCGCCGCTCCCGGTCCCCGTGCGTCCCCTGTCACCTCCGCGCTCCTCAGGTGCCCCGCGGGCTGGGAAGGGACGTGCCTCTGTCGCCAGCCTGGTGAGTGGCCCAGCCCAGGCGCCTGTCCGAAGGGGACGGTCACCGGCTGCCCTCCGCCAAGGCTGGGGCGTGGGCCTCCCAGCTCGTGGCGGCGCGCAAACGCCCCCACGTGTGTGGTCCTCAGCCGCCAGTACCCGCTTTGTGTGCCCGGAGCGAGTCCCAGCCACCTGCGTAACCCGAGGGTTGTGCAGAGGAGCTGTGTTTTTATTGGGGGTGATGTCGGACCAGGGAAAAGAGATCGTGGGGAGTTTCGGCTTAGGGTTTGTTTCCGGAGTTGTGTTTACCACTTGCGGAAACACAAACTTCAGGAGTCTTATCCTTTCACCCCTCCTCTTCTTCAGCTTTCACCTGACCTAAGTGGAATAAGCATGTTTAGCCCCTTCCTAGAAACTGGCAACTGAATCTGCTGATTACGTACATAACATTGACTACCTTGAAAAAGTCATTCGACTCAGGGCTGCCGTGCCTTCTCAAATACCCAACTTTAGCCAGACCCTTCTTTCCTGGTCGTGCTGGCTGATAAAGTTGTTATACCCGAGGATGATTTGATTGCTTTTTAATATGTTTAAAAAGCAGTGTCCCCATACTACACAGATCTACCTCCTGTGTTCCTTTTGTGCTCAGCTCAGAGGAGTCACTGGAGAATTTATACTGTTGCAAAGCGAGAACAAAAGGTGTATTTTAGGTACTACACCATCAACATTTTTTATCTGAGAAACCAGTAAGCCATTTCTTTGGAAAACCTAATTGAAATGTGGGATACAGGTTTAGAAGGCATTTTAATATTCAGGTATCGTGTTTGAGGACTGTTCTCTAGGTTTTTTTTTTTTTTTTCCAGTTGTAGTTGTCAGAGGAATTGATCTTGTTTGCTATCATTCCAGCACCCAGTCCAGAAACTTCCAAAGCAGGTACTTTAAACCAGAGGACAAAGTGATTCTGGGCAGCTCTTGGTGAGCCAAAACAGAGGCAGGCCCTTGCCCCCCTAGGTGGGTCCCTCGGGAGGCCGCTCGCCCCGCCGCCGCTCCCGGTCCCCGTGCGTCCCTGTCACCTCCGCGCTCCTCAGGTGCCCCGCGGGCTGGGAAGGGACGTGCCTCTGTCGCCAGCCTGGTGAGTGGCCCAGCCCAGGCGCCTGTCCGAAGGGGACGGTCACCGGCTGCCCTCCGCCAAGGCTGGGGCGTGGGCCTCCCAGCTCGTGGCGGCGCGCAAACGCCCCCACGTGTGTGGTCCTCAGCCGCCAGTACCCGCTTTGTGTGCCCGGAGCGAGTCCCAGCCACCTGCGTAACCCGAGGGTTGTGCAGAGGAGCTGTGTTTTTATTGGGGGTGATGTCGGACCAGGGAAAAGAGATCGTGGGGAGTTTCGGCTTAGGGTTTGTTTCCGGAGTTGTGTTTACCACTTGCGGAAACACAAACTTCAGGAGTCTTATCCTTTCACCCCTCCTCTTCTTCAGCTTTCACCTGACCTAAGTGGAATAAGCATGTTTAGCCCCTTCCTAGAAACTGGCAACTGAATCTGCTGATTACGTACATAACATTGACTACCTTGAAAAAGTCATTCGACTCAGGGCTGCCGTGCCTTCTCAAATACCCAACTTTAGCCAGACCCTTCTTTCCTGGTCGTGCTGGCTGATAAAGTTGTTATACCCGAGGATGATTTGATTGCTTTTTAATATGTTTAAAAAGCAGTGTCCCCATACTACACAGATCTACCTCCTGTGTTCCTTTTGTGCTCAGCTCAGAGGAGTCACTGGAGAATTTATACTGTTGCAAAGCGAGAACAAAAGGTGTATTTTAGGTACTACACCATCAACATTTTTTATCTGAGAAACCAGTAAGCCATTTCTTTGGAAAACCTAATTGAAATGTGGGATACAGGTTTAGAAGGCATTTTAATATTCAGGTATCGTGTTTGAGGACTGTTCTCTAGGTTTTTTTTTTTTTTTTCCAGTTGTAGTTGTCAGAGGAATTGATCTTGTTTGCTATCATTCCAGCACCCAGTCCAGAAACTTCCAAAGCAGGTACTTTAAACCAGAGGACAAAGGCTATGAGATTCTGTGGTCAGCTCTTGGTGAGCCAAAACAGAGGCAGTTGGTGTCTGATACCCCAGAATTTGGCCTGGTTTCAGGAGAGTCATGGTTGGTAGGGGTTTACTGCTCCCCGTTTCAGTGTCTTCAAGAGTTTTCATGGCGAACACCTCCTGCAGCCTTCCTTGTCAGTCTGTTTAGATTATTACTGCCAAAAATAACAAAGAGGTTGGATGCACCTTTGACAAATCCATTAATAAAGGCGAGAATCCAAATACTAGCTGAAGAGATCTGGAGCTTTACTGACTGAAGAGGCTGAGGCGTTTCCTGGAGTGGCTGGGAGGGATGGTGGGCTATTTCCTAATAAGATGTTAAGCCAGACTATGGCCCTTCCCAAGTCTTTAAGGTTTCCCCATCCCCAACTAATGGGATTTTTTATTTTGAGAAATTAAAAGCCTGGGTCTGACAACTCTTTCAAACTAAAGAAATCAATAATATATATGTATATACCTGAAATTTCTTATACATTCTCAAAAAGCATTACATAATTCAGGATACGTGTAGCTTGTGAAATATTCGGCCTGGTATTATAGATAAAATACAGTTTCCTTCTTGTGGCAGTGTTTAAAAAAATAATTAAATAGCACTTCTCTGCCCCATCATTTTAGAAATGTAATTTTTTTCACCAAATAGTCCAAGAGTTCATAAGTATCTGTTACATGATACTTTATGTATTTTCAAGTATTTAAAAATGTTTTTATATTATTTCATTTTAGTAATCACAGTAGCTTGACTTTTTCAACCAGGTGCCTCCCCCTTGCTTAAAAATAGATAATGTGGAGGGATGCACACACATACCATATATAGCCATATGCTTATTCTGATACTTGTTTGTATCCATATGAAGAAAGATATATATGTATGTGTGTCTACATGCACAGCTACATGTGTGTATATATGTTTGAGTACTTCTAGAAGAAAAAGGGAAGATAGTTCTTTTCGTGACCATTTTACTATGTTTTTTGGAGCCTTGCTGTATAATCCTGGAGACATGGACATTTTATGGCTAGACAAGAACTTAAGAGTTCATCCTCCATTTGAGTGGTAACTCTTAGTACCTAGCATAATAAACGTAAACAGGGGTGAAACCCTGTTCTTGCTGCTCAGCTAAGAATCCTACTCCTTCATTTTGCCCAAGAGTCATGGTTGGTAGGGGTTTACTGCTCCCGTTCAGTGTCTTCAAGAGTTTTCATGGCGAACACCTCCTGCAGCCTTCCTTGTCAGTCTGTTTAGATTATTACTGCCAAAAATAACAAAGAGGTTGGATGCACCTTTGACAAATCCATTAATAAAGGCGAGAATCCAAATACTAGCTGAAGAGATCTGGAGCTTTACTGACTGAAGAGGCTGAGGCGTTTCCTGGAGTGGCTGGGAGGGATGGTGGGCTATTTCCTAATAAGATGTTAAGCCAGACTATGGCCCTTCCCAAGTCTTTAAGGTTTCCCCATCCCCAACTAATGGGATTTTTTATTTTGAGAAATTAAAAGCCTGGGTCTGACAACTCTTTCAAACTAAAGAAATCAATAATATATATGTATATACCTGAAATTTCTTATACATTCTCAAAAAGCATTACATAATTCAGGATACGTGTAGCTTGTGAAATATTCGGCCTGGTATTATAGATAAAATACAGTTTCCTTCTTGTGGCAGTGTTTAAAAAAATAATTAAATAGCACTTCTCTGCCCCATCATTTTAGAAATGTAATTTTTTTCACCAAATAGTCCAAGAGTTCATAAGTATCTGTTACATGATACTTTATGTATTTTCAAGTATTTAAAAATGTTTTTATATTATTTCATTTTAGTAATCACAGTAGCTTGACTTTTTCAACCAGGTGCCTCCCCCTTGCTTAAAAATAGATAATGTGGAGGGATGCACACACATACCATATATAGCCATATGCTTATTCTGATACTTGTTTGTATCCATATGAAGAAAGATATATATGTATGTGTGTCTACATGCACAGCTACATGTGTGTATATATGTTTGAGTACTTCTAGAAGAAAAAGGGAAGATAGTTCTTTTCGTGACCATTTTACTATGTTTTTTGGAGCCTTGCTGTATAATCCTGGAGACATGGACATTTTATGGCTAGACAAGAACTTAAGAGTTCATCCTCCATTTGAGTGGTAACTCTTAGTACCTAGCATAATAAACGTAAACAGGGGTGAAACCCTGTTCTTGCTGCTCAGCTAAGAATCCTACTCCTTCATTTTGCCCAAGAGCAGGAAATTGCCCGAGGTTCCATGGTACAGCATGTGAAGGACCTACGGCTGGCCGTCGCTTTCATCGTCTCTCTTCGTGCTTCATGAATCTGTCGAACCACAGATCTGAGCTCGTAACATCATTTGATTTGATGGTGTCTGTTGCTTCTGTGGAACAGATGCCTGTCACTCAGGGAGACTCAAGGTGGCCGGTCAGGGAGGCTCTGCGCAGGGACGATAGGCCCCTTCTCCCAGAGGCAGGGAAGAGCGGGTTTGGCGACGTGTAATCCACGGCTTAAATAATGATATTTGCTATTTCTCCAGGTCTAGGCCTGATAGCCTCCACAGCCCTGGCTAACATACTATATATATTCTAAAATGTACTCTTTATGTCCACAGGGGTCTGAGTTTGCTTTCAGGCTTGCTCTGACTGTTATTGCTAGTGATCCTACAAAACACAGCAGTTGCTTGTCCACATTTGTTTTGCACTCGTGGTTAGTTAGCAATTCTATGGGGCTTGATCTTTAAGACCCCTCCACCCCTCCCCGCAACCCTGCCAATGCCAGTATTAGGCTCTGATAACTTTTTGGTGTCTTCCTTTCTGAAATATTCTCTAACAGTGACAGGCGTGTCTGCAGACAGCTCAGGTAGCTGAAGACAGCTCGCGTTTCCAGCATATTTTATGCGCCTTTAGCTTCCTCAAAATGCTTGAAGTCTGAGGGATTTTGAGAGGCAGGGGAAGAAATGTAAATGAGAGGCTTATACTGGGGAAATTTAGGTCATTTTTATAACTTACAAGTGTTAATTTTTTACAAGGTATTTCATAGCATATGCTTAGATCTTGTTTGACTAGAAAGATATATATGTATGTTGTCTATGCCAGTACTGTGTGTATATATGTTTGAGTACTTCTAGAAGAAAAAGGGAAGATAGTTCTTTTCGTGACCATTTTACTATGTTTTTTGGAGCCTTGCTGTATAATCCTGGAGACATGGACATTTTATGGCTAGACAAGAACTTAAGAGTTCATCCTCCATTTGAGTGGTAACTCTTAGTACCTAGCATAATAAACGTAAACAGGGGTGAAACCCTGTTCTTGCTGCTCAGCTAAGAATCCTACTCCTTCATTTTGCCCAAGAGCAGGAAATTGCCCGAGGTTCCATGGTACAGCATGTGAAGGACCTACGGCTGGCCGTCGCTTTCATCGTCTCTCTTCGTGCTTCATGAATCTGTCGAACCACAGATCTGAGCTCGTAACATCATTTGATTTGATGGTGTCTGTTGCTTCTGTGGAACAGATGCCTGTCACTCAGGGAGACTCAAGGTGGCCGGTCAGGGAGGCTCTGCGCAGGGACGATAGGCCCCTTCTCCCAGAGGCAGGGAAGAGCGGGTTTGGCGACGTGTAATCCACGGCTTAAATAATGATATTTGCTATTTCTCCAGGTCTAGGCCTGATAGCCTCCACAGCCCTGGCTAACATACTATATATATTCTAAAATGTACTCTTTATGTCCACAGGGGTCTGAGTTTGCTTTCAGGCTTGCTCTGACTGTTATTGCTAGTGATCCTACAAAACACAGCAGTTGCTTGTCCACATTTGTTTTGCACTCGTGGTTAGTTAGCAATTCTATGGGGCTTGATCTTTAAGACCCCTCCACCCCTCCCCGCAACCCTGCCAATGCCAGTATTAGGCTCTGATAACTTTTTGGTGTCTTCCTTTCTGAAATATTCTCTAACAGTGACAGGCGTGTCTGCAGACAGCTCAGGTAGCTGAAGACAGCTCGCGTTTCCAGCATATTTTATGCGCCTTTAGCTTCCTCAAAATGCTTGAAGTCTGAGGGATTTTGAGAGGCAGGGGAAGAAATGTAAATGAGAGGCTTATACTGGGGAAATTTAGGTCATTTTTATAACTTACAAGTGTTAATTTTTTACAAGGTATTTCCTAAGTGTCGCTAATGGAGAATTCAACCCTAGAAGCTCATGTAAATTTGCTGTCATACCACTAGCAGTGTATTTGCCCAGCTTGTCACCCGGGAGGCAGGGCCCGAGTAGAAGAGAAGAGATGGACACGGCAAGAATGACAGCGAGAGGGTTTTACTTGGATACGAAGGAGGGGAGGCTCTGGCAGCTTTGTGTGGGCCGAAGATAAGGGCTACCCCAGGAAGGTTGATTTGACCTTTTCTGAGGTGGTTAATTGGATGGGATTCTGCTCCAAGGTTTTACTTTCTCTGCAGTTTATGAGTACTATGATTATATTAAATAGAGGGCTGGACATTTTATAGCTAGAAGACACCCCAGAGTTCATGGTAGGAAGGGAGAGAAGGCAGGCTTTGAAAAGAAAAGGGAAAGTTGGGTTCCCTGTGGACTTGCTGGTTAGAAGGAGGTAGTTTCTGATTTCAGAACCTTAAACATGGAGTGTGTAGGAGGAGCTGGTAGATGCGCTAATGCTCAGAACTCTTGAGGTAGAGAAGCAGGCAGGACGTATCTCAGGAGGCGGACAGTGTTCAGGGCCCTGGGGAAAACAGCCGAATCCCGAGGGTGTGATACTGTCTTCTGACTCCCTAGGCCCCAACCTTGTAAAAAAATTCAGTGTGGCAAATTTCTGCCCAAAGCGTTGTACACATTTTGCTCTTTGTGGGTACATATGAGGCTACCTGTAAATTGTGTGCCGGTAGAAGCTATGATCTGTGTTTGGAAGTTTTTTTCTTTCGTTTAGTTTGCCAAGGGGAATGCAGTGTAGATTCACATGTGACTGTGTTCCTGGGATCTGGTCAGCTTCACCTTCACCCCAGCCTCAGGTACCAATCTTTTTTGTCTTCCTTTCTGAAATATTCTCTAACAGTGACAGGCGTGTCTGCAGACAGCTCAGGTAGCTGAAGACAGCTCGCGTTTCCAGCATATTTTATGCGCCTTTAGCTTCCTCAAAATGCTTGAAGTCTGAGGGATTTTGAGAGGCAGGGGAAGAAATGTAAATGAGAGGCTTATACTGGGGAAATTTAGGTCATTTTTATAACTTACAAGTGTTAATTTTTTACAAGGTATTTCCTAAGTGTCGCTAATGGAGAATTCAACCCTAGAAGCTCATGTAAATTTGCTGTCATACCACTAGCAGTGTATTTGCCCAGCTTGTCACCCGGGAGGCAGGGCCCGAGTAGAAGAGAAGAGATGGACACGGCAAGAATGACAGCGAGAGGGTTTTACTTGGATACGAAGGAGGGGAGGCTCTGGCAGCTTTGTGTGGGCCGAAGATAAGGGCTACCCCAGGAAGGTTGATTTGACCTTTTCTGAGGTGGTTAATTGGATGGGATTCTGCTCCAAGGTTTTACTTTCTCTGCAGTTTATGAGTACTATGATTATATTAAATAGAGGGCTGGACATTTTATAGCTAGAAGACACCCCAGAGTTCATGGTAGGAAGGGAGAGAAGGCAGGCTTTGAAAAGAAAAGGGAAAGTAGGGTTCCCTGTGGACTTGCTGGTTAGAAGGAGGTAGTTTCTGATTTCAGAACCTTAAACATGGAGTGTGTAGGAGGAGCTGGTAGATGCGCTAATGCTCAGAACTCTTGAGGTAGAGAAGCAGGCAGGACGTATCTCAGGAGGCGGACAGTGTTCAGGGCCCTGGGGAAAACAGCCGAATCCCGAGGGTGTGATACTGTCTTCTGACTCCCTAGGCCCCAACCTTGTAAAAAAATTCAGTGTGGCAAATTTCTGCCCAAAGCGTTGTACACATTTTGCTCTTTGTGGGTACATATGAGGCTACCTGTAAATTGTGTGCCGGTAGAAGCTATGATCTGTGTTTGGAAGTTTTTTTCTTTCGTTTAGTTTGCCAAGGGGAATGCAGTGTAGATTCACATGTGACTGTGTTCCTGGGATCTGGTCAGCTTCACCTTCACCCCAGCCTCAGGTACCATCTCAAGAATTCTCAGCACTGAAATGGGTGGAGCTGATTGGCCTCCCTTTGGATAGTTACAAAGCTCAAACTTTAACTGTTAAGCTTGAGTTGTAATCTTAATGCCAATGACGTCAGTGTTCACAACAGATAAGTAGGTTTTAAGAGTGAAATAAATGTTCTCTTGCAGTCTAGATTAAAAAGCCCCAAGGGCTTCCCCTGGTGGTCCAGTGGGTAAGGACACCGCCTTGCAGTGCAAGGGGTGCCGGTTCGATCCCTGGCCTGGGAAGATCCCATGTGCCGCGGAGCAGCTGGACCGATGTGTCCAATTACCGAGCCGGAGCTCTGGCGCGCATGCGCCCAGAGCCGGCGCTCTGCGACAACAGAGGCCACTGCGATGGGAGGCCCACAGGAGCCAAAGAACAAAGACGGATGAAACTAGATAAATGAAAGACCAGTAGAAGTGGCTCGCCCATCCCCCTCCCTCCCCACCCCATCCTCCAAAAGATAAATAAATTAAAAAAATAAAAATAAAAAACCCCAAATCTGTTTTGCCAGAAAGAGATGTATCAATAATTATGCCTTATGGTAATGTTTGAAACTCTAGTTTATGAATCGTTTCTTACTTCTGTAGACTGTGTTAACGAGTTAGACATTATCAGTGTTCCTCTCTCTATATTTATTGGTTTATTAAGGAATCTTAGTAGTAGGTGGCATTTTAACCTCTTTACAGAAGAATTAGTTTTAACATGTGCTGAACTTGAGAGCACAGTGTATGTTTCCTTTAGGAGGAATACACAGTAACCTAAGACTTTTACTGATTGATTTACATGAAACTGATTTGCTCCTTGAAGCAGCCCTATGTGGTAGCAACTATTTTTATTACTTTGTTTACAGATTAAGAAGCTGCTGTTTAGAGACATTTAATGACGTGCAATTGCCATTAGTGACATTTGGACTCAGATTCTGACGCCTTGTATCGCCTGGGAGAGTCCTGTCACAGACCTGTGTTTTTGAGTCAGTTTTGGAACAAAGACGTCCTATACCTGTGATAGTCAGGTTTCCTAGGAAACACTTCTCAGTGAAATAATGATACCCTGTATTCCCTTCTGGACCTGTCTCCCAAGCACATCATGCCCATATTGTGGCTGCAATAGACTGCTAAAATTTTGAAACACCATATTCACAACTCCAAACTTCAGTCACACTAAAACTAAAGATAAACTAAAGATCCACAGTTTACTCCCTGCAGCGTGTGGTGCCGTTGTAACAGTACTACAGACTGAATAGCTTCTACAACTGAAATATATTTTCTCAGAGTTCTAGAGGCTTTAAATCAGTTTGGGGTCTTTGTGAGGGCTGTGAAGGAGAAGCCGTTCCATGCCTCTCTTGGCTCTTCGTGGTGTGTTGGCTGCTTTTGGCAATGCTTGACTTATAGACATATCACACTCTGCCTCCGTGTTCACATGGACTTCTCTGTGACCAAATTTCGCTTCTTAATAAGGATACCATTCGTGTTGGATGAGGCACCCACCTGGGGTTGGGAGGACCACTGGAGGAGGAAATGGCAACCCACTCCAGTGTTCTTGCCTGGGAAATCCCGTGAACAGAGGAGCCTGGAGCTACAGTCCATGGGGTTGCAAAGAGTTCACTACGACTGAGCACGTACACACACCCACATATACACACACCCACATACCCACACACCCACCCTACATTGCTAGTATGACCTCGTCTTAACTGATTATGTTTTCAGCAACTATTTCCAAATGAGACCACGTTCTGGGGTATAGTACTGGTGGTTATGGTGGTTAGGAATTCAGCATATGAATTTCGGGGCACACAATTCAACATACAGCCCTCACCTTGCAGCACATTTATGGAGAGAACAGAAGTGGCGCGCCATGGATCACTACACGGGCCAGCCACTGAGTGTGTACCTGTCCTGAGCGTCCAGGGGGACGAGCAGGGGAAGAGCGGATTCCTTGCAGATGTAGCAGCCATTGTTAGAAAACAGTCAGAGCAGATGTGGGAGTGAAGCAGGTGAATGTTGTTAAGGTCATGGTAGAAATGGGACTTGGAAATGAAGAGTCTTCTGAATATGAAATTTAAGGTCAAATTCTAGCTATGATAATTCTGAAGAAAGTGGACCAAAAATTTATACTTGAAATTTATGTCTTAAACTCTTGCTTGAGGAGACCATTGGTTGTCATTAGCTTTTTTGTATTGCAAATTGTATTCAGTATATTAAAATATGTATTTATATATATATAGGAATATATGTAGATAGATATATAAATATGTGAAGGTTAATATCGAGGCATTTTGTTTCACAAAATTATAACCAGTCATCTCTGCCCTTGCCCACTTGTCTCTATGGCTTGTTTCTTTAACTAAAATTTTCTCAGAGTTCTAGAGGCTTTAAATCAGTTTGGGGTCTTTGTGAGGGCTGTGAAGGAGAAGCCGTTCCATGCCTCTCTTGGCTCTTCGTGGTGTGTTGGCTGCTTTTGGCAATGCTTGACTTATAGACATATCACACTCTGCCTCCGTGTTCACATGGACTTCTCTGTGACCAAATTTCGCTTCTTAATAAGGATACCATTCGTGTTGGATGAGGCACCCACCTGGGGTTGGGAGGACCACTGGAGGAGGAAATGGCAACCCACTCCAGTGTTCTTGCCTGGGAAATCCCGTGAACAGAGGAGCCTGGAGCTACAGTCCATGGGGTTGCAAAGAGTTCACTACGACTGAGCACGTACACACACCCACATATACACACACCCACATACCCACACACCCACCCTACATTGCTAGTATGACCTCGTCTTAACTGATTATGTTTTCAGCAACTATTTCCAAATGAGACCACGTTCTGGGGTATAGTACTGGTGGTTATGGTGGTTAGGAATTCAGCATATGAATTTCGGAGCACACAATTCAACATACAGCCCTCACCTTGCAGCACATTTATGGAGAGAACAGAAGTGGCGCGCCATGGATCACTACACGGGCCAGCCACTGAGTGTGTACCTGTCCTGAGCGTCCAGGGGGACGAGCAGGGGAAGAGCGGATTCCTTGCAGATGTAGCAGCCATTGTTAGAAAACAGTCAGAGCAGATGTGGGAGTGAAGCAGGTGAATGTTGTTAAGGTCATGGTAGAAATGGGACTTGGAAATGAAGAGTCTTCTGAATATGAAATTTAAGGTCAAATTCTAGCTATGATAATTCTGAAGAAAGTGGACCAAAAATTTATACTTGAAATTTATGTCTTAAACTCTTGCTTGAGGAGACCATTGGTTGTCATTAGCTTTTTTGTATTGCAAATTGTATTCAGTATATTAAAATATGTATTTATATATATATAGGAATATATGTAGATAGATATATAAATATGTGAAGGTTAATATCGAGGCATTTTTGTTTCACAAAATTATAACCAGTCATCTCTGCCCTTGCCCACTTGTCTCTATGGCTTGTTTCTTTAACTAAAGATTTTCAAGAGGACGGGTTCCTCTGCTAGAGAGGATTTTCAGGATGGGAAGGATGTCAAGGTTGCATTTGCTGACCTCTGACATATACATATTTTTATATGTGATTTCCTCATATTCTTGAATATGTGTTGATGTCTCATTGCTTCACTTTGACCTGTGACAGCATTTGGTCAAGGTCGCATTTAATTTGCTCTCTTGCAGTTGTGACGTATGTGACAATGAGCAGCACTTTTAGTTATCTATCAGGTTTTGATTTAAGGAGTTCCAGAGTCAAGTTATAAAGTTCCTGAGTTATTGTGTAATTTAACAAAAATTATTGATATTCACATAGACTTGGGATGAATGAGGGATTGATTGGACATAGATTTTCTGTATATATATTCTTTTGTTGTTGTTGTTAGCCTCAGCTCCTCCTTTTTCTGCCTTGTAAGATATGAAGATTATTCAAAAAATAGCAGCTTTTCCCCCTCCTGCTATGGCATAGGGAGACCTTCTCTTTATTTTTAACAGAAACTTTTAATTTTAGAATAGTGTTGACTTACAGCATAGTTGCAAAGATAAGGCAGAGAGTTCCTGTATATGTGACCTAGTTTCCATTCTTGCTAACATTTTCCATCACTGTGGCATATTTGTCACAACTAAGGAACAAACACTGGTCCGTTACTATTAGCTGAGGGCCACACGTTGGTGAACTTTCCACTAGCTTTTTCCTAATGGCCTCGTTCTGTTCCAGGACCCCATCCAGGATACTGATCATGGTTAGTTGCCATGTCTCCTTAGGCTTCTCTGGGTTATGACACTTTCTCAGAGCTTGATTGTTTTTAATGACCTTGACAGTTTAGAGAAACTCTGATAAGACATTTTGGTAGAATGACCTCAGTTTGGGTTTATCTGATGTTTTCTCAGTGCTGAGACCAGCGTTGTGGGGTTTCGAGGGGACGATCTTGAAGGTCATTCTCACATATCAAGGTTAAATGCCATCCATCACCATGACTTCACGGATTGCCTCATTCTTGATGCTGCCTGGCTGAGGCAGTACTCCCCATGACCCTCTCACTCTATTCTCTGCTCTGAGGAAGCAAACTGCCCAGTGCAGACCACATTTAAGGGCTGTCTATTCCTAGAAAGTAGACTATCTAGGCTTTTTTGTTTCACAGAATTATAACCAGTCATCTCTGCCCTTACCCTCTTGTCTCTATAGCCTCTTTCTTTAACTAAAGATTGAGAGATGACAGGTTCCTCTGCTAGAAAGGATTTTCAGGATGGGAAGGATGTCAGGGCTGCATCTGCTAACCTCCTAGTATGCCATATGTCTGATATGGTCCCCTGCCCAGAGCAGATACCTCACGAGGTATCTGGGAGCACCAGGTAACAGGAACTGCAGGAGACCACAGCTCTGAATAATCTAGGATTTTCTGAGAAGGTCAGGTTTTATTCCTTTAACTATCCTAATTTTCAATAGTTTGACCACTTTGTATGGTAGTCCTTGAATATGATGTAAGTTATTTTTTTGGTGAGTGTGAGCAAATGATTTTGTCCTCATTTGTAACTTAAATACAGCTCATTATTCCTTCATTGGAGTCTAGACTGAGAACCGGTTGAATTTTGAAATGCGGTTACTGTATGGCATAGGAGACCTTCTCTTTATTTTAACAGAACTTTTAATTTTAAAAAGTGTTGACTTACAGCATAGTTGCAAAGATAAGGCAGAGAGTTCCTGTATATGTGACCTAGTTTCCATTCTTGCTAACATTTTCCATCACTGTGGCATATTTGTCACAACTAAGGAACAAACACTGGTCCGTTACTATTAGCTGAGGGCCACACGTTGGTGAACTTTCCACTAGCTTTTTCCTAATGGCCTCGTTCTGTTCCAGGACCCCATCCAGGATACTGATCATGGTTAGTTGCCATGTCTCCTTAGGCTTCTCTGGGTTATGACACTTTCTCAGAGCTTGATTGTTTTTAATGACCTTGACAGTTTAGAGAAACTCTGATAAGACATTTTGGTAGAATGACCTCAGTTTGGGTTTATCTGATGTTTTCTCAGTGCTGAGACCAGCGTTGTGGGGTTTCGAGGGGACGATCTTGAAGGTCATTCTCACATATCAAGGTTAAATGCCATCCATCACCATGACTTCACGGATTGCCTCATTCTTGATGCTGCCTGGCTGAGGCAGTACTCCCCATGACCCTCTCACTCTATTCTCTGCTCTGAGGAAGCAAACTGCCCAGTGCAGACCACATTTAAGGGCTGTCTATTCCTAGAAAGTAGACTATCTAGGCTTTTTTGTTTCACAGAATTATAACCAGTCATCTCTGCCCTTACCCTCTTGTCTCTATAGCCTCTTTCTTTAACTAAAGATTGAGAGATGACAGGTTCCTCTGCTAGAAAGGATTTTCAGGATGGGAAGGATGTCAGGGCTGCATCTGCTAACCTCCTAGTATGCCATATGTCTGATATGGTCCCCTGCCCAGAGCAGATACCTCACGAGGTATCTGGGAGCACCAGGTAACAGGAACTGCAGGAGACCACAGCTCTGAATAATCTAGGATTTTCTGAGAAGGTCAGGTTTTATTCCTTTAACTATCCTAATTTTCAATAGTTTGACCACTTTGTATGGTAGTCCTTGAATATGATGTAAGTTATTTTTTTGGTGAGTGTGAGCAAATGATTTTGTCCTCATTTGTAACTTAAATACAGCTCATTATTCCTTCATTGGAGTCTAGACTGAGAACCGGTTGAATTTTGAAATGCGGTTACTGTATTTTGAATCTCTTCTTCCTCAGCTGTCATTTCTTGCTGCTATCAGTTTGCCTGTTTTCAGCAAGCTTTCACATTCACTGTTTCTGACCTTATATTAATTTATAATGCAGACAACCCAGCTTGTTAGGAGTGTATACAGAGTTAGTTGATATAGTCTGAGATAAGATCTGAGAGCTGGAGATCCCAGCTCAAGTGCAGGCTGTCAGCGTGTTAGTGCATGGCCATCCCTGGCAACCACCGGGAGTTTATTTTGCCTGCTTGCTGGGTTTCACATGTGGTAGAATGGTAGGACTGCTGAGTTGCATCATAGTTTTTAAAAACAGAACAGTTGCAACTAAACTGCTTTTCATAGTATGCCCTCAAAACACTATGAGAACCCTGTCTATGACTAGGGACCCCTGGTTTAAATTTCTAAAAGAATATATATGTAGGTTTTGAGTCAGGATTTAATATTTATTGAGAATTTAAGATACATGGTGAAATAAACAAAATAGTGGTTATTTTTCAACCTGGTACCCTAAGTACTTATATATTCATCAGATTTCATTGCTTTTGATAATGGCCGACATGGAAGCATGGTACTTGCATTAAAAGTTAAGTAAGGGAGCAGCCAGAGATGGTGTATATAATCAAAGATGATTGAGTATTTATTTTAAACCTACTTTATTGACAGAGGAAAACCCTCCACATAGTTTTAGATTTACAGATGTCATGCCCATTCTGACAAGAACATGGTGTTGGACTGTTGCATGGTTACATCAACCCTCTTGTCTCTATAGCCTCTTTCTTTAACTAAAGATTGAGAGATGACAGGTTCCTCTGCTAGAAAGGATTTTCAGGATGGGAAGGATGTCAGGGCTGCATCTGCTAACCTCCTAGTATGCCATATGTCTGATATGGTCCCCTGCCCAGAGCAGATACCTCACGAGGTATCTGGGAGCACCAGGTAACAGGAACTGCAGGAGACCACAGCTCTGAATAATCTAGGATTTTCTGAGAAGGTCAGGTTTTATTCCTTTAACTATCCTAATTTTCAATAGTTTGACCACTTTGTATGGTAGTCCTTGAATATGATGTAAGTTATTTTTTTGGTGAGTGTGAGCAAATGATTTTGTCCTCATTTGTAACTTAAATACAGCTCATTATTCCTTCATTGGAGTCTAGACTGAGAACCGGTTGAATTTTGAAATGCGGTTACTGTATTTTGAATCTCTTCTTCCTCAGCTGTCATTTCTTGCTGCTATCAGTTTGCCTGTTTTCAGCAAGCTTTCACATTCACTGTTTCTGACCTTATATTAATTTATAATGCAGACAACCCAGCTTGTTAGGAGTGTATACAGAGTTAGTTGATATAGTCTGAGATAAGATCTGAGAGCTGGAGATCCCAGCTCAAGTGCAGGCTGTCAGCGTGTTAGTGCATGGCCATCCCTGGCAACCACCGGGAGTTTATTTTGCCTGCTTGCTGGGTTTCACATGTGGTAGAATGGTAGGACTGCTGAGTTGCATCATAGTTTTTAAAAACAGAACAGTTGCAACTAAACTGCTTTTCATAGTATGCCCTCAAAACACTATGAGAACCCTGTCTATGACTAGGGACCCCTGGTTTAAATTTCTAAAAGAATATATATGTAGGTTTTGAGTCAGGATTTAATATTTATTGAGAATTTAAGATACATGGTGAAATAAACAAAATAGTGGTTATTTTTCAACCTGGTACCCTAAGTACTTATATATTCATCAGATTTCATTGCTTTTGATAATGGCCGACATGGAAGCATGGTACTTGCATTAAAAGTTAAGTAAGGGAGCAGCCAGAGATGGTGTATATAATCAAAGATGATTGAGTATTTATTTTAAACCTACTTTATTGACAGAGGAAAACCCTCCACATAGTTTTAGATTTACAGATGTCATGCCCATTCTGACAAGAACATGGTGTTGGACTGTGCATGGTTCATCAGTACACATCTGTAAAGTTAATACCAGAGGGAGATTAAGGTGCCAGAGTCCTTCAGACCAGGACACAGATAAATAAAATACATACTGACTAGAACAGTCATACCGATAAGGAGAAAAGATACCTTTTCCTGATTCATTTAATTATTGGAGTAATTCTTTCTTGAGCCTTTGCCATGTGCAGAGGTACTACGGCAGAGTCTAGGGCCTGGCTGGTGGTAAAGCCACCACCATATAATTAGAACTCAGATTTCCCTAGAAAATTTGAAATAATTATCTGTGGGTGGCTTAGGTTCCTTAAAGGGGAGCCTTATGGGGTGCCAAGAGTAGTGGCATGGGGTCATTCAGGATCAGTTCATGTCAGTTCACTTGCTCAGTCGTGTCCAGCTCTTTGCGACCCCATGACCTGCAGCACGCCAGGCTTCCGTGTCCTTCGCCATTCTGTGGAGCTTGCTCAGACTCATGTCCATTGACTCAGTGATGCCATCCAACCGTCTTGTCCTCTGTTGCGCTCTTCTCCTTTTGCCTTCTATTTTCTCAACATCAGGGTCTTTTCTATTCAGGATCAGACTGTATCCTTTCCAGAGCTTCTCTAATTTGAGAAGGTAGAAAGAAAAAGCACAGTGGGGTTTTTAAGAACTCAGTGAGATTAAATTATTGTATTTAACAGTGATTTTTCACTTTTTGGGAGATCCATGTTGGGTCCAAGTTGTAGACCAACTACAGCAATTAATGTAAAGCTTGGTAATCTAATACCCAATTTTTATCTTTAATTTGTTGACTTTCTTTTTTGAGGGGGAGTGGGGTAGGGAGGCAGGGGGTTGGGCAGGCCACTTCTATTGGTCTTTCATTTCTCTATTTTCATCCATCTTTGTTCTTTGGCCCCTGTGGGCCTCCCATCGCGGTGGCCTCTGTTGTCGCAGAGCACCGGCTCTGGGCGCATGCGCGCCAGAGCTCTGGCTCAGTAATTGGACACATCGGTCCAGCTGCTCCGCGGCACGTGGGATCTTCCCAGGCCAGGGATGGAACCGGCGGCCCTTGCACTGCAAGGCAGTGTCCTTACCCACTGGACCACCAGGGAAACCCTGTTGACTTTCTTGATTGTGATAAATATGTGTGAGAATCTATATGTCAGGTTTATGTATGTCTGTCCATTTGACAGTGATTATATACTTGGCATCGTTTCACTGCATTTTTCTTTGGACTCTAAGAAGTTATTCTTCAAAATACTAACTTAATATTTCTGTCTTGATGATAGCAGTAATCCTAGGTTTGTTTCTTTTTCTTTTTTTTTTTTTGATTTTTTGTTCCATAGTCTCTGCTACAGATTATTTTAAACGTTATTCTTTGTGCTTGTAAGCAATACTGTCATTAAGTTTAAGTTTTTTACTATTTTTTTATTGCAAACGTAATACGTACTTTTAAATAACAGCAGATGTTTTAAAATTGCATTTGAAAAGCAAAAGCAAGGTATTAAGAAAAAATATTATCAGCATCCCTAACTATATAACCACTTATTAATATTTTCATATATTTACTTCTACTGCTTAGTCATATTTTATAGTTTTGAAATACTATTGCTCTGTGTTGTTTTTAAAATTAACATTAGATTATAAGTATTTCTACTTAGATGGTGCATACCTTTTGAAAACATATACATATGCTAGTTTGATAGGCTAAAAAATGTTTTATGAAATTATTTTTGTTCTTGGTTTATTTCAAATTTTCACTATTAAAGGCAATTCAGTGAACATCTTGGGGATAATTTTTTTTCCTATCATTTACATCATTTCTTTTAGATAATAGTTGTTTAAATGGATTTAACAGGTCAAACAGTAGGAATGTTTTTTCTCTTTACTGACCTCTAGCTGAAAATAAATGTCACTGTATAACAAATGCTAACTCATTCCTTTTTTGTTTTTCCCTCAGCTCACTACCCTGGGGAATCTTACACCTTCAAGCACTGTGTTTTTCTGCTGTGATATGCAAGAAAGATTCAGACCAGCCATCAAGTATTTTGGAGATATTATTAGTGTTGGACAGAGATTGGTATGCTTGCTTGTTTAGTTTTTCCAATTTGCTGAAGCAAGATATACATTCATACACAAACATTTGTATATTGCTATTTATGTTTTGTGTTTTTTCTCCCCCAGTTGCAAGGGGCCCGGATTTTAGGAATTCCAGTTATTGTAACAGAGCAGTATCCTAAAGGTCTGGGAAGCACTGTTCAAGAAATTGACCTAACAGGTGTAAAGCTGGTCCTTCCGAAGACCAAGTTTTCAATGGTATTACCGGAAGTGGAAGCAGCTTTAGCAGAGATTCCTGGAGTCAGGAGTGTTGTGCTATTTGGAGTAGAAGTGAGTACCACTTGGTCTATTTTGGACATGATATCATTTGTAGAAAACTTATCTCCAAAATATAATTTTATATATAGAATACTGTGTAGGTAGAAAGGGCTTTCCTGGTGGCTCAGTGATAAAGACCCCCCTGCCAACATAGGAGGTGCGGGTTTGATCCCTGGGTCGGGAAGATCCCCTGGAGAAGGAAATGGCAACCCACTCCAGTATTCTTGCCTGGGAAATCCCATGGACAGAGGAGCCTGGGGGCTACAGTCTGTGGAGCTGCAAATGAGACACGATTTAGTGACGAAACAACAACTGATAGCAAATAACCACCGTTTATTAAATGTTGACAATTTTTCTTGCACTGATCTGAACATTCTTTATCTATGAATTTGTTGAATTCTCAGAGCAGTCCTCTGATCTGAGTACTTTTGGTCTCCGCATATTATGTAGATGAGGAAACTCACAGATGCTGTGAGTCTTGCTCAATGTCGTATAGTTAGCTGAAGGACGCAGTTGCACTTGAACCTAGGTTGATTGATCTTGGGGCCTTTAGTTTGAACCACTACTTGCAGAACACACTTTCATCAAAGATGATATGTTTATGCATTGTAGGAGTTCACCTTGGTCAAGGTTTTGTTCTAGAAAAACCTTAGAAATCATTTAGTTCATTGCCCTTCACATCTGAATCAGGTGCATTCTTTTCTCAGAGGAAAAAAAAAATTCATGGAATCCTAATGCTGATTAAAATTTTTTTGACATGTAGAAACACAATGTATTCATAACTTTTAATTACCTCTTGAACTGAAATTATAGAATTATGAAAACCATGAAAACAGTGAAATCCAAATAATATTAAGACACCGTGATATTTTGACAATAGGTTTCATAGTAGTAGAATTTAATTGTAGAAAGATGGACCCTGAGGTTTAGATGTATATTCAATATTTCTGTAGTTTGACTTTAATAAAAGAAGCTTATTTGTATAAATATGTCACACCAAATCCTGTTGCTGACTTTTTACTTTCCTATTTGTTCATCATTATTAGACCTTCGCCTAATCAAAATCACCATACTTGGAATTTTGGAACCCAAATTTTCAATGGTATTACCGGAAGTGGAAGCAGCTTTAGCAGAGATTCCTGGAGTCAGGAGTGTTGTGCTATTTGGAGTAGAAGTGAGTACCACTTGGTCTATTTTGGACATGATATCATTTGTAGAAAACTTATCTCCAAAATATAATTTTATATATAGAATACTGTGTAGGTAGAAAGGGCTTTCCTGGTGGCTCAGTGATAAAGACCCCCCTGCCAACATAGGAGGTGCGGGTTTGATCCCTGGGTCGGGAAGATCCCCTGGAGAAGGAAATGGCAACCCACTCCAGTATTCTTGCCTGGGAAATCCCATGGACAGAGGAGCCTGGGGGCTACAGTCTGTGGAGCTGCAAATGAGACACGATTTAGTGACGAAACAACAACTGATAGCAAATAACCACCGTTTATTAAATGTTGACAATTTTTCTTGCACTGATCTGAACATTCTTTATCTATGAATTTGTTGAATTCTCAGAGCAGTCCTCTGATCTGAGTACTTTTGGTCTCCGCATATTATGTAGATGAGGAAACTCACAGATGCTGTGAGTCTTGCTCAATGTCGTATAGTTAGCTGAAGGACGCAGTTGCACTTGAACCTAGGTTGATTGATCTTGGGGCCTTTAGTTTGAACCACTACTTGCAGAACACACTTTCATCAAAGATGATATGTTTATGCATTGTAGGAGTTCACCTTGGTCAAGGTTTTGTTCTAGAAAAACCTTAGAAATCATTTAGTTCATTGCCCTTCACATCTGAATCAGGTGCATTCTTTTCTCAGAGGAAAAAAAAAATTCATGGAATCCTAATGCTGATTAAAATTTTTTTGACATGTAGAAACACAATGTATTCATAACTTTTAATTACCTCTTGAACTGAAATTATAGAATTATGAAAACCATGAAAACAGTGAAATCCAAATAATATTAAGACACCGTGATATTTTGACAATAGGTTTCATAGTAGTAGAATTTAATTGTAGAAAGATGGACCCTGAGGTTTAGATGTATATTCAATATTTCTGTAGTTTGACTTTAATAAAAGAAGCTTATTTGTATAAATATGTCACACCAAATCCTGTTGCTGACTTTTTTACTTTCCTATTTGTTCATCATTATTAGACCTTACGCCTAATCAAAATCATCCTTGAGCAGTCCTTCAGTGTTAATTTTAATGAGTTGTCAGTTGATAATTTTCCACAGCTGTCTTGTTGTATGAAGATAAGGTCGGCATTGTCGCATTATTAAAATCTGCTTTCATTGCTTATATAATTCACTTACTGTCAGAGCTTGTTTTTACTCTTTATTCCCTGTGAATGAATTGTTATAAGTTAGTACTTAGAAAGATGGAATCTGTATAATGTGTTTGTTGGTGATGTATACTGTGTATTTTTTGCCTGTGTTAAAAGTTTTTTATTTTTATTTTTTTGCTACAAGTTATTTTTAACTTGGCCTACCTTTACTACTGGGTGCCTTGTAACAACTCACTTTTCCCACCATGATCTCAGTTGGCAATACAGCAGACGCATTCTTTGTGTCAGGCATTTGATGTGAAAACAGAAATAAACCCAACTGCAAGCGGCATCAGAAGTGAGTGGTAGTAGTCAGCCAAATGAAGCTTGTCCAGATGACACAGGTGAAAATCTTTTTTTTTAAAAAAAGGAAGTGCTCATAGAGCTCTACGAATATGTTCAAGGTCCCCAGGACAAAGAACATGGATGTAGTTCAGTTCCCAACAAGGAAACCAAAGCCAGAGAGGCTGTTTTTATGCTCAAGATCACTGGTGAGTTGGAGGCAAAACTCGATGTAGGACAAGGTCGATAGACCTGTGACTCTCTTTCTGCTCTACTGTATTGCTGCACATTTGAATCAGGTGCATTCTTTTCTCAGAGGAAAAAAATTCATGGAATCCTAATGCTGATTAAAATTTTTGACATGTAGAAACACAATGTATTCATAACTTTTAATTACCTCTTGAACTGAAATTATAGAATTATGAAAACCATGAAAACAGTGAAATCCAAATAATATTAAGACACCGTGATATTTTGACAATAGGTTTCATAGTAGTAGAATTTAATTGTAGAAAGATGGACCCTGAGGTTTAGATGTATATTCAATATTTCTGTAGTTTGACTTTAATAAAAGAAGCTTATTTGTATAAATATGTCACACCAAATCCTGTTGCTGACTTTTTTACTTTCCTATTTGTTCATCATTATTAGACCTTACGCCTAATCAAAATCATCCTTGAGCAGTCCTTCAGTGTTAATTTTAATGAGTTGTCAGTTGATAATTTTCCACAGCTGTCTTGTTGTATGAAGATAAGGTCGGCATTGTCGCATTATTAAAATCTGCTTTCATTGCTTATATAATTCACTTACTGTCAGAGCTTGTTTTTACTCTTTATTCCCTGTGAATGAATTGTTATAAGTTAGTACTTAGAAAGATGGAATCTGTATAATGTGTTTGTTGGTGATGTATACTGTGTATTTTTTGCCTGTGTTAAAAGTTTTTTATTTTTATTTTTTTGCTACAAGTTATTTTTAACTTGGCCTACCTTTACTACTGGGTGCCTTGTAACAACTCACTTTTCCCACCATGATCTCAGTTGGCAATACAGCGGGACGCATTCTTTGTGGCAGGCAAGTGATGAGAAAACAGAAATAAACCCAACTGCAAGCGGCATCAGAAGTGAGTGGTAGTAGTCAGCCAAATGAAGCTTGTCCAGATGACACAGGTGAAAATCTTTTTTTTTAAAAAAAGGAAGTGCTCATAGAGCTCTACGAATATGTTCAAGGTCCCCAGGACAAAGAACATGGATGTAGTTCAGTTCCCAACAAGGAAACCAAAGCCAGAGAGGCTGTTTTTATGCTCAAGATCACTGGTGAGTTGGAGGCAAAACTCGATGTAGGACAAGGTCGATAGACCTGTGACTCTCTTTCTGCTCTACTGTATTGCTGCACATTTGTAAAATACTTGTAGTTTACCACATTATCACGTCTGGTTTTTTACTTTCCACCTAGACTCACGTGTGCATTCAACAGACAGCTCTGGAGCTCGTTGGCCGTGGTATCGAGGTTCATATTGTCGCCGATGCTACGTCATCTAGAAGCATGATGGACAGGATGTTTGCCCTTGAGGTAACTGTCCTGTTTTAAAATAATTCATTTAGCAAGGCTTCCAGATAAATCTGAAGAGTATTAAATATGTAACAACAATGAAAACTTTGCCTCTTTAAATTTAACCTTGGGGGCTTGGGGCTTTCCTGGTATTCCAGTGGGTAAAGACACCACCTTGCATTGCAAGGGGGGTCGGTTAGATCCCTGGCCTGGGAATATCCCACATGCCATGGAATGGCTAGACCCATGTGTCCAATTACCAAGCTGGAGCTCTGGGGCACGTGCGCCCACAGCCTGTGTTCTGTGACGACAGTGGCCACCGCGATGGGAGGCCCACAGGAGCCAAAGAACAAAGACGGATGAAAATGGAGAAATGAAAGACCAGTGGAAGTGGCCCGCCCATCCCCCTCCCTCTCCACCTCACCCTTCAAAAGATAAATTAAAAAAAAAAATTTAACCTTGCTCTGACCACCCAAACCGGACTCACTGATTTCTGAGGTATCAACTATGTCCCACCAGCCTCTGAGGTCTCACCATCACGTCCTGTTTTTCATCTGCTCTGTCTTTATCTCTAGGGACGCTGAATGCTCCTTTGCCTCTTATGTCGTAACTTTGCACAGGAGCTAAGAGGTATTCCATTAAGCTTGCTCTGAACTGTTTGAAGATTTGCAAATTAAAAGCAGCTCATCTAGGCGTAATCTCTGTAAAACCTCAGGCCTCGTGGGCCTCAGCCTGGTTCACCCTTGTATTAGATTTCCTCAGATTGGAATTTCTGGAAAGACGTGTGTCACTAACTGTGGGCACCACTCACACACAGTGTTTAATGGCTTTCCTCATGGAGTGTCAGCTCGATGTGGCCTCAGCCTGGTTCACCACGTTAGATTCCACGATGGCTGTGACTTCTCTTTCTGCTTTTTTTACTGTATTGCTGCACATTTGTAAAATACTTGTAGTTTACCACATTATCACGTCTGGTTTTTTACTTTCCACCTAGACTCACGTGTGCATTCAACAGACAGCTCTGGAGCTCGTTGGCCGTGGTATCGAGGTTCATATTGTCGCCGATGCTACGTCATCTAGAAGCATGATGGACAGGATGTTTGCCCTTGAGGTAACTGTCCTGTTTTAAAATAATTCATTTAGCAAGGCTTCCAGATAAATCTGAAGAGTATTAAATATGTAACAACAATGAAAACTTTGCCTCTTTAAATTTAACCTTGGGGGCTTGGGGCTTCCCCTGGTGGTCCAGTGGGTAAAGACACCACCTTGCAGTGCAAGGGGCGCCGGTTAGATCCCTGGCCTGGGAAGATCCCACATGTCACGGAGCGGCTGGACTGATGTGTCCAATTACCAAGCTGGAGCTCTGGGGCACGTGCGCCCACAGCCTGTGTTCTGTGACGACAGTGGCCACCGCGATGGGAGGCCCACAGGAGCCAAAGAACAAAGACGGATGAAAATGGAGAAATGAAAGACCAGTGGAAGTGGCCCGCCCATCCCCCTCCCTCTCCACCTCACCCTTCAAAAGATAAATTAAAAAAAAAAAAATTTAACCTTGCTCTGACCACAACCAGACTCACTGATTTCTGAGGTATCAACTATGTCCCACCAGCCTCTGAGGTCTCACCATCACGTCCTGTTTTTCATCTGCTCTGTCTTTATCTCTAGGGACGCTGAATGCTCCTTTGCCTCTTATGTCGTAACTTTGCACAGGAGCTAAGAGGTATTCCATTAAGCTTGCTCTGAACTGTTTGAAGATTTGCAAATTAAAAGCAGCTCATCTAGGCGTAATCTCTGTAAAACCTCAGGCCTCGTGGGCCTCAGCCTGGTTCACCCTTGTATTAGATTTCCTCAGATTGGAATTTCTGGAAAGACGTGTGTCACTAACTGTGGGCACCACTCACACACAGTGTTTAATGGCTTTCCTCATGGAGTGTCAGTGATTTGCGTCAACGTTGCATGACAGTGGCCTTACGTAAGCAGCTGCTATTCCAAGAGTGTTGAAAAGCAAACTCCCACAATTAATCCTTTCAAACCTTCACTCCACACTGTGGATCTCTCTCTTCCTTCATGTTTAATTCAAATTTTATAAAGTAATGTCAATCTGGATTGAATTCCTGAATTTTTAACTGGTTCCTTTTATTGCGAATGGGAAATGTAGAAGTGTTTTTTAAGATTCTTCAGTTTTCCAGGCCTAAGCTGGCCTCTGAGCCTCTTTTTCTGTAGCTGGCGCAGTCATCTCTCTAGTCCCAAGTGCTCCCTAGGGTGATGAGTTGGGCAAGTACAAAGGAGAAGAAGGAAGGCTCAGCTCAGTGGGGAGGGCGGATACAGAAGCAGGCGGGTAGCAGGCCCTGGTTGGCCTTCGCTTCTTTTATTCCTGTGCAGTGAGGTTATATTTATTTTATTCAACTATTTTCAAGTCCATTTGGACTGTTGGGTTCTCTGATTAGTTTGATGCTAACTGTTGCTTCTTCCCCTCTCAGCAGAGATCTTTAAGGTGTCCTTACCGTCAGAACTAATGAACTTCTACTTTTCAAATTTCCTTAGTAATCTGAGTTTAAACACTTCCACTGTCAGATCCATAATGCCTCGACGGGCAGTTCTTTTCCTCTGTGAATAACCTTTGTGGTAATGTTGAGGTCCAGAACTTGAAGTGAAAAACCAAGAACATACAAAACAAGAAATTTTTCTTTCTTGTAAAGAGACTTCAAGAACTTTTGTCCTACATTCATTTACATTTTTCAGACATCTTTATTCTGCCATTTGTTGCAGAAAATTTTTATTGTGGGCAGTTCTTTTACCAAAACGCAGGATAAAAGCAGTTAGCCATTTATTACCTGAGCCTCATTCTTTTAGAGGTAGGTAGCCTGTAATCTTACTGATGAAGAGTCCGAACAGTGAAGGGGATAATATGAATGCAGGTTCTGGCATTTTGTAAATTTGTGTCCTTGGACAAATTGCTTAGGATCTTTGTCTTAGATTTCTCGCTAGTGCTGTGACATAAAATTTATATTTTTATGCCAAAGTAGAAAAATTTAAACATGAAAAAAGTTTTCTTTGCCCTCTGGTCTTCTCTTTCCCCCTCGACTGTGTATCCATGTTATGCATCGACGACATCTCCCAATCAACAGAAATACCTGCTCAACCATTAAGAGCAGACAACTCCTTAAAAGATGATGTTCCTTCTTGAGCTTCTCAAGGGTCATGTGACCCACCACAATGGCGCTTGGATCTGCATTATGTAAACTGATAATAATTTGTCATTTAATGTACATCCCTCTGTCTCAAAAAACTTACGTAACTGTACTTTGACTTCTGACAGGGGAACAGTTTGCAGAACTTTCTAAAGGGCTATTCCCAGGTTGTAATCATCACCTTGACTTTGGGTAAAATTTTCCATTTCTTTCTTAGATCAACTAATTTTTTTTTGTCGACAGTGAAACAGAAACAATAATAGTCGTTGCAAGGGAAGATTTTTGTGAGAATTACATGAAATGTATTGATAGCACTTAGGACCTTGTCTGACATAATGAACCCTCAAGTGTGAGTCAGCTATTGCTTTAATTTTTACTGGAGCTATTATTTGTTTTTGTTTTCTTCGTGAGGTTTGTTCAGTCAGAAATGTATAAGCATATATCAGCTTCCGAGAGCCAAAAGGGACTCCTCTTGAGAAGTTCTGAGGAGGGAAGGAAAGAATGTTGGCCGGAGTAGATTTAGAAGAACCTGGAGCAGCCGGCCTTGCCTGGGGTTACAGAGTTGAGGTTGTGAGAGGAGAGAAGAAGCAGGTCAGGTGGTAATTGGGGAAGATGTGCCACATTTCAGATTTTTCCTCTGAAGTTGCTATGAAGGTGTTTTAGTTGGTCTCAGTCCTTGGGAGAAATGGTTCCTGTTTGCTTCTGTGAATGTGAAAGTGAAATAGTGATCTGGTCAGCTCTCCTTTTCTTTTCCTTGAGAACACAACTACTTGAGGTCATTCCTAAGACTGCCTACCCTGCCTGTTAAGATTGTTAAACCCATAAGATTTATAGTTAACCATTATTAAAACTTCCCTCCTGTGGTCTGTGTTGTGTGCTTTACTCCATAAAATGTTTTGAGCACCTACCCGCTGTCAGGCATTTTTCTTTCAACTTGTAATTGCAGAGTAAATGTGGGGAAGAGAGAATAAAGCCCTCTCTTGAACTTGATGTCCTTGTGCTTCTGGGAAGTTGTTAGTGTTGCTTCAGAATTTAATGGGTTCACTCTTTTCTTTTTTTTTTTTTCTCCCCTGCCCTCGGGCTGGCCATCTTGGCTTTGTGTTCTTGTATTTTTAGGTTTGTGGGTCAGAGTAACCTTTCTTTTCCTTTGACCTAATTGAACTGGTTTTGCAAGTCTAAGAGAAGAACTCTGAAGTCTATTACGCCAAGTACCCATTTGAGTTAAACAGCTGACGTTTTAATTGCCCCTTTAAACCGGGGATGAGTGAGATGAGTGAGTTTGGGACCAGAATCTTAGGAGTCCTCACAGCTCAAGGTGTAATTTTTTAGGTTTGTGAGATCAACTAATTTTTTGTCGACAGTGAAACAGAAACAATAATAGTCGTTGC
The DNA here is from genome assembly GCA_022376925.1 of Tragulus kanchil. Classification (NCBI taxonomy): domain Eukaryota; kingdom Metazoa; phylum Chordata; class Mammalia; order Artiodactyla; family Tragulidae; genus Tragulus; species Tragulus kanchil. The sequence continues at coordinate 51,746,729 of JAIOJX010000029.1, read as the reverse complement.
AAGGGAAGATTTTTGTGAGAATTACATGAAATGTATTGATAGCACTTAGGACCTTGTCTGACATAATGAACCCTCAAGTGTGAGTCAGCTATTGCTTTAATTTTTACTGGAGCTATTATTTGTTTTTGTTTTCTTCGTGAGGTTTGTTCAGTCAGAAATGTATAAGCATATATCAGCTTCCGAGAGCCAAAAGGGACTCCTCTTGAGAAGTTCTGAGGAGGGAAGGAAAGAATGTTGGCCGGAGTAGATTTAGAAGAACCTGGAGCAGCCGGCCTTGCCTGGGGTTACAGAGTTGAGGTTGTGAGAGGAGAGAAGAAGCAGGTCAGGTGGTAATTGGGGAAGATGTGCCACATTTCAGATTTTTCCTCTGAAGTTGCTATGAAGGTGTTTTAGTTGGTCTCAGTCCTTGGGAGAAATGGTTCCTGTTTGCTTCTGTGAATGTGAAAGTGAAATAGTGATCTGGTCAGCTCTCCTTTTCTTTTCCTTGAGAACACAACTACTTGAGGTCATTCCTAAGACTGCCTACCCTGCCTGTTAAGATTGTTAAACCCATAAGATTTATAGTTAACCATTATTAAAACTTCCCTCCTGTGGTCTGTGTTGTGTGCTTTACTCCATAAAATGTTTTGAGCACCTACCCGCTGTCAGGCATTTTTCTTTCAACTTGTAATTGCAGAGTAAATGTGGGGAAGAGAGAATAAAGCCCTCTCTTGAACTTGATGTCCTTGTGCTTCTGGGAAGTTGTTAGTGTTGCTTCAGAATTTAATGGGTTCACTCTTTTCTTTTTTTTTTTTTCTCCCCTGCCCTCGGGCTGGCCATCTTGGCTTTGTGTTCTTGTATTTTTAGGTTTGTGGGTCAGAGTAACCTTTCTTTTCCTTTGACCTAATTGAACTGGTTTTGCAAGTCTAAGAGAAGAACTCTGAAGTCTATTACGCCAAGTACCCATTTGAGTTAAACAGCTGACGTTTTAATTGCCCCCTTTTAAACCGGGGGATGAGTGAGATGAGTGAGTTTGGGACCAGAATCTTAGGAGTCCTCACAGCTCAAGGTGGTGGGCGGGAAACTGCTTGCTGTTCTCTTTCTGCTCAGGCATCCTTTCCAGTTGGGGTGGGCAGTCACCGTGAGAAGATCTGTTAGCCTGATCTACAGACTTTGCATTCATAGCAAAGGCCTGAGGCACACCTGCCCTAATACAGTTCTTAGCTTGATTACTTTTTGTTGGTGGTCTGGGCTTTTGGGGGTGGGAGGAGGGGAGGCGTGTTGTCTGTAGCTCAAGGCCATCAAACTTCTGCCCCCTGCAGTGGAAGTGCAGAGTGTTCACCCCTGGACCACCAGGGAAGTTCTGTGGCTTAATAACTTTTGAATGTACTCAATATTGGCCACATTTCAGTGTTAAAATTAAGTAATTTTCTGTGGGTTTCTGTTTATTAAAATGTTTTGTGTGTGTGTGTGTGTCTCTAGGGTTCCATGTTTCCCCTGCCATGGTGTATGACCTCTGAGCGTGTCTGATGGTTGTTAGGGTGGACGTGGTCCTGGTCAGCAGAGGGCTATGGGAAGCTACCTGCTTACTAGGGCATCACATTGCTTCCTCAGACCTGGTAACAGTGATCCTTCCTGTGTCACAAAGGAACTAGAAAGATTACTGCAAACTGACCTTCATTAGCACTTTGGAATATAGAAAGTAGCTCCACAGACATTGAAAGTGTGATTCAGATTCAGGCTGACTCATTGAAAGGCCATTGATAAAGGGGGGGCAGCAAAGGCTTAGGACTACCACAGGAACTTGTAATTGCAGAGTAAATGTGGGAAGAGAAATAAAGCCCTCTCTTGAACTTGATGTCCTTGTGCTTCTGGGAAGTTGTTAGTGTTGCTTCAGAATTTAATGGGTTCACTCTTTTCTTTTTTTTTTTTTCTCCCCTGCCCTCGGGCTGGCCATCTTGGCTTTGTGTTCTTGTATTTTTAGGTTTGTGGGTCAGAGTAACCTTTCTTTTCCTTTGACCTAATTGAACTGGTTTTGCAAGTCTAAGAGAAGAACTCTGAAGTCTATTACGCCAAGTACCCATTTGAGTTAAACAGCTGACGTTTTAATTGCCCCTTTAAACCGGGGGATGAGTGAGATGAGTGAGTTTGGGACCAGAATCTTAGGAGTCCTCACAGCTCAAGGTGGTGGGCGGGAAACTGCTTGCTGTTCTCTTTCTGCTCAGGCATCCTTTCCAGTTGGGGTGGGCAGTCACCGTGAGAAGATCTGTTAGCCTGATCTACAGACTTTGCATTCATAGCAAAGGCCTGAGGCACACCTGCCCTAATACAGTTCTTAGCTTGATTACTTTTTGTTGGTGGTCTGGGCTTTTGGGGGTGGGAGGAGGGGAGGCGTGTTGTCTGTAGCTCAAGGCCATCAAACTTCTGCCCCCTGCAGTGGAAGTGCAGAGTGTTCACCCCTGGACCACCAGGGAAGTTCTGTGGCTTAATAACTTTTGAATGTACTCAATATTGGCCACATTTCAGTGTTAAAATTAAGTAATTTTCTGTGGGTTTCTGTTTATTAAAATGTTTTGTGTGTGTGTGTGTGTCTCTAGGGTTCCATGTTTCCCCTGCCATGGTGTATGACCTCTGAGCGTGTCTGATGGTTGTTAGGGTGGACGTGGTCCTGGTCAGCAGAGGGCTATGGGAAGCTACCTGCTTACTAGGGCATCACATTGCTTCCTCAGACCTGGTAACAGTGATCCTTCCTGTGTCACAAAGGAACTAGAAAGATTACTGCAAACTGACCTTCATTAGCACTTTGGAATATAGAAAGTAGCTCCACAGACATTGAAAGTGTGATTCAGATTCAGGCTGACTCATTGAAAGGCCATTGATTCAGCAAGGAGCAGTAAGGAAGGCAGGACAGCCAGTGAGAGAGCTGGGCTTAGGTGACTGGACACACAGGGCCCTGAGCCAGCCATAGCCGATCTTATATTCCCCACCCTCCTGTCTGAAGCAAGCACACACAGTCCTTTGAGATTTCTAAGGGTCTTGACCCAATAGTCAGCAGTTGACTGAAAAGCAAGGACAAGGAAGTTAGTCTCTATACGTATTTTAAAAACTCCGAGACAGGGCTTCCCTGGGAGTCCAGTGGGTAATCTGCCTTGCAGTGCAAGGGACATTGGTTCGATCCCTGGCCCAGGAAGACCCCAAGTGCCACGAAGTGGCTGGACTGGTGTGTCCAATTACGACCCAGTGCTCTAGAGCACATGTGCCCAAAGCCGGTGCTCTACAATGAGAGAGACCACAGTGATGGGAGGCCCACAGACCAAAGAACAAGGATGGATGAAAATAAATATAAAATTAAAAAAAAAAAAGGCATGATGGGCAAAAAAAAAAAAACCTCTGAGGCAACTCATCCTCTAGTGTTTGTCCCAACACAGGACACTGGCAACCTTGCTTATTTCTTCCTCTTTTCTCATTGACACTCTGCTGTTTTTTCACTTCTTAAGAGTTGTGGTCAGCTGCTCTGCACACTCCTCCATGCTAGTGGTTGAGGCCCGAATTTGCTATCTGATAAGTTATTCTCCCTTCTCCATCCCTGGGGATGAACAGAAAGAGGTCGCCAGTGGTAAGGTTGGATCTGTGGACCCACAGCCATTTGAAGGCTTTATTTGGCTCCATTGAGCTGTCCTGTTTATTCAAGGGACTCCCTTTATTATGAGACACTAATCCCCATGTTTTCTTGCAACTTGCTTAGGAGTTGTGTCTGACCACTTATCTTCTCCTGCCTTTACAGTGGGTGTTTCATGGGATAATAGTTGATTTTTCCCTAGGGTTTCTGAGAAATATATCCAGAAAAGGAATCTCTGTTCTAGGATTGTCTTCTATGGCCCCCTCCCACCTTTTTCTTCACTTTCTCTTCTTTGTCCTCCTCCTCCTCCTCTTTTCCCTCTTTCTTTCTCCCTTCATACTCTCCCTTTGCCCTCTCCCTAAGATTTCTGTCCTTGTCTCTTTGTTGTGATTCCACTGGAACGGTGTGGCAGGGATGGTCTTTGACCTGTCTGTGAAACTCTCTACAACCTTAAATGCTATACTCTTGTTGGTGATTCTGAAAGCTCATGACAGTGGCAAGGGTGGTGGTCTCATTATCATTCAGGGGCACGTTCTTAAACCTCACGTGAGGCTTTTCTGTCACCAGTGTTTTACTTATGGAATAGGCATACAATTTCATGTGAAATGTTTGGAGAAAGGGAAAGAAATTAAGAAACATTGTTTTACAGTCCATAACCTTGATCCCTTCTAACTCTGGCACATCTAACTCATAATATTCACTACCGTTTTTCTTTTTTTTTTTTGTAATATTTGTAATGGGGACTCATATTATTAACCTTGAGAATCATCATCATGGGTTTCTGGTGTGGCTGGTTTGAACTCTCTCCTCATCACTGAATTTGATGGTATGGCTTGAGCACTGTGGTTTGGATAGAGGATGCTATTGTGACCCACTGTGCTTTTTGCTGTCATGATTCATTCACATGATTATTTCTTTCTTTTTTTTTTCTTTTCTTTTGTTCACATGATTATTTCTTGATTTGTCTTTACCTTTTTTTTTTTTTTTTTTTTTTAGCGTCTTGCTCGAACTGGGATCATAGTGACGACAAGTGAGGCTGTTCTGCTACAGCTGGTGGCTGATAAAGACCATCCAAAATTCAAGGAAATTCAGAATCTGATTAAGGCGAGTGCCCCAGAATCGGGTCTGCTCTCCAAAGTATAAGACACGTGGAGGACTGGTATGCTGCTCACCGCCAGGTGACAGGACTGTAAGCCCAGACAAGCTCTTGTCTCTAGTAGAATTAAAATGTTAAGTCAAAAATTGGCTCCTTTTTTGCGCCTCTTAGTGAAACTTAACCAATTAGACCATTTGGGTACCAGCATTTAGTTACACGTGTCAGAAGCTTCAGGTGCTGCTTACCTTCTTTTTATGTTAATGTGCTTTTATTTATTTAGAAAAATTGTAAGGGAGGTACCTGTTTTGTCTATACCATATACACTGATCATACTTTGAGAAGTGCACATGTTTGTGACGTATTCTTATATTGTGCACAAAGATATACTAATAATGGTTTGAGTTTTGTGTTATTGTCAGATGTATGTTCTAATGTTAATGTGAATTCAGTGCTTTTACTCTACAGGTTGATTGAAATAGGATTATTAAATGAGGATTTGAAAAGAGGACTCTGGATCTTGTTACCCCTTTCACATACAGCGCAGTCCAGTTATTTATTAAGTTGCATTGGTTTAGCCAGATGAAACTATGTTGGATAATTATCTGTCTTTCTTAATTCTGCTGATTTTCTTGTGCTGCTCCCCATTGCTAATTCTTTATTAATATTCTCTTTTTTAAAAGAGAATCTTTTGAATTTTCTGAATCTTTTACCCAGAAGGACTCACTGGATTATTGCTTGCTTTAATTTTGTAAACAGATGGAATGATTTGCAATGCCACATCATTCACAGAGGGCTCTTTTAAGATCTTTGAAGGATTACTTTAGCTGAAAAGCTTTATAACCATCTTGAATACATCTTCTAATGTGCACAAGATTTAGCAAAAAGATAAAGACTGGATAAAAGGTAGTTTTAAAGCATTCATCTTCTTGTTTGATGTTTTTCCACATACTCTCCAATTACTGTTAATGCAAAAGGCCTCAGTAATGATTTGGTAGTATTAATTTTCTAGTGATCACTACCTTCAATACATTTATTTTCATTAAATACTCATTATAGGGTTTTAAAACTTTTTAATAACATGTGAAATATGAAATGTTGCTGTCTTTTTTTTTTGTGATTTCACTTTAATATAAAATTGGGAAAACACGTGGAGGACTGGTATGCTGCTCACCGCCAGGTGACAGGACTGTAAGCCCAGACAAGCTCTTGTCTCTAGTAGAATTAAAATGTTAAGTCAAAATTGGCTCCTTTTTGCGCCTCTTAGTGAAACTTAACCAATTAGACCATTTGGGTACCAGCATTTAGTTACACGTGTCAGAAGCTTCAGGTGCTGCTTACCTTCTTTTTATGTTAATGTGCTTTTATTTATTTAGAAAAATTGTAAGGGAGGTACCTGTTTTGTCTATACCATATACACTGATCATACTTTGAGAAGTGCACATGTTTGTGACGTATTCTTATATTGTGCACAAAGATATACTAATAATGGTTTGAGTTTTGTGTTATTGTCAGATGTATGTTCTAATGTTAATGTGAATTCAGTGCTTTTACTCTACAGGTTGATTGAAATAGGATTATTAAATGAGGATTTGAAAAGAGGACTCTGGATCTTGTTACCCCTTTCACATACAGCGCAGTCCAGTTATTTATTAAGTTGCATTGGTTTAGCCAGATGAAACTATGTTGGATAATTATCTGTCTTTCTTAATTCTGCTGATTTTCTTGTGCTGCTCCCCATTGCTAATTCTTTATTAATATTCTCTTTTTTAAAAGAGAATCTTTTGAATTTTCTGAATCTTTTACCCAGAAGGACTCACTGGATTATTGCTTGCTTTAATTTTGTAAACAGATGGAATGATTTGCAATGCCACATCATTCACAGAGGGCTCTTTTAAGATCTTTGAAGGATTACTTTAGCTGAAAAGCTTTATAACCATCTTGAATACATCTTCTAATGTGCACAAGATTTAGCAAAAAGATAAAGACTGGATAAAAGGTAGTTTTAAAGCATTCATCTTCTTGTTTGATGTTTTTCCACATACTCTCCAATTACTGTTAATGCAAAAGGCCTCAGTAATGATTTGGTAGTATTAATTTTCTAGTGATCACTACCTTCAATACATTTATTTTCATTAAATACTCATTATAGGGTTTTAAAACTTTTTTTTAATAACATGTGAAATATGAAATGTTGCTGTCTTTTATATTAAAGTAGTTGAAGAAAATGTATTATGTGAATGAAATTATTTTGTCTCCCACAACATGGCTCTTTGAGTACTGTTCCAGGGATTCGAATATTTATTTCAAGGTATAAAATTTTTGACATTTGTAATCTTTCAACTCATGGAAATTTTCAGAGGAGGAAAATTGTCCATGGGAGCTGCGGGGACCTTCCACAGAAAGGGAAGGCAGCGGGATTGCCCCCGGCCGAACCGGGAGATCTCAGAGAGAGAAGGGTCTTGCTGCTGTGCCCCCTCCTGCTCGCCGGAGCATGCCAGGGACAATCAGACACGGCAGGGGTTCTGTCGGAGCAGTTCCACTTTATTAGTGTAAACTAACAGTTTTTATAGGCAAACGAAGAGGGCTTTGCAAGGGACTTCCTATAGTTACACCAGTCAAGCTAAAGGTGGAACAGTTATGTATTTACATTGCAATAGGAACTCATGGTGAGCATGCATTGCCCAGAGCGCGGAAGGAAAACGGGGGTATCAATCAGAAGTTTTGACAATGGACCTTAGATCATGCCCTGTCTCTTCCTGTAGGCATCCTTTTAGCACCAAACTGCAAATGTGTGCTTAAGCTTCCTTATGCTTGCAAAGGCCCTCTTTCATTTAGGGCCCCACAGGAGCAAGTGGATTTTATTGGAGGGCCTTCTTCATTATTTAAGGGCAGTAGAAAGTTTGGGTTCTTTTAGTCATTGTAACAAAAGCAATCTAGCATTCTTCTTATGGTTATGTTTAATTTTTCCCAGTAAACTTTTTTTTTTATCAAAGATCTTTGAAGTATTACTTTAGCTGAATAGCTTTATAACCATCTTGAATACATCTTCTAATATGCACAAGATTAGCAAAAAGATAAAGACTGGATAAAATGTAGTTTTAAAACATCCATCTTCTTGTTTGATATTTTCTCCACATAACATCCAATTACTGTTAATGCAAACGGTCTCAGTAATAATTTGGTAGTATTAATTTTGTAGTGATTACTGCCATTCAATAAATTTATTTCCATTTAATACTTATTATAGGGTTTTAAAACTTTTTAATAACATGTGAAATATGAAATGTTGCTGTCTTTTATATTAAAGTAGTTGAAGAAAATGTATTATGTGAATGAAATTATTTTGTCTCCCACAACATGGCTCTTTGAGTACTGTTCCAGGGATTCGAATATTTATTTCAAGGTATAAAATTTTTGACATTTGTAATCTTTCAACTCATGGAAATTTTCAGAGGAGGAAAATTGTCCATGGGAGCTGCGGGGACCTTCCACAGAAAGGGAAGGCAGCGGGATTGCCCCCGGCCGAACCGGGAGATCTCAGAGAGAGAAGGGTCTTGCTGCTGTGCCCCCTCCTGCTCGCCGGAGCATGCCAGGGACAATCAGACACGGCAGGGGTTCTGTCGGAGCAGTTCCACTTTATTAGTGTAAACTAACAGTTTTTATAGGCAAACGAAGAGGGCTTTGCAAGGGACTTCCTATAGTTACACCAGTCAAGCTAAAGGTGGAACAGTTATGTATTTACATTGCAATAGGAACTCATGGTGAGCATGCATTGCCCAGAGCGCGGAAGGAAAACGGGGGTATCAATCAGAAGTTTTGACAATGGACCTTAGATCATGCCCTGTCTCTTCCTGTAGGCATCCTTTTAGCACCAAACTGCAAATGTGTGCTTAAGCTTCCTTATGCTTGCAAAGGCCCTCTTTCATTTAGGGCCCCACAGGAGCAAGTGGATTTTATTGGAGGGCCTTCTTCATTATTTAAGGGCAGTAGAAAGTTTGGGTTCTTTTAGTCATTGTAACAAAAGCAATCTAGCATTCTTCTTATGGTTATGTTTAATTTTTTTTCCCAGTAAACTTGTGTGTCAAAAAAGAAGAATCAAAGATTTCTATGCATTTTAAAATAGTTTTTAATAAATTTAACCTAGTGCTTCTCAACCTCCAATAGAAATACAAATCACCTGGGGAGCTTGTTAAAATGCTAACTCTGGTTAAATAGGTCTAGCTTCTATGCCTGACATTTTGCATTTACAAAAAAGAGCCGGTTTACCTCAGCGCGCCTCAGAAGGGACCTTATTATAAGTAGCAAGGATTTAACTGACATCACCTGTTTTCCCCCGTGGAGCCCTGGCCCTCTCCACCCCAGTGAAGCAATTTCACAGCTGAAAACAATTCTGTGACCTTGACTCAGTCTTCTGTGGCTGCTGTGTTAAATTGCCACAAACCGAGGTTTAAAACAACGCAAATAATAATAAAATGGTGTCTTTCAGTCCAAGAGGTTAGAAGTCTGAAATGGGTTTCACGGGGCTAACATCCATCTTTCCCAGTAGATTCAAAGCTCCTGGAAAGCAGGACCTGTTCATTTATTCTATACTCATACTGAAGGCTCATTTTGAGTACATCCAAATAACATTGTCCTATGTGCTGGGGCTAGAAATATGCCCCTAGAAGCTTAGGGCCTGGTACAGAGTCAGATATATCACAACCTCCTAAATGTGAATTGAATGAGGTCAAAAGTTCAGGAATGTGAATATACCATTAAAGTTCAGAGTGATAAGTTTGTGAATTCTGCCTTCTCCCTTTGCAAATCATGCGTTACACCAGTCAAGCTAAAGGTGGAACAGTTATGTATTTACATTGCAATAGGAACTCATGGTGAGCATGCATTGCCCAGAGCGCGGAAGGAAAACGGGGGTATCAATCAGAAGTTTTGACAATGGACCTTAGATCATGCCCTGTCTCTTCCTGTAGGCATCCTTTTAGCACCAAACTGCAAATGTGTGCTTAAGCTTCCTTATGCTTGCAAAGGCCCTCTTTCATTTAGGGCCCCACAGGAGCAAGTGGATTTTATTGGAGGGCCTTCTTCATTATTTAAGGGCAGTAGAAAGTTTGGGTTCTTTTAGTCATTGTAACAAAAGCAATCTAGCATTCTTCTTATGGTTATGTTTAATTTTTTTTCCCAGTAAACTTGTGTGTCAAAAAAGAAGAATCAAAGATTTCTATGCATTTTAAAATAGTTTTTAATAAATTTAACCTAGTGCTTCTCAACCTCCAATAGAAATACAAATCACCTGGGGAGCTTGTTAAAATGCTAACTCTGGTTAAATAGGTCTAGCTTCTATGCCTGACATTTTGCATTTACAAAAAAGAGCCGGTTTACCTCAGCGCGCCTCAGAAGGGACCTTATTATAAGTAGCAAGGATTTAACTGACATCACCTGTTTTCCCCCGTGGAGCCCTGGCCCTCTCCACCCCAGTGAAGCAATTTCACAGCTGAAAACAATTCTGTGACCTTGACTCAGTCTTCTGTGGCTGCTGTGTTAAATTGCCACAAACCGAGGTTTAAAACAACGCAAATAATAATAAAATGGTGTCTTTCAGTCCAAGAGGTTAGAAGTCTGAAATGGGTTTCACGGGGCTAACATCCATCTTTCCCAGTAGATTCAAAGCTCCTGGAAAGCAGGACCTGTTCATTTATTCTATACTCATACTGAAGGCTCATTTTGAGTACATCCAAATAACATTGTCCTATGTGCTGGGGCTAGAAATATGCCCCTAGAAGCTTAGGGCCTGGTACAGAGTCAGATATATCACAACCTCCTAAATGTGAATTGAATGAGGTCAAAAGTTCAGGAATGTGAATATACCATTAAAGTTCAGAGTGATAAGTTTGTGAATTCTGCCTTCTCCCTTCTTTGCAAATCATGCAAGCAAGGTGGCAAGGCCTTATTGTAGGAAACCTGAATTAATTTTAATACATTAGTCTTTGAGTTGGAAGTGTCTGTAATTTTGAAGGGTAAAAAAATTCCTTTAACTGTTGTAAATAAAGACATTGAAAATGGAAGCAAAAGAAGAGTCCACTGTATCAAACAGCAAGGAGGATAGAAACAGGATCATGATACATCATATGCTGAAACTTTCTAAAATGAAAAATAATAGAAGTGGCAACTTATTTAAACCTGGAAACCAAGTACCCTATACTATTCATTGAACTGCCGTAATTCTCTAATTAGGAAGAATATTTTCTCTTTTTAAAAATTGCTATTTCAGTAACTTACAACTTTAGAGCTGAGTGGAAGTTTAAAGATTAGGATCTTAGAGGTCCATTTCAGCTGTAAAATTCTAAAACCTGGTCTTCTTTACATTAGTTGATAATACTAAAGATAATCAGAACAAAAGGGGGAGAACAACAAAAGGGATCCGTTTTTAGAGTCTGTGAGAAGTCTGTAAAGCAGTAAACCATTTACAATGCGCAGAACTCCAGGGCTGCCACAGTGCCAAGACCTCTCCCTACTTCCTCATCAGTCTGGCCTAACCTCTTTCTTGATGTTTTTTTTTTTTTTAAATAAATCTTTTTTTAATATTTATTTATTTAGTTGCACCAGGTCTTAGTTATAACAGAGGATCAGTATGTGGCATCTACTTCCCTGACCAGGAATTGAACTCAGGCCTCCTACATTGGGAGAATGGAGCCTTAAACTTGACCACCAGGGAAGTCCCTCTTGATGGTTTCTAATTAATTCAGGAAGATGGCTGAATACATGAAAATCACCATTTTCATTATATCCATTGTCAACTACAAATTAATATTCTGACATCCCTTATGTTCCTTAATCCTCCATGGAGCATTATTGTCACCGTTTAAGGTGGCTCAGTGGTAAAGAATCCACCTGCCAATGTAAGAGACGGAGGTTCCATCCCTGGGTCAGGAAGATGCCCTGGAAAAGGAAATGATTACTCCACTATTCTTGCCTGGAGAATTCCATGGACAGAGGAGCCTGGTGAACTACAGTCCATGGGGGCACAAGTCAAACGTGACTCAGTGACCATACAATGGCAACAATCCCAAACTGAAAAATCACAAGGTACCATAATGAGATCTATGCATTACTCTTATATGATAGAAATGGATTTATAAAAAAATTTCAGTTGGCTTTTAGAATTCTTAATTTGTTGCTTTTATCTTTTTAAGCCTGCATAGCAGACATCTTATCAAAAATGAACTTTTAGGAGAGAGTAAAGTCCAAAATGACAGTCAAGTAAAAAGACCCTGTCAGTTCCTAATTGAAGAGATTATTATAATCCTGATTTGCATGTTGTAGGAAACAGAATTTTGAAGTGAGCTCTGAGGTTCCCACTTGGGTTGCATCTACTACACCTTCTCCGTAACAGGTGAATACTAGTCTCTGTTCAGCTTTAAAGGGTTTGTTCGAGTAATTAAGGTTTCAAATCAGTTCACTCTGAGGCAGGGAGACTGCCTTCATGTTCCTGATTGAATCAGGTGAGCTTGTTAAAGGGATTGGACTGTTCCTGCCAGAAACAGTTCAGCGTGTGAGAGGATTCTACTGGAGGAGATTCTCGTTGCGGACTACAAAGCTGAGAACTGGGGAAACCAGCAAGGAAACAGGCACCTCAGTTTGTGGGCTGCCACAGTGCCAAGACCTCTCCCTACTTCCTCATCAGTCTGGCCTAACCTCTTTCTTGATGTTTTTTTTTTTTTTAAATAAATCTTTTTTTAATATTTATTTATTTAGTTGCACCAGGTCTTAGTTATAACAGAGGATCAGTATGTGGCATCTACTTCCCTGACCAGGAATTGAACTCAGGCCTCCTACATTGGGAGAATGGAGCCTTAAACTTGACCACCAGGGAAGTCCCTCTTGATGGTTTCTAATTAATTCAGGAAGATGGCTGAATACATGAAAATCACCATTTTCATTATATCCATTGTCAACTACAAATTAATATTCTGACATCCCTTATGTTCCTTAATCCTCCATGGAGCATTATTGTCACCGTTTAAGGTGGCTCAGTGGTAAAGAATCCACCTGCCAATGTAAGAGACGGAGGTTCCATCCCTGGGTCAGGAAGATGCCCTGGAAAAGGAAATGATTACTCCACTATTCTTGCCTGGAGAATTCCATGGACAGAGGAGCCTGGTGAACTACAGTCCATGGGGGCACAAGTCAAGCGTGACTCAGTGACCATACAATGGCAACAATCCCAAACTGAAAAATCACAAGGTACCATAATGAGATCTATGCATTACTCTTATATGATAGAAATGGATTTATAAAAAAATTTCAGTTGGCTTTTAGAATTCTTAATTTGTTGCTTTTATCTTTTTAAGCCTGCATAGCAGACATCTTATCAAAAATGAACTTTTAGGAGAGAGTAAAGTCCAAAATGACAGTCAAGTAAAAAGACCCTGTCAGTTCCTAATTGAAGAGATTATTATAATCCTGATTTGCATGTTGTAGGAAACAGAATTTTGAAGTGAGCTCTGAGGTTCCCACTTGGGTTGCATCTACTACACCTTCTCCGTAACAGGTGAATACTAGTCTCTGTTCAGCTTTAAAGGGTTTGTTCGAGTAATTAAGGTTTCAAATCAGTTCACTCTGAGGCAGGGAGACTGCCTTCATGTTCCTGATTGAATCAGGTGAGCTTGTTAAAGGGATTGGACTGTTCCTGCCAGAAACAGTTCAGCGTGTGAGAGGGATTCTACTGGAGGGAGATTCTCGTTGCGGACTACAAAGCTGAGAACTGGGGAAACCAGCAAGGAAACAGGCACCTCAGTTTGTACAACCACAGGGAGTCCAGTTTTAGCAAACAGCCTGAGTGAATTTGTAAGCAGGTTCTTCCTCAGACCCCCCAGGTAAGAAAGCAGGCGAGACTCCTAGCATCTTGACTTCTGTTTTGTAAGACTCTGAGCAGGGGTGGAGCCCAGCCTGTGCCAGGACTTCTTACTACAGAACTGTGAGTGAATAGACTTCTCTTGTTTTAAGGTGCTGCTTTAGTGATAATTTGTTACCCAGCAAGAGAAAACTAATACACTGGGGTTTTTTGTTTGTGGTGTTCTTTTCTGATTTGCAGTCATGTTTATATGAAGAAAAGGAGGAAGGATATAAGTGGGATGCCATCAAGAGAATAAATCTCTGCATTCCCATTAGCTTCTGTTAATTTGTTTCCAGAAGAGTGGAGTGGGAGGGAAAGTGTATGGGTGTTGTGTTAATTATATAGCATTTTCCATTGTAAGGTTAGCTTTTTGTATTTTTCATTGTAGGAAATTGTCAACTTAGAGCATACCTGTCATAGATGAGGCTTCACTTCTTGATATAATTGCTAGTTGCCCAGTAGATTTCACTACTCAACTGTAAATGTCCCTTGGCTTCAGATTGGTTCATTGTTCTTGCAGCTGTTTTCTGGTTAAATTGTTCCTCCCACTTGAGACAGTAAATGCAAGAAATGAAAAGTGATGTGTCTCCAAACCTATAGTTAATACACGAATACTCATTGTTAGCATAGTTTGAATACGTATGGCTTTGAATTGGGCTGCTGGAGAATGCATATTGTGCTTTCACAAAATAGCTTGTTTGGCAGCCCCAGCTGAAAGTGTGGAATGCTCTGTAAGTGTTGGAAATGGGGGGATTTTTCCAAGAAATTAAGACCCTGAAAAGAATACAGGAAACATACAAAGAAGGCAGGTGTAAATTGCTATGCAAAAGTTAGCTGCTATGCAAAAGTTAGCATCTTTTGGGTTATACTGTTGACATACAATAAGTGGTTTTTTCTTTTGAAGAATTTGTCAAAATTTAAATACTCTGTGGCCTATGATTTCCATATTGGATTCTAGCAATTCATTCCCTGCAGATAGACAGCATGATTTTGATATTGTGTGTGTATCACATACCTTTTTTTCATATTAAAAAAACATGGAGTTGTTGAAGGTAGCTGGCAGGAAAGCAAAGAATCGCGATCTCCTTTAACACTGGAGAAGGCTTTAAAGCATGCGAGACTCCTAGCATCTTGACTTCTGTTTTGTAAGACTCTGAGCAGGGGTGGAGCCCAGCCTGTGCCAGGACTTCTTACTACAGAACTGTGAGTGAATAGACTTCTCTTGTTTTAAGGTGCTGCTTTAGTGATAATTTGTTACCCAGCAAGAGAAAACTAATACACTGGGGTTTTTTGTTTGTGGTGTTCTTTTCTGATTTGCAGTCATGTTTATATGAAGAAAAGGAGGAAGGATATAAGTGGGATGCCATCAAGAGAATAAATCTCTGCATTCCCATTAGCTTCTGTTAATTTGTTTCCAGAAGAGTGGAGTGGGAGGGAAAGTGTATGGGTGTTGTGTTAATTATATAGCATTTTCCATTGTAAGGTTAGCTTTTTGTATTTTTCATTGTAGGAAATTGTCAACTTAGAGCATACCTGTCATAGATGAGGCTTCACTTCTTGATATAATTGCTAGTTGCCCAGTAGATTTCACTACTCAACTGTAAATGTCCCTTGGCTTCAGATTGGTTCATTGTTCTTGCAGCTGTTTTCTGGTTAAATTGTTCCTCCCACTTGAGACAGTAAATGCAAGAAATGAAAAGTGATGTGTCTCCAAACCTATAGTTAATACACGAATACTCATTGTTAGCATAGTTTGAATACGTATGGCTTTGAATTGGGCTGCTGGAGAATGCATATTGTGCTTTCACAAAATAGCTTGTTTGGCAGCCCCAGCTGAAAGTGTGGAATGCTCTGTAAGTGTTGGAAATGGGGGGATTTTTCCAAGAAATTAAGACCCTGAAAAGAATACAGGAAACATACAAAGAAGGCAGGTGTAAATTGCTATGCAAAAGTTAGCTGCTATGCAAAAGTTAGCATCTTTTGGGTTATACTGTTGACATACAATAAGTGGTTTTTTCTTTTGAAGAATTTGTCAAAATTTAAATACTCTGTGGCCTATGATTTCCATATTGGATTCTAGCAATTCATTCCCTGCAGATAGACAGCATGATTTTGATATTGTGTGTGTATCACATACCTTTTTTTCATATTAAAAAAACATGGAGTTGTTGAAGGTAGCTGGCAGGAAAGCAAAGAATGCGCGATCTCCTTTAACACTGGAGAAGGCTTTTAAAGCATAAATACACGCATTTATGTATTCACATAAATGCATTATGTTATGCGTTGTGTAATGGAAAGCTTTGAGATGGCAGACCTGGCTTCATTCTTAATAGCTTCAACACTTGGGGCAAATGTCTCATGGGTCTGCTGTGTGGATGGAACTGCACCATGGGTAAGATTCTACCTTCTATACTTCAGATTTTTACAGTGAATCCAGTTTAACATGTGAATTTCCATCATATTAGGAAATGTGCCAGGTATCTATATGTTTGATATCTATTAATTCAGTTCTGATAACAGCCCAATGATGTAGCTGAAGAACTGAATAAGTAACTTGTCAGAGGTCATCCATTTGATTGGAAGTGAAAAGACTGAGATTTTCAGCTGCAGATTTTAGCCCAGAGTTTAGAAACGGCTATAAGTGTCATAACTGCTGTGCCTTTTGCCTCTTGCCATCATGAGAGCAAGACATCATGGTAGGGAAGCCTCTCTGAGCAAGTCATATGATGCATGAAACACGGTAGCACATGGAAGGAAGCTAGCCTGCTCTTTGTCCAAAAAGAGCTGTTAAGATTGAGAAGTGACCTGGGTGCCTTGGAGATGAGGCACACCCAGCAGGACCTGGAGTACAAGAACTGTGAGGAGGGCTTACCTCCCAGCAGACAGGTGTGCTGGATTTAGTGGGGAGAGGGTGGGGCGGGGCTCCGGTCTTCATCCTCCCTCTCTGTGGCAGGCTTCAGCAAGCCTGTCTGAGACATCTCCAGGGTCTCTTGTCTAGGAAATGGAGTTGGATGAGATAACAAAACATATACCCTTCCATCTAGATATTAGTGTTAAACTTTCCTGAAAGCCTTCATTTAAAATAAGACTGATCAGGTTGCCTAAGGCTAAAAATGGAGCCTCAGAATTTTTATAAAACCAAGCCACATAAACACAGCATGGTTGATTGCTCTCAAGTGTTAAATGGATTCTTCGGAGAGGAGATGAATCGTTGTATTGGTTCAGTCAAGGATGCCCTTGATAATTTTAAGAGACACATTTTAGAAAATGCAAGCATGACCAAGAAACGTTACCTCATTTTCTTTTTCTTTGATAAACATAAAAAATATCTCCAGTGATTGTGATAAGATGGCATTCATTTTTTAAAAAACATCTTTATGAAATGCTGGACCAGCTTAGAGACTTCAGATTGAATGCATTGTTTGAGAATTTTTTTTTTTTAAGAACAGATGAATGAAGCTCATCACCTAGTCTTGTGTAAACATTTCATGGATTTTTGTTTTAGGTAATAGAATAAGTTCTCTGAATTCACAGATTTTGCGGAAGAGCATTATGTTAAGATCAGCTCAGATGGTTGAAACTTCTCAAAAATAGGTTTAAGTATCTACTCTTTATCCCTTGAAAAATTCTACTCTGTTGAGAGAACTGCTAAATTTATAAATGAAGGATAGGTGGGAGATGTTAAACGATTTGATTCCATCTTAACTCGTAAAATAGTTATAGAAAAACCAATCATGTGATCACTGTGAAAATCTAAAATTTTCCCCAAACTCTGTTTTACCTACTTGGAATGTGGAAAGCAGTTCCAGTGCATAGGGTTTATTTATGTTAGCATCATCCCGCAAAAGCTGTTGTGTCCCTGGTAGACCAGCGAAACAGGTTTTGAAGTAATTTAACACATAAGAAATGGGATGCAAGCAATCCTTGGCTACCAAGGGTTTTCTGGAGTGAGTATATATGAGTTTATTTTATTTTTTCTTTCAGTACTACCTTATTGAATACTTACTGTGTGAAAGCCTCCCTGCGGGGGAATGTCTCGGGAAGGGAAGACTTGTTGTTCTGAAGGAATGCAGTCTAGTGAGAGACTAAACAGCCCACACAGGGTGGTTAGTACAAAGACGAGGTCCTGGACACAATTAGGGGATGCTGGAAAACAAATTCTCCCCAGATGGGTTAGGTCTTTTTAAGTCTAGAGCCGAGAGCCTTTTTATTTTCATTCTTTCTGGTAGGATTTGTTTCTTCTTGGCTTTTGGTTGATTGGTTTGGTTTAATAGATATAATTGTTGTTGTTATTTCTCAGTTGCTAAATCCTGTCTGACTCTTCACCATCCTGTGAAGTGTAGCCTGCGAGGCCCTTCTGTCTGTGGGGTTTTCCAGGTAAGAATCCTGGAATGGGTTGCTATTTCCTTTTCTAGGGAATCTTCCCAGATCAGGGGTGGATTGAACCCAAGTCTCCTGCCTGGGCCACTGAGCCACCCCAGGGAAGTCCATTACATATAATTACATTGTAATGTATCATAATATGCATTATGTCTTGGTTTAACATTGGCATGACAATTCCTGGCCTTTAACAAGTTAAGGACGTTTTTACTCCAAGCTTCATAGTCCCTTGAGAGAGCTTAATCTAGTTGTCTAAAAAGAGCCGCTTCACCTTCACTGAGCATGTGAAGGGCGTAGGTACAAAGTGGGTGGTAATAGCAGCTTGCTCCCACTGAAGAAGAGCCAGGTACTTGCGTGACTGCTGTGACTTACCTAATACTCATAACCTTGTCAGATTGTTCCTATTACCTTACACAGAGAGATTGAGAAGTTAGAGCTGGGAGTTAAACTGAATAAATCTTGTTTATGGGCTTTCCCATGACCTACGTGGCCTTGAATATTCCTGAATACCAGCCATGGGGAAGGATCGCTCATGGAACACACACCAGGGCCATTGAGTAGGCCAGTTACTCATTTTATGTACTAATTGGAGGCCTCTCTGCTGAGGTGTTGCTGGTCACTCCAGGTGACCTGGAGTCAGTGTCCAGGAGGCGTTTGGTAACCCAGAGTACTCAAACCTGATTGATTGCAGGGTGAGGTAGGCGATACAAGTAAGTGAAATGGGACAGGCAGGCCTGGTACACATACAGCCAAGTTTGAGAACCAGTGCTTTAAGCCTTTGCTACTCAATGAACCCCTCGAATCATCACCATCATACCTGTGGGAAACAGAGAATCCCAAGTCCCATGCTGGTTACTGCCAGGACATGACCTGTGGATTACCAGAACTCCCGGATGGTTCTATGCAGGCTAAAGTTAGAGGAGCATTGCCTAGCAATCAAAGGTTTGACAGAAAAATGAACCTCATTTAGGTAGGATTTGTTTCTTCTTGGCTTTTGGTTGATTGGTTTGGTTTAATAGATATAATTGTTGTTGTTATTTCTCAGTTGCTAAATCCTGTCTGACTCTTCACCATCCTGTGAAGTGTAGCCTGCGAGGCCCTTCTGTCTGTGGGGTTTTCCAGGTAAGAATCCTGGAATGGGTTGCTATTTCCTTTTCTAGGGAATCTTCCCAGATCAGGGGTGGATTGAACCCAAGTCTCCTGCCTGGGCCACTGAGCCACCCCAGGGAAGTCCATTACATATAATTACATTGTAATGTATCATAATATGCATTATGTCTTGGTTTAACATTGGCATGACAATTCCTGGCCTTTAACAAGTTAAGGACGTTTTTACTCCAAGCTTCATAGTCCCTTGAGAGAGCTTAATCTAGTTGTCTAAAAAGAGCCGCTTCACCTTCACTGAGCATGTGAAGGGCGTAGGTACAAAGTGGGTGGTAATAGCAGCTTGCTCCCACTGAAGAAGAGCCAGGTACTTGCGTGACTGCTGTGACTTACCTAATACTCATAACCTTGTCAGATTGTTCCTATTACCTTACACAGAGAGATTGAGAAGTTAGAGCTGGGAGTTAAACTGAATAAATCTTGTTTATGGGCTTTCCCATGACCTACGTGGCCTTGAATATTCCTGAATACCAGCCATGGGGAAGGATCGCTCATGGAACACACACCAGGGCCATTGAGTAGGCCAGTTACTCATTTTATGTACTAATTGGAGGCCTCTCTGCTGAGGTGTTGCTGGTCACTCCAGGTGACCTGGAGTCAGTGTCCAGGAGGCGTTTGGTAACCCAGAGTACTCAAACCTGATTGATTGCAGGGTGAGGTAGGCGATACAAGTAAGTGAAATGGGACAGGCAGGCCTGGTACACATACAGCCAAGTTTGAGAACCAGTGCTTTAAGCCTTTGCTACTCAATGAACCCCTCGAATCATCACCATCATACCTGTGGGAAACAGAGAATCCCAAGTCCCATGCTGGTTACTGCCAGGACATGACCTGTGGATTACCAGAACTCCCGGATGGTTCTATGCAGGCTAAAGTTAGAGGAGCATTGCCTAGCAATCAGGTGACAGACTGAACCTCACTACCGAGCCTTAGAATAGTGGTTCTTCAGTCACAGCTACACATTAAAATCAATAGGGAGTTTTAAAAGGTACCGATAGGCCTGTTGTTGGAAATTCTGATTTAATTGATCTCTGGTTAAAATCCTAGAATCAATATTTTTGAAAATTGTCCCAAAGTGAATCTAATATGCCACCAGGGTGGGGAATAAAAAATACTGTCATTCAGTTTTGCTTTCCATTTTGAAATTCTAGGCAACTCCCTTTACCCAATGCATGTTTCTTATATGGAGCCATCTGATAATTACTTTTTATTGAAAAAGGCACTGGGAGAATTTTGCCTGCCTCCAAAACTGTTAGCTGATATAACTAGGTCTGATTCTGATGATTCATATTAAGCTGCCACTCTTGGTAAAGAATCTGCCTGCAATGCAGGAGACTCAAGAAATGCAGATCCAATCCCTGGGTCAGGAAGATCCCCTGAAAGAGGAAATAGCGACCCACTCCAATATTCTTGCCCGGAAAATCCCATGGACAGAAGAGCTTGGGGGACTACAGTCCACGGGGTTGCACAGGTTCGGATGTGATTGAGCAACTGAGCATGCACTCATGCTTGAAGATGGACTTAAGAATTAGTCTGCCCCAGTTGGTAAACAGGCAGCTCTTCTCCTTGGTTTTCAGTCGTCTATATAGCAAAGTCATCTGGCGACCTTTCATCTGCATTACTGTTCTTTCACAGAGCTCAGATTTCTGATTCTGAGTAAACTGTTGGAATGGCTCAGCCAACCAGGTATCTTGCCTGTTAGGACTTGGAGGTCACATGGTATAACTTGAATTTTATTGTTGCTTCTGTGAAATGGGACAGGCAGGCCTGGTACACATACAGCCAAGTTTGAGAACCAGTGCTTTAAGCCTTTGCTACTCAATGAACCCCTCGAATCATCACCATCATACCTGTGGGAAACAGAGAATCCCAAGTCCCATGCTGGTTACTGCCAGGACATGACCTGTGGATTACCAGAACTCCCGGATGGTTCTATGCAGGCTAAAGTTAGAGGAGCATTGCCTAGCAATCAGGTGACAGACTGAACCTCACTACCGAGCCTTAGAATAGTGGTTCTTCAGTCACAGCTACACATTAAAATCAATAGGGAGTTTTAAAAGGTACCGATAGGCCTGTTGTTGGAAATTCTGATTTAATTGATCTCTGGTTAAAATCCTAGAATCAATATTTTTGAAAATTGTCCCAAAGTGAATCTAATATGCCACCAGGGTGGGGAATAAAAACTACTGTCATTCAGTTTTGCTTTCCATTTTGAAATTCTAGGCAACTCCCTTTACCCAATGCATGTTTCTTATATGGAGCCATCTGATAATTACTTTTTATTGAAAAAGGCACTGGGAGAATTTTGCCTGCCTCCAAAACTGTTAGCTGATATAACTAGGTCTGATTCTGATGATTCATATTAAGCTGCCACTCTTGGTAAAGAATCTGCCTGCAATGCAGGAGACTCAAGAAATGCAGATCCAATCCCTGGGTCAGGAAGATCCCCTGAAAGAGGAAATAGCGACCCACTCCAATATTCTTGCCCGGAAAATCCCATGGACAGAAGAGCTTGGGGGACTACAGTCCACGGGGTTGCACAGGTTCGGATGTGATTGAGCAACTGAGCATGCACTCATGCTTGAAGATGGACTTAAGAATTAGTCTGCCCCAGTTGGTAAACAGGCAGCTCTTCTCCTTGGTTTTCAGTCGTCTATATAGCAAAGTCATCTGGCGACCTTTCATCTGCATTACTGTTCTTTCACAGAGCTCAGATTTCTGATTCTGAGTAAACTGTTGGAATGGCTCAGCCAACCAGGTATCTTGCCTGTTAGGACTTGGAGGTCACATGGTATAACTTGAATTTTATTGTTGCTTCTGTGAACTCCTGGGTTTTTTTTCAGTGTTTGCAAAAGAAAGTTTTCTAAAAAAATAAAAATAAAAAACATGAGAACTTCAAAGCTCAGTCTCAACTCTGAATATTTCTGAAAGTCTAATCTGACAGAGCAGGTCTTCTGATGGAAGAGACCCACCTCAACTGGTGTATATCAAAGCCCTTGACTCCAGTTTCTTTAACTTCAACCCAAATTAAGGTGTTCACCCTCTTCCCTTACTCATAAACTAGTTGCATGCCTTCCAATCACAAAATAGAAACATAGCTACCTTTTCTTATGCAGATTGCAAGGCTTATCATAAAGAACCAGAGGTATCCCAATAAGCTAAATGATCTGCTGTGAAAATTAAGTCACCCCCGCCCTCCGCCCCAGACAAAGCAATTGAATTGAGCAATTCAGTTTATTCAGCCTTGTGAAGCATGCTGGTAGGCAAATTCAGGTGGGTGGTTTTCAATCTTTCTCTTACAGTACACGTAAAAACTAACGTTTCTCAAGTACTTTAGGGTAAACCGATAAAATTTGTCCAGGAGAGGCAACATACTAAAATGCTATGGCTGCCTAGAGGCCTGGAAACATCTTTATCACCAGGCAAGCATACTTCAATCCTAGTCAGAGACCACCTGCTCTGGAAGCTCTATGGCGCCCCCTTGGGGCATGATGTGGGAATAAGGCTCTCAACACTGCTTCATACAGAGCAGCTCATCTCGTTTGTTATTTATCTTCCACGTAAGTCTTCCTTTACAGAAAAGTGAAGTTTCTGTCTTAGTGGGGCTTAAATTATGATGGTGTATCAACTTTTATTTCATAAAATGGGATCATGTAATGTAGATACCGTTTGAAGACAATGGTAATTGCTCAAGTGAAAGGAGATCCAGTATTTTCAACGTTTCTTTTGGAATCTGTTTTGATAACAAGTTTCTAAGTATTTTTTCCCCTGGCTTTCTGTTCTTGTTTGTGGAGAGGCATGCATCTCTTATGTGATTATTTTAAACCAAAATGGTGAAATGCAGTGAGAAATAGGGAATGCTTAATTAGAAATTAAATAATTTTTCAGTACAAGCAGCCTTAGAAATGGACGCATCCAATTTCCTTTATGCATGAGATGCTGAAATGCAGATTCATCTCCCTAGTGATCTGTTCAGTGGACTTTCATGTCTTCCTAACCAGGTGACATCTAGGCTGCTCATTTCCCCTCAGGGCTTTGAGGGGATGTTTATTTGGTAACCAAAGCTCAAAGACCTCATAGCTTCACATAAAGAAAAGCTGTAATCGAAAGTATGAAAAATGAGGATTCATTACTAACTGTTTTTGTTGTTGTTCAGTCACTTTGTCCAACTCTTTGCAACCCCATGGCTTCCAAGCAGCACGCCAAACTTCCCTGTCCTTCACTATCCCCTGGAACTTGCTTAAACTCTGTCCTTTGAGTTGGTGATGCCGTCCAACTATTTTATCCTCTGTCGTCTCCTTCTCTTCCTGCCTTCAGTTTTCCCCAGCATCAGGGTCTTTCCGGTGAGTTGGCTCTAAACACCAGCGGCCTAAGTATTGGAGCTTCTTACAGTACACGTAAAAACTAACGTTTCTCAAGTACTTTAGGGTAAACCGATAAAATTTGTCCAGGAGAGGCAACATACTAAAATGCTATGGCTGCCTAGAGGCCTGGAAACATCTTTATCACCAGGCAAGCATACTTCAATCCTAGTCAGAGACCACCTGCTCTGGAAGCTCTATGGCGCCCCCTTGGGGCATGATGTGGGAATAAGGCTCTCAACACTGCTTCATACAGAGCAGCTCATCTCGTTTGTTATTTATCTTCCACGTAAGTCTTCCTTTACAGAAAAGTGAAGTTTCTGTCTTAGTGGGGCTTAAATTATGATGGTGTATCAACTTTTATTTCATAAAATGGGATCATGTAATGTAGATACCGTTTGAAGACAATGGTAATTGCTCAAGTGAAAGGAGATCCAGTATTTTCAACGTTTCTTTTGGAATCTGTTTTGATAACAAGTTTCTAAGTATTTTTTCCCCTGGCTTTCTGTTCTTGTTTGTGGAGAGGCATGCATCTCTTATGTGATTATTTTAAACCAAAATGGTGAAATGCAGTGAGAAATAGGGAATGCTTAATTAGAAATTAAATAATTTTTCAGTACAAGCAGCCTTAGAAATGGACGCATCCAATTTCCTTTATGCATGAGATGCTGAAATGCAGATTCATCTCCCTAGTGATCTGTTCAGTGGACTTTCATGTCTTCCTAACCAGGTGACATCTAGGCTGCTCATTTCCCCTCAGGGCTTTGAGGGGATGTTTATTTGGTAACCAAAGCTCAAAGACCTCATAGCTTCACATAAAGAAAAGCTGTAATCGAAAGTATGAAAAATGAGGATTCATTACTAACTGTTTTTGTTGTTGTTCAGTCACTTTGTCCAACTCTTTGCAACCCCATGGCTTCCAAGCAGCACGCCAAACTTCCCTGTCCTTCACTATCCCCTGGAACTTGCTTAAACTCTGTCCTTTGAGTTGGTGATGCCGTCCAACTATTTTATCCTCTGTCGTCTCCTTCTCTTCCTGCCTTCAGTTTTCCCCAGCATCAGGGTCTTTCCCGGTGAGTTGGCTCTAAACACCAGCGGCCTAAGTATTGGAGCTTCAGCTTCAGCATCAGTCCTTCCAATGAACACTCAGGGTTGATTTTCTTCAGCATTGACTGGTTTGATCTCCTTGTGGTCCAAGGACTCTCAAGAGTCTTCTCCAGCACCACAGTAGTAAAATGCGAATTTATAAACTGGAAAATCATTTTTAATTGGTTTGCCTACTCTCTGGCTATAAGAAGTGTACAGTATTTGATACACATCCCTGAGAGGATTTTACACTACTTGTCTGTGTTCTGTATAAATGCATAATTGGAATATTTGGATTCAGTACTTCCCTCTGCACTGTGAAAGCAGGGAGGCCTGGATGAGGCCATCATCGGGGAGTGAACGGAGAGGTCATGAGCAACTTTTGTAAAACTCTGCAGCTGGGCAGAGAGTTTTGCATACCTGATTGTTGGTAATTGGTGGTGCTTTCTGATCTTTTTTCTTCCTTTTATTATAATAGTCAAAAATGCAACTAAAACGGCACTAGCAAAGCTCATTTTTCTTTCTTCCAGTTCCAGTGTTCTGTCACTAGCCATCCTTCTCTCTGCAGATTTAAGTTTTCAACACCGATTTGTACGTATGTATGTGTTCTACGTGTGGAAGAATTCTGAGGGTGCAAGGACATAATCTGAAATTACCCTGCCTCAAGGCACATGTCTACTCAGGATTTCTAATTCATCTAAGAATTTAAAATGAGACTTACCCATAATTCCTGCTAGTTTAGGTTTAGCTGTTCAGAAATTTTACTTTACGAAAAAAATTGAACTAGATGCTGCATCAGTTTAGGGAATGCTAGGAAACAGACTAAATTTAATCAGATAAAGACTTTTGGGAAGGAAAGGGCTAGATGTAATCGAAAGTATGAAAATGAGGATTCATTACTAACTGTTTTTGTTGTTGTTCAGTCACTTTGTCCAACTCTTTGCAACCCCATGGCTTCCAAGCAGCACGCCAAACTTCCCTGTCCTTCACTATCCCCTGGAACTTGCTTAAACTCTGTCCTTTGAGTTGGTGATGCCGTCCAACTATTTTATCCTCTGTCGTCTCCTTCTCTTCCTGCCTTCAGTTTTCCCCAGCATCAGGGTCTTTCCCGGTGAGTTGGCTCTAAACACCAGCGGCCTAAGTATTGGAGCTTCAGCTTCAGCATCAGTCCTTCCAATGAACACTCAGGGTTGATTTTCTTCAGCATTGACTGGTTTGATCTCCTTGTGGTCCAAGGACTCTCAAGAGTCTTCTCCAGCACCACAGTAGTAAAATGCGAATTTATAAACTGGAAAATCATTTTTAATTGGTTTGCCTACTCTCTGGCTATAAGAAGTGTACAGTATTTGATACACATCCCTGAGAGGATTTTACACTACTTGTCTGTGTTCTGTATAAATGCATAATTGGAATATTTGGATTCAGTACTTCCCTCTGCACTGTGAAAGCAGGGAGGCCTGGATGAGGCCATCATCGGGGAGTGAACGGAGAGGTCATGAGCAACTTTTGTAAAACTCTGCAGCTGGGCAGAGAGTTTTGCATACCTGATTGTTGGTAATTGGTGGTGCTTTCTGATCTTTTTACTTCCTTTTATTATAATAGTCAAAAATGCAACTAAAACGGCACTAGCAAAGCTCATTTTTCTTTCTTCCAGTTCCAGTGTTCTGTCACTAGCCATCCTTCTCTCTGCAGATTTAAGTTTTCAACACCGATTTGTACGTATGTATGTGTTCTACGTGTGGAAGAATTCTGAGGGTGCAAGGACATAATCTGAAATTACCCTGCCTCAAGGCACATGTCTACTCAGGATTTCTAATTCATCTAAGAATTTAAAATGAGACTTACCCATAATTCCTGCTAGTTTAGGTTTAGCTGTTCAGAAATTTTACTTTACGAAAAAAATTGAACTAGATGCTGCATCAGTTTAGGGAATGCTAGGAAACAGACTAAATTTAATCAGATAAAGACTTTTGGGAAGGTCATGATACAGCGGTGCATTTTTCCCCAGTAGTTTCTAGTGATTTCTGTACCCTCAGATTATTGAAAACAAACTTTATGTGAAATAAAGAATATTCTAAGACAGTTGTCTAAATTTTATAAAAGCTTATTTGCTTGTATACACTATTTCACCTCAATGCTAATAAAACCAAAGTGAATTTCACTATCCTGAATTGGATCTACTTTCTAGGTCATTTTCAAAGCAGCACAGAGATAATTCATTTTTGTACTTTAGAAAGAAATTTTAACTGAATTCAGTAGCATTGTCATGATAGCCGATTTTATTGTCATTCCTAAACTGAGGACAGACAAGGGTAAGTTGGTAAGTTCAGGTTTTGCCTATAACCTCTAGATTAACTGTTCGTATTCTCTCAAGGAAGCACACTTGGCAGCTAGTTGACAAAGTAGCGTGAGCTTCCCTGGAAAGGTCATCCGCAGTGTCAAGAGTCAGAAGCTGAGACTATCTATTGACAAGGAGGTTCGAAAAGATGCCCACTAAGGCCAAAGGGCGTTTGCTTATCTTTGATACTCACTTCAGTCAACCTTAAGGAAGAGAGAATGATATAAGATTATTTAAGGACCACATTGTAAAATGTATTCCAAATATACATGTTTATAACTTGAAGATAGATGGTAAATGTAAATATATATATATAGACATAATCATTAAATTCTCATAAGTGCTAGGGAGTGAAATATTAAGGAATATGTAAATAAACGGATGTTTGCTTATGAGAGAAGGGACCATGACAGATTTTGTCAAAATGTCAATAATTTATAATTTTCTTTTCAACCGTATTAAATACTAAAGTTCATTTGAGTGCCAGGACTCTGTCAGAGTACTGCATGTACAGCAATGCCTGAAGCAAGAATTTCTGCTTCTAGAGCTTATGCTCTGGTTGGGGCTGATGATTTGATATATTTTGTTTTATTTTATGTATATTTCAGAAATTTTACTTTACGAAAAAAATTGAACTAGATGCTGCATCAGTTTAGGGAATGCTAGGAAACAGACTAAATTTAATCAGATAAAGACTTTTGGGAAGGTCATGATACAGCGGTGCATTTTTCCCCAGTAGTTTCTAGTGATTTCTGTACCCTCAGATTATTGAAAACAAACTTTATGTGAAATAAAGAATATTCTAAGACAGTTGTCTAAATTTTATAAAAGCTTATTTGCTTGTATACACTATTTCACCTCAATGCTAATAAAACCAAAGTGAATTTCACTATCCTGAATTGGATCTACTTTCTAGGTCATTTTCAAAGCAGCACAGAGATAATTCATTTTTGTACTTTAGAAAGAAATTTTAACTGAATTCAGTAGCATTGTCATGATAGCCGATTTTATTGTCATTCCTAAACTGAGGACAGACAAGGGTAAGTTGGTAAGTTCAGGTTTTGCCTATAACCTCTAGATTAACTGTTCGTATTCTCTCAAGGAAGCACACTTGGCAGCTAGTTGACAAAGTAGCGTGAGCTTCCCTGGAAAGGTCATCCGCAGTGTCAAGAGTCAGAAGCTGAGACTATCTATTGACAAGGAGGTTCGAAAAGATGCCCACTAAGGCCAAAGGGCGTTTGCTTATCTTTGATACTCACTTCAGTCAACCTTAAGGAAGAGAGAATGATATAAGATTATTTAAGGACCACATTGTAAAATGTATTCCAAATATACATGTTTATAACTTGAAGATAGATGGTAAATGTAAATATATATATATAGACATAATCATTAAATTCTCATAAGTGCTAGGGAGTGAAATATTAAGGAATATGTAAATAAACGGATGTTTGCTTATGAGAGAAGGGACCATGACAGATTTTGTCAAAATGTCAATAATTTATAATTTTCTTTTCAACCGTATTAAATACTAAAGTTCATTTGAGTGCCAGGACTCTGTCAGAGTACTGCATGTACAGCAATGCCTGAAGCAAGAATTTCTGCTTCTAGAGCTTATGCTCTGGTTGGGGCTGATGATTTGATATATTTTGTTTTATTTTATGTATATTTCAGTCTTTTCCAGGTTTTACCAGTGAATGTACCTTATCAGAAATATAGGCCACTTAATTTATTCTAGTTAAAAGATGAATGTATGTTCGTTTTAAAATTTCTAAGCAGGTTCAAAGGCTTTAACTAAAC
The DNA here is from genome assembly GCA_022376925.1 of Tragulus kanchil. Classification (NCBI taxonomy): domain Eukaryota; kingdom Metazoa; phylum Chordata; class Mammalia; order Artiodactyla; family Tragulidae; genus Tragulus; species Tragulus kanchil. The sequence continues at coordinate 51,718,016 of JAIOJX010000029.1, read as the reverse complement.
AGTTTTCTGCTGTCTCAGGTGTTTTAAGATCTTATATATTGAATTGAGCCACAAAAGCCTTAGCTGAATATAAGAATGTATGACTGTATATTTGCTTTATTACCAACCATCATTGTCAAGCTAATACTAGACTTTCTAAACATCGTGTTTTCCCAACTTCGTCTGACAGTAAAGCATTTTGAGAATTTCAAGAATGACAAAAACTGATGAAGAAGCTATGGAGACGTTTCTCTTATCACTAATGCCCCTGGATCATTACATAGTCCTGAGTTGTATCTGACATTGTGGCCATTTTCAATATATCCTATATGTTAGACATAGTGGGGAGGAAGAAATGGTATTATACAGGGATATGTGGTCTTTCCTAAGTACCTTTTTAAACTGAGTGGTAGTTCCTAATCTATTTGTACATCAGATGACCTGGGGAGCTTAAAATAAATCAGATTTTCAGGCCCCTGACCAAGAAATTGTGATTTAGTAAGTCTGGGACTGTGCTGAGCCTTTGTACGTTTTTTTTTTTTTTTTGTCTACTTGTCTCCAAGTGCTTCTGATGGCTGTAGCCACACACTGGGAAACACTGAGAGTATGTGTCAGAGGCCTTGAAGTTTATATCCCAGTATGTTAAGGGTGTTGAACTACTGTCTCCAAAGAGCCTTTTCCTCTTGGCCTAACTCTGATATCTCTTTACTCTAGTGGCTTGCTTATGAATTTATATAATTTTATGCTGATCATTGCTTGAGGTTCTACCTGCGGAGGGTTGTTTTGGTTTCTTCCTGAATCGAATTCAGACCAACTGGAAATGGCAGGGTCACCTTCAGTGTCAATAGTTGTGTTCTTTGCAGGACTTCCTATTTAGTCTTTGTGAAATCAAACTTGAGCTCTCCGTGCTCAAAGGGAAAAATCTTTCAGACTTAATAGGCTTCCAAATACCTCTGACAAATACTAACCTGAGGGACTGTTATGTTATTCTCTGAAAATGTCTTCCCATTGGAAGTATTACTGCAAAAGAGAATTTTGGCTTTTCAATAGCAAAGAAAAATTTGCTTACTCTCGGCGTCAATGTGAATACACAAAAATTAAAATTTCTCAGGTGTTGAGAAATTCCTAAATATATATGCAAATGATCCTTAGTTGCCAATTTAGGATGTGTGTCTAAAATCTCTCTAAGCAATGATACTTAAAGCATCATCATGACCTAACATGGAATTGTGAAGTAGACTCAAATTGTGAATGGTCCCTCATTCCTGCTTCCTGACAGTTCTGTTTAGGGAAGTATCCATTTCTATGGTCCTCTGCTACTAGGGCCACCAGTGCTCGATGACATGATCTCAAATTTGCTTTTCTTAACTGCTGATGTTAAGTTCTCAAATAGAAGTAGATAGTCTACTTCTTCCCAGAACTTTAGCCCAGAACTTTTCATCCACTAAATGCAGTTTAGGAAGGATTTGAATATTAGAAGTTCAGAAAACATTAATCAGGGCCTTAGGGGGGTTGCCTTGAAATCAGAATCCCTGATAGTCTTCTTTCACCTTGTGAAACCACGTTGACCTTTGATGCTTCTTCCTCAGTGTTAATCTGTTAGTCATAAAAATACCATCCTCATCATAGACACTAAATGTGTTTCTGAGTATATGTTTGTGCTATTTTCTCTTAAGAGTTTCTTAAAGTAATTTAAACACATGAATATGAATTTATACAAGTTCATGAGTAGATAATATGTATATATATATAAACATCCCCATATTTCCTGTAAATTGCTATAAAAATAGAGATTGCTTTCAAGTAATGGTTTTTGCATGGACTGTTTAAATGATTGTGCCAGAATTATGTTTATTGTTTTGTGTCATGGAGATATAGGACAGTGGAGACATATGTATCCTGTTGAAAAAATGTACTTCCTGAATCGAATTCAGACCAACTGGAAATGGCAGGGTCACCTTCAGTGTCAATAGTTGTGTTCTTTGCAGGACTTCCTATTTAGTCTTTGTGAAATCAAACTTGAGCTCTCCGTGCTCAAAGGGAAAAATCTTTCAGACTTAATAGGCTTCCAAATACCTCTGACAAATACTAACCTGAGGGACTGTTATGTTATTCTCTGAAAATGTCTTCCCATTGGAAGTATTACTGCAAAAGAGAATTTTGGCTTTTCAATAGCAAAGAAAAATTTGCTTACTCTCGGCGTCAATGTGAATACACAAAATTAAAATTTCTCAGGTGTTGAGAAATTCCTAAATATATATGCAAATGATCCTTAGTTGCCAATTTAGGATGTGTGTCTAAAATCTCTCTAAGCAATGATACTTAAAGCATCATCATGACCTAACATGGAATTGTGAAGTAGACTCAAATTGTGAATGGTCCCTCATTCCTGCTTCCTGACAGTTCTGTTTAGGGAAGTATCCATTTCTATGGTCCTCTGCTACTAGGGCCACCAGTGCTCGATGACATGATCTCAAATTTGCTTTTCTTAACTGCTGATGTTAAGTTCTCAAATAGAAGTAGATAGTCTACTTCTTCCCAGAACTTTAGCCCAGAACTTTTCATCCACTAAATGCAGTTTAGGAAGGATTTGAATATTAGAAGTTCAGAAAACATTAATCAGGGCCTTAGGGGGGTTGCCTTGAAATCAGAATCCCTGATAGTCTTCTTTCACCTTGTGAAACCACGTTGACCTTTGATGCTTCTTCCTCAGTGTTAATCTGTTAGTCATAAAAATACCATCCTCATCATAGACACTAAATGTGTTTCTGAGTATATGTTTGTGCTATTTTCTCTTAAGAGTTTCTTAAAGTAATTTAAACACATGAATATGAATTTATACAAGTTCATGAGTAGATAATATGTATATATATATAAACATCCCCATATTTCCTGTAAATTGCTATAAAAATAGAGATTGCTTTCAAGTAATGGTTTTTGCATGGACTGTTTAAATGATTGTGCCAGAATTATGTTTATTGTTTTGTGTCATGGAGATATAGGACAGTGGAGACATATGTATCCTGTTGAAAAAATGTACTGGGATAAAAAGGCAAGAAAACGACTGCACTCACTAATGAAACACTAGAGACTGCTTTTGTAAATTCATCATAGATGGATAGACTTTGTGTTTCTTATTCCTCAAAGAGTTTCGTTTATTTTATTATGAAGTTTTATTGATGAAAGAGCAATGGAAGAGAAGGCCACTTTTAACAAGTTTTTAAATATGCTTTTAATTCCAAGCTTAGCATATTGCTTGGCCCACTGGATTAAGTCCTGCTTTTGGCAGGCTATGTGAGAGTCACTCATTCCACCCAGCTTCACACATTTGTCAGATGATACGTTTACCCAGCGTGCAACTCTTCAGTCATAAAATCTCATCGTTGACAGAGAAATTGCACTGTCGAACGTAGCTCCCTCTTTTGTAGATGACACATCTGAAACCCAGATGGATAGGTGATTTGCCTTAAATAGGATCAAAACTAGGTCATTGATTCTCATCCCAGATCTTAATTGTATGGTTTAACTACAGCCCTTGCATTTTTACAGAGTGTAACATGTGTCTAGTTGTCCTAAGCTTATATTTTAAGTTTACATTTTACATTTACTGTGCATGAATGGAATTTAATAATATTCCCAATGGACAGATGTAAAAACCGAGTTAGGTAAGTTAAATGAGCCATTTGCCTCTTGCTGAGTGGTAATATTTCTGGGTCTCTAAGCTGCACTGCTATTAAGACCACCTTGATTGGAATTTTTAGGATTTGCTTTCTAATCCTTTAAAAACAAAGTGAGCTTCCATCTCATCCTGAAACCTGAGATCTATTTAATTAAAGCCAGTCAACTAGGCAAAAAAAAAAAAAAAAAGATACAAAAACATGTATTTCTACCATTTAACAAATGGCTGAAATTAATAGGATTTACCATTCTGGAATTTTTTTTTACCAGACATTTTAAAGTTTGGGATACAATCTCAAATTGCTAGTCAGTGTAATATGTGGATTTCTTTTTTTTTTTTTTTTCTTTTGACAAAAAAGCTGATCAGATGATGTAATTGTTTAAACTTAAAATAGATTGCTTGAAACAATGAAAAGAAAGTCTTCAAATTATAGGCCAAGTCTGATAGCCTGAAGTATTCAAAGGCAGTCGTTTCTTATGTGAGGCTAATTCTCACCTTAATGTAATTTGTCTCCCTCCAAAAGATACACATCGGACCACAGGCCTTAGTGGCAAAGAAGTCTAGAAGTAGCTAAAAATCCTGGGAAAGGAGAGAGTTCCAGCCACCATGAGGGAGAACAGATACTGTGGTAATAATACTTAAGAATTCGTATGACATCACTCAGTAGTGGATCTTGCGCAGATTATGTTTTAACCTCAGTCATAGGTACCAGGGAAGGCATGTTTTTACCCTTCATGATGAAGAACTTCCATGGCATTTAAACTAAGAAATGGAGAGTATTGAGTCAATCCTTGTATTTTACTGTGAAGGAAGCAGTTTAGGGAGGTGAGGGGTCCTCCTAACTTTCACAGAAAGGTACCAAACCAGAGCCCAAACACTTTTCCTTGCTCGCTTCCTGGACCTCTATTACTAAAGTAAACTATGTTTGCTTACATTATAGTTTTTTATAAATAAACTATATTACATTGGAAAGGTAATACGTAAACAGTAAACACATCTGGACTAATTTCACATGGAACATGTGCATGACGGACCAAACTACCTTCCTACCAAGGGTCAGGGAGGTACAGTCAGGCAGATCACCAAAGCTATTTGTAATTGTCTAGATGAGATGTGCTGGGAACTGACAGGTTGCTAACAAGCTAGCTTTAGGAACAGCAGATGTGTTGGAGGAAGTGACTGAAGGGAAATGACTACCACTTGGATGGATCGGAGAGCTGAACCTAGGAAATCGGGCACGTACTGTTCCCATAGGCAGCGCTGTCACTAGGCAGTAACCAGGGTAGGGGAAGGTATGGAGACCAACTGGGTTAAACCCAGGTAAGGCGTGCATAGGACCTTTAGAGATACAGGCACAAGGAAGCCTGCTAAGTTGCTCATCTAGAACAGCTACTGACCAATCTGGAGTAATCTCTCCTTGCCCTCCAGGTCGGCAGGCCAACATGCGAACCAATGATAGGATTATTGTAGAGTGATTTTAGCAGAATGCTTGGAAAAATAGCTCTTTCAGTTTTGAAACCAGTTGGCAGAGATTTGAGGGCCAGGCTTATATACAGGATAAAGTTTCTGTGTTTTTTTTTTTTTATCTTTTTTTGGGGGGGGGTGGGGAGGGAGGGGGATGGGCGGGCCACTTCTATTGGTCTTTCATTTCTCTGTTTTCATCCGTCTTTGTTCTTTGGCTCCTGTGGGCCTCCCATCGTGGTGGCCTCTGTTGTCGCAGAGCACCGGCTCTGGGCACATGCGCGCCAGAGTTCCAGCTTGGTAATTGGACACAGCGGTCCAGCCGCTCCGCAGCACGTGGGATCTTCCCAGGCCAGGGATAGAACTGACGCCCCTTGCACTGCAAGGCGGTGTCCTTACCCACTGGACCACCAGGGGAAGCCCTGTGGTCTTTTATCTAAGAAAGAAGAATCATGTCTAAATAACTGAAGGAAAAAAAGGAATTTCTTTGCTTTGAAAGAAATGAGGTATCTTCGCAATTTGCTACACCGTTGGATTATGTAAATATTAGGAATTTTTTAACTGAAAATATGACATGAAATTCAGGCCTATTTGATCCATAGATTCAAGGTACATCAGAATAATTCATCCTGCTAACTTTATGCCTTAGTGCCATTCCTAAGTCTCTCTTCATCTTTTATTCTCTTTGCGAGGAAAATTTTAACTTAGGCTTGGAACACTCCTTGGGTTTTCCCCCAAATGATGTTTCCATATTGCTTTTAGGAAGGCTGATGCTTATCTTGTGCAGAATTGATAAAGGCCAGTTGTTTTATTATAAAATAAATTAAGCACCTTTCCTAGGTATACACCATCAAATAGCACACAGCTTTTTAATGTTTTAAAACCAGAGGTCATTCTAAAAATATATTGTATTTTTAAATACTCCCATAGGCAGCGCTGTCACTAGGCAGTAACCAGGGTAGGGGAAGGTATGGAGACCAACTGGGTTAAACCCAGGTAAGGCGTGCATAGGACCTTTAGAGATACAGGCACAAGGAAGCCTGCTAAGTTGCTCATCTAGAACAGCTACTGACCAATCTGGAGTAATCTCTCCTTGCCCTCCAGGTCGGCAGGCCAACATGCGAACCAATGATAGGATTATTGTAGAGTGATTTTAGCAGAATGCTTGGAAAAATAGCTCTTTCAGTTTTGAAACCAGTTGGCAGAGATTTGAGGGCCAGGCTTATATACAGGATAAAGTTTCTGTGTTTTTTTTTTTTTTTTTTGGCCACTTCTATTGGTCTTTCATTTCTCTGTTTTCATCCGTCTTTGTTCTTTGGCTCCTGTGGGCCTCCCATCGTGGTGGCCTCTGTTGTCGCAGAGCACCGGCTCTGGGCACATGCGCGCCAGAGTTCCAGCTTGGTAATTGGACACAGCGGTCCAGCCGCTCCGCAGCACGTGGGATCTTCCCAGGCCAGGGATAGAACTGACGCCCCTTGCACTGCAAGGCGGTGTCCTTACCCACTGGACCACCAGGGGAAGCCCTGTGGTCTTTTATCTAAGAAAGAAGAATCATGTCTAAATAACTGAAGGAAAAAAAGGAATTTCTTTGCTTTGAAAGAAATGAGGTATCTTCGCAATTTGCTACACCGTTGGATTATGTAAATATTAGGAATTTTTCAACTGAAAATATGACATGAAATTCAGGCCTATTTGATCCATAGATTCAAGGTACATCAGAATAATTCATCCTGCTAACTTTATGCCTTAGTGCCATTCCTAAGTCTCTCTTCATCTTTTATTCTCTTTGCGAGGAAAATTTTAACTTAGGCTTGGAACACTCCTTGGGTTTTCCCCCAAATGATGTTTCCATATTGCTTTTAGGAAGGCTGATGCTTATCTTGTGCAGAATTGATAAAGGCCAGTTGTTTTATTATAAAATAAATTAAGCACCTTTCCTAGGTATACACCATCAAATAGCACACAGCTTTTTAATGTTTTAAAACCAGAGGTCATTCTAAAAATATATTGATCATTCATAGCATTCTAAAGGTACTCATCTTAAATGTGTGTTCATAACTCATAACTTAAATATAGATAAGGTTTATGTTTAATCAGTTGTTTAACTGAAGGCAAATTTAAAATAAAGCTATTAGAAATTAAATTATATTTGCTTTATCTCTGTATAAACAAAATTCCAGGCACTGGAATGAATTGCTTAGATACGTAACTGCATGTGCTCTCTTGATAAAATTGGAATCGTTCTTTCGACTCTATTCAATGTCAGGATAATGTTTAAATGACAATCCAAGGCCTCCTAGCTTCAGGGTTAATGAAGAAAAACTCTTTCATCTTAGAATAACTTTTAGAACCTGATTGATCTTTTAAAAATTTCTATCCTCATATTGCTAATTTCTGATCCTGTCTTTTTATTAACCTGTAAAGAATCTAAATGGTTTTGGTAAAAGTAAGCTACCAGGGAAACACCTGCTTTTTTAAACTAGTTCAATAGAAGGGAGATGGGGGTAGTGTGAGGAAGCAGTGTTGGTAAGCTCTCTTCAGAAATAAGCATGTTTTTACCCATAATGGCTCTTAAAAACTCAAAGTAGAGAGTGGGAAGACATTTGTATAAATAACTGCCTCAAAGATACTTTAAAAAAAAACAGACTGACACATCTACAGGTGAAGTAGCATGAAAAGTGGGCCTCTTCAGAATTCCTGTCAGATATGGTCTTGTTTGTTATTTAAGCTTGTGGACGACCATAGTAAGCCTTGCTGGACGTTAAAGTAAAACTAAACTCTGAAGGCTTAAAGGGACAGACATTGAAGGTAAAGTCATATTAGTGGATGGTAACATATACGGAGGGGGGAGGCTCTAATCACAAAGCCATCAGAGTGTTTACTTCCATGGTTCTTAACACCTGAAACACACGAAGGAGAAGGGAGAAGAATAATTAGTTGGTCTGTGGCTTTAACAGTAATGAAGAACTACTTTATAAGGAATAATAGGATTCTAGACATTTTACCTAGAAGTATTTATTGACTATTGAAAAAAATAGAAAAAAGTTTTAGAGAGAGAGAGAGAGTGTGTGTGTGTGTGTGTATCCTCGTGCAAATTAAGGACATCAGTGTATTTTGACTCTTTGACTAATATTCTGAGACTAATAACAAAGACAATAGCCAAGCCCTCCTGTAATAGTCCTTTGGTATCTTTACCAGACACAGAGTCCAAACGTGGATGGAAATGATTCATTTAGTTAATTCATCTCCTGAAAAGACACAAAGAGATGTTTAAATGTTGGGCTTCTTCTCTGGTTAATTGTCTGTAAAAGCTTTAAAAATTAACGTAAATGTTTGTGTAGCAAGTCCTTTAATTCTCCCTATATACATAGCATGTGTTTTCTAAAAATGTATTAAGAAGGAAAAAAATCTCCCCTTTGAGCCACCTTTCCTCTATGAACCAAATGAAGTGAAAACACATCCCGCCCATTGAGAATGCCGAGAGTATACATCCTGCTGTTAAATGGTTATTTAATTATGCAATGATTCATCAAGTTCTCATTTAGTCAGAGAGGTAGAAAAAGGAATCATAATGAAATCAACACTGAGGATAAGTTCTACCAAGGGGCAGGATTTAGAAAGTTATATTGCTGTTTTTCTTCCTTGCTGGCTCCTAAGCTTTGCTTTCTGGATATTGGTCAGGAATCACTCACCAGTGAGGTTGAAGAATTTTCAAGATGTGTTGATGGAACATTGGAATGTACTTGGTTTACCTCTGCCTGCTGAGGTTTTTCAAGAATTTTAAAAATCAGACATGAAAAGTCAATCCTGTCAGATATGGTCTTGTTTGTTATTTAAGCTTGTGGACGACCATAGTAAGCCTTGCTGGACGTTAAAGTAAAACTAAACTCTGAAGGCTTAAAGGGACAGACATTGAAGGTAAAGTCATATTAGTGGATGGTAACATATACGGAGGGGGGAGGCTCTAATCACAAAGCCATCAGAGTGTTTACTTCCATGGTTCTTAACACCTGAAACACACGAAGGAGAAGGGAGAAGAATAATTAGTTGGTCTGTGGCTTTAACAGTAATGAAGAACTACTTTATAAGGAATAATAGGATTCTAGACATTTTACCTAGAAGTATTTATTGACTATTGAAAAAAATAGAAAAAAGTTTTAGAGAGAGAGAGAGAGTGTGTGTGTGTGTGTGTGTATCCTCGTGCAAATTAAGGACATCAGTGTATTTTGACTCTTTGACTAATATTCTGAGACTAATAACAAAGACAATAGCCAAGCCCTCCTGTAATAGTCCTTTGGTATCTTTACCAGACACAGAGTCCAAACGTGGATGGAAATGATTCATTTAGTTAATTCATCTCCTGAAAAGACACAAAGAGATGTTTAAATGTTGGGCTTCTTCTCTGGTTAATTGTCTGTAAAAGCTTTAAAAATTAACGTAAATGTTTGTGTAGCAAGTCCTTTAATTCTCCCTATATACATAGCATGTGTTTTCTAAAAAAATGTATTAAGAAGGAAAAAAATCTCCCCTTTGAGCCACCTTTCCTCTATGAACCAAATGAAGTGAAAACACATCCCGCCCATTGAGAATGCCGAGAGTATACATCCTGCTGTTAAATGGTTATTTAATTATGCAATGATTCATCAAGTTCTCATTTAGTCAGAGAGGTAGAAAAAAAGGAATCATAATGAAATCAACACTGAGGATAAGTTCTACCAAGGGGCAGGATTTAGAAAGTTATATTGCTGTTTTTCTTCCTTGCTGGCTCCTAAGCTTTGCTTTCTGGATATTGGTCAGGAATCACTCACCAGTGAGGTTGAAGAATTTTCAAGATGTGTTGATGGAACATTGGAATGTACTTGGTTTACCTCTGCCTGCTGGCATTTCCCTGTGATTTTTATGACAGAGAAGGTTATTTTAAAATCTGAAGACCGTTTTAGAAATTCTATGGCAGTGAAGATGCATGAAGTCATTCTCAGGTTTCTCGGTGAGGTAGATGACAGTAATAATCTTGATTGTGTCCTAGCTAAGGTGCTTGCTGGAAGCGATGCTTCAGATAGTTCCAGGGCCAAGTGTGAAACCAAGAATCTGACCCTGCCACTACTACCATCAAGAAACCCCTGCAGGTGAAAACACTGGCCACAGGGGGTCAACAGGAAAAGAACTGTGGAAATGTGAAGCTCTCAAGCTAGCCTGAGAATCAGCAGTAGGAAGTTATGATTTAAAAGGGAGTTCCTTGGTGCTCATTCAAGAATGTGCACATATGCCTACCTCTCTCCTTCCTGAGACAATAAAGGAACACAACAATGAATGAAGTTTTTAAACGTGAAGAGAATTATAGTTGATCATCGGGGAATCAGAGAGTAACAATTTTCTGGATATCTGAAAGTATGTATATGGAAGTATACTAATGATGAAGACAGATCACAAGGAAACCCAAATGGAGTTGAAAGCCAAACTCCCTGAGCTCAGTGTGTGCCAAGAAGTGAAAAGAACAAGGCGTTTTCATTAAACGCCTCTATAGAGCAAATATGTTGATGCACTTACACATTGTACCTTCCTCCCTCTTTCCATCACAAGACATGTTTAATCTCTTAAAACTCTGTAAAGAACTATCTGGAGAAAGCTGTAGTCCTGTGTGGGTTTCTTGTCCATCACAAGACATGTTTATTATTGCGCCATATGAAGTGAAAACACATCCGCCCATTGAGAATACACATCCGGCTGTTAAATGGTTATTTAATTATGCAATGATTCATCAAGTTCTCATTTAGTCAGAGAGGTAGAAAAAAAGGAATCATAATGAAATCAACACTGAGGATAAGTTCTACCAAGGGGCAGGATTTAGAAAGTTATATTGCTGTTTTTCTTCCTTGCTGGCTCCTAAGCTTTGCTTTCTGGATATTGGTCAGGAATCACTCACCAGTGAGGTTGAAGAATTTTCAAGATGTGTTGATGGAACATTGGAATGTACTTGGTTTACCTCTGCCTGCTGGCATTTCCCTGTGATTTTTATGACAGAGAAGGTTATTTTAAAATCTGAAGACCGTTTTAGAAATTCTATGGCAGTGAAGATGCATGAAGTCATTCTCAGGTTTCTCGGTGAGGTAGATGACAGTAATAATCTTGATTGTGTCCTAGCTAAGGTGCTTGCTGGAAGCGATGCTTCAGATAGTTCCAGGGCCAAGTGTGAAACCAAGAATCTGACCCTGCCACTACTACCATCAAGAAACCCCTGCAGGTGAAAACACTGGCCACAGGGGGTCAACAGGAAAAGAACTGTGGAAATGTGAAGCTCTCAAGCTAGCCTGAGAATCAGCAGTAGGAAGTTATGATTTAAAAGGGAGTTCCTTGGTGCTCATTCAAGAATGTGCACATATGCCTACCTCTCTCCTTCCTGAGACAATAAAGGAACACAACAATGAATGAAGTTTTTAAACGTGAAGAGAATTATAGTTGATCATCGGGGAATCAGAGAGTAACAATTTTCTGGATATCTGAAAGTATGTATATGGAAGTATACTAATGATGAAGACAGATCACAAGGAAACCCAAATGGAGTTGAAAGCCAAACTCCCTGAGCTCAGTGTGTGCCAAGAAGTGAAAAGAACAAGGCGTTTTCATTAAACGCCTCTATAGAGCAAATATGTTGATGCACTTACACATTGTACCTTCCTCCCTCTTTCCATCACAAGACATGTTTAATCTCTTAAAACTCTGTAAAGAACTATCTGGAGAAAGCTGTAGTCCTGTGTGGGTGTGCATATCCCAGAAGTCATTCTATCACCAGAGGATTTTGAGAGCTATGAAAATACTGTGTGGTATTATGTGCGCCTTTAACCTCTCAGTCGTGTCCGACTCTGTGAGACCCTTATGGACTGTAGTCTGCCAAGGATTTTTCAGGCAAGAATACTGGAGTGGATTGCCGTTTCCTCCTTCAGGGCATCTTCCCAACTCGGGGATCGAACCTGTGTCTCCTGCATTGCAGACAGATTCTTTACCTGCTGAGCCACTATATAATATATGGTATTACAATGATGGATATATAGAATTTAAAATACATGTAATTTGCTTAGCAAACTCATCAACCAGACAAAACTGAAAGGGAACCTTAAGGTAAACTACCACTTGGGGCAGTTATGATGTGTGAATGTACATTCATCCTTGGTCTAAAAAAAGTATGATTCTGATAAATACCATGATGATAATGTGTGGAGGCTAGGCATGTGTGTACCTCCCTCTCAATTTTGACTCCTTGAGCTCAAGCTGAATATACTTTAGTAGGAGGAACAAGAACAACTAACCATGAGGTACAACAGAAGGACTCTACAAAGGTAAATGTTTGCATGGAAACAGTGAGAGAGGTGCAATTGATCCTGTTTGCAGCAGTACCCAAACCTCCCAGGAGCCTGTATCTGAGCTCAACTGTGCCTTTCTCTTAGCAGACATCTCTATCTGAGGGAGATAGAAAAGGAGAGCACCACATTTCTTACTGTCTTCACTCAACCAAATTGTAGTCTTGTTTCCGTCCTCAGTTTCCTGCCCAATTCAATTCCAAAAATCTAATTTGTACATCTGGAATTCCTTGGTAATCTGGACAAAGTATGTATAGGGAAGTATACTAATGATGAAGACAGATCACAAGGAAACCCAAATGGAGTTGAAAGCCAAACTCCCTGAGCTCAGTGTGTGCCAAGAAGTGAAAAGAACAAGGCGTTTTCATTAAACGCCTCTATAGAGCAAATATGTTGATGCACTTACACATTGTACCTTCCTCCCTCTTTCCATCACAAGACATGTTTAATCTCTTAAAACTCTGTAAAGAACTATCTGGAGAAAGCTGTAGTCCTGTGTGGGTGTGCATATCCCAGAAGTCATTCTATCACCAGAGGATTTTGAGAGCTATGAAAATACTGTGTGGTATTATGTGCGCCTTTAACCTCTCAGTCGTGTCCGACTCTGTGAGACCCTTATGGACTGTAGTCTGCCAAGGATTTTTCAGGCAAGAATACTGGAGTGGATTGCCGTTTCCTCCTTCAGGGCATCTTCCCAACTCGGGGATCGAACCTGTGTCTCCTGCATTGCAGACAGATTCTTTACCTGCTGAGCCACTATATAATATATGGTATTACAATGATGGATATATAGAATTTAAAATACATGTAATTTGCTTAGCAAACTCATCAACCAGACAAAACTGAAAGGGAACCTTAAGGTAAACTACCACTTGGGGCAGTTATGATGTGTGAATGTACATTCATCCTTGGTCTAAAAAAAGTATGATTCTGATAAATACCATGATGATAATGTGTGGAGGCTAGGCATGTGTGTACCTCCCTCTCAATTTTGACTCCTTGAGCTCAAGCTGAATATACTTTAGTAGGAGGAACAAGAACAACTAACCATGAGGTACAACAGAAGGACTCTACAAAGGTAAATGTTTGCATGGAAACAGTGAGAGAGGTGCAATTGATCCTGTTTGCAGCAGTACCCAAACCTCCCAGGAGCCTGTATCTGAGCTCAACTGTGCCTTTCTCTTAGCAGACATCTCTATCTGAGGGAGATAGAAAAGGAGAGCACCACATTTCTTACTGTCTTCACTCAACCAAATTGTAGTCTTGTTTCCGTCCTCAGTTTCCTGCCCAATTCAATTCCAAAAATCTAATTTGTACATCTGGAATTCCTTGGTAATCTGGACAAAGTATGTAGAGGATATAGTAACCTTAAAGCTTCTGTACTTTATGTACAAGATAATGAATGCCTTTGCTGTTTGGCCAAGAGCACATCATGTTTGTTTGTTTGTTTTTAAGAAATTCTTGAAATAAACATGAAAATAATGAAAACTCATGATGCTGGCTCAAAAAAATATCTTTTTAACTTGAATTGACAAGTTAACTTCACATGCATTTACTGCAAAGTTAAAAGTGACATAGTTTGGTGAACATGAGTATGTTCCTGTGACTAAGTTCTCAAGAGTGATGAAAGGTAGAGAGCTTTCTGCCCTGTTACACTCTACTATCTTCTACTTTGACCATCTCTTCATCCTCATTTCTGTCCCCTATGATTATGATCTAGAGGTGGGAAAGGAGGCAACATTAAAATAAAAAAAAAATTGCAAAGATCTGAAGTGGATTGAGTTGGAGGTGTGGATGTAGCAAAGAGGGAAGAAGCTACATTTCCAGCTGCTTATTTATGAAGGTGCTAAGCCTCTAGCTTTCAGTTCTATGTGTCTTATCTAATAGAATCCTGATTTTTTTTGTTCTCCCAAATATTAGAAACATTTAATTTTATTAATCTTACTTAATCTTTATAACTTAGGCTTTTAGACTGAATGCAAGAGGATATTTGCAAATGATGTATTTGTTAAGGGATTAGTACCCCAAATGGGCTTTTTCCTTGTCTCAGTAGGTAAAGAATCTGCCTGCAATGCAGGAGGTGTGAGTTCAGTCTCTGGATTGGGAAGATACTCTGGAGGAGGGACATGGCAACCCAGTCCAATATTCTTGCCTGAAGAATCCCATGGATGGAGGAGCCTGGCAGGCTAGAATCAGACACAGCTGAAGTGACTTAGCACACATGCATCCAAAATATACAACAGGGTAGTACAACTCAGCATCGAAAAAAAAACCTTGATAAAAAAGATGGGCATCAAACGCAAATAGACATCTTTCCAAAGAAGACATGCAAAAATCCCAACAGGCACATGAAAAGACATTCATCATTAACTATCCAGGAAATGCAAATCAAAGCCACAAGGAAATACCAGCTTACACCTATTAGAATGGCTACTATCAAAAAGACAACTAGGGTTTATGAGAATATAGAGAAAAGGGAACTTTTGTACACAAATGGTTCAAGTGTAAGTTGGTGCAACCACTATGGAAAATAGTATGGAGTTTCATCAAAAAATTTTAAAATACGATCCATATGGTCCAACAGTTTCAATCTTGGATATTTATCCAAAGAAAACATTTATTTTAAAAAGAGGCACCTTAATGTTAATAGCAACATTATTTACAGTTGCTAAAATATGGAAGAAACCTAAGCATCTGTCAGTGGATGCATTGATAAAATAAGATGTTTTATATATGCAATTATATATTAATCAGCCATAAAAAAGAATGGGGCCTTGTCATTTGCAACAACACTGATGGACCTAAAGCGTATATGCTAATCAAAATAACTCAGAGAAAGGTGAATACTGTATAATTGCACTAATATGTAGAATGCAGAAAACAAAGTGTATGAACATTCTCACAGATACAGAGAACAAAGAGGTGATTGTCAGAGGAGAAGAATTGGGGGAGGAGAAAACTGGGTGAGAGAGATTAAGAGGCATAAACTTAAACAATAAGTGAGACATGGGTATGAAATGTACATTATGTAGAATATGCTCAGTAATTATGTAATATCTTTGTATGATGACAGATGATAACTAAACTTACCCTGATGATCATTTTGAAATGTTTAGAAATATCAAATCACTATGTTGTATAATACACCAGGAACTAAATAGCATAGTGTTTTAGGTCAGTTATGCTTCAAAAGCAAACTCATAGAAAAAGAGGTCAGATATGTGGCTACCAGAGGCAATGGCTGGGAGAAGGGGTTATTGGAGGAAGGTAGTCAAAAGGCACAAAGCTCCAGTTATAAATAAGTGCTAGGGTAGTACAACCCAGCATCGAAAAAAAAACCTTGAAAAAAAAGATGGGCATCAAACGCAAATAGACATCTTTCCAAAGAAGACATGCAAAAATCCCAACAGGCACATGAAAAGACATTCATCATTAACTATCCAGGAAATGCAAATCAAAGCCACAAGGAAATACCAGCTTACACCTATTAGAATGGCTACTATCAAAAAGACAACTAGGGTTTATGAGAATATAGAGAAAAGGGAACTTTTGTACACAAATGGTTCAAGTGTAAGTTGGTGCAACCACTATGGAAAATAGTATGGAGTTTCATCAAAAAATTTTAAAATACGATCCATATGGTCCAACAGTTTCAATCTTGGATATTTATCCAAAGAAAACATTTATTTTAAAAAGAGGCACCTTAATGTTAATAGCAACATTATTTACAGTTGCTAAAATATGGAAGAAACCTAAGCATCTGTCAGTGGATGCATTGATAAAATAAGATGTTTTATATATGCAATTATATATTAATCAGCCATAAAAAAGAATGGGGCCTTGTCATTTGCAACAACACTGATGGACCTAAAGCGTATATGCTAATCAAAATAACTCAGAGAAAGGTGAATACTGTATAATTGCACTAATATGTAGAATGCAGAAAACAAAGTGTATGAACATTCTCACAGATACAGAGAACAAAGAGGTGATTGTCAGAGGAGAAGAATTGGGGGAGGAGAAAAATGGGTGAGAGAGATTAAGAGGCATAAACTTAAACAATAAGTGAGACATGGGTATGAAATGTACATTATGTAGAATATGCTCAGTAATTATGTAATATCTTTGTATGATGACAGATGATAACTAAACTTACCCTGATGATCATTTTGAAATGTTTAGAAATATCAAATCACTATGTTGTATAATACACCAGGAACTAAATAGCATAGTGTTTTAGGTCAGTTATGCTTCAAAAGCAAACTCATAGAAAAAGAGGTCAGATATGTGGCTACCAGAGGCAATGGCTGGGAGAAGGGGTTATTGGAGGAAGGTAGTCAAAAGGCACAAAGCTCCAGTTATAAATAAGTGCTAGGGGTGTAATGTACAACATGGTATGTATAATACTGCTGTATATCCTGTATGAAAATTAAGAAATCCTTGGACTCCTCATTGTAAGGAAGAAATATTCTACTAAATTTTCTATCTATATAAGATAATGGATGTTCACCAAACTTACTGCAGTCTTTTTATGATGTCAATCATAAGGCTGTACACCTTACACTTATATAATGCTATAGGTCAATTATATCTCAACAAAGCAGGAAGAAAAGTTACAAGTGCTGATAAAATTAATGAACTTCCGTATCTATTGACATTCTAAATTTGCTAGAATTAACTAATGTGTCACAAGTCATAGTTATAAATTGGAAAACTTATATTCATATGTCATTGTAAATCATAAGGTATTATCAAGGCAAGGTTTGTCTTTTTCTTTTAGCCTTGCGCTGGATAATGTCTTGTGATTTTGCCCATCTCTTGAGCAGAGAAGTACATGATATTAAAATTTTAACTCAACTATTTTACCTGAAAACATTTCATAGAAAAATTAAAGTTATAGATATTCAGTAATTTTTTAACTGAACTGTTCTTGTGGCCATTTCACATGATACATAAGATACGAAGAACTGAATGAAATACAATTCAATCAGAATTCCAAGGAATTTGCAATTTAAAGGAATATTTATTCTGTAACAAAGCTTGGATCAGAAATCACCCATGGAAATTGCATGCTTAGCAGCTGCACTAAAAATATCTTATTAAAATATGGGAGGAGAAAAATGGGTGAGAGAGATTAAGAGGCATAAACTTAAACAATAAGTGAGACATGGGTATGAAATGTACATTATGTAGAATATGCTCAGTAATTATGTAATATCTTTGTATGATGACAGATGATAACTAAACTTACCCTGATGATCATTTTGAAATGTTTAGAAATATCAAATCACTATGTTGTATAATACACCAGGAACTAAATAGCATAGTGTTTTAGGTCAGTTATGCTTCAAAAGCAAACTCATAGAAAAAGAGGTCAGATATGTGGCTACCAGAGGCAATGGCTGGGAGAAGGGGTTATTGGAGGAAGGTAGTCAAAAGGCACAAAGCTCCAGTTATAAATAAGTGCTAGGGGTGTAATGTACAACATGGTATGTATAATACTGCTGTATATCCTGTATGAAAATTAAGAAATCCTTGGACTCCTCATTGTAAGGAAGAAATATTCTACTAAATTTTCTATCTATATAAGATAATGGATGTTCACCAAACTTACTGCAGTCTTTTTATGATGTCAATCATAAGGCTGTACACCTTACACTTATATAATGCTATAGGTCAATTATATCTCAACAAAGCAGGAAGAAAAGTTACAAGTGCTGATAAAATTAATGAACTTCCGTATCTATTGACATTCTAAATTTGCTAGAATTAACTAATGTGTCACAAGTCATAGTTATAAATTGGAAAACTTATATTCATATGTCATTGTAAATCATAAGGTATTATCAAGGCAAGGTTTGTCTTTTCTTTTAGCCTTGCGCTGGATAATGTCTTGTGATTTTGCCCATCTCTTGAGCAGAGAAGTACATGATATTAAAATTTTAACTCAACTATTTTACCTGAAAACATTTCATAGAAAAATTAAAGTTATAGATATTCAGTAATTTTTTAACTGAACTGTTCTTGTGGCCATTTCACATGATACATAAGATACGAAGAACTGAATGAAATACAATTCAATCAGAATTCCAAGGAATTTGCAATTTAAAGGAATATTTATTCTGTAACAAAGCTTGGATCAGAAATCACCCATGGAAATTGCATGCTTAGCAGCTGCACTAAAAATATCTTATTAAAATATTGATGTGATGGAAAAACATGTATATTGATGGTCATGAGGATTTCATACATACAGTGCATTCACTCTTGAAATCTCTTACTCTGGTTTACTTTTTTTTCTTTTTCCCAAATGCACTTATTAATTTCTATAATAGCAGCTAGTTTGCTAATTTATCATGTTATTCACATATTTCTCTCCATGCCAGCAGATAAGCCCTATGCAGTGTAGATCTTTATCTGTGTTTTTCATTGTTGAATTCCAAGTGTCTACAGCAATGCCTCCTAGAGACTGTAGATGTTCAACCAGCAGATTATTTGTTGAATGAACAGGTTAATAAAGGAAATGGAATTTTTCCCCTCAAAACACATCATCATTCTTGACTTATTTTTCTTTTGTATTTCTTAGAAATAGATATTTAAGTCACTAGGGTAACTTGAGTTATTTAATGTTAAAATACTTACTAAAATTTATACTTTACTATTCTCATGTAAATATTTAAGTATCCTTTAATTTTTATGAGATAATATTGACTCTTTTATATTTCATGCTAATAAGAAAAAATGGACATAGAAGGTAGAACTGACAGTCAATAGGCTTCATTTTTCACTCAACAGTGATATCGTTGACCTCAGTCAAATACTTCCTACTCTAAAAGCCCCCCAAGTATTTCTATTAAATATGCCAACTGTATTTTTCTGGAAATAAAAGGTTACACTTGACAACATCAAGATGAATTTCATTGACTCTAAGGTACTCTGCTACAGAGAAAAATAAGAAATTAAGTAATATTCACAGAAAAATGCAACTGAAGAAGCTTCTGAGCCAATATGAGATTTCTAATCTAAAATTTTTAACATAATCCGCTGTGAGGAAGGCAGCTTCAAGTGGTGCTTTAAAAATACAATAGTTAAGAATGTACTATTTTAATCTATTAATATATATAATCTAAAAAGAGATACTATGGATTTTTGTACCCTGGTTTATCTTAGAACTATTGCCTATTGCTACTATAAATCACAATGTTTTCAAGCATCAGTTCTGATGACAACTGACAATATGAAGAAGCTAAGGTTCATCTAACTGGAAACCAAGTGACATTAGGTCTGTGACTGTGTTTTGGCCCCTAAAACAAAAATACTATAAACAGGATGGTTTGTGACAAACATTTTCTCACAGTTCTGAAGGCTGGGAAGTCCAAGGTTATAGCACCTGAAGACTTTGTGTCTAGTGAGGCCTGCTTAGCTGTAACCTCATGTGGTGCAAGGATCAAGGATGCTTTCTCTGGCTTCTTTCATAAGGGCATGGATTCCATTCATAAAGGGTCTACCTCTGTGACCTAGTGTGACTTCCAAAGTCCTCACCTTCTAATGCCATCATATTGAGAGGTCAGTTTTCAAAGTGAAAATTTTGGAGGGACAAAAGCATTCAGACCATAGCAGTTTCATTGCTATGAGATAAAATCATGGGTTATCCATTGCAGGCAGTATAACAAGTATGACTGATACTTTTCTTCTCTTATGGTTATTCATCTTCTCTAACTTGGTTATTTTATTTATTAGGGAACATAGATATCTACATCAGAGGAATCTAAATGAAAGAAAAGATTAGAAAAAAAGCTATAGTTAGTCAACAAAGTAACTGTTCTTTCTGACTAATTATTTAACTTTTCCTTGTTGGAAATGGATACCTATCCAAGTGGCCAAGAAGCTTGGTACCGTGCACATGTATTTTCACTGATATGCAGTAAAACTAGAAAAATTAACAGCTCCTTTGAAATAAACTTCATTGAGGAATTCTGTTATATGTCTGTAGTTTGTGTGTGTGTGTACTTAGTCATGTCCAACTCTTAGCATCCCCATGGACTGTAGCCTACCAGGCTCCTCTGTCCGTGGAATTCTTCAGGCAAGAATACTGGAGTGGGAGCTTCCCTCGTGGTCTAGTGGGTAAAGAGTCCTCTTTGCGGTACACGGGGCACTGGTTCAATCCCTGGCCCGGGAAGATCCCATGTGCTGTGGAGTAGCTGGATCAGTGTGTCCAATTAGAAGCCAGTGCTCTGGAGTGCATGTGCCCAGAGCTGGTGCTCTGCAGTGAGAGAGGCCCCTGCAGTGGGAGGCCCACACATGCCAAAGAATAAAAGATGGGTAAAAATAAATATAAAAACAAAAGAGGTATGATGGGGAAAAGAAAAAAAAAAAAAAGAAATATGAGACAAAAAAAAAAAGAAAAAAAAGAATACTGGAGTGGGTTGCCATGTCCTCCTCCAGGGATGTGTAGTTTGGGGAGTTCTAAAAAATATGTGTACCCTATGTAACCATTATCTTAGTCAAGACAGTGTTTTCATTACCACCAAGAAGTTCCCTCAGTCTTATTTGCAGTTACTCATTCCTGTGGACCCAAGCATCAAGCAACTACTAATATAATACTGTCAGTTCTAGAAAGTCATATAACTGGAACCATACAGTATATACTGTTCTGTATCTGACTTTGTTTGCCTAGTATGCTTTTTAAAGCATTCAGACCATAGCAGTTTCATTGCTATGAGATAAAATCATGGGTTATCCATTGCAGGCAGTATAACAAGTATGACTGATACTTTTCTTCTCTTATGGTTATTCATCTTCTCTAACTTGGTTATTTTATTTATTAGGAACATAGATATCTACATCAGAGGAATCTAAATGAAAGAAAAGATTAGAAAAAAAGCTATAGTTAGTCAACAAAGTAACTGTTCTTTCTGACTAATTATTTAACTTTTCCTTGTTGGAAATGGATACCTATCCAAGTGGCCAAGAAGCTTGGTACCGTGCACATGTATTTTCACTGATATGCAGTAAAACTAGAAAAATTAACAGCTCCTTTGAAATAAACTTCATTGAGGAATTCTGTTATATGTCTGTAGTTTGTGTGTGTGTGTACTTAGTCATGTCCAACTCTTAGCATCCCCATGGACTGTAGCCTACCAGGCTCCTCTGTCCGTGGAATTCTTCAGGCAAGAATACTGGAGTGGGAGCTTCCCTCGTGGTCTAGTGGGTAAAGAGTCCTCTTTGCGGTACACGGGGCACTGGTTCAATCCCTGGCCCGGGAAGATCCCATGTGCTGTGGAGTAGCTGGATCAGTGTGTCCAATTAGAAGCCAGTGCTCTGGAGTGCATGTGCCCAGAGCTGGTGCTCTGCAGTGAGAGAGGCCCCTGCAGTGGGAGGCCCACACATGCCAAAGAATAAAAGATGGGTAAAAATAAATATAAAAACAAAAGAGGTATGATGGGGAAAAGAAAAAAAAAAAAAAGAAATATGAGACAAAAAAAAAAAGAAAAAAAAGAATACTGGAGTGGGTTGCCATGTCCTCCTCCAGGGATGTGTAGTTTGGGGAGTTCTAAAAAATATGTGTACCCTATGTAACCATTATCTTAGTCAAGACAGTGTTTTCATTACCACCAAGAAGTTCCCTCAGTCTTATTTGCAGTTACTCATTCCTGTGGACCCAAGCATCAAGCAACTACTAATATAATACTGTCAGTTCTAGAAAGTCATATAACTGGAACCATACAGTATATACTGTTCTGTATCTGACTTTGTTTGCCTAGTATGCTTTTTAAACTTGTCTGTATTTCTGCATGTTTTATAGTTTAATGTCTTGGTTTTATTACTGTGTGGTACTCATACAAACTTTTCAGCTCTTCAGTTTACCTGCTTATGACATTTAGATGATTTTCAGTTTGGAGGTAGGAAATAACTATGACTAGTTGTGTATATTCCTCTTGGTATAGTCACATGTTTTTGTTTCTCTTAAGTAAATAGTTGATTGAATGGAATTTTTGACCCATATGGTAAGTGTATCTTTAAAAGAAACTCTCAAATGACTTCCCAAAGTGGTTTTACCATTTTATACTCTGATCAAGTTTGAAACTTCAGGTTGTTCTACATTCTCACCAAAATTTGATTTTATCAGCCTTAAGGCTTTTAGCCTTTCCCAAAGTAATATCTTCTTTTTGTGGTTTTAGATAGCATTTCCTTAATGACTATCAGTGTTGACCACCTTTCATATGCATATGTATTCATATACATACTGTAAGATCTCAGCACAGCAAGAGACAGGCAAATTGGCCAAATAATAAGCAAAAAGTTAAGTTTTATTGGGATCCCGCTCCCGGGCGAGGTTCACGGGTCCGTGAGCGGGACCCATGAAGTAGCGCCCAGAGGCTAGGCAAGGGGCTTTTATCTGCTCAGGGTAAAAACGTGAGTCAGGGGAGGGGTAAGGTCTTGCACCTGCGCAGAAGCATTTAAAAACGTAAGTCAGCTATACGCGATCTGGGCGGGAAGATTCCGGATGCAGCTGGCGCCAGTGATGAATCAAGGGGAAATCTTTGCAACCACTGCCTCCTGGAATGGCTAGGCCCCATGGACCTTTCCAACAACCTAACACATACAATATGTGGTAAAGAGTCTACTCAAGTCTGTTAATTGTTTTTAAATAATAGGTTGGTTGTCTTTTTTTTTTTTTTTTGATTGTCTTATTTTTGAGTTGTAGAGTATCTTGTCAATATTTTCTTCTAGTCTAATGTGGTTTTCCTAAGATGTTTTTTGAAGAGCTGAAGTTTTGGATCATGATGAAGTAAAAAGTTTTATTTTATTTTTTGTATCTTGTGTAAGAACTCTTTACCACTAATCACTAATATTTTCTCTAATACATGATTCAAAAGATGTTATAGTTTTAATTTTTTTTGTGGTTCCTAAGCTATATCAAATTAAGTTTTATATATAGCATGAGGTGGAACCCAAGGTAGTGGTTCTTTTTTTTTTTTTGCCACGCACTGTACAACTTTAGCCAGTCAGGCAGTTCAGTCATTCAGTCATGCCCAACTCTTTGCCGCCCCATGGACTTCAGCATGCCAGGCTTCCCTATTCTTCACCATCTCCTGCAGCTTGCTCAAACTCCTGTCCATTGATTCAGCGATGCCATCCAATATTTGTCCTCTGTTATCCTCTTCTCCTTTTGTCTTCTATTTTTCCCAACATCAGGATCTTTTTCAAAGAGTCATCTCTTCACATCAGGTAGCCAAAGTATTGCAGCTTCAACTTCAGCATCAATCCTTCCAGTGAATATTCAGGGTTGATTTCCTTTAGGATTGACTGGTTTGATCTCCTTGCAGTCCAGGGTACTCTCAAGAGCCTTCTCCATGCCACAGTTGAAAGGCATGGATTCTTTGGCGCTCATGCCTCTGCTTTTTTAAAATTTCATTTTATTTGTTTTTAAAGTTTTTACAGAGTTTTGTTGTTCACAGACATATATGTTCCCAGATCAGTCCCTGATCCCCTCCCCACTCCCAGCACCCCCGATCCCACCACTCCAAGCTGTCACCCCGAGCCCTTGTAGGAACTCCTATACCCTCAGTGCAATGACAATAGCTATCTTTTTCACATATGATAGTATAGGCTTCCATGTTACTCCCTCTATGCCTCCCACCCATTGTTCATTCCACACAATGTCCATATGTCTATTCTCTGTCTGTTTTTCCATGGGTTCACTGAGTGTGTTATCATTACCCTTTTACTAGATTCCATATATATGTGTTAGTATACTGTACTTGTCTTTCTCTTTTTGACTTACTTCACTTTTTATGATAGGTTCTAGAGCCAGCCACCTCATTAGGATTGAGTCTTCTGCATTTCTTTTAACAACTGAGTAGTATTCCATTGTATATATTTACCAGAGCTTCTTTATCCATTCATTTGTCGATGGCCATCTAGGTTGCTTCCATGTTCTAGCTATTGTACAGAAAGCTGCAATGAATATTGGGGTACAGGTGCTTCTTTCAGTTTTGATTTCATCAGGGTATAAGCCTAGTAGTGGGATTGCTAGGTTGTATGGTGCTCCTATTCTTAGCTTTTTAAGGAATCGCCATACTGTCTTCCACAGTATCAATTACATTCCCACCAGCAATGCAAGAGTGTTCCCTTTTCTCCGCACTCTCTCCAGCATTTGTCTGTCGATTTGTTGATGATGGCCGTTCTGAAGGGTATGAGGTGGTATTTCATTGTAGTTTTGATTTGCATTTCTCTAATAAGAGAGGTTGAGCATCGTTTCATGTGCTTTTGGGCCATCTGTATGTCCTCTTTGGTGAGATGTCTATTTAGATCTTTTTCCCATTTTTTGATTAGGTTGTTCATTTTTCCGGTGCTGAGTTGTCTGAGTTGCTTGTAGATTTTGAAGATTAATTCTTTGTCTGTTGTTTCTTTTGCTATTATTTTCTTCCATTCTGTGGGATGCCTCTGCTTTTGAATACACTGTCTAGATTTGTCATAAGTTTTCTTCTAAGGAGCAAGCATCTTTTAATTTCATGGCTGCAGTCACCATCTGCAGTGATTTTGGAGCCCAAGAAAATAGTCTGTCACTGTTTCCATTTTTTCCCATCTATTCGCTATGAAGTGATAGCACTGGATGCCATGATCTTCATTTTTTGAATTTATTGCCAGCTTTCCCACATCAGCTGTCACCCCGAGCCCTTGTAGGAACTCCTATACCCTCAGTGCAATGACAATAGCTATCTTTTTCACATATGATAGTATAGGCTTCCATGTTACTCCCTCTATGCCTCCCACCCATTGTTCATTCCACACAATGTCCATATGTCTATTCTCTGTCTGTTTTTCCATGGGTTCACTGAGTGTGTTATCATTACCCTTTTACTAGATTCCATATATATGTGTTAGTATACTGTACTTGTCTTTCTCTTTTTGACTTACTTCACTTTTTATGATAGGTTCTAGAGCCAGCCACCTCATTAGGATTGAGTCTTCTGCATTTCTTTTAACAACTGAGTAGTATTCCATTGTATATATTTACCAGAGCTTCTTTATCCATTCATTTGTCGATGGCCATCTAGGTTGCTTCCATGTTCTAGCTATTGTACAGAAAGCTGCAATGAATATTGGGGTACAGGTGCTTCTTTCAGTTTTGATTTCATCAGGGTATAAGCCTAGTAGTGGGATTGCTAGGTTGTATGGTGCTCCTATTCTTAGCTTTTTAAGGAATCGCCATACTGTCTTCCACAGTATCAATTACATTCCCACCAGCAATGCAAGAGTGTTCCCTTTTCTCCGCACTCTCTCCAGCATTTGTCTGTCGATTTGTTGATGATGGCCGTTCTGAAGGGTATGAGGTGGTATTTCATTGTAGTTTTGATTTGCATTTCTCTAATAAGAGAGGTTGAGCATCGTTTCATGTGCTTTTGGGCCATCTGTATGTCCTCTTTGGTGAGATGTCTATTTAGATCTTTTTCCCATTTTTTGATTAGGTTGTTCATTTTTCCGGTGCTGAGTTGTCTGAGTTGCTTGTAGATTTTGAAGATTAATTCTTTGTCTGTTGTTTCTTTTGCTATTATTTTCTTCCATTCTGTGGGATGCCTCTGCTTTTGAATACACTGTCTAGATTTGTCATAAGTTTTCTTCTAAGGAGCAAGCATCTTTTAATTTCATGGCTGCAGTCACCATCTGCAGTGATTTTGGAGCCCAAGAAAATAGTCTGTCACTGTTTCCATTTTTTCCCATCTATTCGCTATGAAGTGATAGCACTGGATGCCATGATCTTCATTTTTTGAATGTTGAGTTTTACGCCAGCTTTTTCACTCTCTTCTTTCACCTTCATCAAGAGGTTCCTCTTTACTTTCTGCCATAAGGGTGATCTCATCTGCATGCCTGAGGTTATTGATATTTCTTCTGGCAACCTTCCAACTTGTGCTTCATCCAGGCTGGCATTTCACGTGAGTACTCTGCATATAAGTTAAATAAGCAAGGTGAAAATATACAGCCCTGATATAGTACTTTCTCAATTTTGAACCAGTTTGTTCCATATCTTGTTCTAACAGATTTCTCAGAATAAGGTAAGGTGGTCTGATATTCCCATCTTTTAAAGAATTTTCCACAATTTGTTGTGATCCACACAGTCAGTGGCTTTAGCATAGTCAATGAAGCAGACGGTTTTCTGAAATTCCCTTCTTTTTTCTATGATCAAACAAATTTTGGCAATGTGATCTCTGGTTTCTCTCTTTTCTACATGCAACTTGTACATCTGGAAGTTCTCGGTTCATATACTGTTGATGCCAAGCTTGGAGGATTTAAGCATTACTTTACTAGCACATGAAATGAGTGTAATTGTGTGGTAGTGTGAACATTCTTTGGCATTGCCCTTCTTTGCTATTGGAATGAAAACTTATCTTTCCCAGTTCTGTGGCCACTGCTAAGTTTTCCAAATTTGCTGGCATATTGAGTTTAGCACTTTAACATCATCATTTTTTAGAATTTGAAGTAAGTACACTGGAATTCTATCACCTCCACTAGTGTTGTTTGTAGTGTTGCTTCCTAAGGCCTACTTGACTTCACACTCCAGGATGTATGGCTCTAGGTGAGTGATCATACCATTGTGGTCATCCAGGTCATTAAAATCTTTTTTGTACAGTTCTGTTTATGCTCTTCCATTCTGTGGGATGCCTCTGCTTTTGAATACACTGTCTAGATTTGTCATAAGTTTTCTTCTAAGGAGCAAGCATCTTTTAATTTCATGGCTGCAGTCACCATCTGCAGTGATTTTGGAGCCCAAGAAAATAGTCTGTCACTGTTTCCATTTTTTCCCATCTATTCGCTATGAAGTGATAGCACTGGATGCCATGATCTTCATTTTTTGAATGTTGAGTTTTACGCCAGCTTTTTCACTCTCTTCTTTCACCTTCATCAAGAGGTTCCTCTTTACTTTCTGCCATAAGGGTGATCTCATCTGCATGCCTGAGGTTATTGATATTTCTTCTGGCAACCTTCCAACTTGTGCTTCATCCAGGCTGGCATTTCACGTGAGTACTCTGCATATAAGTTAAATAAGCAAGGTGAAAATATACAGCCCTGATATAGTACTTTCTCAATTTTGAACCAGTTTGTTCCATATCTTGTTCTAACAGATTTCTCAGAATAAGGTAAGGTGGTCTGATATTCCCATCTTTTAAAGAATTTTCCACAATTTGTTGTGATCCACACAGTCAGTGGCTTTAGCATAGTCAATGAAGCAGACGGTTTTCTGAAATTCCCTTCTTTTTTCTATGATCAAACAAATTTTGGCAATGTGATCTCTGGTTTCTCTCTTTTCTACATGCAACTTGTACATCTGGAAGTTCTCGGTTCATATACTGTTGATGCCAAGCTTGGAGGATTTAAGCATTACTTTACTAGCACATGAAATGAGTGTAATTGTGTGGTAGTGTGAACATTCTTTGGCATTGCCCTTCTTTGCTATTGGAATGAAAACTTATCTTTCCCAGTTCTGTGGCCACTGCTAAGTTTTCCAAATTTGCTGGCATATTGAGTTTAGCACTTTAACATCATCATTTTTTAGAATTTGAAGTAAGTACACTGGAATTCTATCACCTCCACTAGTGTTGTTTGTAGTGTTGCTTCCTAAGGCCTACTTGACTTCACACTCCAGGATGTATGGCTCTAGGTGAGTGATCATACCATTGTGGTCATCCAGGTCATTAAAATCTTTTTTGTACAGTTCTGTTTATTCTCACCATCTCTTCCTAATATCTTCTGCTTCTATTAGGTCCATACCCTTTTTGTCCTTCATTGTGCCCATCTTTATATGAAATGTTCCCTTGGTATCTCTAATGTCCTTGAAGAGGTCTCTGATCTTTCCCATTCTATTGTTTCCCTCTACTCCTTGCATTGTTCAGTTAGGAAGGCTTTCTTATCTCTTCTTGCTGTTCTCTGGAAACCTGCATCCAGATGGTTATATCTGTTCTTTTCTTCTTTGCCTTTCACTTTTCTTCTTTCCTCAGTTATTTGTAAGGACTCCTAAGGCAACCACTTTGCCTTTTTGAATTTCTTTTTCTTGGGGACGGTTTTAGTCACCACCTACTGTATAGTGTTATGAACCTCTGTCCATAGTTTTTTAGGTGCTATGTCTATCAGGTCTAATCCCTTGAATCTATTTGTCACTTCCACTGTAGAATCATAAGGCATTTGCTTTAGGTCATATCTGAATGACCTAGACATTTTCCCTACTTTCTTCAATTTTATAATAAGCAGTTCATGATCTGAGCCACAGTCAACTCCAGGTCTTGTTTTTGCTGACTATATAAAGCTTCTCCATCTTTGGCTGCAAAGAATACAATCGATTTGATTTTGGCTTTGACCATCTAGTGATATCCATGTGTAGAGTTGTTTCTTGAGTTGTTGATAGAGGCTGTTTACTATGACTTGTGGGTTCTCTTGGCAGAATTCTGTCAGCCTTTGTTGCTTTATGACCATCTAGGTATCTCTTAAATGAGTGTAATTGTGTGGTAAGCTAAGTGAAATTTTTTCTTTGGCATTGCCCTTCTTTGCTATTGGAATGAAAACTTATCTTTCCCAGTTCTGTGGCCACTGCTAAGTTTTCCAAATTTGCTGGCATATTGAGTTTAGCACTTTAACATCATCATTTTTTAGAATTTGAAGTAAGTACACTGGAATTCTATCACCTCCACTAGTGTTGTTTGTAGTGTTGCTTCCTAAGGCCTACTTGACTTCACACTCCAGGATGTATGGCTCTAGGTGAGTGATCATACCATTGTGGTCATCCAGGTCATTAAAATCTTTTTTGTACAGTTCTGTTTATTCTCACCATCTCTTCCTAATATCTTCTGCTTCTATTAGGTCCATACCCTTTTTGTCCTTCATTGTGCCCATCTTTATATGAAATGTTCCCTTGGTATCTCTAATGTCCTTGAAGAGGTCTCTGATCTTTCCCATTCTATTGTTTCCCTCTACTCCTTGCATTGTTCAGTTAGGAAGGCTTTCTTATCTCTTCTTGCTGTTCTCTGGAAACCTGCATCCAGATGGTTATATCTGTTCTTTTCTTCTTTGCCTTTCACTTTTCTTCTTTCCTCAGTTATTTGTAAGGACTCCTAAGGCAACCACTTTGCCTTTTTGAATTTCTTTTTCTTGGGGACGGTTTTAGTCACCACCTACTGTATAGTGTTATGAACCTCTGTCCATAGTTTTTTAGGTGCTATGTCTATCAGGTCTAATCCCTTGAATCTATTTGTCACTTCCACTGTAGAATCATAAGGCATTTGCTTTAGGTCATATCTGAATGACCTAGACATTTTCCCTACTTTCTTCAATTTTATAATAAGCAGT
Source organism: Tragulus kanchil (assembly GCA_022376925.1). Classification (NCBI taxonomy): domain Eukaryota; kingdom Metazoa; phylum Chordata; class Mammalia; order Artiodactyla; family Tragulidae; genus Tragulus; species Tragulus kanchil. The sequence continues at coordinate 51,688,199 of JAIOJX010000029.1, read as the reverse complement.
TCATGATCTGAGCCACAGTCAACTCCAGGTCTTGTTTTTGCTGACTATATAAAGCTTCTCCATCTTTGGCTGCAAAGAATACAATCGATTTGATTTTGGCTTTGACCATCTAGTGATATCCATGTGTAGAGTTGTTTCTTGAGTTGTTGATAGAGGCTGTTTACTATGACTTGTGGGTTCTCTTGGCAAAATTCTGTCAGCCTTTGTTCTGCTTCATTTTGTACTCCAAGACCAAACTTGCCTGTTACTCTAGGTATCTCTTTACTTCCTACTTTTGCATTCTAGTCCCCTATGGTGAAAGGGTATCCTTTTTTTTTTTTTTTTGTATGTGTTGGTTCTAGAAGATCTTGCAGATTTTCATTGAACCATTCAACTTCAGCTTTTACATTAGTGGTTGGGGCATAGACTTGAATTGCTGTGACATTGAATAGTTCGCCTTAGAAACAAACTGCGATCATTCTGTCATTTTTGAGACTGCACCCAAATACTGCATTTTGGATTCTTTTGTTGACTATGAGGGCTGCCCACTTCTTCTAAGGGATTTTTGCCCACAGCAGTAGGTAGAATGGTCATCTGAATTAAATAGGCCCATTTCTCTCCATTTTAGTTCACTGATTCCTAAAATGTCAATGTTCACTCTTGTCATCTCTTTGACCTTTGAAATGAACATTTAATATGTTCATGTTAGATATATAATAACTAATGTATTCAGCTAGCTTTCTATTTATAGAGTGCTTACCATATTCTGGAGGATATAGTCTATTACAATAGTGAGAAAAGTTCTATAGTAGGAAAGTAGAATGTCATTAGAATTCCTAGTTGAAATACATATCTGAGTTTATGAGGAAAAATTTCATGGGAGAATAATTAAAATTAGTAGGAGTTACCAAGGAAGAATTAGGCAGGTATGGAAAAGAATATTTAGGAAAAGTAGGCAGACATTTTAGTCACCACCTACTGTATAGTGTTATGAACCTCTGTCCATAGTTTTTTAGGTGCTATGTCTATCAGGTCTAATCCCTTGAATCTATTTGTCACTTCCACTGTAGAATCATAAGGCATTTGCTTTAGGTCATATCTGAATGACCTAGACATTTTCCCTACTTTCTTCAATTTTATAATAAGCAGTTCATGATCTGAGCCACAGTCAACTCCAGGTCTTGTTTTTGCTGACTATATAAAGCTTCTCCATCTTTGGCTGCAAAGAATACAATCGATTTGATTTTGGCTTTGACCATCTAGTGATATCCATGTGTAGAGTTGTTTCTTGAGTTGTTGATAGAGGCTGTTTACTATGACTTGTGGGTTCTCTTGGCAAAATTCTGTCAGCCTTTGTTCTGCTTCATTTTGTACTCCAAGACCAAACTTGCCTGTTACTCTAGGTATCTCTTTACTTCCTACTTTTGCATTCTAGTCCCCTATGGTGAAAGGGTATCCTTTTTTTTTTTTTTTTGTATGTGTTGGTTCTAGAAGATCTTGCAGATTTTCATTGAACCATTCAACTTCAGCTTTTACATTAGTGGTTGGGGCATAGACTTGAATTGCTGTGACATTGAATAGTTCGCCTTAGAAACAAACTGCGATCATTCTGTCATTTTTGAGACTGCACCCAAATACTGCATTTTGGATTCTTTTGTTGACTATGAGGGCTACCCCACTTCTTCTAAGGGATTTTTGCCCACAGCAGTAGGTAGAATGGTCATCTGAATTAAATAGGCCCATTTCTCTCCATTTTAGTTCACTGATTCCTAAAATGTCAATGTTCACTCTTGTCATCTCTTTGACCTTTGAAATGAACATTTAATATGTTCATGTTAGATATATAATAACTAATGTATTCAGCTAGCTTTCTATTTATAGAGTGCTTACCATATTCTGGAGGATATAGTCTATTACAATAGTGAGAAAAGTTCTATAGTAGGAAAGTAGAATGTCATTAGAATTCCTAGTTGAAATACATATCTGAGTTTATGAGGAAAAATTTCATGGGAGAATAATTAAAATTAGTAGGAGTTACCAAGGAAGAATTAGGCAGGTATGGAAAAGAATATTTAGGAAAAGTAGGCAGACATTTGAAAATCTAGATGAAAGGGCCCTCATAGCATTTTATAGGTTGGATGACTGAGGGTTGTCAAGGGAAGAGCCAGGAAAGCTAATTTGTGAGTAGTTCATCAAAAGCCTCGTGAGCAATGAATTTGGATTTTATCCTAATGTAGCAGTTCTTTTTTCCAAGTCTCGAATTTTTATTTTAAAAATCACTAAGATAATAAACTTTCTAGACTTTTAGCAGTAAGAGCGAATGCCAAAATACATGAAGCTATATCAAAGTTTGCAGTGAATATAAATTAGATATCTAGCATTCTATTCATAATAAGTCAAACAAGTGGAGTCAAAATGTCATAAAATTTTTAGCTAGACAAAAACTCGTAAGTTTTCTAAAATATATATTATACATACTATGTGTATTCATACATCCATACACACACACACAAAAGCTTTTCTACTATACTTGATAAAGTATAGTAGAAAGCCTTGATAAAGGCTTGAGAAAGAATAACAACAACAAAAGAAATGGAGAAATTGAAAGACAAACTAAATGAAATGGGAGCAGTGAATATGAAATAGAAAAAGATAAAAGCAAAAGATCATCATATAGTCCAGTTGCTTTTAAACATGGCTGCTCCTAATGTCACAGTTCTTAACTTCAAAGTACATGTAAACGAAAGAGAAATTTTATAGTGAGGAGTCATACTGGGTTAGTAATGGAGCTTACTAGTCTGCATTTCTGTTAAACTCTTAGGTATTGCTGATGCTGCAGGCTCATGGACTTTAAATAGTAAGCTCTTTTTTTAAAAAAGTTTTGGGAAACTCACTGATTACAGAATAGAGGATTAACTACAGGAGGGCAAGTTTAATGCAGGAAGATTTAATATGTTCATGTAGTATAAATAACTAATGTATTCAGCTAGCTTTCTATTTATAGAGTGCTTACCATATTCTGGAGGATATAGTCTATTACAATAGTGAGAAAAGTTCTATAGTAGGAAAGTAGAATGTCATTAGAATTCCTAGTTGAAATACATATCTGAGTTTATGAGGAAAAATTTCATGGGAGAATAATTAAAATTAGTAGGAGTTACCAAGGAAGAATTAGGCAGGTATGGAAAAGAATATTTAGGAAAAGTAGGCAGACATTTGAAAATCTAGATGAAAGGGCCCTCATAGCATTTTATAGGTTGGATGACTGAGGGTTGTCAAGGGAAGAGCCAGGAAAGCTAATTTGTGAGTAGTTCATCAAAAGCCTCGTGAGCAATGAATTTGGATTTTATCCTAATGTAGCAGTTCTTTTTTCCAAGTCTCGAATTTTTATTTTAAAAATCACTAAGATAATAAACTTTCTAGACTTTTAGCAGTAAGAGCGAATGCCAAAATACATGAAGCTATATCAAAGTTTGCAGTGAATATAAATTAGATATCTAGCATTCTATTCATAATAAGTCAAACAAGTGGAGTCAAAATGTCATAAAATTTTTAGCTAGACAAAAACTCGTAAGTTTTCTAAAATATATATTATACATACTATGTGTATTCATACATCCATACACACACACACAAAAGCTTTTCTACTATACTTGATAAAGTATAGTAGAAAGCCTTGATAAAGGCTTGAGAAAGAATAACAACAACAAAAGAAATGGAGAAATTGAAAGACAAACTAAATGAAATGGGAGCAGTGAATATGAAATAGAAAAAGATAAAAGCAAAAGATCATCATATAGTCCAGTTGCTTTTAAACATGGCTGCTCCTAATGTCACAGTTCTTAACTTCAAAGTACATGTAAACGAAAGAGAAATTTTATAGTGAGGAGTCATACTGGGTTAGTAATGGAGCTTACTAGTCTGCATTTCTGTTAAACTCTTAGGTATTGCTGATGCTGCAGGCTCATGGACTTTAAATAGTAAGCTCTAAGGGAAGTAGTAAAGTTTTGAGAGATTTTAAGCAGAACATAAAATATGGTTGATGTTTGTCTTCTGGAAAACTCACTGATTACAGAATAGAGGATTAACTACAGGAGGGCAAGTTTAGATGCAGGAAGATTTTTGTAGGCTATTTTATTAATTGTAGCCTAATATGACTGCACCTTAGACTAGTTGATGGATGGGCATGGAGAGAACTGAGCAAATTCAGATATATTTGGGAGCTAAAAGTGAGAATCTTGGAAATAGATTACACTTTGGAATGATAGAGAAAATAGAAAAATAAAGAAAGTTTACTAGGTTTCTGATCCAGTCAAATTTGTTGCCTTTCACTCTGATATAGGAGACCTGTGGAAGGTGTACATAATAAAAGATGAAGAGTTTTTTCCCCCTGTGGTTCCAGTGAAAGCTATTTTTCTTGAATTTTAATGAATTTGATGTGAGGTACCCAACGAACCACTCCCATCCAGATAGGGCATAGTTTGTGATATTCTAGTTGGAACAAAGCTGATAATTCAATGTAGACCACACTCTGTTGCCACTTTGGATAGAGCACATCAGTGGAGTTTCAGTAAGTAGGAAAAATGCTAGGACTATCTGCTATACAAGACTACCAGTTCTGGTCCTGTTGCAGCTTACATAGGTAAAATGTGATTAGTCTGAAGGGCAGCTTTGCAGTCTTACAATAGCTTCTAGAGATTTCCAACATCAGGGAGTGTTGAAGAAGAGGATATTTCAAATGACCAGATGAAAACGTACCCACGAATCAAACCTTAAATATGAGCTGGCAAAAGCCCTGACCATTTACCTCTGTCCTAAGCAGCCCATTCCTGGACAATCTGCCTGTTCATGATGCCATCCAACTGTCTCATTCTCTTTCACCCCCTTCTCCACCTGCACTCAATCTTTCCCAGCATTAAGGTCTTTTCCAGTGACTTTTTGCATGTATTGGCACTTCAGCTTCAGCACCGGTCCATCCAATGAATATTCAGAGGGTTTAGCTCTTCCTGAAATACTAAGTTTGAGGAAAGCAAGTTTCTCAAAGGTTCTGTATTGTCCTTTAATTTAATGAGTCACAGATATTTTAACGGGGTTGTGGAAAGCGAGCTTTTAATCCATGGGTTTTGATCCAAAGATCAACCACTGTAAGGCAACAATTTTAAAGTTTTGAGAGATTTTAAGCAGAACATAAAATATGGTTGATGTTTGTCTTCTGGAAAACTCACTGATTACAGAATAGAGGATTAACTACAGGAGGGCAAGTTTAGATGCAGGAAGATTTTTGTAGGCTATTTTATTAATTGTAGCCTAATATGACTGCACCTTAGACTAGTTGATGGATGGGCATGGAGAGAACTGAGCAAATTCAGATATATTTGGGAGCTAAAAGTGAGAATCTTGGAAATAGATTACACTTTGGAATGATAGAGAAAATAGAAAAATAAAGAAAGTTTACTAGGTTTCTGATCCAGTCAAATTTGTTGCCTTTCACTCTGATATAGGAGACCTGTGGAAGGTGTACATAATAAAAGATGAAGAGTTTTTTCCCCCTGTGGTTCCAGTGAAAGCTATTTTTCTTGAATTTTAATGAATTTGATGTGAGGTACCCAACGAACCACTCCCATCCAGATAGGGCATAGTTTGTGATATTCTAGTTGGAACAAAGCTGATAATTCAATGTAGACCACACTCTGTTGCCACTTTGGATAGAGCACATCAGTGGAGTTTCAGTAAGTAGGAAAAATGCTAGGACTATCTGCTATACAAGACTACCAGTTCTGGTCCTGTTGCAGCTTACATAGGTAAAATGTGATTAGTCTGAAGGGCAGCTTTGCAGTCTTACAATAGCTTCTAGAGATTTCCAACATCAGGGAGTGTTGAAGAAGAGGATATTTCAAATGACCAGATGAAAACGTACCCACGAATCAAACCTTAAATATGAGCTGGCAAAAGCCCTGACCATTTACCTCTGTCCTAAGCAGCCCATTCCTGGACAATCTGCCTGTTCATGATGCCATCCAACTGTCTCATTCTCTTTCACCCCCTTCTCCACCTGCACTCAATCTTTCCCAGCATTAAGGTCTTTTCCAGTGACTTTTTGCATGTATTGGCACTTCAGCTTCAGCACCGGTCCATCCAATGAATATTCAGAGGGTTTAGCTCTTCCTGAAATACTAAGTTTGAGGAAAGCAAGTTTCTCAAAGGTTCTGTATTGTCCTTTAATTTAATGAGTCACAGATATTTTAACTTGGAAGGAGTTTGTGTTTTGCCAATACCATGTGTCCTTCTATTTTGGCCTGTATCTTGCAATTTTCAATCCATGGGTTTTTTTTTGATCCAAAGATGCAGAACCCACTGGTAGGGAAGGCCAACTATATTGATTTTACAAGTTAATGATGAGATAAATAATCAATAGCTGTGTATGTTACCTAATGGCTTCAGGTCCTTTCTGCAGGTCAGTCTGTCTTAAACCAGCCTCTCCTTCTTTCTAATATTGGTCATTTAAATGTCCAACATTTTCTGAGTAAGACTAATTTTTCATTAATTTTTTCTGTAATAGTTGTGGGGCATTAAATATTTAGCATCTGGAGGCTGTTAACTAATGAGGTTACAGCCAAGAATCTCTACCATTCCCCTAGTTATTTCCTTTCTTCTTTGGCATTGTTCCATTATGCTCTGTGAGGAGGTAAATGATTATGACAAACATCTAGTTGGAAAGCACTTAATTCTTACTTTCCCAAACCTACTGCTGTTGAAAGGTTTTTTTCCTCCAATTATTTTTTAAGACTAACCTATTGATTTTGCAACTGTTCATGGTCTAGTGGGATAATTAATTATAAGTTTAACATTTCTGACTAAGTAAAACAAGTTATCCAATATGTAAAAATTCAGCTGTCACATGGGCTTGCCTTCCAAAAATGTTTTATTTTAAAAAGCACATATTCATGAAGAAGGGTTATCAGAGAATATCTAATAATTAGAATTTAGTATAGTCCCCATAGTTCTCTTATGAAGAACAGAGTTTTAGAAGGGATATTTGACCTTACTAGACTTACTGAGCCAATAATGGGTAAATCCTAAAATAAACTATTTGCTTAAATCAGAGCTTTGTTAACTTTCCTCATCATGACCATCACTTGGGTGCTCATTAAATAGACTTTTTCCTGATTCTGTTCCAGAAGTGGATTAGAATGTTCAGGAGATAAGCCTAGTGTTTGGGTTTTCCATAGAAACAGTACTAAAGAATAATGTGTATGTGCGGTGTATATTTACATACTTATGGTAATTTATTGTGAGAAACTGGCTCGTATGATTATGCAGATGGAGAAGCAAGTTTCTCAAAGGTATTGTTTTAATTTAATGAGTAAATATTTAATGAAGGGGCTCCAGTGTCTTATTTTGGCCTGTATCTTGCAATTTTCAATCCATGGGTTTTTTTTTGATCCAAAGATGCAGAACCCACTGGTAGGGAAGGCCAACTATATTGATTTTACAAGTTAATGATGAGATAAATAATCAATAGCTGTGTATGTTACCTAATGGCTTCAGGTCCTTTCTGCAGGTCAGTCTGTCTTAAACCAGCCTCTCCTTCTTTCTAATATTGGTCATTTAAATGTCCAACATTTTCTGAGTAAGACTAATTTTTCGTTACTTTGTTCTGTAAGAGTTGTGGGGCATTAAATATTTAGCATCTGGAGGCTGTTAACTAATGAGGTTACAGCCAAGAATCTCTACCATTCCCCTAGTTATTTCCTTTCTTCTTTGGCATTGTTCCATTATGCTCTGTGAGGAGGTAAATGATTATGACAAACATCTAGTTGGAAAGCACTTAATTCTTACTTTCCCAAACCTACTGCTGTTGAAAGGTTTTTTTCCTCCAATTATTTTTTAAGACTAACCTATTGATTTTGCAACTGTTCATGGTCTAGTGGGATAATTAATTATAAGTTTAACATTTCTGACTAAGTAAAACAAGTTATCCAATATGTAAAAATTCAGCTGTCACATGGGCTTGCCTTCCAAAAATGTTTTATTTTAAAAAGCACATATTCATGAAGAAGGGTTATCAGAGAATATCTAATAATTAGAATTTAGTATAGTCCCCATAGTTCTCTTATGAAGAACAGAGTTTTAGAAGGGATATTTGACCTTACTAGACTTACTGAGCCAATAATGGGTAAATCCTAAAATAAACTATTTGCTTAAATCAGAGCTTTGTTAACTTTCCTCATCATGACCATCACTTGGGTGCTCATTAAATAGACTTTTTCCTGATTCTGTTCCAGAAGTGGATTAGAATGTTCAGGAGATAAGCCTAGTGTTTGGGTTTTCCATAGAAACAGTACTAAAAGAATAATGTGTATGTGCCGGTGTATATTTACATACTTATGGTAATTTATTGTGAGAAACTGGCTCGTATGATTATGCAGATGGAGAAGTACCACAGTATGCCCTCTGAAAGACAGAGGATGCTGGTAGTGTATTTCAGTCCAAGTATGAAGGACTGAGAACCAGAGGAAATGGTGATATGAATCCAGACTGATGCTGGAGATGAAGTGAGATGCCCCAAGGCAACTAGTGAGGCAGGAAAAAGGAGGCAGATTTCTCCTTCCTCCACATTTTGTTCTCATCAACCCTCAGCAGAATGGATGATGCCCAACCAGGTTGGGCACGGCCTTCTACTTTATTTGGTTTTCTGATTCAAGTGCTAATCTCATCCAGAACCATACCCAAGATACTCCCCCTGAGAAGATAAAATCTAGGCACCCATGGTTCACTCAACTTGACACGTATAATTACCTGTCATAACTCATCCTTTTATTAACTTGGCACCCATATTCATCTCCTTAAATCATACTTAGCATGCAACTAATGTGACTAATAAGACCATAATTCTGCCTATTCTGCTACAGTTACCCAGCATAAAGTTGAAAATGCACTGTTTCACCAATAAAGGAGGAAGAGTTCTTGAGCGAAATTCTTATCTATAACTTATACCATGATGTTAAATTTACAATACTTACATATATATTATAAATTCAATACATTTAACCTTACAGATAAGGGAATAAGAGAAGAAAGAGAGCACGCATGGCTGTGTCTGTATATATCTGAGGAACAGTCCTAATTGCTGCAGCTGGTCACATAGTTTTAGCTGGTATTTGTAATTACCTTTTCTACTATCCATTCTGTATTCCCTTTTATATTTACCAAGCACCTCAGTTGGTCATGGCTGTCTAACTGGGAGGGTGCACCAAGGGGCCTTCAGGCTTTAGAAGGAAAAATTTAAAACCTTACTAGATCAGCCAATAATGGGTAAATCCTAAAATAAACTATTTGCTTAAATCAGAGCTTTGTTAACTTTCCTCATCATGACCATCACTTGGGTGCTCATTAAATAGACTTTTTCCTGATTCTGTTCCAGAAGTGGATTAGAATGTTCAGGAGATAAGCCTAGTGTTTGGGTTTTCCATAGAAACAGTACTAAAAGAATAATGTGTATGTGCCGGTGTATATTTACATACTTATGGTAATTTATTGTGAGAAACTGGCTCGTATGATTATGCAGATGGAGAAGTACCACAGTATGCCCTCTGAAAGACAGAGGATGCTGGTAGTGTATTTCAGTCCAAGTATGAAGGACTGAGAACCAGAGGAAATGGTGATATGAATCCAGACTGATGCTGGAGATGAAGTGAGATGCCCCAAGGCAACTAGTGAGGCAGGAAAAAGGAGGCAGATTTCTCCTTCCTCCACATTTTGTTCTCATCAACCCTCAGCAGAATGGATGATGCCCAACCAGGTTGGGCACGGCCTTCTACTTTATTTGGTTTTCTGATTCAAGTGCTAATCTCATCCAGAACCATACCCAAGATACTCCCCCTGAGAAGATAAAATCTAGGCACCCATGGTTCACTCAACTTGACACGTATAATTACCTGTCATAACTCATCCTTTTATTAACTTGGCACCCATATTCATCTCCTTAAATCATACTTAGCATGCAACTAATGTGACTAATAAGACCATAATTCTGCCTATTCTGCTACAGTTACCCAGCATAAAGTTGAAAATGCACTGTTTCACCAATAAAGGAGGAAGAGTTCTTGAGCGAAATTCTTATCTATAACTTATACCATGATGTTAAATTTACAATACTTACATATATATTATAAATTCAATACATTTAACCTTACAGATAAGGGAATAAGAGAAGAAAGAGAGCACGCATGGCTGTGTCTGTATATATCTGAGGAACAGTCCTAATTGCTGCAGCTGGTCACATAGTTTTAGCTGGTATTTGTAATTACCTTTTCTACTATCCATTCTGTATTCCCTTTTATATTTACCAAGCACCTCAGTTGGTCATGGCTGTCTAACTGGGAGGGTGCACCAAGACTTCAGTCCTGAAGGGTCTGGACCATTAGCAGTCCTGCCTGAATTTGGTTAGTGTAGTTTTCTATTGACTTTAATCACAAGATATGGTGCTGCTAAGTGACACCCTAAGAGATTGCCTGTATTCAAGACTTGCTCTTCCTTGCTATCATTGTAAAGTAGTAGTCCAGTTTGTCCTGGGTGTGAGATAAATTTCCCAAGCTCACACTGAAACTCCCTTCTTTGCTGATTCAGAAGCATGAGGAACCGAAAAGTGGCCAGTGAGGTGGCAGCATTATTTGCTTCTAGGTCAGTGAAATAATTGTCTCTTGGTAAAAGCATTCCTTCCTCAGGGACTAAGACCTCCAGTCCAGCAGAATATATAGTCATAATAAATAGTCTCAAGAACACAAAGCACAAATTTTGCTAGTAGGTACCAGGTGAATTGATCCATGACCATTTCTACTCTTTGGCCCCAGGACCGGTGATCTTGGCTTTTGAAGAAATAGCACCATATATTGGATGTTGATTTAGAGCATGTACCGACTTATGGAGAGCCTTGCTATAGCTCTGCATGGCATTGCAACCTTGCTAGCACTGTAACTGAATCTTCAAAAAACCATTACACCATTTGATCAAGTCACCTGCTTCAGCATGGTGAGAAATATGGTATGCCCAATAAATTCCATGAGCACGGACCCATTGGTGCCCTTCTTTTGCTGCACAGTGAGTTCCTTGATCTGGAACAATGTTGTGTGGAATGCCATGATTATGAATAAGCCATTCCTTAAGTCTATGGATGGTAGTTTTGAAAGAAGTATTAAGTGTAGAGAGGGCAAATTTGTATCCAGAATCTCTGTTCCCTTAAGCACAAAGCACTGCCTTTTGCATAATGGAAGTGATCCAATGTAGCCAAGCAACTACTAGGGTGTTGGTGTCATATTAGGGGCTCAGAATTGATTTTTGTTGCTGGTAGATGGGGCACTCAGTGATGGTCATAGCCAGATTGGCTTCAGTGAGGAAAAGGCAATATTGCCGAGTCCATGCATAAACTCCATCTCTGCCATCAAGGCCCCTTTGTTCAGGAGCCCTTTTGGAAATGACAAGGGTAGTTGGGAAAAGAGGCTGATTGGTGTTCACAGAACAAGTGATCTTATCCACTTGATTATTAAAATTCTCCTCCACTGAGGTCACCCTTTGCTGAACATTTGCATTGGATGCAAATATTTTCATGTTTTTGCCCAGTTAAAAGAGTCAACCCTTGTACTTCTTCCCCAGATTTTCTCGTGATAAAATTTTCAATCACATTTCTTCCAAATCCTTGACATCCAGCCCAACTATTGACCACAATCCATGAGTCAGTTGATAATTGCCCATCTGACCATTTCTCCTTCCAAGTAAACACCCATGTTCCTGCTAGAGGGTAGTCATGTATATACATACCACTTCCTTTTGATTATGGAGGGTTGCTATGTGTGCCCAAGAGTGTAGCTTGGTGGGTCAGATAGTACCTAGGTGCACTAGTTCCAATCAGCATAATGTTATCAGTGTAATAAACATATATGTTATCTTATAAAATATGATCAACATCTCTATGAGATGTTATGATATAGGGCCAGAGAATTGTGATTACTCTTGACATACAACAGTGCCAGATGAAAACAAAAAATCTACTCCTGATGGACCTTATGGACAGGGATGGAGAAAAGGGTGATTTTCCAGGCCAGTAGCTGAACACTTAATACCAAGGAATGTGTAACTTTGTTTGAGCAATGAAGCCACATCTGGTACAGTAGCTGTAATTGGATTCACTGTCAGTCAAGCTTATGATAATCCACTGTCATGCTCCAAAGTCCACCTTTTTTTTACACAGGCCAAAACAGGACTGTTGAGTGGGGATATGGTGGGAATCACCACTCCTGCATCTTTCAAGTCCACAATGAAGGCACTGATCTTTACAGTCCTTCCAGGAAAGTGATATTATTTTTGGCTTACTATTTTTTAAAATAGAGGAAACAGTTCTAATAGCTTCTGGTGGGCCTTTGCCAATGTAGCCAAGCAACTACTAGGGTGTTGGTGTCATATTAGGGGCTCAGAATTGATTTGTTGCTGGTAGATGGGGCACTCAGTGATGGTCATAGCCAGATTGGCTTCAGTGAGGAAAAGGCAATATTGCCGAGTCCATGCATAAACTCCATCTCTGCCATCAAGGCCCCTTTGTTCAGGAGCCCTTTTGGAAATGACAAGGGTAGTTGGGAAAAGAGGCTGATTGGTGTTCACAGAACAAGTGATCTTATCCACTTGATTATTAAAATTCTCCTCCACTGAGGTCACCCTTTGCTGAACATTTGCATTGGATGCAAATATTTTCATGTTTTTGCCCAGTTAAAAGAGTCAACCCTTGTACTTCTTCCCCAGATTTTCTCGTGATAAAATTTTCAATCACATTTCTTCCAAATCCTTGACATCCAGCCCAACTATTGACCACAATCCATGAGTCAGTTGATAATTGCCCATCTGACCATTTCTCCTTCCAAGTAAACACCCATGTTCCTGCTAGAGGGTAGTCATGTATATACATACCACTTCCTTTTGATTATGGAGGGTTGCTATGTGTGCCCAAGAGTGTAGCTTGGTGGGTCAGATAGTACCTAGGTGCACTAGTTCCAATCAGCATAATGTTATCAGTGTAATAAACATATATGTTATCTTATAAAATATGATCAACATCTCTATGAGATGTTATGATATAGGGCCAGAGAATTGTGATTACTCTTGACATACAACAGTGCCAGATGAAAACAAAAAATCTACTCCTGATGGACCTTATGGACAGGGATGGAGAAAAGGGTGATTTTCCAGGCCAGTAGCTGAACACTTAATACCAAGGAATGTGTAACTTTGTTTGAGCAATGAAGCCACATCTGGTACAGTAGCTGTAATTGGATTCACTGTCAGTCAAGCTTATGATAATCCACTGTCATGCTCCAAAGTCCACCTTTTTTTTACACAGGCCAAAACAGGACTGTTGAGTGGGGATATGGTGGGAATCACCACTCCTGCATCTTTCAAGTCCACAATGAAGGCACTGATCTTTACAGTCCTTCCAGGAAAGTGATATTATTTTTTTGGCTTACTATTTTTTAAAATAGAGGAAACAGTTCTAATAGCTTCTGGTGGGCCTTTGCCAAAATAGCCATAATAGCTTAATAGCTCTTACTCCTCACCAGATAATGATGTTGTGCATACAGATTTGGGTATTACTGACTTACGTTATCAGTTAAGAATCAAGTATGTTATCATACTGTATAAAGGTTTAGTAAAATGATGCCCCAAATATACATGTTCTAAGAAGTAGACAAAACCAATGTAATTATAAGCTCTTGAGAATAGAAATGTTTGGGGGTTTAAGGTTAGAAGATTCATTTCGCTATTTGTATTATAAAGAACTGCCTAAGCGAATATGATAGCTTTCTAATGTACATATGTACAGTTAGACTGTGACAGATCAATATAGTTATAATTGTAAACTATATTGGTGATTCTTTTATTTATTTCCCATTTTAGGATTACTGTACTGTGAATTATTAGAAAACTTACCAGCAGGTGGTAGCACTGTTTAACAAATATACCCCTGATCACAAAACAAGTGATCGTGAATGAATTATTGGCTGCAAATGCAACAAAATTCAAATATGTCAGAATATTGGATTGTGATTCAAAAAAATCCCAAGTCCTGGTCCCAGTGGTGTTTTTACTTATTAGCCTCATAACCTTGTAAAATAAATCTCATCAGGTTTAAATAACATTACAAATAAAATTAGTATAATAATAACTGTCTTGTCATATGCTGTTTTAGGGGTGGGAATAGAAAATGATTGTAAAAATCATTAAGAGAAGGTTAGGACGCTACGTAAATGCAGGTGTCATTTCTCTTTGTTTTTCCTTATTTAGGCATTAGCTTTTAGGTGTTAATTTTAAGATATCTTCTTACTAAGTAACAGTGGTGGCCATAATGTTGAATCTTAAAAGGTCTAACGTAAATGTAAAATGGTTTCTCATTGGTATTTTTGCATTCTGTTTCATTCCCATGTGTTATAAGATGTCAAAACCCAGATTTGTTGAGTCTGAGGAAGAGTAGCCCAAGCCTCTGAATCCTTTCTTGCACATCCACTGCTTGCCTAACCTTTGTGCATTCATGAACTAAGGAGGAAAAGTCCAAGGAAACCCAAATAACTTTAAGGTATTTTTTAAAAAAGGAAATAACATTTCCGTGTAAGAAATACTAATCACTGAAAGGATTCAGGAACACGTACTTTAATGAAGACCATTCTCTTTTTTTGACAGATATTTACTGATCAGTTTCAGTAGACCAGGAACTTTACTAGGTGCTGGGGAGCCATACTGTATAAGACATACATAATTCTCATAGCTGAAGTTTCTATAGTGGAATTGAAGATGGCCTATCAACAAGAGTAAACAGATACCGTATATAAGACAGGGAATAAGAGCTGTCAAAGGGAATGCAGTGCTGGGAGGCAGTTTAGACTAAAACCAACCCTGGCAAAATCGAGAGAGAGAAGAGACTCTAGGTGGATAAAATGATGCTTAGAAAGGCAGATACTTGATGTAAAGGTGATAGAGTGTAATAGTTAAGAGTATAGTCTCTGGACCAGAATAATCCAGCATAAAATAATAACTTTGCCACTTACAGGGTGACTTTTAGCAAGGTACTCTGATTTTTTGATTCTTGGTTTCTTTATCTATAAAATGTAGGTGATAGCAAGGCATCTATTTTGTTAGAGTTATTGTGAGAATCATGCATGAAGATTAGTGTACAGTAAACTCTAAATTAAGAAAGCAAACAGATTTCTTTTTTTGAGGTCTATAGAGTATATGGAAGAGCAGTTGATATAAGGCACTGAATGCTGGACACTTAAGTTTGTATTTCCTATAGCAGACAAAGGAAAGTGTAGATTCTCATCTAGAAAGAGATGCCAGTGAAAATATACTTTAAGGGTGTTATAGGAGTTTGTATAGGGTATTTTAGAACAGAGAAGTGGAGGCAAGAAAAGCAAGGTCATCCGAAGAGCAGGGATATAAGGTAATATGAGCTTACATTTGAGTAAAGCATTTGAGAAGACTGGTTAAGGAATTGGATATGAGATCAAGAGAGAGAGCGGATTAAAAAGTTGTTCCATTAACTTGAGCCTAGGGAACTAGTGTCTCTTGCATCTCCTGCACTGACAGGAAACCCAGGGAGCTAGGGATGGCTGTGTTTTGGGCAAAAATAGGAATTTCCTTATGTGAGGAAAGCAATATATTTATATTCTTAGGGGAAAGAAGCTCTAAGAAGACACACGGTCACAAGCAGAAGGGTTCAAGATCAAGGCTGGACATTTCAGTTGGGAATAATCTGCTGATTTTGAAATTTCTCATTGAAACCAGCTGCTATAGGGTGGCTGAAAAAAGAAAGGAAAAAGAAAAGTCACATAAGAATATTCCGAGAAAGATTTACTGATCAGTTTCAGTAGACCAGGAACTTTACTAGGTGCTGGGGAGCCATACTGTATAAGACATACATAATTCTCATAGCTGAAGTTTCTATAGTGGAATTGAAGATGGCCTATCAACAAGAGTAAACAGATACCGTATATAAGACAGGGAATAAGAGCTGTCAAAGGGAATGCAGTGCTGGGAGGCAGTTTAGACTAAAACCAACCCTGGCAAAATCGAGAGAGAGAAGAGACTCTAGGTGGATAAAATGATGCTTAGAAAGGCAGATACTTGATGTAAAGGTGATAGAGTGTAATAGTTAAGAGTATAGTCTCTGGACCAGAATAATCCAGCATAAAATAATAACTTTGCCACTTACAGGGTGACTTTTAGCAAGGTACTCTGATTTTTTGATTCTTGGTTTCTTTATCTATAAAATGTAGGTGATAGCAAGGCATCTATTTTGTTAGAGTTATTGTGAGAATCATGCATGAAGATTAGTGTACAGTAAACTCTAAATTAAGAAAGCAAACAGATTTCTTTTTTTGAGGTCTATAGAGTATATGGAAGAGCAGTTGATATAAGGCACTGAATGCTGGACACTTAAGTTTGTATTTCCTATAGCAGACAAAGGAAAGTGTAGATTCTCATCTAGAAAGAGATGCCAGTGAAAATATACTTTAAGGGTGTTATAGGAGTTTGTATAGGGTATTTTAGAACAGAGAAGTGGAGGCAAGAAAAGCAAGGTCATCCGAAGAGCAGGGATATAAGGTAATATGAGCTTACATTTGAGTAAAGCATTTGAGAAGACTGGTTAAGGAATTGGATATGAGATCAAGAGAGAGAGCGGATTAAAAAGTTGTTCCATTAACTTGAGCCTAGGGAACTAGTGTCTCTTGCATCTCCTGCACTGACAGGAAACCCAGGGAGCTAGGGATGGCTGTGTTTTGGGCAAAAATAGGAATTTCCTTATGTGAGGAAAGCAATATATTTATATTCTTAGGGGAAAGAAGCTCTAAGAAGACACACGGTCACAAGCAGAAGGGTTCAAGATCAAGGCTGGACATTTCAGTTGGGAATAATCTGCTGATTTTGAAATTTCTCATTGAAACCAGCTGCTATAGGGTGGCTGAAAAAAGAAAGGAAAAAGAAAAGTCACATAAGAATATTCCGAGAAAGACTATCCTTTGAGCTGAAAGAACACTTGAGGAAGTGATAAACTTACAAGCATCACAGCAAGCCAAACACTGTTTACATGAGCTCGGAAGCGCAATTTCCCCTTCTTGTGCAGGATTTCTGTCCAGGTCCTTAAAGTCACTGTAACAATGACATAAATTGACTAATAATTCTGATATTAGCACATTATAACTAGTTTAGTATCTGGCTAAGGCATGTACAGTAATGTCAACTAGCAGCTGTCTCATTTTCTTTTAAATGATTGTGTTCTTTAGAAAAACTTAGTTTCCCCAGGCTGTCCTTGTAAAGAGAGTGAAATGCCTCTCTGGAACAAGTTGACCACCCATAAAACATGCAAAAAGATGAAACAGTAAAGTTGCTTCATTGCCAAAGACTTCGAAGATGCTATCCCTATAAACTGTATTGGGCAACTATCCTCAATATCGGAGTTAGATGCAACTAACTTACATTTACCAGCATGCTTGCAGTATCTTTTTAGATGCAACTGTGAGCCTGATGTAAAAGGCCTTAAAGGCAATGGAGCGACTTGAAAATAGGACTGTTAAGATCTAATTTATATCAAGTCACTGATTTTGCCAAAGGTATGTATATAAGTGACCACTACATGGAAACCATCTGCATAACTCTGAGAATTTCTTAGTTCTCCTTTGTCAGCAGTTTCTGACCCACTTTTGGCCATTGGCAGTCATTCTAATGCTTTCTGTCTCTCTAGTTACAACTTTTCTAGAATTTCACATAAACGGAATGGTGTGGTGTTATATTCTTCTATGTCTGATTTCTTTCACTTATCATCGTTTAAAATTCAGCTTTATTGTTACCTATTTCAGTAAATTGTTCCTTGTTTTTTTCATTGACTAAACTTCATACTTTACTTGATATTCATTTTTCCAAATATATGCTTCCAGGATCCAATCCAGAATACCACATTACATTTAGTTGTTACGTTTCTTTAGACTCCCTTGGGCTATATCTATTCCTCAAACTTTTCTTTTTTATGGTAACCTTGACTTTTTTGAGGAGTACTAGTTTGGTATTTTAAACAGTATCTTATTCTAGTCTGTCTGGTGGTTTTCTCATGGTTAAGTGTTTTTCAATGTAAAGTCATATGAATGAAGTAGTTCTTAATCTGTCATATCAAAGTAGCTTATCGGGCTTCCCTGGTGGTCCAGTGGGTAAGGATACCACCTTGCAGTGCAAGGGGCACCTGTACAATCCATGGCCTGGGAAGATCTCACGTGCCGTGGAGTGGCTGGACCAATATGTCCAACTACTGATTCAGCGCTCTGGAGCGAGAGAGGCCACTGCGACGGGAGGCCCACACAGACCAAAGAACAAAGATAAATAAATCAAAGATCAATAGAAGTGGCCAAAAAGAAAAAGTTTATCATTAATGATGATAATTTCTATCATCTGGCCAAGGTAGTGCTTTTTTAATGTTTTGCTCTGAGAATTCACTTTTCCTGTTTCCACTCTGTGCTCTAGAACAAGTCTAACCAATTAAAGGCAATGGAAGCAAACTTTGAAACTATCCTCAATATCGGAGTTAGATGCAACTAACTTACATTTACCAGCATGCTTGCAGTATCTTTTTAGATGCAACTGTGAGCCTGATGTAAAAGGCCTTAAAGGCAATGGAGCGACTTGAAAATAGGACTGTTAAGATCTAATTTATATCAAGTCACTGATTTTGCCAAAGGTATGTATATAAGTGACCACTACATGGAAACCATCTGCATAACTCTGAGAATTTCTTAGTTCTCCTTTGTCAGCAGTTTCTGACCCACTTTTGGCCATTGGCAGTCATTCTAATGCTTTCTGTCTCTCTAGTTACAACTTTTCTAGAATTTCACATAAACGGAATGGTGTGGTGTTATATTCTTCTATGTCTGATTTCTTTCACTTATCATCGTTTAAAATTCAGCTTTATTGTTACCTATTTCAGTAAATTGTTCCTTGTTTTTTTCATTGACTAAACTTCATACTTTACTTGATATTCATTTTTCCAAATATATGCTTCCAGGATCCAATCCAGAATACCACATTACATTTAGTTGTTACGTTTCTTTAGACTCCCTTGGGCTATATCTATTCCTCAAACTTTTCTTTTTTATGGTAACCTTGACTTTTTTGAGGAGTACTAGTTTGGTATTTTAAACAGTATCTTATTCTAGTCTGTCTGGTGGTTTTCTCATGGTTAAGTGTTTTTCAATGTAAAGTCATATGAATGAAGTAGTTCTTAATCTGTCATATCAAAGTAGCTTATCGGGCTTCCCTGGTGGTCCAGTGGGTAAGGATACCACCTTGCAGTGCAAGGGGCACCTGTACAATCCATGGCCTGGGAAGATCTCACGTGCCGTGGAGTGGCTGGACCAATATGTCCAACTACTGATTCAGCGCTCTGGAGCGAGAGAGGCCACTGCGACGGGAGGCCCACACAGACCAAAGAACAAAGATAAATAAATCAAAGATCAATAGAAGTAGCCAAAAAAAGAAAAAGTTTATCATTAATGATGATAATTTCTATCATCTGGCCAAGGTAGTGCTTTTTTAATGTTTTGCTCTGAGAATTCACTTTTTCCTGTTTCCACTCTGTGCTCTAGAAGCAAGTTACCAAATATAGCCCATATTTAAGTGTGGAGAGTTAAGCTGTACTCTTTGTAAGGGCAGAGTTTCTATATAAATTACTTGGAAGTCTCTTATTCAAGAGATTTGTCTCTTAGCTCCTATTTATTTATATAATTATCTATTATATCAATATGGTGGTGGTTTGGTTGCTAAGTCATGTTCCACTCTTTGCAACTCCATGGACTGTAGCCTGTCAGGCTTCTCTGTCCATGGAGTTTCCCAGGCAAGTATACTGAAGTGGGTTGATATTTTCCTTCTCTAGGGAATCATCTGAACCCAGGGATCGAACCTGTTTATTTATTTATTTAGTTTGGTGGGGGTGAGGTGGGGAGGGAGGGAAGCAGGCGGGCCACTTCTATTGGTCTTTCATTTGTCCATTTTCCTCCATCTTTGTTCTTTGGCCCGTGTGGGCCTCCCATCGCGGTGACCTCTGCCGTCGCAGAGCACCAGCTCTGGGTGCATGCGCTCCAGAGCTCTGGCTCGGTAATTGGACACATCTGTCCAGCCGCTCCGCGGCACGTGGGATCTTCCCAGGCCAGGGATCAAACTGGCGGCCCTTGCACTGCAAGGCGGTGTCCTTACCCACTGGACCACCAGGGAAGCCCTCGAACCTGTTTTTGTTATATCAGTATGGACTCATGTTTTTATTTTATAATTTGGGTTATCATTGAAATACTATGTTATATATTTGATTTCTCAAAGTTTTCCCACTTTGGCAGTTGGGAGCTCTTTCACTTATGAGAATGCATTCATCTTTTTTTATTTTATATGGTCCAGTGGGTAAGGATACCACCTTGCAGTGCAAGGGGCACCTGTACAATCCATGGCCTGGGAAGATCTCACGTGCCGTGGAGTGGCTGGACCAATATGTCCAACTACTGATTCAGCGCTCTGGAGCGAGAGAGGCCACTGCGACGGGAGGCCCACACAGACCAAAGAACAAAGATAAATAAATCAAAGATCAATAGAAGTGGCCAAAAAGAAAAAGTTTATCATTAATGATGATAATTTCTATCATCTGGCCAAGGTAGTGCTTTTTTAATGTTTTGCTCTGAGAATTCACTTTTTCCTGTTTCCACTCTGTGCTCTAGAAGCAAGTTACCAAATATAGCCCATATTTAAGTGTGGAGAGTTAAGCTGTACTCTTTGTAAGGGCAGAGTTTCTATATAAATTACTTGGAAGTCTCTTATTCAAGAGATTTGTCTCTTAGCTCCTATTTATTTATATAATTATCTATTATATCAATATGGTGGTGGTTTGGTTGCTAAGTCATGTTCCACTCTTTGCAACTCCATGGACTGTAGCCTGTCAGGCTTCTCTGTCCATGG
This sequence comes from Tragulus kanchil, assembly GCA_022376925.1. Lineage (NCBI taxonomy): Eukaryota > Metazoa > Chordata > Mammalia > Artiodactyla > Tragulidae > Tragulus > Tragulus kanchil. The sequence goes on along the minus strand of JAIOJX010000029.1, from coordinate 51,667,199 downwards.
AGTTTCCCAGGCAAGTATACTGAAGTGGGTTGATATTTTCCTTCTCTAGGGAATCATCTGAACCCAGGGATCGAACCTGTTTATTTATTTATTTAGTTTGGTGGGGGTGAGGTGGGGAGGGAGGGAAGCAGGCGGGCCACTTCTATTGGTCTTTCATTTGTCCATTTTCCTCCATCTTTGTTCTTTGGCCCGTGTGGGCCTCCCATCGCGGTGACCTCTGCCGTCGCAGAGCACCAGCTCTGGGTGCATGCGCTCCAGAGCTCTGGCTCGGTAATTGGACACATCTGTCCAGCCGCTCCGCGGCACGTGGGATCTTCCCAGGCCAGGGATCAAACTGGCGGCCCTTGCACTGCAAGGCGGTGTCCTTACCCACTGGACCACCAGGGAAGCCCTCGAACCTGTTTTTGTTATATCAGTATGGACTCATGTTTTTATTTTATAATTTGGGTTATCATTGAAATACTATGTTATATATTTGATTTCTCAAAGTTTTCCCACTTTGGCAGTTGGGAGCTCTTTCACTTATGAGAATGCATTCACTCTTTTATTGTTAATTATGATATCAACTATAGATGTTTTGTATATGTGCTTCACCATTTTGTAAAAGTTTTTTTCTATTTCTAATTTGCTGAGATTTAGAAAATTTAGAATAGATGTTGGATATGGTAAAATAGTTTTTGTGCACTAATTTAGGTGACCATATGATTTTTTATTTATAGTTTTCATGTATTTGTGAATTGTATTCATTTATCTTTTTTTCTCTTTTGGACTGTTAAATCAACCTGATGTTCCTGGGCAAAACTCTATTTTGTTATGATTCTTAACCTTTTTAAAAATAACTTGATTTATTGAAAATTTTGGAACTTTTGCATATATGTTTATGAGGAATATTGGTCTTTTTCTTGCAGTGTCTTTGTCTGATGTTGGTATCAGGGCCTCACAGAGTAAGTTGGAAAGTGTTCTTTTCTCTTCAATTTTTTGCAACCTTTTTGTGTAGAATTGGGATTAATTATTTCTTAAATGTTTAGTAAAATTCACCTTTAAAGCAAACTAGGTATGGTATTTATTCTTTGGCCTGTGTGGGCCTCCCACCACAGTAGCCTGGCTCACCACAGAGCACCAGCTCTGGGCACACGCACTCCAGAGCACTGGCTTGCAACTGGACTCACTGGTCTAGCCACTCCAAGACACATGGTATCCTCCCAGGCCAGGGGTCGAACTGGTGCCACCTGCACTGCAAGGCGGATTCTCCACCCACTGGACCACCAGGGAAGCCCTTATTTTGCTTTAAATATCTATAAATCAATATTGATATCATATCTCATTTCTTTTTTTGTTTGTTTGGGTGTTTTTGTTTTTGTTTTTTGTTTGTAGGGTAGGTGGGGTGGAGAGGGAAGGGGGCGGGTATGCCACTTCTATTAGTCTTTCATTTGTCTATTTTCATTCGTCTTTGTTCTTTGGCCTGTGTGGGCCTCCCATCGTGGTGGCCTCTGTTGTCGCAGAGCACCGGCTCTGGGCGCGTGTGCTTCAGAGCTCTGGCTCGGTAATTGGACACATGGGTCCAGCCGCTCCGCGGCATGTGGGATCTTCCCAGGCCAGGGATGGAACCGGCGCCCCTTGCACTGCAAGGCAGTGTCCTTACCCACTGGACCACCAGGGAAGCCCTCATTTCTTTTTTTAAAATGATTTTTTGGATGGGTAAAGAAGATGTGGTACATATATATGATGGAATATTATTCAACCATAAAAAAGAATGAATTTGAATCAGTTCTAGTGAGGTGGATGAACCTAGAGCCTGTTATACAGAGTGAAATAAATCAGAGAAAAACAAATATGGTATATTAATGCATATATATGGAATCTAGAAAATGGTATTGATAAGTTTAATTTTATTGGAGGATAATTTTTAACAATGTTGTGTTGGTTTCTTCCATATAACAGCATGAATCAGCCATAAGTATAAATATGTCCCCTTCCTCTTGAACCTCCTTCCTACTCCTCACCCCCCCATCCCATCCCACTATCTGATATTGGCAAATTCCTTTTGGAAAACTTTTTTATGCTTCTTACCCTTTTTAAAAATAACTTGATTTATTGAAAATTTTGGAACTTTTGCATATATGTTTATGAGGAATATTGGTCTTTTTCTTGCAGTGTCTTTGTCTGATGTTGGTATCAGGGCCTCACAGAGTAAGTTGGAAAGTGTTCTTTTCTCTTCAATTTTTTGCAACCTTTTGTGTAGAATTGGGATTAATTATTTCTTAAATGTTTAGTAAAATTCACCTTTAAAGCAAACTAGGTATGGTATTTATTCTTTGGCCTGTGTGGGCCTCCCACCACAGTAGCCTGGCTCACCACAGAGCACCAGCTCTGGGCACACGCACTCCAGAGCACTGGCTTGCAACTGGACTCACTGGTCTAGCCACTCCAAGACACATGGTATCCTCCCAGGCCAGGGGTCGAACTGGTGCCACCTGCACTGCAAGGCGGATTCTCCACCCACTGGACCACCAGGGGAAGCCCTTATTTTGCTTTAAATATCTATAAATCAATATTGATATCATATCTCATTTCTTTTTTTGTTTGTTTGGGTGTTTTTGTTTTTGTTTTTTGTTTGTAGGGTAGGTGGGGTGGAGAGGGAAGGGGGCGGGTATGCCACTTCTATTAGTCTTTCATTTGTCTATTTTCATTCGTCTTTGTTCTTTGGCCTGTGTGGGCCTCCCATCGTGGTGGCCTCTGTTGTCGCAGAGCACCGGCTCTGGGCGCGTGTGCTTCAGAGCTCTGGCTCGGTAATTGGACACATGGGTCCAGCCGCTCCGCGGCATGTGGGATCTTCCCAGGCCAGGGATGGAACCGGCGCCCCTTGCACTGCAAGGCAGTGTCCTTACCCACTGGACCACCAGGGAAGCCCTCATTTCTTTTTTTAAAATGATTTTTTGGATGGGTAAAGAAGATGTGGTACATATATATGATGGAATATTATTCAACCATAAAAAAGAATGAATTTGAATCAGTTCTAGTGAGGTGGATGAACCTAGAGCCTGTTATACAGAGTGAAATAAATCAGAGAAAAACAAATATGGTATATTAATGCATATATATGGAATCTAGAAAATGGTATTGATAAGTTTAATTTTATTGGAGGATAATTTTTAACAATGTTGTGTTGGTTTCTTCCATATAACAGCATGAATCAGCCATAAGTATAAATATGTCCCCTTCCTCTTGAACCTCCTTCCTACTCCTCACCCCCCCATCCCATCCCACTATCTGATATTGGCAAATTCCTTTCTTGCTCCATCTGGCCAAATGTTTATGAATTTTATTGGACTTTAAAAGAAAACTTTTTGTTCAGTTGATTGATTTTTCTCTATTTTTTCATTTCAATTATTTTTTTCCTCTGGTAATCTTTTATCTTCATTATGTGAGTTTAACTGACTTATTCTAATCTACAGCTGGAAGTTTGTCATTGATATTTAGTACCATTTCTTTTTCTAATATAGGCATTTACTGCTATAAAGTCTTCATGACAAACAGCTTTAGCAGAATGTCATATGTTGCCTTCATTTTTATTCAGAGAAAAATACTTTGTAATTTCCTTTCTTATTTCTTCTCTGAAATATGGACTATGTAGAAGTGTCATATGCTATATAGGCTTTTGTCATTGTTTTTCAATCGCTAAGTCATGTCTGATACTTTTGACCCCATGGACTGCACCACACCAGGCTCCTCTGTCCTCCGCTATCTCCCAGAGTTTGCTCAAACTCATGTGCATTGAGTGAGTGATACTATCTAATAATCTCATTCTCTACTGCCACAAAAATGTCTAATTTAAATTTTAGAATTCAACAATTTCTTTGTATGTTTACATAGATATGCAATCATAGCCACAATCTAGTTTGACATTTCCATCATCTAAAAAGGATTCCTGATATCTATTTGCATTAAATCCTGTTTCTCATTCCAAGCTCCTGGCAATCACTAATTTACATTCTATCTGTATAGAATTGCCTTTTATGTGTATTTCTTATCGACAGAAACATAATGGGTCATTTAGAAGTATGTTATTTAATTTCATACTTTACCCTCTGGACCACCAGGGAAGCCCTCATTTCTTTTTTTAAAATGATTTTTTGGATGGGTAAAGAAGATGTGGTACATATATATGATGGAATATTATTCAACCATAAAAAAGAATGAATTTGAATCAGTTCTAGTGAGGTGGATGAACCTAGAGCCTGTTATACAGAGTGAAATAAATCAGAGAAAAACAAATATGGTATATTAATGCATATATATGGAATCTAGAAAATGGTATTGATAAGTTTAATTTTATTGGAGGATAATTTTTAACAATGTTGTGTTGGTTTCTTCCATATAACAGCATGAATCAGCCATAAGTATAAATATGTCCCCTTCCTCTTGAACCTCCTTCCTACTCCTCACCCCCCCATCCCATCCCACTATCTGATATTGGCAAATTCCTTTCTTGCTCCATCTGGCCAAATGTTTATGAATTTTATTGGACTTTAAAAGAAAACTTTTTGTTCAGTTGATTGATTTTTCTCTATTTTTTCATTTCAATTATTTTTTTCCTCTGGTAATCTTTTATCTTCATTATGTGAGTTTAACTGACTTATTCTAATCTACAGCTGGAAGTTTGTCATTGATATTTAGTACCATTTCTTTTTCTAATATAGGCATTTACTGCTATAAAGTCTTCATGACAAACAGCTTTAGCAGAATGTCATATGTTGCCTTCATTTTTATTCAGAGAAAAATACTTTGTAATTTCCTTTCTTATTTCTTCTCTGAAATATGGACTATGTAGAAGTGTCATATGCTATATAGGCTTTTGTCATTGTTTTTCAATCGCTAAGTCATGTCTGATACTTTTGACCCCATGGACTGCACCACACCAGGCTCCTCTGTCCTCCGCTATCTCCCAGAGTTTGCTCAAACTCATGTGCATTGAGTGAGTGATACTATCTAATAATCTCATTCTCTACTGCCACAAAAATGTCTAATTTAAATTTTAGAATTCAACAATTTCTTTGTATGTTTACATAGATATGCAATCATAGCCACAATCTAGTTTGACATTTCCATCATCTAAAAAGGATTCCTGATATCTATTTGCATTAAATCCTGTTTCTCATTCCAAGCTCCTGGCAATCACTAATTTACATTCTATCTGTATAGAATTGCCTTTTATGTGTATTTCTTATCGACAGAAACATAATGGGTCATTTAGAAGTATGTTATTTAATTTCTAATATATGTGAATTCTCTTAATTGCTTTCTGTTATTCATTTGCAATCATGTGCTTTGCATGATTTCAATTCTCTTAAACTTATTAAAGCATGTTTTATGTCCAAGGATATAGTTTACTCTGGAGAATGTTTCATCTGCCCCTGAGAAGAATGTGTAGTTTTGTGTGGTAGATGAAATGTTCTAGAGATGTCAGCTATATCAGGTTGGGTGATAGTATTGTTCAAGTCCTTTGTATCCCTGCTGATTTTTTGTTTAGTTTCTCTTTCCATTATTGAGTATGCAATACTGAAACCTCTGTTATTGTTGACATCTGTATTCTTCATTTCAGTGTTGTCAGTTCTTTTTTTTTGTTTGTTTGTTATATGTATTTTGAGTATAGGACACTAGGTATTTATGTTTTGATATTTTATATTTTTCCATTGAATCAATCATTTTATCATTTTTTGGTCTGGAGATATATTTTCTTCTAATACTGATATACACATTCAAACTCTCTTACGATTATTGTTTGCCTGGTTCAGCTTTCCCCATTCTTCCACTTTAAATAACTTTGTGTAATTGAGTAAATTTTCTCTCTTGTGGAGAGAGTGCAGTTGTTGTTGTTATTGTTGTAAAGTTGTCCAGTTGTGTCTGACTCTTTGCAACTAATGGCATAGATTGCAACTCAAAGGCATAGATTGCAGCAGCAGATTGCAGTAGGCCGCGCTGTCTCTCACTACCTTCCAGAGTTTGCCCAAGTTCATGTCGTTTGAATCAGTGATGCCATCCAACCATTTCATCCTCTGCTGCCTTTTTCTCCTTTTACCTTCAATCTTTCACAGCACCAAAGTCTTGGCAGTTGTATTACACATTATCTATTAGGTCTCAGTTTTACTAATCTATGCCTTTTGATTGGATTATTTAATCCATTTAATTTTCATGTAATTATTGATATGGTTGGATTAATGTCAGTCATTTTGCTATTTACTGTTCGTCCTCTACTGTCTTAGTTTGTTTTAAGTGGCTCTTTGGGGTGTCCTTTTTTAAAAAGTTAGTTTCTCTGTTATACATCTTATCTTAAAATAATCTGCTTCAAATTATTCCTAGTTTAACTGCTATGAAATGAAGTTTGCTGCAGTGTAGCTCCTTCCTCTCTCTTGTTCTTGGTGATATTCTCGTCGTGTATATTTAGCCTGATGTATCATATGATAGAAGTTATAAAATATAGTTTTACAGTAATTTTTATACCTTAACATCAGTCAAATGAAGATAAAATATATTCTTACTTTCTCTTATATTTATCTAAGTAATTCAACTTTCCTGGTGTCCTTTATTTCTCCATGGATTTAACTTACTGTGTGATTACATTTCCTGTATGCCTCAAAGATTACCTTTAGTATTTCATGTAAGGTAGGTTTGGTAGCAGTGAATTCTCTGATTATTTGGAAATGTATTCATTATTTCCTTTTTTTGAAGAATAGTTTGAATAAGGATTTCTTGATTGTCTTCTTTCATATATCATGTAAGCCTTAGTGTAGCTAGAAAGATCTTGTCTGTTTTTCACAAATAATCCATGATATTCTCCTATTGACTATAACAGTTTCATAGAACACCAGCCTCACAAAGTCATTCTGTCACTGTATGAATCAAGACCAAAATAAAACTATTCTATAGTCATGTCTGAACATGGATGAAAAAGGACAACATTGCCAAAACCACAAAAATGCACAGATAACATCCCACCCATGGTTAATATGAGTTAACTACTGTTCCTTCACCAATTATAGGTTAATCTTATTTCATTCTTCCTATTTTGCAGATAAAAAATTTTAAAATATGATCATAAAATTTCCTTTACTCATTGCAGTAGGCGCTGTCTCTCACTACCTTCCAGAGTTTGCCCAAGTTCATGTCGTATGAATCAGTGATGCCGTCCAACTTTTTCTTCCTCTGCTGCCTTTTTCTCCTTTTACCTTCAATCTTTCACAGCACCAAAGTCTTGGCAGTTGTATTACACATTATCTATTAGGTCTCAGTTTTACTAATCTATGCCTTTTGATTGGATTATTTAATCCATTTAATTTTCATGTAATTATTGATATGGTTGGATTAATGTCAGTCATTTTGCTATTTACTGTTCGTCCTCTACTGTCTTAGTTTGTTTTAAGTGGCTCTTTGGGGTGTCCTTTTTTAAAAAGTTAGTTTCTCTGTTATACATCTTATCTTAAAATAATCTGCTTCAAATTATTCCTAGTTTAACTGCTATGAAATGAAGTTTGCTGCAGTGTAGCTCCTTCCTCTCTCTTGTTCTTGGTGATATTCTCGTCGTGTATATTTAGCCTGATGTATCATATGATAGAAGTTATAAAATATAGTTTTACAGTAATTTTTATACCTTAACATCAGTCAAATGAAGATAAAATATATTCTTACTTTCTCTTATATTTATCTAAGTAATTCAACTTTCCTGGTGTCCTTTATTTCTCCATGGATTTAACTTACTGTGTGATTACATTTCCTGTATGCCTCAAAGATTACCTTTAGTATTTCATGTAAGGTAGGTTTGGTAGCAGTGAATTCTCTGATTATTTGGAAATGTATTCATTATTTCCTTTTTTTGAAGAATAGTTTGAATAAGGATTTCTTGATTGTCTTCTTTCATATATCATGTAAGCCTTAGTGTAGCTAGAAAGATCTTGTCTGTTTTTCACAAATAATCCATGATATTCTCCTATTGACTATAACAGTTTCATAGAACACCAGCCTCACAAAGTCATTCTGTCACTGTATGAATCAAGACCAAAATAAAACTATTCTATAGTCATGTCTGAACATGGATGAAAAAGGACAACATTGCCAAAACCACAAAAATGCACAGATAACATCCCACCCATGGTTAATATGAGTTAACTACTGTTCCTTCACCAATTATAGGTTAATCTTATTTCATTCTTCCTATTTTGCAGATAAAAAATTTTAAGATATGATCATAAAATTTCCTTTACTCATGAAATCATCTAATCCTTAGCCAAGCCATACTTCCGTAAGACTTCTTCCAAATAACCTGACACAACCCAAATCCTGTAACACCCTCTTACTGAGCCACTTCATAGTTCCCCATGGTGTGTGGTCTCCCCCACTACAACACATTAATAGCCTAACTTTGAGCAATTATGCATGAATTGTTAGTCTCTTCAGCTAAGGGGCATTAACACCTGAGTTACAAGAAGAAAAGTAGGAATGAGCAAAGACATACCAGTTAAATGCAATCAAAACTAAATTATGGATCATAACATTAATATCAGAAAAGTATTAATTCAAGGTTAATCAAAGTAAATAGTAAAGGATAAGGTTTACAAAAAAATATTTAAGTTGAAAATCTGTAGTTACTCAAAAATTACATAAGGATGACAAAAAAAGATATTCCTGGATTACTCTAGCTCAAGAGTAGTGATGAGCAAGATTTTTTGATAAGGAGCCAAAGCAGTAAACATTTTCAATTTTGCAGACCAGATCTTTTCAAGGACTCAGCTTTGCCATTTTAGTGTGAAAGCCACCATAGATAAAACACAAACAAATGGACGAGATTATACTTCAAGGAAGCTTTACATATAGATGCTGAAATTGGAATTTTGTATAATTTTCATGTGACACAAGGCATTCTTTTAATTTTTAATAGCTAAAAAATATAAAAAATATTTTGGCTCATGCAGTGTACAAAACAGGTGATGGACCAGGTTTGACCTGTGAGCTTTACTTGCTACTCCTTCTCTAGTCACTGTATAGCTCACAGCCCTTGACCATCATTTTGTCTTTGCATTCTTTTAATTTGTTTATTAGACTATAACAGTTTCATAGAACACCAGCCTCACAAAGTCATTCTGTCACTGTATGAATAAAAATCTATTCTATAGTCATGTCTGAACATGGATGAAAAGGACAACATTGCCAAAACCACAAAAATGCACAGATAACATCCCACCCATGGTTAATATGAGTTAACTACTGTTCCTTCACCAATTATAGGTTAATCTTATTTCATTCTTCCTATTTTGCAGATAAAAAATTTTAAGATATGATCATAAAATTTCCTTTACTCATGAAATCATCTAATCCTTAGCCAAGCCATACTTCCGTAAGACTTCTTCCAAATAACCTGACACAACCCAAATCCTGTAACACCCTCTTACTGAGCCACTTCATAGTTCCCCATGGTGTGTGGTCTCCCCCACTACAACACATTAATAGCCTAACTTTGAGCAATTATGCATGAATTGTTAGTCTCTTCAGCTAAGGGGCATTAACACCTGAGTTACAAGAAGAAAAGTAGGAATGAGCAAAGACATACCAGTTAAATGCAATCAAAACTAAATTATGGATCATAACATTAATATCAGAAAAGTATTAATTCAAGGTTAATCAAAGTAAATAGTAAAGGATAAGGTTTACAAAAAAATATTTAAGTTGAAAATCTGTAGTTACTCAAAAATTACATAAGGATGACAAAAAAAGATATTCCTGGATTACTCTAGCTCAAGAGTAGTGATGAGCAAGATTTTTTGATAAGGAGCCAAAGCAGTAAACATTTTCAATTTTGCAGACCAGATCTTTTCAAGGACTCAGCTTTGCCATTTTAGTGTGAAAGCCACCATAGATAAAACACAAACAAATGGACGAGATTATACTTCAAGGAAGCTTTACATATAGATGCTGAAATTGGAATTTTGTATAATTTTCATGTGACACAAGGCATTCTTTTAATTTTTTTAATAGCTAAAAAATATAAAAAATATTTTGGCTCATGCAGTGTACAAAAACAGGTGATGGACCAGGTTTGACCTGTGAGCTTTACTTGCTACTCCTTCTCTAGTCACTGTATAGCTCACAGCCTCACATCTTTACCAGAACATTATTTTCTCAGTTCATGTCTTTAGTACCTTTTAATGACAGTACTCTCTTCTGTACAATTTGTTCCCCTATTAGACTTAAAATAATTGAATGAACTTTACATTTTATTCATTTGCTTGTTGTTGGATCCCTACCCCCTCCCCCAACTAGAATGTGCACTCTTTGAAAATTAGAATTTTCAGTTTTGTTTCTTGTTTCAGCCCCAGTGCCTAAGAAAGTGTCTGATGTGTTGTATGCATTTAATGAATATCTTTACAATGGGAACACTGAAACTATGGGAAGAGTCAGACAAGCCACAGATGACGACAGTCACATGGGTCTAGGGTCGGTCAAATGTCAATGTCTCCAGGTTGAGAATACACATGGGAGATCCCTTTCCCTTGCTGTTTTGAGAACACTCAAGAAATATCTTGGGGAAACCAAGGGCAGAAGGATGAGAGTTAAAAAAACTGAGCTGTTATCACTGGTCTTAGATATAACAAGAGATTTTTCGAATCAGGAAATTTAGCTTAAAAAATCTAGTTTGGATTAAATTTTTGTTACTTGATACCTAGCTGGTAAAGTTTTATAGACAGTATTATATTGGATATGGATAGAAACTATAAAGTTACTGTCTGATTTCTCATATCAGTAAGCATTCTTATCTTAATTATAAAATAAGAGAAGGGTAGAAAGTCCATGTTAGTAGTGGCTGCCTTACAGGAGCACTGGTGATATAACTTAGGAGAATTTATCAGCTGTGCATGTGTATTCAGTCACTTCTGTCATGTCGGCCTCTTTGCGACCCCATGGACTGTAGTCCATCAGGCTCCTCTGTTCATGAGATTCTCTAGGCAAGCATACCAAAGTGGGTTGCCATGTTTTCAGGAAATCTTTTCAAGGACTCAGCTTTGCCATTTTAGTGTGAAAGCCACCATAGATAAAACACAAACAAATGGACGAGATTATACTTCAAGGAAGCTTTACATATAGATGCTGAAATTGGAATTTTGTATAATTTTCATGTGACACAAGGCATTCTTTTAATTTTTTTAATAGCTAAAAAATATAAAAAATATTTTGGCTCATGCAGTGTACAAAAACAGGTGATGGACCAGGTTTGACCTGTGAGCTTTACTTGCTACTCCTTCTCTAGTCACTGTATAGCTCACAGCCTCACATCTTTACCAGAACATTATTTTCTCAGTTCATGTCTTTAGTACCTTTTAATGACAGTACTCTCTTCTGTACAATTTGTTCCCCTATTAGACTTAAAATAATTGAATGAACTTTACATTTTATTCATTTGCTTGTTGTTGGATCCCTACCCCCTCCCCCAACTAGAATGTGCACTCTTTGAAAATTAGAATTTTCAGTTTTGTTTCTTGTTTCAGCCCCAGTGCCTAAGAAAGTGTCTGATGTGTTGTATGCATTTAATGAATATCTTTACAATGGGAACACTGAAACTATGGGAAGAGTCAGACAAGCCACAGATGACGACAGTCACATGGGTCTAGGGTCGGTCAAATGTCAATGTCTCCAGGTTGAGAATACACATGGGAGATCCCTTTCCCTTGCTGTTTTGAGAACACTCAAGAAATATCTTGGGGAAACCAAGGGCAGAAGGATGAGAGTTAAAAAAACTGAGCTGTTATCACTGGTCTTAGATATAACAAGAGATTTTTCGAATCAGGAAATTTAGCTTAAAAAATCTAGTTTGGATTAAATTTTTGTTACTTGATACCTAGCTGGTAAAGTTTTATAGACAGTATTATATTGGATATGGATAGAAACTATAAAGTTACTGTCTGATTTCTCATATCAGTAAGCATTCTTATCTTAATTATAAAATAAGAGAAGGGTAGAAAGTCCATGTTAGTAGTGGCTGCCTTACAGGAGCACTGGTGATATAACTTAGGAGAATTTATCAGCTGTGCATGTGTATTCAGTCACTTCTGTCATGTCGGCCTCTTTGCGACCCCATGGACTGTAGTCCATCAGGCTCCTCTGTTCATGAGATTCTCTAGGCAAGCATACCAAAGTGGGTTGCCATGCCCTTCTCTAGGGGATCTTCTCAGCCCAGGGGTCAAACCCACATCTCCTGCATCGCAAGCAGATTCTTCCCTATCTGAGCCACCAGGGAAAACCATTTAAAGTGGTAGGTAGTTGTAAACAAAACAGCGTAATTGAAACCATGCTTTTGGAAGAATATAGGCTAAATAGACTTTTGAAAACCTGAAAGGGGAATGAATCTGTTATGGCATGGTTTTTGTGAGAATAAATTCCAAGTACTAAACTATTTATATTCTAAGGAACATTTAAAATACAACTCTTTCATAAGTTACAGCCGGCCTGCCTGTGGTCTCTTTTCCCAGAGAACAAGATTTGGCCACAGGAACATGTTCACCATTCTTGGAGCTTAGTGTAACTCTTGAGCCGAGTTACTTAGAAGGAAAGAAAAAAAACAAGCAGAACATGATGTGAGTGTAGCATATCAAATGATACCTGGGCACCTTAGAAACACAAGAACACACTGCATTTGAAAAGCTTGACTGTGATATTTCCTTTTTTTCCCTGAGCTGCTGATCAGAAACTTCCATGGTCCTTTTAGGGGAGGCTTGATCAGGCTCAGCAAAGAATGAGCCCACACAGACCTCCTGGGGACCCTGGGGGCAGTAGATAGAATTTCACAGGCAGTGTTTCCTCCCCTTCCCTGTACTTCTGTTGCTTGATTTTCCTCTCTACCTGCCAGTTTCTGGAGGCTGAGAAAAGGTTTAAGATAGTGTCTAGAGTCCCTAGAAATGTGTCAGTCTTGGATAACACATTTCCCTCATTCTAACTTGTACATAGTAGTTCTGTTGAATAATATAGATGTGGCTGTAAAGGTACATTTCCATTAACTTTATGGATATTTCTCACCTCAGTAAGTCAAGGCCATATCCTATATTTTTTATATATCATTGTAAAAGCTTCTGAATATGTTTCTTCCTAATACTAAACTGTTAAATAGGCAGTCATATTTTATCTAAAAGCATGATAAAGGCACTATGTCAAAATATTAAAATAATCAAATGCATACTATTCTTTACTGTAGACTGCACGTGCAAATAACACACTAATGAGTTAGTTGTTTCAAGTAGATAGAAGCATTACTCATCCCCAGGCTTGGAACTTGCCTGTATAGTTTCTGACTTTTGAAACGCTATTCTAATTTGTTGTAGTATCCTGCTTAAAGTGGACATAGATCCTATTTATCAATCTGTTTAATGATACTTCCATGTGCAAGCTCTTTCAGCCTGCAAATAAAGTCCAGTTTCAGACTTTCAAACTTCTCTCAGATTCTCACAATTGTATTAGTGATCATGCTCTTGAAAGAAAATTTTAGACTAATCCAGTTCCTTTTCACCTTATATCCGTTCCTTATATCCTTATATCTGTGATCTCAAAGTCTCTCCTTTTTCAATCCATCAATGGGAAAATTTCAAAATTTTAATCTCAAAGCATTTTGCTCAGTACATTTAGAAGCTCATCAGTGCAATACATATTTATTGCCTTTCTAACCTTGACCTGTCTTCCCAGCTCATCTCTTGTCTTAGAACAATATCTTCATCTTTCTAAGAAGGCTCATGTCAATAGCATACTTCACCTCAACTGCACACAAAATAACTTCCTCTTGAATATTCAGGGAAGCTTCACTCATATAGGACTATAGAACGAATTATTCTAGGTGACATTTTACAGGTCACTTCCAAGGAGATTTCTGGAGGTATTCTAAGTCAGCGATTTGTCCCTCCTCTGCTCTCTTTAGAAACAATCACAGAAACCAAATCCTTACCTTGAAATTTGCCTGACAACACAAGCAGAAAAAATGAACCTGACAACAAACAAAGTCGCTTTCCTCTCTACCTGCCAGTTTCTGGAGGCTGAGAAAAGGTTTAAGATAGTGTCTAGAGTCCCTAGAAATGTGTCAGTCTTGGATAACACATTTCCCTCATTCTAACTTGTACATAGTAGTTCTGTTGAATAATATAGATGTGGCTGTAAAGGTACATTTCCATTAACTTTATGGATATTTCTCACCTCAGTAAGTCAAGGCCATATCCTATATTTTTTATATATCATTGTAAAAGCTTCTGAATATGTTTCTTCCTAATACTAAACTGTTAAATAGGCAGTCATATTTTATCTAAAAGCATGATAAAGGCACTATGTCAAAATATTAAAATAATCAAATGCATACTATTCTTTACTGTAGACTGCACGTGCAAATAACACACTAATGAGTTAGTTGTTTCAAGTAGATAGAAGCATTACTCATCCCCAGGCTTGGAACTTGCCTGTATAGTTTCTGACTTTTGAAACGCTATTCTAATTTGTTGTAGTATCCTGCTTAAAGTGGACATAGATCCTATTTATCAATCTGTTTAATGATACTTCCATGTGCAAGCTCTTTCAGCCTGCAAATAAAGTCCAGTTTCAGACTTTCAAACTTCTCTCAGATTCTCACAATTGTATTAGTGATCATGCTCTTGAAAGAAAATTTTAGACTAATCCAGTTCCTTTTCACCTTATATCCGTTCCTTATATCCTTATATCTGTGATCTCAAAGTCTCTCCTTTTTCAATCCATCAATGGGAAAATTTCAAAATTTTAATCTCAAAGCATTTTGCTCAGTACATTTAGAAGCTCATCAGTGCAATACATATTTATTGCCTTTCTAACCTTGACCTGTCTTCCCAGCTCATCTCTTGTCTTAGAACAATATCTTCATCTTTCTAAGAAGGCTCATGTCAATAGCATACTTCACCTCAACTGCACACAAAATAACTTCCTCTTGAATATTCAGGGAAGCTTCACTCATATAGGACTATAGAACGAATTATTCTAGGTGACATTTTACAGGTCACTTCCAAGGAGATTTCTGGAGGTATTCTAAGTCAGCGATTTGTCCCTCCTCTGCTCTCTTTAGAAACAATCACAGAAACCAAATCCTTACCTTGAAATTTGCCTGACAACACAAGCAGAAAAAATGAACCTGAGTGAGGGTTGTGGTGGGCAGAACAATGGCCCCTCCAGAGAAGTCCATGTCCTAGTTTTTGGCACCCGTAAATGTGTTGCCTTACATGGCAGAATGGATTTTGCACATGTGATTAAATTAAGGCCCTTGAGGTGGGGAGATGATCCTGAAATATTCAGGGGGACCCGATGTAATCCCTGTAGTCCTCCTAAGTGGAAGAAGGAGGCAGGAGATTGAGTGTGAGAGCTTGGAAGATGCTACTGCCTTTAAAGATGGAAGAAGGGGCCCAGAAGCTAAGGAATGTACAGGTCCTCTAGAAATTAAAAAAAGAACAGGGAAAGATTCTTCCCTAGAGCCTCCAGAAGGGAATGTGATTGCTGACACCCAGATTTTTAATTCAGTGAGACTTCTGTCAAGCGTCTGACCTCTAGAAATGTAAAATAATAAGTTTGTGTTATTTTAAGGCACTATGCTTATTGAAACTGTAATTGAAATCTAGTAAAATTTGCAATCTAAGGGGATAAGGAGACTTTAGATTTCTTTAGTAAGAAGTATGATTATAGTATAAATATTCTAATTCTTCAGATAGCACAGAAGTCATCTATCTTATAATCTTATGTGTGTATCTTATGTACCTGTTTTATACATATGCACATATATAAGTTTAGATATATAAATGTATATGTCATAAAGGATAATGTTCTGAAAATATTTCAAAATTTAAGAAATACTATCTTAAGACAGGCCAAGATGATAATTGCCTTCTTTGTTTCATAATCCATTCTGGTCAGCAAAATAAAACATCAGGCATATTTCTACTGTAGCTTAGAGTTCTGCCACTCTGTCAGAGACCTATGCCAGGTATTCTGTTCAGTTCTGCAGTAAGCCAGCTATCAGAGTTTACAAACCATTATATAAACACCTGGAATTTGGATAAGATTCAAAAGTACTAAGTCATGTGTTTTCATAGTCTGAAAATTACCTCTGAAACTTTTACTCCCCAATGATAAGCTAAAAATAGAAAAATTGAGAAACACTCTAATAGTGAAAGTTAAATTTTCAATGTTTTAATCAAATAATTAATTCTAATAATTGAACTAATTTTAATCAGGATTTATGTATTTAGTTATAAGTGTGACTGTTTTTAGTGAACCCAAGACAATCATTTGCATTCTAATCTCCATTGTTTTTCTTAGCTTTCTTTCCAAATCATTTATTAATAAAATGTTAGTAAACATTCATTTTGAGTAACTTTTGGTAATAATAGGTTGGGAAGTTTGGGCAGTTATCAAGTGCTCAGTGAAATGTATTCTAGTGGGAAAACTTTGTGTTATTTTAAGGCACTATGCTTATTGAAACTGTAATTGAAATCTAGTAAAATTTGCAATCTAAGGGGATAAGGAGACTTTAGATTTCTTTAGTAAGAAGTATGATTATAGTATAAATATTCTAATTCTTCAGATAGCACAGAAGTCATCTATCTTATAATCTTATGTGTGTATCTTATGTACCTGTTTTATACATATGCACATATATAAGTTTAGATATATAAATGTATATGTCATAAAGGATAATGTTCTGAAAATATTTCAAAATTTAAGAAATACTATCTTAAGACAGGCCAAGATGATAATTGCCTTCTTTGTTTCATAATCCATTCTGGTCAGCAAAATAAAACATCAGGCATATTTCTACTGTAGCTTAGAGTTCTGCCACTCTGTCAGAGACCTATGCCAGGTATTCTGTTCAGTTCTGCAGTAAGCCAGCTATCAGAGTTTACAAACCATTATATAAACACCTGGAATTTGGATAAGATTCAAAAGTACTAAGTCATGTGTTTTCATAGTCTGAAAATTACCTCTGAAACTTTTACTCCCCAATGATAAGCTAAAAATAGAAAAATTGAGAAACACTCTAATAGTGAAAGTTAAATTTTCAATGTTTTAATCAAATAATTAATTCTAATAATTGAACTAATTTTAATCAGGATTTATGTATTTAGTTATAAGTGTGACTGTTTTTAGTGAACCCAAGACAATCATTTGCATTCTAATCTCCATTGTTTTTCTTAGCTTTCTTTCCAAATCATTTATTAATAAAATGTTAGTAAACATTCATTTTGAGTAACTTTTGGTAATAATAGGTTGGGAAGTTTGGGCAGTTATCAAGTGCTCAGTGAAATGTATTCTAGTGGGAAAACTTTGTTTATAACACTGTTATGTTATTGGTAGTATAAAATTAGAAGACTAAATTATTTAATTATGATGCAGACATAATACAGGAGTTATCATTTTTATAAAAATGACACATGCCTATTATAAAATTTAAAGGAAATGAAAGAATATAAAAAGAACAAAATGAATTATGTCAAATATTGATGTATTACATATATTTGGGTAGAAAATAAATAAGAAAAAATATAAAAATGTAATTATACTGCATGTGGCATTTCCAGTAAAAATTTTAGGTTTTATTTCACTAAAATGTAATAGTTAACAGCACAACTGAAATTGACACAAATGCTAAAGTTTGGTCATAGTTTCTTTACCACAAAAGCTACTAATCTTTTAAGAAGGGTTTTACATCCTGAAAAATGGTTTTAAACATCCTGAAGAATGTTTAGGATGGAGTTATTAGTTGGACAGTATGAACATTGATTATAAAAAATGATGAGGGCATCCGGGCGGTGCGTCGGGCTGCAGGAGAAGATGGCAGTCTCCACAGGCGTTAAAGTTCCTCGTAATTTTTGCTTGTTGGAAGAACTTGAAGAAGGACAAAAAGGAGTGGGCGATGGTATGGTCAGCTGGGGCTTGGAAGACGACGAAGACATGACACTCACGAGGTGGACAGGCATGATCATCGGGCTACCAAGGACAAATTATGAAAACAGAATATATAGCCTGAAAGTAGAATGTGGACCTAAATATCCCGAAGCGCCTCCATCAGTTAGATTCGTGACCAAAATTAATATGAATGGAATAAATAATTCCAGTGGAATGGTGGATGCACGAAGCATACCAGTGTTAGCAAAATGGCAAAATTCTTATAGCATTAAAGTTGTACTTCAAGAGCTAAGACGTCTAATGATGTCCAAAGAAAATATGAAGCTTCCACAGCCACCAGAAGGACAAACGTACAACAATTAATTTTAGTGGATCTCAAACTTGTCTTAAATCAGCAACCTTCTACTCATGTTAATGTCTTGGTAAAATATCACAATGCAGAATACCCACACATTAAGTAAGATAATTCCAGCTGGTAAACATGACCTGGACATTTGTAAGAATATATTTAATATATGTACACCCATTATGTTTTCAGGTTACAGGGGGAAAATTCAGCACAATTTTTTTTTTGTTAAGGCACCGCCATTTAAGCATGAACCTGGAGTCCTCACTGGAACTCAGACTTGCAGGTGGGAGCACGGCGAGAAGCATTGCTGGCTGTGCAGGCAGGGGTGTTTCTGACGGGACAGCTGAGGAGAAAACCCAAATGACATGCTCCATCATCTTTCTTAGTGAAAGAGCTTCAGTTGAAATTGTCTAAAGTAGCAGGTACAGCGAATATTGTCACAAATTGTGTTAATTTTTGAGGCGGTATGGGTGCTGACTATTAGTAGTATCAAAAATATGTTCAGGATTGTTTTGATACCTGTATTTATAATAAAAAAAAAATGCTGTGGGGGACGTGAATGCATTTGTTACAAGCTGTTCCTGTGTGTTCCGTGTAACAGATGTGGTAAATATTTGTTTACAGTCTTGTCGGACAGACCATGCATTCACGTTTAAGTGAAATCAACAAAAAGGAAATAGGTGTATGGATATGTGATTTTGAGATTAAAGTTAGTCTTAAAATTGTAAATAAAATGTGGAATGTGTCTTCAAAAAAAAAAATGATGAGAAAACTATCTATTTCTACTTTTGCTTTCACTCTCTTGACTACGGCAGACAGATTCTCCCCACCTCTGGCAGCTTTTGCACTTATGTGGTCCCCTCTACCTCTGACTTGCAGGTAACCAGCAGGACACAAAAAGGTTAAAGAACATTATGTCATGTTCACGTTGCATAAGATTTTAATGTCCATCTTGCTAAGCATCAGATCCTTGCAGACTGTTACTGTAAAAGCCTCAGTTTCTTGCTGGTTATCCCCACTAGTGCCTACTTTCCTCCTCATGAGTCTGTTAGAAGACAGTTCACAAAATAGCTTCTTAATTTGTCCGAGTCAATAACGAAGAGAGTTTAGCTTCTTGATTCATGAAAGTCAAACAGGCAGAGAGTTTCATTAAGACAAATCATTTCACTTGTGGGCGATTTTTATTTTTCACAAATGAATGACTCTAACTTCCAAGTTTCATTCCATCATTAAAATTCACCCTATTGCTTACCCTAGGGACTGGAGGTGGTTAAGAGACTGGGTAATGGGGGCTCAGAGGTTGTTAGACTGCGCCTACAACTTCACAGGCAAGCTCCTTACCATCATAAATCTTGTTACTTTACTACTTCCTCATCTCTTAAGACCCCTGGAGAAGGGAATGGTTAGTGAACTCTTGCACAAATCAAGGAAAAAAGTTGATGACACCTTGGATTGGAGTTGGGGAGGAAGTTGACAGCAGCCATGGTGGAGACGGACTAGATGAAGAAGTAGATAGATCTGAAAAAGACTTTTGAGATAATATCCACCATATGTGGTGGTGGACTGCGTGGGGGCATGAAGTTTGGGAGGAAGAGGTTTCAAAAATGATTGTTACAATTCTAACTTTGTGCCAAAAAATGGATACTGATGTCAATGACTCAAGTAAAGACGCAATCTCCTCTCCAGTATTACAACCTTTAGAACCACATTTCCTGTGAACTATCTCTCCTTCTCTCACTTGATCAAAACTTCCAGATTCTCCTAGTTAAAATTACCAAGGTCAATATAATATAAGTTACTATGTGGATGACTGATTCGTCAGATGGTGCAACAAAGGGAAATGAAATATTTTGGGTACCACAAGGCAGAGATTTCAGGGCAAGAGAAATCTCATTGCTTTTTTTCCCTGGGATTTAGATTCATATAGAAAACTTGATAGAGGTCCCTATCGAGAGACCTAAGAGAATAAGTATATTGACGTGGTATATTATTTTGTTTCAATATATTCCACTCTTAGTATCCTACATTATTGATACATAAGTAGTTTTAAAGTACTGGCTATTTATTATTCCAAACAAATAATACATCATAAGCAGATGTAATACATATAAGCAGAATATAAGTAGAAAGCTATCCTAAATCTCATAGCATGTAACTTGTTTGATTGATCAAAATTGAGAATCCATTTTTCATTTTCTCCCAGACTTACAAAAACCAAGTTTAATTCTTTGTAACTTTCCCTCTTTCTGCTGTTTAAGTTCAAGATGAATTTAAATCATTAAAACCCTCAGTGTCATGAAATACTTATTTTAAAAGTGATGTTTCTTATTGTCAACTCATACCTACTTGTGTTAGAAATCAGAAAAATAAAACTGTGGTTTTATCAGTAGAATACAGGTTCTGCCTACTCTGTTAGAAGAGGTGGAGCCAGAGCTGGCAGCTTTTCTGACTGAAATCTGGGGTCCTTTGTCAGCAAATCGCTTCTGGGCATATTTCCCAAAGACACTGTCTCCTAGGCTCCTGAGAGAACATGAGTGAGGTGTTGAATGTGGTGTGGCTCGAGGTGAAGGATGGGAGAGGCACTGGAGGGATGAAAAGCTGAAATGGGTGTATGTAGAGATGATGAATTGTTGCAGCAGTTAGAAGTACTATGAGGAGCTTCCCTTGTGGCTCAGTAGATAGATCCTTTTGAGATAATATCCACCATATGTGGTGGTGGACTGCGTGGGGGCATGAAGTTTGGGAGGAAGAGGTTTCAAAAATGATTGTTACAATTCTAACTTTGTGCCAAAAAATGGATACTGATGTCAATGACTCAAGTAAAGACGCAATCTCCTCTCCAGTATTACAACCTTTAGAACCACATTTCCTGTGAACTATCTCTCCTTCTCTCACTTGATCAAAACTTCCAGATTCTCCTAGTTAAAATTACCAAGGTCAATATAATATAAGTTACTATGTGGATGACTGATTCGTCAGATGGTGCAACAAAGGGAAATGAAATATTTTGGGTACCACAAGGCAGAGATTTCAGGGCAAGAGAAATCTCATTGCTTTTTTTCCCTGGGATTTAGATTCATATAGAAAACTTGATAGAGGTCCCTATCGAGAGACCTAAGAGAATAAGTATATTGACGTGGTATATTATTTTGTTTCAATATATTCCACTCTTAGTATCCTACATTATTGATACATAAGTAGTTTTAAAGTACTGGCTATTTATTATTCCAAACAAATAATACATCATAAGCAGATGTAATACATATAAGCAGAATATAAGTAGAAAGCTATCCTAAATCTCATAGCATGTAACTTGTTTGATTGATCAAAATTGAGAATCCATTTTTCATTTTCTCCCAGACTTACAAAAACCAAGTTTAATTCTTTGTAACTTTCCCTCTTTCTGCTGTTTAAGTTCAAGATGAATTTAAATCATTAAAACCCTCAGTGTCATGAAATACTTATTTTAAAAGTGATGTTTCTTATTGTCAACTCATACCTACTTGTGTTAGAAATCAGAAAAATAAAACTGTGGTTTTATCAGTAGAATACAGGTTCTGCCTACTCTGTTAGAAGAGGTGGAGCCAGAGCTGGCAGCTTTTCTGACTGAAATCTGGGGTCCTTTGTCAGCAAATCGCTTCTGGGCATATTTCCCAAAGACACTGTCTCCTAGGCTCCTGAGAGAACATGAGTGAGGTGTTGAATGTGGTGTGGCTCGAGGTGAAGGATGGGAGAGGCACTGGAGGGATGAAAAGCTGAAATGGGTGTATGTAGAGATGATGAATTGTTGCAGCAGTTAGAAGTACTATGAGGAGCTTCCCTTGTGGCTCAGCTAGTAAAGAATCTGCCTGCAAAGCAGGAGACCCAATTCCTGAGTCAGAAAGATCCCTTGAAGAAGGGATAGGCTACCCACTCCATTGTTCTTGGGCTTCCCTGCTGGCTCAGTTGATAAAGAATCCTCCCGCATATACAATGCAGGAGATCTGAGTTGAGAAGATCCCCTGGAGAAGGGAAAGGCTACCTGCTCCAATATTCTTGCCTGGAGAATTCCGTGGCTTGTCCATGGGTCACAAAGACTTGGATATGACAAGTGACTTTCACTTCACTTTAACTTAAAGTACTAGAACACACACACTCACACACACACACACACACACCCCCAGGGCTATTGGTGCACCTTAAAACGTGATTCTCAAGGAGAAGAGGAAGGAGAGTATGAAATACATAGTGAAAAAGTGTTAGTCACTCAGTCATGTTTGGTTCTTTGCAACCCCATGGACTGTAGCCCACCAGGCTCCTCTGTCTGTGGAATCCTCCAGGTAAGAATAATGGAGTGGGGGTTTCCCTGAAGGTTCAGTGGGTAAAGGACACCTCCTTGCAGTATAAGGGACGCCGGTTCGATCCCTGGCCTGAGAAGATCCCATGTGCCGTGGAG
Source organism: Tragulus kanchil (assembly GCA_022376925.1). Lineage (NCBI taxonomy): Eukaryota > Metazoa > Chordata > Mammalia > Artiodactyla > Tragulidae > Tragulus > Tragulus kanchil. Next base: position 51,644,475 of record JAIOJX010000029.1, on the reverse strand, counting down.
CGGTTGGACCGATGTGTCCAACTACCGCACCCGAGCTCTGGAGTGCATGCACTGAAAACCAGTGCTCTGCAACGAGAGAGGCCACTGCGATGGGAGGCCCACACAGGTCAAAGAACAAAGATGGATGAAAATAAATAGATGAAAGGATTACTAGAAGTGGCCAAAAAGAAAAAAGAATACTGGAGTGGATTGCCATTCCCTTCTCCAGGGGATCTTCGACTCAGGAAGTGAACCTTGGTTTCCTGAATTGCAGGCAGATTCTTCACTGTCTGAGTCACCAGGGAAGACCACACCCCAATAGCATTTATTAATTAAACTGTACAGTTTTCAAAGCACGCCGAAACTGTCTTAAACACCGAAGAGTAGTTGTCTTGAAGAAGGACAGAGGAATGGGAGCAGGGAATAAGGATCCAATGGAGTCAGTAGTTATGCGCACAGGAGCAAGCATGAGCAGATCAGTGCATTGAGGCTGCTGACTGATTCTTGTCTCCTTCTCTGAGGTTCCCACACCATGAAAGACAAAAATTCTTGTGTTAGACATTGTGTGCAAGTGCCAAGGCAGAAATAAAATAGTCCTACCATCCTGTTTAGAAATTCCTGTTTAGATATTGTTTTGTTCCTTTCCAATCTAATTTAATGCACTTTTATAGTTAAGAACATAATAAAAATAAATACACAATTTTGTATATTTTTTCCGCACAGTTTTATATTTTCTCCCCCCATGTTACAGAATAAGAGGTAGTCTTATAAGTCTGGTATAGATAGAGTTTTCTATTTTTGGCATTTAGTAGCTTTACTATCTTGGACACGTTGAGTAACCCTGCTGGTGACAGTTTCTTTATCTGTAATAACAGGTAATAATTTCTACCTCCCAAGATGGAAATCTGAAGATTAAATGATATCATGCCTGAACGGTGCCTAATTTGCTGCTGGCACAGAGTTTGGGCAGCTTCTGTTCCGGGAAAGATTTCCTCATGCTGGCCTTAGAAATAAACATGTCGTAATGTCTCTCTTACACTCATATCTCTCATCCCTGGATATTTAGATTGCTTTAAATACTCTATTATTATGAACAAAAATCTTAAGATAATCTATATGCTTAAAATTTTATCACATCTTATTTCCTTAGGAGTTCTCTGGTTACTAACCAGACATTATTGCTATGTTTAAGGCTTTGACAACAGAAATGCTTCATTTTCTTCAACAAGCTAATACCAATATATATCCTCAATCTCCTTTTTTTTAAAGCACAGTTTTTTATTTTCTTTCTCAGATTTTCTGTCGTCAGATCTTTTATCTTTATCCTCTCTTTCTAAAGGATTTGATTCCAGTAAAATAGTGGATTGCCATTCCCTTCTCCAGGGGATCTTCGACTCAGGAAGTGAACCTGGGTTTCCTGAATTGCAGGCAGATTCTTCACTGTCTGAGTCACCAGGAAGACCACACCCCAATAGCATTTATTAATTAAACTGTACAGTTTTCAAAGCACGCCGAAACTGTCTTAAACACCAAGAGTAGTTGTCTTGAAGAAGGACAGAGGAATGGGAGCAGGGAATAAGGATCCAATGGAGTCAGTAGTTATGCGCACAGGAGCAAGCATGAGCAGATCAGTGCATTGAGGCTGCTGACTGATTCTTGTCTCCTTCTCTGAGGTTCCCACACCATGAAAGACAAAAATTCTTGTGTTAGACATTGTGTGCAAGTGCCAAGGCAGAAATAAAATAGTCCTACCATCCTGTTTAGAAATTCCTGTTTAGATATTGTTTTGTTCCTTTCCAATCTAATTTAATGCACTTTTATAGTTAAGAACATAATAAAAATAAATACACAATTTTGTATATTTTTTCCCGCACAGTTTTATATTTTCTCCCCCCATGTTACAGAATAAGAGGTAGTCTTATAAGTCTGGTATAGATAGAGTTTTCTATTTTTGGCATTTAGTAGCTTTACTATCTTGGACACGTTGAGTAACCCTGCTGGTGACAGTTTCTTTATCTGTAATAACAGGTAATAATTTCTACCTCCCAAGATGGAAATCTGAAGATTAAATGATATCATGCCTGAACGGTGCCTAATTTGCTGCTGGCACAGAGTTTGGGCAGCTTCTGTTCCGGGAAAGATTTCCTCATGCTGGCCTTAGAAATAAACATGTCGTAATGTCTCTCTTACACTCATATCTCTCATCCCTGGATATTTAGATTGCTTTAAATACTCTATTATTATGAACAAAAATCTTAAGATAATCTATATGCTTAAAATTTTATCACATCTTATTTCCTTAGGAGTTCTCTGGTTACTAACCAGACATTATTGCTATGTTTAAGGCTTTGACAACAGAAATGCTTCATTTTCTTCAACAAGCTAATACCAATATATATCCTCAATCTCCTTTTTTTTAAAGCACAGTTTTTTATTTTCTTTCTCAGATTTTCTGTCGTCAGATCTTTTATCTTTATCCTCTCTTTCTAAAGGATTTGATTCCAGTAAAATAGTGTGAATACTTTTGTATACCTCCCTCCTTTACCCTCCCTGTTTTCTTAAGTTCCAGATGTTCTTATTAGTTTAGGGCTATAGTTCCATGTTTCATAAGAGCTCTATTCTATCTTTTATTAAAAAACCATGTTATTGGGAATATTTTTCTAAGTTATTTTTAATCTTAAAAACTGGATCCAGGAGATTTATTTCCTTTAGCCTTTTGGAGAAAACCTTGATATTTTTACACAAGGCAGAGACAGACTAATTTTCTTTGTTCTAATTGCCATTGTTTTAGCATTTTGAATAAGTGCACTTTAAAAATTTCACATGCAACTGGCCATTCATTAATAATCTTCGTATATAGTATTTAGGGTAGCAAAGCAGTATTTAAAATCACTTCTGAGTCTATGGAGAGACATTGTCAATAATACTTGTATTTCAACCCCAGTGTCAAAACGTCCAGGAAAAGTTGCTTAGACATCTTTCCTTCATCTGCAAACAGACAAAATCAGGGGGGGCTGATTATCACAGGTTAAATTTATACACAGGAATTAATCAGTCATCACTTATTGAGTGTAGAGTGTGGGCAGCGGGTTACGTGAGCTAACAGCAGAAGAATGGAAGAGAATAGAAGGTTTCTGCCTTTCCTTCCAAGAACTTTTAATCTGGTTGGGGTAGATGAGACAAAATAGAGAAAAAGATAACTGAGCTTCTAGTGTTGCACGTGGCATGTCTGGGAGTGGAAGAGATGGTGCTGTGGGGCTTTGATGGAGAAGGCGTACTGGCTAGAGGGGTCAGAGAAAGTCAGCTGAGGTTTGAGGAACAGGTAGGATTAAGATGGATGAAAAGAAGGATGATGTGTGCAGTGGATGAGAGTGGTGGGGTCTTGGAGGAGGAAGGTGATGGTAGGCCAGAGTGTTCCAGGAGTGCCAGCCATGTGACTGAACTGAACAGCAGCAGGCAGAACCCTTACTGAGGCTGTGAGGTGGAATGCAGATGGGCTCTAGGGACAAAAGCTCCCCCTTAAACAGAGAGATCTTTGCCACCCATGTGAGGAAGCATTCTCCAAACAATTCAAACTTGCCAAATTTATCCGTGAATCAGTGTACTTACTTGTCAGTGTACAAGTGGAAACCAGAGCGTTTTCTATACTTGGTATTCAATGTGGGCTTTGACTTGTTCAATAATAATGTCTTATTAGCAGATGTGGTCTGTTCCAAGTAATTTTCAGTGAGACAGCAGGGAGAGGGAATGAAGTATTAAAAGGGGTAGGAAACAACCTAATAAACTATGCCAAGGGCAGCTGTGCTTTGGACTCAGTAGGGGCATATGTTCTGGGAAAAGTTCTTAAAGAAAATGAGGTTAAAACCAGTGAGATTAAACAGAATCAAACTGAAACGTGGGACTTCCAAAGACTGACAACCGGATGATAATGCTAAGAAAGAAAATCCACTCCCTACCAAAAAAAGAATATGACTAGAAGTCAAGTTCAACCAGGAAAATCCAAGTGACAGGGTGCTGCTTCAGCATTTTTATTCTTTCAAAATGGGAATCTTACCAGTAAATTTCACTGCATGATTGATGAGAATGGGGATAAGCTTCTGCCATAAATAGCTTGAGTTCTGTTGTAGTGAAACTGTATGTGTGGTCAGCTTCTGTGCTTTATTGTTATAGTGTTGAAACTTTTATACTCCTTACCTCATGTCTTAGGTTACCATACAAGACTGGCTGGGAATGGAGAAGGTGGAAACCTTGAATTCTACTTGATTTTTTAGTCTATGGTTACAGAATTTGCTTGTGACAATCCTAAAAAAGGGAAAATTGTGTTCTAGAACTTTCATTGAGTATGCTTTAGAACTTTTACATAAACATTAGCCTTTTATTTATAGCTTTCACACATAGTATTTAAGATAGCAAAGCAATGTTTCAGATAACTTCTTAGTCTGTTGGAAAGCATCATCTGTAATATTTGTTATTACTGATGTTAGTTTTAGAGAAGAATTTACTTAATATTTGGGCCACCTTTAGAATGATGACTGTTCATTTACACTGATTCAAAATGTTGCAAATAAAAGAAAATAAGACTGCTGAACATGTTCAATCTAGCCTTTCTTTGAGTGAATTCAGATTTATTCAACAGTGCCTTCTTTTGGCTTCTGTTGGTTTGACTCTTTGTGATATAAAATTTGCCAAATTTATCCGTGAATCCACTTGTCAGTGACAGTAAATTTCTATACTTGGTATTCAATGTGGGCTTTGACTTGTTCAATAATAATGTCTTATTAGCAGATGTGGTCTGTTCCAAGTAATTTTCAGTGAGACAGCAGGGAGAGGGAATGAAGTATTAAAAGGGGTAGGAAACAACCTAATAAACTATGCCAAGGGCAGCTGTGCTTTGGACTCAGTAGGGGCATATGTTCTGGGAAAAGTTCTTAAAGAAAATGAGGTTAAAACCAGTGAGATTAAACAGAATCAAACTGAAACGTGGGACTTCCAAAGACTGACAACCGGATGATAATGCTAAGAAAGAAAATCCACTCCCTACCAAAAAAAGAATATGACTAGAAGTCAAGTTCAACCAGGAAAATCCAAGTGACAGGGTGCTGCTTCAGCATTTTTATTCTTTCAAAATGGGAATCTTACCAGTAAATTTCACTGCATGATTGATGAGAATGGGGATAAGCTTCTGCCATAAATAGCTTGAGTTCTGTTGTAGTGAAACTGTATGTGTGGTCAGCTTCTGTGCTTTATTGTTATAGTGTTGAAACTTTTATACTCCTTACCTCATGTCTTAGGTTACCATACAAGACTGGCTGGGAATGGAGAAGGTGGAAACCTTGAATTCTACTTGATTTTTTAGTCTATGGTTACAGAATTTGCTTGTGACAATCCTAAAAAGGAAAGTTGTGTTCTAGAACTTTCATTGAGTATGCTTTAGAACTTTTACATAAACATTAGCCTTTTATTTATAGCTTTCACACATAGTATTTAAGATAGCAAAGCAATGTTTCAGATAACTTCTTAGTCTGTTGGAAAGCATCATCTGTAATATTTGTTATTACTGATGTTAGTTTTAGAGAAGAATTTACTTAATATTTGGGCCACCTTTAGAATGATGACTGTTCATTTACACTGATTCAAAATGTTGCAAATAAAAGAAAATAAGACTGCTGAACATGTTCAATCTAGCCTTTCTTTGAGTGAATTCAGATTTATTCAACAGTGCCTTCTTTCTGCTTCTGTTGGTTTGACTCTTTGTGATATAAACTTGAACAGGGTCATCAACAGCATCCCTCACAGTGTTTGTTAGAGATCTGCAATCTTTTTCCATTAAAAAAAACCCCAGTAAATATTTTAGGCTTTCTGGATGGACTAGGTGGTCACCATCACAAATACATACCTCTGCTATTGAAACCTAACAGCAGCCGTAGACAGTGAGGGAATGGTGAGTGTGACTGTGGTAATAAACTTCACAAAAATAGACTGTGGGCCAGATCTTCCCAGCAGACTGTAGTTTTCCTACCCTTAAAACTTTAAATATAGACTTAAGTGAAAGAAACAGACAGTTGGACAGTTAATTCAGTGTTTCAGGCTGTATTTCCCATTATATACCTTTCTCTTTTTTTTGTCCACTTCTATTGGTCTTTAATGTATTCATTTTCATCCATCTTTGTTCTTTCTGGCCTGTGTGGGCCTCTCATCACAGTGGCCTCTCTCACTGAAGAGCACCGACTCTGGGCGCATGCGCTCCAGAGCCCCGGGTCGGTAGTTGGACACATTGGTCCAGCCGCTCTGCAGCACATGCGATCTTCCCAGGCCAGGGATGGAACTGGCGCCCCTTGCACTGAAAGGCGGTGTCCTTACCCACCACCAGGGAAGCCCTACTTTTCTATTCTTCATGCTAGATTAGTGTGATACCTTAAAAACTCTGTGAATTATTTATATTACTTTGGAAAAATATACCCATTGGAAGGAAAACTTGTAAGAAGGTCAAACTCTTAGTTTTAATCTTGCATATTTCTTAGCCAGAAAAAAATGTCATTTTCTAGATTATGTATGCATGCTCAGTCGCTTCAGTCATGTCTGACTCTTGGCGACCCTATGGACTGTAGCCCACCAGACTCCTCTGCTCATGGAATTCTCCAGGCAAGATTACTGGAGTGGGTTGCCATGGGCTCCTCCAGGGAATCTTCTCAACCCAGGAATTGCACCCATCTCCTGTGACTCCTATGTTGCAGGCAGGTTTGATTCTCTATATAGATTTTCTTTATATATATATATATATATATATATATGTATATATATATATATGACAAAGAATTCTAATAATACTTTGATTTTCTTAGTTTAGTTTATTGAAATTGTAGGGCAAGCTTTCACTTCAGGTCTGGTATACTGTGTGCCTGTGTTGTTAGTAGAAGTTGTGGCAGCAGTGGTGAGGTGAGACCTGGAGAAAGCATGAAGGAAAAGAAGGGAGAGAATCCCTGACGTAGCTTAATGGCTTTGCTGTTTTTGAAAACTGTGGTTAAAACTTGTGAACACAGTGAGTGAATTGTGTATTAATGGTAAAAGGTGAGTACATCAAGTGAGGATATTTTATGGTTTCCCTTATGAAAAGAAGAGAAGAAGCTAAGAAACACTGAGTGCCTAGACATTGTAGGCATTACATTGGAGATATTTTTTGAACTGTAAAAGCAACTGTGCATAGTAGGTATTTTTAGCCTCATATTCTCAGCTGGGAAAACTGTAACTTGAAAAAGTTAATATCACAATTGGTTAACAACTGAGGAAGTGTTGAAACATAACCCATAAAATTAAGAACAGTCCCCACTGAAGAGCACCGACTCTGGGCGCATGCGCCAGAGCCCGGTCGGTAGTTGGACACATTGGTCCAGCCGCTCTGCAGCACATGCGATCTTCCCAGGCCAGGGATGGAACTGGCGCCTTGCACTGAAAGGCGGTGTCCTTACCCACCACCAGGGAAGCCCTACTTTTCTATTCTTCATGCTAGATTAGTGTGATACCTTAAAAACTCTGTGAATTATTTATATTACTTTGGAAAAATATACCCATTGGAAGGAAAACTTGTAAGAAGGTCAAACTCTTAGTTTTAATCTTGCATATTTCTTAGCCAGAAAAAAATGTCATTTTCTAGATTATGTATGCATGCTCAGTCGCTTCAGTCATGTCTGACTCTTGGCGACCCTATGGACTGTAGCCCACCAGACTCCTCTGCTCATGGAATTCTCCAGGCAAGATTACTGGAGTGGGTTGCCATGGGCTCCTCCAGGGAATCTTCTCAACCCAGGAATTGCACCCATCTCCTGTGACTCCTATGTTGCAGGCAGGTTTGATTCTCTATATAGATTTTCTTTATATATATATATATATACATATATATATGTATATATATATATATGACAAAGAATTCTAATAATACTTTGATTTTCTTAGTTTAGTTTATTGAAATTGTAGGGCAAGCTTTCACTTCAGGTCTGGTATACTGTGTGCCTGTGTTGTTAGTAGAAGTTGTGGCAGCAGTGGTGAGGTGAGACCTGGAGAAAGCATGAAGGAAAAGAAGGGAGAGAATCCCTGACGTAGCTTAATGGCTTTGCTGTTTTTGAAAACTGTGGTTAAAACTTGTGAACACAGTGAGTGAATTGTGTATTAATGGTAAAAGGTGAGTACATCAAGTGAGGATATTTTATGGTTTCCCTTATGAAAAGAAGAGAAGAAGCTAAGAAACACTGAGTGCCTAGACATTGTAGGCATTACATTGGAGATATTTTTTGAACTGTAAAAGCAACTGTGCATAGTAGGTATTTTTAGCCTCATATTCTCAGCTGGGAAAACTGTAACTTGAAAAAGTTAATATCACAATTGGTTAACAACTGAGGAAGTGTTGAAACATAACCCATAAAATTAAGAAGCCCAGGCTCCTTCCATGGTATTTCATTGTACATATTTGACTCACTAGGGCATATCTGATGAATGAAACATCAGAGTCTGTGAGAAGGTGGTGATGGCTTCGCTCTACAGCCAGGATTGACTCTCGGGGGTACATGAAAGGAATGATGTTGTTCAAGAACAGCAAAGGCTAGGTGATGGCACAAAACTACCAGAGGGACATAACTGAATAGTGAGAGATAAAATGACTTATTTGGATGTGATTGGCTTGTATTAACCTTTCTCTCCTTGAACCAAATCTTAGCAAGCAGATGCCTAATGTCAGCTACTGCAATGGAAAAGGAACAGTTCTTCACTAAGCCATTCACTGACTCAGATCCTCTGATTAAAGATTCCTCTGGAATGATCTTGCAAAGCCACAACAAGAACCTATGATAAACATCCTTCTGACCCATTCCCAAAGGAAGGTACAGTCAATTATCAGGTTAACTGTGCACTGGAATACGGGGACTATTCAACTTGATAACGACTTGACTATGATTTCTGAGATAACAGAATTTAGGAGAGCTGAAACACTGTCATGGTTCTCCAGTTGGGAAGCTCTGGAAGTGCTGGAATTTGGCACAAGTTAAAGTGGAACCTGTTTGTAGGAAAATAAGGATACTCACTCTGACTTAGTAATTGACAGAAGTCTTACATTTTTTTCACTGACCTATGAAGTAATAGCCAATAAAGACCAAGTAAGAATGGCTAGATGAAAACTTTCCATCATTACAAACAATTGTCTGAAGCAATATCACATTTCATCCAGAATTTCAAGAGATCATTCTAATCTCCAAAGAGTTGAAGGATATAAAGACTTCCCAATATGTCTTCTTTTAATTCAAATACTTGCCCCCGAAAACTAGATGAATCCCCATAGATCATGATGCCTAAAAGTAGATCAAAGTAATACTATTTCTAGTCCCAGAAGCCATACTGAACCTGATATTTTTACTGAAAGAGACTGGCAAACACTCTGGCATTTGGAGTGTTCTATTCATCCATGAAATATATTCTCAATTTCCTTAAGAAGGATCAACAGTAATTTATATTTACATGAGAAGAGAAGTAAAGGATATATGTTCTCTTGTTTTTGGCTGTTAATTCTCCCTGATTTAGGTCTTAACAAAGCTTGCAGGGACCTTTCGTATCTGATCATCTATAGAACATCATGCTAGTAAACTATGGGTTTTACTTTTACAGAGTTTTGTTGTTTACATGATTTAGGTGTAACAAATTTAGGTTGGGGGGCTTGAAGGGTTTCAAGAACAGCAAAGGCTAGGTGATGGCACAAAACTACCAGAGGGACATAACTGAATAGTGAGAGATAAAATGACTTATTTGGATGTGATTGGCTTGTATTAACCTTTCTCTCCTTGAACCAAATCTTAGCAAGCAGATGCCTAATGTCAGCTACTGCAATGGAAAAGGAACAGTTCTTCACTAAGCCATTCACTGACTCAGATCCTCTGATTAAAGATTCCTCTGGAATGATCTTGCAAAGCCACAACAAGAACCTATGATAAACATCCTTCTGACCCATTCCCAAAGGAAGGTACAGTCAATTATCAGGTTAACTGTGCACTGGAATACGGGGACTATTCAACTTGATAACGACTTGACTATGATTTCTGAGATAACAGAATTTAGGAGAGCTGAAACACTGTCATGGTTCTCCAGTTGGGAAGCTCTGGAAGTGCTGGAATTTGGCACAAGTTAAAGTGGAACCTGTTTGTAGGAAAATAAGGATACTCACTCTGACTTAGTAATTGACAGAAGTCTTACATTTTTTTCACTGACCTATGAAGTAATAGCCAATAAAGACCAAGTAAGAATGGCTAGATGAAAACTTTCCATCATTACAAACAATTGTCTGAAGCAATATCACATTTCATCCAGAATTTCAAGAGATCATTCTAATCTCCAAAGAGTTGAAGGATATAAAGACTTCCCAATATGTCTTCTTTTAATTCAAATACTTGCCCCCGAAAACTAGATGAATCCCCATAGATCATGATGCCTAAAAGTAGATCAAAGTAATACTATTTCTAGTCCCAGAAGCCATACTGAACCTGATATTTTTACTGAAAGAGACTGGCAAACACTCTGGCATTTGGAGTGTTCTATTCATCCATGAAATATATTCTCAATTTCCTTAAGAAGGATCAACAGTAATTTATATTTACATGAGAAGAGAAGTAAAGGATATATGTTCTCTTGTTTTTGGCTGTTAATTCTCCCTGATTTAGGTCTTAACAAAGCTTGCAGGGACCTTTCGTATCTGATCATCTATAGAACATCATGCTAGTAAACTATGGGTTTTACTTTTACAGAGTTTTGTTGTTTACAGATAGGTGTAATCCCAAATTAGTCATATGTATATCCCTGACCCCCTCCCTCCTCCATCCCATTCCCAGTCCCCACCATCCCACACCTCCAGGCCATCTCACAGCACCCCTGCAGGATGCCCTATTTCCACAGTGCAATGACAATAGCCATCTTTTTCAAATATGATAATATAGGTTTCCATGTTACTCCCTCTATGCCTCCCACCCATTGTTCATTCCCTACAATGTCCATACGTCTGTTCTCTAAGTCTGTTTTTCCATCGCTTCATTACCTGTGTTATTATTACCATCTTACTAGATTCCATATATATGTGTCAGTATACTATACTTGTCTTTCTCTTTTTGACTTACTTCACTTTTTATGATAGGTTCTAGATCCAGTCACCTCATTAGGACTGATTCTTCTGCATTTCTTTTAACAACTGAGTAGTATTCCATTGTATATATGTACTAGAGTTTTCTTATCCATTCATTCGTCGATGGACATCTAGGTCACTTCCATGTTCTAGCTATTGTATAGAGAGCTGCAATGAATATTGGGGTACAGATGCCTCTTTCAGTTTTGATTTCATCAGGGTATAAGCCTAAGAGTGGGATTGCTGGGTCATAGGGTGCTTCAATTTTTCATTTTTTCAGGAATCTCCATACTGTTTTCCATAGTGGCTATATTAATTTACATTCCCACCCACGCTGTTAAACTATGTTGATGGTGTTATGCTAATTAGACCAGGTAGCAGGTTGTGACAAGCAATCTAGAAGCAGTCAGAAAGTACTAAGAAGTTGCATGCATTTGAAAGTGTGCATAATGAACCCCATGAGAATCCAAGGGCCGGTCATGACAATGCTGTCTATATTTTAGAAGCCATGAATGTATTTTTACTGAAAGAGACTGGCAAACACTCTGGCATTTGGAGTGTTCTATTCATCCATGAAATATATTCTCAATTTCCTTAAGAAGGATCAACAGTAATTTATATTTACATGAGAAGAGAAGTAAAGGATATATGTTCTCTTGTTTTTGGCTGTTAATTCTCCCTGATTTAGGTCTTAACAAAGCTTGCAGGGACCTTTCGTATCTGATCATCTATAGAACATCATGCTAGTAAACTATGGGTTTTACTTTTACAGAGTTTTGTTGTTTACAGATAGGTGTAATCCCAAATTAGTCATATGTATATCCCTGACCCCCTCCCTCCTCCATCCCATTCCCAGTCCCCACCATCCCACACCTCCAGGCCATCTCACAGCACCCCTGCAGGATGCCCTATTTCCACAGTGCAATGACAATAGCCATCTTTTTCAAATATGATAATATAGGTTTCCATGTTACTCCCTCTATGCCTCCCACCCATTGTTCATTCCCTACAATGTCCATACGTCTGTTCTCTAAGTCTGTTTTTCCATCGCTTCATTACCTGTGTTATTATTACCATCTTACTAGATTCCATATATATGTGTCAGTATACTATACTTGTCTTTCTCTTTTTGACTTACTTCACTTTTTATGATAGGTTCTAGATCCAGTCACCTCATTAGGACTGATTCTTCTGCATTTCTTTTAACAACTGAGTAGTATTCCATTGTATATATGTACTAGAGTTTTCTTATCCATTCATTCGTCGATGGACATCTAGGTCACTTCCATGTTCTAGCTATTGTATAGAGAGCTGCAATGAATATTGGGGTACAGATGCCTCTTTCAGTTTTGATTTCATCAGGGTATAAGCCTAAGAGTGGGATTGCTGGGTCATAGGGTGCTTCAATTTTTCATTTTTTCAGGAATCTCCATACTGTTTTCCATAGTGGCTATATTAATTTACATTCCACCCACGCTGTTAAACTATGTTGATGGTGTTATGCTAATTAGACCAGGTAGCAGGTTGTGACAAGCAATCTAGAAGCAGTCAGAAAGTACTAAGAAGTTGCATGCATTTGAAAGTGTGCATAATGAACCCCATGAGAATCCAAGGGCCGGTCATGACAATGCCGTCTATAGCTTGGCAGATCATCCCTATGACTTTCCACTATTAAAGTGACAGAGTAGGCTGTGCGTGGCAATAATGCTCATTCCCATTTATTCAGTGACTTAAAAGATCACCAAGTTAGAGTAGGGCCCAGAGTTAGGAGGGCAGGTTTTGTGCCCTAGAATATCTATGATATTAGGAGTTTCCATGATTGGGAAGAAAACTTGTGGTACCTATAGCTCTCCCAGATAGAGATGTATCATGAATTTTTAGAAATCTAGACTGAGGTTTTTTTCTCTTGCAGGAGAGAACCACTCACCACTTTGAAAATATCTCCTGGTAGACCGGTGGGTCTTGGTAAACACTGAATGCCTAACATGGAAGACCAAATGACTGTGTAACTGCAATTTCTTATCATGAACTGAGCTTTATTATTAGCAATTATTCTGGGATACCTTTGGAGAGAGGAGCCTGGCAGACTACAGTCCGTGGCATCATAAGAGTTGGACATGACTTAGAGACTAAATCACCACCACAACCTGGGATACCTGGTTTATAATAGAACTATTATAGGCAAACTGGGATTTAAGGGCATCCTATTTCTGGATGACGTCTTATGATCAACTGAAAGAACAGGAAACAATGGAGTTTAGTTCTCAGATCATAAGTTGAACACCATATGGGTATCAGCCATAAGTGAACTCTGGCACAATGCAGACCATTAGAGAGGGTAAATTCCCCTAGGGGACAAAGCTGAGACCTGTACACTTAGAGGTTCACTTTGCATGGATCAAAAAATGGCATGAGATATGGATCCATGTGGTCACCTAAGATGTGCCTGGTGGCGTAGGTGATTAGTCAGGAGACTTGAAGGAGTAAAATTGGAAGATTAGAGTCAAGAGTATACAGAAATTTACATTTTGAATGGTCTCATGGGAGTGATTGTAAGACATGGATTTTTGTGCCTCATGTTAATATCCAACAAACCCCGCCATTATTGAGAAGTCACCAATCGGTGCAAAGACAGTGACTTGCTCTGTGAGATCAGCTTGAGCCATTCCATTGCTGGAACAGTGTCCTACTCACGACTTGAGACCCTGTGACGACTAATAGTAGGGACTTACTCTTAATAAAGTTAAGTTAGCAACTGCTCCTTGAGTATCCAAAGTGCCAGTATCAGAGACGAGTACTGATCCTTCAATATAGCAGTGTTCTTTGAGGACCTGGCCCAGCCACTTAGTGGTAGATTGACTTTGATTTTCCATCCATCCTTGAGAGAGCAGCAGTTTATCCTTAGAAAGAGAGCTATTTTTCTTGTCTCCCCACAATGCCTCTGCAAGCTCAGTTTTCCAGGATTTGACAGAGTACTCCATCCATTATCACAGGTACTCTGTAGAAGTCTGCACTCTGCAAATGCGTAGTCTCAGACGAACACGTTGTATGTTAAGAAGTATGATAACTGGCCTATACCAGGGACTCTACTTGTCTTTCTGTACACCTTATGACCCAGAGGTAGATTTATGGAACAGCTATTACAGGTAAGAAACTAGCTTGAGATCAAAACTCTGAAAGTCCAAATTGCAATCCTACAGGTTGTGGTACATGCCATGAACCAATTAACTAGAATATGCTGCTTTGAGCACTGAAGGGGTAGAAGCAAGATTTGCTCCTCATCATCTGGAGGTGATCCTCTTGTAGAACTGTCATTTTTCTGCCCACAGTCATCAATATTTCTGGATTCCCAGAAGAATGCTTCTATCAGAGGACACAGTGAGGTTCTCCTGAACTTGAAATTGTCCAGGTGGTAGTCATACCTTCAAATCCTCATGCCAATGGACCATCATGCCTGGAAAGGAGTTTGCACATTGGCAGCTCTGGTTGTCATGGGAAGCCATGTTTGATGTCATAAATGAGGGCAAAGAAGCCTGTGTCTGGAAGCCAGAAGAATCACTGGAGCATTTCCTGATGCTTCTTTGCCCAGTGATAATGGCAGTCAAATTGCAGCAACAGTGGCCTGACAAAGACACAGTCTTTTCTACTAATTTTCTAGTATTAGTATATTATTTGCATACATTCAATGTGTATTTTCTTGTATGCTCCTTTTAGACTGTAAATATAATGCCAGGGTATTTATTTTGTTCATTAGTGTATCTTTAGTGGCTAGAACATAGTCGAGGTTCAATAAATATTTTTCAAATCTGTAAACAAATAATAATGTAACTAATGTTGAGAGGAGAAGGAACAGAAGAATTGGAAGGTAACATAAGTGTATAAAAGTCATCATGTTTCATGTACATGAATCAATATATTTCCTGTTATCCTCCCTCCTATTCTCCTTGAGTATCCAAAGTGCCAGTATCAGAGACGAGTACTGATCCTTCAATATAGCAGTGTTCTTTGAGGACCTGGCCCAGCCACTTAGTGGTAGATTGACTTTGATTTTCCATCCATCCTTGAGAGAGCAGCAGTTTATCCTTAGAAAGAGAGCTATTTTTCTTGTCTCCCCACAATGCCTCTGCAAGCTCAGTTTTCCAGGATTTGACAGAGTACTCCATCCATTATCACAGGTACTCTGTAGAAGTCTGCACTCTGCAAATGCGTAGTCTCAGACGAACACGTTGTATGTTAAGAAGTATGATAACTGGCCTATACCAGGGACTCTACTTGTCTTTCTGTACACCTTATGACCCAGAGGTAGATTTATGGAACAGCTATTACAGGTAAGAAACTAGCTTGAGATCAAAACTCTGAAAGTCCAAATTGCAATCCTACAGGTTGTGGTACATGCCATGAACCAATTAACTAGAATATGCTGCTTTGAGCACTGAAGGGGTAGAAGCAAGATTTGCTCCTCATCATCTGGAGGTGATCCTCTTGTAGAACTGTCATTTTTCTGCCCACAGTCATCAATATTTCTGGATTCCCAGAAGAATGCTTCTATCAGAGGACACAGTGAGGTTCTCCTGAACTTGAAATTGTCCAGGTGGTAGTCATACCTTCAAATCCTCATGCCAATGGACCATCATGCCTGGAAAGGAGTTTGCACATTGGCAGCTCTGGTTGTCATGGGAAGCCATGTTTGATGTCATAAATGAGGGCAAAGAAGCCTGTGTCTGGAAGCCAGAAGAATCACTGGAGCATTTCCTGATGCTTCTTTGCCCAGTGATAATGGCAGTCAAATTGCAGCAACAGTGGCCTGACAAAGACACAGTCTTTTCTACTAATTTTCTAGTATTAGTATATTATTTGCATACATTCAATGTGTATTTTCTTGTATGCTCCTTTTAGACTGTAAATATAATGCCAGGGTATTTATTTTGTTCATTAGTGTATCTTTAGTGGCTAGAACATAGTCGAGGTTCAATAAATATTTTTCAAATCTGTAAACAAATAATAATGTAACTAATGTTGAGAGGAGAAGGAACAGAAGAATTGGAAGGTAACATAAGTGTATAAAAGTCATCATGTTTCATGTACATGAATCAATATATTTCCTGTTATCCTCCCTCCTATTCTCCTAGACTATTAATAATACATGCAACAAATCAATTTCCAGTAACTTAAGTATTTAACTTTGGAAAGCAAAGATTGGATTGGATGTTTTGTAGATTCTATGCCTTTCTTCTTGGTATATTTTCACTTGATTTTAAAGCAGTTTTCTGGGTAAATACTTCAGAGAGCAAGGGAGATAATATTTTTGAATACTTACTTGACTGAGAAATATTTTAATTCTATCTTCTCTCATGAATGATAATGTGACTGTGTATAGGATTATGGACTTTGGGCTATGTATTGCTTTCTAGTGCTTATTGTTTGGTTGAGGCGCCAAAGTCTTTCTGATCTCCATTCTCTTTATAGATGTCCCTCTCTTCCCTTCCTCTCTCCTTCCCTCCCTACCCTAAGAGACAGAGATTTTTATCATTCAGTAAGTAACACTGTACAATTTTCTCTTCCATTCATTATAGTAGGCACTTGATGATCATTTACAGTTTTGCGGTCCTTTTCCTTTAGTTCTGATAAAATTGTCTGCAGAATTCCCTTATAACTTAAGAAGTCTTTTACTTTTCTTTTCATGTGCTGTTTTGCTGTCTTCATGCATTACTTCTATAATTCAAGCATAGACTCAGAGATTCTGGTGGCATGTCTGATGATAGGGGAGAATCTAACAGATGGTAGGACGACAAAGCCCATTCGCAAAAGAAACAAGTATTAGGAATGGGAGAACCCTGTACTTCCTAGTTCCCAATTTTCCCTTTGGTTCCAGGATCTGCTTTTTCTTTCATTTGATGGAGATTCCACATATTGATTGAGCTAGTTTGACTGGTGTTCCTTTTACAATGCTAAAGTGAATCTTGAATATTACAGAATGTTTTACTGAAATGTAAAGAGGCAGCCACTGATTTATGCTATTTGTTTTGCAGAGATATGCAATTTGGATAAATTCCCTTGACTCTCCAATTTCCGGCCTTGGTTGGGAAGCTGGTCCTCACCCAAGTACCCAACATCTAAGATTTAATCAATTTTAAAATGTTTTTCAGGAAAGAAGTAGAAACTGTCAATAATATAATGCCCATGTACATATTTGAAGGAAAATACAGTTATAAACATACTAAACTGTGATTTCACCATATCAAAACTAACCAAATATGCAGGAAAATGCTGAAATCACTAAATATAACTAAATATAAACATGTTTAATTCTATTTTTATAATTCCATATGCCTTTGACCATTTATAGCAAACAGGTCTTTAGTATGTATATGATGTCAAACTATGAATATCAAACTTACATTCATTATAGTATGGTTGCTTCTTTCAAAAAATTATTTGGTTCTTCAAAATATATGCTATAAAATTAAAATAGATTGTTTAAAATCTTGCAATTTTCCATCAGTTTGCTCTGTAAAGTGCAGAAAACTACTATTTTTTAAAATCTGTTGAGAAGGTGAAATAACTTTAATGAATGCATAAAAAATCACTTTGCAAGTCAGATGCATTCTAGTTCTTTGTTGGCCACAAAACAATCATTCAGCTTCTAGATTATTAAAAATAATTTCCAATAATAAAATCATCATAAATCACTAGGTGATATTTGGCATAAAGTTGTCAATGAATTCGAAGAACTCAGTGATATTGCTAAACATAATTATTTCTATTCCTCTAATTATAAGAACAAGGATTCTTTTTTTAAAAGTTTTAAACATTTATTTGTTTATTTATTTTCATCCATCTTAATTCTTTGGCAGGCTTCCCTGGTGGTCCATTGGGTAAGGACACTGCCTTGCAGTGCAAGGGGCACTGGTTCCATCCCTGGCCTGGGAAGATCCCATGTGCCGCGGAGCGGCTGGACAGATGTGTCCACACCGAGCCGGAGCTCTGGAGTGCATGCGCCCAGAACCAGTGCTCTGCGACAACAGAGGCCACTATGATGGGAGGCCCACACGGGCCAAAGAACAAAGATGGATGAAAAAATAGACAAATGAAAGACCAATAGAAGTGGCCCGCCCGTTCCTCCCTCCTCCCACCCCACCCTACCCAAAAATAATAAATAAATAAATGTTTATTCTTTGGCATGTGTGGGCCTCCCATTGCAGTGGCCTCTCATTGCAGAGCAGTGGCTCTGGATGCACGTGCTCCAGAATTCTGGCTCCTAATTGGACACACCAGTCCAGCTGTTCAAACCAGTGCCCCTTGTGTTCCAAGGTGGATTCTTTACCCACTGGACCACCAAGGAAGCCCAAGAACAGGGATTCTTAGCACATACATCTATGTTAAAAAAATCGATGCTCTATTCTGTCTACAAACCGCTATTGATGGAATTATAATTCTATTTTCATAATTGCATATGCCTTTGACCATTTATAGCAAACAGGTCTTTAGTATGTATATGATGTCAAACTATGAATATCAAACTTACATTCATTATAGTATGGTTGCTTCTTTCAAAAATTATTTGGTTCTTCAAAATATATGCTATAAAATTAAAATAGATTGTTTAAAATCTTGCAATTTTCCATCAGTTTGCTCTGTAAAGTGCAGAAAACTACTATTTTTTAAAATCTGTTGAGAAGGTGAAATAACTTTAATGAATGCATAAAAAATCACTTTGCAAGTCAGATGCATTCTAGTTCTTTGTTGGCCACAAAACAATCATTCAGCTTCTAGATTATTAAAAATAATTTCCAATAATAAAATCATCATAAATCACTAGGTGATATTTGGCATAAAGTTGTCAATGAATTCGAAGAACTCAGTGATATTGCTAAACATAATTATTTCTATTCCTCTAATTATAAGAACAAGGATTCTTTTTTTAAAAGTTTTAAACATTTATTTGTTTATTTATTTTCATCCATCTTAATTCTTTGGCAGGCTTCCCTGGTGGTCCATTGGGTAAGGACACTGCCTTGCAGTGCAAGGGGCACTGGTTCCATCCCTGGCCTGGGAAGATCCCATGTGCCGCGGAGCGGCTGGACAGATGTGTCCAATTACCGAGCCGGAGCTCTGGAGTGCATGCGCCCAGAACCAGTGCTCTGCGACAACAGAGGCCACTATGATGGGAGGCCCACACGGGCCAAAGAACAAAGATGGATGAAAAAATAGACAAATGAAAGACCAATAGAAGTGGCCCGCCCGTTCCCCTCCCTCCCTCCCCACCCCACCCTACCCAAAAATAATAAATAAATAAATGTTTATTCTTTGGCATGTGTGGGCCTCCCATTGCAGTGGCCTCTCATTGCAGAGCAGTGGCTCTGGATGCACGTGCTCCAGAATTCTGGCTCCTAATTGGACACACCAGTCCAGCTGTTCAAACCAGTGCCCCTTGTGTTCCAAGGTGGATTCTTTACCCACTGGACCACCAAGGAAGCCCAAGAACAGGGATTCTTAGCACATACATCTATGTTAAAAAAATCGATGCTCTATTCTGTCTACAAACCGCTATTGATGGAATTATACTTATGAAGCAGTAATGATGGAATTACTACTTAGGAAGTCATGCTTAGTGGATTTTTAGTAACTCCTTTTAAAAATTATAACCATAGAAAACTTAAAAAATAAACAAGAATTTCAAGTATTTGCAAGTTTATGTCACCACGAGCAGAGGTGTCAAAGATTCTGTACCACCCAAACATCAGCAGGTTTCTCTGTTTTATGACTGATGCATGATATGGACTCTGGCAGATACTGTGTTTTTATAGGAAAGGATCAGTCTACTTAAAAAAAAAAATGGGGGTTTAGAGAAGAAAAATTAATTTTTATCAACATTCTAAATATTTTACAGTATACTCACTATTGAATCCAAAATAAACATTTCAGCTTTCGTTTTTCGTCTTTAGACTTCAGTAACACAGCATTGATCATTTTATGTCACAGTTTTCCTGAAACGTCATTGAAAAGAAGGACTTAGTTTAGGAATGCTCTGTGTTAACAGAATTAGTAGGAGTAATGAATGGACTGAAACATACACACATTGTATATTTTCCATCTGTAGAACTTTTAGGAAAAGGAGGGTAAGTGGTTATTGGGGTCAGCTGGACACAAGATGCTTTAGTCATTGTGCAAATAAGGAAAATCTTTAAATTATAGGATGAATCCCATTAGAACATAGTTGGCACTTTTCAGAAGAAAATGATAATTTATTTTGCAATACTGAATCCTGGCCAATTTGGTAAGAACATAAATCTTACTTTCTTTTTCCTAGTTTTTCATACATTGTGATATGTTTTTAGATACATCCAGATTTAAGGCTTAGAATTTATATTTTCCTTGGGCTAGAATTTCTTATACCATGAAGTGATCATCTTTGTTATTTTTTTTTTAATGTTTACTTTGTTTGATATTAATACTATGTACGACTCTCGGTGACTATCTGGTAAAACTTACTGCATCATTTTCCTTTCATTCTTAGGTTTTGATGTGTCTTCTTATAAACATACTAAAATTAATTTTTTAAAAGTCGTATCTGACAGTCAGATTTATTTCATACTGTTTATCCTGCTTGCTGTATGTTTATCTTTCCTTTGAGGATGATTAAATGTTTTTGCTTTTGTTTATCAGTTTTTCAATGCAGTTAATTTGTTAGTTAGAGACTCTGCTTCTATAATATAAGAGGTTGCTATTCCATCCTAAAATATATAAAAATCTAAAATCAGTTTTTAAAATTTCCTTATAGACAATACAAGAATCTTATAAACAGGTTGACTTCATCTGTTTCTTTACCTACTTAACAACTCAGGTTGCTGTGCATTTTTGTCTTGTATTAATAACTCACCAAAACTTTACTATTTTTGTTGTTTTAAATTGCCAATGTTTAGTTACATTTTAAAACATGTTTCTGAGTTTTCATTTGTATATAGTTATATATTTTGTATTTTATATTGTGTTAAAATGAAGTGATATGAGTCCTCCAGTTTCTTCAGCATTGTTTTGGCTATTCTAGTTCCTTTGACTCTTCAGATAGATTTTAGAACAAACATGTCAATGTTTTTAAAAAAATTCTTTGGGCTTCCCTGGTGGTCCAGTGGGTAAGGACATTGCCTTGCAGTGCGAGGGGCGCCGGTTTGATCCCTGGCCTGGGAGGATCCCACCTGCCGTGGAGCAGCTGGACCGATGTGTCCAACTACAGAGCTGCAGCTCTGGAGCGCCTACACCCAGAGCCGGTGCTCTGCGAAAACAGAGGCCACTGCAATGGGAGGCCCACATGGGCCAAAGAACAAAGATGGTTGAAAAATGGATAGATGGGGCTTCCCCTGGTGGTCCAGTGGGTAAGGACACCGCCTTGTAGTGCAGGGGGCACCGGTTCAATCCCTGGCCTGGGAAGATCCCACGTGCCGCAGAGCGGCTGGACCCATGTGTCCAATCACCGAGCCAGAGCTCTGGAGCGCATGCGCCCAGAGCCGGCGCTCTGCAACGACAGACGCCACTGCGATGGGAGGCCCACAGGAGCCAAAGAACAAAGATGGATGAAAATAGAAAAATGAAAGACCAATAGAAGTGGCCCGCCTGCCCCCCTCCCTCCCCGCTTCACCGCCCCCCACCACCAAAAAAAAGGAAAAAAAAAAAATTCTTGCTGAGATTTTGATTAGAATATATTGAATCTGCAGATTAAAGAGAGTTGACATCTTAAATAGTGAGTTTTCTAATTCATAAAGATGATATAGCTCTCTATTTTTTAACTCTGCCTTAGTGCCTTTTTATCTTATATGTTTTCAGTTTGTACCTAAAGATTTTTGATGTCTTGATGTATCTGGGCATGGTACTGTTTTGTTTCTTTTTCCTTCTTTAATTTTTTAAAGTTTTATAAAATGTGAATCATTTTTAAAGTATTTATTGAATTTATTATAGCAATTTTATATTTTGGCTTTTTGGCCACGAGGGATGTGGGATCTTAGATCCCTGTATTAGGAGGAGGGAGTCCACCACTGGACTGCCAGGGAAGCCTCACTGTTCTTCCTTTTTTTTAAATTTCAGTTTTAAATATTTTATGACTAGTATATAATAATACATTTATGTATGAATTATGCATTCATTTATTTTGATACATTGGTCTTTTATTTCAAAAACTTAGTAAACTCAGTGATGATATTATTTTTATATATTCTTTTAGGTTTTCTACATAAAGAGCCATAATCAGTGAATAAAAATAGTTTCCTCTCTTACTGCACAAACTGATTGCTTTAAATTTCTTTTTATTGCCTCATTGCACTAGCTAGGATATTGAATAGAAGTAATAAAAGAGGACATCATTAACTTATTCAAGATACTAGCAAGAAAACATTCAATCTTTCATTATGAGATATCATATAAAGGGGTTTGGCAGGTGTTCTTCAACAAGTTAAGCAAGTTTCCTCTGTTCTTAATTTGTTGAGTTTTTGTAATGAATAGATGTTGAATTTTGACAATGCTTTTTTCTATATCTATTGAGCTGAACATGTAGATTTTCTTTAAATTAATGATACAATGAATCTGTTGGCTGAGCTCTGAATGTCCAATCAGTCTTATAGTCCCAGGGTAAAATCCACTTGATTATGGGACATCATCTTTTTTATATTTTGATGGATTAAATTTGCTAATATTATGTTAAGGATTTTTTTGGCATTATATTCATTAAGTATCTTAAATTGTTTCTTATATTATTTACTGTTTTTGTTTCATAAACTGCATTTTAAAGTGTTCCTAATTTCCTGAAGAGTTTGTATATAAAGTTGGTATTATTCTTTAATGGTTTGGTAGAATTCAGTAGTGAAACTAAGCTTTACAATTGCTTTTCTGGAAGTGTTTTAACTATAAATTTAATTCCTTTGGTTGATATTGGACTAAACAATTTATTTCTTCTTGAATAAACTTTGATGTAGGTTATCTTTGTCAAGGGGTTTATATATTTCATTAAGCTGTTGAATTTATGAACAAAAATTGATAATACATCTCCTTTTAATATCTTTCAGAGTCACAAAACTCTTTTCCATTTTTTTTTTTGATCCCTGTATTAGGAGGAGGGAGTCCACCACTGGACTGCCAGGAAGCCTCACTGTTCTTCCTTTTTTAAATTTCAGTTTTAAATATTTTATGACTAGTATATAATAATACATTTATGTATGAATTATGCATTCATTTATTTTGATACATTGGTCTTTTATTTCAAAAACTTAGTAAACTCAGTGATGATATTATTTTTATATATTCTTTTAGGTTTTCTACATAAAGAGCCATAATCAGTGAATAAAAATAGTTTCCTCTCTTACTGCACAAACTGATTGCTTTAAATTTCTTTTTATTGCCTCATTGCACTAGCTAGGATATTGAATAGAAGTAATAAAAGAGGACATCATTAACTTATTCAAGATACTAGCAAGAAAACATTCAATCTTTCATTATGAGATATCATATAAAGGGGTTTGGCAGGTGTTCTTCAACAAGTTAAGCAAGTTTCCTCTGTTCTTAATTTGTTGAGTTTTTGTAATGAATAGATGTTGAATTTTGACAATGCTTTTTTCTATATCTATTGAGCTGAACATGTAGATTTTCTTTAAATTAATGATACAATGAATCTGTTGGCTGAGCTCTGAATGTCCAATCAGTCTTATAGTCCCAGGGTAAAATCCACTTGATTATGGGACATCATCTTTTTTATATTTTGATGGATTAAATTTGCTAATATTATGTTAAGGATTTTTTTGGCATTATATTCATTAAGTATCTTAAATTGTTTCTTATATTATTTACTGTTTTTGTTTCATAAACTGCATTTTAAAGTGTTCCTAATTTCCTGAAGAGTTTGTATATAAAGTTGGTATTATTCTTTAATGGTTTGGTAGAATTCAGTAGTGAAACTAAGCTTTACAATTGCTTTTCTGGAAGTGTTTTAACTATAAATTTAATTCCTTTGGTTGATATTGGACTAAACAATTTATTTCTTCTTGAATAAACTTTGATGTAGGTTATCTTTGTCAAGGGGTTTATATATTTCATTAAGCTGTTGAATTTATGAACAAAAATTGATAATACATCTCCTTTTAATATCTTTCAGAGTCACAAAACTCTCCATTTATTCCTCATGTTGGTATTTTGTGTCTTCTTTCTCTCATGTGGCTTTTCCTTGATCAGTATGTCAAGTATATCAATTTTATTAACCTCTGCAAGATTCAACTCTTGGTTTCCATGATTTTTTTTTCTCCTTTTTTTGATTTAGAATTTCATTGACTGTTCTTTATTTTCTTTTCTACTTGCTTAGAGTTTAAATTGCTGTTCCTTTTTTAGGCCTTAAGATCAAAATTTAATTTATTTGAGACATTCATTATTTTTCTAATATAAGTACTTAATATTGTATAGTGCGAGCTGTGAGGTGAGAATTCTCCTCTGCTCAGTGGCCATCACTGCATAGGGCTCTGACCCCAAGTTGCTGGGGTCCCAGACTGACTCTGTTCCTGTTAAGAGTGTATTTTCCTCTTTCTCTGCACGGGATCCTCTCCCCATAGCAAGGCAGTGCTGAAGCCAGTGGGACTCCTGTCAGTCACAGAGGTCAGAGCTGTGTCTGATGAGCTGTCTCTGCAGATGCCCGGATTTGCTTCCCTCATTTTGCTCCAATGCAACCTTGGTTACAAGTCCCCTTTGTCCCTCTCGGCTGATCACTGTAGTCTACAGCACCCTGTTGTGGAGCCACACTGCAGATCCAGAAGAGCTGTATGGACTCTTGATATGTGTTGGCAGGTGAGTTGTGGTAAAATTCTCAGAAACCTGTGCTGCTTCTACTGTGCTTCTTGAGTAATTGCCAACAATTATGTTAAGGATTTTTTTGGCATTATATTCATTAAGTATCTTAAATTGTTTCTTATATTATTTACTGTTTTTGTTTCATAAACTGCATTTTAAAGTGTTCCTAATTTCCTGAAGAGTTTGTATATAAAGTTGGTATTATTCTTTAATGGTTTGGTAGAATTCAGTAGTGAAACTAAGCTTTACAATTGCTTTTCTGGAAGTGTTTTAACTATAAATTTAATTCCTTTGGTTGATATTGGACTAAACAATTTATTTCTTCTTGAATAAACTTTGATGTAGGTTATCTTTGTCAAGGGGTTTATATATTTCATTAAGCTGTTGAATTTATGAACAAAAATTGATAATACATCTCCTTTTAATATCTTTCAGAGTCACAAAACTCTCCATTTATTCCTCATGTTGGTATTTTGTGTCTTCTTTCTCTCATGTGGCTTTTCCTTGATCAGTATGTCAAGTATATCAATTTTATTAACCTCTGCAAGATTCAACTCTTGGTTTCCATGATTTTTTTTTCTCCTTTTTTTGATTTAGAATTTCATTGACTGTTCTTTATTTTCTTTTCTACTTGCTTAGAGTTTAAATTGCTGTTCCTTTTTTAGGCCTTAAGATCAAAATTTAATTTATTTGAGACATTCATTATTTTTCTAATATAAGTACTTAATATTGTATAGTGCGAGCTGTGAGGTGAGAATTCTCCTCTGCTCAGTGGCCATCACTGCATAGGGCTCTGACCCCAAGTTGCTGGGGTCCCAGACTGACTCTGTTCCTGTTAAGAGTGTATTTTCCTCTTTCTCTGCACGGGATCCTCTCCCCATAGCAAGGCAGTGCTGAAGCCAGTGGGACTCCTGTCAGTCACAGAGGTCAGAGCTGTGTCTGATGAGCTGTCTCTGCAGATGCCCGGATTTGCTTCCCTCATTTTGCTCCAATGCAACCTTGGTTACAAGTCCCCTTTGTCCCTCTCGGCTGATCACTGTAGTCTACAGCACCCTGTTGTGGAGCCACACTGCAGATCCAGAAGAGCTGTATGGACTCTTGATATGTGTTGGCAGGTGAGTTGTGGTAAAATTCTCAGAAACCTGTGCTGCTTCTACTGTGCTTCTTGAGTAATTGCCAACAATGGATGCCACTGTCAGACCCCAGGCTCTGCCCTGGGATCTGATTTGCCTCCTCATCCCAGGGTCAAGTCTTCTCTTCATTTGTGGCCACTGCAGACCCAGAGCTGCACTATCACATGGACTAAACAGGGCCACAGTGTTCATTCACCTTGGGCTGGGTGAGACTATGGCTCTTACAGCTCATTCTTTTGGGCAAATGTCTACCTATGTATTCTCCCATTTTCTGAAAACTCCTGCCAGGGACACATGTCCCAACAGGATCACTTTTCTTCCAGTGAGTATTGTTCCACATGTAAATGAATCTTGATGTGTTCATGGGGTACCCACATCCTTTTATTCCACCATCTTGATGGATCTCGTCCCAGAGATGTTGAATTAATGTTTAGCATTGAGGGGATATCATCATGACCTCAAGGGTTTCAAATATATTCAGTGTGTATTCAGTTGCATACTTTATTCATAGATGCTTTAATTTTCCTATTTTGGCTTAACAGCCTGCATGTTCATTTCTATATCATTTAAAAATAACTGATTGATCTTTGATAATTTCTTTGCTTTCCAGTATCTCCTGTTCCTTGTTTTATCCATTTGACTTACTATTTACTCTTTAGTATTAAACAATGAAGATATTAGTAAGCTTATACTCTCCATATGTGAATAGGAAAATAATAACGTTCATTGAAGATATTCTATTTTCCCACTGTACTTCAACCCAACTCTCACAAATCACTCTGCTTGTGTTCTACTTCTATTTTGTCTGGGATGGTGGTTAATTATAGTAGTGCCAGTTTTGGAAACTTTTAGTCAGTCTAAATGGGAGATTTCCAGCCTCAGACATTGATAGTTCTTTTTAGAATCAGTGATGCTTAGGCTCTTTGTTTTCACCGTAGTGCCCCAAAAAATTTCCTGCAAATGTCTTGCAGATGCCCGGATTTCCCCATTTTGCTCCAATGCAACCTTGGTTACAAGTCCTTTGTCCCTCTCGGCTGATCACTGTAGTCTACAGCACCCTGTTGTGGAGCCACACTGCAGATCCAGAAGAGCTGTATGGACTCTTGATATGTGTTGGCAGGTGAGTTGTGGTAAAATTCTCAGAAACCTGTGCTGCTTCTACTGTGCTTCTTGAGTAATTGCCAACAATGGATGCCACTGTCAGACCCCAGGCTCTGCCCTGGGATCTGATTTGCCTCCTCATCCCAGGGTCAAGTCTTCTCTTCATTTGTGGCCACTGCAGACCCAGAGCTGCACTATCACATGGACTAAACAGGGCCACAGTGTTCATTCACCTTGGGCTGGGTGAGACTATGGCTCTTACAGCTCATTCTTTTGGGCAAATGTCTACCTATGTATTCTCCCATTTTCTGAAAACTCCTGCCAGGGACACATGTCCCAACAGGATCACTTTTCTTCCAGTGAGTATTGTTCCACATGTAAATGAATCTTGATGTGTTCATGGGGTACCCACATCCTTTTATTCCACCATCTTGATGGATCTCGTCCCAGAGATGTTGAATTAATGTTTAGCATTGAGGGGATATCATCATGACCTCAAGGGTTTCAAATATATTCAGTGTGTATTCAGTTGCATACTTTATTCATAGATGCTTTAATTTTCCTATTTTGGCTTAACAGCCTGCATGTTCATTTCTATATCATTTAAAAATAACTGATTGATCTTTGATAATTTCTTTGCTTTCCAGTATCTCCTGTTCCTTGTTTTATCCATTTGACTTACTATTTACTCTTTAGTATTAAACAATGAAGATATTAGTAAGCTTATACTCTCCATATGTGAATAGGAAAATAATAACGTTCATTGAAGATATTCTATTTTCCCACTGTACTTCAACCCAACTCTCACAAATCACTCTGCTTGTGTTCTACTTCTATTTTGTCTGGGATGGTGGTTAATTATAGTAGTGCCAGTTTTGGAAACTTTTAGTCAGTCTAAATGGGAGATTTCCAGCCTCAGACATTGATAGTTCTTTTTAGAATCAGTGATGCTTAGGATCTTTGTTTTCACCTGTGACCCAGTTGTCAACTCTGGAGCAAAAGAAATTCCATTTAACCTCCTGTCACAATTGTTATAAGACATCCAGGTTTGTTGGCTTAGTTTTCAGTCCCTGTACTACAGGTAAGGTAATACTTGGTGATAATTGCTTTCATGGATGTGGATCAAATCCAGACACCTTTCTCACATTGGCATGAGGCCCAATTTCCTTTAAGTTCATAGGTGATATACCCAATATTACTATGAACAATTTTGTGTTAGCTCTGATTACCATTCTGGCTTTGAATTCCCTCTTTATTCCTGGCACTAGATATTTCTTGCTTTCAAGCTTGGTGTGGCATTAAATTTCATTTTTAGTGATAAACTATCTGTGGTCTTTATGTGTCTTTGTGTGGGATTCCATTCAGTCTCCCATAATAACAGGAAGTTATGAACATCTGAACAAGAGATGAAAGTTAGACATTTAAAGACCTAACTATTTTCTGGTAGAGAAGGGTGAAAAAGTTGATAAAAGCTTTTTTCCCTACTAAATATTTTGAAAATTTGTGAACTCCATCAAAAAAATAAACTTATAAGTTATTTTAGTAAATACATTGTGAAATACGTCTAGTTGAACATGGAAAGGTTAAGATGTTTCCAGTTTAATCCATTTCTAACACCAGTTAAAATGATGCAAAAAAAAAAAAAAAAAGTCTCCATCTTTGATGAAACTGGTAGATAGTTAATACCCAGTCTTCTTATTGCAAATGGTAGTAGCCAAGCAGTATGAAATTCTGACCAAATTAATTAACATGCTGAGAACTGTGTATATTTTGGATATAATGATCTTCAGGATTTGAAGGACCTAGATAGAAGAACCTTACTTGGAACATGGAAATCTGGGGACATAAGTATGCCCCGAGATTGTTCCATAGTGGAAACTTCCATGAGCTGAATAGAATTTTATACCTTGATTAGAGATGGATACTTCCTTAATTTGGTAGAAATTGTATCTCTGAGCAAATGGCAGTATCATGCTCAAAGTTGAACTATTTAAGTTTTTCTTTTTTTAATATTTATTTATTTGACCATACTAGCTCTTAGCTGCAGCATGTGGGATCTGATTCCCCAATCAGATATCACACCCGGGATCCCTGCATTGGGAGCCACTGGACCACCAGGGAAGTCCCCATTTGAGCTTTTCCATTAAACTGACTTTTACTTTTAGTGTTATATATTGTTATTGTGGTGTGTGCATGCTAAGTTGTCTCAGTGGTGTCCAACTCTTTGCAACGCTATGAACTATAAAAGCCAGGCTCCTCTGTCCATGGGATTCTCCAAGAATAATACTGGAGTGGGTTGCCACACCCTCCTCCTGGGGATCTTCCTGACCCAAGGACTGAACCTGCATCTCTTATGTCTCTCGCATTGGCAGACAGGTTCTTTACCACTAGCACCACCTGGGAAACCTAATATTATTATGGACATACTGGTAAATGACATTTAAATTTTTTACAGAATTCTAAAAATTGAAAAGTTGAGGGAAAATATTTTCACAGAAAATGTGAGTATATTCTCAGAAAACTCAATAATAAACTGAAAAAAAATATTGAAACTAAGAAGAAAATCTGAATTAATCAGCCTAATTACAAAATCAATGAATAGCTTCCCTATTTATTAATTACAGCTACTTAAAACTATACTAGATAAAGCCTTCTATTTGTGATAGCAGTAAAAGAGCAAAATAGTGAGAGATAAATTTAACAATATAACAGGGCTTGAAAGTTTTAAAACATAGACTGAGATTTGAATAAATAGAATGAGTTCATTATTCTTAGATAGCAAGTTGGTGTTCTAGAGATCATTGTGTTGTTTAGTCAGTAAGTCATGTCCGACTCTTTTGCAACCCCCTGAACTACCTGCTAGGCTACTCTGTCCATGGAATTTTCCAGGAAGGAATACTGGAGTGGTTGCCATTTTCTCCTCTAGGGAGTCTTCCCTACCCAAGGGTTGAATCCATGTTTCCTGCATTGGCAAGCTAATTCTTTACCATCTGAGCCACTAGAAAAGCCAGTTCTAGAGATTGCAATGTGATAAATCATGTAAGTTTAATAGTATGACAATAAAAATAAGAAAATGATTTTTATGTAACTAAAACTGATTAGAAAACTCAGAAAAATAAGCACTGAAGTAAAAGGCAGAAAACTTGAGAAGTATTTAAAATCTAGTAGACTGACAAGATTTATAGTATTTCATAAAGTTTCACTATATAACTGTTTTGTTGAGCTTTATGAGTGTATAGATAGATCAGTATATAAAAGGGACAAACTATAAAAATAAATCAAGACAGTAATAGAAATTCAGTATTTGAAGACTGTGGGAAACTTGGCAGATATTCAGGAAAAGACAGCTCGAAATCTATTCAGATATTCTACTGAACACACAATACACACACACACACATACACAATCTCATATTAGATCACAGACTGAACCATTGAAAGTAAAAGTAAACAAAGCTGTGTCTTGGAAACTATGATCATTTTTTTTTTTTCCTGTAACATTGGTGTAGGAAAGGTCCAAACACAAAATTCATACTCCATAAAGAAAAAAAGTCATACATTTCCCTGCATGAAAAGTACATGTTCTCAACAATGAAAATAGTAGTCCAAGAGCCCACAGAGAAAAGGTATTTACAACCCCTAATCCAATGTCTTGTATTATTAAAGGCTTCCCCGGAGATGGTGAAGGACAGGGAAGTCTGGCATGCTGCAGTCCATGGGGTCGCAAAGAGTCGGACATGACTGAGCGAGTGAACTGAACTGAATGCAAAGTCTTGTATTATCATTGAGGACTGTGTTAATTGTAATTCACATCTTTCCCACATTTCAACATCTCTAGAGTGGGGATGTAGGGAAGCTTCCTAAAAATGGCATCATTGTAGAAACCCTAGGGCTGTGAGAGGCAGGGAAGGTGGGGTGTCTGACTTGCTTTGCAACATTCCTGCAGCTGGAGTCAAGAGCAGGCCAGCTCTACTTAATTGCAGGGTCAGTTTAAGAGTCAAGGCCTGGTGGCTTTTGTTCTTTAAGTAAACCTTCAATACCAGTACTCTTCATTGCACAAAAGACACTTCTGTGGAGAAAATCATGGACATGGAGGACTCAGTGTTGCAAACTGATTCTAAAGTGTCAGACCTTTAATTGGAGACAAATATGTTGCTTTATTTCTTGCCTATATTGGCTACAGTGAAAATGACCAAAACATCTGTCTACTTAAATGTAAAAGGATTATTTTAATAAGTTCAAATTAAAAATGATATGTCGTAAGAAAGCACTGTTTCTTAGTGTAATGAACAAGGATTTTTCCCCCCTTGTTATCGTTAATGATGTCTTTAGTTTTGATGAAATATGGAATATAATGGAGTCCAATGGATCAGTAAAAGATTTTTTTTTAAATCCAAATTCACATTTAAAGAAATACAAATGGCCCTTAAAATATAAATGGATGTTAATATTATTCATAGTTTGGAAAGTAAAAATTAAAACAAAATGAGGTAAAATATTACCTCTCAGGTTCACCAAAGATCAAATATAGTGTGGATGACAGTAAGTATAAAAAAAATACCCTTATAGTTTTGGTAGTAGATTAAACTCCTTTCAAAAACAAGATGATTTTCTCAAAAGATAATTTGATGTCTGTTAAAATTAGGAACACAGAGAGCTTTTCACAAGCAATTCTGTATTTGCAAACTTATAGCTTTACCCATAAACATATACATACAGATATAATCCTAGAAAGAAGGTCCCTGCATTATTTATATTTGTAACGAATGAAAAGTGTTAGTGTTAATGGCAAGTTGAATAAAATGTAGTGACATCCAATCGATATGGTATCATTTAAAAGTGGGGCAGATGCTTATGTGCTACTGATGGAATATCTCAAATATAGCTGCACCAAAAAGAGACCAGGGTCAGAATAGACTCTGGTGGCTCAGTGGTAAAGAACTCGCTTGCCAATTCAGGAGATGCAAGTTCGATTCTTGGGTTGGGAAGACCTCTTGGAGAAGAAAATGGCAATCCACTCCAGTATTCTTGCCTGGAAAATTTCACTGATAGAGGAGCCTGGAGGGCTACAGTCCATGGGGTTGCAGAAGAGTCAGACACAACTTAGTGACTAAATAACAACAATAATATATAAAGTGTGTTTTCATTTTTGGAGAAAACAGAAAAACCAAGTCAAATGGACATAGACATACATGTAAACACAAAATTTTATAAATATATACCAGAAAGTATGTATTTCTCATAAGTATAAGTGTTAGATGTTCAGTCACGTCTGACTCTGCGACACCATGAACTATAGCCCACCATGCTCCTCTGTCCATGGAATTCTCCAGGCAAAAATACTGGAGTGGATTGCCATTTCCTTCTCCATGGGATCTTTGTGACCCAGGGATCAAACCCATGTCTTCTAAATTGTAGGCAGAGTCTCTACCGTCTGAGCCATTAGGGAAGTATAACATTGAAAAACATTTTATTTCAAACAATAAAGAAAGTGTAGACAAAGGTCATTCCTGTGACTCTTTTCCCTATTGGGTAAGTAGCCTCAGGTAGCATTTGGTGTGTGTACCCAGTGACTCATATCTGTAAGATCAAGCTGACATCTGACTATTTACCTTGAACCTGTTTAACGTCTTTTGTTTCCTTAGTGCTTGCATCAGGGGAAGAGCAGACCTGTCTCACCCCCCATGCCTTTGTAATTTCTTTCTCTAGTTCAGCCAAAGGTGACTGCCATGTTCAGGGCTCTTGCGTTTTATAGGTATTTCAGGGATCTCTCTGTTGAAAGACAGTTCTGGTGGTGTGGTTTTGTTTTTCTCCAAAGAATGTTCTTTGGGAATATGACAGAGAGTTCAACCCCTTAAGATGGATATTTCTATTCTTTGCTCCTAAACATGCTGCTGCTAGAGACTAGAGGAAAAAATAATGTGTCACCATAGCTGGAATGTGTCCTTTCTTCCTGGTGATTGTTAGGACAAGCACTATTATTCTTGCTATTGCTTGAGTTGAGTGATTTATGAGTGAACTATTTAATTTTTGGAGCACTTGACATTTTTGACCTGTCATCCATCAACCCTTTAGAATTACTTTGCTTGGTGGATTGAAATACTGCTTCATTCCTCTGTGGATATTTTCAGTTTTCCTTATCATAGGAATTACTGCCCTGGGTTTACCCAAGTGAGTTATCTGAGAGGTAAGCAGATGGCTTTCAGAGGCTGCATTGTCAGGACACTGTAAAGAACATTTGTGAAGAACATTGTCCCTGTTTAAGTGCTTTACTGGCATTAAATTCTTACAAAGTAACTTTTCTTTCTCTTATACATTTCACTTTTGTTCTGATAATAAAACCATCCAAAAATATTAGCATTATCTTCCTTACAAAGTAATCAAGTTGTATTAAAGATAAAATTTTACTGTTTTCATGAATATGTCCATTAATACAAGTGGTTTTGTGAGACCTAATGGAAATCATCTTGCTTTTATTTCTGCTTGTTCGCTAAAGGCATTTCAAAATTTATCAATGGAAAAAACAACTGTGGTTTTTAAAAAATTTTTATTGGAGTATAGTTCATTTACAATGTTGTGTTGGTTTCTGCTGTATAGCAAAGTGAATCAATTATATATATGCATATATCCACTCTTAGATTCTTTTCCCACATAGGTCACTACAGAGTATTGAGTAGAGTTCCCTGTGCAGGCCCTTATTTGTTATCTATGTTATATAGAGTAGCGTGTATATGTCAGCCCAACTTCCCAATTTATTTCTCCTCTTCCTTCACCCCACCTACTACATTCCCCCTGGGAACGATGTTTGTTTCCTATGTCTGTGACTCCATTTCTGTTTTGTAAGTAAGTTCATTTATACCTTTTTTTTTTGATTTCTCATATAGTAATATATGATATTTGCCTTTGTCTGATTTTCTTCATTCAGTTAAAAGTATAGAGAATTTTGTTTTTAGATGAGAATACTTACAGGCTTATGTTATTTAAGATGGATATTTCTATTCTTTGCTCCTAAACATGCTGCTGCTAGAGACTAGAGGAAAAAATAATGTGTCACCATAGCTGGAATGTGTCCTTTCTTCCTGGTGATTGTTAGGACAAGCACTATTATTCTTGCTATTGCTTGAGTTGAGTGATTTATGAGTGAACTATTTAATTTTTGGAGCACTTGACATTTTTGACCTGTCATCCATCAACCCTTTAGAATTACTTTGCTTGGTGGATTGAAATACTGCTTCATTCCTCTGTGGATATTTTCAGTTTTCCTTATCATAGGAATTACTGCCCTGGGTTTACCCAAGTGAGTTATCTGAGAGGTAAGCAGATGGCTTTCAGAGGCTGCATTGTCAGGACACTGTAAAGAACATTTGTGAAGAACATTGTCCCTGTTTAAGTGCTTTACTGGCATTAAATTCTTACAAAGTAACTTTTCTTTCTCTTATACATTTCACTTTTGTTCTGATAATAAAACCATCCAAAAATATTAGCATTATCTTCCTTACAAAGTAATCAAGTTGTATTAAAGATAAAATTTTACTGTTTTCATGAATATGTCCATTAATACAAGTGGTTTTGTGAGACCTAATGGAAATCATCTTGCTTTTATTTCTGCTTGTTCGCTAAAGGCATTTCAAAATTTATCAATGGAAAAAACAACTGTGGTTTTTAAAAAATTTTTATTGGAGTATAGTTCATTTACAATGTTGTGTTGGTTTCTGCTGTATAGCAAAGTGAATCAATTATATATATGCATATATCCACTCTTAGATTCTTTTCCCACATAGGTCACTACAGAGTATTGAGTAGAGTTCCCTGTGCAGGCCCTTATTTGTTATCTATGTTATATAGAGTAGCGTGTATATGTCAGCCCAACTTCCCAATTTATTTCTCCTCTTCCTTCACCCCACCTACTACATTCCCCCTGGGAACGATGTTTGTTTCCTATGTCTGTGACTCCATTTCTGTTTTGTAAGTAAGTTCATTTATACCTTTTTTTTTTGATTTCTCATATAGTAATATATGATATTTGCCTTTGTCTGATTTTCTTCATTCAGTTAAAAGTATAGAGAATTTTGTTTTTAGATGAGAATACTTACAGGCTTATGTTATTTATTTTTGGCTGTTCTTTGTGGTGTGTGGGATCTTAGTGTAGCATGTGGGATTGAACCTCTATCCTCTACAGTGGAAACACGAAGTCTTAACCACTTGACCACCAGGGAAGTCCAAGACTTATATTTTTATTTATGTATTTATTTATTTTTGGCTATTCTGGGTTTTCCCTGCTTCTGCAGGCTCTTCTTTTAGTTGCAGGGAGTGGGGGCTACTCTCTAGTTGAGGTGAGCAGGCTTTTTGTTTCAGTGACTTCTATTGTTGTGAAACTCAGGCTCTAGGGAACACAGGCTTCAGTAGTTACGGTACATGGGCTCAATAGTTGCAGCTTTGAGGTTCTAGAGCACAGGCTCATTAGTTGTGGCTCATGTGCTCAGTTGCTCTGCAGCAGGGGAGATGTTCCTGGATCAGGGATCGAACTCGTGTCTCCTGCACTGATAAGCAAACTCTTTACACTGAGCTACCAGGGAAGCCCCAAGAATTATTTTTTATTCCAACTCTCTAGAATAGACTTGTCCTTCCTTCACAGCATTGATAATGAAGGAAAGACCTTTACACCTTGGCAACCTCTAACTTTCCAAGAGTGAAAGTAGTAAAAGAATCAGATACTGTCAATAATGGATAATAAGAAATTTTGGTTATCCTGCATGTAATTAAGGAGATGATGCCTGTCCTGTCTGTATTTGTTCTGTTTAAC
Source organism: Tragulus kanchil (assembly GCA_022376925.1). Lineage (NCBI taxonomy): Eukaryota > Metazoa > Chordata > Mammalia > Artiodactyla > Tragulidae > Tragulus > Tragulus kanchil. The sequence goes on along the minus strand of JAIOJX010000029.1, from coordinate 51,608,493 downwards.
CTATAAAATTAGGGGCTATCTAGACTGCCTGTGATTTGCTATCTGGACACATATTTATTGTTTTTCTTTATAATATAGTCAGAATTTTATCTTTGGCCTTGAAGCTTAACTCAGAAAGAGGGTGTGACACATTGTGAGAGGTCGTCATTACTAGTAGATTCTGGAGTTAAAACAGATGTTCTCTTTATACTGGTGGAGCAAGAGGTCTGGCTTTGTTATTGGGCCTTTTCTGAGATGAGCTCCCTTGTGTCCAGAAATAGGTTCTGAATTAATCATCTTGTCCCAAGGACAAACTCTTGAGATAACTTTCAAAGAACAAAATCAAGAGCTTTTTATGCTTCTAGAGTTTTCTAAAATGAGGAAATGGAACTGATACCTGGCCACCAGGAAAAGATGATTTTTTTTCCTGGTATGTAATTTATGATTGTCCCCTACATAAGACATATTAAGGAAGTAACATAGTGCTCTCTTCACCTCTTTGTGTCCTTCTTAGTGGCAAAAATCTCTTCCATATTAGGACACTTAAGAAAAATCACATCTCTAAAGTTTGAACCAGTAGAACCTGGAAGTTACTCCTGTCCCCAGTCTTACTCTTTGAAGGATATAAGCAAATTGCCCTAAGAATTTTGAGGATATACATTTGTTCATCACTAGATACTTTTCCCCTTGAAGGGATATAAAGCAAATTTGCCAGACTTTTTTTTTAAACCCCCATTTTAGTTGCAGCTTGGGTTGAGCAGGCTTTTTGTTTCAGTGACTTCTATTGTTGTGAAACTCAGGCTCTAGGGAACACAGGCTTCAGTAGTTACGGTAAGGGTGGCTTTAAAATTGTGGCTCAGTGTGCCAGCAGGGGAGATGTTCCTGGATCAGGGATCGAACTCGTGTCTCCTGCACTGATAAGCAAACTCTTTACACTGAGCTACCAGGGAAGCCCCAAGAATTATTTTTTATTCCAACTCTCTAGAATAGACTTGTCCTTCCTTCACAGCATTGATAATGAAGGAAAGACCTTTACACCTTGGCAACCTCTAACTTTCCAAGAGTGAAAGTAGTAAAAGAATCAGATACTGTCAATAATGGATAATAAGAAATTTTGGTTATCCTGCATGTAATTAAGGAGATGATGCCTGTCCTGTCTGTATTTGTTCTGTTTAACCTATAAAATTAGGGGCTATCTAGACTGCCTGTGATTTGCTATCTGGACACATATTTATTGTTTTTCTTTATAATATAGTCAGAATTTTATCTTTGGCCTTGAAGCTTAACTCAGAAAGAGGGTGTGACACATTGTGAGAGGTCGTCATTACTAGTAGATTCTGGAGTTAAAACAGATGTTCTCTTTATACTGGTGGAGCAAGAGGTCTGGCTTTGTTATTGGGCCTTTTCTGAGATGAGCTCCCTTGTGTCCAGAAATAGGTTCTGAATTAATCATCTTGTCCCAAGGACAAACTCTTGAGATAACTTTCAAAGAACAAAATCAAGAGCTTTTTATGCTTCTAGAGTTTTCTAAAATGAGGAAATGGAACTGATACCTGGCCACCAGGAAAAGATGATTTTTTTTCCTGGTATGTAATTTATGATTGTCCCCTACATAAGACATATTAAGGAAGTAACATAGTGCTCTCTTCACCTCTTTGTGTCCTTCTTAGTGGCAAAAATCTCTTCCATATTAGGACACTTAAGAAAAATCACATCTCTAAAGTTTGAACCAGTAGAACCTGGAAGTTACTCCTGTCCCCAGTCTTACTCTTTGAAGGATATAAGCAAATTGCCCTAAGAATTTTGAGGATATACATTTGTTCATCACTAGATATCTGTTGTGTTCCCACTTTGTGCCAGGCACTCTTCTGTGCGTTGAGAATACAGCTACAAATGAGACAAAAACTGCTTTCAGGATGCTTATACTATACTAATAGAATTAATGTTAGTCTTTTATGTGCTCAGTAACTGAGACCATTTTCCGATTTGAAGCTTCTGAAATAAATGATAGTACATCATTTAAAATAAGTTCTCAAAAACATACTCTATACCTTCATTCCATATTTTACTCTATGATCTACTTATTTGTATAAAAATCTCCTGAAGTCCAAAAAATTCATTTATTCTTAAGAAGTATAGAATTATTGTGACCTCTATAAAAATGATTCCTAAACTGGAATCATTATTAAAATATAGATTAGATTCATCTGGGATAGAGTCCAAGATTATTCTCCATTCTTCAGGTTTCCAGGTAATGCTAATGCTGCTGGTCCCTGGACCACTCTGAATAACAAGGCTCTATCCAACAGCATTATGGACTAAATGTGTGTATTTTATCCTGCTACTCAATTATGAGATTCTTTGAATGTTGTTTTATTCTTCATAATAAAAATGGTCAAATATGACTCTCCAATACAAGTAGTGGTTATTTATAATGTTCCCATCACATAGCAAAGACTATAAAAATATTTATGGTAAGCATTATGATCATTCAATTTATCATCCAATACATTTATGGTCTAGCAAGTAGGAGATTATGTGACACAGTGGTTAAGAGTTTCTGATTTAGAATCAGAAAATCCCTATGATCTATGTAACATCAAGCAAGCTACTTAATCTCCCTAAACCTGTTTCTTCATCTACAAAGTGAAGATGACTAATACTGTTTGCTACATAGGGTTATTATAAGATTAAAAGAGAAAGTGCCCATAAAAAGCTCACATAATTCCCTGGGTCAGGAAAACCCCATGGACTGTTCCTGCCATGGTCCATGAGGTTGCAAAAGAGTTGGACACGACTGAGCACACACATAATTTCTGACACATTTTGTGTAGTCAATAATGTTAGTTTTCCCATTATAAGATGCAAGGGCTATAGATAATAAAAAGCAAAGATGACTATTATCCTGTACTCAGACAAGTCACACTTTGGCATGGAGATGTAAAGTGTGTGTTAATAACTAATTCAATGTGGAAAAAAAGAGAAGAGTGAGAAGTGAAATGAGACTGAAGACGAAGTGATGAATTCTTGGAGAACATGCCAGCTGACCTTACTGAGGACTCAGTGTGCATCACTCAGTCAACATTCAAGTACTTTTTACTAATTTATTAAATCCTCACACTGCCCTGCAATAGGTTAAACATTTAACCTGCATGTAGTAGAGGAGGAAACTGCAGTGAAGGAAGGTTCATTTGCCTGCAATGAGACAGTAGTTGTCTAGGTGCCATATTGAATCTGACATCTGGGTCTACCTATTAGCCACTGTACTTTTGTTGTTGTTCAGTTACTAAGTCGTGTTCAACTCTTTGTGACCCCATGGACTATAGCCCACCAGGCTTCTTTGTCCATGGGATTCTTCAACCAAGAATACTGGAGAGGGTTTCCATTTCCTTCTCCAGGGGTTCTTCTCAATCTAGGAGTTGAATGCACATCTCCTGTATCTCCTACATTGGCAAGCAGGTTTTTCATCACTGAGCCATCAAGAAAGCCAACTGCTGTACTATTCTCACTCAAAATGAAAAAGATCTAAAGTTAATCTCTGAGCTCACTTTTAGCAACCAGAGAATCTCAGTTCCAAGGGTGGGAAGAAATGATGAGGAAAGAGATTACAGGAACTAAGAAAGGCATAGAAAAGGCAGAAATTGGAAAACTGAAGTAGGGAAAATGGGAGAACTTGGAATTACTGGGGCACACAGTAATAAGAGAATGTGAGTAAGTGGGCTGAATAGCTTGTATTTTCTGAGATTTTATTGACATGACATTAATCTCTAGGAAATAGACATTGTTTTAGGGCTTAAATTCCCATGCATAGTGTTCTTTAGAAAAGACAACTTCAGTGAAAAGATCACAAAAGTCTAGGTGATGACATGTATTTAGGAGAAACATTTTCCCTAAGGATATGAAAAACCAATGTCTTTCTTGGTTAGATTTGAGTGAAATGTGTGTCGTTTTCCTTTCCAGGTCTTAAGAATGGTTTGTTCACCCATATATACTTTCAAAAAATTGAATGTTGTTTTAAGAGGAATAAGTAATATTTGTCAACCTTAGCAGCTATTTTCTTTCTTTTACCAATGGGGTAATTTTGTTCCTTCATCCAGTAGCTAAACAGTTGCTTGAACCAACTCTGTCCAATCTATTATTATCTTGCAACTATTATCTTGGAACTTCAGCTATGATTCATATATTTAGTGCCATGTCCCTAGCTTCTATGTCTTCTGACTCCTAAAACTAACTCTCTCTCTCTCCCCTCTCATTTCCCTCTGTTGTTCTCTCCCTCTCACACAATGACCCTACAGATATGAGTCAAGAGATTTAGATATGTTTATTTCTCTGCCATATTCAATATCAGAGCAATATTGAATGAACAGATTATATTCTCTGGATCTTATTTCAATGCAGTAATCTGACTTTAAACAAAACCAAGATATTTGAGAGTAACATTTGAGAAGTACTTTCCATTTCTCAAGGGAACATTATTTATGGTCTCAGGTATCATTTCATTTCTGATATTCATGATCTTTTTTTATCCTTTATATATTATGTCCTAGGAAAACAGCAGATAAATCCCCTAGGTTAAGCTAGCTTTATATAGGAAAGTCAAACCTCTGAGCATTTATTATAGAAACATTTTATCTTAGAAGACTTGAATCTGGAGGTTTATATCCCATCTCTGCTATTTTTGCAATTGTATCTAATAACATATGCATAACTCTCTTAGTCAGAAGTAAATATGAGATCCATCTTGAAACTCAGTTCAGCAGAACAGTGAATTCAGTTTTATCTCCTCCTCCTCTCCCATCTTCCATTTTAGCTATTTTCTACTTTAGAAGAAAATTGCAAAGGTTAAAGAGAAGCTAAAATATCAGCTCATTTTTATATGAATCCAGTAGCATTGGGGACTGAATAATGACCTGCAGATATGTTTTCAGATTTAGACTCAATGTCTAGTATGACATGAAAATCTCTAGGAGAAAAACATTTTCCCTAAGGATATGAAAAACCAATGTCTTTCTTGGTTAGATTTGAGTGAAATGTGTGTCGTTTTCCTTTCCAGGTCTTAAGAATGGTTTGTTCACCCATATATACTTTCAAAAAATTGAATGTTGTTTTAAGAGGAATAAGTAATATTTGTCAACCTTAGCAGCTATTTTCTTTCTTTTACCAATGGGGTAATTTTGTTCCTTCATCCAGTAGCTAAACAGTTGCTTGAACCAACTCTGTCCAATCTATTATTATCTTGCAACTATTATCTTGGAACTTCAGCTATGATTCATATATTTAGTGCCATGTCCCTAGCTTCTATGTCTTCTGACTCCTAAAACTAACTCTCTCTCTCTCCCCTCTCATTTCCCTCTGTTGTTCTCTCCCTCTCACACAATGACCCTACAGATATGAGTCAAGAGATTTAGATATGTTTATTTCTCTGCCATATTCAATATCAGAGCAATATTGAATGAACAGATTATATTCTCTGGATCTTATTTCAATGCAGTAATCTGACTTTAAACAAAACCAAGATATTTGAGAGTAACATTTGAGAAGTACTTTCCATTTCTCAAGGGAACATTATTTATGGTCTCAGGTATCATTTCATTTCTGATATTCATGATCTTTTTTTATCCTTTATATATTATGTCCTAGGAAAAACAGCAGATAAATCCCCTAGGTTAAGCTAGCTTTATATAGGAAAGTCAAACCTCTGAGCATTTATTATAGAAACATTTTATCTTAGAAGACTTGAATCTGGAGGTTTATATCCCATCTCTGCTATTTTTGCAATTGTATCTAATAACATATGCATAACTCTCTTAGTCAGAAGTAAATATGAGATCCATCTTGAAACTCAGTTCAGCAGAACAGTGAATTCAGTTTTATCTCCTCCTCCTCTCCCCATCTTCCATTTTAGCTATTTTCTACTTTAGAAGAAAATTGCAAAGGTTAAAAGAGAGAAGCTAAAATATCAGCTCATTTTTATATGACATTTTCACCTGTGCATTTTCATGTAGCATTGGGGACTGAATAATGACCTGCAGATATGTCTACATCCTTATCTCTAGAGTTTGAGACTATATTACCTTATGTGGTAAAAGAGACTTCACAGGGCTTTCCTGGTGGTCCAGTGGGTAGAGTCTGCCTTGCAGTGGAAAGGATGCTGGTTTGACCCCTGACCCGGGAAGATCCCATGTGCCCTGGAGCGGCTGGACCGGAGTGTCCAATTGTGAGCTGGAGCTCTGGAGCGCATGCTCCCGGAGTGGGTGCTCTGCAACAAGGGAGGTCACTGTAGTGGTAGGCCCACACGGGCTGAAGGATAAGGATGGATGAAAATAAATAATAATAAAAAAAAAGAGACTTCACAGATGTGAATTAAGGATCTTTACATGGAATGATAATACTGGATTATGCAAGTGATTGCAATGTGTTCACAAGGATCTTTATAAGAGGGAAACAGAAACATTAGAGTGATAAGACATGTGGTGGACTAAGCAGAGTTGAAAAGAGGTGAACCGTATTAGCGGCCTCTATCAAGCTGGGAAATTCAAGGGAAAAGATTCTCCCCCAGTAGCCTCTAGGAGTGCAGCTCTACTGATATGGAGATTTTAGATCCTTTTTGGAGTTCTGGCCTCCAGAACTACAAGATAAGAAATTTGCTTTGCTTTAAGCTCCAATACTTTTGTCACATGATGGAAAGAGCAGATTCACTGGTAAAGACCCTGATGCTGGAAAAGACTGAAGGTAGGAAGAGAAGAGGATGGCAAAGGATGAGATGGTGGGATGGCATCACTGAGTCAATGGACATGAGTTTGAGGTAGCTCTGAGAAATGGCGAAGGCCAGGGAAGCCTGGCATTCTGCAGCCCATGGTCTTCAAAGAGTCAGACATGACTTAGTGACTGAACAAGTCACTGCATTTGTGGCAATTTGTGAGAGCAGCAGTGGGAACCAAATACAGCTGTTGGTAGATGCATTGCAAGTACTAAAGCAAATGCAAACCTAATCGCTGAGTTTCTACTCACATATAATTAGCCACAGGACAATGTTGAATATAAAGAATGTTAAAAGTTTTATTATATTTTATCTGCTGTGGTTGTCAGGAATACATTATTATTTACCATATTAACATTATAAAAGAATTTATGAGTGAAATGAAAATTGTAGCAACCAAAACATTCTATCAACAACCAATAGATAATTGAAATTCATACTTATAAAGTAGAATATTCCCTTTTTCATGATTTAATTATAAGAATCTTGTTACAGGGTTCAATTTTTTTTTCTCACATTAGTCCCTGTGGTAGCCAGTGAGTGTCAGAGGCTGAAAAATACCAATGTTTTAAAAGCTACAAAGGTGACAGTCACCAAGGTTATGAAAGAAATGATCAAACTGTAGCGATATTGTGCTTTGAATTTCTTCTGTCATGACTTCCTGTTTTAATTAAATATATTTTGGGTTTTTTTTTTACGAAGAAGTCTCAAAACTTTTTATTATTGCCTCTTTACAATATCACAATACAGTCCATAAAACCATCTGGCATCTTGCTGTTTCTGTAGCTGGACCAGTAAAATCTTATTCATCAGCCTGCTGAACTGTCCCCTTTTCAGAGACATAGATACCATCCAAAATTTTTCTGATATCTTTGTTTTTAACTGTGGTGGCTTGCTGAATCAAAGCAGCTGAATTTGACACAAGTTCAATGTCGTTTCCTTCAAGAATCAACTCATCTTTCTGGGCTTGAGGTACTGAACAGGCAACCCCTGGCCTCATCCGAACCATGCGGGTGTATTTTTCACCGAAAAAATTTTGGATTTCAACAAAAGAACCATTCTCCTGAATGACAACGTTGATGGGGAAGTGGGCATACACAGACCTCATCTTGTAACGGAAGCCCAGTGTAACACCCTTGATCATGTTCTGTACGTTGACTGCAGATGGTGCGCACAGTCACCAGTTCCTTTCTGTTTCCCCACCATTTGTCAACCCAGAGCCTCTTCTTTTTTCTTTCCAAGGAGACTGAGCTCTACATTAATGTGATTGAAGTCCCTCCGCAGGGTGCCTCTGGAGCCCTTCACAATAACTGTCCGCCCCTTCAGAGAAATGTCGACATTTTCTGGAATGTCGACAGTCTGATTGCTGAGAATGGTCTTCATTCTCGCAGTAGATGTGGCAAAGAGAACTCAATTAAATATATTTTGTACATTCTGGACTTTGCCATTATCCATGGAGTAAAACAGTGAAAGCTTTGAAGAATTTTCAAATTATTTAAACTGACCATATTAATGCTGCTAAATCATAGATTTAAGAGCTTTAACAGCCCTATCTGAATTTCTCATATACGTGAACTAGTGTGAATCACATCAGTTACTTTTAATTCAAGGGCAATTTAAGTACACATGTATATATATTAGGGCCTTCGCTGATGGCTCAGCAGGTAAAGAATGCACCAACAATGCAGGAGACACAGAAGACAAGGGTACAACCCCTGGGCAGAGGAAACGACAACCCACTCCAGTACTCTTGTCTGAAAAATCCCATGGACATAGAAGCCTGGCAGGACACAGTCCAATGGGCCACAAACAGTGATATGACTAAGCACAGAACACAGCACTAAGACATGAAAAGAAAGTAAAGAAATATAAAGAAAATAGAGGTGGAAAATAGAAGACTTAATCTGTATACAGCACTGTGTATAGATTAAGACAGGCTTACAGAGAATGCCTTCATCTTGGCCAAAGACAATCAGAAAAACTGTTGAATCAAAGCAGCTGAATTTGACACAAGTTCAATGTCGTTTCCTTCAAGAATCAACTCATCTTTCTGGGCTTGAGGTACTGAACAGGCAACCCCTGGCCTCATCCGAACCATGCGGGTGTATTTTTCACCGAAAAAATTTTGGATTTCAACAAAAGAACCATTCTCCTGAATGACAACGTTGATGGGGAAGTGGGCATACACAGACCTCATCTTGTAACGGAAGCCCAGTGTAACACCCTTGATCATGTTCTGTACGTTGACTGCAGATGGTGCGCACAGTCACCAGTTCCTTTCTGTTTCCCCACCATTTGTCAACCCAGAGCCTCTTCTTTTTTCTTTCCAAGGAGACTGAGCTCTACATTAATGTGATTGAAGTCCCTCCGCAGGGTGCCTCTGGAGCCCTTCACAATAACTGTCCGCCCCTTCAGAGAAATGTCGACATTTTCTGGAATGTCGACAGTCTGATTGCTGAGAATGGTCTTCATTCTCGCAGTAGATGTGGCAAAGAGAACTCAATTAAATATATTTTGTACATTCTGGACTTTGCCATTATCCATGGAGTAAAACAGTGAAAGCTTTGAAGAATTTTCAAATTATTTAAACTGACCATATTAATGCTGCTAAATCATAGATTTAAGAGCTTTAACAGCCCTATCTGAATTTCTCATATACGTGAACTAGTGTGAATCACATCAGTTACTTTTAATTCAAGGGCAATTTAAGTACACATGTATATATATTAGGGCCTTCGCTGATGGCTCAGCAGGTAAAGAATGCACCAACAATGCAGGAGACACAGAAGACAAGGGTACAACCCCTGGGCAGAGGAAACGACAACCCACTCCAGTACTCTTGTCTGAAAAATCCCATGGACATAGAAGCCTGGCAGGACACAGTCCAATGGGCCACAAACAGTGATATGACTAAGCACAGAACACAGCACTAAGACATGAAAAGAAAGTAAAGAAATATAAAGAAAATAGAGGTGGAAAATAGAAGACTTAATCTGTATACAGCACTGTGTATAGATTAAGACAGGCTTACAGAGAATGCCTTCATCTTGGCCAAAGACAATCACTGTTGAAACAACTTGTGCACTCAGGTATCATAGAAGAAATTAAATAAAACACTACAACTGCACATTATGAACTTACTTGATTTGGGAAGAGGAACAGGTAGGCAACTTTCTGTCTCTATTATCCCATAGAGGTAGTAAACTAGAGAATTTTCACAGTAAGTTTTTTTTCACACTTTATACTTACAGAGAAATGGTATTTCCTTAATCTTTTGAGGTGCCTGGAATGAATTTAAAGAAAATCAGTCAAATTTTTATTTTAAGAGTATATTAATAAGAATTTTTATTTTAAGAGTTATTAATAGAGATAGCAGGGTTCTTAATCTTCATTCAAGTTTCTTGATACTAAACTGTTCTTTATTAAGATGTAGCCCATAAAGAGCTGGTCTTGGTTTTTGCAAGTCAGGCCTGTTAACACCTCTAATTATTAGTCCCACCATAATTATTAATAGTTACCTCTCTCAGTCTCTCAAATTTGGATGAAAAATTATCCCATCTCCTTACCAATAAGCATTCCAGACACCTTGAATAAAGCTGGAATTTGGGTCTAGAATTCAATACTTCACAAAGATATAGTTGTTTTGTGTAAAAAATATGTCTTTACTGTGTGGACCTTTAATATGAGAAGAACTTATCAGGGGTAATCTTTTCTCCTTGGCTAGGCTCATGAATTATTTTTTTCTGATGAACTTCTTTTTTAAATTTTTTATGACTCCATACATACCATACAAACTGGCTCCTCAACCAAAGATTGGCACTCATATTTGTATTGTACTTTATTTTTATCTTAATTTGGAAAGAATCTACTTCCTTACAGTCTTTTCATTCAGGAAGTTTTGTTTGCTTACATAAGTGAAAGTCACTTAGTCATATCCGACTCATTGCGACCCATGGAGGAGCTATGGAATTCTCTAGGCAAGAATACCAGAGTAGGTAGCCATTCTTGTCTCCAGGGAATCTTCCCAACTCAGGGATCAAACCCAGGTCTGCTGCATCTTGGCTGTTTCTTTACCAGCTAAGCTACCAGGAAGCCCTTGTTTATGTAGGCTTTGTTTTATGTCCTTTAGAAAATGCCTTCATCTTGGCCAAAGACAATCACTGTTGAAACAACTTGTGCACTCAGGTATCATAGAAGAAATTAAATAAAACACTACAACTGCACATTATGAACTTACTTGATTTGGGAAGAGGAACAGGTAGGCAACTTTCTGTCTCTATTATCCCATAGAGGTAGTAAACTAGAGAATTTTCACAGTAAGTTTTTTTTCACACTTTATACTTACAGAGAAATGGTATTTCCTTAATCTTTGAGGTGCCTGGAATGAATTTAAAGAAAATCAGTCAAATTTTTATTTTAAGAGTATATTAATAAGAATTTTTATTTTAAGAGTTATTAATAGAGATAGCAGGGTTCTTAATCTTCATTCAAGTTTCTTGATACTAAACTGTTCTTTATTAAGATGTAGCCCATAAAGAGCTGGTCTTGGTTTTTGCAAGTCAGGCCTGTTAACACCTCTAATTATTAGTCCCACCATAATTATTAATAGTTACCTCTCTCAGTCTCTCAAATTTGGATGAAAAATTATCCCATCTCCTTACCAATAAGCATTCCAGACACCTTGAATAAAGCTGGAATTTGGGTCTAGAATTCAATACTTCACAAAGATATAGTTGTTTTGTGTAAAAAATATGTCTTTACTGTGTGGACCTTTAATATGAGAAGAACTTATCAGGGGTAATCTTTTCTCCTTGGCTAGGCTCATGAATTATTTTTTTCTGATGAACTTCTTTTTAATTTCTTATGACTCCATACATACCATACAAACTGGCTCCTCAACCAAAGATTGGCACTCATATTTGTATTGTACTTTATTTTTATCTTAATTTGGAAAGAATCTACTTCCTTACAGTCTTTTCATTCAGGAAGTTTTGTTTGCTTACATAAGTGAAAGTCACTTAGTCATATCCGACTCATTGCGACCCATGGAGGAGCTATGGAATTCTCTAGGCAAGAATACCAGAGTAGGTAGCCATTCTTGTCTCCAGGGAATCTTCCCAACTCAGGGATCAAACCCAGGTCTGCTGCATCTTGGCTGTTTCTTTACCAGCTAAGCTACCAGGGAAGCCCTTGTTTATGTAGGCTTTGTTTTATGTCCTTTAGAAAAGTTTAACCATTTAAAAAATATTGTTTATTTTGTGTTGACTTTATTCCTGGGAAATTTATAATATTTGTTGTTCTGTGAATGAAATACCCACCCCCACTACATTTTCTAAGTAGTTATTGCTAGTATAAAGAAAAGCTATTGATTTTTGTTGTTGTTGTTGAGTGCACAGTTTGTCTCTGACAATCGTTTGGAACTCAAATAATTTCCCAGTTGGATTCTTCAAATATTCAAGCTAATCAAATGATCTGCAGATAATTATAATTTTCTTTTTTTCTAACTACTGTTGTTGCTTTTGCTTTCTTCACCATACTGATTAGAACTTTAAATAATCTTTAATGACAGTGATGAATTTTCAATACTCCTATCATTTGCTGAATCCTTTGAATAAGAGACCTCAAGATACTCTTCAACTCAGGAAAACTCTTTTTGTTTCTCTGACTCTAATTTCTCCTCTACTGTTTCCTTTCTCTCTTTCTGGAACTCTTATTCATATTTTAACCTTCATCTCTTAGTCTTCTGTTTTCCATCTCTATTTTCTTTATATTTCTTTACTTTCTTCTCATGTGTTAGATTTGATGTCCTGGAAGTAGAGTTGGAGACAGGGACTCTTATCGAGGCACTTACTGAGGGAGTGTTCTCAAGGGAAACTCGTAAAGCTGAAGAAGACAGGGGAAGAAGCTAGGCAAAGCTATGGGTTCAGTTGCAGCCTGGCCTTGGCCTAAGACTGTGGAGAACTGGATATATGAACGGTAACAGAGAGTTACCCTCTCCTAAAGCAGGCCTAGCTTATGTATGTCCTTGTCAGGAGATTGCTCCCTGGGAGCCCTGCCCGAGGCTGAGGGTGTGGCATCTTAACTCACAGAATAGTGCAGCTGTGAATTGTTAGCAGCCAACACTTAATAGCACCTGGAGAATGGGTACATCAGCCTAAGACATTGTCGTGAGTCGGAAAAAACATCCACTAAATAGTCTACATTTACATATAATATATACTTATAAAAATATTGTACATCAAGAAATCCTCAACAACAAAAAATAAAGATAATTATAGGAACCACACAACAAATTTTTCAGTAATATTTGAAAAAAGTTTCTAAATTATTTTCAAAAATCATAGGCCTTCATACTCTTTTGTACAGAATTTTCTTTGATTTCTTCTAGTGTGTAAAGAATACTAGATGAATCCTTTAGAAAGAGATTCATTTCTTTCATATTTATGACCTCTAGTAACTAGAGCACATCAGAATAATATTTTTCTATTCTTCAAGATTTTTCTTAATAAATGTGCTGTCATTGTGAACCACAAAAGGAGGGCTTTATTTTGTCATTTAGAGCAACAGTTTAATGTTTCACTCATGGTGAAAATCTGCTGATCTTAAAATGGTCTAACTAGTATTCCTCATACACTTCTGAGCGGTGTCCAAAAGGCTGGTTACTTTTAATCACACTATTTCTAGGGACCAAACTTCTTGACGAGGTCCACTTAGTCTTCTTATGTTAGACAGTTTTAGACCTCCTCTGTGCCTATTATAAAATGATTGCTTATTATAGAACTATTGCTCAACGAACCTTCATTCTTGCTACTAAAAATACTAAATAATGTGAAAACAACAAAAGTATATCCTTGGTATGAACATACACATATACATGTGAAATGTAAGGTTGGGCTTAGGATAGTAAAATAGGCTAAATAATAAAGGCTTACTTCATCCAAATACTCAAAGTTCAGTAAGTCTACTATCTTGTTTCAGTAGTAACCTTCCAAAAAAAGAAAGGGACTCATCCTTTCAGTATTCAGGGAGATAGAAACACTTTAGTATTGAGCAACCTGGATGAGGAAGGCTTTGTGTAGAAGAGGACGGAATGAGTTTCAAAGCTTTCCTCTCCTTCAGAAGATGTTGTTTTCTTCCACTGATTTGCTTAATAGTGAATGTGTTGTTCAGTAGAGCAATTAAAATAACTGTTTTTATTAAAAATCCATCAATATGTTTAGATTACAAAATGCCATTAGAATTTGATAAACATCTCCCTCTATTGTATTTCTTTTGGATGTAGATACATTTCTATGATCTGTAGATACCTGGCTTTTAAAGTTATGCTGCTAAGATTTTCAGATACCATTTGACTATGTCATTTGCCTTATGTGAGAGTCATTTATATCTTGTGGAATGTTAAACACATGTTATTGAATATGATATGTGAATGTATACATGTAATTATGTGAATAATATACATAAATGTGAATTAAAGGATTAGATTACCTTTAACAGTGAAGTTTTGAAATTTCAACACCCTGTAGGTAAAATAAGTGAACTCAGCTTTACATGCAAGGACACTGGAAATCTGAAGAAGCCACAAACTTGTTTTTCACCATGTGGTAATTGTGAAGCACAAAAGGAGGGCTTTATTTTGTTATTTAGAGCAACAGTTTAATGTTTCACTCATGGTGAAAATCTGCTGATCTTAAAATGGTCTAACTAGTATTCCTCATACACTTCTGAGCGGTGTCCAAAAGGCTGGTTACTTTTAATCACACTATTTCTAGGGACCAAACTTCTTGACGAGGTCCACTTAGTCTTCTTATGTTAGACAGTTTTAGACCTCCTCTGTGCCTATTATAAAATGATTGCTTATTATAGAACTATTGCTCAACGAACCTTCATTCTTGCTACTAAAAATACTAAATAATGTGAAAACAACAAAAGTATATCCTTGGTATGAACATACACATATACATGTGAAATGTAAGGTTGGGCTTAGGATAGTAAAATAGGCTAAATAATAAAGGCTTACTTCATCCAAATACTCAAAGTTCAGTAAGTCTACTATCTTGTTTCAGTAGTAACCTTCCAAAAAAAGAAAGGGACTCATCCTTTCAGTATTCAGGGAGATAGAAACACTTTAGTATTGAGCAACCTGGATGAGGAAGGCTTTGTGTAGAAGAGGACGGAATGAGTTTCAAAGCTTTCCTCTCCTTCAGAAGATGTTGTTTTCTTCCACTGATTTGCTTAATAGTGAATGTGTTGTTCAGTAGAGCAATTAAAATAACTGTTTTTATTAAAAATCCATCAATATGTTTAGATTACAAAATGCCATTAGAATTTGATAAACATCTCCCTCTATTGTATTTCTTTTGGATGTAGATACATTTCTATGATCTGTAGATACCTGGCTTTTAAAGTTATGCTGCTAAGATTTTCAGATACCATTTGACTATGTCATTTGCCTTATGTGAGAGTCATTTATATCTTGTGGAATGTTAAACACATGTTATTGAATATGATATGTGAATGTATACATGTAATTATGTGAATAATATACATAAATGTGAATTAAAGGATTAGATTACCTTTAACAGTGAAGTTTTGAAATTTCAACACCCTGTAGGTAAAATAAGTGAACTCAGCTTTACATGCAAGGACACTGGAAATCTGAAGAAGCCACAAACTTGTTTTTCACCCTGTGGTAACTCTATTCTAATGTTAGATGTTTGAAGAGAAGGAAGGAAAGTAGTCTCATAAAAATGCACAAATGCATAGGTTTCACAATTTTGATTTATTAAGATTTAATAAGAGCAATATTTGTTTCCTATTGCTGCTATAACACACAACCACAAGCTTTGTGACTTAACACAAGTTTATTATCTTAAACTTTTCTAGATCAGAAGTCTTATGGGGCTAAAATCCAAGGGCACGAAGAACTGTATTCCTTTTGAATTCATTTTCTTGTCTTTTCCAGTTTCTAGAGGTACCTACATTCCTTAACTTGTGGTCTCTTTCTCCTTTTCAAAGCCAGCAGTATTACCTTTCGCTGACCCTTATTCCATTTTTATCTCATTCTTTCTGACCATAGCCAAGGAAGGGTCTCAGATGTTAAGAACTCATGTAATTAAATTCAGCCCACATAGATAATTCAGGAGAGTCTCCCTATCTCAGATTCCTTGATTTTAATCATACCTGCAAAATCCTTTTGCACGTAAGGTAACAAATTCATAGATTCAAGGAATAAGCATGAAGACATCCTGGGTGGTGCATGCATTGTTCTGCCTACCACATAGCAGATCATTTCTAGGTGGAGTAAAAAATAATTGAGCCTTTACCACAAAAGTGTCTATTTCTCCTGATACAATCAACCTTCACAGCACATTTCTCATAAGCCCATCACTGTAGTGCCTCACAGAAAGTTCATAATCAACTGAAATTGCAAGAGAGCTCTCTATCATTATTCAAGGCTAACTCCCAAGTAGACATACTTGCTGCAATAAGTTTTTTGAAAGAAACTCTATTTTTCAATCAATGGAATGAAAATGAAAGTTATAATCGATTGTTTAGTGAGTGTAGCTGATGTTCAGTGAGGCTTCAAGGTTAGTTACAATCAGAAGAGAAATAATTTCTTAGGCGTGAAATAAACACTTACCTTTGGTTCTTAGAAATGCATTTTAATGGAACACAATTGATTTTTATGTAAGAATGCTTGCCAAGCTCTTAAAAAGCCAAGACATTCTCATGGCTTACAATAAAGGTAAATAAAATCATGTGGCTTTTAATGTTTACCAAATCCAGCTGGTTTGCAAATCCACTGTCTCTTTTTTCCAGCTCTAAGAGCAGTTCTTTGATTTCCTCATTTGCACCTCCAATTTCTGCATTTTCTTTTAAGTCTGAAACAATCAGTTCTTGCAGACTTTGAGCCATGTTTTATTGTCAGGCTGATGCTGCAAAGACACGAGGAGCTAACCACTCCTGCAGCACCACACGCATGTCACTGAGCTTTTCTCCAGGCAGAGGGAAGCGAATTTAGGTCAAAGACCCA
The DNA here is from genome assembly GCA_022376925.1 of Tragulus kanchil. Taxonomy (NCBI): domain Eukaryota; kingdom Metazoa; phylum Chordata; class Mammalia; order Artiodactyla; family Tragulidae; genus Tragulus; species Tragulus kanchil. The sequence goes on along the minus strand of JAIOJX010000029.1, from coordinate 51,591,718 downwards.
GGCAGGCAAACTGATGTTCTTTGAAGCAGGGTTCATTAGATTTCAGCAATGATAACTAACTCTGTTAAGGCAAACAGTAAAATTTAGCCTTCACCTGACCTTTTTAGGTTTCATGTAGAACAGTCCAGAATGGATAATAGGATTCAACATTAATATACATGTGCATTAATATGCACAGCTGTATGAGTAAAAGCTGAAGTTAACAATAGAAGACAGAGAAACTGACTCACTCTATGATATCTCTGGAGCTTTCCAGGTGGTGCTAGTGGTAAACAACCTGACTGCCAATGCAGGAGACATAAGAGAAGCAGGTTCTATCCCTGGATTGGTAAGATCCCCTGGAGAAGAACGTGGTAACCCACTCCACCATTCTTGCCTGGAGAATCCTGTGGACAAAGGAGCCTGGCAGGCTACAATTCACAGGGTCGCACAGAGTCTGAAATGACTGAAATGACTTAGCACACATGATATTTTTAGGCAACTCTCTTAAATCACAAGTAAACCAAAAGAGATCAAAAAAATATACAGCAAATGTATATATGTAAGGTATTCCTTATATTCCAGTAAAGAAGGATAAATCTGCTAAAAATCCTCTTGTTCAAAGATCTGTGTGCATTCTTTTTTTTTTTTAGCTGCAGTGTTCTTGCATGCAGCTAGCCTGGGTTGAGTAAAAACCATGATACAGATAACCCAAATCCCCTCTAGGCATTAAATTCCATCTGCCCAGACTATTATTGTTTATTAAACTCCCCATCTTCATTTAGGCAGGTCTATAATCACGTTTCTCTCTTGTAAGATGACAAACAGTCCCAATTTGAAGCTGATCTTTCAGTTTTACAACTGAGAATGTCCTGGGCATACCATCTGGTTCCCAAGATGCAGGACTTTTCATGCTAAAACCAGGAAATTCCTGAGTCAGCTGAGACAAGTTGTTGACCTTACCAAGTCTTTTGCCTTGGATTACATTTATGGACTAATGTTGAAGTTTCGGGAAAGAATTGCCCTTTGCTTACTGTAAGGGTCAGTGAATGTCTTTCCACCTGGGAAAGGCCATGTCTGCAGAATGAAGCAACACTGAAAAATTCTACTGGGACAGCAGATTCAAGGGGGGATTTAAATTTAATGGTTGCCTCCCTCAAACCTGAATATATTCCCTGGATTTTCCATTTCTCCTAGCCAGCAAATTCCTCTCCCGCCCCACCTTTTTTTTTTTAACTTGAATGGTTTGATTGAACCATCCTAGGTCATTTCCATTTTATATTTTCTCACATAGTGCCAAGTTACATTTCAAAGAGACTAGATTAACTATTTTTATACTCTTAGGTAATTGAGTGTTTCAAGTGATATTTGATGTTATCAGGCTTTAGTTCTTGCCAGTGGTGTTAATGATGATTGATAGCTGATATAATTTGAATTTCCTTGAATAATAGTCATGTTAAACATTATTTCAACTGCTTATTTGCCCTGGAGAAGAAACGGGTGGTAACCCACTACACCATTCTTGCCTGGAGAATCCTGTGGACAAAGGAGCCTGGCAGGCTACAATTCACAGGGTCGCACAGAGTCTGAAATGACTGAAATGACTTAGCACACATGATATTTTTAGGCAACTCTCTTAAATCACAAGTAAACCAAAAGAGATCAAAAAAATATACAGCAAATGTATATATGTAAGGTATTCCTTATATTCCAGTAAAGAAGGATAAATCTGCTAAAAATCCTCTTGTTCAAAGATCTGTGTGCATTCTTTTTTTTTTTTAGCTGCAGTGTTCTTGCATGCAGCTAGCCTGGGTTGAGTAAAAACCATGATACAGATAACCCAAATCCCCTCTAGGCATTAAATTCCATCTGCCCAGACTATTATTGTTTATTAAACTCCCCATCTTCATTTAGGCAGGTCTATAATCACGTTTCTCTCTTGTAAGATGACAAACAGTCCCAATTTGAAGCTGATCTTTCAGTTTTACAACTGAGAATGTCCTGGGCATACCATCTGGTTCCCAAGATGCAGGACTTTTCATGCTAAAACCAGGAAATTCCTGAGTCAGCTGAGACAAGTTGTTGACCTTACCAAGTCTTTTGCCTTGGATTACATTTATGGACTAATGTTGAAGTTTCGGGAAAGAATTGCCCTTTGCTTACTGTAAGGGTCAGTGAATGTCTTTCCACCTGGGAAAGGCCATGTCTGCAGAATGAAGCAACACTGAAAAATTCTACTGGGACAGCAGATTCAAGGGGGGATTTAAATTTAATGGTTGCCTCCCTCAAACCTGAATATATTCCCTGGATTTTCCATTTCTCCTAGCCAGCAAATTCCTCTCCCGCCCCACCTTTTTTTTTTTAACTTGAATGGTTTGATTGAACCATCCTAGGTCATTTCCATTTTATATTTTCTCACATAGTGCCAAGTTACATTTCAAAGAGACTAGATTAACTATTTTTATACTCTTAGGTAATTGAGTGTTTCAAGTGATATTTGATGTTATCAGGCTTTAGTTCTTGCCAGTGGTGTTAATGATGATTGATAGCTGATATAATTTGAATTTCCTTGAATAATAGTCATGTTAAACATTATTTCAACTGCTTATTTGCCCTTCAGAGAGTGTAAATTGAGACTAGTGTCCTTTGACCATTTTGATGATGGTTGTTTGCCTTTTCCTAACTGATTAGTTGGATTTGATTTTTATGTATTTCTAGATTGTTGCCTGTCTTTGAACATTGTGATATCTTTAAACATATATAAGCGTTGTATATTGGCATAGTGAAATTTACTGACCTCTTTTATAGGTTTTTTTTTTTTTGGTATGTGTTATTTAATAAGTCCTACCATAACCCTAATCAGAGATATATTTATAGTTTTTCTTTTCTAACATTTGTGTTGTTTATCTAACATAGGTCTTTTTAAAAAAATTTCTCCCCCCCACATCATGCCTCTTTTATTTATATTTATTTTCATCCATCTTTTTTGTTCTTTGACCTGTGTGGGCCTCCCATTGCAGTGGCCTCTCTCACTGCAGAGCACCAGCTCTGGCCGCATGTGCTCCAGAGTGCTTAGTTGGTAATTGGACACATGGTCCAGCTTGTCTGTGGTACGTGGGATCTTTCCAGGCCAGGGATTGAACCAGTGTCCCTTGTACTACAAGGCAAACTCTTTACCCACCGAACTGCCAGGGAAGCCCATAGGTCTTAATTACATCTCAGTTTTATTTGTGACCTAGATATCTACATTTATCCACATGGAAAATTAACACATCTATTCCATATTCACCTGACATAAAATACATCTCTTTTTAAACTGAATACACAGTGTATGTGTGGGTCTATTTTTGAAGTCTTTAGTCTGTCCCACAGGAAGAAGTTTAAGTTTATCATATAAAATCTTTTTGATATTTTGGTCAGAACTGCCACTGTTTTGTGAGTTTATTTAGGGAAAATCGATACCTTTAGGATAGTGCTTCTAGGATAGTGTTTCAGGTCTTCTTTTCTATGGTTATAAAGATGAATATTTCTTAGTGTATTAGTTTTAGGTCCTGTGTCTAGCAAAATTGACTATATATATATATATATATATATATATATATATATATGTATGCGTATATATATATATATATATTTAATGTAGCCTATTTAAACTTTTTGTGACCATATCATTATTTGTGAGTAAAGTCAGTGACCTTTATTTCAGGTATGCGCATGTGTATACATACATGCCATTTTATTTTACTAGCAAAGATCATCAAAATAGTTTTGAAAACTAATGTTTATAGTGAGCATTCTATCTTTATTCTATATAATATTGTGTTTGATGTTAATGAAGGTTTTTTGATTCGTGAATGTTAAATGTATCTCCATTTATTTAGATCTTTTATTTCTTCCTAAAGTGTTTCATAGTTTACAGTGTAAAAGTCCTACTCTTCTTTTATTAAATGCATTATTAATATTTTATTTTTCAATGCTAATGTGACTGGCATGCATCCTTAGTTAAATTTCTTGGGCTTCATCTATAAATAACATAGGCTCCCATCCAATTTTAGGCTTCCCTGTTGGCTCAGGTGGTAAAGAATCTGCCTACAATGCAGGAGACCTATGTTCAATTCCCGGGTCAGGAAGATCCCCTGGAGAAGAGACTGGCTACCCTCTCCAGTAGTCTTGCCTGGAGAATCCCATGGAGAGAGAAGCCCGGTGGGCCACAGCCCATGGGGTCCTAGAGAGTTGGATAGGACTGAGTGACTAACACTTAAACTTTCACATTTTCCAGCCCCATTTTCTTCCCTACATACTGAGAAAGAAATTCACAGATAATATAAATTCAACATACGTCTCTCTGAAGGCAGCAAAAGGAAAAGACTCCAAACTTTAGTCTTTTATCTCTTCATATTTAGTCTTCCTTTCTGGATTCTCTTCTTAATCTTCCTGCTCAAAGTTCGGTGGTTTTCAAAGTTGTCTCTTTGGTCCTATTCTAATCCAAATCTCTATTACCATCTCTCAGAGATTAGACAAATGTCTAGGACTTCTCTAACGACAGGGATTCCTAAATGTAACTCTGCCTCTGAATGCCCCCTTTTGTGAGTTTATTTAGGGAAAATCGATACCTTTAGGATAGTGCTTCTAGGATAGTGTTTCAGGTCTTCTTTTCTATGGTTATAAAGATGAATATTTCTTAGTGTATTAGTTTTAGGTCCTGTGTCTAGCAAAATTGACTATATATATATATATATATATATATATATATATATGTATGTATATATATATATATATTTAATGTAGCCTATTTAAACTTTTTGTGACCATATCATTATTTGTGAGTAAAGTCAGTGACCTTTATTTCAGGTATGCGCATGTGTATACATACATGCCATTTTATTTTACTAGCAAAGATCATCAAAATAGTTTTGAAAACTAATGTTTATAGTGAGCATTCTATCTTTATTCTATATAATATTGTGTTTGATGTTAATGAAGGTTTTTTGATTCGTGAATGTTAAATGTATCTCCATTTATTTAGATCTTTTATTTCTTCCTAAAGTGTTTCATAGTTTACAGTGTAAAAGTCCTACTCTTCTTTTATTAAATGCATTATTAATATTTTATTTTTCAATGCTAATGTGACTGGCATGCATCCTTAGTTAAATTTCTTGGGCTTCATCTATAAATAACATAGGCTCCCATCCAATTTTAGGCTTCCCTGTTGGCTCAGGTGGTAAAGAATCTGCCTACAATGCAGGAGACCTATGTTCAATTCCCGGGTCAGGAAGATCCCCTGGAGAAGAGACTGGCTACCCTCTCCAGTAGTCTTGCCTGGAGAATCCCATGGAGAGAGAAGCCCGGTGGGCCACAGCCCATGGGGTCCTAGAGAGTTGGATAGGACTGAGTGACTAACACTTAAACTTTCACATTTTCCAGCCCCATTTTCTTCCCTACATACTGAGAAAGAAATTCACAGATAATATAAATTCAACATACGTCTCTCTGAAGGCAGCAAAAGGAAAAGACTCCAAACTTTAGTCTTTTATCTCTTCATATTTAGTCTTCCTTTCTGGATTCTCTTCTTAATCTTCCTGCTCAAAGTTCGGTGGTTTTCAAAGTTGTCTCTTTGGTCCTATTCTAATCCAAATCTCTATTACCATCTCTCAGAGATTAGACAAATGTCTAGGACTTCTCTAACGACAGGGATTCCTAAATGTAACTCTGCCTCTGAATGCTCTTATAGTCCTGAGCCATATTCTCCATCTCCTATTAGCAATTTTCATTTCAACATACATCAGACCTCTCAACCGTAACACATTCAGAGCCAAACTCATTATCACCTACTCAAAAAGAGTGCTTAATTGTCTTGGTTAATGCTGTCATTCACTTTGCAGACTGCTTTGCTGTGATCTGCAAAAATCCTATCTGCAAAAACTGTATTTCTCATCTTCATGGTTCAGGAGAATTAAATAAAGAATGAGAAAAAGAAAGAAGAAGCTAAAAGTCAAGGTCTTTTTATTGAAAAGTTTGGGAATATAGTTATTTTGGGATCCATGCCCCCAAATGACAATAAGATTCTGGTACCCAAAGATCACCGACTTCGTAGGTGCCTCAGTGGTAAAGAACCAGCCTGCTAATGCGGGAGACAAGAGTTCACTCCCTGGGTCTGGAGGATCCCCTGGAGAAGGAAATAGCAACTCATTCCAGTATTCTTTCCTGGAAAATCCTGTAGGTAGAGGAGTCTTGTGGCTACAGTCCATGGTGTCAAAAGAGATGGACATGACTTAGCGACTAAGCAGGCACTCACCCAACGAGAAAAAGCATCAGCCATCTCTTTTTCCATACTTCTTCAGACTTCTCCTTCCTATTCCTGGAAAATATCTTGACTGTTGGGTTAACTCGTATTAAGCACCCAACCCCAGGCTGTGATCAGGGCCTAAATTTTTTTAAAGTGCTCTCTCATTAAGTTCTTGTCGTTACACATGAATTGGCTGCTCATTTATTGCTTCCCTTAAAGTATTTTATTATTCTTTGCGAAGAAGTCAATTGTTATCTCCTTTTTACTAATTTCCTCCCAAGACCCAGCTAGTAAAGTCAACTATTATCAATTGCTATGTTTTCTTTAGAAAGGAACTGATAACAAATTAGAGTGTAGTCCTGTCTGAAGTATGTTGACCATGGAAATATCATTGTTTATTCATCCACATTTAGGGACAGGTATTACTATTACATAAACTTTAAATATTATTGTGATCCTTGCTGTCATCTTCAAAAGGAGAATAGATAACTCTCCCCCTCTTTGATTCTAATCCCAAATTGAGACAATTGACAAAAGAACTTTAAAAACATGACCTCTAGATTAACCTTCTTTCTTTAAAGTAGAATCTTTGTTGCCATTCTCAGCTTCCACTTTTCCTTCCTCTTCATATCTGGTTTCTTTTAAAACCTGTTGATTCAACAACAAAAAACTATTGCATCTAGCAATATGGTACACTCCATAAGTTGGCATGGTAGATCTTTCAGAAAATCCGCCTCCTAATTCTTTGCCCTATGTCCTGTATTGGTGCCTCCTGTTACACAAACGGTATGTGCTCATTGACTACTGATGTATATACACTGGTTACTCTTCCTGAAAAGCCATCTTCACAATCTCTACTTTACCTTCAAAAACTTACCCCAAAGGACTGAGCTTAAATGGGGCAGGTAAAGATGAAAAACATACCATTGGCCGCTAAATGATAATTTCTCACTGTAATTTCCAAAAGAACAGGCATCATGTCTGTATCATCTTTGACTTTGCCTTTAATTTTCTTTTATCTTTCTTATATAAGAGAGTAAGATGAGGAAAGGAGTCCCTGGGATTTGCAAAGCATCAAGGAAAAAACACAAAGGGCTTAAAAAAGTAATTCCATAAGGTTGTGTGTGTACTTCTGAGCTACAGAAGTATGAGTTTGATCTAACCAGCATACTAAAAGCTTTGAGAATTGAACTGCTTGAATAGATCACTGGGCATGTCCTATAATGGCCATGCACAGCCACACACACAGCCGCACACTGAATAGCACCACAAAGGCTTTGATATCCCAAGAAGGCAGATAGAAAACTATAGTCTGAACCTAATGAGGCCAATTGCCTGTTGTAATAACACCAAAAACAGCAAATGAACATTCTTCACAAAGCTTAAATTAGACCAATAGTCTCAATAATTTTCAAAATGCCTATTATACAATCAAAATTACTAAACATATGAAGAACCAGAAAAATAGCAACCATTCACAAGGGAACTTGACAGATTCCAAACCAGAGATACCGTAGATGTTGGAATTGTCATATGAAGACTTTAAAACAACTATTTTAACTGAGCTCTGAAATACCGGGAGAAAGTATGGGTTGGAATTGTCAAAAGAACTTTAAAAACATGACCTCTAGATTAACCTTCTTTCTTTAAAGTAGAATCTTTGTTGCCATTCTCAGCTTCCACTTTTCCTTCCTCTTCATATCTGGTTTCTTTTAAAACCTGTTGATTCAACAACAAAAAACTATTGCATCTAGCAATATGGTACACTCCATAAGTTGGCATGGTAGATCTTTCAGAAAATCCGCCTCCTAATTCTTTGCCCTATGTCCTGTATTGGTGCCTCCTGTTACACAAACGGTATGTGCTCATTGACTACTGATGTATATACACTGGTTACTCTTCCTGAAAAGCCATCTTCACAATCTCTACTTTACCTTCAAAAACTTACCCCAAAGGACTGAGCTTAAATGGGGCAGGTAAAGATGAAAAACATACCATTGGCCGCTAAATGATAATTTCTCACTGTAATTTCCAAAAGAACAGGCATCATGTCTGTATCATCTTTGACTTTGCCTTTAATTTTCTTTTATCTTTCTTATATAAGAGAGTAAGATGAGGAAAGGAGTCCCTGGGATTTGCAAAGCATCAAGGAAAAAACACAAAGGGCTTAAAAAAGTAATTCCATAAGGTTGTGTGTGTACTTCTGAGCTACAGAAGTATGAGTTTGATCTAACCAGCATACTAAAAGCTTTGAGAATTGAACTGCTTGAATAGATCACTGGGCATGTCCTATAATGGCCATGCACAGCCACACACACAGCCGCACACTGAATAGCACCACAAAGGCTTTGATATCCCAAGAAGGCAGATAGAAAACTATAGTCTGAACCTAATGAGGCCAATTGCCTGTTGTAATAACACCAAAAACAGCAAATGAACATTCTTCACAAAGCTTAAATTAGACCAATAGTCTCAATAATTTTCAAAATGCCTATTATACAATCAAAATTACTAAACATATGAAGAACCAGAAAAATAGCAACCATTCACAAGGGAACTTGACAGATTCCAAACCAGAGATACCGTAGATGTTGGAATTGTCATATGAAGACTTTAAAACAACTATTTTAACTGAGCTCCCTGAAAAATGGTCACTGTTCTAGAAATGAAGTACAGAAAGTCTCAGTAGAGAAACAGAAGCTAATAAAAGACCAAATGGATTTCATTATTAAAAATATATCTAAAATAAAAGCATTCATTCATGAGCTCAGTGATAGAAGGGAGATGACAGACAAGTCAGTAAACTTGAACATAAGTCAGTAGGAATAACATACATGTTACAACTCAAGAATTTTTGAAACAAACAAAACAGTACAAGACACATTTTTCTAAAAACAGCAATATAAACAGTAAGAAACTTATATTGCTTTACAACTAAATATTCATTTTCTTTTTTCTACTAGTGTTTCCTCCTTTCCTATCACCCTGTGTAAGTATTTTGCCGGTTTTCCTGCTCATTGCATAAGAGATGGCGCAGGATCAAGCAGAAATTCTGACTTTATTGGTAAAAAACTTAACCTTTGAAATGAGATTGATAAAATGTCTGGGACAGAATCAGGGGTTAGTAGAGGTCATCTCAAACTAAAGAGAAATTCTCTAGGACTGAGAGAAGGAGAGCTATGAGAAGAGACTTGGGACAGATGGCCGTGCAGGCTTCCTAATGTGCCCCGAGCCAGGCGGCAGGACCCCAGGGAGGAAATGCCTGGGGAATGCATCTAGGTACATGTAGTCATGGATAGTTTTCAAACAAAAGATTCCTGTGTCTTAAGCAGGGCAGTTTTTGAACTGTGAGTTCTGAATTGCTGAATTTATGGGAGGCAAACATTGTTTGGCCAGATGAATCAATGATATGGGCTGTTTTCCCAAACTTTGTCATTATGAGAATCCCTAGAACCTTTAACATTCTCAAGGAGACTAAAGAGAAACAAAAGGACTGACATGATGTTTCCTAGCAACTGAGAAAGATAGGGATTCAAATTAAAAATTGAGTCAAGAAAAAGTAAAATTATGGTTTCAACACGCCTAGATTAGCAAGCCAAAATGTACATCTATTAAGAAACTTTTTAAAATGCAAGATTATTAACATTCCAGAATAAAATAAGGGCTTTAAAACAACTATTTTAACTGAGCTCCCTGAAAAATGGTCACTGTTCTAGAAATGAAGTACAGAAAGTCTCAGTAGAGAAACAGAAGCTAATAAAAGACCAAATGGATTTCATTATTAAAAATATATCTAAAATAAAAGCATTCATTCATGAGCTCAGTGATAGAAGGGAGATGACAGACAAGTCAGTAAACTTGAACATAAGTCAGTAGGAATAACATACATGTTACAACTCAAGAATTTTTGAAACAAACAAAACAGTACAAGACACATTTTTCTAAAAACAGCAATATAAACAGTAAGAAACTTATATTGCTTTACAACTAAATATTCATTTTCTTTTTTCTACTAGTGTTTCCTCCTTTCCTATCACCCTGTGTAAGTATTTTGCCGGTTTTCCTGCTCATTGCATAAGAGATGGCGCAGGATCAAGCAGAAATTCTGACTTTATTGGTAAAAAACTTAACCTTTGAAATGAGATTGATAAAATGTCTGGGACAGAATCAGGGGTTAGTAGAGGTCATCTCAAACTAAAGAGAAATTCTCTAGGACTGAGAGAAGGAGAGCTATGAGAAGAGACTTGGGACAGATGGCCGTGCAGGCTTCCTAATGTGCCCCGAGCCAGGCGGCAGGACCCCAGGGAGGAAATGCCTGGGGAATGCATCTAGGTACATGTAGTCATGGATAGTTTTCAAACAAAAGATTCCTGTGTCTTAAGCAGGGCAGTTTTTGAACTGTGAGTTCTGAATTGCTGAATTTATGGGAGGCAAACATTGTTTGGCCAGATGAATCAATGATATGGGCTGTTTTCCCAAACTTTGTCATTATGAGAATCCCTAGAACCTTTAACATTCTCAAGGAGACTAAAGAGAAACAAAAGGACTGACATGATGTTTCCTAGCAACTGAGAAAGATAGGGATTCAAATTAAAAATTGAGTCAAGAAAAAGTAAAATTATGGTTTCAACACGCCTAGATTAGCAAGCCAAAATGTACATCTATTAAGAAACTTTTTAAAATGCAAGATTATTAACATTCCAGAATAAAATAAGGGCTTTAAAAAATACTAATCTTAAATTAATGAAGCTAGTCTAAGAAAAATACCAAATGAAGAAATGCAGCAATCAGATTACTGGTACTTTTAAAGATTTAAAATACTTAAATTTCTACATGGTATATGATGTCCTATAAAGGATAACTTTTTAAATGTCTGAGGCTTCCCTGTTGACTCATTTGTAAAGAATCTACCTGCCAATGCAGAAGATGTGGGTTCAATACCTGGGTCAGGAAGATCCCCTTCTTGCCTGGGAAATTCCAGACAGAGGAGCTTGGCAGGCTACAGTGCATAGGGTCACAAAGAGTTGGACACAATTTAGCAACTCAGTACAAACAGTTTTAAAAGCAGAGAGTGCTTTTACAGAATATTCAGAGAAGACCACTAAGCAGTAGACAGATGAGTTAAAGTATAAAGCAGTTGCTTGTAAGAAAAGAAGTTCAAATGTTCTTAAACTTATAAACTTATATTTAGTATTGGTAAAATTATTAAAGTAGAAATTATAACATTGATAAATTATTTTTTTGTTCAAGTAGTATTGATGATAGCAGTATAGTAGAAGTAGTAGTAATAAAAATAAATAACAACAGGGACTTCCCTGGTGGTCCAGTGGTTAAGACTCTGTGCTTCCAATGTAGGGAACCTGGGTTTGATCCCTGGTCAGGGAACTAAAAGCCACATGCTGCAACTAAGACCAGGGGAGCCAAATAAATAAATGATTTTAAATAAATAAATAAATAACAACAGTAAATGCTTACTGAACATTTACTATGTACTAGACACTAAGTTTCTAACATGAATCAATACCACAAACCCTAAGGGGTAGTTCATTGTTATTGCCCTCTAGATTTTGACCTTCACAGACATAGGTGTACTCATTGGTTTTGTTCACTGTTGGATTCTCAGTATTTAGAACAAAGTCTAGCTCTCAATATGTCCCCTATGAATGTTTACCCATTGAATAAACTTTTGTTTTATAAAAGAGGAAACCAAGGCATAGAGCAGTTAAGTATCTCATACAAAGATACATAGCTGATAAGCAGCTGAATTCATTTTGCACCCAAGTAATCAGTCACCAGATTTTGTACTCTAATGACTATAGTAAACTACTTCACAGAAAAACATTTGGGAATATATATATATGTATATATTTTTTAAAGATTTATTTATTTATTTATTTTGGGCGGGGGTTGGGGAGGGAGGGGAACGGGCGGGCCGCTTCTATTGGTCTTTCATTTCTCTGTTTTCATCTGTCTTTGTTCTTTGGCTCCTAGGGCCCTCCCATCGTGGTGGCGTCTGTTGTTGCAGAGCGCTAGCTCTGGGCGCCTGCGCCCCAGAGCTCTGGCTCGGTAATTGGACACAGCCAATTACCGGACTCACAGCCAATGAGTCCAACCGCTCCGCAGCGCGTGGGATCTTCCCAGGCCAGGGATCCAACCGGCGCCCCTTGCACTGCAAGGCGGTGTCCTTACCCACTGGACCACCAGGGGAAGCCCTTTTTAGGAATATTTTAACAAAATATCTGGAAGATACGAATGGAAAGACAGTATCAAAACTGTTCTGACTTCTTTGCAGAACAATATATACCAAAGTGAAAAATATGCCCTTTAACTCAATGATTCTGCTGCAAACATGCTCAGTTATGTGTACAAAGACGTATTTCAAACTCTGCTTAGCGATGACAAAAGACCTGTGGTGACAAAATATTTTAATGTGTTTAGTGATGACAAAAGACTTTAAAGGACCAAAGTGTTCATCAATAGGGTTGGATAAGTTAAGATACCACTCTGCTATGCAGTAGTTAAAAATAATGTCATTTTCTATGCACTGATTTGGAAAGATTGTCATTAAGGGGAAACTGCAAGGTCCAAAGCATTAATATATTCTGCTCCTCATTGTCTAAATTTATCCAATATACTCTCTCTCTTCCTATCGCTGTGTCAGTATCTACACACAGCTCTCACACACACACAACACTTGTATCCATGTACAGTTTCACATGTATAAGCTTACAGTATTTCTTACAGAGGGACTTTAAGTCTGTTTATGGGAAGAGGCCTGTGTTTGTTTATGCTTTTGTAGTCTTTGAATTTTGCCATGTGTAAGCATTACATTTTAATAAAACACTTTTAAACATAAGTTTGAAAATCTATATGCTGATAAGCAGCTGAATTCATTTTGCACCCAAGTAATCAGTCACCAGATTTTGTACTCTAATGACTATAGTAAACTACTTCACAGAAAAACATTTGGGAATATATATATATGTATATATTTTTTAAAGATTTATTTATTTATTTATTTTGGGCGGGGGTTGGGGAGGGAGGGGAACGGGCGGGCCGCTTCTATTGGTCTTTCATTTCTCTGTTTTCATCTGTCTTTGTTCTTTGGCTCCTAGGGCCCTCCCATCGTGGTGGCGTCTGTTGTTGCAGAGCGCTAGCTCTGGGCGCCTGCGCCCCAGAGCTCTGGCTCGGTAATTGGACACAGCCAATTACCGGACTCACAGCCAATGAGTCCAACCGCTCCGCAGCGCGTGGGATCTTCCCAGGCCAGGGATCCAACCGGCGCCCCTTGCACTGCAAGGCGGTGTCCTTACCCACTGGACCACCAGGGGAAGCCCTTTTTAGGAATATTTTAACAAAATATCTGGAAGATACGAATGGAAAGACAGTATCAAAACTGTTCTGACTTCTTTGCAGAACAATATATACCAAAGTGAAAAATATGCCCTTTAACTCAATGATTCTGCTGCAAACATGCTCAGTTATGTGTACAAAGACGTATTTCAAACTCTGCTTAGCGATGACAAAAGACCTGTGGTGACAAAATATTTTAATGTGTTTAGTGATGACAAAAGACTTTAAAGGACCAAAGTGTTCATCAATAGGGTTGGATAAGTTAAGATACCACTCTGCTATGCAGTAGTTAAAAATAATGTCATTTTCTATGCACTGATTTGGAAAGATTGTCATTAAGGGGAAACTGCAAGGTCCAAAGCATTAATATATTCTGCTCCTCATTGTCTAAATTTATCCAATATACTCTCTCTCTTCCTATCGCTGTGTCAGTATCTACACACAGCTCTCACACACACACAACACTTGTATCCATGTACAGTTTCACATGTATAAGCTTACAGTATTTCTTACAGAGGGACTTTAAGTCTGTTTATGGGAAGAGGCCTGTGTTTGTTTATGCTTTTGTAGTCTTTGAATTTTGCCATGTGTAAGCATTACATTTTAATAAAACACTAAAACATAAGTTAAATATTTATATATATCCAAATATATTTATGTAAATCTATGAAAAGTTTCTCCCTGGAAAAATGAGAACAGTAGGAGGGCAGTGGATTAGAGTCCAGGATGCAGGGAGAGGAGTTTTTCTCTTTATTAATGTTATTTAGTTTTTTTAATATATAATTTAAATTCTGTTATTAGAATCAACTTACAGCTTTTGCTTTTAGTTTGGAGATGTACACTAGCATGTTTAATATGTTATACTCTAAAAATTAAAATTTTAAAGTGCTAGATTGAAATTTGAAAACTTGAACTGTTTGTAAGGATATAGATAAGAATTTTCAAGTGTGGAAGATATTTATTCTAGTCATTCTTTTAAATCTGGATGATATTAAGTAATTTGTGGAAACTATATTTATTGCATACTCAAATTCTAGGTTGTGTTAGTGGTGTTTACTTAAGATACTACAGTTTATTACGTTGAGATCCAGTATTATTATATTGTGATTAACAGTGTGAGACCTAGGATAATATTATGGAAAAGTTTAAACAACACAGATTTTGTGGCTGTGGTATTTTCTTTTTCTATAGGACTTTTTAAACTGTGATTTTCCATAAAGTCAAAGACAAAAAGGTAAATAAGTGTTCAAATTTATCTCATTTCTTCCACTCTGTAGAGTTTTATGTTCTTATGCAATACTAAAGAAAAGAAACAAAGACAAAACATTTTTTTAAAAAAATTTAAATGGTGTCAATTTCTTCCTGTACTTTATCTTACAGGAAAGGACCTAAGTGAATTATTTAATTCTTTATTGAAGACTGAAAGGCAAAATAGAGATATACAAGCAACAGTTTCCAGTTAATATTTATCACTGATTTAATCATGCATCCATCCACTAACATATTCAGCCATCGGGCTATCAGTATACTCAGGAAGGATTTTCAGAGGCTGACAACCTGATATGACTCATTTAAGGCGGAAGAAAGCGGAATAGCAGAGCATGTACTCTCTCTCTCCTATAAGTTTAAATTCAAACTTAGGAGATAATATAAAGAAAACAGACATAAAAGGGTAACAAAGGGGTAACAGAGTAGTCTTATCATTTTTGAAATTATAATAGCAAAGAGTAAATATGAACTAGAGGGTAATTATCTTGATAAAACTGGTAAGGAAAACGTACCTCTTTGTAGAAAATTTAGAGACAGAATTTATAATTCAACTCAATCAAGATCTAAGGTATTTTGTAACAAAAATATTCTCGACTACTGTGAAAATTCAAAAATTCTCAACTACTAGGGACATGTGAGAATATCTTTCATTTCTCAAAGGAATTTTAGCCTTAGAATTAAAAATGTTATTATTGGAAGATTCTTTGGAGACTGAAATAGCTGACTTTATAGGTATAGTAAAAGAGGGTGACTATTCATGGGGATGAAAACATCACAAGTGAACAGAGAAGCTGGAGAAATCAGGTGTGAGAGAAGGAGGGGGCTGGCTTCACAGATGATGACTGCTGGCAGTGAAAAGAGATTGGGTGGTTACAGTGCAACCAGGAGCGCTCGATGGTTTAAAGAAAAGAAAGAATTCTAGGTTGTGTTAGTGGTGTTTACTTAAGATACTACAGTTTATTACGTTGAGATCCAGTATTATTATATTGTGATTAACAGTGTGAGACCTAGGATAATATTATGGAAAAGTTTAAACAACACAGATTTTGTGGCTGTGGTATTTTCTTTTTCTATAGGACTTTTTAAACTGTGATTTTCCATAAAGTCAAAGACAAAAAGGTAAATAAGTGTTCAAATTTATCTCATTTCTTCCACTCTGTAGAGTTTTATGTTCTTATGCAATACTAAAGAAAAGAAACAAAGACAAAACATTTTTTAAAAAATTCAAATGGTGTCAATTTCTTCCTGTACTTTATCTTACAGGAAAGGACCTAAGTGAATTATTTAATTCTTTATTGAAGACTGAAAGGCAAAATAGAGATATACAAGCAACAGTTTCCAGTTAATATTTATCACTGATTTAATCATGCATCCATCCACTAACATATTCAGCCATCGGGCTATCAGTATACTCAGGAAGGATTTTCAGAGGCTGACAACCTGATATGACTCATTTAAGGCGGAAGAAAGCGGAATAGCAGAGCATGTACTCTCTCTCTCCTATAAGTTTAAATTCAAACTTAGGAGATAATATAAAGAAAACAGACATAAAAGGGTAACAAAGGGGTAACAGAGTAGTCTTATCATTTTTGAAATTATAATAGCAAAGAGTAAATATGAACTAGAGGGTAATTATCTTGATAAAAACTGGTAAGGAAAACGTACCTCTTTGTAGAAAATTTAGAGACAGAATTTATAATTCAACTCAATCAAGATCTAAGGTATTTTGTAACAAAAATATTCTCGACTACTGTGAAAATTCAAAAATTCTCAACTACTAGGGACATGTGAGAATATCTTTCATTTCTCAAAGGAATTTTAGCCTTAGAATTAAAAATGTTATTATTGGAAGATTCTTTGGAGACTGAAATAGCTGACTTTATAGGTATAGTAAAAGAGGGTGACTATTCATGGGGATGAAAACATCACAAGTGAACAGAGAAGCTGGAGAAATCAGGTGTGAGAGAAGGAGGGGGCTGGCTTCACAGATGATGAGCTGTGCTGGGTCAATGTAGAAAAGAGATTGGGTGGTTACAGTGCAACCAGGAGCGCTCGATGAGGATCTTTAAAATTTGACCCAAAAGACAATAGTGACTCATTATTGGTGTTGAGCAAAATAGAATTATGAAAAGGGCATTTTGAAGATCAATTAATGTGGTAAGAAAGCCTAAGGTAACCCAATGAGGACTGTTTTACAACATAGGAAAAAGAGAATGATACAAGCTACAGCAATACGATGGCTCTAAACTCAGAAAAGTAAAAACTGAGGTAATCTTTAGAGGAGGAATTAGGATAATCTCCAATCACAGATGCATTGGCTATTATTTAAACTGTTTGCTTCTATGGTAAATCTCTTCAAAGAGCCTATCTTCTTTGGTACTTATCAAAAATTGGGAGAGGGAACAAGAGATAACACAAAAGATTTGAAGAAAAGTAGAAGAGAGAGGTGCATGAAGAGAGACAAAGATAAGACAGACACTTGTAGAGCAGATGTAGACAAAGGCAAAAAGACAAAGAGGTAGATGGAGAGAAGAGATTTTCTTACCTTATCTCCCTCAGCCCTCTTTTCAGATCCCAGGGATCTCTGTACAGCTCCTGTTTCCTTCTGTAATTCCATTTGCATCTGGTACATACAGAACATATATACCATTCTCCCCAGACAATCCCATGGACGAAGAACCTGGCAGGCTACAGTCCATGGGGGTTACAAAGAGTCAGACATGAGTTAGTGGCTAAACCACCACATACCACTCTAGCTAATACTGCTCAGTGTGGGATGGAAAGAAAGTTTCTGAAATGGCCAGCACACTCGATCTTCCTCATCTCCAAGGGATTTTGTAACAAAAATATTCTCGACTACTGTGAAAATTCAAAATTCTCAACTACTAGGGACATGTGAGAAATCATTTCAAAAGCCTTAGAATTAAAAATGTTATTATTGGAAGATTCTTTGGAGACTGAAATAGCTGACTTTATAGGTATAGTAAAGAGGGTGACTATTCATGGGGATGAAAACATCACAAGTGAACAGAGAAGCTGGAGAAATCAGGTGTGAGAGAAGGAGGGGGCTGGCTTCACAGATGATGAGCTGTGCTGGGTCAATGTAGAAAAGAGATTGGGTGGTTACAGTGCAACCAGGAGCGCTCGATGAGGATCTTTAAAATTTGACCCAAAAGACAATAGTGACTCATTATTGGTGTTGAGCAAAATAGAATTATGAAAAGGGCATTTTGAAGATCAATTAATGTGGTAAGAAAGCCTAAGGTAACCCAATGAGGACTGTTTTACAACATAGGAAAAAGAGAATGATACAAGCTACAGCAATACGATGGCTCTAAACTCAGAAAAGTAAAAACTGAGGTAATCTTTAGAGGAGGAATTAGGATAATCTCCAATCACAGATGCATTGGCTATTATTTAAACTGTTTGCTTCTATGGTAAATCTCTTCAAAGAGCCTATCTTCTTTGGTACTTATCAAAAATTGGGAGAGGGAACAAGAGATAACACAAAAGATTTGAAGAAAAGTAGAAGAGAGAGGTGCATGAAGAGAGACAAAGATAAGACAGACACTTGTAGAGCAGATGTAGACAAAGGCAAAAAGACAAAGAGGTAGATGGAGAGAAGAGATTTTCTTACCTTATCTCCCTCAGCCCTCTTTTCAGATCCCAGGGATCTCTGTACAGCTCCTGTTTCCTTCTGTAATTCCATTTGCATCTGGTACATACAGAACATATATACCATTCTCCCCAGACAATCCCATGGACGAAGAACCTGGCAGGCTACAGTCCATGGGGGTTACAAAGAGTCAGACATGAGTTAGTGGCTAAACCACCACATACCACTCTAGCTAATACTGCTCAGTGTGGGATGGAAAGAAAGTTTCTGAAATGGCCAGCACACTCGATCTTCCTCATCTCCAGAGGTGATCTTTGGATGTTATCTATTCTTGAAGGACGTTCTTGTCTTACTAACATTGGGACCGGGGGCAAACTTCAAGATTTTCCCTGCAAACTCAGAAAATGGTGTACCCTGCTGAGTAAATATTGGGTTGGCCAAAAAAAAAAAAAGAATTGGTTTGGATTTTCCTGTAGCATCTTACAGAGAAACTCAAATGATCTTTTAGGCCAACCCAAGACTTTGCTCCAAAGATAGAAAAAGCTACATAGACAGTGAGGTATAGAGTCAGAAGGAAAATTGTGCCAATCTGGTCTGAGTTAAGAGTGCCTCAGTAGCATGAACGTAAGTATGATTATACATTGAGTAAAGAAGTGGCAATAAAATGAGGCAAAATCATCATCTTGGCATAATCATAAGGATGTTTGAGAGGTCTTGTAAGAATTTGTTCTCAAATTAGAAATGAAAAAATTGCCTGTTAAAAGGTAGAATTTTGGGGCTTCCCTGGTGGTCCAGTAGGTAAGGACACCACCTTGCAGTGCAAGGGGCGCCGGTTCGATCCCTGGCCTGGGAAAACCCCACGTGCCGCGGAGCGGCTGGACCGATGTGTCCAATTACCGAGCCGGAGCTCTGGAGTGCATGTGCCCAGATCCGGTGCTCTGCGACAACAGAGGCTACTGTGATGGGAGGCCCACATGGGCCAAAGAACAAAGACGGATGAAAATAGACAAATGAAAGACCGATAGGAGTGGCCCACCCACCCCCCTCCCTCCCCACTCCCGCCAAAATAAATAAATAAATGTTTTTTTTTGTTTTTTTAAGGTAGAATTTTCCTTGTTGAATGTCCTATCTTCATTTTTCACTGGGAAATTGTGTAAGTCACTTGAAAATGTTATTTTTTTACATTGTCATTCAGTGGTCAAACCAATCTATAAACTATTTTTCTTTTAGAAATGTGTTCCTTTTTCAGAATTATTTCCTTAGGATTTGTTTTCATTTTTGTATAAAGCTATCATCAAATATAAAAAAAATACTGTTTTCTCTTTGCTAAAAACAACTGTTACTTATGAAGCACTTTGGCTTCTCTGGTAGCGCAACTGGTAAAGAATCCACTTGCAGCACAGGGGACCCCAGCTTAGTTCTTGGGTGCAGAAGATCCGCTAGAGAAGGGATAGGCTACCCATTTCAGTATTTGGAGGGTTTCCCTGGTCCCTCAGACAGTAAAGAATCTGCCTGCAGTGCGGGACACCTGGATTGGGAGGATCCCCTGGAGTAGGGAAGGCAACCCATTCAAGTGTTTTTGCCTGGAGCATCCCCAAGAACGGAGGAGCCTTTCAGGCTACAGTCTATGGGGTTGTAAGAGTCGGACACCAGTGAAGGACTAAGTGCGTGTGTGCACATACATGCACACACACACACTAAGCATTTATGATATATCATGAATGCATAGCACTATGCTAAATGTTAAATAGATAAGTGTGCAAGTGTATTTGTGTGTGGTCTGCATACATGCTCAGTCGCTCAGTTGTGTCCAACTCTTTATGACCCTATGAACTGTAGCCCATCAGGCTCCTCTGTCTGTAGGATTCCCCAGGCAAGAATAGTGGAGTGGGCTGCCATTTCCTTGTCCAGGTGTGCGGTATGTACCTATGCATATATTAGCTTCATTTAGTTACCATTATAATTCAGCAAAGTAGATGCTATATGCTATTTATTTATTTTACATACAAGAAAAATGAGGCACAGAAATGTTATAAATGCAGGTTGTAAAGACAGTCATGAAGCTACTATTGAAACTTGGCCAGTCTGACTCCAGAGCCAATGATCTTAGGTACCACATGGATCTAAGACACAGGATTTTCTTTGTATTATGCATTCGTCATACTAATTTTCTAGATACAATTTAGTCTTACCTTTCTTTTTAAAAATCTTAGTAGACTAGTTGACATTGTGATTTCTGGGACAAAAGAAAAGTCTGTCCTGCTGAGATTCTGTTTCTAAGTAACTGGATAAGGTCTGAAATTCCACATATGAGCACTTGATTTGTTTTGATAGGATTTCTTTAAAATATCAAAGACATTGTGGAGTACTTCAATTTTTTTCTCTCATTTTGTAGCTAATACTGATGGAATTTGGGAACTTGTATGACAGCTCCTTTTTATGGGAAAGAGGAAGGGAAAGCAGGTGAGCATACCATGTGCAGACAGTAGTTCATGAATAGGAGGAAAAGGAGAGTGGGAATAGTTTTTCTTATATTTGGCTCTAAACTTCTCTCTCTGGCTCTTTTAAAATCTCATTGTACTACTTTATAATTATACCACCAGTACACATAGGTAGACTTATTAGTTTGGCTTCTCAGTGATCTAATATTTGCCTTTTTCAAATGTTCCATAAAACCATAATATAGTGGAATTCCGGGAATCATAAAAAATGCTTAAAGATTACTGTATGTTAAGAATTTAGTTTTTAACTGAGTTTTAGTGGTTAACTTAAAAAAAAAACATTTTGCTAAAACAGAAAGTTAAAATTTAGATAAATAGAAATTGAACACAGTGAAAAAAGAGTAAAACAGGGCTCCTCTGGTGGTCCAGTTGGTAGAGAGTTTGCCTTGCAATGCAAGGGTCACAGGTTCTATCCCTGACCCAGGAAGATCACATGCTGCAGAGCACCTGGTCCAGTGTGTACAATCAGGAGCCAGTGCTCTGGAGCACACATGCCCAGAGCTGGTACTCTGCAACAAGAGAGGTCACTACAATGGGAGGCCCACACATACCAAAAAATAAAGAAAAACAGATGGATGAAAATAAATATAAAAATAAAAAGACGCACGATAGGGAAGAAAAAGAGGCAAAACAAAACATCTTACTAAAATCTGAAGTCAATCTTCAGAAATCAGAAAAATAAGAAAAAAGAAGAACTTGAAAAAATACATCAGACACAGAAGTAAAAATAAATGAAACATATTCATTAACAAAAAAGACCTTTGGGCTTCATGTTTAAAAGGTCATCTATATGCTGCTTCTAAGGGAAACATTCAAAACAAAAATGAGCATTAGTAGTTATACACATATAAAGCAAGGGATGGCAAATATAAACTAGCAAAAGTGGACATTTTACTGCAAAAAGTATTCTTTGAGATAAGGCAAAAGTATGAAAAAGATACGTGTCTGAATACTTTACACCTAAAACAGTTTTGAAATTCATAAACTAACTAGAACTAGAGAAATCAATAATCGTTGCTGCAATGTTGACACACTTCTTTAAGAAAAGACCATGCAAACAGTAAATAATAAGATTCAGAGATTTTAAGAAACATAATTAAGAAGGTTAATACAAAGATATAACCAAAAATTGGAAAAAATACTGATCAGCAAATGATACCATCTGTCAGATTTAGAAAATACACTTGAATACTTGCAGTATAAATAATAAAGGGTTAATAGCCGTGATATATACGATCTGGAAATCAGCAACATGTCAGTGAAATGTAAAACAAAATTAAGCAGCACTAAGACAAACCTATTATGTGATTAAACTGATTTAAAATGTTTATAAAACCTGGTATTATTAAGACTGTGGAGAACTAGATACAGACACTCTAGTATGAACATAAAATTGTAGTGTACATGCATATCTTATTCTTTTGCACTTTGTTATACTTTGTATATATTGCATTTTTTTTACAGATCAAAGGGTTGTAACAAACCTGAACTGTCAGATGATTAACATTTTTAGCAATAAAGCATTCCTAACTAGGATATGCACATTGTTTTTTATGTACTATTTATTATGGCAGTGTTACCAAACATTTAATAAACTACAGTATAGTCCCTAAACTACAGAAGTCACTCTTTTCATTTTGACCTTTTGACCTTTTCCCCTTATTAAAGGGAATTTTATAAATAGAGATAGTCTGTGAGTATATAGGGGAAAAAAGGAGTATCTGGTTCATCTTCCTTTTTGACTAACAGCTGCATCATATATTTTAACCATTTTGTTATCTAAATGCATCCCAGAAGATTTGGACTAGTTCTTAACACATTATATAAACAGGAGCTGCAATTTTCTAAATTTCTTGGATTTCTCATATACTGAGGAGCTTCTTATAATGGATAAACAAAAGCAGCAAAAACTCTTATTAAAGTTCCTTCTCACACTGAATGTCTTTGGCACCATGTCTCCCCATATCTGCCTGTGAGTTCATGTTGTCTCAGATTCTCTCCTTATTAAGTTTATGTATATTAGATCACACTTACAGAGATCCTTTTTTTTTTTTTAAAGATTTATTTATTTATTATTTATTTTGGCCGGGGGTCAGGTTGGGTAGGGAGGGCAGCGGGCGGGCCACTTCCATTGGTCTTCCATTTCTCTATTTTCATCCGTCTTTGTTCTTTGGCTCCTGGGGCCCTCCCATCGCGGTGGCGTCTGTCGCTGCAAAGCGCCGGCTGTGGGCGCATGCGCCCCCAGAGCTCCGGCTCAGTGATTGGGCACATCTGTCCAGCCTCTCCGCGGCACGTGGAATTTTCCCAGGCCAGGGATCGAACCGGCGCCCCTTGCACTGAAAGGCGGTGTCCTTACCCACTGGACCACCAGGGGAAGCCCTAGAGATCCATTTTTAATCGACAAGTAAAATTTGCAACTCTGTCTATTTGCATGATTGACATTATTTCTTCATGTACATTTAGTGTCATTGTTCTTCCTGTTCAATTAGAGAATGTATTTGGTATATAATATACTCACATATGTAAGATAACTAAAAAAAATATTTTTTAGCCTCTTTTATTGTCTTTTTTTTTTTTTTTAATTTATTTCTTTTCATCCATCTTTATTCTTTGGCCTGTTTGGGCCTCCCATTGCAGTGGCCTCACTGCAGAGCATCCCCCTCTGGGCACATGCGCTCCAGAACACTCCAGAGCGCTGGCTTGTAACTGGACACACCACTCCAGCTGCTCCGCGGCACATGGGATCTGCAAGGTGGACTCTCTACCCACCGGACCACCAGGGAAGCCCTACAATAAATGTTTTAATTCAGATAGTGAACAGCACAGTGAAACTGTGCCACATACAACTAAAGACTGTTTTAAAGAATTTTAATCTATCCATTCATTAGAAACGCAGAGGACTTTCACTTCTTGAGATGATGGAGTAGTTTACTCTTGGAAAGTTTACGTGTGCGTGTGTGTGTTTGTATTCTCTGCATTTTAAACAGCCAGAGCTACCTGGTGACAAGAACTTGAGGGGCCTATCACCCCCAAAGTTGCTAGCGGCAGAGAGCTACTTTACTTGCACCTACTCAAGGCAAGAGGCTGAGAATAAAACTGACTAAAAGGCAGAGGAAACATAAAAGCTTCAGGCAATTCTTGGTGTTGGAAAGATGACACACAAAGTTTGGATCTGCCAAACAGATCTCCCAAGGCTGGAGGGCCAAAATATCACGAAAAGAAGTGAAGAGCAGAAAATTAATACACTTCAACCTGGACTGTCCCCTTAGGGATCTGGCCAAATTCTTAAACTCTACAGGACAAGAGGCTTAGATACTAAACAGAAAACCTCTGAAAAAGAAGACTGAGGGTGTTCAATATTCTCACATAGTACTAATGGAAAGAAAATTGGAGTTAAGAATCACTCAAGGGAGACAGTACCCTGTACTTTTAGTTTGGAGCTTTGAAGAACACATTCCTGGAAGCAAGTAGATAGAAATTTACAATAAAAAAAAATCTAGTCCCAGTCAGCCTGGTCTCTGATTGGACTAAGGCGATTTGCCCTCACAGGATAATCCCTCCATGAAAGAAATATTATCTAGGGCCTCTAAAAAATTTTAATGTATACAGTCTGTTATTTAATTTTTGAGTAGTTCATGCATTTATTTCCATTTTATTAAAAATTATAATGGCTTTACTGAGATATAGTTTACCTATCCTAAAATTCATCCTATTAAAGTACACAGCTCAGTGGTTTTTAGAATATTCACAGAGTTATGCAACTATCACTACTATTTAATTTCAGAACATTTTCATCATCCCCATGGTGTTTAATTTTAAAACTGCCCATAATAAATGAAAGAAGTCTGTGAGGGGGGCGGGGGAAAGGTAGAAGAAAATAGTCAGATGAGCCAATTTAAGATTACATCTGTGACCAGAGGCTCTGATTACACCAACCATCCGTGCGTCATGTCTGCATGTAGGAAACACAACACCACCCACTGCACATACATGTTCTTTTTGAGTGCCACCTGTAAATAGGGCTGTAATATAGCTATCATGTCTTTTTGAGGAGCACCAACATATATAAAGTTGGCCCATCTTTAATTTAACTATGTGTTTTCTCCTTCTCTATTTAACTAGTCATTAGGGACCTCCCAGTGCCAACTGGTAGAAGTCAGTGCAGAGTCATTGATAGAATGGAGGTAGATGAATTAGTAGAAGGAGGCCTGTAATAACCCTTCCTGTAATTTACTTGTGTCTTCAGGAGAGTCTAATGCCTAATTCCAAATGCACTCTTCCTATCATGCAATGGATAGCTGCTGTGCCCGCTGAAGATTATAAACTTTGTAGATCTGACAGCTCACAACTTACAATTGGAGGCTATATTCATAGGCATTTGGGGCCTCAGAATCCAACGCTGGGGCCTCAGAATCCAGCACTGTATCTATGGGGTCAAGTAGCATGCCAGAAACTCTTCTGAAGGCATAACCTTGCTCATAACTCCTAGATATGTGTGTAAAAGTCCCATGGAGCATGCCAGAGACTCCATTTTGCATTTTTTTTTAATGACTTGTTTCTTTCAAGTTGCTTTTTGATTTTAGATTTTTTTTTGACCTCTTTTATTGGTTTCTTATTTGTTTATTTTCATCCATTTTTATTCTTTGGCCTGTGTGGGCCTCCCATTGCAGTGGCCTCTCTCATGGCAGAACATTGGCTCTGGACACATGTGCTCTAGAGCACTGGCTCTTAATTGGACATACTGGTCCAACCACTCCACAGCATGTGGGATCTTCTTGGGCCAGGGATTGGACCGGTGCCCCTTGCACTGCAAGACAGACTCTATACTCACTGGACCACCAGGGAAGCCCTGTTTTGCATTTTTCCGTCTATCCCACCTGTATCCAACATCATGGGAACTGCTAGGTTATGTGGCCTAAGAAACCTGGTACTTGTGCCACATAGCCTTCCATTGCTCTGTGCCTCTCAAAACTTGTAGCAAAAATGGATGAGTAGTAGTCTTCAAAAGTATATATGGAGCAGCTGGACCAATGTGGCCAATTACCGACCCGGAGCTCTGGAGTGCATGTGCCCAGAACCGGTGCTCTGCGGCAACAGAGGCCACTGTGATGGGAGGCCCACACAGGACAAAAGAACAAAGATGGATGAAAAACAGATAAATGAAAGACCAATAGAAGTGGCCCACCCACCCCCGTTCCTCCCTAACCCGCCCCCCCCCATAAAAAAGTATATACTGCCCTCAAATCTGAGCCAGACTACCAAGCTCTGTGCCTATTTCTTAGCAGTCAACAGTATGAGATACCCTTGACCTTGAGGGAGACATTACAGTGTAACTAAGACCTTGAAGTCATAGAGTGTGCAAAAGTCTCTGTTTTACCCAGACTACTGTGCTGTTGTGGTTAACTATCTCAATTAGTGGTGATTTTTTTGGAAAAAAAATCCACTTAAAGTATCCTACCACAATATCACAATAGCTCTTGCTATACAGGACAAGGAGCCACTGTGGGGGTTTTGATAGCTCCTAAGTATTGCATTGGCCAAAAAGTTGGTTCAAGATTTTTCTGAATATCTTGTGGAAAAATCTGAGCCAATTTTTTGGTCAGCCCAGTGCATCCATTCTGATTATGCGCTCAGACGATGACCCCTAGGTGCATTTTTTGGATCCAGTGGCCTCACTACGAAATGGGTATGAGCCAGAATCTTATTACCTGACCTCCATATGTTCTGAAATGATCGAAAGCTACAACAGCCTTCTTAGCTGGTAAAGAATCCACCTGCAATACAGGAGACCCCAGTTTGATTCCTGTGTCAGGAAGATCTCCTGGAGAAGGGATAGGCTGCTCACTCCAGCATTCTTGGGCTTCTCTGGTGACACAAAAGGTAAAGAATCCACCCGAAATGTGGAAGATGTGGGTTCAGTCCCTGGGTTTGGAAGATCCCCTAGAGAAGAGCGTGGCAACCCACTTTAATATTTTTACCAAGAGAATCCCCATGGATAGAGAAGCCTGGTGGGCTACAGCTCATGGGGTTGCAAAAAGTTGGACACAGGCCTCCTCAGGTACCATTACAAGAAACATTCTCTCAGTTCCTGCTGGAACTGATTGCCAGGTCCTCCAGATCCTTACGTGAATGATCCTTTAATCTCTTGGTAGAGTCTGTGCTTTTTCACTTGGATAATGCTGAGTTTTGGATCCTAGTTACTGGTATATTCGGGCTTCCCCTGTGGCTCAAGTGGTAAAAAATCTGCCTGCAATGCAGGAGATGCAGGAGATGCAAGTTCCTTGATCCTTGGAGGAGGAAATGGCAACCCACTCTAGTATTTTTGTATTCTTGCCTAGGAAATTCCATGGACAGAGGACCCTGGCAGGCTACAGTTCATGGGGTTGTGAAGAGCTGGACACAATTGAGCCTACATGTGCACATCATAGTTATTATTACTGGTATATTAGCTAGAAGGATAGATGGGGTGGACTTTGGGGAAGGCAAGTATTTTCTTGAAGAACATGTACTTGAACTGAAGCTTATGCATGCACTCTAGGCTGTGTGTGTGTGTGTGTGTGTAGGAAGGGGACTACTATCCTCCAGCTTGTTAGTTTCATTTGTCAGTCCACATGGTCTCCTTAGTTAAAATTCTTGGAAATAATATCTGTTTGGGTGAGCCTCACTGATAGAACTTTCTAGGTAGGTATGGTGAGAAAGGCACTAACTAGATGCATGGGTTCATTAGATCAGCAGAGGATGTTAGAAAGCTCAATTCTATAGAATTAGGTTGGGGCTTTGTTAATACTTTGAAACACATTTATGTAACAGTAAAGACAGAGCATTTTCCAATACAGGGACATGTAGAAGCTTCTTTTATTTTAGCTGTCTTACTACAGTAAAAGGTAAAATGAGGGTAATGTTTGACATTTGTTATTTTCCCAAGATACAGGCACTTGGGAACTATGTAGGTTCTGGGGTTAGTTTTGAATTCTAAATCACGCCTGCTATTTCTATTCTGTATTAACACTAACAAAATGAAAAGCCAGTGAAAAGACTTTGAAGTAACTTCCAACCGGGTTTTACAATGCTTGAATGATCATAAAACAAAGTTGATTTTTAAAAATATGTTTAAAGTAATCATGATAGAGTCAACTATTTTTTCATCATTCCCATCTTTTTATACTGACCTGTTATTTTTAGTTGTGACCCCTTTTTAGCAGTTTCTCTGTAAGACTCCTCAGTCCTACAAGAAACATTCTCTCAGTTCCTGCTGGAATTTTCCAGGTCCTCTTACGTGAATGATCCTTTAATCTCTTGGTAGAGTCTGTGCTTTTCACTTGGATAATGCTGAGTTTTGGATCCTAGTTACTGGTATATTCGGGCTTCCCCTGTGGCTCAAGTGGTAAAAAATCTGCCTGCAATGCAGGAGATGCAGGAGATGCAAGTTCCTTGATCCTTGGAGGAGGAAATGGCAACCCACTCTAGTATTTTTGTATTCTTGCCTAGGAAATTCCATGGACAGAGGACCCTGGCAGGCTACAGTTCATGGGGTTGTGAAGAGCTGGACACAATTGAGCCTACATGTGCACATCATAGTTATTATTACTGGTATATTAGCTAGAAGGATAGATGGGGTGGACTTTGGGGAAGGCAAGTATTTTCTTGAAGAACATGTACTTGAACTGAAGCTTATGCATGCACTCTAGGCTGTGTGTGTGTGTGTGTGTGTAGGAAGGGGACTACTATCCTCCAGCTTGTTAGTTTCATTTGTCAGTCCACATGGTCTCCTTAGTTAAAATTCTTGGAAATAATATCTGTTTGGGTGAGCCTCACTGATAGAACTTTCTAGGTAGGTATGGTGAGAAAGGCACTAACTAGATGCATGGGTTCATTAGATCAGCAGAGGATGTTAGAAAGCTCAATTCTATAGAATTAGGTTGGGGCTTTGTTAATACTTTGAAACACATTTATGTAACAGTAAAGACAGAGCATTTTCCAATACAGGGACATGTAGAAGC
Source organism: Tragulus kanchil (assembly GCA_022376925.1). NCBI lineage: Eukaryota > Metazoa > Chordata > Mammalia > Artiodactyla > Tragulidae > Tragulus > Tragulus kanchil. The sequence goes on along the minus strand of JAIOJX010000029.1, from coordinate 51,562,714 downwards.
TTCTTTTATTTTAGCTGTCTTACTACAGTAAAAGGTAAAATGAGGGTAATGTTTGACATTTGTTATTTTCCCAAGATACAGGCACTTGGGAACTATGTAGGTTCTGGGGTTAGTTTTGAATTCTAAATCACGCCTGCTATTTCTATTCTGTATTAACACTAACAAAATGAAAAGCCAGTGAAAAAGACTTTGAAGTAACTTCCAACCGGGTTTTACAATGCTTGAATGATCATAAAACAAAGTTGATTTTTAAAAATATGTTTAAAGTAATCATGATAGAGTCAACTATTTTTTCATCATTCCCATCTTTTTATACTGACCTGTTATTTTTAGTTGTGACCCCTTTTTAGCAGTTTCTCTGTACATCTTTTACCAGGAAGTAACTTTTAAAGTGGTAAAGAGTCTGAATAAGAGACTAGGTTTTATGAATTCTTGAGCTGTGCTCAGGCTTTGAGGAGCTAGGATAAAATAATGAGTAGGCCTTGTGGTCCAGGAGAGAAGTGCTTTCTCAGTAAATAACAGGAAACCTCTCAGTACCCATAGAAGTCACATGAAATAGAAGTACCAGAAACCACCTTTACAGATGAATTTTAGCTTATTGATACAGTGCTACAGCATTTTTTCTTCCATCTGTTTTTTTTTTTTAATTTTTAAAATTTATTTATCTTTTGGCGGGTGGGGTGGGGAGGGAGGGGGATGGGCGGGCCACTTCTATTCGCCTTTCATTTGTCTATTTTCATCCATCTTTGTTCTTTGGCTTCTGTGGGCCTCCCATCACGGTGGCCTCTGTTGTTGCAGAGTGCTGGCTCTGGGCGCACGCGCTCCAGAGCTTCGGCTTGATAATTGGACACATCGGTCCAGCCGCTCCGCGGCACGTGGGATCTTCCCAGGCCAGGTATTGAACTGGCGCCCCTTGCACTGCAAGGCGGTGTCCTTACCCACTGGACCACCAGGGAAGCCCTGTTGGGAGTTTTTAAATCACAGGTTCTATTTCAGTGCTTGTCATGGATTTGTTCATATTTTCTATTTTGTCCATTTCTTCTCGGTTGTACATTTTCTTGGTACAAGTAGGTTGGGGCTTTGTAAAGAAACACATTTATGTAACACAGAGCATTTTCCAATACAGGGACATGTAGAAGCTTCTTTTATTTTAGCTGTCTTACTACAGTAAAAGGTAAAATGAGGGTAATGTTTGACATTTGTTATTTTCCCAAGATACAGGCACTTGGGAACTATGTAGGTTCTGGGGTTAGTTTTGAATTCTAAATCACGCCTGCTATTTCTATTCTGTATTAACACTAACAAAATGAAAAGCCAGTGAAAAAGACTTTGAAGTAACTTCCAACCGGGTTTTACAATGCTTGAATGATCATAAAACAAAGTTGATTTTTAAAAATATGTTTAAAGTAATCATGATAGAGTCAACTATTTTTTCATCATTCCCATCTTTTTATACTGACCTGTTATTTTTAGTTGTGACCCCTTTTTAGCAGTTTCTCTGTACATCTTTTACCAGGAAGTAACTTTTAAAGTGGTAAAGAGTCTGAATAAGAGACTAGGTTTTATGAATTCTTGAGCTGTGCTCAGGCTTTGAGGAGCTAGGATAAAATAATGAGTAGGCCTTGTGGTCCAGGAGAGAAGTGCTTTCTCAGTAAATAACAGGAAACCTCTCAGTACCCATAGAAGTCACATGAAATAGAAGTACCAGAAACCACCTTTACAGATGAATTTTAGCTTATTGATACAGTGCTACAGCATTTTTTCTTCCATCTGTTTTTTTTTTTTAATTTTTAAAATTTATTTATCTTTTGGCGGGTGGGGTGGGGAGGGAGGGGGATGGGCGGGCCACTTCTATTCGCCTTTCATTTGTCTATTTTCATCCATCTTTGTTCTTTGGCTTCTGTGGGCCTCCCATCACGGTGGCCTCTGTTGTTGCAGAGTGCTGGCTCTGGGCGCACGCGCTCCAGAGCTTCGGCTTGATAATTGGACACATCGGTCCAGCCGCTCCGCGGCACGTGGGATCTTCCCAGGCCAGGTATTGAACTGGCGCCCCTTGCACTGCAAGGCGGTGTCCTTACCCACTGGACCACCAGGGAAGCCCTGTTGGGAGTTTTTAAATCACAGGTTCTATTTCAGTGCTTGTCATGGATTTGTTCATATTTTCTATTTTGTCCATTTCTTCTCGGTTGTACATTTTCTTGGTACATAGTTTCTTGTAGTAGTCTCTTATTGGTCCTTTGTATTTCTGTGATATTGGTTGTAGCGTCTTCTTTTTCATTTATGATTTTACTGATTTAGGCCCTCTTCCTCTTTTTCTTGAAGAGTCTGGTTAAGGGTTTATCAATTCTGTTTATTTTTTCAAAGAACCAGCTTGTAGTTTCATTGATATTTCCTACCGCTTTCCTCGTCTCTATTTCATTTATTTCTGCTCTGAGCCTTATAATTTCTTTCCTTCTACTAACTTTGGGTTTTGTATGTTCTTTCTCTGGTTGCTTAGGTGTAAGGTTAGGTTGTTTATTTGAGACTTTTCTTGTTCTCTGAGGTAGGCTTGTATTGCTATAAGCATCACTGTTAGAACTGCTTTGTCTGCATCCCATAGTTTTTGGATCATCATGTTTTCATTTGTTGCTAGGTATTTTTAAATTTTTTTCTTTGATTTCTTTAGTGATCCCAGTGGTTATTTAGTAGCATATCATTTAATCAGCAAATGTCTGTATATTTTGTGGTTTTTAAATATGCAGTCTCATAGAGGTGTGGTCAAAAAGATACTTTGATATGACCAGTTTTGTTAACATTGAGAGAGGGTGGAAAAGAGGGAAACTGAAAGGGTGTGGAGAAAAGGAAACCATTCCACACTGTTGATGTGGATGTAAATTGATACAGTCACTATGGAGAACAATATAGAGGTTTCTTTAAAAACTAAAAATGAAGTAAACATATGACCCTGTAATACCACTCCTACATATATATCTGGAAAAAAAATAATTAAAAATGTTCATTGCAGCACTATTTACAACAGCCAAAACATGGGCAACCTAAATGTACATTGACAAATGAATGGATAAAGAAGATGTGGGGTGTGTGTGTGTGTGTGTGTGTATATATACACATATATATACACTCAGTCATAAAAAAAGATTGAAAAAATGCCATTTGCATCAACATGGATGGACTTAGAGATTACCACACTGAGTGAAGTAAATCAGACAAAGCCAAATATCATATGATATCACTGATATGTGGAATCTAAAAAAACATTCAAATAAACAGAAACGGACCCATAGACATAGAAAACTAACTTATGATTACTAAAAAGATAATAGGTAAAAGAAGGATAAATTGTGTTTGGGGGATGAACAGATACATACTATTATATATTATTATATATATGTATAATATCAATAGACAGCCAACAAGGACATACTGTGTAGCCCAGGGAACTATACTCAGTATTTTGTAAGAATTTATAAGGGAAAAGAATATGAAAAAGAAAATGTGTGTGTGTGTGTGTGAATTTCTGTGCTGTACACCTGAAATCAACACAAATTTGTAAATCAACTGTATTACGATTTTTTTTAAAACGAAGGTTTTTGTGGGAAAATACCCAAGCCAGATACACCCCATAGGGTTGCAAAGAGTCAGACATGGCTGAGCTGCGCACCCCCACCACCCCTCCCACCGCCGCCCCCAACACACACAAAGTCACTTCAGTTGTATTCAGTTCTTTGTAATCCTATGGATTGTAGTCCACTAGGCTCCTCTCTGTCCAGGGAATTCTCCAGGCAAGCATACTGGAGTGGGTTGCCATGCGCTTCTCTAGGTGTTCTTCCAGACCCAGAAACGTCTCCTGTGACTCCTGCATTGCAACCAGATTCTTAACCACTGAGCTGTTGAGGAGGCCAAAGGCCTTCCCAGACCACTGCTTTGAAAAAACACTGTTTGGTACTTTGTTTGGAAAATGAAGTTTGAACAAATGAAATTGACTTTACTGGATTAAACAATATGGTTTATTATTGCTGTTGCAAAGATAGTATGTTTCATTTATGGCAAAACATTCCATTCACATGAGAAGGGGGTGCGTGGGGGGGTGTTAAAAAAAAAAAAAGGCAACACAACAAATCTCTTTCAGGAAGATGAAAAACGATATATTTACCTCACAGAAGTGAACACTCTTCATCAGATCAGACTTGGGGTCCCCTGAGTATGGGGTACCCTGTCCAAACTGTAGTCTCCTGCCCGATTTTTCATTTAGGAAGTCAATTTGGGGAATAAACATTGAAACGGATGGACTAGTCCACTGAGTAAATCAGACAAAGCCAAATATCATATGATATCACTGATATGTGGAATCTAAAAACATTCAAATAAACAGAAACGGACCCATAGACATAGAAAACTAACTTATGATTACTAAAAGATAATAGGTAAAGAAGGATAAATTGTGTTTGGGGGATGAACAGATACATACTATTATATATTATTATATATATGTATAATATCAATAGACAGCCAACAAGGACATACTGTGTAGCCCAGGGAACTATACTCAGTATTTTGTAAGAATTTATAAGGGAAAAGAATATGAAAAAGAAAATGTGTGTGTGTGTGTGTGAATTTCTGTGCTGTACACCTGAAATCAACACAAATTTGTAAATCAACTGTATTACGATTTTTTTTAAAACGAAGGTTTTTGTGGGAAAATACCCAAGCCAGATACACCCCATAGGGTTGCAAAGAGTCAGACATGGCTGAGCTGCGCACCCCCACCACCCCTCCCACCGCCGCCCCCAACACACACAAAGTCACTTCAGTTGTATTCAGTTCTTTGTAATCCTATGGATTGTAGTCCACTAGGCTCCTCTCTGTCCAGGGAATTCTCCAGGCAAGCATACTGGAGTGGGTTGCCATGCGCTTCTCTAGGTGTTCTTCCAGACCCAGAAACGTCTCCTGTGACTCCTGCATTGCAACCAGATTCTTAACCACTGAGCTGTTGAGGAGGCCAAAGGCCTTCCCAGACCACTGCTTTGAAAAAACACTGTTTGGTACTTTGTTTGGAAAATGAAGTTTGAACAAATGAAATTGACTTTACTGGATTAAACAATATGGTTTATTATTGCTGTTGCAAAGATAGTATGTTTCATTTATGGCAAAACATTCCATTCACATGAGAAGGGGGTGCGTGGGGGGGTGTTAAAAAAAAAAAAAGGCAACACAACAAATCTCTTTCAGGAAGATGAAAAACGATATATTTACCTCACAGAAGTGAACACTCTTCATCAGATCAGACTTGGGGTCCCCTGAGTATGGGGTACCCTGTCCAAACTGTAGTCTCCTGCTGATACATCCTGAAGTATTTTTATTCATATTCAGGAAGTCAATTTGGGGAATAGATAACGTGTAGAACTTTCAGAAAGGCCCAACTTCCCAGGCTAGAAGTTCCTCTGAAGCTCAAAAACTAAGACCTTTTGAAGAGGAGTAGAGATTTTCACAGGGAAGATTAAAAACAGAACTTACTTCTAACAGAATGGAGGGTAGACCATCATGCAGAAAGGTAAAAACTAGGAAAGAGGGGTTTGTCATAAGGAGCTCCTTTGTGAAAAGCTAACTCTTAATTTCTTTTTTTTTTTTTTTCTTGAACTGCATAAAGAATCACACTTTGTATACACTTGTAAAAAAAGGTATGTTATTCTTCTTACATGTCTCTTTGTTTTAATACTTTCTAGAGATTCCCAATTTTTTATTAGAGTGGAGATGACAAATGGTGCCATGTTCCCACCCCTTCCACTGAGGTGGACACAGCAGAAGCAGTGTAGTGTTGAGGAGAGGCCTCCTGGGAGTTGACTGTGAACTCTATCAGTGAACTATGCGCAGGCTGTGGACCAGAGATATGGGAGCCGTGGGGGTCAGGGGAGAGTGATAATGGGAGTAACTGAAGAGAGCCTGTGAGACAGACCCTTCTTTTTCAAATAGTGCACCGAACAGGATGACCCCTGACAGCAGGAAAGGAGAGGAGTAAGGGGAATATTCTGGAGCTTAAAATGTCTTTCACTATCACTCTCCTTAAAAAGTGACTTCCTTAGTGGCATCTTGGTACTTGCAAATCACTGTCATCTTTTGGCCTTCACTTTATGTAGATCTGCAACCTACAGTCTTTTAATTAACAATATGAAAATCTAGCATGCTGGTTTGGAAGGGATTTTTTTTGCATTTAACTTGGAATGGATTGTCCTTTCTCATCTGTCAGTCCAAAACACTCTCATCTCTCAATTATGGCCTTATCTAAATGGCAGATTAATGAGTTTAGTATCTGTGCTGATAAGAGAAATAGCTGGGCTACACATAAAGCTGTTAAAATTTCTCTTATCTTTGAGCTGTTTCTCTTAATCCTTTTCTAGAATTTGCTCTCTATCTCTGGGAGTGTGATAGAAATAAAATGTTATAGTAAAATATCATATATTTCTACCTATCTATTTTTTTATATAAGGGCATTATCCTAATATTTAATTATATTTATTTATTTTATATAAATTTAATATGCATCTGTATCTTTAATTTATAAGGCACAGATAATAAAATGTGTTATATATTGAATATATTTATGTATTCATTTTCATTAAAAGAGAAGATAAGCAGCGCTGACTGTCAGGAAATAATATATAGCACATTCAGTGCAGCCGTTCAGGTTTTCAATCTCTCCAAAACTGTAATTACAAATCCAGCTGGTCTTTGGAGCAGGTACCACAGCCACATCTGTCTAATGCATCTTGCTGCATCTGTTAATCTTTTATGCAGGATACTTAAAAATTTGCTAAAAATAAAGCATTCTTTACATGTAACTAGAGTATAATTCATTTATTCTGATATTTCTAGGAGCATAACATTTAAATTCTCTTGTATAGAGTGTTCTAGTCTTACCTTAAAATTACTCTCTGAGGTTACTCTTAGAACTATCTTTTTTGGCAGCCTCACTTTAATGGTGCAGTCCTATGCTTCTAGTACACTATGGCATGTGAATGAGGGAAAATAAATCTGTTTTTTTTTCTTTACTCAAGTGTTGCATATCAGGAGTTAATCATAAAACAATGGACTCAATATTGCAAGATACTTTAATGAGTCAAGACCATTCAAAACCTCAAATCCTTTTTGAATTGAAGTATAGTTAGATGAAAACTGCTCAGAATACATTAGGGGGCAGTATCATGAAACATAATGAAACTATTTTTATATGATAGGATCATATTCATCACTCATTATTAAAATTCTTCATTGATTCATAGTGCTTAGTGATGACATTCAGTACTTCCCCTCTTTTCACCATATTATATACAAAGATTTCCCTGTGAAGTTTTAATTAAATGATTAGGAAACTAAGCTAAAAGCTGGTATACTTTCCCGCAGAAAGGGAAATATTTTTATTAATAAAGGCTTAAATTGTCAAAGATGAAAAACTTAGTCTTCTTGGAAGATTGAACCAGTTTAAATGCTTTTCCTCCTATAAGGACTAAAATGTCACCAAATGCACTGTTCTTTGAGATAAATGGAAAGCACAGAGGAAAAGAATAACATAGCAGAACAACTAGAAATCATATAAATATTAATGTGTTAACGCTTTATCAAGTTATTACTGTAACTTAGAATGAACCCTGCATTTGTTTTTCTTCTTGCACTTTATAAATACGTGAGTGTTATTTGTCCATAAAAGACAATGTTTTCCCATAATCTTCCACCCTGTTACATTGTGCCATGTTCACCTTGGAGATGGTACATGAGATTTTTTTTTTCCACCTTTCTTGTCAGGAAATAATATATAGCACATTCAGTGCAGCCGTTCAGGTTTTCAATCTCTCCAAAACTGTAATTACAAATCCAGCTGGTCTTTGGAGCAGGTACCACAGCCACATCTGTCTAATGCATCTTGCTGCATCTGTTAATCTTTTGTGCAGGATACTTAAAATTTGCTAAAAATAAAGCATTCTTTACATGTAACTAGAGTATAATTCATTTATTCTGATATTTCTAGGAGCATAACATTTAAATTCTCTTGTATAGAGTGTTCTAGTCTTACCTTAAAATTACTCTCTGAGGTTACTCTTAGAACTATCTTTTTTGGCAGCCTCACTTTAATGGTGCAGTCCTATGCTTCTAGTACACTATGGCATGTGAATGAGGGAAAATAAATCTGTTTTTTTTTCTTTACTCAAGTGTTGCATATCAGGAGTTAATCATAAAACAATGGACTCAATATTGCAAGATACTTTAATGAGTCAAGACCATTCAAAACCTCAAATCCTTTTTGAATTGAAGTATAGTTAGATGAAAACTGCTCAGAATACATTAGGGGGCAGTATCATGAAACATAATGAAACTATTTTTATATGATAGGATCATATTCATCACTCATTATTAAAATTCTTCATTGATTCATAGTGCTTAGTGATGACATTCAGTACTTCCCCTCTTTTCACCATATTATATACAAAGATTTCCCTGTGAAGTTTTAATTAAATGATTAGGAAACTAAGCTAAAAGCTGGTATACTTTCGCAGAAAGGAAATATTTTTATTAATAAAGGCTTAAATTGTCAAAGATGAAAAACTTAGTCTTCTTGGAAGATTGAACCAGTTTAAATGCTTTTCCTCCTATAAGGACTAAAATGTCACCAAATGCACTGTTCTTTGAGATAAATGGAAAGCACAGAGGAAAAGAATAACATAGCAGAACAACTAGAAATCATATAAATATTAATGTGTTAACGCTTTATCAAGTTATTACTGTAACTTAGAATGAACCCTGCATTTGTTTTTCTTCTTGCACTTTATAAATACGTGAGTGTTATTTGTCCATAAAAGACAATGTTTTCCCATAATCTTCCACCCTGTTACATTGTGCCATGTTCACCTTGGAGATGGTACAAGTAGATGATCTTTTTCCTCTTTCATTGTTTTGACAAGCCTTGAGGGTACTCTTACTGGTCAATAAGCACTCTGTAGGTTCTCTTTCTAGGCTTTCATATGGTAGACTGCATTACTGATCTCAATTCTTCACACTTCCCTGAAGCTGATCTGCCATGTGCATTCCTAGCCCCTCTAAAGAGGTGCAATCTAATTCCCTAACCCTTGAGTTTGGGCTTTCCTTAGACTGAAAGTGGCCAATAGTGTGAGCTGGAAATGACTGTGTCAATTTGAAGCCTAACTCAAGCTGTATTGCATGTTTTCCTCTGGCGCACACAGTACCATTCTGTCAAAACCACGAGAACATGCTTGGGTTAGCTGCCTAGAGAGCAGAATAGCAAAACCAAGTCATCTCAGTTACCCCAAAGGGGACCAACCTAGGTTAGCCAATGAGACACCAATTCCTATAGAAGTGAGTGTGCTTATGTTTTTGTGGACTTCTGATGTTATTCCATTTTGTCACATGAATGCCTCCTGCAGGTGTCAACTTTTTAGGACTTTATATTTATTTTCTGGTAGCTTATTACTGGGTCAATTTTTATCAATATATTATTTAATCTGCTTTATACTTGCTTAATTTGGATCTACTTGATTTATAATTTCTTGATATGATTTATGTAACATTTTCTCAATATGATTTCTATGTTTCTTCCAGTAGTACCTCAATTTTAGCTTTAAATATTTTAAAACTTTGATGTTACCAGCATCAAATTGTATGATTGATCATTTTCTTGATTAAATAATAGTTTTCTGATGACCTTTTTTTTACTTTTAACTTTTACAGTTTTGTTGTTAACAGATATGTATGTTCCTGGATTAGCTGATGACCATTTTTATGGCTTTCATTTTGTATTACATTTCATTTTTTAGGTATTAATATTGTTTTATTTTTTTAGTTAAACATATGCTGAGGATTTATCTATCTTACTAATCATTTCGACCAATTTTTTAATAGAAATACTGGAGGATTTACATTAAAAGATTTGAAAAATACTAATTTTTTATCCTTAACAAATTGTTGGTACTCTTTGAAAAGATGAATACAAATAGACAAACTTTCTCTGAGATTGAGAAAGAGAAAATTTCAAATTCAAAATGAAAAAGAATAGCTACAAAACACAGAAATTACAAATTAGAATAGTATAAGCAACCATACAAAAATAATTAAAATCCTGGGTGAAACATTTTAAGGGGGGAAAATATGAAGTGCCAGATTGGCACAAGAAGAAAAACAAATAGACCAACAGTTCTTGAAAATCTTGGAATGGTAATAGAAAGCCTTTCCAAGATAGAACCAGGCAAACAGATTATAGCTGAGTTTTAGCAGATGTTAAATTTATAGGATAACACTTATAAAAGATTTTTGGACATAGGATATCTAATATTTCTATAATATTAGTGAATATTTGAAAACTAAACTGAATTACAAGAACTAAAATCATATTTCATCTCATAAATAACTGTAGCAATAAAATTAATTTTAGTTTTAATATTTGAAAAACTAAATCAAATTGACTGGTTAGCCAATGAGACACCAATTCCTATAGAAGTGAGTGTGCTTATGTTTTTGTGGACTTCTGATGTTATTCCATTTTGTCACATGAATGCCTCCTGCAGGTGTCAACTTTTTAGGACTTTATATTTATTTTCTGGTAGCTTATTACTGGGTCAATTTTTATCAATATATTATTTAATCTGCTTTATACTTGCTTAATTTGGATCTACTTGATTTATAATTTCTTGATATGATTTATGTAACATTTTCTCAATATGATTTCTATGTTTCTTCCAGTAGTACCTCAATTTTAGCTTTAAATATTTTAAAACTTTGATGTTACCAGCATCAAATTGTATGATTGATCATTTTCTTGATTAAATAATAGTTTTCTGATGACCTTTTTTTTTTTACTTTTAACTTTTACAGTTTTGTTGTTAACAGATATGTATGTTCCTGGATTAGCTGATGACCATTTTTATGGCTTTCATTTTGTATTACATTTCATTTTTTAGGTATTAATATTGTTTTATTTTTTTAGTTAAACATATGCTGAGGATTTATCTATCTTACTAATCATTTCGACCAATTTTTTAATAGAAATACTGGAGGATTTACATTAAAAGATTTGAAAAATACTAATTTTTTATCCTTAACAAATTGTTGGTACTCTTTGAAAAGATGAATACAAATAGACAAACTTTCTCTGAGATTGAGAAAGAGAAAATTTCAAATTCAAAATGAAAAAGAATAGCTACAAAACACAGAAATTACAAATTAGAATAGTATAAGCAACCATACAAAAATAATTAAAATCCTGGGTGAAACATTTTAAGGGGGGAAAATATGAAGTGCCAGATTGGCACAAGAAGAAAAACAAATAGACCAACAGTTCTTGAAAATCTTGGAATGGTAATAGAAAGCCTTTCCAAGATAGAACCAGGCAAACAGATTATAGCTGAGTTTTAGCAGATGTTAAATTTATAGGATAACACTTATAAAAGATTTTTGGACATAGGATATCTAATATTTCTATAATATTAGTGAATATTTGAAAACTAAACTGAATTACAAGAACTAAAATCATATTTCATCTCATAAATAACTGTAGCAATAAAAATTCTACACATTTTCAGTATATGTTCAATACCTACCATATCAAGAGTTTATCCCAATAATGAAAGGGCATTAAAGTCATAAAATTGTATCAGTGTAACTCATTATGCCAACAAAGCAGGTAGTTAGCACTTTTTTCTATTTAGCATTTTTGAATATTCTCTTTCTATGTGTAATTTGTCATTTGTATGCTTTTGGAATCCATTAAGCTTATTAAAGCATCTTCTTACTGTATCACTAAAAGACATATTGCATCAATCAATTTTCTAATGAATAATCCCCGCCTTAACCAATGTGATTTTTAAAAATATATTGTATATTTTAAAATATATTGTGTGATATTTTATATAGACTTTTTTCTATTTGTGTTCTTTAAAAAGATTTACTTACAATTTTATACTTCCTTATTGCCTTGTCCAGTTTGGATATCAAAGGAAATTTTATCTCTAAGAGCTGTTTTATTTCAAATTTAATAATATTTTGGCTTAAATTCTATGGAAGATGAAAAAAGAAGATATATTAGCCCAGTAATTCTATGTTCCTTAATTTTACATTCTGTAGATGAGCTTATATTTTAGGAATATTTATTCCTTAAATGAATATGGGAACCACCTCTAAAATTATTTGGGTCCACATTTTTTTTTAGGAGGGAAGGGAAATAGTGTACATTTTGAGCTCTTTTCCTTAGTGGAGTGGTTATGGTATACTCTTTTTTGTGATGTCTTTTTTTTGAGGCGGGGGCGGGTTAGGGAGGGAGGGGCGGCGAACCACTTCTATTGGTCTTTCATTCATCGTTTTTCATCCATCTTTGTTCTTTGGCCTGTGTGGGCCTCCCATCGCAGTGGCCTCTGCTATCGCAACTTTTTAAAATTTCATAAGAAGAAAAACAAATAGACCAACAGTTCTTGAAAATCTTGGAATGGTAATAGAAAGCCTTTCCAAGATAGAACCAGGCAAACAGATTATAGCTGAGTTTTAGCAGATGTTAAATTTATAGGATAACACTTATAAAAGATTTTTGGACATAGGATATCTAATATTTCTATAATATTAGTGAATATTTGAAAACTAAACTGAATTACAAGAACTAAAATCATATTTCATCTCATAAATAACTGTAGCAATAAAAATTCTACACATTTTCAGTATATGTTCAATACCTACCATATCAAGAGTTTATCCCAATAATGAAAGGGCATTAAAGTCATAAAATTGTATCAGTGTAACTCATTATGCCAACAAAGCAGGTAGTTAGCACTTTTTTCTATTTAGCATTTTTGAATATTCTCTTTCTATGTGTAATTTGTCATTTGTATGCTTTTGGAATCCATTAAGCTTATTAAAGCATCTTCTTACTGTATCACTAAAAGACATATTGCATCAATCAATTTTCTAATGAATAATCCCCGCCTTAACCAATGTGATTTTTAAAAATATATTGTATATTTTAAAATATATTGTGTGATATTTTATATAGACTTTTTTCTATTTGTGTTCTTTAAAAAGATTTACTTACAATTTTATACTTCCTTATTGCCTTGTCCAGTTTGGATATCAAAGGAAATTTTATCTCTAAGAGCTGTTTTATTTCAAATTTAATAATATTTTGGCTTAAATTCTATGGAAGATGAAAAAAGAAGATATATTAGCCCAGTAATTCTATGTTCCTTAATTTTACATTCTGTAGATGAGCTTATATTTTAGGAATATTTATTCCTTAAATGAATATGGGAACCACCTCTAAAATTATTTGGGTCCACATTTTTTTTTTAGGAGGGAAGGGAAATAGTGTACATTTTGAGCTCTTTTCCTTAGTGGAGTGGTTATGGTATACTCTTTTTTGTGATGTCTTTTTTTTGAGGCGGGGGCGGGTTAGGGAGGGAGGGGGGCGGGCGAACCACTTCTATTGGTCTTTCATTCATCGTTTTTCATCCATCTTTGTTCTTTGGCCTGTGTGGGCCTCCCATCGCAGTGGCCTCTGCTATCGCAGAGCACTGCTCTGGGCGCACGCACTCCAGAGCCCCGGCTCGGTAATTGGACACATCGGTCTAGCTGCTCCGCAGCACGTGGGATCTTCCCAGGCCAGGTATAGAACTGGCACCCCTTGCACTGCAAGGCGGTGTCCTTACCCACTGGACCACCAGGGAAGCCCTGCTATGTCTTTTTGAATCAGTTTTAATAGATTGTATAGTTCTAGGATAAATTTTAGATTTAAAATTTATTTGTACTCATTGATATTTATTACCTGTTTCTTATCCCATTAATTTATGAAGCATGCATGTATCTTTAGTAAAGTTGCTTTTATTCCTTGTAGTATTGGCCTTCTCTTTTTTTTTTCATACTCAATCATGCCAAAGATTTGCTTTTTTTATATTAGTTTTTCCTAGGAGGATAATAAAAAAAAATTAACAATTTGCATACCATAGATACCAATTAATAAAAGAACACACTTCGATTTATGTGTTATTTAGCACTGTATCTTAAAGTTTTCCTCAAATGGACTATTTTGAATCTTGCCTTATATTGATATTTCACTTAATTTTCTTGTGGGTCGAGTCTAACAACATTGAGACTTACTTTGGTACATGGTACATGTTTGCCAATGTTCCATTTGTGCTTGGAAAAAATATATTCTCTTATTTATTAGGTTTGGTATTGTATTTATGGTCTTTAGATCAAGCTCATTTGACTAGTGTATGTGTCCATGTTCTAGTAATTACTGAGCATTATATTAAATTTCTTACTCTGATGATCAGTTTTTCAGTCTTTCCCTTTATTTCAGTCAACTTTTATTTATTTATTTTTTGAGGCTGCATTGTTAAGAATATAAAATTTTAGGAATGTTTTGTCTTCCAAGTGATTTGAACTGCTTTCATTATATAGCAACTCTATTTGCTAGCACGCTTTTTACTTTAAAGTTGATTTTTACATTAATAGTCATATCAGTCTTCTTCTGTTAATATTTGCATACCATCTCTTTCTCTATAATTTGACATTCACCCTTTCAGTTGTATTTACAGTTTAGCTTTGTCTGTTGTGAGCAGCATATAGCTAGGTAAAAATTATCAGATTTGGAGGAAATGTTTGGTAGATGGTCACACTAACCTATATTGGCTGACTGTCAACCTTAATATTTCAAATAATATTTCTTTTTGTTTTTAAATTCTGGCCTCTTTTGCTGCCTTATTTATTTTCATCCATCTTTATTCTTTGGCCTTTGTGGGTCTCCCATGGCAGTGGCCTCCCTTGCTGCAGAGCACCAGCTCCGGGTGCATGCTCTCCAGAGCGCTGGCTCGTTATTGGACACACTAGTCCAGCCGCTCCACGGCACGTGGCAGACTCTTTACCCACTGGATCACCAGCGAAGCCTCAAATAATATTTCTTATACGAGATTCAACATATAAAAATTTTGTCTTGCATTATAGCTCATTTCTGAATGAAAATGAAAACTTCCCATGATATATCACTTCTTAAATAGAAAAGACTCAATAGAATGTAATAGTAGAAAGTGTTAGTCGCTCAGTCATGCCTGATTCTTTGCAACCCCGTGAACTGGGCCCCACCAAGTTCCTCTGTTCATGGAATTCTCCAGGCAAGAATACTGGGGTGGGTTTGCCTTTTCCTTTTCAGGGGATCTTCCAGACCCACGGATTCAACCTGGGTCTCCTGCATTATAGGTAGATTCTTTACCATCTGAGCCACCAGGGAAGCAATAGTAGCCTAAAGCTAGTTAACCTTTGAGGTACTAGAAAAAATTATCAGAAATTAATGTTAATTTCTCCTTCTCTTCTGGATACTTTAGGTTAGTATTCTAACATACTGCAAACGTATCCCCTTATTAAAGGCTATTTGCCGTCTCCGACCCCACTCCTCAGCATCTGTTCCATCTGCTCTGCTTCACAGTAAAACTCCTTGAAAAGTTTCCATAATAGTTGTTTTCCGTATTGATTATAGCAACTCTATTTGCTAGCACGCTTTTTACTTTAAAGTTGATTTTTACATTAATAGTCATATCAGTCTTCTTCTGTTAATATTTGCATACCATCTCTTTCTCTATAATTTGACATTCACCCTTTCAGTTGTATTTACAGTTTAGCTTTGTCTGTTGTGAGCAGCATATAGCTAGGTAAAAATTATCAGATTTGGAGGAAATGTTTGGTAGATGGTCACACTAACCTATATTGGCTGACTGTCAACCTTAATATTTCAAATAATATTTCTTTTTGTTTTTAAATTCTGGCCTCTTTTGCTGCCTTATTTATTTTCATCCATCTTTATTCTTTGGCCTTTGTGGGTCTCCCATGGCAGTGGCCTCCCTTGCTGCAGAGCACCAGCTCCGGGTGCATGCTCTCCAGAGCGCTGGCTCGTTATTGGACACACTAGTCCAGCCGCTCCACGGCACGTGGCAGACTCTTTACCCACTGGATCACCAGCGAAGCCTCAAATAATATTTCTTATACGAGATTCAACATATAAAAATTTTGTCTTGCATTATAGCTCATTTCTGAATGAAAATGAAAACTTCCCATGATATATCACTTCTTAAATAGAAAAGACTCAATAGAATGTAATAGTAGAAAGTGTTAGTCGCTCAGTCATGCCTGATTCTTTGCAACCCCGTGAACTGGGCCCCACCAAGTTCCTCTGTTCATGGAATTCTCCAGGCAAGAATACTGGGGTGGGTTTGCCTTTTCCTTTTCAGGGGATCTTCCAGACCCACGGATTCAACCTGGGTCTCCTGCATTATAGGTAGATTCTTTACCATCTGAGCCACCAGGGAAGCAATAGTAGCCTAAAGCTAGTTAACCTTTGAGGTACTAGAAAAAATTATCAGAAATTAATGTTAATTTCTCCTTCTCTTCTGGATACTTTAGGTTAGTATTCTAACATACTGCAAACGTATCCCCTTATTAAAGGCTATTTGCCGTCTCCGACCCCACACTCCTCAGCATCTGTTCCATCTGCTCTGCTTCACAGTAAAACTCCTTGAAAAAGTTTCCATAATAGTTGTTTCCAATTTCCTCTCTTATTTTCTCATGAACTCTTTTTACACCCACTATCCCACCCAAATTTCTCTTTTCAAGATCATCATGGTTAATATTCCATCTTCATCTTACTTACTGACTTATCAGTGCTTTGAATCGTTGATCATTTTGTTTTCGTTACACTTTTTATTTTTATTAGCTTCTGGGATATTCCACTGATTTTCTTTTTACTCACTGCTGCTTCTTAGTCTCCTTTGTTGATTTTTCTGTTTCTTCCTAAATGGAAAGCATCAGAATACCTTAAGACTTAATTCCTAGAATTCTTTACTCTTGTATATATACTCCCACTGTGAGCTTATCCATTTTACAAGCTTGAATTCCCATATTTATATCTCTATTCCAAAATTCTCTTCTGATCTAGTGAAAAGCTGTACTTGACTGTCAAATAAACATCTTAAACTTAATATGCCTAGAAACGAACTCCTCATATTCCTCCCTTCACCCTCACTTGACAAACAAGTTCCACCAGTGGGTTTTTCCTAATAAGGTCAATGGAACATGATCCTTCTAGTTAATCTGATGAAGAAGCTATGGAGACACTATTTGCAGAGAGAGAGCTAGCTATCCCCCCTTTTTAATTCTTTCATTTACTTACACACTGCACTCTCATTTTGTTTAGTTGTATATATTCCCAGCTAGAGACTACATTCCAGATTTTTTGTACCTGTGTATAGCCATATGCTATTTCTTTCTCATTTTGTTTAGTTTTTTATATATTTTCTTCCAAAGCTTTTGAGACTACATTCCAAGATTTTTGAACGTGTAGCCATAGGGTCTCCTGCATTATAGGTAGATTCTTTACCATCTGAGCCACCAGGGAAGCAATAGTAGCCTAAAGCTAGTTAACCTTTGAGGTACTAGAAAAAATTATCAGAAATTAATGTTAATTTCTCCTTCTCTTCTGGATACTTTAGGTTAGTATTCTAACATACTGCAAACGTATCCCCTTATTAAAGGCTATTTGCCGTCTCCGACCCCACACTCCTCAGCATCTGTTCCATCTGCTCTGCTTCACAGTAAAACTCCTTGAAAAAGTTTCCATAATAGTTGTTTCCAATTTCCTCTCTTATTTTCTCATGAACTCTTTTTACACCCACTATCCCACCCAAATTTCTCTTTTCAAGATCATCATGGTTAATATTCCATCTTCATCTTACTTACTGACTTATCAGTGCTTTGAATCGTTGATCATTTTGTTTTCGTTACACTTTTTATTTTTATTAGCTTCTGGGATATTCCACTGATTTTCTTTTTACTCACTGCTGCTTCTTAGTCTCCTTTGTTGATTTTTCTGTTTCTTCCTAAATGGAAAGCATCAGAATACCTTAAGACTTAATTCCTAGAATTCTTTACTCTTGTATATATACTCCCACTGTGAGCTTATCCATTTTACAAGCTTGAATTCCCATATTTATATCTCTATTCCAAAATTCTCTTCTGATCTAGTGAAAAGCTGTACTTGACTGTCAAATAAACATCTTAAACTTAATATGCCTAGAAACGAACTCCTCATATTCCTCCCTTCACCCTCACTTGACAAACAAGTTCCACCAGTGGGTTTTTCCTAATAAGGTCAATGGAACATGATCCTTCTAGTTAATCTGATGAAGAAGCTATGGAGACACTATTTGCAGAGAGAGAGCTAGCTATCCCCCCTTTTTAATTCTTTCATTTACTTACACACTGCACTCTCATTTTGTTTAGTTGTATATATTCCCAGCTAGAGACTACATTCCAGATTTTTTGTACCTGTGTATAGCCATATGACTAGGTTTTCTCCAATGAGAAAGAAATGAAAGTGAAGCATACAGTTTCTACTTCATGTTCTTAAAATTGTTTTTTGTTTGATCTTCATATTTTCTCTTCCTTTCTACAAGTTTAAAATTGGCTTTAGTTCTACTAAGCTACCTAGTCGACTAGAGAGATTTAGGATGGCAGAGCCCCCTCCAAGCTGGCCCTGGGGTGACTTTGTTGAACAGTGCTCACCAACACATTCTGGATTACCTGGGCAACTCTTTTTTATCTCATGGTAACAAACGTTAACTAGCCTTCAGATAACGCGTCATACTTGAGTCAGATCTTTCCAGTCTTTTTGGTTGTGCTTATAAAATACATCTAGACGAATTATCCTAAACCAGGACTGACTTTCTATCCCTGGAAATGTTGGGAAACATTTTTAGTTGTCACAAATCAGTGAAAGTTTGTTACAGGCATCTTATTAGAAATCAGAGATGCTGCTAACCATCCTATGATGCACAGAACAACCCTCACAAAATAAAATTATCTGGCCCAAAATATCAATGGTACCAAGGTTCAGAAATCTTGCTCTAGGATGGGATCACTTCTCCTCACCTCTTTTCCTACTTTCTGCTGCCGTCTTTTCTGACCGCTGTTGTGGCTGTGTAGCTACTGAGATTCCCTGTTTTCATACTTGCTCCTTATAAACTGTTCATCACATAGCAGCCAGAGTGGCCTTCTAAAAATTATCATCTCACTTACATGTTTATAGTCTCCCAGTGGTCACCCATTTCATTAAGAGTGAAAGAAAGAATCCTTTTTCCTTTTTAAATATTTTTTTAGCTGCAGCTTACAGGATCTTAGTTTTTCCCACCAGGGATTGAACCAGCTCCCCTCGCAGTGAACGCGCAGCCTCCTAACCACTGGACAGCCAGGGAATTCCTTAAAGACAAAGTTTTAGAATTGTCTATAAGGCTCTGCATCATTTGAACCCCACTCTCTCACTTACATTTTAGTCCATTCCAGCCACAATGGTTTCCTTGCTTTTCCTCAAACCAGCTAGACATATTCTTGGATCAGGATTTCACGCTGCCCTCTCTCTGATCTATAGGCCGCGTCATTTGCCCCATCTTGACTAGGTTTTCTCCAATGAGAAAGAAATGAAAGTGAAGCATACAGTTTCTACTTCATGTTCTTAAAATTGTTTTTTGTTTGATCTTCATATTTTCTCTTCCTTTCTACAAGTTTAAAATTGGCTTTAGTTCTACTAAGCTACCTAGTCGACTAGAGAGATTTAGGATGGCAGAGCCCCCTCCAAGCTGGCCCTGGGGTGACTTTGTTGAACAGTGCTCACCAACACATTCTGGATTACCTGGGCAACTCTTTTTTATCTCATGGTAACAAACGTTAACTAGCCTTCAGATAACGCGTCATACTTGAGTCAGATCTTTCCAGTCTTTTTGGTTGTGCTTATAAAATACATCTAGACGAATTATCCTAAACCAGGACTGACTTTCTATCCCTGGAAATGTTCGGAAACATAATTAGCTGTCACAAATCAGTGAAAGTTTGTTACAGGCATCTTATTAGAAATCAGAGATGCTGCTAACCATCCTATGATGCACAGAACAACCCTCACAAAATAAAATTATCTGGCCCAAAATATCAATGGTACCAAGGTTCAGAAATCTTGCTCTAGGATGGGATCACTTCTCCTCACCTCTTTTCCTACTTTCTGCTGCCGTCTTTTCTGACCGCTGTTGTGGCTGTGTAGCTACTGAGATTCCCTGTTTTCATACTTGCTCCTTATAAACTGTTCATCACATAGCAGCCAGAGTGGCCTTCTAAAAATTATCATCTCACTTACATGTTTATAGTCTCCCAGTGGTCACCCATTTCATTAAGAGTGAAAGAAAGAATCCTTTTTCCTTTTTAAATATTTTTTTAGCTGCAGCTTACAGGATCTTAGTTTTTCCCACCAGGGATTGAACCAGCTCCCCTCGCAGTGAACGCGCAGCCTCCTAACCACTGGACAGCCAGGGAATTCCTTAAAGACAAAGTTTTTAGAATTGTCTATAAGGCTCTGCATCATTTGAACCCCACTCTCTCACTTACATTTTAGTCCATTCCAGCCACAATGGTTTCCTTGCTTTTCCTCAAACCAGCTAGACATATTCTTGGATCAGGATTTCACGCTGCCCTTCTCTCTGACTAGGCCACTCTTCCCATAGAGGACTTCATAGGTTACTTACCTCATTCTTAGGTCAATGAAAACTTTCTTGATCTTACTCCCTTTTCAGAGCACTCTTTGTATCAGCCTTAACTTGCTTTGTTTCTTCTACCACACTTATCATCATTTGGCAAACTGTATAATTTATTTTTTGTTATTTATTTTCTGTCCCCTGCCACTAAAATGTAATATGTATGAGGGCAAAGATCTTTGATATGTTTCATCATTGATATACTCCCAGACCTGTAGAATGGTACCAGGATACCAAAGCAGGTACTCCTTAAATAAGTATTTGTTGAATAAATGAATGAATGAATAAAATTATCTCGGCTCTTAGTATCCTACTTTAAATAGTGTGTAATTTGTTCAGGAATGCTTCCCTAACCTACCTTTGTCTCTAGCTGTAGACAATTTGCATCTTGTTGCTTAGACTTTATTTCTAGCCTGCAAGGTTTGGGTTTTGTTTCAAGTAAAATTTCCAAGAGAATTCAGAAGTTAAGCGTTTTAGGATAGACTTGCTTTCTGACTTTATTATGGGCTCAGATTGGTTTTATGATGTGGCTCTTCAGCTTCCTGAAGCAGTTGGAGTCAAGGCTTTCCTTGCAAAATTGGCCATCATGTGCCTTTCCCTCTAGGACCACCCAGGTCTTGCAGTTGGGTTTTTGTGCCTGCACACCATAGTCACTGTGAGCATTGGCAGTTTTATGCACTTACTGCTTAAGCACTTCAATAGGCAAGTGAAGTTACTTAAGAAGTTCTCCTAAACATTGAACTATTTATACTTTTTCTCTCATTTGTCTTCCCATTTAGGACCCCCTGGTCTGCCCCAGTTTTATGTGAAAAGAAGAAAGGAGGGCATGACAGGATGTATTATCTCACAGTGTTTGAACAGGGTTGCTCTGGTGTTGCATACAGCTATTTCATCTCCAGATGGTTTTAAAGGCACAACCAGAATACTTGGACAAAATTGATGTCAATTTTCTGTTTTTTGGGGTTTTGTTTTTCTGTTTTTTTCCCTAACCTGTCTCCACTAGTCCATGAAAATCAATTTACCTAAGGGCCCCAATTTAAAAAAAGTCTAATGTTGCCTGTGCTATAAATTGTCATAAAAATGCTAAAGGTAGGATAACTCTGTTTGACTGTCCCAAACTCCTCCAGGAATAACTACTTTAGAGTGAAGTCCTCTGTGCCCCAGCATACCAGTTGTAGGTGCGTGCTTCGTCATATCTGATTCTTTGTGACCCTGTAGACTGTTGCTGGCCTGGCTCTTTTTTCATATGGGATTCTCTAGGCAAGAATACTGGAGTGGGTTGCCATTTCCTCCTGCAGGGAATCCACCTAACCCAGGGATCAAGTTCATATCTCCTGTGTCTCCTTTGCAGTGGCAGGCGGAATCTTTACCAGTGAGCCACCTGGGAAGTCCTTTATTTTATTTCCATTTAAGATAACACAAGTATATCTTTTGATTATATGTCTTCTTATCTATCAGGAGAAGATAATAAAAATAGGAACACTAGTTGCCTTTTCTGACTCAGGGCATAATATCATTGAAATCCAATTAAATTTCTTCAAATTTCAGTCTGTGCAGAAACATAATTTTATGTTTGGAGCACATGGTTCATGCAAGATTTGATTTAGAAAGGTAAATTAGAATCTATATGTATAATCTGAGAAGCATTTGGCTTAAATTATGGCAGGGTAATATAATGTAGTAGCCTTTATTCTGAAATACAGGCATTTGGATTTTATAAAGTAATTTTATAGTTTTGATGTAACAAGAAAGTAAAGGCTTTTTTTTTTTTTTTTTAAGATGACATGATTAAAAGAACTCTGTGATCTGTTATTCGTCAGTACATGACTGCTGGCTTTTTATTGGTTTTTGACATTATGAGGAAAATGATACTCTTCTATTGTTTAATGAAAAGAATCATTCATTTTGAGTTACTTTGCTTTGAGGTGAAATTCAAGATCCATGAGGCCTTAAATGAACATGAGATAAAAATTCATATCAAAATGAATTTCTGAAAACCCAACATAGCTAAAAGTAAATAATAAAACAAATAAATAAATAAATAAAATTTATTTCTGCATAATTATAATGAACATAAAAAGGCATCTTTCTTTGGTCTCTATATTTCTTGTCTGTTTGAGAAGCAAGGTTATCTAGAGATAGGAAAGCTAAAGACTTAGTTTGGCAAGGGAAACAAAGTATTTCCTAGGGAAATGGAATACTTTTTTTCATGTGGTTACAGTCCATAAGTTCATAAGAAACGTATTTATTGAGTTAACCCTGTAACTTATTTTAGGTTTTCATTTTGGTCCCTCACAAATTTAGTATCTTACCCTTTTAAAAAAATGTAGTGGCTAATCATGATAATTTTTTCTAAATCATCTGAACAGTTGAATATGTTATTAATAGTAAAATAACTCTCTCAATTTTGCAATTTTAACTTTTCAGAATAACAGTACTGACCAAATAGTCCCTCTTGGAACCAGCCACAACTTGCTAAAACCTAGGACAAAATCATGGTTGCTATTTCTTTCTTATGAAATTTTTCTAGTAGATTCTCTTTGGTAGGTGGATTGCTTTAATTAATTGTGGAAAAAACAATGCCTGCTCTTCTACCAAAGGGCTCAGTGGCCAAAGGGAAAGCCCATCATTTCAATTGTAATTTTTGAAAGTAGGGTTTGATCAGATATTATCAACTAACAGGGAAAAGATGAGTTAGAACAGCTACAGATGTTCAGAAACACTGCTTCATCCAAAAGTTACCAACCTTAAAATCTAGTATGGCTATGAAAGTGTGAATCTTTTTGACTTTCATTGTCATAATAATACAGATAGTGTTTTGTTTTTGTTGCAATAAAGCAAATATAAAGAGACTATGCTCAAGTTTTGATTTCCCAAGTGACCTTTGAATCATATTTGTATTTTAAATAGTAACTCTTGAGTGATACAAGCACGGTGTTTAACAGAACACATAGTATAAACAAAGTATATTTCATATGGGAAGTTCTCCTTTGAGAAGAGTAGTATAAGACAGATGCTAGGAAAAATTAGATAGGAAGATGGTAAATACATGGGTGCTCAGTCATGTCCAACCCTGTGACCCCATGGACTGTGACCTACCAAGCTCCTCTGTCCACAGGATAATCCTGACAAGAATACTGGGGTGGGTTGCCATTTCCTTCTCCAGGGAATCTACCAGCCCCAGGGATTGAACCTGGGTCTCCTGTACTGCAGGCAGATCCTTCACAAACTGAGCCACCAGGGAACTGAAATTCTAGAGAAGCTGAGGAAGATTCCAGGGAACTGAAATTCTAGAGAAGTTGAGGAAGATTCCAAGAGCATTTAATTAATGGAACCCTTCCCTGTCTTGTCCAACACAACATGGGAGTGGAAGGTCAAGGGCATATGGCAATATCTAATAAGTATGGGCTTGAGATATAACCCTAATGTCCATAACCTATAAATAATGTGTCAGGTGCAGGAGTTCTCAGGTGACTATTGTGGAGACATGGCCAAGTTAAGCAAATCAGTGGAACAACTGAAGTTTGTAACCAACATAATAAAACTATCAAGAGATAAAAATTTTGTGGACTCCAGATTTCATCATGAGAGCTGGTATGACAGTCCTAAAGACCAGGTGGATAAGCCACATATTGGTAAATCTCACTCATGATACCCAGGAATTATATGTGTCTCAGGGCACAGGAGATCACCAAGAAACCACAACACATGTACTAGAGTTTCTGCCCCAACCCCAGATAAGCATCCCAACGTTCAGTCTTGGGTGGAAGCAAGGGGAAAGTGAATCTTTTGAGAGGAGAGAGAATCAAATGGTAAAACACTGCATCTCTAATGGGAGATATTTAATTAGAAACAAAAGAGTCTGTAAAATACCATCTTTGTGGAATACAGATAGTGTTTTGTTTTGTTGCAATAAAGCAAATATAAAGAGACTATGCTCAAGTTTTGATTTCCCAAGTGACCTTTGAATCATATTTGTATTTTAAATAGTAACTCTTGAGTGATACAAGCACGGTGTTTAACAGAACACATAGTATAAACAAAGTATATTTCATATGGGAAGTTCTCCTTTGAGAAGAGTAGTATAAGACAGATGCTAGGAAAAATTAGATAGGAAGATGGTAAATACATGGGTGCTCAGTCATGTCCAACCCTGTGACCCCATGGACTGTGACCTACCAAGCTCCTCTGTCCACAGGATAATCCTGACAAGAATACTGGGGTGGGTTGCCATTTCCTTCTCCGGGGAATCTACCAGCCCCAGGGATTGAACCTGGGTCTCCTGTACTGCAGGCAGATCCTTCACAAACTGAGCCACCAGGGAACTGAAATTCTAGAGAAGCTGAGGAAGATTCCAGGGAACTGAAATTCTAGAGAAGTTGAGGAAGATTCCAAGAGCATTTAATTAATGGAACCCTTCCCTGTCTTGTCCAACACAACATGGGAGTGGAAGGTCAAGGGCATATGGCAATATCTAATAAGTATGGGCTTGAGATATAACCCTAATGTCCATAACCTATAAATAATGTGTCAGGTGCAGGAGTTCTCAGGTGACTATTGTGGAGACATGGCCAAGTTAAGCAAATCAGTGGAACAACTGAAGTTTGTAACCAACATAATAAAACTATCAAGAGATAAAAATTTTGTGGACTCCAGATTTCATCATGAGAGCTGGTATGACAGTCCTAAAGACCAGGTGGATAAGCCACATATTGGTAAATCTCACTCATGATACCCAGGAATTATATGTGTCTCAGGGCACAGGAGATCACCAAGAAACCACAACACATGTACTAGAGTTTCTGCCCCAACCCCAGATAAGCATCCCAACGTTCAGTCTTGGGTGGAAGCAAGGGGAAAGTGAATCTTTTGAGAGGAGAGAGAATCAAATGGTAAAACACTGCATCTCTAATGGGAGATATTTAATTAGAAACAAAAGAGTCTGTAAAATACCATCTTTGTGGAATAGGAGCTCTCCTAATGGCCCCAAAGAGTACATCTTGCTAAAAGATGACCTATTAATTTTCTTTGTATTGCTAACTAATTTACAAATGACCACACTCAGTTTCTTCAGTGTCAACAAACTTCCAAAGACAAGTGTTAGAAGCACAGAATTTCCTTACTGCAGTGAAGGTTGACCTGGAAGCATTTTTAGAGGCCAGTCTGGCTGCCAAGGGAGGATGTGAGTAACAGCCGCAAACACTCATATGGACAGCATTTTGGCCCTTTCTACTCAAGTAGTTCCCTCTGCAGTGCTGCCTCTGAACTTAGCTGAGACAACTGCTTCCCATTACTTAGGGAGACAAAATTTAGTAATACAAGCCATTGATTTTTTTTTTTTTTCAAGCGATTGATTTGTTTGGCCACCTGGTTCTCAGTAGTTCAGTATTACATCTGATTTATTTATTTATTTAATAAGATACCTTGTTTTTTTTTTAATATTTCTTTTCTTATTTTTAATTTTTGGCCTCTTTTGTTGATTATTTATTTATTTATTTATTTTCATCCATCTTTATTCTTTGGCCTGTGTGGGCCTACCATTGCAGTGGCCTCTCTCGTTGCAGAGCACCGACCAGCTCTAAGCACATGTGCTCCAGAGCACTGGCTCTTAATTGGACACACCAGTCCAGTTGCTCCAGGGTACATGGGATCGAACCGGCACCCCTTGCACTTTAAGGAAGATTCTTTACCCACTGGGTCCAAGGAAGCCCTAATAAGGTACATTGTTTATTTTTTTTTTTTTTGGCCACTTCTATTGGTCTTTCATTTATCTTTGTCCTTTGGCCTTTGTGGGCCTCCCATCACAGTGGCCTCTGTCGCATGCACTCCAGAGCTCTGGCTCGGTAGTTGGACACATTGATCCAACTATTCCACAGCATGTGGGATCTTCCCAGGCCAGGGATGGAACTGGCGCCCCTTGCACTGCAAGGCGGTATCTTTACCCACTGAGTCCAGGGAAGCCCTAATAAGGTACATTCTTAATAAAAGTATATTTAGCATCATTTTCAAGCTCTGTTTTCTCAACATAAAAATAATCAGAATAATATTCTAAAAATCTCTCCATATAACTAGCCAAATATCAATATAATCACACAGGTAATGCATGTAAACATGCTTACATGTGGATACTTATCAAAAATTAGATAATATCGTTCAATTTATCTCAAACATATTTATTTAACTCATAAGTAATTGGTTAAAAGTCAAACACTTAAATCCTGTAAACATGTATTAGTGTACATACATACGAACATAAGTAACTCTAGATTTCAAGGACATTACAATTCCAGGATTGTCAATTCTTTCTTTTCTATTGATCTCAAAACAAGCAAAATGAGCAAAATGTTTTCTAGTTTTATGCTTTATGTATGCATGGATTAGTCAAATAAATGATTCTGGTTTTGTGATGAAATGCTCTGTGCTTTAAGTTATAGTCTCCAAAAACTGAAGCAACACAGGGGTGAAGGTCCATGAAGCTTATGAGACACTTCTATTGGTACCTGTAGGATATTGGAGACACACAACAAAAAAATATGTTTTTAAACAGGTTACCCATTGAGCAACTAGAACTGAGGGAGGGTGCTGGGATGTGTTGAGAAACTCCCAACAGCCCTTGCTTGAGGGCTGTTTCTAGAATGAAGAAAGAGATCCTTCATTTCTCAGGACAAAAAGCCCAGGACTTATAGCGTGTCTCTTGCATGGCCTTTGATGGACTTGAGAATATCTTCAGACAATTCCTGGTCAAAAATAGTAAAAAGTCTTAAAATATGTGGCAAGAAGTAGTATTTTAAGTCAGCCTGATCATGCCTAGTCACTCATTCATGTCCAACTCTTTGTGACCCCATGGACTGCAGCCTTCTAGGCTCCTCTGTTCATAGCATTTTCCAGGCAAGACTACTGGAGTGGGCTGCCATTTCCTCTCCCAGGGCATTTTCTCCACTCTGCTGAGCCACTGGGAAAATCTGATAAAGATGGTAAAAAGAGTGTGCCATGTAGAAATGTATGAACTAAGGAAAATCAATGGAAGTTGTCAAATATATTATCAGCTCAGTGGCTTCTGGCAGGCTACTGGGAGCATATTATAAAATGAGAATGGAAAGATTATTAAGGAGAGATTATGTAAGACCTTGCTGTCAATATTTCAGATCTGGATCATATCCTATGCTCAACAGGGAACTATAAAAGAATTTTCAGCGGTGAAGATCATTACATTTTGAGAAGATCTCTCTTGCTATTTGTGGAAGTGGGCTTGAGGGAGGCAAGGAAGAGGAAAGATGTGGAAGAGGAAAGATGGCAAAGGAGATGATCGCACATTCTAGGTTGTGGACAGCAGAAATTTGAAGTGGATATTGAGAAAACTGAATGATTTTGAAGTACTTTTAGGAAGTAAAATTGAAAAATTTTATGTGGGTAGTAGTAAGGAGAGAGCACAATTTTCTAATTGTGTTTGTGGATCAGTGAAGATGCCATTGATTTATATGGAGAGGTCTAAAAAGAGAAAAATCCGAGATCAGATTTGGAAAACTGAAAGCTGAAATGACCCTAAGACACAGAGGGAAAATGTGAAATATGTAGTGAGGTGTATGAACACTCTGTGTTGAGAATTCCAGGAGTTAGGGAATACTTTTCTGTAAATCATGAGGATGTCAGAAACTACTATTCAAAATTACTGTTCTTCTCTAATATAGAGAATTCAGCAAAAGAAAGGGAGTCAAATATTTTAAAGAGAAAACCAGAAGTAAAAAAGAAAATCTTACTTTTGTGTATGTAATTTACATATATTTATGTATTTATATATATATATATATTTGTG
Organism: Tragulus kanchil; assembly: GCA_022376925.1. Lineage (NCBI taxonomy): Eukaryota > Metazoa > Chordata > Mammalia > Artiodactyla > Tragulidae > Tragulus > Tragulus kanchil. Next base: position 51,534,295 of record JAIOJX010000029.1, on the reverse strand, counting down.
TGTAAGTTATTTAGTACATAGAAAGCTATATTGAAATATTGTCCTGAAACTCAATGCCTTAACATTTGTCTTGGTTTTGTAGTGCCAACAATTACCATAGTCTCCTCACAAGCTCTGATTTAACATGTGAGATTCATCGTACATGGTATAGCAGTATGAGATGGTGATTTTTAATTTTTCTGTAATTGAGTAGGGTCTTGTTCTTCGTGAGGTCCAATCTTTGTTTTCTTTTTAATGTAAACAAATTTTTCGGCTGTGCTGTCCTCAATACTGTGTACAGACTTTCTCTGGTTGTGATGAGCAGGGGCTACTTTCTAGTTGGGGTGGGAGGGCTTCTCATTGTGATGGTTTCTCATGGGGCATATGTGCTCCAGGCACACATGCTTCATTAGTTGGGGCGCATGGGCTTAGCTGTTCCTTGGCATGGGGGATCTTCCAGGATTAGTGATTAAACTGGTGTCCCCCTGCATTGCAAGGTGGATTCTTAACCACTGGACCACCAGGGAAGCCTGAGGTTCATTCTTGAAGTGGTGCCATGTTCAGAAGAAATATATCCAGCTCCAAGAATTTTGAAAATATAGACCTGGATTTTGGGCTTCTTTCAGAGGGTAGCTCAAGTGTATGCTGTGTGTCACATGGAAAGTTTCTTTAAGAACCTTATTTGGAGACTCTTAACAGTGTGGCATGCTCAAACCTTTTCTTTGTTTATTCCATCATTCTGATCTCTACTCTTATTCTTTCTCGTGTTCTTAGGCTCTTTACTTGCATGCTATACAACGAAAGAATTCCAGAACTAAAAGCAATACACAAAAATACATATTCATTGTGTAGAGAAAAGACAAGGAAATCTCACAAAAGGGATAATTTTGATCCCATTATTTTTTCAGTAATTTTACTGAAATTTGCATGTAACAAATATTTGCCTTAATTTAGCTCACATTTCTTATGGTTCTCCCACCCAAAGGTAATACGAATATGAACATGAGAAATCTCAGGTTCCCATCTTACTTCTTAACGTTCAGCTAGTTACTTTATATTTTTCAGTTTTTGTTTCCTAATTTAGCAACTTAGAAATGCTTGCCTATCTTGAACAAAAACTTTTAAAATTCACTTCTCAAAAGTATAATATCTTTACTGCTTTAAAAAAAAAAATGAATGATCAAAGAAGACATACACAGATGGAGAGAGATTCATGTCCCTGGGTTGGAAGAATCAATATCATAAAAATGACTATACTACCAAATGTAATCTACAGAGTCAATGCTATCCCTATCAAATTACCAATGGCATTTTTCACAGAACTAGAACAAAAAACCTCACAGTTCATGTGGAAGCATAAAAAACTCTGGATAGTCAAAGCAGTCTTGAGAAAAAATAATGGAACTGGAGGAATCAAACTTCCTGACTTCAGACTATACTACAAAGCAACAGTCCTCAAGAAAGTATGGTACTGGCACAAAAACAGAAATACAGACCAATGGAACAAGATAGAGAGCCCAGAGATAAACCCACGCACTTATGAGTACCTAATTTTTGACAAAGGAGGCAAGAATATACAAGGGGCAAACACAGCCTCTTCAATAAGTGGTTCTGGGAAAACTGGACAGGTACATGTAAAAGAATGAAATCGGAACACTATCTAAAACCATACAGAAAGATAAACTCAAAATGGATTAAAGACCTAATTGTAAGGCCAGAAACCACAAAACTCTTAGAGGAAAACATAGGCAGAACACTTGATGACATAAATCAAAGCAGGATCTTCTATGACCCACCTCCTAGAGTAATGGAAATAAAGGCGAAAATAAACAACTGGGACCTAATTAAGCTTAAAAGTTTTTGCACAGCAAAAGAAACTATAAACAAGGTGAAAAGACAACCTTTAGAATGGGAGAAAATAATAGCAAATGAAACAACTGACAAAGAATTAATTTCCAAAATATACAAGCAGTTCATACAACTCAATGCCAAAAAACCCAAACAATCCAGTCTAAAAATGGGAAAAAGACTTAAACAGATATTTCTCCAAAGAAGACATACAGATGGCCAATAAACACATGAAAAGATGCTCAATATCACTCATTGTTAGAGAAATGCAAATCAAAACTACAATGATGTATCACCTCACACCAGTTAGAATGGCCATCATCAAAAAATCTACAAACAACAAATACTGGAGAGGGTGTGGAGAAAAGGCACCTCTCTTGCACTGTTGGTGGGAATGTAAACTGCTACAGTGACCATGGAAGACAGTATGGAGATTCCTCAAAACACTAGGCATAGAACCACCATATGACCCAGCAATTCTACTACTAGGCATATACCCTGAGAAAATCAAAATTGAAAGATATGTATGTACCCCATTGTTCACTGTGGCACTATTTTCAATGGCTGGAATGTGGAAGCAACCTAGATGTCCATTGACAGATGAATAGATAAAGGAATTGTGACACATATATACAATGGAATATGACTCAGCCATAAATAGAAATGCATTTGAATCAGTTCTAATGAGGTGGATGAATCTAAAACCTATTATACAGAGTGAAGTAAGTCAGAGAGAGAAAGATAAATATTGTATACTGATACATATATATGAACTCTAGAAATATGGTGCTGATAAATGAATATGCAGAGCAGCAATAGAGAGGCAGACATGGAGAACAGTCTTATGGACATTGGGGTGAGGAAGGGAAATATGCTGTGGGACTAGGGGATTTCAGACAGGGGCTCTGTGGTGACCTGGTGGAGTAGAACGAGGAGGGAGATGGGGGGAGGTTTGGGGGCGGTAATGTGTGTATACCTATGGAGGACTGGGGTTGATTTGGGCAGTAAACAACAAAACTCTTCAAAAAAATTTTAAAAATAAAAGATACTAAATAAAACAATGAGTGAATTATATGGATCCCTACTATGAGAATATGTCTAGTTTATGTACAGTGTTCAGTATAAAATCTGGCACAAAATTGGCTTGTAATCGATATTTATAAATAAATAGAAATTCTAAAATAAAAGAAACAAGTTAATCACTTTATGCCCTTATAAAAATACCAAATACATACACACATACTATCTTTGGAGAAGCTGCTATAAGCAAATTTATACAACTCAATGCCAAAAAACCCAAACAATCCAGTCTAAAAATGGGAAAAAGACTTAAACAGATATTTCTCCAAAGAAGACATACAGATGGCCAATAAACACATGAAAAGATGCTCAATATCACTCATTGTTAGAGAAATGCAAATCAAAACTACAATGATGTATCACCTCACACCAGTTAGAATGGCCATCATCAAAAAATCTACAAACAACAAATACTGGAGAGGGTGTGGAGAAAAGGCACCTCTCTTGCACTGTTGGTGGGAATGTAAACTGCTACAGTGACCATGGAAGACAGTATGGAGATTCCTCAAAACACTAGGCATAGAACCACCATATGACCCAGCAATTCTACTACTAGGCATATACCCTGAGAAAATCAAAATTGAAAGATATGTATGTACCCCATTGTTCACTGTGGCACTATTTTCAATGGCTGGAATGTGGAAGCAACCTAGATGTCCATTGACAGATGAATAGATAAAGGAATTGTGACACATATATACAATGGAATATGACTCAGCCATAAATAGAAATGCATTTGAATCAGTTCTAATGAGGTGGATGAATCTAAAACCTATTATACAGAGTGAAGTAAGTCAGAGAGAGAAAGATAAATATTGTATACTGATACATATATATGAACTCTAGAAATATGGTGCTGATAAATGAATATGCAGAGCAGCAATAGAGAGGCAGACATGGAGAACAGTCTTATGGACATTGGGGTGAGGAAGGGAAATATGCTGTGGGACTAGGGGATTTCAGACAGGGGCTCTGTGGTGACCTGGTGGAGTAGAACGAGGAGGGAGATGGGGGGAGGTTTGGGGCGGGGGTAATGTGTGTATACCTATGGAGGACTGGGGTTGATTTGGGCAGTAAACAACAAAACTCTTCAAAAAAATTTTAAAAATAAAAGATACTAAATAAAACAATGAGTGAATTATATGGATCCCTACTATGAGAATATGTCTAGTTTATGTACAGTGTTCAGTATAAAATCTGGCACAAAATTGGCTTGTAATCGATATTTATAAATAAATAGAAATTCTAAAATAAAAGAAACAAGTTAATCACTTTATGCCCTTATAAAAATACCAAATACATACACACATACTATCTTTGGAGAAGCTGCTATAAGCAAATGGAGGAAAAATAATGCCACAAATAAGTGATTTAGTTGCCTTTAAAAGTTTCATTGTCATCAGAGACTTTTAAGAAAAGTCTCTGTTTCTCCTCTTACCTCTATCTTAGGACAGCAGCTAACAGTTCATCACAAGGATCCTGGTCTCTCTCAGAATATCTGTATTCTTGGAGTTCCTTTGTAAATGTAGAATGTGAATGAAATAATTTGCACGTTTGTTTGTTTTTCTCTTGGTTTGATGGCACAGTACCCCGGAGTGGCTTGTTTAATTAGAATTCAAAGGTAAGACTAGTTTATGACGCTTTAGTAAAGATGAAGCTGAACTCAGGTTAAAAAGTAAAAGGCCCTAGACCAGGGAAAACTTCAAAGCACACTCTATAAACAAGGTTGCAGCCCAGTAACTGTCTCAGAGATGGGGAATGACTCTTTTGGTTAAGCAGGAAAGTAGAAGGCACCATAAGTCAGTGTTTATTCTTTTAATCTCTTCTCAACGGTCTGCGGGTTTTGGCTCCTGTGTATCTGTTAAGTGGTAATGCTAATCTTTGGAAGTCCATTTTCCTCCCTCCCTAAGAAGGCTTCCTGTGATCTGAAGCCAAGAAGGGCTGGACAGAACTCAAGGTTGTTATCACATTTATCATATAGCACATAGAGCTGCAGGACAGATTATAGATTGATTTAAATGTTATTGGGGTGAGGAAGGAAATATGCTGTGGGACTAGGGAGACATCTGTGGTGACCGGGGAGTAGAACGAGGAGGGAGATGGGGAGGTTTGGGGCGGGGTAATGTGTGTCTACCGATGGAGGAATGGGGTTGATTTGGGCAGTAAACAACAAAACTCTTCAAAAAAATTTTAAAAATAAAAGATACTAAATAAAACAATGAGTGAATTATATGGATCCCTACTATGAGAATATGTCTAGTTTATGTACAGTGTTCAGTATAAAATCTGGCACAAAATTGGCTTGTAATCGATATTTATAAATAAATAGAAATTCTAAAATAAAAGAAACAAGTTAATCACTTTATGCCCTTATAAAAATACCAAATACATACACACATACTATCTTTGGAGAAGCTGCTATAAGCAAATGGAGGAAAAATAATGCCACAAATAAGTGATTTAGTTGCCTTTAAAAGTTTCATTGTCATCAGAGACTTTTAAGAAAAGTCTCTGTTTCTCCTCTTACCTCTATCTTAGGACAGCAGCTAACAGTTCATCACAAGGATCCTGGTCTCTCTCAGAATATCTGTATTCTTGGAGTTCCTTTGTAAATGTAGAATGTGAATGAAATAATTTGCACGTTTGTTTGTTTTTCTCTTGGTTTGATGGCACAGTACCCCGGAGTGGCTTGTTTAATTAGAATTCAAAGGTAAGACTAGTTTATGACGCTTTAGTAAAGATGAAGCTGAACTCAGGTTAAAAAGTAAAAGGCCCTAGACCAGGGAAAACTTCAAAGCACACTCTATAAACAAGGTTGCAGCCCAGTAACTGTCTCAGAGATGGGGAATGACTCTTTTGGTTAAGCAGGAAAGTAGAAGGCACCATAAGTCAGTGTTTATTCTTTTAATCTCTTCTCAACGGTCTGCGGGTTTTGGCTCCTGTGTATCTGTTAAGTGGTAATGCTAATCTTTGGAAGTCCATTTTCCTCCCTCCCTAAGAAGGCTTCCTGTGATCTGAAGCCAAGAAGGGCTGGACAGAACTCAAGGTTGTTATCACATTTATCATATAGCACATAGAGCTGCAGGACAGATTATAGATTGATTTAAATGTTATAGGGATGGCAATGGGTTGGAAGGGATGGGGCTGAGAGAGGAATGGAGAAAGAAAAAGACATTTCAATGAAGCTATTTTCTGCTCAGGAAACAAAAAAGCCTTTTACCTCATATTAAAAGTAATCACAGAATTCCCCTGCTCAAGTAAATGAAGCCACATCCAGATCAACTCTCTTTATTGATTCATCAGTATCACACAACCAGTACTACTATCCTAAGGATAGTATCCTTCTCAGCCAAGTCTCAGAAAACTGTCATCTGCAACAGCTTGTGAGCAAATTTAAAGGAGGTAGTTATAGGAGACCTGAGCAGAAACAGAACTGAGGGACTAAAAACTCAGGCAACCAGTCACTGAAAGATGTTACATTTACTTAGCTACATAGTCATCTAGATACACAGCTATTAATAGAATTTTGTATCAAAGGCCTTTGATGTCTTCTGATGCAAGTACTGAATTATAACGCCAACCAAAATAGTGATTAGGCACTTGCTAAAACAAAACACCGATTCACATAATTCTAATTGGAAGGTTTATTCAAAAGCTCTTCTCTTGTGCTAATAACTAGTTTGAAAATGCATCAACAAAGCCAAAAGGCAAATGGTACAAGCAGCAATGCAAATTGTGGTATACTATTGAAATAATATTTATTTTCTAATCATAAACTTGTGTGTTTGTAAATGCTTGCAGTATAGATTTAAAATAAACTGTTTGCCTTATAGTGATCTGTTTACTCCCAAATGCTTGAATTTATAAAGAGTTTTCAAATAAGGGTCAGGTTCAATAACATTCTGATTGCCACATTGCATGAGACTGCATGTGAGGCTAAAGCTTGTGTGGTTTATGTGCACTCCCATGGTATAGAAGATATCTAATATCATGTGTTAGTAAGAATTTAGGCCACTGTCAGTGTTTATTCTTTTAATCTCTTCTCAACGGTCTGCGGGTTTTGGCTCCTGTGTATCTGTTAAGTGGTAATGCTAATCTTTGGAAGTCCATTTTCCTCCCTCCCTAAGAAGGCTTCCTGTGATCTGAAGCCAAGAAGGGCTGGACAGAACTCAAGGTTGTTATCACATTTATCATATAGCACATAGAGCTGCAGGACAGATTATAGATTGATTTAAATGTTATAGGGATGGCAATGGGTTGGAAGGGATGGGGCTGAGAGAGGAATGGAGAAAGAAAAAGACATTTCAATGAAGCTATTTTCTGCTCAGGAAACAAAAAAGCCTTTTACCTCATATTAAAAGTAATCACAGAATTCCCCTGCTCAAGTAAATGAAGCCACATCCAGATCAACTCTCTTTATTGATTCATCAGTATCACACAACCAGTACTACTATCCTAAGGATAGTATCCTTCTCAGCCAAGTCTCAGAAAACTGTCATCTGCAACAGCTTGTGAGCAAATTTAAAGGAGGTAGTTATAGGAGACCTGAGCAGAAACAGAACTGAGGGACTAAAAACTCAGGCAACCAGTCACTGAAAGATGTTACATTTACTTAGCTACATAGTCATCTAGATACACAGCTATTAATAGAATTTTGTATCAAAGGCCTTTGATGTCTTCTGATGCAAGTACTGAATTATAACGCCAACCAAAATAGTGATTAGGCACTTGCTAAAACAAAACACCGATTCACATAATTCTAATTGGAAGGTTTATTCAAAAGCTCTTCTCTTGTGCTAATAACTAGTTTGAAAATGCATCAACAAAGCCAAAAGGCAAATGGTACAAGCAGCAATGCAAATTGTGGTATACTATTGAAATAATATTTATTTTCTAATCATAAACTTGTGTGTTTGTAAATGCTTGCAGTATAGATTTAAAATAAACTGTTTGCCTTATAGTGATCTGTTTACTCCCAAATGCTTGAATTTATAAAGAGTTTTCAAATAAGGGTCAGGTTCAATAACATTCTGATTGCCACATTGCATGAGACTGCATGTGAGGCTAAAGCTTGTGTGGTTTATGTGCACTCCCATGGTATAGAAGATATCTAATATCATGTGTTAGTAAGAATGCTTCAAGTTTTAAATTACAGAAATCAGATTACACTAGTAGTAACAATGAAGAACTTTTTAATTTTGCCTTTTATAAATAATATATCCACAGATAGAGCTGGTTTTAGACGAGGTTAATTGAATAGTACGGTCTTGGTATCTGGGGCTTCCAGGTGGCTTAGTGCTAATCTTAGTGCCAATGCAGGAGATCCTGAAGATGCAGGTTCAGTCCCTAGGTAAGGAAGATCCCCAATAGGAGGAAGTAGGAATCTGCTCCAGTATTCTTGCTTGGGAAATTCCACAGAGAGCAGAGCCTGATGGGCTACAATGCATGCGGTCACACAAAGAGCTGGACACAACTGAGTACACACATACATCTTGGTATCAAAGACCTTTATTTTCATCTCCATGCTCCAGCTTCCATGATTTAGCTATGTACTTTGGCTGACTACCTCTGGGGATTTGAGATGGCTTTCAGCAACTCTGTGTGCTCTTTCAGTGTGCACATTAACTAAAAAAGCAATAATACTTTTCTAGCATTCGTGGCAAATTGTTGGTATTTTTCCCACTTGGACTGTCTCACATCACATACTCAACTTTCATTCAGGTTCTGGGATATGAGATTTGCTGATTGGCTTAAATTAGCTAATGAGCTGGGTGGAGTCGACTTTACCAGAAACTATCTAAAGAGTCTCCAAAGAGGAATTGAAGATTGTTGAGAAGGAAGCTCTTCTTCTTGAATTTATTCAAAAGTTTTTTAATAACTAGTTTGAAAATGCATCAACAAAGCCAAAAGGCAAATGGTACAAGCAGCAATGCAAATTGTGGTATACTATTGAAATAATATTTATTTTCTAATCATAAACTTGTGTGTTTGTAAATGCTTGCAGTATAGATTTAAAATAAACTGTTTGCCTTATAGTGATCTGTTTACTCCCAAATGCTTGAATTTATAAAGAGTTTTCAAATAAGGGTCAGGTTCAATAACATTCTGATTGCCACATTGCATGAGACTGCATGTGAGGCTAAAGCTTGTGTGGTTTATGTGCACTCCCATGGTATAGAAGATATCTAATATCATGTGTTAGTAAGAATGCTTCAAGTTTTAAATTACAGAAATCAGATTACACTAGTAGTAACAATGAAGAACTTTTTAATTTTGCCTTTTATAAATAATATATCCACAGATAGAGCTGGTTTTAGACGAGGTTAATTGAATAGTACGGTCTTGGTATCTGGGGCTTCCAGGTGGCTTAGTGCTAATCTTAGTGCCAATGCAGGAGATCCTGAAGATGCAGGTTCAGTCCCTAGGTAAGGAAGATCCCCAATAGGAGGAAGTAGGAATCTGCTCCAGTATTCTTGCTTGGGAAATTCCACAGAGAGCAGAGCCTGATGGGCTACAATGCATGCGGTCACACAAAGAGCTGGACACAACTGAGTACACACATACATCTTGGTATCAAAGACCTTTATTTTCATCTCCATGCTCCAGCTTCCATGATTTAGCTATGTACTTTGGCTGACTACCTCTGGGGATTTGAGATGGCTTTCAGCAACTCTGTGTGCTCTTTCAGTGTGCACATTAACTAAAAAAGCAATAATACTTTTCTAGCATTCGTGGCAAATTGTTGGTATTTTTCCCACTTGGACTGTCTCACATCACATACTCAACTTTCATTCAGGTTCTGGGATATGAGATTTGCTGATTGGCTTAAATTAGCTAATGAGCTGGGTGGAGTCGACTTTACCAGAAACTATCTAAAGAGTCTCCAAAGAGGAATTGAAGATTGTTGAGAAGGAAGCAGAGGTGAAAGAGAAAATGAATGCTCAAAAAATAACAAAAAATACCTGCTACAAGAGTCTTAATTCTGGCAACAGTTATTGATATTTTGGGGTCATATTTTCAAACAGTGCTATGATTAAATTTTGAAACAAGGAAGTCTTATTTATCATCAGAAGATGGAGGAACTCTGAATTAGGCCCTGTAAAAATAGTATAAATTACTATTTTAAAAGAAACTGAGAATATAGATGATAATAAAATGATACTATTTTGAAAATGACATTTTTAGTGATGACTTTTAATTATGTATATTATATAAACATGACTAAAGAAATGAATGAGGGAAAAAAAAGCTTGTTCTTAGTTTTTACTCTCCTCTTTCACCTTCATCAAGAGGCTCTTTACTTGATTCCAGCTTGTGCTTCATCCAAAACGACATTTCACATGATGTACCACTCTGCATTTAAGTTAAATAAGCTGGGTGACAATACACAGCCTTGACATACTCCTTTTCTAATTTGGAACCATGTCTGATTCTAACTGTGGCTTCTTAACCTGCATGCAGGTTTTTCAGGAGGCAAGTAGGGTGATCTGGTATTCCCATCTCTTTCAGAATTTTTCAGTTTATTGTGATCCATACAGTCAAAGGCTTTCACAGAGTCAATGAAACAGAAGTAGATGTTTTCCTGGAATTCTCTTGCCTTTTCTATGATCCAGTTATTGACAAATTGGTCAACATCCACTCATCAGTTCTAGTTCCTCTGCCTCTTCTAAACCCAGCTTGTACATCTGGAAGTTCTTGGTTCACGTATTGTTGAAGACTAGCTTGAAAGGTTTTGAGCATTTACCTTGCTAACATGTGAAATGAGTGTTAATTGTGTGGTAGCTTGAACAGTCTTTGGCATTACCCTTCTTTGCAATTGGAATAGAAACTGACCTTTTCCAGTCCTGTGGGCACTGCTGAGTTTTCCAAATTTGCTGGCAGATTGAGCGTAGCACTTTAACAGCATCATCTTTTAGGATTTGAAATAGCTCATCTGGAATTCCATTACCTCTGCTACCTTTGTTCATAGTGATGCTTCCTAATCTCCCACACCACCATGTCTTCACACTCCACCATGTCTGGCTCTAGGTGAGTGATAACACCATCATGGTTATCTGGGTCATTAAGACTTTTTCTGTACAGTTCTTCTGTGTATTCTTTTTACCTCTTCTTAATATCTTCTGCTTCTGTTAGATCCGTACCATTTCTGTCCTTTATTTGTGCCCATCTTTGCATAAAATGTTCCCTTGAAATCTCTAATTTTCTTGAAAAGATCTCTAGTTTTTTCCCATTCTATTGTTTTTCTCTATTTCTTTGCATTGTTCACTTAAGAAGTCTGTCATCTCTCCTTGGTATTCTTTGGAGCTCTGTATTTAGAATTTTCTCCTTTTCTTTTCACTTTTCTTCTTTTCTCAGCTGTTTCTAAGACCTCCTCAGATGATCTTTTTTTGCATTTTCCCCCCTTGGGGATGGTTTTTATCACCACATCCTATACAGTGTAACAGTCCTCCTCACAGCCATTCCTAGTCACATATAATCTTACTATTTTAACTTTGGCATTTAAAGGTGTATCTAGATTAGTTCCCAAAAGGATTCCAGATAATGCAAACAGAAATATAAGGATTCTATTGACAGTCACATATTCAGAATAATTTTGGAATGCTGAATAATAACAGAATATATTTGTAGCCACTAAGTGTTGGACCCTTTGTAAAGGGATTATTAGTATTATTATAATTTTATGTATGAGGAAATGAAGCCCTTAAATCTAAGAGAACATTTCTCAAGACAGTAAATGGTAGAGAAGGACTCAAGCTCACAAGAGTATAACTTTAGAGGTAGAATTCTTTCTTCATTTTTTATTAACTTTTGCTCTTTTTTTTTGGTGAAAAATTTCATGCATAAAACTGAAAACATTGTATATAGATGACTGCTTACTCACCACCTGTTAACATATTACAAGATTGGTTTTCTTTATATGTCCATATATCTATGTTTTTTGACACCTGTAAGCACTTGAAATTATGGACACCATCACATTTCATTCCTACATATTTAAGTCTGCATTTCCTAAGAACAGCATTCTTTTACTTGTCCACAATAAAATTACCTACCTAAGAAAGTTAAGAATTCCTTAAGATTACGTCCAGCCCATGCTCAATTCCACCCTGTTCCTCTAAGTAGATTTCACATCTGGTTTGTAGGAATCAGGATTTCATTACAGTTAATGCCCTGTGTGTGCTGTGATGAGAAATTGTGCTCTAACCCACTACATAAAACAGTCTTGTGGGTCTCTCAGATTGTTAGTAGGGGAACTCAGAGAAAATTGGATGTCTAGCATACCCACAAGTATGGAACTCTGCTAGAATAAAATAGATCTGGTTATTAGTTACAGTTAACCAGTTGCTACTAGATTCGTGACCTTGGGCTATTAGTTTGATCTCTCAAAGTCTTTTTTTGTTTGTTTTCATCTGATAGTCTTAAGGATTAAAGGAGATAATGCAGGCTCTGCACTTAAGATAATGGCTCAATATGTGTCGATTAGGGGGACATAAACTTGATTAAAGCTACAAGTACATGGATGGAAGGAAAGTTTTAGTTAGCATTTGGTAATCTAAGCATCGTGGAGTAGACATGAAGATGATACTAGTAAGCAGTAACCTCAAATACAGGAAAAAGGAAGAAAGCAGTCCTATAAATTCATAACTGTGGCCCAGATATCCATGAAGGGTGGAAAATTATTTCAAGTTGTGCCACACTAGGCTTACGGTTTTCTTTTCTTTTTTTTTTTTTGCCTGTACTGGGTCTTTGTTGCTGCATAGGCTTTTCTCTAGTTGCAGAGACCAGGGGATACTCTCAAGTTGTGGTGCACAGGCTTCTCATTGCACTGGCTTCTCTTGTTGTGGAGCATGGCTCTAGGGCACAGGCTCAACAGTTGTGTTGCATGGGTTTAGTTGTTCTGTGGCATGTGGGATCTTCTCTGATCAGGGATTGAACCCGTGTCTGCTGCATTGGCAGGTGGATTCTTTACTACTGAACCATCAGGACGCCCCGGGCTTATCTTTTTAACATACATGAATTCTAATTACAAAAGATTTCATCTTTAAAGTTTCACCACCTGATGAGTCAAGAAAGTAGGCTATCCCTTGAAGTACAGTGAGTAAAGGATCTTAATTGGCATTTCATTAAGCAATAATGTATTTTCCTCTTTCAAAGTGGTGATCAAGATAATTTTCTATAAGATTACGTCCAGCCCATGCTCAATTCCACCCTGTTCCTCTAAGTAGATTTCACATCTGGTTTGTAGGAATCAGGATTTCATTACAGTTAATGCCCTGTGTGTGCTGTGATGAGAAATTGTGCTCTAACCCACTACATAAAACAGTCTTGTGGGTCTCTCAGATTGTTAGTAGGGGAACTCAGAGAAAATTGGATGTCTAGCATACCCACAAGTATGGAACTCTGCTAGAATAAAATAGATCTGGTTATTAGTTACAGTTAACCAGTTGCTACTAGATTCGTGACCTTGGGCTATTAGTTTGATCTCTCAAAGTCTTTTTTTGTTTGTTTTCATCTGATAGTCTTAAGGATTAAAGGAGATAATGCAGGCTCTGCACTTAAGATAATGGCTCAATATGTGTCGATTAGGGGGACATAAACTTGATTAAAGCTACAAGTACATGGATGGAAGGAAAGTTTTAGTTAGCATTTGGTAATCTAAGCATCGTGGAGTAGACATGAAGATGATACTAGTAAGCAGTAACCTCAAATACAGGAAAAAGGAAGAAAGCAGTCCTATAAATTCATAACTGTGGCCCAGATATCCATGAAGGGTGGAAAATTATTTCAAGTTGTGCCACACTAGGCTTACGGTTTTCTTTTCTTTTTTTTTTTTTTTTGCCTGTACTGGGTCTTTGTTGCTGCATAGGCTTTTCTCTAGTTGCAGAGACCAGGGGATACTCTCAAGTTGTGGTGCACAGGCTTCTCATTGCACTGGCTTCTCTTGTTGTGGAGCATGGCTCTAGGGCACAGGCTCAACAGTTGTGTTGCATGGGTTTAGTTGTTCTGTGGCATGTGGGATCTTCTCTGATCAGGGATTGAACCCGTGTCTGCTGCATTGGCAGGTGGATTCTTTACTACTGAACCATCAGGACGCCCCGGGCTTATCTTTTTAACATACATGAATTCTAATTACAAAAGATTTCATCTTTAAAGTTTCACCACCTGATGAGTCAAGAAAGTAGGCTATCCCTTGAAGTACAGTGAGTAAAGGATCTTAATTGGCATTTCATTAAGCAATAATGTATTTTCCTCTTTCAAAGTGGTGATCAAGATAATTTTCTATAACCTTTAGAAAAATACAGTAAATGCATCACATTGTAAGAAAGAGAAGCATATCAGAGTAATGGGTTATGTAATCACATAGAAAATTGTTTTGTTTTGTTTTTAGTATTGTTGAGTATTTAAACAGTGGTGTTCACTTCATCTTTTCAGCCTGTGCACAGTACCGTGTTACACAATACTTACGGTAAACATATGAGAGCTAAACATGAGCTAAACATATCAGAATCACATGGAGAGTCTGCATCTACTTAAATCATGTATACTGATGACTTAATATGCCAATATTAAGTACAGTTTTTATTTGGCTGGCAGGCAAGAAATACATTGCTTATGTATTCTACACTTGTAGTAAAGGCTCTATTTTAGGCTACAATAAAACAAGATCAATTTATTATAAAACTGTTACAAACTTGGACAGCATATTAAAAAGCAGAGATGTCACTTTGCTGACAAAGGTCCATATCATTGAAGACAAGGTTTTTCCAGTGGTCATGTGTGGACGTGACCAAGTCCCTGAAAATCAATGCCTTCAAGTTGTGGTGTTGGAGAAGACTCTTGAGAGTCCCTTGGATTGCAAGGAGATGCAAACTAGTCAATCCTAAAGGAAATCAACTCTTCATATTCATTGGAAGGACTGATGCTGAAGCTGAAGCTCCAATATTTTGGGCACTTGATGTGAAGGGATGGCTCATTGGAAAAGACTCAGGTGCTGGGAAAAATATAAGGCAGAAGGAGAAGAGGGTGACAGAGGATGAGATGGTTGAATGGCATCACTGACTCAATGGACATGAGTTTGAGCAAGCTCCAGGAAATAGTGAAGGACAGGGAATCCTGGAGTGCTGCAGTCCATGGGGTTGCAAAGAGTCAGACACATCTGAGCAGCTAAATTGACTGATTCTGTAACTCAGTTGGAACTAACACTTCAGCAGGGTCTCAGATTCAAAAGTTAGTTCCTATAAAGATAAAATATATTAATTTTAAAGCCAAGCAAAGGTAGTCTTCGTAATTGTACTGACTCCTTTAAAAGTAAAGAATCATCTTGTGATATAATCTTCTAAAATTCCTCTTCCTAAAACCTTGTAAAACCTGGTAAACCACCAGCTATTTAAAATGTGTTGTTTGTGCAAATAAAGCATGAAAATAAAAACTTCCATGGCACCACTTGAATGCTGTTCAAGGACTGTGGTTGCTCATTTTTCCGAGACTCCCACTATGTCATCCAACTGTTACATCTGGGCTCATCATGGACACTGTTAAGATGTTTCCCTAGACAATTGGACCTAACTCCAAAAGTCTTATTCTCTTACGAGCTGTTCTTGCCAAGTCAGGGGAATATTTCACAATCAAGGCAGTACTACTACTACTACTACTACTTTTTACTTTGGGGAAAAAGAGTCAATACAACTATCATGGTCACGGAGGACAAATGCTACAAATTCCAGAGAGAAGCAAATGCATGTGAATGTATATGGTTCAACCAATGGCTCACTTATTCCTTAATCTTGAAATGTCCTTTGGGACTGACACTATTGTGTTTTTGTGTATTTCCTATCGGAGAGGCTGTACAAGCCTGAGGAGTGATGTAGTTGGGTTTTTTGAGTGCTTGTTTTGCTTTCATTTTTTTGTTAGTTAGGTGAAGGCTGGTCAAAATGTTTAGTTAGGCTTCATTAGTTTTACTGCTGTTATTTTTTCTGCTTTATCTTAGATGAACTAATTTAATTCTGGTGTGACTCTGAAAAGGAAAATAAATTATACAACAAAGAATGAACTCCTGATGAATAAAATAATACAGTAGTACAAAACTCTGAAGAGGTCTTAGAACCATTCAGGTTTTAAGAAACAATTTAAAGAGAGGAGGAATAATCATAAAAAATAAAAATTAAAAACAGAGAGAAATGAAACAGTCACAGACAATCATTAGAAATTATCAAAATAAATACATACACATGGATATATATTTATAGGTTTCAGAATTGCAAGTTAATATATGGAAGGAACCCTATACTTGTCACAAATGTTTCTTTCTTTTTTTTTTTTTTCTTTTTTTTGTGCAGTGAGAAGTTTATTAAAGGAAAAGCGACAGAGAAAGCTTCCAGCTTAAACACTGGAAGGGGGATAGAAGAATACCCCCAGAAAGCTGCTTAGGCATGGTGTTTTATACTTTTTCAGTTGCTTATTAACAATAGTTCAAAAGAATATCTTTAAGTGATAAAGGTCTTACCAGATCACCCACAACATATATCTTTAGATAACACAGGTACAAGTTAAGAAGGAGAAACATGTCCTCCAGCAGGATACACTGTTGTTATAGCTCTTGTCTTAAAGAATGTTTTAGGCAAAATGGATTATTGTCATAGGTGAAGGCACCTTGACTGCAAATGCTTGCGCATCCTCTCCTCCTTCTCCTTGGAGCCCACTGGCCTCCTTACCAAGTCTGCCTATTCACCCCTTTCATTCTCCCCTTTTTCTTTTAGGAGAATTATGTTGCCAGGGAAGAGGGGTGACGACTGTTCTGGTTTCTTCAACCTGTACAGGGGCATAATGGGGCTCTAAGTTGTTGAGGCAACATTCTCTCCTCACCCTTTTATTCAGGGTCTCTGATCCAGGGGTCCCAAGTAATAGCTGGAGAAGGTTATAGGAGTATGAACAACCATTTGTAAGTTAAAAACTTTTAGACTGTTAAAAACAAATCTTGCTATGCAGTGGTAGGTGCAAGGAGCAAATAGCAAAAATAAAACAATCAGAATTATTACAATTAAGATAGCTTACTATTATGGAGAGTCAGTTAATTCCTTCCAAAGTGAGCTAAATGAGGTAACAAAGTAAGTCAAATTTTAGGTGGTGGCTCTGTTCTCAGCATATGGCAGCTTCAGATATTGAGTGCTCCTTTTCAGGAGTTAGCCATATAACCTTGTCCCATATCTGATAAAGATCAGGTAGAAAGCCACCAAATTTTGACTTATTTGCCTTTTTATGAATAGCAAGATGATCATTAATATATAATCAAAGGTAAAAGTCACATTATGTCTGTAATTAAAGTATAGAGTGTTACACCAATCCATTTTAGGTTTGTTAGATGTCATCAGATTAAGAAGAAAGTGGTCGCAGATTAGGTCAAAGTCTTTTCCTTGAAGTGGAGAAATCCACCTTGGAAAATCTTCAAATGATGATGAGGGCAGTGGTCCACATATCCTGCAATTGATAACTTGGTCTGGCTGAAACACCAGCTTGTCTGAGTCAGAGGTCAGGAGTCACCTCTTGCAATGTCTTGTCTTGAAGATCCCTGACGAGCCCCCAGATGACAGATGATGATTTATAGGTTACCTTGAACCGTGTCAGATTCTTGATCTCCAAAGGAGAAGAATTCACATTGGGATCAAAAAGACTTGGTGTTGGTCACTCAGAGCTTCGTGCAGTGAAAAGTGTATTAAAGGGAAAGAGACAGAGAAAGCTTCCAGCATAGACACTGCTGAGGTATAGTTGATTTACAATGCCGCATTAGTTTCAGGTGTCCATCAAAGTTACTGTTATATGTCTTTTACAGAGTTTTGTTGTTTATAGCTATAAATAATCCCAAATCAGTCATAGGTATATTTCTGTCCCCTCCTACTTGAACCCTCCTCCCCCACCCCATCCCACTCCTCCAGGTTGCTGCATAGCCCCCATATAAATTCCCTTAGTCTTACAGCGTATTCAGAATGGTTATTTCTTTTACATATGATAGTGCAGGTTTCCATGTTACTCTATCCATACCTCTCACCCAATCTTCCCTCCCCCCAGTGACCATAGGTCTGTTCTTTATGTCCGTTTCTCCATTGCTACTCTGCATGCGTATTTATCAATACCATTTTTCTAGATTCCATATATATGTGTTAGTATACTGTATTTCTCTTTTTGACTCACTGATTCTTTTTACAAAACTACAAACATAGGAGAAGCTCTGAAAATCAAGTAGACTTAACACTTTCATAAGAGATATTTTCATGAATGACAAAAATCTTTATTTGTAAGGATGTCTCCCCATCTTATAAGGAAGAAGGTGATGATTCTAAATCTCTCAAAACTCTTTTCAGTGTAGAAAACAACTTACATGTGCATAACAATGTTCCTGTAGCTTACTGTGCTTTTCCCTGGAAACCACTCATAGCTGAATCCTTACTCCCAACATCTTTTGCCTTTAGCTGAAAAGGGAATGTGAGGTGATGTTTCCCCCTTTTCAGTTATTATGGGTCTGTCCATGTAAACATGCCATTAAGCTTTTTAAAATCAATTTTTATTGGAGTATAATTGATTTACAATGTTGTGTAATCTCTACTGCATAGCAAAACTCATCCGTTATACATATACATGTATACGTATAACTCTTTTTTAGGCTCTTTTCCCATATAGGTCCTTACAGATTATTGAGTAGAATTTCCTATGCTATGCAGTAGGTTGTGATTAGTTATGAAATCAGAATCTTTCAGGAATGAAAGATTTCTGATTTTGATGATGGTGATGAAGAATTCAAAAGAAGCACAGTAGAAAGATCCATAGGAAATAGAGTAGCAAGACCTTAAAAGAGGAAAAGTTTAAAGAAACAAGTTAACAAACAGGAACGATCCCAAATGTTCATATATGAGGTAGACTATATGCAGAAGTGCATAGACTATATTTTTAGATATTGAAATTATTAGAAGAAAAGACAAGATCTTTTCTGCATGACCTTGGTATAGGTAAGAATTTCTGATGGGCTCAAGAGCTAGAATCCCATAATAAGACAATGACCCCATTTAGTCTTACAGCGTATTCAGAATGGTTATTTCTTTTACATATGATAGTGCAGGTTTCCATGTTACTCTATCCATACCTCTCACCCAATCTTCCTCCCCCAGTGACCATAGGTCTGTTCTTTATGTCCGTTTCTCCATTGCTACTCTGCATGCGTATTTATCAATACCATTTTTCTAGATTCCATATATATGTGTTAGTATACTGTATTTCTCTTTTTGACTCACTGATTCTTTTTACAAAACTACAAACATAGGAGAAGCTCTGAAAATCAAGTAGACTTAACACTTTCATAAGAGATATTTTCATGAATGACAAAAATCTTTATTTGTAAGGATGTCTCCCCATCTTATAAGGAAGAAGGTGATGATTCTAAATCTCTCAAAACTCTTTTCAGTGTAGAAAACAACTTACATGTGCATAACAATGTTCCTGTAGCTTACTGTGCTTTTCCCTGGAAACCACTCATAGCTGAATCCTTACTCCCAACATCTTTTGCCTTTAGCTGAAAAGGGAATGTGAGGTGATGTTTCCCCCTTTTCAGTTATTATGGGTCTGTCCATGTAAACATGCCATTAAGCTTTTTAAAAATCAATTTTTATTGGAGTATAATTGATTTACAATGTTGTGTAATCTCTACTGCATAGCAAAACTCATCCGTTATACATATACATGTATACGTATAACTCTTTTTTAGGCTCTTTTCCCATATAGGTCCTTACAGATTATTGAGTAGAATTTCCTATGCTATGCAGTAGGTTGTGATTAGTTATGAAATCAGAATCTTTCAGGAATGAAAGATTTCTGATTTTGATGATGGTGATGAAGAATTCAAAAGAAGCACAGTAGAAAGATCCATAGGAAATAGAGTAGCAAGACCTTAAAAGAGGAAAAGTTTAAAGAAACAAGTTAACAAACAGGAACGATCCCAAATGTTCATATATGAGGTAGACTATATGCAGAAGTGCATAGACTATATTTTTAGATATTGAAATTATTAGAAGAAAAGACAAGATCTTTTCTGCATGACCTTGGTATAGGTAAGAATTTCTGATGGGCTCAAGAGCTAGAATCCCATAATAAGACAATGACCCCAAATGAATTTTTATTTAATATAAGTCATTGAAATTTTATTAAACTTGCTTTGCTTTTCTCTTTGAAAATTATCAGCACTGTATTTTTATATGGAATTTTAACAAGCCTTAGTGGAACTTTTAGCATTGTGGTTTTTCACTCATAGGTTAGGATATATTGGTAAATGTTTTAATTTTCTTTTAGTTAAACATATTTTATCTTTTTTTAGTAATGTTTTGACCCCATGAGTTATTCAGAAGTACGTTCTTCATTTTCCAGTTTAATTCCACTTGGGCCAGTATACACACTTTGTTTGATTTAAGTCCTCTTAAAATTGTTGAAAGTTGTTTTATGGACCATAAAGATGTTTTTTTTTCTGGACTTTTTGTGTGTACTTCAAATCATTATGTGTTCTGTTGTTGAGTGTGGGATTTTATGTGTCAACTAGTGAAAGCTAGTAGGTTGCATCATTCGGATCTTCTATAGCCTTACTAACCTTCAGTATTCTTATGCTGTCTCAGAATCGTGTACAGGAAGTCACAGTGTAATTGTGAAGTCCTCACTTTTTTTTTTTGGCCACTTCTATTGATCTTTCATTTATTTATCTTTTTTGTTCTTTGGCCTGTGTGGGCCTCCTGTTGCTGTGGCCTCTTTTGTCACAGAGCACCGGCTCCAGGAGCATGCACTTCAGAGCTTCAGCTCAGTAGTTAGACACACCTGTCTGGCCACTCCACGACACATGGGATCCTCCCAGACCAGGGATCGAACCAGCACCCCTTGCACTGCAAGGTGGACTTTCCACCCACTGCACCACCAGGGAAGCCCCTTAAATTAAGCTTTTAAGAAAGGCTTTTGCCAAGCTTGTGAGAGAGAGAGAAAAAAAAATACCTTTTTTAAAACATAATGATCCAAAATTTCTAGTAAGATTGAGCATCTTTAAACAGCTTTCACCATTTGGATTTCTTATTTTAACTTATTTCATCACCATTAAGTATAATGGGTTTTAAAATTTCAATATAAATTCTACTCTGGGACTCTTACTCTTTTTTTTTTTTTGGTGTTATTTTTTTCTATTGGTCAAAGTTTATTACAACATCATGAGATGTAATAATCTCATTTGTTTTCATATTTTTAAAAATTCCTCACTAAAGTGCATGTGATGCTTGTCATTATTGTTGAGTTGCTAAGTTGTGTCTGACTCTTTGAGTCCCCATGAACTGAAGCACACCAGGGTCCTCTATCCTCCACTATCTTCCTGAGTTTGCTGAAATTCAAGTACTTTGAGTTGGTGATGCTATCTAACCATCTCATCCTCTGCCTCCCTTTCTCCTTTTGCCTTCAGTCTTTCCCAGCATCAGGGTCTTTTCCAATGAGCTGGCTCTTCTCAACAGTTGGCCAAAGTATTAGAATTTCAGTTTCAGCAACAGTTCTTCCAATAAATATTTAGGGTCGATTTCCTTTAGAATTGTCTAGTTTGATCTTTTTCTGTTCAAGGGACTCTCAAGCGTCTCCTCCAGCACCACAATTCAAAAGCATCAATTACTTGGGGCTCAGCCTTCTTTATGGTTCAACTCTCACATCCACACATAACCACTCAAAAAACCATAGCTTTGAGTATACAAACCTTTGTTGGCAAAGTATTCTCTGTGGTTTTTTGGGGGTGGGGGAAGAGGGGGGGAGGGGCACGGGTGGGCCACTTTCTATTGGTCTTTCACTTATCATTTTTCATCCATCTTTGTTCTTTGACCCGTGTGGGCCTCCCATCGCAGTGGCCTCTGTTGTCGCAGAGCACTGGCTCTAGGCGCTTGCACTCCAGAGCTCTGGCTTGGTAATTAGACACATCAGTCCAGCCGCTCTGTGGCACATGGGATCTTCCCAGGCCAGGGATCGAACCGGTGCTCCTTGCATTGCAAGGTGGTGTCCTTACCCACTGGACCGCCAGGGAAGCCCTATTCTTTGTTTTTTAATACACTGCCTAGGTTTGTCATAGCTTTCCTTCCAAGGAGCAAGTGTCTTTTAATTTCAACACAGAAGTCACTGTCTTCAGTAACTTTGGAGCCCAAGAAAATAAAATTTATCACAGCTTCCACTTCTTCCTCTTCTCTTTGCCATGAAGTGATGGGAATGAATACAATGATCTTCATTTTGTTAATGCTGAGTTTCAGGAAAGTTTTTTCATTCTTTTTCACCCTCCACCAAGTTCTTTAGTTTCTCTTCACTTTTTGCCATCAAGGAGGTATCATCTACATATCTGAGATTGTTGGTATTTCTCAGGCCAGTCTTCAGAAACAATGGTTTTGAGTCCCCATGAACTGAAGCACACCAGGGTCCTCTATCCTCCACTATCTTCCTGAGTTTGCTGAAATTCAAGTACTTTGAGTTGGTGATGCTATCTAACCATCTCATCCTCTGCCTCCCTTTCTCCTTTTGCCTTCAGTCTTTCCCAGCATCAGGGTCTTTTCCAATGAGCTGGCTCTTCTCAACAGTTGGCCAAAGTATTAGAATTTCAGTTTCAGCAACAGTTCTTCCAATAAATATTTAGGGTCGATTTCCTTTAGAATTGTCTAGTTTGATCTTTTTCTGTTCAAGGGACTCTCAAGCGTCTCCTCCAGCACCACAATTCAAAAGCATCAATTACTTGGGGCTCAGCCTTCTTTATGGTTCAACTCTCACATCCACATAACCACTCAAAACCATAGCTTTGAGTATACAAACCTTTGTTGGCAAAGTATTCTCTGTGGTTTTTTGGGGGTGGGGGAAGAGGGGGGGAGGGGCACGGGTGGGCCACTTTCTATTGGTCTTTCACTTATCATTTTTCATCCATCTTTGTTCTTTGACCCGTGTGGGCCTCCCATCGCAGTGGCCTCTGTTGTCGCAGAGCACTGGCTCTAGGCGCTTGCACTCCAGAGCTCTGGCTTGGTAATTAGACACATCAGTCCAGCCGCTCTGTGGCACATGGGATCTTCCCAGGCCAGGGATCGAACCGGTGCTCCTTGCATTGCAAGGTGGTGTCCTTACCCACTGGACCGCCAGGGAAGCCCTATTCTTTGTTTTTTAATACACTGCCTAGGTTTGTCATAGCTTTCCTTCCAAGGAGCAAGTGTCTTTTAATTTCAACACAGAAGTCACTGTCTTCAGTAACTTTGGAGCCCAAGAAAATAAAATTTATCACAGCTTCCACTTCTTCCTCTTCTCTTTGCCATGAAGTGATGGGAATGAATACAATGATCTTCATTTTGTTAATGCTGAGTTTCAGGAAAGTTTTTTCATTCTTTTTCACCCTCCACCAAGTTCTTTAGTTTCTCTTCACTTTTTGCCATCAAGGAGGTATCATCTACATATCTGAGATTGTTGGTATTTCTCAGGCCAGTCTTCAGAAACAATGGTTTTCAATATACACACTGCAGTATCTTGTTGCTCGAATTTTCTTTTAGCAATAGTGGTCTTGCATTTGGATTGACGATCACATTCACAAAACACATCTTCATGAAGCATGGAGTTTTCTCAGCTCTAAGAAAGACTATAGAACAAAACATAGCAATAACATATATGTTCAGTTTGACTGTATCATAAGGCTTCCAAAATTGCCTATAATATGAACTGGGACAAATTGCCAATGGCATGTGGCTGCTATATCATGGCAATAGTCACCATTTTGCACATCTAATTCTTTAAGCTCCCTTTTGCATAGCATTTCATATACATTCACACATAGTATAAGGAAAGTGTGATAAAGAAATGAGAAACAGCAACCTCATACAGGCAGAAACAAGCGTTATTAAAGCCTGAGAGGGACCACCATGAGAGATCTGGTTACACAGAAGTAACCGAGAGAAAGTGGGGCCTTCCTCGTGTGGTGAAGAGCTTAAGTAGCTGGGTGGGGGCAGGTAGGAGTGGATGCTGCAGGAGGGGAGGAGGTAATGCTGAAGTGAGTCTACAGGCAAGAGAGTTTTGTCACAGTAGAGATCCCAGGAAGTCGTGGCGAGAAAAGACCCAGGACAAAGTGGGTTTCTTTGTCTATTCAGGAGATTGCAGGACAGGGGGTTGAATCAGCTCTTTGCAATTTTCCTCCTCCATCACATAGTAAAGTTTTTTTAAATTATACAAAGCAAGTGCTAACACATGCTGCACTCCATACTCTAGGTAGTGACCTTAGCAAGTTACATCCTAATTCACAGCAAGATATGTCATCAGTCTTCAGCTAGCATCAGCAAGAGATGCTGGTTGGTATCTTTCCTCTAAACCTTCCAAAGAGATTTCTTGGATTAATTTTGTAAACATCTTCCTTCAAATAGCCTTCCTAGCAGAATATGAATCCATGTATTTCTTCCAGCAGTGGCCATGAATTGACTCTACATCTAAAAGAAACAACTAAGAAAATTACTCTTCTGACTTGGAATTTTCTCTTTCTTTAAGATAGCATCACCAATTCAAATGGTCACTGCTGGGGGCCATCATGAGACTTTTCTAGAGAAATCAGCCTCCAGTATTCACAAAGCAGAGACTAGCTCACCTTTACAAATTACTGTGATAGGAAATTAAGACTGTTAATGTCAGTGATGGAAGAACCATATTGAATATAGGTGGTGAGGGCAGCCATATTTTAAAATTATCCCTGAAAAGGGCGGGAAAATGTTGGAAAAAAATTATGGTAGTATAATATGAAAATGACATTGTAAGTATTCTTGCAAAATATTTCAAATCAAGTTAGTCATTCCTAAACACCTTTCTACACATAACAGACTTTCCATAAAACAAAATATTTGCTTCCACTCAATATGAAACAACTAATAACCTTCCTTCTTACAAGATGCTCTTAGCACATACTCAAAAAAGGAGAGAAACAGGTCTTGCGACTGTTTTGGAGAGTTGTCCCGACACCTGTCTCCAGCCTTAATTCCTCTTTTGTTTAGTCAGAATCTCACCTCAATTCTCTCTAATTCAAATACCAAACTATGATGTTAATTACTACCATTTTGCTATACAAAATGAGAAGAGGGAGAAATAATTTGTTATAACATATTCTATATATGAGTATAATATTCAGTTGGTACATTAGGCATTTTTGCCCAGAGACTTTTTTTTTAATTTTGGCCCCTTTTGTTGTTTATTTATTTATTTTTCATTCATCTTTATTCTTTTGCCTTTGTGGGCCTCCCATTACAGTGGCCTCCCTCATTGCAGAACACCAGTTCTGGGAGCATGCATTCCAGAGCATTGGCTCCTAATTGGACATACCGGTCCAGCCTCTCTGTGGCACATGGGATCTTCCTGGGCCAGGGATCAAACTGGTGCCCCTTTCACTGAAATGTGGACTCTCTACCCACTGGACCACCAGAAAAGTCCTGCCCAGAGACTTTAAATTAGGGAAACTCCATATCTTCTTTTCCATTTCCACTTTTTATTTTATAAAAAAAGATTTCACAAATCCTGACCATCTTCATAATAATGTCATATCTATCAGAACTGTCATGATCTACACATTCTGTTTTTTCCTCTCTTACTAAGGAATGGATATGGGCTTTATTTCCTATACCTGATAAAGTTTATTGTTTCTAAAATAGCTTTTCCATTCCTACATAATCACATTTAATAATAATATCATTATCACCAAAACATGTATACTGTCCTATGAAAGAGAATGAGGATTATTTAACTGGTTTTTTTTTTTTTCTAATTTAATGATCTATCAAAGGTTCTCTTTTAAAAAGAACTCATGGTGATGTTGATAGCTGAAGCAGGCTAGGAAGGAGACTATTTCAAACATATTTGTGTTGTGACCACAGATTTTGGAGGAACTGCACAATTTCCTTTTAAAACTCTAAGAATGCTTGTATGGGAATAAAAGAGAATATAGTCATCTGGGAAAAATCAGAGCTGGCCTAATCCAGGAGAGAGATGCCTGAAAGTAGGTCACTTGACTAATAGCTTGAAGGGTGACCTGTATTATTTTCTCTTCTTTTAAAATGAGAAGGAAGGAGGAATCGCAACCGAAAATGTGCTTAATAAATAAAACAAATGATATTTGTCTCTCTAGCTCTCAAAGTCACCTGATTTTTATCATGTGGGAAAATACAAACACCAATACCACTGCCATCCTTTTCCCGTTTGGATCTAAGTGCACAGTGGATAATTGAAAGAGATAGAAGCAGTATTAGTATGTTAAATCACGAGATACCACAGTTTCCTAGATACTATGTGTAAGAAATCATTTAGGGATGTCTTTAGGTGGATCATATGGAGTCATGAATAGATCAAGAGACTACTTGGAATTTTTTTAGTTCCAAAATCTAATATGAAATCATACATATCTCATGGATAATTTTTACAGTAACATTATTTCAATATTTTCTTTTATTCATACTTTCATGTATAAGATTATATCATGCATGTAGGGGCTGATTGGTTTTTTAAAGGAAAACATTTACTTAATTAAAACCATCATTCTACTCTGTGTGTCCTTGGGGAAACTGTTTGCCAACAAAATTCTAGAAAACACACTAAGAAATCAGTCCAAAGCTTGCATTCAAGTTAACTTATCTAAAAAAAAAAATGCGTATGATTATCAGCTTACATGTCTTTCTCAAAGAACAGAATGAAATTTAGGACTTGTTACTTCTCAACACCAAGAGACTGCTTCTTATTTAATATCAGAATAGTATTGTTAGAGCATAGATATGTTAAAAAGTAATCTCTTTTCTTTCTTTCTTTTTTTTCTTAAGACTCAAACTTAGACCACGTTGGAGAGAATATAAGTTACATGTTAGCCAAAAAAAAAAAAAAAAAAAAACCCTCTTGCAAGGGGATTCCTGGATACTTAAACTGGTCACTTACTTCAAAACACTTGAGGACTTAGATTTCTGAAATCTGGAGAGAGAATCGTTGTCATTGATTTTAATTTTATTTCACAACTCAAAGCATGCCTTAATATAGTGATTAATATTTCTTTAAATCTAATGAAAATTAAGTAGTGACTTGATAAAAATATAATGCACTTCAAATTAAGTATTCTTTTTATTATTATTTCTTATACTATACCATTAATGAATAAAAAGACTTATTTTAAATCATTTGTTACTTTATATCATTTTACATGACAAATACAAACTCCAAATATGAGTAAGAGCTCTATAGTCTAGTATTTTTGTAAAGAGTTAGATGTATTTAACTCTTTTTTACTAGAAAACAAGATTTCAGATTTAGCAGTAACTGTTCACAGTAATATTTTTAATAATTTTTCACCTCTTCTCAAGTCTGAAGTGTCTCTTATATGACATGCTGGGATCAGTGATTAGAGAAGGAAATGGCAACCCACTCCTGTATTTTTGCCTGGGAAATCCCAGGTACAGAGAAGCCTGACAGGCTACAGGCCATGGGGTGGCAGAGTCAGACACAACTTAAAAACTAAACAAATACAACATTGTTTCATAGTAGTCTCTTACAATCCTATGTATTTCTGTAGTATAAATTGCCATGTCTCTTTAATTCCTAATTTTATGTATTTGATACTCTTCTTGTTTCTTAGTATAACTAAACTTTTGTCAATTTTATCTTTTTTTATTCAAAATCAGTTCTTAGTTTCATTGAGTCTATTTTTTCCCGATTTGCTATTGCATTTAGTTTTGCTCTGACCTTGTTTATTTCTTTCCTTCAGCTAACTTTGGGTTTACTTGGTTCTTCTTTTTCTAGTTCAATGATAGGCACATTTAGGTTGTTGTACATCTGTCAAATGTATTAATATATGCACTTTTTTGCTATAAACTTTCCTCTCAGAACCACTTTTACAGCATCACATAACTTTTGGTATACTATATTTCTATTTTCATTTATTTTTAATTTTTTACCTTCCCTCTTTATTTCTTCTTTCATGCATTGGTTGTTCAAAAGTATATTGTTGGGCTTCCCTGGTGGCCCAGTGGATAAGGACACTGCCTTGCAGTGCAAGGGGCACTGGCTCAATCCCTGGTCTGGGAAGATCCCACGTGCCAAGGAACAACTGGACCTATGTGTCCAACTACTAAGCCAGAGCTCTGGAGTGCATGCGCCCAGAGCCAGTGCTCTGCAGTGAGAGAGGCTGCTGTGATGGGAGTCCCACACAGGCCAAAAGAACAAAGATGGAAATAAATGAAAGATGAATAGAAGTGGCCAAATAAAAGAAAAAAAGTACGTTGTTTAGTTTCCACATATTTGTAGATTTTCCATTGTTCCTCTTTTTGTTGATTTCTATTTTTATACCATTGGGGTCAGAAAAGATAGTGGTTTGTTTTTAGTATTTACATTCTCTCTGGATTTTTAAAAATATTTATTTATTTATTTATTGGGGGGGTTGGTGTGGGGAGAGAGGGGGGCGGGCGGGTCACTTTTATTAGTCTTTCATTTATCTATTTTCATCCATCTTTGTTCTTCGGCCCACTGGGCCTCCCATCGCAGTGGCCTCTGTTGTCTAAGAGCACCCGGGTCTGGGCGCATGCGCCCAGAGCTCCGGCTCGGTAATTGGACACATCGGTTCAGCCGCTCGCAGGACGTGGGATCTTCCCAGGCCAGGGATCGAACTGGCGCCCCTTGCACTGCAAGGCGGTGTCCTTACCCACTGGGCCACCAGGGAAGCCCAGAAAAGATAGATGATATGATTTCAGTCATCTTAAATTTGCTAAAACTTGTTTTGTGTCCTGTCATACGACCTATTCTGGAAAATATTCTGTGTACACTTGAGCAGAGTGTGTATTCTGCCACTGTTCAATGGAATCTTGTATATATGTCTGTTAAGTCCAGTATGTTTAAGGCCTGGTTCAATTTCAGTTTTCCTCTGTTGATTGTTTTTACATCTGTCAAATGTATTAATATATGCACTTTTTTGCTATAAACTTTCCTCTCAGAACCACTTTTACAGCATCACATAACTTTTGGTATACTATATTTCTATTTTCATTTATTTTAATTTTTACCTTCCCTCTTTATTTCTTCTTTCATGCATTGGTTGTTCAAAAGTATATTGTTGGGCTTCCCTGGTGGCCCAGTGGATAAGGACACTGCCTTGCAGTGCAAGGGGCACTGGCTCAATCCCTGGTCTGGGAAGATCCCACGTGCCAAGGAACAACTGGACCTATGTGTCCAACTACTAAGCCAGAGCTCTGGAGTGCATGCGCCCAGAGCCAGTGCTCTGCAGTGAGAGAGGCTGCTGTGATGGGAGTCCCACACAGGCCAAAAGAACAAAGATGGAAATAAATGAAAGATGAATAGAAGTGGCCAAATAAAAGAAAAAAAGTACGTTGTTTAGTTTCCACATATTTGTAGATTTTCCATTGTTCCTCTTTTTGTTGATTTCTATTTTTATACCATTGGGGTCAGAAAAGATAGTGGTTTGTTTTTAGTATTTACATTCTCTCTGGATTTTTAAAAATATTTATTTATTTATTTATTGGGGGGGTTGGTGTGGGGAGAGAGGGGGGCGGGCGGGTCACTTTTATTAGTCTTTCATTTATCTATTTTCATCCATCTTTGTTCTTCGGCCCACTGGGCCTCCCATCGCAGTGGCCTCTGTTGTCTAAGAGCACCGGCTCTGGGCGCATGCGCCCCAGAGCTCCGGCTCGGTAATTGGACACATCGGTTCAGCCGCTCTCGCAGGACGTGGGATCTTCCCAGGCCAGGGATCGAACTGGCCCCCCCTGCACTGCAAGGCGTTGTCCTTACCCACTGGACCACCAGGGAAGCCCAGAAAAGATAGATGATATGATTTCAGTCATCTTAAATTTGCTAAAACTTGTTTTGTGTCCTGTCATACGACCTATTCTGGAAAATATTCTGTGTACACTTGAGCAGAGTGTGTATTCTGCCACTGTTCAATGGAATCTTGTATATATGTCTGTTAAGTCCAGTATGTTTAAGGCCTGGTTCAATTTCAGTTTTCCTCTGTTGATTTTACTGCCTCTAAGATTAGGAACAATACAAGGATACCCGGTAGTCAACATCCTTACTGAAAATAGTACTGGAAATCCAAGGTAGTACAATTAAGCAAGGCATCCAAATTAGAAAGAAAGAAGTAAAATTGTCATTATTTGCATACGCTATGACTTTGATTTTCTTGTGCAATTAGGTAAATAAGAACTCAAACTTTTTGGGTTTTTTTTTTTTTACAACTTTCTGGACTGCCTATATTTGTATATTAGTAATGATTACAATCATGCATAATAGCATCTCAATCAGAAAGGAAAGAATTGTGATGTTCTCTTGACTTCACTCTGACTGTATCTTTGCCAAAAATCTTTCTCCAGGAGACTTCTCCTTATATTTCACTAGCAAGGAATGAGTTAGGTCCCACCCTACTGTCAGTGATGCCACCATAATTTTCTTGGGTCCTAAGGTTAGGCACAATACTGTTCTGTTGACTGGAAAGTAGAGAGAATGGCTGCAGGGAAGACAAAAAGAGTATTTCACAGCTTTGGCCATCAATAAGTCTATTCAAATGAACAAGGACATATTAAATTTTCTTTGTTTCAGGTATTAAAATGAGAAAAACTATGGTCCCTGTGCTTAAGGATCTCATAGTATTCTCATGCATTTAGACAAATAAGCAGTTAGAGTTGTGATAAATCTATTCAAAAGTGATAGTGCAAAGTTGTGAATGGGAATGAAGAGAAAGGGACTCACACTGACAAGTGGGAGGGAGAA
The DNA here is from genome assembly GCA_022376925.1 of Tragulus kanchil. NCBI lineage: Eukaryota > Metazoa > Chordata > Mammalia > Artiodactyla > Tragulidae > Tragulus > Tragulus kanchil. The sequence continues at coordinate 51,503,593 of JAIOJX010000029.1, read as the reverse complement.
TATATTGCCATTTACAGAACTTCTCTTTCTCAACTTTAAAAGTATATATAGAATGAATTACTCGAATGAAAAATAATCATCACAAAGATGTGCCATCTGGAGAGCTGATATAATTAATAAATATTGGTTTAGAGCTCATGACTCTAGACCCAGGGTCAGAATTAATAACTTTCATCATATGTTCATTCATATGCTTAAAAAAATCACATTGTAAAATTTTGTCTAATTGCCTAACCACAAATCCATACTTCTTTTTTTTTTTTTTTTTTAGCGTGTAGACATCCTACTTCACATATAGACATTTTTGACAGAGTTAATGTTTTGGATCAGATCAACTTGGAGCTCATTTAATTGGATTTTGGTCACATCCAATAAATCCAACAACCCATGTAACACTATTGCTCTTAATTTCTCATTGGGATAATCAAAGGACACTGGGCTTTTTCAGAGAAGGGACTTCATTAATATAAAGAAAGAAACATAGTCATAAAATAAAATTATCTTTACATTTTCTTCAATTTATCTCAAAAATATCCTGTTGAAGGGCTACTTTAAGAGTAATGAAAACGTTATGTTAATTGGAAGAGCTATTTTGTGATGGCAAGTACATCAACACAGTGTGTTTATTCTTAGTGTATAATATTCACTAGACCTTCAAAGTCCCACAGAAAAGTTCTGAAACACAAGAAAAGGTCCAATCCTAATTAGAAGCGGGTTGATCAGAGGAATTTATTTAAGGGGGATTAACTATCCATTCAGAAACAAAGGGTCAAGTTCTTATTGCTTCTTAGCTTCAAAAGGAGCTCCGTGCAAGTGAGACAAGTGGAATGAAGAGAAGGGAAATGGAATCTGGCTCCATTTCTCATCTTTCTGAAAGCACAGAGGGATAAGGGACTGCTTCAGGCTAGATAATTAGAATGCTAAATTGTAAACATGAAGCAGTAACATTGTGTATTATACTTTCAGCTTATCATAAAAGTTTAAATTAAAATGTGACTTGGGAGCAAAATCTTCAAAACAGCAAATACTTTAAATGGTTTTTCCCAAGTCATTGACATAATACATGTATTCTTTCGGTCTAGGATTTTCAGAATATATTTGATGTTACAATATAATATTATATTATGTTGCTGTGTACCAATTTGGAAGATGATAGCTACTAGTCATTTTATGTTTGACATTTTAGACTGTTTCAAACTATTACTGCTAAATTACTGCATTAAATGAATGTATTTTAAATGTATTTTCACTTGCAAAATTGAATTTTTTCTACAACAGGAAAACTGCAAAATCACTAAGCAAAAACTTTAAAAAAAGTAAAAATGGTTTTAGAAGTATTGACTTCAAGCTTTAGGTTGAATTAATTGATTACAAGAATAGTCTTTTCACAGAATAAATAATAACTTTGCCTACTTTTCACCAATATGTATTATAGGTAATGATTTTTAAAGCTGTGATAATTATTTGTACCTATTACAGAAAGAAAAATCAATAAACTTCTAAACAAATTAATAATCCACTCAGTTAAAGATCAAGGGAAAATGTTCTCTTAAGTTCTTTCCTATGTTCTCTGAAGATCTCCGGTCTTCCTTGGAAGAGAGTTGGTACTAAATTTCAGACGTCTGACAGGTGATAGATAATGTATTCCAACTTAGTTTTTCACTTGAGAAGAATGATTTTCCTTGGAGAAATTCTTACATGGAATGACATAATAATTATTAGCGTAAACACCTTCACTATTTTCAGGCAACTGTGTGAATACAGAGTAATAAGTTTACTTTCAAAATAGCATTGGCTAGAGAGTAAACCCCTGTTAAACTTGTTGTGGGACTTCCCTGGTGGCTCAGTGGTAAAGAATCTGCCTGCCAGTGCAGAAGAGACAGGAAATGTGGGTTCAATCCCTGGGTCAGAGAGATCCTCTGTAGGAATAAAGGGCAACCCACTTCAAAATTTGTGCCTGGAAAATTCTATGGACAAAGGAGCCTGGCAGGTTATAGTCCATGGGGTCGCAAGGGATCAGAGCTGATCACAACTGACTGACAGAACACATGAATGCAAACTTGCTGTGACTGAAAAGAGATAAAGAAGCATATTTTCAAAATTATAAAAGAATAAGATGCCATTAACCAATAAGACACCATTTTCCTATTTAATATGGCAGATGGTTATCATTCTTTTAAAAAATACATAGAAGTAATAACTGCCTTTTGTGGAAAAAATGTTAACACTGCAAGCAGGTGTTACATAAATATTACAAAACCTCTCTCCTAATCTCAAACTGAAACCTCAAGGCTTCAATACTACAATTCCTTACATTTGTAAAGTGAAACTACCAAAGACACTGTTTCTCAAATTTTTCCTCTGAAGTACTGTTTACAAAAGGGAAAGATTGATAAAAAATTCCTAACAATTGGAAAAATACATTAAAATTATCACATTTTGATTTTAAAATGGATGCTAATTTTATATTTAACTCCATAATAAGAAGTGATGCAATAAAACCACAGACTTTGGAACAGAGCAGATAAGAATTCAAATCTGGGATATGACCCATCTAGCAACACTGACAGACAGACACGTCACATTTATCTTGGCAAACTGCTAATAGACAATGACAGTACTTTCATGAAAGTTTTAATATCTTGATGTAATGAACACAGATTTCCTCCATATGCATTGGAAATAAGATTTGGTATAGAGCTGCTTGATTTCACAAATGTTATATGTAAAAATATTTGTTTTTATAGATTATTTTAGCCATTTTAGTCTGTGAACTGATTTTAATGCTGCAACAGATTGAGCAAACAAGAATTTAAAGAAGCTGACATTTCTTTCTCCATTATGTAAAATTAGAGGAGTTGGTCCAGGACTGTAGGGATGCATCTCAGATATTAGAAGCCCAGAATCTTTCCACTGTGTTGCTCTATCACATGTAATGAAAGTCTTCCAACCAGTAGTCTGTAAAAATTGCCCTAGTTAGTGCTATTATGTTTCATTCTAGGTAGTGAAGTAGAGAGTAAAAAGATAGGAGGGCATGATCCTTTTAGGGCATACTGTCAAAGTTACATGTGTCCCTTTGGGTCATTACTCCTCGGCCTTTTTTTTTCTGCAATGGAACATGGAAATCATAGTCTTTAATTTAGTAGCTATGCACACAGATAACAAGTTAGGGTCCTATAATTAATGGAGGAAGAGGAACATAGATCGTAAAGGACCTCCACCATCTTGGTTACAGTCCCATTTACGTCCATGTCAGACAAGAAGAATCCAGAAAGTAGGGGTTAACATTATTCTAGATTACGTTCTCTGATTTCTACTGCCTGTTCCCACCAGCTTCCTGAATTGCCCAGGGGCAAACAAACAGATGGGCATGGCCACCTTGACATGTGGCTCTTCTCTATACTACAATTCCTTACATTTGTAAAGTGAAACTACCAAAGACACTGTTTCTCAAATTTTTCCTCTGAAGTACTGTTTACAAAAGGGAAAGATTGATAAAAAATTCCTAACAATTGGAAAAATACATTAAAATTATCACATTTTGATTTTAAAATGGATGCTAATTTTATATTTAACTCCATAATAAGAAGTGATGCAATAAAACCACAGACTTTGGAACAGAGCAGATAAGAATTCAAATCTGGGATATGACCCATCTAGCAACACTGACAGACAGACACGTCACATTTATCTTGGCAAACTGCTAATAGACAATGACAGTACTTTCATGAAAGTTTTAATATCTTGATGTAATGAACACAGATTTCCTCCATATGCATTGGAAATAAGATTTGGTATAGAGCTGCTTGATTTCACAAATGTTATATGTAAAAATATTTGTTTTTATAGATTATTTTAGCCATTTTAGTCTGTGAACTGATTTTAATGCTGCAACAGATTGAGCAAACAAGAATTTAAAGAAGCTGACATTTCTTTCTCCATTATGTAAAATTAGAGGAGTTGGTCCAGGACTGTAGGGATGCATCTCAGATATTAGAAGCCCAGAATCTTTCCACTGTGTTGCTCTATCACATGTAATGAAAGTCTTCCAACCAGTAGTCTGTAAAAATTGCCCTAGTTAGTGCTATTATGTTTCATTCTAGGTAGTGAAGTAGAGAGTAAAAAGATAGGAGGGCATGATCCTTTTAGGGCATACTGTCAAAGTTACATGTGTCCCTTTGGGTCATTACTCCTCGGCCTTTTTTTTTCTGCAATGGAACATGGAAATCATAGTCTTTAATTTAGTAGCTATGCACACAGATAACAAGTTAGGGTCCTATAATTAATGGAGGAAGAGGAACATAGATCGTAAAGGACCTCCACCATCTTGGTTACAGTCCCATTTACGTCCATGTCAGACAAGAAGAATCCAGAAAGTAGGGGTTAACATTATTCTAGATTACGTTCTCTGATTTCTACTGCCTGTTCCCACCAGCTTCCTGAATTGCCCAGGGGCAAACAAACAGATGGGCATGGCCACCTTGACATGTGGCTCTTCTCTATAGTAACATTTTCAAAACAGCATGGGCAAATTGGAATACACTAATTTGAGAGCTAATTGAAGAAGGCTGACTGGATAAATATTCCTTAATTGGCCTCCATGTTAGATAAAGATATAAACCCAAATTCAGAGTACACAATGTTACAAGTCGACTAGAAACACTCTGTCTGAGAAAGCATGAATTTTCTTAGTTAAATCTTGTGCAAATTCATCCTATTTAAATGCCCAGCCTCTGGGACTGTCATCAGTAATTTTTTGTTTTTTATGAAGCCAGCTACTCAATGGTGCTTTGCTATAGCAGCCAGAATGGACTAAAATGCTGATCATTCTGAATTAGGTCTACCAGGAAACCAGAGACTGACTCTCACCCCTTCCTATTTCAAAGCCTGCGGTAGCTTTTCAGAATGTCAATAATCTTTACCTCTGAGATACTTATGACTCTAAGCTAATTTGAAAGGATTTAACTTCAGGTTGCCAGATGTGCTCCATCCCATACGGTTTGAATGTTCTCTTAACAAAAGGAGATGGTTTTCTAAGATTGCACAATTGTCAGTAATTCATTTACTTCCTACTATTAGATTATGAATAAAACATGTTTTGTTAATTTCTGTAATCATTCTTCATCTTGTGCCGTCTTCTAAATCATGATTGGTTTCTCTGCTACATCATTGGATATAATACCAACACTTTCTGTGTGTGCTGCTGATAAACTCAAGACCAATTCACCTGTTTTGGGTGGGTTTCACTGGTCCTTCATGCACAGCTTGCCCCAACTTGTTTCTGTCTGTTAAAACAGACCACCTTTAGGTATTACCCATAATTTCAAGGTGCAAGTGAAATCAAATGCCATTATCTCTCATCCTCGCAGCCTGTGGAAGAACCACTGACCCAGACCTCATCTGTCATTTATCTTCCCACTGAAAACACCTGAAAGCTTCTGAGAACTTGGTAGGCAACCCCTCTCTCAGGCATTTGTAGCTCGCTATCTGGTAGCACATGTTGTATACAGACTCCATTAAACAGATCTAAGATTTTTCCACTCAATACTTAGGTAAGCCAAAAATAAAACTCACAGCTTGGGACTGTCTTAAGTTTGTTTGTTTTTTTCCCAATAATTACCCTCTCACAAACCTGATTTTCAGTCTGGAGTAATAAAAATCCAGCTGATGGGTTGGTTTGCTCCTCACATTTCTCTCTGGACAGCTCTCTTTTATTGCCCTAGGAAATAGTTCTATCTACCCCCTTTTCATTAATAGATTGGGCTTTCCTGCTTGCTATAGTGAGTTTTCTTTGTCTGTAACTTGAGTTAAACACAATATTTTCAAAATGTTACATCTGTATTTTCTACTAATACAGATATGTCATAATTTACAGAAAACTTTAAAGATACTAAGTATGAGATGAAAAGATACTATGAAATCTCTCCCAGATAATTACAATCAATATCTCACATACTTCTCAAACTTATTCTATGAATATTCTATCATTTGACTGTATTATATCCATGTAATTTTATACAGCCAAGATCATACTAGCCATATATTTTTGTGAACGACTTCTTTAACCTCATAACACCTCTTAGGGATTTTGTCTATTAATGAATATAAAATGACATTTCTTTTCAAAGTTAAGCTCTATTCCAGTTCATAATAAACTCATATTCCAGCTCCATGCCCATTTTAATTCATTTTAATCCTTTATCAGCTGTTGTTTAGTGCCGTCTTCTAAATCATGATTGGTTTCTCTGCTACATCATTGGATATAATACCAACACTTTCTGTGTGTGCTGCTGATAAACTCAAGACCAATTCACCTGTTTTGGGTGGGTTTCACTGGTCCTTCATGCACAGCTTGCCCCAACTTGTTTCTGTCTGTTAAAACAGACCACCTTTAGGTATTACCCATAATTTCAAGGTGCAAGTGAAATCAAATGCCATTATCTCTCATCCTCGCAGCCTGTGGAAGAACCACTGACCCAGACCTCATCTGTCATTTATCTTCCCACTGAAAACACCTGAAAGCTTCTGAGAACTTGGTAGGCAACCCCTCTCTCAGGCATTTGTAGCTCGCTATCTGGTAGCACATGTTGTATACAGACTCCATTAAACAGATCTAAGATTTTTCCACTCAATACTTAGGTAAGCCAAAAATAAAACTCACAGCTTGGGACTGTCTTAAGTTTGTTTGTTTTTTTCCCAATAATTACCCTCTCACAAACCTGATTTTCAGTCTGGAGTAATAAAAATCCAGCTGATGGGTTGGTTTGCTCCTCACATTCCTCTCTGGACAGCTCTCTTTTATTGCCCTAGGAAATAGTTCTATCTACCCCCTTTTCATTAATAGATTGGGCTTTCCTGCTTGCTATAGTGAGTTTTCTTTGTCTGTAACTTGAGTTAAACACAATATTTTCAAAATGTTACATCTGTATTTTCTACTAATACAGATATGTCATAATTTACAGAAAACTTTAAAGATACTAAGTATGAGATGAAAAGATACTATGAAATCTCTCCCAGATAATTACAATCAATATCTCACATACTTCTCAAACTTATTCTATGAATATTCTATCATTTGACTGTATTATATCCATGTAATTTTATACAGCCAAGATCATACTAGCCATATATTTTTGTGAACGACTTCTTTAACCTCATAACACCTCTTAGGGATTTTGTCTATTAATGAATATAAAATGACATTTCTTTTCAAAGTTAAGCTCTATTCCAGTTCATAATAAACTCATATTCCAGCTCCATTCCATGTTCATTTTAACATAATTCACCTTTTTAATCCTTTATCAGCGTTGTTGTTTTGTTAAGTTGCTAAGTCCTGTCTGACTCTTTTGTGACCCCATGGACTGTAGCTGCCAGGCTCCTCTGTCCATGGGATTTCCCAGGCAAGAATACTGGAGTGGGTTGGCATTTCCTTCTCCAGGGCATCTTCCCAACCAAGAGACCGAACCCATATAGCCTACTTGGCAGGCAGATTCTTTACCATTGAGTTACTGGGGAAGCCCTCTATCAGTATTATACATTTGTTAAAGATATATATGTGTATGTATATATATATATATATATATAATTTTTTTAAAGTTTTGTGTGTATTTTTTAACAGATAAGATCACACTTAGTCTTTTTCTTAGTCTTTTACCTTACTATATTATACTGAATTATCATTGTACAATTATTCAACTTTTTAAATAAAATATATCACAATAAAATATATCACAATAAAGAAGATATTAAAAATTTTAGAGCTAAAAAATAACTAAATGTCACAGAACCACTAAAATTTTCATAGCCTAGAGTTTACCCACAGACTCAGCTCCCAGGATTGTGCAAATCAGTAGAATATAATCATGAAACAAAATATAAATGTCTGATTCATTCTTTCTTATCCAAGACCTTTAAAATAAGTAGAATATAATCATGAAACAAAATATAAATGTCTGATTCATTCTTTCTTATCCAAGACCTTTAAAAACACTTTTACCCTTTTAAATGTAGAGATCTGAAACACTGTCTGAAGTACAGTCATCTATGTCCTGATCTTTCATTTAAAATTAACGAAAATCAACAAGTGGGACTATATGGAATCTGTAGTTGTGAAAACCAGGAGCTCTTGAACCAGACTGCCCAAGTTTAGTTTCTGAATTCATCCTTTACTATCTGTGTGGTCTTGGACAGATTCCTTAATCTCTCCGTGTTTTATTGCACTCATTTGTAGATCAAGATTGATTATGTCTTTACCTTATAGAGGTTTTGTTAAAGTTCAGAAGATTGCCCTGGTATTATGTGAGAACTTAATGTGTTATAATAATATGATAATTATTATTTCTGATGAAACTGGAAAGGTGCCATGGTCAAGAGCCACACTCTTTGAAGAGATACAAGTGTAGTGAAAAATGGCTTAGGTGTGTAGTATGAATTCAGTAACACTTGCTGATCCACCAGTAACCAGGTGAAAGCCCTTCAAACCCCAATGTTTTCACAGAGTGCAATCCAATGACCTGTTGCTATTAGAAGTATCTTGTTTTGATGGTGTATTTTTAACCCAGGCAAGAATACTGGAGTGGGTTGGCATTTCCTTCTCCAGGGCATCTTCCCAACCAAGAGACCGAACCCATATAGCCTACTTGGCAGGCAGATTCTTTACCATTGAGTTACTGGGGAAGCCCTCTATCAGTATTATACATTTGTTAAAGATATATATGTGTATGTATATATATATATATATATATAATTTTTTTAAAGTTTTGTGTGTATTTTTTAACAGATAAGATCACACTTAGTCTTTTTCTTAGTCTTTTACCTTACTATATTATACTGAATTATCATTGTACAATTATTCAACTTTTTAAATAAAATATATCACAATAAAATATATCACAATAAAGAAGATATTAAAAATTTTAGAGCTAAAAAATAACTAAATGTCACAGAACCACTAAAATTTTCATAGCCTAGAGTTTACCCACAGACTCAGCTCCCAGGATTGTGCAAATCAGTAGAATATAATCATGAAACAAAATATAAATGTCTGATTCATTCTTTCTTATCCAAGACCTTTAAAATAAGTAGAATATAATCATGAAACAAAATATAAATGTCTGATTCATTCTTTCTTATCCAAGACCTTTAAAAACACTTTTACCCTTTTAAATGTAGAGATCTGAAACACTGTCTGAAGTACAGTCATCTATGTCCTGATCTTTCATTTAAAATTAACGAAAATCAACAAGTGGGACTATATGGAATCTGTAGTTGTGAAAACCAGGAGCTCTTGAACCAGACTGCCCAAGTTTAGTTTCTGAATTCATCCTTTACTATCTGTGTGGTCTTGGACAGATTCCTTAATCTCTCCGTGTTTTATTGCACTCATTTGTAGATCAAGATTGATTATGTCTTTACCTTATAGAGGTTTTGTTAAAGTTCAGAAGATTGCCCTGGTATTATGTGAGAACTTAATGTGTTATAATAATATGATAATTATTATTTCTGATGAAACTGGAAAGGTGCCATGGTCAAGAGCCACACTCTTTGAAGAGATACAAGTGTAGTGAAAAATGGCTTAGGTGTGTAGTATGAATTCAGTAACACTTGCTGATCACCAGTACCAGGTGAAGCCCTTCACAATGTTTCACAGAGTGCAATCCAATGACCTGTTGCTTAGAATGGCACTTGAGAGAAGCCTCTCAGACTCGCATTTTATCTACAGGTGTGGAAGATGAGACAAGGATAAATGGGGCGATGGACTGGTGGACAATATATCAGAGGGTTTGAGAAAAACTCAGGGTGAGCAGTTTTACAACTGCTGCTCTTGATTAGAGCAAGAGAAGTTACTATCAAATCTGCCAGACACAGTTACCCAACCAAAAACCACCACCACAGCAAACACCAGAATCTTCCCAGGGAGAACCAGCATTTTCTTGGGTAGGACTCAGACTGCCCCCAGTTGTCTGGTAGGAAACTGATAGGAAATTCTGAGTCTATAGTGGAGCTGTCTACTGTCCCAGCTTGTTCCCCTTCCTGGCCTGTTTCTCACACCATCGTTTTACAAAGACCTGGCCAAGAAAAAGGTTTCCCTTTCACAGATGAGTAACAACCAGAAAGAAATCAGCATGAGGTCTGTGCAAAGGTAAGAAAGAAAGAGCATAGCCCCAGACTCTCTAAATCCCAAAGACTGATATGCATGGTACACATGCATGAGAGTAACGTATTGAGAATCATGTATAAATACTTGTATTTATAACACAGAAAAAAATAAATGTAAACCCTAAACTCAAGTTGGTATAAAAATATACCTAACGACAACAAAAGTAAGTAAATTTTGAATTAAAATAATTAGAAAATAGAAAAGAAATAGAACTCATTTATTCAAAATGTAAGGAGATAATATTCTAAATAACATAATATTTTAAAAGAAATGGAGGAATGATCAGGGTCTTAAGCATATTATAAGTTCAGGGTGATCAGTCTAGAATCACCAGTGTTCCATGATCATTGAAGCCTGGTTAGTCTGAAGATTGCCCTGGTAATTATTTTTAAGAGGTTTTGTTAAAGTTCAGAAGTTTTAATGTGTTTTTTAATAATATGATAATTATTATTTCTGATGAAACTGGAAAGGTGCCATGGTCAAGAGCCACACTCTTTGAAGAGATACAAGTGTAGTGAAAAATGGCTTAGGTGTGTAGTATGAATTCAGTAACACTTGCTGATCACCAGTACCAGGTGAAGCCCTTCACAATGTTTCACAGAGTGCAATCCAATGACCTGTTGCTTAGAATGGCACTTGAGAGAAGCCTCTCAGACTCGCATTTTATCTACAGGTGTGGAAGATGAGACAAGGATAAATGGGGCGATGGACTGGTGGACAATATATCAGAGGGTTTGAGAAAAACTCAGGGTGAGCAGTTTTACAACTGCTGCTCTTGATTAGAGCAAGAGAAGTTACTATCAAATCTGCCAGACACAGTTACCCAACCAAAAACCACCACCACAGCAAACACCAGAATCTTCCCAGGGAGAACCAGCATTTTCTTGGGTAGGACTCAGACTGCCCCCAGTTGTCTGGTAGGAAACTGATAGGAAATTCTGAGTCTATAGTGGAGCTGTCTACTGTCCCAGCTTGTTCCCCTTCCTGGCCTGTTTCTCACACCATCGTTTTACAAAGACCTGGCCAAGAAAAAGGTTTCCCTTTCACAGATGAGTAACAACCAGAAAGAAATCAGCATGAGGTCTGTGCAAAGGTAAGAAAGAAAGAGCATAGCCCCAGACTCTCTAAATCCCAAAGACTGATATGCATGGTACACATGCATGAGAGTAACGTATTGAGAATCATGTATAAATACTTGTATTTATAACACAGAAAAAAATAAATGTAAACCCTAAACTCAAGTTGGTATAAAAATATACCTAACGACAACAAAAGTAAGTAAATTTTGAATTAAAATAATTAGAAAATAGAAAAGAAATAGAACTCATTTATTCAAAATGTAAGGAGATAATATTCTAAATAACATAATATTTTAAAAGAAATGGAGGAATGATCAGGGTCTTAAGCATATTATAAGTTCAGGGTGATCAGTCTAGAATCACCAGTGTTCCAGTGATCATTGATTTTAGCCTGGTTAGTCTGAGCAACTAGCCTCTTCCCAGCTGGCCAACTTAATTTTGTCCTTTTATTTCTCTTGCTCCGCTCATGTCTTCCTAGGATGGGAAGGAAGATACATACCATCTTCAACATTAATACCATTTTTAGCCAATTATGTCACTCATTTGCTTCCACCTCAAGAGAGACAACACAAAGACCAAGTTCATCTATCCACTTAACTTTTTCCAGAGTTCAGAATTCAGTATTTGTGGGTATGGCCATAGTCCTGTCTTTAAAGTTGCACATGTCTTCCCAGCATGTGTGTGCTAAGTCACTTCTATTGTCTTGGAATCGTTGCAGCCCTATGGACTGTAGCCCACCAGGCTCCTCTTTCTGTGGGGTTCCCCAAGCTAGAATACTGGAGTGGGCTGCTATTTCCTCCTCCAAGGAATCTTCTGGATTCACAGATTAAACTCATGTCTCTTAATGCCTCCTGCATTGGCAGGGTGGGTTCTTACCATGAGAACCACTGGGAAGCCCTCCCATTGTCCAGAGATAAACTAATAGACAAGTCATATGCCTTCTCTCTTCTCATTACATGCGCGCGCACACACACACACACACACACAGAGTAGTGAATAGAGGGGTGGGAACCAGGTTAACAGCAATAAAACTGCATTCAGCAAAGGGAATAATAGAAAACACAGCACAGTCACTGATCCACATCAAGCAGGCCCTGGCAGGCAGGAATCATGAAGGTCCCCTGTCCTGGTAGTGAAGTAAGTTCCTCATTTAGACCCTGGTTGTGCACTCTTGTGTAAGCATCCTTATTCTCTTGAGCCCTTGGTTTTGTTCTCTTAGACTGACTTTTGCTTGAATCTAAAGTGGGTAGTGGAGGCTAAACCTTCTTTGGGGCTTCTTGCCTTTTGAGCTCATTTCTGTGCAGGTTTAGAAGCCTTGAGTTTGCCTTAAGCTTTGAACAGTCACAGGGATTGCATGTCAATCTTGTGATTTCTTTGGCAATACCATTCCTTTACATAAAAACAAACTGGTAATTTCCTATCTATTTATTCACAGTAAGTTTCATAAGAAACCAATTAGAATTAACATCACTTCCCAGGTGGTACAATGGTAAAGAGTCTGCCTGCCAAAGCAGGAGACTCAAGAGATTCAGGTTTTATCCCTGGGTCATGAAGATCCCCTGGAAAAGGGAATGGCTACCCACTCCAGTATTCTTGCCTGGAAAATTCCATGGACAGAGGGGCTTGATGGTCTACAGTCCGTGGGGTCACAATGAGTTGGACACAACTGAGCAACTGAGCACACCCTGAGCATAGAACTAACATCTTACCCAGTCATAATTTTTAACAGCTTCATGGACATATATTTCACATATCAAATAACTTACTTAAAGTATGTAAAATGTTAGAGTATTTAAAAATAATTTATTTTTATTAGCATATTCAGAAAGTTGAGCAACTATAATGACAATCAACTGTAGAGCATTTTCTTTTTTTAATGAGTGGGTTGTTTTTTTTTTTTTTTGGCCTCTTTTATTGGTTTTTTAATTTATTTTCACCAATCTTTATTCTTTCGCCTGTGTGGGCCTCCCATTGCAGTGACCTCTCTCACTACAGAGGACCAACTCTGGGCACATGCGCTCCACAGCGCTGGCTCACAATTGCATACACTAGTCTAGCTGCCCCACAGCACGTGGGATCTTCCCGTGCCAGGGATTGAACTGTGCGCCTTGCACTGCAAGGGGGACTCTTTACCCACTGGACCACCAGGGAAGCCCAACTGTGGAGCATTTTAATTATCCAAAAGAATCCTTTATCCATTAAGAGTTACTTTCCACTCTCACCAACTCCCTCTCCCTCCGCATACCACCAGGCCCTTGCAACCACTCCTCTATTTTCTGTCTCTGTCTATTTGCCTGTTCTAGCATTTTACATAAATGAGATCCGTCACTTTCTGATCTTCTGGGACTATTTTTCTTTCATTGACCATAGTGTTTTCAAGGTTCATCTATGTCATGGTATATAATAGTGCTTTGTTTCTTTTCTCTGCTTAATAATACTCAATTATATGGGCATAACACATTTTATTTATCCATTCATCACTTGATGGGTATTCAGGTTGTTTCTACTTTTTGGTTACCATGAACAATGCCACTCTAAACATCGGAGGACAAGATTTTGTGGATACATTCTTTCTTTTGGATAGGATCTAGGATATAGATCGTATAGTGACTCCATACTTAGCATTTTGAAGAAATGCCACTGAAATGTCTGTACCAATTTATATTCCAACCAACAATGCATGAAAATTCTGATTTTATTTTTCATTCTTGACAACACTTAATATTATCTGTTTTTTGATGATTACCATCCTACTGGATATGAAATAGTAGCTTATTGTGACTGCTCATTGTTTTAAACCTTCACCCGTTTCCTTGGTTGTCGGTTTGGTCGTTCACATATCAAATAACTTACTTAAAGTATGTAAAATGTTAGAGTATTTAAAAATAATTTATTTTTATTAGCATATTCAGAAAGTTGAGCAACTATAATGACAATCAACTGTAGAGCATTTTCTTTTTTTAATGAGTGGGTTGTTTTTTTTTTTTTTTGGCCTCTTTTATTGGTTTTTTAATTTATTTTCACCAATCTTTATTCTTTCGCCTGTGTGGGCCTCCCATTGCAGTGACCTCTCTCACTACAGAGGACCAACTCTGGGCACATGCGCTCCACAGCGCTGGCTCACAATTGCATACACTAGTCTAGCTGCCCCACAGCACGTGGGATCTTCCCGTGCCAGGGATTGAACTGTGCGCCTTGCACTGCAAGGGGGACTCTTTACCCACTGGACCACCAGGGAAGCCCAACTGTGGAGCATTTTAATTATCCAAAAGAATCCTTTATCCATTAAGAGTTACTTTCCACTCTCACCAACTCCCTCTCCCTCCGCATACCACCAGGCCCTTGCAACCACTCCTCTATTTTCTGTCTCTGTCTATTTGCCTGTTCTAGCATTTTACATAAATGAGATCCGTCACTTTCTGATCTTCTGGGACTATTTTTCTTTCATTGACCATAGTGTTTTCAAGGTTCATCTATGTCATGGTATATAATAGTGCTTTGTTTCTTTTCTCTGCTTAATAATACTCAATTATATGGGCATAACACATTTTATTTATCCATTCATCACTTGATGGGTATTCAGGTTGTTTCTACTTTTTGGTTACCATGAACAATGCCACTCTAAACATCGGAGGACAAGATTTTGTGGATACATTCTTTCTTTTGGATAGGATCTAGGATATAGATCGTATAGTGACTCCATACTTAGCATTTTGAAGAAATGCCACTGAAATGTCTGTACCAATTTATATTCCAACCAACAATGCATGAAAATTCTGATTTTATTTTTCATTCTTGACAACACTTAATATTATCTGTTTTTTGATGATTACCATCCTACTGGATATGAAATAGTAGCTTATTGTGACTGCTCATTGTTTTTAAACCTTCACCCGTTTCCTTGGTTGTCGTTGGTGTTGGTCCTATTTTCTTCACTCTCTATTTAATCGTGCCCAACCTAACACCTCCTGAGTGTGTAAATCTGGATGATATGTCAGAATCTTAACCTGGGTTTCACTACTGATCTGGTTCCTAACATTTAACAGAGAAAAATAATGGGAACCCTGTGAGTAACCTTTTTAAATTTTCCCTTTTTTATGAAACTATTGAAGCAGCTGACTTTTTCCTAAATTATTGAAGGTTCAGTCAGTTTAGATTTGGGACCACAGGTAGCCTTAGTAGAGCTCTTGTGCCTTTCTGCCAGCCTTATAGTATTATATCCCACCATCTATAATACTTGTATAGGAGAAAAATGGTATTTCTTATTTGCAAACTAGCCAATCATTTCTTATCATGTAACATCTTAATAAGGGCAATATGGAGCAGTCGGCCTATCAATATTTTCATCTTTAAAGACTGCTTGTCTTATAGGTACAACCACAGTTTGCACATAATTTTACCTTCAGAGTTACCACAGGTAGAGATTTGTCAAATGTTTGTCATGATAGAACATGGATTATCCATTTTCTGGGATGTACCATCTGTTTTCTTGCTGTCCATCACAAAACTAATAAATCAATATCACAGGTTATACTGTAGCAGTACCCCATTGCAGGGGCTGCCTCCTAAATAAAGCTAAGCTTCTCTAATGGAGCTACTAAAACTATGGTGACTCATAAAGCAGAAAAAAATTTATTTATCCATTCATCACTTGATGGGTATTCAGGTTGTTTCTACTTTTTGGTTACCATGAACAATGCCACTCTAAACATCGGAGGACAAGATTTTGTGGATACATTCTTTCTTTTGGATAGGATCTAGGATATAGATCGTATAGTGACTCCATACTTAGCATTTTGAAGAAATGCCACTGAAATGTCTGTACCAATTTATATTCCAACCAACAATGCATGAAAATTCTGATTTTATTTTTCATTCTTGACAACACTTAATATTATCTGTTTTTTGATGATTACCATCCTACTGGATATGAAATAGTAGCTTATTGTGACTGCTCATTGTTTTTAAACCTTCACCCGTTTCCTTGGTTGTCGTTGGTGTTGGTCCTATTTTCTTCACTCTCTATTTAATCGTGCCCAACCTAACACCTCCTGAGTGTGTAAATCTGGATGATATGTCAGAATCTTAACCTGGGTTTCACTACTGATCTGGTTCCTAACATTTAACAGAGAAAAATAATGGGAACCCTGTGAGTAACCTTTTAATTTCCTTTTGTATGAAACTATTGAAGCAGCTGACTTTTTCCTAAATTATTGAAGGTTCAGTCAGTTTAGATTTGGGACCACAGGTAGCCTTAGTAGAGCTCTTGTGCCTTTCTGCCAGCCTTATAGTATTATATCCCACCATCTATAATACTTGTATAGGAGAAAAATGGTATTTCTTATTTGCAAACTAGCCAATCATTTCTTATCATGTAACATCTTAATAAGGGCAATATGGAGCAGTCGGCCTATCAATATTTTCATCTTTAAAGACTGCTTGTCTTATAGGTACAACCACAGTTTGCACATAATTTTACCTTCAGAGTTACCACAGGTAGAGATTTGTCAAATGTTTGTCATGATAGAACATGGATTATCCATTTTCTGGGATGTACCATCTGTTTTCTTGCTGTCCATCACAAAACTAATAAATCAATATCACAGGTTATACTGTAGCAGTACCCCATTGCAGGGGCTGCCTCCTAAATAAAGCTAAGCTTCTCTAATGGAGCTACTAAAACTATGGTGACTCATAAAGCAGTTTATATTTCTCTCAATAATAATCCAAAATTTGGTGATTGGTCTGTGGCGAATAGATGTCTCTAAGGCAAAAGATATCCAAGGAAAATAATTTTCCCATGTTACTAATCTATCAGATCTCAAGATGTTCTCCTTAATTGCATCACACAAACTGATTCTTCCTCACCAAGACCACTTTCCTGTCAGTACAGTAGGAGATAAGAAAAAAAATAATATAAAAGACAGTACATATAATTCTATTCCAACTATTTAACATTTATATCATATTCTGTCTTCTGGCTTTTACCTATCAACATATATTCACATGTAAACACATACAGCAGAGAAGAGCTGCTGATGAAAGCTATTTCAAAAGCATTTAGATACTTTCAAGACCTATTGTGACTGCTGTGTAAATCTTAGCAAAAAATAAACAAATGCATGAAAACCTTTTCAGAAGATCATGTAAAATCTTTTCCTTTAATTTTTTAATGTGATAAATTGCATTAGATGTCTTTATGTACCTTATATAAACACTGCTTGGGCATGATGTACTTTTTCATAATCTTCAGGAATCTATTCAGTAATAGTTGATATCAAATTCATTCATGGGTTAATGAAAAACATTCACCTACCTACTTCTTGGCAGTCTTTATTCCATTTCTACATAGAACTTTTATAAAGTGAAGTTGGTTGCTCTTCTTCTTTTGTATTTTGTCTCTATTATTTGTATACAATAGAAATGCCTTCTTCCTTAAGAGTTTGGTCAAACTTGTCCCTTCAAATATCTGGATTTTGTGACTTTAGAGATTGAGATTTGGTTTCTTCAATGATTACTGATCTTTCATACTTTTCTTTTGCATCATATTTTGCTTGATTACTGTTCAATTAAATCTGAATCTGCACTCCAGAATTTGTCTCAGCTCTATCCTATCTTGAATACAATGGAATGTGATCAATGCAAAACGTAATCCTCTCTTCCTAGACAGTTGCAATGTAATTTAATAATTTTCCTTTTCCTACTTTTTCCTCTTTTCAAATGATTTTTCCAGTCCAAACATGAAACAGACTGCATCATTCTCCTGTCTAAGACTAAGCTCTTTACTTAGCCCTCCAATAGTCCAAAGATGGTGTTTATCTCTTTACTTCAGATTCATAGGTCTGTGAATCAAAGTCTTGAAGATTTGCTCTTGCATTAGTTGTTCAGAGTAATAATGAAATTCTTCTAAAGTGCTCAAAGGTTGTTTTTATCTTGAGGTCTATTCCAAAAAAACCAAGTCTCCAGGTTTTGGTTCACACAAGAGTTGATTAGTTAGACTTGGAGGAAAAGTCTTATATCTTTTTTTTTTTTTTCAAAGGTCAATTGTTGGCAGGAGTTGGTGGAAAGAGGAACGGATAGGAGCAGAGAGAATTTTTTTTTTTTTAATTGTGGCCTTTTTTTATCGGTCCTTCATTTTATTTATTTTCATCCATCTTAATTCTTCGGCCTGTGTGGGCTTCCCATCGCAGTGCCCTCTCTAATTACAGAGCACTGGCTCTGAGCACATGTGCTTCAGAGCTCTGGCTCATAACTGAACACATTGGTCCAGCTGCTCCACGGCATGTGGGATCTTCCCATGCCAGGGATCGAACCAGTGCCCCTTGCACTGAAAGGCAAACGCTTTACCCACTGGACTACCAGGGAAGCCTCACTTGTATCTTTTAATAAGACTGTGTATACTGTTTGAGTTCCCTGCACTATCTGACCATGTCATCTTGCAACAAAGTAGAACCAAAGATCCTAAGTGATATCTTAGTTAAGCGTTTCTAACTTGTAGTGCCAAATAACTGCCAAATAAGTTGACACATTTGTAATTATAGCTCTGGGCACTACATTGGACCTGGGAAGGTCAGCTGTTTTGAAAAGTCTGAAACTGGAATTCCTTCCACTAATGTTCCCGGAAAAAAAAATGAATACACTTACCTTTTTCAGCTCACCAATGATTACTGATCAATCATCTGCTTGATTACTGTTCAATTAAATCTGAATCTGCACTCCAGAATTTGTCTCAGCTCTATCCTATCTTGAATACAATGGAATGTGATCAATGCAAAACGTAATCCTCTCTTCCTAGACAGTTGCAATGTAATTTAATAATTTTCCTTTTCCTACTTTTTCCTCTTTTCAAATGATTTTTCCAGTCCAAACATGAAACAGACTGCATCATTCTCCTGTCTAAGACTAAGCTCTTTACTTAGCCCTCCAATAGTCCAAAGATGGTGTTTATCTCTTTACTTCAGATTCATAGGTCTGTGAATCAAAGTCTTGAAGATTTGCTCTTGCATTAGTTGTTCAGAGTAATAATGAAATTCTTCTAAAGTGCTCAAAGGTTGTTTTTATCTTGAGGTCTATTCCAAAAAAACCAAGTCTCCAGGTTTTGGTTCACACAAGAGTTGATTAGTTAGACTTGGAGGAAAAGTCTTATATCTTTTTTTTTTTTTTCAAAGGTCAATTGTTGGCAGGAGTTGGTGGAAAGAGGAACGGATAGGAGCAGAGAGAATTTTTTTTTTTTTAATTGTGGCCTTTTTTTATCGGTCCTTCATTTTATTTATTTTCATCCATCTTAATTCTTCGGCCTGTGTGGGCTTCCCATCGCAGTGCCCTCTCTAATTACAGAGCACTGGCTCTGAGCACATGTGCTTCAGAGCTCTGGCTCATAACTGAACACATTGGTCCAGCTGCTCCACGGCATGTGGGATCTTCCCATGCCAGGGATCGAACCAGTGCCCCTTGCACTGAAAGGCAAACGCTTTACCCACTGGACTACCAGGGAAGCCTCACTTGTATCTTTTAATAAGACTGTGTATACTGTTTGAGTTCCCTGCACTATCTGACCATGTCATCTTGCAACAAAGTAGAACCAAAGATCCTAAGTGATATCTTAGTTAAGCGTTTCTAACTTGTAGTGCCAAATAACTGCCAAATAAGTTGACACATTTGTAATTATAGCTCTGGGCACTACATTGGACCTGGGAAGGTCAGCTGTTTTGAAAAGTCTGACTCAATTTAACATGAGAATTCCTTCCACTTGTCTGAAGATGAATAATACTACAGACCTGGGATCACCAAACATTTTTTACAAAGTGTCACATAATGAATAACGTAGGCTTGTGGACCCTGTGGTATCTCTGGTAACTGCTCATTTCTGCTCCTTATTATATAAGTGGTGATAGACAATATGACATGAATTTGTGTTCCAATAAAACTTTATTTTTAAAAATGGTTAGCAAACAAATGGATTTGTCCCAACTCCTGGCATAGACAATGGCGTATTTGATTAAGCAGTAGTGCTTTGTCAAATTTATTAATAATGGTAATTCTGAGGCAGATTAGGATTTCCCAGGCAAGATGTGAGATTGGATTGCATCTTTTCCATTGCAAGGGTTGTCACATTTTAAGAGAGAAAGGACTCATCCTATCATAAAAATAAGCAGACAACAACAAGAGCACATTCCTATTTCATTGCAGTGAATATCAGTATGGAGTCCATTTGAAGGTATTTAATAAATCCTGTAGTTTGACTACTGTCCATGTCTCATCTTGACAATTTTGCTAAAATTGTGCTGTTGGCAGGTGAGACCTGGAAAAGAGGCATACTCCATGATTTTTTTCTAAAGTTGCCTACCACACTGCTTTAAAACAGTGGCTAATTTGTTCCTGCTCTGATGGAAAGATTTCATGTAAAATCTGAGCAAGATTTCACATGACCTCTTCTGTCTCATCCAAGTTGCCATCCCAAGAATATCAGGTAGTCTTTTTATACAGTTTATATCCACGTCATTTATAATATTTTTTAATCTGATATCAAGACTGAATTGTAGGGCTTCCCTGGTGGTCCAGTGGGTAAGGACACCGCCTTGCAGTGCAAGGGGCGCCGGTTCGAGCCCTGGCCTGGGAAGATCCCACGTGCCGCGGAGCAGCTGGACAGATGTGTCCAATTACCGAGCCGGAGCTCTGGGGCGCATGCGCCCAGAGCCGGCGCTCTGCGACGACAGACGCCACCGCGATGGGAGGCCCACAGGAGCCAAAGAACAAAGATGGATGAAAATAGAGAAATGAAAGACCAATAGAAGTGACCCACCCATCTCCCTCCCTCCCCACCCCACCCCCCAAAAAGATAAATAAATAAAATAAATGTTAAAAAAAAGAGACTGAATTGTAGCATTTTATAATGGTATGTTTATAATAACTCCACTGAGGACTTGATTTGGGAAGATATCACAAATATCTTTGCAAGGATGGCCTGGACAGTATCACAAGCAAGGAGGTTCTCTTAGTCCTTAGATAAGCTCATTTTCAATGACTCTTTTAAGTACCTTTATGATAGAGACTTCCTTTGCAGCATTAGGGTATCTACAGAAGTTTCTTGGCTTGTCCATCATTGTAGAGTTCCTTCTGCAATTAAGGACACTCACCATTTTCAAGGTATCTCAGTTTCATAGACACCCAGAGATATAGCTACAGTGTTTATAAATCAACTTTTTTTCCTTAGCTAGTTGGAAACTTCTAGTGAAGTCCATCAGTTTTGTTATTAGATCTGATTTACTTCTCACTATGGGATTATAGTCTGAAGATGAAGTAAAATCAGTAAGGGAATAGCCAGACCAACAATTTCTCATTTCTGTATGTGATCTATTAATAAAGAACCAAGTCTGGAGTTTTCCAAGGAGTTTCTTACAAGTATACTTGGGGCATAGACAATTCTGAGACAGATACTGAACAGTTATCTGTTTCTTTCTTTTGATAGAAGAAGGAATTTGATGTTTCTGTGTTACTGTGATGAACTATACTATATAAAAGAGAATATAATAACATTCATGAAATGTAAGCCAGCTCGTGATGAAATAAGTACTTTTCAGTAAGTTTCAAAGTTTATCCAGTCAGAGAATCACTAGATTCATGAAAGATCTCAAAATTATGTCAACAGAAGCCTTCCTGTGTTTTACAGCAGCTCCTACAGCCTGAGGAAAGATGAAACAGCCTTTGTTCATGGATCAAGAGAAAGACTCTAATTGGTTATAAACCTGACCAGATGTTTTATAAATTCATGGAGAAAACTGTGGAGTTAGGGAAACCTAAAGAAGGATATTAAAGCTAACTTTGGTTTGCAAAATGCAGTCTTATGTTGGTAACATAACAAGAGAAAATGATTTCAGAGAAAGTGAGAACCCAGGGTCAGAAATAAAAAAACTGAATTTGTAAATAAATAAAATAAATGTTAAAAAAAAGAGACTGAATTGTAGCATTTTATAATGGTATGTTTATAATAACTCCACTGAGGACTTGATTTGGGAAGATATCACAAATATCTTTGCAAGGATGGCCTGGACAGTATCACAAGCAAGGAGGTTCTCTTAGTCCTTAGATAAGCTCATTTTCAATGACTCTTTTAAGTACCTTTATGATAGAGACTTCCTTTGCAGCATTAGGGTATCTACAGAAGTTTCTTGGCTTGTCCATCATTGTAGAGTTCCTTCTGCAATTAAGGACACTCACCATTTTCAAGGTATCTCAGTTTCATAGACACCCAGAGATATAGCTACAGTGTTTATAAATCAACTTTTTTTCCTTAGCTAGTTGGAAACTTCTAGTGAAGTCCATCAGTTTTGTTATTAGATCTGATTTACTTCTCACTATGGGATTATAGTCTGAAGATGAAGTAAAATCAGTAAGGGAATAGCCAGACCAACAATTTCTCATTTCTGTATGTGATCTATTAATAAAGAACCAAGTCTGGAGTTTTCCAAGGAGTTTCTTACAAGTATACTTGGGGCATAGACAATTCTGAGACAGATACTGAACAGTTATCTGTTTCTTTCTTTTGATAGAAGAAGGAATTTGATGTTTCTGTGTTACTGTGATGAACTATACTATATAAAAGAGAATATAATAACATTCATGAAATGTAAGCCAGCTCGTGATGAAATAAGTACTTTTCAGTAAGTTTCAAAGTTTATCCAGTCAGAGAATCACTAGATTCATGAAAGATCTCAAAATTATGTCAACAGAAGCCTTCCTGTGTTTTACAGCAGCTCCTACAGCCTGAGGAAAGATGAAACAGCCTTTGTTCATGGATCAAGAGAAAGACTCTAATTGGTTATAAACCTGACCAGATGTTTTATAAATTCATGGAGAAAACTGTGGAGTTAGGGAAACCTAAAGAAGGATATTAAAGCTAACTTTGGTTTGCAAAATGCAGTCTTATGTTGGTAACATAACAAGAGAAAATGATTTCAGAGAAAGTGAGAACCCAGGGTCAGAAAAAGCTAGTGAGAACTAAAATTCTCCTGAGTTGTCTGCCTAGGGGTGCTTTCAGTGACTTAAGGTCAGTTAGGAGTAAGAGGCTCACCCTTTGAGGCATATAATGGTTCAGTTAGGCAACAGATTATAACTGTGTTTTGGGTTTTTTTCTTTGTGTTCTTTTTTGTGGAAGTTGAGTTTTAGAACTCTTTTATTCAGTTTTGCAAAAGATAATCCACAGTTTTGTATGAGAGTGGAATTTTTGGTGAATTTGAGATCCTTCAGAGCCCGTGAAAAGACACAGCTCATTAATTCCTGGTGGTATGAGTATCCATGTATACTAGTTGATTCTCCCAAATGTTGACTACCTAAGTACGAATGGATTTGAAAGAATGCAGAACCTCAATCCACAACTAAAAATATATTTCAGGTGGAGCTGAAAGAAAAACAATACTTTTAAGGACTACTGAATGTGATGAGTCCTTTGTCTATTATTCCTTTAAGAAAAGTCTTATTGCTTCTTCTGCTTCTGGTTTCAAATGGTATTGTACAAGTTGGGAGAAATGTTTGGTGCATTAGTGTGTACTTGATAGATTTGACATTAATAATCTTACCAATACAGGTAGAATTTTTGGCTTATAAAGAGTCTGTTACAGAGATCATAAGGCTTTGTTTAAGTGCAAAGTAAGTCTGTGTCCAAATTAACTATGACTGGATTAGGAGTAGGAAGACCTCCTAAATTTAAAGAAGAGATTTTCTGAGAATCTCATTTGACATTTCTATTTATGTAATAAATCTCTTCTGATTAAATTATTTGATATGGCATTATAAAGGAGAAAAACATGTTTTAGTCCACAGGACAATAGATAGATAGTTAACCAAAAATTAATAAATGCTTCAGTATTTGAAACCAATAAATTCCAGCTGAACAGTCCTGGAAATACTTTGGAAACCAGATGTTTTATAAATTCATGGAGAAAACTGTGGAGTTAGGGAAACCTAAAGAAGGATATTAAAGCTAACTTTGGTTTGCAAAATGCAGTCTTATGTTGGTAACATAACAAGAGAAAATGATTTCAGAGAAAGTGAGAACCCAGGGTCAGAAAAAGCTAGTGAGAACTAAAATTCTCCTGAGTTGTCTGCCTAGGGGTGCTTTCAGTGACTTAAGGTCAGTTAGGAGTAAGAGGCTCACCCTTTGAGGCATATAATGGTTCAGTTAGGCAACAGATTATAACTGTGTTTTGGGTTTTTTTCTTTGTGTTCTTTTTTGTGGAAGTTGAGTTTTAGAACTCTTTTATTCAGTTTTGCAAAAGATAATCCACAGTTTTGTATGAGAGTGGAATTTTTGGTGAATTTGAGATCCTTCAGAGCCCGTGAAAAGACACAGCTCATTAATTCCTGGTGGTATGAGTATCCATGTATACTAGTTGATTCTCCCAAATGTTGACTACCTAAGTACGAATGGATTTGAAAGAATGCAGAACCTCAATCCACAACTAAAAATATATTTCAGGTGGAGCTGAAAGAAAAACAATACTTTTAAGGACTACTGAATGTGATGAGTCCTTTGTCTATTATTCCTTTAAGAAAAGTCTTATTGCTTCTTCTGCTTCTGGTTTCAAATGGTATTGTACAAGTTGGGAGAAATGTTTGGTGCATTAGTGTGTACTTGATAGATTTGACATTAATAATCTTACCAATACAGGTAGAATTTTTGGCTTATAAAGAGTCTGTTACAGAGATCATAAGGCTTTGTTTAAGTGCAAAGTAAGTCTGTGTCCAAATTAACTATGACTGGATTAGGAGTAGGAAGACCTCCTAAATTTAAAGAAGAGATTTTCTGAGAATCTCATTTGACATTTCTATTTATGTAATAAATCTCTTCTGATTAAATTATTTGATATGGCATTATAAAGGAGAAAAACATGTTTTAGTCCACAGGACAATAGATAGATAGTTAACCAAAAATTAATAAATGCTTCAGTATTTGAAACCAATAAATTCCAGCTGAACAGTCCTGGAAATACTTTGTGAAGCTCTAAAAATCATAGACTCAGAGAATGTAAAGTTATAAGAGATCTTTAAAGTATATCTATCTATTTCAACCCTTTTTATTTACAATGAGAGTCCTATGAATCTAGAAGCAAGAGTAACATTCTACTTTTCTTTATATCCCTTTATAACATATTTATAGATAGCTTTTGACTCCAATAAAGTGCCTTATACAGAGTTTAAATACTCAGCAATTGGGCTTCCCTGGTGGTCCAGTGGGTAGGGACACCACCTTGCAGTGCAAGGGGCGCCGGTTCGATCCCTGGTCTGGGAGGGTCCCACGTGCTGCGGAGCGGCTGGACCGATGTGTCCAATTACCGAGCCGGAGCTCTGGAGCGCATGCGCCCAGGGCCGGTGCTCTGCGACAGCAGGTGTCACTGCGATGGGAGGCCCACATGGGCCGAAGAACAAAGAGGGATGAAAAATGGATAAGTGGAGGACCAATGGAGGTGGTCCACCCGCCCCCCTCCCTCTCCAACCCGCCCCCAAAAGAAATCATTAAAAAACAAAACTCAGCAATTACTATAAATTTAATGAAACCTAGATCTTATAGGATGATCAAGTTTCTGTTGAAGTTACTGTCCTAGAATAAAACTTTGTTGTTATCCAGTTTAAAATTATTTTCTACTTTCACATTCCTTCCAGAATAATTTTCAAACCATATAGCCTGGGTTACAGGGTCACTTACAATATGGCACTCAACTATCTCTTTAGTCTACTCGTCCTTTTCATTATTTTTGGGGCTTATAAAGAGTCTGTTACAGAGATCATAAGGCTTTGTTTAAGTGCAAAGTAAGTCTGTGTCCAAATTAACTATGACTGGATTAGGAGTAGGAAGACCTCCTAAATTTAAAGAAGAGATTTTCTGAGAATCTCATTTGACATTTCTATTTATGTAATAAATCTCTTCTGATTAAATTATTTGATATGGCATTATAAAGGAGAAAAACATGTTTTAGTCCACAGGACAATAGATAGATAGTTAACCAAAAATTAATAAATGCTTCAGTATTTGAAACCAATAAATTCCAGCTGAACAGTCCTGGAAATACTTTGTGAAGCTCTAAAAATCATAGACTCAGAGAATGTAAAGTTATAAGAGATCTTTAAAGTATATCTATCTATTTCAACCCTTTTTATTTACAATGAGAGTCCTATGAATCTAGAAGCAAGAGTAACATTCTACTTTTCTTTATATCCCTTTATAACATATTTATAGATAGCTTTTGACTCCAATAAAGTGCCTTATACAGAGTTTAAATACTCAGCAATTGGGCTTCCCTGGTGGTCCAGTGGGTAGGGACACCACCTTGCAGTGCAAGGGGCGCCGGTTCGATCCCTGGTGTGGGAGGATCCCACGTGCTGCGGAGCGGCTGGACCGATGTGTCCAATTACCGAGTCGGAGCTCTGGAGCGCATGCGCCCAGGGCCGGTGCTCTGCGACAGCAGGTGTCACTGCGATGGGAGGCCCACATGGGCCGAAGAACAAAGAGGGATGAAAAATGGATAAGTGGAGGACCAATGGAGGTGGTCCACCCGCCCCCCTCCCTCTCCAACCCGCCCCCCCCAAAAGAAATCATTAAAAAAAAAAAAAACTCAGCAATTACTATAAATTTAATGAAACCTAGATCTTATAGGATGATCAAGTTTCTGTTGAAGTTACTGTCCTAGAATAAAACTTTGTTGTTATCCAGTTTAAAATTATTTTCTACTTTCACATTCCTTCCAGAATAATTTTCAAACCATATAGCCTGGGTTACAGGGTCACTTACAATATGGCACTCAACTATCTCTTTAGTCACTACAGCCCAAGTGACTAAATTGTCACAAGTGACACTTTTACCACAGTGCCAATCTTTCCATTCATCCAACAAGCTCTAATGGGTTGAATATTTATTCATGAGTTCAGAAAGGAAGTTTTCCAAATTCTCTTGGCAACTGTTCTCATCATTAGCCTCTATAGGTAATAATTTTCTACACATTTATATTTTTAATGTATCTTGTTATGCTACACCTTTCTTTTCATCACTGGAGATTAAAATATATGGTCCAAATCTACAGTTTTATGATGCACTTGAAGGTATGCAATTAGGAACTCTTGGAACTTTTCTTCTTAAGCCTAAATAAATATTTCAACTTCTATCATTTATCTGCCTGTTTTAGCCCTTTGAGTCACAATTGCCGTTTTTCTCTATACTCTTTCCAAGTTCTTTTCACAAAGAAAATGTGATGTATCACGTAAAATTGTTTATAGTATTTGTCAAGCATTCATTATAAGACTTAGTCTAACAAAGTGATGATGTAATCTACCCTCCTGTTTATGCGTGAATATGTATTATGTTTGCACTTTAACAGTGGCAGTCCATGACTGATTCATGGCCATTGATGGGCCATTTTCCTGATTAATTATGGTAGACCTATTCTGATCTGTACAACAAAACTATGTGATATGCATCGTTACATTCTATAGTGTAAGACAAAAGCAGATGTTCAGAGCTTGTAGTCAGCCTATTAAAAAAGGTAACGAAATAAGTCATCTATGATGTCTTTTAGAGCAGGTTAGCAACAAGTATTGCCTTATAAAAGCTGAACTTCAGGTTCCACTGAGGAATGCTACTATTTCTCCTCACCTAAATTCATGATGGAAAATGAATGACAACAGTTGTCTTTTATAATCAGTTTAGTTAAATTCCAATCACATTTTCTAACAAATTAAGTTTTGACTATAAAAGTCTTTTTCCAGAGACTTCCATTTTACACAATGAAAAACTGATGCAGGTTACAATATTGTCTTGTTTACTTCATGTTTGAGTAGCTATTACCCCCTCTGCCAATGATACTCCATATCTACGTGTGTTGTGTTAGTCGCTCAGTCATATATGACTCTTTGTGACCCCATGGACTCTAGCCTACCAGGCTCCTCTGTCTATGGAATTCCCCAAGCAAGAATACTGGAGTAGGTCGCCATACCCTTCTCCAGGGGATCTTCCTTACAATTATCCTCAGCCTTTGAGTGGATTAAGTTTTATGTGAGGGATCAAAGCCAGGTCTCCCATATCACAGGCAGATTCTTTACATTTGACCTACCTGGGAAGTCTCTCTCTCTCTAAATATATATGTATATGTATATGTATATGTATATGTATATGTATATGTATATGTATATATAATGCATTTATACATGTACTTACCATGTATATATTCCAAGTGATTGTTGACACTGAAAGACTTAAGTAGGTGTATCTGCTTCTTCCATGACTCAAGGCTTGTAAGCACAGTACACTCAATTCTCCCTTAATTAATGAGCCTTATCTTTTATGATGTTGTTGTGATTCCTTAGTGCCCATGAATTCAGAGACCTGACTTTGCCTTGAGTTTTCTTTTCTGAGAGGGAATGACTTAGGTTTTTTCCTGACTCTTGTAAGAATTGTGAATTTGAAAGATGATGTATATTGAAGAGACATCTAGACTGAATGTTTTTGATGGTGTTCTGCAAGTTATTTGAGCATTCTAGAGTAAATTACTTTCCTTACCAATGATGTGAATAAGAAAAGCAGAATAGCCATCCATCTCATGGAAGTTTTATGTGTTCTTTTAAGATAATATACATGTGAACTTTTTCTTTGTTTTTAGTTTAAAAGTCTTATGTGCTAAGGCACTTCAGACCTGTCTGACTCTTTGATTTCACTTCCCCTTCCATCTGTACCGTCTACTGGTTATTCATTTCCAGAAATCAGTTGCAGAGATCTGTATCAATGTCTGTTAGCAATTACATAGTCTGGCTCGCTCTGGGCTGCTAGGGTTTCTTCACATATTAAGAATCTACATACTTAATATCAGATTAATATAAAACCATCCTAAGACCTCACACTTGTGTATCAATCAATATAACAGATTAAATATTTAAATGCCGTCCATTATAATATTTATGAAGTGAAAATGTGAAGATCTGATGCAGGTTACAATATTGTCTTGTTTACTTCATGTTTGAGTAGCTATTACCCCCTCTGCCAATGATACTCCATATCTACGTGTGTTGTGTTAGTCGCTCAGTCATATATGACTCTTTGTGACCCCATGGACTCTAGCCTACCAGGCTCCTCTGTCTATGGAATTCCCCAAGCAAGAATACTGGAGTAGGTCGCCATACCCTTCTCCAGGGGATCTTCCTTACAATTATCCTCAGCCTTTGAGTGGATTAAGTTTTATGTGAGGGATCAAAGCCAGGTCTCCCATATCACAGGCAGATTCTTTACATTTGACCTACCTGGGAAGTCTCTCTCTCTCTAAATATATATGTATATGTATATGTATATGTATATGTATATGTATATGTATATGTATATATAATGCATTTATACATGTACTTACCATGTATATATTCCAAGTGATTGTTGACACTGAAAGACTTAAGTAGGTGTATCTGCTTCTTCCATGACTCAAGGCTTGTAAGCACAGTACACTCAATTCTCCCTTAATTAATGAGCCTTATCTTTTATGATGTTGTTGTGATTCCTTAGTGCCCATGAATTCAGAGACCTGACTTTGCCTTGAGTTTTCTTTTCTGAGAGGGAATGACTTAGGTTTTTTCCTGACTCTTGTAAGAATTGTGAATTTGAAAGATGATGTATATTGAAGAGACATCTAGACTGAATGTTTTTGATGGTGTTCTGCAAGTTATTTGAGCATTCTAGAGTAAATTACTTTCCTTACCAATGATGTGAATAAGAAAAGCAGAATAGCCATCCATCTCATGGAAGTTTTATGTGTTCTTTTAAGATAATATACATGTGAACTTTTTCTTTGTTTTTAGTTTAAAAGTCTTATGTGCTAAGGCACTTCAGACCTGTCTGACTCTTTGATTTCACTTCCCCTTCCATCTGTACCGTCTACTGGTTATTCATTTCCAGAAATCAGTTGCAGAGATCTGTATCAATGTCTGTTAGCAATTACATAGTCTGGCTCGCTCTGGGCTGCTAGGGTTTCTTCACATATTAAGAATCTACATACTTAATATCAGATTAATATAAAACCATCCTAAGACCTCACACTTGTGTATCAATCAATATAACAGATTAAATATTTAAATGCCTTCCATTATAATATTTATGAAGTGAAAATGTGAAAGTGTTAATTGCTCAGTCATGTCTTACTCTTACAACTCCATGGACTGTAGCCTTCAAAGCTCCTCTGTCTATGGAATTCTTCAAGGAAGAATACTGGGGTGGATTGCTACTTCCTTCTCCAGGGGATCTTGTTGACCCTAGGATTGAACCTGGGTCTCCTGCATTGCAGGCAAATTCTTTCTTATCTGAGCCACCAGGGAAGTCCCATATAATTTACAACTATCCTCAGTGTTTGAGTAGATTAAGTTTTATGTGAGTTCATAACTATCTAGAATCTATTATGGATTATGGCACTTAAAGAATATTAGCATTCACCCTTTCTAACCCTTGAGTTGGCATAAAGTCAGATTTTCCCTCCTATGGCCTCTATATCTACTGAATATCTATTCTCTACTTCTTGATTACTTTCAGAATCTCTCAACTTTAGGAGCAGCCATGTACCCATACAAAAATATTACATTTTTCTAGCCTCCCTTGTTTATGAGAGGGGGCTAATAACATGTGAGCAGAACCTTTTGAGTAAGCTTGTGGAAACTTCTTTAAGAATTCTGAAACTAGCCAGGAGTCTTTTGCTTTTCTCTTCCTTTATTTTCCTATCTGCAATGCAGGCATGATCACAGGAGCCCAATAACCATCTTGTGAGCATTTAATGAACTTGAGGATGGAAGGTGCACATTAAGAATTGTGGAGCAAAGGGATATTAGGAAACTGGACTCTGATAAGTTTATGGCATCAGGGACTTCACTGTGGTCCAATAGCTAAAATTCTATGTTTGCACTGAAGGGAGTACAGGTTCACAGGTTCAATCCTTGGTTGGAGAACTAAGATTCTATAAGAAAAGTTTATGAAATCATCATCCTGGCTCATGTTATGAGAGAAGACATTCTGAAATTAAGAATAAGTCACTGTTTTATTTCAAGTCTCTGCCATAAGCAGCTCAATACTATTCCTATCATTCATTACTTTTATAAAATAGGCTTTTTTTTCCTTTACATATACTCAGAAAACAAACAATGGTTACAAAAAAAGCATACCACCATCTGTATACACCTGCTTGTACACATGTAAGCAAATGGATCCATTATTGAAATATGAATAAATTGGACAATCTATACTTTCACTATGACTCCTATTCAAGTGTTCACAGGTTTTGATTACAACAGTTGCTATAAAATGTTTTCCTTTCAAAATGGAAATGAATTCATTTTAAGTGCATAGAAAAAAAATGAATCTTTAAATAAAAATTTCTCCTCCAGAGACAGATGCTGGAAATTGTCAGAACAATGGGCAAAGCAGGACTGAGGGGCCTCCAGTGACTGACAGGGCTCAAGTGTTCCAGAAGATTAGCACTGTCATAAGCTTAATTATGATAAATGGTGATTAGGCATTATCTTTGGCTGTTTTCTCTGGCTTTCTTTTTCTGACAGGTCTCTCATAATTAAACCCAAATTAGAATAAAAAAGAAATAATAAGAAAATGTGCCATTCTAACATACTTCTTAAAAAAAGAAATCAGTCAAAATCACAAATCAGTTTATCTTTATTCAGCTGGAACAAGGAAAGGAATGACATTGGAAATTAATCAAGTTTCTAAAAAATAAAAATGAAAAGAAATTGAGTTTTTCAAGTTTATACTTGAGGGGAAGTCATTGTTCTCTTTCAGGGTCTAATAACATTTTAGATGTGAACAGACACAAAAACCATAAGCATCTGAAGAAACAGAGGTATGGGGTAGGTGAGAAAGCCTTGTCAACATTAGCCCACCAAGCTCCCCGGTCCATGAAATTCTCTAGGCGAGAGTACTAGAGTGGGTAGCCATTCCCTTCCCTGCAGTATCTTCTCGATCCAGGGATCAAACCCAGGTCTTCTGTGTTGCAGGCAGATTCCTGATGGTCTGAGCCACCAGGGAAGTCCTTTGTCAAAATACAAATGCACATATAAAATATGTAATATAAAAATATTTGGAGGCTTCCCTGGTGGTCCAGTGGGTAAAGAATCCGCCTTGTAGTGCAAGAGGCAACAAAACTTTTTTTTAATAAAAACTATTTCATTCATTACTTTTATAAAATAGGCTTTTTTCCTTTACATATACTCAGAAAACAAACAATGGTTACAAAAAGCATACCACCATCTGTATACACCTGCTTGTACACATGTAAGCAAATGGATCCATTATTGAAATATGAATAAATTGGACAATCTATACTTTCACTATGACTCCTATTCAAGTGTTCACAGGTTTTGATTACAACAGTTGCTATAAAATGTTTTCCTTTCAAAATGGAAATGAATTCATTTTAAGTGCATAGAAAAAAAATGAATCTTTAAATAAAAATTTCTCCTCCAGAGACAGATGCTGGAAATTGTCAGAACAATGGGCAAAGCAGGACTGAGGGGCCTCCAGTGACTGACA
The DNA here is from genome assembly GCA_022376925.1 of Tragulus kanchil. Taxonomy (NCBI): domain Eukaryota; kingdom Metazoa; phylum Chordata; class Mammalia; order Artiodactyla; family Tragulidae; genus Tragulus; species Tragulus kanchil. The sequence goes on along the minus strand of JAIOJX010000029.1, from coordinate 51,470,805 downwards.
GGGCTCAAGTGTTCCAGAAGATTAGCACTGTCATAAGCTTAATTATGATAAATGGTGATTAGGCATTATCTTTGGCTGTTTTCTCTGGCTTTCTTTTTCTGACAGGTCTCTCATAATTAAACCCAAATTAGAATAAAAAAGAAATAATAAGAAAATGTGCCATTCTAACATACTTCTTAAAAAAAGAAATCAGTCAAAATCACAAATCAGTTTATCTTTATTCAGCTGGAACAAGGAAAGGAATGACATTGGAAATTAATCAAGTTTCTAAAAAATAAAAATGAAAAGAAATTGAGTTTTTCAAGTTTATACTTGAGGGGAAGTCATTGTTCTCTTTCAGGGTCTAATAACATTTTAGATGTGAACAGACACAAAAACCATAAGCATCTGAAGAAACAGAGGTATGGGGTAGGTGAGAAAGCCTTGTCAACATTAGCCCACCAAGCTCCCCGGTCCATGAAATTCTCTAGGCGAGAGTACTAGAGTGGGTAGCCATTCCCTTCCCTGCAGTATCTTCTCGATCCAGGGATCAAACCCAGGTCTTCTGTGTTGCAGGCAGATTCCTGATGGTCTGAGCCACCAGGGAAGTCCTTTGTCAAAATACAAATGCACATATAAAATATGTAATATAAAAATATTTGGAGGCTTCCCTGGTGGTCCAGTGGGTAAAGAATCCGCCTTGTAGTGCAAGAGGCACTGGTTCGATCTGATCCCTGGCCTGGAAAGATCCTACGTGCTGTGGAGCGGCTGGGCCAGTGTGCCCAGTTAGGAGCCAGCGCTCTGGAGAGCATGTGCCCAGAGCTGGTGCTCTGTGATGAGAGAGGCCACTGTGATGGGAGGCCCACAAATGCCAAAGGAAAAAAAGATCGATGAAAATAAACATAAATAAAAGAGGTATGATGGGGAAAAAGGAAAAATATGCATTTGGAATAAAAGGTACCATAGTGGTCAAAATGCAGAGAGTGATTATTTGTGGTTGTCAAAATAAGATCTTCTATCATTTTCTTATTCATATTTTCTTGTACCTTCTAATATAATGCACATGAATCCTTTGTATTCATAAAATTGTTGAAGAAATATATTAACTAGAAATGGTGTTATCTGCCACTTTTTGGTCTATAATTCTCACTCTGTAATAACTATACCCTCAGGTTTATTCTCAGCAAAAACCATATCAAGTCCTCATCCTTCATCATAGTCCTTTATATACACTGTTGTGCTTTTAATTCTACTCATAAAAAAATTCTACTCATAAATGATTTGATACTCCTTTATTAAAGAAGTAATGTTTCATTCTACCTGTGAGCATATGCTAGACTTGCCTCTAACAAAAAGAATATGCCAAAAATATGTTGTTTCCATGTTCAGATTAAAAAGATAGTGTCTCTTTTTCTCTCTGATTACTCACCATGAGAGAGACAATCTGTCATATGGTTAGCAGCCCTAAGAAGAAACTCATATGACAAGGAATTAAGGTCCTAAGTCCAACAAACCATGAGTAACTGAGTCCTGACAACAAATAGAGGATAAGCTTGGAAGTAGATCCTATAACTCCATAGATGTTTTGAGATGATACTGTCCGGCCAACATTGTGACAATGACCTGATAAGAGACCCTGAATCAGAACCATTGAGCTAAACTGTAGGCTGATATTGAGATTAATGCTTGCTGTATTAAGCTCCTAAATTTTGGGATTGTTTGTTACATGGCAATAAGTAACTAATACATATACGAGGGTTATCAAAAAATGTTCTTGGGATTCTTAGATAAAATGAAATTCCCCAATTATTGGCATTCCCCCAAACTAAAAATATATATTATCCACAATATGAGTAAGTACCAGAAAACTAGGCCAGACAAAGCAGCTATAAAACGGTGGAAGTGGTTCAACAAGAATACATACTGGTCATCAGAAATAGAATTCAGAAATCAGAAACAACATTCCCTCCTGGTTTTCTGTTCTTCTCAAATCAATAGGTAGAAATGCAGGGACTGGATATGACTCTGAGAAAGGTTCTCCAGCAACCCAGCCTTTGAATATAAACCATTGGTTTCATGCTCATCTATAAGGACTGAGAAAGCAGGAATGGCTTCCAAGAGACTTTATTGAAGGCCTATGGTCTATACTCTTATATTTGAATTTATATTGTTTATCAAGTTTTCTGATTTCTAGTTGTATAGCTTCATCTAAATTTTTCTCTCATTTAAAAAAATTTTCAAATTATTCTCTCTTTATTTTCTTCCCTCTTCTAGTTTAGAAATTGTAAAATAGATCCCTATTCTTCAGTTGACTTGGTTACATTATGTCTACATGCTTTAATTAGGGATCTACAATCAACAGTATTTCAGTTCCCTTGCAGACTTCAGTGACTCTTGAATGTAAGGCCTGTAATAGATCCTCCAGGACCATGTTAAAATAAAGCTTCGGGCTTCCCCTGGTGGTCCATTGGGTAAGGAAACCGCCTTGCAGTGCAAGGGGCGCCAGTTCGATCCCTGGCCTGGGAAGATCTCAGGTGCCGTGGAGCGGCTGGACAGATGTGTCCAGTTACCGAGCGGGAGCTCTGGAGCGCATGTGCCCAGAGCCAGTGCTCTGCGACAACAGAGGCCACTGCGATGGGAGGCCCACAGGAGCCAAAGAACAAAGACAGATGAAAATAGAGAAATGAAAGACAAATAGAAGTGGCCCGCCCGCTCCCCTCCCTCCCCAACCTGACCCTTGCCCAAAAATAAATAAATAAATTAACTTAAAAAAAAAGTTAAAAAAAAATAAAACTTCTACTTGAGCAGGTCCAGGGTGGACCCGAGTGTCCTCGCTTTCACCAGCCCCTGGGTGAGTGAGATGCTTCTCCTCCACGAGACACTGCAAGAAGCAAGGCCTTAGACTCACATAATTCCTCCACTCCTTTTTATTTATTTATTTATTTTAAAGATCTATTTATTTTGGGGTGGGGGTCAGGTTGGGGAGGGAGGGGAGCGGGCAGGCCACTTCTATTCGTCTTTCATTTCTCTATTTTCATCTGTCTTTGTTCTTTGGTTCCTGTGGGCCTCCCATCGCGGTGGCATCTGCCGTCGCAGAGCACTGGCTCTGGGCGCATGCGCTCCAAAGCTCTGGCTCGGTAATTGGACACATCTGTCCAGCCGCTCCACGGCACCTGAGATCTTCCCAGGCCAGTGATCGAACTGGCGCCCCTTGCACTGCAAGGCGGTGTCCTTACCCACTGGACCACCAGGGGAAGCCCTCCATTCCTTTTTAGAATATATAGTCTCAATTTATTATACTTAAACCTATGAGATTTTTCTGTTTTTAAAATACTGTAGATATTACTCTTTATGATTTTATGTATTGAGTGCCCACAAATCTGTGTCTAACAACTCACAGTAGGGATTAGAAAGTTAGTTTTAGAAAATATGTAATATGTGGGCATTACACTCATGACATTTATACTCTCCTATTTAAAGTTTTAGATATAAAAGTAGCATTTATTAATGATACAGTTAGATAATGAAACAAAGCCCAGAGTACATCTGTTATCAAAAAAACCAAAGTAGAGGTGGAGCGAAGATGTCGGCGTAGAAGGACGCGCAACCATCTCTCCTGCAAAATCGCCTGAATTGCAACCAGTTCCTGAAAAACTATGGACAGGAGGAGGTTGGATCTGATCACAGTGAGGATACTCCACATCAAAGAACAAAGGAGAAGCCACATCAAGATGGTAGGAAGGGCGCAATCGCACTTTTAAAAGTCAAACCTCATACACACCAGAGAGGCTGGGCGGGCCAAAGGCGCAAAAGCCTGTTGCAGATCAAGACCCGGGAAAGGAGCAGTGATGTCCACAAGGGACTGAGCCAGACCTGCTTTGGAGGGTCCAAGTGCCCCCTTGAGCTAGAAGTGCCCTTGAGCAGTCCTGGGAGGAGGTTACCACTAACCCGATCACAGAGCCCCCGAGGACTGGAAACTCCGTGCGCACTGTGATATGGGAAAGGGGAATAGCGATCCTGCCTGAGACTGAGCCAGACTCACCTCTGAGTAATGTGATGTCTCCCGCGGTGGCGGGGGTCGACGGTGGCCTGCAGCAGGGTCAGGTTCACTGTGGAAGTGCTTCCCATAGAGAGTGTGGGAATAAATCCTTTGTGAGAGAGATGCCATTTTCCCTACTGTAGTTTGGCTGCTGGTCAAACTGCAGGGCTGCTGGTCACCCTACAGGGCGGGAATTTTGCTCCACCAAGCAAGAAAAGGGATTTAGATTAAGCATTAAGAAACTCCCAGGGTCAGCCTGGGCAGGCCTTTTAGTTCTGGAATAGGCCGAAATAAACAAGCAGTCAAAGAGGTCTTCAGATCCAACCGCTGTCAGAGGCAAGAAAAAGACTGATAATTCCTGAATAGTCAGCAAGAGATAGAAGAACATAAACACTATTTTCACGTTTTGGCTGAAGCTGGAGTTACTGCTGGATTTTTAAAGTTGCATTTTATTAATAACCTCATTCTTTTATATTGCTTTTTTTTTGGTATTATATTGTATTCTTTTGTTTCGATTTTTTTTTTCCCTTTTTACCAAACCAACTAAATGCACGCCCCCCCCCCCCGCCCCCCGCCGTGTTTTGTTTTGTTTTGTTTTGTTTTGTTTTGTTTGGGTGTGTGAGTGTGGGTGTGTTTATTTCCTCCATTGAATTCTATTGAAGCTACTAATCTTATCAGTAAGACTGAATATATTCAAGTTTACATAATTTCTTTTTCTTTTTCCTTTTAAACCACACATTTTATTTTGGTATAAACTTCTGGTTCCCCACTGGCCTTCTAAGGTTCTGTGCGGTTTTGTTTGTTTTTACTGTTTTTGTTTCTGTATATTTTCCTATATACTTATCTCTGTTTTAATTTTTTAAATTTTTCATTTGTATTACTACTTCCTCTATAATTCTTTGCTCTCTCTGATGCTCCTTTCCTATTGCACTAAACTCTAATACATACAAATCTTTATTTCCCTATATTTAACTTTGCAGTATTATTTTATATTTCTCTTCTATCCTCCCTGTCTCTTTTTCCCTTTTCCCACCATATTTCTTAGTCTGTTCTGTTCTCATGTCCTTATCCCCAATGGGGACCCTCCTCTAGCATTATTCTCCACTTGGTGCTCTACTTAGTTTGGTTATTAACTGGTGGATATCATTCTTGGTTTACTCTATTCGCCGTGCTAACATATTCTACTATATTTTTGGTTGGAATGCTTGAGTTATGTTACAGCTGTATATGTTTGTGTGTATAACTGAATATGTTAGAGAGTATTTACATAATATTTTAATTGGCATTTCTCAAAGGTATACCTTCTGTTTCTAATTCACATATATATGTCTTAATATCATTTAATGCCATAACAAACCAGCCGTCAAATCTTCATTCCCTGGTCAGGCAACAAGCCCTGGAGCTTTAGGAGGGAGCACTGACTCCACAACTCTACAATACTAGAGAATGCCTAACACTAGAGAGCAGTATACAGGTGCGAATGCCAACAAGGGTAAACACTTGTATGCAAGTCCTGACATCACCCAACCACCAGCATCATCCAGAATAAGAAGCCTCATCCAAACAGCAAACACCAACAGACGTAACCCAAAGTTAACAAATTAACAATAACAATGAAACGGCAGAGAAATACCACACAAGTGAAGGAACAATCTACAAACACACAGGATCAAATCAATGAAGAGGATTTGGACAAACTTTCTGAAAGTGACTTCAGAAGAATGATAGTAAAGATGATCAAAAACACTGAAAACAGAATGTTAGAGAAATTGCAAGACACAACTAACACACTGAATAAAGAAATACAAGAACTTACAAAACAACTAACAGAGACAAACAACTCAATTGCTGAACTGAACAACACTGTAGAAGGAATCAAGAGCAGAGTATCTGAGACAGAAGACCGGATAAGTGAGCTGGAAGATAGAATGGTGGCAGTAACTGCTGAAAAACAGAATCTAGCTCAAAGAATGAAAAGGAGCAGAGGATAGCCTCAGAGATCTCTGGGATAATATCAAACGCACCAATATTCGAATTATAGGGGTTCCAGAAGAAGAAGAAAAAAAGAAAGGCTATGAGAAAATTTTTGAAGAGAGTCTAGTTGAAAGTTTCCCCAACATGGGAAAAGAAATAGTCAATCAAGTCCAAGAAATGCAAAGAGTACCATGCAGAATAAACCCAAGAAGAAACACACCAAGACACATATTAATGAAGCTTACACAAATTAAACACAAAGACAGAATTAAAAAAAAGCCAAGGAAACCATCCGTTATTAACTGGTGGATATCATTCTGTTACTATACTTTTTTTGGTTGGAATGCTTGAGTTATGTTACAGCTGTATATGTTTGTGTGTATAACTGAATATGTTAGAGAGTATTTACATAATATTTTAATTGGCATTTCTCAAAGGTATACCTTCTGTTTCTAATTCACATATATATGTCTTAATATCATTTAATGCCATAACAAACCAGCCGTCAAATCTTCATTCCCTGGTCAGGCAACAAGCCCTGGAGCTTTAGGAGGGAGCACTGACTCCACAACTCTACAATACTAGAGAATGCCTAACACTAGAGAGCAGTATACAGGTGCGAATGCCAACAAGGGTAAACACTTGTATGCAAGTCCTGACATCACCCAACCACCAGCATCATCCAGAATAAGAAGCCTCATCCAAACAGCAAACACCAACAGACGTAACCCAAAGTTAACAAATTAACAATAACAATGAAACGGCAGAGAAATACCACACAAGTGAAGGAACAATCTACAAACACACAGGATCAAATCAATGAAGAGGATTTGGACAAACTTTCTGAAAGTGACTTCAGAAGAATGATAGTAAAGATGATCAAAAACACTGAAAACAGAATGTTAGAGAAATTGCAAGACACAACTAACACACTGAATAAAGAAATACAAGAACTTACATAAAAACTAACAGAGACAAACAACTCAATTGCTGAACTGAACAACACTGTAGAAGGAATCAAGAGCAGAGTATCTGAGACAGAAGACCGGATAAGTGAGCTGGAAGATAGAATGGTGGCAGTAACTGCTGAAAAACAGAATCTAGCTCAAAGAATGAAAAGGAGCAGAGGATAGCCTCAGAGATCTCTGGGATAATATCAAACGCACCAATATTCGAATTATAGGGGTTCCAGAAGAAGAAGAAAAAAAGAAAGGCTATGAGAAAATTTTTGAAGAGAGTCTAGTTGAAAGTTTCCCCAACATGGGAAAAGAAATAGTCAATCAAGTCCAAGAAATGCAAAGAGTACCATGCAGAATAAACCCAAGAAGAAACACACCAAGACACATATTAATGAAGCTTACACAAATTAAACACAAAGACAGAATTCTCAAAGCAGCAAGGGAAAAGCAACTAGTGACATACAAGGGAAAGCCCATCCGTTTAACAGCCGATCTTTCAGCAGAAACTCTGCAGGCCAGAAGGGAATGGCAGGACACATTTAAACGGCTAAAAGAGAATAATCTGCAACCAAGAATCCTCTACCCTGCAAGGATCTCATTCAAAATGGATGGAGAAATCAAAAGCTTTACAGACAAGCAAAAATTAAAAGAATTTAGTCACACCAAACCAGCCTTACAACAAGTGTTAAAGGGATTTATATAGACACCAAGTATAAGAGGAGAAGATCCACAAAACAAACCCATCATAACATCTAAGAAGATGACAATAGGATCATTTGTATTGATAATTACTTTGAATGTAAATGGACTAAATGCTCCAATTAAAAGACACAGACAGGCTGAATGGATTCAAAAACACGAACCATACGTATGCTGCCTCCAGGCAACACACTTCAGACCTAGAGACACTCATAGACTGAAAGTGAGAGGATGGAAAAAAATATTCATGCAAATGGAAATTGAAAGAAAGCTGGAGTAGCAATCCTCATATCAGACAAAATAGACCTTAAAATAAAGAAGATTAGAAGAGACAAGGCAGGATACTACATAATGATCAAGGGATTGATCCAAAAAGAAGACATAACAGTCATAAATATCTATGCACCCAACACAGGAGCACCCCAATACATAAGACAAACACTCTCAGACATAAAAGAAGACATTGACAATAACACAATCATAGTAGGAGTCTTTAACACTCCTCTCACACCAATGGACAGATCATCCAAACAGAAAATTAAAAAAGAAACACAGCTTTAAATGCCACACTAGAAGAGATGGACCTCATTGATATCTTTAGGACTTTCCATCCAAAAGCGGAATACACTTTCTTCTCAAGTGCTCATGGAACATTCTCCAGGATAGACCACATCTTGGGCCACAAATCAAACCTCAGTCAATTCAAGAAAATTGAAATTATATCAACCGTCTTCTTGGACCACAATGCAATGAGACTAGAGATCAACTATTGGAAAAAAAACTGCTAACACACAAACACATGGAGATTAAACAACGCATACCTAAAAAACCAACTGATTACCAAGCAAATCAAAGGAGAAATAAAACAATTACTAGAAGAAAACAACAATGAGCACACGACAGTGCAAAACCTATGGGATACTGCAAAAGCAGTTCTAAGAGGGAAGTTTATAGCAATTCAATCCTGCCTCAAGAAACTAGGAAAATCTCAAACAGACAACCTAACCTTATGCTTAAAACAACTGGAGAAAGAAGAACAAAAACACCCCAAAGCCAGCAGAAGAAGGGAAATCATAAAGATCAAAACAGAAATAAATGGTAAAGAAACAGAAGAAACAATAGTAAAGATAAATAAAGCAAAAAGCTGGTTCTTCGAAAAGGTCAATAAAATCGACACACCACTGGCCAGACTCATCAAGAAAAAGAGAGAGAAGAATCAGATCAACAAAATCAAAAATGAAAAAGGAGAGATTACAACAGATAATGCAGAAATCCAAAGGATTCTAAGAGACTATTATGAACAACTCTACGGCAACAAACTGGACAACCTGGAAGAAATGGACAGTTTCTTAGAGAAGATTAATCTCCCAAGACTCAAAAAGGAAGAAGTAGAAACTATGAATAAGCCAATCGCAGAAATCAAATTTGTGATAAAAAATCTACCCCAAAATAAAAGCCCAGGGCCACATGGTTTCACACCCGAATTCTACCAAACATTTAAAGAAGAGCTAATGCCTGTCCTTTAAAGAAGAGCTAATGCCTGTCCTTCTAAAACTCTTCCAAACAATTGCACAGGAAGGAACACTTCCAAACATATTCTAGGAGGCTGCCATCACCCTGATACCCAAACCAGGCAAAGACAACACAAAAAAAGAAAATTATAGGTCAATTTCACTATTTCACTGATGAATCTTGACGCCAAAATCCTCAACAAAATCCTAGCAAACAGAACTCAACAACACATCAAAAAGCTCATACATCATGATCAAGTTGGTTTCATCCCAGACATGCAAGGATTCTTCAATATCTGCAAATCAATCAATATGATACACCATATCAACAAATTGAGAGACAAAAATCACATTATAATCTCAATAGATGCAGAAAAAGCCTTCGACAAAGTACAGCATCCATTTATGATAAAAACTCTTCAAAAATGGGCATAGAAGGTACCTATCTCAACATAATAAAAGACATATATGAGAAGCCCACAGCGAACATTATCCTCAATGGTGAAAAACTCAAAGCATTTCCTCTAAGTTCAGGAACAAGTGTCCACTATCACCACTCTTATTCAACATAGTCCTGGAAGTTCTAGCAACAGCAATAAGAGAAGAGAAAGAAATCAAACGAATCCAGATTGGAAAAGAAGAAGTCAAAGTCTCTCTATTTGCAGACAACATGATATTATACATAGAAAATCCCAAAGACACTATTACAAAACTACTAGAGTTAATCAGCAAATTCAGCAAAGTCGCAGGACACAAAATCAATATACAGAAATCACTGTCATTCCTATACACAAACAATGAAAAATCAGAAAACAAAATTAAAGAGGCAATCTCCTTCATCATCAAAAAACTAAATATCAGCAAACAGATAATGCAGAAATAAATTAGAACTATTATGAACAACTCTCGGCAACAAACTGGACAACCTGGAAGAAATGGACAGTTTCTTAGAGAAGATTAATCTCCCAAGACTCAAAAAGGAAGAAGTAGAAACTATGAATAAGCCAATCGCAGAAATCAAATTTGTGATAAAAAATCTACCCCAAAATAAAAGCCCAGGGCCACATGGTTTCACACCCGAATTCTACCAAACATTTAAAGAAGAGCTAATGCCTGTCCTTTAAAGAAGAGCTAATGCCTGTCCTTCTAAAACTCTTCCAAACAATTGCACAGGAAGGAACACTTCCAAACATATTCTAGGAGGCTGCCATCACCCTGATACCCAAACCAGGCAAAGACAACACAAAAAAAGAAAATTATAGGTCAATTTCACTATTTCACTGATGAATCTTGACGCCAAAATCCTCAACAAAATCCTAGCAAACAGAACTCAACAACACATCAAAAAGCTCATACATCATGATCAAGTTGGTTTCATCCCAGACATGCAAGGATTCTTCAATATCTGCAAATCAATCAATATGATACACCATATCAACAAATTGAGAGACAAAAATCACATTATAATCTCAATAGATGCAGAAAAAGCCTTCGACAAAGTACAGCATCCATTTATGATAAAAACTCTTCAAAAATGGGCATAGAAGGTACCTATCTCAACATAATAAAAGACATATATGAGAAGCCCACAGCGAACATTATCCTCAATGGTGAAAAACTCAAAGCATTTCCTCTAAGTTCAGGAACAAGTGTCCACTATCACCACTCTTATTCAACATAGTCCTGGAAGTTCTAGCAACAGCAATAAGAGAAGAGAAAGAAATCAAACGAATCCAGATTGGAAAAGAAGAAGTCAAAGTCTCTCTATTTGCAGACAACATGATATTATACATAGAAAATCCCAAAGACACTATTACAAAACTACTAGAGTTAATCAGCAAATTCAGCAAAGTCGCAGGACACAAAATCAATATACAGAAATCACTGTCATTCCTATACACAAACAATGAAAAATCAGAAAACAAAATTAAAGAGGCAATCTCCTTCATCATCGTAACCAAAAGCATAAAATATCTAGGAATAAACCTACCCAAAGAAACAAAAGAATTGCACACAGAAAATTACAAGACACTCATGAGAGACATTAAAGAAGACTTAAACAGATGGAGAGATATTCCATGTTCCTGGGTCGGAAGAATCAATATTGTGAAAATGACCATACTACCAAATGTCATCTATAGATTCAATGTGATCCCTATCAAACTACCAATGACATTCTTCACAGAACTAGACCAAAGAATAACACAGTTCATATGGAAACACAAAAGACCTCGAATAGCCAAAGCAGTCCTGAGGAAGAAGAATGGAGCTGGAGGGATCAGCCTCCCCAATTTCAGACTCTACTACAAAGCAACAGTCATCAAGATAGTATGGTACTGGCACAAAAATAGAAATATTGACCAATGGAACAAGATAGAGAACCCAGAGATAAACTCAAACACCTATGGGTGCCACATTTTTGACAAAGGAGGCGAAACTATAAAATGGGACAAAGACAGCCTCTTCAACAAATGGTACTGGGAAAATTGGACAGCTACATGCAAAAAAATGAAGTTGGAACATTCCCTGACACCATTCACATAGATCAACTCAAAATGGATTAAAGACCTAAATTTAGGTAAGACCAGAAACCATCCTCAAGGACATAAATCAAAGCAAGATCTTCTCTGACCCACCTACTAGAATACCGGAACTAAAAAGTCAAATGAACATGTGGGACCTGATGCAACTTAAAAGCTTTTGTACAGCAAAAGATATCACAAAAAAGCTGAACAGACAGCCCACAGAATGGGAGAAAATCAAAAAAAAAGTTTTAAATGAAACCACTCAAAGCATTTCCTCTAAGTTCAGGAACAAGTGTCCACTATCACCACTCTTATTCAACATAGTCCTGGAAGTTCTAGCAACAGCAATAAGAGAAGAGAAAGAAATCAAACGAATCCAGATTGGAAAAGAAGAAGTCAAAGTCTCTCTATTTGCAGACAACATGATATTATACATAGAAAATCCCAAAGACACTATTACAAAACTACTAGAGTTAATCAGCAAATTCAGCAAAGTCGCAGGACACAAAATCAATATACAGAAATCACTGTCATTCCTATACACAAACAATGAAAAATCAGAAAACAAAATTAAAGAGGCAATCTCCTTCATCATCGTAACCAAAAGCATAAAATATCTAGGAATAAACCTACCCAAAGAAACAAAAGAATTGCACACAGAAAATTACAAGACACTCATGAGAGACATTAAAGAAGACTTAAACAGATGGAGAGATATTCCATGTTCCTGGGTCGGAAGAATCAATATTGTGAAAATGACCATACTACCAAATGTCATCTATAGATTCAATGTGATCCCTATCAAACTACCAATGACATTCTTCACAGAACTAGACCAAAGAATAACACAGTTCATATGGAAACACAAAAGACCTCGAATAGCCAAAGCAGTCCTGAGGAAGAAGAATGGAGCTGGAGGGATCAGCCTCCCCAATTTCAGACTCTACTACAAAGCAACAGTCATCAAGATAGTATGGTACTGGCACAAAAATAGAAATATTGACCAATGGAACAAGATAGAGAACCCAGAGATAAACTCAAACACCTATGGGTGCCACATTTTTGACAAAGGAGGCGAAACTATAAAATGGGACAAAGACAGCCTCTTCAACAAATGGTACTGGGAAAATTGGACAGCTACATGCAAAAAAATGAAGTTGGAACATTCCCTGACACCATTCACATAGATCAACTCAAAATGGATTAAAGACCTAAATTTAGGTAAGACCAGAAACCATCCTCAAGGACATAAATCAAAGCAAGATCTTCTCTGACCCACCTACTAGAATACCGGAACTAAAAAGTCAAATGAACATGTGGGACCTGATGCAACTTAAAAGCTTTTGTACAGCAAAAGATATCACAAAAAAGCTGAACAGACAGCCCACAGAATGGGAGAAAATCATAGTAAATGAAACCACAGACAAAGAATTCATCTCCAAAATCTACAAGCAACTCAGACAACTCAGCACAGGAAAAACGAACAACCCAATCAAAAAATGGGAAAAAGACCTAAACAGACACCTCTCCAACGACGACATACAGATGGCCCAAAAGCACATGAAATGATGCTCAACCTCGCTTATAATTAAAGAAATGCAAATCAAAACTACAATGAAATATCACCTCACACCCGTCAGAATGGCCATCATCCACACATCAACAAACAACAAATGCTGGAGAGGGTACAGAGAAAAGGGAACACTCCTGCATTGCTGGTGGGAATGTAAATTGATACAGCCTCTATGGAAGACAGTCTGGAGATTTCTTATAAAACTAAAAATAGAAGCACCCTATGACCCAGCAATCCCACACTTAGGCTTATACCCTGATGAAATAAAATCTGAAAGAAGCCCCTGTACCCCAATGTTCACTGCAGCTCTCTATACAATAGCTAGAACATGGAAGCAACCTAGATGCCCATCGAGGAACAAATGGATACAAAAGCCCTGGTACATATATACAATGCAATACTACACAGCTATTAAGAGAAATGCAGAAGAATCAGCTCTAATGAGGTGGCTGGATCTAGAACGTATCATCAAAAGTGAAGTCAGTCAGAAAGAGAAGGACAAATACAGTATATTAACACATATATATGGAATCTAGTAGGATGGTGATGATGGCACATGCAGTGAAGCGATGGAAAGACAGACATGGAGAGTGGACATATAGACATTGTTGGGAAGGAACAGAGGTTGGGAGGCGTAAAGGAAGTAGCATGAAGGCCTGTACTATCATAAGTGAAGAAAATAGCTCTAGTCATTGCTCTGTGAGAAAAAGGGATCCTTCATGGGTGCTGTGTGATGGTTGGGAGGGGTGGGAAGAGGGGGATATACATATGACTAATCTGGGAACATACATATCTGTAAACAACAAAACTCTGTAAAAGTTAAAAGTAAAATAAAGGTTTTAAAAAAGAAAGAAACCACAATAAACACTTTCATCTCATTTTTTAAAAGAAATATGTCCAATTTTTTTCATTCTTTTTTTCCTTTCGTGGGAAACTGCTCAGTAGATTAGTGCTTAGGAGTTATTGGTATGAATTATTCCTGGTTTACTACTTACCGAGCTATATCCAGATGGTTTAGGGGTAAGGAATCTACCAAGAGATGAGGGTTTGATTCTTAGGTTAGGAAGACCCCCTATAGAAGCAAATGGCAACCTGCCTTAGGTATTCTTGCCTGGAAAATTCCACGGACAGAGGAGCTTTGCAGGCTGCAGTCCATGGGGTCACAAAGAGTTGGACACAACTGAATGACTGACATACAGCATATTTTATATGAAGGACTTATTTATAGTTTTCCACTTTCTCTGGTCTTCACTCCTGTGTTTTATGCCTGTCATTTGGAGTCATTTTTTTTTACCCGTTTGATATAATTATCCACTAGTAACATCTTTTCAGTTGAAGTATGTCAGAAAACACTTTTATTTTGCCTTTATTTTTTAACTTTGCTATGTATCTTAAAAAATAAGTATTTTTCTACATAGGCAGAATATTATCTCATTGAAAGTAATAGATCTTTATTTATAAGATAATATAGAGGCTATATTGTCATTTCTTTTTTAAATGTATTTATTCATTTATTTATTTTGAGCTGCAATGAGCATTGGGTCTCTTTCGCTGTTTGGTGGCTTTTTCTAGTTGTGGCAAGTGGAGGCTCCTCTGTAGTTGTGGTGCATGATCTTCTCATTGCAGTGGTTTCTCTTGTTGTGGAGAACAGGGCTCTAAAGCATATGGGCTTCAGTAGTTGTGGCATGTGGGCTCAGTAGTTGTGATTCCCAGGGTTCTAAAGTGAAGACCCAGTAATTGTGGTGCAGAGGATCAAACCCATGACCCCTGAATTGGTAGGTACATTTTTTTCTTTTTTTTTGGTGGGGGGGCACTTCTATTGGTCTTTCATTTATTTCCATCTTTGTTCTTTGACCTGTGTGGGCCTCTCATTGCAGAGCACCAGTTCTGGGCACATGTGTTCCATAGTGCTGGCTCGGTAGTTGGACACATCAGTCCAGCTCCTCTGCAGCACATGGGATCTTCCCAGGCCAGAGATCGAACCAACGGCCCTTGCACTGCAAGGCGGTGTCTTTACCCACTGGACCACCAAGGAAACCTTGTAGGAACATTTATAACTACTGGACAACCAGGGAAGTCCCAGTCATTTCTTATTCAGACTTTGCCCCTCACCCAAATTGTTCAAAACAACTGAAGTTCAATATCATGGATTTAATTTGCTTGTGTCTTTTCAGTAAGAACCATTGTACAGCTGGACTTTTCCCCAAGCAAGAAAAGTAATCTCTAGTTTATGACTTCTGTGCCATACAGATAGATGTCCAGTTTCCTTTCATCCATTCATCTTATGGTTTCAGCACCAGTTGATGATTGTTTTCAGATTTTAATTGTCATCAAGATCTATAATAATCCATCATTCCTCCTAACTCTTTTACAGATCTAGCTTTTTATTATTATTATTATTAAAAGGGGCTATTTGGTACCTTAATGTATGGTTGCTATTTAAATGAAGAACACATTTTTGATT
Source organism: Tragulus kanchil (assembly GCA_022376925.1). NCBI lineage: Eukaryota > Metazoa > Chordata > Mammalia > Artiodactyla > Tragulidae > Tragulus > Tragulus kanchil. The sequence continues at coordinate 51,455,082 of JAIOJX010000029.1, read as the reverse complement.
ATTTCTCTTTAATCATAAATTTCAGTCTATTAGTAGTTTCTTTGAATAGACACTTGAGATTTCTATTAAATATCATCATAGACCCAAACATTTTCATAGATTATGTTACTGCCATTTACAGTGATTATTCTTTATTGAAGCCCAACCCCAATTGTCACAAATTTGACTAGAGGAAGTCCCTTTAACTCATACTTGTCCCAGCCCAAAGTGAATTTAATTCCATGTCTGTCCTTAAGCACAAACCAGTGACACCTAGCACTGAAAGTGGATCCCTTAGGGGAAGATAACACACCTGAAATAAGCTGCAAGAAATTTAAAGATACATCTGAAATGTGTAATGAAGAGAAAAACATGAGGTTCTGAACACAATTATTCATGTCCTCTGACTTTGGCTGAGAGGATTTGTATTTGGTTTTCATTCATTCATTTATTGAGAATTTATTAAATTTTCATTGTGTTCCAACCATTCTGCAAATTGTTGAGGGTAAACGGAACCTAAAACATACATACTCTTGTCCTCTTTGAGATTTGCTGCAGTGGTAAAGAATCCTTAATCAAAATACTTTATTAATAAAATTTAAATGATCACTCTGTTAGGTGCTCTGAAGGAAAGGGTGAGTCTGGGGTATCAGCTGACTTGGTCTGAAAGTACAGCAAAAGTTTCCTTGAGAGTGATGCTCCATCCGAGAATACATATATAGGATTTGCACAGGTGGACTGAGGGAAGAAGTGGGGTAATGTTTCAGGCTAAAAAAGAAAAAAGACTATCTTTAGGCAATGGAAGATGAGAATATTTCAAATAAATAAAGTTCAACAGTTGATGCCATTTGAGAAATCATGTGAACTGATACTGAAACCTTGTGAAAGCTATTGATGTGGGTAAAGGCATTTATTTGTATGCAAAGGTAAAAATCTCTGAAAGAATATCATATAGTTCTCAATAGACGTTTATAGTGGAAGATTATGCTGGGAATTGAAGTAGAGCAAAAGCAAATTGTTTGTTTTAAAAGGGGCTATTTGGTACCTTAATGTATGGTTGCTATTTAAATGAAGAACACATTTTTGATTATTTCTCTTTAATCATAAATTTCAGTCTATTAGTAGTTTCTTTGAATAGACACTTGAGATTTCTATTAAATATCATCATAGACCCAAACATTTTCATAGATTATGTTACTGCCATTTACAGTGATTATTCTTTATTGAAGCCCAACCCCAATTGTCACAAATTTGACTAGAGGAAGTCCCTTTAACTCATACTTGTCCCAGCCCAAAGTGAATTTAATTCCATGTCTGTCCTTAAGCACAAACCAGTGACACCTAGCACTGAAAGTGGATCCCTTAGGGGAAGATAACACACCTGAAATAAGCTGCAAGAAATTTAAAGATACATCTGAAATGTGTAATGAAGAGAAAAACATGAGGTTCTGAACACAATTATTCATGTCCTCTGACTTTGGCTGAGAGGATTTGTATTTGGTTTTCATTCATTCATTTATTGAGAATTTATTAAATTTTCATTGTGTTCCAACCATTCTGCAAATTGTTGAGGGTAAACGGAACCTAAAACATACATACTCTTGTCCTCTTTGAGATTTGCTGCAGTGGTAAAGAATCCTTAATCAAAATACTTTATTAATAAAATTTAAATGATCACTCTGTTAGGTGCTCTGAAGGAAAGGGTGAGTCTGGGGTATCAGCTGACTTGGTCTGAAAGTACAGCAAAAGTTTCCTTGAGAGTGATGCTCCATCCGAGAATACATATATAGGATTTGCACAGGTGGACTGAGGGAAGAAGTGGGGTAATGTTTCAGGCTAAAAAAGAAAAAAGACTATCTTTAGGCAATGGAAGATGAGAATATTTCAAATAAATAAAGTTCAACAGTTGATGCCATTTGAGAAATCATGTGAACTGATACTGAAACCTTGTGAAAGCTATTGATGTGGGTAAAGGCATTTATTTGTATGCAAAGGTAAAAATCTCTGAAAGAATATCATATAGTTCTCAATAGACGTTTATAGTGGAAGATTATGCTGGGAATTGAAGTAGAGCAAAAGCAAATTGTTTGTTTTTAATTTTAAAACTTTCTCAAGGATTGGAATTATTTTCATGCATCAATATTATTTTTCAAATTAAAAAAAGGAATTTTCATCCATCTCATAGGATTAAATTCCCAAATCTATTTTTGTTAGTTCAAAAATTGTAAAACAAAGTAAATGCATCATTTATTATTTTCATAATGCAAAATATATCCATCTATACAAAAAAAATACAGATGATCACTGTGTAGACAAACTAAGACAAGTAATTTTTTAAAATAAAAACTCCTCCATACACCTAGGATAGGTATTCTGTACTCCTGGATCTTGGAGTTCTCTTTTTGTCACTTCTTCTTAAAAAGCATTATGGTAGGGCTTTCCTGGTGGTCCAGTGGGTAAGGACACTGCCTTACAGTGCAAGGGACGTCAGTTCGATCCCTGGCCTGGGAAGATCCCACGTGCCTCAGAGCGGCTGGACCGATGTGTCCAATTATCGAGTCGGAGCTCTGGGGTGCATGCGCCCAGAGCTGGCGCTCTGCGACGACAGAGGCCACCACGATGGGAGGCCCACAGGAGCCAAAGAACAAAGATGGATGAAAATAGAGAAATGAAAGACCAATAGAAGTGGCCCACCCATGCCCCTCCCTCCCCACCCCACTCCCCAAAAGATAAATAAATAAAATAGATGTTTAAAAAAAAATTTTTTTTTAAATAGCAAGCATTATGGCAGGTGTGAGAATATTACACTGTTAGTGCATCCAGTCTTTATTTTGTTGTGTGTCCTGAAATTCAATTAAGAAATTCCCACTTTCTATCTGCAGTGTTTTAGAGAGAGAACTAACCACTGGATTCTCACATGAAAGTTTTAAGCATAAGAAATTTAGTCTTTTCTCCTGAATGTATTCACTTCATTAGTTTTTGGAAGAAACTACCGTAAACGGAGAAAGAGAAGAGAGACTTGGACACCTCTGAGTTCTTAAGGAAAGACTTCCTTTGCGTAGAATCGTCCATCAATTTCAGCTCTAAAGAAACTAATGAAAACGTGATCTGAATGGGTAGCTGAAAATTGAGTAGTAATTTAAAACTCCATTGAAGTTGCTCATCACATGTAAGGTACAGCTTGTTCCTTGTATTGTAAATGTTTAAATGTTGGGTATTTTTGCCAAAATTATATTTTTTTTTCCCAAAGGAATAATGATGTGATAATGTGAGTATAGTTTAAAGCACTTAATCTTCAATGAGCAGATTTGTGGCATATTTTTATAAATCTTTTAAAATAAGACCTAGTATATTCACAAATATAAGTTTTTTTTTTTTTTTTTTTTTTTTTTTTAGAATATATGGGAACCTATTCTATCTGGAAGTTTATTCTTATTAGAAGTATTTTTTCAGGAAATAACTTTAAAGCTGGAAGTCTCTGGCACTGAGGACAGATTTTTTTTTTTTTTAGGTGCTCCTAGTTGTATATTGTCCAACTTCAATTTCAGTAAATTTTGCTTTCAAATTTTCTTAACTTTGTACTTAAACCACTTACTCCTAGTTTGTATGCTTATATTAATAGCATTTTATGACTGCTGAAATAAATTCAGTGTCTGTCCAACTTTTCTTTTTGAAAAAGCTTAAAAATTAAGTCTAGAAATACTTTTAATTGAAAAGCAACAAATTAAAAATCAATTTATGGTATCAAGAAAAACAAAGAAGCAAAATCCTATAAAATTCTCCAGGTATTTCCCCTGTAAATCTTTGAAAATTCTTTAATCTTTTTTTTTTTTTTTTTAGTAATTCATATATTGATATATAGGAATATAGAATTATCATTCTAAAAATATTTTGTAATTTTGTAGGAAAAAAGAAAACAGTCTCAATGGCTTTGGTAGAGATTTGATATTCAAGGAATAAAAGATAGAGGGAGAAAGAAGGAAATAAAAGAATCAGTGCTACACAGTAACTTCAAAACAAGATTATTATCATGTTTTCAGATAAATTATGTAGTTTAATCCATGAAATAAGATGAAGATCAAAAAGATCACAAAGATCCTTCATTCTGCCCTCTGCAACAGCTGTTTCCAAGCTGATATTGAACATGGAAACAATTTAAAATCCATTGGTTTTAGCACTTTCTTGGTCTTTGAGAACAATTCCAGGGCTATATTTTTCTAATGTGACATATTTAAAATACATATCATTAAAACTCTGATTTCTCTTTAAGCATGAGGATAAAGCTTAAGGTACAGCTTGTTCCTTGTATTGTAAATGTTTAAATGTTGGGTATTTTTGCCAAAATTATATTTTTTTTTCCCAAAGGAATAATGATGTGATAATGTGAGTATAGTTTAAAGCACTTAATCTTCAATGAGCAGATTTGTGGCATATTTTTATAAATCTTTTAAAATAAGACCTAGTATATTCACAAATATAAGTTTTTTTTTTTTTTTTTTTTTTTTTTAGAATATATGGGAACCTATTCTATCTGGAAGTTTATTCTTATTAGAAGTATTTTTTCAGGAAATAACTTTAAAGCTGGAAGTCTCTGGCACTGAGGACAGATTTTTTTTTTTTTTAGGTGCTCCTAGTTGTATATTGTCCAACTTCAATTTCAGTAAATTTTGCTTTCAAATTTTCTTAACTTTGTACTTAAACCACTTACTCCTAGTTTGTATGCTTATATTAATAGCATTTTATGACTGCTGAAATAAATTCAGTGTCTGTCCAACTTTTCTTTTTGAAAAAGCTTAAAAATTAAGTCTAGAAATACTTTTAATTGAAAAGCAACAAATTAAAAATCAATTTATGGTATCAAGAAAAACAAAGAAGCAAAATCCTATAAAATTCTCCAGGTATTTCCCCTGTAAATCTTTGAAAATTCTTTAATCTTTTTTTTTTTTTTTTTAGTAATTCATATATTGATATATAGGAATATAGAATTATCATTCTAAAAATATTTTGTAATTTTGTAGGAAAAAAGAAAACAGTCTCAATGGCTTTGGTAGAGATTTGATATTCAAGGAATAAAAGATAGAGGGAGAAAGAAGGAAATAAAAGAATCAGTGCTACACAGTAACTTCAAAACAAGATTATTATCATGTTTTCAGATAAATTATGTAGTTTAATCCATGAAATAAGATAAAGATCAAAAAGATCACAAAGATCCTTCATTCTGCCCTCTGCAACAGCTGTTTCCAAGCTGATATTGAACATGGAAACAATTTAAAATCCATTGGTTTTAGCACTTTCTTGGTCTTTGAGAACAATTCCAGGGCTATATTTTTCTAATGTGACATATTTAAAATACATATCATTAAAACTCTGATTTCTCTTTAAGCATGAGGATAAAGCTTAAAAGCTATGATTACTCACTTTAATGTAAAACATTTAGAAGAAAAATATACCAACGTTTTAGTCAATATCATTTAAAGTATATGGGTATGATTACATTTATATGCATATATATGTGTAAGATATAGACACATAAATGTGTCTATACACATAAGTGTATATAGTGTTCTAAATTTATTTATAACACTTGGAAGAAAATAACATTTATATTCATGCCTTTTCATAAGCTTACTGTAGTGAATTCTTCTTCAGTTGTCTAGAATTCTTTTTCCTAAAGAGAAAAGAATCATCATCTTACTTTATCCACATTTTTTAAAAAGTAGACTGATAAAAAACAACTTAAATTTGTATCTCTAGACAAATATTAAGTTGATGCCTTTTTAGGGTTGGCATCTATTAGAGATAAATGAATGCTAGAGGGCCGAAAGAAGCAAATAAAAGAAGAAAGATGTGTGTGCATGTTAAGAAATCTCTTCCCTAGTTTATTTTTCTATATTTTTGAATTGACGCCTTAAAGTGCTTAGCATATGTGGTCCATATGTAAACCACCAGAGTCACCATCGTATATCCAACCCACTGCCATGACTCGGGATCAAAGAAGGGTCTTCGTGTTCACTACGATCATCTTACATATCCAGCTCATTTTTTAATCAGCAGTTTAAAATTTCCAAGCACTGTCCTGGCTTAAGATTTTATTGTAAGTCTTTTTATCTTAATTTTTTTTTTTTTTTTTTTTGGATAAACCCTTGCCTCCCGTATCCCTCTTAGGGTCTAAGATTTTCCTTTTCTTGGTGCCGAAGTGGTTATTATCTCTGTACTACCACAAAATCAGGCTGTTCCATTTTAACTGCTTTAACTTTAATTTTTTTATCCAAGTATTTCCTATCCATGCCCATACCTTTGGTCAAAGAGGGATAATAACAAGAATGGAAAGGACATTTTTATAAGGCACACAGAGACCCATTAAATCCCATGTGGGCACACGTAGCTTCTTGAAAGCAGTGTGCTTAGGAAGTAGCCATTACCCATGTGATCTAGGGTCATGTCAGTCCAACAAAAAAGTTCAGATATCCAAACCAAAATCTAGTTTCAGTTCCATAGATCCCTTTTTGGCCAGGCTGTCATTCTGAGAATGTACCGGCAAGGCTGTCTGAGGTTGCCCTTCCTAGGAAGAAAGGAACATCACGTCCAGGAATGGTCCTGGCAGAATCCTGAATTTCTCAAATGAATGAATGTGTAACCCTCTACTCTTTGGGGCTTGATCATTACCCAGGAAGTGGCCAAAAGGAGATGACCCTTTTCCCGAGTCACCCACACTAAGTGGTCAAACTATTTTATGACATTTGAGGACCAGTAGGTGTTCAGGGACGTAGAGTCAGAGATCTTTGAGGGTTGATTTTGAAAGGGATCATTCCAGCACTCAAGAATACCACATGCCTATGGGTGGTAGTGAGAATGGGAAATCCAGTGAATCATCTGACTGTTAATACATTGGTGAGCAGCCTTCTAAATAAATGTCAAAATATAAGAAAGTCAAAAATATAAGACAGACTATTTTCGGGGGCCACAGTGATACGTACAGAGATTGCTAGTTAGACCAGAACAGCAACGCTAACCTAAAAGAGGTTCGTCACTGGTCAAGACACCATAGCAGGTCTCAAACTGGTCAGGGTCTAAAGATTCAATCATCATAGTGATTGTGAATTTACTTCTTCTCTCACTCAGCTTACCCATGTGCGTCTGTAACTGTTGTCTCCTAATTCTTAGCCACATCAATCAAAAGAAAAGATAGTATTTACTTATTGATCCTTTCTTCAATATTGTGACACCTTTGATGTAATCTGAGGTCTTAAGCTAAAGAATAAATTTCTCCTGTTAGAACTGCAGGGCAGAAAATCTACATATTTGAATGCCTATGGTATTGTCAAATCATAAGTTTGCAACCATTACTACATAAGACCAATCACAGTGGAGGATATTGCTGTCTCTGCTGCTTTACCCAAGAGCACAGTGATTGTATCAATTCTAGTCATAGTAATAATAGATATACTGAGGACTTGTAAGATACTTCACAGTTTACAAAGTAGCTTCCACATTATGATTTCATCCATGCAAACACCCTTGGCAGTGGCAGTTAAGTCATTAAGTCATTGTGACCGCATGGACTGTAGCCTGCCAGGCTCCTCTGTCCAGGGGCTTCTTCAGGCAAGAATACTGGAATGGGTTGTCATTTCCTTTTCCAGGAAATCCCTGACCCAGGGAATGAGCCCAGGTCTCTTGCATTGCACACAGATTCTTTACCCCCTGAGCCACCAGGGAAGATATTTCAAACACCCTTAATAGTAAATAAATATACCATAAATAATAAATAAGTGATTTACCCTTTATCAGGCAATCTCAAAGCAGCGAAGCTACCACAGAAAGTGGGATATTCGATACTGAAAATCTGGTGCAGGTCCAGAGCTGTCATTAAAGCTTTGCTCTGAGAAGGAAAGTATGACTAAGGTCTTTTGTTTTGCATGTGTGGAGATCTTGCTATGTAACTTGTAAATGTTCAGGAAAAGCTTGGGGATGTTTGATACTTAATTACAAGATTGGGTCAACTAATACAAGGCCCTTGATTCTCAAGTTCTCATTAGATACTTTTGATGTTGGAGGTTATTGTGTGCAGCAGTGGATGCAGAAAGTTGGTTTGGCCTAGGTTGTCATTCTCCCCATCCCCTTCCCCCAATTACCTGCATGATGTACTGGTCGGGTGGGCAGTGCTACTGAAGAGTTCTTTCATCTGAAAGCAAAGATGAAAACAAACCAGTGAGTTCTCCCTGCATTGTTCACTAGGTCTTTGTTTTATCTTCCAAAGGTTTCATGTTTGATAATGAATAAATTAGGATAAAATATGAATGCACCCTCTGTAAGGACCCAGCAGGAAACATTGGCTGTTGAGCCAGATCTCAATCAGCGAAAGAAAGGGGTTCATTCTGGCATCAAGGACAAGCTTGGGAAGCTTGCTTATTTAGAAGAAAACTCAAGATGAAAAGGAATTGTGTGTGTGCATGGTGTCTATGTGTGTGCGAGACAGATAATAGGTGGACTTAGAAAAGTTCCGATTTTATGGAAACACTACAAATTTTATAATGTGTATAGTTTAAGTAATTTCCTTTCAGGATAATTTAGTCTTTAAAATATTTATTCAAGAATTATTTCCCCGCTCATAATTAAATTGGCATAAAAATTTTACTAATGCCTCTTGGAGGCCGAACATCTTTTGAGGTTCATGCTCATTTATTTCTTTCATGCACATTTATTAATATAAAATATCTATGTGGCTCCCATAAACTGTTACTCGCCCTCATAGAGACAGCTGGAGCTATTTTTAAAAGAAGAATTGTATGGAAACTGGCTTACATAGAATTTTGTGAACAGCGTCATATACGTGGTGTTAATGTATCTTTTCCCTTATTGTCGAATTTAACTCTGCTTGTCTCTTCCTGGTCTCCCACACATATAATTCTTCTTTTAAAGGTTGCTATCTGTTATTATTCTGGGGGCCGTGCCATAAGTGACTCAACTGTATTACTTTCAAGCCAGGATCTGGGGCTAAGAGCACACAAATCTAAGATGCTATGTGGTTATATGCTGTAGCCATTCTCCTCACATCAGCCTTGCCACGAAAGCTGTCACAGGAAGTTAGCAACTTCCAACTCTTTCTGCCACTCAGTTTGTAGACAGAGGCTGGCTTTTGTCTGCAGCCCTCCCTTCATCTAGGACAGGCCTGAAAGCAAGAGATGGAAGCTTTGGCATGGGCTTCAATTCTAAATTATGCAAGAGGGATGAAGTTCACCCGAGGACCTGTCAAGTGGGCAAAATGTTTTTCTGGCATCAGCTTTTGTGCATTTTCTCCCTCTTTACTGTGTCCTTCTTTCTACCCGATTGCAGGCTCCAGGAGAGCTACGAAATGAAGCTTGTAGAAACTGTGATACAGGTGGGGAAACGTTCATCCAAATTGTACATGAACAAAAAGCCTATTTCTTACAGTGTGGAGATTCCTCAAAAGACTATGAGTAGAGCCACCATATGACCCAGCAATCCCACTACTAGGCATATACCCTGAGGAAATCAAAATTGAAAGAGACATATGTACCCCATTGTTCATTACAGCACTTTTTACAATAGCTAGAACATGGAAGCAACCTAGTTGTCCATCGACAGATGAATGGATAAAGAAGCTGTGGTACATATACACAATGGATATTACTCAGTCATAAAAAGAAATGCATTTGAATCAGTTCTAATGAGGTGGATGAACCTAGAACCTATTGTACAGAGTGAAGTATATCAGAGAGAGAAAGATAAATCTTGTATACTGATACATATATATGGAATCTAGAAAGATGGTGCCAATAAATGAGCATGCAGAGCAGCGATGGAGAGGCAGACATGAACAGTCTTATGGACATTGTGGTGAGGGGTGGGAATATGCTGTGGAGCTAGGGGATCTCAAACAGGGGCTCTGTGGCAACTTGGAGGGGTGGGGTGCGGAGGAAGATGAGAGGCAGGTTTTGGGGATAACGTGTATATACCTATGGAGGAATTTAACTCTGCTTGTCTCTTCCTGGTCTCCCACACATATAATTCTTCTTTTAAAGGTTGCTATCTGTTATTATTCTGGGGGCCGTGCCATAAGTGACTCAACTGTATTACTTTCAAGCCAGGATCTGGGGCTAAGAGCACACAAATCTAAGATGCTATGTGGTTATATGCTGTAGCCATTCTCCTCACATCAGCCTTGCCACGAAAGCTGTCACAGGAAGTTAGCAACTTCCAACTCTTTCTGCCACTCAGTTTGTAGACAGAGGCTGGCTTTTGTCTGCAGCCCTCCCTTCATCTAGGACAGGCCTGAAAGCAAGAGATGGAAGCTTTGGCATGGGCTTCAATTCTAAATTATGCAAGAGGGATGAAGTTCACCCGAGGACCTGTCAAGTGGGCAAAATGTTTTTCTGGCATCAGCTTTTGTGCATTTTCTCCCTCTTTACTGTGTCCTTCTTTCTACCCGATTGCAGGCTCCAGGAGAGCTACGAAATGAAGCTTGTAGAAACTGTGATACAGGTGGGGAAACGTTCATCCAAATTGTACATGAACAAAAAGCCTATTTCTTACAGTGTGGAGATTCCTCAAAAGACTATGAGTAGAGCCACCATATGACCCAGCAATCCCACTACTAGGCATATACCCTGAGGAAATCAAAATTGAAAGAGACATATGTACCCCATTGTTCATTACAGCACTTTTTACAATAGCTAGAACATGGAAGCAACCTAGTTGTCCATCGACAGATGAATGGATAAAGAAGCTGTGGTACATATACACAATGGATATTACTCAGTCATAAAAAGAAATGCATTTGAATCAGTTCTAATGAGGTGGATGAACCTAGAACCTATTGTACAGAGTGAAGTATATCAGAGAGAGAAAGATAAATCTTGTATACTGATACATATATATGGAATCTAGAAAGATGGTGCCAATAAATGAGCATGCAGAGCAGCGATGGAGAGGCAGACATGAACAGTCTTATGGACATTGTGGTGAGGGGTGGGAATATGCTGTGGAGCTAGGGGATCTCAAACAGGGGCTCTGTGGCAACTTGGAGGGGTGGGGTGCGGAGGAAGATGAGAGGCAGGTTTTGGGGGATAACGTGTATATACCTATGGAGGATTCAGGTCAATGTGTGGCAGTAAACAACAAAACTCTGCAGATATATGTATATGTATATATATATAATTAAACTTATTTTTAATATTGTATGTTATAGTCCTGTGAAACATGTAAAGAATCCACCTGCATCACAGGAGACGTGGGTTTGATCCCTGGGTCAGGAAGATCCCCTGGAGGAAGGCATGGTAACCCTCTCCACTATTCTTACTGGGAAAATCCCATGGACAGAGGAGCCTGGTGGGCTATGGTCCATGGGTCACAAGGAATTGGATACGAGTGAAGCAACTGAGCACACACACACACACACACACACGTGACTTATTTATTATAACTGGAGATTCATACCTCTAAATAACCTCTATTTCATCCTACCGAGCCTCCTACTTTCTGACAACTTAACCTTTGAATCAGAGTCTCTTTGTGTTGTGGTTTGCTTTGTAGATTCCACATATAAATGAAATCATGTGTTACTTAATTTTCTCTCTCTGACTTATTCATTTAATACACTCTAGGTCCATACTTTGCCCCAAATGGAAAGTTTTTATCGCTGAGTAAAATTCCACTGTGTATGCATCTGTATGTTTATGTAAGTATGTGTGTGTATATGTATATATGTCTGTATGCACATATGTGTGTATATATGTATATATAATGTTTTCCTTACCATTTGCCTAATGATGGACACTTAGGTTGCTTCCATATATTGAGTATTGTATTAATAAGTAATGATACAGTGAACTTTGGAATGCCTATGTGTCTATGCTAAGTCACTCAGTCATGTCCAACTCTTTGCAACCCTATGGACTATAGCCCATTAGGCTCCTCTGTCCATGGGGTTCTCCACGCAAAAAGAAAACTGAATACATATATATGGAATCTAGAAAGATGGTGCCAATAAATGAGCATGCAGAGCAGCGATGGAGAGGCAGACATGAACAGTCTTATGGACATTGTGGTGAGGGGTGGGAATATGCTGTGGAGCTAGGGGATCTCAAACAGGGGCTCTGTGGCAACTTGGAGGGGTGGGGTGCGGAGGAAGATGAGAGGCAGGTTTTGGGGGATAACGTGTATATACCTATGGAGGATTCAGGTCAATGTGTGGCAGTAAACAACAAAACTCTGCAGATATATGTATATGTATATATATATAATTAAACTTATTTTTAATATTGTATGTTATAGTCCTGTGAAACATGTAAAGAATCCACCTGCATCACAGGAGACGTGGGTTTGATCCCTGGGTCAGGAAGATCCCCTGGAGGAAGGCATGGTAACCCTCTCCACTATTCTTACTGGGAAAATCCCATGGACAGAGGAGCCTGGTGGGCTATGGTCCATGGGTCACAAGGAATTGGATACGAGTGAAGCAACTGAGCACACACACACACACACACACACACGTGACTTATTTATTATAACTGGAGATTCATACCTCTAAATAACCTCTATTTCATCCTACCGAGCCTCCTACTTTCTGACAACTTAACCTTTGAATCAGAGTCTCTTTGTGTTGTGGTTTGCTTTGTAGATTCCACATATAAATGAAATCATGTGTTACTTAATTTTCTCTCTCTGACTTATTCATTTAATACACTCTAGGTCCATACTTTGCCCCAAATGGAAAGTTTTTATCGCTGAGTAAAATTCCACTGTGTATGCATCTGTATGTTTATGTAAGTATGTGTGTGTATATGTATATATGTCTGTATGCACATATGTGTGTATATATGTATATATAATGTTTTCCTTACCATTTGCCTAATGATGGACACTTAGGTTGCTTCCATATATTGAGTATTGTATTAATAAGTAATGATACAGTGAACTTTGGAATGCCTATGTGTCTATGCTAAGTCACTCAGTCATGTCCAACTCTTTGCAACCCTATGGACTATAGCCCATTAGGCTCCTCTGTCCATGGGGTTCTCCACGCAAAAACACGGGAGGGTTGCCATGCCCTCCTCCAGAGCATGCTTCTGACTCAAGGATGGAACCTATGTCTCTGACGTCTTCTGCATTTGCAGGTGGATTCTTTACCACTAGCGCAGCCTAGGAAGCCCTGAGATGCCTTTATCCTTGCTAATTAGATTTTTGTTTTCTTCAGATAAATACCCTGAAATAGAATTGCTGGATCATATGGCAGTTCTATTTCAGATGTTTTGATGAACCTTCATAATATCTTCCATAGTGGCTGCAACAGTTTGCACACCCACCAACAACACAGGAGGGTTTTCTTTTCTTCACATCCTCTCCAGCCTTTGTTACTATTGTTATCTTGATGATGGTCATTCTGATAGGTGTGAGGTAGCACCTCAATGTGATCTTGGCTTGAATTTCTCTAATGAATAGTGATTTTGAGCATATTTTCATGTGTCTGTTGGCTATCTGTAGGTATTCTTTGGGAAAAAAAAAATTTTTTTCAGATCCTCTGTCCTTGTTTTGATTGTGTGTGTGTCCTTGTTTTGATTGGGTTGTTTCTGATGTTGAGTTATATGAGTTCTCCGTGTATTTTAACTATTAACCCCTTATCAAATATGTCATTTTACAAATATCTTCCCTAAGTCAGGAAGCTACTTTTCCTAATAGTTTCCTTCACTGTGCAAAAGCTTTTTAGTTTTGTTGTTTCCTATCTGTTCATTTTTGTATTGTCTCTCTTGCCTGAAGAGATATATCCTAAAAATAAAAATACCACTAAGACCCATGTCAAAGAACTTACATTTTTTCTGGGAATTTTTCTAATACCATTTATTGAAGAGGTTGTCTTTTCCTCACAGTATACCCTTGCCTCTCTTGTCATAGATTAAGCTCACACAAGAGACAGTTTATTCTGGTCCATTCAACTATGTGCATTTTTGTGTATGCGCCTATGGCATACTGTTTTGATTACTGCAGCTTTCGATTAGAGTTTGAAATCAGGAAACATGATTCTTCCCCAACACCACAGTTAAAAGACATCAATTCTTTGTTGCTTAGCCTTCTTTATGGTCCAGCTCTCACATCCCTACATGACTACTGGGAAAACCATAGCTTTGACTATACAGACTTTTGTTGGCAAAGTAACGTCTCTGTTTTTGAATATGCTGTCTAGGTTTGTCATAGCTTTCCTTCCAAAGAGCAAGCATCTTTTAATTTCATGGCTGTGGTCACCATCCACAGTGATTTTGGAGCTGAAGAAAATAAAGTCTGCCCATCTATTTGCCATGAAGTGATGGGACTGGATGCCATGATCTAAGTTTTTTTTAATGTTGAGTTTTAGGCCAGCTTTTTCACTCTCCTGCTTCACCTTCATCAAGAGGCTCTTTAGTTCTTCAGTTTCTGTCCTAAGGATGGTGTCATCTGCATACCTTAGGTTATTGATAGTTCTGGTAATCTTGACTGCAGCTTGTGCTTCAATCCAACCTGGCATTTCTCGTGGTATACTCTGCATATATATTAAATAAGCAGGGTGACAATAGACAGCCTTGGTGTACTCCTTTCCCAATTTGGAACCAGTCTGTTGTTTCAAGTCCATTCTAACTGTTGCTTTTTGTTCTGCACACAGGTTTCACAGGAGGCAGGCAAGGTGGTATGGTATTCCTATCTCTTTCAGAATTTTCCAGTTTGTTGTGATCCGCACAGTAAAAGGCTTTAGTGTAGTCAATGAAGCAGAGGTAGATGTTTTTCTGGAATTCTCTTGGTCTTTCTACAATCCAAAAGATGTTGACAGTTTGATCTATGGTTCCTCTGCCTTTTCTAAGTCCAGCTTGTACATCTGGAAATTCTTGGTTCATGTGATGTTGAAGCCTACCTTGGATGATTTATCCCTGGTATAAATTCCACTTGATAATGTGAATGATTCTTTTAGTGCATGGTTGAAATTTGTTTGCTAATATTTTCTTGAGAATTTTTACAACTATGTTCATCTGTCACTTTGGCCTGTAATTTTCTTTTCTTTTTTGTGGTGTCTTTGGCTAGTTTTGATATCAGGGTCATGCTGGCCTCATAGAATGAGTTGGGAAGCATACTTTTTTTTCTGTTTAGCTTGGGTAATTTCCCACTACCCTGTCTTCCAGATCACTGATCCATTTATATCATCTACCTATTATTGATTCCTTCTAGTATATTTTTTTTTCAATCATTGTATGTTTTAACTCTGATCAGTTCTTCTTTTACTTTGTAAGTCTTTGTTAAAATTCTCACTGTGTCCCTCCATTCTTCCTGAGTTCATTATCTTTATGATCATTACTTTGAACTCTTTATTGGGATGATGGTTTATTTCTACTTCATTTAGTTCTTCTCCTCAAGTTTTGTCTTATTCCTTCATTTGGAGCATTTCCCTCTATCTCCTCATTTTGCTTAACTTTCTGTATTTATGTCTAAGTATTAAGTATGTTGGTTATGTTTCCCAGTCTTAAAATAGTGGCATTATGTAGATGTTCTACATAAGGGGCCAAACTGTGCACTCCCCTTTAGTCACCAAAGCTATATGCCCTAGGGTGTCCCTATGTGGGCTATGTGGCTCCTCCTTGTGTTATGGCATGACCAGCTCCTATATGGTTGCTAGTGGTGAGGCCTGACCCCTGGCCTGGTCAGTTGCCAGTTTCTGCCTTGTGGGGTGGCTGTTAGGGGTTTAGGGCCAGGACCAGTCCACTAATGGGTGGAGCTGAATCCTGAGACTGTTGCCTGTGGGGCTATTGGGCCCAGGGCTGGTGCCAGCCTGCTAGCAGATTGGGCTGAGTGCCTACATGGCTGGCTCTGTAGCCTGGGGGTTCCTGGCACTAGTGCCAACCTGCAAGTGGGAAGGTAAGCCCTAGCCCTAATGGGCTAGAGGAAGAAGTCCAAAATGGCACTTGTCAACACTAGTGTCCTTATCACAGAATGTGCTCCCATAAATGGTTGGCATCTGTGACTATGTCCCTAGATGAAACCCCAATTGTCTCCTGCCTCTCAGAGGCTCTCCAAGACTGTAAGTGGGTCTGGCCTGGAAATTCTCAAGTTATTACCTCTGCACTGGGACTTGGAGCAGGTGAAATTTTGCACATGCCCTTAAAAGTGGAGTTTCTGCATTGTACTGCCCTCTGGCTCTCTATGTACAAACCTGATTACCTTTAAAGCCCGATATTCTGGAGTCCCCTCTTCCCAGTGCAGGATGCTGGTCTGGGGAGCTTTACATAAAGCACATGCCTAGGGGAGAACCTCTGAAACTGTGGTTTTCCTCCTGTTTGTGGGTCACTGACCCAGCAGTGTGGGTTGTAACTATAGCTCATCTCCACCTTTGCTGCTTGTTTCATTGTAATTTCTTCTTTATGTCTTTAGCCATGGAAAGTCTTTTCTGTGGGTCATTATGTCTTTCTTATTGTGAGTTGCTCTGTAAATCGTTGTAAATTTTGGTGTGTCTATGGGAGGAAGTGAGGTGTGAGTCTTCCAACTCTACCACCTGGGCCACACTTCTCCCAAAATTTAATTTCTAAATTAAAAATTCTTTAGTTCTTCTCCTCAAGTTTTGTCTTATTCCTTCATTTGGAGCATTTCCCTCTATCTCCTCATTTTGCTTAACTTTCTGTATTTATGTCTAAGTATTAAGTATGTTGGTTATGTTTCCCAGTCTTAAAATAGTGGCATTATGTAGATGTTCTACATAAGGGGCCAAACTGTGCACTCCCCTTTAGTCACCAAAGCTATATGCCCTAGGGTGTCCCTATGTGGGCTATGTGGCTCCTCCTTGTGTTATGGCATGACCAGCTCCTATATGGTTGCTAGTGGTGAGGCCTGACCCCTGGCCTGGTCAGTTGCCAGTTTCTGCCTTGTGGGGTGGCTGTTAGGGTTCAGGGCCAGGACCAGTCCACTAATGGGTGGAGCTGAATCCTGAGACTGTTGCCTGTGGGGCTATTGGGCCCAGGGCTGGTGCCAGCCTGCTAGCAGATTGGGCTGAGTGCCTACATGGCTGGCTCTGTAGCCTGGGGGTTCCTGGCACTAGTGCCAACCTGCAAGTGGGAAGGTAAGCCCTAGCCCTAATGGGCTAGAGGAAGAAGTCCAAAATGGCACTTGTCAACACTAGTGTCCTTATCACAGAATGTGCTCCCATAAATGGTTGGCATCTGTGACTATGTCCCTAGATGAAACCCCAATTGTCTCCTGCCTCTCAGAGGCTCTCCAAGACTGTAAGTGGGTCTGGCCTGGAAATTCTCAAGTTATTACCTCTGCACTGGGACTTGGAGCAGGTGAAATTTTGCACATGCCCTTAAAAGTGGAGTTTCTGCATTGTACTGCCCTCTGGCTCTCTATGTACAAACCTGATTACCTTTAAAGCCCGATATTCTGGAGTCCCCTCTTCCCAGTGCAGGATGCTGGTCTGGGGAGCTTTACATAAAGCACATGCCTAGGGGAGAACCTCTGAAACTGTGGTTTTCCTCCTGTTTGTGGGTCACTGACCCAGCAGTGTGGGTTGTAACTATAGCTCATCTCCACCTTTGCTGCTTGTTTCATTGTAATTTCTTCTTTATGTCTTTAGCCATGGAAAGTCTTTTCTGTGGGTCATTATGTCTTTCTTATTGTGAGTTGCTCTGTAAATCGTTGTAAATTTTGGTGTGTCTATGGGAGGAAGTGAGGTGTGAGTCTTCCAACTCTACCACCTGGGCCACACTTCTCCCAAAATTTAATTTCTAAATTAAAAATTCTTTAAGTCTAGCTAACAAGTTGTAAAGATAGTTTGGGTACTTCCCCAAACAACTTATCAGCAGTAGTTTCTTATGCTATGTTTACGTGTAACATGCCATGAGGACGGTGCTTTTTCTTTTTGTTTAGAAGGCACTTCCGTATTCTCTGCCCTGTGGTTGCTAGTATAGGCAGTTCAATCACTGAGCACACAATAGTAATTCTTCTCCTTAGTTATCTTGCACAGCATGATAAGTGACCTGGCTCAGTGTAAAATAAACTTATGCTCAAGTAGAGTCAATGCAGAATATGTAAAAAAAGGTATGTAACAGGTCCATTGCTTTATCTAATGGACATTGCAATTACAACATTTTTTTCTCTCAATCTATAATCAGATATATGTTTCTATACTAATAAATATGAAGATAAGACATAATTTATGAAACTGTGATTAAAGTTATTAATAAAATATATTAAGGCTTTTTGATTCCTTTGAGAGAAATTTAGAGACTTAAGAATGTTTTAATAATAAGCATTTCTTGATAACACAAGATGTAGGAAGATAACATAAGATGTATGACTATGTGCTATACCTACAGTAAGATTAAAATATATTATATAAAAAGTAATTTCTTTTTGTGTTTTATCTAAATGTATTTGACACTTTTTACTTAAATTTTTTTCTTGACCTTTTCCTTCTCACTTCCTTTTTTCTTTGCATGACCATGAAAGTGGAGATTTTTATCTATTAATTAGTAGTAGAAACTTACTTTAGAGTTGCCTGAGGCAACCATGCATCAGTGGTTAAGTACTACATTGCTATCATATAATTAACTAACTTTCAGCATTTAAGGAAGAGGGGGAGGAGAGAGGAGAGGAGAGGAAGAGAGATGAAAGAGAAAAGCAGAAAGTTGTTGAAGGAAAAGTGTTTACTGTAGGAAAATATATTATAGTTATTAATATGATAACTTGCAGTTCTTTATGATATCACTAGGTGGCATGTGACTGACTTGAACAAAAATGAAATGAGAGAGGAGCAGGAAAGTTATGATTTTAAGCAACAGCTATATCTGGAAATGATCTGTTTAGCTTTTTTGTAAATCGTTGTAAATTTTGGTGTGTCTATGGGAGGAAGTGAGGTGTGAGTCTTCCAACTCTACCACCTGGGCCACACTTCTCCCAAAATTTAATTTCTAAATTAAAAATTCTTTAAGTCTAGCTAACAAGTTGTAAAGATAGTTTGGGTACTTCCCCAAACAACTTATCAGCAGTAGTTTCTTATGCTATGTTTACGTGTAACATGCCATGAGGACGGTGCTTTTTCTTTTTGTTTAGAAGGCACTTCCGTATTCTCTGCCCTGTGGTTGCTAGTATAGGCAGTTCAATCACTGAGCACACAATAGTAATTCTTCTCCTTAGTTATCTTGCACAGCATGATAAGTGACCTGGCTCAGTGTAAAATAAACTTATGCTCAAGTAGAGTCAATGCAGAATATGTAAAAAAAGGTATGTAACAGGTCCATTGCTTTATCTAATGGACATTGCAATTACAACATTTTTTTCTCTCAATCTATAATCAGATATATGTTTCTATACTAATAAATATGAAGATAAGACATAATTTATGAAACTGTGATTAAAGTTATTAATAAAATATATTAAGGATTTTGGATTCCTTTGAGAGAAATTTAGAGACTTAAGAATGTTTTAATAATAAGCATTTCTTGATAACACAAGATGTAGGAAGATAACATAAGATGTATGACTATGTGCTATACCTACAGTAAGATTAAAATATATTATATAAAAAGTAATTTCTTTTTGTGTTTTATCTAAATGTATTTGACACTTTTTACTTAAATTTTTTTCTTGACCTTTTCCTTCTCACTTCCTTTTTTCTTTGCATGACCATGAAAGTGGAGATTTTTATCTATTAATTAGTAGTAGAAACTTACTTTAGAGTTGCCTGAGGCAACCATGCATCAGTGGTTAAGTACTACATTGCTATCATATAATTAACTAACTTTCAGCATTTAAGGAAGAGGGGGAGGAGAGAGGAGAGGGAGAGGAAGAGAGAGATGAAAGAGAAAAGCAGAAAGTTGTTGAAGGAAAAGTGTTTACTGTAGGAAAATATATTATAGTTATTAATATGATAACTTGCAGTTCTTTATGATATCACTAGGTGGCATGTGACTGACTTGAACAAAAATGAAATGAGAGAGGAGCAGGAAAGTTATGATTTTAAGCAACAGCTATATCTGGAAATGATCTGTATTTATTTTCTTACCTATTTCCACAGTTCACAATTCAGATAGCTCAAATCTGTATTAGGGATCAAACGATATAATACATGTAAAAGTGCTGTGGTTGCCTGGTGTACAAATAGTTCCCAATATATGTGAATTTATTTTTGTAAGATTAATCAGAGAAAGGAGAGAGGGTTTTTGCTATCTATATTGGTACAGATATATAACCTTATTCATGGAGGTTGGGAGTTTCTATAACTGGTAACGTGCTCCCAAATGGTTCATAGAATTGTTGAAAATACAAAAATAGATTTTGTATTTTGTAACAAATTTTCTGGGTAGCCTGCAGAAAAATGCAACTAATTTTCATGAAAATGCATTTACTATTTATTAATCACAGTTTTAAAATGAAGATATTTTATGTATCTTCTGTGAAAATTCCCTTCATTGGCATTGGAGATTTGTTTTATAATACAAACTGAAAATGGATTCAAAGTAGGGAGATCACAAATATAGCTGAACAATAGAAAAATAATTAAAAACATTACTGCAGGTACTTTTAAGCCTAGTAGATTAGATAATTTGGACCAAAAGTGTCAGGAGAATAACTAGAAAACCTGTGGGAGCAATCATGTGACATGCAAATACTGGAAAGGGGAAAAGAGAGTTAAAGTTGACCCAGCCAAAGTCTGGGTGAAGATAGAGCCCCACTGAGGTAAGCTTTGGACTTGGGGTATTTTTCCATCTCCAAGTATTCATCACTCAGGTCAGGAGAGTCAAGACACTCAGAGATGAAGTAGGTACTTTGACACTCTTGAGTAGACAAGGAGAGGGGGATTAGAGCCCAGGAACCTCCCAATGAGGAGGCATCGGAGGACCTCTCTCATTAGGTTGCAACTGCAGAGCGTCCCACCCAAGAGTGAGAGTGAGTATCTGTGTGGAAAAGACCCTCCAGAGTTTACCGTGCAAGTTTAACTACCGTCAATACCTCCGACCTGATTGAAGCAATCCCAGATTTCTACTTCCCTCATGCAGCTAGCAGAGGTAAATAAAAATACTCTGTAATAAAGTAACGAGTTATGTCTCAAATTATTTCTCCAATCGACTATTTAAATCAATGTCCAAATCACCCAAACAAACAGGACCAGACAGATGAAGAGATAAGGTAGCATGACTAAAAGCTACCAGCAGAAACAAAATGTAGTGCGGTTGTCTCAATATGTGTGTCCTTCCCCAAACCCTGTGTTGAAACAGCATCCCCAAAGGTGACGGTATGAGTAGACAGAGCTCTGGGGAGGTGACTAGGTCACAAGGGTGGAGCCCTCATGAATGGGATTAGTGACCTTGTATAACAGACCCACAGAGTTTCCTTACCCCTTCCACCATGTGAAGGTAAAAAGAGAAGGCTGCAGTTTGAAAGATGACTCTTGCATGACCGTGCATGCACTCTGATCTTGGACTTCCAGCCCCCAGAACTGTAAGAAATAAATTTCTGATTTTTTCTAAGCCACCTAATCTGTGGAATTTTGTTACAGCAGCCTAAACAGAATAAGATATAAAGAAGCAGAATTATAGGAGCTTCAAATAGCAAACAAATTTTGAAATAATTCAGTTCTACATAGGGTGTTAACAGCCAGAATTAAAATTTATAGGAGAAAATTGCAAGCTATATATTTTTTAAAATAGAAAGTCTGGAAGTGAAAAATAAAATAATTAATGAGAAACTCAATGGATTTTTTTTTTTTTTGGCCACTTCTATTAGTCTTTCATTTGTTTATTTTCATCCATCTTTGTTCTTTGGCCTGTGTGGGCCTCCCTCTCTCTGCAGAGCACCGGCTCTGGGCTCATGTGCTCCAGAGCTCCAGCTCAGTAGTTGGACACATTGGTCCAGCCGCTCTGTGGCACGTAAGATCTTCCCAGGTCAGGGATCAAACCGGCGTCCCTTGCACTGCAAGGTGGTGTCCTTACCCACTGGACCACCAGGGAAGCCCCCCTCAATGGATATTTTAAGAACAAATTGAAAACAGTTGAGAAATAATTTGTTTAGTGGAATGGTTAAAAAAGACTGTATCTTGAATAATGCACAGAGACAAACAGAAGACAAAAAATAAAACAGCAAGAGACATGGAGGGTAGAATAAGAGTGTTTAGCATAATTGTAGTTGGAATCGTAAAGGACAGAAGAAAAATGGAGCAAAAACAATTTGAAGGGATAATGGATACAAACTTTGTAAAACTGATAAAAAACATAAGACCATTTTCCAAACAGACTGAACAACAAGAGAGGTAAATATAAAACAACATGTAATCATATCAATAACTACTGAACACTAAAAGCAAAGAAAAATTCAAAAGCAATCAGAAGGTTAAGAAGAAAATACTTGAAGAATTATATTCAAAAGCAATCAGTGACGGTATGAGTAGACAGAGCTCTGGGGAGGTGACTAGGTCACAAGGGTGGAGCCCTCATGAATGGGATTAGTGACCTTGTATAACAGACCCACAGAGTTTCCTTACCCCTTCCACCATGTGAAGGTAAAAAGAGAAGGCTGCAGTTTGAAAGATGACTCTTGCATGACCGTGCATGCACTCTGATCTTGGACTTCCAGCCCCCAGAACTGTAAGAAATAAATTTCTGATTTTTTCTAAGCCACCTAATCTGTGGAATTTTGTTACAGCAGCCTAAACAGAATAAGATATAAAGAAGCAGAATTATAGGAGCTTCAAATAGCAAACAAATTTTGAAATAATTCAGTTCTACATAGGGTGTTAACAGCCAGAATTAAAATTTATAGGAGAAAATTGCAAGCTATATATTTTTTAAAATAGAAAGTCTGGAAGTGAAAAATAAAATAATTAATGAGAAACTCAATGGATTTTTTTTTTTTTTGGCCACTTCTATTAGTCTTTCATTTGTTTATTTTCATCCATCTTTGTTCTTTGGCCTGTGTGGGCCTCCCTCTCTCTGCAGAGCACCGGCTCTGGGCTCATGTGCTCCAGAGCTCCAGCTCAGTAGTTGGACACATTGGTCCAGCCGCTCTGTGGCACGTAAGATCTTCCCAGGTCAGGGATCAAACCGGCGTCCCTTGCACTGCAAGGTGGTGTCCTTACCCACTGGACCACCAGGGAAGCCCCCCTCAATGGATATTTTAAGAACAAATTGAAAACAGTTGAGAAATAATTTGTTTAGTGGAATGGTTAAAAAAGACTGTATCTTGAATAATGCACAGAGACAAACAGAAGACAAAAAATAAAACAGCAAGAGACATGGAGGGTAGAATAAGAGTGTTTAGCATAATTGTAGTTGGAATCGTAAAGGACAGAAGAAAAATGGAGCAAAAACAATTTGAAGGGATAATGGATACAAACTTTGTAAAACTGATAAAAAACATAAGACCATTTTCCAAACAGACTGAACAACAAGAGAGGTAAATATAAAACAACATGTAATCATATCAATAACTACTGAACACTAAAAGCAAAGAAAAATTCAAAAGCAATCAGAAGGTTAAGAAGAAAATACTTGAAGAATTATATTCTAATGTGTGACAGTTAAATTAAAACCTAACTTTTCCACAACTGCAATGGAAAATAAGAGATCGCTGAATAAATACTGAAAGAGAATAATGGCCAACAGAACTCCAGACAAAGCAAAAAAACCTTTTCAAAATTAAAGCAAAAAATTATACCTTCAGGTAAAGCAATGCTGAAATAATTATTACAAGCAGAGCTTGCTACTGGGAAGAAAAACATCTCTTTGAAAGGAATCTATAGTGCTGTGATCAGTCGTGTCCAACTCTTTTGCAACCCCATGGGCTGTAACCCACTAGACTCCTCTTTACACGGACTTCTCCAGGCAAAAATACTGGAGTGGGCTGCCATTTCCTACTCCAGGGGTTCTTCCCGACCCAGGGATCAAATCCACGTCTCCTGCGATACAGGTGGATTCTTCACCACTGAGCCACCTGGGAAGTCCTTGAAAGGAAGGAATATACAGGATTTCAAATGGAAAATCTGTGACGCTAAGTGTCAGGAAGAGAAACAAAAATGATTAAAGTGAGGGTAAATTAAATAACTTTGGATAGTATAAAATGAGAATGTATTAATGGTTTATGTTTCATATGTTATATATGGATTAACATGTGATTATAATGTATTTTTATATATTTATTTGCATATTTATTTATAAGAAAATGAAAGCACATAAATTGGAAGGAGGGTATATTGTGCTATAAGGAACTATCTCACAGAGAGACACAGAGAAAATCTATATACAGAAACTGTTAAGTGTTAGTAAATCATTTCCTTCCTTTCCTCTGTCTTCCTCTTAATTCCCATTACTGTTTCAAACAATTCAGTTTAAAGTAATCCAATGGAGATAAGCAAATATCTGCCATGGCCCACTGAAACTATCAGAGCTATAAGAAAAGGGCATCATATTATAAGAAACAAGAACATTTTCCAAACAGACTGAACAACAAGAGAGGTAAATATAAAACAACATGTAATCATATCAATAACTACTGAACACTAAAAGCAAAGAAAAATTCAAAAGCAATCAGAAGGTTAAGAAGAAAATACTTGAAGAATTATATTCTAATGTGTGACAGTTAAATTAAAACCTAACTTTTCCACAACTGCAATGGAAAATAAGAGATCGCTGAATAAATACTGAAAGAGAATAATGGCCAACAGAACTCCAGACAAAGCAAAAAAACCTTTTCAAAATTAAAGCAAAAAATTATACCTTCAGGTAAAGCAATGCTGAAATAATTATTACAAGCAGAGCTTGCTACTGGGAAGAAAAACATCTCTTTGAAAGGAATCTATAGTGCTGTGATCAGTCGTGTCCAACTCTTTTGCAACCCCATGGGCTGTAACCCACTAGACTCCTCTTTACACGGACTTCTCCAGGCAAAAATACTGGAGTGGGCTGCCATTTCCTACTCCAGGGGTTCTTCCCGACCCAGGGATCAAATCCACGTCTCCTGCGATACAGGTGGATTCTTCACCACTGAGCCACCTGGGAAGTCCTTGAAAGGAAGGAATATACAGGATTTCAAATGGAAAATCTGTGACGCTAAGTGTCAGGAAGAGAAACAAAAATGATTAAAGTGAGGGTAAATTAAATAACTTTGGATAGTATAAAATGAGAATGTATTAATGGTTTATGTTTCATATGTTATATATGGATTAACATGTGATTATAATGTATTTTTATATATTTATTTGCATATTTATTTATAAGAAAATGAAAGCACATAAATTGGAAGGAGGGTATATTGTGCTATAAGGAACTATCTCACAGAGAGACACAGAGAAAATCTATATACAGAAACTGTTAAGTGTTAGTAAATCATTTCCTTCCTTTCCTCTGTCTTCCTCTTAATTCCCATTACTGTTTCAAACAATTCAGTTTAAAGTAATCCAATGGAGATAAGCAAATATCTGCCATGGCCCACTGAAACTATCAGAGCTATAAGAAAAGGGCATCATATTATAAGAAACAAGAACTTACTAAAATATGTACTTCTGTTTGAAGTTCTGTGGGGAATTATGCCAAATGTGGACAGAAGCGGATGATGAATGGTTAAAATATCCAGCTCCTCAGAATATAAACCCAGAGTCCCCTAGTCACAGAATTGCAACTATAGAAAACTTGAGACCATTACAAGAAAGTTTTTATGGGATTTGATTATGAATATGAGTAAAACACTGACTGAAATGTGCCAACACTTCACTAAGACAGTCTGTAAGTCTTACAGTAGCAATAATCCTGAGTTTAGTGTATTCACACATAGGAAGAAGGCAGCACCCCTATGAACATCATGCTAGCTCTCATGCCCCAGGATATAAATGGGCACTGTAATCAATTTTTAAGTACACACTCAGGAATGCCTTTCTACTAGGAAGTATCAACTTCAAAAGAACTCATTTTAGAATCACATGCCACAGATCACTAGTAGAAATGCTTTTTATGATGAGACATCTTAGAGGACAAAGCTTTGCTTTTTGTCAAAGCAGCCAGTCACATGTGGCTTTATGAGGCATGCCTATTTTGTGACACGAATCAGAAAACCTTCAATTCAAAGGATCTTTATGACACTATGATTCATCTTCGCAGATGGCATGGAGGTGAAGGTGAATTCTCCTTATATTCTTCTCTGTTGTATTTAATAGATATTTAAAATTGAATTATATTTGGCTATGTTTTTCATTTAAAAATATTATTCTAAAAAGTGTTCTAAGAGTAAAATTCATTATATATTTATTTGCATATTTATTTATAAGAAAATGAAAGCACATAAATTGAAAGGAGGGTATATTGTGCTATAAGGAACTATCTCACAGAGAGACACAGAGAAAATCTATATACAGAAACTGTTAAGTGTTAGTAAATCATTTCCTTCCTTTCCTCTGTCTTCCTCTTAATTCCCATTACTGTTTCAAACAATTCAGTTTAAAGTAATCCAATGGAGATAAGCAAATATCTGCCATGGCCCACTGAAACTATCAGAGCTATAAGAAAAGGGCATCATATTATAAGAAACAAGAACTTACTAAAATATGTACTTCTGTTTGAAGTTCTGTGGGGAATTATGCCAAATGTGGACAGAAGCGGATGATGAATGGTTAAAATATCCAGCTCCTCAGAATATAAACCCAGAGTCCCCTAGTCACAGAATTGCAACTATAGAAAACTTGAGACCATTACAAGAAAGTTTTTATGGGATTTGATTATGAATATGAGTAAAACACTGACTGAAATGTGCCAACACTTCACTAAGACAGTCTGTAAGTCTTACAGTAGCAATAATCCTGAGTTTAGTGTATTCACACATAGGAAGAAGGCAGCACCCCTATGAACATCATGCTAGCTCTCATGCCCCAGGATATAAATGGGCACTGTAATCAATTTTTAAGTACACACTCAGGAATGCCTTTCTACTAGGAAGTATCAACTTCAAAAGAACTCATTTTAGAATCACATGCCACAGATCACTAGTAGAAATGCTTTTTATGATGAGACATCTTAGAGGACAAAGCTTTGCTTTTTGTCAAAGCAGCCAGTCACATGTGGCTTTATGAGGCATGCCTATTTTGTGACACGAATCAGAAAACCTTCAATTCAAAGGATCTTTATGACACTATGATTCATCTTCGCAGATGGCATGGAGGTGAAGGTGAATTCTCCTTATATTCTTCTCTGTTGTATTTAATAGATATTTAAAATTGAATTATATTTGGCTATGTTTTTCATTTAAAAATATTATTCTAAAAAGTGTTCTAAGAGTAAAATTCATTATAGTTTTCTCAGTATGTTGACATGCAATCATTTTAAAGCTGGAAATTCAAAAGAAAGAAATCATATAATCACATAAAACTGCTCAGCAAAGGGGTAAGTTTGGTCTACAGCATAACACATTCCCCCCTTGCCTCAAACCCCTCAACAGAGGCTTCAAGGAGACTATTCAGAGACTACTCCCCTGAATCTGGAGGGTTGGGGATCTCTTCAGACCCCACATGACTGATTCTCCCTCATCGCTACATGACCCCATGTATCACCATTGAAACTGATGGACCCTTGAAAAGAAAGCAGCAAAACAGTTGACCTTGTCAATAATGAGCATCCATCGTGATAAATAGTCTAATAAAGGCTCAAAGTTTTAAGAGATTTAATCGTTTGTTGTTCGCTAAGTCATATCTGACTCTGCGATCCCATGGACTGCAACATGTTAGCTTCCTCTGTCCTCCACTGTTCTCAGTGTTTGTTAAAATTCATGTCCATTGAGTCGGCGATGCTATCTACCTACCTCATCCTCTACCACACCCTTCTTTTGTCTTCAGTCATATTAGGGTCTAGGAAAAGAGGGTTAAAGGAAAAGGACTGATAAGTCTTGCCTAGATGAGTATATGATAACTAATGAGGAGAATGAGGTTTGGAAAGGATAATATTAATAGAAGGTGAATAGAAATTATCCAGCAAACTGGAGAATACTGGACAGAAACTAGAGGGTGTGCCCTTTCTGCTGAAAAAAAGACTAGGCTTGCCTGGATAATGGCAGGAGGGTGAACGCTGATGAGATGTAGGGAGCAAGGATGTCAAAGAACACAATCGAGGACGGGCTGGAGAATCAGACCCGAGAGAATCTGCTGGCTCCTTAAGTTGTTCAAATATTCCAGGAAATTCTGAACTGAGTGGAAGCAGAGTAGTTTTTTTCTGTGTGAATTAGAGGTGAAATAGTCACTAAATCTGATGATGACAGTGTTTGACAATAAACAGTAGAATGTGCATTGTAATTTAAACACTATGTGATTTACAAGTTCCTGTTAGACAATTCAATAGGAATACCACTCTGTACCTAAAATGACCTCTGGAGAGCCATGAAGATCTGTTTTTTATTTTTTCCTCAGTACCAGAAATTTTCACTGAAAAGAACAGTGGGCTTGCTGTAGGTGTGGTCTTTGTCATACCTTTCTATTTTTTTTCATATCTTTCTATTTTTATTGAAAGACATTTTACCTACTATTGGGAAATATATTGGAGAAATACTAAAATACTTAATTCCTTCTTGACTTGATTGTCTTTACAGTATTAAAATTCCATAAAATGTAGGGACTTGCCTCCTGATCATTTTGCTCACTAAATGCTAAGTCAAAGCTTTCAAGAAAAGATTTTAAAATTTTCAGGTATGAGATTTACTTAAAAATTATACTGCTTCATAAAAGAGGAAATTGAAGATGAGATATATGCCATTTCTCACTGTGTTTCGGCTTTTTAAAATTCGTTTGTTGTTCGCTAAGTCATATCTGACTCTGCGATCCCATGGACTGCAACATGTTAGCTTCCTCTGTCCTCCACTGTTCTCAGTGTTTGTTAAAATTCATGTCCATTGAGTCGGCGATGCTATCTACCTACCTCATCCTCTACCACACCCTTCTTTTGTCTTCAGTCATATTAGGGTCTAGGAAAAGAGGGTTAAAGGAAAAGGACTGATAAGTCTTGCCTAGATGAGTATATGATAACTAATGAGGAGAATGAGGTTTGGAAAGGATAATATTAATAGAAGGTGAATAGAAATTATCCAGCAAACTGGAGAATACTGGACAGAAACTAGAGGGTGTGCCCTTTCTGCTGAAAAAAAGACTAGGCTTGCCTGGATAATGGCAGGAGGGTGAACGCTGATGAGATGTAGGGAGCAAGGATGTCAAAGAACACAATCGAGGACGGGCTGGAGAATCAGACCCGAGAGAATCTGCTGGCTCCTTAAGTTGTTCAAATATTCCAGGAAATTCTGAACTGAGTGGAAGCAGAGTAGTTTTTTTCTGTGTGAATTAGAGGTGAAATAGTCACTAAATCTGATGATGACAGTGTTTGACAATAAACAGTAGAATGTGCATTGTAATTTAAACACTATGTGATTTACAAGTTCCTGTTAGACAATTCAATAGGAATACCACTCTGTACCTAAAATGACCTCTGGAGAGCCATGAAGATCTGTTTTTTATTTTTTCCTCAGTACCAGAAATTTTCACTGAAAAGAACAGTGGGCTTGCTGTAGGTGTGGTCTTTGTCATACCTTTCTATTTTTTTTCATATCTTTCTATTTTTATTGAAAGACATTTTACCTACTATTGGGAAATATATTGGAGAAATACTAAAATACTTAATTCCTTCTTGACTTGATTGTCTTTACAGTATTAAAATTCCATAAAATGTAGGGACTTGCCTCCTGATCATTTTGCTCACTAAATGCTAAGTCAAAGCTTTCAAGAAAAAGATTTTAAAATTTTCAGGTATGAGATTTACTTAAAAATTATACTGCTTCATAAAAGAGGAAATTGAAGATGAGATATATGCCATTTCTCACTGTGTTTCCTTACAACTATAAAAAATAATCGAACTTCCCTAAAGTTACAGGAAAATGCTTTAAATTCTTTCCAGAGATCCAAATTCATGGTCGCTTAACTTTGTTTAAGTAATCTTTCCCTCTTAATTTTAAGTGTTAGAGTTGACTTTGTTGGAATTTGCCCTTGAGGCTACTCTCTAAAATAACCACTTCCACAAACATTCTTTTCAAATTGTCACATCTAAAGATCCTTCAGCTGGTCCATTTATAATCAGGTGCCTCCCTTCTCAGTGTGAGCTTAAGTGAGACCACAGGGCACACCAGAAAAGCTTCTAGCTGAGCTGAATACTGATGGAGTGATAACTTCAAAGACGATGTCACTGGCTCACCACAGCAGGCTGGCAACTGCAAGACAGGAAATTCAAGTGGCATGTCCTCAGGGATTCATAACTTTTGCGATTGTGGAATAGACTCACATGGTGATTTCTCAGTTATGCCATCATCTCCTGCTATCGCTACTAACATGAGAGTTAGTCAGAGGTGTGTAAGGAACGGTGATATCTCATCTCAGAACACAACTGACTTACATAAATAACCTTGTCAATATTTTCAAACCTACGTGATGTCAAAACTTGTCACTTGTCTTTTAGCTGCCCTTTTACTAAGCTACACATAATGCTTTTCACTAAGGCGGAGTCTGAGTGATGGATATGTTGTAGTTTGCCTTTGGTAAAACTTCTGAGTCAGAAAAATAGGAGGCCTTTCCTACTTAGCTTTCTTGTCCCTTCTATTCCTCTTAATATAATTCCCTGTCTTCTCACTGTGCATTCAGATTACCCGGTAAATCCACGGCCCACAACACAGGAGCCTTTCTGTCACTCCTCTTAAACATGAATATATATCAAAAGAATTAATTATGGTCATATTTGGGTAAATAAAAATTAATAAAATTCAAAATCAGTGACATAAATAATATCACAGCAATAAAGTACATATCACAGCAATTGTTCACAGTATACAAAATGTAGGGACTTGCCTCCTGATCATTTTGCTCACTAAATGCTAAGTCAAAGCTTTCAAGAAAGATTTTAAAATTTTCAGGTATGAGTTTACTTAAAAATTATACTGCTTCATAAAAGAGGAAATTGAAGATGAGATATATGCCATTTCTCACTGTGTTTCCTTACAACTATAAAAAATAATCGAACTTCCCTAAAGTTACAGGAAAATGCTTTAAATTCTTTCCAGAGATCCAAATTCATGGTCGCTTAACTTTGTTTAAGTAATCTTTCCCTCTTAATTTTAAGTGTTAGAGTTGACTTTGTTGGAATTTGCCCTTGAGGCTACTCTCTAAAATAACCACTTCCACAAACATTCTTTTCAAATTGTCACATCTAAAGATCCTTCAGCTGGTCCATTTATAATCAGGTGCCTCCCTTCTCAGTGTGAGCTTAAGTGAGACCACAGGGCACACCAGAAAAGCTTCTAGCTGAGCTGAATACTGATGGAGTGATAACTTCAAAGACGATGTCACTGGCTCACCACAGCAGGCTGGCAACTGCAAGACAGGAAATTCAAGTGGCATGTCCTCAGGGATTCATAACTTTTGCGATTGTGGAATAGACTCACATGGTGATTTCTCAGTTATGCCATCATCTCCTGCTATCGCTACTAACATGAGAGTTAGTCAGAGGTGTGTAAGGAACGGTGATATCTCATCTCAGAACACAACTGACTTACATAAATAACCTTGTCAATATTTTCAAACCTACGTGATGTCAAAACTTGTCACTTGTCTTTTAGCTGCCCTTTTACTAAGCTACACATAATGCTTTTCACTAAGGCGGAGTCTGAGTGATGGATATGTTGTAGTTTGCCTTTGGTAAAACTTCTGAGTCAGAAAAATAGGAGGCCTTTCCTACTTAGCTTTCTTGTCCCTTCTATTCCTCTTAATATAATTCCCTGTCTTCTCACTGTGCATTCAGATTACCCGGTAAATCCACGGCCCACAACACAGGAGCCTTTCTGTCACTCCTCTTAAACATGAATATATATCAAAAGAATTAATTATGGTCATATTTGGGTAAATAAAAATTAATAAAATTCAAAATCAGTGACATAAATAATATCACAGCAATAAAAGTACATTGTGTGGAACCAAATAATGTCTGACACAAAAGCAATAATTCACAGCATACATTCTATAGAAAGTAGATCAGAAAATAATTTACAAGCCAAAAAGAGATGTATTTCATTAAATCCCTAAAATCTTTCAAAATATTCATTCTTGCTGTGATTTTGTATGAGTTGGTATTGCACATATAATATAAATATACATAATATACAGTTTGAGTATGCATTAAATTCATTTATTCATGATATTTTAGTGGCAGCCAAGGCTGCTTTCAAATTCTGCTTATTAACATTACATTTTTAGACTCATAAGAAAGCTCTCACATTCACTTTTTTTTTTTTTAAGATTTATTTATTTATTTTGGGCTAGGGTCAGGTAGGGGAGGGAGGGGAACGGGCAGGCCACTTCTATTGGTCTTGCATTTGTCTATTTTCATCCATATTTGTTCTTTGGCTCCCGTGGGCCTCCCATCGCGGTGGCATCTGTCGTTGCAGAGCACTGGCTCTGGGCGCGTGCGCCCTGGGATCTTCCCAGGCCAGGGATTGAACCGGCGCCCCTTGCACTGCAAGGCGGTGTCCTTACCCACTGGACCACCAGGGGAAGCCCCATTCACTTTCATTAAATCAAATTTGATGGAACAATTTTTCAAAGTGATATTGGTAGTTAATGGAGATGAGTGCTTCTCTTTTCAACTCATGTTGTATAAGCTAAGACAAAATGCACAGACTAAGGAGTTATTCCTAGAAAGCCAAGTCTATAAATCCAGCTCAATGAATGCTACTTAACATTTAGCCTCAATAAGAACATGATCACATCCGAAGTCCAATTGGCTGAAAAATTAGTACACACACAAGTTTATGAAAACTTTTATCTTTCTTATCTGCTCCTATCTCCTTAGTATTATGACTCTATGAAATATTGACCTAATATTTGGTCTCTTTCATACTCAAATAAATTCAAACAAAGGAAACATTTCTCTGAAATCCTAACCAGAAAGTTCCCCCAAAGACGCAAATGTTATACCCTTTTTCTAACCCCAGCTTATTTCCCTTGGGGAAAAGGTTCAAATTTAATTAGCATGCTTTTAAATGCCTATTGTGTACCAGGCACTGGTTTATGCACTTTCACACATGTAATCTCAATCGATTTTTAACTGACCTGAAAAAAAAAAATCACTCAGTGTCATCAGTAAGAGGGGAATTTGTTGAGATTTTTGAAACCACTAAAACCCTGGTTTGGGTTACACAAAATGTGAGTAAATATACTTTCATCGATTGTGTTCTTGGATAGCTTTGGCTTGATTATTTGAGTAGCTCTAGTTGCCATGCTTCCTGAAACAGTGAATTTGTTTCACATCTGTTCTGTGTCCACAGTACTTTACACGATCTTGATATAATGGACATTTGTTTTGCTTACTCTCACCTGTAGCCCTTAAGTCTGCTTAGTATTGCTTCATGTTTATCCTAGATGCTTCTGCGATTTCTCCAGGAACAGTAAAAAAAAAAGGTATGCACATTATTAACAGTACCGTTTCTACTTTGATCTTTATCACTACACTTCTGAGCCTTATTCATGTTCACATTCTCACCGCTGGAATTTGTATACAGCACCTCAGTGATGTGTAGAGAGCAAGCTTCCCTAATTCTTACAGGAAGGACTTTAGGGGGAAGCTAGGGAGGAATTAACACATTTATAGAAATGAAAAAGTGATTATACTCCTATTTCTGCACAGCAGTACTGTTTGGAGCATGTCATAACAACAGTGTAACTCCAAGACCTTTCCTCCTCCTGAATTAAGTTAAGAAAAGTTAAGTCTCTAGAACTTTACTTATTGTTGCCACCTATTATTCCTAATTTATTGCTCTCTTCGGAACCAGTGATTGCTGGAAAAAAATATCTCTAACCTTCTCAAAGTTCCCTTGACTCACTTCCCTTTCCATTAGAGTTTCATTTTTACCTTTCCTTTTTGCAAACAAACTTAATAGAAAATGCATGAATGTGCCCTGCCTCTGTTTCCTCACTAGCTATTCAAGACTCAGTTTGTTCCAATTTGGCTTCTGCCTCTACCACAACCACAAAAACCATCCTAATCAGTGCCCTCCACTTTCCCAAATCCCATTACATTATTTTGAAGTATAATTGATTTAAAATATGGTGTTAGTATCTGGTGTACAGCAAAATGATCACATATTCATATACGTATATATCTATCCTTTTTCATTCATTTTCCTTTATAAGATATTGAATATACATCCCAATACTACACAGTAGATCCTTGTTGGTTATCTGTTTTCTATACAGTAGCTGTATCTGTTAATCCCAAACTCCTAATTTATCCCTCCCCGCCTTTCCCTTTTGGTAGCCATAAATTTGTTCTCTATGTTTTGTGAGTCTGTTTCTGTTTTGTCAATAAGTAAGGTCATTGTATCATATTTTAGATTCCACACATAAGGAATATCATATGGTATTTATCTTTCCCTGTCTGAGTTACTTCGTTTAGTATGATAATCTCTAGATCCATGCATGTTGCAAATGGCATTATTTCATTCCTTTTAATGGCTGAGTAGTGTTCCACTGTGTATATATACCACATTTTCTTCCATTCATCTGTTAATATTTCTCAGCAGCATTTGGTATAGTTACACTATCAGTTTTTCTCAGGATATCCTTCTCTGCAAGCATCCATGGGCCCTTCTACCTTGACACCTCTTCCTTCTGTGAATTTCTCATTTTTCCTTATTTAATTGCCCTGTAAATTTTGGAAATTCCAGGAGCCAGATCCTAGACTTTCTTTTACCTCTGTGCATTTTATCTTTGTTTTTCCTGTTCTGCTGACTTTAAATATCATCTGTATAATTAAAGCCACTTTCCCATCCAGGAGAGAAATATTATTATTTCTTGCTTACCAGAAAGCTAGAATTGAAAGTATAATTCAGGACGTTTTCCTTCCACTTCATTTTACATTGCCAAAAAATTCAATAGGGAAATATTATTCTATTTTTTTTGCTATTGTTTGAAAGTCTTCACTGATATATTTCTTTTACCTTTCCTTTTGCAAACAAACTTAATAGAAAATGCATGAATGTGCCCTGCCTCTGTTTCCTCACTAGCTATTCAAGACTCAGTTTGTTCCAATTTGGCTTCTGCCTCTACCACAACCACAAAAACCATCCTAATCAGTGCCCTCCACTTTCCCAAATCCCATTACATTATTTTGAAGTATAATTGATTTAAAATATGGTGTTAGTATCTGGTGTACAGCAAAATGATCACATATTCATATACGTATATATCTATCCTTTTTCATTCATTTTCCTTTATAAGATATTGAATATACATCCCAATACTACACAGTAGATCCTTGTTGGTTATCTGTTTTCTATACAGTAGCTGTATCTGTTAATCCCAAACTCCTAATTTATCCCTCCCCGCCTTTCCCTTTTGGTAGCCATAAATTTGTTCTCTATGTTTTGTGAGTCTGTTTCTGTTTTGTCAATAAGTAAGGTCATTGTATCATATTTTAGATTCCACACATAAGGAATATCATATGGTATTTATCTTTCCCTGTCTGAGTTACTTCGTTTAGTATGATAATCTCTAGATCCATGCATGTTGCAAATGGCATTATTTCATTCCTTTTAATGGCTGAGTAGTGTTCCACTGTGTATATATACCACATTTTCTTCCATTCATCTGTTAATATTTCTCAGCAGCATTTGGTATAGTTACACTATCAGTTTTTCTCAGGATATCCTTCTCTGCAAGCATCCATGGGCCCTTCTACCTTGACACCTCTTCCTTCTGTGAATTTCTCATTTTTCCTTATTTAATTGCCCTGTAAATTTTGGAAATTCCAGGAGCCAGATCCTAGACTTTCTTTTACCTCTGTGCATTTTATCTTTGTTTTTCCTGTTCTGCTGACTTTAAATATCATCTGTATAATTAAAGCCACTTTCCCATCCAGGAGAGAAATATTATTATTTCTTGCTTACCAGAAAGCTAGAATTGAAAGTATAATTCAGGACGTTTTCCTTCCACTTCATTTTACATTGCCAAAAAATTCAATAGGGAAATATTATTCTATTTTTTTTGCTATTGTTTGAAAGTCTTCACTGATATATTTCTTTTTATTAATTCCCTCTTTTCCTCCTATGTTGTCTTCATTGTCTAACTTCTCTCAGTGTTCAGTGAGCTACTGTAATACTACAAATTGCAATATGAGCACTACACACAGCACAAACCTGTGTTTGCTGATGCATAATTACTTACATATCAGAGATATAAGAAACATCCACATAAAATGCTTCTATGTCAAGACAGATAAAATAGACATTCATAAATATACATGTAGCAATTGATATGACATTCAATGAGAAAAAAAAATATTAGCTGAAATAATCTAAGAAACTAGATCTAGAAAGTCTTTCATTTCCAAATTGTCATTTTAATACTTCAAAGGAGTTTCTGAATGGTCCTTTGCTAGATCAACAATAGCCTTAAACGTAATCAACTTTTTGTCCAAACAGTTCCAATTAGGAGACTTTTCTAAAAAAATACTCAAGTATATTAATTTTGATAAGTTGTTATAATAGGATACTAGGCAGAAAATTGAAGAATAGTATATATGCTAAAAAAGACTATTTGTAAAAATAAAAACTGGAAATAAATGCTATGTGGAATAAGATATTAAGATCATTAATCTCTCAATAGTTGATTTTTTTGGTAGTAACTTTGTGACTTATATTAATTTTTACAAATAATTAACTATAGTTAGTGATTAGAAAATTTAAGTACATAGTCGAAGAGAAGACTTATTTAATCCCTCCAAGAGGATTTCCTTTGCTAAAGAAACTGGCAATGGCAGGTCAAGATGCTGCTGTTAACAGTCATTTCATTCACATCAACCCTTTTTGCTTGCTTATAAAATAGGATCTTGACTGACTGCTGCAGCATATATGCTAAATATTTGTAATTATTGCATTGTCTCCTAGAGAGTAGAATTCAAATCTCATATCTTTGTATTATTTCACATCTACAGGCAAACATGTCATTAATAAGGGTTTTTTTTATTAATTAGGTTTTTGTTTTATTTTTTCTTGAATTTTTTATTGTGATATATAGTCAAGCTAAAACTGAATAAAATGTATCACTTCATTTGAAACTATATATATATATGTATTAATTACTTACATTAAGACATTTTTATTTTGAATTCCTTAACAAGTAACCACCAGTGTGCAGGTTAATCTTTATGGGAATTGTCATGGGAAAAAAAAAAAAACATGTGACTGTGTCAGTTACTCTCCCACTAGTGGTAGAATGAAACTTCTAGTTGTTTCATACTCTTACACATTGAATATTGTGGATTTTAATTTAATTTTAGTATTAAATTGCTAAGTATAAATTTTCACTTTATTATGAATGTAAAATATCTTCTGATACTCATGCTTTGACCTTCTTTACATAAGTTTAAATTTAACTTGCATTTACTCTTCTGTGATGGAATTTTTCAAAGACTGATCTATTTGTGTGTGGGGGTTCAGTTGCGTCTGACTCTTTGTGGGCCCATAGACTGTAGCCTGTCTGGCTTCTCTGCCCATGGAATTTTCTAGGCAAAAGTCCTAGAGTGAGTTACCATTTCCTATTTCAGGAGATCTTCCCAACCCAGGGATCAAACCCATGTCTCTTAACATCTTCTGCACTGGCAAGCAGGTTCTTTACCACTAGCGCCACCTGGGAAACCATTTTTATTGATCTGTAGAAGTTGTTTACATATCCTGAATACAAAATATGATTTGTTATAAGAATTATTCTGGCAGTTCTGTGGTCTATATTTTTTTGGGGCGGGTCGGGTTGGGGAGGGGAGGGGAGCGGGCGAGCCACTTCTATTGGTCTTTCGTTTCTCTGTTTTCATCCGTCTTTGTTCTTTGGCTCCTGTGGGCCTCCCATCGCGTTGGCGTCTGTCGTTGCAGAGCGCAGGCTCCGGGCGCATCATTTCATTCACATCAACCCTTTTTGCTTGCTTATAAAATAGGATCTTGACTGACTGCTGCAGCATATATGCTAAATATTTGTAATTATTGCATTGTCTCCTAGAGAGTAGAATTCAAATCTCATATCTTTGTATTATTTCACATCTACAGGCAAACATGTCATTAATAAGGGTTTTTTTTATTAATTAGGTTTTTGTTTTATTTTTTCTTGAATTTTTTATTGTGATATATAGTCAAGCTAAAACTGAATAAAATGTATCACTTCATTTGAAACTATATATATATATGTATTAATTACTTACATTAAGACATTTTTATTTTGAATTCCTTAACAAGTAACCACCAGTGTGCAGGTTAATCTTTATGGGAATTGTCATGGGAAAAAAAAAAAAACATGTGACTGTGTCAGTTACTCTCCCACTAGTGGTAGAATGAAACTTCTAGTTGTTTCATACTCTTACACATTGAATATTGTGGATTTTAATTTAATTTTAGTATTAAATTGCTAAGTATAAATTTTCACTTTATTATGAATGTAAAATATCTTCTGATACTCATGCTTTGACCTTCTTTACATAAGTTTAAATTTAACTTGCATTTACTCTTCTGTGATGGAATTTTTCAAAGACTGATCTATTTGTGTGTGGGGGTTCAGTTGCGTCTGACTCTTTGTGGGCCCATAGACTGTAGCCTGTCTGGCTTCTCTGCCCATGGAATTTTCTAGGCAAAAGTCCTAGAGTGAGTTACCATTTCCTATTTCAGGAGATCTTCCCAACCCAGGGATCAAACCCATGTCTCTTAACATCTTCTGCACTGGCAAGCAGGTTCTTTACCACTAGCGCCACCTGGGAAACCATTTTTATTGATCTGTAGAAGTTGTTTACATATCCTGAATACAAAATATGATTTGTTATAAGAATTATTCTGGCAGTTCTGTGGTCTATATTTTTTTGGGGGCGGGGTCGGGTTGGGGAGGGAGGGGAGCGGGCGAGCCACTTCTATTGGTCTTTCGTTTCTCTGTTTTCATCCGTCTTTGTTCTTTGGCTCCTGTGGGCCTCCCATCGCGTTGGCGTCTGTCGTTGCAGAGCGCAGGCTCCGGGCGCATGCGCCCCAGAGCTCCGGCTCGGCGATTGGACACATCCGTCCAGCCGCTCCGCGGCACGTGGGATCTTCCCAGGCCAGGGATCAAACCGGCGCCCCTTGCACTGCAAGGCGGTGTCCTTATCCACTGGACCACCAGGGGAAGCCCTGTGGTCTATATTTTTACACGATGATCTACGAAACCCACTTCTGTATGTTAATGCAAAAGAATTGAAATGAAGATCCCCCAGAATACCTGCACTCCCATGTTTACTGCAGCACTATTCAAATAGCCAGGATGTAGAAAAACAACCTAAGTATCCATTGACAGATGGATATATAAAGAAGGTGTGGCATATACATAAAATATAATGCTTTTCAGCTTAAAAAAAGAAGGAAGTCTTGTTATATGAAACAACATGGATGAACCTTGAGAATATTAAATAAGCCAAAGAAAGACAAATACTACATGATTTGCTTACATCAGGCGTCTAAAATATGACTATTTTAAGTAAAAATTCATATAATCAAAAAGTAGAAGGGTGTTTACCAGGATTTGGGGGGAGAGGGCCATAGAGAGCTATATTGTTTTGTTTAGTTTTTTAATTTTGGCCTCTTTTATTAGTGTTTTATTTGTTTTCATCCATCTTTATTCTTTGGCTTGTGTGGGCCTCCCATTGCAGTGGCCTCTTTTATTGCAGAGCACCAGCTCTGGGTGTACGTGCCCCTGAGTGCTGGCTCGTAATTGGACACACTGGTCCAGAACCACATAGGATCTTCCCCAGCCAGGGATCGAACCGGTGCCCCTTGCACTGTAAGGCAGATTCCTTACCCACTGGACCACCAGGGAAGGCCGATAGTTTTTGATTAAGGGGCATAGAGTGTGAACCAAGCAAGATGAATAACCCCTCAAGATCTGTTGTACACCACTGTACCCATAATTTATAATAATGTACATTTGAGAGTTTGTTAAGTGGCTGTGTCCCATGTTAAGTGCTCCTCCCAGAATAAAATACATAATAGAAAATAAAATGACTTCTATGATAATGTGTGCAAGAGTATGGTTAGCATTTGTGATATTTTATATTTGGCTTTTTGATGAAAGATCCATTGGATCCTGACTTTGATGATGATGAAAGGGTGAAGATGATCATGATGGTAGTAATAATAAAAATAAATATTTGAGCATAGTCTATGCATGAACTATGGACTATGCTTGGTGCTAGGCTTCTACAATGTATTTTTCCACTAATACAATACTGTGATACTGCTGCTAATGGTATTCCAAGGAGAAATTGAGGTTTAGATTCATAAGGTAATTTTCCTAAGAGCATGAAGGTTTATCTGGAATTCATACCCCAGATCTATATGATTCCAATCACATCAATGCTATTAGTCTCCAGGCTGCTCTGAATAGATTGGTTCAGCTTTGGAGGCTCTCCAACAGAAGCCCTCCTCCTTTCCACGGCCAGTTCTTTGCTTTCTTTTGTCAGTCTCGGAACACTTTTTTGTTCTACACAACTCATTAAAAAAATTATGTTGATAGTGGTCAAAAAATGGTGAAAGCCATCAACATTAATGAGAATAGAAATAAATCTTTGCAAAAAAAAAATAAAAACAAAACAAACCCTGAAAACCAAGCTAAACTTAGAGAGCAATGTTGCACTTTTAAATTTAAAATAATTTGACTTTACGACAAGCTGAAGTGTGATTGTGGCAGAAGCATTGCCTCTGAAAACTTATTGTTTCTCATCCTTCCCATGTGAAAGGGTAAAGAGTTAGTTTGCCATTTAAGATTCCTATGTAAAAAAGTGAGGTTTCTCAGAGTGATGAGGTAAGATTCACTGGGACTTTGAGCTTAAAGGCTCTTCTTCTAATGCTGATATTTTGATCCGTGGAGGCCTATGAAATGAGTTGCTGTGTAAGTTGGAGAGCTGTGCTGGTTTTTGTTGGTAACCTCTCATTTTCAGAATAAAGGAGTGACACCCACTGGACCACCAGGGAAGGCCGATAGTTTTGATTAAGGGGCATAGAGTGTGAACCAAGCAAGATGAATAACCCCTCAAGATCTGTTGTACACCACTGTACCCATAATTTATAATAATGTACATTTGAGAGTTTGTTAAGTGGCTGTGTCCCATGTTAAGTGCTCCTCCCAGAATAAAATACATAATAGAAAATAAAATGACTTCTATGATAATGTGTGCAAGAGTATGGTTAGCATTTGTGATATTTTATATTTGGCTTTTTGATGAAAGATCCATTGGATCCTGACTTTGATGATGATGAAAGGGTGAAGATGATCATGATGGTAGTAATAATAAAAATAAATATTTGAGCATAGTCTATGCATGAACTATGGACTATGCTTGGTGCTAGGCTTCTACAATGTATTTTTCCACTAATACAATACTGTGATACTGCTGCTAATGGTATTCCAAGGAGAAATTGAGGTTTAGATTCATAAGGTAATTTTCCTAAGAGCATGAAGGTTTATCTGGAATTCATACCCCAGATCTATATGATTCCAATCACATCAATGCTATTAGTCTCCAGGCTGCTCTGAATAGATTGGTTCAGCTTTGGAGGCTCTCCAACAGAAGCCCTCCTCCTTTCCACGGCCAGTTCTTTGCTTTCTTTTGTCAGTCTCGGAACACTTTTTTGTTCTACACAACTCATTAAAAAAATTATGTTGATAGTGGTCAAAAAATGGTGAAAGCCATCAACATTAATGAGAATAGAAATAAATCTTTGCAAAAAAAAAATAAAAACAAAACAAACCCTGAAAACCAAGCTAAACTTAGAGAGCAATGTTGCACTTTTAAATTTAAAATAATTTGACTTTACGACAAGCTGAAGTGTGATTGTGGCAGAAGCATTGCCTCTGAAAACTTATTGTTTCTCATCCTTCCCATGTGAAAGGGTAAAGAGTTAGTTTGCCATTTAAGATTCCTATGTAAAAAAGTGAGGTTTCTCAGAGTGATGAGGTAAGATTCACTGGGACTTTGAGCTTAAAGGCTCTTCTTCTAATGCTGATATTTTGATCCGTGGAGGCCTATGAAATGAGTTGCTGTGTAAGTTGGAGAGCTGTGCTGGTTTTTGTTGGTAACCTCTCATTTTCAGAATAAAGGAGTGACAGAGTTGTTAAGCTATAGATGGAACACTGAAATAAATCTAGTTCATTCTATTCATTTGTTGTAACAATGAAAAATTGTAACAATGAATTCCAAAGTAGTAAAATTGCTAGCTCAAACTCTCATGTTAAGCTAGACCTACAGGAAACCGGAAGCCAGCATAGTCTACTTTTCACTAAAATTGAGTTACAAATAGAAACATAAATTTTGCTTTGTTTGTGTAATGTATAAATAGTACTTTTGTGTAAATCTTTACTGGTCCTGGAAAATAATGTAATTCTAAAAGTACTAGTTCAAAATTTCACAGACAACTACTCTATATCAAACATTTTATCATGAATTTCAACCTGTTTGTAGTCAAATAAATACTTGCTCAAATAAATCATTTATATTGTGGACTTGTTTTATTGTTATGGAAATTAATAGTCCATATTTTAGAAACAAAATTCTAAAATAATAAAATAAGCATATGCCTGT
Source organism: Tragulus kanchil (assembly GCA_022376925.1). NCBI lineage: Eukaryota > Metazoa > Chordata > Mammalia > Artiodactyla > Tragulidae > Tragulus > Tragulus kanchil. Next base: position 51,412,444 of record JAIOJX010000029.1, on the reverse strand, counting down.
GCATTTGAAAGCAAAACTTTGAAAATAAAACAGTGCTTCAAGTTATCTAACTAGAGTATCAGAGCTTATTTTAGAAATGCATGAAAAATAACACAAAAGTCTGGCCATTTGTATATGCATGGTCTGCAAGGGGACCCACGTACTCAAACTAGGCTATGCTATGTGCCATAGAAATATGTAAAAAGGCCAACGTATTTCCTGAAATTTTGTCTTGCTAAGTGTTTCCCTGTTTACAGTATTTCTCTGCATTATAAGGTATCGCTTTGGCATGGTCAGTGTGGACAAAGAGCCTGTTGTTAATACAAAAAGCACCTCCATCCCTTTTCATGATATTTGATACCACTCGGCCACGGGTGATCTAAAGATGTCTGGGTGCTAAAGCAAAGAAGTGGAATGAAGCTATTAGGACTTCTGTACTCAAATTCTTGAGTGGGAATGTTAGTAAGGTTTTCCTTTTTCAAAAAGTGATGAGGTAAGATTCACTGGGACTTTGAGCTTAAAGGCTCTTCTTCTAATGCTGATATTTTGATCCGTGGAGGCCTATGAAATGAGTTGCTGTGTAAGTTGGAGAGCTGTGCTGGTTTTTGTTGGTAACCTCTCATTTTCAGAATAAAGGAGTGACAGAGTTGTTAAGCTATAGATGGAACACTGAAATAAATCTAGTTCATTCTATTCATTTGTTGTAACAATGAAAAATTGTAACAATGAATTCCAAAGTAGTAAAATTGCTAGCTCAAACTCTCATGTTAAGCTAGACCTACAGGAAACCGGAAGCCAGCATAGTCTACTTTTCACTAAAATTGAGTTACAAATAGAAACATAAATTTTGCTTTGTTTGTGTAATGTATAAATAGTACTTTTGTGTAAATCTTTACTGGTCCTGGAAAATAATGTAATTCTAAAAGTACTAGTTCAAAATTTCACAGACAACTACTCTATATCAAACATTTTATCATGAATTTCAACCTGTTTGTAGTCAAATAAATACTTGCTCAAATAAATCATTTATATTGTGGACTTGTTTTATTGTTATGGAAATTAATAGTCCATATTTTAGAAACAAAATTCTAAAATAATAAAATAAGCATATGCCTGTGCATTTGAAAGCAAAACTTTGAAAATAAAACAGTGCTTCAAGTTATCTAACTAGAGTATCAGAGCTTATTTTAGAAATGCATGAAAAATAACACAAAAGTCTGGCCATTTGTATATGCATGGTCTGCAAGGGGACCCACGTACTCAAACTAGGCTATGCTATGTGCCATAGAAATATGTAAAAAGGCCAACGTATTTCCTGAAATTTTGTCTTGCTAAGTGTTTCCCTGTTTACAGTATTTCTCTGCATTATAAGGTATCGCTTTGGCATGGTCAGTGTGGACAAAGAGCCTGTTGTTAATACAAAAAGCACCTCCATCCCTTTTCATGATATTTGATACCACTCGGCCACGGGTGATCTAAAGATGTCTGGGTGCTAAAGCAAAGAAGTGGAATGAAGCTATTAGGACTTCTGTACTCAAATTCTTGAGTGGGAATGTTAGTAAGCTGTTTTTCTTTTTTTTTTGGAGCTTTATATAGATTACCATCTGTGGTGTGTTCATTTTACTTTGGCCCCATTCCCACATCCTCATCCAAATCTTACCATTAGGTATCTTTGAATTCTTTTTATTTTAAAGATTTATTTATTTATTTATTTTGGTGGGGGTGGGGTGGGGAGGGAGGGGAGCAGGCTGGCCACTTCTATTGGTCTTTCATTTCTCTATTTTCATCCATCTTTGTTCTTCGGCCTGCGTGGGCCTCCCATCATGGGGGCCTCTGTCGTTGCAGAGCACCGGCTCTGGGTGCATGCACTCTAGAGCTCCGGCGGGGTAATTGGACACATGGGTCCAGCCGCTCTGCGGCACGTGGAATCTTCCCAGGCCAGGGATCGAACCAGAGCCCCTTACACTGCAAGGCGGTGTCCTTACCCACTGGACCACCAGGGAAGCCCCCTTTTCCTTGATTTCTGATACTCGCTCTTGGGTGGGAGCTCATTTGTGGATCTGAAAATACCACCTTTGTTTTTGTGTTGTGTCATTTGGAAAACTGGAGCATTATGTTAATCCAGGAGCTTGAACTAAAGGAATACTTAAAGATACTTATGTGGCACAAAGGAAGAATGTGTAGAGTAATTGTCTACAAGGACTGTCACCAATCATTTCTCTTACTCCTGTTCACACACGCTGCTCCTTCCATCAAGTAGTGACGGCTTACTTTAAAAAACAGTGCTTCAAGTTATCTAACTAGAGTATCAGAGCTTATTTTAGAAATGCATGAAAAATAACACAAAAGTCTGGCCATTTGTATATGCATGGTCTGCAAGGGGACCCACGTACTCAAACTAGGCTATGCTATGTGCCATAGAAATATGTAAAAAGGCCAACGTATTTCCTGAAATTTTGTCTTGCTAAGTGTTTCCCTGTTTACAGTATTTCTCTGCATTATAAGGTATCGCTTTGGCATGGTCAGTGTGGACAAAGAGCCTGTTGTTAATACAAAAAGCACCTCCATCCCTTTTCATGATATTTGATACCACTCGGCCACGGGTGATCTAAAGATGTCTGGGTGCTAAAGCAAAGAAGTGGAATGAAGCTATTAGGACTTCTGTACTCAAATTCTTGAGTGGGAATGTTAGTAAGCTGTTTTTCTTTTTTTTTTGGAGCTTTATATAGATTACCATCTGTGGTGTGTTCATTTTACTTTGGCCCCATTCCCACATCCTCATCCAAATCTTACCATTAGGTATCTTTGAATTCTTTTTATTTTAAAGATTTATTTATTTATTTATTTTGGGGGGGTGGGGGAGGGGAGGGGAGCAGGCTGGCCACTTCTATTGGTCTTTCATTTCTCTATTTTCATCCATCTTTGTTCTTCGGCCTGCGTGGGCCTCCCATCATGGGGGCCTCTGTCGTTGCAGAGCACCGGCTCTGGGTGCATGCACTCTAGAGCTCCGGCGGGGTAATTGGACACATGGGTCCAGCCGCTCTGCGGCACGTGGAATCTTCCCAGGCCAGGGATCGAACCAGAGCCCCTTACACTGCAAGGCGGTGTCCTTACCCACTGGACCACCAGGGAAGCCCCCTTTTCCTTGATTTCTGATACTCGCTCTTGGGTGGGAGCTCATTTGTGGATCTGAAAATACCACCTTTGTTTTTGTGTTGTGTCATTTGGAAAACTGGAGCATTATGTTAATCCAGGAGCTTGAACTAAAGGAATACTTAAAGATACTTATGTGGCACAAAGGAAGAATGTGTAGAGTAATTGTCTACAAGGACTGTCACCAATCATTTCTCTTACTCCTGTTCACACACGCTGCTCCTTCCATCAAGTAGTGACGGCTTACCTTTTCTTTTTTTTTAAAGTTTGGCCTCTTTTATTGTTTTTTTTTTTTTTTAATTTATTTTCATCCATCTTTATTCTTTGGCCTGTGTGGGCCTCCCATTGCAGTGGCCTCTCTCACTGCAGAGCACTGGCTCTGGGAACATGTGCTGCAGAATGCTGACTTGTAATTGGACACACCAGTCCAGCAGCTCCATGGCAGGTGGGATCTCCCCGGGTGAGGGATCGAACCAGTGTCCATTGCACTGCAAGGTGGACTCTCTACCCACTGGACCACCATGGAAGACCTCAATGGTTCACCTTTTGAACCTAGACTAGCCTAGTGATTTGCATTGATCAATAGTACGAGGGTGAAATGATGTCCTAGGACTTCTGAGCCCAGACCTTAAGAGATCTTGTGAGTTTCTTTTTTGCTGTCTTGAAAACTGGCTGTCACTTAGAGAAGTCTGACAGTTCCTGCAAGATGAGAGACTCCAAAGGGAGAGAAAGAGGTCTAGATGGCCCTGAACCATTTCAGCCAGCTCTGTTGAGGCAACAGACATACGAGTGAGATCATCTTGGGCTTGCAAGCAGACTCCCTGTAAAGAAAAAGTACTACCCAGATGAACCCAGTCACTCCTCAGAATCATGAGAAATAATTAATTGTGGTTGTTTAAAGCTCCTAATTGGAAGGTGGTTTGTTATGCAGCCATTGGTAACCAAAACAGAATCCTTCCACAGTTGGCAGAGCAAACAGACTTCAGCTCATTACCCTCAGTGAATCTGTTTTGATTTTCTTGCGTGTGTGTGATTTCCCATTGCATTTGATTCTTCTGATAAAGCCTTTTCCAAACTTTGATTTCTGAGTCATCACTCTTTCCTGATCCTCTTCTAATCTTAATTCTTTTCATCTCCATTATCTCACCATTAAATACAATGGTTCCAAGATTTGAATCTTGTCTCCTTTCCACCTTTGTTTTTGTGTTGTGTCATTTGGAAAACTGGAGCATTATGTTAATCCAGGAGCTTGAACTAAAGGAATACTTAAAGATACTTATGTGGCACAAAGGAAGAATGTGTAGAGTAATTGTCTACAAGGACTGTCACCAATCATTTCTCTTACTCCTGTTCACACACGCTGCTCCTTCCATCAAGTAGTGACGGCTTACCTTTTCTTTTTTTTTAAAGTTTGGCCTCTTTTATTGGTTTTTTATTTGTTTATTTTAATCCATCTTTATTCTTTGGCCTGTGTGGGCCTCCCATTGCAGTGGCCTCTCTCACTGCAGAGCACTGGCTCTGGGAACATGTGCTGCAGAATGCTGACTTGTAATTGGACACACCAGTCCAGCAGCTCCATGGCAGGTGGGATCTCCCCGGGTGAGGGATCGAACCAGTGTCCATTGCACTGCAAGGTGGACTCTCTACCCACTGGACCACCATGGAAGACCTCAATGGTTCACCTTTTGAACCTAGACTAGCCTAGTGATTTGCATTGATCAATAGTACGAGGGTGAAATGATGTCCTAGGACTTCTGAGCCCAGACCTTAAGAGATCTTGTGAGTTTCTTTTTTGCTGTCTTGAAAACTGGCTGTCACTTAGAGAAGTCTGACAGTTCCTGCAAGATGAGAGACTCCAAAGGGAGAGAAAGAGGTCTAGATGGCCCTGAACCATTTCAGCCAGCTCTGTTGAGGCAACAGACATACGAGTGAGATCATCTTGGGCTTGCAAGCAGACTCCCTGTAAAGAAAAAGTACTACCCAGATGAACCCAGTCACTCCTCAGAATCATGAGAAATAATTAATTGTGGTTGTTTAAAGCTCCTAATTGGAAGGTGGTTTGTTATGCAGCCATTGGTAACCAAAACAGAATCCTTCCACAGTTGGCAGAGCAAACAGACTTCAGCTCATTACCCTCAGTGAATCTGTTTTGATTTTCTTGCGTGTGTGTGATTTCCCATTGCATTTGATTCTTCTGATAAAGCCTTTTCCAAACTTTGATTTCTGAGTCATCACTCTTTCCTGATCCTCTTCTAATCTTAATTCTTTTCATCTCCATTATCTCACCATTAAATACAATGGTTCCAAGATTTGAATCTTGTCTCCTTTCCCTTTTTGTATTTGTGGAATATATTCCTACCATATACGTCCCTCCACACCCATGACTTCCTTAACCATCTGTTTTCTAAGTCTCCAAAACTGCTAATTCAAATCAAATTCCTTTTCTGTCATTTAGCTTCTTACCTTCAACTGTGTGCTGGAAAATTCTGTCTAAATATCTAAATGTATCAAACATGGTCCTAAACCAACCTCCTAATCCTTACCCCCAAATAATGTGTATTTTTTAAAAATTATTATTTAGTCTACTGATTTGCTTTGGTCTCTAGCTATTCCTCTGAGTCATGCATCTGAGGTGATCTTCTTATTGCATAGCTCTTCAGCCACTATGTTTTTACAGCTCTAACTGGCACATGTCTCTCAGATCTGTCCCTTACTTTATTCTGTTTTAACCTAAGGCTGTCAATATTTATTACCTGAACTAAATCAATTGTCCCCTAAATTCTTCCTGTGTATTTATCCCTTCAGTTTAGTGGATTTTTCCAAAATGCAGATGTCATCTTGTAATTTTCTGCCTTAAGTCATTAAAAGGCTCCATTCGCCACAGCAAACTTTTCTATCTGGTACCGGGCACAATTATATGTGTGCCTAGTAGCAAGTTGATAAGTGTTTGCCAACCTGCTCTGCAGGAGGAAAAAAAGTATGTGTGTGAATAATATGCATGCATGTGTGCATGTATGAACATGGTAGTGGTAGTCAAGCCTGCTCAGGCAACAGACATACAGTGAGATCATCTTGGGCTTGCAAGCAGACTCCCTGTAAAGAAAAAGTACTACCCAGATGAACCCAGTCACTCCTCAGAATCATGAGAAATAATTAATTGTGGTTGTTTAAAGCTCCTAATTGGAAGGTGGTTTGTTATGCAGCCATTGGTAACCAAAACAGAATCCTTCCACAGTTGGCAGAGCAAACAGACTTCAGCTCATTACCCTCAGTGAATCTGTTTTGATTTTCTTGCGTGTGTGTGATTTCCCATTGCATTTGATTCTTCTGATAAAGCCTTTTCCAAACTTTGATTTCTGAGTCATCACTCTTTCCTGATCCTCTTCTAATCTTAATTCTTTTCATCTCCATTATCTCACCATTAAATACAATGGTTCCAAGATTTGAATCTTGTCTCCTTTCCCTTTTTGTATTTGTGGAATATATTCCTACCATATACGTCCCTCCACACCCATGACTTCCTTAACCATCTGTTTTCTAAGTCTCCAAAACTGCTAATTCAAATCAAATTCCTTTTCTGTCATTTAGCTTCTTACCTTCAACTGTGTGCTGGAAAATTCTGTCTAAATATCTAAATGTATCAAACATGGTCCTAAACCAACCTCCTAATCCTTACCCCCAAATAATGTGTATTTTTTAAAAATTATTATTTAGTCTACTGATTTGCTTTGGTCTCTAGCTATTCCTCTGAGTCATGCATCTGAGGTGATCTTCTTATTGCATAGCTCTTCAGCCACTATGTTTTTACAGCTCTAACTGGCACATGTCTCTCAGATCTGTCCCTTACTTTATTCTGTTTTAACCTAAGGCTGTCAATATTTATTACCTGAACTAAATCAATTGTCCCTAAATTCTTCCTGTGTATTTATCCCTTCAGTTTAGTGGATTTTTCCAAAATGCAGATGTCATCTTGTAATTTTCTGCCTTAAGTCATTAAAAGGCTCCATTCGCCACAGCAAACTTTTCTATCTGGTACCGGGCACAATTATATGTGTGCCTAGTAGCAAGTTGATAAGTGTTTGCCAACCTGCTCTGCAGGAGGAAAAAGTATGTGTGTGAATAATATGCATGCATGTGTGCATGTATGAACATGGTAGTGGTAGTCAAGCTGCTCAGTCATGTCCAACCCTTTGCAGCCCCATGCATGAGCCATGGAATGTTCCAGACAAGAATACTGGAGTGGCTAGCCTATCCCTTCTCCAGGGGATCTTCCCGACCTAGCAATCAAGCCGGGGTCTCCTGCATTGCAGGTGGATTCTTTACCAGCTGAGCTACCAGGGAAGCCCCATGTGCATGTATACATATATACACAAGTGTAGTATATTTTATTGGTACACAACATATAGCTTACAAATAATTTTTTAACTGCAATACCATTCCTTGTGAATTCAGAATAGCCAGTTGATTTTCAAGAGTGACTTTTGTTGATTTTTGCTGAATTGTTGTGTCTAGATCCAGACTATGGGGGCAGTCGATAAACAAGGATAGCTCTGATGTGAATGTTAATGATATTTTCATTTACACTAATGGTTAAAATGAACATGAACACTTATGTCATGTTGGAATTTCACTCATTTGTCAATGATACAAGCAACTTCTTTGCTGAATCTCATAACAGTTTTCTAACACTGGAAGTATATATCCTTACTTTTATGGTGCGCTTCACAATGAAACAGCTATCACTATGGCATCCTCTACTTGAGTTCAGATGATCAACCAAACAACAAATAAAAACATGATTTGTAGTGTTTGCTGATTTTTCCCGGCATTAGCACTCCCACCATAGCCAATTTCAAGTTACCAATATGATGTCTGTACATGAGGAATTGGAAAGAAATGCACAGGCAGGATCTCACAATTATTCAGTATTTCTATCATCTAGGTATGGTAGACATAACCTCAAAAGCACACACAAGAGTAAGACATAGTAAAATAATTGGAAAGTTATAAGATTTGAACTATGTTTGTTTTCGATATAATTTATTTGATTGTAACTTTATATAATGGGCTATTTAGTCATGACTAAGAGTCTGTCAATATTTATTACCTGAACTAAATCAATTGTCCCTAAATTCTGCCTGTGTATTTATCCCTTCAGTTTAGTGGATTTTTCCAAAATGCAGATGTCATCTTGTAATTTTCTGCCTTAAGTCATTAAAAGGCTCCATTCGCCACAGCAAACTTTTCTATCTGGTACCGGGCACAATTATATGTGTGCCTAGTAGCAAGTTGATAAGTGTTTGCCAACCTGCTCTGCAGGAGGAAAAAAAGTATGTGTGTGAATAATATGCATGCATGTGTGCATGTATGAACATGGTAGTGGTAGTCAAGCTGCTCAGTCATGTCCAACCCTTTGCAGCCCCATGCATGAGCCATGGAATGTTCCAGACAAGAATACTGGAGTGGCTAGCCTATCCCTTCTCCAGGGGATCTTCCCGACCTAGCAATCAAGCCGGGGTCTCCTGCATTGCAGGTGGATTCTTTACCAGCTGAGCTACCAGGGAAGCCCCATGTGCATGTATACATATATACACAAGTGTAGTATATTTTATTGGTACACAACATATAGCTTACAAATAATTTTTTAACTGCAATACCATTCCTTGTGAATTCAGAATAGCCAGTTGATTTTCAAGAGTGACTTTTGTTGATTTTTGCTGAATTGTTGTGTCTAGATCCAGACTATGGGGGCAGTCGATAAACAAGGATAGCTCTGATGTGAATGTTAATGATATTTTCATTTACACTAATGGTTAAAATGAACATGAACACTTATGTCATGTTGGAATTTCACTCATTTGTCAATGATACAAGCAACTTCTTTGCTGAATCTCATAACAGTTTTCTAACACTGGAAGTATATATCCTTACTTTTATGGTGCGCTTCACAATGAAACAGCTATCACTATGGCATCCTCTACTTGAGTTCAGATGATCAACCAAACAACAAATAAAAACATGATTTGTAGTGTTTGCTGATTTTTCCCGGCATTAGCACTCCCACCATAGCCAATTTCAAGTTACCAATATGATGTCTGTACATGAGGAATTGGAAAGAAATGCACAGGCAGGATCTCACAATTATTCAGTATTTCTATCATCTAGGTATGGTAGACATAACCTCAAAAGCACACACAAGAGTAAGACATAGTAAAATAATTGGAAAGTTATAAGATTTGAACATTATGTTTGTTTTCGATATAATTTATTTGATTGTAACTTTATATAATGGGCTATTTAGTCATGACTATGTTTATCAACCAGCTTTCAAAATTCTTCTGATTTGAACAGTTGGCTCTCTTTAACATATATTATTAGCTGCATCCAGCTACTCTGTGTGCCCAAGATCTTCACCTGCTTATTCTAGGGGAAACTTTTGGGGTGTGGGTCTCAGTGACCCCCGGAGTTCTTGACACTCATCTGAGAACTCCTGTTAGCTTGCCACATCCTGTATGAAGCTTTGGTGTAACTATCCCTTACCTCAGCAAATGGGGACACCGTCTTCCCTTATGCCCTGCTTGGACTACTTACCTTTCTCTATCTCCTGCAACATTCAGCACATATATTATGGTTCTTTCTCATTTCCCCTTTTACACTAGAAATCCTAAGAGTCTCTTACAAAGAACGGTGACTGTATTATTAGATACTCAACTTATTGTCTGGGAATAAATGTATGAAAGGTGAGTGGGCTTTTGACAGAGGATAGAAATTGAAAGTCATCCCAGAATGCAGGGCTCTCTACCATCCAGGACAATCTGACTTTCACTGACATCATGTAACAGATAAAAACCAAAGCCACTCACTTTGATCAGGGTTAGTGAGATAGCACTGCAGAATAGCAGGAGCCATCTGTCACCACCCTCCTTTGTAAAGGATCAACAGCTCCTTAGAAGTCCAACAGGACTTCAAAGATTCTATTTCAAGACTCTACCATCAAACAAGTTCTTATCATAACACTTGGAAGTATATATCCTTACTTTTATGGTGCGCTTCACAATGAAACAGCTATCACTATGGCATCCTCTACTTGAGTTCAGATGATCAACCAAACAACAAATAAAAACATGATTTGTAGTGTTTGCTGATTTTTCCCGGCATTAGCACTCCCACCATAGCCAATTTCAAGTTACCAATATGATGTCTGTACATGAGGAATTGGAAAGAAATGCACAGGCAGGATCTCACAATTATTCAGTATTTCTATCATCTAGGTATGGTAGACATAACCTCAAAAGCACACACAAGAGTAAGACATAGTAAAATAATTGGAAAGTTATAAGATTTGAACATTATGTTTGTTTTCGATATAATTTATTTGATTGTAACTTTATATAATGGGCTATTTAGTCATGACTATGTTTATCAACCAGCTTTCAAAATTCTTCTGATTTGAACAGTTGGCTCTCTTTAACATATATTATTAGCTGCATCCAGCTACTCTGTGTGCCCAAGATCTTCACCTGCTTATTCTAGGGGAAACTTTTGGGGTGTGGGTCTCAGTGACCCCCGGAGTTCTTGACACTCATCTGAGAACTCCTGTTAGCTTGCCACATCCTGTATGAAGCTTTGGTGTAACTATCCCTTACCTCAGCAAATGGGGACACCGTCTTCCCTTATGCCCTGCTTGGACTACTTACCTTTCTCTATCTCCTGCAACATTCAGCACATATATTATGGTTCTTTCTCATTTCCCTTCTACACTAGAAATCCTAAGAGTCTCTTACAAAGAACGGTGACTGTATTATTAGATACTCAACTTATTGTCTGGGAATAAATGTATGAAAGGTGAGTGGGCTTTTTTGACAGAGGATAGAAATTGAAAGTCATCCCAGAATGCAGGGCTCTCTCTACCATCCAGGACAATCTGACTTTCACTGACATCATGTAACAGATAAAAACCAAAGCCACTCACTTTGATCAGGGTTAGTGAGATAGCACTGCAGAATAGCAGGGAGCCATCTGTCACCACCCTCCTTTGTAAAGGATCAACCAGCTCCTTAGAAGTCCAACAGGACTTCAAAAGATTCTATTTCAAGACTCTGGCAACACACTACATTATGAACTTTGTCAGAAATTTTTAAATAATGAGAGCAGTCAGAAATAACAAAATTCTTAACCATACAGAAGCCTTACGTTGTATACTTCTGGTTAGTATTTTCTTACTACGTGCAGCATCTGAAGATCAATGAGCAATATCACCCCTTAGAAAAAAGAAAATAAGACACCTATAGGAAACAACTGCAGAGCATTTGTGACACCCCAGTCAGTACTCATGATGTGCTTTGAATTTAAAAGCTAAGCAGTGAAGACTGAATCCTGTCTACACTGCCCTCTTTCAACATTACTGTGCGGCTTTGTGTTTTAACATGTTCTGGGGAATACACTGCCTCTCTCACTTCTTATGCTGTATTTGGCAAAACATAAAAACCAGTAATGCTGATAATAGAGGTCTGAAACTAAGCCAGTCTCTTATCATCATAGCTGCATTACTTTCAAATCCACTCTGCTGGACTGCAGAATAGTTGGCAAAAGATGAGGTCCTCTCCCACATTTATAGGAAGTCCTGGCCAATAGGGCAGAAAGATCTCCAAGAAGACTAACCTAAATACCTGAATGCAGTGCACCCTGAAGCCATATGATCACACCAACTTGGCATGATCACATTTTGTTCATAGAATGTGAATGTTTTAGGTTGCCACAGATCTGTAATCATAAATAATAAAGACTGTTGTCAAATACTCACTGCATTCCATGGTGAGTATCATTTATGGTTCTTTCTCATTTCCCTTTTTTTTACACTAGAACAGTTTTGACTGTATTATTAGATACTCAACTTATTGTCTGGGAATAAATGTATGAAAGGTGAGTGGGCTTTTTTGACAGAGGATAGAAATTGAAAGTCATCCCAGAATGCAGGGCTCTCTCTACCATCCAGGACAATCTGACTTTCACTGACATCATGTAACAGATAAAAACCAAAGCCACTCACTTTGATCAGGGTTAGTGAGATAGCACTGCAGAATAGCAGGGAGCCATCTGTCACCACCCTCCTTTGTAAAGGATCAACTAGCTCCTTAGAAGTCCAACAGGACTTCAAAAGATTCTATTTCAAGACTCTGGCAACACACTACATTATGAACTTTGTCAGAAATTTTTAAATAATGAGAGCAGTCAGAAATAACAAAATTCTTAACCATACAGAAGCCTTACGTTGTATACTTCTGGTTAGTATTTTCTTACTACGTGCAGCATCTGAAGATCAATGAGCAATATCACCCCTTAGAAAAAAGAAAATAAGACACCTATAGGAAACAACTGCAGAGCATTTGTGACACCCCAGTCAGTACTCATGATGTGCTTTGAATTTAAAAGCTAAGCAGTGAAGACTGAATCCTGTCTACACTGCCCTCTTTCAACATTACTGTGCGGCTTTGTGTTTTAACATGTTCTGGGGAATACACTGCCTCTCTCACTTCTTATGCTGTATTTGGCAAAACATAAAAACCAGTAATGCTGATAATAGAGGTCTGAAACTAAGCCAGTCTCTTATCATCATAGCTGCATTACTTTCAAATCCACTCTGCTGGACTGCAGAATAGTTGGCAAAAGATGAGGTCCTCTCCCACATTTATAGGAAGTCCTGGCCAATAGGGCAGAAAGATCTCCAAGAAGACTAACCTAAATACCTGAATGCAGTGCACCCTGAAGCCATATGATCACACCAACTTGGCATGATCACATTTTGTTCATAGAATGTGAATGTTTTAGGTTGCCACAGATCTGTAATCATAAATAATAAAGACTTTTGTCAAATACTCACTGCATTCCATGGTGAGTATCACTAATTTTGTAAAACCGTTAAATCTAAATGCCTGCAGTAAACTAAGATTTACCAATTGATTGTATATTTTCATATTGTATCAGGAACTTAAAAAAAATCTTATCCCTGATATCAACTTGTCAACAAAATCCAGACTCCTGGAGGTGAATTTACTTACCCAAGATCACAAAGATTGGAAATGGCAGAGGCGAATTTGAGCATAGGCCTGTGCAACTCCAAAGTTAGATTCTTTGCACCCAATTCAGTCACTCAGTGATGTCCAATTCTTTGTGACCCTGTGGACTGCCGCGCGCCGGGCTTCCCTGTCCCTCACCGTCTCTTGAAGCCTGCACAAACTCATGTCCATTGACTCAGTGATGCCATCCAACCATCTTGTCCTCTGTCGTCCCCTTCTCCTTCTGCTTTCTATTTTTCTCAGCATCAGGGTCTTTTCCAGTGAGTCAGCTCTTCACATCAGGTGGTCAAGGTATTGGAGCTTCAGTTTCAGCATCAGTTATTCCAATGAGTATTCAGGGTTGATTTCCTTTAGGACTGACTGGTTTGATCTCCTTGCAGTCCAAGGACTCACAAGACTCTTCTCCCAACAACACATTAGAAGGCATCAGTTCTGGACTTCCCTGGTAGTCCAGTGGGTAGAGTCCACCTTGCTGTGCAAGGGACACCGGTTCGATCCCTAACCCAGGGAAGATCCCACGTGCCATGGTGCCGCTGGATCTGTGTGTCCAATTATGAGCCAGCACTCTGGAGCACATGTGCCCAGAGCTGGTGCTCTGCAGCTGATAGAGGTCACAGCAATGGGAGGCCCACACAGGCAAAATAATAAAGATGGATGAAAATAAATAAATAAAAAAGACAATGAAAGAGACCAAAATTTTTTTAAAAAGAGACCTCAGTTCTTTGGCACTCAACCTTCTTTATGGTCCAATTCTCACATCCGTAAATGACTATTGAGAAAACCATAGCTTTGACTGTAGGAACTTTTTTTTTTTTTGCTTTTGCAGAGTTTTGTTGTTTACAGATATGTATAATCCCAGAGACTACATGAACTTTTGCAGGCAAAGTGATTCCTCCACTTTCTTTGTACATTAAACATTGAAGTTCTCCTGGTTAGCACTGCTAATAATCTTAGTCATGATGTGACAACATCATATTTAAGGACAATTGTTAGTGTTAAGAATGTACCTCACTTCACTGAAGACTAAAATATAAACATCGGGAATATTTAGATGTTTATTCATGTCTACAAACATTCCTACTTTCACTGAAATGCAGAAATTTATGGAGTTTCTTCTTGCTATGCATCCTCTTTACTGATGTAACATTATTTCTTTCATTTAGCAAACAATATTGACCAAGGATTACGAAATATGCTAAGCACTGCTAGTACTCAATGAATAAAACAAGCAGAATTCTGCCATCTGAAAACTAAAAGTTCTGTTGCAGAAGGTAAATTGTAAACACAAAAACAGTAAACACATGAATATGATCATTAGAAACTGTGAAACTTGTTATAAAGAATATAAGCAACATGACACGGCAGAGAATAGTTAGAAGGAAACTACTGGATTGGCCAAAAACTTTGCTCAGGTTTTTCTGTAACATCTTATGAAAAAAGCCCAAGTGAACTTTTTGGCCAACCCAGTGTGTGTGTGTGTGTGTGTGTGTGTGTGTGTGTGTGCATGCTCAGTTGCATCTGGCTCTTTATGATCCCATGGACCAGAGCCCACCAGACTGCTCTGTCCATGGGATTTCCCAGGCAAGAACACTGCAACCAGTTGCCATTTCCTACTCTAGGGGATCTTCCCAACCTAGGAATTGAACCTACACCTCTTGTGTCTCCTGGTAGACTCCTTACCACTATGCCACATGGGAAGCCCAATCCTAAAATCCAAATAATGTGTCCCTACTACTGAAGACAGTAGCAGTAGCATCAATTGTGAGCATATATGAGGCTTTCTAGGAAGGAAAAAAACGTTGGTAGGTGTTGACATTAACCTCTCTGCATAATATGAATGGCTTGAAAAGAATCAGTTCTTCCATTCAAAATTATGCACTGATTGGTTGCAGGTGGGTTGAACATTAAACCTCTCTGCATAATATGCTTTTGCAGAGTTTTGTTGTTTACAGATATGTATAATCCCAGAGACTACATGAACTTTTGCAGGCAAAGTGATTCCTCCACTTTCTTTGTACATTAAACATTGAAGTTCTCCTGGTTAGCACTGCTAATAATCTTAGTCATGATGTGACAACATCATATTTAAGGACAATTGTTAGTGTTAAGAATGTACCTCACTTCACTGAAGACTAAAATATAAACATCGGGAATATTTAGATGTTTATTCATGTCTACAAACATTCCTACTTTCACTGAAATGCAGAAATTTATGGAGTTTCTTCTTGCTATGCATCCTCTTTACTGATGTAACATTATTTCTTTCATTTAGCAAACAATATTGACCAAGGATTACGAAATATGCTAAGCACTGCTAGTACTCAATGAATAAAACAAGCAGAATTCTGCCATCTGAAAACTAAAAGTTCTGTTGCAGAAGGTAAATTGTAAACACAAAAACAGTAAACACATGAATATGATCATTAGAAACTGTGAAACTTGTTATAAAGAATATAAGCAACATGACACGGCAGAGAATAGTTAGAAGGAAACTACTGGATTGGCCAAAAACTTTGCTCAGGTTTTTCTGTAACATCTTATGAAAAAAGCCCAAGTGAACTTTTTGGCCAACCCAGTGTGTGTGTGTGTGTGTGTGTGTGTGTGTGTGTGTGCATGCTCAGTTGCATCTGGCTCTTTATGATCCCATGGACCAGAGCCCACCAGACTGCTCTGTCCATGGGATTTCCCAGGCAAGAACACTGCAACCAGTTGCCATTTCCTACTCTAGGGGATCTTCCCAACCTAGGAATTGAACCTACACCTCTTGTGTCTCCTGGTAGACTCCTTACCACTATGCCACATGGGAAGCCCAATCCTAAAATCCAAATAATGTGTCCCTACTACTGAAGACAGTAGCAGTAGCATCAATTGTGAGCATATATGAGGCTTTCTAGGAAGGAAAAAAAAAAAAACGTTGGTAGGTGTTGACATTAACCTCTCTCTGCATAATATGAATGGCTTGAAAAAGAATCAGTTCTTCCATTCAAAATTATGCACTGATTGATGTTGCAGGTGCTAGGAAAAAAGGAAGAATTTAACAAGCGATAACCTTTACTTGAAACCTTAGTGTCTGTCAGCAATGCTCTGTTCTTTATAGGTAGCTAATGAATGATTTTTTTGTTTCTGTTTTGGAAGAGTAAGCTCTTCTTTCTGCCATGGAGACAGGGTTACAGCTATGGAAGTTGGCATTAGTGGGCTCCCAGAAATCACTGGGGAAAGTGGCATGACAGGGTTGAAGGAGCCAAGTGCTCTGGCCAGTCTGGATCCCTAGTCACTATGATGTGTTCCTCCACAGATCTAAGCACTTTTTTTACAACGTCTAAAATGAGAGTATTGCATCATTCATGGGTGCTGAGCTTAATTCCAACTCTAACAGTCTCTGATTTGTGTTCAAATACAAATAAACTATATATAAATATGTAAATGATCTATTGAGACAGGGAGGAAGTTTGTGAAAGTAAAGCAGGGCATAGAACTGTCTGTTCAGGAACTCTGTGAATATTCAGGACATTGGTTCAGAATATATCTTAAAGTCCTTTGCTAGGAATAGCACATGACTATGTAATAGGTTTCTAGTCCCCTGTCTTCATTTGGAAGAGGTAACTGCAATCCAGAGGCATGAAGGGCTTAGCTATTGTTCTAGTGGCAACTGAGATCGGGATCCGAGACCCAACCCAATCGTTTGTCTTTCAGATTAACTGTGGCTTACATCCTATTATATATTAATTCTAAACTCTGAATCTGCCATCTTCTGTTTCTGACCTTATTTCCGTTTTTCTTTATTGTTCACTATGAACTTATTAGTATTTTGAAGATAGAAGTCAACCAGTATCATGATAAATGAGTGGCTTATTTTGGACCATATTTCCAAGTCAGTCCTCATGAAAAAAAGTGTAGGCAAATGAGTAATTGAATTTATCTGCTTTGTTCTTTCAGGTTCTTTTTGAACTCTGCTCTTTTTTTTTTAATGATAAAACCAAATCCCTATACAATCATTGAAATACTACAATGGTTTTTTATCTACACAGATTCTCAGATTTTACATATGACATTCACATACAAAAAAAGTGTCAAGTTTTGCAGTACTTTTCTATGAAATTACTTTATACCATTTTGAGCAAATAGTGTAGCAAAATAGGAGTTATAATCTGAAAACTCTTTTAAAATTATCTGAATATTCTGGCTACCCAAAAGACATAAAATCATACATCCAAACAAAAACTTCCATAGTAACATTCATAGCAGCATTATTCATAATAGAGTGGACACAACACAGATGTACATTACAGGATGAACAGATAAACAAATGTGATATATCCAGACAACAGTGTATTATTGGTCAATAAAATGGAGTGAAGCATTGATATATGGCACAATATGGATGAATCTTGACAAAATTATGCTAAGGGAAAACAAAATAAAAATATGATTGTGGGACTTCCAGATTCTCACAGTGAATATCAGAGAAAGAAAATTCCCTTTGCAATGGGAATGTAATTTTGAAATATGTCAAAACATTCTGTTCTTTTTTTAAACTTGCATTGTTTTTAAAAATTATTTATTTATTTATCTTTGGCTGTTCTGGGTTTTCATTTCTGCCGCAGGCTTTTCTCTAGTTGCAGGGAGTGGAGACTACTCTCTAGTTGAGGTGAGCAGTCTTCGTATTACCGTGACTTCTCTTGTTGTGGAACTTAGGCTCTGGGGCACACGGGCTTCAGTAGTTGTGGCACATGGGCTCAATAGTTGTGGCTCTGAGGCTCTAGATCTCAGGCTAAATAGTTGCGGCTCATGGGCTCCATTGCTCTGCAGCAGGTGGGGTCTTCCTGGATCAGGGATCAAACCTGTGTCTCCTGAATTGGCAGGTGAACTCTTTAACTGAGCTATCAGGGAAGCCCTAAACTTGAGTTTTATTGGAGTAAAATTGATTTACAATGCTGTGTTAGTTTCAGGGGTACAGTGAAGTCATTCAGTAATACATATCAGTTTCGTTTAGTTCAGTTCAGTCGTTCAGTCCTGTCCAAATCTATGCAACTCCATTGATTGTAGCATGCCAGGCTTCCCTTTCCTTCACCATCTCCTGGAGTTTGCTCAAACTCATGTCCATTAAGTCAGTGATACCATCCAACCACCTCATCTGTCATCCCCTTCTCCTTCTGCCTTCTATTTTTCCCAACACCAGGGTCTTTTACATTGAGTCATCTGTTCGCATCAGGTGGCCAAAGTATTGGAGCTTCAGCTTCACCATCAGTCCCTCCAGTGAATATTCAGGATTGATTTCCTTTAGGATTGACTGGTTTGATCTCCTTGAAGTCCAAGGGACTCTAAAGTGTCTTCTCCAACACATTTCAAAGGCATCAATTTGAGGGGGCTCAGCCTTCTTTATGGTCCAACTCTCACATCCATACATGACTACTGGAAATACCATAGCTATGACTATGCGAACTTTGGTCGACAAAGTGATGTCTCTTTTTAATATACTGTCTCAGTTTGTCATAGCTTCTCTTCCAAGGAGCAACTGTCTTTTAATTTCATGGCTGCAGTAATTATCTACAGTGATTTTGGAGCTGAAGAAAATGAAGTTTGTCACTGTTTCCATTGTTTGCCCATCTATTTGCCATGAAATGATAGGACCAGATGCCATGATCTTCATGATTTGAATGTTGAGTTTTAAGTCAGCTTTTTCACTCTCCTCTTTCACCTTCATCAAGAAACTCTTTAGTTCCTCTTCACTTTCTGCCATAAGGGTAGTGTCATCTGCATATCTGAGGTTATTGATATTTCTCCCAGTAGTCTTGATTTCAGCTTGTGCTTCATCCAGAAATGTCTATGCTTCATCGGTCATTTCACATGATGTACTCTGCATATAAATTAAATAAGAAGGTGACAATATATTGCTTTGACATACTCCTTTCCCAATCTGGAACCAGTGCATTGTTCCATGTCCAATTCTAACTATTGCTTCTTGACCTGTATACAGATTTCTCAGAAGTTAGGTAAGGTGGTCTGGTATTCTCATCTCAGAGTTTTCCACAGTTTGTTGTGATCCACACAGTCAAAGACTTCAGCATAATCAATGAAGTAGAAGTAGTTCAGAAATTAATACAATTATGCAACTCCATTGATTGTAGCATGCCAGGCTTCCCTTTCCTTCACCATCTCCTGGAGTTTGCTCAAACTCATGTCCATTAAGTCAGTGATACCATCCAACCACCTCATCTGTCATCCCCTTCTCCTTCTGCCTTCTATTTTTCCCAACACCAGGGTCTTTTACATTGAGTCATCTGTTCGCATCAGGTGGCCAAAGTATTGGAGCTTCAGCTTCACCATCAGTCCCTCCAGTGAATATTCAGGATTGATTTCCTTTAGGATTGACTGGTTTGATCTCCTTGAAGTCCAAGGGACTCTAAAGTGTCTTCTCCAACACATTTCAAAGGCATCAATTTGAGGGGGCTCAGCCTTCTTTATGGTCCAACTCTCACATCCATACATGACTACTGGAAATACCATAGCTATGACTATGCGAACTTTGGTCGACAAAGTGATGTCTCTTTTTAATATACTGTCTCAGTTTGTCATAGCTTCTCTTCCAAGGAGCAACTGTCTTTTAATTTCATGGCTGCAGTAATTATCTACAGTGATTTTGGAGCTGAAGAAAATGAAGTTTGTCACTGTTTCCATTGTTTGCCCATCTATTTGCCATGAAATGATAGGACCAGATGCCATGATCTTCATGATTTGAATGTTGAGTTTTAAGTCAGCTTTTTCACTCTCCTCTTTCACCTTCATCAAAAGGTTCTTTAGTTCCTCTTCACTTTCTGCCATAAGGGTAGTGTCATCTGCATATCTGAGGTTATTGATATTTCTCCCAGTAGTCTTGATTTCAGCTTGTGCTTCATCCAGAAATGTCTATGCTTCATCGGTCATTTCACATGATGTACTCTGCATATAAATTAAATAAGAAGGTGACAATATATTGCTTTGACATACTCCTTTCCCAATCTGGAACCAGTGCATTGTTCCATGTCCAATTCTAACTATTGCTTCTTGACCTGTATACAGATTTCTCAGAAGTTAGGTAAGGTGGTCTGGTATTCTCATCTCAGAGTTTTCCACAGTTTGTTGTGATCCACACAGTCAAAGACTTCAGCATAATCAATGAAGTAGAAGTAGATGTTTTTCTAGAATTAATACATATATATGTATACATTCTTTTTCAGATTCTTTTCTCACATAAGATTATCTATCTTACATATAGTAATGTGTTTATGTTCACCCCAAGCTCCTGATTTATCCCTCCCTGCCATGTGTCCCCATTGGTAACCAGAAGTTTGTTTTTGATATCTGTAAATCTGTTCCTGTTTTGTAAACAAGTTCATTTGTATGATTTTTTAAAAAATTAAGTTCCACATATGAGTGATATCATGTGATATTTTTATTTCTCTGTCTGAATTATTTCACTTAATATAATAATCTCTATGTCCATTTATGTTGCTACAAGTGGCGTTATTTTATTCTTTTTTATGGCTGAGTATAGTCCACGGACTATATATACTACATCTTTATCCTTTCCTCTACAGATAAACAATGGATTGCTTGACTATTGTGAACATGTCTTGACTATTGTAAACAGCACTGCAATGAACATAGGAGTGCATGTACACTTTCAGATTATGGATTTCTCTGGATATATGCCCAGAAGTGGGACTGCTGGATCATATGGTAGTTCTATTTTTAGTTCTGTAAGGAACTTCCATACTGGTTGTACCAGTACATTCCCATCAGCAGTGTAGGAGGGTTCCCTTTTCTCTAAACACTCTCCAGCATTTATTGTTTGTAGATGTTTTCAGTCTTTTTTTGTTGTTGTGATATACATTTAAAAAATATATTTTTAGTTGAAGGACAATTGCTTTACAATATTGTGTTGGTTTCTGCCATTCATCAATGTAGATTTTTTTGATGATGGGCATTCTGATTAGTGTGAGGTGATTTTTCCTTGTAGTTTTGATATACATTTCTCTAATAATTAGTGATATTAAGCATCTTTTCATGTGCTACAGTCCATGGGATGGGGTCACAAAGAGTCGAACATGACTGAGGAAATAACACATACATTTAATTAACCATTTTTATCCAATTATCTCTTATTAGGAATGCTATTAAAGAATTTTAACATAGAGTTGAAATGCTCTATTTTTTAGGCATAACATGATTTAGAAATATAACACAACAAATATAAAACAGTTCAGTAGTCAAATGAAATACTTTCTGCCAGGTTTTTTATGTTATACTTTTGATTCCTAGGTAAGGTTTAAATTGATTCAGGAAAGTAATTACAAAATTCTGTTTACTTGCTGAACTAGGAGACAGAGAGAATGTAAGACACAGAGAAGCAGGAGACAGAAAGAAAATGACAGAAACACAGTAATTGCATTCCTTAGCAGTTTTGGAAAGAGTAACATTTTTTGATCTTGATGTAACTCTCTGCTTGTGTCATAAAGCAGTTTTATGACAATGGTTTCTGGACTGAAATGCAAAGTTTTATAGCTCAAAAGCCATTTATCTAACTAGTCTTTAAAGTTCCGAAGTCATTTAGAACGTAAACTGAAAACCTTTTTAAACAGCATTTTTCCTGTATGGAAATAAAAGGGATGAGAGCAAAATACAAACTCGGAGATTCGACTGCATTTATAATCCTGACACATTTGGTAAACATTTTGATAATGTTAAGTTCAAGTTTAAACAAATGGCAAAGATATGTATAAAACTTAAATTTCTTGCTTAAACTTAATGTTTATATCTGATTAGTTACATCCCTAACTTTTACATCACATCCCCAAATGAAAATACTTGATTAACACTAGAATCAGTAGTTTCAATTCCAGACTTCTAAAATTTGCCATTTAAATGAAGAACATGGGAGAGTTAAACCAAATCAATCCTTGTAGTTTATTCTGTTCATTCATATTTATGTGGTGTGTGTGCTTAATGTATTTTGAGGGGCATTTGGCCAATTCTTTTTTCATTTTCTTTATGAGACCTTAACTTAAGCAAACAATATTGGAGATGGCAGAGGAAGAGGACATGGGACTTACCTTCCCCACGACCATATCAGAAATACATCTACAGTGTAGGACAATCCTCAGTGAAAGCTAACTCACAGCTGACAGAAGGACTCCTGTACAACCAAGAGTACAAGAAAGATATACATGTAACTGGATATGGAGGGAAGAAAAGCAATCAGGTTGAGACCTGCATCCCCAGCAGGAAGAGTACACAGGCATATAACTACCCTAGGCAGTGAAAAGTGACTGCCATAGAGTTGAAATGATTTATTTTTTAGGCATAACATGATTTAGAAATATAACACAACAAATATAAAACAGTTCAGTAGTCAAATGAAATACTTTCTGCCAGGTTTTTTATGTTATACTTTTGATTCCTAGGTAAGGTTTAAATTGATTCAGGAAAGTAATTACAAAATTCTGTTTACTTGCTGAACTAGGAGACAGAGAGAATGTAAGACACAGAGAAGCAGGAGACAGAAAGAAAATGACAGAAACACAGTAATTGCATTCCTTAGCAGTTTTGGAAAGAGTAACATTTTTTGATCTTGATGTAACTCTCTGCTTGTGTCATAAAGCAGTTTTATGACAATGGTTTCTGGACTGAAATGCAAAGTTTTATAGCTCAAAAGCCATTTATCTAACTAGTCTTTAAAGTTCCGAAGTCATTTAGAACGTAAACTGAAAACCTTTTTAAACAGCATTTTTCCTGTATGGAAATAAAAGGGATGAGAGCAAAATACAAACTCGGAGATTCGACTGCATTTATAATCCTGACACATTTGGTAAACATTTTGATAATGTTAAGTTCAAGTTTAAACAAATGGCAAAGATATGTATAAAACTTAAATTTCTTGCTTAAACTTAATGTTTATATCTGATTAGTTACATCCCTAACTTTTACATCACATCCCCAAATGAAAATACTTGATTAACACTAGAATCAGTAGTTTCAATTCCAGACTTCTAAAATTTGCCATTTAAATGAAGAACATGGGAGAGTTAAACCAAATCAATCCTTGTAGTTTATTCTGTTCATTCATATTTATGTGGTGTGTGTGCTTAATGTATTTTGAGGGGCATTTGGCCAATTCTTTTTTCATTTTCTTTATGAGACCTTAACTTAAGCAAACAATATTGGAGATGGCAGAGGAAGAGGACATGGGACTTACCTTCCCCACGACCATATCAGAAATACATCTACAGTGTAGGACAATCCTCAGTGAAAGCTAACTCACAGCTGACAGAAGGACTCCTGTACAACCAAGAGTACAAGAAAGATATACATGTAACTGGATATGGAGGGAAGAAAAGCAATCAGGTTGAGACCTGCATCCCCAGCAGGAAGAGTACACAGGCATATAACTACCCTAGGCAGTGAAAAGTGACTGCCATAGGTTGAGTACCCCAGTCCTGTGTCCTGCACAGGGAGACAGACTGCCTCAGACAGACTGGTGGAGGGACCTCTGGGAAGAACAGGAGCGCTGTAATAAGCCTGGCCTCTACTGGGGAGGAGCACACACATCCTGAGTTTTCTTCAAGACTGGAATGAGAGAGCAGCTGCTAGGTTTCCAGGGAGCCCCTTGGCACATGCTCCCACTTGAGTTAAGCGGATGCTCTGGCCTCGGTCACTCCATGTCACAGAAAGGCATTAGATCAAGGGAGACCATGCTGCTGCTGCTGTTTAGCTGGTAAGTCATGTTTGACTCTTTCATGACCCCATGGACTGTACACTCCAGGCTCCTCTGTCCATAGGATTTCCCAGCAAGAATACTAGAGTGGGTTGCTGTTTCCTTCTCCACGGAATCTTCCTGACCCAGGGATTGAACATGCAGCTCCTGCTTGGCAAGCAGATTCTTCACTGCTGAGCAACCTGGGAAGCCCCAGGGAGGTCACGTCTGGGGAGAAAAATGTAACTATGGGATACAGAAGCAGCCAGATTACTAAGTAGGTGGAGGCTGATTGGGTAGTAGCAGACATTGTTGGTGCTTACTCAGCACATAAGAACCAGCCCAGATTGCTATCTGCAGCCACCCCTCCCCCCACCAGCACACCTCCCAACACACACCAAGGGTCCACATGGCCCCTGCCACCTCGGAGGTGTGGTTTCACAACAGGGTGGAAACAGCGAAGGTTGAGGGGAGTTACCAGTTTTGAAGGGAAAATGGAAACTTGCACCCAAGGCTACATCTGAGTGAGACAAAACAGTTGTTGGCACCAACATGGGCAGCACATTAAAGACAGCTGGGATAGTAGCTAACAGGAGCTAAGAGCCCATGTGTGTGCTAACTGCTCAGGCACTGTCCTAATCAGCGGAAAGTGTCCTAGCGCAGGGAGAAGGGAAGACACATACTTAAAGGAAACAAAGCCAACTTGGGCATGGTCCTCTAGGCTTCCGACCCAGCAACTTGGGATCAGACCTCACCCCTGGCAGAACAAGGGAGGCCACTGAGCAGAGGGGAACCCCCACCTCACACCTAGCTCTAGATCTAGCTCCTCCTCTGTCTCCAGCCACACCCCCTACTCAGGAGAGAGCTAACAGCAAACCCTGAGGACAGATGGACGTGTGTCCTTGTCAAATCTATCTCCCCCTTCAAAGGCACTGGGCACGTGAAGTCTATGACAATGCTCCCATATAGGAACAGCCTGTTAAGACTGTAGTAAACTGACTTAAATCCCTAGAGGCAGAGAATATTAAGCACAATGAAAGGGAGGATGAACTGCTCTCAATTAAAAAGAGCAAGGAAAAAAAAAACCTTTAAAAAATAAATAATGAAAAACAAATAACTGACCAGATAAAGAATTCAAGGCATTATCGGTGAAAATGTTAACTAAGCTAGGAAAAGAATAGATCTACATGTGATAATTTTAACAAGGAACTAGAAAATAGATTTTAAAAGCCAGATCATAAATAAAGAATTCAATAGCTGAAATAAAAAAAAAACATGCTATAAATAATAGAGCAAATGACATAGAAGAATGCATAAGTAATCTGGAATACAGAATCATGGAAATCACTCAAGCAGAACAGCAAAAAGAAAAAATGTTTCTGATGAAAACAGTTTAAAAGATCTCTGAAATAACATTAAATGTATCACATTTGCACATAGAGATCCCAGAAGGAGAAGAAAGACAGAAGAGGATCAAAATTTTCTTGGAGGAAATTATGGGGGAAAACTACCCAAACTTTCAATATTCCATGATAAATCATAGTGGAAAGAAATATCAGAAAGATTATATATATATATATATATATATATATATATACCCATATATATATATATACAGATATGTATGCATTCAGATATATATGAATCACCTTACTTTACATAAAAATTAAACACAGCAACTATATTTCAGTAAAATATTTTTTAAAATTTCCCAAACCTAAAGAAGGAAACATTGTCAAAAAAAAAAATTTTAATGTGTGCTAACTGCTCAGGCACTGTCCTAATCAGCGGAAAGTGTCCTAGCGCAGGGAGAAGGGAAGACACATACTTAAAGGAAACAAAGCCAACTTGGGCATGGTCCTCTAGGCTTCCGACCCAGCAACTTGGGATCAGACCTCACCCTGGCAGAACAAGGAGGCCACTGAGCAGAGGGGAACCCCCACCTCACACCTAGCTCTAGATCTAGCTCCTCCTCTGTCTCCAGCCACACCCCCTACTCAGGAGAGAGCTAACAGCAAACCCTGAGGACAGATGGACGTGTGTCCTTGTCAAATCTATCTCCCCCTTCAAAGGCACTGGGCACGTGAAGTCTATGACAATGCTCCCATATAGGAACAGCCTGTTAAGACTGTAGTAAACTGACTTAAATCCCTAGAGGCAGAGAATATTAAGCACAATGAAAGGGAGGATGAACTGCTCTCAATTAAAAAGAGCAAGGAAAAAAAAAACCTTTAAAAAATAAATAATGAAAAACAAATAACTGACCAGATAAAGAATTCAAGGCATTATCGGTGAAAATGTTAACTAAGCTAGGGAAAAGAATAGATCTACATGTGATAATTTTAACAAGGAACTAGAAAATAGATTTTAAAAGCCAGATCATAAATAAAGAATTCAATAGCTGAAATAAAAAAAAAACATGCTATAAATAATAGAGCAAATGACATAGAAGAATGCATAAGTAATCTGGAATACAGAATCATGGAAATCACTCAAGCAGAACAGCAAAAAGAAAAAATGTTTCTGATGAAAACAGTTTAAAAGATCTCTGAAATAACATTAAATGTATCACATTTGCACATAGAGATCCCAGAAGGAGAAGAAAGACAGAAGAGGATCAAAATTTTCTTGGAGGAAATTATGGGGGAAAACTACCCAAACTTTCAATATTCCATGATAAATCATAGTGGAAAGAAATATCAGAAAGATTATATATATATATATATATATATATATATATACCCATATATATATATATACAGATATGTATGCATTCAGATATATATGAATCACCTTACTTTACATAAAAATTAAACACAGCAACTATATTTCAGTAAAATATTTTTTAAAATTTCCCAAACCTAAAGAAGGAAACAGATATACAGGTACATATAAGAATATTATGAACAGTTTTATGCAAACAAACTAGACAACCTAGAAGAAAGGGACAAGCTTCTAGAAACATACATACAGCCTGCTAAGAGTGAGTCAAGAAGAAAGAGAAAATTTGAATAGACTGATTCACTCAGTGAAATTGAGTTTTTAAAAATTCCAGAAAACAAAAGTTCAGAACAGATGATTCACAAGATAATTCTACCAAATATATAAAGAAGAGTTAATATCTATCCTTTTCAAACTATTCCAAAAAAAACTGAAGAGGCCAGAACACTATCAAAGTCATTCTATGAGACCATATTTGTCCTGATACTAAAGCCAGACAGGCATTACAAAAAATGAAAATGGCAGGTTCATATTTTTTATGAATATAGGCACAAATATCCTCAACAAAATGTTAACAATTAAAATCTAACAATGTACAAAAAGGATCATATACTAAGATCTAGTAAAATTTAGTCCAATGACCCAAAGGTAGTTAAATACTGTGAGATAAATCAATGTGATGTACCATGTTAACAAATGGAAGTGTTAAAAAAAATACATGATTACCTCAATAAATGCATTCGATGAAACTCAACATCCAGTCATTATTACAAAGCTACAGTAATCAAAACAGCATGGTTCTGAAACAGAATAGAAAGCTCAGAAATAAACCCACACACCTACAGTCAATTAGTCTGTGACAAAGAAGGCAAGAATATATAATAGAGAGAGAGAAAAAAAAAGAAACAGTCTCTTTATTACATGGTGCTGGTGGACAGCTATGTGTAGAAGAAGGAGATTAGAACATTTCTTCAAAATAAACTTAAAAGGGATTAAAGACCTGAAAGTCAGACTAGAAACCACGAACTCCTGGAAAAGAACATAGGCACTCTGACAAAAATTCTGGCAATATTTTTGAGGGATCTGTCTCACAGGCAAAAGAACTGAAAGTAGTAATACCTAATTAAACTTAATGTAATAATACCTAATTAAATAATGCTTAACCTTAAATGCTTTTGCACAGCAAGGGGAACAATCAGCAAAACTAAAAGACAACCTATGTAATAAGAGAAAATATTTTAACATGATATGACCAATAAGGGACATTATCCAAAATATACAAACAGGGCTTCCCTGGTGGTTCAGTGGGTAAGGACACCGCCTTGCAGTGAAAGGGGCACCGGTTCGATCCCTGGCCTGGGAGGATCCCGCATGCCGCAGAGCAGCTGGACTGATGTGTCCAATTACTGAGCCAGAGCTCTGGAGCGTGTGCGCCCAGAGCCCGTGCTGTGCGACAACAGAGGTCACCGCGATGGGAGACCCACAGGGGCCAAAGAACAAAGATGGATGAAAATGGACAAATGAAAGGCCAATAGAAGTGGCCTGTCTGCTCCCCTCCCTCCCCACCCCCACCAAAATAAATAAATAAATAAATCTAAAAAACAAACAAACAAAAAACAAAATATACAAACAATTCATACAGTTCAATATCAAAAAAAAACCCCAAAAAACCAACCTGATCAAAATGGGCAGAGGACCTGAATAGACATCTTTTCCAAAGAAAACATACAAATGACTAACAGGGACATTAAATGATTATCAACATTACTAAATATTTAAGAAAATACAAATCAAAATTCCAGTGAAGTATCACCTTACACCTGTCAGAATGGCTATCAACAATAAGCCTACAAATAACAAATGTTGGTCAGGATGTGGAGAAAAGGAACATTTACATTTTCAGTGAGAATGTAAATTTGTGCAGTCATTATGCAAAACATCATGGAGCTTCCTAAAATACTAAAAATAGAACTGCCACTTGATCCAGCAATTCTACTGCTACGAATATATAGGGAAAAACCGAAAACACTAACTCAAAAAAGATACATGCACCCCGCTGTTCATGGCAGCACTATTTACAATAGCCAAGATATGGAAGCTATCCAAGTGTCTATCGACAGATGAACAGACAAAGAAAATGTGATGCATATATACAATGGAACATTCATTGCTCAGCCAATAAAAAAAGAATAAAATTCTTTCCTTTCTGCAACACAGATGGACCTACAGAATTCTTAAGCCTCATGAAATGAGTCAGAGAAAAACAAAGACTGTATGATATCACTTATATGTGGAACCTAAAAAATAAATGTATGGTTGGACGGCATCACCGATTCAATGGATATGAGTTTGAGGAAGTTCTGGGAGATGGTAAAGGACAGGGAAGCCTGGTGTGCTGCAGTCCATGGGGTCTCAAAGAGTTGGACGCAGCTGAGCAACCGGACAACAACAAAGCCAACAGAATCAGACTCAAAGGTACAGAAAACAGACTAGTGGTTACCAGAGGGAAGGACAAAGAGAGAAGGGGTACAGGAGGGACACAGGTTTAACAGATACGAACTATTGTGTATAAAATAGACAAGCAACAAGGATTGAATCATATAGCACAGGGAATTACAATAATAACTTTCTTTTACATTGGTTTTTATTAGAGTATAGTTGCTTACAATGTTATTGTACAGCAAAATGAATCAGCTATTTGTACATATGAGGCCTTCATTTTTAGATATTTTTCCCATTTAGGTCACCACAGAGCATTGATTAGAGCTGCCTGTGCTATACAGTAGGTTCTCATTAGCTATCTATTTTATACATAGTATCAGTAGTGTATATATGTTAATCTCAATCTTGCAATTCACCCTCTTTCTCCTGTGGTGTCCATATGTTTGATCGCTATGTCTGTGTCTCTATTACTACTTTTGAAAGAAACATGAAAGTGTTAGTCACTCAGTTGTGACTGACTCTTTGTGGTCTCATGAACTGTGGCCTGCCAGGCTCCTCTGTACAGGGAATTCTCTGGGCAGGAATACTAGAGTGGATTGCCATTCTCCCCTCCAAGGGATCTTCCTGTCTCAAAGATCTAACTTGGGTCTCCTGCACTGCAGGCAGATGCTTTACCATCTGAGCCATACTGGAGTATAATCTGCAAAATTATTGCATCACTATGCTGTACCCTTGAAACCAATGTAACATTCATTGCTCAGCCAATAAAAAGAATAAAATTCTTTCCTTTCTGCAACACAGATGGACCTACAGAATTCTTAAGCCTCATGAAATGAGTCAGAGAAAAACAAAGACTGTATGATATCACTTATATGTGGAACCTAAAAAATAAATGTATGGTTGGACGGCATCACCGATTCAATGGATATGAGTTTGAGGAAGTTCTGGGAGATGGTAAAGGACAGGGAAGCCTGGTGTGCTGCAGTCCATGGGGTCTCAAAGAGTTGGACGCAGCTGAGCAACCGGACAACAACAAAGCCAACAGAATCAGACTCAAAGGTACAGAAAACAGACTAGTGGTTACCAGAGGGAAGGACAAAGAGAGAAGGGGTACAGGAGGGACACAGGTTTAACAGATACGAACTATTGTGTATAAAATAGACAAGCAACAAGGATTGAATCATATAGCACAGGGAATTACAATAATAACTTTCTTTTACATTGGTTTTTATTAGAGTATAGTTGCTTACAATGTTATTGTACAGCAAAATGAATCAGCTATTTGTACATATGAGGCCTTCATTTTTAGATATTTTTCCCATTTAGGTCACCACAGAGCATTGATTAGAGCTGCCTGTGCTATACAGTAGGTTCTCATTAGCTATCTATTTTATACATAGTATCAGTAGTGTATATATGTTAATCTCAATCTTGCAATTCACCCTCTTTCTCCTGTGGTGTCCATATGTTTGATCGCTATGTCTGTGTCTCTATTACTACTTTTGAAAGAAACATGAAAGTGTTAGTCACTCAGTTGTGACTGACTCTTTGTGGTCTCATGAACTGTGGCCTGCCAGGCTCCTCTGTACAGGGAATTCTCTGGGCAGGAATACTAGAGTGGATTGCCATTCTCCCCTCCAAGGGATCTTCCTGTCTCAAAGATCTAACTTGGGTCTCCTGCACTGCAGGCAGATGCTTTACCATCTGAGCCATACTGGAGTATAATCTGCAAAATTATTGCATCACTATGCTGTACCCTTGAAACCAATGTAATATTGTAACTCAGCTATACTTAAGTAAAAAATAATAATGCAAACAATTCTCATCTATTATTTCAGTTCCACTTGCATTATTAAAATAAATTGTGTGAGTATGATTTAGAGCTATGGTAAATAAAAGAATTCCTAAAAAATATGGTCACTACTATCTAAAAGCCCAATTCAGGGGAATTTACACACAACAAATAATGGATTAAAGCTCTCAATAACAAATGCCAAAACAAAATGATCTGAACAATGCTATGAAAATATCTGGAAAGAAGAAGTAATGACTACTCATGGAATCATGTCAGCCTCCTTCTAAGAGATAGTGGTTAAGCTGGCTTTTAACAAAAGGGTAGGTAGGACTGAGGGCTGCCCTGGTGGTTCACTGGTAAAGAATTCACTTGCCAATGCAGGAGACGAGGGTTTGATCCCTGGGTCTGATTGATCCCCTGGAGAAGGAAATAGCAACCCACTCCAGTATTCGTGCCTGGGAAATTCCCATGGACAGAGGAGCCTGGCAGGCTGCAGTCCATGTGGTTGTGAAGAGTCAGACCCAGCCTAGTGACTAAAGAATAAGATAGGGTGAACAAGTAACTGTGCGGCAACAAGAAAGATGGTCACAGGAAGTAACAACGTGAGGCATCTTCTGAGAACAGAAAGTAAATTGATATGGGACTCTCTTCTACAGTTCACTTTATTCACCCCTTTTGGAGATCATAATTCAGCAAACTGTGTGCAGCCATAAGCATTTTGACACACTGCTATTTGTGCTCATGTTTCATAGGATGAGATTATCTAGGGTTTGTATGGATCTGGAGTTCCTGGCATTTTGCCCATTTTCTGGCACGACTGTAAAGACCTATGATTTTATGCTTCTTTACTGTGTCACTCGTAGATGCTTTCAAGTATCTCTGGTACCTCAGTTTGGGTGCTGGGTTGAGGCTCCTCTGTACAGGGAATTCTCTGGGCAGGAATACTAGAGTGGATTGCCATTCTCCTCCAAGGGATCTTCCTGTCTCAAAGATCTAACTTGGGTCTCCTGCACTGCAGGCAGATGCTTTACCATCTGAGCCATACTGGAGTATAATCTGCAAAATTATTGCATCACTATGCTGTACCCTTGAAACCAATGTAATATTGTAACTCAGCTATACTTAAGTAAAAAATAATAATGCAAACAATTCTCATCTATTATTTCAGTTCCACTTGCATTATTAAAATAAATTGTGTGAGTATGATTTAGAGCTATGGTAAATAAAAGAATTCCTAAAAAATATGGTCACTACTATCTAAAAGCCCAATTCAGGGGAATTTACACACAACAAATAATGGATTAAAGCTCTCAATAACAAATGCCAAAACAAAATGATCTGAACAATGCTATGAAAATATCTGGAAAGAAGAAGTAATGACTACTCATGGAATCATGTCAGCCTCCTTCTAAGAGATAGTGGTTAAGCTGGCTTTTAACAAAAGGGTAGGTAGGACTGAGGGCTGCCCTGGTGGTTCACTGGTAAAGAATTCACTTGCCAATGCAGGAGACGAGGGTTTGATCCCTGGGTCTGATTGATCCCCTGGAGAAGGAAATAGCAACCCACTCCAGTATTCGTGCCTGGGAAATTCCCATGGACAGAGGAGCCTGGCAGGCTGCAGTCCATGTGGTTGTGAAGAGTCAGACCCAGCCTAGTGACTAAAGAATAAGATAGGGTGAACAAGTAACTGTGCGGCAACAAGAAAGATGGTCACAGGAAGTAACAACGTGAGGCATCTTCTGAGAACAGAAAGTAAATTGATATGGGACTCTCTTCTACAGTTCACTTTATTCACCCCTTTTGGAGATCATAATTCAGCAAACTGTGTGCAGCCATAAGCATTTTGACACACTGCTATTTGTGCTCATGTTTCATAGGATGAGATTATCTAGGGTTTGTATGGATCTGGAGTTCCTGGCATTTTGCCCATTTTCTGGCACGACTGTAAAGACCTATGATTTTATGCTTCTTTACTGTGTCACTCGTAGATGCTTTCAAGTATCTCTGGTACCTCAGTTTGGGTGCTGGGTTGTGGGTCTCTAAAGAATAGCTTGAAGGCATGGCTCATAAGTTGTGTGACAAAGCACATGTTCTCACAACTTATGTGGTCTTATGGAACCTGTTCTGCAGGCTTCCACATCTCACTTTTATAAATATAGGCATTTGAAAAGCATAAATCAATTCCATAGCATTTGTTATTTTAAATCTGCCAAGAATACTGGAATCTCTTTCTGTTCCAGGGGAACAGAGCAAAGAAGATATCCATCACACAATGTGAATGAGAGAAGACTGGTAGGTTAATTTCTTTTCTCTGAGAAACTTGGATTTTGTGGCTTGAATATTCTGTTTGGAACATGAGTCACACAAATCACTGAACCATTGATATTACGATTAAGTCATTTTAAAATAAATTTTCATTGTTTACATTGTTGATTCAATTCTGTTAAGAAAAGAAGCAAACTATGTAATTCATCACAAATACTGTGGAGATTGTATAAAAAGAAAGAAGTACACATCAAATGCATACATGCAGTGGTTTAAAAGAATTGTACAAATTATCTTTTATTCTGTGAAAAAATCAAATTAAAGAATTCTTTTCAGTCAAACCCACCTACAAGCCAAAATTTTCAGTATTAACAGATTTAAAGATCAGACTAAATTTGAGATAGATGCCTACATTTGTCATGTGTCCATTTATGTCTACACCAATGAGTGCTTCCTCCTCTGAGCTCTGTAATTCATTGCTTAGAATTCATTGCTTTGTTCTCATTAATTTTCATATTTTTGCTATGTAACAGGGTCTCTCAGGGCCTTTATGAGTAGTGTGTACTTAGTCACTAAGTCGTGTCTGACTGTTTGTGACCCCACTAATGATAGCTGGCCTGGTTCCCTTGCCCATGGGATTTTCCAGGCAAGAATACTGGAGTGGGTTGCCATTTACTTCTCCAGGGTATCTTCCTGACCAAGGATTGAACAGAGTCTCCTGATTAGCACGCAGATTCTTCACCACTGAGCCACCTCAGAAGTTTTTTTTAAGTAGTACGCACTCACTGAATACGAGATGGTTGTTTGAGCAAACTCCAGGAGATAGTGAAGGACACGGAAGACTGGTGTGCTACAGTTCATGGGATTGCAAAGAATCGACACAACTGAGCAATTGAACAGCAACAACAAATTTTGATTGTCTGCTCACACTGTTAACACTTGGAGCCTTACAATATCAGATGAACTTTCAAGAAATCACTACAAGCCTATTTCATTGTCTTACATACAAACACAAGGTTTACTGCAAAATTATCATTGTATTACCTTGAGTAATAAGTATGTTTTATACTTG
Organism: Tragulus kanchil; assembly: GCA_022376925.1. Taxonomy (NCBI): domain Eukaryota; kingdom Metazoa; phylum Chordata; class Mammalia; order Artiodactyla; family Tragulidae; genus Tragulus; species Tragulus kanchil. The sequence goes on along the minus strand of JAIOJX010000029.1, from coordinate 51,378,209 downwards.
ATTTATTTCCAGTATGAAAAAAAATCTAGATATAATGATTTCATTGAAGCTTCCTAACATTGAGTAGTAAACTTTATTCTGTCTTTCCGTATATAAGCAGCATTGGTCCATGTGGTTTTTTAATATCTTCAAACATATACTAGTTTCAATAATTATTCTCTAAAGTCTATAAGAGTTTTATTTCTAGCCTACCAACTTTACAATTCGTATCTCAGTTTGTGTTGATGGAAATCACCATTTTCATAGCATATTCCTGGTTTTAACACTGAAAGTTGAAAGTCTCAAGATACCTCTCAATCTCAAGAAAACCAGTAGTTTTTCACCATAGTCTATCATTTCTCTAAATATTTTAAAAGTGTCTATCTCAAAGATGAGGAATCTTTTTTTTAAAAGCAATATCATTCCCATACCTAAAATCCTATCATCAAATGGCCCCACAGCATTCACTCTGTCTGTCATACATTGTTTTTAAGCAATTTATTTTCAAATTAGTATTTGGCTATGATGCATAAACTGTGATTGGTTGACATGTCCCTTAATTTTTAAGATTTACTGCTTTGTTTCTAATGTATAGAGTCTCTTCCCTCTCTTCTTTCCTGTACTTTCTCCCTCTCATCCTCCTTCACTCATAGATTTTGTTATTGAAGAAAGAAGTTGTTTATCCTGCTCAGTTTCTCATTGTTTGTATTCTGCTAATTGCATTTTCATGGTACAATACATTCCACTGACCCTTAATAATAATAGAAGGGAGCTTGCCTGGTGGTTCAGTCAGTAAAGAATCTGCCCTTAATGCAGGAGACCAGGGTTTGCTCTCTGGATAGGGAAGATCTCCTGGAGAAGGGAATGACTACCTACTTTAATATTCTCGCCTGGAAAATTCCTGGACTTTTATTATAATATTGAACCTTATTTATATTGTAAATTTCAAATTAGATGTAGAGTCTTGGCCACATTCAAGTTACAGTCTGTCTGGGGAGGACAGATCACACTGTTAACACTTGGAGCCTTACAATATCAGATGAACTTTCAAGAAATCACTACAAGCCTATTTCATTGTCTTACATACAAACACAAGGTTTACTGCAAAATTATCATTGTATTACCTTGAGTAATAAGTATGTTTTATACTTGATTTATTTCCAGTATGAAAAAAAATCTAGATATAATGATTTCATTGAAGCTTCCTAACATTGAGTAGTAAACTTTATTCTGTCTTTCCGTATATAAGCAGCATTGGTCCATGTGGTTTTTTAATATCTTCAAACATATACTAGTTTCAATAATTATTCTCTAAAGTCTATAAGAGTTTTATTTCTAGCCTACCAACTTTACAATTCGTATCTCAGTTTGTGTTGATGGAAATCACCATTTTCATAGCATATTCCTGGTTTTAACACTGAAAGTTGAAAGTCTCAAGATACCTCTCAATCTCAAGAAAACCAGTAGTTTTTCACCATAGTCTATCATTTCTCTAAATATTTTAAAAGTGTCTATCTCAAAGATGAGGAATCTTTTTTTTAAAAGCAATATCATTCCCATACCTAAAATCCTATCATCAAATGGCCCCACAGCATTCACTCTGTCTGTCATACATTGTTTTTAAGCAATTTATTTTCAAATTAGTATTTGGCTATGATGCATAAACTGTGATTGGTTGACATGTCCCTTAATTTTTAAGATTTACTGCTTTGTTTCTAATGTATAGAGTCTCTTCCCTCTCTTCTTTCCTGTACTTTCTCCCTCTCATCCTCCTTCACTCATAGATTTTGTTATTGAAGAAAGAAGTTGTTTATCCTGCTCAGTTTCTCATTGTTTGTATTCTGCTAATTGCATTTTCATGGTACAATACATTCCACTGACCCTTAATAATAATAGAAGGGAGCTTGCCTGGTGGTTCAGTCAGTAAAGAATCTGCCCTTAATGCAGGAGACCAGGGTTTGCTCTCTGGATAGGGAAGATCTCCTGGAGAAGGGAATGACTACCTACTTTAATATTCTCGCCTGGAAAATTCCTGGACTTTTTATTATAATATTGAACCTTATTTATATTGTAAATTTCAAATTAGATGTAGAGTCTTGGCCACATTCAAGTTACAGTCTGTCTGGGGAGGACAGAACTACATCACATGGTGTATATTTTCATCACCCATGTCTTCCAGATGGTACCAGTCATTGGTTAAATTGCCTGAATGTATGTATACATTATCTTACGATATGTGGACTAGACAAATCAGAAGAAAAATATTTCAAGAGTTTCTGCCTGGCACCAAGGTGGAAATTGTCACATTTTTGTTGTTGTTGTTATTGTTTTTGTTTTTTCCAGTCAAAGCCAGCTCTAGTTTATTAGAGTAATCCTTTTTCTTAAGTGTACTACCACTTTAAAAGGGAAAACTTAGGGCTTGAAACACCTCATTTATATGAAGTTATACAAAGTTCTGCAGAGCCTGGACTTGCTTTGTGTCCCTTGCACCTCATGAATAGTCATTTAAGGTCCTTCCTAATTTATTTTTGTGTGTGTGCGTCATGTCCAACTGTTTGTGAACCCATGGACTATAGTCACTAGACTCCTTTGTCCATGGAATTTTCCATGGCAAGAATACTGGAGTGGGTTGCCATTTCCTACTCCAGCTGATCTTCCCATAGGAATACTTTATTTATTAATGATATGAATCATTGTGGTATACTGTATATATTGCAAATATTTTTCTAGTGTTCACTTTTTAAATTTTAAGGTGATCTTGGCCTTTAGAAGGTTTCCATTTTGATTTTGCTATCCATTAAAATGCTCTTTTAAGTTTTCATGTTTCCCTCTCCTTCTTAATAATGATTAGAGGCTGGTAAGTGTTCAGAGTTTGAGTTTTTCTAAATCACTCTCAGCTTCTGTAAGCAACTTTAATAAATTAACAGGATGTATTGGTGAATAGAATAGTTCATAGCCAATAATTTCAGTTCTTCTGTCCTCGAAGAAATTCTGTAGTACCAGATTCATTAACTTAATGAGGTTACATTAATCACTTGGAAAAAACAGCCAGCAGGCAACAGTCCAAAGGAGGAAATAGCTTGCTGATGTCAAATGGGTTTAATTGTGAGTGCTGGCTTAGACCTGCTGATGGTGAGACCTGAAACACAATGCCATGAATATTTGTAACTATGAACTTCTCTGGATTGAAGGAGAAATAAAACTATGATTAAGTAATTATATCAACAATAGGATTGGGAGAAGGGAAGGATGGTATATTTGCCAATTGTTTGCTGATCCTTTCCAAAATCCCTTACTTAGTATTATCCTTATCATTTAAATTGACTTCCTAAAATCACCACCAAATGTGAGATACACAAGGAAGTGTGGTGGTAGCTTATTCATCTGAGGAATAAATTAACCTTGACAAGAATAGAAAGTCTGTATATAAAATATTATTGCTTGATGCCTTTTAAAAATTCATGCAGGTCTTGTTTTGCATATTGCAGTAATGCTCTAAGAGCCAACACAACACCAAGGGGGTTGAGAAACCCTTCAACTCATTATATGGGTATCTCTTGGAAAAGTTAAGTTCATTTCATTATACGAAATGCACAAGACTACCAAATAGGAACCTTCCTAATCACTGTATTTCATGGGAATGTCAAAAAAGATTCCAAACAAAGTGTAATGAAAATGACCAGAATCACGTCAACTCAAAAAAAGCACACAACCTAAAAGGTTGAGAACTGTGTCTTATTCGGTGGACAAAACTGAGGACTTAAACCAAGGACATAGCATCTCAGATAGCTCCCAAAGAGTCAAGGTGAGGAACCGCTATACACAGACTTTTTTTCACAACAAAAATCAGGTACTGCTACATTAGGGGGTGAGGGTCAGGGAGTGGCTGCAGAGGCTGGTGGCAGATATCGTGTTTTCATTCTGAGTTCCCCCAGTGCGCACAGGCACAGTGGCTTTAGTGGCTGATGGCTGCAACATCATTTGTTTACTGATATGGCATGCAGCATTCTTGGTTCACAGTCATAATAACCATACCTCAGAAAATCTGGGACTGCCCATTTTTTAAGATCCTGTCAACTACAATTCACGTTTACCAATTACATTGCCAATGCCTGAACAAGGGCATCTGCTGTCTGCCTGTGTGGAGATGGACCCCACTCTGACAGCTGCTGACCTTCAACACCCCCTGAGGTTGTTCAGGGTGGAGTGAGGCACTCTGTGCTCCAGGGAATCTGGTGGGGCAGGTCTTTAGATAGGTGGATGTTTTTAGGAACAGATTTATTATCACAATCCTTGCATCTCCTCATATTTAGAAAAGCTCTAAATCCCTTCATGGTGACAACAGATCCTTATGACTAACCAAAGCCATTTTGTTATTGGTTTTAAGCTCCTCCTTCCTTAAAATCTTATATATTGATCTTCCTCCTGCTGCCTCTTTGGAGCAGCCTCTCAGAGCTATCTGATGTGCTGTCTTCTGGACTGCAATCCTAATTGTGCCCCAAATAAAACTCAACCCACAACTCTCAAGTTGTTCATCCTTTTTTAGTCGACAGTCCAAAGTCACCCTATAAATTGTCTTCTCAGAATTGGAAGCCTACCAGTCTCTATTCTGTTAGTATTTACTACCTACTTTTGTTTTGTTTTTTATTATTTTATTTATTTTTTTTTTAGAGTTTTGTTGTTTACTGCCACACATCAACCTGAATCCATATTGGCTACTTTTCTGTTGCTTTACTTTGTATGTCTTCATCCTACTGTAAGAAAACTGTGAAAAAAGAGACAGAAGCGAGGATTCTAGGCAGGATTAGGTTTATTCATATTGGACTTGGATAGGAGCCGCCACCAGGGATCTGGCTACACAGGCATGACCAGGAGAGAGAGGCGAGCAGAGAGAAAGCAAGGGAGGTGAGAGGGACTGGGGTCCAGAGGAGAGAGGGGCCAGGCGGGCCCAGTGGTCAAGAGACCAGAAGGCCAAAAGGGACTTGGCAGCCGTGAGGCTTGAGCATCTGGGTGGGGCCAGAGAAAGGATTGGATGCTGAGGTGAATTCCCAGGTGGGAGGTCGGTTCACAGCTGGGCAGGCTTTGTGGCTGTAGAGGTTGTGGGGGGAAAAGACTGGGGAATGGGCAGGGTTAAACCAGCTTTGGCGGTCTTCACCTTCATCACTTACTTTTATGTTCACCCTACAAAACCAATAACTCGATCTTTCCTATGAAGGGGTTACATTGCCAATGCCTGAACAAGGGCATCTGCTGTCTGCCTGTGTGGAGATGGACCCCACTCTGACAGCTGCTGACCTTCAACACCCCCTGAGGTTGTTCAGGGTGGAGTGAGGCACTCTGTGCTCCAGGGAATCTGGTGGGGCAGGTCTTTAGATAGGTGGATGTTTTTAGGAACAGATTTATTATCACAATCCTTGCATCTCCTCATATTTAGAAAAGCTCTAAATCCCTTCATGGTGACAACAGATCCTTATGACTAACCAAAGCCATTTTGTTATTGGTTTTAAGCTCCTCCTTCCTTAAAATCTTATATATTGATCTTCCTCCTGCTGCCTCTTTGGAGCAGCCTCTCAGAGCTATCTGATGTGCTGTCTTCTGGACTGCAATCCTAATTGTGCCCCAAATAAAACTCAACCCACAACTCTCAAGTTGTTCATCCTTTTTTAGTCGACAGTCCAAAGTCACCCTATAAATTGTCTTCTCAGAATTGGAAGCCTACCAGTCTCTATTCTGTTAGTATTTACTACCTACTTTTGTTTTGTTTTTTATTATTTTATTTATTTTTTTTTTAGAGTTTTGTTGTTTACTGCCACACATCAACCTGAATCCATATTGGCTACTTTTCTGTTGCTTTACTTTGTATGTCTTCATCCTACTGTAAGAAAACTGTGAAAAAAGAGACAGAAGCGAGGATTCTAGGCAGGATTAGGTTTATTCATATTGGACTTGGATAGGAGCCGCCACCAGGGATCTGGCTACACAGGCATGACCAGGAGAGAGGCGAGCAGAGAGAAAGCAAGGGAGGTGAGAGGGACTGGGGTCCAGAGGAGAGAGGGGCCAGGCGGGCCCAGTGGTCAAGAGACCAGAAGGCCAAAAGGGACTTGGCAGCCGTGAGGCTTGAGCATCTGGGTGGGGCCAGAGAAAGGATTGGATGCTGAGGTGAATTCCCAGGTGGGAGGTCGGTTCACAGCTGGGCAGGCTTTGTGGCTGTAGAGGTTGTGGGGGGAAAAGACTGGGGAATGGGCAGGGTTAAACCAGCTTTGGCGGTCTTCACCTTCATCACTTACTTTTATGTTCACCCTACAAAACCAATAACTCGATCTTTCCTATGAAGTTATTTTTGGCTTGTGCTTTACATATGGATTCTGTTTATTCCTGTCTACTGTTGCTTATTGGTTTCTTTTTCCTCTTTCACTTTCTGTTCCCACCACACAAATGACCTCTGACTATTTACAGTTCAGATTTCCAACAAAAGGAAGTCTCTAGATTTGTGCAACTTTTTCCAAGTTATTGATTGGCTTCTCTTGAGTTACAGGTCAGTTATAATGTAATCATGTTTGGGTTTTTTTTTTTTTTGGCCACTTCTATTGGTCTTTCATTTATTTATTTTCATCCATCATTGTTCTTTGGCCTGTGTGGGCCTTTAATCCCAGTGGCTTCTCTCGCCGCAGAGCCCCGGCTCTGGGCACATGCACTCCAGAGCTCCAGCTCGGTCGTTGGACACATCGGTCCAGCTGCTCTGCGGCACGTGGGATCTTCCCAGGCCAGGGATCGAACCAGTGCCCCTCGCACTGCAAGGCAGTGTCTTTACCCACTGGGCCACCAGGGAAGCTCTGTAATCATGTTTAACCAGAGGGATGACATCCTTACAATACTGTCATGTCAACTTACACAGAATGAAATTCTGGCTTTCAGTGTAATGTACATTTACTTTTCAGAATACTCTCATTCTCTTATGAAATCTGCATAAGTCTGCAATTTATAAAACACAGATGAAAAAATGTTCACATGTTTAGAGTACATATAAGCGACTAGTAAGCAGAAGGTTTGTTAGAGGTTAAGCTGATTTATAGGATGAGTCAACTAAAAAATATAATCACAACCTGAAAGTAAAGAGTCATTTTATTTGGTGGCAATATTTAGGACTCAGAGCCTGGGAAACAGCGTCTCAGTAACTCTGAAAAAACTGCTCCAAGGAGGAAGGAGGGAAGTCGGGCTATAAACATGTGTGCAACAAAGGGAGCAGGCAGTCTGAACATCAAAAATCAGGTATCATGTTAAGGAATTTAGCATTCTCTGTATGGGAGGATGCTAGCCTCTGGGCTCATTGAATTCATTGCTTTCATATGCACCTCAGTTATCTGGGGCCAACGTTGTGTTTCCTGGCTCACTTGCTTCTGCCTTCCCCCAGTTCCTCAGCAGTCACTGTGGTGGGTGACAGCATCCACTGGATCACAGTTTGGGGAACCCTCATTCACATTTGGAGGCCAGAAATCGCTGATGGCTGTGAGATTTCTTGTGTATTAATATGGCAGGAGATATTTTTCATTTCACAGATGTATTCAGTAAAGGTAAATATTTAGTAGCATATTACTCTTAAATACTCTTAAAGTGTGGAAAGTGTCCTATTTTATGAATATATCACATTTCCTTCATTCATCTGTTGATGTACCATTTGGGTGTTTCAGTATCTTGGCTATTGTGAAGAAACCTGCGATGAATAATGGCAGTGTTGATCTTTCGTAGGAAATCACAATTTCAATTTCTTTGGATAAATACCCAAGAAGTGGGATTACTAGATCACTTGGTAGTTCTATTTTTAACTTTTGAGGAAATTTTACACTGTTTTTCACAGTGGCTGGCCCATTTTACCTTCCTACCAACAGTGGACAAGGGGCCCAATTTCTCCACATCCTTGCAAAGACTTTTTTTTCCTACTCCCAGTTGGAGTCTTTTTTTTTTTTAGCTTTTATTTTGTATTGAGTTCACAAAGGGTCAGACACCACTGAAGCGACTTAGCCTGCATGTAATTGATTAACAATATTGCGATAATTTCAGGTGAATAGCAAAGGGACCTAGCCATACATAGACATATATGCATTCCCTCCAAATCCCCTTCCCATCCGGACTGCAACATAACATTGAGCAATGACCTATACAGTAGGTCCTTTTTGGTTATTCCTTTTAAATATAGCAGTGTGTACCTGATCTTCCCAGAGTCTCTAACTCTCACGGATACTTTTTACCCATTTGCAACAATGTGGATGAACCTGAAGGAAATTATGCTAAGTGAAATAAATCCTCAGAAGGAAAAATATTCCATGATTTCACCATGATGGGGTATCTAAAATAGTCAAGCTCACAGAAGCAGACATCAGAGAACAGAATGGTAGTTACCAGGGTCTGTTGGGGAGGGAAAACAGGGAGTTGTCCAGTGTACATAAAATCTCAGTTATGCAGGATGAACAAGTTCTAGAGACCTGCAGTACCATGTGGTGTCTACAGTTAACAATACTGTATTGTATGTTTAAATAATTAAGAGGGTGGAACTCATGTTAAGTGTTCTTATAGTTGCAAAAGAAGTATAAGGAAACTTTTAGAGGTCATGGGTGTGTCTATTACCTTAATTGTGGTGATGGTGTCACAGGAGTATGCCTATGTCCAAATTCATCAAATTGTATATATTCAATATGCACAGTTTTATATACAAGTTATCCCTAAATTTAAAAAAAAAGAAAAGAATTAACAAATCAAAATATACCTAATATTCATGAGGTCCCTGGACACAAAATCTTTGCAGTATACCTACTCTTGAGAATGGACTAAGTATACATGAATTAAGTGAAGCATTAGACAATCATGAGTACTTAATTTAGGCACACATTGGTGATACTCATTCTATAACAGGAGGAAAGGGCAGATCGCAATTTTTGAAAGAATTGACATAGCCCAAAGATACAACATAAAGCCATTAGGGGCAGATGACAGACTAGACTTTGATCATCAATACAAGCCAATCTTTTTCCTACTCCCAGTTGGAGTCTTTTTTTAGCTTTTATTTTGTATTGAGTTCACAAAGGGTCAGACACCACTGAAGCGACTTAGCCTGCATGTAATTGATTAACAATATTGCGATAATTTCAGGTGAATAGCAAAGGGACCTAGCCATACATAGACATATATGCATTCCCTCCAAATCCCCTTCCCATCCGGACTGCAACATAACATTGAGCAATGACCTATACAGTAGGTCCTTTTTGGTTATTCCTTTTAAATATAGCAGTGTGTACCTGATCTTCCCAGAGTCTCTAACTCTCACGGATACTTTTTACCCATTTGCAACAATGTGGATGAACCTGAAGGAAATTATGCTAAGTGAAATAAATCCTCAGAAGGAAAAATATTCCATGATTTCACCATGATGGGGTATCTAAAATAGTCAAGCTCACAGAAGCAGACATCAGAGAACAGAATGGTAGTTACCAGGGTCTGTTGGGGAGGGAAAACAGGGAGTTGTCCAGTGTACATAAAATCTCAGTTATGCAGGATGAACAAGTTCTAGAGACCTGCAGTACCATGTGGTGTCTACAGTTAACAATACTGTATTGTATGTTTAAATAATTAAGAGGGTGGAACTCATGTTAAGTGTTCTTATAGTTGCAAAAGAAGTATAAGGAAACTTTTAGAGGTCATGGGTGTGTCTATTACCTTAATTGTGGTGATGGTGTCACAGGAGTATGCCTATGTCCAAATTCATCAAATTGTATATATTCAATATGCACAGTTTTATATACAAGTTATCCCTAAATTTAAAAAAAAAGAAAAGAATTAACAAATCAAAATATACCTAATATTCATGAGGTCCCTGGACACAAAATCTTTGCAGTATACCTACTCTTGAGAATGGACTAAGTATACATGAATTAAGTGAAGCATTAGACAATCATGAGTACTTAATTTAGGCACACATTGGTGATACTCATTCTATAACAGGAGGGAAAGGGGCAGATCGCAATTTTTTGAAAGAATTGACATAGCCCAAAGATACAACATAAAGCCATTAGAATCAAATGGGTCCAAGATGACAGACTAGACTTTGATCATCAATCAGCAAGCTAAGTGACACACCCAGAGGCACCATAACAGTTCCGCTCCTTCCCCAAAAGAGTTGGAATAATCCTCACACTTATTAGCATATGAAATTACCCAGCCCATAAAAGCTAAGCATGCCGTGTTTTCAGGGTCGCTGGACTTGCCCTCTGCTATGGCCCACACTCTGTCTGTGGAGTTTGCTTTTCTCTGAATCTGAATAAATCCATCTCTTACATATCACTTTGTCTGTCATTGAAATCTTTTCTGCTAAGAAACATCAAGAACCTGAGCTCCATTAGGTCCTGAAAGCAGGTATGGTGGATTTTGTCCCGGTTCAAGTCCCAGCCAGGTGGGTTTGACTCCCAGAGTTTTGGGTTTAAGTCCTAATCCGAGGTAAACGGTTTCAGTTCCAACCCCCTGTCTCCTCTGCCCAAGAGATACAAATAAAACCCAAGTCTGTTTAGGAGGCAAGTTGACAAGGTAGAGCTCTGACCAGGCACTTGTCTCTATGACTCTTCATAAAGGAAGTTTGTGTCATTGGAGCAGGTCATGTTCCTCCTGTAAGCACTTTTGCTCAAACCCAAGCTCTGATTCCAGTAACCACATCATCAGCAAGGAAAGCAGAGGTGGAAGAGAGCAAGACAGGACATAAGACCTTGGCACACCCCAGGATTCAGGTAGTGTGGTCCATTCATCCCATTTGTACATTATCTGATGTCTATTAGCTTGCTTTGTCTCTTTCTCCTTGCTTCTCTTTGTGTGTTCTAAATATGACTTGAGCATCTACATTTGGTGTGAGCCTTTCTGTTGTTACCCTCTAGGATAACATTCTTGGTACTGTACTTGGAGGCTGTCATTGCATTAGGTATTTTCCCACACAATTCTTGAGTTGCTCAAGACTCATAAATAATACATCTTTGCTTTAGGTTTGCTGCTGATATAATAGAAGAAACAAAATAATAGCAGTCAAAATGAGAAGTGCCTTGGAAAGAAAGGAATTTAATGCTCATTCTATACGGAAATCGCAATTTTTGAAAGAATTGACATAGCCCAAAGATACAACATAAAGCCATTAGAATCAAATGGGTCCAAGATGACAGACTAGACTTTGATCATCAATCAGCAAGCTAAGTGACACACCCAGAGGCACCATAACAGTTCCGCTCCTTCCCCAAAAGAGTTGGAATAATCCTCACACTTATTAGCATATGAAATTACCCAGCCCATAAAAGCTAAGCATGCCGTGTTTTCAGGGTCGCTGGACTTGCCCTCTGCTATGGCCCACACTCTGTCTGTGGAGTTTGCTTTTCTCTGAATCTGAATAAATCCATCTCTTACATATCACTTTGTCTGTCATTGAAATCTTTTCTGCTAAGAAACATCAAGAACCTGAGCTCCATTAGGTCCTGAAAGCAGGTATGGTGGATTTTGTCCCGGTTCAAGTCCCAGCCAGGTGGGTTTGACTCCCAGAGTTTTGGGTTTAAGTCCTAATCCGAGGTAAACGGTTTCAGTTCCAACCCCCTGTCTCCTCTGCCCAAGAGATACAAATAAAACCCAAGTCTGTTTAGGAGGCAAGTTGACAAGGTAGAGCTCTGACCAGGCACTTGTCTCTATGACTCTTCATAAAGGAAGTTTGTGTCATTGGAGCAGGTCATGTTCCTCCTGTAAGCACTTTTGCTCAAACCCAAGCTCTGATTCCAGTAACCACATCATCAGCAAGGAAAGCAGAGGTGGAAGAGAGCAAGACAGGACATAAGACCTTGGCACACCCCAGGATTCAGGTAGTGTGGTCCATTCATCCCATTTGTACATTATCTGATGTCTATTAGCTTGCTTTGTCTCTTTCTCCTTGCTTCTCTTTGTGTGTTCTAAATATGACTTGAGCATCTACATTTGGTGTGAGCCTTTCTGTTGTTACCCTCTAGGATAACATTCTTGGTACTGTACTTGGAGGCTGTCATTGCATTAGGTATTTTCCCACACAATTCTTGAGTTGCTCAAGACTCATAAATAATACATCTTTGCTTTAGGTTTGCTGCTGATATAATAGAAGAAACAAAATAATAGCAGTCAAAATGAGAAGTGCCTTGGAAAGAAAGGAATTTAATGCTCACCTCTTCACATTCTTTTCAGTATGATTTAGGAAAAAAGACCTCCCCAGCTTGCTGTATTTAAGTTGTCTGTTCCATTACTAAGAATGATACAGCTGCTAATCAGGATTTCTTCCTACTATTTAATTAAACTCCATCATTATTTACATCCTCCAAGAGAATAATAATGATATTAGTATAGACAAAGTTGTTCGATAAACCCAGTTGTTTTCACCATCCCATTGTCCATATAGCTATCTTTCCCAAAGTCCCACAGGTAGTTTAAAAAGAACATGTACCGGTAGCATATCAGTCTTAACGTTTCTCATTATTGCCTTCACTTGTCTTTAAAGTTGGAACTAACATTTAAATTACTGCTTATGGTTTCTATATACTCCTTGTTAATTTTCTGTGGGTGCCATAACAAATGACCACAAAGTTAATGGCTATAACAATACAGTTTTATTGTCTTAGAGTTCTATAGGTTAGAAGTCCTACCTAGGTCTTGCTGGACCAAAATCGAGGTGTCAGCAGAGCTATGTTCCTTCCAAGAGAAGGGATGGGCTCTTCAGCAGATCCCAGCTTGGGCCATGTGATCTAGTAGAACTTTATGGTGTTGGAGGTGTCACTAATGGGAAAGAGAATGTCTAGAGTTTATGGCAACTCCTCTGGGAGAATCCTAATGAAGAGCTGTGAGATTCTAGACCATGGTCATGTCATCTGCAGTGGGAACTCTACATCTTTTGAGAAAGAACCACTGGCCTGTTAGTAGGCCTTAGTAAAGGAGGAGCACATGACTGTGGGATATTCAGTGAGGATGTGAGCAGAACTGCCTATCAGGAGCTGGATCCTGCTGGATCTACCAACTCAGAAATTGGCCAGACCCATTGATAGCTCATCACCACTTGAAAGAGATGCATCTAGAATCAAGTATGAGTAGAAATATGGAGTTAAAGCAAGTTACACTAGAAGAAGCCCTAATTCCCATGGCCCCATTGGCATGCCAGCATCTCTCCCTCAAATCATGTGTAAGGTTGTTTGGGGACTAAGTTAGTATATATGTGGAAAATGCACAGGGACTCAATTACCATCTAATTCAGGAGTGGCCTGAGAGAGTGGAGACAACAGATAGAGAAAACCCTCTTAACTAGCGGAGCTTCAGATGGTGAATCTGGGCATCTTTTACTACTGTAAAAGAAAAAGCCCTAAAGGTAGAATATGGAGGAATTCATTGTCAGTGACCAATGCTTTGGATGATTGACAAGGGCCTGGAAGGAAAAGAAAGAAGATTTGAAAGGAGTACAAGGAGATAAGAGTTAGGAGCAGATGCGTGAACATGTAGGAGTAGGTGTGGGATGTGGATGTTGTTGTATTCTATGCCAATGCCCACAGAAGAACAACGCCTATAGAAGGGGCAAGAATTAAAAATGACCTGACCAGGAACATTAGCCGGTCTCTTTCATTGGCCACTCTAGAACCACTACAGTGGGCACATGAATAAAGTGGCCTTAATAGCAGATTATGAGATGATGCATGTGCCCCACAGAATTTGCTCCCGCTAGATAACCCAGTTAAAGCACGTCAAAGGTCCAAGTGGCCAACACTAGGGACCAACAGTTAACCCTCATTTTGGCACCATTCCTTGAGGAAATCAGTTGGTCGATTGGTACCATGTTGCCAACATGTGATCCCTTCCATTCTGGAAAGGTCAACAATTTGTTCTCAAAAGAATCAATAAATACCCTGATTTGGGGTTTGACTTTCCAATACAAAGGATCTCAATTAATGCCACTATTTTAACTTTGGTGGAGTGATGACTCCAGTACCATGGGATCTCACATTGTGTTGCATTAATCCAAGAGACCAACTTTATAGCAAAACAAAAAGTATTTTCTTACCTGGCACATACAAAATCAGATACCATATTATCTTATAAGACAATTCAGCTAAAGTACTTTGATAAATTGCTAAAGGGCAAGTATAGGCTAACATCAGAGTACATAGCTCCAAGGAGGCTGCAGTTTTTCCTCCCTGAACCCCAGCAGGTGTTCAAAGGAAAGGCTGAGAGGACTTCAGAAAACATCTCTTAGTAATGTCACCTGGGACAAATGACAGAAATCCCCATCAGACCCGTCTTCCCATTCTTCCTAATAGAACAAAAGATTAATTTTCAGGGGAAAGAGCATCACCTTAATACAACAGAATTCTACTTCACATAGGAAAAGAGAGTTGGGGTGTGAGGAAAGCTCTACCTGGGGGCAAGGCAGGAATACTTGCTAGGCTCAACACAGGAGGACAAGAGCAACACTGAAGGCCAAGCTCATGAGTTCATAGAAGCTGCTAAGATGGAGACTTAATCCACATCTCAGAGAGGATCTGCCTTCTGCTGTTTCCTATCCTTAAGGAAACAAACACTGAATGAAAATGACAGTGGAATATAGCTGGAAGAGCTGGAAGATGCAGATCATCCTCAGGAAGCAGACACTGAGAAGTACTCCCTGGTAAACTAGCCCACATCAAGTTTTCAAGAGTATTCATTCAAGGAATATGAAGCTGCTGGGGCATGGAGTGTAAATATGGCAGCACCAAATTTCAAACCCAACCCAAAATTTGCCTAGTTTTACATACATCCTCACAGTAATGATGTAGAAGAAGGAAAGGTATGCTTACATCCAAGTGTAAGATAAACTTGCCTCAGAATCTGCTGTGCTTTACAACATGTCTAACTTCCAATAAAAATTATAAGACAAAAAAATTATAAAAATTACAAGGACATGTGAAAAATAAAGTCTAAAGATATAAAGTAATTATCAGAACCAGTCTTGAATATGACTGAGGTGCTGGAGTTGACAAGGAATTTAAAATAACTATGAAAAATACATTAAAAGTTCTAATGGAAAAGTTAGACCACATGTAAGAACAGATGGGTAATTTCAGCACAGAGCTGGAAATTTTAGGAAAGAGTCCCATGGAAATACTAGAAATAAAAAATATGGTAACAGAGATGATGTCTTCTATGTACATCATTTTTCAGATCTCTGAAAATAAAATTAATTTGTTAATTAAGAATGGTAATTATTGAGGAAACCAAAATTGAAAAAGACACATGTACCCCAGTGTTCATTGCAGCACTTTTTACAATAGCTAGAACATAGAATCAGTCTAGATGTTCCATCAGCAGATGAATAGATAAAGAAACTGTGGTACATATATACAATGGAATATTACTCAGCCATAAAAAGGAAAGCATTTAAGTCAGTTCTAATAAGGAAGATGAACATAGAGTCTATTATACAGAATGAAGTAAGTCAGAAAAAGAAAGATAAATATCATATAAAAACACACATATATAGTCTAGAAAGATGGTGCTGATGAATTTATTTGCAGGGAAGCAATGGAGAAATAGACATAGAGAACAGACTTATGGACATTGGGGGGAGGGAGGAGAGGATGAGTTGTATGGAAAGAGTCACATGGAAATTTATATTAGTATATGTAAAATAGGTTACCAATGGGAATTTGCTGTAAGACTCAGGGAACTCAAACAGGGGCTCTGTAACAACCTGGAGAGGGCAGAGATGGGAGGGAAGCTTGAGAGGGAGGGGACATATGAACACTTATGGCTGATTCATGTTGATGTTTGGCGGCAAACAACAAAACTCTGTAAAGCTATTATCCTTCAATTTAAAAAAACAGAAAAAAGAATGCTAATTATTGTTAATTAAGAGTGCTAATTATTCTAGAAATTTCTGTATATCTGAGAAGCATGCAAACTTTGAGGCAGTAAAAATTTTCTATTGCCAATTAGACTAAACTTCCCAGGGAATTCCATCAAATTTTTCTGTGAGAACACAGCACAGTGTGATATAAAACAGCCCCTAACAATTCACTAAATTGTTTTTTCATTGAGCTGTAATTTTAAAGTATAAATGATCAGGTTAAGCTTTCTCCTCAGCATAAGACGCCTAAGACAAGATCAAGAAAATCCAGAAAATCCAGAGGGCTTCCCCTGGTGGTCCAGTGGAGCCTTGCAGTGCAAGGGGAGCCAGTTCGATCCCTGGCCTGGGAGGATCCCACGTGCCGCGGAGCGGCTGGACTGATGTGTCCAATTACAGAGCCGGAGCTCTGGGGCGCATGCGCCCAGAGCTGGCGCTCTGCGACGACAGAGGCCACCGCGATGGGAGGCCCACAGGAGTCAAAGAACAAAGACGGATGAAAATAGACAAATGCAAGACCAATAGAAGTGGCCCGCCCTTCCTCCTCCCTCCCCACCCCACCCTCCAAAACATAAATAATAAAAAAAAAATAAAAAAATTTTAAAAAATAAAATAAATGAAAATCCAGAGTGGCAATCCAATCAGTGTTCCATTGAATAGCATTATTTCAAAAATAATAATCATATAAATTCTACTCACAGATACTGCTGTGAAGAGTATTTATTATTTGTTCAGTGCTGACAGTGGGTCCCTGCCCTGGGGGCTTATAATCGAACGTAGACAGCTGAAGAAATCTGAATAAGCTATGCCAGTGAGTGAAAAGGCTTTGCACCTTACACTCATCTACAAATTTCCCTTCCTTCTCTATGATTTCTCCTTTATTCTTGTAAAACACTGTGCAGCAAGTAAATACATTACTGAATTTTTTTTCAGATTGCTCACTGATAGTTTAAGTTAAGCAGATCAAGTCTTAATTTTTCATATACAAATTCTTTAATATCATCTAAGCAAATATCACTGACAGCTGTTCATAGGAATTTGAGATTAAATCTGTAAATATTTGTGTTTTAATAAAAATATTTGAAATGTTAAAATTATTTTCTCCTCATTTTCAGAGAAGGGAGCTATTTTGGTTAGATAACAGAAAAGAATAAGGAGGTGAGAAAATTCACTATTTATTCATAGGTATTTGGCTTCATTGTTTTAGCTAACAGTTTTCCTATACTGTATTTAAGCCTCTACAAGTGGATGTTATTCTAAAGCAAGGTTTCCTTAAGATATATATTTTTAAAGCTTTTGAAGTAATATATTTGAAATAGCACACACATATTTTTAAGTAAATCTTTTATGTAAGTACATAAATATAGTATAGAATTACATACTGAACATTTGGAAATCATGAGTTTAATGTGATATAAATTAACTGTTTAGATCAACAGAAATACATTGTTGCCTTCATAAAGAACACAGCACCATTCTTCACAAAGCATTTTAAAACAAAAGTCAAGATGCAGCACGTACATGTATACTTCTGAGATGGAAAACCAGTTTATAATCTATCTTGAATTTTTATAAGAGTTTATTTATCCTGTGATAATATTTGAAAGGCTTTCCAGAAACAGGAAGACATAAGTTTCTGGTTCTAATTTAAATAGTCACATGATATGTGACCTTAATGTAGTAAGAGGTATTCCAGCCAGGGTAGTTTCTTCTATGGATCAAGTATATTTTTGTTAAATTGCAAAAATTTAAAACAAATGTCTCCCAAGCTGGAAAAAAAAAGAAAACCTCAAGGGCATCATCAGTCATAGGTTTAAATCACATGCCCAAATAATTAACAACTAAATCATAGTAGAGAGGGGGAAAAAAAGAGCTTTTCCTGAATAATTTGTGGTATTATTTAAAGTCTTCTCTTAGAAGGCAATTGTTTTAGAATGACTGATTTTCTCATTGCACTTTCACTCAATAAACATTAATGAGTCAATTATGTAAATATAGAAATAAAGTAAAACAGAGAGGCACTGAGCACTTTGAATTGTGAGCTTTTCATTATAAATAGACTTTGTTGGATTTTTTTTAAAGTTACAGAGAACTAAACGACATGATGTTGTTGTTGCTTAGTTACTAAGTTGTATCTGACTCTTTGCCACCCATGGACTGTGACCCACCAGGCTCTTCTGTCTATGGGGCTTCCCAGGCAAGAAGTGGAGAAGGAAATGGCAACCCAGTGCAGTATTCATGCCTGGAAAATCCCATGGACAGAGAATCCTGGTGAGCTACAGTTTATAGGGTCACAAAGAGTTGAATATGACTTAGAGACTAAACCACCACCACCACAAGCAAGAATACTGGAGAGGGTTGCCATTTCCTTCTCCAAGTGATATTTCCAACCCAGGGATCAAACCCTAGCCTCCTGCATTGGCTGAGCACCCACATATTTTTAAGTAAATCTTTTATGTAAGTACATAAATATAGTATAGAATTACATACTGAACATTTGGAAATCATGAGTTTAATGTGATATAAATTAACTGTTTAGATCAACAGAAATACATTGTTGCCTTCATAAAGAACACAGCACCATTCTTCACAAAGCATTTTAAAACAAAAGTCAAGATGCAGCACGTACATGTATACTTCTGAGATGGAAAACCAGTTTATAATCTATCTTGAATTTTTATAAGAGTTTATTTATCCTGTGATAATATTTGAAAGGCTTTCCAGAAACAGGAAGACATAAGTTTCTGGTTCTAATTTAAATAGTCACATGATATGTGACCTTAATGTAGTAAGAGGTATTCCAGCCAGGGTAGTTTCTTCTATGGATCAAGTATATTTTTGTTAAATTGCAAAAATTTAAAACAAATGTCTCCCAAGCTGGAAAAAAAAAGAAAACCTCAAGGGCATCATCAGTCATAGGTTTAAATCACATGCCCAAATAATTAACAACTAAATCATAGTAGAGAGGGGGAAAAAAAGAGCTTTTCCTGAATAATTTGTGGTATTATTTAAAGTCTTCTCTTAGAAGGCAATTGTTTTAGAATGACTGATTTTCTCATTGCACTTTCACTCAATAAACATTAATGAGTCAATTATGTAAATATAGAAATAAAGTAAAACAGAGAGGCACTGAGCACTTTGAATTGTGAGCTTTTCATTATAAATAGACTTTGTTGGATTTTTTTTAAAGTTACAGAGAACTAAACGACATGATGTTGTTGTTGCTTAGTTACTAAGTTGTATCTGACTCTTTGCCACCCATGGACTGTGACCCACCAGGCTCTTCTGTCTATGGGGCTTCCCAGGCAAGAAGTGGAGAAGGAAATGGCAACCCAGTGCAGTATTCATGCCTGGAAAATCCCATGGACAGAGAATCCTGGTGAGCTACAGTTTATAGGGTCACAAAGAGTTGAATATGACTTAGAGACTAAACCACCACCACCACAAGCAAGAATACTGGAGAGGGTTGCCATTTCCTTCTCCAAGTGATATTTCCAACCCAGGGATCAAACCCTAGCCTCCTGCATTGGCAGGAGGATTCTTTACCTACCACTGAGCCATCATGACATAAGCCCTAAATGACACCATAGAAACTTGAAAAGTTTTTCTCTTAGGTCTCTTTATTACAACTCACATATATGCTCATTCTTTTGATATATTTCAACAGTTTATTGTATATTTTGCCATTCCTTTCTGCATATTCATGCAAATATGTGCACCCACTATATATCAGAGGAAATGTATTATGCTAAAACTTTTAAAAAATTTTTATAAAACAGTATATACATTTTTTCATACCAGCAGAGAAAAGTTAATGCTTTTTGAAAATAAGGTGAGCTGTAACGGAATTGGACCTGGAGGCTGTCTCCCAGTTTAGGGCTTCCCAGATGGCGCAGTGGTAAAGAATTTGCTTGCCAATACCTGGTTTCATACAGATCCTTGTCCAATATCTTTAGGTATCTGTGTTTCTCTCTCTCTCTCACATAGATTTCTCAAGGGCAATTGCAGGATCAAGGCACATGCCAGTTTAACCTTTGCTGAAGATGGCCAGTTCCATTTCCAAAGAGGGTTTAGCACCCACTTTCAGAGGCAAGATAAGACTGTTCCCACCTAGCACATTTCACCTGCAATGACTTTTATCATTCTTTTTATTTTAGGGCATGAAAAAAAGTCAAAACAGAATCTTTTATGATAATCTGGATTACTCTCCCTAGAGGTGAAGTTAAGCAACTTTTCACACAATTGCTTCCCATGTGCATTTCCTCTTTTCTCAGTGATTTTTTCTATTCTTTACCCATTTTTCTTTCTGATTGCTTGTTGTCTTCTAAGTTAATTTATAGAAGCTATTTCTGGATTAGTGATATTAACTTTTTGTCTGTCCTGTGTGTGTGTGTTTTAATTTCTCTTCATTCATATTTTATATAATTTTTTAATATATTTTTTAAAAAATGAAGTCATATTTTTCTTTATTTTTGTGTATTATCAATTATATTTAGCTTTATTCCCACAATGAGAACTATCCAGAAAATCCATTCCCTATTTTAACAATATGATCATTATCAAGTCTTTTAGTATAGATAGCATTTGCCTTCCAAGGAAGATAACTTTCTTATTTTGAATATTTACGGGTGTGCATGCATGCATGCTGTCACTTCAGTTGTGTCCAACTCTTTGTGACATTATGGACTGTAGCCCTCCAGGATCCTCTGTCCATGAAATTCTCCAGGCAAAAATACTGGAGTGGGTTGCCATGCCCTCCTCCAAGGGATCTTCCTGACACAGGGATTGAACTTGCATCTCCTGTGACTCTGGCATTGCAGGCAGATTCTTTACTGCTAAGTCACAGTGGAAGCCCATGAATGTTTAGGGGACATCTTATTTTTTAACACTTAAACCTATGAGGCACAGAGTCACATTTTTATTGATTTATGCTTGGGTTTTTATCGTGTGAACCATTCAGTAGTCTGACTTTAAACATCAAATACACTCAGACTTATGTTTTTCTTCTCCATTAACATGGACATTCAAAACAGTTGGTTATAGCCTTTCTATATTGCTTCAAAAGCTTTTCCCAATTGAGTACTATTCAAATATTCACCTATCACATAATGACCTTTCTCTGCTGGGATATGAGGGAATCAACAGTAGAAGAGGTCAGAATGTTAGTGAGGGAAGTAGATGCACAAGTTAGGAAAGAGCTTCCATACACACCCCAATGATTTTCAGTTACTCCCTCCATGATCAATGACTGGTAAAGGCAATATGGTTGTCTCAGGAGACCTTAAAAACAGCTGAGAAAGGAAGAGAAAGGCAAAGGAGGAAAAGAAAAATACATCCATCTGAATGCAGAGCTCCAGAGAATAGCAAGGAGAGACAAGAAAACCTTAAGTGAAGAGTCCAAAGAAATAGAGGAAAACAACAGAATGGGAAAAGCTACAGATCTCTACAAGAAAATTAGAGACACCAAGGGAACATTTCATGCAAATATAGGCACAATAAAGGACAGAAAGAGTATGGATCTAACAGAAGCAGAAGAGATTAAGAAGAGGTGGTAAAAATACACAGAAGAACTATACAAAAAAGATCTTAATAAGCTCAATGACCGTGATGGTGTGATCATTCACCTAGAGCCAGACATCTTAGAGTGCAAAGTCAAGTGGACCCTAGGAAGCGTTACCATGAACAAAGCTAGTGGAGGTGATGGAATTCCAGATGAGTTATTTCAAATCCTAAAAGATGATGTTGTTTAAGTGCTACACTAAATATGCCAGCAAATTTGGAAAACTCAGCAGTGGCCACAGGACTGGAAAAGGCAGTTTTCATTACAATCCCAAAGAAAGGCAATGCCAAAGAATGTTCAGACTACCTCACCATTGCACTCATTTCACATGCTAGCAAAGTAATGACTAAAATACTCTAAGCTAGGCTTCAACAGTAAGTGGACTGGGAACTTCCAGATGTGCAAGCTGGATTTAGAAAAGGCAGAGGAACCAGACATCCAATTGCCAACATCCATCAGATCATAGAAAGAGCAAGGGAATTCCAGAAAAACATCTATTTCTTCATTGGCTACACTAAAGCTTTTCACTGTGTGGATCACAACAAACTGTAGAAAATTCTGAAAGAGATGAGAATATCAGACCACCTTACCTGCCTCCTGTGAAACCTGTATATAGGAAAAGAAGCAACAGTTAGAACTTGACATTGAACAATGGACTGGTTCCAAATTGGAAAAAGAGTATGTTAAGGGCCCCGTTTTATTGTATATTACATACAGTAGAAGAGGTCAGAATGTTAGTGAGGAAGTAGATGCACAAGTTAGGAAAGAGCTTCCATACACACCCAATGATTTTCAGTTACTCCCTCCATGATCAATGACTGGTAAAGGCAATATGGTTGTCTCAGGAGACCTTAAAAACAGCTGAGAAAGGAAGAGAAAGGCAAAGGAGGAAAAGAAAAATACATCCATCTGAATGCAGAGCTCCAGAGAATAGCAAGGAGAGACAAGAAAACCTTAAGTGAAGAGTCCAAAGAAATAGAGGAAAACAACAGAATGGGAAAAGCTACAGATCTCTACAAGAAAATTAGAGACACCAAGGGAACATTTCATGCAAATATAGGCACAATAAAGGACAGAAAGAGTATGGATCTAACAGAAGCAGAAGAGATTAAGAAGAGGTGGTAAAAATACACAGAAGAACTATACAAAAAAGATCTTAATAAGCTCAATGACCGTGATGGTGTGATCATTCACCTAGAGCCAGACATCTTAGAGTGCAAAGTCAAGTGGACCCTAGGAAGCGTTACCATGAACAAAGCTAGTGGAGGTGATGGAATTCCAGATGAGTTATTTCAAATCCTAAAAGATGATGTTGTTTAAGTGCTACACTAAATATGCCAGCAAATTTGGAAAACTCAGCAGTGGCCACAGGACTGGAAAAGGCAGTTTTCATTACAATCCCAAAGAAAGGCAATGCCAAAGAATGTTCAGACTACCTCACCATTGCACTCATTTCACATGCTAGCAAAGTAATGACTAAAATACTCTAAGCTAGGCTTCAACAGTAAGTGGACTGGGAACTTCCAGATGTGCAAGCTGGATTTAGAAAAGGCAGAGGAACCAGACATCCAATTGCCAACATCCATCAGATCATAGAAAGAGCAAGGGAATTCCAGAAAAACATCTATTTCTTCATTGGCTACACTAAAGCTTTTCACTGTGTGGATCACAACAAACTGTAGAAAATTCTGAAAGAGATGAGAATATCAGACCACCTTACCTGCCTCCTGTGAAACCTGTATATAGGAAAAGAAGCAACAGTTAGAACTTGACATTGAACAATGGACTGGTTCCAAATTGGAAAAAGAGTATGTTAAGGCTGTATATTGTCACCCTGTTTATTTAACTCATACGCAGAATACATCACGCGAAGTGCCCGTCTGGATGAAACAGAAGCTAAAATCAAGATTGCTGGGAGAAATATGAATAACCTCAGGTATGCAGATGACACCACCCTTATGGCAGAAAGTGAAGAGGAACTTCACCTCTTGGTGAAAGTTATAGGAGAGTGAAAAAGCTGGCCTAAAACTCAACATTCAAAAACCATGGCATCCAATCCTATCACTTCATAGGAAATAGATGGGCAAACAATGGAAACAGTGACAAACTTTATTTTCCTTAGCTCTAGTATCCCTGCAGATGGTGAACGCAACCATGAAATTAAAAGAGGCTTGCTCCTTGGAAGAAAAGCTATGACAAACCTAGACAGCGTATGCAAAAGCAGAGACATCATTTTGCCAACAAATTTGTATAGTCAAGGTTATGGCTTTCCCAGTAGTCATTTATGGATGTAAGAGTTGGACCATAAAGAAGGCTGAGTCCCAAAGAATCAATGCCTTTGAACTTTGGTGTTGGAGAAGATTCTTGACAGTCCCTTGGAGTGCAAGGAGATCAAACCAGTCAATCCTAAAGGAAATCAACCCCCAATATTCATCGGAGGGACTGATGCTAAAACTGAAGCTCCAATACTTTGGCCACCTGTTACAAAGAGACAACTCAACTGGAAAAATGGAAGGAAGAAGGAGAAGGGGATGACAGAGGATGACATGGTTGAATGGCATCACCGAGTCAATAGCCATGAGTTTGAGCAAGCTCCAGGAGATAGTGGAGGACAGGGAAGCCTGGTGTGCTGCAGTCCATGGGGTCACAAAGAGTTGCATACGACTGAGCGACTGAACTGAATAATGGTGATCAAGATCAGTCCATGCCTCCCTTCTTTAACTTCATGTACTAAGATCCTAGTAAAACAGAATAGCACTCGATTCATGATGAGCAGCTCAGTTTATCTGGTGATCTGCTATTCCATGGTCAGGCTGTGTGTTTCAATCACGGCCTAGGAGAAAGCCGTTCCTTTTTAAAAGACAGAACAGTTATTTATGGAAGAGGACATGGTGAGCCTTCAGAACCTCTAGGGACTCCATTTAGACTTTCTAATCAGTTCTGCCACTGCTCCAAGGGATAAGATAATACAGCGGCCCCCTAATCTTTTTTGGCATGAGGCACCAATTTTGTGGAAGACAATTTTTCCAAGGACTGAGTGGTAGAGATGGTTTCAGGATGATTCAAGCTCATGATATTTATTGTGTACTTATATCTATTGTTATTACTTCATGATATATAAGGAAATAATTATATAACCCACCATAGTGCAGAATCAGTGGGATCCCTGAGCTTGTTTTCCTACATCTTAGGCATGTGCAACCTAGATCCTTCACATGCACAGTTCATAGTGGGGTTCAAGCTCCTATGAGAGTTTAATCCTGCTGCTGATCTGACAGGCGATAATTCCAGCAATGGGGAGTGACTGTAAATACAGATGAAGCTTCGCTTGCTTGCCCAATGCTCACCTCTCGCTGTGAGGCCCATTTCCTAACAGGTGGCTCAGGGGTTGGGGACCCCTGAGATAATATAGACATTCCTGATGCCCCACTTAATTTCCTGGGTCTATAAGGCAGAGCGGCAGAGCTATTTGTACCCGAGTAAGACCAGTTGGAGAAAATTGGGTTGCTCTGAACCATGACCAATGTGTGCCAGTCTTTGGATCAACTGGTGAAGAGGTTGGAAAGGATAACTCAAATGAGGTATATCTTTTCTGCAAAATCCAAAGGACCCACTAAATGTTTTTCTTACTGGTGGAGGTACAAGGAATAGCAAAATATTTCTTTATTTTAAACGGGAGATCCTGACTTATCCCAATCATGTGATCCTCCCAGAAACTTTACTGAAGCAGTAGGCCCTTCATCTCCAATTTTTAATATATATATGTTTTTCATCAAGAATGGCGACCTCAGGGCTTCTCTGGTGGCCCAGTGCGTAAAGAGTCTGCCTTGTAGTGCAAGGGGCACCGGTTTGATCCCTGGCACAGGAAGATCCCACATGCCACAGAGCAGCTGGACCAGTGTGTCCAGTTACAAGTCAGGGTTCTGGAGTGTGTGCGCCCAGAGCCGGTGCTCTGTGACGAGAGAGGCCACTGCAATGGGAGACCCACACAGGTCAAAGAATTAAGATGAATGAAAATAAATCAATGAAGGACCAACAAAAGAGGCCAAAGTTAAAAAAAGAAGAATGACTACATCACACACTGTATATTGTAAGCATGATTTTTAACCTAATGAACAAGCACTATGTCCCTTGGGAGAAGACAAGCTTCCCTGTCCCTGTGGACTAACCTATAGAAAGCATTAGAGGGTAGTTATAATCTAGGAGAAATTTGTACTTTGATCTTTCAGGTAAAACATTGCTTCATATTATAAAGGCATAGACATTACTAGATCAATAGCTAGCTGTTAACTGTTGGAGTCCATATTTATTAGTCCAAATTAAAAAACAAAGGCCAGTTCTGGAAATGCAGATAAAATTGAGGAAATATACAGCAATAATTTATTATTCTCCAGTGCCCATTGGTCATCTGAACAGGGGAGCTCCATAGGAATAGGGAAAAAATCAGCACCTTTACATCTTCTGAGTCTTTGATAGAGACACCCATCTCCACAGTTTCATGGTAGTTCAGGGTAATACTCCACAGTAACACTGAAGTGGATTGCCATGCCCTCCTCCAGGGGATCTTCCCAACCCAGGGATCAAACCCAGGTCTCCTCCATTGCAGGTGAATTCTTTATTGTCTGAGCCACCAGGGAAGCCCAATTCAAGGTTACTTTGATTTGTAAGTTTAGTTTGAAGGAAGATTTCTCGAGGTTTCTATTTGGCATATTTTCCTTCTAGTCCTTTACCCTGTGTGTCGAGAAGCCCATGGGAGAGGTCTGTGGGTTCTTAGCTCTATTCTAAGTACATATTCAACAAGTGGAGAAAAAGCACAATGTTGTGACAGGGATTGTCAAATAGATTTTTCCCTAAAATTTACTTCCTTTTTTTCCCACCATAAAATGTTAGGTTCATTTCCTAACCTCCTTTATATATAGGAATGATCCTGTAGTCAGAATTTGCTGAAAGACTGAAATGGTGAGATGTATCTACCCTTCAAAGGTTTTTTGGAAACATGTCTGCCTCTTCATACACCTTCCTCTTCCATAGACTGAAAATGTTATGAGATGGAAGAGCCCCTGAGAAGGAGGGAGCCTGGGGCCTAAAGCCTAAGGAGCATCTGCCTGGCCTGTCACCTAAGTGAGGAATATATTTCTACTGTGGTTCAGCCATTATATATTCTGGAATACATATTTGATACCATGCACATACATTCAGTTCATTTGGCTGTAGCCCGCCAGCTACTATTTTTCATGTTTTAACCTAATGAACAAGCACTATGTCCCTTGGGAGAAGACAAGCTTCCCTGTCCCTGTGGACTAACCTATAGAAAGCATTAGAGGGTAGTTATAATCTAGGAGAAATTTGTACTTTGATCTTTCAGGTAAAACATTGCTTCATATTATAAAGGCATAGACATTACTAGATCAATAGCTAGCTGTTAACTGTTGGAGTCCATATTTATTAGTCCAAATTAAAAAACAAAGGCCAGTTCTGGAAATGCAGATAAAATTGAGGAAATATACAGCAATAATTTATTATTCTCCAGTGCCCATTGGTCATCTGAACAGGGGAGCTCCATAGGAATAGGGAAAAAATCAGCACCTTTACATCTTCTGAGTCTTTGATAGAGACACCCATCTCCACAGTTTCATGGTAGTTCAGGGTAATACTCCACAGTAACACTGAAGTGGATTGCCATGCCCTCCTCCAGGGGATCTTCCCAACCCAGGGATCAAACCCAGGTCTCCTCCATTGCAGGTGAATTCTTTATTGTCTGAGCCACCAGGGAAGCCCAATTCAAGGTTACTTTGATTTGTAAGTTTAGTTTGAAGGAAGATTTCTCGAGGTTTCTATTTGGCATATTTTCCTTCTAGTCCTTTACCCTGTGTGTCGAGAAGCCCATGGGAGAGGTCTGTGGGTTCTTAGCTCTATTCTAAGTACATATTCAACAAGTGGAGAAAAAGCACAATGTTGTGACAGGGATTGTCAAATAGATTTTTCCTAAAATTTACTTCCTTTTTTTCCCACCATAAAATGTTAGGTTCATTTCCTAACCTCCTTTATATATAGGAATGATCCTGTAGTCAGAATTTGCTGAAAGACTGAAATGGTGAGATGTATCTACCCTTCAAAGGTTTTTTGGAAACATGTCTGCCTCTTCATACACCTTCCTCTTCCATAGACTGAAAATGTTATGAGATGGAAGAGCCCCTGAGAAGGAGGGAGCCTGGGGCCTAAAGCCTAAGGAGCATCTGCCTGGCCTGTCACCTAAGTGAGGAATATATTTCTACTGTGGTTCAGCCATTATATATTCTGGAATACATATTTGATACCATGCACATACATTCAGTCACTCAGTCATGTCCAACTCTTTGTGACCCTATGGACTGTAGCCCGCCAGGCTCCTCTGTCCATGGGGTTTTCCAGGCAAGAATACTGGAATGGGTTGCCATGGTTTCCTCCAGGTGATCTTCCCAACCCAGGGATCAAACCTGTGTCTCTTATGTCTCCTGTACTGGCAGGTGATTTCTTTACAACTAGCGCCACCTGAGAAACTCTATTTGTTACCATAGCCTTACGAATGCAGTGTGGATTCAGTGTAGATAGGACTGACCTATCATAAGCTAAGTCAAATCAAAATTCATTTACAATTTTCAGAAGCTCCCACTCTTAACTGTAAATTGCAATGGATCCTCAGGTATCAGAGGTTTCTCAGGGCTTATATCTGACCATAAGACTCAAAAGATTTGAGTGTATTCTATTTTTCCACAGCAAAATAACCTTAGTAAGGATTTGCAGGTTCTTTTCTGTCAGGTAAGAAGGAAGACTGGCTTACAGACACTGTTACTGTCAGATCTTCTTGGAGGCATCCAGACTTTCCTTCATTTAAGTGACTAAACGCGATGGACTGAGGCAGGTCCAGGAATCTGTTAAGAGACCACGGTCCTTTTTTCATATTGAATCAGCAGTTTTTTAAGCATACAGTTTTTCGTTTTCTTGCTCCATTTTGTTTTTATACTTTTTAAACATAGATCAACAGGGTTTATTAGGCACTTATCTGTTTCACTCCTAATGATCCTATGATATGTAAGCCAATCAGGCGTTTATTAGAGCCATACAGTTTTCGTTTCTTGTGACAGGGATTGTCAAATAGATTTTTCCCTAAAATTTACTTCCTTTTTTTCCCACCATAAAATGTTAGGTTCATTTCCTAACCTCCTTTATATATAGGAATGATCCTGTAGTCAGAATTTGCTGAAAGACTGAAATGGTGAGATGTATCTACCCTTCAAAGGTTTTTTGGAAACATGTCTGCCTCTTCATACACCTTCCTCTTCCATAGACTGAAAATGTTATGAGATGGAAGAGCCCCTGAGAAGGAGGGAGCCTGGGGCCTAAAGCCTAAGGAGCATCTGCCTGGCCTGTCACCTAAGTGAGGAATATATTTCTACTGTGGTTCAGCCATTATATATTCTGGAATACATATTTGATACCATGCACATACATTCAGTCACTCAGTCATGTCCAACTCTTTGTGACCCTATGGACTGTAGCCCGCCAGGCTCCTCTGTCCATGGGGTTTTCCAGGCAAGAATACTGGAATGGGTTGCCATGGTTTCCTCCAGGTGATCTTCCCAACCCAGGGATCAAACCTGTGTCTCTTATGTCTCCTGTACTGGCAGGTGATTTCTTTACAACTAGCGCCACCTGAGAAACTCTATTTGTTACCATAGCCTTACGAATGCAGTGTGGATTCAGTGTAGATAGGACTGACCTATCATAAGCTAAGTCAAATCAAAATTCATTTACAATTTTCAGAAGCTCCCACTCTTAACTGTAAATTGCAATGGATCCTCAGGTATCAGAGGTTTCTCAGGGCTTATATCTGACCATAAGACTCAAAAGATTTGAGTGTATTCTATTTTTCCACAGCAAAATAACCTTAGTAAGGATTTGCAGGTTCTTTTCTGTCAGGTAAGAAGGAAGACTGGCTTACAGACACTGTTACTGTCAGATCTTCTTGGAGGCATCCAGACTTTCCTTCATTTAAGTGACTAAACGCGATGGACTGAGGCAGGTCCAGGAATCTGTTAAGAGACCACGGTCCTTTTTTCATATTGAATCAGCAGTTTTTTAAGCATACAGTTTTTCGTTTTCTTGCTCCATTTTGTTTTTATACTTTTTAAACATAGATCAACAGGGTTTATTAGGCACTTATCTGTTTCACTCCTAATGATCCTATGATATGTAAGAAACTACCAACTCTCTATGGGTCAGGCTGTTTAGATTACATCGCTAGTAACCAAAGCCTTATCCCTGAGGTTGTGCCACTATGTCACCCGAGATCCTGCTTCCCCAGTAGAGTAGGTGTTGTATTATATACAGGAGTTTTCATCTTCAGACAGATGATCATTACAGTGATGATCATTGCTACATAGTAGGATACTGCTCAAAGGGATGCCACGAAAAAGTCCAAGAAGGGAACTCTTGGCCCTAGATCAGTATTTCTTAATCTTGGGGCTGGAGTCCCAACAGGTATGTGTAAGTAATGAGTAAACTTTCAGTGGCAAAGAAACTTCTATATAAGAGTTCACCTGCCAATGCAGGAGACATGAGTTCCATCCCTGATCCGGGAAGATCCCACATGCTGCGGAGCAACTAAGCCCAGAGCCACAACTTTTGAGCCTGTGCTCTAGAGCCTTGGAGCTGCAACTATTGAGCCCATGTGCCTCAAGTATTGAAGCCCGGGAGCCCTAGAGCCTGAGTTCCACAACAAGAGAAGTCACCACAACAAGAAGCCTGCTCACTTCAACTAGAGAGCAACCCCTATTCCCTGCAACTAGAGAAGAGTCTGTGGCAGCAGTGAAAACCCAGAACAGCCAAAAATAAATAAATAAATCCAAATTAAAAAAGAAAAAAAGAATTGAGGACCCTCCTTGGTGGTTTTTTTTTTTTTTTTTTTTTTAAATTTTGGCCTCTTTTATTGGTTTCTCATTTATTTATTTTCATTCATCTTTATTCTTCGGCCTGTGTGGGCCTTTCATTGCAGTGGCCTCTCTCCTTGCAGAGCACCTGCTCTGGGCGTATGCACTCCAGAGTGCTGGCTCATAATTGGACACACCCGCCCAGCCACTCCGCCACATATGGGACCTTCCCGGGCCAGGGATCAAACTGGTGCCCTCTAAACTACAAGGCAGACTCTACCCACTGGGCCACCAGGGAAGCTCTCACTAGTGGCTTTTAATCCTTGCCTCTTTTACTACTGAAAGACCTTAAAACGCCTCTTTAGGTAGAACCAATTCATGTAGTACTACATGTAATCCAAACAAAACTGAGA
Organism: Tragulus kanchil; assembly: GCA_022376925.1. Lineage (NCBI taxonomy): Eukaryota > Metazoa > Chordata > Mammalia > Artiodactyla > Tragulidae > Tragulus > Tragulus kanchil. The sequence goes on along the minus strand of JAIOJX010000029.1, from coordinate 51,347,450 downwards.
CGCCTCAAGGCCTGTGTTCTCAGAAATAACATACAATTTCCACATCCTCCAACTCCTCTTTTATTGGTAAGAGAATATCAATAAAATGTCTGTATACTTCGGAGTGACAAAAAGTTTATGTACTATACAACAAAACTTTGTAGCACTCTTTTTTATTTTAAAAATATTTTCAAAATCCATTCATCACAGCGTAGAAATTGCCACTACAACATTTTGTCTCACTTCCTCTAAAAGCTCAGTGAAACTCAGTTTTCAGAGGATCTTTTCTTTCTCATTACTTCTTCCTTTTTAGATATGCTTTTCTTCTAATAGTTCTTTGTACCACTTGGATTAGAAAGACCAGGCTTCACATTATTAACCAATTGCTTAGTCCATGTGATGAGCAAGGGGAATTTGGCACATCTTAAGAAGGCAAGAGGGAGGGAAGGCTTTGTATATTTCTGTATTTTAATTTTGTTTGTCATAGGTATTATGTTCACATTTTTCAATATGTTTTCATTTTATAATAGTCTGGAAGGCTTGAGACTAACACTGATAATCCCAAGGGAGCAGAATTGTTGGGATAGTTGGAGAGATTCAGGCAAAGTCAAATACTAAACAGACAATTACAAATAATTGCAAATACTAGATCACACAGACTTTGGGTAGAAAATCAGATAGTGTTTTGGGATAGAGCAATGAGACTAACCTGCAACTTACTATACTTAAAGAAGGGAAGAAGCATGTGTCAAGAATAAGTAGGAGTTATCTAAACTAACTTGCAGAATGGGATGGGGCATGTTTCTTCCAGAGAGAACAGCATGTGTAGTCCTAAGGCTAAATAAATCATACGTTTTAAGGACTGGGAAAGGTCCGAAAGGGAAAAGCAAAACGTGATAGGACTGAAGTTATGGAATGTCTCAGATGACACAGGGCCTTGAGGTTGTGATAAGGAGGTCAGATGTTGGTCCTTGGACACGAGGAAGCCACTGAAGGATTTTAATCAGAGGATATTATTTTCATTTGAATTGACCATTCTGTCTACAGAGTGAAAATTAGACCATAGTGGAGACAAAGCAAATGTAAGACAGGTGAGTTGGTATTACAGTGTTTCCAGTGAGAGATGATGGCATCGGGTTATGGCTAGAAGACTTGAGAAGAGTAAATGAATTTAGGAGCTATTTAAAAGGAGAAGAATGCTGTGACAATGTCTGACTGACTGTTGGTGATGTGAAAGACTAACGAGTCAAGGATGCCTGCTTGGGTCCATGGTTTAGTACCCCAATGGATGGACAGTGTTAGTTCTTACCTACCTGGAAAATTTCCTGAAGGAGGATCCCTATTCCTTATGCATGTATTCACTGATGCCTAAGATGGGAGCACTAGTAACGTCATATATTCAGCTTAAGTCTTTCTTTAGATACATCTTTTGAAATTTAGTTTACAGACAATAAATTTCACTGATATTAAGTGCACAAGTCAAAAAATACAGTCCTGTTACTGGTACCATAATCACAATAAGGAACATTTCCATCACTCAGGAGAGGTCTCTCATATCTCTTTTCCCTGTTTGCCTTCAAGCCAGTCCTGGCCCCTGGTATTGATCTGCTTTCTATCACTTTACCTTCTCTAAACTTTTATATAAATGAAAGCTTCTTTCACCCAGAATAATGCTTTTGAGATTCGTATGCAGTGTTGCATGTATCAGCAACATATTTATTGCTGCAAATACTTCCTTCATTTTATTGCCCCAGTGAAATTCCACCATAAAGATATAGTAAGATTTGTTTATCCTTTGACCAGTTAATGCGCATATGGGTGTTATTTTCCCCCAGTGTAAGGCTATTATGGATAAAAAGTTGGTATGAAAGTTCCAGTAGTCTTCTGTAATACACAGCTTTAGCGGTCATCGACAAACACATCCTATACATGTTTAATCGATTAGACTTATACATAAATATTTCCTTATTTTGGAGCTAATGTAAATGTTAAAATTTGGTTTATGGAATGTCTCAGATGACACAGGGCCTTGAGGTTGTGATAAGGAGGTCAGATGTTGGTCCTTGGACACGAGGAAGCCACTGAAGGATTTTAATCAGAGGATATTATTTTCATTTGAATTGACCATTCTGTCTACAGAGTGAAAATTAGACCATAGTGGAGACAAAGCAAATGTAAGACAGGTGAGTTGGTATTACAGTGTTTCCAGTGAGAGATGATGGCATCGGGTTATGGCTAGAAGACTTGAGAAGAGTAAATGAATTTAGGAGCTATTTAAAAGGAGAAGAATGCTGTGACAATGTCTGACTGACTGTTGGTGATGTGAAAGACTAACGAGTCAAGGATGCCTGCTTGGGTCCATGGTTTAGTACCCCAATGGATGGACAGTGTTAGTTCTTACCTACCTGGAAAATTTCCTGAAGGAGGATCCCTATTCCTTATGCATGTATTCACTGATGCCTAAGATGGGAGCACTAGTAACGTCATATATTCAGCTTAAGTCTTTCTTTAGATACATCTTTTGAAATTTAGTTTACAGACAATAAATTTCACTGATATTAAGTGCACAAGTCAAAAAATACAGTCCTGTTACTGGTACCATAATCACAATAAGGAACATTTCCATCACTCAGGAGAGGTCTCTCATATCTCTTTTCCCTGTTTGCCTTCAAGCCAGTCCTGGCCCCTGGTATTGATCTGCTTTCTATCACTTTACCTTCTCTAAACTTTTATATAAATGAAAGCTTCTTTCACCCAGAATAATGCTTTTGAGATTCGTATGCAGTGTTGCATGTATCAGCAACATATTTATTGCTGCAAATACTTCCTTCATTTTATTGCCCCAGTGAAATTCCACCATAAAGATATAGTAAGATTTGTTTATCCTTTGACCAGTTAATGCGCATATGGGTGTTATTTTCCCCCAGTGTAAGGCTATTATGGATAAAAAGTTGGTATGAAAGTTCCAGTAGTCTTCTGTAATACACAGCTTTAGCGGTCATCGACAAACACATCCTATACATGTTTAATCGATTAGACTTATACATAAATATTTCCTTATTTTGGAGCTAATGTAAATGTTAAAATTTGGTTTCCAAATTTTCACTATTATCCAGAAATATGGCTGATTTCTGGTGTAGCACTTGTATCCTGTGATTTTGTTTAGTATGCTATGAATTTTTCAGTGTTTATTTTAAGGATTTTCTATATGGACAGACATTTCCTTGGTAAACAAGGACAGTTTAATTTATCTTTTTCTAATTTGTATTGCTTCTCTTTTTCTTGCTTCTAGTGAGAGAGGACATCCATGCCTTGGTCTCAGTTTTATGGTGATAGCATTCAGTTCCTTGCTCTAAGCAGCAATTTTTAAAAATAAATATTCTATATCCAGTTGAAGAATTTCCCTCCCCTTCCTATTCCAGTTTGCTGAGGGTTTTAATCATGAATGGATATTGAATTTTATAAAATGCCTTTTCTGCATCAGTTGGTATAGTCATGTGGTTTTCTTCTATAGCCTGTTGTTACGGTGAATTACATTGACTGATTTTGAATATTGAACTAGCCTTGCATTTCTTCAATAAACCTCACTGGTCATATTACATTATTCTTTTTATATATCACTGGATTCAATTTGCTAATATTTTGTTGATTCTGCATCTATATTCATGAGATATACTGCTCTGTATTTTCCCTCTTTGTACTGGCTTTGTCTGGTCATGGTATAAGGGTTATGCCAGCCTCATAAAATTAGTTGCAAAGTGTGGTCTTCTATTTTCTGGAAAAGATTATGTGGAATTGGTGTTACTTTGAAAACAAATGTTCAGTAGAATTAACCATTGAAACCATCTGGAACTAGAGATTTCTTTTTTGAAAGTTTTTTAACTACAAATTTAATTTGTTTAATACTTTAAAAAAGCTTTTAGTTGAAACCATATGACATTTGGTAAAGCTATAGGTAGGGGTTTGTAGGAAAGTGAGGTAAATAGAAAACTAAAGGAAAAGGAATCCTTTTCAAATAGTGGCATTAAATTTAGGAACACCATTGTCTCCAGAAGGAAAATGAACTGGTTCATCAACATAACAAGATTTCCAAAAAAAAAAAAAAAAAAAAGTCTGAAGGTTTACCTGGTTTATTCCTTCTTATAGAAAACATGAAAGGAGATAAACTGAATAAAACCTATTTATAAAAACCAGATAGATCTTTGGCTCTGAAAAATAATGTTGAACAATTAAGATCAAATAATTGTTTTAATAATTGAAATAAGATCAAATTGCATCAGATCAAAGATGAAGTACAGGGCACTTTGAGAAAAGCATGGTCTAATGATGAAGCCAAAAGTGTGGGTGTAAAGTCCTTTGTTAAAATCATATGTGACCATTCAGAGTATTTCTTTAAAGTACAGGCCCTCGAAAGTGTGTAAATGTGCATTTCCCAGATCCTTTCGGTCGAACAATAGGGCTCCTAAGAAGTCCAAGACCACTGTCTCTAACAGTTTCATTAGAAATGCAAGGTAGGGAAGGGTTTAAACTTATGGAGGTTTGAGGCTGTGCCTGTGTTTAATGAAGTGACTTTCATTAAAGATTCACAGAAGACACAATGTTTGAAAAACAAAATTGCATTTGCAGAAATATTTCTGGCCAAAAGGGGGCAGAGGTTATATAAAATGATACGAAGTCATTGGAACCATGAATTCTACCGTCAGGATGTCAAGGGAGAAAGGAACTCAGTTACAAATTCCTACTGCCTTTCATGAAAATAGAAGGATGCCTCAGAGGGTAGATACAAGTTCTCAGAGTAGAGAGCCCAGAGCTATGGAGAGTTACTCACAGATGTTCATACATAGCCAAGGAATTTTGTATTTCGACAATTGGATTTCAGAATTGCTGGGAACTAGTGTCTCCTCCTTTCCCTCCTTCTGAGAGGAAACGTCTATAGCAGTTATCCTCTGATTGTTCTCCCACAGTATGTTGGGGGTATGAAATGCAGATTAATTGTTCCTTTAGATTCACAAGTGTACAGAGAGAGAAGGACTAAATTTAAGGAACTCAGTGAACTTAGAGCTAATGTTCAATAAGATGAGCCTTTTGATAGGAGAGGGAGAGGATGAGTGTAGTTTACACAAGGAGTGCAGATAATTTTTTTGCCAGAGGGTTTAAGTGCCCTCTTATGGTTTTAAAAATATCTCCATAAATTCTTTGCTACTTCTCCCTTTGGGTGTAAGCTGAATGTAGTAATTTGCTTCTAATGAAGAGAATATGGTGGAAATCATGGTATGTCATCTTCAATACTGCACAGTGCTGAGTCGCTCAGTTATGTCCAACTTTTTGCAGCCCCATGGAGTGCAGCCCTCCAGGCTCCTCTGTTCAGAGGGATTCTCCAGACAAGAATACTGGAGTGGGTTGCCATGCCGTCCACGGGGATCTTTTCAACCCAGCAATTGAACGCAGGTCTCTGGCATTGCAGGCAGATTCTTCACCATCTGAGCCACCAGGGAAGCCCAAGAATACTGAAGTGGGTAGCTTATCCTTTCTCTAGAGGAACTTCCCGACTCAGGAATCTAACCAGGGTCTCCTACATTGCAGGCAGATTCTTTACCAGCTGAGATAGCAGGGGAAGTCTGTTATCTTCAATGTTAGGTTATAAAAAGACCACAGCTTCCAGTTTTGGTTCAATCTCTCTTACATTACTTGTTCTGAGGCAATGCTTGTAATGAGAAGCCCCCCATGGAGAGGTCAATATGACAAAGATTCCTGGCAACTCTTACGTGACTTTGAACATAGAACCTCTATCTTTTATTATGCCTTCAGAAACCATAGTCTTGGTCACTAATTTGACTGTAATCTTGTGAGAAACTTTGAGCAGAAATATCCAGTTTAGCTACTTCTAGATTTCTGATCCTCAGAAACCATGTGAGATAGTAATGTTTACTGTTTTAAACTGCTAAGTCTGCAATGCAGCAATAGCTAATCACTACACTCTCTGTGTGGGCTTTCTAGGTGGCACTAATGGTAAAGAACTCACCTGCCAGTGCAGGAGATACCAGTGACGTGGTTTTGACCCTTGGGTGGGGAAGATCCCCTGGAGGAAGGCATGGCAACTAACCCAGTACTCTTGCCTGAAGAATTCCATGGAGGACAGAGGAGCCTGGCAGGTTACAGACTATTGGGTTGCAGAGTCAGACGCAACTGAAGTGACTTTGTATGCACGCACACTCTTTAGGAAGCTCCTCCCCTCTGGAGTGTAGTTTACACAAGGAGTGCAGATAATTTTTTTGCCAGAGGGTTTAAGTGCCCTCTTATGGTTTTAAAAATATCTCCATAAATTCTTTGCTACTTCTCCCTTTGGGTGTAAGCTGAATGTAGTAATTTGCTTCTAATGAAGAGAATATGGTGGAAATCATGGTATGTCATCTTCAATACTGCACAGTGCTGAGTCGCTCAGTTATGTCCAACTTTTTGCAGCCCCATGGAGTGCAGCCCTCCAGGCTCCTCTGTTCAGAGGGATTCTCCAGACAAGAATACTGGAGTGGGTTGCCATGCCGTCCTACGGGGGATCTTTTCAACCCAGCAATTGAACGCAGGTCTCTGGCATTGCAGGCAGATTCTTCACCATCTGAGCCACCAGGGAAGCCCAAGAATACTGAAGTGGGTAGCTTATCCTTTCTCTAGAGGAACTTCCCGACTCAGGAATCTAACCAGGGTCTCCTACATTGCAGGCAGATTCTTTACCAGCTGAGATAGCAGGGGAAGTCTGTTATCTTCAATGTTAGGTTATAAAAAGACCACAGCTTCCAGTTTTGGTTCAATCTCTCTTACATTACTTGTTCTGAGGCAATGCTTGTAATGAGAAGCCCCCCATGGAGAGGTCAATATGACAAAGATTCCTGGCAACTCTTACGTGACTTTGAACATAGAACCTCTATCTTTTATTATGCCTTCAGAAACCATAGTCTTGGTCACTAATTTGACTGTAATCTTGTGAGAAACTTTGAGCAGAAATATCCAGTTTAGCTACTTCTAGATTTCTGATCCTCAGAAACCATGTGAGATAGTAATGTTTACTGTTTTAAACTGCTAAGTCTGCAATGCAGCAATAGCTAATCACTACACTCTCTGTGTGGGCTTTCTAGGTGGCACTAATGGTAAAGAACTCACCTGCCAGTGCAGGAGATACCAGTGACGTGGTTTTGACCCTTGGGTGGGGAAGATCCCCTGGAGGAAGGCATGGCAACTAACCCAGTACTCTTGCCTGAAGAATTCCATGGAGGACAGAGGAGCCTGGCAGGTTACAGACTATTGGGTTGCAGAGTCAGACGCAACTGAAGTGACTTTGTATGCACGCACACTCTTTAGGAAGCTCCTCCTCTCTGGTACTCTGCCCTGTAATTCTAGCCATTTTGTTCCATCTTCTCAACTCAGCTAGTCTTCAGGACTCTATTTAGCTTTCTCCTCCCTGTACTGAAGCTTGTAAGTTGCCTCCAGGTAGTATGCTAGGAAAAACATCATTTTTTTTTTTTTTTACATTTTGTCTGTCTTCTAATTGCTTAAGACCTGAGTTAAATCTGGCTCCTGTTACTCTGTCATGGCCAGAACTAGCGAAAGTCTTGGTTTCAACTTAGACGTGACTGCTACCTGGAGTTGATATCCTCATGCAGGGCTCTTTTCATTTTCTTGAGATTTTAAGGTTTTTGTGGAGGGGAAAGGATTTGAGATTAGATTTAGGTCTTGAGAGGATTAGGACCATAGAGTGAAGAGAATGATGAAGGGCTAAAGGCCTCAAAGTCAAAGTTCTACCTAGAGAAACATGGGTTATACAATGCAACACGTGAGCCCAAGGATGTAAGAACAGTTGGTTCTACTTACTCTGTTGCTTTGTCACTTACCTCCACCCCATAACAGCAGGGCTGGGTTGACGCTAGCTACCATCTGGTGACATATGTAGTGACCTGTCTTAACATATTTTCCCCAGCTGCTATTTTCTGCCTCTAGGGTTGGTAATGCACGCACATGTCTCAGTCCTGCCATTTCTCTTCTATTTCATCATATACAATTAATTCCAAATTAATTCCAAATCAGGGTAGTTGTTGTTGTGTTTTTTTTTTTTGTTGTTGTTGTTGTTCTTTTTTTTTTTCCACATATGGACATACTCAAACCCAATTTAACTGATGCTCTTATTTGTACCTCTTAAGTCTCTTCTACTTAATCACAAAATCTTTACACAAGTCATTTCTCTCTTAGGTTCATTCTCTCTGTAAGCCAGATAAATCATGCTGATAGTAACTGATCACCCAGAGATAGAGGCTTGTAATTCTGGATCAAGGAAATGGAATAAAATACCATACAGAAATCAATCTCTATCATCTTCTAAAGCATCTTAGAGAATTTCCTGAGAATTTCCACACGCATTTGGCATATAAATCATTGGATTAGACAGGGTGATGTAAAGAAAGATATACAAAAGAAATTGTTCCTACCTTTCCAGAAAATTGATAGTCTAGTAAAAGAAATATTTACATGAGTCATTACAACCCAAATGATTTATAAAAGCCTTTGAAAATATACAAATAAATCATAACAGTATTTCAGATAGGAGAAAGAGTAGAACCAGCTGGGAATTAGGCAAACTTCTTTCTAACAATCAATAAAAACCTTTGCTTTAAGGGACTGGAATGGTTAATGGCTATTATATAGCTGGAGAAAAAAAGAGAAAGACGAGAACTTACATAAGCAATCTGTGCTTTTAAATATATTTAATCACATGCCTCATCTTGTTTTAAGGAATCACAGATATATTCCAGCGCATACACACAATATACATTCCTTCTGCAGGTCAACATTTTTATTGACGTCCTTGTTAAAATTACATGAGAAACACTTTGTTTAACACTCAAATCCTGGTGGAGGTGTTTCATTGAAACTAACCTTATGTGTTAAAATTTTGCTTTTTTTAAAAAAATAAACTGCCCCTGATCTTTTGTCTAGTTTTAACTCTATATAACTTAGTCCCATTAAAACAAGGGTGTAGGCTCCTAAGCAAACCAGATGCTTCTTCAGTGTCTGAAAACTCACACCACCCTAGTTACCTCAGCTCTAGAGATTCTACAAGATGAGGTTTGGAGATGGACACACCTAGAGTGTCTTTGAGTCTGTTTTGAAATTCTAGACAACTCAAAGTATTCTAGGACCCAGCTTATTCAAACAATGGATTTCCTTTGAAATAAGATCATCTGCCTCCGTTAAAGGCACAGTAATCACCTTTGACACTAAGAACAGAAGGTAAAACAACAAAGGATGTGGGGAACTAACCTCAGTGCTGGAATTTTTAAAAACTTATTTGCATCAGCTCTTATTTCTAGGTGCCTGGCATAGTTCAGAGGATGCAAATGGCAGGTTAGATTAATCACCCTCGAGCATGATGTGAAAGCTTTGATGTGGCCAAGTAAGGTGCAGGGAAGGAAGTAGGTACTAGGAAGAGCTGTAAGAGAGGAAGCAAGAATATTTAAGGTTGAATTGTTCTTCAGAGACAGAAGTAGTAAAAAACCATTTTTTTTTTTTTAATGAACAACATCAACAACCACAAAAAGTAAAAAAGTCAAAATAATAACCTCACTTGGTTTGAGATCTTTAGAATACAGTCTTTAATGCCCATCTCTTTAATTTCACCCTTATTTGGAGTGTTGTGTGCAAGAAGCAGAGAGAGAGAGAGAGAGAGAGAGAGAGAGAGAGAAATTGATAGCACTGATGAATGGGAAGCCAGACAGATAAGGTGAGGCAGAGGGCTCTGAAATATCAGGGTGTCTACCGTCCTGTGAACCTTTGAAGCACACTGCATGACGAATTACATTATCTTCAGGCTTAGAAGATTCCTAGAGACAAGGGTGGGAAGAAAAATCAAAGGTCATTGGTAAACGGGGCTGCTGCTTTGTGCTCGTCTGCACAAAATTTGGCTTCTGTGTGCGGTGTGGATGGTAGGAGAAATCCACTGAAGGAGGAACCCTTGTAAAGGGGTGGTGGGGAGGGGACGGCGCTTCTACCTGCTCACACCTCAGTAGGGAGGAGGGGGCGCAGCGCGAGGATGCAAATCCGGCCTCCCAGAGTGGCCAATCAGGAGTGAGGTGAGGGAATTTGGGTGCCCACCCCACCCCGACCGGGCGTGTGAGCACGTGTGCAGTGTTCTGGGACCTTTGTCCCGCAAAGTCACGCTTGGCGGCCGCCCGTTGGTTCCTTTTTCGTGTGGATCTGCCTGAACCTTCCCCCTCCCTCGCCCCCCACACGCTACCTCACGAGTAGTGTCTTCCCCTCATCCCCTTCCAAATTCCCTGCCGCGCCGCTGCGGGTAAGGAGCCGGGAGCACTCCGGTCCCGAGGAGGGTGCGGAGCTGGGCACGCCCGGCTGCCGGGACCGTGGCAGCAGCCCCTGGCAGCTCCGCGCGGGTGCCGGCGGCGAGCCTCGGCTCCGACACCGCGGCGCTCCCGCCCGCGCCGGGCCGTCCTCCGCCTGTCCCGAGGCAGCGCTGCCCGCCCTGCGCCTGCCGGCTCTCGGCGGACCGTGGGGCTGTCCCGAGGGGCTCCGGAAACTCCCGCGACGTCCAGAAAATAAAGCCTCATCACCTAATTCGCCAGGGAGCCGGGGCGCTGCGGGGCCGCGGCGCTGCCTGGCCCCCGCTCCTCCCCCACCCCACCCCACCCGCGCTCCGGCAGCCTCTCGGAGTCACCGAGCACCCCCAACCCCACCCCACCCCACCCGCCGGCAGACAAAGGGCCTGGGCAAACTCGCCGCCCGGCCTCCTTGCGCTCCAGGAGGCGACGGCGGCGGCGCCCGCGGTGGATCGCGCAAGGAGGCGCGCGCGGGGCCGGGAGCGCGGTATGGGGAAGAGCCGAGAGATGCGCCTGACTCACATCTGCTGCTGCTGCCTCCTCTACCAGCTGGGGGTCCTGTCGAATGGGGTCGTTGCAGGTAAGTTCTTCCGTGGCTTCGGGCTTGCTTTCCAACGTGCCTGGCAGAGGGGAACGCACGGGTTGGCGGGGCTGGCGCAGCTGTTGCGCGGCGAGCAGGGCTGAGCCGGCTGCAATAAAAACCAACGTGCGGGTGTGGGCCAGAGGGGCACGCTTCTGAGCGAAGCGCACTTCTCGTGGCCTCATTTCAGCAACGTGATGGTGCTTAGTATTCCTCTTCTGAGAGTTCGTACGTTTTACAGCACCTGGAAGAAGCCTGGGAAGGAAAGAAGCTGATAACGCTGCCTTGCTCTGGCAGATACTGAGGGAAATGGTTTAATTTGTGCTGGAGTCTTTGCAGCAGTTTTCTTTTCAGCAACTATGTGCTGTCACCGAACTTTGTAGCCCAACTCTCTCCTTCCCTCCCCGCCCGGGTAATCATACTTTTATTTTGAAAATGCTGGGGTCTGTAATCTGATCGCTAGGCTTTAGGGGTTTGCAAGAGTTTCAGGGGCTAGACGGGTGGTCTCCAGCGCGTTACTCGTGAGCCCTGCGGTTGTGAAGAGTGTGAACACAGGGATGCTTGTGCTACTGGAACCGCGGCACGTTAAGCCCCGCTCCGACACCCCCGCGGCGCTCCCGCCCGCCGCCGGGCCCGGGGTCCTCCGCCTGTCCCGAGGCAGCGCTGCCCGCCCTGCGCCTGCCGGCTCTCGGCGGACCGTGGGGCTGTCCCGAGGGGCTCCGGAAACTCCGCGACGTCCAGAAAATAAAGCCTCATCACCTAATTCGCCAGGGAGCCGGGGCGCTGCGGGGCCGCGGCGCTGCCTGGCCCGCTCCTCCCCACCCCACCCCACCCGCGCTCCGGCAGCCTCTCGAGTCACCGAGCACCCCCAACCCCACCCCACCCCACCCGCCGGCAGACAAAGGGCCTGGGCAAACTCGCCGCCCGGCCTCCTTGCGCTCCAGGAGGCGACGGCGGCGGCGCCCGCGGTGGATCGCGCAAGGAGGCGCGCGCGGGGCCGGGAGCGCGGTATGGGGAAGAGCCGAGAGATGCGCCTGACTCACATCTGCTGCTGCTGCCTCCTCTACCAGCTGGGGGTCCTGTCGAATGGGGTCGTTGCAGGTAAGTTCTTCCGTGGCTTCGGGCTTGCTTTCCAACGTGCCTGGCAGAGGGGAACGCACGGGTTGGCGGGGCTGGCGCAGCTGTTGCGCGGCGAGCAGGGCTGAGCCGGCTGCAATAAAAACCAACGTGCGGGTGTGGGCCAGAGGGGCACGCTTCTGAGCGAAGCGCACTTCTCGTGGCCTCATTTCAGCAACGTGATGGTGCTTAGTATTCCTCTTCTGAGAGTTCGTACGTTTTACAGCACCTGGAAGAAGCCTGGGAAGGAAAGAAGCTGATAACGCTGCCTTGCTCTGGCAGATACTGAGGGAAATGGTTTAATTTGTGCTGGAGTCTTTGCAGCAGTTTTCTTTTCAGCAACTATGTGCTGTCACCGAACTTTGTAGCCCAACTCTCTCCTTCCCCTCCCCCCGCCCGGGTAATCATACTTTTATTTTGAAAATGCTGGGGTCTGTAATCTGATCGCTAGGCTTTAGGGGTTTGCAAGAGTTTCAGGGGCTAGACGGGTGGTCTCCAGCGCGTTACTCGTGAGCCCTGCGGTTGTGAAGAGTGTGAACACAGGGATGCTTGTGCTACTGGAACCGCGGCACGTTAAGCCCCGCTCTTCTCTGTCTGCCCCGCCCGCAGGGCTACAGTTCGCCCCCGACCGCGAGGAGTGGGAAGTCGTGTTTCCTGCACTCTGGCGCCGGGAGCCCGTGGACGCGACCGGCGGCAGCGGGGGCAGTGCGGACCCAGGCTGGGCGCGCGGCGCCACGGGCGGAGGAGGCGTCCGGGCGCCGGCTGCCGGCAGCTCGCGCGAGGTGCGTTCCGTGGCCCTGGCGCCGCCCCTGGAGCCCGTGGAAGGCCAGTCGGACCTTCCGCGGCCCCGACCCCCGCCGCCGGGGGACGAAGAGGACGAGGAGCTCGAGTCTCAGGAGCTGCCGCGAGGATCCAGCGGCGCTGCCGCCGTGTCCCCGGGCGCCCCGGCCTCGTGGCAGCCACCGCCCCCGTCTCCGCCCCCGGCCCAGCCAGCCGAGCCAGACGGCGACGAGGTACTGCTGCGGATCCCGGCTTTCTCCCGGGACCTCTACCTGCTGCTCCGGAGAGACGGTCGCTTCCTGGCGCCGCGCTTCGCGGTGGAGCAGCGGCCAAGTCCAGGCCCCGGCCCCACGCGGGCAACAGCCGCCCCGCGTCCTCCCGCGCCGCCCGACGCCGCCTGCTTCTACACCGGCGCTGTGCTACGGCACCCCGGCTCGCTGGCCTCGTTCAGCACCTGCGGAGGTGGCCTGGTAAGCACCCTCTTCCTCTTCTGAGAGTTCGTACGTTTTACAGCACCTGGAAGAAGCCTGGGAAGGAAAGAAGCTGATAACGCTGCCTTGCTCTGGCAGATACTGAGGGAAATGGTTTAATTTGTGCTGGAGTCTTTGCAGCAGTTTTCTTTTCAGCAACTATGTGCTGTCACCGAACTTTGTAGCCCAACTCTCTCCTTCCTCTCTCCCCGCCCGGGTAATCATACTTTTATTTTGAAAATGCTGGGGTCTGTAATCTGATCGCTAGGCTTTAGGGGTTTGCAAGAGTTTCAGGGGCTAGACGGGTGGTCTCCAGCGCGTTACTCGTGAGCCCTGCGGTTGTGAAGAGTGTGAACACAGGGATGCTTGTGCTACTGGAACCGCGGCACGTTAAGCCCCGCTCTTCTCTGTCTTGCCCGCCCGCAGGGCTACAGTTCGCCCCCGACCGCGAGGAGTGGGAAGTCGTGTTTCCTGCACTCTGGCGCCGGGAGCCCGTGGACGCGACCGGCGGCAGCGGGGGCAGTGCGGACCCAGGCTGGGCGCGCGGCGCCACGGGCGGAGGAGGCGTCCGGGCGCCGGCTGCCGGCAGCTCGCGCGAGGTGCGTTCCGTGGCCCTGGCGCCGCCCCTGGAGCCCGTGGAAGGCCAGTCGGACCTTCCGCGGCCCCGACCCCCGCCGCCGGGGGACGAAGAGGACGAGGAGCTCGAGTCTCAGGAGCTGCCGCGAGGATCCAGCGGCGCTGCCGCCGTGTCCCCGGGCGCCCCGGCCTCGTGGCAGCCACCGCCCCCGTCTCCGCCCCCGGCCCAGCCAGCCGAGCCAGACGGCGACGAGGTACTGCTGCGGATCCCGGCTTTCTCCCGGGACCTCTACCTGCTGCTCCGGAGAGACGGTCGCTTCCTGGCGCCGCGCTTCGCGGTGGAGCAGCGGCCAAGTCCAGGCCCCGGCCCCACGCGGGCAACAGCCGCCCCGCGTCCTCCCGCGCCGCCCGACGCCGCCTGCTTCTACACCGGCGCTGTGCTACGGCACCCCGGCTCGCTGGCCTCGTTCAGCACCTGCGGAGGTGGCCTGGTAAGCACCCTTCTTTCCCCTTATCTCCTCTTCCCCCTGCTCCTCCTCCCTCTCCCCTCGTTGACCAGGCAGATTTGCCTGCATCGCGTCCCCTTCAGACGTGCTCTGAACTTTGCCAGTGACACCACCCAGGAGTTTCCACCTTTTAACCGCCCTTGGAACACCTCCAGGGCGGTCAGTGAATCCGAAGGCTAATTGGACGGATTAATAGCCTTGAGCCAGCTGCTTATAAATTTGGGGGGGTTACTAGGTAAAAGTGTCTCCTTGCAACCCTTGCCGCTGGTTTTTTTTTTTTTTTTCTTTCAGCTTTTTCAAAATAAGCCCACCACGTGACCACGTGTTGTCTTTTAGGAAATTGGAAGACAACCAGCTGAATCTCCTCTTCCTTGCCCTCCCCCCGCTCCCCCCCCCCCCCCCCCCAGTTTCTCATCAATTATCTCATAGTTTTTTTTTTTTTTCATGTCCTACTTCAAAGTTGTCAGATGAGTTCTCCAGGGAGTTATGTTCTGACAGCCGTCTGCAATTAAACACTTCCACGCTCACACGGGACACCTGTTCACTGTTCCTGTGAGAAAAGTGGAGAAGGAGTTGTCACAGGTTGCGAGCAGCTGACTAATGGGTGGCAGGAGAATCCAATCAGTACCTGAAGCGTTATGGTTCTGTGATTTAACATTTCTAAGGTTTACATTTTATTTGACCGTAGTTTCGTTTCTTTTCTCTATGGAGTGAGAGCAGGGATGAGAGCCTGGCTAAGAGGCCAGTTGGAAGTAGAAAGTAACAGCCATTTGCTCTGCCTGAATATTGGAGATCATCATTCGGTTTCCATCCCCTCTGTTTTGACCCAGGAGTTGGGATAATTGTTACCTTATGTTAAGTTGGCCTTTACTTTGTGGCAGTCAGAACAGATAACTTACACTTTTAACCATCTCTGAACGTTCATTTCAGTGGTGTTAAGTACATTCACGCTGTCGTGTGGCTGTTGTCACTGTGGACTTAACTATTGGCATAAGGCATAAATCCGCAAAATGTTATAAACAGCCATCCGTGTGATTTGTGGCTTCATTTTGATATTCTAAGTGAGCTGTTAAGGAAATTCCCAAGGACTCATCTCAAAGCAACCTGCTCATTTGGAGAAAAATCCAATAGTAATGGACAACAAAATACCAGCATAATTAAAGCCACTCAAAACCATGAAATGGAAAAAGATGGTTAAAAATCCAAACAAAATGACACTGGAAATTTTTACCTATGCCTTTCTAAGGTCCCATGGTGAAAGTGATGCAAAATGCTGAATAGCAGTATATTTTACCAGATGCCCATAATGATGAATATTCAAATATGGACATTTTTAGCCATGGGTGAGAAAATGGCATGGAAAAATTACATGAAAAACTTTTAAAAATGTCTTTTTGTGGAACTGATGTTTGCTTCATCAGTTTGCTTAAACCTTCTATGGGGCCTTAATTGTCCACTGGTTTTTGGCCAGGGATTAAATAAATACATATAGAAAGTTCCTGGTGCAGTAGAAGCAATAGGGGATAAAGCATTTCACTGTGTTGAAATGTGGGCTTTTGGTCACATTTTCCAAATGAGTTCTGCCCTCTCTCCATCCTTAAAAGGAGCAAAGGTAGAATTATGAGTAGGTTTTTCATAGACTGAATAGGAGTTTGACATACTTCCCTGTTTATCATGTTGGACTTTTACTCACTTTTCCTATTAGCCATATGTGTATATGTTCTGAACTGGAAAGTCTTTGTTGTTCAGGGAAACTGACGTTACCGCAATACAGTGTAGCAGTCAGGCTTTGAGTTGAAAGTTAGGCAGATAGCCAGGAAGGGTGAGTTTGTTCTTCTAGACTTTACTATGCTGGCCCTTTCCCTTATGAGGATGGATTAGAAAAGAGAAAGCTTAATTTGTTATCTGAGCTCTGACATTGGCCTTTTTCCTGATGATTGACAAGTCCCTTGCCTCTCTGGGATCCAGTTTTCATAAATAGAATGAGAGACTCTGATTATTTAATTAAAACTGGATGATAGAACAAGAATTTTACTGGATGCTAAATATATTCTAGGGCCTGCATGAGGGGCTTGCAGATTAGAAGAACATCATATACAAGTAAATAGGATATAAGGAGTCATGAAATAGTGACACACCAGCATGATAAATTAAATGTATGCCTATGGCTAAGTCATGCTTGGGGAGTTGGGGAAGGCTTCCCAAGGGGAGTAGACTTTTCAGTGGATTTTGAAGCATGAGAAGCCGAATTTCTCTAGGTACAGAAGGGCTGGGAGTGCTATAGCTAGAGGGAAGAGACTGAGTGATGAGAAAATGTAGAGCCTATCAAGGGAATCAGAAAAGTGGTTTTCTCTGGGGAGACCAAAAGGTGCAGTAAAAGGAAGTGATCCTATACTGTCTGGTGAGATTAGACCTCAAAAGCCTTGTCTCCTGGAGCATGGGCCTTTTTTGTTTAACTCTTGATTATTGTAGGACTATATTCCTGTCTCCAAAATTCTGTGATCCAGTAATTCTAACCTGAGGCATCATGATGTCTTTATATCAAGGTGCATTTTTTATAAATGCAGCTCTTTAACTTTGCAACAGTTTCTTCTTCTCAGTAAAAGCTTTCTGGTTGTCAGTAACACAAGGAAGAGTGGATCATGAATTACACTTTATCTTCCCCTCTCTCAGGAGCAGGTTTTACCACTGTGCCTGAACTCTTCAACACCTTATTGCATATTTGAAAGGTTCTAAAAGTCTCTATCAAAGGAAATAGATCATCAGTTATAAACTATTGCAGAGTAGTGAATATAAGACTGGCCAGTTCATTCTCCAGATATCAGTCTGACTTGTGCTGTGAAGGAAAAAGTGATTGAAAGGAAATTTGATTACAGGTTCTAGTGCTGCCTCATCAAAGTATTTAATCTTTCTGGATCCCGTTTCTCCTGTTTATAAAATGTACAAATTGTACTTGTATCTACTAATTAATGTATAAAGTATTCTTATGATTTTTTTTTCCTTATTAGTCTCTAATTGGAACTTCAAAGATGATGCAGTGATAAAGAATTCACCTGCCAATGCAGGAGATCTGGGTTCGTTCCCTGATTTCAAAAGATACCTAGAGGAGGAAATGGCAACCCACTCCAGTATTCCCTGGGAAATTCGAATTTTACGGGCATATTCTAGGGCCTGCATGAGGGGCTTGCAGATTAGAAGAACATCATATACAAGTAAATAGGATATAAGGAGTCATGAAATAGTGACACACCAGCATGATAAATTAAATGTATGCCTATGGCTAAGTCATGCTTGGGGAGTTGGGGAAGGCTTCCCAAGGGGAGTAGACTTTTCAGTGGATTTTGAAGCATGAGAAGCCGAATTTCTCTAGGTACAGAAGGGCTGGGAGTGCTATAGCTAGAGGGAAGAGACTGAGTGATGAGAAAATGTAGAGCCTATCAAGGGAATCAGAAAAGTGGTTTTCTCTGGGGAGACCAAAAGGTGCAGTAAAAGGAAGTGATCCTATACTGTCTGGTGAGATTAGACCTCAAAAGCCTTGTCTCCTGGAGCATGGGCCTTTTTTGTTTAACTCTTGATTATTGTAGGACTATATTCCTGTCTCCAAAATTCTGTGATCCAGTAATTCTAACCTGAGGCATCATGATGTCTTTATATCAAGGTGCATTTTTTATAAATGCAGCTCTTTAACTTTGCAACAGTTTCTTCTTCTCAGTAAAAGCTTTCTGGTTGTCAGTAACACAAGGAAGAGTGGATCATGAATTACACTTTATCTTCCCCTCTCTCAGGAGCAGGTTTTACCACTGTGCCTGAACTCTTCAACACCTTATTGCATATTTGAAAGGTTCTAAAAGTCTCTATCAAAGGAAATAGATCATCAGTTATAAACTATTGCAGAGTAGTGAATATAAGACTGGCCAGTTCATTCTCCAGATATCAGTCTGACTTGTGCTGTGAAGGAAAAAGTGATTGAAAGGAAATTTGATTACAGGTTCTAGTGCTGCCTCATCAAAGTATTTAATCTTTCTGGATCCCGTTTCTCCTGTTTATAAAATGTACAAATTGTACTTGTATCTACTAATTAATGTATAAAGTATTCTTATGATTTTTTTTTCCTTATTAGTCTCTAATTGGAACTTCAAAGATGATGCAGTGATAAAGAATTCACCTGCCAATGCAGGAGATCTGGGTTCGTTCCCTGATTTCAAAAGATACCTAGAGGAGGAAATGGCAACCCACTCCAGTATTCCTGCCTGGGAAATCTCATAGACAAGAGAAGTCTAGTAGGCTACAGTCAATGGGGTCACAAAGAATCAGACAGAACTGAGGGACTGAATATGCACGTTAGTCTCAATATTGAAAATAATCTTATTTGAGCCATATATTAGATCTAATGAGCATATAAATAATAGTAAATTTAAACACTTATTGGGCTTCCCTGGTGGCTCAGATGGTAAAGAATCTGCCTGCAATGTGAGAGATCTGTAAATCCTCTGGAGAAGGGAATGGCTACCTACTCCAGTATTCTTGCCTGGAGAATTTCATGGACAGAGGAGCTTGGTGGGCTGCAGTCCATGAAACTGCAGAGCTGGACATGACTGAGCAATTAACACACACAAAAACATTTATTGAATAACCCTTTTGAGAAAGGCATAGTATAGATACAGAGAATGCAAAAAGAAGATGAGGAAGCCTTGGTATGTATCAAGGAGATCCCAGTCTGGCATGCCAGTCACAAATATAAATAGGGAAGTAAAGTAGGTTAAGTTACGTACAAATGTAGGAATGTCCCAATTGCTATGATGTTACTCTCTTGTTTATCTCTTCATTTCTGGAATTTTCTAAGATATCTAGTTTTGAGAGGCAACCAGTAAAAATCACTAAATATAATCACACATATAGTAGTTTATTCTGTTTACAAGAAAGCAGCAAATTAAATTTGATAAAAGACTCTATCAAAGGAAATAGATCATCAGTTATAAACTATTGCAGAGTAGTGAATATAAGACTGGCCAGTTCATTCTCCAGATATCAGTCTGACTTGTGCTGTGAAGGAAAAAGTGATTGAAAGGAAATTTGATTACAGGTTCTAGTGCTGCCTCATCAAAGTATTTAATCTTTCTGGATCCCGTTTCTCCTGTTTATAAAATGTACAAATTGTACTTGTATCTACTAATTAATGTATAAAGTATTCTTATGATTTTTTTTTCCTTATTAGTCTCTAATTGGAACTTCAAAGATGATGCAGTGATAAAGAATTCACCTGCCAATGCAGGAGATCTGGGTTCGTTCCCTGATTTCAAAAGATACCTAGAGGAGGAAATGGCAACCCACTCCAGTATTCCTGCCTGGGAAATCTCATAGACAAGAGAAGTCTAGTAGGCTACAGTCAATGGGGTCACAAAGAATCAGACAGAACTGAGGGACTGAATATGCACGTTAGTCTCAATATTGAAAATAATCTTATTTGAGCCATATATTAGATCTAATGAGCATATAAATAATAGTAAATTTAAACACTTATTGGGCTTCCCTGGTGGCTCAGATGGTAAAGAATCTGCCTGCAATGTGAGAGATCTGTAAATCCTCTGGAGAAGGGAATGGCTACCTACTCCAGTATTCTTGCCTGGAGAATTTCATGGACAGAGGAGCTTGGTGGGCTGCAGTCCATGAAACTGCAGAGCTGGACATGACTGAGCAATTAACACACACAAAAACATTTATTGAATAACCCTTTTGAGAAAGGCATAGTATAGATACAGAGAATGCAAAAAGAAGATGAGGAAGCCTTGGTATGTATCAAGGAGATCCCAGTCTGGCATGCCAGTCACAAATATAAATAGGGAAGTAAAGTAGGTTAAGTTACGTACAAATGTAGGAATGTCCCAATTGCTATGATGTTACTCTCTTGTTTATCTCTTCATTTCTGGAATTTTCTAAGATATCTAGTTTTGAGAGGCAACCAGTAAAAATCACTAAATATAATCACACATATAGTAGTTTATTCTGTTTACAAGAAAGCAGCAAATTAAATTTGATAAAAGACTGAAACAATCATGTTTATTTGAAATTAACACTTTTTTTTTTTTTTAAAAGCACACCTCAGCATTGGGCCAAGATAAACTAGATCAGTGCCTATGATTCTCTTTAGATGAACCATTGAAATGGTCTCAGTAATATTTAGTACATTTTTCCAGAATGATAAAGGATAAGAATTAAAACTTAAATTTGGAGTTTCATAAGTTTAGAGTTTTATACAGTAGTTGTTCTGAATAGCTCTTGATACAAAATGTGCATCTCTGTGTAAGTTCAGGTGTTTGTTTTTGAATTTTCTCCCTTACGTGTATCAGGTATGATGAACCATAGCACGTTTTGAACACGTATATCTGGGTAGCATCCTTTTTGTGCAAGGAGCTTCATCAAGTACCAGTGTTGAAATAGGGGAGGGTATGAGGATAGGGAAAGGGTAGTGCAGATCTAGAACTGGACTAGACATGGAATCAACATTCAAATGAAACAAGTAAGATTGCAGACTAGTTTTACACTTGCAGTGGCTTTGCTCAAGCCAAATTTTAGGAATGACAGAGAAGATATTCTAAAGAAATCTAAAGCAGTATTTGAAAAGAATGCCATTCGTACATCAGAAATTTTGAATATCTCCTGAAAACTGCAAAGACTTTGGATCAGATTAATGGAAAACACACAGGCATTAGAGACCGTGCAGGAATGCTGGCAGGTGTGGTGGTGGTGCTGCTGCATATGTGGGGAAGGAGAAGGCCATGAGCAGAAGGAGCCCTGGAATCGCAGGGCTCTCCAGTTTGTCTGCTATCCAGTTGGGCCAAGCAGCAGGGGCCAAGCGGGTGTCCCTAGGCAAGAGTAGAGAGTAGAGGTAGAGCTTTCCTGACATGGAGGTGATACCAGAGGACAGTGTCTCCACTCTCAGCAGTTGAGCCATTGGCTTCCTGCATCCAGTAAATGGTCCCACGTGTCTCTCTGGATAACTGGAGGATGCTGGTCACAGCAGACGGGTGAGCAAGAAACCAAAAGGAGATGAGCTGACACCAAAGAATACCACTTAAGCAAACAAACCATATAAAAAAAGTGCTCAGACTGGTTGATGAAAACCATGAAGCAATAATCTTAATAGATTAAATAGAATACCTTAACTGAAAAATAAGAGAGAGATATTCTGTGGACAGAGGAGCCTGGCGGGCTGCAGTCCATAGGATTGCAGAGTCAGATACGAATGAGGCTAGTTAGCATGCTTGCTCTTAGCACACATGGAGCAAAATCTAGAAACAGTGCTGTTTGTAAAAAAATGATTAGACACAACAGAACTCTCATAATACAAGCGTTAAGATTAAACACTCCATAGATGAACGGTTAAGTAAATTTGTGACCTAGAAATTCTTCCAGAGTAGAATATAAAGGACAAATGGATGCAAAATACAAAAGAAACATTGTGAACCATGAATCATAGATCCAGATGGTCTAAATTTCTTTAATGAACGTTAACTTAAGAAAATAAGTTAAAGGATACAGC
The DNA here is from genome assembly GCA_022376925.1 of Tragulus kanchil. Lineage (NCBI taxonomy): Eukaryota > Metazoa > Chordata > Mammalia > Artiodactyla > Tragulidae > Tragulus > Tragulus kanchil. The sequence goes on along the minus strand of JAIOJX010000029.1, from coordinate 51,325,527 downwards.
TTTTAAAATGCATACAAATGAATCCTAAATATTTGGTTCTAATAGAAATCACCAGGATGTACATTCAGTATTCAAGCTTTGAATGTGAGGCTGGATACCATGCCTTTGAGTGTATGTCAACTAACTAGTACTCCAGGTGAGCCTTACCGTGCACCAAAACCACTTTTCAATGTAGGTTGCTGTCTTTGGAATAAACATTAAAAGACAAACGCAAGGCAATTTATATGTAGAACCCTGAACTTTAAAAACTTTTGAATCCTGTACAGTTAGAGACCGTGCAGGAATGCTGGCAGGTGTGGTGGTGGTGCTGCTGCATATGTGGGGAAGGAGAAGGCCATGAGCAGAAGGAGCCCTGGAATCGCAGGGCTCTCCAGTTTGTCTGCTATCCAGTTGGGCCAAGCAGCAGGGGCCAAGCGGGTGTCCCTAGGCAAGAGTAGAGAGTAGAGGTAGAGCTTTCCTGACATGGAGGTGATACCAGAGGACAGTGTCTCCACTCTCAGCAGTTGAGCCATTGGCTTCCTGCATCCAGTAAATGGTCCCACGTGTCTCTCTGGATAACTGGAGGATGCTGGTCACAGCAGACGGGTGAGCAAGAAACCAAAAGGAGATGAGCTGACACCAAAGAATACCACTTAAGCAAACAAACCATATAAAAAAAGTGCTCAGACTGGTTGATGAAAACCATGAAGCAATAATCTTAATAGATTAAATAGAATACCTTAACTGAAAAATAAGAGAGATATTCTGTGGACAGAGGAGCCTGGCGGGCTGCAGTCCATAGGATTGCAGAGTCAGATACGAATGAGGCTAGTTAGCATGCTTGCTCTTAGCACACATGGAGCAAAATCTAGAAACAGTGCTGTTTGTAAAAAAATGATTAGACACAACAGAACTCTCATAATACAAGCGTTAAGATTAAACACTCCATAGATGAACGGTTAAGTAAATTTGTGACCTAGAAATTCTTCCAGAGTAGAATATAAAGGACAAATGGATGCAAAATACAAAAGAAACATTGTGAACCATGAATCATAGATCCAGATGGTCTAAATTTCTTTAATGAACGTTAACTTAAGAAAATAAGTTAAAGGATACAGCTTTTAAAATGCATACAAATGAATCCTAAATATTTGGTTCTAATAGAAATCACCAGGATGTACATTCAGTATTCAAGCTTTGAATGTGAGGCTGGATACCATGCCTTTGAGTGTATGTCAACTAACTAGTACTCCAGGTGAGCCTTACCGTGCACCAAAACCACTTTTCAATGTAGGTTGCTGTCTTTGGAATAAACATTAAAAGACAAACGCAAGGCAATTTATATGTAGAACCCTGAACTTTAAAAACTTTTGAATCCTGTACAGTTATTTCATCCCCAATAAGATTATAGCACTTCTTTTTTAGCTACTTAACCTTTCTCAGGCTTTTTTTTTTCAGAATTTTCATGGAAACAAAGACATGTTTTGCACTCATATTTCACTGGCATTAGTTTTTAGGGTTTGATTAAATTATGTGATTACCTCATGTTGTGAACAAACAAATATAACTGATTCTTGGTGAACACATGGACTGGCTAGGGTAATTGCGGGCAGCAAGACAAGGGAGGACTGATCCCAGTGAGTGTTGAGCATACTGCCTGCCTCAGTGATCAGCTGTCTGAATGGCGTGGAGATTGTTATTTCCTTCAGTGATTTGAGGTGAATTGGCTGATGGAATCTGTGTGGGGTAGGTAGAAGGTAAGAGAGCTTTTTATGAAATCGATCAAATTTGCCCCAGAGATAAAGGAAGGTATACACATTCAGAGTGAAGGATCAACCCCTAAACTCAGACTAGCATAAGTAAAGGCATAAGTAAAGGTAGACCCAAACCTAGATGCATTGTGGCACAATATTAGAAATTCAAAGACAAAGAGAAGAATCATACGTATTTAATAAAGGAAAGATTATCTAAATTAAAATATGTGGGGTTAATATTAGAGATCAAATCAGTAATACTGGATGTGAGAAGGTCATGAGTTGATCACTTCAGATTTCTGAGGCAACAAGACTTTGAATCCTGGATTCAGCCAAATTCAAAATTCAAAATTCAAGATTCAAAATTATAAGGACTGACAAAAAGAGAAAGACAAGTGCAATATACTAACACATTTGTATGGAATCTAGTAGGATGGTAATGATAACACACGCAGTGAAGTGATGGAAAAACAGACATGGAGAATAGACATACGGACTTTGTGGGGAATGAACAGTGGGTGGGAGGCGTAAAGGAAGTAGCATGAAAACCTGTACTATCATATGTGAAAAAAATAGTTATTATCATTGCGCTATGGGACAAGGGGATCCTGCAGAGGCGCTGTGCAATGGCCTGGAGGGGTGGGATGAGGAGGATATACATATGACTAATCTGGGATCACACATATCTGTAAACAACAAAACTCTGTAAAAGTAAAAAGTAAAATAAAATTAAAAAAAAAATTATAGGGACTGAGACTTTACCACACAGAACCTTCAAAAAGTACCCAAAATTCTTCCTCTAAAACCCTTTCTCCAATTATTAGTATCTTGTTCTGGATTATTATAATAGTTTATAGCATGTAATTCAGAGGTACTTGATACATAAATGAAAAACATGCATGTACAAATTAAGAGCTTTTTAAAGTCACATTATTTACATACATGCACACGCACAGACACATACATACCGATGTGTAAGATTATCACATATGAGTGCATAAAGAGAATCCCCTTTCTTTTTTGGTTGTTCCATTTTATCTGACTGCAAAAATATGCCAACATCTTCTTTATCAGTTTAGTGTGAATGTACCTTTGATTGATTCCAATATTTTCCAATTAAAGACAGTGCTAAATAAATAGAACTCTGTAGATATGCCATTTTGCCTATGTCATGTATAACTTTGTCAAAAGGCATGTGTGTTGATTAATTTGTGGCAAAATTGCCAGATGGCACCCCATGGAGGTCGGTGCCACTTTGCTCTTTGAGGTCAGCAGAGAACCAGAAGAACATCTTTCCCCTATGCTGTCACTAACATGGGTATTATTCAACATTTGGATCCTTGTGAAATCTCAAAGTAGTTTTAACTCACATGTGTGTATGTGTGTGTGTGTGAATTGCTCAGTCGTGTCTGACCCTTTGTAACTGCATGGATGGTAGCCCACCAGGCTCCTCGGTGCATGGGATTCTCCAGAGAAGAGTACTGGAGTGGATTGCCATTCCCTTCTCCAGGGGATCTTCCCAACCCAGGGAAAGTCCCAATCCAGGATCAAACTAGAATCTCCTGCATTGCAGGCGTAGTCTTTTTTAGCTGAGTCACCAGAGAAGCCCTATTTTTGTATAAATGGTGAGACTGGACATCTATTCTTATTTTTATTCTCATTTCATATCCTGTGAACTTTGTGTTCATATGCTTCTATTCCTTTTTTATGAGGTTTTTTCCTTTCTCATTTATAATTCCAGGTTCCTTTTTTATTAGTATTTTTAAAAGATTAAGGTTAAAGCAGAATAATACAAGCTGAGTAGAGACATCTAGAAAATCTGTGAAATACATAACCTTACCATCCACAGATAAGTGGATATGCTGAAAAGGAAATACAAATATTGAATCAATATTCATAAATTTTTTCAAATGTATGGGGAAGCTAGGGAAGCTTCCTCAAAAATCATTTTTGGTTCATAGAGTGGAACAGATTTTGGAGATAAATTATATCCAGCAGGCATGCTTGGGAACACTTAAACTTATACGTTGTAGGGAAGTAAATTGGTTAGAGTGTCTTGTATGGTATGTAACTTAAATTTTAAGCATGCTTATTTATCAGAAGTTCTGCTTGTAGCTGTCACTCTTAGAGGAATATTCACATATGTGCAAAAGACTTATGTATCAACCTCTCATTGCAGCATTTTTCCTTGCTTTAAGGTCTTTACAGTTTTCAAGGAACCTTCACTTTGCCTCAACTTCTCTTCACTGTCTTTTGCCCAGTTCTTTGACTTAGTAAGTGTTCTGTGTTTTATCAGCTTTAGGTGCATATCTCCTGAAGACATCCTCTGATTTTCCAGTTTAAAAGTTAGAACACCGTGGATGATCATGTTTCTGCTGACAGTGACACATGAAGAAGTTTCTATACTTAGGGTGGCAAAAACAGTCTCTAGACTTTTTTTTTAAAGACATGACACAGTGCATTCTTTGAGAATAATCATCTTGCTGAGGGAAAAAGTGATATTATACATTAAAAGTTAATAGCCCCTTTATGTATGTATGTAAAACTCACTCAGTTGTTTGTTTGGGTCTGACTCACTGTGACCCAACGGTGAGTCATGAAAATCTCCAGGCAAGAATACTGGAGTGAGTAGCCGTTCCCTTCTCCAGGAGATCTTTCCAACACAGAAATCGAACCCAGGTCTCCCACATTGCAGGCAGATTTTTTGCCATCTGAGTCACCAGGAGAGCCCAAGAATACTGGAGTGAGTGGCCTATCCACCCAGGGGTTCTTCCCAACCCAGGAACCGAACTGGGGTCTCCTGCATTGCAGGTGAATTCTTTACTAGCTGAGCTACCAGGGAAGCCCAATAACCCCTTTAATCATATATTAATCTATGTCTTAGGGTACTAAGAGACTTCAGGCTTGGACCAATTTTGTGAGAAGAAATTCTGTCTGTTTAATAATATTTGTTTACTTGATTATATTTGATATGAATATATACTTATTTGAAGCTTATTGGCTGAGTCATACAAGTAGTATACTTTTTCAAATTCAGGAAATTCTGAATAGCAGTCTTAAAACACTTTTTATGCTACACTAAAACAGAGCACATTTTTATTGAGCTCACACACAATTGAATGTTTCCGCTTAATTACAGTTACATTTTTACCCAGATGGTTTTATGGCTTTGTGTGAGCAAAATAAAGAACCGTCAGAGGAGTTCCAGGTTTTTGATAGGTGGGAAGTGTACTGAGTTAGTGAAGTAATCTTGACGGGTTTTAAAGCAATGGGAGAACCAGTAGTCCCTCTTGGTTATTTAGGGTAGGGGTTTCCTAAGGAAAGATCAACCTCTCATTGCAGCATCTTGTTAGCTTCTTTTCAGCTTCACTTTGCCTCAACTTCTCTTCACTGTCTTTTGCCCAGTTCTTTGACTTAGTAAGTGTTCTGTGTTTTATCAGCTTTAGGTGCATATCTCCTGAAGACATCCTCTGATTTTCCAGTTTAAAAGTTAGAACACCGTGGATGATCATGTTTCTGCTGACAGTGACACATGAAGAAGTTTCTATACTTAGGGTGGCAAAAACAGTCTCTAGACTTTTTTTTTAAAGACATGACACAGTGCATTCTTTGAGAATAATCATCTTGCTGAGGGAAAAAGTGATATTATACATTAAAAGTTAATAGCCCCTTTATGTATGTATGTAAAACTCACTCAGTTGTTTGTTTGGGTCTGACTCACTGTGACCCAACGGTGAGTCATGAAAATCTCCAGGCAAGAATACTGGAGTGAGTAGCCGTTCCCTTCTCCAGGAGATCTTTCCAACACAGAAATCGAACCCAGGTCTCCCACATTGCAGGCAGATTTTTTGCCATCTGAGTCACCAGGAGAGCCCAAGAATACTGGAGTGAGTGGCCTATCCACCCAGGGGTTCTTCCCAACCCAGGAACCGAACTGGGGTCTCCTGCATTGCAGGTGAATTCTTTACTAGCTGAGCTACCAGGGAAGCCCAATAACCCCTTTAATCATATATTAATCTATGTCTTAGGGTACTAAGAGACTTCAGGCTTGGACCAATTTTGTGAGAAGAAATTCTGTCTGTTTAATAATATTTGTTTACTTGATTATATTTGATATGAATATATACTTATTTGAAGCTTATTGGCTGAGTCATACAAGTAGTATACTTTTTCAAATTCAGGAAATTCTGAATAGCAGTCTTAAAACACTTTTTATGCTACACTAAAACAGAGCACATTTTTATTGAGCTCACACACAATTGAATGTTTCCGCTTAATTACAGTTACATTTTTACCCAGATGGTTTTATGGCTTTGTGTGAGCAAAATAAAGAACCGTCAGAGGAGTTCCAGGTTTTTGATAGGTGGGAAGTGTACTGAGTTAGTGAAGTAATCTTGACGGGTTTTAAAGCAATGGGAGAACCAGTAGTCCCTCTTGGATTATGATTTCAGGGATAGGGGGTTTCCTGAAAGGAAATTTTAAGATTTCCTCAGCCAAAGTGAGGACCATAATTTAATGCAGAGTGCATTTAGGGTGCAGCCATAGTGAACACATCATCTTGTCTTCATCTCCTCTTTATTCTAATGCCAAACCTTCGACTGAGAAAAGTGAGAAAATGGGAACTCGGCCATTACAGTGCTACCCAGATATTCATACAGAATCATTGCATGGTGGTGTTAGGAAGGCTCTTGGGAATTAGATAGTTTAACGCTTGCCTTTTCCAACTGATTTCATTTCATAATTAACGTCCATATATCTGCAGTAAATTATTAACTGTTTAGGCTTTGACTTGGATGATCAGGGAATGGAACTGAGGAGCACAGGCCAGTTTCAGCTTTATTTAAGCAGCTCCTGCTTTCCAGTGTTAAAAATAAGACCTAAACATTTTTTTTTTCCCTTCATAAAGCATATGAAGATCTTTCACCTCAGATTTTTTCTCTTCCCTCTGCCTGGCTTCACCTAAAATATATGACCACTTTTTGCAGTGAACCCACACCATCAGCTTTTTGATGCCCTAAATTTTGAAGTCTGACCTGGATTGAGATCATTGTACTTGGGGGTTAGGTAGTAGGAGCTGGAAGTTCTCCATTTAAAGTCAGAATCTCAGATGGAGCCTCAAAAGGGAGACACGTATTTTCAAAGAATCAAAGGTTGTTCTTTTGCAAGCTCAAATATGAGGGTAGCCACACTGGGGGCTTTGAAAACTCCAGAGCTCAGGCTCTTTAAGGATTGGATTTGGGTGCGTCAGACTTCATATCGTATGTGTCTTGAATGAATTTTAATACTATTTTAGCTCCACTTATAGTAAACTTGGATACCTCCTGTCGTTCCCTTAACGTCTTTCCAGGAACCCACTCAGATGCCATTGAGCTGTAAAGGATTTTATGGCTTACAGTTATTCAACAGGCTATATATGTGGACTACTTGGGAGATGATCTAATGGGACCCTGATGCTAGTATGAATGTTTTCCTACTTTTTAGGTGAAAAAAGTGTATGAAAGTTGTAACTTGCTTCCCATTTTAGAAGTTAGAAGTAAATACAGCTAAAGTATTTCAAATTGTCATCAACAGTTTTATGGAAAGTATAGCAGGAGACTTATTCCATCTTCTGTAATAAAACTTATCAGAAATAAAGGAAGAAACATACCTTCAGAGTGAAAGAGGCCTAACATACCACCAAGTTTTGCTATAGTTAAATGAAGACTGAGGCACATTGTCAAGACTGTTAAAAAAGACTGAAAATTGAAAACTCTTTGTGAGAGATTATGTATACTGGAATGGCAGAGCCATGTTAGATTAAGAGGATTTGGGAGATGTACAAGAATTAAAAGGTTAGATATCTCAAAATGGCAAAAGTAACTGAACAGGTCTTATCTACTCATTCACATCATAAGAATTTGGATGTTAAGAGAGTCATGTAAAACTCGTCAGGGTTAACAGTCAAAAACCATTACCAGGGCTTCCCTGGTGGTCCAGTGGGTAAGGACACCGCCTTGCAGTTCAAGGGGCGCCGGTTCGATCCCTGGCCTGGGAAGATCCCACATGCCGTGGAGCGGCTGGACTGATGTGTCCAATTACTGAGCCGGAGCATGCGCCCAGAGCCTGTGCTCTGCCACAACAGAGGCCACTGCGATGGGAGGCCCACACGGGCCAAAGAACAAAGATGGATGAAAATAGGCAAATGAAAGACCAATAGAAGTGGCCTGCCTGCCCCACTCCCTCCCCAACCCACTCCCCCTCCAAAAAAAAAAAACCGTTACCAGTCTAAGAGGAGTGGCCATGCAGATAATTATATCAGCTAATATGATTACTGGAAATTGTCTATCTTCATTATAATTTGGAATTGAATGCATGTAATTACAACTAAAGTGTGATTGCTACATTTCCATTATAAAAGTATTCTGTTACCAGTAATATTTTAGCATACTCAGTTCAAAAATAGGCAGTTCAGTTATTGACAGGAACTTATGCATAAATAGCATAGGGTCTTCCTGTTATTGTCTTATGGATAAATAGAACTTCTAATAGTTTATTACAACAAAATAGATAGTCTGAATAATTTATTGTGGAAATATCAATTATGTATACATGTACTTACCAAAATATAAATCTGAGTAATTAGTTGTGGAAATATCTGTCTTTTAAATTTTAATTATTTAGTATCCCATTTTATTTACTAACACGGATAATTCCTGTGTCTCTATAGATTTCCAGTTAGAATTTTGTCACTTCAAAATAGATTCTCATTAGTAATGTCCAAATCAGTAAAGTTTTTTAAAAGCATTGAACTGGTATTTTATGATGAAAATTCCTAAATAGAAATTTTTCTGATTTTCTAAACAACCTGATTATTTCTCATTAGTAACATAGATTCGTGACTATGTCTAGCTGATTTTCTAAGGCAAATCATTATTTAAAATGTGACAAATTGAAAAGGAATTGTGAATGTTTCCCATTTCATATGATTTACATCATATTTGGATGTTAAGAGAGTCATGTAAAACTCGTCAGGGTTAACAGTCAAAAACCATTACCAGGGCTTCCCTGGTGGTCCAGTGGGTAAGGACACCGCCTTGCAGTTCAAGGGGCGCCGGTTCGATCCCTGGCCTGGGAAGATCCCACATGCCGTGGAGCGGCTGGACTGATGTGTCCAATTACTGAGCCGGAGCATGCGCCCAGAGCCTGTGCTCTGCCACAACAGAGGCCACTGCGATGGGAGGCCCACACGGGCCAAAGAACAAAGATGGATGAAAATAGGCAAATGAAAGACCAATAGAAGTGGCCTGCCTGCCCCACTCCCTCCCCAACCCACCCCCCCTCCAAAAAAAAAAAAACCGTTACCAGTCTAAGAGGAGTGGCCATGCAGATAATTATATCAGCTAATATGATTACTGGAAATTGTCTATCTTCATTATAATTTGGAATTGAATGCATGTAATTACAACTAAAGTGTGATTGCTACATTTCCATTATAAAAGTATTCTGTTACCAGTAATATTTTAGCATACTCAGTTCAAAAATAGGCAGTTCAGTTATTGACAGGAACTTATGCATAAATAGCATAGGGTCTTCCTGTTATTGTCTTATGGATAAATAGAACTTCTAATAGTTTATTACAACAAAATAGATAGTCTGAATAATTTATTGTGGAAATATCAATTATGTATACATGTACTTACCAAAATATAAATCTGAGTAATTAGTTGTGGAAATATCTGTCTTTTAAATTTTAATTATTTAGTATCCCATTTTATTTACTAACACGGATAATTCCTGTGTCTCTATAGATTTCCAGTTAGAATTTTGTCACTTCAAAATAGATTCTCATTAGTAATGTCCAAATCAGTAAAGTTTTTTAAAAGCATTGAACTGGTATTTTATGATGAAAATTCCTAAATAGAAATTTTTCTGATTTTTCTAAACAACCTGATTATTTCTCATTAGTAACATAGATTCGTGACTATGTCTAGCTGATTTTTCTAAGGCAAATCATTATTTAAAATGTGACAAATTGAAAAGGGAATTGTGAATGTTTCCCCCCAATATATTTTGTTCTGATATGATTTACATACCATAAATTCACCCTAGTGTGCAATTCAGTGATTTTTTTTTTTTTTGTACACTGACAGAACTTCACAACCATCATCACAATTCAGTTTTAGAACACTTCTGTCACCCAGAAGGAGGTCTTCATATCCATTTGCAGTCATTCTTCTTATACCCTGAGTCCCAGGCAACCATTCATCCACTATCCCTTCTTATAGATTTACCTTTACATTTCATGTAAATGAGACCGTGTAAAATTTGATCTTTTGTGTCTGGCTTTTAGCCCTAGCATAATGTTCTTGAAGTTCATCCTTGTGGTAGCATGTATCTGTTGTCCTGTCTTTTCTTGCTGAATACTAAGTCATTGTTTATCCATTCACCAGTCGATGTGCATTTGGATTGTTTTTTCTCTCTCGCTGTTATGAATGATGCTGACATAAATATTTGTGTATAAATATTTGTGTCGATACATATTTTTTGCTATCTGGAAATTATTATCTCAGCATTCATTAGGGTATATTTATGAATACTCTTTTGACTAACAAGGGACAAAATTAGCTAATGATAGCCTGTGTTATAGTGGACATGGTTTGAAGTGCATAAAGAATCTATGAGTACAAGTACTCAAAGTCACTCATTTGGAGTTATACAAGTAAAGTATACAAAATAGGAAGTTACAGAGACTTAGTGTCTTTGTAAGATTAGGACATTAACCCACATATCAAACTCCGATTTTTAAAAATGTTCTATTTAAGTGCTTCTTTAAGTTTTTTCCTTCCTATATAGTTTATCACAGAATATTGAATATAGTTAGCACCCTATGTTACACAGTGGGACCTTGTTTATCCATTCTATGTATCATAGTTTACATCTGTTAATTCCATATTCCCAATTTACTCCCCCACCTCCTGATTTTTCCCTTGGCAACTTGTTCTCTATGTCTGTGAGTCTGTTTCTGTTTTGTAAAGAAGTCAATTTGTGTCAGGAAGTGAATGCTTATGAAGGCCTGGTGGCACTGCTGTCCTAGAAAGACTTGGCTCAAGAAGTAGAGCGGGTAATATCCAAATAGTTACCTTTAAATTCTTGGTTTTGGATAATAATATGTAAGATATATGCAGAAAACTTTATAATTTGTTATTTTAGATATGCTTAAATTTCTTTTACTTACATGGAGTGTAGGTCAGGATTAAACCAAATTTTCATTTCTATAAATTCAGAGGAAAATGAACAAGACATACACAAAACTATCACTTGGATTTTATGTCCAAATCTTAGCTGGTAAAATGGTAAATTAAAGAAATACAGTATTAGATTATTAATTCTTGCAATTGTTTATTTTGCATTTTCAGTTTATATGGCACCTACTCTTGTCAGGCCTCAAGAGTTTACCTATCTGTGTGAGTTAGCAGGACCTTCCTGTGAAGGGGGGTAGAATCATGAAGGAGGTCAATGGGTGCAAAAATAAAAGAGAAGTAAACTCAGTGATTCATACTGAGAAGGTGTTTTAAGCTTGAGAATATGGAAATCCTTTCATTCTTTTTGAAATGCTTTTGGAATAAGATACTAAATCATTCTTGGGGACAGCCTAACACAGCACATTAATATGGTTTAAAATCTCTCCAAACCTTTGCCTATAGTTAGCTCGGCTGTAGTATTTTAGTATGTGTTCTAATAGCTTGGCCACTCTTGCCTTTGGCTGTGGAGTCTCCACAAGTGCAGAGTGTCCAATTTGGGGGTGCATGGTCACATGGTCTTACATGTTCTGAACCTATTAATAACTCACCATAGGCTTGTAAGAGAGAGAATACATCAGACTCTATATTGGAACTACATAATCAGCTGTCTACTTTCTTTATTTCTTTCCATTACCTCTTCCTAACATATGCATTCAGTCCTGTGTTCAGTGCTTATATCTCCCCCTATTCCTATAATTTGGAAGTGGATTTCAATAAATTAGTCTTGGAGAGGTAAAAAATAATACAGTATAAATAAAAGAGAAAATAATAAATGTTATAACTGTGATAATAACATTGGCTTTATAAGTGCAACTTATAAATTACATATACAGAATCTTTTGCTTGTAGTATTTCTACACATTCTTAGAAAATGTGACTTACTCAAGTAAATACTTCAAAATAAATTTAGCTTTTATAAACTGAATTGTATTTTAAGGGCCCTATAGGATGTAGCTATGTAAGGAAAACAGACTGTGGTTTTTTATAAATACAATAATGACCTAATCTTCCCTGGTGAGTCAGTGGTAAAGAATCAGCTTACCATTGCTCAAGACATGGTTCGATCCCTGGTCTGGGGATGATCTCACATGCCCTGGAGCAATCAAGCCTGTGTACCACAACCAGGCTTGTGCTCTAGAACCCAGGAGCTGCAACTACTGATCCCATGTGCCCTAGAGCCCATGCTCTGCAATAAAAGCGTTTCTCACTGAAACTGCAGTGAGAAACCCATGCTCTGCAACTAAAGGGTAGCCCCCACTCACTGCAGCTGGAGAATAACCTGAGTAACAATGAAGACCCAGCCAAAAATAAATAAGTGAAATATAATCCCTAATTTAGTATCACTTTCTTAGAGCAAGTCTGATTTGGAAATGCTTGATATTTTACATTTAAGTAATTATGAATACTGATTTTATACATTTTGAAAGTATTCATAAACTTTACATGCGAAAAATCTGGAGAGCTTTCTATGCTATGACTGTGGTAGCTAGTGAATGAGGAGGTACATACCTGCCAGAAATAGAAAAGTTACTAGGGTCTCCCACTAACTATATCTAACAGGTCAGGAAGCAAGAGATAGCTCCACCATTTTCTCTATCAAATTAATAAAGATCAGTGAATGGAGATACTGCTGTTTCTTTTTTTATCAATTAAAAAAAGATTTCAGGCCCCAAATAAAATAACTTCTATTTCTTAAGTACTATTGTACTATTGCTGCCATAAGATGTGGTTGATTTTCATTGAAGCCTACTAAAATACATGCTTTCATTCAGTTTTATAGATGAAGCTGTTGAAGCTCCTATGGATTAAATACCAGGCACCTGTTATTAAATGCCAGATTACATACTGGGCATGAAATTCAAGAGTCATATGTATATGTGTGTGTAGTGAAAATATGTTTGAGCTTTAAAACTCAAGTAAATACTTCAAAATAAATTTAGCTTTTATAAACTGAATTGTATTTTAAGGGCCCTATAGGATGTAGCTATGTAAGGAAAACAGACTGTGGTTTTTTATAAATACAATAATGACCTAATCTTCCCTGGTGAGTCAGTGGTAAAGAATCAGCTTACCATTGCTCAAGACATGGTTCGATCCCTGGTCTGGGGATGATCTCACATGCCCTGGAGCAATCAAGCCTGTGTACCACAACCAGGCTTGTGCTCTAGAACCCAGGAGCTGCAACTACTGATCCCATGTGCCCTAGAGCCCATGCTCTGCAATAAAAGCGTTTCTCACTGAAACTGCAGTGAGAAACCCATGCTCTGCAACTAAAGGGTAGCCCCCACTCACTGCAGCTGGAGAATAACCTGAGTAACAATGAAGACCCAGCCAAAAATAAATAAGTGAAATATAATCCCTAATTTAGTATCACTTTCTTAGAGCAAGTCTGATTTGGAAATGCTTGATATTTTACATTTAAGTAATTATGAATACTGATTTTATACATTTTGAAAGTATTCATAAACTTTACATGCGAAAAATCTGGAGAGCTTTCTATGCTATGACTGTGGTAGCTAGTGAATGAGGAGGTACATACCTGCCAGAAATAGAAAAGTTACTAGGGTCTCCCACTAACTATATCTAACAGGTCAGGAAGCAAGAGATAGCTCCACCATTTTCTCTATCAAATTAATAAAGATCAGTGAATGGAGATACTGCTGTTTCTTTTTGTATCAATTAAAAAAAAAGATTTCAGGCCCCAAATAAAATAACTTCTATTTCTTAAGTACTATTGTACTATTGCTGCCATAAGATGTGGTTGATTTTCATTGAAGCCTACTAAAATACATGCTTTCATTCAGTTTTATAGATGAAGCTGTTGAAGCTCCTATGGATTAAATACCAGGCACCTGTTATTAAATGCCAGATTACATACTGGGCATGAAATTCAAGAGTCATATGTATATGTGTGTGTAGTGAAAATATTTTGTAGCTTTGACGTATAATGGCCACATCGTTTTAATTCTTTTATACAAAGTACGGGGTAAAAATTGCCATGGAGGAAATTGTGGAATTGAATTTGACATAGTAGAAGTGACTGATTTTTATTGTAATCTGTCTTCCTTCTCTGTCTAGTTCCTGTCTTACATTAGTATTCTTAATGCTTTAAAGCAAGAGGTTAGCATACAGTAGGTGTTTCCTTTAAAATATGCCTGACAATCCAATATTGTTAACACTTCTAGAAGCAAATAATTTATTAATTTCACCTACCATTTCATTGTTGAAAAATTTTGTTGTTGGAAAACCCTGACATTTTGGAATTAATCTGGGTTTTGGTCTTTGAAATACAAATAATGTATCCCTTTTGTGATGTACAGCTATGCTGTGACAATAAGTACAAACAACAGTGATAGTCCATGAGTCAGTTAAGTTTGGGGCACTGTACCTGTGGTTCTTAATAGTTACTTGATTAGTTTTTACAGTAACTGTGCTATGAAGGTGTATTATACCCATTTTGTTGATTATGTAGTTAAGTAATTTGCCCAAGTCACCAAGAAAGCAAGTTTGAAATCCAGTCCACTCTTTTTTCAAAGCTAATACTCTTCATAGAAATGGTTTGAAGACTAAATTCTGCAGAACTACACAGTTCTCGAGTATTTTCTTAGGAATTGCTGTGTTTCATGTTTTGGAGGGAAGTGGAAGGGAGTATCAGGAATAGATGGTCTCATCACCCTAACTTTGTGATAAGCTTTAATGTTTTCTGTTTAATATATTACCACTGACATAAAACATTTGGTCCAAAAAAGCTTCCAAGTGCAGTAAAAAAGTTCAAAACTGCTGTAACTTCAAGTTCCAGCCATGATGAAATAGGAACTAGAAAATGAGACAGAATATAGAAATCAGTGGTTTTTGGAGCATTGGGAAAATAGTAGCACAAGACAGTAGTTCCTGAGAGAAAAGAAACAAACAGAATTTGTGTATTTGTCTCAGTTTACATACTGGGCATGAAATTCAAGAGTCATATGTATATGTGTGTGTAGTGAAAATATTTTGTAGCTTTGACGTATAATGGCCACATCGTTTTAATTCTTTTATACAAAGTACGGGGTAAAAATTGCCATGGAGGAAATTGTGGAATTGAATTTGACATAGTAGAAGTGACTGATTTTTATTGTAATCTGTCTTCCTTCTCTGTCTAGTTCCTGTCTTACATTAGTATTCTTAATGCTTTAAAGCAAGAGGTTAGCATACAGTAGGTGTTTCCTTTAAAATATGCCTGACAATCCAATATTGTTAACACTTCTAGAAGCAAATAATTTATTAATTTCACCTACCATTTCATTGTTGAAAAATTTTGTTGTTGGAAAACCCTGACATTTTGGAATTAATCTGGGTTTTGGTCTTTGAAATACAAATAATGTATCCCTTTTGTGATGTACAGCTATGCTGTGACAATAAGTACAAACAACAGTGATAGTCCATGAGTCAGTTAAGTTTGGGGCACTGTACCTGTGGTTCTTAATAGTTACTTGATTAGTTTTTACAGTAACTGTGCTATGAAGGTGTATTATACCCATTTTGTTGATTATGTAGTTAAGTAATTTGCCCAAGTCACCAAGAAAGCAAGTTTGAAATCCAGTCCACTCTTTTTTCAAAGCTAATACTCTTCATAGAAATGGTTTGAAGACTAAATTCTGCAGAACTACACAGTTCTCGAGTATTTTCTTAGGAATTGCTGTGTTTCATGTTTTGGAGGGAAGTGGAAGGGAGTATCAGGAATAGATGGTCTCATCACCCTAACTTTGTGATAAGCTTTAATGTTTTCTGTTTAATATATTACCACTGACATAAAACATTTGGTCCAAAAAAGCTTCCAAGTGCAGTAAAAAAGTTCAAAACTGCTGTAACTTCAAGTTCCAGCCATGATGAAATAGGAACTAGAAAATGAGACAGAATATAGAAATCAGTGGTTTTTGGAGCATTGGGAAAATAGTAGCACAAGACAGTAGTTCCTGAGAGAAAAGAAACAAACAGAATTTGTGTATTTGTCTCAGTTTATAGTCTGAGAGGTTATAGGCTGCAGTGCTGAAAGAGAACAAAAGTAGAGTCCACCATTCTTGATGAACTGAAGAGAAAAGGCTTCGGTTTGAAATAGATCAAGGAAGCTAGAATTTACAGAAGAAACACTAAGGAAAGAGGAGCAGTGCATAAAAAGAGCTGTCATAATCTATAGAAGATTCTCCTGTCATAGTTGAGTGAAATACTGATCTGATTGATATTCATGGAGCATTTCACCCTACCATGCTAGAATAGTTTATTTTTCCAGTGTATGAAGAGTATAATCCAATATAATACTTTATTCTGGGTCAAAAGGTAAATCTCAGTCAATTTAAGAGGAATGAAATAATACAAAATAGGTTTTCTTTTTAAATTTTTTTATGGTGTCATGTCTTATATTTAAGCCTTTAAGCCATTTTGAATTTATTTTTGTGTGTGGTGTTTGGATATGATCTAACTTTATTGATTTACATGTAACTGTTCAACTTTTCCAGCACCACTTGTTAAAGAGATTATCTTTTCCCCATTTGTAGATTCTTGCCTCCTTTGTCAAAGATTAATTTTCCATGGGTGTGTGCACTATTTCTGGGTTCTCTATTCTGTTCCATTGTTCTGTATGTCTGTTTTTGTTCCAGTAGTATGCTGTTTTGATTATTGTAGCTTTGTAGTATTGTCTGAAATCTGGGAGTGTTATATCTTCTGCTTTGTTCTTTTTACTAAGGATTGCATTAGCAATTCTGGGTATTTTATGTATATTTTAGGATTATTTGTTCTAGTTCTGTGAAAAATGTCATGGATAATTTGATAGGTATTGCATTCAAACTATTGATTGTTTTGAGTAGTATGGCCCTTATAACAGCATTAATTCTTCCAGTGCAGTAGCATGGGATATCTTTCCATTTCTTTGAATCATCTTCTGTGTCCTTTATTAATGTTTTGTAGTCCTCAGTATATATAAATCTTTCACCTCCTTGGTCAGGTGTACTTCTAAGTATTTTATTATTTTTCATTTTTTGATGCAATTTTAAAAGAGATTATTTGTTTACATTCCTCTTCTACTGTTTCATTATTAGTGTAAAGAAATGTGACCAATTTCTGTATGGTCAGTCTTATATCCTGCTAATTTACTGGATTCATTTATCATTTCTAGTAATTTTTATTTGGAGTCTTTAGGGTTTTTTATGTATAATATCATGTTATCTGCATGACATGGATTCCCTCCAATTTGGATGCATTTTATTTCTTTTTCTTACCTGATTTCTGTGGCCAGGACTTCCAGTTCTATGTTCTCCTATATTGAGTGCTCCTATATTTGTTTTATGTATATGAGTGTCTCTGGTGGCTAATTGGTAAAGAACCTGCCTGCTAATGCAGGAGACGCAAATTCCATCCCTGGGTCAGGAAGATCCTCTGAAGAGGGAAATAACATTCCAGTATTCTTGTCTGGGATATCTCATGGACAGAGAATCCTGGTGCACTACAACCCATGGTTTTGCAATAGAGTAGGAATGACTTAACAGCTAAACAATAACAACATATTGGGTGTATACATGTTGATGAGTGTGGTACCATTTGTATTGATCCATTTATCATTATAGTATCATTTTTTTGTCTTTCTTTATAACCTTCATTTTAAAGTCTATTTTGTCTGATATGAATATTGCCAACCATGCTTTCTTGTCATTTCCATGTACATGAAATATCTTTTTCCATCCTCTTGCTTTTAATCTGTGTGTGTTCTTTTCCCTAAAGTGGGCCTCCCATAGGTAGCATACCATAGGTTCTTGTTTTTTAATCCAGTCTACCACTCTGTGTCTTTTCATTGACGGCTTTAGTTCATTATTTAAGATGTATTGCTATTTTAAGTATCTAAATATATTCTCTTTCTTTTTCTGTTTTTCCTTTTGTGATTTGATCATTTTCTTTTGTATCATGCTTATGTTCTTTCCTTTTTTATTTTTGTAAGTCTATTGTATACTTTTTTTTTAAATTCTTTATTTTAAAGGTTTTACAGAGTTTTGTTGTTCACAGGCATGTATGTTCCCAGATCAGTCATATGCATATCCCTGGTCCCCACCCCTCCAGTGCCCCCCATCCCACCCCTCTGGACCATCGTCCCAAGCCATTGTGAGCACTCCTATTCCCTTAGCACAATGACAATAGCTATCTTTTCCACACATGACAGCATAGGTTTCCATATTACTCCCTCCATGCCTCCCCCTCCCTGTTTCTTCCCCACAATGTCCCTATGTCTATTCTCTGTCTATTTTTCCATGAGTTCACTGCGTGTGTTATCAAGACTATCCTACTAGATTCCACATATATGTTTTATTTATATGAGTGTCTCTGGTGGCTAATTGGTAAAGAACCTGCCTGCTAATGCAGGAGACGCAAATTCCATCCCTGGGTCAGGAAGATCCTCTGAAGAGGGAAATAACATTCCAGTATTCTTGTCTGGGATATCTCATGGACAGAGAATCCTGGTGCACTACAACCCATGGTTTTGCAATAGAGTAGGAATGACTTAACAGCTAAACAATAACAACATATTGGGTGTATACATGTTGATGAGTGTGGTACCATTTGTATTGATCCATTTATCATTATAGTATCATTTTTTTGTCTTTCTTTATAACCTTCATTTTAAAGTCTATTTTGTCTGATATGAATATTGCCAACCATGCTTTCTTGTCATTTCCATGTACATGAAATATCTTTTTCCATCCTCTTGCTTTTAATCTGTGTGTGTTCTTTTCCCTAAAGTGGGCCTCCCATAGGTAGCATACCATAGGTTCTTGTTTTTTAATCCAGTCTACCACTCTGTGTCTTTTCATTGACGGCTTTAGTTCATTATTTAAGATGTATTGCTATTTTAAGTATCTAAATATATTCTCTTTCTTTTTCTGTTTTTCCTTTTGTGATTTGATCATTTTCTTTTGTATCATGCTTATGTTCTTTCCTTTTTTATTTTTGTAAGTCTATTGTATACTTTTTTTTTAAATTCTTTATTTTAAAGGTTTTACAGAGTTTTGTTGTTCACAGGCATGTATGTTCCCAGATCAGTCATATGCATATCCCTGGTCCCCACCCCTCCAGTGCCCCCCATCCCACCCCTCTGGACCATCGTCCCAAGCCATTGTGAGCACTCCTATTCCCTTAGCACAATGACAATAGCTATCTTTTCCACACATGACAGCATAGGTTTCCATATTACTCCCTCCATGCCTCCCCCTCCCTGTTTCTTCCCCACAATGTCCCTATGTCTATTCTCTGTCTATTTTTCCATGAGTTCACTGCGTGTGTTATCAAGACTATCCTACTAGATTCCATATATATAGGTGTTAGTATACTGTATTTGTCTTTCTCTTTTTGACTTACTTCACTTTTATGATATATTGTATACTTTTGATTTGTGGTTACTCTGTTTTACAAGTATATTATCCCGTCCTATATCCATTTGCTTTATACTGGTAGTCATATAGCCTCATACACATTCTAGAAAATAATCAACATTTCTTACTCTCGTCCCCCACATTTTATGATTTTCATGTCATGTTTTACATCTTCATTTTTTGCTGCTTTCACAGATCTTTTTTTTTAAATCTATGTATTGGCTTATTTATTTATTTATTTTGCCACTTGTATTGGTCCTTCATTTATTTCCATCTTTGTTCTTTGGCCTGTGTGAGCCTCCCATCGCAGTGGCCCCTCCTGCCACAAAGCACCAGTTCTGGGCGCATGCGCTCCAAAGCTCCAGCTCAGTAGTTGGACACATCGGTCCAGCCGCTCCGTGGCATGCAGGATCTTCCCAGGCCAGGGATCAAACTGGCACCCCTTGCACTGCAAGGCATTGTCTCTACTCACTGGACCACCAGGAAGCCCTTTATTGGCTTATTTAAGTGATTTTTTTTCATTTGCTATTTTCTTTTTCCTATAGACTTTTGCTTCCTTTTTATTTAGAGAAGGCCTTTCAATACTTCCTTTGGGGTAGGTTTAGTACTGCTGTATTCTTTTAGTTTTTGATTGCCTTTATCTCTCCTTCTATTATAAATGATAATCTTGCTGGGTAGAGTACATGAGGTTGCAGATTTTTCCCTTTTAGGACTTTGAATATATCTTGCTATTCCCCTTCTGGGCGGCAACATTTTTGTAGAGAAATCAGCTGAAAGACTTATGGGGGAGTTCCCTTGTAATGAACTCTTTGTTTTTCTCTTGCTGTATTTAGAATAATCTCTTTGTCATTTACTTTTTGCCATTATTATTATATTATGTCTTGGTGTAGGTCTGTTTGGTTTATCTTGTTTGGGAGCCCTAAGGTGGTAATGGGGGAACACTATCCTGAAGCCCTCAGAGGCAAGGCCTGTGTGTGGAGAAAGAGCATCCCTACTTCTCTCTTTGCTTGCCACTTTTGAGAAAACAGATTTCTAAATGTTCAATGATCACATGATCTAAAAAGATATTCCATCATATTACAGATATTTTTGAAATTTTCCAGTTAAGTGCTACTTTTTTTTCAAAAAACAATTTTTTTTTTCTTAATTTTGGACACTTTTATTGGTCTTTTATTTATTATTTTCATCCATCTTTGTTCTTTGGCCTGTGTGGGCCTCCCATTTCAGTGGCCTCTGCTGTAGCAGAGCACCAGCTCTGGGTGCATGTGCTCCAGAGCACAGGGTCATAATTGTACACACTGGTCCAGCTGCTATGTGGCACGTGGGATCTTCCCATGCAAGGGATTGAACTGGCACCTTGCACTGCAAGGCATTGTCTCTACTCACTGGACCACCAGGAAGCCCTTTATTGGCTTATTTAAGTGATTTTTTTTCATTTGCTATTTTCTTTTTCCTATAGACTTTTGCTTCCTTTTTATTTAGAGAAGGCCTTTCAATACTTCCTTTGGGGTAGGTTTAGTACTGCTGTATTCTTTTAGTTTTTGATTGCCTTTATCTCTCCTTCTATTATAAATGATAATCTTGCTGGGTAGAGTACATGAGGTTGCAGATTTTTCCCTTTTAGGACTTTGAATATATCTTGCTATTCCCCTTCTGGGCGGCAACATTTTTGTAGAGAAATCAGCTGAAAGACTTATGGGGGAGTTCCCTTGTAATGAACTCTTTGTTTTTCTCTTGCTGTATTTAGAATAATCTCTTTGTCATTTACTTTTTGCCATTATTATTATATTATGTCTTGGTGTAGGTCTGTTTGGTTTATCTTGTTTGGGAGCCCTAAGGTGGTAATGGGGGAACACTATCCTGAAGCCCTCAGAGGCAAGGCCTGTGTGTGGAGAAAGAGCATCCCTACTTCTCTCTTTGCTTGCCACTTTTGAGAAAACAGATTTCTAAATGTTCAATGATCACATGATCTAAAAAGATATTCCATCATATTACAGATATTTTTGAAATTTTCCAGTTAAGTGCTACTTTTTTTTCAAAAAACAATTTTTTTTTTTTTTTTGATTTTTGGCCACTTCTATTGGTCTTTTATTTATTATTTTCATCCATCTTTGTTCTTTGGCCTGTGTGGGCCTCCCATTGCAGTGTCCTCTCCTGTTGCAAAGTACCAGCTCTGGGCACATGCACTCCAGAGCACTGGCTCGTAATTGTACACACTGGTCCAGCTGCTATGTGGCACGTGGGATCTTCCCATGCAAGGGATTGAACTGGCACCCTTTGCGGTGCAAGGCGGTGTCCTTATCCACTGGGCCAACAGGGAAGCCCCTCAGTTAAGTGCTTTAAACATGTATTTACATTGCAACAGAACTAATAGGAACCAAGAACTGTTATAATTCTTTTCTTCATATCCTTATCTGTAGTAAATATTAATATTCTTTATATATTCAAGCGTATTTTATGAATTTTTAGTTTATTACCATAATTTGCCTTTTATACATTATATGCATCTTATCTTTGCCCACTTTTCCGTTAATCGTTTAATTACTTAAAGCTATATCTAGATCTCAAATTATAAACTATTCAAGTATACAGGAAGCATAGAGATTAATAGAGCTAACACCTACATTTCACAAATGTTAACATGTTTCCATTTATGTTAAGGACTTTTATTTTAAAATTTTGCATTTAATGTTGAAGCCCTCATGATATTCTCCCATCAAACAATCTTCTTGATTCTCCATATGTAACTACTATTCTCAAATTTTTATACATATTTTCAGCCATATTTTAATAATTATATTAAGCAAGTATGCATCCATAAAGATATATACAGCATTGTTTTATATTTTAAAAATTTGCATAACTGGAATCATATTGTACAATTCCTTCTAAGACTTGCTTTTTGAAGACTCTTGTTGTATGTTTGAGATTTTCCAAGTTGACCCTTGCACTTATAGTCCACCCTTTAAACTACAGTATTTGTTTGAGTTTAATAAATTTTATCCCTGGTGATAGATGTTCTTTTCTCTTTTAAAAAACTTTTCAAAATTACAAGCACTATAATAATTATCTTTTTGTAACTCTCAGGTGTACTTGTATAAGAATTTTTCTTTGATAGTTACCATTAACATTCTGACTTGTGGACATCAATTCAGATCAGTTCAGTTGGTCAGTTATGTCTGCCTCTTTGTGACCCATGGACAGCAGCACACTTGGCTTCCCTGTCCTTCACCATCTCCTAGTTTTCTCAAATTCATGTCCATTGAGTTGGTGATGCCATCCAACCATCTTTTCCTCTGTCATCCCTTTCTCCTTCTGTCTTCTATTTTTTCCCACATCAGGGTCTTTTTCAGTGAGTCATCTCTTCGCATCAGGTGGCCAAAATATTGGAGCTTCAGCTTCAGCATCAGTCCTTCCAATGAGTATTCAGGGTTGATTTCCTTTAGGATTGACTGGTTTGATCCCTTTGCAGTCCAAGGTTCTCTCAGAAGTTTGAGGGCATCAATTCTTCGGTGCTCGGCCTTTTTTATGATTCAACTCTCACATCCATACATGACTACTGGGAAAAACCAGAGCTTTGAGTATATGGACCTTTGTCAGCAAAATGATGTCTCTTCTTTTTAATATGCTGTCTAGGTTTGTCATAGCTTTTCTTCTGAGGAGCAAGTTTCTTTTACTTTCATGACTGCAGTCATCATCCACAGTGATTTTGGAGCCCAAGAAAATCAAGTCTGTCTCTGTTTCCATTGTTTGCCCATCTGTTTCCTATGAAGTGATGGGATTGGATGCCATGATCTAAATTTTTTGAATGTTGAGTTTTAGGCCAGCCTTTTCACTCTTCTCTTTCCCCTTCATCAAGAGGTTCTTTAGTTCCTCTTAGCTTTCTGCCATAAGGGTGGTGTCATCTGCATACCTGAGGCTGTTGATATTTCTCCCAGCAGTATTGATTCCAGTTCGTGCTTGATCCAGACTGGCATTTCTTGTGATATACTCTGCATATATATTAAATAAGCAGGGTGACAATATACAACCTTGATGTACTCCTTTCCCAATGTGGAACCAATCTGTTGTTCCATATCTGGTTCTAACTGATTTTTCTTGAGCCATTGCTTGCATACAGCTTTCTCAGGAGGCAGATAAGATTGTCTTGTAATTTCTTTTGGAATTTTGTATTACCATATTGTTCTCTGTGGTGATTTTGATACTTCATCCTCTTACCAGCTGTTTATTTTCCCATGTCCACACCTCTCAGGTGTACTTGTATAAGAATTTTTCTTTGTTTCAAATTCTGACTTGTGGACATCAATTCAGATCAGTTCAGTTGGTCAGTTATGTCTGCCTCTTTGTGACCCATGGACAGCAGCACACTTGGCTTCCCTGTCCTTCACCATCTCCTAGTTTTCTCAAATTCATGTCCATTGAGTTGGTGATGCCATCCAACCATCTTTTCCTCTGTCATCCCTTTCTCCTTCTGTCTTCTATTTTTTCCCACATCAGGGTCTTTTTCAGTGAGTCATCTCTTCGCATCAGGTGGCCAAAATATTGGAGCTTCAGCTTCAGCATCAGTCCTTCCAATGAGTATTCAGGGTTGATTTCCTTTAGGATTGACTGGTTTGATCCCTTTGCAGTCCAAGGTTCTCTCAGAAGTTTGAGGGCATCAATTCTTGGTGCTCGGCCTTTTTTATGATTCAACTCTCACATCCATACATGACTACTGGGAAAAACCAGAGCTTTGAGTATATGGACCTTTGTCAGCAAAATGATGTCTCTTCTTTTTAATATGCTGTCTAGGTTTGTCATAGCTTTTCTTCTGAGGAGCAAGTTTCTTTTACTTTCATGACTGCAGTCATCATCCACAGTGATTTTGGAGCCCAAGAAAATCAAGTCTGTCTCTGTTTCCATTGTTTGCCCATCTGTTTCCTATGAAGTGATGGGATTGGATGCCATGATCTAAATTTTTTGAATGTTGAGTTTTAGGCCAGCCTTTTCACTCTTCTCTTTCACCTCATCAAGATGTTCTTTAGTTCCTCTTAGCTTTCTGCCATAAGGGTGGTGTCATCTGCATACCTGAGGCTGTTGATATTTCTCCCAGCAGTATTGATTCCAGTTCGTGCTTGATCCAGACTGGCATTTCTTGTGATATACTCTGCATATATATTAAATAAGCAGGGTGACAATATACAACCTTGATGTACTCCTTTCCCAATGTGGAACCAATCTGTTGTTCCATATCTGGTTCTAACTGATTTTTCTTGAGCCATTGCTTGCATACAGCTTTCTCAGGAGGCAGATAAGATTGTCTTGTAATTTCTTTTGGAATTTTGTATTACCATATTGTTCTCTGTGGTGATTTTGATACTTCATCCTCTTACCAGCTGTTTATTTTCCCATGTCCACACCAACAGTTTCTGGTATTGTTAGGCTATTATGTTTTTGTCAACTATTCTTACATCTCAGTGATTGGTAGAAAAAATAAACAAAGTATCTTTGTAATGAAAGACTGAATAATATTTTCAAACTGCTAATTGACACAAGAAAATCTTGAGTTTAATACACATAGAATAGTCATCAAGATAGATTATATGCAAAGAAGACCAAGCACATTCATTAGGTTTTCTTCTCCTTTTCCTATAGCACTCTTCTGGTTCATCCTTGTCAGCAGATACTGTTTAGCTTATTACCTGTGAAACTTTAATGAGACATGGTTTCTAATCTTATAATTAGTAATAAAGCAGAGTAAAGTTTGTGGTAAGCAAAACAATTACTTTTTTTCTTAGATGACTCTGTTGTCTAGTCATTTATTTTGGTTCCTTAAGAGTTTCAAGATTATTTTCTTCTCTTCAAAGAAATAGTTGGGCACTGTTGAGAGGAAAAATTTCAGTCAGGACTTAAAAAGAAAGATGATCAATTTTTTAGCATATAATATTTATTATATAAATAGTAGTACATTTCAACATTAAAATTCAGCTCTTATCATTTCAAATTTCTATACATTAATAAAGTGTAAAAACTTGCCTTGTTATAACTTAATGATTTCTATTTTGTAGTCTTTAAGGGCTGTTTTATATTTCATAAAAATGTATTTTATAATATATGAGGTATATTTATAGTTTTTTAGAGTAACATAAGGCAGAACCAGCCTACCATTTTATAATCTTTTAGACTTTTTTCTTGTAGTTAGTACACAATATTATATGTTAGAGGTGTATAATGTAGTGATTCAAATTTTTTAAAGATTATACTCTGCTTGTAGTTATAAAATATTGGCTATAATCTCCATCTTGTAATATATAGTAGTGTATCTTCTACATAGTACTTTGTGTTTCTTACTCGTTTACCTCTACTTTACCCCTCCCCACCTTGCCTCTTTGCATTAGTAGCCACTGGTTTGTTCTTTCTTTGAGTCTGCTTCTTTTAAAATTATATTCACTAGTTTCCTGTAGTTTTAGATTCCACATGTAAATGATATAATACAGTATTTTTCTTTCTCTGTCTGACTTATTTCACTGAGCACAATGGCCTCCAAATTTATTTCACTGTTTTGAGAAGCCGCCATACTATTTTCCACAGTGTCTGCACCAATTTACTATTTAAGAGTTCCCTTTTCTCCATGTCCTCACCAGAATTTGTTATTTTGCATAGTGTCTTAATACATTCATAAATGGCCAAATTTTTATTCATGGATCATAATATATACATAATATATAAGATAACACTTATGTGCTAACTAATATAACTGGATTTTAAACTTTTATGCTTTTCTTTTTATGCAGAATAATAATTACTTTTATATTTGGTAGTCTTAGTGAGTTAGCCTACCATTTTTCTGAATGACATTTTCTCAGTTTGAAATAAGTTCAGTTTGTTGAAATAATTAATTTCAGATTGTAGGAATGGTCTGTGTCCTTACTAATTAATAATCTAATTCAGTA
This sequence comes from Tragulus kanchil, assembly GCA_022376925.1. NCBI lineage: Eukaryota > Metazoa > Chordata > Mammalia > Artiodactyla > Tragulidae > Tragulus > Tragulus kanchil. Next base: position 51,299,188 of record JAIOJX010000029.1, on the reverse strand, counting down.
AAACATGTATCTTCGACTTTTTAAAGGAGTTTATTCAGTTATATTCTGAATTAGTTAAAACCGTCATTCGTATGTATTCTTTTTGGTGGGGGGGAGGTGGGGAGGGCAGGGGCCACTTCTATTGGTCTTTCATTTATCTATTTTCATCTGTCTTTGTCCTTTGGCCCATGTGGACCTCCCATCACAGCAGCCTCTGTTGTTGCAGAGCGCCGGCTCTGGGAACGTGCGCTCCAGAGCTCCGGCTTGGTAATTGGACACATCGGTTCAGCCACTCCACGGCACGTGGGATCTTCCCAGGCCATGGATCGAACCGGCGCCCCTTGCACTGCAAGGCAGTGTCCTTACCCACTGGGCCACCAGGGAAGCCCTATATGTATTCTTATGGGTAGTGTTGAATTAAACCTGAAGGGATTCATACCAGTATGTGGGTTTGAGGTCTATGTATTGGACAAGTGAAATAGTAATGTCACAGATAAATTGTAAGACCAAAAGGAAGCATGAGGCAGTGCTGTGTGGGCAGAAGAATTTTTAGGCCTCCGGCTTTTCTTTTGTAAGAGACCCTATTAGTAGTCATAACAAAGGAAATACACCAGTCTTTTATATTGAAATGAAAATGTTAATTGTCCAGAGGTAAAGTTCTTAGAACCTTGTAACATAAAGCACAGGAATAATTTACTTTCTGTAGGGATTTATAGTTGTGTAAAGTGCTTTCACATATATAATTTCATTTAACGGACAGGAAATGATATTTGTAAGATAAGAAAGGATTGCTTTAATTTCAAGCCGCCATACTATTTTCCACAGTGTCTGCACCAATTTACTATTTAAGAGTTCCTTTTCTCCATGTCCTCACCAGAATTTGTTATTTTGCATAGTGTCTTAATACATTCATAAATGGCCAAATTTTTATTCATGGATCATAATATATACATAATATATAAGATAACACTTATGTGCTAACTAATATAACTGGATTTTAAACTTTTATGCTTTTCTTTTTATGCAGAATAATAATTACTTTTATATTTGGTAGTCTTAGTGAGTTAGCCTACCATTTTTCTGAATGACATTTTCTCAGTTTGAAATAAGTTCAGTTTGTTGAAATAATTAATTTCAGATTGTAGGAATGGTCTGTGTCCTTACTAATTAATAATCTAATTCAGTAAAACATGTATCTTCGACTTTTTAAAGGAGTTTATTCAGTTATATTCTGAATTAGTTAAAACCGTCATTCGTATGTATTCTTTTTGGTGGGTAGGGAGGGGGATGGGCGGGCCACTTCTATTGGTCTTTCATTTATCTATTTTCATCTGTCTTTGTCCTTTGGCCCATGTGGACCTCCCATCACAGCAGCCTCTGTTGTTGCAGAGCGCCGGCTCTGGGAACGTGCGCTCCAGAGCTCCGGCTTGGTAATTGGACACATCGGTTCAGCCACTCCACGGCACGTGGGATCTTCCCAGGCCATGGATCGAACCGGCGCCCCTTGCACTGCAAGGCAGTGTCCTTACCCACTGGGCCACCAGGGAAGCCCTATATGTATTCTTATGGGTAGTGTTGAATTAAACCTGAAGGGATTCATACCAGTATGTGGGTTTGAGGTCTATGTATTGGACAAGTGAAATAGTAATGTCACAGATAAATTGTAAGACCAAAAGGAAGCATGAGGCAGTGCTGTGTGGGCAGAAGAATTTTTAGGCCTCCGGCTTTTCTTTTGTAAGAGACCCTATTAGTAGTCATAACAAAGGAAATACACCAGTCTTTTATATTGAAATGAAAATGTTAATTGTCCAGAGGTAAAGTTCTTAGAACCTTGTAACATAAAGCACAGGAATAATTTACTTTCTGTAGGGATTTATAGTTGTGTAAAGTGCTTTCACATATATAATTTCATTTAACGGACAGGAAATGATATTTGTAAGATAAGAAAGGATTGCTTTAATTTCATTCTTAGTGTTGCCTTTGTCCTGACTAAGCTTTACACAGCCACCTACATACATTTTATCTGCCAGCCATCAGCCCAGATCCTAAGGCTGAAGAGTGAACCAAATTTGGCAAGAATTCTTTAAACTAATGAATAATGTTTAAGGAAATTAATCCAAAGCATGGAATGTATTTTAAAATATTAAAAAACGTCAGTGGTCTGTGGATATCAGGCTTTTAATGTTAAAGTTGAGCCTTTGTAGCTTTATTTCATAGTTTTGATTTACTATCTTAGTCATGTGTGTGTGTTCAGTTGCTCAAGTCATGTCTGACTCTTTGTGACCCTTTGGACTGTAGCCTGCCAGGCTTCTCTGTCCATGGGATTCTCTAGGCAAGAATACTGGAACAGGTTTCCATTTCCTTCTCCAGGTGTACTTATGAAACCAGGGATTAAACTCACGTCTCTTGCGTCTCTTTCCATTGGCAAGTGTTTTTTTTTTTTTTTTTTTTTTACCACTGAGCTACCAGAGAAGCCCCACTACCCAAGTCTGTAGGTAATAATTTTGATGCCACTATCATTTAAGATCAACATTTGTTGAGTGCGCATTATGAAAAGTAAAGTGTGATATATATACTTAATTAAAACAATTTGTGGCTCTTCTCATTTTGAGTCTTTATCATATGGAAAAAGAAATGTGATAAGGCATAGGTGAGGAAAACAGTGCCCGTTGAAGGAAAGAGTTACCCTGAAATGCTATTTTGTGTCCTGTTCCTTGTGTTCCTCTCCCTGATTTGGAACACGTTAGTCTGTAAGGCCTTCGGTAACCAAGGTGCACTAACATCAGCATGCAGTGAGATGCTCCATGAAGTTATGATGAAGAAGCTCACATGGCAGCTTCAGTTTTCAAATGAAAACTACAGAACACCTAATCTTTCTTTTTTTTTTTTTTATTTATTTTTTTTGTTGTTGGGGCGGGGGTCGGGTTGGGGAGGGAGGGGGGCGGGCGGGCCATTTCTATTGGTCTTTCATTTATCAATTTTCATCCATCTCTGTTCTTTGGCCCGTGTGGGCCTCCCATTGCCGTGGCCTTTGTTGTCGCAGAGCACCGGCTCTGGGCGCATGCGCTCCAGAGCTCCGACTTGGTAATTGGACACATCAGTCCAGCTTCTCCGCGGCACGTGGTGGGATCTTCCCAGGCCAGGGATTGAACTGGCGCCCCTTGCACTGCAAGGTGGTGTCCTTACCCACTGGACCACCAGGGAAGCCTTAACCTTTCATTTTTTAGTTCAGTCATCTCAAATGTTTCATTTTATCTTTTATTTACTCATCCGGGTCATTGACTCTTAGTCTTTCAGGTGGATGGTCCCATTTATCATTTCCTGAGATGACTGGTTTTTATATTTTGTAGGAAGCATATTTTGAGTTATGCAAATGCTTTAGAAGTGTATGCCTTTTGTAATTAGGGCTTTTGCACTGTTTTCTGGAATAGTATGTACCATTTGTCTTGTACATTATAGTGAATGAGAACTTTTTACAGATTAAACTGTCAATTTTCAGTAGCTGTGATCAATATGTCTTAATATTCTTACACTGCTAATGGGAAAAATAAGGACCACTGAGGTTATATTATATGCTTAAGTTCACACAGGTCCCCTGTAATGGAGCAGATGTTGAGTTTGCCCTTACAGTGTTATGTTCTTTACCTTTTCCTTATTGCTTGAGGTTTTCTGTGGGTAGACTGAGTTATATGAAATTATTAATATGAATATTTGACCTACAATAAAAAGCAATTTTATATGCAACAATCTACAAGAAAACAAAACAAAAAACTTCCCTTCATTTAGGGAAAGCTCATTTTACATGCAGCTAAAAGTAAATAGATTTTTGTTGTTATTGTTTGCTTTTAGAGTTCAGTTGTAAGTCTGAGGGGGAAAAACTTGACCATTGGTGCTTGAACATGAAATACCACCACAAAGTATTTACTTCTGGAGTGCTCTTGGCACCTTTAAATTAAGTGTGAACTTAGAAGCCAAAGTGTGTGGTTTTGGATTCATATACCCCTGTTACTATGCTTCTAGCTGTGTTACTTTAGACAATTTACTTAACCTCAAAGAGCCTCTATATCTTTGTGTTTTAAGATTCAGTAAGATAGTTAGGATGTATCTATATCTGGCATCATTATTAGGGCTCTTAAATATGTTAAATAAGGTGAAGATGAGAACTAACTAGAGACAGAAAATATTTTGATCAATTCAGTTGGTAATTTTATAGGTCTTTCAGAATGCTACCTGTTAGATATTTTGAAATAAGTGAATGCAGAATATTGAATTAGGTTAATATAAGTAACAGTGTACCCATGTGCAATTTCTACATTAATATGTTTAAATAGGTCTTAGGAAAAAAACATAGCAAACTACTGCTTGCATTCCAGGAAATGTCATTTTTAGTTCAGTCATCTCAAATGTTTCATTTTATCTTTTATTTACTCATCCGGGTCATTGACTCTTAGTCTTTCAGGTGGATGGTCCCATTTATCATTTCCTGAGATGACTGGTTTTTATATTTTGTAGGAAGCATATTTTGAGTTATGCAAATGCTTTAGAAGTGTATGCCTTTTGTAATTAGGGCTTTTGCACTGTTTTCTGGAATAGTATGTACCATTTGTCTTGTACATTATAGTGAATGAGAACTTTTTACAGATTAAACTGTCAATTTTCAGTAGCTGTGATCAATATGTCTTAATATTCTTACACTGCTAATGGGAAAAATAAGGACCACTGAGGTTATATTATATGCTTAAGTTCACACAGGTCCCCTGTAATGGAGCAGATGTTGAGTTTGCCCTTACAGTGTTATGTTCTTTACCTTTTCCTTATTGCTTGAGGTTTTCTGTGGGTAGACTGAGTTATATGAAATTATTAATATGAATATTTGACCTACAATAAAAAGCAATTTTATATGCAACAATCTACAAGAAAACAAAACAAAAAACTTCCCTTCATTTAGGGAAAGCTCATTTTACATGCAGCTAAAAGTAAATAGATTTTTGTTGTTATTGTTTGCTTTTAGAGTTCAGTTGTAAGTCTGAGGGGGAAAAACTTGACCATTGGTGCTTGAACATGAAATACCACCACAAAGTATTTACTTCTGGAGTGCTCTTGGCACCTTTAAATTAAGTGTGAACTTAGAAGCCAAAGTGTGTGGTTTTGGATTCATATACCCCTGTTACTATGCTTCTAGCTGTGTTACTTTAGACAATTTACTTAACCTCAAAGAGCCTCTATATCTTTGTGTTTTAAGATTCAGTAAGATAGTTAGGATGTATCTATATCTGGCATCATTATTAGGGCTCTTAAATATGTTAAATAAGGTGAAGATGAGAACTAACTAGAGACAGAAAATATTTTGATCAATTCAGTTGGTAATTTTATAGGTCTTTCAGAATGCTACCTGTTAGATATTTTGAAATAAGTGAATGCAGAATATTGAATTAGGTTAATATAAGTAACAGTGTACCCATGTGCAATTTCTACATTAATATGTTTAAATAGGTCTTAGGAAAAAAACATAGCAAACTACTGCTTGCATTCCAGGAAATGTCTGTTGGTTGACTGAGCAGTTACATGAAGTTTTCTCATAAACTCTTTCTCCAAAATTCCTTTCAAATTTTTAGTGCAAAAAAGCCATCCAGGAACTGATGTCCAAAAGGACTCACACTTGTCCATTCAAGTACAGATAAATGACATAGTGAATTCCCATGACCAAGTGATCATAGTAACTATAAAATGCAAATCTACAGAGATGATGGGTTGATTGCTTGTTTTCCTGTAGCCTTCAATTTCTTGTATGACCTTCAAACATTTCAGAAGACTATAGGAAACAAAAGCAAGAAGAGAACATTCATTGGTACATTCACAGTCTAGGGAGTGGGCTAAATACTTTTGCAAGGGAAGAATAAATCCATAATATTGTATGAAAGGCAAATGAAGTACTCAAATGAATATGCTGACTCTACCAATTCAACCAATATCTTAATTAAAATAATTCATTTCAAGCGTGTGAAAGAATAAATGCTGGCCCAGTGGAACTGAAGTCTAGGTAGGTAATGAGATGAGAGAACCCCTAATTCTTCAAATAAATCTATGTATCTTATGCAGTTGTGTCATTTCAGACTAGAAGTAGTTTATGGACTAAATATCAACACCAAATAGCTATCAATTTTAAAATATGTATTTTATAACAGTTTTATGCTTATAGATTGATCCACACTGAGGTCATTTAAGTTGTTTTCTTATTCTTTTTTTATTTTAATGATGAGAAACAGTTTACACTGTCAGCCTTGTACTTACCCTTTACTTATACATGTGTGCAGGTATTTTCTTTTTGGTGAAACTTCTGAGCCATTAAATATGCACATTTTGATTTAAGAGACAGTACAAAATTGTTCTCCAAAGGGTTTATTTCAATTTTTCTACCCAAACCTTTTTTTAAGATTCAGTAAGATAGTTAGGATGTATCTATATCTGGCATCATTATTAGGGCTCTTAAATATGTTAAATAAGGTGAAGATGAGAACTAACTAGAGACAGAAAATATTTTGATCAATTCAGTTGGTAATTTTATAGGTCTTTCAGAATGCTACCTGTTAGATATTTTGAAATAAGTGAATGCAGAATATTGAATTAGGTTAATATAAGTAACAGTGTACCCATGTGCAATTTCTACATTAATATGTTTAAATAGGTCTTAGGAAAAAAACATAGCAAACTACTGCTTGCATTCCAGGAAATGTCTGTTGGTTGACTGAGCAGTTACATGAAGTTTTCTCATAAACTCTTTCTCCAAAATTCCTTTCAAATTTTTAGTGCAAAAATGCCATCCAGGAACTGATGTCCAAAAGGACTCACACTTGTCCATTCAAGTACAGATAAATGACATAGTGAATTCCCATGACCAAGTGATCATAGTAACTATAAAATGCAAATCTACAGAGATGATGGGTTGATTGCTTGTTTTCCTGTAGCCTTCAATTTCTTGTATGACCTTCAAACATTTCAGAAGACTATAGGAAACAAAAGCAAGAAGAGAACATTCATTGGTACATTCACAGTCTAGGGAGTGGGCTAAATACTTTTGCAAGGGAAGAATAAATCCATAATATTGTATGAAAGGCAAATGAAGTACTCAAATGAATATGCTGACTCTACCAATTCAACCAATATCTTAATTAAAATAATTCATTTCAAGCGTGTGAAAGAATAAATGCTGGCCCAGTGGAACTGAAGTCTAGGTAGGTAATGAGATGAGAGAACCCCTAATTCTTCAAATAAATCTATGTATCTTATGCAGTTGTGTCATTTCAGACTAGAAGTAGTTTATGGACTAAATATCAACACCAAATAGCTATCAATTTTAAAATATGTATTTTATAACAGTTTTATGCTTATAGATTGATCCACACTGAGGTCATTTAAGTTGTTTTCTTATTCTTTTTTTATTTTAATGATGAGAAACAGTTTACACTGTCAGCCTTGTACTTACCCTTTACTTATACATGTGTGCAGGTATTTTCTTTTTGGTGAAACTTCTGAGCCATTAAATATGCACATTTTGATTTAAGAGACAGTACAAAATTGTTCTCCAAAGGGTTTATTTCAATTTTTCTACCACCAACACTGTTATTCTAGTAACCTCTCAAACTTTGATATTCTGTTTTATTTCCACTTAGTTCAACTCAGTTGCGTCTGACTTTTTGTGACCCCGTGGATTACAGCACGCCAGGCTTCCCTGTTCTTCATCATCTCCTGAAGTTTGCTCAAACTCATGTCCATTGAGTCGGTGATGCCATCCAACCGTCTTGTCCTCTGTCATCCCCTTCTCTTCTGCCTTCTATTTTTCCCAGTGTCAGAGTCTTTTCCAGTGAGTCATCTCTTCTCATCAGGTGGCCAAAGTCCTGAAGCTTCAGCTTCAGAATCAGTCTTTCCAATGAATATTCATAGTTGGTTTCCTTTAGGATTAACTAGTTTGATCTCCTTCCAAGGAACTCTCAAGAGTTTTCTCCAACAATACAATTCGAAGGCATCAGTTCTTCAGCATCAGGCTTCTTTATGGTCCAATTCTCACATCAGTACATGACTACTGGGAAAACCATAGCCTTGTGTATAAGGCCCTTAGTTGTCAAAATGATGTCTCTGCTTTTGAATACACTGTCTAGATTTGTCATAACTTTTCTTCTAAGGATCAAGCACCTTTTAATTATATGGCTGCAATCACCATCCACAGTGATTTTGAGTCAAAGAAAATCAAGTCTGTCACTGTTTCCATTGTTTGCCCGTTCATTTCCCATGAAGTGATGGGATTGGATGTCATGATCTTAGTTTTTGGAGTGTTGAAATTTAGGCCAGCTTTTCCACTCTCCTTTTTCATCTTCATCAAGAGGCTCTTTAGTTCGCCTTCACTTTGTTCTGTAAGGGTGGTGTCATCTGTGTACCTGAGGTTATTGATATTTCTCACAGCAGTCTTGATTCCAGCTTTAGCTTTATCCAGCCCAGCATTTTGCATGATGTACTCTGCGTAAAAGTTAAATGAGCAGGGTGATAATATACAGCCTTGATGTACTCCTTTCCCAATCTGGAATCCGTCCATTGTTCCATGTCCAGTTCTAACTGTTGCTTCTTGTCCTCCATACAGGTTTCTCAGGAGGCAAGTAAGGTGGTCTTGTACTCCCATTTAAGAATTTTCTATAGTTTGTTGTGATCCACGTAATCAAAGGCTTTAATGTATTCAATGAAGCAGAAATAGTTGTTTTTCTGGAATTTCCTTGCTTTTTCTGTGATCCAACAGATGTTGGCAATTTGACCTCTGGTTCCTCAGCCTTTTCTAAATCCTGCTTGTACATTTGGAAGTCCTCGGTTCACGTACTGTTGAAGCCGAGCTTGGACAATTTTGAGCATTGCTTTGTTGGTATGTGAAGTGATTGTAACTTGTGGTAGTTTGAACATTCTTTGGCATTGCCTTTCTTTAGGATTGAAATAAAAACTGACCTTTTCCAGTCCTGTGGCCACTACTGAGTTTTCCAGATTTGCTAGTATATTGAGTGTAGCACTTTAACAGCATCATCTTTTAGGAGTTGAAATGGCTTAGCTGGAGTTCCATCACTCTCACTAGCTTCGTTCATAGTAATACTTCCTAAGACTCACCTGCCTTCACACTCCAGGATGTCTGGCTCTAGTGATCACACCATCGTGGTTATCTGGTTACTTAAGATCTTTTGCACTGGAAAAACCATAGCCTTGTGTATAAGGCCCTTAGTTGTCAAAATGATGTCTCTGCTTTTGAATACACTGTCTAGATTTGTCATAACTTTTCTTCTAAGGATCAAGCACCTTTTAATTATATGGCTGCAATCACCATCCACAGTGATTTTGAGTCAAAGAAAATCAAGTCTGTCACTGTTTCCATTGTTTGCCCGTTCATTTCCCATGAAGTGATGGGATTGGATGTCATGATCTTAGTTTTTGGAGTGTTGAAATTTAGGCCAGCTTTTCCACTCTCCTTTTTCATCTTCATCAAGAGGCTCTTTAGTTCGCCTTCACTTTGTTCTGTAAGGGTGGTGTCATCTGTGTACCTGAGGTTATTGATATTTCTCACAGCAGTCTTGATTCCAGCTTTAGCTTTATCCAGCCCAGCATTTTGCATGATGTACTCTGCGTAAAAGTTAAATGAGCAGGGTGATAATATACAGCCTTGATGTACTCCTTTCCCAATCTGGAATCCGTCCATTGTTCCATGTCCAGTTCTAACTGTTGCTTCTTGTCCTCCATACAGGTTTCTCAGGAGGCAAGTAAGGTGGTCTTGTACTCCCATTTAAGAATTTTCTATAGTTTGTTGTGATCCACGTAATCAAAGGCTTTAATGTATTCAATGAAGCAGAAATAGTTGTTTTTCTGGAATTTCCTTGCTTTTTCTGTGATCCAACAGATGTTGGCAATTTGACCTCTGGTTCCTCAGCCTTTTCTAAATCCTGCTTGTACATTTGGAAGTCCTCGGTTCACGTACTGTTGAAGCCGAGCTTGGACAATTTTGAGCATTGCTTTGTTGGTATGTGAAGTGATTGTAACTTGTGGTAGTTTGAACATTCTTTGGCATTGCCTTTCTTTAGGATTGAAATAAAAACTGACCTTTTCCAGTCCTGTGGCCACTACTGAGTTTTCCAGATTTGCTAGTATATTGAGTGTAGCACTTTAACAGCATCATCTTTTAGGAGTTGAAATGGCTTAGCTGGAGTTCCATCACTCTCACTAGCTTCGTTCATAGTAATACTTCCTAAGACTCACCTGCCTTCACACTCCAGGATGTCTGGCTCTAGTGATCACACCATCGTGGTTATCTGGTTATTAAGATCTTTTTTGCATACTTCTTCTGTGTATTCTTTCCACCTCTTCTTAATATCTTCTGCTTCTTTGAGATCCATACCATTTCTGTTCTTTATTGTTCCTGTCTTTGCATAAAGTGTTCCCTTGGTAACTCTGTTTTCTTGAAGTGATCTCTAGGCTTTCTCGTTTTATTGCTTTCATCTATTTCTTTGCTTTGTTCACTTAGGGAGGCATTTTTATTTCTGTCTAGTTGACTGTCAAAAAGTATGTTACTGTTTCAATTTGATTTCCTTGTTTATTGGACAGGTTGATCATTTTGTCTTTAACCACTAGGGTTTCTTCTGGTAAGGAATTCCTATCATGTAATTTGGAAATTTCTCTGCTGGATTACCTTTCTATCTCAGAATAAAAAGAGTAAATAATTTTTTTATCCCAGTAAAGAAAATTCTTTTTTTTATGTATGTTTCAAGTGTTTTCTTCCAGTCTGTCAAATTTATTTATAGTTTGTCATACAATGTTTCTACTTTTTAATGTAGTCAAATTTGACAATATTGCCCAATATAATGGCAGTATTTTGGTGCTTCTTTAAGAAGGACTCTCTTTCTCCAGAGTTGAGTTTCAAGAAATTGCAAGTTAATAAATAAATAAGTCCAAAAAAAAAAAAAAGAAATTTCAAGTTGTAGAACAATGCATAAATTATTTCTGTTAAAAATAACTCATGAGGGGCTTCTCTGGTGGTCCATTGGGTAAGGATACCGCCTTACAGTGCAGGGGGCATCAGTTCGATCCCTGGCCTGGGAAGATCCCACATGCCATGTAGTGGCTGGACCGATGTGTCCAGTTACCGATCTGGAGCTCTGGAGTGCATGCGGCCAGAGCCAGTGCTCTGTGACAACAGAGGCCACTGCAATGGGAAGCCCACACAGGCCAAAGAACAGGGATGGATGAAACTGAAGAAATCTGTGAAACAACCAGACGGCCAACTGCAATAGTGAAATTTAACAGCATCATCTTTTAGGAGTTGAAATGGCTTAGCTGGAGTTCCATCACTCTCACTAGCTTCGTTCATAGTAATACTTCCTAAGACTCACCTGCCTTCACACTCCAGGATGTCTGGCTCTAGTGATCACACCATCGTGGTTATCTGGTTATTAAGATCTTTTTTGCATACTTCTTCTGTGTATTCTTTCCACCTCTTCTTAATATCTTCTGCTTCTTTGAGATCCATACCATTTCTGTTCTTTATTGTTCCTGTCTTTGCATAAAGTGTTCCCTTGGTAACTCTGTTTTCTTGAAGTGATCTCTAGGCTTTCTCGTTTTATTGCTTTCATCTATTTCTTTGCTTTGTTCACTTAGGGAGGCATTTTTATTTCTGTCTAGTTGACTGTCAAAAAGTATGTTACTGTTTCAATTTGATTTCCTTGTTTATTGGACAGGTTGATCATTTTGTCTTTAACCACTAGGGTTTCTTCTGGTAAGGAATTCCTATCATGTAATTTGGAAATTTCTCTGCTGGATTACCTTTCTATCTCAGAATAAAAAGAGTAAATAATTTTTTTATCCCAGTAAAGAAAATTCTTTTTTTTATGTATGTTTCAAGTGTTTTCTTCCAGTCTGTCAAATTTATTTATAGTTTGTCATACAATGTTTCTACTTTTTAATGTAGTCAAATTTGACAATATTGCCCAATATAATGGCAGTATTTTGGTGCTTCTTTAAGAAGGACTCTCTTTCTCCAGAGTTGAGTTTCAAGAAATTGCAAGTTAATAAATAAATAAGTCCAAAAAAAAAAAAAAGAAATTTCAAGTTGTAGAACAATGCATAAATTATTTCTGTTAAAAATAACTCATGAGGGGCTTCTCTGGTGGTCCATTGGGTAAGGATACCGCCTTACAGTGCAGGGGGCATCAGTTCGATCCCTGGCCTGGGAAGATCCCACATGCCATGTAGTGGCTGGACCGATGTGTCCAGTTACCGATCTGGAGCTCTGGAGTGCATGCGGCCAGAGCCAGTGCTCTGTGACAACAGAGGCCACTGCAATGGGAAGCCCACACAGGCCAAAGAACAGGGATGGATGAAACTGAAGAAATGAAAGACCAATAGAAGTGGCCTGCCCGCCCCTCACCCCCCAAATAACTCATGATACTATGCGTTTTCTTCTGGATGTCTACGTATGTATCAGGTCAAACTGGTAATAGTGAATATTTTTGCAGATAAGTGAAAGGTCTCAGATTGAGAATGGTAATCAAAGACATCTTTAGGGCTTCCCTGGTGGTCCAGTGGGTAAAGAGTCTGTCTTGCAGTGCAAGGGGTGCCGGTTTTATCCCTGGCCTGGGAAGATCCCATGTGCTGTGGAGCGGCTGTACTGGTGTATCCAATTACGAGTCAGCGCTCTGGAGTACATGTGCCCAGAGCTGGTGCTCTGCAACAAGAGAGGCCACCACGATGGGAGGCCCACACAGACCAAAGAATTAAGATGGATGAAAATAAATAAATGAAGGACCAGTAAAAGAGGCCAAAATTGAAGGAAAAAAAAAAAAATCTTTAAACCCCTCACCTTGAAAACAATTTTGGTGAAGACCTTGTGTATTGCTTATGTAATTTAAGGTCAATGTATGTGTATACATATATATTTAATATACTTAAATGCATATATATATATATATATATATATATATATATATATATATAGAACCAAACAACCATATAGAAACTTTACTGCAATTCACTGTTTTGCATACTGACTTTATTGGGCCATCTCCAGATCCTGTGGTTTCATCTGCCTGTTTCATCTCATCCTCTGATCCAGACTTACTAGATTTATTATCTTCTTCTTGTTCTTACATAATTTCAATTTCTTCTTCACTCTTTTCTCAGGTTCACCTTCCTCATCTTTTTCAATAATTTCAGTCTCACTTTGCTTTTTCCTATTCCAATTCTATTGGCTTCTACAGGACCGCTTTCTCTTCCTTTACTTCTTGCTGCAATGCTCCCTTTGTGGCTTACGTATTTCCAGTTTTTTGAAATCCACATCTTCATATTTTTTTCTTTACTTTTCTTGGCCAACAAAATGAGTTAATTAATGCCATTTAAGCCCTGCACAAGGTAAATGAACCAAAGCAGTACTTAAATGCATATATATTTATTATAAGAACAGTGTAATCACTTAAATTTTTTTTTAAAAAGAGAGATGTGTTCATGTTTCTACTACTTATAAGCACTGTTATAATTTTGGTGTACTGTTTTTATTACCAGTTTGTTTCCCTATGAATTTTTGAATTTAAAAGTTCAAAATTAAAGTATATGTTCATCTTTAAAGAAACTTAACATGCTTATGTGCATTTGACCATTATTGCCACATAGACTTCATAAAGTCAGATTTAAAGAGGATATAACATGTGCTTTTTCCTGATTAAACCATAATTTAGTTTATTATTTCCTTAATGGTGGATTCAAATGGTTTTTATTTATTTTACAGATTTGAAAAAGTTGATAATCTCCTATGTGATGGCTACTTTGCATACATCTTTAAGATTTTCCCTCCTTTTTTCAAACCCATGTGCTGTGGAGCGGCTGTACTGGTGTATCCAATTACAGTCAGCGCTCTGGAGTACATGTGCCCAGAGCTGGTGCTCTGCAACAAGAGAGGCCACCACGATGGGAGGCCCACACAGACCAAAGAATTAAGATGGATGAAAATAAATAAATGAAGGACCAGAAAAAGAGGCCAAAATTGAAGGAAAAAAAAAAAAATCTTTAAACCCCTCACCTTGAAAACAATTTTGGTGAAGACCTTGTGTATTGCTTATGTAATTTAAGGTCAATGTATGTGTATACATATATATTTAATATACTTAAATGCATATATATATATATATATATATATATATATATATATATATAGAACCAAACAACCATATAGAAACTTTACTGCAATTCACTGTTTTGCATACTGACTTTATTGGGCCATCTCCAGATCCTGTGGTTTCATCTGCCTGTTTCATCTCATCCTCTGATCCAGACTTACTAGATTTATTATCTTCTTCTTGTTCTTACATAATTTCAATTTCTTCTTCACTCTTTTCTCAGGTTCACCTTCCTCATCTTTTTCAATAATTTCAGTCTCACTTTGTTTTTTCCTATTCCAATTCTATTGGCTTCTACAGGACCGCTTTCTCTTCCTTTACTTCTTGCTGCAATGCTCCCTTTGTGGCTTACGTATTTCCAGTTTTTTGAAATCCACATCTTCATATTTTTTTCTTTACTTTTCTTGGCCAACAAAATGAGTTAATTAATGCCATTTAAGCCCTGCACAAGGTAAATGAACCAAAGCAGTACTTAAATGCATATATATTTATTATAAGAACAGTGTAATCACTTAAATTTTTTTTTAAAAAGAGAGATGTGTTCATGTTTCTACTACTTATAAGCACTGTTATAATTTTGGTGTACTGTTTTTATTACCAGTTTTTTTCCCCTATGAATTTTTGAATTTAAAAGTTCAAAATTAAAGTATATGTTCATCTTTAAAGAAACTTAACATGCTTATGTGCATTTGACCATTATTGCCACATAGACTTCATAAAGTCAGATTTAAAGAGGATATAACATGTGCTTTTTCCTGATTAAACCATAATTTAGTTTATTATTTCCTTAATGGTGGATTCAAATGGTTTTTATTTATTTTACAGATTTGAAAAAGTTGATAATCTCCTATGTGATGGCTACTTTGCATACATCTTTAAGATTTTCCCTCCTTCAAAGTTATAATAATAATATCTTTTTCATATATTCTTAATACTTTTTATATAATTGATTTTAGAAAAACAAAGCAAAATGTCTTATTTCGAGTGTATTCAAAGAATACGTAACCAGAACTGCAGTTGCTGATTCCAAAGCTCTGAGTGCTGTGTTCCTAGAAGGATTTGCCAGGGAAAACTAAGCCATGAGGCCATCAACAAATTCTGAGGGCACCAGGTTGACTATATTAGTCAACTATGAGGTATAATCTTAAATGTTATTTTTTAAATTGCTATTTGAAATGGTGAAATTGTGCCTGATTTTTGTAATTTACATTCTTTTAATTACTAATCAGGAATAACCATTATTCTATACCTGTTTCTCTATTTGTTTTCTTCTTTTGTGAATTATACATACCATTTGCTCACTTGGCTGTTCGAGTCTTACCCATTGTCATTGACAGAATTGATGTAATATAATCACATTCTAAATGTTTTCTCAGTCCATTTTTGCATTTTTAATTTCAGTTATACGTCTCCTTTCAGAGTTTTGAGTGACTGTTTTTTTCTTTTATGTAAAATGCTTCATAGTTGTCTTTTAAAAGTAACTATTTAATCGTTCTGGATGAGAGTATTTATGTAGATTTCTAACTATTTAAATGAAGGTATTAATAAAGTTGATCTTTAAAAGTAAATTAAGCCCTGCACAAGGTAAATGAACCAAAGCAGTACTTAAATGCATATATATTTATTATAAGAACAGTGTAATCACTTAAATTTTTTTAAAAGAGAGATGTGTTCATGTTTCTACTACTTATAAGCACTGTTATAATTTTGGTGTACTGTTTTTATTACCAGTTTGTTTCCTATGAATTTTTGAATTTAAAAGTTCAAAATTAAAGTATATGTTCATCTTTAAAGAAACTTAACATGCTTATGTGCATTTGACCATTATTGCCACATAGACTTCATAAAGTCAGATTTAAAGAGGATATAACATGTGCTTTTTCCTGATTAAACCATAATTTAGTTTATTATTTCCTTAATGGTGGATTCAAATGGTTTTTATTTATTTTACAGATTTGAAAAAGTTGATAATCTCCTATGTGATGGCTACTTTGCATACATCTTTAAGATTTTCCCTCCTTCAAAGTTATAATAATAATATCTTTTTCATATATTCTTAATACTTTTTATATAATTGATTTTAGAAAAACAAAGCAAAATGTCTTATTTCGAGTGTATTCAAAGAATACGTAACCAGAACTGCAGTTGCTGATTCCAAAGCTCTGAGTGCTGTGTTCCTAGAAGGATTTGCCAGGGAAAACTAAGCCATGAGGCCATCAACAAATTCTGAGGGCACCAGGTTGACTATATTAGTCAACTATGAGGTATAATCTTAAATGTTATTTTTTAAATTGCTATTTGAAATGGTGAAATTGTGCCTGATTTTTGTAATTTACATTCTTTTAATTACTAATCAGGAATAACCATTATTCTATACCTGTTTCTCTATTTGTTTTCTTCTTTTGTGAATTATACATACCATTTGCTCACTTGGCTGTTCGAGTCTTACCCATTGTCATTGACAGAATTGATGTAATATAATCACATTCTAAATGTTTTCTCAGTCCATTTTTGCATTTTTAATTTCAGTTATACGTCTCCTTTCAGAGTTTTGAGTGACTGTTTTTTTCTTTTATGTAAAATGCTTCATAGTTGTCTTTTAAAAGTAACTATTTAATCGTTCTGGATGAGAGTATTTATGTAGATTTCTAACTATTTAAATGAAGGTATTATAAGTCTTTCTAGAAGCACCATGTTTCTGTTTTTAACTCTGCCTATACAGTAGTTTTAATCATTGTTTTGGATAACAACATTAACATGGTTTTCATTCAATTTGGAAATGCTTAGAATCTGTAAGTAGTTGCCAGTGTGTTGGATTATGAAGTTAAAAATCCCAAAATATTTTTAATGGCTTGGCTGCATATAACAATATAAAACTTACAAGAATAAATAATCTCTACCATCAGTTTAAATAAGAGTTTAGATGGACTAAACTGATATAACTTTTACACTGTATTGTGACCAACATGGATGACAGAAGAGAAAATTGCCATGTGTTATTAGTTTTGCAAGAATTATACCCAAGGTTCTTTTCAGCCTGTTCATAGTGGAATGCTCTCAAATGCTTTATTTTTCCTCATCTTTCAGTTTCCCTTCACACTGCAGAAATTCCCTCATCAGTGTTTCAAAATCCATAATTATGTGTGATGAATTTTGAGATTGGATAGTTTCCCCATTTATGGTAAATTTGTATTGCATTTAGATTCATGAAATAAGGAATGGTAGTTGTATCTAAATTTTTATTCAAATTATAAATGTGTTTATATTCCAGAATGCAAAGGACAAAGGATATGCAGTTGATGGAAATATTTTCTTAGGGCTCCTGATCTTCATCTTCTGTGTCAACAGCACTGGGAGGAGCTAACCATGCCCACCCTCCTTTTTTTTTTTTTTCATTTATTTTTTTGTCGGGGAAGACGGGTTGGGGAGGGAGGAGGGCGGGCGGACCACTTCCATTGGTCTTTCATTTATCCAGTTTCATCCATCTTTGTTCTTTGGCCCGTGTGGGCCTCCCATCACGGTGGCCTCTGTTGTCGCAGAGCACCAGCTCGGGGCACATACGCTCCAGAGCTCCAGTCCAGTAATTGGACACATGGGTCCAGCCGCTCCATGGCACGTGGAATCTTCCCAGGCCAGGGATCGAACCGGTGCTCCTTGTACTGCAAGGCAGTGTCCTTACCCACTGGACCACCAGGGAAGCCCCCCACCCTCCTTCTTGATACATGCTTTTATCTCTTGCCATCCAGGATTCCACAACTCTGACTGCTCCCTCTCAGTCTGCTTCATTGACGGTTCCTTTTTTCTACACTGTCTTGATACTTGTATGCCCTAGGCTAAGTCATGGGCCTTTTGCCTTCTCTAAGTATACCTTTTTTGTTGATCTTATCCATGGTCATGGTTTAAAACCCAACTATATGTCAGTGACTCCAAAATAAGTAACTTTAGTTCAGACTTCTCCGTTCAACTCCTAATCAGCATGTTCTAAACTATTGATTTTTACCTCCACCACCCCAACCCCAATTCTGCGCTCCCACGTTATTCTTCATCTTATTCATGATCAACTGTGCAGTTCCATTTACATGCATGCTCAGTCGTGTCTGACTCTGCAGCCCCATGGACCGTAGCCTGCCAGGCTCCTCTGTCCATGGAATTTTCCAGGCAAGGATACTAGACTGGGTTGCCAGTTCCTACTCCAGTGTAGTTTCTTCTGGCAAAGGTCAAAATCATACTGTGGTCCTGAGTTTCTCTCTTTCTTTCAGTCTGCACATAGAAACATTGTATTTGACGTTCGCTCTACCTTCAGAGTTTATCCTGAATCCGATCAACTCCATTGCCATTAATACTACCCTAGCTGGAGCCTTCAATCAGTAGACTTTCTCCCTCTTTAGTCTATCCTCAATTCAGCCATCAGTGAACCCTTTTAATTAGGTCCAAGTATATTCACTAATATACTTGTATTAGCAAGATACATGTAGTGAAAATGTAAAACATGAGTGAAAAAGATTGACACACCTTCAGTGTAACAGTAAGCAGTAAGAGAAACAGATTTGCTTTGGGAAGGTGTGCATACGGGGCTCTTGTCCATTCAGCATCCACTTTGTTCTTTGCCTGTGGCCCCCTGTTTTTCGCAGACCCCTCCACGCCAGAGCTCCAGTCCAGTAATTGGACACATGGGTCCAGCCGCTCCATGGCACGTGGAATCTTCCCAGGCCAGGGATCGAACCGGTGCTCCTTGTACTGCAAGGCAGTGTCCTTACCCACTGGACCACCAGGGAAGCCCCCCACCCTCCTTCTTGATACATGCTTTTATCTCTTGCCATCCAGGATTCCACAACTCTGACTGCTCCCTCTCAGTCTGCTTCATTGACGGTTCCTTTTTTCTACACTGTCTTGATACTTGTATGCCCTAGGCTAAGTCATGGGCCTTTTGCCTTCTCTAAGTATACCTTTTTTGTTGATCTTATCCATGGTCATGGTTTAAAACCCAACTATATGTCAGTGACTCCAAAATAAGTAACTTTAGTTCAGACTTCTCCGTTCAACTCCTAATCAGCATGTTCTAAACTATTGATTTTTACCTCCACCACCCCAACCCCAATTCTGCGCTCCCCACGTTATTCTTCATCTTATTCATGATCAACTGTGCAGTTCCATTTACATGCATGCTCAGTCGTGTCTGACTCTGCAGCCCCATGGACCGTAGCCTGCCAGGCTCCTCTGTCCATGGAATTTTCCAGGCAAGGATACTAGACTGGGTTGCCAGTTCCTACTCCAGTGTAGTTTCTTCTGGCAAAGGTCAAAATCATACTGTGGTCCTGAGTTTCTCTCTTTCTTTCAGTCTGCACATAGAAACATTGTATTTGACGTTCGCTCTACCTTCAGAGTTTATCCTGAATCCGATCAACTCCATTGCCATTAATACTACCCTAGCTGGAGCCTTCAATCAGTAGACTTTCTCCCTCTTTAGTCTATCCTCAATTCAGCCATCAGTGAACCCTTTTAATTAGGTCCAAGTATATTCACTAATATACTTGTATTAGCAAGATACATGTAGTGAAAATGTAAAACATGAGTGAAAAAGATTGACACACCTTCAGTGTAACAGTAAGCAGTAAGAGAAACAGATTTGCTTTGGGAAGGTGTGCAGGTCCATTTCAATTAAATTGATGAATTGTTAGGGTTTAAAAACATGATCTACAGCAAACACATGTTAACATCTTAAATGCTAGGAGTGGATGACTAGGTACTGTATATCCTATATATTTCTGAAAATTTGAAATATTTCCTAATAATGATAGAAGTTAATAGATGGAAACACTTTACATCTTATTATCCTATGTCAGTCTGTGCCGGGCTTTTAAGGTTGCTTGTAGTCTCTTATTTCAGACAACTCACTCCAGTATTCTTGCCTGAAGAATCTCATGGACAGAGGAGCTTGGCAGACTACAGTCCATGGGGTTGCAAAGAGTTGGGCACAGCTGAACAACTAAGCAACATTTCAACTTATCCTCTGTGCTAAAGACATTTTTCATGTAATATTCATTTTCATACTTTAAAATCAAAGAAGTCAACCATAAGAGTGGACATTTGTAGACTAAAGGATATTCAGGAAAAATGAATGAAAAAAGGTAGGGAATACATTTCATAGCAGGAATATGTAACTGTTAGAGTTACATATTAGAGCAGCTGAGCACATACAGAGAAGCCATGAGACTGTCTTTTATATGTCTTTTATATAAAATGTGTAAAGAGGCTTAGGATGTAGGATGAGGACTCGTGGCTTAAAGGAGCTTTGCAGAAACCTTCTGGACCTTCTATAAAAATCTTTCTGAGAGTTATCTCTGTCCAGTAGAGGCCCTTTCTCAGTCGTGTCTGACTCTGCAGCCCCATGGACCGTAGCCTGCCAGGCTCCTCTGTCCATGGAATTTTCCAGGCAAGGATACTAGACTGGGTTGCCAGTTCCTACTCCAGTGTAGTTTCTTCTGGCAAAGGTCAAAATCATACTGTGGTCCTGAGTTTCTCTCTTTCTTTCAGTCTGCACATAGAAACATTGTATTTGACGTTCGCTCTACCTTCAGAGTTTATCCTGAATCCGATCAACTCCATTGCCATTAATACTACCCTAGCTGGAGCCTTCAATCAGTAGACTTTCTCCCTCTTTAGTCTATCCTCAATTCAGCCATCAGTGAACCCTTTTAATTAGGTCCAAGTATATTCACTAATATACTTGTATTAGCAAGATACATGTAGTGAAAATGTAAAACATGAGTGAAAAAGATTGACACACCTTCAGTGTAACAGTAAGCAGTAAGAGAAACAGATTTGCTTTGGGAAGGTGTGCAGGTCCATTTCAATTAAATTGATGAATTGTTAGGGTTTAAAAACATGATCTACAGCAAACACATGTTAACATCTTAAATGCTAGGAGTGGATGACTAGGTACTGTATATCCTATATATTTCTGAAAATTTGAAATATTTCCTAATAATGATAGAAGTTAATAGATGGAAACACTTTACATCTTATTATCCTATGTCAGTCTGTGCCGGGCTTTTAAGGTTGCTTGTAGTCTCTTATTTCAGACAACTCACTCCAGTATTCTTGCCTGAAGAATCTCATGGACAGAGGAGCTTGGCAGACTACAGTCCATGGGGTTGCAAAGAGTTGGGCACAGCTGAACAACTAAGCAACATTTCAACTTATCCTCTGTGCTAAAGACATTTTTCATGTAATATTCATTTTCATACTTTAAAATCAAAGAAGTCAACCATAAGAGTGGACATTTGTAGACTAAAGGATATTCAGGAAAAATGAATGAAAAAAGGTAGGGAATACATTTCATAGCAGGAATATGTAACTGTTAGAGTTACATATTAGAGCAGCTGAGCACATACAGAGAAGCCATGAGACTGTCTTTTATATGTCTTTTATATAAAATGTGTAAAGAGGCTTAGGATGTAGGATGAGGACTCGTGGCTTAAAGGAGCTTTGCAGAAACCTTCTGGACCTTCTATAAAAATCTTTCTGAGAGTTATCTCTGTCCAGTAGAGGCCTAGATTGCTTCAGAGTGGTGATTGTTCTATTCATGATTGAAATATGTAAGTAGAATATTAAATATTACCAATGATGTTGAGTGGTTTCTGTGTGTGATTTCGAACAGACTGACCCCTAATTTTCTTGTTTGGATGTGCTCTCATTTATAAAGTGGTGCTCAGGCTTAATATTCTTTGGTTTTTTTTAAGTTTTATTTATTTTTTTTGGGGGGTGTGGTGCGGAGGGAGGGGGACGTGCGGGCCACTTCTATTGGTCTTTCATTTATCTGTTTTCATCCATCTTTGTTCTTTGGCCCATGTGGACCTCCCATCGCGGTGGCCTCTGTTGTCACAGAGCACCGGCTCTGGGCGTATGTGCCCCAGAGCTCCGGCTCGGTAATTGGACACATCGGTCCAACTGCTCCATGGTACGTCGGATCTTCCCAGGCCAGGGATCGAACCAGTGCTCCTTGCACTGCAAGGCGGTGTCCTTACCCATTGGACCACCAGGGAAGCTCCAGGCTTAATATTCTTGACATGATCTCATATGTGCAGAATGCAATGTGTTCCCCAATTAATACCAGATTATTTCAGCTCTTCAGGTGTGTGGTCTCCCAAGTTAATCTCTGGTTAATATCATGTAATATCATGAGCTTCTTGAGCCTCTGTGCTCACCGATTGGACAATTATGAAAGACATAGGAAAGAAAGAAAAGTGTGTTCTTTCTAATCTCCTTACTCAGACGTTTGTGTTTGTGGATCTTATAGTTAAGAATCAGGCCATGTAAGAAGGACTTCATTGGTCTAATGTTTAACACTTCCTTTAAGGGAAAAAACACCAATCTAATTTCTTGGATATTCCTTAATACCACCAAAATAGGGAATACATTTCATAGCAGGAATATGTAACTGTTAGAGTTACATATTAGAGCAGCTGAGCACATACAGAGAAGCCATGAGACTGTCTTTTATATGTCTTTTATATAAAATGTGTAAAGAGGCTTAGGATGTAGGATGAGGACTCGTGGCTTAAAGGAGCTTTGCAGAAACCTTCTGGACCTTCTATAAAAATCTTTCTGAGAGTTATCTCTGTCCAGTAGAGGCCTAGATTGCTTCAGAGTGGTGATTGTTCTATTCATGATTGAAATATGTAAGTAGAATATTAAATATTACCAATGATGTTGAGTGGTTTCTGTGTGTGATTTCGAACAGACTGACCCCTAATTTTCTTGTTTGGATGTGCTCTCATTTATAAAGTGGTGCTCAGGCTTAATATTCTTTGGTTTTTTTTAAGTTTTATTTATTTTTTTTGGGGGGTGTGGTGCGGAGGGAGGGGACGTGCGGGCCACTTCTATTGGTCTTTCATTTATCTGTTTTCATCCATCTTTGTTCTTTGGCCCATGTGGACCTCCCATCGCGGTGGCCTCTGTTGTCACAGAGCACCGGCTCTGGGCGTATGTGCCCCAGAGCTCCGGCTCGGTAATTGGACACATCGGTCCAACTGCTCCATGGTACGTCGGATCTTCCCAGGCCAGGGATCGAACCAGTGCTCCTTGCACTGCAAGGCGGTGTCCTTACCCATTGGACCACCAGGGAAGCTCCAGGCTTAATATTCTTGACATGATCTCATATGTGCAGAATGCAATGTGTTCCCCAATTAATACCAGATTATTTCAGCTCTTCAGGTGTGTGGTCTCCCAAGTTAATCTCTGGTTAATATCATGTAATATCATGAGCTTCTTGAGCCTCTGTGCTCACCGATTGGACAATTATGAAAGACATAGGAAAGAAAGAAAAGTGTGTTCTTTCTAATCTCCTTACTCAGACGTTTGTGTTTGTGGATCTTATAGTTAAGAATCAGGCCATGTAAGAAGGACTTCATTGGTCTAATGTTTAACACTTCCTTTAAGGGAAAAAACACCAATCTAATTTCTTGGATATTCCTTAATGCCACCAAAATAGGACTGGAGGAGACTATTTGAATTATCCAAGGTTCCTACATGGGAAAAAACATCCCACCTTTTGCCTTTGGGGTTGCATATGGGAAAGAGGACTCAACATCTATAGTAAGTAAGCCCCCTTTAAATTTTTATAAAAAGACTGAAGCTTGTCTTTCTTAAAATGACTGTTTTGTACCCTACTGTGTTTCCAGCATCCAGCACAAGAGCTGACATAATGTGTGCTCAGTAAATATTGTTGAACATATGAGTTATTGTATTTATTTGACCTTTCCCTGAATCTGGAAAGTAAGTTGCAGCACATTTTCCATGTCTCTGAGTACCCATGCTATGGTCCTTGAGTCGTTTGCTCCACTAATCTTGTTTCTATGGTGAAATGAACTCGTATCTACTCTCTCGGGGGATATAGGGGGTTGGCAACATCTCTGTTAATTGTGAGGTCACCAGTAAGACCTGGCAGGGATGAGTACTTCCCCTAATCACAGCTGCGCGGCTTTCTCAGTAGTCTCATTCAGCTCCACTTCAAGCACATAACTGGGTTGGAATTGCATGAGATAAGTGCTTCGAGGGTTCATCACCATGGTGAGTGGTTCTGAACCACCCAGTGACTAACCCTTTAAGGACTAGGTGCACAGTCGAATGTACCAGCTCCTTCAGTGCCAGGGTGGGTGACAAGTTGGCAGCCAGCTTTTCCTAAGAAATACAGGTCAAGCAAAGTTAGTTAATACAGTTAAACTCTCCAGTGACTCTACCAAGGGGGACATATAGAATTCTCTCATTTGCAACCAAAGAAAGTCACATTGTTATGACTTTTGCGAACCCTGATTGATATAGGCAGGAGAGTGTTCTTTGGCTCAGTTTTTGTTGTTGAACTTAACAGCAATATGAACACATGTGTTTGATCATCTTGGACAAGATGACTCATTTTTAACCTGTGCACTATGGGTTAGACAGGGTGAGAGCTTCTCTAGAGTGAACCACACAATGACTTATTCCTGTCCTTTCCTTACAGCCAAGAAGGACTTCATTGGTCTAATGTTTAACACTTCCTTTAAGGGAAAAAACACCAATCTAATTTCTTGGATATTCCTTAATGCCACCAAAATAGGACTGGAGGAGACTATTTGAATTATCCAAGGTTCCTACATGGGAAAAAACATCCCACCTTTTGCCTTTGGGGTTGCATATGGGAAAGAGGACTCAACATCTATAGTAAGTAAGCCCCTTAATTATTATAAAAAAGACTGAAGCTTGTCTTTCTTAAAATGACTGTTTTGTACCCTACTGTGTTTCCAGCATCCAGCACAAGAGCTGACATAATGTGTGCTCAGTAAATATTGTTGAACATATGAGTTATTGTATTTATTTGACCTTTCCCTGAATCTGGAAAGTAAGTTGCAGCACATTTTCCATGTCTCTGAGTACCCATGCTATGGTCCTTGAGTCGTTTGCTCCACTAATCTTGTTTCTATGGTGAAATGAACTCGTATCTACTCTCTCGGGGGATATAGGGGGTTGGCAACATCTCTGTTAATTGTGAGGTCACCAGTAAGACCTGGCAGGGATGAGTACTTCCCCTAATCACAGCTGCGCGGCTTTCTCAGTAGTCTCATTCAGCTCCACTTCAAGCACATAACTGGGTTGGAATTGCATGAGATAAGTGCTTCGAGGGTTCATCACCATGGTGAGTGGTTCTGAACCACCCAGTGACTAACCCTTTAAGGACTAGGTGCACAGTCGAATGTACCAGCTCCTTCAGTGCCAGGGTGGGTGACAAGTTGGCAGCCAGCTTTTCCTAAGAAATACAGGTCAAGCAAAGTTAGTTAATACAGTTAAACTCTCCAGTGACTCTACCAAGGGGGACATATAGAATTCTCTCATTTGCAACCAAAGAAAGTCACATTGTTATGACTTTTGCGAACCCTGATTGATATAGGCAGGAGAGTGTTCTTTGGCTCAGTTTTTGTTGTTGAACTTAACAGCAATATGAACACATGTGTTTGATCATCTTGGACAAGATGACTCATTTTTAACCTGTGCACTATGGGTTAGACAGGGTGAGAGCTTCTCTAGAGTGAACCACACAATGACTTATTCCTGTCCTTTCCTTACAGCCACTTTTGGAAAGAGTTAATTTTGTTTTAAAAAAGTCAGTTGTACAAGCTCTTAATTTTCCTTTAACCTTGCTAGTCCTTCCTCCTCAGTCTCCATTACTGATTGCTACTCTGCTCAATGTTAGGGTCCTCAGGTTTGTTTCTAAGCTCGGTTCTGTTCTATCTCTATAATATCACTCATCACTGTGAACTGAAATATTATCTTTATGTTGGCAGCTTCCAGACGCTACACAAAGGTTCACATCCCAACTGTCT
Source organism: Tragulus kanchil (assembly GCA_022376925.1). NCBI lineage: Eukaryota > Metazoa > Chordata > Mammalia > Artiodactyla > Tragulidae > Tragulus > Tragulus kanchil. The sequence goes on along the minus strand of JAIOJX010000029.1, from coordinate 51,273,168 downwards.
ACTTGATTCCTCTCTACTTGGGTGTTTCACAGATATATCAATCCTAAGACAGTCTGATAAGAAACTTTATTTGCCCCTAAAAATCTATTTCATCTCAGTATTAGACATTTTTATCTCAATTACAAGCATCTGTCTTCCTCTTGAGTATCTAAGAAGCTCTGGAATCATCCTTAATTCTCTGTGTTATTGTCCCTCTACACATCAGCATTGAAAACATTAACAAGCTTGGGTGGTTGCTCACTGGTTTGCATGAGAAGGCAGAATTAACCTCAAGTGTGTTTACTTTGTGTCTGTGTCCTTAGTTTGGCCACATGTGTGGCTTTCTTGGTCTAGCCATCACAGTCTTGCACTTGAACTATTATAACTGACTTTCAAACTGATCTCCCTGATTTTACTCATGTCACCCTGTAGTCTGGAAAGATCAAGAATGACTTTCTTCCAAATGTAACCAGTCATGCCATACATTGGTTCTGAACCACCCAGTGACTAACCCTTTAAGGACTAGGTGCACAGTCGAATGTACCAGCTCCTTCAGTGCCAGGGTGGGTGACAAGTTGGCAGCCAGCTTTTCCTAAGAAATACAGGTCAAGCAAAGTTAGTTAATACAGTTAAACTCTCCAGTGACTCTACCAAGGGGGACATATAGAATTCTCTCATTTGCAACCAAAGAAAGTCACATTGTTATGACTTTTGCGAACCCTGATTGATATAGGCAGGAGAGTGTTCTTTGGCTCAGTTTTTGTTGTTGAACTTAACAGCAATATGAACACATGTGTTTGATCATCTTGGACAAGATGACTCATTTTTAACCTGTGCACTATGGGTTAGACAGGGTGAGAGCTTCTCTAGAGTGAACCACACAATGACTTATTCCTGTCCTTTCCTTACAGCCACTTTTGGAAAGAGTTAATTTTGTTTTAAAAAAGTCAGTTGTACAAGCTCTTAATTTTCCTTTAACCTTGCTAGTCCTTCCTCCTCAGTCTCCATTACTGATTGCTACTCTGCTCAATGTTAGGGTCCTCAGGTTTGTTTCTAAGCTCGGTTCTGTTCTATCTCTATAATATCACTCATCACTGTGAACTGAAATATTATCTTTATGTTGGCAGCTTCCAGACGCTACACAAAGGTTCACATCCCAACTGTCTACTTGATTCCTCTCTACTTGGGTGTTTCACAGATATATCAATCCTAAGACAGTCTGATAAGAAACTTTATTTGCCCCTAAAAATCTATTTCATCTCAGTATTAGACATTTTTATCTCAATTACAAGCATCTGTCTTCCTCTTGAGTATCTAAGAAGCTCTGGAATCATCCTTAATTCTCTGTGTTATTGTCCCTCTACACATCAGCATTGAAAACATTAACAAGCTTGGGTGGTTGCTCACTGGTTTGCATGAGAAGGCAGAATTAACCTCAAGTGTGTTTACTTTGTGTCTGTGTCCTTAGTTTGGCCACATGTGTGGCTTTCTTGGTCTAGCCATCACAGTCTTGCACTTGAACTATTATAACTGACTTTCAAACTGATCTCCCTGATTTTACTCATGTCACCCTGTAGTCTGGAAAGATCAAGAATGACTTTCTTCCAAATGTAACCAGTCATGCCATACATTGTCTTACTTCCAGTTATACTTCAAATACCATCTAAATGCGTTATCATGGTCTTCAGAGCTCTGCATGAATCATGCCTTGCCAAACCTTCTGTTCTGTTTTTGCTGCAATAATTGCCAAACCTTCTGTTCTGTTTCTGCTGCAATAATTATTTATCTGTGACTCCCATCATTGGTTTTGTTTCCACACTACTTCTTTAACTGCGTTCTGGTTTATCTATAGGTATTTCTCACTGATAGACTTTACACGCATGCCACCATTATTTATTGCTTTGGTCACTGCAGTGACCTCCCAACAAGAAGTCTCCAGTTCAATCTGTCTATTAAATTAAAATGTAATCTAAGCTATTCATGTATATCACTTGAAAAATCAATTAAATTGTAAAAATCACAGTGTAAAAAATAAACTTTCTTGCCCCCTCCTCTCCATCTTTTGGTTTTTATCCTTTAGGAGTAGTTGTATTTCTTTTAGTATAAATACTTACTTTGCCTTTATATTGCTAAGTCATACAGTTATATTGTTTGTTCTTTGTTTCTCATTTAAAAAAATGTCACTGTGACATGAACATATGACACAAAAACATATATTGTTATAAATAATCATTTAAAATTGTTCACTTGTATAAAGTCAAAGTTGACACATTGAGTTCCTCCCATCTACCTTTAGTATATGGCCTCCTGCACCTAAAATGCCACTCTTCTCTCACTTATATTCTGTTTTATAGGTCTGGCTACTTCAGGTCTTGCCTCATATGTGATCTCCTTAGGGCTACCCTCTGTAGCATCTCAACTTCTGCTCTATTTCTCTTAGATCCTTATTTGTTTCTTTAATGATACTTTCCCTACTTTATAATATCTTAATTTTACACCCTTGTTAACAAGCTTGGGTGGTTGCTCACTGGTTTGCATGAGAAGGCAGAATTAACCTCAAGTGTGTTTACTTTGTGTCTGTGTCCTTAGTTTGGCCACATGTGTGGCTTTCTTGGTCTAGCCATCACAGTCTTGCACTTGAACTATTATAACTGACTTTCAAACTGATCTCCCTGATTTTACTCATGTCACCCTGTAGTCTGGAAAGATCAAGAATGACTTTCTTCCAAATGTAACCAGTCATGCCATACATTGTCTTACTTCCAGTTATACTTCAAATACCATCTAAATGCGTTATCATGGTCTTCAGAGCTCTGCATGAATCATGCCTTGCCAAACCTTCTGTTCTGTTTTTGCTGCAATAATTGCCAAACCTTCTGTTCTGTTTCTGCTGCAATAATTATTTATCTGTGACTCCCATCATTGGTTTTGTTTCCACACTACTTCTTTAACTGCGTTCTGGTTTATCTATAGGTATTTCTCACTGATAGACTTTACACGCATGCCACCATTATTTATTGCTTTGGTCACTGCAGTGACCTCCCAACAAGAAGTCTCCAGTTCAATCTGTCTATTAAATTAAAATGTAATCTAAGCTATTCATGTATATCACTTGAAAAATCAATTAAATTGTAAAAATCACAGTGTAAAAAATAAACTTTCTTGCCCCCTCCTCTCCATCTTTTGGTTTTTATCCTTTAGGAGTAGTTGTATTTCTTTTAGTATAAATACTTACTTTGCCTTTATATTGCTAAGTCATACAGTTATATTGTTTGTTCTTTGTTTCTCATTTAAAAAAATGTCACTGTGACATGAACATATGACACAAAAACATATATTGTTATAAATAATCATTTAAAATTGTTCACTTGTATAAAGTCAAAGTTGACACATTGAGTTCCTCCCATCTACCTTTAGTATATGGCCTCCTGCACCTAAAATGCCACTCTTCTCTCACTTATATTCTGTTTTATAGGTCTGGCTACTTCAGGTCTTGCCTCATATGTGATCTCCTTAGGGCTACCCTCTGTAGCATCTCAACTTCTGCTCTATTTCTCTTAGATCCTTATTTGTTTCTTTAATGATACTTTCCCTACTTTATAATATCTTAAGTATATTTGTCTGAATCTTTTATTTTTTCCTGCCTTTCTTCCTAATATATGAGGTCTCTGAAGATGAGTATTTAATTTGTTTTCATCTTTGAATCCTCATTGCCTTGCCTACTGCCATATTGTGGATATTCAGTAGATATATTTGTTGGATGAGGTACTGCTTATGGTTGGGTGATGCCAGGACTTGCATGCAAGTGCTTGCCTTTGTGGGAGTTGCCGCTGTTTAATACTCTTCTAGTGTTAGGTGTTCTCTAGTAGTGTAGGATCTTGGAGTCAGTGTTCCCTCTCCGAAGCCCCGGGCTTGATTCCTGACCAGGGAATGGAGATTCCGCGACTTTGTTGCTGGGTGGAACTATGTTCCCTCCCTGTAGTTTGACCTGAGGCCAAACTTTGGTAAAGGTAATGGCGACCCTCTCCAAAAGGACCTATTCCCGCATGCTCTATCAGGAGCACTACCACAGTGTTCCCAACCCTGTTGCAGGCCACCGTCAACCTCTGCCACTGCCAGAGACTTCAGAACACTCAGAGGTGAGTCTGGCTCAATCCCATGTGGGGTCACTGTTCTTTTCTACTGGATTCCAGTGCGCACAGACTCTGTTTCCCTAGTCCTGCTTGGCGGTTCTCTCATCAGGTTAATGACAACCTCCTTCAAGAAGAATTAAGCACAATGCCATCTTTCTGAGGACTACTCTAGGACACTTGTAACCCAAGGAGGCATTTGGACCCTCAAAAGCAGGTCTGGCTCAGTCTCTTGTGGGGCTACTGCTCTTTTCCCAGGTTTTGGTGTGTAACTGGCTTTGCATGTTCCTACCCAGATTTAAAAATGTCACTGTGACATGAACATATGACACAAAAACATATATTGTTATAAATAATCATTTAAAATTGTTCACTTGTATAAAGTCAAAGTTGACACATTGAGTTCCTCCCATCTACCTTTAGTATATGGCCTCCTGCACCTAAAATGCCACTCTTCTCTCACTTATATTCTGTTTTATAGGTCTGGCTACTTCAGGTCTTGCCTCATATGTGATCTCCTTAGGGCTACCCTCTGTAGCATCTCAACTTCTGCTCTATTTCTCTTAGATCCTTATTTGTTTCTTTAATGATACTTTCCCTACTTTATAATATCTTAAGTATATTTGTCTGAATCTTTTATTTTTTCCTGCCTTTCTTCCTAATATATGAGGTCTCTGAAGATGAGTATTTAATTTGTTTTCATCTTTGAATCCTCATTGCCTTGCCTACTGCCATATTGTGGATATTCAGTAGATATATTTGTTGGATGAGGTACTGCTTATGGTTGGGTGATGCCAGGACTTGCATGCAAGTGCTTGCCTTTGTGGGAGTTGCCGCTGTTTAATACTCTTCTAGTGTTAGGTGTTCTCTAGTAGTGTAGGATCTTGGAGTCAGTGTTCCCTCTCCGAAGCCCCGGGCTTGATTCCTGACCAGGGAATGGAGATTCCGCGACTTTGTTGCTGGGTGGAACTATGTTCCCTCCCTGTAGTTTGACCTGAGGCCAAACTTTGGTAAAGGTAATGGCGACCCTCTCCAAAAGGACCTATTCCCGCATGCTCTATCAGGAGCACTACCACAGTGTTCCCAACCCTGTTGCAGGCCACCGTCAACCTCTGCCACTGCCAGAGACTTCAGAACACTCAGAGGTGAGTCTGGCTCAATCCCATGTGGGGTCACTGTTCTTTTCTACTGGATTCCAGTGCGCACAGACTCTGTTTCCCTAGTCCTGCTTGGCGGTTCTCTCATCAGGTTAATGACAACCTCCTTCAAGAAGAATTAAGCACAATGCCATCTTTCTGAGGACTACTCTAGGACACTTGTAACCCAAGGAGGCATTTGGACCCTCAAAAGCAGGTCTGGCTCAGTCTCTTGTGGGGGCTACTGCTCTTTTCCCAGGTTTTGGTGTGTAACTGGCTTTGCATGTTTGGCCTACCCAGTCTCTCTGGTGGGTTTGAGGTTTGATTTTTTTCTTTTAGAATTTTGTTTTCTTTATCATGCCTCTTTTAAAGTTTTTTTAATCTTTATTTTCAGCCATCTTTTTTTTTTTTTTTTATTCTTTGGCGTTTGTGAGCCTTCCATTACAGTGGCCTCTCTCATTGCAGAGCACTGGCTCTGGGCAAATGTGCTCTAAAGTGCAGGCCTGCAATTGGATACACTGGTCCAGTTGTTTCACAGCACGTGGAATCCTCCCTGGCCAGGGATCGAACCAGTGCACCTTGCACTGCAAGGTGGACTCTCTACCCACTGGACCACCAGGGAAGCCCTGAGGTTTTATTTTTTTAAAGCACAGTTGTGCTTCTCCTATGGTCTTGTTGCAGCTTCTCCTTTGCTCTTGGATACAGGGTATCTTTTTTGAGGTTAGATCCAACCTCCTCCTGTTGATGGTTTTTCAGCAGCTGGTTGCAATGCTGACATTTTCACAGGAGCAGATGAGTGCACCTCCTTCTATTCCACCTTCTTGGTCTCTCTCCTCAGTAGATACATTTGTGATGAACTTTAATAAACACCAGAAAGATACAGCAAAGGTAGAGCTTTTAGCTAGACTGATTGATAAACTTAGAAGTATATTTAAAACTGAATTTGCAGGGGCTTCCCTGGTGGTCCAGTGGGTGGAAAGTCCACCTTGCAATGCAGGGGGCGCCAGTTCGATCCCTGACATGGGAGGATCCCATGTGTCGCTGAGTGGCTGGACCAGTGTGTTCAATTGCGGGCCAGCGCTCTGGGACACGTGCACCCAGAGCTTGTGCTCTGCAACAGGAGAGGCCACTGTGATGGGAGGCCTACATAGGCCAAAGAGCAAAGATGGATGAAAATAAATAAATGAAAGACCAATAAAACAGAGGCCAAAAAAAAAAAAAAAAAGAAAAAATACCCAGAAAAACTGACTTTGCTCTCGAAAGATTTCTTAGTTTGTTTTTTGCTTATTTTAAGAATTCATAGAAACCCTAGGGGATTAATAAAAAATTATTATAGCCAACAAGAGATCATACTAAAGTGAATGGATATAAAAAGTATGTGAGGGGTTTCCCTGGTAGTCCAGTGGGTAAGGACACTGCCTTGCAGTGCAAGGGGCACCGGTTCAATCCCTGGCCTGGGAAGATCCCACGTGCCATGGAGCGGCTGGACTGATGTGTCCAGTTACTGAACTGGAGCTCTGGAGAGCATGTGCCCGGAGCTGGTGCTCTGTGACAACAGAGGCCACCGCGATGGGAGGCCCACATGGGCCAAAGAACAAAGGTGGATGAAAATAGATAAATGAAAGACCAGTAGATGTGGCCTCCCCTCCCCACCACCTTTCTCACCAACCCGCCTCCCCCCCCCAAAAAATTAAAGTATGTGAAGATCAATACACTTGGTTTTTTGTTATGAGCAGAAATTTCTCCTATAAAATGAGAAAATAGATAACCCTTATCATAATCAAAAAGTGAATTATTTTTGGATAATGAAGTGTTAGGATGGAGCATTCATTTTCAGCTCTATCAGTTTTTACCGCTTCTTTTTTATTTCTTCAACATAGCTTCTGTTTGTTAACCATACTGGTGATGTTGTTTGTAATGGAATTAAAAATGGACATTTTCAAAATTGCTTTTAGATCCATATTTCTGTCAAATGTTGGGGAGAAATTAGGAGAAGGCAATGGCTTCCAAGAAAATAAGAGAAAACATTTTTTTGTCATGTGTAAGAATAAAATCTATTTTTGTAAAATTATTATGTAGATACAACAGTGCTGTTGAAAGAACATAACACAGAAGGCCCTCATGAGGTGTCCAATAGTAGTCTTTAACCAGTTGTCTAAGAAAATACAGGTTGTCTAAAAAAAAAAGTAAAATTTTATTGGTTAATTTCTGAATATGAATCTAATAAGTGACAGTGCTATGGATTAATGCTCTGGGTTCCTTTCTAAGTATCACCTCCCATGTATCAATTAGTTCCAGGTACTCTAGATTTGCTTTTCCTTAAACATGCTAAACTCATTCCCATCTCAAGGTCTTTGTTTCTCTCTCTGCCTAGATGTCTTGGCCTAGTCATCTCTCATATTCTAGTTTTTTGCTTAGATGTCACCTCAACAGCAAGGCCAGTCCCTCATACTCTCTTACCTTTCATAATGTTTGGTGTCTGAGTTCATGTTATACATACTTAGCTTTTTATTGAATAAACAGGACTCAAGAAATATCATAATAAAACAAGCAGCTTGCTTTTCGTTTGTTCACACGTGTTTCTCCATTCTTTCTTCCTTCTGGTGTTTTGTTTACTCCTGGATTATGAGAAGTCCCCTGGTGAATTTAGTCACAGATGTCTCTGTTTGGTAATTTAAAATATTGGTCCTGTAATCACCAAGCCATCCAAATTCACATAAATTTAAAATTTCTCTAAGACCCATGCTGTCCACATTCAGGCTTTCTGAGCGCTGATCACCTGCAATCAGGAATGGGAATGTGGAGTCAGAGTCTCATTATTCCCCATGTAGAGCTGTCAGTCCTCCTGCCCAGTGTGCTGGGTTCCTCTGCATCCCCTTGTTAGGATAATGAAGTGTTAGGATGGAGCATTCATTTTCAGCTCTATCAGTTTTTACCGCTTCTTTTTTATTTCTTCAACATAGCTTCTGTTTGTTAACCATACTGGTGATGTTGTTTGTAATGGAATTAAAAATGGACATTTTCAAAATTGCTTTTAGATCCATATTTCTGTCAAATGTTGGGGAGAAATTAGGAGAAGGCAATGGCTTCCAAGAAAATAAGAGAAAACATTTTTTTGTCATGTGTAAGAATAAAATCTATTTTTGTAAAATTATTATGTAGATACAACAGTGCTGTTGAAAGAACATAACACAGAAGGCCCTCATGAGGTGTCCAATAGTAGTCTTTAACCAGTTGTCTAAGAAAATACAGGTTGTCTAAAAAAAAAAGTAAAATTTTATTGGTTAATTTCTGAATATGAATCTAATAAGTGACAGTGCTATGGATTAATGCTCTGGGTTCCTTTCTAAGTATCACCTCCCATGTATCAATTAGTTCCAGGTACTCTAGATTTGCTTTTCCTTAAACATGCTAAACTCATTCCCATCTCAAGGTCTTTGTTTCTCTCTCTGCCTAGATGTCTTGGCCTAGTCATCTCTCATATTCTAGTTTTTTGCTTAGATGTCACCTCAACAGCAAGGCCAGTCCCTCATACTCTCTTACCTTTCATAATGTTTGGTGTCTGAGTTCATGTTATACATACTTAGCTTTTTATTGAATAAACAGGACTCAAGAAATATCATAATAAAACAAGCAGCTTGCTTTTCGTTTGTTCACACGTGTTTCTCCATTCTTTCTTCCTTCTGGTGTTTTGTTTACTCCTGGATTATGAGAAGTCCCCTGGTGAATTTAGTCACAGATGTCTCTGTTTGGTAATTTAAAATATTGGTCCTGTAATCACCAAGCCATCCAAATTCACATAAATTTAAAATTTCTCTAAGACCCATGCTGTCCACATTCAGGCTTTCTGAGCGCTGATCACCTGCAATCAGGAATGGGAATGTGGAGTCAGAGTCTCATTATTCCCCATGTAGAGCTGTCAGTCCTCCTGCCCAGTGTGCTGGGTTCCTCTGCATCCCCTTGACTGTAGCACTAAGGGAAGCAAGAAGGAGAAGAGGGGCTTCCCTAGTGGTCCAGTGGGTAAAGAGTCCGCCTTGCAGTGCAAGGTGCACCAGTTTGATCCCTGGCCCAGGAAGATTCCACGTGCCGTGGAGCAGCTGGACCAGTGTGTCCAGTTATGAGCCAGTGCTCTGGAGCACATGTGCCCAGAGCCAGTGCTCTGCAACAAGGGAGGCCACTGCAGTGGGAGGCCCACACAAACCAAAGAATGGAGATGGATGAAAATAAATAAATAAATAAACAAAGTAATAAAAGGGGTCAAAATTAAAAAAAAAAAGAAGAAGAAGAAGGGGAAGAATACTTGTATGACCAAGCGGTTTACAGGTGTGTGGTTAAAGTTTATGACAGGTGCTTAAAGTGAACACGCACACTGTCTCTCACAGACCACATTCATGGATTTCTAGGAGGCTTTCCTCCCCAAAACTGCCCCTAAGCCCCTGAGGTCTTTCACTTACTCGTTATTTGAGGAGAATTAGTTCATCTTTTCTGAATGGTGACTTTCAGCTCCTGCTTTCTTTCTTAAGTAAGCGGTGGGATACTTCCCCGCTATATTATGATCTTGGTTTTATTATGAAATAGAATATAGGCATAAATAAGTGTACAAATCATCACTGTAAATCTTCTTAACAAATGGTAATAAAGTAATTAATATGTGTAATTTTGACCCAGTTGAACAAATAGCACATCATCTCCCCTACTGGGGTATGAAGGGGTTTGTTTACGTTACAACTGAGCTTTTATTGAATAAACAGGATGTTTTGCGGGGACACGTGTTTCTCCATTCTTTCTTCCTTCTGGTGTTTTGTTTACTCCTGGATTATGAGAAGTCCCCTGGTGAATTTAGTCACAGATGTCTCTGTTTGGTAATTTAAAATATTGGTCCTGTAATCACCAAGCCATCCAAATTCACATAAATTTAAAATTTCTCTAAGACCCATGCTGTCCACATTCAGGCTTTCTGAGCGCTGATCACCTGCAATCAGGAATGGGAATGTGGAGTCAGAGTCTCATTATTCCCCATGTAGAGCTGTCAGTCCTCCTGCCCAGTGTGCTGGGTTCCTCTGCATCCCCTTGACTGTAGCACTAAGGGAAGCAAGAAGGAGAAGAGGGGCTTCCCTAGTGGTCCAGTGGGTAAAGAGTCCGCCTTGCAGTGCAAGGTGCACCAGTTTGATCCCTGGCCCAGGAAGATTCCACGTGCCGTGGAGCAGCTGGACCAGTGTGTCCAGTTATGAGCCAGTGCTCTGGAGCACATGTGCCCAGAGCCAGTGCTCTGCAACAAGGGAGGCCACTGCAGTGGGAGGCCCACACAAACCAAAGAATGGAGATGGATGAAAATAAATAAATAAATAAACAAAGTAATAAAAGGGGTCAAAATTAAAAAAAAAAAGAAGAAGAAGAAGGGGAAGAATACTTGTATGACCAAGCGGTTTACAGGTGTGTGGTTAAAGTTTATGACAGGTGCTTAAAGTGAACACGCACACTGTCTCTCACAGACCACATTCATGGATTTCTAGGAGGCTTTCCTCCCCAAAACTGCCCCTAAGCCCCTGAGGTCTTTCACTTACTCGTTATTTGAGGAGAATTAGTTCATCTTTTCTGAATGGTGACTTTCAGCTCCTGCTTTCTTTCTTAAGTAAGCGGTGGGATACTTCCACGCTATATTATGATCTTGGTTTTTATTATGAAATAGAATATAGGCATAAATAAGTGTACAAATCATCACTGTAAATCTTCTTAACAAATGGTAATAAAGTAATTAATATGTGTAATTTTGACCCAGTTGAACAAATAGCACATCATCTCCCCTACTGGGGTATGAGTTTCTACTGGGGCTTGTTAGCCTTTGTTCACTGTTACAAACTGAGCTCTGGCTGTTCAGAGTTCATACTCACAAGCATTTTATAGAGTAGAGGCTAGAGTGAATGGACAGCTAATAAGAATGCGAAGATTTAGAAGATAAGCTACTATTCACCAATTAAAAACCAACTTATAATGTTTAGTTAATACTGTTGGGTTGGCCCCAAAGTTTATTTGGGTTTTTGGTATGATGTTATGAAAAACCCAAACTTTTGGGCCAACCCAATATTAAACAAAATTAACTATAAACTTTTCCTTAAATGGAGAAATAAAGTAGACTATGAAACTTTAAGGGTTTCCCTGATGGTCCAGTGGGTAAGGACACTGCCTTGCAGTGCAAGGGATGCCAGTTCGATCCCTGGCCTGGGAAGATCCCATGTGCTGCGGAGCGGCTGAACCGATATGTCCAACTACTGAACTGGAGCTCTGGAGTGCATGTGCCCAGAGCTGGTGCTTTGTAGCGAGAGAGGCCACTGCGATGGGAGGCCCACACAGGCCAAAGAACAAAGGTGGATGAAAATGAATAAATGAAAGACCAATAGAAGTGACCCCCCCCAAATTATATATATTAAAAAAAACTAGCATATGTATACATGTGTATGGGTACACACATGCACATACACAATTATGTTTACATGTTAATTGACTAGAAAGAAATGTATATGTACATACATTATATTAATAATTCTATATGATGGCTTTTTTGTTTTTCAACTATATATTTTTTAAATGATCTGCTGTTTAAAAGTTCTGATTTTATGATCAGAAAGCATTTTACTAAAAAATTCCCAAATTGGATTTCTTTCCCAAAACTCCCCTGAGGTTTATTTATTGAGGAGAATTAGTTCATCTTTTCTGAATGGTGACTTTCAGCTCCTGCTTTCTTTCTTAAGTAAGCGGTGGGATACTTCCACGCTATATTATGATCTTGGTTTTATTATGAAATAGAATATAGGCATAAATAAGTGTACAAATCATCACTGTAAATCTTCTTAACAAATGGTAATAAAGTAATTAATATGTGTAATTTTGACCCAGTTGAACAAATAGCACATCATCTCCCCTACTGGGGTATGAGTTTCTACTGGGGCTTGTTAGCCTTTGTTCACTGTTACAAACTGAGCTCTGGCTGTTCAGAGTTCATACTCACAAGCATTTTATAGAGTAGAGGCTAGAGTGAATGGACAGCTAATAAGAATGCGAAGATTTAGAAGATAAGCTACTATTCACCAATTAAAAACCAACTTATAATGTTTAGTTAATACTGTTGGGTTGGCCCCAAAGTTTATTTGGGTTTTTGGTATGATGTTATGAAAAACCCAAACTTTTGGGCCAACCCAATATTAAACAAAATTAACTATAAACTTTTCCTTAAATGGAGAAATAAAGTAGACTATGAAACTTTAAGGGTTTCCCTGATGGTCCAGTGGGTAAGGACACTGCCTTGCAGTGCAAGGGATGCCAGTTCGATCCCTGGCCTGGGAAGATCCCATGTGCTGCGGAGCGGCTGAACCGATATGTCCAACTACTGAACTGGAGCTCTGGAGTGCATGCGCCCAGAGCCGGCGCTCTGCAACAACAGAGGCCACTGCGATGGGAGGCCCACACAGGCCAAAGAACAAAGGTGGATGAAAATGAATAAATGAAAGACCAATAGAAGTGACCCCCCCCAAATTATATATATTAAAAAAAACTAGCATATGTATACATGTGTATGGGTACACACATGCACATACACAATTATGTTTACATGTTAATTGACTAGAAAGAAATGTATATGTACATACATTATATTAATAATTCTATATGATGGCTTTTTTGTTTTTCAACTATATATTTTTTAAATGATCTGCTGTTTAAAAGTTCTGATTTTATGATCAGAAAGCATTTTACTAAAAAAAATTAGAAAAAGGAAGAAGGAAAGAAAAACAGAAACCTTGAACTGTTCTCCCAGATCTACCATGGGAGAGTGACTTGGTTTTCACCATTGAAGGAGGCCTGGAGATGAAGCCCTCTGCACAGTCTGAAGGCCAGTGTGCCTTTGGCAGCCCACATGCCTGTCACATAAAACAGCTCAAGATCAAATTCAGAGCTTAATGCAGTATTTTTGTCTTCTGCTTTGGGAGGGATGGGGCCTGGCCTTATTCTTGATATCAGATTTTGGGTATCTACCATCTGTGAGGTGTTGTGCTTGATGTCAAATGGTCAGTGCAACATTTTTTGAAGATGAGTTATTTGGAACAACCATCCTATGGTAGATCTTGCTTTTTCAGATAGCCTCACAGGAAAAGCAGCACATACTCCAAGCCAGGTGGCCTTAGGTTTGAACCCTGTCCTCACCACATACTCATGTGTCACCTCAGGACACAGTAAATCTTTTTGAAACTTGCTTTTTTTTCAGCTACAGAATGGGCGGCATTAACATAGAAATCCCAAGCTGGTTGTTTATGAAATGAAATAGTGTATATACAGTGTCTGGCATACTGGCATGTTATCTTCTGCTGTTCTTGTTTTCTTATAAACATTTCAAAATAAGTTTGAAAAAGGAAGAGGAAAGGAATATATAGGCTTTTTCTTTTTTTAAGCTTGAGTAATTAGGAAAGAGTCATGCAGAGAGATATAGACTAGAGAGAAGGTGCTAGTTTGGGGGCAGTTAAGATGTATCTAAAGGCAGATGAGGAGTAAGAGGCAAGAAGAAAGGATCTTGAATGGAAGAAGTGGATCTGGAAGGGACTTTGGGGGTCATTTCTATGGGGGGGTTCTAAATTCCTCGGGAATGGTGAAGGCAGAGAAACAACTGCTGACTGAAGACCTGCCTTGGGGTGAGAAACAGGACCTGTTTAAGAAAACAGAAACAGTTGCTAGAGAAGTAGAGCCGTAGAATAATTGTGGAGGAGAAAGGTGGTCAAGGGTCAGATGCCCAAGGGAGGAGAATAAAGGGAAGGACACGGTGGGTGGCCTCAGAGCAATTTCCCAGTCTAGTGGGGGAAGCTAGAAAACTGGTGGAAATATAAGGAGAATGTAGGTGGCAAGCAGATTCAGTGATGTATTAAAATCAGTTTGGAAATTGGGAGGCTTAGCTTCTAACCCTGACATTCCCATGAACTTTCTGTGTGATTCTGGGCAAGTCATGCAAGATTTCTAAGCCTTGGTTTTCTTGATTTTTTTGAACTACAGATGGCCAGATGAGTCTGAATTTCCTTCTACCATTGTTGTTTCATGATTCTTTTTGAAGCCCTTTGGCAGGGAAAGTAAATGGAATGATGTTAACAATGTGGTCACATGAAAACTTTTCCTAAAGATAAAACTTGGATACACAGGAAAGTAAGGCTCAAAGTGCCAAAAGGGAAGAAATCAAATTGTAATTTTCTCCCAGATAGGGTCACAGGTAGAGCGTGGCTCAGAGAAGCAAATGGATCTAATTTATTTTCTCTCAAAAACGAAGGAAACACTGAGTTACAAGTAACATTCCATGAGCACCTGCTGTGTTCCAGGTCCTGTGCTTGATGACGGACACCACACCCCAGGCCTTCCCTGAAATAGCCCATGGTCTCATCAGAGAGTCATGCAAGTGGCACTTACAGGGGGCCTAAGTGCAAGAATGGAAAAGGTGGATAGAGGAGGCCATGGTTCCTTTGGAGAGGGGACAGGACCAGCTTGATTTTGAAGAAATAATTCTTCATACCAACAGGGATTTTTCTGGAAAGAGAAACCAGCATATGCAGTGTACCAAGATATGACTATGTAACTAAAAATTAGTCTGAGATATGTTAAAATGTAAAGTTTCTTCACACATTAACATTTGTCTGTAGGGGTTATATGTGAAGTTTAAATGGAGAGGCAGGCAAGAGTTTATCGAGACCATATAACTTAGATATCTTCACTTGGAGTTAGTCCTCACAGTCATAAAGAGGGAACTTGGAAAAGATCGAGTCAGGAGAATATTTTAGTATGATATGGTAAATAGATAGATATAGTGTCAGAAGTGTGTTTTCCTCCAGATTTGTGTGTACATATAGAAGGAGATGGACATGATTGAAGAGGCTGAGCATGCATGCAGAGAATACACAGAGGCATGAGAAGCTACTCCCACTTACAGGAATATGGAAAATCATGTTTCCCTTGAATGAAGTCTAAAAGGAACTTAATAGTATGGCAGTTTATGTCAGTCCCTATGTTATGCTGATGTTTTAAACTATATGTTTTACTGACTTAATGAGATGCACACTATGACAGTACCATACCAGAGAATGTTTTGGAAAATACAGTTAACTTATATAGAAGTTCACATCATGTAATATATAAGACATTAGTGTAAAATGTTTTTATTAGCAGTGTACTGATGCCAGAGCCTTTCAGCCCCTTCTATTACTGCTGTTTAGAAGTCAAACACTTATGCTTCTTCTAGTAGCTCAGGGATTCTCTCGTATACTTTATATTCAGATAATAAACTAATCATTCTCAGACCTTCAGGACACTGACTTTTTTTTTCTGCCCAGAGTGTTGTCATTTGATGGTTCCAGTTATATTGGTTCATCTTATTTTACCTGTTTCTCTGCTCAAGCCAGGCATCTTTTTTTAATGTAATACTGTATTTTTTAAATTAATTTTCATTGGAGTATAGCTGCTTTGCAATGTTGTGTGTTAGTTCTACGCTTCAGCAAAATGAACCAGGTCCATGGTCAAGTGGCACTTACAGGGGCCTAAGTGCAAGAATGGAAAAGGTGGATAGAGGAGGCCATGGTTCCTTTGGAGAGGGGACAGGACCAGCTTGATTTTGAAGAAATAATTCTTCATACCAACAGGGATTTTTCTGGAAAGAGAAACCAGCATATGCAGTGTACCAAGATATGACTATGTAACTAAAAATTAGTCTGAGATATGTTAAAATGTAAAGTTTCTTCACACATTAACATTTGTCTGTAGGGGTTATATGTGAAGTTTAAATGGAGAGGCAGGCAAGAGTTTATCGAGACCATATAACTTAGATATCTTCACTTGGAGTTAGTCCTCACAGTCATAAAGAGGGAACTTGGAAAAGATCGAGTCAGGAGAATATTTTAGTATGATATGGTAAATAGATAGATATAGTGTCAGAAGTGTGTTTTCCTCCAGATTTGTGTGTACATATAGAAGGAGATGGACATGATTGAAGAGGCTGAGCATGCATGCAGAGAATACACAGAGGCATGAGAAGCTACTCCCACTTACAGGAATATGGAAAATCATTTTTCCCCTTGAATGAAGTCTAAAAGGAACTTAATAGTATGGCAGTTTATGTCAGTCCCTATGTTATGCTGATGTTTTAAACTATATGTTTTACTGACTTAATGAGATGCACACTATGACAGTACCATACCAGAGAATGTTTTGGAAAATACAGTTAACTTATATAGAAGTTCACATCATGTAATATATAAGACATTAGTGTAAAATGTTTTTATTAGCAGTGTACTGATGCCAGAGCCTTTCAGCCCCTTCTATTACTGCTGTTTAGAAGTCAAACACTTATGCTTCTTCTAGTAGCTCAGGGATTCTCTCGTATACTTTATATTCAGATAATAAACTAATCATTCTCAGACCTTCAGGACACTGACTTTTTTTTTCTGCCCAGAGTGTTGTCATTTGATGGTTCCAGTTATATTGGTTCATCTTATTTTACCTGTTTCTCTGCTCAAGCCAGGCATCTTTTTTTAATGTAATACTGTATTTTTTAAATTAATTTTCATTGGAGTATAGCTGCTTTGCAATGTTGTGTGTTAGTTCTACGCTTCAGCAAAATGAACCAGCCGTATATATACATATATCTTCTCTTTAAAAGGATGCCTGATAATAGGAAGTCAGGCATCTTTTTAAACTGTTTGCTGGATTCTGTGTCCTCTTTGCCCTTTCTCCTAATGCCTCTTCTCATAAGAATCAGCTTTCGTCCAGCTTCTGCTATTCCTCCAGAGTCTGAAATTATAATGATCTACACACAGACTATTTACTTCTTGTGATATGCTGTATATTTTTAAAAGTCGGATATTAAAGGATTCTTATCATATGCAGTTTGAGCTCTCAGATATGTACTTTCAACTGGTCCACCAAAAGGCTACATAGAAAACTGAGGTTCCGGCTGGAAAATAAAGAACATTTCCAAAAAGGAGCACTGGTAGTGAAAGAGAACTCGAGGTAATTATATTAGTAGTTTCAACTGCTCAAGTGTATAGGAAGTGAGGCAGGGCAAATGAAATAGTTAACCTAGTAGGAGTAGCAACAGGACTGGAGAATGCCAGGTGCCTTTCTCACTTACTTATTTGTTTGTCTATTTATTTTTGGCTATTCTGGATTTTCACTACTGCCACAGGCTCTTCTCTAGTTGCAGGGAGTGGGGGCTACTCTCTTGTTGAGGTGAGCAGGCTTCTTGTTCCAGTGATGTCTCTTGTGGAACTTGGTCTCTAGGGCACATGGGCTTCAGTAGTTGTGGCACGTGGCTCAGTAGTTCCAGCTCCGAGGCTCTAGAGAGCTGTCTTAATAGTTGTGGTTCGTGGGCTTAGCTGCTCTGCAGCATGTGGGATCTTCTTGTTGCAGTGACTTTTCTTGTTGTGGAACTTGGGTTGTAGGGCACACGGGCTTCGGTAGTTGCAACACATGGGCTCAGCAGTTCTGGCTCTGAGGCTCTAGATCAAAGGCTCAATAGCTGTGGCTCATGGGCTTAGTTGCTCCATAGCATGTGGGATTTCTCTGGATCAGGGATCGAACCTGTGTCTCCTGCATTGGCAGGCAAACTCTTCACCACTGAGCCACCAGGGAAGCCCGCCTTTCTCACTTTTTAGTTGTATTTATTTATGCTTGCATTATAATTTTAGAGGCTTTTCACCTATTAACAGACCATGGTTAATTAGAATTTGAACAAATGAAATGTTTGAATTGAGTTAAAGCAATAGTATATAAAAATTTGTGCACATTCATCATATCAAATTCAGTACACTTACATGGAGGTTAGTGTAAGAGGCTGTTTTAAAAAACACAGGCTTATCTAAATGGAGTAAAAGTCGAATATCAGAATCAGTAAGACAAGAAATGGCTGCTAATTTTCACAAAAGCAGTGGTAAATTTGCTGAATACTGAAATGTTTGCTAAAATGTCAAATCAAAGAATGACATTCAATGACAATAGATCAGATGTCATTGTATGAGAAAATCACATAATAACAGAAATAAGGCAGTTAACTTTTAACTAATTTCATTTATAAATGTTTACACAAAATATTTCAAAATTGTTAAAAAAAGGGTAGTGAAAGAGAACTCGAGGTAATTATATTAGTAGTTTCAACTGCTCAAGTGTATAGGAAGTGAGGCAGGGCAAATGAAATAGTTAACCTAGTAGGAGTAGCAACAGGACTGGAGAATGCCAGGTGCCTTTCTCACTTACTTATTTGTTTGTCTATTTATTTTTGGCTATTCTGGATTTTCACTACTGCCACAGGCTCTTCTCTAGTTGCAGGGAGTGGGGGCTACTCTCTTGTTGAGGTGAGCAGGCTTCTTGTTCCAGTGATGTCTCTTGTGGAACTTGGTCTCTAGGGCACATGGGCTTCAGTAGTTGTGGCACGTGGCTCAGTAGTTCCAGCTCCGAGGCTCTAGAGAGCTGTCTTAATAGTTGTGGTTCGTGGGCTTAGCTGCTCTGCAGCATGTGGGATCTTCTTGTTGCAGTGACTTTTCTTGTTGTGGAACTTGGGTTGTAGGGCACACGGGCTTCGGTAGTTGCAACACATGGGCTCAGCAGTTCTGGCTCTGAGGCTCTAGATCAAAGGCTCAATAGCTGTGGCTCATGGGCTTAGTTGCTCCATAGCATGTGGGATTTCTCTGGATCAGGGATCGAACCTGTGTCTCCTGCATTGGCAGGCAAACTCTTCACCACTGAGCCACCAGGGAAGCCCGCCTTTCTCATTTTTTAGTTGTATTTATTTATGCTTGCATTATAATTTTAGAGGCTTTTCACCTATTAACAGACCATGGTTAATTAGAATTTGAACAAATGAAATGTTTGAATTGAGTTAAAGCAATAGTATATAAAAATTTGTGCACATTCATCATATCAAATTCAGTACACTTACATGGAGGTTAGTGTAAGAGGCTGTTTTAAAAAACACAGGCTTATCTAAATGGAGTAAAAGTCGAATATCAGAATCAGTAAGACAAGAAATGGCTGCTAATTTTCACAAAAGCAGTGGTAAATTTGCTGAATACTGAAATGTTTGCTAAAATGTCAAATCAAAGAATGACATTCAATGACAATAGATCAGATGTCATTGTATGAGAAAATCACATAATAACAGAAATAAGGCAGTTAACTTTTAACTAATTTCATTTATAAATGTTTACACAAAATATTTCAAAATTGTTAAAATTAGTTTGAAAAATCTAAAAAGAGGGATTATGGGGAACATGCTTATATAGTTCACATTTATTTTGGAGAATGTTTTGTGCCATTTTAATGCACTACTAATTTTCTTTCCTTCTAAAATTAAACTCCAGGAGCAAGCTCCAGGAAATAGTGAAGGACAGGGAAGGGAAACCTGGCATGCTGCAGTCCGTGGGGTCGCAGAGAGATGGAGACAACTTAAAGACTGTATAACAACATTTAAAAGGACAATATTTGCACTAATTTTGTCTAACTGTGAATTATCAAGTACAGGAGAACTTGTGAAGAGAG
Source organism: Tragulus kanchil (assembly GCA_022376925.1). NCBI lineage: Eukaryota > Metazoa > Chordata > Mammalia > Artiodactyla > Tragulidae > Tragulus > Tragulus kanchil. The sequence goes on along the minus strand of JAIOJX010000029.1, from coordinate 51,253,373 downwards.
GCTGATACAAATTTGTGTTCTTCCATGGCTTGTAAATTCACAGCACAGATAAGACAATCCATTCTGTTAGTAGGATACTCTTTGTGGGGCATAGAAAACCTCATGGCTTTCCTGCTTGGAAACCTCATGACTTCCCTGCCAATCCAAGCTGGAGCACTTCCTGTGTTGTAGGACAGTGTTCTGATATCAGATAGGAACCCTTCCCTAAAGAGAATCTGAATACTTGATGCTAAATATGCCCCAGAGTGAACTGAGTCTAGCACCTGTGGTGACTCATTGAATGAATGAGTCATCATTTATAATTATTCCAACATTTTTTTCTTTTTAAAAGTGGCCTTATTTTTAAAATGTGTATAGATAAAATCCTATCACAACAGAGACTTGTTAGTTTTCTCAATTTTAAAACCGTTTATTTGAGAAAAAATTTTTTCCAAAAAATCATTACACTTACATGGAGGTTAGTGTAAGAGGCTGTTTTAAAAAACACAGGCTTATCTAAATGGAGTAAAAGTCGAATATCAGAATCAGTAAGACAAGAAATGGCTGCTAATTTTCACAAAAGCAGTGGTAAATTTGCTGAATACTGAAATGTTTGCTAAAATGTCAAATCAAAGAATGACATTCAATGACAATAGATCAGATGTCATTGTATGAGAAAATCACATAATAACAGAAATAAGGCAGTTAACTTTTAACTAATTTCATTTATAAATGTTTACACAAAATATTTCAAAATTGTTAAAATTAGTTTGAAAAATCTAAAAAGAGGGATTATGGGGAACATGCTTATATAGTTCACATTTATTTTGGAGAATGTTTTGTGCCATTTTAATGCACTACTAATTTTCTTTCCTTCTAAAATTAAACTCCAGGAGCAAGCTCCAGGAAATAGTGAAGGACAGGGAAGGGAAACCTGGCATGCTGCAGTCCGTGGGGTCGCAGAGAGATGGAGACAACTTAAAGACTGTATAACAACATTTAAAAGGACAATATTTGCACTAATTTTGTCTAACTGTGAATTATCAAGTACAGGAGAACTTGTGAAGAGAGGCTGATACAAATTTGTGTTCTTCCATGGCTTGTAAATTCACAGCACAGATAAGACAATCCATTCTGTTAGTAGGATACTCTTTGTGGGGCATAGAAAACCTCATGGCTTTCCTGCTTGGAAACCTCATGACTTCCCTGCCAATCCAAGCTGGAGCACTTCCTGTGTTGTAGGACAGTGTTCTGATATCAGATAGGAACCCTTCCCTAAAGAGAATCTGAATACTTGATGCTAAATATGCCCCAGAGTGAACTGAGTCTAGCACCTGTGGTGACTCATTGAATGAATGAGTCATCATTTATAATTATTCCAACATTTTTTTCTTTTTAAAAGTGGCCTTATTTTTAAAATGTGTATAGATAAAATCCTATCACAACAGAGACTTGTATCTCATGGAGAGTTTTCCAAATCATAACTTTAAAAAAACCGTTTATTTGAGACAGTATTTAATATGCTAATATGGCAATACAAAGATGAGTAATTTTAATTCTTTGGACTCTCTGAGCTCTTCAGTCCATTCTGAAATATTTGACTGCTCATATTTATTATAACTATACTTGTTAATAAAATAACAATTTTGATTAACATTTATTAAGAGGTTACTCAGCATCAGATTCTATAATAGGAACATGTTGTTGTTGTTTAGTCCCTCAGTTGTGTCTGACTCTTTTTTCATGACCCCATGGACTGTAGCCCACCAGGCTCTGCTGTTCATGGAATTTTCCAAGTGGGGTGCCATTCCCTTCTCCAGGGGAACTTTATGACCCAGGGATTGAACCCACATATCCTGCATTGGCAAGTGGGTTCTTTACCACTGAGACACCTGGGAAGTCCTTATGATAGGAACATTACATGTGCTTAAAGATACTTTTAAAAAGTCTTCCAAACAACCCTATGAAAGCTATTATATAAAGACACTGTAACTTTCTCATAGTTACATGGTAGTAATAGGTTATGAACCCAAATAATCTTAAATGCAGAATCTGTCTTTGAGCTTATTAAATTTTATATGGTGGTATGCAATTAAATTTTATGGCATTTGTTGTTATGACTCTTCCCATGCTGAAGTATTACCAATAATATTAAATTAGAATTTGATTTTTGAACCATATTTTATTGTAGCACAGCACAGATAAGACAATCCATTCTGTTAGTAGGATACTCTTTGTGGGGCATAGAAAACCTCATGGCTTTCCTGCTTGGAAACCTCATGACTTCCCTGCCAATCCAAGCTGGAGCACTTCCTGTGTTGTAGGACAGTGTTCTGATATCAGATAGGAACCCTTCCCTAAAGAGAATCTGAATACTTGATGCTAAATATGCCCCAGAGTGAACTGAGTCTAGCACCTGTGGTGACTCATTGAATGAATGAGTCATCATTTATAATTATTCCAACATTTTTTTCTTTTTAAAAGTGGCCTTATTTTTAAAATGTGTATAGATAAAATCCTATCACAACAGAGACTTGTATCTCATGGAGAGTTTTCCAAATCATAACTTTAAAAAAACCGTTTATTTGAGACAGTATTTAATATGCTAATATGGCAATACAAAGATGAGTAATTTTAATTCTTTGGACTCTCTGAGCTCTTCAGTCCATTCTGAAATATTTGACTGCTCATATTTATTATAACTATACTTGTTAATAAAATAACAATTTTGATTAACATTTATTAAGAGGTTACTCAGCATCAGATTCTATAATAGGAACATGTTGTTGTTGTTTAGTCCCTCAGTTGTGTCTGACTCTTTTTTCATGACCCCATGGACTGTAGCCCACCAGGCTCTGCTGTTCATGGAATTTTCCAAGTGGGGTGCCATTCCCTTCTCCAGGGGAACTTTATGACCCAGGGATTGAACCCACATATCCTGCATTGGCAAGTGGGTTCTTTACCACTGAGACACCTGGGAAGTCCTTATGATAGGAACATTACATGTGCTTAAAGATACTTTTAAAAGTCTTCCAAACAACCCTATGAAAGCTATTATATAAAGACACTGTAACTTTCTCATAGTTACATGGTAGTAATAGGTTATGAACCCAAATAATCTTAAATGCAGAATCTGTCTTTGAGCTTATTAAATTTTATATGGTGGTATGCAATTAAATTTTATGGCATTTGTTGTTATGACTCTTCCCATGCTGATAACCTGCTGAAGTAATTTATCAGATTATAAATTTATGATTTAGGGAAATTGAACACCATAGCAGTTATTATTGTAGTCATTAGCTACACTATCAGTTTTATTTATGCCTTTGGATATTGACTGAATCTCAGAATCACACTTATGTATAAGGCAAGAGAAACATATTTCTGTATTTTCACAATCTGTATCGGTGATAATGGTGCCACTTATCCTCAATCCATATGTATATGTACTATATCTTTAATGATTAATATTTAAATTGAAAAATATTTGATATCCTGCCTCATTTTTGTCAGATTTGGCTATAGGGAAAAGTTTATGTGTTTCATGTATCAATTACTTTAAAATTCAAGCTGATTTCATATTTGAGAGAATGAAAACATGTATGGAGAACAAAAGAACTCATTGAAAGTTATATTAAACTTACACAAAAATAGCCCCAATACATAAATGCCTGATATTTGAAAAAAAGCATTAGAATAATTTTTTTATTATCTCTACCCACAAATGATGTGTGTTTGGATGCATGTGTGTGTGTACATGTGTGAACAAGACAGGGAGAGGGAGAAACTGCACAAGAGACAAGGGAAGGAAGAGGGGGAAGGGAACATGAGTGGTGAAGCTGCTGTCCTAGCTATTGAGAATTTTATTAGTGATATAAAACCTTCAGTAAAATGAAATTGGTGAGGATTTTCAGATTTAGTCTTCAGGTATCAAATAATGTCAATTCTGTACAGAATAAAATATGATTGCGCACTGGCAGTTACTTGTTCTTTCCATATGGAGAATGAAATACACTTTAGTGATTCAAACAAAACAAAACGAAACAAAAAAACCTTTTATTCTGAGGAAGTTTTTTTAGCCTAGATTTTTTATAGGAGTTTTTTTTTTTTTTTTTTTTTTTATCCATCTTTATTCTTTTTCATGTGTGGGCTTCCCATTGCAGTGGCCTCTCACACTGCAGAGCACTGGCTCTGGGCACACGTGCTCCAGAGTGCTGGATGGTAATTGGACACACTGGCCCAGTCATTCTGCGGCTTGTGGAATCTTTCTCGTCCAGGGATCGAACCGGTGCCCCTTGCACTGCAAGGTGGACTCTGCCTACTGGACCACCAGGGAAACCGTAGAATTTTCTTTTCTTTTTTTTTTTTTTTTTAGGTAAGAAATAGATTTATTCAGATTCAGAGAAAGCACACTCCACAGACAGAGTGTGGGTCATCGCAGGGTGAATCCAGCGGCCCCCAAAACATGGCGTTCTTAGCTTTTATGGGCTGGGTAATTCCATATGTTAATGAGTGGGAGAATTATTCCAGCTCCTTTAGGGAAGGTGTAGAACTGTCATGGAGCCTCTGGGTGTGTCATTCTTTTCAAAAACTGTGCACTGCCTCTTTCCCTATCCCTTACATTCCTCCCTCAGAGATTTCACTCCCATTTTCTTATGGGAGGCAGAAGGGCTAAGGTCTGTCTTCTGTAATTGCTTCAAGACTGAGCGTGGGCGTTGACCCTGCCTATCTGAGAGTAAAAATCTCCGGAAACCCTAGATTTTTTAAAGAATATTCAGTTTGGAACAATTAGTATATCTGAAAAAATAATTGTATTGCTATGCTAATTATATGTGAATCAAATTAAAATGAAGTATATATGATTATTATAAGAGTAATGTAAAACAGTATTTGAAAACTCTAATATTAGTGTGTTGTATATGAATAATGCAGGTCCTAGGGGATTATTCCTTCAAAATTGCTTACTAAAGAGTTAACAGTGTAAATAATTAAATACACATTTTACATATTAGTATATGTTACACTAGAGCAAAGTAATAAAAATTGGAGAGATCAAGTCATATATTCCTCAGTATAAGATATTTTCCTAGTTACAATTTAAATTTGTATTCTAGAAAAGGAAGGGAAGAAATGATTAGGCTTAGCTTTAATTTTATAAAAGAATACCTCCTTGTTAATAATGTCTTTTTGCTGATTATAACTGTATTTTACAATTTTTAGCCCTCTATTCACAACTGACTAACTTTAAAATATGGCATTGTATGAAATGAAACTCGTTTATGTAAGTGATGTTTCCTTTTATCTGTAACATATTGTTCAAGGGTTTTAAAAAATGTTTAGAAGGCTTAAGAGTATTTTATATAACTTTAATGCTATATATTCCACATTTATTGTGGTATGTTACATGAATTATTTAATGAAATAATGATTGTTAAAAAGTTGGACTATGCGGTGTATGCAATTAAAAACTGTATTGCTCTTCTGTACATTCTGTACATATAAGTGACTTCATGGGCCTCTCAAAGTGAGCCTTTAACATTCCAGAATTTTTACTGTGCATCTGTTGCTGGCATCTAGCCTCCCACCCACACAGGCTAAGACTAACTAAATGAAGTTTATGCTAGTGCAATAAAGTACCTAAAAATGAAGTAGTAAAATGGGAAGAAGTCACCTTATTAGTGGGGTTGCTAAAATTGCCTGACTAGAAAAATGTATGCACTTACATGGAAGAAAATTAGACTGTGTGTGAGTGGAAGAACCTACAAAGGAACATCATTGAATGGTATTTCATATGCATCTTTCTGTGTTATATATTCCAGATGGGATTTATACAACTCAATGAGGACTTCATATTTATTGAGCCACTCAATGATACAATGGCCATAACGGGTCACCCACATCGTGTATATAGGCAGAAAAGATCCATGGAGGAAAAAGTCACAGAGAAGTCAGCTCCTCACAGTCATTACTGTGGTGTCATTTCAGGTAATACCTTCTCTGGGAAGGGTTTAACTAAATATGCAATGTGAGGTGAATCCTATAATAAATCCTCCTTGTTTCTCTCCTTCCCTTCCTCCCTCCCTCCCTTCTTCCTTCCCTCCATTCCCCTCCCTTTCTACTTTCCTCTCTCCCTTCCTTCCTTCCCCATCCCTCCCTCCCTCCCTTTATGTCTATCCATCCATCCACCAAAATGTGGAATGTCTCTTGCTTAATGACAGTTACATATGTTTTTTTAGACTTTTCATTTTCTATGAAGTAGTATATTTTAATATAAAATATAGATACTCAAAAAGGATTCAGATATTAAACTATTGCATGCTGTGTATCCCTTTGAGTTGGGAAGTGTTCCTCATAGGCTACTGTTTACCTAACTGGAATAGAAATGACCCTGAGAGAATTCCAGATACTGTGAAAACTTTTTTTTTTCCATTAAAAAATGTTTAGAAGGCTTAAGAGTATTTTATATAACTTTAATGCTATATATTCCACATTTATTGTGGTATGTTACATGAATTATTTAATGAAATAATGATTGTTAAAAAGTTGGACTATGCGGTGTATGCAATTAAAAACTGTATTGCTCTTCTGTACATTCTGTACATATAAGTGACTTCATGGGCCTCTCAAAGTGAGCCTTTAACATTCCAGAATTTTTACTGTGCATCTGTTGCTGGCATCTAGCCTCCCACCCACACAGGCTAAGACTAACTAAATGAAGTTTATGCTAGTGCAATAAAGTACCTAAAAATGAAGTAGTAAAATGGGAAGAAGTCACCTTATTAGTGGGGTTGCTAAAATTGCCTGACTAGAAAAATGTATGCACTTACATGGAAGAAAATTAGACTGTGTGTGAGTGGAAGAACCTACAAAGGAACATCATTGAATGGTATTTCATATGCATCTTTCTGTGTTATATATTCCAGATGGGATTTATACAACTCAATGAGGACTTCATATTTATTGAGCCACTCAATGATACAATGGCCATAACGGGTCACCCACATCGTGTATATAGGCAGAAAAGATCCATGGAGGAAAAAGTCACAGAGAAGTCAGCTCCTCACAGTCATTACTGTGGTGTCATTTCAGGTAATACCTTCTCTGGGAAGGGTTTAACTAAATATGCAATGTGAGGTGAATCCTATAATAAATCCTCCTTGTTTCTCTCCTTCCCTTCCTCCCTCCCTCCCTTCTTCCTTCCCTCCCTCCCTCCATTCCCCCCTCCCTTTCTACTTTCCTCTCTCCCTTCCTTCCTTCCCCATCCCTCCCTCCCTCCCTTTATGTCTATCCATCCATCCACCAAAATGTGGAATGTCTCTTGCTTAATGACAGTTACATATGTTTTTTTAGACTTTTCATTTTCTATGAAGTAGTATATTTTAATATAAAATATAGATACTCAAAAAGGATTCAGATATTAAACTATTGCATGCTGTGTATCCCTTTTGAGTTGGGAAGTGTTCCTCATAGGCTACTGTTTACCTAACTGGAATAGAAATGACCCTGAGAGAATTCCAGATACTGTGAAACTGAATGCTGTGAGCTCATCATCTTATTTTAGTTTACTTCTCTGTGGATGTCTTAGAAATCTCTTTACTTTGACCAGAAGTGTCTTTCACTTTCTTTCTTCTTTTTCTGTTTGATTCAAGTAAAAGTCATCCTGAGGATTAATATTAGCAGAGGAATAGGAAGAAGAGTCAAGATTTACTTCTTTGAATTTTATCCTCAGTATCAGAATACCTTAAACCTTGAAGTTTAAGTGGCTCATAAACATTCCCAACCAGCAAATCCTAGTCTGGTGTTTGTCTGCCAGTTTTCACAGAAATAAAATGTGGTTACTGTTTGGTAAACTTCCTCATTACTTCCTTTGGCAGAGATATGTGGCATTAGCAAGAAGGGTAAGGAAAAAAGAATGATTTCTATTACATAAAAAGGACCTGAAAGTCATAGCCAACATTCAGTGGTTTCCATAGGAAAAATCTTTGGATATCTAATCGACATCTCTGAATATTCACTGATATGAGGAATAGTTCTACTTAGAATCTGAGGAAATATGAATTTATTGAAGATTGCCTTGGAGATTTAGAATTAGGTGTTAAGATTTTAAGATTAGTATATTAATGTTAGTGTGTTTAGTGCCAAGATAGCAACTTGAAAATTGATTATGATATTTGATTTAGGTATATAAATTGTGATAATAAGCAGCATTTGCAGAGACCTTGGCATGTTCATATCATCAGGTATCTGGGATGATCAGATTCAGACAGGATTTCAGTATGTTTCTCTTTAGATATATCATCTCAAATTAATCTCTGATCTCTGTTTTCTTTTGTGAAAGCTCATGATATCAGTCTGTAGGAGAATTTTCTTCAAAAGTGGTGAAATGAATCTACCTCTGTGTCAGATTATTCTAAATACGTGATCAAGTCAATTTGCAGAAGACACACCCCTTTTCTCTATTCTAAGAACCATAGACACACCGGAGATAAAAAAAACAGATGGACTGAAGTCATAGCCTGAAAAAGAAAAAGAGAAGTTTTCATATTGTGAGATGATAATAGAAACAACTTGGATTTAGTCAGTTTAAAGAGGTTGCCTTGTGTGAATTATACTGAAAATCTACACTATGCAACTTTTAAATCATAGTAAGTTCCAGCTGTTCTAATTACTCATGTACAGAGATGACATAAGGTAGGCTTTGTGTTCCAGTGTGTACAGAGGAAAGGTTTCTAGAGAATTCTTACTTTTGATAGGTTTTATTAAGCATAAATACATGGTTCATATTTGATGGACATTGTTCATAAACTTTCTATTTTTTTCAAGACATGACGGTTATATCCTAATTAACCTGTTTGGATCAAGCACTTGCATGCAAGAATTGCTAAACTATCTGAACTTACCTATTTTCCATGATTTTTAAGCATCTAGAAATTTAAAAATCATTTTAAAATTAGCAATCCATGAAATAAATGATCCATTTACTTATGCTGATACGTTTAATTGTAGCTATTCCCTTCTTATTTCAGGCTAATATATTAGCATATTAAAAACATTCAGATTAGGATAATGCTGCAATTGCCTTTGAACAATGGAATCGTAAAGTTTACTTGTATTCAACTTGGTCTTTGCCTATTCCCCTTCATTGTGCTAATGTTTTAAATTTATTTTGTTTATATGTATTGATTATATGTGTTTTTTCTAAGCAGGTACCTTCATAGTTTAGGATGACTTTGTTGTGTTCCTTTATTAAATGATAACACAGAAGAAAGGAAGGCACAGTAGGTTGGGAGTCAGAGGTCACAGGTTTAAGGTATAGCTTCAGTCTCACTCTAGCTAGATACTCTTCTTCACTTCTCTTGGATTTTTGAACCTGAAATTCTTTATTTGCAGCATAAGCTGAGTGAGTCATCTCACAGGGATGTAGATCTAAACAAGACAGTCCTTGTTCTCAAGATGTGACCAGTGTACCACTTGAGACAAATTTCTAAGTGAGTAATTAGACTATCTGCCATAAGAACCATGACCAGCTCAGGACCCAAGATTCTAAGCTTCTATTATTGAGGTTGTGGGTTGATTCTCAGAATTCAAGGGAAACTTATCCAGACTACAGGGAAGAAAGGAAACAGGGTATACAGGTTAAGAAAATAAACTTTGGGGCTTCCCTGGTGGCCCAGTGGGTAAAAAGTCCGCTTTGTGGTGCAAGGGGTACCGGTTTGATCCTTGGCATGGGAAGATCCCATATGCCTTGGAGCACTAGACCAGTGTGTCCAATTACGAGCCAGTGCTCTGGAGAGCATGCGCCCAGAGCCAGTGCTCAAACATGTACAGAGATGACATAAGGTAGGCTTTGTGTTCCAGTGTGTACAGAGGAAAGGTTTCTAGAGAATTCTTACTTTTGATAGGTTTTATTAAGCATAAATACATGGTTCATATTTGATGGACATTGTTCATAAACTTTCTCTCTTTTTAAAGACATGACGGTTATATCCTAATTAACCTGTTTGGATCAAGCACTTGCATGCAAGAATTGCTAAACTATCTGAACTTACCTATTTTCCATGATTTTTAAGCATCTAGAAATTTAAAAATCATTTTAAAATTAGCAATCCATGAAATAAATGATCCATTTACTTATGCTGATACGTTTAATTGTAGCTATTCCCTTCTTATTTCAGGCTAATATATTAGCATATTAAAAACATTCAGATTAGGATAATGCTGCAATTGCCTTTGAACAATGGAATCGTAAAGTTTACTTGTATTCAACTTGGTCTTTGCCTATTCCCCTTCATTGTGCTAATGTTTTAAATTTATTTTGTTTATATGTATTGATTATATGTGTTTTTTCTAAGCAGGTACCTTCATAGTTTAGGATGACTTTGTTGTGTTCCTTTATTAAATGATAACACAGAAGAAAGGAAGGCACAGTAGGTTGGGAGTCAGAGGTCACAGGTTTAAGGTATAGCTTCAGTCTCACTCTAGCTAGATACTCTTCTTCACTTCTCTTGGATTTTTGAACCTGAAATTCTTTATTTGCAGCATAAGCTGAGTGAGTCATCTCACAGGGATGTAGATCTAAACAAGACAGTCCTTGTTCTCAAGATGTGACCAGTGTACCACTTGAGACAAATTTCTAAGTGAGTAATTAGACTATCTGCCATAAGAACCATGACCAGCTCAGGACCCAAGATTCTAAGCTTCTATTATTGAGGTTGTGGGTTGATTCTCAGAATTCAAGGGAAACTTATCCAGACTACAGGGAAGAAAGGAAACAGGGTATACAGGTTAAGAAAATAAACTTTGGGGCTTCCCTGGTGGCCCAGTGGGTAAAAAGTCCGCTTTGTGGTGCAAGGGGTACCGGTTTGATCCTTGGCATGGGAAGATCCCATATGCCTTGGAGCACTAGACCAGTGTGTCCAATTACGAGCCAGTGCTCTGGAGAGCATGCGCCCAGAGCCAGTGCTCTGTGACGAGAGAAGCCACCGTGATGGGAGACCCACACAGGCCAAAGAATAAAGATGGATGAAAAATAAATAAATGAAAGACCAATTAAAGAGGCCAAAATTAAAAACAGAAAGAAAATGAACTTTGGGGTCAGACTGTGTGTGTTCACATCTGTTGCTACCTCGTCCTATCTTTGGGACTTTGGAAAACTTCTTTGATTTATCCAAAGCTTCATTTACTGTATGCAAAATGGATGTAGTAGTACCTGAACCTCAGGACTCTTGTCAAAATTAAATGAGATTATGTGTAAAATGAAAAACTTGTGAAAATTTAGTGGATGTTGTTAGATGGAGAAAGAACATTTTGGGGAGAAGGAATAATAATACAAAGTCATGAAGGCAGGAGAAATCATCCACTAGGGAAGCTGAAGCCAATGTCTGCAGTGTGGACAGAAGGGTCAAGCCTGGAAAAGTAGTCATAGATGAGATAGTGAAGGTCCTTGAGTGCTGTGGTAATAAAATCTTTACCTAGAAGGCAAAATGTGATCTTTGAAGACTGTAAGCAGGTAAGTGACATTATGAGTCAATATATAGTCCTTAATATTTACTATAAACTTGTAAGTATGCCTAGGACTCAGTGAGTAAGAAGGTCTATAGAATTGAAGAAGACCAGTATATTTCTCAAGTTTTTTGTTTGACCAATTCTTTATTTGCAGCATAAGCTGAGTGAGTCATCTCACAGGGATGTAGATCTAAACAAGACAGTCCTTGTTCTCAAGATGTGACCAGTGTACCACTTGAGACAAATTTCTAAGTGAGTAATTAGACTATCTGCCATAAGAACCATGACCAGCTCAGGACCCAAGATTCTAAGCTTCTATTATTGAGGTTGTGGGTTGATTCTCAGAATTCAAGGGAAACTTATCCAGACTACAGGGAAGAAAGGAAACAGGGTATACAGGTTAAGAAAATAAACTTTGGGGCTTCCCTGGTGGCCCAGTGGGTAAAAAGTCCGCTTTGTGGTGCAAGGGGTACCGGTTTGATCCTTGGCATGGGAAGATCCCATATGCCTTGGAGCACTAGACCAGTGTGTCCAATTACGAGCCAGTGCTCTGGAGAGCATGCGCCCAGAGCCAGTGCTCTGTGACGAGAGAAGCCACCGTGATGGGAGACCCACACAGGCCAAAGAATAAAGATGGATGAAAAATAAATAAATGAAAGACCAATTAAAGAGGCCAAAATTAAAAACAGAAAGAAAATGAACTTTGGGGTCAGACTGTGTGTGTTCACATCTGTTGCTACCTCGTCCTATCTTTGGGACTTTGGAAAACTTCTTTGATTTATCCAAAGCTTCATTTACTGTATGCAAAATGGATGTAGTAGTACCTGAACCTCAGGACTCTTGTCAAAATTAAATGAGATTATGTGTAAAATGAAAAACTTGTGAAAATTTAGTGGATGTTGTTAGATGGAGAAAGAACATTTTGGGGAGAAGGAATAATAATACAAAGTCATGAAGGCAGGAGAAATCATCCACTAGGGAAGCTGAAGCCAATGTCTGCAGTGTGGACAGAAGGGTCAAGCCTGGAAAAGTAGTCATAGATGAGATAGTGAAGGTCCTTGAGTGCTGTGGTAATAAAATCTTTACCTAGAAGGCAAAATGTGATCTTTGAAGACTGTAAGCAGGTAAGTGACATTATGAGTCAATATATAGTCCTTAATATTTACTATAAACTTGTAAGTATGCCTAGGACTCAGTGAGTAAGAAGGTCTATAGAATTGAAGAAGACCAGTATATTTGAGCAGGATATAGAGGTCATCTCTATTTTTATAGCTAGCTTAACCCAACCACTACTGAAATAGTTTCCATATGTCAGCTGTGACGTGAAGATGAGCGTTCATGTGTGGAGGGTATTATGGGGAGCACATAGGCACCACCAGTAAATTCTCATTTAAAAATCTCTTGTTTAACTGGGAGTGTGTGTCGTCAACTCTATTGTTATTATACATGCATTTAGGTAGAAAATATTCTAAAGATTGAGAAGGTGAAGAGTGAGTTCATCAGGGTTGATAACAGACAATGAAGACATTCAAGGAAGCAACTTAGTAAAAACATGACTTCAGTATGTATGGTAGGACTTCCCTTGGTGGTCCAGTGGGTAGGGGGTCTGCTTTGCACTGGCAGAGGGCACCAGTTCTATCCCTGGCCTGGGAAGATCCCATGTGCCGTGGAGTGGCTGGATTGGTGTGTCCAGTTACAAGCCAGCACTCTGGAGTGCACGCACTCAGAGCTAGTGCTCTGCAACAGGGGAGGCCACTGCAATACGAGGCCCACAGAGACTGAAGAATAAAAATGGATAAAAATAAATAAAAGACCAATGAAAGAGGCCAGAATTAAAAATAGATAAATAAATAAATAAAACAGGTAGGTTTCATTCTAATGTGTGTGTGTGTGTGTGTGTGTGTGTGTGTACTATAGGATATAGTACATTTAAGCTTATTTAAATGTAACACACAAATAAGGATATAGTACATTGACAGTTTGAGGCCAACACAGCTGTCATTAGCTGGGACAATAAAGGTAACAACCCTTTGTATCTCTCCCTTTCATGCTCTCTTAGTCATTCTTTTTTATTTATTAATTATTTTTATTTTGCATTTACAGCTATACATTAACCAAGATCAGTCATAGATGTATCCATGACCCTCCTGCCTGAGCCCCCCGCCCCCTCCCTCCCAACCCTACCCCTCCAGATTGTTGCATAGCCTATGTGTATGTAAGTTCCCTTAATCTTCTTGTATTCACAATGGTTGTCTCTTTTACATAAGACAGTGTAGGTTTCCATGTTACTCTTTCTGGTCTCTTAGTCATTCTTGATGTGGTCAAAAAGCACATTTTATTTTCCTTATGTCTCTGTTTCTCCCATGGGTATATCTTCGTCCATATAAACACCCCCTAAATGTAGGCATTTCCTGGACTTCCTCCTTTTCCTTCTGCATCTCATGCCACAGGCTTCCCTGGGATGTTGAAGCCCAAATCCATGGCTTCAACTTGACTGACTCATTGCTTTGTTCCAAACTCTACCTCTGTTTTAACCTCTCTCCTAACGGTCAGGTGTTTAGTAACTCCTACTCAGATGTCTCTCAGGCACCTCAGGCTTAATAAAACTATGACTGAGCCCTCTGTCTATCTTCCCAAACCCCTCTGCTGAGACTTCCCACTGTCTGCCTGATCACTGAAAAATAGACATTTAACCAGCTCCCCGCCCCCCTACATAGGTAAAACAAAACACACAACAGCAACAAGAAACAATAATTCTAACCATCATCCTTTTCCTCTTTTTAGTCTGATTAATTTTACTGGGCTTCTCTGTTCAGTCAGATGAGAAAGAATCCGCCTGCAGTGCAGGAGATGTGGATTCCCGTGTCGGGAAGATCCCCTGGAGAAGGGAATGGCACCCTCCTCAATATTCTTGCCTGGAGAATTCCAGGACAGAGGAGCCTGGTGGGCTACAGTGCATAGGGTCACAGAGAGTTGGACATGACTGAGCGACTAACACTTTCACTTTTGCTGTAGGTGATGTCTACTTTCTAATATTTTAGGTATCATCTCATCTTTTCTGTTCTTACCATTGTGTGATTTTTACCCAAAAGATCATTGATGTGTCCATCTAGGAGAGATGGAAGATCTATGTCTCTGTATCTATATGTCTCTCTACCTATCTTTCCTCTACAATCAGCTTATTAGGTATTGACCCTGCCAAGATGAGCCTTTTCGTATGCTTGTAGGAATTTCTCCTACTAAATATTATAGATTTATGGTAAAATACTAATATGTATCCATAAGTGGAATTGCAAATAGAAAAAACTGCAAAATTAATTCCTAACTATTGTAGATCTTATAATACTAATAAAACTAGTTTTACTTGCTTATCAAGGTCTTTGGTTGTAACTGCTGGTACTAAATATGTGTTTTAACTACAGTGATTCTGATCTTGGGTGGCCTTGGCCTGTAACAACTTGAAGCAGGACTTGGGTTCCCCCCACAAGAGACTGAGTCCAGGTTATAGCAGAGAGAGCACCAAATCCTAGCTGCTAGAGCAGTGGTCAGAGACAAGGCCCTGACTTTTCAACTTTACAGAAAAGAATTCCCACTCAGAGTTGCTGAGTTTGTGCCCTCATGGCAGTCTGCATTACTTATGTGGGACATTTCTTCTGGGTTTCCTTTGGCCAGTCATTTTTATTTGGCTGATTTACAGTCCATATTTGACATATCTTAGGATCCTCCCGTGTGTGTGCACACATCTGTTAGTCAAGATGGCTTCAGTCAAAGGGGCCTGTGGATAGGGCTGGAATCAGTTAGTATCACTCCCCTTTGGCCTCCAAGGAGCGTTTCTGCCAGCGTGTAGTTGGAGAGGTCTCCTGACTTCAAGAGTGAGAAATGTATTCTGGGCAGGGCCCAGCCTCCTGTCTAAGCTGTCCTGCTGTTCTCGTATTTGGAGTTTTGGCCCATGAGGAATGAATCTCCAGTCACTTTGCCCTGGAGGCTGGGACACATCTACCTTCTGCCTCCATTTTGTTGCCAATGGCTACTGCTGCTTTTTCTTGTTTCGTGATCTGATGCTCATTTTTGTTAAATAAGGGGTCTTGGCATTTTATTTTCATAACATTTTGGTTAACTTAGGTAATGGATCTCCATGACATTTGGATAAAACTTCATTTGTTAAATAGATTTTTTAGTCTGTGTCCCAATAGAAAAAAAAAAAAAAAGAAGAAGAACCTGTAATTTATGGAGATTTCTGAGAATAGGGAAGTTACCAGCGATCGTGGTAGAATCTACTTCATGTTAGAGCTCAGAACTAACTCATTTGAGCCTAGAAGTTAGTAATAGAAGGGACCCAATAGGTCAAGAACAGAAAAAATAAACTAATTTTGGCATCACGAAAAGGTGTTAGGAGGGAAGTAAGGTAGAATAGGAAGTAGAATGCAATAGACACCAAAGTCAAGTACCTGAAGCAAGATTCAAAAAAAGGAATTTCTCAGAAGCCAAGAGGATGGACCAAAACTATGAGCATACATACTTCCAAATTCAAAACAAAGTTAGAAATGTCCTTGGAAACATAACTAATTGGACACACTTGTTTATATCCATGGGATTCTATTGAACACACATGTTTATTTCTGGGGACTCCACTAAAAGTAGAATAAAAAATATAAAAGATGTTGGCCAACAAGTACAGAAAAGAATTCCACCCTCAAAAAAGTTGGCTGAGTTTGTGCCCTCATGGCAGTCTGCATTACTTATGTGGGACATTTCTTCTGGGTTTCCTTTAGTCATTTTATTTGGCTGATTTACAGTCCATATTTGACATATCTTAGGATCCTCCCGTGTGTGTGCACACATCTGTTAGTCAAGATGGCTTCAGTCAAAGGGGCCTGTGGATAGGGCTGGAATCAGTTAGTATCACTCCCCTTTGGCCTCCAAGGAGCGTTTCTGCCAGCGTGTAGTTGGAGAGGTCTCCTGACTTCAAGAGTGAGAAATGTATTCTGGGCAGGGCCCAGCCTCCTGTCTAAGCTGTCCTGCTGTTCTCGTATTTGGAGTTTTGGCCCATGAGGAATGAATCTCCAGTCACTTTGCCCTGGAGGCTGGGACACATCTACCTTCTGCCTCCATTTTGTTGCCAATGGCTACTGCTGCTTTTTCTTGTTTCGTGATCTGATGCTCATTTTTGTTAAATAAGGGGTCTTGGCATTTTATTTTCATAACATTTTGGTTAACTTAGGTAATGGATCTCCATGACATTTGGATAAAACTTCATTTGTTAAATAGATTTTTTAGTCTGTGTCCCAATAGAAAAAAAAAAAAAAAGAAGAAGAACCTGTAATTTATGGAGATTTCTGAGAATAGGGAAGTTACCAGCGATCGTGGTAGAATCTACTTCATGTTAGAGCTCAGAACTAACTCATTTGAGCCTAGAAGTTAGTAATAGAAGGGACCCAATAGGTCAAGAACAGAAAAAATAAACTAATTTTGGCATCACGAAAAGGTGTTAGGAGGGAAGTAAGGTAGAATAGGAAGTAGAATGCAATAGACACCAAAGTCAAGTACCTGAAGCAAGATTCAAAAAAAGGAATTTCTCAGAAGCCAAGAGGATGGACCAAAACTATGAGCATACATACTTCCAAATTCAAAACAAAGTTAGAAATGTCCTTGGAAACATAACTAATTGGACACACTTGTTTATATCCATGGGATTCTATTGAACACACATGTTTATTTCTGGGGACTCCACTAAAAGTAGAATAAAAAATATAAAAGATGTTGGCCAACAAGTACAGATTTGGGAAAGAACATGACAGCTATTTAGTAACATCAACAGAATTTTGGTAAATGGCAAGGAGAGGAACAGATGATAGCTGATTTAACTGTGGATTGTGAAGATGGCTGTGCAATTGTAAAAAGTTGTTAAAACTAAGTGAATTGTACATTGAAATGGCTACATGTTATAGCATGCAAATTACTCCTAAATAAAGCTGTTGAAGTTATAAATTCATTATTACAGTGCTACATTCATATAGAAAGCCACACAAGTGATGTGTCTGATTACTGATTTTCCCAAAATGAACATATGTAGGTACTACTCAGATCAAAATATACAAACTATCAGCATCATAGATGTCGCCCTTGTGCCTTTCCCTAGGCACTAGTCTATCTTACCCCAAGATCTTCACTATCCTGACTCCTAACAGCATATCTTCCCAGTTTTTGATGTGGCCTATAAATGGAGTCATACACTACTTACTCTTTTGTAGGCTTCTTTTGCTCAGCAGTATTTTATGAGGCTTATCTTTTTTTCACAGATTGAAGCAGTTCATTTTTACTGCTATATAGCATTCCATTTTATGAATGGGTCAGAAGTTCTTTATCTATTGTACTATTGACAGTTAGTTGAACTATTAAGAGTAGTGCTCCTATGAATAATTTTTACATGTGATTTGGATGTATTTCTGATGAGTATGTACTTTAGATTGTTGATCGTTGGGTGTGCAGTTATTCACCTTTCGTGGATACTGCCAACCAGTGTTTTAGTACTTATCCTAATATAAACCCCCAGTTCATATTAGTGTGGAATCATCTCTATCTTAGTAATTTATTTAAATTATTGTGGTTATTTGCATTTCCCTGAAGGCTAATGAGATGAGCACCTTCTCACGTGCTAATTAGTCATTTGAATCTCTTTTTGCGAAAAATTATTCAGATTTGCAGCCATTTTTTCAGCTCAGTTATCGGTCATTGACTTAGAGTAGCTTTTTATTTCTTTATTATGGAGAATTACTATAAATATCTTCTATCACTTGGTTGAATGCTTTTCATTTCTGATAGTGGCATATTTTTCATAAACAGAAAATTTCCATTTTTATATAAATGTATAAATATGTTTATTGGTGGTTGTTGCTTTTATTTGGCCCTGTTTGATGAATCTGCTACCCTGAGGTTATAACATCTATATTATTCTGATGGATGGCAGAATCGGTTCCCTTGTAACCTATGCATAGTTTGAGTAATTAGGGGTACTTGCCTGCAGAGGAGCCTGGTGGGCTACAATCCATGGGGTCGCAAAGAGTCAGCAACTGAGTACGCGTGCATGCATATACACCCGACATTAGTATGCAGGGAACTATCACTTCAGGCCCTTCTGCAAGTGGACCTTTATCTTGTCACTGGTTTCAAAAAGAAAACCATAATGTCTTTTATTTATGGAGGTATTTTATTTATATGAATCTCTGTGCTAAAAATTTTACTAGTGTGATCTTATTGTTAGCTACCTACTACTCTAGAGAGCAGGTAAAACTGCTACTCATTTTACAGATGAGGAAACTAAGGCTTTGTGATGTTGGTTTCCCAAGGAGCAGGGTTAATCAGTGGTAGAAGTCCAGTCTGTCTGATTCCAAAGCCAGATGCTCTTTTAGATTCCCTGTGTGCAGGGGGAACTTTTATGGTCTTGGTCACCATTGTATCATTTGCACGTGTTGGTATTCGATACACTTTCTTTTCAGATATTGAAATTGAAATTTTTTATTCATTTTGCCAACTTAGAGGCACATTTGAAAATTCATTTCTGTGTTGCAGATAAAGGAAGACCTAGATCTAAAAAAATAACGGAAAGTGGAAGAGGGAAACGATATTCATACAAATTACCTCAAGAATACAACATAGAGACTGTAGTGGTTGCAGACCCAGCAGTGGTTTCCTATCATGGAGCAGATGCAGCAAGGAGATTCATTCTAACCATCTTAAATATGGTAGGCAAACTTTAAAGTGCGCTTGGAATTTTTTCAAGAAAACTCTAAGGAAGAAATGTGTGAGTATAATGAAGTTCTTTAAAAATTGACTCATTACTATTCCTTTCTTTTATTGGCATAAGTAAAAAATATATACTTTATGTGTACAGACTTGATCCATCCTAAAGAGATACAAAATAATAATTTATGCCTTTTAGTAATACATCCTTATTGTTGATTTGATGGGCTAAAACTCTTTTACTATTTTTCTTTTATCTCTTTTTGTGTGTGTGTGCCCTTCTTTTCCTTCATTTTTATGAAAGGCCATTTGTTGAAATAGCAGAAATGTTATCTTTGTGTATATGCATGGCCCCACCCAAAGTACTATATAGCTTATGAGGTGGAACAAAAATGGAGGTTGGTGACCCACTGAGCTCTTATGTAGGTATGTAAAATTGCATGTCAGATATAATACTCTATGAGTAAGATGTGCTAGCTAATAGCTGTTAGCTGATCACAGGTAGTTCATGGCCCTTCTGCAAGTGGACCTTTATCTTGTCACTGGTTTCAAAAGAAAACCATAATGTCTTTTATTTATGGAGGTATTTTATTTATATGAATCTCTGTGCTAAAATTTTACTAGTGTGATCTTATTGTTAGCTACCTACTACTCTAGAGAGCAGGTAAAACTGCTACTCATTTTACAGATGAGGAAACTAAGGCTTTGTGATGTTGGTTTCCCAAGGAGCAGGGTTAATCAGTGGTAGAAGTCCAGTCTGTCTGATTCCAAAGCCAGATGCTCTTTTAGATTCCCTGTGTGCAGGGGGAACTTTTATGGTCTTGGTCACCATTGTATCATTTGCACGTGTTGGTATTCGATACACTTTCTTTTCAGATATTGAAATTGAAATTTTTTATTCATTTTGCCAACTTAGAGGCACATTTGAAAATTCATTTCTGTGTTGCAGATAAAGGAAGACCTAGATCTAAAAAAATAACGGAAAGTGGAAGAGGGAAACGATATTCATACAAATTACCTCAAGAATACAACATAGAGACTGTAGTGGTTGCAGACCCAGCAGTGGTTTCCTATCATGGAGCAGATGCAGCAAGGAGATTCATTCTAACCATCTTAAATATGGTAGGCAAACTTTAAAGTGCGCTTGGAATTTTTTCAAGAAAACTCTAAGGAAGAAATGTGTGAGTATAATGAAGTTCTTTAAAAATTGACTCATTACTATTCCTTTCTTTTATTGGCATAAGTAAAAAATATATACTTTATGTGTACAGACTTGATCCATCCTAAAGAGATACAAAATAATAATTTATGCCTTTTAGTAATACATCCTTATTGTTGATTTGATGGGCTAAAACTCTTTTACTATTTTTCTTTTATCTCTTTTTGTGTGTGTGTGCCCTTCTTTTCCTTCATTTTTATGAAAGGCCATTTGTTGAAATAGCAGAAATGTTATCTTTGTGTATATGCATGGCCCCACCCAAAGTACTATATAGCTTATGAGGTGGAACAAAAATGGAGGTTGGTGACCCACTGAGCTCTTATGTAGGTATGTAAAATTGCATGTCAGATATAATACTCTATGAGTAAGATGTGCTAGCTAATAGCTGTTAGCTGATCACAGGTAGCTCACTTTGGTTGATAGCTTTTGGACTGCAGAAATTTAGCTTGTACCTAAGATCTTATGGATGTTTAGTGCTGCATGAATCCTTTGACTTAACTACATACCCTGTTGGGTAAACTTCCTTCAAGGCAGAATGAGAAGATTGTTGTGGAGAGTGGTTCTTAGGAGAGAATAAACATAAATGAAAGCCAAAGGCAAATGTCCATGTAATTTGAGTTGCCATATAAGGCAAGATAAGAACTGCTAATACAAGGATAAGCACTTAGTGACAGGACAGCTACTTCATCAGCATTCTGTAAGGAGAGATAGGCATAGCCTACCAATCTCAGTCTCTTTTAAATAGTCCTGTCTTGGAGGTGTGAGTTTTATATGCCAGTTTTAATTTTCTATAATTAAATAATGCTCAATTTTACAAAAAAAAAAATCAAAGTACTACATAAAAAATTTGCATTGATTTACAGCATTGTTGCATATACCATGTTTTGAAAATACCAGTTATAATGATGACCTGAAATTATTAAGCAACAATAGCCTGTCTTCATGGGCAGCATTGAAGGAAGGAGCTTTAAAAATCCTGTTCCTATTTGCCAGTGAGCCTGGGGAGAGTAAAAACTATAAAGAATAAATTGGGAGGTGGCATAAAGCAGGCTGAATTTTTGGGGAGGGGGAATATTTTCTCGTAAGAAAGGACCCTGCCTTTTTGTGATCTTAAGAAAATTTCTAGGATTTAGTTACTAAAATTCTTCTGTTTAGTATCATGAAACCTTCCCTCTGTACAGACTTGATCCATCCTAAAGAGATACAAAATAATAATTTATGCCTTTTAGTAATACATCCTTATTGTTGATTTGATGGGCTAAAACTCTTTTACTATTTTTCTTTTATCTCTTTTGTGTGTGTGCCCTTCTTTTCCTTCATTTTTATGAAAGGCCATTTGTTGAAATAGCAGAAATGTTATCTTTGTGTATATGCATGGCCCCACCCAAAGTACTATATAGCTTATGAGGTGGAACAAAAATGGAGGTTGGTGACCCACTGAGCTCTTATGTAGGTATGTAAAATTGCATGTCAGATATAATACTCTATGAGTAAGATGTGCTAGCTAATAGCTGTTAGCTGATCACAGGTAGCTCACTTTGGTTGATAGCTTTTGGACTGCAGAAATTTAGCTTGTACCTAAGATCTTATGGATGTTTAGTGCTGCATGAATCCTTTGACTTAACTACATACCCTGTTGGGTAAACTTCCTTCAAGGCAGAATGAGAAGATTGTTGTGGAGAGTGGTTCTTAGGAGAGAATAAACATAAATGAAAGCCAAAGGCAAATGTCCATGTAATTTGAGTTGCCATATAAGGCAAGATAAGAACTGCTAATACAAGGATAAGCACTTAGTGACAGGACAGCTACTTCATCAGCATTCTGTAAGGAGAGATAGGCATAGCCTACCAATCTCAGTCTCTTTTAAATAGTCCTGTCTTGGAGGTGTGAGTTTTATATGCCAGTTTTAATTTTCTATAATTAAATAATGCTCAATTTTACAAAAAAAAAAATCAAAGTACTACATAAAAAATTTGCATTGATTTACAGCATTGTTGCATATACCATGTTTTGAAAATACCAGTTATAATGATGACCTGAAATTATTAAGCAACAATAGCCTGTCTTCATGGGCAGCATTGAAGGAAGGAGCTTTAAAAATCCTGTTCCTATTTGCCAGTGAGCCTGGGGAGAGTAAAAACTATAAAGAATAAATTGGGAGGTGGCATAAAGCAGGCTGAATTTTTTTTGGGGAGGGGGAATATTTTCTCGTAAGAAAGGACCCTGCCTTTTTGTGATCTTAAGAAAATTTCTAGGATTTAGTTACTAAAATTCTTCTGTTTAGTATCATGAAACCTTCCCTCTGTACCCCATTGAAATGTTTAGATTTTCAAGACTGCAGTATGTATCAGAATGCTAGGTCTAAATTTCTTGGTATCTAAATTCAGTTAGTTATTATTGCTTATTAGGCTAATTTTAAAACAATTTAAAGAAATTTAAATATGTAACATTCCTCAACTGACTTGAGACTTCTCCCATGTCTGGGTTTTAAGAAAAATTAAGATGTTTTTCAGTTTTATTTTAGGATTTTTATTTTTATTTGCTTTTAGGTTTTTAACCTTTTCCAACACAAGAGTCTTGGTGTGCAGGTCAATCTTCGTGTGATAAAGCTTATTCTGCTGCATGAAACTCCAGTAAGAAAATCTTGAGTTTTTTGTTCAATTAAGTGGGTGAGACATTGTGTTCAGGTATTTTTAAGTAAAGGGAATGTTAGGGATTTACTTTTATTGACTTAAAATCCAAAAATATCCACTGAGTCACTTGAAATGTATATAAAACTGGCTGTTAGCTTTAGTTAATACCTCAATTATATTCCAAAAATGGAATGTTCCTAGTTTCCAAGGATCCTGACAACAAATCTTAACTTTGCAAAATGCAATTTTTAAAATTCATTTTTAATGACAGTTTCATTTTCTTATTTAAACATGTGCTTTTTCTATAATTCAATTTAAACAGAATTTTAGCATACTGTTTATCTGGTATTTTGTAAAGCCATTGTTCTTAAATTGTAGAAATAATGAGTGACTTGAGTCTGAAAGTTCCACATTCTTAATATTCCATTGCACTTCTCCTCTTTTCTGAATAGTCTTAAACAGATTTTGTAATTATTTCAATTTGATTTAAGACGACTGTGCTTCCAGGTTCTGTTTGAAAATACCAGTTATAATGATGCCCAATTGCAATAGCCTGTCTTCCTGGGCAGCATTGAAGGAAGGAGCTTTAAAAATCCTGTTCCTATTTGCCAGTGAGCCTGGGGAGAGTAAAAACTATAAAGAATAAATTGGGAGGTGGCATAAAGCAGGCTGAATTTTTGGGGAGGGGAATATTTTCTCGTAAGAAAGGACCCTGCCTTTTTGTGATCTTAAGAAAATTTCTAGGATTTAGTTACTAAAATTCTTCTGTTTAGTATCATGAAACCTTCCCTCTGTACCCCATTGAAATGTTTAGATTTTCAAGACTGCAGTATGTATCAGAATGCTAGGTCTAAATTTCTTGGTATCTAAATTCAGTTAGTTATTATTGCTTATTAGGCTAATTTTAAAACAATTTAAAGAAATTTAAATATGTAACATTCCTCAACTGACTTGAGACTTCTCCCATGTCTGGGTTTTAAGAAAAATTAAGATGTTTTTCAGTTTTATTTTAGGATTTTTATTTTTATTTGCTTTTAGGTTTTTAACCTTTTCCAACACAAGAGTCTTGGTGTGCAGGTCAATCTTCGTGTGATAAAGCTTATTCTGCTGCATGAAACTCCAGTAAGAAAATCTTGAGTTTTTTGTTCAATTAAGTGGGTGAGACATTGTGTTCAGGTATTTTTAAGTAAAGGGAATGTTAGGGATTTACTTTTATTGACTTAAAATCCAAAATATCCACTGAGTCACTTGAAATGTATATAAAACTGGCTGTTAGCTTTAGTTAATACCTCAATTATATTCCAAAAATGGAATGTTCCTAGTTTCCAAGGATCCTGACAACAAATCTTAACTTTGCAAAATGCAATTTTTAAAATTCATTTTTAATGACAGTTTCATTTTCTTATTTAAACATGTGCTTTTTCTATAATTCAATTTAAACAGAATTTTAGCATACTGTTTATCTGGTATTTTGTAAAGCCATTGTTCTTAAATTGTAGAAATAATGAGTGACTTGAGTCTGAAAGTTCCACATTCTTAATATTCCATTGCACTTCTCCTCTTTTTCTGAATAGTCTTAAACAGATTTTGTAATTATTGTACCTTCACAAAGTTTTAAGAATTTTTAGCTCAGGCACAGTTAATCCTGAATGTCTTCCAGGTTCTAATTAATGTTATGGTTAGCAGTCTGCTCTAGTAGTAATTCAAGAAGTCCCCTAGGTTTTTAGTTTTCTGTATATCTGAGAATAATTTGCCTTGAAGTGAAATCTTTTCTTTTGTAGGCAGATCTATATATTGGGCATCATGGAGAGAAAATGCTAGAGAGCTTTTGTAAGTGGCAGCATGAAGAATTTGGCAAAAAGAATGATATACATCTAGAGATGTCAACAAGCTGGGGAGAAGACATGACTTCAGTGGATGCAGCTATACTTATAACAAGGTAAGTTTTTCAAAGCCAGTTAAATGACATTCTTGATGTGATGGCCATGCTGTTAATCCTATTAATCCCTTCACAGAATGCTTTTATTCCAGATTTTGTGTCCCAAAAAACTTTTGGCATAATGCTGTTAGTCATTTCCCTCAATTCATAATAAATGATTTCTGAACAGCCACATATTGGCTGGCATATTGACTAAACATTTGGTTAATTAATATATAAAAAAATTACCCTCAATTTTTGATGTGAAGACATAGCCATTGATGATGATAAGTGAAAGTACTGGTGAATTTTGATGGAACTTTGAAGTTATGAACCTATACAGTATTTTTCTCAGTCACTATCATATGAAGTGCCCAGTATTTTAAATTAAGCAATTTCTGATTCCAAGAAAAGAGTTTCCATTACATCTCTAGCTAGTTACTTGGAATTATGTTTCTATTGCAGCCATTGGGCATAAATATAAGGTGAAATGATGAGCAATAATTAACTCTCCATGAATACTCTGCATAAACTTGTAAGCTTAATTATGTTTATTTGGCTTAGAGTTAGTAAGTAATGGTAGTTAATTAGCCACTAATTTAATTTTAATGTTTTAATTAAAAACTCAAAATTTTTAATTAATTTTGTATCAGTGTTGACATTTCACATTACACAATACACAGTGACATTTAAACACGATTTTCTGTAATGATTCTGTTGAATTCATAATAGCTTCTTGTTGCTGAATTATATAAAACCTTCTACTTATAAGAGCCAGATGACTTCACAGGTGAATTCTATCAAGCATTTAGAGAAGAGCTAATGCCTCTCCTTCTAAAGCTACTTCGAAAAATTGCAAGGAAGGAACACTGCCAAACTCATTCTACAAGACCACCATCACCCTAATACCAAAACCAGGCAATGACAACACAATAAAAGAAAATTACAGGCCAGTATCAACGATGAACATAGGTATTGCAAATATCCTCAACAAAATTCTAGCAAACAGGGCTTTCCAGGTGGTCTAGTGGGTAAGGACACTACCTTACAGTGTAAGGGGCACCGGTTCGATCCTTGGCCTGGAAAGATCCCATGTGCTACAGAACGTCTGGACCAATGTGTCCAACTGCCGAGCAGGAGCTCTCGAGTGCATGTGCCCAGAGTCGGTCCTCTGTGCAAGAGAGGCCACTGTGATGGGAGGCCCACACAGGCCAAAGAACATATATAAAAAAATGAAAGACCAATAGAAGTGCCCCTCCCAAAAAAAAATTCTAGCAAGCAGAATTCAACACATTTAAAAGCTCATACACCATGATCAATTCAGGTTTATTCTAGGCATTCAGGATTCTTCAATATTCATAAATCAATCAGTGTGATACACCATATCAACAAATTGAAAGATAAAAATTTTATGATAATCTCAATAGATGCAGAAAAAGCCTTTGACAGAATCTAGCACCCATTTATGATAAAAATTCTTCAAAAATGGTCATAGAAGGAACCTGTCTCAACATAGTGAAAGATATATATATATATATGGTAATCCCACAGCAAACAAAATGGTGAAAAACTGAAAACATCCCCTCTAAGATCAGGAACAAGACAGGGGTGTCCACACCAGCACTATTACTCAACATCGCCTTTGAAGTCTCAGCTATGGCAATTAGAGAAGAAAAAGAAACAAAAGGAATCAGGATTGGAAAAGAAGACATAAAACTCTCACTATTCTCAGATAACATGATACTATACATAGAAAACCCTAAAGATACTGTTAGAAAATTGCTAGAGCTAATCAGAAAATTTAGGAAAGTTGCAGGATACAAAATCAATACACAGAAATCTCTGGCATTCCTGTATACTAACAATGAAAATAAGAGCCAGATGACTTCACAGGTGAATTCTATCAAGCATTTAGAGAAGAGCTAATGCCTCTCCTTCTAAAGCTACTTCGAAAAATTGCAAGGAAGGAACACTGCCAAACTCATTCTACAAGACCACCATCACCCTAATACCAAAACCAGGCAATGACAACACAATAAAAGAAAATTACAGGCCAGTATCAACGATGAACATAGGTATTGCAAATATCCTCAACAAAATTCTAGCAAACAGGGCTTTCCAGGTGGTCTAGTGGGTAAGGATACCGCCTTGCAGTGCAAGGGGCACCGGTTCGATCCTTGGCCTGGAAAGATCCCATGTGCTACAGAACGTCTGGACCAATGTGTCCAACTGCCGAGCAGGAGCTCTCGAGTGCATGTGCCCAGAGTCGGTCCTCTGTGCAAGAGAGGCCACTGTGATGGGAGGCCCACACAGGCCAAAGAACATATATAAAAAAATGAAAGACCAATAGAAGTGCCCCTCCCAAAAAAAAATTCTAGCAAGCAGAATTCAACACATTTAAAAGCTCATACACCATGATCAATTCAGGTTTATTCTAGGCATTCAGGATTCTTCAATATTCATAAATCAATCAGTGTGATACACCATATCAACAAATTGAAAGATAAAAATTTTATGATAATCTCAATAGATGCAGAAAAAGCCTTTGACAGAATCTAGCACCCATTTATGATAAAAATTCTTCAAAAATGGTCATAGAAGGAACCTGTCTCAACATAGTGAAAGATATATATATATATATGGTAATCCCACAGCAAACAAAATGGTGAAAAACTGAAAACATCCCCTCTAAGATCAGGAACAAGACAGGGGTGTCCACACCAGCACTATTACTCAACATCGCCTTTGAAGTCTCAGCTATGGCAATTAGAGAAGAAAAAGAAACAAAAGGAATCAGGATTGGAAAAGAAGACATAAAACTCTCACTATTCTCAGATAACATGATACTATACATAGAAAACCCTAAAGATACTGTTAGAAAATTGCTAGAGCTAATCAGAAAATTTAGGAAAGTTGCAGGATACAAAATCAATACACAGAAATCTCTGGCATTCCTGTATACTAACAATGAAAATCAGAAAGAGAAGTTAAGGAATCAATCCCATTCATCACTGTAACCAAAAGAATAAAATATCTAGAAATAAACCTACCAAATGAGACAAAAGAAAATTATAAGACACTGATGAAAGAAATCAAAGACGACATTAACAGAGACATATTTCATGTTCCTGGGTTGGAAGAGTCAATATCTTAAAAGTAACTATACTACCAAATGTAATCTACAGATTCAGTGTGATCTCTATTAAATGGCATTTTTCGTAGAACTAGAACAAAAAATATCACAAGTCATATGGAAACACAAAAGAGTGGATAGCCAAAGCAGCCTTGAGCAAGAAGAATGGAGCTGGAGGAGTCAAGCTACCTGACTTCAGACTATACTACAAGGTGACAATCATCAAGACACTATGGTACTGGCACAAAAAAAGAAATATAGTCCAATGGAACAAGATAGAGAGCTCAGGGGTAAACCCATACACTTATGGGTACCTTATTTTTGACAAAGGAGGCAAGAAAATACAATGGGGCGAAGACAGTCTCTTCAATAAGTGGTGCTTGGAAAACTGGACAGCTACAGTAAAAGAAAGAAATTAGAATACTTCCTAACACCATACACAATGATAAACTCAAAATGGATTAAAGACCTGAGTGTAAGACTAGAAACTGTAAAACTCTTAGAGGAAAGCATGGTTAGGACACTGTATGACATCAGTCAAAACAAGATCCTCTATGACCCGCCTCCTAGAGTAACAGAAACAAAAATAAAAATAGACAAGTGGGAGGAAGGTTCAGGGAGGAGAGGGACATATGTATACCTATGGTAGATTCAGGTTGATGTGTGACAGTAAACAACAAAAGTCTGTGAAAAAAAAAAATTACAATGAAAACATGAGACCTAATTAAACTTAAAAGCTTTTGTGCAGCAAAGGGTAGTATAAACAAGGTGAAAAGACAACCCTCAGCGTGGGAAAAAATAATAGCAAATAAAATAACTGACAAACTGGAAAGGATTAATTTACAATATGTACAAGTAACTTGTATAGCTCAGTACCAAGAAAGCAAACAACCCAATCAAGAAGTGGGGAAAAGACCTTAATGGACATCTCTCCAAAGAAGACATACAGATGGCCAACAAACAGATGAGAAGATGTTTGGCATCCCTCATTATCAGAGAAATGCAAATCAAAACTACAATGAGATATCACTTCATACCAGTCAGAATGGCCATCATCAAAAAGTCTATAAACAGTAAGTGCTGGAGAGGGTGTGGAAGAAAAGGAACCTTCTTGCACTGTTGGTGGGAATGTAAATTGATACAGTCACTTTGGAAGATAGTATGGAGGTTCCTTAAAAAACCTAGGACTAGAACCACCATATTACCCAGCAGTCCAACTGCTAGGCATATACCCCAAGGAAACCAAAATTGAAAGAGACACATGTACCCCGTTGTTCATTGCAGCACTTTTTACGGAAGCTAGAACATGGAAGCAACCTAGATTTCCATCAACAGATGAATGAATAAAGAAGCTATGGTACCTATATATCATGGAATATTTCTCAGCCATAAAAAGAAATGCATTTGAGTCAGTTCTAATGAGGTGGCTGAACCTAGAGCCTATTATACAAAGTAAAGTAAGTCAGAAAGAGAAAGATAAAAATTGTATACTGACACATATACATGAAATCTAGAAAGATGGTACTTTATATGCAGGGCAGCAATAGAGAAACAGACAGAAGAGAACAGAGTTATGGACATTGTGGGGAGAGAGAAGTGGGAAAGATGTACGGAAAGAGTAACATGGAAACTCATGTTACCATATGTAAAATAGATAAGCAATGGGAATTTGCTGTAGAACTAAGGGAACTCAAACAAAGGCTGTATAACAATCTAGAGGAGTGGGATGGGAAGGGAAGTTCAGGAGGGAGGGAATGTATGTACACCTGTGGCCGATTCATGTTGGTGTTTAGCAGTAAACAATACAACTCTGTAAAGCCATGATCCACCAATTTAAAAAAACTATTAAACTTATAAATAACTCATAAAGATGAAAAAAAATTTCATCTTTGCACATTGTTTGCGAATCTTTTCTCCCATTCTTTCAGTTGTCTTCTTGTTTTGTTTATGATTTCCTTTGCTGTGCAAGCATTTTAGTGTTTAATTAGATCCCATTTATTTTTATTTTTATTTTCATTACGCTAGAAGTTAGATCCAAAAAGATCTTGCTGCAATTTATGTGAAAGAGTGTTCTGCCTATGTGTTCCTCTGAGAGTTATATACTATCCAATCTTATATTTAGGTATTTAATCCACTTTGACTTTATTTTTATGAATGATTAATTAGAGTATGTTCTAATTTCGTTCTTTTACATGTAGCTCTCCAGTTTTCCCAGCTTATTTAGGAAACTGTTTTCTCCATTGTATATTCTTGCTGCCTTCATTGTAGATTAATTGACAATAGATATGTAGGTTTGTTTATGGGTTTTCTATCTCGTTCCATTGATCCATATATCTGTCTTTGTGCCAGTATCATACTGTTTTGATTATGGTAGCTTTGTAGTATAGTCTAAAGTGAGAGAGTCCCATTCCTCCAGCTCTGTTTTATTTTTATTTTTTCCTGAAGATTGCTTTGACTATTCAGGGTCATTTATGTTTTCATACTAATTTGGAGATTTCTTTTTGTTCTAAATCTACAGAAAAATGCCATTGGTAATTTGATAGGGATTAATTTGAACGTCTAGATTATCTTGAGTAGTATAATCATTTTGACAGTGTTGATTCTTCCAGTCTAAGAACATGCTCTGTCTTTCTGTGTATCATCTTTTATTTCTGTCATCAGCATTTTAGAGTTTTTCAGTACAGGTTTTTGCCTCTCTAGGTAGGTTTGTTCCTAGGTATTTTATTCTTTATAATGCAATGGTAAATAGGATTGTTTCCTTAATTTCTCTCTCTAATCTGTCATTATTAGTATGTAAAAATACAACAGATTTCTGTGTATTCAGCTAGCAGGAAGGTAACACACTCATATTTAGTCTATATCATTTGGAGTGAGGAACAGACATAATCTTTTATTGCATAGACATATCATAATTTGTGTGACTGATCATCTGTATTTGTGTAACTTTCTGAATTTTTATGTTTAGAGAAAAATGTATTAACATCATTATCTATATATGATTATAAACAAATACTGGTATTTGTTTAGAGTAATTACAGGGTATGGGCTCTTGTGTTTAGAAATATAATTTTGTCAAATGCTCATGAAAAACAATTGATCTGTGGGCTTCCCTGGTGGTCCTGTGGGTAGAGTCCACCTTGCAGTGCAAGGGGCACCAGTTCGATCCCTGGCACAGGAAGATCCCATATGCTGCAGAGCGGCTAGACCAGTGTGTACAGTTATGAGCCAGCACTCTGGGTCGCATGTGCCCAGAGCCAGTGCTCTGCCACAAGAGAGGCCACTGCAATGAAAGAAAAAAGATGGATGAAAATAAATAAATGAAATACCAATAAAAGTGGCCAAAATTTTAAGAAATAAATAAATAAATAATAATTTAAAAAACAATTGATCTACTTGCTTACACATAGGCTAGAATAACATATTTTAAAAGAATGAACCAAAAGTAGTTATATCTGGGATTTTTGAGAATATTCTGGGCAGTATTTTCCAGTAAAACTTGGGTTTTTAAAAAAATATTTTAATTGGAGGAATAAATGCTTTATCATATCACACTGGTTCCTACTATACATAGACACGAATCAGCCATAGGTATACATATGTTCCCCTTCCTCTTGAACTTTCCTCCCACCTCCCACCCAATCACACAGAGCACCTAGGTTGAATTCCCATCATCCAAATTTCAGTAGTATAATCATTTTGACAGTGTTGATTCTTCCAGTCTAAGAACATGCTCTGTCTTTCTGTGTATCATCTTTTATTTCTGTCATCAGCATTTTAGAGTTTTTCAGTACAGGTTTTTGCCTCTCTAGGTAGGTTTGTTCCTAGGTATTTTATTCTTTATAATGCAATGGTAAATAGGATTGTTTCCTTAATTTCTCTCTCTAATCTGTCATTATTAGTATGTAAAAATACAACAGATTTCTGTGTATTCAGCTAGCAGGAAGGTAACACACTCATATTTAGTCTATATCATTTGGAGTGAGGAACAGACATAATCTTTTATTGCATAGACATATCATAATTTGTGTGACTGATCATCTGTATTTGTGTAACTTTCTGAATTTTTATGTTTAGAGAAAAATGTATTAACATCATTATCTATATATGATTATAAACAAATACTGGTATTTGTTTAGAGTAATTACAGGGTATGGGCTCTTGTGTTTAGAAATATAATTTTGTCAAATGCTCATGAAAAACAATTGATCTGTGGGCTTCCCTGGTGGTCCTGTGGGTAGAGTCCACCTTGCAGTGCAAGGGGCACCAGTTCGATCCCTGGCACAGGAAGATCCCATATGCTGCAGAGCGGCTAGACCAGTGTGTACAGTTATGAGCCAGCACTCTGGAGCGCATGTGCCCAGAGCCAGTGCTCTGCCACAAGAGAGGCCACTGCAATGAAAGAAAAAAGATGGATGAAAATAAATAAATGAAATACCAATAAAAGTGGCCAAAATTTTAAGAAATAAATAAATAAATAATAATTTAAAAAACAATTGATCTACTTGCTTACACATAGGCTAGAATAACATATTTTAAAAGAATGAACCAAAAGTAGTTATATCTGGGATTTTTGAGAATATTCTGGGCAGTATTTTCCAGTAAAACTTGGGTTTTTAAAAAAATATTTTAATTGGAGGAATAAATGCTTTATCATATCACACTGGTTCCTACTATACATAGACACGAATCAGCCATAGGTATACATATGTTCCCCTTCCTCTTGAACTTTCCTCCCACCTCCCACCCAATCACACAGAGCACCTAGGTTGAATTCCCCACATCATACAGCAAATTTCCATAGGCTCTCTGTTTTACATATGGTAATTTATATGTGTCCATTTTATATAATTTGGAAATATATGTTACTCTCTCAATTCATCCCACCCTGTCCTTCCACCACCGTGTCCACAAGTCTGTTCTCTAGGTTTGCATCTCTATTGCTGCCCTGCAAATAGGCTCATCAGTACCATCTTTCTAACTTCCATATACATGTATATTTGTTTTTCTCTTTCTGACTTAACTTCAGTTTGTATAACAGGCTCTCGGTTTATCCCCTTGTTACGATTGAAGATCTGTGTTTTATTATCTCAGTTTGCTGGCTCAAGTCAATTGTAAAAATAATTAGTCATCCTCAGATTTTCAAACCTTGAGCTACTACCAAAGGTTTAAATACATAGTCTGTATGTGCAAACTATAGTTTTCAAAAATCAGACAAAATAAAGCATTGTTCTTTCCAATGTATCGATTAGTTATGGATAGAAAACTAAAGGTTCACTTTCTGAAAAGGACTTCTGTGCAAAACTTAATGGGAAATCCTTTTTAGGAGACAAAATATGCTATAGTTTTGCTAAACTGTTTCATGTTTCATGGAAAAAATATTTTTGTACACTTTCTTTAGCAGAAATGTTGATTCAGTTTTTTGCCCCTTGATAAAAAGGGCCTATAACATGGCTTAACAGATTGCTTCTGATTTTTTTTATTAATTATTTTTATTTTGCTTTTATGGAGCTTTGTTGTTTACAGCTATATATAATCCCAAATCTCTCATTGGTATATCTTTGACCCTTCCCATCTGAGCCCCCTCTCCCAACTCCCCTCCCATCCCACCCCTCCAGATGGTTTCATAGGCCCCCTGTAAGATCTCTTAGTTGTTTCAGCTTTTTTTTTTTTTTTTTTAGAAAGCAACAGGAGTAAAAATCTATAGTTAAATAAATATAGGGGAAAAAACCCCTGTCAGAGGATATATACATATAACATGATAAATACTTAAATAATTCTCTTTACTTACCTGTGGAGCTAAGGCTTATGTGGAGGATCACTTTTCTCAGTATTGTTGCTTCCAGTGCCCTAGTAGTAAAATTAGCCCAATGAAAGGAAAGGTTTATCTCTCTAAAGTCACCTTCCACCATTGATCAGCTAAGTCTCATTGAATTGAGGAAGGAAAATCTCTTTTTCATAGGTATAATCATAGATTTTCAGATAGTTAGTTTTGTGAGAAACTTATAAAAATAAGATAAAAAATTTAATCTCTGTGGATTTCGTGTTCTTATCCATATTTGACAAACTGAATTTATGAATAGCCTAGTTTTCTAGCGAATGCTCATCTTAGGTCATTATTAACTGTTGTAGGTCATGTGAGCACATCAGTAGGAAGAGATTGTAGCTCAGTTATTAATTTTGGTTTCAACTAAAATAAATCTTTGTATCAATTCAAACCTATCTCCAGTGATTTATTTGTTAAATTGTTCTGTGTGATACAATGAAGTAAATAGTTTAAAGCTGACCTAGTGCTGTGGGTTCATAACACAAAACACTTTATCCATGCAACATGCTTAGTTATGGATAGAAAACTAAAGGTTCACTTTCTGAAAAGGACTTCTGTGCAAAACTTAATGGGAAATCCTTTTTAGGAGACAAAATATGCTATAGTTTTGCTAAACTGTTTCATGTTTCATGGAAAAAATATTTTTGTACACTTTCTTTAGCAGAAATGTTGATTCAGTTTTTTGCCCCTTGATAAAAAGGGCCTATAACATGGCTTAACAGATTGCTTCTGATTTTTTTTATTAATTATTTTTATTTTGCTTTTATGGAGCTTTGTTGTTTACAGCTATATATAATCCCAAATCTCTCATTGGTATATCTTTGACCCTTCCCATCTGAGCCCCCTCTCCCAACTCCCCTCCCATCCCACCCCTCCAGATGGTTTCATAGGCCCCCTGTAAGATCTCTTAGTTGTTTCAGCTTTTTTTTTTTTTTTTTTAGAAAGCAACAGGAGTAAAAATCTATAGTTAAATAAATATAGGGGAAAAAACCCCTGTCAGAGGATATATACATATAACATGATAAATACTTAAATAATTCTCTTTACTTACCTGTGGAGCTAAGGCTTATGTGGAGGATCACTTTTCTCAGTATTGTTGCTTCCAGTGCCCTAGTAGTAAAATTAGCCCAATGAAAGGAAAGGTTTATCTCTCTAAAGTCACCTTCCACCATTGATCAGCTAAGTCTCATTGAATTGAGGAAGGAAAATCTCTTTTTCATAGGTATAATCATAGATTTTCAGATAGTTAGTTTTGTGAGAAACTTATAAAAATAAGATAAAAAATTTAATCTCTGTGGATTTCGTGTTCTTATCCATATTTGACAAACTGAATTTATGAATAGCCTAGTTTTCTAGCG
Source organism: Tragulus kanchil (assembly GCA_022376925.1). Taxonomy (NCBI): domain Eukaryota; kingdom Metazoa; phylum Chordata; class Mammalia; order Artiodactyla; family Tragulidae; genus Tragulus; species Tragulus kanchil. Next base: position 51,218,064 of record JAIOJX010000029.1, on the reverse strand, counting down.
AATGCTCATCTTAGGTCATTATTAACTGTTGTAGGTCATGTGAGCACATCAGTAGGAAGAGATTGTAGCTCAGTTATTAATTTTGGTTTCAACTAAAATAAATCTTTGTATCAATTCAAACCTATCTCCAGTGATTTATTTGTTAAATTGTTCTGTGTGATACAATGAAGTAAATAGTTTAAAGCTGACCTAGTGCTGTGGGTTCATAACACAAAACACTTTATCCCAACTGTCAATTCCATGATTTCTTAGTGTAATTTTCACTTTGAAATAATAAAGAAGGGACAAATTTGTATGTCTTGAAAATACTCTTTAATCCAGAATTTAATTTTATTAATAATTGTTTTACCTTTCAGTATTTCCCAGAATGCTCTCAGGATAATTCTCCTGAAAATTAGTTTCAAAATAATGCTTTTGGCAAGTGAGATAAAAAATTTAATAAAATGTAGACATGGCAGAAATACATTAATTTAATACAAATCATAGAATAATTTTTGAATGAATCATTTTAGGTATATCCCAAGACACTATAAAATTGTACAGTGGGACCTATTCTCAGATGAATCTTCACTCTTGGAAATTAAAGGCTACATTTCATTTTTTTCAATATAAATCAGGACTTAAGCAGAATTTATTGGCCTTCCCAGTTGCCAAAGTCTAACAGTATCATTTCCATAAACTCACATAATGAAACACTGTAATGCAGGCTTCAGGCACACAGAGCCAACATGAGCCAAAAATGAGACAATTTGAATCCACATAATCATAAGTCTAGGCAGCAAACAAATCTCTATTCCTGTTACCCCTCACAGTCTTTGTTATGAAATTAAGATTACATTATTTTGGTCTACTGAAAAGAAGTGTACAGTTGAAGAATTGAAGATTAAGAGTTACAGTCCAAACTGAAGCTTTTAAATGCTATTGATAATTTGTTCTTCAGTTGTACTAAAAGATATTTCCAGTGCATTTGGATAAAAGACGTTTTGGGGAAAAAAACTTTTTTGGGGAAAAAAAGTGGGCTCTATTCATTTGTTTTCTAAGTGAATAGAAATTGGCTGTGTGATGGACTTTTAAGTGCCCTCGACAATAAGCAGTGCATTTCTCATAGTTTTATCATGTTGTTTAGTTACAGATGAAGTCCCTCGTTTCACATTATGTAAATCAAAGTCATCTTGCAGCCTTATGCACTATGATATGATGTATCGTTCGTTTAGCAAAAGGACATAAAATCTCTTTCCCTCTACATCTGAATTTACTTTACAGTCAGTGATTCTTGGCCCTAAGGTGAAAATTTGATTTTATGTGGTTCTTTAATTTTCTGCATTGCCTTATTATTCAGTATCATTTGTTTTGGGTGTTTCTCTCTCCATTTGTTTGCTGGCAAAGGCAGTCCCAAAATATGACTATCTCTTATTTAATACAATTCCCCAGGCTTCTTCCTCCCTGCTCCTAAGCCCTTTGCACATTACAGAGGTGATTTTGTGTCATTCTGTTCTTTGCTCTCAGTGAAGAAGCCTTTTTGAAAGTTATCTTTTTATTTCTCTTATCCATTGCTTGACATGGGAGAAGCACATAATGAGTTCTGTTGTACAGGTTGTGCACTGAACAGCAATAGAGGGAGCCATTTACATTGCTGTGTGTGTAAATGCACCATTAGAATTAAGCAGTGTGCAGCCTTTACAACGAGATATGCTGTCCTTGTGATAAATTTGATTTCTAGATCATCCGTCTGATGCAGAGACAGGCTGAATACATCTGGTCTTATAGTTGTTACAAAAATGCCAGCAGACCTTTCCCAATCCTCTTTGTCTGTAATTATATTCAGACCCTGAATATGTTGCACCACCAGGAGGTGTATATTTGGTGTTGGTTTTGAGTCAGAGAAATCAGCGCTGCCCAAACTGAACACAAGAAGAGGTTCTTTCTGGATTTTTTAATAAGTGAAGCAGATTCTGTGTAGTATTCAAAATTAAAAGAAGAACTAAAGACCCAAGCATCAAGAAAAACAGTGAAGAACAAAACTAGAAGTCTCTATCCCTGAGTTTGAAGTCATTCACAGTCTCTTACTATACTGTCTTGTTTAGATCTACTTTTCCTAGAGTGATCTAATTTTGTCATATATTTTCAGACAGATGATTTTTTTTTTTAATTTTTAAATTTATTTTTATTCTTTATTTTAAAGGTTTTACAGAGTTTTGTTGTTCACATACATGTATGTTCCCAGATCAGTCATATGCATATCCATTGTCCCCACCCACCCAGATCCCCCCATCCCACCCTCCAGACCTTTGCCCCAAGCCATTGTAAGCACTCCTATTCCCTTAGCACTGTGACACTAGCTATCTTTTCCACACATAACACTATAGGTTTCCTTGTTACTTCCTCCATGCTTCCCCCTCCCTATTTATTCACCACGATGTCCCTATGTCTATGCTCTGTCTTTTTTTTTTTTTCATGAGTTCCCTGTGTGTGATATCAAGACCGTCCTACTAGATTCCATATATGTGTGTTAGTATACTGTATTTGTCTTTCTCTTTTTGACTTACTTCACTTTTTATGATAGGTTCTAGAGCCAGCCACTTCATTAGGATTGAGTCTTCTGCATTTCTTTTAACAGCTGAGTAGTATTCCATTGTATATATGTACCAGAGCTTCTGGATCCATTCATTCGTCGATGGACATCTAGGTTGCTTCCATGTTTTGGCTATTATATAGAGAACTGCAATGAACATTGGGGTACAGGTGCTTCTTTCAGTTTTGATTTCATCAGGATATAAGCCTAATAGTGGCTGGGTCAATCCCAGTGGGATTGCTGGGTCATAGGGTGCTTCTATTTTTAGTTTTTTAAGAAACCTCCAGACCAGACAGATAATTTTTTACCATAAATTTTAAGATCCCTCAGTGCTGATGTGAAATCTGATTATTTGTTTCTATTAAGTTTCTTTTTTGTTATGCACTTTCATTCATTTGGGACAGTATATTTTTAAGGCATATGGAAGCAATATCAATAGAATTATATATCTTTATGTAGAGTGAAGCTTAAAGTATCAGGTAATAACAGCCAGTTTTTAATTATCCATGATGAATTAGCTAGTTTATCAGTAGATACATCAGAATGGGCCTTTCTGGATTTTTAATAAGTGAAGCAGATTCTGTGTAGTATTCAAAATTAAAAGAAGAACTAAAGACCCAAGCATCAAGAAAAACAGTGAAGAACAAAACTAGAAGTCTCTATCCCTGAGTTTGAAGTCATTCACAGTCTCTTACTATACTGTCTTGTTTAGATCTACTTTTCCTAGAGTGATCTAATTTTGTCATATATTTTCAGACAGATGATTTTTTTTTTTAATTTTTAAATTTATTTTTATTCTTTATTTTAAAGGTTTTACAGAGTTTTGTTGTTCACATACATGTATGTTCCCAGATCAGTCATATGCATATCCATTGTCCCCACCCACCCAGATCCCCCATCCCACCCTCCAGACCTTTGCCCCAAGCCATTGTAAGCACTCCTATTCCCTTAGCACTGTGACACTAGCTATCTTTTCCACACATAACACTATAGGTTTCCTTGTTACTTCCTCCATGCTTCCCCCTCCCTATTTATTCACCACGATGTCCCTATGTCTATGCTCTGTCTTTTTTTTTTTTTCATGAGTTCCCTGTGTGTGATATCAAGACCGTCCTACTAGATTCCATATATGTGTGTTAGTATACTGTATTTGTCTTTCTCTTTTTGACTTACTTCACTTTTTATGATAGGTTCTAGAGCCAGCCACTTCATTAGGATTGAGTCTTCTGCATTTCTTTTAACAGCTGAGTAGTATTCCATTGTATATATGTACCAGAGCTTCTGGATCCATTCATTCGTCGATGGACATCTAGGTTGCTTCCATGTTTTGGCTATTATATAGAGAACTGCAATGAACATTGGGGTACAGGTGCTTCTTTCAGTTTTGATTTCATCAGGATATAAGCCTAATAGTGGCTGGGTCAATCCCAGTGGGATTGCTGGGTCATAGGGTGCTTCTATTTTTAGTTTTTTAAGAAACCTCCAGACCAGACAGATAATTTTTTACCATAAATTTTAAGATCCCTCAGTGCTGATGTGAAATCTGATTATTTGTTTCTATTAAGTTTCTTTTTTGTTATGCACTTTCATTCATTTGGGACAGTATATTTTTAAGGCATATGGAAGCAATATCAATAGAATTATATATCTTTATGTAGAGTGAAGCTTAAAGTATCAGGTAATAACAGCCAGTTTTTAATTATCCATGATGAATTAGCTAGTTTATCAGTAGATACATCAGAATAAAAATAATGGCATTTTTGAAAAACATTAAAATTTTTACAAGTTGTGAAAGCGTGTGTTGTTCCACTTATTTAGATATACAGAATAGGCTGTAGACAGCATAACATACTACATTAGATCAATAAGTACTCTGTTTTAGGGGATGACTCACTTTTTGCAGTCAGATGAGAAGCCTCTGCAGTAGGCTTTCTCTAGAGCAAAGAGATCTCTGACTTGCATTATAAAAGCAGAGGCAGGAGAAACTCTGGTCACTAAAACAAACCACATTTACAAGTGGAGTTAAGTGAGGACAGGAAGGGAGAAGGGATAATGTACAATGGGGTGTGAGTCTCTATCTTCCTTGTTGTTGCTGTTGTTCAGTCATTAAGTGATATCCAACTTTGGTGACCCTAGGAACTATAGATGCATGCAGGGATGCCATGGACTCTGTCATTTACTGTCTCCTGGAGTCGGTGTTGCTATCCAGCCATTTCATCCTGTTGCCCTCTTCTCCTCCTGCTCTTTATCCTTCCCAATATCAAGGTCTTTTCCAATGAGTCAGCTCTCCGTGTTAGGTGGCCAAAGTATTGGAGCTTCAGGATCAGTCCTCCCAATGGATACTCAGGATTGATTTCCTTTAGGATTGACCTGGTTGCTCACCTTGCTGGTCCAAGAGACTCTCAAAATTCTCCAGCACTACAATTTGAAAACATCAGTTTTTTAGTACTCTGACTTCTTTATGGTTCACTCTCACTTCCATACATGATTACTGGGAAAACCATAGCTTTGACTATACAGACCTTTGTCCTAGTGAAGCACTGGAGAAGTGTTCTTATCAAAGAGACTCACAGGAATACCGAATCTTCATGTAATTATTTATGAAGTGATTCCTGTGATAAACTGTCATACTTGTATTATTTTGTTATTCATAATTGCAGAATGGTTAATGTATTTCTAACCTTTGGGTGTGATTTAAGTGAATCATGTTTATACTAAATCCATTTTATCCTTGTGTTAAAATTATATTAAGATTATTTTTTGTCATCTTTATCAATACTTTCCCATTCTTGCTTTTACTCTAGACTGGACTCTGTATCTGTTGCATAGAAATCATCTTCTGTCAGAAATTTGCTTAAGTGAATAATAAAAATTATAGTAATTAATTTTTGATATTAAGTTGCTTCATTCCCTAGTTTTGTCACATGCATGTCTAGTCACACATTTTTTTTCTACAACCTTAGGGAAGGAAAATGACAATATTACTCTGATCACTATTGTTTAAAATAATGTATAATTAATGTAATCCCTGTTTGTAGAAGGATATCTTTAAGCAAATACTTTATCAATTGAGGTCAGTGTGGACCTCATACTAAGGCAGTTGTTCAGTCTTTTAAACAGTTTGATGAAGCAGCTGTATTATCTAAAATTTAATAATAGAGTAAAGCCTATGTATATCAGGATCTGATATTAACAATGTTTCAGTATGCTTAATTACTATATAGTAGGTCACAGACTGTGTTCTCTTCCTTTAATTATGTGATAATCTAGCTTAGTAGATAATCAGAACATGTTCCCATCATCCACATCTAGGAATTGTATAAAAAACATAATAAAACTCCTTTTACATGCAAAGATGAGCTGAAAACAAGAGAACTCTGGCAAAAATAAAAAATAAAAAAATACAGTTAACTGAGAAAAAAAGGCAGTAAGCTTCTGAAGCAATGTGATAGTTGTCCTGATAGAAGTTTGTTGGACTTAGAAATTCAGATTCTTAAAAAATCCCACATAAAGAAAAACTTTTGGACATTGCTGAGAAGAAACAGTGGGTGGGAGGTATAGAGGGAGCAACTTGGAAATCTGTACTATAGGTGAAGAAGATAGCTATTGTCATTGTGCTGTTGGAATAGGGGATTCTGCAAGGGCCACTGTACAACAGCCTGGAGTGGTGGGATGAGGGGAACCGAGAGAGGGTGGTGAAGGGAAGGGGCCAGGGATACACATATGACTAATCTGGAATTATACATGGCTGTAAACAACAAAACTCTGTAAAAGTAAAAAGTAAAATTAAAAAAAAAAAAAACACGAATGTCAAGAGTTATGAGAGAAAAAAAAAGAAAAACTTTGTGGCTTGACAGAGTGGGAACCAAAATGACTACCTACAGCCAGGATTCTTGGATACCTATACTCTTAATAAAAGTTTGGTCTGGTAAAAGTTTTGCAAATAAGAACAGGTTGTCAACAGGAAGCATTCTTTCTGTTTCAGACATGAACCTATGTTAGGAGAAAATGGCTCCTTTGGGTGTTCATTACCATGAACATGACCCAACATTGAAATACTTAGTGAAAGAATCTGCAAAACTGCTGTGAGGGACCCTTTTTCAACTTTCACCTCACATGGTAATCGCAAATAAAGTACCACGAAATGAGTTCACAGTTGGCTTCTGAAACACAAGGTGACAACATATTCCATTGTAAGCGCCAAGGAGGTTGAAAAAGTACTTTCTGAAAGACTGACAGAGGTCATAAAAAAGCATGTTCACACGATTAAAAATGGACAACATTCAAAATATGAGAAAAAGGTGTTTTTAAAAAGATGATTTGAAAATTGAGGAAAATAAAGCATAAAGTTCTCTTCCTTTAATTATGTGATAATCTAGTAGTAATACAGAACATGTTCCCATCATCCACATCTAGGAATTGTATAAAAAACATAATAAAACTCCTTTTACATGCAAAGATGAGCTGAAAACAAGAGAACTCTGGCAAAAATAAAAAATAAAAAAATACAGTTAACTGAGAAAAAAAGGCAGTAAGCTTCTGAAGCAATGTGATAGTTGTCCTGATAGAAGTTTGTTGGACTTAGAAATTCAGATTCTTAAAAAATCCCACATAAAGAAAAACTTTTGGACATTGCTGAGAAGAAACAGTGGGTGGGAGGTATAGAGGGAGCAACTTGGAAATCTGTACTATAGGTGAAGAAGATAGCTATTGTCATTGTGCTGTTGGAATAGGGGATTCTGCAAGGGCCACTGTACAACAGCCTGGAGTGGTGGGATGAGGGGAACCGAGAGAGGGTGGTGAAGGGAAGGGGCCAGGGATACACATATGACTAATCTGGAATTATACATGGCTGTAAACAACAAAACTCTGTAAAAGTAAAAAGTAAAATTAAAAAAAAAAAAAACACGAATGTCAAGAGTTATGAGAGAAAAAAAAAGAAAAACTTTGTGGCTTGACAGAGTGGGAACCAAAATGACTACCTACAGCCAGGATTCTTGGATACCTATACTCTTAATAAAAGTTTGGTCTGGTAAAAGTTTTGCAAATAAGAACAGGTTGTCAACAGGAAGCATTCTTTCTGTTTCAGACATGAACCTATGTTAGGAGAAAATGGCTCCTTTGGGTGTTCATTACCATGAACATGACCCAACATTGAAATACTTAGTGAAAGAATCTGCAAAACTGCTGTGAGGGACCCTTTTTCAACTTTCACCTCACATGGTAATCGCAAATAAAGTACCACGAAATGAGTTCACAGTTGGCTTCTGAAACACAAGGTGACAACATATTCCATTGTAAGCGCCAAGGAGGTTGAAAAAGTACTTTCTGAAAGACTGACAGAGGTCATAAAAAAGCATGTTCACACGATTAAAAATGGACAACATTCAAAATATGAGAAAAAGGTGTTTTTTTTTTTAAAAAAAGATGATTTGAAAATTGAGGAAAATAAAGCATAAAATGTACATGACATCTCAGTTTCTGTGTTGAAGAGCAGAGTTGATGCAGTTAAGAGAGTATTAACGGATTGGATGATTTGATCTGAAGAATTCTCCGAGAAGGCTGTACAGAGTGGTCAAGAGATGGAAATACCAAAGCATGAGAGTCACTGACATCAGAATGAGAAGAATGAAGGTACACCTAAAGGGGTTCTAGGAGAGGGGAACAGAGAGAATGTGAGAGGAATTAGATAAATTGATAATGGCGCGAATATATATTTATGGATCTTCCAACTGACCTACCGAGTACCGAACAACATAAATAAATAAAATCAGAACCTAAACGCATCTTACAGGACCTGCAGAACTGTTAATATAAAGATAAAAAGAAATCTGAAAATTAAGCAGAAACAATGTCATGTGTCAATTCTCAATAAAAATTAGATACCAAATGAAAGAAGAGAAAGGTGATTACAGACTTCTATTTTTATAAATGGTAGGATACAATGAAATAATATCTTCAAAGTTGTTAGGGCTGATAAAGTCAGCCTAGAGTTCTAGAGTCAGTTTATTTTTCCATTATGAATACATGGAAACTAATGAGAATTAAGGAAACAGTGTTGGGGACGGATTAGTATTCATAGGTCCTCACTGAAGAAGATACTGAAGGATGTACTTAAAGAATAACAATCTCTCAGAAAGTAATGATACAAGATAGTATCATTGCCAAATATAGGCAAATCTAAATGAGCACTAATGGTTAGAGAAAATGCCCCATTACCATGAACATGACCCAACATTGAAATACTTAGTGAAAGAATCTGCAAAACTGCTGTGAGGGACCCTTTTTCAACTTTCACCTCACATGGTAATCGCAAATAAAGTACCACGAAATGAGTTCACAGTTGGCTTCTGAAACACAAGGTGACAACATATTCCATTGTAAGCGCCAAGGAGGTTGAAAAAGTACTTTCTGAAAGACTGACAGAGGTCATAAAAAAGCATGTTCACACGATTAAAAATGGACAACATTCAAAATATGAGAAAAAGGTGTTTTTTTTTTTAAAAAAAGATGATTTGAAAATTGAGGAAAATAAAGCATAAAATGTACATGACATCTCAGTTTCTGTGTTGAAGAGCAGAGTTGATGCAGTTAAGAGAGTATTAACGGATTGGATGATTTGATCTGAAGAATTCTCCGAGAAGGCTGTACAGAGTGGTCAAGAGATGGAAATACCAAAGCATGAGAGTCACTGACATCAGAATGAGAAGAATGAAGGTACACCTAAAGGGGTTCTAGGAGAGGGGAACAGAGAGAATGTGAGAGGAATTAGATAAATTGATAATGGCGCGAATATATATTTATGGATCTTCCAACTGACCTACCGAGTACCGAACAACATAAATAAATAAAATCAGAACCTAAACGCATCTTACAGGACCTGCAGAACTGTTAATATAAAGATAAAAAGAAATCTGAAAATTAAGCAGAAACAATGTCATGTGTCAATTCTCAATAAAAATTAGATACCAAATGAAAGAAGAGAAAGGTGATTACAGACTTCTATTTTTATAAATGGTAGGATACAATGAAATAATATCTTCAAAGTTGTTAGGGCTGATAAAGTCAGCCTAGAGTTCTAGAGTCAGTTTATTTTTCCATTATGAATACATGGAAACTAATGAGAATTAAGGAAACAGTGTTGGGGACGGATTAGTATTCATAGGTCCTCACTGAAGAAGATACTGAAGGATGTACTTAAAGAATAACAATCTCTCTAGAAAGTAATGATACAAGATAGTATCATTGCCAAATATATAGGCAAATCTAAATGAGCACTAATGGTTTAGAAAAAGCTGTCTAACTTGGGATTTCAAAAAATTTAAATGGAATTATAGAAATACCTTGGAGATATTATAGGTTTGGTTCCAGACCACTGCAATAAAGCAAGTCACATATTTATTTTGGTTACATAAATATATTGGTTATTTTGGTCACATAAATATTTTGGAATATTTTGGTTTCCCCAGTGCACATAGAAGTTATGTTCATAGTATTCTATAGTCTGTTAAATAGGCAATAGTATTATGTGTGAAACTTTCTTTATGTCTTAATTTAATAATACTTTATTGCTAAAAATGCTAACCGTCATCTGGGCCTTCAGTGAGCCATAGTAGTAACGTCAAAGATCATTTATTATGAATCATCAAAACAAATATAATGATAGTAAAAAAGTTTGAGATGTTGTGAGGATTATCAAAATGTGATACAGAGACATAAATTGAGTAAATGCTGTTGGAAGAAATGGCCTTGATAGACTTGCTCAATGCAGAGAGGCCATAAACCTTCAATTTGCCAAAAATGATATATCTGCTAGACACAATGAAACAAAGCACAGTAAAATGAGGTATGCCTCTACAACATCAGGGAAAATAATGTGAAAATTTGAAGGGAGAGAATGGATTAAAAGTGTTTGCTGTCCTTGCCTTTTCCAAGAAGAGATCAAAGATACCTTTTAAGTAGAAAAGTTTCTGGTGAATATGGTACCCAGAATAATGTCATGTGTCAATTCTCAATAAAAATTAGATACCAAATGAAAGAAGAGAAAGGTGATTACAGACTTCTATTTTTATAAATGGTAGGATACAATGAAATAATATCTTCAAAGTTGTTAGGGCTGATAAAGTCAGCCTAGAGTTCTAGAGTCAGTTTATTTTTCCATTATGAATACATGGAAACTAATGAGAATTAAGGAAACAGTGTTGGGGACGGATTAGTATTCATAGGTCCTCACTGAAGAAGATACTGAAGGATGTACTTAAAGAATAACAATCTCTCTAGAAAGTAATGATACAAGATAGTATCATTGCCAAATATATAGGCAAATCTAAATGAGCACTAATGGTTTAGAAAAAGCTGTCTAACTTGGGATTTCAAAAATTGAAATGGAATTATAGAAATACCTTGGAGATATTATAGGTTTGGTTCCAGACCACTGCAATAAAGCAAGTCACATATTTATTTTGGTTACATAAATATATTGGTTATTTTGGTCACATAAATATTTTGGAATATTTTGGTTTCCCCAGTGCACATAGAAGTTATGTTCATAGTATTCTATAGTCTGTTAAATAGGCAATAGTATTATGTGTGAAACTTTCTTTATGTCTTAATTTAATAATACTTTATTGCTAAAAATGCTAACCGTCATCTGGGCCTTCAGTGAGCCATAGTAGTAACGTCAAAGATCATTTATTATGAATCATCAAAACAAATATAATGATAGTAAAAAAGTTTGAGATGTTGTGAGGATTATCAAAATGTGATACAGAGACATAAATTGAGTAAATGCTGTTGGAAGAAATGGCCTTGATAGACTTGCTCAATGCAGAGAGGCCATAAACCTTCAATTTGCCAAAAATGATATATCTGCTAGACACAATGAAACAAAGCACAGTAAAATGAGGTATGCCTCTACAACATCAGGGAAAATAATGTGAAAATTTGAAGGGAGAGAATGGATTAAAAGTGTTTGCTGTCCTTGCCTTTTCCAAGAAGAGATCAAAGATACCTTTTAAGTAGAAAAGTTTCTGGTGAATATGGTACCCAGAATAATGTCCATGTTCTAATCTGCAGAATCTATGATTGTGTTATGTTATACAGAAAAAAGGACTTTGCAGATGTGACTGTGTTAAGGATTATTGAGATTGGGAGATCATCTGAAATTGTCTAGGGAATCCCAGTATAATCACAAGATAAGAGGAGAGAAGGAGGCAAGAGAGTCAGAGCAAGAAATGTGAAGATGAAAGAGTCGTCAAAGTGATGCTGTTGTCAGACTTGGAGATGACAGGGTGGGGGAATCATGAGTCAAGAATTCTAGACAGCTTCTAGAAACTGAAATAGTCCAAGAAACAGACTCTGACGTAGGATTTCCAGAAGGAACATCATCCTGCTGACACCTTGATTTTAGCCCAGCAAGTTCCATTTCAAACTTCTGGAGACTCAAAGATGTGTTAAACTGCTGCCTTTGTGAAAGTTGTTAACAGAGGTCACAGAAAATGGCTATAACATACATGAAAATGTACACATACCTAAATCAAACACAATCTAATGTAATTTTTTGAAATAGTAGGAGAAAAAAAGTGGAAAATAACACCATATAGGAACAAAGAAGGAAAGGACAAAGATAACTTGATAAATAGAAATCACAAAATAATAGAAAAACTCAATTATGTTTATAAAATATATTAAGTTCAGTTTTGGGCTATGTAGATGGCTCCTGTCAGTGCAGAAGCTGCAGGAGACACAGATTCAATCCCTGGTTCAGGATGGTCCCCTGGAGGAGGAAATGGCAACCCACTCTAATATTCTTGCCTGGGAAATCCCATGGACAGAGGAGCCTGGGTGGGCTGCAGTCCATGGGGGTGGCAGAGAGTCAGACAGGACTGAGTATGCATGCATAACATAGCAAGTTCACTTCTAGAGATAGTATATAGTGAGATTTTACAGTTTTGACCATATACTATTTGTAAGAGAATTAGAGGAAAAAAAGGTGAAAATAAAAGGAAAATATATGCCAAGTAAATATTAATGTATTACTAATACTATGTATTGTTATAACTTGATCTAATAAACATGTATACATAATATAAATTGCATTAGAAAATGTACATTTTAAACATGAACAGAACATTTATAAAACTATGCATATAGTCACAGATGCTGCTGGATAAACCAAGTAAGATATGAATTGAAAGCTGACCATTATAATTATCAATGTAGATGTCATTGGAAACATTAAAAGGAGTGTTACAATTACTATTATTTTTTTGTGTGTGTGAGATGATACATGTGCAGTGCTCAGAGTGATGCCTGGTGGTGCCAGATGTTTTCTGGGAGGAGCTGTAGGAGCAGCCGTGACCTTGGGGGTGAGGCACAGTGCAGGCAAGGGGAATGTAGTTAGTTCATTTTATCCTGCTGAATGTAAACAACATAACCATCAGGAAATGGGTCTCCAACCGATATGCTGAAAGCACAGTTGTCAGAAGTAATTCCTGTGAAACTGCAGGTTTAAGAATAGAAGTAAAGAGTGAATATTTGGGGTGGGGATAATCCATTGAAGCCCAAATCTCAGGTTTCAAGCAGTGTCACCTGGGTTAATACAAAGGCTATTTAATTATAACAGTACTCAACAGGTTACATTCCTGTAGGCACAGCACTTGAAAGATAAGAGGGAAAACACTAGGTACCTACTTTTTGTTTTTTAACAGAGCTTTGTTGTTTACTGCCGCACATCAACCCGAATCCTCCATAGGTAAACACACACACCCTCTACCCGGAACTTCGCCCCCATCTCCCTCCTCATCCGGCCCTATTTGAGATCCCCTCGTCCCACAGCATATTCTCCTCCCTCACCCCAATGGTTCTCTGTGCCACCTCTACAGAGTGAAGTATGTCAGAGACAGAAAGATAAATTTTTAAAGTTAGTTTTCATTTCCAAGTGGCATTCAGATGGCTACAACAGAGGAATAAAAAAGTTTGTTTTTCTATTTCTCCCTCACACATTATTGTTTGTAATAGAAAAAATTCTCTGGCGCCCAAATGTTCATCAATAGAAGTTGTTTAAGTTATGGCACAGGAATAGAAGTAGCAGCAACAACGAAAAGTGGAAACACCCATGACTGATTTGAGAGCTTTCTCTGTCCCTAGAGTATGTGTAACCCATTCAAATCACACAGTAACTGATTAAAAATAAAAAACATTATGCTTTTAACTAAGAACATTTATAAAACTATGCATATAGTCACAGATGCTGCTGGATAAACCAAGTAAGATATGAATTGAAAGCTGACCATTATAATTATCAATGTAGATGTCATTGGAAACATTAAAAGGAGTGTTACAATTACTATTATTTTTTTATGTGTGAGATGATACATGTGCAGTGCTCAGAGTGATGCCTGGTGGTGCCAGATGTTTTCTGGGAGGAGCTGTAGGAGCAGCCGTGACCTTGGGGGTGAGGCACAGTGCAGGCAAGGGGAATGTAGTTAGTTCATTTTATCCTGCTGAATGTAAACAACATAACCATCAGGAAATGGGTCTCCAACCGATATGCTGAAAGCACAGTTGTCAGAAGTAATTCCTGTGAAACTGCAGGTTTAAGAATAGAAGTAAAGAGTGAATATTTGGGGTGGGGATAATCCATTGAAGCCCAAATCTCAGGTTTCAAGCAGTGTCACCTGGGTTAATACAAAGGCTATTTAATTATAACAGTACTCAACAGGTTACATTCCTGTAGGCACAGCACTTGAAAGATAAGAGGGAAAACACTAGGTACCTACTTTTTGTTTTTTAACAGAGCTTTGTTGTTTACTGCCGCACATCAACCCGAATCCTCCATAGGTAAACACACACACCCTCTACCCGGAACTTCGCCCCCATCTCCCTCCTCATCCGGCCCTATTTGAGATCCCCTCGTCCCACAGCATATTCTCCTCCCTCACCCCAATGGTTCTCTGTGCCACCTCTACAGAGTGAAGTATGTCAGAGACAGAAAGATAAATTTTTAAAGTTAGTTTTCATTTCCAAGTGGCATTCAGATGGCTACAACAGAGGAATAAAAAAGTTTGTTTTTCTATTTCTCCCTCACACATTATTGTTTGTAATAGAAAAAATTCTCTGGCGCCCAAATGTTCATCAATAGAAGTTGTTTAAGTTATGGCACAGGAATAGAAGTAGCAGCAACAACGAAAAGTGGAAACACCCATGACTGATTTGAGAGCTTTCTCTGTCCCTAGAGTATGTGTAACCCATTCAAATCACACAGTAAACCTGTATTTTAATTGTTTTATACATGTTAAATCATCTAAGCAATGTAGTAAATTTGTGTGGTAACTAGATATCATTATTGCCTCGATTGTATATATTTATGTATTTTTGTCTGTGCTGAGTCTTCACTGCTGTGTGGGCTTTTCTGAAGTAGTGGTGTGTGGGACTGCTGTAGCTGTGGTGTGCAGGCTTCTCATTGCAGCGGTTTCTCTTGTTGTGGAGCACAGGCTCTATGGTGCACGGACTTCAGTAGCTGCCACAACTGAGCTCAGTAGTTGTGGGTCCTGAGCTCTAGAACACAGGCTCAGTAATTGAGTCACACGGGCTTAGTTACCCCACAGCACATGGGATCTTCCCAGATCAGGAATTGAACCTGTGTCTCCTGCATTGGCAGGTGGATTATTTACCACTGAGCTACCATGGGCCTTACCCCTATTTTTTAAGTGAAGTGACTGAGGCACAAGATGGTCGAGTAAGTTGTTTAAGGTCCCCACACTAATAAAAGATAGATAAAAAGTTCTACTTTGATATAGTTTCCCTTTAAAGCTCATAACTAGGTAGGGTATGCTCTCCAAGGTATAGTAGTTAAATAAAGAGAAAATCATAACATTTTATTCATAATGATATCCCACTGATGTAAAAATACTAATTTTCTCATGCCCTTATTAAGATTATCAGTCTTTAAAATTTTTGCCTGTCTTATAATATAAAATGTTATATTGTTTTAAATTGTATTTCTTACATTTAAATCTTCAGTCTGGAAATGATTCTTATGTCATGTGAGGTAGGGGTGTTACAGTATTTTTCAAAGAGAAAAGCGTGTACCTACACTAGATATTTTTCTTAAAATAGTAAAATGATATACTATGAAATTCAAAACAAAATGGAATTTTCTCAAAATATTGTGTACAAAATAGGACATAATGTTTCAGGATTATATTAGGTAAAAATTATCATAGCAATTTAATTATTCTCACATTTTCTTAGAATTAAAAGTTAGTTAATCTTATTCTCAGTTCTGTTACATTCTTGGAGATAAAGAGTATGGTTCAGTTATTCATTATAACTATTAAAAATCAGTTACATGATTTGTTATAAACTGTATTTTTTGTTTTTCTTTCTAGGAAAGATTTCTGTGTACACAAAGATGAACCATGTGATACAGTTGGTAAGTGTATGGAAAAACTTTTACACCTTGTAGGAGATCTGTAGACCTTGAAAACATCATTTGTTTAAATGCAGAAAATTATTTGAAAGTGCTAGTTTCTTTTTTTTTAACTATTATTTTACTTTTAACTTTTACAGAGTTTTGTTGTTTACAGATATGTATGTTCCCAGATTAGTCATATGTATATCCCCCCTTCCCACCCCTCCCAACCATCACACCGCACCCCTGAAGGACCTCCTTTTCTCACAGAACAATGACTATAGCTATTTTCTTCACTTATGATAGTATAGGCCTTCATGCTACTTCCTTTATACCTCCCACCCTCTATTCCTTTCCCACAATGTCCATATGTCCACTCTCCATGTCTGTCTTTCCGTCGCTTCACTGCATGTGCCATCATCACCATCCTACTAAATTCCATATATATGTGTTAGTATATTGTACTTCTCCTTCTCTTTCTGACTGACTTCACTTTTGATGATACGTTCTAGATCCAGCCACCTCATTAGAGCTGATTCTTCTGCATTTCTCTTAATAGCTGTGTAGTATTGCATTGCATATATGTACCAGGACTTTTGTATCTATTTGTTCCTCGATGGGCATCTAGGTTGCCTTCCATGTATAGCCTGTCATTTTTTTGAAATTGTATTTCTTACATTTAAATCTTCAGTCTGGAAATGATTCTTATGTCATGTGAGGTAGGGGTGTTACAGTATTTTTCAAAGAGAAAAGCGTGTACCTACACTAGATATTTTTCTTAAAATAGTAAAATGATATACTATGAAATTCAAAACAAAATGGAATTTTCTCAAAATATTGTGTACAAAATAGGACATAATGTTTCAGGATTATATTAGGTAAAAATTATCATAGCAATTTAATTATTCTCACATTTTCTTAGAATTAAAAGTTAGTTAATCTTATTCTCAGTTCTGTTACATTCTTGGAGATAAAGAGTATGGTTCAGTTATTCATTATAACTATTAAAAATCAGTTACATGATTTGTTATAAACTGTATTTTTTGTTTTTCTTTCTAGGAAAGATTTCTGTGTACACAAAGATGAACCATGTGATACAGTTGGTAAGTGTATGGAAAAACTTTTACACCTTGTAGGAGATCTGTAGACCTTGAAAACATCATTTGTTTAAATGCAGAAAATTATTTGAAAGTGCTAGTTTCTTTTTTTTTAACTATTATTTTACTTTTAACTTTTACAGAGTTTTGTTGTTTACAGATATGTATGTTCCCAGATTAGTCATATGTATATCCCCCCTTCCCACCCCTCCCAACCATCACACCGCACCCCTGAAGGACCTCCTTTTCTCACAGAACAATGACTATAGCTATTTTCTTCACTTATGATAGTATAGGCCTTCATGCTACTTCCTTTATACCTCCCACCCTCTATTCCTTTCCCACAATGTCCATATGTCCACTCTCCATGTCTGTCTTTCCGTCGCTTCACTGCATGTGCCATCATCACCATCCTACTAAATTCCATATATATGTGTTAGTATATTGTACTTCTCCTTCTCTTTCTGACTGACTTCACTTTTGATGATACGTTCTAGATCCAGCCACCTCATTAGAGCTGATTCTTCTGCATTTCTCTTAATAGCTGTGTAGTATTGCATTGCATATATGTACCAGGACTTTTGTATCTATTTGTTCCTCGATGGGCATCTAGGTTGCTTCCATGTTCTAGCTATTGTATAGAGAGCTGCAATGAACATTGGGGTACAGGTGCTTCTTTCAGATTTTATTTCATCAGGGTATAAGCCTAAGTGTGGGATTGCTGGGTCATAGGGTGCTTCTATTTTTAGTTTTATAAGAAATCTCCAGACTGTCTTCCATAGAGGCTGTATCAATTTACATTCCCACCAGCAATGCAGGAGTGTTCCCTTTTCTCTGCACCCTCTCCAGCATTTATTGTTTGTTGATGTGTGGATGATGGCCATTCTGACGGGTGTGAGGTGATATTTCATTGTAGTTTTGATTTGCATTTCTTTAATTATAAGTGAGGTTGAGCATCGTTTCATGTGCTTTTGGGCCATCTGTATGTCCTCTTTGGAGAGGTGTCTGTTTAGGTCCTTTTCCCATTTTTTGATTGGTTTGTTCATTTTTCCGGTGCTGAGTTGTCTGAGTTGCTTGTAGATTTTGGAGATTAATTCTTTGTCTGTTGATTCATTTGCTATGATTTTCTCCCATTCTGTGGGTTGTCTGTTCAGCTTTATTGTAATTTCTTTTGCTGTACAAAAGCTTTTAAGTTGCATCAGGTCCCACATGTTCATTTTTGTTTTTAGTTCCACTATTCTAGTAGGTGGATCAGAGAAGATCTTGCTTCGATTTATGTCCTTGAGGGTTTTGCCTATATTCTCCTCTAAGAGTTTGATGGTTTCTGGTCTTACATTTAGGTCTTTAATTCATTTTGAGTTGATCTATATGCATGGTGTCAGGGAATGTTCCAATTTCATTTTTTTGCATGTAGCTGTCCAGTTTTCCCAGCACCATTTGTTGAAGAGGCTGTCTTTGTCCCATTTTATATGTTCGCCTCCTTTGTCAAAAATAAGATACTCATAGGTGCGTGGGTTTATCTCTGGGTTCTCTATCTTGTTCCATTGGTCGATATTTCTGTTTTTGTGCCAGTACCATACTGTCTTGATGACTGTTGCTTTGTAGTAGAGTCTGAAGTTGGGGAGGCTGATCCCTCCAGCTCCATTCTTCTTCCTCAGGATGGCTTTGGCTATTCGAGGTCTTTTGTGTTTCCATATGAACTGTGTTATTCTTTGGTCTAGTTCTGTGAAGAATGTCATTGGTAGTTTGATAGGGATCACATTGAATCTATAGATGACATTTGATTCTTCCGACCCAGGAACATAGAATATCTCTCCATCTGTTTAAGTCTTCTTTAAATGTCTCTCGTGAGTGTTTTGTAATTTTCTGTGTACAATTCTTTTGTTTCATTGGGTAGGTTTATTCCTAGATATTTGATTATTTTGGTTGCGATGGTGAAGGGGATTGCCTCTTTGATTTCATTTTCTGATTTTTCATTGTGTATAGGAATGCTAGTGATTTCTGTGTATTGATTTTGTATCCTGCGACTTTGCTGAATTGTCTGAGTTGCTTGTAGATTTTGGAGATTAATTCTTTGTCTGTTGATTCATTTGCTATGATTTTCTCCCATTCTGTGGGTTGTCTGTTCAGCTTTATTGTAATTTCTTTTGCTGTACAAAAGCTTTTAAGTTGCATCAGGTCCCACATGTTCATTTTTGTTTTTAGTTCCACTATTCTAGTAGGTGGATCAGAGAAGATCTTGCTTCGATTTATGTCCTTGAGGGTTTTGCCTATATTCTCCTCTAAGAGTTTGATGGTTTCTGGTCTTACATTTAGGTCTTTAATTCATTTTGAGTTGATCTATATGCATGGTGTCAGGGAATGTTCCAATTTCATTTTTTTGCATGTAGCTGTCCAGTTTTCCCAGCACCATTTGTTGAAGAGGCTGTCTTTGTCCCATTTTATATGTTCGCCTCCTTTGTCAAAAATAAGATACTCATAGGTGCGTGGGTTTATCTCTGGGTTCTCTATCTTGTTCCATTGGTCGATATTTCTGTTTTTGTGCCAGTACCATACTGTCTTGATGACTGTTGCTTTGTAGTAGAGTCTGAAGTTGGGGAGGCTGATCCCTCCAGCTCCATTCTTCTTCCTCAGGATGGCTTTGGCTATTCGAGGTCTTTTGTGTTTCCATATGAACTGTGTTATTCTTTGGTCTAGTTCTGTGAAGAATGTCATTGGTAGTTTGATAGGGATCACATTGAATCTATAGATGACATTTGATTCTTCCGACCCAGGAACATAGAATATCTCTCCATCTGTTTAAGTCTTCTTTAAATGTCTCTCGTGAGTGTTTTGTAATTTTCTGTGTACAATTCTTTTGTTTCATTGGGTAGGTTTATTCCTAGATATTTGATTATTTTGGTTGCGATGGTGAAGGGGATTGCCTCTTTGATTTCATTTTCTGATTTTTCATTGTGTATAGGAATGCTAGTGATTTCTGTGTATTGATTTTGTATCCTGCGACTTTGCTGAATTCATTGATTAGCTCTAGTAGTTTTGTAATAGTGTCTTTGGGATTTTCTATGTATAATATCATGCCATCTGCAAATAGAGTTTGACGTCTTCCTCTCCAATCTGTATTCTTTTTATTTCTTTCTCTTCTCTTATTGCTGTTGCTAGAACTTCCAGGACTATGCTGAATAAGAGTGGTGAAAGTGGACACCCTTGTCTTGTTCCTAATCTTAGAGGGAATGCTTTCAGTTTTTCACTGTTGAGGATAATGTTTGCTGTTGGCTTTTCATATATGGCTTTCACTGTGTTGAGATAGGTACCTTCTATGCCCATTTTTTGAAGAGTTTTTATCATAAATGGATGCTGTACCTTGTCAAAGGCTTTTTCTGCATCTATTTAGACTATAATGTGATTTTTGTCTCTCAATTTGTTGATATGGTGTATCACATTAATTGATTTGCGGATATTGAGGAATCCTTGCATGCCTTGGATGAAACCTACTTGATCGTGGTGTATGAGCTTTCTGATGTGTTGTTGAATTCTGTTTGCTAGGATTTTGTTGAGGATTTTGGAGTCTAAATTCATCATTGAAATTGGCCTATAATTTTCTTTTTTTGTGTTGTCTTTGCCTGGCTTTGGTATCAGGGTGATGGTGATAGGATGTTTTTGGAAGTGTTTCTTTCTGTACAATTGTTTGTAAGAGTTTTAGAAGGACAGGTATTATCACTACTTTAAATGTTTCGTAGAATTCACTTGTGAAGCCATCTGGCCATGGGCTTTTATTTTGGGGTAGATTTTTGATCACAGAGTCAATTTCTGAGCTTGTGATTGGCTTGTTCATAGTTTTTTTTCAAATCCTGTACGGAACTGTGTACAGTTCTTTTGTTTCTTTGGGTAGGTTTATTCCTAGATATTTGATTATTTTGGTTGTGATGGTGAAGGGGATTGCCTCTTTGATTTCATTTTCTGATTTTTCATTGTGTATAGGAATGCTAGTGATTTCTGTGTATTGATTTTGTATCCTGCGACTTTGCTGAATTCATTGATTAGCTCTAGTAGTTTTGTAATAGTGTCTTTGGGATTTTCTATGTATAATATCATGCCATCTGCAAATAGAGTTTGACGTCTTCCTCTCCAATCTGTATTCTTTTTATTTCTTTCTCTTCTCTTATTGCTGTTGCTAGAACTTCCAGGACTATGCTGAATAAGAGTGGTGAAAGTGGACACCCTTGTCTTGTTCCTAATCTTAGAGGGAATGCTTTCAGTTTTTCACTGTTGAGGATAATGTTTGCTGTTGGCTTTTCATATATGGCTTTCACTGTGTTGAGATAGGTACCTTCTATGCCCATTTTTTGAAGAGTTTTTATCATAAATGGATGCTGTACCTTGTCAAAGGCTTTTTCTGCATCTATTTAGACTATAATGTGATTTTTGTCTCTCAATTTGTTGATATGGTGTATCACATTAATTGATTTGCGGATATTGAGGAATCCTTGCATGCCTTGGATGAAACCTACTTGATCGTGGTGTATGAGCTTTCTGATGTGTTGTTGAATTCTGTTTGCTAGGATTTTGTTGAGGATTTTGGAGTCTAAATTCATCATTGAAATTGGCCTATAATTTTCTTTTTTTGTGTTGTCTTTGCCTGGCTTTGGTATCAGGGTGATGGTGATAGGATGTTTTTGGAAGTGTTTCTTTCTGTACAATTGTTTGTAAGAGTTTTAGAAGGACAGGTATTATCACTACTTTAAATGTTTCGTAGAATTCACTTGTGAAGCCATCTGGCCATGGGCTTTTATTTTGGGGTAGATTTTTGATCACAGAGTCAATTTCTGAGCTTGTGATTGGCTTGTTCATAGTTTCTATTTCTTCCTTTTTGAGTCTTGGGAGATTAATCTTCTCTAGGAAACTGTCCATTTCTTCCAGGTTGTCCAGTTTGTTGCCGTAAAGTCAACAGTCATAATAGTCTCTTAGAATCCTTTGGATTTCTGCATTATCTGTTGTAATCTCTCCTTTTTCATTTTGGATTTTGGTGATCTGGTTCTTCTCTCTCTTTTTCTTGATGAGTCTGGCCAGTGGTGTGTCGATTTTATTGACCTTTTCGAAGAACCAGCTTTTTGTTTTATTTATCTTTACTATTGCTTCTTTTGTTTCTTTATCATTTATTTCTGCTTTGATCTTTATGATTTCTCGTCTTCTGCTGGCTTTGGGGTGTTTTTGTTCTTCTTTCTCCAGCTGTTTTAAGCATAAGGTTAGGTTGTCTGTTTGAGATTTTCCTAGTTTCTTGAGGTGGGATTGAATTGCTATAAACTTCCCTCTTAGAACTACTTTTGCAGTATCCCATAGGTTTTGCACTGTCTTGTGTTCATTGTCATTTTCTTCTAGTAATTGTTTTATTTCTCCTTTGATTTGCTCAGTAATCAGTTGGTTTTTTAGGTATGTGTTATTTAATCTCCATGTGTTTGTGTTTTTAGCGTTTTTTTTTTTTTTTTTTTCCTGCAGTTGATCTCTAGTCTCATTGCATTGTGGTCCAAGAAGATGGTTGATATAATTTCAGTTTTCTTGAATTGACTGAGGATTGATTTGTGGCCCAAGATGTGGTCTTTCCTGGAGGATATTCCGTAAGCACTTGAGAAGAAAGTGTTTTCTTCTGCTTTTGGATGGAAAGTCCTAAAGATATCGATGAGGCCTATCTCTTCTAGTGTGGCATTTAAGGCTTGTGTTTCTTTCTTAATTTTCTGTTTGGATAATCTGTCCATTGGTGTTAGAAGAGTGTTAAAGTCTCCTACTATGATTGTGTTAGGGTCGATGTCTTTTATGTCTGAAAGGTTTGTCTTATGTATTCGGGTGCTCCTGTGTTGGGTGCATAGGTGTTTATGATTGTTATGTCTTCTTCTTGGATCGATCCCTTGATCATTATGCAGTGTCCTGCCTTGTCTCTTCTAATCTTCTTTATTTTGAGGTCTATTTTGTCTGATATGAGGATTGCTACTCCAGCTTTCTTTTGATTTCCATTTGCATGGAATATCTTTTCCCATCCTCTCAGTTTCAGTCTATGAGTGTCTCTAGGTCTGAAGTGTGTTTCCTGGAGGCAGCATACGTATGGGTCATGTTTTTGAATTCATTCAGCCAGTCTGTGTCTTTTGGTTGGGGCATTTAGTCCATTTACATTCAAAGTAATTATTGATACAAATGATCCTATTGTCATCTTCGTAGATGTTATGATGAGTTTGCTTTGTGGATCTTCTCCTTCTTTTATACTAGGTGTCTATATAAATCCCTTTAGCACTGTTGTAAGGCTGGTTCGGTATGACTAAATTCTTTTAATTTTTGCTTGTCTGTAAAGCTTTTGATTTCTCCATCCATTTTGAATGAGATCCTTGCAGGGTAGAGGATTCTTGGTTGCAGATTATTCTCTTTTAGCCGTTTAAATGTGTCCTGCCATTCCCTTCTGGCCTGCAGAGTTTCTGTTGAAAGATCAGCTGTTAAACGTATGGATTTTCCCTTGTATGTCACTAGTTGCTTTTCCCTTGCTGCTTTGAGAATTCTGTCTTTGTGTTTAATTTGTGTTAGCTTCATTAATATGTGTCTTGGTGTGTTTCTTCTTGGGTTTATTCTGCATGGTACTCTTTGCGTTTCTTGGACTTGATTGACTATTTCTTTTCCCATGTTGGGGAAACTTTCAACTAGACTCTCTTCAAAAATTTTCTCATAGCCTTTCTTTTTTTCTTCTTCTTCTGGAACCCCTATAATTCGAATATTGGTGCGTTTGATATTATCCCAGAGATCTCTGAGGCTATCCTCTGCTCTTTTCATTCTTTGAGCTAGATTCTGTTTTTCAGCAGTTACTGCCACCATTCTATCTTCCAGCTCACTTATCCGGTCTTCTGTCTCAGATACTCTGCTCTTGATTCCTTCTACAGTGTTGTTCAGTTCAGCAATTGAGTTGTTTGTCTCTGTTAGTTTTTTTGTAAGTTCTTGTATTTCTTTGTTCAGTGTGTTAGTTGTGTCTTGCAATTTCTTTAACATTCTGTCTTCAGTGTTTTTGATCATCTTTACTATCATTCTTCTGAAGTCACTTTCAGAAAGTTTGTCCAAATCCTCTTCATTAATTTGATCCTGTGTGTTTGTAGATTGTTCCTTCACTTGTGTGGTATTTCTCTGCCGTTTCATTGTTATTATTAATTTGTTAACTTTGGGTTACGTCTGTTGGTGTTTGTTGTTTGGATGAGGCTTCTTATTCTGGGTGATGCTGGTGGTTGGGTGATGTCAGGACTTGCATACAAGTGTTTACCCTTGTTGGCATTCACACTTGTATACTGCTCTCTAGTGTTAGGCATTCTCTAGTATTGTAGAGTTGTGGAGTCAGCGCTTCCTCCTAAAGCTCCAGGACTTGTTGCCTGACCAGGGAATGAAGATTTGATGGCTGGTTTGTTATGGCATTAAATGATATTAAGACATATATACGTGAATTAGAAACAGAAGGTATACCTTTGAGAAATGCCAATTAAAATATTATGTAAATACTATCTAGCGTATTCAGTTATACACACAAACATATACAGCTGTAACATAACTCAAGCATTCCAACCAAAAATACAGTAGAATATGTTAGCACGGCGAATAGAGTAAACCAAGAATGATATCCACCAGTTAATAACCAAACTAAGTAGAGCACCAATTGGAGAATAATGCTAGAGGAGGGTCCCCATTGGGGATAAGGCTATGAGAACAGAACAGACTAAGAAATATGGTGGGAAAAGGGAAAAAGAGAAAGGGAGGATAGAAGAGAAATATAGAATAATACTGCAAAGTTAAATATAGGGAAATAAAGATTTGTATGTATTAGAGTTTAGTGCAATAGGAAAGGAGCATCAGAGAGAGCAAAGAGTTATGGAGGAAGTAGTAGTACAAAGAAAAAATTTTAAAAATTAAAACAGAGATAAGTGTATAGAAAAATATACAGAAACACAGCAATAACAATAAAAACAAGCAAAACCCCACAGAACCTTAAAAGATCAATATGGAACCAGAAGTTTATACCACGATAAAGTGTGTGATTTAAAAGGAAAAAGAAGAAGAAAAAAAATTATGTAAGCTTGAATATATTCAGTCTTACTGATAAGATTAGTAGCTTCAATAGAATAATGGAGGAAATAAACACGCCCACACTCACACACCCCCCCCCCCCAAAAATAAACCAGGGTGGGGCACTGATGGGGTTTGAAATCGGGAAAAAAATAATTGAAACAAAACACTACAAAAAAAAGCAATAAAAAAGAATAAAGAATAAAATGAAATTTAAAAAATCCAGCAGTAACTCCAGCTTCAGCCAAAACATGAACATAGTGTTTATGTTCTTCTGTCTCTTGCTGACTATTCAGGAATTATCAGTCTTTTTCTTGCCTCTGGCAGCCGTTGGATCTGAAGACCTCTTTGACTGCTTGTTTGTTTCGGCCTATTCCAGAACTAAAAGGCTCGCCCAGGCTGGCCCTGGGAGTTTCTTAATCCAAATCCCTTTTCTTGCTGGGTGGAGGTGAGTTCTCTCCCTGTAGCTTGACCAGCAGCCCTGTAGTTTGACCAGCAGCCAAACTACAGTAGGGAAAATGGCATCTCTCTCACAAAGGATTTATTCCCACACTCTCTATGGGAAGCACTTCGCAATGACCCCGACCCTGCTTCGGGCCACCGTCGATCTCCACCACTGCAGGAGACGTCAGATTACTCAGAGGTGAGTCTGGCTCAGTCTCAGGCAGGATTGCTATTCCCCTTTCCCGGATCACAGTGCACACAGTTTCCAGTCCTACTCGTTGGCTCTATGATTGGGTTAATGGTAACCTCCTCCAAAGCAAACTGAGTGCCGTCCTTCCGAGGACTGCTCAAGGGCACTTCTAGTTCAAGGGGGCACTTGGACCCTCCAAAGCAGGTCTGGCTCAGTCCATTGTGGGCATCACCGCTCCTTTCCTGGGTCTTGATCTGCAACAGGCTTTGCGCCTTTGGCCGTCCCAGCCTCTCTGGCGTGTAAGAGGTTTGACTTTTAAAAGTGTGATTGCGCCTTTCCTACCATCTTGATGCGGCTTCTTCTTTGTTCTTCGATGTGAGGTATCTTTTTTGTGATCAGATCCAACCTCCTCCTATCGATGGTTTTTCAGGAACTGGTTGCAATTCAGGTGATTTTGCAGGAGAGATGAGTGCACATCTGAAAGTGCTAGTTTCAATGAAATATTATTTAGAATGTCATTCATATATATTTTCAACCTATATGTTTAATAATCTGTCAGCAATTCAATTATTAGTGAAATAGCTTGAAGATATATATATTGTGTATATGTATATATTAAATATATATAATATATATTGGAGGAAAGTTTAAATAATGCTTTAAGCATATAGTAAGTTCTTTATGTTTATTCTCAGCAATATACACATAAGTTCAATAAAACTACATTATTATTCATAAACTGAGAAAAATATGTTAATGTCAATAGAGTTATCCTTTTTCAGGCTAATGGATTTGTTTTTGAGTTACTTAAATTTGAAGTTCTTTGCAGACTGTGTGAAAGTACATCTAATCTGGCCAACTAATGAGAATTTTCTGTTTGTGAAGCAAGTTTTCTATATTTTGTCCTTTATCTCTAAAATCTCTAAGACATAACTATAGAGCCAATAGAATCTGTGAACCACAGTTCTTAATTTTCAGAGAATGGCCATCTTTATTCTTGTATAAATGCATGTGTATAAATTTATCTATCTAAACAGATGGATTAAACTGTAGATAGGTAAAATTATATAGCTATATATATGTATAGTTTTAAATTATATATCTAGACAGAGAGGTGAAACTATAGATAGATGAAATTGTATAACTATTTATATGTTTAGTATTAAGACACTATGTATTGTTTTAATAAGGCATTACAATTGGGTTATTGGTAATGTACATTTAAGAGTCTGATCTGGTTTGATGTATCATGTGGAGTTCATTACTATAGTGTAATATATATGTTAATTTAGCCATCACTGAGGTATAATTTATTTCTTCTGAGGCAAACAGTAAAAAAAGTGGCAAAATGTAATAAATGGATTTTTAAGTATCAGTGGTACTTAAAAATATAATTTTAGCTAGTTCTATTTAGTTCTTACCAGCCTCCTCAGATGATTAAATCTGAGATAATAAGTGCAAAATTAAAATTGTACAAAGTATTATGAAAGTTCCTCCTATCGATGGTTTTTCAGGAACTGGTTGCAATTCAGGTGATTTTGCAGGAGAGATGAGTGCACATCTGAAAGTGCTAGTTTCAATGAAATATTATTTAGAATGTCATTCATATATATTTTCAACCTATATGTTTAATAATCTGTCAGCAATTCAATTATTAGTGAAATAGCTTGAAGATATATATATTGTGTATATGTATATATTAAATATATATAATATATATTGGAGGAAAGTTTAAATAATGCTTTAAGCATATAGTAAGTTCTTTATGTTTATTCTCAGCAATATACACATAAGTTCAATAAAACTACATTATTATTCATAAACTGAGAAAAATATGTTAATGTCAATAGAGTTATCCTTTTTCAGGCTAATGGATTTGTTTTTGAGTTACTTAAATTTGAAGTTCTTTGCAGACTGTGTGAAAGTACATCTAATCTGGCCAACTAATGAGAATTTTCTGTTTGTGAAGCAAGTTTTCTATATTTTGTCCTTTATCTCTAAAATCTCTAAGACATAACTATAGAGCCAATAGAATCTGTGAACCACAGTTCTTAATTTTCAGAGAATGGCCATCTTTATTCTTGTATAAATGCATGTGTATAAATTTATCTATCTAAACAGATGGATTAAACTGTAGATAGGTAAAATTATATAGCTATATATATGTATAGTTTTAAATTATATATCTAGACAGAGAGGTGAAACTATAGATAGATGAAATTGTATAACTATTTATATGTTTAGTATTAAGACACTATGTATTGTTTTAATAAGGCATTACAATTGGGTTATTGGTAATGTACATTTAAGAGTCTGATCTGGTTTGATGTATCATGTGGAGTTCATTACTATAGTGTAATATATATGTTAATTTAGCCATCACTGAGGTATAATTTATTTCTTCTGAGGCAAACAGTAAAAAAAGTGGCAAAAATGTAATAAATGGATTTTTTTAAGTATCAGTGGTACTTAAAAATATAATTTTAGCTAGTTCTATTTAGTTCTTACCAGCCTCCTCAGATGATTAAATCTGAGATAATAAGTGCAAAATAGTTGTAAAAGTATGAAGCAGAGGATGATGGAATCAAAGGAATATATGATTCAAAAAGGACTATACAAATAAAATGAGCTGAACACCTAAGGAAAAGTTGAATTGATCTAGGGATGATCATCCTAACCTTAACTCACTTGCTTCCTACTTGCTTCTGCTTTCCTGAATTTTCAAAAATTAAATCTTGATATATAGTTTTATTTTTCTGTGTTTTTAATTTTTTTATGGTTTTAATTAACCTAACCATGGAAGTATTTGATTACTAAGAAAGCTGGTCTCCAAATAACTACCTTTTCCTCTACTTAAACAACTATGTTGCCCCCAAAGCCTTCTTGATATATAGAAAGATCAACTTTTTGCCATAATAGAGCATCTGAGAAAAATCAGCAACTTGGGCAGGATTTTCCCTAATTATGGATGCTAACCACCTCTTTAAAGCATGTACACGTGGACTAAGAAAGCACTTGACTAATGTGTAGAGAACCAATTTCTTTTTAACTGTGACTATGTTTTGTCAAACAAAACATATGTTTTGTTTTATCTTGCTAAATCTGCTAATTGAAAATTACATGCATATTTGTACTGGGCTGAAGCATATTTGGATAATGAGGAAGACTGGCATATTTGGAATTACTAGTATAGTTAGAATATGTAGGGTTCCATAGCAAAGTGGTGTAGTCAGTTCTCAGCTCTGTTCATCTTGTTCATTAAGAGCTAGATAAAAATTAGTTTTAAAGATAGCACAGGATGTGAAAAGTGCAATACCCTTTCTGATATCTCCCTCTGTTTCTGAGTTCTTAGGTTCTCAAAATCTCCTCTGGTATTATTAAATCCTAGCTTTTCCTATATCTTATAGCCTTTCTTTCTCTCATCTGAAATATGAGAGGGGTCTTTTTTTATATTTAATCTTGAGCAGAGTGAAAATATGAGATATTTTTTCAGGGGACATTGGGTTTCTTTGGTGGCTCAGTTGGTAAAGAATCCACCTGCAGTGTGGGAGACCTGGGTGTGATCCCTTGATTGGAAGATCCCCTGGAGAAGGGAAAAGCGACTCGCTCCAGTATTCTTGCCTGGTGAATTCCATGGCTCATACATGGGTCACAAACAGTTGGATATGACTGAGCGACTTCACTTTCACTTCATCCCAATCCCTGTCCCCACATTGAAAAGTCTCTTCACATGAACCATGCTTATTCCTAGAGACTTGCATTGGTAAGATTTGTAAAGACATTTGTGTGAAGTAGGCATGATAGTTGCTACCCTATCACTCATATGTCCACCACTATGCAGCCATGATGCCAGGTCATAAAGGATGCATGTCTGTGGAGGGGTCCTGCCTCAACCAGACTGATCAGAGGGGTTTCTGGGCCTCAGGCCTAAGTCAGTCACTATATGGCCTTCCTATGGTTGGGACATGAGACCTGTAACCTAAATCAGCCTCATGGAGCTGAAAAAAGGAACATTTTTCATGCTTGAAGCTTGGTCATATTTGTCCCACTGCATGTAAACAGTAAAGGATGCAAGCCTGATCACTATAGTCAGGAAGGAAATTAGTCTTCAGGATTAACCACCTCTTTAAAGCATGTACACGTGGACTAAGAAAGCACTTGACTAATGTGTAGAGAACCAATTTCTTTTTAACTGTGACTATGTTTTGTCAAACAAAACATATGTTTTGTTTTATCTTGCTAAATCTGCTAATTGAAAATTACATGCATATTTGTACTGGGCTGAAGCATATTTGGATAATGAGGAAGACTGGCATATTTGGAATTACTAGTATAGTTAGAATATGTAGGGTTCCATAGCAAAGTGGTGTAGTCAGTTCTCAGCTCTGTTCATCTTGTTCATTAAGAGCTAGATAAAAATTAGTTTTAAAGATAGCACAGGATGTGAAAAGTGCAATACCCTTTCTGATATCTCCCTCTGTTTCTGAGTTCTTAGGTTCTCAAAATCTCCTCTGGTATTATTAAATCCTAGCTTTTCCTATATCTTATAGCCTTTCTTTCTCTCATCTGAAATATGAGAGGGGTCTTTTTTTATATTTAATCTTGAGCAGAGTGAAAATATGAGATATTTTTCAGGGACATTGGGTTTCTTTGGTGGCTCAGTTGGTAAAGAATCCACCTGCAGTGTGGGAGACCTGGGTGTGATCCCTTGATTGGAAGATCCCCTGGAGAAGGGAAAAGCGACTCGCTCCAGTATTCTTGCCTGGTGAATTCCATGGCTCATACATGGGTCACAAACAGTTGGATATGACTGAGCGACTTCACTTTCACTTCATCCCAATCCCTGTCCCCACATTGAAAAGTCTCTTCACATGAACCATGCTTATGCCTAGAGACTTGCATTGGTAAGATTTGTAAAGACATTTGTGTGAAGTAGGCATGATAGTTGCTACCCTATCACTCATATGTCCACCACTATGCAGCCATGATGCCAGGTCATAAAGGATGCATGTCTGTGGAGGGGTCCTGCCTCAACCAGACTGATCAGAGGGGTTTCTGGGCCTCAGGCCTAAGTCAGTCACTATATGGCCTTCCTATGGTTGGGACATGAGACCTGTAACCTAAATCAGCCTCATGGAGCTGAAAAAAGGAACATTTTTCATGCTTGAAGCTTGGTCATATTTGTCCCACTGCATGTAAACAGTAAAGGATGCAAGCCTGATCACTATAGTCAGGAAGGAAATTAGTCTTCAGGAGAGTATAAAGTCAGACACTGCACAAGGGAGAGAGGAAGGGTGTCTTTATCCTGCGTGACGTTGTTGAATCATGGCTTCCTCCATGCTATGAAGCCCATCTAACCTTTGAGCTTCTGAATGTGTAAGCCAGTGAATATCCTTATTGTGGCTTAGATGCTTAGTCATGTCCGATTCTTTGTGAGTCCGTGGACTATTGCCCACCAGGCTCCTCTGTCCATGGGATTCTCCTGGCAAGGAAACTGGAGTGGGGTGCCATTTTCTCCTTGAGGGGATCCTCCCAACCCAGGAATAGAACCCGCATCTCTTATGTCTCCTACATTGGCAGGCAGATTCTTAACCACTGGATCACCTGGGGAGCCCCAAATAGTCACACTATTTAAGCCAGTTTAAAGTTTTTCATTTCTGTTACTTGCAGCCTAAGGCGTAGATCTTCCATGGTACTCATATACTCTTTTATAAGAGAAAAAGAATATGGGGCAGTATTAATAATCTCCACTGTTACTAAGAGCATGCTGGAAGGGCTTCTCTGTGGTCCAGTGGATAAAGAGTCTGCCTTGCAGTGCAAGGGGCACCGGTTTGATCTCTGGCCCAGGAAGATCCCACATGCTGAGGAGTGGCTGGGCCAGCATGTCCAGTTATGAACCAGCAGTCTGGAGCTCATGTATCCAGAGCCGGTGCTCTGCAACAAGAGAGGCTACTGCAATGGGAGGCCCACACAGGCTGAAGAATAAAGATGGGTGAAAATAAGTAAATAAAAAAACAATAAAAGAGGCCAAAATTTAAAAAAATATATGTAAAGAAGCGACAAATATAATATTGGAAAGAACTTGCAGCATTTGAACTTTGGATAGCAACGGGATATTTTGCTTATTTACTGATGTAAAAGATAGATGGACTTTAAATAAACCTGGCTATATCAGTGTTATGGAATATTATAAATGTTTCAGTTGGTAAGTTATACTTTTTTTTTTTTTTTGGGGACACTTCTATTGGTCTTTCATTTATTTCCATCTCTGTTCTTTGGCCTGTGTTAGCCTCCCATTGCAGTTGCCTCTCTCGTTACATAGCACCCGCTCTGGGTACATGCACTCCAGAGCTCTGGCTCAGTAGTTGAACACATCGGTCCAGCTGCTCCACAGCACGTGGGATCTGCCCAGGCCAGGGATTGAACCGATACCCCTTGCACTGCAAGGCGTTGTCCTTACCCACTGGACTACCAGAGAAGCCCGAGTTATACTTATTTTTTAGGCTTGTGTTTGAAAAGCTGTTTAGAGGGTAAAAAGTGAAAGTTGTTTTACCCCCTCCTCAGTTACATTCCTTCCTGTTGTTTTAGTTAGGCTTGTTAGTGAACAGGTATATAGCTACTGGGAGAAAAAAATGCTATTAAATGTTTTAACCAACAGAATGTCTTTTCACTTTTTAACATCTCTGAAATTGAAATCAGCTTTGTAGTCAGTGTCCTATTAGTATTGTGTCAAAGAGTTTTCAGATTCTAGATTTGGATGAGCTAAAATGCTATTCTTAATGGATGCAAGCCCCAGCTATTACTAATGAAGTTGCCTTACTTTCTGTGGCAGGCAGAATAGACCCCAAGGGTGTTCATGTCCTAATGGACCTGGAACCTAGGACTGTAAAGGACAATGAAGTTTGCAGATGCCACTGAGGCTCCCAGTCAACTGACTTCAAAAGAGGGAGATTATCCTAGGCCATCTGGTATGCCCAGTGTAATCACAAGATTCCTTAAAAATGGAAGAGGGAGGCAGAAAGTTCAGAGCTGAAGAAAGATATGATTATGAAAGGCACAAAGAGATGTGCTGTGGGAAGGATTCAACTCATTACTACTGGTTTCTAAAGATGGAGGCAGGGATTCCCAGCTGAAGAAATACCTAGAACCTGGAAAAGGCAAGGAGACAGATTATCCCCTAGAGCCTTCATAAGGGATCACAGACAGCCTCATGATACATTGATTTTAGCCAGCGAGATTTGGGTCAAACTTCTAATGTAGAGAATTGTAAGCTAACAAGTGTAGGTATTTTAGGCCACCAAATTTGTGATATTTTGGTATAGCAGCCAAAGAAAAGCAATATACTTTCTAATTCTTAATTATTCCCTCCCATTACTTATAAAGAAGGAACAAGGAAACATGATGTCCTTAAATCTTTTGGCTGTGGGGTTAAAAATTCTGTCAGTAGTTTTAAGAACTGATGAACGATTTGAGATTAGATTAGAAAAAACCAAAATTTGGATCATGATGTATAAGCATATATAAAGAGCATCAAACTGGGTCTATTACTAACAAATGACTAATTATAGTTGACTATTTCTAGCTGAGAGGCTGGACAAAAATAGCTTATATCATTCATTAACAATCTATCAAATCTAATCAGATCTTTAGTATCTCTCCTAGAAAATGCCAAACCCTCATGATTTCACAGAGATTTCTACTAAAATTTCAAAGAACAGATCATTGCAATATCATATAAACTATTGTTGAAAATAAAAAAAAAAGGTGAATTAAAGCCATATAAATTTCTTACCATTTCTACAGTGGACAACGTAAGAAGGAAAAATAATAAGGCATTCTCACTCAGGAAATAAAAGAATTCTAAATCAAATAATAGCAGATATTATCACACAATGTGTTTTTAAAGTAACCAAGTAGGGTTATTTTATTGGAGATTTATGCCAGAAATACGGGGGTAGTTTAACATTAGAAAAATCTTAAAATGTAAGTATGTGCCAAAGAACGAAGACGAATGAAAATAAAGAAATGAAAGACCAATAGAAGTGGCCCGCCCACTCCCCCCCCACAAAGTAAATAAATAAATAAATCTTAAAAAAAAAAAATGTAAGTATGTAATCCAATTAAATATGAAAACCATATGATCATCACAGTGGATAAAGAAAATATCTTTCAGGCAATTCAAAACACATTTATGATAAAAAACAAAACAAAACAAAAAAAACCACAACGAAACAGCCTCTTGGCAAAATAGGGCAAAGTAGGAACTTTATTAACCAGGCTAAAGATAGTTACAAAAAATATGAATGTATTTTTTTTTAAATAATGGAGCACTAAAAGCATCCCTTTGAAGTCAGTAATAGGAGAGGATTTATTGTTACTATTTCTGTTTGACAATACATTGGATAAAATGATGTGGATGTTATGATTGTCTGCACTTTTTAAAAAAGAGAATATATAATTAATTGTTAAAACTAACAGAAGAGTTAGGTGGTTAGATAGCAAATCAGTATTGAATAATTGCATTTTGTACACCAAAAATTGGCACTGACACATTTAATTTTAAAATTCCATGTATATATAAAATTATTTGAAAAAAAAAGAATATGGATGATTGAAAAATTTTAAAAAGACTTAATTATAGTTAAAGAGCATCAAACTGGGTCTAACTAGTTTTGATTTTGAGGCTGGACAAAAATAGCTTATATCATTCATTAACAATCTATCAAATCTAATCAGATCTTTAGTATCTCTCCTAGAAAATGCCAAACCCTCATGATTTCACAGAGATTTCTACTAAAATTTCAAAGAACAGATCATTGCAATATCATATAAACTATTGTTGAAAATAAAAAAAAAAGGTGAATTAAAGCCATATAAATTTCTTACCATTTCTACAGTGGACAACGTAAGAAGGAAAAATAATAAGGCATTCTCACTCAGGAAATAAAAGAATTCTAAATCAAATAATAGCAGATATTATCACACAATGTGTTTTTAAAGTAACCAAGTAGGGTTATTTTATTGGAGATTTATGCCAGAAATACGGGGGTAGTTTAACATTAGAAAAATCTTAAAATGTAAGTATGTGCCAAAGAACGAAGACGAATGAAAATAAAGAAATGAAAGACCAATAGAAGTGGCCCGCCCACTCCCCCCCCACAAAGTAAATAAATAAATAAATCTTAAAAAAAAAAAATGTAAGTATGTAATCCAATTAAATATGAAAACCATATGATCATCACAGTGGATAAAGAAAATATCTTTCAGGCAATTCAAAACACATTTATGATAAAAAACAAAACAAAACAAAAAAAACCACAACGAAACAGCCTCTTGGCAAAATAGGGCAAAGTAGGAACTTTATTAACCAGGCTAAAGATAGTTACAAAAAATATGAATGTATTTTTTTTTAAATAATGGAGCACTAAAAGCATCCCTTTGAAGTCAGTAATAGGAGAGGATTTATTGTTACTATTTCTGTTTGACAATACATTGGATAAAATGATGTGGATGTTATGATTGTCTGCACTTTTTAAAAAAGAGAATATATAATTAATTGTTAAAACTAACAGAAGAGTTAGGTGGTTAGATAGCAAATCAGTATTGAATAATTGCATTTTGTACACCAAAAATTGGCACTGACACATTTAATTTTAAAATTCCATGATATATATAAAAATATAACTGTTTGGAATACATATAATAACAAATACCTAAGACATATGGAGAAAATGATTGAGCTCTCTTGAAAGTTGCTGAAGAAGACGTAACTCAGTGAAAAGATACTGAGGACTTATTGTCTGAAAGACTCAAGATGATACAAATATCCATTTCTCTAAAATTGATCTATTGATGCAACGTATTTCTTTGAAAATTCTAACAGAAAATTTGCAGGAAAATTGAAAGGCTGATTCTGAATGTTTTATGGAGGAGGATAGGCCTAAGAATTGTCAAGAGACTATGAGGAAAGAATATGAAGGAGAAATCTCTATCAGATGTCATGATATGGTATATATTATAATACACAGGACAACACAATTGCATATACTTGGGAAATGATGAGTAAGGCAGCATACTGGAAGAGAAGGAACATGATTTTAAGACAGTCATTCATATGGAGAAAAATGGAAACAAATCCCATATGATTTAAATACTTTTAATTTAGAAAAGAAAATATAAAAATATAACTTTGTATTTTTGAGTTAGAGGCACATTTCTTGAAAAGGAAAAAAAAATGAAAGTAATGCTTAATGAATTCAAGTGTATTGATACTGAAAAGTTCTGTTTATCATAAGAGATAATGACTATAGAGGGAGCAACCAAGCTTCTCTTAGGGAGAAAAAACCATGATTTTTAAGGTGCCTTCATTTTTGCTCATTTTAAGATATGCTATTATTTTATTTCTTTTTTCTAAAGGAAAAAATACGGTAAACTCTAATTGTCAGATATGATCTAAGGTGTATCACAATGTGGAATAATGAGAATCTTGAAAGCAGTGTTACGTAGTAATTGCAACACATATAACCAACCAAGTATTGGAACCCAGAGTATAAAAACAACTTCCCTAAACCAGTAGGAAAGAAACAAGAGAGACACAGTATCCCCCTTCTCTGAGGTTCCACTTTCTTGGTTTCAGTTACTTGCTGTCCTCCAAGGTATGAAATATTAAATGGAAAATATCACAAACAATTCAGAAGTTTCAAACTGTACACCATTCTGAGTAGTAAGATGGCATCTCGCACCGCCTTGTTCTATCCCATCTGGGGTGTGAGTCATCCCTTCCCCCGGTGTTAGTCACCTGCTGGCCCTCTTGGTCAGGTTGACTATTGAAGCATCACAGTGCCTGTGTTCAGGTAACCTTCATTTCACTTAATAACTGACCACAAAGCACAAGAGTTGTGATGGATAAGCAAAGGGAATCCAGCAGGTGCTTCCTTGAAGTGAAAATGTCAAAGTTCTGTGATCTATTGATGAACGATTTGAAAATTCTAACAGAAAATTTGCAGGAAAATTGAAAGGCTGATTCTGAATGTTTTATGGAGGAGGATAGGCCTAAGAATTGTCAAGAGACTATGAGGAAAGAATATGAAGGAGAAATCTCTATCAGATGTCATGATATGGTATATATTATAATACACAGGACAACACAATTGCATATACTTGGGAAATGATGAGTAAGGCAGCATACTGGAAGAGAAGGAACATGATTTTAAGACAGTCATTCATATGGAGAAAAATGGAAACAAATCCCATATGATTTAAATACTTTTAATTTAGAAAAGAAAATATAAAAATATAACTTTGTATTTTTGAGTTAGAGGCACATTTCTTGAAAAGGAAAAAAAAATGAAAGTAATGCTTAATGAATTCAAGTGTATTGATACTGAAAAGTTCTGTTTATCATAAGAGATAATGACTATAGAGGGAGCAACCAAGCTTCTCTTAGGGAGAAAAAACCATGATTTTTAAGGTGCCTTCATTTTTGCTCATTTTAAGATATGCTATTATTTTATTTCTTTTTTCTAAAGGAAAAAATACGGTAAACTCTAATTGTCAGATATGATCTAAGGTGTATCACAATGTGGAATAATGAGAATCTTGAAAGCAGTGTTACGTAGTAATTGCAACACATATAACCAACCAAGTATTGGAACCCAGAGTATAAAAACAACTTCCCTAAACCAGTAGGAAAGAAACAAGAGAGACACAGTATCCCCCTTCTCTGAGGTTCCACTTTCTT
The DNA here is from genome assembly GCA_022376925.1 of Tragulus kanchil. Classification (NCBI taxonomy): domain Eukaryota; kingdom Metazoa; phylum Chordata; class Mammalia; order Artiodactyla; family Tragulidae; genus Tragulus; species Tragulus kanchil. The sequence goes on along the minus strand of JAIOJX010000029.1, from coordinate 51,180,528 downwards.
GGTTTCAGTTACTTGCTGTCCTCCAAGGTATGAAATATTAAATGGAAAATATCACAAACAATTCAGAAGTTTCAAACTGTACACCATTCTGAGTAGTAAGATGGCATCTCGCACCGCCTTGTTCTATCCCATCTGGGGTGTGAGTCATCCCTTCCCCGGTGTTAGTCACCTGCTGGCCCTCTTGGTCAGGTTGACTATTGAAGCATCACAGTGCCTGTGTTCAGGTAACCTTCATTTCACTTAATAACTGACCACAAAGCACAAGAGTTGTGATGGATAAGCAAAGGGAATCCAGCAGGTGCTTCCTTGAAGTGAAAATGTCAAAGTTCTGTGCTTGATTAAAAAAAAGAAGAATCATATGCTGAGGTTGCCAAGATCTCGGGTAAGAATCAGTCTCCTATCCATGACATTGTGTAGAAGGAAAAAGAAATTCATGCTAGTTTTGCTGTCGTACCACAAATTGCTAAAGTTATGGCCACAGAGTATAATAAATCCTTAGTTAAGATGGAAGAGGCATTAAATTTGTACAATAAGATATTTGAGAGATATCATATAAGTTTTATTACAGTGTATTACTATAATTGTTCTATTTTATTATTGTTATTAATCTCTTACAGTGCCTAATTTATAAATTAAACTTTATCATAGGTATCTATGTATAGGGGGAAAGTAGTACACATAGTGTTTGGTACTATTTGTGATTTTAGGCATCCATTGGGCATCTTAGAGCTTAACCCTGATGGATAAGGCAGGGATGATAAAGTGTTAACTGCCAGTTTTAGAAGAGAATACATCAAGAGTGAATTTTTTTGAAAAGAGAAGATATCAACCTCATTAGGAATAAGGGAGGTACATATTCAGATTAAAAGATTTCTACCAGTGAAACTGATAAAATTAAGTCTGACATTATTAAATTGGAAGAAGGTGAATCTATGGAATGCTTCTGTGCTTCTGGAAGGAGTGTAAATTAGTAGAATCACTCTAGAAAACTTTTGGCAGTATCTACTGAAACTGGCATATTTACTGCCTGTGACCACCATTATTTCCATTCTAAACACTGTAATATAAATTAGTATTCATCAATCATGTGTACATTAATTGATCAGTATTTGATAAACAAAGAAACCACAGTATGTATATATGGTGTTCAACTGGAAAATATCACCTCGTGGGAAAACGTAGAAATAATAAGGTGTAAAGTCTCATACTATGAAGATTTTCTGCATTATCATTTTCAGTTAGAGGATCAGAATTAAGAACCTGAGAAGATCCTTTGCCTTAGAAACATAAACAAGAAAACAAAAGTGATCAAAGTTTAAAGTTAAGCTTGTTTTTCTCAGGAATACATGGCCTTTTGAATACTTTACACACAGTGCCTTGATTGTTGGGTATTACCACTTTTAAGTTATTTCATTTACATTTTAAAACTTAGACAGGATGTTAATGGTTTTCTACGGATAGTGCTTAGCTGGACTTGTTCACATATTTATAATTTTATTAGTTTCCCATGCCTTCTTACAACTCAAATCTTTTCTAACCATATTCTCTTGTTGACTGAAGTAATATTAGAAAGAGTTTCCTTTGGGCATGATCTGCTGGTAGCAAACTTTTAAAGTTTTGTTTGTCTGAAAATGTTTTAATTTCTTTCTCATTCTTGAAAACTATTTTAACTGAGCATAGAATTCTAATATTCTGGGTACGTTGTTTTTTCATTTTTGTTTGTTTATTTGTTTGTTTGTTTCAGCACATCTCAGATCTAGTTCACCTGCCTTCCGGCATCCATTTGTTGCTATTTGAACTATTAGTCTGAACTTTTCATGTGATCTGCCCGGGCTTGCTTTTCTATTCTATTGATCTCTGTGTCTGTTTTGATACTGGTACCATATTATTTTTGATTGCTGTAGCTTTGTAATATGGTTCAAAATCAAGAAGTATGATGCCTCCAACTTTGTCTTTGTGTCTTAAGATTGCTATAGCTGTTCACGGTCTTTTGTGGTTCCATATAAATTTTTGGACTCTTAGCTCTAGTTTTCTGAAAAATGCTATGGACATTTTGATAGAGATTACATTTACTCTGGATATTGGTTTGGGTAGAATAGACGTTTTCATAAGATAAAGTCTTCCAATTCACAAGCATCGTCTGTCTTTCCATTTTGAACGTTTTTTTCATAGAGATCTTTCCGTCTTTTGTTAAATGTATTTGTGACAATTTCCATTCTGTAATATAAATTAGTATTCATCAATCATGTGTACATTAATTGATCAGTATTTGATAAACAAAGAAACCACAGTATGTATATATGGTGTTCAACTGGAAAATATCACCTCGTGGGAAAACGTAGAAATAATAAGGTGTAAAGTCTCATACTATGAAGATTTTCTGCATTATCATTTTCAGTTAGAGGATCAGAATTAAGAACCTGAGAAGATCCTTTGCCTTAGAAACATAAACAAGAAAACAAAAGTGATCAAAGTTTAAAGTTAAGCTTGTTTTTCTCAGGAATACATGGCCTTTTGAATACTTTACACACAGTGCCTTGATTGTTGGGTATTACCACTTTTAAGTTATTTCATTTACATTTTAAAACTTAGACAGGATGTTAATGGTTTTCTACGGATAGTGCTTAGCTGGACTTGTTCACATATTTATAATTTTATTAGTTTCCCATGCCTTCTTACAACTCAAATCTTTTCTAACCATATTCTCTTGTTGACTGAAGTAATATTAGAAAGAGTTTCCTTTGGGCATGATCTGCTGGTAGCAAACTTTTAAAGTTTTGTTTGTCTGAAAATGTTTTAATTTCTTTCTCATTCTTGAAAACTATTTTAACTGAGCATAGAATTCTAATATTCTGGGTACGTTGTTTTTTCATTTTTGTTTGTTTATTTGTTTGTTTGTTTCAGCACATCTCAGATCTAGTTCACCTGCCTTCCGGCATCCATTTGTTGCTATTTGAACTATTAGTCTGAACTTTTCATGTGATCTGCCCGGGCTTGCTTTTCTATTCTATTGATCTCTGTGTCTGTTTTTATACTGGTACCATATTATTTTTGATTGCTGTAGCTTTGTAATATGGTTCAAAATCAAGAAGTATGATGCCTCCAACTTTGTCTTTGTGTCTTAAGATTGCTATAGCTGTTCACGGTCTTTTGTGGTTCCATATAAATTTTTGGACTCTTAGCTCTAGTTTTCTGAAAAATGCTATGGACATTTTGATAGAGATTACATTTACTCTGGATATTGGTTTGGGTAGAATAGACGTTTTCATAAGATAAAGTCTTCCAATTCACAAGCATCGTCTGTCTTTCCATTTGTTTGTGTCAACATCTGTATCTTTCCTCAAGGTCTTACAGTTTTTAGGTTGCAGATCTTTCCGTCTTTTGTTAAATGTATTTGTGGTTATTGTATTCTTTCTAATGAGATTATGAATAGGATAGTTTTCTGCATTTCTCTTTCTGATAGTTTGTTATTAGCATATGTAAGTACAACAGATTTCTATATGTTAATTTTGTATTCTGCAACTTTACTGAATTCACGTATTAGTCCTAATAGTTTTTGGTAAGGTCTTTAGGATGTCCTCTATCTAATATCATGTCATCTTTAAGTAGTGACACTTTTACATTTTCCTTTCCAATGTGGATTTCACTGTCTTTGTCTCAGTGTGGTGGCTAAAGCTGAATACCTTTGGACTTCAGTTTGGTAAACACTTAGAGGCAGCAATGTACATTAGTGCCAGCTTCAAATTTTGTGCTTTTCTTTTTATTTCTTTAGGCCTATTAGAGTGTATCCCTCATTTCTATAACTAGCCTTCTATTTTAAGATGTTTGCTGTTTTTATTTTAACATTTATATGCTAGAAATGGAATTCAAGGAAAGTTTTCATAGCATCATTGTATATATTTTTATACATGTTCTACCTGCACTTGACCACATAAACCACTTCTTCTCATTTACATGTGCCATGGTACAGATATGGAGAATTGGTGTTTAAAATAAAAAATAGTAAGAAGACATGGATTTGTTTTATATTTTTGTGAATCTCTTTATTTCTGCCTCATAGAAGGCAGCAGGATCTTATATCTGCTTCTACACGTAAAAATATTGGTATTTGTTATTCTGGTTTAAGTGTCTGAGGAAAATCTGGCCTCATAAAGATGTGTAGTTCAAAAATGGATGAGTATTTTCAAATGATTGTGAATGTTCTTATTTGAAAATACACAAAAACTTAATGGTAGCTCCTTAATTATTGGTGAGTCCTGGCAATGTAGAATCTGAATATATATCAGTAAACATTTATGCTCTGTTACATTATTATCTGTTGGTGTATCTCACATTTTAAGTTGATGTCCTAACTATATATAGCATTTTAGAGCCTCTTTGGTTGGTCAGTTGGAAAATACTGATTCACAGAATTAGGCAGAGTTTCTAAATGTTGAAACATTCCACTCTACAAACATGTATGTGTGTATATATATTATAATATATTACATACATAAATATTATTTACATTTAATATTATATTTGTCAGTATCACTGTTGACCTAATCAGAAAAATTCTTCTCATTTTGGGAAGCTTCCAAGCATACAGTGGCAGATGGAAGTTTCCCATTATTCTAATTTCACTCGAAAGCTTGAATTTTATTGTTGCCAAAAAAAGTAACATTAGGTTGTTTCCTCAGAGTGACAAGATTCACATTGTTCAGTTTTGGGTGTCAGCCAGATTCCCAAATCTGAGTAACCCTTTTATGTCTATTAGACATTCTTACAAATATATGTAGTGTTCAACCAAAAGCACAGTGAGTTCAGCTCAGAACTCAAACAATATCACAGTAGTTCTCTTATAGACAACATGACATTTTAGTCTGTCACAGAAATGCTTTATTCATACTTCTTTGGGCCACATAAAATATTCAAGAAAGGTATATACTCAGGAGTTCAGATTTAATAAAATTAGTACATAGTACTATTATCATCTGGGACATATAAAAGTGAAATTGCTATTATCCTGGGAGTGAGTTTCTGTGAAAAATAGAACAACGGACAGTGAAGGCAGTGTTACCTACCATGGCTTTTGCACCATTAGTGTAAGTGGTGATAGTTTTGACTTTGTGGGCTTCTTGGGAAGATCTTAGGAGATCTCCTGAGGAGATGTTAAGGATTTTCTTAGATTTCTGCAGAACACACTGCAAAATTCTGCTGTAACCTTGAGATGGTTGATGATCAGTAATAATAGTCATTGTTCACGTGTGTGTGTTTCATGAAACCTTTTAAGGACTTTATAGCATAGAAAACTGGCACCTCCTTAGAGCTGACAAAGGTCCTGTTGATCAATATGAGTTTCCAGGTATGAATATTTTTAAATACACATTGATGAGTGAGCCTATGCATTTCTTAACCACTAGATATCCAATTCAGGGAATCTCTTAACACACCCTGAATTCTACTGCTTTGGTACTACTAATAAATTTTCTTCTGTCTTTTAGCAGGTTGGAATGATGGTTTATTCTTCTGTAAACTTCTGATTTTATATACATGCAGTTTTGTCAAACAGGCATACAGACCACCTAGGAAGCATACTTAAGTAACCTTTTTTTATATATTGACACCGTATGTGTGAGAGTCTTCAGACACTTTCCTTTCCAAGCACTCATGTGTTCTCCAAACCACGTTTTAGCCGAAGTAATCATTTTTTATTGGGTGAGAAAAGAGGTCATGCCAATTTCTTTCAAGTAGCTTAGTTTTCATTAAAGATCAATCATGGCATTTTCTCTTGCATTGGGGCACCTAAAGAACAAAGAATTTCAGAGGCTGAAAATGCTTGAAGAAATTACTGAGATCAATTCTCTACTTCAGTACCCTTTTGGTTAGAACTATATTTTTTTTCTACTAAAAAATCATCTTTGTTTAATTTTCAGTATTTTTGAAACTTATGATTCTTTGGACTAGGCAAACATCCAGGTTAAACGTTATTACAGGGGTCTCCAACTCTAAGAGCTAATGCCTGATGATCTGGGGTGGAGCTCATGTAATAATGACAGAAATAAAGTACATAATAGATGCAGTGCATTTGAATCATCTTGAAATCATCCCTCCAACCCCCTAGGTACATGGAAAAATTGCCTTCCACTAAACTGGTCCCTGGTGCCAAAAAGGTTGGGAACCGCTGCTTTATTATATAGATCTTTCTAAATGGTTAGTGTAATCATGTCTTTCGGGGGAGTTCAAATACTTATTGGGAGTGAGTTTTGGGTTGTTTTTTTGCCGACTGAGTCTAGTGGGACATATATAGATTATCAAATACATTAAAGAATATATCAGTCTTAAATGTATATAATTTTATATAAACTAGTATCAAGATTTGACTACCCTTAAGTCATTGTATTTGTGCAAGATATGTTGTCATGAAGTGTGCTGCTCAGTTTTTAACATAGATGTTCTCAGAAATGCAGATGGAATGTATTCACTGTGGTAGACAGAATTCTAAAGATGACACTTTTGAGATGCTTATCCTGGTTATTCAGTCAATCACTAATCTAGGTACTGCTGGGAGGGATATTGCTGATGTAACTACAGTCCCTCAGTTAAATTTAAGGTATGGAGGTCTAACCTTAAAAGTCTCTCTTAAAAGAGAAAGAAGGCCCGGTAGGAAGCATACTTAAGTAACCTTTTTTTATATATTGACACCGTATGTGTGAGAGTCTTCAGACACTTTCCTTTCCAAGCACTCATGTGTTCTCCAAACCACGTTTTAGCCGAAGTAATCATTTTTTATTGGGTGAGAAAAGAGGTCATGCCAATTTCTTTCAAGTAGCTTAGTTTTCATTAAAGATCAATCATGGCATTTTCTCTTGCATTGGGGCACCTAAAGAACAAAGAATTTCAGAGGCTGAAAATGCTTGAAGAAATTACTGAGATCAATTCTCTACTTCAGTACCCTTTTGGTTAGAACTATATTTTTTTTCTACTAAAAAATCATCTTTGTTTAATTTTCAGTATTTTTGAAACTTATGATTCTTTGGACTAGGCAAACATCCAGGTTAAACGTTATTACAGGGGTCTCCAACTCTAAGAGCTAATGCCTGATGATCTGGGGTGGAGCTCATGTAATAATGACAGAAATAAAGTACATAATAGATGCAGTGCATTTGAATCATCTTGAAATCATCCCTCCAACCCCCTAGGTACATGGAAAAATTGCCTTCCACTAAACTGGTCCCTGGTGCCAAAAAGGTTGGGAACCGCTGCTTTATTATATAGATCTTTCTAAATGGTTAGTGTAATCATGTCTTTCGGGGGAGTTCAAATACTTATTGGGAGTGAGTTTTGGGTTGTTTTTGCCGACTGAGTCTAGTGGGACATATATAGATTATCAAATACATTAAAGAATATATCAGTCTTAAATGTATATAATTTTATATAAACTAGTATCAAGATTTGACTACCCTTAAGTCATTGTATTTGTGCAAGATATGTTGTCATGAAGTGTGCTGCTCAGTTTTTAACATAGATGTTCTCAGAAATGCAGATGGAATGTATTCACTGTGGTAGACAGAATTCTAAAGATGACACTTTTGAGATGCTTATCCTGGTTATTCAGTCAATCACTAATCTAGGTACTGCTGGGAGGGATATTGCTGATGTAACTACAGTCCCTCAGTTAAATTTAAGGTATGGAGGTCTAACCTTAAAAGTCTCTCTTAAAAGAGAAAAGGCAAGGCTTCCCTGGCAGTCCAGTGGGTAAAGAGTCTGCCTTGAAGTGCAAGGGGCACCGGTTTGATCTCTGGCCCAGGAAGATGCCACACGCTGAGGAATGGCTGGGCCAGCTTGTCCAGTTATGAGCCAGCAGTCTGGAGCTCATGTACCCAGAGCCGGTGCTCTGCAACGAGAGAGACCACTGTGATGGGAGGCCCACACAGGCCAAGGAATAAAGATGGATGAAAAATAAGCAATGACTTAGAGGCAAAAAAAGAAAAAAATCATCACTCTTGAATAAACATTAAAAACAACAAAAAAGCAGAGGCAAATAACTGAATTGTGCCAACAACCTAAATGCATTTTTGAAGCTGGTACTTGCCCACAGCCTCTAGATAGGAGTCCAGCCTGGATAACATCTTGATTTTTTGGCCTTGTGAGACCCTCAGCAGAGAACTGAGTTAAGCCATCCCAGACTCCTGAGCTTTAGAACTGTGTAGTGATAAATAGAGGTTACTTTAGGTCATTTCATTACTTAAGTAATTTGTTATGCAGCAGTAAGAAACTAACCCATTCAGATTAAAGGATGCATATTATTATGCATCAGTTGGGGATTTATAAACTCAAAGAGAATGATGCCATCTGAGATGAAAGTAGAGTGTATGACCCTCTTGGGGAAGCAGAATAAGAAAAAAGAAAATGTTTGTTAAGGAATAAAAGTTAAGGGAGAGATTCAAAGAGATTTTCACTTATCATGCCCAATGGGACAGTACAACAGTGATAGGATTTCAAGAGGATTTTTAAAGGATTTACTACATTCCTGTAATCTTTGCAAGTTCTTCTCATGTAGTATTTCTTTCCTCTTGCCTCCTCACTGATGAATAAAAGCACACTAAAGTAAAATGGGTCTGAATACTTGTCCTGTGGAGAAGGAAAAAAAGGGGTGGAGAAAACTGGTATCAAAGGCAGTAAATTGGGTGGTACCAGCTTGGAATATTGGAAAATGCACCAATTTCTTTGGGCCTCCCAGCCCAAATGTAAGAATAAGACCAAAAAAAAAGCTAAGGAGGTGCATGGAGGTCTAACCTTAAAAGTCTCTCTTAAAAGAGAAAAGGCAAGGCTTCCTGGCAGTCCAGTGGGTAAAGAGTCTGCCTTGAAGTGCAAGGCACCGGTTTGATCTCTGGCCCAGGAAGATGCCACACGCTGAGGAATGGCTGGGCCAGCTTGTCCAGTTATGAGCCAGCAGTCTGGAGCTCATGTACCCAGAGCCGGTGCTCTGCAACGAGAGAGACCACTGTGATGGGAGGCCCACACAGGCCAAGGAATAAAGATGGATGAAAAATAAGCAATGACTTAGAGGCAAAAAAAGAAAAAAATCATCACTCTTGAATAAACATTAAAAACAACAAAAAAGCAGAGGCAAATAACTGAATTGTGCCAACAACCTAAATGCATTTTTGAAGCTGGTACTTGCCCACAGCCTCTAGATAGGAGTCCAGCCTGGATAACATCTTGATTTTTTGGCCTTGTGAGACCCTCAGCAGAGAACTGAGTTAAGCCATCCCAGACTCCTGAGCTTTAGAACTGTGTAGTGATAAATAGAGGTTACTTTAGGTCATTTCATTACTTAAGTAATTTGTTATGCAGCAGTAAGAAACTAACCCATTCAGATTAAAGGATGCATATTATTATGCATCAGTTGGGGATTTATAAACTCAAAGAGAATGATGCCATCTGAGATGAAAGTAGAGTGTATGACCCTCTTGGGGAAGCAGAATAAGAAAAAAGAAAATGTTTGTTAAGGAATAAAAGTTAAGGGAGAGATTCAAAGAGATTTTCACTTATCATGCCCAATGGGACAGTACAACAGTGATAGGATTTCAAGAGGATTTTTAAAGGATTTACTACATTCCTGTAATCTTTGCAAGTTCTTCTCATGTAGTATTTCTTTCCTCTTGCCTCCTCACTGATGAATAAAAGCACACTAAAGTAAAATGGGTCTGAATACTTGTCCTGTGGAGAAGGAAAAAAAGGGGTGGAGAAAACTGGTATCAAAGGCAGTAAATTGGGTGGTACCAGCTTGGAATATTGGAAAATGCACCAATCTTTGGGCCTCTAGCAAAGAAAATAAGAAAACGCAAGGTCATCAGGCTGGCCTGGGACGTGACTCAAACTTTGAAATGTAAAGGCTTGTAATGTTCATCTATTGGTAAGATGATCCTATAATAATTAATACTAAAATGCTTGGAAAAGTTAAAGGAGGCGCAATGAATAATTATACTTGGAGAAAGGCATGAAATGGTATGCCCTAAAGAAACTACCTGTATGATCACTCTATCGTTAATGAACTTGAGACATAGTTTTACATATTAAGTAGAATTATATATTATATATTAAAAAGGTATGAATTTCAGAAATCTTAATCTGTAATTCTTATGTTGGTAACTTAGATATTTAATGACTTAGTCTCCTAGGAATAATAATAATTAAACTTACTAGAAATCAACATATGAGCATTTGTTATATGTATTAGAAGTTGGTTTCACATCATTCTTGTCAAGTTTGCTTTCCTTGAATACAAATGATCACAAGCACTGGTTATTGCTGCATTATTATAGTCCAAGTCTCAGATATATCAGGTATAAGAAGGATGATAATCTTCATCATGTTCTAAATTCTGATCTCCAAAGGTCTGGAAACATACTTAGAAGATATTTTGAACTGTATTTTCTTATCTTTCCTTCTTAAGTCAATTTTTACTGATTTGTTACAGATGACCTTCTTTCCTCTTCTGAATCCCTCTCTATTTTTCTCATTTATTCAATTCCCTTTAATATTTTGGAACAGCTCCTCTTTGTGCCAAAGCATCTTGGAATCTCGATGCTAGAGTGGTGACAAAATGAAACTGTTTACACAGTCTTTTAAATGTTTTCCTTCTTGCTATCCTTTTGATACATTTGGAAACTTTTTTTAAACCCAACAGATCTTTTAAAAATCTTTGCAAGTTCTTCTCATGTAGTATTTCTTTCCTCTTGCCTCCTCACTGATGAATAAAAGCACACTAAAGTAAAATGGGTCTGAATACTTGTCCTGTGGAGAAGGAAAAAAAGGGGTGGAGAAAACTGGTATCAAAGGCAGTAAATTGGGTGGTACCAGCTTGGAATATTGGAAAATGCACCAATCTTTGGGCCTCTAGCAAAGAAAATAAGAAAACGCAAGGTCATCAGGCTGGCCTGGGACGTGACTCAAACTTTGAAATGTAAAGGCTTGTAATGTTCATCTATTGGTAAGATGATCCTATAATAATTAATACTAAAATGCTTGGAAAAGTTAAAGGAGGCGCAATGAATAATTATACTTGGAGAAAGGCATGAAATGGTATGCCCTAAAGAAACTACCTGTATGATCACTCTATCGTTAATGAACTTGAGACATAGTTTTACATATTAAGTAGAATTATATATTATATATTAAAAAGGTATGAATTTCAGAAATCTTAATCTGTAATTCTTATGTTGGTAACTTAGATATTTAATGACTTAGTCTCCTAGGAATAATAATAATTAAACTTACTAGAAATCAACATATGAGCATTTGTTATATGTATTAGAAGTTGGTTTCACATCATTCTTGTCAAGTTTGCTTTCCTTGAATACAAATGATCACAAGCACTGGTTATTGCTGCATTATTATAGTCCAAGTCTCAGATATATCAGGTATAAGAAGGATGATAATCTTCATCATGTTCTAAATTCTGATCTCCAAAGGTCTGGAAACATACTTAGAAGATATTTTGAACTGTATTTTCTTATCTTTCCTTCTTAAGTCAATTTTTACTGATTTGTTACAGATGACCTTCTTTCCTCTTCTGAATCCCTCTCTATTTTTCTCATTTATTCAATTCCCTTTAATATTTTGGAACAGCTCCTCTTTGTGCCAAAGCATCTTGGAATCTCGATGCTAGAGTGGTGACAAAATGAAACTGTTTACACAGTCTTTTAAATGTTTTCCTTCTTGCTATCCTTTTGATACATTTGAGTAGGCAACTTAAAAAAAATATGTCTCTGAGCCAGCTTTCTCTCCGTTATTTTTATGACTTTCAAGAATAAATGTATTGGTACATCTCTCCTAAGTACTGAAAAGTCTTAGTATTTTTTAAAAATCTGCATATCATCTGTCATCAAATTTTAATAATTTTTTTATGATCATAAGAGGACAACCCACCTTGCACTAGCAGTAAATAATCCACCTAGTAATGCAGGAGACATAAGAGACACGGCTTTGATGCCTGTGTCAGGAAGATCTCCTAGAGGAGTGAATTGGCAACCCACTCCAATATTCTTGCCTGGGGAATCTCATGGACAGAGGAGCCTGGTGGGCTACAGTCCACGGGGTCCTAAAGAGTTGGACACGACTGAAGCATCACACATGCGTGATCATAACACCTGTTCTTGATCTCAGTAAAATGTTTTCTTTATCATTTATTTTCTTCAATAAAACATTAAAGAAATGAAAAGTTTTTATACATCATTTCTGTTTAATTATTAGTGTAATAATATTAAGGTAACCCTTTACCCACCTTCCCTGGTGGTCCAGTGGGTAAAGAGTCTGCCTTGCATTGCAAGGGGCACTAATTCGATCCCCGGTCCAGGAAGATTCCACATACCGTGAAACGACTGGACAGGGGGTGTGCAATTACCAGCCAGTGCTCTGTAGCGCACATACCCAGAGCCGGTGCTCTGCACCAAGAGAGGCCACTGCATTGGGAAGCCCACACAGGCCAAAGAATAAAGATGGATGAAAATAAATAAATAAATAAACAACCAATAAAAGAGGCCAAAATTGAAAAAAAAAATTAAGGTAACCTGTATGTTTCTGTTATGGCATATAGAATATTATTGGTCATTACATAGTAAAAAATATAAACTTATACAAAAGAAAATGCTTTTCCAAATATTGCAAAGATTTATGTCTTTAATACTTAACCAATGTAGTGATGCAACAAAACTGTGACTTTGCACTTGCTGTATCAGTTCTGGTCTTTCAGTGGTTGGAATGGTAATGACTCTAGGAAATACTGAGGTTATTGAGATACTTCATTTGCATTGTAAAAATAATAAAATTCTGTAGGTAATTATCCTTAAGTTACAAGATGCTAGTTCTTACTGTCTTTTTTGCAAAGAAGAAACTGTGTCTAGTTTAAGGTGTACTGGAGTAAACACACTCCATCCTTCTCTTTCATTTAATGCAGCTATTAAACATGAGGAATGGAAGAGCTATTTGAGGATTTTAAAAAGTATAGTAGCATTGCAGATTCAGAAGAAGACAAGAATTTGAAGTACCACCAAACCAGCAGTGAGTTTATTACTTTTCTCTCTCTTTGGACTCAACACAGATCGGCTTTGATGCTTCCTAGAGGAGTGAATTGGCAACCCACTCCAATATTCTTGCCTGGGGAATCTCATGGACAGAGGAGCCTGGTGGGCTACAGTCCACGGGGTCCTAAAGAGTTGGACACGACTGAAGCATCACACATGCGTGATCATAACACCTGTTCTTGATCTCAGTAAAATGTTTTCTTTATCATTTATTTTCTTCAATAAAACATTAAAGAAATGAAAAGTTTTTATACATCATTTCTGTTTAATTATTAGTGTAATAATATTAAGGTAACCCTTTACCCACCTTCCCTGGTGGTCCAGTGGGTAAAGAGTCTGCCTTGCATTGCAAGGGGCACTAATTCGATCCCCGGTCCAGGAAGATTCCACATACCGTGAAACGACTGGACAGGGGGTGTGCAATTACCAGCCAGTGCTCTGTAGCGCACATACCCAGAGCCGGTGCTCTGCACCAAGAGAGGCCACTGCATTGGGAAGCCCACACAGGCCAAAGAATAAAGATGGATGAAAATAAATAAATAAATAAACAACCAATAAAAGAGGCCAAAATTGAAAAAAAAAATTAAGGTAACCTGTATGTTTCTGTTATGGCATATAGAATATTATTGGTCATTACATAGTAAAAAATATAAACTTATACAAAAGAAAATGCTTTTCCAAATATTGCAAAGATTTATGTCTTTAATACTTAACCAATGTAGTGATGCAACAAAACTGTGACTTTGCACTTGCTGTATCAGTTCTGGTCTTTCAGTGGTTGGAATGGTAATGACTCTAGGAAATACTGAGGTTATTGAGATACTTCATTTGCATTGTAAAAATAATAAAATTCTGTAGGTAATTATCCTTAAGTTACAAGATGCTAGTTCTTACTGTCTTTTTTGCAAAGAAGAAACTGTGTCTAGTTTAAGGTGTACTGGAGTAAACACACTCCATCCTTCTCTTTCATTTAATGCAGCTATTAAACATGAGGAATGGAAGAGCTATTTGAGGATTTTAAAAAGTATAGTAGCATTGCAGATTCAGAAGAAGACAAGAATTTGAAGTACCACCAAACCAGCAGTGAGTTTATTACTTTTCTCTCTCTCTTTTGGACTCAACACAGATCAAACTTTAAAGTGGTCATTAGGGATTATATAGAGAGAGTTATAAGGAATACTTCTAGTTTAAATCAGGGAAGAGGAAGGTACCCTAAAGCTCAGAGAAAGTAGGGGAAATATCCCTTTAAGAAAATTGTCTACATTCTCTCATGGCCTGTCTACCGAGCAGTTCTCTGATATTGGAAGTGGGGAAAAGAGTGGCAGCAATAAGAGTCATAGAAATCTGAGAAGAGCCTTCCTCTCTGATCTTCAGAGCTTTTATTCTCACTGCTTTTTGTCTCTGTCCTCCTATTACTGAGACCCAGAAGTAAACATAGTCATGAAAAGTAGGCAGCTTAGTGAGGTAGTGTTAGTCACTCAGTTTGTCTGATTCTTTGCAACCCCATGGACTGTGCCCACCAGGCTTCTCTGTCCTTGAGATTCTCCAAGCAAGAATACTGCAGTGGGTAGCCATCTCCTTCTCCAGGGAATCTTGCTGACCCAGGGGTCGAACTCAGGACTCCTGCATTGCAGGTGAATTCTTTACTGTCTGAGCCACCAGGAAATCCCTTTGTGAGGTAACTAGAGCTCAAACTTTCTAGAAGCAGGACTGAATGAGAACCACAGGGACATAGGAGATACCAGGGAAAAACTGGAGAGGAACTAGGGAACTAGGGAAAGTAACCCCATAAAGAACTAGGGAAAATAGCCCCATAAAGTTGTACATCAACTCCTTGACTCACTTCGAAGTTGTGTATGTATGAATATGACTCTAAAATTTCTTTGAGAAATGATATACTGAGCTACTGAGCTACCTCGGTCCTTTGTTGACAAACACACAGGATCTATTTCAATGTTAATGAAAAGGCTTTGAAAAGGCTTTGAAAGTTTGAACATGATCTTAGTTGTCAAGAGAAGAAACTGTGTCTATTAAGGTGTACTGGAGTAAACACACTCCATCCTTCTCTTTCATTTAATGCAGCTATTAAACATGAGGAATGGAAGAGCTATTTGAGGATTTTAAAAAGTATAGTAGCATTGCAGATTCAGAAGAAGACAAGAATTTGAAGTACCACCAAACCAGCAGTGAGTTTATTACTTTTCTCTCTCTCTTTTGGACTCAACACAGATCAAACTTTAAAGTGGTCATTAGGGATTATATAGAGAGAGTTATAAGGAATACTTCTAGTTTAAATCAGGGAAGAGGAAGGTACCCTAAAGCTCAGAGAAAGTAGGGGAAATATCCCTTTAAGAAAATTGTCTACATTCTCTCATGGCCTGTCTACCGAGCAGTTCTCTGATATTGGAAGTGGGGAAAAGAGTGGCAGCAATAAGAGTCATAGAAATCTGAGAAGAGCCTTCCTCTCTGATCTTCAGAGCTTTTATTCTCACTGCTTTTTGTCTCTGTCCTCCTATTACTGAGACCCAGAAGTAAACATAGTCATGAAAAGTAGGCAGCTTAGTGAGGTAGTGTTAGTCACTCAGTTTGTCTGATTCTTTGCAACCCCATGGACTGTGCCCACCAGGCTTCTCTGTCCTTGAGATTCTCCAAGCAAGAATACTGCAGTGGGTAGCCATCTCCTTCTCCAGGGAATCTTGCTGACCCAGGGGTCGAACTCAGGACTCCTGCATTGCAGGTGAATTCTTTACTGTCTGAGCCACCAGGAAATCCCTTTGTGAGGTAACTAGAGCTCAAACTTTCTAGAAGCAGGACTGAATGAGAACCACAGGGACATAGGAGATACCAGGGAAAAACTGGAGAGGAACTAGGGAACTAGGGAAAGTAACCCCATAAAGAACTAGGGAAAATAGCCCCATAAAGTTGTACATCAACTCCTTGACTCACTTCGAAGTTGTGTATGTATGAATATGACTCTAAAATTTCTTTGAGAAATGATATACTGAGCTACTGAGCTACCTCGGTCCTTTGTTGACAAACACACAGGATCTATTTCAATGTTAATGAAAAGGCTTTGAAAATTCACAGTGAAAATTTGACAATGAAACCAAAAGCCCCCAGAAGCCTTGAAAGTTTGGAACATGCAACCTGAGCCCAACTATATTGATTTCATGCTAACAAAACATTATCAGTTTTCTTTCTAGAACTTAAGACTGAGAGTGTTCTAATATATTCTTCAAAATGTCTAGGATGCAAACCAAAATTACACCCTCTGTAAAGGGAGAGGGAAAAATTTGGGGCTTTCCTGGTGGGCCCATGGGTAAAGAGTCCACCTTGTAGTGCAAGGGGCAATGGTTCGATCCCTGGCATGGGAAGATCCCACGCACCACCAAGTGGCTGGACTGGTGTGTCCAATTACAAGCCAGCGCTCTGGAGCGCATGCACCCATAGCCAACAATAGTGGCTACTGCAATGGCCCACACAGGCCAAAGAACAAAGATGGATGAAAATAAATAAAGAAAGAATAAAAAAGGCCAAAATTTAAAAAAAAAAGAAAGAAAGGGAAAATTTTCAGTTTGCATGGGAAAAAACATTCAGTGGACTTCCACTGTGAGGTGGCACAGAGTTTGGAATTATCTGACAAAGATGAAAATACCAATTATAATGGTGTTCCAACAAGCAAGTACAAACATTCCTGAAATGAATAGAAGGATAGAAAGTTTCAGCAAAGTAGAAAATATAAAGAAAATCCAAATGTAAATATTAGAATTAAGGAAAGAATAACTAAAATAAAAATTTCTGTGGGTATACTGAATAGTAGAATAGAGATGACAGAAAAAAAGAGTCAGTGAGCTTAATGGTGGATAAGAAGAACTGGTTAAATATGAGCACCAGAGAGGAAAAAAATGGGGGAAAATATGAACAAGAGTCTCAGGGATCTGTGGGAAAAACCAATGCAATTGTCAGGGGTCCCAAAAGTCAACAAAAGGAGAGAAATATGATTGAAGACTTCTTAAATTTGGCAAAAGATTTAAACCATCTGATCCGAGAAGCCAAGTGAACTCCAAACAAGAAATACTTCAAGCCAGAGATATCACACTCAGAGATATCACAGTCGAACACTTGAGCTAAAGACAAAGAAAAAATGACAGAAAAACAACCTCTTATCTCTGGGGAATCAGTGATTTGAATGACACTGGATTATTCAGAAGCCTTGAAAGTTTGGAACATGCAACCTGAGCCCAACTATATTGATTTCATGCTAACAAAACATTATCAGTTTTCTTTCTAGAACTTAAGACTGAGAGTGTTCTAATATATTCTTCAAAATGTCTAGGATGCAAACCAAAATTACACCCTCTGTAAAGGGAGAGGGAAAAATTTGGGGCTTTCCTGGTGGGCCCATGGGTAAAGAGTCCACCTTGTAGTGCAAGGGGCAATGGTTCGATCCCTGGCATGGGAAGATCCCACGCACCACCAAGTGGCTGGACTGGTGTGTCCAATTACAAGCCAGCGCTCTGGAGCGCATGCACCCATAGCCAACAATAGTGGCTACTGCAATGGCCCACACAGGCCAAAGAACAAAGATGGATGAAAATAAATAAAGAAAGAATAAAAAAGGCCAAAATTTAAAAAAAAAAGAAAGAAAGGGAAAATTTTCAGTTTGCATGGGAAAAAACATTCAGTGGACTTCCACTGTGAGGTGGCACAGAGTTTGGAATTATCTGACAAAGATGAAAATACCAATTATAATGGTGTTCCAACAAGCAAGTACAAACATTCCTGAAATGAATAGAAGGATAGAAAGTTTCAGCAAAGTAGAAAATATAAAGAAAATCCAAATGTAAATATTAGAATTAAGGAAAGAATAACTAAAATAAAAATTTCTGTGGGTATACTGAATAGTAGAATAGAGATGACAGAAAAAAAGAGTCAGTGAGCTTAATGGTGGATAAGAAGAACTGGTTAAATATGAGCACCAGAGAGGAAAAAAATGGGGGAAAATATGAACAAGAGTCTCAGGGATCTGTGGGAAAAACCAATGCAATTGTCAGGGGTCCCAAAAGTCAACAAAAGGAGAGAAATATGATTGAAGACTTCTTAAATTTGGCAAAAGATTTAAACCATCTGATCCGAGAAGCCAAGTGAACTCCAAACAAGAAATACTTCAAGCCAGAGATATCACACTCAGAGATATCACAGTCGAACACTTGAGCTAAAGACAAAGAAAAAATGACAGAAAAACAACCTCTTATCTCTGGGGAATCAGTGATTTGAATGACACTGGATTATTCATGGAAGACCATGACATCCAGGTGATGGCACACCATTTTAAAATAGTGAAAGAGTTGACAGAACAGATGAAGGTGAAATAAGGGCATTCTCAGATGAAAAGAAAAGAAAAAAAAAACTATAACCCAAAGAGCTGCTTTAAAAGCTGATACATTTTGCAGATTTTAGTTGAGCGTGTTTTAGAATTTACAAATAGAAGGGTATTTTTTGTTCTTTACTCTTTTTATCACTTTGAAACTCTACCCATTCATCAGAACCTCAATCAGTTTCTGCTTTTAGACTTCTGGATCATCTCCTACTCTACTCATGTACCTGGCAGACTTCAGTACTACTCTATAACGTGCACTCCGTTCACTCCCTCTCCTTCTAATCTCTTTGGGGTCAAAGATCTTGCTCAATACTTCTCTTTGTCCTCAGTGTATAGTGTAATGATTGAGCATCCCAGGTGCTCAGTCTGTGTGTTTCTGCATAGAAATGAATTCTTGATAGGAAAATGATGTCTTTCCTTGGTTTATAATAAAAAGAAGGCTGAACTTATCTTATTTTATTTCTTGGCTGCTAGTGTATATCTTATTAGACACTGGCCAGAACATAAATCAGACACTTTCTATTTTGGCAAGACATGTTGTAGGGATAAGACTGGGATACATAATTCTTAAGGAATTATTATGAAAAGCAGTTATTCTTAAAATATTTCCCTTCTCAAGGTCCTTTACTGTTTAAGCCTTATTTTAATTAGAGTATTATTTGTGTTAGAAAATGTTTTAGTGGTGCTTTTAAGCGCTGTATGAATATTAAAATATGATGAGTATAACTTTGGGAAACAAAAACCATTTTAACTCAGAAAACTCCCTGAGGTCCTCCTTACATTTTTTTCTCTTTTAAGAGTTCTTGCTATAAGCATCTGGAAGTACCGCTTGTTCTCACGATACACTTAACAACATTGTCAGTGAACCATGGTACTTGTTAAGCATCTATTCTGTATATATTCATAGATATATCTATATATATTCATATCTACATATATTCATCTCTATGTATTCATAGATATATGTATATTTTTTAATATGCCACCTTCTTTAACCTTTCAAGAGTTCTCTGTCATAAGCAATTATTTCATTCTACAAAGAAGAAAGTGAAGTTTAATAGTTAATGGTTAACATGTTTCAGATAGGCCATCATATACTTGAAATATGTTACCTAAATTAATTAGCCTTCCTAAGTAAAATGATTGCTTTCCCAATTTTACTGTTGGGAAAACTGAGGTTTAGGAAACAGAACTTTTACCATTTCAGAGCTCTCATTTGCGACTTGGATTCAAATCCTAGAATGTTTGAGATAGAGCCTCAAGTCTTGATTTTATTCTTTGCATTTGGTCTTTTTTATACTTAATGCAGAAAGCAGGTCATGAAAGTTATTATTAAACTCCAATCAATATTTTAGAAAATATCAAATCATCTTTGAGAAAAAATTTTACCGCTTTAATAGACCTAAAAAAACTGCAATCTTAAAATTGCATCTAGAGTTAGAATCTCTTGTCCTTAAGGACAAATGTTTTATTTTGCGTATTAGATCATAGTACTATATTAAACTTAATATTTTAAATACTAGTGGTTGAGATTTAAGAACATCATGTTGTAGTTATAATTATGTTCTTAAAATTTCTCCAGTTTGTAGAATTATTATTATTTTTAATTTTTTCCAATCTTATTGGCCTTTCATTTATCTGTTTTCATCCGTCTTTGTGCCCTGGCCTGTGTGGGCCTCCCATTGCAGTGACCTCCCTTGTTGCCGAACACTGGCTCTGGGCTCATGCATTCCAGAGCAATGGCTCGCAATTGGACACACTGGTCCAGCCACTTGATGGCCCATGGGATCCTCCCAGGCCAGGGATTGAACCGGTGCCCCTTGCACTGCAAGGCAGACTCGCCACCCACTGGACCACCAGGGAAGCCCATATAGAATTATTTTATACTTAAATAAAAAATACTGGCCATACTGAGTAGAAAGCAAGTTATAAAAAGTAACAGAATGATTAAAATTTGGCAAGGTAAAAAAGGAATATTGTCTCAAACTGTTTTGAAGTTTGAGTTGGTTTGTAGTTATAAATGCATGCTGTCAATAATTTTACTAGTATAGTAAAAAAGCAATTTATACAACTTTTTAGTAGCATGATATTTTTAGTTTTAATTGTCCTTGTTTAATGCCTTCAGGATATGATTATGTTATAACATTAAAAAATGAGTTTGCCAAAATTCCTGATTTATATGCAATCAGAACACTTCTAAATTTTTCCAGCTGTATCCTTAAACTTACTTCACAAAGACTTTTAACTGTGTTTCATCTTACCTGTTTTTTAAAGTCGTGACAGTTTTTAAATCTCCAAGATCCATGAAATCACTAACCTAGCTTTTTTTTTTTGCTTATGACCAAAGTTATGTATAAAGCCTAAGAAATCCGATTTATCTTTTTTAAAATTAACAGAGCAATGAGAATACCAGTTTTCAGCCATGCTTGTGGTCAGCTGCACAGTAAAACTCTCATTACTGATTTACAAGAGTTAGATGTGTAATCTACCACATGTGGCTTTGTGAATATGCCACTCGATTTATATTTTCAGAGTTTCCCTGAAATCTAAATTAAGAATTTCAGATGTTATGTATTATAAATGATATATTAATGATATATCAAAGCTACAATAATGTACGCTGGGGTCTGGCTTCATTTAAACGCTCTAAGAATTAAAGTGCTTAACTTCTAAAACCATCCAGTAACTTGGTCTTAAATTTTCTGAAGAGAGATGCTAAATGGATGTAAAGAGTCTAGAATACAATAGCTGGAACACAAAACAAGCCTATAGGCATAAATTTTCTTAATTGTTCTGCATTCCATACAATAGTAATTCTTTTCATTACTCTAATGTGAGTAGGAGGTGGGTCAGTTTATTCAGTTTAATAAACCTGAAGGAAGGGATGCTGTTCAGTCGTGTCAGGGTGAAAACAATGAAAGCAGCACCAACAAAATCTATTTTCCATGTCTCCTTTACTGTAAAAGTCCTCTCCATCTCTCAGAAGGGCAGACAGTATTTAGGAACTGACCACCTCTGCTCACCCTACATACCACTCTCCCTCTGGACTCCCTTTCTGTCACTATTTTCTAAGCATTTACTTAAACCAAATCTTTCACCATTTTTCACCAATCTTTCTAAAAAAAAAAAACTGTTTTGAAGTTTGAGTTGGTTTGTAGTTATAAATGCATGCTGTCAATAATTTTACTAGTATAGTAAAAAAGCAATTTATACAACTTTTTAGTAGCATGATATTTTTAGTTTTAATTGTCCTTGTTTAATGCCTTCAGGATATGATTATGTTATAACATTAAAAAATGAGTTTGCCAAAATTCCTGATTTATATGCAATCAGAACACTTCTAAATTTTTCCAGCTGTATCCTTAAACTTACTTCACAAAGACTTTTAACTGTGTTTCATCTTACCTGTTTTTTAAAGTCGTGACAGTTTTTAAATCTCCAAGATCCATGAAATCACTAACCTAGCTTTTTTTGCTTATGACCAAAGTTATGTATAAAGCCTAAGAAATCCGATTTATCTTTTTTAAAATTAACAGAGCAATGAGAATACCAGTTTTCAGCCATGCTTGTGGTCAGCTGCACAGTAAAACTCTCATTACTGATTTACAAGAGTTAGATGTGTAATCTACCACATGTGGCTTTGTGAATATGCCACTCGATTTATATTTTCAGAGTTTCCCTGAAATCTAAATTAAGAATTTCAGATGTTATGTATTATAAATGATATATTAATGATATATCAAAGCTACAATAATGTACGCTGGGGTCTGGCTTCATTTAAACGCTCTAAGAATTAAAGTGCTTAACTTCTAAAACCATCCAGTAACTTGGTCTTAAATTTTCTGAAGAGAGATGCTAAATGGATGTAAAGAGTCTAGAATACAATAGCTGGAACACAAAACAAGCCTATAGGCATAAATTTTCTTAATTGTTCTGCATTCCATACAATAGTAATTCTTTTCATTACTCTAATGTGAGTAGGAGGTGGGTCAGTTTATTCAGTTTAATAAACCTGAAGGAAGGGATGCTGTTCAGTCGTGTCAGGGTGAAAACAATGAAAGCAGCACCAACAAAATCTATTTTCCATGTCTCCTTTACTGTAAAAGTCCTCTCCATCTCTCAGAAGGGCAGACAGTATTTAGGAACTGACCACCTCTGCTCACCCTACATACCACTCTCCCTCTGGACTCCCTTTCTGTCACTATTTTTTCTAAGCATTTACTTAAACCAAATCTTTCACCATCTTCTTTCTGCACCATATTCATATTTCATATAATAGTTTTCCAAAGATTTCAAAGTGTTGTAGATAGATAGATTGATATCCTGTCTGGTACACTGCCCTTAGATATCTCCATTGCACCTTAGGGTAGCACAATAAAATGAGGAATTACTTACTGTCCTATTTTCTTTCAGAAACCCATTAAAAATATAATACACACAATTTTTTTTAACATGGGTATTCCCACCTGTAGTTAATTTCATCTCATACCCATAACAAGGTCGAAGTTATTCCAAATTAAGCAAAAACACTGTTGCATCTAGCTTCCTACAATGTATTAATATTAAATCTTTCACAGTTTCCTGCTTCACTTGATTCCAAGAGGCTGAAAGCCTTGTCAATTAATATTTTCTGTAGTTAAAATTACTGCCTAGTTTTTGCCTTTATTTGCTTTTAACTAGTATTCATTTTGGCAAATAATCCCCCAGCCTCACATTTGATTCTTTCTGATTAGCCTGGGTGGTGGGCTATAGATCAGAAATAACTGTTCTTTCTTTGCCCTCAGAGACCTTACGTTTTTGTGTCTTTTCAGTGAATTCTTTCGTCTACATGGCAACAGAGCACACCACTGGACTTGGCTCCCAGGAATGTAGTTGGTGGAGTCAACTCAAGAATTTTCAACTCAGGGCTCTGTAACCTTCCTGTTTAGTTCTCTTCACCCACTCTTCCTTCCCAGCCATCCCAGTTCCATCCTTTGGACTCGTACAGCTACTGGAGACACTGCTGAACATCTCCTATGTCATCCGTAGGCCCCTGCACTGAACCACCCACTCCCTGGCCTCCTTGACAGTAAGAATCAAAGCAGGGTCAGAAGTGGTAGCTAAGTCCTTCTCTCTATCTAGTCAACCAGTATTTTCCTTAATTCTCTATTTGAACCACCCTATATTGGCCTGGGATTTCCAAATCCACATCCTTCAGAGCTCCAATAGAATACCACTAAACTTTATCCCTTCCTACCTACCATCAGAGCAGAGCCTTTCGATGACTAGGAAAACATCACCTGCATATAAATCCAAAAGAGAAATGTGTGTTGGTACAGCTCAGAACTTATTATCATCGTGGTATACAAAACATGGTCTACACGTTGGGAATGAACAAATTGATTTCTCAATTCTTTCTTGCCCTTGTGATATTTACATTCTAGAGGAGACATGGTCAATAGCCATGATAGAGAATTAGATTAATTGGTATATTAAAAGGGAAAAATGAAATCAGGCATTAAAATGAAATAAAATGAAGCATAGAAAAAAATAGTAGATCTAAGTAAGAGAAAGTCTGGGAAGGCCAGGATGGAGAGAAGGGTATCTATCATTTTAATGTGGTGATCAAGAAATGCCTTACTGAAGAAGTGTTATTGTTATGAAACAGAACTTGAGTTCACTCACTTGTGCACAGTAAAAACCAATCTACTGACACCAAGTTTTGGTGAAAAAAGTGCAGCGTTTATTGTGGGTGCTGGACAAGGAGTTTAGGGCAGCAGATGTGCAAAAACCCCAAACTCTCTGATGAGTTGCAGGGAGCATTTTTAAAGGCAAGGTGAGGGAAGGGAGTTACAGGGAAAATGATCAGCTTGTCCAGAATTGTCTGATTGATCGGAGGTAAGGTAATAGAATGATGTCACAGGGGTTAACATTATCAGTCCTCAAGCTCCATTTGGACTGGGGGCTACGGGTTCAATGGTCATCATATAATTAACTTCTTCTATTTGGTAGGGGCTGTAGTATCTATAAAACAACTCACGAATGTGCATCAGGTACTGTTACCTATATACAGCAGGGAAGTACTAAAGTGTCTGTGACTACCATATGGCTGACTTATTATTTTAATTGTTACAGCTCTCCTGGTCCAGCTGCTACTTTTGTCATTACATGTTTACAACCTTTCAATCATTAATTCTTTTTTTTTGTATGTGTTAATCCCAGATTTCTAATTTATCGATCATGATTCTTAAATTAGGCATTTGTAACTCAGGGGAGGTTTGGGAGATGGTAGGTTTTCCACAAGAGATAGGTAGAGGACATAGCGGGAGGGGTCTCTCCCAGGAAGACTCCATAGGGTCCTGCTTGGTTACAACATTTGAGGATATCTGTGGCAGATCTGGAAAGAGATCTAAACAGAAAATATCCCAGACAGGTAAAAAGTCAATGAAGAGATAAAAGCACGTTTGTCTCATTTGAGAAATGAATCCAAACAATCCCCACTCCCCTCACTGCATTTCCACCCTGTGCCTCTGAAAAGCCAGTGTAGCTGGAATACAGTGGATAAAGGAGGTTGTTATATGAGTTTTGTGTTTCTTCTTATGACAACTTAGGTAAATTGTAAAATTTATTAGTGCACTGTTTTATACATTGCCTCATTGTCTTTAGGAATTACAGAGACATTTCCTTATTCTTTTCTTTTTTAAAGATTTATTAGTTTATTTATTTTGGGCGGGGTTTGGGTTGGGGAGGGAGGGGAGCTGGCGAGCCACTTCTGTTGGTCTTTCATTTCTCTATTTTCATCCGTCTTTGTTCTTTGGCTCCTGTGGGCCTCCCATCGCGGTGGCGTCTGTTGTCGCAGAGCACCAGCTCTGGTCGCATGCGCTCCAGAGCTCTGGCTTGTTGATTGGACACATCCGTCCAGCCGCTCCGCGGCACATGAGATCTTCCCAGGCCAGGGATCAAACCGGCGCCCCTTGCACTGCAAGGCGGTGTCCTTACCCACTGGACCACCAGGGGAAGCCCCCTTATTCATTTTTGATGCAGACGTATTTGTGTTTGTCTTTTACTCGTCAGTTTATTAGAAAAGTGTCCATTTTGGCCAATTTTCTCTTGCATTTGTTTTATTATTCCACTATTTTCCTCTTTATTATTTCCTTCTTTCTATTTTCTTAAGCTTTGATGCTGTCTTTTTTCTCCATCTTCTGGGAGGAGTTTTTTATGGCGGGTGGGAGTGGGGGGTTGGGGAAGGAGGGGGCGATCAGGCCACTGCTATTGGTCTTTTTTTTGTCCATTTTCATCCATCTTTGTTCTTTGGCCCGTGTAGGCCTCCCATCACAGTGGCCTCTGTTGTCACAGAGCACTGGCTCTGGGCGTATGCACTCCAGAGCTCCAGATCGGTAACTGGACACATCGGTCCAGCCACTACATGGCATGTGGGATCTTCCCAGGCCAGGGATCGAACCGGCGCCCCTTGCAATGCAAGGTGGTGTCCTTACCCACTGGACCACCAGGGAAGCCCTGGGAGGAGTTTTAACCACTGATTTTCTTTTGTTTTTTCCCTAATGTGCAGTATGAATTTTCCTAAGCACGGGCATGTCAGTTCACATATTTTTTCATGTGGTCTGTTTTTATTATAACTCTATTTAAAGTACTTTCTGATTTCCGTTGTAAATTCTTTTACTTGTGGACTGTTTAGGAGTGTATCATTTCATGTCTTGACAGTTTGGGGGTTTTTCTGGTTATCTTTTTAGTTCTTTATATTATTTACGTCATGACCAGTGAATATACTTTGAATTATTTCTACTTTTGAAATGCATTGAACTTTTTCCCAATACTCAGTAAATGGTCAAGTTTTACAATGTATACATAAAAAGAATATGACTTTTATTCTTGTGTGCAATATTCTATTAAATCAGTTAAGACTGACTTGCTAATGTATTATTTCGATTTGGTATGTCCTTAGTGAATTTTTTGATGGTTGTTCTATCAACTGTTAAGAGATCCATTAAAGTCTCCTAGTTTAATTGTAGATTTGTCTATTTTTCCCCTTAATTCTACTCATTTTTGTTTTATGTATTTTGAGCCTATGGATATGTTGTCGTATCTCTTTGTTGTAGTAATCCTTTTATCATAAAAGCAATCCTCTTGTCTCTCATGATGCCTGTGGCTTAAATTCAGTTCACTATAATTTTGCACACTTTCAGTATTTATATGATCCCTCCTGTTCTGTTTTGGTTAATGTTTGTATATTATACCATTTTCTATTCTTTTACTTATAATGTATCTATGTCCATATATTTAAAGTGTATCTCTAGTAAGCAGGGGCTCTCCTGATGGCTCAGCTGGTAAAGAATCCGCCTGCAATGCGGGAGAGAAGAGTTCAGTCCCTGGGTTGAGAAAATCCCCTGGAGAAGGGAATGGCTGTCCACTCCAGTACTCTTTCCTGGAGAATTCCTGGTACAGAGGAGCCTGACAGTCTACAGTTCATGGGGTCACAAAGAGTCAGACACGATTGAGTGACTTTCACTTTCTTTCATTGCTCTTGTGCTTTAGAAACTGCTATTATTTTCTCTCTATCTGTGGGTTTTTTTTGGTTTTGTCTGTTCATTTATTTTGTTTTTGTTTATGTACACATATGAGTGAAATCATATGGTACTTACCTTTCTTCATATACTTACTTCATTTAGCGTATTTCCTTCCATGTCCAACTAAGTTGCTGCAAATAGCAAGATTGCATTTTTTAAAAAATAATAGTGTGTATGTAACACATTTTCTTTATCTGTTCATCTATTGATGGACACAGGTTATTTCTATATTTTAATTCTTGATGGAAGACATTATGGATATTCCTCAAAAAAAGAGAATAGAATTACCAATCTAGTTATTCCATTTCTCGATATTCATCTGAAAACACTAATTTAAAAAGATATATCCATTCATATGTTTATCATAGCATTATCTATAACAATGTTATGATATAAAGTATCATTAGAAGGTATTTCTTTCTCTATTACAAAAAATTGCATTTGGTTTGTGGTGGCCCAGTGAATGTGAATTTCAGGCTCCATACCCTTAAAAACATTTATTTCATCATCATTTATTCCCTGGTTTACATATAGAGATAACTTCCCTCTCACAATGTACCCTCTTGGTTTGTAATTTTTATTCTTAAGTTGGCTTCCCTGTGGAGATTTTATGTTTGCTGAGATGATATCATAGTAATATTTCATTTGTTTTTACTTAACTGACAAGGAATTCCCTAATCCTTGCATGATCCCCAAATTGTATGATCAATTTGTACATTACATTCATGGCTTAGTATTCTTTTGGCTTCACACCTATGCATGATGGAGACTTGGATTTTGATTTGACCCAGAATTTGTTTCTGAGCCAGAGTTCCTTGTTGCTTCCCTACGTGTGATTTTTAAAAGTGATTTTCAAATTTGTTTTAAAGCATTAAGAGCAGCAATATCAGGCTTTCTGATTTGCATATGGATCTCAGTTCCTTACTCACTAATACCTGTCATGCAGATATCTTGAAACCACACCCATTAGTTAATAAGACTTGTATCTTATATGATACCCAGATTCTGACAGAATTACTTCATGATCTTATCACTCAAGGCTTGTTCCCCAGCTTCTGCTTCTTTTCCTGACTCACCTCTGTTAACCCAGTGATGCCGCCAACCTATTTCCCTCTCTAAAAGTGTTTCCTGCTTTGATTTTCCCCCATTCAGTTTCTTTTTAAAAAATCTCATCCATAATATCATATATATGTCTTTATGTCTGAGTGTTGACACTTCTAAATCAGTGTTTGTGTAGCTTACACTCCTGAAGGCCAGGCTCAGTATGTACCTTTGGTCCTTGTCACGTATTATCTTACTTTAGGACTCGAGAAATAGTAGGACCCATAGGTAAATAACTTACCTAGTAGGGTCCAATCGTAAGAAAATAACTTCCCTTAGATCACTGTGCAGGATTTTGTGTCAGGAAAGCTAGGATTCTGAATTGAAGTGGTCTACCTGGTGGTTCAAAGTGACAGTTTTGCAGCTGGAAGATGTGCTTTGGGTAGGATGCACCCATTTGATCACATAAAATTCTTGTTTCCTTATTAGTCCATTATTATCACGTACATCCTTTAAGGTTTTAGAGGTTTCTGAGTATCTTGATGAAGTGTGTCCTATCAAGTCCAGAGTAGTGTGTTTTCTTTTCAGATGAGCGGTTGTCTTGACTTCTGGTGCATGATTTGATTAATTTTTAGTTGAGAAATTAGAAGTTGTTTTGGTTTCCTTTGTCTTTTCAGATTTTTTTTTTTATATTGAAAGAGTGCTTTAAAAAAGGGTCTGTATTATATCTGTCTTTAAATAACAGCTGTGTTAAATCCTTTCCCCTCCTAACCTCTACCCCTTATTATAATGGGAAACATGTGGATTCTTAAAAGGAACTGAAAAGCAAGGGCTTTTGAACAGAATAATGCAAGTCATTTAAATTAGTCATGGTTACAACTATTCTCCATAACTTTCAAGTCAAAGAAAATCTTTTTGGTGTGTCAAATGTAAGAACAATGAAATTAAAATTTGTCAGAAACTTAGGTGAAGATTTTGACTTTACACTTACGTGAAAGAAGAATAGGAGAAGATCTTTCTTCGTTGTTAAATTACACCCTGATCTAGAAGACATTATATTAATTACTATTCAGATTTCATAGGCCATGAGTATCTTATTTATGTCTTTAATTTTCTTACTGTAAAACTATTATAAATACATGCATTTGGGAAATAGGAAAAAAGGATGAAAAATTACCTATAATCACTTTACATAATACTATTGCTATTAACAATTTAGCATATTTATGTGGTCTTTTTGTTCTCTTATGAAAATGTGGTGATTTGGATATTTTACCACTCAGTTGTCATCATTCCTATATCAATATTTTAATTTTATTTTATGTAGACTTTATATTTTATAGTATAAAAATTATATTAATATTATACTATACATTATCAGTTTTATCATCATATATTTTAAGATGATCACACAATAGTCATTGATCTCTCATACCTGGGGAAGAATTTAGCACCCCTAGAGAAGTCACTGGTCATTCTTTCTCATCCTTTTCTGGTGCTGGGAAGATACCAAAATTATACACTTGTTGCTTCTAAGTCAAAATCTCTCCTACCCTCCTAGAAATACTCATCATTTGAGACTGAAGCTCTGAACTTTGCCATCATATCCTTGACTGTCACTGTGACAAACTCATCACCTGATTCTTTCCCACATTTCCTATGGATATTGGCCACCTTTTCCACCTTCCTGAGTTCATTGTAATCACATGCAATTTCATGTTTATGTTATCAGTTCCCCCAACATTATTTAATAATTTTTTTCTGAAGATTTACAGACTTTTTAAAATTTGGCCTTGTTTATTATTTATTGAAATTTTTTTATTTTCAATGTCATCTTTATTCTTTGGCCTGGTGGCCTCTCAGCTGTGTTAAATCCTTTCCTCCTAACCTCTACCCCTTATTATAATGGGAAACATGTGGATTCTTAAAAGGAACTGAAAAGCAAGGGCTTTTGAACAGAATAATGCAAGTCATTTAAATTAGTCATGGTTACAACTATTCTCCATAACTTTCAAGTCAAAGAAAATCTTTTTGGTGTGTCAAATGTAAGAACAATGAAATTAAAATTTGTCAGAAACTTAGGTGAAGATTTTGACTTTACACTTACGTGAAAGAAGAATAGGAGAAGATCTTTCTTCGTTGTTAAATTACACCCTGATCTAGAAGACATTATATTAATTACTATTCAGATTTCATAGGCCATGAGTATCTTATTTATGTCTTTAATTTTCTTACTGTAAAACTATTATAAATACATGCATTTGGGAAATAGGAAAAAAGGATGAAAAATTACCTATAATCACTTTACATAATACTATTGCTATTAACAATTTAGCATATTTATGTGGTCTTTTTGTTCTCTTATGAAAATGTGGTGATTTGGATATTTTACCACTCAGTTGTCATCATTCCTATATCAATATTTTAATTTTATTTTATGTAGACTTTATATTTTATAGTATAAAAATTATATTAATATTATACTATACATTATCAGTTTTATCATCATATATTTTAAGATGATCACACAATAGTCATTGATCTCTCATACCTGGGGAAGAATTTAGCACCCCTAGAGAAGTCACTGGTCATTCTTTCTCATCCTTTTCTGGTGCTGGGAAGATACCAAAATTATACACTTGTTGCTTCTAAGTCAAAATCTCTCCTACCCTCCTATAAAAACTCATCATTTGAGACTGAAGCTCTGAACTTTGCCATCATATCCTTGACTGTCACTGTGACAAACTCATCACCTGATTCTTTCCCACATTTCCTATGGATATTGGCCACCTTTTCCACCTTCCTGAGTTCATTGTAATCACATGCAATTTCATGTTTATGTTATCAGTTCCCCCAACATTATTTAATAATTTTTTTCTGAAGATTTACAGACTTTTTAAAATTTGGCCTTGTTTATTATTTATTGATTTATTTTCATTCATCTTTATTCTTTGGCCTGTGTGGGCCTCCGATTGCAGTGGCGTCTCTCACTGCAAAGCGCTGGCTCTGAGTGCATGTGCTCCAGAGGACTGGCTCGTAATTGGACACACTGGTTCAGCCTCTTTGCAGCACGTGGGATCTTCCTGGACCAGAGATAGAACCCCTTGCACTGTGAGGCAGACTCTTTACCCACTGGACCACCAGGGAAGCCCACTTAATAATTTTTTTTTACCTTTATGTCTACCTCTGTTCTCTACTCTCATGGTAATACTTAGTTCTGTCATGGAATTTTGGTTCGAAATCTAAAAATCCATAAATCCCTCATGTATCACAGTCTCCAATACTTTTTTGGAAAGTATCTGTTCTTCTGCCTCATTGATGACTCCATTCTCCTCACACTGTATACTTCTCTCCCAATGATCAGATGCTGACCTTACCTCTTTACTTATCAAGCATAGAGCTGTTACAGGTTCTTTTTTTTCCCTTTGTCTTTTTTTTTGTTGTTACAGATTCTGTCTTTTCTCTCAGCCTTAACTTTTGCTAGCCCAAATTTAAACATTAACCTTCTCTCTGTCAGTCATTAGGGTAGATACCACTCAACTGGGTATGTTAGTACTACCCCAGGCTCTTGTTCTCCATCCTCAACCATATGCTTTCTGATCCATTTACATTAAGTATTCTCCAACTTCTGATTCATCAGCTGTCATTCCTCTTTCTCTCTGTTGCTATTCTAAGTTTCTGTTTCTTTCCCTGAAAATATATACTGCTCTCATTCACCTTTGACCCATGCATCAGATAGCATTACCTCCTTTTTAACTTAGACATGCAAAAATGTTAGGAATTATCTTCCTTTACTTAATAAGCCATATCTATCAAAGTCCTACAGCAATCACCTACCATTGTGAAACTGTAAACATTCTTCAGCAGGCAAATCAAGGCACTCAATCCTACACATATTTCAATAGGACATTGAAAATCCTGGCCAGTGCCGGCTGCTAGCGCTGGCCTTCTGCTCGCTGGCATTCAGCCTCCTCATCCGCTTTCAGACGATCAAGCTGCAGGCCCAGGTACTGCACCTGAAAATCCTGGCCAATGTGGTAATATCAAAGAAAATATGGGAAAATACATAAGAAAAAGAATAATAGAGAAAATATAAGAATTTAAAACTAGTGGCAATACTCTTTTTATTTGGGAACAATACATTTGAGTGGGTAGAGCAGAAGAAATGTAAAACTTATTAAAGTGACTAAATTTGATATGTACTAGTTCAAAATACCAAAGGGATAATATGACTTGATGACAACACATATTGGCTGAATTTTAATCTATATATGTTGATGGAATTATTTTAGTTGTGGTGAAAAACATATGGGTGTCTTGAAGGAAATTTTGTACCAGGCAGTGGTCATCAGCATGCTAATTTTAGCTGAACTTGAATTAGAATTTGTGCAGAATACTTAATTTCAAATCATATGTTTTTAAAAGTCTGAAAATGCTCAAGGGAACTTTAATACCCTTTTAAGAGGAGATGCTTTTCCTTCATCCTCCATCTCTCCCTCCCTTCTTTCTTGTTCTCTTCTTTCCTTCAGTTATAACACAAATTCAATTACTCCTCAATCTTGGTTTTGGATTTTTTGTTTTTAATAAGGCCATGTCTTAGCACTCTTCATAGTCGCACTCAGTTTAAGAATTTTTTAAAGTTTTTATTTCACTTATTGTTTAACGGAACTAGGTAAAGAATATGCTTTTCACCTCCTTCTCCTCTTCTCCCTTCTGCTTATTACTGCCTTCATCTTTCTTTCCTACTTTGTCTTGATTTAATCCTGGGGTAATTTCAGCTGCCTTAAAGTCAAATAAAGTAGGGCTTATCCTCTTTCTGTTAATCCATTCATTTACCCTTCCACCCATCCATTAATAAAGAAGGTATTCATCTATTTGTGGATTTGAAATGTCTATGAGATTAATTTCGAAGTTCAATGAATGACCTCTCTATACTTAATCTTTTTACTGTTCTTCCCCTAGTTATATTTTTAAATAACATGTGTATACTGCATTTTGCTTAACAAATATATCTTCATTTTTCTGATAGGCCAGTGGATATCAGGCCTTGACATTCTTCATGAAGGTTTGAAAGAGCATTAAGGATATACTCTGAACTAGTCTCCATTTTCAGTTCTCCAGCAATGCCTCTTCTCAAACCTGGTGTCGTGAGCCTCTCTGGGGTTCTAATGCACTCATAAAATCCTTCTTTCTTGTCATTTAAATCAATCCATGTTCCTTCATGAATCTCCTCTCTCCAAAACCTGGGAAAGATGACTTATTGTTTTATTTAAATTTAATTTTTGCTTACCACTATTGTTCATGTTGCTGAAGAGAGAAATCACAAGCATTCAGCTAACCATCTTTAATTAGGGTGCTCTAAACTGTAATCAGAAGCAAAATAAAATTAGCTGGTAGATGGATTCATCCTTGGTAGTCATGTGATCTTTGGCAAATCATTTTACCTGTCCAGGCTTTAATTTTTTCACAAAATGCGCTTATATGTATTACATATATTTTATAAGGATATGAGAATTAGACACATATAATTAATTCAGAAAACATTTTTTATAGCAAATAAATTTTTTGACTTGAAAATACATTAAAATATACTCTTGGGGCTTCCCCTGGTGGTCCAGTGGGTAAGGACACCGCCTTGCAGTGCAAGGGGCGCCGGTTCTAGCCCTGGCCTGGGAAGATCCCATGTGCCGTGGAGCGACTGGACTGATGTGTTCAATTACCGAGCTGGAGCTCT
The DNA here is from genome assembly GCA_022376925.1 of Tragulus kanchil. NCBI lineage: Eukaryota > Metazoa > Chordata > Mammalia > Artiodactyla > Tragulidae > Tragulus > Tragulus kanchil. The sequence goes on along the minus strand of JAIOJX010000029.1, from coordinate 51,146,739 downwards.
GGAGCACATGTGCCCAGAGCCAGCGCTCTGCAACCACAGACGCCACCGCGATAGGAGGCCCACAGGAGCCAAGGAACAAAGACGGATGAACATAGAGAAATGAAAGATCAATAGAAGTGGCCTGCCCGTTCCCCTCCCTCCCTCCCCAACCCGACCCCCCCCCAAATAAATAAATAAATAAATCTTAAAAAAAAAAAAAATATATATATATATATATATATACACACTCTTGGAAGGTTATAGTTCATTGTATCAAATGATATTTGTTCAAGGATATATCTTAATTAGTCACTAGGACATAAATCTTTGATTAAAGAGTATAAGTCGATTATTTACTTGAAAAACTTATACTGCATTTTGCTTAACAAATATATCTTCATTTTCTGATAGGCCAGTGGATATCAGGCCTTGACATTCTTCATGAAGGTTTGAAAGAGCATTAAGGATATACTCTGAACTAGTCTCCATTTTCAGTTCTCCAGCAATGCCTCTTCTCAAACCTGGTGTCGTGAGCCTCTCTGGGGTTCTAATGCACTCATAAAATCCTTCTTTCTTGTCATTTAAATCAATCCATGTTCCTTCATGAATCTCCTCTCTCCAAAACCTGGGAAAGATGACTTATTGTTTTATTTAAATTTAATTTTTGCTTACCACTATTGTTCATGTTGCTGAAGAGAGAAATCACAAGCATTCAGCTAACCATCTTTAATTAGGGTGCTCTAAACTGTAATCAGAAGCAAAATAAAATTAGCTGGTAGATGGATTCATCCTTGGTAGTCATGTGATCTTTGGCAAATCATTTTACCTGTCCAGGCTTTAATTTTTTCACAAAATGCGCTTATATGTATTACATATATTTTATAAGGATATGAGAATTAGACACATATAATTAATTCAGAAAACATTTTTTATAGCAAATAAATTTTTTGACTTGAAAATACATTAAAATATACTCTTGGGGCTTCCCCTGGTGGTCCAGTGGGTAAGGACACCGCCTTGCAGTGCAAGGGGCGCCGGTTCTAGCCCTGGCCTGGGAAGATCCCATGTGCCGTGGAGCGACTGGACTGATGTGTTCAATTACCGAGCTGGAGCTCTGGAGCACATGTGCCCAGAGCCAGCGCTCTGCAACCACAGACGCCACCGCGATAGGAGGCCCACAGGAGCCAAGGAACAAAGACGGATGAACATAGAGAAATGAAAGACCAATAGAAGTGGCCTGCCCGCTCCCCTCCCTCCACAATCCGACCCCCGCCCAAAATAAATAAATAAATAAATCTTAAAAAAAAAAAAAATATATATATATATATATATATACACACTCTTGGAAGGTTATAGTTCATTGTATCAAATGATATTTGTTCAAGGATATATCTTAATTAGTCACTAGGACATAAATCTTTGATTAAAGAGTATAAGTGATTTCATATATTATCAGCTTTACTGATAATTTAAACCAGAAGATTAAATACCTTGCTGAAATTTTTGTGTTAAAAAGTATTTCACTATCATGTACTCTGTGGTCAGATCATCTTATTAGCTAAGACATTTTCAAAGGAAGTTCTTTCAGTGCCATGTATAGTTTTATGTTTCATTGTTAAAATGATATTTTACAAAATAAAATTTCAAAATTTTATTAATTCAATATAAATGTGTTCAAGAATCATCTGAATGTAACTTATTTTAGGGTATTTCTTTGAAATTAGCTTTTAAGAATTAAAAAATACTTAAATAATCATTGCTTTTTTATTTACATTTTCAAAGTTATGACTATCTCACATGATGATGAAAAGTGGTATTTATAAAATGTATTTTATGGAATTCCTTTTGAGAATTATATAGTTGATAGAATAATTTCATCTAAAATGTGAAATTGAAAAGACTATTAACAGTTTATTGAGTAATATATATATATGTATATATATATATATATATATATATGCATGCATTTTTCTTGAAATTGTTTATAGGGGCTGGATATCACAATTTAATTGACATATTTGAGGGGAAGAACTCATTTTTCTTTAGTTATATTAATACTAAGCATAAATATTTGCATTTAATCTGACATTTGATAATTAATGTTTGTGTTTTCTAGGTATAGCTTACTTGAGTGGAATGTGTAGTGAAAAGAGAAAATGTATTATTGCTGAAGACAATGGCCTGAACCTTGCATTTACAATTGCTCATGAAATGGGCCACAAGTAAGTAAAAATCCTGGCTGTGCTAATATGCTAGCATATAACTTTGTAATTTAAGTTATTGAATTACATACATATTTTTTCTTTTTTGCTTTGAGCCTAAGATTTTTTAAATTAGGGAAATGAGGAAGTAGAGCAGATCATTTAAGTTTGAAGAGTATCTTCTAAAAGTAGTAACCGTTCTGATTCTGGATACTGTTAATAAAATCTTACTACATTCTTAAAAGCCTCATCAGGCCAGTCATTGCATGGCACGTGATTCATTTCACTACCCATTTCCAAATGATAGAAACTTGGCAGTAATCGTGATACTTTGAAGCCATGCTTTATTCCTGCATCTGAAGAAAATACTACATACAAGTAAGTGTTTTCCGCTTCTAAAAGTACCTGTTTGTTATTACCTACTACAGAGCAAAAGAATTAATCTGCACAGTTTAGGAGTAGTACATTTGAAAGAGAGTTGAACTGGACGCACAGTTCATGTATAATGAGCACTAAGTACGTCTCAGACAGAATTCTAAGCACTGTATATAGATTAACTCACTTAAAACTCACTCAAAGCAAGGATTTAATTTTATGGATAATAAAAATAGCAACAATAAATATTGATATCAACAATTATATAGCACTTGCTATGTTCCGGACACATTTCTACATGTTTTATATATCCCTACAATGTTCTTGTGAGGTTGACTATTAAAGTACTGATGATATAGAGGAGAAACCTGAAGTACAGAAGGAGTAATTTACCCTTCTAGACTTATAAAATACTGTGTTGGAGGAAAGATTTGAACTCATGTTATCTAACTCAGGTCCTACTGTTCTGAATTTCTACATTAGGTTGTCTACTGTCTTTGGATCTTGAATTCCTCATCAGTAAAATGGAGATTATACCTATGTTATGAGGTTCGAGATTCAAATGACATAAGAAATAAACCTACATCTATAGGAATTCAGGCTTTCCTGGTTGCTCAGATGGTAAAGAATCTGAGTTGAGGAAATCACCTTGAGAAGGGAATGGCAACCCACTCCGGTGGACATAGAAGACTGCAGTCCATGAGGTCGCAAAGAGTTGGACATGACTGAGTGTTTGACACTTTCACACTTTCAGTGCTATACAGGAAATACATGATAGTAGAATGGTTTGGGTTAGGGAATCATACTTAATTTGACTGTAGGCTTTTCTACGTGCTAGCAGTATCAGCAGCACAAATGAAAAAGTATTTTAATTGAACTCAGATTTACTGAAGTCCTATTCAGGGAGGTGATCTTTATGGAGGCCTCTTTGGTCAAAGACATATTTAGTTTGGCCACAGTGTTTCAAAAGTTGTATCAGTTGCCAATATTAAAAAGTATGAATTTGACATAAAAATTCAAATTTCCAGACCTGGCAGCATTAGACACACAGTCCCATATGGCAGCCATTCCTTGGAGCTGAATAGCGTCTGTACCCTTTAGGCTTGGCCCATCCTCTCAGGCTCATCACAGATGGCAGCTCTCTGCTACCATTCACCCAGCTGATTTTGTTTGTATCGTATACATAGACTCTGTAGACCCTTGAGTAAACTTGAGTTGGCAGTGGGATTTGATTAGTCAAGGAAAGCTTAGACGAAAATTTCTATAAGACCTAATGGTTTTTGTTTTCAAAAATCCTTTTTATTCAAGTAGAATTAAATATATGAAAATGATCAAATAATAATTATACAGTCCTATGAATTATCAAAATTTGAATGAACCCATGTGCCCATAATCTATGCCAAGAAATAGGACATTATCAGCAGTGCTTGGTTTTTTGATGCCACTCTTTTTTTTAAATGTGTACAAACACTTTCATTTTCTCTTCATTTTAAGTAGTCATTCAAGTGCTCTAGAACATATGAGAGGCTTTATACTTAAAAAAGAAGACATGGTAAATATACTTAAAAATCATCATCCTTTAAGAAACGTATACAAAGCCATGAGCTCATTAAGCATTTGATACCAGGAATTAAAGATGTTTCATTTGAATCATAATAGAAAAAAACATGTCTCATCTGAATGAAAAATGCTGAGAAATAATGTTTAGAGGCAATAAAAAGTTATTAAAAACATTTTAAGGCATGGCAAATTAATCATAAATATGATTCTTGTAGATTAAGTTTCTGCATAATTAAAATGTTCACTTCAACCATGCATTTGATGTTTGGTAGACAAGCTAGCTAAGTACCTTTTAATGATACAGACATTAATAATTTTGTCAAGTGCCAGAGAGTTCACTTTAAAAAGAAATTTTATATTTTAAAAACATATATATACAATTGGTCTCTTTGGTCTGTGTTATATTCCAAAATGTAGAAGAAACAATAATTAAATGAACAAACCATAGTACAGGTTGTTGTGTTAACATGCAAAAGGTGGGTCAAGAACATACAACTACTTGAAAAACTAAATGATGATTTAAGGAAAGGCCACTTCAGCTTTATGTAGTAGAAACATTGGTTTATGACCAGAAAATCAGGTTGGAATGGCTAAGATGGTAGTAAAATATTATTTTATTTGACTTTTATGGAGCTGTACCCAAAATTAATAGAGATGTGCCAAAGGTATGTGTAATGCTTAATGGATTAATACCAGGACATGTGATATATGTTGAACTACTTAGTTACTAAAAATTCTCCTTACCAGTAAGCAATATTTGTCTCAAAAGTAGAGGCTAAAAATTTTCTTGATGCTAGAGAATTGGAGACAATAGCAGTGAGGATAATGATGTCTTTATAAAGAACAAAAGAACAAATGGCAGGAAATTCATCTATATAAATTACATCATCATCATCCACAGTAAAATATAAAGCACAAGGAAGCCAAAATGTAAGAAGAAAAGATAAAAAACAGTATTCGTAGAAACTTAGCCTTTCAAATAGGGAAAGTTTTCCTAGGTGTTAGATAATTATACTTATGTATCTTTAGTGTGCACGTGTACACACCCACAAATACACACACAGATACACCAGCAGAACCCTTTTACTTGGAGGCATAATTAAGATTCAGCCAGTTAAGTGAAGCTGTTAATTCTTATTTTTTTTTTCTTTTTTGGATTTCTTTCTTTTGTTGGTTATAACTTCTTTCAATATACTTCCTATAGGTAGAAATGGATCATTTAATTTTTCAGCCCAGAATTAAGAATGGCAGGATGATTCCATTTAAACTTGTTAATTTAAGAATACATTTATAATCACATATGAAATGTTGCTAAATTGAGGTGTATATATGTTTGTTGCCTTGAATTTGGTTTCTAGAAATTTCAAGAGCAATCTCACATATAGCTGGAATAATCCATACAGGCCACCAAATGATAAAACTGATTCTTGCTAGGAGGGTGAGAAATTATATACAATTGGTCTCTTTGGTCTGTGTTATATTCCAAAATGTAGAAGAAACAATAATTAAATGAACAAACCATAGTACAGGTTGTTGTGTTAACATGCAAAAGGTGGGTCAAGAACATACAACTACTTGAAAAACTAAATGATGATTTAAGGAAAGGCCACTTCAGCTTTATGTAGTAGAAACATTGGTTTATGACCAGAAAATCAGGTTGGAATGGCTAAGATGGTAGTAAAATATTATTTTATTTGACTTTTATGGAGCTGTACCCAAAATTAATAGAGATGTGCCAAAGGTATGTGTAATGCTTAATGGATTAATACCAGGACATGTGATATATGTTGAACTACTTAGTTACTAAAAATTCTCCTTACCAGTAAGCAATATTTGTCTCAAAAGTAGAGGCTAAAAATTTTCTTGATGCTAGAGAATTGGAGACAATAGCAGTGAGGATAATGATGTCTTTATAAAGAACAAAAGAACAAATGGCAGGAAATTCATCTATATAAATTACATCATCATCATCCACAGTAAAATATAAAGCACAAGGAAGCCAAAATGTAAGAAGAAAAGATAAAAAACAGTATTCGTAGAAACTTAGCCTTTCAAATAGGGAAAGTTTTCCTAGGTGTTAGATAATTATACTTATGTATCTTTAGTGTGCACGTGTACACACCCACAAATACACACACAGATACACCAGCAGAACCCTTTTACTTGGAGGCATAATTAAGATTCAGCCAGTTAAGTGAAGCTGTTAATTCTTATTTTTTTTTTCTTTTTTGGATTTCTTTCTTTTGTTGGTTATAACTTCTTTCAATATACTTCCTATAGGTAGAAATGGATCATTTAATTTTTCAGCCCAGAATTAAGAATGGCAGGATGATTCCATTTAAACTTGTTAATTTAAGAATACATTTATAATCACATATGAAATGTTGCTAAATTGAGGTGTATATATGTTTGTTGCCTTGAATTTGGTTTCTAGAAATTTCAAGAGCAATCTCACATATAGCTGGAATAATCCATACAGGCCACCAAATGATAAAACTGATTCTTGCTAGGAGGGTGAGAAATTAAGTAATTGAAGTGAACAACAACAAAAAAATATCTTTTATGATTGCCAAAGAATCTTGAATAATGTCTGCAAAATATATTAAATTTTTCCTTTGGGAAGTTACCAATTATAGTTTTATGTGTAATGTATATAATATTTGTAATAATTATAGGTAATGATATACAAAAGTATTAAGTTAGAATCCATATTAAGAAAGAGGAAATAAATGATTTATATCAATATTTTATGATTACTTTTCCAAAAATTATTTTTCCTTCTAAATGACAGGTCATGGGAGTGTTTATTTTTCTTATATCCAAGCATTTCAACAATAGAATATTTTGATTTAGCTTTTCATATTTTTATACTTATGAAATACAGATAGGACTTTCATTAATTTACCCTGATGTAGGCTTAAACTTTATTTTTATAAATAAAAATACCTTAGGAAACTGTTGATAATTTTGACAGAGTTGAATATACATACTCAGTATATTTTATGTCTTAAATCATCTTTATGAATAAAATTTCTTAATAGATAATACTTTGATTTCAAGGTATAAATTATTAATATGTTAATTGTGGTTATATTACTGTGTTGGGGTGGGGAGTCCCTGAGACCACTCTCAGGTTCATTGATTTGCTGGGACTCATAAAACCCAGCCAAGTTGCTTTACTCATATTGATAGTTTATTACAGTGAAAAGATGTAGATTAAAATCAACAAAGGAAAAAGGCACATAGGGCAGGGTTCAGGAGATACTTGGCACAAGCTTCCTCTTGCCCTCTTCCAGTGGAGTTATATACACAATGCTTAATTCTCTCAGTAATAATTTCTGAGAGCATGTACATTGTACCCAGGCTTTGGTATCCATGATTTTTAGTGGAATTTAGTCATGTAGGCAAGGTTAACCGCCCATTCCCTAAATCACATTGTTACTATTAACTGTTGGACATGTCTCAGGGCCGGCATAAACAAAGATACTTTTTTACCAGGTAGGATATTTCAAGGGCTTAGAGTTTGCTCCAAAGAAACAAATATTTTGATTGCCAAGAGCAATCTACTGCAAAAATTTGGTTTAAAACTGATTCTTGCTAGGAGGGTGAGAAATTAAGTAATTGAAGTGAACAACAACAAAAAAATATCTTTTATGATTGCCAAAGAATCTTGAATAATGTCTGCAAAATATATTAAATTTTTCCTTTGGGAAGTTACCAATTATAGTTTTATGTGTAATGTATATAATATTTGTAATAATTATAGGTAATGATATACAAAAGTATTAAGTTAGAATCCATATTAAGAAAGAGGAAATAAATGATTTATATCAATATTTTATGATTACTTTTCCAAAAATTATTTTTCCTTCTAAATGACAGGTCATGGGAGTGTTTATTTTTCTTATATCCAAGCATTTCAACAATAGAATATTTTGATTTAGCTTTTCATATTTTTATACTTATGAAATACAGATAGGACTTTCATTAATTTACCCTGATGTAGGCTTAAACTTTATTTTTATAAATAAAAATACCTTAGGAAACTGTTGATAATTTTGACAGAGTTGAATATACATACTCAGTATATTTTATGTCTTAAATCATCTTTATGAATAAAATTTCTTAATAGATAATACTTTGATTTCAAGGTATAAATTATTAATATGTTAATTGTGGTTATATTACTGTGTTGGGGTGGGGAGTCCCTGAGACCACTCTCAGGTTCATTGATTTGCTGGGACTCATAAAACCCAGCCAAGTTGCTTTACTCATATTGATAGTTTATTACAGTGAAAAGATGTAGATTAAAATCAACAAAGGAAAAAGGCACATAGGGCAGGGTTCAGGAGATACTTGGCACAAGCTTCCTCTTGCCCTCTTCCAGTGGAGTTATATACACAATGCTTAATTCTCTCAGTAATAATTTCTGAGAGCATGTACATTGTACCCAGGCTTTGGTATCCATGATTTTTAGTGGAATTTAGTCATGTAGGCAAGGTTAACCGCCCATTCCCTAAATCACATTGTTACTATTAACTGTTGGACATGTCTCAGGGCCGGCATAAACAAAGATACTTTTTTACCAGGTAGGATATTTCAAGGGCTTAGAGTTTGCTCCAAAGAGCAAAGCAAATCCTAGATCTTTCTTTAGAATGTGCAGGTTAGGACCACCCATACTTGTGGTGTTAACTCTGAACAGCACAATTACACCATTCTTTTTAAGCTTTAGAATATCATATTTACATTCTTTTGACAAAGAGCATCTAATAAAAGTTGTCTTTTATTTTCAAGCATTGTACTAAACAGTTTGTTCATATCTAATCCAGTCTAACAGAAATATAGAAATAAGTATTGTTATTATCATCTTTTTAGAGATGAGGAAACTGAAGCTAATACAGAATAATTTTTCAGGAGTTCTTTTGCTGTTAAGGACATTCTTTTTTGATCAATCATATTGTTAAAATCTTCCTAGTTGTCCCAGTTTTAATCTTGTAAAGGTTTTGATCTGCAGGCCACTTTTTACTAGTTTAATCTCATATTGTTTTTTTCTTGAGTTTCTGGCAATTGGAAGTGCTTCCTCATTCTACAGTTAGGAAAATATTTTTGTCTGGTTGCTTTCTGTTTTCTTTTCTTCACTCTGTATCTCCCTCTTTTCTCTATTGCCATATAACTTTAGAAGGTCATCTAGAATCTAATATTAGTGTATATAGTACAATTTTCCATTAAATTTTATTTTCTCATTAACTACTCAATAACTTGTACTAAAAATGTGGCCTCTGGTGAGCTTGAGCAATGCCAGCACATTGATGGCTTTGTTGAAAAAGTCTTAAGATTTACAAAAGAAAGTCAATTGGACTAAACTGTGTGCTTGATGATGTAGCTGATTTACATACTAGAGCCAGCCACTTCTCTAGTCACAGGATCTGTGAATAAAGAGTTCACCTTGTGGCAGCCATGCCCAGACCACACTTTGAGTAGCCCTGTTAAGTAATAGCTATTTACTCTAAGTCAGTATTGCATTGGAGTCACATTTGGTTGTCAGAAAAAGGAACTTTTTTTTTCTTAAGCCTGAAAGATAGCTTTTATTTGAATTATCTCTGTGCTTATGTATTTTGTACAGCCCATTTAGACATAAATTCTATGACGCAATCCATTTCACATAACAAAGGTGGTTTTTTTGGTACAAATATTTAGTGGTGTTTTAGATTTGTATGTTACGTAAATAACATGTAATTTACATGATTTTACATTAATATGTAATTGGTATTTTAGATTTGTTATATAAATGACATATCATTTACATTACAGAATATAAATATATATCATATGTGTACCATATATACATATCACATACTTTTTTCCTTAGGGCCATAAATAATATAGTTCTTTGTGTGAATTCCAACTGAAGGTAAAATAACCCTTTTAATATGGAGTAAGCTTTTACTGAAGTTTAGCCACAGGTATTTTTTTTATAAAATATATTAGCTATTAGGGAAATAATACTTTGAAGGATAATTATTAGTAGCATAACCCTGTGGGTATTTTTCTGACCTTTTTTGTTTTTAACAACTACAGTAGTTTTTTTTACAATTGAACTCTTTATAAGGTATTTACAAAACAACCAATAAAACACATCAGAAATGGTATCAAAAGTATGAATTAAAACACAGACAATAATATGAAATGGGCATAAAACAAAGCTGAAGTGGACAGACAAGCAATTTACCTTTTTAATTTATTAACACTAGCTTAAACTTTGTTAAGAAAGGGACAAAGAACTATGTTTCAGGAGAACTGGCAGGGCCTTCAGTTGAAGACTGCATTTCACAGTGTTGTATCCCATGTAGGGAAAACATAAGACTGATTCCCTCCTACACTCTGACACACTGTCATTTTGCTCTTGGAACTTTGCTCATCTACTCTCCAACCTCCTTCTTAACAAAACTTCAACATATCCAATCAAATGAGAACTGATCTAGAAGAGGGGACAATAAAATAAAGAGATCCTAGGTAGAGAGAGATCTTTCTGACCATATTTATTGGAGATGTATTACACAGGAAAAATTTACAGTAGCTTATTAGCCAATTGGAACCAAAGACTTCTGCCCCCAACCCCAAAAGAAGGAAGGCAGTTAGATTAACTTTATTTTAGGGATGACGGTTGCCAAAACTCATACAGCTAGTAGGTGCCTGAGTGGATGTTCAAAATCAAGTCTGTCCAAATTCAGAGCCCATGCTGTTAATTACTGTGCTATGCCAGAGATGGTGAAGGTACTTCTAACTCCCTCAACTTGTTTCTGGGCCGGCCCTTTTTTGTCTCTCCTCTACCTTGTGTCTTCAGCCATACCTCACCTTATACTCCGTGTCATTCTCAGCCAGCAGCCACATTAGAGTTCTTAAGTGTGTCTAATGTATCATGGTTTTTTAACCCTGCAGAAAATTAATACATGCCACAGCCTCTTTATTATAAGGATGGGAACAGCTTTGAGTAATTATTTCCTACTGATCATAATTCATCCATCTTATCAATAAGCCATTTTCCTATAGGAAGTATTCTTTTATTGGTTTTTTATTTATTTATTTTCATCCATCTTTATTCTTTGACCTGTGTGGTCCTCCCATTGCAGTGGCCTCTCTCGTTGCAGAGCACTGGCTCTGGGCACATGCGCTGCATGGCGCCGGTTCATAATTGCACAAACCGCGTCCAGCCGCTCCGCGGCACGTGGCATCTTCCCAGGCTAAGGATCGAACCGGTGCCCCTTGCACTGCAAGGCGGACTCTTTACCCACTGGACCACCAGGAAAACCCTAGTATTTGTTTTTTAGGTCATTTCTTTATAAATGTATATTCATTCATTTTTTTATAGGTTTTACATTCCATGGAATAATGAACCATGCCCTTTTTTTTTTTAATTTTTTGGCCTCTTTTATTAGTTTCTTATTTATTTTTATCCATCTTTATTCTCTGGCTTGTGTGGGCCTCCCATTGCAGTGGCCTCTCTCGTTGCAGAGCACTGGCTCTGGGCACATGCGCTGCATGGCGCCGGTTCATAATTGCACAAACCGCGTCCAGCCGCTCCGCGGCACGTGGCATCTTCCCAGGCTAAGGATCGAACCGGTGCCCCTTGCACTGCAAGGCGGACTCTTTACCCACTGGACCACCAGGAAAACCCTAGTATTTGTTTTTTAGGTCATTTCTTTATAAATGTATATTCATTCATTTTTTTATAGGTTTTACATTCCATGGAATAATGAACCATGCCCTTTTTTTTTTTAATTTTTTGGCCTCTTTTATTAGTTTCTTATTTATTTTTATCCATCTTTATTCTCTGGCTTGTGTGGGCCTCCCATTGCAGTGGCCTCTCGTTGCAGAGCACTGGTTCTTGGCGCATGCGCTCCAGAGTGCTGGCCTACAATTGGACACACTGGTCCAGCTACGCCGCGGAACGTGGGGTCTTCCCCAGCCAGGGAACAAGTCTATGCCCCCTGCACTGCAAGGCGGGACTCTTTACCCAATGGACCGCCAGGGAAGCCCGATGCCTATTTTTTATTAGCGTGAGATTCCTAGTCTCAGTACATATTGAACAGTCAGTAAATATATGTTAAATAAGTGAGTAATAAAGTAATTATAAGTGAGTGATAATTGTCTTAGTAAGGTTATTTTCTCATAGAATGTCGATGAAAATTTGTTATAGAGAAGGTGCACGCACACTCAAATTCTTTACAGCGTATTTAGCTATCATATGAAACTTTTAATAGGTGGTTAAGTTTTATTAAAATAATACCATGTAGTTTCAAATATACCTAAGGCTACATGGAGTGAGACTTTATTCCAGTATGCACCTACAGAAAGGATTCCCCACACACTGGAAGAGCTCCCTCCTGAGGTCTTCCTATCACAATTAAGTGGAAGCTTTATGCTTCAGCCAAACACCATGGAACTATCCTTGAGCCCTCTGTTTCTTTCTCTCCACATTCTATTCATCAGCTGTTGACTCTACCTTCCTATCCAGAAACTGATTACTTCTCACTAATTCTCCTCCTACCATTCTGGGCCAAGTCGGTATTGTCTCTCTTCTGGATTACTACAGTGACTTCCTCAATGATCTTTATTTTTCAGCATTTGCCTCCCACAGCCTGTTTTCAATTCAGAGCCAAGAAGATTCTTTTCAAACAAAGCTAATTGCCTGTCCTCATTGCTCAAAATCTTCCAGTAACTTTCTCTGTCACTGGTAAAATCCCTGGTCCTTAAAATAACCCACAGGGCCCTACATACTATAGCATTCTTCCCTTTGTTAGCTAAAAAAGATGAGCAACTTGAGAGTTGTGAGTTAAGTTTTACTGGGGCACAATTAGGATTGCAACCTGAGAGGCAGAATCTCAGATAGCTCCGAGAGACTGCTCCAAAGAGACAGCAGGAGGTAAATCAATATATAAGGCTTTGATAAAGGGGAGTTTCAATACCATTAAACACTCATTTTACAAAGGGAGTTTTGGTTAGTCATGAGGCACCATGAAAGGCATTTAGTGCTTTTCTAGGTATGAGAAGATGCAAGGATTGAGATCATAAAGTCTGCTAGAGATAGAAGTAGTCTATTAATATAAAAGAGATGGAATTTCTAACTTGCAGGAGGCTACGTCTTAAAGTTAGTGGAGGAGCTGAGGGTTTAATGTACCCTGGTGAACGGAAACCAGAGCTTCACAGCCCGTTACATGGCAATGTATATCTCTGGCCGGGTGACAACAGATGGTTTGCTTCAGGTCATGGTGTCAAAAAGAATCCATCAAGGAGTCTGGGCTGACCAGATTCTAATGATATAGTTTCAGAGCGTTAAAGGCAGACATTAACAAAACAGAGATATAATTACAGTCATAGGCAGAGTTTTTAACATAGTTCTCTGTGACTGATAGATCAAGTGAACAGAAAGATCTATGTAGAAGAGAAGAGATATGAACAACTAAAAATAATATGCAGATAGAAAACCTACAGGAATTATTATAGAATACCCACTTTTTAAAAAAGCCTATTGGATAGTTACAAAGGATGATCATATATTGTTTTATTCTATGTCTAAACAAATTTCAGAAAATGAATACTATATAGATGAAAATTTTTGATCATAGAACAATTATATTAAATAGTCACAAAAAAAAACAGTAAGACATTTACAAGCATGGATTTGAAAAACTCAGATCACAGAGGAAATTAATAGGGAATCAAGAAAATTTTCATATTGTAAACAACAGCAATGGACTATTTAGGAGGTGTAGCTTTGCTGATAGAGTAATACATACAGGAAAATGAATAGCTTTAAATACACAGGAAAATCTTATGGTGAAATTAATTTCCTAAAGTTTTCAAATTAAGATGTTAGAAAAATAACAAAGTAAACAAAAATTGAAAAAAGAAATCATGAAGAATAGGAACCAGTAAAAGAGAAAAATATGATAAATATGAACAAAGCCAGATTAGATCTATGAAAATGCAAGTAAAATTGATAAAAAATAGATTTATCAAGTAAAGTAGGCATAATTCAGCAGTAGTAGAAATGAGAAAAGGAGGTGTCACACAGATACCAAAGACATTAAAAACATACTAAGAAAATACACTGAATACTTTCATGGCAAGAAGTTACAAGCAGACAAAATGGGAAAATTCTAAGAAAATTGTGAATCAGCAGTTTAGAATCTTTTAAAGAAAAAAGAGGAATTTCTAACTTGCAGGAGGCTACGTCTTAAAGTTAGTGGAGGAGCTGAGGGTTTAATGTACCCTGGTGAACGGAAACCAGAGCTTCACAGCCCGTTACATGGCAATGTATATCTCTGGCCGGGTGACAACAGATGGTTTGCTTCAGGTCATGGTGTCAAAAAGAATCCATCAAGGAGTCTGGGCTGACCAGATTCTAATGATATAGTTTCAGAGCGTTAAAGGCAGACATTAACAAAACAGAGATATAATTACAGTCATAGGCAGAGTTTTTAACATAGTTCTCTGTGACTGATAGATCAAGTGAACAGAAAGATCTATGTAGAAGAGAAGAGATATGAACAACTAAAAATAATATGCAGATAGAAAACCTACAGGAATTATTATAGAATACCCACTTTTTTAAAAAAGCCTATTGGATAGTTACAAAGGATGATCATATATTGTTTTATTCTATGTCTAAACAAATTTCAGAAAATGAATACTATATAGATGAAAATTTTTGATCATAGAACAATTATATTAAATAGTCACAAAAAAAAACAGTAAGACATTTACAAGCATGGATTTGAAAAACTCAGATCACAGAGGAAATTAATAGGGAATCAAGAAAATTTTCATATTGTAAACAACAGCAATGGACTATTTAGGAGGTGTAGCTTTGCTGATAGAGTAATACATACAGGAAAATGAATAGCTTTAAATACACAGGAAAATCTTATGGTGAAATTAATTTCCTAAAGTTTTCAAATTAAGATGTTAGAAAAATAACAAAGTAAACAAAAATTGAAAAAAGAAATCATGAAGAATAGGAACCAGTAAAAGAGAAAAATATGATAAATATGAACAAAGCCAGATTAGATCTATGAAAATGCAAGTAAAATTGATAAAAAATAGATTTATCAAGTAAAGTAGGCATAATTCAGCAGTAGTAGAAATGAGAAAAGGAGGTGTCACACAGATACCAAAGACATTAAAAACATACTAAGAAAATACACTGAATACTTTCATGGCAAGAAGTTACAAGCAGACAAAATGGGAAAATTCTAAGAAAATGTAAGGGAAGGACCTAAAGCTCCATAACCATTTAAAGAAATTGAATCAGCAGTTTAGAATCTTTTTAAAGAAAACATGAAATCATATATAGCAGAGATTCAAGGAAATTTAGAAAATCTAAATATTCTAGGATCAAAGAACATTCCCAAATTCATTGCTTGAGGCTACTGTTAATATAATCAATAAAAGATATTTAATATAATCAATAAAGGACAGACTCAATAAAAGACATTTATGAAGTAGGCAGTTATGATCATTTCTTATCTGAGAATGATACAGAATGGCAAAGAAACATTTTCAAAATAAAGTGGCACTGTATAAATGAAGTTAATACAAGATGACTTTGTGTCCGTATAGCAAAGGTCATTAATCATTTAAGAATCTTAACCCCCACATTAACAGATTCCATCAGTTAGAAAAGTCACATTATCATACTAGATATAAAAAGAAATCTAATAAAATTAGCTCATGTACATTTAGCAGAATCAATGAGAACATCATTCTTAATGGTTAAATATTAGAAAAATCCTCTATAAAATTAATAAAATCAGTAAGATCTCATTATATCTACTTCTCTATATTACTGAAGGTACAAACTAGTATGTTATTTTGGTTGTTGTTTAGTCACTAAGCTGTGTTCGACTCTTTTGTGGCCCCAGATTGCTGTAGCCCACTAGACTTCTCTGTCTATGGAATTTCCCAGGCAAAAATATCAGAATGGATTGCCATTTCATTCTCCAGGGGATCTTCCTGATCCAGGGATTGAGCCCATGTCTCTGATATTGCGGGAGGATTCTTTACCACCTTGCCATCAGGAAAGCCCCTACAAACCAGTATAGAATGGGAGAAAAACAGGGGCGTCCCTGGTGGTCCAGTGGGTAAAGAGTCCGCTTTGCAGTGCAAGGGGCACTGGTTAAATCCCTGGCCTGGGAAGATCCCATGTGCTGCGTAGTGGCTGGACCAGCGTGTCCAATTGCGAGCCAGCGCTCTGGAACTCATGTGCCCAGAGCCGGTGCTCTGCAACGAGAGACCACTTCAATGGGAGGCCCACACAGGCTGAAGAGTAAAGATGGTTGAAAATAAATAAATTAAAAATAAATAAATAAATAAAACAGTAAAAGAGGCCAAAATTAAACAAACAAAAAAAAGTGGGAGAAAAACAAATAAAAGATGTAAGGATGAGAATGGAGAAGCAAAGTTATTTTACTTGCAAATTATATGATTGCCTACATAAAAACATGATACAAAGCAAAAGTAAAGTACGGAGTTCATTGATGACTACAGTAACTTTATTGGATATAAGATAAATATAAATTAAATCATCTGCCAACACAAAAGTATAAAATATCAAAAAAAGTAAATGCTGTTTACCCTAGCAATAGAAAACATACAATACTTAATAATCCAAAGAAAGAAAAACAAATACCTCTATTAAAATTCATTAAATGAAACCCGTATCAGTGGACATATACCATGTTTGTGGATAAATGAAATATCATAGAGATGTTAGTTCTGCTATAAATATTTTAGAGGTTCATGGAAACTCCAATGAATATACTTATTTCTAACATTTATATGTTAAGTGCAAATAGCCAAAAATACCCCAAACATTCTTGGAAAACCATGAAATTGGAGGCAAAATTAGAAGAGATGAAGGAGAATAATATGGAAATCTTTTTCTAACAGAAATAAAGACCTACATCTAGTTAACTGAGATCTTGACATTTACACAGATAGACTGTCAACCCAGTGAAATACAGACTCATAAAGAGGCCCATCCCTGCTTGAATACCTGACATCTAATCATGTTGTCATTGCAGGTCAGTAGAGAAAGTTGACTATTCATGAAAATGAGATAGTATGATTGGTTTCCCACATGTGTAAAAATAAAATTGAGAATGTTCTTCAGATCATTTCTTCAGATCATTTAATGGAAAACTTGAGACAGTCTACTAAAAATCTACTAGAACAATAAGTAAACTTTACTGGCCTGTTACAAAGCTGTAAACAACTTTTGCTTTCCAATGCATGAATAAGAGTTATTCACAAACAATAATGAAAGAAAAAATTCCATTTATATTGAAGATAGAAAAAAAAATACCAAGAAGATAAAATATCTAGGAACATACTCACAAAGGAATGTGCAAACTTATAAAAAGGAATTTGTAGATACAAAGAGTCATAAAAGTGCTTTAAATAAATGGAAGCACATTTCCTGACTTCAGATAGGAACATCAATATTGTAATATCAATATTATAAAATGACAATTATCTGTATATAAATTAATATAATCATCTGCCCAAAATATCTGTTTTTTTGTTGTTATTGTTTGGTTACTAAGTTGTTCCAACTCTCTGTGACCCTATGGACTGTAGCTCACTAGGCTTTTAGAGTTCATGTGGAAAAGTCAGCATAAGAAATATCTTGATTAAAAAAAAAGAAAAAACTGGGGAGGAGGAAAGGAGGAGGTTGACCTTTATCAGATATTAATAGATAAAGTTGTTTGTGCTGATGCTTGGATAAACAGACAAGTCAATGGAAGAGAGAGTAAGAAATAAAGACACTTATAAGTAGGAAATGACTTGGAAATGTAGTGTATAATAAAAGCAACTATAATCATTGGAAGGAAGTGAATCATTCAATTAAAAAAAGTAAAGAGGCCTGATTCTCTACCTTAAACAGTATATTGGAATACACCAAGCTGATTCTGTATGTGAGATTATTTGTTTTGTTGGTTTTCTTCTTGTTGTTTAGTCTTTTAATAGAGACTGTCTATGATTCTAGGTGAGAAATCTAGAAATATTTAAAGAAAAGTCACATGACATTGGGCTACTCTGGTGACTCACATGGTAAAACATCTGCCTGCAGTGCAGGAGACTCAGGATCAATTCCTGGGTTGGAAAAATCTCTTGCAGAAGGGAATGGCTACCCATTCCAGCATTCTTGCCTGTCCAGTATTCCATGGAGAAAGGAGCCTGGCAGTCTATAGTTCATGGAGTCAAGCATGACTGAACAACTGACACTTGAACACACAAAATTTAGTGACTTGGAATTAAATATCAACACAGGAAAAAAATGCAACAGGTAAAGATAAATCAGAGTCAGATCAAGTATTTGCAAACTTATAAAAAGGAATTTGTAGATACAAAGAGTCATAAAAGTGCTTTAAATAAATGGAAGCACATTTCCTGACTTCAGATAGGAACATCAATATTGTAATATCAATATTATAAAATGACAATTATCTGTATATAAATTAATATAATCATCTGCCCAAAATATCTGTTTTTTTGTTGTTATTGTTTGGTTACTAAGTTGTTCCAACTCTCTGTGACCCTATGGACTGTAGCTCACTAGGCTTTTAGAGTTCATGTGGAAAAGTCAGCATAAGAAATATCTTGATTAAAAAAAAAGAAAAAACTGGGGAGGAGGAAAGGAGGAGGTTGACCTTTATCAGATATTAATAGATAAAGTTGTTTGTGCTGATGCTTGGATAAACAGACAAGTCAATGGAAGAGAGAGTAAGAAATAAAGACACTTATAAGTAGGAAATGACTTGGAAATGTAGTGTATAATAAAAGCAACTATAATCATTGGAAGGAAGTGAATCATTCAATTAAAAAAAGTAAAGAGGCCTGATTCTCTACCTTAAACAGTATATTGGAATACACCAAGCTGATTCTGTATGTGAGATTATTTGTTTTGTTGGTTTTCTTCTTGTTGTTTAGTCTTTTAATAGAGACTGTCTATGATTCTAGGTGAGAAATCTAGAAATATTTAAAGAAAAGTCACATGACATTGGGCTACTCTGGTGACTCACATGGTAAAACATCTGCCTGCAGTGCAGGAGACTCAGGATCAATTCCTGGGTTGGAAAAATCTCTTGCAGAAGGGAATGGCTACCCATTCCAGCATTCTTGCCTGTCCAGTATTCCATGGAGAAAGGAGCCTGGCAGTCTATAGTTCATGGAGTCAAGCATGACTGAACAACTGACACTTGAACACACAAAAATTTAGTGACTTGGAATTAAATATCAACACAGGAAAAAAATGCAACAGGTAAAGATAAATCAGAGTCAGATCAAGTATTTGCATCATATGTGACAAAGTGATAATTTTTAATACAAAAAAGAGGTCTGGGCTTCCCTGGTGGTTCAGTGGGTAAGGACACCACCTTGCAGTGCAAGGGGCGCTGGTTCAATCCCTGGCCTGGGAGGATCCCATGTGCCACGGAGTGGCTGGACCGATGTGTCCAACTACTGAGCCGGAGCTCTGGAGGCATGTGCCTGGAGTGGTTTCTCTGCAACGAGAGAGGCCACTGCGATGGGAGGCCCACACAGGCCAAAGAATAAAGATAAATAAATGAAAAATCCATAGAAGTGCCCCTCCGCCCCCACACAAAAAAAGAGGTCTTAAAAATAAATTTGCAGGGCTTCCCTGGTAGCTCAGTGGTAAAGAATTCGACTGCCAATGCAGGAGACATGGGTCTTCCTGATCCAGGAAGATCCCACATGCTGAGAGCAACTAAGCCAGTGAGCCACAACTATTGAGCCTGTGCTCTAGAACCTCAGAGCTGCAACTACTGAAGCCCATGTGCCCTAGAGCCAGAGCTCCACAAGAGAAGTCACTGCAATAAGAAGCCTGCTCACCTCAACTAGAGAGTAGCCCCCACTCCCTGCAACTAGAGAAGAGCCTGTGGCAGCAGTGAAAACCCTGAATAGCTAATAAATAAATAAAATTTTAAAAAGAATTTAAAAAATTGCAGAATGACTAAAGATCCATTAGAGAAATGGCAAAGGGTGTTACCACGTAGCCCAAAGAGATGTTCCATGGCTTATATGAAGACATTCTAATGTCATTCATAGGGTGCCAGTCAGACAACAAAACAATTCTCCTTTCAACTCTCATTACATGAATTAACACAGATGTGTCCACATTTACACCTACTGTGGTTTCCTTGGCAAGAAAGCGCTCCCTGCCTCTTCCCTCATTTTCCTCT
This sequence comes from Tragulus kanchil, assembly GCA_022376925.1. Lineage (NCBI taxonomy): Eukaryota > Metazoa > Chordata > Mammalia > Artiodactyla > Tragulidae > Tragulus > Tragulus kanchil. The sequence continues at coordinate 51,126,359 of JAIOJX010000029.1, read as the reverse complement.
TACTCTTCTTTCAGATCAGTTCTTCACAGAAGTACTCCATGGGTAGGTTAAATGCCTTCATATCTGCTCTTATAAATGCTACATTATGTAGTTTTCATTCCTAATTTTTTCACAGTTGTAGGTTTACATTATTCGTATGATTATTTGATGTCTGTCTCTAATTAGATTTTGCTTCTTGAGGACAAGGGCTGTACCTTGTTTAGTTTTTATGTTTGCTTGTTTGTTTATTTCTGTTTTCCTCCTGTTTAACATTGTATCTCTCACATCTTTCAACTGTGCTCAATAAGTACATGTTAAATGATGCTTTGGCAAGAGTGTAAGTGAGTGAAAAGTGTTGGTCAGTGAAGAAACAGATATTCTTACACATTTTTGAGAGGAGTGTAAAGTTGTGTACTCTTTTTGGAGGTTATATGACAATATTTATCTAAATGTGAATAGAGGACTGCTTGTGAATACAGTTTATTTTACCAGCTTTGAGTTTAGCAATGTTAAATTATAATCTAATTTGTATTGGTTTCTTTGCTTACTAGAATTCTTGAGCATCTCATCTTGTTTTCAGTTATTAAATTTATCCATTACTTTAAAAATAAGTAGCTCATAAAAATAAACATAAAGGCTTGAAAATGATCACTGTTTTATATTAATAAGATAGTGTTTATTTTTGACCATTTAGTATCTGATACCTCAGCACTTTCTTTTTCTAATTATAAAAATTGCTCTTTTAAAATATGTTTATATTCTTGAAATAATATGATGGACTTTAGGTTGTGGACAAAACTGTTGTGAAACCAGTATATGATACAGTTTTGTGATTTAACTTTAGCATATTTATGATAGTTTATATTTTGAGTAGATAGAGTCAAGAAAATAAAAAGCTCTAGCAGAGTTCTGTTGTTTTTATAAGTTAAAGAAACTACATTAAACATATACAATTTGTTTACTGATTAAGAATCTCATACAGTAATTAGGTTGCCTACTTCATAGAGATGATGAGTGGATAAAATTACATAAATTTTGGACACTTATAAATATTGTCAGTATGAATACACAGAACGTGTTTTATGTGATCAAAAATGTCTGTATGGTTTTGGGTTTTGTTTTGCTTATTTGAACCACGGGATAAAACTAATACGTATTATTAAGCTTTGGCCTAGAGATGCAGCATTTCCACTAAGTTGAACAGAAGTACTCCATGGGTAGGTAAATCTAGCTCTTATAAATGCTACATTATGTAGTTTTCATTCCTAATTTTTCACAGTTGTAGGTTTACATTATTCGTATGATTATTTGATGTCTGTCTCTAATTAGATTTTGCTTCTTGAGGACAAGGGCTGTACCTTGTTTAGTTTTTATGTTTGCTTGTTTGTTTATTTCTGTTTTCCTCCTGTTTAACATTGTATCTCTCACATCTTTCAACTGTGCTCAATAAGTACATGTTAAATGATGCTTTGGCAAGAGTGTAAGTGAGTGAAAAGTGTTGGTCAGTGAAGAAACAGATATTCTTACACATTTTTGAGAGGAGTGTAAAGTTGTGTACTCTTTTGGAGGTTATATGACAATATTTATCTAAATGTGAATAGAGGACTGCTTGTGAATACAGTTTATTTTACCAGCTTTGAGTTTAGCAATGTTAAATTATAATCTAATTTGTATTGGTTTCTTTGCTTACTAGAATTCTTGAGCATCTCATCTTGTTTTCAGTTATTAAATTTATCCATTACTTTAAAAATAAGTAGCTCATAAAAATAAACATAAAGGCTTGAAAATGATCACTGTTTTATATTAATAAGATAGTGTTTATTTTTGACCATTTAGTATCTGATACCTCAGCACTTTCTTTTTCTAATTATAAAAATTGCTCTTTTAAAATATGTTTATATTCTTGAAATAATATGATGGACTTTAGGTTGTGGACAAAACTGTTGTGAAACCAGTATATGATACAGTTTTGTGATTTAACTTTAGCATATTTATGATAGTTTATATTTTGAGTAGATAGAGTCAAGAAAATAAAAAGCTCTAGCAGAGTTCTGTTGTTTTTATAAGTTAAAGAAACTACATTAAACATATACAATTTGTTTACTGATTAAGAATCTCATACAGTAATTAGGTTGCCTACTTCATAGAGATGATGAGTGGATAAAATTACATAAATTTTGGACACTTATAAATATTGTCAGTATGAATACACAGAACGTGTTTTATGTGATCAAAAATGTCTGTATGGTTTTGGGTTTTGTTTTGCTTATTTGAACCACGGGGATAAAACTAATACGTATTATTAAGCTTTGGCCTAGAGATGCAGCATTTCCACTAAGTTGACAATTCAGAAGTTTCTTTTGTCATTGAGAGGCTAATGAGGCAAAAACTAGGCAAAGTTAGCTCCTTGTAGGCAATAAATATTTGGGGCATCTGCTAAAGCTTTATATATTGCCCGAGTGCCAACAGTGCAGATAAATGCCTTGTAACTAATAAACTGTGGAAATCAATGACATTTGCTTACATGCTTTGATGTAAAGTGTGCCTGGATAGAACCAAGGGTGCTGTGCTGTGCTGTCACTTCAGTCGTGTTCGACTCTTTGCAACCCTGTGGACTGTTTCCTGCCAGGCTCCTCTGTCCATGGGATTCCCTGGTGGCTCAGAGGTAAAGAACCAAGGGTAGAGCCAGGTTATAAACTCATTTCTTCAGACGTCTGTACTTTTATTATTGGTATCGGTGTTGTTATGGGTTCTTAAATTGAGACATCTGAAACATCTCTACCCCTTTATTATCTTAGCTCCTCCCGTAATCAGTTGTTAAATTCTATTCATGGTTTATCTAGCATAGTTATCCCAATAGTTCATTCCCTCTCTGTTATTCTTCCATCTTAGAGTACTGCAATACACACTTTCCCTTAGCACCTCCTATTTCTTATCTATCTCATAGTTTCACCAAATTCAACTTCCTGGTTCGAGGTTCCAATCTTTAGCTTAGCAATTTTTTTTTTTTCTTGGTCCTTACCATCTAATGAATGAACTCCAATTCCATGGTCTTAGAGTCACAACTTTTATAAATTGGTCCCAATCTATTTTTCTAACTTTATAATCTCTACCTCTATTTCATGAATTTAAACAGTCCGTAATTTTCAAGCTTCATGTCTTTATTAATGCTTTTTTCTTATTCCAGTTCCCAACCCTACTGATTTCCACCTTTTCCAATTTTATCCATTAAATAAAGACAAATTAATCCCTTTAATGGACAAGACAACGTAATCCCATTCATGAAGTTGGACCAAGAAGTCCATCTGGAAATACATCTCCTTTTTAACTTTCTTACGCGTGTTTTATGTGATCAAAAATGTCTGTATGGTTTTGGGTTTTGTTTTGCTTATTTGAACCACGGGGATAAAACTAATACGTATTATTAAGCTTTGGCCTAGAGATGCAGCATTTCCACTAAGTTGACAATTCAGAAGTTTCTTTTGTCATTGAGAGGCTAATGAGGCAAAAACTAGGCAAAGTTAGCTCCTTGTAGGCAATAAATATTTGGGGCATCTGCTAAAGCTTTATATATTGCCCGAGTGCCAACAGTGCAGATAAATGCCTTGTAACTAATAAACTGTGGAAATCAATGACATTTGCTTACATGCTTTGATGTAAAGTGTGCCTGGATAGAACCAAGGGTGCTGTGCTGTGCTGTCACTTCAGTCGTGTTCGACTCTTTGCAACCCTGTGGACTGTTTCCTGCCAGGCTCCTCTGTCCATGGGATTCCCTGGTGGCTCAGAGGTAAAGAACCAAGGGTAGAGCCAGGTTATAAACTCATTTCTTCAGACGTCTGTACTTTTATTATTGGTATCGGTGTTGTTATGGGTTCTTAAATTGAGACATCTGAAACATCTCTACCCCTTTATTATCTTAGCTCCTCCCGTAATCAGTTGTTAAATTCTATTCATGGTTTATCTAGCATAGTTATCCCAATAGTTCATTCCCTCTCTGTTATTCTTCCATCTTAGAGTACTGCAATACACACTTTCCCTTAGCACCTCCTATTTCTTATCTATCTCATAGTTTCACCAAATTCAACTTCCTGGTTCGAGGTTCCAATCTTTAGCTTAGCAATTTTTTTTTTTTCTTGGTCCTTACCATCTAATGAATGAACTCCAATTCCATGGTCTTAGAGTCACAACTTTTATAAATTGGTCCCAATCTATTTTTCTAACTTTATAATCTCTACCTCTATTTCATGAATTTAAACAGTCCGTAATTTTCAAGCTTCATGTCTTTATTAATGCTTTTTTCTTATTCCAGTTCCCAACCCTACTGATTTCCACCTTTTCCAATTTTATCCATTAAATAAAGACAAATTAATCCCTTTAATGGACAAGACAACGTAATCCCATTCATGAAGTTGGACCAAGAAGTCCATCTGGAAATACATCTCCTTTTTTTAACTTTCTTACGCTGCTCATTGTAAATATCACTTGTTGCTTAGTTTATAATATGAGTATACTGATTTATACTGATATTTACGCACGCACACACACACACACACACACACACTCCTTACTAGACAGGAATCTCTATGAAATAGGGTTACTGTCTAATACATTTTTTCTCATATACTACCAAATTGAGTACATTGTATATTTTAGGCATTCAGACATTTGTTGTATGAATTAATTAGCCTTTGTTTTGGGAATGCTCATCTTTGGAGTGTTCTTTTGAGATTCAGGGTAGAAAGCAGTTGAGTTCCAGAAGTAGAGAAAGAGAAATTGGTCAAGCAATGCAATCGCCTTGACTGAGTAAAAGAAAATATGGTTTTATGACTACAAATATAAATATGCCAAAATATTTTGCCTTTCTGGCACATGCTATTTTGATTCCTATATAAAATGAACTGTGTAGAAATGTAATAGTTAAATTATACATCAGCTATGAAGAGTCTTCTTTGAAGTCTGATTATAGGCCTGTTCAAGCACTTCATGCATGTCCTGAAATCATTGACAGAAGGGATCCTTCTGGCAGTTTTAGCAGTAGTACTATTTAATCTAAAATTTTAATTGAATAAGAAGTTAGCATGTGCTCCAGGAAGCACCTGTAAACATAAATTTGGCTAGAAATATTTAAGGAAAAGTCATATAAAATTCGACTTCCCTGGTGGCTCAGATGGTAAGCATCTGCCTGCAATGCAGGAGATGCATTGGCTGATATTTCTCATCTTGCTGGAGGAGTCCCTTGTAGAAGGAAGTAAGAAAGAGAAGAAAAACTCTAAAGGGAGAGTAGAAAAACAGTAAGAAGTAAGAAATGAAGATAAAAATACCATCTAGGACTGTTAGGATGACATACAAAAACAATATACTCTTAACTTCTCAGATTCATTGTTTGTTAAAATATTCAAAATTAATTATCCTGTAATTAATGGTCTTTTTTTTAAAAAAAAAAAAAAACTTTATTTTGCTTTTAACTTTTACAGAGTTTTGTTGTTTACAGATATGCATGTTCCCAGATTAGTCATGTAAAATTGGTAATAGCGACGTGTAAATTCACTGTTCCCATATTGTATACTTTAGAATTCCATACAGCAAAAATCACAAGTATCTTCCTCTAGTGCGCACATCTTGGTTAAGGTTAGAGACTATTCAGTGGGCAGAGGAGAGAGAAAGCGAATCAGAGCAACTCTTAGACTTAGAATTCTTGTCATGCCAGCTACTCCCTGAATGAACTTTGGGGCAGTCAGTCTAATCTGCCTATACTGATTTTCTTCATTCCCAGAATGCAGGTAAGTTTTCCTCTCAAGTTTCTTTGTTAGGTTGGTGATGCTCTAATCGCATGGCACATTGGTTGATTCATAACACAGAGTGAATAATACACAGTGAATGAATAATAATAATAATAATTAGTAGTAGTAGCGGTAGTATAATTATTTTTATAAATGCTTCAATGTAAAGAGGAGGTTTTCCACCTCCAGTGGCCATACATCTCTCTATTCGTTCATGAAGAAGTGCTTTTATATCCTTCAGAATTTTTATTGGATTAGCAGATAGTGTGCTTATTATGGAGACTTTTATAGATCACTAACACAGTTTTTGTATTTGATACTTTATTTAGACAGTGATACCATTTAGAGTAATAAGTAGTTCTTCCAAGTTATTAATCATAATGGGAATTAAGCCAGTAGAGATGCGGCAGCTTTCCCATGCAGAATTCTCTCCAAATGTAGGTTTGGCTGTCAGAGTGAAGAGGTGGAAGAGGAGAAAAATCACCCAGCTAGTGAACAGTCACACAGAGCTGGCTTTCTGTTTACATTTCTCTAATGCATCTTGGCAAATGTATGGTGTAGGGCAAGTCAAGCAACCTTCTTTGAGCAGATCATCCATATACCTCTCAGGTTTATTGTTACTCTAAGTCAAGAAGGCGCCACATTAGTTTCAACTTTCCATCAAATGTACAGAATATTTAGTTGCTTCTATGATTCTGTATCAGTTGATAAATATATATGATTTATTTAGTATGGTATTAAAGTAAATTATTCCAGAAATTAAAAAGAAAATATGATAATTCTTATTCTCTGAACACATATTGAATTCTAGGTGGTGATAATTTGTATATATTACTTATAATTTATATTACTTAAAATTCGCCAGAAGTAGAAGATGGTTCTACTATCTTATGTGTCATATATTTGAAGGGTACAGAAGTTAAGGATCATGGAAATATGTACTAGAATTTATTGAAGAGCCCTTTATGTGGGAAGAAGATCTCAAAGAAGCGTTCTGACGAAAAGAAACTATACGAAACATAGGCTGGAATGAACTATTTCAGTGGAAATCATATTGAAATCAGTTTACAGGTTGATTGAAAAAGAAGACAGAAAGTTTGACTTTTGATCTTGTAGCTCACTGATTCTCAGAATTTTAAGTAAGAATCATCTAGAAAATGTGTTAAAATGCAGTTTATTAGGCCTTACATATAAATATTCTCTTTTAACTGGTTGGGGTAGGGCCCAGGAATCTGCATTGTAACCAACCCTGTGGTTCATTATTACTCACTTATTTCAGTATTGTTGCTTGCCAAGGAGGATTGAAAGATTTTACCTAGGGAACTAGTTTTGGTATTAATGTTTACATAAGGAATTAAAATAATTAAATCATGGGTTTAATAAGGCAAAGAATTAAGCAGCAAGAGTTAAGAGGTTATTACAACAATCCAGAAGTGAAGAAACTCAGCTTGTCTTGGTTAATGGAAGTAGTGGTGGAACAGGAGCAGTGGGTGGGTAAGCTTTATGGAATGCAGAATAGGATTCAGGTGTCTTCTAGATGCAGGAGAGTAAGGAATGGATTGCTCTAGCCCCAGTAGATGATAAACTCCTTGAGGGTAAAAACTGGATCTTACTCATCTTTATGACTCCAGCTTAGTACAGTGCCCAGCACATAGTGTGCTATATTAACAAGTATTTGTTGAATTGTTAAACAAAGCTGTCATGTAATATGCTGCAGTGTGTTTTATTTTTAGCCTCAGGATTTTTATCCTGTTACTGCCTTACTTTTCATTGCTTCTGCCTTGCCAGTAAAGTTATCAGAAATTTAGAATTCTGTATCAGTTGATAAATATATATGATTTATTTAGTATGGTATTAAAGTAAATTATTCCAGAAATTAAAAGAAAATATGATAATTCTTATTCTCTGAACACATATTGAATTCTAGGTGGTGATAATTTGTATATATTACTTATAATTTATATTACTTAAAATTCGCCAGAAGTAGAAGATGGTTCTACTATCTTATGTGTCATATATTTGAAGGGTACAGAAGTTAAGGATCATGGAAATATGTACTAGAATTTATTGAAGAGCCCTTTATGTGGGAAGAAGATCTCAAAGAAGCGTTCTGACGAAAAGAAACTATACGAAACATAGGCTGGAATGAACTATTTCAGTGGAAATCATATTGAAATCAGTTTACAGGTTGATTGAAAAAGAAGACAGAAAGTTTGACTTTTGATCTTGTAGCTCACTGATTCTCAGAATTTTAAGTAAGAATCATCTAGAAAATGTGTTAAAATGCAGTTTATTAGGCCTTACATATAAATATTCTCTTTTAACTGGTTGGGGTAGGGCCCAGGAATCTGCATTGTAACCAACCCTGTGGTTCATTATTACTCACTTATTTCAGTATTGTTGCTTGCCAAGGAGGATTGAAAGATTTTACCTAGGGAACTAGTTTTGGTATTAATGTTTACATAAGGAATTAAAATAATTAAATCATGGGTTTAATAAGGCAAAGAATTAAGCAGCAAGAGTTAAGAGGTTATTACAACAATCCAGAAGTGAAGAAACTCAGCTTGTCTTGGTTAATGGAAGTAGTGGTGGAACAGGAGCAGTGGGTGGGTAAGCTTTATGGAATGCAGAATAGGATTCAGGTGTCTTCTAGATGCAGGAGAGTAAGGAATGGATTGCTCTAGCCCCAGTAGATGATAAACTCCTTGAGGGTAAAAACTGGATCTTACTCATCTTTATGACTCCAGCTTAGTACAGTGCCCAGCACATAGTGTGCTATATTAACAAGTATTTGTTGAATTGTTAAACAAAGCTGTCATGTAATATGCTGCAGTGTGTTTTTATTTTTTAGCCTCAGGATTTTTATCCTGTTACTGCCTTACTTTTCATTGCTTCTGCCTTGCCAGTAGAAGTATATATTTGTTTTGTGCAAAGTGAAATGATTTAAACATAAAAAGTAATGAAAATGTCTCATATTTCTTAATGTTGGGCTTTGTTCCATGAGTACACATCAGTGAAGTTACATCAAATCAGAAATAATCACTGAATGATACAAAATTAAGTGTCATTTTATGGAAGTATAATCCACTTCCAGTTAGACACTGTTACAGTTTGTTTCCTTTTTTTAGAATTAATTTTTTCTATGTGATATATAGCTTTTACTGGAGAGATTTCATGACGAAACATTTAATGTATTCAGCCCCCTAGAAGCTTACTCTTTTAAAATATGACTGTTTACAAAGCAGATCTTTTCCAAATTATCCAAAAAATGTGAGTAAATTCCTAAATGTTCTCTTCTTCTAACTCTTTAAACATCAAAAGGGACCATCTTCAAAATCCAAATGCTTCTCCAGCTTTCCGCAGGATATCACAAAACTTCCTGGCAGGGACTTTTAAACAAGTTGAGAAGTTTTATAAGATAAAAATATTTTCTCAGTTGACTTGACAACCATGTACAATGTTAGTGGAGAGTCTATTTGCCCAAGGCTCTTTGTCGAAATGAATTTAAACTGAGATTATTAAAATGTAGCTCAGTTGCACAGAGTGAGGAGAGGTGTTGCTAATGTCTTACTTGAAGAATGTTTTCCATACAGAGTTGGTGACTCAGTCATGGGACTATCCCTGTGAAGGTGCATTTCTGCTAGCAGAGAGGAGACATTAAAAATCATTCGGAAGGGCTTCCCTGGTGGTCCAGTGGGTAAAGAGTCTGCCTTGCAATGCAAGGGGCACCGGTTCGATCCTTGTCCTGGGAAGATCCCACGTGCTGTGGAGTGGCTGGACTGGTGTGTCCAGTTACGAGCTGGTGCTCTGGAGTGCATGCGCCCAGAACCGTTGTGCTACAACGAGACAGGCCACTGCAATGGGAGGCCCACACATGCCAAAGGAATAAAGATGGATGAAAATAATAAATAAAGAGCTCATGGCATAAAGTTGAAAAAACATGTAAAAAAAAGTCATTCAGAAAATACATCTTTTACGTAAGTGGAGACTTTTGATCTGAAGTTTGGTGATTTAAAGTTCACTCTTTTTGACCATCCGACTGCCTGAATCTGAGTCATAGCTCCACCATTAACTTCAACGCCATCCTCATCTGTAAAATAAAAGTCCTGATAATAGAAACATTCTGGAGGTATTGTGAGGATTAAATGATATCATCATTGAAAATGATTAATATAGTGACTGGCACAGATAAAGGTTCACAATTGTTTTATTTCAAATCTGTAGAATCAAAACTAAGTGGTGTCTCCTGATAGTTCCAGATGTGTGGTTATAAAACAGCCCTGTCCCAGTTTAATGATAACTTCTGTTAGAAGTTTTAGGAAAATTTAACTAATGGTAAACAATGCTTGAATCATTAGATCTCTCCATGGCTGTATCTAATGTCTTACATGAGAATCGGGATCCCAAAAGAAAAATGATCATCTGGATGAGAAGTTGTAATCTCCCCAATTTGGAAAATCACATTACACTCCTTTGGGAAAATGTCCAAATTGCTAAATCTTGGAAGGAGTTCCTCCCCTTCTCTCAAATGGACACATTATTTAAGAAGTTTTATTATTTCTGAAAAAGACCAGTTGCCTTTCAAAAATAATAGCATTTGTGTATGGTTTGAAAGACTGCACCGTGCCAGATGGAAGAGTTGAGTATGCTCCAAGTGGCAAGTGGCTGTTATAACAAGAGTCACCCAACAACCTGGGCCGCAGCCAGGCCCTGGTGGAGGTGAGGCACCGATGCAGGCAGGGCCAGCTTTGGAACCATACAGTGCATTAAGTAAGGCATTTTATCAATCTTGGGGTTTGTGTCGTATTTACAAGTTCTCATTTTAATTTAATATCCAAACAAAGTAACTTCTTGCCATTATGATTTACTTGGCTTTTTTTAAATACCCATTTTCATGAAAGTCAGTGTAGTAAATTGCCTTTAATGATGGTTGTCTCTTTTTTTGTGACAAATGAGAGAAAACATCTCTGATTTATTGTCCTAATTTAAAAAACCCATAGGATTAGAGGTTCCTGCTGTATTTCTAGCACTATGCTTGGCATTTTACATCGTCCTCACATAATCTTCATGGTCAGGAAGGTATGTTTCACAAATGAGGAAACTGAGGCCATTTATTTCTTAATCATTATTTCAATTTCTGGTCACATGACTAAGGCAGAGCTACATGATTCAAATCTACTGTGTATGTCTCTCATCCTCCCCCTCATTAAATGAAGTGGCCCCTGGTTAGTTTATATCATCTGTTACTTTTCCTCTTTATCTTCAAAGTATGAACATTTTCTTCTCTCTGTCAATCATTGTACTGATAGGTATTGAGACAGGCTATATTTAAGAACATTAATTAGATGAGGAAAGAGAAATATAATTTACCACATAGCTGAATATTTCTAACATTAATAGTGAAAATTATATTTAATAATATGTTTTTAATTTTATTTAGATAATTTTCATAGTCTTCAAGTCAGCAAACATAATGAACTTTTAATCCATTACTCTTCTTTGTAAATTAATTAATTCCACCCATATCATTTTCTTCTTTCAAAAACACATTAAATATAACAATTTTGATTTAAATTTTTAAATTATCTAAAATGTAGTTCAGTAATCTTGAAAATTTTGTTTTCACATGAAAAAATGTAAGTAGTCTAGTTGTAAATATCAACAACTTTAGCAGTTCTTTTATTTGTGTTTTAAAATACAAAATAGATATTCTTGTTAGTCACAATTTTTAATGAAAACTATTTTAGTTATTACCTATTACACAATGAGATAAAGGAACATTGGACTAACTTGTTATCTTTGCAGACTTAACATGTACAAAACCAAGCTTCCGTTTCTACTTCTTCAGTAGTAACTCTCTCACAGATAGTTACTTTAATGACTTCATTGTGAGAACTCATAGAAGATTATATGCAACTTCTACTGAAATAGAAGGGGTTCAAGGGCTTCCCCTGGTGGTCCAGTGGGTAAAGACACCACCTTGCAGTGCAAGGGGCGCCGGTTCGATCCCTGGCCTGGGAAGATCCCATGTGCCACGGAGCGGCTGGACTGATAATGTCCAATTACCGAGCCGGAGCTCTGGAGCGCATACGCCCAGAATCAATGCTCTGTGACAACAGAGGCCACCGCAATGGGAGGCCCATGTGAGCCAAAGAACAAAGATGGATGAAAATAGATAAATGAAAGACCAATAGAAGTGGCCCGCCTGCTCCCCTCCCTCCCCGCCCCTCCCAAATAAATAAATAAATAAATAAATCTTAAAAAAAAAAAAAAAGTGGTTCAATATACTGATTAGGTTCAACATTTAAAGATTTTTTATAGAATATGATTCCAATATGCCAGGATCTTAGAGTGATGAGTAAGCCTCTATCCTCAAGAAATTAGAGAGAGCCAAAAGTAAAAACATACACTATACTGTAGAAAACACTGTAATAATGTTGTTCATAAAATCCCGTGGTGGGAATAAAAGAGATAGTACCTGTCAGTAAGGTGGGGGTTAGCAAAAGAAAACCTCCTGAAGTAATCTACGTGAAGATTAAGCAGAATTTACCCAGGGAAAGCCACTGAAGAAAGGCACTTTGGATAGGGTTAGGAAAGAAGTGGAATTCATAGAACTTCAATGGTTAATGGTTAGTCACATGACTCTAAAGCCAGGCTCCTCAGTTTAAACATCACTACTCTCCACTTCCTCCTGTATGACCATGGGAAAGTTCCTTTTAATCAGCAGAAGACATACTATAACAGTTCCTACCGCATAGAATTGTTAAATATTTCAGTTTATATACACCTTTTTATGGCGTATGACACTCAGAAAATGGCACATAGAAAACACAAGAGAGTAAGGAACAACATAGTATTGGGGAAACTTAAACTACAAGTCATTTGCTCTTGCTGAAAAGAAATGCAATAAATGGCTTGGAAGAAGATTAAGAAACTACGTGCCATGTTAAAAAGCTGGAAATTGCTATATAGGTAATGGAAAAGCAGAGGAAAGGCAGCCCGATTGTGTTTTTAAATAGATCTAGCTGGAACAGGGCAGAAGAAGGGAGAATGTTGCCAAAGATTAGAGGCACAGAACCCACGTAAGAGTGCCACAGTAATTGTCAAAGTTACATATTTTATAATCCTCTTTAATCATAACAGGAGAAATTGAAAGGAGATAATAGTTGAAAGAAATATTTGGAAATTAGATTAGCAGGGCTTACCCCTAACAATTAATACATAATTAATGCATAAAATAGCCTGGGCAATAATTTGGAAGAGGAAGGAATAAATAATGACCTAAAGATCCTTGGTTTGTCTAAATGGGTGGACAGCAAAGGTACAGAAAGAGAAAGGAGAGAGAGAATACAGGAGTACCTAGAGCTTTGAAAGAGAAAATATTAAGAGCAGTTTTTAGGCATACTGAATTTAATATTATTCTACATCCATTAGAAGATAAGTCGGAGTTTTAGAATAGCATTTCATCCTAAAGCACCAGATTTAGAATTCAGTAGAAAAGATGTAGGTGACCAAGAGTATGCAGGCTTCCTAGGGACAGTTTGTGGTTTATGAGGAGTGGAAGAAGACTGTCTCCTGAAGCAGTTGGGGAAAATAATACTTTAGTGTGGTTTCAGATTTGATAAAAGGAATCTTCAGGCAAGAGCAAGAATCTTATGTGGGCAAATGGAAACTTACTATTTCTGGGTTGCATACAGAAAAATATATAGACCATAATGATACAGATGAACTAAATATGTTATTTACTCACTAATGGAAAATGTTTTTCAGTAAATAAAAATATTGAAACATTGGCCTTTAATCTAGATAATAAAAATTGAAAAATGTATCAATCTGAAATTAATTTTATTTTGACCTTTAAAGCTAATCTTACTCCAGATAGACTGTTGGTTGCCAAGGGAGTCGGGGAGTAAAAGTGGGATGAATTGGGAGTTTAGGACTAACAGATGCAAATTGGTATTATAGAATGGATGAACACCAAGGTCTTATTTTATAGCAAAGAGAATTATATTTAATATCCTGCGAAAAAAAAATTGGTATTATAGAATGGAAAAGCAGAGGAAAGGCAGCCCGATTGTGTTTTTAAATAGATCTAGCTGGAACAGGGCAGAAGAAGGGAGAATGTTGCCAAAGATTAGAGGCACAGAACCCACGTAAGAGTGCCACAGTAATTGTCAAAGTTACATATTTTATAATCCTCTTTAATCATAACAGGAGAAATTGAAAGGAGATAATAGTTGAAAGAAATATTTGGAAATTAGATTAGCAGGGCTTACCCCTAACAATTAATACATAATTAATGCATAAAATAGCCTGGGCAATAATTTGGAAGAGGAAGGAATAAATAATGACCTAAAGATCCTTGGTTTGTCTAAATGGGTGGACAGCAAAGGTACAGAAAAGAGAAAGGAGAGAGAGAATACAGGAGTACCTAGAGCTTTGAAAGAGAAAATATTAAGAGCAGTTTTTAGGCATACTGAATTTAATATTATTCTACATCCATTAGAAGATAAGTCGGAGTTTTAGAATAGCATTTCATCCTAAAGCACCAGATTTAGAATTCAGTAGAAAAGATGTAGGTGACCAAGAGTATGCAGGCTTCCTAGGGACAGTTTGTGGTTTATGAGGAGTGGAAGAAGACTGTCTCCTGAAGCAGTTGGGGAAAATAATACTTTAGTGTGGTTTCAGATTTGATAAAAGGAATCTTCAGGCAAGAGCAAGAATCTTATGTGGGCAAATGGAAACTTACTATTTCTGGGTTGCATACAGAAAAATATATAGACCATAATGATACAGATGAACTAAATATGTTATTTACTCACTAATGGAAAATGTTTTTCAGTAAATAAAAATATTGAAACATTGGCCTTTAATCTAGATAATAAAAATTGAAAAATGTATCAATCTGAAATTAATTTTATTTTGACCTTTAAAGCTAATCTTACTCCAGATAGACTGTTGGTTGCCAAGGGAGTCGGGGAGTAAAAGTGGGATGAATTGGGAGTTTAGGACTAACAGATGCAAATTGGTATTATAGAATGGATGAACACCAAGGTCTTATTTTATAGCAAAGAGAATTATATTTAATATCCTGCGATAAACCATGATGGAAAAGAAAATGAAAATGAATGTATATATTTGTATGCATCAGTGAGTCACTTCATTATACAGCCATGATTAACACAACATTGTAGTTCAAATAAAAATAAAAAATTAAAAAACTAATTTCTTTCTCACTATTTGAATGATGCAGCTGTAATTTAATTGCAGTTATAATAACAGGCTAAAAATATCTATCTCATGTAATTTTTAAATGTTAATTATATTCCAAATCAGCATGGGGATTAATCATGACAATGACCACCCATCATGTGCTGATGGTCTTCATATCATGTCTGGTGAATGGATTAAAGGACAAAATCTTGGTGATGTCTCATGGTCCCGATGTAGCAAGGAAGATTTGGAAAGATTTCTAAGGTACTGAGGTCACTTGCTATTGTTGTGCCATGAATGTGCATGTGTGCCTGCTTCCTCTACCACACTGGAGGGGGGCGTGGCAGAGTGGAAAGGGCACCTGATGAGCAGTCAAGGCTCTTGGTTCTAATCCCGGCTCTCCTCTGACTAATGGTGTGACCTGGGACATATTTTTTAACCCACTGTTTCTTAGTTTCCATATTTTCAGACAAGAGGATGGGCGAGATGATTTGTAAAGTTGGCAATTCTTACAATGATAAAAAATGCTTCATATTATTAAATTGCCTCTTCAAAAATTTTCGGTGAAACATTCTCATTGCTCATCCCTCTACATCTGTTATCAACAACCACTTTAACTAAAGCTCCACGTTTGCTCTGTGTTCATTCTACATTCTGAGTGTTTTTTTCATTAATACAAAGTTTTCACAATTATAATAGTCCTTGATTCCCCTCTTTTCAGCCTTCAAGTGGTTTTACATAGCTTCTGCCTGGTTGGAAAAAGAAAAAGAGTATTATTCTGATTTTCATTTAAAGCCCTGTTCTTTACTTATTCCTTCAATAACAGAAAGGAAAGCTGAAACAGCCCCAATAGTTGGCATGCAAGGTGTCAGTGAATGAGTGATACTTAAAGTACCCAAAATTCTAAGTTAGAAATATAGAAATACCTCACAAGTTAAATTCACTACACAAGTTTTATATTTTCCATACCATTTAAATTGTCAAATTGGTTCTTTTGTCAAATGAATATTAAAAACTGCTAAGATGTATTTATTACATTAGTATAATTCTTTCCAGAAACATGTGTAGTATTGTCTGGGCATGCTCTGCATCACTGAAGCAGTAGCTCTGTAGACCCCAGTGAGTGTGTGATTTGGCTCAGTTGTCTTCTCATGAATCAGAACTATGATAAAATTAAAGTTTATCTTTTCAGTTATAATAACAGGCTAAAAATATCTATCTCATGTAATTTTTAAATGTTAATTATATTCCAAATCAGCATGGGGATTAATCATGACAATGACCACCCATCATGTGCTGATGGTCTTCATATCATGTCTGGTGAATGGATTAAAGGACAAAATCTTGGTGATGTCTCATGGTCCCGATGTAGCAAGGAAGATTTGGAAAGATTTCTAAGGTACTGAGGTCACTTGCTATTGTTGTGCCATGAATGTGCATGTGTGCCTGCTTCCTCTACCACACTGGAGGGGGGCGTGGCAGAGTGGAAAGGGCACCTGATGAGCAGTCAAGGCTCTTGGTTCTAATCCCGGCTCTCCTCTGACTAATGGTGTGACCTGGGACATATTTTTTAACCCACTGTTTCTTAGTTTCCATATTTTCAGACAAGAGGATGGGCGAGATGATTTGTAAAGTTGGCAATTCTTACAATGATAAAAAATGCTTCATATTATTAAATTGCCTCTTCAAAAATTTTCGGTGAAACATTCTCATTGCTCATCCCTCTACATCTGTTATCAACAACCACTTTAACTAAAGCTCCACGTTTGCTCTGTGTTCATTCTACATTCTGAGTGTTTTTTTCATTAATACAAAGTTTTCACAATTATAATAGTCCTTGATTCCCCTCTTTTCAGCCTTCAAGTGGTTTTACATAGCTTCTGCCTGGTTGGAAAAAGAAAAAGAGTATTATTCTGATTTTCATTTAAAGCCCTGTTCTTTACTTATTCCTTCAATAACAGAAAGGAAAGCTGAAACAGCCCCAATAGTTGGCATGCAAGGTGTCAGTGAATGAGTGATACTTAAAGTACCCAAAATTCTAAGTTAGAAATATAGAAATACCTCACAAGTTAAATTCACTACACAAGTTTTATATTTTCCATACCATTTAAATTGTCAAATTGGTTCTTTTGTCAAATGAATATTAAAAACTGCTAAGATGTATTTATTACATTAGTATAATTCTTTCCAGAAACATGTGTAGTATTGTCTGGGCATGCTCTGCATCACTGAAGCAGTAGCTCTGTAGACCCCAGTGAGTGTGTGATTTGGCTCAGTTGTCTTCTCATGAATCAGAACTATGATAAAATTAAAGTTTATCCCATAAATGGAAGTTGTGGTGCAATGTCAAATCCAACTATTCCTACAATTAAGAGTCACTTGAGCATGATTTTCCTAGATTCTTTAAATCTCTGAATATGCTTGGTTTCTTACCTTCATATATTACATTTGGACAAGTTACTCTCTGCGACTGAGCTTCTTCACCTTACAAATGTGTGAAATAATAACCGCCTCACCTACTTATGTAGATAAGCTAAGTTAAGCCAGTGAAAGATCTTTAAAATCAAAAAGCTCTATTAACTTGAACATTGTTTTATTATTATTGATAGGATTATCATCATAAACAAATGATTCTTATATATGAATAATTTCTATGAGCATTCAATAGGAGAACTTATGGATATGCAAGACCATATTTAATAGTATCAGAATGTTTCCTGTTGCTATGTTAACCAATTATAACAACTTTGTGCAGTTAACTCAGAATGTCACATACATCTGCATATTGCCAGGTCAAAGGCCAGTAACTGCCTGCTGCAGACAAACCCCCACAGTGTGAATTCTGTGTTGGTTCCCTCCAAGTTGCCAGAGATGACATACACTGCTGACGAGCAATGTCAGATTCTCTTTGGGCCATTGGCTTCCTTTTGTCAAGAGATGCAGGTAAGAGTTTTATCCAGGTGAGATTTTTTTCCCATTATTTGGAAGTTTTGATTGGAAAAAACAAAGATGACTTGAGAATTTGTGGCTCCAGTGAACCCCAGTGTTGGAAAGAAGGATTTTTCTAAGAAAAGCTTTCTTCATTTTCCCCGGGGGGGGATATTATTGAGGTAAAAATAGTTGGCATGCAAGGTGTCATGAAGTACCCAAAATTCTAAGTTAGAAATATAGAAATACCTCACAAGTTAAATTCACTACACAAGTTTTATATTTTCCATACCATTTAAATTGTCAAATTGGTTCTTTTGTCAAATGAATATTAAAAACTGCTAAGATGTATTTATTACATTAGTATAATTCTTTCCAGAAACATGTGTAGTATTGTCTGGGCATGCTCTGCATCACTGAAGCAGTAGCTCTGTAGACCCCAGTGAGTGTGTGATTTGGCTCAGTTGTCTTCTCATGAATCAGAACTATGATAAAATTAAAGTTTATCCCATAAATGGAAGTTGTGGTGCAATGTCAAATCCAACTATTCCTACAATTAAGAGTCACTTGAGCATGATTTTCCTAGATTCTTTAAATCTCTGAATATGCTTGGTTTCTTACCTTCATATATTACATTTGGACAAGTTACTCTCTGCGACTGAGCTTCTTCACCTTACAAATGTGTGAAATAATAACCGCCTCACCTACTTATGTAGATAAGCTAAGTTAAGCCAGTGAAAGATCTTTAAAATCAAAAAGCTCTATTAACTTGAACATTGTTTTATTATTATTGATAGGATTATCATCATAAACAAATGATTCTTATATATGAATAATTTCTATGAGCATTCAATAGGAGAACTTATGGATATGCAAGACCATATTTAATAGTATCAGAATGTTTCCTGTTGCTATGTTAACCAATTATAACAACTTTGTGCAGTTAACTCAGAATGTCACATACATCTGCATATTGCCAGGTCAAAGGCCAGTAACTGCCTGCTGCAGACAAACCCCCACAGTGTGAATTCTGTGTTGGTTCCCTCCAAGTTGCCAGAGATGACATACACTGCTGACGAGCAATGTCAGATTCTCTTTGGGCCATTGGCTTCCTTTTGTCAAGAGATGCAGGTAAGAGTTTTATCCAGGTGAGATTTTTTTCCCATTATTTGGAAGTTTTGATTGGAAAAAACAAAGATGACTTGAGAATTTGTGGCTCCAGTGAACCCCAGTGTTGGAAAGAAGGATTTTTCTAAGAAAAGCTTTCTTCATTTTCCCCCTGATATTTTGGAAGTGATAGAAATTGGTGTTGGTATTTAATCAAAGCCAGGAAGGAATGATCCAAGAATTTCTATTTCACAATGATACTTAAGTTGGGGAAGCTTTTGCATTATGCCAGTTTGTTGCTTTTATTTTAAATGTCTTATTCTCTTATATGATCGGTAATTGGATGAAAATGTAATAAAAACAATGTGTAAACATGTAATTATGAAGGATGGATTCCTCCACCCTTTATTAATCATTTAGCCCTGAAAATAAATATATTCTGTAGGAATAGAAATCAGAGAGTATATTTCTTTTTTTTTTTTTTTTTTGTGGGTATCTTTTATTTATTTATTTATTTATTTTCTTTATTTTAAAGGTTTTACAGAGTTTTGTTGTTCACAGACATGTATGTTCCCAGATCAGTCATATGCATATTCCTGGTCCCCACCCCCTGAGTTCCCCCCATCCCACCCTTGCAGGCCATCACCCCGTGCCATTGTAAGCACTCCTATTCCCTTAGCAAAATGACAATAGCTATCTTTTCCACACATGACAGTATAGGTTTCCATGTTATTCCCTCCATGCCTCCCCCTCTCTATTTCTTCCCCACAATGTCCCTATGTCTATGCTCTGTCTGTTTTTCCATGAGTTCCCTGCGTGTGTTATTAAGGCCGTCCTACTGGATTCCATATATGTGTGTTAGTATACTGTATTTGTCTTTCTCTTTTTGACTTACTTCACTTTTTATGATAGGTTCTAGAGCCAGCCACTTCATTAGGACTGAGTCTTCTGCATTTCTTTTAACAGCTGAGTAGTATTCCATTGTATATATGTACCAGAGCTTCTGTATCCATTCATTTGTTGATGGACATCTAGGTTGCTTCCATGTTCTGGCTATTGTGTAGAGAGCTGCAATGAACATTGGGGTACAGGTGCTTCTTTCAGTTTTGACTTCATCAGGATATAAGCCTAAGAGTGGGATTGCTGAGTCATAGGGTGCTTCTATTTTTAGTTTTTTAAGGAATCTCCAGACTGTCTTCCATAGAGGCTGTATCAATTGACATTCCCACCAGCATGGGGATTGCTTTGAGTCATTTAGGTGTTCTATTTAGTTTTAATTGTGCTTGCCCAGTTTTTCCCTTTTTGATATTTTGGAAGTGATAGAAATTGGTGTTGGTATTTAATCAAAGCCAGGAAGGAATGATCCAAGAATTTCTATTTCACAATGATACTTAAGTTGGGGAAGCTTTTGCATTATGCCAGTTTGTTGCTTTTATTTTAAATGTCTTATTCTCTTATATGATCGGTAATTGGATGAAAATGTAATAAAAACAATGTGTAAACATGTAATTATGAAGGATGGATTCCTCCACCCTTTATTAATCATTTAGCCCTGAAAATAAATATATTCTGTAGGAATAGAAATCAGAGAGTATATTTCTTTTTTTTTTTTTTTTTTGTGGGTATCTTTTATTTATTTATTTATTTATTTTCTTTATTTTAAAGGTTTTACAGAGTTTTGTTGTTCACAGACATGTATGTTCCCAGATCAGTCATATGCATATTCCTGGTCCCCACCCCCTGAGTTCCCCCCATCCCACCCTTGCAGGCCATCACCCCGTGCCATTGTAAGCACTCCTATTCCCTTAGCAAAATGACAATAGCTATCTTTTCCACACATGACAGTATAGGTTTCCATGTTATTCCCTCCATGCCTCCCCCTCTCTATTTCTTCCCCACAATGTCCCTATGTCTATGCTCTGTCTGTTTTTCCATGAGTTCCCTGCGTGTGTTATTAAGGCCGTCCTACTGGATTCCATATATGTGTGTTAGTA
Source organism: Tragulus kanchil (assembly GCA_022376925.1). Lineage (NCBI taxonomy): Eukaryota > Metazoa > Chordata > Mammalia > Artiodactyla > Tragulidae > Tragulus > Tragulus kanchil. The sequence continues at coordinate 51,105,358 of JAIOJX010000029.1, read as the reverse complement.
TACTGTATTTGTCTTTCTCTTTTTGACTTACTTCACTTTTTATGATAGGTTCTAGAGCCAGCCACTTCATTAGGACTGAGTCTTCTGCATTTCTTTTAACAGCTGAGTAGTATTCCATTGTATATATGTACCAGAGCTTCTGTATCCATTCATTTGTTGATGGACATCTAGGTTGCTTCCATGTTCTGGCTATTGTGTAGAGAGCTGCAATGAACATTGGGGTACAGGTGCTTCTTTCAGTTTTGACTTCATCAGGATATAAGCCTAAGAGTGGGATTGCTGAGTCATAGGGTGCTTCTATTTTTAGTTTTTTAAGGAATCTCCAGACTGTCTTCCATAGAGGCTGTATCAATTGACATTCCCACCAGCAATGCAAGAGGGTTCCCTTTTCTCCTCACCCTCTCCAGCATTTATTGTCTGCAGATTTTTTGAAGATGGCCATTCTGATGGGTGTGAGGTGGTATCTCATTGTAGTTTTAATTTGCATTTCTCTAATACTAAGCAAGGTTGAGCATCGCTTCATGTGCTTCCAGGCCATCTGTATGTGTATATTTCTAATAGTTAAACTAGAGGCAAAGGGTAAAGGTCCTATGGTGAAGTAAGCAGTATCTGTATATTAGTATTCAAACTAGTTGCCCAGAGCGGGCAGTTTTCCTGTTCTAGGAAAATCTGAAAGATTGAGCAAAATGACCCTAGTAATTGATGTAAAAATTTAGCTCTATTTATCCTTCCTTTTCTCTTTCCTTCTCTCTTCCTGCAGCTCATCCCTTACCTGCCCTTTTCTACCATGCCATTCCCTACACTTCATATTTCAAGCTTAAACTCATAGTCATGCATAGAGTGAACTGATAGCAGTATTTCCCTGTACCTAACTTTCTGTGATTGCCTCAAAGGAATTTGGCTTTGTTGAGGATAATGCTGTTTTGAATTACTGGAAGAATAATTTAAAAATTGTATGGCATTATGACACATTTTATGCTCTCTCTGCTTTGTTGCTCTTATCAAAGGAGTTACTCACTTATTTGTTATTTTTCTCTTATTAACTCACCACCCTATTGTGTAATTCCATAATGGCTGAGTGTTTCTCCAGCATGTAATTCAGTGGCTGACACATGGTAGGTACTTAAAATTAAAACAGGTGAATGTGGGGCTTCCCTGGTGGTCCAGTGGGTAAGGACATCACCTTGCAGTGCAAGGGGCATCGGTTTGATCCCCCACCTGGGAAGATCCCACGTGCCGTGGAACAGCTGGACCAATGTGTCCAACTACTGAGCCAGAGCTCTGGAGCGCATGTGCCCAGAGCCAGTGCCCTGCAATGAGAGAGGCCATTGCGATGGGAGGCACACACATACCAAAGAACAAAAATGGAAATAAATGAAATACCAATAGAAGTGGCCTGAAACAAAAAAAATAGGTGAATGTGTAAAGAATTTGGAGCTGTGTTAAATGTGACATGTAAAACGATGTGTAGACTGTAATAGTCATCTGGTAACAGTAGACCTCTAGGGGAACTGATAGAGGTGTATGATTGTGTCTGAACATCCATGGGTTCTCATGTGGCAGGTCCATGGATCCTTATACCTTGGCATCAGGTGTGATAATTATAATACTAACCAGGTTGACCCTGCTGTTATCTGTCCTAATACCTCTCTGATCTCATCTACCAGTCTTCTCATCTATGCTATCCTTACCTCCAAAGACTTTAGACAATCTTCTTTCTTGAATCATCATGGTAAAATGAATGTTTGAGGTCCACAACTTTGGAAGTAGGCATATGTACATGCAGAAATTAGGATGTTTTGGAAAACATTAAACTATGATTACTGTCATACTATTGCATAGATTGATAGCACAAATCAATGAAAAATGTTTACGTTTTATGAAGTACCCCAAGTTTTAGAAAAACTCAACATATGATCCACAAACATAATTTGCATACTTTTACAAATTTTAGATCACTTTTCACAAATGCTATTTTTAAAATTTTAGAAATTATTTTTATTTCTATACTGAAGTTGGTTAAATGTCACTAGTAGTTGTTGTTCTTCAGTTGCCAAGTCATGTCTGACTCTTTGCAACCCCATGGACTATAGCATGCCAGCCATCCCTGTCCCTCACCTTCTCCTGGAGTATGCCCAAATTCATGTCCATTGAATCAGTAATGCTATCCAACCATCTCGTCCTCTGTTGCCTTCTCCTTCTGCCCTCAATCTTTCCCAGCATCAGGGTCTTTTCCAATGAGTCGGCTGTTCGCATCAGGTGACCAAGTATTGGAGCTTCAGCTTCAAGCATCAGTCCTTCTAATGAGTATTCAGGGTTGGTTTCCTTTAGGATTGACTGGTTTGATCTCCTTGCAGTGTAAGGGACTCTCAAGAGTCTTCTCCAGCAACACAGTTCAAAAGTTTTTAGCATTTTGATTTCTTTATGGCCCCTCCAAATTCTGCAGTTGGTTTCTTTTTCAGGGTGGTCAATACCAATAGAAGTGGCCTGAAACAAAAAAATAGGTGAATGTGTAAAGAATTTGGAGCTGTGTTAAATGTGACATGTAAAACGATGTGTAGACTGTAATAGTCATCTGGTAACAGTAGACCTCTAGGGGAACTGATAGAGGTGTATGATTGTGTCTGAACATCCATGGGTTCTCATGTGGCAGGTCCATGGATCCTTATACCTTGGCATCAGGTGTGATAATTATAATACTAACCAGGTTGACCCTGCTGTTATCTGTCCTAATACCTCTCTGATCTCATCTACCAGTCTTCTCATCTATGCTATCCTTACCTCCAAAGACTTTAGACAATCTTCTTTCTTGAATCATCATGGTAAAATGAATGTTTGAGGTCCACAACTTTGGAAGTAGGCATATGTACATGCAGAAATTAGGATGTTTTGGAAAACATTAAACTATGATTACTGTCATACTATTGCATAGATTGATAGCACAAATCAATGAAAAATGTTTACGTTTTATGAAGTACCCCAAGTTTTAGAAAAACTCAACATATGATCCACAAACATAATTTGCATACTTTTACAAATTTTAGATCACTTTTCACAAATGCTATTTTTAAAATTTTAGAAATTATTTTTATTTCTATACTGAAGTTGGTTAAATGTCACTAGTAGTTGTTGTTCTTCAGTTGCCAAGTCATGTCTGACTCTTTGCAACCCCATGGACTATAGCATGCCAGCCATCCCTGTCCCTCACCTTCTCCTGGAGTATGCCCAAATTCATGTCCATTGAATCAGTAATGCTATCCAACCATCTCGTCCTCTGTTGCCTTCTCCTTCTGCCCTCAATCTTTCCCAGCATCAGGGTCTTTTCCAATGAGTCGGCTGTTCGCATCAGGTGACCAAGTATTGGAGCTTCAGCTTCAAGCATCAGTCCTTCTAATGAGTATTCAGGGTTGGTTTCCTTTAGGATTGACTGGTTTGATCTCCTTGCAGTGTAAGGGACTCTCAAGAGTCTTCTCCAGCAACACAGTTCAAAAGCATCAATTCTTCAGCATTTTGATTTCTTTATGGTCCAAATCTCACATCCATACATTACTACTGGAAAGACAATAGCCTCGACTATACAGACCTTTGTCTTCAAGGTGATGTCTTTGGTTTTTAATATGCTGTCAGGGTGTGTCAAAGCTTTCCTTCCAAGAAGCAATCATCTCATTTCATGGCTGCAGTCCACAGTGCTTTTGGAGCCTAAGAAGAGGAGATCTATTTGCCATGAAGTGATGGGACTGGATCCCATGATACTAGATTTTTGGTTGTTGTTGTTAATACTGAGTTTTAAGCCAGCTTTTTCACCCTTCTCTTTCATCCTCATTAAGAGGCTCTTTAGTTCCTCTTTACTTTCTGCCATTAGAGTGGTATCATCTGCATATCTGAGGTTATTGATATTTTTCTTGATTCCAGCTTGTGTTGCATCCAGCTTTGCATTTTTCATGATGTGCCCTTCATACAATTTAAATAAACAGGGTGACAATAAAGGGCCTTGTCATACTACTTTCTCAGTTTTGGGCTAGTCAGTTGTTCCATATGAAGTTCTGACTGTTGTTCATGGAGTTCTCAAGGCAAGAATATTGGAGTGGTTTGCCTTTCTCTCCTCCAGTGGATCACATTTCAACAGAACTCTCCACTAGGACCTGTCCATTTTAGATGGCCCAGAACAGCATGGATCATGGCTTGCAAGCCCCTTGCTACAACAAGGCAGTGATCCATGAAGGGGCTAGTACCATTCCACAGTATTTTGAATTTTAAAATGGATGACACAGTGTGTAAATCATTTATATCTATGATCTATTTTGATTCTACAACGATTATATGTCATAGTTATTATTCAGTCTACTTTATAAATCAACAGTTTGAATCCTGAAGAAGTTAACACGATTAAGTGATTACACCTATGAAGAGGGCTTGTTAGATGCAAATCCAAAGAAGTATATGTAACCACTATGTTCTACTGATTTTTATGGCGTTCATGTTTCTTTATATTGTGTCTCTTGTATGGGAAAAACCTTGGATCATATCCTGTGTTTGAGTTTATTTCCTGGAAAAAAAACAACCAAGAACCTCGGATTCTTCAGCATTTTGTTTTCTTTATGGTCCAAATCTCACATCCATACATTACTACTGGAAAGACAATAGCCTCGACTATACAGACCTTTGTCTTCAAGGTGATGTCTTTGGTTTTTAATATGCTGTCAGGGTGTGTCAAAGCTTTCCTTCCAAGAAGCAATCATCTCATTTCATGGCTGCAGTCCACAGTGCTTTTGGAGCCTAAGAAGAGGAGATCTATTTGCCATGAAGTGATGGGACTGGATCCCATGATACTAGATTTTTGGTTGTTGTTGTTAATACTGAGTTTTAAGCCAGCTTTTTCACCCTTCTCTTTCATCCTCATTAAGAGGCTCTTTAGTTCCTCTTTACTTTCTGCCATTAGAGTGGTATCATCTGCATATCTGAGGTTATTGATATTTTTCTTGATTCCAGCTTGTGTTGCATCCAGCTTTGCATTTTTCATGATGTGCCCTTCATACAATTTAAATAAACAGGGTGACAATAAAGGGCCTTGTCATACTACTTTCTCAGTTTTGGGCTAGTCAGTTGTTCCATATGAAGTTCTGACTGTTGTTCATGGAGTTCTCAAGGCAAGAATATTGGAGTGGTTTGCCTTTCTCTCCTCCAGTGGATCACATTTCAACAGAACTCTCCACTAGGACCTGTCCATTTTAGATGGCCCAGAACAGCATGGATCATGGCTTGCAAGCCCCTTGCTACAACAAGGCAGTGATCCATGAAGGGGCTAGTACCATTCCACAGTATTTTGAATTTTAAAATGGATGACACAGTGTGTAAATCATTTATATCTATGATCTATTTTGATTCTACAACGATTATATGTCATAGTTATTATTCAGTCTACTTTATAAATCAACAGTTTGAATCCTGAAGAAGTTAACACGATTAAGTGATTACACCTATGAAGAGGGCTTGTTAGATGCAAATCCAAAGAAGTATATGTAACCACTATGTTCTACTGATTTTTATGGCGTTCATGTTTCTTTATATTGTGTCTCTTGTATGGGAAAAACCTTGGATCATATCCTGTGTTTGAGTTTATTTCCCTGGAGCACCAGAACATCAGAGTCAAGAAACATTTTAATTGATTTTTTAAAAAACATTTTATAGGCTATTTGATCTATTTATATCCTTGTTTCTCACTGGCCTACCTGCCTGGATTTTTTTTTCCCTACCACTGATAAAAGTGTAACTATTTGTTAGGGGATTTAAAATCTGTTTGGCAATATCCTAGAGTGTTGCTTTGTTTTGAATTAGGCATTTTTCAAGCAGAATTAAATTTTAGGCTTTAAGTATCCAGAAATGTTCTCCTTTTATCCCCTGAAATTATATATAGGTGTCACATTTTTATTCATTTAACCAGATTTTTCCCTAGTTCTGTCTGCATGTAATCTTTATTTAGGACAATTTTAAAATAATGCCAGAAAGGATTAGGCTGCTGTGGGCAACCCAGGAAAAGCAGTATCTCCCAGTTGGGGTTTGATTGGAGAGCACTGGGTGCAGAGGCGTGAAGCCTGGCCTCTGAAACTCGTCCTGTCACTTATTAGTTGTGTAATGTTAGTCAAAGTCTTTTTCTTTCTAAGCCACACACTACAGAACAACAAGAGAAACTGTGTTGTCTTTTGAAGTCTTTTAGGGCTAAGAGACTGGACTTCTTTAGTTCCAAAATTCAAAACACCATTCTGATGCTGCCCTTGAAAATCATCATTTCCACGCCAAATTGGTGGAGGTTGCAAAACAGAGAAATTAAGTAGGTAGGTAGGTATCCAGGCAGGTGGGTAGGTAGATAGGGCCAGAGAAGAGATTATTTTAAAATTTAGTCACAGATTTGATAAATATATATTGAACCCCAACTACTTTCTAGGTTCTGTTCTATGTACTTATAACGCAGTAAGAAGTAATCGCAGCATTATGTAAATACCTATGTAATATGTCAGTGGGTAATAATGTTTTGGAGAAGCCTAAATTCTTGTGAGAAAGATAGGAAATACAACCAGGGATAGGAGGTTGGAAATGGTGCTTTTTTTGATATTAAAAAGGATTTTAAAAACTTGGGAACCTTCCTAAAGAAGAGCACGTTCATGTTTCTTTATATTGTGTCTCTTGTATGGAAAAACCTTGGATCATATCCTGTGTTTGAGTTTATTTCCCTGGAGCACCAGAACATCAGAGTCAAGAAACATTTTAATTGATTTTTTAAAAAACATTTTATAGGCTATTTGATCTATTTATATCCTTGTTTCTCACTGGCCTACCTGCCTGGATTTTTTTTTCCCTACCACTGATAAAAGTGTAACTATTTGTTAGGGGATTTAAAATCTGTTTGGCAATATCCTAGAGTGTTGCTTTGTTTTGAATTAGGCATTTTTCAAGCAGAATTAAATTTTAGGCTTTAAGTATCCAGAAATGTTCTCCTTTTATCCCCTGAAATTATATATAGGTGTCACATTTTTATTCATTTAACCAGATTTTTCCCTAGTTCTGTCTGCATGTAATCTTTATTTAGGACAATTTTAAAATAATGCCAGAAAGGATTAGGCTGCTGTGGGCAACCCAGGAAAAGCAGTATCTCCCAGTTGGGGTTTGATTGGAGAGCACTGGGTGCAGAGGCGTGAAGCCTGGCCTCTGAAACTCGTCCTGTCACTTATTAGTTGTGTAATGTTAGTCAAAGTCTTTTTCTTTCTAAGCCACACACTACAGAACAACAAGAGAAACTGTGTTGTCTTTTGAAGTCTTTTAGGGCTAAGAGACTGGACTTCTTTAGTTCCAAAATTCAAAACACCATTCTGATGCTGCCCTTGAAAATCATCATTTCCACGCCAAATTGGTGGAGGTTGCAAAACAGAGAAATTAAGTAGGTAGGTAGGTATCCAGGCAGGTGGGTAGGTAGATAGGGCCAGAGAAGAGATTATTTTAAAATTTAGTCACAGATTTGATAAATATATATTGAACCCCAACTACTTTCTAGGTTCTGTTCTATGTACTTATAACGCAGTAAGAAGTAATCGCAGCATTATGTAAATACCTATGTAATATGTCAGTGGGTAATAATGTTTTGGAGAAGCCTAAATTCTTGTGAGAAAGATAGGAAATACAACCAGGGATAGGAGGTTGGAAATGGTGCTTTTTGATATAGGATGATCTGGGAACCTTCCTAAAGAAAGAGACATTGGTTTAGAAATACGAAGGAAGTTAGATAGCCAGTTCAGTGACACTCATACACCTTCAAATGGATACATGCAAAGTCGCCACATCTACCAGTCTGTCATCTAGACTGTATACAAAACAAATCTTCTAGAAGGCAAGCTCCATCACGTCAAAAGAGTTATCAGTCCTTCTTATCACTGTACTTCCGGCACCTAAAAGAGTGCTCAGTAAGTATTCGTTAAATCCACAGATGCATTAACTGCATGATGGAGTAACAGCTCTAAAATTTTGCTCATAGAAATAGTTCATTCTTAGCTGTATAATATGTGCAGAAGGTGACCTCAGATGTTCATTCAGTAGCTACATAAAAACAGCCTGTAAGAGTTTATAGCTTATAGCGTTGTTCCTTGGATCCAGAGCATTTGGTGCCTCTAGGCCATTTGGCATCTTTGGCTGAGCCAGCAGCAGCTGCATCGGGTTATCTTCGTAGCTGCCTAAAATTACTTAGTCTAGCTAAGAATCCGGAGAGGATGGGCACTTCCTTAGAATCAATAAGTGGCTGCTTGAGAGTTAAATTATTTGAGTAAGAAGGAAGTTTGCTAAAAAAGAATAAGAAAAATGAAGGCCTCCAGGAAACTTATGATTCAGCCTTGGGTTTTGAACTAACACACTGTGAGTTGCATGCATATTGTATAGAAAACTTTCTAATGTAATTGAATCATTCAGTGACTTAACGTGAAAGTATCATGGAAAGTTCCAGTTTTAAATTTTTCTTATATTGACTTGGTATATGAAAGTATGTAGGACTTCTAAAACCTCTCGTTTGATCTAATGAACAGCCTGGCATTGAAATGAGTACCTTATAAAGAATTCCAGAAGACTGAGTCTCTGTGATTTGTCATTGTAAAATTCTTTGATGGAAAGTTGTTGTTTGGCAAGTAATATAGTATCATTGATAAATCATATGGGCTTCCCTGGTAGCTTAGCTGGTAAAGAATCCACCTGCAATGTAGGAGACACTGGTTTAATTCCTGGGGCAGAAAAGGGATAGGCTACCCACTCTAATGTTCTTGATAAATCATACTGTTAATATTGGTAAAGTTGGAGATTTTTGACTGTTCTTTCTTTCTATAAGATCAATACAGTTATAAAGGGTTGAAGCTACTAGGAATTTAATCTGCCTATTTTGCTGTCTAATCAAAGCTTCATCTTATTCTTTTGAGCTTTAGTCCTATACAGTATGTGAGTACATGAGTTTGATAGAAAATGGTTTGACTTGATAATGTAGCTCTTTAATTTTTTTCCTTAGAACTATTTTTTTCTATGATTTCTTATCGACATGGGCTTTTTTTTTTAGGTCTCAATCTGTAAATTGCCTATTTACATTTTGCCCATTTTTTAAGCCTTCTGTTTTATTAATGATTTGTAGGAGTTCTTTCTATATTTTGTATTCTAGATGAGACCTCATTATTTATAAAGTGTGTCATTGTGTGTTAACTTTTTATGTACAATGGCCTTTCACAATTTTAAAATGGTTGAATCCATCATATTTTCCTATTAAGTTGTGCTGTTTTTGTTTTGGGTATGTGTGTTCTTTTTTGGATCCTTTTCCATTATAGATTATTATAAGATATTGAATACAGTTCCTTATGTTATACAGTAGGTTCTTATTATTTCTCTATTTTATGTATAGTAGTATTTATCCATTAAACCCAAATTCCCAATTTATCCCTCTCTTTCCTTTCCCTTTGGTAACTATAGGTTTGTTTTCTACATCTATGTAGATATACATCTTTCTGTTTTGTAAATAAAGTCATTTGTTTCATTTTCTTAAGATTTCATACATAAGTCATATGATATTTGTCTTCCTCTGACTTAGGCCACTTTATATGATAATCTGTAGGTACATCTATGTTGCCACAAATGGCATTATTTCATTCTTTTTTATGACTGAATAATAGTCATACACACACACACACACAAATACACACACATCTTTTTTTTTTTAACATTTATTTATTTATTTATTTTGGTGGGGGTGGGGAGGGAAGGGGGTGGGTGGGCCACTTCCACTGGTCTTTCATCCGTCTGGTTTCATCCATCTTTGTTCTTTGGCCCGTGTGGGCCTCCCATCACGGTGGCATCTGTTGTCGCAGAGCACCGGCTCTGGGCACATGTTCTCCAGAGCTCTGGGCTCGGTAATTGGACACATCAGTCCAGCCACTCCGCGGCACGTGGGATCTTCCCAGGCCAGGGATTGAACCTGCGCCCCTTGCACTGCAAGGCGGTGTCCTTACCCACTAGACCACCAGGGAAGCCCACACACACATCTTCTTTATCCGTTTATCTGTCAGTGGGCATTTAGGTTGCTTCCATGTCCTGGCTTATTGTTAATAGTGCTGTTGTGAACAATGCGGTGCATGTATCTTTTAGAATTATAGTTTTCTCCAGATATATGCCCAGAAGTGGGATTGCTGAACCGTATAGTAACTCTATATTTAGTTTCTTAAAGAAATTGCATACTGTTTTTCATAGTGATTACACCACTTTACATTCTCACCAGCATTTCACATGGGTTCTTTTTTCTCCACACCCTCTCTACCACTGATTATTTGTAGACTTTTGGATGATGGCCAGTCTGACCAGCATGAGATGATGCCTCATTGTAGTTCTGATTTGCCTTTCTCTAGTAAATTACTGATGCTAAGCATCTTTTCTTGTGCCTATTGACCACTTATATTTCTTCTTTGGAGAAATGTCTTTTTAGGTTTTCTGCTAAAGAATGTGTGGTTTTTAAAGTTCATTATCTGTAACTAGAAATTAGATGAAACATATTTATATTATTATTCAAAATATCTGTTTATTTTGATTTAACTGATCCAATAGTAATTGACAGACATGTTTGAATACCCAACTCTAGCTGACTTATTTATTTTTCCCTGTGTTTCTGTCAGTTATTACCTTATATAACATTGAATTATAGGTACATATGTATTTATAGTTTTTATATGTTGATCTGTTTTTCTCTTTTGCATTTATGGCTTTTGTCTTAAAATCTATTTTGTCTGTTTTTAAAACCATTATTCTGGCTAATATTTATCACATTTTTTTCTTCAAACTTTTAAGATAAAATATAAATATAGATATGGGTGTAGCTGGATGATATGTTTACTAAAGCCATTGCTAGATGTTATATTTTTTTATATAAACCAATGCAGTCATTTTTGGTATTTTCATCAGTTAGCTTAACATTTTTTACATTGATTTAAATTAATTTTGTAGAATGTTTATTGTCGGTTTGTTTTGTGTTTGTGTTTCATGTGTGTGCTCTGTTTTTTTAATCTGTTCTCCTCTCCTTTATATTTACAACCAAATTTTCAAAGTCAGACATTATATCTTTTTATGAATATGACTAATAAGTTCTTTTTTTTCTTGATAAATAGTATTCCACTGGTACATAGGCTATTTTATCATTTCTCCTCTTCATAGACATCAGTACATTAACTCTTTTTTTTTTTTTTAAAGATTTATTTATTTATTTTGGGTGGGAGTCAGGTTGGGGAGGGAGGGGAGCGGGCGGGCCACTTCTATTGGTCTTTCATTTCTCTGTTTTCATCTGTCTTTGTTCTTTGGCTTCTGTGGGCCTCCCATCACAGTGGCCTCTGTCATTGCAGAGCGCCGACTCTGGGCGCATGTGCTCCAGAGCTCCGGCTCGGTAATTGGACACATAGGTCCAGCCACTCCGTGGCATGTGGGATCTTCCCAGGCCAGGGATCAAACTGGCGCCCCTTGCACTGCAAGGCGGTGTCCTTACCCACTGGACCACCAGGGGAAGCCCAGACATCAGTACATTAACTCTTATGAGTAAGACTATTCAGAAGATTTATGAATGGTTATTTGTATACAGATGTGTTCTTATTCTACAATATTAATTGACAGACATGTTTGAATACCCAACTCTAGCTGACTTATTTATTTTTCCCTGTGTTTCTGTCAGTTATTACCTTATATAACATTGAATTATAGGTACATATGTATTTATAGTTTTTATATGTTGATCTGTTTTTCTCTTTTGCATTTATGGCTTTTGTCTTAAAATCTATTTTGTCTGTTTTTAAAACCATTATTCTGGCTAATATTTATCACATTTTTTTCTTCAAACTTTTAAGATAAAATATAAATATAGATATGGGTGTAGCTGGATGATATGTTTACTAAAGCCATTGCTAGATGTTATATTTTTTTATATAAACCAATGCAGTCATTTTTGGTATTTTCATCAGTTAGCTTAACATTTTTTACATTGATTTAAATTAATTTTGTAGAATGTTTATTGTCGGTTTGTTTTGTGTTTGTGTTTCATGTGTGTGCTCTGTTTTTTTAATCTGTTCTCCTCTCCTTTATATTTACAACCAAATTTTCAAAGTCAGACATTATATCTTTTTATGAATATGACTAATAAGTTCTTTTTTTTCTTGATAAATAGTATTCCACTGGTACATAGGCTATTTTATCATTTCTCCTCTTCATAGACATCAGTACATTAACTCTTTTTTTTTTTTTAAAGATTTATTTATTTATTTTGGGTGGGAGTCAGGTTGGGGAGGGAGGGGAGCGGGCGGGCCACTTCTATTGGTCTTTCATTTCTCTGTTTTCATCTGTCTTTGTTCTTTGGCTTCTGTGGGCCTCCCATCACAGTGGCCTCTGTCATTGCAGAGCGCCGACTCTGGGCGCATGTGCTCCAGAGCTCCGGCTCGGTAATTGGACACATAGGTCCAGCCACTCCGTGGCATGTGGGATCTTCCCAGGCCAGGGATCAAACTGGCGCCCCTTGCACTGCAAGGCGGTGTCCTTACCCACTGGACCACCAGGGGAAGCCCAGACATCAGTACATTAACTCTTATGAGTAAGACTATTCAGAAGATTTATGAATGGTTATTTGTATACAGATGTGTTCTTATTCTACAATATTAATACATTAATGTATTGTATATTAATACATTGGGTTTTTGCAATTATGGGATACAGACTGGCTCCTATTGTTTCTCAAAGCTTTACCTGAACACAGTCACCTTTATTTGTTCACACATTCTCTTTGGCTGCCTTTAAGCTCGTGTGACCCACAAGCCTGAAGTATATACTGTATGGCACTTTACAGGAAGAATTTGCTGACCCTGTTGCAGCACATACTCTGGATTCAGTTATATTCCTCCAAAGAGTGTTTGTCTTTTTGTTTTCACAAGCAATTATGTTTGTTAGAATCAAACTGTAATTATCTTACCTACTGTGGATAGAATTTCAAATGTTAGATCAATTCACTCTTTTCTTATCTGGGCTCTTTGGAGTATGTTCCTTGCATATATGGTACAGGAGACTTTTCTGACTCTCTTCCTTTTGGGATTGTCCCTTCAGGTTTTGGCAGCTTTAACCACATCAGTCTTCTGTCTTTGAGAGTCTACAAAGATGGCAGGCACTGCTTTAGCCATTACGTAATGCCATTACCACAATCCACTATCAGATCAAAGCCACAGAGTTGGTGAACTCAACCTGTGCCAATTTTTTTTGCTATTTTTTAAAAAAAAATTTGGCCTCTTTTCATTGATTTTCCATACATTCATCTTCATCCATCTTTATTCTTTGGCCTGTGTGGGTCTCCCATCACTGTGGCCTCTCCCATTGCAGAGCACTGGCTCTGGGTGAATGTGCTCCAGAGCGCTGGCTCCCAATTGGACACACCAGTCCAGCTGCTCCTCGGCACGTGGGATCTTCCCAGGCCAGGGATCAAACTGGCACCCCCTGCACTGCAAGGTGGTCTCTTCACCCACTGGACCACCAGGGAAGCCCCTCAACTCTCTCCTAAACAGTTTCTCTGCCTTTGTTCACATTCCAGACCTACCAGAAAATTATTTTTTGCATTCATTCCACAGTTTATGATTGTTAGATACAGGAGTGGTCTTCTGGGGATTTATTCCACTGTTCCAAAAGGGGAATCCTTTTATCTTATATTTCTCATTCATACAAGGAAATTCTGGATCATTTTTCTTTCAAATATTTCATACAGTTCCTTCCCACTCTTTTTTCTTTTCTTTTCTTTTCTTTTCTTTGTGCCCATGCTTACTCAGTCAAATCTGACTCTTTGCATCCCTCCAGGCTCCTCTGTCCATGGAATTTCCCAGACCTTGATAATGGAATGAGTTGCCATTTCCTTCTTCCTGATCCCTGGGATCAAAGTCATGTTTCCTGCATTGGCAGATGAATTCTTTACCACCTTTGTTGTTGCGGTTCAGTCACTAACTTGTGTCTGACTTTTTGCTACCCCATGGACGGCAGCATATCAAGCTTTCCTGTCCTTAACTATCTCCCAGAGTTTGCTCAAATTCATGTCCACAGTATACTATCTAACCATTTTATCCTCTACTGCTCCCCGTTCCTTTCTCCTTCACCACCAACTGGGCTTTGTTAACTAGATATCGACAGTTCTTCATTCTTTTAATTTCTTCTTACTCCTTGATTTTTCTTAACACACTAAGATGTGTTCTAGTGAGGCATCCTTCGAAGCTTGCTGCTTTATTTGTTGGCTATGCATAGATTACATTTTTCTTGCAATGTCTGTTACTCAGCTTCTACCACTAGCAGTTTAGAAGCGTATGGAATGAAGGAGGTAAAATAGAAATCAAATTTGTCAGTGGTCAAATTGTTTCTGCTAATGGATGAAGTTTTTAAGATGTAAATGTGCTACATTTCTAGTATTTCTTCCCATTTGACAGGTTTATAGTAATGGCTGAGCTCCAGTTATTATTGCTTTATATAGTCAATGTTTGTTTAGATTTATCATCATTGTTGTCACGTTCTTTGATCACAAGTGCTTTTCAGCTCTTTTCTTTGATATCATATTCCTCATGAAATACACCATTTAGAAGTTCCTTTTGGGAAGATCTGTTGGTGGTAAACACCGAGTTTTTGTTTCCTTGAAAAGGTATTTAACCTTCAGTCTTGAATAAAATTTTATCTGAGTTCAGGAGTCTAGATTGACAATTATTTTTTTCCTCTCTCCCCTGTGAATACATCACAGATTCACTTTTTTTACGTTTGTGCCAAGATACCATCTTTGCTATTTTTCTTAAAAAGAAGCTTCAACATTTCATGATTTCTTAGTGATAATTGCTATAGATTTTTAGATGTCCAGATGTCTATTAACTTTGAAGATGCTTCCTTCAGTGGCTAGTTTGCTAGCTATTTTTAAATAAATGGATGTTGAATTGTATCACAAGCTATGTATTTAGAGATATAAAAATCATAGATTTTGAAGTTTTTTTATATATTTGTCAAATTTGATTGTATTAATCAAATTTCTAATTTGATAGTAGCCTTATATTTCAAGAAAATCCAACAAGATCCTTATGTTACATCACATTTTTTCATGGATTACTGGATTCATTCTGTTAAAATATATGTAGCATATTTCAATTTAAGTTCATTAATAAAGTAGATCACTAGTTCCTTTTTTTTTCAAACTCCTGTCTGATTTAGGTAACATGAAGTATGTTTACAAATATTTCCTCTTTTTCTCTTCTCTAGAGAGTTTATATAAATTGAGAATTTAAGTTTTTGGATCAGATGTATTCTTTGTGGGTAGATTTTTAGCAATCACTTTTAATTATTTTGTTGTTACACAATAGTTTCAGCTTTTCTGTTTCTTCTTGAATCTATTTTCTCAAGGACTTAGTAAATTTTTTTAAAAAATTGTTCTCCATTTCATATACATTGTAAAGTGTTTTTGGTGCAAAGTAGTTCATAATGCCGTTGTATTTCTGTAAGACTTTACATATCAATAGCTATGCCTTTGTTTTTCATTCCTAATAGTGTTTTTAATTTTGCCTTTTTTCTTGATTAGTTTCAATTGTATTATTATCCCCAAAGAACTAGGTTTCAGCTTTATTAATTCTTTTGAGTCTTTGTATTCTGATTTTAATATCTCTTTCTCTTACCCTTACTTTGTTCTTCTCTTTCATCCTTAAAATACCAGAGTGTTCTGTGGTAGAAAATACTTTTTTTGGAAATATTATCCCATACTGAATTATACTTACAATCAGATGTTACATTACTAAAATTGTATTTTGAAAGATAGTTTATGAATGAACAAGGACTTACATGTTCAAGATGTAATTGTTACTTCCGTGCATATGCACTTAATATTTTTTTATTTTAATAAAAAGTTTAGAACATGTTAACGAAACTGTTTGCTATAAAGAAAAACATGGGTATAGGTTGCCTTTGAAGAGAAATTTTATGATAGCTGAACATTGACAGTTAATCTTCCATTTAAATTATTCCGTTGAAAAGATATAGGTTTTCATGTAAACTTTGAAAAAGCCTTCTTGAGATAAACATCCAAATTCATTTATGCTTTAAATGGTCATTTCTTGTTATAGAGATATAAAAATCATAGATTTTGAAGTTTTTATATATTTGTCAAATTTGATTGTATTAATCAAATTTCTAATTTGATAGTAGCCTTATATTTCAAGAAAATCCAACAAGATCCTTATGTTACATCACATTTTTTCATGGATTACTGGATTCATTCTGTTAAAATATATGTAGCATATTTCAATTTAAGTTCATTAATAAAGTAGATCACTAGTTCCTTTTTTTTTCAAACTCCTGTCTGATTTAGGTAACATGAAGTATGTTTACAAATATTTCCTCTTTTTCTCTTCTCTAGAGAGTTTATATAAATTGAGAATTTAAGTTTTTGGATCAGATGTATTCTTTGTGGGTAGATTTTTAGCAATCACTTTTAATTATTTTGTTGTTACACAATAGTTTCAGCTTTTCTGTTTCTTCTTGAATCTATTTTCTCAAGGACTTAGTAAATTTTTTTAAAAAATTGTTCTCCATTTCATATACATTGTAAAGTGTTTTTGGTGCAAAGTAGTTCATAATGCCGTTGTATTTCTGTAAGACTTTACATATCAATAGCTATGCCTTTGTTTTTCATTCCTAATAGTGTTTTTAATTTTGCCTTTTTTCTTGATTAGTTTCAATTGTATTATTATCCCCAAAGAACTAGGTTTCAGCTTTATTAATTCTTTTGAGTCTTTGTATTCTGATTTTAATATCTCTTTCTCTTACCCTTACTTTGTTCTTCTCTTTCATCCTTAAAATACCAGAGTGTTCTGTGGTAGAAAATACTTTTTTTGGAAATATTATCCCATACTGAATTATACTTACAATCAGATGTTACATTACTAAAATTGTATTTTGAAAGATAGTTTATGAATGAACAAGGACTTACATGTTCAAGATGTAATTGTTACTTCCGTGCATATGCACTTAATATTTTTTTATTTTAATAAAAAGTTTAGAACATGTTAACGAAACTGTTTGCTATAAAGAAAAACATGGGTATAGGTTGCCTTTGAAGAGAAATTTTATGATAGCTGAACATTGACAGTTAATCTTCCATTTAAATTATTCCGTTGAAAAGATATAGGTTTTCATGTAAACTTTGAAAAAGCCTTCTTGAGATAAACATCCAAATTCATTTATGCTTTAAATGGTCATTTCTTGTTATAGAGGAGTAAAAAAGAATGTTGTGTAATTTTTGTTAGTTTGCTAGGAATTGCTGTGTTATACATATCTGTCCTAGATTCCTGTGCACAGAATGTTAATTTTTAAAGTTCTTAATTGACATATTAAGGGATTTCACCAATTAAATTGAAAAGAATATTTGACTCTGGCCTGTATAACATACAGAGAGTTTTGGGTTCTGACAAAATACACAACCCTGCTCCTCTTGAGAAAGAGCTTGGTGTTATCTAGTTCTAATATTGCACATTTGAGATGTTGCTCTTCTCAGAGTGAAAAAAGCCCGTCCCAATGTCTTCCATATTTTATTTCTTTACTTTTGACAGTTTGGTTTGACATTCTGAGTCTGAGTTATCTTTCACAATGGAGCTATAAATTACTTACCTTAAGATCCCAGAACTGTAGAACATAAAGGGTAAAAAGACTCCTCTCGGAGATTTATTCTACATGACTGTGCTTATCTTGAAAAGCTGCCAAGTTTGCTTTTATACTCTCAGTGCCTCAAGTGGGAATCAATTATAGTACCTGCTGTTTTGAATAGTAGATAATGGTTGAAAGTCAGAATTTAGACCACCAACAGTGTTCAACATGCAAGCATGATTTTAAAACTACAGCATAAACAAGATTAGTTTTTTGAGTTCAGTATGCATTGGTTAATTAATAAACTTGATTAAAGTCATTCATGTTATAACCTAATTAAGCTTTATTGAAAATAAATAAAACAAAATTATTTAGAGGAAAATTCAGCATTTCACCCTAAAATTATAAAATATTATGAAAAAGAATATCTTGGAGGAGAATAAAAGCTTTTAGGAACTAAAATTCTCAGGTTAGATATCCACTAATTCAAATGTAAATGTGTCCACAAAAGAACTTGATAGGGGCTTCCCCTGGTGGTTAGTTTAAGAATTAAACATTAGTTCCTTTGAAGTTAACGAAACTGTTTGCTATAAAGAAAAACATGGGTATAGGTTGCCTTTGAAGAGAAATTTTATGATAGCTGAACATTGACAGTTAATCTTCCATTTAAATTATTCCGTTGAAAAGATATAGGTTTTCATGTAAACTTTGAAAAAGCCTTCTTGAGATAAACATCCAAATTCATTTATGCTTTAAATGGTCATTTCTTGTTATAGAGGAGTAAAAAAGAATGTTGTGTAATTTTTGTTAGTTTGCTAGGAATTGCTGTGTTATACATATCTGTCCTAGATTCCTGTGCACAGAATGTTAATTTTTAAAGTTCTTAATTGACATATTAAGGGATTTCACCAATTAAATTGAAAAGAATATTTGACTCTGGCCTGTATAACATACAGAGAGTTTTGGGTTCTGACAAAATACACAACCCTGCTCCTCTTGAGAAAGAGCTTGGTGTTATCTAGTTCTAATATTGCACATTTGAGATGTTGCTCTTCTCAGAGTGAAAAAAGCCCGTCCCAATGTCTTCCATATTTTATTTCTTTACTTTTGACAGTTTGGTTTGACATTCTGAGTCTGAGTTATCTTTCACAATGGAGCTATAAATTACTTACCTTAAGATCCCAGAACTGTAGAACATAAAGGGTAAAAAGACTCCTCTCGGAGATTTATTCTACATGACTGTGCTTATCTTGAAAAGCTGCCAAGTTTGCTTTTATACTCTCAGTGCCTCAAGTGGGAATCAATTATAGTACCTGCTGTTTTGAATAGTAGATAATGGTTGAAAGTCAGAATTTAGACCACCAACAGTGTTCAACATGCAAGCATGATTTTAAAACTACAGCATAAACAAGATTAGTTTTTTGAGTTCAGTATGCATTGGTTAATTAATAAACTTGATTAAAGTCATTCATGTTATAACCTAATTAAGCTTTATTGAAAATAAATAAAACAAAATTATTTAGAGGAAAATTCAGCATTTCACCCTAAAATTATAAAATATTATGAAAAAGAATATCTTGGAGGAGAATAAAAGCTTTTAGGAACTAAAATTCTCAGGTTAGATATCCACTAATTCAAATGTAAATGTGTCCACAAAAGAACTTGATAGGGGCTTCCCCTGGTGGTCCAGTGGGTAAGGACACTGCCTTGCAGTGCAAGGGGCGCCAGTTCGATCCCTGGCCTGGGAAGATCCCACGTGCCGTGGAGCGACTGGACTGATGTGTCCAACTACCGAGCCGGAGCTCTGGAGCGCGTGCGCCCAGAGCCGGCGCTCTGCAACGACAGCCGCCACTGCGATGGGAGGCCCACAGGAGCCAAAGAACAAAGACGGATGAAAATAGAGAAATGAAAGACCAATAGAAGTGGCCTGCCCGCTCCCCTCCCTCCCCAACCCAACCCCCGCCCCAAAATAAATAAATAAATCTTTAAAAAAAAAAAAAAAAAGAACTTGATAAACAGTGACTCTCTCTGCTTATTTTCAAGAGTCAAAAATATTACAGAGAAGCTGTTTGATTTAGGCTTTCTTTAAAATTAGTTCCTGGATAATTTTTTGATAAATGATATGTTCACATAATAGCACATATATTAAAACTAAATCATATTCTAAATATAATAAGATATATTTGTATGGAATATTTTGAAGCAGATTAACTGTCACAGCAAATAAAATAGTGTAAGTAAAACATATCACACTCCTGCCATAGACTATTGAATTGTTAAGAGCTTATAGCAGTTCAGAAATCTAAATTTTTAAATAAAGGAAGAATAGGAAAATAATATTTGCAGAGTTGTAACAAATTTCAGAATTAGAGTTGTAACAGACCTGCTCAAAATCTTAGTTTAAATATATCATCCCCAAAGTATGTAGTAGATTTGGGTCATAAGTTAATTTTAACTTTGTAGTGATTTTCAGTCTGTTTTGAACACCACTGCCAGAGTAAACCTCCTAAAATAGCCCTTTTATCTTATCAACCTGCTTGTCAACAGCTGAGTGGCTTCTTTTTCTCTCCAAATATGGAATCCCTAGTCCTTCCTGGCATTCAGAATCAGGCTTTTCTACCTTTAAAATCTTGTTCACTTCTCCCTTCTCTTATATGCAGCCCCCTATCTGATTGATCTTCTCCACCTTTCAAGACTCTTTCACACCGGCTCTTCCTTTTTCTGTCCTTATCGACCTGCTCCCTTCTGCCCTTTTCTCCAGATATCTGGATAGGTCGTCACACAGTCATCTTCAAGATAGATCACTCTAGTCTCTTTAGGTAGGCTGCCTGGATTTCATATTTCTGTGCAATTTGTTAATAGCATGCTTGTATCTAAGAAACTTCAGCCATCCTATAGAGATAAAATCGTTAAGAATGTAGTTGTGCTTTTTTACCTTGTCTCTGGGTGGCCACAATGATAGAGTTTTCTTTCTGTATAGTGTACAGCTATGTGTACGCTTTTATCCTAGTATTTTTGTTTTTTCCCTCAAAATTTTGCTAGAAAAAGTTAAATGTAGTTTGGGTATCTAGGACTCATTCATACTGTAAATTGACTAGTAACAATGATGGGAAGTATGCCCATGAAAGGCCCTGTATCACATTAGGGCCCAAAGTGATGTGATGAAATCATGAAGTACTGATGTGGCATGTCAGCATACAGCAGAGAGTAGGTGAGGACAGGCTTCAAGATCGGAGGCACTGAATTCCTATAATAAGCACATACTTTAATTCTTCCAGCTTGGTTTGTTTGATGGTATAAATAATTTTTAGCTTATAGTTTTCTGTTAAAGCTACTTACTCTGGCATAATCATATATATTTTATTTAAAGAAATTTAAATATGGTTAAATTTATGAAATGGATTTTCTGTTTTTATCAGTCTTCTCAAGACTTTAAATAAGCAATACAGTATTTCAGCTGTAAGTTTAAAAGTCCTCAAAGCAAAAAATAAAAATAAAAATCCTCAAAGCATATTTTCTTCGGATCATTTCTGATGTTCTCTTAAAATTGTTTTCTCAAACCTTATAGACTGAACCTCAAAAATGTGATGCCTTCCCCTTATTAGTTATTATACCCTTGTTTTCAGCATGTTATTTGCACAGGGTTGTGGTGCAAGGTGGAAGGGGAGAAAGAATGCAAAACCAAACTAGATCCTCCAATGGACGGAACTGCTTGTGACACTGGTAAGGTAAGTCAGTGGTGCTGCCTGAAGTTAATAAGACTGCGAAGGGAAATGTAAGAAGAAACCTGCGTTTCCTCCTTTAAGAGTGACCGGTGAGGCATTTTCTTCTGCCCATTATGTATCTATCTTAACACTAGTGGAGTACTTTTAGTATACATGAAAACTTTAGCATTTCATCTATTTTCAACTTTAACACAAGGTTGTTTTTTTAACATCAGGGCAGTAATTTTTTATTGTTGATTATGGCCTTGTGGAGAATTGCAAATATGTATTACTTCAACAAAAATGAAATATTTCTGCTATTAAAATTAAGCATAAGTATGCACAAATAAGAGACTTGGCTGGTAGCTTAGCTGGTAAGGAATCTGCCTGCAATGCAGGAGACCCTGGTTCAGTTTCTGGGTTGGGAAGATCCCCTGGAGAAGGGATAGGCTACCCACTCTGATATTCTTGGTCTTCCTTGATGGCTCAGAGGTAAAGAATCCACCTGCAATGCGGGAGACCTGGGTTTGACACCCTGGGCTGGAAGAATTCCTTGGAGAAGCGCATGGCAACCCACTCCAGTATTATTGCCTGGAGAATTTCCATGATCAGAGGAGCCAGGCAGGCTGCATCCATGGTGTCGCAGAGTCGGACACGACTGAGCAACTAAGTACAGCACAGCACATTCACAAATTAATTATAAATAGTAAAATTTCTCAGAGCTAATTAATCCTTTAAAGTATAAAGTATTGTCTTAGGAGAGAGACTGTAATTTTTCCTTGTCATTTCAAGCATCATGAATAAAACGTTATAATTAACATTTGGGGGATTACTAACCATTTGGCTATCTTAAGCTGTTTAACGTGTTTCTTAAGGCTATAGAAGTTTATTAGTATACATTTCCAGATCATTTCTATTGCTGTAAAAATTTTCTTTTAAAAATATGAAGGAATTAGATTCCATATAAACTTAAAATTACAGCTACTTTAATCAAAATATAGTATAATAATTTACTGTTTTTTATTCTCTGAAGGGAAAGTAGAACACTTATTACTTTAGTCATTAGATATAAGATCGGAAAACTTGACTCCAAGGAACATGACTTTTATTACATTTGAAAAAAACCCAACAATGAAAAGATCACTTGGGGTGAATTACTTAGTAAATAAGTTATATAGAGGACTAGTTTAAAGACACAGCAACTTGAAAAATGGTAGAA
Source organism: Tragulus kanchil (assembly GCA_022376925.1). Taxonomy (NCBI): domain Eukaryota; kingdom Metazoa; phylum Chordata; class Mammalia; order Artiodactyla; family Tragulidae; genus Tragulus; species Tragulus kanchil. The sequence continues at coordinate 51,082,759 of JAIOJX010000029.1, read as the reverse complement.
GTGGAAATCTAGCAATTCTACTTCTATAATTTTATCCTAAATAAATACTTAGCATATGTGCAAAAGGTAAGCACATCTGCATGTACATGTGAGGGTGCCATTTGCTGTGGTAATTTTTATTGTTGATTATGGCCTTGTGGAGAATTGCAGAGAGGTATTACTTCAACAAAAATGAAATATTTCTGCTATTAAAATTAAGCATAAGTATGCACAAATAAGAGACTTGGCTGGTAGCTTAGCTGGTAAGGAATCTGCCTGCAATGCAGGAGACCCTGGTTCAGTTTCTGGGTTGGGAAGATCCCCTGGAGAAGGGATAGGCTACCCACTCTGATATTCTTGGTCTTCCTTGATGGCTCAGAGGTAAAGAATCCACCTGCAATGCGGGAGACCTGGGTTTGACACCCTGGGCTGGAAGAATTCCTTGGAGAAGCGCATGGCAACCCACTCCAGTATTATTGCCTGGAGAATTTCCATGATCAGAGGAGCCAGGCAGGCTGCATCCATGGTGTCGCAGAGTCGGACACGACTGAGCAACTAAGTACAGCACAGCACATTCACAAATTAATTATAAATAGTAAAATTTCTCAGAGCTAATTAATCCTTTAAAGTATAAAGTATTGTCTTAGGAGAGAGACTGTAATTTTTCCTTGTCATTTCAAGCATCATGAATAAAACGTTATAATTAACATTTGGGGGATTACTAACCATTTGGCTATCTTAAGCTGTTTAACGTGTTTCTTAAGGCTATAGAAGTTTATTAGTATACATTTCCAGATCATTTCTATTGCTGTAAAAATTTTCTTTTAAAAATATGAAGGAATTAGATTCCATATAAACTTAAAATTACAGCTACTTTAATCAAAATATAGTATAATAATTTACTGTTTTTTATTCTCTGAAGGGAAAGTAGAACACTTATTACTTTAGTCATTAGATATAAGATCGGAAAACTTGCCTCCAAGGAACATGACTTTTTATTACATTTGAAAAAAAACCCAACAATGAAAAGATCACTTGGGGTGAATTACTTAGTAAATAAGTTATATAGAGGACTAGTTTAAAGACACAGCAACTTGAAAAATGGTAGAAGTGGAAATCTAGCAATTCTACTTCTATAATTTTATCCTAAATAAATACTTAGCATATGTGCACAAAGATAAGCACATCTGCATGTACATGTGAGGGTGCCATTTGCTGTGGTGAGAAATGAGAAAAACCAAAACTGTTCATTGGGAGAGGAATTGTTCCAGTGTAGCTGTTAATAGAATGAGGTAGATAAATCTGTATTAAGATGAAAATATCTAAAAAACGTGGTGGTTAATATAGAGACATGTCAGAAACATTGGCACTTTTATATGATACCATTTGAGATTTAGGAACAAACAAACAAATATGCCAATGTGAGTATATATGCAGAGTTTATGTGTTTGTAAGCTCATAGAAAGTGGTTTGAAAATATAAACTAATTATAATTAGTAGTTAACTCTTGGGAGGGAAATGGAGTTGATAGATGGAATAAAACAATTTTCATTTAGGGTGAATGTACCTTTCCTTCTGACGTTTCTGAATTGTTTGACATAGCATGTATTCACTTACTACTTCTATGATTTCTTTAATTAGAAAAATAAAAATGTACAAATTAAGTCCCAAATAATAAAACAGGACTAGAAATATTTTATCACCCAATACAATCAGTAAGAAAATGGTTCCTTGAAAGAGAACTTCTGTGAAATATAAGTCTGTTGTTTACAGACTGCCAAATGTGTTTTCTATGAGCTTATGCAGAGAGTCAGAATTTGGATTTGTTTTATTTTTAAATTATACACAAAAGTACAATAATGTGTGTATATTGGGCAAACCTCATGATATTATGCTGAGTAATTTATTGCTTAAGTCATAAAACTGCTCCAGCAATCATTTTCATCATCCCTGAAACACGAAAGTAGTAATAAACAGAGATAACCAAATATTCAGCCACATGTCTTCAAACATCACACAACCCATTTGTCTTACTGATTTCTTCATTAGCAATATAAAATCTGTTTATTTTATAATCTGGAAAACTTGCCTCCAAGGAACATGACTTTTATTACATTTGAAAAAACCCAACAATGAAAAGATCACTTGGGGTGAATTACTTAGTAAATAAGTTATATAGAGGACTAGTTTAAAGACACAGCAACTTGAAAAATGGTAGAAGTGGAAATCTAGCAATTCTACTTCTATAATTTTATCCTAAATAAATACTTAGCATATGTGCACAAAGATAAGCACATCTGCATGTACATGTGAGGGTGCCATTTGCTGTGGTGAGAAATGAGAAAAACCAAAACTGTTCATTGGGAGAGGAATTGTTCCAGTGTAGCTGTTAATAGAATGAGGTAGATAAATCTGTATTAAGATGAAAATATCTAAAAAACGTGGTGGTTAATATAGAGACATGTCAGAAACATTGGCACTTTTATATGATACCATTTGAGATTTAGGAACAAACAAACAAATATGCCAATGTGAGTATATATGCAGAGTTTATGTGTTTGTAAGCTCATAGAAAGTGGTTTGAAAATATAAACTAATTATAATTAGTAGTTAACTCTTGGGAGGGAAATGGAGTTGATAGATGGAATAAAACAATTTTCATTTAGGGTGAATGTACCTTTCCTTCTGACGTTTCTGAATTGTTTGACATAGCATGTATTCACTTACTACTTCTATGATTTCTTTAATTAGAAAAATAAAAATGTACAAATTAAGTCCCAAATAATAAAACAGGACTAGAAATATTTTATCACCCAATACAATCAGTAAGAAAATGGTTCCTTGAAAGAGAACTTCTGTGAAATATAAGTCTGTTGTTTACAGACTGCCAAATGTGTTTTCTATGAGCTTATGCAGAGAGTCAGAATTTGGATTTGTTTTATTTTTAAATTATACACAAAAGTACAATAATGTGTGTATATTGGGCAAACCTCATGATATTATGCTGAGTAATTTATTGCTTAAGTCATAAAACTGCTCCAGCAATCATTTTCATCATCCCTGAAACACGAAAGTAGTAATAAACAGAGATAACCAAATATTCAGCCACATGTCTTCAAACATCACACAACCCATTTGTCTTACTGATTTCTTCATTAGCAATATAAAATCTGTTTATTTTATAATCTGGTGTCCTAAATATTTTTCTATTATTTTTTCCTTCCAATATTTATGAGAATAAATTGCATTCTTGAGTTCTCTAAGGTAAACTTATTCTTTCAGCAATCAAAATTGTAATTACTCATTAAAAATAAATGTTTCATTTCCCTATAATTGTGCTAATGATATTCTTAGTGGTTTTGTAATGCTTTGTGTGTTGAAATAACTAATGAACTTAGTTCCTCAGGCCATGTGGGCTTCTTCAACTCTCCATCTGTTCCAGCTGTTATAGGAACCATCATGAAAATAGCTTCCAACACCCTGCAGTTTGAGGGCTGTAGGGCTAAAATATTTCGATCCTGGCAACCTCATGCTGAACACTGCTAGTTCAGTACATGACAATCCAAGAAACAAAGCTGAGGACTTTGTAATATGTTACACTCTAGTGATGTTAATTGAACTGTATAACTATTTCACCTAAAAATATATAATAAGTCTGAGAATTTTATGATTCAAGGTGATTATAGAGATAGGGATTTATCTACTATTTATACACAGCATTTTCCAAATTAAAAGCAGCCTGTTTTCTTTCTTCTCCTTTTCTCTTTATAATACTGGCATCTGTGTTTACATTTATATTAACAGAGGTCCAAGAGTTGATAAATGATTTGATTAAAACCAAGAGATGTATGTTTTTTACTTAAAATTTTTCTAGGAATTGGAGGATGAGAAGGAAAGCTAAGTGCCAGTTAACTGAAATATTAGACTGTTTTGAAGGATGCTGCATGATATATTTCAATTATTTGCTTTCCTAAGTTCTTAAATGATAAAATTACTATCATCATGCTTAATTGAAAAAATGAAGGTTATAATGTCCTTACAATATCAGATTTGCATAAGGAGACATTTTATTGGTTTCTTTCTCCTCCTCTTTCATCTAACAGTGTATGTACAAGAAAGTTTATTCAGAGAATATTTCCTTGATCATTTTCATGGACCTCATCCAATTGGGTGTTTTCATCAATTTCCCAGGCATCTTCACATAGAAATTTGAGAGAATAGAAATAATATTCAAACTTTTTTAATCCATGTGCTATCCCAGAACTAATCTATATTATAAATTTCCTTAGCATTTTCATAAATCATACTGAATTATGTGATATGAAAGATTTTGAATTCTTTAAACCTTGTGTAATATCTTTTTAAAGTAAAAAAATACAAATGAAATAAAACATGCTGCAAGAAAATTCATGGAAAGTATTAGGATTATTATATATATAAACCCAGTAGAATTTATTGTATAATATTTTGAACTAAGCATTTAACACTTTCCCTACTCTTGAAACGAAGTTCCACCTACAAGACACGAAAGCACGTTTTTCCATAGTTTTCACACAGAGGGCTGGTTATCTGAAGGTTATGGACTTTAACTATTATACTATTTGTTTTTAATTTTACCAATTTTTGTATGCAGATTTGGCTTGGATGTTTCTTTCCATTTGTCTTCATCTGCCAGACATGTCTAGTTTAAATGATGTGCAAATCTCGACCCAGGTCTTTCTCGGAATATTTTTAGTTCACTGTGAACTCTGGCCCAGCCTTTCAATGCCAGCTTATGGATAAATGGGCAAGGAGCTGTGATACACACTCAGGGGGAAAATAAACACCCTTCTTGTAGGCCAATTTGAAGTTCAGCAGGTTTTACTCCCCTACCCCCCCCAATGAATGGCATAACATTATTAAATCCTTAAAATGAGTAAGTTATGTCAAAATTTTCACAAGGTCTGTTTTATACTCCCTTTTGCGATTTTCAGGCTTGATCTTCCTGCAAAATCTCAATTTAATGTCACTCTCAGCATGTCAGTGTACTCTGAGTTGTTGAGGTTTTGTTGTTTTTTTTTCCCCAAGCCTGGATGTAAAACTCTTTGAATCTGAAAGAGGTTGAATTTATTGAAATATAGTTAATTTACAATGTTGTCTTTGTTTCAGGTGTACAGTAGAAAGTGGTTCAGTTGTACGTATCCATGTATCTATTCTTTTTGAGATTCTGTTCCCCTGTAGGTCATTACAGAGTGCTGAGTGGAGTTCCCTAAATTTGATATTATTAGAGAAAATCTTCAGGAACTGATTATTACATAGAGAAGCACTAACTGAACTCACACAAAACTATATAGCGTAGTTTTCTAAATTCTTCTAAACATAACATTTAAATACATAGTATCAAAATAAGTTTTAAAGAAACAGATCATTTCAGATCATAATTACTATATTTGGGTGATATTTCTGGAAACATATTGACAAAATTAATATAATGATATATAATTTGGTGTTATTAGCATTTTTATTTTGGTTATTAAGCCATTGGTATGGGCTATGCATTGTGTTTAGTTTCATTCAACCTCTGCTAAATGTATTAGCTAAATACTATTTTCATTCACATTTTGAAATGGGCAAACTAAGGATCGGAGAATTGCTATAATTTCTTCAAGATCCCTTATAAATCGTGTTGCCATTAGTACAGAAAACTATTTAGAACTAGTACGATCAGCTTGCTCAACCTTTGTAATTATACACGCTAAATTTTTTAATCTTTACTTATTATTTCCAACACGGTTTTGTTCCATTAATTTTTACCTTTATATCTTTGCTGCAATCATGATTGATCTGGTTTTCCAGGAATAAGGAAAAATTATAATAATCTGTCCACCAAGTTCTGGCAGCTATTCCTCAGTGTCCACAAAGAAACAGTCTCTTTTTCTTCTTTTGCTTAAAATTAATGATAAAAATAAAAAAAGGAAATGAACACGCACCTTTATCTTCTGTCATTGCTGTCTTTCTCAATAGATCCCAAATAACATACATTTCAAATCAATATGGCCAAATTTGTCAAAATATCTGTTTCATTCAAGTGAAAGACATTTGTATCTTACCTATCATTCTTATATATGAACCTATTTAATTTTTATTCTTCTCTTTTAAAGTATTGTTTTTCTTAGAATGTGTTAGTTTTTCTTTACTGACTGTAAGACTCCAATCCCCATCACCTTGTCTCCATCACAAGTACTGAATTCTCAGGGCTGTAGTACAAATATCCATGTGCTGTCTTTCTGACAAGACTGTGCGGTCTGACATGAGAACTGAGAGAACAGGGCCAGTGTATTACTGTGACATTATGCACGTGCCAACTTATTTTTGGTCTGTTTCAATTTCACACGTTTGGGGCTTTAGCTGACCTGATTTAATCGCAATTCCAGTGACTCTGTAGGCCAGTGAATGATTTTCCATTGTGCCCTGATTTGTTCACCTAAGACATAACTTTTGGAATAGTGGTGTAAGGCTGGAGAGTGTACCAGCAGGACCGCAGCACCTGGACTTGCGGCCGGAGAGTGGAGCATGTGGAGTCCCTGTAGCCGAACCTGCAGTTCTGGGATCAGCAGTCGAGAGCGCAAGTGTCCTGGGTAAACGCAACGTTCCTGGATTGGGGGAGGGCATTGTTTTCTTCAAGTCTGAAATAAAAAAGGTTTTACTGATAAGCCATGTTGGGGACAAAGACATGTCTTCAAACCCACTCCACTGTGGAAAACGGAAAAATCTCTCAAATTACTTTGTATAAGAACTCCCTTTAAAGGAGAAAATAAGACCAACCCTTCTAAGAGCAAATAGCTAAACACTACACAGGATGGTTTCTTAAGTATAAATCAAATAAAAAACTGTTGACATAAGCAGGGAGACATGTGTTAGAAAAAGTAAGGGTCTGTGAGAGGAATCCAGAGCTGATAGGATTCCAGAAAGAGAGGCAGTGGGGCAGCATGCATGTCAGTAGAAGCTAAAAAAATTAATGATAAAAATAAAAAAAGGAAATGAACACGCACCTTTATCTTCTGTCATTGCTGTCTTTCTCAATAGATCCCAAATAACATACATTTCAAATCAATATGGCCAAATTTGTCAAAATATCTGTTTCATTCAAGTGAAAGACATTTGTATCTTACCTATCATTCTTATATATGAACCTATTTAATTTTTATTCTTCTCTTTTAAAGTATTGTTTTTCTTAGAATGTGTTAGTTTTTCTTTACTGACTGTAAGACTCCAATCCCCATCACCTTGTCTCCATCACAAGTACTGAATTCTCAGGGCTGTAGTACAAATATCCATGTGCTGTCTTTCTGACAAGACTGTGCGGTCTGACATGAGAACTGAGAGAACAGGGCCAGTGTATTACTGTGACATTATGCACGTGCCAACTTATTTTTGGTCTGTTTCAATTTCACACGTTTGGGGCTTTAGCTGACCTGATTTAATCGCAATTCCAGTGACTCTGTAGGCCAGTGAATGATTTTCCATTGTGCCCTGATTTGTTCACCTAAGACATAACTTTTGGAATAGTGGTGTAAGGCTGGAGAGTGTACCAGCAGGACCGCAGCACCTGGACTTGCGGCCGGAGAGTGGAGCATGTGGAGTCCCTGTAGCCGAACCTGCAGTTCTGGGATCAGCAGTCGAGAGCGCAAGTGTCCTGGGTAAACGCAACGTTCCTGGATTGGGGGAGGGCATTGTTTTCTTCAAGTCTGAAATAAAAAAGGTTTTACTGATAAGCCATGTTGGGGACAAAGACATGTCTTCAAACCCACTCCACTGTGGAAAACGGAAAAATCTCTCAAATTACTTTGTATAAGAACTCCCTTTAAAGGAGAAAATAAGACCAACCCTTCTAAGAGCAAATAGCTAAACACTACACAGGATGGTTTCTTAAGTATAAATCAAATAAAAAACTGTTGACATAAGCAGGGAGACATGTGTTAGAAAAAGTAAGGGTCTGTGAGAGGAATCCAGAGCTGATAGGATTCCAGAAAGAGAGGCAGTGGGGCAGCATGCATGTCAGTAGAAGCTAAGAATGATGAGAAAGGAAACCCTTCTGAGCACGTTTATGGACAGGGAACATCCAAGTTCAGCTCTCTTGGCTCCATCATTCCTAGCATGATGCTAGGAAATGTGTGAGAAAGTCATTTCAGTTTGATGCTTTGACTTTGGTATGGATTCAGTGGGCCAATTCCTCAGCAAGTGATTTTAAAGAACAGGTGTGAAAACCTTAGAAATATCTCCTTGATAATTCTTGGCTACACTCTTTCATGGGAGTGTATTTTTGCTCCCAGACTCTGCCTTTTACCCTTCTGTATTGTTTTCATGGAGAACAAACTTTTGTTTCCTATCTATTTTGGAAATTAAATGGATCGAAGATTAGAAAACACTTATTTTTAAATAAATATGTGGATTTTCTATTGTTATCAGTCATTTAGTCTGTCCACATTTTCAAAAGTAGATTAATAGAAAGGATTATCCCTTATTAATATAATGCCTTTTGATTTTTTAATGAGTAGTTAACATAAATAAAGATAAAATTGATTATTTGTGCTGTCTTTTCTAGGCTAGGTTCTGAAGCAAGGGATTGTAATGGTCCCAGAAAACAATACAGAATATGTGAGAATCCACCTTGTCCTGCAGGTTTGCCTGGATTCAGAGACTGGCAATGTCAGGCCTATAGTGTTAGAACTTCGTACCCAAAGCATGTCCTTCAGTGGCACGCTGTCTTGGATGAAGGTATGACCAACCAGATCGCCAGCACGTTATTTAAACAGAAGTCTAGGTTTGCAAAGTGTTTTGCAATAGTGGTAAATGTTCTGTAGTTTATGTTATAGTTTTTTCAGAACTCTGCTTTCTCTACCTTTATGACATGGCTCAGACAGTAAATGCAGGAGACCCAGGTACAATCCCTGAGTCGGGAAGATCCCCTGAAGAGTAGGAAATGGCATCCCACTCCAGTATTCTTGCCTGGGATATCCCATGGACTGAGGATCCTGGAAGGTTATGGTCTGTGTGGTCTCAAGAGTCTGGCACAACTTAGCAACTAAACCAGCAGTATTCTTTTTTATTTTTAAAGTAAGATTTTATTTTTTAAATTTTATTTATTTATCTTTAACAGAGTTTTGTTGTTTACTGCCACACATTGACCCAAATCCTCCATAGGTATATACACATTCCCCCCCACCAAACCTCCCCCCCATGTCCCCCCCCACCCCACCCCTCCAGGTCACCACAGAGCCCCTGTTTGAGATCCCCTAGTCCCACAGCATGTTCCCCTTCCTTAAGCCAATGTCCATAAGATTTTCTCCATGTCCTCCTCTCCATTGCTGCTCTGCATATTCATTTATCAGCACCATCTTTGCCCAGAGAATCTCATGGACAGAGGAGACTGCAACCCATGGGTCTTCGTTATTTATCTCAGAGAAATAAAAGTTTAAAACCACACAAAAAGTGCTGTGCATAGCAGTTTTATTTTCAAAAACCAAACACTGGAAGCAATCAAAAAGGTTCTGGGGAGCTGCAAAGTTAGCAAACTGAGGCTAACCTAATATCCACGCTGTGGGATATTACACAGCAGTTCAAGGAACACCCTATTTATGTGCGCAGTGACCTGGTTGACATCAGAGCGTTGTGCAGAGTAGAGAAGCCAATCTCAAAATGTCATATACCGTATGATTCCTTTTTGTAACATTCTTGAAATCGCAATAGTATAGAGATGGAAAACAGATTAGTGCTTGCCAGGAGGTGGCGGAGGGGTGCAGGGAGGGGTGAGGCGAGGAATGGGTGTTCCTGTAAAGGGGTAGCACGGGGTAGAACTCATGCTCAGTCATATCCGACTCTTTGCAACCCTATGGACTGTAACCCACCAGGCTCCTCTGTCCCTGGTATTCTCTAGGCAAGAATATTGGAGTGAGTTGCCATTTCCTACTCTAAGGATCTTCCTGACCTAGGGATTCAACCCGGCATTTGTGCCTGGATTATGTTATATGTATCTTTACAGAGTTTCTCTACCTTTATGACATGGCTCAGACAGTAAATGCAGGAGACCCAGGTACAATCCCTGAGTCGGGAAGATCCCCTGAAGAGTAGGAAATGGCATCCCACTCCAGTATTCTTGCCTGGGATATCCCATGGACTGAGGATCCTGGAAGGTTATGGTCTGTGTGGTCTCAAGAGTCTGGCACAACTTAGCAACTAAACCAGCAGTATTCTTTTTTATTTTTAAAGTAAGATTTTATTTTTTAAATTTTATTTATTTATCTTTAACAGAGTTTTGTTGTTTACTGCCACACATTGACCCAAATCCTCCATAGGTATATACACATTCCCCCCCACCAAACCTCCTCCCCATCTCCCTCCCCACCCCACCCCTCCAGGTCACCACAGAGCCCCTGTTTGAGATCCCCTAGTCCCACAGCATGTTCCCCTTCCTTAAGCCAATGTCCATAAGATTTTCTCCATGTCCTCCTCTCCATTGCTGCTCTGCATATTCATTTATCAGCACCATCTTTGCCCAGAGAATCTCATGGACAGAGGAGACTGCAACCCATGGGTCTTCGTTATTTATCTCAGAGAAATAAAAGTTTAAAACCACACAAAAAGTGCTGTGCATAGCAGTTTTATTTTCAAAAACCAAACACTGGAAGCAATCAAAAAGGTTCTGGGGAGCTGCAAAGTTAGCAAACTGAGGCTAACCTAATATCCACGCTGTGGGATATTACACAGCAGTTCAAGGAACACCCTATTTATGTGCGCAGTGACCTGGTTGACATCAGAGCGTTGTGCAGAGTAGAAGCCAATCTCAAAATGTCATATACCGTATGATTCCTTTTTGTAACATTCTTGAAATCGCAATAGTATAGAGATGGAAAACAGATTAGTGCTTGCCAGGAGGTGGCGGAGGGGTGCAGGGAGGGGTGAGGCGAGGAATGGGTGTTCCTGTAAAGGGGTAGCACGGGGTAGAACTCATGCTCAGTCATATCCGACTCTTTGCAACCCTATGGACTGTAACCCACCAGGCTCCTCTGTCCCTGGTATTCTCTAGGCAAGAATATTGGAGTGAGTTGCCATTTCCTACTCTAAGGATCTTCCTGACCTAGGGATTCAACCCCAGTCTCTAGCATTGCCTGCATTGGCAGCCAGATTTTTTACCATTGAGCCACCTGGGAAGCCCAAACTAGGAATCTTTATATAAAATGCAAATTGTATCATAATGTTCTCCCTCATAAAGCATTTCAGAGTCTTCCCATGACTCTTCAGGTAAAGACAGAATTGCACATGGTGTGCTCAGCAAGACCTCCCTTGGTCTGATTCCTTCTCTTGTCTCTTGCCTCATCTAAGACCTCACTCTCTTTGAAATCCAAATACTGCCCTTGTTTCACTGCTTCAAACATGTCATGCATGCTTTGCCCCAACCCAGCCTCTAAGCATACTATTTCCTCAGTTGAGAGAAAATAATAATACAGTCTTCTAGTCACACACCATCCTTTTTTTTTTTTTTTTAAACATTTATTTATTTATTTTGTGGGGGTGGGGAGGGAGAGGGGTGGGCAGGCCACTTTCATTGGTCTTTCACTTATCTAGTTTCATCCATCTTTGTTCTTTGGCCCATGTAGACCTCCCATCGCGGTGGCATCTGTTGTCACAGAGCACAGGTTCTGGGCACATGCGCTCCAGAGCTCCGGCTCGGTAATTGGACACATCGGTCCAGCCGCTCTGCAACACGTGGGATCTTCCCAGGTGAGGGATCGAACCTGTGCCCCTTTGCACTGCAAGGTGGTGTCCTTACCCACTGGACCACCAGGGAAGCCCACACCATCCTTTCAATAAAAGTTAATTCTGTATTCCCAGGTGCTTCAACCACAAGCTCTAGAGTCCTCCCTTTCCTTTTTGTTCTCTTTGATTATACTTTCAAAATATCAGTAAAGTCATATTAGCCCTAACATTAAAATGCATCTAGATGGCTTCCCTGGTGATCCAGTGGGTAAGGACACCACCTTGCAGTGCAAGGGACGCCAGTTCGATCCCTGGCCTGGGAAGATCCCACGTGCCGTGGAGCGGCTGGACCGACGTGTCCAGTTGCCAAGCCGGAGCTCTGGAGTGCATGTGGCCAGAGCCGGTGCTCTGCGACAACAGAGGCTACTGCGATGGGAGGCCCACATGGGCCAAAGCACAAAGACGGATGAAAATAGATAAATGAAAGACCAATAGAAGTGGCCTGCCTGCCCCCTTCCCTCCCCACTCCACCCCCCAAAAAATGCATCTAGAATCTAATGATTTCCCAGTATCTCCAGACCTGCCCCCCTGATATAAGCCACTGATGTCTTACCTGGGTGATTATAGTAGTCATCCAACTGCTCTTTAGGCTTGTGTTCCCATATCACCTTCAGTCTCAACATAACCAAAGAAGTACATTTAAAATATCAGTCATGTCATATTATTCTTCCATTCAGAAGTAACCAGTGTTTTTCCAACTCACTAATTATCCAGAGTTCTTCTAATAGCTCTCAGGGCCTCTCCTCCCTGGCATGCTATTACACTCTGACTTCATCTATACTGACCCTTAGCACACCCTTCCACCCACACTGGCTCCCTTGCTCTCCCCAGAATAAGTCCTATGCCTTCTGTCTTAGTGTATTGGAAGGTGGTGTTTTCACCAGTGACTTCCATCTGGTCTTTTCTTAAATATTGACTCAATGCCTTTCCTTCCCCTGCTTTATTCTTTTTTCACAGAACTTACCATGATTTATCAATATTTTTATTTTGTTTGTTTATGCTCCTCCCTCATGTCTGTAAGAGCAAGACTTGTATTTTATTCATTTCTCTGCCATTAGCACTGTAAACAGTACCTGAACAGACTAGACAATAAATACTTGGTGAAAGAATGATATCTCTTATGGGAAGTGACCTATCCTGGTCCCTCTTCTCACTGAATGTTCCTCTTGGGATAATCTTACATGTTCATTTGGTTTTATTTATCATCCAAAGGCTAAGGGAACACAGGCATTTATCTCCAACCAAATCTGTCTGTCCTGAGGTCCTTCGCTGTTTACCGTAGGTTGCATGAACTTCTCCACTCAGCATCCCATTCATCTCTGACTCAACATGGTTCAAGTTGATCATAACCCTTCCTCTCTTCCTGTCTCTCACTCCCACCATCTGCTCCTCTTACTATTCTCTGTCATGGAGAATCACATCATGATCAGCCTCATTACCAAGCTAAGCTAGAATCTTTTTGCCTCAGTCTCCGTCTGCCTGTAATCAGTCAGCAAATCTTACTTGTCCAAACCTCTCTTTGTTTACCAGCACGTTTGTTCATGACTGTGCCATCTCTAATCTGAATTCCTTAAACAGCTTCCTCACTGTCTCTGACTCTCCTCCAGCCCCCACTCCTCCTTTCAGCCAAGCTGGCCATTTAGAAGGCCGGAACTGTAGGTCACTGTGAAGAGTACCCTTCCATGAGGCTTGTTGCTGTCAGAACCAATCTCAAACTTTATTAGCTTGCTTAAAAAGCCATTCTTGTGGCCTGTTCCTTTTCGCTTCTTGGGCATTACTTCCATCTCCAACACAGCCAGGCTGAATTTCATTTCATCCCTCGTATACATCATGTTTTCTTGCTTCTGAACCGGTAAACAGGCAAGTTCTTGGCATAATATTCTTTCTTTTTCTAGTTTTAACCTCTTTCCCCTTTCATTTACCTTGAAAACTCATACTAATTTTTTTAGACTCAGTTTATGTCAAGTTCTCCCAGAAAAAAGAATCCTCCTGATCTTCAGTGTTGGATATGTGCCCCTTCCAAGTATTCCACCAGATCGTGTTGTCACATATTTTAATGTCTGTGTTCCCTCTGTTTGTCTATGTCTAGTGTACTGTCTTTCAATTAGTAGGCTTCTGATGAAGCTACTTTGCTGCATACATTTGAATATGTTGGGTTAGTCAAAAAGTTTGTTCTGTTTTCTGAGTGAACTTTTTGGCCAGCCCAATATAAGCAATACTTTTCATTGTAAAAATAAAATCAATATGACAATCAAGAAAAATCATCATTTGATCTTGGGTTAATCCTACCTTTGCATCTGACTGGCTGTCTGATTTGATACTACATGTTATTGATCATAACGAACCTTTCTCAACCAAATCTGTCTGTCCTGAGTCCTCGTTTACCGTAGGTTGCATGAACTTCTCACTCAGCATCCCATTCATCTCTGACTCAACATGGTTCAAGTTGATCATAACCCTTCCTCTCTTCCTGTCTCTCACTCCCACCATCTGCTCCTCTTACTATTCTCTGTCATGGAGAATCACATCATGATCAGCCTCATTACCAAGCTAAGCTAGAATCTTTTTGCCTCAGTCTCCGTCTGCCTGTAATCAGTCAGCAAATCTTACTTGTCCAAACCTCTCTTTGTTTACCAGCACGTTTGTTCATGACTGTGCCATCTCTAATCTGAATTCCTTAAACAGCTTCCTCACTGTCTCTGACTCTCCTCCAGCCCCCACTCCTCCTTTCAGCCAAGCTGGCCATTTAGAAGGCCGGAACTGTAGGTCACTGTGAAGAGTACCCTTCCATGAGGCTTGTTGCTGTCAGAACCAATCTCAAACTTTATTAGCTTGCTTAAAAAGCCATTCTTGTGGCCTGTTCCTTTTCGCTTCTTGGGCATTACTTCCATCTCCAACACAGCCAGGCTGAATTTCATTTCATCCCTCGTATACATCATGTTTTCTTGCTTCTGAACCGGTAAACAGGCAAGTTCTTGGCATAATATTCTTTCTTTTTCTAGTTTTAACCTCTTTCCCCTTTCATTTACCTTGAAAACTCATACTAATTTTTTTAGACTCAGTTTATGTCAAGTTCTCCCAGAAAAAAGAATCCTCCTGATCTTCAGTGTTGGATATGTGCCCCTTCCAAGTATTCCACCAGATCGTGTTGTCACATATTTTAATGTCTGTGTTCCCTCTGTTTGTCTATGTCTAGTGTACTGTCTTTCAATTAGTAGGCTTCTGATGAAGCTACTTTGCTGCATACATTTGAATATGTTGGGTTAGTCAAAAAGTTTGTTCTGTTTTCTGAGTGAACTTTTTGGCCAGCCCAATATAAGCAATACTTTTCATTGTAAAAATAAAATCAATATGACAATCAAGAAAAATCATCATTTGATCTTGGGTTAATCCTACCTTTGCATCTGACTGGCTGTCTGATTTGATGATATATAATTCATTTGAATCCTGTTTACTTATATGAGAAATAAGAGATAAGAAACAGGTTACCTCCAGATTTAAAAAAAAAAAAAAAAGAAACCTCCCTAGCAGTCCAGTGGCTAGGACTCTGGAGCTTCCACTGCAAGGGGCACAAATTCAGTCCCCAGTTGGAGAAGTTAAGATCCCGCAAACCAAGTAGTACAGCCAAGAAAAAAAGAAGCAGAGTTGTATGGAGGTGAATTTAAAATATCAAAGCTGTTGGAAGTCATGGTTAAGGCAGCTCCTCTTATAAATAAATGGGTTTTTTTTTATCATTAGAATGATCCATAATAGATACTTCTATCATCAGCAGGGTAGCACTTTTGATAATTTTTCAACATGTATTAATCAAATACATTAGTCAGTCTATGATGAATAAAATATGCAATGTATTAGAGCAGTATGGAAAAAAATGAAATATACAAGTCTTATTTTTTTAAAAAAAAAAGCAAGTATTTGGCACTTGAAACTGCATTTGGTTATTTCTGTCAATACTTGAATCTCTGGCTAAGAGAATTAAATATGAGATATCAATGCAATAGTGAACATTTATTTTTAGAGGAAAAAAAGATGCATGGCTTTAGCATCCAGGTATTTTGCATGTTCTATGCTGAAATTTGGCTGAAATCCATGTTTAATGCATATCTTGGAAAGGGTTGGTCTCTTAAATCAAGACAGAGCCTGCCTGCCAAGAACTGGCATGTTACATGGATCACTATAATGTCACAATCTCAAGGGTACACTAGTATGTTTTTTCTTCTGCCTGATCTTCATTACCCTTCCAAGTATTCCACCGATGTTGTCACATATTTTAATGTCTGTGTTCCCTCTGTTTGTCTATGTCTAGTGTACTGTCTTTCAATTAGTAGGCTTCTGATGAAGCTACTTTGCTGCATACATTTGAATATGTTGGGTTAGTCAAAAAGTTTGTTCTGTTTTCTGAGTGAACTTTTTGGCCAGCCCAATATAAGCAATACTTTTCATTGTAAAAATAAAATCAATATGACAATCAAGAAAAATCATCATTTGATCTTGGGTTAATCCTACCTTTGCATCTGACTGGCTGTCTGATTTGATGATATATAATTCATTTGAATCCTGTTTACTTATATGAGAAATAAGAGATAAGAAACAGGTTACCTCCAGATTTAAAAAAAAAAAAAAAAGAAACCTCCCTAGCAGTCCAGTGGCTAGGACTCTGGAGCTTCCACTGCAAGGGGCACAAATTCAGTCCCCAGTTGGAGAAGTTAAGATCCCGCAAACCAAGTAGTACAGCCAAGAAAAAAAGAAGCAGAGTTGTATGGAGGTGAATTTAAAATATCAAAGCTGTTGGAAGTCATGGTTAAGGCAGCTCCTCTTATAAATAAATGGGTTTTTTTTTATCATTAGAATGATCCATAATAGATACTTCTATCATCAGCAGGGTAGCACTTTTGATAATTTTTCAACATGTATTAATCAAATACATTAGTCAGTCTATGATGAATAAAATATGCAATGTATTAGAGCAGTATGGAAAAAAATGAAATATACAAGTCTTATTTTTTTAAAAAAAAAAGCAAGTATTTGGCACTTGAAACTGCATTTGGTTATTTCTGTCAATACTTGAATCTCTGGCTAAGAGAATTAAATATGAGATATCAATGCAATAGTGAACATTTATTTTTAGAGGAAAAAAAGATGCATGGCTTTAGCATCCAGGTATTTTGCATGTTCTATGCTGAAATTTGGCTGAAATCCATGTTTAATGCATATCTTGGAAAGGGTTGGTCTCTTAAATCAAGACAGAGCCTGCCTGCCAAGAACTGGCATGTTACATGGATCACTATAATGTCACAATCTCAAGGGTACACTCTAGGAAGTAAGATTGGTATCAAATGTTTATGTCATCTGTAAAGCTAAAGTAAGTACAGTGAATTGACAGTATGTTGTAAAAGGAGAAATACAAAAAATTTTATCTGATTTTATGCTTAGAATGTGAATGAAATTTTCTATACTAATTTCTTTCAACATTATTCATATATCTGGTTTGCTCCTCTCTTCAATGAAAAGTCCAGAAAGAGAATTATATATATATATATATATATATATATATGTACACACACTAGTATTAGAGTGTTGGAATTGCAGCAGCTGTTTTTAAGTCCAAAGATATGACATAGTAAGCAGTCATTGAATAAACATAACCTACTTTGAGGTGTGAGAGCACATTGAAATGCTTTATTGCAGCTTATAATGGCATCTTAAAGGAAAATTTCAAAACCATGCACATTAAAGGCCATGTTCCAATTCCCCAAAATTGTTCAGAGAAGTATTCAGAAGCCACATGTGAAAACTGTTTGAAATGTTCAGTTCTGAAGGCTCTTTTAACTGTCTGTCTTCTTTTTGCCAAGTGATACCCTGTTCCATGCCTCTGGCTGTTATTTGGTATTTATAGAATCCCATCAGCATACGTGGAACTTTACTGAAGACATAAGTGAAGATCAGTGTCAGAGACTGTAAACTATTTTCCATTCTATTTATATGAGCTTAATAAACAGTAAAGGGCCTGACTGGTGTCAAGCCAATAGAGTAGTAATGTAGCCTGGAAATTGCTCTGAAGTTTCAGATTTGGATAATCGTACTACTGGTGTTACCAAATACTGCTGCTACTCTGCAGGAAGTTTAGAAATAGAAACAGCACTTTAAAAAAGATTGTGCCACTCTTTGACTGCGCCTGAAAGTCAAGGGTTTTTTTTTTTTTTTCTTTTTTTACTCTAATCATCCTCCTTTGTTGCTTAAGGGAGCACTGAGGAGGATTGCCAGCCATTTAAGAATTCTTTACCTAGAACAGTAAGTCTCACCCTGGACGTAGTACATCCCAACATACTTTCTGAGTAAACAATGAAGAGGGTTGACTCCTAGCTAGTGCCTCAGCAGTTGTGCATTCTAATGCATATTCTCATGGGATTGTATTGCATTTCTAAACATCCTCGTAATGAAAAATCTTATAAGAATTATTCACCTTAGACGTTCTTCTTTCAGTTAGAAATTGCCAAATACATAGGATTGAAAATTAGTGTATTAGAATATAGAAGCAAGGCATCAATAAAAGTTTCATGCATACAATAAATCTTAAATAGGCAGAAATCAGATATATTTTTATAATTAAAAAGGGTTCATGCCAAAAGATACAAGCAGAAAATGGGAGTGTACGAAATATTTTTCATGAAAAAATGCTTAGTTTGTCTGTGGTAGAGGTTTAGTGGAAAATAAGTGATATGCTTAAAAATAATTTGAAAACACTGTTCTTAAGAAGGAAGTTAATCCTCATTGTATCTACTCTGGTAGTACATTGCTTAGTTAGCATCATATTATATTTTTTACTCATAACAATTTTGAAAAATAAAGCTTGAGATAAAAATGTTTATGGATCAACTTGGTTCATTTCTTTTTATCCACTCTGTCTGTAGAAAACCATGTGCCTTGTTTTGTTGCCAAGTGATACCTTTTCTGGCTGTTATTTGGTATTTATAGAATCCCATCAGCATACGTGGAACTATACTGAAGACATAAGTGAAGATCAGTGTCAGAGACTGTAAACTATTTTCCATTCTATTTATATGAGCTTAATAAACAGTAAAGGGCCTGACTGGTGTCAAGCCAATAGAGTAGTAATGTAGCCTGGAAATTGCTCTGAAGTTTCAGATTTGGATAATCGTACTACTGGTGTTACCAAATACTGCTGCTACTCTGCAGGAAGTTTAGAAATAGAAACAGCACTTTAAAAAAGATTGTGCCACTCTTTGACTGCGCCTGAAAGTCAAGGGTTTTTTTTTTTTTTTCTTTTTTTACTCTAATCATCCTCCTTTGTTGCTTAAGGGAGCACTGAGGAGGATTGCCAGCCATTTAAGAATTCTTTACCTAGAACAGTAAGTCTCACCCTGGACGTAGTACATCCCAACATACTTTCTGAGTAAACAATGAAGAGGGTTGACTCCTAGCTAGTGCCTCAGCAGTTGTGCATTCTAATGCATATTCTCATGGGATTGTATTGCATTTCTAAACATCCTCGTAATGAAAAATCTTATAAGAATTATTCACCTTAGACGTTCTTCTTTCAGTTAGAAATTGCCAAATACATAGGATTGAAAATTAGTGTATTAGAATATAGAAGCAAGGCATCAATAAAAGTTTCATGCATACAATAAATCTTAAATAGGCAGAAATCAGATATATTTTTATAATTAAAAAGGGTTCATGCCAAAAGATACAAGCAGAAAATGGGAGTGTACGAAATATTTTTCATGAAAAAATGCTTAGTTTGTCTGTGGTAGAGGTTTAGTGGAAAATAAGTGATATGCTTAAAAATAATTTGAAAACACTGTTCTTAAGAAGGAAGTTAATCCTCATTGTATCTACTCTGGTAGTACATTGCTTAGTTAGCATCATATTATATTTTTTACTCATAACAATTTTGAAAAATAAAGCTTGAGATAAAAATGTTTATGGATCAACTTGGTTCATTTCTTTTTATCCACTCTGTCTGTAGAAAAACCATGTGCCTTGTTTTGTTCTCCTGTTGGAAAAGATCAGCCTATTCTTCTATCAGAAAAAGTTTTGGATGGAACTTCTTGTGGACATCAGGGATTAGATGTTTGTGCAAATGGCAGGTGTCAGGTAAGACTTTCCAAAAGGGAGAGTGTCTGCCCTGTGAGAGGCTAGAGGGCCTTCAAGCAACTTCATAGTGTGGGGGAAAGCTCTGAACTAGATTCAAAAGATGTGGATTTAGTCTTGCCTCAACTGTGATCTTCAGCAAGTCTGATCTCCTTTGAAGTTCATTTTTTTATGAGTATAATCAAGGGTTGAGACTAGAAAATCTATAATGTCCATTTCTCATTGAAAGAATCTGACATGTTTATTCAATAATGTATGTATTACAAGTCTGAAATTGCAACAGTGTGGGAATTTTATGTCAAAGCATTCCAGACCGAGAAAAAACCCCAAGCACTTCAGTTTGCCATGTCTTGTGTCTAAGACTGAGTCATGTGGCAAAAACCTATAAAATCAGTCCTATTACTCATTAATGTTACAATATTATCAACATTCTTGAGTCAGCTGATTTTAAATATATACTGAATTTTTTATTGTACTTAAAGATTTCATCTGCCTTTCTGTTTCTTTCTAAAAGTAATCTCTATCTACCATATACATTTATGGGCATACCTTTATTATTAGAAAAGTAGACATTCTCTTAAAATCAATATGAATAGCATAGGGGAAAGATCAATGGCCAAAGCTCTGAAGTGACTGCTTATGGATCTGCCGCTATCTCAGGGTGGCTTCCCCTGGATGATTAATATGCAGAAAGTTTAGTACCAGGTACTTTCATGATCAGATGTATAGAGAGGAAGAAGGAGGCAGGACTGAGCACAGAAGCAATTGGGCTGCCACAGTTACAAGAACTCTGTTGCCTTTGTGAGGAGTATTGTAATTGGGTGGCTCTTCAAAGTTGTCTCCATTTGGGGAGACAAAACCTGACCTTTTTAACCCGTATTATCTACTAGATACAAGTTGTCCCAGGGGACGAGGAGGCCATGATCTTGGGAAAGGCAGTTTTCTTTAGGCTAGGCATGTTCTGGAAAGGAATGAAGGCCAAGAGCCATCAACTGCAAAATTTCCTGGGTATATGGGAAGAGAATATGTACATCCCTTAGTAATGAAAGAGGAGTCTGAGTGGATAAATGCTCAGAATCCATGACAGCCACGAGGAAACGATGCTCTTGGGAAAATCACTTAAAATATGTGTGCATCCCTTAACTAATCTATAAAACGAAATAGGGGCTTCCCTGGTGGTCCAGTGGGTAAGGACACTGCCTTGCAGTGCAAGGGGCACCAGTTCAATCCCTGGCCTGGGAAGATCCCACGTCCTGCGAGAGCGGCTGGACCGATGTGTCCAATTACCGAGCCAGAGCTCTGTAGCACATGCGCCCAGAGCCGGTGCTCTGCGACAACAGAGCCCACCGCGATGGGAGGCCCACAGGGGCCAAAGCACAAAGATGGAGGAAAATAGAGAAATGAAAGACCAATAGAAGTGGCCCGCCTGCCCCATCCCTCCCCAACCCCCCCCCCCAAATAAATAAATTAAAAAAAAATAGTTATTATTTAAAACGAAATAGGCAGGCCAGTGGTCATTGACTTTTTTGTGTAATATACTCCTTTGAGAATTTGCTAAGAGTTTGGTTGCTTACTCTAAAAATGCATGCCTGCTGACCACTAGCACATACAGGTACATGCACACACGCACTGTAGTTTGAAAACAATCACAAACTGTGGATGGATCAATCTGTGGTCCAATAGAAGCCTCTAGACTTCTGAGTAAAAACTTGGAAACAATATGAAACTTAAATGTTTTACCAGCTCTTAGATTCTTTATTTTGCCAGCATGCTACAATATTTAAACCATAGAATCATGCAATATAAATGGCATAAGAAACAGTCTTATAATTACATATTAATTTCCTTTATTCTTTAACAAAAAGTATAAAATGTTTTTGCATTTAAAACTGCCACAGTTACAAGAACTTTGTTGCCTTTGTGAGGAGTATTGTAATTGGGTGGCTCTTCAAAGTTGTCTCCATTTGGGGAGACAAAACCTGACCTTTTTAACCCGTATTATCTACTAGATACAAGTTGTCCCAGGGGACGAGGAGGCCATGATCTTGGGAAAGGCAGTTTTCTTTAGGCTAGGCATGTTCTGGAAAGGAATGAAGGCCAAGAGCCATCAACTGCAAAATTTCCTGGGTATATGGGAAGAGAATATGTACATCCCTTAGTAATGAAAGAGGAGTCTGAGTGGATAAATGCTCAGAATCCATGACAGCCACGAGGAAACGATGCTCTTGGGAAAATCACTTAAAATATGTGTGCATCCCTTAACTAATCTATAAAACGAAATAGGGGCTTCCCTGGTGGTCCAGTGGGTAAGGACACTGCCTTGCAGTGCAAGGGGCACCAGTTCAATCCCTGGCCTGGGAAGATCCCACGTCCTGCGAGAGCGGCTGGACCGATGTGTCCAATTACCGAGCCAGAGCTCTGTAGCACATGCGCCCAGAGCCTGTGCTCTGCGACAACAGAGCCCACTGCAATGGGAGGCCCACATGGGCCAAAGCACAAAGATGGATGAAAATAGAGAAATGAAAGACCAATAGAAGTGGCCCGCCTGCCCCATCCCTCCCCAACCCCCCCCCCCAAATAAATAAATTAAAAAAAAATAGTTATTATTTAAAACGAAATAGGCAGGCCAGTGGTCATTGACTTTTTTGTGTAATATACTCCTTTGAGAATTTGCTAAGAGTTTGGTTGCTTACTCTAAAAATGCATGCCTGCTGACCACTAGCACATACAGGTACATGCACACACGCACTGTAGTTTGAAAACAATCACAAACTGTGGATGGATCAATCTGTGGTCCAATAGAAGCCTCTAGACTTCTGAGTAAAAACTTGGAAACAATATGAAACTTAAATGTTTTACCAGCTCTTAGATTCTTTATTTTGCCAGCATGCTACAATATTTAAACCATAGAATCATGCAATATAAATGGCATAAGAAACAGTCTTATAATTACATATTAATTTCCTTTATTCTTTAACAGAATATGGCAGTAGCTCAAAATATAGTTTTTCATTTGTCCATTTAAAAATCATTGCAGGTATGTGTGTATATATATATATATATATATATATACACACACACACACACACACACATGTGATTTGCAGGACTCTATGTTGTACAATTTAAACTTTTATCTTTATTTCATTATTGTATGTAAATGTCAGCTTAGTGTGACTTAAAATGAATGCATTTTTCAAACGAAATTATTTTCCTAGCTTATATGCCAAATACAAAGTTTACATTACTATGCTTTTCAATTAACAGTATTGTGTAAGCCAGATCTTTTATAGATTCCCTAACTAGACATTAAAGTAGCAGCAGCAAAAACAAATTCTGCATAAGTGTTACGTGAGTCTGACAATTGAAATTAAAGTTCCGTGCAATGGATTGTGACTCCTGATACTTCAAGATTCTGGCTTTTTAGCTAAAATGTTTCATTCAGTCTTTTAAAATAATTAAAAACATGCTTCCTTTTTTTCTTTCTGACAATGCTCTGTATACTGGTTTGGCTGGAACGTTTTGTTTTATCCTAAAATATGCAGCATCAAAGTTGAATGCAGAATTCTAAATTTGGTGAGTGGACTTAAGGAGGGCAATTGAAAATAGACAGGTTTCTCCTGCTGTTTCAGTTTGCCTCCTTGGCATTTATATCCTGGAAAAGTATAGAGAAAGCTGTCTTCTTTGTTATCATGGTACTCTCCTATCTTTAGCCTGACAGTGGTCCTTCAGGTACCCACCCCAGTTAAATGATGTCTTTTCTGAGTCATTCATGCTCAGTCTTTGGAGTTATATGGGCATATTTTGAAAAGTGTAGATACTTGTGACTACTGATTATAAAATATGAATTTTTTCACTCTTATTTTAAATATACATGATTATTGAGCTATAAAATGATGGCTATACCTGTGTTTTATTTTAGGTTATAGAAACATACTATCCTAAATACAAGGGTTAAAAAAAAAACCTAACTATGCTTCCCTGGTGGTCCAGTGGGTAAGGACACCGCCTTGCAGTGCAAGGGGCGCCGGTTTTATCCCTGGCCTGGGAAGATCCCATGTGCCGCGGAGTGGCTGGACCGATGTGTCCAGTCGCCGAGCCGGAGCTCTGGAGTGCATGCGCCCAGAGCTGGTGCTCTGCAACAACAGAAGCCACCGCAGTGGGAGGCCCACATGGGCCAAAGAACAAAGATGGATGAAAATGGACAAATAAAAGACCAGTAGAAGTGGCCCGCCTGCCCCCATCTCTCCCCCACCCCCCCCCCCCCACAAAAAAAAAAAAACCTAACAGACAACTATATACTCATTTGTTCAATCATTTTACTGCTATTTATCAAGTTTATTGTATTTACCTAGAAAGAAGCTAGATGCTAAGGGTAGAATAATAAAGTTGCTTTTTATCATTTCAGAACCACTATAAACTCTCAATTTGCTCTTCATTTGTACATGCCAAACAAATTCTGCATAAGTGTTACGTGAGTCTGACAATTGAAATTAAAGTTCCGTGCAATGGATTGTGACTCCTGATACTTCAAGATTCTGGCTTTTTAGCTAAAATGTTTCATTCAGTCTTTTAAAATAATTAAAACATGCTTCCTTTTTTTCTTTCTGACAATGCTCTGTATACTGGTTTGGCTGGAACGTTTTGTTTTATCCTAAAATATGCAGCATCAAAGTTGAATGCAGAATTCTAAATTTGGTGAGTGGACTTAAGGAGGGCAATTGAAAATAGACAGGTTTCTCCTGCTGTTTCAGTTTGCCTCCTTGGCATTTATATCCTGGAAAAGTATAGAGAAAGCTGTCTTCTTTGTTATCATGGTACTCTCCTATCTTTAGCCTGACAGTGGTCCTTCAGGTACCCACCCCAGTTAAATGATGTCTTTTCTGAGTCATTCATGCTCAGTCTTTGGAGTTATATGGGCATATTTTGAAAAGTGTAGATACTTGTGACTACTGATTATAAAATATGAATTTTTTCACTCTTATTTTAAATATACATGATTATTGAGCTATAAAATGATGGCTATACCTGTGTTTTATTTTAGGTTATAGAAACATACTATCCTAAATACAAGGGTTAAAAAAAAAACCTAACTATGCTTCCCTGGTGGTCCAGTGGGTAAGGACACTGCCTTGCAGTGCAAGGGGCGCCGGTTTGATCCCTGGCCTGGGAAGATCCCACGTGCCGTGGAGCGGCTGGACCGATGTGTCCAATTGCCGAGCCGGAGCTCTGGAGCGCATGCGCCCAGAGCCAGTGCTCTGCAACAACAGAAGCCACCGCAATGGGAGGCCCACATGGGCCAAAGCACAAAGATGGATGAAAATAGATAAATGAAAGAGCAATAGAAGTGACCCGCCTGCCCCCATCTCTCCCCAACCCACTCCCCCCCCACAAAAAAAAACCTAACAGACAACTATATACTCATTTGTTCAATCATTTTACTGCTATTTATCAAGTTTATTGTATTTACCTAGAAAGAAGCTAGATGCTAAGGGTAGAATAATAAAGTTGCTTTTTATCATTTCAGAACCACTATAAACTCTCAATTTGCTCTTCATTTGTACATGAAGGAGAGATTTTCTGAACCTGAGGGCTCTTGCTTAGTGACCTCTTGCAGTCATCTTTGTTGTATTTTGAGAATTTCCTGCGGTGGCCACTTCTTTCATCCAGGATCGTTCTTTCTCTTTCTTCCTAAATAAGCATAGATTTGCTGATCAGAGTTCACTACTGCCTTGCTTTGTCTACTTTTTGACCTTGATATAAACCCCCTTCACAAAAAGAAAGGATACTTTTTAATGCAGCTTTAATGTGATTTTTGCTTTCTTGGGATATTCATCTTGCATTTGTGTTTTCTAATCAGGTTTCTCCCCCAGCCCAACACCACTAACACCAACACCAACCACAGAAAAAGACTCTGTGGGGTTTTTTTGTTTGTTTTTTTTTATTAGGACTCTGGTTTTGTCTCTGTTTTATTTGATATTTTAAATTTGTATTTCAATAGCTGTAACTTGTTATAAATGGATGTATCATGCAGCTTCTTCTTGATTAAGGGTAATGATATAATTCTACCATTTATTTCAGGCACTACCAACACATTAACTTCTGCTCTTTGAGTATGCACTTTGTAAGATATCATCTTTTCTGAATATCAGTGGGAGACCAACATTATTCACTAAAAAAGAGTTGATGTTTTAATCCAGGAAGATGCATATTAATATAGATCTTCCAGAAACATATACAAATTAATTCTCCCACTGTTAATATTTTCTTATAACAACCACAGGTTGTGAACAGTTCTTGCTCACTTGTGGTACATTCCAAAGAAGGTGGGGAATAGAATATTATTCATGTACTGTGATGAATGTAAACATTTATGTTTGGTTTGCAAAAGTTAATATTTGACATATAGCAGCCATTTTAGAAGTGAAACCATCCATATGGTGAAGCCTGTCAGTTCCATGCTGAGTAGAATGAATTGGATCAGTCATGTTATATTTAGTAGAAATGTGATTTCCTTCGGGATTTATGTAAATTGCATTTATATCAGTAATAGCTTTTCAAACTTCTTTAGGATGCCATTTAATTCCTAATATAAGAAAAAAACACTTTTATCATTTCCCTACTATTTGGTCAATTTGCAAATGATATTATTTGACATGAGTTTGGTGTATTAGTTTGCACCAGTGAATATGGCATTTTACTAATTTGTCAAATAAATACATCTAGTTTGTAGAGACTACACTTGTCTGAAAGTAGTGGGTAAAAGAAAAAAAGCTCATTTGTTGATGTACTGTCATTCTCTTGTTGCAGAAAGTTGGCTGCGATGGTTTATTAGGGTCTCTTGCAAGGGAAGATCATTGTGGTGTGTGCAATGGCAATGGAAAATCATGCAAAATCATTAAAGGAGATTTTAATCACACCAGAGGAGCAGGTGATATTTTTTTTTTTTCAAAATTACTAATCTGAACAATCTTTGGGGATGGAATACATTGAACTTGATTTAGGAATCACATTTCTGATTGTTGAAGACTTTTATAATGGGTATTGAATGATTTTCATGATGACATATAATAATCCTGAAAAAATTTTTAATTTGCATTTCAATAGCTGTAACTTGTTATAAATGGATGTATCATGCAGCTTCTTCTTGATTAAGGGTAATGATATAATTCTACCATTTATTTCAGGCACTACCAACACATTAACTTCTGCTCTTTGAGTATGCACTTTGTAAGATATCATCTTTTCTGAATATCAGTGGGAGACCAACATTATTCACTAAAAAAGAGTTGATGTTTTAATCCAGGAAGATGCATATTAATATAGATCTTCCAGAAACATATACAAATTAATTCTCCCACTGTTAATATTTTCTTATAACAACCACAGGTTGTGAACAGTTCTTGCTCACTTGTGGTACATTCCAAAGAAGGTGGGGAATAGAATATTATTCATGTACTGTGATGAATGTAAACATTTATGTTTGGTTTGCAAAAGTTAATATTTGACATATAGCAGCCATTTTAGAAGTGAAACCATCCATATGGTGAAGCCTGTCAGTTCCATGCTGAGTAGAATGAATTGGATCAGTCATGTTATATTTAGTAGAAATGTGATTTCCTTCGGGATTTATGTAAATTGCATTTATATCAGTAATAGCTTTTCAAACTTCTTTAGGATGCCATTTAATTCCTAATATAAGAAAAAAACACTTTTATCATTTCCCTACTATTTGGTCAATTTGCAAATGATATTATTTGACATGAGTTTGGTGTATTAGTTTGCACCAGTGAATATGGCATTTTACTAATTTGTCAAATAAATACATCTAGTTTGTAGAGACTACACTTGTCTGAAAGTAGTGGGTAAAAGAAAAAAAGCTCATTTGTTGATGTACTGTCATTCTCTTGTTGCAGAAAGTTGGCTGCGATGGTTTATTAGGGTCTCTTGCAAGGGAAGATCATTGTGGTGTGTGCAATGGCAATGGAAAATCATGCAAAATCATTAAAGGAGATTTTAATCACACCAGAGGAGCAGGTGATATTTTTTTTTTTTCAAAATTACTAATCTGAACAATCTTTGGGGATGGAATACATTGAACTTGATTTAGGAATCACATTTCTGATTGTTGAAGACTTTTATAATGGGTATTGAATGATTTTTCATGATGACATATAATACATGTGATACGAGCCAGAAATGCTAACAAACCCATTTCACAATACTGAGAATATGAAGTCATCTGTTGTGCATTTAATAAATTGGAGCAACAAGGGAATAATCTAATTTGCATTGGCTCATGTTACCAGGTTTCTGCAGACCTTATCCTTTGATGTAACGTATTAATGTCTTACAGAGAATAATGTTTTCTAACAGCCTGAAGCAACTATTGAGAGTATCAGTCTTCAGGTTTTTCAGCTTTCCATTTTCTTTATATACTTTTTTAATATTTTTACTAAATTCAAAAAAAGAAAATGTTTTGAAAACAGAGAATCTATAGCAGTGTAGCATGTTGGAAACTATAACAGGGAATCAGCAGATGTGGGCTGATGTTCCAGATATATTAAGAACAAAAACACATCCACTCTTGTTTCCTTTCCTCATCTATAAACACTCATACTCAGGGGATATGAGGATGAACAGACGGTAAATGATCTATGTAGTGTGAATTTTAAAGTAATCCATAAGAAAAAGTGATGTCTGTACTGAAGTATAGTGACTCACAATAGACTTTATATACAGAAAATTCTTTAAACACAAGCTCTCAAGATTATTGGGAGGAAACAAATATTCTATGTTTACATTAGTGTCCTACCTAAACATCTGTCTATTGAACTATCGTAGTATTTATGATTATATTTTCTTTTTTATTTATATGTTTATATTACATCCATCAACTTTTTTCCTGTTCTAAATTTCGTCTTCAGATCCAAAAGATCTGACCAAAATATATATGTATTTTAATATAAAGAATAAGCCATATATATCTGAATAATCAAGAAAACTGAGTTCATTCTAGATGTTTGCAAAGCCCTTAAGAAGAGAAAATTATACACAGCCCTCAGGAAAATAACTTTCTAGCACCAGCAGAGTAAAAGATAAGTCCTCTTCGAGAACTTGAAGCCTAAAAACAACTTAAAACCCAGGGTAATTGCAGATCAAAATCTCAATCTCTAAAGCTGTGAAAAAACAATGACAGGTCCGACAAGTCAAAATTTGTCAGAATTCATTTAGAAAAATCAGAAAAGCTTTAAAGGCTCCCAGACTTTCAGCTAAGAAGTACAGTTACAAGCTTTTCAGTCTGATTTTGATGGGAGACGTTTTTATAGTGCAGAAGTTCAAATGACGTCTGAAGAGATTTAAAGATGCTAGAAGATTATTCCTGGACATATTTATTTACCTGCATGGAGACTGTTCACTGAAGAATATGGATGCACATTCAGCACTAGTGTTTTCTATTTAGTTGTATTAATACTTAATTTTTAAATTGAGCAGAGACAACAGAAATTATAAATAAAAAGCAGTAATCCTGAAAGAGGGCATGACTACCCACTCCAGTATTCTTGCCTGGAGAATCTCATGGTCAGAGGAGCCTGGTGGGCTACAGTCCATGGGGTCACAAAGAGTCAGACACGACTGAAGCAACATAACACACACACACAATTCATTCTGAGTATAGTTAGGTGAATATGTTTCTCCCCAGATTCCTACTTCAAATCTCCTTTGTTTTTATTACAGTTCAGTTTCTACTTTTGTTTATTAGTTTGTAAATTATATTTAAGGCATCTGTTATTTGGAAAATGTCTGAAATGCCTGTGATATTGGAAATATCAGAGGATAATGCTATTTCCCTGCAACAAACTCTCTTGCGTATAAGTCTCTGCTAGCTCAGTTTTGCTCGCAGAGAAGAAACTAGAATTCTTAACTGGGACCATAAGGCCTTGTGTGGTGGTGTTCGTATTTGTCATTATGGCATCATCTCATACCAAGGTCACTTTCCTATTCTAAGCTGCACCCACTAGATTTCTTATAGGTACTCAAACTGACTATGATCTGTCTAACACCTTGAAGTTAAAAATAGTGTTCTGTTAGCTTCCTCTGTTAGTTTTGCCTGGTAATCGTTGTTGTTCAGCTACTAAGTTGTGTCCACTTCTTCGTGACCCCGTAAACAACAGCATGCGAGGTTTCTCTGTCCTTCACTGTCTCCCAGAGTTTCCTCAAACTCATGTCTGTTGAGTCGATGATGCCATCCAACCATCTCCTCCACTGTCACCCACTCCTCTTGCCCTCAATCTTTCCCAACCAACATCAGAGTCTTTTCCAGTGAGTTGGCTCTTCACATCATGTGGCCAAAATATTAGAGCTTCAGCTTCACCATCAGTCCTTCCAATGAATATTCACGGTTGATTTCCTTTAAGATTGATTTATCTCCTTGGAGTCCAAGGGATTCTCCAGCCTTTTCTAGAACCACAGTTCAGAAACATCAGTTCTTCAGCACTCAGATTTCTTTGTGGTCCAACTCTCACATCTGTACACAACTACTGGAAAAATGAAAGCTTTGATGATATGGACTGTTGTCAGCCAGGTGATGTCTCTGCTTTTTAATATGCTGTCTATACTTGTCATATCTTTTCTTCCAAAGAGCGAGAGTCTTTTTAACTTGTATATCTCAGTTCAAATGTCACTTCTTGAGAGTGAAATGTTCCTGAGCAACCTCCGCCTCCTATCTCCAACTGGTTTTGTGTTACTTACCATATTGGTACCCATGCAGTTCAGTTGTATGGTAACGTAATTGTTTTATTTTAAAAAAACTCTTTTTAGTCTCTAGTCCCAATATCTTAGGCGTTACTTCAAATCTCCTTTGTTTTTATTACAGTTCAGTTTCTACTTTTGTTTATTAGTTTGTAAATTATATTTAAGGCATCTGTTATTTGGAAAATGTCTGAAATGCCTGTGATATTGGAAATATCAGAGGATAATGCTATTTCCTGCAACAAACTCTCTTGCGTATAAGTCTCTGCTAGCTCAGTTTTGCTCGCAGAGAAGAAACTAGAATTCTTAACTGGGACCATAAGGCCTTGTGTGGTGGTGTTCGTATTTGTCATTATGGCATCATCTCATACCAAGGTCACTTTCCTATTCTAAGCTGCACCCACTAGATTTCTTATAGGTACTCAAACTGACTATGATCTGTCTAACACCTTGAAGTTAAAAATAGTGTTCTGTTAGCTTCCTCTGTTAGTTTTGCCTGGTAATCGTTGTTGTTCAGCTACTAAGTTGTGTCCACTTCTTCGTGACCCCGTAAACAACAGCATGCGAGGTTTCTCTGTCCTTCACTGTCTCCCAGAGTTTCCTCAAACTCATGTCTGTTGAGTCGATGATGCCATCCAACCATCTCCTCCACTGTCACCCACTCCTCTTGCCCTCAATCTTTCCCAACCAACATCAGAGTCTTTTCCAGTGAGTTGGCTCTTCACATCATGTGGCCAAAATATTAGAGCTTCAGCTTCACCATCAGTCCTTCCAATGAATATTCACGGTTGATTTCCTTTAAGATTGATTTATCTCCTTGGAGTCCAAGGGATTCTCCAGCCTTTTCTAGAACCACAGTTCAGAAACATCAGTTCTTCAGCACTCAGATTTCTTTGTGGTCCAACTCTCACATCTGTACACAACTACTGGAAAAATGAAAGCTTTGATGATATGGACTGTTGTCAGCCAGGTGATGTCTCTGCTTTTTAATATGCTGTCTATACTTGTCATATCTTTTCTTCCAAAGAGCGAGAGTCTTTTTAACTTGTATATCTCAGTTCAAATGTCACTTCTTGAGAGTGAAATGTTCCCTGAGCAACCTCCGCCTCCTATCTCCAACTGGTTTTGTGTTACTTACCATATTGGTACCCATGCAGTTCAGTTGTATGGTAACGTAATTGTACACTCTTCGGTCTTTCCTTTGCCATTACTCTTTAAAGATCAGTGGGGGGAAATATCATGGTACTTTTTGTTCAGTACTCTAGTCCCAATGACCAGCAAAATGTGTGATCCATTAACACTCATTAATTTAATGAATAATGAAATGTATGAGTCTTTAATTTTGCCTTAGGCTTCATCTGCTTGTGACTTTAGGAATGCTGTATTCATTTCTCTTGAGACAATTTTATCCTTATAGCTTATGAGCTTCCTAGAACTTCTTGAAGGGATTGCAGCCTTATTTGGTCCTGTTGGCCTTGCACACTGTGTATATTGTATGAGTTGCACATGTACAGACACATGTGAGTGTTTTCAGTACCTGTAGTCTATTTAGAGTTTGCTAAATCATTTTTTTCTTGGAGCTAGAAAGTCAACTTAAGAGAATTTGTGTCCTTAGTGTATATGTCATGTCTTTCATTTTAAATTGCCTGGCCAGGGGATGATTTTTTTAAGGGATTTGTAAAGAAAATCATGTATTTGGCCACTTGTGGAACTATATAGTTATCAATATACATTTAGAAAAAGGTGAGAATAAAATCTGTTATTCTTAGCACAAGAGATGATGACCCTAATCCTGTACAGGGAATGCATGCTCACAGACTTTTTATTCATATGTTTGCCACAGTAATAAGAGAGTCATACTGTCATGTATTCTACTCTGAAAGAGTAGCAGCAGGCTATAGCTGGAATCAGATCTGAGTTCAGAGCTTGCCTCAGCTAATTATTGACAAGACAGTCTTGAAAAAGGCAAGTTTTTTCCCTTTACTCTATTTTCCAATCTATTAAGTATCTACCTTGGATGATATTATTACGGCTAAATGAATCAAGTTCTTTAAGTTATTTACCATTGTGACTAGCACATAGCAGTTATTAAAAATGTGGCATTTAGGTCTTCCCTGGTGGTCCAGTGGGTAAAGAGTCCTCTTTACAATGCAAGGGGTACTGGTTTGATCCCTGGCCTGGGAAGATCCCACATGCCTTGGAGTGGTTGGACCAGTGTGTCCAATTATGAGCCAGTGCTCTGGAACGCACATGCCCAGAGCCGGTGCTGTGCAACGTGAGAGGCCACTGCAATGGGGGGCCCACAGAGGCCAAAGAATGAAGACAGATGAAAATAAATAGATAAATAAGTAAAAAAAAAATTTAAAAAGGCCAATTTTTTTAAAAAATGTGGCATTTATCATTGTTACTAATATGAAGTCAATGATTATTTTGGGCTTTTCAAGATGGCCAATTAAGAATGGGATCTCTGGTTATAAAAAAAGGGTGTTCTTATGTACAAAGCAAACTGTCCACAATGAAGATCCAATTTATGACCTTGCCATCATAGTTTGTATTTCAGCTTCTTGGCTCAGCAGTAGACACTCGTATGTTTCTTTTAGAAATATGCATTCTTAATTATGCTAAATGGCTTATTTACTGAAAAATATCTAGAACTCCAGTCTTTAGCTCTCCTTCAAATGTCTTTGCTTAATATTTCTTTTCCATTCTTTCTTCTTTAAACTCAGTCTGACTCACCTGTCCTACAAGCTATTTCAAACGAATAATAAGCAAATTGCTCTGGATATAACTCTAGACTTAAATACAACTGTTGTCCTAAAATACAACAGCTGAACTCAAACAGGAATTTACTTAACTACCTCTACTTTTTGGTAGCTAACATCCTGAAATTCCTCATCTTCTCCAAACACGTTACTACATTTATTTGCTCGGAGATGAACAGTTACCTCTTGATTGTGATATCCGATAGACTCTCCTCAGTCACCTTTCTCTCTGATATCTGTACAGATTTTTGCACCAATAACTCTTCCTAAAATATTCTATCCATAATATCCTACTATACCAAAACAGCCAGATTTCTATCTTCTCAAGATTATTTCTTCTCTTTATCTCCCAGTTGTTTTTGTGTTTGTTTGTTTGTTTGGGTCTCTGTGTTAAAAACCGTAACTGTTACCAAGGTTGAGTCTTTGACTTCTTCCATCTCTCAGTTTTCTCCATTCCTCACAAAGGTATTTCACCAGCCAGCCCTTCATGTGCAGTTCCACATATTCCAGAGTTGTTACTGGAGATACATATATATAGCCTCTTCTATTGATCTTTCATCCATTTATCTTTGTTCTTTGGTCTGTGTGGGCCTCCCATCACAGTGGCCTCTGTCGCTGCAGAGCACTGGCTCTGGGCGCATGCGCTCCAGAGCTCCGGCTCAGTAGTTGGACACATCAGTCCAGCCACTCCACGGCACATGGGATCCTCCCAGGCGAGGGATCGAATTGGCACCCCTTGCACTGCAAGACAGTGACCTTACCCATTGGACCACCAGAGAAGCCCTGGATATTTTTTATTAGTGTGCTAATATGATCTTGTTAAATATAAATTACATAACTTGTCAGTTTATTACCCAAATTTGACTGCCATGTTTTTATAAATTAATACTACGTCCTCACATAAGTAATAATCAAATATTTTATTCAATGTTTATGTCCCCACTTTCTGTTGGTTCTGAAACTTAGAATTTTTGTCTCTTCACAGTGCCTTCTGGATTTTCTGCCTTAGCCTCTCCTTCCCTTAAATGTCTTTGCTTAATATTTCTTTTCCATTCTTTCTTCTTTAAACTCAGTCTGACTCACCTGTCCTACAAGCTATTTCAAACGAATAATAAGCAAATTGCTCTGGATATAACTCTAGACTTAAATACAACTGTTGTCCTAAAATACAACAGCTGAACTCAAACAGGAATTTACTTAACTACCTCTACTTTTTGGTAGCTAACATCCTGAAATTCCTCATCTTCTCCAAACACGTTACTACATTTATTTGCTCGGAGATGAACAGTTACCTCTTGATTGTGATATCCGATAGACTCTCCTCAGTCACCTTTCTCTCTGATATCTGTACAGATTTTTGCACCAATAACTCTTCCTAAAATATTCTATCCATAATATCCTACTATACCAAAACAGCCAGATTTCTATCTTCTCAAGATTATTTCTTCTCTTTATCTCCCAGTTGTTTTTGTGTTTGTTTGTTTGTTTGGGTCTCTGTGTTAAAAACCGTAACTGTTACCAAGGTTGAGTCTTTGACTTCTTCCATCTCTCAGTTTTCTCCATTCCTCACAAAGGTATTTCACCAGCCAGCCCTTCATGTGCAGTTCCACATATTCCAGAGTTGTTACTGGAGATACATATATATAGCCTCTTCTATTGATCTTTCATCCATTTATCTTTGTTCTTTGGTCTGTGTGGGCCTCCCATCACAGTGGCCTCTGTCGCTGCAGAGCACTGGCTCTGGGCGCATGCGCTCCAGAGCTCCGGCTCAGTAGTTGGACACATCAGTCCAGCCACTCCACGGCACATGGGATCCTCCCAGGCGAGGGATCGAATTGGCACCCCTTGCACTGCAAGACAGTGACCTTACCCATTGGACCACCAGAGAAGCCCTGGATATTTTTTATTAGTGTGCTAATATGATCTTGTTAAATATAAATTACATAACTTGTCAGTTTATTACCCAAATTTGACTGCCATGTTTTTATAAATTAATACTACGTCCTCACATAAGTAATAATCAAATATTTTATTCAATGTTTATGTCCCCACTTTCTGTTGGTTCTGAAACTTAGAATTTTTGTCTCTTCACAGTGCCTTCTGGATTTTCTGCCTTAGCCTCTAGCACTCCTGGATTTTTACATTGACTTCCTGACACTGCTTTCCACAACCATACTGCTGAGCATCTTCCAAACTACCAGATAGAACATCTCTGAACCAATATTTGCTTACCACATTCCTTACTGTAGAGTGTTCAATAACTTCAGGTGGATGAATTCAGTGTCCTGGGCATTCATTTAAGCTTGCTTAATGCAGCCATCTTCTTACACTTTCTCGTTCTGTCAGATTTTATTCACCTGGCATAAAAAAAAATACCATGTTACTTTTCTCTACGTATGATGAATTCACTCTTTTTCTATATACAGTTGACTTGGATAACCAAGGTTTGAACTGCATGAGTCCACTTATACGTGGATTTTTTTTTAAATAATAGTAAATACTACAGTACCACACAGTCTGCATTTTTCAAATCTAGCGTGAAACCACAGATACAAAAGAACCATGTATACAGATAGTCCACTATTTGTTATACACAGATTTTTTACTACATGGATGATAAGTCCTCTTTACCCCTCCATTCATATATCCAAATCCTATCCATTCTTCAAAGACAACTCATCTGTTTGCTTATTTGTGAAGGTTTCCTTGACTGTATGAAATGTTCTCTCTTCTGAACCATTGTGATTCCTGCTGATGCCAGTGTTACTCAAGCATGAGTAGTGTGTAGACCCATGTAAAAGAAAAAGATGGGAAAAAGTCCTTCTAAGTTAAAATAGCAGCAAAACTTTTGAGTGGTGATGTGATCAGAGAAGGGGGACAGTTTAAACAACATTAATTTATCTTCTTCATTGGGGAAGTAACCATATTATTTTGAATATGATGTTTTCAATATAACTTTGGAAGCTTTGTTTAATTCATTTCTTCTGTAAGATATTTGTGTCTTATCTTTCCAATTTGATTGTAAGCTCATTGAGGACAGAGACTGCCTTACTCATTTCTATATGCAAGTAGGCAGTAAGCATTTGTTTCTGTTTCCATTGCTGCGTACTGCGTTCATGTACCAAAATGGAAGTACTTGTATGATTTAGTATTACTGAAAATGTATTCCCTAATGGAAATGCTGATTTGAAAAGCACAGGCCTCTAATCCCAGGCATCACCACCAGGTGGGGTGTCTGTTATCTTTTGGTAAACACCAAATAACTGTCAACAGTTTCAGGAATTTGAGTAATTGATCCTCTGGAGACAACTCTGGGATTAGCTGTTAGACCTTTTTAACAGTAGCTTTGTAGTTAGAATTTTATAAGTGCTATGTGTTGCTACACAGAAATACTGAGAATAATATGAAAAGTTGTTTTAATATAATTTTAAAATATAACTATTCAGCCAAAAGTTGGTGTCTGCTCAGTGTCTGTTATGCACCAAATGAAGTCTTGGTTTTGACTTTTTGTGCATACTTTTCTTTCTATCCAACTTATTTTACCTTCTTGCTTCACATCAGGCATTACATTCCTGACCATTGCTGAAGAATATTTCCTGAAAAAATACCTAATTGTATCTTGCTTCTAGCTTTCTGACCTCTTTTAGGGTAACATCAGATTACTAGGTGTGGCTTTACTTAGTATCTTATTATCTTACTTAATTATCTTATTATCTTACTTATCTCCAGCTCCAGTTTCAAAACCTTTTGTCAATCTCCCAGGAAAGGCTTGATCTCTCTTGTCCTTGTCAACTACTTCAGGGATCACACATCTGTCATCTGTATGCTCTCTAGCTGTGTTTTCTCCTTCCTGACACTTTCTAATTTTCAGGAGTTTCATGAACAGAACTTAAAGTAATGTGCTCCATTCCAGGATTCACTGTGTTTCTAAGCACACTGTCCCATTGTGCTTTTTTCTTCACCTCATAATTCAGAAGCTGTTGGGGAGATTTTTTAATGTATAATACAGCCACCCATTTGCTCATGATAGTTTTATATCCTCAATGTTCCTCCAAGAACCTTCTCTTTATTATAGGTTTTGAAATATCATATTTGGCAAAACCAAAAGAAGAATAGGGCAAGTCAATGAAGAAAAAAGCAATTAGAAGAAGCTCAAGGTGTATTTCATGTTTTATTGACTCTTACAAAGTCAACTAGTTTAAAAGGAATTTGAGTTAATTAAAATTTCCTAATGGAAATGCTGATTTGAAAAGCACAGGCCTCTAATCCCAGGCATCACCACCAGGTGGGGTGTCTGTTATCTTTGTAAACACCAAATAACTGTCAACAGTTTCAGGAATTTGAGTAATTGATCCTCTGGAGACAACTCTGGGATTAGCTGTTAGACCTTTTTAACAGTAGCTTTGTAGTTAGAATTTTATAAGTGCTATGTGTTGCTACACAGAAATACTGAGAATAATATGAAAAGTTGTTTTAATATAATTTTAAAATATAACTATTCAGCCAAAAGTTGGTGTCTGCTCAGTGTCTGTTATGCACCAAATGAAGTCTTGGTTTTGACTTTTTGTGCATACTTTTCTTTCTATCCAACTTATTTTACCTTCTTGCTTCACATCAGGCATTACATTCCTGACCATTGCTGAAGAATATTTCCTGAAAAAATACCTAATTGTATCTTGCTTCTAGCTTTCTGACCTCTTTTAGGGTAACATCAGATTACTAGGTGTGGCTTTACTTAGTATCTTATTATCTTACTTAATTATCTTATTATCTTACTTATCTCCAGCTCCAGTTTCAAAACCTTTTGTCAATCTCCCAGGAAAGGCTTGATCTCTCTTGTCCTTGTCAACTACTTCAGGGATCACACATCTGTCATCTGTATGCTCTCTAGCTGTGTTTTCTCCTTCCTGACACTTTCTAATTTTCAGGAGTTTCATGAACAGAACTTAAAGTAATGTGCTCCATTCCAGGATTCACTGTGTTTCTAAGCACACTGTCCCATTGTGCTTTTTTCTTCACCTCATAATTCAGAAGCTGTTGGGGAGATTTTTTAATGTATAATACAGCCACCCATTTGCTCATGATAGTTTTATATCCTCAATGTTCCTCCAAGAACCTTCTCTTTATTATAGGTTTTGAAATATCATATTTGGCAAAACCAAAAGAAGAATAGGGCAAGTCAATGAAGAAAAAAGCAATTAGAAGAAGCTCAAGGTGTATTTCATGTTTTATTGACTCTTACAGGTTATGTAGAAGTGCTGGTGATACCTGCTGGAGCAAGAAGAATCAAAGTTGTGGAAGAAAAGCCGGCACACAGCTATTTAGGTAACCTGTATTATAGCCACAGAGCCCGTCCAAGTCCATGCTTGGCTGCCTTGCTCTGGCAGTTCTGTGATAACCAGGACATCACTGTGTTTCTAGTTACATGTGTGAGTTTTCCAGGAAGTGCCTCTTGTCAAATAAGAATTTTTTCCTTCCCTCCTAGGGACTTCCGCAGAGCAAAAGCAGTAGGTTTGTCTATACTATTTTTGATGGCAGTGGAGTTATAAAGTACTTATTCGTGTTAGTCCATGTTAAGGAACAGATACTCATTGGAGGATTTAGATATGTTCATTTCAAATACATTCATATATTTAATAATATATTTTCGTATGTGCATGCATGTGAACGTGCACATATCCATGTTTTTACATGTGCAAATACATACATTAATGTGTTTGTATATATTGCTGATTAGTCTGTACTTTTGAAATCTTATGGGATCCTTAAAAATAATTCTGTGTATTAAAGCAACTTGCTCTTAATGGAAGACAGTGCTGTCTTTTGCCTTGCTTCAGGTGTACATCTATGAAGAAAATTTTTTTTTAATTTTTTAATAGAAGAAGTTGGCTTAGAATATTATGTTAGTTTCAGGTATACTGCATAGTGCCGACATATGTGTACATTAGAAAATGGTCACCACAATAAATCTAGTAACCATCTGCTCCCAAACAATTATAGTATTATTGATTATATCCCTTTTATTATGTATTACATGACCTGGATTGCTTATTTAATTACTGGAGGCTTTTATGTCTTAATACCTTTAACATATTTCATGTACCCACTACTCCCTCCCTCTGGTAGTCACCCCTTTGCTCTCTGTATCTAAAGAGTTTCATTTTATTTAATTCCACATGTATATGAAATCATACAGTATTTGTCTTTCTTTGTCTGACTTATTTCATTTACTACAGTATCCTCTAGATCTAAATATTTTGTTGCAAATAGCAAGATTTCTTTTTCTTTTGGATAATTAATCATCCATTGTATATATAAGCCATATCTTCTTTATCTATTCATCTTTTGACAGACACTTAGAAGAATAGATGCTTCTATATCTTGGCATTTGTAAGTTATGCCACATGAACGTGGGGGTGCCTATCTCTTTTTAAATTAGTGCTTTTATTTTCTTTGAGTTAATACCCAGGAGCGAAACTGCTCGATCATATGGAAGTTGTATGTTTAATTTTCTGAGAAATCTCCATGCTGTTTTCCATAGTGACCACACCATTGCACTCCCACCAAGAATATAGAAGGATTTAGTTTTCTCGACATAACTGCCAGCACTTGCTCTTGTCTTTTGATAACTGTTCTGACAGATGTGAGGTGATATCTCATCATGGGATTGATTTTCATTCTCCTGGTGACTAGTATTTCTGAGCATCTTTTCATGTACCTGTTGACCATCAAATGTCTTTGAAAAAATTTATCTTCAGATGTTCTGCCCATTTTTTAATTAGATTGTTTGGGAATTTTTGATGTTGACTGTTGAGTTACTTATATATTTTTAATATTAACTTCTTACAGGATATATTGCTTGCAAATATCTTGTCTCGTTCGATATGCTTTTATTTGTTGCAACTTGCTCTTAATGGAAGACAGTGCTGTCTTTTGCCTTGCTTCAGGTGTACATCTATGAAGAAAATTTTTTTTTAATTTTTTAATAGAAGAAGTTGGCTTAGAATATTATGTTAGTTTCAGGTATACTGCATAGTGCCGACATATGTGTACATTAGAAAATGGTCACCACAATAAATCTAGTAACCATCTGCTCCCAAACAATTATAGTATTATTGATTATATCCCTTTTATTATGTATTACATGACCTGGATTGCTTATTTAATTACTGGAGGCTTTTATGTCTTAATACCTTTAACATATTTCATGTACCCACTACTCCCTCCCTCTGGTAGTCACCCCTTTGCTCTCTGTATCTAAAGAGTTTCATTTTATTTAATTCCACATGTATATGAAATCATACAGTATTTGTCTTTCTTTGTCTGACTTATTTCATTTACTACAGTATCCTCTAGATCTAAATATTTTGTTGCAAATAGCAAGATTTCTTTTTCTTTTGGATAATTAATCATCCATTGTATATATAAGCCATATCTTCTTTATCTATTCATCTTTTGACAGACACTTAGAAGAATAGATGCTTCTATATCTTGGCATTTGTAAGTTATGCCACATGAACGTGGGGGTGCCTATCTCTTTTTAAATTAGTGCTTTTATTTTCTTTGAGTTAATACCCAGGAGCGAAACTGCTCGATCATATGGAAGTTGTATGTTTAATTTTCTGAGAAATCTCCATGCTGTTTTCCATAGTGACCACACCATTGCACTCCCACCAAGAATATAGAAGGATTTAGTTTTCTCGACATAACTGCCAGCACTTGCTCTTGTCTTTTTGATAACTGTTCTGACAGATGTGAGGTGATATCTCATCATGGGATTGATTTTCATTCTCCTGGTGACTAGTATTTCTGAGCATCTTTTCATGTACCTGTTGACCATCAAATGTCTTTGAAAAAATTTATCTTCAGATGTTCTGCCCATTTTTTAATTAGATTGTTTGGGAATTTTTGATGTTGACTGTTGAGTTACTTATATATTTTTAATATTAACTTCTTACAGGATATATTGCTTGCAAATATCTTGTCTCGTTCGATAGCTGCCTTTTCATTTGTTGGCAGGTTTTTAGTTTGATGTAGTCCCATTTGTTTACTTTTGCTTTTGTTTGCCTTGCATGAATAGACAAATCCAAAAATATATATTGCTAAGACTGCTGTCAAAGAGCATACTACCTATGATTTCTTCTAGGAATTTTATGGTTGCAGGTTTTACATTTAAACCTTTAATTGATTTTGAATTTATTATGGTGTGGGAAAGTAATTCACTTTGGTTCTTATGCATGTTGTTATCCAGTTTTCCCAACATCATTTGTAAAAGAGCAGTCTTTCCTTAATATATATTCTTATCTAGTTTACAATAGATTAAGTAACCATTAGAAACACTGGTTTATTTCTGGCCTTTCTGTTCTATTCCATTGATCCACGGCTATGTTTTTTCCATGCTTTAGTACCATGTTTGTTTTAATTACTGTTTATTTGTAATATCATTTAAAATGAGGATGTGTGTGATATCTCCAGCTCTATTCCTCTTTTTCAGAATTGCTTTGGCTACTCAGGGTCTTTTTGTTTCCACATAAATTTTAGAATTATTTGTCCAAATTCTGTGAAAAGTGCCAAGTGTATTTTGATAAGGGTTCTAGTAAATTTGTAGATTACCTTAAGTAGTTTGGTCCTCTTAACAATATAAATCCTTTCAACTCATGAGTACAGTATACCTTATATCACCTTTTGTTGTCTTCACTTTCTTCCATGAATGCCATATAGTCTTCCAGTACAAGTCTTGTACCGTCATTGTTAGGTATATTTTTAGATACTTTATTCTTTTTGATATAATTGTAAATGGGATTGTTTTCTTATTTTCTTTTTCTGATGGTTCATTATTAGTATTAAGGTGTGCAACGGATTTTTGTATATTAATTTTTTGTTTTGCTACTTTGCGAATTCACATGTTAGTTCTAATAGTGTTTTGGTGGCATCTTTAGGATTTTCTACATATAATATCATGTCATATGCAAAGAGTGATAGTTTTACCTCTTTCTTCCAGTTTGGATTATTTTTGTTTCTTTTTCTTGTTCGACTACTGTGGCTAAAACTTCCAATACTATGCTGAATGATCATGGTAAGAGTGGGCATCCTTACACTGTTCCTGATCTTCGTGGAAATGCTTTCACCTATTGACCATTGAGTAAGATGTTGACTGTGTTTTGTCTTATCTGGCCTTATTAAATATTGAGGTATATTTCTTCTATACCCACCTTGTTAAAAGGTATTTCTATCATAAGTGAATGTTAATTTTATCAAAAGCTTTTTCTGCATCTTTTGAGATGATCTTTTTATTTAATTGCTCACTGTTTACCTGGTGTATCACATTGGTTGATTTGTGAATGTTGAGCTAACCTTTCACCCCTGAGATGGATCTCACTTAATCATGGATGATTATCCTTTTAATGTATTGTTGAATTTTATTTTCTAATCTTTTTTTGAGGAATTTCGAATCTGTTCATCAGGAATACTGACCTGTAATTTTCTTTTCTATAGTGTCTTTGTCCAGTTTTGGTATCAGGGAATGAATCTTGAAATGTTCCTTCCTCTTAAATTTTGGGGAACAGCTTGAGAAGAATAGATGAAAACTCTTCTTTAAATGTTTGGTGGATTTTTAGCTGTCTGGTGTCTGTTTGGTGTA
Source organism: Tragulus kanchil (assembly GCA_022376925.1). NCBI lineage: Eukaryota > Metazoa > Chordata > Mammalia > Artiodactyla > Tragulidae > Tragulus > Tragulus kanchil. The sequence goes on along the minus strand of JAIOJX010000029.1, from coordinate 51,039,716 downwards.
GCTGTCTGGTTCTTGAGTTTTTTTTATTGGGAATTTTCTGATTAATGAATCAATTTCATTACTGGAAATTGGTTCATTTTTTCTATTTCTTCCTGATTAAGTCTTGGTACATTGCATATTTCTAGAAATTTATTCATTAAGTCTTGGTACATTGCATATTTCTAGAAATTTATTCATTACTTATAGCTTGTCCAATTTATTGTCTGTAATTATTCATACTAATCTCTTATGATACTTTGTATTTTACTGTAACATTTTTCTTTTATTTAACTGTGCCCTTGGGAAAGTATTTTTAAAGTATATTGCTTCTGGAAAAAATTATATCAGCTATTTTAATTAGGCCAATTAATAATTTTTAAATATATGAAAGAAAACAGTATGTTTATTGCTTATCATTATAGTATTAAGGTGTGCAACGGATTTTTGTATATTAATTTTTTGTTTTGCTACTTTGCGAATTCACATGTTAGTTCTAATAGTGTTTTGGTGGCATCTTTAGGATTTTCTACATATAATATCATGTCATATGCAAAGAGTGATAGTTTTACCTCTTTCTTCCAGTTTGGATTATTTTTGTTTCTTTTTCTTGTTCGACTACTGTGGCTAAAACTTCCAATACTATGCTGAATGATCATGGTAAGAGTGGGCATCCTTACACTGTTCCTGATCTTCGTGGAAATGCTTTCACCTATTGACCATTGAGTAAGATGTTGACTGTGTTTTGTCTTATCTGGCCTTATTAAATATTGAGGTATATTTCTTCTATACCCACCTTGTTAAAAGGTATTTCTATCATAAGTGAATGTTAATTTTATCAAAAGCTTTTTCTGCATCTTTTGAGATGATCTTTTTATTTAATTGCTCACTGTTTACCTGGTGTATCACATTGGTTGATTTGTGAATGTTGAGCTAACCTTTCACCCCTGAGATGGATCTCACTTAATCATGGATGATTATCCTTTTAATGTATTGTTGAATTTTATTTTCTAATCTTTTTTTGAGGAATTTCGAATCTGTTCATCAGGAATACTGACCTGTAATTTTCTTTTCTATAGTGTCTTTGTCCAGTTTTGGTATCAGGGAATGAATCTTGAAATGTTCCTTCCTCTTAAATTTTGGGGAACAGCTTGAGAAGAATAGATGAAAACTCTTCTTTAAATGTTTGGTGGATTTTTAGCTGTCTGGTGTCTGTTTGGTGTAGCTGTCTGGTTCTTGAGTTTTTTTTATTGGGAATTTTCTGATTAATGAATCAATTTCATTACTGGAAATTGGTTCATTTTTTCTATTTCTTCCTGATTAAGTCTTGGTACATTGCATATTTCTAGAAATTTATTCATTAAGTCTTGGTACATTGCATATTTCTAGAAATTTATTCATTACTTATAGCTTGTCCAATTTATTGTCTGTAATTATTCATACTAATCTCTTATGATACTTTGTATTTTACTGTAACATTTTTCTTTTATTTAACTGTGCCCTTGGGAAAGTATTTTTAAAGTATATTGCTTCTGGAAAAAATTATATCAGCTATTTTAATTAGGCCAATTAATAATTTTTAAATATATGAAAGAAAACAGTATGTTTATTGCTTATAAATTAATATTTCAAGCTAGTTAAGTCATGTAAAATTCTCTTTTACATTCATGACCTCCACTGAAAAAAGTATCTAATATTACATGTCTGGCAAAAGACTGTTCTTCCAGAATTTAAACATCATAATTAAACTATGTTTTTTCAGAGTTTCATATTTTTACTTTATATTGGAGTAGGGCTTCCCAGGTGGCTCTAGTGGTAAAGAACCTGCCTGCCAGTGCAGGAGATATAAGAGATATGGGTTCAGTCTTTGGATTGGAAATAGCCCCTGAAGGAAGGCATGGCAACCCACTCCATTATTCTTGCCTGGAGAATCCCATGGACAAAGGACTATGGTCCATAAGGTCACAAAGAGTCAAACCTGACTGAAGCTACTTAGCACAGCACATAACAGCATATAGCTGATTTACAAAGTTCTGTTCATTTCATGTGTACAGAAAAGTAATTCAGTTATACTTATATCTATTCTTTTTAACATTTATTTCCCATTTATTACAAAATACTGAGTTGTGTTCCCTATGCTATACAGTAGGTTCTTGTTAATTATGTATTTTTTCTTTTTACCAGTAGACTCTTCCATAACTGAAAGTCTCTTTTTTGTTTGTTTGTTTTTTAATTTTGACCTCTTTTATTGTTTATTTATCTACTTATTTTCACTGATCTTTATTCTTTGGCCTATGTGGGCCTCCCATTGCAGTGGCCTCTCTTGTTGCAGAGCACTGGCTCTGGGCGCACGTGCTCCAGAACGCAGGCTCATAATTGAACACACTGGTCCACTATTATTGTATTACTGTCAATTTCCCCCTTTATGACCAACAGTAGTTGTCTTATATATTGAGCTGCTCCTATATTGGGTGCAAAAAAATGGCTGTATCTTCTTGGATTAATCTCTTGATCAATTTTTAAATATATGAAAGAAAACAGTATGTTTATTGCTTATAAATTAATATTTCAAGCTAGTTAAGTCATGTAAAATTCTCTTTTACATTCATGACCTCCACTGAAAAAAGTATCTAATATTACATGTCTGGCAAAAGACTGTTCTTCCAGAATTTAAACATCATAATTAAACTATGTTTTTTCAGAGTTTCATATTTTTACTTTATATTGGAGTAGGGCTTCCCAGGTGGCTCTAGTGGTAAAGAACCTGCCTGCCAGTGCAGGAGATATAAGAGATATGGGTTCAGTCTTTGGATTGGAAATAGCCCCTGAAGGAAGGCATGGCAACCCACTCCATTATTCTTGCCTGGAGAATCCCATGGACAAAGGACTATGGTCCATAAGGTCACAAAGAGTCAAACCTGACTGAAGCTACTTAGCACAGCACATAACAGCATATAGCTGATTTACAAAGTTCTGTTCATTTCATGTGTACAGAAAAGTAATTCAGTTATACTTATATCTATTCTTTTTAACATTTATTTCCCATTTATTACAAAATACTGAGTTGTGTTCCCTATGCTATACAGTAGGTTCTTGTTAATTATGTATTTTTTCTTTTTACCAGTAGACTCTTCCATAACTGAAAGTCTCTTTTTTGTTTGTTTGTTTTTTAATTTTGACCTCTTTTATTGTTTATTTATCTACTTATTTTCACTGATCTTTATTCTTTGGCCTATGTGGGCCTCCCATTGCAGTGGCCTCTCTTGTTGCAGAGCACTGGCTCTGGGCGCACGTGCTCCAGAACGCAGGCTCATAATTGAACACACTGGTCCACTATTATTGTATTACTGTCAATTTCCCCCTTTATGACCAACAGTAGTTGTCTTATATATTGAGCTGCTCCTATATTGGGTGCATATATATTAACAATGGCTGTATCTTCTTGGATTAATCTCTTGATCATTATATAGTTTCCTTCTTTGTCTCTTGTAACAGCCTTTGTTTTAAAGTCTGTTTTGTCTGATATGAGTATTGCTACTCCAGCTTTCCTTTTTTTTTTCTCCTCTACAAGTTAAGGTCACCAAATGCCCTCTTTTGTTGGATTCTCAATCTCCACATAGTTTCCCAGTGTTCCCATGCTGTGGGGCTCTAGCCTGGGCCCTGCCTGCTTCTCTGATCCACTGTCTTTTTGGAGAATCACATTTGGTTCCATTCCTTTACATTTTTATTCGGTGTAAATTATCAAATTCTCATATACATCTCAGAAATAATGTCTAAATCAAAAACTTTATCTTCATCTGTGCAGTAACCTTTTCTTTTTAAAGTCTTCCCCACTGTAGTAAATGCCACTGTATTTGTGTCCTATGACTGTTGCGACTATGACCACAAACTTGATGGTTTAAAATAAGAGATGTATATATCCTCCCACAGTTCTAGAAACCATGATCAGTTTTACTGAACCAAAAAAGGTGTCTGCAAAATCGTTCTCTCTCTGAAGTCTCTGTGGTGGCATCCATTCCTGATCTCTTCCACATTCTGGTGCCTACCAGCATTCTTCTCCTATAACCATAACACTTCAGTATCTACCTCCCTAGTGCCATTGCCTTCTCTTCCACTCTTGGATTCCAGTCTCTTCCTGCCTCTTACAAATCTACACATGATTACATTTTAGGCCCACTAGGGTAATCCAGGAAAATCTCCCCGTCAGGAGATCCTTAATTTAATCATTTGCAACATAATTTGCCATATAAGATAGTGTTCATATGTTCCAGGGGTTCCAACATGGATATCTTTATTCCCCTTAAAAAACTTTTTTTAAAAAAATTGTGGTAAAATACTTGTAACATAAAATTGACCTCTTAACTATACAAAGTGTATAGTTTGATGGCACTGATCATATTCACTTTGTTGTACAACTGCCATCATCCATCTCCAGAACTCTTTTCATTTCATCAAATTGCAACTCTGTACCTAGTACTTCTAATGCTCCATTCTCCTCTCTTCCCATTCCCTGGTAACCTCCATCTTGCGTTTCAATCTTCATGAATTTGACCACTCTACATATCTCATGTATACAGAATCACACAATAAATGTCCTTTTATGACTCACATATTCCTTATAATAATGCCCTCAAGATTTATTTATACTGTAGGATGTGTCAACATTCCCATCTTTTTAAAGGCTGAGTATCATTCCAATGTATGTTTAAAACCTTTTGCCTACCCATTCGTTCATGGACTCGGACTGCTTTCAATTTTTAACCTATTGTGAATAATGTTTCTATGAACATGGGTATACAAAGACCTTGGCTTTTTATTCTCTTGAGATATGCTCAGAAGTAGAATTATTAGATGATAGGCTAATTCTGTTTTTAATTTTTTCAGGAACTGTGTAACATTTTCCACAATTATCACAGCATTTTTAGTTTCTACCAACAGGTCACAAGGGTTCCAGTTTCTTTATGTCCTCACCAACACTTGTTTTCTGTTTATTTTGGTAGTAGCTATCCTAATGGCTGTGAAGTGATATCTCATTATGGATTTGATTTGTATTTCTCTAATAATTATTGATGTTGAACATCTTTTCATGTACTTGTTGGCTTTGTATAATGTCTTTGGAGAAATATCTGTTCAGGTACTTTGCCCATTTTTTAATTAGGTTGTTTGATTTTCTTGTTCATGTGTTTTTAGTTCTGTATATATTCTGGGTCCTAATCCCTTATCAGATTGATTTTGACATATTTTCTCCCATTAGGTGGGTTTTTACTCTGTTAATAGTGTCTTTTCATGTACATTTCAATTTTCATGATGTTTGTATGTTTTTCTCTTATAATCTGTCCCTTTGGTGGCATGTCTAAGAAATCTTTGTCAAATTCAATGTTGTGGAGCTTTTGCCTTTTATTTTCTTCTAAAGTTTTTCTTTCTTCTTATAGTTTTATGTCTGACAGTTAGATTTTTTATCCATTTTGACTTAAATTTTTTATGTAGTATTACAGTCCAACATTAGTTTTCTCCATGTGGATACTCAGTTTTCCCAGCACAGCTGGTTGAAAGACTGTCCTTTCTCCATTGCATGATCTTGGCACCCATGTAGAAAGCATTTGGCGATATATGCGAAGGTTATCTCTCGTACCTCTGTTCTCTTGCATTGGTTTCTGTCTGTTTTCATTCCAGTAGCACAGAGTTTTTATTACTATAGCTTTCTAGTAAGTTTTGAACTCAGGAAGTGTGAGTCTCTAGCACTGTACCTATTTTTCAAGGTTGTTTTGGTTATTCAGAGTCTCCTGAGTTACCCTATAAATTTTAGGATAGCGGTTTTTTCTGCACAAAAGACCATCAGAATTTTGATAGGGATTGCATTGAATTATTCATTATTAGTGTATAGAGATGTAACTGATTCTTGTATGTTAACTTTATATCATGCTACTTTGCTGAATTTATTCATTAGTTCTCATGCTTTTTTGGTAAAATCTTCAGTGGTTTCTACATATAAGAACATATCATCTGCAAACAAAAATAATTTTATTTCTTCTTTCCTGATACAGATGCCTTTTATGCACCTGAATTCAGTTCAGGAGCTAGTGTTTTGTTGAGGATTTTTGCATCATTGTTTGTGAGGAAAATTGATCTGTAATTTTCCTTTTTTTTTGGTTTTGGTATCAGGATAATGCTGAATGTTTAGTAGAATTTGCCAGTGAAGCCATAAGGCCCAGGAGTTTTCTTTGGGGGAAAATTTTTGATTACTGCTTTGGTTTTTTTTTGGGGGGGGGAGGGGGACGGGATTCAGTCTTCTTATTATTTAGATATACTTAAAGATTTCTATTGCTTTGTGACTCAGAATTGGTAGGTTTTGAGTTTCTAAAAGTTTGTTTATTTCATTTATATTATCCACTGTGTTAGCATACAGTTTCTATAATCCTTTTCATTTCTTTAGCATCAGTTGTAATATACCCATTTTCTTTTCTGGTTTCTGTCTTCTTTGCTATCTTAGTTGTCTTTTTTTTTCCCCCATTCTAAAGGTTTGTCAGTTTGTTATCTTTTCAAAGGACTAAATCTGCCTTTGTTGATTTTCTCTAGTCTATATTTCATTTATGTTTGCTTATAGTCTTTATTATTTTTTTCTGCTTGTAGCTTTGGGTTTAGTTTTTCCTTTTTCTAGTTCCTCAGATTTTAAAGTTAAGCTGTTAATTTGGAATCTTTCTTCTTTTTCAGTGTGTTTATAGCTGCAGTTTCCACCTCATAACACTGCTTTACTGTGTCCCATAAGTATATTGTGTTTTCATTTTGTTTGTCTCAAGACATTTTCTAACTTACTTTGTGATTTCTTCTTTGATCCACTGGTTAGTTGAGTGTGCTGTTTCATTTCCACAAATTTGTGAATTTTCTAGTTTGCCTTTTATTACAGATTGCCAACTTCATCTGACCGTGGTCAGAAAAGACACTGTATGATATTTGTCTTTTCTGGTCATCAGTGTCTTTTAGAGGATCCATTATTGATCCTACCACAGTCACTAATTTCTACCCCCATAATTTATATCAACACTAGAAGTTCCCTTTGATACCTCTATTTACTAACAGACTACATCGGCAAGTCCTGTCACTTATTCAAATTACCTTTCCTCCACACCTATCGTGACCCCTGCCCAGGGCACTCTCTCTATCATGGTTCTGCTCTGTTTCCTTTAATGAACACATGACTGTTTGAAATATCGTATTTGTTTATATACATGCTTTATAATGTCCATTTCCATTGTTAATTCTTGAAAGGAGAGATCATTTTGCTCAGAGCTATAGGTGCAGTAACTAAAACAGAGTCTGGCACACAGGATTTAATAAAGGCTTTTTCAGTGAATTTGAATGAAGAAAAGATGGTTGGCACTTGTATAGTAATTAGCAGAGGTTAGTGCATTAAATATATTTGTTAAATAAGTCTTCATAACAACTGTATGAAGTAGGCGCTCCTAATTTCCCAGTTTTTAAAATCAGAGGATAGAGGGAGAGAGAGTAAATTTGTTTTTCAGGTTCACAAATCTTAAAAGCAATGATCCTGAATTTAAAACCCAAGAAGTGTGTTGACAATGTCTCATTCATACTGTCATTTTTTTTTCTTTTTACTTTTTTTAACATTGCCTTGTAAATAGCACTTGTGATTGTAAAGTATGTGTCACATAGAAAAAATTTTCCTTTTCCTTCTCCCAAATTCCCACTTTTTTCCTATTTCTTAACTAATGTGATCATTGTTGTGAACATTTAATACAACAAACTACAAATCTTGAAATGACAAATTTTGTATTCAGTTACTACCTCCAAGTGTGCCAAAGTTCACCATCTTTCTCTGGTGCCAATCTTTAAACATAAATGTTCAATCACTTTTTCTTGTTAAAAGAGCACTTATTATAAAAATGAAATTACATATCTGTGTGAAAGTTTCTTGCCTTATTACTGTCAGTTTTCCCTGTGCTTCACATCAGGCCTAAGTTAGTAGAGTCTTTTCCTCATGTAAGGAAAGAGCATTAGTGCTCCTAAACATCCTGAATACTACTCGGGAGATTAAATCATTATTAAAAATAGTAATATGTTATCATGCTTATTCAAGAACCTATGAAGTTTCCTTACTTGTTTAACTGAGGAAAAAATTCTCTTGATAAAGAATTCAAGAATGAAAACAAGGATATCAGTTGCGTGACTCCATCAAGAGAATAGGAATAAGAAAAGCCCAAGTACTACTAGAGACTAAAAGTTAACTGATGAAACTTGTTAGAAAATGGGTGCCAATTCTTTTTGGGTTCTGCTCTGTTTCCTTTAATGAACACATGACTGTTTGAAATATCGTATTTGTTTATATACATGCTTTATAATGTCCATTTCCATTGTTAATTCTTGAAAGGAGAGATCATTTTGCTCAGAGCTATAGGTGCAGTAACTAAAACAGAGTCTGGCACACAGGATTTAATAAAGGCTTTTTCAGTGAATTTGAATGAAGAAAAGATGGTTGGCACTTGTATAGTAATTAGCAGAGGTTAGTGCATTAAATATATTTGTTAAATAAGTCTTCATAACAACTGTATGAAGTAGGCGCTCCTAATTTCCCAGTTTTTAAAATCAGAGGATAGAGGGAGAGAGTAAATTTGTTTTTCAGGTTCACAAATCTTAAAAGCAATGATCCTGAATTTAAAACCCAAGAAGTGTGTTGACAATGTCTCATTCATACTGTCATTTTTTTTTCTTTTTACTTTTTTTAACATTGCCTTGTAAATAGCACTTGTGATTGTAAAGTATGTGTCACATAGAAAAAATTTTCCTTTTCCTTCTCCCAAATTCCCACTTTTTTCCTATTTCTTAACTAATGTGATCATTGTTGTGAACATTTAATACAACAAACTACAAATCTTGAAATGACAAATTTTGTATTCAGTTACTACCTCCAAGTGTGCCAAAGTTCACCATCTTTCTCTGGTGCCAATCTTTAAACATAAATGTTCAATCACTTTTTCTTGTTAAAAGAGCACTTATTATAAAAATGAAATTACATATCTGTGTGAAAGTTTCTTGCCTTATTACTGTCAGTTTTCCCTGTGCTTCACATCAGGCCTAAGTTAGTAGAGTCTTTTCCTCATGTAAGGAAAGAGCATTAGTGCTCCTAAACATCCTGAATACTACTCGGGAGATTAAATCATTATTAAAAATAGTAATATGTTATCATGCTTATTCAAGAACCTATGAAGTTTCCTTACTTGTTTAACTGAGGAAAAAATTCTCTTGATAAAGAATTCAAGAATGAAAACAAGGATATCAGTTGCGTGACTCCATCAAGAGAATAGGAATAAGAAAAGCCCAAGTACTACTAGAGACTAAAAGTTAACTGATGAAACTTGTTAGAAAATGGGTGTCAGTCTGACAGAAAAGAAAAAATCCAAAGATTCTGACTTAACTGGGCAAATAGTAGTGCAATTTGCTCAGATAAGGTACAGGGATAAGGGGAAAATTTGAAAAACAAAAAGTTAAAGAAATGGCTAGTATTAAAATCCTAGATCTCAAGCTTATGGTATGTGTTATCTGCCTAAAAAATAACAAAGAATAAATATAAATTTTCCATAAAGGTCTTTCAGGCATTGAAAAGAAGTCATTGAAATTTTTCATCTAAAATTGCTTTAGCAAAAAGAAAGAAAAATAAATCATTTCCTGGCAAACTGGTCATTCTTTAATGAATTAACTTATCTACATCAAAGTAGCTATTATGTCATAGGAGACATTTAATATTCTCCCATTACAGTTATCTTTTTCATTATTCTCTCTATGAGTTGTATTCCCATATGGAATTATGATCTGCTTTTCTGAAGGCCATGGCTTTATTAACTTGTTAATAATTTATCATAAAATTATAAGATGGATAGTTGTTCAGGTAGATCATCTCTTTAGAAAACCATTATAGCTTATGATTTTTAAAAATCTAAATGAGGTCATATGGATCAACTTACCTTGCTTATAGTCTTATATGTAACCAGTGTGGGAAAGTATGGAAACAATGACAGACTTTATTTTCTTGGGCTCCAGAATCACTGCAGATGGTGACTGCAGTCAAGACACTTGCTCTGTGGAAGAAAAGCTATCACAAACCTAGACTGCATATTAAAAAGCAGAGACATCACTTTGCTGACAAAGCATTAAATACATAGCTGTGTGAAAGTTTCTTGCCTTATTACTGTCAGTTTTCCCTGTGCTTCACATCAGGCCTAAGTTAGTAGAGTCTTTTCCTCATGTAAGGAAAGAGCATTAGTGCTCCTAAACATCCTGAATACTACTCGGGAGATTAAATCATTATTAAAAATAGTAATATGTTATCATGCTTATTCAAGAACCTATGAAGTTTCCTTACTTGTTTAACTGAGGAAAAAATTCTCTTGATAAAGAATTCAAGAATGAAAACAAGGATATCAGTTGCGTGACTCCATCAAGAGAATAGGAATAAGAAAAGCCCAAGTACTACTAGAGACTAAAAGTTAACTGATGAAACTTGTTAGAAAATGGGTGTCAGTCTGACAGAAAAGAAAAAATCCAAAGATTCTGACTTAACTGGGCAAATAGTAGTGCAATTTGCTCAGATAAGGTACAGGGATAAGGGGAAAATTTGAAAAACAAAAAGTTAAAGAAATGGCTAGTATTAAAATCCTAGATCTCAAGCTTATGGTATGTGTTATCTGCCTAAAAAATAACAAAGAATAAATATAAATTTTCCATAAAGGTCTTTCAGGCATTGAAAAGAAGTCATTGAAATTTTTCATCTAAAATTGCTTTAGCAAAAAGAAAGAAAAATAAATCATTTCCTGGCAAACTGGTCATTCTTTAATGAATTAACTTATCTACATCAAAGTAGCTATTATGTCATAGGAGACATTTAATATTCTCCCATTACAGTTATCTTTTTCATTATTCTCTCTATGAGTTGTATTCCCATATGGAATTATGATCTGCTTTTCTGAAGGCCATGGCTTTATTAACTTGTTAATAATTTATCATAAAATTATAAGATGGATAGTTGTTCAGGTAGATCATCTCTTTAGAAAACCATTATAGCTTATGATTTTTAAAAATCTAAATGAGGTCATATGGATCAACTTACCTTGCTTATAGTCTTGTATGTAACCAGTGTGGGAAAGTATGGAAACAATGACAGACTTTATTTTCTTGGGCTCCAGAATCACTGCAGATGGTGACTGCAGTCAAGACACTTGCTCTGTGGAAGAAAAGCTATCACAAACCTAGACTGCATATTAAAAAGCAGAGACATCACTTTGCTGACAAAAGGCCCTATAGTCAAAGCTATAATTTTCCCAATAGTCATATGAGAGTCTGATGTGAGAGTTTGATTTCTAACCAAAATGCTGAGGTTAATATAGATAGAAAAGGTACTCTTTAAACAAATAATAGTGGACTAACTTGATATTTATATGAGGAAAAAACTGAACCTTGGCCCCAACCTTATAGCAGACACAAAAATTAACTCAAAATTGATTAGAAATCCAAACAAAAAGGCTAAAACTGTAAAACTTTTCTAGCAAAAAACATAAGAGAAACATACTCATAACATTCTAGTTAGCAATGGATATGCAGACTTCACAGTGGATATGCAAAAATATCAACTCTTCCACCAAAAAATGCATAGGTTGGATTTCATCAAAAATAACATGACTGCTCTTTAAAAGACATCATTATGAAAGGAAAAAGGCAAGCTGTAGTGTTAGAGAAAAATATTTACAATAAGTTTATTCTGGAAAGAACTTATATCTAGAATATATAAAAATATTATTTTTCTTACTATTTAATAGGTAGAAATAAATGTCTCTATCCCATATCTTAGTTATACTGAAAACAGTATAGTTGTTTGTATTTATTATCTACCTTAATAAAAATAACATTTTTAGTACGTGGAGAACCAAGTGCCCTTCCTCTTCTGTTTTATATAAAACTGGTACTGTTTTTCCTTATATGTTTGAACATTAGTATTTTCTTTCTGGGAAGATTTTTTAATCCCACAACCTAATTTTGTGTGTGTGTGTGTGTTTATATAACTATCCAGATGCTCTTCTTTTTCTTGTGTGAGATTTGTTCATTGATGTCTTCAAAGAACTAATGCTTTTCACTTAGCCTTATCAAATTTGTTATCTTGAATTTGTTTATATTATGTCCTTATTACACTACAGTGTCTTTAAGTACTTTAGCAATATTTCACCTCTCATTTTTATATTAATTTGTGTTTTTTTTTTAGTCAATCAAACTCATTTTATCTGTTTTTGATCTTTTAAAATAACAAATTTTAGTGCCATCAATTCCATCTATTGTTAATTTTCTTTCTATTCAATTGACTTCTGGTCGTATTTTCATCTCACTTTAGGGTTGCATTGCCTTTTTTTCTTTTTTGGCCATTTATATTGGTCTTTCATTTATTTCCATCTTTGTTCTTTGACCTGTGTGGGCCTCCCATTGCAGTGGCCTCTCTCTTCGTAGGGTACTAACTCTGGGCGCATGCGCTCCAGAGCTCTGGCTCGGTAGTTGGACACATCAGTCCAGCCGTTCCATGGTAGGTGGGATCTTTCCAGGCCAGGGATTGAACCAGCACCCCTTGCACTGCAAGGCGGTGTCCTTACCCAGTGGACCACCAGGAGAGCCTCACATTGCTTTTTTTAATACTATTTTAAGGTAGAAATTTAGGTCATTGATTTTAGTCCTTTCTTTTTTGCTAGTATAGCAATTTTTCTATCTAGGCCCTGCTGTAACTGCATTCCACAATATTTATAGGTCCTACTTTTACTTTAAAATATTTTCAAATCACCATTGTGACTTGTTCTTTGACTTGTGTGTTATTTGTAAATACATTGTCTATTTCCAAAATTTGTACTTTTTATAGTAGATTTTTTGGTTAATGATTCCAGTGTAAATCTGTGTGGAAAGAGAATATACAGCTGACCCTTGAACCGTTGGGGCTGAGGGTGCCTACCCTCCACATCTGTCATTTCTTGCTATTTGCATTTGGTTCCGCATTTGTTACCTGCTTCCCCTCCTTTGTGCTATTGTACATTTTATGTCTACATTTTATACAATCAGTCTATTTCTATGTATGCTTTCAGCACCAAAAGATGGCAGAGATGGAGATCATGTGGTAGTGAAGTATTTAGGATTGGAAAAAATTCACATTTAAGTGGCCCACACAGTTCACATACCGGTTTTTCATGGGTCAGCTATATGGAGTGTGATTTCAACTAAGGCTTGTTTCATGGCCTGAGGTCTATATTGGTCACTGTTTCATTTATACTTGAAAAAAATTATATTCTGTAGTTGCTGATTCTTCTCTAGTATCATTTGGCTCCATTGGTTCTATATTCGGCTCAAGCATTCTATGTTCTTATTGATTTTCTACTTTAATCAACTGAAGAAAAAGAACTATTAAAATCTCTGATTAAAACTGAGGATTCTTCTGTATCTCCTTTCACTTATGTCAGTTCTTCATGCATTTTGTTGTTCTGCTATATACTTTAGATTACATAATTGCCTTAATAAATTATAGATGCCATTTAAGATTTTAAATTTAAAGTAATTTATACTTAAATGACATTTTAGTTTCTACTTTTTTTAGCTTTTATAATTGTTTTTAAGTTTTATTTTATTATTATTTTTACAGAGTTTTGTTGTTTACTGCCCCACATCAGCTTGAGTCTGCCATAGGCATACATATGTCCCCTCTCTCTAGAACTTCCCTCCCATCTTCTTCCCCATCCCACCTCTCTAGGATGTTACAGAGCCCCTGTTTGAGTTCTCTGAGTCTTACAGAAAATTCTCTAATAAATGACATTTTTAAAACTCTCTTTTGATCTCAGAATATTCCTTGCCCTGAAGTCCTTGCTATCTAATATCAAAGTAACTGATACATCTTTTTTGTTATTAGTATTGTGTGCTTAATTCTTTCCATCCTTTTAGGTTTAATCTCCTTAACTTTTATTTTTAAAGTCCACTCTTGCAAATTGAATAGTCAGTCCTTTTTTTCTCTATGGTCTGATCATCTCTCTTCTAAATAATATACAAAATACATTTAAATATACATATGGACGAATTGAATTTTTCTTTGTATTCCATTTCTTTTTATTTTTTTCTCTATATCAGACTTCTTATTGGAATACTATTTTAGTATTCCATTAATCTTTATTTGCTTATTAGCTGCATATAGCTCGTGTTTTATATTTTCATTGGTTGATTTCAGTTCAGTTCAGTTCATTTGCTCCATCGTGTCCAACTCTTGGCGACCCCATGGACTGCAGCCTGTCAGGCTTCTCTGTCCTTCCCCATATCCCAGAGCTTGCTCAAGCTCATATCCTTTGAACTGGTGATGCCATTGAACTGTCTTGTCCTCTGTTGTCCCCTTCTCCTTCTGCCTTCGACTTTTCCTAACATCAATTTATATTCTCCCTTCAGATTATGTTGTTACTTTACATGTAATGCAGGTTCCTTAAAACACTGTACTTCCCCTTACCTGCTTCCCCTCCTTTGTGCTATTGTACATTTTATTTCTACATTTTATACAGTCTATTTCTATGTATGCTTTTAGCACCAAAATATAGTCCACCCATTTATGTTTTAAAAATCAATTATATGAAAAGAATTAGTGAAAAAATTATTTATTTATTTTGTACATTTATCAGCACCAACATTCATCCCGCCTTCACACAGACAACTGTTTCCATCTGAGCCATGTTCTTTCAGCCTGAAGAATACGCTGTAGGACTTTTTGTTGAGCAAATCTGCTGGCAGTAAAATTTCTCAGATTTTGTTTGTCTGACAGTTTATTTTGCCTCCATATCTGAAAGATATTTTCACAGAAATATTTTGTGTTTTTTTTTTAAATTTAAAGACAATGTGTCCTTGCATTAGTTCTGATGGGAACTACATCCAGGGAATTCTTAAATCTTTTCTCCCCTATATCCAGCATGCCTGTTTTCCTTTCTGGATGCTATTAAGGTTGTTCTCCCTATCATTGGGTTTCAGCAATTGAATTAAATGTTGTGCCTTGGTTTGGCTTTCTTTGTGCTTATCCTGTTTCCATTCCAGTGTACTTTTCAGATCTGTAGGGTGATGATTTAAATCAAATTTGCAAAAATTTTCAGCATTGTGTTTTCAAATAATTGTTCCTATCCTCCCTTTTCAGGGAGCCTTTATTCTAGGATTAGTCCAGCCTTATTTCTAATTTGCAGCCTTCTGGGTCATCCTCTGAAGTGTTTGTATGTTCAGTAAGACCTCTCCACCCTGATAGCACAAGAGACATGTTTTCCAGCCCCACAGGAGCCCCAGTAGTTGTGCAATTTACAGGTCCTCAGGAGTTAATCTTTTCCCAACCTGGAGGAATCTCACTCCACTGATTTGCATCTTGGTTTTTAGCTTCAGTTTCAAAGGGACACCTTTGCATTTTTTTTTCTTTTTTTGTTTTTGTAACAATCATGTTTTGGTTGGTTTTTCTAATTACTGAATCATAGAAAAAGTGCATTTTGTTTGTTAACTGTTCCATTTGTTTCCTTGAAAAATACCAGAACTTTTAGAAAAAATATATATATATATATTTTCTTGTTTCTTAAGAATTTAGTCAACAAAAATCAGTAGTTAAGGGATTTAACATTATAGGATTTATTGAAACACAGGGATTAGAGAGAATAGTGCAAGTAGACTGAGATCATTCTCCTTTAAACTACCATGATGGTTTTTGCCACAGAGATTTTTGACTGATAAAGAATGAAACAAATGAAACTGTTTAGAGTGTCGCTGAAAAATTCTGTGGTAGACGCTAAGTTGCTAATACTCGGTATAATACAAAGCTGGTTGATGTTAATAGATAGTGTTTTAAGAATTAGAAGATAGTCGAAATTCTGTAATAAGAAAGAAAAAGATAGTTTTGAAATGGCATACACTTGACACACGCTACCAGTTAGCCCCGACTGCCCATATTCCCTATGTCCTATCAAAACTGTTGTATTCCACCTGCCAGGTATGTGCTTACTCCCATTTCTTTGCATTGTGCCATTGCCTACATTTGTAAAATTTAAGGACACCTCCAAAGGAGACTTCAAAGTGGAAAAGAAAGACTTTACGAGCTCAAAGGCAAACAATAATTTGAATTGATAAATGATAGGACTGATAGTTAAGTGCAACCAGTGAGAGTATAGAAGGAGGGCTCAGCATTAATTAAATGTGTGCCTTGGTTTGGCTTTCTTTGTGCTTATCCTGTTTCCATTCCAGTGTACTTTTCAGATCTGTAGGGTGATGATTTAAATCAAATTTGCAAAAATTTTCAGCATTGTGTTTTCAAATAATTGTTCCTATCCTCCCTTTTCAGGGAGCCTTTATTCTAGGATTAGTCCAGCCTTATTTCTAATTTGCAGCCTTCTGGGTCATCCTCTGAAGTGTTTGTATGTTCAGTAAGACCTCTCCACCCTGATAGCACAAGAGACATGTTTTCCAGCCCCACAGGAGCCCCAGTAGTTGTGCAATTTACAGGTCCTCAGGAGTTAATCTTTTCCCAACCTGGAGGAATCTCACTCCACTGATTTGCATCTTGGTTTTTAGCTTCAGTTTCAAAGGGACACCTTTGCATTTTTTTTTCTTTTTTTGTTTTTGTAACAATCATGTTTTGGTTGGTTTTTCTAATTACTGAATCATAGAAAAAGTGCATTTTGTTTGTTAACTGTTCCATTTGTTTCCTTGAAAAATACCAGAACTTTTAGAAAAAATATATATATATATATTTTCTTGTTTCTTAAGAATTTAGTCAACAAAAATCAGTAGTTAAGGGATTTAACATTATAGGATTTATTGAAACACAGGGATTAGAGAGAATAGTGCAAGTAGACTGAGATCATTCTCCTTTAAACTACCATGATGGTTTTTGCCACAGAGATTTTTGACTGATAAAGAATGAAACAAATGAAACTGTTTAGAGTGTCGCTGAAAAATTCTGTGGTAGACGCTAAGTTGCTAATACTCGGTATAATACAAAGCTGGTTGATGTTAATAGATAGTGTTTTAAGAATTAGAAGATAGTCGAAATTCTGTAATAAGAAAGAAAAAGATAGTTTTGAAATGGCATACACTTGACACACGCTACCAGTTAGCCCCGACTGCCCATATTCCCTATGTCCTATCAAAACTGTTGTATTCCACCTGCCAGGTATGTGCTTACTCCCATTTCTTTGCATTGTGCCATTGCCTACATTTGTAAAATTTAAGGACACCTCCAAAGGAGACTTCAAAGTGGAAAAGAAAGACTTTACGAGCTCAAAGGCAAACAATAATTTGAATTGATAAATGATAGGACTGATAGTTAAGTGCAACCAGTGAGAGTATAGAAGGAGGCTTGTTGTTCTCACCCAATCATGTCTGACTCTTTTGTGACCCCACGGACTGCAGCACACCAGGCCTCCCTCACCATCTTCCAGTGTTTGCCCAAGTTCATGTCCATTGCATAGGTGATGCCTTCCAGACATCTCATCCTCTGAGCCCTCTTCCCCTAGAGAAGGAGGCTATTTCAGCTTAAATATGGCACGTGCTCTCTACAGCCAGCATAGATCAATGAAATCCTCTAGGTTATGTCCTAGGTTATGTCCTACCATGTCAGTTTATGAAATACTTTGAAACTCGTCTTTGTGACATTCCCACCTCTCCAGTACTGCATAAAACAGATTCCAGCTGGCTTCGTTTTACTTCTTTCTCTGTGTCCTCATCTCCCAGAAGCCCTTGTTGTCTGTGCTCTGCTGGTGTTACCCTTCTTTGTGGTGAGCTCTGGGAAATATCATCAGGCAGAAGTCAAGTAACTTCAGAAGTTGCCTTTGGTTTCCTCCTCTTGGGGATCTCTGTTCTCTGTTCTGTTGTCCATTGAAACAGTTGTTTTGTCCATTGTCTTGTTTTCTGTTGTTTACAGTGGGAGTGATAGTGAAGTACCAGTTATTTGGATTTGGCCAGAAGCAGACTTTCTGGAAACCTATTTTTAAAGCTAACAAATTAAAAAGAAAAACCAGGAAACACAACTCACTCAGAGTATTGGGTCTGCATGTGAGGTTGTTCTGAAACTCATAAATTGTATGGATTTTCAAGTACATGCATGTGGCATTTGAGGGGAGAGGGGATGCTGAATTCCAGAACACCAGTTGAGTCTCAACCTTATGCTATAGTCACCACGATAAAGTTTTAAGGAATTTTTATTAGAGATTTTCAGGAAATATTCCTTTATTATAGTGCCTTGAATATATGTTAAAAGACAGGAAAAAGAATGAAATTATGCAGCCTGCAGTACAAATTTAGGCCAGAAAGACTCATAATATTTAATAGACCTTAGAGAACTACAAGGAAATATTTTACCTTTTAGACAAAATCATTGTTTTTCATCAGTCCAGCATTATCAGAGATATATCCACTTGTAGATGGTAAAAGCTATTTGCAAATTGTTGAGAGTTTTCTGGAAACATATTTCCTTTTCAAGTTTAAAATTCAAGTAAAAATTAATAGTTTTCATACATCTAAAAATATGTATGCTTAATATTTCATCAAAATATTGCCCTTTATATGTAGTATATAGTAAAAATATTATCTGGTAGAAATTAAGAGATGAAATTATAATGCTTTCATTAATACAGAGTTCATAATAATGGAAATATAAATCTTAAGATAACTTAAGCTAATAAATCTTCCTAAATATTATTTGAGCTAATCTCTGTTTATTGTACATTTGAGAATTTGTAACTTTTTCATAATGTGAATAACACTCAGGTATGAAAGATAGTTTAAATGAAAAAACTGAAAGTTTAAATAAAAAATAAAATCATTTAAAATATACATAAGGAATACTTAATTATAAATGATAATCACAGCATCTCATTTCGGTGTTATGAATCTTATTTAAGTAGTGGAACAGATCAGGTCAAAACAGATAAATAGAAAAAATTATAGGTAAACAAGGCTATTCTGTACAATTCTATACAAATAATGGCTGTTTATGGGTAAGAATTAGCATTTATCATCTATTTCTTGTACCCAGTAAATCACAAACTAGAAATGTTAAAAATTCTGAGTTCTGTTTGTAAAACCAACACATTATCTGTGAATTGTTTTGTATTGAACATAACTCTTTGACCTGTTGGTGATGTGCTATGTAATGACCCTCTGTCATCACCCCCTTTCCTGGGTGGCATGGGAGTTACAGAGCATGTGTAAGCTGTAGGACCAGCCCTCATGTTGTTCATAGGATCATTGTATAGACAACCCAGACACCTATAGCCTTAAAGTAAGATGTTAAAGAATAAATGACTAAGGGACAAAATCAGGTAATAGACATCAAGAAAAATGTGACTGTAGGGTTTTGGGCCGCTTGAAGAGAGAAGGAGAATTTCCTGTGGCATTTTCTGTGCTTATAGACTAAATTTAGGCCAGACTCAGACCTTAGAGAACTACAAGGAAATATTTTACCTTTTAGACAAAATCATTGTTTTCATCAGTCCAGCATTATCAGAGATATATCCACTTGTAGATGGTAAAAGCTATTTGCAAATTGTTGAGAGTTTTCTGGAAACATATTTCCTTTTCAAGTTTAAAATTCAAGTAAAAATTAATAGTTTTCATACATCTAAAAATATGTATGCTTAATATTTCATCAAAATATTGCCCTTTATATGTAGTATATAGTAAAAATATTATCTGGTAGAAATTAAGAGATGAAATTATAATGCTTTCATTAATACAGAGTTCATAATAATGGAAATATAAATCTTAAGATAACTTAAGCTAATAAATCTTCCTAAATATTATTTGAGCTAATCTCTGTTTATTGTACATTTGAGAATTTGTAACTTTTTCATAATGTGAATAACACTCAGGTATGAAAGATAGTTTAAATGAAAAAACTGAAAGTTTAAATAAAAAATAAAATCATTTAAAATATACATAAGGAATACTTAATTATAAATGATAATCACAGCATCTCATTTCGGTGTTATGAATCTTATTTAAGTAGTGGAACAGATCAGGTCAAAACAGATAAATAGAAAAAATTATAGGTAAACAAGGCTATTCTGTACAATTCTATACAAATAATGGCTGTTTATGGGTAAGAATTAGCATTTATCATCTATTTCTTGTACCCAGTAAATCACAAACTAGAAATGTTAAAAATTCTGAGTTCTGTTTGTAAAACCAACACATTATCTGTGAATTGTTTTGTATTGAACATAACTCTTTGACCTGTTGGTGATGTGCTATGTAATGACCCTCTGTCATCACCCCCTTTCCTGGGTGGCATGGGAGTTACAGAGCATGTGTAAGCTGTAGGACCAGCCCTCATGTTGTTCATAGGATCATTGTATAGACAACCCAGACACCTATAGCCTTAAAGTAAGATGTTAAAGAATAAATGACTAAGGGACAAAATCAGGTAATAGACATCAAGAAAAATGTGACTGTAGGGTTTTGGGCCGCTTGAAGAGAGAAGGAGAATTTCCTGTGGCATTTTCTGTGCTTATAGACTTTCCCCAAGGGGAGATCCTATTTTACATCAGAGAGTGTTGACCATTTGATTTAGAAGTGTGCAAAATGCTTTTAACCAAATCATGCAAAATGGACAATGATTAATGATGCTGACTTGCTAATCTCATAACATTTTGTCACCTCTTTATAGCTCTCCGAGACACTGGAAAACAGTCTATTAATAGTGACTGGAAGATTGAACACTCTGGAGCATTCAACTTAGCAGGGACAACTGTCCATTATATAAGACGAGGCCTCTGGGAAAAAATCTCTGCCAAAGGTCCTACTACAACGCCTTTACACCTCCTGGTATGAGGGAACGACCTATAACATTGCATAGTCAACTTCCTGTGGCAAAGGACATTTCCACTGTGCCTTCTCTTATCTTTCTTCCTATTTTGAATTGTCAGGTAGACGTTTAAAATTACTGAAGATGTGGGATGTTAGCTTTTTTTTTTCAATGTGTTTGACATCAAGGGGTCTAAAAATGGAAATTTTTAAATTTAAAAGAAAAACTTTAATTTTAAAAAGGAACCCGATGTTTTAGGAATTCTTGGCCCACAGTAGAGGTGAACTAGCAGGCAATAAGATTCCTCTTTCCCTAAAAGCATGTTTGCTAATCCATTCAGACGTCTGTAAAGATTAGTGCTATATGGCAAACCGTACTATCATTTCATACATCTGTGAAATGGGCATTGCCTTAATCTATATAAAATGCCTTTGAGAAGATGGTATTGGACCCTGAACGCAATACCTTAGACTGCTCAGCCATCCTAACAATGTGGTATTGGACCCTGGGGAAGACATTTGATAACCATCTCACAAGGCTTCCACTTCCCCATTGTGTTCTTATTAGGTTAAGTGATTCCTATAAAGAATTATGACCAATTGAACGTTTGGGATAAGTTTCTTTACCATATCTCAGAAGACTAGGTCTGAGTTCAGAACAAACAGATCAGGATCCTGGGGCTCTGTACCCACACTGGTGGCAGGTTCACAAGCCTTTTTACTTTTGATTATGACAGTCAGCGCTAATAATCAGGAGCCAGAGGACTGACTGTACCACTGGTGTGCTTTTCACTTGGGTGGCAAGTCTGAGATCCACATGCTTCAACATTTCTTTGAGTCCATACAAACTAGACAACACAGTCAACCGACTATTTCCTGGGAGTCTCCTGTGCCACAGTATTTAATATCTCCACGCAGTTGAAGTTGAGTTTGTCCTCAACTGGAGACACCTGTTGTGGCCAGTCTAGGCATTTCATTGGCCCATTGGCTTTTCCTACTTGAATGTGCCTGCACATCACCTGACACTCTTGTTCTTGTTCAAATACACTTGAGTCTGCCACTACCCCTGGTCCACCAACTGCACTTCAAGTAAAATGTTTTCTAAAACTGCAGTCAATAGGCTTTACCAACAAGAAGCATAAAGGGAGGCATTCATAAAGGGAGAAAGGTGAGTTACAGGGGGCCTTCTGCTCTAAATCTTAATAATAGCAATAATATACACCATTCATCAAATACTTTATAGCATTTAATCCTCAAAACAACCCTGTGTGGTATGTATTATTATTACTCCATTTTACAGATTGGAAAACACTAAATATGTTAAAGCTTAATTACTGTGTTCAGTTTCTCCCAGTAAGTTATTTTGTGGTTGTTCAGTTGCTCAGTTGCTTGGTCATATCTGTTTGTGACCCCATGCATTGCAGCATGCCAGGCTTCCCTGCTTTGAATAAAGCATATTCTATGCCACCTCTCCTTAGATCAAATATAAGTTCTTTTTATACCAGAAAACCTTAGATCCTAAGTATGCATATATTTTAAATAATTCTTTTGTTCATCTCCCCACACTTCTTTGGATCCTTTCATTTGAATTGGAAATTCCACTCTCTGCCCTCTGCCATCTGGAGAGAGGGGGAAAATGACTAAGCAAACATTGTATGACCAATATCTGGCTCTTTCCATGATTGGGTCACTTAGAATAGCAACATTATCAACAACAAACATATGTTTAATGATTTGGTTGCAAAAAATGCCATCACATTGCCTCCCTATCATGAGTCATTATGCCAATTGAACGTTTGGGATAAGTTTCTTTACCATATCTCAGAAGACAAGTCCTGATCCTGGGGCTCTGTACCCACACTGGTGGCAGGTTCACAAGCCTTTTACTTTTGATTATGACTTAATAATCAGGAGCCAGAGGACTGACTGTACCACTGGTGTGCTTTTCACTTGGGTGGCAAGTCTGAGATCCACATGCTTCAACATTTCTTTGAGTCCATACAAACTAGACAACACAGTCAACCGACTATTTCCTGGGAGTCTCCTGTGCCACAGTATTTAATATCTCCACGCAGTTGAAGTTGAGTTTGTCCTCAACTGGAGACACCTGTTGTGGCCAGTCTAGGCATTTCATTGGCCCATTGGCTTTTCCTACTTGAATGTGCCTGCACATCACCTGACACTCTTGTTCTTGTTCAAATACACTTGAGTCTGCCACTACCCCTGGTCCACCAACTACACTTCAAGTAAAAATGTTTTCTAAAACTGCAGTCAATAGGCTTTACCAACAAGAAGCATAAAGGGAGGCATTCATAAAGGGAGAAAGGTGAGTTACAGGGGGCCTTCTGCTCTAAATCTTAATAATAGCAATAATATACACCATTCATCAAATACTTTATAGCATTTAATCCTCAAAACAACCCTGTGTGGTATGTATTATTATTACTCCATTTTACAGATTGGAAAACACTAAATATGTTAAAGCTTAATTACTGTGTTCAGTTTCTCCCAGTAAGTTATTTTGTGGTTGTTCAGTTGCTCAGTTGCTTGGTCATATCTGTTTGTGACCCCATGCATTGCAGCATGCCAGGCTTCCCTGCTTTGAATAAAGCATATTCTATGCCACCTCTCCTTAGATCAAATATAAGTTCTTTTTATACCAGAAAACCTTAGATCCTAAGTATGCATATATTTTAAATAATTCTTTTGTTCATCTCCCCACACTTCTTTGGATCCTTTCATTTGAATTGGAAATTCCACTCTCTGCCCTCTGCCATCTGGAGAGAGGGGGAAAATGACTAAGCAAACATTGTATGACCAATATCTGGCTCTTTCCATGATTGGGTCACTTAGAATAGCAACATTATCAACAACAAACATATGTTTAATGATTTGGTTGCAAAAAATGCCATCACATTGCCTCCCTATCATGAGTATAACCTACATATTTTTGTGGAACAAGACTGAGGCTCCTTTGGTGAGCCTCTAATTCAAAATCTTATGACAGTGTATGTGAGACCTTGGTGTTGGGCAGAGGGCATTTCCTTGCTGCAGAATCCTTAATCTGACTGATAATTACCAAGGTTTTTCCTGGAAGCATGAAACATAATTAAAGTCAGTGAACTGTGTCTAAAAGAAGGCATCTATGTGACCTGGATTTATTCAGTAATCCAAGGGAAACTGCACTTCTAAAGATATTTTTCTTTAATGACTATTACAGACTGAAAGCCAGTACTGAATTTTGAAAGGCAAAACCTTCTGTGCCATGCCTCAGTATGTGCCCCTCGGCTGTAACTTTCCTTCTTGCAAAGAATACTGCCAAATTCAGATGGCTTAAGAAAGAGCTAATGATTTTGTAGCCAGTGTCTTTATTTTAAATGGAATTCGATATTCAAGGACAATCAAAAAAGTCTTATTAATGAAAAGGCAGGTTTTTAAGAAAACATACATGTTTTCATATAGTTACATAAGTTAACAGATAACTTATGTATATGTTCATTTCATCAATTCAAAAGTCATGTAATGAGTCTGGCTATCTATATTCATAAACAAGGTAAGTCCATCTCTCCACCCCCCCCCTTTTTTTTTCTTAGCTCATTTAGCTGGAAAGTCACTAGCAACATGAAATGAGATATCTAAAGTCAAAATAAGCACTATCATGTGCTTAGAATCAGTACCTTGTATATTATATATATGTAACTTTTAAAAGTATTATTTTTATTGTTCATCTAGTTGATTTATAAGTCATCATACAAATTCCTCAGTCCACATATTAAAATGTATCTTAGCATTTTTGTTACTGTGTTGAGGCAAAATCTTTTTAAAATTTTTAAAATTTTTTTAACTGATGGATAATTGCTCTACAGAGTTTTGTTGTTTGAGGTAAAATATTAAGAAAAAGAAGTAGAGTATTAACCTTGGACTCATTTAATTTTTTTTCCCATCAAGTGTTAATCTGTAACCGATCATTATGACTGCCTTAATATAAATTAAGCATCAAAGTTCTCCAATACTTGAACATAATTTAAAATTTATGTATATATATATTTTATATATCATATCATGTTATATAGATTGCTTCCATAAATCCTCAGATCCATAGAAATCATATATTCCATCGGCTTGTTTGACATAGTTGATGAAAATGTATTTATAGAGAAACATATATTCTCAATCAGTCTTTTATTCAAAATGAGTATATTTTAGGTATTTTTCTATCATTTAAAATATGTATGGTTGCCGATACATGATGATGCCGTTCTAAGCTTGACACTGTGTCTAAAAGAAGGCATCTATGTGACCTGGATTTATTCAGTAATCCAAGGGAAACTGCACTTCTAAAGATATTTTTCTTTAATGACTATTACAGACTGAAAGCCAGTACTGAATTTTGAAAGGCAAAACCTTCTGTGCCATGCCTCAGTATGTGCCCCTCGGCTGTAACTTTCCTTCTTGCAAAGAATACTGCCAAATTCAGATGGCTTAAGAAAGAGCTAATGATTTTGTAGCCAGTGTCTTTATTTTAAATGGAATTCGATATTCAAGGACAATCAAAAAAGTCTTATTAATGAAAAGGCAGGTTTTTAAGAAAACATACATGTTTTCATATAGTTACATAAGTTAACAGATAACTTATGTATATGTTCATTTCATCAATTCAAAAGTCATGTAATGAGTCTGGCTATCTATATTCATAAACAAGGTAAGTCCATCTCTCCACCCCCCCCCTTTTTTTTTCTTAGCTCATTTAGCTGGAAAGTCACTAGCAACATGAAATGAGATATCTAAAGTCAAAATAAGCACTATCATGTGCTTAGAATCAGTACCTTGTATATTATATATATGTAACTTTTAAAAGTATTATTTTTATTGTTCATCTAGTTGATTTATAAGTCATCATACAAATTCCTCAGTCCACATATTAAAATGTATCTTAGCATTTTTGTTACTGTGTTGAGGCAAAATCTTTTTAAAATTTTTAAAATTTTTTTAACTGATGGATAATTGCTCTACAGAGTTTTGTTGTTTGAGGTAAAATATTAAGAAAAAGAAGTAGAGTATTAACCTTGGACTCATTTAATTTTTTTTCCCATCAAGTGTTAATCTGTAACCGATCATTATGACTGCCTTAATATAAATTAAGCATCAAAGTTCTCCAATACTTGAACATAATTTAAAATTTATGTATATATATATTTTATATATCATATCATGTTATATAGATTGCTTCCATAAATCCTCAGATCCATAGAAATCATATATTCCATCGGCTTGTTTGACATAGTTGATGAAAATGTATTTATAGAGAAACATATATTCTCAATCACTCTTTTATTCAAAATGAGTATATTTTAGGTATTTTTCTATCATTTAAAATATGTATGGTTGCCGATACATGATGATGCCGTTCTAAGCTTGACACTGGTTGCTATGGGAGATCAACACAGACATGGTCCCTGCTTATGGTTTAGTCCAGGGTAGCCCAGAGTTCAGCCTTTCTCATACACCCTTTATGATTTCTTGCACTGTTTATATATGTGTGCAGAACTGTACCATTAAATTGCTTTGCATTTAGAAGTTCTTGTCCTCCAGTTGGCTTAGAAGTTCTCTAGGAAGTTTTCTAGAACTAAGAAGTTCCCTTAGAAATTCTCTAATCATTTCCATATAGAGGGAAATGATTCCCAAAGTCTTCTGATCCTCTGTTGACACAGGAACATATTATTTTATCTTTTTTTTAAATATGAGTGAAAAGGCTTTATTTGATATTATATTGTGAGTTATGTCCTGATGTTATATAGGACACATGTCCCTATCCCCCCAGTAAAGTGAGACCGTGTAGTCTGTTGACTTGGGAAAAAATGATGTGATGTCTCTGACCTCATTCAAATGGGGTATATTTTTCATGCAGTCTTTAGCTCAGAGGTAAGTGCATTACTCCAGAGTGTTTATAGAAGTAGGACTATTTCAGCATTTAAGCAATAACGTCACAAGTCTGCTGTGTAGGAAAGGAGCATGCATACCATGAAAAAGCAGTTTAAGGGATCTGTATCCTTAGTGTTATGCTTACCATTGAATATGCTCTACTTTGATCCATCTATCCTTGTATAGGTGTTAAAAAGCTTTTTTAACTGATGGATAATTGCTCTACAGAGTTTTGTTTTTTGAGGTAAAATATTAAGAAAAAGAAGTAGCGTATTAACCTTGGACTCATTTAATTTTTTTTCCCATCAAGTGTTAATCTGTAACCGATCATTATGACTGCCTTAATATAAATTAAGCATCAAAGTTCTCCAATACTTGAACATAATTTAAAATTTATGTATATATATATTTTATATATCATATCATGTTATATAGATTGCTTCCATAAATCCTCAGATCCATAGAAATCATATATTCCATCGGCTTGTTTGACATAGTTGATGAAAATGTATTTATAGAGAAACATATATTCTCAATCACTCTTTTATTCAAAATGAGTATATTTTAGGTATTTTTCTATCATTTAAAATATGTATGGTTGCCGATACATGATGATGCCGTTCTAAGCTTGACACTGGTTGCTATGGGAGATCAACACAGACATGGTCCCTGCTTATGGTTTAGTCCAGGGTAGCCCAGAGTTCAGCCTTTCTCATACACCCTTTATGATTTCTTGCACTGTTTATATATGTGTGCAGAACTGTACCATTAAATTGCTTTGCATTTAGAAGTTCTTGTCCTCCAGTTGGCTTAGAAGTTCTCTAGGAAGTTTTCTAGAACTAAGAAGTTCCCTTAGAAATTCTCTAATCATTTCCATATAGAGGGAAATGATTCCCAAAGTCTTCTGATCCTCTGTTGACACAGGAACATATTATTTTATCTTTTTTTTAAATATGAGTGAAAAGGCTTTATTTGATATTATATTGTGAGTTATGTCCTGATGTTATATAGGACACATGTCCCTATCCCCCCAGTAAAGTGAGACCGTGTAGTCTGTTGACTTGGGAAAAAATGATGTGATGTCTCTGACCTCATTCAAATGGGGTATATTTTTCATGCAGTCTTTAGCTCAGAGGTAAGTGCATTACTCCAGAGTGTTTATAGAAGTAGGACTATTTCAGCATTTAAGCAATAACGTCACAAGTCTGCTGTGTAGGAAAGGAGCATGCATACCATGAAAAAGCAGTTTAAGGGATCTGTATCCTTAGTGTTATGCTTACCATTGAATATGCTCTACTTTGATCCATCTACCTTGATCACTTCTATGTTATAGGTGCTACTGTTTCAAGACCAGAATTACGCTCTTCACTATGAATACACCATCCCATCAGACCCTCCTCCAGAGAATCAGAGTTCCAAAGCTCCTGAAGCCCTGTTCATGTGGACACACACAGGCTGGGAAGATTGTGATGCCATGTGTGGAGGAGGTAAAGGATTTTTCAGTATTTATCTTTCCAAAATAGCTGTTTTCTGATTAACTGTTGAACATAAGACAGATCCATAACCTCTTATCTAAAATTTCAAGCTCCCTAAAGGACTAGAAACTCAAAGCTTTTTGCAATGTATTTAGTGCCTGAATGCCTGAACTATTCTGGCAAAATCTGGCCTGAATTGAAGAAAGGCTGTTTACAGATGTTATGTATCTCACTCAATGTGATTACTCACTGCATTGCTTTTCATCAATATTAACATTTACGGGGGGGCTTCCCTAGACAGCATACAGGTTGTTATGTCATATCGATATACTTTTATATGGGACACCATATCATTTAGAGTTCAGAAATGAGAAGAAACCAACAATGCATATTAAAATAAGGAGCGAACCACACTGGAGAAAAGGCATGCAAGTGAGAATGCTTTTCTGTAAGGCAAATGATTAAAGTATTACAAGAAAGGGAAAATGATGATCAACAATATCAAAAGCTACTAATAAGCCCAAAATAATGTGGACTGAAATTGACTCTTCCATTTAAACACATTTTTTATTTCTCAAGATATTGATTATCTTTGAAACACAGGTCAGTGATGACTTTGTCAAAATTAATTTTATTGATTTGACTCAAAAGACTGAGTAGAGTGGATTCAAGAGAAAATAACATGTGATGAATTACAGAAAGGACTCAAGGTAATTTAGGAAATTTTGTTGAAAGACGAAAGCAGAGAAATGTGGCATTAGCTAGAGAGGAAGATGAATCAAAGAGTTTGCTGTTGTTTTGATTAGGGGAGATCATACATGATTGTTTGCCAATGTATGTTTTCTACAATAGAACAGAAAAACTAGTAATGCAAAGGAGAGAGCAAAAAATGTCTGGTGTGACCAATTGGCAAGATGGATGAAGTGGAGTAGTAACACTAATCAGTAGTAGTACTCATGGATTTTAGAGTCTGATGTGATTTGAAGAACTTCTAGACTTAGGAGTCGTTAAGGAAAGGCCTGGAAATACAGGAGATGATGAGAGAAAATAGAGCTGAAAGTATGGAGAGGATTTAATATTTGTTTATTTATTTATTTATTTTTGGTGAGGGGCGGGTTGGGGAGGGAAGGGGGTGGGCGGGCCACTTTTATTGGTCTTTCATTTATCTATTTTCATCCATCTTTGTTCTTTGGCCTGTGTGGGCCTCCCATCGCAGTGGCCTCTGTTGTCGCAGAGCACCGGCTCTGGCCATGTGCACTCCAGAGCTCCGGCTCGGTAGTTGGACACATGGGTCCAGCCGCTCTGTGGCACTTGGGATCTTCCCAGGCCAGGGATTGAACCGGCTTCCCTTGCACTGCAAGGTGGTGTCCTTACCCACTGGACCACCAAGGAAGCCCTGGAGAGGATTTAGTTATTAGTAATAACAAGACCAGGAGAGTTAGTGGTTTCAGTGACAGGAAAGGACAGATCTTATTTTTTTTTTTTTTGGTTATTCTGGGTTTTCACCACTGCCACAGCTCTTCTTCTCTAATTTCGGGGACTGGGGGATACTCTCTAGTTGAGATGAGCAGGCTTCTTGTTTCGATGACTTCTCTTGTTGTGGAACTCGGGCTCTAGGGCACACGGGCTTCAGTAATTGTGGCTCCAAGGCTCTAGAGCTCAGGCTCAATAGTTGTGACTTTCAGGCTGTTGCTCCACAGCATATGGGATTTTTCCGGATCAGGGATCGAACTGATGTCTCCTACATTGGCAAGCAAACTCTTTACCACTGAGCTACCAGGGAAGCCCAAGGACAGATCTTTGGGAAGAGAAGAGAGCCTAGAAGTGTGAGAGCCTTCAGAGTTGGAAGAATCATTCAAATGACTATATGAATTATTTTAAAAATGTGTTACTGGATCACTAACAAGGACCTATTATATAGCACATGGAACTCTGCTCAGTGTTATGTGGCAGCCTGGATAGAAAGGAGATTTGGGGGAGGATGGATACATGCATGTGTATGGTTGAGTCCCTTCACTGTACACCTGAAACTGTCACAATATTGTTCATTGGATATACCCCAATACAGAAATAAAAGTTCACAAATTAAAAAAGCAAAAAAAGTGTTAGGAGCAGTATTAGAAAATAGAACAATAATCCAGGAGTTTTAAATCTTAGAGTGAAAAGAGAGATTGAACCAAGGGTTAGTGTTTGGCTGCATGAAGAATGGGACTGCACCACATAGTCTCATCCAAAGCTATAGGTTTAGGAAACAGGGGAATGGCCTGCATCTAGATGCAAAGATAAGGAGTGTAAGCAAGAAAATGGCCATCCCACTGGCAACCATGGAGAAAGCAAGAAACAGTTTCCTCAGGAGACAGGAAAACAGGTGTCGGGCACATCCAGAGTTGTGGAGGCAGGGAAGGAGCAGCTTCTGCCAGGACGCTTGAGGCTCTGGGACTCTCCCCTGACTCCAGGAGCACATGGCCCCAGAGCAAAGACAATGTGGTGGATCAGGAAGTGGGAGATAGTTTGTTCTCAGGGGTTATAGAGTGATTATAACAAAAGAATTTCTAGTAACAGTTCTAAAGCTTGTAGCATTCATCCTTGACACAATGAAATTTTCATTGGCCATGTTTCTCCAGGACACCATTACCACCATGTGACTGACCATGTGACTTCATTCCCATATCTTCTGGTCCTCTCCAGATTCCTGTGCCTCTCTGTTCAGTTCAGTTGCTCAGTCATGTGTGAGTTTTTATGACCCCATAGATTGAAGAATGCCAGGTTTCCCTGTCCTTCACCATCTCCTGTAGCTTGCTCAAACTCATGTCTGTTGACTCAGTGGTGCGATCCAACCATCTCATCCTCTCTTGTCCCATTCTCTTTTTCCTTCTGTTTTTCCCCAAACCAGGATCTTTTCCAATGAATTGTCTCTTCACATCAGGTGGCCAAAAAATTGGAGCTTCAGTTTCAGCATCATTCCTTCCAATGAATCTTCAGGATTGATTTCCTTTAGGACTGACTAGTTTGATCTCCTTGCAGTCCAGAGGAATCTCAAGAGTCTTCTCCTGTGCCTCTACTTCACCTATCTCTTATTGATGTCAGGGCCCATTTTACTTCAGGGACTCTGCTTCATCCCTTCTCCATAAAAAGCAAAACTCAGGGCTTCCCTGGTGGTCCAGTGGGTAAAAAGTCCGCCTTGCAGTGCAAGAGGCACCGATTTGATCCCTGGCCTGGGAAGATCCCATATGCCACGGAGCAGCTGAACCAGTGTATCTGATTACGAGCCGGAACTCTGGAGTGCATGCACCTAGAGCCGGTGCTCTGCAATGAGAGAGGCCACTGCGATGGGAGGCCCACACAGGCCAAAGAATAAAGATGGATGCAAATAAATTAAAAAAAAAAAAAAAAAAAGAGGCCAAAAATTTTTAAAAAGCTAAAATAGGCACAACTATTCTCTAAAAAAAAGACAAAAGAAAACAAAACAAATATATATATATATATATATATATATATATATAGCAAAGCTCAAATAGAAACAAACATTTAAAGTGAAAGTCCACAGAGGTTTTTCTTCCTTAATATAACTCAAATGAGAATGACTAGCCGTCATCCCATGGTGGATCATGAGGAAAGTTAGCAATGAGAACATTGCTGGTTCCTATTATTGCATTGAAAGGCCGTCATTAAAATCTGTTTACATTAGAGACTCTAGACAGGAAAATGTTTGCCCAGTGATTTTTATTATCCTCATTATTTGTTTTCATTCTGCTGTAATTATGGTCTAGTAAAAGCTTCAGAAGTAAACATACAGAACTTGTGAGTCTTCAGTTCGAACAAGCAGAGTTTTAGGGTTAGTTTTTTTTCCAAAATCATGCTGCCTAGAATATGTTTTGTCATTTTCTTTAAGAAATTTTGAAGTCAGAATGGCTTTTAGATACTCTTAAGCATGACTGTGTAATTATTAGTGTGAGAAAATTGAATTGCATAGAAGATCATAGATCCAATGAATTGTCTCTTCACATCAGGTGGCCAAAAATTGAGCTTCAGTTTCAGCATCATTCCTTCCAATGAATCTTCAGGATTGATTTCCTTTAGGACTGACTAGTTTGATCTCCTTGCAGTCCAGAGGAATCTCAAGAGTCTTCTCCTGTGCCTCTACTTCACCTATCTCTTATTGATGTCAGGGCCCATTTTACTTCAGGGACTCTGCTTCATCCCTTCTCCATAAAAAGCAAAACTCAGGGCTTCCCTGGTGGTCCAGTGGGTAAAAAGTCCGCCTTGCAGTGCAAGAGGCACCGATTTGATCCCTGGCCTGGGAAGATCCCATATGCCACGGAGCAGCTGAACCAGTGTATCTGATTACGAGCCGGAACTCTGGAGTGCATGCACCTAGAGCCGGTGCTCTGCAATGAGAGAGGCCACTGCGATGGGAGGCCCACACAGGCCAAAGAATAAAGATGGATGCAAATAAATTAAAAAAAAAAAAAAAAAAAGAGGCCAAAAATTTTTAAAAAGCTAAAATAGGCACAACTATTCTCTAAAAAAAAGACAAAAGAAAACAAAACAAATATATATATATATATATATATATATATATATATAGCAAAGCTCAAATAGAAACAAACATTTAAAGTGAAAGTCCACAGAGGTTTTTCTTCCTTAATATAACTCAAATGAGAATGACTAGCCGTCATCCCATGGTGGATCATGAGGAAAGTTAGCAATGAGAACATTGCTGGTTCCTATTATTGCATTGAAAGGCCGTCATTAAAATCTGTTTACATTAGAGACTCTAGACAGGAAAATGTTTGCCCAGTGATTTTTATTATCCTCATTATTTGTTTTCATTCTGCTGTAATTATGGTCTAGTAAAAGCTTCAGAAGTAAACATACAGAACTTGTGAGTCTTCAGTTCGAACAAGCAGAGTTTTAGGGTTAGTTTTTTTTTTTCCAAAATCATGCTGCCTAGAATATGTTTTGTCATTTTCTTTAAGAAATAGAAGTTCTATATAAATTATTTTAGTTTCAAAGTCAGAATGGCTTTTAGATACTCTTAAGCATGACTGTGTAATTATTAGTGTGAGAAAAATTGAATTGCATAGAGATTAATTGACCTCATGAGGTCACATGCCCAGTGGAAGTGTAGCCAAGATTAGAATCTGCGACACCTGAGTTCAAATCTTCTTTCCTCTATGTCATATACTTCCTTCAAGAATAGTTCATGGGGCTTCCCTTGGTGGTCCAGTGGGTAAGGACACCGCCTTGCAGTGCAAGGGGCGCCGGTTCGAGCCCTGGCCTGGGAAGATCCCACGTGCCGCGGAGCGGCTGGACTGATGTGTCCAATTACCGAGCCAGAGCTCTGAAGCGCATGCGCCCAGAGCTGGTGCTCTGCGACAACAGACGCCACCACGGTGGGAGGCCCACAGGAACCAAAGAACAAAGACGGATGAAAATAGAGAAATGAAAGACCAATAGAAGTGGCCCGCCCGCTCCCCTCCCTCCCCAACCCGACCCCCGCCCAAAATAAATAAATAAATAAATCTTTAAAAAAAAAGAATAGTTCATGGGTTTAGTGTCATTTTTTTCCACAAAATATAGCATTACCCTTAGAGATTCCATAGGTTTTCTTTGGATTCAAAGAGAAGTTTTATTTAATCTGTTAAATAAGAATTTACATATGTCTTTTTATTTCAAATGGCTTATTTATAAAATAATCCTAATTATAAGAAACTTCTATGTGATTTACACTTGAACAAACCTTCTGTCTCAAATCTGTTCTATTGTGTTTAGTCAACAATTTTCAATTATCTCTGACTATGTTAATAAGACATATATTCATTTTAGTGCCAAAATGTTTCTGGGCATTTGGATGTTATTTTCCTTTGCAGTTCATAAATAAAGTGGATGGACAGAATTTCAAGAATCGTATCATTTCTGAC
This sequence comes from Tragulus kanchil, assembly GCA_022376925.1. Classification (NCBI taxonomy): domain Eukaryota; kingdom Metazoa; phylum Chordata; class Mammalia; order Artiodactyla; family Tragulidae; genus Tragulus; species Tragulus kanchil. Next base: position 51,005,584 of record JAIOJX010000029.1, on the reverse strand, counting down.
TCTGTTTTGTCAGTTTTATAGCCAGAAAGAGCTCTGTAGTCTTTCAGCATATTCATGAATTAAATGAGAGTAAGTTCAAAGCACAGAACATTGGAAACAGACTCATGCAAAATTTATCTTCAGCAGTAAAGAGGTGTAATAGGACTGTGCTACTTCACAGGAATATTAAGTAAAAAGCAAAAATATCATATGGCAGTAAAGTGTTTACATACTCTTAAGCATGACTGTGTAATTATTAGTGTGAGAAAATTGAATTGCATAGAGATTAATTGACCTCATGAGGTCACATGCCCAGTGGAAGTGTAGCCAAGATTAGAATCTGCGACACCTGAGTTCAAATCTTCTTTCCTCTATGTCATATACTTCCTTCAAGAATAGTTCATGGGGCTTCCCTTGGTGGTCCAGTGGGTAAGGACACCGCCTTGCAGTGCAAGGGGCGCCGGTTCGAGCCCTGGCCTGGGAAGATCCCACGTGCCGCGGAGCGGCTGGACTGATGTGTCCAATTACCGAGCCAGAGCTCTGAAGCGCATGCGCCCAGAGCTGGTGCTCTGCGACAACAGACGCCACCACGGTGGGAGGCCCACAGGAACCAAAGAACAAAGACGGATGAAAATAGAGAAATGAAAGACCAATAGAAGTGGCCCGCCCGCTCCCCTCCCTCCCCAACCCGACCCCCGCCCAAAATAAATAAATAAATAAATCTTTAAAAAAAAAGAATAGTTCATGGGTTTAGTGTCATTTTTTTCCACAAAATATAGCATTACCCTTAGAGATTCCATAGGTTTTCTTTGGATTCAAAGAGAAGTTTTATTTAATCTGTTAAATAAGAATTTACATATGTCTTTTTATTTCAAATGGCTTATTTATAAAATAATCCTAATTATAAGAAACTTCTATGTGATTTACACTTGAACAAACCTTCTGTCTCAAATCTGTTCTATTGTGTTTAGTCAACAATTTTCAATTATCTCTGACTATGTTAATAAGACATATATTCATTTTAGTGCCAAAATGTTTCTGGGCATTTGGATGTTATTTTCCTTTGCAGTTCATAAATAAAGTGGATGGACAGAATTTCAAGAATCGTATCATTTCTGACTCTGTTTTGTCAGTTTTATAGCCAGAAAGAGCTCTGTAGTCTTTCAGCATATTCATGAATTAAATGAGAGTAAGTTCAAAGCACAGAACATTGGAAACAGACTCATGCAAAATTTATCTTCAGCAGTAAAGAGGTGTAATAGGACTGTGCTACTTCACAGGAATATTAAGTAAAAAAGAGCAAATAAAGTATCATATGGCAGTATAAAATTTCAGTGTTTGACATAAGGTGTTTTTCTTTTTTTAACACAATTTTAAGGAACTACATTCCATCAATAAGTGGGAATAAGAAATGTCTTTTAAAATACCTAGTTTCTGGTAGATAACTTTTTATTATCGTGATCTTTCATATCAGTATCTCAATCTCAGTTTTAAAATAACTCAGGTTCATTTATTATGCATTTCTATTAATTTATTAATACCATTGTTATAAAAAAAGCTGAAGATATACAATTTTCCTCTTTTAGAAGAAATATTACTTTAAAATATCTAGTAAGTGCTGGTGATCTTAAGTAAATTTTTCCAGCAGTGTAACATGTACACTTGTCATCACAGTCTTACCAAATTTGAATCATAGTCCTAGAAAACTTTGCATGGGTATATCATTTTCTACTTTAGCATGGACCATTGGTATTAGTCCTTTTATTTTGAAACATCTTAAAGCATATTTGTGAAATAAATGTTTACTTTGCATTGGTGTTCTAAAATATCTAAAAATCTTTGAAGGAGTGTTTTAAATTTATTTTGGCACCTCAGAAGTACGGGTCAGTAGATAAAAGAGTTTGTTTGTTTTTGTTTTTTTTTGCATAGAAGTCTGAAATGGTCTTGACCTTCAGAGGTGTCAGTGATCTATCATTCCGTAATGTCTGAAGGGTTTTTGTGGAATCAGCCTTCCTGTTGTACTCTAGGTCTTATTTTTAATCTAGTAATTAATGATGTAAAACCTAGATTAAAGGCCCCCAAATTCAATAACCTGTTTTGAAATAAATGAAGAGTTAAATGTACTTTTAGGAAATCTGAATAGGCACAATTTGAAGGGGAAAACACAAGTCAGCATTCCACATTCTTCACATTAATGCAAATCCTGCTAACTTACGACTTTCATGCTGTTAGCTTTGTACCATGATACGCTCTAGGCATGGCTCTCCTTGGCCGTGGCCAGAGTCTCAGGATGCATCCAAGCCTTTGGGTCCAAAATGAGGAAATAAAGAAAAGGTGTAATAGGACTGTGCTACTTAAAATTTGTGAAAAAGTATAAATATTTTCAGTGTTTGACATAAGGTGTTTTCTTTTTAACACAATTTTAAGGAACTACATTCCATCAATAAGTGGGAATAAGAAATGTCTTTTAAAATACCTAGTTTCTGGTAGATAACTTTTTATTATCGTGATCTTTCATATCAGTATCTCAATCTCAGTTTTAAAATAACTCAGGTTCATTTATTATGCATTTCTATTAATTTATTAATACCATTGTTATAAAAAAAGCTGAAGATATACAATTTTCCTCTTTTAGAAGAAATATTACTTTAAAATATCTAGTAAGTGCTGGTGATCTTAAGTAAATTTTTCCAGCAGTGTAACATGTACACTTGTCATCACAGTCTTACCAAATTTGAATCATAGTCCTAGAAAACTTTGCATGGGTATATCATTTTCTACTTTAGCATGGACCATTGGTATTAGTCCTTTTATTTTGAAACATCTTAAAGCATATTTGTGAAATAAATGTTTACTTTGCATTGGTGTTCTAAAATATCTAAAAATCTTTGAAGGAGTGTTTTAAATTTATTTTGGCACCTCAGAAGTACGGGTCAGTAGATAAAAGAGTTTGTTTGTTTTTGTTTTTTTTTGCATAGAAGTCTGAAATGGTCTTGACCTTCAGAGGTGTCAGTGATCTATCATTCCGTAATGTCTGAAGGGTTTTTGTGGAATCAGCCTTCCTGTTGTACTCTAGGTCTTATTTTTAATCTAGTAATTAATGATGTAAAACCTAGATTAAAGGCCCCCAAATTCAATAACCTGTTTTGAAATAAATGAAGAGTTAAATGTACTTTTAGGAAATCTGAATAGGCACAATTTGAAGGGGAAAACACAAGTCAGCATTCCACATTCTTCACATTAATGCAAATCCTGCTAACTTACGACTTTCATGCTGTTAGCTTTGTACCATGATACGCTCTAGGCATGGCTCTCCTTGGCCGTGGCCAGAGTCTCAGGATGCATCCAAGCCTTTGGGTCCAAAATGAGGAAATATCTCAGTACACAAATGTCTGGGTCTTATTAAAGGTACTGAATTATTTTCTTTTTTTTTCCCCTTTCACAGCACTTTGCATATACAAAAGTAAATGTTATTAGCCAAGGAAAATGCATCTGAATATATTTTGTTCCTCTCTGCTTGATTTTGACTCAATATATATTTCCTGTCATTTTGTATCCTACTTTCTTTACTTGAATTAATAAGAACATTTATAATCATGTAAGCTCTTTATAAACTTGAACTGTTAACACCTAAATAATAATCCATTCATTGAATTTCCTATATATAATTATTGCCCATAATTAGTCATTGAGTTTGCAAGTGATTTTTTACCATTTTAGAAAACACAATGTTGAGATGAACCACTTAGTGCAGAAGGTGGTTTGGCCTTTAATTACATGTTTATATTTCATTAAGTGATTCCTTTACCGATAGTGACTATACTTGCACTTTTGCTGCATGTTTCAAAGATGAGTGTTTTCTATTTTTAGAGAATTTACTGTCCCATATAATAAGGATTAGGTGATAATAAAAGCACCATACAGAGTGATACAGAGAGCTGCAGAAAGCCTTCCAGGGATGTGCGTAAGTGCAAAGTCCCTGGGGTTGGCGAGAATGTTTTTTACCAGGGTGCAAAATATGAGAATCAAGCTGTGGGAAATTATTTGACAGAAAGAGTAGAAATAAGCCAGTTTGTGAGGGTGTTAGGCACTCAAAATATAAAGACTAATGAATTCTGAAGGAGTTTTGTGGAATCACCTTCCTGTTGTATTTTCTTTAGGTCTTATTTTTAATCTAGTAATTAATGATGTAAAACCTAGATTAAAGGCCCCCAAATTCAATAACCTGTTTTGAAATAAATGAAGAGTTAAATGTACTTTTAGGAAATCTGAATAGGCACAATTTGAAGGGGAAAACACAAGTCAGCATTCCACATTCTTCACATTAATGCAAATCCTGCTAACTTACGACTTTCATGCTGTTAGCTTTGTACCATGATACGCTCTAGGCATGGCTCTCCTTGGCCGTGGCCAGAGTCTCAGGATGCATCCAAGCCTTTGGGTCCAAAATGAGGAAATATCTCAGTACACAAATGTCTGGGTCTTATTAAAGGTACTGAATTATTTTCTTTTTTTTTCCCCTTTCACAGCACTTTGCATATACAAAAGTAAATGTTATTAGCCAAGGAAAATGCATCTGAATATATTTTGTTCCTCTCTGCTTGATTTTGACTCAATATATATTTCCTGTCATTTTGTATCCTACTTTCTTTACTTGAATTAATAAGAACATTTATAATCATGTAAGCTCTTTATAAACTTGAACTGTTAACACCTAAATAATAATCCATTCATTGAATTTCCTATATATAATTATTGCCCATAATTAGTCATTGAGTTTGCAAGTGATTTTTTACCATTTTAGAAAACACAATGTTGAGATGAACCACTTAGTGCAGAAGGTGGTTTGGCCTTTAATTACATGTTTATATTTCATTAAGTGATTCCTTTACCGATAGTGACTATACTTGCACTTTTGCTGCATGTTTCAAAGATGAGTGTTTTCTATTTTTAGAGAATTTACTGTCCCATATAATAAGGATTAGGTGATAATAAAAGCACCATACAGAGTGATACAGAGAGCTGCAGAAAGCCTTCCAGGGATGTGCGTAAGTGCAAAGTCCCTGGGGTTGGCGAGAATGTTTTTTACCAGGGTGCAAAATATGAGAATCAAGCTGTGGGAAATTATTTGACAGAAAGAGTAGAAATAAGCCAGTTTGTGAGGGTGTTAGGCACTCAAAATATAAAGACTAATGAATTACAAAGTAGATATGAATTTGTTTGGTATTTTTTAATATAAGAATAGGTCTCTTCACTTACCTGACCTCAGTTTGACCCTCTGTAAAATGAGCCTGATACTCCCTGCTTTCAGCTCCTCGCACACAAGGGTGCAGTGGCAGCAGACACAGCTTCCTTATCAGAAAGGTGCAGTGTTAAATTATCTTCTGCTGGATCTACTTGAAGGTGAACAGTAGAAAGAAGGGAAAGTAAAACCCACATCAGTCATTTCGCTTGTTAATAGGAAAACAAAGCAAAGACAGCAACTCTTTTGTGTGGTTAAGCCAGTTCAACTGTTAGGCACTCAAGTGACCTTAACTTGAAAGGAGATCCCATTAAAATATTTCTGTGTATGGAAATGACAAGATCAGATTGGATTACTCATTGAGTGTTATGAACAATACAAAATATATTTTTTCATTAAGGTAAAAATGAAATTGTTGTGTTAATATTAAACCCAAACCTTGAGGTTAAAAATGTTTTCTAGAAATGTAGAAAGAATGACTAGGAATGAAAAGACGTAATGTGATTTTAAAAGTTGCTTAAGTTAAAAAATGTATGCTTTAAAAAATAACCAGCATTCTACATTTCTCTAATGAGTACTCATAGAAAAGCCCTTCTTCTTCATTAAATAATTTTTATTTTTGATTCAATTGCTTGCTAGTTCATTGTTAGTTTAATAGAAAATAAATAATTAAAAATTTTAAGAGAAAATTATACAGGCAAAGGAATATATATACAGTCTCTTTTCTTACACAGTTCCCCAGTTTTCATAAAAAGTTTGGAATGGCCTTACCTTGTGTTGCTTAGTTGCTCAGCTGTGTCCAACTCTTTGTGACCCTATGGACTGTAGCCCACCAGTCTCCTCTGTCCATGAGATTCTCTAGGCAAGAATACTGGAGTAGGTTGCCATTGCCTTCTCCAGGGGAGCTTCCTAATCCAGAGATTGCACCCAGGTGTCCTGTACTACAGGTGGATTCTTTACCAGTGAGCCACCTGGGAAGCCCAAAGAGTGGTTCTACTGTCAACCCCTTGGATTGCAGCCCACCAGGCTCCTCTGTCCATGGAATTCTCCAGGCAAAAATACTGGAGTGGATCGCCATTGGCAATTACAAGAAACAAATGATAGATTTAACAATGAAGATGAGCCTCCAAGGGGATAATGTTGAGTTGGAAAAAAAAAAAAAATCAGTCCGCTGTAGTTATAGTAATTATAGGAATGGAGAACAGGTTAGTAGTTGCCAGAGTTTACTGATTTGTGGATAGTAAGGAAAGTGAGCGTGGCTCTTAAAGGGTAACTGGAGGGCTTCTTGTAGTGATGGAAATATTTTACATCTTGACAGTATCCATGTCAGTGTTCTGGTATTGATGCTGAACTGTAGTTATGTAAGTCATTACCATTGTGGGGAGCTGGAGGAAGGGTATTCAGATTCTCTTATTTCCCACAGTGAATGTGAGTCAAAAATTATTTTAAAATTAAAAAGTTAATTTTTCAAGAAACAAGTTTGAAATGCCCTGTAGCATATTGAGAATTTCAGCTCTGCATACAGAAACATTCAACCTACTTCTCAAACTGTTTCCACATACATTGCAGGTTTTAGAAATGTGATCTACCTGAGTAGAATAGAGTTCTATTAAAATAGCCATTTTATGGACTAAATACATAACAGAAAAAATAGCAATTTATCTCTGAGACTGGAAAAGAAAGAATACAACATACTATCTAGTCTTTGTTAACTGTCCTCAGAAAACTAAGAGTCAGTAAATAAACATTGCCCCTCCTTTTCATATTTTGCCCAAATTTGGTAATAAGATGAATTTGTAATGGTTACAGTATTTTGTTTATAATTAGTTCAGAGCATCACAACCGATTTCCCAATAATGATTTAGCAGGAATGACCCAGAGATGAAGTTAATTGCCGTAAAGCAAATAATACACTGTCAACGGCTTGCATCTACTCAAGGTTCAGGAAGAAGGCCAGTTACTTTATCGCTTTCTGTTCGTCCCTTGGTTCCATGAGTATTGGATGTGTTGTAAATACTGCTATTAGATGCTAGAATGGAAATTTCCTGTGTTGGCTGGGACATAAAAATATATAAAAGAAAAAAATCAAACAATAACATTTCCATATGGCTTTAAGATCCTTGTTGTATTTTCATAGGCATAATGTGCCTGTAGCCGAACATTAGACTTTTTTCCTTGATTCTTTTGTTCAATGAAGTTTTTTTTAAAAATAGGATGAAACCCTCTTATGTCTGCCAAAAAACTTACAAATGTGGGCCTATTTGCTACAGCACAGATGGAAATGTCCCAATTCTTATTCAACATGGCCCGGGGGTAATACCTATCTCTTTTTGTTGGAACGGTTAGTAGTTGCCAGAGTTCTTGTAGTAAGAAGGGGGAAATAACTGGAGGGCTTCTTGTAGTGATGGAAATATTTTACATCTTGACAGTATCCATGTCAGTGTTCTGGTATTGATGCTGAACTGTAGTTATGTAAGTCATTACCATTGTGGGGAGCTGGAGGAAGGGTATTCAGATTCTCTTATTTCCCACAGTGAATGTGAGTCAAAAATTATTTTAAAATTAAAAAGTTAATTTTTCAAGAAACAAGTTTGAAATGCCCTGTAGCATATTGAGAATTTCAGCTCTGCATACAGAAACATTCAACCTACTTCTCAAACTGTTTCCACATACATTGCAGGTTTTAGAAATGTGATCTACCTGAGTAGAATAGAGTTCTATTAAAAATAGCCATTTTATGGACTAAATACATAACAGAAAAAATAGCAATTTATCTCTGAGACTGGAAAAGAAAGAATACAACATACTATCTAGTCTTTGTTAACTGTCCTCAGAAAACTAAGAGTCAGTAAATAAACATTGCCCCTCCTTTTCATATTTTGCCCAAATTTGGTAATAAGATGAATTTGTAATGGTTACAGTATTTTGTTTATAATTAGTTCAGAGCATCACAACCGATTTCCCAATAATGATTTAGCAGGAATGACCCAGAGATGAAGTTAATTGCCGTAAAGCAAATAATACACTGTCAACGGCTTGCATCTACTCAAGGTTCAGGAAGAAGGCCAGTTACTTTATCGCTTTCTGTTCGTCCCTTGGTTCCATGAGTATTGGATGTGTTGTAAATACTGCTATTAGATGCTAGAATGGAAATTTCCTGTGTTGGCTGGGACATAAAAATATATAAAAGAAAAAAATCAAACAATAACATTTCCATATGGCTTTAAGATCCTTGTTGTATTTTCATAGGCATAATGTGCCTGTAGCCGAACATTAGACTTTTTTCCTTGATTCTTTTGTTCAATGAAGTTTTTTTTAAAAATAGGATGAAACCCTCTTATGTCTGCCAAAAAACTTACAAATGTGGGCCTATTTGCTACAGCACAGATGGAAATGTCCCAATTCTTATTCACATGGCTTCCTACTTCAGAGTACCAGTAAGGCACTCCGTTGAATGGTGTCAATACCTGTATCTCTTTTGTTATATTAGTATTTAAAAGGTTTTTTTCAGTAGCTCAACATATCACTCTGGGCCAAATAACTAAGTTAGATATTTTCTGAGTAAAGGAAAAAATGCAGTATAATTAGCTCTGAGTGATTCATTCCATGACTACACTGAATTTCAGCAAAAGCTCTCTGGACATTGTCTATTTGTCATCTTTCTGTGCCACAGTTGCAAAACGCATTGCATTTAAATTAGTTTAGACAACTCCATCTATTCTGTAAAAGACTGCCTTATGACTATGAGATTTTAAATTAGACTTTAAAAGTAATATTTATATTTCATAAAAGCAACATTTATTTTAATCCTGCTTTAAGTAGACGTCATTGTCATATAGAAATAATACTTCCATATGCTAGCATTATACAAAACTTATGTAACATCTATTTAATACATGGGCCAGGTCATAAAGGAAGGCCTGAAACATAGGAAACTAGGTAGATGTTGACTACAAACCTCCTAAGTTCTCACATTTAGGGAGCTTCTACCTACTAAGGCCCAGTTTTCTCTGTGAAGAAAACTCAACATCGTAAGTCATTTCTGCTTGTCTGAGCTTCCTAATGATCACTGCATGATAGTCATAGGACCCTAACTAAGGGGCTTTCAATAGTGACCCAAATGACTTATGATTTTTTTTTACTTAATCCTTCATGACCTGTCTGGCTTTATGATTATTCGCTGATTTAATTATTTTTATAGAATCAAACAAGTTAGATTATTAAATCCTATATAGATATCTAGACTTTTTTGTAGAGACAGAATCAGCACATATGTAGGTGGCCTTTTCAGTGTAAGATGAAATAATAAAAATCTTGTCAAGGAAGAGTGCTTGCAAGGCTCTAAGCAAAATGAATATAGCATACAAATAATCATGTTTACCTCTCAGCATCAGGCTTTGTCTTTCCACAGAATGGAGATAGCCCTGTTTTCTGAAATCTTTTGAAAAATGGGAAAACTCCCATGGCTTTTCTTAAGAACGGGATAACCATTAGAGAATGAGGATTTCTTGACTTCTTGGAGTCTTTCCCAAAAGTGATAAAAATAAAGGCTTGAGTTAGATTCAAGATTAACAAACCTTCTATAATTTATCCCTGGATGGTGTACAACCAAATGGTAACGTGTGCACATGTTTATATTAATGTTTATGTGTTTTTGTGACAGCACAGAGGCTTTATACAAATACAGATTTCCACCACAGAGTATTGAAAGTTATAAAAGTCCTTTATAAAAATCTTTAATTAAAGGCTTATCAACTTATGCTACTGTAATACCTTTGTCTTATAAAGCTTGCCATTTAGTTGCTAACAAGAAAAATACCATTCATCTTCCTTAAGCCTAGAGATACATTTTGTTTTGCAAATTTAAATAACATCATCTTCATTTATCTAATCTAAAATTTGTTTAAAATATGGAAAGTATAAGCCTAGAATACCTCCTAAGTCCATTGCATACAGGCTTATAACAGCATTTCTTCTTATGTTTATTTGTTCTTTTCAGGAGAAAGGAAAACAACCGTGTCTTGCACAAAAATCATGAACAAAAATATCAGCATTGTAGACAGCAAGAAATGCAAGTACCTAACTAAGCCAGAGCCACAAGTTCGCAAGTGCAATGAGCAACCATGCCAAATGAGGTAACCCTGTCTCGTGACTCATTAAAGAATCACATTTTCAGGCTTCTTTGGTGGTCCAATAGGTAAAGAGTCTATCTTGCAATGCAGGGGGCACTAGTTAGATCCCTGGCACAGGAAGATCCCACGTGCCACGGAGCCTCTGGGCGGGTGTGTCCAACTATGGGCCAGCGCTCTGGAGTGCATGCACCCAGAGCTGGTGCTCTGCAACGAGAGAGGCCACTGCTATGGGAGGCCCACACAGGCCAAGGAATAAAGAAAGAGAGTTGAAGATAAATAAATGAAAAAACAATAAAAGAGGCCAAAATTAAAAAAAAAAAAAAAGAATCACATTTTCTTTTAAGCAATGCTGCGTATGTATACCAAAATGTAAGGCTTTAAATAAGCAAGGTCTAAGAAAGGAAGGTAATCAACTTGATGGGACAAATGTTGGAGAAGCAAGGCTAGAAATGACATCAACTTTATCTGCTATTCAGTGTGAAAAAAAGCAACACCTAACTGGATAAGGAAGCAGTAATTAAAATTATTTGGTAATCTGTTTGTCACCCCCTCAGAAATCTAGTTATTCGGTAGAATTCAACTACTCATTCCTAAATTCTCCAAAATGGTGTGTTAGGACTTCCCAGTGGAAATACAAACCAAAGTGGGGCTGGCTAGGACATAGCCCCAACACAACAGTAGGGGTGCTGGTCCTTTTAGTCCCGATGGTTAGAGTCTCACTTCCCCACCCCAGAGGCAAACAGTTCGATTCTTGATCTCTAATCACCAGATTCCTAACCTGGGTCCTAGTTATTGGAAAGTTGGTTCCTTCCATCTGTTTGACTTTCTCAGAATAATAAGCCACAAAGCAGGCAAGAAACATAGGTGTTAGAACAGCCATGTTGTACAGCTTAAGTTGCTATAGAAAGAAGGTGATCCCTTAGTAACCAGGAGAGATGGGTGAATGATTTTGGAGCAGGCTCACAGCAAGGCTGTGTGGACATGGTTTCTGGCACAGAGCTTCTGAAAATCTCTGTGCTTTCATATAAGAATTAATGTTGGGCTTGACTGGGACTCAGCCCCAGTGCTGTTAAGTCCTCACAACTTTGAGGGATAAAATAACAGAAAAAAAGTCTGCAGCTGGGTTGATTTCTCTGAAATATGTATACAGAGACTTAGTGAGTGTACTTGTGAGTTTGTAGAGAGGCAGTTAATCTTCTTTTCCAGGAGTTTCTGCAATGGAGGCAGAGTGAATGGATACCTCCTGCAACTTATACAGAGAGCTTGTAGCTTTGGAGCGCTCTCTAACCAAGATAATCTTCCTCGTGACCACAATGTACAGGGAGTGAAAGGAGAAGGAGCAAGAAAGTTGCCAATTAACTATGTTTAGGGCTTTCTGTCTTCAGTAATCTCTCTGAGAATTAGTGTCATGCAGGCTAACGCTCAGTTCTTCTGGTTTCCCTTTGCCACCTCCTCCTCCCCCATCAGACGCAGCACTGCATCCCTTGTTCCCTGTATTTCTGGCTTATTGTAAAACTTAGTTGTTAAGCCCTCCAGATCTGGCTCATACTATGTTTAATGAGAGCTTAAAAGAATTTGGATAATCTTGTCCTCCTCTACAAAGCTGAAATTTCAAGAATTGCTTTTCGGTACTCAGTGTATTTAAGGTTTTATAAGCTGATTATCTACTTTTTCTTTCCTTTCCATTTGTCTTCTAGCAATCTTATCCTTCCCCTCAAAGGGAAAAATATACTGCTAAAGACTAGAAGAATGATATGTGAAAGAATATCCAAAAGAAGAAAGTGCATTAAAGTACTTTCAATAATGTTTAATACTTCCTTTGCACCAACCAGACCATATTCTTTTAATCCTAACTCTGTAAGTGAACTAATTGCTTTTATAAGCAGAGTAGTAATCAACAGAAAGGATGACATAGGGAAATGTTGTTGCCTAGAGTCAGGTGCTTGGTTCTGTTCCATTCATTGCTGGGCAGATATTAGGTTATTCCAGTTCAATCACTTGTGTCCAACTCTTTGTGATCCCATGGACTACAGCACACCAGGCTTTCCTGTCCTTCACCATCTCCTGGAGCTTGCTCAAACTCATGTCCATTGACTCAGTGATTGCATCCAAACATCTCGTCCTCTAACATCCCCTTCTCCTTTTGCCTTCTATTTTTCCCAACATCAGGATCTTTTCCAGTGAGTCATCTTTTCGCATCAGGTGGCCCAAGTATTGGAGCTTTAGCTTCAGTGTCATTCCTTCCAATGAATATTCAGGATTGATTTCCATTAGAATTGACTGGTTTATTCTCCTTGGAGTCCAAGGGACTCCTAAGAGCCTTCTCCAACACCACAGTTCAAAGGTATCAGTTCTTCAGTGCTCAGTCTTCTTTATGGTACAACTCTTGCATCCATACATGACTACTGGGAAAACCATAGCTTTGACTATACAGACTTTTGTCAGCAAAGTGATGTCTCTGCTTTTCAATACACTGTCTAGGTTTGTCATAACTTTTCTTCCAAGGAGCAAGCACCTTTTAATTTCATGGTTGCAGTCACCGTCTTCAGTGATTTTGGAGCCCAATAAAATAAAGTTTGTTACTGTTTCCATTGTTTACCCATCTGTTTGCCATGAAGTGATGGGACCAGATGCCATGATCTTCATTGTTTGAATGATGAATTTTAGGCCAGTTTTTTCACTCTCCTCTTTCACCTTCATCAAGAGGCTCTTTGGTTCCTCTTTGCTTTCTGCCAAAAAGGTGGTGTCATTTACAAACCTGAGATTATTGATATTTCTGCCAGCAGTCTTGATTTTAACTTCTGCTTCATCCAGAGGCATTTCACATGATATACTCTGCATATAAATTAAATAAGCATGGTGACAATATACAGTTTTGATATACTCCTTTCCCAATTTAGAACCAGCCCTTTCCAACTGGATAGGTATAAAAGCTGAGTTTTTAGCTTTTGCCTTGTCAGCTAGAGAACTTGGATTTGTCCTAAGAATTATCTTTTGTTTTTGGTTATACAGAAAGGATGACATAGGGAAATGTTGTTGCCTAGAGTCAGGTGCTTGGTTCTGTTCCATTCATTGCTGGGCAGATATTAGGTTATTCCAGTTCAATCACTTGTGTCCAACTCTTTGTGATCCCATGGACTACAGCACACCAGGCTTTCCTGTCCTTCACCATCTCCTGGAGCTTGCTCAAACTCATGTCCATTGACTCAGTGATTGCATCCAAACATCTCGTCCTCTAACATCCCCTTCTCCTTTTGCCTTCTATTTTTCCCAACATCAGGATCTTTTCCAGTGAGTCATCTTTTCGCATCAGGTGGCCCAAGTATTGGAGCTTTAGCTTCAGTGTCATTCCTTCCAATGAATATTCAGGATTGATTTCCATTAGAATTGACTGGTTTATTCTCCTTGGAGTCCAAGGGACTCCTAAGAGCCTTCTCCAACACCACAGTTCAAAGGTATCAGTTCTTCAGTGCTCAGTCTTCTTTATGGTACAACTCTTGCATCCATACATGACTACTGGGAAAACCATAGCTTTGACTATACAGACTTTTGTCAGCAAAGTGATGTCTCTGCTTTTCAATACACTGTCTAGGTTTGTCATAACTTTTCTTCCAAGGAGCAAGCACCTTTTAATTTCATGGTTGCAGTCACCGTCTTCAGTGATTTTGGAGCCCAATAAAATAAAGTTTGTTACTGTTTCCATTGTTTACCCATCTGTTTGCCATGAAGTGATGGGACCAGATGCCATGATCTTCATTGTTTGAATGATGAATTTTAGGCCAGTTTTTTCACTCTCCTCTTTCACCTTCATCAAGAGGCTCTTTGGTTCCTCTTTGCTTTCTGCCAAAAAGGTGGTGTCATTTACAAACCTGAGATTATTGATATTTCTGCCAGCAGTCTTGATTTTAACTTCTGCTTCATCCAGAGGCATTTCACATGATATACTCTGCATATAAATTAAATAAGCATGGTGACAATATACAGTTTTGATATACTCCTTTCCCAATTTAGAACCAGCCCTTTCCAACTGGATAGGTATAAAAGCTGAGTTTTTAGCTTTTGCCTTGTCAGCTAGAGAACTTGGATGTTTTGTTCTTATTATTACTATTCCTAAGAATTATCTTTTTTGTTGGTTATATCTTTTAATAGAGATTAAAATGCTAATGTATCTGGAGTTAAATAATTTATTAAAGTGTTTCAAGCCATTTCTTTTATATACCATATAGCTTTCCCATCTGGATAAAAGAGCAGTGGCTTTTTCTGATCTCTCAGGTATCTTGAATGAGCTGGATTTGAGGACTAGAGCAAATTTGTCACCTCTAGACTGGGTCTTTGAAGAATCAGAGTGTATAGTACACACCATTTATTGTTCATTCACTGACCTCCACTATCTTGGGGGAAAATGCCTTGATAATAACTTTGTAAAATGATAGTTTTAGGGCTTCCCTGGTGGTCCAGTTGGTAAGGACACCGCCTTGCAGTACAAGGGGCGCCAGTTCGATCCCTGGCCTGGGAAGATCCCATGTGCCGTGGAGCGACTGGATCGATGTGCCCAACTACCAAGCTGGAGCTCTGCAGCGCATGCGCCCAGAGCCAGTGCTCAGTGACAAGAGAGGCCACAGCGATGGGAGGCCCACACAGACTAAAGAACAAAGACGGATGAAAATAAATAAAAAATGAAAGACCAATAGAAGTGGCAAAAAAAAAAAAAAAAAGAATAGTTTTGAAAGATCAGTATATTTCTGAGTGAAAAAGTTTTTCAGCTGCAGGCTGGAAGTCTCTTTGTTGCCTTATTCCCTTGGAAAAGGAGGCAGTGTATTTTGAACCACCTGGAAACAGTATCAGTGAGGTTAACCAAAGTACTGAAAAGAAATGGACATAGGCAGTTATGAGGAGTCATCACAGGAAAACTTGACAAGACTTACTGCCATAGCACAGCTTTGCCCCTCTTGCTTCTTCTTTTTACCCACCATGGTGAGAAACCTTCTAATTACCATTCACATTTTTGAAAGTCACCAAATGGCCTAATATAACCCTATGTACCATATATAAAACACATTTATGCACTAGTAAATAGCTTTATAAGAAGGAGTCTTGATGATAAGGAAATGAGATAGTTCAAAATTACATGAATTCTGAGATATACAATGTCACCTTTCATTAAAATTTGTTACATATTTTTGTTATTTTCAGCAGTCGTCCAAGGAATGGAAAAAAAGAATCTTTTATCATTATGCTATGGATCTCCACAATTTATTTTAAAAATCTGGAAAAACAATTTGGAGTTTCATGAAATTGCAAATACTTCTCTTTTCAGTATTACCTTCCATCACTCCATGATTGGTTCTCTAGTTTAGGGGAATGATGTGTGGATGGGTTTAAATTGTTCTTATAGCCTAGGTAGCTTTCTGTGGAAAGATGAAGCAGAAACTGAAATAAATTTGGAAGATAAATATTCACTTTAGGAAAAATCCACTAGGGGACTCCATAGCAAAATGGTAGGTCTGCATCATTCTTGTTAGAGGAGCAGATAGGAACTTTCTTAAAGGCAATACTGAAGTGCAAGTGTTATTGGGATTTTTTTTTCAGAAACAGTAGCATAGGATCATTTAGGATTAGTCTTTAAACAGATGGAAAAACTAGGTGGCATGAGCACATGATTTCTCAAATCACATGGTAACACAGTCCCCGTGGGTTGGATGGAGATAGAGCCCTAGGAGGAAGGGTCTTGGACCTGGCTGTCACGAATCGAGGCTGCAGATGCTCCATAAATAAGTTCCATGAAGTGAAATAAAAAGGTATCAGGGATCCATCTGAGCCTATGGTTTGTGCTCTAAACAAGTGAAAGAGAAATATAAGAGTAAGTTATTTATAAACACATTGTAATATATATAGTGCATACTATATGCTGAATGCCTTTCATATGTCAAACAGTATGATAATAACCAATTTATCAAATGAGAAACCTGGAAACTTAACAACTGTTAAGTAACTGTTTCAAGAATGTGCACAGTAAGGAACCCAGCATTATGCTCAGGGCTTCTGATTGCCCTGTGCTGTGCTAAAATAGGATTATGCAGATTAGTTAGTTGCAGATTTAAATCCCCTGATGAGGTTGTCCTAATAATGGAAAGGCCGAGAGGGATTTTTTGATGGGAATCAAGCAGTGATTCAGATTTCATGAATCATTTTTCTGTCATAGGCCTTAGTTCCTTCCTGAAGTAAATTTGGGAAAGTGTTTGAATGTGTGGTCCTTAGGGTAGATCCCAGTTCATTAGAAATGGAAGTCGCATAGATATGTGTATCACAGCCGTGATGATTGTTTGGAAACAGGCTCTTCATCTAGGTATTAAAATACATAGGAATTGGTTGAATCACTGAATGGGTGGAATCCTATGAGAGTCTTGAGGACCTCTAAAATGAGTTCACTCTGCGTGTAGCCTGTTACTTTGATGTCAGTGATCCCATTGTAACTAGATATCAACTAGCCTAATGAAGCATTTTGGCTTTACCTGGAGGGTACACCCCAGAGACAAAAATCTGGTTGCAGATGATGCATAAAATGTGTTAGTGATTCCTTCCTCCAGCTAAGTGGGGTTCTCCTGTGGCAGGCTTCTTTTATTTGCTAATACCTGCCTTCCTTGTGAGGTAGTCTGCAGCCTCATTTCAGTTTCTGACTCCACAACTGTGTGACCTTAGGTAAGTGACTGCACCTCCCCTTTCGCCTTTCTGGCCACAATAGCTGTAGTGTGTAACAGGCAGGGTTACTGTGAGAATTCAAAATGCAAAGAATAGAAACAGCTCATATTATGTTAGCAATTTTGTACTTGTTAAGTAACTCCGTGTGGCACTAGCACAGGCAGCAGCCGGCAAAGCATGCAGTATGACAGAGCCAGAGTGGTAAATCATTTGAGAGTGCAAAGCCCTGAGATAAGGATGGAGAATTCACAGCAATAGAAAACCTGGGTGTCTTAGAAAAAAGTTCAAATATTAGTTTTAAAAAATACAGTGATATGAACTTACTGTATAACATTCTGCTAATTCTAACCATGTCAACATATACAGTAAATAGATGTCTTTTGCTTTGTCTCAGTGACTCTTGGTTTACTTTTAGATGGATGATGACAGAATGGACCCCCTGTTCACGAACTTGTGGAAAAGGGATGCAGAGCAGACAAGTGGCCTGTACCCAACAGCCTGAGCCAATTGGCCCCCGTGAGTCAATAGGTTCAGTTCCTGATGAGGTTGTCCTAATAATGGAAAGGCCGAGAGGGATTTTTTGATGGGAATCAAGCAGTGATTCAGATTTCATGAATCATTTTTCTGTCATAGGCCTTAGTTCCTTCCTGAAGTAAATTTGGGAAAGTGTTTGAATGTGTGGTCCTTAGGGTAGATCCCAGTTCATTAGAAATGGAAGTCGCATAGATATGTGTATCACAGCCGTGATGATTGTTTGGAAACAGGCTCTTCATCTAGGTATTAAAATACATAGGAATTGGTTGAATCACTGAATGGGTGGAATCCTATGAGAGTCTTGAGGACCTCTAAAATGAGTTCACTCTGCGTGTAGCCTGTTACTTTGATGTCAGTGATCCCATTGTAACTAGATATCAACTAGCCTAATGAAGCATTTTGGCTTTACCTGGAGGGTACACCCCAGAGACAAAAATCTGGTTGCAGATGATGCATAAAATGTGTTAGTGATTCCTTCCTCCAGCTAAGTGGGGTTCTCCTGTGGCAGGCTTCTTTTATTTGCTAATACCTGCCTTCCTTGTGAGGTAGTCTGCAGCCTCATTTCAGTTTCTGACTCCACAACTGTGTGACCTTAGGTAAGTGACTGCACCTCCCCTTTCGCCTTTCTGGCCACAATAGCTGTAGTGTGTAACAGGCAGGGTTACTGTGAGAATTCAAAATGCAAAGAATAGAAACAGCTCATATTATGTTAGCAATTTTGTACTTGTTAAGTAACTCCGTGTGGCACTAGCACAGGCAGCAGCCGGCAAAGCATGCAGTATGACAGAGCCAGAGTGGTAAATCATTTGAGAGTGCAAAGCCCTGAGATAAGGATGGAGAATTCACAGCAATAGAAAACCTGGGTGTCTTAGAAAAAAGTTCAAATATTAGTTTTAAAAAATACAGTGATATGAACTTACTGTATAACATTCTGCTAATTCTAACCATGTCAACATATACAGTAAATAGATGTCTTTTGCTTTGTCTCAGTGACTCTTGGTTTACTTTTAGATGGATGATGACAGAATGGACCCCCTGTTCACGAACTTGTGGAAAAGGGATGCAGAGCAGACAAGTGGCCTGTACCCAACAGCTGAGCAATGGAACCCTGATCAGAGCCCGGGAGAGGGAGTGCGTGGGGCCCAAGCCAGCCTCCGCCCAGCGCTGTGAGGGCCAGGACTGCATGACCGTGTGGGAGGCGGGTGTGTGGTCTGAGGTATGATCTCTACCCTGATACTTCATTTCCTTATGTTTTTCTGAGTTATAAGCATATATATTATCATATTGTATCATAGAGTGTCTCTGCATGGCAGTTTTAATACCATTTATTGATTTTTCTGATGCTAAAAGGAATGCATTCATTATAAATAATTTTGAAAGTAGGAAAATATAGATTTACTCGTTGTTTTAGAAATATTGTAGCCTAGTCACGAGTATATATTATATACACTTTTCAATCCAGAAAATTTTACCTCTATACCATGAGTATACTCTTTAACGGCACATATGAAAACACACATTGTCTCATCTATATCTCTGAGTAATTAGAAAGACAGGAGAATAAAGGACATTAACATATAACAGTCGTTTCTTATGAGCAAGGAATTCTGTTTTTTACTTCATATTTAGTATCTTGTTGCTATTTAATCACCCATGCAGAAAGGTCTGACTTTACTATTTTGTATTACATCGGCTCAACGAAATCAGTTTATCTAAATTCTTACTTAAGTGTTGGAGCTGGGATTTGAACTCAGCACTGCCTAACACTGCACATATACCCACCAACTTATAGTGTGTATCACGCAGCTTTTTTCCATGCCCAACTATGTGCTTGTTTTCTGGTATCATAGCGCTTAACAGGCAGGGTTACTGTGAGAATTCAAAATGCAAAGAATAGAAACAGCTCATATTATGTTAGCAATTTTGTACTTGTTAAGTAACTCCGTGTGGCACTAGCACAGGCAGCAGCCGGCAAAGCATGCAGTATGACAGAGCCAGAGTGGTAAATCATTTGAGAGTGCAAAGCCCTGAGATAAGGATGGAGAATTCACAGCAATAGAAAACCTGGGTGTCTTAGAAAAAAGTTCAAATATTAGTTTTAAAAAATACAGTGATATGAACTTACTGTATAACATTCTGCTAATTCTAACCATGTCAACATATACAGTAAATAGATGTCTTTTGCTTTGTCTCAGTGACTCTTGGTTTACTTTTAGATGGATGATGACAGAATGGACCCCCTGTTCACGAACTTGTGGAAAAGGGATGCAGAGCAGACAAGTGGCCTGTACCCAACAGCTGAGCAATGGAACCCTGATCAGAGCCCGGGAGAGGGAGTGCGTGGGGCCCAAGCCAGCCTCCGCCCAGCGCTGTGAGGGCCAGGACTGCATGACCGTGTGGGAGGCGGGTGTGTGGTCTGAGGTATGATCTCTACCCTGATACTTCATTTCCTTATGTTTTTCTGAGTTATAAGCATATATATTATCATATTGTATCATAGAGTGTCTCTGCATGGCAGTTTTAATACCATTTATTGATTTTTCTGATGCTAAAAGGAATGCATTCATTATAAATAATTTTGAAAGTAGGAAAATATAGATTTACTCGTTGTTTTAGAAATATTGTAGCCTAGTCACGAGTATATATTATATACACTTTTCAATCCAGAAAATTTTACCTCTATACCATGAGTATACTCTTTAACGGCACATATGAAAACACACATTGTCTCATCTATATCTCTGAGTAATTAGAAAGACAGGAGAATAAAGGACATTAACATATAACAGTCGTTTCTTATGAGCAAGGAATTCTGTTTTTTACTTCATATTTAGTATCTTGTTGCTATTTAATCACCCATGCAGAAAGGTCTGACTTTACTATTTTGTATTACATCGGCTCAACGAAATCAGTTTATCTAAATTCTTACTTAAGTGTTGGAGCTGGGATTTGAACTCAGCACTGCCTAACACTGCACATATACCCACCAACTTATAGTGTGTATCACGCAGCTTTTTTCCATGCCCAACTATGTGCTTGTTTTCTGGTATCATAGCGCTTATCTTCTCATGATTATTAACCCCAGTCATTACTTATATTTACTAGGCATTCTGAAGTGTTCTAGGTGAGCTTGTGGGTACATGCACGCACACACAAACACCCTCACCCTTGTGTACTCATACATGTGCAGAGACACATGTGCACACAGACTTAACAGCCATTTATTTGCTTGATTTCAGAACATTGACTAGGATGTAAAAAAAATGACAAATGCAAAATGCCAAGTTGAAGTGAGTAGTCATTCTTTTGAGAGTTGAGGACAAAGTAGCTTAGATAATGATGTTTGAGAATATGCTTCAATTAACCCAACCTCCTCTACAAAAAGCACACTAGCAAGTGGTGTGTATTCCTCTCATCTTATTTCTGATCTATGCCAGCCACTTCAACAGAGGCTCCAAGAATGTAGCCTGCTAGGGTCTGAAAATGGTAGAAAAAGACCAAGAAGGGGGCCACAAACTGAACACCTCACAGACAGAGAGATCTGGACAAAATCTCCATACCGGTGGCAGCTGCCAACACAGAGCATTAGAACAAGTGATGCTGAGTTAATCAATGTCTTATTCATAAAAAAAATAGATTGTATTGAATCATTTGTGATATGATTATCATTTGTGATATACACTAATTTACATCAAAATGGACCTATTCAATCTGGAGCGAAGATTCACATGAACATCAGAAAAAGAAAATACCCTACCTTCAGCTTAACTATAACACTTCTGCAAACTCTTCAGGCGAGAATAGGTCAGAAGTATTCTACCATACAGATTTCTGGTACCAGATGGGAGAAGTGATATGTCTCTAAGTAATATACTAATCTTAAACAATGTTTCTTTTCCTTTTATTTAATGTAAAAATTGAGTTTATAGATCAGTATCAGTTTCCATTGAAAAAAATTAAAATGTATATATTAAAATGCCAGATCACACATGAAGTCCACCTTAAAGCTCAGAACATTCAAATGCAAACCATAAATTATGCAGCAATGACTCATTGACACCAAATGTATTATAGGTAAAATCTCCTGAGTTCTGTGCGTACATTTTTAGGAAGACAACTGCTGAAATCTGCTACTACATCCTTGCTAACTGTATACCTAGAGCTCTTTCTTTGGATCTTTTTTTCAAATACAAATATAAATTAGATTTTTGAAGTTTTGCCATTTCTCTGGTTCCTTCCTCCATCCTAGTAATTGCACCCAATGGCATTTTGGTTCTTGTGTCCAGATAGTCAATGACGCATACTCTTGTAAAATTCGGATGCTTTACTTCAATGATGAAATTTTACTAGCTTCAGAACTTTTCAGGAAGTTCAGCAGTAAATCACTGAGAACCAACAGGGTCAATGGGCTGGTCTTCATAGCAGGAAGAAAGCAGTGCTTTGAGGACTGTACCTTAATCCTTGGCCAGGCTGGATTAAGAAGAAAAAGTTGAAATTGCAACTACCAAAGGAATTAGAGACAAGACTTCCTCTTCTTGGTCTGTCTGTAGTCCCAGCAAGCCTCTCCTTAACGCCTCTTCCCTCTGTCCCTTTCTTCATCCACTATAACACCCGTCTCTTGTTAATTTTCATTCAGTGAATATCTGAGGATATATTTGCATCAGTGTATGAGACACTGCTTTCATTGCTGGGCCTCCTAAAAATTACATTCTCAATGAGGAAACACAATAAATAAATAGGTTAACAAGATGCGTTCAAACTTTAATAAACAATGTGACTGAAAAAAAATTTTGGACACTTTATATATGTTCCCTAAAGGGGAGCATAAATGTAAATAAGGTCAGTTACATTCTACATGCCACATGCCTGTTACATCACATCATCAATCAAGAATCAGTTATTCATGAAACTTTGAATTTAATTATATTTCCAATCCAAACAACCATTTAGAATGGTGACTTCTAGAAGGATATAATTATGTAAAGAAACTTGTTTTTGCCAAGTTGTCTCTGTTTTAACTTTATGTTCTCTTAGAAATTGTCAATTTTCACAAACATTTCTTGAGGCTGACATAAACTAAATCCTAGCGAAAATGAAATGAGTATCCTTATATAGTTATATATAATAATTGGATATCAAATATTAGGTTTAACCTTTGACCACTATTTGTCCATCATAAACAGTCTCTGTGCTATAGGATTCTCTGTAGTAATGGTCCTGCTTTCCTGAAACTTTTCATCTCTAGCGCTGTGCCCAAAGTAACTGTCTGGCCTCTGATGTTGGGTTATAACCTTCATTCTGGCCTTTGTGTGGGTGCCAGGCTTATGAGAAACTAGAACCCATTCCTATCATAAATTGATCATCAGTCTATATCTCCCAGTCACCAGCTTTATCCACAGTCTCTGATGTTACCTTCCAGTGTTCGGTCAAGTGTGGCAAAGGTGTACGTCATCGGACCGTGAGGTGTACTAACCCTAGAAAGAAATGCGTCCTCTCCACCAGACCCAGGGAGGCCGAGGACTGTGAGGATTACTCCAAATGCTACGTGTGGAGGATGGGTGACTGGTCTAAGGTGAGAATCATTCTGTACATTCTCGGTATTAAATTTGAATAATGTCAGCATTGCCCTGAGTACTATAACCACACAGTGTGAAGTGTAGGAGGCAAAGAAGATAGACATATGGATCTATAAAGTAATGTATTACATATGTACATGTGTAGTTGCTCAGTCGTGTCTGACTCCTTTGTGACCTCCTGGACTGTAGCCCACCAGGCTCTTCTGTCTATGGGATTCTCCAGGCAAGAATGCTAGAGTGGGTTGCTATTTCCTCCTCCAGGGGGTCTTCCTGACCCAGGGATCAAATATGCCCTGGGGTTTCTTACACTGAGCCAAACTTAAACAATGGAAAAAAACTTTATATATGTTCCCTAAAGGGGAGCATAAATGTAAATAAGGTCAGTTACATTCTACATGCCACATGCCTGTTACATCACATCATCAATCAAGAATCAGTTATTCATGAAACTTTGAATTTAATTATATTTCCAATCCAAACAACCATTTAGAATGGTGACTTCTAGAAGGATATAATTATGTAAAGAAACTTGTTTTTGCCAAGTTGTCTCTGTTTTAACTTTATGTTCTCTTAGAAATTGTCAATTTTCACAAACATTTCTTGAGGCTGACATAAACTAAATCCTAGCGAAAATGAAATGAGTATCCTTATATAGTTATATATAATAATTGGATATCAAATATTAGGTTTAACCTTTGACCACTATTTGTCCATCATAAACAGTCTCTGTGCTATAGGATTCTCTGTAGTAATGGTCCTGCTTTCCTGAAACTTTTCATCTCTAGCGCTGTGCCCAAAGTAACTGTCTGGCCTCTGATGTTGGGTTATAACCTTCATTCTGGCCTTTGTGTGGGTGCCAGGCTTATGAGAAACTAGAACCCATTCCTATCATAAATTGATCATCAGTCTATATCTCCCAGTCACCAGCTTTATCCACAGTCTCTGATGTTACCTTCCAGTGTTCGGTCAAGTGTGGCAAAGGTGTACGTCATCGGACCGTGAGGTGTACTAACCCTAGAAAGAAATGCGTCCTCTCCACCAGACCCAGGGAGGCCGAGGACTGTGAGGATTACTCCAAATGCTACGTGTGGAGGATGGGTGACTGGTCTAAGGTGAGAATCATTCTGTACATTCTCGGTATTAAATTTGAATAATGTCAGCATTGCCCTGAGTACTATAACCACACAGTGTGAAGTGTAGGAGGCAAAGAAGATAGACATATGGATCTATAAAGTAATGTATTACATATGTACATGTGTAGTTGCTCAGTCGTGTCTGACTCCTTTGTGACCTCCTGGACTGTAGCCCACCAGGCTCTTCTGTCTATGGGATTCTCCAGGCAAGAATGCTAGAGTGGGTTGCTATTTCCTCCTCCAGGGGGTCTTCCTGACCCAGGGATCAAATATGCATGTCCTACATTGGCAGGCAGTTTCTTTACCACTGAGCCAAGAGTATTATATACTAAGGTTCAAATCTTCCTTATCTGTCCATGATGGTAACACTCTAAAACTATTTTAAGGAATAAGTATCAATAAGACAAAATGTATAAAGTACTGAATGCCATTTTTGACACAAAAGAAGCTCTCAAAAAGTGTTATATGTTATTGTTGTTTTACTATATGATTTTGTTGATAGAGTTTTTGGTTAGAATATTTTGGTATAAAACATACCTAATGAATAGAGTACTACCAGATAAGTACATTTGAAATATAATTAAAGATAGGTAACAACAGAACCAAACAAAGAGAATTCCCATCTTAGTATGTAAAGGGCATTCTTTTCCCCACCATTATTTTGGATTGTATATAGAAGAAATGGAAAGGAGCAGAATTCTCAAGGTCCTTTGGTCAAATCAAGTAGACACATTTCCTTTGGCAGGTGAACAGTGAGTTTATGCATGATAATGGTAACATTAAAAATTTATGAATCTTACATATGGGTTGTAGAATAGCTCACATATTCACTCTTAAAATGTTAATAAATACCATGTTTTCTATGGCCGATTTATGTTGATGTTTGGTAGAATCCAACACAATACTATAAAGCAATTATCCTTCAATTAAAAACATATAAATTAAAAAAATAAATCCCATGTCTTAATATAAAGTTCTTATCATATCTGGGTGAAAATAGCTGTCAAATACCAATTTTTAGAAATTTAAGTGTTAATTGGATGATCTCCTGTGCCTTGCTATATTTTATCTGTTATTATGGAATCAAAAGCCCTAAGGCTTAGGATAGACATAATAAATCTACTCTATAAAGTCCCTGCTGTGTCACAAATGAGAAAGAAGTGGTGGCCGCTGTGCCATGAAGGGACGAGTGGTGAGTTCTCTTGAATAACCCTAAAGGACATTCTGGAAAAATTATTTTCATTGTACAACTTTCGGTGCTTAGCTGGCTTTCTTATTGTTGCTCAAAAAGACATCCATGACACTTAAAATCTATTATGATTTTTCATACCTTTCGTCTCCAACTAAAGTTTTGTATTAACATCACATCTGAGTTCTTAGTGAACTTTACTCTTTCCACGACTCTGAACATTTAAAGTTTCTGTTGGAATTCCAAATGGTGCATTTGTCAACAATGTAAATCAATCCCCAACTGCAGAATTAGGAAATACTCAGCCCAATCCATGCAGCTTTTAACTGGTGGCCCATATGGGGAAACCTCACACTTCAGAGTAAACAATTTTTAGACAAAGATAATCCCAGATTGACCATAAATAATTTATTTGATGGTTAGGGTTTATATTTCCCACTTCTAAGAGACAAATAGAGTGATGAGCAAAGACATGACTGGCAAATCAAGAACATGGAGAGTAATTAGGACTCCCTCATTGAATGCTTCTTTGTCTTTGTTCCATAAGAGTGAAAAAAAGGAAACATAAACACCACTCTTATTTTCAAGCCATTTGATATTAACATTTCATTTGGCACTGAAGGTTTAAACTAGATTGAGGAAATGAGTGTACTCCTTGCAGGAGTACAGTGTACTCCTTGCGAGGAGAATCGCCTCTTTCTCCCTATCAATTCTAGAAAGCCTGCATGTGTTCATTTTGGCTAGCCCAATTCTAGATGTTTTCCCTAAATGAAATACTGCTCTAAGAAAAAGGTGTTTTTTTTTTTTCTTTAAAGGAACGGCTCCCCAGAACCTTTATATATAATTTTGTTTATTTATTTTTGGCTATTCTGAGTTTTCACTACTGCCACAAGCTCTTCTCTAGTTGCAGGGAGTGGGGGCTACTCTCTAGTTGAGGTGAGCAGGCTTCTTGTTGCGGTGACGTCTCTTGTTGTGGAACTCGAGCTCTGGGGCTTACAGGCTTCAGTAGTTGGCGAGCTCAGGGGCTTCAGTAGTTGCGGCACATGGGCTCCATAGTTGCGGCTCCGAGGCTCTAGAGCACAGGCTCAGTAGTTGTGCTTAGTTGCTCTGCAGCATGTGGGGTTTTCTTGTTTGGTGACTTTTTAAATTTTTTTTTTCCTTGTAGGACTCAGGCTCTAGGGCACACGGGCTTCAGTAGTTGTGGCACAAGGGCTCAATAGTTGTGGCTCTGAGGCTTTAGAGCACAGGCTCAATAGTTGTGGTTCACGGGCTCAGTTGCTCCGCAGCATGTGGAATCTTCCCAGATCAGGGATTGAACTTGTGTCTCCTGCATTGGCAGGCAAACTCTTCACCACTGAGCTACCAGGGAAGCCAAAGAAAATGTTGTACAGCAACTCAAATAGATGAGGTATATTCTTCCAACTTTATTAATAGAAATATTCTAAATGATAAATCTTAACCCCTAGTAAACTACAAAAAAAAATTATTATTACAAAATATAGAAGATCCAGATATGATCATTTGTGACCCAGAACTCTAAGATCCCACATTGCTGCATATGGAAATAAGGCTAGCAGGTCTTATTTGCACGCCAAAGAGTATTACACTTGATGAATAAATATGCCCAGTTTGTGGCCTCTGGTCACATCTTAAGCAAAATCAAAATTAAGTGGGGTGATCATAGAAAACACTGATTTGGGTTTTCTGTGTTAACTTTTTTTCTTTTTCAGTTGTACCACTATTTACATGTACATAAGACTTCACTGGTGGCTTAGTGGTTAAAAAAAAAAATCCTGCCTGCCAACGCAGGAGATTTAGGTTCAGTCCCTCTGTTCAGAAGATGCCCTAAAGGAAGAAATGGCTACCTGCTCCAGTGTTCTTGCCTGGAGAATCCCATGGACAGAGGAGCCTGGTGGGCTACAGTCCATGAGGTCACAAGAGAGTCAGACATGACTTAGCAACTAAACAACAACTATAGTTTTTAAATAGGTTTGTATTGAATTAGTTTAAATTGGTTTTCGTTATGTTACTGCATTGCTACCTAGCTAGAACAGCCTTTGTAAATAAAGAAAGTAATGGACAGATCTAATAAATATTCATTTTTACTCAGTGACTTTTAACCTTTGTTTGTTGGCCTATTTGCTTGCTTATGTAGAACATGCAGCTATACTGCATTTTCTGATCTTTTATATGAGTATCTCTGTTCTTTCCCTTGAAGCTGTTTTCTTCTTCTTCACTATGACTAAGGTCTCAGAATAACAGATTCAAACAGCATGCACAAATTAAAGCCAGGAGCTCCATATGAGCTTTATTGATTCTTCCCCTCTTGTTTTATCCCTAACATATCACTTTCATGTTCAAATGAAGACCATTTCAAAATAATTACCAAACAGAAACAGAATAGTACTGTGATTATTAAGTTTCAGTGATTAAAGTATTCATGGACAGAGGAAGCATCGATCTCTTATTCTTATCATCTGTGTTTCTGGAATTGGAACAGCAACAAGATGTGTGCAATTGTGGGTTGATTTCTATGTTCTTCTGAAGTCAATTAATCTGTCAGTTTCACTCAAATTCTACTAATATTTTTAAACTCTTGATAAATCTAAATGAACTTAAAATTAAGCCCGAGGTTGGCTTTAATCAGTTTTGCTCAGTGGACTCTCCATAAGGTATAACTCTGAAATCCTATTCCTCCCTGAATAATGTTGATGAATCAGTAAAGAATCAGTTTATATATATATATACATATATATATACATACTCTCAGATTTTTCCCACTATCTAAAAGCCACTGACCATGATTGAGTCAAGGAAATATTGGCTGAACAAGGCTTATTAAGAATATGGTTTAAGGACACCGCCTTGCCGTGCAAGGGGCGTCGATTCAATCCCTGGCCTGGGTGGGAGGATCCCACATGCCGCGAGGTGGCTGGACCGATGTGTCCAGTTACCGAGCCAGAGCTCTGCAGCACAGGCGCCCAGAGCCGGTGCTCTGTGACTAGAGAGGCCGCTGCAATGGGAGGCCCACACAGGCCAAAGAACGAAGATAAATAAATGAAGCACCAATGGAAGTAGCCAAAAATAAATTTAAAAGAATATGGTTTATTCCTCAAAATGTGTTAACAGCTTTTGTATCAGCCTATGTGATTTCTAGCATTTATGTTTTTATGATTTTGTATACACAGTGGGAATATTGTTCTCAGCTTGAGAGGGAAAATTATAGATCCAGGTATACACAAAGAGAAAAATCTCCCATCACATGATTATTAGGTTTGGTTTCTTAGTAGATATAATATGCCCTTTTAGTTAGAAATAGGACAAAACGGCTATTTGCCATGGACGCTCGCATCATCTTATATGAGTATCTCTGTTCTTTCCCTTGAAGCTGTTTTCTTCTTCTTCACTATGACTAAGGTCTCAGAATAACAGATTCAAACAGCATGCACAAATTAAAGCCAGGAGCTCCATATGAGCTTTATTGATTCTTCCCCTCTTGTTTTATCCCTAACATATCACTTTCATGTTCAAATGAAGACCATTTCAAAATAATTACCAAACAGAAACAGAATAGTACTGTGATTATTAAGTTTCAGTGATTAAAGTATTCATGGACAGAGGAAGCATCGATCTCTTATTCTTATCATCTGTGTTTCTGGAATTGGAACAGCAACAAGATGTGTGCAATTGTGGGTTGATTTCTATGTTCTTCTGAAGTCAATTAATCTGTCAGTTTCACTCAAATTCTACTAATATTTTTAAACTCTTGATAAATCTAAATGAACTTAAAATTAAGCCCGAGGTTGGCTTTAATCAGTTTTGCTCAGTGGACTCTCCATAAGGTATAACTCTGAAATCCTATTCCTCCCTGAATAATGTTGATGAATCAGTAAAGAATCAGTTTATATATATATATACATATATATATACATACTCTCAGATTTTTCCCACTATCTAAAAGCCACTGACCATGATTGAGTCAAGGAAATATTGGCTGAACAAGGCTTATTAAGAATATGGTTTAAGGACACCGCCTTGCCGTGCAAGGGGCGTCGATTCAATCCCTGGCCTGGGTGGGATGATCCCACATGCCGCAGGTGGCTGGACCGATGTGTCCAGTTACCGAGCCAGAGCTCTGCAGCACAGGCGCCCAGAGCCGGTGCTCTGTGACTAGAGAGGCCGCTGCAATGGGAGGCCCACACAGGCCAAAGAACGAAGATAAATAAATGAAGCACCAATGGAAGTAGCCAAAAATAAATTTAAAAGAATATGGTTTATTCCTCAAAATGTGTTAACAGCTTTTGTATCAGCCTATGTGATTTCTAGCATTTATGTTTTTATGATTTTGTATACACAGTGGGAATATTGTTCTCAGCTTGAGAGGGAAAATTATAGATCCAGGTATACACAAAGAGAAAAATCTCCCATCACATGATTATTAGGTTTGGTTTCTTAGTAGATATAATATGCCCTTTATTAGATAATACTAATGTTTATCTCATTGTGATTAGAAAGTTGGCAGAAATAGGACAAAAACAATGTGATTGCTTTGTTCTGGCTTGAGTTAACTGTTGAAATAGTCATATGCCACATTCTGATATAGATACAGCCTTAGAGTCTTTCCTGGGAAAGCAGAACGTGACCCATCTGTTTCCTGGCGTTATAAATCTGTATTTACTCATTTAAACTGTCCTAATCATAGAGTACTTGAAAAAATAATGTAGTCTCTTGTGCTTAATGAAATGCCATATTTGGGGAACTTCTTGTTTTCATTATTAGAAGCCAGTAGAGGAGCAAAGAAGAGTATTATGTTATCTACCTTCTATACTTAATTTGCTCCTTCATCAAGCTTTTGTGTATGTGTGCGTTTGTGTGTGTGTGTGTGTGTGTGTGTGTATGTGTGTGCACAGCAAAAGTTTTATTAAAGTAAAAAGGAATAAAGTTTCCCCATGAAAGACACTCGAAGGGGGTATGACAGTACGCCTGCTTCGCTAGTTTAGGCGGGGCATTCTGTACTTTTTCCAGTTGGTTATTGGCCAAATAGAATAGATCAAAAGAATAGATCAAAAGAATATTTTAAGGTTGTAAAGCTTTTACTAGACCTGCACCCACAACATAGCACAACAGGCAGCACAGATATGAGATGAGCCCAAAGGAATGGGTTCCTGTTAAAAAAAAGAAAGAAAAAGAAACGTGTCCTCCAGCATTATTGTCAATTGCACTTAAAGAACAGTCTTAGACAAAATAGATCATAGGCGTGGCAACCAAGGTGAAGGCACTTTGGCTAAAAAATGTCTGTTGCCCTTCTTCCTCCTCCTTCTTGGGAATCCCCTAGCCTTCCTATCGACCTGCCTAAGAACTAGCTCTCATTTACCCCTTTTTCTTTTAGGAAAATTATGTTGCCATGCAAGAAGGACATAGTTTCTCATTCCATAACTTACTTCCATGCTGGTGAAGGATGTGGTCCCTAAGTTGTTGAGGCAACATACTCTCCTCATCCTTTAATTTAGGGTCTCTGAACCACAGGTCCCAAGTAATAACTAGAAGAGGTCATAGGAGCCTGAAAATCATTTTTAACTTAAAAGCTTTCAGACTGTTAGAAACAGATCCCACTGTGCAGTCTTCCTTGGTGGTCCAGTGGGTAAAGAGTCCACCTTGTGCAGTGTAAGGGGCACCAGTTTGATCCCTGGCCTGGGAAGATCTCACATGCCATGGAGTGGCTGAACCAGTGTGTCCAATTACGAGCCAGTGCTCTGGAACACATGCGCCCAGAGCCGGTGCGCTGCAACAAGAGAGGCCACTGCAATGGGAGGCCCACACAGTCCAAAGAATACAGATGGATGAAAAAAGATAAATAAATAATCAATAAAAGAGGGGGGAAAATCCCACTATGAAATTACAGATGCAAGGAGCAAATAACAGAAACAGAACAATCAGAAGTGTTTCAGTTAAGAGAGTTTCCCACCATGGAGAGTCAGTTAACTCCTTCCTAAGTGAGGTACATGGGGCCTTGGGAGTACCCATAGCCTGAATCATATTGCCCATGTGTTTAAAAAAGACTCATTATGTCCATAATTAAAGTACAAAGTGTTACATCAGTCCATTTTAGGACTGTTAGATGTCATCAGACTAAGAAGAGGCACTACATAAAGTTGTTGTTCATGAAGGTAGTCACAGAGTTGGAGAAAGTCTTTTGCTTGAAGTGGAGAAGCCCACCACAGGAAGCTTTTAACTGATGAGGAGGGGAGCGCCTCCACAGACCCAGTAATTGATAACTTGGTAGAGACCTTCCCAGTGGGTCTCTAGGATTGCCCTCCAGATACCAATGTCTTTATGAGGACTTCTGTTCCTGGCTCAAACAGTGGCTTTTCTGACCCAGTGGTCAGGAGTCACCTCTCAAAGTTCTCACAATGTCTACTGAAAGCCTGACAGCTGGGCCACATAGTTAATTCTAAGGCTTTAGGATCCAAAACGATATCTGTGTCATGTATCACACAATATAACCAGAGACTTATTACTCACTTGATAATATTTCCCATGTAATTCAACATACAAAAGGAACCTAATTAGTGTAATATCTCTCTTAGAGCCCTCTGAAGCATCCCAAAGTTAGTTAGAAGTCAAAGATGCTTCATTAGAATGATTTAAGTTTTGTCAACAAACACTAAAAAAGATTTAGAACACTCAGTCAGATAGGATTGTAGGTCAGTGTAAACAATAGCTATTCACATAGCCAAAGTAACAACAAAGGATTTCAGAGGCAACTGTAAAATAGATCCTTTCAGAGATAAATAAACTTAAATCTATTATCAAAGGCAGTTCAACATCTGAAGAAAGTGTGTCCTCTTAACTGAGAGAAAAGCCAAATTCAAGGTTTTATACCAGATTACTTATAAATTCATTTAAAGGTAAACTTATTTTAAATATAGTCCTAACCATGAACAAAAATCTTTTCTCAGGGTCCACTTTCCACAAACCTTATCACTTTCTACACCTATTACTTTGTTCTCCCATCCTGAAACAACCACCTGTAAGTCAGACCTACTTTCTTTCCCCTTCATAAAATGTAATTCCACTTCTCATACCTTCTTTACCAAAAACACACACCTTACTTTTCTTTAAGCAACCAAGAACTGACCTTTATATTAGTTTTCTATAGATTGGTGAGCATAAATAGAGTTGATTTTTCTGCGCAGTAGTAAGAAATGGTTTATACTTATTCATATGAACTTGGAAGACAGAAAAAACCTTGGAATTGCACATAATTGTGTTTTATCCTTAGATTCCATTCTTATTCTACCATCTGAAGTTAATTTGATCCTTTAAAATTCTAGAAATTGAATAGATTTGGCCACATGTCAAATTATGACATGATTAATGGATTTTTGGGTAAGAGATTTTGAGTCTTTTGTGATTATATAATTCAAAATAATACTGTCGGGCTTCCCTGGTGGTCCAGTGTGTAGGGACACCGCCTTGCAGTGCAAGGGGCGCCGGTTTGATCCCTGGCCTGGGAGGATACCACATGCCGCGGAGTGCCTGGACCGATGTGTCCAATTACCGAGCCGGAGCTCTGGAGTGCATGTGCCCGGAGCGGTTCTTTGCGACAACAGAGGCCACTGCAATGGAAGGCCTATATGGGCCAAAGAACAAAAATGGATGAAACTGAATAAATGAAAGACCAGTGAAAGTGGCCCATCCTTCCCTCCTCCCTCCACACCCCCCAAAAAACACACACACCCCCAAACACACACACACACACGCACAAAACACAAAGTAATACTGTCATTCCAGGTGATTTAATTATATAGATAATATGTTATAGCTTCGTTTAGAAGTATTAAATATTTAAACTTGCATTATAGTGAGTTATCTTTAACTTACCTGTGAAAGGAAACCAGAATTGTATTCAGTATATTCATTTAAACAGAAGAGGAATCTAAAAACAAAGGTAATTTTTTCTAATGAATAGGGGAATCATATCAAATGAATACATGCTTTCTACCTATAAAAATAACAATTAAATTGGGATTTCCCTGGTGGTCCAGTACCTAAGACTTCGTACTCCCTCTGTAGGGGACCTGGATTCGGTTTCTAGTCAGGGAACTAGATCCCACATGCTGCAACTAAAGATCCCACATGCCACTACTAAGACCTGGCACAACCAAAATATAAATAATTATTTTTAAAAAATAACATTTGGATTAATAGAAATGGTATTTATTTTGAGATCATTCTCATAGTGAAGAAATAGTTCCAGATAGTTATAAATCTGAAAATGGAATTTTACAATATTTTTTTCATTTTCTCTGAAAGCAATGTTGTGACTAAAACTCAAAGTAAATCATATTGATTGTTTCATAATTTATTTTTGTAACTGTGAAATATTTATATATATATGGATTATGTCTAGTCAAAATAATTTTCTTAATACACATTCTTCAAAAGGTATTGAAATCCACCTGGTATATTGTCCTAGGACCCAGTAATAACTATGGTAAATTAAGTGTGCCTTTTCCTATGTTGATAGCACACTTGATTTCTTTTTTTTTTTTTAAAGATTTATTTATTTATTTATTTATTTATTTATTTATTTATTTTGGGCAGGGTCAGGTTGGGGAGGGAGGGGAGCAGACGGGCCACTTCTATTGGTCTTTCATTTCTCTATTTTCATCCGTCTTTGTTCTTTGGCTCCTGTGGGTCTCCCATCACGGTGGTGTCTGTCGTTGCAGAGCGCCGGCTCTGGGTGCATGCGTTCCAGAGCTCCGGCTCGGTAATTGGACACATCGGTCCAGCCGCTCCACAGCATGTGGGATCTTCCCAGGCCAGGGATCAAACCGACGCCCCTTGCACTGCAAGGCGGTGTCCTTACTCACTGGACCACCAGGGGAAGCCCACTCTTAATTTTTTTAAAAGAAGTTCAAATAGAATCTTAAAGTATCATGTAAATTTTGCCGGTACTCTAATGCTTTGCATAATCAAGATTTATAACCTTAAGGTCATCTCATATCACATAATTATTAAGTTAAAACAATTCATAACAAGCCAATGAAAGATCAGAGAAGCAATGGTGTCATTGAAAGGTTCTTTATTGAGATGCTGAAGTTGTAGATAGACATATAGAAAGATGTATTACCCTGTTGTTTTGAACTTTACCTTTATCCAGATTGCTTAGCAGTCAATATAAGTGGCTTAGGTTGTACCATTTCACATGTCTCTGAAAAAAAAAATTATTTTATTTCTTACTCTTTTTACAGTCTGTTCTTAGAGAGACAGGTTATGTGTTTACAAATCTAACAGGGTCCTTGGCCTGATGATCTGCGTTCAGTTCTCTACATAGAAGTTTGTCACTCCAATTAACATTAACCATGGTAGTCGTGACTTACCACCATTTGTAGAAAATTATGAATAATCACAGAAAACATTTCTTTTCACTGAAGGAAAGCTCAGGAATTGCCAAAGAAAAATAAAGCTTGATCAGAGCAATCAAGAATATCCTAAAACAAATACCACACTTTTAATCATGCATCTTTATAACCTAGTATTACTGCATTAAAAGAAAAAGGACCCCACCCCCTCTCACCACCACCACCCACAAAAAAGCCCAGATCCTGAAGTCTCAAAAGAGTGATTTCGTGTCACCTAGTACCTAGGAGAGAACCTTTGGACTATGAATTCCTACATAGGTGAACTGACCCAATCCTTCATATACCCTACCCCAACTCAATTAACTTGCAGAATGTTCCAGAATCCAAATGAGGATATGTAGAAATCGTTGGTTTTAATATAGCTAAACTAAGTGCATAGAAGGGTGCTCATAAAATGAGAACTGCTATATGGAAAAAATATATTGTTAAGTAGACTGAATAGTAAAGTTAGTGTTTACTGAAGACCTGAATGTCACCAGTTTTTACAAGACTGAATTCATAATTTATTAATTCTTTCTATGGGAAACTCACTTCTTGGAATGTGCTTTCCATGTAAGAGAATTACTGTAATTAGAGACAAGCAAATACTCTCTGCTATAGGACTTTTCAGATGCTTTAAGCTTTTCTGTACATGGCAAATCTCAAAGAGGGACTATGGTATTTCACTTTTCTTTTTTCCTTCTACCAAAGATTACTTTTATAGAGCATGTAGATAGTTTGTCATTTAGTGTAACACACTTTAGAAAAGCTTACAGTAGATGAAATTTCAAATTCTAGCTTTGTAAATATTTTTTTCTAACTTGAGGAAATCTGTAGATTGAAGCCAAACGGAAATAATCTGTAATCCAGAAAACTGTTCTTAAAATGGATTAACATTTCCATTTAGAATTATTTTCTAATTATATCTAGAAGTCTGTTGATATTTGGGAAAGATAACTTCTTATCATTTTACACTTATAGATAATTTCATAAGATAGGGAAATTTGACCATATATGTGTATATGATTATATTTGCATATACATGTACATTTACATTATAAATTCAGATATAAGAACATTTTTAAACATCCTTTCAATTGGAAAATGTGAGAGAAATAATATTTTTTTAAATCCACAGGGTGTAGAAATACTTAATAGATCCTTGAGAAGTCATTTTGTGCTACATACCAGGACTTCTATAATTTTATCTTCTAAACCAGACTCAGCAAATAAATGTCATTTTTTAAAACTGCATTAAAAGAAAGGACCCCACCTCTCACCACCACCACCCACAAAAGCCCAGATCCTGAAGTCTCAAAAGAGTGATTTCGTGTCACCTAGTACCTAGGAGAGAACCTTTGGACTATGAATTCCTACATAGGTGAACTGACCCAATCCTTCATATACCCTACCCCAACTCAATTAACTTGCAGAATGTTCCAGAATCCAAATGAGGATATGTAGAAATCGTTGGTTTTAATATAGCTAAACTAAGTGCATAGAAGGGTGCTCATAAAATGAGAACTGCTATATGGAAAAAATATATTGTTAAGTAGACTGAATAGTAAAGTTAGTGTTTACTGAAGACCTGAATGTCACCAGTTTTTACAAGACTGAATTCATAATTTATTAATTCTTTCTATGGGAAACTCACTTCTTGGAATGTGCTTTCCATGTAAGAGAATTACTGTAATTAGAGACAAGCAAATACTCTCTGCTATAGGACTTTTCAGATGCTTTAAGCTTTTCTGTACATGGCAAATCTCAAAGAGGGACTATGGTATTTCACTTTTCTTTTTTCCTTCTACCAAAGATTACTTTTATAGAGCATGTAGATAGTTTGTCATTTAGTGTAACACACTTTAGAAAAGCTTACAGTAGATGAAATTTCAAATTCTAGCTTTGTAAATATTTTTTTCTAACTTGAGGAAATCTGTAGATTGAAGCCAAACGGAAATAATCTGTAATC
The DNA here is from genome assembly GCA_022376925.1 of Tragulus kanchil. Classification (NCBI taxonomy): domain Eukaryota; kingdom Metazoa; phylum Chordata; class Mammalia; order Artiodactyla; family Tragulidae; genus Tragulus; species Tragulus kanchil. Next base: position 50,968,724 of record JAIOJX010000029.1, on the reverse strand, counting down.
CAGAAAACTGTTCTTAAAATGGATTAACATTTCCATTTAGAATTATTTTCTAATTATATCTAGAAGTCTGTTGATATTTGGGAAAGATAACTTCTTATCATTTTACACTTATAGATAATTTCATAAGATAGGGAAATTTGACCATATATGTGTATATGATTATATTTGCATATACATGTACATTTACATTATAAATTCAGATATAAGAACATTTTTAAACATCCTTTCAATTGGAAAATGTGAGAGAAATAATATTTTTTTAAATCCACAGGGTGTAGAAATACTTAATAGATCCTTGAGAAGTCATTTTGTGCTACATACCAGGACTTCTATAATTTTATCTTCTAAACCAGACTCAGCAAATAAATGTCATTGAGTTAAAAATTATTCTCTGTGTCCTTTATAGGGGATGCAGTATAGAGCATCCCAAAGCTCATTGTTGCTACATTGAATTTCAATAGATGGGGGCAAGGAGAGAGTTTTACCTAAAAATATAATGAAATATGATGACTGCCATAAAATTCAAATCAACAGGCTTAGCACTGACTGATTTTGAGATTTTGACTTAGGTGTAGGAAAGTACATGTTTTTCAGATACTGGAGATATCCAAAGATAGATATAACCAGATCACCAAGGCTCCGAGAGAAGGACATGGATACAATGCAAGGAAAGATACGCAGATGATCAGCTAGTTAGAAAGGCATCAGATGGGTAAAAAATGTAATGAAAGGGAAAACTGTCTTAACCAGCAGGTCCCTGGTTCTGCTTCAGGTTGGCTTGGGTGGCTCTGCAGCCTTTATAGAGCCATAGTGCACAGGCGGCGGCAGTCTGAGATGCACAAGAGCAGGTCCTTTGGCCCCCTAACCGCTATCCCAACCTCTGTAAAATGTGCCAAAACCGCTGAAAGTCTCCGTGAATTGGAAAATACTCTGTGCAAATAAAAGTAATAATCCAGGACTTCCTTGGTGGTCCAGTGGGTAAGGACACCTCCTTGCAGTGCAAGAGAATGCCGGTTCAATCCCTGGCCCAGAAAGATCCCACGTGCCACGGATCCACTGGACAGATATGCCCAACTACCAAGCCAGAGCTCTGGAGCGCATGCACCCAGAGCCAGTGCTCTGCAGCAACAGAGACCACTGCAATGGGAGGCCCACACAGGCCAAAGAACAAAGATGTATGAAATGGATAAATTAAAGACCAATAGAAGTGGCCAAAAAAAAAAAAAGAAAGTAATAATCCAGGGTCAGTGATGTGTGTATAGTCCAAGGGAAAGTGTTTTGAGCTCCTCAAACACCTTAGAAGACAAAGCACAAACAGCAAAATGGGTTATAAAAGTACATATCTAGGGCTTCCCTGATGGTCCAGTGGGTAAGGACACCTCCTTGCAGTGCAAGAGAATGCCGGTTCAATCCCTGGCCCAGAAAGATCCCACGTGCCACGGATCCACTGGACAGATATGCCCAACTACCAAGCCAGAGCTCTGGAGCGCATGCACCCAGAGCCAGTGCTCTGCAGCAACAGAGACCACTGCAATGGGAGGCCCACACAGGCCAAAGAACAAAGATGTATGAAATGGATAAATTAAAGACCAATAGAAGTGGCCAAAAAAAAAAAAAGAAAGTAATAATCCAGGGTCAGTGATGTGTGTATAGTCCAAGGGAAAGTGTTTTGAGCTCCTCAAACACCTTAGAAGACAAAGCACAAACAGCAAAATGGGTTATAAAAGTACATATCTAGGGCTTCCCTGATGGTCCAGTGGGTAAGGACACTACCTTGCAGTGCAAGGGCCGCCAGTTTGTTCCCTGGCCTGGGAAGATCCCATGTGCCGCGGGGCGGCTGGACCCATGTGTCCCATTACCGAGTCGGGGCTCTGGAGCACATGCGCCCAGAGCCGGTGCTCTGCGACAACAGAGGCCACTGTGATGGGAGGCCCACATGAGCCAAAGAACGAAGATGGATGGAAATAAGTAATGAAAGACCAATAGAAGTGGCCTGCCCGACCCCTACCTCCTCAACCTGCCCCCCACCACACACAAAAAAAGTTTTTTTTAAAAAAATACATATCTATAACCTTATTTACTATATACAGAATTTGTACAAGTCCACTTAAGAATTAAAACTAACAAACTGGTTTAAAAATAAGCGGACACACACAACTTCAGGGCTCAGAGAGGCAACATGAGAGAAGTGGGTTGAGGGATAACCTGGGTCTGCCATACAGAGGAAGCAGGTTCTACTCAGTTATTCCCTGTTGTTTCCACATACGTTTCCCCATACTACTTATAAAATTGAATATTATCAATTTTGTTTTTACTTTGATAAGTGAAAAACATCTCATTTTGAAATGTATACATTCTTAAACTCAACAGATTTACTGTCATAGGTTTGCTTTCAGGCATCCTCAATAATTCATTCACCATATTTATGATGATGCTCATTGCAACCTTATTTGGAACAGCATACACTTGGAAATAACCCATCCATCCATTAACTAGTCACATAATTCATAAAACTGTACACAGTGGAATACCATCATTTTTAAAAGTATCTTTGTATATACATGCTAATAGGAAAATATCACCAAGACCTACTATTAAATATGTAACTAGTATGTAAGAAGTCGCACAGTGTAAAGTTAATTTACATCTATTATTTATATATATATTAACATTTTTCTGCACAGATATGCAAAGAACACTGTATTTGAATTACATTGAAGGAAAGGGCCTTCTGTGCTTAAAATTCTACCATATCCATATATTAATTTTAACTTTATAAACAGGGTAGTAGTTTCTATCAGAAACTAAAAGAAAACTCATTTAATACTTAATTGTTCATGCTGCAGTCTCAAAAATGGTTGATATCATAAATATCGACATATACTAAGAACATTCCCTGGCCTGCGAAGATCCCACGTGCCGCGGGGCGGCTGGACCCATGTGTCCCATTACCGAGTCGGGGCTCTGGAGCACATGCGCCCAGAGCCGGTGCTCTGCGACAACAGAGGCCACTGTGATGGGAGGCCCACATGAGCCAAAGAACGAAGATGGATGGAAATAAGTAATGAAAGACCAATAGAAGTGGCCTGCCCGACCCCTACCTCCTCAACCTGCCCCCCACCACACACAAAAAAAGTTTTTTTTAAAAAAATACATATCTATAACCTTATTTACTATATACAGAATTTGTACAAGTCCACTTAAGAATTAAAACTAACAAACTGGTTTAAAAATAAGCGGACACACACAACTTCAGGGCTCAGAGAGGCAACATGAGAGAAGTGGGTTGAGGGATAACCTGGGTCTGCCATACAGAGGAAGCAGGTTCTACTCAGTTATTCCCTGTTGTTTCCACATACGTTTCCCCCATACTACTTATAAAATTGAATATTATCAATTTTGTTTTTACTTTGATAAGTGAAAAACATCTCATTTTGAAATGTATACATTCTTAAACTCAACAGATTTACTGTCATAGGTTTGCTTTCAGGCATCCTCAATAATTCATTCACCATATTTATGATGATGCTCATTGCAACCTTATTTGGAACAGCATACACTTGGAAATAACCCATCCATCCATTAACTAGTCACATAATTCATAAAACTGTACACAGTGGAATACCATCATTTTTAAAAGTATCTTTGTATATACATGCTAATAGGAAAATATCACCAAGACCTACTATTAAATATGTAACTAGTATGTAAGAAGTCGCACAGTGTAAAGTTAATTTACATCTATTATTTATATATATATTAACATTTTTCTGCACAGATATGCAAAGAACACTGTATTTGAATTACATTGAAGGAAAGGGCCTTCTGTGCTTAAAATTCTACCATATCCATATATTAATTTTAACTTTATAAACAGGGTAGTAGTTTCTATCAGAAACTAAAAGAAAACTCATTTAATACTTAATTGTTCATGCTGCAGTCTCAAAAATGGTTGATATCATAAATATCGACATATACTAAGAACATATTATATAATTTCTAAGAAGGGGGAGGCTATGGTGAGTTAGGTAATTGGTGAGACCACTTGATATATGGTATCAGACAGCCCTAGGTTTGAATTCGGGATTTACTGGTCAGATGAATTACTGAAGCCAGATGAAATAATTTATGAAAAGTTACTAGCAACGTGTCAGATAGATAGTACCTAAGTAAATGCTGACTGTTTGTATTGTGTCAATAGAGATGGGAAAAAAGGGTTGGCTTTGAGAAACTGTTATTAGGTTAAAATGAACAGAAGCAGGGTTGATCTCCTGTGGGAAGGTAAGAAGGAGGGAGATATTCATGTGTTTAGAAGGAATCCCCACATTCACTTTCTGGTCTGAACAACTTATAGAGATAGTGGTCCTGTGATACAAGACAAGAAATCCTAGAGACAGATCAGGTTGAAGGGGATGGGCTATGAATCCTGTTTGAACTGTGTTTCATGTGCCCATAAAAGAATTAAATACTGGTATCTAGTAGGGAGATCAGAGGAGTAGGGGGAATAAACATTTTGGAATTACCCACATGTAGGCAGTGTGTAAATCCTGAGGTACGAGTATGCCCAAGGACGAGTGTAGATGGAGAAGAAAAGAGGTAGCCTTCAAGAGCTCCTTCCTTTAAAGGCATGTGAGAAAAGAAGCAACTGCTAGAAAAAGGGGCTGAGAAAGCAGGTATTCAGAGAAACAGGAAGAAAAGTCGTGAGAAACAAGAAAGTGCTCTTAAGAATGTTCAATGAAATGGAAACTCAGCAGGACAGAGGCTGTTTCTTTATTCTCAAATGTTAGCTGCTATAGGACTGTGCTAGTTGCATTCTGATATTTCCTCAAATCATGTATATTTTTAAAACATAGTTCCTTGTTTCATTTCCTCAAACCATATCCTACTCCTGGTTTCTCTTTTCTTGAAAAGCATCGATACCATCTCCCCTGATAGCCAGGTCGAAGTTCTCCTTCACACTTCTATACACAGCTACTAGCTTCACTCCCCATAATAGTGCCGGTCTTTCAGTAAGTTTTTTTCTGAAACCAACTTTGCTGCAGTCTCAAATGGTTGATATCATAAATATCGACATATACTAAGAACATATTATATAATTTCTAAGAAGGGGGAGGCTATGGTGAGTTAGGTAATTGGTGAGACCACTTGATATATGGTATCAGACAGCCCTAGGTTTGAATTCGGGATTTACTGGTCAGATGAATTACTGAAGCCAGATGAAATAATTTATGAAAAGTTACTAGCAACGTGTCAGATAGATAGTACCTAAGTAAATGCTGACTGTTTGTATTGTGTCAATAGAGATGGGAAAAAAGGGTTGGCTTTGAGAAACTGTTATTAGGTTAAAATGAACAGAAGCAGGGTTGATCTCCTGTGGGAAGGTAAGAAGGAGGGAGATATTCATGTGTTTAGAAGGAATCCCCACATTCACTTTCTGGTCTGAACAACTTATAGAGATAGTGGTCCTGTGATACAAGACAAGAAATCCTAGAGACAGATCAGGTTGAAGGGGATGGGCTATGAATCCTGTTTGAACTGTGTTTCATGTGCCCATAAAAGAATTAAATACTGGTATCTAGTAGGGAGATCAGAGGAGTAGGGGGAATAAACATTTTGGAATTACCCACATGTAGGCAGTGTGTAAATCCTGAGGTACGAGTATGCCCAAGGACGAGTGTAGATGGAGAAGAAAAGAGGTAGCCTTCAAGAGCTCCTTCCTTTAAAGGCATGTGAGAAAAGAAGCAACTGCTAGAAAAAGGGGCTGAGAAAGCAGGTATTCAGAGAAACAGGAAGAAAAGTCGTGAGAAACAAGAAAGTGCTCTTAAGAATGTTCAATGAAATGGAAACTCAGCAGGACAGAGGCTGTTTCTTTATTCTCAAATGTTAGCTGCTATAGGACTGTGCTAGTTGCATTCTGATATTTCCTCAAATCATGTATATTTTTAAAACATAGTTCCTTGTTTCATTTCCTCAAACCATATCCTACTCCTGGTTTCTCTTTTCTTGAAAAGCATCGATACCATCTCCCCTGATAGCCAGGTCGAAGTTCTCCTTCACACTTCTATACACAGCTAAGCTATAGCTTCACTCCCCCATAATAGTGCCGGTCTTTCAGTAAGTATTTTCACCAAGACTAGAGTAAGGATTTCTAATGTGCTTTCCTACCCCCAGACTGCCCTCTTAGAGATCCGTTCATTCAGAGGGATGACTTCACCACTCTATCCCATGGTTTAAACAATTCCAGAGAATCAGCATTGGCTTTACTGTCATCTCCCATGTACTCACTCGGACATTCAAAGCTTTCTATATGCTGATCTTAACTTAAAACTTAGAATTGTCTCTGTTCTCATTAATTCAGTATCTCCAGCAAGCTCAGGCCTGAGCAGCTTGAATTTCTACAGTTCCACATCTTTGTGTGTACACGTCTCTACCTAGAATGTGTTTTTCCAACCATCTGAGTCCTTTAAGGACCAGCTAATGTACCTAATTTCCCCAGTAAATGACAGAATGTGTTTGCACTTACTGACCACATACATTTTCTCAATTATTTATTGCCTTATATTGTTGGATGTTTCATTGTCGTCACCCTTTTTCCCTTTTCACACGTTTCTCTGAGTGACCAGACGATAGCATGACAGTGATATTTGTTGAATAAATGACTGCTTAAACTTTTTCATCAAGCGAACAAAAAAATATGATAAATCTAAACATTTCTTTTCTTCTGATCTGTTTTATTTTTCCAACTCTAGTTCTACAACAACTATAATGTTTCATATATTTTACTAGAAAAATATTAGTAACTAGCTTATCTTTCTCCAGGAAAATGAAGGTGATTAATATAATTTTATGTAGCAGTTTTGTGAGAAAAGAAGCAACTGCTAGAAAGGGGCTGAGAAAGCAGGTATTCAGAGAAACAGGAAGAAAAGTCGTGAGAAACAAGAAAGTGCTCTTAAGAATGTTCAATGAAATGGAAACTCAGCAGGACAGAGGCTGTTTCTTTATTCTCAAATGTTAGCTGCTATAGGACTGTGCTAGTTGCATTCTGATATTTCCTCAAATCATGTATATTTTTAAAACATAGTTCCTTGTTTCATTTCCTCAAACCATATCCTACTCCTGGTTTCTCTTTTCTTGAAAAGCATCGATACCATCTCCCCTGATAGCCAGGTCGAAGTTCTCCTTCACACTTCTATACACAGCTAAGCTATAGCTTCACTCCCCCATAATAGTGCCGGTCTTTCAGTAAGTATTTTCACCAAGACTAGAGTAAGGATTTCTAATGTGCTTTCCTACCCCCAGACTGCCCTCTTAGAGATCCGTTCATTCAGAGGGATGACTTCACCACTCTATCCCATGGTTTAAACAATTCCAGAGAATCAGCATTGGCTTTACTGTCATCTCCCATGTACTCACTCGGACATTCAAAGCTTTCTATATGCTGATCTTAACTTAAAACTTAGAATTGTCTCTGTTCTCATTAATTCAGTATCTCCAGCAAGCTCAGGCCTGAGCAGCTTGAATTTCTACAGTTCCACATCTTTGTGTGTACACGTCTCTACCTAGAATGTGTTTTTCCAACCATCTGAGTCCTTTAAGGACCAGCTAATGTACCTAATTTCCCCAGTAAATGACAGAATGTGTTTGCACTTACTGACCACATACATTTTCTCAATTATTTATTGCCTTATATTGTTGGATGTTTCATTGTCGTCACCCTTTTTCCCTTTTCACACGTTTCTCTGAGTGACCAGACGATAGCATGACAGTGATATTTGTTGAATAAATGACTGCTTAAACTTTTTCATCAAGCGAACAAAAAAATATGATAAATCTAAACATTTCTTTTCTTCTGATCTGTTTTATTTTTCCAACTCTAGTTCTACAACAACTATAATGTTTCATATATTTTACTAGAAAAATATTAGTAACTAGCTTATCTTTCTCCAGGAAAATGAAGGTGATTAATATAATTTTATGTAAATATATGACCCCTTTGACCATTTTCTGTATGGTATATCAAACTACTTAATAACGGGATTTTTTTAAAAAAGTAAATCCACTCTTATTTGAGTAACATGATATTTAAGCATAAAGGATGCTTAAGACTGAGCTTTAAGGAAGCTGGCAGACCTCCTTTGCATCGTGTGGAATTCATGTGGCTGGAATACCTGACATCCGGTCAGAAAACTGTTACCTAACCTAGGAGGAAATCAGCAGATGGAAGCAAAGCACAGTTAAGAATTTTCTCTATGAACTGGGAAATACTTGGTTTATTTCAGGTTGGAATAAGTTAAAGGTTGTTACATGATTCTCTCTGTGCTATTTTAAATCAAGATTTTATTTACCAAAAACAAAACACAACATACAACGTTTCTAACATGGCCGCAGAGGATATGATCCATTTTTGACATAGAATTGTTGGACTAGACTTGAAAAGTATTTAATTTGCAAAGGAAATTCAATCACTGTCTTTCCAAACAGCTGTCTCTGGTGGGAGGATGTTTCCCTGGGATGATAGTGATCAAATAGAAATGTACTAATGGTCTCTTTTCACCTCTGCAACATCCTGTGATTCATAGACTCAACACTGACAGAATCGCAAATGCGCCTAAAACTTTGTGTTTATTAATTGCTTCTTAATGCAAAACATCTTTTTTTCATTCCATCTTTGTGTGTACTATGATATAAAAAGTGATTGGGGGATTATTATGACCTTTCATAACACATTCAGTTCTCTGCTAATCACTGATAAGCAATCTGCTTGATTTTTGTCATACATATTTCCTTGATTTTCAGTAACTATATGCAAACATTTTCATTAAAGAGACAAAAATAGTTTGCACCATAGAACCAAACAATGACTTAATTAAACACATATGCAAAAAAATCCTCAATGTCTGACCTCTAGGAATAGATTCAATTCCAAATACCCATGTGTTAAATAAAGCAGATGAGCTACTTTTAAAAGACATTGCAACACTGACCAAAATAAATAGCAAATCTTCAAAAGCAAAGCTAACTTTTGTTCCTTAGTATGCTTGTTTCACACTCACTTTATTAAAAAGTTTAAAGATAGAACTGCCAAACATATACATAAATGAATAGGAATGTTGTGCTAATAATTTCCAGTAGAAGTCATCATTTAGTTTCCTTATGAGGTCCACTCTCCACTGTGAATGCTGCTTCACTCTTGTTAAACCACGTTGGAATAATCCATTTATTCTCAAAGACAAATTATCCAAATCAGTGCCATTAACCTTGTTAGAGATGGGCATTTATCTTTACAAATTATATCATGTTCTAGAAGATTATCTATTATATTGGTTAAAAAAGTTGAACTCTGTCTACCAGTGACAATTTTCTCTTAATTTAGGAATTCCTATTTCTTACAGAGGCCAGCTGGAAATGAGCAAAGCATTACAGAGCCTTCCTTAGCTGTTGGCCTGGAGAATACACATTCTCTTCCAAAATATATATCTTTGGCACAGTCTAGAAGGAAGGAATCTCGGGTAATCGGTGTGGTGGCCAAGTGTGAGAATTATTATTTTTAACCCCTAAATAACACTGAAATGACTAAATGGTCTCTGTTTCAACCTCTGGTGGGAGGATGTTTCCCTGGGATGATAGTGATCAAATAGAAATGTACTAATGGTCTCTTTTCACCTCTGCAACATCCTGTGATTCATAGACTCAACACTGACAGAATCGCAAATGCGCCTAAAACTTTGTGTTTATTAATTGCTTCTTAATGCAAAACATCTTTTTTTCATTCCATCTTTGTGTGTACTATGATATAAAAAGTGATTGGGGGATTATTATGACCTTTCATAACACATTCAGTTCTCTGCTAATCACTGATAAGCAATCTGCTTGATTTTGTCATACATATTTCCTTGATTTTCAGTAACTATATGCAAACATTTTCATTAAAGAGACAAAAATAGTTTGCACCATAGAACCAAACAATGACTTAATTAAACACATATGCAAAAAAATCCTCAATGTCTGACCTCTAGGAATAGATTCAATTCCAAATACCCATGTGTTAAATAAAGCAGATGAGCTACTTTTAAAAGACATTGCAACACTGACCAAAATAAATAGCAAATCTTCAAAAGCAAAGCTAACTTTTGTTCCTTAGTATGCTTGTTTCACACTCACTTTATTAAAAAGTTTAAAGATAGAACTGCCAAACATATACATAAATGAATAGGAATGTTGTGCTAATAATTTCCAGTAGAAGTCATCATTTAGTTTCCTTATGAGGTCCACTCTCCACTGTGAATGCTGCTTCACTCTTGTTAAACCACGTTGGAATAATCCATTTATTCTCAAAGACAAATTATCCAAATCAGTGCCATTAACCTTGTTAGAGATGGGCATTTATCTTTACAAATTATATCATGTTCTAGAAGATTATCTATTATATTGGTTAAAAAAGTTGAACTCTGTCTACCAGTGACAATTTTCTCTTAATTTAGGAATTCCTATTTCTTACAGAGGCCAGCTGGAAATGAGCAAAGCATTACAGAGCCTTCCTTAGCTGTTGGCCTGGAGAATACACATTCTCTTCCAAAATATATATCTTTGGCACAGTCTAGAAGGAAGGAATCTCGGGTAATCGGTGTGGTGGCCAAGTGTGAGAATTATTATTTTTAACCCCTAAATAACACTGAAATTTGGAGATTTTTTTCAAGGAATTTAAAGGCAGACTAGTTATGTCTGTTATCCAATAAAACTCCAAATATTGTACAGTAGTATTTTTATTTTGAGGTTTCCTGCCTCTTTGGTATAATGTTTAAGAGGACATTTTACGGGACTTAGCAGCTGGAGGAGCGTTCCAATTTAATTTTAGAGTTTAATGTGCAAAGGTTAACAGGCAAACAAGTTGATTCTTTCACCTAAGTGTACAGATTTACTTATACCATAGTATCCTGATTGGTTCCCAAACCTCGGTTATCTAAATATTCAGAGTAACAACTAGCGCCAGTGTCTGTGTGACTCTTCTCAAGTCTTGAAAGGAAAGGGAAAAACTAGTATTTAACCAGTAGTTTTAAAGTTTAGCGGGTTACCATAAGGTCCCGGTACTGAAGACTAGATATGGAAATCTTTTTTAGCTAAAATTATATACGCAGAATATCTTTACTTGATCTCAGAAGCCATGGCACACAGGAGCAGTGCAGAAATCAGAGATCAGCAGAAATAATGAGTGTCTCTTGTCTAAATAGGAGAGTAGTTAAGAGATATTTATAGATATCCCATTCATAAAGGGTTTTAAAGTGAAATTAAGTTGTCCAGTAATACATAGGATATTTAGACAAAAAGACAGTGTTCTTTGGTGAATTTGACAGAGACATGATACCGGGTAGATGATATCATGAGCCCATGTGGATATTCCTACATGATTCATGAATTTTCAGTGACAAAAAGATAATTTTGTGTGTTAAAAAAGTGAATTTGACTGGTACTATGGATAAACTTTGAGAACCTTCTGAAATTATGTTCACCATTTTTATTCCTCATTTTGACACATTATAAATTTGCAGATAGCTATTTATTGGTGCCTGTGCAGCCATGTTTTACTCATGTCAATATAATACTGAGCACCTTTGCTATTATTCACTAGTATTCAGTGGAATGATGCCTCTCAGCATTGTGGTATTCATAGAAATTTGGGGAAACAATAGATATAGATCATTAGGTTAAAGATACATATTCTTGTTTTTAGACTTTTTGGGGAGGGGGCGGGTTGGGGAGGGGGGCACGGGCAGGCCACTTCTATTGGTCTTTCATTTATCTATTTTCATCCATCTTTGTTCTTCGGCCCATGTGGGCCCCCCATCACAGTGGCCTCTGTTGTCGCAGAGCACTGGCTCTGGGCGCATGCACTCCAGAGCTCAGGCTCGGTAATTGGACACATCGGTCCAGCCGCTCCGCGGCACATGGGATCCTCCTAGGCCAGGGATCCAATCGGCACCCCTTGCACTGCAAGGCGGTGTCCCCACCCACTGGACCACCAGGGAAGCCTTAGATGTTTTTTTTTAATTTGCTTTTACAGAGTTTTGTTGCTTACAGATACATATAATTCCAGATTAGTCATATGTATATCCCATTCCCTCATCCCATTCCTCCAGGCCATCACATAGCCCCTGTATAAGATCCCTTAACTGACAATAGTTATCTCTTTTACGTATGATAGTATAGGGTTCCATATTGCCCTTTCCATATCTCTCACCCACTCTTCCCTCTCTCCAATGTCCGTAAGTGGGTTCTCCCTGAGTATTTTTCCATCGATGTTCTGTGTGTGTATTTGTCAGGATGAAAAATACATATTCTTGATAAACATACTCAAATCTATCATAAAATGAGTATTTCTATATAATATAATAAAAATTTGTAACAGAGTACAACCATCCTTTATTTGTTTATTTGATCCGCCAAAATGTGTTTATATCATTGTGCTATAAAAAACTGAATTATCTCAATGCATCAAATTAGGTATTTTATAGCACACACTCACTGCCCTTGAACATAATGAAATTGTAACATCAATAAAATGTCTGAAAATAAATGGCTTTCCTCGAATACCTAGAATAAGATGTTTACATATTTTTCCAAGTGTTAAACCAAGATCTTACCAGCTCTTTTCTATTATAATTCAGGTCAGGAGTATTATTTTCATGGCTGGTTTCTTCCTACAATTTGCTTTTGAAACGGTGCCTTGCTCCTGATCCGTTTTTTGTAGTAGAAGGAAGGATTCTACACCTTGGCTAGTCCATGAGATGGACTTCCCAGTCATTCAGAATTCACTTCATCCCTTTGTTTCTAGCACAGTGCCTCAGCCCAGATTTGTTAAGAATTTTTTGAGTTTGTTTTCTTTTTTTTTTTTTTTCTGTGTCCCTCATTTGTTCACATTTAGGCCAGTCCATAAATGTACCAAATTATGCTGGAATCTTAACCTGCTTTTACTGGTACTGGCATATTCTGCCCACTCAGAGCTAGAGTCTAACTTAGTAAATATGGCTTTCCAAGAGTTTACATTTATATCTATCACCAGATCTTCCTTGGCCATTTTTAGAATATGACAAACATTGAGTCAAGTAAACGTCCACTGTACCCTTCCACCAGCTTGGATATTGTGTATTCTTCCCCAGGTATTCCCTTTTCAGTTAGTTTATTCAGGTGAAATTTTCCATAGGTAAAGAAAGTTAGTCAGCTCTTATTGTGTGATGTAAGAATGATAAGAAGAAAGTTTTAGATAATTCTAATAGTTCTAAGGGCCTATACTACGTGAGGTAAAAAGGTTAGTCACTCAGTCATGTCCTACTCTTGTGATTCATGGACATTATGGACCTCCTAGCCTCCTCTGTCCATGAAATTATTCAGGCAAGAATACTGCAGTGGGTAGCCATTCCCTTCTCCAGGGATCTCAATTTAAAAGAGAGTAAAGCTTTCTTGCTAATTTGCTACCATTCATATCCATGGTTCTCATTCATTAAACTATTTCTCTAATCATTTCAGTAGTTCAAACTTTTTGAATTATTGAGGAAGTTTCCTTTATCATATTTAGTGTTTGACATGAAAACTAATGTATACATAATTTAATAGTCTTAGAAATTGTCACTAAATGTCCCAGGTCAAGAAAGAGTGTATTCTATTACAAGAGAAATCTATGATGATCTTATCTAAAGATAACGCTCAAGTGTAGGGAAGCAGTTTCTCAGTAGATTGATGATAAATCCTAAGTCAAAACAGATTTTATTTTCAGAGACTTTGGGGCTCACAATTTGCTTTTGAAACGGTGCCTTGCTCCTGATCCGTTTTTTGTAGTAGAAGGAAGGATTCTACACCTTGGCTAGTCCATGAGATGGACTTCCCAGTCATTCAGAATTCACTTCATCCCTTTGTTTCTAGCACAGTGCCTCAGCCCAGATTTGTTAAGAATTTTTTGAGTTTGTTTTCTTTTTTTTTTTTTTTCTGTGTCCCTCATTTGTTCACATTTAGGCCAGTCCATAAATGTACCAAATTATGCTGGAATCTTAACCTGCTTTTACTGGTACTGGCATATTCTGCCCACTCAGAGCTAGAGTCTAACTTAGTAAATATGGCTTTCCAAGAGTTTACATTTATATCTATCACCAGATCTTCCTTGGCCATTTTAGAATATGACAAACATTGAGTCAAGTAAACGTCCACTGTACCCTTCCACCAGCTTGGATATTGTGTATTCTTCCCCAGGTATTCCCTTTTCAGTTAGTTTATTCAGGTGAAATTTTCCATAGGTAAAGAAAGTTAGTCAGCTCTTATTGTGTGATGTAAGAATGATAAGAAGAAAGTTTTAGATAATTCTAATAGTTCTAAGGGCCTATACTACGTGAGGTAAAAGGTTAGTCACTCAGTCATGTCCTACTCTTGTGATTCATGGACATTATGGACCTCCTAGCCTCCTCTGTCCATGAAATTATTCAGGCAAGAATACTGCAGTGGGTAGCCATTCCCTTCTCCAGGGATCTCAATTTAAAAGAGAGTAAAGCTTTCTTGCTAATTTGCTACCATTCATATCCATGGTTCTCATTCATTAAACTATTTCTCTAATCATTTCAGTAGTTCAAACTTTTTGAATTATTGAGGAAGTTTCCTTTATCATATTTAGTGTTTGACATGAAAACTAATGTATACATAATTTAATAGTCTTAGAAATTGTCACTAAATGTCCCAGGTCAAGAAAGAGTGTATTCTATTACAAGAGAAATCTATGATGATCTTATCTAAAGATAACGCTCAAGTGTAGGGAAGGTCTTAGTTTTCTCAGGTAGATTGCCATGATAAATACACTAAGTCAAAACAGATTTTATTTTCAGAGACTTTGGGGGCTCATTCTTTGGTGGTAAAGAGGACTTACCAGCATCCTTTTTTCTTGTGCCTTGCTGTTTATGTTTGTTCTAAAGATTACTCTTTCCCTCTTTTACTGTAGTAAACCTGGTATATCAAGATTGTGTTTTCTGTTTAGAATTAAAGGCTTCTAGTTCATGAAGCTGATTCATGAGGTACTTAGTTTCAAAGGTCCTTCAGGGCAATATTAAAACTGTTTGGAGAACAGACTATTCGTCAAACGGTACTAGTCTCTCTCTTTAAATTGCTTTAGTCAGGAAATACTCCTTTTAAAAGAAAGATCAGTGGCAACTTATCTGGTGCGCCCTGGTTTTTTTTACCAGTTGCTGGCAAATTGATGTTGACATTTTAGCATTTTGGCATTTTGTGAATGTCTAGAGTGCTGCCTTGTTCCTAATATATTTTAATATGGTACATATGTGAAGAGGTTTAAAGTGTATTAGAAAAAAGATTGAAGGGAAAGAGGGAGAGAGGAAGGGAAGAAGGAAGGAAGGAAAATGGAAAGAGAAAAGTCATGGAAATTGATCCAAGATCTGTAGAGACAGTGGAAAGAACGTTGGATTTGAAATCAAAAGACTTGAGGGTTGTTTCTCCTTCATATGGAGTATGTCTTTTGTCACGTTCTCCATGATTCCTTCCCTGGTCCTCCCATTTGAATTGCTAAACCTCGTAGCCCAAATTTTCCCAGGCCTCTTTCTCAGCTTTTAACTTTTCTGTAGTACTTGTCAATATCTAATATACAAATACTAATTCTCCAGGGATCTCAATTTAAAAGAGAGTAAACCCTTTATTTTACATTCATATCCATGGTTCTCATTCATTAAACTATTTCTCTAATCATTTCAGTAGTTCAAACTTTTTGAATTATTGAGGAAGTTTCCTTTATCATATTTAGTGTTTGACATGAAAACTAATGTATACATAATTTAATAGTCTTAGAAATTGTCACTAAATGTCCCAGGTCAAGAAAGAGTGTATTCTATTACAAGAGAAATCTATGATGATCTTATCTAAAGATAACGCTCAAGTGTAGGGAAGGTCTTAGTTTTCTCAGGTAGATTGCCATGATAAATACACTAAGTCAAAACAGATTTTATTTTCAGAGACTTTGGGGGCTCATTCTTTGGTGGTAAAGAGGACTTACCAGCATCCTTTTTTCTTGTGCCTTGCTGTTTATGTTTGTTCTAAAGATTACTCTTTCCCTCTTTTACTGTAGTAAACCTGGTATATCAAGATTGTGTTTTCTGTTTAGAATTAAAGGCTTCTAGTTCATGAAGCTGATTCATGAGGTACTTAGTTTCAAAGGTCCTTCAGGGCAATATTAAAACTGTTTGGAGAACAGACTATTCGTCAAACGGTACTAGTCTCTCTCTTTAAATTGCTTTAGTCAGGAAATACTCCTTTTAAAAGAAAGATCAGTGGCAACTTATCTGGTGCTCCCTGGTTTTTTTTACCAGTTGCTGGCAAATTGATGTTGACATTTTAGCATTTTGGCATTTTGTGAATGTCTAGAGTGCTGCCTTGTTCCTAATATATTTTAATATGGTACATATGTGAAGAGGTTTAAAGTGTATTAGAAAAAAGATTGAAGGGAAAGAGGGAGAGAGGAAGGGAAGAAGGAAGGAAGGAAAATGGAAAGAGAAAAGTCATGGAAATTGATCCAAGATCTGTAGAGACAGTGGAAAGAACGTTGGATTTGAAATCAAAAGACTTGAGGGTTGTTTCTCCTTCATATGGAGTATGTCTTTTGTCACGTTCTCCATGATTCCTTCCCTGGTCCTCCCATTTGAATTGCTAAACCTCGTAGCCCAAATTTTCCCAGGCCTCTTTCTCAGCTTTTAACTTTTCTGTAGTACTTGTCAATATCTAATATACAATGTATTTTGATTCTTGACATTCTTGCTCCCCACTATTAGAATGTAAACTACTTGAAGGCACATAGTTTTGGTTATTTTGTTTACTATCACTCCTCATATCCAGAAGAGTTATTGGCGCATAGATTTTCGGTAAATATTCGTTGAATGAAAATAATCTCTGTGAGCCTCATTCTTTCCATTTGTAAAGTTATTAGGGTTATGAGCAAGATTAACCAAGACTTTATGCATAAAAGCATATTAGATAATGCCTAGACTATAATAGATATTTCTTGTGCCCATTCATTATCTAATATATAGATGTGTCAATAAGTTGTCTATAGATAGTGTGATAGTGTATCCCAAATACCCAGGACAATCCCCTCCTATGCCCATAGTCTAGGAATAGTCATCAGCAATTTTTTTTAAAGATTTTTTTTTTTAATTTGACCTCTTTTCATTGGTTTTTATTTATTTATTTTCATCCATCTTTATCCTTCAGCCTGTGTGGGCCTCCCAGCGCAGTGGCCTCTCTCGGTGCAAAGCACTGGCTCTGGGCGCATGTGCTCCAGAGCTCTGGCTCCTAATTGGACACACAGGTCCAGCCACTCCCTGGCACGTGGGGTCTTCCCAGGCCAGGAATCGAACCGGTGCCCCTTGTACAGCAAGGTGGACTCTTTACCCAATGGACCACCAGGGAAGCCCCCATCAGCAATTTCTTTCACAAGTGCCTTAATCTGGATGTTAGATTCTATGAGCGATTTGTCTACAGATAAAGCATGCTACTTAGTTGTCCTTAAGGCAAAAGACTTTATCTCATACCACATAGCTTGTGTTATAGTGGCACAACTCCAAAAAAAAAAAAAAAACCACCCTCTAATTAGGGTAAGATGTTATTCCACAGGATAGGGAAAAAGGATTTCTAACTGTTAACCTAAAGAGAAATATTGAGGGTTGTTTCTCCTTCATATGGAGTATGTCTTTTGTCACGTTCTCCATGATTCCTTCCCTGGTCCTCCCATTTGAATTGCTAAACCTCGTAGCCCAAATTTTCCCAGGCCTCTTTCTCAGCTTTTAACTTTTCTGTAGTACTTGTCAATATCTAATATACAATGTATTTTGATTCTTGACATTCTTGCTCCCCACTATTAGAATGTAAACTACTTGAAGGCACATAGTTTTGGTTATTTTGTTTACTATCACTCCTCATATCCAGAAGAGTTATTGGCGCATAGATTTTCGGTAAATATTCGTTGAATGAAAATAATCTCTGTGAGCCTCATTCTTTCCATTTGTAAAGTTATTAGGGTTATGAGCAAGATTAACCAAGACTTTATGCATAAAAGCATATTAGATAATGCCTAGACTATAATAGATATTTCTTGTGCCCATTCATTATCTAATATATAGATGTGTCAATAAGTTGTCTATAGATAGTGTGATAGTGTATCCCAAATACCCAGGACAATCCCCTCCTATGCCCATAGTCTAGGAATAGTCATCAGCAATTTTTTTTAAAGATTTTTTTTTTTAATTTGACCTCTTTTCATTGGTTTTTATTTATTTATTTTCATCCATCTTTATCCTTCAGCCTGTGTGGGCCTCCCAGCGCAGTGGCCTCTCTCGGTGCAAAGCACTGGCTCTGGGCGCATGTGCTCCAGAGCTCTGGCTCCTAATTGGACACACAGGTCCAGCCACTCCCTGGCACGTGGGGTCTTCCCAGGCCAGGAATCGAACCGGTGCCCCTTGTACAGCAAGGTGGACTCTTTACCCAATGGACCACCAGGGAAGCCCCCATCAGCAATTTCTTTCACAAGTGCCTTAATCTGGATGTTAGATTCTATGAGCGATTTGTCTACAGATAAAGCATGCTACTTAGTTGTCCTTAAGGCAAAAGACTTTATCTCATACCACATAGCTTGTGTTATAGTGGCACAACTCCAAAAAAAAAAAAAAAAAAAAAACCACCCTCTAATTAGGGTAAGATGTTATTCCACAGGATAGGGAAAAAGGATTTCTAACTGTTAACCTAAAGAGAAATATTAGTAATCTGCTAGTATCAGGTAGTACTATGAGTCCAGTCTTTGACTTCATGTAGTGGTTCAAACTCCAGTACTGCCACTTCTGAGCTGTGAAACTGAGGGCAACTCGTTTCACTTATCTGAGCCTCTATTTTCTCAGGCATGTAAAAGGAGTAATAATAGTACTCATTTGGCTTCATATGAGAAAATAAATTTAACTTCTATCACAGTACCTGGCATATAGTAGATACTAAATAAGCATGAGCCCCATAATATTAATAATTTCTGATGCTTTTAGATTCTGCATAGGATCCTGAACATGCTCAGTGATCCAGAGCTATTTGAAAAGCCAGTAAACAGTTGAATATTCTGAAACATTCAAACGATCATTTTGAGACAATACTTAATAGACAGCTATCATGCCATTGTTGGATAGCACAGTGAATAGTTAGACAATGAATTTACAGTCTTTACTATTATGCAATGTCATCACTTAGAAATTGCTTGACTGTAGTAACCTTTTTAAATTTATTTTTAATGGAAGGATAATTGTTTTAAAGTGTGTTGGTTTCTGCCAAACATCAACATGAATCAGCCATAAAATTTAATAATAAATTATTTGCAGTGTTTCCTTTCATAGCAATTTAGATCTGAAAGTAAACCTATGATCTTCTATAATGCCTTGGTTAAGAAAAAGGAAAACTAAGCCCCAAGTACATTAGTTTGTAGAGACAGTATTAGAGCCCTGGTCTTTTCATTTCAAGCCAAGATTATATTGATTTTTTTGCAATGTTTGTCTGTCTTTAATCATAGTGATGTGATTTGAGAAGATACCCAGTTATTCAGTAGTACCTTCTATAATAAAGTAAGGAATAGTTTAGAAGATACTTTGGAATTTCAACTGTTCCATTTCAAATATCTGGGTTTTTTTTTCTTTGTATATTTGAAATAAATATTTTACCTTGATATGTTTCATAAATAAAATGGTTACTAGTACAAGTTTGATGTTTTTATTATTATTCTAATGAAAATTATATTCTAAAGCTGTTAAACTATTTTCATAATAAAACTTATTCTATTAGTTTCAAAGGCAGAAATTATACCATTTTAATTAAATGAACATTTTTCTCTTAATTTAAAAAAAATTATGGAAGGCATTCTGATAGTCTTTGACTTCATGGGGAAAATACTGCCACTTCTGAGCTGTGAAACTGAGGGCAACTCGTTTCACTTATCTGAGCCTCTATTTTCTCAGGCATGTAAAAGGAGTAATAATAGTACTCATTTGGCTTCATATGAGAAAATAAATTTAACTTCTATCACAGTACCTGGCATATAGTAGATACTAAATAAGCATGAGCCCCATAATATTAATAATTTCTGATGCTTTTAGATTCTGCATAGGATCCTGAACATGCTCAGTGATCCAGAGCTATTTGAAAAGCCAGTAAACAGTTGAATATTCTGAAACATTCAAACGATCATTTTGAGACAATACTTAATAGACAGCTATCATGCCATTGTTGGATAGCACAGTGAATAGTTAGACAATGAATTTACAGTCTTTACTATTATGCAATGTCATCACTTAGAAATTGCTTGACTGTAGTAACCTTTTTAAATTTATTTTTAATGGAAGGATAATTGTTTTAAAGTGTGTTGGTTTCTGCCAAACATCAACATGAATCAGCCATAAAATTTAATAATAAATTATTTGCAGTGTTTCCTTTCATAGCAATTTAGATCTGAAAGTAAACCTATGATCTTCTATAATGCCTTGGTTAAGAAAAAGGAAAACTAAGCCCCAAGTACATTAGTTTGTAGAGACAGTATTAGAGCCCTGGTCTTTTCATTTCAAGCCAAGATTATATTGATTTTTTTTTTCAATGTTTGTCTGTCTTTAATCATAGTGATGTGATTTGAGAAGATACCCAGTTATTCAGTAGTACCTTCTATAATAAAGTAAGGAATAGTTTAGAAGATACTTTGGAATTTCAACTGTTCCATTTCAAATATCTGGGTTTTTTTTTCTTTGTATATTTGAAATAAATATTTTACCTTGATATGTTTCATAAATAAAATGGTTACTAGTACAAGTTTGATGTTTTTATTATTATTCTAATGAAAATTATATTCTAAAGCTGTTAAACTATTTTCATAATAAAACTTATTCTATTAGTTTCAAAGGCAGAAATTATACCATTTTAATTAAATGAACATTTTTCTCTTAATTTAAAAAAAAAATTATGGAAGGCATTCTTCAACCATTATCTACTAAAATTATGTATTCAAAGTTATCTTGTATCTATAGTTACTTTGTGATCCTGAGGAAAGGGCATTATTTTGGTTTATACATGTCCTTTGGAGTTGATTGGTTAAATGTATTGGGAATAGTCTATGATTGATTACTAGGCTTCTTTGAAATATGATTGAGAATTCTTTTTATTACATCAAAATGAGTTCATCTATTATAAATATATTGTTCTTTTCATTTCTCTAATATTGTGATTACTTTTAAGATCAACAGAAATTTAGTAGATACTACAATAATATTTATCCACATAAGCATAACCATGTAACAGTTTTTAGTTTAATGCTTTTGAGTTTTCCTGAAAATATTACTAAAAAGCATACTGTCTATATAATTAAATCTGTTCTGTTGAATGATATTCATACTCCTCCAAGGGACCCAGACCAGGTGAACAGTGACTCCTCTTATAATAGATTTTAAATTATAATAAAGCTTAAATTGAACTGGAAACATTTAGATCCTGTGGAAGTTAATGAGGAAAAAAATTGGATTTAAAAGGATCTACTATCCCAGATGTTCTTTAAACTGCTATTTGTAGAAAACTAAAAATTCATCAGATACAAAGAGAGTTTTATGCAGAAGTATTTATAAATTAAAATTTTGAAAGATCAGTCATCTACAAAGTAGATACATAAATGGCATGCACATAAAATTGGTATTGTATTATTCTTAGTGAGCTATTTTCATACATGATATGTAAGTTTTATTACTGAAAGTGATACTACAATGAACCTAATTTCAAGAGGTTCACCAAGAGACAAACTAGATGCATGAAAAGATAATAATCAAAGATAAGTAATACAGACTGGGCTGCATCAAATGTAGAACACATACTGTAGATGAGCAGTTCCCACACTCAGACTCTGCACTAAAATGACCTAGATACTATATTTTTAAATGTATATTCCCAGACTCTGTTTCCTGACTTATAAATTCTAGACCTTAAAAAGTTAAAAAGAGGGCTTCCCTGGTGGTCCAGTGGGTAAGGACAACGCCTTGCAGTGCAAGGGGCGCCGTTTGATCCTGGCCCGGGAAGATCCCACATGCCGCAGAGCGACTGGACTGATGTGTCCAACTACCGAGCCGGAGCTCTGGAGCACATGCACCCAGAGCTGGTGCTCTGCAGCGACAGGGGCCACAGCCATGGGAGGCCCACACTGGCCAGAAAAGAACAAAGACGGATGATAAATGAAAGACCAATAGGAGTGACCAAAAAAAAAAGTTAAGATTTTTTGCTCCAAGTAATTCCAAGGGAGAACCTCAGATGAGTAGATATATGGTTTTATTGGGATTGTGATTTGAAAAGAGACCAGGCATTTGGATCGGAATCCTTCTGTGAGCATGATTCTCACTGTGAAAGTAGAAGGTACATAGGCATGATGCATAGTTTATAGAGCAAATGATTCCTAAAGCAGAGAGGGAGAAAATTAAATTTGAGGAGGTAGATAGATACCAGCCTGGATATTCAAGGATATTCAGCTTTATCTCTTAGGTAATGGACAACTCAGTAACTGAAGTTTTCCCAAGGATATTATATATATAAAGCAATTTTAAAAGAATACATATTCTGTGTTAATATTTGGGATTGACTGGAAGGCTGGAACAGCTGCAGAGTGAACAGTAGCAGACAGATTTAAGGTGACAAGAGTTTGTGTAGAATGCTTCTTGTGCTAATGATAATAAGAAGAGTTGGAACTCAGGATGATAGTAAAGGAAGAATTGAAAATTCTTGGGAAAAAATGCAGTCCTAATAACGACTTGATAAAGCAATGAAGGGAAACAAACATTATAAACCTCCTGCCTGCATATCTAAAAGATGACAATCAGAAAGTATTTACCAGTTTTCAAGTAAGATAAACAGAGATAATGTTTTTAAATACATCTACTACTTGACCAAATATGGCTGAATCCTTATTAAATAGAAAACTAAATAAGTAGAAAACTAGTAAATAAGTATTTTCAAAAACACAAGCGTATTGCCTCTCTCACATGTAATTTTTGTATTTTCTCATTATTTAAACCTCAGCTTGTTTGTGTAACAAATCAAATTTCATGATATATATAGACCCTAGAGACTTCTTTAATAAACAAACATTCTTTATTGTTGTTAACAAAGAAACATTTATCTGTATAACAACCTGGAAGGATCGGATGGGGAGTGAGATAGGAGGGAAGTTCAAGAGGGAGGGGAGATAATATAAGCACCATATGACTCAGCAATCCCACTATTAGGCCTATATCCTGATGAAATCAAAATTGAAAGAGGCACCTGTACCCCAATGTTCATTGCAGCTGTCTATACAATAGCCAGAACATGGAAGCAACCTAGATGCCCATCGACAAATGAATGAATAAAAAAGCTATGGTACATATATACAATGGAGTACTTCTCAGCTATAAAAAGAAATGCAGAAGAATCAGCCCTAATGAGGTAGATGGATCTAGAGCCTATTATAAAAAGTGAAGGAAGTCAAAAAGAGAAAGACAGGTACAGTATACTAACATATATATAGAATCTAGTAAGATGGTAATGATAACACATGTAGCGAAGCAATGGAAAAACAGACATAGAGAACAGACCTATGGACATTGTGGGGAATGAACAGGGGGTAGGAGGCATAGAGGGAGTAACATGGAAACCTACACTATCATATGTGAAAAAGATAGTTATTGTCATTGTGCTGTGGGAATAGGAGATGCTGCAGGGCTGCTGTGTGATAGCCTGGAGAGGTGGAATGGGGGGTACTGGGAGGCGGATGGAGGAGGGATGGGGGCTAGGGATATACATATGACTAATCTGGGATTATACAAATCTGTAAACAACAAAACTCTAAAAGTAAAAAGTAAAAATAAATAAATACATAAAGTGACAACCAAAAAAAAGAAAAGAGGGAGGGGTCATATGTATACCTACGGCTGATTCATGTTGATGTTAGGCAGAAAACAACAAAACTCTGTTTTTAATCCTTCAATTAAAAATTGGAAAAAAAAAAAAAAAAAACCATTGTTAAAAAAAGTGAAAAAAACCCAAGCAAATGTTCTCTAAAATACCTTACAAATAAAGACAAACTACCTGTAGTTGAGATACAAGGAATCCATTAAAAGGCTATCTTAAAATACAGGTTATCAAATATTATTATTTGCACAATTTTAGGTGTCATGTAATCTGCAGTCCATGGGGTTGCAAAAGAATCAGACACAGTGACCCAATGAAAACAATAAAAACAATCTTCCAAGACATAGCAGTTATTTCATTAACACATCAGGTTGATACACCATTTGATATTTTCATTTTTTGACAAGGCTGGTAGGATCTTAGTTCCCCGACCAGGGATTGAGCCCTGGTCCAAACAATGAAAGCATAGAGTCCAAACCACTGGACCACCAAGGAATTCTGCCATGTTAATGTTCCAAATAAGCATTTTAAGGCCAGAATAGATGAGTATATTGAAAGATTATAATAAGGATTCAGATCCATAGTTGGGCATATCTAACTCTTAAGCATCAATAACTAAATTAAAGAATAGTGACTCATTTGTTGCAAACTGGATATTAAAACTTTAAAATCTGGGATTATACATATCTGTAAACATCAAAACTCCATAAAAGCAAAAAGCAAAATAAAAATAATTAAGTAATAAAAAAAAACTTTAAAAACTGTCTGTGCAAGTATGTTACTGGTATCACCCACTCTCTTTCCCAAGTCATACTCTCCAACTTTCTCTTTTTTTATTTATTTTACTGAAGTTTAGTTGATTTATAATGTGTTCATTTCTGTTGTACAGTGAAGTGATTCCATTATATATTAGTATACATTCTTTTTCATGTTCTTTTCCATTATGGTTTATCACAGGATATTGGATATAGTTCCCTGTGCTATACAGTATGATCTTATTATTTATTTATTCTATATATAATAGTTTGCATAACTTTCTCTTCTTAATTGCCTATGTCCTTCATTGCTCAAAGCTCTACCTTAGGTCAGCCAGGTATTCTAAACAGCATTGTGCCGAAGTTATAATCAACAATGTTTCTGACCCTTGTTTTACATCAACCCTGGGTTGTGGCTCATGTTCAATTTTATGAGCACAGCCCATAAAATGAAACAACAAAAAGTACATTTGAAAAAAAAACCCTTGTTTCTCTCCTAGTGCTCAATTACCTGTGGCAAAGGAATGCAGTCCCGAGTTATTCAGTGCATGCATAAGATCACAGGAAGACATGGAAATGAATGTTTTTCTTCAGAAAAACCTGCAGCATATAGGCCATGCCACCTTCAGCCCTGCAATGAGAAGATTAATGTAAATACTATAACATCACCCAGGCTGGGTAAGCAGACCAAAAACGGGGGTGATTTTGAGAAATATAGAAACAGTCGTGTCTTCTTCTGTTTCATGCATCACTTTAAAGCTTAGTTATCAGCCTATACTAATTAGTTTGGTTTTGACTAAATTGTATCTAATCAACTATATAGTCTAAATCATCATGTGGAACTAAACTATTTTCATTCCTGAGCTGTTAATTCAGAGCCAGGCTGTGGAAATATGAATGTCATATCAACCAAGGTCATCCTATCAAGGGTTGGAGGATGTAACCATATTTTTGGTCCTGACCAGTCCCATGGCAGAACCCTCAGTTAAATGTCAGTGGAAAGGTGAAGTTGTAGTGTGTACGTTGAATCTCTTTGTTGTAAATAGCCTTTCTTGTTATCCTGGGTACAGATTTTTCTTTGGAGATACAAAGAGTAAAAAAACTCACTTTCAAAGAGAATCAGGTACATGAATCTATACCACTGAACAAGAAGTACTGTTTCTTTCATTTTTAAGGACATAATATTAAATATAAATAAATAGCGGTAGCATTTATTTACATAGTTCTTATGTTATAAAATGCTTTCACATATATTCTCAATTCCTGTTGTTCAGTGTAATACATCATCAAGAAGTAGAGTGAGTATTTTAAGTATATATACCCTGTATTTGCATAAAACATTCATGGATTTGTTAGTCTTTAGTTTTGTGGCTGTTAGTGGCTTTTAATAGCACGGCTGCCTGGATGTCATTGGGTTCATTTGTTTCACACTTTCAGGTTTTTTTAATTAATTTTTATTGGAGGATGGTCGATTTACAATGTGACATTAGTTTCTGATGTATAGCAAAGGGAATGAGTTATACATATACAAATATCCAGTGCCGAAGTTTTAAAATGACCCTTGTTTTACATCAACCCTGGGTTGTGGCTCATGTTCAATTTTATGAGCACAGCCCATAAAATGAAACAACAAAAAGTACATTTGAAAAAAAAACCCTTGTTTCTCTCCTAGTGCTCAATTACCTGTGGCAAAGGAATGCAGTCCCGAGTTATTCAGTGCATGCATAAGATCACAGGAAGACATGGAAATGAATGTTTTTCTTCAGAAAAACCTGCAGCATATAGGCCATGCCACCTTCAGCCCTGCAATGAGAAGATTAATGTAAATACTATAACATCACCCAGGCTGGGTAAGCAGACCAAAAACGGGGGTGATTTTGAGAAATATAGAAACAGTCGTGTCTTCTTCTGTTTCATGCATCACTTTAAAGCTTAGTTATCAGCCTATACTAATTAGTTTGGTTTTGACTAAATTGTATCTAATCAACTATATAGTCTAAATCATCATGTGGAACTAAACTATTTTCATTCCTGAGCTGTTAATTCAGAGCCAGGCTGTGGAAATATGAATGTCATATCAACCAAGGTCATCCTATCAAGGGTTGGAGGATGTAACCATATTTTTGGTCCTGACCAGTCCCATGGCAGAACCCTCAGTTAAATGTCAGTGGAAAGGTGAAGTTGTAGTGTGTACGTTGAATCTCTTTGTTGTAAATAGCCTTTCTTGTTATCCTGGGTACAGATTTTTCTTTGGAGATACAAAGAGTAAAAAAACTCACTTTCAAAGAGAATCAGGTACATGAATCTATACCACTGAACAAGAAGTACTGTTTCTTTCATTTTTAAGGACATAATATTAAATATAAATAAATAGCGGTAGCATTTATTTACATAGTTCTTATGTTATAAAATGCTTTCACATATATTCTCAATTCCTGTTGTTCAGTGTAATACATCATCAAGAAGTAGAGTGAGTATTTTAAGTATATATACCCTGTATTTGCATAAAACATTCATGGATTTGTTAGTCTTTAGTTTTGTGGCTGTTAGTGGCTTTTAATAGCACGGCTGCCTGGATGTCATTGGGTTCATTTGTTTCACACTTTCAGGTTTTTTTAATTAATTTTTATTGGAGGATGGTCGATTTACAATGTGACATTAGTTTCTGATGTATAGCAAAGGGAATGAGTTATACATATACAAATATCCACTCTGTTTTACATTCTTTTCCCATATAGGCCATTACAGAGTCTTTAGTGGAGTTCTGAATGCTGTTCAGTAGGTCCTAATTAGCTGTCTGTTTTATAGATAGTAGCGTGTATATGTCAACCCCAACCTCCCAATGTATCTCACCCCCTCCCTTTTCCCCACTAGCATACTGAGTGAAGCAAGTCAGATAAAGAAAGACAAATACCATATGTTATCTCTTATATGTGGAATCTAAAAAACTGGTACAAATGAACTTATTTACAAAACAGAAATAGTTACAGCTGTAGAAAACAAACTTAAGGTTACCAAGAGGGAACATCTTCAGTTTTAATTTGTATGTGTAATCTTTGGGGGATCAGTTTAATCATACATAATAATATTGCCAAAATTTAAAGAGCTCAGTTGTCATAGATACTTTTTCCAGGCATAAGATTCAGTCAAATAGGAAAGTTTGTTTCTTCATGGAAATATAAAAATTCTCTTTTGTAAGCCAAATAATTAACATTTCTAAATAATAATCAGTTCAAGTAGAATTAAAACTAGTTAAGACAAAAAGTTAAGCAATCCTAGAGCAGATGTGCTAAATCCTTGTATTCAAAAACAACATTATCCCTTTCTCCAGCAATTATTTGGAGTCCTTCTGGACGTATCATGTGGCAGAAAATAATGAATTAAAATAAGAATTTAATTAAAACTCCATTTCCTCTGTTTGTTTTTTCTTGAAGGCACATTCCCAAACACAGAAGCACAGTGGTTGGAAAATCTAAGATTTTTAAACATAAAATTATGGATCATATTAGAACATAAGAAACAAAATTATAGCAGAATATCTTTTATTAGACATGCCAGAACATGCTATTTCTTCAGAAAAACTGGGGCCAAATCTACCTGACTAAATTTTTTTATACCAAGAACTCATTTCAAACATTTTGTTGCTGTAAATTTTAGTCACTTTTGATAATCAGCCTTAATTTTAAGGATGCCTGAAATTGTAATTGTTAGATATCGCCACTAGACATGTCTGCTGTCTAGGAAACGAGGAATGTGAAATAAGTGTTAGCAGATTTTTGTTTTGCTATTTCTTTCAAGTTCATCCATAATAGAACTTATTAATTTCTCTGCTCATAATGGTGAACATATTGAAGACATTCATTTTTTCTTTTTAATATTCTCAACTGAAAATCCAAAGAAAGCTTAAATGAAATGAAATGGAAACTTAAAAGCCTATTTGCAGTACACTCATTGGATTTGGGATTCTCTGTTTAATAAGGCTGTAATAGCTCATGAGTAAGACCATTATTCATTCACTATCCTCCTTTATTAGAGGGTGTGTGTGTGTGTGTTTCTTTATCTCTATCTTTTATGTTCCCAAAGGTTATGTACATGAGTCAGTGTGAGTTTACAAAATCCCTCCACTTAAATTATTGCTGTTTGTTTCTACTCACGACACCTAGTTTATCTCCATGTATTGAGTTCCCTGCATTCTGTTTCACAGCTGCTCTGACTTTCAAGTGCCTGGGAGATCAGTGGCCTGTGTACTGCCGGGTGATACGTGAGAAGAACCTCTGTCAGGACATGCGGTGGTATCAGCGCTGCTGTGAGACGTGCAGGGACTTCTATGCCCAAAAGCTGCAACAGAAGAGTTGACCTCTAGCAGTCTGGCTGGCCAACAGCTCTTTGCAATTGCATTATTTATAAACACACACACTAGCATGTTTTGCAGACCACATATTATCAGATGACATATAATTTAATCAAATTAATTTATTTTTTTTTTGCCTGCCAAACATCCGATAATAGTGTTTGCTTTGGTTCTACAAACATTTTGATTTATCCTATATGGCTTCATAAATAATTTTATCTAAATAAGTCGGATACAATTTCTAGAATAAAAATAAAAAGGGAAAAAACAAAAACCAACCAAGATCTTTAGGCTTTAAAAAAATATTTTTAACATTTTTTTTTTAAGTTAGGGCAGTCTCTAAGGTGCTACTCTCTCCCTGACAATACCACTGAGTTATCCAGAATATATACTAATTTAGCATAATAGTTTAGTTATATATGAAGAGATATCATTTTTGTTTTTTGATATCCTTATGCAGAAATCACCCATTTTCTGTAATCTACAGGAGATGTGTAAGTATAACAAACCTCATAGTGTTGAACAGGTTTTTAGAGAATGTATTATGCATTGGGCTCAGATTTAGAGATATCCATAGGAAAAAGTTTCTACTGTAATTATAACCTTATTTTAATAATGGAAAAGAAAAGTCTGAATAGAGACTTTGGTCATGTTCATGAACATGTACTTGAACACAAGTATTGTAACAATGAAACACTGTAATGATTTACACTGAATCACCATTGCACTGTTGATATAGTGTAGAGAAACCTTTATAGAAATGGTAACATCCTACAAAAAAGTGTATTATTTTAACATGTCGGCATTAGATTTTAGCTTTTTTAAAATATTTTGAACAAAGAAAGCATTGATCCACCCATTTCCTTGTATCTTTTTAGCAGATTTATAAGAGTATAGTACTTAGCCTCACAAATCATAATGAGAAAATTTACTATTTTTCATCCTTTTCCCTAGAAACAAGGAAAAACAAAAAGCTTATGATACTGTGGTAGTTTCATTGTATTTTTTTCTTTTTAAAAATTAAAAAGTTTTACAATTCTGTGAAACGTTTAAAAACCAGCTTAAAGGTTTTCTTGTGAGAAAATATTGTACATGATTCACATGATTTCTTAGATTTTTCAATAAAATATGTGAAACTTCCTGTTGGGAGGCAATTCTTCATGAGTCTCACATTTCCACATATCTTGGCCCTCTCTGCTTTTGTTCTGGAGTATCTTCTAAAGCTTGTTTGTGTAATGAACAGTCTTGGAAGGTAGAGATAGTGTCTTTTTTGAAGCAAAGGGCGAATGTGCTTATTTCTCATTGTGAAAGTTTCAAGCTCCCTAAAATTGGGGTCTCTCTCCTGTAATACAGTCCACTAAATGTGCAGGTACTACCTGGCTCTCTTCATGTCAGCTAAAAAAAAAACAAAAGAAACCAAGATCTTTAGGCTTTAAAAAAATATTTTTAACATTTTTTTTTTAAGTTAGGGCAGTCTCTAAGGTGCTACTCTCTCCCTGACAATACCACTGAGTTATCCAGAATATATACTAATTTAGCATAATAGTTTAGTTATATATGAAGAGATATCATTTTTGTTTTTTGATATCCTTATGCAGAAATCACCCATTTTCTGTAATCTACAGGAGATGTGTAAGTATAACAAACCTCATAGTGTTGAACAGGTTTTTAGAGAATGTATTATGCATTGGGCTCAGATTTAGAGATATCCATAGGAAAAAGTTTCTACTGTAATTATAACCTTATTTTAATAATGGAAAAGAAAAGTCTGAATAGAGACTTTGGTCATGTTCATGAACATGTACTTGAACACAAGTATTGTAACAATGAAACACTGTAATGATTTACACTGAATCACCATTGCACTGTTGATATAGTGTAGAGAAACCTTTATAGAAATGGTAACATCCTACAAAAATGTGTATTATTTTAACATGTCGGCATTAGATTTTAGCTTTTTTAAAATATTTTGAACAAAGAAAGCATTGATCCACCCATTTCCTTGTATCTTTTTAGCAGATTTATAAGAGTATAGTACTTAGCCTCACAAATCATAATGAGAAAATTTACTATTTTTCATCCTTTTCCCTAGAAACAAGGAAAAACAAAAAGCTTATGATACTGTGGTAGTTTCATTGTATTTTTTTCTTTTTAAAAATTAAAAAGTTTTACAATTCTGTGAAACGTTTAAAAACCAGCTTAAAGGTTTTCTTGTGAGAAAATATTGTACATGATTCACATGATTTCTTAGATTTTTCAATAAAATATGTGAAACTTCCTGTTGGGAGGCAATTCTTCATGAGTCTCACATTTCCACATATCTTGGCCCTCTCTGCTTTTGTTCTGGAGTATCTTCTAAAGCTTGTTTGTGTAATGAACAGTCTTGGAAGGTAGAGATAGTGTCTTTTTTGAAGCAAAGGGCGAATGTGCTTATTTCTCATTGTGAAAGTTTCAAGCTCCCTAAAATTGGGGTCTCTCTCCTGTAATACAGTCCACTAAATGTGCAGGTACTACCTGGCTCTCTTCATGTCAGCTGTGGGAAGTGGGCTCAGAAAACTGGGGCATGAAAATGCTAATTCTGTGGCTACTGTGCCTGCTGTAAGTAAGAAAGTCCTTTGCCTCTAACCCAGGAGTTTCCTGGCTTCTGCCCTGAAAGTGTGGCAGGCCAATTTGATTGATAGCCAGTAGGATAGTCCTCACTGCTCTTGACACTTCCCTCATTAGTATTTTCATTTACACATAGGGATCAGTTTGTTTCTAGATGGTACCTTACTATGGATATCCTTTAGTTTAATTGCTGAGACATAAAATCAACCATTATCAGCACATTTTATGGAAGAGAGTAGGGGAATGAGAGAGGGAAAAATTACATAGTAAAAGGAGACAGTCTTCATCCATCCCTTGATTCCTGAGTCCATGAATTGGTATAGAAATATCATCATTCATTTGTTGATGAATTAGACCATACACTACATCATAGAAGACCTCTAAAATGTCTTCACCCAGCTAATACCAGAATTGAATACTTGGAGGAAAGAAGGGGTTGTTGCATTATTCTGCCAGGCCATCTCTTCAGGGTGATAGAATGTGGCAATTAATCCTGGAGACTTCAGAAAACATGAGTCCACTGCCACATTTTTTCCTATAATAGAATTCCTTGAAAAGAAACAGTATATTATATGGAACACCCTAACTGTTTTTGGTAAGTTCATGGATGGCATTTTGTTAAGTTCAGGCTTTTGGTAAGTTCGTGGATGGCATTTTGCAGAATCTTTGCAGGCTGGCAAGGCACATCCATATTCAGGGTAAGTGGCTGTTTCTGTGAGAAAAATCCACTGCCTTTTGGTGATTAAAGTGATCTGCTCTAATCTTACTGCTATCAAAATGTTTTGCAGGATTGGCAAGGACTTGGAAGGAGCATGGTTTGAAAACTAGTAATGAAGAAGTTTTGAGCAAAAGGTATGTGAATGACTTATATTCCACCTGACTGCTCACCAAAGAGCACTGTCAGGAGAGAGGACTTAATCACCAGTAGATAAGTTGACAAGATCTGTGCATGTCAGCCAGTCCCTTTCATCAGCCACCTTTGTCTTTGCCCGTGAGCCCAGGAACAGAGAAAGTAGTGGCCAGATGAGAGATTATGCATGGGTTCAGTAGCATGAACTTCCACTCAACAAGGGCCCCAGGTTACAGCCATTGCAAGGGCTCCACCTAACAATAGTAGAGAAAATATTTCCCCACATGATACCATTCTATGGGTGGACTAACCTACCACCTTGATTGTAGTAAGATTACATTAGATCACTTTAATCACCAAATAAGCAGTGATTTGTTCTCACAGAAACAGGCACTTACCCTCAGTATGGGTTTCCCAGTCTGCAAAGTTTCTGCCAAAACACCATCCGTGAACTTTCCAAATGCCTTGTTCACAGGGTATGCCATATGTATTGTTCAGAGAACATTACAGTAAAGAACATGGCAGTGGACTCATGCTCGTATTACTCTCTAGTATTACCATATTGACCATCACCTTGAAGCAGATGGCCTAGCAGGATGATGCAATGTCTTTCTATTTTTTTTTTTTTAACATTTGGATCTGGCACCAACTGAATGAAAACATTTTGGAGGGCCTCGGAGTTGTTATGTATGGTCTTATTCATTGACCTATACATGGTAATATTTCTATCTAGATCAAGGGATGGGATTGAGAATGTCTGTCCTTCCTGTGTAATTTTTCCCTCGCCCATCTGACTAAATTTGTGATAATCCAATACCATTGCAGGTCAAACCTTTATCTTTACCCTTTTGACTCTACTTATCCCTTAAATCACAGTCATCTGGTTCCTGGAATTGAAATGCTTCTGTAGAACTCCATCATCCTCCATAAATTCAAGAAGCTCAGTTCTGTGGCAACCTTTCCCAATGTCATTTTTGATTTTCAGAGAATAACTACTATCAAGCTCTTTAATGATTCCAATGCTGCCTTCACCAGTGTAGTTTTCTAGTCCTGGTGAAGGAAATGCCCTTGGACCCTCTCAGGAGACATATTTAACATGTAGGTGAGCATATTTATCATATTAAAATTTTTTTCTAAACATGTATATACTTTAATCATTATTACATTATAGCAAGGAAGTTTTGGTATCTCGGTTTCGTTCAATATAGACCACCATTGGGCCGTTTAGAGTTACTCCCAGACTTGTGAACTAACAATTTGAATCCAGAATCTATGCTTAGTGAACCCAATTAATAGAATATTGTATTCCTTTTACTTTAGTGTAACATCATTAAGAAGCATCCCCATATGTGTATCTTGGGTTTCAGTTAATGTAAATTGATGAAATCCTACAGTTCTTTTGGCATTTATGGTGACACCTTAAAGTCACACTTTTTATCCAGTTCTGGATATTTCAGGACTTGAATCTGGAAATGGACGAAGAAGACATCATGGATGGTAGGATATCAGCAGTATATTTAAAAGGTTTTATTTCAAGGCACTCATACAAGCTTTCTGGTTCTCAGCTTATTAGACTTTGAGCTGTGAATGTAAAACCCCAGGCTTCTCTCTTTCTCTTAAGTTCTCCAGCTAATTTAGAAGCAATGAATCCAGCCCCACAGTCCTTAATCTCTTCGTTTCTATAAATGTTTTTTTCTTGCAGCAGATATTTAGTAACCCAGGACCTTGCTTTCTCTAGGTACTTCATTCCAGGTAACTATCAGTGAGGCGGGGGTGGAGGGGGGATGTTAGCCTCTTTTATTAGTCTTTCATTTATTTCATTTCATCCATCTCTGCCCTTCAGCCTGTGTGGACCTTTCATGGCAGCAGCCTCTTGCTGTAGAGCGCCAGCTCTGGGGCATGCACTCCAGAGTGCTGGCTCCTAATTGGACACACCGGTCCGGCCGCTCTGCGGCACGTGGGATCTTCTCAGGCCAGGGATCGAACCGGTTCCCCTTGCACTGCAAGGCAGACTCTTTACCCACTGGACCACGAAGGAAGCCCTATCAGTGAGAGTTTATATAACTATTCTGTCACTGTACATCATGGATGACCAGAGTCCCGTTTACAACTGGTCATTGATGCATCTTAAAGGCATACTCAGAGAAGTCACTCCAGAATTCATTTTAAAAATTCTACTCCTTGGAAGCACTTCTGGTACCAGTAGTTGCCAGGATTCAATCAGCACAGCTGTGTTAGGGGATGACAGATTTGAACTCATAAAATTGCAGGAGGAGCTGGGGAAGTGAAGGTCCGTAAGAGGAGCTGGAGGATCAGAGCAATCACCAACCAGTCTGAGCAGCCAGGCACAGCCAGGTAAGTGTGACTATGAAGGAGTGATTTGTTAAGATGTCTGTGAGATACTGTTGCCTCTGTGTAGCTTCCACCTTAATAGGACCACAGCCAGACATTGGGTAGTGGATCTGTTTCCTGACAGTCAACAAGATACTGTTAGGAATAAGAAATGGGCGCTGAGGGCTTCCCCTGGTGGTCCAGTGGGTAAGGACACCGCCTTGCAGTGCAAGGGGCGCCGGTTCGATCCCTGGCCTGGGAAGATCCCATGTGCCGTGGAGCGGCTGGACCGATGTGTCCAGTTACCAAGCCTGAGCTCTGGAGTGCATGCACCCAGAGCCGGTGCTCTGCAACAACAGAGGCCACCGCGATGGGAGGCCCACATGGGCCGAAGAACAAAGATGGATGAAAATAGATAAATGAAAGACCAATAGAAGTGGCCCGCCCACCCCTCCCTCCCCAACCCGCCCCCCCAATAAATAAATAATAAATATTAAAAGAGAAAAAAAAAGAAATGGGCGCTGAGCTCAGGAGAGCAAAGGCAGTCTAGAAACCTGCCAGGTGTGTGTGCCTCTGTTGCTATATCTGATTGTAGAAAGAATCTCAGATGATTGGATGCTGCTTCCATTTTGCCTTCCAAATTTCATGCCAATTTCTCTTTCAGCCACTTCTAAACCAGACTCGCAGAAAGGAGATTCTGGGAAATGAAATTTGCTTTTTTGTGTGTATTTTTTATCTTTTTTTATAGTAGATCTTTGTTGGTTATCTATTTTAAGTGTAACAGTGTATACATGTCAGTCTCAATGGAGTTTGCTTTTTTTAAGTGTGAATAACAGGAGTTTTTTTTAACAAGTGTAAACTATTTCTATGCTCTTCAAATAACAGCATCAAAATCTCCAGAATTCATTTTAAAAATTCTACTCCTTGGAAGCACTTCTGGTACCAGTAGTTGCCAGGATTCAATCAGCACAGCTGTGTTAGGGGATGACAGATTTGAACTCATAAAATTGCAGGAGGAGCTGGGGAAGTGAAGGTCCGTAAGAGGAGCTGGAGGATCAGAGCAATCACCAACCAGTCTGAGCAGCCAGGCACAGCCAGGTAAGTGTGACTATGAAGGAGTGATTTGTTAAGATGTCTGTGAGATACTGTTGCCTCTGTGTAGCTTCCACCTTAATAGGACCACAGCCAGACATTGGGTAGTGGATCTGTTTCCTGACAGTCAACAAGATACTGTTAGGAATAAGAAATGGGCGCTGAGGGCTTCCCCTGGTGGTCCAGTGGGTAAGGACACCGCCTTGCAGTGCAAGGGGCGCCGGTTCGATCCCTGGCCTGGGAAGATCCCATGTGCCGTGGAGCGGCTGGACCGATGTGTCCAGTTACCAAGCCTGAGCTCTGGAGTGCATGCACCCAGAGCCGGTGCTCTGCAACAACAGAGGCCACCGCGATGGGAGGCCCACATGGGCCGAAGAACAAAGATGGATGAAAATAGATAAATGAAAGACCAATAGAAGTGGCCCGCCCACCCCCCCCCTCCCCAACCCCCCCCCAATAAATAAATAATAAATATTAAAAGAGAAAAAAAAAGAAATGGGCGCTGAGCTCAGGAGAGCAAAGGCAGTCTAGAAACCTGCCAGGTGTGTGTGCCTCTGTTGCTATATCTGATTGTAGAAAGAATCTCAGATGATTGGATGCTGCTTCCATTTTGCCTTCCAAATTTCATGCCAATTTCTCTTTCAGCCACTTCTAAACCAGACTCGCAGAAAGGAGATTCTGGGAAATGAAATTTGCTTTTTTGTGTGTATTTTTTATCTTTTTTTATAGTAGATCTTTGTTGGTTATCTATTTTAAGTGTAACAGTGTATACATGTCAGTCTCAATGGAGTTTGCTTTTTTTAAGTGTGAATAACAGGAGTTTTAACTTTTCCCCATTTTGCTTGATATCAGAGATGACTGAAATGAAAATCTATTTCTTATGCTCTCTTCAAATAACAGCAGACCTTTTTTAAGCGCTTAATATATGCTAAGCACTGTCTTAACCTTAACTATATCTGTTTCACCTTACAGCACTCTTATCACGAACCGTTAATATCTTCACATCGTCACTGAGGAAACTGAGGCCCAGAGAGACTCAGCGACTTGCCCAAGAGCACAGGGTAGCTGCATGTCGTAGAGACATGCTGACTCACTTCTGTGCACTCAGGTAACCTGATTGCCTCCTTTGTTTATCAGTTTTGAAAATGTTATATAATAGATGCACAAGGACTTATAATCTAATCACAGACTTTCTTTGTACTCAGAACTATTCAAATAATTTTCAGTCAGATAATTTGATGAACCCCAACTGCATATTGTCCAGGCTTTTTCAATGGAAATACTTTCAGATATTTCAGTTGGTTATTGGCATAAGGAAGGAAAGGAGAGAGGGAGGGTGAGGAAAAGAAAAGAGAATATGGTTAATTGATATTTAGAGCATTTTGCCTAGTGAACTGTATTTAATTCTATTTTTATCATCCTCATGGTTCAAAAGACATTTCTGGGCCCAAATCCAGGAAAAATGACACTTGTATTAAAATTTGCTTTAAAGAGAACAATGACAATGTGCATGGTAAGAGTTGAGAAGTCCCAGATATCCACCAGATTATTCCTATAATATCACTATTTTATTTATCTATACTCTGGCACTCTGGAATGAAGGTGTTAGTGACAGTAAAGAAATAGAACCCCAAGACAGTATTTACCCAATCAGGTCAGTTTTTCTGGTGTTGAAAGGAGAATAGTGAAATGGGTGTTATGTGATCAGATAGACTTGGTGAATGCTAACATTAATGAAGCGGAACTTCTCAGAATCTTCCAGTGTGAGTATGTGCCTTATAAACTACCAGAAAAGAATGCAGAGTATGTCATAAATGTATTTGGTAATGGAGTTCTTTTTTCACTGGGCATAGCTGATTAAAAAACAGAGCACTAAGCCATTTTTTTTAAATCAAATTTAATTGGATTAGCAATTTCCACCCAGAGGAGAACCCTTCTTAGGGTTTATGAAAGAGGAAACAGCCACCATGATTTATTGAGCAAAGGACTTTGTGAGATTCTTCAGACATGACTTCTGTAAGGATGGAAGCATCCAGTACAGCTGCTCTTTCATGATGTATCCAGTAGAGGGGCTCATAAATGTAAAGGGAGACATGTAGTTTTAAAAAACAGACAGTAAGAGGATACACAGATCACTGAAATTTCAAAGGAGGGAAAAATCATTTCCCTTACTAGAGAAAATATGTGAAGTTTTTGTGAAAGGTTGGGAGTCAGCCATGGCCCATGAAGTATGATTAGGAAGTGATCAACATCCAGGGTTGGGAAGAAGTTTAAATCAAACATTTAGGGGTGGGGTGGAGGGGTTTGGCTTATTCTAATCACAGACTTTCTTTGTACTCAGAACTATTCAAATAATTTTCAGTCAGATAATTTGATGAACCCCAACTGCATATTGTCCAGGCTTTTTCAATGGAAATACTTTCAGATATTTCAGTTGGTTATTGGCATAAGGAAGGAAAGGAGAGAGGGAGGGTGAGGAAAAGAAAAGAGAATATGGTTAATTGATATTTAGAGCATTTTGCCTAGTGAACTGTATTTAATTCTATTTTTATCATCCTCATGGTTCAAAAGACATTTCTGGGCCCAAATCCAGGAAAAATGACACTTGTATTAAAATTTGCTTTAAAGAGAACAATGACAATGTGCATGGTAAGAGTTGAGAAGTCCCAGATATCCACCAGATTATTCCTATAATATCACTATTTTATTTATCTATACTCTGGCACTCTGGAATGAAGGTGTTAGTGACAGTAAAGAAATAGAACCCCAAGACAGTATTTACCCAATCAGGTCAGTTTTTCTGGTGTTGAAAGGAGAATAGTGAAATGGGTGTTATGTGATCAGATAGACTTGGTGAATGCTAACATTAATGAAGCGGAACTTCTCAGAATCTTCCAGTGTGAGTATGTGCCTTATAAACTACCAGAAAAGAATGCAGAGTATGTCATAAATGTATTTGGTAATGGAGTTCTTTTTTCACTGGGCATAGCTGATTAAAAAACAGAGCACTAAGCCATTTTTTTTAAATCAAATTTAATTGGATTAGCAATTTCCACCCAGAGGAGAACCCTTCTTAGGGTTTATGAAAGAGGAAACAGCCACCATGATTTATTGAGCAAAGGACTTTGTGAGATTCTTCAGACATGACTTCTGTAAGGATGGAAGCATCCAGTACAGCTGCTCTTTCATGATGTATCCAGTAGAGGGGCTCATAAATGTAAAGGGAGACATGTAGTTTTAAAAAACAGACAGTAAGAGGATACACAGATCACTGAAATTTCAAAGGAGGGAAAAATCATTTCCCTTACTAGAGAAAATATGTGAAGTTTTTGTGAAAGGTTGGGAGTCAGCCATGGCCCATGAAGTATGATTAGGAAGTGATCAACATCCAGGGTTGGGAAGAAGTACTTCTAGGCAGAAGGACTGGCCTCACAAGAGGCACGATTTAGGGGTGGGGTGGAGGTGGGGTTTGGCCAGTAGCAGGAGAGGGAGAAGGAAGCTTGATTTCCTGATTGTCAGTTGTGTAGGCTACCCATAGGGTTCATAGTGAAAAATAAGAACTGATGGCATAGGGGTGATGGTAGACAAGGGGTTGGGGGAGAAGATGGGGAGTAAACCTAAGCTTGTAAAGGAGATAGTGTCTGGAGCACAGTGGAGGAATCTAAAAGGAAGGACGCCTAAGGAAAGCTAATGGCTCATTTCACCTACTTCATACTTTGGCTAAGGAAAGGGTCTAATCAAATCTATTTGGATCTGGGTTTTCTGTCTCCACTTGCCAATGTAGAGAGCCAAAGAGAAGTAAGGTTCTTCTTGAAGATGTGTCTTATTCCCCAAAGAATCTTTTAGGAAAAGCAAACAGCCTAAGAAATATTTGTTCATTAGATGTGTTCTGGCAGCAGCCAGAAAAGTCCAGAAAGTACCAACGACATGGACACACACAAAACACACTTGAGTCTTCAACACTTAAGATTTAACTCTTTTGTTATCAACTGTCATTATGAAGTACTTCTTACTTTCTAGGGTAAATGTCCTGATAAAACCCCTCAAACTTACTTTAAATTATTGTAAGACAGTGATAGAGTTTGGGTCCAAATATTATTGCAGAAAACACTGGTCGTTTAATCCAGTTCACAACCATCTGTAAGACAGATGATATTTTCAACACCCTCATGCTTATTGCCATAAAGAAGGTAAGTACTCTCCAGTGTCTGCTTGATTTGAGAGCATCCTGGTTGCTGAGTCTAGCCATGGGGCACTCTTCTGAAATCTGGTGCTAATATATTCCACATGTAACCCCATTACCTCTGTAAGAAAATCCTTACTGCTGAATCAGATGGATTTGCAGAGGCACAAACGTAACAAGCTGTCTTTTAAGCACTGTGAATGTGTCTATCCTTTGCCTTCTCTCTCTAGATAGAAATCCTTCCCAGTGAGAAATACAGTTTGCCTGAGACAGAGTGGCTTATAATGAGAGAACTTATCTACCTTAAAGTCATCCTCACTTCCTGGCCTGAGACTCTCTCCATAGCCTCACTCCCACCTTGGCTCCGTGAACAGCAGATGGGTTCACTTAGGATAGCACAACATCCAAACCTAGCAGCCACGTTCTCCTTTGGTTCCAAGTCTGCTTTGTGAGCACCGAGACCCATCACAGGAGTTTAAACAGCTAGGAACAGAGTCAAAGAGACCTCAGAGAGTGAATGAACCGAGGCAGTAGTTTGGGCCACTAGATTACTGTAGCCAGCAATCAAGCCAATTTCTTGCTATTTCCCTACTCAAGCTGAAGCTGACAACCTAAAGACGGTTGGGTTTCACATGAGCCTGAGACTCTGGGAGTCAAAACATGAGAAGAAACAAGATCCTGCGTATCACATGCAAGCCTAAGAATATTTGTTTTCCATTAAAAAAATAAGGTTCTTCTTGAAGATGTGTCTTATTCCCCAAAGAATCTTTTAGGAAAAGCAAACAGCCTAAGAAATATTTGTTCATTAGATGTGTTCTGGCAGCAGCCAGAAAAGTCCAGAAAGTACCAACGACATGGACACACACAAAACACACTTGAGTCTTCAACACTTAAGATTTAACTCTTTTGTTATCAACTGTCATTATGAAGTACTTCTTACTTTCTAGGGTAAATGTCCTGATAAAACCCCTCAAACTTACTTTAAATTATTGTAAGACAGTGATAGAGTTTGGGTCCAAATATTATTGCAGAAAACACTGGTCGTTTAATCCAGTTCACAACCATCTGTAAGACAGATGATATTTTCAACACCCTCATGCTTATTGCCATAAAGAAGGTAAGTACTCTCCAGTGTCTGCTTGATTTGAGAGCATCCTGGTTGCTGAGTCTAGCCATGGGGCACTCTTCTGAAATCTGGTGCTAATATATTCCACATGTAACCCCATTACCTCTGTAAGAAAATCCTTACTGCTGAATCAGATGGATTTGCAGAGGCACAAACGTAACAAGCTGTCTTTTAAGCACTGTGAATGTGTCTATCCTTTGCCTTCTCTCTCTAGATAGAAATCCTTCCCAGTGAGAAATACAGTTTGCCTGAGA
The DNA here is from genome assembly GCA_022376925.1 of Tragulus kanchil. Classification (NCBI taxonomy): domain Eukaryota; kingdom Metazoa; phylum Chordata; class Mammalia; order Artiodactyla; family Tragulidae; genus Tragulus; species Tragulus kanchil. The sequence goes on along the minus strand of JAIOJX010000029.1, from coordinate 50,927,202 downwards.
CAGAGTGGCTTATAATGAGAGAACTTATCTACCTTAAAGTCATCCTCACTTCCTGGCCTGAGACTCTCTCCATAGCCTCACTCCCACCTTGGCTCCGTGAACAGCAGATGGGTTCACTTAGGATAGCACAACATCCAAACCTAGCAGCCACGTTCTCCTTTGGTTCCAAGTCTGCTTTGTGAGCACCGAGACCCATCACAGGAGTTTAAACAGCTAGGAACAGAGTCAAAGAGACCTCAGAGAGTGAATGAACCGAGGCAGTAGTTTGGGCCACTAGATTACTGTAGCCAGCAATCAAGCCAATTTCTTGCTATTTCCCTACTCAAGCTGAAGCTGACAACCTAAAGACGGTTGGGTTTCACATGAGCCTGAGACTCTGGGAGTCAAAACATGAGAAGAAACAAGATCCTGCGTATCACATGCAAGCCTGCAGAGGCAGGGCCGAGCCAGCTGGGGTGGCTCGGCAGTGTTCAGAGACAAGTATCAATTAATATCTCTCTACAGGTGACTGTAGCATGTGCTCCAAATTATGCAGTGGCACCCTGGAATTCTGGCAGCTTTCATCCAAGGAGTACTTCCTCTTAAGCTGTTATTTCTCACTGCATGAAGAGACATTAAGTGCTAAGCATACTGAGTTTTGGCATCCTTTCCAGTTGAACAGGTGTGGGCCCAACTGTTCCATTCAAGTACCCTAAGTGTGTGTGTGTGTGTGTGTGTGTGTGTGTGTGCGTGCGCGCACACATTGTGTGAAAGATAAGGCAGGTTGCTACGTTGCTACGTTGCTCCTGTGTGTCGAGATGTCATTTCAAGAGTGGTTTCTGAGTGCAGCCCAGAGCCCTGGTTTCACGCACCCATCGGGCATCCTCAGGCTCATTAATAATGGACAACTCTGACTGCAGCAGCCTTGCTTGACTCTGTTTTCCACCGTAGAAGGGCGACATGGATCTCTCTGTTCTGCCAAATAACAACCATCCTGACAAATTCCTGCAGCTCGATGTGAAGTCTTTAATGAGGAACTCAGCCCTTCTGCACACCGGCTTGGTGAGGTTTCCAGGAGGGAATTACCCTGCTGCACAACACTGGCAAAACCTCGTCTACTCACAGGTAAGGGCTGGGAGCACCTAAACACATGGGTTGGGGCTCTCTGCCTTCTCACTCTCTGCCAATTCATCATTCGTATGAAAATAAGGCCTGGCGTCAGGGTACAACATAGCTGCTCACTCTGGCCATAGACAAGGTCTTTCTCTCTTTGTCAAGGGAAGGAGACTTTCTCTGTTTACTTGATAAACTCCGTGAACTTTCCCAACCATTCATTTTCCTTCACGCGCCAGCTTCTCAGCTTGTCTCCATTTTCCGATTTTTGCCTAGCTCTCACTTTACCTCCTTCCCTTCAGGTTTTCTCAAATCAATTACTACATTTGCCAATAAGATTCTGGGAGAGCCTTATAAGGTTCCCACCTCCACCTCTACCTTCTGGTATAGTTTCAGCATAAAGCATCAGAAGCTTTCATTGTGGGCTCATACACGTTCTCTTAAACAACCGAATCTCGCGTCCGCCTCATTTAGACATGTGGAAGAAACTGAAACAGCGGAACCGTGGAAACCAAATGATGGAAAGTAAGAAAACAGAGGGAACTCTCTACCTGAGAAAGGTGCTGGCTGTTATTGTAGAGGCGCTTTGCTTTCATGTGTTTCCATGCGGACAAACCTTAACAAGCAACCTTCAGACCCAGACTTCATTTTTCTTGCTCTGTTCTTCAGTATCTTCCTTCTTTTTGCTAACCAAAGGAGAAGGATAAAACTGATGAATTCCATGTGCTGAAAGGAACATAAAGGCCCTGAGTGTTGCACAGCTCGTGAAACAGGAATAATCTTTGTTTTAAGATGTGAGGGCTAGCGGGGTTAAGGGTTAGTCAATTTAGAAACAGGAAGAAGCATTTCATTTCAGAACAGATGTGACTGACCTACAAACCCCTGCAAATCATTAAATCCTTTGGAGTCACTCAAATTCCCTGAACAGAAATTTGTTTTCTTTTAAGAAACAGTTGCTACACACGAGTCCTGGTGTAAAGTGACTCCTTTGTGGTGTATTTGTGGGTTCCTCGGGGCCTTTATCATGAGATCATTCAGAATCAAGTACACTTGGATGCTTATGTAAGTGTTTCCTCCACTGTGAGAATTTTAATTTATTTCCATTGTAAGGCAGCCTATTATAACAACTGACTTTTTAAAAATTTTACATCCTTCCCTTTCATAATCCTCAAAACCCATACACACACACCTTTTTGGTGGCTATTTCCTTCTGTGTTTTGTTTAGTTTAAGTTAAATGCAATAAAATTTCTCCTTTGTCTTTCTTAGTGTTTATATCATGGAATAAAATGATTCAAAAATCAGCTTAGGAAACTTTGGCCCTCGTGTGCTATGAAGTTTAGTCTAAGAAAACATATCCAATAAATTCCTTTGAGGTTGGAACACACCGATCTATCATCTTTGTTTAGTACTGGAGTTGACCTATTTCCTTCATGTGGAACTTCACTGTTTAAAGCTCCATTGAATGTTGTTCCTAAATCTGAATGAAATGCAAATTTTAAAGGGCTTTTTTTTTCAACAGGGCCTGAGGTATTGAAATAGTTTTTCAGGGTAAACCAAGGGCTTAAAAAATCTGTTGCATAGGTCTTTGGATATGTCATTGGTAATTGAAAACTATAGAGATAAATTTGATTTAGTTATAACTTTACCCCAAAAAGAAACATTAAATGAAGGCCAATATGCTACTAAAATAATGCTAGGCGGAAGGAGTAAATCAGTTACACATTTAACTCTCTACCTGAGAAAGGTGCTGGCTGTTATTGTAGAGGCGCTTTGCTTTCATGTGTTTCCATGCGGACAAACCTTAACAAGCAACCTTCAGACCCAGACTTCATTTTTCTTGCTCTGTTCTTCAGTATCTTCCTTCTTTTTGCTAACCAAAGGAGAAGGATAAAACTGATGAATTCCATGTGCTGAAAGGAACATAAAGGCCCTGAGTGTTGCACAGCTCGTGAAACAGGAATAATCTTTGTTTTAAGATGTGAGGGCTAGCGGGGTTAAGGGTTAGTCAATTTAGAAACAGGAAGAAGCATTTCATTTCAGAACAGATGTGACTGACCTACAAACCCCTGCAAATCATTAAATCCTTTGGAGTCACTCAAATTCCCTGAACAGAAATTTGTTTTCTTTTAAGAAACAGTTGCTACACACGAGTCCTGGTGTAAAGTGACTCCTTTGTGGTGTATTTGTGGGTTCCTCGGGGCCTTTATCATGAGATCATTCAGAATCAAGTACACTTGGATGCTTATGTAAGTGTTTCCTCCACTGTGAGAATTTTAATTTATTTCCATTGTAAGGCAGCCTATTATAACAACTGACTTTTTAAAAATTTTACATCCTTCCCTTTCATAATCCTCAAAACCCATACACACACACCTTTTTGGTGGCTATTTCCTTCTGTGTTTTGTTTAGTTTAAGTTAAATGCAATAAAATTTCTCCTTTGTCTTTCTTAGTGTTTATATCATGGAATAAAATGATTCAAAAATCAGCTTAGGAAACTTTGGCCCTCGTGTGCTATGAAGTTTAGTCTAAGAAAACATATCCAATAAATTCCTTTGAGGTTGGAACACACCGATCTATCATCTTTTGTTTAGTACTGGAGTTGACCTATTTCCTTCATGTGGAACTTCACTGTTTAAAGCTCCATTGAATGTTGTTCCTAAATCTGAATGAAATGCAAATTTTAAAGGGCTTTTTTTTTCAACAGGGCCTGAGGTATTGAAATAGTTTTTCAGGGTAAACCAAGGGCTTAAAAAATCTGTTGCATAGGTCTTTGGATATGTCATTGGTAATTGAAAACTATAGAGATAAATTTGATTTAGTTATAACTTTACCCCAAAAAGAAACATTAAATGAAGGCCAATATGCTACTAAAATAATGCTAGGCGGGAAGGAGTAAATCAGTTACACATTTAGTTAGTTGGGTAGGTATGCACAAATGAGTGAAAACAAGTATATTCACTACTGTAGATTGCAGTATGTCAATAAGTAATACTTCTCTCCTTGGGTTGGAAGTCCAAGAGTAGTATATTCACTGGTTAAAAAAATAACTTGAAAGAAAGGAATGAATAACAAGGTTTCCTTTAAGAGTATAAGAAATGTGTGTCATCATCATCATTCGCTAGTATTCCAAAATGTGTTCAAATTACCCTATCATTAGAATTTGGAAAATAGCAGGTAATACCACTTGCCTTCTTTGATGTGTACTGTGGATGGAGGTGGGGTGTGTGGTATGTGTGTGTGTGTGGTAAGTAGTTATGGTGATATCTGGAATAAGGCACTGGCTATACCCAATGGATTGAGGTTTTAGGGACTCAGGAGGTGGCAGGCAACTGTTAAATAGTTCTTAATTTAAAATCCTTACTCTGTTGGCTTAATATTCACTCTGAGGGGAGACATTAAGCCAATTGAAGAAGATTGAATAAGGAGATCTGAAACTGAGTTTCTTATCTTAAATCCACAATAAGCCAGTCTGAGAGACACCAATTATGGTCCTATTCTGTTCATGCCTTTGTATTTCTACTTGTAAAATTAATACAATATTCATTTTACGTAAGTTTCTTAAAAGTGAGAGCAAATAAGATAAGATAAAAACAACTGGCAGGGTTTCCTTTAAAAGTATAAGAAATGTGTGTCATCATCATCATTTGCTAGTATTCCAAAATGTGTTCAAATTACCCTATCATTAGAATTTGGAAAATAGCAGGTAATACCACTTGCCTTCTTTGATGTGTACTGTGGATGGAGGTGGGGTGTGTGGTATGTGTGTGTGTGTGGTAAGTAGTTATGGTGATATCTGGAATAAGGCACTGGCTATACCCAATGGATTGAGGTTTTAGGGACTCAGGAGGTGGCAGGCAACTGTTAAATAGTTCTTAATTTAAAATCCTTACTCTGTTGGCTTAATATTCACTCTGAGGGGAGACATTAAGCCAATTGAAGAAGATTGAATAAGGAGATCTGAAACTGAGTTTCTTATCTTAAATCCACAATAAGCCAGTCTGAGAGACACCAATTATGGTCCTATTCTGTTCATGCCTTTGTATTTCTACTTGTAAAATTAATACAATATTCATTTTACGTAAGTTTCTTAAAAGTGAGAGCAAATAAGATAAGATAAAAACAACTGGCAGGGTTTCCTTTAAAAGTATAAGAAATGTGTGTCATCATCATCATTTGCTAGTATCCCAAAATGTGTTCAAATTACCTATCATTAGAATTTGGAAAATAGCAGAAAATGCCACTGGCATTCTTTGATGTATACTGTGGATGGAGGCGGGGTGTGTGTGTGTGTCTGTGTATCTGTGTGTGTGTGTGTGTAGTCAGTACATATATCAAGCTATGTGACCATTGCAAGTAGTTAAATTTTATATTCCCATGAAACCCACACAAACTTCACAGTTGTGTGTCAGCTTACCTTCTTTGTCTCACAGTACCCACCTCCTCAGGAACATGGTATTTAGAATTGAGACTATCTTATGGATGTCAAAGGACTTAACCTACAAACCTTGCCTTCAACACTGGTAGTAACTCAGCAGTTAAAACAGAGACCTAGGAACTTCCCTGGCAGTCCAGTGGTTATAACTTTGCTTCCACTTCAAAGGCCAGGTGAGGGATCTAAGATCCAACATGCCATGCTGTGCAACCAAAATAAAAAGTCTTTATATTCATGATTTATTTCTTATGCTTTTTAAAAATTCACATTGTACCTTCAGAGGCAATTCTCTATGCCAGTTCACACTAGCAAAACCACTACGATGTGTATAGAAAAGTAGGCACAGGTGTCCCCAAGTACACCAGTATCTAAGGACCCTGTTCACTCCTTTTGTGTGGATGCACAGGGCACCTCTGTCTGAAGGTAAAGAGTACAAGCAGGTATTTCTTGATTCCACTAGATTTATCCTTTTCCTTAAATTCTTTCACTAGAGAAATAAAGAAACTTCCTGATAAATTTCTTCTCAGTCAAATGAACAAACCTTTGCCAAAATCTAATGTTTATGGTTGTTAAGATAATTGAGGGCATGTGTCTGAGGAAGGCATTTGGAATTGTATTTCAAATATTTCTGCCAATCCCTTTATTGAACAAGGTAAAAAAAAGTAGCTTCCTTTTTTTTTTTTGTATAAATGATAAAATGTCTTTTCAAATATTGTGGTGGGACTTTTCTTCGCTTAAAAGTTATCTTTGTTAATAATCTTTCCAGATTCATCTCTTTGTTATATCTTTTCCTGGTTTTCTTTCCTTTTTTTTTCTTTAAACTTTTTTTTTTTCTTTTGCCTCCAAGTCATCATTTATTTTTATCTATCTTAATTCTTCGGCCTGTGTGCCTCCCATTGCAATGGCCTCTCTCATTGCAGAGCACTGGCTCTGGGTGCATATGCTCCAGAGCACTGGCTTATAGTTGGACACACTGGCCCAGCCATGCATGGCACGTGGGATCTTCCCTGGCCAGGGATCGAACCAGTGCCCCTTGCACAGTAAGGTGGACTCTCTACCCACTGGATCACAGTTGTGTGTCAGCTTACCTTCTTTGTCTCACAGTACCCACCTCCTCAGGAACATGGTATTTAGAATTGAGACTATCTTATGGATGTCAAAGGACTTAACCTACAAACCTTGCCTTCAACACTGGTAGTAACTCAGCAGTTAAAACAGAGACCTAGGAACTTCCCTGGCAGTCCAGTGGTTATAACTTTGCTTCCACTTCAAAGGCCAGGTGAGGGATCTAAGATCCAACATGCCATGCTGTGCAACCAAAATAAAAAGTCTTTATATTCATGATTTATTTCTTATGCTTTTTAAAAATTCACATTGTACCTTCAGAGGCAATTCTCTATGCCAGTTCACACTAGCAAAACCACTACGATGTGTATAGAAAAGTAGGCACAGGTGTCCCCAAGTACACCAGTATCTAAGGACCCTGTTCACTCCTTTTGTGTGGATGCACAGGGCACCTCTGTCTGAAGGTAAAGAGTACAAGCAGGTATTTCTTGATTCCACTAGATTTATCCTTTTCCTTAAATTCTTTCACTAGAGAAATAAAGAAACTTCCTGATAAATTTCTTCTCAGTCAAATGAACAAACCTTTGCCAAAATCTAATGTTTATGGTTGTTAAGATAATTGAGGGCATGTGTCTGAGGAAGGCATTTGGAATTGTATTTCAAATATTTCTGCCAATCCCTTTATTGAACAAGGTAAAAAAAAGTAGCTTCCTTTTTTTTTTTTGTATAAATGATAAAATGTCTTTTCAAATATTGTGGTGGGACTTTTCTTCGCTTAAAAGTTATCTTTGTTAATAATCTTTCCAGATTCATCTCTTTGTTATATCTTTTCCTGGTTTTCTTTCCTTTTTTTTTCTTTAAACTTTTTTTTTTTCTTTTGCCTCCAAGTCATCATTTATTTTTATCTATCTTAATTCTTCGGCCTGTGTGCCTCCCATTGCAATGGCCTCTCTCATTGCAGAGCACTGGCTCTGGGTGCATATGCTCCAGAGCACTGGCTTATAGTTGGACACACTGGCCCAGCCATGCATGGCACGTGGGATCTTCCCTGGCCAGGGATCGAACCAGTGCCCCTTGCACAGTAAGGTGGACTCTCTACCCACTGGATCACCAGGGAAAGGCCTTTCCTGGCTTTCTTGACATCTGTTTGAGAGCCCAGGGGATTACTGTATTATACCTATGAACTAGAGCAAAAGATCAAGGGTGAGGAGATTGCTCTTCCCTTGGTTTCTGATAATGTTGTTTATGGATGTATTTCCTTATCATCTTCTGTCACTTTTTTTCAGTCTTATATATTTTCCCCTTAAATTCTAATGTCTCTTCTATCTCAGCTTCGTTTGTTTTGTATGGCATAATGTATTTCCCTGTTTCGTCAATGCCCCATCCTATAATAATCTTTGCTGCACTAGGATTGGAATCACTACAATAATTCTTCCTTCCTGAAGGAGAACAGTGAAAGACAAGAGACACTGCTTCAAAGTAATTCTGAGATGCTACTGGAAACAGTTTGTGTGAACCTCCTTCCTTGACAGTGGGGAAGATGGATTAGGCCATGATTCTGCTCTTTAAAAGACCTGGGCATTGTTCTCTATAGTTCCGGGTCCCATACACTAGGAAGCATTCTCTTGCTCATCATACTCTTGTCATATCAGAGTGAATCCTCCCTCAAGGCTGTAGAGGTTTCCAGTAGGAGGCTTTGTTCCTATTTATGGATATTTGGAGGCATAGGGTTATTGTTGTTCTGTTGGTTTTGTTTATAATTTTTAACAGTCAAAAGCTTTTAGGTCTAGGCTTATGGTTTCTTTGGTGAAACATTTCTTATAAAACTTAGTGTCAGCTATTTATTAATGTAATCATATCTATTTTGTTATGGTCACTTCTATATGGCAATTAACACACTTTAAGGCATCACTCTCAAATAGGCTTTAATCATTTGCTTTTCTGTCTCCATTTCTCCATCCTTTGACTCAATGACAAACAGCTAGAGGCAGTCAGGAATAGTAGTTATGAAACTACACCCTATCATGACCTTTACCCTGAGTCACCTCATTCTACTACAAATCTTTAATGGGCTTTTTTTTTTTTTTTTTTTTTGCTCAATCCATTTTTTGAAAATGTTTCTGCATCTTAGTGTTTTGAAGTCTATAAACAGTCAGATTTTTAACAATAGAAGCCATCAGGTCTCCAGAGTTTCTCTACTCTCTTTTCTCTTGTAAACTACTCAGTTCTTTCTCTCATCTCATCTCTTTCTTATAATCCAGCAGTGCTGTGATCCTTGTACATTTATTATTTCTGATATCTCTCATAGAGCTGCAGGGGATTAGATTCCAAATGACCACAGATGACACTTACATCAAGCATTTTTCACTGTATGGTGAGTAGCCATCCTTCCAGGACTCATCCCTTTCTACTTCTTGACTGCTAAGCCGATGCCCACAGTTGTACAGTTTCAAGAGACTACTTGACTGCATCAAGAAGCCTGCTCCCCTCAACTAGAGAGGAGCCCCCACTCCCTGCAACTAGAGAAGAGCCTGCAGCAGCAGGGAAAACCCAGAATAGTCAAAAATAAATGAATAAGATTATTCAAAACCAAAAAAGAGACTTTTCTGTACTGAGGAATGTAGGCTAGGCTGCCTTATGATGATAAAATATCAGGACCTAAAAAGAAAAAAGCATTCTTGCTCCTGAAAGGTCTGAGGAAGGACAGGTAGGTTTTATGGGGCAGCTGTTTCCCAAGCAGTATCCAAGGGCCTGAAGTTCTTTCATCTTGTAACTCGGCCACCTCAAAATCCTTGCTTACAGTGACACAATGGAAACTGGAAAGGGAGGGCAGGTGCGCCAAGCATCTTGTTGGAGAACTGAGGGGCGTGGCCTGGAAGTGGCCTGTGTTAATTTTTTTGTCTGCACGTCCAACAGCTAGAAAGAGCTAGACCCCAGTTTAGCTTCAAACCGCCTGAGGAAGGCAGTCGTCCCTTGTGCTCCGAAAGGGAAAACAAAATCGGTGTTTACCCAGTCACAGCACCAGCTCTTGTTTGTTTGTATTTACCTGCTATATCATTTTATATACTTCCTCAGTTTTTCTCAGTTCTTATAGTTTAGGTATTTTAAAAATCTGATAGTCTCTGTCATTTAGCTAGAGGTTTTCAGCTATTTGTATTTATCATGATTATTTCAAATTTTTTCCTATTTCCTAAGACTTTCTCCTCTATAATATTTGTTTCAGGTTTCTTATCTTTTAGATTAATTTTTCTTCATCTTTTTTGCTTCTGCTCTACTGATTTAGAATCTACACATTCTTTCTCTATTTTTAGTAGCATCTCCATCCTCTCGTAGAAATGATTTCTTAAAATTTCCTAATTAAGGTGGTCCAGTGGTTAATTCTCTGTGCTTCCACTAAAGGGGCTGTAGGTTCAATCCGTGGTCAGGGAACGAAGGTCCCACATGCTGTGTGGCCAAAAGGGAAAAAAACAATGCCTAATCAAATTTATCTGTTAAACCTTTTACTGTATAGTTTTCTCTTATCTTAAAACTCAGAAATCAGTGATTATTCAATTTTACCATAAAATCAGTGCTTCCTTAGATTTCTGTACATATTTATCAGTTTTTTCCTTTTGTTCTCTGTTTTTCCTAGCATTCCTTCTTATATCTTAATCTTTCATTCTAATATCATATTTCTTCTTCCTAAAGTGCATTTCTTAGAGATTCCTTTTTTATTGGCTTATTAATTATATACTTTCAATGTTTTTCTGAAACTCGTCTGTTTCACTTTTTATTAAATGATAGTTTACTTATACATAAATGGCATAAATAATGATTAAATGTGTATGAAGCATAAATGGATAAAGTAATGGTTAATACAGAAAAGCCCAAGTAAGCTTTGAAGCTTATTTCCTCAAGTAAGTATATTTTTAAATACATTTAGACGCCATATGTTAAAGTAAAGAAATTATTATTGTGTTTCCTTTGAATAAATGTAGTCTAGAATGTGGAGTGAAAAGTTAGAATCGAATCCATGTTCTGGTTTTCTTTCTTAAGACATTTTTTTTTAGTTTATCAAAGTACAGAAGAACAATTCTGTTTATTCCATAAAATCCTTAATAAATTATTCTAGTGATTGTCCCTCCACATGTCCTTCAGACTTGAAATTGTCATGCAGTGCAGAAATAAATTGCCCCATGTTCTAAATCTCAAACATTCAAGAATTAAGACCTTGAATGTTCTCTTAAAAATAAGTGATTATTTTTTCTGTCTTTTGTGTATTAAGGCCTTTTGTATCTCAAGGCCTTTATAAATTGTAATAGAGGGCATTGTTTTTTTCTTAACCCCTGAAACTATTTTTCTGATTTATAGAGCTTTCTTACTTAAGAAACTCTAAGAATAGTCCAGCAGGCAAGAAAACTGACAAAGCCAATTTTTCAATGTCAGAAGAATTACTTCTCTTCAAAGATGATCAAAGATATCTAGCCTTGAGCAGAAACTTGAGTCAGAATTATGCTTAACTGAAACTATCTAAATTTTACATCAAATTGTTTTCTCAATTCAGAAACGCTTTTCATGAGGCCATCCATCTTGAAGATGAATGCTAGGTCAAGATGATTTATTATTTCATTGCAAACTTCAGTTTTATAGAATATAAATTGATTTTGAACAGACCAGAAATCTAATAAAGTCAGATAAGAGCTCCAAGTTGATCTCTCAAGTATTTAAAAAATGCCTGGATTAAGAAAATTAGGGAAACATAAAGCCAAAAAGAATATGAATGATTTTATCTAGATGAATTTTTGGCTTGCCAACCATTTAAGAAGGAAACTATATATAATATTAGTTTACAACTTTTCTTACATAAACACATATTTAATGTGACCTGTGTACCCCAATAGATGCTAAGGGAATCAGTATATAAATATAACTCAGAAATATTTGCTACTTAAACTTCTCTATTTACAAAGGCCGAAATGTAAGAAACATTATGAAATGTGTCACCAGTTTTTTAATTTGTTTTTTAATTTTGACCTCTTTTTATTGATTTTATTTATTTATTTTTCATCAATCTTTATTCTTTGGTCTGTGTGCATCTCCCATTGCAGTGGCCTCTCTCATTACAGAGCACCAGCTCTGGGCACATGCGCTCCAGAGCTCATGCTCCATAGCTGGACGTATCAGTCCTGCTGCTCCACAGCACGTGGGATCTTCCCAGGCCAGGGATTGTCCCTCCACATGTCCTTCAGACTTGAAATTGTCATGCAGTGCAGAAATAAATTGCCCCATGTTCTAAATCTCAAACATTCAAGAATTAAGACCTTGAATGTTCTCTTAAAAATAAGTGATTATTTTTCTGTCTTTGTGTATTAAGGCCTTTTGTATCTCAAGGCCTTTATAAATTGTAATAGAGGGCATTGTTTTTTTCTTAACCCCTGAAACTATTTTTCTGATTTATAGAGCTTTCTTACTTAAGAAACTCTAAGAATAGTCCAGCAGGCAAGAAAACTGACAAAGCCAATTTTTCAATGTCAGAAGAATTACTTCTCTTCAAAGATGATCAAAGATATCTAGCCTTGAGCAGAAACTTGAGTCAGAATTATGCTTAACTGAAACTATCTAAATTTTACATCAAATTGTTTTCTCAATTCAGAAACGCTTTTCATGAGGCCATCCATCTTGAAGATGAATGCTAGGTCAAGATGATTTATTATTTCATTGCAAACTTCAGTTTTATAGAATATAAATTGATTTTGAACAGACCAGAAATCTAATAAAGTCAGATAAGAGCTCCAAGTTGATCTCTCAAGTATTTAAAAAATGCCTGGATTAAGAAAATTAGGGAAACATAAAGCCAAAAAGAATATGAATGATTTTATCTAGATGAATTTTTGGCTTGCCAACCATTTAAGAAGGAAACTATATATAATATTAGTTTACAACTTTTCTTACATAAACACATATTTAATGTGACCTGTGTACCCCAATAGATGCTAAGGGAATCAGTATATAAATATAACTCAGAAATATTTGCTACTTAAACTTCTCTATTTACAAAGGCCGAAATGTAAGAAACATTATGAAATGTGTCACCAGTTTTTTAATTTGTTTTTTAATTTTGACCTCTTTTTATTGATTTTATTTATTTATTTTTCATCAATCTTTATTCTTTGGTCTGTGTGCATCTCCCATTGCAGTGGCCTCTCTCATTACAGAGCACCAGCTCTGGGCACATGCGCTCCAGAGCTCATGCTCCATAGCTGGACGTATCAGTCCTGCTGCTCCACAGCACGTGGGATCTTCCCAGGCCAGGGATCAAACCGGCACCCCTTGCACTGCAAGGTGGTGTCTTTACCCACTGGACCACCAGGGAAGCCCCCTGTCACCAGTTTTTAAGAGTTAAACCTAACTTTTCCAAAAATTAACTTATGTAGGATCCCTTCTCCTGATGCCCCATGATAAATGAGGCATTACCCTGTATGTTTTTTGTTTCTTCACAAGCTCACTTGGCCAATGAGTAAATTTTAATCTGAAATTCTCCTATCTTCATGATAACCTTGTAGTTATAAGAAAGAAAAAAGGCAAAGTAAAAATACGAAGGCTATACCAGACACACAAAACCCACATTGTGTGATCCTTTTATAGAAATGAGTACAAACTGACCTATGATGATAAACTAGGGTTACTAGTTATCCTTGGGGAGGAAAGTGGAGAGTGATTAGAAGACATCATGGTGTGTGCTGGTTTGTTTCTTCGTAGTATCTATCGTTCATTTGAGATATGAAATTTTAGTGAGCTCTGCATGTATAACATATGCACTTTTCTACATGTATATCATAATTTAATAAAAAAGGCTTTTAAAGATCTGAAAGTCAGAATTAGAGCCATCCAATAGCCAGCTGGTCTGTAGAGACATATAAGAATACAACACTGAGTTAGTTCAATTCTCTCAGCTATCTAAAAGGAGCCCCAAAGGGAATCCCCATGAAAGCTAAGACATAGCTATAAAATGCCTTTTAATCTTGACTTTTCTGGATTAATACAGCAATGCCAAGTATTATTTTTAACAGTCATAGAATGCACAAGTAGCAAGAAGTAATGTGTCATTAAATCTCATTGCAAGTGAGTTGGAGGGAAAATGACTTTCTTTAGAATTCTACTGTTTGAATTGTTCTTTCTCTGTCATTGTAAAATAGCATTTAAAGGACTGATTACTGAATCTGAATATGATCACATGCAAAGAAAGAACTCAGTGATAGAATCCTAGAGATCCTAGAATTCTTCCTTCATTTGTTGTCCTAATCTATGGGACTTCCAGGCAGAATCGCTTAATTTTCTGGTACAATTATTTAACTATATGAGAAGTTATTGTTTTCCCTATCATCAGTGACCTATTGGTAAGAGAAACTTTGTCACTGTGCCTCCTGACAGAGAGAAAAGAAGAAAATTACTGCTCAACGTGGTAGGGCATCCAGTGTGGAGGGCGCCCTCACCGAAGACAGCCCCCCGCCATCCCTGTCATCAGTTCTGAAGAATAATCCACTCTATGGTGATATAAGTTTCGAGGAAGCTATGGAAGAAAGAAAAAGGAATCCTTCATGGACAGTTGAGGAATATGACAAGCGTTCTCTGCATACCAACCTCTCTGGCCATCTGAAGGTACTCAAGGCAAAGAATCAACTCTTAATTGATGAAGGAGGTCACTTAAATAATCCTAAAATAAATGGGTGTCGAGGTGAGGAGCACTCTTCACTGGGCACAAAATCTCCAGATTTGAAGTCATTTTGGCCTCTGGCTTTACCCTTTCTCTCCTAGTCAGTATTTGTGTTTATTTGTGTATTTTGTGTTTTACATTTTCAACAATTACTGGCATCTCTACAGTGTAGAAAGAAAGAAATGATATAACAATAAGAAGAGTTTACCTGAAAGGTTTCAAGTTGTGAAAGTTAATTTGCCAAATGAAGTATGTTTTCCTCTAATTTTGTGATCCTTTATGTTCATGAATACTTGAGATCCTTATTCTACGTTTATTCAAAAATATTGATTAATTGCTGTGTCTTAGGCATTGTGCAAGGCAGTTCTCATCAACGATGATTTTATTTCAAGCCTCCTCAGTGATTTAAGATTGCAGATTTACGTTTTGGACATTTTCCTGTGTCTCAGTAACAAAACAAAACAAAAACATTTCAACACAGGAAAAGTATGCAATGAACTCATTCACCCCTCTTAAACCCAATTCAGGTTTTCTTTGTTCTTTCCCCTGGTGTCACTCATCAAGTAGAAGTTCTAGGAATCCCTGAAAAGCTGGGAAAGTGACCCTCATTTTCTGAGTGGACTAGATGCCTACCCAATCTTGACTGGCCTCTGCCTATAGTAGGGCCAGAAAGGCCTGACACTTTCCAAGTACTGTTCTTTTAACAGAACTAGGATTAGAAAATCGCTAATTTTCTGGTACAATTATTTAACTATATGAGAAGTTATTGTTTTCCCTATCATCAGTGACCTATTGGTAAGAGAAACTTTGTCACTGTGCCTCCTGACAGAGAGAAAAGAAGAAAATTACTGCTCAACGTGGTAGGGCATCCAGTGTGGAGGGCGCCCTCACCGAAGACAGCCCCCCGCCATCCCTGTCATCAGTTCTGAAGAATAATCCACTCTATGGTGATATAAGTTTCGAGGAAGCTATGGAAGAAAGAAAAAGGAATCCTTCATGGACAGTTGAGGAATATGACAAGCGTTCTCTGCATACCAACCTCTCTGGCCATCTGAAGGTACTCAAGGCAAAGAATCAACTCTTAATTGATGAAGGAGGTCACTTAAATAATCCTAAAATAAATGGGTGTCGAGGTGAGGAGCACTCTTCACTGGGCACAAAATCTCCAGATTTGAAGTCATTTTGGCCTCTGGCTTTACCCTTTCTCTCCTAGTCAGTATTTGTGTTTATTTGTGTATTTTGTGTTTTACATTTTCAACAATTACTGGCATCTCTACAGTGTAGAAAGAAAGAAATGATATAACAATAAGAAGAGTTTACCTGAAAGGTTTCAAGTTGTGAAAGTTAATTTGCCAAATGAAGTATGTTTTCCTCTAATTTTGTGATCCTTTATGTTCATGAATACTTGAGATCCTTATTCTACGTTTATTCAAAAATATTGATTAATTGCTGTGTCTTAGGCATTGTGCAAGGCAGTTCTCATCAACGATGATTTTATTTCAAGCCTCCTCAGTGATTTAAGATTGCAGATTTACGTTTTGGACATTTTCCTGTGTCTCAGTAACAAAACAAAACAAAAACATTTCAACACAGGAAAAGTATGCAATGAACTCATTCACCCCTCTTAAACCCAATTCAGGTTTTCTTTGTTCTTTCCCCTGGTGTCACTCATCAAGTAGAAGTTCTAGGAATCCCTGAAAAGCTGGGAAAGTGACCCTCATTTTTCTGAGTGGACTAGATGCCTACCCAATCTTGACTGGCCTCTGCCTATAGTAGGGCCAGAAAGGCCTGACACTTTCCAAGTACTGTTCTTTTAACAGTGTGTCTGCTCTAAGTCCCATACCCTCATCACCTACAGACTTTTGCTTCTGAGGGGGATAGCATTATATGCCCTTAAAGTCTTACACTTCAAAAAATCTCAAATGTGCACTCCTTCAAATATTATCCAGAATCTTGGGAGTTTCTGTATATCCCAGTGAATTTAGTGTATCTTATCCTTAGTGTAGCCTCTTTTCCAGAGATGTTTTCATAACAGAGGCTTCCCCCTAGCAACAGTAGTCTTGTGTTTTTTATCAGGAATCTAAAGATCAAGACCTCTAGGAAAGAACATTCTCCAACTAGGAAAAAACGTATTGATGTATTTCACAAGCATTTCTTGAGTGTGTGCTAGAGCCTCTGTCCTTCTCTTTGTTGTTCATGTGAATGACGAGGGGACTATGAAAGATGAACATTCTCTCCCTCCAAAAGTTCATCTAACTGAGCGAAGTATTAATAGCAAGCAGGAGCTCTGGGAGAAGAGAGAGGAAGAAGACAGTGACTGTAGGAACAGTAGAAAGTCTATGCAGTTCAGAAGAGAATATCACACTGGATAATAAGAAGACTTTGTGGGGCAGTTAATTTATGCTGGACTTGAAGGATGTGTAGAATTTTAGAAGAAAAAGGTCATTTGCCTGAGTGAAGAGGCTCTCTTGTGAGAAGTAGCAAGAAGGGCTTCCCTGGTGGTCCAATGGGTAAAGAGTCCACCTTGCAATGCAAGGGGCGCTGGTTCAATCCCTGGCCTGGGAAGATCCCATATGCTGCGGAGCAGCTGGACCGGTGTGTCCAATTATAAGCCAGTGCTCTGGGGTGCATGCACCTGAAGCCGGTGCTTTGCTACAGGAGAGACCACTGCAAAGGGAGGCCCACACAGGCCAAAGAACAAAGATGGACAAAAATAAATAAATGAAAAGCCAATAAAAGAGGCCAAAATTTAACAACAACAACAAAAAAAAAAGGAGCAAGAAAAAAGGCACAAATATAAGAATGTGAGAGAGTTGGCCCAAACAATAGGTGGCCCATTTTTACTAGAGCTACAATTTGACAAATAGAAAAATGGGGAAAATAAGTCTAACAAACAGGCTCAACAAAAATAAAATTTCAAATATAAGGCTAAATAAATTTAACATTCTTGGCACTGTGGGGTAAGTTTTTGTTGGTCAGTACCATGGCTTATACCTAGGAAGATTGAATGTGAATATATCGCATGCTTTACAAAATCCTGGGCTGGCCGTTTCCCACCCATCCACTGCCTACATACTCATCTCAGAACAGAGGCCCCTCAGGTTGCAGACCTGTGTGGAAACCTCATGAAGTCACAACTTTGATTTGTATTAGGATCTTCTCTTACACCTCATCACTTCAACTTATTTCATCACCGCCCCTACCCCTATCTCCTAATTAGCAGCTAGAATGCCTCACTTAATTTCTGAAACCTTTTCAACTACTTTACAGGCCATGGAAGTTCCACGTGCTTTCAGCCCCTCCCATTTTTCTAAATTACTAACCTTATGAATAAGAAAGGAGAAAAGAAGCCCATACTTAGTTACCAAGGCAAGCTCTAAGCAGAATATGGAAGTGGATAGTCTCCATTATAGAAGTTCTTACTGATGAATGAGGCTTTAAACTTGCAGGCAAAGTGCAGGCCTCTGATTAGGATGCAGACAAAATGAAAGATAAGAGTGAAATAGTCAAGGATTTTAAAATCATCTATCCTTTTACACAGGTCATTCAAATTGTAATACCTTAGCTTTTCTAAGACTGGAAATTGAAACGAATAGCTGTAAAAGAGTTATATTGCCATTATCAGAATCCATTGAACTGCCCTTCCACTTGTAGAAGCCAGAAGCTAGTTCATTAACCCTTGTGTCTGACCATAGAAACCGGCTGACTTGAAGTCATTGAGACTAAAGAAGCAGAGAGAGGATGCGTAGTCCCGCTACAAGCCACTGCAATAATCCAAGTGAGAAATAATAACTCCTGAAATGGGTTTATGAAAATAGCGATTCTGCGTTTACTCTAAATTCTTTGTAGGTCTACTAGATGCAAGGCATAGACACTGAATCTTTAGCACTGAAATAAGGGCTTCTCAGGTGGTGCTAGTGGTAAAGAATCCACCTGCAATTCAGGAGACATAAGAGATGTGAACAGGTTAAATCCCTAAATTGGGAAGATCCCCTGGAGAAGGGAATGGCTACCCACTCCAGTATTCTTGCCTGCAAAGTCCCAGGGACAGAAGAGCCTCTTGGGCAACAGTCCATGGAATCACAAAGAGTCAGACATGACTGAGCACACACACTCACACACAGAGCAGGAGGTAATAGGGAAATGTGTGTGTGTGTGTGTGTGTGCGCGCGTGTGTGTGTGTGTGTTTCGATGTATCAGCAGTAGAGTTTGCAGGTGACTTACTGGACATAGGGGATGAATTGAATTAAAGGCAATTCCTCAGGGTTGAAAGGGAGACAAAGTCAATGAACAGATCAGAGACATGGGGATAAGGAGATGATGTGGGAAAGGATCTATCAGGTCCTTTTTCCAGAAGGGCAAACAGTGCCGGGGTCTCTGCATACTAACATACTGTAGCCTTCTCAAGGAAGACCAAAAAGTTGAGAATCATGGAGAAGACTCTCGACTCTTAATCTGACTCCCTCTTCCATGGAAGTCAGCTTCTGGATTTACTGAAAAATGCAGTAGTCCTACTATGCCAACAAAATCAAACCCCCAAGACTCATCTAAGGCAAGGAGTTTTAATTTTATTTTGACTCACTAACCTGATTGATACACACTGTTTATAAATTGTAAGAGACAACTACATTAGCAAAAACATGACAGAAACACGCTTGTGTTTCTGACCTTGAAGTGTGAGCAATTTATTCAGTAAACCATGCAGACTTCCCGATGAGTTGTCATCCTACATCAGGTTGATACTGAGGATTCCTGGTCAGCCAGGAGGCTGTAGCTGTATGTTCCTGCTATTCAGAGGAGCCTAGCTTTCTGCTGTTAGAGCTCTGACACTTAAACCTTGCTCAGGACAGTGTAATCTATGGACATAGAGGACCCGTACTGTCTTATTGTGCAATCTCAGTTACTCTGTAACATTGATTGATCCTGTTCTCTATGTAATTTTCTTTTAGGAAAATCCTAATGACCTACGATTTTGGTTGGGAGAAATGTACACACCTGGTTTTGATACCTTACTGAAAAAGGAAGAAGAACAAGAAAAACATTCAAAATATTGTCGTATAGGTCTGATTCTACTGCTCGTTGCCTGCATCTTGGTTTCCATAGTGACTGTTAGCACTTTTTTCACCTAAAGGAATTGCCCCGAAACACATTACATTTCTTTAAAATCTTTCTAAATAAACATTTGCAGAAACGCACGTTCACAGAGTGTGAATGTATTGTTGATGGTGCAGTTCAGTGTACTTGTCTCAGAGAATGCAAATGTTGAGATGATGCTGACTTTCTCTGCTTTGTTCTGTGAAACCTTATAGGAATCTCAGCCCGAGCTCAGTCCTTTGGGAAACAGCAATTCTGGGGACCATAACCTCCAAAAAGTATTAAGTCTGTAATAAGGCAACCCAAATTAAACCTTTTAATAGAGAATAAAACAGCACCAACATCACCAGCAGCTTTGTCTTAATGTTTACACTCTATTCACCTATTTAAACCCTGTTACCACCCTCCAGTTATCACTGGAAAAGTTGAGCAGATCATTTTGTGGCCAACTGCCAGGTATAGAGAATCAAAATTTCTGGTTGTGTGGCCTGTTGGGTTGGATTCTTGCTGCTTTATCTTCTTTTATTCTTGTTGAAGAAAAGAAGTAGGGCTGGAGATATTTAAACGTTTTTATTTTCCCATTAATCCTTTATAATGCCTCAGTCTCATGTTGTAACTTCAGTAGACCTAACATTGGACAGGCTGCCATTATATAATTAATCACATTTTGATTCAGTTGTGCTTACTGACTGATCCACAGTGGCTAGTGTGTCCTTGGCTAGCTAGTCAGGATATAGCACCAGCCCGGGCCCTAAAAAGTCAGAGAGGATGCTGCTAAAACAGATCTTACATCCTGATGGTGCTTTGTGCTGAATCTTGCACCTCCAGCAAGTCCTTCTCTCCAAGAAAGGATAATACCACCTGCCCAGTAGGGCTTACCGAAAAGACTAAGGAAGAGACATAGATAAGAGTGACAGCCTGGCTCCTGGTATGGCTCCCGGTAAGTTGTTGGTTAGTTAACTATGGTTGTTACCACTGATTTGGTTTATCAGCACCTGAGGGCACCTTACATTGTGTGCAGATACCTGTGTCGTGGCTCCAGACATAGAGAAGCAAGTCACCACTCTTTCCTGCCTTCTAGGACACCCTTCCCCAAGTCCCTTGTCCCCGCTCCTCTCCTCTTTCAAGACTCCTCCCACCCTCAGACAATGTTGGGAAGAAACAAAAAGGGACTTTTCTTCTTCTAGTTGGTCACGTGTTGCCCTTTGGGGCTGCCTCCGTATACTTGTCTCAGAGAATGCAAATGTTGAGATGATGCTGACTTTCTCTGCTTTGTTCTGTGAAACCTTATAGGAATCTCAGCCCGAGCTCAGTCCTTTGGGAAACAGCAATTCTGGGGACCATAACCTCCAAAAAGTATTAAGTCTGTAATAAGGCAACCCAAATTAAACCTTTTAATAGAGAATAAAACAGCACCAACATCACCAGCAGCTTTGTCTTAATGTTTACACTCTATTCACCTATTTAAACCCTGTTACCACCCTCCAGTTATCACTGGAAAAGTTGAGCAGATCATTTTGTGGCCAACTGCCAGGTATAGAGAATCAAAATTTCTGGTTGTGTGGCCTGTTGGGTTGGATTCTTGCTGCTTTATCTTCTTTTATTCTTGTTGAAGAAAAGAAGTAGGGCTGGAGATATTTAAACGTTTTTATTTTCCCATTAATCCTTTATAATGCCTCAGTCTCATGTTGTAACTTCAGTAGACCTAACATTGGACAGGCTGCCATTATATAATTAATCACATTTTGATTCAGTTGTGCTTACTGACTGATCCACAGTGGCTAGTGTGTCCTTGGCTAGCTAGTCAGGATATAGCACCAGCCCGGGCCCTAAAAAGTCAGAGAGGATGCTGCTAAAACAGATCTTACATCCTGATGGTGCTTTGTGCTGAATCTTGCACCTCCAGCAAGTCCTTCTCTCCAAGAAAGGATAATACCACCTGCCCAGTAGGGCTTACCGAAAAGACTAAGGAAGAGACATAGATAAGAGTGACAGCCTGGCTCCTGGTATGGCTCCCGGTAAGTTGTTGGTTAGTTAACTATGGTTGTTACCACTGATTTGGTTTATCAGCACCTGAGGGCACCTTACATTGTGTGCAGATACCTGTGTCGTGGCTCCAGACATAGAGAAGCAAGTCACCACTCTTTCCTGCCTTCTAGGACACCCTTCCCCAAGTCCCTTGTCCCCGCTCCTCTCTCCTCTTTCAAGACTCCTCCCCACCCTCAGACAATGTTGGGAAGAAACAAAAAAGGGACTTTTTCTTCTTCTAGTTGGTCACGTGTTGCCCTTTGGGGCTGCCGTATCATTTTCTTGTTATCTCTCTCAAAGATACTTGACCATTAAGTACTGCATGCCTGTACAGTAAAGTGATTGTGCACAAAAATTGTCTTAAGCATGTTTGTCCTTGACTTCTTACTCCTCCTCTCCTTTGTGATAGGTTCCAGTCCCACTTAGAACTGAATCAAGAAGCAATGAAAGTCCTGGGGGCTTCCTGAGGGCAGGCCCCCTCAACGCAGATGCCTTGTAGACAGCCTCTTGCTATGACTCTGCTTTCAAAGTTTGAGTGTCCAGTGTTTGTTTCTAAGGCATTCAGACATGTTCAGATCTCTGCTTCCTACAGAAAGCATTCGTGCCATGGCTGTGCAGGGCTGTGTACAGGTAAGGCTCTCTAAAAGCATGAAGCAGAGGTAAGCATAGAAGTATGAAGCAGCCCACATGAACCCCAGGCCCCTTGACCTCAGCTCATTACCCTTCTATTCCACCAAGGCAAGCATTCCTCTCTGGCCTTCCTCTTCTTGTGTACCATATTCTCCAGTCACTTCTCTTTCCGTTTGAGTAGTTTTTACTTTGCTATTGCCCCCAAGCCAGTCTTTATTTTCAGCCTTCAGTGTAACTGAAGAATCAGAATATATTATTGTCCCTCCTCAGGTTAATGTTGTGCCTCTACATGAGAGGCAAAGTCATAAGTAGAAACAATACATCCATGTGTGCATTAAAAATCATACCATGAAGGCAGTTCCAGTTTCCCCTTCAGTATGGGTATTGAAAATGGCTCAAGCAGAAAGAGTATAAGAAGATCCTGGAAAATACAGAGATGATGTCCCTAAATACACTTAAGTTCAAATCTGGGTTTTCTTAAAAAGCTCCAATCCAGATTCAATGAACTAATGCTTTAAAAGCATTTAAATACAACCCTCAGCACATTAGTGGTCAATAAACAGTTTTAAATATCTTCAAAGAAGTAACTCTTTTAATCATTGTGTAAACCTTGTCGGCTCCAGACATAGAGAAGCCAGTCACCACTCTTTCCTGCCTTCTAGGACACCCTTCCCCAAGTCCCTTGTCCCCGCTCCTCTCTCCTCTTTCAAGACTCCTCCCCACCCTCAGACAATGTTGGGAAGAAACAAAAAAGGGACTTTTTCTTCTTCTAGTTGGTCACGTGTTGCCCTTTGGGGCTGCCGTATCATTTTCTTGTTATCTCTCTCAAAGATACTTGACCATTAAGTACTGCATGCCTGTACAGTAAAGTGATTGTGCACAAAAATTGTCTTAAGCATGTTTGTCCTTGACTTCTTACTCCTCCTCTCCTTTGTGATAGGTTCCAGTCCCACTTAGAACTGAATCAAGAAGCAATGAAAGTCCTGGGGGCTTCCTGAGGGCAGGCCCCCTCAACGCAGATGCCTTGTAGACAGCCTCTTGCTATGACTCTGCTTTCAAAGTTTGAGTGTCCAGTGTTTGTTTCTAAGGCATTCAGACATGTTCAGATCTCTGCTTCCTACAGAAAGCATTCGTGCCATGGCTGTGCAGGGCTGTGTACAGGTAAGGCTCTCTAAAAGCATGAAGCAGAGGTAAGCATAGAAGTATGAAGCAGCCCACATGAACCCCAGGCCCCTTGACCTCAGCTCATTACCCTTCTATTCCACCAAGGCAAGCATTCCTCTCTGGCCTTCCTCTTCTTGTGTACCATATTCTCCAGTCACTTCTCTTTCCGTTTGAGTAGTTTTTACTTTGCTATTGCCCCCAAGCCAGTCTTTATTTTCAGCCTTCAGTGTAACTGAAGAATCAGAATATATTATTGTCCCTCCTCAGGTTAATGTTGTGCCTCTACATGAGAGGCAAAGTCATAAGTAGAAACAATACATCCATGTGTGCATTAAAAATCATACCATGAAGGCAGTTCCAGTTTCCCCTTCAGTATGGGTATTGAAAATGGCTCAAGCAGAAAGAGTATAAGAAGATCCTGGAAAATACAGAGATGATGTCCCTAAATACACTTAAGTTCAAATCTGGGTTTTCTTAAAAAGCTCCAATCCAGATTCAATGAACTAATGCTTTAAAAGCATTTAAATACAACCCTCAGCACATTAGTGGTCAATAAACAGTAACTATAATTATCTTCAAAGAAGTAACTCTTTTAATCACTTAAATAAAGTTGGGGTAAGAGAGACTGGGAGCTAGGAACTCTTAAATAATAATGGTTTCAAATAGTAATCTTTCCCAGGTTCTTTAGAATGTGCATTGATGCCTACCCCAGAAAAAGGTTTGGGCTTTTTGTTTTGGTTTGGTTTCATAGGTTAGTGTGTAGGAGGTCTAAAAGCAAACAGAATGGTAATTTCCAGAGGAAAAAAATTTCGACTTCTTTTAAAGTGCTGCTCTCAGATTTAAAAGAAGAATTGATTTAAAAAAAAAAAAAATATATATATATATATATATATATATATATATATATATATATATATATAAAACGCATTAATGACGATTCTAATTATGTTCATGTTGCTGTCACCTAGTGGAGAGTTTGTGCTTAGAAGACTGAAGGGTGCATGGTCGCTCCCTTTATCCAGAGTGCACTCCTGCCACCTGGTGGTGAAAGTTATTGTGCTTGTCCTTAACCCATGGGAAAGCCTTTTACCAAAGGGGCATTTGCAGGTGGAGGCTTAATTCTGCCTCTGTGGTGATAATCAGTGTGATGGGGTGACCAGCAGCTCCTGTCTTCCCTCTTGGAACCACCTTATTATCTTGAAAGAGTTACGACTAACCTAGAGTCATCCTGACATCTGAACGCAGAGCTGGGACTCTTGGCACAAGTTCCTAGATCTTCTATATAGTAAAACTCAAGGTAGAAGTGTTTGCAGAGATCACCCCATTCCTAAACCTCCTCCAACTGCTTAACATGCAAGGATAGGGCTTATTTCAGATACAGTATGGCCTGAATGTCTGCATTTTGACCCAAAAATCTTTAGGTTTTAATTTTTCCCATGTTTAAGTCATAAGTAGAAACAATACATCCATGTGTGCATTAAAATCATACCATGAAGGCAGTTCCAGTTTCCCCTTCAGTATGGGTATTGAAAATGGCTCAAGCAGAAAGAGTATAAGAAGATCCTGGAAAATACAGAGATGATGTCCCTAAATACACTTAAGTTCAAATCTGGGTTTTCTTAAAAAGCTCCAATCCAGATTCAATGAACTAATGCTTTAAAAGCATTTAAATACAACCCTCAGCACATTAGTGGTCAATAAACAGTAACTATAATTATCTTCAAAGAAGTAACTCTTTTAATCACTTAAATAAAGTTGGGGTAAGAGAGACTGGGAGCTAGGAACTCTTAAATAATAATGGTTTCAAATAGTAATCTTTCCCAGGTTCTTTAGAATGTGCATTGATGCCTACCCCAGAAAAAGGTTTGGGCTTTTTGTTTTGGTTTGGTTTCATAGGTTAGTGTGTAGGAGGTCTAAAAGCAAACAGAATGGTAATTTCCAGAGGAAAAAAATTTCGACTTCTTTTAAAGTGCTGCTCTCAGATTTAAAAGAAGAATTGATTTAAAAAAAAAAATATATATATATATATATATATATATATATATATATATATATATATATATATAAAACGCATTAATGACGATTCTAATTATGTTCATGTTGCTGTCACCTAGTGGAGAGTTTGTGCTTAGAAGACTGAAGGGTGCATGGTCGCTCCCTTTATCCAGAGTGCACTCCTGCCACCTGGTGGTGAAAGTTATTGTGCTTGTCCTTAACCCATGGGAAAGCCTTTTACCAAAGGGGCATTTGCAGGTGGAGGCTTAATTCTGCCTCTGTGGTGATAATCAGTGTGATGGGGTGACCAGCAGCTCCTGTCTTCCCTCTTGGAACCACCTTATTATCTTGAAAGAGTTACGACTAACCTAGAGTCATCCTGACATCTGAACGCAGAGCTGGGACTCTTGGCACAAGTTCCTAGATCTTCTATATAGTAAAACTCAAGGTAGAAGTGTTTGCAGAGATCACCCCATTCCTAAACCTCCTCCAACTGCTTAACATGCAAGGATAGGGCTTATTTCAGATACAGTATGGCCTGAATGTCTGCATTTTGACCTCTCAGTATTGAGAGCATCTTTAGGTTTTTAATTCCTCTGTTTCCTATTGTTTATTACCAGTGTTTCATTATCCCCTCATATAATTGAAAAAACTAATTTTACCATCTTGAGAAATCATTTTTAAAATTGTCATTATAGAGGGCTAGTAAATCTCAACCCCTCTGGATTTCTACTTGCTCACTGACAAAGTCACACAGACTGCTGTTTCTTTTTAGAGGAAAGATAACTTTCGGTTTCTTCCAAGTAATCACTTAGTCCAGGCTCTTGCCCAACCTGAGGTGAGAATATTCAACCAAAGTGAGCAACTTCAGAGACTGCCCACAGCTTTCTGCCAAAGCAGTTGTTCTGCTCTCCTTTTATGGACACAGTGACTCATGGACCTGATCAAATTTCCCTCTGTGCAGACTGCTGGAAAAATTCAGCACCTAACTGGGGCCTCTCTCCTTAAAAAGTCTGAGGACTTCCTGGTGTGCTTTTCCTGTCCGTCCTCATTCGTGGCTCCATTTCATCCTCCATCCTGTGCCTCAAATCTTAGATCTCACACACAGTGTTCTCTTTTCTAAAAACCTTAAACCTGCTAAAAAGATGAAAAGAATACGGAGAGAGTACATGGAGAACTCTTGTGTGTGTGTATTCTATATGCAACCATAGGTATATCAAAACCAAATACAGAATACTCTCCTTCAAAAGATTTTGAAATTAAAAATATATTTTAAAGAAAAGAAACATTTTAAATATAACATGTTCTCTGACTAGATTTCCTGGGTCACAAGAAATGAGATTCATGATTCACAGTTTTACTTACACTATACGACTCTTTTGAAGTTCCTAACCAAGAGGAGAGTAAGAATTCTTATGCTCATTAAGCCTGTTCCTTTTTTCCCCAATTAAGAAATAAATAAATCTCTCACATTTGAATTAGCTTCAAGGTTGGTACATTATATAATTACCTGAATAATGAAACAATGGTTAGGCTAGAGTCAGTTTTATCAGCCAGTATAAATGAAATAGCAGTTAACAAGCTTCTTTCTAAAACTATGTTATTTTAAAGGCTAAACATTTAGAATCAACACTTTATAGTTAAAAGAGCAATTTTACTGTTCCTGTTGCCATTGTTTTGTAATTTTTTTTTTAATGGCATCTCAGCTCTGGCTGGGAGCGGAGACCCCACACAGGACACTCAGTTCAAGGTGGCGGCGGCGGCTGGCCATATGTAGAGACGCTGCGCTTGGCACTGAGCTCTGGAGCATAGTGGCTGTTGTGCCATTTTTTAAGTATAATCAGCACAAATGTCTTTCATGAACTCTAAACATAGTAATTTTTTTTTAATTTTGTCATCATCAACACATAGAGGAACAACTTTTAGAGCCTTTTTTTTTTTTTTTTTTAGTTTATTCAGAAAGATTCCCAATGGATGCCCGTGGACAGCAGTCTCTTGTTACCCACACACCGGAACCTTTCCTCCTGGCCTTCATTGGAGCTGATATAAATCAACGGATTCAATCATACATTTTACACTTCATAATTTCAAAACCCTTCTACTTCCACCATCTCATTCATCTCAATGACAGTCCTGTTAGACAGCATCTTACAAGAAATGGAGATTTAAGGTCATGAAAAGACTTGTCAGAAAGAAAAATGGAGTGAGAGCTCAGATCTTCTAAAGCCAGTTTGGTGTGTTTTCCACTCTAGTTTTTATTTGTTCATGACTGCAATGGGAACTTGGTATACTTCAGCTGTTGACTAAAACAAGAGAGGTTGAACTCTTCCCCCACCCACAGCCATGCATCTAGTCATGGTCTTTTCCAGCCGGAGTCTCCTCAAGAGTGAATGCAGAAGAGGCACAATTTAAGTGCAAGCACAGTTGTTCCCAGAAGGCTAGCAAACCTGAATGCCGTAAGGGGGCATCATTTTGTCAGTTTAGATTCACAAGGCTCCTTTGTAAGATAAAAAGTAAACCCTGGATACCACGATTAAGAATTTTCATGAATTAATGACTTTAGTAGTATATAATGTTGATAGAATGTCTTTTTCCTATCACAATGTTCCAGAGGTCACGACCTAAGATTTCTCCAACTTTGCCTTGGATCATCCCTAAACTAAATGCCAGCCCCAGGATGTGCCAACTCCTTTAAAGTTGGGACAGGCACCTGATCCAACACCAGACACACTCTGAGGAGAGAAAAACCTCCTGGCCTGAGATGAATCCCTCCAACACTCCTTCTCCAGATTAGGCGCTTGCCAGGTTAGGCACCAAGGCACAGTCTGGCAACAGCATTTTTTCATGCACTATCCCCATCTTTATGCCTTAAAACAAACAAAAAACCGCACCACTGACATTTTACACTGACCAAACACTCTTAACTATAGAGAAAAGGCCGAAAGAAAAGACTTGAATTTCTCTGTATCTGGGCGTTCACCTCTCACCACCAGATGGCAGGTGAGCACCGGGATGTGAAACTACCGCCGGCGCAATGTGAGGACGGATGATTCTTAGGTATTGAAGAGGAAATTCACACGAGTGGAGAACTTCCAAAGAATAGGATTGCTTAACTGCTGATTCAGCCCTGGAGTGGAGAGCCCGGGGCCTGCAGAGCCTGTTGAGTGTGCATCAGCGCGAGGAAGTGACAGTAATTGGGGTCCCTTACTGCGAAGGCTTCAGACCAGGCGCTTCAAGCTGCGCAGCCGGAACTCATTAACCAAGTCCTCTGTGGTGTCTTTACTCCAACTGAGGTTCATGCCTGTTAGAAAAAAAAAAAAAAAAAAGCAGAAACCTAGGACAGCTAAACCGGAAACTTCATGCTTAACAGGCTCCTCGGGTGGTTTTTTCCTTCTTGAGCTTAAGAGAAGAACTTGAAAAGTGCAGTCTCCTGGGTAAGGGCTTTCCAAAACGAGGGCTCGGGAGGCTCTGAGGATCCTGGGCTGCCCTGGGAGTTGCAGAATACTCACTCTAGGCTCCAGGAAGCTCTGCTGTGCTTCTCTCTGGAACGAAAAGGGCAGACGTAGAACTAAGCATCTCTTTAGAAGGGCCAATGTTTAGGTCTCCTCAAGAGTGAATGCAGAAGAGGCACAATTTAAGTGCAAGCACAGTTGTTCCCAGAAGGCTAGCAAACCTGAATGCCGTAAGGGGGCATCATTTTGTCAGTTTAGATTCACAAGGCTCCTTTGTAAGATAAAAAGTAAACCCTGGATACCACGATTAAGAATTTTCATGAATTAATGACTTTAGTAGTATATAATGTTGATAGAATGTCTTTTTCCTATCACAATGTTCCAGAGGTCACGACCTAAGATTTCTCCAACTTTGCCTTGGATCATCCCTAAACTAAATGCCAGCCCCAGGATGTGCCAACTCCTTTAAAGTTGGGACAGGCACCTGATCCAACACCAGACACACTCTGAGGAGAGAAAAACCTCCTGGCCTGAGATGAATCCCTCCAACACTCCTTCTCCAGATTAGGCGCTTGCCAGGTTAGGCACCAAGGCACAGTCTGGCAACAGCATTTTTTCATGCACTATCCCCATCTTTATGCCTTAAAACAAACAAAAAACCGCACCACTGACATTTTACACTGACCAAACACTCTTAACTATAGAGAAAAGGCCGAAAGAAAAGACTTGAATTTCTCTGTATCTGGGCGTTCACCTCTCACCACCAGATGGCAGGTGAGCACCGGGATGTGAAACTACCGCCGGCGCAATGTGAGGACGGATGATTCTTAGGTATTGAAGAGGAAATTCACACGAGTGGAGAACTTCCAAAGAATAGGATGGCTTAACTGCTGATTCAGCCCTGGAGGGGAGAGCCCGGGGCCTGCAGAGCCTGTTGAGTGTGCATCAGCGCGAGGAAGTGACAGTAATTGGGGTCCCTTACTGCGAAGGCTTCAGACCAGGCGCTTCAAGCTGCGCAGCCGGAACTCATTAACCAAGTCCTCTGTGGTGTCTTTACTCCAACTGAGGTTCATGCCTGTTAGAAAAAAAAAAAAAAAAAAGCAGAAACCTAGGACAGCTAAACCGGAAACTTCATGCTTAACAGGCTCCTCGGGTGGTTTTTTCCTTCTTGAGCTTAAGAGAAGAACTTGAAAAGTGCAGTCTCCTGGGTAAGGGCTTTCCAAAACGAGGGCTCGGGAGGCTCTGAGGATCCTGGGCTGCCCTGGGAGTTGCAGAATACTCACTCTAGGCTCCAGGAAGCTCTGCTGTGCTTCTCTCTGGAACGAAAAGGGCAGACGTAGAACTGTAAGTCATCTCTTTGCCCTGGCACCTTCCCCCGCTTTTCCACTCCTCAAGGAATACAAAATTCATAAGCAGTTTAACCCTTAAGGCATTTTAAAACAGACCGTGCTTCAAAAGGTACTTTATGATTGAAGTATTGCATTTTAGATGAGATTCTAGTAGCACGATTTTCGACTGAAGGAATCCTGAGGAAACCTCAGTCACCAGGCATAAAAAGTATCAGGGTCTCGTGCATTATCAAGATTTTTGTGAGAGTCAAAGGTTAGCCCTCCAGCCATAACTGGCTCTAACGCTGGTTTCCTGGCTGCAGAGCCAATCCATATCATCCCAGACATGTGTAAGAGATTTCCGTTTTACAGTCACCAACACCAGTGAGAAAAAAAAGTAATTCCCAACCTGCCTCCAGAAAATCAGTATTGGGGTAAATTCAGTTTAAAATCAGTCATTTACCAAGATTACTAATTCAACGAAGTCCAAAATTTAGCTCTAATTTAATGTTACTATTTAAATTATCTCATTTAATCAAGTCCAAATTTGAACTATAATTTTATTATTGAAATTATCTCACTTAAACCTAAAATCTACTTGTGGAAAGGGGTACAAGTACAAGAAGGACAAGCTCATTCAGATAGCTAAGCACACACCCATGGCTGGAGGGAAAGACAGCCTCCTTGTTACTCTAGAGCAACAGTACTGTGAGGTACTGGCTCCTGCCAGTAATACCATGGTGGTCTGTGAAGGAGGCTAGGCTTCTAGCCATCAGCTCCCTCCTAAAGGTCCACATACCTCCTTGTCACATGCATCTCCTCCATCTATGACTTTCCTTTAGCAAGATGGCCTTTGAAGACGGCCACCAGCCAGCCCTCCCAGCTTAGTCCTAGAGTCTGAGTTCTAAGTATTATTCCAAGACAGGAAGACAGTCAGTTTGATCTCTTATACTCATGTTGAGTCTGTCCTGTCTTATGATAAGAGTAGCTTCTTTGATTGATATAACTTAGACTTTGGCCCCCTGATCTCCGTGGAAGTCTTCTCATCTGTCAATGCAGTTTGAGATACATATCACGACAGGAGATGGCAAGAGATAACCTAGGGAAAGAGAGAGGAATGAGGATTAGTATTTGGTTATTCCTTCCCATTTCATCTTGCCATATAGGCTTGTGCCCACAAAGGGTGAATCATCAGATCATCCTAAGTTCCTTTATTTCAACACAGTTCCTCTCAGGGCCTATCCACAAGGAAGTGGTTAATGCTATCACTTTTATCCAGACAGTAAGTAAGGGGTTTCTGGAATTTCCCTGAAGTGGTAGAAACCTTGTGGGGAAACACTAAGTAAAATGTATTTGACAAGAGGTGAAAGCTTAGTCACGGAGGAAAGATGAGCTGTAGCCAAGGATTTGGGGTGGTTTGAAAGTATGACTAAAAAGGAGAGGCCTGAAGGAGGTTTTCAAGTGGAATATTGGTTCTGCTGATAGACACACAGCTCTATAAATGTGTTAAAACTTATAAAACCATGCACCAAAAATTTGCCTCCTGCTAACCTGACCTGTCTCTTTCTTGTACTGGCAAAGCCTTTTTCTACTGGATGATTCATATCAACAGGTAAAGATCTTAAAATACCCCACATTTTAAAAAAACAATCAAAAATAGCAACAGCAAAAAGTAATATTAGCACCCTGTATTTCTCTCCAGCTATGGCCTCATTTTTCTCTACAATGAATTTGGGAAGAATTTCAAAAGAATTATAATATATTTGAAAGAACTGTCAAAGTGATGATTTCAACCCTCTCTCCTCTTATTCTCTCTTGAACCCACTCTATTCTTATTTTTATTTTATTTATTATTATTTTATTTTATTCATACTTAATTTTCCATGAATCTACTAAAATTGCCCTTGCCAAGATGTTGCCAAGCCTAAAGATCAGTCTCAGTCCTCACTCAGTTTGTTGCGAGCATTTGCCTTGCAGATCCTCCTAGACACATTTCCAAAACTTGGCTTCCAGGTTTTTCACTCTCTCATGATGCTTGATTGACTTCTACTTTTCATTTGCCTTTGTGGGATCATCTTCAACTTCTCATCCTCACATGTAGAGTACTCAGGGTTCTGTCATCTACCCTCATTCCTATGGTAATATCCCTCAACACTATGATTGTAGATCCCATCACTGATAATTCCAAATATTCCAACACATGAACCATCCTCCCAACTCAAAATGTGCGTATACAACTACCTACTCAGTCTCCCCAGTGAGAGATCTAACTGCAAATTCTACTTTACCACAAGCTCCTTAGATTATTACACTAACCTCTTAACTGCTCTCTCTACTTTGCTGTCTCACAGTCATCTTAACATAACAGCTAGGTGGTGGTGGTGTTTAGATGCTACGTCATGTTCAACTGTTCCTCTCAGGGCCTATCCACAAGGAAGTGGTTAATGCTATCACTTTTATCCAGACAGTAAGTAAGGGGTTTCTGGAATTTCCCTGAAGTGGTAGAAACCTTGTGGGGAAACACTAAGTAAAATGTATTTGACAAGAGGTGAAAGCTTAGTCACGGAGGAAAGATGAGCTGTAGCCAAGGATTTGGGGTGGTTTGAAAGTATGACTAAAAGGAGAGGCCTGAAGGAGGTTTTCAAGTGGAATATTGGTTCTGCTGATAGACACACAGCTCTATAAATGTGTTAAAACTTATAAAACCATGCACCAAAAATTTGCCTCCTGCTAACCTGACCTGTCTCTTTCTTGTACTGGCAAAGCCTTTTTCTACTGGATGATTCATATCAACAGGTAAAGATCTTAAAATACCCCACATTTTAAAAAAACAATCAAAAATAGCAACAGCAAAAAGTAATATTAGCACCCTGTATTTCTCTCCAGCTATGGCCTCATTTTCTCTACAATGAATTTGGGAAGAATTTCAAAAGAATTATAATATATTTGAAAGAATTGTCAAAGTGATGATTTAAACCCCTCTCTCCTCTTATTCTCTCTTGAACCCACTCTATTCTTATTTTTATTTTATTTATTATTATTTTATTTTATTCATACTTAATTTTCCATGAATCTACTAAAATTGCCCTTGCCAAGATGTTGCCAAGCCTAAAGATCAGTCTCAGTCCTCACTCAGTTTGTTGCGAGCATTTGCCTTGCAGATCCTCCTAGACACATTTCCAAAACTTGGCTTCCAGGTTTTTCACTCTCTCATGATGCTTGATTGACTTCTACTTTTCATTTGCCTTTGTGGGATCATCTTCAACTTCTCATCCTCACATGTAGAGTACTCAGGGTTCTGTCATCTACCCTCATTCCTATGGTAATACCCCTCAACACTATGATTGTAGATCCCATCACTGATAATTCCAAATATTCCAACACATGAACCATCCTCCCAACTCAAAATGTGCGTATACAACTACCTACTCAGTCTCCCCAGTGAGAGATCTAACTGCAAATTCTACTTTACCACAAGCTCCTTAGATTATTACACTAACCTCTTAACTGCTCTCTCTACTTTGCTGTCTCACAGTCATCTTAACATAACAGCTAGGTGGTGGTGGTGTTTAGATGCTACGTCATGTTCAACTGTTTGCTACCCCATGGACTGTAGCCCGCCAGGCTCCTCTGTCCATGGGATTTCTCAGGGAAGAATACTGGAGGAGGTTGCATTTCCTTCTCCAGGGAATCTTCCTGACCCAAGGATAAAACCTGCATCTTCTGCATTGGCAGACTGACTCTTTACCAGGAAAGCCCAAAATAACAGCTATAAAAGGTCTTTTAAAAACATAACTTAATCACGTCACTCTTCTGCTTAAAATCTTTCAGTGTTTTTGTTGTTGTAAACTGAAAGTCTGTGCCCCCTCAGAATCCATATGTTGAATCCAAACCTCCGAAGTAATGGTGTTAGGAGGTGAGACCTCAAAAAGGTGATTAGGTCATGAGGTTGGAGCCCTCATGAATGAGATGATTACTCTTAAAAAAAAGAGAGATCCCTGAGATCTCTCTTACCCTCTCTGCCAAGTAAGGATGCAAGTGAAAATGGACTTCTGCCACCTAAAAGAGGGCTACCAGCAGAACCCAACAGTGCTGGTACCCTGATCTCAAGCTTGAAGCTTCCAGACCTCTAAAACCTAAATCTCTGCTGGTGGTAAGCCATCCAGTCTATGATATTCAGTTACAGCCTAAACTGCGCAAGCCACCTATCTTATTCACAATAAAAGCTAAAGCCCATTCTGTGACCTGAAAGTTCCATGTGCTCCGGCTCCCACAATCTCTCTGACCTCATCTCCTTTATTCTCATTAGACTTTGGTCACACTGTACTCCTAGGCATTCCCAATCTAAGGCTGCTGCTTTATTTTCTATCACCAGAAGAGCTCTTAGATGACCTCATGACTCACCCACTCATTTATTCCAAATCCTTCTAGCCAGCTCTTTTAGATTTTCATGGTAATATCCTCAACTGCCAGTAATTCCAAATATTCCAACACATGAACCATCCTCCCAACTCAAAATGTGCGTATACAACTACCTACTCAGTCTCCCCAGTGAGAGATCTAACTGCAAATTCTACTTTACCACAAGCTCCTTAGATTATTACACTAACCTCTTAACTGCTCTCTCTACTTTGCTGTCTCACAGTCATCTTAACATAACAGCTAGGTGGTGGTGGTGTTTAGATGCTACGTCATGTTCAACTGTTTGCTACCCCATGGACTGTAGCCCGCCAGGCTCCTCTGTCCATGGGATTTCTCAGGGAAGAATACTGGAGGAGGTTGCATTTCCTTCTCCAGGGAATCTTCCTGACCCAAGGATAAAACCTGCATCTTCTGCATTGGCAGACTGACTCTTTACCAGGAAAGCCCAAAATAACAGCTATAAAAGGTCTTTTAAAAACATAACTTAATCACGTCACTCTTCTGCTTAAAATCTTTCAGTGTTTTTGTTGTTGTAAACTGAAAGTCTGTGCCCCCTCAGAATCCATATGTTGAATCCAAACCTCCGAAGTAATGGTGTTAGGAGGTGAGACCTCAAAAAGGTGATTAGGTCATGAGGTTGGAGCCCTCATGAATGAGATGATTACTCTTAAAAAGAAAATCCCTGAGATCTCTCTTACCCTCTCTGCCAAGTAAGGATGCAAGTGAAAATGGACTTCTGCCACCTAAAAGAGGGCTACCAGCAGAACCCAACAGTGCTGGTACCCTGATCTCAAGCTTGAAGCTTCCAGACCTCTAAAACCTAAATCTCTGCTGGTGGTAAGCCATCCAGTCTATGATATTCAGTTACAGCCTAAACTGCGCAAGCCACCTATCTTATTCACAATAAAAGCTAAAGCCCATTCTGTGACCTGAAAGTTCCATGTGCTCCGGCTCCCACAATCTCTCTGACCTCATCTCCTTTATTCTCATTAGACTTTGGTCACACTGTACTCCTAGGCATTCCCAATCTAAGGCTGCTGCTTTATTTTCTATCACCAGAAGAGCTCTTAGATGACCTCATGACTCACCCACTCATTTATTCCAAATCCCTTCTGCAGTTCCCAGCTTTTTCATCTAGCCATTTTATCTAAGATGATCTACCTCCTCCTCCATTCTACTCCAGGTATCCCTTTCTCAAATGAATTTTCTCTATAGAACTTATCTCTCCCAAACATATTTATTTGTTTACTGACTGTCATTCTACCTGTTCCTCCCTCATTCCTGCATGCCACCACCACCTCCAGAATGAATGAACCCCAGGAACAAAGAATCTTATTCGCTGCAATAGCCCCAGGACTCAGTTAATGGGTTGACTAATTATGTAACATTGATACTAAAATAGAAGCCTCACAAAGATTGAAGACTGGTGGCAATGTGTGCTTTTTTAAATATTTTTTAAATACACAGATATTAGAATTTTGGTGAAGTTATCAATATATGAACATCTAGGGTTTCACATCGTTATGTGGTTTTATATCTTCCATTGAAAAATTAGAAATTGCCCATTTTAGTTGACACTTGGTATATTCTAAGCATTGTTGTTATTGCTTTACAGATATTCCAAAGAATAATGGTGCTTAATCCTAAAACATCTCAGTGATGGATTGCTATAGCTGAAGCACAGAAGGGTAAGAACTTTTCTAGAGTCTTCTATCTAGTTATCGGGGAAGTGGGATTCAAAGCCTCACTACTCGGATTAGTGCGCCTTCATGGGTCTTGCCTTTATCCTCTCTGAAGGAGGCATTCCTGAAAAGCTACAAACAGTCAGAGCTCAGTGCCAGTCTCCCTAAATAGGAGTAAGACTTTCATGACTTTGCCTCCTGCAGCCAATTCTTTCCTTTACTTCACCTGCTTTAGTCTCACCAGAGTTTATAATCCTTATCAGCTTGAAATAATCAGATTCAAATCAACCATCTTTTTTTTTTTAACTTTTATTTTACTTTTAGCTTTTACAGAATTTTGTTGTTTACAGATATGTATGTTCCCAGATTAGTCATATGTATATCCCCGCCTTCCCACCCCTCCCGACCATCACACAGCACCAATCACTAAGTCAGGTTCTAAATGTGATGAAAGGTAAGTGAAATATAATTCTAATTTTTACAGGGCTTATAATTTTTTTAGTGAGCACACATACATAGAATATAACTTAAATGGTAAAAAGTACTCATGAAAAAGCAATACAAATGATATACTGCAGTAAAGTTCAGAGTTCAACACAGTGAAAATTTTATTAACCCCCAAATAGCCATAGGACAGGAATTTCACTTTTTACTGATCTGTTCAAAGCATCTGTAATACCTGGTGCTCATTATAGGTGCTCAATACTCACTTCTGAAATATGTAAATCTTGTATAAGAATTCTTATCTCTTTTCTAACTTGCTTTAACTTCTCATTTCTCTTTTCATATGTTTGATGAGAAAGCACTATTCAAAAAGTAAAATGACGGTTTGGAGAGGTGGGATGGGGCGGATATACATATAACTAATCTGAGAACATACATATCTGTAAACAACAAAACTCTGTAAAAGTTAAAAGTAAAATAAAAGTTTATTAAAAAAAAAGTAAACTGAGGAAAATTTTTAAATTTAAAGGTATATTTGAGCAAAAAATCTTTCAATTTAATTTTTGAAGTATAATTTATTTACAATATTAATTTCTACTGTACTGCAAAGTGATCCAGTTATACATATGTGTACATTCTTTTTCATATTCTTTTCCATTATAATTTATCACAGGATATTGAATATAGTTCTCTATACTATACACTATACTATATAAAATATTGTTTATCCAATCTATATTTAAGACTCTATGAGCAAATATCCATTTGAAGCAGGTAGCACCAAACCAAAGATGATTAGCAGTTCTCTGCCTTTGGGAAGCACAGGAAGAACCTGCATAAAAAGTGCAGAAACAAAAGGACATGGTTACATTGATCACAGTTTAAAGCCTAGTCGGCTGTCTGTAATTGGTTGTCCTTAGCATTTTGATTTCATAAGCTTGAGCCATTTCCAGGCTAAGATTTTGCTTTCCTTTCACAGGTTGCCACAACACCCACCTTCTTCTAATGGCCTCCTTATTTAATTCATTCAACAACTCAACATTTTTCCCGCCTTCCCACCCCTCCCGACCATCACACAGCACCAATCACTAAGTCAGGTTCTAAATGTGATGAAAGGTAAGTGAAATATAATTCTAATTTTTACAGGGCTTATAATTTTTTTAGTGAGCACACATACATAGAATATAACTTAAATGGTAAAAAGTACTCATGAAAAAGCAATACAAATGATATACTGCAGTAAAGTTCAGAGTTCAACACAGTGAAAATTTTATTAACCCCCAAATAGCCATAGGACAGGAATTTCACTTTTTACTGATCTGTTCAAAGCATCTGTAATACCTGGTGCTCATTATAGGTGCTCAATACTCACTTCTGAAATATGTAAATCTTGTATAAGAATTCTTATCTCTTTTCTAACTTGCTTTAACTTCTCATTTCTCTTTTCATATGTTTGATGAGAAAGCACTATTCAAAAAGTAAAATGACGGTTTGGAGAGGTGGGATGGGGCGGATATACATATAACTAATCTGAGAACATACATATCTGTAAACAACAAAACTCTGTAAAAGTTAAAAGTAAAATAAAAGTTTATTAAAAAAAAAGTAAACTGAGGAAAATTTTTAAATTTAAAGGTATATTTGAGCAAAAAATCTTTCAATTTAATTTTTGAAGTATAATTTATTTACAATATTAATTTCTACTGTACTGCAAAGTGATCCAGTTATACATATGTGTACATTCTTTTTCATATTCTTTTCCATTATAATTTATCACAGGATATTGAATATAGTTCTCTATACTATACACTATACTATATAAAATATTGTTTATCCAATCTATATTTAAGACTCTATGAGCAAATATCCATTTGAAGCAGGTAGCACCAAACCAAAGATGATTAGCAGTTCTCTGCCTTTGGGAAGCACAGGAAGAACCTGCATAAAAAGTGCAGAAACAAAAGGACATGGTTACATTGATCACAGTTTAAAGCCTAGTCGGCTGTCTGTAATTGGTTGTCCTTAGCATTTTGATTTCATAAGCTTGAGCCATTTCCAGGCTAAGATTTTGCTTTCCTTTCACAGGTTGCCACAACACCCACCTTCTTCTAATGGCCTCCTTATTTAATTCATTCAACAACTCAACAAAAGTAAGTTTGAGAAATAGTACATCCCAGGGGGCTCAGGCGTAAAGAATCTGCCTGCCAAGCAGGAGATGTGGGTTCAGTCCTTGGGTTGGGAAGATCCCCTGGAGAAAGAAATGGCAACCCACTCTGGGATTTTTGCCTAGGAAATCCCATGGACTGAGGAGCCTAGCAGGCTTCAGTCCATGGGTCACAAAAGACTCAGACATAACTTAGCTACTAAACAACAACAACAAGAACATAAGTCAACTACAGGGGCAGTTCAAAAGAAAAAAGTGCATATCTGCTTTTGGGGGATCTGAGATTTCATGGAAGAAATGATCTTTGAAATAAGTCTGAAAGAACTGGTCAAATGTGAGCAGGCAGAGATAAATACAAGGAGCTTCCAGGCCCATAAAAGTGAGTCAGACCAAACTGTTTGTACTATATGCCATGGAGTTTGGCAGTAGCTCAGGGGGTTGAGCGGGTGAATGTTGATTATCTTTTGACATTTACTTGGCTTAAGAGAACAGCTGAAAATGGATCTATGCTATAAAAATAATTAATAACTAAAGCAAAAGTAAAATTCTGGCTTTGATTTATTTACAGGGTGATCTTTGGCAGTCTCCCAAGCTCTCAATCTCACATAAGTAGATAGTCCTGTTAGATTTACCTTTTTCCACCCAAAAACAATCCACATAGATACTAGGTTAAGGAGCAGGAGCCTAGCATTCAGCCTCAGTCAGTGGCCACTGGCATGACCTTGGGCCAGTCAGTCACTTCATCTGAACTTCTTCATCCACTAAAGAATCACCAGTCATTCCATGTTTCCCTCCCAACAGTGGATTGATCAAACGAGTGAGCATGCCATAAGAATTCCTTGTAGGGCTTCCCTGGTGGCCCAGTGGGTGAAGGGTCCTTGCAGTGCAAGGGGCGCTGATTCGATCCCTGGCCCAGGAAGATCCCACGTGCAGCAGAGGTGCTGAATCAGTGTGTCCAATTACAAGCCAGTGCTCTGGGGTGCATGCGCCCAGAGCTGGTGCTCTGCAACAAGAGATACCACTACAATTGATCACAGTTTAAAGCCTAGTCGGCTGTCTGTAATTGGTTGTCCTTAGCATTTTGATTTCATAAGCTTGAGCCATTTCCAGGCTAAGATTTTGCTTTCCTTTCACAGGTTGCCACAACACCCACCTTCTTCTAATGGCCTCCTTATTTAATTCATTCAACAACTCAACAAAAGTAAGTTTGAGAAATAGTACATCCCAGGGGGCTCAGGCGTAAAGAATCTGCCTGCCAAGCAGGAGATGTGGGTTCAGTCCTTGGGTTGGGAAGATCCCCTGGAGAAAGAAATGGCAACCCACTCTGGGATTTTTGCCTAGGAAATCCCATGGACTGAGGAGCCTAGCAGGCTTCAGTCCATGGGTCACAAAAGACTCAGACATAACTTAGCTACTAAACAACAACAACAAGAACATAAGTCAACTACAGGGGCAGTTCAAAAGAAAAAAGTGCATATCTGCTTTTGGGGGATCTGAGATTTCATGGAAGAAATGATCTTTGAAATAAGTCTGAAAGAACTGGTCAAATGTGAGCAGGCAGAGATAAATACAAGGAGCTTCCAGGCCCATAAAAGTGAGTCAGACCAAACTGTTTGTACTATATGCCATGGAGTTTGGCAGTAGCTCAGGGGGTTGAGCGGGTGAATGTTGATTATCTTTTGACATTTACTTGGCTTAAGAGAACAGCTGAAAATGGATCTATGCTATAAAAA
This sequence comes from Tragulus kanchil, assembly GCA_022376925.1. NCBI lineage: Eukaryota > Metazoa > Chordata > Mammalia > Artiodactyla > Tragulidae > Tragulus > Tragulus kanchil. The sequence goes on along the minus strand of JAIOJX010000029.1, from coordinate 50,886,782 downwards.
TAATTAATAACTAAAGCAAAAGTAAAATTCTGGCTTTGATTTATTTACAGGGTGATCTTTGGCAGTCTCCCAAGCTCTCAATCTCACATAAGTAGATAGTCCTGTTAGATTTACCTTTTTCCACCCAAAAACAATCCACATAGATACTAGGTTAAGGAGCAGGAGCCTAGCATTCAGCCTCAGTCAGTGGCCACTGGCATGACCTTGGGCCAGTCAGTCACTTCATCTGAACTTCTTCATCCACTAAAGAATCACCAGTCATTCCATGTTTCCCTCCCAACAGTGGATTGATCAAACGAGTGAGCATGCCATAAGAATTCCTTGTAGGGCTTCCCTGGTGGCCCAGTGGGTGAAGGGTCCTTGCAGTGCAAGGGGCGCTGATTCGATCCCTGGCCCAGGAAGATCCCACGTGCAGCAGAGGTGCTGAATCAGTGTGTCCAATTACAAGCCAGTGCTCTGGGGTGCATGCGCCCAGAGCTGGTGCTCTGCAACAAGAGATACCACTACAATGGGAGGCCCACACAGGCCAAAGAATAGAGATGGATGAAAATAAACATAAAAAACCAATAAAAGAGGCCAAAATTAAAATTAAAAAAAGAAGAAGAAGAAGAAGAATTCCTTGTAATCAGTGCAATGCTCTGCCAAAGAAAGACAGCCTGATTCTGTCATTCTCTGCTGTCCCCAACTGACTCAGCAGCATATTGGTGGCATATGTGAAAGCATATGAGGCGTGATGGTATAAAATGATATTTTATTACTCAGTATCTTCAGTTGTTAACATAGTCAATGATTGCTGGTCCAGGGGTATGTCCATGGTCTATTTTGAATCCAAGTGACATTGTGCCTTCGTATTCCTTTGCTGTGAAACAGGGGTATCATTTTCTATTTGCCAAGAAAGCCTTTTAACTAGGGTAAAACCATTCAAAGCCAAATAGGATTTTGACATTTATAGTCACTCTATGCCCAAGAGCAAATGTAATGTGTTTTGACATAAGCAAAGCTTTGAGTATTTAGCAAGCTATGATGGACAAACACATTATGTTCCCCCAAGCCAAAGAGAATAATTATGGAAAGAACATGACAACAATAACAACAAAAAGAGCAGTTTCCACTCACAGAACTATGGATGCCATATAGTGTCATGGTTAGGCCAAGCAGTGAGACAACATTCATGATAGTGAGAAGTCAGAAGATGGTCTGGAAATTTAACAGCTCAAAATTCCAAGTTATTGAAGAACTGTCTGGGCACTGAATTAGCTCATGGCGTCATAAACCCTTGTTCTCTTTCTGATGGCCTCTCTGAGTTTCCACACCCTAATTAGACCAGATGAAATGAGATTAACTGAAGGTACTTTCTAGTCCTGGCCCTTGGAAAAACCCATAAAATAAGGTAAAGTTGTTTGTTTGTTTGTTTTTTGATGATTACTCCACTCACTCTAAACCTACCCTTAAGTCCCTTTACTTGCCCTTTCTGCATTTTAGACATTTACTTTCTTCTTTTTCTCCCCTGTCGTCACCACTTCTCCATCCTGCTTTTATCATGTGTGGCCACTTACACACAGGGTAGCCCCTCTGCCATACCATATATCCCATTGTGATCTCAAACCCACTCTAGATATCCAAGTTTGCCCACAGTGGACTCCTGATTCCTCTGGAGCTTTCCTTCTACTCATGTGATAACTGCTCATAAATGTATTGATATGCCCTTCATCCCAAGAAATACGTTTATATTTTTGTTGGGGCTTCTGAAAACAAATGTAATACAGCGGCACTCCAAGTAGTGAGAATTTAATTATAGAAAGCAAACAAAAAGAGAATTGTGCAGTAAGTCTTGCAAAAATGCCCCTTATAGCCACTGCTACATAAGAATGAACTGGGTATCTAATGAAGCCCACTTTAAATATAGAGATATAGATAGGCTAAAAGTAAAAGAATGGAAAAGACTACACTATGCAAATACTCATCACAAAATAGCTGGAGTAGGTATATAATGCCAAGCAAAATAGACTTCAGAAAAGGAATATGGCTATAGAGGCACATTATGTGATGTTAAAGGTATCAGTTAAGGGCTTCCCTGGTGGTCCAGTCGGTAAAGAGTCTGCCTTGCAGTGCAAGGGGCACCGGTTTGATTGCTGGCCCGGGAAGATCCCATGTGCTACGGAGCAGCTGGATCAGTGTGTCCAATTACGAGCCAGTGCTCTGGAGCACACGTGCCTGGGGCCAGTGCTCTGCAGCGAGAGAGGCCACTGCAGTGGAGACCCACACAGGCCACGGAATAAAGATGGATGAAAATAAATAAATAAAAACCAATAAAAGAGACCAAAATTAAAAAAGAAAAAGGTGTCAGTTAAAAAAATAATAATCTAAAATATATATCTACGTAATAACAAGTCCTCAAAGCACATGAAACAAAAATAATAGAACTTAAAGAAGCTAGCATGTCCCCAACTGTAGTGAAGATTTCCAAACTCCTCTCTCATAAACACAAGGTGATGCTTTGAAGTCTGTCAGTTCAGCTAGACAGAAATATATTTCCCACAGTGTCCTTTTCTATGTATTTTCTAATCAGGGTGACTCAAACATTCTTGTGCAGGATTAGAAGGGTGGAAGTAAAAATTCAGCCATTTTGTAGCTCACACATTATGGCTTATCAGCTGGCTCATCTTACTGGAAAGGACAGCAGTCAAGATTCACCTCCCCCTGTCGCCCCTTCAGTCTCTTGATTCCTGAGCCAGGTGCATGTCAAATTCTATGACGAAGGCCAATAGCAATAGCTTATCTTGCAGGACATCCATGATATCATGGTCAGAGGCCAGAGGCCAGAACTGACGTGTATTTCAGTCCATCCTCTTACGTTCCAATTCTGTTTTGTAGGTCACAGTTAGCCTTTGCTCTTCCCTACGTTTCATCCATCTTTCCTTCCTGAGTGCCTGTCCTGCAGACTTCAGCTCCAGGATCAAAGACAGACGTACAGACACTAACAACCTCTCATAATTGTGTACGGTCAAATCCTTGTGGCAAATCCTTTAGTCTGTCTATTGACTGACTTGGACTGACAAGTATGGAACTTGGTACCAAGAGTGGTTCCAGAAGAACAGAATCTTTAAGTTTAGCTTTCTAAAATGATTTTGACTTTCCTGGACTGGATCCTCTGGTCTGATTAGACTTTTGGTGTTAATGATCTCAGTCCAGTGGTAAAGGGCATGCCATCCATGAAGTGCAGTTGTGCAACAGCTATTCAGAGGATCACCTATAGACAACTGTAATCAGATGCCTATAGAAGCCAGGCCTCTGAGTGGCCCAGTTATTGCTTCCATAGAACATTTTAGTAAAAATAAGGAGTATAGTGGCGTTAGTTGGCTGTTGTGCTACAGGAATGGAGGAAGAGTGAGCTCAAGACTTTAAATTCCAAGCTTTAAGTCTGCCTAAGGGAAATAAAAGCTTTAATAACAGTCCTGGAGGAAATTCTTATCTCTTATAGCCACAGGGAAGATATTTCTGAAAATTAGACCAATTTCTGATCTGTGGGAAAATTAAATGAGTTCCTAGTTCTATAGAATCTCTATTTTTTTTGGTTTTTCTATGTGAAGTCTGTCAGTTCAGCTAGACAGAAATATATTTCCCACAGTGTCCTTTTCTATGTATTTTCTAATCAGGGTGACTCAAACATTCTTGTGCAGGATTAGAAGGGTGGAAGTAAAAATTCAGCCATTTTGTAGCTCACACATTATGGCTTATCAGCTGGCTCATCTTACTGGAAAGGACAGCAGTCAAGATTCACCTCCCCCTGTCGCCCCTTCAGTCTCTTGATTCCTGAGCCAGGTGCATGTCAAATTCTATGACGAAGGCCAATAGCAATAGCTTATCTTGCAGGACATCCATGATATCATGGTCAGAGGCCAGAGGCCAGAACTGACGTGTATTTCAGTCCATCCTCTTACGTTCCAATTCTGTTTTGTAGGTCACAGTTAGCCTTTGCTCTTCCCTACGTTTCATCCATCTTTCCTTCCTGAGTGCCTGTCCTGCAGACTTCAGCTCCAGGATCAAAGACAGACGTACAGACACTAACAACCTCTCATAATTGTGTACGGTCAAATCCTTGTGGCAAATCCTTTAGTCTGTCTATTGACTGACTTGGACTGACAAGTATGGAACTTGGTACCAAGAGTGGTTCCAGAAGAACAGAATCTTTAAGTTTAGCTTTCTAAAATGATTTTGACTTTCCTGGACTGGATCCTCTGGTCTGATTAGACTTTTGGTGTTAATGATCTCAGTCCAGTGGTAAAGGGCATGCCATCCATGAAGTGCAGTTGTGCAACAGCTATTCAGAGGATCACCTATAGACAACTGTAATCAGATGCCTATAGAAGCCAGGCCTCTGAGTGGCCCAGTTATTGCTTCCATAGAACATTTTAGTAAAAATAAGGAGTATAGTGGCGTTAGTTGGCTGTTGTGCTACAGGAATGGAGGAAGAGTGAGCTCAAGACTTTAAATTCCAAGCTTTAAGTCTGCCTAAGGGAAATAAAAGCTTTAATAACAGTCCTGGAGGAAATTCTTATCTCTTATAGCCACAGGGAAGATATTTCTGAAAATTAGACCAATTTCTGATCTGTGGGAGGTAGAATTACAAATGCAAATTGAGTTCCTAGTTCTATAGAATCTCTATTGTTGTTTTGGCTGTGCTGGGGCTTCCTTGCTGCCTGCGGGCTTTCTCTGGTTGCAGTCGGCAACGGCTACTGTCTAGTGTGGCGTTCAGGCTTCTCATCAAACCTGTGTCCCCTGCATTGACAAATGTATCCTTAACCACTGGACCACCAGGGAAACTCTAGACTCTCTGTTGTTATAGTTAGAGTGTTGATATAGCTGGAGTAGAATGTGAAAAATTGGAAAGGGGTCATATAGGCAAACGGAAAAAGAGGCACTGGATGAGATGGTTGGATGGCATCACTGACTCAATGGACATGAATCTGAGCAAACCCAAGGAGATACTGAAGGACAGGGGAGCTTGGCGTGCTACAGACCATGGGGTTGCAAAGAGGTAGACATGACAGCGACTGAACAACAAACATATAGGTAGATTCTAATGAAGCTCAAGACTTTCAACCACCCCCCATTCTTCCAAGCCTCCTTTGCTTGTAAAAGCAGCCTTTTAACTCTTGCCTAAGCAGGTTATATGGACTTCCCCTTGAAGCAGCTGTCTTACAAGGTACTGCTGAAGCTGCCCAGAACATGTGCCCACCACTGCTCTTGCTTCTAGACCTGTAACTAAACTCAAGATCGAGTAGGGCCCAGCTATGACCTGTAAGGGCATCTTATAAACACAAACTAATGACTTTCCAGGAAGCTGGTAAATATGTGCAAGAATGGATTTTATGAGTGGAGGGTCAAAGTATAAGCAGTATAAAATTGGATCAAGATGAATCTGTTGACAGGGTGCACTAATCAGATTTTATGTTGTGAAAACTGAAGGGCTGGGGCTTCCCTGGTGGTCCAATGGGTAAGGACACCGGTGGCCTTGCAGTGCAAGGGGCGCCAGTTCGATCCCTAGCCTGGGAAGATCCCATGTGCCGCAGAGCGGCCGGACTGATATGTCCAATTACCGAGCCGGAGCTCTGGAGTGCATGCGCCCAAAGCCGGTGCTGTGCGACAACAGAGGCCACTGCGATGGGAGGCCGACATGGGCCAAAAGAACAAGGATGGATGAAAAATAGATAAATGAAAGACCAATAGAAGTGGCCCACCCATCCCCCTCCCTCCCCAACCCGCCCCCCCCAAAATAAATAAATAAATAAATAAAAAGAAAAAAAAAAAAAACTGAAGAGCTGAAACTGGCTCTTCTTGGTTAGTTGTCCAAACTGTGGACCCACAGATGGTCTACACTAAATTAAGTTAAAAGTATCAAATTTTTGGTATACTATAGAAAAAGTTATCCAGAGGTTTCGGGAAACAGTGAACGATTTCAAGTGAACTTAGTGATTGTTTAATACATACATTCTTTGCTTATTAATATGCCAGGCTATTAGTTTAGTCTTATGAATTGTATCACTCAATTTTGATATTAGTGATAATAATTTGCTTCTTTCACCTGTTTTGGAGAAGCATATGCAAGAATTCTCTGACCATAATTATTAGTCTTTTTCTCCTGATTCTGACATATTTTTTATGAAAATTATTCTCTAACAATAAAAAACTTACACACTTCTTTTTTTAAATTTGTAACTCATCCTTTTCCTTTAACCTCTCCACAAATAAAATTCTCTTTATAAACGAGGACTAATAAGTAGCAGTGAGACTATTAAAGATAATACAGGTCACATGAAAAGGGATTGTACTTCACAGCATACGGCATTCATTTAGAAAATTTCCATTATATTTGCGCATCCCAAGTTTCCTTAGCCTCCCATCCATCAGGTGTTTTCCTTACACTTTCCTGCCTCTGGCTCTATAATTCCTGCCTCAGCTAGCTCCACTCACCACTGCTAAAACCACCACCAATCTCTCTCTCTCAGTTTAATTTTATTCTTTATTCCTGCTCCAGACCATATGATTTTACCCATTACTTCATATGAATCCAATATATCCAAGGTCATTTTGATGAGGAAAGACATTTTGATGAAGCTCAACAAATGAAAGGTTTTCCAGCATCCATCTTCCTTAGAAGGTAATTGAGCTTCCATATTAAATAGCGTAATATACTTCAATTCAAAATAAGTAGAGAAACAAAGAGGAAAGAGATCAAATTGCATTTTTCCTGGTTATATAAAGAGTCATGCATAACAGTCTAAATTAATAGACTTGACTTATGCTTTTATTCCAGGTTTTAATCAGTTTCAATGACATTTCAGCATCTCGTTTAGGTACCCACTCTGAGAGCTGCCAGCCCAATCCATCATTTAATCCAATTCTGATGCAAAATCATGATAAGAGAAAATGTTAAACTTTCTTGGAAAATCAGTGAATTATAATGTTCTTTAATCACATTGAATGATTTTTCTGTTGATAATGCTTCATGTCCACACATATCTGCACACAGAAAACTATCCCATTTTAAGGTAAAATGCATAATATTTTTAGATAATAAGACGTTAGTCTGAGATCAAAATTAGTTACAGTTGGCTAGAACCATAAAACTCATGAGGGCATAAACTATGTAACTTTAATCTATCATTCATCTTTACTTATATTTCTAGTTTATACATCTCTTCTGATATCAGAAGCTACAAATTTTGTCAATCATAGGTCACTTTAGGCGTAAAGTCTGTTCTGGAATTTCTCCCCGTCTTTTTCTCCCTCTGGCAATCATCTCATTTCTGGAGAGCTCACAGAGGATGAGTTACCCAGTGTGTGATCACTGACTGTGTTCAGCATGGCATCTGTAGAGATACTCTCACCAGGGCTCACCTGCATGCCTGGTATTCTCCTTCTGTTGATGTTCCTAGATGCCAGGCCAGTTGTTGGCACTTTCATCTCCTTCTCATCACAGTTGAGTGATGTCTTCAGGTCTGCCATCTCTCACTCACATAATCCTGTGGCTTCTTAATTTTATTCTTATTTATTTATTTTTGGCTATTCTGGGTTTTCACTGCTGCTGCAGGCTCTTCTCTAGTTGTAGGGAGTGGGGGCTACTCTCTAGTTGAAGTGAGCAGGCTTCTTGTGGTGACTTTGCTTGTTGTGGAACTCAGGCTCTAGGGCACAAGGGCTTCAGTAGTTGTGGCACAAGGGCTCAATTTACTTCACAGACTGCATAGTTGTGGCTCATGGGCTTAGTAATGCCCCGCAGCATGTGGGATCTTCCCGGATCAGATCGAACCCAGCATCCATCTTCCTTAGAAGGTAATTGAGCTTCCATATTAAATAGCGTAATATACTTCAATTCAAAATAAGTAGAGAAACAAAGAGGAAAGAGATCAAATTGCATTTTCCTGGTTATATAAAGAGTCATGCATAACAGTCTAAATTAATAGACTTGACTTATGCTTTTATTCCAGGTTTTAATCAGTTTCAATGACATTTCAGCATCTCGTTTAGGTACCCACTCTGAGAGCTGCCAGCCCAATCCATCATTTAATCCAATTCTGATGCAAAATCATGATAAGAGAAAATGTTAAACTTTCTTGGAAAATCAGTGAATTATAATGTTCTTTAATCACATTGAATGATTTTTCTGTTGATAATGCTTCATGTCCACACATATCTGCACACAGAAAACTATCCCATTTTAAGGTAAAATGCATAATATTTTTAGATAATAAGACGTTAGTCTGAGATCAAAATTAGTTACAGTTGGCTAGAACCATAAAACTCATGAGGGCATAAACTATGTAACTTTAATCTATCATTCATCTTTACTTATATTTCTAGTTTATACATCTCTTCTGATATCAGAAGCTACAAATTTTGTCAATCATAGGTCACTTTAGGCGTAAAGTCTGTTCTGGAATTTCTCCCCGTCTTTTTCTCCCTCTGGCAATCATCTCATTTCTGGAGAGCTCACAGAGGATGAGTTACCCAGTGTGTGATCACTGACTGTGTTCAGCATGGCATCTGTAGAGATACTCTCACCAGGGCTCACCTGCATGCCTGGTATTCTCCTTCTGTTGATGTTCCTAGATGCCAGGCCAGTTGTTGGCACTTTCATCTCCTTCTCATCACAGTTGAGTGATGTCTTCAGGTCTGCCATCTCTCACTCACATAATCCTGTGGCTTCTTAATTTTATTCTTATTTATTTATTTTTGGCTATTCTGGGTTTTCACTGCTGCTGCAGGCTCTTCTCTAGTTGTAGGGAGTGGGGGCTACTCTCTAGTTGAAGTGAGCAGGCTTCTTGTGGTGACTTTGCTTGTTGTGGAACTCAGGCTCTAGGGCACAAGGGCTTCAGTAGTTGTGGCACAAGGGCTCAATACTTGCGGCTCTGAGGCTCTAGATCACAGACTGCATAGTTGTGGCTCATGGGCTTAGTTGCTCTGCAGCATGTGGGATCTTCCCGGATCAGGGATCGAACCCATGTCTCCTGCATCAGCAGGCAAAGTCTTCACCACTGAGCTACCAGGGAAGCTCCCTGTGGCTTCTTATGACAAAAGAAAGTTAGAATTATTCCAAGCCATTCTGGATCTTTAAAAAATTTTGCGTAGCCATCTGAGGCCTATACAGACTAAAAATCCATGCAGCCAATTCCATTCTATTTCTCTAGTATCTGGGAGGTGAGGGTTCCGCCCCATGGATGCCATTGCTTTTCAAGTGGGAAGCAGACCACTGTGCCCACTACACTTGAATCTCTGTACTTGGCTGTTTACATAAGCACATACACCCTTACCCTTGAAAAACTAGTCCTGAGTGAATCAGGTACAAGCCTATGAGAGCATCTAAATACCTAGAAAGCTGTTTCTCTTAACTTGTTAGAGTGCTTTAAAGGCCTAGTATGTAGCAATTACTGATCACAGTCTCTCGTTCTGTGGTGCTTCTCACCACAAGCTCCTACATCAGTTTATATCATTGCAAATATAAACTGAGTTTGTAGCCATGGCTTTTCTACTAATCCATCATATTGCACTGTGTGACTTTTTTAACCTGAGTGTTAGTTTCTTCCTTTGTAGATTTAACCTTTTTTCAAATTTATTTATGGCTGCACTGGGTCTTCATTGGCACATGTGGGTTTTCTCTAGTTGCAGCAAGTGGAGGCTGCTCTCTAGTTGCAGGCTTCTCATTGCAGTGGTTTCTCTTGTTGTGGAGCATGGGTTCTAGGACACTTGGGCTTCAGGAGATGTGACTGACGAGCCTAGTTTTCCCAAAGCATGTGGGATCTTCCTGGACCAGGGATTGAACCCATGTCCCCTGCATTGGCAAGCAGATTCTTAACCACTGGACCACCATAGGAGTCCTCCCCTTTGTAGATTAAAGGGGTTGAACTAGGTGATTTTTAGAGTCCTTTCCAACCCTAATGTTGAATCAGCACGTGTTTGCAGACTATGAACACATTCAAAGTCTGGAGCTGACAAGTTGCGTCTGCTGTCAATCCCACACAACTTGAAGAGGATGACATGATATAATTCATAGGACAAGTGCTTTGAAAAATTAAATGTGCCATGTAAAGTAGACCTTTGTGTACAACAATTTAATGTCCAGTAATTTTCTGTTACAGCCTTCAGCTAATTACATCTATGTTATCAATATATTACACTCATTGCCAGCAGAGAGCATAGAATAGATACTAGTCTCCCATTCTCCTTCCTAATGGACTCCAGAGACTAGACCCAGTACCATCCATTCCCTCACTGTCCTGTCCCCTCCCCCAAGCCTTCCCACAAGGCCAGGCAAGTGAAGCAGAGAAAACAGTAGAGGCTTTGGGCCAATGATACCTGCCCCGACTAAGTGTGAGGATAATGGTTTTTATTCATTGTTGTGATGGCCATGGTTTACACACTCTCTTAAACTATTTCACATGAGATCCTTTCGGTAATAACATTAGTGCCTTTCGAACATCTGCTTTGAAGACTTCACAGCTTACTGAGAGCTTGGGCTTTGGAGCTGAACAAGGTAGAACTAAATTCATGCTTAACTCATTGCTTTTGTAGCCTTGAACATGTTGCTTGGTGCTTTGAGCTGAAATTCTTTCTTTTAAATGTTAATAATTTCTTAAAAGTACTCAATAGAGAGATAGTGAAGATTCGTGTTAATCAGTGTACCAAATGTAGAGAGCTTGGCACATTTGGGATCCTTGGTGCTTGGTCAGTAATACATTGGTGCTGGGGCTGTCACTGAGTGTGGAAAGCCTTGGGCAAATATTTGGTGTGGGACATTTGTCTATATAAACAATTTGATTTAAAACAATTATTACAAAATATATTGAAACATCTGAGGTTTATTGTTTTATTGGTGAATATTTAGACTCATGCAAAGGGAAAAGGTAGTTGCATATATGTCTGTTGTCCAGTCAGTGCACATGAAAATTCTTTGGGGTGCCCAGACACCAGATCTTTCTGTTCAGGTCTAAGCTCAACGTCCCTTGTGACCCTTACAAGACATGCACCCCCCTAACGTTGAATCAGCACGTGTTTGCAGACTATGAACACATTCAAAGTCTGGAGCTGACAAGTTGCGTCTGCTGTCAATCCCACACAACTTGAAGAGGATGACATGATATAATTCATAGGACAAGTGCTTTGAAAAATTAAATGTGCCATGTAAAGTAGACCTTTGTGTACAACAATTTAATGTCCAGTAATTTTCTGTTACAGCCTTCAGCTAATTACATCTATGTTATCAATATATTACACTCATTGCCAGCAGAGAGCATAGAATAGATACTAGTCTCCCATTCTCCTTCCTAATGGACTCCAGAGACTAGACCCAGTACCATCCATTCCCTCACTGTCCTGTCCCCTCCCCCAAGCCTTCCCACAAGGCCAGGCAAGTGAAGCAGAGAAAACAGTAGAGGCTTTGGGCCAATGATACCTGCCCCGACTAAGTGTGAGGATAATGGTTTTTATTCATTGTTGTGATGGCCATGGTTTACACACTCTCTTAAACTATTTCACATGAGATCCTTTCGGTAATAACATTAGTGCCTTTCGAACATCTGCTTTGAAGACTTCACAGCTTACTGAGAGCTTGGGCTTTGGAGCTGAACAAGGTAGAACTAAATTCATGCTTAACTCATTGCTTTTGTAGCCTTGAACATGTTGCTTGGTGCTTTGAGCTGAAATTCTTTCTTTTAAATGTTAATAATTTCTTAAAAGTACTCAATAGAGAGATAGTGAAGATTCGTGTTAATCAGTGTACCAAATGTAGAGAGCTTGGCACATTTGGGATCCTTGGTGCTTGGTCAGTAATACATTGGTGCTGGGGCTGTCACTGAGTGTGGAAAGCCTTGGGCAAATATTTGGTGTGGGACATTTGTCTATATAAACAATTTGATTTAAAACAATTATTACAAAATATATTGAAACATCTGAGGTTTATTGTTTTATTGGTGAATATTTAGACTCATGCAAAGGGAAAAGGTAGTTGCATATATGTCTGTTGTCCAGTCAGTGCACATGAAAATTCTTTGGGGTGCCCAGACACCAGATCTTTCTGTTCAGGTCTAAGCTCAACGTCTTGTGACCCTTACAAGGACATGCACCATCCTGTCTAATTTCATATCTCCTACTGAGAGAAAAGAGGTAGCAACATTGATAAGAAACTAGGGGGCTTCCCCGGGGCTTCCCCTGGTGGTCCAGTGGGTAAGGACACCGCCTTGCAGTGCAAGGGGCGCCGGTTCAATCCCTGGCCTGGGAAGGTCCCACGTGCTGCGGAGCGGCTGGACCAATGTGTCCAATCGTCGAGCCAGAACTCTGGAGTGCATGCGCCCAGGGCCGGCACTCTGTGACGACAGACGCCACCGCGATGGGAGGCCCACATGGGCCGGAGAGCAAAGATGGATGAAAATGGAGAAATGAAAGACCAATGGAGGTGGCCCGCCTGCTCCCCTCCCTCCCCAACCCGACCCCTGCCCAAAATTAAAAAATGAATAAATAAATCTTAAAAAAAAAAAAAAAAAGAAACTAGGAATCTGGAAAGTTCTAGCTTTCTCATTAGTTGTCTGAAATTATCTTTTGCATCAGTTGTTCCTGAGTTCTTTTTAATGATCTTATTAGAGTATTTCTTCTCTCCCTTTCATTAGGTAGGTATTGGTAGAAATTGTTAGTTTTTCAAAACACTTTTCTGAGCATTTCCAAAATCTGTAGTGTCCAAGATGGGTGTTAAAAAAAAAAAAATAAGACCATGTTAAAAATAATTTAACATTGAGCTCCGTGATGCTTCAGTGTGGTTTCAGAAATTAAGAGACCAGTCTTCCAAAATGGAAAATGAACACTGCTTGGTTATAAACCATTGACCATTTTTATTCCCAGGCTCAAGAGTCAGTCATCTACTAAGAAGATAAGAATATGAGAAAGGAGTGAAAAATAGAAGGTTCTTTATAAGATTAAAGTAACTAAACTAAAGATGAATCTCAGTCTGCTTTGAAATGCTGTATAGTCTTTATACATACTCAGGTGTATGAAACAAAATTGATATATCAGTTTACCTGGTTGAAATTTCTATCATCAACACCCTGTTAACAATAAGAAAGCCCATGTTAAAAAAAAATATTAAGTCAAGTGACATGCTTTGGGGTGCCCAGACACCAGATCTTTCTGTTCAGGTCTAAGCTCAACGTCTTGTGACCCTTACAAGGACATGCACCATCCTGTCTAATTTCATATCTCCTACTGAGAGAAAAGAGGTAGCAACATTGATAAGAAACTAGGGGGCTTCCCCGGGGCTTCCCCTGGTGGTCCAGTGGGTAAGGACACCGCCTTGCAGTGCAAGGGGCGCCGGTTCAATCCCTGGCCTGGGAAGGTCCCACGTGCTGCGGAGCGGCTGGACCAATGTGTCCAATCGTCGAGCCAGAACTCTGGAGTGCATGCGCCCAGGGCCGGCACTCTGTGACGACAGACGCCACCGCGATGGGAGGCCCACATGGGCCGGAGAGCAAAGATGGATGAAAATGGAGAAATGAAAGACCAATGGAGGTGGCCCGCCTGCTCCCCTCCCTCCCCAACCCGACCCCTGCCCAAAATTAAAAAATGAATAAATAAATCTTAAAAAAAAAAAAAAAAAGAAACTAGGAATCTGGAAAGTTCTAGCTTTCTCATTAGTTGTCTGAAATTATCTTTTGCATCAGTTGTTCCTGAGTTCTTTTTAATGATCTTATTAGAGTATTTCTTCTCTCCCTTTCATTAGGTAGGTATTGGTAGAAATTGTTAGTTTTTCAAAACACTTTTCTGAGCATTTCCAAAATCTGTAGTGTCCAAGATGGGTGTTAAAAAAAAAAATAAGACCATGTTAAAAATAATTTAACATTGAGCTCCGTGATGCTTCAGTGTGGTTTCAGAAATTAAGAGACCAGTCTTCCAAAATGGAAAATGAACACTGCTTGGTTATAAACCATTGACCATTTTTATTCCCAGGCTCAAGAGTCAGTCATCTACTAAGAAGATAAGAATATGAGAAAGGAGTGAAAAATAGAAGGTTCTTTATAAGATTAAAGTAACTAAACTAAAGATGAATCTCAGTCTGCTTTGAAATGCTGTATAGTCTTTATACATACTCAGGTGTATGAAACAAAATTGATATATCAGTTTACCTGGTTGAAATTTCTATCATCAACACCCTGTTAACAATAAGAAAGCCCATGTTAAGGAAAAAAAGAAACATATTAAGCATTTTGTCTTAATCTTTGGCATAGACTTACTGCCTAGCTGACACAATCTCTGTCCTTTGTCTTTACCAGAGTAGGGGACTACCTTCCAGTAGCTTCCTGTCCCTGTGTTACCATGAAAAAGCAGTGCACAGCATCCAGTCTCTTCCTACTTGTAGCTTTAGCAATGGATATAATGGATCCAGAATTTACCTTATATGGAATATGATGGTGGATTTTAATTTCTTAATTAAAGAATACAGGATGAATGTGACAGGGTGGATAACTGAAAAATTTTCTTTTAAGTGGATGAAATGATTTTCATTTATTAGCCTTAAGGCTACCTGGCACTTTTCTGGTACACAGGTGAGCCCAGAACAGAATACTAGCCTCTGTCCTCTTAGAATTTGTGCCTAAAGTAAAAAGTGAAAGTAAAACATGCACACACACATGTAACAATTCATAACTCTAGTAGTGTGCTAAGTTACTGTGGGATTTCAGAGAGACATAGAGAGAACTAACTCATTTTACATTCAGAGAAAGACAACAGCAAAAGATGACTAATGAAGTTTCTTTTCTTTTTCTTTTTAGACTATTAACTGAAGAGTTAACATGCTTCTTTTTCATCACTTCAGTATATTTCATGCAGTCTCCCACTCTTCTCTGAAGAATGAAGCTTCACAGAATATCCTGAAATCTACATTTTTCAGTAAGTTTAATAAATTAAATATTCTGATGAGAATAAAATGTAAAACAGTGAAATATGTTTTCCATTAATCTTTTTTGTCATTGATAAGTAAAACTTTTTGAATTATTGAAATAAATATGCCTTTTAGACAAAAATATTCTTTATGTATTCCTTTTTATTAGTTAATTTTTTTTTTTTTTTTTTTTTTTTTTTGCGGTGGGGCTTGTGTGGGAGGGTCACTTCTGTTGGTCTTTCATTTATCTATGTTCATCCATCTTTGTTCTTTGGCCCGTGTGGGCCTCCTATCGCAGTGGCCGCTGTTGTCGCAGAGCACCAGCTCTGGGCACACGCGCCCAGAGCTCCAGCTCGGTAACTGGACACATCGGTCCAGCCATTCCTCAGCACGTGGAATCTTCCCAAGCCAGGGATTGAACCGGCGCCCCTTGCTCTACAAGGCGGCATCCTTACCCACTGGACCACCAGGGAAGCCCTAGTTAATATATCTTTTGTCCAGAGATTTTGTAATATAAATATTTAATAAACCAAATAATGTTTTATTGAGCATAATACACAAGACTGTCATAACGAAAACATTTTGGGACTTCCCTGGTTGTCCATAGAGTAAAGAGTCCACCTTGGAGTGCAAGGGGCACTAGTCTGATCCCTGGCCCAGGAAGACCCCACGTACTACAGAGCAACTGGACCGGTGTGTCCAATTACCAGTCAGTGCTCTGAAGCGCACGTACCCAGAGCCAGTGCTCTGCAACAAGAGAGGCCACTGCAATGAGAGGCCCACAGGCTAAAGAATAAAGATGGATAAAAATCAATCAATAAAAAAACAATAAAAGAGGCCTAAATTTAAAAAAAAAGGAAAAGAAAGCTTTTTGCTCCAATTTTTTTATCTCTTACCAGGAGGACAATATTTTTTAGCTCTTTATTTTGCTAAATGTTCTTTTTTTAATGTGATATTATTTGTACATAAGAAAAGATAGGACTTAAAGGAAAATAGTCCCCGCCTCGAGAGAGAAATTAATGAGTTAGAGACTAGAAAAGCCAGAATGTCCATATTAATAAATCAAAAGCTTTTGTTTCAGAAAATATTAACAAAATTACTCAAAATAACAAAGAAAATATATAGCTTGATCAAGGAAGAAACACAACTATACAAAATAAAAAGTGACAAAAGAAATAACCTTTGAAATAAGAACTCTTTAAAGTCTTAAGATGCTACTTTGCACATGTTTATGCAAATATATGTGAAAATTTAGACCAAATGGATTCTTTCTCATGGATATACAGATTACAAGTTAATCTTAGTAGAGTTAGAAAACCTTATATAAACCATTTTCCATAGAAGAAAGTTTAAGTTATTAAGGAGCTAAGCTACCCTACATAAAGCACTAGACCCAGATGGGAAGGCTCATGGTGCAGGTACCCCCTGTCCTTTATTAATGCTATTAATATAACCTGGCATATGTTTGAGACATGTGTTTCTTAGAGGAACTCAGGGAATACCACACATTCTATTTGCTACAACATAGGAAATTATGTTTTCTGAATTACTACATTTTACTTTTAAAATTTGCTATTTGTTAATGTTATTCTTTCTTTTTCCTAAGGAAAAGGGACAAAAAATATTAATTTTGTAAGTGTGAAGTGATTTAGGGTTAAAATAGGGTAATCTGACCAAGTTTTACCCTCAGAAATAACACCAAGACATTCAGGGTTTTGTTACTTCATAGTCTTCAAAGCCTGTAGGCATGATGTAATCAGTGTGTTTATCTCACATTGAGAAGGGCTGTGATATACTGTCATGATGAATTTCAGTCCAAACTTGATTGCAGTATTTGTCAGAAGAGGAAATGACTCATTGTTGAGATGGTGAGGATATACAGTAATACTGCTAGGTTAAAGCAAAATGCTTATGCTATTCATAAATATTAAATATTCAGTTGACATTATTCTTTATCATGTACTTGGAGTTGCATTAATTTGCTTCAGTAAGAAAACACACCTGAAACACAATATCAAGTCATCACCTAACTTGATTTATAATAATGCTTTGTCATTCTCTGAGATCTTTCAGTGTTTTGAACTCCTTATCTCTGGAATTTGATGAGATTGTGATCAGACCGTAGATACAAATTTTCCAGTTCCTGCAGTGAAATGACTTTGCTTTGAATTTGCTAAAAGCTTTTGATTCAGAAAATATTAACAAAATTACTCAAAATAACAAAGAAAATATATAGCTTGATCAAGGAAGAAACACAACTATACAAAATAAAAAGTGACAAAAGAAATAACCTTTGAAATAAGAACTCTTTAAAGTCTTAAGATGCTACTTTGCACATGTTTATGCAAATATATGTGAAAATTTAGACCAAATGGATTCTTTCTCATGGATATACAGATTACAAGTTAATCTTAGTAGAGTTAGAAAACCTTATATAAACCATTTTCCATAGAAGAAAGTTTAAGTTATTAAGGAGCTAAGCTACCCTACATAAAGCACTAGACCCAGATGGGAAGGCTCATGGTGCAGGTACCCCCTGTCCTTTATTAATGCTATTAATATAACCTGGCATATGTTTGAGACATGTGTTTCTTAGAGGAACTCAGGGAATACCACACATTCTATTTGCTACAACATAGGAAATTATGTTTTCTGAATTACTACATTTTACTTTTAAAATTTGCTATTTGTTAATGTTATTCTTTCTTTTTCCTAAGGAAAAGGGACAAAAAATATTAATTTTGTAAGTGTGAAGTGATTTAGGGTTAAAATAGGGTAATCTGACCAAGTTTTACCCTCAGAAATAACACCAAGACATTCAGGGTTTTGTTACTTCATAGTCTTCAAAGCCTGTAGGCATGATGTAATCAGTGTGTTTATCTCACATTGAGAAGGGCTGTGATATACTGTCATGATGAATTTCAGTCCAAACTTGATTGCAGTATTTGTCAGAAGAGGAAATGACTCATTGTTGAGATGGTGAGGATATACAGTAATACTGCTAGGTTAAAGCAAAATGCTTATGCTATTCATAAATATTAAATATTCAGTTGACATTATTCTTTATCATGTACTTGGAGTTGCATTAATTTGCTTCAGTAAGAAAACACACCTGAAACACAATATCAAGTCATCACCTAACTTGATTTATAATAATGCTTTGTCATTCTCTGAGATCTTTCAGTGTTTTGAACTCCTTATCTCTGGAATTTGATGAGATTGTGATCAGACCGTAGATACAAATTTTCCAGTTCCTGCAGTGAAATGACTTTGCTTTGAATTTGCTAGATTGGAAAGACTGAAGATACTTAAGCATTTATTTCATGGGTAAGGTATCCTTTCATTGTTCAAGATACGCATTCAACTGTATAAAAAGGGACTGAGAAAATACCCATAAATAATATATTGGAGATCAGTTTGAGTCACCAGGATGTAAACCTAGCATAGACATACCTTTGCACCAAATAATGCCCATTTTTAACTATTGAGCTGAACTAGAACCCTTGACATCCAGAAATTAATGTCAGTTCTCAACCAATATCTTATAGCCCTTCCTTACTCAAGGGTTCCTTTAGAAAAAGTTGAACGAAGGTAGACGCATGTCTATTATCTCAGTGACTCCCTGTCAAGAGTTTAGCTAATACTCAATGGTATTGTCTCAGCATCCATTTTGTTTGACCAAACAGCTTGCAGTGACCTGAAATGGACACTACCCCCTTCAAACCAGTGTAAGCCCTAGATAGCAGCCCACAGAATCATAAGCCAGTGTAAGTTCTTGGTGTGATTTATCCAACAGCCCTCATGATCAACAGTCTCCCCTGCCTTCCAGTGACTTCTTCTTGAGTGCCCCTTAGACAAGACCCCCCAGTGGAGCTTACCAAAAGCCTCCTCTTACTGAATTGACCAATCTTCCCTGAGTCAGAGAACACCAAACCACTTCACCCACAGACCCTAGGTAAAGACAGGTGGCCCAGCTCGTGTTTCTGTCTGCACTCTGCTTCATCTCTGCATTTGAACCACCAGGTCCTTCCATCTTGGACTGTAAACTTCTCTACTTCAGTGGCTCCTTCAGTCCATTGTCATTTTGTGCTCTACTTAAGAAGTATACATTTGACAAGTTCATAACACTGTCCCTAATGGTACCAGACCTCTTCTTTATTCAAAGTGCCCTGAGTCTTGATCCCACTCAGGCATGAGTTGGGCGTTTCTACTGTTGTCACTCAAATCAGGCCTTTGTTGATCAGGTTTGAAACACAATATCAAGTCATCACCTAACTTGATTTATAATAATGCTTTGTCATTCTCTGAGATCTTTCAGTGTTTTGAACTCCTTATCTCTGGAATTTGATGAGATTGTGATCAGACCGTAGATACAAATTTTCCAGTTCCTGCAGTGAAATGACTTTGCTTTGAATTTGCTAGATTGGAAAGACTGAAGATACTTAAGCATTTATTTCATGGGTAAGGTATCCTTTCATTGTTCAAGATACGCATTCAACTGTATAAAAAGGGACTGAGAAAATACCCATAAATAATATATTGGAGATCAGTTTGAGTCACCAGGATGTAAACCTAGCATAGACATACCTTTGCACCAAATAATGCCCATTTTTAACTATTGAGCTGAACTAGAACCCTTGACATCCAGAAATTAATGTCAGTTCTCAACCAATATCTTATAGCCCTTCCTTACTCAAGGGTTCCTTTAGAAAAAGTTGAACGAAGGTAGACGCATGTCTATTATCTCAGTGACTCCCTGTCAAGAGTTTAGCTAATACTCAATGGTATTGTCTCAGCATCCATTTTGTTTGACCAAACAGCTTGCAGTGACCTGAAATGGACACTACCCCCTTCAAACCAGTGTAAGCCCTAGATAGCAGCCCACAGAATCATAAGCCAGTGTAAGTTCTTGGTGTGATTTATCCAACAGCCCTCATGATCAACAGTCTCCCCTGCCTTCCAGTGACTTCTTCTTGAGTGCCCCTTAGACAAGACCCCCCAGTGGAGCTTACCAAAAGCCTCCTCTTACTGAATTGACCAATCTTCCCTGAGTCAGAGAACACCAAACCACTTCACCCACAGACCCTAGGTAAAGACAGGTGGCCCAGCTCGTGTTTCTGTCTGCACTCTGCTTCATCTCTGCATTTGAACCACCAGGTCCTTCCATCTTGGACTGTAAACTTCTCTACTTCAGTGGCTCCTTCAGTCCATTGTCATTTTGTGCTCTACTTAAGAAGTATACATTTGACAAGTTCATAACACTGTCCCTAATGGTACCAGACCTCTTCTTTATTCAAAGTGCCCTGAGTCTTGATCCCACTCAGGCATGAGTTGGGCGTTTCTACTGTTGTCACTCAAATCAGGCCTTTGTTGATCAGGTTTGGAATTTGGAGTTTTTACAATATAAGTAAGGCCTAGGTGACTTTCTAATGATTTGATTTTGGTAGACCTCTACAAGTATTTAACTACCCTAGAGAATTCTGTGTCCAGTCACTCCCTGAGATGTTAACTCTTCCTACACTTCTGCTCCATTCGCCGCTATGTGGCCTCTGCCCACCCATTTTTACTAAAGTCATAGAGTCCACTTCGTCCCATTCAGTTGCCTTTTCTACTAGAATTCCTAGCCTAGAATGAACAACCAGTTGCTTTGGTTTTAAAGATTCTAGTGCTCTCTCATAAATCTATTCTTTATCACAAATGTGAAGGAAAACGTTGGGAGTCCTAGAATAAGGTAGGGTCTTTTGAAAACATGAGATACAATCTAGCATTTTTATCTCTCAGACTCTTTCCAGTCGATCTTCCAAATTATGCTAAAATTTTTCTGGTATTTTTACGTCATTTAAGGTCTTTGTTCAGTCTAAGTTGTCCTGAAGAACCTAGAAAATGTTTAGTTCTAAATTGTTCAGTCACTAAGTCATGTCCACCTCTTTGTGACCCCATGGCCTGCGGCGCACCAGGCTTCCTTATCTTTTACTATCTCCTGGAATTTGCTCAGATTCATGTCCATTGAGTCAGTGATGCTATCTAACCATCTTATTTTCTTTAAACCTCTAATACTCTTTAGACAAGACCCCCAGTGGAGCTTACCAAAAGCCTCCTCTTACTGAATTGACCAATCTTCCTGAGTCAGAGAACACCAAACCACTTCACCCACAGACCCTAGGTAAAGACAGGTGGCCCAGCTCGTGTTTCTGTCTGCACTCTGCTTCATCTCTGCATTTGAACCACCAGGTCCTTCCATCTTGGACTGTAAACTTCTCTACTTCAGTGGCTCCTTCAGTCCATTGTCATTTTGTGCTCTACTTAAGAAGTATACATTTGACAAGTTCATAACACTGTCCCTAATGGTACCAGACCTCTTCTTTATTCAAAGTGCCCTGAGTCTTGATCCCACTCAGGCATGAGTTGGGCGTTTCTACTGTTGTCACTCAAATCAGGCCTTTGTTGATCAGGTTTGGAATTTGGAGTTTTTACAATATAAGTAAGGCCTAGGTGACTTTCTAATGATTTGATTTTGGTAGACCTCTACAAGTATTTAACTACCCTAGAGAATTCTGTGTCCAGTCACTCCCTGAGATGTTAACTCTTCCTACACTTCTGCTCCATTCGCCGCTATGTGGCCTCTGCCCACCCATTTTTACTAAAGTCATAGAGTCCACTTCGTCCCATTCAGTTGCCTTTTCTACTAGAATTCCTAGCCTAGAATGAACAACCAGTTGCTTTGGTTTTAAAGATTCTAGTGCTCTCTCATAAATCTATTCTTTATCACAAATGTGAAGGAAAACGTTGGGAGTCCTAGAATAAGGTAGGGTCTTTTGAAAACATGAGATACAATCTAGCATTTTTATCTCTCAGACTCTTTCCAGTCGATCTTCCAAATTATGCTAAAATTTTTCTGGTATTTTTACGTCATTTAAGGTCTTTGTTCAGTCTAAGTTGTCCTGAAGAACCTAGAAAATGTTTAGTTCTAAATTGTTCAGTCACTAAGTCATGTCCACCTCTTTGTGACCCCATGGCCTGCGGCGCACCAGGCTTCCTTATCTTTTACTATCTCCTGGAATTTGCTCAGATTCATGTCCATTGAGTCAGTGATGCTATCTAACCATCTTATTTTCTTTAAATCCTCTTAGACCTAAATAACTACCATGTTAGGTACAGAAAGTCTAGTAAGTCCCCCCATAAAAAATATTTAGCCCAATCCAAAGAAGTATTTACACATCCTTGGTTAAACACACAAAATACCCATGCCCCCAGACAACTTTAATTCCTGCAATCATTTTTGCTGATTTTTTCATCATATCTCCTAAGCGATGCAGAGATTATCAAAGTCCTGCTTACTTAGAAGCAATAAGGCACTTGTGGAAGTTGCAGCCTTCTTTTACAAAGGAGGCATGTACTCAACCAAGGAAGCAGCAATTAAAATTACTTCAGATGGATTTATTAGTTCAGGGTTCTCAAACCTTTCAAAATCTTTTCAGATTCTGTTGTTTCAGTTATTAAAAAATCTCACTCTTACTTGATCAAAGCTCTAACTTTCACTTAAAAGACTTGGCAAAGGCTTTATTAATCCAAAGGCTGCTGAAACTCAGCAATTCAAAAAAAAAAAAAATCAATCTCTCAGCTTGATTTCCAGTGATCTCCAACCAGCTGCTACAACCAATAAGGGACTTTTAACACTATCACAGGAAGCCTAATTGTTTCATTTTATATCTTGAGTATTTCACAACATGAGCTTGTGTTTCTAACTTTAATTTACCCAATCCCATTAGGATCAAATATTCCACCCACTATCTAGTATCCCTTTACCCCTTAGATTAGCCTTTTGGACTCACTTCCCCTGCCAAAGAATTTCATCCTCAGTGGGCACATGACTCCTGGTAAGTAGACTTGATCAGTACTCTTTCTGTGATAGAACATGAGCAGTTACCTTCTTATTCAGGAGTATTACTAATCTACTCAAAATATCAAATCCAGGTAACTCACATTCTCCTGAGATCTATTGCCGAGAATCCAATTTTTGTATCCTATTTTGTCAGGTTTCTTTGGTTGCAATCAACAGAAACCAATATGGCTTAAGAATATAAGGGGCTTATATTCTGCTTAAGAGGCAGGGCAAGAATATGTTAGGAGAGAAGTGTGTAGCTCATAAAATCAAAGGAAAAGTTGAAAAAATGAATCTTAGACCAGACTAAAATCAGAATAGTTTCAGGTATTTGAATAGCAGGGTTTTCAAATTTATTATAGGGCATTATAATCAGACAACCCTCCTCCAATTTTCAAGGATAGAGAGGGGGCATATGGACCCATCTTATTTTCTTTAAATCCTCTTAGACCTAAATAACTACCATGTTAGGTACAGAAAGTCTAGTAAGTCCCCCCATAAAAAATATTTAGCCCAATCCAAAGAAGTATTTACACATCCTTGGTTAAACACACAAAATACCCATGCCCCCAGACAACTTTAATTCCTGCAATCATTTTTGCTGATTTTTTCATCATATCTCCTAAGCGATGCAGAGATTATCAAAGTCCTGCTTACTTAGAAGCAATAAGGCACTTGTGGAAGTTGCAGCCTTCTTTTACAAAGGAGGCATGTACTCAACCAAGGAAGCAGCAATTAAAATTACTTCAGATGGATTTATTAGTTCAGGGTTCTCAAACCTTTCAAAATCTTTTCAGATTCTGTTGTTTCAGTTATTAAAAAATCTCACTCTTACTTGATCAAAGCTCTAACTTTCACTTAAAAGACTTGGCAAAGGCTTTATTAATCCAAAGGCTGCTGAAACTCAGCAATTCAAAAAAAAAAAAAATCAATCTCTCAGCTTGATTTCCAGTGATCTCCAACCAGCTGCTACAACCAATAAGGGACTTTTAACACTATCACAGGAAGCCTAATTGTTTCATTTTATATCTTGAGTATTTCACAACATGAGCTTGTGTTTCTAACTTTAATTTACCCAATCCCATTAGGATCAAATATTCCACCCCACTATCTAGTATCCCTTTACCCCTTAGATTAGCCTTTTGGACTCACTTCCCCTGCCAAAGAATTTCATCCTCAGTGGGCACATGACTCCTGGTAAGTAGACTTGATCAGTACTCTTTCTGTGATAGAACATGAGCAGTTACCTTCTTATTCAGGAGTATTACTAATCTACTCAAAATATCAAATCCAGGTAACTCACATTCTCCTGAGATCTATTGCCGAGAATCCAATTTTTGTATCCTATTTTGTCAGGTTTCTTTGGTTGCAATCAACAGAAACCAATATGGCTTAAGAATATAAGGGGCTTATATTCTGCTTAAGAGGCAGGGCAAGAATATGTTAGGAGAGAAGTGTGTAGCTCATAAAATCAAAGGAAAAGTTGAAAAAATGAATCTTAGACCAGACTAAAATCAGAATAGTTTCAGGTATTTGAATAGCAGGGTTTTCAAATTTATTATAGGGCATTATAATCAGACAACCCTCCTCCAATTTTCAAGGATAGAGAGTCTGGTGGCTGGCATGGAATGGACCCACCTCTGTGTTGGTGGTGAATGGACTGGGTTCCATAAATTCTCCAAAATTAAACCAATTAGGAAAAAAGTAATCTCCAGTCCATTTCCAGATTGGACTATAAACATAAAAACATACATATATAAAGATATGAAAGTATGGCACATGAAAAAGATCAAGATTTCGTACTGACTTTCATGATAATTCTGGGAAAGAACTTAGATTACTCAAGTGATAGTGCCCACTCTTTGTTCAACTCCATACCTCTGCTGCTGCAGTCACAACTTTATTTATTTTCAATGTATACACTTTACACTTGTGTTTCTGAAATTGGGTCTTCCCTTAACCTAGCTGAGCTCACGGGGATTTGCAAATAGAAACATTAGGCACACAGGGAAGGAGGCTGATGATCAAAATTTCATTGTCGTCTTACCACTTAACATGTTATTGGTCCTGCTGAATTTCTAATTAGATGACCTCTTAACTGTGTGTATGAGATATAAATGACAAATTATGAGACAACAGTTATAGATTCTGGCTAATGCTTTGCTTCTACCACCAACTCCATGTTTGTTTTTTTAAACACAAGAATTGGAGTTTTCTGCCATGGTAACTTTGTTTGGGGCTATTTTTCCTACAGGTAAGAAATGGCATTGGCTGCTGAAGCTCCATCATGGTACTCAGTTTTGAAAACATTACTCTCTGTAGGAACACAGCTTGCCCATGTGATACATTGTTGCAAATTAAAGAAACACTCCCTTTCTGGGATGGAACTGGAAAAGCCACTCTCTGAACAAAAGCAAATCCAGGTAACTCACATTCTCCTGAGAGCTATTGCCGAGCATCCAATTTTTGTATCCTATTTTGTCAGGTTTCTTTGGTTGCAATCAACAGAAACCAATATGGCTTAAGAATATAAGGGGCTTATATTCTGCTTAAGAGGCAGGGCAAGAATATGTTAGGAGAGAAGTGTGTAGCTCATAAAATCAAAGGAAAAGTTGAAAAAATGAATCTTAGACCAGACTAAAATCAGAATAGTTTCAGGTATTTGAATAGCAGGGTTTTCAAATTTATTATAGGGCATTATAATCAGACAACCCTCCTCCAATTTTCAAGGATAGAGAGTCTGGTGGCTGGCATGGAATGGACCCACCTCTGTGTTGGTGGTGAATGGACTGGGTTCCATAAATTCTCCAAAATTAAACCAATTAGGAAAAAAAAGTAATCTCCAGTCCATTTCCAGATTGGACTATAAACATAAAAACATACATATATAAAGATATGAAAGTATGGCACATGAAAAAGATCAAGATTTCGTACTGACTTTCATGATAATTCTGGGAAAGAACTTAGATTACTCAAGTGATAGTGCCCACTCTTTGTTCAACTCCATACCTCTGCTGCTGCAGTCACAACTTTATTTATTTTCAATGTATACACTTTACACTTGTGTTTCTGAAATTGGGTCTTCCCTTAACCTAGCTGAGCTCACGGGGATTTGCAAATAGAAACATTAGGCACACAGGGAAGGAGGCTGATGATCAAAATTTCATTGTCGTCTTACCACTTAACATGTTATTGGTCCTGCTGAATTTCTAATTAGATGACCTCTTAACTGTGTGTATGAGATATAAATGACAAATTATGAGACAACAGTTATAGATTCTGGCTAATGCTTTGCTTCTACCACCAACTCCATGTTTGTTTTTTTAAACACAAGAATTGGAGTTTTCTGCCATGGTAACTTTGTTTGGGGGCTATTTTTCCTACAGGTAAGAAATGGCATTGGCTGCTGAAGCTCCATCATGGTACTCAGTTTTGAAAACATTACTCTCTGTAGGAACACAGCTTGCCCATGTGATACATTGTTGCAAATTAAAGAAACACTCCCTTTCTGGGATGGAACTGGAAAAGCCACTCTCTGAACAAAAGCAACCACTCAGGAATACAAATTGGCAAGCAGAGGAAGAATAAAATGTCAGCTGCTCCTCCCCTCATGGCCTGGATCTTTGTACAGTATATAATTCAATTTGCCATTTGTGGTGCCTCTGCTCTCAAGGTGATTTAGACAAACTGAAACAAATGGAAACCTTTCCTTTGGAGTCATCTATTTGAAAGTGTTGGAAAAAAAGACCACAGAAAATCCTGAACTGGACTTGTTTGCGTTCGTGAGATTACTGAAGAAAATTGCACCATCTTACTGGTTGAAAGATTTTGATATTGTGGTACCCAACTTTTGAGACTCTTCTACTTCTTTAGTCTTTAATGTGATACATCATATATAAGATGCCAAGTCCTTGATGAATGCAGTCAAAATTGAGTATTGGGATGTTTATCCCTTTTTCAGGAAGATAGCTTCCTGGACTGTCCCCATCCTTCCTGTACTTTTTCTTCATTCCTTGCTCTTAACTCCTTCCTACTGTCCATAGTGTGTCTTGACCCCTTACCTCAAAATAGAACAGGCTCTTGTGTCTTGATAGCTGTTCTGGCTGTGGCTTTGGTCCTCCATCTCAGCAATGTTTCCCTGAACATCATCCAGTAATGATCCTTCCATCTCATCGTGGTCCTCAAGACCTCCTCATATGTGCCTGGCCAGACTAACAGTTCTCTCTTTGGCTTATTTTCCTTCCTTACCCAATTTGGGCCCACGTTCACTCATTTCAACCACACTTTTATCAGTGCTATGTATTCATTTTGACCCTCAGTCACAGCTACGATGACCTCTTAACTGTGTGTATGAGATATAAATGACAAATTATGAGACAACAGTTATAGATTCTGGCTAATGCTTTGCTTCTACCACCAACTCCATGTTTGTTTTTTTAAACACAAGAATTGGAGTTTTCTGCCATGGTAACTTTGTTTGGGGCTATTTTTCCTACAGGTAAGAAATGGCATTGGCTGCTGAAGCTCCATCATGGTACTCAGTTTTGAAAACATTACTCTCTGTAGGAACACAGCTTGCCCATGTGATACATTGTTGCAAATTAAAGAAACACTCCCTTTCTGGGATGGAACTGGAAAAGCCACTCTCTGAACAAAAGCAACCACTCAGGAATACAAATTGGCAAGCAGAGGAAGAATAAAATGTCAGCTGCTCCTCCCCTCATGGCCTGGATCTTTGTACAGTATATAATTCAATTTGCCATTTGTGGTGCCTCTGCTCTCAAGGTGATTTAGACAAACTGAAACAAATGGAAACCTTTCCTTTGGAGTCATCTATTTGAAAGTGTTGGAAAAAAAGACCACAGAAAATCCTGAACTGGACTTGTTTGCGTTCGTGAGATTACTGAAGAAAATTGCACCATCTTACTGGTTGAAAGATTTTGATATTGTGGTACCCAACTTTTGAGACTCTTCTACTTCTTTAGTCTTTAATGTGATACATCATATATAAGATGCCAAGTCCTTGATGAATGCAGTCAAAATTGAGTATTGGGATGTTTATCCCTTTTTCAGGAAGATAGCTTCCTGGACTGTCCCCATCCTTCCTGTACTTTTTCTTCATTCCTTGCTCTTAACTCCTTCCTACTGTCCATAGTGTGTCTTGACCCCTTACCTCAAAATAGAACAGGCTCTTGTGTCTTGATAGCTGTTCTGGCTGTGGCTTTGGTCCTCCATCTCAGCAATGTTTCCCTGAACATCATCCAGTAATGATCCTTCCATCTCATCGTGGTCCTCAAGACCTCCTCATATGTGCCTGGCCAGACTAACAGTTCTCTCTTTGGCTTATTTTCCTTCCTTACCCAATTTGGGCCCACGTTCACTCATTTCAACCACACTTTTATCAGTGCTATGTATTCATTTTGACCCTCAGTCACAGCTACCTAACTGATATCTTTAATGTGGGTCAACCCAGCCATATAGACCTTTTCACCAGTGGTTCTAAAATGTCATCTGAAGACCACTGGAGGTCTCTGAAACCAACTCAGGGATTCAGTAATATGTGTGCGTGTGTGTGTGTGTGTGTGTGTATAGTATTTCATGTGTCTTTTTAATTCTAATTTACTTTTAGTAATACAAAGCAGTTTCCAGGTCAAATACAGGAGCAGAAATGAAAATCCATATGCTTATGGATTAATTGTACATTATAAAGAGTTGCAAAAATGTAGAACAATGTTACCTTTCTCATTAAGTTTTTCTGCTTCCATGTATGGTTGTTTTTCATTAAAATGTTACATAGGTTAATGAGTAATGAGTTTATTATGTTTTGATGAGTGAATAATTTTTAAAGTTTTCAAAGGCTATGTGACAGAATGAGGCACAATAATGAAGTCGTCAATGCTGAGACCAAAAGGTTTGGACATTACTGCTATGAAACATGAGGTCACTTATGAACACTGCAGAAGGGTAGTGTCCCAGGGTGCTTCTATGGGGTATCATGCCCCACAGAAAGTGGATAGTGAGCGTGGTCCCCAGGACATAGGTATAAAGATACATTGGAGCTTTGAGACTCTTAGCGTGTAAGTGATAATTTATGCAATGGGTTTGGTTGAAATGTCCCAGAGAATGTAGAGAGAGGAGAAGAGGACAAACTCCCAAGAAATGGCAACCTGGAGAGACAGACGTAAAAAGAAGAGTTTGCAAAGAAGGACCACATAAAATGTCTAAAGACAGAGAAGAAAGTGAGGAGAGTGAAGTGTCACAGAAATCAAGCGACAAGCCTTTCAGTAGGCACAGAGTGGTCAGAGGTGTTAAATTCTGCTCAGAGATGGAGTAAGAGAGGGCTCTGGTGACCCCGGTGAGAGATGTTTCAGTGACCTTGAGGGTAAGAGGTGGACAGAATTCTTGTGTAAACAGTTTCAGATCAAGTGAAAGGTGAAAAAAAAGAGAAAGGTGAAGGGAAAAAAAGTGAAAAATCAGAGATAGCAGCTCTCAAAAATTCAATTAACAGGGAAAAAGGTGATGTAACTGCAACTGGGTGGCAGGGACACAGGATGGGTAAGGATTTTGTTACAGGGAATATTAATATCTAGCTCACAAAGTGGCTTTATAATAGGGGCAGGGCAGGCATGCAGCTGTTAATGTGAGATCCTTGGTGCAGCATTAGGGATCCCACTCTGCCTACAGTCAGCCAGGCAGTGGCCACTGGGGCAGTGTGGTGAGAGACAGGTAGGGCTTTCTCCCAGGGACCCTTCCGCCTTGGCCAGTGGCTGAACTAGGGGGCCAAGGACTATGTCCCGCAGGGCACCAAAACCCTCCCAAGAACTGCCAACTGGCCAGGCTCAGGCCTTGTAGGATCAACAAACCTCTTCCCTGTCTCCACCCCCTAATGACACAATCTTTGTGGGCTGCAGTCCTCCAAACCCCACAGTGGTCTCCACGAGGAGCCTTTGGGTGCCTGGCTCGCTCAGTGGTGTTGGCTGGGCAGGTCTGTGGGGAGCTGGTCCTACGAGTGCCCTAGGCCTGAGCACTGGTGGGAGGAATCAGACCGGGAGCTGGATGAAGGCTCCCAGGCAGAGTAGCTGGCCCACACAGTGACGCCCACCTCTTAGCCAAGGCCTGGACCTCCAAGGGGTAAAGTTGAGCCTTGAGATTTTGCCCTTTCTTCTCAGAACAGAAAATAACATTTGTTTGACGGAGGTTTACAGGAACATCGTGACCTGACCGTGACCTGACCGTGACCTAACTTCAAGAACAAAGGATGTGACCCAAAGAAGTTTACAACAGCTCACTATGCCCCGCCCTCACCTTTCCCAGAGAAAGGGATTTGCTAAAATCTATGGGGGATTTCAAGTTTTTAAGGCAAGAGCTGCCTTGCATGGTTCTGTAATAAACCTTTGTCAGCACAACCTTGTCATAAACCTTTCCTCCAAACTCTGCTCTTTGGTATCTTTGGGCCTCACTGTGCCTCAGGCAGTCAGACTTGCCGTAGTAGCAGCTGAATAGTCTGTTCACTAATTATCCATGTGTATGTCTTTCTTGTCTAATTAAAAGAACCTTGAGTTAACAAAACCCCCCTTTTTTTACCTTCTGAGAATAGGAAACAGTTTCAGATCAAGTGAAAGGTGAAAAAAAAGAGAAAGGTGAAGGGAAAAAAGTGAAAAATCAGAGATAGCAGCTTAAAAATTAACAGGAAAAAGGTGATGTAACTGCAACTGGGTGGCAGGGACACAGGATGGGTAAGGATTTTGTTACAGCGAATATTAATATCTAGCTCACAAAGTGGCTTTATAATAGGGGCAGGGCAGGCATGCAGCTGTTAATGTGAGATCCTTGGTGCAGCATTAGGGATCCCACTCTGCCTACAGTCAGCCAGGCAGTGGCCACTGGGGCAGTGTGGTGAGAGACAGGTAGGGCTTTCTCCCAGGGACCCTTCCGCCTTGGCCAGTGGCTGAACTAGGGGGCCAAGGACTATGTCCCGCAGGGCACCAAAACCCTCCCAAGAACTGCCAACTGGCCAGGCTCAGGCCTTGTAGGATCAACAAACCTCTTCCCTGTCTCCACCCCCTAATGACACAATCTTTGTGGGCTGCAGTCCTCCAAACCCCACAGTGGTCTCCACGAGGAGCCTTTGGGTGCCTGGCTCGCTCAGTGGTGTTGGCTGGGCAGGTCTGTGGGGAGCTGGTCCTACGAGTGCCCTAGGCCTGAGCACTGGTGGGAGGAATCAGACCGGGAGCTGGATGAAGGCTCCCAGGCAGAGTAGCTGGCCCACACAGTGACGCCCACCTCTTAGCCAAGGCCTGGACCTCCAAGGGGTAAAGTTGAGCCTTGAGATTTTGCCCTTTCTTCTCAGAACAGAAAATAACATTTGTTTGACGGAGGTTTACAGGAACATCGTGACCTGACCGTGACCTGACCGTGACCTAACTTCAAGAACAAAGGATGTGACCCAAAGAAGTTTACAACAGCTCACTATGCCCCGCCCTCACCTTTCCCAGAGAAAGGGATTTGCTAAAATCTATGGGGGATTTCAAGTTTTTAAGGCAAGAGCTGCCTTGCATGGTTCTGTAATAAACCTTTGTCAGCACAACCTTGTCATAAACCTTTCCTCCAAACTCTGCTCTTTGGTATCTTTGGGCCTCACTGTGCCTCAGGCAGTCAGACTTGCCGTAGTAGCAGCTGAATAGTCTGTTCACTAATTATCTTCATGTGTATGTCTTTCTTGTCTAATTAAAAGAACCTTGAGTTAACACCCCTCTCTGTATTCTCAGCATCCACTATTTACCTGACAAAGATCTTCACAGGAAGACCTGTATGTGTTGGTTTAAATTAATTACCTACCTTTCTTATTCTTTCTTAATATAAAGCAGGCTTTCCTGATAATCAGTGGAAATAAGGAGCTAACAGTCATCCCATTTGAAGAAAGCCTTGAAATGCTTACATTAATAAGGTCAGGCAGCTAGTATCAAGGCAAGAGAATAACGTAAAAATTCTAAAAAATAAAAATCATTTTAAATCTTGTTCCTTGTTCCTCCTTGAAGAGAAGATGTGTATTAACTATATGTATTTCAAGGCAGTAGCAACAGGGAACGCCGAAGAGAGTCACCAACTGTGGAAGCTCTGAGGAAGAAGTGGAGCTTTGACTGATGGAAAGATACACTCAGTTCATTTGTGTCCGTCTAGTAAATGGAGCTTTGAAAATCTTAAATATCCACCGAGGTTATTAACAGTGATCTTTTAAAGATCTATGACATATTAGGGAAATGAAATCATTACAGAAAATCGCCTGTTCAGAAGAAAAAGAAAATAAGCCTAATTAAAAGGGATGGTGATTAAAATTTACATGTCTGATTCATAATTCGTCAATTATTTTTGTGAGATTACTCTTAACATCTGTGTATTAAAAATTCCATTATGAATACAAAACACACGGGCGTCTCTAAGCTCGAAAATAAAAATTATGCACAACGCTAATCAGCAGCACGCTAATGACCATTTGTTTTGTTCATTAGTGAGATGAAAAACTGGTGAAGTGAATATTCTCTACCATAATTTTTCATTAAAGAAGCATTTTTCTTCTGAACTAGAAGCTTGTTTTAAATAGAGCAGAGCCAACAACAGGCTCTCAAAATGAATCGAGTTCTAATTAATGATCCCAAACACTCAGGACTAGTAACTCCTTAACTCTTTCAGTGTGTTGGTAGAAAATAGAGTAGGGGCTGAACTTCAGCCCTGTTTGTAATGGACATCTATCCCATTCTTCATTCCCCATAAGCTTTGTATACCCTTCCCTTTGGGGGGACATGTCCACAGTATGATTATCACCTCTGAAGTATGGAACTCAAAAGTCAATTCCCAGCCCCCGTTGCAGAGAGGACAAAGGCACGTGACCAGAGTACCGCCATCAGACCCACCTGCTGGGCCTTGCATTCAGACCTGAGGGTCAGGAGCAACTAGATGCAGGAGGTGGGAATGGGGACAGCACCGGCTTCCCTGTTGTTGCAAGTCTGCGTTCCTGGTGCACAGAAGTGCAGTGGGCACCAGCCTGAACTTCCGGTATTTGGCTCCCAATAGGCCGTGAGTACCGTTTCCCTCAGTAGTCCGGTTCTGTTTCATGATTTGGAGAATTATTGCCAGAAGCTTAGTTTTGAGTTCATTCTTTTTTTTTTTTTTCCTCCCAAAGTATCCCAGCGAATCTGTTAGCCACCTGTCGTTAAATATATCTATCCACTCTTCTGATTAAACTAGCCAGAACGGTTTTGATTGCTTGCAACTAAGTGTTCTGACTGATACGCCATTGTAGCTCATAAATTGGAAAGGTGGGGACAAATAAGCTCTAAACGTTTCTTAGAGCTCTTTGACTCTTTCCTGGAAGAATTTATATGCAGTCAGTATATCGGACGTTTCCACTAAACATTAATGAAACTGAACAGCCAAGTACAAGGAGAAGCAGACAGCTGTCAGGGCTTTGGGTTCTCATTTTGATGCCACTGTTACCAGTTTAAGTTCAAGCTAAACACAATGATTCTCAATTGTATCACTTACAATAGATGGCAGTCATACCTAACGATTGTTAGGATTAAATGGGATAATATTTACAAAGTATTAGGGCAGTGCTTCATACTGACTGACAAAGAGGTTTTATTCAGCTCTTGCTAATACCTTATAATATGGGGGAATTTTCAGTTACAGAGAATCCAATCCACTCCAGCTACTTAAGCAGAAAGGGATTTATTTTAGAGAATTAAACCACTTCCAGAATGTTTGGTAGAACTGAAGAAATGGAGAGTAGGGTAAGTTTCTAGCCCTAGTTTGTAAATGGACATCTATCCCATTCCCCTTTTCATTCCCCATAAGCTTTGTATACCCTTCCCTTTGGGGGGACATGTCCACAGTATGATTATCACCTCTGAAGTATGGAACTCAAAAGTCAATTCCCAGCCCCCGTTGCAGAGAGGACAAAGGCACGTGACCAGAGTACCGCCATCAGACCCACCTGCTGGGCCTTGCATTCAGACCTGAGGGTCAGGAGCAACTAGATGCAGGAGGTGGGAATGGGGACAGCACCGGCTTCCCTGTTGTTGCAAGTCTGCGTTCCTGGTGCACAGAAGTGCAGTGGGCACCAGCCTGAACTTCCGGTATTTGGCTCCCAATAGGCCGTGAGTACCGTTTCCCTCAGTAGTCCGGTTCTGTTTCATGATTTGGAGAATTATTGCCAGAAGCTTAGTTTTGAGTTCATTCTTTTTTTTTTTTTTCCTCCCAAAGTATCCCAGCGAATCTGTTAGCCACCTGTCGTTAAATATATCTATCCACTCTTCTGATTAAACTAGCCAGAACGGTTTTGATTGCTTGCAACTAAGTGTTCTGACTGATACGCCATTGTAGCTCATAAATTGGAAAGGTGGGGACAAATAAGCTCTAAACGTTTCTTAGAGCTCTTTGACTCTTTCCTGGAAGAATTTATATGCAGTCAGTATATCGGACGTTTCCACTAAACATTAATGAAACTGAACAGCCAAGTACAAGGAGAAGCAGACAGCTGTCAGGGCTTTGGGTTCTCATTTTGATGCCACTGTTACCAGTTTAAGTTCAAGCTAAACACAATGATTCTCAATTGTATCACTTACAATAGATGGCAGTCATACCTAACGATTGTTAGGATTAAATGGGATAATATTTACAAAGTATTAGGGCAGTGCTTCATACTGACTGACAAAGAGGTTTTATTCAGCTCTTGCTAATACCTTATAATATGGGGGAATTTTCAGTTACAGAGAATCCAATCCACTCCAGCTACTTAAGCAGAAAGGGATTTATTTTAGAGAATTAAACCACTTCCAGAATGTTTGGTAGAACTGAAGAAATGGAGAGTAGGGTAAGTTTCTAGAAAATCACTCCCAAACTGCCTGCAGAATAGGCTAACAGGGAAGCTGCTGTCTTGTCCTGAGCTATAAGGTATGGGAGCAGGAAGCCTTCTCATCACCAGGCAGCTTTGCTAAAGCTGCTGGCTCCACTGCCTGTGCTCTGCTCAGGACTCTACCTGCTGAGTCAGGAATCACAATTCAGTTCCCATCAGACTAAAAATAGGATTTGTTTTATTATACCAATTTTATATGAACAAAACCATAAACTATATACTCTTTACTGTCATGTAGGTGAGACCCATGCATGTTGTTCTACGCAGCAGTAGTGCAGACTTTCATTGTTCTGTAGCAGGACGAGGTGGGCAGAATAACGCCCTCCAGCACTGTTAAGCATCCTAACATCTAGAACCTGTGAAGGTTCCAAGGCTCAGCCAAGGACGGTTGATTTGCATGTGGAATGCTCAACAGCTGACCTTAACCTAGGGAGAGTATCCTGGATTAGCCAGATGAACTCGAGGTGTTACGAGAGTTTGTGAGAAGGACTGGGCTGAGGCTGGCTTTTCTCCTGTTAAGATGAAGAAAGTGGTCCAGGAGATAAAGTCTGAAATGTAAAATTTCGAAGTGGCTGTGCTCTAGAAGCCGGAGCCGACGAGTAAACATCTTCTCCCTTAGACCTTCCAGCAAGGAGTCCAGCCCTGTCTACACCTGGTTTCAGCTCATGCTCCCTGTGTCAGACGTCTGATCTGCAAAACAGTAAGAGAACAACTTTGTGGTGTTTTCAGTCACTACGTTTGTGGTAGTTTGTAACAGTTCATAGCAATTTGTAGTTTATAGAAAACTAATACTTAGGGTTCCTCGACCTCAGCACTACTGACAATTTGGACCAGTCAGTTCTTTGCAGAAGGGGCTCTCCTGTGCAAACTAGGAGGCTTGGCAGTGGTCTGGATTCCACTCACTAAATGCCATTAGCACTCCTATCAGATGGGACATATAAAATGTCTTCCAGATAGTGCCAGATGTCCCTGGAGACCAAAATCACTGCTGGTTGTGAATACTACATAGTATTTTGTTGTATAAATATGGCACAATTTAGAAGTCTATTATTTGAAAATGTTTGGATTGTTTCCAAAAATTATTATTGCTGATAATGCTTCCATGGCTATCTGTGTGTGTTTTGGTTGATACACGTGCAGCTGTTAGATATGTACCAAAAAATAGAATCACTCGGTCACAGAGCATACCTTTTGTAACCAATTTACAATTCTATAGGCAAAGAAAAAAATGTAGGGAAAGTCTCTGTAGTATTCCATTCTTGCTGATACTTCGCATGACCTGCTGTTTTCATATTCACCATTCTAGTGTGTACAGCTTCTTGTAACTTAAATTTACATTTCTAATATCTAATAAATGACACATTTTTGCAATTTGTGTATTCCACTCTGAAAGTCTTGTATGTGAAATATCTAGTCAAGTCTCCAACCCATCTGTTTTTCCATTGGCTTTTTTTATTTTCAGGGGTTAGTTTTATCCAAATTCCCTGTTGGTTATATACATACATTGCCTGGGTGATTGAGCCTAATTATCTCAAGGCAGTACAGCTGTTATTCAGTGGCCTCGAGATTAAGTTTGGAATCCAGGTGAAACTGAAGTGCCTCTTTAGTGGGCATTTACCCTAACTTTTTTTTTTTTCTTTTCCCCATCCTGTATCTTTTATTTATATTTATTTTCATCCTTTTTTCTTTTTTTAATTCTTTGGCTTGTGTGGGCCTCTGGTTTCAGCTCATGCTCCCTGTGTCAGACGTCTGATCTGCAAAACAGTAAGAGAACAACTTTGTGGTGTTTTCAGTCACTACGTTTGTGGTAGTTTGTAACAGTTCATAGCAATTTGTAGTTTATAGAAAACTAATACTTAGGGTTCCTCGACCTCAGCACTACTGACAATTTGGACCAGTCAGTTCTTTGCAGAAGGGGCTCTCCTGTGCAAACTAGGAGGCTTGGCAGTGGTCTGGATTCCACTCACTAAATGCCATTAGCACTCCTATCAGATGGGACATATAAAATGTCTTCCAGATAGTGCCAGATGTCCCTGGAGACCAAAATCACTGCTGGTTGTGAATACTACATAGTATTTTGTTGTATAAATATGGCACAATTTAGAAGTCTATTATTTGAAAATGTTTGGATTTTTTCCCAAAAAATTATTATTGCTGATAATGCTTCCATGGCTATCTGTGTGTGTTTTGGTTGATACACGTGCAGCTGTTAGATATGTACCAAAAAATAGAATCACTCGGTCACAGAGCATACCTTTTGTAACCAATTTACAATTCTATAGGCAAAGAAAAAAATGTAGGGAAAGTCTCTGTAGTATTCCATTCTTGCTGATACTTCGCATGACCTGCTGTTTTCATATTCACCATTCTAGTGTGTACAGCTTCTTGTAACTTAAATTTACATTTCTAATATCTAATAAATGACACATTTTTGCAATTTGTGTATTCCACTCTGAAAGTCTTGTATGTGAAATATCTAGTCAAGTCTCCAACCCATCTGTTTTTCCATTGGCTTTTTTTATTTTCAGGGGTTAGTTTTATCCAAATTCCCTGTTGGTTATATACATACATTGCCTGGGTGATTGAGCCTAATTATCTCAAGGCAGTACAGCTGTTATTCAGTGGCCTCGAGATTAAGTTTGGAATCCAGGTGAAACTGAAGTGCCTCTTTAGTGGGCATTTACCCTAACTTTTTTTTTTTTCTTTTCCCCATCCTGTATCTTTTATTTATATTTATTTTCATCCTTTTTTCTTTTTTTTTAATTCTTTGGCTTGTGTGGGCCTCTGGTTGCAGTGGCCTCTTTTGCTGAAGAGCACCGACTCTGGGCGCATGCGTTCCAGAGGGCTGGCTCATAATTGGACACACCGTCCAGTCTCTCTGCAGCACGTGGGATCTTCCTCCGTCAGAGATCAAACCGGTGCCCTTGCACTGCAAGGAAGACTCTTTACCCGCTGAACCCCCCAGGGAAGACCACTCTAACCTTTTGTATTTTTTGGTGAGACTCCTAAAAAATTTTCTTCTTTGCACAGATTTTCCAGTGATGTTTCTTAGTTTCTGGTGGTAGTCTAGTTACTAAGCCGTGTCTGACTCTTGCGACCCCGTGGACTGTAGCCCACCAGGCTCCTCTGTCCATGAAATTTTCCAGACAAGAATACTGGAGTGGTTTGCCATTTCCTTCTCCGGAGGATATTCCCAGTTCAGGGATTGAACCCAGCTCTTGCACTGCAGGCAGACTCTACAGACTGAGCTACCAGGGAAGTCATTTTTATCTTGGTGCAATGCCTTGAAGACAAACCCCTTCAAGATCCGAGGTCTTGTCTCCCTGCTTCTCTTCAGGATCTTCATTGTTCCAAATCTAGTTTTTGTCTCTCTGGAACTATGCAGTTGCCAAAAGCTCTGGTGATGTGTCTACTTCTTATCTACAGGTCTCCATCTAGTTTCCCTGGCCCCCCAGTACTCCCCAGCCAATAACTGTCAAATACCTCGAGACAAAAGTAGGCCATCTAGCCACACTCCCCTTCACTTTATGATCTTGTCAAGTCTCCAACCCATCTGTTTTTCCATTGGCTTTTTATTTTCAGGGGTTAGTTTTATCCAAATTCCTGTTGGTTATATACATACATTGCCTGGGTGATTGAGCCTAATTATCTCAAGGCAGTACAGCTGTTATTCAGTGGCCTCGAGATTAAGTTTGGAATCCAGGTGAAACTGAAGTGCCTCTTTAGTGGGCATTTACCCTAACTTTTTTTTTTTTCTTTTCCCCATCCTGTATCTTTTATTTATATTTATTTTCATCCTTTTTTCTTTTTTTTTAATTCTTTGGCTTGTGTGGGCCTCTGGTTGCAGTGGCCTCTTTTGCTGAAGAGCACCGACTCTGGGCGCATGCGTTCCAGAGGGCTGGCTCATAATTGGACACACCCGTCCAGTCTCTCTGCAGCACGTGGGATCTTCCTCCGTCAGAGATCAAACCGGTGCCCTTGCACTGCAAGGAAGACTCTTTACCCGCTGAACCCCCCAGGGAAGACCACTCTAACCTTTTGTATTTTTTGGTGAGACTCCTAAAAATTCTCTTCTTTGCACAGATTTTCCAGTGATGTTTCTTAGTTTCTGGTGGTAGTCTAGTTACTAAGCCGTGTCTGACTCTTGCGACCCCGTGGACTGTAGCCCACCAGGCTCCTCTGTCCATGAAATTTTCCAGACAAGAATACTGGAGTGGTTTGCCATTTCCTTCTCCGGAGGATATTCCCAGTTCAGGGATTGAACCCAGCTCTTGCACTGCAGGCAGACTCTACAGACTGAGCTACCAGGGAAGTCATTTTTATCTTGGTGCAATGCCTTGAAGACAAACCCCTTCAAGATCCGAGGTCTTGTCTCCCTGCTTCTCTTCAGGATCTTCATTGTTCCAAATCTAGTTTTTGTCTCTCTGGAACTATGCAGTTGCCAAAAGCTCTGGTGATGTGTCTACTTCTTATCTACAGGTCTCCATCTAGTTTCCCTGGCCCCCCAGTACTCCCCAGCCAATAACTGTCAAATACCTCGAGACAAAAGTAGGCCATCTAGCCACACTCCCCTTCACTTTATGATCTTGTGTCTGATGATCTGATTGCCTGGGAACACTCTCATACCTTCAAACAGATGATTTTGTACTTTAGAGCAATTTTGTAATTGGCTTTCTAATATTC
This sequence comes from Tragulus kanchil, assembly GCA_022376925.1. Classification (NCBI taxonomy): domain Eukaryota; kingdom Metazoa; phylum Chordata; class Mammalia; order Artiodactyla; family Tragulidae; genus Tragulus; species Tragulus kanchil. Next base: position 50,847,383 of record JAIOJX010000029.1, on the reverse strand, counting down.
TCCCCAGGATAAACGATCTGCTGAATTCCATCATAGCTGGAAGCTGAAATGCCCCAACAGAGGCCTGAGAGGCCGCATTCATCTGTATCCATCCCAAATTCCTTTCTCCTCATTCAAAATTATTGTTCTTCCCGGTAATTTAACATCCCACAATATTAAACTCTGTCGCTGATTTTCAGCTAGTGTAGCCTTGTCGCCAGCAATAAGAGATTCCTACAGAAAAAAATCACAGACGCTCTCTGACAGGGCCTTGTACTGAGAACTTAAAAGTATGAGGATGTTATTTTCATTCTTCTCTAGTACAGCTCGAAGCAGGGAGCCTTTCACTTGCATGGTTCATTGCAATAGCTACTAGGTCTAATAAAGATTCAGGTTCATAACTCATCAAATGACCACAGATAAAAATGGTTTTGCCATGGTCAGCCATAGACCACATTCTGCTCATTTCATGTTGATACAAATTCTTTCCAGGTAAGGTAACCCAATTTTCCATTTCCTATAGAATTCTGTGACCTACGGACATCCCTGTTACCGAGAAGTGCATTGTTTCAGAAACATCATCTGATTTAATCAGAAAGGGAAATTTTTACTACTCTTCTAGAACAGTTAGACAAACTGAAGAAATACACTCTAAGCTAAACTTCTAGGGAAAACAAGCAAAACAGTCTATGGCCTGGGCCATTAACAGCCCTGCCACAGCTGTTATAATCCACAGGCTGTAGCATCAGGAGTTGTTCCTGGTCTCCAGAAGCATGCTGTGCCTGCTGGGTCCTGGATCATCGAAACCAGCTCAAGCCTGGGCCTTTCCCCCTCTTACATGGTTTTGAAGCTGCCTTTCATGTGAGTTTATCTGAGGAGCAAAATCAGGTTCATTTCTGATACCCTCTGATTTTCGGCTCTAAGAGGGGAGGACAATGCAGCATGGAGTTGCCAGTCTTTGCAGTGCAGGAGAGCATTTGAGAAGGAAGCAGGAAATCATGACCACCAGTCTGCCGTGGCCACCGTTCACCTTATGACCTACTTCCCAATGTATGCATAATTTTTATTTTTTGATGTTATTGGACCAGAATGACTTGCTTATAGGCCCTTATACTGTGTGATCAACACTGAAGTATTTTAGCCCTCAGGCCTGCTTCTCTTTCTGTTCTCCCTCTCAGTGAAGAACAACAGGTCCAAACTTGAGGCCTGTGAGGGGCTGAGAATTGTTCTGTTTTCTTTCCATGACACCCATCCAGGCCTAGTTCCCAACATGGGATTCTCTCTCTTTTGCACTGGGCACTTCTTCTTGTCCATTCTCTCTGCTACTTCATTCTTAGATTATTGTAATAACCTTTCAGTTGTTCTTCTTCCATGGACTCTTTCCTTCCAGATAATCATCCCCGAACAGGTTGTCTCCTTCCCATTACTAATGAAGGTCTTTCTCATTTTGGCCTGCCCATTCTGGATAGTCACCCTTCCCCCAACCATACACAACTACTAGCGGTTGACCATGTTCACTTTATAATTGTGCCTTCTTTCACTCTCGTTTATACAAATTCTTTCCAGGTAAGGTAACCCAATTTTCCATTTCCTATAGAATTCTGTGACCTACGGACATCCCTGTTACCGAGAAGTGCATTGTTTCAGAAACATCATCTGATTTAATCAGAAAGGAAATTTTACTACTCTTCTAGAACAGTTAGACAAACTGAAGAAATACACTCTAAGCTAAACTTCTAGGGAAAACAAGCAAAACAGTCTATGGCCTGGGCCATTAACAGCCCTGCCACAGCTGTTATAATCCACAGGCTGTAGCATCAGGAGTTGTTCCTGGTCTCCAGAAGCATGCTGTGCCTGCTGGGTCCTGGATCATCGAAACCAGCTCAAGCCTGGGCCTTTCCCCCTCTTACATGGTTTTGAAGCTGCCTTTCATGTGAGTTTATCTGAGGAGCAAAATCAGGTTCATTTCTGATACCCTCTGATTTTCGGCTCTAAGAGGGGAGGACAATGCAGCATGGAGTTGCCAGTCTTTGCAGTGCAGGAGAGCATTTGAGAAGGAAGCAGGAAATCATGACCACCAGTCTGCCGTGGCCACCGTTCACCTTATGACCTACTTCCCAATGTATGCATAATTTTTATTTTTTGATGTTATTGGACCAGAATGACTTGCTTATAGGCCCTTATACTGTGTGATCAACACTGAAGTATTTTAGCCCTCAGGCCTGCTTCTCTTTCTGTTCTCCCTCTCAGTGAAGAACAACAGGTCCAAACTTGAGGCCTGTGAGGGGCTGAGAATTGTTCTGTTTTCTTTCCATGACACCCATCCAGGCCTAGTTCCCAACATGGGATTCTCTCTCTTTTGCACTGGGCACTTCTTCTTGTCCATTCTCTCTGCTACTTCATTCTTAGATTATTGTAATAACCTTTCAGTTGTTCTTCTTCCATGGACTCTTTCCTTCCAGATAATCATCCCCGAACAGGTTGTCTCCTTCCCATTACTAATGAAGGTCTTTCTCATTTTGGCCTGCCCATTCTGGATAGTCACCCTTCCCCCAACCATACACAACTACTAGCGGTTGACCATGTTCACTTTATAATTGTGCCTTCTTTCACTCTCGTTTATACACTTCATTCACTCCCACCTATTTTGCCTGAAAATTCCTTGACCTATCGGATTATCTTTCTTAAGAGCTATCCATCCTTTAAAACTCCTGTTCAAGTATCACTTAATCCCAGAAGTTTCCCAAACTTCATCCTGCTTTAGATGAACATAAGACTAGTACAGCATCAGCCATACTCTTCTGTCAACAAGATTTCACCTGATTTTCCCCTAGACTATCAGATCCTTGAGGGCAAGTGTCACATCTTATTAAACTTGGACTGCCTAGTAAGAAAGGTTAAAGCTGAAGTTGAATAGTGAGTCATATTGTGGGGAAAAAAAAACAGTGATAAGAGTAGAAATTTTAGCAGCATTTTTCAAAACTTACAAATTATAATTTTAATTCATTGCAAGTTGGAACTTTAGAATTTATTTTCCACATTTGCTGTGTTTTCAATTAATGATGACAGTGGATGAAGAAACTTTACTAACATTGGCCAGGAAGCCTTGTCCTAAAGAATTTTCTGTTCATGTTCAATTCAGTCACTCAGTCATGTCCAACTCTTTGCAACCTGATGGACTATAGCACTCCAGGATTCCCTGTCCTTCACCATCTCCCGGGGCTTGCTTAAATTCATGTCCGTTGAGTTCATGATGCCATCCAACCATCTTGTAGTCCGTCATCCCCTTCTTCTGCTGCCTTCTATTTTTCTCAACATCATGCTCTTTTCCAATGAGTTGTCTCTTCATATCAGGTGGCCAAAGTATTGGAGCTTCAGCTTCGGCACCAGTTCTTGCAACAAATATTCAGAGTTTGATTTCTTTTAGGATTGACTGGTTTGATCTTGCAGTCCAAGGGACTCTCAAGAGCCTTCTCCAACAGCACAGTTTAAAGGAATCGATTCTGCAGCACTCAGCCTTATTTATGGTCCAACTCTCACAGCCATACATGACAAGTGGGAAAACCATAGCTGTGACTATATTGGCTTTTGTTAGCAAAGTTTGAATATTCTATCTAGGTTTGTCATAGCTTTTCTTCTAAGGAGCAAGCATCATTTAATTTCCTGGTTGCAGTCACCATCCATACTGATTTTGGAGCCCAAGAAAATAAGGTCTGTCACTGTTTCCATTGTTTGCTCATCTATTTGCCATGAAGTAATAGGACTGGATGCCATGATCTCAGTTTTTTGAATGTTGAGTTTTAGGCCAGCTTTTTAGGGCCCCTGAATTTGACAAGCTATATAACATGTTTTGTTTTTATTGTGCTTCAATTTATTGAGCTTTGCAGGTGTCATGCCTTTAATTTTGAGTCTGTGGCAATCATGAGTCAAACAAGGCTATCAGCATGATTTTTCTAATAATATTTGATCACTTTCAGTATCTGTGTCATATTTTGTTAATTTTTGTGATATTTCAAGCCTTTTCATTATTACTCTGTTTTGGTGATATGTGGTCAAATATCTTTGTTATAACTCACTGAAGTTACAGATGATGCTTAGTATATTTTAGCAATAAAGATTTTTTTAAAGTAAGGTATATATACATCATTTTTAAGACATTATTGTATTTTATACTTAATAGATTACAATATAGTAAGGATAAAACATAGCTCTTATATGTATTGGGAAATCAAAAAATTGTACGACGTACTCTATTGTCATGCTCACTTTATTGCAGCAGTCTTGAACCTAACCTGAAATCTCTCTGAGATGTACCTGTATTACACCTGTATTAATGTAGAGCTTTAAACGATGACCATTCTGGCAAGTGTGAAGTGATACCTCATTATAGTTTTGCTTTGCATTTCTTTAATAATTAGTGATTTTGAGCATTTCTTCATGTACCTCTTGTATATCTGTATATCTTCCTTGGAGAAATGTTGTTTAAGTCTTCTGACCATTTTTTGATTGGGTTGTTTGTTTTTTAATATTAAACTATATGAGCTGTTTGTACATTTTGAAGGTTAATCCCTTGTTAGTTTTTTAGCTTGCAAATATTATCTCCCATACTGAGAATTGTTTTTTCACTTTGTTTATGGTTTCCTTTGCTGTGCAAAAGCTTTTAAGTTGAATTAGATCCTTTTTTTTTTTTTTTTAATTTTCATTACTCTAGGAGGTGGATCAAAAAAGATGTTGTGATTTATGTCCAAGAGTGTTCTGCTTGTGTTTTCCTTTAAGAGTGTTCAATCTTACATATAGGTCCATAATCCATTTTGAGTTTATTTTTATGTATGGTGTAAAGGAATGCTCTGATTTCATTCTTTTACACGTAGCTCTCCAGTTTTCCCAGCACCACTTATAGATGGGTGAAATAGAGGAGGTGGGAGGAAGGACTAGGAGGAAGGAGATATACGTGTGTATATATATATATATATATATATATATATATATATATAGCTGATTCGCTTTATTGTACAGCAGAAACTAATACACTATTGCAAAGCAACTGTACCCCAATTTCTAAAAAGTCTCATGGAGACCACCTTTTCTCAAGTTTTAAGAGTTTTTTGAAAAGTTATTTTTGTTGAAGTATAGTTGATTTATAATATTATATAAGTTTCAGGTGTACAACAAAATGATTCAACATTTTTATAGATTATACTTAAAGTTATTATAACATAATAGCTACATTCCCTGGGCTGTACAACATATCCTTGCATCTTATTTATTTTATACATAGTAGTTTGTACCTCTTAATCCCCTAATCCTCTCTTGCCCCTCCCTGATTCCTCTTCACACTGATAACTACTAGTTTGTTTTCTGTATCTATGAGTCTGTTTCTATTTTTCAATATATTTATTTAGTTTATATTTTAGTGTCTACATATAAGTGATAACATACACTATTTGTGTGTCTCTGATTTATTTTACCTAGGATTGTATTCTTCGTGTCCATCTGGGATTTTTGCAAATGGCGGAATTTCACTCTTCTTTGTGACTGAGTAGTATTCCATTGTATAAATATACCACATCTTCTTTATCCTTTCATCTCTTGATGGACACTTAGTTTGCTCTCATATCTTGGCTATCATAAGTAATGCCTCTATGAACATCGAGGTGTATATGTATTTTTGATGTAATGTTTTCACCCAAGAGTGAAATTACTGTTATCACATGGTAGTTCTACTTTTAGTTTTTTTGGAAAACTTCAATACTGTTTTCATTGATTTTTTTTACAGTTGAATTAGATCCTTTTTTTTTTAATTTTCATTACTCTAGGAGGTGGATCAAAAAAGATGTTGTGATTTATGTCCAAGAGTGTTCTGCTTGTGTTTTCCTTTAAGAGTGTTCAATCTTACATATAGGTCCATAATCCATTTTGAGTTTATTTTTATGTATGGTGTAAAGGAATGCTCTGATTTCATTCTTTTACACGTAGCTCTCCAGTTTTCCCAGCACCACTTATAGATGGGTGAAATAGAGGAGGTGGGAGGAAGGACTAGGAGGAAGGAGATATACGTGTGTATATATATATATATATATATATATATATATATATAGCTGATTCGCTTTATTGTACAGCAGAAACTAATACACTATTGCAAAGCAACTGTACCCCAATTTCTAAAAAGTCTCATGGAGACCACCTTTTCTCAAGTTTTAAGAGTTTTTTGAAAAGTTATTTTTGTTGAAGTATAGTTGATTTATAATATTATATAAGTTTCAGGTGTACAACAAAATGATTCAACATTTTATAGATTATACTTAAAGTTATTATAACATAATAGCTACATTCCCTGGGCTGTACAACATATCCTTGCATCTTATTTATTTTATACATAGTAGTTTGTACCTCTTAATCCCCTAATCCTCTCTTGCCCCTCCCTGATTCCTCTTCACACTGATAACTACTAGTTTGTTTTCTGTATCTATGAGTCTGTTTCTATTTTTCAATATATTTATTTAGTTTATATTTTAGTGTCTACATATAAGTGATAACATACACTATTTGTGTGTCTCTGATTTATTTTACCTAGGATTGTATTCTTCGTGTCCATCTGGGATTTTTGCAAATGGCGGAATTTCACTCTTCTTTGTGACTGAGTAGTATTCCATTGTATAAATATACCACATCTTCTTTATCCTTTCATCTCTTGATGGACACTTAGTTTGCTCTCATATCTTGGCTATCATAAGTAATGCCTCTATGAACATCGAGGTGTATATGTATTTTTGATGTAATGTTTTCACCCAAGAGTGAAATTACTGTTATCACATGGTAGTTCTACTTTTAGTTTTTTTGGAAAACTTCAATACTGTTTTCCATAATGGCAATGCCAGTTTCTGTTCCCACCAACACTGTATCAATACTCAGGTTCCCTTTTCTCCACATCCTCACCAACATTTGTTATTTGTGGTCTTTTTGAGAATAGCCATTCTGACAGGTTTGAGATGATACTTCATTGTAGTTTTGATTTGCATTTCCCTGACTCTTAATCATTTTGAGCATTTTTCATATACCTGTGAGATACTAAGGATGGTTTTAAATCAATTCTAACATAGTAGGGTGAATTCTAAAAGTTTACCCTGACTGAATATATTCTTAAATGCAACCACATTCCTTTAAAATGTTTCCAGAAATAACATATTTCTGTGATATGCACACATGCTTTGAAAGTAATACTGTCTTTTGTATATAAAGACCACACAACTAGTAAGGTGTCAATGACCATGTATTTTAGCTAATAAACACCCAACTGTGAATCCAAGTTAAACCAAACTTAGTCCTAAAGTTTGAAAAGAACAGCATGCATTTTGTTTGTCCAAACAAAATGTCCAACCAAAACTAGAGGTTTATCTCTGAGCAAAACGAGGCTCTAACGAAGTTCTTAATCAAACTATATTGAAAGAATAGCAATAAGGTTTTAAATTATTTGAAAAATGGTGATGTGGCAAATAAACTTGGGAGATGCTGAGTTAAACAAATCTGGACAGGTTTGTTTTTGTCTTATGTTTGGTTCTCAGAGTAGGACTTTCTGAATTCTTAATGTGATAAGAAGTTTGTTGATTCTCTAAGAAAATTTAGACTAGGAGATGTCCCCCCAAGTACCTGAGTACAGAATTGACCCCATCTCCAAATAGGCATAATTTTTCTGCTTCTTTTTACATTGCCTGTTTATATTTTTCAGAGAAAACAATTCAGAGAACTTGATTTCAGAAATGCTATCTTAACAAAAAGAACTGAGTTGCTAGGAAATCTTGACAACAGCTTTATTAAAAAAAAAAAAAAATCAAAAGACTAAATCAAGCCTTGTAAATCAGAAAAAATGTACAAAATTTTACCTAGATTTTAATCAAATTACTCTAGACTCTTCTAAAACCCAAGAGTGAAATTACTGTTATCACATGGTAGTTCTACTTTTAGTTTTGGAAAACTTCAATACTGTTTTCCATAATGGCAATGCCAGTTTCTGTTCCCACCAACACTGTATCAATACTCAGGTTCCCTTTTCTCCACATCCTCACCAACATTTGTTATTTGTGGTCTTTTTGAGAATAGCCATTCTGACAGGTTTGAGATGATACTTCATTGTAGTTTTGATTTGCATTTCCCTGACTCTTAATCATTTTGAGCATTTTTCATATACCTGTGAGATACTAAGGATGGTTTTAAATCAATTCTAACATAGTAGGGTGAATTCTAAAAGTTTACCCTGACTGAATATATTCTTAAATGCAACCACATTCCTTTAAAATGTTTCCAGAAATAACATATTTCTGTGATATGCACACATGCTTTGAAAGTAATACTGTCTTTTGTATATAAAGACCACACAACTAGTAAGGTGTCAATGACCATGTATTTTAGCTAATAAACACCCAACTGTGAATCCAAGTTAAACCAAACTTAGTCCTAAAGTTTGAAAAGAACAGCATGCATTTTGTTTGTCCAAACAAAATGTCCAACCAAAACTAGAGGTTTATCTCTGAGCAAAACGAGGCTCTAACGAAGTTCTTAATCAAACTATATTGAAAGAATAGCAATAAGGTTTTAAATTATTTGAAAATGGTGATGTGGCAAATAAACTTGGGAGATGCTGAGTTAAACAAATCTGGACAGGTTTGTTTTTGTCTTATGTTTGGTTCTCAGAGTAGGACTTTCTGAATTCTTAATGTGATAAGAAGTTTGTTGATTCTCTAAGAAAATTTAGACTAGGAGATGTCCCCCCAAGTACCTGAGTACAGAATTGACCCCATCTCCAAATAGGCATAATTTTTCTGCTTCTTTTTACATTGCCTGTTTATATTTTTCAGAGAAAACAATTCAGAGAACTTGATTTCAGAAATGCTATCTTAACAAAAAGAACTGAGTTGCTAGGAAATCTTGACAACAGCTTTATTAAAAAAAAAAAAAAATCAAAAGACTAAATCAAGCCTTGTAAATCAGAAAAAATGTACAAAATTTTACCTAGATTTTAATCAAATATCACCTTCTACTGATTCTCTTCTCAACAAATGAAACAATGATTGCCTTGTAAGAGTGTTTTTTGTTTTTTTTTTTTAGTGAAAAGTGTATTAAAGTAAGGAAGGATAGGGAAAAGCTTCCAGCATAGACACTGGAAGGGAGATAGAAGAGTATCCCCTGTTTCTTTTTTCTTTAGCAGTATTATACCTGAATTCCTGACTAGTATTGTCAGAAATGAAGTCCTCTCCTTAGAATTCATTTCTACATTCAGTAGCTGGCTGCTTAACAGAAATATCCACATTGAATCTAAACTAGTTAGGAGCCATGCTTCTGGTTTACCAATCTCTGAGATATATGCAGTTCACTTTCAAGTCTCAAATTGTATTGTTAAATCTGTAAATGGATCAATTTGTTGCCAGTTAGACACCAATCTTTGCTTTTATAGCTGTAGTTCATTTCTTATTGAGATATAGTTCATGTAACATAAAAGACACCATTTTAAAATATATAATTCAGTGGGTTTAATATACTTGTACAAGCATTACCACCATCTAATTTCAGAACATTTTCATCAACACCCCCCCCAAATATCTTGTACCTGTTAGCAGTCACTCCTAATTCCCCCAATTTTCTCACCACCATTAATCTACTTTGTGTATTTGCCTATTCTGTATATTCCGTATGAATGGAAATATATAGTATGTGACCTATTTTGTCTGGCTTCTTTCACTTAGCATAATGTTTTCAAGTTTATACATTTTGTATTATTCCCTTATATTGTTGAATAATATTCCATTGTGTGAACAGAGCAATTCTTTTTATTCATTAATCCGTAAGAGGCATTTGATTATTTTCAGTTTTTTTTCTTCTTTTGGCTATTGTGAATAATGCTGCTCTGAACGTTACTGTACAGGTTTCTTGGTAATTGTTTTTGATCCTCTTGGGTATCTAGCTAAGAGTAGAATTGCTGGATTATATAACCTTATGTTTAGCTTTTTTGAGAAACTGTCAAAATATTTTCCACAGAGACACCACCGTTTTTCATTCCTATCAGCAACAGAGGAAGATTCCAGCTTCTCCAAATCCTCATGAACATGTTTTTCCCACAAAATATGAAGAAATGTTTAACTCAACAGTAAAAAGGCAACCCAATGAAAATGGGCAAATGATTTAAATAAACAATAAGGCATACAAATAGCTAATGAGGCACATGAAAAGATGCTCAACAGTCATTAGACATTAGTGTATGCAAGTCAAAACCACATCTAGTTCTTTTTAAATTGGGTCAACCTACTGTCGTTTTTTTCTTCATTTTTCTTGAGGAGATCCATAGTTAGCTCCAGGGCAAGGCAATTAAATTAATCAGTATTACAATCCTGGTGATCATAGTCCTTCTGTAAGCCTTTAACTAAGGGTTATTTTTAGTAATACGCATTGAGACTCAGCTTCTCCATTTCACAATTAACCCTGCTCCTTTCTCGCTTTATTCAAGTTTCTACTTCATGCACATTATCAGAGATAGTCTATATTTTTCCCTATATGTTTCCTAAATCTGTGATAACCATTGGCCACCCACAAGGGATTCGTTTCCAATTTTTAAGATAAGATTTTACCTCTCAAACAGTATTTGAAGACATGTTCTTTGTGAGTTATTAGTGGCACCTCCTTACTATCATTTTCTAGTCTTCTTCTGTCTTTGTATAGTTTAATCTTTGATCCAAAAAGACTTCATTCTTAAATGGATCATACTTCTTTTTAAAAACTTTTGAGAGCCTTAATAAAACATAGCTAAATATAACTTAATACAGCATTTAATAGAAATATCAAGGTGAAATTTCAGAATGTATCAGATATTACCATTTTATAGCTAAAATTTGTGAAAATATAGCATCATCCTCTCTGCACTTATGTATGTTTTTGAGAAATGCTCCTAATACATGTACCACACTCAGATATAGACATGTTTCTAATAAAATACTGGAAGAAAAACATTCAGAATAAAGGATACTGACCTAGTTTGTTTATGTATGTTCTATCTTTGAGACTACAAATTTTCACAGGTAAATTTTTGGTTTCAAAGATAATGGGAAGTACTTATAAAAATCATTCCATGTGCATAATAAACTGTCTTATTCATGGCAAGGCATAATAAGATCATTTTTAAATATAAGCCTTTCTCATTTTGTATGCTAGTAAGAAAAATACTGTGCGATGTAATTGCTTTAAAATAGGTCATTAAAAGTGAGAAATATATCTTTGCATGACATTTTCAGTTTTATAGAACTGCTTTATTTGCCGGTTTAGAAGAACATGCCAAAGCATACACATCGAATCTTGCGAGTAAATTATGAGAGACCATATTGGCAATACTTATTTTAGAAGCATTTTCTCTCGGTGGAATTTTGATGACTGTCTTTGATGTATATTTATGCATATTAACAACATCTGAATTCTTCCTTGATGATAATGCTGGCTTTCAAATGCTGAGCTTTAAAGCAGGCCTAAATGGTTTCATTAAAGGCACTATTTTTCATTTCATCTCTGAGCATACACTTGCTTATTCCTCATTCAAGGTGCAGTCGTCTACATTACACAACCTATTTTGTTGCAGAAGCAGAAATCTTTTCCTTTTCCCCAGAGAATCAGTTCAAGTTATAAACCTGACTTAAAACTTGGAAACCAAGATACCCCATGTGCAGTAGCCTATTATTTGTAATCCATTCTCACTCCACCAAACAGTCAATACTAGTGAGAAATATTCAAGAGCAAGATCCATGACTTGAATATTCAAAGGACTTCTAAAGCAAAATTGATTTACTGGTAAGACACTATAGTTTCCTTTTATATCTTCTTTGTCCATGTGTGGTCGTCTTTTTGGTATGCTGCCTTTTGATAATTTACATTTTAAAGGGCATTTAAGTATCTTAAGCATGTTAGATATTTTTCATCTCCCGTCACAGCTAACAATTTGAAAAATGTGTTTCCTATTACTGATTTGTATCACCTTGCCTGTGGCAAATGTGGGCTTTTCTTCTTGACGCTTGATGAAACAGGAACTTGCTAATGTGTGTCTTGCTCTGTGATTTCCTCTGAGAGCTGATGGTATAAAACATGCAATGGGATCTCAGGACTGTCCATAAAGTGCCAGTTCCTTCTGAGGGTAATCCACAAATAATGTATCACTTCTCCATGTTAACATCAAGCCTGACCATTTCCCAGATCTCTAAGGCTACAATGTACTTCCATTCTTTGATCTTTCTGAAGGGCCACTGCAATTTATGAAAAGAAGATTTTGTTATAGAATAGCGGTGGACCATTATGAGAGCTGTCTTAAAAACTCTTCTCCCAGTCTCTTCCACCATTTTATTCAATCTCTTTAACTGTATTCTCTCAACTTTCTAAAAGTATGAATTGGGTCACTAACTGTAACATTGTGGCCATCAACACATCTGCTGGATCAAGATACCGTGGCTTCTTGGGACTACTGCTTTTTCCATACATATTCAACTCAGATTTTTAAAACAGGCATTTTTCAAAGGAATTTTAAACCAATGTAAGTTTAAAAAAATTTTCTTTTTTAGAAATCAGCATCAGAAGTCTGAAACATCAAAATGAATAGATAAGAAAGCACAGGTTTTAGGTCCTGAGTCAAATATAATTGATATTTATTGAACTCTGATTATATGCAAAGCAATGTCTTAAAGACTCAACCTGAATAATGTCATTCAGTCCTAGTAACAAGCAGATGAGGTGAATAGTGTTATCATTGCTAATACATGTCCAGAATCATATACTAATAAAAAGTAGTACTGTGATTAAGTTGAAAACCTCTCTAAATTGACACAGCTTCAAAACAGAAGACTCTAGCTTCCTTACTTTAGCCCTAAGAAACTAGACTCTGGGCCACTATTTGCATTTGTCGAATTACTCATCTCTGGAATGAATAGAATATGAACTTTAGATTGTATATTATTACTCAATTTTTGGATAATACTATCCATCTGCTTTATCACAAAATTTTGTCATAACCACTGAATAAAATAATGTGAAACAAACCTAAAACTGTAAGTATTCTGAAACTGGTAGACATGTATTTTTATATATATGGAGATGGTGTATATGTATACATGAGGATGAAATATATATGTATGTGTATTTCATCTAAGAAACCTCTTCAGCTGATTTGTATCACCTTGCTAATGGGCTTTTTGACGCTTGATGAAACAGGAACTTGCTAATGTGTGTCTTGCTCTGTGATTTCCTCTGAGAGCTGATGGTATAAAACATGCAATGGGATCTCAGGACTGTCCATAAAGTGCCAGTTCCTTCTGAGGGTAATCCACAAATAATGTATCACTTCTCCATGTTAACATCAAGCCTGACCATTTCCCAGATCTCTAAGGCTACAATGTACTTCCATTCTTTGATCTTTCTGAAGGGCCACTGCAATTTATGAAAAGAAGATTTTGTTATAGAATAGCGGTGGACCATTATGAGAGCTGTCTTAAAAACTCTTCTCCCAGTCTCTTCCACCATTTTATTCAATCTCTTTAACTGTATTCTCTCAACTTTCTAAAAGTATGAATTGGGTCACTAACTGTAACATTGTGGCCATCAACACATCTGCTGGATCAAGATACCGTGGCTTCTTGGGACTACTGCTTTTTCCATACATATTCAACTCAGATTTTTAAAACAGGCATTTTTCAAAGGAATTTTAAACCAATGTAAGTTTAAAAAAATTTTCTTTTTTAGAAATCAGCATCAGAAGTCTGAAACATCAAAATGAATAGATAAGAAAGCACAGGTTTTAGGTCCTGAGTCAAATATAATTGATATTTATTGAACTCTGATTATATGCAAAGCAATGTCTTAAAGACTCAACCTGAATAATGTCATTCAGTCCTAGTAACAAGCAGATGAGGTGAATAGTGTTATCATTGCTAATACATGTCCAGAATCATATACTAATAAAAAGTAGTACTGTGATTAAGTTGAAAACCTCTCTAAATTGACACAGCTTCAAAACAGAAGACTCTAGCTTCCTTACTTTAGCCCTAAGAAACTAGACTCTGGGCCACTATTTGCATTTGTCGAATTACTCATCTCTGGAATGAATAGAATATGAACTTTAGATTGTATATTATTACTCAATTTTTGGATAATACTATCCATCTGCTTTATCACAAAATTTTGTCATAACCACTGAATAAAATAATGTGAAACAAACCTAAAACTGTAAGTATTCTGAAACTGGTAGACATGTATTTTTATATATATGGAGATGGTGTATATGTATACATGAGGATGAAATATATATGTATGTGTATTTCATCTAAGAAACCTCTTCAGCTGATAAAAAGTTTTGATAGATATAAAATCAAAGCACTTTGGATTAGCAAAAGCATAGACATGTGTATAGATATTAAATGAAGGAGAAAAACATTTCTTCCCACTAGAAATAGGCGATATTTGTAGAGAAAATCAATGTCTGTAAAAACATAACCAATAAAAATCTTGTACATATAATCCTGGATAAATTTCAGCTGTAGGAGTTGAGGATTAACTGAAAGTCCTAACACAGGCCATAGCCATTCTTGAACAGAACATCATGGAACAAGAACAGGTGGTAGAATTTTTTCACAATGTCAATGAAAATACGTGGAATCAAGCCCCCCAGGGGCTAATCCTAGACTTTTTGAATCTGTATGGCTTAAAAATGGCATTACTAAGGTGTTTATGCCAGAAGTATTCCTTTTGTGATGGTTAGAAATGGGTAGGAAAGATTATTTCCGTGGTAGGCATTTCTATACCCTGCAGGATGATGCCTTCATGATGCTGGGGTTTGGAGTGGGCTGGGAAGGGCTTCTGCTCTTACCCTCCAGTCACCTCCACCTTCACATCACACAGTAGCTGTAGATAAACTGGAATATTCCTCTCTCTTTTTTTTTTGAGTTTAATTTTTTCATTTAACTTTTTTTAATTGAAGAATTATAGCTTTACAGAGTTGTGTTCTTTACTGCCAAACATCAACATGAATCACCCACAGGCACACATATGTTCCCCACCTCTTGAACTTCCCTCCCATCTCTTCCCCATCCCACCCCCTAGGTTGTTACAGAGCCTCTATTTGAATTCCTTTAGTCTTATAGCAGATTTCCATTTCTTATCTGTTTAACATATGGTAAAGTAAGTTTCCACGTTACTCTTTCCATATATCTTTCCCACTCCTCCCTCCCTCTAATGTCCGTAAGTCTGTTCTCTATATCTGTTTCTCTGTCGCTGCCCTGCATGTAAGTTCATCAGTGCCATTTTTCTAGATTCCATATATGTGTGTTAGTACACAATATTTATCTTTCTCTTTCTGAGTTATGTCACTCTATATGATGGGCTCTGGGTTCATCCACCTTATTAGAACTGACTCAAATGCATTTCTTTTTATGACTAATATTCCATTGTATATATGTACCACAGCTTCTTTATTAATTCATCTGTTGATGGACATCTAGGTTGCTTCCATTTTCTAGCTATTGTAAAAACTGCTGCAATGAACAATGGGATACATATGTCTTTTTCAATTTTGGTTTCTTCAGGGTATATGCCTCATAGCGGGATTGCTAGGTCATATGGTGGTTCTAGTCCTAGTTTTTTAAGGAATCTCTGAACTGTCTTCCAAAGTGGCTGTATCAGTTTACATTACCACCAACAGAACAAGAGAATTCCCTTTTCTCCACACCCTCTCCAGCATTTATTGTTTGTAGACTTTTTTTTTTTTTTAAACCTTTTGTTTATTTATTTCTGGCTGTGCTGAGTCTTTGTTGATGTGTGGGTTTAGCTGCTCTGCGGTATGTGGGATCTTCCCGGATCAGGGCTCGAACCTGTGTCTCCTGCATTGGCAGACAAGTTCTTATCCACTGAGCCACAAGGGAAGCCCATTTTGTAGACTTTTTGATGATGGCCTTTCTGACTGGTGTGAGGTGATATCTCTTTGTAGTTTTGATTAGCATTTATCTAATAATGAGTAATGTTGAGCATCTTTTCATGTGTTTGTTGACCATCTGTGTGTCTTCTTTGGAGAGATGTCTGTTTATGTGTTTTCCCCATTTTTTGATTGGGTTGTTTGTTTTCTTGGTAATGAGTTGTCTGATCTGCTTGTATATTTTGGAAATTAATCCTTCGTCAGTTGTTTTATTTGCTATTATTTTCTCCCATTCTAACGGTTGTCTTTTCACCTTGTTTATAGTTTCTTTTGCTGTACAAAAGCTTTTAAGTTTAATTAGGTCCCACTTGTTTGTTTTTGTTTTTATTTCCATTACTTTAGAAGGTAGGTCATAGAAGATCTTGCTTTAATTTATGTCATCAAATGTTCTGCCTATATTTTCCTCTAAGGGTTTTATAGTTTCTGTCTTTAGTCCATTGGAATTTATCTTTGTGTATGGTGTTAGGAAGTGTTCTAACTTCATTCTTTTACATGTTAGCTATCCAGTTTTCCCAGCACTGCTTATTGAAGAGACTGTCTTTGCCTCATTGTGTCTTCTTACCTCCTTTGTCAAAAATAAGGTACCCATAGTGCATGGGTTTATCACTAGGCTCTCTGTCTTGTTCCATTGGTCTATATTTCTGTTTTTGTGCCAGTACCATACTGTCTTAATGATTGTTGCTTTGTAGTATAGTCTGAAGTCAAGTAGGTTGATTCCTCCAGCTCCATTCTTCTTGCTCAAGACTATTTTTCACTATCTGGGATATTTTGTGTGTCTATATGAATTACCATACATTTTGTTCTAGTTCTGTGAAAAATGCCATTAGTCATTTGATAGGGATCACATTGAATCTGTAGATTATATTTGGTTGTATAATCATTTTCACAATATTGATTCTCTCAACCCAGGCACATGGAATATCTCTCCATCTGTTTGTGTTGCCTTTGATTTCTTTCATCAGTATCTTATAATCTGTATACAGTTATTTTGTCTCCTTAGGTAGGTTTATTCTTGGATATTTCATTCTTATTATTGCAATGGTCAATGGGATTGATTCCTTGATTTCTCTTTCTGATTTTTCATTGTTAGTATAGAGGAATGCAATTGATTTCTCTGTGTTGATTTTGTATATTTAACTTATATTAAACCTAGACACAATGAAAATATTCTGTTTCATGTTAATGACTCTTAGACATGTCTATATTAGATCAACAAATAAACATTAATACCAGGAATTTAATATTGAATATTTCCTAGTTCACATGAACCTGAAATTCATTTAGGTTTATATTCTCTTGTATTTAGAATTATTTGACTTGTAAGCCCTTACTTTTCTTTAGGCCAGTTAATTTAGAACTCATTTACAAACTGATCTCAACAATGAGCAATGTTATCCAAAAAAACAAAAACACACAGTGAGACATACATATATCCAAATAGATACAGCAAGAGATCCTATAACTTTGTTTTCCAAAAGCTTTTAAGTTTAATTAGGTCCCACTTGTTTGTTTTTGTTTTTATTTCCATTACTTTAGAAGGTAGGTCATAGAAGATCTTGCTTTAATTTATGTCATCAAATGTTCTGCCTATATTTTCCTCTAAGGGTTTTATAGTTTCTGTCTTTAGTCCATTGGAATTTATCTTTGTGTATGGTGTTAGGAAGTGTTCTAACTTCATTCTTTTACATGTTAGCTATCCAGTTTTCCCAGCACTGCTTATTGAAGAGACTGTCTTTGCCTCATTGTGTCTTCTTACCTCCTTTGTCAAAAATAAGGTACCCATAGTGCATGGGTTTATCACTAGGCTCTCTGTCTTGTTCCATTGGTCTATATTTCTGTTTTTGTGCCAGTACCATACTGTCTTAATGATTGTTGCTTTGTAGTATAGTCTGAAGTCAAGTAGGTTGATTCCTCCAGCTCCATTCTTCTTGCTCAAGACTATTTTTCACTATCTGGGATATTTTGTGTGTCTATATGAATTACCATACATTTTGTTCTAGTTCTGTGAAAAATGCCATTAGTCATTTGATAGGGATCACATTGAATCTGTAGATTATATTTGGTTGTATAATCATTTTCACAATATTGATTCTCTCAACCCAGGCACATGGAATATCTCTCCATCTGTTTGTGTTGCCTTTGATTTCTTTCATCAGTATCTTATAATCTGTATACAGTTATTTTGTCTCCTTAGGTAGGTTTATTCTTGGATATTTCATTCTTATTATTGCAATGGTCAATGGGATTGATTCCTTGATTTCTCTTTCTGATTTTTCATTGTTAGTATAGAGGAATGCAATTGATTTCTCTGTGTTGATTTTGTATATTTAACTTATATTAAACCTAGACACAATGAAAATATTCTGTTTCATGTTAATGACTCTTAGACATGTCTATATTAGATCAACAAATAAACATTAATACCAGGAATTTAATATTGAATATTTCCTAGTTCACATGAACCTGAAATTCATTTAGGTTTATATTCTCTTGTATTTAGAATTATTTGACTTGTAAGCCCTTACTTTTCTTTAGGCCAGTTAATTTAGAACTCATTTACAAACTGATCTCAACAATGAGCAATGTTATCCAAAAAAACAAAAACACACAGTGAGACATACATATATCCAAATAGATACAGCAAGAGATCCTATAACTTTGTTTTCCAAACTTAGTTATTAATCAGATATCACAATGTAAAATTCACTAATTATAGATAACAGTTGGAAAAATAAGCTTTTAAAAGGACCTCATTCTCCCCACCCTTTTTTCCGCCCCTCAGGAATTAGAGATGGTCCAGATAAGATAAGTGATCTACAGAGCTCTGGTCTCAAGGCATAGGAGGAGTTATTTCCTCAGAGTAAGAATTCTTTTTTTTTTTTTTTAATTTTATTTATTTATCTTTTGGGGGGTGGGGTGGGGAAGAAGGGGGATGGGCAGGCCATTTCTATTGGTCTTTCATTTCTCTATTTTTCATCCGTCTTTGTTCTTTGCCTCCTGTGGGCCTCCCATCGCGGTGGCCTCTGTCATCACAGAGCACCAGTTCTGGGTGCACGCATGCCAGAGCTCCGACTCAGTAATTGGACACATCGGTCCAGCTGCTCCACGGCACGTGGGATCTTCCCAGGCCAGGGATCGAACCGGTGCCCCTTGCAGTACAAGGTGGTGTCCTTACCCACTGGACCACCAGGGGAAGCCCAGAGTAAGAATTCTTAAGGAGACAATTGTACTTTTCCATGGTCATAGTTTTATAAAGAAAAGCCAGACAAAAAAGTGCTCAAATTGGTCTTCATAACAAGGGCAGATTGGTCCCAGCAGGGACTGACGCTCTGGGGAAGCAGGAGTTTGATCAGAAGAATCTGAAGGAGTAAGGGAATTTTCAAGGGTGGGGAAAGTTTGGAATAACTTGTCCCTTCAAGGACACTGAGGAGGTGGAGGAAGTAGTGTGCGTATTCCTCTCCTAAATCAAAGGTCTCGAATCCTTGGGGAATCAGGCGTTGATGGAGAAAAAGATGGTACACAAAGACAGCCTTGTAACGGTGACCCAAAAGTGCACAGGGGCACTGCAGAGTGTGCCACTCTATATGGACTGACTCAGGGGATCCGTGGAGAGATAGGCACAGATCTATCTGGCAGAAGAGACAAATCTTCTGGGGGAAGCCTTTTAATGGGAACCCAAAAGTGCACAGGGGCACTGCAGAGTGTGCCACTATACATGGACTAGCTCAGGGAATCCATGGAGAGGTAGATACAGATCTATTTGGCAGAAGAGACATATCTTCTGGAGAAAGCCCGACTTCTCAGTAAGTCAGCTCAAAGAGTCAGCTGAAGGAAAGAGAGAGTGAACCTTAAAATTTTTAAGAAATAATTTTGATGGAGGGCCCTATGGCAAAAGGACCATTTGGACAGGTACAACATCTAAACTAGATCAATAACCAATTGTGTTCCCCTCTCTGTGTTTCCCTCCCTGTGTTGGTGGACCAAGGATAGACAAGGGTGGGTGCTCCCTCATAGAGGAGACCATTCAGATGCCTGCCTGGCCACCTGCCTGGAGGGAGTGTTGGACACCTCTTAGCCATGGTGGGTTAGACCAAGTCCAGAGCTCCCCTAGACGATATGAGAATGACCACGGAACCACAGGTTTGGACCGACTCAGAATCCATAGCTGTGGAGTCACACAATTGCCCTGGAATGAGGGCAAGCCAGGACACTCACTCACTCACACACTCAGAACAGAGTTCATCAGAGTGCCTCCCCTCTCTGGAAAGGTCCCTCACTGATGGCCTTCTTACTGAAGACCATAAGAGATGATCAAGCTCCTCTTCTGTCTCAAGATGGGCCCTGATGGGTTCTGTGCCCTGGGGCCTTACCTTATCCTGTGGTCGTTCCTGGTTTGGAATATTTCTTTTTATTTTCTTAGCAGAAAGCATTCTGAAATGTTCTGAAATCTATTCTGTGTCAGATTAACACAGAAGAAACAGGCAAACAGGTTTAATGTTGTTTGCCACACAGAAGACTAAACAGTAAGAGAAGGACAAAGACAATAGGGCTTGCTGGACTGGAAGTGAGGACCTGGAAGTCTGAGTCCAAGTGACAGACAGATCACTAATTATATGACCTTGGTACCACGCTGCTTTGAGGCCCTTCCAATTATGGATGTACTCTGTGCCAGGTCTGGAACCCCAAGGGAAAGCTTCATCTGCACCACTGCCATCACCAAGCAGAAGAATTGCAATAAACTGTTCAAAATCAAGGATGTAGGCATAAAGCTCAATAAGAAAAGAGCATGAGAAACCATCTATGGCTCCTAATCATGTTTACCCAGGGAAGACAAAAAATGTCAAGATAGTTCAGGTTTGATAAAAATTACAGAGCAATTGAAAATACTGAACATGCCAAAGCTCCCAAAATCTCTGTACCAGCTCAAATCGGAAGTGACAAACACCAGAACCCATAGATGAAATCCAGCATTTGATAGTATATGATGGAGAAAAATCCAACAACTCCCTCTCTGATGCCTTCCTCCCAGATGGAGGACCAGTCCCAGTTC
This sequence comes from Tragulus kanchil, assembly GCA_022376925.1. Classification (NCBI taxonomy): domain Eukaryota; kingdom Metazoa; phylum Chordata; class Mammalia; order Artiodactyla; family Tragulidae; genus Tragulus; species Tragulus kanchil. The sequence continues at coordinate 50,826,372 of JAIOJX010000029.1, read as the reverse complement.
ACTATGACATTAGCCTAAAGCCAAAGAGAGAGAAATTATCTGCAATGTTTAAGTGTTAAGAGAAAATAAAGGTAAAGGGAGTATAATAGAGATTGACAGACTGATAGCTTTCTTCCATTTCTACAGTTTTTTTTTTTTTTTAAACTAATTCTGGCCTCTTTTATTGATTTTTATGTATTGATTTTCATCCATCTTATTTTTTGGCTTTGTGTGGCCTTCCAATGCAGTGGCCTCTCTTTGCTGTAGAGCACTGGCTCTAGGCATATGCACTCCAGAATGAAGGCTCGCAATTGGATGCACTGGTCGAACTGGTGCCTTGCATTACAAGGCAGACTCTTACCCAATGGACCATCAGGGAAGCCCAGAAACTTTATTTTTAATGGTCATATGTGTGCAACCAAAACAAAATTAATATTAACAAGAAATAACTGAATCCAGTAAATTGCCCCTTTTCTTGAGAACTTCCAAGACCGAGCGGACCTAGGGCTTGGGTTTTCTTTTATTTTCTTAGCAGAAAGCATTCTGAAATGTTCTGAAATCTATTCTGTGTCAGATTAACACAGAAGAAACAGGCAAACAGGTTTAATGTTGTTTGCCACACAGAAGACTAAACAGTAAGAGAAGGACAAAGACAATAGGGCTTGCTGGACTGGAAGTGAGGACCTGGAAGTCTGAGTCCAAGTGACAGACAGATCACTAATTATATGACCTTGGTACCACGCTGCTTTGAGGCCCTTCCAATTATGGATGTACTCTGTGCCAGGTCTGGAACCCCAAGGGAAAGCTTCATCTGCACCACTGCCATCACCAAGCAGAAGAATTGCAATAAACTGTTCAAAATCAAGGATGTAGGCATAAAGCTCAATAAGAAAAGAGCATGAGAAACCATCTATGGCTCCTAATCATGTTTACCCAGGGAAGACAAAAAATGTCAAGATAGTTCAGGTTTGATAAAAATTACAGAGCAATTGAAAATACTGAACATGCCAAAGCTCCCAAAATCTCTGTACCAGCTCAAATCGGAAGTGACAAACACCAGAACCCATAGATGAAATCCAGCATTTGATAGTATATGATGGAGAAAAGTCCAACAACTCCCTCTCTGATGCCTTCCTCCCAGATGGAGGACCAGTCCCAGTTCACTATGACATTAGCCTAAAGCCAAAGAGAGAGAAATTATCTGCAATGTTTAAGTGTTAAGAGAAAATAAAGGTAAAGGGAGTATAATAGAGATTGACAGACTGATAGCTTTCTTCCATTTCTACAGTTTTTTTTTTTTTTTAAACTAATTCTGGCCTCTTTTATTGATTTTTATGTATTGATTTTCATCCATCTTATTTTTTGGCTTTGTGTGGGCCTTCCAATGCAGTGGCCTCTCTTGGCTGTAGAGCACTGGCTCTAGGCATATGCACTCCAGAATGAAGGCTCGCAATTGGATGCACTGGTCGAACTGGTGCCCCTTGCATTACAAGGCAGACTCTTTACCCAATGGACCATCAGGGAAGCCCAGAAACTTTTTATTTTTTAATGGTCATATGTGTGCAACCAAAAACAAAAATTAATATTAAAAACAAGAAATAACTGAATCCAGTAAATTGCCTCTTACATAATATTTCCATAAGATTCATTCTTATCTGGGCACACTGAACTGGGGAATGGTGGAAAATTCTTCCTTTGCTAAATAAATAAGACGGGCGACACTCTGGGCCACTTTTAGCTCATAAATTCTTTTGTGCTGACAAGAAAAAAAATGCCCTTTCTGGGCAGATTCAGCCTTGTGGATACCTGACTTGGAAAGAAGATGCTGTATTTGAGCAAACTAGGAAACTGCAGCCCTTCCCCCTGGGCACTGCAGTCCCATGATGGGTCCTCACTGAGGGAGCTGCAAGTCAAATTTTAGCCCCTATTTACCTGCTTGGTGAGGCACAACTGTGCCTTATACTTTCTGCACAATTGTATGTGATAAAGTGCCTATAATCTCATTTTTATAAACAAAAAGTTAACGTGTGGAGTTTAGAAAGACATGCTAACCTGTCAGCAGTGTATTAGTATCTATGAATTGTGATATTTTTATGTTTTATGATCTGTAACTTATAAAAACATTATCCTCAAATCACTATCATTACTGAATCAAAGAGCATAAATAATAAAAACAATGAATTTTTAAAACTCTTTAAAAAATCCCTGAAAAATCCTGGAAAAAAAAATCCCTTTTTTTTTAATAGAGATTTTCTCTCATATCATTTTTGCCACTTATTTTCACTCTGTATGTCTATCTGCCATTTTGGTTGCCATATATTAAATGAATTATAATTATTGGCATTTTCAGGCATTGTCTGATCACTGGCATTAGATATTCCTTCAAATATTGGGGTGTGGAAGAAAGCCAACTTTGAATTTTGCATCTAACACTGTCTATGTTGGTAATCTTGGTCATTTATTTCAAAAGTGCTTCCTCATCTGTAAAATGTGGTATTTAGATCGTGAGATAACTGAAAAGCATAAAGTTACTTTACAAATTATAGCAATGCATCAGAGGTTTTAATTTATGGTAATTACTATTTTGTTTTTTCCAATTTCCTCAAAACTTACTTTTATTATAACCTGCACAAAAGCAGTAGTCTCCTATGACTTCCTGTAGCATTAACTGGTTATTCATTTCAATGAAACTGTACTTTAAGTAACTCCAAAAATGCATGTGCTCAAAGAAACTTGTTTCATGGTTCTTAAATATATCTGAATTTATTAAGGGTTGGAATGAGAATTCGCTAAAGAGCTACTAACCTAAAATGTTCACAGGCACAAATTGGTATCAAGAGTAGGAATCATTTTCCTGATGAGTCATGTCCCAAAGAGGTGCAGAGGCAGGAAGCAAAGAAAGGGGGCTGATGGCAGGTAGAAGCAGCCTGTGCTGTCAGCCCAGAGTGTCCCTGAGAATAAGGAAGGAGTCAACCACTGGTCTTCAGATGGCTGGTTGACTTAGAAAACTGCCCAGAAAATAGCTTGGAAATAATCTTGTAGAAAGGGTCAAAGGTTTGATTTCTAGAGCCAGTTTGACAATTTCTGACTTTGAAATTTTTAGCAAACTCAGACTTTCAAACTGCCAGTATAATTTTTTATTGAATTATATTGCCTTATCATGTTCTGTTAGTTTAAATTATATAGCAAAGCAATTCAGTTATACATACATCTATATCTTTTTTCAGATCCTTTTCCCTTATAGATTATTACAAAATATTGAGTATAGTTCCCTGTGCTGTATAGTAGGTCTTTGTTGGTTATCTATTTTATGTATAGTAGTATGTATATGTTAATTTCAAACTCTTAATTTATTCCTCTCCACCTTTCCTCTTTGGTAACCATAAGTTTGTTTTCCACTTCTGTGAGTCTATTTCTGTTGTGTGTGTAAATTCATTTGTATCTCTTTTTTTAGACCCCACATATAAACAATATCAGATAATATTTGTCTTTCTCTGTCTTATTTACATCACTTAGTATGATAATCTCTGGGTCCATCTGTGTTGTTGCAAATAGCATTGTTTCATTTTTTATGGGCAAATAATATTCCATTATGTATCTATGTACCTTTTACATCTATTCATCTATCAGTGGGCATTTAGGTTGCTTCCATGTCTTAGTTATTGCAAATAGTGCTGCTATGAACATTGTAATGAATGTATTTCTCTGTCTTTTTTTTTTTTTTGGCCTCTTTTATTGATTCTTCATCCATTTATTTTTATCCATCTTTATTCTTTGGCATGTATGGGCCTCCCATCACAGTGGTCTCTCTTATTGCAGAGCACTGGCTCTGGGTGCATGCACTCGAGAGTGCTGGCTCATAATTGGACACACCAGTCCAGCTGTTCCAAGGCATGTGGGATCTTCCCTGGCCAGGGATCGAACCAGCACCCCTCAGGAAGATATTTGTTGAAGAGTGGGATTGCTAGATCATAGGGTAGTTTTGTTTTTAGTTTTCTAAGGAAGCTCCCTACTGTTCTTCATAGCAATTGTGTCAATTTACATTTCCACCTATAGTGTAGGAAGGTTCCCTTTTCTCCACACCCTCTCCAGTGTTTGTTCTTTGTAGATTTTGTGAGTTATCATTGCTTAGGCTAGGTTGACAGTCTTCCTCTCCTCTTGTTTTTTTTTTTTAATTTTGGCCTCTTTTATTATTTTTTCTTATTTTATTCTTTGGCCTGTGTGAGCATCCCATTGCAGAGGTGTTCCTGGCTGCAGAGCACCGGCTCTAGACACATGGGCCCCAGAGCACTTGCTCCTAATTGGTCACACTGATCCAGCTGCTCCGTGGCATGTGGGATCCTCCCAGGCCATGAATCTAACCAGCGCCCCTCGCACTGCAAGACAGACTCTTTACCCACCAGACCACCAGGGAAACCCTTCCTATCCTCTTGTCTGAGGCTTCCCAGGAGCTGAGGTAGAAGCCCAAGAAGAGTACAAACAAGATTGACACTGCAGCACAGTTGCCAGGGATATTTACAGATTTATTTGTTTAACAAATACATATTAAGTACCTTCTGTATGCCAAAAATTCTCCTAAGCACCTGGGATTCAGTGGTAAATAAAGCAAAGATAATACCGCACTCATGAATACAAACTGTGTTCAGGTAAGCTCTGAAAAGGAAATTGTAGGCTGCAAGATGGAATTCAAGATCTGGCTAGGTAGCTGTTAAGGAAGGGACATTTTACAGGAGAGCTAAGTAACAGAGGGACTAACCAGGCGGAAAGGGAGAAAGAACTTCTAACAGGGAAGAATGTACAAAAGCCCCTAAAATCAAAGGGGACGTTTATGTAAGAATCGCAAATACACGACAGACACCAAGCTGTTAGGGAAAGAGCCCATTTGGGAAGAGTTCCCGGGCGAGATCCACAGGTCCAAGAGGTGGGCCAGTGAAGTCGCACCCCAGAGATGGGACAAGGAGTTTTTACTTGGGAGGAGAAGGGGAAAGAAAGAAAGGGGAGGGGGTTTCTTAGAGCAGGCGCAGAAACAAAGTCTTTGTCTAAACTAAGCGGGAAATTAGTGATGAGTCTGCTGTCCTTGAGTTGTCTGTGAGCATGGGGATATGAAGTTCTTGTCACTTTCCAGATGTAGTGGAGAATCTTTATGGCCAGGGCAAACTCTTTATCACTGACCTTGAGAGACTCCCAGGCACCAGCAGATCAGCAACCCGCCCCATGATGCTGACCCTTTAGGACCGGGGAGTTTGCAACTGCCGTATTAACCCCTTAATAGCCTACCAACCTAACAGTTTATATTGGAGGAACTTTTAAAAGTTCAGTGAATTTAAAACAAGGAGACAGGGGCTTCCCTGGTGGTCCAGTGGGTAAAGAGTCCGCCTTGCAATGCAAGGGGCACCACTTCGATCCCTGGCCCGGGAAGATCCCACATGCCGCAGAGCGGCTGGACCCATGCGTCCAATTAGGAGCAAGTGCTCTGGAGCACATGTGCCCAAATCCGGTGCTCTGCAAGGAGAGAAGCCATTGCAATGAGAGATGCACACAAGCCAAAGAATAAAAGATGGATGAAAATAAATAAATAAAAAACCAATAAAAGAGGCCAAAATTAAAAAAAGAAAAAAAGAGAGAGAGACAGAATGAGCCAAGGTTGATATGCAGTCAAGATCCCATTCACGCAGCCATTGCAGCCCCATTAAGAATTTGGCTTTTGGGGCAGAAAGCAATAACCATATATTCTGTTTGACGAGAGCAGCAGCAGTGCAGTGGAAGAGAAGTGGACGTATGGAAAAGACATTTATGAGTTCAAGCCTGCAGGATGTACTAAGAATTAGGTGTGGATGGGTGAAAAAGTGGGATGTAATAGGTATTTTCTAACTGTCCGGCTTGTGAATTTTGATGAGTAATGTCCCCTTTCTCTGGGTGCCAGATTTAGGGGAAAGAACAAGAGCTCCATATATCCATGGAGGGTTCAAAGGGACTTGAAATATCTAAAGGAATGTCCCAATTAAGTTAAAGAAAATTTGGTTCTGGCATTTAGAAGTAGTAGTCTGGACTGTAGTATAATTTGGTCCTCATCAATTTGAAGATGAGGTCATGTAGATGGCATTACATAAGATAAAGAGTACTATTAGAATGGAATAATGTTGCACAAAGTCTAAGAGAAACCTGACTGCTATAGTGAGATATATGTGTTACCGAGTCCAAGCTCACCACAGAACAGGTCAGTGAATCGGAGAGATGAGGCGTTGAGGCAAGGAAAATGACTTTATTAAGCAAGCAGCTGACTGAGAAGATGGCAGGCTGGCGTCTCAGAACAAAACATCTTATTGGGGTTTGGATGCCAGGTTATTTTATAGATCAGAGATAAGGGGAGGTGAGGAAGCAAAGCAAAAAGGCCATTAGTCTTGCAAACATATCTTGGAATGGCAAGCCTCAGGCAGGGGGTGTGTTACTCCTCTCTTCCTGCTATCTACAGGTGGAAAGGATTCTTGAACAAAGGTATTTTACTTTAACACTCAGGCAGAGGGACAGGGTCCTCGAGGCAAGCCATTAAATATGATTATAATATTAATAGCAACAGAAAGCAAGTCAACAGTTTGCAACATGAAGCCAGAATTGGTTTTCTCCCCACAACATATAGACCTTCTTAATCTACTACAAAATTAAAATTATCTCTAAAGAATAAAAGTCCATAGATTGCATAGTTGCATGCCCAACCAACCAGTCCCCAAGTCAATTTTCATAAGCAAACTGTGTCGATTATACTTCTTTTATATCTTGGAGAAACTCATGCTGTAATCATGGTAACGTTTTTGTTTCTTCTATTTTGTTGTTACTTGCTACCACTTTAGATTATTAAAAAGAAATACAGCCTATGTTAGAGAGCAAACCGTTTACAAAACTCGTGCCTTAGTGCCAAAAATGTCATTTAGCCAAATAAATGAGAAAGAATGCAAGATTTTTTTTACATAAAAACTTATAAAACAGTATACCAATTAGGAAACCCTCTAAAATGCTTTTCCAAGATTAAAAATGGAATCTCATAACAGATGACAAATTTTCTAACCATTTAATATTGGAAACCTTATTCCAGTAAGTTGGTGCTAAAGATGACTAAAACTATTCAAGTTTTCGACTATTCACCTCACTGCTGTCCTTTCAATTGTTATAAAACAAAATCATTAATGGAGTGACCATGAAGCCTGCTAGAGAAATGATCATCTCTACCTGCTCTGTTCTATGAATGCCCTTTCATTGGCCCAGCCAGGGCTGTTGAGGTAGCAAGTGGATGTCTATTGTTCAGATTCATTTTGAGTTTGGGCTAACTTGTTACTGAAACCTAATCGTACTTTGATAATCATCAGTGAGAACTCATTTGCTTCCTTTTTAGTGTAAATTATATAATCATGGTGAACCGTCAAGAGAGAGCTCTGTCAAGACTAATTCAGCTCTGTTCCAAAGGAAAGATTTTTAAACCAAAGAGCTGAGCAGGTATTTACATCAACCAGTGAGAGACTTGCAGTGAATTAATAGCCTAGAGAAAGGTGTATTTGTTTTGACACTCAAGATGTAGTTTGGGAGCATTTTGCCGAGAAGAATTTTGTGGAGATTCTGTTAATACAAACTGTTGTTGTTAAGTCGCTAAGTCATGCCTGACTCTCAGAGACCCTGTGGACTGCAGCTTGCCAGGTCCCTCAGTCTTCCACTGTCTCCTGAAGTTTGCTCAAACTCATGTCCATTGACTCAGTAATGTCATCCAGCCATTTCATCCTCTGTCACCCCCTCCTCCTCCTGTGCTCAATTTTTCCCAGCATCAGGATGTTTCCCAATGAATCAGCTCTTCACATCAGGTGGCCAAAGTATTGGAGCTTCAGCTTTGGCATCAGTCCTTCCAATGAATATTCAGGGCCAATTTCCTTTAGGACTGACTGGTTTGATCTCCTTCCTGTCCAAGGGACTCTGAAGAGTCTTTTCCAGCACCACAGTTTGAAGCCATCAATTCTTCAGCCTTCTTTATGATCCAGTTCTCACATCTGTACGTGAGTACTGAAAAAACCACAACTTTGACTATACAGACCTTGACGGCAAAGGGATGTCTTTCCTTTTCAACACATTGTCTAGGTTTGTCATGCTTTTCCAAGATTAAAAATGGAATCTCATAACAGATGACAAATTTTCTAACCATTTAATATTGGAAACCTTATTCCAGTAAGTTGGTGCTAAAGATGACTAAAACTATTCAAGTTTTCGACTATTCACCTCACTGCTGTCCTTTCAATTGTTATAAAACAAAATCATTAATGGAGTGACCATGAAGCCTGCTAGAGAAATGATCATCTCTACCTGCTCTGTTCTATGAATGCCCTTTCATTGGCCCAGCCAGGGCTGTTGAGGTAGCAAGTGGATGTCTATTGTTCAGATTCATTTTGAGTTTGGGCTAACTTGTTACTGAAACCTAATCGTACTTTGATAATCATCAGTGAGAACTCATTTGCTTCCTTTTTAGTGTAAATTATATAATCATGGTGAACCGTCAAGAGAGAGCTCTGTCAAGACTAATTCAGCTCTGTTCCAAAGGAAAGATTTTTAAACCAAAGAGCTGAGCAGGTATTTACATCAACCAGTGAGAGACTTGCAGTGAATTAATAGCCTAGAGAAAGGTGTATTTGTTTTGACACTCAAGATGTAGTTTGGGAGCATTTTGCCGAGAAGAATTTTGTGGAGATTCTGTTAATACAAACTGTTGTTGTTAAGTCGCTAAGTCATGCCTGACTCTCAGAGACCCTGTGGACTGCAGCTTGCCAGGTCCCTCAGTCTTCCACTGTCTCCTGAAGTTTGCTCAAACTCATGTCCATTGACTCAGTAATGTCATCCAGCCATTTCATCCTCTGTCACCCCCTCCTCCTCCTGTGCTCAATTTTTCCCAGCATCAGGATGTTTCCCAATGAATCAGCTCTTCACATCAGGTGGCCAAAGTATTGGAGCTTCAGCTTTGGCATCAGTCCTTCCAATGAATATTCAGGGCCAATTTCCTTTAGGACTGACTGGTTTGATCTCCTTCCTGTCCAAGGGACTCTGAAGAGTCTTTTCCAGCACCACAGTTTGAAGCCATCAATTCTTCAGCCTTCTTTATGATCCAGTTCTCACATCTGTACGTGAGTACTGAAAAAACCACAACTTTGACTATACAGACCTTGACGGCAAAGGGATGTCTTTCCTTTTCAACACATTGTCTAGGTTTGTCATAGTTTTCTTTCCAAGGAGTATCTTTTAATTTCATGGCTACAGTCACCATCTGCAGTGATTTTGGAGCCCAAGAAAATTAACTCAAATAATAGAATATTATTTATGATACTGTCTTCTATTTATCTGCACATGCTACTTAAGATTTATTTATTTATTTATTTTGGGCAGGGGTCGGGTTGGGGAGGGCGGGGAGCGGGCGGGTCACTTCTATTGGTCTTTCATTTCTCCATTTTCATCTGTCTTTGTTCTTTGCCTCCTGTGGGCCTCCCATCGCGGTGGCCTCTGTTGTCACAGAGCACTGGCTCTGGGCGCATGCACTTCAGAGCTCCGGTTCGGTGATTGGACACATCAGTCCAGCCGCTCCGCAGCACGTGGGATCTTCCCAGGCCAGGGATTGAACTGGCGCCCCTTGCACTGCAAGGAGGTGTCCTTATCCACTGGACCACCAGGGGAAGCCCTGCACATGCTACTTACATATCTACCTACCTTTCTGCTTCTTTATTGATTGCCTTTCCATTGAGGATACTCAAAAAATTAGGCTCTTTTCCTTCAGCTCTAGGTAAATTATCATACAAACATCAAGTGATCAAGTAAAACCAATCCCTTAACTTATAAATCTTAGCACTGATCAGTCTACTACCTATAAATAGTAGATATTTATCAGGAAATATATTTGTAAGTTTTATCAATATTAAAATTTTAAAATTTTTTTTTTAATTGCCACAAATGCAAAACTATGCATAAGAACTGAAATCTGCTGGAGGAAAAAATAAAAGATCTTAGAATAAATTTACATGAACTGAAAATGCATCCATCATGAAAGAGAATATTAAAGAGAGAGAACAGTGGAAGCAGAAACAGTGAAATAATATCAGATGTGAATAACAAGTGTTAATTAAGTTGAAGGAGGAGAACACAGTAAACAATATAAAGTTTAAAATAAACCTAGATATTTTCATGCAGATAGAAGAGAGTTAAATATATTTAAAATTTTATGAATAACTATTTATAAATTATATATATATATATATATGTATATGTTTATATATATACGCACACATACAAAAAATTGTGAAAGTGTTAGTGGCCCAGTTGTGTCTGAGTCTTTGCTATCCACGGACTGAAGTCCATCAGGCCTCTTCTGTCCATGGAATTCTTCTGACAAGAATACTGTAGTCAGTTGCCATACCCTTCTTCAGGGGATCTTCCCAACCCAGGGATCAAACACAGGTCTCCTACATTACAGGCAAATTCTTTACTACATGAACCACAAATATAGGGCTTCCTAGGTAGTGCTAATGGTAAACAACCAACCTGTCAAAGCAGGAGGCATAGGAGACCACGGTTGGATCTTTGGTCAGGAAGATCTGCTGGAGGAAGGCACGGCAACATATAATGCTTTGGTAGGCAGATTATGAACCAGATTACTTAGAAACCACCATTAAAAGATTAAAACAATAGTTCAGCAATTGATCAATAGATAAGCTACTTGTGAATGATATCACCCAAAAAGGGAAAAGAAAGGACAATTGTATGTTTTAAACATTTTATTTTAGCAAAAGTATCATAAGTACTTTTAAAACTGAATTAATAGTGAAAATAGGGAAAGGTATAGTACCAAGCACTTAGAATCATCCTTGGGGGAAAAAAAGAGAAAAATGAAACTCATTATATTAGCCAAAAAAAATTTCTAACTTATTCATTCTTTAAAATTCCACTTTGTGGAAAAGTTGACTTTAAATGAATGTTGATTTTCTTTTTGACAAATAAATCAAGCAAATAAGCAAACATAAAATCAAAAAAATCTTTAGTCGTCAATATATATTCTTTCATTATATATTTGTTTAGAAGTATCTTTGGATTTTGAAGAGTAAATATAGGTTACAAGAATAATTTACACTTTGCCATAGTGGGAAAGACAAAATTGAATGTTCCAAAGTCAGGGATTATTATAACTTTAATAGTAGCTAGAGTATAAAAGATTTGTTTCAGGTACCGTGCTAAGAAATCTACTACGTGCTTCAGCAGATGTTTTAATTAACCCAGTTTTTACAGGTGAAAAATCTGAACTTGGACATTTAAACTCAGTAGCCCAAGTTTGCTCAGAAATGGGGACTGCTTTCACACTGAGCAGTCCTCTGCCAGAGGCACATGCCTCCCCTCTCGGCTAAATTTTGTGATCCTGCGAAGAAAGACCAAAGACAGACTAGAGCCTTGGATTACAGCACCGAAGTGCTTATCCCAAAAAGGCATGGTTCCCCTTGTATTCTAGTTTGTTTTCTGAGTTTGACATTCTTACAGAAATAAATTGTAATGCTAATACAGCATTGTTCATATACTGGACAGACAGTTTTTACCAAACATGAAAGTTAGCTGTGGGTTGCCTCCAAAAAAATAGGAAGCCACCATAAAACATAAGGGAGAAGGGCTTCCCTGGTGGTCCAGTGGGTAAGGACACTGCCTTGCGGTGCGAGGGGTACCGGTTCAATCACTTGACTGGGAAGATCCCATGTGCAGTGGAGTGCTGGACCGATGTGTCCAATTACCGAGCTGGAGCTCTGGAGCACATGCGCCCAGAGCCTGCGTTCTGCGACGACAGACGCCACTGTGATGGGAGGCCCACAGGAGGCAAAGAACAAAGATGGATGAAAATGGAGAAATGAAAGACCAATAGAAGTGACCCGCCCGCTCCCCTCCCTCCCTCCCCAACCCGACCCCCACCAAAAATAAAATAAATAAATAAAATAAAAACATAAGGGAGAAAGGCTCAGACCTGAGCCTGCCCTGGACAGGCCTCCTTCACAGGGCACTCAGCTGGAATCTAGTCTTGCACATCGTTACATCTCATGCTAACAAAACTCATAGCAACATGGCAAAAATAGCAAACCCAAGATAGACTTTGATTGAAATTCATCTAAGGTGACAGAGGAGGGAGCTAGCATCTCATAGTTCAGAGTGAAATTCTCAAAACACATGTAACCATCTTTGCTATTTCTCTTTCTCTCTGAGCCCACTGCCAGTGTTCTTACCAGTTTTCAGTGTCTCTTTATCTTTTCTTTCAGGCTCTGCCAACTCTATTTTCTATTCTCTGAATTATCCCCTCAGTGACTCTTTCTATAAAAGATTTGTTTCAGGTACCGTGCTAAGAAATCTACTACGTGCTTCAGCAGATGTTTTAATTAACCCAGTTTTACAGGTGAAAATCTGAACTTGGACATTTAAACTCAGTAGCCCAAGTTTGCTCAGAAATGGGGACTGCTTTCACACTGAGCAGTCCTCTGCCAGAGGCACATGCCTCCCCTCTCGGCTAAATTTTGTGATCCTGCGAAGAAAGACCAAAGACAGACTAGAGCCTTGGATTACAGCACCGAAGTGCTTATCCCAAAAAGGCATGGTTCCCCTTGTATTCTAGTTTGTTTTCTGAGTTTGACATTCTTACAGAAATAAATTGTAATGCTAATACAGCATTGTTCATATACTGGACAGACAGTTTTTACCAAACATGAAAGTTAGCTGTGGGTTGCCTCCAAAAAAATAGGAAGCCACCATAAAACATAAGGGAGAAGGGCTTCCCTGGTGGTCCAGTGGGTAAAGACACCGCCTTGCAGTGCAAGGGGCGCCGGTTCAAACCCTGGCCTGGGAAGATCCCATGTGCCGCGGAGTGGCTAGACCGATGTGTCCAATTACCGAGCTGGAGCTCTGGAGCACATGCGCCCAGAGCCTGCGTTCTGCGACGACAGACGCCACTGTGATGGGAGGCCCACAGGAGGCAAAGAACAAAGATGGATGAAAATGGAGAAATGAAAGACCAATAGAAGTGACCCGCCCGCTCCCCTCCCTCCCTCCCCACCCCACTCCCCACCAAAATAAATAAATAAATAAAATAAAAACATAAGGGAGAAAGGCTCAGACCTGAGCCTGCCCTGGACAGGCCTCCTTCACAGGGCACTCAGCTGGAATCTAGTCTTGCACATCGTTACATCTCATGCTAACAAAACTCATAGCAACATGGCAAAAATAGCAAACCCAAGATAGACTTTGATTGAAATTCATCTAAGGTGACAGAGGAGGGAGCTAGCATCTCATAGTTCAGAGTGAAATTCTCAAAACACATGTAACCATCTTTGCTATTTCTCTTTCTCTCTGAGCCCACTGCCAGTGTTCTTACCAGTTTTCAGTGTCTCTTTATCTTTTCTTTCAGGCTCTGCCAACTCTATTTTCTATTCTCTGAATTATCCCCTCAGTGACTCTTTCTATTTCTTATGTAGTCACAGAGTACCCCTCTCTGGTTTTATGATTCTGCATCTTCCTTTGCCATCTTGTTCAACAAAAAAAGAATCTCAGGAGTTTCTCATTTAAGAAGGTTCAGGGAGGTGGGGAAGAAATGTCATGATTAAACATGTAGCAAGTTTTTCTTGGTCACCCTGGTAACAGCATTAAGATAAGCAGAGGAGAAATTTAGGTCCAGAGCCTCAATCTGTGACCTGTCCTGAGGTCTTTACTAATCAGTTCAGCCTGAAGGACTTAGACCTCCGTCCCACACATGTGGAAGCAGGGTGGTACAAAGGCACCGCCATCTGCACATAGAGAAATGGGATGCTTTCAGGTTTGGATGTGAACATTCTGCTCATGGAGAACTCTGCTCTTACTGTTCCATCTGAGAAGGAGTAGGAGTCCTTATGGACAGAGAATGGGAAGTGCAGGGTAGGTCAGCCACGTCCACCAGGGTTCCCAGGACAGACTTCCATTCTTGTTTTCTATATCCTGTGAGAGGCACCAGAATTGAGGATTGTGCTCCAGGAGGGCAGAGGATACTGTCACTTTTACTGTTGTCGTTTGATTTCTTGAAATATCTCCAAAAAGGTCTTCTGTTTTGTCACACACACTTGCACATGACATTAGAAGTGAGAGCATTTGTTTCAGTAAGTGTGTCCTATTCACAACTATCAACAGGAATTCAGGAGAGCCTTGAGTGTAGGTTACAGTCACCCCTCAAAGTAAACAGAGTGTTTTCAGGCCAAAGACTGTGCCTCTGTGGGATTTTATGTCTTCAAAATGCAGAGTCTACTGAGGTCTCTAAACTTGCATTTGTCTACACAAACATCCCTCCCACACAGATGGTCCCTGTCTATTATCTGCTTGAAAACCACTGGGGCTTATCTTTTCACGTTCTTGTTTTTGTGGGTGTAAACCCCTACATTCTAAGTCCTTCCTCATCTCCCATACTCTAATCTCCAGATGGCTCTGATTTTGCCTTATCTGATCCCATCTTTGATGCTCCCACAATTTGGGGAAGCCCTTTCGTATGCCTTCTGTGACTCAAAAATATCATGCATCCTTTTCCATTTCTCTGAGAATTTCCTTTGTGTTTTTCTCTGGTAAAGGGCACTCCTGCCCTGTGTGTAATGACTGTTCGCTTCCCGCTCCTCTTCTTTCAGTGGCCCGTGGGAGGGAACTCATGTCCTCTTTGGGCCCCATTGCTGGTTCAGATCATTATTTCTCTGTCCTTTTAAGGATTAGTGGGTGTTTTTAAATGTCCACTTTTGTATCTTCTATTATCAGGATATGGTACTCCCTGACCATTTTTATTGCCTTCATCTATCACTGCTAGGAGACTGCCCTTTATTCACAAATGGTTTTATTTCCTGGGCAGCATAAATCTCTTCTCCTTCTTGGTCATGTCCAAATCCATGTAAATGATCCATCCAATTCTCTGGCCTCATAATCCTTGATAAAGTCCCCACTATCTTATCTCTGTGACTTATACCCAGAGTTATATTATTGACTTTGTCACTGCAAATAACTGTAATACCTCAAGACTTTCGGTTTCAAAGCTCTTGTGCTCTTGAGCTCTTGTGCTCACTCCTAGTAACCCCACTTTCATCAGTCCTCAGTGTCACCAGGACTTTCAGCTAATTGATCATGTCACGAATTCAAAAATCTCCTTTCCATTGTCAGCCATACCCTCTTCTCAGCAAATATCCTCAACTTTCTCCTCTGTCTTCCTTCAATGCTCTCACATGGTTTTACCGCTAGTCAGGTTTATTTCAACTCTCTGCCACCAAAAGTGGCTAAAGAAAAATGCACAACCATGTGAACATGCATCACATTAAAAACATGATCACTAACCTCAGTTGGACTCTTATAATTTACCTAGAAATCACACTATATTCCTTATCTCCATTTTCTTAACCTCTCTACTGAATGATTAACGCATACTCTCTCAATCAGAAGAAAACATCAGCAAGTTCCCACTGTATCTGTCCACTAACCTGCATCTTTATCCAGATACTCTACTTTTCTGCTACTTACAAATGGAAAATCCTTTTTGGTTCCTTCTCTTTGGCATCATTCACAACTGTTCTGCCAGCTAAATAACAAAGTATTTCTTTCTATTATTATATCTTCTGGCTTAATAACAAATTCAGTTAGTATTATGTGCTACTTTTTCTTTACAGAAAAACTTCTTTGAAGTGTTGTCTTACACACAATTTCCAAATTTATTCCTCTCATTCAAGCTTATTCTAACCAGACTGGCTTACACTGTTCCATTAGAGGGCTTCCCTGGAAACTCAGCTGGTAAAGAATCTGCCTGCAATACAGGAGCCCCCAAGTTGATTCCTGGGTCTGGAAGGTCCCTTGGAGAAGGGATAGGTCACCCACTCCAGGGTTCTTGGGCTTCCCTGGTGGCTCAGATGGTAAAGAATCTGCCTACAATGTGGAAGACCTTGGTTTGATCCCTGGGTTGGGAAGATCCCCTGAAGGAGGGCAAGGCAATCCACTCCAGTATTCTTGCCTGCAGAATCCCATGGATAGAGGAGCCTAGTGGGCTGCACATCGGGTCACAAACAGTCAGACATGGCTGGACAGCTAAGCACAGCACAGTTTTATTCCTAGAAAAATCACCAAAAGTTTCATGTAGCTAAATTCAAGCTCGGTCATCTTATTTGATCTGCCCATAGGTATTGGGTTAGAGTTAGAAGTATTGGTATGAATTCATAATTTTTCAACTGTATACACACAGAGAGAGATTCATGAATAGCTATGTATGGTGTGTGTTTGTGTGTGTCTGTGTGCACACGCATGTGTTTATGTGCATATATACATCCTAGCTCTGTCTCCTGAAAGAGACTAGAAGTTGTCACACTAAGAATCCAAATTTTGGTTTCTAAACTTCATCCTTCACTGAAAGAAGCCAAGTCTCCTTAGAGAAATGTCTGAGTCCAGGGCGAGGACAGAGAAACTCTAAAATGACGCTGGAGCATCTTTTATGTGCCAGAAACAAAAAATGATGGTGATGTGTCAATGGACAAAAGAGCCAACTTGAAGAGGCTCTCCATGGTCACACTAGTGACAATTACAGCATCAAAATAAAAATTCCAGCTTACAGACCACGCAATGAAATAACTCATTTTGTAAAGAAACATAGACATATGCATATGGTGTTTATGTGATAATTTTACTGATAGAAATACATGAATAAGTAAGTAAAGGTGTAGGCCAACCTTCATCTTAATATAAAATATACATTTAGGTACATAGAATTATGGATGATGAAAACAGCCAGTGTTTGGCAACCAACAATTGTAGTGGCTATTAATTCCAGAAGGAATTGTCCATGGATACTAAGGCTAATGGGTAGAGGTTCAACGAGGACTAGGACACTTGCATAATATATGAATATCTCTCAGTGAATTGAAATATAAAGGGAAATAAGAAGTACAAGATACTAGGTATAAAATAAGCTATAAGGATATATTATATAACACAGGGAATATAGTCAATAAACTATAAATGAAGTATAACCTTTAAAAATTGTGAATCACTATATTGTACACTCACAACTTACATAACATTGTGCAGCAACTGTATATTAATTAACTAAAAAAATTAAATACTAAGAATCAAAAGTGGGAAAATGTTGACTCTGTTTTAGGTGAAGATTGCAAAGAAATCTGACAGAAACTGACCTGACAGGTGAGCAAGTTTAAAATCCCCAGTAACAGAAACAGGGTGTGTCTCCTGAGACGAGACTGTGTAGAGTGCCCAGCATTACTGCCAAAAATGCATGGCTGAAGATGCATGTAAGGAGATATCCAAGTAGAGAACAGCCTACAAAAGAAAAGATCTGTAGTCCATTAAACTCTCAAGTAAAGAAAGAAAAGTAAAGGCCAAAGAACTGTTCCAGGTGGAAGGAGATTGATGGGAAGTGGCAGCTAAGTGCAGCCTGACTTCCTGGTTGGGATCCTTGTTGGTGTAGTTGATAAAATTTGCATAGGGTCTGTGAATGAGACAGTAGTGTTTTATCACTATGATCCCCTGGAGAAGGGATAGGTTACCCACTCCAGTATTCTTGGGCTTCCCTGGTGATACAGACGGTAAAGAATCGCCTACAGTGTGGAAGACCTGGGTTCGATCCCTGGGTTGGGAAGATCCCCTGGAGGAAGGTATGGCAACCCACTCCAGGATTCTTGCCTGGAGAATCCCCATGGACAGAGGAGGCTGGTGGGCTTCAGTCCGTGTGGTCCCAGAGTCAGATACAACTGAGCAATTAAGCACAGCACAGTGCTGATTCTTTGGGACAGTGTTCTTGTTTTTGAGACATATAGACTGGATTATCTTGCGGGAATGTCCACATGTCCTTCCAGGAGTGGAATTATACACCTCACCTCTTA
Organism: Tragulus kanchil; assembly: GCA_022376925.1. NCBI lineage: Eukaryota > Metazoa > Chordata > Mammalia > Artiodactyla > Tragulidae > Tragulus > Tragulus kanchil. The sequence goes on along the minus strand of JAIOJX010000029.1, from coordinate 50,808,475 downwards.
TTACTCTGCTCCCATGTATCTACCTCTTTGCTGGTACTTGAATCTGCCAGGTACAGCTTCTGTTTCTCCTCCCTGAAGCATTCTTTCCCCAGATATACATGTGTTTTGCTTCCTGTTTTCTGTCCGTCTTTGATCAGTGGTGATCTTCCCACTGAGACTTAAAATTTCCACACCTGACACTTGTTATTATTTCAATCTGCATATTTACGAAGTACAAGATACTAGGTATAAAATAAGCTATAAGGATATATTATATAACACAGGGAATATAGTCAATAAACTATAAATGAAGTATAACCTTTAAAAATTGTGAATCACTATATTGTACACTCACAACTTACATAACATTGTGCAGCAACTGTATATTAATTAACTAAAAAAATTAAATACTAAGAATCAAAAGTGGGAAAATGTTGACTCTGTTTTAGGTGAAGATTGCAAAGAAATCTGACAGAAACTGACCTGACAGGTGAGCAAGTTTAAAATCCCCAGTAACAGAAACAGGGTGTGTCTCCTGAGACGAGACTGTGTAGAGTGCCCAGCATTACTGCCAAAAATGCATGGCTGAAGATGCATGTAAGGAGATATCCAAGTAGAGAACAGCCTACAAAAGAAAAGATCTGTAGTCCATTAAACTCTCAAGTAAAGAAAGAAAAGTAAAGGCCAAAGAACTGTTCCAGGTGGAAGGAGATTGATGGGAAGTGGCAGCTAAGTGCAGCCTGACTTCCTGGTTGGGATCCTTGTTGGTGTAGTTGATAAAATTTGCATAGGGTCTGTGAATGAGACAGTAGTGTTTTATCACTATGATCCCCTGGAGAAGGGATAGGTTACCCACTCCAGTATTCTTGGGCTTCCCTGGTGATACAGACGGTAAAGAATCGCCTACAGTGTGGAAGACCTGGGTTCGATCCCTGGGTTGGGAAGATCCCCTGGAGGAAGGTATGGCAACCCACTCCAGGATTCTTGCCTGGAGAATCCCCATGGACAGAGGAGGCTGGTGGGCTTCAGTCCGTGTGGTCCCAGAGTCAGATACAACTGAGCAATTAAGCACAGCACAGTGCTGATTCTTTGGGACAGTGTTCTTGTTTTTGAGACATATAGACTGGATTATCTTGCGGGAATGTCCACATGTCCTTCCAGGAGTGGAATTATACACCTCACCTCTTATTACTCTGCTCCCATGTATCTACCTCTTTGCTGGTACTTGAATCTGCCAGGTACAGCTTCTGTTTCTCCTCCCTGAAGCATTCTTTCCCCAGATATACATGTGTTTTGCTTCCTGTTTTCTGTCCCGTCTTTGATCAGTGGTGATCTTCCCACTGAGACTTAAAATTTCCACACCTGACACTTCCTCCTGGCTTTCTCTGCAGCAATTATTATTTTCAAATATACTGCATATTTACTTATTTGTCTATTTTATGTCCATTTCCTCTGTAGAATAGAAAACTCAGAAAGGTAGGAGACTAGGTCTTTTCTTCATATAAATATATCCTCATGGCTAAGAACAGGGACTGGCACAAAGTTAAAACTCATTAAATATTTCTTGTTGAATAAATGGTATCTATGTGCCCAACACATGGGTAGTGAATAAATTTTTTCAATGAATAACTAATTGACTTAATGATGGAATGTAATGAGTAAAGTTTAACAGGTAAAATCAGAGAATCGAAGGGCTGAGTGGGCCTCAAGAGCCATTGGCTTGAAACTTCTAAGTTTGCCAAGAAGCTGAACAAGGCTTTATGCCTTCATGGTGAGACCCAGAAACTGTCTCACCACAAGTAAGAAGCAAGGTCAAGAAGACGAGGCAGCTGTCTGACCTTGGAGTCCAGTGCCTTGCTGCATCCATAGATTCATTTTAGAAAAAGAAATAAGAAGATGTATTTTATATCATTCTAACTTTTATTTTATATACAGATACTGATAGTAATAAACCACCCTGAATCCTAGATTAGTGCCGCAGTCATTTTTCAGGGCTTAAGCCTCAGGTAGCGTCTGGTTTTAGGCTGGTTTACTGTCAAAGCCCCTCTAACTTGTTTCTCTGCTGCTCTATGTTACTTCTTGACATAGGAGCCACGGGTGATCTTTTTAATTCCACTAAGCTCCTGAAGCTAATAAAAATAAAGGTCTTTTTGCCTCTCTAGCATTCCTGTTTCTACAGAAAGGCTTTCCTATGTTCTCTTGCAGTAAATCCTCCTGTTTCCTAATTATCCAGAGGATGGAAACCCAAAAGAAAAAGAACAGTTGTGCCCAGCCCCTACTGGAAGAGGGGAAAATAGTTTCCAAACTATTTCTATTTTAAAAATAGATTTAGTAAGTAGAAAATCTCTTTAGCGTCAATCTTCCTGCATTATTTGCCATTTAAAAATGATTCTGAAATATTCTTCCCTGTTGGAATAAGCAAAAGAGGAATTCTAGGTTGATACCAGTGGTTGTGGACCATACCTTACAGAAGAAAGAATTATCTTATTTTGGAGTATCTTTTTATTCTTATTTTTTTTTATTTTTTGTAGTATCTTTTTAAAACCAAGAAATACTAGTGATTTTGGCCTAAGAGAAGCATAAAGATAATTCAGTAATTTGGTCTATTCTTCCATTTAGAAATAAGGAAACTAAAAAATAAAAAAAAGGAGCTTTAATTCAAATCAGTCTGATTCTAATATTTAAGCAATTTTGACCAAATTATGGCCATAAAGAAGGATTATCATTTCCCTGAAAAGTAATACTACTTGTTTCTAAACTAGTTTTTTTAAAGAACTTTATATTAAAAAAAAAAAAAAAAGATTTAAATTGGATTCCAGAAGCACAGACTCTCAGGATCGAAAGTCTCTGAGTTCATCTAATTGAACCTCTTTCTGGTAACTTCGATCTCCTACACAGTATCAAGGTAACTGAGCATCTTATTGAACAACTCAAGTGATGAGTAACTTAATCAGTACATCCAAAGTAGGTCTTCAGTGTAATGGTAATTATTAAAATACTCATTTGTTTTGCTATAAATTCCGTATCTCTAAGACTTTTGAGTCGTGGTTTTTATTTTTTTCCTCTTTTTTTTGAGGGGGGGAGCGGGTGATTGGTCTTTCATTTCTCTATTTTCATCTATCTTTGTTCTTTGCCCCGTGTGGGCCTCCCATCGCGGTGGCCTCTGTTGTTGCAGAGCACCGGCTCTGGGCGCATGCGCTCCAGAGCTCCGGCTCGGTAATCGGACACATCGGTCCAGCCGCTCCGCAGCACGTGGGATCTTCCTAGGCCAGGGATCGAACCGGCTCCCCTTGCACTGCAAGGCGATGTCCTTACCCACTGGGTCACCAAGGAAGCCCGAGTCATGGTTTTTAGACCAAAGACGAGCTCATAAAATATATGTTCTGATTCTCTGATGATCAACCTTGTAGGCAGTCGAATCAGAACAGAACAAAATACCATAAAGTCTTACTCTCATATATTTGGGAAGGGGGTGTGGTCCGAAAATTCATATGCAGGTTGATGAGATTACCAGTTTACTGACAGAACTGTGTGGAACCCACAATCCTAGCATGTCTTGTGAACCATCTCCACCTGGGTCCCTGCTGTGCTTTGGTGCCACCTAGCGGTGGATGCTATGCGACAGCTATTGGGATGTGTGCCCTGAGTGAGAATTCAGTTGACTAGTCTAGGAAAACAAGTATGTTTTCGCAAGCTGCAATGATTTAAGAGAAAAAATAGGAATGGTGATAAACAGAATAGAACAAAAATATTTAATTGAGAATAGAAGTTAGAGAAAGCCTCTTTGAAGTAACATGATTATAGAAGGCAGCCTTAGATGTCGTTAAAGGAAAGGGAAATGTCCAGTGCAAAGGCTTTCAAGAATATAGAAACCGGGTATTTTTTAAAAGTGCAAGAATCTCAGTGAGGTTAACAATTTGTTAATGGGAAGAAATGGAGGCTGGAGAGGGAGCCTGAACTTAAAGGAGTTTGAAAGGATTTGAGGTTCTCAGACTGCAGTGGGAAGCTCTGAGCCTGACCTTGGGTGGGAAGCGGGGATAAAAGCCAGAGCGCCTGTTAGGAGACCGTGACCAGGGTTCCGGTCAGTGGTGCTCGCGTCTGAGCTGGAGAGAAACAGACATGATGGCTGATTCAGGGAGACTTTGCTTTCTCTTGATTTTGCTCTGTGTATTTTCTCGTTACACTCACGTGGTTTGTGAACGTGCCCTGCATTTTTAATGAATAAAATGAGGTCTTTAGAAGTATTACTGGTTGAACGAAACCAAAGTTTTCTATTTTTTGTTTTGCTTTGTTGGTTTCATTCCCCAGACAGTCAGACATAGCTTTCTAAGGTGCAGTAATATCCACGAAAATTCTAGCATTATTTGTGTCACTTTTAAAAAATAAAAGGAAACACTGTAAGGCTTCTGACCTCAAACTTAACCACCAGACCATCAGGCAGATGCTACTGAACGGAATAGAAATGGAAGCTAGAAAAAACCGCTTCTTCCTTCCCTATTTCATGTTTGTGTATGTAGCTTTCTCTCAGATGCATAATAAAAATGCACACAGAAGCAGTATAAATTAATGAGTAAGAACACGGGCTCTGATGTGCAACTGCCTGATCTCCATCCCGGCTCCACCCCTCACTTGGGCACGTTATGTAGCCCGTTTGTGCTTGAGTTCTACTTCTGTAAAATAAAGATAAAATGGAACCCACTTCATAGAATTGTTGAGACTGTGAAATGAGGAACACAAGGAAGATATTTAGAAGAGTAGCATATAGGGAGGGCTAAGAGCACTATCTTCTAAGTTTGTGAGAGATTAATATGTGGCTGTTTATGAGATACTTTGAAAATAAAATTGTCATCAATAAGAAGGTTATATATTTGGAGTAAAAATGAAAGTATAGTGTCTCAACTTTTTCTACCTTCAACCTGGAATTGAGTCACATCCTGGAAATGGTTTCTTGCCACCTTGAACATCCCACAAATCCAAGATCAGCAAAAGGATAAAATGAATAAGAAGGAAAAAGAAATACCTAAGATTTTCATATATATCCTTTTTCTCATTAGGAATTTAAAGGAAGAAGCTCTCGGTGGGTGTTTTGTGTTTCTCCAGCACTGAAAAACTTTTGGAAGAACCTCTACATTTAAGATGATTTTGACACCCCCACGTAAATAAGAAAGTAAAGAAGACAACAGTCTCAATAAAAGTTGTGAACTTTCAGCGACTAAACTTAAATAGAAACAAAGACATAAACTCTTCACTGCATTTACTTTTAAAAGCCTTAAGAGATGCTAGAAAAAATAGTTTTTGTCTTTATAACGGAGTTGGATTGTAAACAACAGTCTGCAGGAATAATATTTCCCAAGATGGCACTCTGATTTTTTTTAAACCAGCAGACCGCTTTGGCAATAGCCAAAACATTCAGGAATAACTGTTAACGACATAGCCAGATGTGTCTTAGAGAATCAACTGTCTGGCCAAACCACCAAACCCTACAGAAAGGGAGAATGAGCTCAGCAGGTAGAAAAAAATTCCACCATGCATGATGTATGCTAGGAATATTATTGTGACTCAGTACTGTAGTCTTTATTTCCTATTGGGTTTAAAGCTATTTTTTGAAAGGAGCCTGTTTAACCCAGTGCTTCTACAAGATAACACATATACCTTCTTAGATTCCATCCCCGTATCCTAAAAATGTTCATGTGTGCTCATGGGGCTGGATTCACTCCCAAGGTGCACTGTGCTCACTGAGTGATTATAGCTTATTATTGCAGAAAAGCAACATAAATCAGTCACTCAAATATACTGTTATCTAATGAGCCATTCTACCACAGTGTATTTATTAAGAATTTATTTTTGAAACAAGGACTTCCTTGGTAATTCAAAGGCCAAGACTCCAAGCTCCCAGTGCAGGAGGCCCAGGTTCAATTCCTGGTCAGGGAACTAGATCCCATGTGCCATAACAAAAAGCCCTTATGCCACAATGAAGACCCAATATCCTATGTGCCATAGGTAAGACATGGCACAGCCAAATAAATAAATAAGTAAAATAAGTACCAAAAAAAGTAGAATTTATTTTTGAAACAAAGTAGTCTTTGAAGATATTTCTTTAAGAAAATTAGTTTGTCCGTATACACTTCTCCTCTACATCCTCATGCTTATATTTGGGGCATTTGCATCAGAGAGTCTTCAGTCGGACCCTCTCTCACTCCTCAGAGCAGGAAGATATATTTGATTGGAAAGTTTGGAAGCTCATTCAGGTTAATTTCTCTGTTTTTCTGTCTCTGTCAGTGCTCACTCACTCTGTCTCTCTCTCTCTCCCCACCCCCTACCACCTCCCTCTCCCCCCCTCAGCTAGATGCTGGCAGGACAATTCATTCTCAGTCATAGTTTGTTCTGCAAGAGCCAGTAGGTACTTTGCAGTCTCATCAGAAAGATCCTGCCACGTAGTCACCTTATCAAATTAGATTCTCTCAGGGGGTTGGAGAAAAGGAATGAGAGGGATCTGGCAGTTTATCATGAAGGAGAGAGTAATTTCAGTTCAAAAGCACATAAAGGAAAAAGTACTGTCTGGCCAAACCACCAAACCCTACAGAAAGGGAGAATGAGCTCAGCAGGTAGAAAAAAATTCCACCATGCATGATGTATGCTAGGAATATTATTGTGACTCAGTACTGTAGTCTTTATTTCCTATTGGGTTTAAAGCTATTTTTTGAAAGGAGCCTGTTTAACCCAGTGCTTCTACAAGATAACACATATACCTTCTTAGATTCCATCCCCGTATCCTAAAAATGTTCATGTGTGCTCATGGGGCTGGATTCACTCCCAAGGTGCACTGTGCTCACTGAGTGATTATAGCTTATTATTGCAGAAAAGCAACATAAATCAGTCACTCAAATATACTGTTATCTAATGAGCCATTCTACCACAGTGTATTTATTAAGAATTTTTTTTTGAAACAAGGACTTCCTTGGTAATTCAAAGGCCAAGACTCCAAGCTCCCAGTGCAGGAGGCCCAGGTTCAATTCCTGGTCGGGGAACTAGATCCCATGTGCCATAACAAAAAGCCCTTATGCCACAATGAAGACCCAATATCCTATGTGCCATAGGTAAGACATGGCACAGCCAAATAAATAAATAAGTAAAATAAGTACCAAAAAAAGTAGAATTTATTTTTGAAACAAAGTAGTCTTTGAAGATATTTCTTTAAGAAAATTAGTTTGTCCGTATACACTTCTCCTCTACATCCTCATGCTTATATTTGGGGCATTTGCATCAGAGAGTCTTCAGTCGGACCCTCTCTCACTCCTCAGAGCAGGAAGATATATTTGATTGGAAAGTTTGGAAGCTCATTCAGGTTAATTTCTCTGTTTTTCTGTCTCTGTCAGTGCTCACTCACTCTGTCTCTCTCTCTCTCCCCACCCCCTACCACCTCCCTCTCCCCCCCTCAGCTAGATGCTGGCAGGACAATTCATTCTCAGTCATAGTTTGTTCTGCAAGAGCCAGTAGGTACTTTGCAGTCTCATCAGAAAGATCCTGCCACGTAGTCACCTTATCAAATTAGATTCTCTCAGGGGGTTGGAGAAAAGGAATGAGAGGGATCTGGCAGTTTATCATGAAGGAGAGAGTAATTTCAGTTCAAAAGCACATAAAGGAGACTGCTCAAGCTGTTAATGCCAATAAGAGCCTAATTGCTGGTGGGGATGACACACTGGCTTAGACACTGTCTCAAGCATTTGGGCAAGATGGGGCAATGGTGATTCTAAGGGCTGTGAAGCCAATCCATCAGTGGCTGCTCCAGGTCACATGTGCATCAAGGGGAGAAGGTGATGGTGTCAGATAAGAGAACTCTCAGCTCAGATTCACCTGTCAAAGTCAAAAGGCTTCCACGGGAGCATCTGAGGACCTCTTTAATCTCCTCAGGTCATAGGAAGACTATTTCAGGACTAGAACTTGGTTTTCAGACTAGCAGATTTACAAAGACTGTTGAATTAACAGCCCTCGAAAGTCTTCTGTATTAATGTCAGACTCCTGATAAATAAGGAGTGAGATCCTGACACACTGGATGAGAGAATGTAGGTGGCTGTCCTTGGGACCTAGATACCTAGACTAACTCTGGACCATCTAAGCCAGCAGAAGAATTTTCCTCCTGTAGCTACAGCACCCTCTTGCTTGGAGACCATTTAAAGGCCTCATGTGAGGTATGTGCCTTGCAAGAGGATCCTGGCCTCCTCAGAATTTTCTCTGATTCCCTTGAGTGCTTCTAAACCACTCACTAGATTCAGTCTTACGACCAGGGAGGGACCTATTACCCCTACTTTGGGAGGGAGTGGATCATTCATGAAAAACACTTCAAGACCTAGCTAACGTTTATTAGTAAGGACTCAGAGAGCATGCTGAATACTAAATGAGAATGTCCTGTGGTTTAGGGTTTAATATCCTAGCAGTTATACCACCTACAGTTATTGCTACAAGGCTGCTAATATAGCTGCCTGAAGTTGGAAAAATGACAGCTTGAAAAGATAGAACTGCATGGATGAATTCTGAGGAAAGGCTTAGAAAATCAGTCATGTCCAGATGGATTTATTTTGTAAGGTGCCAGAGAATAGCTATGTTCCTCTGAAGGAAAATCCCAAGGATCCTTCCATTCAACTCACAGGAATCTGCTAGTAAAACAGAAACAGTGTTGTAGAGAAACTCAGTGGTGATTGCTCTCTTTGAGCAGGGTCAGGTGTGTGCTAAACTCTTATGGATCTGGGTTCCCTGGAAAGGCTGGAAGTCCAGACTAGCAAAGTCCAAGTGGCAGCACTTAATTAAGAGAGTCAAGATAGATGAAATTGCTATGATGGGCAGCAGCATCAGAGACAGCCAGAGAGCCCTGACCCATAGGGATTAACCAATGATAATGGTTTATAGAACATGGTGACCCTCTCGGGTCGTGAGAGATGGAGAGCCAACAGCAGTACTGCTTAATATCGAGAATAAAAAATGATCATGGGTACAGGGACAGAAGGCTTTATCAACCACAGTAAAGTTATGATCTTTTGCCACTATCCAGATCTGAGCCTATTCTCAGACCTGGGACCTATAGATTTTAGAAAAGACTGGGTCCTCTTGAGGAAAGATTTTGAAATGCCTGTGAAGTGTTTAAAGTCTGATTCTCCTAGTCTTCCTTTTTAGGGATACAATCATTTCCCCAGGTAATATGCATCCACTGGGGAAAGGGCAGTGTTCAAAACTTTCAGGGGTAGTTTGATCCTGAGTCTAATGACTCTAATATAGGAAACAAAACACTTCTCTGGTTCCTCTGTGCAAATGCAGATGCTGGTGATAAACAGTATCTTGGCTCAAAGCTTGTATCACAGTGGGACGAATATGTCATTTTCCTGGTCTCTGAGTGGATAATTGGTGTGAATATATTTTATGGCTGGTAGTACACTCAGGTTGGTTCCTTGGCCCATAGCGTAGGAGCCAGAAGGAGAGAAAAAGCCAAGTGGAAGTACTTGAACTTGCTGACTCTGGCCAAGATAATAAGTCAGAAGCAATATGTTATTGTATGTGGAGTTGCAAGGATTAGTCCTGTCCTCAAAAACATAAAAGAATACAAGTTCCCATTATAGTCCCTACCAACAAAACAGGGATAAATTATGGTCAGTGATGTGAGTGCATTTACTGGGTAATGTGGGGAATCTATCGATTTTGAATGGGGCTCTTCTGTTAAGACCAGACTGCATTAACAGAACTGCTGTTTCTTGGGCCATTTATCATGGTAACCCTTGTGGTGATAGAGATTTCTAGATAAGGGTACCGTGTACATTTTCCATGAGCCCCAAGAGAAGAGTCATACCACAGACCCTTGGCTTCTGCAGCAAAACGATGCCATCTGCAAAACAAAGGTCTGGGCGTCGTTTGAAAGGCGGCTTCCCAGCATGCTCCTGGACCCCACTAGAAGCCTGGCATCTGACTTTGGATCATCAAATGGTTATAGGCAATGCCCATCCATATCTGGATTTTATCAACACAGTAAAGTAAATGTTTTCATTTTGTCGTGAGAGATGGAGAGCCAACAGCAGTACTGCTTAATATCGAGAATAAAAAATGATCATGGGTACAGGGACAGAAGGCTTTATCAACCACAGTAAAGTTATGATCTTTGCCACTATCCAGATCTGAGCCTATTCTCAGACCTGGGACCTATAGAATTTAGAACAGACTGGGTCCACTTGAGGAAGGCTCATGAACTGCCTGTGAAGTGTTTAAAGTCTGATTCTCCTAGTCTTCCTTTTTAGGGATACAATCATTTCCCCAGGTAATATGCATCCACTGGGGAAAGGGCAGTGTTCAAAACTTTCAGGGGTAGTTTGATCCTGAGTCTAATGACTCTAATATAGGAAACAAAACACTTCTCTGGTTCCTCTGTGCAAATGCAGATGCTGGTGATAAACAGTATCTTGGCTCAAAGCTTGTATCACAGTGGGACGAATATGTCATTTTCCTGGTCTCTGAGTGGATAATTGGTGTGAATATATTTTATGGCTGGTAGTACACTCAGGTTGGTTCCTTGGCCCATAGCGTAGGAGCCAGAAGGAGAGAAAAAGCCAAGTGGAAGTACTTGAACTTGCTGACTCTGGCCAAGATAATAAGTCAGAAGCAATATGTTATTGTATGTGGAGTTGCAAGGATTAGTCCTGTCCTCAAAAACATAAAAGAATACAAGTTCCCATTATAGTCCCTACCAACAAAACAGGGATAAATTATGGTCAGTGATGTGAGTGCATTTACTGGGTAATGTGGGGAATCTATCGATTTTGAATGGGGCTCTTCTGTTAAGACCAGACTGCATTAACAGAACTGCTGTTTCTTGGGCCATTTATCATGGTAACCCTTGTGGTGATAGAGATTTCTAGATAAGGGTACCGTGTACATTTTCCATGAGCCCCAAGAGAAGAGTCATACCACAGACCCTTGGCTTCTGCAGCAAAACGATGCCATCTGCAAAACAAAGGTCTGGGCGTCGTTTGAAAGGCGGCTTCCCAGCATGCTCCTGGACCCCACTAGAAGCCTGGCATCTGACTTTGGATCATCAAATGGTTATAGGACAGCAATGCCCATCCATATCTGGATTTTATCAGAGCCACTGAGTGAAAATATTGAAGGGTAAAGCAGAGGATGGAAGTAATACACTCAAGTGTGTGCCAAAGAGTCCTGGGGAAGATAAAAAAGCAATAGATGATCCTAATTTGCCCTTGGAGATACCTTTCTCTGTTGCATTAATGCCAATTTTACAGCTCATACTTAGGGCTTTTGTCAGGGGATTCCCTGTGATTGGCTGACAGAATGTGATGGGTTCAGGTTGCCATGTTGGTAAAATTCAAAAGTATACTGCTGCGATACTGATATTCCACTCAAGACAGCAATGAGAGGAAACCCTCCTGTAGGCGGAGCTTTGAATAGTGTACCTGGCCAACAAATACCTATGGACCGGAAGTAGTCTAAATGCATAGCCTGTATTCCTGACATGGATACATCCACAGCTACATCCATTGCAACATGGTACTTAAAATCAGCCTCTAAATGGAGTAATTATAGTGTCAGAGGTAAAGGTCTGCACATGAATGCTTGTGCTGTCCAAACATGATTACTACCAGTGTTGAATTTCAACCAGTCAAAACAGAAGTCATGTTAGACACTCAATATGGCACCATTGCTTAAGAAACAAAACAGCCACTGAGTGGCAAGTTGAGTAAATCTTTCAGTTTAGAGGGGACAACAATTTGGATTTATAGGGACTGAGGCATGATCATGTTTTTTTCCCATCCATTCCCATAGTACCTTAACCACTACCATTATTTGATGACCTAGACTTTGATTTACAGTTGTAGAATTTCATAGGACATCACCTCATTGGAAGAGACCCATTTTGTGGCAAAGTAGTAGTATATTGGGTATATGCCCACTGGTCCCAACACATAACGTCATTATTCATAAGCTGCAAGCCCAATAGAGTATTATCCAACAGAATGGCTTCTTCAAGGCATAGCTAAAGTTTCATCTTAAGAATGATACTATCTTTCTGACTTTCTTCACTCTGGATGACAGTCTCTAGGTTCATTCATATCACTTCATCTGACTCAACGTCATTCCTTTTTATGGCTGACTAATATTCTGTTGCATATACATATCGCATCTTAATTCATTCATCTGTCAATGGACATAAATATCGTATGTTAACACATAAATGGAATCTAGAAAAAATGGTACTGATTAACCTATTTTTAGGGAAGGAATGGAGGCACAGATGTAGAGGACAGACTTGTGGACACAGAGGGGGAATCAGAGAGGAGGATGAATTGAGAGTGGCATAGACATATACACACTACCAAGTGTGAAATAGATGGTGGGAGGATAGAGGGCTGAGGTATAGCACAGGGAGCTCAGCTCAGTGCTCTGTGATGACCTAGATTGGTGGAATTGGAGCAGGAGGTAGGGGAGCAGGAGGGAGGTTCAAGAGGGAGGCTGATTCATGATGTTATACAGCAGAAATGAACACAATATTAGAAAGAAATTATATTCCAGCAAAAATAAATAAAAGAATGATACAATCAAGGGCTTAGGTCATCTTGTTCTTCCAGATGCAGCAATATTTTGAACCAAAAGCATTTCCATGGTTCAGCATGACCAGTACATAAGGTACTTGCATCTGGAAATCACGGTGAGGAAGGAAGAATGACCATCAACCCAAATGACCCCTTGGGAAACATTGTGCTTCCTGTCTCTGAAATTTTAAGCTTTTCTGGACTAGAGGCCCTCATCCCTGGGATAAATGGAATTGACATATTCCATTCTTATGACAAATTTCATAAGACATAAGAAAAATGAGTTCCATTATACCTAAAGATACAACTTCAGCTTAGTTGTTTTAGATTTATCATACCAATAGAGCAACAGGCAGAGAATAGCTTGTTATACTAGCAAGGATAATTGATGATAATTATCATGAGGAGATAAGAGTTGCTAATATGTAATTGCAATAAGGTAGAATATTTTTAGAATTTGGGGGTTCACTGGGGAATCACTTCTTTCTTCCATGTCTGGTGATGATCATGCGAAACAGTTAGACCAACCTGACAAAAGGACGCAAAGCAAGTTCAGACTCCTCAAAGATGAAGGTATAGGTTACCCAAGAAACATGCACGCTACACCAGCAGAGTATTAGCTTAGGCGAAAGGGATGTGGTAAAAGAAAGAAATGGTTTTATTTGTGACCTTGTAAGTAACTGTTGCAGAAAAATAATATGCCTGGTCTCACTAAACCACATCTTGTAAACATTTTCTTTAAAATTGATAATTGGCTACCACCTTGAAGAATGAGTTTCAGAATAGAATAAACTTAATGAGAATCATGAGTAGGTCTGAGGGAGGCAAGAGGTGAACTGTAGCAGATAATGTCTAAGAGTTATATTAATAGCTTCCTTCTATTGATGGGAAAACAGACAAGAAGACAGAAACTCGCCTGAAATAACCTACTTAGTGATTTCTGAGAACAAGGATTTACCCCAGATCTTCCCCATATTGATAAAGAATTGAACAAAAAGTAATATAAAGATAGCAAGATGTTAATTCATGGATGTATTTTCAGAGTTAGGACTCAAAAGAAGACAATTGAATAACTGCATATATAATAATCTATACATATAATCTGCATATAAAATAATCTCTCAATAGACTGAGAGATTATAATCTCTCCTTGTAATATTTTGGAAGTTAAGCATACTTTTACAGTTCCCTGATGCTTTCATTATATTTTTGAGACATATTTATAAATGTCATTGGTAATTAATCAGTATATCCTCTTTATGGAGAAGACCTGAAGAATTTCACCAAGTATCTCTGCTCCTTTTTTCTCATCCCTGGGATAAATGGAATTGACATATTCCATTCTTATGACAAATTTCATAAGACATAAGAAAAATGAGTTCCATTATACCTAAAGATACAACTTCAGCTTAGTTGTTTTAGATTTATCATACCAATAGAGCAACAGGCAGAGAATAGCTTGTTATACTAGCAAGGATAATTGATGATAATTATCATGAGGAGATAAGAGTTGCTAATATGTAATTGCAATAAGGTAGAATATTTTTAGAATTTGGGGGTTCACTGGGGAATCACTTCTTTCTTCCATGTCTGGTGATGATCATGCGAAACAGTTAGACCAACCTGACAAAAGGACGCAAAGCAAGTTCAGACTCCTCAAAGATGAAGGTATAGGTTACCCAAGAAACATGCACGCTACACCAGCAGAGTATTAGCTTAGGCGAAAGGGATGTGGTAAAAGAAAGAAATGGTTTTATTTGTGACCTTGTAAGTAACTGTTGCAGAAAAATAATATGCCTGGTCTCACTAAACCACATCTTGTAAACATTTTCTTTAAAATTGATAATTGGCTACCACCTTGAAGAATGAGTTTCAGAATAGAATAAACTTAATGAGAATCATGAGTAGGTCTGAGGGAGGCAAGAGGTGAACTGTAGCAGATAATGTCTAAGAGTTATATTAATAGCTTCCTTCTATTGATGGGAAAACAGACAAGAAGACAGAAACTCGCCTGAAATAACCTACTTAGTGATTTCTGAGAACAAGGATTTACCCCAGATCTTCCCCATATTGATAAAGAATTGAACAAAAAGTAATATAAAGATAGCAAGATGTTAATTCATGGATGTATTTTCAGAGTTAGGACTCAAAAGAAGACAATTGAATAACTGCATATATAATAATCTATACATATAATCTGCATATAAAATAATCTCTCAATAGACTGAGAGATTATAATCTCTCCTTGTAATATTTTGGAAGTTAAGCATACTTTTACAGTTCCCTGATGCTTTCATTATATTTTTGAGACATATTTATAAATGTCATTGGTAATTAATCAGTATATCCTCTTTATGGAGAAGACCTGAAGAATTTCACCAGATGTATCTCTGCTCCTGTCTCTCATGTTTTCTTCTAATAGCTCAAATTTCATCACTGTATAGTTATTAATATTTTTTGACATCTAAACTTTTGAAATGTATGCTTCAATGATAGTGGACCTGCTTCACACATTTTTAACTCATGCAAATTTCATTTCATATATATGTCATATGTATATGATACACATATATGTTATGTATCACTTATATACATGATTTTGATACTCCATGAATGTAATTAGAGATGATATGTATATAGGTATATATTTTATAGAAAATAATAAATACTTTATGATCAATTTACAGAGTAAATAGGTAATACACAATGTTCGCTTTATGGACTGACCAAAAACTTTATAAAACCTATTAGATCTAGTTTAACTGTATACATTTAATTAATTTTTCTGCTCAACTTCGTTAGTTGTTCTACCTCTTTCTAGGATACAATTTAATGTCCAGCTTGAGTATATATCTAAAACACACCTCAGGAATACATTTTGAGTCATATATTTTCCGACCTAGTTGATATAAACCGTGTATTGCCTTGATATTAAATAGTCATTTGTGAAATATGGAGAGGGAAAAATGAAACAAAAGAATAGAGGAAGGAGTGGAAAAGTGTTTACATCCTGTGAATAATTAGAGAGAGGAGTGCCGGTGATACCACAGGGAGCTAATAATTAGAGCTAAAATATTTGACTAAATGTTTTGATCATATATAAAATGGATAGATTTTTGACAAAGAAGCAGAGGCAGTTCAATGGAAAAAGGGAGGGAGGAGAGGGTGGGACAAACTGAGAGAGGAACACTGACATATGTATACACTACCGTGTGTAGAACAGATTGCTAGTAGGAAGATGCTGTGTAGCACAGGGAGCTAAGCTCGGTGCTCTGTGATGACCTGGAGGGAGGGGAGGAGAGGGTGGGGAGGGCTCAGGGGAAAGAGGGGATTATCTGTATACTTATAGATAATACACTTTGTTGTACAGCAGAAACCAGGACAACAATGTAAAGCAATTATCTTCCTATTAAAATTTAAAAAACAAAAAGACAGTCTTGTCAACAAGTGGGGTAAAAACAATTGTATAGCCATATGCAAAAAGTAAAAGAGAAATAAAAATATTAAAAGAATCTATCCTCACCTTAATTTCTATAGACAGAAATTAAGTTAATGTGGATCCAAGACCTACATATAAATTAAAGCCATAAAACTTTCTTGAAGAAAACATAGGAGAAAGTCTTAAAGATCTTGGACTTAGCAAATATTTCTAAACTAGAATACAGAAATATCAATTTTAAAAGAAAAAAAATTAATCATTGGACTTCCTCAGTCTAAATTATGCTCTTCCAAAGGTATAACATAAAAATAATAAGACAAACCAAAACCAAGAAAATTACATGCATGTAAATATATACGTATTTAGATTATATACAGAGTCTTGCTCTAGAGTGTATAAAGTCTCTTACTAATCATAATGAGAAAACAACTGATATACAAAAGATCTGAATGTACACCTCACCAAAAAAGATATAAAATAGTCAAAATTCTCCTCATCATTAGTGCTTTGAGAAATGCTATTCAAATTACATTCAGATACCATTTCATAGCAAAAATTTAAAAGATGGACTCTATCTACTTTAAATAAGGATATAACAAAACAGAAACTGTCATCTACTACTGGTAAGAATGCAAAATGGCACACTTTGGAAAACAGGTTGATAACTTCTTGAAAATTAAATATATACCTACAATATGACCCAGTCGTTCCACTCCTGAACACTTACTCAAGAGATTAAGTATGCTCCCATACAAAGACTTGTGCACAAATGTTGAAAAGTTTTATTTATAATAGCCAATACAAGATGACATAAATGTCTATCAACAGATGAATGAAAAAAAGTGAAGAGTGGTAAATTCATACAATACAATACTCTTCAGCAATAAAAGGGATAAACAATTGGTACATGCAACAGTATAGCTGAGTCGCAAAATATTAATAATTATGATGAGTGAAAGAAAGTAGACCCCAAAGAGTACCATATTAAACGATTATGTTTATAGAAAACTATAGGAAAACACAAATAATCTGCTGTAACAGAAAGTAGATCAATATCAATTGAGAATTAGATATGGGAAGAAGACATTTTACTAGGAGAAAACTGTTGGGGGTGATGGGTGTGTACATACATTATCATGACTGAAGTGATAGTTTCATGAGTAAATATTTATGTCAAACATATCTAATTGTCTACTAGTATATGCAATTTATTTTATGACAGTTGTACCCCAAAAACTCTGTAAAATAAAAAATCAAACTATACCTTAATAAAGCTATTCAGGGTGTCCTAAATGACAGGAACTCTACCTTATATTAAGAATATTAAAATGAGAAAATAAACACATGTAAGTGAAATATGTAGGAAACTTGAAGTTGGGTCAAGACTTTGTTTACCTCCCTGTCCATCTAGATTGCATTTGTGGATGTTCTAGGGAGGAACTTGGATTTGGATTTGATGCAGACTGAGAATCAGGACAGAAGAAAGAAATGTGAATTGTCAGTTGGACACCATAAACCTGTATGTCTGCACGTCTAGAAAGCTGATTCCCCCTACCTACCCTGACCTATTGCTTCTCCCACTGACTCTAGTCAAACTGGAATAAGTAGAGATTTTATGGTTAATGTATCCATAGTGTTTGCCTCTTCTTCTCAGTGATAAAATAGTGAGGAAGAAAGCATGGCCCAGCAAAAGAGAACCTTATTGCTCCCCTATGCTCTGTAGTAATTAGCTAAGGTTTGCAGACCAAAAGCCGTCTAGAGTGTCCTTGTAGATTCACAGGTTTGAGTCCACAGTGATTGCAGAGTAAAAGCCTGATCACTTCTGTTCAGTGCTCATCTCTGCAGAACTTTTCTATTCCTTCTCTAGTAAGACGCACACAATAAGATCCATGTGTGACTTACCATGCCTTTATGGGTTCATGTTGTCCAAGATTGACTTTAACTTAACTGCCCTTTCCTGCTAGGTTTCTGACTGTTCAGTCACTAAGTTGCATCCAACTCTTTACAACTCTGGACTACAGCACATCTCACCTTCACTATCGCCTGGAGTTCACTCAAATTGAATAGGTGATGCCATCCAACCATCTCATCCTCTATTGCCCCTTTTCCTCCTGCCCTGAATCTTTCCTAGTATCAAGGTCTTTTCCAGTGAGTCAGTTCCTTGCATCAGGTGGCCAAAGTACTGGAGCTCCAGCTTCAGCATCAATCCTTCCAATGATTTCTTTCACGATTAACTGGTTTAATCTCCTTGCTGTCCAAGGCACTCTCAAGTCTTTCTCCAGCACCACAGTTTGAAAGCATCAATTCTTCAGTGTTCAGCCTTCTTTATGGTTCAGGTCTCATCTCCATGCATGACTACTGGAAAAAACATAGATTTGACCAAGTGGACCTTTGTCAGCAAAGTGATGTCTCTGCTTTTTAACATTCTGCCTAAGTTTGTCACAGCTTTTCTTCCAAGGAGCAAGCTTCCTTTAATTTTGTGGCTGCAGTTACCATCCACTGTGATTGGTGGAACAAAACCTGCCACTGTTCCCACTTTTCCCCCATCTATTTGCCATAAAATGAA
Source organism: Tragulus kanchil (assembly GCA_022376925.1). Classification (NCBI taxonomy): domain Eukaryota; kingdom Metazoa; phylum Chordata; class Mammalia; order Artiodactyla; family Tragulidae; genus Tragulus; species Tragulus kanchil. Next base: position 50,789,907 of record JAIOJX010000029.1, on the reverse strand, counting down.
GGGAATGGATGGCATGATCTTAGGTTTGTTTGTTTGTTTGTTTTATATATATTACAGTTCTTTTTTTTTAAATTTTATTTATCTTTTTTGGAGGATGGGGTAGGGAGGCATGGGGATGGGCGGGCCACTTCTATTGGTCTTTCATTTCTCTATTTTCATCCGTCTTTGTTCTTTGGGCCTCCCATCGCTGTGGCCTCTTCTTCTCAGTAAAAAGGGAAGAAAGCATGGCCCAGCAAAAGAGAACCTTATTGCTCCCCTATGCTCTGTAGTAATTAGCTAAGGTTTGCAGACCAAAAGCCGTCTAGAGTGTCCTTGTAGATTCACAGGTTTGAGTCCACAGTGATTGCAGAGTAAAAGCCTGATCACTTCTGTTCAGTGCTCATCTCTGCAGAACTTTTCTATTCCTTCTCTAGTAAGACGCACACAATAAGATCCATGTGTGACTTACCATGCCTTTATGGGTTCATGTTGTCCAAGATTGACTTTAACTTAACTGCCCTTTCCTGCTAGGTTTCTGACTGTTCAGTCACTAAGTTGCATCCAACTCTTTACAACTCTGGACTACAGCACATCTCACCTTCACTATCGCCTGGAGTTCACTCAAATTGAATAGGTGATGCCATCCAACCATCTCATCCTCTATTGCCCCTTTTCCTCCTGCCCTGAATCTTTCCTAGTATCAAGGTCTTTTCCAGTGAGTCAGTTCCTTGCATCAGGTGGCCAAAGTACTGGAGCTCCAGCTTCAGCATCAATCCTTCCAATGATTTCTTTCACGATTAACTGGTTTAATCTCCTTGCTGTCCAAGGCACTCTCAAGTCTTTCTCCAGCACCACAGTTTGAAAGCATCAATTCTTCAGTGTTCAGCCTTCTTTATGGTTCAGGTCTCATCTCCATGCATGACTACTGGAAAAAAAACATAGATTTGACCAAGTGGACCTTTGTCAGCAAAGTGATGTCTCTGCTTTTTAACATTCTGCCTAAGTTTGTCACAGCTTTTCTTCCAAGGAGCAAGCTTCCTTTAATTTTGTGGCTGCAGTTACCATCCACTGTGATTGGTGGAACAAAACCTGCCACTGTTCCCACTTTTCCCCCATCTATTTGCCATAAAATGAAGGGAATGGATGGCATGATCTTAGGTTTGTTTGTTTGTTTGTTTTATATATATTACAGTTCTTTTTTTTTAAATTTTATTTATCTTTTTTGGAGGATGGGGTAGGGAGGGAGGGGGATGGGCGGGCCACTTCTATTGGTCTTTCATTTCTCCATTTTCATCCGTCTTTGTTCTTTGGCTCTCGTGGGCCTCCCATCGCGGTGGCGTCTGTTGTCGCAGAGCGCCGGCTCTGGGCGCATGCGCGCCAGAGCTCCAGCTTGGTAATTGGACACATGGGTCCAGCGGCTCCGCGGCATGTGGGATCTTCCCAGGCCAGGGATCCAACCGGTGTCCCTTGCACTGCAAGGTGGTGTCTTTACCCACTGGACCACCAGGGGAAGCCCGATCTTAGTTTTTTGAATGTTGAGTTTTAGGCCAGATTTTTCACTCTCCTCTTTCACTGTCATCAGGAGGCTTGTTAGTTCCACTTCACTTTTTACCATTGGAGTTGTATCATCTGCTTATCTGAGGTTGCTGATATTTCTCCCACAATCTTGATTCCAGTTTGTGGTTCATCCATCCTGTCATTTCATAGGATGTACTCTGAAGAAAAGTTACATAAGCAGGTGACAGTATGCAGCCTTAACATACTCCTTTCCAATTATGAACAAGTCAGTTGTTGCACATCCAGTTCTAACTTGCTTCTTGACCTGCATGCAGGTTTTTAAGGAGGCAGGTAAGATGGTCTGGTACCCCTATCTCTTTCAGAATTTTCCACAGTTTGTTGAGATTCACAGAGTCAAAAGAGTTAGCGTAGTCAATGAAGCAGAAGTAGATGTTTTTCTGGAATTCCGTTGCTTTTTCTATGATATATCTGCTAAAGTAAGTAGGTTAAAACTTATTTGTGGGCTTTTCTGGTGGTCCAGTGGGTAAGGACACCGACTTGCAGTGCAAGGCATACCAGTTCGATCCCTGGCCTGGGAAGATTCCACATGCCATGGAGCGGCTGGACCAATGTGTCCAACTACCAAGTCAGAGCTCTGGAGTGCATGCGCCCAGAGTCGGTGCTCTGTGACGAGAGAGGTCACTGAAATGGGAGGCCCACACAAGCCCAAGAACAAAGATAAATGAAAGATCAATAGAAGTGGCCAAAAAATAAAAAATAAACAAAAACTTGTTGGTGATGAAAGCTTGGTGAAATTTTGCTCCAGCATACCTAACCTGAAGGAAGAGACAGTGATGAAGTCATTTCTTTATAATAAGCACAGCAAAATATGAGAATGAAGCCAATCAGCCTGAGAAGCATTCCTATGATAAAAAGGAAGGGCATGAAAGAGGAGATAAATCACCATTGCTTGCCATAGGGAGGAAATAAGGCAGGTTAGACCTGGGAGTTTGTGTTTGGTGGTCTTCTAGTTGTAACTGCCCACTTTAGTGCACAGTAAATTTAACTTCTATTACCAGTTTCATCTTTCTATTCTTATTCTGATAAGCACTAAACTAGACTGTGGAAGTTCAGTGGATTCACTTTTGGAACTGGCGTCCTGAGACACCTTAAGAACTTCATCCCTACATTTCAGGAATCTAGAGGAAGATGTAGATGGATGAACTACTGATAGCAGTGCAATGGCAGATTTGGGAGGAATAACATTTTTCTTCATTCTATTTTTTGAAAAAAAAAATCATGTTTATCATAATACATTTCCTTTTTTTCCCTTTCTTTACCAGGATCAATCCATTATTTTTCCTTTTATTCTTCTCCTGGTCACTTGAAAGTACTATTAAAGAGTTCCAATTTTCTAGTGATTACCTTCCTACTTTTAAATGCCAATATTTCATTCTATGTTTCTTCATTGATATAACAAATTTAAATAATATCACCCAAAATACTTAATTCACCAAGCATCCAAGAAAGCTCTGCTTTGGAACGCAGCTTCCATTGTTGATCAAAGGAAGGGAAGGGGAGCAGTGGAGACATGTGACATGTGATTGCTTCTGAGTGGAAAAATATCCATTCATAGGTGGCTGTGCTGGGGGTAGAGAATGGCCCAAGGGTAGATGAATCAGTGGCTTGGGTTGCCTTCTCTGTTCTTTTAGCTTTGTGTTTTCATTCCATCCATGCTGTCCTCTAATCTTGGGATTATGTTTAGGTCCTGCTCAAAAAAAAAAAAAAAATGTTGATCTTTTGAATTTTGGGAGGTTTTTTGGTTTGGTTCTGAGGCCATCTTGATCACTTTTTTGGGCTTTCAGAGTTTTCAGATATTTTGGATTTGAGGATCAATTTGTTCCTGCATGCTTTACATCTTTCATGGATTCCCCCATTTTCTTGATTTTGCTGTGTCAACCCTGCTTGTTTTCCAAGGTCACCTCTGAATTAGACTTGATATTTAATCTGTCATTTCAGGTGTATTTTACGAGGAAGGCAGAGTCATCACACATGGCTGTTGGGATCACTTCCAAAAAAATCCAGAGGAAGTAACTGATTGAGAAAGAAATAGATAAGTGAGGTTTATTTATATTTTCTTTGAGAAATGCAATAAGTATATAAATTTACCCAAGATTTCTGGAGAGAGTATTATGGATCAAATTTGAACAACATATAACTCATACTCATGACTGTCTAATGCAAACACAACAGAGATATTTAGGAGATGTTATTTTAAAATTTCTTCGTCCTGAAAGGAATCTAGAGGAAGATGTAGATGGATGAACTACTGATAGCAGTGCAATGGCAGATTTGGGAGGAATAACATTTTTCTTCATTCTATTTTTTGAAAAAAAAAATCATGTTTATCATAATACATTTCCTTTTTTTCCCTTTCTTTACCAGGATCAATCCATTATTTTTCCTTTTATTCTTCTCCTGGTCACTTGAAAGTACTATTAAAGAGTTCCAATTTTCTAGTGATTACCTTCCTACTTTTAAATGCCAATATTTCATTCTATGTTTCTTCATTGATATAACAAATTTAAATAATATCACCCAAAATACTTAATTCACCAAGCATCCAAGAAAGCTCTGCTTTGGAACGCAGCTTCCATTGTTGATCAAAGGAAGGGAAGGGGAGCAGTGGAGACATGTGACATGTGATTGCTTCTGAGTGGAAAAATATCCATTCATAGGTGGCTGTGCTGGGGGTAGAGAATGGCCCAAGGGTAGATGAATCAGTGGCTTGGGTTGCCTTCTCTGTTCTTTTAGCTTTGTGTTTTCATTCCATCCATGCTGTCCTCTAATCTTGGGATTATGTTTAGGTCCTGCTCAAAAAAAAAAAAAAAATGTTGATCTTTTGAATTTTGGGAGGTTTTTTGGTTTGGTTCTGAGGCCATCTTGATCACTTTTTTGGGCTTTCAGAGTTTTCAGATATTTTGGATTTGAGGATCAATTTGTTCCTGCATGCTTTACATCTTTCATGGATTCCCCCATTTTCTTGATTTTGCTGTGTCAACCCTGCTTGTTTTCCAAGGTCACCTCTGAATTAGACTTGATATTTAATCTGTCATTTCAGGTGTATTTTACGAGGAAGGCAGAGTCATCACACATGGCTGTTGGGATCACTTCCAAAAAAATCCAGAGGAAGTAACTGATTGAGAAAGAAATAGATAAGTGAGGTTTATTTATATTTTCTTTGAGAAATGCAATAAGTATATAAATTTACCCAAGATTTCTGGAGAGAGTATTATGGATCAAATTTGAACAACATATAACTCATACTCATGACTGTCTAATGCAAACACAACAGAGATATTTAGGAGATGTTATTTTAAAATAATTGTTGCTGTAAGAGCCATTCTAGGAAGAGGTGTGAGTCCTTCTAACTTATTGCATTTATTACTTTTAGTCTCCTAGGCACTTGCCCTTCCTTTTCTTCAGTGCATGGACACGCACCTTCTGTCAGCCATGAATCTGCCTTCATTTGGAACCCGTTTTGTTTTCTACTTTGGCCTAATCCACTTAGTTCTTACTTTCCACTTTGCACTGCTGCATAGAGCAGTGCAGTGCATACCCTGCAGTGTTTTCCCAGCTTTCTACCACCCACTGCTCCTTGTCATTAATTGAAAGAAAAAAATAGAAGCTAACAGGAAGCAGAGTTGATGTGGCACACAAAGTTAATGAAGTAGGGGAAATATGAAGATTCAGGAGATGAAGAAAGATGCACCCCATGGATTACAGAAATAACTACTCTGAATTGGATAATTTCCCAATACTCTTTTCATGCAAATTCTTAAAACATCTAGGGCTGTGTATGAAACCACAAAGTAATTAGAAATTCAGAAAAATTAATGAAAATAGATTCATTTTACTATGGAAGGAAGAGAATCAGGGATTTTGAAAGAGGGGAAAAGGTTGTTATGAATATTAAAGAGAATTAAGAAGTAATAAGGGGAGAGAAAATTAATATCTCAGACAATTATAATGTGATGTAGAAGGTGAATATTTTGGTGCTGTTAAATTTTATAACCAGGAGACATCAACTAGAATATAGCTATAACCATGTATGCATATACACCCAGACAAAGCCACTTCTGCTGATGGAATAGTTTTAGGGACTTTTTTTTCCCCTTATAGCTAAGGTAATCCAAATGTAGGGAAAACAGCTTCACTGAGTAACATATATTGATAAGCTTTTTAAGGGGAACAATAAAATTTCAGGTTAGATTCCAGACTTGAAGGTCAAAGAGGAAGGAACTCTGCAAAATAAAATGCAAAAGGTGAGTACAGGGATGCTTACTGTTGCACCAAGGGTCATGCAAATGCAATAAGTATATAAATTTACCCAAGATTTCTGGAGAGTATTATGGATCAAATTTGAACAACATATAACTCATACTCATGACTGTCTAATGCAAACACAACAGAGATATTTAGGAGATGTTATTTTAAAATAATTGTTGCTGTAAGAGCCATTCTAGGAAGAGGTGTGAGTCCTTCTAACTTATTGCATTTATTACTTTTAGTCTCCTAGGCACTTGCCCTTCCTTTTCTTCAGTGCATGGACACGCACCTTCTGTCAGCCATGAATCTGCCTTCATTTGGAACCCGTTTTGTTTTCTACTTTGGCCTAATCCACTTAGTTCTTACTTTCCACTTTGCACTGCTGCATAGAGCAGTGCAGTGCATACCCTGCGAGTGTTTTCCCAGCTTTCTACCACCCACTGCTCCTTGTCATTAATTGAAAGAAAAAAATAGAAGCTAACAGGAAGCAGAGTTGATGTGGCACACAAAGTTAATGAAGTAGGGGAAATATGAAGATTCAGGAGATGAAGAAAGATGCACCCCATGGATTACAGAAATAACTACTCTGAATTGGATAATTTCCCAATACTCTTTTCATGCAAATTCTTAAAACATCTAGGGCTGTGTATGAAACCACAAAGTAATTAGAAATTCAGAAAAATTAATGAAAATAGATTCATTTTACTATGGAAGGAAGAGAATCAGGGATTTTGAAAGAGGGGAAAAGGTTGTTATGAATATTAAAGAGAATTAAGAAGTAATAAGGGGAGAAAATTAATATCTCAGACAATTATAATGTGATGTAGAAGGTGAATATTTTGGTGCTGTTAAATTTTATAACCAGGAGACATCAACTAGAATATAGCTATAACCATGTATGCATATACACCCAGACAAAGCCACTTCTGCTGATGGAATAGTTTTAGGGACTTTTTTTTCCCCTTATAGCTAAGGTAATCCAAATGTAGGGAAAACAGCTTCACTGAGTAACATATATTGATAAGCTTTTTAAGGGGAACAATAAAATTTCAGGTTAGATTCCAGACTTGAAGGTCAAAGAGGAAGGAACTCTGCAAAATAAAATGCAAAAGGTGAGTACAGGGATGCTTACTGTTGCACCAAGGGTCATGCAAATGGTTAGTATGGCTAAAGAAAGATTCTCCCAAGACAAAACATATCTAATATGAATTTACCATACCATTTATTAGTGATCCTGATTTAAATCCTTTCCTGCATCTTATCTATACAATGGTCAGCAAATTCTCAGTTGCTCACTATTGTTTTACAAATGGCTTGTTTCTGTTTTTAAACTTATATATTAAAAAATAAAGCTTCATATGAAAACAATGCAGTCTATAAGGAAAATCAAAATGCCATGTAAAGCTAAATGCTTGTGTACTCATGCTAAGTCACCTCCATTGTGTCCAATTCCTTGCAACTCTTTGGACTGCAGCCTGCCAGGTTCCTCTACCTATGGGATTCTCCAGGCAAGAATATTGGAGAGGGTTGCCTCCAGGGTATCCTCCCAATCCATGTATCAACCCTGGTCTCTTACGCCTCCAACATTGGTAGGTAGATTCTTTACCAGTAGCGCTGCCTGGGAAACCCTAAAAGCTTGTAACTTCAGTCAATCTAACTTTTGAAATTTAGGAAAACCCTAAAGATACTTCTCTCTTTAGGAAATAACAGAATGTGTTACATTATTTATTCAACCACAAGTTATTGACATTCTAACTTTCATGAAGCACTGGTAAACACAACCAAAGAATTAAGTCTACTTAAAATGGGATAATGAGTAGCAATAAGCCCTAATATGATCAAATACTACAACAACTTAATGAACATTCACTGTAATGTGTATTCAGAAGTATGCTGTGTCATGCTGAGTCACTTCAGTTGTGTCCAACGCTGTAGCCTGCCAGGTTTCTCTGTCCATGGGATTCTCCAGGCAAGAACACTGGAGTGGTTTTCCATTTCCTTCTCTGACTCAGAAGAATAGATTGCTCTAAAGAGAAAAAAAAAACTCAAAAAGGAAATATTGGATCTGAAAAGATAAGTGAAATTTTGTTAAGTTGAGAATAGCATCTACCTGATGAATGGGAGGGAACAGGTGATACAGGGAAGGCACAGAGTGCTTGAGGGGAAGTGTGGAAGTACAGGTCTAGTGACAAGAATATGGTCAGATGGTAGCAAAATAAGCCCCAAATGAGACGGAATCTGATAGTGCAGTCACTTGTCTGATCCTGTAATCAGAGAAGTGCCCAAGCTCTCTAGGACCCTTCTGTGAAAGTGTGGGAGTTGCTCAAGAAGCAGTGACCCCTTAAAATTTGGAATGTTGGGGTGAGGCTGGAATGGAATTTATTGGTGAGTTCTGAACCCACAAATACTACAGAGCTCCTTTTGCTGGTGGTGGTTGTTTCTCCTCTTCCTTCTGATGAGCTGGCTCTGCCTTGCTTAAAGACCTGGTACTGATCTCTGAAGTCAGTGAGTGGGGATGGGTTTTAAAAGTGCTAGATCAGAGAAGGAGCATGACATTCGTTTGTCAATTCCATACGCATTCCCTAGATGTCTCTATATAAGTTGGCAAAATCTTGCAGTTCATTTAAAGTGGAAACTCTCCTCTTGGATCAGACTTTGGGCTTGTTCCTTGAAATATTTTCCTAGGGCTCCTGTTAAATAATGACCACAGACAGAGTGCTTTAAATCACATAGGTTTATTCTATTATAGTACTGGTATCAGAAGTCCTAAAATGGTCAGCAAGGCTGTGTTCCTTCAAGAGGCTAAGGGGGAGAATTTGTTCCCTTACTTTTTCTCTAGCTTCTAAGACCTGGTGGTTCAGACAGTGAAGAATCTGCCTGCAATGCAGGAGAGCTGGGTTTGATCCCTGAATTGGGAACAGTCCCTGGAGAAGGGCATGACAACCCACTCCAGTAGTGCCCAAGATAGAGGAGCCCGATGGCTTACAGTCCATGGGGTCACAAAGAGTCAGGCACAAGTGAACAACTGAGCACAGCACGGAGCTCTCCTGCATTCTTTGCTCACAGCCTCATCTTCTACCTTGAAAGCAAGTAGTATAGCATCTTCCAGTCCTTCTGAATCTGACCCGCCTACATCCCTCTTATGAGGCTCTTTGAACTGGCAAAGCTAACCTAGGATAATTTCTCCAACTCTAAATAGATCCTTAATTTAATCATATCTGCAAAGTCCATTTGCCATGTAAGGCAACATATTCACACATTCCAGGGATTATAATTATTGAAGTAATTCAAGAAGGAGGCTATAGGGGAGGAAAAGTATTTCTTTCCTTCCACCCTTCTAAGTTCTTGGCTGAAACCTCCTGTAACAGAAGGCAGATTAATAGGAGAAAACAGAAGTTCAATAACATGAATATCCGTTACCCACAGTTGGACGAGCTCTCTAGGACCCCTTAAAATTTGGAATGTTGGGGTGAGGCTGGAATGGAATTTATTGGTGAGTTCTGAACCCACAAATACTACAGAGCTCCTTTTGCTGGTGGTGGTTGTTTCTCCTCTTCCTTCTGATGAGCTGGCTCTGCCTTGCTTAAAGACCTGGTACTGATCTCTGAAGTCAGTGAGTGGGGATGGGTTTTAAAAGTGCTAGATCAGAGAAGGAGCATGACATTCGTTTGTCAATTCCATACGCATTCCCTAGATGTCTCTATATAAGTTGGCAAAATCTTGCAGTTCATTTAAAGTGGAAACTCTCCTCTTGGATCAGACTTTGGGCTTGTTCCTTGAAATATTTTCCTAGGGCTCCTGTTAAATAATGACCACAGACAGAGTGCTTTAAATCACATAGGTTTATTCTATTATAGTACTGGTATCAGAAGTCCTAAAATGGTCAGCAAGGCTGTGTTCCTTCAAGAGGCTAAGGGGGAGAATTTGTTCCCTTACTTTTTCTCTAGCTTCTAAGACCTGGTGGTTCAGACAGTGAAGAATCTGCCTGCAATGCAGGAGAGCTGGGTTTGATCCCTGAATTGGGAACAGTCCCTGGAGAAGGGCATGACAACCCACTCCAGTAGTGCCCAAGATAGAGGAGCCCGATGGCTTACAGTCCATGGGGTCACAAAGAGTCAGGCACAAGTGAACAACTGAGCACAGCACGGAGCTCTCCTGCATTCTTTGCTCACAGCCTCATCTTCTACCTTGAAAGCAAGTAGTATAGCATCTTCCAGTCCTTCTGAATCTGACCCGCCTACATCCCTCTTATGAGGCTCTTTGAACTGGCAAAGCTAACCTAGGATAATTTCTCCAACTCTAAATAGATCCTTAATTTAATCATATCTGCAAAGTCCATTTGCCATGTAAGGCAACATATTCACACATTCCAGGGATTATAATTATTGAAGTAATTCAAGAAGGAGGCTATAGGGGAGGAAAAGTATTTCTTTCCTTCCACCCTTCTAAGTTCTTGGCTGAAACCTCCTGTAACAGAAGGCAGATTAATAGGAGAAAAACAGAAGTTCAATAACATGAATATCTCCTGTATACACAGGAGAGACCCAGGAAACCTAAGTAACACCCCAAAATGGCCCAAGTCAATACCTGAAATACCATCTCCATGTAAAGACTAAAGATATTGCATAGAGGTGGCCCATGAAGGGAGGTTACCAGTTCAGTTCATTCACTCAGTCACGTCCGACTCTTTGCGACCCCATGCACTGCAGCATGCCAGGCTTTCCTGTCCTTCACCATCTCCCAGAGCTTGCTCAAACTCATGTCCATTGACTCAGTGATGCCATCCAAGCATCCTGTCCTCTGTCATTCCCTTTTCCTTCTGCCTTATTTCCCCCAGCATCAGGGTCTTTTCCAATGAGTCATCTCTTCACATCAGATGGCCAAAGTATTGGAGCTTCAGCTTTAGCATCAGTTCTTCCAGTAAATATTCAGGTTGATTTCCTTTAGGATTGATTGATTGGATCTCCTTGCAGTTCAAGAGACTCTCAGGAGTCTTCTCCAACACTACAGTTCAAAGGTATCAATTCTTCAGTGCTCAGCCTTCTTTATGGTCCAACTCTCGCATCCATACATGATGACTGGGAAAACCATAGCTTTGAGAACAGCTATTTGAGAACATAGCTTTGGGAACAGGAAAGCACAGTAAACAAGGGTACAGTTATACAGATTTACATCCTAGCCTTCTTTAGTAAGAGTTTCTAGAGATTTTCTTTTCCTGGTAAGGAAAAGGAGCCACCCTTACAAATGGAGATTTCCCTTACAAATGTAAATGTCTCTTTCAAAAGTGTAACAGTTAGAACTTTTCTATGTTTCTATCTCTGTTATGTCTTAACAATAATCAACCTAAAATAATCCTAATGCTAAAGACACTTATTTGGGGTGGCAAATTCTGCTAGCCTTTAATTTCTCAATCTAAAGTCCTATTTTGCCATGTAAGGCAACATATTCACACATTCCAGGGATTATAATTATTGAAGTAATTCAAGAAGGAGGCTATAGGGGAGGAAAAGTATTTCTTTCCTTCCACCCTTCTAAGTTCTTGGCTGAAACCTCCTGTAACAGAAGGCAGATTAATAGGAGAAAAACAGAAGTTCAATAACATGAATATCTCCTGTATACACAGGAGAGACCCAGGAAACCTAAGTAACACCCCAAAATGGCCCAAGTCAATACCTGAAATACCATCTCCATGTAAAGACTAAAGATATTGCATAGAGGTGGCCCATGAAGGGAGGTTACCAGTTCAGTTCATTCACTCAGTCACGTCCGACTCTTTGCGACCCCATGCACTGCAGCATGCCAGGCTTTCCTGTCCTTCACCATCTCCCAGAGCTTGCTCAAACTCATGTCCATTGACTCAGTGATGCCATCCAAGCATCCTGTCCTCTGTCATTCCCTTTTCCTTCTGCCTTATTTCCCCCAGCATCAGGGTCTTTTCCAATGAGTCATCTCTTCACATCAGATGGCCAAAGTATTGGAGCTTCAGCTTTAGCATCAGTTCTTCCAGTAAATATTCAGGTTGATTTCCTTTAGGATTGATTGATTGGATCTCCTTGCAGTTCAAGAGACTCTCAGGAGTCTTCTCCAACACTACAGTTCAAAGGTATCAATTCTTCAGTGCTCAGCCTTCTTTATGGTCCAACTCTCGCATCCATACATGATGACTGGGAAAACCATAGCTTTGAGAACAGCTATTTGAGAACATAGCTTTGGGAACAGGAAAGCACAGTAAACAAGGGTACAGTTATACAGATTTACATCCTAGCCTTCTTTAGTAAGAGTTTCTAGAGATTTTCTTTTCCTGGTAAGGAAAAGGAGCCACCCTTACAAATGGAGATTTCCCTTACAAATGTAAATGTCTCTTTCAAAAGGGTAACTTGTGGTCAGTTTTTAGAACTTTTTCTATGTTTCTATCTCTGTTATGTCTTAACAATAATCAACCTAAAATAATCCTAATGCTAAAGACACTTATTTGGGGGTGGCAAATTCTGCTAGCCTTTAATGCCATTAGCTGAGGGTGCCTCTAACATCTTGGTAGCCTAAATAAACACAAGAAAACCTAAGGTAGAGTCAGTTCCTAGAAATGCTCTCAATATTCCAGAAAACAAAATTCAAGAATGTCCAATCACAAACAGCCAGCTAGGCTTTCCCAAATAAGGCCAGCACTTAAACCACAGTCTATCAAATGACTTCCTTCTTTGCCTCTGAGGCTGCTTTATAAAAGTCCTTCTACAGCTCCACTCTTCAGAGGATTCCTAACCATGTTCAGTTCAGCCCTGCACAATTCAAACTGATGCTCAAAAATAAACTCTTGAAATTTTAATGTGCTTCAATTTATCTTTGCATCGGATGTGGATATCCTTGGGACCATGTAATACTATTACACCTGGAGCAAGTAGGGATTTGATGTTAGCTGTGGGTATAAAAGCAACACAGATTTCAAAGGGTAAGGTATGAAAAGACTCAGTGTCCCGTTATCACAGTTTTCTGACCTGAATTGTATCATTACCTCCTACCTACCCAGGGTTTTCTTTCTTTCTTTTTTTCTTTTTAGTTAAATAATACATGTCATGTTTTTAGGAAACACCTGGAATATATGATTATACGTAACAGTCACCCCCAAAAAATATAGCAAGTATTTTTCAGCATAGAACAGTGACAAAAATTTATCATTGTGATAAATGCTGATAAGTCTAGCATTTTAAAAGGGAGGATTTATATTTTAAGGACTTCCCAGGCAGTGCTAGTGGTAAAGAATCCATCAACATAAGAGACACAGGTTAGATCCCTGGGTCAGGAAGATTCCCTGAAATAGGAAATGGCACCCCACTCCAGTATTCTTGCCTGGGATATTCCATGGGTAGAAGAGCCTGGTGGGTTACAGTTCACGGGGCCACAAAGAGTCAGACACAACTGAGCAACTGAGCATACACATTTTAAAGGAAGGACAATTTAAGTACTTTTTATCTAGTTAATTTAAAAGGGAAAAAAAAATCCACTATGTTAACACAGTTAGAAAAAATAACTGAAGGAGACAGTCATCATCTCCGGAAAACAAAGTGAAAAAATGGACATTAATAACAATAAGCTTGAAGGAGCATCCCCATGGAGCTGAAACCCAGATTTCAGAGGGAAAGAAACCATTTGTTTTTGTTTTTTAACCATTTGGCAAGTCTAAGGGTCTCTGAAGATGATAAAATGAGACTGATTCTAAAAGTGATGGGAAAAAAAAAATGGATTCATCTGCTGCAGAGAGGTAGAACAGCTTCATCTGTTGGACATATTTCTTAAAACTGTTGATATAAAGGTACACATAGAAGCTGGAAGTAACCAGGAAGTATACACAAAGCAAACAAAATGGAATGAGTTTCTTTTCCCTCTTACAGACTTGAGTCTCTCTCTGCCAGTTATTAGCTGTGGAAACAGGGAGCCAGCCCAAAGCAGCAATATGATTAGCATAGTTTCAGCCCTAATATCTCAAAACGAACACAGAGGGATGTGTTAGGAACTAAGATGAAATAGCTTGTTGGTGTTCAGTCACTAAATGGTGTCCTACTCTTTGTGACCCTACGGATTGCAGCACACCAGGCTTCCCTGTCCTCCACTACCACCTAGGGTTTGCTCAAATTGAGGTCCATTCAGTCAGTGATGCTATCTAACCTTCTCATCCTCTGTCATCCCCTTCTCCTCTTGCCTTCAGTCTTTCCCAGCATTAGGGTCTTTTCCAATGAGTCCTCTCTTTGCCTCAGGTAGTGGAAGTATTGGAGCTTCAGCTTCACCATCAGTCCTTTCAAAGATTATTCAGGGTTGATTTCCTTTAGAGTTGACTGGTTTATTCTGCTTGCAGTCCAAGGGACTCTCAGGAGTCTTCCCCAGCACCATAATTCAAAAGCATCAATTCTTTGGGCCTCAGCCTTCTTTATGGACAAACTCTCACATTCATACATGACTCCTTAGTAAAACCAGAGCTTTGACTATATGGAATCTTGTCAGCAAAGGAATGTCTCTTCTTTTTAATACCCCATCTAGGTTTGTTATAACCTTCCTACTGAGGAGCAAGTGTCTTAATTTCATGACTGCAGTCACCGTCCACAGTGGTTTTGGAGCCCAAGAAAATAAAGTCTGTCTCTGCTTTCACCTTTCCCCCTTCTATTTTGCCATGAAGTGATAAGACCAGGTGCCTTTATCTTAGTGGGTTTTTTCCTCAGTCAACTTGTATCATCTTTCATTATACAAAACAAAGTTTCACCTATGTTGCACATTGGTACTTTCTGTAAATCTGGCTTTTAAAAAAATCCCCAGGGGTATCAATTTACATTCCCACCAACAGTACAAGACAGTTCCCTTTTCTCTACACCCTCTCCAGCATTTACCGTCTGTAAAATACACGACCAATGGGAAGCTGCTGTAAGACCAATGTAACTCTAACCAGGATTCTGGAACAGCCTAGACTTGTGAGACGGAGGGAGATGGGAGGGCAGTTCAAGTGGGAGGGGCACATACATACCCATGACTGATTCATCTTGATGCCTGCCAGCAAACCACAAAACTCTGTAAAGCTACTATCCTACAATTTAAAAAATAAATTAAACATAAAAACAAACAAAAAATCCCCTGGGGTGCAGTTCCCTTGTTTATTTGATTTTCTTTCCAATGATGTCACTCTTCAACGGTATTGGAGTTCCCTCAAAGGACAAACGCACACACTAGCCTGGCCTTGGGCTTCTGCACACAGTGCACTCAGCCTGCCAGTTGGAGGCATGGCTCCCATCACTGTCCATATCATGGCTGCCGGGGACAGTTATCACCTTCACCAGCCCTCCCAGCTGGTCCTCTGGCGACCGGCCTCTATGGCCTTGTGGTGGTGCCATCCCTAGGCCACCAAGTGTTCCAGGCTTTTCTTTGGGCAGGCCTGGGCCAGAGCCTCAGGGGATTCTGTGTCCATGGTATAAATCTAAGTGTGATCAGACACAAGACCTGGTAAGGTCTTCACTAAACACCTACCACCATTGCTTCTCAGCCTTGGCCTCAGCCAGAACCTCCATTCCATAGGCCTGCAGAGCCAGGTGGAGCACCACAAAGGCTATATGCTGGGCTCGGAACCAGAGGCATGGTCCCCCATGGTAGCAGTCCTGCAGCAGGACCCAGGCAGTGACACAGATGGGGGTCCATTGCCAGTTGTAACGGTTCAGCCAGTTCTTGAAGGAGATCTCAAACGAGGTTGGTTTTGGAGCCCAAGAAAATAAAGTCTGTCTCTGCTTTCACCTTTCCCCCTTCTATTTTGCCATGAAGTGATAAGACCAGGTGCCTTTATCTTAGTGGGTTTTTTCCTCAGTCAACTTGTATCATCTTTCATTATACAAAACAAAGTTTCACCTATGTTGCACATTGGTACTTTCTGTAAATCTGGCTTTTAAAAAAATCCCCAGGGGTATCAATTTACATTCCCACCAACAGTACAAGACAGTTCCCTTTTCTCTACACCCTCTCCAGCATTTACCGTCTGTAAAATACACGACCAATGGGAAGCTGCTGTAAGACCAATGTAACTCTAACCAGGATTCTGGAACAGCCTAGACTTGTGAGACGGAGGGAGATGGGAGGGCAGTTCAAGTGGGAGGGGCACATACATACCCATGACTGATTCATCTTGATGCCTGCCAGCAAACCACAAAACTCTGTAAAGCTACTATCCTACAATTTAAAAAATAAATTAAACATAAAAACAAACAAAAAATCCCCTGGGGTGCAGTTCCCTTGTTTATTTGATTTTCTTTCCAATGATGTCACTCTTCAACGGTATTGGAGTTCCCTCAAAGGACAAACGCACACACTAGCCTGGCCTTGGGCTTCTGCACACAGTGCACTCAGCCTGCCAGTTGGAGGCATGGCTCCCATCACTGTCCATATCATGGCTGCCGGGGACAGTTATCACCTTCACCAGCCCTCCCAGCTGGTCCTCTGGCGACCGGCCTCTATGGCCTTGTGGTGGTGCCATCCCTAGGCCACCAAGTGTTCCAGGCTTTTCTTTGGGCAGGCCTGGGCCAGAGCCTCAGGGGATTCTGTGTCCATGGTATAAATCTAAGTGTGATCAGACACAAGACCTGGTAAGGTCTTCACTAAACACCTACCACCATTGCTTCTCAGCCTTGGCCTCAGCCAGAACCTCCATTCCATAGGCCTGCAGAGCCAGGTGGAGCACCACAAAGGCTATATGCTGGGCTCGGAACCAGAGGCATGGTCCCCCATGGTAGCAGTCCTGCAGCAGGACCCAGGCAGTGACACAGATGGGGGTCCATTGCCAGTTGTAACGGTTCAGCCAGTTCTTGAAGGAGATCAGGTAGTGGAGCGGGTACTCATGCGTGTGCTGGAAGGAGACCTGGAAACACAGAAGCTACAGACCGAGCAGCTCGCACTGCGCGATGCTGCCCCGGAGCTCCCAGAAGCGCGAGTCTGGCTCCAAGGGCTCACCTACCCGGGGGGAAGTGCCTGTTTGAGATGTTGCTGATGTCACGAGTGTGCATGTAATGCTAGTTTTGAGCAGTACCTGAACCAAGAACATTCAGATGCATAAGCTGGGTTTCGAGGAGGCAGAGGAACCAGAGAGCACATTGCCAACATTCTTGGATCAGGGGGAAATCAAGGGAGTTCCAGAAAAACATCTACTTCTGCTTCATTGACTATGCTAAAGCCATTGACTGTGTGGATCACCACAAACTGGAGAACTCTTAAAGAAATCTGAGTACTAGATCACCTTACCTGTCTCCTAAGAAACCTGTATGTGGTCAAGAAGCAACACTTGGAATCGGACATGAAACAACTGACTGGTTCAAAATTGTTAAAGGAATACAGCAAGACTGCATACTGTCACCCTGCTTATTTAACTTATATGCAGAGTATATCAGGTGAAATGTCGGGCTGGACAGAATAGTTTAATAGCAAATCTACTTTTGGCTGTCCAACATTAATATAAAATAGATGGAAACTGAAATTCCGTATTTCCATTCAGTACAATGCAACCACTCTTCAAACAAATGTTCTTTTTCCCTAAAAGAAGTTCCAATAGCCACCAAGTGTTCCAGGCTTTTCTTTGGGCAGGCCTGGGCCAGAGCCTCAGGGGATTCTGTGTCCATGGTATAAATCTAAGTGTGATCAGACACAAGACCTGGTAAGGTCTTCACTAAACACCTACCACCATTGCTTCTCAGCCTTGGCCTCAGCCAGAACCTCCATTCCATAGGCCTGCAGAGCCAGGTGGAGCACCACAAAGGCTATATGCTGGGCTCGGAACCAGAGGCATGGTCCCCCATGGTAGCAGTCCTGCAGCAGGACCCAGGCAGTGACACAGATGGGGGTCCATTGCCAGTTGTAACGGTTCAGCCAGTTCTTGAAGGAGATCAGGTAGTGGAGCGGGTACTCATGCGTGTGCTGGAAGGAGACCTGGAAACACAGAAGCTACAGACCGAGCAGCTCGCACTGCGCGATGCTGCCCCGGAGCTCCCAGAAGCGCGAGTCTGGCTCCAAGGGCTCACCTACCCGGGGGGAAGTGCCTGTTTGAGATGTTGCTGATGTCACGAGTGTGCATGTAATGCTAGTTTTGAGCAGTACCTGAACCAAGAACATTCAGATGCATAAGCTGGGTTTCGAGGAGGCAGAGGAACCAGAGAGCACATTGCCAACATTCTTGGATCAGGGGGAAATCAAGGGAGTTCCAGAAAAACATCTACTTCTGCTTCATTGACTATGCTAAAGCCATTGACTGTGTGGATCACCACAAACTGGAGAACTCTTAAAGAAATCTGAGTACTAGATCACCTTACCTGTCTCCTAAGAAACCTGTATGTGGTCAAGAAGCAACACTTGGAATCGGACATGAAACAACTGACTGGTTCAAAATTGTTAAAGGAATACAGCAAGACTGCATACTGTCACCCTGCTTATTTAACTTATATGCAGAGTATATCAGGTGAAATGTCGGGCTGGACAGAATAGTTTAATAGCAAATCTACTTTTGGCTGTCCAACATTAATATAAAATAGATGGAAACTGAAATTCCGTATTTCCATTCAGTACAATGCAACCACTCTTCAAACAAATGGAGATGTTCTTTTTTCCCCTAAAAGAAGTTCCAATAGCCACAGTGTCCAACTCTGGAAAACAGTCATGCTCTTTCTCAGTTCAGTCATAGTGCAGTTGCCAATTATATTAATATCAAAACAACTGACACAAAATTTTATACAGTGCTAAAGAGAAGCAGGAGATATTGCATGGGGAGAATTCCCTCAAAGGGGAGGGCAAGCTGTCCATCTGTACCACTTTTTTTTTTTAATTTTTTCAGCCTGGGATTTATTTATTTATTTTAAGTTTTTATTTTACTTTTAACTTTTACAGAGTTTTGTTGTTTACAGATATGCATGTTCCCAGATTAGTCATATGTATATCCCCTCTTCTTACCCCTCCCGACCATCACACAGCACTCCTGAAGGATCTCCTTTTCTCACAGAGCAATGACTATAGCTAGTTTCTTCACTTATGATAGTACAGGCCTTCATGCTACTTCCTTTATGCCTCCCACCCTCTATTTTGAAAGAGTCACAGTGTTTGGTATTGTGACACAGAAAATTCATTTTCAATTTTTCAAATGACATATACCACAATTGAGTGTCTTCCTTGGATTGGCTTACCAAGTAAAATCCCAGTTTTGGATTTATTGTGTATGTTTCCTTTAGTTGTTTTAAGTGGTTTATAATTCAGTATGTTTTTTTCTTACTTTCTATGTTTAAAAAGATAGTTATACTTCCAAGATCTTCCTGTTGTTATAGCATCACTCATATATTCTCCAAATAGATTTGTTCTCCTACTTTTCTATTTTCACACAGTAAATTTTGTATTACAATTGACATTATCTCTCATACCCTTCTGTGAACCTTTCCTGTATCTAAATATATTCACCTTGATGTTGCCATTGATCATAACCATGCATGTATGACCTTTTACTACTTCTGGGTAAAGGAAGTGTTGCCTTGTTCTAACTGAAGTACAAATAATAGATTTTAAAATACAGTAGTGGTATATTTATCCTTTTAAAAATTCTTTTCATGTGACTCCTTTCTGACATTCTTCCACAGACGTTATTTTTCTTTAGGACAGATTTTGATTATTATAGGAAGGGTGCCACTGGAAGACGGAGTCAACATTTAGCATTTGATATCAAGAATTGGGTTTTCACATCAGTAAAATAGGCTTGAAGGCAGGTTGTTGAGAAGAGGATTTCAATAACATATCTAGGGCAAAACTTTATTGATCATATCAAAGATTTTATATAACTCAAGAATAGAACAGAATCAGAACAAAATAAGGGTAGTCCTTCTCATACAGAGAAGAGAGAGCCTGCCCTGAGTGACCTAGACTTGGACTTGGGCAAGGAGAAAGCCACAGACATCAAGGAAGAAGAGGTATTTCTCCTGGATCCTAACTTCCTCTTTCCTAGTCTAGTTCCCCAGGAATTACGGGGTGGAGTGGATGTACGTTAAACATGTTCTTAAGAAAGTGGAAAACAGAATATCTTTCACCTTGCATTCTATCTGGAGCTCTGGTAGACCACACACAGGCTGACCCCTCTCCACCAAAAAGAAAAAGAGCAAGGTTGGTAGAGAGTTGAGTAAAAACATCTAAGGCACCTTTAGGCTCCCCATGGCATAGGCTGATAAAAGGACCACACAAGACTGGGAACCTTTGCCCCATGCCTTAAGGGCTGCAAAATATTCCCTATATCCTAATTTCAGTTTTAAGAGGAAAGTAAAAGGGAAAAAACGTCTATAGGAAGTTTAGCTTAAGAGAATAAATAATGCAGTAGACATTTTTTAAATTGAAAGAGACTGCTTAAAAGATGGGAATTCCCTGGTAGCTCAGTCAGTAAAGAATCTGTTTGCAATGTGATACCCATTCAACTGTTGATGGACACTTCAATTGTTTCCATGTATTGGCTATTATAAATAGTACTGCTATGAGCATGTGGACGCATGTATATTTTGAGTTACAGGGTTTGTTTGTTTGTTTGTGTGTTTTTTTTTTTTTTCCCAAATATATGCCCAGGAATAGGATTGCAGGATAATAAGGTAACTCTGGTTTTACTTTTTCAAGGAAGCACCATACTGTTCTCCATAGTGGCTCTACCAGTTTACTATCCCAGTATAGAAAGATTCCTTTTTCTCCACACAATCTCCAGCGTTTGCTGTTTGTAGACTTGTTAATGATGGCCACCCTGGTGTGATGTGGTATCTCATTGTAGTTTTGATTTGCATTCCTCTAATAATTGGAGATATTGAGCATCTTTCACGTGCCTCTTGGCCATCTGTATATCTTCTTTGGAGAAATGCCTGTTTAGGTCTTCTGCTCATTTTTGAATAGGATTCTTTTGGAGGAGGGAGTTGTTGGTTGAGTTGCATGAGCTTTTTGTATATTTTGGAAATTAAGCCCTTGTTGGTTGCATTGTTTACAAATAGTTTCTCCCATTCTGTAGGCTGTCTTTTTGTTTTCTTTCTAGTTGCCTTTACTGTGCAAAAGCTTGTACATTTGATTAGGCCCCATTTGTTTACTTTTGTTTTTATTTCTATTGTCTTGGGAGGCAGACCCAAGAAAACATTGGTACAATTTATATCAGAGAATGTTTTGCCTATGTTCTCATCTAGGCAATTTACAGTCTTTGTTATCCTTCCATCCCAGAGTATTCCTACTGGATTTATTTTAGAGTAAAAAATACTAAAAATTATCTTAAGATTTACTAAAGTGCAATATTTGTGGAATAGATGGATACATTTAAAAGTTATCAACAATTAAAAGACATCTGTGTTATAGTCAGGAGTTTCGTTGAATTGCTCTATTTTTTACTCCATATTATTTTTCATCCAGTTTGCATTCTTAACTTTTGATTTAAGCCTAGGAATTGACTAGCTGCATTTAAAAAGAATCAACAAAAAATTATCATAAATTGTCATTTTAGTATAATAATTGCTGTCATATAATTTATCTCCCTATTTTAATATAGAATAATTTGGTTTTTTTTTATGTAATCATCTTACTTTCCACACGTGCTAATTAAAACACTCAGATTGGAACTGCCTTCCTCTAAATTTCTATGATAACATGTCTGTAAAAATATCTGCTCTATTTGTCTAAATTCTCAGAACACTGGAAACTTAACATTCAAGTTTTATATAATTCTGTTAACACTACCTTTAGGAAAAAGAATTAAGGAAAATTTACAACTAAGGTGCTGAAATAGCTAACAAAAATTCTGCCAGTTTAGGATATCTACTGTTGGTCCAGTCCATAGAGTTTTTATTTTAATGCCAGAATCAAAGATTCCGTTTAAAAAATAAAATAAATAGAACATCTGGGTCACTGGTTGGCAATTTTTGATTCATGAATTTTTGTGCTGCTGGTGTCATCAAGCATAAGAATTTATGTCTTAACCTTTTTTTGTTGTTTCTATTTTTTTAACTAAGAATTTCATCTTTCTTTGAGTTCCATTTAGTTTCAGTGTGCTCTGTTTTCTCTGTCTTTGCTTTGCTTCAATATTGTTCTTCTACTTTTTACTACTACTTAGTTTTTAAAATGCATCTCCTCTTAATCAGTTAGTTTTTTTTCCTGTATATACACTATCAAATATAATAGCAATGTTTTGTATTCATTCCTTATTTATCAGGGGCCAGACAATGTACTGTACTATTTCATTTCTTACTTTTTACTCCAAATGGAGACCTGGGGATGAATTAAGATAATTTAAAAAATGCAACATGGCATGCATATTGAGTATATAGATTAAGATTCATACCTTACATAGACTACCCTATCCTATGTAATAGTGACATTTCAAAATATTAAAAAGTTTCTTTACCAATGATACTTCTGTTTCACAAAGAATGTTAATAAAATACTTGACTTGTTGTTGCTTCAGTTTCTTATAGCTTCTGAATTTTGTTGTTGTTGTTAAACAAGATTCTTAGCAATCACACTTTTTCAACTAAAGAATGTAAATAAAACTGATGATCATCAAACAGAAATTCAGTCTCAATTAATACTCTCACTTACGGAGGCTGATTTTACTATCATGCGCAATCACAGAGAAGGAAGCTGAGACAGGTCCAAGGTCACAAAACTAGCCAGCAAAAGCGCTGGAGTTTGATGGCAAGTGCTCTGACCTCAAAACATACTTACCAGTATTTTAGTGACAATTCTGTTAGTCACAAGTGACAGGAATTTACCATCAGCTCACTTGTGAAACATGGTATAAAATGTCCCACATAACTGCAAAGTCTGGGAGTGGACTTCCAAACACTGCTGGATTCAAATACTTGAGTAAAAGCATGGTTCCTATTTCAACTGTCAGAAACAACAGTCTTCCCAGCCATATCTATGTTTCCATAGAGTTTTTATTTTAATGCCAGAATCAAAGATTCCGTTTAAAAATAAAATAAATAGAACATCTGGGTCACTGGTTGGCAATTTTTGATTCATGAATTTTTGTGCTGCTGGTGTCATCAAGCATAAGAATTTATGTCTTAACCTTTTTTTGTTGTTTCTATTTTTTTAACTAAGAATTTCATCTTTCTTTGAGTTCCATTTAGTTTCAGTGTGCTCTGTTTTCTCTGTCTTTGCTTTGCTTCAATATTGTTCTTCTACTTTTTACTACTACTTAGTTTTTAAAATGCATCTCCTCTTAATCAGTTAGTTTTTTTTCCTGTATATACACTATCAAATATAATAGCAATGTTTTGTATTCATTCCTTATTTATCAGGGGCCAGACAATGTACTGTACTATTTCATTTCTTACTTTTTACTCCAAATGGAGACCTGGGGATGAATTAAGATAATTTAAAAAATGCAACATGGCATGCATATTGAGTATATAGATTAAGATTCATACCTTACATAGACTACCCTATCCTATGTAATAGTGACATTTCAAAAGATTAAAAGGTTTCTTTACCAATGATACTTCTGTTTCACAAAGAATGTTAATAAAATACTTGACTTGTTGTTGCTTCAGTTTCTTATAGCTTCTGAATTTTGTTGTTGTTGTTAAACAAGATTCTTAGCAATCACACTTTTTCAACTAAAGAATGTAAATAAAACTGATGATCATCAAACAGAAATTCAGTCTCAATTAATACTCTCACTTACGGAGGCTGATTTTACTATCATGCGCAATCACAGAGAAGGAAGCTGAGACAGGTCCAAGGTCACAAAACTAGCCAGCAAAAGCGCTGGAGTTTGATGGCAAGTGCTCTGACCTCAAAACATACTTACCAGTATTTTAGTGACAATTCTGTTAGTCACAAGTGACAGGAATTTACCATCAGCTCACTTGTGAAACATGGTATAAAATGTCCCACATAACTGCAAAGTCTGGGAGTGGACTTCCAAACACTGCTGGATTCAAATACTTGAGTAAAAGCATGGTCTATGTCTTCCCATCCATGTGGCTTCATTCTCAGACTGCCTCCACATGCCTAGAACAACAGCCACCAGCAGTGATAGGCTCACAATCTCCTTGAAGCCAGAAAGCGTGGAGAGCGAGCGTTTTCTCTGCCATCTCTGGCAGTAATTCCAGGGAGAGTTATGATTAGCCTTCTGTGGGTCACATGCCTAAAGACAGATTCTGGTCAGGATTTTAAGGCAGCTACCGATAATAGTCAGCCCTATTCATACATTAAAGGCTGAACAAAATTACTGCAGAGGAGAGGCTAGATGATCCCTCAAGAGAAGGGTATTAAACAGCCAAAAAAAAAAAAAACAAAAAAAAAGTCCATTAATGCACATTAGACCTTTTGAAATACTAAAGTTACACATAAACACCACATAACACTTTACAAAAATATTGTGAGGTAGATTTTATCTTTATTTTTTCTGGTAACAGACACAAAGACCAATGCAACTTGCCCAAGTTCACACAATGTGAAAGTCATCAGATCTTTTAAAGATAAATTATTTATCCAACTATACTGCTACTAGAGGAACAGTGTCCACAGTTCACATACCTAGCCCTAAATGGGATGGCATCAAACCTAAGTGTCTGTTTTTTTTAAAGGTTAAATATACATCAGTGGATAAAATTAGACACCAGTCTGACTGAGTCCTTCAGGGTTTTAAAAATATTCTTATATTCTATGCATCCTAACTTTTACTTGCACGTTCCTGGGGGTATGAAATCAAAGAACAGAAATTTTCTATTGGATGAATGTCAGTTTTGCTCACATTATTTAGCTGAATAAATGTGATTGCTAAGAACGATGTTTAACAAAATAAGCTCAGAAGTTGCAAGACCTTGAAGCAACAAGTACTTCATTAACATTCTTTGTAAAACGGAAGTGTCACTGGGGAAAGAAATGAATTTTTAAAAATATTTTTAATGGCCATTATTGCCTAGGGAAGGATGGACTATGTGGAGTATGAATCTTAATCTATATACTCAATACACATGCCATGTCACATTGTTTGTCTAAGTCATCCTAAGTCCATCTCCAGGCCTCCCAATGGAGATACGGAGTGAGTTGTAAGAAATTGAATCTAAGACATTGTCTTGGACAGCCCCCAAGTGTCTAAAATCCTAGGGCTGTGCGCCACATCAGATATGCAGGATGCCCCTGAAATCATGGATCTGCAGTGGTTTCCGGTGATATATCCATCATTCCTCTTAGGATGGATCCTTCAGCTCTAGTACTCTCTGCTTCTCTCCATTGGGTGCCCTTGGTCTTTGTAGAGTTGGAAACCACTGTGTTCAGGAACTCTGGCTCCCTGGAGGCCACCCCCACCGCCACTCATAAATTTTGGGCCCTTTCACAGTTTCTAGAAATGTTGTGTCTCTCACTATCTGGATTCCAAGGTCCTACTCTTTTCTCCCCTCTCTCCTCATCTGCTGGGACAGCCACAATGAGCTAATACCTTTACAAAAGATAGGAATGGCTGTTGCATTCAATGTGACTCTCCTTCCAGTTATACAAGAAGTCCAGGAGCAAGGAATACAAATGACCTGGCTACCAGCTTGAAATAGAAGGAGGAGGGAGACACACAGACAATAAATGCAAGGTATTATCTTAAAAATATTGTTCTTCATATGACTGCATAAGTGTCATTTGAGAGTTCATCCATTTTCTAAAAACCTGAAGGTCTACAACAGAATATTTTGCAACTTTATTCAGCACAAATTCAAATTTTATTAGCCCTTCATTGATTGTATAAGAGACTAAATCACTTAGCTAGTGAGGGGTCTCAGTCATACATACACACAGATATTGGAATGAGACAATGTTTTTTCTTTTTTAAATTTATTTTAATTTTACAGAGTTTTGTTGTTTACTGCTGTGCATAAACCCTAATTAGCCATAGGTATACACTTGACCCCTCTCGCTTGAACCTCCTTCCCATCTCCCTCCCCTTCCGACCCCTCCAGGTTGTTACATAGCCCTTGTGAAAATTCCCTTAGTCTCACAGCATATTCGCACCGGTTGGGAATGAGACGATATTTTTAGCTTGCTCTTCATAAATCTTCTTGTCATGGTGTTCTTGGATTTAGATGTTGTCCAGAATGTCAATAGTAGTAATGTCTACTTGTGTGTGCTTAGTCATTCAGTTGTGTCTGACCCTTTGTAACTCTATGGTATGTAGCCCACCAGGCAGGCTCCTTTGTCCATGGGATTCTCCAGGCAAGAATACTGGAGTGGGTTCCCATGCCCTCCCCCAGGGAATCTTATCAACCCAGAGAACATACACTTAACACGTGCATAAGAAGCAGTAAGAAAGGCAAGGAGGGCTTCCCCTGGTGGTCCAGTGGATAAGGACACCGCCTTGCAGGGCAAGGGGCGCTGGTTCGATCCTTGGCCTGGGAAGATCCCACGTGCCGCGGAGAGGCTGGACCGATGTGTCCAATCACCGAACCGGAGGTCTGGAGCACATGCGCCCAGAGCCGGTGCTCTGTGACACCAGAGGCCGCCACGATGGGAGGCCCACAGGAGCCAAAGAACAAAGACGGATGAAAATAGAGAAATGAAAGACCAGTGGAAGTGGCCCGCCTGCTCCCCTCCCTCCCCAACCCGACCCCCGCCCAAAAATAAAATAAATAAATAAATCTTTAAAAAAAAAAAAAAAAAGAAAGGCAAGGAGACTCTATTAAGGACTTATTTAAAATTTCAGCAAATCAATTCAGCTCCCCAGAGAAAACTGAAACAGCATCAGGATCAGTTTGACCAAAACCACTCTGCCTGCATCTAAGATCCAAATGTCCCTGGTTTGTTTTCAAACCAGAAAACCTGGTTTTCAAACATGGTTTGTTTTCCTCACCATCTTACATACTATACAACTGAATTGTATTTTACCGTTTCTCACCCCTAACTTGTATGTAAGCTCCCTAACAGGCTGTACTTAAAGATGAAACCCCAGCACTTAGAGCAGTGCCATATAGAAGGCACTTAGCAAATTATTGTTGAATAAATGAATAGAGTCTGGATGATCAGTGGAAAAAAGGATTTGTATGTTTCTGTGTTTGTGTATATGTTCTAACACCAAGAGTATTAGACTATCAACAGCTTTATTTCTATTCAAAATTGTTATTGTATACACATATATATACACACAGATCCTTGAAGAAACACTTTATATGTTGCTTAAATATATATATGCATTTAAAGAATATATAAAGAATCATAATAAAATATATGAAATCTTTATCGAGCACCTCCTATGTTTGAGACCATATTTTTGGAGTGTTCATCTTGTTTAACTCACTTGATCCACACAACAAACTGTAGCACTCTTAAGGTCCCTCAGTCGCAGTTAAACTCTGAAAGCAAGGGAACCTCTCATCATTCTCTACCCACCCTTTAATCCCTGTAGGTGTTTGGTTGATTTTCTTAAAGGCAGAATATCCACACATTGAAATGTATTATTTTTATTAGACTATTTCATCAATCCTCAAACTTAATTGGTATAAAATATATCACATGGAACATATACTGAAGACCAGGTATAATCTCCTTTATGGCAAGTTAAGAGATTTTCAAGAGTAATTTCTTCTCAACCCAATTTTCAGCTTATTTTCTAATCTAATCTCTTAATTAGATAATAAATGCTGGAGAGGGTGCAGTGAAAAGGGAACACTTTTGCATTGTTCGTGGGAATGTAAATTGATACAGCCATTGTGGAAGACAGTGGAGATTCCTCAAAAAGCTAAGAATAGAAGCACCATAGGACCCAGCAATCCCACTATTAGGCTTATACTCTGATGACATCAAAATTGAAAGAGACACCTATACCCCAGTGTTCATTGCAGCACTCTATACCATAGCTAGAACATGGAAGCAACCTAGAGCCATCAACGAACGAATGGATAAAGAAGCTCTGGTATATATATATACAATGGAATACTTCTCAGCCACAAACAGAAATGCAGAAAATTCAGTCCTAATGAGATGGATGAATCTAGAACCTATTATACAAAGTGAAGTAAGTTAAAAAGAGAAGGACAATTAAAAAAAATAAAAATTAAAAATAGAAGGACAAATACAGTATACTAACACATATATATGAAATCTAATTAAGATCATACTGATAAATACACAGAGCATCGATGGAAAAACTGTCATAGAGAACGGACATACGGACATTGGGGAGAGGGAAAAGTGGGTAAGAGATATGGAAAGAGCAACACGAACCCTATACTATCTTATGTAAAAGAGATAACCGTTGTCAATGTGCTGTGGGACTAAGGGATCATACATGGGGGTTATGTGATGGCCTAGAGGGGTGGGGTGGGGGAGGTGAATGGGATATACATATGACTAAGCTAGAATTATACGTATCTGTACACAATATAACTCTGTAAAATCAAAAAAGCAAAATAAAAAAACATGTGATTGTGAAAAAAAGAAAAGAGTTAAGTACAAATAATAATAATAAAAAAAGAACCCTCCTTGGGATTGCAAGTCACCTTGTTTCTGCTTCAGAATAAAACTTCAACTAACATACTTTGTGTACGTGATTGAACACTGTGTTGAAGTACCCCGGAAGAAGCTGCCTGCAGTCCTTCACCACATGCTTTAAAATTCAGGCTTGCTCTGTCTGCGCACATCAAACTGCAGTAGCAAATTCAATCTGCTTCTGTGCCTGCTCCTCAACACTGCTGTCAGGGGGGCAATGACAAGAAAACACTGAAAAGAGTTAATATATCCAGGCCATCTTATCTCTTTTTTCCAAATTGTTGGTGCTTCTTGTCTGATTGCTATATTTTGATTACTAGAGCTTTTTTTCTTTTTTTAATGTCTGGGTAAAATCAAAATTTTCTACTTCTCTTTTAAAATTTGGATTAGTTTCATTTCAAAGTGTCCTTAGATTGCAAGGTGAGCTGTTAAAAAAAATTGCTACTATTTATAATCATTTCTCTTCCCTGAAACAGGATTTTATTTTTGAAATCCTCCAACAAAACGTATGCAGGAATAAATTGCAGGTTGAATCCCTGCTAAAACTGTAATTGTCATCTGTAGTCCTCAATGTCAAAATCGTTGTTCCTTCTTTTGCCTATCATCTTCATCAAAGCAACCCCATTGTTCCTGTTCAAACCTTTTGGTGAGCAATTATTTACAATTTTTATTCAGTTTAAATACCATTTATTTGTTTCAATCAAAGCAATTTAGAATAAGATTTTTTCTCTCTTTTAAAAAAGTTCTGTTGCTGAAAATGGTTTGAAAATAATTGCTACAGCCCAGGAATTGAACTTTTTCCAAAAGAGGAAAATACTCAGTGTTTTAGGCCTTGCAAGTCAAAGGCAAAATCTAGGATATTATGTGAAACTTACCTAATGTTTAAAAATAACAATTTTTAAGTGACAACCATTTTGATAAATAAAAATCGTTCTCAATTTAGATGCCACCTAAAAAAAGGTATCAGATTCAATTTGGCCCGTAGGCTGCAGTTTGTCAACTTCTGCTCTAGTCCAATGCTCTTTGTTTTATTTCATTTATTTATTTATTTCAGTAGCTACCAGTTTTTTTTTTTTTTAAACATTTATTTATGTATTTATTTATTTGGGGGGGCAGATTGGGAGGGAGGGGGTGGGCGGGCCACTTCTATTGGTCTTTCATATATATATTTTCATCCGTCTTTGTTCTTTGGCTCTTGTGGGCCTCCCATCGCGGTGGCCTCTGTTGTTGCAGAGCGCCGGCTCTGGGCGCATGCGCTCCAGAGCTGCGGGTCGGTAATTGGACACATCAGTCCAGCCGCTCCGCGGCACATGGGATCTTCCCAGACCGGGGATCGAACTGGCGCCCCTTGCACTGCAAGGTGGTGTCCTTACCCACTGGACCACCGGGGAAGCCCGAGTAGCTACCGGTTTTACTGAGAGATAATTGACATACTACAGTGACTATGTTTAAGGTATATAGCATAATGATTGACTTACATATGTAAACTAATTATTGCAATAAGTTTAGTAAACATCCATTATCTTATATAGATACACGTCTTTTTCTTGTGATGAGAACTCTTAGGATCTGATCTTTTAACAATTTTCACATATATCATAAAGCACAGTTGGTTATAGCCATCATATTGTACACTATACCCCTAGTACTTATTTGTCTTATTTGTATCTTTTGTAAATTTGTATCTTTTGACCACTTTTATCTAATTCCCCCTCTGCTCACTATCTTCAAGGTTTAATTTCTGTCACTTATGGATAAAAAATCAGGTCATTGTAAATTCATGAAATTTTTCATGAGATAATATCAAAAGTCTCCATGGAGCAGCTCACATCACTAGAAAAGACATGCTTTCTAAAATAAATTGGCAACATGTACTTTGCAGGAATATACCTTTGTTTCAGAGAAGAAGAAATGCTTAGCAGAACTGATGTTGTGGTAACAATGAGGAGCAAAACTGCATTTAAATCTCTTGATATCTAACTTTTCTGGGTCATTAATGCACATGCCATAAATATCAAAAGTCAAAGGCAAAATCTAGGATATTATGTGAAACTTACCTAATGTTTAAAAATAACAATTTTAAGTGACAACCATTTTGATAAATAAAATCGTTCTCAATTTAGATGCCACCTAAAAAAAGGTATCAGATTCAATTTGGCCCGTAGGCTGCAGTTTGTCAACTTCTGCTCTAGTCCAATGCTCTTTGTTTTATTTCATTTATTTATTTATTTCAGTAGCTACCAGTTTTTTTTTTTTTTAAACATTTATTTATGTATTTATTTATTTGGGGGGGCAGATTGGGAGGGAGGGGGTGGGCGGGCCACTTCTATTGGTCTTTCATATATATATTTTCATCCGTCTTTGTTCTTTGGCTCTTGTGGGCCTCCCATCGCGGTGGCCTCTGTTGTTGCAGAGCGCCGGCTCTGGGCGCATGCGCTCCAGAGCTGCGGGTCGGTAATTGGACACATCAGTCCAGCCGCTCCGCGGCACATGGGATCTTCCCAGACCGGGGATCGAACTGGCGCCCCTTGCACTGCAAGGTGGTGTCCTTACCCACTGGACCACCGGGGAAGCCCGAGTAGCTACCGGTTTTACTGAGAGATAATTGACATACTACAGTGACTATGTTTAAGGTATATAGCATAATGATTGACTTACATATGTAAACTAATTATTGCAATAAGTTTAGTAAACATCCATTATCTTATATAGATACACGTCTTTTTCTTGTGATGAGAACTCTTAGGATCTGATCTTTTAACAATTTTCACATATATCATAAAGCACAGTTGGTTATAGCCATCATATTGTACACTATACCCCTAGTACTTATTTGTCTTATTTGTATCTTTTGTAAATTTGTATCTTTTGACCACTTTTATCTAATTCCCCCTCTGCTCACTATCTTCAAGGTTTAATTTCTGTCACTTATGGATAAAAAATCAGGTCATTGTAAATTCATGAAATTTTTCATGAGATAATATCAAAAGTCTCCATGGAGCAGCTCACATCACTAGAAAAGACATGCTTTCTAAAATAAATTGGCAACATGTACTTTGCAGGAATATACCTTTGTTTCAGAGAAGAAGAAATGCTTAGCAGAACTGATGTTGTGGTAACAATGAGGAGCAAAACTGCATTTAAATCTCTTGATATCTAACTTTTCTGGGTCATTAATGAAGCTTAACAATAAAAGAAACCCAGATGCAAATATCAAAAGACTCTGAACCACATGTGAAGCCAAAACCACATAGAAAATGAATACATAAACACTCACTGTATAAAAGAACCACGTTTAGCAGATTTTTGTGTTTCCAAATTCAACTCAACTGAACTTTTTTTTATATTTGAGTGTAGGTGATGAACACTGTTGTGTTAATTTCAGGGGTACAACAAAGTGATTCAGTTATACCTATACATGTATCTATTCTCTTGCAAATTCTGTTCCTATTTAGTATGCCACAGAATATTGAGCAGAGTTCCCTGTACTATAGAGTGGGTCTTTGTTGGTTTAAATACAGCAATGTGTACATGTCAATTCCAAACTATCTATCCCAGCTCCCCACTCTGCCCCCCAGGTAGCCATTAAGCTCCATTTTTAAGTCTGTGATTCTGTTTCAGTTTTGTAAATAAGTTCATTTGTATCATTTTTAAAAGATTCTGTATATGTGATATCATATATTTACCTTTCTCTTTATGATTGACTTCACCTTGTATGACAATCTTTAGATGCATCCATGTTGATAAGTAACATTATTTCTTTTTAATACCTGAGTAGCATTCCATTGCGTATATGTACCACATCTTCTTTATTTATTCATCTGTTGATAGATATTTAGGTTGCTTCCAAATGTTGGCTATTGGAAATAGCACTGCAATGAAAATTGGTGCGCCTATATCCATGCAAGCCAAGTTTTTTCTCTGGATATATGCCAGGCGTGGGATTGCTGAATCATTTGATAGATTTGTTTTTAGTCTCTTAAGGAGTCTCCTTAATGTTCTCCGTAGTATCTAGACCAATTTACATTCCCACCAACTGTGTGGGAGTATTCCCTTTTCTCCATACCTCCTCCAGCATTTATTATTTGTAGACTTCCTGATGATGGTCATTGTGACTGGTGTAAGGTTATACCTCATTGTAGTTTTTACATTTCTCTAATAATTAGTGATATTGAACATCTTTTCATGTGCCTTTTGGCTATCTGTATGTCTCCTTTGGAGAAATATTTGTTTAGAATGGCCTATTTTTAATTTTTTTTTTTTTTTGATACTGAGACACATGAGCTGCTTGTAAATTTTAAGGATTATCAGTCACGTCATTTGCAAGTATTTTCTCATGCTCTGTGGGTTTTATCTATGGTTTATAGTTTTGTTTATGGTTTTCCTCATTGTGCAAAAGCTTTTAAGTTTATTTCCCATTTGTTTATTTGTGTTTTATTTCCATTGCTCTAGGCGGTGGATTGAAAAAGATATTCCTGCAATTTATTTCAAAGAGTGTTCTGCCTATGTTTACCTCTGAGTTTTATGGTATCTGGTCTTAAATTTTGGTCCATAACCCATCTTGACCTTATTTTTGTATACAGTGTTAAAGAATGTTCTCATTTTACTTTTTCATGTGTAGCTGTCCATGTTTTTCCCAACACCATTTTTTAAAGAGGCTCTATTCCAACATTGTGTAGTCTTGCCTCATTGGTCATAGATTAGTTGACTGTAGTTAGGTGGGCTTATTTCTGGGCTTTCTATCCTGTTACATTGATTTATATTTCTGTTTTGTGCCAGTAGCATACTGTTTTGATAACTGTAGTTTTGTATTCAGTCTGAAGTCAGGGAGCCTCATTTCTCCAGCTCCATTTCTCTTTCTTAAGATTGCTTTACTTATTTGTGGTCTTTTGTGTCCCCATTCAAGTTCTGAAATTTGTTTGTTCTAGTTCTATAAAAAATGCCACTGGTAATTTGATAGGGATTACATTTAATCTATGGATTGCCTCTGATAATATAGTCATTTTAATAATATTGGCTCTTCCAATCCAAGAAAGAACCTGGCATACCTTTCCATCTATTTGTGTCACCTTTGTCACTTTCATCAGCAACTTATAGTTTTCAGAGTACAGTACATTTTCCTTCTTTTGCTGGGCTTATTCCTAGACATTTTATTATTTTTTGATGCAATGGTAAATGGGATTGTTTCTTTAATTTCTCTTTCTGATCTTTCATTGTTAGTGCATAAAACGTAACAGATTTCTGTGTATTAGTTTTCTATCCTGCAACTTTACTGAATTCACTGATGAGCTCTAGTAGTTTTATGGTAGAATCATTAGGATTTTCTATGTATATTAGTATGCCATCTGCATACTGAGAGTTTTACTTCTTTTTTTTTCCAATGTGGATGCCTTTTATTTCATATTCTTCTCTGATTACTATAGCTAGAACTTCCAAAGCTATGTTGAATAAAAGTGGCAAGAGTGGACATCCTTGTCTCGTTCCTGTCTTAGAGGATATGCTTTCAGCTTTTTACAATAGAATGTGATGCTAGTTATCGGTCTATCGTAGATGGCCTTTAGTATGCTGAGGTATGTTCTCTTTAGGCCTACTTTCTGGCGAGTTTTTAATCATAAATGGGTGTTGAATTTTGTTAAAATCTTTTTTCTGTATCTATTGATATGATCATGTGGCTTTTATTCTTCAATTTGTTGGTGTAGTATGTCACACTAATTGGAAGATATTGAAAAATCCTTGCATCCCTGGGTAAGTCCCACTTGTTCATAGTGTACAATTCTTTTAATGTATCATTGGGTTTTGTTTGCTAGTATTTTGTTAGGTCCCAAGTGATATTGGCCTGTAGTTTTCTTTTTTTGTGGTGGCATTTTCTGGTTTTGATATCAGGGTGATGGTGCCCTCATAGAATGAATTTGGGAATTTGCCTTTCTCTGCAGTTTTTTGGAATAGTTTCAGGAGGATAGGTATTAACTCTTCTCTAAAGGGTTGATAGAATTCACCTGTGAAGCCACGCAGAGGACATTTTCCTATAATTCATTTATAATTTTATACAATAAACCAGAAAATTCAGATGGGTGGGAAATAAAGAAATAAATATTTCCCACCTTTACCTTCCAATCCAAGAAAGAACCTGGCATACCTTTCCATCTATTTGTGTCACCTTTGTCACTTTCATCAGCAACTTATAGTTTTCAGAGTACAGTACATTTTCCTTCTTTTGCTGGGCTTATTCCTAGACATTTTATTATTTTTTGATGCAATGGTAAATGGGATTGTTTCTTTAATTTCTCTTTCTGATCTTTCATTGTTAGTGCATAAAACGTAACAGATTTCTGTGTATTAGTTTTCTATCCTGCAACTTTACTGAATTCACTGATGAGCTCTAGTAGTTTTATGGTAGAATCATTAGGATTTTCTATGTATATTAGTATGCCATCTGCATACTGAGAGTTTTACTTCTTTTTTTTTCCAATGTGGATGCCTTTTATTTCATATTCTTCTCTGATTACTATAGCTAGAACTTCCAAAGCTATGTTGAATAAAAGTGGCAAGAGTGGACATCCTTGTCTCGTTCCTGTCTTAGAGGATATGCTTTCAGCTTTTTACAATAGAATGTGATGCTAGTTATCGGTCTATCGTAGATGGCCTTTAGTATGCTGAGGTATGTTCTCTTTAGGCCTACTTTCTGGCGAGTTTTTAATCATAAATGGGTGTTGAATTTTGTTAAAATCTTTTTTCTGTATCTATTGATATGATCATGTGGCTTTTATTCTTCAATTTGTTGGTGTAGTATGTCACACTAATTGGAAGATATTGAAAAATCCTTGCATCCCTGGGTAAGTCCCACTTGTTCATAGTGTACAATTCTTTTAATGTATCATTGGGTTTTGTTTGCTAGTATTTTGTTAGGTCCCAAGTGATATTGGCCTGTAGTTTTCTTTTTTTGTGGTGGCATTTTCTGGTTTTGATATCAGGGTGATGGTGCCCTCATAGAATGAATTTGGGAATTTGCCTTTCTCTGCAGTTTTTTGGAATAGTTTCAGGAGGATAGGTATTAACTCTTCTCTAAAGGGTTGATAGAATTCACCTGTGAAGCCACGCAGAGGACATTTTCCTATAATTCATTTATAATTTTTTTATACAATAAACCAGAAAATTCAGATGGGTGGGAAATAAAGAAATAAATATTTCCCACCTTACATTTGTAGCCTGATTCCAAATTTTAGAAGTTCTATAAATGCATCTTAATCAAAAAAGTAAAAATAGAAAATAATACAGCATTTTATTCATCTCACAGTCATAGCTTTGAGTCCTGTATTATTGATGGGCTTGGGAATTAAATAACAGAAAATTAGATCGCTTCTGATAGTAACAGAGCTTCTGCTTTTGGATTATTTTAATTAATTCTGCCTAGAAAGGCCTTCTGAGGAATTGAATGTAGACATCTTTACCAGTCCACCATCTTTTTAAAATGTCTAGATCATCAAAATTAAAAAATGAAAGAATCACTGATACTATATTTACTATGTAGATTGTCCCACTAAGTAATTTACTAGTAACTTTTCATAAGAATATTCCAGTTAATAAAGGGAGAGGCAATGGCAGGATTAGAATTATTACCCTTTGCAACTTCTAACAAATTAATGAATCTAGGAATTCATTCTCAGCAGTCCATCAGAAACAGAGATGGAATGTTATGTGCTTCCTACTGAAAGAACACAGTGTGTTGTCGGTTTGTTTTGTTTAGGTTTCCCTGGTGGCTCAGTGATAAAGAATCTGTCTGCCAGTGCAGGAGATGAGAGTTTGATCCTTGGGTCAGGAATATTCCCTGGAGAAGGAAATGGCAATCCACTCCAGTGTTCTTGCCTGGGAAATCCCATGGACAGAGGAGCCTGGTGGGCTACAGTTCATGGGGTCACAAAAGAGTCAGACACAACTGAGCAATTAAAACTGAAAGTGCTTTCCTACTGAAAGAACTTGGTATCATCTAAGGACTTTTTTTCAAAAGGAAAAATTGAACTTGTATCTGGCAGTTCTCCAGATTCTAATCTCAATTTACCAACTCACAGAACATACAGAAGGTAGAGAAACACGGAAAATGAACTATTGTCCCCTGGGTACAGCTCATAATCAGTGACTGACAGAAGTGAATGTGTAAATCAGCCAGCTACTTTGCTTTTCTGAGGGATAAGTCTAAGGCCATGGCTGTTAGTTTCTCAAGTGGGATTAAACTACAACTATCTTCAGTGATTAATTGACTTCAGAATTCACCGTTAATTGGATTCCTTACCCCCCTTTTTTTCCCTCCACTCGTCCCATTATTCCTGGAATCACTTTCAAATAAACTACATGCTCCCAAATTCTTCTGAATCTACTTCTTGAGGAACTCAAACAAATGCATAGAGAAATGTATATAGACTCAATTGACAAATAGCAGGTGAATGAAGGTTCTTCTATTAATGTCATTTGGGGCTGGGGAACCTAAAATTTTAGCTAGCTATCCATTCTTTATAAGGCTGGTAAATGTCAGTAGAAGGATATAGCAGATTTTTTTATGTTAATTTAATGGATATTCTTAGGACTTTGAATTATCTCAGTTATCAAGGGTGAGTAAAATGGTAGCTTACAAATTCCAGCATGTTGAAGCGTTGCTCAGATGTTCTGTTATAAATGTGGATTCGTCCACCCTCAGGGATTCCAAGTCAGAAGAACTCCAGACTTACTAGTTATTCACATTACAATATTAGAAATACTAACACCAGAGTTCTGAGAGTCTCAGTTGGAGAAACACTGACCTAAGTGCCAAAGTTTTCATTACTCATAAGGTGTCACAGCCAGTTGGGTTCTAAACAACCATAAGAAGTTTTGATCTGATGGCTCTATCATATCCTGGAATTCCAATTCTGTGCTAATACTAAAACTTAATTTAATTTTAATCTGGTTCAGATGAAGCTGTTGCTATTTCTGTTCTGCACTCTGAAAAGGTAGACATAGGAAGTGCAGTCTGGAAAAAAAAAAATGTGGCATGGTATGGAGGGTGTGGTAAGCATAACTCTACCAAAGGTCTTAAAAATGCACGGCTCCACCCCTCACTCATTTCTTGGGTGTGCCTCAGCCATGCCTCCTTTTGAATCGTTTTGTGCCCAGTTGAGAGATGAAAGCAGAAAGCACTACTGAGAAATCACTTAGCTGTGAGGCTAGCATTTGCTTTTATTCCTCTTTAATAAAGCTCTTCTAATCCTCTTTCTGCCCAGTGAATGTGTAAATCAGCCAGCTACTTTGCTTTTCTGAGGGATAAGTCTAAGGCCATGGCTGTTAGTTTCTCAAGTGGGATTAAACTACAACTATCTTCAGTGATTAATTGACTTCAGAATTCACCGTTAATTGGATTCCTTACCCATTTTTTCCCTCCACTCGTCCCATTATTCCTGGAATCACTTTCAAATAAACTACATGCTCCCAAATTCTTCTGAATCTACTTCTTGAGGAACTCAAACAAATGCATAGAGAAATGTATATAGACTCAATTGACAAATAGCAGGTGAATGAAGGTTCTTCTATTAATGTCATTTGGGGCTGGGGAACCTAAAATTTTAGCTAGCTATCCATTCTTTATAAGGCTGGTAAATGTCAGTAGAAGGATATAGCAGATTTTTTTATGTTAATTTAATGGATATTCTTAGGACTTTGAATTATCTCAGTTATCAAGGGTGAGTAAAATGGTAGCTTACAAATTCCAGCATGTTGAAGCGTTGCTCAGATGTTCTGTTATAAATGTGGATTCGTCCACCCTCAGGGATTCCAAGTCAGAAGAACTCCAGACTTACTAGTTATTCACATTACAATATTAGAAATACTAACACCAGAGTTCTGAGAGTCTCAGTTGGAGAAACACTGACCTAAGTGCCAAAGTTTTCATTACTCATAAGGTGTCACAGCCAGTTGGGTTCTAAACAACCATAAGAAGTTTTGATCTGATGGCTCTATCATATCCTGGAATTCCAATTCTGTGCTAATACTAAAACTTAATTTAATTTTAATCTGGTTCAGATGAAGCTGTTGCTATTTCTGTTCTGCACTCTGAAAAGGTAGACATAGGAAGTGCAGTCTGGAAAAAAAAAAATGTGGCATGGTATGGAGGGTGTGGTAAGCATAACTCTACCAAAGGTCTTAAAAATGCACGGCTCCACCCCTCACTCATTTCTTGGGTGTGCCTCAGCCATGCCTCCTTTTGAATCGTTTTGTGCCCAGTTGAGAGATGAAAGCAGAAAGCACTACTGAGAAATCACTTAGCTGTGAGGCTAGCATTTGCTTTTATTCCTCTTTAATAAAGCTCTTCTAATCCTCTTTCTGCCCAGTGAGATTCAGAGCGAAGACCACAGGGACTCAAGGAAGGGAAGTATCATCACCCCTCCAACCTCCCACACACTCATATTTTGCATCTTAAACAATAGTCTTATAGCAGCTTCCAAATTGTGACCACCTATTTTATTCATGAGAGTCAATTTACCTTTTTCAATTAGTTGACACAGTTTTATTTAGATTTCACATTTCATCTCTTCCTAGAGTTCCAGTTGGTTTCAAAAGGCAAATAATTGCCCCTTCAGTTTTATTGGCATGGAAATATTATTCTCTTCCTTCTTCACTGTGATTCTTCAGTTGTAGGAGTAACTTACTGAGACATCCTTTCTTTGGTCCAGTATTACAAAATGAGGGGCCTTAGAATAATGTATTTGTTTATTTTTATGGAAAATGAAGTCTATACTTCTAAATTTCTTAAAGATATTAATTTGGTACTAGATACAAATTAGAATCAGAGCTATATGAATGATTTAAACTCTGTCTCAGAAGATTCCCTCCTGCCATTCCCTTCTAATAGCAGCACATGCACACATACACACACACGCACATGCTAGTTAAACTACTGGATTCCTAGGCATGGAGTAGCTATGACTTGAAAACCTTGAGGCAATAATATACTTGTAAACATGTCAGAGTTTCAAAACTGTTGATTCCCAGTCACTCTCATGTTGCTAAAAACTACTGAAGTCACTGTTCCATCAGGACAGGAACAAGGCATTCTAATTCAATTGTTCCTCTCTAAAAAATTGTGTTATTTTCAGGAGAAGAAACAGATTAATGAAGGAATTTCCTGAGACTGCAACGTTTGCTATTTCTGTTCTGCACTCTGAAAAGGTAGACATAGGAAGTGCAGTCTGGAAAAAAAAAAATGTGGCATGGTATGGAGGGTGTGGTAAGCATAACTCTACCAAAGGTCTTAAAAATGCACGGCTCCACCCCTCACTCATTTCTTGGGTGTGCCTCAGCCATGCCTCCTTTTGAATCGTTTTGTGCCCAGTTGAGAGATGAAAGCAGAAAGCACTACTGAGAAATCACTTAGCTGTGAGGCTAGCATTTGCTTTTATTCCTCTTTAATAAAGCTCTTCTAATCCTCTTTCTGCCCAGTGAGATTCAGAGCGAAGACCACAGGGACTCAAGGAAGGGAAGTATCATCACCCCTCCAACCTCCCACACACTCATATTTTGCATCTTAAACAATAGTCTTATAGCAGCTTCCAAATTGTGACCACCTATTTTATTCATGAGAGTCAATTTACCTTTTTCAATTAGTTGACACAGTTTTATTTAGATTTCACATTTCATCTCTTCCTAGAGTTCCAGTTGGTTTCAAAAGGCAAATAATTGCCCCTTCAGTTTTATTGGCATGGAAATATTATTCTCTTCCTTCTTCACTGTGATTCTTCAGTTGTAGGAGTAACTTACTGAGACATCCTTTCTTTGGTCCAGTATTACAAAATGAGGGGCCTTAGAATAATGTATTTGTTTATTTTTATGGAAAATGAAGTCTATACTTCTAAATTTCTTAAAGATATTAATTTGGTACTAGATACAAATTAGAATCAGAGCTATATGAATGATTTAAACTCTGTCTCAGAAGATTCCCTCCTGCCATTCCCTTCTAATAGCAGCACATGCACACATACACACCCCGCACATGCTAGTTAAACTACTGGATTCCTAGGCATGGAGTAGCTATGACTTGAAAACCTTGAGGCAATAATATACTTGTAAACATGTCAGAGTTTCAAAACTGTTGATTCCCAGTCACTCTCATGTTGCTAAAAACTACTGAAGTCACTGTTCCATCAGGACAGGAACAAGGCATTCTAATTCAATTGTTCCTCTCTAAAAAATTGTGTTATTTTCAGGAGAAGAAACAGATTAATGAAGGAATTTCCTGAGACCAGTGTTCTCAAACGTTTGTTCTTGGGAACTCTTCATCATCTAAAATTTAATCAGGGTCCCAAATATTTATCATGTGAGAAATTAAGAATTCAAAACTATTACATTTTCATTTTAGCTGGCACATAAATAACAAACATATTATATGTTAAGATGAATACATAAAATATTTTATGAACATAAATATATTTTCCAAAAGAAATAAAAATCATGAAGTGTGACAGGAAATAGAAGCTCTTCCTTCCTCATGTTGATACTTCATTGAAATCTATAAAGCCAGACTTTCAAGACTATCGAAAGACTTGTGTCCTTGATTTACTCACTATGGATGGAACAACACTAAAATGCATTATAAACTGTATTTATTATAAACTCACTCATTCAAGATACAATAGGTTGAGAAATGTGATATCTAACTTTTCTTGGTTCTTGTAAAATATCCTGAAATTTAATAAAAACAGGTATAAGATAAAAAGGAATCCTAATCTCTCCTCTTATGCTTATTCTGTCATGATAGTGTAGCTATAAAGAAAAACATTCATATATATCTGCACTGTACATACATCTACTTGCATACATATATATCATATTTGTATTGATCAGCATGTACCATATTTCTATATCGATACTTAAGAAAGTAGCATAATAAATCCTGTAAATGGTTTGAAATTCATTTGTCTTTTTGTTATTCAAAAAATGAGTTTTAAAACTTAATAGAAATAAACACATTGGGTAAAATAAAATATATTCTTTAGATTAACATCACCTGTTTTTACTTTTTAAATGTAGCTCCTAGAAAAATTATAATTACATATGTAGATCATATTATATTTCTTCTCAACCTCAGTGATCTTTAGGAAAAACAGACTAAATAATTAACAGTGGTTGAAAATTAAGCCAGAAGAAAGATGGCATGTATATTCTACCTTTTTAAAATAGTAAATATTAAGTTGGCATGTCTAATATTTTCAGGACTACTGAAGTCACTGTTCAATCAGGACAGGAACAAGGCATTCTAATTCCATTGTTCCTCTCTAAAAACTTGTGTTATTTTCTGGAGAAGAAACAGATTAATGAAGGAATTTCCTGAGACCAGTGTTCTCAAACGTTTGTTCTTGGGAACTCTTCATCATCTAAAATTTAATCAGGGTCCCAAATATTTATCATGTGAGAAATTAAGAATTCAAAACTATTACATTTTCATTTTAGCTGGCACATAAATAACAAACATATTATATGTTAAGATGAATACATAAAATATTTTATGAACATAAATATATTTTCCAAAAGAAATAAAAATCATGAAGTGTGACAGGAAATAGAAGCTCTTCCTTCCTCATGTTGATACTTCATTGAAATCTATAAAGCCAGACTTTCAAGACTATCGAAAGACTTGTGTCCTTGATTTACTCACTATGGATGGAACAACACTAAAATGCATTATAAACTGTATTTATTATAAACTCACTCATTCAAGATACAATAGGTTGAGAAATGTGATATCTAACTTTTCTTGGTTCTTGTAAAATATCCTGAAATTTAATAAAAACAGGTATAAGATAAAAAGGAATCCTAATCTCTCCTCTTATGCTTATTCTGTCATGATAGTGTAGCTATAAAGAAAAACATTCATATATATCTGCACTGTACATACATCTACTTGCATACATATATATCATATTTGTATTGATCAGCATGTACCATATTTCTATATCGATACTTAAGAAAGTAGCATAATAAATCCTGTAAATGGTTTGAAATTCATTTGTCTTTTTGTTATTCAAAAAATGAGTTTTAAAACTTAATAGAAATAAACACATTGGGTAAAATAAAATATATTCTTTAGATTAACATCACCTGTTTTTACTTTTTAAATGTAGCTCCTAGAAAAATTATAATTACATATGTAGATCATATTATATTTCTTCTCAACCTCAGTGATCTTTAGGAAAAACAGACTAAATAATTAACAGTGGTTGAAAATTAAGCCAGAAGAAAGATGGCATGTATATTCTACCTTTTTAAAATAGTAAATATTAAGTTGGCATTTCTAATATTTTACGAGAGTAGTGAAAGGATAAAATTCAAATAAAAAATCTCTTTAGAATAAATTCTGATTGGTGATTAGGAGCTCTCTGAAGATTCTGAAGCTCACTGCCTAATCATAGACTATGACTTACAGAGGAAAAGCAAATCCTCACATCATAAATAGTGCTTCTTTATTTGCAAAAGCTTGATTGGATGTTTTGCCTGTGTCTAAGAGGCTGTCATTGAAGCCCAGGAGGGATCGAGGATAGGGATGTTGTGACCTGATGTGGTCACCTCTTGATCCTTTCAGAAGTGACAGCTGCAGTTTCATGGTCTTCTCTTTAGAGGACACTGATGATTCAAGCGGGTGGATCATGTCTTAGTCAGACAAAGCTTCTGGAAATAAAAACTGAATGTATGCTGATCTTAAATCAAATGTTTGTTTAAAGCTTTTTTTCTTATAGAAAATGTCAAATCTACCCAGTCTCAACAGTCATCAATACTTGACCATTCAGTCCCTCCTTGACCCCACTCTCAACTCAATATTATTTGAATTCTAGACACCATACTAGTAAATCTATAAACACTTTACTATATACTTCTGAAAAATAAGAACTTCTGTTAAAGAAACATAGTCATGGGCTTCCCTGGTGGTCCAGTGGGTAAAGAGTCTGCCTTGCAGTGCAAGGGGTGCTGGTTCAATCCCTGGCCCAGGAAGATCCCACGTGCCATGGAGTGGCTGGACTGGTGTGTCCAATTATGAGCCAGTGCTCTGGAGCACATGTGCCTGGAGCCGGTGCTCTGCAACAGGAGAGGCCACTGCTGTGGGAGGCCCACACAGACTGAAGAAAAAAGATGGATGAAAAATAAATACATAAAAAACCAATAAAAGAGGCCAAAATTAAAAAAAACCAAAAACATAGTCACAATGGTCATACCTAAAAAGGAATTGATAATTCCTAGTTGCATTAAAATTGTCAGTGTAAAAAAATTAACTACATTTTCATGTTAATTAGCTAAATGCAGATCAGTATTAGCTTTAAAACTTACAGTCTTATAAAGTACTTTAAATAATTACCATTTCATATTTCAGTCTATGAGTTTCCATCCTCCCCTTATGTGCTGATTTCTGAGGAAATGAAAATATAAATGCTTATCTTACTATGTCTCTTTGATTATAATCTTCATTGGCAATGTCAATACTATTTTACAACACAATCTATCCCTTAGAAATAAACTGAATTACATTATGATTATTAACCACTAGATGCCAGAATTGCTTCATACAAATGAAATCAGTTTAGTCTTGACCTGCCAAGAAAAAATGATAACATTTTAAATATTACAGTAAATTATAAATATTACAGTATTGATATTGTAAACTATTGTAATTATGAAGTTTTTGTTATAATTGTTCTCTAAATCTACTACTGAGGTGCTTCATAGAGATTTTATCACGTGGTTCACAAGTTTCTATATATTGAAACATCCTTCTTTAAATTAG
This sequence comes from Tragulus kanchil, assembly GCA_022376925.1. Lineage (NCBI taxonomy): Eukaryota > Metazoa > Chordata > Mammalia > Artiodactyla > Tragulidae > Tragulus > Tragulus kanchil. The sequence continues at coordinate 50,745,833 of JAIOJX010000029.1, read as the reverse complement.
AGTAGCAATCCTATCAGACATTTTTAGCCAGTAAATATTACAGTAATATTACAGTATTACACTAAAAGTGTCTTTGCTTACACCTTGTAACAGAAGCATGTATTGAACCATATATTTAAATATTTACCTTTAACTTTCATAACTGATCAGAATCTAACATTCTCCTTTAAACTCACTTGTACCTTTGCCTGTGATTTTAAAGTTCTGGCTAATTCTTTCCGATCAATTAAAAGCTTCAGAACAGTCTGCTGAAGGGCTCTAAGGGTGTCAGACTTGGTTTCAGGGTGGTTGACATAATGTCGTTCTAAAGCCAGGGCAGGACACACCCCTGTGAAAGCTCTGGTTCAGTGTGAATCCAGATGATCCTTTAGGTTCTAAAAGCTTCAGCTCGGAGAAGGAGGGAATGATTCATCTGTTACAATATCAAATGTGGACATGCTTGAAATGGTTAAGGGATTTGGAAAAGACAGAGAATCAGTTTAGTATTTTTCTCTGAAAACTATTGTAATTATGAAGTTTTTGTTATAATTGTTCTCTAAATCTACTACTGAGGTGCTTCATAGAGATTTTATCATGTGGTTCACAAGTTTCTATATATTGAAATATCCTTCTTTAAATTAGAGTAGCAATCCTATCAGACATTTTTAGCCAGAAATATTGTACATTATCGACATTTCTGTATTCTTTCTTCCAGTATAATACATAGATCTGGCTATACTTTAATATGCATTTATTATTTGTTTATTTTTCTTCACTGATAGTGAGTTTCTGTACAAAGTTGTTTCTTTACACCCTGCTTATCCATTTTTTTCTGAAATTCTTTCTAGAACATATTACTTGATTCTTTATTTTAATAAAAAACTTAGTTCTTTGTAGATATTTCCCAGAAAATTATCTATCCTAAAAATCATGTATCTTCAAATTTAAAGTGAGTATGAGAAAATTACTTCATTGGCTTTGGGAAGTAACAAATAAATAGCTAGAGGAATCTCAATAAATACAAAATTAAACTCATATAACAAACTTACCCAGTGACTATACTTACTACAAGTGAGGAAGAGGTACAGACACTATGGAAAGAAGAAAAGACACCTTATTTCTTCTGTTCTAAAGTCATGGCATGATTTCAACAATATTTTAAATGCTTTCCCCGAGTTGACATTTGTTTCCCACTATTTTGTTCCCTCATGAAAGCAGGAGTGGTCCTTGTAAAACATAACTAATCTGGGATCATACATATCTGTAAACAACAAAACTCTGTAAAAGTAAAAAAGTAAAATAAACATTAAAAAAAAAAACAAACCCAAATCACCACTTAACACTTTCCACGTCACTCAGAATAAAAGAAATTCTTTTCAAATGCCTTCCAGGCTCAGAATATACTCTGTCCAATAGATTCAAGGACTTCCCTGGTGGCTCAAATGGTAAAGAATTCCCCTGCAATGTGGGACACCTGGGTTCGATCTCTAGGTTGGGAAGATTCCCTGGAAAAGGGAAAGGCTACCCACTCCAGTATTCTTGCCTCGAGAGTTCCATGGCTCATCCATGGGTCACAAAGAGTTGGACACAACTGAGCAACTTCACTCTTAATATAATAGAACTAGTTACATACATCTATTGAACATTTGAAAGTGTAAAAAATATGCCATAAGTGTAAAAACCACAATGGATTTGGAAAACTTAGTACCGGTAAAAAAAAAAAAAATGTAAGTTTTCACAGTAAAAATTTAATATTGATTACTTATTGCCATGATAATATATTGAATATACTCAGTTGAGTCAAATGCATTAGAATTGATCTCACTTTTAAAAACTGTAGCTACATGGGGCTTCCCTAGTGGTCCAGTGGGTAAAAAGTCCACCTTGCAGTGCAAGGACTGCTGGTTCAATCCCTGACCTGGGAAGATCCCACGTGCTGAGGAACTGCTGGGCCGATGTGTTGAATTATGAGCCAGCGCTCTGGAGGAATGTGCCCAGAGATTGTGCTCTGCAATGAGAGAGGCCACTGCAATTCTTAAAACTTAGTTCTTTGTAGATATTTCCCAGAAAATTATCTATCCTAAAAATCATGTATCTTCAAATTTAAAGTGAGTATGAGAAAATTACTTCATTGGCTTTGGGAAGTAACAAATAAATAGCTAGAGGAATCTCAATAAATACAAAATTAAACTCATATAACAAACTTACCCAGTGACTATACTTACTACAAGTGAGGAAGAGGTACAGACACTATGGAAAGAAGAAAAGACACCTTATTTCTTCTGTTCTAAAGTCATGGCATGATTTCAACAATATTTTAAATGCTTTCCCCGAGTTGACATTTGTTTCCCACTATTTTGTTCCCTCATGAAAGCAGGAGTGGTCCTTGTAAAACATAACTAATCTGGGATCATACATATCTGTAAACAACAAAACTCTGTAAAAGTAAAAAAGTAAAATAAACATTAAAAAAAAAAACAAACCCAAATCACCACTTAACACTTTCCACGTCACTCAGAATAAAAGAAATTCTTTTCAAATGCCTTCCAGGCTCAGAATATACTCTGTCCAATAGATTCAAGGACTTCCCTGGTGGCTCAAATGGTAAAGAATTCCCCTGCAATGTGGGACACCTGGGTTCGATCTCTAGGTTGGGAAGATTCCCTGGAAAAGGGAAAGGCTACCCACTCCAGTATTCTTGCCTCGAGAGTTCCATGGCTCATCCATGGGTCACAAAGAGTTGGACACAACTGAGCAACTTCACTCTTAATATAATAGAACTAGTTACATACATCTATTGAACATTTGAAAGTGTAAAAAATATGCCATAAGTGTAAAAACCACAATGGATTTGGAAAACTTAGTACCGGTAAAAAAAAAAAAAATGTAAGTTTTCACAGTAAAAATTTAATATTGATTACTTATTGCCATGATAATATATTGAATATACTCAGTTGAGTCAAATGCATTAGAATTGATCTCACTTTTAAAAACTGTAGCTACATGGGGCTTCCCTAGTGGTCCAGTGGGTAAAGAGTCCACCTTGCAGTGCAAGGACTGCTGGTTCAATCCCTGACCTGGGAAGATCCCACGTGCTGAGGAACTGCTGGGCCGATGTGTTGAATTATGAGCCAGCGCTCTGGAGGAATGTGCCCAGAGATTGTGCTCTGCAATGAGAGAGGCCACTGCAATGGGAGGCCCACACAGGCTGAAGAATAAAGATGGATGAAAAATAAATGATGACTTAGAGGCAAAAAAAAAAAGAAGTTTTTAAAAAAACTGTAGCTACATGAAAAAATTTAAATTGCATTTATGGCTCACATTGTAATTCTACTGAACAACACTGGATGAAATCATTGTAAGTCACCTTCTCCCTCCCGTTTTCAATCCATACTAGTCTCTTTACTATTTTAAAATTTACCATGTCTGTCACAGACCCTTGTGTTGACTACTCTGTCTTCCTGGACCATCTTCTCTTAGATAGACTTATGGTTAGTTTCTTTCTTTCTCATTTTTTGTTCTCTGCTAAACTTATCAGAAAGAACTTCTCTGACCAACAAATTTAAAATGGCCTCATCTGACACAAGGACACATCCACTATCACTATCTCTTATCTTTTTTTTTTTTTCCAAAATACTTATCACTTGGCATTGTATATGTAGAGACGGTGTGTGTGTGTGTGTGTGTGTGAGAGAGAGAGAGAGAGAGAGAGAGAGAGAGAGAGAGAGAGAGATCTCTCCCTTAGTAGAATATAATCCCATGAAGTCAGGGACTTTGCTTTGTTGACTGTTTCTCTAGAATAGTGTCTATCTTATTATAGACGCCAGTAAGTATTTATTAAATAAAAGATGAAACATCACTAGAAATAATAAGGTGATATCAAAGAGATTTCATCATGAAGAAAGAGTTGGAAAATGAGAACAAACATTTCTTAAGAGCCTACAGTGGACCAGACAGACACTATGCTAAGCATTTACATATAATATCTTAATGAATCCTCACAAAAATGTACTTACAGATGAGAAATCTGAAGCTCAGATAGTTTCAATAATTTTCCCAAGGTCACTTAGCCAGTATGGAACATCATTTCAATACCTTTCATTTTATTTCAGTGTTTCCAAGTGGCCTCTCTGGCTCCCAGACTAAACTAGATGCTCTTGGAAATACTCTTTGAGTACCCTACCTTTTCCCTTCCTATCATTTATCATCACGGTAATTCATTTTGTACTGTGATATTTAATGTCTGTCTTCTTCACTGCACTATAAACTTCAGGTAGGTGGCAATAAATATCTGGTTGACATTTCCATGTCTAGAGGCCTTGTCTAATGCTTAGTTTCTCACACATATATGTTGAATAAATGAATGAATGAAGTTCACTTTATTCCAAAATATTGTAACAGTTGATGAGTCATTTATTTGTGGCTGATGAGAATTAATGTTTTTGTAGATCAACTACATGAATTACATTCAGTGGAAGCATGACCGGCTGGATACTGCAGGGGAGAGTAGGCTGGCGTGTCGGTGGACTCTTCATTCCTCACAGGGGACCACAGGTAATGGCACTATACATTATGGATTTCTTCTTGAAATGTGCTGTCCAACATGGCAACCCCCAAGTCAAATGAAGTTATTTAATGTTAATATTTAATAAAATTGAAAATTCCTTTCCTCATCCATCTTAGCCAACAGCTCACTGGCATTTGGCTGCCTTAGTAGACAGCACAGATAAAGAAAATTCCATTATAGGAGAGTTTTAGGGAACAGCACTGTTCTAGAAAGTTTAAAGTGTCTTTGGGAAGATGGGGCCTGTTTGATGAGTTTGGTATTCAAACTAAAACTTCGAGAAAGAGTTCAGGAATCTGTATTCCCAAGTGTTTCTGGGCAAGACCTAGACATGGAAAAGAAGCTTCATTGTCCAGCAGATGAAACATTTAGTCAGCCGCGCTCATGTTCAGCCAACGACTGGGGTGGAAAGAAACACCCCTTCCAGGGCTCGAGGCGGGCCTACTGTTCCAAGGGCCCTGCCAGTACCTTCCTGGATGGAGCTGTGTGTCTAATGCCATTCAATACCATCCCTTTGCATTTGATGTACAAAACAGAAGGTTGAACCAAGACGACGAAAGGGATTGGGAAACCAAACACACCTCAAACTGTAGTTAGATTCACAATACCTTTCATTTTCCCAAGGTCACTTAGCCAGTATGGAACATCATTTCAATACCTTTCAAGTGGCCTCTCTGGCTCCCAGACTAAACTAGATGCTCTTGGAAATACTCTTTGAGTACCCTACCTTTTCCCTTCCTATCATTTATCATCACGGTAATTCATTTTGTACTGTGATATTTAATGTCTGTCTTCTTCACTGCACTATAAACTTCAGGTAGGTGGCAATAAATATCTGGTTGACATTTCCATGTCTAGAGGCCTTGTCTAATGCTTAGTTTCTCACACATATATGTTGAATAAATGAATGAATGAAGTTCACTTTATTCCAAAATATTGTAACAGTTGATGAGTCATTTATTTGTGGCTGATGAGAATTAATGTTTTTGTAGATCAACTACATGAATTACATTCAGTGGAAGCATGACCGGCTGGATACTGCAGGGGAGAGTAGGCTGGCGTGTCGGTGGACTCTTCATTCCTCACAGGGGACCACAGGTAATGGCACTATACATTATGGATTTCTTCTTGAAATGTGCTGTCCAACATGGCAACCCCCAAGTCAAATGAAGTTATTTAATGTTAATATTTAATAAAATTGAAAATTCCTTTCCTCATCCATCTTAGCCAACAGCTCACTGGCATTTGGCTGCCTTAGTAGACAGCACAGATAAAGAAAATTCCATTATAGGAGAGTTTTAGGGAACAGCACTGTTCTAGAAAGTTTAAAGTGTCTTTGGGAAGATGGGGCCTGTTTGATGAGTTTGGTATTCAAACTAAAACTTCGAGAAAGAGTTCAGGAATCTGTATTCCCAAGTGTTTCTGGGCAAGACCTAGACATGGAAAAGAAGCTTCATTGTCCAGCAGATGAAACATTTAGTCAGCCGCGCTCATGTTCAGCCAACGACTGGGGTGGAAAGAAACACCCCTTCCAGGGCTCGAGGCGGGCCTACTGTTCCAAGGGCCCTGCCAGTACCTTCCTGGATGGAGCTGTGTGTCTAATGCCATTCAATACCATCCCTTTGCATTTGATGTACAAAACAGAAGGTTGAAATCCGAAGACGACGAAAGGGATTGGGAAACCAAACACACCTCAAACTGTAGTTAGATTCACACCTTCTAGAGAGGCAGCTTTGAAATGTTCCCTTCTTCAAAATGTCACATATCTTCAGGTAATGTCTTCATAATATAATTTTCAAGCCATTCTGGCCAATACAAGTTAACCTTTTCTGAGATTCTGTTGCTGGAGACTTTTCTTCCCTAATTGGAGAGGTGAAACAGTTTCTGTCATTGCCTTAGAAAAGAAAATGCTTTATATAGACACGAATAAGCATTCTATTTTCTATTTTATTTTATGGTTAAGTTTTGGGGTCAGTGGTGGGGGGGCTGGAATAAGAATTTTCTTAGTTTTAACCTTCTGGGTATTGGCTCTTTTATTTGTTCACATTTATCCATCATTTGCCAAGCCTTCTTAGCTAGTCTCTACCAATTCTGCAAAATAGCTCCTAATAAGTTCTCGCCCTGAAATCAACAGAGAGCCGAGGAGGGGACTCTTAGGCAGCACAAGCCCCAACTCGACAGGTGGAGAACCTGGAATTTTTATTGTCTTTGGGGATGCAGCTCCCACTCAGTGTGACCTCCCCTAACCTTTCAGGGTAAGTATTTGCAGTCCCTCGAGGGTTTCTTAGGAGTGTCAATGGTGCTTCTGTGTATGGCCGGGGCGGGGCAGCCGCGAAAGCGGTGGAGGCTGCAGGTAGAGACTGGGGAGTTGGTAAGGTTGGGTGGAGAGGTGCTAGGGTGGGACAGACGGTTTCCTGAGCAGTGAGAGGGATCAGGAGAGAGTGGACACGAAGTGGCAGCCGCGAATCCAACGCGAAAAGGACCGAAACCGGGAAGACCAGGGCCAGGGCGGACCTGGGCGGGGCAGGACCGGGAAGGGTCACGCCGGGACTTACCCGACTGCGGGCCGGGGGAGGCGAGCGGGGCGGGAGATGCGGGCGCTCGCGGGGGCTCTGGGACCCGAGCTCCGCCGATGAGGTCAGTGGAGCCGACGCGCTGGGAGGGGGGCGACGGAGCCCCCGGACGCGGGTGCTGCGAGGGGCGGGACGCGACGGGAAATGGGACGGAGAACTAGGACCGGGGGAGGAGGAACGAGGGGGCGTCGGCGCTGAAAGCTGGAGGCGGCCCGAGCGGGATCGTTTCCTTCCGGAGAGGAGGCCGGCTCTGGACCGAGGCGCGGGCGGGGGGCGTCCAAGGGCGGGTCGCGCGGAAAGACCGCGGGCCGCGCTTCCCGGCGGCTGGCGGCGGCGGTGCTCGTGGCTCCGCCTCCGGGCCCGTCCGGAGCTCGGCGGCGGGGGCGAGGGCGGGGGCTCGGGGGAAGGGAGGAGGGAGGGGCCAGGCGCGCCAGTGACAGGGTGGCAGCCTAGGAGCGGACGCGTTGCCGCCGCCGCCGCCGCTCCACCTCCTCCGCCTCCTGCAGCTCCTCTCGCTGCCGCCGCCGCCGCCACCGCCTGGAGAAGTTTCACTCCCGACCCTCGCTCGGAACCCGGACCCAGAGCGGAGCGGGGAGCTCGGCGGGCAGCTGCAACGCGCCGCCGGCTAGGCGCCCGGGGCGCTCCGACCCCGAGCGGGCGTCGGAGCCTGGACAGCGGGCAGCGGCCGGGGCTGGGGGGGCGTTGAGGCGGAGGAGGGGGTGGGTGTGAACCCGGAGACCCGCGCGCAGCGCCGCAGCCACTCAGCCAGCGTCCTCGCCCCGGACAGCCGCGATGGCCGTGCGCTCCCGCCGCCCGTGGATGAGCGTGGCATTGGGGTTGGTGCTGGGCTTCACCGCTGCGTCCTGGCTCATCGCCCCCAGAGTGGCCGAGCTGAGCGAGAGGAAGAGACGCGGTTCCAGCCTCTGCTCCTACTACGGCCGCTCGGCCGCTGGCCCCGGCGCCGGCGCGCAGCAGCCGCTCCCCCAGCCTCACGCCCGGCCGTGGTTGGAGCAGTCGCCGCCCCCAGCGCGCCAGGAGCTCCAGGGGCCGCAGCTGCCTGAAGCAGCGCCGGGGGTAACCAGTTTTCGGAGCAGCCCTTGGCAGCAGCCACCTCCTCTGCAGCAGCGGCGGCGAGGACGCGAGCCCGAAGGCGCGACGGCGCTCCCCGGAGCCCCGGTGGCTGAAGGGGATCCAGAAGAAGAGGATGGGGGCGCGGCTGGCCAGCGGAGAGGCGGCCGGCCGGGGAGTAGCCACAACGGCAGCGGGGACGGGGGCGCCGCCGCCTCGAGCTCTCGACCCCGCGATTTCCTGTACGTGGGGGTAATGACCGCGCAGAAGTACCTGGGCAGCCGCGCGCTGGCAGCGCAGCGGACCTGGGCGCGCTTCATCCCCGGCCGCGTGGAGTTCTTTTCCAGCCAGCAGCCCCCCAACGCTGGAGTTGGCCAGTCCCCGCCACCCCTGCCTGTCATCGCGTTGCCTGGAGTGGACGACTCCTACCCTCCCCAGAAAAAGTCCTTCATGATGATCAAGTACATGCACGACCACTACCTGGACAAATATGAGTGGTTCATGCGCGCCGACGACGATGTCTACATTAAAGGTGACCTCCCAGTGCCGGCTGTCCCGCCTCCCCGCCTCCTTTCTCTGCAGCCAGCCCCAATCCCTGCCCAGCCCCTATCCCTGCCCAGCCCCTCGCTGCTGCTCTGCCAGCACGTGCTCCCGGCTCCTGCAGCCCCCAGCCAGTCGCCCCCACCGCTCGCCTCCGCCCACCATCCCTAGTCCGCTCCTCCTCCTCTGCTGCGGTCTGGACTCCTCACACCTGCCTGGCTTTTTTCGCCTTCCTCAGTCGTGCTGCGCTAGTTTCCGGCCATTGCTGGCTGCTACTCTTTACCGTGTAGGAAGGTGAGGAAAGAGACCTTAGGGTTAAACCTGAGGCTGTGCCCACTCAATCCTGCCAGGTGGTGGTAGTTTCCCAAATTGGCCCAGAGGGGCGTGTCCTCGTGGAGAAAGGGAGAATGGAGAATGCAGACCAGAGCCAGACAGGCGACCGGCGGTCTTGACTAGTCCCCTACCTTTTTGTTTTAACTAAATGTAGCTTAGTTTCAGAACTGGTGAGATCGAGGAATCGTCCTCGCTGTCCCGAACCCTTTCCTGTGCGTTTTCTTCCCTTTCGCATACCCGCGCCGCGCGCTGGGAGTGCTTTAGCACCCCCACCATTCCAGCTCGCAGCTCTTTCCAGCCCCCACGATGCAGCCGCAAGCCTTTCCCTATCCTTTGGCAACAACTCAGTAAACCCCTGAGGGGATGACTGTATAGACCGGAACTGACTGTGGGGGGAGAGGGGACTGCGCCCGCCCCTTGTCAAGACCCTAGGAGCTCCAAGCTATGCTGGCTCACACTAGTGTGGATCCCTTCCAGCCTTCTGGTGTTTGCGGCGATAAGCAGAGGCTGCAAATCCTTCCCCAAGACACGCGTAGCCCCAGCACGGGAAAACTTTGTCAGTTTTAAAAGAGGCGCCGTCCTTCACCCTGAGTGTGAGTGGCTCTGGCCAGAGATCGCTAAACTCAACGGAGGAATGTTCCTTAGAGCTGGAGGAAATCTTTCCAGCCTGGTTCTTTGCGGAGAGGTACACAAGGGAAGTAGCCGGGTTGGCTTGAAGGAGGGCTCCCTGTGTTTCTTTCCGCATTTCCTAGCTTCTTGGTCAAAGGGGGGCAGCCCGTACTTAGTTTACACCACGCGTAGCCTCATTGCTTTCTCCTGATTCAGGTAGCATCATCTACATATTCAAGGGAAAACAAACAAATAATAAACTAAAAGACATTTTGACACAAGGACTTCGTGTAGAGTTAATAACTAGAGATTTCCTCGGTTTGGGTTGAGAGGAATGAAATCCTTCGCGCTGGTTGGCAGACGAAATATTGATAATTAGATATGAAAATAAAGAATAATTTGATACAAAAATTTAACAGAGATTTTATTCTTGGTGAGCCCACTGTCTTATAGGTAGGTAGGGGATACGTAGATATCTCTGGCTGATAGATCTTACAGCCCCCTTGTCTTTTATGCCTCATTAAATCACAAAGGTTTCCTGGCAGAAGTTCGCCACAGTCTGCAGACAATTTCCAAAAGCATTAACACCATCCACTTTGTATCTTTTAATGGTTTGAAAGATTGTCCTTCAGAACATTGAAGTGCCGTATTCTGTTTCTATTAAGAATGAAATGCATTTTGTATAAAGAACCCAGTAATAGCTGAAACTCACTGAGCGCCACGGGGGCGTGGCATAGGATCAAGATAATAACTGCAGATGCTGTGCTCATCAAAAATCATAGTAAAAGTGCTGACTGGGACTATCCAGAAGGCGACTAATTTCAGTGGCAGCCGCAAGCCTTTCCCTATCCTTTGGCAACAACTCAGTAAACCCCTGAGGATGACTGTATAGACCGGAACTGACTGTGGGGAGAGGACTGCGCCCGCCCCTTGTCAAGACCCTAGGAGCTCCAAGCTATGCTGGCTCACACTAGTGTGGATCCCTTCCAGCCTTCTGGTGTTTGCGGCGATAAGCAGAGGCTGCAAATCCTTCCCCAAGACACGCGTAGCCCCAGCACGGGAAAACTTTGTCAGTTTTAAAAGAGGCGCCGTCCTTCACCCTGAGTGTGAGTGGCTCTGGCCAGAGATCGCTAAACTCAACGGAGGAATGTTCCTTAGAGCTGGAGGAAATCTTTCCAGCCTGGTTCTTTGCGGAGAGGTACACAAGGGAAGTAGCCGGGTTGGCTTGAAGGAGGGCTCCCTGTGTTTCTTTCCGCATTTCCTAGCTTCTTGGTCAAAGGGGGGCAGCCCGTACTTAGTTTACACCACGCGTAGCCTCATTGCTTTCTCCTGATTCAGGTAGCATCATCTACATATTCAAGGGAAAACAAACAAATAATAAACTAAAAGACATTTTGACACAAGGACTTCGTGTAGAGTTAATAACTAGAGATTTCCTCGGTTTGGGTTGAGAGGAATGAAATCCTTCGCGCTGGTTGGCAGACGAAATATTGATAATTAGATATGAAAATAAAGAATAATTTGATACAAAAATTTAACAGAGATTTTATTCTTGGTGAGCCCACTGTCTTATAGGTAGGTAGGGGATACGTAGATATCTCTGGCTGATAGATCTTACAGCCCCCTTGTCTTTTATGCCTCATTAAATCACAAAGGTTTCCTGGCAGAAGTTCGCCACAGTCTGCAGACAATTTCCAAAAGCATTAACACCATCCACTTTGTATCTTTTAATGGTTTGAAAGATTGTCCTTCAGAACATTGAAGTGCCGTATTCTGTTTCTATTAAGAATGAAATGCATTTTGTATAAAGAACCCAGTAATAGCTGAAACTCACTGAGCGCCACGGGGGCGTGGCATAGGATCAAGATAATAACTGCAGATGCTGTGCTCATCAAAAATCATAGTAAAAGTGCTGACTGGGACTATCCAGAAGGCGACTAATTTCAGTGGATCACTCTGTAGAGTACTAAATGCTTTGGAACTGTTTTAGCTACAGATCCTTATTTAAAAATTGTTTTCCTGAAGAACTTACAACTTGTAAACCAATTGTATTATGTAAATTTTAACAAATGTTAAGTTTTTGAAAAAGGGTGTTTGAGTTTTCAATGGTCCAAAGTGTTATATTTCAAGACAAGTTTAGCATTCTCTCTCTCTTCCTCCCAGGCGCGCTCTGTCTCTCTTTCTGTCTCTATACATACATACACATGTATCTTTTGGGTTGTACATGATTTGAGTTTAGTTAAGGACAAAACACTAAATCAATTATCAGGCAAAAAAATTACCAGGCACCAACGGTCTGCCGATCAGTGCTAGATAATGACATTTAATACTATGTTTGAGAATTTTATCACTACTTCACACTTGCTAAAAAACCCATCTTTATCCTCATCATTATTTCAACTTTTTAAAAAAAAATCCGATGACTGTTAGACTTATTAAGGTTTTTCATTGACTAGACTGTTGATACCATCTAATTTAACATCTATGAATTATAGTACTTTTTAAATAATGAAATATTCAAAGAGGGTTTTCTTCTTTTCAATTGTCTAAGACTTGTCAGAAATTGATGCCCAATGTTGGGAGATCTTTCCCATGCTTGGCATGTGAATTAATGATTATGAAATGAGAAAAAGGGGTGATTGTTGCTTTTCTCTTTGTAGGTGATAAGTTGGAGGAGTTTCTTAGATCACTGAATAGCAGCAAGCCCCTGTACCTGGGCCAGACTGGCCTGGGGAATATTGAAGAACTCGGAAAGCTGGGGCTGGAGCCTGGGGAGAACTTTTGCATGGGAGGACCTGGCATGATCTTCAGTCGTGAAGTTCTCAGGAGGATGGTCCCGCATATTGGCGAGTGCCTCAGAGAAATGTACACAACTCATGAGGACGTGGAAGTAGGAAGATGTGTTCGACGTTTTGGTGGGACTCAGTGTGTCTGGTCTTATGAGGTAAGACTTGAGCTGTGATGAAAGTGTCCCCATTTTACAGGTAGGTGACAAGTTTCCAGTCTGGGTCAGTGATTCTGTCTATTCTCTCTGTATCTTTGTATCTGCTTGAAAATGATAGCAGCCAGCTAGTGATGGACACAAGGGCGATTGTGGGAGAGGCCGTTCTTGTTAGAGCTAAGGCGTATCCAAGGCTTTTTTAGTAACTTTAAGCAGCAGCCTGTGTGTATAGTCACATATCTAGAAGATGCTATTTCCTGTTTATTTGCTCTATGGGTGTTTAAATACTTGTGTATCCATTTCCTGTCTCTAACAAGAGAAAGATTCTGTGCTCTGGGGCTGTAGCTTCTAGCATTTTGTCCTTTGTTGTCATTTTGGTTAGGTATGTGATTGCATCTCTTTGTTTGCAAATAGTTCAACTCTGAAGTTGCTTGGAAGACTTTTATGTGGAAATTTAACATCCATTTCTTTTTAAAGCATAGTAAAAGTTAACTTACAATGTTTTATCACTTATAATAGATTTATTCACAACATTTAAAAAGGCATGACTGTGGTAAAATAAGTTCTGAAGATGATAAGTAACTGTATAATATTATGTCTGGATCTATAAAAAAATTTTTTCTGCCTTTATTTCATTTTTTCTCAATAGCAACCATTTTTTCAATAATCTGAGTTTATAAACTGTTGTTTTATTGTTGTAATTAGTTTCACAGAATAATCTGAGGTTTTTTTTACCTTCAGAAATTGGTTTTGACATGAAAAGCAATTGCATTTAAAACAGTTTTCCTGAAACTTAATGAGTAAAAATTACTTAACACTTAAATAATATATTGCAATTTTCAGTATACTTTGTTTCTCAAGTGGTTGGAGTTAAATATATTCTAGGTACCCACTGCACACCTTTGTAAATTATAACTTAACTCATGTACTTATCTTTTCAATTTTTTCATACTTTCTTAGTAAAGAAGAAACATTTTATGAAAACATGTTCCCTGTTAAGTTATTATCCCTTATGATCACACATTTCCATTCATTTTCTTTTAGATGTGTAATTTCCACTTTCCTTAGCTTTTAAAAACAAAATCTTTTCATGGAGATGCCATCAAATAAAATGGACGTGGAAGTAGGAAGATGTGTTCGCGTTTTGGTGGGACTCAGTGTGTCTGGTCTTATGAGGTAAGACTTGAGCTGTGATGAAAGTGTCCCCATTTTACAGGTAGGTGACAAGTTTCCAGTCTGGGTCAGTGATTCTGTCTATTCTCTCTGTATCTTTGTATCTGCTTGAAAATGATAGCAGCCAGCTAGTGATGGACACAAGGGCGATTGTGGGAGAGGCCGTTCTTGTTAGAGCTAAGGCGTATCCAAGGCTTTTTTAGTAACTTTAAGCAGCAGCCTGTGTGTATAGTCACATATCTAGAAGATGCTATTTCCTGTTTATTTGCTCTATGGGTGTTTAAATACTTGTGTATCCATTTCCTGTCTCTAACAAGAGAAAGATTCTGTGCTCTGGGGCTGTAGCTTCTAGCATTTTGTCCTTTGTTGTCATTTTGGTTAGGTATGTGATTGCATCTCTTTGTTTGCAAATAGTTCAACTCTGAAGTTGCTTGGAAGACTTTTATGTGGAAATTTAACATCCATTTCTTTTTAAAGCATAGTAAAAGTTAACTTACAATGTTTTATCACTTATAATAGATTTATTCACAACATTTAAAAAGGCATGACTGTGGTAAAATAAGTTCTGAAGATGATAAGTAACTGTATAATATTATGTCTGGATCTATAAAAATTTTTTCTGCCTTTATTTCATTTTTTCTCAATAGCAACCATTTTTTCAATAATCTGAGTTTATAAACTGTTGTTTTATTGTTGTAATTAGTTTCACAGAATAATCTGAGGTTTTTTTTACCTTCAGAAATTGGTTTTGACATGAAAAGCAATTGCATTTAAAACAGTTTTCCTGAAACTTAATGAGTAAAAATTACTTAACACTTAAATAATATATTGCAATTTTCAGTATACTTTGTTTCTCAAGTGGTTGGAGTTAAATATATTCTAGGTACCCACTGCACACCTTTGTAAATTATAACTTAACTCATGTACTTATCTTTTCAATTTTTTCATACTTTCTTAGTAAAGAAGAAACATTTTATGAAAACATGTTCCCTGTTAAGTTATTATCCCTTATGATCACACATTTCCATTCATTTTCTTTTAGATGTGTAATTCCACTTTCCTTAGCTTAGCTGTTTTTTTAAATGCTTCATGATATTTACACTATGGGAAGTATTTCTTATATTTATTGCAGAGAGTAAATATTAATAACAACTAGTTACTTGGAATATATGCTATGCAAACTTAAGATTATTACATGCCTCATTCTTTTTATCGATAGGATAGTTGTTTTCTTTTATAAAACCAAATTATGACTACTTTCATAAGAAAAAATGTAGGTAAGTACATTACAGTTTAAAAGTAGGTAATTTACAATAAATTTAGTGAAAAAGATTTGTCTCTCATTTAATATAAAACTAGTTAGAAGGCAAAAATAAATATTTAGCATGAAAACCAAGGTGATTTTTGTTTACATGAAAATAATCATTTTGCAGATGCTGACTCTGTATGGATGAGTAAAAATATCATCCATATTTTAATGAAAAATTATTCTGTTTTATCTGATACTGTATTGCCTTAATATCACATAGAAAGTTTTCAAAAACCTTTTGTTTCCTCTCTTGTCATTCAAGTTTTCATTGACTCTGCTATGAAGGTGCAATCCTCACAAAGCAGTCTGCCCATTCATGATCTAAGACAATAAAATATGGTCAGGTGACCTATATGCTCAAGAACTGACTTAATGTTTTATTGGTTATATAGGCCTTTTTTTTTTTTTTCTGGTTAGAGGAGAATTACCATAGATCTGCAGCCTCTCCAGTAGAATAAGTGGAATTTTAGATCTTTTCATTAATTGACGTAAAAGAAGAGACAAAGGGATCTCAAGTCTTGTAGGATGTAACTTCATGATCACCATATTTACATTAATGTTTGACTATACATTTTGAATTTTAGACTGACAGTTGTCCATCACTAAATTCAGAATCTATGTGAAAAATAATTTCTATATTTTTTCCTAGAATGAGAAAATATTATTTTGTGAAAAAATACTGTATCAGAATGTTGACTTTATGTTAAGCAATTATATAGAATTTACTTTGTTTTGGGATCCTAGTCTTTAAAGGAGCTATTTAAACAACATTTATTTTAGAAGTGACATTGATTTAATCCTAACTCTGACCTTAACCCTAATCCCGACTCTAATTCATACTTAAAGGAATGATGGAATATTTCATTACCAAGGAATATATCAAACAGTATTTGTTAATAAATTTAGTAATGATAAGTATACAGTTAAACCATATCTAAGCATTTCAACATAGGGTGTGTTCTACATTTAATAGACACCTGTGTGGGTAGACTGGGGACACAGTCAAACTAGGACAGTTTGGATTTTACGCTACTTCAAATGTCCAGCTCTGCTGCTGTTCATGTTGTCTATGGAAAAATTAATCTATTCCATTCTTGTCTGGCATTCACATAAAGATGAGATTTCACATCCAGACACAGAATAATCTATGAAATTTCTCAATAATTTTGTTTCAATATTTTAAAAGAACCATCTGCAAGAGAAATGTCTTTGCTAAACTTTTGGCGAATTTCAGGATTTTGACTTTTCCTCCTAATAAAAGTTCTTGCACAGTAAGAGGACTATTACAGAAACATGTTCAGACTTTTTTGAGTTTGAATGAGTGAAACCTCATGATGGAATATTATCTTTTTTTAATACAATGTTTGTTTATTTTTGGCTGTGCTGGATCTTTGCTGCTGTGAAGACTTTCTTCCAGTTGCGGAGATGGGGGCTCTTCTCTGCAGTGCTTAGGCTTCTCTTTTCCATCATTTCTCTTGTTGTGGAACATGGGCTGTAGGATGTATGGGCTCAGTAATTGCCGTACATGGGCTCAGTAGTTGTGACTCCTGGGCTGTAGAGCACAGTCTCAATATTTGTGGTGCGTGGGCTTAATTGCTCTGCGGCATGTGGGATCCTCCATGACCAGGGATCGAATCCAAGTCTCCCGAATTGTCAGACAGATTCTTTGGTATTGAGCCACCAGGGAAGCCCCAAACATTATCATTTGACTCCAGATCTTGTAGGAAGAGAATTGAACAAAAGTATTAAAATTGTAGTTTATATAGCATGCTTGTATTCTTGACTATGAATTATTGTTGTTGTTTAGTTTTGGGATCCTAGTCTTTAAAGGAGCTATTTAAACAACATTTATTTTAGAAGTGACATTGATTTAATCCTAACTCTGACCTTAACCCTAATCCCGACTCTAATTCATACTTAAAGGAATGATGGAATATTTCATTACCAAGGAATATATCAAACAGTATTTGTTAATAAATTTAGTAATGATAAGTATACAGTTAAACCATATCTAAGCATTTCAACATAGGGTGTGTTCTACATTTAATAGACACCTGTGTGGGTAGACTGGGGACACAGTCAAACTAGGACAGTTTGGATTTTACGCTACTTCAAATGTCCAGCTCTGCTGCTGTTCATGTTGTCTATGGAAAAATTAATCTATTCCATTCTTGTCTGGCATTCACATAAAGATGAGATTTCACATCCAGACACAGAATAATCTATGAAATTTCTCAATAATTTTGTTTCAATATTTTAAAAGAACCATCTGCAAGAGAAATGTCTTTGCTAAACTTTTGGCGAATTTCAGGATTTTGACTTTTCCTCCTAATAAAAGTTCTTGCACAGTAAGAGGACTATTACAGAAACATGTTCAGACTTTTTTGAGTTTGAATGAGTGAAACCTCATGATGGAATATTATCTTTTTTTAATACAATGTTTGTTTATTTTTGGCTGTGCTGGATCTTTGCTGCTGTGAAGACTTTCTTCCAGTTGCGGAGATGGGGGCTCTTCTCTGCAGTGCTTAGGCTTCTCTTTTCCATCATTTCTCTTGTTGTGGAACATGGGCTGTAGGATGTATGGGCTCAGTAATTGCCGTACATGGGCTCAGTAGTTGTGACTCCTGGGCTGTAGAGCACAGTCTCAATATTTGTGGTGCGTGGGCTTAATTGCTCTGCGGCATGTGGGATCCTCCATGACCAGGGATCGAATCCAAGTCTCCCGAATTGTCAGACAGATTCTTTGGTATTGAGCCACCAGGGAAGCCCCAAACATTATCATTTGACTCGCAGATCTTGTAGGAAGAGAATTGAACAAAAGTATTAAAATTGTAGTTTATATAGCATGCTTGTATTCTTGACTATGAATTATTGTTGTTGTTTAGTTACTAATTTGCATCTGACTCTTTTGCAGCCCCACAGACTAGTAGCCATTGTCCTTGGGATTTCCCAGGCAAGAATACTGGAGTGGGTTGCCATTTCTTTCTCCAGTGGATCTTTCTGATCCAGAGATCAAACCAGTATCTCCTGCATTGCCTACATTGGTAGGCAGATTCTTTACCACTGAGCCATCAGGGAAGCCCTGGTGACTATGAATTATATTTTTTTGATAATCAAGGAATCTTCTAGTATTTTTACTTACTGCTGAATTGAAGTCTACTTTGTCTGTATTCTGTATTCAGTTAAGCTTAATATTGGCAAGGGGGAGGAGAGAGAAAGAGTGGGGGCAGAGAGAGCAAGACATAGGTATAAACTTGAATTTGGATTTGAGTCACTAGTCTATCAGTCATTAGTTTCATTGTCCTTTTTAAATTACTTCTCTGAGCCTTGTTTAATTCAGCTGAAAGTAGAGATTGTAATGGTGTCTACCTCATAGATTTTGTAGAAGATTAAGTGAATTGGTGAAATGATCCATGTAAAATTCTAGATAGTATTGATAGTATATTTCTGGCACGTAATAAGCTATTGATAGATGTTAGCTATTATTGTCATAATACTGAATAGACCATAGACTGTATTACATACAACATGGATTCATCAGTTTTATTCACGTAATAATCATTAGTCATGAGTGATTCATCTATATCAGAAAAGTCAAACTGGAGATACATGAAATATTTTTCATTGAAGAATTCAAGTGTGATGTTTCTTTGGCGAAGAACAAGAAATGTGTATGTTTCAGGATTTTAGAATTATAAGGAATCCACTATCAGTAAAACATAGAACATGGAAGACTTTAAGGCATGTACTACAAATATTTGCTTTAGTTTTTGAATATCGTATTAAATAACTAATCTTAAGGAGGCTGTGGAAAATATTATTTTGCAAGCGATTATTTAATATATATATTTCCCAAATGGATCTGACTCTATCTAGATTAAAAAAAAAATGACTATGTGTCTTTCTAGGTTGACCCACTATTCTGAGTTAATTTTCAGTAGGCAAGCAGTCCGAAGTATCATATCCTGCATTCAGTTCACAGGACCACCCAGAAACTTGTCTCTCAAGGCAGTTGGAATCCCCTCCCAGGGCTTCTCAGGTGTTTCAGAAAATGATATATAGCTTTGTTTTTCCCCATGATTAGATCCTGGTGTTCTGGGAAAAAATGTCTTGCATTGCCTACATTGGTAGGCAGATTCTTTACCACTGAGCCATCAGGGAAGCCCTGGTGACTATGAATTATATTTTTTTGATAATCAAGGAATCTTCTAGTATTTTTACTTACTGCTGAATTGAAGTCTACTTTGTCTGTATTCTGTATTCAGTTAAGCTTAATATTGGCAAGGGGGAGGAGAGAGAAAGAGTGGGGGCAGAGAGAGCAAGACATAGGTATAAACTTGAATTTGGATTTGAGTCACTAGTCTATCAGTCATTAGTTTCATTGTCCTTTTTAAATTACTTCTCTGAGCCTTGTTTAATTCAGCTGAAAGTAGAGATTGTAATGGTGTCTACCTCATAGATTTTGTAGAAGATTAAGTGAATTGGTGAAATGATCCATGTAAAATTCTAGATAGTATTGATAGTATATTTCTGGCACGTAATAAGCTATTGATAGATGTTAGCTATTATTGTCATAATACTGAATAGACCATAGACTGTATTACATACAACATGGATTCATCAGTTTTATTCACGTAATAATCATTAGTCATGAGTGATTCATCTATATCAGAAAAGTCAAACTGGAGATACATGAAATATTTTTCATTGAAGAATTCAAGTGTGATGTTTCTTTGGCGAAGAACAAGAAATGTGTATGTTTCAGGATTTTAGAATTATAAGGAATCCACTATCAGTAAAACATAGAACATGGAAGACTTTAAGGCATGTACTACAAATATTTGCTTTAGTTTTTGAATATCGTATTAAATAACTAATCTTAAGGAGGCTGTGGAAAATATTATTTTGCAAGCGATTATTTAATATATATATTTCCCAAATGGATCTGACTCTATCTAGATTAAAAAAAAAATGACTATGTGTCTTTCTAGGTTGACCCACTATTCTGAGTTAATTTTCAGTAGGCAAGCAGTCCAGTATCATATCCTGCATTCAGTTCACAGGACCACCCAGAAACTGGTCTCTCAAGGCAGTGTGAATCCCCTCCCAGGTCTTCTCAGGTGTTTCAGAAAATGCTATATAGCTTTGTTTTTTCCCAATGATTAGATCCTGGTGTTCTGGGAAAAAAATGTCTTGCTTGTTGTCCCCTTGCTCTGTTTCTTCCTCTGTCGTCTCTACCTCCTTTTCCTTTCTTCTGTCATTAGTGATAAATAAAATAAATTACAGATGCATTTTGATATACACTGCTTTGCAGGTTCTCAGTAAATTAAAGTGCTCATGACAGGCTAACCTTGATATTCCAAGACATCACTCATAGGGAAGAGAAATGAGACTTCTTCTGAATATTGAGGCCTTTGGTTGCTGATAGGTCTCAGACTGTTTCTGTCTATTCCTGAGACTCCTGGAGAGTCAGAATTGAGATTCTTCCTTTTTCACCTGGAGTTAGAAACATCTAGTTTTCAAGGACATATGGCAGATGTTCATAATCAACAATGAGTTGCCTCATTTATACCTCGAATTGTGTAAGTACAGATGACTAAGTGAAGCATGATAGTGAAAAACTAGTCTATGCTTTACAGTCTGTGAGTGTTAGAATTTATTGGCATCAGCTCTTGGCTAAGTTCACATTTTTCGTTGAGCTCTGTCTTGGCTACTGTTTTTCTGGTTATCTGAGCTGCAAGCTGGCAGTCTAGGAGACTGCATATGGCTCTTAAACATTGTTTGGCACATGGGTTGTTTTAAGGTTTTTTAAAAAGTTTTCTGGATGCCCATAGTAGAGGCAGGGAGTCTTCTGTCTCTTCATGTCCTATTGTGTACCAGCCTTTCCTTGCATACTTATTTTAACTGCTTGGCCCAAGTAGGCATAAGAGTGTTATATTTTAAATCAATAATCCCCATTTGCTTTAGTTTTTGAATATCGTATTAAATAACTAATCTTAAGGAGGCTGTGGAAAATATTATTTTGCAAGCGATTATTTAATATATATATTTCCCAAATGGATCTGACTCTATCTAGATTAAAAAAAAAATGACTATGTGTCTTTCTAGGTTGACCCACTATTCTGAGTTAATTTTCAGTAGGCAAGCAGTCCGAAGTATCATATCCTGCATTCAGTTCACAGGACCACCCAGAAACTTGTCTCTCAAGGCAGTTGGAATCCCCTCCCAGGGCTTCTCAGGTGTTTCAGAAAATGATATATAGCTTTGTTTTTTCCCCATGATTAGATCCTGGTGTTCTGGGAAAAAAATGTCTTGCTTGTTGTCCCCTTGCTCTGTTTCTTCCTCTGTCGTCTCTACCTCCTTTTCCTTTCTTCTGTCATTAGTGATAAATAAAATAAATTACAGATGCATTTTGATATACACTGCTTTGCAGGTTCTCAGTAAATTAAAGTGCTCATGACAGGCTAACCTTGATATTCCAAGACATCACTCATAGGGAAGAGAAATGAGACTTCTTCTGAATATTGAGGCCTTTGGTTGCTGATAGGTCTCAGACTGTTTCTGTCTATTCCTGAGACTCCTGGAGAGTCAGAATTGAGATTCTTCCTTTTTCACCTGGAGTTAGAAACATCTAGTTTTCAAGGACATATGGCAGATGTTCATAATCAACAATGAGTTGCCTCATTTATACCTCGAATTGTGTAAGTACAGATGACTAAGTGAAGCATGATAGTGAAAAACTAGTCTATGCTTTACAGTCTGTGAGTGTTAGAATTTATTGGCATCAGCTCTTGGCTAAGTTCACATTTTTCGTTGAGCTCTGTCTTGGCTACTGTTTTTCTGGTTATCTGAGCTGCAAGCTGGCAGTCTAGGAGACTGCATATGGCTCTTAAACATTGTTTGGCACATGGGTTGTTTTAAGGTTTTTTAAAAAGTTTTCTGGATGCCCATAGTAGAGGCAGGGAGTCTTCTGTCTCTTCATGTCCTATTGTGTACCAGCCTTTCCTTGCATACTTATTTTAACTGCTTGGCCCAAGTAGGCATAAGAGTGTTATATTTTAAATCAATAATCCCCATGTTGTGAAATTCATTAAAATATTCTTTAGAACATGAAGAAATTTTCTAGTGAGAATGAGATGTTTATTTTAAATAATTTACAGAAGAATTAATTTTTTCAAACTTGGCCATTTAGAGTAGTATGTCATATAATATAGTTATATTTTCTTTGTTACAGGGACTTTTTAGTAAATAACTAGGAAGTCCTTACTGTTGAAAGTTTCTTTATATAATTCATTTTTAGCCTGTATCTTAGTAGAACTGGAGGTTCTACTGTTTGAGTTTTGTTTTAGTAAGATTACTTATGTTAAAGCCGTAAAATCATTTGATTTCCATGCTTCTTCTCCCTGTGCAGGAGTTTTGAATTTCATCTATCTAAGAGTCATTTTCAAAATAGTATGTATTTACCTTTTTTATGTTTGCAGTTAAATGGAGCCAAAGAATATATATCTTTATTTGGTCTAATTAAATATTGTTTCAAAGAAAACAGAGCTCCACATAGATGGTAATAGTTCTCTGTGATTTAAGAACCCATTTCTTATGACTAAACATATTTTTATTAGATTTCTTAAAGAGTTAATTTCATACCAGATTGTCTTATCTCTAATCTTGGTCCCCTAAAGGTTATAAACACCCTAGAAAATTCCATTATTTCATGAAAGGATATGTTCTGAAAGTTTCCCTGGCCTTGTAATACCAGAGGCCTGAACTATGAAAAATTAAGTATGCACAAGTTCTCTGTAATGTAACGGATAAGGTTAAAATATGTGCCCCATTCCTCTGGGGCTGTTGCCCATTCTTCTTAGCTTCTCGCTATTACTTACGAGCTTCTCTTTTCTGTAATGCTAATTTTTACTGTATCATAAACACAGTTTATGCTCCCAGAGTATATTAATATCCATGGAAAAGGGTAAGTCTGGGATTTTCATCTTAAATTCAATCTTCCAAAATCTTTTCTTGGTTCTTCAGTCATGTTTAGTTTTTAAAAGTTTTCTGGATGCCCATAGTAGAGGCAGGGAGTCTTCTGTCTCTTCATGTCCTATTGTGTACCAGCCTTTCCTTGCATACTTATTTTAACTGCTTGGCCCAAGTAGGCATAAGAGTGTTATATTTTAAATCAATAATCCCCATGTTGTGAAATTCATTAAAATATTCTTTAGAACATGAAGAAATTTTCTAGTGAGAATGAGATGTTTATTTTAAATAATTTACAGAAAAATTTAAATTTTTTTCAAACTTGGCCATTTAGAGTAGTATGTCATATAATATAGTTATATTTTCTTTGTTACAGGGACTTTTTAGTAAATAACTAGGAAGTCCTTACTGTTGAAAGTTTCTTTATATAATTCATTTTTAGCCTGTATCTTAGTAGAACTGGAGGTTCTACTGTTTGAGTTTTGTTTTAGTAAGATTACTTATGTTAAAGCCGTAAAATCATTTGATTTCCATGCTTCTTCTCCCTGTGCAGGAGTTTTGAATTTCATCTATCTAAGAGTCATTTTCAAAATAGTATGTATTTACCTTTTTTATGTTTGCAGTTAAATGGAGCCAAAGAATATATATCTTTATTTGGTCTAATTAAATATTGTTTCAAAGAAAACAGAGCTCCACATAGATGGTAATAGTTCTCTGTGATTTAAGAACCCATTTCTTATGACTAAACATATTTTTATTAGATTTCTTAAAGAGTTAATTTCATACCAGATTGTCTTATCTCTAATCTTGGTCCCCTAAAGGTTATAAACACCCTAGAAAATTCCATTATTTCATGAAAGGATATGTTCTGAAAGTTTCCCTGGCCTTGTAATACCAGAGGCCTGAACTATGAAAAATTAAGTATGCACAAGTTCTCTGTAATGTAACGGATAAGGTTAAAATATGTGCCCCATTCCTCTGGGGCTGTTGCCCATTCTTCTTAGCTTCTCGCTATTACTTACGAGCTTCTCTTTTCTGTAATGCTAATTTTTACTGTATCATAAACACAGTTTATGCTCCCAGAGTATATTAATATCCATGGAAAAGGGTAAGTCTGGGATTTTCATCTTAAATTCAATCTTCCAAAAATCTTTTCTTGGTTCTGGTTCAGTCATGTTTAGTTTTTAACTTAACTAAAAGCAGTAAGCTTTTCACACCGACTCTTCCCACACCCTTTCCACTTGTCAGATGAAATCATCACACACTGATTTTATGAAATCTCTTTTCTGCTACACTGTTTTCTTCATTGTACCAAATAAAATTGCATTCTGAGTTGAAGGAGAAACTTGGTACAGTTTTCCCATGTTTTGTAGCCTAAGTTGATTTCATTGTTAACTGATGCCTTACCACCTGAATTATGAAAAATGTGTGCTTTTTAACAGTTATGGAAAATGCTAAGCTTGGAAGATGCTTCCATGCAATTTGAAATGAGCTCCATGATAATATAAATGCTTATATTAGTTTAAAAACTTTATTCTTCCTCATTAATCAATGGAAAGTATTCTAATTTCGTAAAAAAAATTCCAAGTCAGTTTTCTCCTTGTACTTCCTTTGTACTGGTTTCCAAAAAGCTATGTTAGGAACATTTGTTTCAATCTCTTTTCTCTTTTTGTCTAGTGAATTGATGAATTAGTGGTCAACATACAAAGAAATGTCATCTGTAAAATAACCATATGGCACTTCACTTTGACGATAGCATGTTACTTCTTTTGCACAAAATACACTGAGTAACTTCTAATAAGGTATTTAAGCTAAGCATAAGCTTCATTAAAGTTTTTAAAATATCAGTGTCTTGAATCATAAACTCATTATTTTATATTATTGAACAATAGGAAAACCTGTAAACTGATAAATTGAAGGGTTGGGGTTCCTCAGAATTCCAGTGTTCTCTTCATTTACTATCCTGTTAAATAATGCCCTAGTTAAGGTTCAGCCACATATAAATAAATACATTTAAGTCATTACAGACATTTAATGTTATCCTGTCTTTCAAAGATGTTAGACATTTATAGTATAATAAGCATGTCACATGTTTCTAAATGAACTGAATCAAAATAATATATTTACTTTTAAAATTCAGTAGGCATTGTTTTGGAAGAGTGAATGAAATAGATTTCTTAATTTTTAAATAATTTTGAAAGCTGTGTCTTTCATTTTTCATGGTCGTTGGTGTCTTTTCATGATCTCTTTCTATTTCTTTCATTTTTATTGTAGAGCTGCTTATTTATAGAGTACCATTGCCTCCAAAAATTGATGGTTTAAAGAAATATACAGATTAATTAAAGTAGCATAAAGTAAAATTAAAATGTAAAGAAATAAGGAGGAAAAGAAAGATGTATAGAAAATAAGAGAAATAAAAAGAAAGTAAAAATACATGTTGAATTCCTTTTTTCCTGGCATTAACGAGAATTTTACCTCGATGTGATACTGAGACCTAAGGAAAATCTTCTCCATGAAGCAAGGGGCTCTGAGGGATCCCATACTCAGCACCACTTGATAAATAGAACAGTATGATTTGCTTGGATGTTTCTTGTAAATCCCCTCAATATAAACCAGGACTGCAGCACAGAAGGGATATTCTTCAGGAGGAATTGACAATGTAAATTATGATCAAGTATACCGTTCTTTGATAATTGGCTTGATTTTATTTTCAAATTCAGGATAGCTTTCAGAGAACTCTCCATGGGTCTCTCTTCTCACTTGAATGATCTGTACTAGGTTGACAAACAGGAAGTTTTAGTTAAATGCATTCTTTTGTGGGAACCCAGAATGCAGCCACTGTGTCTGTGATTAAGGGAAGATCCATGTTTGCACTTTGCTCATCAACGGGAAAGTAGAGATGCCAGGAACAAATGGAGAAATCAGACTAGATCATGGACCAGATAGTGACCCCACCTAAAGAGCCCAGAGTTAGGCCCAAGACAATTCCTAACAACTCAGCCATTTATATAAATAATTATATGTTTAAATTTTATTATATAAATGTACATTCAATTTTAACATAAATTTTCACGCCTAGATTAAGATATTTAAAGATCCACATTTTAATGATGGATCAGTATGCTTTAATAATCTTATACTCTCTTATACAAAAATGAATCTTAAATGAAATAAGGGTATGTAATATTCATGATGAATATCTTAAAATGTGAAAACTATATAGGGTTACAATGCATTGAAGTATTCTGCCTTAGAATTCAGGTATCTTACATCTTAAAAGCCAGCTGATTTCATTTGCTGAAATACATCTATTGGGCGTTTTTTATCAGCAGTGGACACACAGACCTTTCTTATATTTCTGGAGCTCCCAGGGAGAAGTCCTCAGACTTTTTTTTTTTTTTTTGACCACTTCTATTGGTCTTTTTATTTATTTTCATCCATCTTTGTTCTTTGGCCTGTGCGGGCCTCCCATCGCAGTGGCCTCTCTCGTTTCAGAGCACCGGCTCTGGGCTCATGCGCTCCAGAGCTCCAGCTCAGTAGTTGGACACATCGGACCAGCCGCTCCACGGAACATGGGATCTTCCCAGGCTAGGGATCGAACTGGTGCCCCTTGCACTGCAAGGCAGTGTCCTTACCCACTGGACCACCAGGGAAGCCCGTCCTCAGACTTCTAACCAATCTCTGCTTGCACATCTGATGTGGCAGAGTTGGGTTTCCATTTCTGTCATCCTTCTCAATCTTTTTCTTTCTAAACCATGAGACCTCCAGTTGTGTCCAACATGGTATTTGTTTTGGAACTAGAATTAAATGATTCTTACTTCAGTTTTCTTAGGTGAGCATCTTCCTCTCTTGTGTGTATTATTGTCTCATGAAGAGGACAAAACCAATGACATACTTAGAAATTTTATTGTATATTAAAATTGATATATCTTTTGTCTGTTATATAGCACAGATTGCTAGAATTTTGTGGTTTTTTAAAAATTAAATCTGGAGCTTGAGTACCTAGCTTCAAACCCTAGCTCTGCCATTCATTAGCACTATGACCTTAAGTCAGTTTATTTAACTTCTCAGTGCCTTAGTTTCCTCCTCTATCTAGTGAATATAACAGTACTTATTTCACAACACTATTGCAAAGATTAAATGAGTTAATGTATATATAACAGCACTTAGAATACTACCTGACAGTATTAGGCATTCTGTAACTGTTAGCTATTTTTGCAGAAACAGAATGGCATACAATAGTGCCAAGTTTATAGAGCCATTGTGAAGAACAAAGAGGTCCATGTACTGGAAGCCTGTAGAATAAAACCTGACATATACTAATTTCTATATAGCAACTATTATGAGTATTTTCCCATTTACAATGTTAATATGCTTTTTTTTCCTCTCATGGGAAAGAAATAACGTTGGTTAGAAAGCTTTATTGCAGTTACCTTTTGAAAGATGGGCTTTGCTTTAGTGCAGAGGGTGCTGATTCAGTAATACTTTACCCTGACTGTGCAGAGGGGTTTCCTGGGGACTTTGAAAAAGTTCTGATGCTGGAACCCATCCCTTACTCATTATACCAGAATTTTCTACAAGTGAGTCCAGTAGCATGCATAGTGGTAAAAGCTTTTCGGGTGATTCTTGTGTGGCTCTAAGATTTAGACCTTTGTATGAATTGTTCTTTAAATTAATTTTCTATTTTCAAATATGCAATTCATTCTTAACTATTCCTTAAAAGTTATATTTTCACCTTTTCATTCTATTTCTCTTTTGGAAAAAATCAAAGGAGAGAAATCAGCAACTTAATACATTTCTTTCATTGTCTGTTTTGTGTCTGTTCCAAATGAGTATATGAATATATAAATGAAAACAACTGTATAGTTTTTCATGGTGTGATTTTCATGGTTCATAAATTATTCTTTGTTTTAGAAAATATAAGATTTGAAAGTTTTTAAGAAAAAGATACATTGTTTACCCACACAAGGCTTATGGTGTTATGATGTTTTTATTTATTGCATTTGAATACTATCTAGTGATAGAGCTCTTAAAGTATAGGTGGAACATTTTCACTGAATTATTTGCTTTAGCAAGGACTTTGAATTGGAGCTCAGTAGGAAAAAAAAAGCTATCAGTGATCCATTTCATTGAGTATAGAAGCCATAACTTCAAAACTTAAATGAAAAACTTTAATTTCAGCCTGTCATTCTCAGCTGTTTCCTGGTCCACTGCTCTAGCTGACTGCTTTCATGGAGAAAAGTGTAGGTTACACAGAGGGCTTCCCAGGTGGCACAGTGGTAAGGCATATTCCAGCCAATGCAGAAGACACAGGAAAAGTGGGTTCCATCCCTGGATCAGGAAGATCCTCTAGAGTAGAAAATGGCAACCTGCTCCAGTAGTGTTGCCTGGAAAATTCCACGGACAGAGGAGCCTGGCAGGCTACAATCCATAGGGTCACAGAGTCAGACATGACTGAGCACAACACAACAGCAGCAACATAGGGAGCACAGGAATGTAAAGAAGTCCCCAAAGATGATAGGGAAGTGCAGTGCTTCCTCTAAATAAGAAGTAATGCATAGGGACATTGCCAGGTGAGTGGGGATACAAGGGAAGGCAAGGGTGGAAGAATAGCACAGTAAGGAATAGTATGTTTGATTCAGCCAAATGTATGTTTAATTCATATATGGTGACAGGAGACATGAGGCTCAAAAGCTGTTGGTAGAACTTGACTGTGAAAGGCCCTGTATGACATCCTCAAAAGTGTAGAATGGACTTTGTAGATCAGTGATTCTTAGAATTAATGGAGGGGGGATGTAATTGGGTTTAGACCCAATTATTATGGAGCCCATGAATGGTATGTTAGAAATCTTTCTGGGTGATTCTAATGAGCAGTCAAAGTGAAAAATCAATTCCATAATAGGGAGTTTTGAAGAATTCTTCATAGGTGACCACAATCAGATTACCCCTTAGTGGATGGAGCACCGAAAGATGGATAAGCGGCCCTTGTGCCCAGGGATAGTGACACAAGACAGGAGGCTGTTGCCTCAGACCAAGTGAGAGATGAGTCTTGATCAAAGAGTCAAAGGGGAAAGTGGAGCTGAGAAGATGCAAATGAGAGGTTGTGAGGAGAGAGAATTGGTAGAGTAGGTGACTGGTTAGACATAGGGGTGGAATGGGGGAAAGTTAAGGTGACTCCTAGGTTTTGGTCCCAGAAAATAGTAATATTTCTAGAGGTAGGGAGTAATGGAAGAAGAGTACTTTTCAATGATTGGTTCATTTGTGGCATGGGCAGAGGAGAAATGAGTTCTATCTTGGGTACATTGAGTCTCACTCATCATTCATTTATTTAGCAGATACTTGCTGAGTTCCTAGTGCTCCAGGCTCTTCACTAGATGCTAGAGTTATAGCAGTCAAAAAGTAAGAGCAAATAGAAGTTCTCACCTTATTTTCTAGGGTTTCCCTGGTCTAGAAGGGAGAGGAAATATGCAAGGGAAGGACTGAGGGATGCAGGATGGTGGGTGTGCAGTTTTAAATAGGATGATTTGGTGGACCTCCCTGAGAAGATGATATTTGAACCATGCAGATATCTGAGCAAAAAACCTTCTAGCCAGAAGCAGGAGGTGGACAGGTCCCCAAGGGAAATCCTTGTAAGGTCAGGAACTAGCCAGAAGAAAAGAGAAATCAGAGTTGAGAAGGTGCTCAAGGTGAGTGGGGATACAAGGGAAGGCAAGGGTGGAAGAATAGCACAGTAAGGAATAGTATGTTTGATTCAGCCAAATGTATGTTTAATTCATATATGGTGACAGGAGACATGAGGCTCAAAAGCTGTTGGTAGAACTTGACTGTGAAAGGCCCTGTATGACATCCTCAAAAGTGTAGAATGGACTTTGTAGATCAGTGATTCTTAGAATTAATGGAGGGGGGATGTAATTGGGTTTAGACCCAATTATTATGGAGCCCATGAATGGTATGTTAGAAATCTTTCTGGGTGATTCTAATGAGCAGTCAAAGTGAAAAGTCAATTCCATAATAGGGAGTTTTGAAGAATTCTTCATAGGTGACCACAATCAGATTACCCCTTAGTGGATGGAGCACCGAAAGATGGATAAGCGGCCCTTGTGCCCAGGGATAGTGACACAAGACAGGAGGCTGTTGCCTCAGACCAAGTGAGAGATGAGTCTTGATCAAAGAGTCAAAGGGGAAAGTGGAGCTGAGAAGATGCAAATGAGAGGTTGTGAGGAGAGAGAATTGGTAGAGTAGGTGACTGGTTAGACATAGGGGTGGAATGGGGGAAAGTTAAGGTGACTCCTAGGTTTTGGTCCCAGAAAATAGTAATATTTCTAGAGGTAGGGAGTAATGGAAGAAGAGTACTTTTCAATGATTGGTTCATTTGTGGCATGGGCAGAGGAGAAATGAGTTCTATCTTGGGTACATTGAGTCTCACTCATCATTCATTTATTTAGCAGATACTTGCTGAGTTCCTAGTGCTCCAGGCTCTTCACTAGATGCTAGAGTTATAGCAGTCAAAAAGTAAGAGCAAATAGAAGTTCTCACCTTATTTTCTAGGGTTTCCCTGGTCTAGAAGGGAGAGGAAATATGCAAGGGAAGGACTGAGGGATGCAGGATGGTGGGTGTGCAGTTTTAAATAGGATGATTTGGTGGACCTCCCTGAGAAGATGATATTTGAACCATGCAGATATCTGAGCAAAAAACCTTCTAGCCAGAAGCAGGAGGTGGACAGGTCCCCAAGGGAAATCCTTGTAAGGTCAGGAACTAGCCAGAAGAAAAGAGAAATCAGAGTTGAGAAGGTGCTGGGATGGTGGTTGATCCATGAATTGTACTAGGTTCCTCTGTCCATGGGATGTCCCAGGCAAGAAAACTAGAGTAGGTTGCCATTTCCTTCTCCAGGGAATCTTCCCAACCCAGGGATCAAACCCAGGTCTCTTGCATTGTAGGCAGACTCTTTACTGACTGAGCCACCAGGGAAGCCTCAAACTGTGAGATTAGAGAGGGAAAGGAATAAGAGATGAGGGGTCAGATATCCTATATGGCTTTGCAGCCCTTTGTAAATACTTGCAAAGTAATGCCCACCTAATTTGAACAACTTTCCCAGATTACACAGGAAGGAATATTGCTCTGTTGTATTATCAGATGGCAAAAATGCCTTTTAGTTTTTAAGCAAGTTTCACTCATAGATGAAGTAGTTATTGTTTAAAACTCAAAAAAGAAGAATCACACCACAGTCCATAGGATGAAATTGTTCAGTTTTTTAAAAATTTAATTTGTTGGGACTTCCCTGGTGGTCCAGGGGTTGAGAATCTGCCTTCCAAAGCAGGGAATGCCAGTTCAATCCCTGGTCAAGGAACTAATTTCCCACATGCCATGGGGCAACTAAGCCCTTGAGACTCATCTAAGATCTGATGCAGACAAAATAATAACAGAAAACATTTAAAAAATTTAGTTTGTTTAAGATTAGTAACATGTTAAAATTATATAAAATATAAATTATAGTTAGTGCTCTGAATGAACAATATTATAAAATGGCTCAAAAAAAGAAAACCTAAAAGCATAAAAAAACATACAGTGAAAAATCTTTCAAAATCTGTCTTCCATCTTTTTTCCACGTATTCCTTATCTACTCTATTTTCCAGAGTTTCTCCTGCAGGTCAAACAATTGTGTATATACTGTATTTCTCCCAGCCACTAATTTCTGTTTGTCCTAAGAGGTAGCCTGTAGAAACATTGTTGTGAATGCTGCTTTTTCAGTAAACAGTATTTCTTAGAGTTACTCTTAATAGAATCATTTAATAAGGTTTCTGTACCTTTAGTTCATTGTTCCATAGCTCTTAGGCTACACGTGTTCCTTTGTCAAGCTGGAGGTTCCGATTTACGAACATATAATTCTGTTCTTTTTAAAAAAGTTTGGCCTCTTTTATTGGTTATTTATTTATTTATTTTCATCCATCTTTTTTGTTCTTTGGCCTGTGTGGGCCTCCCATCACGGTGGCCTCTCTCTGTTGCAGAGCACTAGCTCTGGGCACACGTGCTGCTGGAGTGCTGACTCTTTTTTTTTTGGCGGGGGCGGGCTGGGGAGGGAGAGGGTTGGGTGGGCCACTTCTATTGGTCTTTCATTTATTTATTTTCATCCATTTTTGTTCTTTGACCCGTATGGTCCTCCCATCGCGGCGGCCTCTGTTGTCGCAGAGCACTGGCTCTGGGTGCATGCGCTCCAGAGCTCCAGCTTGGTAGTTGGACACATGGGTCCAGCCGCTCCGCGGCACGTGGGATCTTCCCAGGCCAGGGATCGAACTGGCGCCCCTTGCACTGCAAGGTGGTGTCCTTACCCACTGGACCACCAGGGAAGCCCCTGGAGTGCTGACTCTTGATTGGACACACTGGTTCAGCCGCTCCGCGGTACGTGGGATCTTCCCCCTTCAGGGATCGAACCGGTGCCCCTTGCACTGCAAGGTGGACTCTTTACCCATTGGACCACCAGGGAAGCCCCTGTAATTCTATTTTGTGTCTTAATTGCACTATAGCTGTTGCTGCTACAAGCAGATTTAAGGCAGAATAATTTTAGATTAATTACATTGCATATAAATCCATCATACTCATGTAATTGCTTATATTAAGATTCATGTCTTTACCCTAAGGGTATTTAAGATTCTGCATTTCTCATATTTAATCTATAGCTTGTCTTGCTTTCCCTTTTATAATTTAAGTATTCTTGAAGATTTGCAAAGTTGAGGTCGATCAAATTATCGAAAGACTATCTCCTAACTTTGGAAAGTCTATAGAGAGACCTACCATTGTCATATAGCCTCTGTTAATCAGTAGTTGTGCTTCTGACAATATATTTTATGGTAGTGTTTGTGAATGTTTATTTTCATTAGTTATAAGTGTGTACTTTTGCTAGTATATGCATTTGTTACACATGCATTACCATAATATATATTGAAATGAGTAAATTCTACATATGGACTAACACTTAGTCAATTGTAAAAATAATTTCAAATTCATTTAGTTGATTTTTTTTTCATTTAAAGAGCATTTAACAGTATACCATAAATTAGTTTTTGAAACCTAAGCAATATAATGAATGGCACTGTATTAATTGAATATATTATTTATTATAATTATGAGTTATACAATAAAACAAAAGTCTTGAAGCAAATCCTATAAATGTGGGCATTTTTCATGAGTTCCTATAAGTCCCTAATTTAAATAAAATTTATTTTTCTGTCCTTTTTCTTTACCTAACTTCTAATTTTGTTAATCTTAACTAAATTTTAATTTTCTAACCTTTGTTTTCTCTAATATTTCT
The DNA here is from genome assembly GCA_022376925.1 of Tragulus kanchil. Lineage (NCBI taxonomy): Eukaryota > Metazoa > Chordata > Mammalia > Artiodactyla > Tragulidae > Tragulus > Tragulus kanchil. The sequence continues at coordinate 50,712,467 of JAIOJX010000029.1, read as the reverse complement.
ATGTTGTCTATAGTTCATAGTCTTCAGAGAGTATTAACAGATTTTATTCTCCTTCAGTCCATTTTTATAATAGTCCTTAATTACAAAATACAACCACAATGGCCTAGTAGTCTGAACACATTATGAAATTTGATTACACTTTTCTTATAAAACTGAATTTCCAGATTAAGACGGAGAATATGACTTCTTATTTGTTTTGACATTTTTTAATAAAGGGTCATGTCAAGTAGGTTTTGTGTTCATAGATGCAAATAGAGTCCTAGCAAACCCCTCTGAAAATACTCAAGGCTTGTAAAACTTAAATCTCAATTGAATTAGACTTAAGTTCCAAAATACTCATGTAATTGCTTATATTAAGATTCATGTCTTTACCCTAAGGGTATTTAAGATTCTGCATTTCTCATATTTAATCTATAGCTTGTCTTGCTTTCCCTTTTATAATTTAAGTATTCTTGAAGATTTGCAAAGTTGAGGTCGATCAAATTATCGAAAGACTATCTCCTAACTTTGGAAAGTCTATAGAGAGACCTACCATTGTCATATAGCCTCTGTTAATCAGTAGTTGTGCTTCTGACAATATATTTTATGGTAGTGTTTGTGAATGTTTATTTTCATTAGTTATAAGTGTGTACTTTTGCTAGTATATGCATTTGTTACACATGCATTACCATAATATATATTGAAATGAGTAAATTCTACATATGGACTAACACTTAGTCAATTGTAAAAATAATTTCAAATTCATTTAGTTGATTTTTTTTTCATTTAAAGAGCATTTAACAGTATACCATAAATTAGTTTTTGAAACCTAAGCAATATAATGAATGGCACTGTATTAATTGAATATATTATTTATTATAATTATGAGTTATACAATAAAACAAAAGTCTTGAAGCAAATCCTATAAATGTGGGCATTTTTCATGAGTTCCTATAAGTCCCTAATTTAAATAAAATTTATTTTTCTGTCCTTTTTCTTTACCTAACTTCTAATTTTGTTAATCTTAACTAAATTTTAATTTTCTAACCTTTGTTTTCTCTAATATTTCTATGTTGTCTATAGTTCATAGTCTTCAGAGAGTATTAACAGATTTTATTCTCCTTCAGTCCATTTTTATAATAGTCCTTAATTACAAAATACAACCACAATGGCCTAGTAGTCTGAACACATTATGAAATTTGATTACACTTTTCTTATAAAACTGAATTTCCAGATTAAGACGGAGAATATGACTTCTTATTTGTTTTGACATTTTTTAATAAAGGGTCATGTCAAGTAGGTTTTGTGTTCATAGATGCAAATAGAGTCCTAGCAAACCCCTCTGAAAATACTCAAGGCTTGTAAAACTTAAATCTCAATTGAATTAGACTTAAGTTCCATTTTGTCAAATACATCATTTTGAGAATCACTTGAAACAGTTGATAATGAGTATAATTGATTTTTACCAAATTTGACAGACAGTTTTAAAATGTGTATAAAAATAATGGAAGATTTGTTTCATTGCTTTCCAGGTGTTACTGTATAGCAATTGTCAGTTTTGGTGTAAAGTAATAGTGCTGACAATTCCTACTTACGTAAAACATTTGTGCTTTTATTTTTTAAAGAGCCCTCACTTTCATCTTATTCTTTGTTCAAAGGTAGATTTGTGATTGAAAACACTGCAGAAAATTACTTTGGGTGATTTGAATGATTAATTCCTTTTGCTTTGCTGTTTCACCAACATAGTTGTAAATTTCAGTTTATATGTATGTGTTGATGTTATACAAACACAGCCAGCTTCCACAATTCCTGTGGATGTTTAATCAAGAAGCTGCTAGTACCATATGATTTTTATGGACATTTTATAGATATTTGTTATAGATTTTGGAGCATTAAGAAATTGTGAACACATTTTTTCTGGTTGGCATATTTGCCATATTTTTTTTCTATAGAATGGACTAATGTGGCTTGACTGAATTAATCTAAATGTGGTTTGAATAGATTTTATATTATTTAAAGGATTGATTGGTAGTGCTAACATCATTTTATAGGACTGTTTGATCAGTCTTTTTTTTTTTCTGCTTTACTTACTATTGAAGTGAATTTGGAGGCATCTCTAGATGTTTTAATAGTTAAGCTATATAGCTTGTGGAGAAAATGGAAGTCAAAACAAGGATTTAGTGTAGTGTAAAAAAGCAGTGTAGACAACATGATCAAATGCTGGTCTGAAGACTGGTGTGTTATTAATTTCTATTCCATCTCATGAATATATGCTAGGAAATGTCTGAAAATTTTCATATTTTATGATGTTTATGATAAATAATCTAAACTTTTAAACTTTGCTGGGTATATAATTACACTTTTCTTATAAAACTGAATTTCCAGATTAAGACGGAGAATATGACTTCTTATTTGTTTTGACATTTTTTAATAAAGGGTCATGTCAAGTAGGTTTTGTGTTCATAGATGCAAATAGAGTCCTAGCAAACCCTCTGAAAATACTCAAGGCTTGTAAAACTTAAATCTCAATTGAATTAGACTTAAGTTCCATTTTGTCAAATACATCATTTTGAGAATCACTTGAAACAGTTGATAATGAGTATAATTGATTTTTACCAAATTTGACAGACAGTTTTAAAATGTGTATAAAAATAATGGAAGATTTGTTTCATTGCTTTCCAGGTGTTACTGTATAGCAATTGTCAGTTTTGGTGTAAAGTAATAGTGCTGACAATTCCTACTTACGTAAAACATTTGTGCTTTTATTTTTTAAAGAGCCCTCACTTTCATCTTATTCTTTGTTCAAAGGTAGATTTGTGATTGAAAACACTGCAGAAAATTACTTTGGGTGATTTGAATGATTAATTCCCTTTTTGGTTTTCTGTTTCACCAACATAGTTGTAAATTTCAGTTTATATGTATGTGTTGATGTTATACAAACACAGCCAGCTTCCACAATTCCTGTGGATGTTTAATCAAGAAGCTGCTAGTACCATATGATTTTTATGGACATTTTATAGATATTTGTTATAGATTTTGGAGCATTAAGAAATTGTGAACACATTTTTTCTGGTTGGCATATTTGCCATATTTTTTTTCTATAGAATGGACTAATGTGGCTTGACTGAATTAATCTAAATGTGGTTTGAATAGATTTTATATTATTTAAAGGATTGATTGGTAGTGCTAACATCATTTTATAGGACTGTTTGATCAGTCTTTTTTTTTTTCTGCTTTACTTACTATTGAAGTGAATTTGGAGGCATCTCTAGATGTTTTAATAGTTAAGCTATATAGCTTGTGGAGAAAATGGAAGTCAAAACAAGGATTTAGTGTAGTGTAAAAAAGCAGTGTAGACAACATGATCAAATGCTGGTCTGAAGACTGGTGTGTTATTAATTTCTATTCCATCTCATGAATATATGCTAGGAAATGTCTGAAAATTTTCATATTTTATGATGTTTATGATAAATAATCTAAACTTTTAAACTTTGCTGGGTATATAATGTAATCAAATTAAGTATCAAATTGCCTTATATTTATAAGAGGTACAAAAATAAGCTATTGATCATTAATTGTGAAGCAAGCGCTCTACTGGGTGTGAACGGGGTTAAGTGGGATGAAGTTTCCCTGATCTTTCGCGAGAAGTGGACAACAGGCTGAGAGCAATTTAGTGGCTTGCCCAAGGTCACACAACTAGAGAGCTGTCAGACTTTAAGCTTCAAATTCTGTTTTATTTGATCCCAGAGACCATATTTTTCTTGAAATGTTGCATTCACCTTCTGCCTAAGGATTCAAAGAATGACATTTCATTTTTATTTTAAATTTGTGATGTCAGATCAGAATTGACAAGTTCAAGCATATTCAATATGAGGAAATTGGAAAGAAAAGAGGCAAGCTACAAAGGTCAGACAGTAAAGACTCCGATTGGAGAGGGGCTGCCATCAGCCTTAACATTCTGTCCCCAAGACGTGCTTACCTGTTAGAGACAAAGAGTCTCTTGATCTGTCTGGAAGACATCTGTGGAGAGTGAATGAAAGGGACCAAAATTGTTAGAGTTCTTGCCGTCCTTAGCATTTATGTTTACAAGAAAAATATCTAACGTTAAAGTTTCCATTCTCAATAGAAACAGAAAATTATATATTTTAGTCTACCTCAGGGCAAGAGTAACAACCTAGGTTGTCAGTTTTATCTAAATTGTTTTCCCAGTGGTACTGTTTAGAAACGAAGTGCACATGGGCTTATATATCCAACTAGAATTTCAATTATTAGGATATAGTCTGGGCTTCCCTGGTGGTCCAGTGGGTAAAGAGGCTGCCTTCCAATGCAAGGGGCACTGGTTTGATCCCTGGACAGGGAAGACGCCACATGCTGTGGAGCAGCTGAACCGGTGTGTCCAGTTACAAGCCAGTGCTCTGAAGCACGTGTGCCCAGAGCCAGTGCTCTGCAGGGAGAGAGACCACTGCAATGGGAGGCCCACACAGGCCAAAGAATAAAATATGGATGAAAATAAACATAAAATAAAAAAGAGGCATGTTGGGGGTAAAAAAAGGGTATATTCTGAGAGCTCATTTTATCTTAGAAATATTTCTTATCCTGATAATTAGTTTATGTTAGAATGAAGATTTCTCATTTGCTTCTCAAAAAACCACACACATAGAGGTAATTTCTTAGAAATAGTGAAATATATTTTTTCTAAAAGAGCTAGACTTTGTAGAAACCCTTATTGTTCCAGGGATTTTCTTATATGAGTGTTTCATAATTATTAGTTTCTAGGAGAGACTTTTACATGGACTTACATTGCAAATAAATTCTGGTGAAAAGTCCTATGGGTAAATGGAGTTATTACCATAATTACTAGAATTATCATAGTGAACTGATTTGTACTGAGTGGCAGCCATACACTTAGCTGTAGACATAATGCAAAAATAAAGATGGTGCTTCAGATAACCGTTTTAGAAAGATATAGCTAGACCTTGAGTTTAAACAAAACAAAAAGTTACACAGTATAAATATCAAGATATTAGACCATATCTGAATGAGTGTGTTTAAAGCATTTACCACATATAAACAGTACATGCATTGTTCTTCCCCTGAAGAATTTAGAGTGTAGCTGGGCAAAAGCAGAGTGGATTGAGAATGTTAATAATGTGGAAATGAGCATGGTATTGGTGAGTTGTACATAAGATGAGTACTGTCAGTATTCAAAATGAGCATCACTGGGGGCTATGGTGTTTTGGCAGGAAGGCTTCATGGAGGAGTTGATTTTCATTTTAAAGAGTAGGGATGTCAATTCTCTAAGGCCATTCTCCCAATTTAGAAACAGAAAATTAAAAAATATTTTAGTCTACCTCAGGGCAAGAGTAACAACAGAGGTTGTCAGTTTTATCTAAATTGTTTTCCCAGTGGTACTGTTTAGAAACGAAGTGCACATGGGCTTATATATCCAACTAGAATTTCAATTATTAGGATATAGTCTGGGCTTCCCTGGTGGTCCAGTGGGTAAAGAGGCTGCCTTCCAATGCAAGGGGCACTGGTTTGATCCCTGGCCCGGGAAGACGCCACATGCTGTGGAGCAGCTGAACCGGTGTGTCCAGTTACAAGCCAGTGCTCTGAAGCACGTGTGCCCAGAGCCAGTGCTCTGCAGGGAGAGAGACCACTGCAATGGGAGGCCCACACAGGCCAAAGAATAAAATATGGATGAAAATAAACATAAAATAAAAAAGAGGCATGTTGGGGGTAAAAAAAGGGTATATTCTGAGAGCTCATTTTATCTTAGAAATATTTCTTATCCTGATAATTAGTTTATGTTAGAATGAAGATTTCTCATTTGCTTCTCAAAAAAAACCACACACATAGAGGTAATTTCTTAGAAATAGTGAAATATATTTTTTCTAAAAGAGCTAGACTTTGTAGAAACCCTTATTGTTCCAGGGATTTTCTTATATGAGTGTTTCATAATTATTAGTTTCTAGGAGAGACTTTTACATGGACTTACATTGCAAATAAATTCTGGTGAAAAGTCCTATGGGTAAATGGAGTTATTACCATAATTACTAGAATTATCATAGTGAACTGATTTGTACTGAGTGGCAGCCATACACTTAGCTGTAGACATAATGCAAAAATAAAGATGGTGCTTCAGATAACCGTTTTAGAAAGATATAGCTAGACCTTGAGTTTAAACAAAACAAAAAGTTACACAGTATAAATATCAAGATATTAGACCATATCTGAATGAGTGTGTTTAAAGCATTTACCACATATAAACAGTACATGCATTGTTCTTCCCCTGAAGAATTTAGAGTGTAGCTGGGCAAAAGCAGAGTGGATTGAGAATGTTAATAATGTGGAAATGAGCATGGTATTGGTGAGTTGTACATAAGATGAGTACTGTCAGTATTCAAAATGAGCATCACTGGGGGCTATGGTGTTTTGGCAGGAAGGCTTCATGGAGGAGTTGATTTTCATTTTAAAGAGTAGGGATGTCAATTCTCTAAGCATAGAGAAAGTGTGAGCCAAGGTGGGCTATGCCTGGTGCGCTCTGGATTCTGTGTGAGCAGGCTGGACTCCCCAAGGTCAAAGCTGTGGAAGAGAAGGTCAGGCCACAAAAGAAAGAAATGGAGATCTGCCCACATAAGGTAGACCATGTCAGTGTCTACCTAAGAGCTGAACTGTTTCCAAAAAGCAGTGTGTAAGACTACAGACAAGAGATGATAGATGCACCCTTAAAAGTATAAATGACAATACTCTTTTCCCCACTGGGAACTGAGTATCTCTTCTTGTTTCTCAATAAGTCTTGGAATTCTGGGAAACCTTAATTAAACTACTAGGTTAATTTAATGTACTCTGAAAACAGCTTTCTTCAAATTTCTGTGCAGTGTGCCTCAGTCTTTCCAATCCAGTTCATTTGAAATGCCTCCATCTCGGACTCCATGCTTTTATTAAAACCTGCCTATAGGGCTTCCCTGGTGGTCCATTGGGCAAAGAGGCCACCTTACAGTGCAAGGGGCACCAGTTCGGTCCCTGGCCTGGGAAGATCCCACATGCCAAGGAACGGCTGGACCGGTGTGTCCAATTATGAGCCAGCGCTCTGGAGCACATGCGCCCAGAGCCAGTGCTCTGCAATGAGTGAGACCACTGCAATGGGAGGCCCATACAGGTCAAAGAATAAAGATGGATGAAAAATAAATGAATGGAAAAACAGTAAAAGAGGCCACGATATATATATAAAAAACCTGCCTATAATCCTATCTTTGGTGTTATATATCATGCTAAGTGAGAAAAAAATTTTTTTTTTCATTTTTGCAAATCTGCTGAAAACAGCTTCTGATTTGTGCAGCTTTGCAAATAATTTAAAACATGTACATTAAACAGATGGCCAACAAACACATGAAAAGATGCTTAACATCACTCATTATTAGAGAAATGCAAATCAAAACTACAATGAGATATCACCTTACACCGGTTAGAATGGCCATCATCAAAAAGTCTACAAACAATGAATGCTGAACAGGATGTGGAGAAAGGGAACCTTCTTGCACTGTTGGTGAAAATATAAATTGATATAGCCACTTTGTAAGACAGTGTGGAGATTCCTTAAAAATCTGGAAATAGAACCACTGTATGACCCAGCAATCTCACTACTAGGCATATACCCTGAAGAAACTAAACTTGAAAAAGATGCACATACCCCATTGTTCAGCACTGTTTACAATAGCTAGAACATGCAAGCAACCTAGATGTCCATCAGCAGATGAATGGATAAATAAGATGTGGTACATATGTACAATGGAATATTACTTGGCCATAAAAAGGAATGCATTTGAGTCAATTCTAATGAGGTGGATGAACCTAGAGCCTATTATACAGAGTAAAGTAAGTCAGAAAGAGAGAGATAAATCTTATGTACTAACACATATATATATAGGATCTAGAAAAATGGTACTGATGAATTTATATGCAGGGCAGCAGTGGAGAAACAGGCATTGAGAACAGATTTATGGACATTGTGGCGAGGGAGGAATGGGTGAGATGTATGGAAAGAGTAACATGGAAGCTTACTTTACCATAGGTAAAATAGATAAGCAATTGGAATTTGCTGTAAGACTAAAGGAATTCAAACAGGGCTCTGTAACCACCTAGAGGGGTGGGGTGGGGAGGAGACGGGAGGAAAATTCAAGTGGGAGGAGTCAAGTGTATACCTATGACTGATTTGGGTGTATGTACAGCCTAAACAACAAAACTCTGTAAAAGTAAAATAAAAAATACATTTAAAAAGTGTATTAAATTATACATGGGAAAAGTATGTCTAGCCTGAAAATGTGACTGTGTTCTTATTTATTAATGCTGTTCTAGAACTATTTGTACCTATGGGAGCACTGACATCTTAGTCTTGCTTTGTGGGTATCAGCTTATTAGTATGGCTGATTTCTTCTGGCATAGCTGTAAATGAGGCCTTTTAAGAAAGATATTCATTAATTGTTGTCTCAGATTTTCGCTAAAGAAATCAGTAACTGCTTAATTATACTGGGGCCTCTAATTTTTTACTTTTTAAAATTATTTTTCACTAACCTGTTTATAAGGAAACAAATACCAGTTTAATGCTATAAATAGGGGGCTGGTGTATCTGTAAAAGTCATTTTACAGGTTATTGTGTCAGATAAGAATCTGTTCAGCTAAAAAATAAAAAATCAGGAAACTTGGCCACAGTGGCTTTTGTTTATCACTTTTCTAGATGTGTAGGTGAGTAGGCTGTGACTAAATAGGTGCTACATGACACATCGTGGTCCCATGCTTTTACTGTCTTTTTGGTCTGCTTTTGCTAAGAGTGTTGACTGTTCTCATGCTTGTGGATTTCATTGCACCTTAAAGAAACGAATCCTAGTACCAGGTAGGAAGGGGGATTTCTTTCTACTGGCATGAGTGTAGTCCTTTTTTCAGAGATGAACGTCTCCCCACAGACCTCTGCCTACATGTTTCTGGTAAGAAATATTTGTGACTGTATGAGAGGTGGATAAATTGAGTACTTCCAGCTTCCATAGCCAGAAGAGAGAGATAAATCTTATGTACTAACACATATATATATAGGATCTAGAAAATGGTACTGATGAATTTATATGCAGGGCAGCAGTGGAGAAACAGGCATTGAGAACAGATTTATGGACATTGTGGCGAGGGAGGAATGGGTGAGATGTATGGAAAGAGTAACATGGAAGCTTACTTTACCATAGGTAAAATAGATAAGCAATTGGAATTTGCTGTAAGACTAAAGGAATTCAAACAGGGCTCTGTAACCACCTAGAGGGGTGGGGTGGGGAGGAGACGGGAGGAAAATTCAAGTGGGAGGAGTCAAGTGTATACCTATGACTGATTTGGGTGTATGTACAGCCTAAACAACAAAACTCTGTAAAAGTAAAATAAAAAATACATTTAAAAAGTGTATTAAATTATACATGGGAAAAGTATGTCTAGCCTGAAAATGTGACTGTGTTCTTATTTATTAATGCTGTTCTAGAACTATTTGTACCTATGGGAGCACTGACATCTTAGTCTTGCTTTGTGGGTATCAGCTTATTAGTATGGCTGATTTCTTCTGGCATAGCTGTAAATGAGGCCTTTTAAGAAAGATATTCATTAATTGTTGTCTCAGATTTTCGCTAAAGAAATCAGTAACTGCTTAATTATACTGGGGCCTCTAATTTTTTACTTTTTAAAATTATTTTTCACTAACCTGTTTATAAGGAAACAAATACCAGTTTAATGCTATAAATAGGGGGCTGGTGTATCTGTAAAAGTCATTTTACAGGTTATTGTGTCAGATAAGAATCTGTTCAGCTAAAAAATAAAAAATCAGGAAACTTGGCCACAGTGGCTTTTGTTTATCACTTTTCTAGATGTGTAGGTGAGTAGGCTGTGACTAAATAGGTGCTACATGACACATCGTGGTCCCATGCTTTTACTGTCTTTTTGGTCTGCTTTTGCTAAGAGTGTTGACTGTTCTCATGCTTGTGGATTTCATTGCACCTTAAAGAAACGAATCCTAGTACCAGGTAGGAAGGGGGATTTCTTTCTACTGGCATGAGTGTAGTCCTTTTTTCAGAGATGAACGTCTCCCCACAGACCTCTGCCTACATGTTTCTGGTAAGAAATATTTGTGACTGTATGAGAGGTGGATAAATTGAGTACTTCCAGCTTCCATAGCCAGAAGAAAGAAAAGCAGATGAGTAAGAAAAGCTTAGGAGTAGATGTTAATAAATTGAACCTAGTGTACTAAGGTTCTCCAGGGAAATAGAACCAATAGAACTTGTGTCTGTCTATTTGTCTATCTACCCATCTCTCTGTAGAGAGGCAGAGAGAGAGAGAGAGATTTTAAGGAATTGAGTCACAATATGTGATGGTGGGAAGAGGGGGCTGATAAATCCAAAATTTACAGGCAGGGGTGGCAGGCTGGAAGTTCTGGTAGGGGTTGATGATGTAGCTCATGTTTGAACACAGTCTGGGAACAGGATGCCTTGCTCTGGGGGGACCTCATCCTTGTCTCTGATGGCCTAAAAGCTGATTGAATGAGGTCTACCCACACTGTGAAGGGTAATTTGCTTTACTTAGAGTTTACTGATTTAAATGTTAATCACATCTAAAAATACCTTCATAACAATATCACAGACTGTTCTCTGACCAAACAACTTTAGCCTCGCCAAGCTGACACATAAAATTAACCATCATACCTAGATTACTTACTGAAGTTTGATAATATCCAATGGTTTAGAACCTTTGCATGCTCACATCCTGCCTCAGGGTCAGTGGGTTGGCATCTTTCATGTTGTAGTTTATGTTTATCAAATATAATAATTTTTTCTATATATTTCAGAGAATTTCCTATGCTGATTCTGAAATGAATTTCAAAGTATTTATTTAAATAAGATAAATTTTAATAAAAAAGTTGTATTGAGATTTCTTAGGCTCCTGTGTATTTTAAGGTGGTAAATGACAGATCATTTTAAGCATTAATTTTGCTCAAGATGAAGTGGCGAAGCCAAGTTCCTTTCACAGGGTCAAAAAATGAATTCCGCAAACTTGCAAACACTCACACAGACAAAGCTTATTTTGAAAGACAGATGCAAAGCCGTCAGTATGGACGCTGAGAGGGGCCGAGGAACCCCCAGAAGGCAGGGATTGCAGCAGTCTTATATCTTTACTAGTGTTGATCTGTACGTTTTTGGTTGGCCCGTGACTTTAACATATGTCATTTTTGACCAATTAGTTTAAACATTGTGATGTCCAGTTTGTTATTTTTATGACTTTCTTGGATCTCACAGTTTTTCATTTTTCTAGAGATTGCAATGCTATCCCTTGACCCTTTCTAAAGACCCCCAGACCATTATTTAGGGGTTAGATGTATGTTTAGGAGCCAGTTGTCTACCTGGAGTTTTTCTCCTGGATAAACTGAACAGCAGTCCATGATTGTCTTGTCCTGAGTCTGTTTTATAATCTCCTGACCAGAGAGGTATTCTTCTGAATGCCTGGAACCTGGGACAAAGACTGAGATGCTTACTTGAGAAGAAAAAAAAAATTGAAATTAAAAAAGAAAAGAAAAAATGGAATCAAGATCTCAAAGACTTATACTGTCTAGCAATTTCTGCCAAAAAATGACCAGAGAATTTTAGAAGGGATAGTAGCGTGTTGACTGGCTTGGACATGTAGAGACTCAGGTATTTATAGTATGTCTAACATCAGTTACTTTATCACCTTGTCTTTCTGAATCACCTATAAAAGAGGACTAATAATTGATATGTTACCTTTTCTATTGGATTGTGACAGTTACACGAGATAATGGATCTAAAAATGCTTTATGAACCATAGAGTGATAAAAATATATCAAGGGACACTAAAATACAAAAATAAGTGTCTCATAACAACCTCCTCTGTGATTGGACATGGCTGATGAGCTGTCAAACGAAGGTTGGAGCTGAATGCAGACTCAGAAATGATCTGGTCCAAACTCCTGGAATAAGCTCTAGCCTAGAGGGCCTCAAAGGAACATTCATTCCATGAGATTGTGTTTCTGTGGAAAGCAATAGGAGGCCATTCCCTGGCAGAAAGAGGAATGTTTGAAATTAACATCAGGCTATTAGATTTGGTAGCATGACAGCTGTTTCAATCCATGCTTCTCCAGCTCTTTCCTTTGGAAATACATCACAATTATTCAACTAATGTTGGAAAATCATAATTCAAACTGCAAAACCCAGACAAAGCTTATTTTGAAAGACAGATGCAAAGCCGTCAGTATGGACGCTGAGAGGGGCCGAGGAACCCCCAGAAGGCAGGGATTGCAGCAGTCTTATATCTTTACTAGTGTTGATCTGTACGTTTTTGGTTGGCCCGTGACTTTAACATATGTCATTTTTGACCAATTAGTTTAAACATTGTGATGTCCAGTTTGTTATTTTTATGACTTTCTTGGATCTCACAGTTTTTCATTTTTCTAGAGATTGCAATGCTATCCCTTGACCCTTTCTAAAGACCCCCGACCATTATTTAGGGGTTAGATGTATGTTTAGGAGCCAGTTGTCTACCTGGAGTTTTTCTCCTGGATAAACTGAACAGCAGTCCATGATTGTCTTGTCCTGAGTCTGTTTTATAATCTCCTGACCAGAGAGGTATTCTTCTGAATGCCTGGAACCTGGGACAAAGACTGAGATGCTTACTTGAGAAGAAAAAATTGAAATTAAAAAAGAAAAGAAAAAATGGAATCAAGATCTCAAAGACTTATACTGTCTAGCAATTTCTGCCAAAAAATGACCAGAGAATTTTAGAAGGGATAGTAGCGTGTTGACTGGCTTGGACATGTAGAGACTCAGGTATTTATAGTATGTCTAACATCAGTTACTTTATCACCTTGTCTTTCTGAATCACCTATAAAAGAGGACTAATAATTGATATGTTACCTTTTCTATTGGATTGTGACAGTTACACGAGATAATGGATCTAAAATGCTTTATGAACCATAGAGTGATAAAAATATATCAAGGGACACTAAAATACAAAAATAAGTGTCTCATAACAACCTCCTCTGTGATTGGACATGGCTGATGAGCTGTCAAACGAAGGTTGGAGCTGAATGCAGACTCAGAAATGATCTGGTCCAAACTCCTGGAATAAGCTCTAGCCTAGAGGGCCTCAAAGGAACATTCATTCCATGAGATTGTGTTTCTGTGGAAAGCAATAGGAGGCCATTCCCTGGCAGAAAGAGGAATGTTTGAAATTAACATCAGGCTATTAGATTTGGTAGCATGACAGCTGTTTCAATCCATGCTTCTCCAGCTCTTTCCTTTGGAAATACATCACAATTATTCAACTAATGTTGGAAAATCATAATTCAAGAAATATTTTGAAAACAAATTCTTATAGCTCAATATTAATTTCAAAACTAAATAGAGAAGGGAATAACAGAAGAGTTTATCTAATGTCGTATTATTAAAAATAGCCTTTACATATTCTTTTTTTTTTTTAAGATTTATTTATTTATTTTGGGTGGGGGTCGGGTTGGGGAGGGAGGGAACGGGCGGGCCACTTCTATTGGTCTTTCTCTATTTTCATCCGTCTTTGTTCTTTGGCCCGTGTGGGCCTCCCATCGCCATGGCCTCTGTTGTCGCAGAGCACTGGCTCTGGGCGCATGCGTGCCAGAGCTCCGGCTCGGTAATTGGAGACATCGGTCCAGCCACTCCGCGGCACGTGGGATCTTCCCAGGCCAGGGATCGAACCGGCGCCCCTTGCACTGCAAAACGGTGTCCTTACCCACTGGATCACCAGGGGAAGCCCCTTACATATTCTTTTTTTTTTTAAGATTTATTTATTTATTTATTTATTTATTTTTGGGCGGGGGTTGGGGAGGGAGGGGAGCAGGCGGGCCACTTCTATTGGTCTTTCATTTCTCTGTTTTCATCCATCTTTGTTCTTTGGCTCATGTGGGCCTCCCATCGTGGTGGCCTCTGTCGTTGCAGAGCACTGGCTCTGGGCACATGTGCTCCAGAGCTCCGGCTCGGTAATTGGACACATTGGTCCAGCCGCTCCACGGCATGTGGGATCTTCCCAGGCCAGGGATCGAACCGGCGCCCCTTGCACTGCAAGGTGGTGGCCTTACCCACTGGACCACCAGGGGAAGCCCAGCCCCTTACATATTCTTAAGTGATGTTACTTAAGTTAATTTTTCTTACGTGTAGACTAATGAGGCACAACTAGAAGTCACTGACAGTTTCTAAATTCAGTGAGCCACCATTTCAAACGTGTCAAAATCAAGTAAACTTTAAAAGCCAGGTGATAATAAATCCACCCATTGTCTGGGGTTTGTGTAACCCTAACTACATCTACCTTTACTCTCTGACTTCTTTCATATAATTTTAAATGTCTTTGGGAGAATGATTTTGAATGTGTGTGTTTATATATGATATCAACCAACTTTTAAGATTTCGAAGGTGCACCTAGCAGTTTGATTCCTTTAAAAATATTGATTTTGAACCTCTTAAACACTAGCTTTTAACACTTTTTCTTACTGTTCATATGAAATGGATGCTTAAAATATCAAAGTTGGTTTCAAGTTTTCAACCTTGGTTATTTGTAATGTAGCCTTTGTCCTGGTAATTTCACTTTCAACCATTTATCCCAAAGAAAGCAGAGGTGACTGTAGACATGGGAGTGATATTTAATAAGTGAGGAAACATAAAGGACAGAAGAGTGATTCAAATACTGTGTATCTTATGACAGAATTACAATCATTAAAAATGATATCCTACATTCACTCTATGAAACTGAAAAATACTTATGATATAGTGCTGTGTGATAAGAATGGGCTAACAATGGAATGTAAATCATTACATCAATTCAACATATAAATTACATATTGCAGTATAATTAGGACTTTAGGGACAGTACATTGTGCTATGTTACTCTTTGTAAGAATATATTAATATGTAAAATGCTGTGACTACTCTGCTTAATGAAATTTAGAGTGATTTTTCATATGGGGAAATGAAAAAAGCAAATGCACCACATTTATTGATAGGTAATGGGCATATCGTCAACATAGAATAGTTTATTTGAATTCAAGGCAATACTCAACTATCATATATTCTTTATTTTTTTAATCTATTTATTTATGTATTTATTTATTTTGGACTATTCTGGGTTTTCACTGCTGCCACAGGCTCTTCTATAGTTTCAGCGAGTGAGGACTGCTCTCTAGTTGTGGTGAACAGGCTTCTTGTTGCAGTGACTTCTCTTGCTGTGGAACTCCGGCTCTAGGGCTCATGGGCTTCAGTAGTTGTGGCACATGGCTCAATAGGTGCGGCTCTGAGTCTCTAGAGTGCAGGCCCAACAGTTGTGGCTCATGGGCTTAGTTGCTCTGCAGGGAACTAAGGTCTGGGATCTTCCCAGATCAGGGATAGAACTCATGTCTCTTGTAATGGCAGGCGAACCCCCCCACCACTGAGCTACCAGGGAAGCCCCATATATTCTTTAGTAGTTAAGTTCCATGATTACAATAGTCTTTTAAGAAGACAGCCAAAGACCCGGATGTGGAAAATTCTAGAGGAGTAATCCACCCATTGTCTGGGGTTTGTGTAACCCTAACTACATCTACCTTTACTCTCTGACTTCTTTCATATAATTTTAAATGTCTTTGGGAGAATGATTTTGAATGTGTGTGTTTATATATGATATCAACCAACTTTTAAGATTTCGAAGGTGCACCTAGCAGTTTGATTCCTTTAAAAATATTGATTTTGAACCTCTTAAACACTAGCTTTTAACACTTTTCTTACTGTTCATATGAAATGGATGCTTAAAATATCAAAGTTGGTTTCAAGTTTTCAACCTTGGTTATTTGTAATGTAGCCTTTGTCCTGGTAATTTCACTTTCAACCATTTATCCCAAAGAAAGCAGAGGTGACTGTAGACATGGGAGTGATATTTAATAAGTGAGGAAACATAAAGGACAGAAGAGTGATTCAAATACTGTGTATCTTATGACAGAATTACAATCATTAAAATGATATCCTACATTCACTCTATGAAACTAAAAAATACTTATGATATAGTGCTGTGTGATAAGAATGGGCTAACAATGGAATGTAAATCATTACATCAATTCAACATATAAATTACATATTGCAGTATAATTAGGACTTTAGGGACAGTACATTGTGCTATGTTACTCTTTGTAAGAATATATTAATATGTAAAATGCTGTGACTACTCTGCTTAATGAAATTTAGAGTGATTTTTCATATGGGGAAATGAAAAAAGCAAATGCACCACATTTATTGATAGGTAATGGGCATATCGTCAACATAGAATAGTTTATTTGAATTCAAGGCAATACTCAACTATCATATATTCTTTATTTTTTTAATCTATTTATTTATGTATTTATTTATTTTGGACTATTCTGGGTTTTCACTGCTGCCACAGGCTCTTCTATAGTTTCAGCGAGTGAGGACTGCTCTCTAGTTGTGGTGAACAGGCTTCTTGTTGCAGTGACTTCTCTTGCTGTGGAACTCCGGCTCTAGGGCTCATGGGCTTCAGTAGTTGTGGCACATGGCTCAATAGGTGCGGCTCTGAGTCTCTAGAGTGCAGGCCCAACAGTTGTGGCTCATGGGCTTAGTTGCTCTGCAGGGAACTAAGGTCTGGGATCTTCCCAGATCAGGGATAGAACTCATGTCTCTTGTAATGGCAGGCGAACCCCCCCACCACTGAGCTACCAGGGAAGCCCCATATATTCTTTAGTAGTTAAGTTCCATGATTACAATAGTCTTTTAAGAAGACAGCCAAAGACCCGGATGTGGAAAATTCTAGAGGAGTAATCGGATTTGAAAAGATAGATAGGAAACTTTTGTTATTCATCCAGAGTGGTTGTTCATTGGTACTTGACTATGAAAAAAGGCTCAGTGTTAGTTCTTAGAAAATATAAAATTGCTCTTGGATATCTTACTTTATTTTCAAAAAGTAATACATCTTTTTGTTTCCAATGAAGGTCTGGTCTAAATAAGAGATGAGAGAAGGGAGGCAGTGGGAAAGCAGGTTGCTTCAAGAGACTTAGCTTTTTTTTCTTAATTAAAAAAATTTTTTTTTACAGTTTTGTGGTTTACTGCCAAACATCAGCGTGAATCAGCCATAGGTATACATATGTTTCCTCCCTCTCCCTACCCATCCCACCCCTCTAGGTTGTTAGAAAGAAAGAGCTTCACTGTAACCAACCTACTTGGGAACATAATTATACAAGCTTAGGAGCACATAGTTTAAAGGTGGTGCTTAGAAATACAGAAAGACAATCTTACTCATAATAAAATTAGACCCTCACATTACATGAATCATACTGGGCTGGATTATAAAAAGAAGACACACTCCTAAAAAGAGCTATTTTAATTACTGTGCTAAGAAGTACATTTCTAGTAAAGATAAAATTTTCCTTTGTCTCAATATGTTTTTGCTTGTACAGTTTCCTCTTTTTTTACTGTAAGGAAATTTTAATTTAAATATTCAAATTCCTTTTTCTGAGGTAGACTTTCTAAAAATATGTTGAACAGTCCCTTTCATGTTTAAATAATCTCTTTCTGATCACAGCCATGAAAGAGGTTGTCTTATTGTATACCATTTTTCCTCCTAGTAGCTACATATAGTCTTACATGATAAATGAAATAAGATTTCTGTTTATTTTGGCATTCTGTATCTATTCTGTCCTCCTAAATTAGACTCACTGCACAGACTTACCTCAGAGCACTCATATTTTATGCTGAATAAATAAGGACAGACCTTACTCTTGAGGCCACTCTGTCATTCATCCAATTAAACCCAGATCAGGGATAGAACTCATGTCTCTTGTAATGGCAGGCGAACCCCCCCACCACTGAGCTACCAGGGAAGCCCCATATATTCTTTAGTAGTTAAGTTCCATGATTACAATAGTCTTTTAAGAAGACAGCCAAAGACCCGGATGTGGAAAATTCTAGAGGAGTAATCGGATTTGAAAAGATAGATAGGAAACTTTTGTTATTCATCCAGAGTGGTTGTTCATTGGTACTTGACTATGAAAAAAGGCTCAGTGTTAGTTCTTAGAAAATATAAAATTGCTCTTGGATATCTTACTTTATTTTCAAAAAGTAATACATCTTTTTGTTTCCAATGAAGGTCTGGTCTAAATAAGAGATGAGAGAAGGGAGGCAGTGGGAAAGCAGGTTGCTTCAAGAGACTTAGCTTTTTTTTCTTAATTAAAAAAATTTTTTTTTACAGTTTTGTGGTTTACTGCCAAACATCAGCGTGAATCAGCCATAGGTATACATATGTTTCCTCCCTCTCCCTACCCATCCCACCCCTCTAGGTTGTTAGAAAGAAAGAGCTTCACTGTAACCAACCTACTTGGGAACATAATTATACAAGCTTAGGAGCACATAGTTTAAAGGTGGTGCTTAGAAATACAGAAAGACAATCTTACTCATAATAAAAATTAGACCCTCACATTACATGAATCATACTGGGCTGGATTATAAAAAGAAGACACACTCCTAAAAAGAGCTATTTTAATTACTGTGCTAAGAAGTACATTTCTAGTAAAGATAAAATTTTCCTTTGTCTCAATATGTTTTTGCTTGTACAGTTTCCTCTTTTTTTACTGTAAGGAAATTTTAATTTAAATATTCAAATTCCTTTTTCTGAGGTAGACTTTCTAAAAATATGTTGAACAGTCCCTTTCATGTTTAAATAATCTCTTTCTGATCACAGCCATGAAAGAGGTTGTCTTATTGTATACCATTTTTCCTCCTAGTAGCTACATATAGTCTTACATGATAAATGAAATAAGATTTCTGTTTATTTTTGGCATTCTGTATCTATTCTGTACTCCTAAATTAGACTCACTGCACAGACTTACCTCAGAGCACTCATATTTTATGCTGAATAAATAAGGACAGACCTTACTCTTGAGGCCACTCTGTCATTCATCCAATTAAAAGGTTGGTTCTTAACAATCTATCACTTGGACAAAACAATTCATTTGGCACAGTGTGCATTTTCAGAATTCATTCATGCACAGCAAAGATATTAAAGGGAAATTCTCCACAAGCATTGCTTGAGTGAACAGGTAGAATGGATGGGAAAGAAAACCTAAAATTACTGGGTTTGGAAATGAGAGAATACTCTCTTGATTTTTTTTAACTAAATTCTGAGTTGATCACATGGAAATACTGCATTTTTTAAAAGGGATGTGCAAAACACAACATTTGCAGTTCTCAAATTCTAATCTGAAGTGGCTATATTCAGGTGCTAGTTTATATACTGGCTGCTGTTTAGACAGTATTCATCTGCAAAGTTGGTACAGGAAAGTGTCCTGTTCAGTGCTAAAGTAGATTGCTGCAGAGCAGTTTCTGACTACACAGATCTGGGCATAGGAGACAACTTATCTGTTGATTCAGAAAACAATTTTGGAGAAAAAAAATGTGAAGATTAGAAAAATCAGGATTTCAAGGCTTCAGTAAAACACTAATAATTAAAGGAGAATCTATATTCAAAAAAATTAATCTATATTCATGTTCTTTTAAGCCATCAATTAAATAATACATATGACCTTATATGAAATTTTGGGAAGACTTCACCAACTTTATAAAATTTTTAAAAGATAAATGATATAGCACTTCTAAATCAAACCCACATTTGCAGGAAGTTAATTTGCCTGCAATTGACTTTCAGTTCTATATAGCCTACAAAAGGTCAAACAGTTCTGAATGGCATCGCAGTCAGGATTCTTGGTTAAAAGCAGAAATACCTCCTCTGGACAGTTTATACAGAAGGGGACTTACAAAAGTATGATGGACATTTTACAAAATTCCGGCAGACTGAGAGCCAGGTTGAGGCTAGGCTGCTAGGAACAGACCCAGAGTTATGGTCCATGAAAGATATGTTCTCCTGTTTATTTGGCATTCTGTATCTATTCTGTACTCCTAAATTAGACTCACTGCACAGACTTACCTCAGAGCACTCATATTTTATGCTGAATAAATAAGGACAGACCTTACTCTTGAGGCCACTCTGTCATTCATCCAATTAAAAGGTTGGTTCTTAACAATCTATCACTTGGACAAAACAATTCATTTGGCACAGTGTGCATTTTCAGAATTCATTCATGCACAGCAAAGATATTAAAGGGAAATTCTCCACAAGCATTGCTTGAGTGAACAGGTAGAATGGATGGGAAAGAAAACCTAAAATTACTGGGTTTGGAAATGAGAGAATACTCTCTTGATTTTTTTTAACTAAATTCTGAGTTGATCACATGGAAATACTGCATTTTTAAAGGTATGTGCAAAAACACAACATTTGCAGTTCTCAAATTCTAATCTGAAGTGGCTATATTCAGGTGCTAGTTTATATACTGGCTGCTGTTTAGACAGTATTCATCTGCAAAGTTGGTACAGGAAAGTGTCCTGTTCAGTGCTAAAGTAGATTGCTGCAGAGCAGTTTCTGACTACACAGATCTGGGCATAGGAGACAACTTATCTGTTGATTCAGAAAACAATTTTGGAGAAAAAAAATGTGAAGATTAGAAAAATCAGGATTTCAAGGCTTCAGTAAAACACTAATAATTAAAGGAGAATCTATATTCAAAAAAATTAATCTATATTCATGTTCTTTTAAGCCATCAATTAAATAATACATATGACCTTATATGAAATTTTGGGAAGACTTCACCAACTTTATAAAATTTTTAAAAGATAAATGATATAGCACTTCTAAATCAAACCCACATTTGCAGGAAGTTAATTTGCCTGCAATTGACTTTCAGTTCTATATAGCCTACAAAAGGTCAAACAGTTCTGAATGGCATCGCAGTCAGGATTCTTGGTTAAAAGCAGAAATACCTCCTCTGGACAGTTTATACAGAAGGGGACTTACAAAAGTATGATGGACATTTTACAAAATTCCGGCAGACTGAGAGCCAGGTTGAGGCTAGGCTGCTAGGAACAGACCCAGAGTTATGGTCCAGTCCCTCTCTGGTGTGATGTCATATACCTTTGCAGCTGAGCATAATACCAGATCTCATCACCAGACACTGCTCCTGGAGCCGCAGAAATCTTCCCTCGCAGGGCAACAACCTGTACTCCTTAGGCTTTATGTCCCCAGCTTACTGGATCAGGTGGGGCTGATGGGAAAATCCCTGGCAGATGTCTGTACCCTAACTCTAAGGAAGGTTGTGAGTGTGTCTGTGCTTCCTTTCTGGCTTCTTGGACAGGCTAAGATGGAGGATTCCTCAAACGTAAGAAAGAAATATAGGTGGTCTGAGTCCAGAAAAAACAATTAAAATGTTTATGGCATGCAAGGTCCTTAGAATTTTCTTATGCTGTGGTTTTGTTTATCTTGTTCCCTGAACCTGAAATTCTCCCATTTGTGTAAATTGTCCTTCGGGAGCTGTCTCAGGAACCACATCCCACACAAAGTCTTCCTTTTTTTTTTTTTTCCCCTAGAAAGACATACCATGCTTCATTTTGAGTTCACTTTCCTGTTGTCACTCTTGTTCTCTTTCGGTTTCTGTCTCATCCCTTGAGTAGAAAACTCCAGATGAGATCCCAGGTTGCAGTCATTTTTGTGGAGCTTCAAGTCATGCTGATCATTAGGCTGTAGGTACTAATAGCTTTTAATGTGACTCTTTAAGACTCTAAGTTTGTAATAGTTGAAGAAGAATTTACAATTTTACTTCTTTCCTCCAAACACTGTTTTGCATACGCTTCAGGTATTTTCTCTGCATGTAATTTGGAAAGTCTTACTTTATCTGAATGATGCTTTGAATATGCCATGAAGGGAACTTTCTTACAGTGATTGTGATTTGAGACATGAGTAATCTTCAGTGGTACTGAAAATGATATAGCACTTCTAAATCAAACCCACATTTGCAGGAAGTTAATTTGCCTGCAATTGACTTTCAGTTCTATATAGCCTACAAAGGTCAAACAGTTCTGAATGGCATCGCAGTCAGGATTCTTGGTTAAAAGCAGAAATACCTCCTCTGGACAGTTTATACAGAAGGGGACTTACAAAAGTATGATGGACATTTTACAAAATTCCGGCAGACTGAGAGCCAGGTTGAGGCTAGGCTGCTAGGAACAGACCCAGAGTTATGGTCCAGTCCCTCTCTGGTGTGATGTCATATACCTTTGCAGCTGAGCATAATACCAGATCTCATCACCAGACACTGCTCCTGGAGCCGCAGAAATCTTCCCTCGCAGGGCAACAACCTGTACTCCTTAGGCTTTATGTCCCCAGCTTACTGGATCAGGTGGGGCTGATGGGAAAATCCCTGGCAGATGTCTGTACCCTAACTCTAAGGAAGGTTGTGAGTGTGTCTGTGCTTCCTTTCTGGCTTCTTGGACAGGCTAAGATGGAGGATTCCTCAAACGTAAGAAAGAAATATAGGTGGTCTGAGTCCAGAAAAAACAATTAAAATGTTTATGGCATGCAAGGTCCTTAGAATTTTCTTATGCTGTGGTTTTGTTTATCTTGTTCCCTGAACCTGAAATTCTCCCATTTGTGTAAATTGTCCTTCGGGAGCTGTCTCAGGAACCACATCCCACACAAAGTCTTCCTTTTTTTTTTTTTTCCCCTAGAAAGACATACCATGCTTCATTTTGAGTTCACTTTCCTGTTGTCACTCTTGTTCTCTTTCGGTTTCTGTCTCATCCCTTGAGTAGAAAACTCCAGATGAGATCCCAGGTTGCAGTCATTTTTGTGGAGCTTCAAGTCATGCTGATCATTAGGCTGTAGGTACTAATAGCTTTTAATGTGACTCTTTAAGACTCTAAGTTTGTAATAGTTGAAGAAGAATTTACAATTTTACTTCTTTCCTCCAAACACTGTTTTGCATACGCTTCAGGTATTTTCTCTGCATGTAATTTGGAAAGTCTTACTTTATCTGAATGATGCTTTGAATATGCCATGAAGGGAACTTTCTTACAGTGATTGTGGATTTTGATTTGAGACATGAGTAATCTTCAGTGGTACTGAAAATGATACACTGAAAATCGAGGTGCTCGTAGTTTTGTAATGCAGAGCCCATAATATCAATTAACATGGGAAATCTTTTTATAAGTACTGCCTCATGATGAGATGATAAAGCCTGAGGATATGAAGACATAAAGATCAAGCATATCTGGAGTTCTGATTATTCTGTTTCCTGTCATAGGGGTAGATATTATTCCATTCACTGGGGACCTTTTCCTGTTATCTGATTTATAGAACTATTTAAGAAGATCATGGTACATTATCTTAGATCCTAAGTAGTTTATGCTAATCAAATTAGGATACCATTGAAAGGATTCTTTAAAGTTTCAGCATCAAATAGAAATGTTCTAAATTCCTTTTGCCAGTTTGGGTTACTTTAATCTTTGGGGACATAGGAAATACATTCTCACTGCCTGCAGCATCACACGTTGTATCTGGATGAAGTGTGTGTTAGTCACTCAGTTGTGTCTGACTCTTTGTGACCCTGTGGTCTGTAGCCCACCAGGTTCCTCTGTCCATAGGATACTCGAGGTGAGAATACTGGAGTGAGTTGCCATTTGCTTCTCTAGGGGATCTTCGCGACCCATGGATCGAACCTGGGTTTCCTGAATTGTAGGCAGATTCTTTGCTGTTTGTGCCACCAGGGAAGCCCTGGCTCTAAACCCATTTTCTAGATCTAAAGGAATGTGGGAGAGGATATTGGTTGCTTTTTGGGGGGGAGTGGGGGTGGGGTGGGGAGGGAGGGGAACGGGGCGGGCCACTTCTATTGGTCTTTCATTTCTCTGTTTTTCATCTGTCTTTGTTCTTTGGCTCATGTGGGCCTCCCATCGCGGTGGCCTCTGTCATCGCAGAGCGCCGGCTCAGGGCGCATGCTCTCCAGAGCTCCGGCTTGGTAATTGGACACATCGGTCCAACCGCTCCACGGCACGTGGGATCTTCCCAGGCCAGGGATCGAACCGGTGCCCCTTGCACTGCAAGGCGGTGTCCTTACCCACTGGACCACCAGGGAAGCCCCTGGTTGCTTTTTAAAAGACAAAATAATACCTTACTTTATTATAGATATAAGATGTATTTGTGATCATTAAAATACTTAAGATATGAGGACTCTTTCTTGATTCTTGATTACTGAACTCATTCTTACCACTTTTAGTGATAAACTACATGTGAATCAGAAATTAAAATTTTTCAGAGGAAGTAGTCATCAAAAATATTCCATTTGACTTTTGCAAGAATTGTACTTTTAAGCATATAATCTTTGATATTATACTAACCTTTATCAAAATACACTGAGAACAAATCCACACATAAGTAATTCTATGTAGGTTCCTAAAAATGGAAAAATATGTTTGGGAGGCTGGAATTACATGAAGTTGATCTTATTTCTCTTTTTATAAATTCTGCTTCTTATAAATTTTTAAGATTGGTACACTTGTGAAAGTGTTACATGAAAATAAATTTTTCCTGCTTATCAATGAAAATTCCAAATTCTGTAGTTTTTTTTCTTTTTTATATTACAGAAGTAATATGTGGTTATTATAAAATAACATGATTAACAGGTACGTGGAACCAAGTCAGAGTCTCTTTTCTCTGTATCTTTCATAATATGTGTTCATATTTTAAACAATGGATTTTTTAAATTTAAAAAAAAATGGCCCAGCAAGGATGACTGTCATTTGCTTATAAAATGCTAATGTCAAATGATGATTTGTATATACTAATACTTCTTGGTAAGACATCTTGGTTTAAAAATTTTGTTTAAATTTTAAAAGCGTTTGTTTAAATTTATCTACCCAAATTAACTGAATTGGAAACTAACATGAAAGGAGCCTGCAGGTTGGACCTGTTGTGCTTCAGTAAAAATAGACATCTGTTTAAATATCTCATTATTCTACTTTTCAAAGTCCCTGAACCATTCTGAAGCCTTCTGTGAGCTACTGCCTTGAGTTTAGTAGGTAAAAATGGGCATTCAGAGACTCTGTGGAGTAGGAGGAATGTGGAACATGGTGCATGCACCTACTGGGATTAAAAAACAAAAACAACAAAGCAAAATCACTGGTCTGTTAGAGATTGGTCTGGACCCTCCAAGAAAAGTCATAGGAGAAAAATGGCATCGTTTCCTGAAGTATCAATTGTTCTTCAAGTTTTGAGGGCAAAAAGTTATAGTGAAATAAATGAGGTGTTAAGGAATAAAATTAAAAACTTGTTGAGGGGCTTCCCTGGTGGTCCAGTGGGTAAGGACACCGCCTTGCAGTGCAAGGGGCGCCGGTTCGATCCCTGGCCTGGGAGGATCCCACGTGCCACGGAGCAGCTGGACCGATGTGTCCAATTACCGAGCCGGAGCTCTGGAGCGCATGCGCCCAGAGCCGGTGCTCTGCAACACACAGGGGGCCCAGGGCCAGAACAAATCCACACATAAGTAATTCTATGTAGGTTCCTAAAAATGGAAAAATATGTTTGGGAGGCTGGAATTACATGAAGTTGATCTTATTTCTCTTTTTATAAATTCTGCTTCTTATATATTTTTAAGATTGGTACACTTGTGAAAGTGTTACATGAAAATAAATTTTTCCTGCTTATCAATGAAAATTCCAAATTCTGTAGTTTTTTTTCTTTTTTATATTACAGAAGTAATATGTGGTTATTATAAAATAACATGATTAACAGGTACGTGGAACCAAGTCAGAGTCTCTTTTCTCTGTATCTTTCATAATATGTGTTCATATTTTAAACAATGGATTTTTAATTAAAAAAACAAATGGCCCAGCAAGGATGACTGTCATTTGCTTATAAAATGCTAATGTCAAATGATGATTTGTATATACTAATACTTCTTGGTAAGACATCTTGGTTTAAAAATTTTGTTTAAATTTTAAAAGCGTTTGTTTAAATTTATCTACCCAAATTAACTGAATTGGAAACTAACATGAAAGGAGCCTGCAGGTTGGACCTGTTGTGCTTCAGTAAAAATAGACATCTGTTTAAATATCTCATTATTCTACTTTTCAAAGTCCCTGAACCATTCTGAAGCCTTCTGTGAGCTACTGCCTTGAGTTTAGTAGGTAAAAATGGGCATTCAGAGACTCTGTGGAGTAGGAGGAATGTGGAACATGGTGCATGCACCTACTGGGATTAAAAAACAAAAACAACAAAGCAAAATCACTGGTCTGTTAGAGATTGGTCTGGACCCTCCAAGAAAAGTCATAGGAGAAAAATGGCATCGTTTCCTGAAGTATCAATTGTTCTTCAAGTTTTGAGGGCAAAAAGTTATAGTGAAATAAATGAGGTGTTAAGGAATAAAATTAAAAACTTGTTGAGGGGCTTCCCTGGTGGTCCAGTGGGTAAGGACACCGCCTTGCAGTGCAAGGGGCGCCGGTTCGATCCCTGGCCTGGGAGGATCCCACGTGCCACGGAGCAGCTGGACCGATGTGTCCAATTACCGAGCCGGAGCTCTGGAGCGCATGCGCCCAGAGCCGGTGCTCTGCAACAACAGAGGCCACCACGATGGGAGGCCCACATGGGCCAAAGAACAAAGATAGATGAAAATAGATAAATGAAAGACCAATCACCTGCCCTCCTCCCTCCCCACTCCCCACCCGCCCCCACCCAAAAAAGAAGAAAAAAATAAACACCATGACAAAAGTGCTTTGGAGGGAGAGAGGCTTCTGCGGTGGGAGGCCCACACAGGCCAGAGAACAAAGGTGGGAATAAATGAAAGACCAATAGAAGTGGCCAAAAAAAAAAAACCTTGTTGGCATTTTAAAATTTTAGCAGAGGACAGGAGAAATTCTTTTTAAACATTGAGCTTACCTCTCTCTGAAGGTATGTATCCTGTCTTCTCTGCCCTTAAGGGTACTTCTGTTTGGGAAAATTTAAGTAACTGCTATCTGATGAGGACATAGAGAAAGAGCAAACTTGTGGAGTTTTTCATTTTGGATAGTATGGGAGAAGAGATAGGTAGATAAAAATTGAGGATTTTTTCACAGTATGTAGTAAAATATCTTGCAGAGGGTAGGACACGTAAAAATGCTTCTGGGTTTTTAATTTTATTTCTCTTCTTATTAAGGAACAACAATGCTGGTACTGAGCACTGGCTTCCAAACTTTGCCAGGAAGTTTTCTTTAAAACTCTTCAACTGGCTGGTACTTTTTCTTCCCTTTTTTAATCCTTTGGATTTGAGAGGCTCTGACTTTCTTGGAGAAAAAAAAGAGTAAGACTTTGAGAGAAGTGTAACTATAAAAATATTATTGGAGCCACAAAACTTATTTTTAACATATTCTTCCCACACTTAGCAGTGACTTGAAATAGCAACAGAGAAGCCCAACTTTACTCAGTGAAGTATAATACACAGAGAGTATTTCACCTTGATGAATCTCCCTATGTTTTTCACTGCAATTTTTTTGCTTGTAACTGTCTGTGTTTAAGTATGTTGGCTGATGTTAAGTAATATGATTGAAATAAATTATTTCTTTTAGAAAAACCAGTCAGTGTTTCTAGAAATTTTTATTTCTCATTTCATAGCTCCTTCCCAAAGGATAGTTTGAGGACAAGTTAGGAGATGTTGGTAAAAAATGTTTCTAGAAGAGAGTTCTCCAGATTGAGGCAATTGTTATCCTAGGTTAGGTCAAGCAATATAAAATATAAGATTGTAGGGTTAAAACTGAAAAAATGTGTGTTTTAAACCTAGTAATCCAAACATAATTATAAATTTAGGTGAACTTTTGTTTATGTTGAGATTCTGAAAGTGTTCATAGATAATTTTGCATTAATCTGTGCTTTCTCCGCTTTTAATTCAAAAAAGTGTATTTAAACTAAATATATGAAGTTTTCTATTTGATATTATTTTGAGTTACAGTAAATATCATAGTATCTTGGTCTAAGTTGCTTTTTAATCATTGGTATCAATATGAGTATAATTTAAGTGATAACTGTCTATATGAATAAATGTGATTGGGTAGAAAAGTTAGATGAGAATTCATATAATATTTTCTATGATTTTGTTTCAACATTTTGAGAGTTGATATTATGTCTCAGGTTTGATTCTAATCTGTAAATTCAAGTATGCTCTGTTAGTGCATAAAATGACATAAAAGGTTTTCAATGTCATAAGCACTTTGGAAAAACAGTTGGATGGGAATAAATAAAAGCAGTGAAATATAATTCATAACTAATAGATATTTTAGAATAACGTGGAAACTTTGAGAATAATATTTAGAATACATTCAAGAATGGTTAAATTAACACAGAGACACAGGTGTTCTGAGGATATTTTTAATCCTATCGATTTTCTTTTACCAAATCTAGTCATTTTGTGTAATCTTCAGCAGATAAGAGCTCAACAATGCCATTCTTGTCTCTGAACTGCTACAGAACTTTCCTCCTAGTATGCACTGGTGCTATTTTAATCTTCACCTTAGTGCTAATATGTTATGCACCATCTTCTGCTATCCTTAACTCATGATAACGAGAAGAATCCCATGTGACTCCAGTGCAGGAGTAAACATGGGTGTAAATAGACTCATACTGCCTGGTAGGATGCAATTATAATGTACCAAGGTGTCTAGAAATTTTATTTCTCATTTCATAGCTCCTTCCCAAAGGATAGTTTGAGGACAAGTTAGGAGATGTTGGTAAAAAATGTTTCTAGAAGAGAGTTCTCCAGATTGAGGCAATTGTTATCCTAGGTTAGGTCAAGCAATATAAAATATAAGATTGTAGGGTTAAAACTGAAAAAATGTGTGTTTTAAACCTAGTAATCCAAACATAATTATAAATTTAGGTGAACTTTTGTTTATGTTGAGATTCTGAAAGTGTTCATAGATAATTTTGCATTAATCTGTGCTTTCTCCGCTTTTAATTCAAAAAAGTGTATTTAAACTAAATATATGAAGTTTTCTATTTGATATTATTTTGAGTTACAGTAAATATCATAGTATCTTGGTCTAAGTTGCTTTTTAATCATTGGTATCAATATGAGTATAATTTAAGTGATAACTGTCTATATGAATAAATGTGATTGGGTAGAAAAGTTAGATGAGAATTCATATAATATTTTCTATGATTTTGTTTCAACATTTTGAGAGTTGATATTATGTCTCAGGTTTGATTCTAATCTGTAAATTCAAGTATGCTCTGTTAGTGCATAAAATGACATAAAAGGTTTTCAATGTCATAAGCACTTTGGAAAAACAGTTGGATGGGAATAAATAAAAGCAGTGAAATATAATTCATAACTAATAGATATTTTAGAATAACGTGGAAACTTTGAGAATAATATTTAGAATACATTCAAGAATGGTTAAATTAACACAGAGACACAGGTGTTCTGAGGATATTTTTAATCCTATCGATTTTCTTTTACCAAATCTAGTCATTTTGTGTAATCTTCAGCAGATAAGAGCTCAACAATGCCATTCTTGTCTCTGAACTGCTACAGAACTTTCCTCCTAGTATGCACTGGTGCTATTTTAATCTTCACCTTAGTGCTAATATGTTATGCACCATCTTCTGCTATCCTTAACTCATGATAACGAGAAGAATCCCATGTGACTCCAGTGCAGGAGTAAACATGGGTGTAAATAGACTCATACTGCCTGGTAGGATGCAATTATAATGTACCAAGGTGTCTAGATTCCTGTTCATTTCAACATAAATGCTTGTGCCCTTTCAATTTGGACTGTTTTTTTTTTTTTTTGACTATTGTTTCTTTGATGTATTGCTCTACTCCATTTTTTCCCCATGTTTTTCCTGAAATTAATGTCCCTAAATTGATTCTCTGTTTTATCTTTCATATTTTCCTCTTTCTCATATTTGCATCTTGGGCAATATGTTTGAATTTATGTTTTAGCCTTTTATTGATCTTTAAATTGGCAGTCATTTAGCTTTCTGAATTTTTTTTTTAAAGATTTATTTATTTATTTTGGGGGGCCGGTGGGGAGGGAGGGGAGCAGGTGGGTCACTTCTATTGGTCTTTCATTTGTCTATTTTCATCCATCTTTGTTCTTTGGCCCGTGTGGGCCTCCCATTGCGGTGGCCTCTGTTGTCACCGAGCACCGGCTCTGGGCACATTTCTGAATGTTTTTAATGTCCTTATGTCGTTTCTGTTCAGAGCATACAGTTGTTTTTATGAGTATGATATCCTTCTTGAGCATTTGGGTGTTATTAGCTTGTTGCTTTTTCTTTTATAGTTTGAAATAGTCCTTTTATTCCCATTCTTCCTTGCTCATATTGTTGATTTTCCTTGGAAATCAGGAGGTTTTTTGGTTGTCTGCCATATTTGAGTGAAAACTTTGGTTGATTATTCTAACTAGACAGTGTGGATTTCTTCCACTGTTGATGCTGGAACGTGGAAACTTTGAGAATAATATTTAGAATACATTCAAGAATGGTTAAATTAACACAGAGACACAGGTGTTCTGAGGATATTTTTAATCCTATCGATTTTCTTTTACCAAATCTAGTCATTTTGTGTAATCTTCAGCAGATAAGAGCTCAACAATGCCATTCTTGTCTCTGAACTGCTACAGAACTTTCCTCCTAGTATGCACTGGTGCTATTTTAATCTTCACCTTAGTGCTAATATGTTATGCACCATCTTCTGCTATCCTTAACTCATGATAACGAGAAGAATCCCATGTGACTCCAGTGCAGGAGTAAACATGGGTGTAAATAGACTCATACTGCCTGGTAGGATGCAATTATAATGTACCAAGGTGTCTAGATTCCTGTTCATTTCAACATAAATGCTTGTGCCCTTTCAATTTGGACTGTTTTTTTTTTTTTTTGACTATTGTTTCTTTGATGTATTGCTCTACTCCATTTTTTCCCCATGTTTTTCCTGAAATTAATGTCCCTAAATTGATTCTCTGTTTTATCTTTCATATTTTCCTCTTTCTCATATTTGCATCTTGGGCAATATGTTTGAATTTATGTTTTAGCCTTTTATTGATCTTTAAATTGGCAGTCATTTAGCTTTCTGAATTTTTTTTTTAAAGATTTATTTATTTATTTTGGGGGGCCGGTGGGGAGGGAGGGGAGCAGGTGGGTCACTTCTATTGGTCTTTCATTTGTCTATTTTCATCCATCTTTGTTCTTTGGCCCGTGTGGGCCTCCCATTGCGGTGGCCTCTGTTGTCACCGAGCACCGGCTCTGGGCACATTTCTGAATGTTTTTAATGTCCTTATGTCGTTTCTGTTCAGAGCATACAGTTGTTTTTATGAGTATGATATCCTTCTTGAGCATTTGGGTGTTATTAGCTTGTTGCTTTTTCTTTTATAGTTTGAAATAGTCCTTTTATTCCCATTCTTCCTTGCTCATATTGTTGATTTTCCTTGGAAATCAGGAGGTTTTTTGGTTGTCTGCCATATTTGAGTGAAAACTTTGGTTGATTATTCTAACTAGACAGTGTGGATTTCTTCCACTGTCTCACCGGCCTATTTCCTGCTGGGCCTTTCTCTGGAGTAGGGCATCTCCCTGGAACCCACATGTGTGTAACAGAGAGATGAGTTGACTGATGAGTATTACTCAGAGTGAACCAGGCAAGCAGCTCTCAAGTGGATGACCTCCAAGCCTGCATGAGAAAGTTGTCCTCCAGTTTCCTTCACAATTTCTGCAGCTCAAGTGCTTTTGGTGAAACATTTTTGTTATCCATGAAATTTCACTTTATTGCAGGTTCTCCATTCAGGGAAATCCTACTTCTTAACAAGTTAAGGGTCAGTTGTTTTTAACCTGCAAAGCAGTGTGGAAAGTAAACAAAGAAAGGTACTGTGATTTCAAAATTTCTGTCACAAAAAACTTAGAGAAAAATCAGAGACTTTATTTCTTATTCTTCATATAGGACTTCATTGATTTTTGTGTTTCCATAGTTTTCTAACAAGACAGCTTTCTTGTTCCTTCACCCATAATAAAAAGAGAATAAAAAAAGTGAAAAGAGGTATAGTTAGAAGTAGGTGCTCTGCTGGCGACTGGAAGTAAATAGCAGGTGCACCTATAGAATTTGAGTAAGTATATAGTTTCCAAATTAAGCTGTTTGCAATGTTTTCTTTTTTAAGAAAATAGAGAAGTGATTTCTTCTAGAGAGTGATTATTTTTGAATGGCCAAAGAAACATACAAGGATTAATCCCTGAAAGAATGAACGACAGAATTTGATATTTCCCTACTAGTCTAAACAAATGAATTGTTACCTTAGTTTGTTAGCCAAACAAAGCAAAGTCCACTTTATTGTTCAAAGGTCAGCTTGAATCTTGCCCCTTTTAATGAAGTCTTCCTGGACAAACCCCAACTGAATGTGTCCTCTTTGGTCTATTTACATAATCATATCTTTATTTCCCTCTCTCATGAGACTTGCTTCATGTGCAGATTTGTGTGCTAATATTGTAGCTAGTGTTAGCTGTCAATCTTATTTATGAACAAGATTTTAATTTTTATTATCTTTGCATATTTCCAAGATATTTTTGCCCTACAGATATGTAAATAATATTGGCTGATTGGCACTATTCCAGTCTTGCCATTTTTCAAGGCAAATTTGTTGCCTTTTTTTTTTAGCATAAAACAGTCTCCATAAATACAGAATATTTCTGCCTTTTGATACTCTCCCTTCATATTTCCTAACTTTATTTTTGGTATTATAGTTTGTATTTTGATTTATGGTTTACATCTTAAAATATGGATGTTATATTAAAGTTTTTGTACAAAATTACTCTCTTCTCTATTTTTTCACATTCATATTTATTATAACTCAGTAAAGCAAAGAAACTCCTAATTTGCATGTAAAGGGATGTGAGATGTGTCATTTTCAATATATTTAAATAGAGAAAATAACAATAAACACATTTATGATCTGTGATAGTTGAGCTCTTTGTTATTCAGCTTGACTGTGCAGCTTAAAGAGGCAAGATTTTAAATATAAGTGGTTTCCATAGATAGCATTTTTAGGTTCATTTGCATTAAGATTTCTGTGTCACCAGCATGGGAGAGATGATGAGAACTATACTAAATTTGAAAATTGTCTTCAGTCACAGTTACTTTTTATGTACTTCTGTTACAATTTAAGGCATTGTTTTTCCTTTAAAACAATGTAGATCTCTCTTTGACTTCTTAGCAGCATCTTAAAACTTCCCTGTTATCTTTTTTTTTCTTTTCCCCATTGCTACAGAATTGAGTCTTGTTGAGTGTTTAAGCATTCTTGGTGCTGGTTATATTGTTTAAACAAAACTTAGAAAATCCCTAATCCAAAGAACTCTGAATAAAATTGGTTTTATGACAGTAGGCGATCATTTGATGAAATGAAAATGGCTTTTCTGGAACCCCATTAATGCCCAACTTCTTTCTCTTCCCAAAGCTCTCAGCAATCTTTCCAACAGGGTCATATGCTGACTTGGTTGGTTTGACTCTTTTATCTACTTGGCTTTGTCCACAGGAAGATGTTTAGGGCTTGGCATATAGTAGACAAACAGTGAGTAATTGAATGAAACTTGATTTCCTGAACATTGGAGGACCTTTGAAGGTTTTTGACCAAAAGTAACATGGTAAAAATGTGTTGTCCAAAATATTTATTTTCTGATGTCTTTTAAATACCACTGATTGTGGGATTGTATTACTGGATACATTTTTTTAATAAACAAAAAATTCAAAGGTTTATTTTTTCATGGAATGGCTCAAGTAAATTTATTTTTAATTTTAAAAGATGGCTGTAGTGAGATGAGCAAGGATTTGAACATTTTACTTGAATACATAAGAAAACGGTAATTATAAAAAGGGTAATTTTAACTCCAGCTCTGGTTTTAGTTAGATTTATCTGTATTAATGTTTTTAAGCTGTTGTTGTAAAACCTGTGATAATTTCAATAAATGTGTAACTTTGCATCAGCATTATTTTAGTAATTCCTTTGTTTTATATACTAATTAGCATTTTTAAAACAATGGATTTGTTTTATTGTTTAAGAAGTTAACTGGGCTTCCCTGGTGGTCCAGTGGGTAGAGAGTCTGCCTTGCACTGCAAGAAGTCAACTAATTTTCACTTTTCCTGAAGTCTATTTGGCAGATTTTTATGGAACATTTTATAGGTACCGTACTTCCAGTGTTAGCATGACTAGGGCAGAATGTAAGAAAGGACTGTGCTTGCAGTAATTTTACTTTAGGTCTAGTGTTCCGAGTTATCAAACTGCAGTTTATCGTCTAAGCTATTCTGAATACTCTGTGTACCCATGGATATGCTCAGACCAGTAGAAAATTTCCACAGCGTGTTGTGAGTGAAATTCTCCCCAGAGTGACTTGAATTGGAATGTTGGTTGATTGCGGCAAGTCTGACTGGCTTTTCACCATAAATGGTGCAGAAGTGAGTTTTCAGAAAATGGGCAGTGGAAATTACAGCTAATGCATGGAGTACACCAGAAGGGGTAATTGCCTCCTTCCTTCCCTCTTTAAATTTAGTACTTCTGACATTGCTCAAGTTGCTCAAAATGCTTACTCTCCTAATTGTAACATATAACGTCAGTCAAAGCAGGGGAGGTATGTAATAGTGATGAAAGGGTTTGAACTCAGAATAACAAGTGTGTTCACATTCGCCCATTATCTCTTTTTTTTGGAGGGGGGAGTCAGGTTAGGCGGGGAGGGGGGTGGGCGGGCCACTTCTATTGGTCTTTCATTTATCTATTTTTCATCCATCTTTGTTCTTTGGCCCGTGTGGGCCTCCCATCACCATGGCCTCTGTTGTCGCAGAGCACCGGCTCTGGCCACATGCACTCCAGAGCTCTGGCTTGGTAGTTGGACACATCCGTCCAGCTGCTCCGCGGCACATGGGATCTTCCCAGGCCAGGGATCGAACCGGCGCCCCTTGCACTGCAAGACGGTGTCCTTACTCACTGGACCACCAGGGAAGCCCGCCCATTATCTCTTACAGTGAAACTACAGCCATATAGAGAACATTTCACCGTGGTCTGCAGCTCCCAAGTTGAACCCTTTCATTGGAGAATAAAACTTTAGATTATTATCCCTTTTAAGAAACAATAACCCCTTGTCGTCCTTCCTCATCTAATATCTGAGCAGACTCTGCATAGCATGCACTTAGCCCTGGGCTGTTCCTTGACACCAGGGAAGCCCTTCTCTGACACACCAAAGCCCTGTACTGCCCCAGGCTTAAAACTGCACCACTCAGATAACCCTTTCCCTGACCACCACATTTTTTTCTTTTGGAACAATCATTCACCCCTTACTCTTCCTTCCATTTTCTTACTTTCCATCCTTTCATATGTATGATATAGATATAGGTATATAAAATATACACAGATATGTGTGTGTGTGTGTGTGTGTGTGTGTGTGTTAGTCACTCACTCCTGTCTAATTCTTTGCCCGGCAGGCTGGACGATAGCATCCTGGGTGTTAGTAGACGTCCTGGAGCAGCCCATTCAGTTGGTAGTTGTGGTACATGTTGTGCTGTTGGAGTTTTTGCAGCCTCAAGATGGTTTCCAGGAAACTCAGGTGGTTGCTGCTGAGTTCCAGCTTCAGTGGTGAGACCAGGATGACCAGAGTTGTCCATTGGTTATAAGCTTCCCAGTGAAACTATGGTATGATAGAGAGAGATGACCTCTGGCCTCAGCCAATAGTTAGAATACTGTTGATTTTTAAAGAAAAATATGACTTTATTTCATTTCTCGGACTAGGGAAGTGGATTATAGTTATTACCGCTATAATCCACTAGTTTACATTTCTATAGCATTGTAGTGTTTATAAACCCATGTTTAGCTACTACCTTGATTTATATCTCAGCTCTGAAGGTGAGCACAGCCGCTGTTTTCCAAATTTTGGGGGTATAGAAGAGGAAACTAAAAGAAAGTTTATAACTTTAGCATGACCTTTTAGTTTCAAAGCAGCCACATTTCATTTTTGTGCTTTATGTTATAGGATTTGTATAAAATTCAACACTATTCCGATCACAGTGTGTACTATTAACGTATTAGTGAAGTGTGATGTAGTGGGAAAATAACTAGCAGATGACACTGAGGCGTCCGTTTTCAGCTGCTTTTCACAATGCAGCCCTCTATTCAGCAGTTAAGTTGACCTATTTTTAGTTGGGTTTGGGATGGAGCCCAGAGCAGCACTGAGCAGCGTCTACAACCTTCTGCTTGGTGTTACTTGCCCTTAGTCATCAATTCACACTCTGATTTTATCTGACTCAGAAAATATACATTTTCATTTTTGTCTATAGCATTGGCTCAGCTGATCTTGAATCCTATGTCAGGATTTTCTAAAGGCTGAAACCTAATAAGAGATTCTGTGTGTGTGTGTGTGTGTGTGTGTGTGAGTGTGTCCTGTAATTCACCTGTGATAAAATATTTCTGAGTCTTGGTGTAGTCTTCATTTTCTCTTCTCACCTCTCAGAATGTGTGTGTCAGTCAACAATAGGTGCAGTGGGTGATCTCCCCATCAAGCCCACCTCGTGGGCCACAGATAGGCTGGGTGGGAATGAGAAAGTCATTCAGCTTTTCCCTCTGGAGCCAGACTTCCTGTGTGGGCTGGAAGCTGCTTCCAGAGAAGAGAACCTGATGTCTTCTGGCATGTGATTCCAGAACGACTGATGGCAGGTCTGATTTGACTCTGACTGCACATTTCTGTAGGAGGAGACGTGTGTCCTTGGATGAGGTGAAATTCCCAGTAAGTACTGCCGCCATAACTCTCCTGGTCCCAACAGGCAGGCTCTGGCCTAGCTTGGGGATAAGGAGGTAGATGAAGGTGCTAGTAGTCCAGGAAAGAGAATTATTGTAACCTTCCTAGAAGCTTGGAGCTAGTGGCACCCTTGTGCATGCATAAACAGTTTGGATGAGTCCCGTAGTGCCTAATCCATCCCTGCCAATATCAGGTGCCTCGTTTCTGTTTAGGATCCCAGTTGGAAACAGTGCATGGTCTCCAATACTCCTTACTTTATTTTATTTTTCTTTTTACAGAGTTTATAACTTTAGCATGACCTTTTAGTTTCAAAGCAGCCACATTTCATTTTTGTGCTTTATGTTATAGGATTTGTATAAAATTCAACACTATTCCGATCACAGTGTGTACTATTAACGTATTAGTGAAGTGTGATGTAGTGGGAAAATAACTAGCAGATGACACTGAGGCGTCCGTTTTCAGCTGCTTTTCACAATGCAGCCCTCTATTCAGCAGTTAAGTTGACCTATTTTTAGTTGGGTTTGGGATGGAGCCCAGAGCAGCACTGAGCAGCGTCTACAACCTTCTGCTTGGTGTTACTTGCCCTTAGTCATCAATTCACACTCTGATTTTATCTGACTCAGAAAATATACATTTTCATTTTTGTCTATAGCATTGGCTCAGCTGATCTTGAATCCTATGTCAGGATTTTCTAAAGGCTGAAACCTAATAAGAGATTCTGTGTGTGTGTGTGTGTGTGTGTGTGTGTGTGAGTGTGTCCTGTAATTCACCTGTGATAAAATATTTCTGAGTCTTGGTGTAGTCTTCATTTCTCTCTTCTCACCTCTCAGAATGTGTGTGTCAGTCAACAATAGGTGCAGTGGGTGATCTCCCCATCAAGCCCACCTCGTGGGCCACAGATAGGCTGGGTGGGAATGAGAAAGTCATTCAGCTTTTCCCTCTGGAGCCAGACTTCCTGTGTGGGCTGGAAGCTGCTTCCAGAGAAGAGAACCTGATGTCTTCTGGCATGTGATTCCAGAACGACTGATGGCAGGTCTGATTTGACTCTGACTGCACATTTCTGTAGGAGGAGACGTGTGTCCTTGGATGAGGTGAAATTCCCAGTAAGTACTGCCGCCATAACTCTCCTGGTCCCAACAGGCAGGCTCTGGCCTAGCTTGGGGATAAGGAGGTAGATGAAGGTGCTAGTAGTCCAGGAAAGAGAATTATTGTAACCTTCCTAGAAGCTTGGAGCTAGTGGCACCCTTGTGCATGCATAAACAGTTTGGATGAGTCCCGTAGTGCCTAATCCATCCCTGCCAATATCAGGTGCCTCGTTTCTGTTTAGGATCCCAGTTGGAAACAGTGCATGGTCTCCAATACTCCTTACTTTATTTTATTTTGCTTTTACAGAGTTTTGTTGTTTACAGCTCTATATAATCCCAAATCCGTCATAGTACTCCTTATTTTAATAGCTACTGTTTAATAGTCTAGGAATGAGTTATTTGGTATGATAGTTTTTTTCCTGTATATAGCAAATAGTATGTACAGAATTTTAATTACTTTAGAAACAATCTTAATTCGTAATGTAAGACAGGTTATTAGTAATTCTGGTATGTTTAAAATTCAAATTAGTGTGAAGTCTTTATTCCTCCCTGAACAAACTCTAACTCTTGAGCTATAAAGCTTCTCACAGTGTAAACATTTCTTTGCTTCTCTTTCTTATTTTTTTTTTCAGCTTTTAGAGCTATGATTGAAAACACAAAATATTCTTAACTTTACTTCCCACCCACTCCCCCCACATTATTTTTTGTCATTCAGACATGGGTATCTTTTATTAAAGTATGTTAAGTCAGTCTTCTATAATAACTATAGGCTGAATCATTTAGAATATTTCATTTCTACCAATTTATGCTTTTGATTGTTTTAGTTGAGAAAAGGTTTACCTGTCTCATGAGAATGCTGTGTTGATATCTACCTTACCATTCTAAACACAGGAGATTGTGATTGTCTCTCTCATCAGCATCTGGGGCTGTACATAGGCTTTTATTTTGTCAGCGAGACTCTGATTTTTGAGTACTGGCTACACTTTGAAAGGTAGTTGTCAGCACTGGTAGCTGTGCCGTATCAGGAGGGGTGTGTGTGTGTGTGTGTGTGTGTGTGTGTGTGTGTGTGCATGGTAAGGGGATAAAGAATGGTAGGTACTAGTAACTGTCAGGGTGTTGGGCCACGCACACATTAGGAGCCTTCTCTGTATCTATTTCTGTTGCAACTATGTCCTTTTAATTAAAAGTGATAGGTATGATCTTATTCAAGATTTACATGACTAGAATTGTGGTTATTCTTTAGGCAGTTCATAGAATGTTAAGTTCATAACAGATTTTTTTTTAATGTGCTTTGTTCACTGCTATATCTCCAGAACCTATATCCAGGCCTGTGTGGATACATAGAAAGCACTCAGTAAATAACTTCTCAGTGAAAAAATGAGTGAATGAGCTGGTCTTCAAGGGACAAGTTAAATATAATACTCTGGAACCCTTTGCACCCAGCGCATGGATTGATGCAGTTCATTGTCTTCTAAAATTTAATTTCAATGTGACACTTTATAACCACATTACAAGCATTAATATGCCTATTTTTTGTTAAGGTAATATATTTTTATAAATATAAGTATTAAAGGAAGTCTGGTGTGCTGCTGTCCATGGGATCTCAAAAGGGTCGGATACAACTTAGCGACTGAACAACAGAACCAGCATTAACATAAGCTTTGCATATGAAACTAACTTGTTCAAAGTTTCAGTGCCTATTAATAAGCCAAGAACAGTTTTAGGTGCTAAAGATTTCAAGTTAAAGAAAACCAAATTGCAGCCCTCTTGGAATTTACATTTTAGTTCAGAAAGAGGCACCGAACCAACAAATAAATTATTCGATGTCAAGTCTTGGTGAGTGCTAGAAAGAAAATCAAAAAAGCTCTCTCTAACATAACATGTAAGCAGAGACCTGAAGCAAGTGTGGTAGTGATCTCTGTGAATATCTAAAGAGAGAAAGTACGAGGCAGAGAAAGTACAGAGGCTTTGTGGCGGCAGTGGGCTTGGTATACTCAGAGTCTTAACAAGCAGGCCAGTGAGACAAGAGAGAAGTGAACAAGGCTAAGAATAGTAGTTAGATTTCACTCCAGTCAGTGAAATCTTAGGGTGTAAGTAGACCCTTCCAGGGTTGGAATCCATTGTAAGGATGTTGCTTTTCCTTTGAGTAAACAGAGAAGCCAGTTAAGGCTTAGTGATTGGACGCCTAATGACTTAGTAACTGGAATCATCAGATGTGACAGTAGAACCTTCTCTGTCACCTCTGTGGATAAGGTGAGGCCAAGGAGGCCACTCCATTCTTATATATGGTCGGTGTTTGCAGTATTGCTCGACTATTGTTCATGCTAAAAATTTTTTTCGCAGAAATTCTTAGGCAGTTCATAGAATGTTAAGTTCATAACAGATTTTTAATGTGCTTTGTTCACTGCTATATCTCCAGAACCTATATCCAGGCCTGTGTGGATACATAGAAAGCACTCAGTAAATAACTTCTCAGTGAAAAAATGAGTGAATGAGCTGGTCTTCAAGGGACAAGTTAAATATAATACTCTGGAACCCTTTGCACCCAGCGCATGGATTGATGCAGTTCATTGTCTTCTAAAATTTAATTTCAATGTGACACTTTATAACCACATTACAAGCATTAATATGCCTATTTTTTGTTAAGGTAATATATTTTTATAAATATAAGTATTAAAGGAAGTCTGGTGTGCTGC
This sequence comes from Tragulus kanchil, assembly GCA_022376925.1. Taxonomy (NCBI): domain Eukaryota; kingdom Metazoa; phylum Chordata; class Mammalia; order Artiodactyla; family Tragulidae; genus Tragulus; species Tragulus kanchil. The sequence goes on along the minus strand of JAIOJX010000029.1, from coordinate 50,672,008 downwards.
TGTCCATGGGATCTCAAAAGGGTCGGATACAACTTAGCGACTGAACAACAGAACCAGCATTAACATAAGCTTTGCATATGAAACTAACTTGTTCAAAGTTTCAGTGCCTATTAATAAGCCAAGAACAGTTTTAGGTGCTAAAGATTTCAAGTTAAAGAAAACCAAATTGCAGCCCTCTTGGAATTTACATTTTAGTTCAGAAAGAGGCACCGAACCAACAAATAAATTATTCGATGTCAAGTCTTGGTGAGTGCTACAAAGAAAAATCAAAAAAGCTCTCTCTAACATAACATGTAAGCAGAGACCTGAAGCAAGTGTGGTAGTGATCTCTGTGAATATCTAAAGAGAGAAAGTACGAGGCAGAGAAAGTACAGAGGCTTTGTGGCGGCAGTGGGCTTGGTATACTCAGAGTCTTAACAAGCAGGCCAGTGAGACAAGAGAGAAGTGAACAAGGCTAAGAATAGTAGTTAGATTTCACTCCAGTCAGTGAAATCTTAGGGTGTAAGTAGACCCTTCCAGGGTTGGAATCCATTGTAAGGATGTTGCTTTTCCTTTGAGTAAACAGAGAAGCCAGTTAAGGCTTAGTGATTGGACGCCTAATGACTTAGTAACTGGAATCATCAGATGTGACAGTAGAACCTTCTCTGTCACCTCTGTGGATAAGGTGAGGCCAAGGAGGCCACTCCATTCTTATATATGGTCGGTGTTTGCAGTATTGCTGTAGTAGCCCAGGACGATATACTTATAATCAGAAACTGCCCATGAGAGATCTATAGGTAAGGCAGGTGACATTCCCTCCAACCCCTCAGCACATACTTATTTAAAATATTTTTCCTTTCAGTTTTTTAAATTTCAGCATTGGTTTGAATTTTCTCTATATATTGGTTTTTTATTTACTAAGTTGTGTCAGATTCTTTGTGACCTTGTGGATCACCAGGCTTCTCATCCATGGGATTCTCCAGGAAAGAAATACTGGAGTAGGGATGGGTTCCTTTTGCCTCTCCCAGGGGGTCTTCCAGACCAGGGATTGAACCCATGTCACCTTCATCGGCAGGCAGATTCTTCAACAGCTCTTTTTAGTATATATGCAGACCTGTGTAACTGTCACCATCATTTGATTGGTGCTGGTCTGGATTCTGGGATCTTCCAGACCAGGGATCAAACCTATGTCTACTGCATTGGCAAGTGGATTCTTTAACACTGAGCCACCAGGGAAGCCCAGCTTAAACAGTTGACATTTATTTCTCATATTTCTGGAGGCTCAGAAGGCCCAGGCCACTCTGGTCCCAACTGAGAATTCCTGTCCATGTTTATTCTTGTAAGGCACCAATTCCATCATGAGGGCTCTATCCTCATGACCTAATTACCTCCCAAATACCAATAATTGAGGTTTCAACATATGGTTTTGAGGGACACAATCAGTCCTTTAAAACAGCCAGCTTTAAAATCTGTGACACTATTGCATGTTCTTTGTATTGAAGAATTTCCATGGTACCTGCTGCTATCTATAGTTTGCTGTCAGTACTGACAGTTAAATAAGTATTGTATGCACTTGCTTTGTGGAAGCCTTGATTTTAGTTATCATTTGCTATTTTGGAGCTGCCGTGGGCTTTGCTCTTGTTTCATTTAAGCCCCTTGTATATCAATACATTGCCTCTGAGAGTTGTTGAGGAAAAGTTTTCAATCTGTTCTCTTTCAATGAAGGGAGATAATTGACAGGTTCCAAAAAGAAAGCTGGAATAGTTGGGAGGCTACTAATTCTAACATATAATTAATAAAGGGTAAGTTCTTTCCACATTTGCTAGATGTTTTCTTCTACAGTAATTATTTGTTGCAGCAGTAAGACAGGTAAGGCAGGTGACATTCCCTCCAACCCCTCAGCACATACTTATTTAAAATATTTTTCCTTTCAGTTTTTTAAATTTCAGCATTGGTTTGAATTTTCTCTATATATTGGTTTTTTATTTACTAAGTTGTGTCAGATTCTTTGTGACCTTGTGGATCACCAGGCTTCTCATCCATGGGATTCTCCAGGAAAGAAATACTGGAGTAGGGATGGGTTCCTTTTGCCTCTCCCAGGGGGTCTTCCAGACCAGGGATTGAACCCATGTCACCTTCATCGGCAGGCAGATTCTTCAACAGCTCTTTTTAGTATATATGCAGACCTGTGTAACTGTCACCATCATTTGATTGGTGCTGGTCTGGATTCTGGGATCTTCCAGACCAGGGATCAAACCTATGTCTACTGCATTGGCAAGTGGATTCTTTAACACTGAGCCACCAGGGAAGCCCAGCTTAAACAGTTGACATTTATTTCTCATATTTCTGGAGGCTCAGAAGGCCCAGGCCACTCTGGTCCCAACTGAGAATTCCTGTCCATGTTTATTCTTGTAAGGCACCAATTCCATCATGAGGGCTCTATCCTCATGACCTAATTACCTCCCAAATACCAATAATTGAGGTTTCAACATATGGTTTTGAGGGACACAATCAGTCCTTTAAAACAGCCAGCTTTAAAATCTGTGACACTATTGCATGTTCTTTGTATTGAAGAATTTCCATGGTACCTGCTGCTATCTATAGTTTGCTGTCAGTACTGACAGTTAAATAAGTATTGTATGCACTTGCTTTGTGGAAGCCTTGATTTTAGTTATCATTTGCTATTTTGGAGCTGCCGTGGGCTTTGCTCTTGTTTCATTTAAGCCCCTTGTATATCAATACATTGCCTCTGAGAGTTGTTGAGGAAAAGTTTTCAATCTGTTCTCTTTCAATGAAGGGAGATAATTGACAGGTTCCAAAAAGAAAGCTGGAATAGTTGGGAGGCTACTAATTCTAACATATAATTAATAAAGGGTAAGTTCTTTCCACATTTGCTAGATGTTTTCTTCTACAGTAATTATTTGTTGCAGCAGTAAGACAGGAAGTGTGGGGATGTCTCTTTGGGGTTCACGAGAGACTTTATTTTATATTCTAAAACACTTGTTCATCTCCCATTGTCACTTGTAAAACTTGGTTGTAGAAACACATTTCATTTAGTGAGATCAGAGTCTTCAATTGTTGTTTTAAAAGCTATTCAGTGAGGAGCAGTTGGCTGAGAAAGTCTTGTCATGTTCTATGCATTACGGATTCTATTTATCAGAAACATGTTGATGGGGGGAGCTTTCTCTACACACGTGTAAAAATTAAGGGATTGCCTTACATTGCTGGCAACATGCCTTATTCCAGATGTTATTCTTTAAATATATTGTTGGCAGTTAAAGAAAAATTCTCTTTAAAGTATTAGAAATGCCAAATGGTTGGAAGATAGCAGCTACAGACTTTGAGGAGTAATTTTGTGGTAGAATCTGCTGTGGAATATTTGTCTTCTGTTTAATCTGTTCATCTTTGAAAAGTGTTCAGTACCTTGGGTCTAACAGAATTCTGTGTGTGGTGAATGAGAGTAATCAAGGTTTCATTTCTCAGTGAATAGTTCAATAGGTCGGTTAGACAGGTCATTCTCTACAACTTGCTGCCCTGCCCTGCTTTGCCTCCTGTCTCTCTAACCTGCCCACCCAATAGCCCTTATCTTTCTTAAACTTCTGTGTGTTCATCGTAAAATGGGGCAGTCATAAAACCCATGACTTGTGGCTGTTAGAAGCATTAAATTGGATAATAAGATGTAAACACGTTAATTTTAATAATAGATATTTTAATTTGGACTTAGTGCATTTTAAAGAGATCAAAACAAAAAACCTCCCGAAATATACCCATCAAATCAGTTTGGAGTTTGTGAAGCCCGCAAATTCAGCAGAAATTCTTTACTAAATGGGAGCTTTTTGAGTTCATAAAAATGTCTAGTTTTATTCAGTGGCTTCTTGAGGGAGAGCCTGTAACTTACTATTGAGGGTCAGTTTTCTTGAAATGTGTTTAGTTCTGACCTTGAAAAGGCAAAGAAAAAAGGCAATGAGAAGTAACAATAAGAAGGGAGCTGCGTCTGACTTTATTTTCTCTCTTGGTGACTACTTGCCTGTCTTACACTGGCACACTGTGAGTAATTTTATACTTAAAGTCAAAGGACTCCTTGTGTAGGGTCTTAACGTGTCTAGTGTTACTTGAGTCGACGGCAATTTAAGAAGGCATTAAATGAATGATTCTGACCATCTTCTATTTATATGACCAATTTAGAGTGACAAGGTTGTAATGGAAGAAGCACTCATCTTATAATCAAAGGACCTATGTTTAAAATCAGTCTTCACTCCTCGCCTGCCCTCAGTGTTCTAATCTGTAGAATAAAGATGTTTTATTTCTCTTACTGATTCTCTGGTTTAATGTACTTCACACATAATAAATACACCTTATATTTTAATGTGAAACTTAATCCAGTTATTTGAGGTTGGTTTGATTCAAACATTGGTTTACAGAAATATCAAAAATCTAACTTCAATTTATTTGAAGTTGTGGTCTTTTGGATGTTGCTCTGACCCATGGTGTGTTACCATTTGTATAATAAAATGGTTATTATATATATGGGGATGGGAAATAGCTTAAATCTAGCTCAAAACAGCTGGATTCACTTATTATGGTTTCTTCATTTTTCAGAATTAAAAATAAATTATCATTTGTTAAATTGTTTAAAATGTAAAAGAGCATAGCATCTTTTATATTCTTTATTACAATATTTTCAAAATGCAATTTATAATAGTTCTCAAAATGTGAAACTAGATTTTAGGTAATAAAGAGTTGATAAAAGATAAACGAATGAGCCATAAAAGGCAGATTTTTTTTTTTTTTTTGGTATAGCTACTTGTAATATGTATTTTTTCCCCTTAGAATTCCCTTCATTTTTTTTTATTAAAAAAGGGAGGGAGGGAAGTGTAAATATTATCGTTCTCTTAAGATAATTTTATTTATCTAAATGAGATTGGCTGAATAAAATCAAATTGGTTGCAAAGAAGCTACCTGACTTGGGTACCAGCAGCCTGGGGAGGACAGAGAAGTGGCTCAAGCTACTGGAGGTCTTTTCACATAATCACTAGGATAATGTTTGGTTTTAAAGCAGAACTAAAAAATGCTTCCTGGGAAACCCTGTACTCAAGTGTGGAGGCATCTGGTTCTGGCAGAAATAGGGGACACAGCCGATACTAAGAGAATTCCAAGCAAACCCATGTCCTCTGATGTGTATGGGTGGACAGGAGGAGAACAACACTTTAGGGTATGAGATACAGTTCAGAAAGTATGAATTTAGGAAGGATGAGAATGAGATAGTGTGTAACTTACGTGGGGTGAGAGAAAGTCTGAAGGAAGATGGAATCAGTAAATGGCCTTTCATACCAATCTGAAGAGTTAACATTTGATCCAAGACAAATCAAGTAATATGAATGAAAACTATTTTCATGTGGTCATATTTGATAAAAAGTATTTATATGACATTCAAGTTATAGATGTGTATAGATATGTACACACTCATTTCCCTTTAAATACCTTTTGAAGAGAATAAAACAAATTTATTTCTGTAGAAATTAAAAATAACTTTGAACTGTTCTTTTTTCTGCTTAAATATGGCATTTATTTAAAAGGTCTAATATTTACCACTCACTGCTACTATTTGGTTCCATAAAACCCTCCTAATTATCTGAGAAAGCCAAATGTGATCTGGGCTTTCTTGGCAAAAGGATATTGACTTTCATTAAGACTGAATTGCAGTACAGACCTTTAGACCTTTATCTGCATCTCATTAACTGGCATGTGATTTGGGAGAGTGGCTATTAATTATACAGAAGACGATGAGTGAATAGAAAGGATCATTCAAAGGCAAACCATGCTTAAACCTGACTATGTCTTCAAGCGTTATTCAATTCGTCTGACAGGCATTAATTTGCGTAAGTGTTTGGAATCAGCCAGAGTAAGGGTTTTTAAAGGACACATCTAGAAGCAACATTAATGTTGAGTTTTTTTCATCTAATGAGATTTACTACTAAGTCATTTTCTCCAAATTTGCATGAATGCTTGAAGGGGCAAGAAAAGAACATATATGATATAGTAGGAAAAACTCCTAAGAAGCTGTAGATGAGTTTTTACGAACTAAATACATCTCCCCTCATCATAAAGTATGATGGTGTGCTCTTCTAAAGTCAACCACAGGTTAAAATAAAATGTTTCCTTAGTACCAGGGTAAAAGAAGAGGCAATCTTCATACCTACTGTTAAGATGACAGCAAATTATATGTCATAATGCATAGACTGTACTGGAAGTCTGCACCCTGCTTTCCTTTCTCTTAGAGTGGCATCTTCTCATAATATATTTTTATAAATCCATCATAAGTATAGGTTACAATGATTGTGCAATAAGTTTGATGTGGATTCTCTGTTTTCAGTTTTCACTGTACAGCTCATATTTTAAAAATTAGGCTGTGTGCTCTCAAGTTTGGCCTCTATGAAGTTAAAGACGTGTATTTAATTTTTGTATGCAAAATCCATGTTATTTCCAATATTAAAATGATATGCCTTAATGTAACACAGCAAACTTATATTGATTTGTGTGTGCAAATACAGCATGCTGTATTAAATTACTGATACATATGTATGTGTGTATAGATATATAAAGTATATGTGTCTATATATATTAAATCATTCTGATCGGAGGTTGAAACTTGGGACAATTAACATTTACCTTGGAAAGGCAGGCTAGAGAAGAGAAGATTTTTCCCACAGTACTCATGGTGTGAATGGAATGTTTAGTCATCTGATCTGACCAGTTGGTTTCTCACTGGTTCCTTAGGAGTTGGGATGTGAGTCTGTAAATGCCAGATATTAGTCACACTTGGAATGAGCAAAAGCAAAAGGGAATCAATAATTTTAATTGTAGATTTTTATTAAATGGTAAGCATTCTGACAATAAGACTTTGGAGCAAATAGGATGAGGTATATTTAAACACTCTTCTTGAGGTTTTCCAGGCTAAGAAATTCCAGTTGCTAGTAGTCTATCTGCATCAGAAATATATGGGATGTTTGTTAATGCAGATTTCTTGAGCCCACTTCAGACTCATCTGAGTCAGAATCTCTAAGAAGGAGAGCTTGGAAATCTGTTTAACCCACTTTTTGGGTAATTCTTAACCACTAATTTAAGTTATATTTTTAGCATTTGGGGTAGTGAACAATGTATTTCTCTGAAATAATGTTTATACTTAATGGATATCACAGTACAGTTTAATCTGTATTGTTATATATTGGTATACATTTTACAGAATTACTGTGTCATTCAAAAGATGGGGGAAAAAGTGGATCAGTGGAAGTAAACTGATGCTGCTGTGACAGATGTTTCTATTTGGGTCACAGTCTGCACCCTGCTTTCCTTTCTCTTAGAGTGGCATCTTCTCATAATATATTTTTATAAATCCATCATAAGTATAGGTTACAATGATTGTGCAATAAGTTTGATGTGGATTCTCTGTTTTCAGTTTTCACTGTACAGCTCATATTTTAAAAATTAGGCTGTGTGCTCTCAAGTTTGGCCTCTATGAAGTTAAAGACGTGTATTTAATTTTTGTATGCAAAATCCATGTTATTTCCAATATTAAAATGATATGCCTTAATGTAACACAGCAAACTTATATTGATTTGTGTGTGCAAATACAGCATGCTGTATTAAATTACTGATACATATGTATGTGTGTATAGATATATAAAGTATATGTGTCTATATATATTAAATCATTCTGATCGGAGGTTGAAACTTGGGACAATTAACATTTACCTTGGAAAGGCAGGCTAGAGAAGAGAAGATTTTTCCCACAGTACTCATGGTGTGAATGGAATGTTTAGTCATCTGATCTGACCAGTTGGTTTCTCACTGGTTCCTTAGGAGTTGGGATGTGAGTCTGTAAATGCCAGATATTAGTCACACTTGGAATGAGCAAAAGCAAAAGGGAATCAATAATTTTAATTGTAGATTTTTATTAAATGGTAAGCATTCTGACAATAAGACTTTGGAGCAAATAGGATGAGGTATATTTAAACACTCTTCTTGAGGTTTTCCAGGCTAAGAAATTCCAGTTGCTAGTAGTCTATCTGCATCAGAAATATATGGGATGTTTGTTAATGCAGATTTCTTGAGCCCACTTCAGACTCATCTGAGTCAGAATCTCTAAGAAGGAGAGCTTGGAAATCTGTTTAACCCACTTTTTGGGTAATTCTTAACCACTAATTTAAGTTATATTTTTAGCATTTGGGGTAGTGAACAATGTATTTCTCTGAAATAATGTTTATACTTAATGGATATCACAGTACAGTTTAATCTGTATTGTTATATATTGGTATACATTTTACAGAATTACTGTGTCATTCAAAAGATGGGGGAAAAAGTGGATCAGTGGAAGTAAACTGATGCTGCTGTGACAGATGTTTTCCTATTTTTTGATAAAATGATACTTCAAAAAATTCACTTTGTATGTATACATGCAAACACACATGAGACGTTAAGAGATGGCATAGCCAGGGTTAAATAAATTGGTACAAATTTGGGACCAGATTTCTGGAGTTAGTACAAATACCACTATATTTAAAGTAATTGATACTGCTTCTGTTATCAAGGTAATGATTTACTCATTAATGTTTAATGCTTAAACATTACTTAATGTAATTAAATGGATCATGTTTTATGATGCATATTTTCTTCAGCTAAGCATTAGATAATTGTAGTTAAGTCATTAAGTATACTGATTGCATGCTAAACACATTTTCTTCCTCTTTATAGACATTTAATTTGAAATACTGTAAGAACAACTATCAGTTTTTTTTTTTAACCTCTGACTGAACTTAAGCCTAAACAGAAACTTTATCCTAAAGCATTTAATTCATTTCTCTTTACACAGAGGTCATGAATTTCAAAGCATGATGTAAGTGGATTTGTGAGATTCTTTGGCATAGAAAATATATCCTCCTCCCAATTTTAAATTCTTTTATTCAACAGTGGAATCCTAGTGGTAAAGTATTCTTACACAATACTTATATATTACTTTTTGAACAATAGCTAATGGTCAGCCAGCGACATTAGCTTGAACAAAATGCTTTATTTTAATTAATTCATGAAGGCAGTTTCTGGGTTGAATGACTAATGAAGCTTACGGTTGAAAAGAACTTACAACCAGTTGCTAGTAGTCTATCTGCATCAGAAATATATGGGATGTTTGTTAATGCAGATTTCTTGAGCCCACTTCAGACTCATCTGAGTCAGAATCTCTAAGAAGGAGAGCTTGGAAATCTGTTTAACCCACTTTTTGGGTAATTCTTAACCACTAATTTAAGTTATATTTTTAGCATTTGGGGTAGTGAACAATGTATTTCTCTGAAATAATGTTTATACTTAATGGATATCACAGTACAGTTTAATCTGTATTGTTATATATTGGTATACATTTTACAGAATTACTGTGTCATTCAAAAGATGGGGGAAAAAGTGGATCAGTGGAAGTAAACTGATGCTGCTGTGACAGATGTTTTCCTATTTTTTGATAAAATGATACTTCAAAAAATTCACTTTGTATGTATACATGCAAACACACATGAGACGTTAAGAGATGGCATAGCCAGGGTTAAATAAATTGGTACAAATTTGGGACCAGATTTCTGGAGTTAGTACAAATACCACTATATTTAAAGTAATTGATACTGCTTCTGTTATCAAGGTAATGATTTACTCATTAATGTTTAATGCTTAAACATTACTTAATGTAATTAAATGGATCATGTTTTATGATGCATATTTTCTTCAGCTAAGCATTAGATAATTGTAGTTAAGTCATTAAGTATACTGATTGCATGCTAAACACATTTTCTTCCTCTTTATAGACATTTAATTTGAAATACTGTAAGAACAACTATCAGTTTTTTTTTTTTTAACCTCTGACTGAACTTAAGCCTAAACAGAAACTTTATCCTAAAGCATTTAATTCATTTCTCTTTACACAGAGGTCATGAATTTCAAAGCATGATGTAAGTGGATTTGTGAGATTCTTTGGCATAGAAAATATATCCTCCTCCCAATTTTAAATTCTTTTATTCAACAGTGGAATCCTAGTGGTAAAGTATTCTTACACAATACTTATATATTACTTTTTGAACAATAGCTAATGGTCAGCCAGCGACATTAGCTTGAACAAAATGCTTTATTTTAATTAATTCATGAAGGCAGTTTCTGTTGAATCAAGGTAGGGAAAAGAACTTACAACCAAGTAATGACTAATGAAGCATTATGCACGTATTTATTTGTTGAATAAATAAAATGAATGCTGTGTTTCTTTCAGTTTCTCCAATACTCTGAGCTATTTCCCACCCTCGGTTCTTGTGTCTCTGCCTATGGAGTTTCCTTGTTCTCATCCTTGATTCCCACCTACAGGTCATCTTCTCAGACTGGCCTCATTTGACTACTTTATTTAAAGATCTCCAGTTAAAACCTTTCCTTTGCTTCTTTCTTAAGACTTGTTACACTTGTAAGTGTTTTATGTGTCTGTGGACTCATTTCTTGTCTGTCTTTTCCACTAGGCTATAAGCAACTTGAGATCAGAGAAAATGTTGATCTTTTAAACATTGGTGCCTCCTGAGCCTATCAGAAGGACTGGCACATAGGACATACTCAATACTCAGATTTGACTAAAGGATTGGATGAATGTGTGGATGAGTAGCTGAATAATAAGTGCTCTTGGGTTGAAAATGTTTAAGGAATGCTAACATGAGATACTGCTTACATTTGATCAGTGGTGAAGACTGGAAAACCTTCAGAGTAATTTTATATTATCTCGGCGATTTAAGTAGAATTGGCCTAATCAAGCTGTAGTATTTTGTGGCTTGTGGCATTGTCCCTAAGATCCTGTGCTCTAGGAGTGTGACCTGGTTGATACTGCAGATATCTTTTTCTTTGTATAGTGGTGGTCGTACTCTTCCTTTTGTAAAAGAAACATGACTTATTGGTATAGTATGATTAATAATACCACCAACTTTTTTTCCAAAGAAAAATTTGCATTTAATTCATTTCTCTTTACACAGAGGTCATGAATTTCAAAGCATGATGTAAGTGGATTTGTGAGATTCTTTGGCATAGAAAATATATCCTCCTCCCAATTTTAAATTCTTTTATTCAACAGTGGAATCCTAGTGGTAAAGTATTCTTACACAATACTTATATATTACTTTTTGAACAATAGCTAATGGTCAGCCAGCGACATTAGCTTGAACAAAATGCTTTATTTTAATTAATTCATGAAGGCAGTTTCTGTTGAATCAAGGTAGGGAAAAGAACTTACAACCAAGTAATGACTAATGAAGCATTATGCACGTATTTATTTGTTGAATAAATAAAATGAATGCTGTGTTTCTTTCAGTTTCTCCAATACTCTGAGCTATTTCCCACCCTCGGTTCTTGTGTCTCTGCCTATGGAGTTTCCTTGTTCTCATCCTTGATTCCCACCTACAGGTCATCTTCTCAGACTGGCCTCATTTGACTACTTTATTTAAAGATCTCCAGTTAAAACCTTTCCTTTGCTTCTTTCTTAAGACTTGTTACACTTGTAAGTGTTTTATGTGTCTGTGGACTCATTTCTTGTCTGTCTTTTCCACTAGGCTATAAGCAACTTGAGATCAGAGAAAATGTTGATCTTTTAAACATTGGTGCCTCCTGAGCCTATCAGAAGGACTGGCACATAGGACATACTCAATACTCAGATTTGACTAAAGGATTGGATGAATGTGTGGATGAGTAGCTGAATAATAAGTGCTCTTGGGTTGAAAATGTTTAAGGAATGCTAACATGAGATACTGCTTACATTTGATCAGTGGTGAAGACTGGAAAACCTTCAGAGTAATTTTATATTATCTCGGCGATTTAAGTAGAATTGGCCTAATCAAGCTGTAGTATTTTGTGGCTTGTGGCATTGTCCCTAAGATCCTGTGCTCTAGGAGTGTGACCTGGTTGATACTGCAGATATCTTTTTCTTTGTATAGTGGTGGTCGTACTCTTCCTTTTTGTAAAAGAAACATGACTTATTGGTATAGTATGATTAATAATACCACCAACTACCCTACAAAAAGCCATGCTGTCAGATGTCATGCTGTGATTTGAATCTGGTAAATGTCAAGATTTGATGATACATAGGATAACATTAGGGTAAGAAAAAGAGAATTGATGTATGCAACTATAAATTATTATTGGCATTTATCAGTGTATATGCCTCTAGTATGCCAGATGAATATAAGAATTTGGCAGTTCTTTTCCATGAAGCAAGAAAATTAAAGTTTATTGCAGTATGTACCTATAAAATATATACTTAGCACTTTCCTTAGCGTTCTTTTTAAAATTACATGAAAACATTTAGAAGAAAATACACTATTTGGAACTGAAAGATAATATAATGAACACATCCCAGAGATTGAAAAAGAGAAGTTTTCATTCTTGTCTCTAATGTATACTAAGATGAAAGTAACTCTGTATATATTTTAATTTTAATAATAAGGTAAGAAACTGCACATTTTAGATTTGGCATCATTTTACAGAGAAATATAGTAGATAATACATTATTTAATCAGAAAAAATATAAATTGTATTAAGGCATGCTGTTTTAAAGATATCCAAAGGTAATAAAATTTATGAGGTTGGCTCCTAGTTTTATTTTCACATTCTCTTCTTTCAGCTTTATAAATCTTCAACCATTGATTAATAAAAGATTAGCATGAGAATACTTTGGACTGTAAGTCGAACTATTCATTATGTTAAATTATCAGACTCTGAGCTAGGCAAGGTTTTTAAATGCATCTATCTTCACAGCAACTCTGAAAGTTAGTTTACTACCTCTGTTTTACAAATGAGAAAATTGTGGTTTAGAGAAGTTATTGGTCTAAAGCCGTATCACTAAAAAATTGCTGAGTCAAGTTTATCTGCTTTCAGACCCCCAGTTGTTTAGAATGTATCACATTGCTTCTAGGAAATAGTTTCAGCAATTTAAAATAATGCTCAGAGATATAATTAATGTAGTTTATATTTCCCATTAGTCAACCATTTATAAGAAGTGACCAGGCACTGAACCGAGCACTAGAAATAGTCTAAAACTGTGCATGACATCTGTCCCCAAGGACTTTATTTTGGTAAGGTGAAATTGTTGCTAGGGGCTATAAATTTCTGTACCTGCTGGAGTTCTGCTGGGAATTTAGCTACACAGTTTCTTCATCTCTAGCTAATTCAAACTGGGAAAGGACCACCTCCCCTAGAGCAGCTCTCAGTGTGCGTTGTTTAACCAACAATGACTAAATCATTCTGGCAAGAGACAAATTTTCCCTTATGAATCAGATTGGAATTTTGACTGTGTTAAAGTAGGATCTGAATAAAAAGAATTTCAATGTTGCCTGCTACCTATGGAGTAAATCTCAGATTGACTTAAAAATACATCATCAGGGCTTCCCTGGTGGTCCAGTGGGTGAAGAGTCTGCCTTGCAGTGCTCGGGGTGCCGGGTCGATCCCAGGCCTGGGAGGATCCCACGTGCCACTGAGCCACTGGACCAGTGTGTTCCATTGTGAGCCAGCGCTCTGGTGCAGGTACACCTGGAGCCGGTGCGCTGCAATGGGAGAGGTCGCTGCAGTGGGAGGCCTGCACGGGCCAAAGAGCTAAGTTGGATAAAAATAAATAAATGAAAGACCAATAAAAGTGGTGACAAAAAGAAAATTAAAAAAAAAAAGTCTCTAAACATAAAAACACTCCCAGTTGTCTCTAGATTACCATTCTGAGCCCTCAAATCCTAAAGGCCAGTTATCTTCCTCCTTATTTCCTAAATTGGTACTGGTGGTTACTGACACTAATCCTTTCCTGTAGGGTTCTCTATGCTTTGAGTGTTTTTGCTGCCTTGGCAAATCTTACCCGTATTTCATGTCTGGCTCAAGTCAACTTCCTCGGCAAAGGCATGCTCGACTGTTCCCATCCCTATTAGTCATCCCTTCCCAGAACTCTCTTAACCCATAGAGTTTCACAGTTCTTTGTCCCCTAACCTTGCGTATGCTCATTCATCTCTTTCCTCAGTGTGTGACTATATTTTCAAATAGATTGTGAACATCTGATGATCAGGGATCATATCACACATTTTGTTTGTTTTTTGTAACACTCAGCTGGGACTTCAGACACAACTGGCATTTAATGCACGTGGGTTCAATTAATAACCCCAATTACTAGGCAAAGACTTGTAATTTCTAGTGATGACCAGTTATAATTATTTAGCTCCTTTCAAGGTGAAACCTTATTAGACTAGGACTAATTCATTAGCATTGAGTATTTCAGCAGGGAACGATTTTATCTTTGAGAATAAGGGAGAATAAGAAGTACTTACTTGGAGCCGTTGTCAATCACCTATGAGACAGGAACCAGGACACAAATTTTTTTAGCTGCAAGGAATCTGCAGTGAAAAAAATTTGTGCTTATACTTGGTTTGATAGTTTAATTTTGAAGATGCACAGAAGCGAAATTGTTTCCACTTAAAAATGAGAAGTCTCATGTTGAAATCCATTAGAAGCTTAATTGAACATAAGATGTGTTTATAGCATCATCATTGCCAGCATGTGGACTGTCATATTGTTCTATTCGGCTGAATTGTCTCTCCAATAGTGTCATCATGAGCTGTATGATTTTGTGTTTGTTTTTGCCTTTAACTAGATAATAAAGCTTAAATATGTCTAATTTCCTATAATAACCCACTGTCAGGGTGCCATCTGTAAACTTATGTATTTTCATATTTTTCTAATTCTTTTATGATCTGAGTAACAAAATCTATACACTATATCCATACACAAAATCCATACACAAGTGTTACAATAGAGTAACACTTCCTTTTATTTAACCAATACTTAGCTTTAGGAATTACCACTAAAGCTGTACGTTGCATAGGTGATGGGGAGAAGTGTTCCTCAGTGTCTGAGGTGAACAGTTTCCTAAGAATGTGGGCTTATGACTGTCTCAATTGGCGTGACCTCTGACTATCCATCCATTGCCTCTTCCTGAAAGGGAGAGATACTGCTATGTGTTGCGGTTGGCATTTTAGTCCATGCGTACCTTTGACATAACAACAACAAAAAAGGATTTTTCATTTAAATTCAGAATTTGTTAAGAGTTCTAGCCATACCAATATAAAAAAACACACCCAGTGTCTAAAGAGATGTCAGGATTCTAGAAAGATAAAAGGATGAAAAATCATGCAGGAAAGACATTACTTGAGGACACTTAACTCTTGTCCCTGGAATGTTTCCCTTCTCACTTTCTATTTCTGGTGTTCCAGGATGTGGTGAATCAAGCCCCATTTAGTCCTTGCCACCTGTGTATATTGAGAAGGAGGTCTCTAGATGTTTCTTCATAACCTAAAGTTCGTAACTTGATTAGTTCATTAAAACTCTTCATGTCTATTTCAAGAGCTCTGTTCTGGGAAATCTGCACATGAAAGCATCCTCTAGTCTGTTTCTCTCTCTGTGTGTCTCTCTCTCTCTCTCTCTCTCTCTCTCTCTCTCTCTCTGTGTGTGTATCTGTGTGTCTTTGATGAATATGGGGAGATGCTCCTTGACTGAACCCTTGATGGATATTTTCTCCACTCAGAATCTGACCTGTGACAGGCAAGTTGTAAGTGGGGAAACTCTCCTCTTTGTCCTCCCAGTGTCCAGTTCTTATGCTTGACCATCTTACATGCTCTTGGATCCCTGCATATGCTAGTTGCCTGTCTTCGTTGGGTACTCTGCTTCTTACGTCCTGAATTGTCTCTCAATAGTGTCATCATGAGCTGTATGATTTTGTGTTTGTTTTTGCCTTTAACTAGATAATAAAGCTTAAATATGTCTAATTTCCTATAATAACCCACTGTCAGGGTGCCATCTGTAAACTTATGTATTTTCATATTTTTCTAATTCTTTTATGATCTGAGTAACAAAATCTATACACTATATCCATACACAAAATCCATACACAAGTGTTACAATAGAGTAACACTTCCTTTTATTTAACCAATACTTAGCTTTAGGAATTACCACTAAAGCTGTACGTTGCATAGGTGATGGGGAGAAGTGTTCCTCAGTGTCTGAGGTGAACAGTTTCCTAAGAATGTGGGCTTATGACTGTCTCAATTGGCGTGACCTCTGACTATCCATCCATTGCCTCTTCCTGAAAGGGAGAGATACTGCTATGTGTTGCGGTTGGCATTTTAGTCCATGCGTACCTTTGACATAACAACAACAAAAAAGGATTTTTCATTTAAATTCAGAATTTGTTAAGAGTTCTAGCCATACCAATATAAAAAAACACACCCAGTGTCTAAAGAGATGTCAGGATTCTAGAAAGATAAAAGGATGAAAAATCATGCAGGAAAGACATTACTTGAGGACACTTAACTCTTGTCCCTGGAATGTTTCCCTTCTCACTTTCTATTTCTGGTGTTCCAGGATGTGGTGAATCAAGCCCCATTTAGTCCTTGCCACCTGTGTATATTGAGAAGGAGGTCTCTAGATGTTTCTTCATAACCTAAAGTTCGTAACTTGATTAGTTCATTAAAACTCTTCATGTCTATTTCAAGAGCTCTGTTCTGGGAAATCTGCACATGAAAGCATCCTCTAGTCTGTTTCTCTCTCTGTGTGTCTCTCTCTTTCTCTCTTTCTCTCTCTCTCTCTCTCTCTCTCTCTGTGTGTGTATCTGTGTGTCTTTGATGAATATGGGGAGATGCTCCTTGACTGAACCCTTGATGGATATTTTCTCCACTCAGAATCTGACCTGTGACAGGCAAGTTGTAAGTGGGGAAACTCTCCTCTTTGTCCTCCCAGTGTCCAGTTCTTATGCTTGACCATCTTACATGCTCTTGGATCCCTGCATATGCTAGTTGCCTGTCTTCGTTGTGTGTACTCTGTTTTCTTACTCTCACTGTCTCTGTCTTGTGGCTTGTCTCGCCTACTGTGCCCTTTTCTCACATATACCACTCTGTTCCTTCTTATGTGACTTTTAGCCCATTGACTGGGTCTTGTGAGGGTTCTCTCAGTCCTTCTCATCTTATGCTGAGTCTCATGCCCTCTGTTGCTCTCACACTGTAGTTCTAACCCTCTCATATGATGCTTCCTGCTCCTCTGTGCCCTGTGAGGGCTCTTTCATTCCATGCCTCTCTTGTGAGTTCTTTTTCCATTTTGATGTTTGTGGTCCCACCTACACCAACCATGCCTTATCAGGACGTTAGTCCTGTTAAGCCATCACTGTTTAGTTTGTTTGTTTGTTTTAAATTTTGGCCTCTTTTATTGTTTTTATTTATTTATTTATTTATTTTCATCTATCTTTGTTCTTTGACCTGTGTGGGCCTCCCATTGCAGTGGCCTCTCTCGCTGCAGAGCACCGGCTCTGGGCGCATGCACTCCAGAGCACTGGTTCATAATTGAACACACCAGTCCAGCCGCTTCACAGCACATGGGATCTTCCCAGGCCAGGGATGGAACCGGTGCCCCTTGCACTGCAAGGTGGACTTTTTACCCAAGGGACCACTAGGGAAGCCCATGCCATCATTGTTGATCATGTGTTACTCAATGCAAGATAGTCAGCTTTCCAACAAGAGCTCGTTCCTATTTTATTTCTTCAAATTTTATGATATTTTCTGTGAAGAATTTGAGTTTCAAATCCTATCATAGTCTTAACTTAATGACCTCTAGCTGCACATTCAAGTGAATGGAACAAATTTGGCCGATTTCTATATACCTCTGAATTATATGCCTGTATGATTAGCTATTTTCTGAAGATAAAACTCTTGTTCCTGTTTGAATGAATATAAAACTTTTCTTTTTAAGTGGTTGCTAGACTTTGGGGATAATTTAAAGTGTAATTTAGTTTCCTGAGGATTTCAAATTTTTTATTATTATTTTTCGCTCTGTCTCTCTGTTGCCCACGGCTGTTTGATATGATTTTTGTTAGAAATTTTCAGCGGTCTGTATTGTCATTTTGTGAAATCTCTCTTCCATTTTTACAGGCAGTGCTTTGATTAAAAGCCTCGCTACCTCTCCAGAGGAATGATGGGCTGCATCTTCACAGTCCGTTCCCTCTGCCCACGATTGCCCGTACAGTAATCTTTCTAAAAATGTGTCATTCTGGATAAGGTGTTTTTATGCTGAGGGTTTTTCAGTGTCTCCCTATTGACAAAAACAGACTCTCCAGCCAGGATCTCTCCCCACTTGCCTTCTCAATAAAATTTACCTTATTTGCTGTAAAACCCAAACCACTTGTGTTTTCTTTGAATGATATGGTATTACACAACACTTTGACTTTTTTCCACGCTGGTTCCTCAGTCTGGAATGCTTTTATTTTGTCTATTTGGCAAATTCCAATCTGCCCCACATTCTTAATAGATTGACCACCCGGAACTTTTGTCATTGTGAAAATAACTTCTTAGCTTAGTGAGTAGATATGAAATGTTAGAAGTTCATCAAGCTGATTTGCGAGCACCGGCTCTGGGCGCATGCACTCAGAGCACTGGTTCATAATTGAACACACCAGTCCAGCCGCTTCACAGCACATGGGATCTTCCCAGGCCAGGGATGGAACCGGTGCCTTGCACTGCAAGGTGGACTTTTACCCAAGGGACCACTAGGAAGCCCATGCCATCATTGTTGATCATGTGTTACTCAATGCAAGATAGTCAGCTTTCCAACAAGAGCTCGTTCCTATTTTATTTCTTCAAATTTTATGATATTTTCTGTGAAGAATTTGAGTTTCAAATCCTATCATAGTCTTAACTTAATGACCTCTAGCTGCACATTCAAGTGAATGGAACAAATTTGGCCGATTTCTATATACCTCTGAATTATATGCCTGTATGATTAGCTATTTTCTGAAGATAAAACTCTTGTTCCTGTTTGAATGAATATAAAACTTTTCTTTTTAAGTGGTTGCTAGACTTTGGGGATAATTTAAAGTGTAATTTAGTTTCCTGAGGATTTCAAATTTTTTATTATTATTTTTCGCTCTGTCTCTCTGTTGCCCACGGCTGTTTGATATGATTTTTGTTAGAAATTTTCAGCGGTCTGTATTGTCATTTTGTGAAATCTCTCTTCCATTTTTACAGGCAGTGCTTTGATTAAAAGCCTCGCTACCTCTCCAGAGGAATGATGGGCTGCATCTTCACAGTCCGTTCCCTCTGCCCACGATTGCCCGTACAGTAATCTTTCTAAAAATGTGTCATTCTGGATAAGGTGTTTTTATGCTGAGGGTTTTTCAGTGTCTCCCTATTGACAAAAACAGACTCTCCAGCCAGGATCTCTCCCCACTTGCCTTCTCAATAAAATTTACCTTATTTGCTGTAAAACCCAAACCACTTGTGTTTTCTCTTTGAATGATATGGTATTACACAACACTTTGACTTTTTTCCACGCTGGTTCCTCAGTCTGGAATGCTTTTATTTTGTCTATTTGGCAAATTCCAATCTGCCCCACATTCTTAATAGATTGACCACCCCCGGAACTTTTTGTCATTGTGAAAATAACTTCTTAGCTTAAGTGAGTAGATATGAAATGTTAGAAGCACATTTCATCAAGTCTGTTTGGGAGCAAATGGGATTTCCTGGGCACGTAGCTTCTTTCTAGTAGTCCTTCGTGGGAAGGGGTGCCTTTGAGTTGTTGGTGCCTTTTATACTGATCTGGTTTCCCTCCTGCCTAGACCTCCTTCTGAATCACGTACAAGGGATGGAATGTGCCAGTCTGGATGTGCAGATGGTTACCACGGGATGGAGGAACTAACCCTTATGTGGACTGACTCTGGCTTGAAAAGGCTGTTACTTTTAATAAGGATTGGACTGGTCAGAGGAACAGTAATTCCAATTGAAAGCTTAAAAATGTGTTTATGCTCTTGCTCTTGCTATCGTTGTTTTGCTCATCTTTAAACTAGGATTCTGAAGCCAGAATCTTTTATCTCTGATGCAAAAGAAGTACCATGGTTGAGAGTAGAAAGCAAAGGCCCCTGTGTACTTATAGTTCTTTGGGGCTGTTGAGCTGGGTTAGTTGGCACATTTCACCATGCTAGAGGAACTAGCTGGTGTCCCTCGAAACAGAAAGCTGAGTGGGTCTCCTTCACTGGGGGCCCAGGTGGGCCGCACAAGAGACAGTTCAGGAATTACAGCTGCTCTTACAGATTTTATGCCACCAGAGTGGACAATGTGTTTTCTGTAGGAGGAATCTAAATTAAGTTTTGAGCATAAAATAAAGTGTACAGAAGTGATGTAAAGCATGAGTATTTAAAGTCTAGTAAGACTGTTGCTCTCATTGTTTCTGATATAGTAGCATCTACTCAGAACTTTAGCTTTCCATCTATATACAATTATTACTTAAAAACGGCGACTTTATAACTTATGACATGACAAAATGACTTCTCCTCGACCCTAGATTTGTAAAGGAAGCAGCAAATTGAAAAATGTAAGCAAAGCATTGATTATAAACTGGTTGTCAAGCTCTTTAATATGAAGACTGTATTTTAATACAATAATGAATTATTAATTACTTCATAGGTAACAAAGTTATTTCTTTGAAAATGTGTCTTTGATAGTCAAATTGAAATTTTAAATAGAAAGTACTTTCTCTTATCTGATGATGGTTTTTCATGTTATAAACCAGTTTGGGCATAGACTATATGTCATTCTGTACGTATTTAAATAGTATTTTCTTTTGAAGCTCTCCACGTGTTCTTCAGTGAGGCAACAATGTAATGAAGAAATTACTTTTGAACCACCTTCCTTATGTTATTTCTCTTTGGTGACAGCGATGATGATGATAATGATGACGTGATAGTTACTGTGTGAAATTTGAGCTCATAATTTATGCAAGTCAGTGATCAAAGTGTTTTGTATAGGACCAGTACATCAATTGAATGTGATAGTTTCTGAGAGGGTTGCCATTGTTTTTCTCTTCAGGCAGGTAAGGAGATTGAAGCATGGAGAATTAAAGTGACTTACCCAGGTTGGTAAGTGGCTGTGGTTAGAGTTGTATTCCAGTGACTCTGACCCCATTTATTGTTCTGCGTATACAAAAAGATCAAACGAGATCTTCTCTGATAGAAATTAGGGGCCAACCTAGATCCAGTTGCACAGCACCCATAGAGTCTCTGTAGGTTCAATGCAATCATTTGAATCGATAGGATTGTCTAAGCTATTTGTTTTGGAAATTAAGACACACTGCAGAGACAGACCTAGTAACTGTCCCGTGCTTTCTCTGGATCATGTACTGGAGGTCTATTAGGAGTAGGATTTCATGACAGCAAGTAAAGCATTGTTTCTGCTTCATGATTTGCCCTAAGATTTCATTTTGCTTTAATGCAACTTGTGTATGTGAGGCACAAGGCATTTAGTAATTCAATATCTATCAAATATTTGTCTACTTACCTAATGTACATCGGGTCATCTCTTTCTTCCCTAGAATTTACTTAGACACTTAATAAAGCTGATCAGTAGTTAAGGGCTTTGTAAAGGCTAAATTCCCTGGCTCAGATGCCTGAAGCCATTACAGTAGCTCTCCTCGGTTTGCAAGAGGGTCCCAAAGAGACTTGTGTCAGGACTGAAACAATTGGCTGTAGGTTCATCTTGTTCAGGAAGGGCTACTGTTTTATTGGCTTTCTTTTTGTTACAAGAGTTGGTTTGAAAACACCTCTGTCTTGGAGCCTCTACAGCTATTAGAAATGAGCCCTGGAAGTCTCACAAAGAAGAAAGATGTGATCAATCAGTTTTGAACTAGATTGGTCTTTTATGAACTGGAAATTGGAGTGATAAGCATAACATTCCCAGAGAAATCTGAAACTTGGCCACACAGAGCACTGCCTTCAACAGTTTGAAATGTCAAATGAACCCCTTGCCCCGCCTTTCTTATGTTATTTCTCTTTGGTGACAGCGATGATGATGATAATGATGACGTGATAGTTACTGTGTGAAATTTGAGCTCATAATTTATGCAAGTCAGTGATCAAAGTGTTTTGTATAGGACCAGTACATCAATTGAATGTGATAGTTTCTGAGAGGGTTGCCATTGTTTTTCTCTTCAGGCAGGTAAGGAGATTGAAGCATGGAGAATTAAAGTGACTTACCCAGGTTGGTAAGTGGCTGTGGTTAGAGTTGTATTCCAGTGACTCTGACCCCATTTATTGTTCTGCGTATACAAAAAGATCAAACGAGATCTTCTCTGATAGAAATTAGGGGCCAACCTAGATCCAGTTGCACAGCACCCATAGAGTCTCTGTAGGTTCAATGCAATCATTTGAATCGATAGGATTGTCTAAGCTATTTGTTTTGGAAATTAAGACACACTGCAGAGACAGACCTAGTAACTGTCCCGTGCTTTCTCTGGATCATGTACTGGAGGTCTATTAGGAGTAGGATTTCATGACAGCAAGTAAAGCATTGTTTCTGCTTCATGATTTGCCCTAAGATTTCATTTTGCTTTAATGCAACTTGTGTATGTGAGGCACAAGGCATTTAGTAATTCAATATCTATCAAATATTTGTCTACTTACCTAATGTACATCGGGGTCATCTCTTTCTTCCCTAGAATTTACTTAGACACTTAATAAAGCTGATCAGTAGTTAAGGGCTTTGTAAAGGCTAAATTCCCTGGCTCAGATGCCTGAAGCCATTACAGTAGCTCTCCTCGGTTTGCGCAAGAGGGTCCCAAAGAGACTTGTGTCAGGACTGAAACAATTGGCTGTAGGTTCATCTTGTTCAGGAAGGGCTACTGTTTTATTGGCTTTCTTTTTGTTACAAGAGTTGGTTTGAAAACACCTCTGTCTTGGAGCCTCTACAGCTATTAGAAATGAGCCCTGGAAGTCTCACAAAGAAGAAAGATGTGATCAATCAGTTTTGAACTAGATTGGTCTTTTATGAACTGGAAATTGGAGTGATAAGCATAACATTCCCAGAGAAATCTGAAACTTGGCCACACAGAGCACTGCCTTCAACAGTTTGAAATGTCAAATGAACCCCTTGCCCCCCGTCATCAACAGATGTGGTATCTTTTCAGCTCATCTCCTCCCCTCGGACTCAGACGCATGTGTTCTCACAGTCAAGCTTCATTCAGTAACCATGTCACATCCAATGAACGTTCCAGATTCTTACACATTGTATTTGGATCTCATCACACTGGTTGATCTTATCTGTGCTCTGTTGCCAAGTTTGGGTACTTCTACTGTTTTAAAGCTGTATACCCCAAACTAATACAGCATTATAAATCAACTTGGACTCCAATAAAAATTTAAAAAAGAAAAACAAGCTGAGGTGACCTTCCAGTGAGCACATACCTATAGCGCGTTCAGAGCCCAAGCAGACCAAATTCTAGCTGACTACCTCACACCTTGGAAACCCAGGATTCCTAAAGTTGAACCTAAATAAAATCTAATTTAAAAAAATTCACCCTACTTAAAACCAGAAAAGGGACAATTCAAGAATTTACACTTATGTTAGGAGTATAGTCATCACTTAACTCATTATCAGAACTTTCTATGGGATGACTCATGTGTATCTATCTATATTTATTTGAATACATTGCTGAGATCTTAATTAACTAGAGTTAAAGATATTTAAAAGTCTTTATAAATTGCCTTATTCTAAAACATAATTTCTTGTAGTGAATAAGAGTATAATATAAAAATACATAAATTCTAAATGTCTAAATTGAATGTTCCATGTAATATGGAACATAGTGTTTCCTTCTGAATTATTTGAGGAACGCTGATCAGTAGTTAAGGGCTTTGTAAAGGCTAAATTCCTGGCTCAGATGCCTGAAGCCATTACAGTAGCTCTCCTCGGTTTCCCAAGAGGGTCCCAAAGAGACTTGTGTCAGGACTGAAACACTTTGCTGTATGTTCATCTTGGTCAGGGAGGGCTACTGTTTTATTGGCTTTCTTTTTGTTACAAGAGTTGGTTTGAAAACACCTCTGTCTTGGAGCCTCTACAGCTATTAGAAATGAGCCCTGGAAGTCTCACAAAGAAGAAAGATGTGATCAATCAGTTTTGAACTAGATTGGTCTTTTATGAACTGGAAATTGGAGTGATAAGCATAACATTCCCAGAGAAATCTGAAACTTGGCCACACAGAGCACTGCCTTCAACAGTTTGAAATGTCAAATGAACCCCTTGCCCCCCGTCATCAACAGATGTGGTATCTTTTCAGCTCATCTCCTCCCCTCGGACTCAGACGCATGTGTTCTCACAGTCAAGCTTCATTCAGTAACCATGTCACATCCAATGAACGTTCCAGATTCTTACACATTGTATTTGGATCTCATCACACTGGTTGATCTTATCTGTGCTCTGTTGCCAAGTTTGGGTACTTCTACTGTTTTAAAGCTGTATACCCCAAACTAATACAGCATTATAAATCAACTTGGACTCCAATAAAAATTTAAAAAAGAAAAACAAGCTGAGGTGACCTTCCAGTGAGCACATACCTATAGCGCGTTCAGAGCCCAAGCAGACCAAATTCTAGCTGACTACCTCACACCTTGGAAACCCAGGATTCCTAAAGTTGAACCTAAATAAAATCTAATTTAAAAAAATTCACCCTACTTAAAACCAGAAAAGGGACAATTCAAGAATTTACACTTATGTTAGGAGTATAGTCATCACTTAACTCATTATCAGAACTTTCTATGGGATGACTCATGTGTATCTATCTATATTTATTTGAATACATTGCTGAGATCTTAATTAACTAGAGTTAAAGATATTTAAAAGTCTTTATAAATTGCCTTATTCTAAAACATAATTTCTTGTAGTGAATAAGAGTATAATATAAAAATACATAAATTCTAAATGTCTAAATTGACATGTTCCATTTTTTTGTAATATGGAACATAGTGTTTCCTTCTGAATTATTTGAGGAACATTAAAGACAGCATTAATAAAAAGGTGAAGTCTGTAACCAACCCTGAATATTCATTGGAAAGACTGATGCTGAAGCTCCAGTACTGTGGCCAGCTAATATGAAGAGTTGACCCATTGGAAATGACCCTGATGCGGGGAAAGATTGTGGGCAGGAGGAGAAGGGGGCGACAGAGGATGAGACGGTTGGATAGCATCATCGACTCAATGTACATGAGTTTGAGCAAACTCAGATAGATAGTGAAGGACAGAGAAGCCTGCCATGCTACAGTCCCTGGGGTCGCAAAGAGTTGGACACAACTGAGACACTAAGCAATAAAAGTCTGTAAATTATAAAAAGTAAAATAAGCAAATATGTAGTGATTTGAACTTTGTAGTCATTTCTTTTCTGGTTTTATATATAACACCCCTGTGGTTGTACTGAAATGTTTGCTGTGACACATGTCTGCTTAAAGTCACAGAATTTTCTTGGAACACTAGAATCAAATAGTATGATTAGGAAATGGTTGAATGAAGAGTATTTGAAGACTTTGTGTTTTTTCAAGATTATATTCCTTTTGCAATATTTAATATAGATTTTTTTTCTGATTGGAAGAATTACATGTACATAAAAATCTTCACACATAGATCTTTGATGTTAATGATGGGATTTTGGATTATGTATAAAATTGTAGATAGAAGACTATAGAAGATTTTTAGAAACTGGCTACTTTATGGTTATTAACCTCATGATGAAGAAATCTCTACCATAACATGAAATAGATTTGTTATAAAGAAGAGCAAAATAAATTACTTTGTTTTACTTATGACCACCTCTGGTGGTAGTTCCCTTGTGCAGTTCATAAAAAAGAGCTGAAAATTTCTTCCTTGATTTGTTAAGAAAACAACTTTCTTACTTATTAGACATAGCTCAGTTAAATATATTACTTTATATAAGTTAGATTTTATTGTTTATTTTGGTTTTGCTTTTTTGTTTCACATATTTGTCCAACATTTTCATTTAATTTAGGTCATTTGAATAGCTACTATGTAAGGCGCTGGTGATACGTTTAATCTGCAAAGGAACTACTCAAGGTAGTGCTTATTATCCCTGCTTTACTTACCAAAAAAAAAAAAAAAAAGCCAAAGTCCAGAGAAGTTTCAGTGAAGCAGTGTTCTAAAGGCCATGCAGGAAATGACGCTGTAGCCATCCAGACTCCAGGTCACACTCTTTTCGTGGTATCCAAGGACAAAATGAATCCCCCAAAAAGCAATTACAAGGGTAGATTATATTTTGACATACAGATTAACAACAAAATGATAAAGTCTAAGCAAACTTTTTTTCTAAGCAAACTTTTAAAACCAGGTTTTGATTAGAACACGGATTCCCTGGAGCTGCCGTGTGAGCCCTTCCTGCTCACTGCTGTGGCAGCTCCAGGTATAGCAGCCCTTTGTGTCCATATGCAATGTGTCCTTACTAAGGAAATTAACTGTATATTTGTCTAATGTCACCCAAAAGTGGTTTAAGTTACCTCTAAGAGAGTTTTAACAATGTAGGCTGACAATAAATACACTGTGCTGATGGTTCATCAAAATCTAGAAAAGAATGCAGTGAACATTCCTATGAAGCAGGTATCTGCATTTTTATGGTAATTTAGTAAATTTTTCAGAAAAATTGTAGAATGGATGAAAAAACTTAATATTCCTTTTGCAATATTTAATATAGATTTTTTTTCTGATTGGAAGAATTACATGTACATAAAAATCTTCACACATAGATCTTTGATGTTAATGATGGGATTTTGGATTATGTATAAAATTGTAGATAGAAGACTATAGAAGATTTTTAGAAACTGGCTACTTTATGGTTATTAACCTCATGATGAAGAAATCTCTACCATAACATGAAATAGATTTGTTATAAAGAAGAGCAAAATAAATTACTTTGTTTTACTTATGACCACCTCTGGTGGTAGTTCCCTTGTGCAGTTCATAAAAAAGAGCTGAAAATTTCTTCCTTGATTTGTTAAGAAAACAACTTTCTTACTTATTAGACATAGCTCAGTTAAATATATTACTTTATATAAGTTAGATTTTATTGTTTATTTTGGTTTTGCTTTTTTGTTTCACATATTTGTCCAACATTTTCATTTA
This sequence comes from Tragulus kanchil, assembly GCA_022376925.1. Taxonomy (NCBI): domain Eukaryota; kingdom Metazoa; phylum Chordata; class Mammalia; order Artiodactyla; family Tragulidae; genus Tragulus; species Tragulus kanchil. Next base: position 50,645,012 of record JAIOJX010000029.1, on the reverse strand, counting down.
ATTTAGGTCATTTGAATAGCTACTATGTAAGGCGCTGGTGATACGTTTAATCTGCAAAGGAACTACTCAAGGTAGTGCTTATTATCCCTGCTTTACTTACCAAAAAAAAAAAAAAAAAGCCAAAGTCCAGAGAAGTTTCAGTGAAGCAGTGTTCTAAAGGCCATGCAGGAAATGACGCTGTAGCCATCCAGACTCCAGGTCACACTCTTTTCGTGGTATCCAAGGACAAAATGAATCCCCCAAAAAGCAATTACAAGGGTAGATTATATTTTGACATACAGATTAACAACAAAATGATAAAGTCTAAGCAAACTTTTTTTTTCTAAGCAAACTTTTAAAACCAGTGTTTTATTAGAACACGGATTCCCTGGAGCTGCCGTGTGAGCCCTTCCTGCTCACTGCTGTGGCAGCTCCAGGTATAGCAGCCCTTTGTGTCCATATGCAATGTGTCCTTACTAAGGAAATTAACTGTATATTTGTCTAATGTCACCCAAAAGTGGTTTAAGTTACCTCTAAGAGAGTTTTAACAATGTAGGCTGACAATAAATACACTGTGCTGATGGTTCATCAAAATCTAGAAAAAGAATGCAGTGAACATTCCTATGAAGCAGGTATCTGCATTTTTATGGTAATGATCCCCCTTAAGTAAATGTTCTTTTGCTTTGGGAGGAAATAAAAGATTGAACTATATAATGATGAGATCATCTGTATTACAGTTTTAATTTAAAAGGCACATTTTAACCATCTATGTGGAAATATCACACCATTTCCTTGGTTTTGATGTGCTTAATATTATTATTATTGTATGTATGAGTGAAAACAAAACAACTTACTTCAGGAGAAAAAAAATTAAGGAGAGGTGAATTTCTAAATGGGGATTATAGAAAGGCAGTTCTGAAAGAACTCCATTAAAACTTTCTTTCACCAGATTTCTCTAATCTCTTTTCTTTTTCAGTTTTCGTTGTACTTGTGTGCTCAGTCATTTAGTTGTGTCCAACTCTTTGTGATCCCATGTACTGAGGTCCTCCAGGCTCCTCTCTCAGTGCAGTTTTCCAGGCAAGAATACTGGACTATGTTGCCATTTCCTTCTCTAGGGAACCTTCTCAATCCAGGGATGGAACCCGAGTCCCTTATGAGAAGTTTCCTGCATTGGCAGGCAGGTTCTTTGCTGCTGAGCTACCTGGGAAGCCCTCAGAATGATGTATGATAATTTTAAGAAATCTACATTTTAAGAAATCTTCAAAATGTAAATATATTTCTAAAAATACATGACCCTTGCCATTTATTAAATAAACATAATTTGTTTTATAATAGGTCACAAAAGTTCAGTTCACCAGAACTCTATGCCTACTTCCAGCCTATTTATTTCAGTCTTAAATCTGTCTTTATATCAAAAGCAGTAGTTTAAGGATTTATTCATAAGATTACTTCTAAGAATTACTGGGTAGCTTTCAGATTATTTTACACCTTAGAAATCTAAATCACTAGAAAGTCTCAACCAGTGGTTCCTTGCATCAGACTTAAATCTGGGGGTCTCCTTAAAATATACATGGGCACTACCTAAGAACTAGTGACTAAAGTCTTTCAATCCCCCTTTATTTTTTAATAAGTTTCTGGGTGATAATACGCAGCCTAGTGTGAAAGTCTTTCACCTGGATCTCCAAACCAGTGAGTCTCAGCTTATAAGGTGTATCAGAATCACTTGATAAAACTTTCCAGAACAGGAAAAAAGAGAGAAAAACAAACAGATTTGCTTCAGTAGATTGAGAGTGGTGTCCAAAAACTAGTATTTCAGTCGTCATTGCGGTTGGACCACAAGCCTCTCTAAGAAACAATGCACAGCCTTTGTCAGGTTATGAAGGAGCACATTCAGCAGTTCAGGTGACTTTGTCCTGCTAGTGCTAATGATCCTGCCGCCCCAGGAATTATAGCTAGTGTTTGAGGGTAACATGTAGCCTTTAGAAAGAAACATAAGGTCAAAGTCAAGTGAACGGTGAGATTGTAATTCACTCACTAAGAAGGGAAAGGCTTTCAAACAGACTTTAAAAATATTTTTTAAACAGATCAGTTCTTAGCACTCAACTTAAATCCAGTGCCTTCTCTATCCTGGTATGTAATCAGAGGTATTGCTTCCAGCCCCCCAAATATAACGTAGATTATAAGAGACATACACTCTAATCACAATCTGTAACCTAATCTGCTCTGTATAGTCTCTATGTAATAGACATTGGACATCAGTTGGATATTAAATAATACTAAAACGATGAATAATATACTCGCAGTTTAAAACAATGAAACTCCGTATTTCCCTCACACAATAAATTTCAACATAGAATATTGGAAACACCAAGGATATCATGCTGTCTCTTTTGTGAAGCTACTTAACTGATTTTCCACCATTCTTGTCATTAATGTATCATTCTACTTTAAGAATTTTTTTTAAAGCTCAAAAAAAGGACCACATGTTAAGGCCACACAGGAAACCAGAGGATTGCTAGAACTAGCAGTAACACTTTCCACTTGGAAAATTGGGTTCATTATCTTATCAGCTTGACAACTGCAACTCACAGGGTGTGATGACTGTTACTAAGCATTGTGAATATTTAAGCACATTTGAGTGTGTGAAAGCTGCACAACCCCCGCCCAACTCTGTACTTTAAACACAATTTAAAGTAGATGTCTTTCCAGAAAGTATATGTGTTAAGGATGTAAAAGAGTTTGCAGTACTGTAAATTGAATATTAACATCCTTTATTTTGGGATATTCCTTAAGTTCCAAGCTTGGGGTTCTGATTATTTTGTCGACTTTCATTGTTATTTTTTGCTTTTGAAAAGAGATGGTCAAAGTTATCATAGTTAGGCATCCAATGAAATAATTTAATATTTATGTTGTCTTTGATCCCAAAATATAATATTTAGTATTAAAAATTTAGTCATATCTAAATTATGTAATATATATCTTACAAGTGGTAGTTATACTGTGAGTTTTCAATACCTTTATTCATAATTTTCTTGTAAGTTAGATACATTAAGAAGCTCCTTGAGCTTTAGAAAGTAATTCATCTGCACGAAGTTAGTACACTTTCTAAAATACAGTAGGCTTTCAAATGTCTGTTAAATTGAACATTAATTATAAGAGTTTTCATGGCAATTGTTACTTGTTTATTAATAAGCAGTTGTTGTATACTTGTATCTTTTAAAATGTGCACACATATATATGTAAAAATTCTTTATGAAGTCTCTTGTGAATTCTAGGGTGCCTGCTTTCAGTACTCTAGTCCCTGTCTTTTACTGCTTGCAAAAACAGGGAGAATTAAGCTTTATGTCTTTCTCATCTGACTGCATTCTCCACTGGGACCAAATTTAGAGTTTTGTTTTTTATATATAAAAAGTAGCAGTTTTGAGATATGTGATAAGGCTGGATTAAATTTTGTAGATTTTTTTTCTTTCTTTTTTGCTGTTTTGATGTGGCTTCTTTGACAATAGTATAATAGATTTGAATGAAAGATTACATGTACATAGAAAGAAATCATCTAGGCTTACACATCTGGGCTTCCCTGGTGGCTCAGATGGTAAAGAAGCAGCTTATCTAGTGGTCCAGTGGGTAGAATCCATCTTGCAGTGCAAGGGGCATCGGTTCAATCCCTGGCCCAGAAAGATCCCATGTGCCACGAAGCATGCGCCCAGAGCCAGTGCTCTGCAGCAAGAGAGGTCACTGCAGAACACCGCCCAACTCTGTACTTTAAACACAATTTAAAGTAGATGTCTTTCCAGAAAGTATATGTGTTAAGGATGTAAAAGAGTTTGCAGTACTGTAAATTGAATATTAACATCCTTTATTTTGGGATATTCCTTAAGTTCCAAGCTTGGGGTTCTGATTATTTTGTCGACTTTCATTGTTATTTTTTGCTTTTGAAAAGAGATGGTCAAAGTTATCATAGTTAGGCATCCAATGAAATAATTTAATATTTATGTTGTCTTTGATCCCAAAATATAATATTTAGTATTAAAAATTTAGTCATATCTAAATTATGTAATATATATCTTACAAGTGGTAGTTATACTGTGAGTTTTCAATACCTTTATTCATAATTTTCTTGTAAGTTAGATACATTAAGAAGCTCCTTGAGCTTTAGAAAGTAATTCATCTGCACGAAGTTAGTACACTTTCTAAAATACAGTAGGCTTTCAAATGTCTGTTAAATTGAACATTAATTATAAGAGTTTTCATGGCAATTGTTACTTGTTTATTAATAAGCAGTTGTTGTATACTTGTATCTTTTAAAATGTGCACACATATATATGTAAAAATTCTTTATGAAGTCTCTTGTGAATTCTAGGGTGCCTGCTTTCAGTACTCTAGTCCCTGTCTTTTACTGCTTGCAAAAACAGGGAGAATTAAGCTTTATGTCTTTCTCATCTGACTGCATTCTCCACTGGGACCAAATTTAGAGTTTTGTTTTTTATATATAAAAAGTAGCAGTTTTGAGATATGTGATAAGGCTGGATTAAATTTTGTAGATTTTTTTTTTCTTTCTTTTTTGCTGTTTTGATGTGGCTTCTTTGACAATAGTATAATAGATTTGAATGAAAGATTACATGTACATAGAAAGAAATCATCTAGGCTTACACATCTGGGCTTCCCTGGTGGCTCAGATGGTAAAGAAGCAGCTTATCTAGTGGTCCAGTGGGTAGAATCCATCTTGCAGTGCAAGGGGCATCGGTTCAATCCCTGGCCCAGAAAGATCCCATGTGCCACGAAGCATGCGCCCAGAGCCAGTGCTCTGCAGCAAGAGAGGTCACTGCAGTGGGAGGCCCACATAGGCCAAAGAATAAAGATGGATGAAATCAATAAATAAAATAACAATAAAAGGCCAAAATTTTAAAAAAGAAAAAGAGAATCAGCCTGCAATGTGGGAGACCTGGGTTTGATCCCTGGGTTTGGGAGATCCCCTGCTGGAAGGCATGACAACCTACTCCAGTATTCGTGCCTGGAGAATCCCCATAAACAGAGGAGCATGGCAGGCTGAAGTCCGTGGGGTCTCAAAGAGCCGGACACGACTGAGCAACTAAGCACAGCACACAGGCTTGCATCTCTATGTTAATTGTAACCATTATGTGTATGTGTGCTCAGTCATGAGAATAGCTATGAGCAACCTAGACAGTGTATTAAAAACAGAGACATCTCTTTGCTGACAGAGATTCATATAGTAAAGGCTATGGTTTTTCCAGTCGTTATGTATGGATGTGAGAATTGGCCCATAAGGAAGGCTGAGTGCCAAAAAACTGATGCTTTCAAACTGTGGTGATAGAGAAAACTCTTGAGAGTACCTTGGACAGCAAGATCAAACCAGTCAGTCCTAAAGGAAATGAACCCTGAATATGCACTAGAAGAACTGATGCTGAAGCTGAAGCTGCAATACTTTGGCCACCTGATGCGAGGAGTCGATTCATTGGAAAAGACCCTGATGCTGAGAAAGACTGGGGACGAGAGGAGAAGAGGGCAACAGAGGGTGAGAGGGTTGGAGGGCCTCATCGACTCAATGGATATAAGTTTGAGCAAACTCTGAGAGACAGTGAAGGACAGGGAAGCCTGGCATACTGGAGTCCACAGGGTCGCAAAGAGTCAGACAAACTGAACGACTGAACAATAACAGCATCAAAAAAATCTTAAAAAACAGGCAAAATCATAAGTGATATTTAAAATTGACTTTCAGTTTGGATCTGTTTCTTATATATTATTTACCCCTTCACTAGATGATATTATTTAGCATTTCAGCAAAATTCAACTAGTGAGTCTTGTTACACATAACAGCTTATCTAGTGGTCCAGTGGGTAGAATCCATCTTGCAGTGCAAGGGGCATCGGTTCAATCCCTGGCCCAGAAAGATCCCATGTGCCACGAAGCATGCGCCCAGAGCCAGTGCTCTGCAGCAAGAGAGGTCACTGCAGTGGGAGGCCCACATAGGCCAAAGAATAAAGATGGATGAAATCAATAAATAAAATAACAATAAAAGGCCAAAATTTTAAAAAAGAAAAAGAGAATCAGCCTGCAATGTGGGAGACCTGGGTTTGATCCCTGGGTTTGGGAGATCCCCTGCTGGAAGGCATGACAACCTACTCCAGTATTCGTGCCTGGAGAATCCCCATAAACAGAGGAGCATGGCAGGCTGAAGTCCGTGGGGTCTCAAAGAGCCGGACACGACTGAGCAACTAAGCACAGCACACAGGCTTGCATCTCTATGTTAATTGTAACCATTATGTGTATGTGTGCTCAGTCATGAGAATAGCTATGAGCAACCTAGACAGTGTATTAAAAACAGAGACATCTCTTTGCTGACAGAGATTCATATAGTAAAGGCTATGGTTTTTCCAGTCGTTATGTATGGATGTGAGAATTGGCCCATAAGGAAGGCTGAGTGCCAAAAAACTGATGCTTTCAAACTGTGGTGATAGAGAAAACTCTTGAGAGTACCTTGGACAGCAAGATCAAACCAGTCAGTCCTAAAGGAAATGAACCCTGAATATGCACTAGAAGAACTGATGCTGAAGCTGAAGCTGCAATACTTTGGCCACCTGATGCGAGGAGTCGATTCATTGGAAAAGACCCTGATGCTGAGAAAGACTGGGGACGAGAGGAGAAGAGGGCAACAGAGGGTGAGAGGGTTGGAGGGCCTCATCGACTCAATGGATATAAGTTTGAGCAAACTCTGAGAGACAGTGAAGGACAGGGAAGCCTGGCATACTGGAGTCCACAGGGTCGCAAAGAGTCAGACAAACTGAACGACTGAACAATAACAGCATCAAAAAAATCTTAAAAAACAGGCAAAATCATAAGTGATATTTAAAATTGACTTTCAGTTTGGATCTGTTTCTTATATATTATTTACCCCTTCACTAGATGATATTATTTAGCATTTCAGCACTTCAGTTCACAAAAAACGGTTCAACTAGTGAGTCTTGCTTGACTTTTTTTTTTGTTTGACTTTTAATAGGATTTGAGTACCATGTATATTTTAAATTTTAATGATATAAGTACTATCTTTTAGTAATTTCTATAGTTTATTTCGTAAGTTCTCTTTTAGGTTCTTTATAATGTACTATATATTAAATTCATTTATGTAGTAGAGAGTCAGTCTTCAATGATTCTTCTTTTCGTAGATTTTTGTGTTTAACTATATTCTTCTGAAAGAACTCCCCCCAACGCCCCTTCAATGAGCTTTACACTAGAATGGCTGGCTAAGTTTTCTTTATAATCACAAATATTTTAAAACATAGGAGAAATAAATGATTTCACTATTTCATCTATTTATTACATGTAGGTATGAAGACACTACTTTAATCATTTTTTCTCCTTTGGAGATTAAATCATGTCTTAAGAGCAGTTATATAATTTGATCAAAATCTGTATCTTGCATTATTACCCCAGTTTGTAGTTTTATTTTGGACAACTCAGATCTAAGTTTTTTTTACCAAAAAAAAACCTTAGAGGGGGACAGTTACTATATAAAATAGAGTTCCTTTCATTCACTGTTAACAATTTATTTCAATAGTTTCATTAAATTCAAATATAAATTAAACATTCCATTTCCAGACTTTAGAGAATTTATATGAATCCTAAAGCAAAGTGTCAGAAGCAGCACTCAGCAAGTTATATAAAGATTAATAGAGTTAAATTTGATTAGAAGAGTATATACTTTTAGCTTTTCATTTAAATGTGAAGTTTAATTCACTTCCTAATGCTTCTTCATTTGATGGAAACTAAAATGATAGCTATTTCACAAAGCACTTTTAAGAATTAAGTTAACCAATGGAGATAAAGGTATTGGCAGAGTACCTGGCATAAAATAAATGCTTAAAAAGTGGTAGCTTTTGTTAATGGTTAATGTTCATTATTATTTTCTGGTTGGGATTTTAATTTTATTTTTTATCATTAACCAGTTTGAAACTTTCACTATAGTGAAGCATATGCTTTTTTAGAATAAAAATTTAACTTTTAGGTATACTTTGAAAAAGGCTGTTATGCATCCACTAAGTTCAAAAGTAAAACTTAGTGGATATCCTCTGTATATTTTAAGTTGTGTTTTTGCCCAATTTCTCTTCTTTTTCCTTAATGGAAAGACGAAATCTCTCTGCTTTCAGTGTCTCGTTCAGTTCAATGGAGACCTTCAGTGCCATGCTCAATTGTAATTTTTTAAATTTTTACTCACTGAGACAGCATAATTAAATCTATATTTTGCTTAGTATTCTTTGTCCTCCTGGAACCATATTTGACAATTTTATGAATGTAAGCAATGCCATATATTCATTATTATGAAAGAAATCAGTTTATTATTTGCTCCATTTTTAGAAACATATCAACCTTGTACATTCTAAACAGTTTTCTGATCTCTAAGGAAGATGAAGTCTTTTCAGTTTTCTCTGATGTGGGCTATGAATGACTGAGTTCAACACATATTTATTGAGTACCAACTGTCTACTTAAATCCTGAGAATTGTCTTAGGATGCTCAGGTCCATAATAAACTCATTCCACTGTAGTTTATGAAATGTTAACACCAATTCACGCCTAAAATGCTAGAAGAAGAAAGTGTCAGAAAAACACCTGATCAAGCTTCCAGGAAGTGAATCCAGCCCAAACAACTCTTCGAAAGTAGAATGATGATTATATTCATAATTATCCTTCTGAATTATCAGTAAACCCTCATTCATCAGTAAAGAGTCATTTATGATCATAATTTCCTGAATATTAAGTAAAACATCCTAATCCACTTTAATCAAAAAAATATTAAGTATGATAAGTAAGAAGGGTTGTCTGTCAGATGATTAACTAGAAAGTGTATTAGAAACCTCATTTTTAAAGAATCCTTACTAATCAAGAGTTCACACCTTATTTGTTTGAGACTATCTTTTTATTCTTAATGTATTTCTGAGTTTTTAAATACCAGCTTGATTGGTTTATTATCACCTTCTGTATTATAAAAATATAAAAACTGAAGCAATATTTTTCACTTATTTTATAATTATTTAAATTGCTAAAACTTTTCTTTTGTTAAAGATATATGTTTTTCAAAGGTTGCGGTTGTATGAGAATTTGATGTTTACCAAAATAAACATTTCAAAATAAAGAATGCAGAAGATACAAAGATTTCCCCACTATTCTAGAATTCAGTTTGTGGTGGAAGGGCTTTCATTCATCTGTTTGTTCATAAGTTCTCTGGGTCATATGCAGGGGATTCAGCTTTATGTTATCCGTTGAGTTATTTGAAAAATAGAGAGATCTCTTAATACAAAACTAACATCAAACACCATCCCAGTTAATGATGTTGAGAATGCAAAATTCTGTCCCTTTTAGTGCCATGCTCAATTGTAATTTTTTAAATTTTTACTCACTGAGACAGCATAATTAAATCTATATTTTGCTTAGTATTCTTTGTCCTCCTGGAACCATATTTGACAATTTTATGAATGTAAGCAATGCCATATATTCATTATTATGAAAGAAATCAGTTTATTATTTGCTCCATTTTTAGAAACATATCAACCTTGTACATTCTAAACAGTTTTCTGATCTCTAAGGAAGATGAAGTCTTTTCAGTTTTCTCTGATGTGGGCTATGAATGACTGAGTTCAACACATATTTATTGAGTACCAACTGTCTACTTAAATCCTGAGAATTGTCTTAGGATGCTCAGGTCCATAATAAACTCATTCCACTGTAGTTTATGAAATGTTAACACCAATTCACGCCTAAAATGCTAGAAGAAGAAAGTGTCAGAAAAACACCTGATCAAGCTTCCAGGAAGTGAATCCAGCCCAAACAACTCTTCGAAAGTAGAATGATGATTATATTCATAATTATCCTTCTGAATTATCAGTAAACCCTCATTCATCAGTAAAGAGTCATTTATGATCATAATTTCCTGAATATTAAGTAAAACATCCTAATCCACTTTAATCAAAAAAATATTAAGTATGATAAGTAAGAAGGGTTGTCTGTCAGATGATTAACTAGAAAGTGTATTAGAAACCTCATTTTTAAAGAATCCTTACTAATCAAGAGTTCACACCTTATTTGTTTGAGACTATCTTTTTATTCTTAATGTATTTCTGAGTTTTTAAATACCAGCTTGATTGGTTTATTATCACCTTCTGTATTATAAAAATATAAAAACTGAAGCAATATTTTTCACTTATTTTATAATTATTTAAATTGCTAAAACTTTTCTTTTGTTAAAGATATATGTTTTTCAAAGGTTGCGGTTGTATGAGAATTTGATGTTTACCAAAATAAACATTTCAAAATAAAGAATGCAGAAGATACAAAGATTTCCCCACTATTCTAGAATTCAGTTTGTGGTGGAAGGGCTTTCATTCATCTGTTTGTTCATAAGTTCTCTGGGTCATATGCAGGGGATTCAGCTTTATGTTATCCGTTGAGTTATTTGAAAAATAGAGAGATCTCTTAATACAAAACTAACATCAAACACCATCCCAGTTAATGATGTTGAGAATGCAAAATTCTGTCCCTTTTATGTGAAGTGGATATAAAATACTTTTGTTGTAATAGTTTTTTTTCTTTTTAACTAAGTGGACCTTAGTATAGAGTCTGTGTAAATAGTGATAGAACATGTTTATTGATATCAGTTCCTTTACAGTATTGGGAAGTAATTTCTTAACTGAATTATACAGAGCTTCTAGCCAGATATGTGTCACTCATGGTTAAAGGGATGACTTCTCAAGGAAAATAAGAATCTAATTCAGAGATATTAGAGATTTAATGCTGTTTCCTGACTTGGTTTTAGTTCCTATCAAAAGAAAATTACCATGTTAACTCCTTTTCTGCCCATCTTGGTCGTATGTGTAGCACATCATATTTGTGTTATATACGATTTTACCATAAATTATACCAAAATGATAGCTGGCCAGTAAGAAAAATAAACATTTTGGGAAGCATTTATTTTTGGACCATCTTTTTCAGTTGTTGTTAAATATATGTAAAGAGTTGCTAACTCTAGTAGCTGCATCTGTGGTGCTGAAGTCATTTAACGTCAACTAAAGATGTCATGACTTCCTGTTTCAGATCATTCTCAGATATCTTCCCTTTACGCTTGTATCGTGCTATAAAGTTTATTATTAGCAGTTAAATTTTGTTAAAAATAGTCTTTATGTCTTTTACTGAACCAAGATATGCAATAAAAATTTATAAAGTTTTATTTATAAAACTTTACAGGATTTACAGGATGACATTTTCTTCAAAATGACATTTACACTCAGGACTAAAAACAGGTTACTGTTCTTGTCCAGGGAAATGTACTCTCCTGATAATGGCATATTGTTCCCAGAATTTAGATGAGTAACAACACCACAGTCATCTTACATGTCAGTGGGTCAAGAGCCCTTTGATTCTTTTCATCCTTTTCCCTCATTCAGGAAGGGAGGGAAAACATGACAGGGGATGGAAACATTATTGATAAAAGGGTTACTTTGGTCACTCATCTAAAAGGTTATCATTATTTAATCTACCTTCCTTACAGAAGCAGACCTATTTTTAAATACTCTGAGAATCAAGCAGTGGTAAGGGTAGCCATGAGGTCCCATTCATTTTCACAGACTGTAGCCTGCCAGGTACCTCTGACCAAGGAATTCTCCAGGCAAGCATACTGGAGTGGCTTGCCATTCCCTTCTCCGTGGCATCTTCCCCATGCAGGGATAGAACCCAGGTCTCTTGCATTGCAGGCAAATTCTTACCATCTGAGCCACCAGGGAAGCCCATTACTTTCATCAGTTCAGTTCATTTCAGTTGCTCAATCATGTCCATGGACTGCAGCATGATAGGCTTCCCTGTCCTTCACCATCTCCTGGAGCTTGGTCAAACTCATGTCCATTGACTCAGTGATGCCATCCAACCATCTTGTCCTCTGTTGTCCCCTTCTCCTTTTGCCTTTTATTTTTCCTAGCATCAGGCTTTTTTCCAATAAGTCATCTCTTTGCATCAGGTGGCCAAAGTATTGGAGCTTCAACTTCAGCATCAGTCCTTTCAATGAATATTCAGGGTTGATGTCCTTTAGGATTGACTGATTTGATCTCCTTGCAGTTCAAGGAACTCTCAAGGGCCTTCACTTTCGTAGCATTGTCTAGAAAGATTCCTTTTGTGTGTTAGTGTTAGTCACTGTTGGCTTCTGCTCTTTCAGAGCACATAAATTCATATACCATTATCCTTCAGTGTCCATGCAGGGGACTCATTCCAAGACATTTGCAGATAGAAAAATGAGTAGATGTTCAAGTCCCTATGTAAAATGGCATACATAGTATTTGTATGTAACCTATGTAGACCCTAAAAAAATTTTACACTCAGGACTAAAACAGGTTACTGTTCTTGTCCAGGGAAATGTACTCTCCTGATAATGGCATATTGTTCCCAGAATTTAGATGAGTAACAACACCACAGTCATCTTACATGTCAGTGGGTCAAGAGCCCTTTGATTCTTTTCATCCTTTTCCCTCATTCAGGAAGGGAGGGAAAACATGACAGGGGATGGAAACATTATTGATAAAAGGGTTACTTTGGTCACTCATCTAAAAGGTTATCATTATTTAATCTACCTTCCTTACAGAAGCAGACCTATTTTTAAATACTCTGAGAATCAAGCAGTGGTAAGGGTAGCCATGAGGTCCCATTCATTTTCACAGACTGTAGCCTGCCAGGTACCTCTGACCAAGGAATTCTCCAGGCAAGCATACTGGAGTGGCTTGCCATTCCCTTCTCCGTGGCATCTTCCCCATGCAGGGATAGAACCCAGGTCTCTTGCATTGCAGGCAAATTCTTACCATCTGAGCCACCAGGGAAGCCCATTACTTTCATCAGTTCAGTTCATTTCAGTTGCTCAATCATGTCCATGGACTGCAGCATGATAGGCTTCCCTGTCCTTCACCATCTCCTGGAGCTTGGTCAAACTCATGTCCATTGACTCAGTGATGCCATCCAACCATCTTGTCCTCTGTTGTCCCCTTCTCCTTTTGCCTTTTATTTTTCCTAGCATCAGGCTTTTTTCCAATAAGTCATCTCTTTGCATCAGGTGGCCAAAGTATTGGAGCTTCAACTTCAGCATCAGTCCTTTCAATGAATATTCAGGGTTGATGTCCTTTAGGATTGACTGATTTGATCTCCTTGCAGTTCAAGGAACTCTCAAGGGCCTTCACTTTCGTAGCATTGTCTAGAAAGATTCCTTTTGTGTGTTAGTGTTAGTCACTGTTGGCTTCTGCTCTTTCAGAGCACATAAATTCATATACCATTATCCTTCAGTGTCCATGCAGGGGACTCATTCCAAGACATTTGCAGATAGAAAAATGAGTAGATGTTCAAGTCCCTATGTAAAATGGCATACATAGTATTTGTATGTAACCTATGTAGACCCTCTCCAAGCCACCTGTAGATTACTTATGATACCTAATACAATGTAAATGTAATGTGAATAGTTGCCAGCAGATTCAAGCTTTACTTTTTAGAACTTTCTGGATTTTTTTATTCTCAACATGTTCAATCCATGGTTAGTTGAATCTGTGGATGTGGAACCCGCAGATGCAGAGGGTTTGGGGGTTGATTTTGTATTTTAGAAAGAGGAAGGCCTGCTATGGGCTCTGCATTTTCTGTATCACCAGGTGCCATTCTTGGTCTACGCTATTCTCAGAGTGTGTCTATGATCTCACCATATAAGTAATGGTGTGGTTGCTGACTCTCGTTTCATGGTGTTGGGCAATAATTATCGTCTTTCCCTTTATTCCCCAAAGTTATAACTTTCACATGAAAGAGTCCTTTTCCAACAAGAGGAAAAAAGTTAAATATTAGCATTTTAGGAACATGTATAAGAGTTCCAAATGAAAAATCTAGCAAATAAAGCATATAAAGCCAGAGTGAAAAGCAGTATCTTTTAGAAGTTATTGTCTTATAACAACTGCACAAATAATAAAACTCCTTTACTCCTCTTTGTATATTTATTTTTAAAGAGAAAAAAATTCATATTTGCTATATTTGTTTCATTATTCTTTAAAATCCAGAGCAGGGCTTTTATTTATAGCTGGTTTAAACTGTAATTATGGTAAACTTTAAGGCTGACTTAGCAGGAATTTTTATCAGTTTTGTTCACTGCTATATCTCCAGCATCTAGTCTCTCAAATAAATGTTACTGAATGAATGAATACATTATGTATATTCCACTAAAACTGCTGCTTGTGTGTCAGTTAACTTTTATGAGGTCACTGGCTAATCAAGTCAAAGATTAGCCATTCAGAGCTACTTGCTTCTCAAGAGAGAGTTCTGATTTTTGGTAATAATTGCATGATTTAAATTACTCTTTAAACCATTAGAAATGCTGGAAGTATATAAATCCTGCTATAGACTTTAAAGCTTGGAGGACTTTACAAACTGTACTTCTGTACTGGTGTCATCCTCTTTCAGAGCACATAAATTCATATACCATTATCCTTCAGTGTCCATGCAGGGGACTCATTCCAAGACATTTGCAGATAGAAAAATGAGTAGATGTTCAAGTCCCTATGTAAAATGGCATACATAGTATTTGTATGTAACCTATGTAGACCCTCTCCAAGCCACCTGTAGATTACTTATGATACCTAATACAATGTAAATGTAATGTGAATAGTTGCCAGCAGATTCAAGCTTTACTTTTTAGAACTTTCTGGATTTTTTTATTCTCAACATGTTCAATCCATGGTTAGTTGAATCTGTGGATGTGGAACCCGCAGATGCAGAGGGTTTGGGGGTTGATTTTGTATTTTAGAAAGAGGAAGGCCTGCTATGGGCTCTGCATTTTCTGTATCACCAGGTGCCATTCTTGGTCTACGCTATTCTCAGAGTGTGTCTATGATCTCACCATATAAGTAATGGTGTGGTTGCTGACTCTCGTTTCATGGTGTTGGGCAATAATTATCGTCTTTCCCTTTATTCCCCAAAGTTATAACTTTCACATGAAAGAGTCCTTTTCCAACAAGAGGAAAAAAGTTAAATATTAGCATTTTAGGAACATGTATAAGAGTTCCAAATGAAAAATCTAGCAAATAAAGCATATAAAGCCAGAGTGAAAAGCAGTATCTTTTAGAAGTTATTGTCTTATAACAACTGCACAAATAATAAAACTCCTTTACTCCTCTTTGTATATTTATTTTTAAAGAGAAAAAAATTCATATTTGCTATATTTGTTTCATTATTCTTTAAAATCCAGAGCAGGGCTTTTATTTATAGCTGGTTTAAACTGTAATTATGGTAAACTTTAAGGCTGACTTAGCAGGAATTTTTATCAGTTTTGTTCACTGCTATATCTCCAGCATCTAGTCTCTCAAATAAATGTTACTGAATGAATGAATACATTATGTATATTCCACTAAAACTGCTGCTTGTGTGTCAGTTAACTTTTATGAGGTCACTGGCTAATCAAGTCAAAGATTAGCCATTCAGAGCTACTTGCTTCTCAAGAGAGAGTTCTGATTTTTGGTAATAATTGCATGATTTAAATTACTCTTTAAACCATTAGAAATGCTGGAAGTATATAAATCCTGCTATAGACTTTAAAGCTTGGAGGACTTTACAAACTGTACTTCTGTACTGGTGTCATCCGAGGGCCTGTTTGCCCTCCTGGAAGAGCAGTTTGGAACATTTCTCCCTGCTGTTTCATTTCTGGCATGCTTCTTCACATAGCTGCATTCCAGTGAGGGAAACCTCCAGAAGGAAAGGAAGTGCACATTAAGAGATTTTAAAATCCAATAAAATCTACTTGAAATTGGTAATCCTGATACTTTCTAACAGTTTGACTCCAAAGCTTCACCTTTTAGAAGCAACCCCCAAAATATATCA
Source organism: Tragulus kanchil (assembly GCA_022376925.1). Lineage (NCBI taxonomy): Eukaryota > Metazoa > Chordata > Mammalia > Artiodactyla > Tragulidae > Tragulus > Tragulus kanchil. The sequence continues at coordinate 50,629,144 of JAIOJX010000029.1, read as the reverse complement.
TTGAAAGAAGAAAGCATCAAGATTACCAGTGATTTCAGGTAGATTTTACTGGATTTCAAACAGATAGCATTACTCTGAAGAATACTACTGTATGTTTTATATAAATAATTGCTGTTTATAATGGTATGTACATTACTACTCAGTATTTAGAAAACCATTGTTAATTTTAAAGCTAGCAAAGTAATTATTAAAGTGCATCTGGGTAACTTAGATTAAAAAACACTGACAGCCAGGTTTGCCAGTTTGCAGATATAAACTCATTTCTCTCTTACATCAAATTTGGTAAAATTGATGTGTTGTAGTGGAAAATAGCATACAGGTTAAACAACAATCAAAAAAGTGGTTTTGAGTAGTGTTCTTTGTTTGGATTCTTTCTATTAAATTAGCTTGATAGTGGTTTAAAAAGTGCCTTTGTCTCAGCTCTGCCATTTGCTAACTTTGTGACTGGACAAATTACTTAACTTTTAGGTCCCTCAGTTTATCAGCCATAAAATGGGAATGTTTATAATGCCAACTTCATAGTACTGGTTTTGTGATTCAGTGACTCAGTATAGGTAAAGTTCCTAGAGCTGGGTTCAGCAAAGTTTCCTGCCAAGGTATAGATGGCAAACATATCAGGTTTGTGCAACTCTCCAACTCCTGTTGTGATGTGCAAGTACCGTAAACTAACCATAAAGAAATAGATTATCCATAAGTAAATGTATGGGAGTACGTTGCAATGAGAATGTATTTAGAACAGGCTGTCCAGAAGTCATAGTCTGCTGACTCCTGGTCTAAAATTTTGCATAGTCTATAATCCACTTTCACAACTATTATTTTCCACCTTTTGAGATTTTTCATTAATTAACATATCATTGACGTATAGAGTCGTTCAATATATAAAGAAAAGGGCGTACTTGAAGGTCTAGTTATTTTTTAACACAAATACAAAAGTATTATTGTGTGAAAGAATATCTGAAAACTTCTGACAGGAAATCCTCAAATTAGTTGAAAAACATGATTAGAAAATATTTTGTTAAATGTAAATGGAATTAGCTTAGGAATAGTTAGTGATTTTCTTCAAGGTAAGAAGCTGGGAAACAGCAAGAATAGGGACTGAAGTGTGTGTGTGTGTGTGTGTGTGTGTGTGTGCAGAGCTGCTCTCACCCACTGCTTTCTTGTTCTGTGGCCTCAATCAGCTAGTCTAAAATATGATTGGATTCAAAGACTTCTCTTGTAGGTCAGTCGGTAAAGTATGATTGGATTCAGAATACTCATCATTTGGCTAAATAGAAATTTAATATGAAGCAATGTATATGTTTGAAGATGGATAGATAACATGTTGTCAACTCAAACTTTTGATTTTGTACACCTTAAACTTCACTATCTGGTTGTAACTGACTTAGTACTAGAAATATCCCAGTCTCTTTTGCATCAAACTTGGATTAATCTCTTCAAACTCCATTTGGCTTATGCGAGTAGTGTTCTTTGTTTGGATTCTTTCTATTAAATTAGCTTGATAGTGGTTTAAAAAGTGCCTTTGTCTCAGCTCTGCCATTTGCTAACTTTGTGACTGGACAAATTACTTAACTTTTAGGTCCCTCAGTTTATCAGCCATAAAATGGGAATGTTTATAATGCCAACTTCATAGTACTGGTTTTGTGATTCAGTGACTCAGTATAGGTAAAGTTCCTAGAGCTGGGTTCAGCAAAGTTTCCTGCCAAGGTATAGATGGCAAACATATCAGGTTTGTGCAACTCTCCAACTCCTGTTGTGATGTGCAAGTACCGTAAACTAACCATAAAGAAATAGATTATCCATAAGTAAATGTATGGGAGTACGTTGCAATGAGAATGTATTTAGAACAGGCTGTCCAGAAGTCATAGTCTGCTGACTCCTGGTCTAAAATTTTGCATAGTCTATAATCCACTTTCACAACTATTATTTTCCACCTTTTGAGATTTTTCATTAATTAACATATCATTGACGTATAGAGTCGTTCAATATATAAAGAAAAGGGCGTACTTGAAGGTCTAGTTATTTTTTAACACAAATACAAAAGTATTATTGTGTGAAAGAATATCTGAAAACTTCTGACAGGAAATCCTCAAATTAGTTGAAAAACATGATTAGAAAATATTTTGTTAAATGTAAATGGAATTAGCTTAGGAATAGTTAGTGATTTTCTTCAAGGTAAGAAGCTGGGAAACAGCAAGAATAGGGACTGAAGTGTGTGTGTGTGTGTGTGTGTGTGTGTGTGCAGAGCTGCTCTCACCCACTGCTTTCTTGTTCTGTGGCCTCAATCAGCTAGTCTAAAATATGATTGGATTCAAAGACTTCTCTTGTAGGTCAGTCGGTAAAGTATGATTGGATTCAGAATACTCATCATTTGGCTAAATAGAAATTTAATATGAAGCAATGTATATGTTTGAAGATGGATAGATAACATGTTGTCAACTCAAACTTTTGATTTTGTACACCTTAAACTTCACTATCTGGTTGTAACTGACTTAGTACTAGAAATATCCCAGTCTCTTTTGCATCAAACTTGGATTAATCTCTTCAAACTCCATTTGCTTATGCAGTAGTGGCTTTCATTTACATTCGTTTATATCTGAGCTCATTTTTTCATGCATGAATTCATTTAGTAATAACTTATTGAGCACCTTCTCTAGGTTAGGATTTGAGAACAACAGAATCATTAACAAAGAAACATGTAGTCCGGTATTCCCTGGTGGTCCAGTGGTAGAGAGTTCGCCTTGCAGTTCAAGGGACACTAGTTCGATCCCTAGCTCAGAAAGATCCCACGTGCTGCAGAGCAGCTGGACCAGTGTGTCCAATTACGAGCCAGTGCTCTGGAGTGCATGTGCCCAGAGCCGGTGCTCTGCAATGAGAAAGGCTGCTGCAATGGGAGGCCCACACGGGCCAAAGGATAAAAAGTTGGATGAAAATATAAATAAAAGAGGCATGATGGGGAAAAGAAAAAAAAAAAAAAAAACCAGTCTCAGCAATTAAGATGTTTAACAGTAGAATAAGAACAATAGAGAAACAGTAAGGTGACTATGTCATGATTGACCATGGCACTATAGCAAAACATCAGAAGGCTGTCAATGTGCAGAGAAATGACGCATAATATATAATGTAGCCTTGCCAAGGAGATGGCACCTAAATAAGACCTAGTGGAGAGGCTATTGTTACCAGGTCGAAGGATGCCAGGAAGGGCATTTCAGACAGGTGGAACACCAAGATTAAAAATCACAGAGAGACACCAAGTGAACTCATTAGGGGTGAGTCACATGAGAGAGGACTGAAAAGCTGAAAGTATCTGATCACAGTGATGGTGACTAAAATATTTACCTTGAGGAATAACATCATATATTTGTCCTTAGGAAAACATCTAGAGGCAGGTAGGGAGTTAATTGGAAGAAAGACATGTCTGGAGTTTGGAAAAAATTGCAAGTTTTGCAGTGGTAACCCAGGTGAGAGATGATACAATGTTGGACATCTGAAGAAAATTTAGGAGTTAGAGATAAAAGATTGGAAGACTGATACAAAGTAGGAAGTAAGGATGTAGATGGAATCAGGATTACCTTGAGATATCTGGCTCTCTTTCATACTGATGTATGCTTGTAAATTTCATCATACATTAATTACCCTTCATTTTCTTATTAGAAAATGATAATGAAGATATGTTGGAGATTTTGTTCCTTGGAATAACATAACAGTAATAAGGGTAAACAATAGATAAGGCATTGAGATCCAGTCAACAACCTTCTGAGTTTTTTTTTATTCTTTATTTTAAAGATTTTACAGAGTTTTGTTGTTCACCAAAATGTATGTTCCCAGATCATTCATATGCATATTCCTGAACCTTCCCCCCATCCAGTTCTCCCTCTCCCACCCCTCCAGACCATCGCCCCAAGTGATTGTAGGTACTCCTATTCCCTTAGCACAATGACAATAGCTATCTTTTCCACCTATACTGTCAGTATAGATTTCCATGTTACTGTCTCCATGCCTCCCCCTCCCTATTTCTTCCCCACAATGTCCCTATGTCTATGCTCTGTCGGTTTTTCCATGAGTTCACTGTGTGTTATCAAGACCTTCCTACTAGATTCCATATATGTGTGTTAGCATGCTGTATTTGTCTTTCTCTTTTTGACTTACTTCACTTTTTATGATAGGTTATAGAGCTAGCCACCTCATTAGGACTGAGTCTTCTGCATTTCTTTTAACAGCAGAGTAGTATTCCATTGTATATATGTACCAGAGCTTATGTATCCATTCATTTGTCGATGGACATCTAGGTTGCTTCCATGTTCTGGCTATTGTATAGAGAGCTGCAATGAGCATTGGGGTACAGGGGCCTCTTTCATTTTTGATTTCATCAGGATATAGGCCTAATAGTGGGATTGGGGCATGGTGCTTCTATTTTTATTTTAAGGAATCTCCATATTTTTCAGTCAAAAAATACTCATTAGGGGTGAGTCACATGAGAGAGGACTGAAAAGCTGAAAGTATCTGATCACAGTGATGGTGACTAAAATATTTACCTTGAGGAATAACATCATATATTTGTCCTTAGGAAAACATCTAGAGGCAGGTAGGGAGTTAATTGGAAGAAAGACATGTCTGGAGTTTGGAAAAAATTGCAAGTTTTGCAGTGGTAACCCAGGTGAGAGATGATACAATGTTGGACATCTGAAGAAAATTTAGGAGTTAGAGATAAAAGATTGGAAGACTGATACAAAGTAGGAAGTAAGGATGTAGATGGAATCAGGATTACCTTGAGATATCTGGCTCTCTTTCATACTGATGTATGCTTGTAAATTTCATCATACATTAATTACCCTTCATTTTCTTATTAGAAAATGATAATGAAGATATGTTGGAGATTTTGTTCCTTGGAATAACATAACAGTAATAAGGGTAAACAATAGATAAGGCATTGAGATCCAGTCAACAACCTTCTGAGTTTTTTTTTATTCTTTATTTTAAAGATTTTACAGAGTTTTGTTGTTCACCAAAATGTATGTTCCCAGATCATTCATATGCATATTCCTGAACCTTCCCCCCATCCAGTTCCCACCCCCCCCACCCCTCCAGACCATCGCCCCAAGTGATTGTAGGTACTCCTATTCCCTTAGCACAATGACAATAGCTATCTTTTCCACCTATACTGTCAGTATAGATTTCCATGTTACTGTCTCCATGCCTCCCCCTCCCTATTTCTTCCCCACAATGTCCCTATGTCTATGCTCTGTCGGTTTTTCCATGAGTTCACTGTGTGTTATCAAGACCTTCCTACTAGATTCCATATATGTGTGTTAGCATGCTGTATTTGTCTTTCTCTTTTTGACTTACTTCACTTTTTATGATAGGTTATAGAGCTAGCCACCTCATTAGGACTGAGTCTTCTGCATTTCTTTTAACAGCAGAGTAGTATTCCATTGTATATATGTACCAGAGCTTATGTATCCATTCATTTGTCGATGGACATCTAGGTTGCTTCCATGTTCTGGCTATTGTATAGAGAGCTGCAATGAACATTGGGGTACAGGTGCCTCTTTCATTTTTGATTTCATCAGGATATAGGCCTAATAGTGGGATTGCTGGGTCATAGGGTGCTTCTATTTTTAGTTTTTTAAGGAATCTCCATATTGTCTTCCATAGAGGCTGTATCAATTTACATTCCCACCAGCAATGCAAGAGGGTTCCCTTTTCTCCGCACCCTCTCCAGCATTTATTGTCTGTCGATTTGTGGATGATGGCCATTCTGACGGGTGTGAGGTGGTATCTCATTGTGGTTTTAATTTGCATTTCTCTAATGATAAGCGAGGTTGAGCATCATTTCATGTGCTTTTGGGCCATCTGTATGTCCTCTTTGGAGAGGTGTCTCTTTAGATCTTTTCCCCATTTTTTGATTGGGTTGTTCGTTTTTCCTATGCTTAGTTATCTGAGTTGCTTGTAGATTTTGGAGATTAATTCTTTGTTGTTTCATTTGCTATGATTTTCTCCCACTCTGTGGGGTGTCTGTTCAGCTTTTTTGTAATTTCTTTTGCTGTATAAAAGCTTTTAAGTTTCATGAGGTCCTTTTGAGTTTTTTTAAAAAGTTATGTCTTAATCAGTTCCTACCGTAATCAAATTGATTGTGTTGCCATTGTTAAAGCCATGAAGTTTAGATTCTCTACCTAATGTAACTTGGAAGCAGTGATGGATAATGCACTGAAAACTTATGCTTGCATGAGCAGGCTGTCACTGGATGAAGGAGCTGAAAGAAGAGAAGGAAGGGAGGAAGGGAAGAGGAGGATTCTTTTTTTCTTAATGTTTTTTATTTTTAATTTATTTATTTCATCGGATTCTTTTTCTTAATGAGTTCACTGTGTGTTATCAAGACCTTCCTACTAGATTCCATATATGTGTGTTAGCATGCTGTATTTGTCTTTCTCTTTTTGACTTACTTCACTTTTTATGATAGGTTATAGAGCTAGCCACCTCATTAGGACTGAGTCTTCTGCATTTCTTTTAACAGCAGAGTAGTATTCCATTGTATATATGTACCAGAGCTTATGTATCCATTCATTTGTCGATGGACATCTAGGTTGCTTCCATGTTCTGGCTATTGTATAGAGAGCTGCAATGAGCATTGGGGTACAGGGGCCTCTTTCATTTTTGATTTCATCAGGATATAGGCCTAATAGTGGGATTGCTGGGTCATCGGGTGCTTCTATTTTTAGTTTTTTAAGGAATCTCCATATTGTCTTCCATAGAGGCTGTATCAATTTACATTCCCACCAGCAATGCAAGAGGGTTCCCTTTTCTCCGCATCCTCTCCAGCATTTATTGTCTGTCGATTTGTGGATGATGGCCATTCTGACGGGTGTGAGGTGGTATCTCATTGTGGTTTTAATTTGCATTTCTCTAATGATAAGCGAGGTTGAGCATCATTTCATGTGCTTTTGGGCCATCTGTATGTCCTCTTTGGAGAGGTGTCTCTTTAGATCTTTTCCCCATTTTTTGATTGGGTTGTTCGTTTTTCCTATGCTTAGTTATCTGAGTTGCTTGTAGATTTTGGAGATTAATTCTTTGTTGTTTCATTTGCTATGATTTTCTCCCACTCTGTGGGGTGTCTGTTCAGCTTTTTTGTAATTTCTTTTGCTGTATAAAAGCTTTTAAGTTTCATGAGGTCCTTTTGAGTTTTTTTAAAAAGTTATGTCTTAATCAGTTCCTACCGTAATCAAATTGATTGTGTTGCCATTGTTAAAGCCATGAAGTTTAGATTCTCTACCTAATGTAACTTGGAAGCAGTGATGGATAATGCACTGAAAACTTATGCTTGCATGAGCAGGCTGTCACTGGATGAAGGAGCTGAAAGAAGAGAAGGAAGGGAGGAAGGGAAGAGGAGGATTCTTTTTTTCTTAATGTTTTTTATTTTTAATTTATTTATTTTCATCCATCTTTATGCTTTGGCCTGTGTGGGCCTCCCATTGCAGAGGCGTCTCTCCTTACAGAGCACCGGCTCAAGGTGCATGTGCTCCAGAGTACTGGTTCGTAATTGGACACACCAGTCCAGCTGCCCCATGGCACGTGGGATCTTCCTGGGCCAGGGATGGAACTGGTGCCCCTTGAACTGCAAGGTGGACTCTTTACCCACTGGACCACCAGGGAAGCCCTAGATCCATTTATTCAGAGGAGGATTCTTGTTCTGGGTTGGGAATCAGGAAGGTGGATAACCATTAGCCTTTAGATTAAAAAAGAATGCAAGTTTGGGGACTTCCCTGGTAGCTCATTGGTGAAGAGTTCATCTGCCAATGCAAGAGACACGAGTTTGATCCCCGGTCCGGGAAGATCCCACATACTGCAGAGCAACTAAGCCCGTAAGCCACAACTATTGAGCCTGTGCTCTAGAACCTCTAGTATTGAGCCCATGTGCTGCAACTACTAAAGCCTGTGTGCCCTGGAGCCTGAGTTCCACAAGAGAAGTCACCGCAACAAGAAGCTTGCTCACCTCAGCTAGAGAGTAGCCCCCACTCCCTGCAACTAGAGAAGAGCCTACAGCAGTAGTGAAAACCCAGAAAAGCCAAAAATAAATAAACAAAAATTAAAAAAAATAAAGAGTGCAAGTTCGGGAAACAGGGGAGACATATGAATATCTATGGTGGATTTGGGTTGATGTGTATCAGTAAACAACATAACTCTGTAATCATAATAATAATACATAAAATGTGTATGGAATAATAATAATAAAAAAGAATTCAAGGATCAGTGTTGTCCCAGGAACGTTAGGGGAGATGAAGTTGCACTGTCTCTCTGTTTAAAGTATATGAATACACCCATCTTTTTTTTTTTAAATTTTGGCCTCTTTTATTGGTTTTTTATTTGTTTATTTTCCATCCATCTTTATTCTTTGGCCTGTGTGGGCCTCCCATTGCAGTGGCTTTCCTCACTGCAGGGCACTGGCTCTCAGCGCATGCACTCCAGAACTGTGGCCGACAATTGGACGCAGCCGTCCAGCCTCTTTATCCACTGGACCACCAGGGAAGCCCTAGACCCATTTATAGTACAGGTTACTCCTTGTTCTCCATTTAATTTTGTCCAAAAAACACTGTATATAGGCAATCGAGGATGAAGAAAGAATCTTTTATGTAGTTAATTGTTTTGTAGTTTTCCTCTGAAGTTTTCTTTTCTGGGCGCCCCTTTAGCAGTTCAAGCCAGACATGTAATGGTGTAAGCCAAGTTGCTGAAACTGAAGACCTGTGAGCATCCTCTTACATAATGTTAGACACTTTTGCTAAGGCACACACTTTCTTTACCTTTCAGGCTCAACAACAATAAAAGCAAATTAAAACCTGAGTAGAGTTCAATAACACATTACTCTGGCCTCACAACAAAACGATTTCCTTGACTAAGCCAATATGATTTTCAGAAAGAGTATCTCGCCTACTCATATTTCATTTTTAATAATGTTTGACTTTATGTAAACTTTTCAGCTGGAAACAGGAAATCACTGAGTTATTGCTATTTTTAATTGTGCAAAGGAGATGCAGTAGATGACAAGGACAAGATCAGATACAGAATGGAGATAATTGGCCCTCTTTGGAACTTAAAGATGATCTTGAGATGTGGAGTACATTTCATAGTCTTTAGATTTTCAAGGGAAATGTATTTTTACATCATTGAGCCATAAAAGCAGGAAAACAATCTCAATGTTTGTTATTGGCAGCACTGAAAGCAGAGAAGATGGATTGCAACCAGGAGGCCTGTCTCATCAGTCAGTTCTGGGTTGTTTGGCAGGAACAACTGTTTGTGGTTACTTTTACCTTTTGTGGCTTTGACTTTTTAAAATCTCTGATCAGCCTAAAGGTTTTGTTCAAAAGAACCAAGACATTTCTAATTGCAACACACTGGTCTGTTTGAGGCAATTTCCTAGCAAATTCTCAGTCATGCCATATTCTATTAAATTGTGCTCTAAAACTGTGTGTTAGTCATGCCTAACTCTTTGTAACCCCATGGACAGTAGTCTGCCAGGCTCCTCTGTTCACGGAATTCTCCAGGCAAGAATACTAAATTAGGTTGCCATTTCCTTCTCCAGGAGATCTTCCTGACTCTGGGATCTAACTAGGGTCTCCTACATGGCAGGCAGATTCTTTACTGTCTAAGCCACCTGGTTCTAGGTTTTAAATTCTCATACATTTTCTTTATTATTATTCTTTATTATTATTATTAGATATAAAATAACAAGGTTTTGTTCAGTATTTTTGAGTGTTTGAGTGTTCTAAGTTCAACGTTTCCAATATTTTGAAGAGCAAACTTTTCTTTAGTGTTTTGATATTCAAAACACTGTTCTTAACGCTTTATAAATATTACCACTTAATTTTCATCCCAAATGTAAGAAGTGGGTACTGGTGTATGGTGTTTTAGATGAGAAAATTGAGCTCAGAAAGTTGAAATGACTTGCTCAAGTTTATGTGGCAACTTAGTATGTGTTGGAATCAGGAGTCTAGTTTTAATCATTCATTATGACTGCAGCACCTGATACTCACTCTATCCTATAAAAATGATATGATTTCATAAAATCTGTGTAGATTGAACTATGTAGTACACATTAACAGAGATTGCCTTTATTTATTTTAANCTTTTCAGCTGGAAACAGGAAATCACTGAGTTATTGCTATTTTTAATTGTGCAAAGGAGATGCAGTAGATGACAAGGACAAGATCAGATACAGAATGGAGATAATTGGCCCTCTTTGGAACTTAAAGATGATCTTGAGATGTGGAGTACATTTCATAGTCTTTAGATTTTCAAGGGAAATGTATTTTTACATCATTGAGCCATAAAAGCAGGAAAACAATCTCAATGTTTGTTATTGGCAGCACTGAAAGCAGAGAAGATGGATTGCAACCAGGAGGCCTGTCTCATCAGTCAGTTCTGGGTTGTTTGGCAGGAACAACTGTTTGTGGTTACTTTTACCTTTTGTGGCTTTGACTTTTTAAAATCTCTGATCAGCCTAAAGGTTTTGTTCAAAAGAACCAAGACATTTCTAATTGCAACACACTGGTCTGTTTGAGGCAATTTCCTAGCAAATTCTCAGTCATGCCATATTCTATTAAATTGTGCTCTAAAACTGTGTGTTAGTCATGCCTAACTCTTTGTAACCCCATGGACAGTAGTCTGCCAGGCTCCTCTGTTCACGGAATTCTCCAGGCAAGAATACTAAATTAGGTTGCCATTTCCTTCTCCAGGAGATCTTCCTGACTCTGGGATCTAACTAGGGTCTCCTACATGGCAGGCAGATTCTTTACTGTCTAAGCCACCTGGTTCTAGGTTTTAAATTCTCATACATTTTCTTTATTATTATTCTTTATTATTATTATTAGATATAAAATAACAAGGTTTTGTTCAGTATTTTTGAGTGTTTGAGTGTTCTAAGTTCAACGTTTCCAATATTTTGAAGAGCAAACTTTTCTTTAGTGTTTTGATATTCAAAACACTGTTCTTAACGCTTTATAAATATTACCACTTAATTTTCATCCCAAATGTAAGAAGTGGGTACTGGTGTATGGTGTTTTAGATGAGAAAATTGAGCTCAGAAAGTTGAAATGACTTGCTCAAGTTTATGTGGCAACTTAGTATGTGTTGGAATCAGGAGTCTAGTTTTAATCATTCATTATGACTGCAGCACCTGATACTCACTCTATCCTATAAAAATGATATGATTTCATAAAATCTGTGTAGATTGAACTATGTAGTACACATTAACAGAGATTGCCTTTATTTATTTTAGACAGTGAATGCACATTAGGAGATTTTCAGTGCACTCAGTAACCCCTCTCAAGTCACATGTTGGAAAACCTTGGATTTGTGTACTTGGGCATCATGTTTGTTCTTTTATTTTCTTTTCTCTCTTGTCTCTCTCCCTGCTTCCTTTCACCTCCCATCTCTCTTTAAATTTATAAATAAAAAGCATGGGGCTTAGAACCAAACAGACCTCATTTCAAGACCTGGTCTGTCTTTTTTTTTCACCACTTTAGTTTGAGAAAATTACTGAACTTTCCTGAGACTGTTTTCCCGTTTTAAAAAGAAGATGATAATCCTTGCAGAGTGATTTCCATTTAAATGAGTTTGTGCCTGGAAAGTTCTTGACCATAGTGACTGTTTTTATTATGATTAAATGTTGTTATTGTTATCCATATTATTATTTTAGGTCACATAGGAGGCTAACTTTCAAAGCTAATGTTATTGATGCACTCAGCCTGTGTAGCCAATTGCTTTGTCACCTCTCTAGAGCTGATGGGATAGTTTGCTTCTAAGATCTTTTGAGAAGCTGTGTTATTTCAGACACCATCTGTGAATGTCTTAACAAAGTGTACAAGAAGCCCAGTGGGACACAGTGGTGGTTTTGCCTCTCGGAACCCTGGAGTTGTTTGGATGTGTGGGATGTATTTACTTTTGCATCTTCCTACATCTTAAAATGTTGTAGAACTAAATGCTAGCAACATTTAGTGTCTGCATACTGGATTTTTTTTTCTTTTTTAAAAAATTTTTTGGCCACCTGTATTGGTCTTTCATTTATTTATTTTCATCCATCTTTGCTCTTTGGATTGTGTGGGCCTCCCACTGCAGTGGCCTCTCTCATCGCAGAACACTGGCTCCAGGCACACGTGCTCCAGAGCTCTGGCTCGGTAATTGGACACATCCGTCCCACTGTTCCGCGACACGTGGGATCCTCCCAGGACAGGGATCAAACTGGCGCTCCTTGCACTGCAAAATGGAGTCCTTACCCACTGGACTACCAGGGAAGCCCCTGCATACTGGATTTTTAAAATTTGGTTTCTACTTCATTGCTAGAACTTTTTAAAAAAGTGCATGACCAGGTGCTGTCTTTTTTGCGGGGGGGGGGGGGTGTGAGTAGGGGATGGGAGTGGGCGGGCCACTTCTATTGATCTTTCATTCATCTATTTTCATTCATCTTTGTTCAGCCCGTGTGAGCCTTCCATCGCAGCAGCCTCTCTTATCGCAGAGCACCAGCTCTGGGTGCATGCGTTCCAGAGCTCCGGCTCAGTAATTGGACACATTGATCCAGCTGCTCCGCGGCACGTGGGATCCTCCCAGGCCAGGGATTGAACCGGCGGCCCTTGCACTGCAAGGTGGTGTCCTTACCCACTGGACCACCAGGGAAGTCCCAGGTTCTGTCTTGATGAACATACATACGGTTCATGTGCTCCTTCCTTTAGAAGGAAGAAGCCTTCTAAACCAGATTGGATGTTTCAAAGAATTTCTTATTGTTTTAATGATAAATGTATAGCTGTCTGAAGGTTGGCCATCCCCAGCACACACACACACTCACACACTCACACATACACACAGATGCTCTTACAGCATTGGCTTTACTTTCTTTGCTTTATTTATCTTATCTGTAACAGTCTTATTTTCTTGTTTATGATGTGTTTTCCCCACCATACTCAAAAGACTAAGAAAAGTTGAGCTCTTCTATGGCTTGTTTTCCAGATCCCTCGTGCAAAGCACAGCTGCTGACTTTATGAGTTTCTTGAACTAATGAATGAAACCATGTCCAGTGCCTGTGTCTGGCTCATAATGATGCCCCTGTAAATGTTTGCTGGTCTGTCTTTCCTGAATCGTCTTTGCGTGAACTTCTGGTGATTGGAGACCGCCAATGGATGCCTTTCTTAGAGGACTCAAAGTGTGTTTAAAAACTCATAACTCTTTGGCTTCATTCTTGAGGAAGACTTTTTTAAAAAAATAGGTTAAAGAAAACAAGACCACTGTCTGCACTTACTTTATAAAATCACATATATGACAGCATATGCCATATACATGACCAATATGTAACACCCATCTTCTCTCAGACAGTTAAGTTCTAGGGGCAATACTACTCCTTGTTTAAACTGATTTTTCTTAAGTTAGTTTTTCCATAAAAAATTCATATCCTTACGTAGATTTGAAAAGTCAAATAGAAAGTAACTGTACAATGACATGAGTATCTCTTTGCCACCATAGACCCCTTGGCTTCATGCCCAGAAATGATCAAGTATTTGATTTGTAGTAACTTAACATAAAATATTTGGAAACATTTTAACTCTTATGCCAGCAACAACCTGTGTAAATGAATGAATACTACAGTCACAGTTATAACCGTTGGTTATTTTTCCTCACTTAACAGTATGTATCTTTAAGGTGTTGCTTCATTAGTAAACGAAGATATGCTTCTTTTAAAAAAAAAAAAAGCTGCGAGGTGTTTCATTGTGTGGATATACTTTCATTTACTGATTCAGTCTGTTAATGAACAGTAAGATAGTTTTAGCCTTTGTTTTTAAAACAATGCTGCAGTGTATATTGCTAAAATATTTTTATAGACACATTTGAATATATCTATTGGGTGACATTTTGGAGTAAAATATGGGGTCAAAGGATTTGTACTCAGTGAAAACAGATCTTGCCAAATTTTTACTCCAAGTTAGTTGCCACAATTTATATTCCCTTGATGAGTTTCTGAAAGCACCTCTCGGGCCAGCTACTCACCGATATTGTTTATGGTCAGTCGTTTTTGAATTTTGGTAATCTGATTAGTGAGAAGTGGCAGGTCCTTCTTAGGCTGTCTCATCTTGCATTTTAAATTATGTAAGAGACTTTTCTTACTCTTTTTCAGGGACACTTCACTCAGTAAGAAAATTGGTTTCTTGTCATTTGTGACAAAATTAGCTTTTCAACTTGTTGGTCTTGTTAAAAAACGTTTATTTAACCTTCATGAACAGTTTTTAAAAATGCATACTTATATATTTTTTCTAAGGCATCTGCTCTGATAGTCCCTTGTCAGTGGTCTCTCAGGGTACCCATTAATAGCACTTAGCACAATATATTCCATCTTTGTGTGCGATTATTCATCTCATTTCTGTCTCACTCATTGGACTGTAAACTCCACAATGTCAAGCACTGTCTTCCTGCACCTCCCTGTCGTGCCTATCAAATAAAATAGCGCCTGCCTACTATCAGAAGTCTCTGTGAAAGTGTTTGTTGAGGGAATATAGGAGGGATGTAATAAATAATGACGTGACTCATCAACCTCAAACATGTAAGTATACTCAGAGCATGTATTTATCACAGGCTCAAGTCCCACTGACCTATAACTGTATCTTAAAAAAGACAAAAATATTTGGAAACATTTTAACTCTTATGCCAGCAACAACCTGTGTAAATGAATGAATACTACAGTCACAGTTATAACCGTTGGTTATTTTTCCTCACTTAACAGTATGTATCTTTAAGGTGTTGCTTCATTAGTAAACGAAGATATGCTTCTTTTAAAAAAAAAAAAAGCTGCGAGGTGTTTCATTGTGTGGATATACTTTCATTTACTGATTCAGTCTGTTAATGAACAGTAAGATAGTTTTAGCCTTTGTTTTTAAAACAATGCTGCAGTGTATATTGCTAAAATATTTTTATAGACACATTTGAATATATCTATTGGGTGACATTTTGGAGTAAAATATGGGGTCAAAGGATTTGTACTCAGTGAAAACAGATCTTGCCAAATTTTTACTCCAAGTTAGTTGCCACAATTTATATTCCCTTGATGAGTTTCTGAAAGCACCTCTCGGGCCAGCTACTCACCGATATTGTTTATGGTCAGTCGTTTTGAATTTTGGTAATCTGATTAGTGAGAAGTGGCAGGTCCTTCTTAGGCTGTCTCATCTTGCATTTTAAATTATGTAAGAGACTTTTCTTACTCTTTTTCAGGGACACTTCACTCAGTAAGAAAATTGGTTTCTTGTCATTTGTGACAAAATTAGCTTTTCAACTTGTTGGTCTTGTTAAAAAACGTTTATTTAACCTTCATGAACATTTTTTAAAAAATGCATACTTATATATTTTTTCTAAGGCATCTGCTCTGATAGTCCCTTGTCAGTGGTCTCTCAGGGTACCCATTAATAGCACTTAGCACAATATATTCCATCTTTGTGTGCGATTATTCATCTCATTTCTGTCTCACTCATTGGACTGTAAACTCCACAATGTCAAGCACTGTCTTCCTGCACCTCCCTGTCGTGCCTATCAAATAAAATAGCGCCTGCCTACTATCAGAAGTCTCTGTGAAAGTGTTTGTTGAGGGAATATAGGAGGGATGTAATAAATAATGACGTGACTCATCAACCTCAAACATGTAAGTATACTCAGAGCATGTATTTATCACAGGCTCAAGTCCCACTGACCTATAACTGTATCTTAAAAAAGACAAAAAAAAAAAATCATCCTCAATCCAGTTCATGTCAGTACAAATCTTTGAGGACTATATTTGAAATCATTTCATATTTGCTCAAAGAGCTACTGGTTTTTGTAAGGTTGTGGCTTATTTGGTTGTCATTTCTCTCTTACACAGCATCACTTTGTTCATTCAGAAACCTTAAGTCTTTCACCCGCCAAGAAACTGGTGATGAATTTCAGCATTATGTCTCACTAACAGCTAACTTTGAACAGTGGTGAAAAATATTTTTCATAAAGATGATCACTATGTTTAAAGAACTCATGACTTTTTAAAAGAAGAGACACTTAGTTTTCAAATATAATGATGAAGTATAATAAATATTTTACTGTCTGTTGCTTTTTATGAGAGATAAGGGCATGCTTCTTGGAAAAAGGCTTTTTCCATCTCTTAGTTTAAAAGCGTTTTAGGATTTTGGTGTAAATTTTTGAAAGTCGGCACTATAAAAGAACATTTTTGCTAACAGGTACAAATAACAAGGTCAATAGAATGAGGGTGCATAATCTGTATTTGACTATCTGTAATTTAATAGTTCATGACTAGAATTATCTCTGATTGTAAATTTCAAGTCCACCAAAATATATACTTTATTTTAAAAAGTCACATTATTTCAGTAAGTTTAAAAGGTGTTTCTAGAATGGGTACATGTTTAGATATATTGTGTCTACTGCCCTTTAGGTATTTATTGTTTCCATTATGTATTCATACTTATATATTTTTCTAAGGCATCTGCTCTGATAGTCCCTTGTCAGTGGTCTCTCAGGGTACCCATTAATAGCACTTAGCACAATATATTCCATCTTTGTGTGCGATTATTCATCTCATTTCTGTCTCACTCATTGGACTGTAAACTCCACAATGTCAAGCACTGTCTTCCTGCACCTCCCTGTCGTGCCTATCAAATAAAATAGCGCCTGCCTACTATCAGAAGTCTCTGTGAAAGTGTTTGTTGAGGGAATATAGGAGGGATGTAATAAATAATGACGTGACTCATCAACCTCAAACATGTAAGTATACTCAGAGCATGTATTTATCACAGGCTCAAGTCCCACTGACCTATAACTGTATCTTAAAAAAGACAAAAAAAAAAAATCATCCTCAATCCAGTTCATGTCAGTACAAATCTTTGAGGACTATATTTGAAATCATTTCATATTTGCTCAAAGAGCTACTGGTTTTTGTAAGGTTGTGGCTTATTTGGTTGTCATTTCTCTCTTACACAGCATCACTTTGTTCATTCAGAAACCTTAAGTCTTTCACCCGCCAAGAAACTGGTGATGAATTTCAGCATTATGTCTCACTAACAGCTAACTTTGAACAGTGGTGAAAAATATTTTTCATAAAGATGATCACTATGTTTAAAGAACTCATGACTTTTTAAAAGAAGAGACACTTAGTTTTCAAATATAATGATGAAGTATAATAAATATTTTACTGTCTGTTGCTTTTTATGAGAGATAAGGGCATGCTTCTTGGAAAAAGGCTTTTTCCATCTCTTAGTTTAAAAGCGTTTTAGGATTTTGGTGTAAATTTTTGAAAGTCGGCACTATAAAAGAACATTTTTGCTAACAGGTACAAATAACAAGGTCAATAGAATGAGGGTGCATAATCTGTATTTGACTATCTGTAATTTAATAGTTCATGACTAGAATTATCTCTGATTGTAAATTTCAAGTCCACCAAAATATATACTTTATTTTAAAAAGTCACATTATTTCAGTAAGTTTAAAAGGTGTTTCTAGAATGGGTACATGTTTAGATATATTGTGTCTACTGCCCTTTAGGTATTTATTGTTTCCATTATGTATTCATACTCTCTCCCTTTCCTCCCTCCCTGTCCTCCTCCTCAACCTATGTGACCTACAGCCTGGTGGTTGTTTTTCAGACTGTAGTAAAAAGCCCGGTATACTCCCTGGGTTCGTTCTGATGTGTGTGCTTACAAATTTAGGCAAAGGGCTCCCCTTCTCAGCCTTTTAGTTTCCATGGAGGTTTGAATCCATCCTCTCAGGAAAGACAAGGTTATCTGAGGAATGGTCATGATTCAAAAACTTTTAGAAATAGAGTTCAGCTGAAATTCATTTTTTTAATTTCTCCTTTTTTCCCCTTGAAAACATTTGGTATGTGGGCCATTGAAGAAATTGCCAAGCGATGGAGATGTTGACAATAACATATTAGGCAATGTCATGTTGTGCCTGTGGCAGAGATTGGTGCCAGGCTCCAGTGAAGAGCCTGGGATGGGAACCAAGATAAATGGGACCTCACTGAGTATGTCTTGCCCTCCTTCCTTTATTCCTTGAGAAGCGTGCTAAATGAGCATTCTGTGAGAATTGGTGTATCGTTGCTTCTAGTAAGAGGATAGGGTAATAGGTACAGAGTGATTTAAAAGCTTGTGTATTAGCTGTTTTCCTAGTTATTTCAAAAAATTAATATCATTTTATTTTTGAAAGATCCTTATGCCCATAAAAATTGTCATCTCTTTCTCTGAACATGCCCTGACCAACAGGTTTCTGTATCTTTAGTTTAGGGGAATACAAATGTCTGTATGCCTGCTATTGACAGTCATAGATTTAACCTGCAAACATAATCCGATGTAAACCAAAAAGGGCAAAAAAAAAAAAAGCTAGAACAGTTATTTAAAATTCTGCCTGGTTTCCTTTAGGTTATTATTATGTAAGCCAATCCTCGTATTTACATTTGAATTCCTCTCTGTGCCCTTGTTCTTTTTTTTATGGCCCATGACTTTTGCAATGGAAGGTGCCATTCTATTGCTTGTATATGAAGGTAGGACAAAAAGTGTCTCTAACTGTTGTCTTTTATGAGAAGCGTTTGAATCTCTGCCTTTTATAGCCCAAGGTTCAGGACGAATTCTGCAAACCACTCATATTTAAGGAATGGACTTTATCAGGCCAGTATACCTAGCCAAGGATCAACAAGAGATGAGAAAGCGTGGGGCCCTCTCTTCCTCCTGTTATTCCCTAGAGAAATGTGTCAAGGCTGGCTGTTTCTGGGGACATATTGTTAGAGGGGGATTCACAGGCTGGTGGGTGCTAAAGAGCCTGAATTTAGGATGCCAGCTGTTGAAAAAACCTGAAAGTGTCAACTGCCCAGTGTTGCAGACATTTCATCCTCTAAGATATTTTGCTTCCCTCTGTTGGTAGAAATAAGTCATAGGAAACTGAGCCTGCCTGACCTCTCCTGTGAGAAGACAGGGGAGCCCCCATCACAACTAGCTCAGTGTCTTAAGCAGCTAGGATAATCTCAGAGTCATTTTCGAACCACCCTGGTCCCCATCCTGTAATGAAGGGGCTATTGAGAACAGATAGAGTCTAAAAAGACAAATTGTAATAATTGGAATCTTGGCATAGATTGTGTTTTCTATCTTTCTTTCTCTCTTTCTTGCTTCCTCCCTCCCTTCCTTCTTTCCTTTCTTTCTTGATAGGTTTCTTGATGGTTTTATAAGTGCTTTCATTTTTTGTTTTTGAATTGCCATTTGTGTTTTCTTTTTGTCTAAAGTTCCTGTGTCCAGTCCCAGTTTCTTCTTGTCCCTTTGCACAAGAATGTTATCTGGACATCTCAGATAACTTTCTGCCCAAACTGATTTGTTCTGAACTATCCTGTAGTAACTGAACTCAGCTGTGTATATTGTGAGAAACCGTGTCCTGCTTTCTGATGTTGTGATAGGATTGTTGCCCATTGAATTATTAGGACTCCAGGTAGGAGGTCCAGGACAGTCCAGTTTTGTTTTCAAAACTGTAACTGGTTAGCAGCATGATTAGTCAGGTCACGAGTTTTGCATGAAGAACATCATGTGATAGTTGACTTTGCTGGTATGTAAAGGGGATGTGTGATGTCTTTGTTTCCTTTGGATGGGCATGCACACGTGCTAAGTTGATTCAGTCATGTCCAACTCTTTGCGACCCTGTGGACTGTAACCCATTGGGCTCTTCTGTCCATGGGGTTCTCCAGGCAAGAATACTGGAGTGGGTTGCCATGCTCTTCTCCAGAGGATCTTCCCGACCCAGGGATCAAACCCAAGTCTCTTGTATCTCCTACATTGGCAGATAGGTTCTTTACTACTAGCACCACCTAGGAAGTCCCTTGGCTGGGCAGGTGGCTTTCAAAGAGCCATATACTGGGGTTCCTTGTGGGATTTAGTGTGATCAGAGTGCTCTCACACACTTGCATCTGGTAGATGATCACCAGAAGTATTGATGGCTGAATGATACTCCACTTAATATATATCACATTTCTTTGTCCACTCATCAGTGGTGACTTAGACTGTTCCCATGTCTTGACAAAAAAAACTTACCAGAAGCCTTGTCTCTGGGGCCTTGTGACAGTAGCTCAGGTTAGACTTGGCCAAAGGCAGGGTGACCATCTTGCTCCTGCGTAAGGGAAAAACACTCAGTGGGGGAAGAAGATTTCATTCCCTTCTGTCCTTGGCTCATGTGCAGAGGAGGCAAGGCAGAGAGGAGTAAGCCAGACAGATTAAAACAATATTTTATATAAAAATAATCCCTAAGAATAAAAGGAGAACAATTTTAAAGTTCTTCTGTGGGCAACTCAAGATGTTGTGGTCCAATTTTGCGAATCTTTGTGTAAGGATGGTAATTAAATGGCCCATGAGAGGGATGGTTTATTTACCTTAAAGCACCCCAAAGTTGCATCTGATCTACACAGATTTGCTTGAAATACCATCCTTTGGGATGTCATGAATAAATTTGTATCTTATCTTTTATTATTTTAGGATGATTTGTTCCTTTACTTGTTGAAAAATAGATATTAGAGAATTAGTATTTTTGATAACTTCTCATAAAATTTCATAGTTATTTCATGTTTAAATCAAAAAAGCATTGATACAAGAGGTTTGCCAGTAGTCAGTATAAATGTAATGCTCACCGCTGAGAAGTAGTCACTTCAGAGTGAGGGTGACCATTGTCATAGTCATTTCAGTGCTGAAATTTGAGATTCAAAAACTTGTTTCCTTTAATAAAACTGATGTATAGGAAATTTAGTAAATTTTTAACCAAACTGGAATACATTTCATAGACGTCTCAGCCTTGGTCTACATTGCGTAGAAAATTTACTATGTAACTGAGAGCTGTTCACTTCAGCCTTTATTGAGGTATAAATGATGAAAAAATTTTAAGATATTTAAAGTATACATCACAACGATTTGATATATATATATATATATATATATATATATATATATATATATAAATAGTTTCCTCCTCTAGATTATTAATGTGTCTATTATCTCATATATTTATCATTTGTGTGTGTGAGAGAATATTTAAGTTTTACTGTCTTAGCAAATTTCAATACAATACAGTGTTATTACCTATAGTCACCATGTAATACATTATATCCTCAGAACTTGTTAATCATATAAGCTAAAAGTTTGTACCCTTTTACAAACTGTTCCCTATTTCCCCTGTCTCCAGCCTCCAGCAATCCGTTTTCTACACTGATTTTATGAATTAGGCATTTTTTAAAAATATATTCCACCTATATGTGATACCATGCAGTATTTGTCTTCCTCTGCCTGACTTCTCTCACTTAGCATAACATCCTGAAGTTCCATCCATGATGTCAAAGATGTTCTTTCTGAATAATATTCAGAAATATTGATGACTGAGTGATACTCCATTTTATATATACCACATTTTCTTTGTCCACTCATCAGTGGAGACAGACTTTTCCATGTCTTGGCTGTGGTGAATAATGCTTTTTAATGAATATGGGAGAGCCAGATGTCTCTTTGAGGTCCTGTTTTCCTTTCTGTTGGATACATTTCCAAAACTGAGATTGTCGTGTCGTGGTAGTTTTATTTTTAATTTTCCCAAGAGCGTCCATACTGCTTTCTTTTGAGGCTACACCAATTTACATTCTCATCAACAGTGCCCCAAATTCCTTTTTTTTCCACATCCTCCCCAACACTTGTTATCACTTGTCTTTTGTTGAAGAGTAGTCATTCTCAGGGGTGTAAGGTCATATCTCAAGTGGCTTTGATTTGCACATTCCTGATGATTAGTGATGTGGAGCATGAGTTTATGTATTTTTGGAAAAATGTCTCTTTAATAATCTGCCCATTTTAAAATTAGATTGTTTAGTTTCTGCTCTTGGGTTGTGTGAATTATTTATGTATTTTGAATAGTAACCCTATATCACATGCATGATTTGCAGTTTCTCCCATTATGTAAGTTGCCTTTTCACTGTGTTCATGGTTTCTTTTGCTCTCCAGCTTTTTAGTCTGATATAGTGCCACGTGTTTATTTTTTTCTTTTGTTGCCTTTGCTTTTGGCATCAATTCCAGAAGTCATTGCCAAGATTGGTGTGAAGGCCCCTACTAAGTTTTCTTCTTAAGGTTTTATAGTTACAGGTTTTAAATTTAAAATTTTAATCCATTTAAAGTTGATTTTTGAGGGTAATGAGAGAAAGGTATAGTTTCATTGTTTTGCATGTGCTTATCCAGGGTTATTTTTCAAATATTTATTTTTATTTGTTTATTTGGCTGCATCAGATCTTACTCGCGACAGGAGGATTGTTGGTTGAGGCATGAGAACTCTTAGTTGGAGCGTGTGGGATCTAGTTCCCTGACCGGGAATCAAATCTAGGCTTCCTGCATTGGGAGCATGGAATCCTAGCCACTGGAGCACCAGGAAAGTCCTGAGTATCCAGTCTTTAAGAACATTTTTTATCGAAGTTCTAGAATTGGCCCAAATCTCTCATGTAATATGGATATTTAGTCATTCAAAGACTAGTTTGATAAGTATAGACATTTTGTTTTGTTTTTGATTTTCCTTTGAGAATGTTATTTATTTGAGATCTATGCCTGGAGTATGTTCTGAAACATATGAAGCCATTGATAAATGAAACATTTTCTGAATATATGCAATCTTTAAATATGCTTTGATATGTTTATACTGTAACTTTTAAAATGCTAAAGTGTAGGAGGAACTTATCTCTTGTTTGCTTTTGGATTCTCCGTAGAGTGGCCATGAAATCACTTTTCTTTAGCTATCCTTTTTCTTATCCACATAATATGAAGTTGACTGTAGCAAATGATGAATAATGCAACATTTTTATTAAAAAGGCTTATATTTTGCAATGTTTAAAATTTTTATATCTTTGAATGTCAGTCATATAGTACTATTTACTTTGAAAATTTTGAATCTTCTAGAGTAGCCATGTAAATAGGAACTTGATCTTTATTAATGACTAAATGATAAAAAACAACTAAGCCATAGAAGCTACATTCACCAGCTTATTTCTACTTTCCCTTCTGTTTATTTGTTAATAACATCTGCTTGAACAAGGAAGAGAGGGGATGAGACAAAAATATGAGATTTGGTTAAGATAAGAATGTGAAGACCTAAAAATATTTCAATTTTTAAAATTGTTTTTTGTGTATTGAGGCAATTCAGAGTAAATTTATTTGCATATCTCCAAATGTGAATATTTTCTTTTAGCGTGATTTGAATATTGTTTAGGTGTTGGGGAAATAAAATTTATAAGACTAGAAGATAATGACATAGGGTTTGAATAGACTTGTCACTTTAAAATTATATTTATGCATGTTTTAATTTATTTTCTTTGTTACCTAATAGCCTTACAGTCTCAATCTTACTTTGTATGTAGCAGTATTTTATGGTATATAAGTAACTTTATGCCATTATACCAAGGGTTAGACTAAGTGAATATTATTTGAACATTACCTGAAAATGATGCTTTCTGTGTATATTTAACATAATTTTAGAATTCTGTTTCAACAGCACATATTAAACCTCTATATTAATTTTTTGGAAGATAATTATAGAGTCCAGTTTTGCAAAAATCACCATTATTTAGATTAAGAATTTAGCTGAGATTTTTTTAAGTTACACTTTAAAACAAACTATTATTATTTTTGATCAAAGTAAAAATTTATTAAAAAATCATTTCTGTTGTAAATATTTCTGTATATGACTCAACAAAGTACTGAATTTTAATTTCAGTTTGCATTTGCATTCTGGAGATATTATGGATCTTTAAAAACCTATGATGCTTTAAAATTAGTTATTTCTTTTTAATTATATTTTTAATATATAGATATTTTTGGTAAGATTTCAGATTAAAATGCTAGAGAAGAGCCTAACAGTCTTTATTTTGTATGTTCAGATCTATAGTCAGACAATAATGAATAACTTCTGCCCTATGCACTGTAGCACTCTCAACTGCAAATTGAAAATGTGATCAACTCTAACATATTATATTGAAGGAGGGAGGTACTGTATATATAATCCCCAAAAGAATTTATCTTTGGCTCTGGAATACATTAAGCCTTTATTCTTTCTTGTTTATCTTTATTGTACCGTCAGTAGCACATGCTCATCATCTCCCCTAAAGGTAACAGAAATCCCAGACGTATGACATGGAACTTAGTCTGCTGGGCAAATTGTGCTTAAAAGGATTTAAAAAAACAATACACGGTTACACACAGCAGTGTTGTGTGGAAAATGTGTGCCAAAAGTGACATAAGCATTGTAGGAAGTAGGTGGTACTTGGGATACTGGGATTCTAGAGTAGTCAGTGAACTTCGTGTTCTTGGAATTTATACTTGGTTATCACCTTAAGGACTGAGCTCAAATAAGCAGAAAAAACAGAGGAATATTTTTCAAGCAGTGGAAATTTAAGTTGTCAAGTTAGGATTGTGCCTAGAATGTTTGTCTGGAAGAAGATGAGGTCATGTGCTGTGACCAAGGGTGACATTGATGAAGCACTGTTGGGCTGCAGAGTTTGTTCTCTGGCTTCTGAAAGTCTTGGGATTGAGGGCAACAAGTGTTAAAGAACTAGTTGTGTCAGATGGATCGGAGGGCAGTGAGCTTTATGAGGCTGTGCGTTGGGGTTGTGCATTTGAAAATGTTTTATAAAATAACACTGTATGCTACAGATTTTGATTGCTAGACCTGACAATATTTAAACTGTTAATAAGGAAATCAACCCTCAATATTCATTGGAAGGACTGATGCTAAAGATCCAGTACTTTGGCCACTTGATGCTAAGAGCTGACTCATTGGAAACTGAGACTCTGATATTGGGAAAGATTGAAGGTACAAGGAGAAGTGGGTGACAAAGGATGAGATGGTCGGATGGCATCACCAACTCAATAGATGTGAGTTTGAGCAAACTCTGGGAGATGGTGAAGAACAGGGAAGCCTGACACGCTGCAGTCCAGGGGGTTGCAGAGTTGGACACAACTGAATGACTGAATAACAACAACCTTGGTGCTCCAGTGGCCAAGACTCCATGCTCCCAATGCAGGGGGCCTGAGTTTGATCCCTGGTCAGGAAAATAGATACCATATGTTGCAACTAAGACCTGGTACTACCAAATAAATAATAATAAATGAATATTTTTAAAATGACCCTCTTTAATTAAAAATACAGATTCTGACTCAGTAGGTCTGGAGTGGAGCCAGTCTGCCTTTCTAACAAGCACCCAGGTGATAATAACAAGGAGAGAAACAGCCCTAGAACGCTTGCAATTATAGAGATCGCACTGAGAATTAATTAGATGTGAGGCTAAAATGGTGTGTTTGACGTATGATTTCTGCTTGGATTTGATTTAATAGGCAATGGACACCATTCAGTAAAGGCTTTTGAGATTGTAGTGGAGATTGGGAAGGAAGGGTGGTAGGGGAAGGATGGTCAAGAGATACATCAGAATGGGGCATGGTGTGGGTGATGTTGACTAGAACCTGAAGAGAGCTGAGTCTTAGGAGACTGCTGTAACCATCCGGGCATGATGAGGTCCAGGATGAGGGCAATAGCCATGGAAATTGAAAGACAATTGTATAACCCATATTTACCTAGGTTTTACTTTTTAAAAGAAAACAACCTAGTTTGATGAAGCACTTGGGTTTTCTCTGGCTTCTGAAAGTCTTGGGATTGAGGGCAACAAGTGTTAAAGAACTAGTTGTGTCAGATGGATCGGAGGGCAGTGAGCTTTATGAGGCTGTGCGTTGGGGTTGTGCATTTGAAAATGTTTTATAAAATAACACTGTATGCTACAGATTTTGATTGCTAGACCTGACAATATTTAAACTGTTAATAAGGAAATCAACCCTCAATATTCATTGGAAGGACTGATGCTAAAGATCCAGTACTTTGGCCACTTGATGCTAAGAGCTGACTCATTGGAAACTGAGACTCTGATATTGGGAAAGATTGAAGGTACAAGGAGAAGTGGGTGACAAAGGATGAGATGGTCGGATGGCATCACCAACTCAATAGATGTGAGTTTGAGCAAACTCTGGGAGATGGTGAAGAACAGGGAAGCCTGACACGCTGCAGTCCAGGGGGTTGCAGAGTTGGACACAACTGAATGACTGAATAACAACAACCTTGGTGCTCCAGTGGCCAAGACTCCATGCTCCCAATGCAGGGGGCCTGAGTTTGATCCCTGGTCAGGAAAATAGATACCATATGTTGCAACTAAGACCTGGTACTACCAAATAAATAATAATAAATGAATATTTTAAAATGACCCTCTTTAATTAAAAATACAGATTCTGACTCAGTAGGTCTGGAGTGGAGCCAGTCTGCCTTTCTAACAAGCACCCAGGTGATAATAACAAGGAGAGAAACAGCCCTAGAACGCTTGCAATTATAGAGATCGCACTGAGAATTAATTAGATGTGAGGCTAAAATGGTGTGTTTGACGTATGATTTCTGCTTGGATTTGATTTAATAGGCAATGGACACCATTCAGTAAAGGCTTTTGAGATTGTAGTGGAGATTGGGAAGGAAGGGTGGTAGGGGAAGGATGGTCAAGAGATACATCAGAATGGGGCATGGTGTGGGTGATGTTGACTAGAACCTGAAGAGAGCTGAGTCTTAGGAGACTGCTGTAACCATCCGGGCATGATGAGGTCCAGGATGAGGGCAATAGCCATGGAAATTGAAAGACAATTGTATAACCCATATTTACCTAGGTTTTACTTTTTTAAAAAAAAAGAAAACAACCTAGTTTATGTATGGTATTTGAAGTCCTTTGAGGAAGTGGATTAGTGTTGGCAGCATATTTGACTGTGGTGGTGCAAATACGGAAGTTTGAGTGTGAAAGGCCTGTGTTTAGGATGCCACCTGCCTCCAGATATTCTGGAGTTTAGTGGCTGCACCACATTTAGATTCCTGCTGCTTGTTTTTCCCCACTCAGACACTGAGACTCCCTGGCAAGCTTGTCTCTCCATCGCCGCAGGCTTTCTCGAGTCATTAGCGTCCCCAGTGCCTCTCAGGCAGGTCTTCTAATGTCTGCGGGTGCTAAGCGGGCTTGGGAGGGGTCTCATCCTGATGGCAGGGGAAAGCAATGAAAGAGAAAATTTTGCTTGGCTGAACTGATACCCTGAGAAGTCCTTATTATCTTTATTTTCTCCAGTAAGAACGTTTAACCAGCTCTCACAAAGTCTCTTTTCAAGGCAGTCTCACCCTCTACTCTTTTCTTTTGACCAGTACACTCACTTCTTGTTTCCTTCAGACATCTTGAATGCTAAGGTTCTGAAGCAAATTTTGTAAATGTCTATAAACAATCTTTTGTTGCAAAATACAAAGCTTACTAAAACATGGTTTTGGAATACATTTAAATACAAAAGTCCAACAGGGAAAATTAAGTGGATTTAACACAGGAAATTCAGAAAGTAACAGAAGTAACAAGAACAGCTTTGTTTCCACTTAAGGGTATTGCCAGAAGAGGAGAAAACCCACCCCAACCCTCTTCAAGCCTTTTGAACAAGGAACCGTGCTCTTGGGAGAATGGGTTTGAAGGACATGTGATTCCTTTGTATTAGCTGCTTTTTCTGGAAAGTGGCCTGAGGGTTACAGCTGGGTGCCCACTGCCTGGTCATCTCATACGGGAATTACAGAGGTACAAGATGGCAGAGGTGGACTTTTTAAGTTTTCTTCTTATTACTTTTTTTAAACAGGCAAACTCCTTCTTGCTCAACTACTTTGTTTTCCTCCTGGGTGTGAAATAAATCATGGGCATGATGAGGTCCAGGATGAGGGCAATAGCCATGGAAATTGAAAGACAATTGTATAACCCATATTTACCTAGGTTTTACTTTTTTAAAAAAAAAGAAAACAACCTAGTTTATGTATGGTATTTGAAGTCCTTTGAGGAAGTGGATTAGTGTTGGCAGCATATTTGACTGTGGTGGTGCAAATACGGAAGTTTGAGTGTGAAAGGCCTGTGTTTAGGATGCCACCTGCCTCCAGATATTCTGGAGTTTAGTGGCTGCACCACATTTAGATTCCTGCTGCTTGTTTTTCCCCACTCAGACACTGAGACTCCCTGGCAAGCTTGTCTCTCCATCGCCGCAGGCTTTCTCGAGTCATTAGCGTCCCCAGTGCCTCTCAGGCAGGTCTTCTAATGTCTGCGGGTGCTAAGCGGGCTTGGGAGGGGTCTCATCCTGATGGCAGGGGAAAGCAATGAAAGAGAAAATTTTGCTTGGCTGAACTGATACCCTGAGAAGTCCTTATTATCTTTATTTTCTCCAGTAAGAACGTTTAACCAGCTCTCACAAAGTCTCTTTTCAAGGCAGTCTCACCCTCTACTCTTTTCTTTTGACCAGTACACTCACTTCTTGTTTCCTTCAGACATCTTGAATGCTAAGGTTCTGAAGCAAATTTTGTAAATGTCTATAAACAATCTTTTGTTGCAAAATACAAAGCTTACTAAAACATGGTTTTGGAATACATTTAAATACAAAAGTCCAACAGGGAAAATTAAGTGGATTTAACACAGGAAATTCAGAAAGTAACAGAAGTAACAAGAACAGCTTTGTTTCCACTTAAGGGTATTGCCAGAAGAGGAAAAAACCCACCCCAACCCTCTTCAAGCCTTTTGAACAAGGAACCGTGCTCTTGGGAGAATGGGTTTGAAGGACATGTGATTCCTTTGTATTAGCTGCTTTTTCTGGAAAGTGGCCTGAGGGTTACAGCTGGGTGCCCACTGCCTGGTCATCTCATACGGGAATTACAGAGGTACAAGATGGCAGAGGTGGACTTTTTAAGTTTTCTTCTTATTACTTTTTTTAAACAGGCAAACTCCTTCTTGCTCAACTACTTTGTTTTCCTCCTTGAAGAGAGAATGTGATTTGATATTTGTATAAATAAATCATATTAACTTAGTGGAAAGATAGCACATCCTTGTTTGCTGGATGAATCTCTATGTCTCTTGGCTAGATAGACATCTCCTGGTGTTTTAACGAGTATCCAGAAATGTTACTATTTACGTTGAAAGCATCCATGTATTTCTAACTATTTAACATACTTAATAAATAACTATGAAATGAAATTGAGATCAAACACTATTTTTGTAGTACTCTGCTTCTGGTTTTCACATGCTGCTATAGCTCTGTCTCTCCAAATGAACATATTCTTGTTATGAAAGACTTTATGGTGGGTCTCTTAGGTCAAGCAGCTTTCTTGGAGTTTGGTTATTTATAAAATGAATTTTTAAAAAAATTTTGGCCTATTATTGGTTTTCTTTTTTAAATGCATTTTATCTATTTATTTATTTTAGTCTATTCTCGGTTTTCACTGCTGCCGCAGGCTCCTCTCTAGTTGCAGGGAATGAGAGCTACTCTCTAGTTGAGGTGAGCAAGCTTCTTCTTGTGGTGACTTCTCTTATCGTGGAACTCGGGCTCTAAGACACATGGGCTTCAATAGTTGAAGCAAACGGGCTCAGTAGTTGTGGCTCATGGGCTTAATTGCTCCGCAGCATGTGGGATCTTCCCAGATTAGGGATTGAACTCGTGTCTCCTGCATTGGCAGGCAAACTCTTCACCACTGAGCTACCAGGGTAGCCCCTTTTATTGTTTTTTTATTTTCATTTATTTTTCATCCATCTTTATTCTTTGGCCTTTGTGGGCCTCCCATTGCAGCAGCTTTCTCATTGCAGAGCTCTGGGAGCATGTGCTCCTAAGCACTGGCTCATAATTGGACACACTGGTCCAGCTGCTCTTCAGCATTTGGAATCTTCCTGGGCCAGGGATCGAACTGGTGCCCTTTGCACTGAAAGGTGGACTCTTTACCCACTGGACCACCAAGAAAGCCTTATAAAATGATTTGGCATCCTTACTACCCAGCCAGCCTTGTTGATTTTTCATGACTCTATCCTGATATATCGCCTAGAAAATATTTTTTTTCTAAAATGTGTTATGTTCTCATTTAAATAACTATTTCTACATCTGCTTTTTTTTTTTTTTAAAGATTTATTTATTTATTTATTTTTGGGCGGGGGTCGGGTTGGGGAGGGAGGGGAGCAGGTGGGCCACTTCTATTGGTCTTTTGTTTCTCTCTGTTCATCCGTCTTTGTTCTTTGGCTCCTGTGGGCCTCCCATCGCGGTGGCCTCTGTCGTCGCAGAGCGCCGGCTCTGGGTGCATGCGCTCCAGAGCTCCGGCTCGGTAATTGGACACATCAGTCCAGCCGCTCCGCGGCACGTAGGATCTTCCCAGGCCAGGGCTCGAACCGGCGCCCCTTGCACTGCAAGGCGGTGTCCTTACCCACTGGACCACCAAGAAAGCCTTATAAAATGATTTGGCATCCTTACTACCCAGCCAGCCTTGTTGATTTTTCATGACTCTATCCTGATATATCGCCTAGAAAATATTTTTTTTCTAAAATGTGTTATGTTCTCATTTAAATAACTATTTCTACATCTGCTTTTTTTTTTTTTTAAAGATTTATTTATTTATTTATTTTTGGGCGGGGGTCGGGTTGGGGAGGGAGGGGAGCAGGTGGGCCACTTCTATTGGTCTTTTGTTTCTCTCTGTACATCCGTCTTTGTTCTTTGGCTCCTGTGGGCCTCCCATCGCGGTGGCGTCTGTCATCGCAGAGCGCCGCCTCTGGGCGCATGCGCTCCAGAGCTCCAGCTCAGTAATTGGACACATCAGTCCAGCCGCTCCGCGGCACGTAGGATCTTCCCAGGCCAGGGCTCGAACCGGCGCCCCTTGCACTGCAAGGCGGTGTCCTTACCCACTGGACCACCAGGGGAAGCCCTACATCTGCTTTTTTTAAGAGTAATTGTTCCTATAGGTATCACCAACATGACAATGTCATTAGACATTTACATATATTCTGGAATGACTTAACTTGCCCTTGTCTCTCTTGTGTGATATTTATTTCCATGAATGATGACCTTAGCTACCCCATCACTCAGCCAAGAAACCTGGGCATCCTTGGCCTTCCAGAAGACACTCATCCCCCACAGTTGTTATCTACTGATCTTATCTTCCAAATATCCCTTAATTCCATCACTTCTCCACTCTATTCTTTCTTCCCACTTGGTTTCCCTTCTCTTTAGGTCAAACTCCTATTCCTTCTCACTTATTATTGCAAATTGTCCAGACTGGCTAGTCCTTCTATAGACTTACCCCAAGATGACAACCTGGCTCATGTTTTCCTAATAGAACTCCTTTTTCTTTCCTTTTTCCCTATCATGCCTCTTTTATTTATATTTATATGCATCCATCTTTTTTAATTCTTTGGCATGTGTGCGCCTCCCACTGCAGTGACCTCTCTCACTGTGGAGCACCATCTCTGGGCACATGTGCTCAAGAGCACTGGCTCGTAATTGGACATACCAGTCTAGCCTCTCTGCGGCACGTGGGGTCTTCCCAGGCCAGGGATCAAACCAGTGTCCCTTGCACTGCAAGGCAGACTCTTTACCCACTGGACCACCAGGGAAGCCAAAGAACTCCTTTTGATTTTTGCAACTAACGCATCATAGAATATTTTCACTTGATCTTTGTATTGGAAGTTTATACATTTTTCATTTAGTAAAGACACATTAGGCTGAGTACCAACTAAAGGTTTGTGCATATTTGCTATCACTGGTTTTATGAGATCTATGGTAGTCTTCACAAAGCTCTGCAGTTTCGCAATCATATTGTTCCATCCAGAAATACAGTAACAGTCTATACATATTTAAAATATGCTTTAGAAAAGTGTTAGGGATTGAGGTTGATTTATTAATTATACATTATAGTTCTTTCCACTTAAAATAGTGAAAAATAAGCTCCAATGAATGTTTTGCTGAAGAATATCAGGGCTTTGTATTTTCATGGGTTATTGTTGTTAAGAATGAGACTCAGGGCATTTCCTATAGGTATCACCAACATGACAATGTCATTAGACATTTACATATATTCTGGAATGACTTAACTTGCCCTTGTCTCTCTTGTGTGATATTTATTTCCATGAATGATGACCTTAGCTACCCCATCACTCAGCCAAGAAACCTGGGCATCCTTGGCCTTCCAGAAGACACTCATCCCCCACAGTTGTTATCTACTGATCTTATCTTCCAAATATCCCTTAATTCCATCACTTCTCCACTCTATTCTTTCTTCCCACTTGGTTTCCCTTCTCTTTAGGTCAAACTCCTATTCCTTCTCACTTATTATTGCAAATTGTCCAGACTGGCTAGTCCTTCTATAGACTTACCCCAAGATGACAACCTGGCTCATGTTTTCCTAATAGAACTCCTTTTTCTTTCCTTTTTCCCTATCATGCCTCTTTTATTTATATTTATATGCATCCATCTTTTTTAATTCTTTGGCATGTGTGCGCCTCCCACTGCAGTGACCTCTCTCACTGTGGAGCACCATCTCTGGGCACATGTGCTCAAGAGCACTGGCTCGTAATTGGACATACCAGTCTAGCCTCTCTGCGGCACGTGGGGTCTTCCCAGGCCAGGGATCAAACCAGTGTCCCTTGCACTGCAAGGCAGACTCTTTACCCACTGGACCACCAGGGAAGCCAAAGAACTCCTTTTGATTTTTGCAACTAACGCATCATAGAATATTTTCACTTGATCTTTGTATTGGAAGTTTATACATTTTTCATTTAGTAAAGACACATTAGGCTGAGTACCAACTAAAGGTTTGTGCATATTTGCTATCACTGGTTTTATGAGATCTATGGTAGTCTTCACAAAGCTCTGCAGTTTCGCAATCATATTGTTCCATCCAGAAATACAGTAACAGTCTATACATATTTAAAATATGCTTTAGAAAAGTGTTAGGGATTGAGGTTGATTTATTAATTATACATTATAGTTCTTTCCACTTAAAATAGTGAAAAATAAGCTCCAATGAATGTTTTGCTGAAGAATATCAGGGCTTTGTATTTTCATGGGTTATTGTTGTTAAGAATGAGACTCAGGGCATCCCTGGTGGTCCAGTGAGTAAGGACACTGCCTTGCAGTGCAAGGGACACCAGTTGGATACCTGACCTGGGCGGATCCCACGTGCCACAGAACGGCTGATCCCATGTGTCCAACTACTGAGCTGGAGCTCTGGAGGGCATGCACCCAGAGTCAGTACTCTGCAATGAGAGACGCCGCTGCAATTGGAGGCCTACACAGGCCAGAGAACAAAGATGGATGGAAATAAATAAATGAAACATCAATAGAAGTGGCCAAAAAAAAAATAGAATGAGACGCATATATTTTCTTTACACTTTTATCTTAGTTTTTCCTTCTCAGCTCTGTTGTAGGTTCTTGTGGAAACACAAATTTGAGCCCCCCCATTATATTTTTTCTGGATTTCCTATGTCTTGTTGATAAAAGTTCATAGTCTGTTTGCTTAAAGAAAGCCTTCTGTACCTCCCTGTGACTTTTGACATTGCTCTTCTGGTGGTCTTTTTCTACCCAGGACCACATGTGTCTGAATCACCTGAGATGCATCTTAAAATTATTAGTTCCCAGACCGTCTCCCAGATCTGCCAAGTCAGAGACTCTGGAAGTGAATCCTAGGAATCTGGACCCTACCCCTAGATGATAAGCATGAAGTCTGCTGACTTTGTTCCAAGGAGTAACTAACTTCAGCTGGTGAAGTGTGTATGTTGTTCCCCTGGGAATCCCCTCCCTCTTCCTGTGATCCCTGCTCAGAGATGCTGCAAGTCTGTGCTCACATTTGTCCTTGCACAGATTTTGTCGGACTTCCCTCCACACCGTAGCATTTTCATTTATTTACATATTTTACTTCTCAGCTATTTGGAGGCTCACAAGAGAAGGAGCTGTGTTTCCTTCAGTGCTGTCTCCCTAGAATTTGGTGTACAGTGAATGTCTATATAGCAGTGACTGTCCAATGTTAATAGATAAATGAAATTATGTAATCATATTTATCTGACAAGGTGATAAGCCTTGGAGACAGGATCCTTGTTTATTTGTTGCCATATTTATATTTATGCATTGCACTTACGTTTTCTTTATTACTTGCTTAAGGTGATGGATTTAGTCATGAAGATCTCATCCTGATTCACAATTCCACTGAGTATATATTATCATTATCTATATAATCTTATTAATAGCTAGGGGTCATGGCTATGTATGGGCTTCCTTAGTGGCTCAGTGGTAAAGAATTTGCCTGCAATGAAGGAGATGAAGGTGACTTGAGTTTGATCCCTAGGTTGGAAAGCTCTCCTGCAGAAGCAAATGGCAACCCATTCCAATGTTCTTGCCTAGAAAATCCTATGCACAGAGGAGCCTGGTAGGCTCTTGGTGGGAAAAGAATTGGACATACCAAGTGACTGAGCACACACACACACACACACAGAGCTGTGATGTACTAAGAAATTCTTGGTTTTGATGATTATAGATGCTGTAATGTTGCCTTTACTACCACCACCAATAATGTGCCCCCAATAGTAATGATACGTAAGTTGAATACTGGAACTTTTTGTTACTTTTTATTATTTTCAGCCATAACTGAAATCTTGTTCTAACTATAACAGTGCAACCTGATTTTTACTTCATCTTGCTAAATATAAGAAGAGAATAAATGAAAAAAAATTGCTATTC
The DNA here is from genome assembly GCA_022376925.1 of Tragulus kanchil. NCBI lineage: Eukaryota > Metazoa > Chordata > Mammalia > Artiodactyla > Tragulidae > Tragulus > Tragulus kanchil. The sequence continues at coordinate 50,594,534 of JAIOJX010000029.1, read as the reverse complement.
TTCACAGTTTCCATGGTAATGGAACAGAGCCTTCGATGTGTTTTACCAGGATGGAACGCTAGCACAACCTGTTTTCTCTCTCTTACACACACAATATATGTGTATGCACATGAACACACACACATACTCACATATATAACTAACATACACTGCAGAAATGTATTTTGTTAAAACTAGTATCAATTTTAATACTGCTTGTTGCTTTAGTTAATTTGCCTTACCAGTGCTGTTTGCCTTATCAGAAAATGATAAACACTATCTAAATTCATGTTATAACAAATATTTAGAAAACAAGATAGGAGCAAATGTATGTATCATGATTTCAAAATATACTACAATATCATAAAAATTATGAATACTTAACTCTCTTAATCATTGGGGGTTTAATAAAGTTAGGAAGTAGAAGTTTTTATTCCTATTGTTTGCTCATTGTCTTGCCGACATGCATTTATGTAATTGTGTGCCATCTCTTGGAAGAGTCAGGCACAGGGCGTGTAGTGGTAATTAACTGCATTATTTTTTTCTAAGTGTGAATGAATTAGCTTATTTGATGAGAAAGTACATTAAAATTTCTTTTGTCCTCTAAAAGGCTGAATTTGGAAATGCCTCCCCTTTTTATGGGATCTAGATAGATTTGGTAATTTGATTTATAATATCAATATAGAAAATAATTCAATTTTGTACCTGTGAAATTAGTGAATATCTATTTTTGCTTATACCAGCTTGTTGTTGTCAATGATTTGAATTTAGTATGGCTATTAAAGACCTGTAGTCCTTGTTTTATTTATTTATTTATGTTTTTGTTTGACTGCTCAGAAGAGTCTTTAACTTGGATGACCATTAAGTTCTCTAGAATAGCTCTGTTTTGACCATTCTGGGACATTTCCTTTTGGAAGATGATGTGTTCTTTCTGTTTATCCTAGTAATTTTTCTTAAATGGTATCTTCAGAATAATTCTGTTCCATTATTTTGGTTTTCATTGAAAGTTCAAAAAAGTAATCACTAGTTTGTTATCTATATCTGAGTGTCTGTTTTCATTTTTGTTACATTCACAAGTTTCTTGTATTTTTTAGATTCCATATATAAGTGATATCATATTGGATTTGTCTTTCTCTGAGTTATTTCACTTAGCATAATACCCTCCAAGTCTATCTTGTTGATCCATTCTTCTGCTGATAGACATTTAGGTTGTTTCCATATCTTGGTGGTTGAAAATAATGATGCTGTGAACATTGGGATGCATGTGTCTTTTCAAATTAGTGTTTTCTTTTTTTTTTTGCAGGTATATATCCAAGAGTGAAATTGCTAGGTCATATGGTAGCTCTATAGTTAGTTTTTTGAGAAACCTCCAGACAGTTTTCCACAGTGATGTACCAGTTTACATTCCTACCAGTAGTGTTTTGAAGTCTAAAATGATGGACTTAAACTTGAGATACCATGAGCTTGAGAGACTGGGAGCCAGAAACAGTGACTTGACTATCCTTGAATATTGGTTTTGACTAAAACCAGTGAGCTTGAGAGATATATGTAATTGGGTTTAAAGTGGGTTTTCCTATTGTTTGCTCATTGTCTTGCCGACATGCATTTATGTAATTGTGTGCCATCTCTTGGAAGAGTCAGGCACAGGGCGTGTAGTGGTAATTAACTGCATTATTTTTTTCTAAGTGTGAATGAATTAGCTTATTTGATGAGAAAGTACATTAAAATTTCTTTTGTCCTCTAAAAGGCTGAATTTGGAAATGCCTCCCCTTTTTATGGGATCTAGATAGATTTGGTAATTTGATTTATAATATCAATATAGAAAATAATTCAATTTTGTACCTGTGAATTTATTTAATATCTATTTTTGCTTATACCAGCTTGTTGTTGTCAATGATTTGAATTTAGTATGGCTATTAAAGACCTGTAGTCCTTGTTTTATTTATTTATTTATGTTTTTGTTTGACTGCTCAGAAGAGTCTTTAACTTGGATGACCATTAAGTTCTCTAGAATAGCTCTGTTTTGACCATTCTGGGACATTTCCTTTTGGAAGATGATGTGTTCTTTCTGTTTATCCTAGTAATTTTTCTTAAATGGTATCTTCAGAATAATTCTGTTCCATTATTTTGGTTTTCATTGAAAGTTCAAAAAAGTAATCACTAGTTTGTTATCTATATCTGAGTGTCTGTTTTCATTTTTGTTACATTCACAAGTTTCTTGTATTTTTTAGATTCCATATATAAGTGATATCATATTGGATTTGTCTTTCTCTGAGTTATTTCACTTAGCATAATACCCTCCAAGTCTATCTTGTTGATCCATTCTTCTGCTGATAGACATTTAGGTTGTTTCCATATCTTGGTGGTTGAAAATAATGATGCTGTGAACATTGGGATGCATGTGTCTTTTCAAATTAGTGTTTTCTTTTTTTTTTTGCAGGTATATATCCAAGAGTGAAATTGCTAGGTCATATGGTAGCTCTATAGTTAGTTTTTTGAGAAACCTCCAGACAGTTTTCCACAGTGATGTACCAGTTTACATTCCTACCAGTAGTGTTTTGAAGTCTAAAAATGATGGACTTAAACTTGAGATACCATGAGCTTGAGAGACTGGGAGCCAGAAACAGTGACTTGACTATCCTTGAATATTCCCAGAAAAGGTTTCTCAGAATCCTTAAAAGACTTCATAATATCTTGTAGAATGGTCCAGGTTAGATTGATTTTCTCCAGGGTATACCTTTAGATAACAAGGACGTTAACTCCCCCTTATGCAAGTGGAGAAATCTCCACGTATGAACTTAATAGTTTCTGAGTTTTTTGTTTTAATTTTTAAATTTTCTCTACTCTACAGAAAAAAAAAAAAAAGAGGTAGGAGTTGTTACTAATGCTTGTGAACTCAACTATAGGAGATTTAGTAAGTATCAAAAGATTTGGAGGGTATGCATTACTTCTACAGAAATTATACAGTACTGAAGGGACCACAGTCTGGCCTTTAGATTCTGACTATGCTGCAGCTTAATTTCTCCAGAGTCTGTTTCTTAATGTTGTCTCATAATAGCATTAATGAAGCTCAGTATAATACAATAATAATAATAAGTGCAAAGTATAATGGAAAATAAATTTGAGAAGTGAATAAAGAGTGTTTATGAGAATTTCATCAGCTGTTTAAAACCATTGTGTTTAACAAACGAAGGGGAAGGACCCAACCACAGTTGAATGAGAGGTAATCATCTTGTTTTATGCCTCAAAAAGTTTTCAATAAAATGTATATAAGCAGTGAATATACAATATTGAAGCCTAAAATCATCTTCACATTGTATTAAAGACCATCCTGAAAACAGTATTGTGAAACTAGCACCCAGGCTCTAATGTAGCACCCTCCATTCCCCTCCAAACTTGTTTTTGAACTGCGTCATTAAATGTGCAGACAGGGAAAGTGTGTCAGACAGTTTAACCTAACATAGGTGGAAACTCATGTTCTCTAAATATGCAGTATTAAAAGTACACGGTATTTAAACCTAACATAACGAACTTTTTTTTTTTGTACACAAAATAGCTTTTTAAAGGAAAGTGGAAGTTTTACGGCATGAATGACTGTGATGATTCATAGTGCCACTTTTTTTTTTTTAATCTTTTTTGGGGGGTGGGGTGGGGAGGGAGGGGGATGGGCGAGCCACTTCTGTTGGTGTTTCATTTCTCTGTTTTCATCCATCTTTGTTCTTTGGCTCCTGTGGGCCTCCCATCGCGGTGGCCTCTGTCGCCGCAGAGCGCTGGCTCCATAATTGGACACATCAGTCCAGCTGCTCTGCTGCACGTGGGATCCTCCCAGGCCAGAGATCGAACCGGCGCCCCTTGCACTGCAAGGCGGTGTCCTTACCCACTGGACCACCAGGGGAAGCCCACCACTTTTTAATATCAGGTATTATAAGTACTTCTCAAAGTTTTTGGCAGTTTATTCCGCATAAAATAAGCAACCAATGTAGATGCATTTTCTGGGCCCTATTACACCTCCTCTGTACTAGTCCAGTGCCGCCCCATCCTTCCCTGAAATAAGATGGGCATAAAATGCTGAGAACTGCCCTTGCTCCATGAATGGCTTTCTTGTTGCCTCTCTGGTAATTGTGTAACTGTGTAACTCCAGCCTCCAAGGAGATTAATTCTTTTCGCATTAGGAGTAACATACCATCAAGGTTTTTTTCCCCTCAGGTTTTCCAACAGAGATAGAATCCCAATTTAAATGAATTTGATAAGATTTCACAATGACGGTAGTTCATGTAAATCTTTTTCATATGAAAACCCAGTGCAGTGGTCCCTGTTTTCATCAGCCTTTACTAGGTTACTATAAGGAAAATGCCTTGAGTGCTTTGAATGTGCCAGCAGTTAGTCTGGGGAGGATGTATTTAGGAGAGAAAAGGATGTGCAGACCCTGAAGCAGGCTCCCTGCCTCCTGCGTCATGTGGCGGTTTCACAGTTGCATCAAGTCTCTGTTATAACCTCGGTTATGAGGCAGGATAAGACAGTCTTAATCAGATTTTGCAAAAAATATATATATATATACTTTTTAAATTTTTATTTATTATTATTTTTAACATTTATTTTATTTATTTATCTTTTGGGGAGTGGGGTGGGGAGGGAGGGGGACGGGCGGGCCACTTCTATTGGTCTTTCATTTCTCTATTTTCATCCGTCTTTGTTCTTTGGCTCCTGTGGGCTTCCCATCGCAGTGGCCTCTGTCGTCACAGAGCGCCAGCTCTGGGAGCATGCGCCCCAGAGCTCCGGCTCAGTAATTGGACACATCAGTCCAGCCGCTCCGCGGCATGTGGGATCTTCCCAGACCAGGGCTCGAACCGGCGCCCCTTGCACTGCAAGGTGGTGTCCTTACCCACTGGACCACCAGGGGAAGCCCGCAAAATATATTTTTGCTGATGTCTTACAGAGAGTTAATTGTCTTCTGCCTGCCTAGAAAAGTGGTGAGAGATGAGACCGTCTTTGTTACCATGGATAGCATGAAAGGAAAAAAAAAAAAAAAAAAGACAAAGCATTGAGGCAGTCAGTGTCCATTAGAATGAAAATCTGCAGGGCTTCCCTGGTAGTCCAGTGGGTAAAGGGTCTGCTTTGCAGTGCAAATGGCACCGATTGAAGATCCCACATACCGCAGAGCAGCTGGACCGGTGTGTCCAATTAGGGGCGAGCGCTCTGGAGCACATGCGCCCAGAGCTGGTGGTGCTCTGCAGCGAGAGAGGCCACTGCAGTGGGAGGCCCACACAGGCCAAAGAATAAAGATGGATGAAAATAAATAAAAAACAAACCTGAGAATGGCAGCACTGTGATTGAATTCTCTTTCATGATTCTCCACTCAAATTTCAATGAATTTGATAAGATTTCACAATGACGGTAGTTCATGTAAATCTTTTTCATATGAAAACCCAGTGCAGTGGTCCCTGTTTTCATCAGCCTTTACTAGGTTACTATAAGGAAAATGCCTTGAGTGCTTTGAATGTGCCAGCAGTTAGTCTGGGGAGGATGTATTTAGGAGAGAAAAGGATGTGCAGACCCTGAAGCAGGCTCCCTGCCTCCTGCGTCATGTGGCGGTTTCACAGTTGCATCAAGTCTCTGTTATAACCTCGGTTATGAGGCAGGATAAGACAGTCTTAATCAGATTTTGCAAAAAATATATATATATATACTTTTTAAATTTTTATTTATTATTATTTTTAACATTTATTTTATTTATTTATCTTTTGGGGAGTGGGGTGGGGAGGGAGGGGGACGGGCGGGCCACTTCTATTGGTCTTTCATTTCTCTATTTTCATCCGTCTTTGTTCTTTGGCTCCTGTGGGCTTCCCATCGCAGTGGCCTCTGTCGTCACAGAGCGCCAGCTCTGGGAGCATGCGCCCCAGAGCTCCGGCTCAGTAATTGGACACATCAGTCCAGCCGCTCCGCGGCATGTGGGATCTTCCCAGACCAGGGCTCGAACCGGCGCCCCTTGCACTGCAAGGTGGTGTCCTTACCCACTGGACCACCAGGGGAAGCCCGCAAAATATATTTTTGCTGATGTCTTACAGAGAGTTAATTGTCTTCTGCCTGCCTAGAAAAGTGGTGAGAGATGAGACCGTCTTTGTTACCATGGATAGCATGAAAGGAAAAAAAAAAAAAAAAAGACAAAGCATTGAGGCAGTCAGTGTCCATTAGAATGAAAATCTGCAGGGCTTCCCTGGTAGTCCAGTGGGTAAAGGGTCTGCTTTGCAGTGCAAATGGCACCGATTGAAGATCCCACATACCGCAGAGCAGCTGGACCGGTGTGTCCAATTAGGGGCGAGCGCTCTGGAGCACATGCGCCCAGAGCTGGTGGTGCTCTGCAGCGAGAGAGGCCACTGCAGTGGGAGGCCCACACAGGCCAAAGAATAAAGATGGATGAAAATAAATAAAAAACAAACCTGAGAATGGCAGCACTGTGATTGAATTCTCTTTCATGATTCTCCACTCATTAATTGGTTCAGCAGATGGCTCAGTACTTAATTTTTGGTCTGAAGCAAGTTTTATAGTGAAGGAAATCCAAGACTTTATCACTTGAGAGAAACCTTGATAAACAGACTTTCAGAGAAACAGATTTTTCTCTTTGATAAAGAGATTTTCTTCACCCTATAATACTCATTCCCAGGGTCATGTTAGGGACCTTTGCGAATGGTACTCTCTATTGAGAGTAGGTCCTGACTTTGCATGAAAGAAATAGCGGAAGGATGCTAATTTGGATTTGGTGGAGTGATTGATCAGTGAACTCTCTCTATAGAGGTAACCTTTAAGTTGGGGCCAGGTGAAGTTAGCCATGTGAAAAGTGAAAGGAAAGGGGGCTCCAGGCAAAAGAAGCGATAAGCAAAAGAGAACCTGCCTGAGAAAGGTGACCGCTATAGCTGTAGTGAAGAAAGCGAGGAGCGGGGTCCACAGACCAACAGGAGCCAGATCACATGAGGCCTTGTTGGGTCGCCAAAAAGCTTTGTCTTTTAACAAAACAAGCTGAAGAATTATTTAAGGGAGAAATGTGGTACCTTCTGATTTAAGATTGGGATGCCAGGTTGAGAAGGACTGAAAAGGAAGCAGGGAGAGATCAATTTCACTGTCTCCTGAAGCACCATGTGGGCGTCTAGGGGAGAGATGGTGGTGGCTCTTGGGACCTGGGTAGTGAGAAAGAAGTGAATGGTTGCCCAGGAAATCTTCTCACTTGAGCACGTTGTCTCAAACCAAGGAAGATTACTACTCGTTTTTTTTTTCCCCTGATGCCTCTGATCCCTGCATTCCAGCCCTCCTTTCCTTGAAATTTCTATATTATTCTGAATTCCCTAGCAGTTTCCTATAGCATCTATAATTAGAAATTACTGTTTATTCATAGTATTTCCTGTTAATTACCATTTTGAAAAAATCACATTTTATTGGAAAAGCATTAAAATATGAGTAATGAAGGGCTTCAAATATCAACTGCTCTCACTATAATTAAATATCATAGTAAAGAAAGACAGTCATTTTTAAAATAAATTGCCTGCTGAAAACACCGGTGAGCAGGATTTCCTTCAATAGAATTCTTTGCTTTGTATCAGCAAAAAAAAAAAGTTATGGATTTATCAGGTGGGATCTGTAAATAGAAGCGATATATTTTAGTGGTATTATGTAGATGGATTTATACTTTCTAATTTCTGAGCCTAATTTGCTAGTTCACATTCTTACAGGGAAAACATGTTTAAGAACCATAGCCCAGAACCATTTCTTAGAAAATGGCTTTTTGCTGCCTTGAAAATTGTGTGAAACTTTTGGGGCGTTTTATGCTAGGTTGTGTTATTTAAATTAAGTTACTATAAACAAGTTATAATTTTGAAATTGCCTCCCTTCTGAAAGTTTGGCAGATTAATCCACTTAAATTTGTATTAAATAAAACATGTAAGTGAACCAAAATGCTTATAACACTTTATTCTTTATCACATTTTTAAAAATACTACCTCATTCACTTTTTTTTTTTTAATTTGTGAGAAGAAAATATTATTTTCCCCAAAGGCTTTATGTGTATCAATCTAACTTAAAGTAATGGACCGTGGGATGTTTAGTGTTCTCTTTTCTTGGGCTTATGGTCTTCATCACTGAGGGGTCCCTACCTTGGGTAACTTACCCTCCAGCCTCTGAAGGAAATATGTGCCCAAGGCATGGTGGTAAATTCAACCTTTGGGATTCTTTTTCACCGCATACTTCTGGGAAAGTAGGGAAGGAGGTTTACACTGGCCCTGAGAAGCTCTGCCTCACACTGAAGGCCTCGAGCAGATAAGAGCCTAGTCTTCCGTTTGGTGTCTAGAAACATCTAAACCCTAGAACACTTTGTGAGAGGAAACCAGTTAGTGAGAGGCGCGGCCGTGGCTCTGCTGGTTACTAACTGGTCATTCAAATGAGGCCAATCCTAGGGGGGCCCCTAAGCCTCTCTGAGCACTTACTTGCTCTGTGAACTAAATGTGACAATAAGGTTATGGTGAGGATTAAATTAAACACGGCATACAGCAAAACTCCAGATGTGTAGCCGATTTCTATTTAAAACATAGTAAAGAAATATGAACAGTAATGAAGGGCTTCAAATATCAACTGCTCTCACTATAATTAAATATCATAGTAAAGAAAGACAGTCATTTTTAAAATAAATTGCCTGCTGAAAACACCGGTGAGCAGGATTTCCTTCAATAGAATTCTTTGCTTTGTATCAGCAAAAAAAAAAAGTTATGGATTTATCAGGTGGGATCTGTAAATAGAAGCGATATATTTTAGTGGTATTATGTAGATGGATTTATACTTTCTAATTTCTGAGCCTAATTTGCTAGTTCACATTCTTACAGGGAAAACATGTTTAAGAACCATAGCCCAGAACCATTTCTTAGAAAATGGTTTTTTGCTGCCTTGAAAATTGTGTGAAACTTTTGGGGCGTTTTATGCTAGGTTGTGTTATTTAAATTAAGTTACTATAAACAAGTTATAATTTTGAAATTGCCTCCCTTCTGAAAGTTTGGCAGATTAATCCACTTAAATTTGTATTAAATAAAACATGTAAGTGAACCAAAATGCTTATAACACTTTATTCTTTATCACATTTTTAAAAATACTACCTCATTCACTTTTTTTTTTTTAATTTGTGAGAAGAAAATATTATTTTCCCCAAAGGCTTTATGTGTATCAATCTAACTTAAAGTAATGGACCGTGGGATGTTTAGTGTTCTCTTTTCTTGGGCTTATGGTCTTCATCACTGAGGGGTCCCTACCTTGGGTAACTTACCCTCCAGCCTCTGAAGGAAATATGTGCCCAAGGCATGGTGGTAAATTCAACCTTTGGGATTCTTTTTCACCGCATACTTCTGGGAAAGTAGGGAAGGAGGTTTACACTGGCCCTGAGAAGCTCTGCCTCACACTGAAGGCCTCGAGCAGATAAGAGCCTAGTCTTCCGTTTGGTGTCTAGAAACATCTAAACCCTAGAACACTTTGTGAGAGGAAACCAGTTAGTGAGAAGAGTAGCCGTGGCTCTGCTGGTTACTAACTGGTCATTCAAATGAGGCCAATCCTAGGGGAGCCCCTAAGCCTCTCTGAGCACTTACTTGCTCTGTGAAATAAATGTGACAATAAGGTTATGGTTAGGATTAAATTAAACACGGCATACAGCAAAACTCCAGATGTGTAGCCGATTTCAGTAATGTGGGGGTGGTGATTGTTATTTGCTTGGTATGTAACACTTGTTTAATAATTGTTTAGTTGAAATGAAGCCCAATTTAAATCGCAGTAGTAAAAGTGGTAACATATTATCTCACATGACTGAAGCATCCAGGAGGGGTACTAGTTCTTGATTCATTTGGAAAAGGTGCTGGAAAAAAATCAACGGCTATCAGTTCTGTCTCTCTCTCCTGTAACTTTCTGTGATTCTCTCTCTTTATGTTTCTTTCTGTTTTTGTCTCTGCTTTTCTCTCTGCCTCTTTGTTTGTCTGCTTCTCTCTCTTTGCCTTTTCTTTCTCTCTAAAACTGTCTTCCTTTATCATTTCTCCTCTTGTCTCTCTCTTCCTGCCTCTCTCTCTCTACCTCTTTAGGTCTTTCTCATTTCTCTCTCTCTCTCCTCACCCACTTTCCCAGTCTCTACTCTACCCTGTGTGTCTTCTCTTTGCCTCCTTCTCTCTGTCCCTCTGGGACTGTCTCTTTGTCACTTCCTCTCTCCTGTCTCCCTCCCACCTAGTTTGCTGTTTGCTGTATATAATTCTTGGCCGTTGCTGGTGTCAGGATGGCCTCTGACAGTTTGTATGAAAATCAATGCTGGTGATCCCACAGAAATAAAAATAGTACTCCTTCCACACCTCCAGCAAAAACCCATTGACCCCAGTCCCTCCAGGGGTAAAGAAAGTCCTGTTTTGCCCAGATCTGGATCCAGGAACTTTATTCCACCCAGATGTGTGGGACTCAAAATGGATTCCTTGTGACGATGATAAACACTGTAGTTTATTAGGTATTTACTCTGTAGCAGGCTCTGTGCTACACATTTATTATAATATTGTTACATCTTCCTAACATCTTTGAATGTTTAGAACCATACTATCCCACTTCAAAAAATGCGGAAATTGAGGTTTAGAAGAAATTAAGTATATTACCTGGGATATATCAAATAAGCAACCGAGCTGGCATTAGAATATAAATGATCCGACTCAGCCCTATGCTCTGAATTCCACCCATGCCACAGCCTCACGAGGCTTGAGTCTCCTTTTCTTCATCAATAAAATGAGATGTTTGATTGAGATATTTATACTGTTTAGTGCTTCTGGTGTTAATTTTGCAGTTGATCTGAAGCATACTGTAAATGTATTTAATCACGTTCTGCTGCTCTCCAGGAGCTCTTAGTTCCCTTTCTTTTTTTTAAGTAATGCCTGGGAGTTTATTTAACATTGTCTCAGATCTTGCAGACTTCCCGGTAACAGTCTCTTCTTGAGATCAGAGAACACATTTGCATCTGCTGCCAGTTTCACACAGAGAAAGTATCCCCCACTTGTGTCTGTCCTTCTGGAATGGAGGCTTCAAACCCGACTTCTCCCTCAACAACAGGCCGAGTCCTGTCTTTGTTGGACAACCGAAAAACCCCAGAAGTCATATATTCATCCTCTTTCCTCTGTATGTCATGAATGAAAGCTTTTACAGGCACAAATGTTTGCATCTGTCCCGTGCTTAATGTTTTTCTTAAACTACTTTTCTGATTTTTTTGGACACCCTCTAATTGAATCTTTAGGTTGATCTGTAATTCTGTTTTTATTATTTTGAATACTTTAATAATTTGAAATTTTCTCTCTTAAAATATCTTTATCTTTGCTGATCTTTTGTTCTAGTGAACTGAAAAAAGAAACTCTAAATTTCATAGTTTTCTGGTTATGTCACATTTAGCCAATTTTGTGCAGTGCAGGGTTAGAAGAACTGTTTTTTAAGACTGTTTTTTAGAGCAGTTTATAGTTCTTAGTAAAATTGCAGGGAAGGTACAGTCCCGTATACCCCTGCCGCAATATATGCATACACTCCCACTGACTGGTACTTGTGCTACAACTGATGAACCTATAATGGCACATCGTAATCACCCAGAAGTCCATAGCTGACATGGGGGCTTGCTCTGGGTGTTGCTCATTCTGTGGGTTTGGACAACTGTATAGTGACATGCATCTACTGGTATAGAATCATACTATCCCACTTCAAAAATGCGGAAGGTTTAGAAGAAATTAAGTATATTACCTGGGATATATCAAATAAGCAACCGAGCTGGCATTAGAATATAAATGATCCGACTCAGCCCTATGCTCTGAATTCCACCCATGCCACAGCCTCACGAGGCTTGAGTCTCCTTTTCTTCATCAATAAAATGAGATGTTTGATTGAGATATTTATACTGTTTAGTGCTTCTGGTGTTAATTTTGCAGTTGATCTGAAGCATACTGTAAATGTATTTAATCACGTTCTGCTGCTCTCCAGGAGCTCTTAGTTCCCTTTCTTTTTTTTAAGTAATGCCTGGGAGTTTATTTAACATTGTCTCAGATCTTGCAGACTTCCCGGTAACAGTCTCTTCTTGAGATCAGAGAACACATTTGCATCTGCTGCCAGTTTCACACAGAGAAAGTATCCCCCACTTGTGTCTGTCCTTCTGGAATGGAGGCTTCAAACCCGACTTCTCCCTCAACAACAGGCCGAGTCCTGTCTTTGTTGGACAGCCGAAAAACATCAGAAGTCATATATTCATCCTCTTTCCTCTGTATGTCATGAATGAAAGCTTTTACAGGCACAAATGTTTGCATCTGTCCCGTGCTTAATGTTTTTCTTAAACTACTTTTCTGATTTTTTTGGACACCCTCTAATTGAATCTTTAGGTTGATCTGTAATTCTGTTTTTATTATTTTGAATACTTTAATAATTTGAAATTTTCTCTCTTAAAATATCTTTATCTTTGCTGATCTTTTGTTCTAGTGAACTGAAAAAAGAAACTCTAAATTTCATAGTTTTCTGGTTATGTCACATTTAGCCAATTTTGTGCAGTGCAGGGTTAGAAGAACTGTTTTTTAAGACTGTTTTTTAGAGCAGTTTATAGTTCTTAGTAAAATTGCAGGGAAGGTACAGTCCCGTATACCCCTGCCGCAATATATGCATACACTCCCACTGACTGGTACTTGTGCTACAACTGATGAACCTATAATGGCACATCGTAATCACCCAGAAGTCCATAGCTGACATGGGGGCTTGCTCTGGGTGTTGCTCATTCTGTGGGTTTGGACAACTGTATAGTGACATGCATCTACTGGTATAGAATCATACAAGTGTTTTCCTGCCCCCCAGATCCTCTGTGCATTGCCTATTCATCCCTCCCTAGCCTCTCCAACTGATATTTTACTCTCTGCATAGTTTTTAGAAGAGCTTTTAAAAAAAAATAGTATTTTTAAAATTCATTCTACCAATGGATGCAGTCTTATTTAAATTCCCTTTATCAGGAAATCGAGTAAAGTTATTTTCATTTTTAAACCTCCATTTCAGGGTTAATTCCCTCAAAGGAGCCTATGTCACAGCTCTGATACATTTACTCCCACTTAGGTCATTGTTCAAAAAGAAAAATGTTAACGCTACTTTTTATTACTGTTTTGTTTTCTGAAAATAATAAACACAATTTAATAGTGATCTTTAAATAGTTTGGGGAAGTGTTATATTAGTAACGATTCAACTTTTTAAATTCCAGAATCCACCTTTGAAATACTGTTAAGCTCAGATCTGAGGCATGATTTTCCAGGGCCCTCTGGGTGGGCTCTTTACTCAGTCAGGGTGGTTCTGTGAGGCTCTTGGGGACCTGGTCTTGCCCCCTGGAGCTGCTGTTGAAGAGGGCTTGGCAGCCCCGGCTTCTGAATTTGCCTTTGAAGATCTGAAGATGGTCTGAAGGATAGTAGTTAAGATTCATTAGCATGTTAGTTTCTTATAAAACATTTTGCTACACAAAAAATCAAAGATTTTGCCTAATTGCATGGAAACATTTTTGACGTTTTTAATTTTAATTGTTAGGGTAGCTTATGTTTCTCTTAAAATATCTTTATTTTGCTGATCTTTTGTTCTAGTGAACTGAAAAAAGAAACTCTAAATTTCATAGTTTTCTGGTTATGTCACATTTAGCCAATTTTGTGCAGTGCAGGGTTAGAAGAACTGTTTTTTAAGACTGTTTTTTAGAGCAGTTTATAGTTCTTAGTAAAATTGCAGGGAAGGTACAGTCCCGTATACCCCTGCCGCAATATATGCATACACTCCCACTGACTGGTACTTGTGCTACAACTGATGAACCTATAATGGCACATCGTAATCACCCAGAAGTCCATAGCTGACATGGGGGCTTGCTCTGGGTGTTGCTCATTCTGTGGGTTTGGACAACTGTATAGTGACATGCATCTACTGGTATAGAATCATACAAGTGTTTTCCTGCCCCCCAGATCCTCTGTGCATTGCCTATTCATCCCTCCCTAGCCTCTCCAACTGATATTTTACTCTCTGCATAGTTTTTAGAAGAGCTTTTAAAAAAAAATAGTATTTTTAAAATTCATTCTACCAATGGATGCAGTCTTATTTAAATTCCCTTTATCAGGAAATCGAGTAAAGTTATTTTCATTTTTAAACCTCCATTTCAGGGTTAATTCCCTCAAAGGAGCCTATGTCACAGCTCTGATACATTTACTCCCACTTAGGTCATTGTTCAAAAAGAAAAATGTTAACGCTACTTTTTATTACTGTTTTGTTTTCTGAAAATAATAAACACAATTTAATAGTGATCTTTAAATAGTTTGGGGAAGTGTTATATTAGTAACGATTCAACTTTTTAAATTCCAGAATCCACCTTTGAAATACTGTTAAGCTCAGATCTGAGGCATGATTTTCCAGGGCCCTCTGGGTGGGCTCTTTACTCAGTCAGGGTGGTTCTGTGAGGCTCTTGGGGACCTGGTCTTGCCCCCTGGAGCTGCTGTTGAAGAGGGCTTGGCAGCCCCGGCTTCTGAATTTGCCTTTGAAGATCTGAAGATGGTCTGAAGGATAGTAGTTAAGATTCATTAGCATGTTAGTTTCTTATAAAACATTTTGCTACACAAAAAATCAAAGATTTTGCCTAATTGCATGGAAACATTTTTGACGTTTTTAATTTTAATTGTTAGGGTAGCTTATGTATGGTGAGTTCTGAGAGAATGAAATCCTAGTCCTTCATTTTTCTTAAAAAAAAAAAAAGACTATTATTAAATATAAAAGGCAGAGAATGCAGTATAAGACCTGAATTCTGCTTCTCCCTATGTGTCTGGATGGGTCCTTAATTTCTACATCTTTGTTGACACATGAAGGGACCAAAAGTCTGTTCAAGGACTGGTATTATTAGACTCTAATTGTTTTTATTCATCCAATATATACTTGTTTGCTACTATCTCATCATTTATACAAATTTGGACTATGTAAATTTGAAATCGTGTAATATACAATATTTTTATCTCACCATGTGTACAAAAATTTTAAGTGACACCTCAAATAAACTCTTTATCTGGTAGATAATTGCAAAAATCCAAAGATGAGAGGTTACGTTACATGAAGACTTCGTTTATGATATTCCATGTGACATCATTGCTTAGGCTAGTAAACCAATAGAGCTGTCGTTGGTCATCAGGATTAATGTGAATTATATAAATCTTGAATTGGTTGAGGTCTCCAGGGGGCATAGAATATGAATACTGTGTACGCTGTTTTATAGAATATATTTAATACCATGCATGGGTTGCAAAAAGTTAGCTTATTCATTCAGCAATGTACCCGAATTATGTAAGATGCTGGAACACGAAAGTGAACCAAATAGATGCAATATTTTCCTTCATGTAGCATGCAAAGTGATGTCTCAAAGTGACATTTAAGTAAATATGTAGCAATCTACTGCTTTCAGCTTTAAAAAGAAATTATCTCTATTGAAGGAAACTTATTTAAACAGAAATATGCCCAAGCCAAACATTCTGATATGTCACAAAAATAGGCTAGGAACTTTTAGGGGGAAGAAATGATTTTTGATTCAGATGTACCTTGATCATTTGCATAGCCCTTGGGACCTGGTCTTGCCCCCTGGAGCTGCTGTTGAAGAGGGCTTGGCAGCCCCGGCTTCTGAATTTGCCTTTGAAGATCTGAAGATGGTCTGAAGGATAGTAGTTAAGATTCATTAGCATGTTAGTTTCTTATAAAACATTTTGCTACACAAAAAATCAAAGATTTTGCCTAATTGCATGGAAACATTTTTGACGTTTTTAA
Organism: Tragulus kanchil; assembly: GCA_022376925.1. NCBI lineage: Eukaryota > Metazoa > Chordata > Mammalia > Artiodactyla > Tragulidae > Tragulus > Tragulus kanchil. Next base: position 50,578,730 of record JAIOJX010000029.1, on the reverse strand, counting down.
TTTTAATTGTTAGGGTAGCTTATGTATGGTGAGTTCTGAGAGAATGAAATCCTAGTCCTTCATTTTTCTTAAAAAAAAAAAAAGACTATTATTAAATATAAAAGGCAGAGAATGCAGTATAAGACCTGAATTCTGCTTCTCCCTATGTGTCTGGATGGGTCCTTAATTTCTACATCTTTGTTGACACATGAAGGGACCAAAAGTCTGTTCAAGGACTGGTATTATTAGACTCTAATTGTTTTTATTCATCCAATATATACTTGTTTGCTACTATCTCATCATTTATACAAATTTGGACTATGTAAATTTGAAATCGTGTAATATACAATATTTTTATCTCACCATGTGTACAAAAATTTTAAGTGACACCTCAAATAAACTCTTTATCTGGTAGATAATTGCAAAAATCCAAAGATGAGAGGTTACGTTACATGAAGACTTCGTTTATGATATTCCATGTGACATCATTGCTTAGGCTAGTAAACCAATAGAGCTGTCGTTGGTCATCAGGATTAATGTGAATTATATAAATCTTGAATTGGTTGAGGTCTCCAGGGGGCATAGAATATGAATACTGTGTACGCTGTTTTATAGAATATATTTAATACCATGCATGGGTTGCAAAAAGTTAGCTTATTCATTCAGCAATGTACCCGAATTATGTAAGATGCTGGAACACGAAAGTGAACCAAATAGATGCAATATTTTCCTTCATGTAGCATGCAAAGTGATGTCTCAAAGTGACATTTAAGTAAATATGTAGCAATCTACTGCTTTCAGCTTTAAAAAGAAATTATCTCTATTGAAGGAAACTTATTTAAACAGAAATATGCCCAAGCCAAACATTCTGATATGTCACAAAAATAGGCTAGGAACTTTTAGGGGGAAGAAATGATTTTTGATTCAGATGTACCTTGATCATTTGCAATTTAAGAAATAAGAGTTTAGGCATTCAATGACACACTTAGCAAATTCCAAGTAAAAGCACACTTGTGTTTCACTCATGACTGCTTCCTGTTCCTCTACTACTTATTGTCCATAAATTCAGTTCCCTTATTCTGTATGCATAGGTTTGGAATGTGTCTGTTGCATCTTTGTGATATGTCTTGTTTCTAGTAGTTATGGTCTCTTATGAGAGCCATTTGCAAAGCATTTTTCCCCACATATCAGAAATGTGTGCCAACTTTAAACAATAAGAGGGTGTTTCCCTCCTAAAATAGTTATTGTCTGGAAGTATTCCTAGCACCTGGGTTATATATATTACATTTCTAATAACCTAATCATATTTGGTTAGTGCCTGTTTGTGTCAGAGAGGGTTAAAATGAAAGCTCTGACTGAAGCTCATTATCAAGGCAGATCTTGCTAGGCTTTCCTCAGGGAGAAACTGCTGTGACTCAACACCTTCTATTTCCTAAATGAGAAGAGTGTGGGATGCCATCTCCTCGCTGAAGCCTAATGACAGAGTCTTTAAGGAGAATTATTGCAGAGAACTCTGCTGTGTGTTCTTTTTTTTTTTTTTTTTGTGGGGGGGGGGGGGGGCGGGCTGGGGGGGGGGGGGGACGGGCGGGCCATTTCTCTTGGTCTTTCATTTATCTGTTTTCATCTATCTTTGTTCTTTGGCCCGTGTGGGCCTCCCATCGCGGTGGCCTCTGTTGTCACAGAGCATCAGCTCCGGGCGCACGCACTCCAGAGCTCCAGCTCGGCAGTTGGACACATCGGTCCAGCCGCTCCGTGGCACGTGAGATCTTCCCAGGCCAGGGATCGAACTGGCGCCCCTTGCACTGCAAGGCGGTGTCCTTACCCACTGGACCACCAGGGAAGCCCCTGCTGTGTGTTCTGACCTTCTAAGCAATGCTGCCCCCTTCACCTCAGATTAAGAAAGAGGGGATTTATGGAGGCTACTTTGAGGGTGTGAAATGAACCCCTTGGAGTTTAGAGATAGACTGTTGTCTAAAAGACCTCTGAGGAATCACAGATGGATACAAATGAAAGACAGGTGGGTGCTCTGAGGTACACCTGTACCTCACAAAGTAGTTTGTTGGAGTATCCCAAGGTGAATGTTAAACAAGTCCTACTGCAGGTTGGTTTCTTCAAGAAGCAGATGGTAAGATGGAGTTAGTGCGAAAGGTTTGTTGCAGAGTTAACACACGTGAAAAGAAAAGGAAAGGGGCAGGATTGATTGACACAGTAAGTCATCAGTCAGCCATGCAGACCTGACGAAGTCTCTACCGGCCCAGTAGGGGGAGCTCTGAGCCGAGTGTACTTGAGAAACATCTGATGTTGGGTGGAAATGGCCAGGGACTTGTACCAAAACCTTGTTCATTCATGCACTGGGTACCACCCTGGGAAAATGGTGCCCTTGGCTTAAAAGCTGAGGCAGACCCAGGTGAAATTGACAGCTCTCACACTTGGGCTTCCAGGGGTTTCTCAGGGAGAAACTGCTGTGACTCAACACCTTCTATTTCCTAAATGAGAAGAGTGTGGGATGCCATCTCCTCGCTGAAGCCTAATGACAGAGTCTTTAAGGAGAATTATTGCAGAGAACTCTGCTGTGTGTTCTTTTTTTTTTTTGTGGGGTGGGGGGGGCGCGGGCTGGGGAGGGAGTGGGACGGGCGGGCCATTTCTCTTGGTCTTTCATTTATCTGTTTTCATCTATCTTTGTTCTTTGGCCCGTGTGGGCCTCCCATCGCGGTGGCCTCTGTTGTCACAGAGCATCAGCTCCGGGCGCACGCACTCCAGAGCTCCAGCTCGGCAGTTGGACACATCGGTCCAGCCGCTCCGTGGCACGTGAGATCTTCCCAGGCCAGGGATCGAACTGGCGCCCCTTGCACTGCAAGGCGGTGTCCTTACCCACTGGACCACCAGGGAAGCCCCTGCTGTGTGTTCTGACCTTCTAAGCAATGCTGCCCCCTTCACCTCAGATTAAGAAAGAGGGGATTTATGGAGGCTACTTTGAGGGTGTGAAATGAACCCCTTGGAGTTTAGAGATAGACTGTTGTCTAAAAGACCTCTGAGGAATCACAGATGGATACAAATGAAAGACAGGTGGGTGCTCTGAGGTACACCTGTACCTCACAAAGTAGTTTGTTGGAGTATCCCAAGGTGAATGTTAAACAAGTCCTACTGCAGGTTGGTTTCTTCAAGAAGCAGATGGTAAGATGGAGTTAGTGCGAAAGGTTTGTTGCAGAGTTAACACACGTGAAAAGAAAAGGAAAGGGGCAGGATTGATTGACACAGTAAGTCATCAGTCAGCCATGCAGACCTGACGAAGTCTCTACCGGCCCAGTAGGGGGAGCTCTGAGCCGAGTGTACTTGAGAAACATCTGATGTTGGGTGGAAATGGCCAGGGACTTGTACCAAAACCTTGTTCATTCATGCACTGGGTACCACCCTGGGAAAATGGTGCCCTTGGCTTAAAAGCTGAGGCAGACCCAGGTGAAATTGACAGCTCTCACACTTGGGCTTCCAGGGGTTTCTCGGAGGGGAAATTGAGTGGGGCATCTCCATTTATAACTAATCTTCTAGTATTTCTCTTGATAATCACGAAGTTCTCCATGTACTTTCAGTCATGAAACAATTTCATTTAAGTAATTACATTTTATCAATCTAGTGCTTTTGAACTCTTCTTACTCCCGCATGCAGAGGTAGTTTCCAACCCTTCAAGCTTAAACAGAGAAGGAACAGAACATTGGTAGAAAGATGAGCTGTGTGGGGTCTCCCTCACCCACAGATGTGATTACTGATTCCTGCCCATGATATTATCATGTGGTTAATGGAACTTTATGGAATGGTGAAAGTATTAGATGCTTTTGATGTGTTTTCACTAATTAGAATAACTACCACTGGTTTGGCAGACACTCTACTAGGCACTTTATTTATAAATGCTATTGAAGTTTAACTCTTATATTTATCCTTATATATGGGGGAAAAAAACCCACTGATGAATGGAGGAGCTAGAAACTGAGTGTCTGAGGATCCTGGAGTTCTTGTTCTTAGGCTGCCCAAAGGTAGGGTAGACTTGTTTACTTTATATTTTTTTTATTTTTACCACAATAATACTTATCAATCACTACTCTTACTCTTAGTAAAATTAAGTGAGTAAACACAATTAACTATATCAGAACAAAAGGGCTTCCCTGGTGGCTCAGTAGTAAAGAATATGCCTGTCTATGCAGGAGACATGGATTTGATCCTTGATCCAGGAAGATCCCCAAAGGAAGAAATGGCAACTTACTCCAGGATTCTTGCCTAGGAAATCCTATGGACAGAGGATCCTGGAAGGCAGGCTACAGTCCATAGGGTCCCGAAGAGTTGGATGTGATGTTCAGCAACTGAACAACAACATCAGAACAGATTCAAGAAGTTCGACTTGCAATTATCTGCATCTTTGCAAAATAACCTTAAATGTAAAAATGCATTTTCTGCTCTTAGGAAAATACGTTTTTGTAAGTTTCATAAAGAGTGAATTTTTTAGGGAAGATATTGCTGAGGAGAGTAACAGATCAAATTCAGCTAAATCTTGCCTTTGGCTGTTGCTTAAGTGGGTCTAAAGTCTCCAGATGCTTGTTTGCAAATTGTTTTGATGTTCACCACTAGAAATAGAATTTATATTAATTGTGACTAGTTCTACTTTTTATTATGCCAGAATAATACAGAGGTCAAGGTTTGTGGGGGTTGCTGCTACTATTTACAAAGAATGTAAATGAAGTGGAAGCACATTTTACTTTCTTTTACAAAGAGTATTCTGATGAGTTTTAGCTTTTAATCTTGAATGATTCTCTACTATTTACAAAGAATGTAAAAGATTTGCCCATGATATTCATCATGGGTTGGTAGAAAGATGAGCTGTGTGGGGTCTCCCTCACCCACAGATGTGATTACTGATTCCTGCCCATGATATTATCATGTGGTTAATGGAACTTTATGGAATGGTGAAAGTATTAGATGCTTTTGATGTGTTTTCACTAATTAGAATAACTACCACTGGTTTGGCAGACACTCTACTAGGCACTTTATTTATAAATGCTATTGAAGTTTAACTCTTATATTTATCCTTATATATGGGGGAAAAAAACCCACTGATGAATGGAGGAGCTAGAAACTGAGTGTCTGAGGATCCTGGAGTTCTTGTTCTTAGGCTGCCCAAAGGTAGGGTAGACTTGTTTACTTTATATTTTTTTTATTTTTACCACAATAATACTTATCAATCACTACTCTTACTCTTAGTAAAATTAAGTGAGTAAACACAATTAACTATATCAGAACAAAAGGGCTTCCCTGGTGGCTCAGTAGTAAAGAATATGCCTGTCTATGCAGGAGACATGGATTTGATCCTTGATCCAGGAAGATCCCCAAAGGAAGAAATGGCAACTTACTCCAGGATTCTTGCCTAGGAAATCCTATGGACAGAGGATCCTGGAAGGCAGGCTACAGTCCATAGGGTCCCGAAGAGTTGGATGTGATGTTCAGCAACTGAACAACAACATCAGAACAGATTCAAGAAGTTCGACTTGCAATTATCTGCATCTTTGCAAAATAACCTTAAATGTAAAAATGCATTTTCTGCTCTTAGGAAAATACGTTTTTGTAAGTTTCATAAAGAGTGAATTTTTTAGGGAAGATATTGCTGAGGAGAGTAACAGATCAAATTCAGCTAAATCTTGCCTTTGGCTGTTGCTTAAGTGGGTCTAAAGTCTCCAGATGCTTGTTTGCAAATTGTTTTGATGTTCACCACTAGAAATAGAATTTATATTAATTGTGACTAGTTCTACTTTTTATTATGCCAGAATAATACAGAGGTCAAGGTTTGTGGGGGTTGCTGCTACTATTTACAAAGAATGTAAATGAAGTGGAAGCACATTTTACTTTCTTTTACAAAGAGTATTCTGATGAGTTTTAGCTTTTAATCTTGAATGATTCTCTTATGGGAGACTCTAGCATTATTAATTTCCTAAGTCATTCAGAATTCATCTCTTCCATATTTATAAGAGGTACAGCTTTACATTTTTTTTAAAGAATGGTTCATTTTCCCCAAATAGAAATCTGAGCGCTGAAAATTTTAGCAACGTTTTATTATGAGCATTTTTCACCGTTCTCATCTTTGATATTTAATTGGTTTCCTTTCAAAACCGAGAATGAATCCATTCCACAGATATTTATGCTACAGCCCCATATCTAGAGGCTGTGGCTAAACTTTGAACAAAACAGACAAGAGCCATTCACTTCATAGAACTCGCATTTATAAAAACAAGATAAACAATTTTTTAAAAAGAAAAGTATTTAGCATACTTATGATAAGTGCTATGGTGAAAAAAAATGAAGCAAAAAGTCAGGGCAGAAAGTGCTGATGGGTGAGAGTGGACAGTGTGTGGTAAGTTTAAATCAGAAAGGGTCACTAAGAAAGTGAGATTGGAATGAAGACTCAGTGGAGGTCAGAAAGCTAGTCAAACAGATACGTAGAGGATGAACATCACAGGCAAGGAGAAGAGCAGGTGCCAAGGTCTTGAGACAGGAAGTTCTATGGTGTATTAAGGAATTAGAAGAGAGGTCAGTATGTGTGGACAGAGGAATGGACTGAAAAGAGGAGAAGTAAAATGTGGAAAGTCTTGTAATTTGTCTTAGGAACTAGGACTTATACGCTTAGTGCAATGGGAATACATAGAAGTATTTTGATCACAGGAGTGACAGTGGCCTGACTTCCATTTCAACATGTATTGAGAATATATCAAAACAAACGAAGAAGCAGTGAGATTAAGTAGGAGGGTGTGGTAGAAATCTAAATGAGAGATGATAGTGACCTGAATCAAACATAGCAATGGATGAGAGAGGGGGAAGAGACATGTTCCTGGATATGTTTTGAAGATTAAGCCACTGGAATTTCCTAATGGACTGACAGCCAAACAGAAAGAAGAATCTCGCCTGCCTTCAAGATCTTAGGTGTGGGGACTTCCCTGGTTGTCCAGTGGTTAAGACTCCACACCCCCAAATACAAGGGACCTGAGTTTGATTCCCTGGTCAGGGAACTAAGCTCCTGTATGTTACTTGGCACAGCCAAAAGTTTTTTTTTTAAGATAAAAGGTTTTTTTAAATTAAAAAGATAAAGTTATCACAGTATGGCAATATCTAGGATTCAATCATAATCATGTATGCATTTGGTGTTTGACACTCCATGGTAGTAGGTATTGCTAGACAGGAGAGAGAAAAACAAATTAAATTGGCTAAAGTACATAAAGCAACGTGAGGCTTATAGATGACCTCAGGCTATGCAACACTGAAAAAAATGCTCAGTGAAGAGAAATGAGTGATATGTCACACAGTCACAGGAAGAAGAAAATGAATGGAGGTCAGTAGCAACAAGAATTCTGTGTGAAGGAGGTAATTAGTTCTGTTTGTGAAAATTCTGATAGACCCAATCTTCAGTCACTTTGAAAACAGTGGCTTCTTGCTAAATTCCTTTCTTTTCAAATTAAAATGGCATCTTGAAATCCATGCAGCTATTTACTATCACAGTGAAATTAAGATAAAGGTCTGTAAACTGCCTCCATAAGGTACCTGTAGAGCACCTTGTCAAGTCTGATCATTTATTCAGTACAGCTTTGCAAGTAGTTCATCAGCATCTCGATGTCAGGCATGGTTGTCTTGAATTTAAAGATTGTAGATACTTAAAATGTTCCAAGTCACTTTGCTCAACCCTGAATGAAGACCAAAGGCTTGGCTCCAGACACACCAGCAGTTTTAGCAAAAAGATGGAAGATGGATATAGCATCTCATAATTATCCTTCACTCTTACTGTACCTTGACAATAATTCAGGCTCACTTCTCTTAAGCTGTTTTCAGGACATTGTGGAGAATTAATTAGATTATGCTCATGAAGCATGCACTCCTTAGGGAATGGACTCAGCAACAACTGTAGCAGTGGCCTTCCCATCACCTCCATTAATTGTATCTCCTATATTTTCTCATTTGTCTTATGATGACTATATTTAAAATTCATGTGCATTGTTAAAATTCTCTGTAGATAGTATTTTCCTAATTATATTTCTTTCACTGCTTATCTTTCATAAATTATCCAGAGCACCATATTTAAAAAATATCTTAAGTGCACAAAGGTTACTTTTGAAATTAGTAGCAATTACAGTCACTTTAGTTTGATATGTTGTGAATTTCTTCTTTCATATATTTTTTCTAGTTTTATTGAAATAAAATTGACATATAATATTATATTAGAAGTACACAATATAATGATTTGATATACCCATCAAATAGATATGTAAATATTATGAAATGCTCACCACAATAAGTTTATATAACATTCATCACCACACATAGTTATTAATTTTTTCTCGTGATAAATTTTAAGATGTACTCTTTTAGCCATTTTAGTATATACAAAGATGAGAGCATGCTTGAAATCCAGGGGGTTTCACACAGTCACAGGAAGAAGAAAATGAATGGAGGTCAGTAGCAACAAGAATTCTGTGTGAAGGAGGTAATTAGTTCTGTTTGTGAAAATTCTGATAGACCCAATCTTCAGTCACTTTGAAAACAGTGGCTTCTTGCTAAATTCCTTTCTTTTCAAATTAAAATGGCATCTTGAAATCCATGCAGCTATTTACTATCACAGTGAAATTAAGATAAAGGTCTGTAAACTGCCTCCATAAGGTACCTGTAGAGCACCTTGTCAAGTCTGATCATTTATTCAGTACAGCTTTGCAAGTAGTTCATCAGCATCTCGATGTCAGGCATGGTTGTCTTGAATTTAAAGATTGTAGATACTTAAAATGTTCCAAGTCACTTTGCTCAACCCTGAATGAAGACCAAAGGCTTGGCTCCAGACACACCAGCAGTTTTAGCAAAAAGATGGAAGATGGATATAGCATCTCATAATTATCCTTCACTCTTACTGTACCTTGACAATAATTCAGGCTCACTTCTCTTAAGCTGTTTTCAGGACATTGTGGAGAATTAATTAGATTATGCTCATGAAGCATGCACTCCTTAGGGAATGGACTCAGCAACAACTGTAGCAGTGGCCTTCCCATCACCTCCATTAATTGTATCTCCTATATTTTCTCATTTGTCTTATGATGACTATATTTAAAATTCATGTGCATTGTTAAAATTCTCTGTAGATAGTATTTTCCTAATTATATTTCTTTCACTGCTTATCTTTCATAAATTATCCAGAGCACCATATTTAAAAAATATCTTAAGTGCACAAAGGTTACTTTTGAAATTAGTAGCAATTACAGTCACTTTAGTTTGATATGTTGTGAATTTCTTCTTTCATATATTTTTTCTAGTTTTATTGAAATAAAATTGACATATAATATTATATTAGAAGTACACAATATAATGATTTGATATACCCATCAAATAGATATGTAAATATTATGAAATGCTCACCACAATAAGTTTATATAACATTCATCACCACACATAGTTATTAATTTTTTCTCGTGATAAATTTTAAGATGTACTCTTTTAGCCATTTTAGTATATACAATGCAGTATTAACTATAGTCACCATGTTATATAGTATATCTATATAACTTATTTATACCTGTCAGTTTGGAGCTTTTGACTCCCTTCACTCACTTCTCCCATCCCCTACCCTGTGCCTCTGCCAGTCTGTTCTCTCTTTCTTTGAGGTGTTTTTCTGATTGTTGTTTCTTAGATTCCATATATGAGTGAGATCATAAAACATTTGCCTTTGTTGGACTTATTTCACTTAGCCTAATACCCACTAGATTTATTCATATTATCACCAATGGTAGAATATCCTTTCTTTTTACAAATGAACAATATTTCATTCATATATACATTTTCTTTATTCACTCATCTGTCAGCAGATATTGAGGTTATTTCCATTTCTTAGCTATTATAAATAATGATGAGCATGAGGGTGCAGTTCTTTCTTCAAGACAACAATTTTGTCTCCGTCTGATATGTACCTAGATGTGGAAATTTTGAATCATTTGATAGTTCAGGTTTTAATTTTTGAGAGCTCTCTATACTGTTTTCCATGGTGATTGTGCCAATTTGCATTCCCAGCAACAAAACACAAGGGTTCCCTTGCGTCTCCATCTTCACCAGCACTTGCTCTCTCCTGCCATTTTCATAGTAATCCTTCTAACAGGTATGAGGTGATATTTCACATTGCAGTTCCCTGATGATTAGAGATACTGAGTACCTTCTATTACACCTGTTGACCATTTGAGTATATTGTTTTGGAAAAATGTCTATTCAGGTCCTTTGCTCAATTTTTTAAGTTGGATTGTTTGGTTTTTTGCTATCGTTACATTTCTTAAGTGTTTTGCATATTAACTGCTTATTAGATAGACAGTTTGCATCTGTTGGTAGTCTTTTTACTTTGTTGATGATTTTTCTAGTTTTATTGAAATAAAATTGACATATAAAAAAGAAAAAATTTGATTTGATATACCCATCAAATAGATATGTAAATATTATGAAATGCTCACCACAATAAGTTTATATAACATTCATCACCACACATAGTTATTAATTTTTTCTCGTGATAAATTTTAAGATGTACTCTTTTAGCCATTTTAGTATATACAATGCAGTATTAACTATAGTCACCATGTTATATAGTATATCTATATAACTTATTTATACCTGTCAGTTTGGAGCTTTTGACTCCCTTCACTCACTTCTCCCATCCCCTACCCTGTGCCTCTGCCAGTCTGTTCTCTCTTTCTTTGAGGTGTTTTTCTGATTGTTGTTTCTTAGATTCCATATATGAGTGAGATCATAAAACATTTGCCTTTGTTGGACTTATTTCACTTAGCCTAATACCCACTAGATTTATTCATATTATCACCAATGGTAGAATATCCTTTCTTTTTACAAATGAACAATATTTCATTCATATATACATTTTCTTTATTCACTCATCTGTCAGCAGATATTGAGGTTATTTCCATTTCTTAGCTATTATAAATAATGATGAGCATGAGGGTGCAGTTCTTTCTTCAAGACAACAATTTTGTCTCCGTCTGATATGTACCTAGATGTGGAAATTTTGAATCATTTGATAGTTCAGGTTTTAATTTTGAGAGCTCTCTATACTGTTTTCCATGGTGATTGTGCCAATTTGCATTCCCAGCAACAAAACACAAGGGTTCCCTTGCGTCTCCATCTTCACCAGCACTTGCTCTCTCCTGCCATTTTCATAGTAATCCTTCTAACAGGTATGAGGTGATATTTCACATTGCAGTTCCCTGATGATTAGAGATACTGAGTACCTTCTATTACACCTGTTGACCATTTGAGTATATTGTTTTGGAAAAATGTCTATTCAGGTCCTTTGCTCAATTTTTTAAGTTGGATTGTTTGGTTTTTTGCTATCGTTACATTTCTTAAGTGTTTTGCATATTAACTGCTTATTAGATAGACAGTTTGCATCTGTTGGTAGTCTTTTTACTTTGTTGATGATTTCCTTTGCTAAACAGAAGCTTTCTGAATGTAGGCGTTTTAGCTTGATGTCATTCTACTTGTTCACTCCTGTGATATTTTATAGACTAAAAACTTAATAGTGCCTATCTTACAAGAATGAGATGGAGAAGGCATGTTTCCTTTTTGCTTCATAATCTCCTATTTTGTTTGAGTTCTTTATTAAGAATAGGATTTACTGTTTTATTATTTTAAATATTTTAAATAAAGGACAAAAGTTGATATTCCCCAAAGTTCCCAGCACAGTTCTGGGTTCATAGTGGGCAGCTAAGTGTGTCTCCCAGAGTCTGATCTCCTGGAGGAAATAACCCTCCCCTTGGAGTGTTAGCTGTTCTTTCCTTTGAATCCTACCTTCACCTAAAAGCAGTCATCTGATTCTGTACAGAGAGAAGAGTGTAGACTGCTTATTTCCACGGTCATTAGTGTTGATAATGAGATACTTATTTTTGGAATCACTTATCCTGTTGACCCTTAATTTGTGGTACTGTTTGACTGTTAAGGAATGGATGTGAGAGGGTGGTAAGTGAGATAAATATTATTAACCTGAACTTGATCTTTCATTAGCCCCTGTGATATGCAGTGCTATAGAATTCAAAAGATACCTCTATTGGTAGGTTAATTTCTGCAGCAAAGGGAGTTCCTGAAATTTACATTTGCTTTGTATTTAACTCTCTGTAGGAAATTACTTTAAATGCTTCTGCCTAGGAAAATGGCAGAGTATTCATATTATGTAATTATCCTTACCTTTCTGTCCCCAGATCATTTGTCCCTGAAAAGGATTCAGTTACAGTGAAAAAGATCCCTCTTTATGTTTATCTGCTTGAGAAGTTATAAATCAATATTTCTCTATTACCTTCTCGCAGTATTGCAGTCGATTGTTACTAAACTTGAAAATACATTTCTTAACTTTCAGGGTGACTATGCTATATTTGGTCATAATTATACCTTTATAGAAAAGACTTTATAAACTTCCTCTAAAATATGACCATGAATTTGTACTAGCCGAAAAAATAATGTAGAGATTTTATATGCAAAGATTCATACTCTGCATGCAGAGACTGGGAAAGAGTGAAGTACCTCAAAGCCTTAGTGATACTGTGAGATAGCTGATTCATTCGTAGGATCACTCTACCTTCCTCTGCACAGTTCATCGTCTATTTTCGTCCTTTCGCCAAATGGTTAGTTCTCTCTACATCTGCAGCAGAAGACAATGAAATGTTCTGTGACCTAGGTAGAAAATGTTTATCTGTGCCTCATTATGCAATATGTGGACCATTATTGTGTTTAAGAGTGAACCCCAGGGTGGGGTGGGGGCTGGTCCAGTGGGTGGAGAGTTTGCCTCACAGTGCAGGGGGCACTGGTTCCCTGGCCGGAGAGGATCCCACCTGTGGACCGGTGTGTCCAATTGCGAGCCAGTGCTCTGGAGCATATGCGCCCAGAGCCAGTGCTCTGCCACTGCAATCGGAGGCCCACACAGGCCAAAGGATAAAGATGGATCAAAATAAATAAATAAATAAATAAATAAAACCAATAAAATAGGCCACAATTTAAAAAAAAAAAAAAAAGTGAACTCCTGGTTCTAAGTAGAATTATAACAGTCATAAGAGAAGAAGCAAGCTTAGCCATAAGATTATCTTTACTTTCTAGTCTCTTTTCCTTTTCCACCTATTGTAATTAAATTTACTTGACATTTTCAGAAGAATAAGAAACAACATCACAATAATGCCAAAATTCAGATATTCCTACAATGGAATGGTTTCTATGAAACTATTAGAGATAAAAGAAAAAGTTTAAACTATCAGGTTCCTGAAATTTACATTTGCTTTGTATTTAACTCTCTGTAGGAAATTACTTTAAATGCTTCTGCCTAGGAAAATGGCAGAGTATTCATATTATGTAATTATCCTTACCTTTCTGTCCCCAGATCATTTGTCCCTGAAAAGGATTCAGTTACAGTGAAAAAGATCCCTCTTTATGTTTATCTGCTTGAGAAGTTATAAATCAATATTTCTCTATTACCTTCTCGCAGTATTGCAGTCGATTGTTACTAAACTTGAAAATACATTTCTTAACTTTCAGGGTGACTATGCTATATTTGGTCATAATTATACCTTTATAGAAAAGACTTTATAAACTTCCTCTAAAATATGACCATGAATTTGTACTAGCCGAAAAAAATAATGTAGAGATTTTATATGCAAAGATTCATACTCTGCATGCAGAGACTGGGAAAGAGTGAAGTACCTCAAAGCCTTAGTGATACTGTGAGATAGCTGATTCATTCGTAGGATCACTCTACCTTCCTCTGCACAGTTCATCGTCTATTTTCGTCCTTTCGCCAAATGGTTAGTTCTCTCTACATCTGCAGCAGAAGACAATGAAATGTTCTGTGACCTAGGTAGAAAATGTTTATCTGTGCCTCATTATGCAATATGTGGACCATTATTGTGTTTAAGAGTGAACCCCAGGGTGGGGTGGGGGCTGGTCCAGTGGGTGGAGAGTTTGCCTCACAGTGCAGGGGGCACTGGTTCCCTGGCCGGAGAGGATCCCACCTGTGGACGGTGTGTCCAATTGCGAGCCAGTGCTCTGGAGCATATGCGCCCAGAGCCAGTGCTCTGCCACTGCAATCGGAGGCCCACACAGGCCAAAGGATAAAGATGGATCAAAATAAATAAATAAATAAATAAATAAAACCAATAAAATAGGCCACAATTTAAAAAAAAAAAAAAAAGTGAACTCCTGGTTCTAAGTAGAATTATAACAGTCATAAGAGAAGAAGCAAGCTTAGCCATAAGATTATCTTTACTTTCTAGTCTCTTTTCCTTTTCCACCTATTGTAATTAAATTTACTTGACATTTTCAGAAGAATAAGAAACAACATCACAATAATGCCAAAATTCAGATATTCCTACAATGGAATGGTTTCTATGAAACTATTAGAGATAAAAGAAAAAGTTTAAACTATCAGGAGACTATAGTTATTACATCTTCATGGCGTTTTTCTCATTTTGATTTGGGGGTGGTGGTTTAGTTACGAAGTCATGTCCAACTCTTGGGACCCCCATGGACTGTAGCCTGCCAGGCATGGGATTTTCCAGGCAAGAATACCTGAGTCGGTTACCATTTCCTTCTCCAGGAAATCCTCCCAACCTAGAAACTGAACCTCTAATTAAAGGTGCACCAAGAGCAAGGTGGCAATTGTGTGGCAGATTCCCCTTCTAGAACATCAGAGTGATTTAAAAGAAAAGTATCTATCAGGATAGAGTCCAGAGACAGGACAGATCGTAGAATGAAAATAGGTGATGATGAGTTAGAGAAAGAGAGACAGAGACACACACAAAGAGAGAGACAGAGAGAGAGAGAGAGAGGGAGAGAGGACAGGGAGTGGTGGTGGGAGAGAGATAGCTTCGTGATTATTTTGTTATATTGCTAAAGTTATTTTATGAATGCTAAAGCATTTTATGACTGTTTAATATACTACAATTTTGTTGCAGTCATTGTCTAGGATTTAGAGTTTCTTCTTGTGGCATAAACAGTGTTTTTTTAACTACACACAAATTGTGACAAAGGGATTTACCCTCTAAGAACTTTTCTAGTGCTCTATTGTCTTTGTGGTATTTGATTTTCTAGCACTCCCTTTTGAAAGAGTCTAGATATTAGTCTAAGTAGCTGGCATTTTAACATTGACAGTGTAGATTTAAGGAGGTCAACTTAGGTGAAACAAATCTGTTTCTTCCATGTGGAAACTGAAGGGTGTGACTGTAAACATTTTGAACCTCAGTCTAGAGTTTTGGGCTCTGCCGATTGCATTGCTAACTGCTGAGCATCTAGAGGCTTGGAAGCCCCAGCACATGAGCAGTAATTGAGGCCATTGGGTGTCTTTCCATTAAATTTGAGATAAAGCTGCTTTCAAAATAAATTGAATTTTCAGCCACTAATCAGCGACCATTTTCATGGAAACGAGTAATTGTCTTGCATTTAGAGTGTACTGTGAGCAATCAAGGCACAGGGGCTGCTTTCTTTGTCCCGATGTCAGCCTTAGATTGTCATCAGACTTCCAGAGTACCAATTTCCATATCGTGTGACAAGATCGTCATTCTAAAATTTGCTCCCTCAAATTATTCAGACATGTAATGATACGTCTTTGAGACTGTGAAAAGGTTCCAACTATCCAAACTGCCTTTCTTTGCCGGTGTTCGATGTGGAGGCAGTGGGGAGGTCTCAGACTAGCAGGGAATTTACTCAATAGTCTATGATGAATTCTCTATGGCTCTTACAGTTTCAAGATTATATCATGAAAAGTTGTAAATTATAACATACAGCTATGGTGTTGAAAATTAGAAAGACAAACAATTTGAGAGGTCATGGGCATTCAAAATGAGCAAATGGTTAGGTTGCAGAGAAAGGGATTCTTACATCAAACACCTAAATGAACAGTTTTCAATCTATGTTGAGACACAGTATTTCTTGAGAAAAGAGGAAAACCAGCTCTTTCAAGGCTTCTTCTAAACCTTCTAAATATAGTCCTTCAGTGTCTATTCCATACAGGTCACTTTGGGAGACCAACTATATGACTGAATATACTGTCTATTTGCTTTCAGAAGAAAAAAGAATAATATTTAGTAAGGTCAAGCAGAAAAGAAAAATGTTTGGCTATTCCCTTAACAGAAGCAAATACATGTTGATGAGAAGGTATGATGGCTAAGGAAGACCTGGTTGTCTCAACTGTTGGGCTACAGCTCACATCCCAACCTGTCCTGTCAGTGAGCCCACCAGGAAGCTGCTGCAAGGGCTGACTGTTAACAGCTCGAACTGTCTGCTTCTCTGGGAGTTTCCGTTGGCCCAGCAGGAGTTATTTTACCCTTGAAGGAGGCTGCCTTTCCGCACCCAGTGACTGACTGATAAGAAGAATAGAAGGAGGCCCTTTGCTGCAAGATGGAATACACTCTTCTGTGCACCTGGCTCCTATTGTCCTCCAAGCAGTCATAATGCAGCTGGACTCCGGTGGAGATCAGTCAAGCGTAACCCCTTCTGCTCTGCGTCCCTCACTCCAGTTAGCCCAAGAATGCTCCCTTGGTAGACTTGTGCGCCTGAACCTGGCTCTGGGCAAACCAATCCACGACAAAGATGAATGCTGCTTTTCATCACCTCTGCTGTTACAGTGCTAGTAGCAAATGTAAGAGACACCAGAAGGGACAGGAAAGCTGTCTGCTGCTTAGTTCCAGTCATCATACTAACCTGAGAGAATGAACAAAATAATGAGTGTTTTCTGAGAAGTATGTCCTAATTCTGTAAAGATGAGGCTCAGTAAAAGAGAAAGGACCAGATAGTGATTTTAAGATGCTGATGTATGGGTCAGTACATTTTCATGTTTTGGCATTAAAAAAAAAAATGCTTACTTTGGGGGCTTCCGTGGTGGTCCAGTGGGCCACTGGTTCGACCCCTGGACTGGGAAGATCCCATATGCCATGGAGTGGCTGGACCAGTGTGTCCAATCACGAGCCCATATGTGCCCAGAGCAAATGGTTAGATTGCAGAGAAAGGGATTCTTACATCAAACACCTAAATGAACAGTTTTCAATCTATGTTGAGACACAGTATTTCTTGAGAAAAGAGGAAAACCAGCTCTTTCAAGGCTTCTTCTAAACCTTCTAAATATAGTCCTTCAGTGTCTATTCCATACAGGTCACTTTGGGAGACCAACTATATGACTGAATATACTGTCTATTTGCTTTCAGAAGAAAAAAGAATAATATTTAGTAAGGTCAAGCAGAAAAGAAAAATGTTTGGCTATTCCCTTAACAGAAGCAAATACATGTTGATGAGAAGGTATGATGGCTAAGGAAGACCTGGTTGTCTCAACTGTTGGGCTACAGCTCACATCCCAACCTGTCCTGTCAGTGAGCCCACCAGGAAGCTGCTGCAAGGGCTGACTGTTAACAGCTCGAACTGTCTGCTTCTCTGGGAGTTTCCGTTGGCCCAGCAGGAGTTATTTTACCCTTGAAGGAGGCTGCCTTTCCGCACCCAGTGACTGACTGATAAGAAGAATAGAAGGAGGCCCTTTGCTGCAAGATGGAATACACTCTTCTGTGCACCTGGCTCCTATTGTCCTCCAAGCAGTCATAATGCAGCTGGACTCCGGTGGAGATCAGTCAAGCGTAACCCCTTCTGCTCTGCGTCCCTCACTCCAGTTAGCCCAAGAATGCTCCCTTGGTAGACTTGTGCGCCTGAACCTGGCTCTGGGCAAACCAATCCACGACAAAGATGAATGCTGCTTTTCATCACCTCTGCTGTTACAGTGCTAGTAGCAAATGTAAGAGACACCAGAAGGGACAGGAAAGCTGTCTGCTGCTTAGTTCCAGTCATCATACTAACCTGAGAGAATGAACAAAATAATGAGTGTTTTCTGAGAAGTATGTCCTAATTCTGTAAAGATGAGGCTCAGTAAAAGAGAAAGGACCAGATAGTGATTTTAAGATGCTGATGTATGGGTCAGTACATTTTCATGTTTTGGCATTAAAAAAAAAAATGCTTACTTTGGGGGCTTCCGTGGTGGTCCAGTGGGCCACTGGTTCGACCCCTGGACTGGGAAGATCCCATATGCCATGGAGTGGCTGGACCAGTGTGTCCAATTACGAGCCAGCATCCTGGGGCTCATGTGCCCAGAGCCAGTGCTCTGCAATGGGAGAGGCCACTGAAATGGGAGGCCCCCACAGGCCAAAGAATAAAGATGGATGAAAATAAATAAATAAATAAATGAAACAAAAGAGGCCCAAATTTAAAAATAAATTGCTTACTTTGAAAATCATAAAGCTATGTTTTAACATAGGTATAGAGAAACAGTACAGAAATAGAGATTAAATGCAGAGCCATTGCATTCCGAAATTCAGAGAATGTGAAAATGATTCTTATATCTCTTATGCATGCCTGTGTCTTTCTAAATTATAAATTGGAAAGAGTTCAAAAAGGGTACCCTGATCGCAGTGATAAAATTTTCCAAGAAATTTTAAGGAAGTTTCGCATTAAGATTCAAGACTATTCTTTGTTACCAGATATCACTGCTACCTTCTAGATTTTAATTTGCATATGAGTTTATTGAAGCATAGCATCTAACTAGTATGCATTTCCCCTCAGACAGTAATTATTCAGGCAAATCTTTAATTAGATGAAGCCAAAATAAATATTCATATACTCTAAATTTGAATTACTGGCACCTCCTATTTCAATTTTTAAATGATAAATGCTCATCATAATATCAATTACTTTCTGTCTGTTTGCTTTAACAAGCCATACTCATCATTTGGTTCCATCAGCGTCTTGCACCTATGAGACAGGGTTTTGTTATTTATTTGTTTTTTGTTTATATATTGTGTTTATGCTCTAAGTTTGATAAAAGTTCTCAATAAGATTGTGCTTTTAATTTTTTTTAAAATAACAGTGCTTTTGAGGTGAAAATAGTGACTGTCTTCTCATGTAGGGACATATATACATATATAGTGGTTATAGTTAGCGGGACCACTGTTATGGGCTAAAGTGGTACTTTGAAATTTTTAATCTTACTTGCTCCTCATGTAGCAAATAAACATTAATTCCTTATTTTGTTTCTTGTGTGAAATGCCCTTGAGCATTTTGTGCTTGTTATAATGGGACGTATTATCTAACCCTCATTAGTAGAGACACAAAAATGTGTTTGGAAAAGGAGTTTAAGTTTCTTGTTCCTCAGCAAGCTCATAAGAGTAACTTGCAATATTCTTTCTCAAGAACTGAGAACACCAAACTTGATTATAGAGAGTTAAGTAACTGAACTCAGGTAGTTATCCTAAAACCTGAAACCCATCAAGAGCTATAACTGACACAGTAAGCAGCCAAAATGTTTTCCTTAATCTTGATATAAATTTTAGGTTAATAAGCGATCCTCTTGTCTTCAAGGGTCCCTCTCCTAACTAGATCAAAAAGGCAAAAATCTTCCATGTTAGAGCATTTTTTTATATATTTATTTTTTAGTTAGTTTGGCTTTTGTTTTGTTTGCTTTACTAAGCTGTAATTTTATTTATTATTAAATGTCCAAATAAATGTGAAAGTAAGTCACATGTAACACAGATTATCCATTTGTTGCATTTGATGTCACATAGCAGAATCAATTTAAGAAATCGTTGGAAAATAACTGAAGTATGCACAACTTTTACAATGTTTATGACTCTGCTAAAGATCATGAGAAAAGAGCAATCTTTAAAACATTTCTGAAAACAAATATTGGCTTCTGAATTTAATTAAAATTTAGTTCTAGATTTACGATTAGTGTATTTTTATGGTGAAAACCATTTCACCATATAAGGTTTCTTTTGTCAGCTTTGTGGTTGTGTAACAAATCTGTGTACTATAAATGAGAACTTTGAATAGGAATTTGGTGATCTCATACATTCCTTCATTCATTTTGTTCATTAAAGCATATTTATTGAGTGCCTACCCAGTGCTCTTCATTGTGCTCAATTCTTGGAATATTGAGGTGAAAAGGAGAGCATATACCTGCCCTAATAGACCTCAAGCCCTTTTAGAGGAGACAAATAAACAGAAAAATAAACAATCTTATATAAATATAAATCTTGAAAATGTAATGAAGGGATGATGTGATATACCCTTTTTTGTGGTTATGTTAGCAAATAAACAATTTAATTCCTTATTTTTTTTGTTTCTTGTGTGAAATGCCCTTGAGCATTTTGTGCTTGTTATAATGGGACGTATTATCTAACCCTCATTAGTAGAGACACAAAAATGTGTTTGGAAAAGGAGTTTAAGTTTCTTGTTCCTCAGCAAGCTCATAAGAGTAACTTGCAATATTCTTTCTCAAGAACTGAGAACACCAAACTTGATTATAGAGAGTTAAGTAACTGAACTCAGGTAGTTATCCTAAAACCTGAAACCCATCAAGAGCTATAACTGACACAGTAAGCAGCCAAAATGTTTTCCTTAATCTTGATATAAATTTTAGGTTAATAAGCGATCCTCTTGTCTTCAAGGGTCCCTCTCCTAACTAGATCAAAAAGGCAAAAATCTTCCATGTTAGAGCATTTTTTTATATATTTATTTTTTAGTTAGTTTGGCTTTTGTTTTGTTTGCTTTACTAAGCTGTAATTTTATTTATTATTAAATGTCCAAATAAATGTGAAAGTAAGTCACATGTAACACAGATTATCCATTTGTTGCATTTGATGTCACATAGCAGAATCAATTTAAGAAATCGTTGGAAAATAACTGAAGTATGCACAACTTTTACAATGTTTATGACTCTGCTAAAGATCATGAGAAAAGAGCAATCTTTAAAACATTTCTGAAAACAAATATTGGCTTCTGAATTTAATTAAAATTTAGTTCTAGATTTACGATTAGTGTATTTTTATGGTGAAAACCATTTCACCATATAAGGTTTCTTTTGTCAGCTTTGTGGTTGTGTAACAAATCTGTGTACTATAAATGAGAACTTTGAATAGGAATTTGGTGATCTCATACATTCCTTCATTCATTTTGTTCATTAAAGCATATTTATTGAGTGCCTACCCAGTGCTCTTCATTGTGCTCAATTCTTGGAATATTGAGGTGAAAAGGAGAGCATATACCTGCCCTAATAGACCTCAAGCCCTTTTAGAGGAGACAAATAAACAGAAAAATAAACAATCTTATATAAATATAAATCTTGAAAATGTAATGAAGGGAGTAAGGAGGTGATGTGATAGAAAAGAATGGGCAGAGGCAACTTTACAGAAGTCCTACCATGGGCAGTGGTCTGTGTTCTGAGGAAGGGCAAAAAGGTCATGCTTCCTGGTGCACACTGAGTGAAACCTCGAGCCACATTGTAGCACAAAACTGGAAAGGTAGGCAGGGCCCTCACCACTAGAGGTCTTATAGACAAATCAGTTCAGTTCAATTCAGTCACTCAGTCCTGTCTGACTCATTGCAACACCATGGACTACAGCATGTCAGGGTTCCCTATCCTTCACCATCTCCCGGAGCTGTTCAAATTCATGTCCATTTGACTTAGTGATGCCATCCAACCATCTCATCCTCTCTTGTCCCCTTCTCCTTCTGCCTTCTATTTTTCCCAGCATAAAGGTCTTTTCCAGTGAGTCATCTCTTTGCATCAGGTGGCCAAAGTATTGGAGCTTCAGTTTCAGCATCATTCTTTCCAATGAATATTCAGGGTTAATTTCCTTTAGTGTTGACTGGTTTGATCTCCTTGTACTCCAAGAGACTCTGAAGAGTCTTTTCCAACACCACAGTTCAAAGGCATCAACTCTTCTATAGACAAATGGAAGGGTTTTATTGTAAGAAAAGTAGAAAACCATTTGTAGTTTCCTAACAGGGAAGCAATATAGTCTAATTAATGTTTTTAAGAGCTTACTCTGGAGAATTAGAATAAAGACACAAGGCTGGAAGCTAGGAGATCAGGTAGGCTGCTGAGATACATGCAGATGAGAGTTGTAACAGTGGAAATGAGTAACAATTGATAGCTTACAGGCAGTTTTGGGAGGTAGAACCAAAGAACTTTCCAATTTTAAAAGAGAGAAGAAAAAGAATAATTAAGGATATCTTCATTTTGTTTATTTTTAGTAATCTAGGTGAATGGTGGTGTCATTTACTGATATGATAGAGACAAGCCTGGGGAGGCAGTATCAAGGTGGATATTAAGACTTAGATTTAGCTGTGCTGAGGTTAAAATTCTTGCTAGACATCTGAAATGAAGATGTCAGGTACAGAGCTGAGTTGAATCTATAGCACATATAACAGATTGGACTTGAAAATATTATACATATGCTGAGTGTATAAATTTTAAGTGGCTGTTAAGGGCCCAGGATCAGATAAGTTTGCTCCTAGAAGACAATATAGATTGAGAAAATCTGAACAATTTAGGACTGATTATCAAGGAATTTCATTGTTTACAGGTCAAGTAGAGGAGAAAGAACAAAAAATAAGACAAAGGAGTCACAGAGAAAGAAGGATTAAAAACCAGCAGGGTGTGATAACATGGAGACCAACAGAATAGAATGTTTTAAGGAGGAAAGAGGAGGTCATCTGTGGCTAAAAAATAAATCTAGAGACACTGTCATTGAATTTAGCAACAAAGGGTCTTGTAGGTGAACTTGATGAGGAGTTTCTGAAGTGTGGTAGACAGACATCAGATTGAAGTGCACTGAAGCATGATTGGTGGGGGAAAAAGAGGACAGAGAGAAAGTTAAGCCAAATCTTTTAAGGATTGTGCTTTGAAATAGGGAGAAGAAAATGGTTGCTGGAGAGAATGGTTGCTCAAATGAAATGTATATTTTTTAAAAGACATAAAACTCTTAACCATGTTTTTGCATGCTGATTAGAGTGACGTAATAGGAAGGACAGTCATACCATCTTTGTCTTTGTTACCAGACAAAGATAGTATCTTGCAAGAGCAAAATCCCAAAGGAGACAAGGCGAATGGGTGCAGTTCAAAGGCATCAACTCTTCTATAGACAAATGGAAGGGTTTTATTGTAAGAAAAGTAGAAAACCATTTGTAGTTTCCTAACAGGGAAGCAATATAGTCTAATTAATGTTTTAAGAGCTTACTCTGGAGAATTAGAATAAAGACACAAGGCTGGAAGCTAGGAGATCAGGTAGGCTGCTGAGATACATGCAGATGAGAGTTGTAACAGTGGAAATGAGTAACAATTGATAGCTTACAGGCAGTTTTGGGAGGTAGAACCAAAGAACTTTCCAATTTTAAAAGAGAGAAGAAAAAGAATAATTAAGGATATCTTCATTTTGTTTATTTTTAGTAATCTAGGTGAATGGTGGTGTCATTTACTGATATGATAGAGACAAGCCTGGGGAGGCAGTATCAAGGTGGATATTAAGACTTAGATTTAGCTGTGCTGAGGTTAAAATTCTTGCTAGACATCTGAAATGAAGATGTCAGGTACAGAGCTGAGTTGAATCTATAGCACATATAACAGATTGGACTTGAAAATATTATACATATGCTGAGTGTATAAATTTTAAGTGGCTGTTAAGGGCCCAGGATCAGATAAGTTTGCTCCTAGAAGACAATATAGATTGAGAAAATCTGAACAATTTAGGACTGATTATCAAGGAATTTCATTGTTTACAGGTCAAGTAGAGGAGAAAGAACAAAAAATAAGACAAAGGAGTCACAGAGAAAGAAGGATTAAAAACCAGCAGGGTGTGATAACATGGAGACCAACAGAATAGAATGTTTTAAGGAGGAAAGAGGAGGTCATCTGTGGCTAAAAAATAAATCTAGAGACACTGTCATTGAATTTAGCAACAAAGGGTCTTGTAGGTGAACTTGATGAGGAGTTTCTGAAGTGTGGTAGACAGACATCAGATTGAAGTGCACTGAAGCATGATTGGTGGGGGAAAAAGAGGACAGAGAGAAAGTTAAGCCAAATCTTTTAAGGATTGTGCTTTGAAATAGGGAGAAGAAAATGGTTGCTGGAGAGAATGGTTGCTCAAATGAAATGTATATTTTTTAAAAGACATAAAACTCTTAACCATGTTTTTGCATGCTGATTAGAGTGACGTAATAGGAAGGACAGTCATACCATCTTTGTCTTTGTTACCAGACAAAGATAGTATCTTGCAAGAGCAAAATCCCAAAGGAGACAAGGCGAAGTGGGATGCAGAGACCAAACGGAGAAGTTGGCCTTTAGGAAGAGAAGGAACTCCTCCATCGTGACAAGAGGGAAGGCAGAAAGGGTGGGTACAGAAGCAGGCAAGTCTGTAGATTCTGTAAAAGGAAGGTGGGGAGTCTTCACCTAATAGCATCTATTTTCTCAATAAAGTAAAAGATATAGCCATTAGCCAAGAATGACTAAGGGAGGGAATTAGGACAATTTAAGGGAGAAGAAAATGTGTTTATCTTTCTGCAGAGTAGGCAATGACTTTATTAGGAAACATAAAAGAATTTCCTTGTAATTTTTTTTCTTTTCCTGGTACTTTTGGGAACCATATGATATTTGGTGCTGTGAACCTGATGTGGATCCAGTCAGCCCACTGTGTGATATCTTCCAGCAATATTAAATGCTCAGATATAGATGTAGATAATGTAAGAAAGTTGTTTTGAAACTGGGTCAAGGTTTTTCTGGAGTGGCCAAGACAATGGAATTATTTATAAGGCAATAACTATAATGATGGATCATGGAATAAATGTTAGGTAAGGAAGTAAGTAAAAGCTAAGAGAATGTTGAGAAACAGTGATAAAGCGGATGAGTCAGTGACAGTGATTATGAGGATGGGGTGTAGTCAGAGTAAAATCCTTATATAGAAAAGGAAGGAGGTAGAATATTTCCAGTTGAAAACTAGGACTGGAATATTACAGGGAACCTGAGATGGAGAACAGAGAAAGGTTGTTAGCATGATGAAGTCAAGGAATTAAGACATCAGAGCATTAGATGGGTCGTTTATAGGATCTTGATCACCCAGAAGGATGAAAGAAGAGATACCCATGTTGTCAATGGAGCACCTGAGCTTGATGAATAACCCTAGTGAGAAGGTTTGGTGTGTGACATATTTGGGTGGCTTAAGTTACAGTTTTACTGGGATTAATTGCATCACAAATGTATATTTTTTAAAAGACATAAAACTCTTAACCATGTTTTTGCATGCTGATTAGAGTGACGTAATAGGAAGGACAGTCATACCATCTTTGTCTTTGTTACCAGACAAAGATAGTATCTTGCAAGAGCAAAATCCCAAAGGAGACAAGGCGAAGTGGGATGCAGAGACCAAACGGAGAAGTTGGCCTTTAGGAAGAGAAGGAACTCCTCCATCGTGACAAGAGGGAAGGCAGAAAGGGTGGGTACAGAAGCAGGCAAGTCTGTAGATTCTGTAAAAGGAAGGTGGGGAGTCTTCACCTAATAGCATCTATTTTCTCAATAAAGTAAAAGATATAGCCATTAGCCAAGAATGACTAAGGGAGGGAATTAGGACAATTTAAGGGAGAAGAAAATGTGTTTATCTTTCTGCAGAGTAGGCAATGACTTTATTAGGAAACATAAAAGAATTTCCTTGTAATTTTTTTTCTTTTCCTGGTACTTTTGGGAACCATATGATATTTGGTGCTGTGAACCTGATGTGGATCCAGTCAGCCCACTGTGTGATATCTTCCAGCAATATTAAATGCTCAGATATAGATGTAGATAATGTAAGAAAGTTGTTTTGAAACTGGGTCAAGGTTTTTCTGGAGTGGCCAAGACAATGGAATTATTTATAAGGCAATAACTATAATGATGGATCATGGAATAAATGTTAGGTAAGGAAGTAAGTAAAAGCTAAGAGAATGTTGAGAAACAGTGATAAAGCGGATGAGTCAGTGACAGTGATTATGAGGATGGGGTGTAGTCAGAGTAAAATCCTTATATAGAAAAGGAAGGAGGTAGAATATTTCCAGTTGAAAACTAGGACTGGAATATTACAGGGAACCTGAGATGGAGAACAGAGAAAGGTTGTTAGCATGATGAAGTCAAGGAATTAAGACATCAGAGCATTAGATGGGTCGTTTATAGGATCTTGATCACCCAGAAGGATGAAAGAAGAGATACCCATGTTGTCAATGGAGCACCTGAGCTTGATGAATAACCCTAGTGAGAAGGTTTGGTGTGTGACATATTTGGGTGGCTTAAGAAGTTACAGTTTTTACTGGGATTAATTGCATCACAAATATGAAATAGGTTAAGAACACTCATCCCCACCTCCTGGCCTCATGATACACAAGAGTATTAAAGAAAATTGAAAAGCATTCACTAGGGAAGGCTGGTTTAAAGAAAGAAAGAAAGGGAAAAAAACACTGTGCTCAAATTTGGATATGGCAAAGTAAAGGAAATGAAAAAATACAGAGTTGAGGAAGGTTTAGTAATTGTAGATAAGGGATTTTTTTATGGGACACATTAAAATATTCACAGGCCTGGAGAATTAGAAAATTCCCAACATGGCAACTGGAGATGAAAGTCTGAATGAGAATGAATGATTTGATCTGGCAGGTTTGCTTTCTGCTGGTGACCAGGAATGTGGCAGGATGAAATCAGTCCAAATCACAGAGCATCAGAGTGAAGGAAGGACCCATCAGTTCCATCTGGATGCCTGAAAATTTCCCTGATGTAGAGAATGTGTTACCCTTCCATGGGAGGAGATGGTGACGTCAAGGTTCTGCAAGTACCATTACCTGCTAAGGATATGGAAATGTCCTTTTGTTTGCCTCAGTTTGGGTCCTGCTCAATCTGGCCAGTCTTCTAAGACAGAAAATACCATTCTTATGCAGGCACATAGGAACACCCTGTGCATGCTCAGAGTAGGTCAAAGTTCCCAACCCTGACAAAGTGTGCTTCAAATTTGAGTTCTGTGGAAAATGTCCTGTTCTCAGTGGCAGGGTAAGAGTGAAGGAAATGAACTTTCAGTGTCCGTCTGTGCCAGTTCTTAACAACCTTGTCTTATTTATTATGACTTCAGTCCTCTTTCCTACTCATTTTGTAAGCAGCAGTCCAGTTCTACTGTGATCAAGAAAGCTTGAGAGGGCTTCCCTGGTGGTCCAGTGGGTAAAGAGGCCGCCTTGCAGTGCAAAGGGCACCGGTTTGATCCCTGGCCTGGGAAGATCCCATGTGCCTCAGTGCTGGTGTGTCCAATGTGCCCAGAGCCAGTGCTCTGCAATGAGAGAGGCCACTGCAATGGGAGGCCCACACATGCTAAAGAATGGATTTGGTTGACATTTTGGGTGCTTAAGTTACAGTTTTTACTGGGATTAATTGCATCACAAATATGAAATAGGTTAAGAACACTCATCCCCACCTCCTGGCCTCATGATACACAAGAGTATTAAAGAAAATTGAAAAGCATTCACTAGGGAAGGCTGGTTTAAAGAAAGAAAGAAAGGGAAAAAAACACTGTGCTCAAATTTGGATATGGCAAAGTAAAGGAAATGAAAAAATACAGAGTTGAGGAAGGTTTAGTAATTGTAGATAAGGGATTTTTTTATGGGACACATTAAAATATTCACAGGCCTGGAGAATTAGAAAATTCCCAACATGGCAACTGGAGATGAAAGTCTGAATGAGAATGAATGATTTGATCTGGCAGGTTTGCTTTCTGCTGGTGACCAGGAATGTGGCAGGATGAAATCAGTCCAAATCACAGAGCATCAGAGTGAAGGAAGGACCCATCAGTTCCATCTGGATGCCTGAAAATTTCCCTGATGTAGAGAATGTGTTACCCTTCCATGGGAGGAGATGGTGACGTCAAGGTTCTGCAAGTACCATTACCTGCTAAGGATATGGAAATGTCCTTTTGTTTGCCTCAGTTTGGGTCCTGCTCAATCTGGCCAGTCTTCTAAGACAGAAAATACCATTCTTATGCAGGCACATAGGAACACCCTGTGCATGCTCAGAGTAGGTCAAAGTTCCCAACCCTGACAAAGTGTGCTTCAAATTTGAGTTCTGTGGAAAATGTCCTGTTCTCAGTGGCAGGGTAAGAGTGAAGGAAATGAACTTTCAGTGTCCGTCTGTGCCAGTTCTTAACAACCTTGTCTTATTTATTATGACTTCAGTCCTCTTTCCTACTCATTTTGTAAGCAGCAGTCCAGTTCTACTGTGATCAAGAAAGCTTGAGAGGGCTTCCCTGGTGGTCCAGTGGGTAAAGAGGCCGCCTTGCAGTGCAAAGGGCACCGGTTTGATCCCTGGCCTGGGAAGATCCCATGTGCCTCAGTGCTGGTGTGTCCAATGTGCCCAGAGCCAGTGCTCTGCAATGAGAGAGGCCACTGCAATGGGAGGCCCACACATGCTAAAGAATAAAGATGGATGAAAACAAAATGATGACTTAGAGAGGCCAAAAAAAAAAAAAAAAAAAAAAAAGCTAGAGAGTGAGAAACAACTATTATAACTCTTGTCATTATACTAACATCTTTAAAACTACCTCATTACAGGAAAAAAAAGTACTGGCCAGGCCACTTTTTTATTATCACATTACATTTAAGAGGGAAATGATACTGCATTTAGAATTTGGACTTGTGTCCTAATCTTTCTGAAGGTTAAGTAGCAGTGGAGCATATACTGAAGGTGAACTACATTATCCATGCCAAAAATTAAACTGGCTAATAATTAAATGCCACATGTGCTATGCTATTTAAAGTAAGTGGTTGCAGTTTGAGGAGATGTGAGGGATGTCATCATGAAAAAAAAAAAAAAAAAGAAACCTGGATAGTTACTAAGGTACTTTAAAACTTTACACTTTCATTGTGACCTTAAACTTGTATACTAGTAGATTCAGTCTTGGATTGTCCCAAATAACTGTTGAACAACTAATTTGAGGGAAGCTGTGCCTGCAGATACGATATTAAATATGACATACTTCCTGCTTTGAATGAACTTACTATCTCATAAAAGATACAGTCAGGTGGCATTTATAAAAATGTCTGTATAGTCAAAGCTTTGGTTTTCCCAATAGTCAGGTACATGTATATGAGAGTTGAACCATAAAGAAAGCTGAGCACTGAAGAACTGATGCTTTTGAACTGTGTCGTTGGAGAAGACTCTCTGGAGTCCCTTGGACTGTAGGAGATCCAACCAGTCAGTCCTAAAGGAAATCAACTCTGAATATTCATTGGAAGGACTGATGCTGAAGCTGAAGCTCCAATACTTTGGTCACCTGATGCAAAGAGACAACTCATTGAAAAAGAGCCTGATGTTGGGGAAAGTAGAAGGCAGAAGGAGAAGGAGACAAGAGAAGATGAGATGGTTGGATGACATCACTGAGTCAATGGACATGAGTTTGAGCAAGCTCTGGGAGATGATGAAGGATAGGGAAGCCTGGCATGCTGCAGTCCACGTGGTCACAAAGAGTTGGACATGACTGAACAACTGAACTGAACAATCCTTATTGGAAGATCAGGGAACTGAAACTTGTCAGGACAGACCTCTAAGATAAATGGAGATCTAAGTATCAATAAATATTAAGCATCAGTCCTTTTCACAGTAAAAATTATTTATTGATACTTGTAATAAATAAATAAAAGTTGAGATTCTGTGTGAAATCAGTCTCAGTTTTTGAATTTACTATTAATATGGTTATCTAGAAAAATCAGAGTTTGGATGACATCTTAATTGGTAGCAAGTTAGTTATAAATAAATTCAGTGTATTTAGTTGTTATCTATATGGAAGAGATTCAATTTTAATTATATGATTATTAAATTATACATTAAATTATAGAATTTATTAAATTAAAAATTTTGAACATAGTACTATTTCTTCTCTATCTTGTTTCAGAGGGTACATGTTTTCCCATATCTTCTGTAAATATAATAAATCTAAATAAATGTTTAAATGTATAACTGAGAAATTGCAAGCTCAGATTCTGTAAAAAGCTCAGGATAAAAAAATAAAAGAGGAAGTATTTTTGCTTTTGTCTTTGACCGTTGTAAACTGTTCACACATTCAAGAATGTTTTCAAATTACTGTAATTCAACTAATCTTTTATTTTATATTTCTTCTTTAAGATTTAACTACTTTTAGGATAATGTTTATTTTTCCCATACTGTATATTCAGTACCATATGAGTTCTCACTATGATATCAAGATAAACCAGACAGGGACCTCCAGCCACAGCATCTTACAAATACACTCTGACTGATTACAAGTTGAATACAGTCATCCCTCAGTAACCAGGAGAAGGGTTGGTCTCAGGACACCCTCCCCACCACAGGATAGCAAAATCCATGGATGCACAAGTCCCTTAAAATGATGCTCTGTTTGCCTATAACCTATCATTGTATTATCATTGTATTATATGTGTACATATTTTAACTACTTTTGTAAATTTAGTTTTTAATGTAACATTTCACTTTTTGTAACTACTGAATAGAGTACGTTTTCAGGTTTTTGTTTAACTTGCAAATCTTCAGAGTGTCCAGTCTTTTTCCTTTTTAAAGTAAAAATAAAGTATAACCTCATATGCCTTGCATATATATGGTTTTAAAAAAAAGAGGAAGCAAAGAAAACACAAAGAGTAGAAAACAGTAAAAAGAAAAGTCAAGTATCTTTTAAAATATGAAGTGAAATATGTAATTCCGTATTCTTTTTTTATTTTGGCCTCCTTTATTGTTTTATTTATTTATTTTCATCCGTCTTTATCCCTTGGCCTCTGTGGGCCTCCCACCACAGTGGCCTGTCTCGCTGAAGACCACTGGTTCTGGGCGGATGTACTCCAGAGTGCTGGCTGGTAATTGGACACACCGGTCCAGCACTCCACAGCATGTGGGATCCTCCCGGGGCAGGGATCAAACCGGTGCCCCCTACACTGAAAGGCGTACTCTCCACCCATTGGGCCACCAGGGAAGCCCTAGCTTAGTATTCTTACCTGGAGAATCCCGTAGACAGAGGAGCCTGGATGGCTACAGTCTATGAGGTCGCAAAGCATTGGACATGACTGAGCGACTAAGCACACACACTTGCCCTCCCTGTGTTCCTACTCCTTGGTGAATATTTCTGTATACTTTGTAATTCTTTGTCCCTATTTTATTTTTTAGTTTATGGTTTTCAGTGTGTGTCTCTGAAAATTGAGCACTCTGCCTATAATAATTTCAGCAGATACAATTCTTTGCTTCTTATATCCTCTCAAATGTATGGAGCACAGATTGAGGTAGAAGCATAGTTGGATCAACAGAACCATGTCCCTGCTGGTCTCTAGGTGAACTCTCGCTTTCAGTCAAGGAACAGACACACCGCATCTGTATTGGATCTCCCCTGCACAGTTTTCCTCCCTCCTTCCCTCCCTCCCTTCCTTTCTTCCTCCCTTCCTACCTCCCTCCCTTCATTCCTTCCTCCCTCCTTTCCTTCATTCCTCCCTCCTTTCCTTCCTTCCTTCCACCTTCTTTCCTTCCTTTTCCTTCTCCTCTATTTTTCTTCTTTTTCTTTGTTCTTGTTATTTACACTTTGTCCAGGTTCTTCTCTTTCTCAGTGCTCTTCCAGTGTGTCAGATGATGAGCATAGACACTAGGATTTGGATTATGAACAAAATCCAGCTTTCAGACCTCTTATTTTCCCCTTCACCAAAGTTGCAGGAGGAGAGATGGGATAGTGGTTACATAATTGACATGTATAAATTGACCCTACGTCATGCGAAATGTTAATACCTTTCCAAACTGTCACTTTAGAACTTGATGTGAAGTTTCTAAATAAAAGATAAAGTATGACATTTGTTTGACCAGAGTTGAGAATACTCATTAATTAATACATACTTGAGTGGTTTTCATGGATGGCAAGGAATTATCACTTCAAGATTTTTTGTTTTAATTCTTTTATTGACGGAGACTGGAGCTTCTCTTTATGTCAGCTGGGAACATGCTTGCGTAGTACAAGGCCTCTCTTATGAAATAAAGTAATTCATTAAAGCTGTGTCCCCTTACACTTTTCCGACAGATAGCTGACACATGCTATGAAAAGGAACAAGAGATCACTCTCAGATGTTCCCTTACATGGTGTCCAAAGCCAAAAAACCAGCATGTAGCAGCTTCTCGAAATTAGGAAGTTTAAGTAGACTTCTGAGAAAAACCATTCAAGATGTTTTCACATTGAATATATATATATATATATATATATATATATATATATAGATCGATAGATAGGCACTATATATATATATAGGCACCATATGTATATTAACAGTATATATTGACACTATATATACACATATATAATATTTATATATATCACACATACATATATACATATATATTTTAATAAAATGAACTGTCAAGGGAGTAACAGAACAAGCTTGCTTAATTGATGCAGTAGGAGGGCAAAGTCCTCCACTCGGATGTGCTTTGTAAACATCCTGATAAAATGTGTTTTAATATACTCATTAATTAATACATACTTGAGTGGTTCTCTTCAATGGCCAGCAACCAATAAATGATATAACAATTGCTATGCATCTTCTCCTGCCCTTAACTGAGAATGTCAATAACTGTGTCCCTTCCATATCAGTTCACAGATGTGAGGAAATAAAGTTCTTCTGCACACTAAAGTTGGTACAATGAAGGAGTAGGCTTGTCATCCCTTTTCCTTCTTGGTTGGCTCATAAAATTCCTCTATGGTTTGTACTTATCTAAATGCTTCACCAGGGAAGTTTAAAGTAAAACTTTATACTCATAGCTTAAGAGTGTTTCTTCAGCCCTTTACAGGCACATAGGAGAACCTTTTGTGGGTATGATGTGTGAGTATGTCTCTTTAATATTGGACACTAAGAGCCAGACTATTACTACTAAGCCACCTGGTGTCTGGAACTTGTGTAACTGTTCTAAGGAGATGAATGTGCACACAGCTGCAGCAGGATAGTGTTTGGGTGTGGCTTTTCTGGTCATTGCATCCCTTCCCCGTGTTGTTCAAGGGCTGCCAATTGCATGTCAGTTATCGTCTATTATTTCTTTTAAAAAGCTTTTGTGAGAATAATTCAAATTAGCTTCCATTTGTTACGTTTTCTTGTTTGAAAATAATTTGCATTTCATTTGTGGTCTCTCTAAACAATATATTATTGTTCAAAGGGGGCATTTGTAAATGATACCATCTGCCAACTGAAGGAAAGCCTAGTGCTCTGTCTACACAAATAATACTAATTTACTGTTATGTTGTGAAATCTTGATTTAACCAAGTGCTTTTTTGAAATACCAACAATTTCTAAGGAGATAATAATTTAAATGACTAGTAACAAGAGCTAGTTATAGACACAGTTTTATCCATAACAGAAGGTTTTATAAGCACTGACATTTAGGAACAAAAAAGCTTAAGTTTAAAAGTTGAAAACCTGATAAAAATGAAAGAAACACGGGCACTGGAATCACACATAGTTGGGTTCAAATTCTAGATAAGAACCTCTCTCACTGACAAGGGATGAGAATTGTAACTTATGTACATAGACCCATTTCCCAAACTGACATTCGTCTATCGATACAAATAGGCAAGTAATACAAATAGGCATCAAGGCTTGAGGAAAACCAAGTGGTAATGTTGTTGCCAAACTCAGCTGGTAAATGAAATCACTACAATTCATCTTTTCTCACTGTAGCATTGTTTCAATAGCAGCATGGTTGTATTAGTTGTTATACATCTGGTTTTGGACTATCAATGTAGCTGAAGAAAAGAATATGGTATATTTAGCCTGATGTGCTGAAGTTCATGGGGTTCCAAAGAGTTGGACGTGAGAGTCACTGAACAACAACAACAACATGGTATGTTTGCATATATTATTATAGAAAGATGAATGTAAAATATTCTTAAACAGAAGAAAATAAATTTTAAAATACTATAAAGCATGATCATTTTTGTTAACAAAATACTGACATATTTGTATTTATGAGTAAGTAGTCAATAAATATCTGAAACAAGGCTTCCCTGGTGGTCCAGTGGGTGGGGGGTCCGCCTTGCAGTGCAAGGAGCACAGTTTGATCCAAGGCCTGGGAAGATCCTATGTGTCCTAGAGTGGCTAGACCGGTGTGTCCAATTAGGAGCCAGTGCTCTGGAGCACATGCACCCAGAGCCAGTGCTCTGCAAGGAGAGCGGCCACTGCAATAGGAGGCCCACACAGGCCAAAGAATAAAGACGGATGAAAATAAATAAATAGAAACCCCAAAAAAGAGGCCATAATTTTTTTTTTTTTAACTTAGAAACAATCTGAAACCGTGTATATGGAACTCTTACATCGATCTCTGTGGAGGGAAGGGTTAGGGGATGGTGGTGGTTTGCTGTATGAAGGGAAGTCTCATATTCTGGCCAATTCTATATGATTTGAACTGTTTTTACTTTATGAAAGGCTTTATTTTAG
Organism: Tragulus kanchil; assembly: GCA_022376925.1. Lineage (NCBI taxonomy): Eukaryota > Metazoa > Chordata > Mammalia > Artiodactyla > Tragulidae > Tragulus > Tragulus kanchil. The sequence goes on along the minus strand of JAIOJX010000029.1, from coordinate 50,544,410 downwards.
TTGCAATACAGGAAGCAAACTAGAAATCAATGTCCATACCTCCCTTGTTGTACTTTACTGTCAAAACAGAGATTCTTAATATAAACTTAGGTAAGCCAGAGTGGGAGTGCTAGTCTTCATTCTTCTTCTTAAATTATTTTTTTATTGAAGTATAGTTAATATACAATGTTTCATTAGTTTCTGCTTTATAGCAATGTGAATCAGTTATATGTATATCCACTTTTTAATATTCTGTTCCCATATAGGTCATTACAGAGTACTGAATAGAGTTCCTTATGCTATCTATGCAAATGGGTTCTTACTGATTACCCATTTTACGTATGTGCTGTGCTTAGTCGCTCAGTCATGTCTGACTCTTTGTGACCCTATGAACTGTAGCCTGCCAGGGACCTCTGTCCATGGGATTCTCTCGGTAAGAATGGAGTGAGTTGCCATGGCCTCCAGCAGGGAATCTTTCCAACCCAGGGATCAAACCCAGGCCTCCCACATTGCAGGCAGATTCTTTACCATCTAAGCCACCAGGGAAGCCCATTTTACTTATAATAGTATGTATATTTTGAATTTGTTTATAAGATTAAGATATATTCATATGTTGCTTCTGTAAGTGAAATATAAAGAATATAATTTAAAATCACCAAAATAATAAGTTATTAAGTCACTGTAGAATTTTTGAAAAAGAAACTACAGTTCCTGAGATACTGTACATGTATCTATAAGATCCTATAAAACTTTCATTCTTTCTAGCCTGTTTTGCTTTCCTAATCTCAGAAAGACATATTTTTGAGAAGAAAAGGATCATCTCTTTCTCAGTCCACTCATTGGGAGCCCACAATGAACCTGAAGTATTCACAATGCAATCATTACATGCCAGAAACTGATAGCACATGGATATATATAATAGGACCCAAAAGAATGACTTAGAAAACTGTCACAGGAGGTTATAAATACTTGGGAGGGGCAGGGACATTTTCTGAGATGAAGGCAATCTTGACTACCTAGAGTCAGAAGCCATTTGAAGATGACCTTTGAATCAGGTAGAAACAATCTGAAACCGTGTATATGGAACTCTTACATCGATCTCTGTGGAGGGAAGGGTTAGGGGATGGTGGTGGTTTGCTGTATGAAGGGAAGTCTCATATTCTGGCCAATTCTATATGATTTGAACTGTTTTTACTTTATGAAAGGCTTTATTTTAGTTGCAATACAGGAAGCAAACTAGAAATCAATGTCCATACCTCCCTTGTTGTACTTTACTGTCAAAACAGAGATTCTTAATATAAACTTAGGTAAGCCAGAGTGGGAGTGCTAGTCTTCATTCTTCTTCTTAAATTATTTTTTTATTGAAGTATAGTTAATATACAATGTTTCATTAGTTTCTGCTTTATAGCAATGTGAATCAGTTATATGTATATCCACTTTTTAATATTCTGTTCCCATATAGGTCATTACAGAGTACTGAATAGAGTTCCTTATGCTATCTATGCAAATGGGTTCTTACTGATTACCCATTTTACGTATGTGCTGTGCTTAGTCGCTCAGTCATGTCTGACTCTTTGTGACCCTATGAACTGTAGCCTGCCAGGGACCTCTGTCCATGGGATTCTCTCGGTAAGAATGGAGTGAGTTGCCATGGCCTCCAGCAGGGAATCTTTCCAACCCAGGGATCAAACCCAGGCCTCCCACATTGCAGGCAGATTCTTTACCATCTAAGCCACCAGGGAAGCCCATTTTACTTATAATAGTATGTATATTTTGAATTTGTTTATAAGATTAAGATATATTCATATGTTGCTTCTGTAAGTGAAATATAAAGAATATAATTTAAAATCACCAAAATAATAAGTTATTAAGTCACTGTAGAATTTTTGAAAAAGAAACTACAGTTCCTGAGATACTGTACATGTATCTATAAGATCCTATAAAACTTTCATTCTTTCTAGCCTGTTTTGCTTTCCTAATCTCAGAAAGACATATTTTTGAGAAGAAAAGGATCATCTCTTTCTCAGTCCACTCATTGGGAGCCCACAATGAACCTGAAGTATTCACAATGCAATCATTACATGCCAGAAACTGATAGCACATGGATATATATAATAGGACCCAAAAGAATGACTTAGAAAACTGTCACAGGAGGTTATAAATACTTGGGAGGGGCAGGGACATTTTCTGAGATGAAGGCAATCTTGACTACCTAGAGTCAGAAGCCATTTGAAGATGACCTTTGAATCAGGCATTTGAAGAAAGAGGCTTTCTTATGGGCAAAGACAGAGGTAGTATTTAAGGCACATTCATGGAGAAGGAAATGGCAACCCACTCCAGTATTCCTTCCTGGAAAATTCCATGGACAGAGGACCCTGGTGGACTATAATCTGTGGGGTTGTAAACAATTGTACACAACTGAGTGCACACACACACAAGGGGCAGAGATCAAGGCAGATGGAATGCAAAATTGATGAAACATTTTGAAGAACCTAAGGAGGAAAAAACAAGTTGTAGTGAACAGTGAATGGGCTTATAAACCAAATGTAGAATTAGAGCTGCCAGAGGAGGTGACAAGTGGCATAAAAATAGATGGAGTAGACTGAAGTGATGTAAGTTTGGGGTAGAATTGAGAGTGACAACTGTGTGCTTTAGGTTTTAGAAACAAAAGTGTGATATTCCAGAAGGATTAGAGCTGAGCCAGCCAAGAACTGTATCTGTGTTATCCTTTTTTCTCTCTCTGCAGATGAGTTCACAGGGACTCTCAGTTCACCCTGCCACAGATGGTCATCTCCCCAGCTCCCTTTCTGCAGGATGTAACCCCATGCACAAAAGTACTCAGACCCCTTCTTGTGCAAATCTCTTATCATAAAGAGCGAGAAATGTAATTGGCCACACTAGATTCTCATAACCCACGCAATAAACCTCCAGTTAGGAGTCATGAGCAACTGTGTTGTGCAGTCATGATTCCTGTGCATTAATCCCCGTGTAGGAATGTGGTTCTCAAAGTGGGGGGTCGAGTTGTGAACCAGATACTTTCTTTCTCTATTAACTATATTGATATTAACTGTATAATAGTCATCATACATATATCCCTTTTAGAATGATGATTAATAAAAATATTGCTAAGAAATATTTCTTGACAAAGCATTGGTCCTATGCCACTGCTCATACCAGTTAATAATTATTAACTGGTAATAATGTAATAACTATTATATAATAACTATTTATATTTTAGCACTTTTCTGGTCTGAGAGAAAATAAACAGGGATTTTATTCAAAAGGAAAACAGACTTCTCTCCAAACCAGAAAGATTGAAACCAGTCTTGGGAATTTTTTTCCCCAATTTTCTAATGGAGCCTATGTCTTTAGACATTGCTTTTTTTTTTTTTTTTTTTTCCTCTAAGTCATCATTTAGTTTTCATCCATCTTTATTCTTTGGCATGTATGGGCCTGCCATCACAGTGGCCTCTCTTGTTGCAGACCAGCTCTGGGCGCATGTGCTCCAGAGCACTGGCTCATAATTGGACACACTGGCCCAGCCCATCCTCAGCACGTGGGATCTTCCCAGGCTGGGAATCCAACCGGTGCCCCTTGCACTGCAAGGCAGACTCTTTACCCACTGGACCACCAGGCAAGCCCTAGCCATTGCTTTCTGCATCTTGATCTACTTGAATGTTGTAATCAGGTAATGTCTACAGGCTTTGAATGCTGTTGGCTGCTCCTATTTCACAAGTGAAAAACAGAAGCACTTAAATTGTCTTAAAGCTACCTGAAACTGAGAAGAATGGCCTCTAATCAATAAACATATAACTTTAAGTTCTGGAAAAGACTCCCATACCAGAAAGAATGACTGACACAGAGAAGGTATAAACTATGATAAGTAAATAATATAAAAAGTTAATAATTGTGAAAGATAGCTAATGATTGGGTGAATTGAACAGCAGTTGTACAATTAACCAGTGATTCATTTGTATGTATAATGATAAATTTATATAAGTTGAGAGAAAAGTGATATTCAGCATAATTGGAGGTGTTCAACAGTATTCCTGTGTAGGAATGTTCTCCTTAAGTTGAGCAGTTAAAACAATTTGTTGTAAAAAGGGAAATAGCTACTATTTATAAGACACAGTCTAATAAAGGTACTAGAGTTACAGAAGACTAAGTAAATAAAATAAAAACGTGGATGGATAATTAATTTGCAGTTAGCTCAGCTGGTAAAGAATCTGCCTGCAGTGCAGGAGACCCCAGATTCCTGGGTCAGGAAGATTCCCTGGAGAAGAAATAAGCTACCCATTCCAGTATTCTTGGCCTTTCCTCATGGCTCAGATGGTAAAGAATCTGCTTGCAATATGGGAGACCTGGGTTCGATCCCTGGGTTGGGAAGATCCCCTGGAGAAGGGAATGGTTATCCACTCCAGTACCCTTGTCTGGAGAATTCCATGGACAGAGGACCCTGACAGTGTACAGTCCATGAGATCGCAGAGTCAGACATGACTGAGTGACTTTCACTCATTCAACACATGAATGGTATAGACCAGAAGGGTAAATATAAAGTAAGGCTCAATATCACAGAAATTCACAGAAAGCAAGAATTATAATTAAGCCCAAACTGCACATAATGAAAGGCAAAAATTAGTGAATTTGAAGTGGAAGCCCAAGTAGTCAGATATATAGAAGGAATTCATAGAGTGGAACTGAATGTGTTAAAAATGAAGATCACGCCTCGTATTAATGACTGTCAGAGCCATAGATACTCATGTGTTCCAGAACTGTCTTCCAGTTCCTAATTGTGAGACCAGGCTTACCATATCTCATGATCGTGAACTTCCATCTTATCCCCTCACATTTGTAACATCACATGTGTCTTTACAGTGGCCTGGCCTGAGTGAGTCTCTGTTCTTTATAACTGAGAGGATCAAAGTAGAATAATAAATAAGTATAGGGTCAGTTTCTTAGCGTGGACTGCCACAGCAAAATAACAAAGACTTGGTGGCATAAACAATAGCCATTTATTTTTTCACAGCACGAGAGGCTGGAATCTAGATTCACAGCACTAGAGAATAGGGCACCAGCATGCTCAGGTTCTGGTGAGAACTCTCTTCCTGGCTTGTACCATCTCACTGTGCCTTCATGTTGTGGAGAGAGAATAAACTCTAGTATTTCTTCTGGTGAGGGCACTAACCCCTCGTGAAGGCCTAAGCCTCCTGACTTGGTCTAACCCTAATTACCTTCTGAATGCCTCATCTCCACATATCATCATATTGTGGGGTGAGAACTTCAACATATAAATTTCCAGGGGACGTAATTCAGTGTATAGCAGTCAGCGGAAGTAAAGAAGGCATTCACTGGAAGCTTGGATGACTGGAAGAATATTCATGTTGGTGATAGATATGGTGAAATTAAGATGAACCTGTTTAGATTAGGTGAGCTCAATCTTAGATATAAGTTTTAGTTATGTTAACTTCAAAGTGAGCAAAAGCAGTGAAATACTAATGTTGAAAAATCTAGAAAGTTTATGCATGGTGTGTCAACATATGTTTATTTATTTTACTAAGCATTCATGGGAACTTCTAAATCTGAGAACCTAAAACTTCCCTTATTTTTGATCATTTTATTCTATTATTGCTTTACATTTTATTCTCTTTCTCTTTCTGGAAAGCTTATTGTCAAATATTAGAATCAGTCTTCCATACTCTTTGGCTTTTCTTTCATTCTTTCTATCTGTATTTTTAACTACTTAAATGAGAATTCCTTAGCTGTTGTATTTTTTTCTTCAGTGGTAAGCTGTTCTTATTCAGTATATCTATTGCTCTTTTTGTTTGTTGGTTGGTTGGTTGGTTGCTGCTGTGCATGGTTTGCAGGGTCTCTGTTCCCCAACCAGGGATCAAACCATGCCCCTTGCAATGGAAGCACAGAATCCTAATCGTTGGACCTAGTCACAGAATCTCCTCATCTACTGCTATTTATATGCCAGTAATCATTTTTGCCATTTCTCTGAAAACCAATTGACCCTTTATTGTGGATATTATAGGCTTTTGTTTCCTGCTGACATGAATTATTCTTAACCTAAATTCTTGAGCAGTTTCTTCTGTTAACTTTTGTTTCCAGATGTGTTCATATATATTACCAGGTTTTCCTGGCATTGGCTTTCCTCAGAGTTCTGTGCACTCCCCTTTGTAATGGAGATTCCTTGTTAGCTTACAAAAGAGCCTAGTGAAGTGACTAAGGGTACAAAGTCCAAAGCCTCATGGCTAGGGATGGGACTAAGGACTTCACATTTCTGTGCCTCAGTTACTTCAACTTTAGAATGAAGGCAATGATAGCCCTTACCTATAAAGTTCTGTGAGATTTAAATGGCTAATGTTTGCCAAAGTTTGGCCTAAGCCTCCTGACTTGGTCTAACCCTAATTACCTTCTGAATGCCTCATCTCCACATATCATCATATTGTGGGGTGAGAACTTCAACATATAAATTTCCAGGGGACGTAATTCAGTGTATAGCAGTCAGCGGAAGTAAAGAAGGCATTCACTGGAAGCTTGGATGACTGGAAGAATATTCATGTTGGTGATAGATATGGTGAAATTAAGATGAACCTGTTTAGATTAGGTGAGCTCAATCTTAGATATAAGTTTTAGTTATGTTAACTTCAAAGTGAGCAAAAGCAGTGAAATACTAATGTTGAAAAATCTAGAAAGTTTATGCATGGTGTGTCAACATATGTTTATTTATTTTACTAAGCATTCATGGAACTTCTAAATCTGAGAACCTAAAACTTCCCTTATTTTTGATCATTTTATTCTATTATTGCTTTACATTTTATTCTCTTTCTCTTTCTGGAAAGCTTATTGTCAAATATTAGAATCAGTCTTCCATACTCTTTGGCTTTTCTTTCATTCTTTCTATCTGTATTTTTAACTACTTAAATGAGAATTCCTTAGCTGTTGTATTTTTTTCTTCAGTGGTAAGCTGTTCTTATTCAGTATATCTATTGCTCTTTTTGTTTGTTGGTTGGTTGGTTGGTTGCTGCTGTGCATGGTTTGCAGGGTCTCTGTTCCCCAACCAGGGATCAAACCATGCCCCTTGCAATGGAAGCACAGAATCCTAATCGTTGGACCTAGTCACAGAATCTCCTCATCTACTGCTATTTATATGCCAGTAATCATTTTTGCCATTTCTCTGAAAACCAATTGACCCTTTATTGTGGATATTATAGGCTTTTGTTTCCTGCTGACATGAATTATTCTTAACCTAAATTCTTGAGCAGTTTCTTCTGTTAACTTTTGTTTCCAGATGTGTTCATATATATTACCAGGTTTTCCTGGCATTGGCTTTCCTCAGAGTTCTGTGCACTCCCCTTTGTAATGGAGATTCCTTGTTAGCTTACAAAAGAGCCTAGTGAAGTGACTAAGGGTACAAAGTCCAAAGCCTCATGGCTAGGGATGGGACTAAGGACTTCACATTTCTGTGCCTCAGTTACTTCAACTTTAGAATGAAGGCAATGATAGCCCTTACCTATAAAGTTCTGTGAGATTTAAATGGCTAATGTTTGCCAAAGTTTGAAAGACAGCCTACCTCATTACCCATCCTGAGAACTCCGTAAGTATTAGCTTTTAGTGTTATGAAAACAATGAAGTGTTTACTGTTAATAACTGCTAGCTGTTAATATTATGTGGCTACCAAAGGGTTTTACTGCAGCCAGACCCCCAGTGATTGGTGTGAAAGGCTAGACTTTGTTGCTGGGAGGGAGTATGCCAGTAGTTTGTCTTCTGGATCTAGGAGCTTTCTCCCCCTAGTGAGTGTAGTCAGTCACCTGGAGCATTTACCACTCTAAAGGGATGGCTGGGGTCTGGAGAGGCGAGTGGGCAGCGTGCTGGCTTTTTCCTGCTCCCAGTGTGTGTTGAGGTGGAGAGCTACCAGTGACCCCAATCTGACATGACTGCTCTTCACCCTACTGGGCATGTGCCCGCCTATGGATCTCTCTATTTTATCGTTTGTAGGGATTTATGATGAGACAGTGAAATGCAGCCTGTGGTCTGACCCATTTCTTAAGCAGATCCTTGGTGGTTACTTCTAACGTGAACTGCATGATCCTCTTTGACAAATAATTGGGTAATTTTGACATAACCTTTTCTCTTCTATGAAGTCTTTGTATTTGCCCCTTGTCAAAATGGTCGTTTTTAGCTCTGGATATGTGGCAGTCTACAAAACTGTTATAAAAATAAGATCATTATTTCTATTCTCTGGTTTAGGATATGTGCCTGTAATGTCTAAATAGATCCATTAATACCACAGAGTATAGATTTTTCCTCGTGAGCTGAGGTTTTCATTCATCAATTTAGAAAGAAAGGTTGGGAACAACTTAACCTAAACTCTTGAGCAGTTTCTTCTGTTAACTTTTGTTTCCAGATGTGTTCATATATATTACCAGGTTTTCCTGGCATTGGCTTTCCTCAGAGTTCTGTGCACTCCCCTTTGTAATGGAGATTCCTTGTTAGCTTACAAAAGAGCCTAGTGAAGTGACTAAGGGTACAAAGTCCAAAGCCTCATGGCTAGGGATGGGACTAAGGACTTCACATTTCTGTGCCTCAGTTACTTCAACTTTAGAATGAAGGCAATGATAGCCCTTACCTATAAAGTTCTGTGAGATTTAAATGGCTAATGTTTGCCAAAGTTTGAAAGACAGCCTACCTCATTACCCATCCTGAGAACTCCGTAAGTATTAGCTTTTAGTGTTATGAAAACAATGAAGTGTTTACTGTTAATAACTGCTAGCTGTTAATATTATGTGGCTACCAAAGGGTTTTACTGCAGCCAGACCCCCAGTGATTGGTGTGAAAGGCTAGACTTTGTTGCTGGGAGGGAGTATGCCAGTAGTTTGTCTTCTGGATCTAGGAGCTTTCTCCCCCTAGTGAGTGTAGTCAGTCACCTGGAGCATTTACCACTCTAAAGGGATGGCTGGGGTCTGGAGAGGCGAGTGGGCAGCGTGCTGGCTTTTTCCTGCTCCCAGTGTGTGTTGAGGTGGAGAGCTACCAGTGACCCCAATCTGACATGACTGCTCTTCACCCTACTGGGCATGTGCCCGCCTATGGATCTCTCTATTTTATCGTTTGTAGGGATTTATGATGAGACAGTGAAATGCAGCCTGTGGTCTGACCCATTTCTTAAGCAGATCCTTGGTGGTTACTTCTAACGTGAACTGCATGATCCTCTTTGACAAATAATTGGGTAATTTTGACATAACCTTTTCTCTTCTATGAAGTCTTTGTATTTGCCCCTTGTCAAAATGGTCGTTTTTAGCTCTGGATATGTGGCAGTCTACAAAACTGTTATAAAAATAAGATCATTATTTCTATTCTCTGGTTTAGGATATGTGCCTGTAATGTCTAAATAGATCCATTAATACCACAGAGTATAGATTTTTCCTCGTGAGCTGAGGTTTTCATTCATCAATTTAGAAAGAAAGGTTGGGAACAACTGGAAGACATCATCAGTCCTTGGCTTTTTTGATGAAATCCTGGAAGAGACATAAGAGTTTCTTTCCCTATCACTTAGATGAGGTTTCTTAATTATTTTCACGAAATCAAATAGTGTCATCAAGAGCAAAAAAATGAGAATGCAAAGATGAGAAGACACAAGTATTCTAAGGGCTTCAGCATGTTCCCTCCACATCCGGAAGACTATTTTGAGCAGGGAATTATTGCACAGCAGCCGCTGCCACCGCCTCCAGAAGCAGTGTTGGGAGTGGACTCAGATTTCCAAGCAGGGTGCCAGCGAGGCTCTTGGGCATTTTGAGGAGATGATGTATTCAGTGGCTGAGCTCGCAGGATGATGGCAGTGGTGCTTTCATCCCTTCCCTGCAGAGCTGTCATTCTGGTGACTGATCGACATGATGCTGGTAGAGAGGTTTGGAAGGAAAATCAGATGATGTTGATACTCTTTCCCTCTTGAGCCCCTAAGTGTTCTTATTGCCTGAAAATTTGGTGTCCATTAAAACTCCTTGGTAGAGAGGGGATTCGCCTGTAATGCCCTATCTAAGGATTGAGGTTTATGTGACGTGCCTTGAAAACCTCATGTTATAATTTCTTTCCTCTGGCACATCAAACTTCTCTGAGTTGGATATAATTCATTGGTGACGGATCCACTTAAAAAATGCTCTGATTACCCTAGTGGGCATGTGCCCGCCTATGGATCTCTCTATTTTATCGTTTGTAGGGATTTATGATGAGACAGTGAAATGCAGCCTGTGGTCTGACCCATTTCTTAAGCAGATCCTTGGTGGTTACTTCTAACGTGAACTGCATGATCCTCTTTGACAAATAATTGGGTAATTTTGACATAACCTTTTCTCTTCTATGAAGTCTTTGTATTTGCCCCTTGTCAAAATGGTCGTTTTTAGCTCTGGATATGTGGCAGTCTACAAAACTGTTATAAAAATAAGATCATTATTTCTATTCTCTGGTTTAGGATATGTGCCTGTAATGTCTAAATAGATCCATTAATACCACAGAGTATAGATTTTTCCTCGTGAGCTGAGGTTTTCATTCATCAATTTAGAAAGAAAGGTTGGGAACAACTGGAAGACATCATCAGTCCTTGGCTTTTTTGATGAAATCCTGGAAGAGACATAAGAGTTTCTTTCCCTATCACTTAGATGAGGTTTCTTAATTATTTTCACGAAATCAAATAGTGTCATCAAGAGCAAAAAAATGAGAATGCAAAGATGAGAAGACACAAGTATTCTAAGGGCTTCAGCATGTTCCCTCCACATCCGGAAGACTATTTTGAGCAGGGAATTATTGCACAGCAGCCGCTGCCACCGCCTCCAGAAGCAGTGTTGGGAGTGGACTCAGATTTCCAAGCAGGGTGCCAGCGAGGCTCTTGGGCATTTTGAGGAGATGATGTATTCAGTGGCTGAGCTCGCAGGATGATGGCAGTGGTGCTTTCATCCCTTCCCTGCAGAGCTGTCATTCTGGTGACTGATCGACATGATGCTGGTAGAGAGGTTTGGAAGGAAAATCAGATGATGTTGATACTCTTTCCCTCTTGAGCCCCTAAGTGTTCTTATTGCCTGAAAATTTGGTGTCCATTAAAACTCCTTGGTAGAGAGGGGATTCGCCTGTAATGCCCTATCTAAGGATTGAGGTTTATGTGACGTGCCTTGAAAACCTCATGTTATAATTTCTTTCCTCTGGCACATCAAACTTCTCTGAGTTGGATATAATTCATTGACCCCCCAAAAAATGTCTGACGGCATCAATTGGGCACTTAAACAAATGCTCTGATTCAGCTGGTTAAAGAAAGTTCTGGTTCATCAGATATAAAAGGTTTTTTTTTTTTTTTTTTAATTTTAAAAACAGAACAGTTAATTTGACAGCTTACTGTTCAGTTTAAAATGTGCTGCCCTTTTGTTAAAAGGATAGCATTTCATTTATTGTGGTTCCCGTCTTTAATTTTTTTCCTTTTGTTTCAAGAGCTCTAACTGGAAAAAAAAAAAAAAAAAGCTCTGAGTTAGGTTATAGTATTGTGTGAGAAAAAGAAATTTCAGATTTTTTCCTTTGAAGAAAGAAGAAGAATTTCAAAAGAAACCAAAACCTGATTTTTTCCTGACTGCAAGTACAAAAGATAAAGGGAAACTTAACTTTCATAATTGCTCTTTTTGTTTTACAGCTTGTTTCTTTGTCAATTAAAAAGAAAACTTAAGTCATTACCCACCTATCACATTCTTCTAAAGTGAGACAAAGTGCATAAAGTGGCAGCGCTTGGTGATTTGGATCATGAATTAAGTTCTGGTTCATTCCATTCCTCTCTCTAGTTGGCATGGGCAAGACTCTTACCCTTTCTGACATTCAGTGTCGTCATATAACATATAGTAGGAATAATAATTGTATCTGCTTTACAGGATTGTTTAGAGAACCACATGAATCAGTATACACAAAGCACATAGAATAATGCCTGTTGCATGGAAGCACCATGTGTGTGTTTGCAGTTGGTATTTGTTTTAAAGAAAGGCACCTTGTAATCATGGGGAAGCTTAAGTTCTTAGACTATCCCTTCCCTGCAGAGCTGTCATTCTGGTGACTGATCGACATGATGCTGGTAGAGAGGTTTGGAAGGAAAATCAGATGATGTTGATACTCTTTCCCTCTTGAGCCCCTAAGTGTTCTTATTGCCTGAAAATTTGGTGTCCATTAAAACTCCTTGGTAGAGAGGGGATTCGCCTGTAATGCCCTATCTAAGGATTGAGGTTTATGTGACGTGCCTTGAAAACCTCATGTTATAATTTCTTTCCTCTGGCACATCAAACTTCTCTGAGTTGGATATAATTCATTGACCCCCCAAAAAATGTCTGACGGCATCAATTGGGCACTTAAACAAATGCTCTGATTCAGCTGGTTAAAGAAAGTTCTGGTTCATCAGATATAAAAGGTTTTTTTTTTTAATTTTAAAAACAGAACAGTTAATTTGACAGCTTACTGTTCAGTTTAAAATGTGCTGCCCTTTTGTTAAAAGGATAGCATTTCATTTATTGTGGTTCCCGTCTTTAATTTTTTTCCTTTTGTTTCAAGAGCTCTAACTGGAAAAAAAAAAAAAAAAAAGCTCTGAGTTAGGTTATAGTATTGTGTGAGAAAAAGAAATTTCAGATTTTTTCCTTTGAAGAAAGAAGAAGAATTTCAAAAGAAACCAAAACCTGATATTTTCCTGACTGCAAGTACAAAAGATAAAGGGAAACTTAACTTTCATAATTGCTCTTTTTGTTTTACAGCTTGTTTCTTTGTCAATTAAAAAGAAAACTTAAGTCATTACCCACCTATCACATTCTTCTAAAGTGAGACAAAGTGCATAAAGTGGCAGCGCTTGGTGATTTGGATCATGAATTAAGTTCTGGTTCATTCCATTCCTCTCTCTAGTTGGCATGGGCAAGACTCTTACCCTTTCTGACATTCAGTGTCGTCATATAACATATAGTAGGAATAATAATTGTATCTGCTTTACAGGATTGTTTAGAGAACCACATGAATCAGTATACACAAAGCACATAGAATAATGCCTGTTGCATGGAAGCACCATGTGTGTGTTTGCAGTTGGTATTTGTTTTAAAGAAAGGCACCTTGTAATCATGGGGAAGCTTAAGTTCTTAGACTATCTAAAAGGAAATTATTTCTGAAGCTATTTGTGAAAACATTTTATGTTTATGACCTCATGTAAATTATTGACAAGTGGTTTCCTAACTACAATTAGGTAGCATGCTAATTAAACATCAGTTATCCTTGTTGATATCATTGTTTTCTGAGATTAAGGTGTTTTTCTTTCTTTTAGATGACATATAAAAAGTCCAGAAATACCTATGGGTGACTTGAAAAAAAGTGCAGGAAACAAGATGTGTTGCCTTTCAAAGGAAAGTGTTATCAATAATCCAATAATACTAATATCTATCATTAATATTATAGGCCATTATTGACTGGGGAATTTTTGCAGAAACTAGTGCCTGTGGCAGGCAATTTGTTTTATAACTGAATATTGAAACAGTCCAGTCAATAACATGTGGGTAGCAAAGGATGTATTAATATGTCTCTGGCCAATAAATCATTGATTCATTTTCATAGGTGATAAAAAAAATCACATTAAGCTTTTGCATTTATTAAATGATAAGGACTTTCAGGTAAATATAAAAAGATGAGTGGCAGAATCGTCAATGATTCTTGGACCACTGTCTTTTTGTATCTATCTTGTTAACTGTTGATGAAAACCAAGGTGTCCATCTAACCCCTCAAATTCAGCATACTCCAAACTTCAGTCCTCATCATTTATGCCTATTTCCCTCTTTGTCTACTCCTCCAGCCTTCCCCTTTCCCTACCTGCATCAGGGCACCTACACACACACAGCACCTCGGCTCAACTTCTGTATCAGATGTACCTCTGTTTTCCTGTCCAGTCCCAAAGATTAGGTTGATTTGTAATTTAATTTATTTGATTATAATTTCTCCATGTTGCATTCATTCAGCAGGCAAGTTAATTTAGTGAATGTTCTTTTAAAATAGCCCTTGTTTATATTCTCTTTCACCACCACGAAAGGAATCTTGTTAATATCCCTTCTTTCCCATCACCTTTCATGACTGAAGACAGAACCCTTGATTTCTGATTGTCTTCTTTCCATAGTAACAAAACAACCTGTTTTGGTTGATCAAATTATGTTTTATTAGTGAATCCAGTTGCCAAGATACTCACTATCTTAAAAAATTGTTGTCTTGGTTGATTATCTTTTATGTGTGGATAGATGAAAAATGACCATGGAATGATGAAAGTCATTATATCATAAAATAATATTAGACATTTAGATTAATTGGCTAAAAATAATTGTCTGAAATTGAAGTAGGTATTAATTTCCTATTTATAGCTAATGCATTAATTTCCTGTGGCACTACCTTAAAACAACAGAAAGTTTTTTCTTCAGTTCTGGAGACCATACTTCTGAAATCAAGGTGTCAGTGTGGATGTCCTCCCTGCAGGGCTTTAGGAGAGAATCTGTTCTTTGTCTCTCCTAGTTTCTGGTGTTACCAGCTTCCTTGGCCTAAGGCTACATCTTTACTTTATCTTTATCTGGCCTTCTCCTCTATATCTGTTCTTTTCTGTGTTTTTTATAAGGGCACTTGTCTTTGAGTTGAAGCCCTGTGAGGTTTCATTTCAAGTGTCAACCTGGCTAGGCTATGATTCTCAGTGTTTGGACAAATGCTAGTTTAGATGTTTCCGTGCAAATACTTTGTAGATGTAATTAATGTTCATTTATAATCAGTTAATTTAAGAAGACTGTCCTTAATAATGTGGGTGAACCTCATGTAACTAGTTGAAGGCCTCAGAGCTAAACTGGAGGTTTCCAGGAAAAGAAGGAATTCTGCTCTAAGACTGACATAAAAAACTTGCCTGCATCTCCAGTCTATTGAACTACTTTGTAGATGTAATTAATGTTCTAACCCCTCAAATTCAGCATACTCCAAACTTCAGTCCTCATCATTTATGCCTATTTCCCTCTTTGTCTACTCCTCCAGCCTTCCCCTTTCCCTACCTGCATCAGGGCACCTACACACACACAGCACCTCGGCTCAACTTCTGTATCAGATGTACCTCTGTTTTCCTGTCCAGTCCCAAAGATTAGGTTGATTTGTAATTTAATTTATTTGATTATAATTTCTCCATGTTGCATTCATTCAGCAGGCAAGTTAATTTAGTGAATGTTCTTTTAAAATAGCCCTTGTTTATATTCTCTTTCACCACCACGAAAGGAATCTTGTTAATATCCCTTCTTTCCCATCACCTTTCATGACTGAAGACAGAACCCTTGATTTCTGATTGTCTTCTTTCCATAGTAACAAAACAACCTGTTTTGGTTGATCAAATTATGTTTTATTAGTGAATCCAGTTGCCAAGATACTCACTATCTTAAAAAATTGTTGTCTTGGTTGATTATCTTTTATGTGTGGATAGATGAAAAATGACCATGGAATGATGAAAGTCATTATATCATAAAATAATATTAGACATTTAGATTAATTGGCTAAAAATAATTGTCTGAAATTGAAGTAGGTATTAATTTCCTATTTATAGCTAATGCATTAATTTCCTGTGGCACTACCTTAAAACAACAGAAAGTTTTTTCTTCAGTTCTGGAGACCATACTTCTGAAATCAAGGTGTCAGTGTGGATGTCCTCCCTGCAGGGCTTTAGGAGAGAATCTGTTCTTTGTCTCTCCTAGTTTCTGGTGTTACCAGCTTCCTTGGCCTAAGGCTACATCTTTACTTTATCTTTATCTGGCCTTCTCCTCTATATCTGTTCTTTTCTGTGTTTTTTATAAGGGCACTTGTCTTTGAGTTGAAGCCCTGTGAGGTTTCATTTCAAGTGTCAACCTGGCTAGGCTATGATTCTCAGTGTTTGGACAAATGCTAGTTTAGATGTTTCCGTGCAAATACTTTGTAGATGTAATTAATGTTCATTTATAATCAGTTAATTTAAGAAGACTGTCCTTAATAATGTGGGTGAACCTCATGTAACTAGTTGAAGGCCTCAGAGCTAAACTGGAGGTTTCCAGGAAAAGAAGGAATTCTGCTCTAAGACTGACATAAAAAACTTGCCTGCATCTCCAGTCTATTGACCTGCACTACGAATGTGAGACTCAAGACTGCATGACCTCCTAGTTAAATTTCTAAACCTGTTGTATGGATTTTGGACTTAGAAGCCCCTATAACTGCATGAGCTAAAAATTCATCAGTCAGTCTCTATTGCTGTCTCTCCCTGTCTATCTATCTATTTCCTATTGCTTCTATTTCGCTGGAGAACTCTGACTAATAGAGGACTCAGCCAGATAATCTATGTTGACCTCATCTCCAAATGCTGAACTTAGTCCCTTTGCAGATGACTTCTATCTAAATAAGGTAACATTCACATGTTTTAAGAACTGATGTAAATATCTTTGGAGGGGCATTTTTCTTCCTACCATAACTCCTCTATAAATTAGGAATTCCTGATTCTACCTAAGGGATGCCACCGAATGTTAACAAGTTTTTAAGAAATGAAACAATTCTTAAAACAAGTATCAACACAAAACAATTTTATTCACATCAGAGAATAAATGTGTATGTCAGGTGGAATTTACAAGAGAGAAGAGTGTCTTAAGATGAATTAATAGTTGAGTGAATTATAACTTTGAAGTTTAGCATATAGCTGTATTTGTTCATTAAACCTAGAATCTGAGCCACATTAAAAAAAAAGAAAGTAATTTACAAGGAAATCCATATTTATACAAATCACACACCCATTTCTAAATATTAGGCCTAGAGGTTAGCAGATGTTATATTTGTTTTATTAATCTGCATATTTGCCAGAGGTTATAAAGAATTTTTTCCAGTGAATAACTTATTCAGTCTCTTATGTATCAGATTGAAATAAATATGACCATGTTTTTAAGGTATGTATTAATTTCCCTCTGCCTGTCCAATTTTTTTTATAGCATGTTGAGAAAATACAGCTTTTTTTTTTCAGCTAGGAATCACTGACCAAATAGGAAACATATTTCCATTTAAAAATAATTTTGTATTCAGTTCATAATAAATAGCTTTTGAATTTTGTTGACTATGGCTTTTTTTGGTATTCTTCTCTTTCTTGTTCAAAATTTCTTCTTTTGAGATTTGAAATAGAATGTAGTCTTCTATATGAAATAGCTGCATCTGGTTTTTAATTTTTTCACCTTTTGGAAACAGCATTTTAAAGATTTTCTTATTATATTGAAATAATTAGAGTAGTAGTTTCATGAATATATGTTCACTGACCTGAATTTCATCAGGTATTTGATTTCAGGGTGGTATGAAAAATTGAAGCAAAGAAAGGACTTTTAGCATAAAGGAATAAGCTGTATGATTTTTAAAATAGCCTTTGGAGCTCAGTTTTCATCCACAAACTTGGACGTGTTTCAGTAGCACAATTTCCACTGTACTAAGATACTCTTTTTCTGATTTATTATTGTTGGGACATCTCAGACATACATTTGTAAAAGTACTTCTGTATCTCCTCTCTGCTTTTCCTAACTTTCTGTCTTAACTCCTCTTGAGAACCCATCATTTTTCTTATTGTTGTTAAATATCTAATGAGACTGTCCAGTCTCTTTATAAAGTTAGCACTTTCATCCCCTAGTTAATTAGGACAGTGAGTACTGACAGTGGGAGCTGGGGAAGGTTCTACCAGTACAGTCAGTCCACAAGGGTGCCTCTAGGAGAAATCGCTTTGCCTCTTTTTAGACTCCAGAAAAAGAGAAGTTGTAAGAGACTTGTCAAATGAACACAGTGATGTGCTAAAGGAGATTTAGAGAACAGCCAGCTTGGCACTTGATATAGAGACACTTTTACATTTAAAAATATTTCGATCATTAACCAATAGCTGATAGATATTCTTGTCTAATAGTATTGCTAACAATCATCTTTAGGCACATAGGCTCTGTCAGAAACAGAGTGCCAGGATTTTTTACATGTATTCTTTTTTGTCCTGTCAGCAGCTCTGTCAGGTAGGGATAAGGTCCATTTTACACAGAGAAATTGAGATTGACAGAGGGTATGGAAGCTGCACCCAATTATCCAATGACTGAGCCAGGATTGGAGGTGAAGTCCGTATTGCTCCAGTTCTCCATTGGCTGTCCATTTGGTGTTTGGAGTAAAGGTGGTGGTTTTGAAATGATCTGCTCTTGCTTGTTTTAGAAGCAGACCTACTTCTGTGACACATGTTAAGAATTTAGAAAACAGTTCTCAGACAATAAAGAATCCGCCTAGGGGCTTGCCTGGTGGTCTAGTGGGTAAAGAGTCCGCCTTGCAGTGCAAGGGGCACCAGCTCGATCCCTGGCCTGGGAAGATCCCACATGTCACAGAACGGCTGGACCAGTGTGTCCAATTATAAGCCAGGGATCTGGAACACAAACACCCAGAGCCCGTGCTCTGGTATGAGAGAGGCCACTGTGATAAGAGGCCCACACAAGCCAAAAAATAAATATGGATGAATATAAATGGATAAAAAAAATCAATAAAAGAGGCCAAAAAAAAAAAAAAAAATAGAATCTACCTACAGTGTGGGAGACCTGAGTTCAATCCCTGGGTTGAAAAGATCCCATGGCAGAGGGAATTGAAACCCACTCGAGTATTCTTGCCTGGAGAACCCCCATGGACAGAAGAGCCTGTAGGCTGCAGTCTATGGAGTTGGAAAGAGTTGAACATGTGACAAAAGCCTCATTTCAGTGATTTTACTTGATTTGGTAAGCAGATGAATAGTCCTGTCTGCGGTTTATTGACCTCACTTTTAACATTATGCATATATGATGTTTAAATCTGCATATGCCTGAGTCTTCATCCAGAATCAACTCTCAGGAGGTTCCCAAGACAAAGACTGCTCCCTGGATTCTCCCAAATAATATGCAGGGTCTAGAAAGTTAAGTCCAGACAAAGTTATTTACTGTGAGAAGAAAGGAAAAAACTGGGTAGGTTACCAAATAAGCATGCTTCATAGAAAACACAGTTTTCTGTTCCTTCTTCTGATGCTACCTTTGTGTTAAGTTTAAGGAGGTGTGCTTCTCTGGGTAACTGCCTAGGGAGGAAGAATATCTTTATTTTGGAATATCCAGGGATACATGTATAGCTTCTCCTTTGCATGCATTAGTTGGCAAGAACAGTTTCTTTTTTCCTCTTTTCTTTACTCTGTGCACAATAGTTTCCTACATATGCTGTGAACAGAACTTGTTTTCTGTAGCTCATTCATCTGGAAAGAGTCCATTATTTTGCTACTACTGAATCAACAGATGCAAATGCCTCAGAACAATTGAATTTATTTAAAAATCTGTTTTTTGCATGTGTGATGGTTGTTTGGGTTTACCTTTAAAATATGAACTTCATGTTCATGGTTTTCAAAGAACAAGTTCACTTCACAGGAAGAACACTGTTGCTGACTAATAACAGCTTTGACATTTAGAACTGTAAAGAATGTCTGTATATTTATGGAAGAATTGGTAGCAGCTCTTAGCCTCTAACTAATGCTAATAAACAAACAAACAAACAAACAAAAAAGCTATATAGGTCAATGGCCCTTCATCTTTTCCTTTCCATAGAAAATTCTGATTATGGGGCAATTTTAAGGGACTTCATGTAAAATGGGGTTGCTTTTTAGTGGTTGTGTGGCATTCACGAAGGTCCATCCATTATATGACTCTACCCTCTTCCTTGGAGGAGCTTCTTATCCTTGGATGAATCTGACAAACTGATGGAGCTCACAGGACTACCAACGTCTCTCCTGGGGAACCTTACTCAATTAACTTGATAGTAAGTCAGGAAGAGTTGGTCAGTATAAGGTGTCTTGGCTTCCCAGGTGATGCAGTGATAAAGAATCCGCCTGCAGCATAGGAGATGCAGTTGTGGATTCAACCCATGAGTCAGGCAGATCCCCCTGGAGGAGGAAATGGCAACCCACTCCAATAATCTTGCATGAGAAGTTCCATGGACAGAGGAGCCTGGTGGGCTACTGCGCATGCAGTTGCAGAGAGTCAGACATGACTGAGTCCGTACATATAAGCCATCTAAGTTCGCACTACTGTTTCACTACAGTGTGAAGCAATCAGAGAAGCATGTACTTTTAGTATGACATTTGACCCAGTTTGTTGATATATTCCTAAATTTATTGTCTAAGTTCATTGTTTAATCATAGCTATTCATCGACTTTTCCATTTTGGTAAGATTCCAGGTTCCTTTAAAAACTGAAATTCTGCATTAGTTCTTTTTTTTACTCTGTGCACAATAGTTTCCTACATATGCTGTGAACAGAACTTGTTTTCTGTAGCTCATTCATCTGGAAAGAGTCCATTATTTTGCTACTACTGAATCAACAGATGCAAATGCCTCAGAACAATTGAATTTATTTAAAAATCTGTTTTTTGCATGTGTGATGGTTGTTTGGGTTTACCTTTAAAATATGAACTTCATGTTCATGGTTTTCAAAGAACAAGTTCACTTCACAGGAAGAACACTGTTGCTGACTAATAACAGCTTTGACATTTAGAACTGTAAAGAATGTCTGTATATTTATGGAAGAATTGGTAGCAGCTCTTAGCCTCTAACTAATGCTAATAAACAAACAAACAAACAAACAAAAAAGCTATATAGGTCAATGGCCCTTCATCTTTTCCTTTCCATAGAAAATTCTGATTATGGGGCAATTTTAAGGGACTTCATGTAAAATGGGGTTGCTTTTTAGTGGTTGTGTGGCATTCACGAAGGTCCATCCATTATATGACTCTACCCTCTTCCTTGGAGGAGCTTCTTATCCTTGGATGAATCTGACAAACTGATGGAGCTCACAGGACTACCAACGTCTCTCCTGGGGAACCTTACTCAATTAACTTGATAGTAAGTCAGGAAGAGTTGGTCAGTATAAGGTGTCTTGGCTTCCCAGGTGATGCAGTGATAAAGAATCCGCCTGCAGCATAGGAGATGCAGTTGTGGATTCAACCCATGAGTCAGGCAGATCCCCCTGGAGGAGGAAATGGCAACCCACTCCAATAATCTTGCATGAGAAGTTCCATGGACAGAGGAGCCTGGTGGGCTACTGCGCATGCAGTTGCAGAGAGTCAGACATGACTGAGTCCGTACATATAAGCCATCTAAGTTCGCACTACTGTTTCACTACAGTGTGAAGCAATCAGAGAAGCATGTACTTTTAGTATGACATTTGACCCAGTTTGTTGATATATTCCTAAATTTATTGTCTAAGTTCATTGTTTAATCATAGCTATTCATCGACTTTTCCATTTTGGTAAGATTCCAGGTTCCTAAACTGAAATGTCTGTTTCACACAGAGTACCCTCCCTTGTCACATTGGTTCAGGGCCCACAGTTTTCCTAATTCTAAACAATTCCCTTATTCATTCTGCTTTATATTATATTAAAGTCTCCCCAATGTGCTTTTAGTTGAATTGCACTAACTCATTGTTCCCAAACCTACTGGCTCCTTCCATGGAAAATAAACCCCAAATTGGACACACAATGTCCTGAGGCTGCATCAACACGGAGTGTTGGATCTTTGCCCTCATGTCTCCGTATTTTCCCAAGTCAGCCTTTTCTTTCACTTCTGTGAAAGGTTTCTGCTAATCACTACTTCTATTTTAATGCCTCTACAAATATTTCTTTCTTTTATCATAATCTAGAAGGTACATCGGTGATTATTGAGTTTCTACCATCTTCTAAAATCGTCTATTTCTTTTGAATTCACAGACAGCTATGCTGGGTATTATTCTAGAACATTTGAGTAGGATCTTTTTCCCCCTACCCCACTGTCTACGCCCCACCAAGAATGACAGAGCATAATGAGGACATAGAAGCCACTTGGTCAACTTCCTTCCTTTTGCAAAATAAAGCTAAGGAGAATCAAAGCAAGTGCCTTGGCCAACTATCTACAACTAATTAGTAATTAGACTCCTTGGTCTAATGCCAGTAGTATTTCTATACTTTTCCTCTCTCAAAACAGTATGTTTGGTACAGTGAAGTTTGACTACCCCAAAAAGGAATGTGAGGAAAACCCAAAAACAGCTTCCCTCGCAACTCCAAAAATTTGACCCAGTCCTCATGCAGATAAAGCTTTATTTACCCTACTACACTTTTCTTTTTATAAGTTATATTTAACTTGCAGAAACACTTTGACTTTTTTTAGGTGATTTTTTTTTGATAAAATCTAACATTTCTATGATGAAAATGAAGCATCATCTGCTCTGGGTGTTCTGATAAAGACCTAGAATGCAGGCAAGGCAGTGAGCCTGGGAATATCTTTACCACTCTGACACTTTTTAGCATCATTCAGGGTCTTAGGTCATCATAGACTCATGGTGACGACTTCAGGAGGCTGCTGTCAACTGTGCTGACAGGTGCTGTGCTGGCCAACTGTCAGCCAGGCTAGGTGCCAGATTTCTTTTTGTTGTTGTTTAGTCACTAAGTCATGTCTGACTTTTCCAACCCCCTGAACTGTAGCCCACCAGGATCCTCTGTTCATGGGATTTCCCAGGTAAGAATACTGGAGTGGGTTGCCATTTGCTTCTCCAAGGGATCTTACCAGAGTAGGCATCAAACCCGTGTCTCTTGCATTGGCTGGTGGTTTCTTTGAGCCGCCAAGGAAGCCCAGATTTATTTGTAGTGACCAAAAGCATATAACAGTGCTTTTTTGAGCGTCACTTCTGTGAAAGGTTTCTGCTAATCACTACTTCTATTTTAATGCCTCTACAAATATTTCTTTCTTTTATCATAATCTAGAAGGTACATCGGTGATTATTGAGTTTCTACCATCTTCTAAAATCGTCTATTTCTTTTGAATTCACAGACAGCTATGCTGGGTATTATTCTAGAACATTTGAGTAGGATCTTTTTCCCCCTACCCCACTGTCTACGCCCCACCAAGAATGACAGAGCATAATGAGGACATAGAAGCCACTTGGTCAACTTCCTTCCTTTTGCAAAATAAAGCTAAGGAGAATCAAAGCAAGTGCCTTGGCCAACTATCTACAACTAATTAGTAATTAGACTCCTTGGTCTAATGCCAGTAGTATTTCTATACTTTTCCTCTCTCAAAACAGTATGTTTGGTACAGTGAAGTTTGACTACCCCAAAAAGGAATGTGAGGAAAACCCAAAAACAGCTTCCCTCGCAACTCCAAAAATTTGACCCAGTCCTCATGCAGATAAAGCTTTATTTACCCTACTACACTTTTCTTTTTATAAGTTATATTTAACTTGCAGAAACACTTTGACTTTTTTTAGGTGATTTTTTTTTGATAAAATCTAACATTTCTATGATGAAAATGAAGCATCATCTGCTCTGGGTGTTCTGATAAAGACCTAGAATGCAGGCAAGGCAGTGAGCCTGGGAATATCTTTACCACTCTGACACTTTTTAGCATCATTCAGGGTCTTAGGTCATCATAGACTCATGGTGACGACTTCAGGAGGCTGCTGTCAACTGTGCTGACAGGTGCTGTGCTGGCCAACTGTCAGCCAGGCTAGGTGCCAGATTTCTTTTTGTTGTTGTTTAGTCACTAAGTCATGTCTGACTTTTCCAACCCCCTGAACTGTAGCCCACCAGGATCCTCTGTTCATGGGATTTCCCAGGTAAGAATACTGGAGTGGGTTGCCATTTGCTTCTCCAAGGGATCTTACCAGAGTAGGCATCAAACCCGTGTCTCTTGCATTGGCTGGTGGTTTCTTTGAGCCGCCAAGGGAAGCCCCAGATTTATTTGTAGTGACCAGCTAATGTAAGAAATGCGTTTCATATAACAGTGCTTTAGAGTTTTCTTAGTTAATGCTTGTCTCTCATCTTGTTTACATTTTATGTTTACTCTTTTAAAGCATATCTCTTACAACACATGTTTCAGTGATTTTGGATAAGAAATGTTTCTTTACTAAAGTTGTCCCATTATAACTTGCCAAAACTCACGAGTAGGGCTTTGTAATAACATTGAAAGGTGTTAGTCTCTTTGTGTCTGACCCTTTGCAACCTCATGGATTGTAGCCAACGAGGCTCCTCTGTCCATGAGATTTCCCAAGCAAGAATGCTGGAGTGGGCTGCCCTTTCCTTCTCCAGGGGATCTTCTCAACCCAGGTATCAAACCTGAGGACAGATTTTTTACCATCTGAGCCACCAGGGAAGTCCTAAAGTCTTCTCTAATTCCACTGGTCAAATAGTTCTCTTTCTTTTCAGTATTAAAATCATTGAATATGTGAATTTATGTATGAATTTGATACTTTCTACTTTTTTATTAAATGTCACTATAGTCCTGTTTTGTAATATGTTTTGTGTGCAGAGGCCATTTCTCATACTGGCATATCCTTTATAAACTTAGAGAAATGGTTTGCATGCAGTGGGCACTCAATATCTTCTAATTGAATGATTCTTTGAGATAATGAAATTTTGTTCCCTCTCCCAACTTTTCAATTAGCTGTGTAATAAAAACTCAAGAAGAGTATTTATATTAAAACAGAGTTTTTCAGTGGCAAAAAATATTCATTTAGAAGATTTAAAACTGTTTCTAGTGTATACCCAGGAGGGAGATTAGAAGGAAAGTAGTCTTTGAGTAATTAGATAAAATAATTGCTCTTCTTAGGTAGAAATTTGGAATTGTTTGTGTTCCCCCTCAATCCTTATCTTACATGCAAAGATACTGTGCTAGTCTAAGCATGACCAAAGAGATTGCTTTAACATTTCATTTTGCTATATGATTATTTTTTGCTGGAACAAGCTACAAATTCAATAGAGTATGTGCCAGCCTGACATCTCAAACTCCTTCTTGAGATTTTCCTCTCAGTTTTAAACGGAAATATGTCATGGTGTGGAGTGAGGCAGAAGATGCTGATGAATGCCTATATACAAGCACAAAGAACCCTACAAAGGCACTTCTACTTTAGGAGTTACCATAACTGAGTCATATTTTATCCATTAATGTCAATGTTAAGACAATACATTGATGAGGAATCTTCTTGGATCAAAATAATTCCACTGACACTGATGCCAAAATGCAGCTTACTAACAAATTATATGTACAATGTTGAGTCCAACATATTTACATCAGTGATCTCTACATTCTTTGCCTGTAAGTGAGTATCTAGGATGCTAAATTGTAACAACAGTTGCTTGTTGAAACAGTAAATGAAAAGAACACTTAATAAAGGGGCATTGACATTGAAGTTACTGGTGGTTGGTGTTGTTTAGTTGTTCAGTCGTGCCTGACTCTTTGTGACCCCATGGACTGCAGCACGCCCTGCTTCCCTGTCCTGCACCATCTCCTGGAGTTTGGTCAGACTCATGTCCGTTGACTCAGTGATGCCATCCAACCACCTCATCCTCTCGTCGCCCCCTTCTTCTGCCCTCAATCTTTCCCAGCATCAGGGGCTTGTCCAGTGAGTCAACTCTTTGCATCTAAGTTTCTAGTTAATTATGTATCCAAGTAGATAGCTACATGAAAATACAAACTACTAATTATTTTTATAGAGAGCATGGATCCATCTATATTTTTGTCTGTACCTGACAATTAGACAAATCCTTACAGCGGTATGATAGGATGTCCTACTTTCTGGGGTTTTTGTCATAGCTTTTCACACCGAGCTCTACCTTTCACTCCTCCTAGCTAAAATGACCATCCTCATGTTTTTGTCACCTTTTCTTTATGCATTTCTTGAGGTCCCAACTTTCTTTGTTGTGATAATATAAAATGCCAGATTGGGA
The DNA here is from genome assembly GCA_022376925.1 of Tragulus kanchil. Classification (NCBI taxonomy): domain Eukaryota; kingdom Metazoa; phylum Chordata; class Mammalia; order Artiodactyla; family Tragulidae; genus Tragulus; species Tragulus kanchil. The sequence goes on along the minus strand of JAIOJX010000029.1, from coordinate 50,518,653 downwards.
TTGATATATACAACTACTTCATATGAAAGAGATAACTGATAAAGACCTACTATACTCAGTATTCTGTAATGACCTACTCAGTACTCTAAGGGAAAAGAAACTGAAAGAGTGGGAATGTGTATATGCATAACTGATTGTCTTGCTATTCACCTATAATTAATCTAGCATTGTAAATCAACTATGCTGCAATAAAAATTACTTAAGGGCTTCCCTTGGTGGTCCAGTGGGTAAGGACACCACCTTGCAGTGCACGGGGCGCCGGTTCGATCCCTGGCCTGGGAAGATCCCACGTGCTGTGGAGCGGCTGGACCGATGTGTCCAATTACCAAGCCGGAGCTCTGGGGCGCGTGCACTCAGAGCTGGCGCTCTGCGACAACAGAGGCCACCGCGATGGGAGGCCCACAGGAGCCAAAGAACAAAGACGGATGAAAATAGAGAAACGAAAGACCAATAGAAGTGGCCCGCCCAACCCCCTCCCTCCCCACTCCACTCCCCAAAAGGTAAATAAATTTAAAAAATCAAAAAAAAAAACTTACTTAAAAAATGTACATATCAGCCATCCTGAGGTCATGAGCCATGTGGCTAGATGGGGAGAAAACTTTCCAGGCACAGGAATAATTTAGAACAAAGGTCCTGGCTTGTGCCTGATTTATTCTGAGAATATGGCCTTGGGGCACTGAATAACAGGGAGAACAGTAGGAGAGGATGAGTTAAAAATACTAGTGTGGGGCTTCCCTGATGGTCCAGTGGGTAAGGACACCGCCTTGCAGTGCAAGGGCACTGGTTCGATCCCTGGCCTGGGAAGATCCCACATGCTGTGAAGTGGCTGGACCGATGTGTCCAACTACTGAGCGGGAGCTCTGGGGCGCGTGCACTCAGAGCTGGCGCTCTGCGACAACAGAGGCCACCGCGATGGGAGGCCCACAGGAGCCAAAGAACAAAGACGGATGAAAATAGAGAAACGAAAGACCAATAGAAGTGGCCCGCCCAACCCCCTCCCTCCCCACTCCACTCCCCAAAAGGTAAATAAATTTAAAAAATCAAAAAAAAAAACTTACTTAAAAAATGTACATATCAGCCATCCTGAGGTCATGAGCCATGTGGCTAGATGGGGAGAAAACTTTCCAGGCACAGGAATAATTTAGAACAAAGGTCCTGGCTTGTGCCTGATTTATTCTGAGAATATGGCCTTGGGGCACTGAATAACAGGGAGAACAGTAGGAGAGGATGAGTTAAAAATACTAGTGTGGGGCTTCCCTGATGGTCCAGTGGGTAAGGACACCGCCTTGCAGTGCAAGGGCACTGGTTCGATCCCTGGCCTGGGAAGATCCCACATGCTGTGAAGTGGCTGGACCGATGTGTCCAACTACTGAGCGGGAGCTCTGGATCGCATGTGCCCAGAGCCAGTGCTCTGTGACAAGAGAGGCCCCTGTGATGGGAGGCCCACACAGGCCAAAGAACAAAGATAAATGAATGAAAGATCAATAGAAGTGTGCCCCACCCCACCCCACCCCCAAAAAAACAGTGTGGTAATACAGGACACTGGGGCTCTGTTCATCTGGAGAGGAAATGGTGATGGCTTGGTTGGGAACAGCAGTAGTACAGGTGGTAAGTAGTTAAATGGTGGATGTGTTTGGATGGATTGAATGTGGTGTGGGGGAGAAAGACAGGAGTCAAAAATGACACCAGATATTTAGACCTGACCAACTAGAAGGATAGGGATTGTCACTAAAATGAGAAGGATGATGTGGAAAGTGATTTTTTTTTTTCTCCCACTGTATTCAGTCGTATGAGTACAGAGTAAGTACAGCCTGGATGTATTCACAGATGTGTTTTTAAAAAGGGAGTAAGTGAATCAAGAGAGGGGCAGTAGTTGAGGGTATATTTTACTAGAAAGATTATAGTAATGGGCCATGGATCATTTAAGGAAGGAGAGAAGTAAGGATATAAGTAAAATACTAGTGGGATCAAACATTGATCCTATAGGTGTTAAATAATGGTAGAGTTGCTAAAAGAGTATGTTGGAATGATAGAAGATGCTACTTGTAGGATGGGATAATGGAAAATGAAATTATGGATGGATTACATTTATTTGTAATAAGATAGAGCTTATGGCTTAAAAGTGAAGGGCTAAGATAAAGTGATGATAAGATGATTATATTTTTAGAGGTGGAGAGGTTAAAGATTTGAGAGGCTGGAGTATTAGGAAGTTGGTTTTAGTGGATGTGGATATTACAGAGAATTATGACAGCATTGAAAATAGTTTCAGGAACCCAAGAGCTTAAATTTTCAAGGATTCAGGGGCAGTGGTCCAGATTTGCTATAGCTGACTGTTATAAAGTGGGATAGCAGACATAATTTGATGACAGGAAATGCAAAATTGGCTGTTTTGCAGAGGAGAGGGAACCTGGCCTGGGAAGATCCCACATGCTGTGAAGTGGCTGGACCGATGTGTCCAACTACTGAGCGGAGCTCTGGATCGCATGTGCCCAGAGCCAGTGCTCTGTGACAAGAGGCCCCTGTGATGGGAGGCCCACACAGGCCAAAGAACAAAGATAAATGAATGAAAGATCAATAGAAGTGTGCCCCCCCCCCCCCCACCCCCAAAAAAACAGTGTGGTAATACAGGACACTGGGGCTCTGTTCATCTGGAGAGGAAATGGTGATGGCTTGGTTGGGAACAGCAGTAGTACAGGTGGTAAGTAGTTAAATGGTGGATGTGTTTGGATGGATTGAATGTGGTGTGGGGGAGAAAGACAGGAGTCAAAAATGACACCAGATATTTAGACCTGACCAACTAGAAGGATAGGGATTGTCACTAAAATGAGAAGGATGATGTGGAAAGTGATTTTTTTTTTTCTCCCACTGTATTCAGTCGTATGAGTACAGAGTAAGTACAGCCTGGATGTATTCACAGATGTGTTTTTAAAAAGGGAGTAAGTGAATCAAGAGAGGGGCAGTAGTTGAGGGTATATTTTACTAGAAAGATTATAGTAATGGGCCATGGATCATTTAAGGAAGGAGAGAAGTAAGGATATAAGTAAAATACTAGTGGGATCAAACATTGATCCTATAGGTGTTAAATAATGGTAGAGTTGCTAAAAGAGTATGTTGGAATGATAGAAGATGCTACTTGTAGGATGGGATAATGGAAAATGAAATTATGGATGGATTACATTTATTTGTAATAAGATAGAGCTTATGGCTTAAAAGTGAAGGGCTAAGATAAAGTGATGATAAGATGATTATATTTTTAGAGGTGGAGAGGTTAAAGATTTGAGAGGCTGGAGTATTAGGAAGTTGGTTTTAGTGGATGTGGATATTACAGAGAATTATGACAGCATTGAAAATAGTTTCAGGAACCCAAGAGCTTAAATTTTCAAGGATTCAGGGGCAGTGGTCCAGATTTGCTATAGCTGACTGTTATAAAGTGGGATAGCAGACATAATTTGATGACAGGGAAATGCAAAATTGGCTGTTTTTGCAGAGGAAAGATGGGGAATATGTATAGTGGTAGTTAAGGGACCTACCAAGCTTTTAGGCTTGGTGGTACTAAGCTTTAAAAGAGTAACTCCTAGAAAAGATTCCAGGGTAAGTGGCGCCCTCGCGGGAGTGATGTTAGAGCAAGAAAATGAAAGGAATGTTCAGGGTAGAAGTTAAGAATATGAATTATGAATGTTGGCATATCTGCTTTTTGACTCAATTATGATCACAGAGATGTACACTGTATTTTATTCATCTTTGGGTTACAAGAGTCTATCACAATAAAGCATGGTTGAATGATTTAATGTTGTATAGGTTCCCCAAAATAATCTAGAACTCTTTAGAAAATGAATCTCAGTCATAGCTTTAGGTTTGTGAAAGTTTAATGTTTGTCAGTCTATAAATAGCTGTCCCAATGAATAACTGGGCTCTCCATTCATAGATGTCCAGGCATTTATTGTGTGTAACTATTTAATATCTAAGTCACCAGTGCCTCTTTTCACTCCTTCTGTGATATAGCCGGTTTTCATATTGAACCTAATTTCATTTGTGGTTCTTTATTGGTTTCCCAGCCAACAGCTAAGTGTCATTATCATATGCAGAGCACCACCAATTCCTGTTAATTAGCCCTATAATTGCAAGTGAAAGAATTGAATACACTTGAGTTTCCCCTGAAAATTAAAAAATAAGATGGGAATTCACTAATTGCCTATTTCACTTTCAGAAGATTTTATAATTACTGGAGAGTCTCTCTGCTGCTTTGATGTCTCTGACTGTAAATTATGGTCCAGGTGCTCAAAGGTTAGGCTGTTTTGAGTTGTGCCAATTTCTTGTTTGTTTGTAGTGACCAGGAAAACACTGGAAGAAACATATCATTCCTCCAAAGTAAGAAAGACTGTCCAACAAAATCGCTACTCCCTTTCCTAACAAAAATCTCTGACTGGGGAATTCACTTAACATCTCTGGGTGTCTTTTGGGAGGTACATGGCAGGGCAAAGGGATGCTATAGCTGACTGTTATAAAGTGGGATAGCAGACATAATTTGATGACAGGGAAATGCAAAATTGGCTGTTTTTGCAGAGGAAAGATGGGGAATATGTATAGTGGTAGTTAAGGGACCTACCAAGCTTTTAGGCTTGGTGGTACTAAGCTTTAAAGAGTAACTCCTAGAAAAGATTCCAGGGTAAGTGGCGCCCTCGCGGGAGTGATGTTAGAGCAAGAAAATGAAAGGAATGTTCAGGGTAGAAGTTAAGAATATGAATTATGAATGTTGGCATATCTGCTTTTTGACTCAATTATGATCACAGAGATGTACACTGTATTTTATTCATCTTTGGGTTACAAGAGTCTATCACAATAAAGCATGGTTGAATGATTTAATGTTGTATAGGTTCCCCAAAATAATCTAGAACTCTTTAGAAAATGAATCTCAGTCATAGCTTTAGGTTTGTGAAAGTTTAATGTTTGTCAGTCTATAAATAGCTGTCCCAATGAATAACTGGGCTCTCCATTCATAGATGTCCAGGCATTTATTGTGTGTAACTATTTAATATCTAAGTCACCAGTGCCTCTTTTCACTCCTTCTGTGATATAGCCGGTTTTCATATTGAACCTAATTTCATTTGTGGTTCTTTATTGGTTTCCCAGCCAACAGCTAAGTGTCATTATCATATGCAGAGCACCACCAATTCCTGTTAATTAGCCCTATAATTGCAAGTGAAAGAATTGAATACACTTGAGTTTCCCCTGAAAATTAAAAAATAAGATGGGAATTCACTAATTGCCTATTTCACTTTCAGAAGATTTTATAATTACTGGAGAGTCTCTCTGCTGCTTTGATGTCTCTGACTGTAAATTATGGTCCAGGTGCTCAAAGGTTAGGCTGTTTTGAGTTGTGCCAATTTCTTGTTTGTTTGTAGTGACCAGGAAAACACTGGAAGAAACATATCATTCCTCCAAAGTAAGAAAGACTGTCCAACAAAATCGCTACTCCCTTTCCTAACAAAAATCTCTGACTGGGGAATTCACTTAACATCTCTGGGTGTCTTTTGGGAGGTACATGGCAGGGCAAAGGGATGCCAAGCACAAAAGTCTAGACAGAAACTAGGAAACAAGATCACAACTTCCTATGTTTTTCTATAAAGAACTCAGTCTTGGAGACTGTAATTCTATAAAAATATTTTCTAAAAGATCTCATCAATTATGGTGGCATGTAATGTTTTGTTGTTGTTTAGTCACCAAGTCATATCCGACTTTTGGCCACCCCATGGACTACAGCACGCCAGGCTTCCCTGTCCCTCACCATCGCCTGGAGTCTACCCAAGTTCATGTCCATTGAATCAGTGAGGCCATCTAATCATGTCATCCTCTGATGCCCTGTTCTCTGTCTGCTTTCAATCTTTTCCAGCATCAGTGTCATCGCTTAATTTATAGTCTGCCACTGTCAGGGTCTAGCTCAAAAAGCTGATCTTTCATTCTTAGATGAACTGATAGTGTATTAAAATTACTGACATTATTGACTGGCCAGTCTCTAAATGCCAAGTACTAGCTAAGCACTTTCTATGTATTACTTCATTGAGTCTTCACAATAACACTATCAGGTGAGTATTGTTGTTAAACATAATTTATAGTTAAAGAAACCAGAATCCAGTTTCCAAAGGCCTACACCAGCATAATGACTTGCTAAAGCTCTTTCAAGTAGTCTTACATATATTCTTTCCTTGGTTTGTTTACTGGGCTAAATAAAATATTTTATTGACTTATTATGTCAGTATCATGACCTTGGAAATCAAGTAGCCTGACTGTCTTTGCAACCTCTTCCCCTGCAGCACTTCTCATATATATTCAGGGATGTTAAATGAATCCTCCACTGAGAAGTTTTACATCAGGAAAGTGGGTAGAAATCTTGTTACATAGATGTATCAAAGGAATGCATACTGCAACTTAAAGGAGCCTCTTGTTTCCAATAGGAATTCATTAAAAATATACAATGAATGAGCAAAATTGAGATTTTTAGGTTAATAAAAATGCACAAATGTATAAAACTGGTTACTTGCAAAATTGTAACTGAAACCAGTACAATATAACTCTCAGACAAGGCTTCTAAGAAATCTTTAGTACAAAAGTGGAAAAGTGAATAATCTCTTTTCTGGTGCTCCCAGAGAATGAGATGGTTGGCTGGCATCACTGACTCAGTGGACATGAGTTTGAGCAAACTCAGGTAGGTAGTGAAGGACACAGAAGTCTCACCCACTGCAGTTCATGGGTCACAAAGAGTCAGACACAGCTTAGCGACTGAACAACGACAAACAAAGGTTAGACCGTATACCCTTTGAAGAAGTGACTTCTTGAATTGTCTGTATATGTGAAAAAGAATAGTGCCTATAAGCATGCACATATTCTTATAAAAGAATATGTGTGTATATATATATAACTGAACTTGCTGTACTCCAAAACTGACAGATTGTAAATCAACTGTGCTTCAATAAAAAGGTACATATTCCCCAAAGCATGCAAATTTCTGTGAACATTGCATAGAACATCAAATGCATACTTATTTTAGAGCAGACTTTTTAAAAATAAGGTAGAGTTTGATACATATCTGAAAAAGATTGTTTCTTAATTTGGGGGACTTACTATGAATTCTACCTTGGATCTAAATCTTTTTTCTGTGATTTGTTCTAAATTTTCTTCTTACTCAGTATCAAAGGCTCCCAGGGCTCCTTATTCTCTGCAGGTCTTTTAGACACCTATTTTTTCTCACAAACATGTAGTCCCTGTTGTTGTTCACTTGCTCAGTGGTGTCTGACTCTTTGCAACCCCATGGACTGCAGCATGCCAGACTTCCCTATTCTTCACTACCTCTGTCCATTGAGTTGATAATGACATCCAACCATCTCGTTCTCTGTCGCCCCCTTCTCCTCCTGCCATCAACCCTTCCCCAGAATCAGGATCTTTTCCAGTGGGTTGGTTTTTCACATCAGGTGGCCAAAGTACTGGAATTTCAGCTTCACCATCAGTCCTTCCAGTGAATATTCAGGGTCTATTTCCTTTAGTATTGACTAGTTTGATCTCCTTGCATAGTCCCTACAACATGACAGACTGTCCAAGTTTGCCTTTTCAAGCAACCTAATTCTCCCCTCTTTCCCCACAAACACTGGTAGTGGGAAGAAGTTGTTTTAAAACATTGACGGTGTAAAATCCTGGAAATTATTCCCTCATTCATAGATATTTACCCTTTTTCTTCCCAAACCTCTCTCTTACCATCTTCACAGGACTGATTTTCTACAGTTCTATATACATTGCTTTGAATTTATCATTAATTTTTCTTTATTACAGCCTGTTGCTAGTACAAAAGTCTCAAAATACTGCTTAAATTTAAGAGAAAGATTCTTTTTAAATACTTAAATGGTATGTAAGTAAAATTTATATGAGGATTTTGTACAGGAATGTTAGATGATTATTAATATCATAGTCTTGACTTTTGTGTATCAAGGAAAAAACTCACCAAAGTGACTTTTTTTTTTTTTTTTTAAATTTATTTTGGGCGGGGGTCGGGTTGGGGAAGGAGGGGAGCCCACGGGCCACTTCTATCAGTCTTTCATTTGTCTATTTTCATCCATTTTTGTTCTTTGGCCCATGTGGGCCTCCCATCGCGGTGGCCTTTGTTGTCACAGAGCACCGGCTCTGGGCGCATGCGCTCCAGAGCTCCGGCTCCGTGATTGGATACATGGGTCCAGCCGCTCCGCGGCACGTGGGATCTTCCCAGGCCAGGGATCGAACCGGCGCCCCTTGCACTGCAAGGCGGTGTCCTTACCCACTACACCACCAGGGGAAGCCCCAAAGTGACTTTTTTAACCTTAAGATTATAAAGTAGACTCAGAATTTCTTTATTTTTTGTAATTTTTTTTAGAAAGCACAGACACTTGGTACCTTATTTCTTTTTTCATGTTCGTGCTGTCCATCCTGTTAACATTTTCATATGTTCTGAACAACCAGGTTCAGAGTGGCTGGACCAGTGTGTCCAATATACGAGCCAGTGCTGTGGAGCACATACACCCAGAGCTGGTGCTCTGCAGAGAGAGAGGCCACTGCAATGGGAGGCCCACACAGGCCAGACAATAAAGATGGATGAAAATAAATAAATAAATAAAACAACGAAAGAGGCCAAAGTTAAAAAAAAAAATCATCTAAGTACAAATGTGCAGTTAATTATAGAAGTCATGGTACAGTTTTGAAGTTATCAAATGCAGTTGATTTTATTGAAAGTTGAAAGTGGTTAATAATTTTAAGGTCAGTACTCAATTATTTGGCTAGAGGATGTACTCCTAGCTTATTTATTACAGTTTTATAAAAATAAATTCAACTTTTACTACTTTGGTGAAATATAGATCTTCAGTACTCTTGAAATCCTAATAAAAGTAAGTTGAATCTCCATAGTGTTAAAGCTGTCTTCAGCAGCCAGAGTAGAACTGGATAGAAATAAAAACAGTTCAGATTTTGACTCCTTTCAAAACTTAGATTTGTTTTATTATGCTTTAGTAAAGATTAGAAGTCACTTGTATATGATTCCTTTTTATTTATCCCAAACCATGGGAAGGGTTAAATGTTTCATAGACAGGTTTTAAATAATGTGTTCATCTGTCTATTTGTCCCTTTTAGCTATCCTACATATTTTCTCAAGATGATACCCACTTAGTCATGTGGAATCCAATCTGATGCCCAATACTGACAATAAATTAATGCAGTGTTCTCTTGGTAATAGCACTGCTGAGATATAGAGAGCCCCATAAGCATGTTATTGTTTTTTAACCAGTTGGAAAATCAGCAAAGGCTCATTTTTATTACCATACCAGAAGTAGCACTTGTTAAGGAAAGTCCTAACTAATTCTTTCTGGCATAATCTTTTAAATTTACAGTTAAAGGAATGAAGGCATGGAAAGGATTGAAGGCTTCCATTGAAAATTAGTTTTTCAACCTGATGTTTTCCTTTTGTCAGAAGAGGAATTTGGCCCATCCTTTGAGCGGTTTGAACAGTAGAAATAAATGAGTGAAAACATCCAACATGTCTGTGTGAGAAAATGTAGCAGTTTTATTTCACCTTAGCACAGGACAAAGTTTAGCAAGAGTAGAAAAATATCACCATTGGCAAAATTGTATTGAAATCAACCATAATGGTATTCCCCACGATTTTCATGTTAGAGAATATATGGTCTATAGATTTCAAAGTACTTTCACATTTATTTCTTGTATCATAGCAGACTTCACAAATAGGAGAAATGAAACACAGAAACTGAAGCGACAAGCTCATAGAACTACTAGGTAAAGACCCATATTCTTCAAGTGGAGATTAGACTTATTTAGTTCATCTTTTTGTTTCCTCATCATTGTTCCAGTGAATGGTATCACATTGGACAACTTAACAGCTTACAGCTATATATATATGCATAATCTAACTATGGATATATGGCAAGTATTTGGAATACTCCTATTTATTGGTACTGAAAATAGGAAACAGTTTGCCCTAGCAAATGTCATAGGAAAATAAATAGTTTATTGAAGATGAGACTTCACTCTGGTTTTTTTTTTTTTTCCTAAAGGTTTCTTTTTTTTTTTTTTTTTAAAGATTTATTTATTTATTTATTTCGAGCGGAGTCGGGCTGGGGAGGGAGGGGAGCGGGCGGGCCACTTCTATTGGTCTTTCATTTTTCTATTTTTCATTCGTCTTCGTTCTTTGGCTCCTGTGGGCCTCCCATCGCGGTGGCGTCTGTCGCTGCAGAGCACCGGCTCTGGGCGCATGCGCTCCAAAGCTCCGGCTCGGTAGTTGGACACATTGGTCCAGCCGCTCCGCGGCACGTGGGATCTTCCCAGGCCAGGGATCGAACCGGCGCCCCTTGCAGTGCAAGGCGGTGTCCTTACCCACTGGACCACCAGGGGAAGCCCCTTCACTCTGTTTTTTATGTTAACCTAGTAGTGTTCTAAATGTGAGTGCTGTGATATAAAAATATCATTACTACATGTACAATTCAGTAGTCTCTTAATCCAGTTGGAAGCTTTGATGTTTTTACTTTGATATTTTAAATTCTTTTAAAAGCTGAATTTCTGAAAGGAATCAATTGAAGTAAAGAAACAAATACACAATAATAATAAAGAAGTCAGAAGGTAGGAAGCCTTTATCAGGCTTTTTGACTTACCAGCCACATAACTTCAGACAAGGTACCGTGAGCTTTCGTTTCATCATTTGTAAAAGAGAAAGAACTCCTTTCTTACTAGGATGTTGTCACTAGGATGATGAAATAGAATCGGGGTTTTTTTTAAACAGAGAATATATGGTCTATAGATTTCAAAGTACTTTCACATTTATTTCTTGTATCATAGCAGACTTCACAAATAGGAGAAATGAAACACAGAAACTGAAGCGACAAGCTCATAGAACTACTAGGTAAAGACCCATATTCTTCAAGTGGAGATTAGACTTATTTAGTTCATCTTTTTGTTTCCTCATCATTGTTCCAGTGAATGGTATCACATTGGACAACTTAACAGCTTACAGCTATATATATATGCATAATCTAACTATGGATATATGGCAAGTATTTGGAATACTCCTATTTATTGGTACTGAAAATAGGAAACAGTTTGCCCTAGCAAATGTCATAGGAAAATAAATAGTTTATTGAAGATGAGACTTCACTCTGGTTTTTTTTTTTTTTCCTAAAGGTTTCTTTTTTTTTTTTTTTTTAAAGATTTATTTATTTATTTATTTCGAGCGGAGTCGGGCTGGGGAGGGAGGGGAGCGGGCGGGCCACTTCTATTGGTCTTTCATTTTTCTATTTTTCATTCGTCTTCGTTCTTTGGCTCCTGTGGGCCTCCCATCGCGGTGGCGTCTGTCGCTGCAGAGCACCGGCTCTGGGCGCATGCGCTCCAAAGCTCCGGCTCGGTAGTTGGACACATTGGTCCAGCCGCTCCGCGGCACGTGGGATCTTCCCAGGCCAGGGATCGAACCGGCGCCCCTTGCAGTGCAAGGCGGTGTCCTTACCCACTGGACCACCAGGGGAAGCCCCTTCACTCTGTTTTTTATGTTAACCTAGTAGTGTTCTAAATGTGAGTGCTGTGATATAAAAATATCATTACTACATGTACAATTCAGTAGTCTCTTAATCCAGTTGGAAGCTTTGATGTTTTTACTTTGATATTTTAAATTCTTTTAAAAGCTGAATTTCTGAAAGGAATCAATTGAAGTAAAGAAACAAATACACAATAATAATAAAGAAGTCAGAAGGTAGGAAGCCTTTATCAGGCTTTTTGACTTACCAGCCACATAACTTCAGACAAGGTACCGTGAGCTTTCGTTTCATCATTTGTAAAAGAGAAAAGAACTCCTTTCTTACTAGGATGTTGTCACTAGGATGATGAAATAGAATAAAGGGCTTTGAGACCATTTAAGTCTCACACACATTAAAGTGCTGTAACATTTGTTTTAAAACAACTTGTTTCAACAACACCAAAAGGATATTGTGGTAAGCATATTTTAAAAGGGCATAGAATATTTCAAGCCCAGTGATATATCCAACTCATTATTCTCTCCTTGGTCTACAGAAAAAAATTGAAACACTTCCTTTTTGTGCATGTAATTAAAAATACCAAAAATTATATTAAAAAACTGTAAAACAATTAAAAACCTAAAATTAAGGTTATGTGGTAGTCTTTCCTCTATGGAAGAGCATTTCTTTTTGAATATACCAAAGTGCCTCTCTGTACTTTTTCTCTTGGCTTTATTTATATTCTCCAGGCATACTTGTTTTCTGTCCTCATTCATTCAAGTTTTTATTTTTCAAGTGGTTCATAGAGAGAGAAGACATTTTGCTAAGCATCATGAAGAATACAATGACAAAACATATAAATCTTGACCTCCAATGCTGAGCATCTACTAGGGTAAAGGCAATCAGTTGAATATACATATTAAAATACAAAATATGAAGAAGACAACGGTGCCTTGGAGAAAATGGAAGGTATTTTCCTGTGCTATTTCTGTAGAGGAGAGGGTAGTGTCAGCATAAGATTGAATAAGGCATAAGCCACCTGAGATCCTTTTCATGTAGGCCAGTATAATTTATTTGTATTACTTGTGATAGTTTCTATTGCTATCCTAGTACCTCAAATTCAATGATATACAACCTGAATTTATCAGTTTCCAAAAATACTGTTTTTGTCTAACCTGATTTTCCCATTTCTTTCAAAGGTGTCTCCCTCAATTCAGCTATGGTGGCTTACAGTGTTTGTAGTCATTAACCCTTTCCTGTTCTCCATATCCAGGCTCTGTAAGGCCAGGATCCATATCCCTTGAAACTGCACTGTGTGTCAGTTGCCTTCCTGGTTCCAGCCTTGCTTTGAACTAACTACCCCCACTTTGTGAGCATACCGTATGCCGTTGCTCTTCAGCAACTTTGCGTATCTATTTTCCTCTGCCTGAAATGCCCACTCTCTACAAGTAATTACTAAAGGCTGTAAACACCTGCCTCAAATGCAACCTTGCCTGTCTTCTTTGCTCACCATATAGTTGGCATCTGGTTTCAGGACATCTTGCCATCCCAGCTGAGAGTGAATCTCATTTCCCCAAAGCTGATGGACCGAAGTTTCCACCTCTGTTGTGGCTCCATCCCATGCTACTGTATGTTATAATTGAGAACATTCTTTATCCCTTATCTAATTTAAAAGAGCCTAAAGGAAAAGGACTATTCCTTGTCACTTTGGTATCCTGAGTCTTGAGAAGTAGATGGTAATAAATATTTGTGCATGAATGAATATATGAATGCATGTGTGTTAGTCATTCAGTCATGTCTGATTCTTTGCAGCCCCATGGACTGTAGCCCCCCAGACTCTTCTGTTCATGGGATTCTCCAGATAAGAATACTAGAGTGAGTAGCCAACTGTAGATAATTTCAGACTTAAATGATATAATAACACTTCTTGAGATCAATATTTCTGGAAATATTCCTAAATATACACTTTCCAAATTCTCTAAAAGAAAAAAATGTATATTTAGATACATATACATATAGAGTTTTATTTTTCTTGAAATTTACTCATGAAAATAAGCACATCTTTTTCCTTAAGGAGACTATGTTACTTATGTGGTGTGTGTGTGTGTGTCTGTGTGCTAAGTTGCTCAGTCAGGTTTGACTCCTTGTGACCCCATGGACTGTAGCCCACCAGGCTCCCCTGTCCATGGAATTCTCCAGGCAAGAATACTGGATTGAATTGCCATTTCCTCCTCCAGGGAATCTTTCTGACCCAGTGGTCAAACCCAGGTCTCCCGCATTGCAGGCAGACTCTTTACCGTCTGAGCCACAGAGAAACTTCTAGGATCATTTGAGGTCATTTGTAACATTTGAGGTCAAGGAGTCAGTGGTCTTTCCTTGGAGTTAAAGATTTTAGACTAAGAGAATAGTGGCAAAAATAGTTGGAAGAGACACACAAATAGTGTGCATGTGTGCCTAGAAGAAACCTATGGCCTGCTTCACGAAATAATCAAAATTCCATTCTTACATCCCTATTGACTTCTGGAATTTGCTTTAATTTCAGCCACATACACATTAGAAAAGTGTACTGACAACTCCCCTTAGCTATGGTATGGCTAGAGTGTGGCACAGCCATGATAGAAGTTTTTTTAAAAGGTTAGTTGAGTAAACATGGGACATAGTCATTGTGGAGATATTGGCCCAGCAATATCTGGATATGCCATATTCAAAGGATATATGAAGCAAATTTAATAATCTCTACTATTCAGCACAGTACGCTTAGTTCAGAGAGGTAGGCAAGGGGAAGAGCTGGAAAAATCTTATTGCATGTTATACCTTGCAGACCAGCAAGTGTTCTACAATGGTGAACAGAAATTTGAGATTACCAGAGAAATCTGAATATAATTAGGGATAATTCAGAAGTGCCTCTATTATCCATTAGCAGATCCGATTACACTTAAATACATGATGCCTATATGTGTCTGCTTAGTTGCCCAATTGTGTTCAACTCTTTGCGACCTCATGGACTGTAGCCCACAAAGCTCCTCTGTCTTGGAATTCTCCAGTCAAGAATACTGGAGCGGTTTGTGATATTCATGATGGCATATTACTGCCTAATTATCACCTAATTAATGTCTAACTTTTAAATTAGCCTATTAGTAGTTTTAGTGTGCATATGACATATGCACGTATGTATGTATCTCCTTTTTTACCTAGAACTTATGTTGAAGAACAATTTTATGTGTTTTATTGTATATACCAAATAGAGATCTCCTAGTAAGATTGGTTCTAAGAGACATCGAAAATGAATGTGTAGTCATAAAGCTAACATCTTTTGATCACTTAATATTTGTTAGTCACCTTACTAAATAACATATGTATATTTGCTCTGTTTAATTTTGCATCAATACCGTGAAGTATTATTTCCACTGTATAGATGAGAAACCTGTTATTCAAAGAGCTCAGAACTCGTTGAAAATGAAACAGCTTATAAAAGGTTAGGATTTTAAATCAGGCTAACTGCAGACACCAAAGACACCACAGTGAGGGGTCCATCTGTATAGTTAAAGATTTTAGACTAAGAGAATAGTGGCAAAAATAGTTGGAAGAGACACACAAATAGTGTGCATGTGTGCCTAGAAGAAACCTATGGCCTGCTTCACGAAATAATCAAAATTCCATTCTTACATCCCTATTGACTTCTGGAATTTGCTTTAATTTCAGCCACATACACATTAGAAAAGTGTACTGACAACTCCCCTTAGCTATGGTATGGCTAGAGTGTGGCACAGCCATGATAGAAGTTTTTTTAAAAGGTTAGTTGAGTAAACATGGGACATAGTCATTGTGGAGATATTGGCCCAGCAATATCTGGATATGCCATATTCAAAGGATATATGAAGCAAATTTAATAATCTCTACTATTCAGCACAGTACGCTTAGTTCAGAGAGGTAGGCAAGGGGAAGAGCTGGAAAAATCTTATTGCATGTTATACCTTGCAGACCAGCAAGTGTTCTACAATGGTGAACAGAAATTTGAGATTACCAGAGAAATCTGAATATAATTAGGGATAATTCAGAAGTGCCTCTATTATCCATTAGCAGATCCGATTACACTTAAATACATGATGCCTATATGTGTCTGCTTAGTTGCCCAATTGTGTTCAACTCTTTGCGACCTCATGGACTGTAGCCCACAAAGCTCCTCTGTCTTGGAATTCTCCAGTCAAGAATACTGGAGCGGTTTGTGATATTCATGATGGCATATTACTGCCTAATTATCACCTAATTAATGTCTAACTTTTAAATTAGCCTATTAGTAGTTTTAGTGTGCATATGACATATGCACGTATGTATGTATCTCCTTTTTTACCTAGAACTTATGTTGAAGAACAATTTTATGTGTTTTATTGTATATACCAAATAGAGATCTCCTAGTAAGATTGGTTCTAAGAGACATCGAAAATGAATGTGTAGTCATAAAGCTAACATCTTTTGATCACTTAATATTTGTTAGTCACCTTACTAAATAACATATGTATATTTGCTCTGTTTAATTTTGCATCAATACCGTGAAGTATTATTTCCACTGTATAGATGAGAAACCTGTTATTCAAAGAGCTCAGAACTCGTTGAAAATGAAACAGCTTATAAAAGGTTGCAATAGGATTTTAAATCAGGCTAACTGCAGACACCAAAGACACCACAGTGAGGGGTCCATCTGTAGAACATTACCTCCTATGTGTGTGTCACCTGAATCATAAATACCTCCTTAGCAGCTTCAGAAACACCAGATATCCTTTCCCAGGAGCACTGTGCTGTGTTGTTCTTACTCCATGGGCCTGCACATTGCTTCAGGAAGATGACAGCCAGCACCTGCCTATGGAGCTGCCACATAGAGAAACACGTGTTGTCCGCCCTGCAGAGCTGTTCCACTGAAACGATGTGATCCCTCCGGGGTTGCAAAGGCATTCGTTTCTGAGATCATTGAGACTTCTGGAATTTAGTCACATGTCAGGTTTGTCACCAGTGGGCATTGATTCTTCAACTTCCTATCTGATGTTCGAAAACCATAGATACTAAGTTTTTGCACTTATTTACCTTACCAGTCATTGCTAAGATAGATTGCTCTCCCCTTAAGTATTATAGGAATGATGTTAGAAGGACTTGGGTATAGGATGCAAAGCTGGTTCTTAAAAACGCAAAGTAGAAAACCCCAAAGTCAATTCCTATTGATTTCATCAAAGCAGCCTGATTGGTTTTGTTCTGTACTTGAACCTTTGCTGGGGCTCTGTTGGGATCCAGAAGAGAGGGAGGAAGACAGGTGAGGTGTGGAAAAGAGCCCTGCCTCTCTGAGAGGCCTTGGGGAGGCTGTTCAGAGCAGCAGAGGATAAGATGCACATCCTGGTACCTGACCTCAGCCCTGTCTCTCATGCCTAGCCCCTCTCTCATCACCCGCCCCTCAGGGCTCCCTTGTGCAATGTGCTCTAGTCATCAAAGCAGGACACTAAGTACTGAGATTCCTTTTCCTCCTCCAAAGGTTCTTTGGAGGATTGATGAGATTACATTTGTCAAAGAGTCCAGCAAACCTCAAATGAAAAGTGCTGCCTGCATATCAAGAGCTGTTGTATTTGAAGCAAAACAACATTCTTTGCTGCTTTTTCTCTTGCGTGCCTCTAGAAAGACATCCATTCCAGCAAACTCAAATGCTCGATAAAGGTATTATTTCCACTGTATAGATGAGAAACCTGTTATTCAAAGAGCTCAGAACTCGTTGAAAATGAAACAGCTTATAAAAGG
The DNA here is from genome assembly GCA_022376925.1 of Tragulus kanchil. Taxonomy (NCBI): domain Eukaryota; kingdom Metazoa; phylum Chordata; class Mammalia; order Artiodactyla; family Tragulidae; genus Tragulus; species Tragulus kanchil. The sequence continues at coordinate 50,501,350 of JAIOJX010000029.1, read as the reverse complement.
TTGCAATAGGATTTTAAATCAGGCTAACTGCAGACACCAAAGACACCACAGTGAGGGGTCCATCTGTAGAACATTACCTCCTATGTGTGTGTCACCTGAATCATAAATACCTCCTTAGCAGCTTCAGAAACACCAGATATCCTTTCCCAGGAGCACTGTGCTGTGTTGTTCTTACTCCATGGGCCTGCACATTGCTTCAGGAAGATGACAGCCAGCACCTGCCTATGGAGCTGCCACATAGAGAAACACGTGTTGTCCGCCCTGCAGAGCTGTTCCACTGAAACGATGTGATCCCTCCGGGGTTGCAAAGGCATTCGTTTCTGAGATCATTGAGACTTCTGGAATTTAGTCACATGTCAGGTTTGTCACCAGTGGGCATTGATTCTTCAACTTCCTATCTGATGTTCGAAAACCATAGATACTAAGTTTTTGCACTTATTTACCTTACCAGTCATTGCTAAGATAGATTGCTCTCCCCTTAAGTATTATAGGAATGATGTTAGAAGGACTTGGGTATAGGATGCAAAGCTGGTTCTTAAAAACGCAAAGTAGAAAACCCCAAAGTCAATTCCTATTGATTTCATCAAAGCAGCCTGATTGGTTTTGTTCTGTACTTGAACCTTTGCTGGGGCTCTGTTGGGATCCAGAAGAGAGGGAGGAAGACAGGTGAGGTGTGGAAAAGAGCCCTGCCTCTCTGAGAGGCCTTGGGGAGGCTGTTCAGAGCAGCAGAGGATAAGATGCACATCCTGGTACCTGACCTCAGCCCTGTCTCTCATGCCTAGCCCCTCTCTCATCACCCGCCCCTCAGGGCTCCCTTGTGCAATGTGCTCTAGTCATCAAAGCAGGACACTAAGTACTGAGATTCCTTTTCCTCCTCCAAAGGTTCTTTGGAGGATTGATGAGATTACATTTGTCAAAGAGTCCAGCAAACCTCAAATGAAAAGTGCTGCCTGCATATCAAGAGCTGTTGTATTTGAAGCAAAACAACATTCTTTGCTGCTTTTTTCTCTTGCGTGCCTCTGAGACCCATGACATCCATTTCGCCAGCCTGGATATAGATTGTAAGGAGGACAAAGTGCCAAGCTGAGGCCAAAGCTGCTTTCCATAGATGTTTGGTGGTCTGACCCGTACACCTATCATCTCTTCTAAGAAGACCGTTTTCTTTCAAATACATTTTATACACCTATAGGCGCATTTTGGAGAAGGAAATGGCAAACCACTCTAGTGTTCTCACCTGGAAAATTCCATGAACAGAGGAGCCTAACAGGCTATAGTCCATGGAGTAACAAAGAGTCAGACACAACTGAGAGACTACCACTTTATAGATGTGTTTAAATAAATGTAAGTTTCATTTTTAAAAAGACTTGAAGCCACATCTCACAAGGAAGACTATTTCCAGATATAACTTTTTTTGACATTGGGATGAATGTATTTGGAAAGAATGTTATCTTGTTAGATTAAACACCAAATATTTTTGCTACTTACATTTATGATTTTGTCATGTATAGAATGAAGTCCTTCTCTAGGCTTAAAGAAAATGGTTTTGAGAGAGAGAGAAGAGGATAACACAGTTAAGAACTGAGATACAGCTCTTCAGACTTAGTTCAAACACTAGATGGATCTGACACTGGTGCTCTGACTTCAGGCAAGCATCTCAACCTTTTTATATCTTTCTTTTTCTATGAAAGTAGACTAATAACCATGCAACAGGTGTTGCACAGAGATGTTAGGCAGAAACCAGATATTCACATGAAATACTTGGTATAAGTCTTAAATGAACAGTCACTCGTTTTTTCCACAGGGGTAAGATGCACTCCTGGTACCTGACCTCAGCCCTGTCTCTCATGCCTAGCCCCTCTCATCACCCGCCCCTCAGGGCTCCCTTGTGCAATGTGCTCTAGTCATCAAAGCAGGACACTAAGTACTGAGATTCCTTTTCCTCCTCCAAAGGTTCTTTGGAGGATTGATGAGATTACATTTGTCAAAGAGTCCAGCAAACCTCAAATGAAAAGTGCTGCCTGCATATCAAGAGCTGTTGTATTTGAAGCAAAACAACATTCTTTGCTGCTTTTTTCTCTTGCGTGCCTCTGAGACCCATGACATCCATTTCGCCAGCCTGGATATAGATTGTAAGGAGGACAAAGTGCCAAGCTGAGGCCAAAGCTGCTTTCCATAGATGTTTGGTGGTCTGACCCGTACACCTATCATCTCTTCTAAGAAGACCGTTTTCTTTCAAATACATTTTATACACCTATAGGCGCATTTTGGAGAAGGAAATGGCAAACCACTCTAGTGTTCTCACCTGGAAAATTCCATGAACAGAGGAGCCTAACAGGCTATAGTCCATGGAGTAACAAAGAGTCAGACACAACTGAGAGACTACCACTTTATAGATGTGTTTAAATAAATGTAAGTTTCATTTTTAAAAAGACTTGAAGCCACATCTCACAAGGAAGACTATTTCCAGATATAACTTTTTTTGACATTGGGATGAATGTATTTGGAAAGAATGTTATCTTGTTAGATTAAACACCAAATATTTTTGCTACTTACATTTATGATTTTGTCATGTATAGAATGAAGTCCTTCTCTAGGCTTAAAGAAAATGGTTTTGAGAGAGAGAGAAGAGGATAACACAGTTAAGAACTGAGATACAGCTCTTCAGACTTAGTTCAAACACTAGATGGATCTGACACTGGTGCTCTGACTTCAGGCAAGCATCTCAACCTTTTTATATCTTTCTTTTTCTATGAAAGTAGACTAATAACCATGCAACAGGTGTTGCACAGAGATGTTAGGCAGAAACCAGATATTCACATGAAATACTTGGTATAAGTCTTAAATGAACAGTCACTCGTAATTATCCTTATGTACTTTTTATACCAGAAGCAGAGTTTGTGAGTACACCATCCATGTGAGACTTGAAGGCTAGCATTTCTTTCTCTAGCTCCCTCCTAATGATCTAAGCAACATCATGAAACCATGAAGTTTTTCTGTTGTTTTATGACAGGCTCATAGTTAATACATCTTTTGGTACCTGAATGCTATTGACTGGAGACATTTCAGTATTCACTTATAAGCAAATCACCAGCCACACACATTAGTTTCTGCAAAATCCCCTGGACAATAATGTGTTAAGCATTTACATGAAATTTCTGTCTATCAGTATATCTAGACATATATCTGCCTATCAATCATGAATCTGGTTCTGTAAGCCAAAAAGAATCCAATCTACTTGATGGTCCTCTGGCCAAAATTAGTTGATTGGCCCTCAGATTATTCATCTCTAAATGCAAAGTTTTAACTGGATGAACTCACTACCTTGAATCTTAAAAAATTTTAAATTTATCCTTTCTTTTCATATCCAAATCTAGTAATATAATAGTTATATAAGTCACTTCACCAAGGAACCCTTTTCTTACTTTTTAACTAAGTTAAACCTCCATTAAACACTTCTGATGCACTGGCTACCCATCCCTGTCTGTGTTCAAAGTCTTTAATTTTTATGTTTTTGGTCAGAGCATCACATACTTACTGTCAGTTTTTAATGATTTGTCCTGTTTAAAATACACTTTTATTGAAACGTAGATGATTTATAGTATTAACCCAGTTCTATACAATATATCCTTGTTATTTATTTTATACATAAAAGTTTGTATCTCTTAATCCCATGTCCCTATAATACCCCTTCCCCCTCTCCACTGGTATCCACTAGTTTTTTTTTTTTCTATGTATGTGAGTCTATTTCTGTTCTTTTATATACATTCCTTGTTTTTTAGATTCCACATATAAGTGATAGCATAGGGTATTTGTCTTTCTCTGACTGACTTACTTTACTAACCATACTGTTCTCTAGGTCCATCCATGTTGCTGCATATGGAAAATTTTCATTTTTTTATGGCTAATATTCCCTTGTATTATATATGTACATCTTCTTTATCCATTCGTCTGTTGATGGACATTTAGGTTGTTTCTGTATCTTGGGTATTGTAAACATTGCTGCTGTGAACATTGGGGTTCATGTATTTTTCAAATTACTGTTTCACTTTTTCCAGATATATAGACTCAAATGAAATTGCTGGAGCATGTGGTAGCTCTATTATTTAGTTTTCTGAGGTGCTTCATGTTTTTTTTTTCAAATATTGACTGGAGACATTTCAGTATTCACTTATAAGCAAATCACCAGCCACACACATTAGTTTCTGCAAAATCCCCTGGACAATAATGTGTTAAGCATTTACATGAAATTTCTGTCTATCAGTATATCTAGACATATATCTGCCTATCAATCATGAATCTGGTTCTGTAAGCCAAAAAGAATCCAATCTACTTGATGGTCCTCTGGCCAAAATTAGTTGATTGGCCCTCAGATTATTCATCTCTAAATGCAAAGTTTTAACTGGATGAACTCACTACCTTGAATCTTAAAAAATTTTAAATTTATCCTTTCTTTTCATATCCAAATCTAGTAATATAATAGTTATATAAGTCACTTCACCAAGGAACCCTTTTCTTACTTTTTAACTAAGTTAAACCTCCATTAAACACTTCTGATGCACTGGCTACCCATCCCTGTCTGTGTTCAAAGTCTTTAATTTTTATGTTTTTGGTCAGAGCATCACATACTTACTGTCAGTTTTTAATGATTTGTCCTGTTTAAAATACACTTTTATTGAAACGTAGATGATTTATAGTATTAACCCAGTTCTATACAATATATCCTTGTTATTTATTTTATACATAAAAGTTTGTATCTCTTAATCCCATGTCCCTATAATACCCCTTCCCCCTCTCCACTGGTATCCACTAGTTTTTTTTTTTTCTATGTATGTGAGTCTATTTCTGTTCTTTTATATACATTCCTTGTTTTTTAGATTCCACATATAAGTGATAGCATAGGGTATTTGTCTTTCTCTGACTGACTTACTTTACTAACCATACTGTTCTCTAGGTCCATCCATGTTGCTGCATATGGAAAATTTTCATTTTTTTATGGCTAATATTCCCTTGTATTATATATGTACATCTTCTTTATCCATTCGTCTGTTGATGGACATTTAGGTTGTTTCTGTATCTTGGGTATTGTAAACATTGCTGCTGTGAACATTGGGGTTCATGTATTTTTTCAAATTACTGTTTCACTTTTTTCCAGATATATAGACTCAAATGAAATTGCTGGAGCATGTGGTAGCTCTATTATTTAGTTTTCTGAGGTGCTTCCATACTGTTTTCCATAGTCTGTTTGTCAGTGTTGTGTGTTCAGTTGTGTCCCACTCTTTGTGACCCCATGGACTGTAGCCTGCCAGGCTCCTCTGTCCTTGGAGTTTTCCAGGCAAGGGTACTGGAGTGGGTTGCCTTTTCCTACTTCAGGGGATCTTCCCTACACAGGGATTGAACTCATGTCTCCTGCATGCAGGTGGAGTCTTTACCATTGAGCCACCTGGGAAGCCCCATTTTCCATAGTGGCTGCATCAGTGTACATTCCAACCATCAGTGCTCCCTTTTTCTCCACATCCTGGCAAGCATTGTTATTTGTGAAGTGTTTTTAATTTTTGTCCTCTTTTATTTTATTTTTTTAATTTATTTATCTTCGTCCATCTTTATTCTTTGGCCTGTATGGGCCTCCCATCGCGTGGCCTCTTTCTCTGCAGAGCACCGGCTGTGGGTGCATGTGCTCCAGAGCACTCGCTCGTAACTGGACACGCTGGTCAGCCACTCTGTGGCATGTGGGATCCTCCCAGGCCAGAGAGATTGAACCAGTGCCCCTTGCACTGTAAGTTGGACCTTTTATCCACTGTACCACCAGGGAAGTCCTGTGAACTTTTTTTAATGATAGCCATTTTGACAAGTATAAGGTGATATCTTATTATGGTTTTGGTTTGCATTTGTCTAATAATTAGCAATACGGAACATCTTTTCATGTGCCTATTAGTTACTTCTTTGTCTTTATGGGGGAAATGTCTATTCAGATCTTCTGCCCATGTTTTTAATCACTTTATTTTCTCTAGTTTTATTTATTTATTTTTAATTTCTTGCTGTGCATGAGCTTTCTGTAGTTGCAGAGAGCAGGGACTACTCTCTAGTTGCAATGCATGGGCTTTTCATTGCAGTGGCTTCTCTTGTTGCAGAGCACAGGTTCTAGGCACATGGGCTTCAGTGGTTGCTCTTTGCTAGCTCTGTAGTGCGTGGGGTTCAGTAGTCATGGCACGGGGTCTCATTAGTGTGGGCTCATGGGCCCTAGAGCTCACAGGCTTCGGTAATTGCAGCATGTATGCTCCATAGTTGTGGCTCACAGGCTCTAGAGCATGGACTCAGTAGTTGTAGCATACAAGGTTGGATGCTCCATGGCATGTGGAATCTTCCTGGACCAGGAATCAAACCCGTGTTCGTTGGCAGGTGGATTCTTATCCACTGAGCCACCAGAGAAGTCCTGCCCATTTTAAGATAGGATTCTTTGTTTGATATTGAGTTTTCGAGCTGTTTATTTGCTTTTCATATTGGACCCTACTCAGAATAACCTCTATTGGTTATATCAATTTCAAAGATTTTCTTCCATTCTTTGCACTGTGTTCTCATTTTGTCAGTTGTTTCCTTTTCTGTGCCAACGCTTTTAAATTTAATTAGGTTCCTATTTTTTTATTTTTGCTTTTATTTCTTTTGCCTTTGAAGACAGATCCCCAAAAGCATTGCTTCAATTTAAGCCAAAAGTGTTCTACCTATATTACCAGAACTTTATGGTTTCTGGTTTTTCATTTAGGTTTGTAATACATTTGGAGTTTATTTATGTATACAGTGTGAGGGGATGTTCTTCACTGATTTTCATATTTACCAGCTTTACCAGTACCACTTACTGAAGAGACTGTATATTCTCTATTGCATATTCTTCCCTCTTTTGTCATATGTTTAATTAATAGTAGGCGTGTGGATTTATATATAGGATCTCTATTCTGTTTTATTCATCTCTATGTGTTCTTTGTGCCAGTATCCCCGTTTTTTGTCTAATAATTAGCAATACGGAACATCTTTTCATGTTTTTACTTCTTTGTCTTTATGGGGGAAATGTCTATTCAGATCTTCTGCCCATGTTTTTAATCACTTTATTTTCTCTAGTTTTATTTATTTATTTTTAATTTCTTGCTGTGCATGAGCTTTCTGTAGTTGCAGAGAGCAGGGACTACTCTCTAGTTGCAATGCATGGGCTTTTCATTGCAGTGGCTTCTCTTGTTGCAGAGCACAGGTTCTAGGCACATGGGCTTCAGTGGTTGCTCTTTGCTAGCTCTGTAGTGCGTGGGGTTCAGTAGTCATGGCACGGGGTCTCATTAGTGTGGGCTCATGGGCCCTAGAGCTCACAGGCTTCGGTAATTGCAGCATGTATGCTCCATAGTTGTGGCTCACAGGCTCTAGAGCATGGACTCAGTAGTTGTAGCATACAAGGTTGGATGCTCCATGGCATGTGGAATCTTCCTGGACCAGGAATCAAACCCGTGTTCGTTGGCAGGTGGATTCTTATCCACTGAGCCACCAGAGAAGTCCTGCCCATTTTAAGATAGGATTCTTTGTTTGATATTGAGTTTTCGAGCTGTTTATTTGCTTTTCATATTGGACCCTACTCAGAATAACCTCTATTGGTTATATCAATTTCAAAGATTTTCTTCCATTCTTTGCACTGTGTTCTCATTTTGTCAGTTGTTTCCTTTTCTGTGCCAACGCTTTTAAATTTAATTAGGTTCCTATTTTTTTATTTTTGCTTTTATTTCTTTTGCCTTTGAAGACAGATCCCCAAAAGCATTGCTTCAATTTAAGCCAAAAGTGTTCTACCTATATTACCAGAACTTTATGGTTTCTGGTTTTTCATTTAGGTTTGTAATACATTTGGAGTTTATTTATGTATACAGTGTGAGGGGATGTTCTTCACTGATTTTCATATTTACCAGCTTTACCAGTACCACTTACTGAAGAGACTGTATATTCTCTATTGCATATTCTTCCCTCTTTTGTCATATGTTTAATTAATAGTAGGCGTGTGGATTTATATATAGGATCTCTATTCTGTTTTATTCATCTCTATGTGTTCTTTGTGCCAGTATCATGAAGTTTTGATTACCTTAGCTTTGTAGTAGAGACTAAAGCCTAGGAGCATGATACCTCCAGCTTTGTTCTTTTTTCTCAAGATTGCTTTTGGCAATTTGGAGTCTTCTATGGAAGGTCTTTAATTTTTGTCATATCTGTTCTGACCATCATCAGCAGAGCCTGAACATACTAGACACTCTGTCCATATCGATTATAGGACTGCTTTATAACTGGGCTGATTTCTATGAGTTGTCAATTGAAGCCCAGTTGAATTTGTTTCTTCTCACTGTTTGTTTCTGCACGCAGGGCACTTTGGAATGAGTTTATTATTTTGTTTATAATGCATTGTCTTTGTTCTTAGGACATTAGGTAAAGTATGGGAATGTAAACAAAATCTCAGCAATTAGTTCATGTAATCCTTGGAAAATAATCAAAACCAGAAGTCAGTGTGTGCTAAGCTAAACAGATTGGCTTTTCTTTAAAAATTACCATCTGCGGACTTCCCTGGTGGTCCAGTGGGTAAGGACACCGCCTTGCAGTGCAGGGGGCGTCGGTTCGATCCCTGGCCTGGGAAGATCCCACGTGCGGCGGAGCAGCTGGACCGATGTGTCCAATTACCGAGCCAGAGCTCTGAAACACATGCGCCCAGAGCCGGTGCTCTGCGACAACAGAGGCCACCACGATGGGAGGCCCACACGGGCCAAAGAACAAAGATGGATGAAAAATAGACAAGTGAAAGACCAATAGAAGTGGCTCACCCGCCCCTCTTCCCTCCCCACCCGACCCCACCCCCAATAAATAAGTAAATAAATAAATAAATGTTTAAAAAAAAATTACCATCTGCATTGTTTCATTCCATTACTAAACAGAAAAGAGCTGAGTGGGTCCAAGATGCTTCATTTACTATGTGATCTTGGTCAGTGTTTTATAGTCTCTAAAGCCCTTTTTTCCAAACTGAAGATGGTGTCCCACAAGCATGGTGTGAGGCTCGCAATTAGACATACCAGTCCAACTGCTCCACGGCACGTGGGATCTTTCTGGGCATCAAACCGATGCCTCTTGCAGTGCAAGGCAGACTCTCTACCCACTGGACCACCAGGAAAGTCCCCCTGCCTGACTTTTTAAAAATGACTAAAAATGACTATTTCCCAATTGAGCATGTGGTATCTTATCTTCAGATATCACAAATGATTGATTTGAGGTGGAACAGGGGTGAGAAGGCCTGTTTACATGTTTTTTGGGTTTGTTTTTTCTTTTGTTCACTTCTCTTGGTCTTTCCTCTATTTATTTTCATCCATCTTTGTTCTTTGGCCTATGCGGGCCTCCCATCACAGTGGCCTTTCTCACCACAGAGCACGGGCTCTGGGCACACGCGCTCCAGAACTCCGGTTCAGTAGTTGGACACATCGGTCCAGCTGCTCCACGGCATGTGGGATCCTCCCAGGCCAGGGATGGAATCGGCACCCCTTGCACTGTAAGGAGGTATCCCTACCCACTGAACCACCAGGGAAGCCCTGTTTACATGTTTTTGTCTGTGCTTACAAAAAGTCTTCAACACCACATGATAAACACGAGTTTCCCAATTACAAAAGTGACGTGTACTTAATTACTTGCAAATGCTTGACTGAAAGGAGCTCTCCTGAGAGGCTGGAGAACATTTTCTAAGACTATATTTTTTAGATATATTTGAGAGTCACTGCAAAATTAAGAGGGAGCTACAGATACCTTCTGTATATCTTCTGCCCCAACACATGCATAGCTTCCCCCATTATTAACATTCTCCATCAGAGTGATACATTTGTTATAATTGATGAACCTACATTGACAATCATAATTGACACACCAAAGTCCGTAGTTTATATTATAGGCCACTTTTTGTGCTGTCTATGCCATGAGTTTTGTCTTTTATCTTTGCCAATAAAATTCTATATAGTCAAAGCTATGGTTTTCCCAGTAATCATGTATGGATGTGAGAGTTGGACCATCAAGAAGACTGAGCACTGAAAAACTGATGCCTTTGAATGGTGATGTTGGAGAAGACTCTTGAAAATCCCATGGACTGCAAGGAGATCCAACCAGTTAATCCTAAAGGAAATCAACCCTCAGTATTCATTGGAAGGACTGATGCTGAAGCTCCAGTACTTTGGCTACCTGATGTGAAGAGAGAGATCATTGGAAAAGACCCTGATTTTGGGAAAAATAGAAGATGTTGATGCTGGCAAAAGGAGAAGGGAACAACAGAGGACAAGATGATTGGATGAGGGCTTCCCCGGGGGTCCAGTGGGTAAAGAGTCCACCTTGCAGTACAAGGGTCACCGGTTCAATCCCTGGCCAGGGAAGATCCCACATGCCAAGGAACAGCTGGGCCGGTGTGTCCAGTTATGAGCCAGCGCTCTGTGGAGTGCATGTGCTCAGAGCCGGTGCTCTGCCATGAGAGAGGCCGCTGTGATGGGAGGGCCACACATGCCAAAGAATAAAGATGGATGAAAAATAAACGATGACTTAGAGGCAAAAAAAAAATCATTAAAAAAGAAAAAAGATAGTTGGATGACATCACTGAGTCAATGGACATGAGCTTGAGCAAGCTCCAGGAGATGGTGAAGGACAGGAGAGCCTGGAGTGCTGCTTTCCATGGGATTGCAAAGAGTCAGACACAAATGAGCGACTGAACTGAACTGATGCCATGAGTTTGGAGAAATGTCTAATGACATTTATCCATCATTATAATATGACAGAGTATTTTGCCTGTCCTAAAGATTCTGTATGCTCTACCTACACATCTCCTGTGCTCTGCACCCTTCCTTAATGCTCTGCCCTCCCCCCCACACACACACACCCTGGCAACTAATGACCTTTGAGAACATTTTTTTTCTAAGTAGGAATTATGTTAGGCATAGAAACAAAGATGACAGAAATAGGAGTTTCAATTATTTTCAGTGTTGCAGGTTCCCATTGAAAACAGTGTAGAAACAACTTTCCCAAGACCTGAATACTTATCTCCCTCTGTTACAATAAGCGGTTACCTTGCTCAGGAGCCCTGTTTAAGTTCTCATTTCAATCATTTAATTTTCTATTTGGGGGTTGTACATTGGATTATCAGGGAAACTAATTCATTTCTCAGTCCTTCATCTTCCTACATATGTACTTAATGTTAGAACAGAGAAAGTATTGAGCTGGCAGGGCATCTTTCTTTCACTGAATCCTGTTCTATTATTTTTAAAATGTCTCTGCTGTATTAACATTTTATGAAAATGTATGCATAGGAAAATACATTCTATTTTTCTCTTTTCTCAAAGCTCATTTCTACTGCCCAAAGGCCAACAGTTTTATTTTACAAGGAGGTATTATTACTTAGCCATAAATATAACAAGAAAAGTATTACAATCAATTTGAATAATGACGTGTTGTAACACGTGATTTATGTGGCATTATTAAGGAGTTAAATAATAAATATAAATGAATATTTTATATAATAAAGGCTTCTTTCCTTTTGTTCTATTTTAGCAAGTTTTCTCCAATGCATCTTTCTAAAATGAAGTTATATTAGCATGACTTCTTAAAACTTATTTTTCTAATTGCCAGCAAGCATTTTTATGATGATTCAAGATCATTATCATAAAAATACTATTGTTCTTTTTGCTTGTTCCTATCTGCATTGAAATTCCTCAGAAGCTTTAAAGGAGTATACATTTGGAGGACATTTTCATAGAAAAGATTTTTGCCGATCTTTCTATTTATTGTTTTTTGTTTTTTAAGTTGGAGATTATTTTTCATTGTTTTCCTCCCTGTAGATGTTAAATGTGGATTTTTGTCACTCAAATAGCCTTACAACTGAGCTCTCATGTTTTCCTGTCTTCTCTTTAACCAAAGAACTAATCACGTTAAATCAGTTGATGAAATTTAGTCACAACTGGCATTTATTACAGTCTAAGGATGTTTTATAGTCACTTCAACATGATTTATGTTAGTTCTATATGATAGAAACAAAAAGATGACAGAAATAGGAGTTTCAATTATTTTCAGTGTTGCAGGTTCCCATTGAAAACAGTGTAGAAACAACTTTCCCAAGACCTGAATACTTATCTCCCTCTGTTACAATAAGCGGTTACCTTGCTCAGGAGCCCTGTTTAAGTTCTCATTTCAATCATTTAATTTTCTATTTGGGGGTTGTACATTGGATTATCAGGGAAACTAATTCATTTCTCAGTCCTTCATCTTCCTACATATGTACTTAATGTTAGAACAGAGAAAGTATTGAGCTGGCAGGGCATCTTTCTTTCACTGAATCCTGTTCTATTATTTTTAAAATGTCTCTGCTGTATTAACATTTTATGAAAATGTATGCATAGGAAAATACATTCTATTTTTCTCTTTTCTCAAAGCTCATTTCTACTGCCCAAAGGCCAACAGTTTTATTTTACAAGGAGGTATTATTACTTAGCCATAAATATAACAAGAAAAGTATTACAATCAATTTGAATAATGACGTGTTGTAACACGTGATTTATGTGGCATTATTAAGGAGTTAAATAATAAATATAAATGAATATTTTATATAATAAAGGCTTCTTTCCTTTTGTTCTATTTTAGCAAGTTTTCTCCAATGCATCTTTCTAAAATGAAGTTATATTAGCATGACTTCTTAAAACTTATTTTTCTAATTGCCAGCAAGCATTTTTATGATGATTCAAGATCATTATCATAAAAATACTATTGTTCTTTTTGCTTGTTCCTATCTGCATTGAAATTCCTCAGAAGCTTTAAAGGAGTATACATTTGGAGGACATTTTCATAGAAAAGATTTTTGCCGATCTTTCTATTTATTGTTTTTTGTTTTTTAAGTTGGAGATTATTTTTCATTGTTTTCCTCCCTGTAGATGTTAAATGTGGATTTTTGTCACTCAAATAGCCTTACAACTGAGCTCTCATGTTTTCCTGTCTTCTCTTTAACCAAAGAACTAATCACGTTAAATCAGTTGATGAAATTTAGTCACAACTGGCATTTATTACAGTCTAAGGATGTTTTATAGTCACTTCAACATGATTTATGTTAGTTCTATATGATAGCGCTAAAGAGGTCCTTTTTCCACTTACTTCTGGGTTTAAGGTTATGTTACAGATATCTGGAATTGCTGAAAATTTATTCTCTTCAAGAGTGGAAAAATTTTGTATCAGATTTTTTAAAAAGGAAAGTGTGATTCATATTGTGATCCAAATAATGAAAAGGATATGTTAACATGGAATGCAGCCTCAAAAACATCACAGATAAGAGGAGTCTGCTCAGTGTCAGGAATTTGTCTATAATTACGACGTGTTTTAAATCAGAGCATTTTCTATCTTAGATGATATTTAGATGATATAGAGTTATTTTATTCTACAAGAGAAAACTCATCTTGATAGTTAATTAAGCATCATGTAAAGACCAAGAGAAAAATGCTGTCTTCAACTGGATATAAAATTTTGCTTAGTGTTACTCGCTCAGTGGTGTCTGATTCTTTGTGATCCCACAGACTGTAGCCCACCAAGCTCTTCTGTCCATGAGATTCTCCAGGCAAGAATACTGGAATGAGTTGCCATTCCTTTGTCCATAGGATTTTCCCAACCCAGGAATCAAACCCAGGCCTCCTGTATGGCAGGCAGGTTCTTTACTATCTGAGCTACACTTTATCAGTAATTTTAACTTGTAGATGGTACAAAATGTGTTCAATCGTATAACCTTGACTTGAGTTTCCAATATCTGATTAGTTCGTAATAGTGAAGAATACAAATATTGGTTGCAAAATATTTTGCTGAACTGATTTTAGAGGAATCGATTTTAGCAAGTTTTCTCAATGCATCTTTCTAAAATGAAGTTATATTAGCATGACTTCTTAAAACTTATTTCTAATTGCCAGCAAGCATTTTTATGATGATTCAAGATCATTATCATAAAAATACTATTGTTCTTTTTGCTTGTTCCTATCTGCATTGAAATTCCTCAGAAGCTTTAAAGGAGTATACATTTGGAGGACATTTTCATAGAAAAGATTTTTGCCGATCTTTCTATTTATTGTTTTTTGTTTTTTAAGTTGGAGATTATTTTTCATTGTTTTCCTCCCTGTAGATGTTAAATGTGGATTTTTGTCACTCAAATAGCCTTACAACTGAGCTCTCATGTTTTCCTGTCTTCTCTTTAACCAAAGAACTAATCACGTTAAATCAGTTGATGAAATTTAGTCACAACTGGCATTTATTACAGTCTAAGGATGTTTTATAGTCACTTCAACATGATTTATGTTAGTTCTATATGATAGCGCTAAAGAGGTCCTTTTTCCACTTACTTCTGGGTTTAAGGTTATGTTACAGATATCTGGAATTGCTGAAAATTTATTCTCTTCAAGAGTGGAAAAATTTTGTATCAGATTTTTAAATAGGAAAGTGTGATTCATATTGTGATCCAAATAATGAAAAGGATATGTTAACATGGAATGCAGCCTCAAAAACATCACAGATAAGAGGAGTCTGCTCAGTGTCAGGAATTTGTCTATAATTACGACGTGTTTTAAATCAGAGCATTTTCTATCTTAGATGATATTTAGATGATATAGAGTTATTTTATTCTACAAGAGAAAACTCATCTTGATAGTTAATTAAGCATCATGTAAAGACCAAGAGAAAAATGCTGTCTTCAACTGGATATAAAATTTTGCTTAGTGTTACTCGCTCAGTGGTGTCTGATTCTTTGTGATCCCACAGACTGTAGCCCACCAAGCTCTTCTGTCCATGAGATTCTCCAGGCAAGAATACTGGAATGAGTTGCCATTCCTTTGTCCATAGGATTTTCCCAACCCAGGAATCAAACCCAGGCCTCCTGTATGGCAGGCAGGTTCTTTACTATCTGAGCTACACTTTATCAGTAATTTTAACTTGTAGATGGTACAAAATGTGTTCAATCGTATAACCTTGACTTGAGTTTCCAATATCTGATTAGTTCGTAATAGTGAAGAATACAAATATTGGTTGCAAAATATTTTGCTGAACTGATTTTAGAGGAATCGACATTGTCTGACTTGAGTATGGTTGTTTGATTACTTCTCATCTATTTAGAAAACTGGACTCCTGTTATGTATTTGTGTGTGCCTAATTATATTCCTCCCTGTGTGGGTATATATAGGCAGATGGGTAAAGGAAATGCAGAGCTCTGTCAATTGGCATCCATGAAGCCCTGATGACAAGGGAAATAGAAGCTCATTATTATCAGCAAGTGTCCAGCTAACAACTATGGGCTAATAAGGTTGTTCATCTAGTATTTACACTTCAATGTGAAAATGCAGTTGTAATTGGCTTATTGAACTAGCTGAACACAGTAGGGGCCCTACATCTTTATTTTGGCGTGCCACCATCTTTCCTTCATGCTCCCACCTAGAGTCCCTTATGATTCCCATGGCCTTTGAACTTACTCTAGGTATCTAGTGGTTTTGTTTTTCAGGCAATAAAATGTCTGCTCCCACCTAGAGTCCCTTATCATTCCCATGGCCTTTGCACTTACTCTAGGTATCTAGTGGTTTTGTTTTTCAGGCAATAAAATGTCCGTTGCAGCCTAAGATCAAATTTTACTAACTTGAAGTTTTACTGTCTTCCCTGGCTCGGGACTGCCTGTGAATGCCTTCACCATTTGCCATCCTCTTGCGCTCACCAGGCTGCCTGCACTTCAGAGAGATGAGTGAGGAAAAGGCAGCAGAAGAGGGCAGAAGAGACTGGGAGGGTGTCAGTGCATTCTGAGAGAGGCAGTTATCGAAAGGCAGATCTTTTTTCTTGTGAGATACTTTCGTGGGTTCCTCCAGGAGCTCTTCACTGAGGTCTCCTGATTCCCTGAAATGCTGAAGCCCCTCCAGTTAACCCCCTTGGATGTCAGTGCTTCCTTCCTGGTCACTTCCTCTGCCCGTGTGTCCACTTGGGTGAAATCACTTCAGGAAAATGCGGTGTTGGCTCCCTTGCTCAAGGGTCCACCTCTGCTGTCTCTCTCTCCTCTCCTCTCTCCTACGGTCTCCTTGCTTTGAACTCTAGAAGGTCTATTTGAGCATTTAAACTTTGTTCATCTGAGCTTGTGCTGATCCCTGCATCCCCCAAACTCTGGAGAATGTGTGCCACAATTCAGGGCCCACCCATCTCTCTCCCCAGTGGTTGCATTCAGTGCTCGTGAATCTTAATGCACCTATCGTGTTTACTTAGGATCCATTCAGGTAACATGGGGTTGTTCCCATGTAAGACTGTCATACTTGTGATATTACAAATATCACAAATAGTTGGGAAGGAAACATGTGCCCCCCTCTCAGATTGGTACTTGCTCTCCTGAAGCCTTTCTAAATCTTCTTTGAGAATAAAAGGGGCCATGCTTGGCTTTTGCCTGTGAAGCAAGTGAATGAATATCCTGTGTGAAGCATGCTGTTAGTAGAGCCTGCTGGAAACTATCTGTCTGACACGTGGATGCTTCTTCTCTTTCAAAGCTTTTTTTCTTTTCATTCGTGATGTTCTGTTGATGAAGTATTTATAATTCCTGTTTACCAGAAATGAATCTGGACCATTGCCAAAAGCACCAGGTCTGCTGTTGCTGAACTTTAAAGAAAAAACTTCTTTGCTTTTGTTCTGTCTAATTACGGAGGCTTTTGCTCTCCTGTTATCAGGACCATGATTCAATCCTTTTAGTGTGTAATTATCCCAAGTGTCCTCGATTTGCTAAAGGGAGAATCTCTGTATTTTTGTCAGAAAGCCGAGGGTTGTTCAGCTTTGGAAACTCTTGCAGCATTTTGTTCTCAGTTGTGCTTTTGTGATTGTGAATGTAAGCACATGATTTTGAGTTCCTACTTGGTAAAGAGAATTGCTTTTGAAATAAATTAACCAAAAATAAGGAAAATTCGAAGCGTCCATTGCCTTATCTGCAAAACAGCTGTGAATAGCTTAAATGTTGGACGGCAGGACTAGGCCAAATGCTCATTTGAAGATCTTTCTAAAGATCTGAACTGCTAAAAAGATTTTTTTTTTCACTTTTTCAGTTTTCATGCTATTTGTCTGGAGGATTAAGGTTCAGGAACAAACCCAGTCAGTGACTGTTTGGTGTCTGTGGTCTTCTTCCCCTCTGTTCCCGTGGCTGTGAGTGAGGTCTGTGGCTGAGCCCTGCATGTGAAAGCTCCACAGTGCTTCTCATCCTCCCAGGGGACCCTCCATTCCTGGATGCCACTGTCGCACACCATCAGGAACGTAGAGGAGACCTATCATCTTTTAAACCCTCGAAACACTGAACTCACCTTGGCTCCTTGCATATGATACAGGAAAATCCTCCCCATCCTGCTACATTTTATCACACTGCAGAAAAGATGTTAGTGGGCTGAGACTTGGTACTTGCTCCCCTCTCAGATTGGTACTTGCTCTCCTGAAGCCTTTCTAAATCTTCTTTGAGAATAAAAGGGGCCATGCTTGGCTTTTGCCTGTGAAGCAAGTGAATGAATATCCTGTGTGAAGCATGCTGTTAGTAGAGCCTGCTGGAAACTATCTGTCTGACACGTGGATGCTTCTTCTCTTTCAAAGCTTTTTTTCTTTTCATTCGTGATGTTCTGTTGATGAAGTATTTATAATTCCTGTTTACCAGAAATGAATCTGGACCATTGCCAAAAGCACCAGGTCTGCTGTTGCTGAACTTTAAAGAAAAAACTTCTTTGCTTTTGTTCTGTCTAATTACGGAGGCTTTTGCTCTCCTGTTATCAGGACCATGATTCAATCCTTTTAGTGTGTAATTATCCCAAGTGTCCTCGATTTGCTAAAGGGAGAATCTCTGTATTTTTGTCAGAAAGCCGAGGGTTGTTCAGCTTTGGAAACTCTTGCAGCATTTTGTTCTCAGTTGTGCTTTTGTGATTGTGAATGTAAGCACATGATTTTGAGTTCCTACTTGGTAAAGAGAATTGCTTTTGAAATAAATTAACCAAAAATAAGGAAAATTCGAAGCGTCCATTGCCTTATCTGCAAAACAGCTGTGAATAGCTTAAATGTTGGACGGCAGGACTAGGCCAAATGCTCATTTGAAGATCTTTCTAAAGATCTGAACTGCTAAAAAGATTTTTTTTTTCACTTTTTCAGTTTTCATGCTATTTGTCTGGAGGATTAAGGTTCAGGAACAAACCCAGTCAGTGACTGTTTGGTGTCTGTGGTCTTCTTCCCCTCTGTTCCCGTGGCTGTGAGTGAGGTCTGTGGCTGAGCCCTGCATGTGAAAGCTCCACAGTGCTTCTCATCCTCCCAGGGGACCCTCCATTCCTGGATGCCACTGTCGCACACCATCAGGAACGTAGAGGAGACCTATCATCTTTTAAACCCTCGAAACACTGAACTCACCTTGGCTCCTTGCATATGATACAGGAAAATCCTCCCCATCCTGCTACATTTTATCACACTGCAGAAAAGATGTTAGTGTGGGGAGAAATCTGAGCTACAAATGCTGTAATATAGAAAGTACTGGCAGGCTACCTTACTCGTAAGCCAGATTTGTGTAAATTGGCCAAAACCCACTCTGATTTGGCACAGTCTTGAACCGGGCTACTATGATGATGTTGAGGTTTGAACCTCTGTGCAAAGTACTAGATCCTTTGTTACTATGAAGTGTGGACTCAGAGAAACTATATTTCTCTACTCCTAAAATGGAGGGTGCTTCTTATTCCTCCAAGTACTAAAATGTGGACATTTTCAGTGTGCACAGGACATTTCCTGACCATCTCTCACTTTATTATTGGCCGTTACTATGGGAGCTTCTCAGGTGGTGCTAGGGGTTAAAAACCTACCTGCCAATGCAGAGGACATCAGACGTGAGTTCGATCTCTGAGTAGGGAGGATCCCCTGAAGAAGGGCATGGCAACCCTCCCCATTTTTGCGTGGAGAATCCTATCGATAGAGGAGCTTGGTGGGCTACAGTCCATAGGGTCACAAAGAGTCAGACACAACGGAAGCAACTTAGCATGCATGCACATGATCTGAACATTATTCAGCTGAACTTAGGGTGTTTTCTTATGCCTCCTTTTAAACGCCCTACAGATACAAACATAAAAAAGGTATGGATCGTTCTTCTAAGAATTTCTATAGTCCATAAGACAGTCAGCTAAAGAAAAAATTTTAGACATGTTCAGTGCATGTCATCTTGCAATTTTTAAAATTAAGTACTGTTTATTTGAATGATCTAACTTCACTGAGGTTCTTGGGAAACCCAAGGTTATTTTTTAAAGATGTATATGTTTAGTTGTAAATATTAAGTATGATTCCTCTCATATCCTTATCACCTAAGAAAATATGCACAGATGTGTGTATGTGTGCTAAGTTGCTTCAGTTGTGTCCAACTCTGCAACCCTACAGATTCTCCAGGCAGGAATACTGGGAGTGTGTTGCCATACCCTCCTCCAGGGGATCTTCCTGACCTATGGATTGAACCCACATCTCTTGTGTCTCCTGCATTGGCAAGCAAGTCCCCATCCTGCTACATTTTATCACACTGCAGAAAAGATGTTAGTGTGGGGAGAAATCTGAGCTACAAATGCTGTAATATAGAAAGTACTGGCAGGCTACCTTACTCGTAAGCCAGATTTGTGTAAATTGGCCAAAACCCACTCTGATTTGGCACAGTCTTGAACCGGGCTACTATGATGATGTTGAGGTTTGAACCTCTGTGCAAAGTACTAGATCCTTTGTTACTATGAAGTGTGGACTCAGAGAAACTATATTTCTCTACTCCTAAAATGGAGGGTGCTTCTTATTCCTCCAAGTACTAAAATGTGGACATTTTCAGTGTGCACAGGACATTTCCTGACCATCTCTCACTTTATTATTGGCCGTTACTATGGGAGCTTCTCAGGTGGTGCTAGGGGTTAAAAACCTACCTGCCAATGCAGAGGACATCAGACGTGAGTTCGATCTCTGAGTAGGGAGGATCCCCTGAAGAAGGGCATGGCAACCCTCCCCATTTTTGCGTGGAGAATCCTATCGATAGAGGAGCTTGGTGGGCTACAGTCCATAGGGTCACAAAGAGTCAGACACAACGGAAGCAACTTAGCATGCATGCACATGATCTGAACATTATTCAGCTGAACTTAGGGTGTTTTCTTATGCCTCCTTTTAAACGCCCTACAGATACAAACATAAAAAAGGTATGGATCGTTCTTCTAAGAATTTCTATAGTCCATAAGACAGTCAGCTAAAGAAAAAATTTTAGACATGTTCAGTGCATGTCATCTTGCAATTTTTAAAATTAAGTACTGTTTATTTGAATGATCTAACTTCACTGAGGTTCTTGGGAAACCCAAGGTTATTTTTTAAAGATGTATATGTTTAGTTGTAAATATTAAGTATGATTCCTCTCATATCCTTATCACCTAAGAAAATATGCACAGATGTGTGTATGTGTGCTAAGTTGCTTCAGTTGTGTCCAACTCTGCAACCCTACAGATTCTCCAGGCAGGAATACTGGGAGTGTGTTGCCATACCCTCCTCCAGGGGATCTTCCTGACCTATGGATTGAACCCACATCTCTTGTGTCTCCTGCATTGGCAAGCAAGTCCTTTACCCCTAACTCTACCTGGAAAGCCAATGCACAAATACTACTATGAGTAATAGCCATTATTATTATTATTGCATACTTACTTTGTTCTAGAAGTTTTATATGCTTTAACTTAATTATTACAACAACTTTGATAGTTGTATTATGTGGTTTATTTTACATAGAAGGAAATTCATGAGAGATTGAACTAGGTTGCACAAAATCACGCAGTGGCTTGTCCAGAGCAATTGTAAAGCATGTGCTCTGGAGGCTTCAAGAAGACAACATCCTTTCGAAGAGTGAGTTTATTTTTTCCACATATGTGTGTGTGGTGTTAGCGGTAAAGAATTCACCTGCCCATGCAGGAGACGTAAGAGACTCGGGTTCGATTCTTGGGTTGGGAAGAACCCCTGGAGGGGGCATGGCAACCCATTCCAATAATCTTGCCTGAGAAATCCTATGGACAGAGGAGCCTGGTGGACCACAGTCCATTGGGTTACAAAGAGTCAGACACAACTGAGCAACTTAGCACACGCATATATTTATAACCACAGATAGTAGCTGCCAAGAAACACGCTGAGAAATTACTATTTAATTACACCCTATAATGAAAAGTGGTCTAAAATGTTTCTTCTGCTAACTAAAAAATATGACTACATATCTTTTACTGCGTTCTCTTAACATCCTGCCAACCACAGTTTTCCGTCTCATCTCACCATGATTCACAGTTACCTGCAATAAAGGGTGACACATTGAAAAAGCACTGGTCCTCTCTGCATGGGTAGTCATGTTCAGTGCATGTCATCTTGCAATTTTAAAATTAAGTACTGTTTATTTGAATGATCTAACTTCACTGAGGTTCTTGGGAAACCCAAGGTTATTTTTTAAAGATGTATATGTTTAGTTGTAAATATTAAGTATGATTCCTCTCATATCCTTATCACCTAAGAAAATATGCACAGATGTGTGTATGTGTGCTAAGTTGCTTCAGTTGTGTCCAACTCTGCAACCCTACAGATTCTCCAGGCAGGAATACTGGGAGTGTGTTGCCATACCCTCCTCCAGGGGATCTTCCTGACCTATGGATTGAACCCACATCTCTTGTGTCTCCTGCATTGGCAAGCAAGTCCTTTACCCCTAACTCTACCTGGAAAGCCAATGCACAAATACTACTATGAGTAATAGCCATTATTATTATTATTGCATACTTACTTTGTTCTAGAAGTTTTATATGCTTTAACTTAATTATTACAACAACTTTGATAGTTGTATTATGTGGTTTATTTTACATAGAAGGAAATTCATGAGAGATTGAACTAGGTTGCACAAAATCACGCAGTGGCTTGTCCAGAGCAATTGTAAAGCATGTGCTCTGGAGGCTTCAAGAAGACAACATCCTTTCGAAGAGTGAGTTTATTTTTTCCACATATGTGTGTGGGGTGTTAGCGGTAAAGAATTCACCTGCCCATGCAGGAGACGTAAGAGACTC
The DNA here is from genome assembly GCA_022376925.1 of Tragulus kanchil. Classification (NCBI taxonomy): domain Eukaryota; kingdom Metazoa; phylum Chordata; class Mammalia; order Artiodactyla; family Tragulidae; genus Tragulus; species Tragulus kanchil. The sequence continues at coordinate 50,479,244 of JAIOJX010000029.1, read as the reverse complement.
GGGTTCGATTCTTGGGTTGGGAAGAACCCCTGGAGGGGGCATGGCAACCCATTCCAATAATCTTGCCTGAGAAATCCTATGGACAGAGGAGCCTGGTGGACCACAGTCCATTGGGTTACAAAGAGTCAGACACAACTGAGCAACTTAGCACACGCATATATTTATAACCACAGATAGTAGCTGCCAAGAAACACGCTGAGAAATTACTATTTAATTACACCCTATAATGAAAAGTGGTCTAAAATGTTTCTTCTGCTAACTAAAAAATATGACTACATATCTTTTACTGCGTTCTCTTAACATCCTGCCAACCACAGTTTTCCGTCTCATCTCACCATGATTCACAGTTACCTGCAATAGTAACAAGGGGGTATGACACATTGAAAAAAGCACTGGTCCTCTCTGCATGGGCCATTTGACAGCAGCACTCTGTCTGAAGGGGCTAGCTGAAGACACACATGGCAGTCCTTCTATGATCTTCGGCAAGTACCTGACTGTTCTTCTGAAGGATGATCTTCCACCATGTGGAGGCATAAAAGAGCAAGCGGGTTATTCCATTGCTTTTCTGTAAAGAGAGACTCTGGACTCTCAATGCCTTAGGAGATTCCAAATGCAAACATTCAAGGAAAGCTGTGCAACAACACAAAATCCATGGTGTGATTTTTTGAGCTATTTAGATCCAATTAAAGGCCAAATCTAAGCACGGATGCAGGTTAGAACAGCAGCAGCTTATAGCTCTACACATTAGGCTTCTTCACTATAGTGACGTTAGACGCGTTATTATTATAACATGCCTGAGCTGCTCTATTTAATTCTAATTAATTCCAAACCATATACCAGAATAATTGAAGCATAAGTTTACTTTGATGGAGGTTTGGAACAGAGGGATTTTTATTCAGACCTAGCACAGAGAAATTTGGGGGGTGGTGAAACTTCTGCATGAAACCGTGGAGTTGGATATACAGTTTCATGCTTTTGTTAAAATCCAAAGAACTGAGCACTGCAAATAGCAGATATTGCTCTGTAATTAAAAAGAAAAACAGAGATGTGGGAAAGATCAAATGCAGACTGTGACAAATGAGCCTGGCTGTATTACATGTGAACCACATACCTGCATGTAAGAGAATGAGGAGGAAAGGACCTGACCTGCATAATTTTGGAAAATAGTGCTTTGACTGGGATGCTGTTTGTCAACAACTGACAGAACTATTCACAAGCACTGTCATCTCATAAGTTTGTTTCTCATAGGCATATTAGTAAGGAACCCTGAAACTAATTTATTTGTATACTAGGGTTGAAGAAATATAGGTTATGAAGGCCGGGATTTTCCCTATGAGAATAAGGAGTTACAAAAAGGAAATGAAAAAGGAAAAATGATCCCTTTGGTAGGGTTAGAGCCAAAAATTCCAATGTGGATGCATAAAATATATATACACATACACATATATGTACATATATTACATGCACACAAAAGCAGATACAGAAATATAGAGGCTTGTGTATATATAAGATAATGTACATACATATATTCCCTTATTCCCTTCAACAAAGGGGCTGGAATCAGTCATTTCCTCAGCAGTAAGGAACACAGTTAGTGCTCATATCGTCCTGTCTAAATATTAACACATTCTGCAATAAAAAATGGGGATCCTTGTAGAACTGATTAATTCTAGGGTTGGAACAGGGGAAATACAAGGCGAGTATAGAGCATCTTGTGACTTGTTGTGATGCAGGAAGTGAAGTGTGCTAAATATAAGGGGAAGTGAGGCATAGGAACCAACCAGAAAGAACTTGAGCAACAGTGATAGTATTGGATTATTATTTAAGGAAACGAATAAATATTCATGATCCTATATGGGTATAAATGAATAATTGAATAAATAAATAAGCAGGTTAAACAGCAGTTCTTTCCTGCAGTTATAAATATAGAAGGAAGGACTTCATTAGGAATACAAAATCCTAAGTAGAAAACCACTCTTAGGCTATCACAGTGATAACTGGTGCAGGCAAGATCCATAAATGGATGCTAAAATTAGTTTAAGGTCAAAGGTTTAAAGAAAATAGATTTGCTTAGACTCAAAGAGTCTCCCCACAAAATATTTGGTGATTACATATAGAAAAATAGTATTGTTACCATGGACTAGCTTGGCAGCATGATCTTAGCCAAGGTTAACATCACCACCAAGAGCACATGATCATAATGAAGCCTCTGACCTGATGCACGGAGGACATGCCTGTGTGGAGTCACTCCAGGTAATGCGCAGTCTCACTGTTATTCTGAGACTACATCACAGAAAGCAAACTGGAGGAGCAATCTACAAAATAACCCAAACAGTCCTCAAAAAAATGTCAAGGTCATGAAAAGCGCAGAAGGCTGAGGAACCGCTCTAAACTTGAGATGACTCAAGGAGACATGATAACTAAAGGCAATATCGGACTCTGAATTCGATCCAGGAACGGATCCTGGAAAAACTGGGGAAATCTAAATAAGTTCTGTTATGTACTTTAGTTAACAGGATTGTATCAAAGCTTCTAGTTTGTATGAATTTTCTATGGTTATGTAAGGCATCGAGAGGAGAAACAGCAAAAGGTATATGGGAATTCTCATACTATTTTTGCAACTGTTTGTGAATCTAAAGCTATTTCAGAATATAAAGGATTTTTAAAATATTTTCTTTTTTCTTTTTTTACCAAGTTTTCTATACATTGTATAATATAAAACCTTTGCCAAATATTTTTGAGTATCTTTTTAAATGAGTGACCACCACCTGCAGTGAGAAGCAGTTGTGCCATCTTTCATTGTTATAAAGTTCAGCCGCTTCATCACAGGACAGAGCCAGTAACTTCCAAATGCTTTCATGCAGAAAAGTACCTAGAAGAAGTATCTTGATGGAGACCCTAGTTAGCCACAAGTCATCTTTTCTTCTTATAGTACGAACATTTTAATTGCTTTCTCTCTCTCCTATTATGATTTGTAGTTTTTAATAGTTTGATATTTTAATACAATATTTGACTGCACTTCTTTCAAGGGCCAGTTTAGGGTTTTACTCCCTTTGGGGCATAGAGTCGGTCTTAGGCTATCACAGTGATAACTGGTGCAGGCAAGATCCATAAATGGATGCTAAAATTAGTTTAAGGTCAAAGGTTTAAAGAAAATAGATTTGCTTAGACTCAAAGAGTCTCCCCACAAAATATTTGGTGATTACATATAGAAAAATAGTATTGTTACCATGGACTAGCTTGGCAGCATGATCTTAGCCAAGGTTAACATCACCACCAAGAGCACATGATCATAATGAAGCCTCTGACCTGATGCACGGAGGACATGCCTGTGTGGAGTCACTCCAGGTAATGCGCAGTCTCACTGTTATTCTGAGACTACATCACAGAAAGCAAACTGGAGGAGCAATCTACAAAATAACCCAAACAGTCCTCAAAAAAATGTCAAGGTCATGAAAAGCGCAGAAGGCTGAGGAACCGCTCTAAACTTGAGATGACTCAAGGAGACATGATAACTAAAGGCAATATCGGACTCTGAATTCGATCCAGGAACGGATCCTGGAAAAACTGGGGAAATCTAAATAAGTTCTGTTATGTACTTTAGTTAACAGGATTGTATCAAAGCTTCTAGTTTGTATGAATTTTCTATGGTTATGTAAGGCATCGAGAGGAGAAACAGCAAAAGGTATATGGGAATTCTCATACTATTTTTGCAACTGTTTGTGAATCTAAAGCTATTTCAGAATATAAAGGATTTTTAAAATATTTTCTTTTTTCTTTTTTTACCAAGTTTTCTATACATTGTATAATATAAAACCTTTGCCAAATATTTTTGAGTATCTTTTTAAATGAGTGACCACCACCTGCAGTGAGAAGCAGTTGTGCCATCTTTCATTGTTATAAAGTTCAGCCGCTTCATCACAGGACAGAGCCAGTAACTTCCAAATGCTTTCATGCAGAAAAGTACCTAGAAGAAGTATCTTGATGGAGACCCTAGTTAGCCACAAGTCATCTTTTCTTCTTATAGTACGAACATTTTAATTGCTTTCTCTCTCTCCTATTATGATTTGTAGTTTTTAATAGTTTGATATTTTAATACAATATTTGACTGCACTTCTTTCAAGGGTCCAGTTTAGGGTTTTACTCCCCTTTGGGGCATGGGCGTACACACACATAGAGAAGTTTTCTTTGATTACTTTGTGACTTAACTATAAATTTGCTATGAAATCTGGAATTATTGATTGCCCACGGAGCCCTAAGCTGCTAGATAGTATGTCAGAGGTAGAAGGGTAGGCAGTGCCTTCTCCCGTGCTTGTTGAGTGGCCCCTTCAGAGCCCCTAGGTCACCAACTATGTCATTTTCTGAGTGATTCCTTTTAGTAATCCTTATACCAGCCATTAGGTACCTATAACAGGAGGCTGCTCAAAGAAGCCCATCAGCCCACAGGGCCAGGCAAGCCTTGGAGAAAGACTCCCATTTCGCTGCTTGTCTCCCTCTGTGAGCAGTCCCAGGAAGGAACCCTGCAAAGACTGTCTGTCGTTGCCCATTGTCTCCTCTTAGCCTGTCACAGAGGAACCTCCAGGAGGGACTGGGAATCTCTTGCTACCTGTGAGGATGCCTGACTTGAGAAAGTGCTTCTGCGGGATTTCGCTACCTGCCCGTGGCTGCCTTATGGGCTTCTCTCTTGGGTTTGGATTTACGAAACACTGGCCTGACTTTGTAGCTCTGTTTAGTTTGTATTTTACATTAGTTTTGTGTAACTGTGTGTGAAAATGGCCTGTGCCGTTTTTAATGAAATGTTTTATTTTGAGATAATTGCTGATTCATATGAAGTTATAAGAAATAACATAGAGAGATCCTATGTGTCCATTACTCAGTTTTCACCCAGTGGAAATATCTTACAAAACTAGAGACACAATCAAAGTGCCTCAGTCCATTCAGGGTGCTATAACAAAAAAGACCTTAGACTGGGTGGCTTAAATCACAGACTGTCTGGGTGCCAGGGAGACCAGGATCAGGGCACTGTCAGATTTCGTGTTTGGTGAAGACCTATTTCCTGGTTCATGGGTGGCTTTCTTGCTGTGTCCTCATGTAAAGGAATGGGCGAGGGAGCTCTCTGGGGTCTTTTATAAGGGCACTAATCCCATTCATGAGCATCCCACCCTCAAGACCTAATCACCTTCCAATAGACCCACCTCCAGATATTACGGGAATTAAATTTCAACATAAGGATTTGGGTGGGGGGGGCACAAACTTTTAATCTATTGCACAGCATAATGGCATAGTCAAGATCCAGAGCATGTGCATCCCCTGAAGGAGCCTCCTATTGTCCTTTTACACCCACCTGGACTCCCCTTCCACCCCGCCTCCTTCTTAATCCCTGACAACTATCAATCAGTTCTCTCTCTGTAAGCACTTAAAAAATAATTAATAAAGAATAAGTGATTTGCCTGCTTCCCAGTGAAAGACAGTCTTTCCCCCATAAGCTGGGGGTGGGGGGATGTAGATACTACCATGTTTATGGACCTTAAGCCATCTTGCTGGGTGTTTGTGAGAGTCACGCACTGATGAATTGGTGGTAAATTCACAGGGATCAGCACCCAGCTCCCAAGAATCAAATTATCATTCTGCCTCTTGCTGGCTCTGTGACCTTGGACAAACTGGGAGACTTCTCTGAAGCAAGTTTTCTCATGGAGGGTCACGGGGTGGGAAGGTGGACCAGAGAACAGTAATGATACTTAAGTATTGGGGAGAGAACTACAGCGGGTGTTTTAAGTAAATTACTCAGCATAGCAACTGGAACATACTAATCCTTTTGACCCTTCTACACTCTTATCTGATGGAAGTGGCTTTGTCAGAGTTCAGAAAGTGAGAGAAAGGCAGGTCACACCTAAAAACTCTTATTCCTAACTGTATGTTCTCAAGTCCAGGAGAATTATCAAGTTTATATGAGTATTTTTCCCTGAAAGGAACCATCAAGATATTTAGAAAATATGAAATTAGAATTAAAATTAGAAAGAAGCTTTGATTGGTATTTTAACTTTGAATAATAGTGAGTAGTGACATTTGCTTTTCATTGTCTATAATCAGAGTCGATCCATTAGTCTCATTTTTTAAAAAATGTTTTAGAATTCCCCCTTAAAATGCCTCTATTTTAGAGTATGGGCCTGACTTGACTTGGCAGCACAACTCTAAATATGCACCTGGACATATTGAAATTCATTCTCTATTAGGCACACAGAGCTCAGGAGCAGTTGGGCAGAGCAGTGCCTGTAATTGATACAACATATTGATAAATCAACACATTTATTTTCCCCCTAGTGAGTCATGCAGCTGTATATATCTAAAATAAACCTTGGTTCTCCATCCCACAAACTGGTTTGGAGACTGTCTGATAATGTTTGTTTGGTGGTTGATAAAAATGGAATAATTATATTGAATTTGTTTTTCTTACTAGCATTGCCAGTACTTCTTTCCAAACAAGTCTCTCTGAGAACATATTTGAAAGGCATTGCTTTCTATTTCTCCACATCACCTTTGGCATACTGGTAGTGATATGAAGGCAAGTAGATGTGTTCATTGACAGTAATAGTTTCTTTAACTAAAACTGGACTGTACCACAGATGCCAGGGTTGTCGTAGCCATATAAAGTCTTAGAGAGTTTGCAAAAATTACATGGTTTAACAAGGACAATGAAGTAGGAATTTCTCCTGCCTTTCTAAGTGAATGAACACATTGACACACATATTAATGTGTGAGAATGAATCTATTTTGAATGTGATTTATTCTCCTTCTTTGCAAGTAATTACCTATAAAAGTGATATTAAGCATTCCATCTTTTCATTTCTTTTATACACTTGTGACAAGATGTCTGTTATTATCAGGTGCATTTGTGAGGCTAAAATTGGATCAGAGACACATGATGGAACATTTCCAGAAGATCTTCCCTGCACAGATTCTCAGGTTAAAATCATGAGTTAATCTGTGGCTATGTCTATCTCTTGAAACCAGAGTCTGCCAAGCTTTCAGAGCTGACAGGCCAATGTAGCAGAAGCTCTGGTACAGGCTAAATCAGGCTCAGTCATGGACTCTGCCCAGACTGCTAATGAGTCCCTGGACTCATTAGTCATCTGCCATTTGTTGTTCACTTTATTTTAATATGATCACAAGCAATAGAGATAGTTTTGCAGGGGAAACTTGGAAAATACATAGTATATCTGGGAAAACTCCAAGGGTTGATAGGAGAATGTTTCCATGAACACAGGGAGAAGGGGTGAGAATATATCATTGAAGAACAGCATAATTTAAAGATTTAGACATATAGTTCATTTATATATACTATTTATCAAAGTACCTAGTTGTTAGTTGATTTTTCTCTTGATTACACCTAAAGCTTGAATAGAGTTAACCTTTGGCCTCTTAACGATAGTAGCTAATTGTACTAAGTAGCCATTGTTGAGTGCTTATTATTATTCTCCAAGTATTGGATTAAGTGCTTTGCATGAATTGTGTCATTTAATCTTCAAACTGACCTTAGGAAGTTGGTATTTCATTATAAATATATTATATTGAAGTATAATTGATATATACATATATATATACACTCATTCTCATATTCTTTCTCATTGTGGTTTATCACTGGATGTCGAATATAGTTCCCTCTCCTATACAGTAGGACCTTGTTTATTCCATTTTATATATACTAGTTTGCATCTGCTGATTCCCCAACCCCCCATCCTTCCCTCTTGCACCGCCTCCCCCTTAATTACCATCTCAACACTCCTCAATAGACTTTAGAAAAAATACAGTTGGTTGACTTTAAATTTGATCAAATATCAGCTGTAGCCATCATGAAAAAGCTCATCTCAACTTTGACTTGAAACATAAAATTTTCACATATCTGGTCTAAATTTCTCCAGTTGAGTTGCCCCAGAGGCATGAACTAGCTCTTTGAATCTAAATATAATAAACAATCCCTAAAGTGTTCTTTAATTGAAAACTAAAACTACTAGCAATTATCTGACAGTTGGAGTATCTCTAAAGAGCTGGCATTCAGTGGACTATTTCTTTATACCATTTTCTCACTAGTGCTCAGACTGCTACAAAATCTTGAAACACACTCCATGTTTTTGTTGTGATTGTCAATTTAACCTTATCAAGGAATCATTTTCAGCCAGATTAATGACCAAAAAGATGCCATTTTTTCCTTTATCACTTCCCCCATAGAATATATATTTCTCCTCATTGTTCAATAGTCATTACAAACCTCTGAGGAACTACACAGCCCAAAAGTTTCTCCTGGGAAAAAAAAAATCACCAAAAATATATGGCCTTGTCAATCAAGCTTACAAGATATTTTTCGTAGTCTATTATTCTTAAAGGAGAATACCAGATAAATAGCTCAAGTAGTCCATATATTTAGATACATAGTTCTGTCATGGTATTGTGAAAGAACTTTGGGAAATCACTTAATTGCAATTACTTTCAGTATTTTGATTCAAGAAGTATTCGGAATCTGCTGTTGGTTGAAAATTAAGCCTACTTACTCTATATTATTCTTCAATTCTTAATAAGCTTTCTCAAAATTCTGTTGTTCCTTCTGAGTTTGCTTTATAGGATCAGACTATTTCCAAGCCCTGTTTTACTTTTGCATTTCACATCTTGTATTGGATGTTGAAAAAAAAAAACACTGTACTAAGAAAAACATTGTTTATGGTATTATTAATTATACTGAGATGGTTTATTATTTCATTGATATGTTATATTTTTTTTCCACTCAGAGTTTGGTCAAAAGGTACAGACAGTTATAATATGAATAAGTCCTGTGAATTGGCTATAGAAGGTGGTGACTGAAGTTAACAACAGTGTATTATATGCTTGAAATATACTTAAGATTATAGATCTTAAATGTCCTCCCCCCTACAACACAAAGGGAACTGTGTAAGGTGTAGAATATTAACTAACCCTATTTATAATCATCTTTCTGTAGTATATAGGTCTATCAAATCATCATATTGTATTCTTTAAACTTACACAGCTTTAGATGTCAATTATATTTCAATAAAGCTGGAAACAGAAAAACACATGTACATACACATATACCCAAAGGATTGAGCTCAGTATCTATCGCAAGTGTGAATTCCAATATGTTTTTGTTATATCCTAACAACATACAGATTTTAAAATATTTCAAATATTATCTTTTTCATCAATCTTGAATACTGTTGTAATTAAACAACTATAAAATGTTTACTATAAATAAATCAGTGTAATTTAAAATCTTTTAATAATATAATTCAAAAAACTTACTGGGTATTAACTATTGAGGAAAACACTGGTTTTAAATGCTCGCCTCCTACAAATAGAAATTCAATTTGGCAAGCAATTGTATCTGTAGTCATTTGATCATTGACCATCTTTGCTTGTTCTATAGTGAGAGCAAGATGATTTCACTTTGAATTGAGCACACTTACCCTGCTGATATTTAAGCCCATGCTTGATGTTTTATCTGCTAAATATAAGAACATGATTCATAAGATGAAATAATGTTGGTGACCACAAAAGAAAATTTTTTTTATGTATTTATTTTTTATTTGTGGCTGTGTTGGGTCTTTGTTGCTGGAGTGGGCTTTCGCTAAACGTGACAAGCTGGGGCTGCTCTATAGTTGTGATACACAGGCTTCCCATTTCAGTGGCTTCTCTTATTATGAAGCACAGGCTCTAGAGCATTGGGTCAGTAGTTGTGGCTCATGAGCTTAGTTTCTCCAGGGCACGTAGGATCTTGCCGGACCAGGGATAGAACCCATGTTCCTGGCATTGCAAGGCAGATTCTTAACCACTGGACCAGCAGGGAGAGCCCCACAAAAAATTCTTGAATCTAAATCCAGTGCTTGAGTTATGAACATGGTTTAATTAGAATTTGAACTTCTGCTTACTGGCCCGATTATGGAGAAGGAAGATGGAAAGAGGGTGCCAGATATTTTCTGGCCCATGTTATTTCAGAACTGTATTCCTCCTTTTCTGTGGACCTCCTTGCCTTCATGTTTTTTAAGCAGCTTGTTCTCTGACAAAAGTTATTATAATGGCTCTAGCCCAGTCTTCCAGTTGAAGAACAAAGTATTTACCAAGGAACTCAAAGGGCAACAGAAGGGTTATTTATTTGCCTAACAAAAAAATGAATCACATGCCCTCTTAGAAAAATAAGACTGCTCAGCCTCCTTATGCCTAGATGCAACTATGGATGTAGCCAGATGAACATATGGTAGAGGCTAATTAAGAGACTCCTATTGGGAATAAGCCATGCTTTAGCAGAACCATTTCTAGAATGTTGAAAATTTCTAGCAACAGCATGCTCTTGTAGTCTTGTTTATCCTTCTGGCCCTATTTGCAAGATGTGAGACAAACCTACTTATGTAGGAGATGGGTTGTACACAATCTAGAAGTGAAGGGATCTGTTAAATTATGAGATTAATAAATTAGGAAGATTATATCAAAAAGTTACTGGGTATTAACTATTGAGGAAAACACTGGTTTTAAATGCTCGCCTCCTACAAATAGAAATTCAATTTGGCAAGCAATTGTATCTGTAGTCATTTGATCATTGACCATCTTTGCTTGTTCTATAGTGAGAGCAAGATGATTTCACTTTGAATTGAGCACACTTACCCTGCTGATATTTAAGCCCATGCTTGATGTTTTATCTGCTAAATATAAGAACATGATTCATAAGATGAAATAATGTTGGTGACCACAAAAGAAAATTTTTTTTATGTATTTATTTTTTATTTGTGGCTGTGTTGGGTCTTTGTTGCTGGAGTGGGCTTTCGCTAAACGTGACAAGCTGGGGCTGCTCTATAGTTGTGATACACAGGCTTCCCATTTCAGTGGCTTCTCTTATTATGAAGCACAGGCTCTAGAGCATTGGGTCAGTAGTTGTGGCTCATGAGCTTAGTTTCTCCAGGGCACGTAGGATCTTGCCGGACCAGGGATAGAACCCATGTTCCTGGCATTGCAAGGCAGATTCTTAACCACTGGACCAGCAGGGAGAGCCCCACAAAAAATTCTTGAATCTAAATCCAGTGCTTGAGTTATGAACATGGTTTAATTAGAATTTGAACTTCTGCTTACTGGCCCGATTATGGAGAAGGAAGATGGAAAGAGGGTGCCAGATATTTTCTGGCCCATGTTATTTCAGAACTGTATTCCTCCTTTTCTGTGGACCTCCTTGCCTTCATGTTTTTTAAGCAGCTTGTTCTCTGACAAAAGTTATTATAATGGCTCTAGCCCAGTCTTCCAGTTGAAGAACAAAGTATTTACCAAGGAACTCAAAGGGCAACAGAAGGGTTATTTATTTGCCTAACAAAAAAATGAATCACATGCCCTCTTAGAAAAATAAGACTGCTCAGCCTCCTTATGCCTAGATGCAACTATGGATGTAGCCAGATGAACATATGGTAGAGGCTAATTAAGAGACTCCTATTGGGAATAAGCCATGCTTTAGCAGAACCATTTCTAGAATGTTGAAAATTTCTAGCAACAGCATGCTCTTGTAGTCTTGTTTATCCTTCTGGCCCTATTTGCAAGATGTGAGACAAACCTACTTATGTAGGAGATGGGTTGTACACAATCTAGAAGTGAAGGGATCTGTTAAATTATGAGATTAATAAATTAGGAAGATTATATCAAAGTTGCTCCATGAGTCTTGTGCTACTATGGTATTGTACCACAGTGAGAGGAGAAAGTAAGGGACATGTATGAAGAACAAGTGTGTCTTATAAGACCTTCTTAAATGTTTCTTTTATATGCTTCAGTTTCATTATTATTATAATTATTCTTTTTATATTTTGGTCCATTCGTATTCCATCTTTTTTCAGAGCAAACTTGAGCCTTAGAAAATTAGGTAGCTTTGTGCAATCAAATAAGAGAAAAATTTTCGTTGGTGGAAGAAAAATAAGAGGGGTGTGTGTGTGTGTGTGTGTGTGTGTGTGTGTGTATAAAGTACATGGGTGTATAAAATTTTTACTGAAAATAAAGTATTTTCCTCTGTGAACTATTTTAAAGTGCATAAACATTTACTACTACAAATAGGGAATTCTTAATGTTATGCATAAGTTTACTTGAGAGCATTAGCTTCTAATATATAGGCAAACCTTGCTTTGTGTATTTGCACTTCCCTCTGAAAATACCTTCCCTACCTTCCCTATAAAATGCCTTCCTAATTCTGTCCTTTGTGCCTGCCAGTAAGCACATTTCTTTAGTTGGTGAAGACACATTGTTTGCTCTGTGATAATTCATTACCAATAGGGTTGCTAGGAGTCTCTTATATCTTCAAAGTGTCTTGCGTTTTAAAAGCAGCAGCTTGTTCTAGGAAGAGAGTAAATATGTGTTGATGGACTTTACATTTAAGTTTTTTCTTATTTTTTCTTCAAAGTGATTTAAGAGACTCCTATTGGAAAAGGAATAAGCCACTGCTTTAGCAGCCTCCTTATGCCTAGATGCAACTATGGATGTAGCCAGATGAACATATGGTAGAGGCTAATTAAGAGACTCCTATTGGGAATAAGCCATGCTTTAGCAGAACCATTTCTAGAATGTTGAAAATTTCTAGCAACAGCATGCTCTTGTAGTCTTGTTTATCCTTCTGGCCCTATTTGCAAGATGTGAGACAAACCTACTTATGTAGGAGATGGGTTGTACACAATCTAGAAGTGAAGGGATCTGTTAAATTATGAGATTAATAAATTAGGAAGATTATATCAAAGTTGCTCCATGAGTCTTGTGCTACTATGGTATTGTACCACAGTGAGAGGAGAAAGTAAGGGACATGTATGAAGAACAAGTGTGTCTTATAAGACCTTCTTAAATGTTTCTTTTATATGCTTCAGTTTCATTATTATTATAATTATTCTTTTTATATTTTGGTCCATTCGTATTCCATCTTTTTTCAGAGCAAACTTGAGCCTTAGAAAATTAGGTAGCTTTGTGCAATCAAATAAGAGAAAAATTTTCGTTGGTGGAAGAAAAATAAGAGGGGTGTGTGTGTGTGTGTGTGTGTGTGTGTGTGTGTGTATAAAGTACATGGGTGTATAAAATTTTTACTGAAAATAAAGTATTTTCCTCTGTGAACTATTTTAAAGTGCATAAACATTTACTACTACAAATAGGGAATTCTTAATGTTATGCATAAGTTTACTTGAGAGCATTAGCTTCTAATATATAGGCAAACCTTGCTTTGTGTATTTGCACTTCCCTCTGAAAATACCTTCCCTACCTTCCCTATAAAATGCCTTCCTAATTCTGTCCTTTGTGCCTGCCAGTAAGCACATTTCTTTAGTTGGTGAAGACACATTGTTTGCTCTGTGATAATTCATTACCAATAGGGTTGCTAGGAGTCTCTTATATCTTCAAAGTGTCTTGCGTTTTAAAAGCAGCAGCTTGTTCTAGGAAGAGAGTAAATATGTGTTGATGGACTTTACATTTAAGCATTCCTTTTTCATAAATAGCCAAATGTATCTGCTATTTTGGTGGCTGAACTTGAAAACACATTTTTATATTAATTTTAGGGGTATTTTAGAGTTGATTTTGGCCTTAGGAGCTTAGCTTTTACTGTTTATATCACCAGCCCATAAAACTCAGCAGAAGCATAGATAGCTTGATTATTCACATTAATAAAAGAAATACTTCAGCAATATTGACCAGCAGATTAAAATTGAAGCTGTTGATTAAACACATATTTCAGCACATCTCGGCTGTGATGTTTTCTTATGGGAATCCTTTCTCACCAAATAGCACTCTCACACATACATATGTGGCTTCCGGAATGAATTAACACTCTTGATCAAATTAACTAAACGTGTTTTCAAATGCCACCTTACCTCATGGTGGTGTGCTTTGTTGGTGAAGCATAATGAGACTCAGGAAGAAAAGCTAGGGGCTTTTCTTTCTGGAAAAGCTGGAGGAAGCAATTACCTTCATTTCAGGAGAGACTTCATACCAAAAAACCTAGCAGATGTCCAGAGCTTCTGGTCTCTTAGCTTGAGATGTCAGGTAACCAGAGAGAAGGAAAAGCAGAGGAATAGAAATGCCCTGAACACAGGCGTGGGATAGAGTGAATTTTCTAGGACCTCTTTTTAAGATGCTATCATAGGTACAAATGTGAGACTAATATGACAAGGCCAGGCTATCAAAGACCTCGACTGATAGGGAAGTTTGGATTTGATTCATCAAGTCAAAGCAACCATACTTAGTGTTTGAGCAGGTGGCCTTAATAGTGTTTAGGGATACTTAATGTGACAACAATGTGGCAGTCAATTGAAGTGGAAAGTATGAACTTGAGATTAAGGAAAACAAAGTTCAGACCTTTCCGCAATAGAGCCCTATGCATATCCCTCCCCTTTTATAGCCCATGTCCAGTTATCTTTTTCTGGCATTGACCCAGAACTAAAGTGTTGGTCTTTTCTTTCTATTGAACAGAGCTTTAGGGTTTTATTTATGGTTTTAATTATTTTTTGTGTGTGAATATGTGAAAGTGTTTCACTCTGGCTGAGACTCTTATTCAGCCTCTCAGAACAAACATGCCCACATGGATTAGATATGAGTGTCCCAGGTTCCTTTTAGAAAAATAGCTCCCAGTTATGGTATTGTACTGCACCACATGATACATTTAATCAGCCACAATAATTGAAAGGGAATTTTATTTTTTTCACAGGATGAAGAGACGTGGCTTAGCTTTTCAATAACTTAAGTGGATACATCACACTTAAGTTAAAACTCAGCAGAAGCATAGATAGCTTGATTATTCACATTAATAAAAGAAATACTTCAGCAATATTGACCAGCAGATTAAAATTGAAGCTGTTGATTAAACACATATTTCAGCACATCTCGGCTGTGATGTTTTCTTATGGGAATCCTTTCTCACCAAATAGCACTCTCACACATACATATGTGGCTTCCGGAATGAATTAACACTCTTGATCAAATTAACTAAACGTGTTTTCAAATGCCACCTTACCTCATGGTGGTGTGCTTTGTTGGTGAAGCATAATGAGACTCAGGAAGAAAAGCTAGGGGCTTTTCTTTCTGGAAAAGCTGGAGGAAGCAATTACCTTCATTTCAGGAGAGACTTCATACCAAAAAACCTAGCAGATGTCCAGAGCTTCTGGTCTCTTAGCTTGAGATGTCAGGTAACCAGAGAGAAGGAAAAGCAGAGGAATAGAAATGCCCTGAACACAGGCGTGGGATAGAGTGAATTTTCTAGGACCTCTTTTTAAGATGCTATCATAGGTACAAATGTGAGACTAATATGACAAGGCCAGGCTATCAAAGACCTCGACTGATAGGGAAGTTTGGATTTGATTCATCAAGTCAAAGCAACCATACTTAGTGTTTGAGCAGGTGGCCTTAATAGTGTTTAGGGATACTTAATGTGACAACAATGTGGCAGTCAATTGAAGTGGAAAGTATGAACTTGAGATTAAGGAAAACAAAGTTCAGACCTTTCCGCAATAGAGCCCTATGCATATCCCTCCCCTTTTATAGCCCATGTCCAGTTATCTTTTTCTGGCATTGACCCAGAACTAAAGTGTTGGTCTTTTCTTTCTATTGAACAGAGCTTTAGGGTTTTATTTATGGTTTTAATTATTTTTTGTGTGTGAATATGTGAAAGTGTTTCACTCTGGCTGAGACTCTTATTCAGCCTCTCAGAACAAACATGCCCACATGGATTAGATATGAGTGTCCCAGGTTCCTTTTAGAAAAATAGCTCCCAGTTATGGTATTGTACTGCACCACATGATACATTTAATCAGCCACAATAATTGAAAGGGAATTTTATTTTTTTCACAGGATGAAGAGACGTGGCTTAGCTTTTCAATAACTTAAGTGGATACATCACACTTAAGTTAATTCGCATAGTTCTAGTGCTTTTGAATTCTGTAAGTGATCATCCTTATCACAAAATTCTTTCCTCTGTGTTTAGAGCAGTAAGGCACAAACCACACCCTGCGGGTCCATCAGTTACTTAGAACCCTTGTAGGTGCCAGAGCACTGGGATTCAGTAGGGATTAAAGTAGGGATTCAGTAGGGATTAAAGTAGGTCAAGTCCCTGCCTGCAAGCAGTTTTTATTCTACTGCAGAGATACAGCGAGTAAACCCATAACCAAATAAGTAAATTAGGTGATAAAGTTATATAAAGGTAAAGAAAGTATAACAGGCATGAGAAGGGATTGTTGGCAGGAAGGTACTGAATACAATTTAACCTGTCCTTGGCACGATCTGCTGTAGATATTCCTAGTATGATACATAGTTACAGTTTTGTTTGTCTGTCTCTAAAGACAGTATTTTGTTTCCACTGTCACTCTCCTGTGGGTAATGAAACCTTCTTCAAACTCTATCACTTACTATATTTATTAGCTACATGGGCAAGGAATCTTGGAAATGAACCTGGTTAGAAAAATGACAATAAGAATCAATTGAGCTCCAGATGGATACTCAGGGAAGCTGGTAACTTTTGTCGAAGCAGCTTGTGTGTGGCATATGCTCTAGAATCTCAGTGACCTTTTTTTTTAAATCTATGCTTTGATTATGCTTTGAAGAGTTGAGATTGAGTGATAGTTAATTATTGTCATTTTGTCCCCATAATGGTCCATTTCTGGCTGTGCCACTGAAGGATCTTAGATCTTTTACTAAAATATGAGTAACTACGTTTACTAATATGCTTCATACAGCATAACATTGATAACAGTTCTTCAGTTACGCTTGTGCTTTTTCAAAGAAAAGTAATTTCTACTTGTATAGCTTGTACTGTTGGGACCAGAGCCTTAATTCTTTACTGTTCATCTGTTAAAAACAGATAAAAACTCATCTGAATTGCAGTCTTGCCATCCAAGCATTATATAAAGGGTAAATTCTCCTGACCTTCTTCACAATGTTAGGATAGCTGGTGTTAATAATAGTAATATAGAGCTCAGCGAAATGAGTAGTATATATTTTTAAAATGAAGGTGACTTGCTCTGAGTCCCTTTTACTGAATATTAATATTTAAGCATTCCTTAGAGGACTATTATGTATCTACATAAAGAGAATGGTACTGATATTAAATTTGAAAATAAGTTGACTTTCTTCTGCTTTATACACACATATATCACTTTTGCAGATGTGTTGTTAGCTGACCCTAACTTCACTGTTACAGAATTACATATGTGTTGTCAAAATATGCCTTGGCAGTTTATACAACAGACTCTCGTGGGACTCAGAAATTAAAATTAGACATGAAGGGCTTCCCTGGTGGTCCAGTGGGTAAGCACACCGCCTTGCAGTGCATATTGTTGGCAGGAAGGTACTGAATACAATTTAACCTGTCCTTGGCACGATCTGCTGTAGATATTCCTAGTATGATACATAGTTACAGTTTTGTTTGTCTGTCTCTAAAGACAGTATTTTGTTTCCACTGTCACTCTCCTGTGGGTAATGAAACCTTCTTCAAACTCTATCACTTACTATATTTATTAGCTACATGGGCAAGGAATCTTGGAAATGAACCTGGTTAGAAAAATGACAATAAGAATCAATTGAGCTCCAGATGGATACTCAGGGAAGCTGGTAACTTTTGTCGAAGCAGCTTGTGTGTGGCATATGCTCTAGAATCTCAGTGACCTTTTTTTTTAAATCTATGCTTTGATTATGCTTTGAAGAGTTGAGATTGAGTGATAGTTAATTATTGTCATTTTGTCCCCATAATGGTCCATTTCTGGCTGTGCCACTGAAGGATCTTAGATCTTTTACTAAAATATGAGTAACTACGTTTACTAATATGCTTCATACAGCATAACATTGATAACAGTTCTTCAGTTACGCTTGTGCTTTTTCAAAGAAAAGTAATTTCTACTTGTATAGCTTGTACTGTTGGGACCAGAGCCTTAATTCTTTACTGTTCATCTGTTAAAAACAGATAAAAACTCATCTGAATTGCAGTCTTGCCATCCAAGCATTATATAAAGGGTAAATTCTCCTGACCTTCTTCACAATGTTAGGATAGCTGGTGTTAATAATAGTAATATAGAGCTCAGCGAAATGAGTAGTATATATTTTTAAAATGAAGGTGACTTGCTCTGAGTCCCTTTTACTGAATATTAATATTTAAGCATTCCTTAGAGGACTATTATGTATCTACATAAAGAGAATGGTACTGATATTAAATTTGAAAATAAGTTGACTTTCTTCTGCTTTATACACACATATATCACTTTTGCAGATGTGTTGTTAGCTGACCCTAACTTCACTGTTACAGAATTACATATGTGTTGTCAAAATATGCCTTGGCAGTTTATACAACAGACTCTCGTGGGACTCAGAAATTAAAATTAGACATGAAGGGCTTCCCTGGTGGTCCAGTGGGTAAGCACACCGCCTTGCAGTGCAAGGGGTGCTGGTTCAATCTCTGGCCTGGGAAGATCGCCTGTGCCGCAGAGCAGCTGGACCGATGTGTCCAACTACCGAGCTGGAGCTCTGGAGCGCATGTGCCCAGAGCCGGTGCTCTGCAGCAAGAAAGGCCGCTACGATGGGAGGCCCACACAGGCCAAAGAAAAAAAATAAATGAATGAAAGATCAATAGAAGTAGGAAAAAAAAATTAGACAGGAAGAAATATAGTGTAAAACTTAGTGTTATTTGATCAGTCAATTCAGTTCAGTTTAATAAGTAGGTCTAATTATTGGTACCCTGCATGCAAAGCAGCCTCTAGTCTCTCCATCTCTATCCACAATTAATCAATTAACTAGTTTATTCTTCTCTCATCTCTCTGACTTCCTTTCACCAGAAGCAGAAGAGTAAGAGGTTGTGTTTATTTCACTGTTTAATACACTCTTCCATGAAGCTGATCAATTCCTTCAGCACTTACAATAAAAAATATTTTTTTCTTAAGAAAATAAGAAATATTGTTTATTGTCAGAAACCATTTCATTATCAGAAAGCAGAAAACAATTTTACTTTGAGGAAACACTCTGATACAAGCATAACAACACCTGGAAATTATAGAAGACTTTGATACATTTCTCTTTTTTTAATTTTGGTACTCCCCAAAGCCTTGAAAACTAGATGGGGCAAGAATTAATATTCCTCCCTTATTTCCAGTTTATACATCTCACAATGAGTAGTATATATTTTTAATGAAGGTGACTTGCTCTGAGTCCCTTTTACTGAATATTAATATTTAAGCATTCCTTAGAGGACTATTATGTATCTACATAAAGAGAATGGTACTGATATTAAATTTGAAAATAAGTTGACTTTCTTCTGCTTTATACACACATATATCACTTTTGCAGATGTGTTGTTAGCTGACCCTAACTTCACTGTTACAGAATTACATATGTGTTGTCAAAATATGCCTTGGCAGTTTATACAACAGACTCTCGTGGGACTCAGAAATTAAAATTAGACATGAAGGGCTTCCCTGGTGGTCCAGTGGGTAAGCACACCGCCTTGCAGTGCAAGGGGTGCTGGTTCAATCTCTGGCCTGGGAAGATCGCCTGTGCCGCAGAGCAGCTGGACCGATGTGTCCAACTACCGAGCTGGAGCTCTGGAGCGCATGTGCCCAGAGCCGGTGCTCTGCAGCAAGAAAGGCCGCTACGATGGGAGGCCCACACAGGCCAAAGAAAAAAAATAAATGAATGAAAGATCAATAGAAGTAGGAAAAAAAAATTAGACAGGAAGAAATATAGTGTAAAACTTAGTGTTATTTGATCAGTCAATTCAGTTCAGTTTAATAAGTAGGTCTAATTATTGGTACCCTGCATGCAAAGCAGCCTCTAGTCTCTCCATCTCTATCCACAATTAATCAATTAACTAGTTTATTCTTCTCTCATCTCTCTGACTTCCTTTCACCAGAAGCAGAAGAGTAAGAGGTTGTGTTTATTTCACTGTTTAATACACTCTTCCATGAAGCTGATCAATTCCTTCAGCACTTACAATAAAAAATATTTTTTTCTTAAGAAAATAAGAAATATTGTTTATTGTCAGAAACCATTTCATTATCAGAAAGCAGAAAACAATTTTACTTTGAGGAAACACTCTGATACAAGCATAACAACACCTGGAAATTATAGAAGACTTTGATACATTTCTCTTTTTTTAATTTTGGTACTCCCCAAAGCCTTGAAAACTAGATGGGGCAAGAATTAATATTCCTCCCTTATTTCCAGTTTATACATTCTAGTTATTGAACATTTAATTTTAAAGCACTTGCAAAAACTGTTTACATACTGAAAATGCACATAGATACAGATGTATTTAAATGCGTTAGTGATACAAAGTTATCTGTAAACATCATGCTCCTATTGAAATTTCCAGATAACACTTTTATGAAATTATCCTCCTGCATTAATGTTTTATATTATACCTTTATATTTGTTTCTACATTATACATTTTATAGGGCAATCCAGAGTCTATGTAAAGTATCTCAATACAAATGATATTTCCTTTGGCTAATTTATTGTAAATGCTAATTTCCAGTTATGAGAGATTGGATTTTTATTCTTTCAAGAATAGTACTTGTTCTCAATATTCCATGTGTGTGTCTGTGTGTGTGTGTTAGTTGCTCCATTGTGCCAGACTGTTTGAGCCCCCATCGACTGTAGCCCAGAAGTCTCCTCTGTCCATGGGATTCTCCAGGCAAGAATACTGGAGTGGGTTGCCATTCACTTTTCCAGGGCATCTTCCTGACTCAGAGATCGAACCCAGGTCTCCTGCACTGAGGGCAGATTCTTTACCATCTGAGCCACCTTGGAAGCCATAGAATGAAAGCAAGATATAAAATGAACAATCAAACTAAGTTGTAGTGTACTGCCATTATATTATCATAAAAACACAGTCATTTGTACATGAGGCTGTGTTGCATGAATGTGAAGTTTGGCCAGTTTGTTGGGACTTGCTTTGTAAATGTGGTAAGGTTTTATGACATTTAAAAGAAAAATTGCATTGGTGCATTTGTACTTAGTCTTTTCATTAGAACATTTACATGCTATAATCTGAGCTCAGAAGTGGGTCCACACACAGAGACAATAATTTTGCATTTTTATCTAGAAGCATTTTAAAAGTTTATTAATGAAATATGGTCTGTTCAGTCCTGATAGCATCCATTCAATAGAAGGTAAATATTAATTTCATATTTTGTGGACTCTTTCTTCTGCAAGTGGGTCCAGAAATATGGTTCTGTTCAGTTTTTCCTGATAGCATCCATTCAATAGAAGGTAATATTGGTACTCCCCAAAGCCTTGAAAACTAGATGGGGCAAGAATTAATATTCCTCCTTATTTCCAGTTTATACATTCTAGTTATTGAACATTTAATTTTAAAGCACTTGCAAAACTGTTTACATACTGAAAATGCACATAGATACAGATGTATTTAAATGCGTTAGTGATACAAAGTTATCTGTAAACATCATGCTCCTATTGAAATTTCCAGATAACACTTTTATGAAATTATCCTCCTGCATTAATGTTTTATATTATACCTTTATATTTGTTTCTACATTATACATTTTATAGGGCAATCCAGAGTCTATGTAAAGTATCTCAATACAAATGATATTTCCTTTGGCTAATTTATTGTAAATGCTAATTTCCAGTTATGAGAGATTGGATTTTTATTCTTTCAAGAATAGTACTTGTTCTCAATATTCCATGTGTGTGTCTGTGTGTGTGTGTTAGTTGCTCCATTGTGCCAGACTGTTTGAGCCCCCATCGACTGTAGCCCAGAAGTCTCCTCTGTCCATGGGATTCTCCAGGCAAGAATACTGGAGTGGGTTGCCATTCACTTTTCCAGGGCATCTTCCTGACTCAGAGATCGAACCCAGGTCTCCTGCACTGAGGGCAGATTCTTTACCATCTGAGCCACCTTGGAAGCCATAGAATGAAAGCAAGATATAAAATGAACAATCAAACTAAGTTGTAGTGTACTGCCATTATATTATCATAAAAACACAGTCATTTGTACATGAGGCTGTGTTGCATGAATGTGAAGTTTGGCCAGTTTGTTGGGACTTGCTTTGTAAATGTGGTAAGGTTTTATGACATTTAAAAGAAAAATTGCATTGGTGCATTTGTACTTAGTCTTTTCATTAGAACATTTACATGCTATAATCTGAGCTCAGAAGTGGGTCCACACACAGAGACAATAATTTTGCATTTTTATCTAGAAGCATTTTTAAAAGTTTATTAATGAAATATGGTCTGTTCAGTCCTGATAGCATCCATTCAATAGAAGGTAAATATTAATTTCATATTTTGTGGACTCTTTCTTCTGCAAGTGGGTCCAGATAATCTAAAGCATGGGTTTTGCTACTTTGACTGGTCTTAGCCCTCAAGTTTCTTGGTCAGAAAGAAGATAGCAGTCCATTCCAATTACAGTTCGTAAGTAACCATTCTTTGAAAATAAAATGAAAAAAGTTTTAGTGAAAATAGACATTAACTTGTAAATTAGGATGCACATCTAAAAATCTTTAAAACTATTCATCTCTCCTTATGTGAATACAGCCTTCCTATTATTCTGAAATGTATGTTGATTACATAGTCCTTCTTCAGTCTCTGCTTAGGAGTATAAGCATCATTTTCAGTGACAGAGATTTCCTTTACATTTTCACCAGTGAAACACAGAAATATATACTGTGTCTCCACTAGGGGGTGATCGGCTATTGAAAGTAGTAAGAAGAGAAGGTTTGAAAACACATCAATGGCCCTACCATTGTAAAAATGAAAATTCTTGGTAGAAAACTCTCCAATAAAATGTTTTTAGTAAAAGTAAGACACAAATTAATATGCTTGAAGTTGGGTTCAGCAAGGAGAATTCCAAAATCTTCATTAAACTTAAACAAAACACATAGTTTTGAGATTTAAATGTAGATATATTGGTCAAGCATTTTTTCTCTCAATTTCCAATTCATTGTTTTGTTCTCAGCAATATTGAATATAAGGAGCATTTCCACCAAAGAAAACTATATCTTTGCTTCTTCTTCAAAGAACAAAGTTTTCTATTATGGAGAAAGTAATTTTCAAAAGCAAAGCCTTGTGTATGTAAATACTTTCTAAAGCAATGTGCCAATGAAAATACTGGTGGGAAGTTGATAAGAGATTGAACTCTGATAATTATCTAGAACCTAATCAGAGCTGGACACCGTGGTAGGCAGGTGTCATACATCATCTCATTTAGTCTTCACAGTCTTCTTGTTTGACTTGTAATGGTTTGGATACTGCAAAGCTTCAAAAAGGGAAGCGGCCTAAGGGTTGGGTATGGAGGTGGGATAGAGAGTGGGAAGTTTAAAATTGCCTAGAAAACCATTGCTTATAATTTCTCACGGACAAAGGTTTTTAATTATTGGGATTGGTGATATAGCCTGCAACTTCTTTGATAAAGAGAAATATTGAGAGATCATGAGTATCAATAGCAAAGCTAGTTGCTTCTTTTTTTGTGTGTGTGTGGATTTGTCTACAAGAAATGTTCTAGAACCTTATTTTTGTAGTGACTTCAAAAATCTGCCTTGGCTTCAAATGATCATGGGTTTGATTTAGTCACTATTGTTTCTCATTCAGTCGCATGTGAGAAAAAGTTAAATGAATTTCTGCCATTAGTAAAACTTCCACCATAAAGAGTTGTGTTTTCAATGCAATAGATACCTCAGTTTAGAATTAAAAAATAAATGTCTCCATCTGATTTTCTTTATCTTTCCGGCATGCCCACAGAGACGAAACAGCTATGTCAAACTGTTGCTTCTTAAGCTTTGATAATTCATTAGAAATATGGTCTAAAATTTCTCAAGGGAAAAATCCAGGTAAGCCACAATCTAATCTGTGGTTTTCATTCCATCCAGTGGGGTTTATGCTGACAGTTTGTGAGGCTCAGATTTCATAAGAGCTGTCTTGAGGTTTAGGGAGATACAATCTTCTAGTAGATGGACACTTACATGCAATTTTTTCCTAACTTATGTAAGAAATCCTGTCTCACTCCTGCTTCTTATAAGAAATGTTGCTTCTTCTTCAAAGAACAAAGTTTTCTATTATGGAGAAAGTAATTTTCAAAAGCAAAGCCTTGTGTATGTAAATACTTTCTAAAGCAATGTGCCAATGAAAATACTGGTGGGAAGTTGATAAGAGATTGAACTCTGATAATTATCTAGAACCTAATCAGAGCTGGACACCGTGGTAGGCAGGTGTCATACATCATCTCATTTAGTCTTCACAGTCTTCTTGTTTGACTTGTAATGGTTTGGATACTGCAAAGCTTAAAAAAGGGAAGCGGCCTAAGGGTTGGGTATGGAGGTGGGATAGAGAGTGGGAAGTTTAAAATTGCCTAGAAAACCATTGCTTATAATTTCTCACGGACAAAGGTTTTTAATTATTGGGATTGGTGATATAGCCTGCAACTTCTTTGATAAAGAGAAATATTGAGAGATCATGAGTATCAATAGCAAAGCTAGTTGCTTCTTTTTTTGTGTGTGTGTGGATTTGTCTACAAGAAATGTTCTAGAACCTTATTTTTGTAGTGACTTCAAAAATCTGCCTTGGCTTCAAATGATCATGGGTTTGATTTAGTCACTATTGTTTCTCATTCAGTCGCATGTGAGAAAAAGTTAAATGAATTTCTGCCATTAGTAAAACTTCCACCATAAAGAGTTGTGTTTTCAATGCAATAGATACCTCAGTTTAGAATTAAAAAATAAATGTCTCCATCTGATTTTCTTTATCTTTCCGGCATGCCCACAGAGACGAAACAGCTATGTCAAACTGTTGCTTCTTAAGCTTTGATAATTCATTAGAAATATGGTCTAAAATTTCTCAAGGGAAAAATCCAGGTAAGCCACAATCTAATCTGTGGTTTTCATTCCATCCAGTGGGGTTTATGCTGACAGTTTGTGAGGCTCAGATTTCATAAGAGCTGTCTTGAGGTTTAGGGAGATACAATCTTCTAGTAGATGGACACTTACATGCAATTTTTTCCTAACTTATGTAAGAAATCCTGTCTCACTCCTGCTTCTTATAAGAAATGTTGCTTCTTTCCATTTCACTAACTTGAAGATTTATTAAACTTAAGTGAAGTATGTGGCATTATAAGAGATCCTTAAACTCTGTGTACAGTATATTCTTGATATCTTCAAAAGGAATACTTGTAAGATCTTTAGAAATCTCCAGACTTAGAAACATAAAAACATTTGGCCAGGCTTCTGCTCTTACGAAATACTGATTTTTGCTGTGAGTAGGTTTGTATAGCTATTGTTTCTACTTTCATTGAAAGTTGACATTGTACTTTTTAAAAAACCAATTATTTTTTAAAAATAATTTTATTGGCTGTGCTGGGCCTTTGTGGCTGCACGGGCTTTTCTCTAGTTACAGCGAGTGGAGGCTACATTCTAGTTGCAGTGCAGGGGCTTCTCACTGCGATGTCTTGTCTTGCTGCTGAGCCCGGACTCTAGGGCATGCAGGCTTAGTGGTTGTGGCTCCTGGGTCTAGAGCCCAGGCTCAGCAGTTGTGGCATACAGGCTTAGTTGTGCCTCAGCATGTGGGGCTTCCCTAGACCAGGGATGGGACCTGTGTCTTTTGCATTGGCTCATTCCACTGAGCCACAAGGGAAGCCTGGCATTTTATTTCTCACATGTTGCCCATATCTATACACAAACCTCCATAGTTTCATCCTTGGAAACTTGCTGTGGGATGATGGGGAAGGGTGCTGTCCACTGGTTCACTCCCTAGCAGCTGCTCGAATCCAGTTTGCCAACCTCATGCAGTGACTCCTGCAAATCTGTGTTTCTGTAAAGTACTAATCCCCTTAGCTCCAGACTTTCAGGATGAAAAACTGATAACGTTAAACCCTTAAATGCCGAAAATTTGCTCTGTTTGTGTTTTCAGTAGAAGTGCCAGGACTGAAGGATGGCCTCTTCAGTCAATTGGGTGTTTAAAATTCTGTACACACCGAAGTGAATTGCTTGAAAGTATACATACTTTATCACTCTGAATATATATAGTGTATTTTATCCTAAGGCCTGAGATATGTCAAGATCCAGGTGTTTGGGGGTTTGCAAGCATATGCAATCAGCCTAAGGTGTTTTTTGTTTATTTTTTCTTTTTAAATTGAAGAATAATTGCTTTACAGAGTTTTGTTGCTTTCTGCCAAACATCAACATGAATCAGCCATGGATACACATAGGTAACCAGCTCTGTATATGGTACTAAAGCTCTGCTGTATTTGGTATAACAGTCTTTATAGTCATTCACAAAGGATCCTACGTGTGATCATTATATTCCAAAAACATACCAGTTACTTATAAGTTAAGGTAATTTCTGATCCTGGGTAAACATTGGAATTTCCTACAGAGCATTTAAAAATTCTAATACCTGACCTTCAACCTAGATCACAAAAATCAAAATCTTGAAATCAATAATTTCAAAAAGCTTCGCACGTGATTCTAATAGTCAGCAGTGACTGGAAACCACTGGTTCAACTGACTTCTTTCTTTCTTCTTTCAGCCATCTAGAAATTAAATACTGACAGAGTAAAAACAGGTAAACTGAGTTGACTGTGTACATAAGTTATAACAGATGCATTGGATTTGACACATTTTATTTTCAAAAACACATTTGTTGTTCATTCGCTCAGTTGTGTCCAGCTCTTTGCAAGCCTGTGGATTGCAGCATGCCAGGCTTCCCTGTCCTTCACTTTTCTCCCTTCAGACTCATGTCCATTGAGTCAGTGATGCCATTCAACCATCTCATCCTTTGTCACGCCTTCTCCTCCTGCCTTCAATCTTTCCCAACATCTGAGTCTTTTCCAGTGAGTTAGCTCTGCACACCAGGTGGCCAGTATCAGAGCTTGAACTTCAGCTGCAGTTCTTCCAGTGAATATCCAGGGTTGATTTCCTTTAGGATTGACTGGTTTGATCTTTATGGTTCAACTCACATCCATACATGACTACTGGAAAAACCATAACTCTGACTATATGGACTTTTGTTGACAAAGTAATATCTCTGCTTTTTACTAGACTGTCTAAGTTTGTCGTAGCTTTTCTTCCAAGGAGCAAGCATCTTTTAATTTCATGGCTGCAGTCACTGCAGTGATTGTGTATATATATAGTTATTTTTCCTAAGGCCTGAGATATGTCAAGATCCAGGTGTTTGGGGGTTTGCAAGCATATGCAATCAGCCTAAGGTGTTTTTTGTTTATTTTTTCTTTTTAAATTGAAGAATAATTGCTTTACAGAGTTTTGTTGCTTTCTGCCAAACATCAACATGAATCAGCCATGGATACACATAGGTAACCAGCTCTGTATATGGTACTAAAGCTCTGCTGTATTTGGTATAACAGTCTTTATAGTCATTCACAAAGGATCCTACGTGTGATCATTATATTCCAAAAACATACCAGTTACTTATAAGTTAAGGTAATTTCTGATCCTGGGTAAACATTGGAATTTCCTACAGAGCATTTAAAAATTCTAATACCTGACCTTCAACCTAGATCACAAAAATCAAAATCTTGAAATCAATAATTTCAAAAAGCTTCGCACGTGATTCTAATAGTCAGCAGTGACTGGAAACCACTGGTTCAACTGACTTCTTTCTTTCTTCTTTCAGCCATCTAGAAATTAAATACTGACAGAGTAAAAACAGGTAAACTGAGTTGACTGTGTACATAAGTTATAACAGATGCATTGGATTTGACACATTTTATTTTCAAAAACACATTTGTTGTTCATTCGCTCAGTTGTGTCCAGCTCTTTGCAAGCCTGTGGATTGCAGCATGCCAGGCTTCCCTGTCCTTCACTTTTCTCCCTTCAGACTCATGTCCATTGAGTCAGTGATGCCATTCAACCATCTCATCCTTTGTCACGCCTTCTCCTCCTGCCTTCAATCTTTCCCAACATCTGAGTCTTTTCCAGTGAGTTAGCTCTGCACACCAGGTGGCCAGTATCAGAGCTTGAACTTCAGCTGCAGTTCTTCCAGTGAATATCCAGGGTTGATTTCCTTTAGGATTGACTGGTTTGATCTTTATGGTTCAACTCACATCCATACATGACTACTGGAAAAACCATAACTCTGACTATATGGACTTTTGTTGACAAAGTAATATCTCTGCTTTTTACTAGACTGTCTAAGTTTGTCGTAGCTTTTCTTCCAAGGAGCAAGCATCTTTTAATTTCATGGCTGCAGTCACTGCAGTGATTTTGGAGCCCAAGAAAATAAAATCTGTCATTGTTTCCATTATTTCCCCATCTATTCACCATGAAGTGATAGAACTGGATGCCAAGATATCAGTTTTTTGAATGTTGAGTTTTAAACAACATATACACAGGACTTTTTAGATGTCAGGCAGAGTTTTAAGTTGATTCATATAACCCTTAATGCAATTATGTGATGTATTCACTACCTCAGTCCCAGTTACAGATGAGAAAATTGAATTCAGCTTCCTCAAGCGTGCTTATAGCTGGTGAAGTGCTGAACCTAGCTTCAGAATCTATGTCCTACTACATCAGTTCCAAAGTGTGGTTCCTGAATCAGGTACATAAGTATAGGCTAAAAACTTGTTCAAACTATGTTCTTGGACCTCTCCTTGGAGTTTCCTATTCAGTAATCATGAGGTGGAGCGTGAGAATTTACATCTGTAAGTTTCAAGATAACACTACTACCAGTCTGGTCATCACCTGGAGAACCACCGAGAATCACTCTACTGTCCTACACTGCCTCTCCAAATGGTCAGGTGATGCGCCACTCCAGAATCATCTTTTTAATTATAATAATATAAGCATAAACTTTGTCTCATTATAAACATAAAATATTTTTGTTACTCAGAGTTACCTTTACTTAGTTTGTAGAGGCACGGACTGACATTATTTGGAGGTGATAAATCAGTGTGTTAATAGCACAAACTGCCACTGTGTTCTTGATTAGGGATTTAACAAGCAAAAAGGCAATGAAAGGGAAAGACTATATATAGAGAGAGAGTATCGTCATTTCACTTTTTTTTTTTTAACCACAATCTACCTATTTCCACTTTTAGGTACTATGTTCCATAGCATCCTTACTTCATTTTCCTTTGGTTCAGTAATTCAGTGGTTAGTAGTTCAATGCAGAAAATTTCTGGTCTGGATTCATTTGTATCTGATATTGAGAAGCAACTACAAGTCACATTTCAAGCTTAATCTTTTGTTGTGATAGATATATTAGAATACTGTGATCATGAGTCATTCTGTAAATGACACAATAAAATATATGCGTGTACATATATGGAGAGAGAGATTTTCTGTTAAGAATTTGAGAAAATATCAGCTAATGTTCTTAGCAGGAAAGATGACAAATGATGAATTTATTGATTATCTTTCTGGTCATATTTTAGCTCCAAAACATTAGTGTTTATATAAATCAAGCATAATGTCCCAATAAATTTTTGTCAAGGCTTAGATAGCAATACAAATGTGAGTTGTTTTGTAAATATTTAAATCAAGCATAATGTCCTAGATATACTACCTCAGTCCCAGTTACAGATGAGAAAATTGAATTCAGCTTCCTCAAGCGTGCTTATAGCTGGTGAAGTGCTGAACCTAGCTTCAGAATCTATGTCCTACTACATCAGTTCCAAAGTGTGGTTCCTGAATCAGGTACATAAGTATAGGCTAAAAACTTGTTCAAACTATGTTCTTGGACCTCTCCTTGGAGTTTCCTATTCAGTAATCATGAGGTGGAGCGTGAGAATTTACATCTGTAAGTTTCAAGATAACACTACTACCAGTCTGGTCATCACCTGGAGAACCACCGAGAATCACTCTACTGTCCTACACTGCCTCTCCAAATGGTCAGGTGATGCGCCACTCCAGAATCATCTTTTTAATTATAATAATATAAGCATAAACTTTGTCTCATTATAAACATAAAATATTTTTGTTACTCAGAGTTACCTTTACTTAGTTTGTAGAGGCACGGACTGACATTATTTGGAGGTGATAAATCAGTGTGTTAATAGCACAAACTGCCACTGTGTTCTTGATTAGGGATTTAACAAGCAAAAAGGCAATGAAAGGGAAAGACTATATATAGAGAGAGAGTATCGTCATTTCACTTTTTTTTTTTTAACCACAATCTACCTATTTCCACTTTTAGGTACTATGTTCCATAGCATCCTTACTTCATTTTCCTTTGGTTCAGTAATTCAGTGGTTAGTAGTTCAATGCAGAAAATTTCTGGTCTGGATTCATTTGTATCTGATATTGAGAAGCAACTACAAGTCACATTTCAAGCTTAATCTTTTGTTGTGATAGATATATTAGAATACTGTGATCATGAGTCATTCTGTAAATGACACAATAAAATATATGCGTGTACATATATGGAGAGAGAGAGATTTTCTGTTAAGAATTTGAGAAAATATCAGCTAATGTTCTTAGCAGGAAAGATGACAAATGATGAATTTATTGATTATCTTTCTGGTCATATTTTAGCTCCAAAACATTAGTGTTTATATAAATCAAGCATAATGTCCCAATAAATTTTTGTCAAGGCTTAGATACTCTTGTCCAATACAAATGTGAGTTTTGATTTCTGTAAAAATGTATTTTCAGGAGAATTTTATGTACTTCATTATCTCTCAGTCAGTAAATGTCACAGTATATATTTAAACTCAGTGTGAAAATAGAGCTTGTAAAAGAACATTTTAATCCAATCAACAGGATCATGTTTTCTATTAAAACTAATAATCCAGAATTACAAGAAAAATAACCAGACCAAGCAGTTAGGAAACATGGATAAACTTTTATACCATGACTTGGCAGAGAGTGGACATTGATGTCTGAGGAGTTCTCCTACTGCATGATTCCTTTGTCTGGCATAGAGCTCAGGCTCTTGTTTTGTAATCTTCAGTCTGATGCAGCTGAGGCATTGCAGGAAATGCAGCTCTGGGAGAGGGCACACACATGCAGAGGAGAAACTGCACCACCTGGAGCTGTTTCACCGACCATTTCCATCACCAAATGGGGTCATTTTTGTAGTGCTTTTTCCCCTACAGGTACATAAAAATTAACTATTGTTTATTAAAATTTACTCCATCTGAAAATACCATTAGAAAGCACAAAAGTGCTAAAAATTGCCTCTCTTAATGGTGTCAGTAAGAATTAAATATACATTTCCTATAATTATGCTCTCCTTTTTTCATTGCCAACATGAGACCTGCATTATGTTTATGGATTTGTGGATATGATACTACCTCTACTGTTTTTTTAATCATTTTATGAGATTAAATTTTTCTTCATAATCTTTTTCTTCCTTGTTGCCATAAATCATTTGTATGAAACAGTCTAAGAAAATGTCATGGTAGGCTTGAAAATCTAAGATGATGGTTTATCTCAAATATCATTATGATTGAACCTTTTTTGTTGTTTTAATTGTGATTCTTAATATTGGCTTATAAAGACAGCAGAACACCTAGAAGGCTGGAGAGTTGTCCAACGAAAGAATTATGAATAACGTTGTTCGTGTGATGGTGGTTGGTATGGAAGGCATTGGAAGTACATATAACAAATGCATAATATGGTCAAGTCCTGTTGGACATTGCTGTTCATTTGGAAGGCCCATTGGAAGTCAAAACATATGGCTTAGATACTCTTGTCCAATACAAATGTGAGTTTTGATTTCTGTAAAAATGTATTTTCAGGAGAATTTTATGTACTTCATTATCTCTCAGTCAGTAAATGTCACAGTATATATTTAAACTCAGTGTGAAAATAGAGCTTGTAAAAGAACATTTTAATCCAATCAACAGGATCATGTTTTCTATTAAAACTAATAATCCAGAATTACAAGAAAAATAACCAGACCAAGCAGTTAGGAAACATGGATAAACTTTTATACCATGACTTGGCAGAGAGTGGACATTGATGTCTGAGGAGTTCTCCTACTGCATGATTCCTTTGTCTGGCATAGAGCTCAGGCTCTTGTTTTGTAATCTTCAGTCTGATGCAGCTGAGGCATTGCAGGAAATGCAGCTCTGGGAGAGGGCACACACATGCAGAGGAGAAACTGCACCACCTGGAGCTGTTTCACCGACCATTTCCATCACCAAATGGGGTCATTTTTGTAGTGCTTTTTCCCCTACAGGTACATAAAAATTAACTATTGTTTATTAAAATTTACTCCATCTGAAAATACCATTAGAAAGCACAAAAGTGCTAAAAATTGCCTCTCTTAATGGTGTCAGTAAGAATTAAATATACATTTCCTATAATTATGCTCTCCTTTTTTCATTGCCAACATGAGACCTGCATTATGTTTATGGATTTGTGGATATGATACTACCTCTACTGTTTTTTTAATCATTTTATGAGATTAAATTTTTCTTCATAATCTTTTTCTTCCTTGTTGCCATAAATCATTTGTATGAAACAGTCTAAGAAAATGTCATGGTAGGCTTGAAAATCTAAGATGATGGTTTATCTCAAATATCATTATGATTGAACCTTTTTTGTTGTTTTAATTGTGATTCTTAATATTGGCTTATAAAGACAGCAGAACACCTAGAAGGCTGGAGAGTTGTCCAACGAAAGAATTATGAATAACGTTGTTCGTGTGATGGTGGTTGGTATGGAAGGCATTGGAAGTACATATAACAAATGCATAATATGGTCAAGTCCTGTTGGACATTGCTGTTCATTTGGCTTCCTAAGATCCCAAAGCCCCTAAGTGAAGTCAGAAACATGTATTAAGTTTCGATTACCATACTGAAAATAATAATAGTATCCGCTTCAGGGAGGTGTCAGAAAGACATAGTAGTGCTGTAGAAGTGTTTGGGTTAATAATGAATTAACCCAAAGCAGACTCCTTGGAAGCTTCTTCATGTGATGTTCCTGAAACAAAAAGCTCTATCTTTATATATTCCTTGCCAACGTCAAAATAACTGCAAGGACTCTTCAGAAGATGCCCCTTTCTGGTGGTTCTTCAGCGTGTCATATGGCAGTCCCAGGCTGAGTGATGCAGTCCTGCTTCCTTTCCTAGTACCTGTTTCTCTTCCTGCTTGTTGTCTCCAGGAATATCTGTCCTTAGCTGACTCCCGAAGATTCCACATTCCTACTGAACAGTTCTCCCCAACTAAGCCCTAGATCTTTCACCTATCAACAGTGTGTTTAGGTATCACCTTGCTATGTGCAATTGACATGTTAAAATTCCAATAAGGCCAATAATATTGTGCATAAAATATGATCACAAGTATGAAAAATTGTGTTCTGTGTATGTGTATATGTGCATGTATGTGTGTGCATATATATATATATATATATATATATATATATATATATATAGTTAACTTAGTGACAGAGAACCAACCTGCCAATGCAGGAGTTGCTGGTCGACCCCTGGGTTGGGAAGATTCCTTGGAGAAAGAAATGGCAACCCACTCTGGTACTCTGGCCTGGGAAATCCCATGGACAGAAGGGGCCTTTAGGGCTAAATTCCACGGGGTTGCAAAGAGTCAGATGTGACTTAGCCAATAAATAATAACAACAAATAGATATATTAATATGCAGAAAAAGCATTAAGAAAATATTAAATAAGAGTTCATTAAATTTTAGGTCACTTCTTTTCTCAACTTTTTATAATCTTCTACAATGAGATTGAAAGATTTTAGTATGAATGACTGCAGAGAGGATTGTTTTCTTCAGATCTCATCTCCCACATCCCCCCACTTCCAAAAAAAAAGTTTCAGATTTCATTTTCCTTTCACGTCTTTGCTTCCTAAATATGAAAAAAATTTTGAAAAAGATTTTTTAAGCTAAAATGCAATATCAGACTGCAGAGAGGATTGTTTACCAAAGCCCCTAAGTGAAGTCCATGTATTAAGTTTCGATTACCATACTGAAAATAATAATAGTATCCGCTTCAGGGAGGTGTCAGAAAGACATAGTAGTGCTGTAGAAGTGTTTGGGTTAATAATGAATTAACCCAAAGCAGACTCCTTGGAAGCTTCTTCATGTGATGTTCCTGAAACAAAAAGCTCTATCTTTATATATTCCTTGCCAACGTCAAAATAACTGCAAGGACTCTTCAGAAGATGCCCCTTTCTGGTGGTTCTTCAGCGTGTCATATGGCAGTCCCAGGCTGAGTGATGCAGTCCTGCTTCCTTTCCTAGTACCTGTTTCTCTTCCTGCTTGTTGTCTCCAGGAATATCTGTCCTTAGCTGACTCCCGAAGATTCCACATTCCTACTGAACAGTTCTCCCCAACTAAGCCCTAGATCTTTCACCTATCAACAGTGTGTTTAGGTATCACCTTGCTATGTGCAATTGACATGTTAAAATTCCAATAAGGCCAATAATATTGTGCATAAAATATGATCACAAGTATGAAAAATTGTGTTCTGTGTATGTGTATATGTGCATGTATGTGTGTGCATATATATATATATATATATATATATATATATATATATATAGTTAACTTAGTGACAGAGAACCAACCTGCCAATGCAGGAGTTGCTGGTCGACCCCTGGGTTGGGAAGATTCCTTGGAGAAAGAAATGGCAACCCACTCTGGTACTCTGGCCTGGGAAATCCCATGGACAGAAGGGGCCTTTAGGGCTAAATTCCACGGGGTTGCAAAGAGTCAGATGTGACTTAGCCAATAAATAATAACAACAAATAGATATATTAATATGCAGAAAAAGCATTAAGAAAATATTAAATAAGAGTTCATTAAATTTTAGGTCACTTCTTTTCTCAACTTTTTATAATCTTCTACAATGAGATTGAAAGATTTTAGTATGAATGACTGCAGAGAGGATTGTTTTCTTCAGATCTCATCTCCCACATCCCCCCACTTCCAAAAAAAAAGTTTCAGATTTCATTTTCCTTTCACGTCTTTGCTTCCCTAAATATAGAGAACAGAATCATTTTATAAGCAAATAATCAAGTTTAATGTTTTAATGATAATGTTTATATTCCTAAATTGCAATATCAGATCTGAAAAAAATAACTTTAAAGAAATGCATGAATTTCACATTTTACCAGTTTCCATAAAGTGTTTTTCCATGTTACCATTTTCTAGTACTTTTACTTAGGTTTTATATCTTAAGGTTCCCACAAATTAGAATGTCAAATTCTTTCCTACTTCTGATGTTCCTTGAAGGTGAAAGCCTTGATCGTTCTGCCTGAGCCAGAATTTGACACTTTTCTGTCCTTTTCCCCTCATATATCTTAAACCAACGATTCAGGGTTTTCTGCATTCCTGCAGTATCTCTCACTTCCCCATGATTGTCCGTCCTGATCCTTATTACATCATTGTCAACATTTTATCGAGTCCAATCATCAATTTTTCATGTGGATGATTGGTTCTTGCTGACTTCCTGTCTATGCCCAGGTGTATTAGTAAGTTTCCAACAACTAAAACCACAGCGCATGCAGTCTTCAGTCCTAAGTAACATTTGATCTGAACTCAGTCTGGTTATATGATGATCCAAGGACATGCAAGGTAGTGCTCCTCTATGGAATGGCAGCATCCTGCCTTCTTCTCCCAGACTGGCACCCGAGTGAGGCCCAGGATAGACCCCATGCAGCTTGCCCATGCCCCAGGTCAGCCTCCTAGGACCATGGTTCCAAGACTTCCCTCCTCTTCTTCCCAGTGTCTCCTCACTGATCACACCAGAGATTATCCTTTCTTGTCTAGGGGGACTTTAAACCTTCAGTTCATTGTCTACCCCAACATGACTAAGCCTGAGTGTCTTGGTGCTCCTTTCTTCTGAAGAATGTCCTTGGTGAGTCCTTCATTTGCCTCCTGGAGTTATTTTTGAAAAATCTTTCTGGGAAGTTTTAAGAAATTTGACCCAAATAGCAACAACAACATTTCCAGCAGTTGAAAAAAAAATTTAGAAGAAGGGTTATACTCCCACAGCCTTAAGCAATCATACTAATTATCTTAGAGGAGTTCTCAAAATGTGACAAGGACAGAATGGTAATTGTAATGTTCATTCTCTGATACAATCCAGCTATAAATACTGTCTTCTAAATCAGAGGAAAGCACCATGCTTTTAAATATGTTCTTGAAATAAGCTTGTCACTTTTTATATCCAATGTTTAATTCTTCTGAAATGTTTGTTCCTATGGACTAAACAAGAGTTCATAGGCATTGAAGAGTAGGAAGATTCCTGGGCAATATTAATCCTGTTACATTGACACTCTGGGCTAGAAGCTCCATTGGCACATGCTTTTCTTTATCCTCATGGAATGGTCACTGTAACTGGCTGTGGTGAACCCCTCCATCTCTGTGGGCAGTTGACCAGTGCCAAGTGGAGTGATGAGTCCTGATTTTATTAGTCCATCACTCTTCCTGAAATGGAGCTTTTGCTACTTCCATGGATTTCCTGGACTCATACAAACCCATCTATGTGCTAGGCGTAGGGATGTCAGCCTGAAGGCAGTACCAGCCAGTAAAGATCAGATGATCCACTCTGACTCTTGAAGCCAAGCTTGTTCAGAATTGGTTCTCCTGAAAACTCAATTAAGAGTACAGTAAGAGATTTGACTAACCTATCCCAAGTGGAAATCGTCTTTCAGCTTTAGCTTAAATGGTTTGACGAAAGAATTCATTGCAGTAAAAGCCGAAGTACTGACTGACTAGATGTAATATTTTTGCAATTTATATGGATAATTTGTCATGGGGAGATGTACTACCTTTTGGAGGACGGAGGAGAGGGTTGTCATGGGAAAGGAGAGCATCCTAATTCTTCTAGTGAGTCCTTCCCCTGACTAGCAGCCCCTTGTCTCTCAGGTGGAACTAAAGGGGAGCAGAATGCAAAAACCCTCCACAGAGGTGTGATAAGGAAGCGGAAACACCAGTGTGGACATCCTCCTTGTGGAGCATAAGGACTTGTGGGAGTGGAAGAGTGATGCTGTTGCTATGCCTCCAGAATGGAGCAGAGTCTGTAAGATGTGTCCTATGTTAGTAATCTCTACACTAAGGAACCATGCAATCATGGAACTTTTGGTCCTGGAAAACATGTTGGAAACAGAGGCTTCTAAACTATTTAATCTATAGCCAATGAAACTGAAGCCCAAAGAAATCCCCTTGAGAGCTCATGGCCAGAGACTGTTAGAGCTAGGAGTAAACAGCTCATCTAGTTTGTACATACCGTGCATCTGTGGAATACTGATGGTTCCAAATCCTTTTTTTCTTGGTACTCAGAGTAACACTGCTTTATTTCCTTGAAATTCTCAGTGTTAATAACAAATACTTCAGCTTTGTTTTCACCATGTATGAATCAGGGCATTCAGCATGTTTTAAACACAAATAGACTTACCAAAACAATCAGAATTTGCCAAGATGTCTTAACGATGAACCAGGTATTCTAAGCAGACAATTGCTAGTGCACCAGGATTGCTATATGTATTAATAATAGTGATCCACGCTGGCTTTTGCTACTTCCATGGATTTCCTGGACTCATACAAACCCATCTATGTGCTAGGCGTAGGGATGTCAGCCTGAAGGCAGTACCAGCCAGTAAAGATCAGATGATCCACTCTGACTCTTGAAGCCAAGCTTGTTCAGAATTGGTTCTCCTGAAAACTCAATTAAGAGTACAGTAAGAGATTTGACTAACCTATCCCAAGTGGAAATCGTCTTTCAGCTTTAGCTTAAATGGTTTGACGAAAGAATTCATTGCAGTAAAAGCCGAAGTACTGACTGACTAGATGTAATATTTTTGCAATTTATATGGATAATTTGTCATGGGGAGATGTACTACCTTTTGGAGGACGGAGGAGAGGGTTGTCATGGGAAAGGAGAGCATCCTAATTCTTCTAGTGAGTCCTTCCCCTGACTAGCAGCCCCTTGTCTCTCAGGTGGAACTAAAGGGAGCAGAATGCAAAAACCCTCCACAGAGGTGTGATAAGGAAGCGGAAACACCAGTGTGGACATCCTCCTTGTGGAGCATAAGGACTTGTGGGAGTGGAAGAGTGATGCTGTTGCTATGCCTCCAGAATGGAGCAGAGTCTGTAAGATGTGTCCTATGTTAGTAATCTCTACACTAAGGAACCATGCAATCATGGAACTTTTGGTCCTGGAAAACATGTTGGAAACAGAGGCTTCTAAACTATTTAATCTATAGCCAATGAAACTGAAGCCCAAAGAAATCCCCTTGAGAGCTCATGGCCAGAGACTGTTAGAGCTAGGAGTAAACAGCTCATCTAGTTTGTACATACCGTGCATCTGTGGAATACTGATGGTTCCAAATCCTTTTTTTCTTGGTACTCAGAGTAACACTGCTTTATTTCCTTGAAATTCTCAGTGTTAATAACAAATACTTCAGCTTTGTTTTCACCATGTATGAATCAGGGCATTCAGCATGTTTTAAACACAAATAGACTTACCAAAACAATCAGAATTTGCCAAGATGTCTTAACGATGAACCAGGTATTCTAAGCAGACAATTGCTAGTGCACCAGGATTGCTATATGTATTAATAATAGTGATCCACGCTGGCTTTTGACTCTTGCTGTGTATATGGAGAGGGTTAGTTGGAGCAGATGAACATGTGCTGCAAAGTATGATACTTTCCAACAGGATTTTTGCAAATTACCATGAATTTCCTCACGTAACCTTAAAATGGAGAATTGTGCCTTTTCTTTTAATGGAAGTGAAATTTTATTCCCTAGATTACCCTGGGAAAAGCATTTTGCTAAAGTGAGTCTTAGTTACCTGTCCATGGGGTGGGAGTGCTGTGGTGCTTTTATGCTTTGGGTGTGTCATTAGGTGGGGTGGCAATAACGTAGAGAGTCAATTTCCTGTCTTTCATGCACAGATAGGAGGTGGGAAAGTGAATAGAAGCCCGGGTCTGGCTTTCCATGCATCTTGTCATTTAATATCCCCATGACTAGGAGAGAGCATGGTTCTCTTTCAAACTCATGCATCTGAGAATGGAAAGGGACACAATAATCACTCACAAGCAACAACTGTTAAAGAAAAAGAAAAAAGATTATCCTGGGAACACCAGGAAATGTGGTCATCCTATCTCTAACAGGAGCATCAGAACCACGCCCCCCACCCCCAACCCGCATGATTGTACTGGTAGGAAAACAGGTTTACAGAGGAGAAGCCGTATTTAGAAAGTGGATTCAGGAATCCAACCCTGGAATGTCTGCCTCTGAGCATTTCCTATTTCCTCTGTGCTCTCTGAGAAAGTTCCCAGATTATTTACACAAACAGACCATTTTGTGGCCGTGATTGCAGGAGTAAGGGTGAACGCATGAGGAAAATGAAACTTTAGCTATC
The DNA here is from genome assembly GCA_022376925.1 of Tragulus kanchil. Lineage (NCBI taxonomy): Eukaryota > Metazoa > Chordata > Mammalia > Artiodactyla > Tragulidae > Tragulus > Tragulus kanchil. The sequence continues at coordinate 50,439,961 of JAIOJX010000029.1, read as the reverse complement.
GCTTTGTGCTGTTGATTCATTGCAGGGTGTTCACTGTGTGGAATGCTCTGAAGGACCTCAGACCTCAGGGAGGGGCACCCTCTTGGATGCTCATAGGCCCTCTCGCAGGCAGAGCAGCACAGGCTCCTGGATTTCTATCTTTGTTTCAGATTTATGCTTGACACATTCAATCTGATACTCCCAGCAGAAGGAATTATCTGCTTCTGGTGGAAGTTTGTTGTTTTTTTTCTTGACTCATCATCCATGTGGTTTCCTGGATTAGAAAGCGCCTCTCTGCTGCTTCCCACCCCCACCCATTTGTACAGAGAGATTTCCAACCTTGCTCCTTGGTGATCTTCACATCCTCCAGGGCCTCATTATCTCTTGCGTAGATACTTTGAGGGACGTCCCTTACATATCTCTGTTATGTTTTTTCTTTCTTATATTGGTACCAGGGTTCATCTTCCTGCAAGCGAACCTGAAAACCTAATCATAGCATAACGTGGGCAGTTCCTATGGTGTCTTTTATCATCTATATTTAATGTTCATTCTTCCCAGAATAATATATTCTGTATAAATTCTATATAATATACAGAATATATTATTCTGGGAAGAATGAAAGGAGGCTAGCAGTCTCTCTTGAAAGAGAGAAAGAGAAGAAAAAAAAGATACCTGTTTCAGGGACACACTATACAGCACTGCTAGTTGTGCAAGTTACCCAGTTGCTCGAATCCATCCTGTATGCTGCTACCTATTGCACTGAGTCCAAGCTTGTGTATAAGACTGCCTGCAAAGCCAAGTCACAGGCCTACCAGGCTTTAGCCATCTGGGGATCGAAATCTTTTAAAAATGTTGTCTAAGGCCTTCCCTGGTGGATCAGTGGTCACAATTTTGCCTTCCAGTGCAGGGAGTGTGGGTTTAATCCCTGGTCCCTCATGCCTCATGGGCAATAAACCAAAACATAAAATGAAAGCAATATTGTAACTAATTCAATAAAGACTTAAAAAATATGTTGAGCTATCAGCTTCATACATAAAAAAAAGTGTCCATCTGCTTTATTTGGGCAGGGTGTAACCCTGTCTGTTTCCTGACAGATTTTGTAAATCTCAAGGATGGGGCCATGCCTTCATGGTTGCTTCCCTAACTTTAGCTTGAGTATGGGTTACTGGAAGTCTTATCAAAAGGCAAGTTCTGATTCATTGGTTCTAGTGCTGCTGTTGCTGAGCCACACTTTGAATAGCTAGGTCCTAAAATCTAGTAGTGTTCATGGCATAGAGTAGGGGCTCCATAAATAAGCACTGACTAGATAGGTAAATGGAAGGAATGAAGAGAGAGAGGGTTGCAGGAGGGAAAACATATTTCACAGAGACCAAAAACTGAAAGATGCATGCTTCTAATATATTTATAGAAAAGTTGTCAAGTCAAGGTAAAATGATAGAGGAGAATGGTGAATTTCTTTTCCTTAGGTAGTTTTTCAATTGAAGGCCAGACTATAAATTCATTAGAGGGGTTCTCTGTAATTTCTCTATGAGCTTCCCTGTAGTTCTAATCATAAAGCTTGGACATAGACATATATAGATACAGGAGGTACACCCCATGTTAAATTACTACAGCAGAATGTTTGTGTGCTGTGATATATATGTAATTTTTGAGGAATTTAGGGTAGTGGTCTTGTTGAATAGGCTTGAAACCATTCATTCCAATGTTTGTTTTCCTCTAAGAAATAATATGTACCTTATCATTGGTGAGAGGCAAGCAGTAAGAGTAAACACACTGTATTTTGTTGGACCACATACATCTCACACACATACACTTTTAGAATTGGGGAAAGTGAGGCTGCTGAGAAGGAGGAGGCTAGGTTTACATAGTGGAGCCTGCAATGGGCTGGAAGCAGAGACTGGCTGTGATGCTTCATGGCTCAGTGATGCTGGATAAGTCTCTCGAGACCTCAGGGCCCTTGGGTGCACACTCCATAGATTCAGGGTGTATTTATTGCATGCTTACTGTGTGTTAAGCCTAAATGGTATTGAGTATGTCAAATTAGATAACTCCAAGTTCCTTCAATTTGTTGCTCTTTTTGTTGTTTACCCTTCTCTCTATAATTAATAGACAATATTTTCTCTTGAAGTTGAAATAAATCTTTTTTCAGATTTTAAGATGCATTTTGTGCCAAACAAAAGATGTGTCTCATCTAAGCAGAGCTCTTCACTGTGTATGACTCTTTAAGTCTTAATGATGAGTGTCATTCCACACTTGGGCTTTTTCTTGAAGTCTTTCTGAAAAGGAAAAGAAGTCATAGTACACATTTTTATTCTCTTAGCAGCCAGTGGCAAGGAGCACAAGGCTTTTTCTGAAGTTTAGGTCCTAAAATCTAGTAGTGTTCATGGCATAGAGTAGGGGCTCCATAAATAAGCACTGACTAGATAGGTAAATGGAAGGAATGAAGAGAGAGAGGGTTGCAGGAGGGAAAACATATTTCACAGAGACCAAAAACTGAAAGATGCATGCTTCTAATATATTTATAGAAAAGTTGTCAAGTCAAGGTAAAATGATAGAGGAGAATGGTGAATTTCTTTTCCTTAGGTAGTTTTTCAATTGAAGGCCAGACTATAAATTCATTAGAGGGGTTCTCTGTAATTTCTCTATGAGCTTCCCTGTAGTTCTAATCATAAAGCTTGGACATAGACATATATAGATACAGGAGGTACACCCCATGTTAAATTACTACAGCAGAATGTTTGTGTGCTGTGATATATATGTAATTTTTGAGGAATTTAGGGTAGTGGTCTTGTTGAATAGGCTTGAAACCATTCATTCCAATGTTTGTTTTCCTCTAAGAAATAATATGTACCTTATCATTGGTGAGAGGCAAGCAGTAAGAGTAAACACACTGTATTTTGTTGGACCACATACATCTCACACACATACACTTTTAGAATTGGGGAAAGTGAGGCTGCTGAGAAGGAGGAGGCTAGGTTTACATAGTGGAGCCTGCAATGGGCTGGAAGCAGAGACTGGCTGTGATGCTTCATGGCTCAGTGATGCTGGATAAGTCTCTCGAGACCTCAGGGCCCTTGGGTGCACACTCCATAGATTCAGGGTGTATTTATTGCATGCTTACTGTGTGTTAAGCCTAAATGGTATTGAGTATGTCAAATTAGATAACTCCAAGTTCCTTCAATTTGTTGCTCTTTTTGTTGTTTACCCTTCTCTCTATAATTAATAGACAATATTTTCTCTTGAAGTTGAAATAAATCTTTTTTCAGATTTTAAGATGCATTTTGTGCCAAACAAAAGATGTGTCTCATCTAAGCAGAGCTCTTCACTGTGTATGACTCTTTAAGTCTTAATGATGAGTGTCATTCCACACTTGGGCTTTTTCTTGAAGTCTTTCTGAAAAGGAAAAGAAGTCATAGTACACATTTTTATTCTCTTAGCAGCCAGTGGCAAGGAGCACAAAGGCATCCCTCACCTTTCTGACAGCATTGTCTTGAAGGATGTGTTTGTGGCAGTTTTCAAAGGGAGGCCTGCAGACAGTTACATGATCCAGGACACATGACAGCCAGTGTTTGCTGGTAAGGTGAGGGTGGTGCTGCTGAGGCTATTTCCAAAGTTGAAGAATAGTTTCTGGGAAAACTAAATATTTTGGTTTACCTACATATTTAAAAGTGCAAGGAAAAGAGATTATTGCCATCCAGGTGTAAGTTTTTAAAATATCGTGTGCTTTCCTTTCATGTCCTTTACAAATGTGCTTTCATGTCAATGTGTATTAAAAGCAGTAGAGAACGTGAGCAAACAATCACGTAGGGAGTGCATTGCTGATGTCTGTTTGCTCTCACTTCAGTGGCAAGAAAGGTGATATTGACTGACCCCATGGCAATATTTCTGTGGTATTCAGTGCTTTAGATTTCATTACTTGGAGCAGATAAATATTATGGGTCCATCCTCCTGGCTTTCTCTTGAGTTGATAGATGTGACCCCTTCTCCCCTGTAACATGCAGGAAAAAGAGGCTTAGTTCAAGGGTTAATAGCATCGAGCACCATTAACTAAAACCATTTCCATCAGATATGTATAAAAATAAAAAATTAATTTTATAGAGTGAAAAAATTAATTTTATAGAGTGGCTACTGTGTTAAAAATAAAGTTATAGTAATGTGAAAGTATTTCTATTGAGTCCAAATAGGAAGAGTGTTTCAGAAAAAGAGTAGGTTTTAAATTCACTGTTTTCAATCTAATTGAATGTGCTGACCTTTTTTGTTCAAATAAATGTATTAGAGCACATTATCAGCTAGTGCTTTCTTGTTATATGAATATGTGTGTATTGGCACTTGAGAACTTTTTCTACCATGTTCTCAAGTGCCAAAACACACATATCCATACACAAATTCATATAAAATCAGTGATCAAAAATAGTTTGCAACAGTGATGACAAAAAATTAATATAAAGAAATAAAAGATAAACAGTTCTAAGAGTGTTGAAATAAAAGCATAGAATGAATTAATTAATAAAGATGGAGTAAATGGAGAAGGAAATGGTGACCCACTCCAGTATTCTTGCCTGGGAAATCCCAGAGAAAGAGGAGCCTGGAAGGCTGCAGTCCATGGGGTCACAAACAGTCAGACGCAACTGAGCAACTAAGAGACACACATGGGGAACTGGCAATTGATAGAGGCGTTAATCACAAGTTGGTTGAAAAATGTGGATGGTTCAATAAATGGTCTCAGGATAATTGACTCTTCATATGGAAAAATAATAGATCTTTGCTGTTGTCATACATTAAATTATTTATTTAAAAATCTGAAGGTACTGAAGACTAGAATGCAAAGGGCAAAACTCAGTAATATAAAAGTTTTTTAGGAGAATTTTTTTCAAACTTTGGAATAAGAAAGAATTTTGAAAGCGAGTCCAGAATGCCCTTATGTATACATATAGCAAAGAAACTGATAAATGTATCCAGTGAGTCCTGTCTCTTTATGTTCATTGCAGCATGAATTATATTAGCAAAAATTTGGAAAGAAATGTCTATCACTTTGAAAATGGATGAATAAAATGCTATGTAGTCACACTGTAGAGTATTTTCTAGCAGTTAAGCATAACAAATTAAATCTATATGTATTAACAAAGATCTGAAAGTCATGTAGGGTAAAAACAAATGAAGTGATGAATGTATTATTAAAAAAAAAAAAAAAAGGATGGAGTAAAATCATGGCTCTCTAGGTGTCTCAGTGGTAAAGAATCCGCCTGCTAAGGCAGGAGACACAGATTCAATCTCTGGGTCTGGAAGATCCCCTGAAGAAGGAAATGACAACCCACTCCAGTATTTTTGCCTGGAAAACCCCATGGACAAAGTAATACCAATAGGCTGTGTGCCTTGGTGGCAAGATAGTGTCGCAAAGGGCTGAAACAGCTGGCTAAGCCAACCTCATCCTGTCTAACTCAACTTACATCTCATATCTTTCTTCCATATTTCTTGCACCTAAATCCTCTTCCTGGGAGCATCTTACTAAGATTGAACAAACAATAGTCATCCTTATAATGGTGTCTGTAAAACAGGGAAACAATGTTTGTGTCTTACAAATTTGTCTATGCTTCATTTAGCTTGAAAGTTATTTCTCTGAGAATATCAAAAACATGCACATTGAACTCAACCCTCTTCAGAAATGCAGCTCTTTAAATTTGGCTCTAAGCGTGATTTCTCTCTCCTTTTTCTTAAATCACCTCTCACATTTTCGTCTCAGCATCAGAAAAATTCTAGCAGAGAAAATGCTTGTTAAAAAAAACCCCAAATGGATTGAATATTAGTCATGCTGCATTTTCTTCTCTTTCACTTCATCCCTAGAGAACAAAGGGGAATAAAGTTTAGAAATGAAATTCTGAGCTGTAAATAATAAAATTTCAATATGGAGAAAGTGATGAACCCCAATACATATCTAATTTAAGAAAGAATAATGAGATCAAAATTTAGCCTCTTGATCCCCATTTTGATCCCCAAACTACACATGACTGTGAAGGTCACTTGAAAAACAGGTCTGTTTGCCTTTGAGTCTGTTGAATCGATGGTGGCAAAATGAAAAGCAGAAGAGGCAGTGATCTTGAGAACAACTTTTGTAAGGATGGGACTGTTTGAGGGTTCCTTGGGTAATAAGCCTGAATCTTATGTTTTATGAATCTCTCCCTTGTGTTGTGGAAACTGGCTCCAGAAATGTCATCCCTCTCTCTCTATAGCCAATAAAATGAGCACTATTCATTAGAACATTTAAGCAGATTATATTCTCCCAGCTCTCAGGGTGCCTTCCTCACATACTTTTCTGATATACTTAGTACTGATTATTACAATAATACCTTGGATTTATCTTTTGAAAATGCCTTTTTATATGTTTTCTTCATTGTTCTTTGGCAAATGCTTTTCTAATTAATCCTCACATGTTGAGGCTGCATGAGAACTGATTTCATATCTGCTCCCCATAGAGTTTTCTTCTCCATACAGCGTCCCTAGTACATTACAAGTTGTTGATAAATATGTGATTATTGATTTCCTGATGAGTTGGTCTCTGTTGGGCTCATTAACCTTACCTGAGGAAGAAAGACCAATGATTACTGGTTATACAGGTGTAGTAACAAATGCGGAGTCTTAGGCTGTAACATTAGATAGTCTGCTACTCTGCTTCCAAATGCTGATATAACATAATGGGCTTGTGTTTATAGCCTTTAAGTACCCACTCTGAATCAGTGAAGACATAATTGTGCTTGTGGTATTAAGCAAAATTTCCTGGTAAGAAAGGTGTCCATCTTTCTCTTTTTCAATTTTTCCTGTAATGATAAGATTGGCCTGTAAATTTATTATGAAGGAGGGAGTCAGAAAATGAGGGAGCAAGGGAGAGAGAGAGAAACTCTGTCTATACACTGAATGCATGTTGATCTTATGAATTTATGATCTTATGTCTTTGCCCTGGTTAGCCAGAACTTGAACGGTCAGATCAGTCAGATTTCATTTCTTGGCTTTTTTTTGTATCATATGATTTGATAGTCGCATGACCTCATGATAGGTCATATGAACCAAGATGTTTTGAGAATAAAAGGGGGCACTTCTATAATTATCTAGGAATGAAAAATACCATGTGGAGCTGTAGGGTCACCTTGCCATTACTGTCTTTTTTTCCTTTAACTTCTTCCTTTGCTTGTGAGCCTCCTTGTCTGACTTCCAACAGAGGCAATAAAAGGCTTCATCGTAGTTCTGTGGCTCATGGCCTGTGTAACTCTGCTGAATGTTTTCTGGCTTTGTATCAGTAGAACATCTCTCAAGAGAAAAGAAATATGTTGGCTGAAAACTGGCTCCAGAAATGTCATCCCTCTCTCTCTATAGCCAATAAAATGAGCACTATTCATTAGAACATTTAAGCAGATTATATTCTCCCAGCTCTCAGGGTGCCTTCCTCACATACTTTTCTGATATACTTAGTACTGATTATTACAATAATACCTTGGATTTATCTTTTGAAAATGCCTTTTTATATGTTTTCTTCATTGTTCTTTGGCAAATGCTTTTCTAATTAATCCTCACATGTTGAGGCTGCATGAGAACTGATTTCATATCTGCTCCCCATAGAGTTTTCTTCTCCATACAGCGTCCCTAGTACATTACAAGTTGTTGATAAATATGTGATTATTGATTTCCTGATGAGTTGGTCTCTGTTGGGCTCATTAACCTTACCTGAGGAAGAAAGACCAATGATTACTGGTTATACAGGTGTAGTAACAAATGCGGAGTCTTAGGCTGTAACATTAGATAGTCTGCTACTCTGCTTCCAAATGCTGATATAACATAATGGGCTTGTGTTTATAGCCTTTAAGTACCCACTCTGAATCAGTGAAGACATAATTGTGCTTGTGGTATTAAGCAAAATTTCCTGGTAAGAAAGGTGTCCATCTTTCTCTTTTTCAATTTTTCCTGTAATGATAAGATTGGCCTGTAAATTTATTATGAAGGAGGGAGTCAGAAAATGAGGGAGCAAGGGAGAGAGAGAGAAACTCTGTCTATACACTGAATGCATGTTGATCTTATGAATTTATGATCTTATGTCTTTGCCCTGGTTAGCCAGAACTTGAACGGTCAGATCAGTCAGATTTCATTTCTTGGCTTTTTTTTGTATCATATGATTTGATAGTCGCATGACCTCATGATAGGTCATATGAACCAAGATGTTTTGAGAATAAAAGGGGGCACTTCTATAATTATCTAGGAATGAAAAATACCATGTGGAGCTGTAGGGTCACCTTGCCATTACTGTCTTTTTTTCCTTTAACTTCTTCCTTTGCTTGTGAGCCTCCTTGTCTGACTTCCAACAGAGGCAATAAAAGGCTTCATCGTAGTTCTGTGGCTCATGGCCTGTGTAACTCTGCTGAATGTTTTCTGGCTTTGTATCAGTAGAACATCTCTCCAAGAGAAAAGAAATATGTTGGCATCTCCCAGCAAAAGCTGTATCTGTTTTCTGTGATATGTATGCAGACACTATCAGTGAAGCAAATCTGAATCAAGCAATGACTCTGCTCTCCAAGTTTATGTTGTCATCGTGCTATGATGGATACAAATGCTGTAGCATCTATCATTGTGACTCATGCCACATGCTTCTCTGGAGCCAATCCTCCTAGACTTAGTCTTTTAAAAGAGTCTCAACTTGTGGGTAACGACATGAATATTTCCAAAGTCAGCCCCTATTTTATGTCATACACTCTGCCACTTTTGTACGTTATATCTAATTATTTTTTGAAAATCTGTTAGCTAAGTGTCATCTCCCCGTGTGAAATCTGAAGAAAAAGAAGAGCAGAGAGATGAAGAAAATGGCCTCATCAATAAGATGTAGGTTCTGAGTTCCATCTTGTTATACATCTGTCTGCTTTTAAATCCATGTTTTTTCTGCTAAACCCTGATATCTCTTTAATTAACAATTACCATCAACTTATAATACAATAATGTCTAACTTTTAATTGTTATCTCAGAGAAGTCAAATTCCACATATCTATGAATAAACTCTAGTGGCTTAGATGGTAAAGAATCTGCCCTCAGTGCAGGAGATCTGGATTTGATTCCTGAGTCAGGAAGAGCCCCTGGAAAAGGGAATGGCAACCCACTCCAGCATTCTTGCCTGGAGAATTCCGTGGACAGAGGAGCCTGGCAAGCTACAGTTCATGGGGTCTCAAAGAGTTGGATACAACTAAATGACTAACACTTTTACTTCATTTTCATGAATAAGTCTATTTTCTTTAATTTTATTTTACATAACTTACATGCATTTTTAAGTCATAAGTTAGGAAAACTAAACAGTCACAAAATTAATAAGTTCTCAGTTTAGGTAAATTATTGAAAAATAATTGATCCTAAAATTGTCAACACAGCAGCAGCTGCATAAGAGTTAACCTGTTTCTTGTGCTTTTTCTCCTTGAAGATGAACTAACAAGGTTTTATTCTCTTCTAAAGAAGATTATTTCAGAGCGTAGGATGTTTTATTATGATTATACACTATTAGTGTTCTCAATTCTATAAATATATGCTTTGAAATATAGCAATCAGGTAGAATTTTAGCACCTTACCAACCAAGAAAGGAAGTATGTACCTAAATTATCATCACCACACTGACAATTTGCAACTTTATTAATAAAGTTTGAAAGAAGTCTATCCCAACTTTATGGAAACTTTAATGTGAAAAGTAATGTTTTTATCTTATTCCAAGGAAATGTTTCCAGTTCTAATACTGAACACATACTGAAGAATGAAAATAGCAAAATCCCAGAGTGAAAAAAAAAAAAAAAAATACAAGTCTCATTCAACAATGCTGCTCTCAGAGGTGAGCAAGATTAAAATGTATTTCCCTAGCAACCTTTATTTCTCATTAAAGTAAGGGCACAGGCATGTGTGTGTTAATGAAACTGTGAGATCTTTTTTGTTTTTTCCCTGTTTCACGCCTCTGCTTGGAGAATGCTCAAGCAAAGTTATGACTATTCCAGTTGGTCAGTTCTCTAGGGAAGTGTACACAGGCCAGCATTTATCTGCTTACTACGAATGATCCACATCTCCACTGCATTGGACACTAGGAAGTTCTCTGTATCAAGTTTCCTCAAGATAATCAAAGGTAGGATTTCCCTGGTGGTCCATTGATTAAGACTTTGCCTTCCAATATAAGGGGTGTGAGTGGGTTCGACCCTTGGTCAAGGAGCTAAGGTACCACACACCTCAAGGCCAATTACGTGGATGAGCCTCAACTGTTTTGTTCTTTTTTTTTGCTCTCTACTAATGAATGCCTAAAGTAGAACACCAATAAAAGATATCAGTTGAGCTCAAATCTTCCCTTGACTGAAGGGAACGTCCCTGTCCATATCCAGATTGGGCATACTTTTCTTTGTCTTCCTGACACTATTGCCTCTTAAACCTTGGACTAGTTGCATTTTTAAGTCATAAGTTAGGAAAACTAAACAGTCACAAAATTAATAAGTTCTCAGTTTAGGTAAATTATTGAAAAATAATTGATCCTAAAATTGTCAACAGCAGCAGCTGCATAAGAGTTAACCTGTTTCTTGTGCTTTTTCTCCTTGAAGATGAACTAACAAGGTTTTATTCTCTTCTAAAGAAGATTATTTCAGAGCGTAGGATGTTTTATTATGATTATACACTATTAGTGTTCTCAATTCTATAAATATATGCTTTGAAATATAGCAATCAGGTAGAATTTTAGCACCTTACCAACCAAGAAAGGAAGTATGTACCTAAATTATCATCACCACACTGACAATTTGCAACTTTATTAATAAAGTTTGAAAGAAGTCTATCCCAACTTTATGGAAACTTTAATGTGAAAAGTAATGTTTTTATCTTATTCCAAGGAAATGTTTCCAGTTCTAATACTGAACACATACTGAAGAATGAAAATAGCAAAATCCCAGAGTGAAAAAAAAAAAAAAAAAAATACAAGTCTCATTCAACAATGCTGCTCTCAGAGGTGAGCAAGATTAAAATGTATTTCCCTAGCAACCTTTATTTCTCATTAAAGTAAGGGCACAGGCATGTGTGTGTTAATGAAACTGTGAGATCTTTTTTGTTTTTTCCCTGTTTCACGCCTCTGCTTGGAGAATGCTCAAGCAAAGTTATGACTATTCCAGTTGGTCAGTTCTCTAGGGAAGTGTACACAGGCCAGCATTTATCTGCTTACTACGAATGATCCACATCTCCACTGCATTGGACACTAGGAAGTTCTCTGTATCAAGTTTCCTCAAGATAATCAAAGGTAGGATTTCCCTGGTGGTCCATTGATTAAGACTTTGCCTTCCAATATAAGGGGTGTGAGTGGGTTCGACCCTTGGTCAAGGAGCTAAGGTACCACACACCTCAAGGCCAATTACGTGGATGAGCCTCAACTGTTTTGTTCTTTTTTTTTGCTCTCTACTAATGAATGCCTAAAGTAGAACACCAATAAAAGATATCAGTTGAGCTCAAATCTTCCCTTGACTGAAGGGAACGTCCCTGTCCATATCCAGATTGGGCATACTTTTCTTTGTCTTCCTGACACTATTGCCTCTTACTTGGACCTTCCACAAAGTCTCCTGTGGCTGTTTCCACTGTTTCCATTCAGCTTTCCACACAGCAGCAAGAAAGCACCTCTAAAATTGTAAATCATGTCATGCCACTTGCCTACTTAAAATCCAGGAGGCACTTAAATTTGCACTTAAAATTCAGTCTTTCCCAAGCCCAAACATATTAGTCAATATTTACTTTTTTCTTTTCCACTATGGTTTATTAAAGGTTATTGACTATAGTTCCCTGTGGTAACAGTAGGACCTTATTGTTTATTCACTCACTACATAATGGTTTGCATTTGCTAGTCTCAAACTCCCAGTCCCTTCCCTCCCCTACTCACTCCCCTAGTCTTGGTGACTACAAGTCTGTTCTCTATGTCTGAGTCTGTTTCTGTTTCATAGATATGTTCATTTGTGTCATATTTTAGATTCCACATATAGCTGATATGATGTGGTATTTGTCTCCTCCTTCCAACTTACATCACTTAGTATAATAATCTCTAGGTTGACACATGTTGCTACGAATGGCATTATTCCATTCTTTTTATGGCTGACTCATATTCCATTGTATATGTGTGCACCATGTCTTCTTTCTTCCTCTGTGGGTGGACATTTAGGTTGTTTCCATGTCTTGGACATTGTAAGTAATGCTGCTGTGAACATAGGGATGCATGTGTCTTTTCAAATTAGAGTTTTGTTCAGATACACACTCAGGAGTGTGATTGCTGAATCATATAGCAACTCCATTTTTAATTTTTTGAGTGACCTCCGTACTGTTCTCCATTATGGTTTCACTAGTTTCCATTTCCACCAATTGTGTAGGAAGGTTTGCTTTTCTCTACACCCTCTCCTGCATTTGTTATTTGTAGACTTTTTTAGTGATGGCCACTCTGACACGTGTGAAGTGATACCTTATTATAGTTTTTATTCTCTGATAATTAGTGATATTGAGCATCTTTTCATGTTTCTCTTGGCTGTCTGTATATCTTCTTTGGAAATATCTTCGCTTTTTGCCCGTTTTTTTGACTGGGTTTTTTGTTTGTTTGTTTGCTATTGAGTTGTATGAGCAGTTTGTAAAATTTGGAAATTAAGCCGTTATCGGTCACATCATTAGCAAATTTTTTCTCTCATTTCCTAGGGTCTTTTTGTTGTGTTTATGGTTTCCTTTCCTGTGCAAAAGTTTACAAGTTCAATTAGGTCTGATTTGTTTATTTTTGCTTTTATTTCTATTTTCTTGATAGTCTAACCTAAGAAAATATTAATATGATTTACGTCAGAGAATGTTTGGCGTATGTTCTCCTCTAGGAGTTTTATGGTGTCATGTATTATATTTAAATCTTTATGCCATTTTGAGTTTATTTTCATATGTGGTGTGAAGGTATGTTCTAAATACATTGACTTACGTGAAATAACCAATATTTAAATGTTCACCCTATGGTGTAAGTACTGTTAAATATTACTGTCCTAATTGAATAGGCAATGAGTCTGAGGCACAGAAAAGACAGGAAACCTATCTATGGTTCTATAGGTAATAACTGGTGAATCTAGAATTAAAGCCTCAACGTTTGCCTTCAGAATCTATATCTGAATCACTGCAGGTCGTTACTCAAATGTCCTGCATAGCTGGCCATTGTCTACCCATCCAGCCCGACTGAATCCATGAGAAAAGAAGCTCCCCAAGGGCAGAGGTGTTAATTTGCTCAGTTCACTGAGAACCTGGAACAGTGTGTGTATCTAGGAGGCAAGCTTTTGTGGACTTTGCACATGCTGATCCCTCTGCCTGGAAACACTTTTGAATTTTACCACAGGCACTTCCTTCTTATCTTTTTTTTTTTTTTTAAAGATTTATTTATTTATTTATTCTAGGGGTGGGGTGAGGGGAGGGAGGGGAGCAGGCAGGCTACTTCTATTGGTCTTTCATTTGTCTGTTTTCATCCATCTTTGTTCTTTGGCCCGTGTGGGCCTCCCATCACAGCAGCCTCTGTTGTCGCAGAGCACCAGCTCTGGGCTCATGCGTGCCAGAACTCCGGCTCGGTAATTGGACACATGGGTCCAGCCACTCCGTGGCACATGGAATCTTCCCAGGCCAGGGATCGAACTGGCGCCCCTTGCACTGCAAGGCAGTGTCCTTACCCACTGGACCACTAGAGAAGCCCCCTTCTTATCTTTAAGGTCTTAATTGTGACCCTACTGCTAAACCCCCAAAAGAGGCCCTCCCTACCCACCCTACAGCAAATCCTATCAGACTATTCTTATCTCATCTTTCAATTAATTTCCTTCATGCCATTTACCTCAGCTTGGACTTCTTGTTAATTAAAATATTCTTTTCTTTTGTGACTTATCTTCCGGAATGTAAACTCCACAAGAGCATAGACATTTGGACTATTGTAAACCCAGTGTCAACCCACAGCAGGAATTCGAAAAATATTTGTTGAATGAATCAACTTTCCATTTTCAACTTTAAGCTCAGAAACAGCCTCAAACATGCATAGTTATTTCTGGTGTAGTCATAAATTTAGTAGATATTAATTTATCATGAGGTCAATTTTATGCTGGAAACTGAAGATGCCACACAGAACATTCCTCTTTGTGCTAGACTGTGAGCTGTCCAAGTTAGGGCCATGTTTAACTTGCATCACAATAATACATAATTAAAATGTATTATGATATGATGTTACAGTAGAATAACTTATTATTCTTAGGATTTAAGTCACAGTACCAAATTTCAAGCTGATATAACTAGCTAGACTGTTTTATTTTCCAGTGGGGTATATATATACATATATATACATACATATATATATATGACAGGTGTCCTATTAACTGACCTGGTTGGGGCTAAACTATTGTCTTCCATATATCTTTCAACAGGAAGATGCCCTCTGGTTTGATTTTGGCCTTCCTCATAGGACACGTAGCAACTTGCATGGCTCACAATATTGCGTAATGGTTCCTGCCATTGGAGTTTTTTTTCAAATGCTGGTTTCTGCCTCTGCAAAAATAACCTCACAACTGAACTTTCCAAGAAGGCACCCTTTCTCCCATTTATGCTGCCCCCTATCCTTGATCACAGTATTTCCTGTAACTCTGTGTCATGCTTTCTTATAGTAATGTCTTTAATTTTATTTTGTTCATATAGTGTTGGTCCCTAATTCTCCAAAGGTCCAGTTTCACCCTTCGCAGGATCTCATACTCCCACTTTAATTACCTTTTCTAATCTTTATTGTCTTTGGTTGAATTCTTCAATAATATACCGTAAGAATTAAGCACCAACTCTCTGCTGAGGGATCACCACAGATATCAGTCATACAAGATCCTTTCACAGGAACTGATGCCATGCCCAGTCCCGCTCGACTCTACCACATGCATTCATATAGGTGCATGTGTCAGTGTGTCTGTGTGTCTCTATGGGGTATGTAAATCACATGTCTATCTCCCCATGAAAATAGTTATGTAACCTGCACAGTAGATAAGATTTACAGTAGACTTAGGTCCAAAAACAGCAGGAATTAACCCGAACCCAAGCAGGAATTAAAAATATTTGTTGAATGAATCAACTTTCCATTTTCAACTTTAAGCTCAGAAACAGCCTCAAACATGCATAGTTATTTCTGGTGTAGTCATAAATTTAGTAGATATTAATTTATCATGAGGTCAATTTTATGCTGGAAACTGAAGATGCCACACAGAACATTCCTCTTTGTGCTAGACTGTGAGCTGTCCAAGTTAGGGCCATGTTTAACTTGCATCACAATAATACATAATTAAAATGTATTATGATATGATGTTACAGTAGAATAACTTATTATTCTTAGGATTTAAGTCACAGTACCAAATTTCAAGCTGATATAACTAGCTAGACTGTTTTATTTTCCAGTGGGGTATATATATATATATATATACATACTATATATATATGACAGGTGTCCTATTAACTGACCTGGTTGGGGCTAAACTATTGTCTTCCATATATCTTTCAACAGGAAGATGCCCTCTGGTTTGATTTTGGCCTTCCTCATAGGACACGTAGCAACTTGCATGGCTCACAATATTGCGTAATGGTTCCTGCCATTGGAGTTTTTTTTCAAATGCTGGTTTCTGCCTCTGCAAAAATAACCTCACAACTGAACTTTCCAAGAAGGCACCCTTTCTCCCATTTATGCTGCCCCCTATCCTTGATCACAGTATTTCCTGTAACTCTGTGTCATGCTTTCTTATAGTAATGTCTTTAATTTTATTTTGTTCATATAGTGTTGGTCCCTAATTCTCCAAAGGTCCAGTTTCACCCTTCGCAGGATCTCATACTCCCACTTTAATTACCTTTTCTAATCTTTATTGTCTTTGGTTGAATTCTTCAATAATATACCGTAAGAATTAAGCACCAACTCTCTGCTGAGGGATCACCACAGATATCAGTCATACAAGATCCTTTCACAGGAACTGATGCCATGCCCAGTCCCGCTCGACTCTACCACATGCATTCATATAGGTGCATGTGTCAGTGTGTCTGTGTGTCTCTATGGGGTATGTAAATCACATGTCTATCTCCCCATGAAAATAGTTATGTAACCTGCACAGTAGATAAGATTTACAGTAGACTTAGGTCCACAATGAGACCATAAACAAGAAAGGGAATAATTATTCCAATGATGATGAATGCATTGTCCTAGTTATTTACAGCAGTTATGAAATTCAAGCAAAACAAAATCAAACACATAAAAGCTTCATCCTTCAAGCATAACAGATAGCCGCATAGGTTCATAAATAAAGTGCCTTCAAAATATATTTATAGTTACTGATTATTTCTTTATAAAAAGAGTAAGAAAATTGATGAAGGAGTAATAATGTTACTTAGCAAACAGTTTTAAACAAGTTCCCTCACTCCCTTGAAGGAATTAGACATGTGCCCTCCTTTAGAAAGTGAATAGGCTTAGAGTAGTAGCAAGGATTGACTTGGTTGATACAGACAGTGCAATGCTTCTCACCTGGAGCACTTTTATCTTCCACTCCAAGATGCATTGGGCAGTGTCTGGAAACATTTATGGTTGTCTCAACGAGGAGATACATCAATCAGTGAAAACTAGGATGCTGCCAAACATCCTACAGTATATAGATTGACCCCCTTCATACATCAACACAGACACACAGACACACACCCCAAATAATTTTCTAGCCTCAAATGCCAGTAGCACCAAGGTTGGGAAACCCTGAGAGAGCTGAATACAGTCCTCAGAATCTGATTCTGTAGTCTTTCCCTAAAGACATCATACAAATTATAGTTAATGTTTTCTAAGTCCCCTTATTGGGTATAATTCACTCAGAAAATCTTTATTAGAAAATACTATGGGAGTGTAAGCTATGTCCCTTCTTGACTCCTTCTGTAGTATAATTGGACATGTTGGAGAGATGTTATTAGTACTGAGTCCTTGGAATTTTATGTAAAAGATGTTATAGTCATTTACCAATTTACCAAAAGTTCCTCTTGGTAGACATAAGAAGGATTCATAGTCTCAGTGCTGTGACAAGGACAAGAGTCAGAAAGTTTTTAATAATTTTGCTTCCAGTAAGTTCTCAGTCATCTGTGAGATAATTGTGCAGATTACTTGTAATACATATTTTTTTCTTCTAATCATTCTTGAAATTGACCCCTTGCTGTGTATAGACATGCGTGATTATTGAGTGGCCTTGGGTACCCTCTGGGACAAATAATTTATACTTTCTGCTGTCAGGAACTTGGAAATAATGGAATATTATGACTTTTACTGTATCTCAAAAAGTAGCTTTGAGAAGAGGTTAGCATAGAGATAAGATTATAAGGTATAGAAATAGTGAAAAGAGCTGCCAACCTGATGGAAAGCCAGGGTAGAGATACTAGCTTAGCTTTGCTCTCAAGCTATACTCCCTTTACTTTGATTACTTACTCTCTCCCAGGGCTTAATTCTAGTTCTTGATTTCCAGTTATTTCATATAAGCAATACTCTGTCTTTGTGTGTGTGTGTGTGTGTGTGTGTGTGTGTGTGTACTTAGTTGTTCAAGTTGTGTCCGACTCTTGGTGACCCCATAAACTGTAGCCCAGTGGGTTCCTCTCTCCGTGGAATGTTCCAGGCAAGAATACCAGAGTGGGTTGCCATTTCCTACTCCAGGAGATCTTCCCCACCCAGGGATCAAACCCACATCTCCTGCGTCTCCTGCATTGGCAGGCAGATTCTTTACCACTGCATCTCTTGGGAAGCTCACATGAACAATACTATTGATATATTACTAGAATTAATAACTGTTATAAGTATTAGTGTTACTGTATTAGTAATATTTGAGCATCTGCTAAGAGCTATTTACTTAATGTTTTATTTATATTTTCCCACTCTCCTTTTAAATAACCCATGTTCCCATTGTGATTGAAGGAGACAGTGAAGCTTATATAAGCTGTCTTGCTTTACTGGGGTTATAGAGCTTGTAAGTGGGTCATTCTCATTCAAACACAAGTTTGTCTGATTCTGTACACAGGCAATGGCCCTTATCTCCAAGTTATTACTATACTAGAGTTCATGGTGATTTATTTTGACATGTAAACAGGGTTTTTTTTTATTTTTTGTTTCCATCAGACAAGTCTTAAGTTTTATATGAACTTTAGAAGGGGATGCTTAGCGATTCTCAGTCATCTGTGAGATAATTGTGCAGATTACTTGTAATACATATTTTTTTCTTCTAATCATTCTTGAAATTGACCCCTTGCTGTGTATAGACATGCGTGATTATTGAGTGGCCTTGGGTACCCTCTGGGACAAATAATTTATACTTTCTGCTGTCAGGAACTTGGAAATAATGGAATATTATGACTTTTACTGTATCTCAAAAAGTAGCTTTGAGAAGAGGTTAGCATAGAGATAAGATTATAAGGTATAGAAATAGTGAAAAGAGCTGCCAACCTGATGGAAAGCCAGGGTAGAGATACTAGCTTAGCTTTGCTCTCAAGCTATACTCCCTTTACTTTGATTACTTACTCTCTCCCAGGGCTTAATTCTAGTTCTTGATTTCCAGTTATTTCATATAAGCAATACTCTGTCTTTGTGTGTGTGTGTGTGTGTGTGTGTGTGTGTGTGTACTTAGTTGTTCAAGTTGTGTCCGACTCTTGGTGACCCCATAAACTGTAGCCCAGTGGGTTCCTCTCTCCGTGGAATGTTCCAGGCAAGAATACCAGAGTGGGTTGCCATTTCCTACTCCAGGAGATCTTCCCCACCCAGGGATCAAACCCACATCTCCTGCGTCTCCTGCATTGGCAGGCAGATTCTTTACCACTGCATCTCTTGGGAAGCTCACATGAACAATACTATTGATATATTACTAGAATTAATAACTGTTATAAGTATTAGTGTTACTGTATTAGTAATATTTGAGCATCTGCTAAGAGCTATTTACTTAATGTTTTATTTATATTTTCCCACTCTCCTTTTAAATAACCCATGTTCCCATTGTGATTGAAGGAGACAGTGAAGCTTATATAAGCTGTCTTGCTTTACTGGGGTTATAGAGCTTGTAAGTGGGTCATTCTCATTCAAACACAAGTTTGTCTGATTCTGTACACAGGCAATGGCCCTTATCTCCAAGTTATTACTATACTAGAGTTCATGGTGATTTATTTTGACATGTAAACAGGGTTTTTTTTTATTTTTTGTTTCCATCAGACAAGTCTTAAGTTTTATATGAACTTTAGAAGGGGATGCTTAGCGATCAAAGTATTATATACTAGTTATATATTTTACTAGTTATATATTTTGGTAAAGGCAGAAAAAAGTTCGGGATCATTATTTTGACATTGGCAGATAGCAGTCAAGAACATGTAACATTGTTCTGAATCCTGTTGACATTCACTGGTTATAACCTTTAATTATGAGTTTGACACCCCAATTACATACGTATGTTGAAGACATTTGTTCTTTTGAAAAGGACCTTTACCTCCTGGGAGGACAAACTTAGCTGACTTTGCTATTTCTAAAAATTATGAAATCCTCTTGAAATTACTCTTGATACTCCTATACTGATTTAAGGGCTTAAAATTGAAGGTTTTAACTTGAAAAATATGTAGTTTCCTTTTTTGTTTGCAGCATTTGTGTACACACAGTTAAAATATCATAGTTCAGTGTTTCAGTAGTAAGGATAACTACCACTTGCAGTGTGGAGTTTCTTTAAAACAGAGTGAATAATTAAATTGCACAATCATCTCTGGTTTTATTTACTTAAGCATTCTTTCACATTTTCTAGGTTTTTTTTTTTTTTCCTCTGATGATTATGTGGAATATGGTTGAACATTCACAAACTATTGCAAAAGGGTAAGCAATGAAAACTGGGTTTCTTTCCATTAACAGACTCTACAGGTCATTCGATGGAGTCAATCATTTGTGAATCTAGTCTTTCCAGAAATATTTTTTGCATACAGATATAGATGAGTATAGATATAGATATACACACTTCTACAAATATATACACACATATGCATATATTTGTATGTATGTGGTTTCTTCCTTTTGGCTATAAATGTGAGTATATTATATAAATACTCTCCTGTACTTTAGTTTTCTTACACTTGGTAACATGTCTTAAAACACTGCATACTGGTCGTTTCTCCTTTTAGCCGACCCGCTGTTCTAGCAGCGTCTTCCACTTTAACAACGTCTATTCTCCCTTAAACCAGCCAGCTGTAGGGGCAGCGACTCTCCCTTCCCCCACTCTAATAAACTCTACTTTCCTCTCAAAAAAAAAACAAAAACAAAAACAAAAAAAAACACTGCATACTGTCAAATACAGAGTTATTTCATTGCTTGTAAGAGCTGCAAGATGTATTGCTGAATAGACGTTGAGATTTGCCTTTGGAAAACCAGACTAAGAAGCATTGTAGCTGTCTAGAATCAACTTTTAATTTCTTTTACATATATTACCATTTGTTTAGCTTCATAGCTCATGCCAGTCATGTTCTTTCACGACTCTCCACGCTTTCAAATTTGATTTTATTTGTTGTTTGTTACCATCATTTTTCTCCACCTCCTCATATCACAATGAATTGGTTTCCCTGCATGTCAAAACTGTCACTGAAATGCTGTTTAGAACACTCTCAGGCTTTGCAAGCTGTGTTGAACTCATTACTCATTTCTCTAGAAATAGTGTTTCATGAGAAAGACCATGTCTTGATTATATATTTCCTAGTAAAAGTAAAGAGACAGAAGGTTATGTTGCTGCCCTCATTCATCTTCAGACTCAGAATAAATCAGAAAAATCCATTGTTATTTTGCTTATATAATTGTTTAGAGGCCATAAGTTACTAGTATATCAAATTTAACAACATTAATTTTTCTCCTGTTCTTAGAAATATGTCTTGAAGGCTCTCCATTTCCTAGGCTTTATGCCATGTTTTAAGGATTCACTAGGAAAAATTTCAGACTCCTGCTTTGCATGAAGCTAATGAAGGAGACAAGCATGTCAGTAAAATGTAATAGGACATGGTTTTGTATAATCAGGGTGTGCATTGAATATTATGGGAATCCAAAGAGGTATGTAGCCAGGTAGGGGTCAGGGGAAGGCTTCACTAATTGGGTAATATTTGCTTTGAATCTTAATGGCTGAGTAGTTTAAGCCAGACAGGGACAGGATTCAGGAAGGAGTGATGTTAAGAAGTAGAGAAGAAACAAAAGATTCAAGTGGAAGGAATTCAGTCCAAAGCAAGAAATAAATTTGGGAAATGCTAAGTTTGTATAACTGAAGTATACTGCACATGTGATGGCTACAGAGAAACCCTGGGGGCAGTCATGGATCTTCATGCCAAGGAGCTTTGAGCAGCTTAAGTTTTTAGGCAGGGAGCAACGTGAGTGGATTTTAACTCTGCCAGCTGTATGGCAGATGGACCTGAGAAAGACAAGAGTGGGCCATTTCAGAAGCTACTGAAATAGTCCAGGCCAGAGCTGATGAGACACAGATCTAAGCTTTGGCAGGGGATGATGGAGAGAAAAAAAGTTTGAGATTTATCTAGAAATTAAACAGACAGATCTTAATTCACTTCTGAGTCATTCAATAAGAAACTGCTCATGATCCACGGGCTAGCAGGTTCTGTCCTAAATAACGAGGATTAATGGAACATATGAAGAAAAGAGGCAAATTATCAAATAAGAGCAACAATCTTTTCCATGCTGCATTGGAAGTTTCTACTAGTGCAATGAGGACAGAGAGAGAGAGAGAGAGAGAGAGTGTAATGGTTCTCTCTGGGGAACTGCCAGTCTCAGCTCAGCTGGAGCCTCGCATGTGAATGGAAAGGAGTCAGGGAACAGAGCCCAGAGGCTTTACATGCCTCATTAAGAGTTTGGACTTTATCCACTAGGCAAGGCAAGCAATTGACGAGTTTTAAGCCAGACATGCCCTTTAAAAAGTTTCCTTTAAGAATCATGAGCAAGACAAATTAGAGGTGGATGAGACCTGAGGCAGGAAGAAGAGCAAAAAAAGGCCAGCTTAATAGCTAGAGGTGGGGTGAGAATTACTAGAGCAATGGCAGGAATGGAGGACAGGACACAGATTAAGACAGATGTTATAAATTAGAACCAGTAATGAATTATGAATTTGAGGGGTGAGTAGAACCATAAAATTGAGACTGACTCCCAAATTCTGCAGCGATCACCTGGGTAAGCAGGGGCGGGACCCCACAGAAGGGGCTGTGTTGCTGGGGAGTGTGTGAGGTTTTGGTTCTGTTGAATTTTAGGAACCTGCGCAAACACCAACTGGAGAAGTTGGCAGGCTGAATTTATGGGACTGTCAGCGGTGTTGTCTGATGAAAGATACAAAAAGATCTGAGAATTATTGTGTGTCTTTGGCAGTTGGATCTGTGGAGGGGGATCACAATGTGCAGGGAGAGTGTGTAGACTGTAGAGTGAGGCCAAAAGAAGTTGATGAATAAACTTCTGAGAAACTGTCTAGCATGATGGGCAAGGTCACGTGATCACCACCTGAAAACACTTCCAACTTCATGGCTTCAGCCGTGTAGATCTTATTCTGTTTTTTTCAGATACTCCAACTGTGGTCCCATTTAGGGCCATTGAACTAACAGGTTTTTTCCTCCAGAAAATGTTATGCTTAATGGCTACTGCCTCAGAGATGACACCTCTGAACACCCTATATCACTCCCTCCATTCACACCCCTGTCATCTCCGTCACCTTCTCTCTCATTTATTATCTTCACGGTTTTGATTAGTCACTTATTTAGTATCCTTTTGCCTCTCCTAATTCTCTCCATTAAATCACCCTGAAATGGGATACTGCCTATCGATTTTGTCATGTACTTCCAGCCACAGATTTGCTCCTAAGATATGATAGCTTGAGAAATATTTGAACTATAGATGTGGCTTTAATTATAAATGTAACTATCAACTTTATTCCTATTTGGACTACATGCGCATTTGCAGAAAGACCATGACAATTTTTTTAAGTTCTGATATATGCTTTTGTCTTGACCACATATATTACTGCAGTATGTAACCTCAAATGTATTTATAGTTAGATTTTATAATCTAAGTGGAGATTTTGATTATCTTTAGATGAGTCAGAATCTCATTATTTGCAACACATGAACCACAAAACTAAATTTAAAAAAAAAACACATTTAAAATATAAGGTATAATACAAATACAAGGTATATATAAAATATAAGGTATAACAGATGTTTATAGACTTATCATCCAACTCAACATACAGTTCATCATCAATAAATGAACCTATTTCTCCCCTAAACTAGAACCTTTGCCTCAACATAGTATCTGTTATGCTATGTTGAGTTGGAGCACACCATCCTCCTGCTTTAAAAATAAAATTCTTGCATATGAGTATGTGTGCCTAAAAAATATTTTAATTAATTCATTCATTATTAATAAATGAATGAATTATATTTATTGAGCTTTTTAAAATGATACCACACGTGGTAGAACTCTTTGTGGCTTGCTTTTATTGCTCAACATTACTTTTCTATGATTCATTCATGTGATCTTACATTATTACAGTTCATTAATTTTTGCTACTGTGTAATATTCTATTGTGTTAGTATACCATAAATTGGGTTTCCCCAGTGGCTCAGTGGTAATGAAATTGCCTGCAAATCAGAAACTGCAGCAAACATGGATTCGATCCCTGGGTCAGAAAGATCCCCTGGAGGAGGACATGGCAACCCACTCCAGTATTCTTGCCTGGAGAATCCCATGGACAGAGGAACCTGGCAGGCTATAGTCCATGGGGTCACAAAGTTGGACAGAACTGAAGTGACTCAAAATGCACGCACCATAATCTAGACTCCTGTTAATAGACTTTTTTGTTAGTTTGTTTCAGTTTTAAGGCTTTTACTGTTACTGCTTTGCTATCACAACAATAGTGACTTGGTTGAGTTCTTGTTAGCTTCCCTACTGCGAAAGTTGTCTAGGGTCAAACTGTTGAATGATCAGTTTCATTTTTCTTTTTTGTTTCATTTTTAGTACTCCAAAGATTAAAAATATCCTTTTGTAAAACAGAGAAAACTGATTTTTAAGAAAATGAAAAAGATTAAAATCCAAGCCTGACTTTTTAAAAGTCTTTAAGGCATTTGTTATAATAATATCGTTTCTGTTTTATATTTTTGGTTTTTTGACCATGAAGTATGTGGAATCTTAACTCTCCACCCAGGGATGGAAACTGCACCCTTTCTTGCATTGCAAGGCAAATTCCTAACCACCGGACAGCCAGGCGAGTCCCTGAGCCCGATTTTTTAAATCAGGTTGATCACATGTAAATTTACTCTGTCAACTTGTTATTAAAACATGTCAGTCCCAAACTCCCTATCTGTTCCTTTTGCCCAACCTTGGTAACCATAAATTCCTTTTCTAAGTCTGTGAGTCTGTTTCTGTTTTGTAAATAGGTTCATTTCTTTTGTTATTTTTTTAGATTCTGCATGTAAGCAATATCATATTATTTTTCTTTCTCTCTCTGACTTACATCACTCATTAAGACAATCTCTAAGTCCATCTGTGTTGCTGCAGATAGCATTACTTTATTCTTTTTAGTGGCTGAGTAATAGTCCATTTTATATATGTACCACATCTCTTTATTCATTCTTCTGTTGATGGACATTTATTTCGTTGCTTCTATGCTTGGCTATTGTAAGCACCCTTTTATTTATTATTCTATTGTTTGGATTATACTTTTTGTGTATGCTGTATGGTAAACTTTTATGAACTGTATGTTTTTTAGTTATCTTCTCCCAGTTTGTGACTTGCCTTTTCACTTTAAAAGGCACATTTAAAAAATATTTTTATTTATTTATTTTTTGTTCTGCTGCATCTTCATTGCTACATGGGCTTTTCTCTAGTTGCAGTGAGTCAGGGCTGCTCTTTGTGGTTCATGGGCTTTTCATCACAGTGGCTTCTATTATTGTGGAGCACAGACTCTAGAGTTTGCAAATTTCAGTAGTTGCAGCTTGTGGACTCAGTTCTTGTGGCTCCTGGACTCTGGTGAACAAGCTCATTAGTTGTGGTGCATGGGCTCAGTTGCTCTGTGGTGTGTGGGATCTTCCTGGATTAGGGATTGAATCTATGTCTCCTGCATTGCCAGGTGGATTCTTTACCATTGAGCCTCCAGGGAAGCCCAAACGGCAAGTTTTATTGCGTCCAAAGATACTCATTCTCATATGTGCAATAAATTCTCACTTTCTGTGAGAAAGCAAATGGTTTTTGACCATGAAGTATGTGGAATCTTAACTCTCCACCCAGGGATGGAAACTGCACCCTTTCTTGCATTGCAAGGCAAATTCCTAACCACCGGACAGCCAGGCGAGTCCCTGAGCCCGATTTTTTAAATCAGGTTGATCACATGTAAATTTACTCTGTCAACTTGTTATTAAAACATGTCAGTCCCAAACTCCCTATCTGTTCCTTTTGCCCAACCTTGGTAACCATAAATTCCTTTTCTAAGTCTGTGAGTCTGTTTCTGTTTTGTAAATAGGTTCATTTCTTTTGTTATTTTTTTAGATTCTGCATGTAAGCAATATCATATTATTTTTCTTTCTCTCTCTGACTTACATCACTCATTAAGACAATCTCTAAGTCCATCTGTGTTGCTGCAGATAGCATTACTTTATTCTTTTTAGTGGCTGAGTAATAGTCCATTTTATATATGTACCACATCTCTTTATTCATTCTTCTGTTGATGGACATTTATTTCGTTGCTTCTATGCTTGGCTATTGTAAGCACCCTTTTATTTATTATTCTATTGTTTGGATTATACTTTTTGTGTATGCTGTATGGTAAACTTTTATGAACTGTATGTTTTTTAGTTATCTTCTCCCAGTTTGTGACTTGCCTTTTCACTTTAAAAGGCACATTTAAAAAATATTTTTATTTATTTATTTTTTGTTCTGCTGCATCTTCATTGCTACATGGGCTTTTCTCTAGTTGCAGTGAGTCAGGGCTGCTCTTTGTGGTTCATGGGCTTTTCATCACAGTGGCTTCTATTATTGTGGAGCACAGACTCTAGAGTTTGCAAATTTCAGTAGTTGCAGCTTGTGGACTCAGTTCTTGTGGCTCCTGGACTCTGGTGAACAAGCTCATTAGTTGTGGTGCATGGGCTCAGTTGCTCTGTGGTGTGTGGGATCTTCCTGGATTAGGGATTGAATCTATGTCTCCTGCATTGCCAGGTGGATTCTTTACCATTGAGCCTCCAGGGAAGCCCAAACGGCAAGTTTTATTGCGTCCAAAGATACTCATTCTCATATGTGCAATAAATTCTCACTTTCTGTGAGAAAGCATAAGATATAGAGGATATTGTAGCTGTGTGTATGCCATCCAACAGATGGACTTTTTAAGGCATATTTTTAAAAATACTCAGGTGAGCAAAACAGTATTCTTTTCTGTTTAACCAATGAGACAGTATGGGCTCAGAGACAGAAAGATAAATCTCAACTGGTTCTTGAGATAGATGAGTTCTAAATAACTCCTTTGTTTACTTGAACAATTCAAAATATATGGGAAATGGATAATACCCCTGCCTCGGGTGGTAGTGTAGAGATAAACCACAAAACCTTAAGTAAGGACTGGCTAATCTATTGTCTAACCAGAAATTCTATTGGAATTCCCACAGAGACATCAGTGTTCAATACTTACATATAAAAAGAAGGTATGATGGGTGAAAATAGGTAAATAAAAGACCAATAGAACTGGCCCGCCCGCCCCATCCCTCCACAACCCGCTCCCCCCGACAAAAAAATAAATAAATAAATAAATAAAATAAATAAAAAAAGAGAAGATATGAGAGAAGGCTGTAGGACCAGTAATAAAGTGTTTTTTTCCCTTTTATATTTTTTATTTGTTTGTTTTAGGGCCACTTCTCTTTCATTTATTTATTTTCATCCATCTTTGTTCTTTGGCCCGTGTGGGCCTCCCATCGCAGTGGCCTCTGTTGTCGCAGAGCACCGGCTCCGGGCGCATGCGCCCCAGAGCTCCGGCTCGGTAGTTGGACACATTGGTCCAGCCACTCTGCGGCACGTGGGATCTTCCCAGGCCAGGGATCGAACCGGCGCCCCTTGCACTGCAAGGCGGTGTCCTTACCCACTGGACCACCAGGGAAGCCCTTCCCTTTGATCTTTTAACTGACAATATGGTGGGTTTTTTTTTTTTTTTAATTTCTGTATTTTCCTGACATTTCCTCCTTCAAAGACAAGACGTTAGAACAAAAAAACAAGAAAACTACATAGAATGTGAATAGTCTCTGAAAGATAGCAATAATA
The DNA here is from genome assembly GCA_022376925.1 of Tragulus kanchil. Taxonomy (NCBI): domain Eukaryota; kingdom Metazoa; phylum Chordata; class Mammalia; order Artiodactyla; family Tragulidae; genus Tragulus; species Tragulus kanchil. The sequence continues at coordinate 50,412,639 of JAIOJX010000029.1, read as the reverse complement.
GAATGTTATTAAAATTGTCTGCTAGAAACTCCATTAATGTTTCTGTCTTTTGGAAGAGTCTCACTCATCACCCCAGGCATGGGTTTGGTCTTCTCCTGGGAGACTGTGGCTGCATGTGGATAGGCTGTGATCAAGCACCCACAAAGAACAGATACATTCCTGACACAGGGAACAATTTTCATATTGTGATGAAGAGAATTAGATTTGTATAGTTACATATTTGGTGAAGGTAAATTTGTTTTTCTTGAAATTCATCTTCCAATTAAAAAATATATTAAATGCTTGAATTCAAGTTTCATCCTAATAATTGATGATCTGTGTAATACATAGTATTCTGTGTGAGGGAAAGGAGCTTTGAGATTTTAAAGCAATCCACAAATATATGTGAATTTTGAGGCAAAATGGAGCTGAACGACTGAAATTACCTGTAGTCACATGTAAAAATGTTATCAGAGTAGTTAATATAAATTTCTTTAATAACATCTGGTCAATCTTAAGCAATACATTAAACTACCCTATCTACATGACTTTGGCGTGTCTGCTATCGACCCAAAGGAGATGTACACCTTAGCCCATAAAATGTATCTATGAAGAGAAAAAATATACTGGAAACTATTACATTTAGAATTTTCTATTTCTTTCGCTAAATGAAAGGTATTCCAGAGTAAACAATTTAATTGATGTGCACAGAGTATTTTCATAGGGATTGTTTTTTAAAGACAAGAATATGTTTGCAATTAAAACCACTGTAATTAAAAAGAGATACCTTATATTTGGTGATCCTAGAATATGCCTAAAGGAAGTGTGAAATAGCCTTAGTTTGACACTTAACAAGTACATAAGTGGTACGTATCTTAATGATTAATCACCTTAGAATTTGTTCCAGGGATTTTTTTTTATCCTGTAGAACTTGTAGTTTATAACAGGAAGATAAAAGTGTATTGCCTCTGAATTAAAGAGTTTATTTCAGTGCCCAAAGCCTAATAAGCATCAGGAAGCCTAGTACGTCTTCAAAATTCTTGGAATTTTTAATCTTTTACTGACTTTTAACAATACTCAATATTTGAAACTGTTACCTAAATGTCATTCTTTCTACAGTTTCCCTTATACACCTCCTTTATCCAGCCTGTTCTCTTTAGAGAAAACTGAGGGGGGAAAATCACCATTCTTAATATAGTGTCCCCTACCTTTTAAAAATAATAGACATTTAGGGCTGAAAGGAAAACTGGAGTCTAGATGTTCCTATAGACCCTGGTGGCACACATCCAGGGATGGAGAACTCATATAATTTCATTCTTCATACTGTTTAAAACACCCCAAATATGTCTCCCTACAACCTTTCCCCATGATCACATAGACAAAGTTAGTGTTGCTTCTAACAGCTGTTCAGGTATGAAAAGAACTTCTTTCTGATATAAGAAAGAGCTTAATTTCTAAGTTTTCTCTTTTCCAACTAAATATCCCACCAAGTATTCTTAGGATTTCTGCCCTTTTTTTGCCATTTCTTTAATTTTGCTTTTTTGTTTTACAGAGTTTTGTTGTTTGCAGATACGTATAATCCCAGATTAGTCATATGTATATCCCATCCCCCGTCATCCCACCCCTCCAGGCCTTCACGTAGCCCCTTTGTAAGATCCCTTAACCCATAAGGCATTGACAGTAGTTATCTCTTTTGCATATGATAATATGTAAATGTTACTCTTTCTGTATCTCTCTGCTTGGTTTTAAATCCTTTCACCATCTGACTCTTTTCCTTAAAGCACTTTATTACATGGGTCAAAACTTGAATGCTAACAAGAATCAGGCAATTAAGGTGAAAGTGTGAAATCGACTGGACAGAATGTTGCACATTAAACATTTAAAAATGGAATGGTCTTCTCTTTCTTAATAGGTGTGCTTTTCTCTCTGTCTCTCTCTCCACCCTCTCCTGGAACCTTTAGCATATAGCTAAATCCATCATTTGTTTTCCCACTTTTAGTAGAGACAGAGTTAAAAGAATATAGGAACTTTTCTCTCAAGTCTTTCATATGAAAAAAAAGCACGAGTACAAACATGATGCCCACAGACACTGACATTTGACTGCTTTTGAGGGAGACAATAAATTACACACCAGTGGTAACATCTGGCAAGAGAAATAACACAACCTGAAGAATCAAAGGCTTCTCGTCTCTGGTAGAAGATTGCCATGTGTCAACATGGACCCAGCATATGTTATAGCTTCCAAATTCCACCACCTAACCAGCCTGGAAATCCAGTTTTATTGTTGTTCGTTTGGGTTTCTTATGCAAAATGCCCTGATTCTTAAATGCTAGTAAGTGAATTTTTTTAAAGAAGAGAAAGAAAAATCTGTGTATCAACATTGTGCTTGCCAAACAAAATACATAAATGCATCTGTACGCCAGACATGGCAGGTTTGTTACTCCTGCTTACCAGTTACTGCTGCAGATGTTGTTTTTCAGGATTGAGGCTCATTTGGCTAAAATATGGAGCCAAAGAGGCACAGCTGGGCTGAGGGGGATGCGTGAGGGCTGAGCCAACACCAGGTGCGAGGGTGTATACAGACAAGCCAAGGGCAGCATCTCCTTAGGAGTCCAGTGGCAGGCGGTGGCCAGAGGGAGACATAAAGGGGGCACAACTGCAAAAAAGGCTTTCCTCAATTGGGTCACCGAATATGTATATCCCATCCCGCACCCACCCTCCAGGCCTTCACGTAGCCCCTTTGTAAGATCCCTTAACCCATAAGGCATTGACAGTAGTTATCTCTTTTGCATATGATAATATGTAAATGTTACTCTTTCTGTATCTCTCTGCTTGGTTTTAAATCCTTTCACCATCTGACTCTTTTCCTTAAAGCACTTTATTACATGGGTCAAAACTTGAATGCTAACAAGAATCAGGCAATTAAGGTGAAAGTGTGAAATCGACTGGACAGAATGTTGCACATTAAACATTTAAAAATGGAATGGTCTTCTCTTTCTTAATAGGTGTGCTTTTCTCTCTGTCTCTCTCTCCACCCTCTCCTGGAACCTTTAGCATATAGCTAAATCCATCATTTGTTTTCCCACTTTTAGTAGAGACAGAGTTAAAAGAATATAGGAACTTTTCTCTCAAGTCTTTCATATGAAAAAAAAGCACGAGTACAAACATGATGCCCACAGACACTGACATTTGACTGCTTTTGAGGGAGACAATAAATTACACACCAGTGGTAACATCTGGCAAGAGAAATAACACAACCTGAAGAATCAAAGGCTTCTCGTCTCTGGTAGAAGATTGCCATGTGTCAACATGGACCCAGCATATGTTATAGCTTCCAAATTCCACCACCTAACCAGCCTGGAAATCCAGTTTTATTGTTGTTCGTTTGGGTTTCTTATGCAAAATGCCCTGATTCTTAAATGCTAGTAAGTGAATTTTTTTAAAGAAGAGAAAGAAAAATCTGTGTATCAACATTGTGCTTGCCAAACAAAATACATAAATGCATCTGTACGCCAGACATGGCAGGTTTGTTACTCCTGCTTACCAGTTACTGCTGCAGATGTTGTTTTTCAGGATTGAGGCTCATTTGGCTAAAATATGGAGCCAAAGAGGCACAGCTGGGCTGAGGGGGATGCGTGAGGGCTGAGCCAACACCAGGTGCGAGGGTGTATACAGACAAGCCAAGGGCAGCATCTCCTTAGGAGTCCAGTGGCAGGCTGTGGCCAGAGGTAGACATAGGCTGTCACCGACAGTCACAACTGCATAAGATAGTAAGGCTTTCCCTCTAAATATGGTAGAACAAGCCAGGGAAGACTCTGTACATACAGGTCACTGGTAGTGGACATAGCTTAGAGGTAGGGAATTTAGAAGTAGTCAGTTGGGCAGAAAGTCTGAAATGGGAACCCATTTGCATGGCAGGAAGTGGATATAGAGAAGAAGGCAAGACAGAGAGTGGAACTAAAAAAGCAAGCAGCAGAGCTGACTTGATGTTGAACTATTAGCCTAGAGTCTCTTAAATCCAGAGCTGAGGAATGAGCTGAACCCATGATGGGTAGGAGATAAGGGATGCTGTGAGGGTGAAGGAGAGGGAGGGAGGCAAAACAGGATTGTGGTAAAAGAAAAACTAGGTACATCATCATACAGACAATTTTGTATCACCTAGGACTAAATATTAGTTTAAATGCACAAATGGATGATGTACGTAGATCCATCTTCCCTTTTGTTCAAGTAGAGCAATGATGAAAGTATCAAAGGAAAATATTCAAAATATTGACTCGGCCAAGACTATATGTGTATATGTATCTATGTATTTGTGTATATATATTTAAAATATCCTATATACATAAATACCCCTAAAGCACAATGTCTTGAAAAGAAATATTTGTATGCAGTACTTCGAGAATACCTGCTTATTCTTTCTTCACTAATCTTTTTTTTTGTTAATGAAAGTATCAAAGGGAAACAGAAATCCTGGAGAGGAATGAGCATTTGGAAAAGGAATCTTGGACCAGAGACCTCTATTGTAGCTATAATTTCAAAATTTTTCTCAAACAGCTCTTAATTTTTTCCTTAAGAAGTCAAGTCAGCTGGGCATCACTGTAGCTATTTTTAAATGGAATATGCTTCAAAAACTCTGTAGGGCTAATTGTATGTGATTATTTCTTCTCCAGAGATAGAGAGAAAGGGATCTCGAGAACTTTTACATTTAACAATCACCTTTATCTACTCATATGGACTTGAACCCACATGGTAACTGAAAGAAGTAACTGATTTTATAATTTCAACATTGATAATCCCCCCAAGATTCTGAAACCAACTATATGAAAAAGAAAAGAAAAATAGGCTAGTGAAAATTCTGAAGGCCAATATCACATCACTGAGTTTGCCTCTATGTACCTACTCTGGTATGGTACCTTGTGTGTACTGGTGCTTAATTAATATTTGTCAAATGAATGAATTTTCATAGTGTGGAAAGTAGTTTATAATCTTCTAAAAGAGAGATAATGAAAGCTCCCTCTTAATTTGCGCTTGTGAAAGATGTTTTTTTGTTGTTGAGAGTGATGATAAATAACAGGCTGAGAAGATTTTGTTTTATAATGAAAGACTCTCCAAGGTTAACATTTATATTATTTTTACTTGCAGATTCAAATTGGCTAGGCTTATCTATATTAAAATGTAAACTATTAAATCATAACCCTAAATCAGCATCCTTTTTAAAAACCATCTCTTGGGGAGTAATCATATGTAACAGATATGTTCTAATTTGACAACATTTCATAATCATTGGCAAAGATAATGTAATAGAGATAATAGAGACCACATAAAGAATAAACCCTTAATCAGCTTTAGAAATCAGCAAGATGTTGCTAAAATAGTCATGAATTATGAGGTAAAGACATATTAACTCAAGAGCTCATACAGTTCCTGTTGGAATGAAATATTAAAATATTTATTAAAATAGAGCTGTGATGAGACTATCAAAAGAAATCTATCCAAAACAGTAAGTGAGCCAAGGCTAGTCATCAGTTGGCTCAAGAAGGTCCCTTGGGCAAGACACATGGGAACCAACCTTGAAGAGGGAAGTTGAGATAATAGCAGGTGATGATTTTTTCCTACTTTCTGAAGTTCAGGAGCTGAGAGCAAGCTGTGTGGCTCTGTCATTCTTTTGGCAGGACGCTGAGGTCTTAGTGTAAACTACAGGTCGGAATGAATGTGATAAACTTACATCTTGACACTGAAGCCTAAATAGCTAGTCAAGCAAGCAAAAAAGCTGTCAACCATAATAGATGAAAGCAACACTTTGTTAGAAAATCCACCCCAAACCATTTTTTAGATCCTCTTCGTTTTCAGTTTGAGGTTTTCTCCTGTCCCAGCGATAGGACATGTGGCTGCCTTCTGAGTTTTTACCACACAATATCAAAACCATGCAGTTCTATTTGAGTGTTATATATTTGAAATATGGCAAAGAATATAATAATCACAAGCCATGTCATTATAATAAAAGTTGACTATTGTGGAAAAACTGGAAGCAAAATATAATATTTTAAAGGTACTAGAATGCTTAATAGTACAACTGTGTTTTAAATTTATTGGAGTATAGTTGATTTACAATGTTGTGTTAGTTTCAAGTGTACAGCGAAGTGATTCAGTTATACACACACATATATTCATTCTTTTTCAGATTCTTTACTCATATAGGTTATTACAGAATATTGGGTATACTCCCTGTGCTGTAGAGTTCCTTGTGATTATCTGTTTTATATATAATAGTGTGTATTTGTTAATTCCAAGTTCCTAATTTATCACTTTCCCTCTCTTGACATTTCCCCTTTGGTAAGCCTGTTTTGTAAATAAATTCATTTATAGTAAAATTAGATTCCATGTGTGATATATGATATTTGTATTTCTCTGTCATACTTATTTTACTTAATGTGATCATCTCTGAGTCTATCCTTATTGCTGCAAATGGCATTCATTACTTTGTTTTTTTGTGGCTGAGTAATATTTCATCTTATATATGTACCATGTCTTCTTTGTCCATTACTCTATTGATGGACATTTAAGTTGTTTCCATGTCTTGACTATTGTAAATGGTGCTGCAATGAATATTGGGGTACATGTGTTGTTTTGAATCATGGTTTTCTCCAGATATATGCCCAAGAGTGGGATTGCTATATCATATAGTACTTGTATTTCTGGGTTTTTTTTAAAGAAAACTCCATATTGTTCTCCATAGTAATTACACCAGTTCACTTTCCCACCAACAGTGTAGAAGGGTTCCATTTTCTCTACTTCATCTGCTGCATTGATTGTTTGTAGACTTTTTGATGATGGCCATGCTGACTGGTATAAGACGATACCTCATTATAGCTTTGATTTGCATTTCTCTGATAATTAATGATGTTGATCCTTTTTTCATGTGCTTTTCGGCTACCTGTATGTCTTCTCTGGAGAAAGGTCTATTTAGATCTTCTGCCCATTTTTTGACTGAGTTGTTTGTTTTTTTGAGATAGAGTTGTATGAGATATTTGTATATTTTGGAGATTAATCCATTGTTGTTGCTTCATTTGCAAACATTTTCTCCCATTCTGTGGGTTGTCCTTTCATTTTGTTTATGGTTTCCTTTGCTGTGCAAAGGCTTTTAATTAGATCACGTTTGTTTGTTTTTGTTTTTATTTTCATTTACTCCAAGAGTTGGATCAGAAAAAGATCTTGCTGTGATTTATGTGAAAGAGTGTTCTGCCCATGTTTTCCTCTAAGAGTTTGGTAGTGTCTAGCCCTACATTTAAGTCTTGGATCCATTTTGATTATGATTGTAAAACAATTTTTAGCCAATGATTGTGTTTATAATATACCTCACCTCAAAAACGTAACTGCTTCTCACAAAATTAATTACGAAGTCAGGTACAGTGACAGACTTTTGAAACCTTTTTAACAACGTTCCAATAGTAATATGGTTTTCACATCACCAGACTAGCAATCACAATTTCCTGAATCTTATTGAGACACTGGCTTATATGGCCAGGCAATAAACTGAGTAGATAGACATTTTCACTTACTTTGAAACTCACAAGTATATACATATGCAATGATTTCATTTATTTAAATCATTGCTTCATTCAGTACTATGATTTTATTTGCTGGCTCTCAAACATGTATTCTCTGATGTGAGAATCTTGGCCTTTTGTTTCAAATTTTTCTTTTCCAGTGGGAAAGTTGAAGCCTCTTGTTTCTGAAATATTACTCTTAGCTAAGTAAGAAATAAAGTATTTCAATGTGATTAAATTTGAAGAAATTATTTTGAAGTAAGGTATCAAAATCCATCTTGTTTTAAAGGCTTTTGTTATGGTGGGAATTAATTACATCATCTCAAGAGAAAAATGAAAGCATAAACTCAAGATCATGAAACTCATTTTAAAAGTTGTTTCTTAGCAGAAATTATCCTGGTAGTTGCTGCTGCCATTAAATGTGTACGGATCTTTTAGACCATCTGGTTGAAAGTCTCAAATCTCTACCTTTCTAGGGTGAAAAGCAGTTTAATATCTGCTTTGGTAAGTTTTCTGTTGTACTAGAGGGGCCATGCCCCAAGAAACAGGGCAGAATCAAATGATTTTGTGTGGGTGGCACTTAAGATTTTTCATCAGCCAGAGCACAGGAGATAGCAGGAAGGGGGCAGACAGAAAGAGGAAAGGGGGCCTCTGCAAAAGACAGAGATATGTACCTGAAACTGACCCTGCATTCTGTCTTCCATAAATGTTTGGAAATGTGTTATACCCCCAACAAACAACCTATCACTTGCTAATGCTGTTTTCTCACTAATATGCATTGTTATGATTTCCATGTGTACTAAAAAAAATCTCTAATTACAACAGAGAGAATGCTTTTGTAGACAAAAGCACCGTGATGGCTAAGCATAAAAAACCCGAGAGAATATGATTGTAAAACAATTTTTAGCCAATGATTGTGTTTATAATATACCTCACCTCAAAAACGTAACTGCTTCTCACAAAATTAATTACGAAGTCAGGTACAGTGACAGACTTTTGAAACCTTTTTAACAACGTTCCAATAGTAATATGGTTTTCACATCACCAGACTAGCAATCACAATTTCCTGAATCTTATTGAGACACTGGCTTATATGGCCAGGCAATAAACTGAGTAGATAGACATTTTCACTTACTTTGAAACTCACAAGTATATACATATGCAATGATTTCATTTATTTAAATCATTGCTTCATTCAGTACTATGATTTTATTTGCTGGCTCTCAAACATGTATTCTCTGATGTGAGAATCTTGGCCTTTTGTTTCAAATTTTTCTTTTCCAGTGGGAAAGTTGAAGCCTCTTGTTTCTGAAATATTACTCTTAGCTAAGTAAGAAATAAAGTATTTCAATGTGATTAAATTTGAAGAAATTATTTTGAAGTAAGGTATCAAAATCCATCTTGTTTTAAAGGCTTTTGTTATGGTGGGAATTAATTACATCATCTCAAGAGAAAAATGAAAGCATAAACTCAAGATCATGAAACTCATTTTAAAAGTTGTTTCTTAGCAGAAATTATCCTGGTAGTTGCTGCTGCCATTAAATGTGTACGGATCTTTTAGACCATCTGGTTGAAAGTCTCAAATCTCTACCTTTCTAGGGTGAAAAGCAGTTTAATATCTGCTTTGGTAAGTTTTCTGTTGTACTAGAGGGGCCATGCCCCAAGAAACAGGGCAGAATCAAATGATTTTGTGTGGGTGGCACTTAAGATTTTTCATCAGCCAGAGCACAGGAGATAGCAGGAAGGGGGCAGACAGAAAGAGGAAAGGGAGCCTCTGCAAAAGACAGAGATATGTACCTGAAACTGACCCTGCATTCTGTCTTCCATAAATGTTTGGAAATGTGTTATACCCCCAACAAACAACCTATCACTTGCTAATGCTGTTTTCTCACTAATATGCATTGTTATGATTTCCATGTGTACTAAAAAAAATCTCTAATTACAACAGAGAGAATGCTTTTGTAGACAAAAGCACCGTGATGGCTAAGCATAAAAAACTAGCTAGTTCTTCCTTCAGACTGATCATTGTCACAACTGGTCTGATGAGGCTTGTTTGAATTCATCAGCTAAAACAGAAAGTTAGATAAGTATGAGAATGGTTGTAATAGTAAGACACAATACTGAATTTACTAAGAAAAATAAACCAAATGTAACCAAACAACCTTAAAAGACCCTCTAAGCTATCAGTGTTCTAAGCAGGCCAAATTCATCCCAGCTGTATGAACTTTAAATGTATGAATTCATATAGCATATGCTTTTTTGTAGCTGGTTTCTGTAATTCAGCATTGCGTTTGTGAGAGTCACCTATATTGTTGTACAGAGTTATGGTTTATTTATTCCCCTGATAAACATTCATTCATTCTACTGGTTGATAGATACTTGGATTATATTCAATTTGGGGCTATTGCTACTATGGGCAGCTATTACATACTATTCCTCTTATGAAAAATTTTATACATGGTTTTTGGTGAAAAGATGTACAAATTTTTTTTATATAGACCAAGGAGTAGAGTCAGTGGTCATGGGATATACATATGCCTAGCCATATTGGATACTACCAATTATCCGAAGATGTTGAACCGATTTTGCAGTCCTACCAGTAGAATAGGAAATTAAATATGACCTTTATCTTCAGGGGAAAATAATGTCACAAAATTAACACCAGAACAACACATTTACAGTACTCTATATTCTTTTTTTTTTTTTTTTGAGTTAATCTAAGGGTAACTAGACCATAGGTCACTATTGCTTAAAAGATTCTACAGGTGTTTTTGCTATGAAGATATTTTTTTCCAAACTGAAAAATACTCAGAAGCACTTTCATATTTTCTAATGGCACCTTTGATGACTTTTTATATAAGTAATGGTAGTTCCGAACACAGAAAAATCTGTCCCAAACCTCAGAAGTTCTTTACATACTGTTATCTAGTCATAGTAATGTTTGTCTCATTTTCACATAGTGTGGCTGAGATCGAAGAAAAGTTAAAATGTGAAAACCTTTGTTTAGAGAGTATCATTCCATATCAAATCCTGGCCTATGATTGAGATTTTTGTAGTACAGGCTGAAATCCTACTTTTCTCAGATGCTCACATAGGTCTGTGAGCCAGTCTTAGAAATACATGTGAATCGTGGTTGTATTTCAGGTATCCAGTACTACCGCTAATTTGCGTGACAGTTTAATCTTTGTTTATGCATCATTTTCCTTTTATAAAAGAAATTAGAAATCAAGTCATACAGAGAAGGAAATAGCAGCCCACTCCAGTGTTCTTGCCTGGAAAACCCGATGGATAGAGGAGGCCCTTAAGCTACAGTCTTTGGGGTTGCACAGAATCCTTTGGTTCCCCCGGTCAGTGCAAGCAGGCCAAATTCATCCCAGCTGTATGAACTTTAAATGTATGAATTCATATAGCATATGCTTTTTTGTAGCTGGTTTCTGTAATTCAGCATTGCGTTTGTGAGAGTCACCTATATTGTTGTACAGAGTTATGGTTTATTTATTCCCCTGATAAACATTCATTCATTCTACTGGTTGATAGATACTTGGATTATATTCAATTTGGGGCTATTGCTACTATGGGCAGCTATTACATACTATTCCTCTTATGAAAAATTTTATACATGGTTTTTGGTGAAAAGATGTACAAATTTTTTTTATATAGACCAAGGAGTAGAGTCAGTGGTCATGGGATATACATATGCCTAGCCATATTGGATACTACCAATTATCCGAAGATGTTGAACCGATTTTGCAGTCCTACCAGTAGAATAGGAAATTAAATATGACCTTTATCTTCAGGGGAAAATAATGTCACAAAATTAACACCAGAACAACACATTTACAGTACTCTATATTCTTTTTTTTTTGTTGAGTTAATCTAAGGGTAACTAGACCATAGGTCACTATTGCTTAAAAGATTCTACAGGTGTTTTTGCTATGAAGATATTTTTTTCCAAACTGAAAAATACTCAGAAGCACTTTCATATTTTCTAATGGCACCTTTGATGACTTTTTATATAAGTAATGGTAGTTCCGAACACAGAAAAATCTGTCCCAAACCTCAGAAGTTCTTTACATACTGTTATCTAGTCATAGTAATGTTTGTCTCATTTTCACATAGTGTGGCTGAGATCGAAGAAAAGTTAAAATGTGAAAACCTTTGTTTAGAGAGTATCATTCCATATCAAATCCTGGCCTATGATTGAGATTTTTGTAGTACAGGCTGAAATCCTACTTTTCTCAGATGCTCACATAGGTCTGTGAGCCAGTCTTAGAAATACATGTGAATCGTGGTTGTATTTCAGGTATCCAGTACTACCGCTAATTTGCGTGACAGTTTAATCTTTGTTTATGCATCATTTTCCTTTTATAAAAGAAATTAGAAATCAAGTCATACAGAGAAGGAAATAGCAGCCCACTCCAGTGTTCTTGCCTGGAAAACCCCGTGGATAGAGGAGGCTCTTAAGCTACAGTCTTTGGGGTTGCACAGAGTCAGACATAACTGAGGGCACACATTTGTTCCTTAGCAGTTTCTGATTTGTCATTTACCAAGAAAGCTACATTAAACTCTCCCACCGTAAGTATGGAATGCTGAATGAGTCAATCCTGTCAGTTTTTAAATTTCATATGTTTTGAGCTAATGTAGTTAAGAGAAAATTTTCAGCATTTTATTTTAAAAAAAAGAAATCAGAAAGATTAAGTGCTTTGTTTATGTCACTAGTTGGTGATATTCTATTTTTGAAATTCCAGTTAAAATGTCTGTAACTTCTAAAGTGTCCAACATGGCAGCTTCACAGGTAATGGCTTCTCATTCTTATAGATTATTATGTTAAACAGAACTGATTGAGTGTATAAAGAATGAGAACTGCATTATAGCATAAAGCCTGGTGTGATAAAGGTCAGATTTGTTTCCCGGAATTGGAGTTGCACAGAGCTGCTTTGGCATTTATTACTAAAAACATTAGTCTCTGTATCCAAGTTTCTTTAAAGAAGTAGGAAAGTACAGTCATTTTTAAGTATAAATTATGATTAAAATTTTTATGCAATCATTAAGATGTTTATGAACTATTTGAACTATAGCTTTAAAAGTAGATTTTGAAATGGCATATGCCTTGTATCCAACAGTATACAAATAAATAGAAAAATATTGAAAGTATGTATATAAAAATATCAATGGTGACTCTCATGTGATTTTGGAAATGTGGGCATTTTGACTATTTTTTTATTTCCCACACTTTGTAAAACAAGTATTTGTTATTTTAAATTGAAAACTAGAAACAATATACTAGAGAAACCGTTGAAAATACTATTGATAAACAGAGAAGTATTCAGTCAACTAGTATGGATAAATAACAATACTTGAATATATACTATCAATAGAATTCTAATGATTACACAATGTATAGGGCTATAGCAATCTCAGAATGATATTTTTAGCCGTGGTGTTAAGAGCCCTGTGAACTTTCATGCTGAGTGTGCTAAATAGAGGCTAGATTAGGATCTCAGTCAGAACTCTAAACTGGATTAGTGCTATGTCCTTACAAATGAAAAGCATATTTGAAGTAGCATTGGATCTGCTTCAGTGGTTAATGCCATGGCTTTTTCCATCTCTTCTGAATCTCTAAGGAGAAATAAAATTTGCAACTATATTGGTTGCTTCCTCTGTGTTTTATGTAACTTGAAGGTTTCATAAAAATATTTCCATGTGCCCTAGAGAAATAATAAAAGATTTCATAAAAGAAATCATATGTTTATGTGGGCCTACCCAGCCCCACCCCATGACCTCTAGATGCAGTTGCAACATCCCACCAAATTGGTTTTTGACAACTAGTGCAGATTTTATCAAAAAAATGACTTCTGCAGTTCAGTATCATTCAAATGTCAGAAAGATTAAGTGCTTTGTTTATGTCACTAGTTGGTGATATTCTATTTTTGAAATTCCAGTTAAAATGTCTGTAACTTCTAAAGTGTCCAACATGGCAGCTTCACAGGTAATGGCTTCTCATTCTTATAGATTATTATGTTAAACAGAACTGATTGAGTGTATAAAGAATGAGAACTGCATTATAGCATAAAGCCTGGTGTGATAAAGGTCAGATTTGTTTCCCGGAATTGGAGTTGCACAGAGCTGCTTTGGCATTTATTACTAAAACATTAGTCTCTGTATCCAAGTTTCTTTAAAGAAGTAGGAAAGTACAGTCATTTTTAAGTATAAATTATGATTAAAATTTTTATGCAATCATTAAGATGTTTATGAACTATTTGAACTATAGCTTTAAAAGTAGATTTTGAAATGGCATATGCCTTGTATCCAACAGTATACAAATAAATAGAAAAATATTGAAAGTATGTATATAAAAATATCAATGGTGACTCTCATGTGATTTTGGAAATGTGGGCATTTTGACTATTTTTTTATTTCCCACACTTTGTAAAACAAGTATTTGTTATTTTAAATTGAAAACTAGAAACAATATACTAGAGAAACCGTTGAAAATACTATTGATAAACAGAGAAGTATTCAGTCAACTAGTATGGATAAATAACAATACTTGAATATATACTATCAATAGAATTCTAATGATTACACAATGTATAGGGCTATAGCAATCTCAGAATGATATTTTTAGCCGTGGTGTTAAGAGCCCTGTGAACTTTCATGCTGAGTGTGCTAAATAGAGGCTAGATTAGGATCTCAGTCAGAACTCTAAACTGGATTAGTGCTATGTCCTTACAAATGAAAAGCATATTTGAAGTAGCATTGGATCTGCTTCAGTGGTTAATGCCATGGCTTTTTCCATCTCTTCTGAATCTCTAAGGAGAAATAAAATTTGCAACTATATTGGTTGCTTCCTCTGTGTTTTATGTAACTTGAAGGTTTCATAAAAATATTTCCATGTGCCCTAGAGAAATAATAAAAGATTTCATAAAAGAAATCATATGTTTATGTGGGCCTACCCAGCCCCACCCCATGACCTCTAGATGCAGTTGCAACATCCCACCAAATTGGTTTCAGAGTGTGACAACTAGTGCAGAAACATTTTACAAACTCATAGGGTCTGAAAAAAAATGACTTCTGCAGTTCAGTATCATTCAAATGTACACCACATTGTACTAGGACTGTGGGTGCTGTATCTTACGTGATACGTTAGAGAATGCATTTGGAACATGGATGCCAGTGTGTCTTGATCCATCCAGGTGTTGCAGGTTTGTCAGATATAGTCTCATTTTGTGAGTGGTCTGAGAATTAAACTCTATAATCAACATAAATTTCAAGACTGCTGATGACTTTGCAAACTGTCATCATTCTGAACCTGCAAGTGCCTGTTTTGATGAGTGAGTTGTGACATGAGTCTGTTACCTGATGGATGTTTAATATGAGAGAGGACCAAGGAAAGGGTATGGAATCTAGAAGCAACTGCTGACATGGTCAAGTCATTCTTCTGTGAATTCCCTTGACTAATGGTTATGCAGTCCCTGCTCTTGTATCAGGTGCTGATCTCAGCACTGGGTACGTGACCGTGAACCAATCAGAGAAGCCCATCCCCTCAGGGGAGCTCACATTCACTGGCATGATCACTGTGGATATATCTCAGACATTTTTAATGTCATGGAAGATTCTGTTGGGCAAGAAACTCAGTGCATCATCAACTCAGTATCATTTAAAATGTAAGTCTGGGGCCATCATCAAAATCACTTAGGGCTCATCAAAATCACTTAGGGCTCTTTTGAAAAATCAAAATCATACTGTCTTTAGACAAGGCCTAGGAATCTGGATTTTTAACAAGTTCCTCTCCCCCTAGCAGTATCTTCCCACCGAAGTTGAAAGACTACTGAACCAAGAGGGTGGTTCTTTTTTTAAAAAAAATTTAATTGAAGGATAATTGCTTTATAATGTTGTATTGGTTTCTGTCATCAACATGAATCAATCATAAGTATATATACATATCCCTCTTCTTCCTTCTTCTCACTTCCCACACCTCCCACCCTTCTAGGTTGTCACAGAGCAGTGAATTGAGCTCCTTGTGTTAAACAGCAACTTCTAAAAGGATAGTTATTATGTTAAGTGTCATTAATATACATTACTCACTACACACAGGCAGACTGCTACTAACAGCAACGATGGGGGGACCCTTTCAAGGGTGACAATTCTGTCTGTGGCCTTGATGGTGGTGATGATTCCATGATGCATATCTGTCCATAAATTCATTAATTGTGTACATTAAATATGTACCCCTTTTTACATGTTAATCACACCTTAGTTGAGGTAAAAAAGCCTTTGAAGTAGACATTTATATCTAATATTTATTATGAAGAACTAATAGCAAAATATTTGAAGGCCAGAGAAATTTGCATATTTTGTGACTGTAACCAAAAATCACTGATTTGCCATAAAAGCTGAGATTTTCCCATTCTAACAGTCTGTATTCAGAAAGAAGCAGCTGCAGACTGACTACATTAGTGATTTCTATAGCACACATTGAAAAATTGAATAAAATATGCTTAATAGTGCGTTTTAATACTGTAATAAATTTCATCATTTTTCTTTTTCCTGTAATTTTTGTAGATATTTTTATGTTCAGCTTTTTGCTTCACTAAAGAGTATTGAACTTTTTTCCTATCAGTTCTATAATGGTGAGTACGAGGGAGAAAGCTATTTAAGCACCTAATCAATGCTTTTTTTGCTAACACTGGAGGTTAAATAAATAATTTAAAAGTCACAGATGGAATACTTACAATTAAAATTACAGATATAGCAATAGACATAAAAGTTTTCCTTAAAAAGCAGCAAACAAAAAATCACAGCTGTTGTTAAAAGCTGCTTAAGAAGAAATACGAAGTCAGCCTGACTGATAATATTTAATGCCCCTTGAATAGCTGTTAAAAGTCTTTCTTTCATTTTTTGGTAATGTAGGGGAGGCAAAATAATTTCCTCAACCCTTCTATGTTCTTTGCTGAGACCTACTTGCATACTCACCCTCACCCTCATTTGTTACGGGTAAAATGATAAGGGAGGATCAAAATTAAATTTCCTCAACGCCTTTCCTAAACCTCCCACCCTTCTAGGTTGTCACAGAGCAGTGAATTGAGCTCCTTGTGTTAAACAGCAACTTCTAAAAGGATAGTTATTATGTTAAGTGTCATTAATATACATTACTCACTACACACAGGCAGACTGCTACTAACAGCAACGATGGGGGGACCCTTTCAAGGGTGACAATTCTGTCTGTGGCCTTGATGGTGGTGATGATTCCATGATGCATATCTGTCCATAAATTCATTAATTGTGTACATTAAATATGTACCCCTTTTTACATGTTAATCACACCTTAGTTGAGGTAAAAAAGCCTTTGAAGTAGACATTTATATCTAATATTTATTATGAAGAACTAATAGCAAAATATTTGAAGGCCAGAGAAATTTGCATATTTTGTGACTGTAACCAAAAATCACTGATTTGCCATAAAAGCTGAGATTTTCCCATTCTAACAGTCTGTATTCAGAAAGAAGCAGCTGCAGACTGACTACATTAGTGATTTCTATAGCACACATTGAAAAATTGAATAAAATATGCTTAATAGTGCGTTTTAATACTGTAATAAATTTCATCATTTTTCTTTTTCCTGTAATTTTTGTAGATATTTTTATGTTCAGCTTTTTGCTTCACTAAAGAGTATTGAACTTTTTTCCTATCAGTTCTATAATGGTGAGTACGAGGGAGAAAGCTATTTAAGCACCTAATCAATGCTTTTTTTGCTAACACTGGAGGTTAAATAAATAATTTAAAAGTCACAGATGGAATACTTACAATTAAAATTACAGATATAGCAATAGACATAAAAGTTTTCCTTAAAAAGCAGCAAACAAAAAATCACAGCTGTTGTTAAAAGCTGCTTAAGAAGAAATACGAAGTCAGCCTGACTGATAATATTTAATGCCCCTTGAATAGCTGTTAAAAGTCTTTCTTTCATTTTTTGGTAATGTAGGGGAGGCAAAATAATTTCCTCAACCCTTCTATGTTCTTTGCTGAGACCTACTTGCATACTCACCCTCACCCCTCATGACAAAATATAGATTAACAGGAGGAAAATAAAGAGATGTTTAATAACATGCTTACTTCCTGTGTACATCGGAGACACTCAGGAAAGCTAATTGTACCAAGCATGTGTGCTCAGTCATATCTGACTCTTTGTGACCCTGTGAATTGTAGCCCACCAGGCTTGTCTATAGGATTCTCCAGGCCAGAATACTAGCGTGGGTTGCCACACGCTCCCCCAGGTGATCTTCCTGACCCAGGGATAGAACCCACAGCCCCTGCCTTGCAGGCAGATTCTTTACTGCTGATCCACCTGGGAAACCCGAATTGGCCCCAGCCACGACCTTAAATACCATGTCTGTGGGTTGAGGAAGGGGGTCAGTTATAGGAGATTACCAGGAAAAGTACAGAAGTTGCCAGGAGGGGGAAGGTTGGTATACAGATTTAACTTCTACTTTCTCCGTTGAGAAGGGTTTCAAGAGATTTACTTATCCTGCTCTTCAGAGGTAGAGACACTCTAGACACTCTAGCAAATGGAGATTTCCCTTATAAATGTAAATGTCTCTTACAAAAAGATAACTGCTATTTGGTTTTCAAAATTGTCCTAAATCTGCTATTTCTTATTGTGAGCTCTTTGGATTGAGAGCGTGTCTGTTTCACTTCTGAATGAAATGCACATAGATGTTCAATAACTAGCAATGTGCTCATTAACTTTGACATGAGGTATCAGTGTGGTATGACTTTGTAACTCTCAATTTAAATTCTTCTATCTTATAGCAGGAGGAGTCAACATTATTGTTAGGATGGAACTACTAAGAATAGAACTACTAAGGGAATTAGAGGTTTTCCTAGGAGTTAGAGGTCTTCCTAGGGAGACAGAGATTTGGAGAAAAAATTACTAATCCTCTGCACCTAAAACTTGAGCTTGCATCCAGGTCACTTGAGACTCTTGTAAAACTGTAGCTTCTGATTCTGGAGCTCCAGGATGGAGCCTGTAAGTCTGTATTTCTAATAAGCTCCTAGGCGAAACTTTGAGTGCAAGTCCAACATATATGATCCCTTAATAGAGAATCTGACGTTGATTAAGTGGGAGATTACCTCTCCAGAACACATTGTAATTTGAATTAAGGACTGTAGGAGGTGTTTCCACGAGCTTACTTTACTTCACTTGTAATTATTCAGTGTGCTGAGAAAACTGAGTACTGAACTCTGGAAAGGAAGTTCAGGATGGGCCAAGCAGATTCTTTTTGTATACTAAACACGGGACCTTTACATATTTAGGAAGCCCTCACTGTGAAAAAATTCTCACATAAAAGAAGGCCCTTTGGTTTCAATTCAAGGGCAAGCCATCTGGCCCTCTTCTCGCGTAGTAATCAGGCTAATAGTGCCAGTGGTTTCATTGGAGAAAGCATAGAATGGCACTTTAAAATCTGTTCAAGGGCCTATTTTTAGATTCTGGCAGCACAGGAAGGAGTGTTTATTTCATGTTTAATGCAACCTTCCACTTCAAACTAAAAACATTGCTTTTCCTCTACTGAGCTTCTATCAAGTCTCCTAAGAAACACTGCCAGCTTTGTGCATCCCTATCCTCTAAGATGATTAACTGTTTAAAGTGGAAAATCCTGGAAAATGCAGATCCTGCCACAGTCCCCTCATGGTGTAAAAAGGCAACTGAAAACATTTCCAGATGGTATAGGCATTATGTTCTTTATGTCCTGAAAGCAAGTGGTTGGGGTGGGACGGGGCAGGAACCTACCGTGGACAGGTTGGTGAAAAGTCATTTAGAGGAATATTTAGCAGCTTCCTTTTCAGAGGCCTCTGAAGACCTCTCCCTAGTTCCTGCAGTACTGGTGCATCAGTGAAATCCTGCTCAGCAGCTATTCAGCTTCAGTAAGGACTGCCTTGGTAGAAGGCTGAGTTGACTCGAGTCGTCTCTTGTTTTTGAACCATTTTACACTCCTAATCTATTTTGCAATCTCAATATCTTTTCTTGCCCTGACAGTTTAGAATTCCAGAGCAAACTGTATCTGTTGATCCAAATCAGTGGATCCTATTGCATGAGAAGAGTATGGTTAAACCTTTATCCGTAGTATTGAGTTTTTACAGAAAAGAGTCATGAACTGTCAGATTTCTTAGCATATCATATTCTACCAGGAGTCATTTTCTGCTGATGAGTAATTTAGTAGTTTCTCTTTCTGACAATCCTTGGAAGTGTATCCTCCACCTTCTAAAAGAGAGATGTTCAAGTTACTGCATATTTCTAGTTTGAAGTCACAAAATCCATAAAATATGTGTTGCTTCAAAATGAGAAAAATGTACAAAAAAAAGTGTTGCTTCAGAGTGAGAGTGTGTATTTTGAGCAGGTGTCAGGTTGTTTATAACGTTTTTCACTTGAGCAAGATGAGGCACCTCGGGCATGTTACTCGCAAGTTCCCCTTGTCCTCTGTTGAATACACATTTTTAGCCTTTAAACAGCAATTCGTGTTTTCAAAGGGCTTTGTGAACTTTAATTAACATTTCTTCACAGACTGCCTATGAGATGGATCAATATCATTATCACTATTTTACAGATCAGAAAAATGGGGTGAGGCTTCCCTGGTGGTCCAGTGGGTAGAGGGTCTGCCTTGCAGTGCAAGGAGCACCAGTTCAATCCCTGGCCAGGGAAGATCCCATGTGCTGCGGAGCAGCTAGGCTGGTGTGTCCAATTAGGAGCCTGCGCTCTGGAGTGCATGCGCCCAGAGCCGGTGAGTGCTCTGTAACAAGAGAGGCCACTGCACTGGGAGGCCCACATAGCCCAAAGAATAAAAGATGGATGAAAATAAATATAAAAAAGTAGAATAAAAGAGGCATGATGGGGGAAAAATGAAAACAAACAAAAAAAAGAAAAGCGAGGTGGCAGAAGCTGAGTTACATGAATCTATATTTGGCACTTGAACAGGAGATGTTAGAATGGAACATCAGCAGTTAAGAGTTAAAAGGCTAAAGAATTTAGTAGAGAAAATTTTTCTGAGTCAGATCGCAAGCAATCAGTCGGTTAGCCAGAAAGGTACCTAATCATAATCATTAAAGTTGTTAGACTGGGTAAGTAGGAGGAGCATGCCTTCAGAGTCCAACTTGTCAGAATTTGAATCTCAACTCTACTGTTTTGCTCTAAAGCTATCTTGTTCCTAAAGAATCAAATAACAATAGGGTGTATTGTATGCTAGATTTCCTGGAGTTCTTCAGGGCCTACAAGAGCAAGTAGTAAATATTTAATGTCAGTTTCTTACTTTAGAGGATGGAGGTTTAGACAAGATGTGCTCTAAAGATCTGAATGCCCTTTGAGTTCTAAATCAGGGGCAGCCTTTAATCAGGGGAATGAATTTTGTAAATGGTGATATTTCATAAAGAAAGTACAAATAATTTGAAAGTCTCTTCCGAAGATTTTGCAAAATAACCTGGAAAATATTACAGAAGTGTAAAGGAAGAAAGAGAAAATTGTAGTCAGAGATTCTCAGTGTATTAAAAAGCATTTCTTAGTCCTCTATAAAGATGTTTTAAAACATATTTCACACGGAAGTTGTTACTAAGATGACTTTAAGTTATAAGCACTTTTCTTTTATATATTATATTTCTTTTATCCTTTTTAACTCCTTCAGTTAAGGTCTAATAAATGCTTGAATGCAGTATCTTAATTATTTAATATGGATTTTCTCTCTAAAATGGCAAATTAAATCTAATAACTTTAAATAACTGAATTAACATGTCAGTTATACTTATTATAGCAATTTTGTACACATGACTAGACGTGATAGTGGTGAGATGTGGCATACTGGTAGTGATTGAAAGGCTAAGAGCAGGGATGGGCATCACTGATTGTTATAAGGCATCCAAGAAATTCATCCAACGTAGTCTTTTACTGGCAAAATTATCATGGGATACATTCTTTGTAGAAGTGCCTATTGAATGTGATATGGAACCTTTCCAACTAAAAGTTTGTATTAGTAGACTTGTTCCCCCCCAACTCCCTGCCTCCCCAAATCATAGGCAGCACAGTGGTATGAAAAGAGTTTGAAGGTGTCACCCTGCTTTCAGAAAAAAAAGGAGGCATTTGTTTTTTGGAGATACTCTATTTTGAGATTCGTTAGCACCATTTAAAGACAGTTTCATCTTAGAAGATGATTTCTGTCAAATCTTCATTCCATTTTGGGTCTAAATCTGGAACAGATTGTTTTTGCATTCTATTTTTGTTCAAGGGAAGATTATGAAAATTACAGATTTACTCATTTCAACCAAGCAGAGTTAAATTGTGAACAAACAAGTTCTCTGACCATCTCACTTCCAATACTCTACACTACTTAGAAGTAGTTACTTACAAGTCAGGCTCCCTTGGTGGTCCAGTGGATAAAGAGTCCACCTTGCAATGCAAGGGGCACCGGTTTGATCCCTGGCCTGAGAAGATCCCACGTGCCGTGGAGAGGCTGGGCTGGTGTGTCCAATTGCCAGTTAGTATTCTGGAATGTGTGCTCCTGGAGCCGGTGCTCTGCAACGGGAGAGGCAACTGCAATGGGAGGCCCACACAGGCCAAAGAATAAAGATGGAGGAAAATAAATGGATAAAAAATCCAAATAAAAAGAGGTCAAAATTTTAAAAAAGAAAAATGTAGTTACTTACAAATCATGCTGTGGGATTTCATTTGCCACTACCTAATCCCCCGTCCTGCCTACATCTGCACCATTTTTCCCTCATTCCCTCTTAAAACATGAGAAATGTCTTTTCTCCTAGAAAAGGTCGATCCATCTCTGGTGCTTTGGACTTCATTTCATTCTCAGATGCCTATTTCCTTCCCCTTCTAAGTTCCTTCTTTGCCTCTTGCTTCGTTCTCTCTAAATCCATTAAACAGTTTGGGAAGTACCTACTGTGTGCTCTCCTGGTGTCTTCTGCATTTGTAGATGCTTCTTTGAGCTTTAGAGTTTTGATTCTTCTTATAGAGGAGATGTTTCCATGAAACTTCCTTTCTGTCTCTCTCATTAAATGCACCCCTAAGTAGCAAGAAGAACCTACGCTGGTTTCATCTCTGTCCTTCCAGAAAGGAATCTTCAGTTGTTAGGAATGTGCTCATCTAGATGGTGTTCCTCACTTGGCAAATGAGAATAGGGGTAGTGGATGAAGGGCCAATAGAACTCACCACAACTGCAGTTAAACTCTTGGAGGGAATACCAGGGGAAGCTCCAGAAAATGGAATGAAGTCCTGGTTGTCCAGGGAGCATAGACTACGGCTCTTTCTGATGTTCAATCATCACTTGTATTCATGGTAAATATTTGTTTGTTGAATGATTACTGTGTATCAGACATTGAGTTGTGTATATTAATTAATTTTCAGGATTGCTATAATTTATTTTACAGGTAAGAAAACTAAGATAAAGAAATATTGAAAGATTTATACTAGATCACATTAAGTAGAGCAAGATTCACACACAGGGAGTCTGACACTAGAGCTGGTCCCCTCACCCCTGTGGCAAGTTTCTCCAGTCTATTTAGGAAGACAGTATCAAAGAGTCTAAAGGCAAATCTATTCAATGACTTTGCTACAACTTGCTTAGAAGAACAAAAAGTAAAATGTATTCATCTGAGTCTTTCCTTATGAAAATACAGTCCAAAAATGAAGAATTTGGGGTTCTATTTGGGGCTTTTGCCACATATACCCTTAACATGTACAGTCTTTTCCTCTTTGAAAATCTTTCCTCTCATTATTTGAAGTAGACTTACTTACAAATCATGCTGTGGGATTTCATTTGCCACTACCTAATCCCCCGTCCTGCCTACATCTGCACCATTTTTCCCTCATTCCCTCTTAAAACATGAGAAATGTCTTTTCTCCTAGAAAAGGTCGATCCATCTCTGGTGCTTTGGACTTCATTTCATTCTCAGATGCCTATTTCCTTCCCCTTCTAAGTTCCTTCTTTGCCTCTTGCTTCGTTCTCTCTAAATCCATTAAACAGTTTGGGAAGTACCTACTGTGTGCTCTCCTGGTGTCTTCTGCATTTGTAGATGCTTCTTTGAGCTTTAGAGTTTTGATTCTTCTTATAGAGGAGATGTTTCCATGAAACTTCCTTTCTGTCTCTCTCATTAAATGCACCCCTAAGTAGCAAGAAGAACCTACGCTGGTTTCATCTCTGTCCTTCCAGAAAGGAATCTTCAGTTGTTAGGAATGTGCTCATCTAGATGGTGTTCCTCACTTGGCAAATGAGAATAGGGGTAGTGGATGAAGGGCCAATAGAACTCACCACAACTGCAGTTAAACTCTTGGAGGGAATACCAGGGGAAGCTCCAGAAAATGGAATGAAGTCCTGGTTGTCCAGGGAGCATAGACTACGGCTCTTTCTGATGTTCAATCATCACTTGTATTCATGGTAAATATTTGTTTGTTGAATGATTACTGTGTATCAGACATTGAGTTGTGTATATTAATTAATTTTCAGGATTGCTATAATTTATTTTACAGGTAAGAAAACTAAGATAAAGAAATATTGAAAGATTTATACTAGATCACATTAAGTAGAGCAAGATTCACACACAGGGAGTCTGACACTAGAGCTGGTCCCCTCACCCCTGTGGCAAGTTTCTCCAGTCTATTTAGGAAGACAGTATCAAAGAGTCTAAAGGCAAATCTATTCAATGACTTTGCTACAACTTGCTTAGAAGAACAAAAAGTAAAATGTATTCATCTGAGTCTTTCCTTATGAAAATACAGTCCAAAAATGAAGAATTTGGGGTTCTATTTGGGGCTTTTGCCCACATATACCCTTAACATGTACAGTCTTTTCCTCTTTGAAAATCTTTCCTCTCATTATTTGAAGTAGACTCTAAAGTTTACCATATTTTTTAAAAGATAAGGAGGAAAAAAGTAATTTCTTCTAATACTTATATAGTTCTGTATTTTTACATATAGATTTTTAGTAATCTAAAACTTATATTTGTGGTTGTGTTCTAAATTAAAAATCAAATAGAGAGTCATCCTAACAACGTTTATTAAATGATTCATCCTTTATCTACCCATTAAATTCACTAAATACTACCTTTTTTTTTAATATTTTTTTTTCTTTTCCCCATCATGCCTCTTTTTATTTATATTTATTTTTATCCATCTATTTTATTCTTTGACCTTTGTGGGCCTCCCATTGCAGTGGCCTCTATCGCTGCAGAGCACCATCTTTGGGCGTATGCGCTCCAGAGCGCTGGCTCCTAATTTGACACACTGGTCCAGCTGCTCTGTGGCACATGGGATCTTCCCCAGCCATGTATTGAACCAGTGCCCCTTGCACTGCAAGGCAGACCTTTCACCCACCGGATCACCAGGGAAGCCCCCTCAAAGCATTTTGATGTCTTCCTTGTCAAGCCTTTTTTGGCTAGTTGTATTCATCCGCCATAGATATTTTAGGATAAGTCTATCGCATTCCTTTTTTAAGCTGATATAATTTCTGGAATTGCATTTACTTTAACAGCCATTTTAATAAATTATAATTAATTAGCTTTTAACTAATTAATTTTTAAAGAATTGCTTCCTTATTCAGGATTATGCTAAGTTGGGCAATTTATTTAGTTTGCTCTTATGTTCTTAAATTCTCTTTAGTAGTTATAGTCATTTTTATTAGGATTTTTAAAGATACATTATCGTATTTATCACAAAGTTGGCATGGTTATTTTGCAAAGGAGTATACAATCATTACAAATGTGTTGAAGTAAAAGAATGATTATTGCATTTTCTCACCACTTTGGACTTAGTATAATGCTTCTGATTTAGAATTGACCAATTGTATTTCCTTGAAATGTAGTTTGATTATTTTGTCTTACAAAAAGACCCAAACTTCTATTTGGGGCTTTTGCCCACATATACCCTTAACATGTACAGTCTTTTCCTCTTTGAAAATCTTTCCTCTCATTATTTGAAGTAGACTCTAAAGTTTACCATATTTTTAAAAGATAAGGAGGAAAAAGTAATTTCTTCTAATACTTATATAGTTCTGTATTTTTACATATAGATTTTTAGTAATCTAAAACTTATATTTGTGGTTGTGTTCTAAATTAAAAATCAAATAGAGAGTCATCCTAACAACGTTTATTAAATGATTCATCCTTTATCTACCCATTAAATTCACTAAATACTACCTTTTTTTTTAATATTTTTTTTTCTTTTCCCCATCATGCCTCTTTTTATTTATATTTATTTTTATCCATCTATTTTATTCTTTGACCTTTGTGGGCCTCCCATTGCAGTGGCCTCTATCGCTGCAGAGCACCATCTTTGGGCGTATGCGCTCCAGAGCGCTGGCTCCTAATTTGACACACTGGTCCAGCTGCTCTGTGGCACATGGGATCTTCCCCAGCCATGTATTGAACCAGTGCCCCTTGCACTGCAAGGCAGACCTTTCACCCACCGGATCACCAGGGAAGCCCCCTCAAAGCATTTTGATGTCTTCCTTGTCAAGCCTTTTTTGGCTAGTTGTATTCATCCGCCATAGATATTTTAGGATAAGTCTATCGCATTCCTTTTTTAAGCTGATATAATTTCTGGAATTGCATTTACTTTAACAGCCATTTTAATAAATTATAATTAATTAGCTTTTAACTAATTAATTTTTAAAGAATTGCTTCCTTATTCAGGATTATGCTAAGTTGGGCAATTTATTTAGTTTGCTCTTATGTTCTTAAATTCTCTTTAGTAGTTATAGTCATTTTTATTAGGATTTTTAAAGATACATTATCGTATTTATCACAAAGTTGGCATGGTTATTTTGCAAAGGAGTATACAATCATTACAAATGTGTTGAAGTAAAAGAATGATTATTGCATTTTCTCACCACTTTGGACTTAGTATAATGCTTCTGATTTAGAATTGACCAATTGTATTTCCTTGAAATGTAGTTTGATTATTTTGTCTTACAAAAAGACCCAAGAAATTATTTCAGGGACTCAGAAAGAAGAAAACATCTAATTAAAAACCATTCTTAATTTTCCTGATGAAAGAGTTATAAGAAATCCAAGGTTGTAAAGTAAACTACTGAAATCTGAGTTTCCTATTTTTTTAAAACTAATTTACTAATCTAATGTCCTTCTTTGCTGTTATTTAAAACTTTAGAAACACACTATTGTAAAAAAGTTAATGAAAGTAATGATAATTTTAGGTTGTTTTATTCAAACCATAGTATCTATATATCATACCCCAAATTATGTATATAATATTATGTATATGATCATTTATTCCATTGAGAATTACTGATTTCAGTTGAGCATCCAGGGTTTTCTTTTTACTTGAAAAATACTAAAGTATCCTTGAATAATGTTTCAAGAACTGAATTTTACTCCCCAGTAGGTGTTTTACCTATAGATGGTTCTATATATGTGTCATTCCTTGCTTCGTTGGGACATTAATAAAAAATTAACGTTTAATTAGAGATACATTTGTCTATATCTTTTTTTTAAAAAAGATTTATTTATTTATTATTTATTCTGGGCAGGGGACCGGTGGGGAGGGAGGGGAGCGGGCGGGCCACTTCTATTAATCTTTCATTTATCTATTTTCATCCATCTTTGTTCTTTGGCCCGTGTGGGCCTCCCATCACAGCAGCCTCTGTTGTCGCAGAGCGCCAGCTCTGGGCGCATGCGCTCCAGA
This sequence comes from Tragulus kanchil, assembly GCA_022376925.1. Taxonomy (NCBI): domain Eukaryota; kingdom Metazoa; phylum Chordata; class Mammalia; order Artiodactyla; family Tragulidae; genus Tragulus; species Tragulus kanchil. The sequence goes on along the minus strand of JAIOJX010000029.1, from coordinate 50,385,426 downwards.
GCTCCTGCTCGGTAGTTGGACACATGGGTCCAGCCGCTCCATGGCACGTGGAATCTTCCCAGGCCAGGGATCGAACCAGCGCCACTTGCACTGCAAGGCGGTGTCCTTACCCACTGGACCACCAGGGAAGCCCCAGGGGAAGCACCTATATCTTTTCTTTTAAGCTGCTCATTTAAATAATGTATCATGTATAAAAATATACTTAATGTTTTCACATAGCTATTCTCCTTTGACCTTCATGCCAATATTGTATATTTGAAATGCAGTTTGATTATTTTGTCTTACAAAAAGACCCAAGAAATTATTTCAGGGACTCAGAAAAAAGAAAACATCTAATTAAAAACCATTCTTAATTTTCCTGATGAAAGAGTTATAAGAAATCCAAGGTTGTAAAGTAAACTACTGAAATCTGAGTTTCCTATTTTTTTAAAACTAATTTACTAATCTAATGTCCTTCTTTGCTGTTATTTAAAACTTTAGAAACACACTATTGTAAAAAAGTTAATGAAAGTAATGATAATTTTAGGTTGTTTTATTCAAACCATAGTATCTATATATCATACCCCAAATTATGTATATAATATTATGTATATGATCATTTATTCCATTGAGAATTACTGATTTCAGTTGAGCATCCAGGGTTTTCTTTTTACTTGAAAAATACTAAAGTATCCTTGAATAATGTTTCAAGAACTGAATTTTACTCCCCAGTAGGTGTTTTACCTATAGATGGTTCTATATATGTGTCATTCCTTGCTTCGTTGGGACATTAATAAAAAATTAACGTTTAATTAGAGATACATTTGTCTATATCTTTTTTTTAAAAAAGATTTATTTATTTATTATTTATTCTGGGCAGGGGACCGGTGGGGAGGGAGGGGAGCGGGCGGGCCACTTCTATTAATCTTTCATTTATCTATTTTCATCCATCTTTGTTCTTTGGCCCGTGTGGGCCTCCCATCACAGCAGCCTCTGTTGTCGCAGAGCGCCAGCTCTGGGCGCATGCGCTCCAGAGCTCCTGCTCGGTAGTTGGACACATGGGTCCAGCCGCTCCATGGCACGTGGAATCTTCCCAGGCCAGGGATCGAACCAGCGCCACTTGCACTGCAAGGCGGTGTCCTTACCCACTGGACCACCAGGGAAGCCCCAGGGGAAGCACCTATATCTTTTCTTTTAAGCTGCTCATTTAAATAATGTATCATGTATAAAAATATACTTAATGTTTTCACATAGCTATTCTCCTTTGACCTTCATGCCAATATTGTATATTTGAAATGCAATGATTTATTCTCATCATTTAATGGATAAGAAGATTGACACAAATAATGTGGTTTGCTCACTTCACATAGCTTATTAACAGATTATCAATCCAATGGTCTTGAAAAAATCAACTCCTTTCCAATATTCCTTCTTAAAAAGTCATGAAACCACATCTCAAGATTCCTGTCTTTGTTTTGGTTTGGTTTTAGTCTGTATGTTATTTCTCCTTGCATCTTCTACAAGTGCCAGTTTTGGACCAGAGCAATGAGGACACTCTAAGAAGGAATGTTAGAAAAGTCACAGAACAATTATAGTGTGAATCTCACAATAATACAGAAGGAATAAATTACAAAGCTGCAATCAAGTTAGATCTAAACTCAGGTGATGTGAATACAGCAATATTGTGCCTTCTCTATCTAATTGCAATTACTTTCAAGTTTATTTTGTCATCAAACAAGCAATTTTTCAATCAGTTCCGCTTCTGCAGATCAGCACTCTGGTATATGAATTATCTAGTTCGTTTATCTGACACTATTTAATGCTCAGCCCCACCCTTCCAAAAAAATTCAAGAAGTTTGAAGAAGGATTACATGAAAAGCAAGCATTTGGAGGACAAATGTAATATCACAGTTGGTTCTCATTCTCAAAAAAAAAAAAAAAGTTTAAATGTGAGAAGCATAGAATAAAGCTTTTAGTGACATACATGATTTTAGTATTTGTCAAAAGGAGCTAAAGTATATTTTGTGCTTGGTTAATTTTTTTCTTTCTTTCAGATCACTTACATAAGCATACATAGAAACTACTTGTTTTGACGAAGAAGATATTTAAGCAGAAACAGTGTGCCTCACATTTCATGTCCTTACGCAAATGACCGATGACAAATGTCAGGCCCATGGGACTCACTCCCAACTTGTCAAAGCACATTTCCTTCAACTTGTGAAAGTTTCTCAACTGAGAGTACCAAAGAGCTACTCCCATTTCTTCTAAATTCTGCTCTAAGAAAAATCTGTTTATTTTTTCTAGGATAACATATACTTAATGTTTTCACATAGCTATTCTCCTTTGACCTTCATGCCAATATTGTATATTTGAAATGCAATGATTTATTCTCATCATTTAATGGATAAGAAGATTGACACAAATAATGTGGTTTGCTCACTTCACATAGCTTATTAACAGATTATCAATCCAATGGTCTTGAAAAAATCAACTCCTTTCCAATATTCCTTCTTAAAAAGTCATGAAACCACATCTCAAGATTCCTGTCTTTGTTTTGGTTTGGTTTTAGTCTGTATGTTATTTCTCCTTGCATCTTCTACAAGTGCCAGTTTTGGACCAGAGCAATGAGGACACTCTAAGAAGGAATGTTAGAAAAGTCACAGAACAATTATAGTGTGAATCTCACAATAATACAGAAGGAATAAATTACAAAGCTGCAATCAAGTTAGATCTAAACTCAGGTGATGTGAATACAGCAATATTGTGCCTTCTCTATCTAATTGCAATTACTTTCAAGTTTATTTTGTCATCAAACAAGCAATTTTTCAATCAGTTCCGCTTCTGCAGATCAGCACTCTGGTATATGAATTATCTAGTTCGTTTATCTGACACTATTTAATGCTCAGCCCCACCCTTCCAAAAAAATTCAAGAAGTTTGAAGAAGGATTACATGAAAAGCAAGCATTTGGAGGACAAATGTAATATCACAGTTGGTTCTCATTCTCAAAAAACAAAAGTTTAAATGTGAGAAGCATAGAATAAAGCTTTTAGTGACATACATGATTTTAGTATTTGTCAAAAGGAGCTAAAGTATATTTTGTGCTTGGTTAATTTTTTTCTTTCTTTCAGATCACTTACATAAGCATACATAGAAACTACTTGTTTTGACGAAGAAGATATTTAAGCAGAAACAGTGTGCCTCACATTTCATGTCCTTACGCAAATGACCGATGACAAATGTCAGGCCCATGGGACTCACTCCCAACTTGTCAAAGCACATTTCCTTCAACTTGTGAAAGTTTCTCAACTGAGAGTACCAAAGAGCTACTCCCATTTCTTCTAAATTCTGCTCTAAGAAAAATCTGTTTATTTTTTCTAGGATAACATATTTATTTTTCTTCCTCATTAAAAACATGATCATTTAATCAGATTTTGTCATCCTTAATTATCCCAACACTAGTCATAGTGAGTTAAATTAAAAATCTTCTAGGTAGTTTCTTTGCCAAACAAACTTACAGTCTAACTTTAGACAGGAAAGGAGTGAAAATAAGCAAATAACTAATTAGCTTAATGAATGAATGAACAAACCTTTGATTAACGAAAGAATAAATTAGAAACTCAAGCACCAGTGTAAATACTAAACTGTGTGATACAGTGAGCTCTGTCATACCTTGCAAAAAAAAGAAAAAAAGGCAAGGCTGTCCTGGAATTAACAGAAGATACATTTGTGTGATAGAAATTTAGAGAGATTTAAAAGATGCATAACATTTGAATTGGCAGGGCTGTGCAGAAAGGGCAACTTTAGGTGATAGAGAATAGTAATTTTTCAAATTTTTTTCCCATTCACAAAAATTTTTTTCAAGCTGTTACTTTAAAACTTGATATGCAATAGTACAAAACAGAGCTGCTCTGATTGAAGTGGGAAGAGAAATGGGCTCCAGTGCCCTGTGAATTTTTCCTCTTGGTTTCTCCTGGAGTTCTGATTTAGCATGTTCAAAATCATACACTTACATTTCATCTATATCTATATCTTCTGTGGCATCTTTGAGTGTTACTATATATGTCCCATAGTGGAGATGTTTGCAATAATCCAGACTTGTGCCAAGGTCTAAGCAGTAAAAGGGAGGAAACAAAAGGATAATTAGGAAGCAGTTATAAAAGAAATAAACACAATGTGTTGAAAGGGGTGCTGGGAAAATTAAGAAACGAATCTGAAACATTGCTGAAGTAATGAGTCTGTGTATCAGGAAGAAAATCAGTGGTATCAGGCAGAGAACTAGAAAGTCGGAAGACACTGTATTTATTCCTTTTAGTATGTATATGTTTTATTCATTTTTTCTCTTTCAGTATATCACCTTGCTGAGATGGGCTTTAAAGCAGAGACTTAAAGACCAGATTTATTCGAGTAGAATCCTTAAGTCTCTGTCTTTTCTGAAAACCTGGAATCTACTCAGACGCATGTGATACATACACAACCCTAGCCCTGCATCGTTTACCACATACCAGGCACTCATGATCATTTAATCAGATTTTGTCATCCTTAATTATCCCAACACTAGTCATAGTGAGTTAAATTAAAAATCTTCTAGGTAGTTTCTTTGCCAAACAAACTTACAGTCTAACTTTAGACAGGAAAGGAGTGAAAATAAGCAAATAACTAATTAGCTTAATGAATGAATGAACAAACCTTTGATTAACGAAAGAATAAATTAGAAACTCAAGCACCAGTGTAAATACTAAACTGTGTGATACAGTGAGCTCTGTCATACCTTGCAAAAAAAAGAAAAAAAGGCAAGGCTGTCCTGGAATTAACAGAAGATACATTTGTGTGATAGAAATTTAGAGAGATTTAAAAGATGCATAACATTTGAATTGGCAGGGCTGTGCAGAAAGGGCAACTTTAGGTGATAGAGAATAGTAATTTTTCAAATTTTTTTCCCATTCACAAAAATTTTTTTCAAGCTGTTACTTTAAAACTTGATATGCAATAGTACAAAACAGAGCTGCTCTGATTGAAGTGGGAAGAGAAATGGGCTCCAGTGCCCTGTGAATTTTTCCTCTTGGTTTCTCCTGGAGTTCTGATTTAGCATGTTCAAAATCATACACTTACATTTCATCTATATCTATATCTTCTGTGGCATCTTTGAGTGTTACTATATATGTCCCATAGTGGAGATGTTTGCAATAATCCAGACTTGTGCCAAGGTCTAAGCAGTAAAAGGGAGGAAACAAAAGGATAATTAGGAAGCAGTTATAAAAGAAATAAACACAATGTGTTGAAAGGGGTGCTGGGAAAATTAAGAAACGAATCTGAAACATTGCTGAAGTAATGAGTCTGTGTATCAGGAAGAAAATCAGTGGTATCAGGCAGAGAACTAGAAAGTCGGAAGACACTGTATTTATTCCTTTTAGTATGTATATGTTTTATTCATTTTTTCTCTTTCAGTATATCACCTTGCTGAGATGGGCTTTAAAGCAGAGACTTAAAGACCAGATTTATTCGAGTAGAATCCTTAAGTCTCTGTCTTTTCTGAAAACCTGGAATCTACTCAGACGCATGTGATACATACACAACCCTAGCCCTGCATCGTTTACCACATACCAGGCACTCAGGATAGAGTGAAAATGTGACACAGTGTTAGCCTTCAGAAGAGTACCAAATTTGTTATGGAGACATATATTTAGATGAATAAACTAATGGAAAATTAAAACTGAGTTAAACAGTGGAGAAGAATGGTGCCTAGTGGCAGGAGAATGTATATCAGGCTTAATCTTATCAGAGAAGGTATGCATGAGGAAACAATATTTAAACCAATAATTAAATAGAAGAAATGTCAAGTAGTGGGAAAGCATGTGCAAATGCAGTAAAGGGCAAGAAGAATCCAGTAGGACTCAGGCATAGAGAGTATGAGGTAAGATAGAAAGCTGGAAAGGAGTGCTTGATCATTCTTAAGAACCCTGGATGTCACTGATGTGGAAAAGGAGGGTCACATGATCATTGAGACGGGTCTTGGAAAGTTGACTCCTGTTACATCATAGAGCACTGTTTGCAGAGTGGCAAGATGAGACATAGTCAGATAAGTAATTAGTACAGAAGCACAGAGGAAGTTCTTGGTATCTTGAACCAGAGTGGCCATCCTGAAGATAGAAGGAAGAGAATAAGATTCAAGTGATACTTGGGAGGTGAAAGAGATTGGAATTGGTGATGAGGATTAAAGGAGAGCAATGATAGATTAATGAAACATTAACGATAATAACTCTTGATGTGGCATCATGGTTGCAAGAATCACTTTTCTAACTTAATGTTTGCTTTTAAGATTTATTTATGTTGTTTTGATATAGGAATGTTTTACAGTTAATATATTAAGTATAATTTTGGGGTTTTTGTTTATAACTTTGTTTTTGCTTAAGAAGGAGTTATCCACATGCTCAGAAAATGAAAACATTGACCTATGTTTTTCTGATTCTTTACGGTATTTTTTCTTGTTTTAAAGAGTGACCCTAGTAGGATTTAGTTCTTAATACATCTGAGATACACACATATGTACACACACACATGTATCTAATATGTTCAGTATAAGATGTGAGGTAGGTAAGGCTTTAAATTTATTTTTCCTTGTTAATAACTAAAAGAATCTACTTCCCAGACGCATGTGATACATACACAACCCTAGCCCTGCATCGTTTACCACATACCAGGCACTCAGGATAGAGTGAAAATGTGACACAGTGTTAGCCTTCAGAAGAGTACCAAATTTGTTATGGAGACATATATTTAGATGAATAAACTAATGGAAAATTAAAACTGAGTTAAACAGTGGAGAAGAATGGTGCCTAGTGGCAGGAGAATGTATATCAGGCTTAATCTTATCAGAGAAGGTATGCATGAGGAAACAATATTTAAACCAATAATTAAATAGAAGAAATGTCAAGTAGTGGGAAAGCATGTGCAAATGCAGTAAAGGGCAAGAAGAATCCAGTAGGACTCAGGCATAGAGAGTATGAGGTAAGATAGAAAGCTGGAAAGGAGTGCTTGATCATTCTTAAGAACCCTGGATGTCACTGATGTGGAAAAGGAGGGTCACATGATCATTGAGACGGGTCTTGGAAAGTTGACTCCTGTTACATCATAGAGCACTGTTTGCAGAGTGGCAAGATGAGACATAGTCAGATAAGTAATTAGTACAGAAGCACAGAGGAAGTTCTTGGTATCTTGAACCAGAGTGGCCATCCTGAAGATAGAAGGAAGAGAATAAGATTCAAGTGATACTTGGGAGGTGAAAGAGATTGGAATTGGTGATGAGGATTAAAGGAGAGCAATGATAGATTAATGAAACATTAACGATAATAACTCTTGATGTGGCATCATGGTTGCAAGAATCACTTTTCTAACTTAATGTTTGCTTTTAAGATTTATTTATGTTGTTTTGATATAGGAATGTTTTACAGTTAATATATTAAGTATAATTTTGGGGTTTTTGTTTATAACTTTGTTTTTGCTTAAGAAGGAGTTATCCACATGCTCAGAAAATGAAAACATTGACCTATGTTTTTCTGATTCTTTTACGGTATTTTTTCTTGTTTTAAAGAGTGACCCTAGTAGGATTTAGTTCTTAATACATCTGAGATACACACATATGTACACACACACATGTATCTAATATGTTCAGTATAAGATGTGAGGTAGGTAAGGCTTTAAATTTATTTTTCCTTGTTAATAACTAATTGTTATATATTAAATAGTGATTGCAAGTCATTTACCTTTTTATGAAGGTTTTTTTTTTTTTTTTTTTTTGGCCACTTCTATTAATCTTTCGTTTATTTATTTACATCCATCTTTGTTCTTTTGGCCTGTGTGGGCCTCCCATCACAGGGGCCTCTCTCACTGCAGAGCGCTGGCTCTGGGCACATACGCCCCAGAGCTCCGGCTCGGTAGTTGGACACCTTGGTACAGCTGCTCTGTGGCACATGGGATCTTCCCAGGCCGGAGATCAAACCGATGCCCCTTGCATTGCAAGGCAGTGTCCTTACCCACTGGACCACCAGGGAAGCCTTTATGAAGTATTTTCACAATGAATGTGCTACTGAGATGAACCCCACAAATTTTTTTTTTTTTTAAAGATTTATTTATTTATTATTTATTTTTGGGCGGGGATCAGGTTGGGGAGGGAGGGGAGCGGGTGAGCCACTTCTATTGGTCTTTCATTTATCTATTTTCATCCATCTTTGTTCTTTGGCTCCTGTGGCCCTCCCATCGCGGTGGCGTCTTTCGTTGCAGAGTGCTGGCTCTGGGCTCATGCACTCCAAAGCTCTGGCTTGGTAATTGGACACATCAGTCCAGCCGCTCCGCGGCACGTGGGATCTTCCCAGGCCAGGGATCAAACCGGCGCCCCTTGCACTGCAAGGTGGTGTCCTTACCCACTGGACCACCAGGGGAAGCCCCCCACAAAATATTTAAAAATTAGACATAATAGTCATGTAAATAAATGATCTGTTTTCTTACCCTGATAAAAATTTTATAGAAAATATTTTAAATACCCTTCAATATTGGGAGGAATAGTGCTGAAAACAGAGTCATGAAAACAAACTTCAAATCTAGTGGAATTTGGACTGTCTAGTTTTCCTATTTATAAAATACATCTTTTTAAGTCATTGATTATGCTAAGCATAGTTGTATTCCTCAACTCTCATCTGTTTTCTTCTTGGAATTCTACCTTTGCCTCTTAGGACTAAAAATAAGCCATCTATTTTATTTTTTCTACACAGGATGAACTTTAAAAAAAAAAAGCCTTTTAACCCAGCTTGAAAATAACTCTGCAACTTGAAACCCAAATTATCCTTTCTCTTTTAATAAAGCTAATGAGTTCACTGACACTGCTCAGTGTCATTGAAATGATTTTATCAATCCATAATGCAAATTACCTTTTTCTGTTGTGTCAACGTGATATATGTGAAACAAAAATGCTGTATACCCAGTCTCCAGTAAGGAAATATTGGTGTGAGTAAGAAGGTCAAAACGACTTAAATCATTGTGTTTTCATTTCCAGAAAACTTGACTTTTACTTATTTTTAGTTTAGCACCATCTTGGAAACACCTACCTGTTAATTAGAGCTGTGATTCCCTTCTTTTCCCGCAGCAGTTCTGAGCCCATGCAGAAGTCGACAGCACTATAATTAGGAATTTTCTTCTAAGAAAAACATTATAATAGACATCCTGCCATGCTTATTTTATTTTAATTGGATGTTTAGCTCTAGGGATCTTCATAATTTTTCATAAAAGTTTAATGTTAATAAAATCAGCTGGAAAGAAGCACTACTTATCTCCTTGATTACACCATAAGGAGTAAGATCTTAATTTGAGTATTTCTTTTCTTTTCTTTTTTTTTTTTTAAGCTAATGAGAGCAAAGAGTTTGAAGTGAATCAACACAATGCATCACCAAAGTACTGCTTATGACCCATGTGCAAGAAACATTACACATGACAGAGTTAAACAGGGTAGAAAGACTTTATTCAAAATTGTTGCAATAGGGGAGAGAGATTGAATTCAACTACCTCTGAAACAAGGCAGAAGAGTTTGTAAGGGCTGGGGTGAGGTCATGAAAAAAGTATTAGTCACTGAGTTGTATCCGACTCTTTGTGAGCCCATGGACTGTAACCCACCAGGCTCCTCTGTCCATGGAATTCTCCAGGCAAGCATACTGGAGTAGGTTGCCATTCCTTCGCCAAGGGATCTTCCCAACCCGGGAATCAAACCCTGGTCTCCTGCACTGCAGGCAGATTCTTCAGAGTCTGAGCTACCAGGGCTACCAGGGAAGCCCATGAAAAAGTACTGGAGGATTTTAGCGGAGGCATTGGTCAGTGTTATCAGCCCATCTGTGTTTGCTAATTGGTGCTTACAGAACTAAGCTTCTTACCCTCCCCCAAAGACAGGGAGATAGGATGTCTTTCTGAATGATTACATTTCAAGGATGTAACCATCCCTGAAAGGATGGCCACCAGCTACTTGATAAAGAGCCCTGGGTTACAAAACTGGCAAGAGGCTGAAAGAAGATTTATGACTCAAAGGACCAGAGGAAGCATTTACAATCACAAGTTTTCTAAAGTGAATGTTCCAAGAGAAGGGCAGTAAGGGATCTTCAGTCAGGCAGAAACCCGTCCAGAGTTTAGTCCAGCTGAAAGGAATGTCAAGGCCGTTTTGGTCACCCATTGATGACTAGATTTTAACTCGTGATCTGGAAACTGACCTAAAAGTACAAATCTTTCCTTACAGGCAAAGTATATACAATCTTAAAATCTTGACACTTGTGTGTACTAAAGGCTACTCACGAGTAACCTATTAAATTAGATGTTAGCATATAGCAGGAAAGTCTTCGCAGCTTGCTTTAGAGTGCCAGAAATTTCACTGTCTAAAGTTTGCGAGATAATAATAATACAGATAGCCATTGATGCCAGACACTATTTTAAGCATGTTTTTACATAATGTCCACAAATGTCCAGGAGTTCTTCTTTTCCCAGAAGTTGTAACTTGTCTGGGGACAGATTGGGAAAGAAAGAGCAGATCTCAACACCAGGGCCATGACTCCAGAACCAGGGTCTTTGCTCAAAAGAGACATGCATGAGCACAAGCTGAAAGAATGAGATAGGAATGTGCAGGAGAGGTTCGTTTTCTTTCCTTTAAATAACTGTTACCCCAATCCAGTTCTAACTCCACCCACTTTAACACCTCCTACATATGCCTTAGTTTTGTCCTATTTCTTGAAAGGCAGACTGTTGTATCTCCATGCAGGTGTCAAAGGCCTTCTTCCAGCTTTGCTTTCATTCTCATTTTCCATGGTGTCTCAGCAGTACTTCATTTACTTGTGCAGAAATTATTAATGTGACAGAGGCCAGGCTGATTTAGACTCAGTTTGGACTCCTACAATCATTTCACATTCCAGTGGCACAAAGCAGGAATGATGATGGGTGTCCTCGACCTTTCTCCCTGCTTGGCTAACTACATCAATTATGAAAATAGTAAAAAGATGTATGACCACCATCAGTCATGGTCCAACAGTACTGGACTGCAAGTGCCTACTTAAGTGAGATATAGAAGCTTTAAGATATGTGCCAAATCTTGTACAACACAGATATGTGAAGACTTCACTTTTAAATCTTTTAAAAAGATTTCACTTTTAAAGAAGCATTCAGAAGCTTGAGAAATAATGCAGGATGCTGAAAACTTTCTATTAGAGGATCAATGTTCTTACAGTAAATGTTTGGATTCCTGTTTTGGTTACCATACTAGTTGGGGAGTGAATATAGAAATTTGTTAAAAATTAATTATGAGTATCTTATTAAGTACTCTGCCCAGGCTATCCCTGGCCACAGGTTATCTAGAAAGGCATACAGTCAAGTGAAATAACATGTACCACATGGCATAATTAATACAAGGAGCAAAAAATTTTTTAAAATGCTTGTCTCTCATTATGAGTCAACTAGGCTTATACAATCTTAAAATCTTGACACTTGTGTACGCAAGCCTATTAAATTAGATGTTAGCATATAGCAGGAAAGTCTTCGCAGCTTGCTTTAGAGTGCCAGAAATTTCACTGTCTAAAGTTTGCGAGATAATAATAATACAGATAGCCATTGATGCCAGACACTATTTTAAGCATGTTTTTACATAATGTCCACAAATGTCCAGGAGTTCTTCTTTTCCCAGAAGTTGTAACTTGTCTGGGGACAGATTGGGAAAGAAAGAGCAGATCTCAACACCAGGGCCATGACTCCAGAACCAGGGTCTTTGCTCAAAAGAGACATGCATGAGCACAAGCTGAAAGAATGAGATAGGAATGTGCAGGAGAGGTTCGTTTTCTTTCCTTTAAATAACTGTTACCCCAATCCAGTTCTAACTCCACCCACTTTAACACCTCCTACATATGCCTTAGTTTTGTCCTATTTCTTGAAAGGCAGACTGTTGTATCTCCATGCAGGTGTCAAAGGCCTTCTTCCAGCTTTGCTTTCATTCTCATTTTCCATGGTGTCTCAGCAGTACTTCATTTACTTGTGCAGAAATTATTAATGTGACAGAGGCCAGGCTGATTTAGACTCAGTTTGGACTCCTACAATCATTTCACATTCCAGTGGCACAAAGCAGGAATGATGATGGGTGTCCTCGACCTTTCTCCCTGCTTGGCTAACTACATCAATTATGAAAATAGTAAAAAGATGTATGACCACCATCAGTCATGGTCCAACAGTACTGGACTGCAAGTGCCTACTTAAGTGAGATATAGAAGCTTTAAGATATGTGCCAAATCTTGTACAACACAGATATGTGAAGACTTCACTTTTAAATCTTTTAAAAAGATTTCACTTTTAAAGAAGCATTCAGAAGCTTGAGAAATAATGCAGGATGCTGAAAACTTTCTATTAGAGGATCAATGTTCTTACAGTAAATGTTTGGATTCCTGTTTTGGTTACCATACTAGTTGGGGAGTGAATATAGAAATTTGTTAAAAATTAATTATGAGTATCTTATTAAGTACTCTGCCCAGGCTATCCCTGGCCACAGGTTATCTAGAAAGGCATACAGTCAAGTGAAATAACATGTACCACATGGCATAATTAATACAAGGAGCATATGTCAAAATTATATGGCTGCTTAGAATCTATATATTTAGTGCTTGTCTCCCTCATTAGTGAGTCAACTCCAATGAGGGCAGGGGCTAGTTTTCTTTTGTTGCTGTACCGTAGCATCTGACATATTACAGAAACTCAATGAATATTTTTAAATGAATGAGTGTGTCATTCATTCTGCAGTTATGAAAGCCAAAATGATGGAAAGAATTAGATCAGAAATGATTTGGTCAGGGACAGTTACTGAAATTGTCATACTGTCATAGATCTGTTACCTTTCTCATGTTTTCAAAATTTCTATTAATTGGATTCCACTAGCTTTCCTGAGCATTTACTACACACATGACATTGCCCTGTGTCCTTCTACCCAGTTTATCCTGTCAGACTACTCTATAATGCATTGACAACTTTCTACATAATGAATATGAAATTTTCATTCTTAAATCTTGAGAAATAATGTCTTGTTTTCATTTCAGAGTATATTTAAACACAGACCTACTGACATTAAACATAGACATAAACCATTAACACTAAACTGCATGATAACCTTCCTTCTATTTGTTAGAAGGACATCAAATTATAGTTTCTTGCTAGTGGTGCTCCAAATTACCTTGAAAATTACTTGAGAAATATTAATGATGATCACTAAAAATGGTCTCATAACCCAAGTTTGTAATTATAGAAACATATGTCATTTTCTAAGTAAAACATCGTTAGGTATGCTTCATTCTTGTACCTTCTACCTCAGTGGATAATATTATACTCATTCAAATTAATAAACTTATGATCAGTCTTTCATGAGGTTAAGTGATTTGTAGCTTGAATTTGGGGAGAATGGAAATAACAAATCTGTAGCAACAACAAATAAGAATGAAAATCTTTAACTGTAGTTTTAGCACCTTTATAGTTAAAGAGGAAACAACTTAGGATTTCAAAGTCTTCATAACTGGAATGAAATTCATGAGCTAGAAAACAGACTACTTTCTTTTTTATTTGGAAAGCAAGGTATAATTTTATGCATGATCAGTTCTATCATATAGCTGATACATTTCTTTCCCATGGATAAAATATATTCATTAATTGTGGTCATGTCATTCAAAATTGCATGGCAACTACTATCTTTCCATTTGCTTTTCATAAGTTTTGAAAGCTTAGTTTGGAAGTGATAAATTCCCTCTTTCCCATTGTCTCATATAAGTTCTGGTGTGGTAATTAAATCTCCAGTGAAGGGCACAGTTTAGTTATATTGGTATGAGATCAAGAAAGAATATGTGTAGGCTTGTAAAGTGGCAGCTTGAAAATTTCTTCAGATTCTTCTTTGCTCTTCACTGTAATAAATTATGAGTAGAATAAAAGGTTTAAGGTAATACCGAATGCAAAAATTTTCTTGACTATTTACCAAAGATTTAAAAACATCTACAGGGAAGTGAATTGTGTAAGTTTCAACAATCATCTGCTATTAGCTTAACGATATATCAGGAAGCTGTTGTATGATCACTGCCTGAATTTAGGTATGTCAGACTAAATCTGGCAAATTGAACTATCAAGTTCAGTTATCATTAGTTTTTTATCATAGTGTTAATTTATTTCTATCAGGGTAATTTTAATTAAAGTATATGGGATTAAACTAACAATTGATTATGTGCCATAATATTATTATTTAAACTGAAATATGACAAACTTAGTGATTTTTTATTTTAAGTCCTTTGATGTATGCCTGTAATAGTATGTGTCCAGAATACACCATGCCAGGAAATCTGTATCACTTGATAATTATAGAAACATATGTCATTTTCTAAGTAAAACATCGTTAGGTATGCTTCATTCTTGTACCTTCTACCTCAGTGGATAATATTATACTCATTCAAATTAATAAACTTATGATCAGTCTTTCATGAGGTTAAGTGATTTGTAGCTTGAATTTGGGGAGAATGGAAATAACAAATCTGTAGCAACAACAAATAAGAATGAAAATCTTTAACTGTAGTTTTAGCACCTTTATAGTTAAAGAGGAAACAACTTAGGATTTCAAAGTCTTCATAACTGGAATGAAATTCATGAGCTAGAAAACAGACTACTTTCTTTTTTATTTGGAAAGCAAGGTATAATTTTATGCATGATCAGTTCTATCATATAGCTGATACATTTCTTTCCCATGGATAAAATATATTCATTAATTGTGGTCATGTCATTCAAAATTGCATGGCAACTACTATCTTTCCATTTGCTTTTCATAAGTTTTGAAAGCTTAGTTTGGAAGTGATAAATTCCCTCTTTCCCATTGTCTCATATAAGTTCTGGTGTGGTAATTAAATCTCCAGTGAAGGGCACAGTTTAGTTATATTGGTATGAGATCAAGAAAGAATATGTGTAGGCTTGTAAAGTGGCAGCTTGAAAATTTCTTCAGATTCTTCTTTGCTCTTCACTGTAATAAATTATGAGTAGAATAAAAGGTTTAAGGTAATACCGAATGCAAAAATTTTCTTGACTATTTACCAAAGATTTAAAAACATCTACAGGGAAGTGAATTGTGTAAGTTTCAACAATCATCTGCTATTAGCTTAACGATATATCAGGAAGCTGTTGTATGATCACTGCCTGAATTTAGGTATGTCAGACTAAATCTGGCAAATTGAACTATCAAGTTCAGTTATCATTAGTTTTTTATCATAGTGTTAATTTATTTCTATCAGGGTAATTTTAATTAAAGTATATGGGATTAAACTAACAATTGATTATGTGCCATAATATTATTATTTAAACTGAAATATGACAAACTTAGTGATTTTTTATTTTAAGTCCTTTGATGTATGCCTGTAATAGTATGTGTCCAGAATACACCATGCCAGGAAATCTGTATCACTTGATAATTTTCTATGTTGTCTGAAAGTATTTTAAAACTGTAGCAAACATATACTGCTGAGAAAACTTCATCACAAGTAGGAATATCTGGAAGCTATTTTCTGTGTTGTCTGACAGGTTGTTTTTATTTTAAACTAAAATAGCTAACAAAATTAAATGTAACAGGAAAAAAGTACCAGTTTTAATGGTACAGATTGCCCATATGACATAGGTTGGATTTCAACCAAGATTAAACTAGCTAATTAAACAGAGGCAAATCATGCAGAGCACTAGTACAGAGCTAAAATTAAAACATATCCATTTACCAGATTGTTTTTGACAGGATTCCTTTGGTTGCAAGTGACAGAACCACAGCTAAACTACCCGAAGGAGAGACGAAATTACTGTCCCAGGACTCTAGGACGTCTGAGGGTGATCATAGGTCCAGCTCAGCAATGTGTTCAGTGCCTCAGCAGTGCTCAGTCTTTGTTGGGTTGCTTCTCTGCCCTTGTCTGAGTGCAAGGTCTGCTTTTCTTTCCAAGGAATTATAATATGCAAAATGTGAACCTGGAGCTGAAGGGAAAGATTTTTTGGCTCATGCCCATGAATGAAACTAATCTAGATAGTAAAGAATCTGCCTTCAGTGCAGGAGACCCACATTTGATCCCTGGATAGAGAAGATCTCCTGGAGAAGGGAATTGCAACCCACTCCAGTATGCTTGCCTGGAGATCCATGGACAGAGGAGCCATGAGGTCGCAGTCAGACGTGACTGAGTGACTAATACTTTCATTTACTACATACTAATTGGCCGGATTGTGATTCGTGTTCCTATTTAGGAAAGGTGAGGCTCATGGGGAATAAAAGGAAAAGAAAGATATTTTTACCATCTTGATCATTTTTAAAGGTACAGTTCAGGGATGTCAACTATGTTCACATTATTGTGCAATGACAGAATTTTTTCATCTTTCAAAACTGAAACCGTGCCCACAGAACAACTCATTTCCCCATTCCCTGACCTCTGGAACTTACCATTCGAGTTTTTGTCTCTATGAGTTTGACTGTTATAGATACTTCATAAAAGTAAAACCATACAGTGCTTGTCTTTTTGTAACTAGCTTATTTCACTTAGCATAATGTCTTCAAGGTTCATCTATGTTATGACATGTAACAGAATTTCAAAAGGATAAGATATTTTACCATTTTTTATTACTTTAAAGTGCTAGTCAAGAACAAAAATAGCCTCAGGCAACTTAAATTCATAAAACAAACATATAGAAACCTAATGGGACTGAAAATAACTGGAAAATGTGCTGCTCACTTCATATTTTTCAAGTGTATTCAAAACGCTAGGTTTGCCTAGTAAAGAAAGGCAAAGTCAGTTGTAACCTTTGCACTACAAGTGTTTTTTGTTGTTGGCCACTTACATTCATCTTTTTTTTATTTCTTTTCATTCATCTTTGTTCTTCGGCCTGTGTGGGCCTCCCATTGCAGTGGCCTCTCTCGTTGCAGGGTGCCGGCTCTGGGCGCACACGTTCCAGAGCACCGGCTCGGTAGTTGGACACATCCGTCTAGCGGATCCGCGGAACGTGGGATCTTCCCAGGCCAGGGATCGAACCAGTGTCCCCTGCACTGCAAGGCGGTGTCCTTACCCACTGGGCCACCAGGGAAGACCCTGTGCTACAAGGTTTTTTTTTTTTTGGGGGGGGTGGCGGGAGTCGGGTTGGGAGGAGGAGCGGGCGGCCACTTCTATTGGTCTTTCATTTCTCTATTTTCATGGATAGAGAAGATCTCCTGGAGAAGGGAATTGCAACCCACTCCAGTATGCTTGCCTGGAGATCCATGGACAGAGGAGCCATGAGGTCGCAGTCAGACGTGACTGAGTGACTAATACTTTCATTTACTACATACTAATTGGCCGGATTGTGATTCGTGTTCCTATTTAGGAAAGGTGAGGCTCATGGGGAATAAAAGGAAAAGAAAGATATTTTTACCATCTTGATCATTTTTAAAGGTACAGTTCAGGGATGTCAACTATGTTCACATTATTGTGCAATGACAGAATTTTTTCATCTTTCAAAACTGAAACCGTGCCCACAGAACAACTCATTTCCCCATTCCCTGACCTCTGGAACTTACCATTCGAGTTTTTGTCTCTATGAGTTTGACTGTTATAGATACTTCATAAAAGTAAAACCATACAGTGCTTGTCTTTTTGTAACTAGCTTATTTCACTTAGCATAATGTCTTCAAGGTTCATCTATGTTATGACATGTAACAGAATTTCAAAAGGATAAGATATTTTACCATTTTTTATTACTTTAAAGTGCTAGTCAAGAACAAAAATAGCCTCAGGCAACTTAAATTCATAAAACAAACATATAGAAACCTAATGGGACTGAAAATAACTGGAAAATGTGCTGCTCACTTCATATTTTTCAAGTGTATTCAAAACGCTAGGTTTGCCTAGTAAAGAAAGGCAAAGTCAGTTGTAACCTTTGCACTACAAGTGTTTTTTGTTGTTGGCCACTTACATTCATCTTTGTTCTTCGGCCTGTGTGGGCCTCCCATTGCAGTGGCCTCTCTCGTTGCAGGGTGCCGGCTCTGGGCGCACACGTTCCAGAGCACCGGCTCGGTAGTTGGACACATCCGTCTAGCGGATCCGCGGAACGTGGGATCTTCCCAGGCCAGGGATCGAACCAGTGTCCCCTGCACTGCAAGGCGGTGTCCTTACCCACTGGGCCACCAGGGAAGACCCTGTGCTACAAGGTTTTTTTTTTTTTGGGGGGGGTGGCGGGAGTCGGGTTGGGGAGGGAGGGGAGCGGGCGGGCCACTTCTATTGGTCTTTCATTTCTCTATTTTCATCCGTCTTTGTTCTTTGGCTCCTGCGGGCCTCCCATCGTGGTGGCGTCTGTTGTTGCAGAGCGCCGGCTCCGGGCGCATGCGCTCCAGAGCTCCGGCTTGGTAATTGGACACATCAGTCCAGCCGCTCCGCAGCACATGGGATCTTCCCAGGCCAGGGATCAAACCGGCGCCCCTTGCACTGCAAGGCGGTGTACTTACCTACTGGACCACCAGGGGAAGCCCCTGTTACAAGTTTTAATACCTTCTTTTAAGTATACTGGGGATGATTTTTTTTAATGATATGACTTTTTGTTTTTAATTTTTGCATGTAATATTTATAAAACTTTTTGAGATAGTTATTGATGTATATACAGTGGCTAAAAAAATACTGCAAAGAAATCCCATGGATTCAGTAAAGCAGTTTCTCCAGAGACAAAATCTTGCAAAACTATAGTAAAATTCCCTAGCTAGGGTACTGACATTAATATCTTCCGCTGATCTTATTTAGATTTTCCCAGTTTTGCTTATGTTTCTTGCAATGTCATTTCTTACAATTTTATTACTTGTGTATGCTGATTTTACAGTAGGGTTTGTTGATTATATATGGCTATTTCCAAGGTGCTATTATTTTTATAAATCTTTGGTAGCCAAATATGGTCTCAATTTTATGTGACAAGTGTGAAGAAAGACATAGCATATTTAAACTAGTTCTTTGCTTTTAAATTCCAAAACTTATTCAAACTATATACCTTTAACATTTTTTCATTCGGTCTATAATTATAGGATGACCTATAAGTATTTATTTTTCTCAAACTTATTTCTTCTTCTTAATATTTAGATTAGGTACTGTTTTCATCATGTATTATTACCAGAGAGGCATAGTTTAAGAACTTTACTGTTAATATTTGAAGATAATAATTGAGAAAAAATAATAGTGTTGATTTGAAAATTAACTGTTTTTGCTCAGAACCTTTATATTTACTAGTCTTAAAAAATAAAAGAGGGGCTTCCCTGGTGGTCCAGTGGGTAAGGACACTGCCTTGCAATGCAGGGGACACTGGTTTGATCCCCGGCCTGGGAAGATACCACGTACTGCGGAGCGGCTGGATCAATGTGTCCAACTACCGAGCTGGAGCGCTGGAGCACATGCGTCCAGAGTTGGTGCTCTGCAACGAGAGAGGCCACTGCGATGGGAGGCCCACACAGGCCAAAGAACAAAGATGGATAAAAATGGATAGATGAAAGACCAATAGAAGTGGCCTGTGTATGTGTGTGTGTGTGTAAACTATAGTGAGACCACTTTAAAAAAAAGAAAAGAAAAGAAAAATCACTAGGCATATGCATTAATGACAGTGAGACTCTCCCTTTAGTTATGTAGAATTACATAACTAAATCATAGAGAGTAGAATGATTAAAATATTTGCAAAACAAACTACCCAGCCCTTAGGTACATAGTCACCATTATATTTTATACCACTCTTTAATAGTTTATTATTTCCTGTTCACCTTCATAAATGATTCTAATTTATAGAGTCTGTGCTTACTTGAACAAGAATACCTTTTTTTACTAAGTCCTCCTTAATTCGATATATAGGAAGAGATTCAAAGAGAATTTTCTGAATTAGAGAATCCTTTTTAGGAAAAATGATGTAGCCTAATGGGAACAAAAGAACTTACAATCAATTGAAGTAGCCTCTTTATATAAATAAATTAAGGAAAATTTCTTTTTCATACAGATAAATTAATTAAATTATTTTCTTAATAAAGAACACAAAGCTTTCCATTAATGGCATGGCATTTTATTTCCACTTCATTTCAATAAAGACCTCGTAAGGGCAGTTTAGCCTTTTGGTTTTTAGATGATGATCTGAAGTTAAATGATGGCCATACTGAGCATATTTGAATTTTATTTGAATTTTATTTGAATTATTTTCTAAGAAAAGCTTAAGGCCATTATCATTTACTCACTTATTCAATACTTACACTAACAATAATAGTAGTAAAAATACAGTAACTACAATAATAACAATAGTTCACTTTTGTTATAACTATTATTAATAGTAGTTACTCTATACCAAGTACTTCCTAATTCCTGAATTGTTTCTCCCTAAACTGTCTTAACTTTTGTTTATATTTCATTTTTTAAGCTATCTTAGTTTCTATCTCTTCTCCCCCTTACTGGGAACACTAAGTGTTCCACAGTGTTTATTGTTTTCTTTTGATCTTGTCTTCACATCTGAAATAGCTTATTTTGTATTCTTTGTTTCTTAGTTCTGTGAACTGACGTTTCATCTCTATCTTCACATCCCTGAGATCTTATATTTCTGCTTTGTTGTTTTCCAAGACAGAGGAGCATGCTTCTTAGGACTTTTAGAACTGTCGATAAATATTTTCCTCCGTTTCATGAATTCTTTTCTTGGTGGGGCAAGGCTATTTTTCATCTAGTCTTTTTCTTGTATGGAAACTGTGTTAGTGCTATACTATATTCCCTTATTAGAAAACATACTTATCCCTGGAAAAATTACTTTTCCCCAAACAGGCCCTTCGACAAGGATATATTTTGGCAAAAGTGTTTGTTACGGTTCTAAGCTTCCTGATTTCCCGCAAGGAAAAGGCATTGGTCTCTCTAGTGCCTCAGATTAAATCTGCTTGATGAAGACATGACTTAACTGTTTGATTCTTTACTCTTTGTGGTTATGTCTCTTCTACTCAACTTCTACTTCTCTAAAACAAACTGCTTCCAGCAGAGACTTGTTCTGCCAGCCCAGGTTACCTCAGTTCCTCCACCCATAGCTCCATATACATGGGATATGTTTTATAGCCTGTGTTGTCAGACAGTATGTTTTTCCTGGTCTCCTGTCCTTGAACCCTTTAGCCACTGAGAATGCTCTGCTTGGCTTTTTGTCTCCACTTGCTTCCCAATGATCCTGCTTCAACCGCATTAGCTTTTGAAAATGCTACCCATATTTTCATGATTATGTACTGTTTGATTCTCTTCATTTTTAAAACTGGAGTTTGTGGGCTCCCAGGGTGGCTCAGATGGTAAAGAATCTTCCCGCAATGTGGGTGACTTGGGTTCATTCCCTGGGCTGGGAAGATTCCCTGGAGAAGAGAAAGGCTCCCCACTCCATTATTCTTGCCTGGGGAATGCCATGGCTTGTCCATGCTTCGCAATTGTCAGACACAACTGAGTGACTTCAAAATAAAATAAGACTGTAGTTTACTGTATTTCAACATCCTCTGTCTTTTTAAAAAACAACCTTGTGGAGATATAAATTATATTCTACAAAGCTCTCCCTTACTTAAGTACATAGTTTAATAATATTTAGTAATTTTGTAGTTGTGCAACCATTACCGCTATCTAGTTTTATGAACTTTGCAATGTTCTAAAAGTTACCTTGTGTCTCTTTGCAGGCAACTTTTTAGTATTTCTTTCCAGATATTAATTGTTGTTTTCCAAGACAGAGGAGCATGCTTCTTAGGACTTTTAGAACTGTCGATAAATATTTTCCTCCGTTTCATGAATTCTTTTCTTGGTGGGGCAAGGCTATTTTTCATCTAGTCTTTTTCTTGTATGGAAACTGTGTTAGTGCTATACTATATTCCCTTATTAGAAAACATACTTATCCCTGGAAAAATTACTTTTCCCCAAACAGGCCCTTCGACAAGGATATATTTTGGCAAAAGTGTTTGTTACGGTTCTAAGCTTCCTGATTTCCCGCAAGGAAAAGGCATTGGTCTCTCTAGTGCCTCAGATTAAATCTGCTTGATGAAGACATGACTTAACTGTTTGATTCTTTACTCTTTGTGGTTATGTCTCTTCTACTCAACTTCTACTTCTCTAAAACAAACTGCTTCCAGCAGAGACTTGTTCTGCCAGCCCAGGTTACCTCAGTTCCTCCACCCATAGCTCCATATACATGGGATATGTTTTATAGCCTGTGTTGTCAGACAGTATGTTTTTCCTGGTCTCCTGTCCTTGAACCCTTTAGCCACTGAGAATGCTCTGCTTGGCTTTTTGTCTCCACTTGCTTCCCAATGATCCTGCTTCAACCGCATTAGCTTTTGAAAATGCTACCCATATTTTCATGATTATGTACTGTTTGATTCTCTTCATTTTTAAAACTGGAGTTTGTGGGCTCCCAGGGTGGCTCAGATGGTAAAGAATCTTCCCGCAATGTGGGTGACTTGGGTTCATTCCCTGGGCTGGGAAGATTCCCTGGAGAAGAGAAAGGCTCCCCACTCCATTATTCTTGCCTGGGGAATGCCATGGCTTGTCCATGCTTCGCAATTGTCAGACACAACTGAGTGACTTCAAAATAAAATAAGACTGTAGTTTACTGTATTTCAACATCCTCTGTCTTTTTAAAAAACAACCTTGTGGAGATATAAATTATATTCTACAAAGCTCTCCCTTACTTAAGTACATAGTTTAATAATATTTAGTAATTTTGTAGTTGTGCAACCATTACCGCTATCTAGTTTTATGAACTTTGCAATGTTCTAAAAGTTACCTTGTGTCTCTTTGCAGGCAACTTTTTAGTATTTCTTTCCAGATATTAATTGTTGAAATAAAGTTCTTTATTTCCAAAGCTATGATCATTTTGGAATTATCTGTGCTATGTTTTCAGTATTAATAAATCTAAAAGAGAAATGGAAATTTAATGTAGCACATAAATAATAACATTCAGCTATATCTTGGCATTTGTTATTCCTCTTTTTGTTCTTTATAATAGGGTTTTTTTTTTTTTAATAACTTCTCAGGTAATTTCCTTCTCAGAGGGTGAGATTTTGGGTGACACACTTAAAATAGTGAGCTTAGTAGTCAGGACACATTGATGTCAATTGCTTTTGTGTGTCTTATGTGAAATGATTTTTGCTTTCAGTATAAGGTTTTGGAGGTGCCATGAAATCAACTGAAAATTCTATAAGGGAAAGAAAGTTCTGAATTATTTCAAACAAGCTAATATAATTTTAAAGTGTGTCTTAAAGCAATTCTGTTACATTCATACTTTTGTGTGATAAGTATTGAAAGTGAATGCTTAGTTTAGTTTTAGTCATAATCTCTTTACTCTCAGTAGACCTTGGATAAATCACTTAACCTTCTTGAACCTTGGTTTCCTGAAACCTCAATACGTTATCTTTCTTGTAGTAACATGTTGAGGATTTTTGTTAGGAGAAGGTGCCTCCATAGTATGATGGCTATGGTAAAGCACTGAGTATATATAGCCAAATTATAACTATTCCCAAGCATTTCCAGAAATGAACAAAGATGAAGCAAGCCTGGACAGTGCTGGTCTCATTTTCTGAAAACTCCTGTAAAAAGAGCAGTCTCAGGAGGAGGCTGGAAAATCTTTGGCCTGATTGTTTTCTATATACCAGACATAGTACTAAGCAGTGCATAACTCTTTTTCTTCATGAGCAATGTTTTAATATACATTGAGTCAGTTGGCATTTTCACTGTTATAGATTAGAGACTAAGATTTAGACAGACTAGGGCAATGGTCAGTGCTAGCTAGATGCTAAATGACATTTTTTGGGCAACCATTACCGCTATCTAGTTTTATGAACTTTGCAATGTTCTAAAAGTTACCTTGTGTCTCTTTGCAGGCAACTTTTAGTATTTCTTTCCAGATATTAATTGTTGAAATAAAGTTCTTTATTTCCAAAGCTATGATCATTTTGGAATTATCTGTGCTATGTTTTCAGTATTAATAAATCTAAAAGAGAAATGGAAATTTAATGTAGCACATAAATAATAACATTCAGCTATATCTTGGCATTTGTTATTCCTCTTTTTGTTCTTTATAATAGGGTTTTTTTTTTTTTTAATAACTTCTCAGGTAATTTCCTTCTCAGAGGGTGAGATTTTGGGTGACACACTTAAAATAGTGAGCTTAGTAGTCAGGACACATTGATGTCAATTGCTTTTGTGTGTCTTATGTGAAATGATTTTTGCTTTCAGTATAAGGTTTTGGAGGTGCCATGAAATCAACTGAAAATTCTATAAGGGAAAGAAAGTTCTGAATTATTTCAAACAAGCTAATATAATTTTAAAGTGTGTCTTAAAGCAATTCTGTTACATTCATACTTTTGTGTGATAAGTATTGAAAGTGAATGCTTAGTTTAGTTTTAGTCATAATCTCTTTACTCTCAGTAGACCTTGGATAAATCACTTAACCTTCTTGAACCTTGGTTTCCTGAAACCTGCGCAATACGTTATCTTTCTTGTAGTAACATGTTGAGGATTTTTGTTAGGAGAAGGTGCCTCCATAGTATGATGGCTATGGTAAAGCACTGAGTATATATAGCCAAATTATAACTATTCCCAAGCATTTCCAGAAATGAACAAAGATGAAGCAAGCCTGGACAGTGCTGGTCTCATTTTCTGAAAACTCCTGTAAAAAGAGCAGTCTCAGGAGGAGGCTGGAAAATCTTTGGCCTGATTGTTTTCTATATACCAGACATAGTACTAAGCAGTGCATAAATATTTTTTCTTCATGAGCAATGTTTTAATATACATTGAGTCAGTTGGCATTTTCACTGTTATAGATTAGGAGACTAAGATTTAGACAGACTAGCTAGGAAATGGCTTAGAAATGGTGGAGTCAGTGCTCAAGTCTAGATCTGGCTAATTTCGTAGCCAGACTCTTGTACATTCTCTGGTCTGTCCTGCAGAACTTGGTCCTCCCTACATATGAACATAGAAAATTTGGCTGTACTCGATGTTTCTTAATGAAAAATATAACATGAATTCAAGATGTTCTCATCCTTACCACACTACCTAGAGTATATATAAGTGTGCTCCTCTTAAGGAGTTCCCTGTCACCGACCTTGTTTTTAATCTTTTTGGAAAGGAATGCAGTAGTAAAATAAGCACTGTATGTAGCTTGTGTTATAATATGAGTGATGCAAGTTACTTAACCATTTTAATACTGATTTTTTTTTGTTCTATAACAAATGTCACCTTTATCAAGTGGTGCAGTATTAGCACTTCAGTATCACTAACGGAGCTAGATAAGTCTGCAATTTAACAGTTCACCTCTGAGAAATGTCTCCTATTGAATTTAGTATATTCCCATTTGCTGGTAATGTAAAACAGGTCTTGAGAAAGAATGATTTCAGAGAGCCAATACTTTGTAGAGATAGTATAATTAGTTTTCTGTATGCCATTAGAATTTTTTATCTTATTGCATACCAAAAAAAAAAAAAAATCCATGGAAAATTACCTCAAGTAAAATATTGAAACAATTTCAAGTAAAGGATAATAATACAAAAATGGAGATAAAATAGACCACTTATATGGATTTAACTCAGTTGAACATCAAAGTTTCAGATAAAAATTGGCATATGTTTTTAGGAAAAAAAATTGGATGTCACTAAATTCTCTTGAATCAAGTGCAGAATCCATCTCTGAATATCTACTATTACATGTCTTCAGTCAGATGATGTTGATTTGAAAATCTGAGTATAGAGTAAGACTCAGGTGAAATACTAGAGATAAAGAATCTGCCATGGTATTGGTCTTGCATTTTTGGGTCACCTTTGCTAGGAAAACTCTTCTGATACTTACATTCTCTCTCCTCACATATCCACACACATTTGTGTACATACATATCAAAAAAAAAAATCCCTACCTGATTCTGCATGCATGTATGTGCATATTTTCAAAAGAAAGTCATTTATTAGCTCATGTACAGCAAATATATCTCAAGTAATAGTTCAATGAATGTTCACAAATTAAATGCATATGTGTCATCATGACTTAGATCAACAAATAGAATACTACCAGCACTGAAGAGCTTCCTGACCCCTTTCGGGATTTTTTGATCAATATTCTTATAGCTAATAGTATAGGTTAGCTGTACTTCTTTCTGAATTTCATATGACTAGAATCATACAAAATGTATTCATTTGTACATGACTTCTTATACTTGTTTATGAATTTGTGTTGTTGAGTAGTAGTATTTCATTTATTCTAATTGATATGTTATTTTCCATTATATTTATGTGTCTATTCTTGATGTACATTCAGGTTACTTTCAGTTTTGGTATATTATGAATAATGCTGCTTTGAAAATGTATATGTATGTATATATGTATATCTCTCTCTCTATATATATGTATATATAGAGAGATATGTATATATAGAGATATATAGAGATATATATACATATTTTAGGTATGTGGATGCATGTTTTTATATTACACGTATTTCCAAGAATAGAATTATTGAGTCACAGGGAATGTATATGATCATTTTAGTCCATAGAGTTTTTCACAGTGGTTGAACCAAGGCACATTCTTGCCAGTGGTGTATGAGAGTTCCAAATCTTCTGCTATTAATGTGCATTATGTATCATTAGCCATTGTTATAGGTTGATAACACATTGTGACTTTAAATTGCATTACACTGATGATGAATGAGCTAGAGAAAAGTTTTGTATATTTATCAGGCATTTGCGTGTTCTCTTTTGTGAAGTGCCCATTCAAGATTTTTTCCCATTTTAAAAATTTTGCAAGTCATTTTTGTTATGAAATACTTTATTAATAATTCTTATTAAATATTTTAATTTAAATGGTTTATTGCTTAGTTTCTCTTTAAATTTAACACCTTGATTTTCTTCTACTTTTCAGATGCAGCAACTGTTCCATGAAAATTATGAGCACAATCGGAAGGGTTATATCCAAGACCTTCACAACAGCAAAATCCATGCAGCCATAACACTTCATCCAAACAAAAGGCCCGCCTACCAATACAGGCTTCATAATTACATGCTCAGCCGCAAAATTTCTGAACTGCGCTACCGCACCATCCAGCTCCACCGGGAGAGCGCGCTGATGAGCAAGCTTAGTAACAGCGAAGTAAGCAAAGAGGACCAGCAGCTGGGAGTGATGCCTTCTTTCAACCACTTCCAGCCTCGGGAGAGAGACGAAGTGATAGAATGGGAGTTCCTGACAGGAAACTCCTTTACTCAGCATCTGAGAACCAGCCTCCTCGACAGCATGCATCTGCAGCTAATCAGTGATAAATATTTTGTACATGACTTCTTATACTTGTTTATGAATTTGTGTTGTTGAGTAGTAGTATTTCATTTATTCTAATTGATATGTTATTTTCCATTATATTTATGTGTCTATTCTTGATGTACATTCAGGTTACTTTCAGTTTTGGTATATTATGAATAATGCTGCTTTGAAAATGTATATGTATGTATATATGTATATCTCTCTCTCTATATATATGTATATATAGAGAGATATGTATATATAGAGATATATAGAGATATATATACATATTTTAGGTATGTGGATGCATGTTTTTATATTACACGTATTTCCAAGAATAGAATTATTGAGTCACAGGGAATGTATATGATCATTTTAGTCCATAGAGTTTTTCACAGTGGTTGAACCAAGGCACATTCTTGCCAGTGGTGTATGAGAGTTCCAAATCTTCTGCTATTAATGTGCATTATGTATCATTAGCCATTGTTATAGGTTGATAACACATTGTGACTTTAAATTGCATTACACTGATGATGAATGAGCTAGAGAAAAGTTTTGTATATTTATCAGGCATTTGCGTGTTCTCTTTTGTGAAGTGCCCATTCAAGATTTTTTCCCATTTTAAAAATTTTGCAAGTCATTTTTGTTATGAAATACTTTATTAATAATTCTTATTAAATATTTTAATTTAAATGGTTTATTGCTTAGTTTCTCTTTAAATTTAACACCTTGATTTTCTTCTACTTTTCAGATGCAGCAACTGTTCCATGAAAATTATGAGCACAATCGGAAGGGTTATATCCAAGACCTTCACAACAGCAAAATCCATGCAGCCATAACACTTCATCCAAACAAAAGGCCCGCCTACCAATACAGGCTTCATAATTACATGCTCAGCCGCAAAATTTCTGAACTGCGCTACCGCACCATCCAGCTCCACCGGGAGAGCGCGCTGATGAGCAAGCTTAGTAACAGCGAAGTAAGCAAAGAGGACCAGCAGCTGGGAGTGATGCCTTCTTTCAACCACTTCCAGCCTCGGGAGAGAGACGAAGTGATAGAATGGGAGTTCCTGACAGGGAAACTCCTTTACTCAGCATCTGAGAACCAGCCTCCTCGACAGAGCATCAACAGCATCCTGAGAACAGCGCTAGATGACACCGTCCTACAGGTGATGGAAATGATCAATGAGAATGCCAAGACTAGAGGACGTCTCATTGACTTCAAAGAAATTCAGTATGGCTACCGCAGGGTTGATCCCATGCATGGGGTGGAGTACATTTTGGATTTGCTCCTCTTATACAAAAGACACAAGGGAAGGAAGCTGACTGTGCCAGTAAGACGTCATGCGTATCTTCAGCAGTTGTTCAGCAAGCCTTTCTTCAGAGAAATGGAAGAGATAGATGTCAACAGTCTGGTAGAGAGCATTAACAGTGACACTCAATCATTTTCCTTTATATCCAATTCTTTAAAGATACTTTCTTCTCTTCAAGGTGCCAAAGAAGTGGGAGGACACAGTGAAAAGAAAATACACATTCTTGTTCCTCTCATTGGAAGGTATGACATTTTCTTGAGATTCATGGAGAACTTTGAAAACATTTGTCTTATCCCAAAGCAGAATGTAAAACTGGTCATCATCCTTTTCAGTAAGGATTCTGTCCAAGATTCCAACAAGCATGTTGAACTTATACAAGAATATCAGAACAAATATCCTAAAGCAGAAATTACCCTGATCCCCATGAAGGGGGAGTTTTCCAGAGGTCTTGGTCTTGAAATGGGATCTTCCCAATTTGACAATGATACGTTGCTGCTATTTTGTGATGTTGACTTGATCTTCAGAGGAGACTTTCTCCAACGATGTAGGGACAATACAATTCAGGGAGAACAGGTGTACTACCCTATCATCTTTAGCCAGTATGACCCAAAGGTAACCAATGGGGGAAACCCTCCCACTGACGATGAGTTCGTCTTCTCGAAGAAGACTGGATTTTGGAGAGACTATGGATATGGAATTACCTGTATTTATAAAAGTGATCTTCTGGGTGCGGGTGGATTTGATACCTCAATACAAGGCTGGGGACTGGAAGATGTAGATCTCTACAATAAAGTCATTCTATCTGGCTTAAGACCCTTCAGAAGTCAAGAAGTAGGAGTGGTGCATATTTTCCATCCAGTTCATTGTGACCCTAACTTGGACCCTAAGCAGTATAAGATGTGCTTGGGATCCAAGGCAAGTACTTTCGCCTCAACCGTGCAACTGGCTGAACTATGGTTGGAAAAACATTTGGGTGTCAGGTACAATCGAACTCTCTCCTGACAGTCCAGGCAACACATATTGCCTTTTTAAAGGGGAGTTTACCTCATTGTTGGTTGTTGTTTTAATTTTATTATTGTTATTTTTTTTATTATAATTATTATTGTTATAATTTTATTTTGTTGTCCTGGTCTTAAACTACTCTTGGTTGTCTTCCAAAGGGTGTTTGTTGACCTCAAACAAGAAGAGTCTGCAGTTCACTGATATTTCAGATTTCTACTGAAGTCAATAGGCATATTACTTTTATATATCTTTATTTGAGATTGAGTTAAGTTGTGGCAATCAAATGACTTTTGAAGCTCATTCATCATGAGAGACAGCTTAGAAGAATGTTCTCTTGGGGCCTAAAGATGCAATATCGACTTTTCTTTTGTTTGTTAAATTCAATGTGATACGATTTACTGGTGAAAGGTACCACAAAAGTGCTTTATGCTTCCTATGGGGAAGGGACTATGTTGAACTTATACAAGAATATCAGAACAAATATCCTAAAGCAGAAATTACCCTGATCCCCATGAAGGGGGAGTTTTCCAGAGGTCTTGGTCTTGAAATGGGATCTTCCCAATTTGACAATGATACGTTGCTGCTATTTTGTGATGTTGACTTGATCTTCAGAGGAGACTTTCTCCAACGATGTAGGGACAATACAATTCAGGGAGAACAGGTGTACTACCCTATCATCTTTAGCCAGTATGACCCAAAGGTAACCAATGGGGGAAACCCTCCCACTGACGATGAGTTCGTCTTCTCGAAGAAGACTGGATTTTGGAGAGACTATGGATATGGAATTACCTGTATTTATAAAAGTGATCTTCTGGGTGCGGGTGGATTTGATACCTCAATACAAGGCTGGGGACTGGAAGATGTAGATCTCTACAATAAAGTCATTCTATCTGGCTTAAGACCCTTCAGAAGTCAAGAAGTAGGAGTGGTGCATATTTTCCATCCAGTTCATTGTGACCCTAACTTGGACCCTAAGCAGTATAAGATGTGCTTGGGATCCAAGGCAAGTACTTTCGCCTCAACCGTGCAACTGGCTGAACTATGGTTGGAAAAACATTTGGGTGTCAGGTACAATCGAACTCTCTCCTGACAGTCCAGGCAACACATATTGCCTTTTTAAAGGGGAGTTTACCTCATTGTTGGTTGTTGTTTTAATTTTATTATTGTTATTTTTATTATTATAATTATTATTGTTATAATTTTATTTTGTTGTCCTGGTCTTAAACTACTCTTGGTTGTCTTCCAAAGGGTGTTTGTTGACCTCAAACAAGAAGAGTCTGCAGTTCACTGATATTTCAGATTTCTACTGAAGTCAATAGGCATATTACTTTTATATATCTTTATTTGAGATTGAGTTAAGTTGTGGCAATCAAATGACTTTTGAAGCTCATTCATCATGAGAGACAGCTTAGAAGAATGTTCTCTTGGGGCCTAAAGATGCAATATCGACTTTTCTTTTGTTTGTTAAATTCAATGTGATACGCGTATTTACTGGTGAAAGGTACCACAAAAGTGCTTTATGCTTCCTATGGGGAAGGGACTATGTAACATAAACTTGAGTTTTGTAATTTATACAAGGACTTAAATATATAGACAATAATTTTCTTCATCTTTAGGATTTTTAAAGTAAATGAACACTTATGATTGTATGTTTATTTTTTAAAAAGAAGTTTTAAAAATTTGAGGAGTTTTGTTCCACAAGCAACCGGTACTGGCTACCCTGGTCTTATGATGATTATCTACTCCTCACAACTGTCTGCTATAAATGCGAATGAACTTTATTTTCTCAAGGAAATATGATTTAATTAAATATTCATGTACATTTTAGAAGCTTTATGAAACAGTGTCCTTCATTTGCTGGCAAGAAGATAAAATATGACAGAACCTGGTTATTTATAATAAAACAGGTATGACAGTATTCTTTTTCAAAAACATGGGAAACTTTGTCTTATTTCCTTTTGGTCATTATTTGATGTACTTCTTCATGGTCATAGTCACCAAAGTTTGCTTGCTATAAAGTCTGGAAATGTTAATAAGGGATTATGGGCATGAAATTTATATCAGTATGCTTTAAGTTCTAGCTTTGTCTAAGTGATTAAAATGAGCAATTTTTTAGTCAGTAATTTATAATCCAGGGGAAATTATTCCTCTTTTATGTCATTAGCTTTGTTATCAAACTGAATCAAGAACAGATCAAAAACAGATTTTAATATGAGTTAGTAGATGGCACAAAGTTACAAACATAAATGCAGAAATTATAAAGGTAATTTTACAATTATATTGTTATTTATAAAACACATAGAAAAATGTTATTTTATTTCATATACCATTCTTTCTCGAAACTGAATCATTGGTCCCCAGTTTGTAGAAAAATATCTTATTCAATAAATGTAAGAAAAAAACTAAAATCTGTATAAGAAGCTCTTATGAAAGCATATTTTAAGATTTTCATTTTGCAAATAGGTAATATATTTACATAGTTCAAAAAACAAACAAAATCTTAAATGTCTACAGTTGTTAGTCTCACTCTATTCATTCAGTCTGCCCTTAACCATACATAACCACTATTTTAAGTGTATGTATGATTGTGTGCATGTTTTTCTACAATTTCATAAGCAGAAAAGACATATATTTATTTTTTATCTCCTTTAATACACAATATGTAGCATATGGTGCATGGTATTCTACATTTTGATTTTGTTTTTTCACACAATAACACTGAAATTTGCATCCAAATTGATTTGAAAGCAATTGCAAATTGTTACCATTTTTTTGGAACTGATTGCCCAGAGGTCCATATAGCATTCATTTTAGTAATGGCTACATGGTAACAGTCTCTTTAAGCGAAGACCTTTTAGGGGCATCAGAAAAATAACCATACTTAATATTGTGACAAATATGGCACTTTCCTTGACTAAAACATATAATCTTAATAATGTAAGATTCATTAGAGAAGAATTTAGGTGTTAACAGTCTTGACAAGGCCAACGTTTCAGAGTTGATCTCTGCTCTAATGTTGTCCCTGGCCTTCACAAACCTCTTCTAATAGCTCTTTTCCTTCATTATGTTCTTAGCTCTTGTGCAGATTTTATTTTCCCTTGTAAGTATATTAATATTCAGTAAAGATTGTCATTTGGAAAGATCTATTACTAAATAATAATTATTAATGATGTTATTAATAGAGAAAAGAAATAAGAGCCTGTTCTTTAATTTAGGCAACTGAAAGAGTAGAGTTTTGCTGAGAAATAAGTGCAAAGGCCTCAGTTATACCTTCCCCCCACCAAGTGTTAGAAAGTCATGAGGCACCTGCCCAGGGAGGATGTGGCATTCTCCACTTCCATCATGTCTCTAATGAAGTTCTTCTGATGAAACAAAGAAATGCAGAGACTTCATTGGAACTTAATTATACACATGCACACTATTTTTGAAACTAATATGTGTACTTAAATTCTATTATGTAAATTTGCATTAAATTTTCCTATGGATTTTTTTCAGGTACAGTAATATTTCTTGACTGAAAATTTATTCAAATGATCGAACAAAATTGTTCTCCTGTTCGTGGAGTACCTGTTAGTTACAACCCCATGGTTGAAGGGTAACACAATGTGAATGCAGCCTGAAGCACAGTATGTGTGTGTTATTGGCATTACTTTATTTGGACAGCTCTGGATGTTCTACTTAAATATCACCTCAACAGCAATTTCATTAACTTTCAACATCATCTTATTGATCATCTTCTCTTCACTCAGTACAATACTGTACATTTTACTTATCCTTTTATACATAATCCTCTCTATAGCTTTCAGAGTATTGATTCTCTTTCTTCATTCAACAGATGTGGAAACTGAGGTCATGAGTCATTAAGTAACTTTTCCTGAGTTCACACAGCTAGCTTGTTGTAGAATTAAGATTTATGCTAATAACTGTCTAAATTGAAAGCACCTGCCTTTCTACTCTAACCCATGGCTTCTCAGTTGTTGGGGGGAATGTAGGAGGCAATGGGGAACCACAGATCCAGCTGACCCTCTGGCCATGTTTGATCTGCCATTCAGCTTGGTTTGCTTTTCATTTGTTTTGAGCAGATATAAGTTTGCTGATCTTTTTCTCATTTAGAGTCTCTTAAACGTAAATTGTTCCCATTTGTCCTGGCCTTCACAAACCTCTTCTAATAGCTCTTTTCCTTCATTATGTTCTTAGCTCTTGTGCAGATTTTATTTTCCCTTGTAAGTATATTAATATTCAGTAAAGATTGTCATTTGGAAAGATCTATTACTAAATAATAATTATTAATGATGTTATTAATAGAGAAAAGAAATAAGAGCCTGTTCTTTAATTTAGGCAACTGAAAGAGTAGAGTTTTGCTGAGAAATAAGTGCAAAGGCCTCAGTTATACCTTCCCCCCACCAAGTGTTAGAAAGTCATGAGGCACCTGCCCAGGGAGGATGTGGCATTCTCCACTTCCATCATGTCTCTAATGAAGTTCTTCTGATGAAACAAAGAAATGCAGAGACTTCATTGGAACTTAATTATACACATGCACACTATTTTTGAAACTAATATGTGTACTTAAATTCTATTATGTAAATTTGCATTAAATTTTCCTATGGATTTTTTTCAGGTACAGTAATATTTCTTGACTGAAAATTTATTCAAATGATCGAACAAAATTGTTCTCCTGTTCGTGGAGTACCTGTTAGTTACAACCCCATGGTTGAAGGGTAACACAATGTGAATGCAGCCTGAAGCACAGTATGTGTGTGTTATTGGCATTACTTTATTTGGACAGCTCTGGATGTTCTACTTAAATATCACCTCAACAGCAATTTCATTAACTTTCAACATCATCTTATTGATCATCTTCTCTTCACTCAGTACAATACTGTACATTTTACTTATCCTTTTATACATAATCCTCTCTATAGCTTTCAGAGTATTGATTCTCTTTCTTCATTCAACAGATGTGGAAACTGAGGTCATGAGTCATTAAGTAACTTTTCCTGAGTTCACACAGCTAGCTTGTTGTAGAATTAAGATTTATGCTAATAACTGTCTAAATTGAAAGCACCTGCCTTTCTACTCTAACCCATGGCTTCTCAGTTGTTGGGGGGAATGTAGGAGGCAATGGGGAACCACAGATCCAGCTGACCCTCTGGCCATGTTTGATCTGCCATTCAGCTTGGTTTGCTTTTCATTTGTTTTGAGCAGATATAAGTTTGCTGATCTTTTGCTCATTTAGAGTCTCTTTAGGTTTTAATCTCAGTCTTCCTCCAACTTTTCTGAGAAGCACTTTGTTGGAGAAGGGTTTCTTCTATCTACTTGCTCACAGGTCATTGGACCTCAGCTAGCAGGAAAAATTTTTCAGATTTTCCAATGCCAGCAGCAGTCCTTCTACCTGGACTCAGCCAGCTAAGTGCAGAAGCTGTTCACAATGAATACCACTACATAACTGCTTGACTGTATATGTCACTTTACCCTTACAGACTTAGCGTGATGCAGTGAGATATTTCTGAATCTAAGAGTTGAGCCCTTTGTGCCTAGTTAATAGATGGGAACTACTGGAATGAAACATCCAAGTGTGTGGACTGATAGTCCAGCCAGGCGAGTAAACGCTCACTGGAAAGGTAAGTTACAACATCCCTCTGTTTTTAGCGTGAGAAAGCTGAAGCCCATCTCTAGGTAGTAGCCCCACAGCTGGGACACTCTAAGCTTTACAAGGTTGTATTTTTGGGTTAGCTCTGGGCCATTCCTTTTTCTGAAAGGAGGACGCAGAAGAGAAGGCTTTTTTTCTTTATTTTTCCCTGTTTATTAATTTAGTTTGTAATTAGAGTATAATTACTTTAATGTTTTGTTGGTTTCTGCTGTGCAACATGAATCAGCTGTCAGTATACCTGTATCTCCTCTCTCTTGAGCCTCCCTCTTAGCCCCCAATCCCAGCCCTGTAGGTCATCACGGAGCTGAGCTCCTGTGTTACATGGCAGCTTCCTCCTAGCTGTTGCGCATAGCAGCATATATATTTTGATGCTACTCTTTCCACTTGTTCCATCTTCTCCTTCCCCCACTGTATCTACAAGTCTGTTCTCTACATCTGTGTCTCTATTCCTGTCCTGCAAATAGGTTCATCAGCACCATTTTTCTAGATTCCATAAATATGTGTTAATATTGTTCAGAGAGAGGTGGTAGTGTTGCCAGGCCTGTTGAGCCTTCACCTAGGACTGCCTTGTCCTGAAGGCAGCAGCCTAAGGTAGACCTGGACCTAGAAAGAGGCTTAGTATCTTCCTGCATCTCCTCTTTTTTACCCTGAAGAAAATACATTTGATCAGGTAAAGTATATCCAGAGGAGTCTCAAATAGCCAGTAAAGTTATTTTGTAGCTTCATCGGGGCCACAAGGATGAGATCTGCATGGAAGAATGAAGACATCAACATACTTGGCATTATGTGGCTATCTCCTTTTCCTTCCCTACCTCCTCATGCTTTCTGGATCCACATCTGTGGTCCTGCACACCTTGAAGACTTAATGTGAATCTCTAAGAGGGGGTTGCAAGTAATCTGGAAAATTGACCACTTAAACTCTCATTTGTGCTTAAATATTGATGGCCTATTTCTTCAGAAGTCATCTGTTGTTATGGATATTATGGGACAAAGTCGTATCCTGAAGGCTAATAAGGGATCTGTTATCAATTCTTTGTACTGCTGACTTGTCTCCCTTTCCCATCTGTACTTTTATTAGCATCCTAATCATTGTCAGGCATATAGTACAGTTTGTTTGCGCTGAGATCAGAAGCCTCCTTGGTCTTCTGTTCAGAGCAGCAGCAACAGTAGAGGCAGGATGGAGTCCCAGAATATACTAGTGGGCTCTGCCTCTGTGCCCCATAGCCTCGCTCAGGCATCAGCCATGCTGCCAGGGTTGACTCAACAGATGGTGGGATGATGAGACTCAGCAGTAATTCATGCCCCCAGGTGATGATGACACAGCCACATCTGCAGCAGGCAGCAAACCACCTGGCACTGGCACGGAGAGGCCAGGATATTCTAGTATTGCCTGCAGTTTGAGATCCAGCTGTCTGTCTCCCTCTTCCTTTCTCTCGTTGGAAGCTGCCAACATCTGTGCCATATTTGGAATTCTACCCCATGTAGAATGTTATCTCAGTCAAATTCAACCATTCTTTACTAGTCCACAGGTTGGTTTCAAAGCTGAGAGTGCTGAGTTTTGATTTTCCATCAGCCACCTTACATTCCATCAGCACCCAATCTCATTCTTGATTTATAGAATCAGTTCTGAGGGAACTGGTATGTCTAAGATTAGCCTGTAGAGATAGGACGTGCTGGTAGTGTTGCCAGGCCTGTTGAGCTTCCTGCCCAAGGCAGCAGCCTAAGGTAGACCTGGACCTAGAAAGAGGCTTAGTATCTTCCTGCATCTCCTCTTTTACCCTGAAGAAAATACATTTGATCAGGTAAAGTATATCCAGAGGAGTCTCAAATAGCCAGTAAAGTTATTTTGTAGCTTCATCGGGGCCACAAGGATGAGATCTGCATGGAAGAATGAAGACATCAACATACTTGGCATTATGTGGCTATCTCCTTTTCCTTCCCTACCTCCTCATGCTTTCTGGATCCACATCTGTGGTCCTGCACACCTTGAAGACTTAATGTGAATCTCTAAGAGGGGGTTGCAAGTAATCTGGAAAATTGACCACTTAAACTCTCATTTGTGCTTAAATATTGATGGCCTATTTCTTCAGAAGTCATCTGTTGTTATGGATATTATGGGACAAAGTCGTATCCTGAAGGCTAATAAGGGATCTGTTATCAATTCTTTGTACTGCTGACTTGTCTCCCTTTCCCATCTGTACTTTTATTAGCATCCTAATCATTGTCAGGCATATAGTACAGTTTGTTTGCGCTGAGATCAGAAGCCTCCTTGGTCTTCTGTTCAGAGCAGCAGCAACAGTAGAGGCAGGATGGAGTCCCAGAATATACTAGTGGGCTCTGCCTCTGTGCCCCATAGCCTCGCTCAGGCATCAGCCATGCTGCCAGGGTTGACTCAACAGATGGTGGGATGATGAGACTCAGCAGTAATTCATGCCCCCAGGTGATGATGACACAGCCACATCTGCAGCAGGCAGCAAACCACCTGGCACTGGCACGGAGAGGCCAGGATATTCTAGTATTGCCTGCAGTTTGAGATCCAGCTGTCTGTCTCCCTCTTCCTTTCTCTCGTTGGAAGCTGCCAACATCTGTGCCATATTTGGAATTCTACCCCATGTAGAATGTTATCTCAGTCAAATTCAACCATTCTTTACTAGTCCACAGGTTGGTTTCAAAGCTGAGAGTGCTGAGTTTTGATTTTCCATCAGCCACCTTACATTCCATCAGCACCCAATCTCATTCTTGATTTATAGAATCAGTTCTGAGGGAACTGGTATGTCTAAGATTAGAAGGATAAATTTTTATTTATATTTAAATTGTATCTACTATAAACAGACTTCAGCAGGAAATAAGTAATTTTTTTCCCTAGAATGTTTCCTCTTATCTGTTATGTTAATTCATTAGCAAGCATTTATTGAGACCTTGTTTGGGAATAATATTCTCCATAAAAACTTTTTAAGCGTGTGAAAATATGTATTACCTGAAGGCAAACCTCTCACTATTATTAGGTCTCCTTCTGTGGGGCTGTTCTCCATCTCATTGTCACTTCTTCTGCTAAATTCCCACATTTTCTCTTTCTATGATAGTCAGAAGTATATGTATAGATAGATGAATTTCAATACAGGTATATGTATTCACTTTGATTCTTGTTTCTAGATTCTGGCATCAACCGTTCAACTTGACATGAGTCAAAAATAACTCAGCCCATGATTTGGACTTATGTATAGCTGTAAACAACAAAACTCTGTAAAAGAAAAATAAAATAATTAATTAAAAATACCCTTAACAGTAAAAATAAAAAAATAACTCCGTCCAAAGGTTCAGATAAAAATAAATACCATAACTTTAGGATTAATAACTTTCTGTGTCTAATCTATTAAATATTATGCCACCACAATCAGCCACAAGGTTTTTTCCTACTATGCTCACCAAAGTGGCTCCAATACCTATTTCTCAAAAAGGAAAGACCTTTTATGGTTTTAAGCTGCCAGGGTTGACTCAACAGATGGTGGGATGATGAGACTCAGCAGTAATTCATGCCCCCAGGTGATGATGACACAGCCACATCTGCAGCAGGCAGCAAACCACCTGGCACTGGCACGGAGAGGCCAGGATATTCTAGTATTGCCTGCAGTTTGAGATCCAGCTGTCTGTCTCCCTCTTCCTTTCTCTCGTTGGAAGCTGCCAACATCTGTGCCATATTTGGAATTCTACCCCATGTAGAATGTTATCTCAGTCAAATTCAACCATTCTTTACTAGTCCACAGGTTGGTTTCAAAGCTGAGAGTGCTGAGTTTTGATTTTCCATCAGCCACCTTACATTCCATCAGCACCCAATCTCATTCTTGATTTATAGAATCAGTTCTGAGGGAACTGGTATGTCTAAGATTAGAAGGATAAATTTTTATTTATATTTAAATTGTATCTACTATAAACAGACTTCAGCAGGAAATAAGTAATTTTTTTCCCTAGAATGTTTCCTCTTATCTGTTATGTTAATTCATTAGCAAGCATTTATTGAGACCTTGTTTGGGAATAATATTCTCCATAAAAACTTTTTAAGCGTGTGAAAATATGTATTACCTGAAGGCAAACCTCTCACTATTATTAGGTCTCCTTCTGTGGGGCTGTTCTCCATCTCATTGTCACTTCTTCTGCTAAATTCCCACATTTTCTCTTTCTATGATAGTCAGAAGTATATGTATAGATAGATGAATTTCAATACAGGTATATGTATTCACTTTGATTCTTGTTTCTAGATTCTGGCATCAACCGTTCAACTTGACATGAGTCAAAAATAACTCAGCCCATGATTTGGACTTATGTATAGCTGTAAACAACAAAACTCTGTAAAAGAAAAATAAAAATAATTAATTAAAAATACCCTTAACAGTAAAAAATAAAAAAATAACTCCGTCCAAAGGTTCAGATAAAAATAAATACCATAACTTTAGGATTAATAACTTTCTGTGTCTAATCTATTAAATATTATGCCACCACAATCAGCCACAAGGTTTTTTCCTACTATGCTCACCAAAGTGGCTCCAATACCTATTTCTCAAAGGAAGACCTTTTATAGGTGATAAATAAAATCTTAATTAAAAGCATAATACTTAGACTTCCTTGTTGGTCTCATGGTTAAAAATTTACCTGTCAGTGCAGGAGACAGGGGTTCTATCCTTTGTCTTGGAAGATTCCACGTGCCACAGAGCAACTAACCCCATGTGCCACAACCATTGAGCCCAAACTCTACAGTTCATGCTCCACAAGAGAAGCCACCTCAGTGAGAAGCCCATGTACCTAGAGAGTAGCCCCGGGTTGCTGTAACTAGAGAAGGTCCATGCGCAACAATGAAAACCCAGCGTAGCCAGGAAAAAAAAAAAGCGTAATTCTCAAAAAATGAGGAAGGATGTGAGGAGAGGCAGTGCGTTGTGTACCTCTGCATTATTCTTTGTCATTTGTGTCCTTGTTTTCATGTCATTCCAATATACTGATGACCCACTTTTCTTTAATAGTTTTCCACTGCTAGTGGATTCTTCCTCTCTCCTGCACTTAAGAACTACTTAATACAAGCAATACCATGTTTAGACTACAAGTTTCTAGAGTTGGTTTTGAGAAATTACTCAAAGTTGTGAGTTTGAAGGCTGATGTGAACATGTTTTCCAACTCTTTTTCATTAGCAGCCCTGGTCTATTTAAAGTATGCTGGAATTATTTATCCTGCTTCTTAGTCAACTGGTATCCCAAGGGTGTACATCTTAACGCAGCCTCTTGAGTGTTTAGAGGCTGGATAGTCAGAAGTATATGTATAGATAGATGAATTTCAATACAGGTATATGTATTCACTTTGATTCTTGTTTCTAGATTCTGGCATCAACCGTTCAACTTGACATGAGTCAAAAATAACTCAGCCCATGATTTGGACTTATGTATAGCTGTAAACAACAAAACTCTGTAAAAGAAAAATAAAAATAATTAATTAAAAATACCCTTAACAGTAAAAAATAAAAAAATAACTCCGTCCAAAGGTTCAGATAAAAATAAATACCATAACTTTAGGATTAATAACTTTCTGTGTCTAATCTATTAAATATTATGCCACCACAATCAGCCACAAGGTTTTTTCCTACTATGCTCACCAAAGTGGCTCCAATACCTATTTCTCAAAGGAAGACCTTTTATAGGTGATAAATAAAATCTTAATTAAAAGCATAATACTTAGACTTCCTTGTTGGTCTCATGGTTAAAAATTTACCTGTCAGTGCAGGAGACAGGGGTTCTATCCTTTGTCTTGGAAGATTCCACGTGCCACAGAGCAACTAACCCCATGTGCCACAACCATTGAGCCCAAACTCTACAGTTCATGCTCCACAAGAGAAGCCACCTCAGTGAGAAGCCCATGTACCTAGAGAGTAGCCCCGGGTTGCTGTAACTAGAGAAGGTCCATGCGCAACAATGAAAACCCAGCGTAGCCAGGAAAAAAAAAAAGCGTAATTCTCAAAAAATGAGGAAGGATGTGAGGAGAGGCAGTGCGTTGTGTACCTCTGCATTATTCTTTGTCATTTGTGTCCTTGTTTTCATGTCATTCCAATATACTGATGACCCACTTTTCTTTAATAGTTTTCCACTGCTAGTGGATTCTTCCCTCTCTCCTGCACTTAAGAACTACTTAATACAAGCAATACCATGTTTAGACTACAAGTTTCTAGAGTTGGTTTTGAGAAATTACTCAAAGTTGTGAGTTTGAAGGCTGATGTGAACATGTTTTCCAACTCTTTTTCATTAGCAGCCCTGGTCTATTTAAAGTATGCTGGAATTATTTATCCTGCTTCTTAGTCAACTGGTATCCCAAGGGTGTACATCTTAACGCAGCCTCTTGAGTGTTTAGACTGGAATCTGAAATCAGAGAAGTTTGAAACTCTGTGATCTCCTCCAAGCACCTCCAACTTCTTTTTTTTTTTTTTGAGTGATAGCTTTTTATTTATTTATGGGGCAGGGGGTGGGTTGGGGAGGGAGAAGGGTGGGCGGGTTATCTATTTTCATCCATCTTTGTTCTTTGGCCTGTGTGGGCCTCCCATCGCAGTGGCCTCTGTTGCTGCAGAGCACTGGCTCTGGGCGCATGCGCTCCAGAGCTCCGGCTGGGTAATTGGACACGTCAGTCCAGACGCTCTGCGGCACGTGGAATCTTCCCAGGCCAGATATCGAACCGGCGCCCCTTGCACTGCAAGGTGGTGTCCCTACCCACTGGACCACCAGGGAAGCCCCCACCTCCAACTTCTTAATTAATCTGTTCAGCATTAAATTCAGGTTTGTACTTTAATAGGAAAAGCATTATGTCACAATATTTATTGAATTATTCAGTCATTCAAAGGAAAGGAGATTTTATGGATAAAACCTACTGTGTATTTTTAGAAATCAGTTGTTTTTGCATGTTTATAGTAAGACATTATTACATGGAGATTTAGAATATCAAATAATTGTATGATATCATAGTTGTATGATATGGGTACTCCTATGCTTTCCCACTATCAATAATGTTTGTGTTTTCATATTCTACCTGACAGGCAGAAGTTTTTTTTTAGAAGACTCAGAGTTCAGAAAGGGCTCAGAAGGAAAAGGAGCCATTATTGTGCTCATTCCTCTTTTCTCTTGTGCTTGCCTCTTAGCCAACATGCAGGGTTTTTTTAGGGAAAGTTCCCTCTGTCTCCAGATACTTCTCCCATTTGTCACTTAATGAAGGAAGCCGTTTTAACAAGGAAGGGAAAAAGGCAACATTATTTGTTTGTTATTTGACTTACCGTTATAACAGCAAAACAATACAATTTATGAAGTGCTTACTTACTCAGCACTATTATTTGGGAAACAGAATCTCCTTTGAGCTTCATCAGTTCTATAATAGGTAGCATATCGTCATCTTACAGGTGAGCAAAAGATGAATTTCCCTTCCTCTTTCCTTTCATAGTTTCTTGCTTGACAAACATACACTGGTGACTTATTTCAGACAATTTATCAATATAACATCTCATTATCTTCAAACCACTGCTCTGATAGCACCAATCTGTACCAAATGACTAGGTTGTCCATAATACTAAAATTCATGTTTTCAAAACATCTTAAAGGAGAGAGTTAATCAAATATGAAAAAGAGACTTACAATTAGTGGAACAAATATCTAAAAGAAAGATTTTATAGCTGCACAGAATGCATAGTTTTTGGAATAAAATCACATACTTTTACATGTGCTTTTAAAATGCATAATTCACTGTTTTTACTACTTAGATGAATGAATGTATCAAACATACTTGTTTTTGCTTTTAAGACACTTCATTCTTTGCCTCTAATAGCTCCTGGAGATTCTTTTAATTTTATTGGTATTATTTCATGAAATAACTTTCGATTCTGAATCATATGGGAACATGTCAAAGTCACTTATGAAACAATAGATACTCTGGGAGATTTCATAGCAACATTTCTGGGGGGGCGGGGATGGGATGGGGAGGGAGGAGAGCGGGCGGGCCACTTCCATTGGTCTTTCATTTATCTATTTTCATCCATCTTTGTTCTTTGGCCCGCGTGGGCCTCCCATAGCACTGGCCTCTGTTGTCGCAGAGCACCGGCTCTGGGCGCCTGTGCTCCAGAGCTCCGGCTCAGTAATTGGACACATCAGTCCAGATGCTCCGCAGCACGTGGGATCTTCCCAGGCCAGGGATCGAACCGGCGCCCCTTGCACTGCAAGGCGGTGTCCTTACCCACTGGACCACCAGGGAAGCCCCCTCATAGCAACATTTTTGCTTAAAAAAATT
This sequence comes from Tragulus kanchil, assembly GCA_022376925.1. NCBI lineage: Eukaryota > Metazoa > Chordata > Mammalia > Artiodactyla > Tragulidae > Tragulus > Tragulus kanchil. Next base: position 50,341,874 of record JAIOJX010000029.1, on the reverse strand, counting down.
CCTGTTATAAGTCAGTTGCAGATATTTCTCTGGGCATTCTCAGAAAAAAAAAGAATGGGAGTTTAAGATTTCTTTATAAAAAATTAGATGCGAAGAAATGGAAGGCCTCTGAGAAAAATGCATGGTAATGAGTCTGTTTCTCCTATGCATTTGTGTTTACTTTTGTATATCCTTTATTCATTGACCTTTTTGAGTCTAGCACTTTTTTCTTTAAATGAAAACTTGTTCCTGAACCAGGAACTCTGACCTGCAGCTCATTATTTCTCCTGTTCTCGGTGGCAGTCTCTCTGTCATGTGAGCAGAACAGTTAAATTCATTACTCATTCTAATTCATTTCTTAAGTATCTTCAGAAATGTTAATATTATATTACACACTTAAAAATTCTTTCAATGGATATTTAATAAAATGTTTTATTAAACATTAAAGTACTTCTTGAAAAAAAATTTTTTATCTCAAAATTGATCAAAGATGCACAGTATTAACCACTTTTTTGCATCCCATTGGAGACAAATGTAGTTTTTCAAAAAGTAGCTTAAAAACCTGATATTAGAAACCAGATTCACAAAATCATGTTTTGGAATAAAATCACATACTTTTACATGTGCTTTTAAAATGCATAATTCACTGTTTTTACTACTTAGATGAATGAATGTATCAAACATACTTGTTTTTGCTTTTAAGACACTTCATTCTTTGCCTCTAATAGCTCCTGGAGATTCTTTTAATTTTATTGGTATTATTTCATGAAATAACTTTCGATTCTGAATCATATGGGAACATGTCAAAGTCACTTATGAAACAATAGATACTCTGGGAGATTTCATAGCAACATTTCTGGGGGGGCGGGGATGGGATGGGGAGGGAGGAGAGCGGGCGGGCCACTTCCATTGGTCTTTCATTTATCTATTTTCATCCATCTTTGTTCTTTGGCCCGCGTGGGCCTCCCATAGCACTGGCCTCTGTTGTCGCAGAGCACCGGCTCTGGGCGCCTGTGCTCCAGAGCTCCGGCTCAGTAATTGGACACATCAGTCCAGATGCTCCGCAGCACGTGGGATCTTCCCAGGCCAGGGATCGAACCGGCGCCCCTTGCACTGCAAGGCGGTGTCCTTACCCACTGGACCACCGGGGAAGCCCCTCATAGCAACATTTTTGCTTAAAAAAATTCCTGTTATAAGTCAGTTGCAGATATTTCTCTGGGCATTCTCAGAAAAAAAGAATGGGAGTTTAAGATTTCTTTATAAAAAATTAGATGCGAAGAAATGGAAGGCCTCTGAGAAAAATGCATGGTAATGAGTCTGTTTCTCCTATGCATTTGTGTTTACTTTTGTATATCCTTTATTCATTGACCTTTTTGAGTCTAGCACTTTTTTCTTTAAATGAAAACTTGTTCCTGAACCAGGAACTCTGACCTGCAGCTCATTATTTCTCCTGTTCTCGGTGGCAGTCTCTCTGTCATGTGAGCAGAACAGTTAAATTCATTACTCATTCTAATTCATTTCTTAAGTATCTTCAGAAATGTTAATATTATATTACACACTTAAAAATTCTTTCAATGGATATTTAATAAAATGTTTTATTAAACATTAAAGTACTTCTTGAAAAAAAATTTTTTATCTCAAAATTGATCAAAGATGCACAGTATTAACCACTTTTTTGCATCCCATTGGAGACAAATGTAGTTTTTCAAAAAGTAGCTTAAAAACCTGAATTACTTTAGAAATTACCAGATTCATCTTTGGTGTTTTTTTGTTTGTTTTTATTGACTTATACTTGATTTACAGTATTGTATGAGTTTCTGATGTACAGAATAGTGATTCAGTTATAAGTGTGTGAATAGAAAAGTATATGTGTATATGTGTGTGTGTGTATTTCAGATTCATTTCCATTATAGACTGTTCCAAAGTATATAGTTACCTGTTCTATATAGTAGGACCTGGTTGTTTATCTGTTCTATGTAAAGTACTATATATCTCTTAATCCCAAGCTCCTAATTTATGTCTCCCCACCCCTTTCCCTTTTTTGTTGTTGTTTTTGAAATCTGTGAGTCTATCTTTGTTTGCAAATAAGTTCATTTGTATCATTTGTTTTTAGATTTCACATATAAGTGATGTTAGAGATTTATTTTTTATTATATTTTTTTGGCCACGACTGTTGGTCTTTCATTTATTTCCATCTTTGTTCCTTGGCCTGTGTGGGCCTCCCATTGCAGTGGCCTCTCTCACTGCCAAGCACCGACTCTGGGCGCATGCGCTCCAGAACTCCGGCTTGGTAGTTGGACACATCGGTCCAGCTGCTTCACGGCACGTGGGATCTTCCCAGGCCAGGGATTGAACCAGCGCCCCTTTCACTGCAAGGCAGTGTCCTTATCCAGTGGACCACCAGGGAAGCCCTAGAGATTTTTTTTTCCTTTAAAATAATACTTAGGAACAGTCTCTAATTCTATAAGAATCTTCACTGCCTTTAGAAGACCCAAGTTGTTGCTTGAATTAGCCTGCCCTTCCCCGCTCCCTTCTCCCCTCGCTCACACCCAGCTTCATTCTGTTCCCATTACTCTGTTTTCCACTTGGACTGTGAAGCATGCCAAGCTCACTCCCACCTTTGGGCCTCTACCCTACTTATTCTCTGAACCTGGAAAGTGGGTCCTAAAGATCTCCTGGCTATAATTCAAGTCTCACCACAAAGGTCACCTGGTGAGAGATGCTTTCCTAACCACCCAGGCTTAAATCTCTTCCTCTACCACCCCCTCCAAGTTATATTTCTTGACCCGTTTATCATCCCTCTGATAGAGCAGCTTATATAGCTTTCTGACTTATTCTGTTTACAATGAACCTGGTGTTTTCATCGTTTACTTTTTCTTATACCAGTCTCTTTTTTCTTCCTTTCTAAAATAATCCGCTCCAGGAGAACAAGGACAGCAACTGTCCTGCTCGGTGCTGGGCCCTTAGACTCTGAAAAAGGATGGAGTTGGCCTCATGTACTTGCTTAGGGATCTACGTGCCACCAGCATGAACCCTACCTAGGGCACCAATTCGATCGCCTGCTCAAGTTCAGCTCTGTTCTAGTTTTTTTCCATTTTTTGTCATCTCTGCTCACATCTCCTCTTTAATCTCGTCTCTCTCTCTCTCTTTTTCTTCATTTTGGCCTCTTTTACTGTTTTTTTATTTACTTATTTTCATTCATCTTTATTCTTTGGCCTGTTTGGGCCTCCTATTGCAGTGGCCACTCCTGTTGCAGAGCACTGGCACTGGGTGCATGTGCTCCAGAGCAGTGGTTTGTAATTAGACACACTGGTCCAACTGCTCCATGGCACGTGGAATCTTCCTGGGCCAGGGATCCAACTCGTGCCCCTTGCACTGCAAGGTGGTCTCTTTACCCACTGGACCACCAGGGAAGCCCTAATCTCGTCTCTTTTTTAATTCACCTTTTTGACTTATTTTAGCTTTCTGAATTTCTAGCTTCAGCATTATTTAGTGTCATGCATCATTTTACTTCTTTGCTTTTTGCCTCTCTGCTTATTCGTCAGGAGATTTTCCACATTTTAATGTAACTTCAATATGTGTTAAATACTAAGCAATGGAGGGAGAAATAAGCCCCCTCCTTGTGATGATAATAAGACACACAAAAGACCAAACCTTTAATTAAAAGTGTCCTTCAGGATATCAGCAAGGATCCTGCTGCTCATTTCTATCTTCTTCTTCCCTGTACAGTGTGGTAGGTGTTCCTGTTTTAATTCTAGAACGTGAAAATACTCCTCTCTCTGGCTCTCATTGTACCATCACCTAATCCATGCTCTCTCAAATATCTCCTAGGTTTGAAGTTTCAGATTAGAGATTGTGATTTAAGAGGATATACAGTTTTGTGTAATCTTAATAGCTCGGGGGTATATCAGTGACTCTTGTGGGCTCAGTGCTCCATCTTATCAAGGGGTTTTGAGCAGATTTTGAGATGAATTGATCTGTATTAGCAAATTGTACTAGGCACAGAATTCCAATTGGCATATCAATTCAGAGATAACAGCTGCTGATTAATTCACAAGGGCGTATTAGTTGGCCTCATATTGTTATCTTTCCAATAACCAAAGCCATCTTAGAAGCAAAGTTTAGGGGAGAAAGTTTGTCTGGCAAGCACAAGTTTGGAGTTAATGAAAATAGATGATGATTTTAAGTCATGTTGCCCTTGGGCTCTGAGGGCCTGAAAGTCAGAGGAGCCTTTACCTTGCAGGAAAGTAGATACTGTTTCCCAAGGCATGGACCTCCCTGGACTATGAACCTTTATCCTAGAAACAGTGTTCACCCTTACATGGATGCAAGAATTTGTAGGCTCTTCATCCAGTGCAGGTTGATATATTTCTACTTCATTTGTAAATGCTGTTGGAATGAACTGTGTAGTCTTAGTATGCACATATCCATTGTTTTTAGAAGGGGAAATGTTTTAGCCTATTTCACTTTTGGAACTTATTATACTATATTTTGTAAAATATCAACCTGGGCAAGATAAAAGCTTGCATTCTATGCAAGAGCAATTATAAAAAAACTATATTTTTATGAATGAACATCAGTGACTAATGGTCAGGCTGAAAAAAAAGATAATAGAGAATGAAAATACTCAGAAATCTGCAATGGGCTGATCTCCAGTTATGTAGACAGTTACTTTATTTTTGGAAATTGGAGTATTGACAATGTTGTGTTGTGTTTCAGATGTACAGCAAAGTGATTCAGTTATATATCTATTCCTTTTCAGATTCTTTTCCATTACAAGTTATTACAAGATGTTGAATGCAGTTCCTTGTACTAGACAGTAGGTCCTTCTTGCTTATCTATTTTATATCTAGTAATGTATTTGTCAATCACAAAATCCTAATTTATCCCTCATCCTCCATAAAATAAGTTCTTTTTTAGCGTTTTTAGATTCCAAGTATAAGTGACAGCATATGATATTTGATAGTTGTTTTAAGTCAACTGTTTGAACTTCACAGTTATACATGTACTTTGCAACTAAACTGGAGAAGTCGTCCATGACGGTAGTATCTTTGTAATCAATTGAAAAGTAACCAGCCGCAGCTTATGACTAATAGTTAACTGATGTGCTATATCCGTCACACAAGTATGTATTAATTCAGAGATAACAGCTGCTGATTAATTCACAAGGGCGTATTAGTTGGCCTCATATTGTTATCTTTCCAATAACCAAAGCCATCTTAGAAGCAAAGTTTAGGGGAGAAAGTTTGTCTGGCAAGCACAAGTTTGGAGTTAATGAAAATAGATGATGATTTTAAGTCATGTTGCCCTTGGGCTCTGAGGGCCTGAAAGTCAGAGGAGCCTTTACCTTGCAGGAAAGTAGATACTGTTTCCCAAGGCATGGACCTCCCTGGACTATGAACCTTTATCCTAGAAACAGTGTTCACCCTTACATGGATGCAAGAATTTGTAGGCTCTTCATCCAGTGCAGGTTGATATATTTCTACTTCATTTGTAAATGCTGTTGGAATGAACTGTGTAGTCTTAGTATGCACATATCCATTGTTTTTAGAAGGGGAAATGTTTTAGCCTATTTCACTTTTGGAACTTATTATACTATATTTTGTAAAATATCAACCTGGGCAAGATAAAAGCTTGCATTCTATGCAAGAGCAATTATAAAAAAACTATATTTTTATGAATGAACATCAGTGACTAATGGTCAGGCTGAAAAAAAAGATAATAGAGAATGAAAATACTCAGAAATCTGCAATGGGCTGATCTCCAGTTATGTAGACAGTTACTTTATTTTTGGAAATTGGAGTATTGACAATGTTGTGTTGTGTTTCAGATGTACAGCAAAGTGATTCAGTTATATATCTATTCCTTTTCAGATTCTTTTCCATTACAAGTTATTACAAGATGTTGAATGCAGTTCCTTGTACTAGACAGTAGGTCCTTCTTGCTTATCTATTTTATATCTAGTAATGTATTTGTCAATCACAAAATCCTAATTTATCCCTCATCCTCCATAAAATAAGTTCTTTTTTAGCGTTTTTAGATTCCAAGTATAAGTGACAGCATATGATATTTGATAGTTGTTTTAAGTCAACTGTTTGAACTTCACAGTTATACATGTACTTTGCAACTAAACTGGAGAAGTAGTACATGAAGGTAGTATCTTTGTGTAATCAATTGAAAAAGTAACCAGCCGCAGCTTATGACTAATAGTTAACTGATGTGCTATATCCGTCACACAAGTATGTATTAATGAATGAGAACAGAATTATGAAGAAAGCAAACTGTTTGGCATATGTCTTTCACCTTAACCTTTGCTAACTCCAACTCTCTTTTCTTCACTGTATTTTAATAACCAAGCAGCCCAGAAAACTCTAGTCTACCAGTCTCCCAAAAGTGATGGAGGTCCTGGAAGTAATTCTTCTTACTCTGTTACCAGCCTCCATGCAGACCATTATTATTCTTCCATGACAGCATATTTTCATGATGGATATATCAAATGTGTGTATTATTCTTCCATGACAGCATATTTTCATGATGGATATATCAAATGTGGGTAGATTTCATGGGGTGTGCATGTATGCGTGCTCAACTGCTTCAGTCATGTCCGACTCTTTGTGACCCCATTGATTATAGCCCGCCAGGCTCCTCTGTCCATGGAATTCTCCAGGCGAGAATACTGGAGTGGGTTGCTATCCTCCCTCCAGGAAATCTTCCCAACCCTGGGACCAACCCGTCTCTTACGTCCTCTGCGTTGGCAGGCAGGTTCTTTACCACTAGCAGCACCGAGGAAGCCCATGGCTGGACAACAGGTTATTTTGTATTAGTTTCATCGTTACATTGAATCTTTGAGTTTGGGATGGGTCTCCAGTCACATATAAACTGTCAGAGAACAAACTACTTCCATAATTTACCTCCATTTAAGTGTACTGATTAGTAGCTGATACAAGGCACTGTGCCAAGATTATCAACTTGGCAAAACCTGAGCCCCACTCCCAACAATCTCACCCAATTTGTATAAGAGAAATATTTTTCCACTTTACTGGTAACCATTTATGCCTTTGTACTCAGATTCTAGCGATGCACAGAATTTGAGGTCTAGCTAAATTTTTTATGCAATTTATTGGAAAATAAATGCTTAACTTTAATTTAGTAATATTTCCAATAAATAATTAGACTTTATTAAAATATTTTATTTTTCAGGGATTATAGAGGAAAAAAATGACTACCCAGGTGGCTCAGTGTGTAAAGAATCTGGCTGCAATGCAGGAGACACAGGTTCGATCCCTGGGTTGGAAGATCCACTGGAGGAGGCCATGGCAAGCCACCCCGGTATTCTAGCCTGGAGAATTCCATAGACAAGGAAGCCTTGTGGGCTACAGTCCATAGGGTTGCAAAGAGTTGAACATGACTAAAACAGCTGAGCACACACACACACATAGAGAAAAAACTAGGATAGAAATTTGATTTAAATGACTCAGGGATTCCCAAACCCTAAACATAGCTTTCACCACAAATATGGGAGCTTTTATCCTATAGACCCCAGTCCTCTTTTTTTATAGCTATATTTGCTTTGTCATGACAAAAGACATGAGGTTTTTTACTTAAAGAACAGTCTGATTATTTATTTACACACCTTGCACTGATTTCCCATACCCTAACCCCCTGCAGGTTGAGTTACTACCTGGTAGATGCGGGGTGGGGATCAGTCTCACAGGACAGGAATTCCAAAATTAGGACTCTCAGAGCTTTCATAGGATTCCTGGTAGCCTTGCCTGTCCTGCCCATCCTCAGGACAAGGAGAGACCGTATCTTTCTCTGAACAAATTCTCTCTGAGGAAAGGACAGGGACTGTAGAACCATTATTCTTGTAATCTATTAAATAAATGAGACCAGGGGAGATAAAATGTAAAGCTCTCTCTGAGGTGTCTGACTTGAGCTTTCAAAGTGAGCTTACCATTCATGTGCTTTAACCCAGGTTGCTAGCACTCTTGGCTTGATAAGCTCTGATCATGAAGAGAGATGAAAACACTCATGGAACATTGACTCTTGAACTCCAATGTACCCCCTGTTAAGATCACTGAGTGATTTGACAGTATATGCTTGGAATTGTCTGGAACATGAAACTAGTTTTCTATCAAAATTGGGAATTAACCGTACTTTTTCTTAGTCCCTGTTTCAAAATGTTTTATTTTAGTCTCTGGTTATCAGGGCATCTGGGCTTCTCTTTTTCTCGTAATTCTCTTCCCTGCCAGTAACTCATGAAATTAGGTTTTTGAAGGTTCATTTTTATATTAATTCAGAAAACTAAAAGAAGCAACATAATGCTTTTTTTAAACAACAAAAAAAAAGGGGGGTGGTGGTGGTAAAAATCAAATCTGACTCAATGCTTTTGCCTTGAAGACTCCTAGAAATGGTCTCCTCAAAAAAAAAATAATGCTCACTTGTACTCAATGGATTTTTCTTTCTTGTTCCACTTTACAACCTTCTACCATTCATTGAAATTTATCACACAGAAATGTGAATTTTTTTTTTTTTTTGGTGTGTTAAATGTCCTCACTTGAAAAAAAAAAAAAGACTTCATCCCAAATGAGAGTTTAGTATTAAAGGCTTATTTTCAATTGGAACAGAATTTCAGCATTTTATTTAACTTATTCCTCAAATGAAAGGTTTTCTCCTGACAGAGATTAATGCATCTGCTAATGGCAGAAGCATTTCTCATTTTTAAGAACTTGACATCCTCTTCGCTCATCAATTTCCAACCAGGTCAAAAAGGCACAAACTGTTCTGCAGAAATTTTGAGGTAGTTAGAAATGCTGACACTTTATCACTGCTTGGGGAGAAATTAAGAAAGGGTGTGAAGAATATCAGCTTTTGTTTCTACTATTATTTCCATAATCAAAAGTGATATTTTAGTTGAACACTCTCTGAATGACCTATTACATGCAAATTAACTTTTCTTGCCTTTAGTATTATAATTTAATACTTTTTAAAATATGTGCATATGCTCTACTGAAGCTGAAGTAGAAAGCATGTTTGATTTTACAAATATACCTTAAGAAGCTTCTGGTAGATCCCTAGTTGTTCTGGTTAAGTATCGCTACATAACCAACTACTCCCAAAATTTGGTGGCTTAAAACAAACATTTTTTTTTTCTTCATGATTGTGTGGTTTAAACAAACCTTTTTTATTTTTTATGATTATGTAGGCCAGAAATACAGGAAGGGCTCAGCTGATCCCCATGGCATCTGCTGGGATGACTGGGGCTAGAGGATACAATTCCAAGATGGCGCCTTCACTTACATGTCTGAAGCTGTGGTGTTCTAAGTTCTCTTTCTCCTGCTCTTCTCTCTCTCCCTCTCTTCTCTCTCACACACTTTCTCTCTCTCTCTCTTTCAATGCACAGGAGTATCATCATGTGGCTAGGGCTTCTTAAAGCATGATTGCCCCAGGGCAGCTGAGCTTCTTACAAAGCAGCTGAGAGCTCCAACAAGAGTTTTAGGAGCCGAAGGCAGAGAAGTCTGGAAGGCTTCCTATAACCTGACTTCAGAAGTCTGCTACATTCTATTCATTAAGCAAATTATGAAGAGAGGCAATTCCACTGTACCTCTCAGTGGGAATAATTACAAAGAATCTGTGACCCTTTTAAACCCATTACACATTCAATATACTTAGAAAATTACTTTATCTCGTTCTCTCCTGAAAACTAAGAATTAAAACTAAGGAAAGAAACACTAACTGTCTTCAAAACTTGAAACTTCTAATCTCAATATGAGACAGATGGAACGAACCAAAGTGATGTACTTTTACAGAAAAGGGCCATGAGTCAACTGTTACCATTTTTTCTCAAGAAGAAGACAGGTGTGTGCACGGAAAGGAGGTTTAAAAGCACTTCAGAGAGTACTGTCAATCTCTCACAGAGACAAAGAATTTCTAGTGGGTTGGAAATGCCATGATAGGGGGACATGTCAATCAAGAGTTTTGATTAGACCAAACTGTTAAATTGACACAGGAAACTGAAATTTCAAAAGAGTATGTTTAATCGGTTGTTTTACCTCTCCAGTGATTTTCAAATGTTCTGAAGAACTTAGCATGTTCACAGAGACAAACCCAGCATTTTTGTTTACCACTAGTTCATTAAATAACCTAAAAAGTAAAAAGAAAATCTTTTTATATAAGAGAATGACAAACATAATACATATTTAAAATTTCCTACAACCAAACAAGATCACTGGTACTCCACACTTTAAAGTAAATAAACCTGGCAGTTTTTTCCTTGTCACTGCTTGTTCTTTGTTACCCTATTCTCTTCCCTGTTTTTTGGGCTTGTTTGTTTTCTTATAATTTAGAACCATTCTGATTTATATGCATTTCAATATTCCTGGTTTTCAACAGTTTTAATTTTCAAGGATGGAATTTTAGAATTATTTTTCTTTTCTCCTTTCCAGTATAGTACATAATAATAATAATAGCAGTAATCTTTTTTAAACCTTAAGCTCATCACACTTCATTATCATCCTTTTTTTTCTTAAATAATCTTTGATGAGTGGCTCTGAGTAGCTGCTTGTTGCTCTGAAAATGATAAATGAAGAGCTGCTGCTGAATCTTTATTTCTCACTATCCTTTCCTTAAGCAGATGCTCAGTCTCCTGCTCTTCATATTACACATTAATTTATAGAGTGAATATTTCTGATAATTTTAGACAGCTGTGTATGTTCTCAGACTTTCTCCCCACTTCCTTTCTTCTATTAATTCTAGGCTTCTAAGTAGTTATTCATTCAGTAAATGGTTTTTGGATGCCTACTGTATTCCTTCCATCATGGCACTAATTTCTGGTCAAAGCTGTTTAAGCCTGGTGCCGTTAAGCAATACGTAATCTGGGAAAAGAAGAAGAAGAATAGCAAAGGACCACTGCAAAATACATGAAATGCCATAGTCCAGGAATTTGTTAGAAGTTCACTGGAGTCCATGTAAATTTTTTGTGGACCAAAGAGAACAGGCAGGGGTCATCTCCCTAAAAACAAAGACCTTTAACTGTCAAAATAAAAAAAGGTAAAAAACATTTAGGGAGCCATGACCTTTAGCTTCAATTTTGTGAATAATATCAAAAAACCCTGTTAAATTGACACAGGAAACTGAAATTTCAAAAGAGTATGTTTAATCGGTTGTTTTACCTCTCCAGTGATTTTCAAATGTTCTGAAGAACTTAGCATGTTCACAGAGACAAACCCAGCATTTTTGTTTACCACTAGTTCATTAAATAACCTAAAAAGTAAAAAGAAAATCTTTTTATATAAGAGAATGACAAACATAATACATATTTAAAATTTCCTACAACCAAACAAGATCACTGGTACTCCACACTTTAAAGTAAATAAACCTGGCAGTTTTTTCCTTGTCACTGCTTGTTCTTTGTTACCCTATTCTCTTCCCTGTTTTTTGGGCTTGTTTGTTTTCTTATAATTTAGAACCATTCTGATTTATATGCATTTCAATATTCCTGGTTTTCAACAGTTTTAATTTTCAAGGATGGAATTTTAGAATTATTTTTCTTTTCTCCTTTCCAGTATAGTACATAATAATAATAATAGCAGTAATCTTTTTTTTAATCTTAGGCTCATCACACTTCATTATCATCCTTTTTTTTCTTAAATAATCTTTGATGAGTGGCTCTGAGTAGCTGCTTGTTGCTCTGAAAATGATAAATGAAGAGCTGCTGCTGAATCTTTATTTCTCACTATCCTTTCCTTAAGCAGATGCTCAGTCTCCTGCTCTTCATATTACACATTAATTTATAGAGTGAATATTTCTGATAATTTTAGACAGCTGTGTATGTTCTCAGACTTTCTCCCCACTTCCTTTCTTCTATTAATTCTAGGCTTCTAAGTAGTTATTCATTCAGTAAATGGTTTTTGGATGCCTACTGTATTCCTTCCATCATGGCACTAATTTCTGGTCAAAGCTGTTTAAGCCTGGTGCCGTTAAGCAATACGTAATCTGGGAAAAGAAGAAGAAGAATAGCAAAGGACCACTGCAAAATACATGAAATGCCATAGTCCAGGAATTTGTTAGAAGTTCACTGGAGTCCATGTAAATTTTTTGTGGACCAAAGAGAACAGGCAGGGGTCATCTCCTCCCTAAAAAAAACAAAGACCTTTAACTGTCATACTAGGGATTTTGGAATTTATTCTATAAACGAAGACTAAATGGAGAATGACAAAGACAAATATGCATTTAGGATTTTTTTCATAATCAAATGTTGAAGTCCATGACCTTTAGCTTCAATTTTGTGATAAACTTCAACATATTGTTTATCAAATTGTCTCTCTGTGATGTGTGTAATGTGTTCTCCCTTCTCCATATCTTCCCAGATGAGAAATCTAAATGAGTTTGCCTCCCTAAATATGTTGTTTTAATTTTTAGACTAAACCTTGAAAAATATTTTAAAATTAAATAACTATTTGTTATTTATGGCCTTTCTTACCACAGATACATGGGCCATTTTTAACAAATATTTATATCTGAAAAAGATATATATTTGGATAATACTACAAATGATAATGATAATAAATATTTGTTAATATCTCCTCACTTCCCAGGCACTCTACTAATTATAGATATTTTCTCATTTCATCCTACAATAATTCTATAAGGTAAGTACTATTGTTATCTGTCTTTTCCACATGAGAACACTGAAACACAAAGATTAAGTTCCTGGGCCCAGATCCCACAGCTAGGAGAGAGGGCATCAGTGATTCTAACGTAGGCACCACGATTCTAGAATGCATAACCATTTCAAGGGCCACTTAATAGATATCTATAGTCTGATAATTGCTAAACACATCATATTTACTATTTTTGAGTTAGTTTTACTTTTATTTAGCTGTGTTATCCTGATAATTCTGAAATAGCTATGCTGTAGAAGCCCGTGTTAAATGTGTCCTCCTTTGATTTATTGCAGTATAATCTGAATTCAGCAAAATACACAAATCTCAGTACTGCCTAATTAATTTTTATATATGTGTACACATATTAACTGTACCCAGATCAAGACATATTCCTTTTCCCAAATAGTTTCTCTGTGAAGCCTTCTAGTAAATATATAGCTATGTACCCAGAGGTAACCACTGTTCTAAATTCTATCACCATAAATTAGTTTTGTTCTATTCCTGAATTTCATATAAACAGAATCATGCAGTAGATACATTTGTAAGTCCTGTTTCTTTCACTCAGCATAATGTTTTTCTGATTTTCATGTAATTATATGCACCAGCACTTTTTATCTTTTTCTCTGCTATAAAGTATCCCATTTTCTGCTATATAGTATCCTATCCTATCAAAAATTTAAAGTAAATTACTCTGTGGGTAGATGTTGAAATGTTTTCAGTTTGGAGCTATCGTGAATAAATCTTCACATTTTGTGCGTGTACATGCTCTTGTTCCTTTCTAAGGAGCAGAATTGATAGATTGTAGAAGAGATGTATGTTTAATCTTATTCGTGCAAAGGATTGTTCAAAGTGATTTATTATTTACACTCCTACTAGCAGTGTATGTGAGTTATTTTTCTTTACAATGTCTCTAGTACATAGTTTTATAATTTTACCTTTTCTGGTATTTCATTTTGGTTTTAACTTTCATTTCTATATATTTATTTCTCAAAGAGTATAAGCCTTTTCCTCTGTCTCCCACCTTCCTTAGTTGAGAGCTGATCATTCTCCCAGAAGGATATGTTGAGTAGGCTGAATATATGAATGGATTGAGTTCACCTGTGATTAACTCAAGCCCCAATTTCCTCAGATGCCACTGCTTTGATATATTCACTATTTGTGTAGGGACAGGATTGCCAGAAATTTTGGACACTTTTAGTTCACATTTAGATTCAACTCTGGGTGTCTTGCAGAATCCAGTTACCTTGATAATGCACTGTGTGATTTCTGCTCATCAGCCCCTCCTCTAACAGTATATTCTGAGCAAAACTACAGGATGCTGGAGGAGAATTAATGACCACTTGTTTGTCCTTATGTTTGACTCTCTTCCAGATGCAATCTATCTTCCCAGCCCATGCTGTTGTCAACAGCTCAGATGATTTCACTTTCTGCATGCAAATTTCTCCAAAGTCCTTTGCATTCTCACCTGTGTCCAGGCACCTTTCTCCAAGTATGAATGCTGGAATAGCTCTGCTTTTCCTATTAAAAGCTTACTTTACTCTGGAATTTAGTGCAGTACTATATCTGCTAATGATAGAAAGCTTAAATATGCCAATCCAAGTGACCCAGTTATGCCTGCTTTACAATTAGGTCATATTGGGTAAATATCCAGGCCAGTTCAGGTCCTGCCCCCTCCTCCTCGTTCTCATCTCATTGATTATGGACCCAATATCTAATGTTCCAGTTATTCTGGCACTGAGAGATAGTTATATCATAATACCACTCAGGTCTTGGTTCTGGCTTGGTTCTTGGTTTACCTGATCCCAGTCCTTCTAAGCTACCAGATAATGCTAATGGTTTACAGGTATCAGATACTGGTAACCTGTATCTTATTTGCCCTCCTTATTCTGTCTCAGTCATATTACATTCCCTGTTGGAGCTCTAAGCTATTGCTTTCCTTCACTGTTACAGGAATCTTTTCTCTGAACCATGTGTCTACATCACTCAGTCAGTCATTCCTGAGTTCTGTTTAGATACACATGCTTCTAAGGCATAAGGCCGCTCTTAGGCACAGTGAGGAACAAGTCTGTCTGTTCACCCAAGCCTTTGTGTAATTTCTTTCAACCTGACTCTGGAGATTTCAGCCCAAAGGAAAGCAAAAGATATGATTTCTGTGTGAATCTATACTCTTTTTCTACTTCTTCCATGTCCTTCTCACCAAACAGAAGCTCTCTGCTCCCAAAAAAGTTGTTCTCAAGTTACAATAAGGAATCTTTTCCTGTTTTATGATTTATGTTACTAGCCCATGTTTAATTTGCTTTGACTCTTGATATGAAGAGTCAACGATTTGGAATTCAAAAAACTCTTTTGTCTAGCTTTTGAAATTGAGTTAAGATTGTTAGTTTTATTACCAGCTTACTTTTTTTTTTTTACTTATATTTGCCACTCACATTAATCAGTGATTAATGCAAAGCTAAGGAGAGTAATGGGGGAAGGTTAATGGTGCAAAGAAACATGAGAACACAATTTATAAAACTTCAGTTATTATCTCTATTGGTCAGGTTTCGGTGAGGAAAGAGATGGCATGCTCAAATATAAGAATGAAGAAAGTTCAAAGGAGTATATATTCCCTGGGTATGGGCATGAAAGAGAAAAAAAGGCCCAATAGCTGCAACTCTGTTCTTTACTCTGGAATTTAGTGCAGTACTATATCTGCTAATGATAGAAAGCTTAAATATGCCAATCCAAGTGACCCAGTTATGCCTGCTTTACAATTAGGTCATATTGGGTAAATATCCAGGCCAGTTCAGGTCCTGCCCCCTCCTCCTCGTTCTCATCTCATTGATTATGGACCCAATATCTAATGTTCCAGTTATTCTGGCACTGAGAGATAGTTATATCATAATACCACTCAGGTCTTGGTTCTGGCTTGGTTCTTGGTTTACCTGATCCCAGTCCTTCTAAGCTACCAGATAATGCTAATGGTTTACAGGTATCAGATACTGGTAACCTGTATCTTATTTGCCCTCCTTATTCTGTCTCAGTCATATTACATTCCCTGTTGGAGCTCTAAGCTATTGCTTTCCTTCACTGTTACAGGAATCTTTTCTCTGAACCATGTGTCTACATCACTCAGTCAGTCATTCCTGAGTTCTGTTTAGATACACATGCTTCTAAGGCATAAGGCCGCTCTTAGGCACAGTGAGGAACAAGTCTGTCTGTTCACCCAAGCCTTTGTGTAATTTCTTTCAACCTGACTCTGGAGATTTCAGCCCAAAGGAAAGCAAAAGATATGATTTCTGTGTGAATCTATACTCTTTTTCTACTTCTTCCATGTCCTTCTCACCAAACAGAAGCTCTCTGCTCCCAAAAAAGTTGTTCTCAAGTTACAATAAGGAATCTTTTCCTGTTTTATGATTTATGTTACTAGCCCATGTTTAATTTGCTTTGACTCTTGATATGAAGAGTCAACGATTTGGAATTCAAAAAACTCTTTTGTCTAGCTTTTGAAATTGAGTTAAGATTGTTAGTTTTATTACCAGCTTACTTTTTTTTTTTTACTTATATTTGCCACTCACATTAATCAGTGATTAATGCAAAGCTAAGGAGAGTAATGGGGGAAGGTTAATGGTGCAAAGAAACATGAGAACACAATTTATAAAACTTCAGTTATTATCTCTATTGGTCAGGTTTCGGTGAGGAAAGAGATGGCATGCTCAAATATAAGAATGAAGAAAGTTCAAAGGAGTATATATTCCCTGGGTATGGGCATAGACGCGGGACTCCTACCGGAGAAAATGAAACAAGGAAACTTTCATCTCTAAGTGGAGTGAAGCCAGTGGTTTTTTAAGAGATAGCAACTCTGTTCTTTCATATAGTTATAGGAAACAAATGAACATATTTATAAACTGCAAGGAGTTTACTATAGCTAGAGATCACTCTTTGTTTTAATATAATTTTATTTCTTTATTTTTGGCTGTGCTGTGTCTTTACTGTGGAGGCTTTCTCTGGTTATGGCAAACAAGTGCTACTCTCTAGCTGTAGTGTGTCCACTTCTCATTCTGGTAGCTTCTCTTCTTGCCAAGCACAGGCTCTGAGGGGAGGTGCTGGGAGAACTCAAAAGCCTTGCCTGGGCGGGGGCTAAGGATCTTGCAATAAGAGACACCTGGGAATCCTCCTTGCTGGGCTAGTCGTGGCTCGGGCAGGCCGGGGCGAGAGAGCAAATGCACCTGCGTGTCTTGCTCAGTTCCCGCGAGAGAAGGGAAAGAGACAGAGGAGTGCTTCCTGCCGGGCGTGGTTCAGAGGAGGTCCCGTTACTCTGCAAGACTCTTGAGGGAAAGAAACCAAGTGTCGCCAGTGTCAGAGTTCACACTTGCACAAAGACTTTCATTCTCTCTGAAGCCACGTATTGTCGAAACATCGAGGTATAGATAGGTGAGACGGACTCGTCGTAGAATGAGAATCACCTCGGAGTTCTGGTTTGCGAGGCCCACGGACAGTATCAGCAGCACAACCTAATTTAGGAGGCGTTACATTTTCAGCCCCACTTTTGCAAAGAGGACCCCCTCATCCCCCATGACAATATCCAGGTGGTTTGGAAAGGCCATGGCCACACTGACCTGGAGGGCCTGACGGTCCAGGGCCAGACAAACTGTAGCTTACTGCTCATGTGCCTGCCGTCAGGTGGTTAATTTGTCTGCTCTTTGAGTATCTACGCCTGTGGCAATGCCACCCCTTCCCCGACATTCGTCTATGGCCAAGATTCCCAAGACACAGTTGACTGAGGAAGGACATAGCTGAGCCTGGTTCACAGGTAAGTGGTGCACAGTTTGATGGTGCTAGCCAGGAAAGGACTATTGCAGTCTCCTATTCTTGGACTACAGGAGGAAGCTGTAGTGTCCTGTTGGCTGTGTCTTCAGATGATATATCTGGAGGGTGTGGAAAAGGGTTGGCATGCAGTTTGACTCTATATTGATTCATGAATAGTGGCTGAGGTTTGGATGGAATGGTCAGGTGATTGGAAGGACTGGAAACAATATTTAAGCCAGTTTGAAGTATGGTCTTTTCAGAATGTGCTTGGAGTATGGAAGATGTGTCTCTTGTATGAATATTCATGAAAGACATATATTGCAGACAGGTTTTCAGTAATCAGATAGACGATAAGACGCTTCCTAAGGATATCTTTGTGACTCTTTCCTCTTAGTGCGTGTTTGGTCAGTGGGTTGAGAAAAGTGGCCACAGTGGTGAAAATAGGAAGTTATCTGCATTATAAACAACCTCGGCTTTCTCTCACAAAAGTTCATATAGCTAACCCCACGGCTAAGTGCCTCATGTGCTAACAGCATAGACCAAAACAGACCCTCTTTGATCCATTTAGGGAGCTGAGGGTTGAATAGCCACCCATATCCACATGGATGGGGTAGAATTACACACACACACACCCTGCCGGAATAAACATTTTTCCCTGATATAGATGATCTTAGACATTCTGAATCCCTTATTTCGCATGATTGTATCCTTTATCCATTGTTCTTTTTTTTTTTATCCATTATTAACAAAGAAATTCTTTTATGCTGAAAAAGTGACAAGACAGCCTGATGCTTAAGGGATTGATTATAAAATGGATTGTTGGTCAGTAAATTACTCAGTATGATACCAGCCGATGACAATGATTTGTAAATTTAAAGTGCTGTCCTATGGGATGCTTTGTCTGCTCTAAACCAATAACCAGTATCTAATATATATATTTTTTTGCTTTTCATAGCTAGAATATAGCCACCATGGGCATAGTACTTCTGATTATTTCTCCTGATGAACCTCTTGTAAAGATTAGCTTTCATTCTCTCCAATGCTCTTGGCAGATATAGATTTTTGGTTTTCAAGTCAGGAATGCATTCACAAGGCAGAAAATAAGGATTCACTTGACCTTGATGCTGAGGTTGCCAGGTGACTGTTGGGGTGCTTCCTGCCCTTGAAACAATGAGAAAAATAAGCAATAATAGTAATAATAATAAAAACTAAGTCTCAGCGCCCACAGGGAGGAGAAAGGTATGTATCACTCAACCCTATCAGCTGAAGAAAACAGAAATTATAAATACCAGCTCTCACTTCACAACTAGCTGAAGAAACGGTTGTAACTGCTACACATGGTATTTTTGTTTGTTTTTGATGTTAATTCTGTGTTTATGTATTTAATAAGTTTCCCACTTATTCTTCCTTCCCTTACTATTTCATCCAAAGTATATTGGTAATGGTTAAATTTATAACAACCTGAGTTTTCATTGTAACAGAATAGTGCTATGATACAGTTTGGAAGAAGAATAAAAAATAAACCAAACATGGAAATGGTTACTAATGGCATGAAAGATATATTTGGATATTTTACAAATTTGTGGACTTAGCGGACTAGTTTTATTCAAGGCAAAATTAAAAGAAAAAAAAGTACCCTTTTAAGTGATGAAGCACATGTAATCTAAAATAAGGACATAACTTTCAGATATCTTTATTTACCAACATCACACCATAAAAATACATAAAGCAAATGTGCTCATAGAGGGCTTCCCTGGTGGTCCAGTGGGTAAAGAGTCCACCTTGCAGTGCAAGGGGCACCGGTTTGATCCCTGGTGTGGGAAGAACCCATGTGCTGCAGAGCAGATGGACCAGTGTGTCTTACTGTGAGCCACTACTCTGGAGTGCATGCACCCAGAGCCAGTGCTCTGCAACGAGAGAGGCCACTGCAATGGGAGGCGCCCCAGGTCGATGAATAAAGATGGCTGAAAATAAATAAATTTTTTAAAAAAATTAAAAATAAAAGTGCTTATATAAATTCACAGTAGTTGTAGGTGAATTTAAATAAGCTGTCAGATCATGATTGATGAAGTAGACCAAAATACATGAGTTCTTTTAATATAATAAATCATATGGTTGATCTAATCAATGTGTTCCAAACACAATACCCTAACAATACAGAATACTTTTTCTATGTGTATTCCCATGGGACTTTAAAACAACTGATTACATACTAGCCCACCAAGAAAAACTCAGTAAATTCAAAAAGGTAAAAATCATGTAGATCACACTGATAACAAATAATCTAAATATTCCTTTGTTTCATAGTCATCTAATCCCCCTGTTCCTTTTAGCAAGCATTTTGCTGTTAAAATATTTAATAGAGGACTTGGAGAAAAATCATGGAAATTCTTATGAGGAAATTGCTTCAGGTTACTTCAGTGGAAAGAGAAGAATCACATAGTTGCATATTTTTCCCTCTCACTTCACAACTAGCTGAAGAAACGGTTGTAACTGCTACACATGGTATTTTTGTTTGTTTTTGATGTTAATTCTGTGTTTATGTATTTAATAAGTTTCCCACTTATTCTTCCTTCCCTTACTATTTCATCCAAAGTATATTGGTAATGGTTAAATTTATAACAACCTGAGTTTTCATTGTAACAGAATAGTGCTATGATACAGTTTGGAAGAAGAATAAAAAATAAACCAAACATGGAAATGGTTACTAATGGCATGAAAGATATATTTGGATATTTTACAAATTTGTGGACTTAGCGGACTAGTTTTATTCAAGGCAAAATTAAAAGAAAAAAAAGTACCCTTTTAAGTGATGAAGCACATGTAATCTAAAATAAGGACATAACTTTCAGATATCTTTATTTACCAACATCACACCATAAAAATACATAAAGCAAATGTGCTCATAGAGGGCTTCCCTGGTGGTCCAGTGGGTAAAGAGTCCACCTTGCAGTGCAAGGGGCACCGGTTTGATCCCTGGTGTGGGAAGAACCCATGTGCTGCAGAGCAGATGGACCAGTGTGTCTTACTGTGAGCCACTACTCTGGAGTGCATGCACCCAGAGCCAGTGCTCTGCAACGAGAGAGGCCACTGCAATGGGAGGCGCACACAGGTCGATGAATAAAGATGGCTGAAAATAAATAAATTTTTTAAAAAAATTAAAAATAAAAGTGCTTATATAAATTCACAGTAGTTGTAGGTGAATTTAAATAAGCTGTCAGATCATGATTGATGAAGTAGACCAAAATACATGAGTTCTTTTAATATAATAAATCATATGGTTGATCTAATCAATGTGTTCCAAACACAATACCCTAACAATACAGAATACTTTTTCTATGTGTATTCCCATGGGACTTTAAAACAACTGATTACATACTAGCCCACCAAGAAAAACTCAGTAAATTCAAAAAGGTAAAAATCATGTAGATCACACTGATAACAAATAATCTAAATATTCCTTTGTTTCATAGTCATCTAATCCCCCTGTTCCTTTTAGCAAGCATTTTGCTGTTAAAATATTTAATAGAGGACTTGGAGAAAAATCATGGAAATTCTTATGAGGAAATTGCTTCAGGTTACTTCAGTGGAAAGAGAAGAATCACATAGTTGCATATTTTTCCCCTAGGGAATAAAAAGTAATGCGTTCCTCTTCTTACTTAAAACAAACAGAACCTTTAACAAATCTTTCATTTTCTCTTAA
Source organism: Tragulus kanchil (assembly GCA_022376925.1). NCBI lineage: Eukaryota > Metazoa > Chordata > Mammalia > Artiodactyla > Tragulidae > Tragulus > Tragulus kanchil. The sequence goes on along the minus strand of JAIOJX010000029.1, from coordinate 50,320,739 downwards.
TAAGCCTTCAGATCAACTCAGGCTAGTATTAACAAGCAAAACTTTCCCTGGGGGAAAATATCTGGAAAAATTATTAGCTTCATTCTATTTTGCTTCTAAATTATTTTATTCATTATAAACCAAGTCTCATAATATACTAGACTCAATTAAACAGGTTTCAATTATAAAAATGGAGCATCTCAGCTACTGAGTATGATGAATCATATTCACGAAAGAAGGGTCTACTTAGATTCCCCGAAATTTCAATATTTAGAAAGTTATTGACCACTCTCAACATTCTGGATGAACTAAGTGGACAGAAGATATCCCGGTATGTTTTGCACAAAATGTATATTCTTTACTCCTCTCAGCATACTCTTACCTGAAAATGCAGTGTATTTTAATGTAACAATATGCATTTGTTTATCCATTTACTTTTTCATTCTTGTATTGGGGTTCTGCATAATCTCATTACTCAAATGTGGCAATGTAATATACAAGACGAACGAGGTGTGAAAGTGAATTGCTTTGCAAATCTGAGTGTAATGAACATCTCAGGAAAAGTATCAAGGACTTTAGAAGTTCAATCTTTTAGCAATATTTGATGAAGACCTAGGAAGTGTCATGTATTATTCCAGATACTGGAGATAAAACAGTGGCCAAAGCAAAGTCTTGTGCCCACATTCAACTGGGGGAATAGAAAACAAAACAGGCACATGTATCTGAGTTTATTATATGCTATGAAGAATAGTAAAGCAAGGTAGAGGAAATAGTGCCAGAGTGAAAGGAGGTTGCTGCTTATACATGATAGCCCGGGAAGGCCTCTCTAAGAAGGTGACAATTAAACAGAGATTTGAATTGAGTAAGAACAGACTGATGTGTGAGATAAGAATCTCCTTGGCAACAAGAAAGCACGCGCTGTGTCTTAAGGTGGGACTGTGTGTGAGTTTGGAAGGAACAGCAAAGAGTTACATGTAGTTACAAAACAGTAGCGGAGACGGAGAGTGTGAGAAATGAGACCTCAGAGGTAGATAGGAGCCAGGTTATAGAGGGCATTGCAAGATGTAATGACTTTGACTTTAACTCAGTGAGATGGGAAGCCTTTTGGAAGTGTAAGGAGAGAAGTGATCTGATACGACTTAAGTTATAAAAGACTTCAGGAAACCTCAATATGTGAGAGGATGAACAGATACATCAAATTTGCCTGAATGCTATCATATTGTATAAAGACACCTAGAGTGGACAAATATAGTAGGAGCTTTAGTGGAAATAATGCGGAGTCAATAGCTTTTGAATGGAACTAATGAGAAAGGATGAAAAATGGGGCAGCAACCAAAGTCCTGGTTCTGTGGCTAAAAATCAAACCTGTAGAATCAGAGCATGCAGTGATTATTGTGTTATAGGCAGCTCTATCATTCGATCTCGAGTGGGTGATCAAGTGGTCCTCCTTCCTAACACTTCCAAGAAATAGTCACTCATCAACACGCTTGAGCAGATGGAAGACATTTCAGAAACAGAACTGGGTAGAACTTGGGGCCAGATGTTGGTGAGATGATTACCTGTGGCTGATAAGACCAAAGAAAATAAGTGATTCTTGTTGAAATTAGCAACCAGTTTCAGCCTGGGGATATTTCTTCTCTTTAACTTTTTCCAGCATCTTCACACCGTGTAAATCTTATGAAATGATTTTGTTCCATACTTGCACTTGGACAGCATTTCTGAATACCTTTTTTAGGACATTCTGTATTGCCATGTTGTTTTACCAATATTTTTTGATAGGTCAGTCTTCACTAAATTTTGAGCAAGTTACTCAGAACCATATCATACTTCCTTTGTATCTCATTAGTGCAGCTTTTGGATGTACTAGTGAGATGTAGGATTTACTACTAGATAAAAAGTTATGTATTTCTAGGAACAAAGAAGCAAATAAATATAACCTTTTCCTGCAGACTCTACTTAAAATATATATATATATATCAGCTTTTTTTTAGTCACTGAGTCATGTCCAGCTCTTTTGTGACCTCATAGACTGTAACCCACCAGGCTCCTCTGTCCGTGGGATTTACCAGGTAAGAATACTGGAGTGGGTTGCCATTTCCTTCTCTAGGACATCTTCCCATGTCTCTTGTATTGGCAGGTGGATTTGTTATCTCTGAGCTACTGGGAAGCCCCTAAAACTAGTTATCCACCTTAACTGGATAAAAACTCTGCATTGGTTGCTCATTGTTGTCATTATAGAGGGTTTGTAGGTTTTCCCTAAATATTTTGAATAAGATAGGTAAGATTTTGCACTAATTAAGCTTTCAAATAAGAAAACGAGATAATTGCTTTAAAGGAGCAAAAAGGCATTTTGGTCTGCATAATTTTAAAAGAACTTGCTTGAATGTACACACACTTGTGTGTAATTATATAGAATGGATAACACAATTCTAAAAATATACCTGTAGCACATGAAATTAACATGTTCATTGAGTGCTTACTCCATGACAGAGTAATTCTGAGTGCTTCATGTACTTTTTATTACTTAAACCACTTAACAACAGTCTTTTCAATTTCATGTGTCAATAAATTTGGAAATACAGAAATAGATCACTTAAGTTGAGGTGAGCAGGCTTCTTGTTGTGGAACTTGGGCTCTAGGGCACATGGGCTCCGTAGTTGTGGCTCCCAGGCTCTAGAGCACAGGCTTAACAGTTGTAGCTCACGGGCTTAGTTGCTCCGCTGCATGTGGGATCTTCCTGGATCAGGGATTGAACCTGTGTCTCCTGCATTGGCAGGCGAACTCTTCACCACTGAGCTACCAGGGAAGCCCCTATTTCCCAACTTTTGATTAGATTCAGAGGGGTGAGTTTTACTCAGTCTCTAAGGAATAGATAGATAATCCTTGATTGAGCATTTCTGATAAAACTAAAATTTTCCAACTCATTTTATGAGACTAACTAAAATCAGGCAAGGATACAATATAATTAAAAACAGTCCTTAAATTTCAAGTACAAATACCCTAAATCAAGCAAGTAAAATCATTGCATATTAAAACCAGATTTTTAAAATAAAAACTGAAGATGGCTCGGCATTCTAAAATTTTTTAATGTTATTGACTGTGTTTTCAATGTAAAATTAGATTTTTACATGTACATTATTAATATCAAATTTGATTATCTGGACGAGTTAATAAAAATTGATAAATACAATAAATCCTAATTTTATAAGTAAACATTTAGCAATATAAAAGTGGAAAGAAAATCCCTTTCCAAATAGTGTTCTATCAGAAATCTACAACAAAATTTGTAATCAGAGGAAATTAGAGATAAGACATGAGAACCATTACTCTCAAAGCTAGGCATAAGCAGTGATTTCTACTGTATAACATCCTACTACATTGTAGTGACTGCAACAAGAAAAAATGATGAGGTAAAAATATTGGTAAGAAAATATTTCACTGCTAAAGGGTTGTTGTTAGTATCAGTTCCACACTTCTCCAAAGCAAAATATGAAAATATGGATATTAATACCAGCTTTACACTGTTTTTAAATATAACTGAAGATATTTTTCCTGTAAAGCATTTTACAGAGTGTCTTATGTAAACTAAGTGCTTAATTACCTATCATCACCAGCACCATCACCATTTGCTCCTGAGCATGCAAGTTTAAAGACCCAACCAAAACCATGGTAATTTATAATATATTTAAGAAGATTGATCTGCATCTAGTTAAAGCTGGAGACTAAACCTATCCATCCTTGACAGGTATAAATTCACAAAGACAAATAGGAAAGGAGAAAATAGCAGTCTTGTGGAACTTGGGCTCTAGGGCACATGGGCTCCGTAGTTGTGGCTCCCAGGCTCTAGAGCACAGGCTTAACAGTTGTAGCTCACGGGCTTAGTTGCTCCGCTGCATGTGGGATCTTCCTGGATCAGGGATTGAACCTGTGTCTCCTGCATTGGCAGGCGAACTCTTCACCACTGAGCTACCAGGGAAGCCCCTATTTCCCAACTTTTGATTAGATTCAGAGGGGTGAGTTTTACTCAGTCTCTAAGGAATAGATAGATAATCCTTGATTGAGCATTTCTGATAAAACTAAAATTTTCCAACTCATTTTATGAGACTAACTAAAATCAGGCAAGGATACAATATAATTAAAAACAGTCCTTAAATTTCAAGTACAAATACCCTAAATCAAGCAAGTAAAATCATTGCATATTAAAACCAGATTTTTAAAATAAAAACTGAAGATGGCTCGGCATTCTAAAATTTTTTAATGTTATTGACTGTGTTTTCAATGTAAAATTAGATTTTTACATGTACATTATTAATATCAAATTTGATTATCTGGACGAGTTAATAAAAATTGATAAATACAATAAATCCTAATTTTATAAGTAAACATTTAGCAATATAAAAGTGGAAAGAAAATCCCTTTCCAAATAGTGTTCTATCAGAAATCTACAACAAAATTTGTAATCAGAGGAAATTAGAGATAAGACATGAGAACCATTACTCTCAAAGCTAGGCATAAGCAGTGATTTCTACTGTATAACATCCTACTACATTGTAGTGACTGCAACAAGAAAAAATGATGAGGTAAAAATATTGGTAAGAAAATATTTCACTGCTAAAGGGTTGTTGTTAGTATCAGTTCCACACTTCTCCAAAGCAAAATATGAAAATATGGATATTAATACCAGCTTTACACTGTTTTTAAATATACCTGAAGATATTTTTCCCTGTAAAGCATTTTACAGAGTGTCTTATGTAAACTAAGTGCTTAATTACCTATCATCACCAGCACCATCACCATTTGCTCCCTGAGCATGCAAGTTTAAAGACCCAACCAAAACCATGGTAATTTATAATATATTTAAGAAGATTGATCTGCATCTAGTTAAAGCTGGAGACTAAACCTATCCATCCTTGACAGGTATAAATTCACAAAGACATGGAGAATAGGAAAGGAGACAGTGTGTCAAACTTTGGAAGCTGGAAATTACTTGACTGAGTCAAACACTGAAGCAGAATAGAAAATTCCCCAGTGATTTGGGAATTGTTGACTAGGAACTTTCAGACGAGGGTAAGGAGTGTGGGTTGAGGTAGAGAAACTTGGTTAATAGAAGTTAGGATGCCAGATATATAAATTCTATGCCCCATACCCTAGCTCCTTCACCTCTTTTCAGTGCTCACCACAAAATGCTGGAGATTTTTTTTACTTGGGAGAATAATTTACTTGGGAAATACCACTGGACACGTTAGAGATTGGCGTGCTGTGCTATAACAGGGGGATTAACCTGACTGTGCCATACCACATACAGAGACCATAAAACCTTCTTCAGCTGGAATTCAGGTCTGTACTTTTTAGGCAGTTTAGAAGAATTTCACCTGTGAAATCCAGAAGAAATTTTCGTTAAGTACAGTTAAGGTTTTCTAAAATTAACTGGTTCAGTCAGACCATTTTGTTCAGTTGCTTTTATGTTCTCAGAACTTCCAGTCTAATTTTAGACCACTGTACATATGCATACGAGCAGATAGACAAAGACCACCAAATATTCAAGGAAAGCTTCTAACCTGAAAGAAATAAGGCTGAAAAAAAAAAAAAATGAGAAAAGGAGAAACTTGGAGGAGACAAGAAATACAGGAAGAAAGCTATAACAATAAGCAAGACCAAAATCCCCAAAATGGAAGAGTAGGTTACCATGAATAGGAACATTTAAAAATTGAAACAAGCTCTTAGAAACTTAAAACATCATAGAGCTAAAATAACTCAATAGAGGGGTTGCCAAATAATGATGGAGAGGGATTTTTAAAATAAAGGAAATGAGACAATTTTATAAGCTTCCAGACAGAGGAAAAACAAATGTTACAAAGGATTAACAGATCAAATGACTTCAGAATTCTGAATCCTAAAAGATAACGAAATGAAGCAATATCCTCCCTGAGGAAAAATAAACTTCATTCAAGTGTTCCCATGCTCAGACTAGTTATCAGCAAGTGGAAAGATATTCTTAAGACATTTTCATGCACATGAAGTCTCAATCTCTTACTCATTTTTAAGAAGCTGCTAAAAGAGATGCTCAACAAGATAAGGGAGTAATTGGAGGACCAAAAACATGAAATTACAGGGGCCTCCTCTCTAGAAACAAACTGCATTCCCAAGAGGATAGGAAAATATACAAGTTTTTAATGATTTGTACAATGTTGCTCCAAAGAGGGCTTTACAAGTTTGAATTCGTTGTCATAATCTAAAATTAGGAGTTTCAAATAAAAATATGACTTCCAGTTTCTGCTGAAAATTCAGACTGACAATAGGCTACATGGTGACGCAAATGAGCTGAAGGTTGAGTAGCCACGCCCATGGTACCTGGATCGTGGGCTCTCTTCTCCTACCTTTCTGACTTGACAGTGAAACAAAGTGTCATTTGCTATATACCACTGTACTTGCATTTTTACTTTCTTACAGTGGGGTTCAGAGAAATATTTCTCTCTCAAAATTGGGATATAAAAGTGAGAGGGTAGTATATATATTTTTTAAAGCAAAACAGGAGAACACGTATTTCCTACTATGATTGAAGAGAATGCTGCTTGTTGAGTGTGCAAACCAAATGTGTCTGTTAGAAAACTACAGAGTAAGACATTATTAAGAAACACAATTATTTTGGTCAGAAATACAATAAATATTTGGAAAATATTCATCAATAAAAAGCCTTAATGCTGAAGTTAGCAAAGACTTATTTTAACCATTGTTTTCCTATGCGTGAAAAAAAAAAGTACTACTGTGGAATGCGATTGTCTTCAGTAAAATTATTCTCTAGGTAGTCAAAGTCTCTGATAGATGAGTATGTCTATTGAGTGAAGCAGAGATAGGGAACTGAGACCACAAATAATAATTTCTAATTTAATTCTTACAGAAATAGTGCTTATCAGCATATGGAAGAGTTAGCTGAGAATTTCCTGAACAATTGCATGGACAAGTCAAATTGTTTGTGGCATGTTTCTACTGCAGTTGTTGAGCATACAGATATAAATAATTCCACCTCGATAACCATATTTATTCTGGAAGATTCTTATATGGTCAGAAATTTTGGACATGGCACCCATGACAAGCACAGCATCAGGAACTGATTTGTTTTCAAAAGCATCATAAATTTTAATATAGACTGGTCAAAATTGATAAGAGTGCCTACAGATGGTTCAGCTAAGGAATGGGTCTTCAAACACTGGATCTCTTATAGAAATAAATTCAAGGAAAAAACATTTTGCAATGTTGAATGAATATAAGTTCATTGCATCATTCAGCAGGAGAGAATTGTGTACAAAAGTTCAAAGTGAAAGCCCTCACGTATCATATAGAAGCCTATCAACTGCAAGGACTAGGAAATTCCAATTAAAATGGGCTTAAAATATGAAAATTAATAATTTTGTTATGTAGAAGTTCAGATGAAGGGAAGATTTAGGGTTGATGGATTCAGTATCTGGATGTGTCATCAAAGACCATATGCTTCCTCCCTGTCAGTTTTATATTCAGGCTTTAGCAAGATGCCTGATCAATGAGGTAGTGGGCATGTTTTTCAGCTGTTCAGTGGAAGATGAGAGATCTTTCTTAAAACTGATCACTGGAAAGAGAAGTTATCTTAAGACCAGTAAAGCCTGCCCTGGAGGCTGGAAGTGGAGTCACTTTCTCCTGAAATACATGAACAGTTAGAAGACGTTGATTTTTCTAGGGAAAAATAAATCAGGATTCTGTTGGGATAAAGGAAAAGGGGTAAAGATATTTGGTAAGAATGATACTGTTATCTTAGTTGTGTTTTCCTGACTTAAACTGGAGACAGTCTGTCTTGATTGATGAACTGCAAGCACAATGTGGTGCTTGGCTCTTAAACTGAGGTTAGGTGGTTTTCTTATGAAGTGGTGCTGAATCATTTTACGGAAATTTTAAAGCAGTGAAAATCAGCTAGCCAGTAAAGACTAGATCAGACATTTTTGGATGAACATTTTAACCTATTGAAATTCCTTTAACTGTACAGATATTTCCTGAACAATTGGGGCAATTGGACAAGTCAAATTGTTTGTGGCATGTTTCTACTGCAGTTGTTGAGCATACAGATATAAATAATTCCACCTCGATAACCATATTTATTCTGGAAGATTCTTATATGGTCAGAAATTTTGGACATGGCACCCATGACAAGCACAGCATCAGGAACTGATTTGTTTTCAAAAGCATCATAAATTTTAATATAGACTGGTCAAAATTGATAAGAGTGCCTACAGATGGTTCAGCTAAGGAATGGGTCTTCAAACACTGGATCTCTTATAGAAATAAATTCAAGGAAAAAACATTTTGCAATGTTGAATGAATATAAGTTCATTGCATCATTCAGCAGGAGAGAATTGTGTACAAAAGTTCAAAGTGAAAGCCCTCACGTATCATATAGAAGCCTATCAACTGCAAGGACTAGGAAATTCCAATTAAAATGGGCTTAAAATATGAAAATTAATAATTTTGTTATGTAGAAGTTCAGATGAAGGGAAGATTTAGGGTTGATGGATTCAGTATCTGGATGTGTCATCAAAGACCATATGCTTCCTCCCTGTCAGTTTTATATTCAGGCTTTAGCAAGATGCCTGATCAATGAGGTAGTGGGCATGTTTTTCAGCTGTTCAGTGGAAGATGAGAGATCTTTCTTAAAACTGATCACTGGAAAGAGAAGTTATCTTAAGACCAGTAAAGCCTGCCCTGGAGGCTGGAAGTGGAGTCACTTTCTCCTGAAATACATGAACAGTTAGAAGACGTTGATTTTTCTAGGGAAAAATAAATCAGGATTCTGTTGGGATAAAGGAAAAGGGGTAAAGATATTTGGTAAGAATGATACTGTTATCTTAGTTGTGTTTTCCTGACTTAAACTGGAGACAGTCTGTCTTGATTGATGAACTGCAAGCACAATGTGGTGCTTGGCTCTTAAACTGAGGTTAGGTGGTTTTCTTATGAAGTGGTGCTGAATCATTTTACGGAAATTTTAAAGCAGTGAAAATCAGCTAGCCAGTAAAGACTAGATCAGACATTTTTGGATGAACATTTTAACCTATTGAAATTCCTTTAACTGTTTCTCAGCAAGGTCTTCAAAAGAATTTATATCACTACACCAATGTATGTTTTAATTTGTTATTTCCTAGGGAAATTATGACTCTGGGAACTTCACTAGGCAGGACACAAACTAGTCTGCTTTCCTGAGCAGAAGTTGGTTTTCAAAATGAGAGTAAATGAGGCTTCCCTGGAGGTCCAGTGGGTAAAGAGTCCACCTTGTAGTGCAAGGGGCACCTGTATGATCCCTGGCACAGGAAGATCCCACGTGCCGTGGAGCAGCTGGACCTGTGTGTCCAATTACGAGCCAGCACTCTGGAGTGCATGTGCCCTGAGCCAGTGCTCTGCAGTGAGAGAGGCCACTGTAATGGGAGGCCCACACAGGCCAAAGCATTAAGATGGATGAAAATAAATAAATTAAGGACCAATAAAAGAGGCCAAAATTTAAAAAAAAAAAAAGGAAAGTAAATGACTTGAGTTGCAGTCGAAACATTTGAAGGTTAAAAACCAATTTCAAAAACAAAGTTCTTTAATTTCAAACTTTATGAAAATTATTATTTTCCAATTCACTTTCCTAAGTTTGAATATGTGAAGAAAAAGTGCTAATGGATGTTACTGAATTATAAGACCATATCGTACTAAAACTAAGTAGAATAATATTAGAAATTGAAATTATATAAATGTTCTGGGAATTGGTAAAAGTACAAATCAAGTTGCAAGATTTTATTCATGTTCAGGAGTAACTACATTTGTATACCATTCTTTTCAACTAGGAAATTGCTTAAAAATAAGAACTACTCCAAAGATCAAAATTAAAAATGATACCTAATTTTTATATTATGGTGCCACAGAAATACGGCTTCCCAGGTGGCAGAGTGTAAAGAATCCACCTGCCAATGCAGGAGACTTAGGAGACGATGGTTTAGTCCATCGGTCTGGAAGGTCCCCCAGAAATGGCAACCCACTTCAGTACTCTTGCCTGGAAAATTCCATGGATAGAGGAGTCTGGCAGGCTATAGTCCATGAGGTCGTGAAAAGTTAGATACAATTGAGCAACTAAACACACATGCACCACAGAAATATGCCCGGTTTCAGATGAAAATCAAAGCAGTAACATATCATTAAGGAAAAGTTTTAAGAGTTAAATATTTCTATAACTAAAATTCTAATGTTGGGTATTAAAGTTTTATTTTGCTGAATGCTTACACTGAGATTTTATTTCTCTAGTAATTTGATTTTTTTTTCTTTTTGGCCATTCTGGTTTTTCACTGCTGCTACAGGCTCTTCTCTAGTTGCAGGGAGTGGGGGCTACTCTCTAGTTGAGGTGAGCAAGCTTCTTGTTGTGGTGACTTCTCTTGTTGTAGAACTCAGGCTCTAGGGCATACAGGCTTCAGTAGTTGCAGCACGTGGGCTCAACAGGTGCGGCTCTGAGGCTCTAGAGCACAGGCTCAGTAGTTGTGGCTCACGGGCTTAGTTGCTTCGCAGCAGGTGGAATCTTCCCCAGTCAGGGATCCACCCAGTGTCTCCTGCATTAGCAGGTGAACTCTTACCACTGAGCTGCCAGGGAAGCTCTGAATTGTTTTTTAATACACGTTCTTTTGCATTTCAGTTACTTCCCATAGACGTTAATTTACTATCTGTTTTTAGGTCTGAATGAGGTCTTTGATCTTAAAAATTTACTGAAAATTGTATGTAGGACTGGTAAAAGGTTCTCCCTTGACCCTATGAAGACTGCTTTCTTAATCCTCAGGCTGTGTTGAGACTGTTTCTTTAGAGATTTATAGTTATATTTTCTTATAGATACTTTCATTTAGTTCTAGATCTTATCAGATATAATGGTGACTTTGATATGGCAATTTTGTGTGGCCATGATATGCCCAGGTATTTGATCAGACATTACCCTGGGTGTGTCTGTTATGACGTTTCTGGATGAATTAACATTTGAATTGGTTGTTGTTGTTAAGTTGCTAAGTCCTGTCAGACTCTGCAACCGCAAGGACTGCAGCACCCTATGCCTCACTGCCTTTCACTCTCTCCCAGAGTTTGCTCAAACTCATGCCCACTGAGTCAGTGATGCTCTAAAATTCCATGGATAGAGGAGTCTGGCAGGCTATAGTCCATGAGGTCGTGAAAAGTTAGATACAATTGAGCAACTAAACACACATGCACCACAGAAATATGCCCGGTTTCAGATGAAAATCAAAGCAGTAACATATCATTAAGGAAAAGTTTTAAGAGTTAAATATTTCTATAACTAAAATTCTAATGTTGGGTATTAAAGTTTTATTTTGCTGAATGCTTACACTGAGATTTTATTTCTCTAGTAATTTGATTTTTTTTTCTTTTTGGCCATTCTGGTTTTTCACTGCTGCTACAGGCTCTTCTCTAGTTGCAGGGAGTGGGGGCTACTCTCTAGTTGAGGTGAGCAAGCTTCTTGTTGTGGTGACTTCTCTTGTTGTAGAACTCAGGCTCTAGGGCATACAGGCTTCAGTAGTTGCAGCACGTGGGCTCAACAGGTGCGGCTCTGAGGCTCTAGAGCACAGGCTCAGTAGTTGTGGCTCACGGGCTTAGTTGCTTCGCAGCAGGTGGAATCTTCCCCAGTCAGGGATCCACCCAGTGTCTCCTGCATTAGCAGGTGAACTCTTTACCACTGAGCTGCCAGGGAAGCTCTGAATTGTTTTTTAATACACGTTCTTTTGCATTTCAGTTACTTCCCATAGACGTTAATTTACTATCTGTTTTTAGGTCTGAATGAGGTCTTTGATCTTAAAAATTTACTGAAAATTGTATGTAGGACTGGTAAAAGGTTCTCCCTTGACCCTATGAAGACTGCTTTCTTAATCCTCAGGCTGTGTTGAGACTGTTTCTTTAGAGATTTATAGTTATATTTTCTTATAGATACTTTCATTTAGTTCTAGATCTTATCAGATATAATGGTGACTTTGATATGGCAATTTTGTGTGGCCATGATATGCCCAGGTATTTGATCAGACATTACCCTGGGTGTGTCTGTTATGACGTTTCTGGATGAATTAACATTTGAATTGGTTGTTGTTGTTAAGTTGCTAAGTCCTGTCAGACTCTGCAACCGCAAGGACTGCAGCACCCTATGCCTCACTGCCTTTCACTCTCTCCCAGAGTTTGCTCAAACTCATGCCCACTGAGTCAGTGATGCCATCCAACCATCTCATCCTCTATCACCCCTTCTCCTCTTGCCCTCAGTTATTTCCCATCATCAGGGTATTGCTCTCCCAATAGTGAGTGTGCCTCATTCAGCCTGTTGGAGGGATTGAACAGAACAGAAAGGCCGAGTAAGGGAGTGTTTTCTCCCACCTGACTGCCTTGAGCAGGAACATTAGGTTTTTTTCCCCCGCCTTCAGACTTGAACTGAAACATCAGTTTTTCCTAGGTCTTGAACATACTGACTTTCAGACTGGACTATACCAATGGTTCTCCTGGTTCTTGAGCCTTCAGACTTGGACATGAACTAAACTATTGACCCTCCTAGGTCTCCAGCTTGCCAAATGTAGATCCGGGGACCTGTAACCTCAATAACTGCATGAGCTAATTCCTTCTAATAAATCTTTATATATATATGTGTGCGTGTGCGTGTGTGTGTGTGTGTGTGTGTGTGTGTGTGTGTGTCTCAGTGATATCTATGTATAGAAATATATTTTTGAGAGAGAGAGAGAAATCTATTAGCAGGTCTTGGCTTATGCAGTTAAGGAGGCTGACAATGAGAGAGAGCCAATGGCATAGTCCAGCATGAGAGCCAGCAGACTCAGAATCCAGGAGAGGCCAGTGTTTCAGTTTAAATAGACAAATAGGTAGGTAGGTCTTTCAACTATTTCTCTGTGGAGAACTCTGACTGATACATTGGAAGCCTCCCTTTTTTTCCCTTTTCCTCTTGCTTCCAGCAAAAATTACATTAGGAAAGGATTGGTTTCTTCTTTTGATTTTAGCTAGGCCCAATATTTCTGTATGGTTTATTAGAGCATTACTTCTCAAACTAGGGACTTTGTTAAGATGTAATTCTGGTATCATATGAGTCTGGAACAAGGCATTAATTTCTGCATTTCTAGCAAGCTTTTAGCTGATACCAATGCTGCTAACCCCGGGACTGTTGTTTGAGTAATAAGGCGTTTGAATTCCCAAGTCATGATCAATCTGCAACCGCAAGGACTGCAGCACCCTATGCCTCACTGCCTTTCACTCTCTCCCAGAGTTTGCTCAAACTCATGCCCACTGAGTCAGTGATGCCATCCAACCATCTCATCCTCTATCACCCCTTCTCCTCTTGCCCTCAGTTATTTCCCATCATCAGGGTATTGCTCTCCCAATAGTGAGTGTGCCTCATTCAGCCTGTTGGAGGGATTGAACAGAACAGAAAGGCCGAGTAAGGGAGTGTTTTCTCCCACCTGACTGCCTTGAGCAGGAACATTAGGTTTTTTTCCCCCGCCTTCAGACTTGAACTGAAACATCAGTTTTTCCTAGGTCTTGAACATACTGACTTTCAGACTGGACTATACCAATGGTTCTCCTGGTTCTTGAGCCTTCAGACTTGGACATGAACTAAACTATTGACCCTCCTAGGTCTCCAGCTTGCCAAATGTAGATCCGGGGACCTGTAACCTCAATAACTGCATGAGCTAATTCCTTCTAATAAATCTTTATATATATATGTGTGCGTGTGCGTGTGTGTGTGTGTGTGTGTGTGTGTGTGTGTCTCAGTGATATCTATGTATAGAAATATATTTTTGAGAGAGAGAGAGAAATCTATTAGCAGGTCTTGGCTTATGCAGTTAAGGAGGCTGACAATGAGAGAGAGCCAATGGCATAGTCCAGCATGAGAGCCAGCAGACTCAGAATCCAGGAGAGGCCAGTGTTTCAGTTTAAATAGACAAATAGGTAGGTAGGTCTTTCAACTATTTCTCTGTGGAGAACTCTGACTGATACATTGGAAGCCTCCCTTTTTTTCCCTTTTCCTCTTGCTTCCAGCAAAAATTACATTAGGAAAGGATTGGTTTCTTCTTTTGATTTTAGCTAGGCCCAATATTTCTGTATGGTTTATTAGAGCATTACTTCTCAAACTAGGGACTTTGTTAAGATGTAATTCTGGTATCATATGAGTCTGGAACAAGGCATTAATTTCTGCATTTCTAGCAAGCTTTTAGCTGATACCAATGCTGCTAACCCCGGGACTGTTGTTTGAGTAATAAGGCGTTTGAGGATTGCATTTTTACAAACATTTGACTTATCCCTAAACTTTGGCAACATATTAGGGCTCATTTTCTATAGTCTTTGCCTACAGATTTGAATCTTGACATTTCAATGCAGGAATTACCTTAAATGAGACCATATCTTTCTGAACCATCTATTGCCACCTAATGACAGCTTAGAAAAACAGGATGAAATCTTACTAGAAAATCATACCATACTTGTAAAATAACCATCCTTATAGAAAGATAAATACCTTTAGAGAAAATTATCAAAACTGATTTCCCACAAAGTTTCCACAAACATTGTAACTTTCTCCAAAAGAATTAAGTTAGATATTAGAAAGTTTTCATTTCTGTACCTCATTGTAAACTCATCGTTTACTATATGGTCAGTAATGAAATAAACAGAGGCTTCAGAATTAAACATAACTTAGGAAATAACTTCTTTGGACTTGAATTTATTATCTGTCAAGTGAAACATATACTTTACTACCATATAACCTCTATTTTATTTGGAGCCCTTACTAAAAATAAAAATCTGCATAGCAGAAGCAGTAGAAAAACTGCTAAAAAAACTTTGGATGTTTTCATTTCTTCATTTGGTATTGCCAAATTCACAGAAGCAAGAGAGTATCTAAGACCAAGCGTGACTCAGAGAAAGAGTCTTTTTTTTATTATTAATTTTTTTTCTTTGGACACTTCTATTGGTCTTTTATTTATTTCCATCTTTGTTCTTTGACCCTCGTGGGCCTCCCATCGCTGTGGCCTGTCTCATTGCAGAGCAGCGGTTCTGGGCGCATGTGCCACAGAGCTCCAGCTCCATAGTTGACACGTTGATCCAGCTGCTCTGCAGCACGTGGGATCCTCCCAGGCCAGGGATCGAACCAGCGCCCCTTGAACTGCAAGGTAGTGTCCTTACCCACTGGACCATCGGGGAAGCCCCAAGAAGGACTCTTAAGGCTGATATTTTTTTTCACTACAGAAAACTCCTTTAATTTTCTTATTATTTCACCCCCTCTAACAACAGTGGACTGTGACCACCTATTTCCATATGAAGGGAAAAATAGAGGAAGAAGTAAGGTAGAAGAAACCTTACCAGAACATTGTTGCTATTTATGCTTTGCTCTGAATTCATTTTTTTTCTGATTGAGATTATGACACTTCATAATTTTCATTATCTGTCTATAAACTCTGAAGAATCTGACTGGTGTAGTGCCCTGAGTCAAACCATAAACTATTTAAATATTACTTAGCATAATTAATATTATTTAACTCAGTGGTAGTCTCTCTTAAAACAAGTCTGAAAAAAATCAGAAAACAGGATGAAATCTTACTAGAAAATCATACCATACTTGTAAAATAACCATCCTTATAGAAAGATAAATACCTTTAGAGAAAATTATCAAAACTGATTTCCCACAAAGTTTCCACAAACATTGTAACTTTCTCCAAAAGAATTAAGTTAGATATTAGAAAGTTTTCATTTCTGTACCTCATTGTAAACTCATCGTTTACTATATGGTCAGTAATGAAATAAACAGAGGCTTCAGAATTAAACATAACTTAGGAAATAACTTCTTTGGACTTGAATTTATTATCTGTCAAGTGAAACATATACTTTACTACCATATAACCTCTATTTTATTTGGAGCCCTTACTAAAAATAAAAATCTGCATAGCAGAAGCAGTAGAAAAACTGCTAAAAAAACTTTGGATGTTTTCATTTCTTCATTTGGTATTGCCAAATTCACAGAAGCAAGAGAGTATCTAAGACCAAGCGTGACTCAGAGAAAGAGTCTTTTTTTTATTATTAATTTTTTTTCTTTGGACACTTCTATTGGTCTTTTATTTATTTCCATCTTTGTTCTTTGACCCTCGTGGGCCTCCCATCGCTGTGGCCTGTCTCATTGCAGAGCAGCGGTTCTGGGCGCATGTGCCACAGAGCTCCAGCTCCATAGTTGACACGTTGATCCAGCTGCTCTGCAGCACGTGGGATCCTCCCAGGCCAGGGATCGAACCAGCGCCCCTTGAACTGCAAGGTAGTGTCCTTACCCACTGGACCATCGGGAAGCCCCAAGAAGGACTCTTAAGGCTGATATTTTTTTTCACTACAGAAAACTCCTTTAATTTTCTTATTATTTCACCCCCTCTAACAACAGTGGACTGTGACCACCTATTTCCATATGAAGGGAAAAATAGAGGAAGAAGTAAGGTAGAAGAAACCTTACCAGAACATTGTTGCTATTTATGCTTTGCTCTGAATTCATTTTTTTTCTGATTGAGATTATGACACTTCATAATTTTCATTATCTGTCTATAAACTCTGAAGAATCTGACTGGTGTAGTGCCCTGAGTCAAACCATAAACTATTTAAATATTACTTCTTAGCATAATTAATATTATTTAACTCAGTGGTAGTCTCTCTTGAAGTTTAATAATATAAAGAAAGATTTCAATTCTTGAGGGAAAAAGTAAGAAAATAGACACACTTAACAGTGATGTAGTGTGTTTTTCCTTTTGCTACCAAACTCGAATTATATATGTGTATGTGTGTATAAAAAAGTATGCTATGAAGATGCACTACTGCCTTTGCCTGGATCTCCTAAAGTAGAACTGTGAACAAGAATTAGGTTGGCAATAATGTGGGAGAAAAGTACAAGCCTTAGGTATTAAGAGTGAGAAAAAAATGAAAATGAGGCAAGAGATAAAGTGTCATGCATAGAGCAAGTCACAAGGCAGACTTATTTACTTGGGCAAGTACAGGGCACCCAAGGAAGGAATACAAAAGGAATTGAACTTGGAGTAGTCTGTAGGAGATAGAAAAAAGAGGGTATTTGCCTGGTTGGTTTCTTCCTGTTTTCCCATTTTATGGTGATCACTGTTGATTCCATGGGGATTAAAGATTCTGGATTGTATCATCTGGCCTTTTAGCAACCACTCAAATAATGAGATTCCATAGTCTGCAGTGGTGCTTAATCCAAGTTTGAAAATATGTTGCAGGATTATGTGGTACAGGTGGGACAATGCCCAGGACGGAGAGAGAAAGAGGCAGTTGCAGAAAACCTACAGAAAACTCCATGTTAAAATATCCAGGTATTACAGACTGTTTTACACAGTAATATGTATAGCAGTTTAGTAACTTATCTAGAGTTTTAGTTAAAATCAGACTTTTTAATAATAAGTCATAATGCCATTTGTTTATCCATTAAGAACAGTTTCTGTTGGAGAAATGGTTTGATAGTGTTGTCTACAAGAATAATTTTACTTAAAATGTATGTCTGCAGAGAAGTGTGAAAATTCACTTTTGTTTAGGACTATATGGCAAATGAAAATAATTTTAAATACTTTAAAAATGATGAAAGTTCTTTTAGAAATGGAACTAGTTATTTTCTGGGTAAATCTGTAAAAGTTTTGCACCTCAGTGTAGGTAGTGAGGAACACAGATAATGACCTTGACATTTTCTTTGATGGGTAAATGACCAAACTAAGTGACAGAAAGGGCCATGCTAATAATGCATTCAATCTATCTCAAGCCTGTGTCATTTGAATGGTCTCTAAGACCTCTATCTGTGTATAATTTTTGTATATTTTATGAGTCTTAAGGAGCTGATCTCACAATTTTACAAGCACATTTGTTTGTGATTTCAGAAGAAAGTTAAGATTTCAGTGTTAGATTTTTATTGTGCTTCTGTAATATTTCAGACTGGTTGCAGTTCACAAGAGTTCTCTGAGATAAAAATTAAATGATGTAGTGAGATACACAACAAGCATCTGTTACCTGGTTATAGAATGGAGCACTGTTATTTAAGAAGAAATCAGAACTTATGGGAAAAGCTGTGAAGTAGAGACATGAACTTCTATAAAATATATGAAATTAGACATGCCAATGGTTCTGTCACATATACTCACTGGGAGAGTATTTCTGCCAACTTTGAAATTTGCTTAAAAAATGACTAGTTCTAACTTTAGGAGAAAAACTTGACTATTTGAATTTAGTGTTTATGTTGAGTAGAAAAAATATATAAGCTGTATTCTGCCAAGATATTTTAAAGCTTAATCACGTGATGCTTTGCTTCTGCCAGAAGGGCGAACTTGGTTGTCTGTAAGGAAATTCTCACAAAAGAACAATATACTTTTAAGGAAGAGGAAAATCTGAAATACAAAAGAATTAGTGAGCAATAAAATGGAAAATATATGTAAACCTAAACAAATATTCTGTATGTATATATAGACAAGAGAAAAAATATATATAGCACACCAATAGCATGCACATTAGGTAGAGCATGATTATATTTACAGTGTCTTAAAAGTTGTGTCCTTTTCTGGAGAGGGGTTAGTGAATTGTTAAATACTAGAATTTGCGGGATAAATTTCAAAAATAAAAGCTAAAAGAAATGAAGGATATGTGTTGCTGAAACAGTAAGAACAAAAGCAATGATGGAGAAAAATAGAACAAACAAAAAATTCAGATTACAAGCAAGTTTGGCTAATTAACAACCACAGTAAAAATGAATTAATACATAAATTTGCTAAAAGCAAGAGTAGAAATTAGTTTAGATATATCATTTGGAAAAACACCAGTAGGCCTGTGAACAAAGAATACCACAGAACATTGCTCACCCCACAGTTCTATTATGGCAAAGTTGTGAACTACTGCAGTTGCTGACTGATAGTACACTCTGAGAAGATACTAAGATAGTTGCAGGTACTTTGGACAAACAGGCCCTCGGTTATATGTGTATCTTGGGAAGAATTTTAATGAACTCAGATTCTTGCATCTTCCAACACATGCAAAAGCTTGAAAATCATTACCTTGAAATAGCTGTTCTTTGTAAACAGCAGTAATCTTTCAACAAGATATATACTTGAAAAGTGAAAAGAGTGAAAGTTGCTCAGTCATGTCCGACTCTTTGTGACCCCATGGGTGTAGCCCACCAGGCTCCTCTGTCCATGAAATTCTCCAGGCGGGAATACTGGAGTGGCTGGCCATTTCCTACTCCAGTGGATCTTCCCAGGCCAGGGGTTGAACTCAGGTCTGCATTGCAGGCAGACTCTTTACAGTTTCCTAGCCACCAGGGGAGCTGACTCTACATATTTTCTAGCTAAAAATCATATATACACTGGCTTTCCCCTACCTCTTCTGAACAGTTTTCTTAGAGCTAAATGAGTATCTCTTTCCCAGGCTGTAGTCCTCAGCAAGACCCTGAATGCAACTTAAACTCACAACTCTCATGTTGTGCATTTTTCTTCAAGTTGACCAATGAGAATAATAATCACAAAACAAAGACATTAATACCCAATAAGAAATATGTGTGTTTGAAAGATATTTAAAAAGCTCTAAATAGATGTGTATTCTATATATATATTTATTAAAACACCCCCACAAAACAAGTTCTCCTCCTAAATTCTTAAATTCAAGACAATTCCATCAGAATTCCAGCAGGCTTTGTGTGGGACTTAACAATCTCTCCTTCAAACTATATGGACTTAGAGATGGGCAAAGACCTCCTGAAGGAAGAAGACAATATGAGGACTTTTCCTATTAGTTATCACAACACAAATTACAATAATTAAGGTAATATCTATTGGTTCAAGATGGAATGGCATATAAAGTATTTTAACGAAGCATGTGCTGCAGATACTAAGCAATCAGAATAGACTTTTGACCAATCAGAATAAAATCTGATTCTAACAAATCAGAACAAATAAGAGCAGATATGCTGTACTGGTATATGTTGGCTAAATTTCTGTCATGCCTATGAGTTAAAAGGAATTTGATACAACTTCTTGCGTCAAAGGAAACTTTTAGGAAAGTGGGAACAGTTAGTGCAGAGCTTCATTTGAAAAGAGTTGAAAGATCAGATGGCTTCTCACAAGAAAATCATGCTATAAACATTGATAGCATCTGTCCCTTGTAAGTTTGCCAGAAGCCTGATCTCGTCCTTTTGAATCCATAATAATTTACTAAAAATTTCTTAATTTAAATTTAAGCATTTAGTTATATTCCTTTACTTGTCCTATGACAGTTTCTAAGAATGACTTTTATTTAGACTCTGCAACCTAAAGAACCATTTAATTTTTGGCAAATGTCCACTGTTTTATTTAAACAGGTAGACATTGATACAGTTTTCTGAAAGCAAGGGATGCCCCTCTCCTCATTTTTCACACAGTATGTAGATGTTCTTGACAGGTATTGTTTTGTCTCAGGAAACAGTGATTGATATATTAGGAAATAGCTTTGACAATAGCCTAGAGTGGAGCATGTTAAATTGAATTGCCTCTGTAATTTTCTTTCCTTATTCCTTTATTATGTGGTTTCCAAAAGATGGTCAGGGTAGACACACTACCAACTTCTACAGAAACTAGATTTGACATTAATACCCAATAAGAAATATGTGTGTTTGAAAGATATTTAAAAAGCTCTAAATAGATGTGTATTCTATATATATATTTATTAAAACACCCCCACAAAACAAGTTCTCCTCCTAAATTCTTAAATTCAAGACAATTCCATCAGAATTCCAGCAGGCTTTGTGTGGGACTTAACAATCTCTCCTTCAAACTATATGGACTTAGAGATGGGCAAAGACCTCCTGAAGGAAGAAGACAATATGAGGACTTTTCCTATTAGTTATCACAACACAAATTACAATAATTAAGGTAATATCTATTGGTTCAAGATGGAATGGCATATAAAGTATTTTAACGAAGCATGTGCTGCAGATACTAAGCAATCAGAATAGACTTTTGACCAATCAGAATAAAATCTGATTCTAACAAATCAGAACAAATAAGAGCAGATATGCTGTACTGGTATATGTTGGCTAAATTTCTGTCATGCCTATGAGTTAAAAGGAATTTGATACAACTTCTTGCGTCAAAGGAAACTTTTAGGAAAGTGGGAACAGTTAGTGCAGAGCTTCATTTGAAAAGAGTTGAAAGATCAGATGGCTTCTCACAAGAAAATCATGCTATAAACATTGATAGCATCTGTCCCTTGTAAGTTTGCCAGAAGCCTGATCTCGTCCTTTTGAATCCATAATAATTTACTAAAAATTTCTTAATTTAAATTTAAGCATTTAGTTATATTCCTTTACTTGTCCTATGACAGTTTCTAAGAATGACTTTTATTTAGACTCTGCAACCTAAAGAACCATTTAATTTTTGGCAAATGTCCACTGTTTTATTTAAACAGGTAGACATTGATACAGTTTTCTGAAAGCAAGGGATGCCCCTCTCCTCATTTTTCACACAGTATGTAGATGTTCTTGACAGGTATTGTTTTGTCTCAGGAAACAGTGATTGATATATTAGGAAATAGCTTTGACAATAGCCTAGAGTGGAGCATGTTAAATTGAATTGCCTCTGTAATTTTCTTTCCTTATTCCTTTATTATGTGGTTTCCAAAAGATGGTCAGGGTAGACACACTACCAACTTCTACTATTCATTGATGAATGAAACTTAAAGTAGGTCAGTTAAAAGAGTCAGCATTAAAGTATCTCCCTGGTTTAGGTTAATGTGAAAATGACCAAACCTTTTGAGTGTTAATATAAAAATATTGTAAATATTTTTATTTTGGGCTTTCCTGGTGGTCCAGTGGGTGAAGAATCCACGTTGCAGTCAGGGGATACCAGTTCGATCCCTGGCCCGGCAAGATCCTACATGCCGCGGAGCAGCTAGACTGGTGTGTCCAATTATGAGCCAATGCTCTGGAGAGCATGTGCCCCGAGCCAGTGCTCTGCAGTGAGAGAGACCACTGCGATGGGAGGCCCACCCAGGCCAAAGAATAAAGATGGATGAAAATAAGTAAATGAAGGACCAATAAAAGTGGCCAAAATTTTTAAAATATATTCAAAAAATCTTTTGATTTCGTTTTAACCACATACACCCCTCACATAAACATATTTTTGTACAAATGTGTTTATGTTCCACAAGGGAAATTTACCCTTGACCACTAAAGTTGGTTACATTTCCTTTGCCAGTAGACATATTCTTTCCCTCTTGTGAGAGGAGTTTAGTCTCTTTTTACCTTCTTTCCCAATGGTGGTTTCCTTAGAGGGACTGTGGCTCTAAGGACTTAACTCTAACACTTCTGATTCTTTTAAAGCTATAACTCAGGTACAAGTCCCAAAGAATAAGGTAAAAGCAAATTTAATAAGAGTTATATTCCTTTACTTGTCCTATGACAGTTTCTAAGAATGACTTTTATTTAGACTCTGCAACCTAAAGAACCATTTAATTTTGGCAAATGTCCACTGTTTTATTTAAACAGGTAGACATTGATACAGTTTTCTGAAAGCAAGGGATGCCCCTCTCCTCATTTTTCACACAGTATGTAGATGTTCTTGACAGGTATTGTTTTGTCTCAGGAAACAGTGATTGATATATTAGGAAATAGCTTTGACAATAGCCTAGAGTGGAGCATGTTAAATTGAATTGCCTCTGTAATTTTCTTTCCTTATTCCTTTATTATGTGGTTTCCAAAAGATGGTCAGGGTAGACACACTACCAACTTCTACTATTCATTGATGAATGAAACTTAAAGTAGGTCAGTTAAAAGAGTCAGCATTAAAGTATCTCCCTGGTTTAGGTTAATGTGAAAATGACCAAACCTTTTGAGTGTTAATATAAAAATATTGTAAATATTTTTATTTTGGGCTTTCCTGGTGGTCCAGTGGGTGAAGAATCCACGTTGCAGTCAGGGGATACCAGTTCGATCCCTGGCCCGGCAAGATCCTACATGCCGCGGAGCAGCTAGACTGGTGTGTCCAATTATGAGCCAATGCTCTGGAGAGCATGTGCCCCGAGCCAGTGCTCTGCAGTGAGAGAGACCACTGCGATGGGAGGCCCACCCAGGCCAAAGAATAAAGATGGATGAAAATAAGTAAATGAAGGACCAATAAAAGTGGCCAAAATTTTTAAAATATATTCAAAAAATCTTTTGATTTCGTTTTAACCACATACACCCCTCACATAAACATATTTTTGTACAAATGTGTTTATGTTCCACAAGGAACTTTTACCCTTGACCACTAAAGTTGGTTACATTTCCTTTGCCAGTAGACATATTCTTTCCCTCTTGTGAGAGGAGTTTAGTCTCTTTTTACCTTCTTTCCCAATGGTGGTTTCCTTAGAGGGACTGTGGCTCTAAGGACTTAACTCTAACACTTCTGATTCTTTTTAAAGCTATAACTCAGGTACAAGTCCCAAAGAATAAGGTAAAAAGCACCTCTGAGGTGTCTCAAATTGCACCCCAAATTCCAAGATTTTGCTAATTTGTATTGGTACAAGTCTAAGGGACATACATAGGAGTGGTTACCAAGGAATATTGCATCAGGATAGAAGGAATATAAAGCTGGGCTTGGCTGAATGTGTTAATATGGATGCACTAAGCCAAAATTCTGGTTTCATTGCATGAATGTGGGTTGCTTGGAGTAACTGTCACAATTGTATTGGTTGATTGACAGAAACTTGGACCCAATGTTGACCCACACTGAAGAAAAAGTTGAGTTGCCACACTTTTTGTGAAAGATAGAGGAAAGTATCTAAAGATGTAAGGATAGCAGAATTCTGAAGTAGATTTATCATTTGTTGGTAAGTTATGTACCTAGCTCCTAATCATTTATTCCAGAAGGGTCCAGAGACCAGTCCTTTAATCATGGTTGTGAGAAATAGACATCAGCATCCTTGAAGGTGTCTGTTGTAGCTATTGTCAGTGGGTGATACAAGACAGTAGAAACTTCTGTCATCAAACTCAAGGCTTGATTTCAGCAGAGGTGATAGGACCCCAGAGTGCTGGAAGTCCAGTGATAGCACAAAATTGCCAGAAACAGATGTGGTTACAGGCAGCCAAGAGGGAGTAAGTATAGTGGTTTGATATTCAGAGATTGCTGTTATTGGCTAATTGATTCAGCTGTTCTGGAACTGAGCTATGTGAAGAAATTTATAAAGTATGAATTGATTTGAACATCAGGCAGTTTCTAATTTGGTAAATAAGTCTGAATTTAATCCCTTCAACCAATTACCACACTTAGGCCAATTCATCTATACCAGACCTTTGAATGAAAGGAGCCTGCTATACTGCTCTGCACTGTTAACAGTTCTGTTAATAATTCCGACCCAGGAATTGAAGCGGGGTCTCCTGCATTGTAGGCATATTCTTTACTGGCTGAGCTACAATTAAGAATTATATTGATAAAATAAGACAGGATCTGCTTTTCCCTTTTATAACTCGTCCTTGACTAGTGTTACACTAGTCCCTGTTGGATACTATCTTTATATAAAATTTTGATATTTTATTCATCAGAGTTTATAGTAATTTGATTTTTAAAATAATTCATTAAAATATTTATCATGACTAGTAAACTTTTTCTGTGTGTGTGTTCAGTCATGTCCTACTTTTTGAGACCCCATGGACTATAGCCCAGCTTGCTCCTCTGTCCATAGAATTCTCTAGGCAAGAATACTAGAGTGGTTGCCATTTCCTTCACCAAGGGATCTTCCAAATCCAGGGATTAAGCCTGTGTCTCTTTAAGTTTCCTGCATTGGCAGGTGGGTTCTTTACCACTGTGTCACCTGGGAAGCTTTTTAGCTCTCCATGAAGTTTTGTGGACTAGGGTCTCACTCACCAAGGACTAGAGTCTCACTCTGTTCCCAGTCTTGTATCTGACTCCAGATCTTTTCCAGCTGCTTTGATTCTGGGACAGACACATACGTAGTTGTATAATGAAGGGCACTGATTGCTTCTGAAGCTCTCCTGCATGGTTGAGGTTGGAGGTGGTGAGAGACAGACAAAGGTTGAATTTTTGACCGTGTGATTTCAGTCTGTTAGTATGGGTTTCAGGTTTTATTTATTCTCATTCTCCCCTGCTTCATGTTGTGCTTTTCAAGTCAAATTCTGGTCCTGCTGACTGCCCACTGCCAGACACAGAATTAAGACCTTTTTGTAGATTTTTCCCTTTGTCATCTTTAGCAAACCTTTTATTCCATATCACTCATAACATCCCACATTGAAGAGGTGATTTTATCGAATGATTGTAAGAAATTAAAATAAAGTATGAATTGATTTGAACATCAGGCAGTTTCTAATTTGGTAAATAAGTCTGAATTTAATCCCTTCAACCAATTACCACACTTAGGCCAATTCATCTATACCAGACCTTTGAATGAAAGGAGCCTGCTATACTGCTCTGCACTGTTAACAGTTCTGTTAATAATTCCGACCCAGGAATTGAAGCGGGTCTCCTGCATTGTAGGCATATTCTTTACTGGCTGAGCTACAATTAAGAATTATATTGATAAAATAAGACAGGATCTGCTTTTCCCTTTTATAACTCGTCCTTGACTAGTGTTACACTAGTCCCTGTTGGATACTATCTTTATATAAAATTTTGATATTTTATTCATCAGAGTTTATAGTAATTTGATTTTTAAAATAATTCATTAAAATATTTATCATGACTAGTAAACTTTTTCTGTGTGTGTGTTCAGTCATGTCCTACTTTTTGAGACCCCATGGACTATAGCCCAGCTTGCTCCTCTGTCCATAGAATTCTCTAGGCAAGAATACTAGAGTGGTTGCCATTTCCTTCACCAAGGGATCTTCCAAATCCAGGGATTAAGCCTGTGTCTCTTTAAGTTTCCTGCATTGGCAGGTGGGTTCTTTACCACTGTGTCACCTGGGAAGCTTTTTAGCTCTCCATGAAGTTTTGTGGACTAGGGTCTCACTCACCAAGGACTAGAGTCTCACTCTGTTCCCAGTCTTGTATCTGACTCCAGATCTTTTCCAGCTGCTTTGATTCTGGGACAGACACATACGTAGTTGTATAATGAAGGGCACTGATTGCTTCTGAAGCTCTCCTGCATGGTTGAGGTTGGAGGTGGTGAGAGACAGACAAAGGTTGAATTTTTGACCGTGTGATTTCAGTCTGTTAGTATGGGTTTCAGGTTTTATTTATTCTCATTCTCCCCTGCTTCATGTTGTGCTTTTCAAGTCAAATTCTGGTCCTGCTGACTGCCCACTGCCAGACACAGAATTAAGACCTTTTTGTAGATTTCTTCATCAGATCCCACAGTTGTGTAAGATCTAATCTCTTTAGCAAACCTTTTATTCCATATCACTCATAACAGCCCTCCCTCTCTGCTTCAGCCCTAACTAATGTATCCTCAGAGTACCTGGTGCTTTTTCTTTAGATTATTTTTCCCCTTAAAGATTCCTCTGTACTTTCTGAATGCAGAATCTTTTGGTTCCACCCTAATAGCTTGCCAGATATGTACTGACGTCTTTGAACTTCAGGAGCATGCATTGCTTGAGTTCTTTGCCAGCAGAATTTTTAGCTCCCATTTACATAAGCATCTGGTGGATTCTTTCTGACTGTTCAACAGATGTGACCAGGCATATCTGGCTTTCTTTTTCTCAAGCTGTAAACTCAGACTACCTAGTATTTTACAACTTTTTGAAATGCAACCCCAACTAATAAATAACCTAGGATATATCCTCCAAAGCTACTCAGATACGTAGAATTCTCTCCCATGTATATTTCTCCACCAAGGACTTGAGAGTTGGTTTTTAATGTTTGTTTGTAATCATACTTCTCACCAGCATCTTTTTTTCCTAGGTGGAAGATCTGCTCCTCAAAAATATATATGCTTTTCTAGACTTACCATCTGTAATAATTTCCTAGAGTTGTATAACAAAATTGCTGCAAACAGAGTAGCTTAGACCAGGAGAAATTCATTGTCTTGTAGTTCTAGAGACTACAAGTCCAAAATCAAGGTGTTGACAGGGCCATTCTTTCTCTGAAACCAGAGGAATCCTTTCTTTCCTCTTGGTAGCTCCTAGTGACTTGCCAGCAGTCATTGGCATTATCTGACCTATCACTCCAAACTCTGCCTTCATCATCACATGGCTGTCTCCGTGTGTGTGTGTACGTAATACTATCATCATCAGCCTCTTTACCCTACCTTGTGAGCATCCTTAAAATGTGCTAAATAGGGCTTCCCCTGGTGGTCCAGTGGGTAAGGACACCGCCTTGCAGTGCAAGGGGCGCTGGTTCGATCCCTGGCCTGGGAAAGATCCCACGTGCCGCGGAGCGGCTGGACTGATGTGTCCAATTACCGAGCCGGAGCTCTGGAGCGCATGCGCCCAGAGCCGGCGCTCTACAATGACAGACGCCACCGCGATGGGAGGCCCACAGGAGCCAAAGAACAAAGACAGATGAACATAGAGAAACGAAAGACCAATAGAAGTGACCCGCCTGCTCCCCTCCCTCCCCAACCCGCCCCGCCCCCCAAATGTGCTAAATATCAAGCAAAATAAATAGTTTTTGCTAAGAGCAGAAAATAATGGAATTATTATTCTTTTCTGTTATTCTCTTTATTATTTCATTTATCTAACAAATATTCATTGAGCTTCTACTCCATTTCCCACATTTTGCTTGTGTCACGGATATACCAGAGTGGAAAAGAAACAATGCTGTTATCTTTGTGGAATGCACATTCTCGTTAGGAATGGTGTACAGTCAGCGCATAGACTTATGCTAGAATTCCAATTAATCTATGAGCAGGGTAATTGAAAAGCAGTGATGGAAGTATTATCTGAGAAAGGAATGTCTTTGAGAAAGCAAGCACAAAGGCTCTCAGGTGGGAGTGTGGTGTATGTGGGGAACTGAGGGTACAGCAGGGAGGCCAGGCTGTCTGAAGGACATAAAGGAGAGACAGAAAAGGAGGAAGGAGAGGTAATCACAGCCCCGTCCACAGCAGGATTGTGGACTTTTGTCCTAGATGTGAATTCAGTTGAAGGGTTTTAAGCATCTGAGTCACATAATAAAACATTTTAAAGGATGATTCCAGCTGCTATAGAACTGTTGTAGGTCGTTACAGAACTGTAGAGAAAGCTGATACATCTATTTTGGAACCATTTACGGTAATGCAGTTAAGAGGTAATGGTCATGTGGACTAATGTGATAACCGTAATGGTGATAAAAAGTCAGGTTTGGGATGTGGTTTGAAGACATAGATCTTCAGGATTTGCTGATGGATTCAAGAGTAAACGAGAGAAATTGTTAAATAGACCTCTAGTACTTACAGGTTTCAAAGAAAAAGAGAACTCTTTGAAGGGTATTGAAAAGTGGCCTCTGAAACAAAATTAATCTAAGAGGGAGTTCAAAAGGCAAATAAAAATGTATTCCAAAGAAGAATATGGCCAAATGGGTAAATGCTATTGTGAGGTCTGCAAGGGTATTGACAGACGCCACGCGATGGAGGCCCACAGGAGCCAAAGAACAAAGACAGATGAACATAGAGAAACGAAAGACCAATAGAAGTTACCCGCCTGCTCCCTCCCTCCCCAACCCGCCCCCCCCCAAATGTGCTAAATATCAAGCAAAATAAATAGTTTTTGCTAAGAGCAGAAAATAATGGAATTATTATTCTTTTCTGTTATTCTCTTTATTATTTCATTTATCTAACAAATATTCATTGAGCTTCTACTCCATTTCCCACATTTTGCTTGTGTCACGGATATACCAGAGTGGAAAAGAAACAATGCTGTTATCTTTGTGGAATGCACATTCTCGTTAGGAATGGTGTACAGTCAGCGCATAGACTTATGCTAGAATTCCAATTAATCTATGAGCAGGGTAATTGAAAAGCAGTGATGGAAGTATTATCTGAGAAAGGAATGTCTTTGAGAAAGCAAGCACAAAGGCTCTCAGGTGGGAGTGTGGTGTATGTGGGGAACTGAGGGTACAGCAGGGAGGCCAGGCTGTCTGAAGGACATAAAGGAGAGACAGAAAAGGAGGAAGGAGAGGTAATCACAGCCCCGTCCACAGCAGGATTGTGGACTTTTGTCCTAGATGTGAATTCAGTTGAAGGGTTTTAAGCATCTGAGTCACATAATAAAACATTTTAAAGGATGATTCCAGCTGCTATAGAACTGTTGTAGGTCGTTACAGAACTGTAGAGAAAGCTGATACATCTATTTTGGAACCATTTACGGTAATGCAGTTAAGAGGTAATGGTCATGTGGACTAATGTGATAACCGTAATGGTGATAAAAAGTCAGGTTTGGGATGTGGTTTGAAGACATAGATCTTCAGGATTTGCTGATGGATTCAAGAGTAAACGAGAGAAATTGTTAAATAGACCTCTAGTACTTACAGGTTTCAAAGAAAAAGAGAACTCTTTGAAGGGTATTGAAAAGTGGCCTCTGAAACAAAATTAATCTAAGAGGGAGTTCCAAAAGGCAAATAAAAATGTATTCCAAAGAAGAATATGGCCAAATGGGTAAATGCTATTGTGAGGTCCAGTAGCATAAGGCCAGTGACTTGACCATTGGAGGTCGTTGGTGAGGTGGCATCAACAGTCTCTGTGGAATTTCAGGAGGAAGTGGACCTGAGGTAAAATTGTGAATGAAGACAGCCCTTATTACAATCACGACTGCAATTCAAATTATTGCCAAAATGCACACCCGTGAGTTTCATTTCCACAAGTTAACTCCTTTCAGATTGCCTCACCAGCTGTTTCTGAAGCTTTGCAGATGGCTGATGGGCCTGTACCCAGGATCAATTTCCTAAATGGTTATCTGCTCAGCCACCTTATCTTTTCTCTGCTGACTAGTGTTAAATATTAGTTTTTATAAAAACTGGCTGAAATGCAACAGGTTTCAAAAATATTTTATATGAGTTTTCATAAACGCTAGAAAATTAGATTCAGTTCATATTTTTCCCCTCTCATTTTTGCCAGGATTACTTCATAGGTAGTATTGTGTACTAATACTTTCTTCAGGAGGTATATATTATTTGGTTATTTCTTTCTTCCTAATGTTGCAGCAGAAAAATATTTTGAGTTGTCATTATACTTTATTTTCATGATTTGGAGGTATCCAGTAGTTTTATTTTAATACCTAACTTTATTTTATAATTTTTAAAATTGAGGTGTAGCTTGTGTACATTATTATGTAAGTTTTAGGCGTACAACATAGTAACTCACAGTTTTTAAAGGTTATATTCCATCTATATTGGCCATATTTCCTTTGTTGTATTATAAATCCTTGTAGATTATTTATTTCATATATTAGTTTGTATCTCAATATTATACCCCTACTCTTCCCCTCCCTGTCACCACTGTTACCACTAGTTTAAGTCTCCATATCTGTGAGTCTGTTAATTTTTTGTTAGGTTCACTAGTTTGTTGTATTTTTCAGATAACAAATATAACTGACATCGTACATTGTCTTTTTTCACTCAGCATAATACCCTCCAAGTCTGTCCATGTTGTTGCAGCTGGCAAAATTTCATTTTTTTATGGTCCAGTAGTGTTTTTTTGTGTGAATACACACACACTACAGCTTATTTATCCATTCATCCACTGATGGATGCTTAGGTTGTTTCCATATCTTGGCAGTTATAAATAGTGCTGCTATGAACATCGGAGGCCATGTATCTTTTTGAATTGTTGTTGTTAGTCACTAATTCGTGTCTGACTCTTATGCAGCTCCATGGACTGTATGTAACCTGCCAGACTCCTCTGTTCATGGGGTTTCCCAGGCAAGAATACTGGAGTGGGTTGCCATTTCCTTCTCCAGGGGATCTTCCCGACTCACAGATTAAGCATTAGCAGGTGGGTTCTTTACCACTGAGCCACCAGGGAAGTCTCTCTTTTTTAGTGTTTTTTTTTCTTCTTCAGGATATATTCCCAAGAGTGAAAATGCTGGGTCACATAGTAGTTCTGTTTTTACTTTTTTGAGAAACCTCTATACTATTTTCCACAGTGGCTGCACCAGTTTGCATTCCCACCAGCAATGTCTGAGAGTTCTTTTCTCTATGTCTTTACCAACATTTGTTGTGTTCCTTTTTTGATGATAGCCATTCTTATAGGTGTGAGGTGATACCTCGTTGTTTTGACTTGTGTTTCTCTGATAATTAGTGATAATGAGCATCTTTTTTACCTGTTTGCCCTCTGTATGTCTTTAGAAAAATGTCTTCTGCTCATTTTTTTCCTGCCCACTTTTTTTCCTTTTTTTAAAAATTTTGGCCTCCACTATTGGTCCTTCATTTATTTATTTTCATCCATCTTTGTACTTAGGCCAGTGTGGGTCTCCTATTGCAGTGGCCCCTCTTGTCGCAGAGCATTGGCTCTGGGTGCATGCGCCTCAGAGTACTGGCTCGTAATTGGACTCGCCAGTCCAGCCTTTCCATAGCATGTGGGATCCTCCCAAGGCAGGGATCGAACTGGAACCCCTTACACTGCAAAGTGGACTGTTTACCACTGGACCATCAGGGAAACCCCTCCTGCCCACTTTTAATGAAGCCTTTGTTTTTTTTATTTTTGTGAGCTGATTATGTATTTTTGGATATTAACCCCGACCAGTGTTATTATTTGCAAATATTTTCTCCCCTTTAGTAGGTTGTCTTTTCATTTCATCATTGGTTTCCTTTGCTATGCAAAAGATTTTAAGTTTAATTGGGTCCTATTTGTTTATTTTCACTTTTATTTCCTTTGCTTTAGGAGACAAATCCAAAAAAAATATTGCTACAATTTATGTCAAATAGTGTTCTGCCTACATTTTCTTCTAGGAGTTTCAGATCTCACGTTTAGGTCTTTAATCCATTTTGAGTTGATTTTTGTGTATGGTGTTAGAAAATGTTCTCATTTTCTCCATTTACATATAGCTGTTCAGTTTTCTCAGCACCAGTCATTGAAGAGACTATTTCCATTGTATATCCTTGGGTCCTTTGCCATAGATTAATTGACCATAAATGCATGGGTTTGTTTCTGGGTTCTCTATTCTGTTTCATTTATGTGCCAGTACCATACTAGTTTGATTGCTGTAGTTCTGAAGTCAGAGAGTGTGATACCTCCAGCTCTGTTCATTCTCAAGATATTTTTGGCTATTGTGGGGGCTTTTGTATTTCCACACAAATTTTAAAATTATTTGTTCTAGTTCTGTGGAAAATGCTCGTGCTATTTTGATAGGAATTACATTGAATTTGTAGACTGTCTTGGGTAGTATGGTCATTTTAACAATATTCATTCTTATCATTGAACATGTTGTATCTTTCCGTCTTTGTTGTCTTCAGTTTCTTTCGTCAGTGTCTTAAAGTTTTAGTACAGGTCATTTACATCCTTAGCTAGTTTTATTTGTAGGTATATTATTCCTTTGATGCAATTGTAAATGGAATCATTCCCTCAGTTTCTCTTTCTGATAGTTTGATGTTAGTGTATAGAATTGCAAGAGATTTATATTTGTATTAATTTTGTATCCTGCACTTTACTGAATTCACTGATGAGCTCTAGTGGTCTTTTGGTGGCTTCTTGAGGATTTTCTATATAGAGTATCATGTTTTCTTAATGCCATAGGATAATGCCGAATTTTAAATGGATGCAGACTACATTTTCTTAATTGTGGTTTGTCACTATAGTTTGTTGAAACTTTGTATATATCAATAAACGACATTTCTCTATTTCATCAAGAAGACTCTGGAGACATTTTTACAAATGCTTTGATAAATCAAGACGAAGTATTTTTAAAAATTTCCTCTGACTTATTAGATATTTTAGCCAGTTAAACTTTTCTGGTGTTCAGTAATCAGTGTATCCTTTTCAGAAAGATTTGTTGTTGTTGTTGTTCAGTCACTAAGTCATGTCCGTCTCTTTGTGACCCTATGGACTGCGGCATACCAGGCCTCCCTTTCCTTCACTATCTCCCGGAGTTTGCTCAAACTCATGTCCATTGAGTCAGTGATAGAACCATTCTATTTGATATTCATTTCCAGAGTTCTAACTGGTATCAGCAATTAACACACTGGTGTAAAGCTTCATAAAACCACATTTCACCCCAATTTAGAAACTTTTGACCAGTTTTTCCAAATTTCTTTTATTTAAAAATTCAAAAAGTAGTTGACTTATAATTACGCCTGCAAATCTTTCCACTACTCTTAAATGTGATTTTGTAGAAGTTCACTTCTAATCTCTAGCTTCATGTCTCTTGACCTATGATTTGCTCTTTATAATGTGTTCTCTATGCTTCCAATTTGAATGTGACTCTTTGTAGGCAAAAGAAAGAAACAGAATTGGAATGGAGTCATACTCCTTGTTCATCTATCCAGATTCTGATATACCAAATTATCTTTCACACATGTGTTGTTTATAAGTCCACTTTGCTCACTTCCCCAGTTCTCCTTCTTTCAATATAAGTATCATGAGCACAGGAACTTTGCTTCATCACTTGCTGCATTTTTAGAACCTGGGTCAGTCCAATACCAGTAGAAGCTGAAAGAATAGTGAAGGAATGAAATTTTTAGCAGCCTTCTTGTCATGCTTTGAATTTTTAAGTATATCAGAGCAATTTTACAATAAAATATCCTATTTCCTAAGAAATCTTGAAACTCTGTACTGCTGTTTCTAATAGTTACATACATAATCCTTACATGTGAGTCTATTTTGTCTTATTGAAGAACAAATTTTAACTTTATTAATTATAGCAAATAACCCTAAAAGATACTAGTAACCCTCCAAAAAATTCACAGTGCACCTGTTTGATTGCTGAACAAGTCATAGATTTTCCTCAGTTAACTTCAGTCCAGTCTTGGCGCCTGTTCTGTGGCAAGCCTTGGTCACAGTTCTCTGAGGATTGTCAGTTTGACTTCTAGCTCAGATGTTTATTTGACTGCTTATCTTGTCATATCTTTTCTCACAACTTTTTTTTTAATACTATTTTGTTTTGCTTTTACAGAGTTTTGTTGTTTACAGCTCTGTATAATCCCAAATCTATCATAGACATATCTTTGGTCCCTCCCATTCCCCCTTATCGCGCCCCTCCAGGTTGTTGCCTTGTCACCATGTAAGATCCCTTAGTTCTACAGTGCATTAACAATGGTTATCTCTTTTACATATGATAATGTAGGTTTCCATGTTACTTGTTCCAAACTTCTCACTCATTCTTCCCTCCCCACAACATCCATAGGTCTGTTCTCTATGTCTGTTTCTCCATCGCTATTCTGCGATGTATTTATTGGTACCGTCTGACTAGATTCCATATATATGTGTTAGTATACTGTATTTGTCCTTTTCTTTTTGACTTACTTCACTTTGTATAATAAGTTCTAGATTCATCCTCTCACAACTTGTAAAAATGTATGGGAAATATTTTTGTTGATTTAGAATGCTTATCAAAAGAAATTCTGCAGATTCAACACTGCTTTTCCCTTTATACATAGAAACAGGGGTGAGAGTAGTGTTTATGTAAGCCTCCTTATTTCATAGTTCTTTTTTCTTTACTCACACTCAAACAGTTGAATGTGCTCTTTTTTCTTACAAACAGTTTTTCTCCATTTATTTTTATAAGCACAATCTCAGAATTGATACATTATTACTGAATTAAAAACACAAGAATCTCTCACTTGAGTCAGTAATGACACAAAAATCCTTCAAGGATACCTAGGCAACTTAAGGTAGGTGGTGGGAACTATCATATGGAGAACAAGGCTGAGAGAAACATGGTTTTTTCGCTGTATGCTTTTCTGTGTATTTTTATATTAAGAACCATGTGAAAATATTATATATTTAAAAATTAAAGAGAAAAAAGCCAAGTAATTTAATAGTTAAAAAATACTTAAATGACTTAACAATAGAGGACCTAATTTAGGAGTATTGAGCAAGTTTAGAGTCCTAACAGTTAATAAAAGATAACATCAGGTGTTTTCTTCATAGTAGCACTCATTTTGATCTCTTCCTCTTCCTGTCCCAGGGAACCACTTCAGTGATCGCCAGTTTCCTCATAGCTGTGTTCCCTGGTCCCGACTTCAATGTCCTCGTCCATTACCTACGTCTCACTTCTAGCCCAGTCGCTCTCAGGGTCACCAGCTGATCTCACCTCTCTAATGGGTCTTTGTTTCCATGTACAACAAACTAAACTCCTCTATGTTATCTAGGCTGGGGCTTCTCAACCTTGACATTATGGCTTTTTGGTCTGAAAAGTCTTATTTGTGGAAGAGTGTCTTGTGTATTGTAGAATGTTTAGCAGCAGTCCTGGCTTCTGCTCACTAACCTTCAAAAATGTCTCCAAACATTACCAGATGTCCCTGGGGAGAGATGGGAGAGACAAAATTGCTCCTTGTTGAGAGCCGCTAGTCTAATCCTGTCCTATTTGTTAAACTCAATTTCTCACTGGTTAGTCTCCTTGTTTGTGTATCAATAGGCTATGCTCATTTCAAACTTGGTTCAGATGGTTCCTGTCTCCATCTTAAAAAGTTCTGTTTTATTGACTCCATATATATGTAAATGCTATTCATCTTTTATTTTCTTCGGATTAAATAGCACTGATTTCATAAAAATACTTTATGGCCCTTACTTACGAATTCAGTTCTTTTACCATCAGTAGTGTATTAATATATTTTAAAATATATTTTTTGCAAGTGATTCTTATATACATCAGTGCAGTCTTTTATTGGTAGCCTGAATTGCCTCAGAGCAATCAGAATGATTATTCATCAGAATATTTCTGTCTGCTATTATATATTATATTCTCTGTAGTATAATTTTTTGAAACTTAAGAGTCACACAGAACTGTCTGGCCTTTTATCTAACATTATTTCTTAGGATTCTATGCTGAAAATGAAAATTTGGTAAATGATTTCAGAATAATCTGCAGCAGATGCTTTCACTGGGACATACCAGTTTTCCTCTGTGTTTAATCTTAAGAACCTCTATGGATTCTTTCTTTCCATATTAAAATAAGCCATAGCTAAACAAACAAGTAACATTTTCAGTTATCCTACACTTGACCCTCGACTTCCATGCATCATCCACCTTTATTAAAAGGCAGTCTACTCCTCAGTACAAGTGCATAGTATGAATTCCACTGCTCGCCCCCCGCCCACTTGCTACCAGAAAAGTTCATTCTGTTGAAACTGACTTTACTGTGTTAGCAGAGACCTCATAATTGATAAATCTACTGCCTTAATGTAAGTTCTTCTCAAGTAATAAAATGAGGTATGTGAATCATCACCTTTTTTTCTTTTCTAAATATTTCAAATGTTGTTTGGTCTCTAGATGGTCAACTTTAGTGGAATAGCCCATCTTAATAATTGTTTAAAGAAATCTTCCCTTCTTCTGGGACAGGACAGAATCCTGGAACCTAAACGATTGAAAAATTATAGAAGTCTTCCCCATTGGTTCAGCGATAAAGAATCTGCATGCAGTGCAGGCAAAACTTAGAAAAGGGCCTTGACTCTTCCATGATGATTGAAACTCATCACCATCTATACCATTTTTCATCCTAGATAGCTAATATTTCACAGTTCTTGCTTCTTCAGTTCTTACATGGAATTGATTAGAGTCTATCTTGAAACTGTTAACTTTGTTGCCCACTGTCATTTACTAAATTTAAGCTGTTATTGTCTCTTACTGTTACAAAGTCCTTAAGATAATATAATTGTACCTATTTTCTCTGACCTTTATCTGTCTTCACACAGAGTTAGACTTTTAAAATAAAACCTGGAGTCTATCCTTACCCTCTCGTCCCCATTTCTATTATTAACAGAATAAATTGGAGTGTTCTCTACCTTTTGTCCCATACATCAAACTTCAGATGCTTTCTTAACAGTTTTCTTTGATTTCATCTGTATAAACGTGCATCAGGAATCTGATGCATTTCTGTCTCTCGGCATCCGAGGGTCCATGGCTAATCAAGCATTTGATCTTGTTTGCAGAGACTCCAGGGGACAGGAGAAGGGGGCTGCTAAAGTCCCTACAGTGAAGGACTCTTTGAGGGCACTAATGGGAGAGCCTGTTGATTTTAGTCTAGGCAGATTCTAGAGCCTTTTGCAAAGTGGGCTCCATTTTAAAGTGGCTGACTCATTAGTAGCAGTATCTGTGAGATTAAGTAAAATTCGCAAATGAGGAATAGATTGCCTATAGAACTCCAAAATAACTAAAAGCTGTTGCACTTGTATGTCCCTAATAAGTGTGAATCAAAACTCTTTGAAGAAAAGTGTCATCAGTATACTGTTACACCTGTGCTCCTGGAGAAAGATGATGTAATTAAGATCTTGACTGGTGACAGAGCTGGTGAGACTCTCCATGGCAGCCTACTAGCGGTGCATTGTGTGTGTTCAGACAAACTGTTGAGATAGGCACTGAACAGAACATTTTAGCCAAATCTATACTAGCAATGTATTTACCAGTTATTAATTAGATGAAATCAGTAATCTTAATAATATTGGGTATTGAATTTGGGGCCTTAATGGGTGGGACCACAGCATTAAGATTGTAATGATCCACTGAGAGACACCATTTATTTTTTTTCACATTTTATAGCAGGCAAAATCAGCTGTCAAATGTACAAGGAGTGGGGTTAATGGTCTGTTCATTATTAGGTCCTATATAAAATGTTCTGACCCAGAAAAGTAAGGCTCAAGAGGCACATCCTTCTATTGCCCTAAGGTGGGTCCCACTTGGTCCCTGGAGTTGAACTACTTAGCACAGCTCCTTTTGGTTGTTCCTACAGAGAGACTGGCGATCATCTCTGGCAGACACAGCAGTAGGCAGCAAGGTACTCAAGTGGAAGCTCAAGTTGGAATCTAAGCCACTCCTTTGAGGGTTTTTGAAAGCAATGAGTCAAACAAGAGAAGAACTCCAGAAAGTTATTCAAGAGTCAGTGGTCTTGGCCATGCTATCCTGCTCACAGTGTCGATTGTCTCATAAGACTTAAAGATTCCTTTGATGTTGAGATGTGGCACATGGACAGCTGGACAGATGAAAGAACTCTTGCCACTTAACGGCTTGAGTCAGGGGAGGACCACAGGGTGGTGGCAGGCAGGACCGGGGAGAAGGGGGCTGCTAAAGTCCCTACAGTGAAGGACTCTTTGAGGGCACTAATGGGAGAGCCTGTTGATTTTAGTCTAGGCAGATTCTAGAGCCTTTTGCAAAGTGGGCTCCATTTTAAAGTGGCTGACTCATTAGTAGCAGTATCTGTGAGATTAAGTAAAATTCGCAAATGAGGAATAGATTGCCTATAGAACTCCAAAATAACTAAAAGCTGTTGCACTTGTATGTCCCTAATAAGTGTGAATCAAAACTCTTTGAAGAAAAGTGTCATCAGTATACTGTTACACCTGTGCTCCTGGAGAAAGATGATGTAATTAAGATCTTGACTGGTGACAGAGCTGGTGAGACTCTCCATGGCAGCCTACTAGCGGTGCATTGTGTGTGTTCAGACAAACTGTTGAGATAGGCACTGAACAGAACATTTTAGCCAAATCTATACTAGCAATGTATTTACCAGTTATTAATTAGATGAAATCAGTAATCTTAATAATATTGGGTATTGAATTTGGGGCCTTAATGGGTGGGACCACAGCATTAAGATTGTAATGATCCACTGAGAGACACCATTTATTTTTTTTCACATTTTATAGCAGGCAAAATCAGCTGTCAAATGTACAAGGAGTGGGGTTAATGGTCTGTTCATTATTAGGTCCTATATAAAATGTTCTGACCCAGAAAAGTAAGGCTCAAGAGGCACATCCTTCTATTGCCCTAAGGTGGGTCCCACTTGGTCCCTGGAGTTGAACTACTTAGCACAGCTCCTTTTGGTTGTTCCTACAGAGAGACTGGCGATCATCTCTGGCAGACACAGCAGTAGGCAGCAAGGTACTCAAGTGGAAGCTCAAGTTGGAATCTAAGCCACTCCTTTGAGGGTTTTTGAAAGCAATGAGTCAAACAAGAGAAGAACTCCAGAAAGTTATTCAAGAGTCAGTGGTCTTGGCCATGCTATCCTGCTCACAGTGTCGATTGTCTCATAAGACTTAAAGATTCCTTTGATGTTGAGATGTGGCACATGGACAGCTGGACAGATGAAAGAACTCTTGCCACTTAACGGCTTGAGTCAGGGGAGAGCTGTCAGGCAGGACCACAGGGTGGTGGCGAGCTGCATTGCTCGAGGGCAGCTCTCCTATGGCAGGTGGCATGGGGTTAGCTAGGCTTGCCAGCCCCCTGGGAACAAGCTAATTTGAAGAGCTTGGTGGGGCTCCAGGACTTTGGTGCTCTGTCTGGTTGTCTGTTACCAGGTCCTGGGGCAGTTGTGGTAGGTGTTTAGTTGCGCAGAGTGTGAGCTGAATAAGGAGAGTGATCGGGGTGTGAACATAATCAGGAAAAGCAGACTGACAGACCTGTAGTCAGAACCTCAATACTGGGTCAGTATAGCTTTGGTGAAACAAAACAAATCAACAGTATGCTATACCTGTTTAAAAAAAAAAAAAAAAGAGGCAGGTTATCGGGCCCCTCTCCAAAACTCCTGAATTGACTTTCATGGGCAGAAGTCTGCAACTCCTAAGCTAATTTACCGTGAAGATTTCTCAATGTTCAGTATGGACTCTGGAGTTAGCCTGTTTGGGTCACAGGTGACATGTGCC
The DNA here is from genome assembly GCA_022376925.1 of Tragulus kanchil. Classification (NCBI taxonomy): domain Eukaryota; kingdom Metazoa; phylum Chordata; class Mammalia; order Artiodactyla; family Tragulidae; genus Tragulus; species Tragulus kanchil. The sequence goes on along the minus strand of JAIOJX010000029.1, from coordinate 50,281,053 downwards.
AGCCTGAGTGCTTAGATTTGGATTTGTCACTCTTTAGGTACCAACTTTGTCACTGTAAAATTGTATTTAACAAGAGCACCCACTTTCTAGGGTTGTGTTGACCTAGCAGAGTGTTTGCTTCATCATAAGTACTTATGTTAACCTTCAAGATGTTTAGATTTTAAACATTTGAAATTGTAAACCAATTTATCTGAAAAGATTGTGATAGTTACATCTTAAAATAAAATACTAACACAAACTCCAGTAATTTGGACTCTTAGGAGTTACTCATCAGGGCAACCATGAGAAAATCTTCTCCCTCCATTATAGTTTCTCTTGATTTGAATAAATTGTGTTTAAATTTTGGAGCACCTGTATCATCTTGAAGTCTTTAACTGTATTGATAGTTTTATAGCAAAAAAGTTTTATTAAAAGCCTTTAATATCCATCTTGAGAGAACTGATTACTACATGCTTGCAACTTTAGAAACTAGACTGACCCTCTTGGTATTTTGTGGATCTGTTTTTCTCCTTTCACTTTTTAGCCACACTGGAAGCAAAATTTTCCAATAATGTGAGGTTAGTGGTCTTCAAGAAAATCTGAACTGGCATTTTTCCATTCATAAGAAAATTATATTCCCTTCTCATAGGAGAGACCTTCTTGACTGTTGAAGGGTTTCTGATACTTTTCATTTAATCTTAAAATAAAGATAAGAAATTTGCTTTTGTTCTGATAGAAAAGTAATTAACGGGACTTGCACCTGTCCTATTAACTTAACTACAATTTTAGTTTATTAGAATATAGTTATTAGTACAAATAATTAGTTTTAAAGCACTAATTTTACAGGAGAATAAAAAAAGTAGAAACTGTATTTCTTCCTAATTGGTTAAACTATAGATATTTCTTTCATAAATTCTTTGTACTTGTTACTAAACACAGTGTCTATCTAGTTATTTACTCGTGCTCATATGACTTGTTAAATGTTTACTAACTTCAAATAGTTGATTAAAATAAAAAACTCAACAACTTTTAGTGAAACAGTCTTTCCTTTCTTGTTGGTTGTAGTCTATATAATTGAAACTTTTATAGACTACATACTTTTAAAGAAGACAAGCACCTTCTCATATCTTAATGAGTAAACATTCCTGTGCTTGATTCTACACCAAAATGCTCTCTGGGTTCATATTTGCTGTTTTTTCTTAAGCTACTTAATCTTTAATGTTCCCATCACAGTGCCTGGAACATGGCTGGTATTCAAAGAATATGTGTGCTGTTCGTTTTATATTTTTCATCCTAAGTGTTACCATCATTCATCTAAACCCTGTAGATGTCTAGTTCTTGAATGTCAATAGTTATCATCATAAGATACCAGCAACATAGCCAGCATTTATTTTGTGTTCACTATGTCCCAAAGCAGTAGCCTAAGTGCTTTGCATAACTGCTGTTTTCATTTATTCCTCAGAACATTCCTAGGATAAAATATCATAATAGTTTTTATAAAACAGAAGGGTGAGGAATTAGATTAAATAATTTGTCCAGGGCCACATAATTAAGTGGAAATTGACATTCATATCCAACCCCTTAACACCACATCCCACATCTCCCTTTTTAAAAGTGATGTATTTATTTATTTTGACTGTTCTGGATCTTTGTTGTGCTGGCTTTTCTCTAGCTGCAGCAAGCAGGAGCTACTGTCTAGTTGCAGTGCATGGGCTTCTCATTGGGGTGGTTTCTCTTGTTGTGGAACACAGGCTCTAGGTGTGCAGGCCTCAGTAACTGTGGCAAGTGGGCTCAATAGTTGTGGCTTCCAGACTGTAGAGCACAGGCTCAATCATTGTGGTGCGTGGACTTAGTTATTCTGCAGCGTGTTGATCTTCCTGGATCAGGGATTGAATCTGTCTCTCCTGCATTGGCAGGTGGATTCTTTACCACTGAGCCATCAGGGAAGCCCACCTCCAAGATGTAACATTTGCTACCTGTTTGCTCTAAATACTGAAAGCCTCTCTTTCTGACTTTTGATTTGAATGGGCATGGTTTACTGTATGGTAGAAATATAAACCATGCCATATGTAATTTAAATGTTTTAGTGGCCATATTAAAGAAACACACAATATATTTTAACTTACCTAATGTATTCAAAATATTTCAGCATGTGTCACTAGCTGTATTTCATGTACCTGTGGTGGATGACAACCATCTTGAAAAGTACAGTCTTCAAATTAGACTATCAAAGGAATTGTTGTATAATATGAATTGCCTTATTACAGATGAAGGAGTGGGAATGATCACATTTTAAAATCACAGGTATATTTAGTAACAATTCATTATTCTTCATAAAAGACCTTTCAATGAATATTTTATTATAAAATCCATTAGTGAGGATAGGAAATCATCTATCCAGGAAAATACTGATCACAGAGGCTGAAAATCAGCACAGCATTTTGAAAGGAGGAACTATGAAGCCTCACCATATTCTGATTCATCTTTAGGTTACCATTTCTGGGAGCCTGAAGCATGACAGGAGGCCTCATTGTCATTGGAGGTTTTACTCAGGATGCCACAGGCTTTTCCACATCTATAACTCAAGGCTTTCTTGTTTATCTTCAGAAATGACTTTTTTTGCTGTTAGCAGTTATTGTTGCAGTAGAAGTTAGTTAATAGAAGAGAGTTTGTTTTTCAGATAATTTGTGTGGAGGGCAGCAGTTTGATAATTCTTTGTTACTTATTGCAACAGCATTTTACATACCTTTAAAATAAGGAAACTTCAGATGGTTTCATCATCTTCAGTTTATCCTTTTGTGTGTGCCATTTATTAACTTCATCCAAAATGACTCTGTTGTGGAACACAGGCTCTAGGTGTGCAGGCCTCAGTAACTGTGGCAAGTGGGCTCAATAGTTGTGGCTTCCAGACTGTAGAGCACAGGCTCAATCATTGTGGTGCGTGGACTTAGTTATTCTGCAGCGTGTTGATCTTCCTGGATCAGGGATTGAATCTGTCTCTCCTGCATTGGCAGGTGGATTCTTTACCACTGAGCCATCAGGGAAGCCCACCTCCAAGATGTAACATTTGCTACCTGTTTGCTCTAAATACTGAAAGCCTCTCTTTCTGACTTTTGATTTGAATGGGCATGGTTTACTGTATGGTAGAAATATAAACCATGCCATATGTAATTTAAATGTTTTAGTGGCCATATTAAAGAAACACACAATATATTTTAACTTACCTAATGTATTCAAAATATTTCAGCATGTGTCACTAGCTGTATTTCATGTACCTGTGGTGGATGACAACCATCTTGAAAAGTACAGTCTTCAAATTAGACTATCAAAGGAATTGTTGTATAATATGAATTGCCTTATTACAGATGAAGGAGTGGGAATGATCACATTTTAAAATCACAGGTATATTTAGTAACAATTCATTATTCTTCATAAAAGACCTTTCAATGAATATTTTATTATAAAATCCATTAGTGAGGATAGGAAATCATCTATCCAGGAAAATACTGATCACAGAGGCTGAAAATCAGCACAGCATTTTGAAAGGAGGAACTATGAAGCCTCACCATATTCTGATTCATCTTTAGGTTACCATTTCTGGGAGCCTGAAGCATGACAGGAGGCCTCATTGTCATTGGAGGTTTTACTCAGGATGCCACAGGCTTTTCCACATCTATAACTCAAGGCTTTCTTGTTTATCTTCAGAAATGACTTTTTTTGCTGTTAGCAGTTATTGTTGCAGTAGAAGTTAGTTAATAGAAGAGAGTTTGTTTTTCAGATAATTTGTGTGGAGGGCAGCAGTTTGATAATTCTTTTGTTACTTATTGCAACAGCATTTTACATACCTTTAAAAATAAGGAAACTTCAGATGGTTTCATCATCTTCAGTTTATCCTTTTGTGTGTGCCATTTATTAACTTCATCCAAAATGCAAGCTCCAGTAAGCGTCACCAAAGCTTTTAGTGAAATGCTGCATGAAATTTAATATTTGTAAATGATTAAAGATCACCTTAATTTTATCAACTGTCCAAAATGGCATTTATTAGCATGCTCTGTTATTGGCTGTTATTAATTAAAACTGACTATTATATGGACTATAATTACAACATCATGTTTATTTTCTACGACGGCTTGTGTCTTTTCTATATCCCTCACTTTCCCCTTAATCTGTAAAAGTCAGAAATCAATTATTTGTCCCTCTCTGCCATCAGTAAAAGAAAAATATGTAAACTGAGCTATAGGATTGTCAAAATGTTAAAGACATATTTTTCCTGCTTTTCATGTATTATAAATACATGCTCTGAGGAAAGAACATGAAAGGGAATTTTAAAAAAAGTAAAAATGCATCTAATTTATGAAGATTATCTTTTATGACAGTCATTCTCTGGCTGTGGGATTCCTCAACTTTTCCTTAATTATAATGACCTTATTTGTGAAATTAAAGCAATGCATATTGAGTTCTTACACATTGCTGATAACATAAGCATGTCTCATGCTGTTTTCTCTTCTTTCTTCTTCACCTCTTCCTGCCTTTTCTTCATAATTGTCATCATAATTGCAATGAATTCTGCTTAACATCCAGTTCAGTTGTGTACCACAACTGAGTTGCAAGATCCAATTGCTAAATTTCCAAGGACTTTGTGAGCCTGTTATTAAAATAGACATTTTTGAAAGTTAACTTTTATAAATTTAGTTATACAAATGTATTAAGTACTAAAAAGATTTCTTTCCTAGTTATTTTTATTACAGTTTATATTATCTGTGACCTTGAGGTTACTGAGGCCCATCGAAGCTATATAATAGAAATACAATTTAACAGTGTGCTAATGCCTCTCCCCTCCCAACTCTCCATTCAGTGAAATCATGTTGGTAGCTTGGAATTGGCAATAGTAGAGTATTTACAGCACAGAAAATGGCAACCCACTCCAGTATCCTTGCCTGGGAAATCTCAGGGACAGAGGAGCTTGGCCAGTCCATGGGGTTACAAAAGAGTCAGATACGACTTAGTGACTAAACAACAGTCAGCAGATGCCACAAATTGAGGCTTTTTTCCCCCACCAGAGAGTCATGTAAAATTTTTACCTGAGGCAGGAAGTACACAAGATATTCCTGGAACATCTTACAGTGCCAGACTCCATCCATCCATCCCACACTGATGGGGGTGTATCAGAGTGACGCAGACCCCAAATGAAATAGCTCTGAGTGGCTAAAGTTGGACAAACTGACCAACAACATAAAAGTACTATTGTATTATAACACCAAATATAAAATAAATATTCATGAGTCTATACTGGTATAAACAAATCATTGAATAAATAAAGCACAGGGAAAGAACACACATATCTTACCTACAGAAGAATTCCAAATAAGTTATGTAGACACTCCATGCTCAAGGAGATGCAAGAGACTTTCTTGCCATTTAACTATGGGCTATACATGGTGACTTCCTTCCAAAGGGTGCAGTATAAAAAGGGGTAATGTAGAGAAAAGAGACACGCACTGCCTCAGCCAGATGATCAAGGTCAAAATCAACAGTGATAAGTCACATTGACAGCATGTGTCCTTGATTGAGGTGCCTCCCAAATCCGCTAACCCCATCTCATCATGAGAAAAATATCAGACAAATCTCACTTGAAGATCATTTCACAAAATATTTTATCAGTATTCCTCCTAACCTTCAAGGTCATCAGAAACAGGGAAGTCTTAAGACACTGTCACAAGAGGAGCCTTATGAGATGCAGTAACTAAATGTAAGAGTGTCCCAGAAAGGCTCTTCAAGTAGGACAAGCACATCAGGTAAAAACTAAGAAAATTCAGATGAAGTGTGAATCTCATTGTATCAATATTACCATTAATCTTAATCTTACTGTATCCATATTTATTCCTTCATTTCAACAAACATACCACCCCAAGTAAGATTTTTACTAGTAGGCAAAATTGAGTATGGAGTCTATAAGAACTTTGCCTTATCTTTGCAATTTTTCTGTAAATTGAAAATTATTCTTAGATGTCTATTTAAAAATAGAAACATTTACTAACATATAACTGATCTACTTAGGTTACTAGCCAAGGTTCTGCCCTGTGTATCACCTACTGATTATGTTATGATGTTGTGCCCAGAGTTCAGTAACTCTGGGCAGAGGTCAAGCCATTTTGTTAATAGATCCCCAGTTTCTCCCTCAACTATGTCCTGCTGGGAGAATAGAAAGGAAACTTTGTAAACCAGGCATTAATTGTTAATAATTTCTGTGAAATTACACGTCCACAACACATAATTTGAATTCTTGTCAAATCACTATTGGTCTGGAATAGAGAAACCCAGGATGGCAAACAGAAATAGATTATTTTAATACATGTATTTGAATGTATAGGTTAAAATTCCCTGCCTTTGACTTATAGTTTACTCATTGTAACCAGATTAGGGGTATAAAATTAGCGTGTGACTCAGAACCTTCAGGGTTAGGCTGGTAAAAGGGTCGAGTGACTAGGGTGCAAGATAACAGGGCCCGTAGCACTGTCCATCAACTAGAGACCCGTTAGCAGAAAAAATTTTGGGTTGGACTTCCTTCCAAAGGTGCAGTATAAAAGGGTAATGTAGAGAAAGAGACACGCACTGCCTCAGCCAGATGATCAAGGTCAAAATCAACAGTGATAAGTCACATTGACAGCATGTGTCCTTGATTGAGGTGCCTCCCAAATCCGCTAACCCCATCTCATCATGAGAAAAATATCAGACAAATCTCACTTGAAGATCATTTCACAAAATATTTTATCAGTATTCCTCCTAACCTTCAAGGTCATCAGAAACAGGGAAGTCTTAAGACACTGTCACAAGAGGAGCCTTATGAGATGCAGTAACTAAATGTAAGAGTGTCCCAGAAAGGCTCTTCAAGTAGGACAAGCACATCAGGTAAAAACTAAGAAAATTCAGATGAAGTGTGAATCTCATTGTATCAATATTACCATTAATCTTAATCTTACTGTATCCATATTTATTCCTTCATTTCAACAAACATACCACCCCAAGTAAGATTTTTACTAGTAGGCAAAATTGAGTATGGAGTCTATAAGAACTTTGCCTTATCTTTGCAATTTTTCTGTAAATTGAAAATTATTCTTAGATGTCTATTTAAAAATAGAAACATTTACTAACATATAACTGATCTACTTAGGTTACTAGCCAAGGTTCTGCCCTGTGTATCACCTACTGATTATGTTATGATGTTGTGCCCAGAGTTCAGTAACTCTGGGCAGAGGTCAAGCCATTTTGTTAATAGATCCCCAGTTTCTCCCTCAACTATGTCCTGCTGGGAGAATAGAAAGGAAACTTTGTAAACCAGGCATTAATTGTTAATAATTTCTGTGAAATTACACGTCCACAACACATAATTTGAATTCTTGTCAAATCACTATTGGTCTGGAATAGAGAAACCCAGGATGGCAAACAGAAATAGATTATTTTAATACATGTATTTGAATGTATAGGTTAAAATTCCCTGCCTTTGACTTATAGTTTACTCATTGTAACCAGATTAGGGGTATAAAATTAGCGTGTGACTCAGAACCTTCAGGGTTAGGCTGGTAAAAGGGTCGATTGACTAGGGTGAAAGATAATAGGGCCCGTAGAACTGTCCATCACACTAGAGAGCATACCCAGCTTCAAAGCATTCAAGTCAGATACTTAATTTTTTTTTCTCCCATCATGCCTCTGTTATTTTTTTATTCTTTGGCATGTGTGGGCCTCCCATTGCAGTGGCCTCTCTCACCTCAGAGCACTATCTCTGGGTGCATGTGCTCCTGAGTGCTGGCTTGTAATTGGGCACACCAGCCCAGCCGCTTCACAGCACATGGAATGTTCCCAGGCCAGGGATTGAACCAGTGCCCGTTACACAGCAAGCCGGACTCTTTACCCACTGGACCACCAGGGAGGCCCCAGATCCTGAGAAATTTGAATACACACTAGTGAATTTCTCCATTTTAAACATAGTTTGTTGACTGTGTTGATAATGTGCATTTTTATACCAACTTGAAAAAAAGCCACTTTCTACTATCTTTGTGAAAGTCTGTCTCTAAAGCATATAGTATTAAAAATTCAATGGCAAAATTTAGGGTATTTTCAACTTCATATTATTGGAAACTCAGTGTTTTTAATCTGTTTTTGTTTTTTAAATAATTTTGGTTTTTTGTTTAGCACTCCCTTGAGTCTATTTCCTCAAATAATATATGGACAGTCTTTTACTAGAAAATCTTAAAAATAATAAATTCTTAAAATAATGAATTAATGCCTAAATACACACCAATTAGTTTTTTCTAATACAGGTTCTGTTACTAAAATCAGTGAAGGACAATGTATAAGCTAAATATAAGTAACTATTATAAAAAAAAACTAGTGAATTAAGACTCCCAACCATGGCTTAATACTATAAAAGTATTCCAGGGCTTCCCTAGTGGTCCAGTGGGTGAAGAGTCTGCCTTGCAGTGCAGGGGGCGCAGGTTTGATACCTGGCACAGGAGGATACTATGTGCCATGGAGCAGCTGGACCAGTGTGTCCAGTTACATGCCAGAGCTCTGGAGCACACGCACCCCAAGCCAGTGCTCTGCATCAAGAGGGGTCAACATGATGGGAGGCCCACACAGGCCAGGGAGTTAAGATGGATGAAAATAAATAAATGAAGGACCAGTAAAAGAGACCAAAAAAAAGTATTCCAAAAATAATAAAATTCATTAGCTATATTCCTTTGAGCTAAAACAATATTTCCTATTATAGGTGTTGCAGGGGATATACATAAATAATGATACAACTCTCATGTAAAATAAATCCTTCTTAATGCCTATATTGGATAAGATTCTTTGTGTTCAGGAGGGCCTCAAGATAATGTATTGAAATTCTTAGTACTTGAAGAAAGTACTGAGTCCTGAAAAGGACTTTGTAGGTCTATCTTAAAATTAGAATCTTGAAATTAAAAATAAAATCACCAATGCCCTCGTTGTTACTAAGCCCAACAGATACAACTCAGTTCTTACCTTACTTTGCTGACAGCATTGTTTGATTATATATTTTTCCTTCTTAAAATACTCAGATCCTAAGTTCTTACGTTTAGTTTGCCTACCTCTCTGTCTTCTGTCATCATTAAGTTTTATGGCTGTTTGCCTTCTTAGCCTTCTCTTATTACTGATATTCTTAAAGTTTTCTTTTTCTCTCCTTTTCTACACAGACAGATAACTTCCTCCATTTTTGTGGCTCTCTAACAATAATATATTTAAACATTGAAATTGTTTTTTGAATTTCCTGTGACCACAATTTTAAGAGTGAAAACATTCTGAGTTGAACTAGCAACATAGCTATTAGTAAGTATTCAATCAAAACACTCAATTATTTGAACTTTTGGGCTAGATGACATTGTTGCTGTCATTTAGTCGTTAAGTTGTGTCCAACTGTTTGCAAACCCAAGGACTATAGCTTGCCAAGCTCCTCTATCCATGGAATTTTCCAGGTAAGAATACTGGAGTGGGTTTCCATTTCCTTCTGCAGTTTCCAAACCCAGGATTGAACCTATGTCTCCTGCATTGGCAGGTGATTTCTTTATTTACCACTGAGCCACCAGGGAAGCCCCCCCTAGATGACATTAACTAGCCTCTTTTATAAGTTTTCTTTTACTTGAAAATGTAACGTTGATCTTTCTGAAATAACATTAGAATTTTTAACCTTTTCATGGTAAACATTATGCAAAACATGCCAGACACTGATGTTTGACAGTTCTCTGTTCATCTGTTTCTTTTTGGGGTGGGGGAGAGGAAGGGGGACGGGCGGGTCACTTCTACTGGTCTTTCATTTATCTATTTTCATCCATCTTTGTTCCTTGGCCCGTGTGGGCCTCCCATCGCGGTGGCCTCTGTCATCGCAGAGCACTGGCTCTGGGCGCATGCGCTCCAGAGCTCCGGCTCGGTAATTGGACACATCGGTCCAGCCGCTCCACGGCACGTGGAATCTTCCCCAGGCCAGGGATGGAACCGGCACCCCTTGCACTGCAAGGCGGTGTTCTTACCCACTGGACCACCAGGGAAGCCCTCCCCAAGCTTTTTCTGAGTGACAGTTCAGTATTGACATTATTTACTCCATGCTTTATAGAAGTCTAGGCAAATCTATTCTAAGATAGATGGACAAGGCACAGAACCTTGCCATGGGTTTGTCATAAGGAGAAATTAAGGTCCTACCCCTTTCCGTATTTCTTACTAATTCTCTCTCTCAATAGTGACATATTTGCAAAGTCTAATAAGAGAAGCAGAAAGTTCTTTTTTATGAAAATTGTCGTGATTCCCTCTGCCCTTCTCTATGATGCATTGAACTTTAACACAGGCCAGAATGCCCCAATTCTCCATCCGTGATGGAGCCTTTTAAAAAAGCTGCTTTCTCGGGCACATCTGTTTTCTGGAAACAGCTTTAGAGAATTGAGGATATTAAACTCCTTAATATTTACCATGTGTTCATATGCTTTCAAAGTCTTAAGTACCCTGCCAGCAATACCCACATCAGGTTTTCAGACCACTGTTCTAGCTATAGCACACTACTGTGGTTTATAAACATGGCCATGTCTTTCCCATGGCTGGCTATACAAAAATATAAGCTGCTCTCTGCTTTAAAAGTAATCACTTCACCCTGTTAGCTCACATTTCTTCTTTGTGTGGAAACTGTCTTAACCCTGGAGCAAGAAGAGTGGGAGTGTTAGTTAATTTCATCTTATTCGCTGTTCAACAATTTTTAACCTTTTCATGGTAAACATTATGCAAAACATGCCAGACACTGATGTTTGACAGTTCTCTGTTCATCTGTTTCTTTTTGGGGTGGGGGAGAGGAAGGGGGACGGGCGGGTCACTTCTACTGGTCTTTCATTTATCTATTTTCATCCATCTTTGTTCCTTGGCCCGTGTGGGCCTCCCATCGCGGTGGCCTCTGTCATCGCAGAGCACTGGCTCTGGGCGCATGCGCTCCAGAGCTCCGGCTCGGTAATTGGACACATCGGTCCAGCCGCTCCACGGCACGTGGAATCTTCCCCAGGCCAGGGATGGAACCGGCACCCCTTGCACTGCAAGGCGGTGTTCTTACCCACTGGACCACCAGGGAAGCCCTCCCCAAGCTTTTTCTGAGTGACAGTTCAGTATTGACATTATTTACTCCATGCTTTATAGAAGTCTAGGCAAATCTATTCTAAGATAGATGGACAAGGCACAGAACCTTGCCATGGGTTTGTCATAAGGAGAAATTAAGGTCCTACCCCTTTCCGTATTTCTTACTAATTCTCTCTCTCAATAGTGACATATTTGCAAAGTCTAATAAGAGAAGCAGAAAGTTCTTTTTTATGAAAATTGTCGTGATTCCCTCTGCCCTTCTCTATGATGCATTGAACTTTAACACAGGCCAGAATGCCCCAATTCTCCATCCGTGATGGAGCCTTTTAAAAAAGCTGCTTTCTCGGGCACATCTGTTTTCTGGAAACAGCTTTAGAGAATTGAGGATATTAAACTCCTTAATATTTACCATGTGTTCATATGCTTTCAAAGTCTTAAGTACCCTGCCAGCAATACCCACATCAGGTTTTCAGACCACTGTTCTAGCTATAGCACACTACTGTGGTTTATAAACATGGCCATGTCTTTCCCATGGCTGGCTATACAAAAATATAAGCTGTTCTCTGCTTTAAAAAGTAATCACTTCACCCTGTTAGCTCACATTTCTTCTTTGTGTGGAAACTGTCTTAACCCTGGAGCAAGAAGAGTGGGAGTGTTAGTTAATTTCATCTTATTCGCTGTTCACAATATTCTTTGCACATAAATTTTTATGTGGTTACTGTTGGGGGGGATTTCTTCTTCTATCCCTCTTGAGTTCTTATGGGTGAATCAATAATAAAATTGACACAAGACAGATTAACAGGAGAAAAAGAGATTCATGTGTATATGGTGGTCTCATGGAAGTAGAAACTAAGAAGTGGCCAGAGTAGACAGCTTTTATGGATTTTTAGATGAAGAAACAATAAAATTGAAAGGAATAGACAGGACAAAGAAACTTAGATTTGGGTGCTTAATAAAGAATTCAAGCAGTGTTGTGCTTGGGGGTGATAAATTACTAAAGAAGTTTTTTGTTTATTTGTTTTTATTCAGTTGCTCAGTGTGCTGACTCTTTGTGACTGCTAGACTGTAGCATGCCAGGCTTCTTCTGTCCTTCACTGTCTCCTGGAGTTTGCTCAAACTCATGTCTATTGAGTTGGTGATGCCATCCAACCATTTCATCCTCTAGTGCTCCCTTCTCCTGCCTCAGTCTTTCTTAGCATCAAGGTCTCTTTGCATCAGTTTTGCATCAGTTTTGTCTCTTTGCATTAGGTGGCCGAAGGACTGGAGCTTCAGCTTCGGCATCAGTCCTTCCAGTGGATATTCAGGGTTGATTTCCCTTAGAACGGATTGCTTTGATCTCCTTGCTGACCATGGGACTCTCAAGGGTCTTCTCCAATACCATAGTTCAAAGGCATTAATTCTTCAGCACTTAACCTTCTTTATAGTCCAGCTTTCATATTCGTACATGATTCCAGGGAGAATCATAGCTTTGACTATAGGGACCTTTGTTGGCAGAGTTAGGTGTCTGTTAATATTCTGTCCAGGTTTGTGTGGCTTTCCTTCCAAGTAATACGGTTTGTTTATATAGGCTTCTTGTCCCTGAATGCCCATGTCTAATGATAAGGACGTCTTTCTACCTCATAGTACAGGGAAGGCACCTATCATACAGAAGATTTGTTTCCTTCTTCAGGAAGACAGAGAGACAGGTCAAAGTGTCTCTCTAGAATCAGCTAATGCTTGAGTAACTTTAATTTAGAATATTCGATTAGCCATTGAGGTATGTTTAGGGACAATTTGCCCTGGGTTCCAGCGTTACCATTACTATACTAGTAATAATGTTTATGTCTCTATATTAGTTCCTAGACCGAGTTGCACTGGGAGAGAGTGGTTCCTCCATCCACCACAAAGCAATTCTGTGATGGCAGCTGGGTCTCCTACAATTCATCTCAATTATAGCGATGTCTACTTGGATGCGGGGACCTTCCGCAGAAAGGGAAGGCAGCAGGGATTGCTCCCGGTGGAACCGGGAGATCTCGGAGAAAGGCGAATCTTGAACTGTCAGCCCCGCAGCCCCTCGGCTGAGGCAAGGGACAATCAGACGCGACAGGGGTTCCATCGAAGTCCACTTTATTAATGAAGATCCACAGCTTTTATAGGCAAGTGAAGGGGGTTTTGCACGGGACTTCCTATAGATTACACCAATCAAGCTAAAGACCAAGCAATCATTCACGAGCGCGGAAACCAAGGGAACCAATCAGAAATTTTGACCATCAATTAACAATTTAGATCACGCCCTGCCTCTTCCTGTAGGCGCCATCTTAGCTGCAAACGTGCTTAAGCTTCTTTAAACAATGCACTTAAGCTTCCCTTCATTTCCATGTCCCTTCCTGTAGGCGCCATCTTAGCTCCAAGCTGAAACAATGTGCTTAAGCTTCTTTTCACTCCCACACCCCTCCCTGTAGGCGCCATCTTAGCTCCAAACTGCAAACATGTGCTTAAGCTGCTTTATGCTTAAAACGGTCCTCTTTCAATTCAGAGCCCCACACTTGGAGACAGATCAGATTCCATAGGTTGAGGGCTCATTCCCACGCCGCTGCCCCCCTCTCACTTCAGTTGCCAACTACAAGTCCCGGTTACCACCTGTGCTTCTGATTAACTGGCTATACTATATCTTGGAGTTTCCAAAGACCCCCTCCTTGGGTTTGAGTAATTTGCTAGAGGAGGTTACAGAATGCAGAGAAACATTCTACCTACTAGATTACTGGTTTATTATAGAAGAATATAAATCAGGAACATCCTGCTAGAAGATATGTGTAGGGAAAGATATGTGGAGAGGGTACAGTAATTCCATGCCCTCGATGAGCTCACTAATATTCCCATATTTCCACATGTTCACCAACCCAAAGGCTTCTAAACCCAGTCCTTTAGTTTTTTTTTTTTTTTTTTTTGAGGCTTCATTACTTGACCTAACTAAATCATTTTCCACTGGCAGTAAATTCATCTAGTTTCTCTTGCCTCCCTAAGGTTGCAGGGTGGGAGTGAAAGTTCCAAACCTCTAATCACAGCACTGGACAATTCATCTCAATTATAGCGATGTCTACTTGGATGCGGGGACCTTCCGCAGAAAGGGAAGGCAGCAGGGATTGCTCCCGGTGGAACCGGGAGATCTCGGAGAAAGGCGAATCTTGAACTGTCAGCCCCGCAGCCCCTCGGCTGAGGCAAGGGACAATCAGACGCGACAGGGGTTCCATCGAAGTCCACTTTATTAATGAAGATCCACAGCTTTTATAGGCAAGTGAAGGGGGTTTTGCACGGGACTTCCTATAGATTACACCAATCAAGCTAAAGACCAAGCAATCATTCACGAGCGCGGAAACCAAGGGAACCAATCAGAAATTTTGACCATCAATTAACAATTTAGATCACGCCCTGCCTCTTCCTGTAGGCGCCATCTTAGCTGCAAACGTGCTTAAGCTTCTTTAAACAATGCACTTAAGCTTCCCTTCATTTCCATGTCCCTTCCTGTAGGCGCCATCTTAGCTCCAAGCTGAAACAATGTGCTTAAGCTTCTTTTCACTCCCACACCCCTCCCTGTAGGCGCCATCTTAGCTCCAAACTGCAAACATGTGCTTAAGCTGCTTTATGCTTAAAACGGTCCTCTTTCAATTCAGAGCCCCACACTTGGAGACAGATCAGATTCCATAGGTTGAGGGCTCATTCCCACGCCGCTGCCCCCCTCTCACTTCAGTTGCCAACTACAAGTCCCGGTTACCACCTGTGCTTCTGATTAACTGGCTATACTATATCTTGGAGTTTCCAAAGACCCCCTCCTTGGGTTTGAGTAATTTGCTAGAGGAGGTTACAGAATGCAGAGAAACATTCTACCTACTAGATTACTGGTTTATTATAGAAGAATATAAATCAGGAACATCCTGCTAGAAGATATGTGTAGGGAAAGATATGTGGAGAGGGTACAGTAATTCCATGCCCTCGATGAGCTCACTAATATTCCCATATTTCCACATGTTCACCAACCCAAAGGCTTCTAAACCCAGTCCTTTAGTTTTTTTTTTTTTTTTTTTTGAGGCTTCATTACTTGACCTAACTAAATCATTTTCCACTGGCAGTAAATTCATCTAGTTTCTCTTGCCTCCCTAAGGTTGCAGGGTGGGAGTGAAAGTTCCAAACCTCTAATCACAGCACTGGCTCCTGTAGCAACCAGCCTATCACCTCATTAATGTGAAAAAACAAAACCAGAAAAACCCTTTTATGGCTCTTCACATAAGAAATGCCAGTGGTTTGGGAGCTCTGAGCCAGAAACTGTGGAGGAAAACCAAGTATCTATTTCTTACTAGAAATCACAATACCACAGTGTCTCCTGTGATTCAGAAATTTTCTGTGAGGAAGACTGAATAACACATGTTCCTATCCCCAACACTTTGCACCATGCTTATCTTAATATTGATGTTCAGTACTTAATATTGATGGCATGAGCAGTCATAGCTACTAGCATAGCCATTGGAGTAATCTAATTGCTCATCAATTAAGAGTTTCTTTCAAAGCATTCTCACATATAGTACCCAGGTTTGCCGGAAGACAGGTATAGTTCTGTTATCACTGTTTTGGGTATTACTCTCATTATTTAGATTCATGTGTGCATCCATGTAACTTTAGCAGTGTGTCTGAGTTCTCCTCTCTGGAGAAGTAAAGTGTAGAGACCCATGCTTTTTCATGGAATTTGTGTTTTCTTTTATCCTTTTCAAACACCAGTTATTTTGTGTTCAATCTTCCTTATTTCAAATATTCTACATATGTCAAACACTTAATTCTATACAATTGCTTCTGTGTCCTTTTTCACATAATACCTTTAAAATAGGACAGAAGGATTGAAAACATTATTTTAGATATGAAATCATCAGCCTAAATTAGCATACTGGTTACATGGTCTCCATAATTTTGGTTTAGTTACGCTATTATATGTCCAAATGACAGAGATTGAACTAATGTGAAGCTTACTACTTAAAATGCTACCACATCTTAACTTTACTATCCATGCCTGTTATGATGACCTTTAAATTAAAATGTCGGTGACTTTTTAGAACCAAACCCTCTTTGAATCCACTGAGTATTTCTCTCTTCTTATAGTTTAGCTCTTCCAGAATGGTGTGTAATTGGAATTAAATTGGATTTGGCCACTTGAGTCTAGCTTCTTTTTTAGCCTAGTACATTTGAATTTGTCTATCTTGTTCCCTATATCATAGTTTGTATCTTTTTATTGTTGAGTAGCATTTTGTTTTATGATTATACAATGACTAGTTTATTAATTTACCAAAGAAAATCTGGTTCTAGTTTTTGGTGATTACGAATCAAATCGCTATAAACATCCACTCATAGGTTTTTCTGTAACATAAGTTTCTTTTCACTTGAATAAACTCCTGGTAGTAGAAATGATGGCTTATAAGTGGGTATTTAATTTTACAAGAAATGCTAAGCAGTTTTCCACTGTTTTCCCATCAGCGTTGTTTGAGAATTTTACTTGTTCAATTAGAAGATTCTAGTTGTATAGCAACCTCGTGATCACTTGATATTGTCATGTTTTTATTTTACTAATTTTATTATAGTAATTCTAAATTGTGGGTAGTGGTTTCTCAGTAATTTTAATTTATAGTTTCTTAGTGTTTAACTGAGAGTATCATTTTTAATACTTATTTTCCATTTGTATGTCTTTTTGTCTGTTTATATCTCATCCATTTATTATTATTAAGTTTTAAGTTTTTTATATATTATGGATATATATGTGCATTTTTATTTTTATTAATTAATTTATTTTTAGCTATTCTGGGTTTTCACTACTGCCACAGGCTCTTCTCTAGTTGCAAGGAGTGGGGGCTACTCTTTAGTTGAGGTGAGCAGGCTTTTTACTGCAGTGACTTCTCTTGTTGTGGGACTCGGGCTCTAGGGCACATGGGTTTCAGTAGTTGGAGCTCCAGTTGAGCACAGAAGGATTGAAAACATTATTTTAGATATGAAATCATCAGCCTAAATTAGCATACTGGTTACATGGTCTCCATAATTTTGGTTTAGTTACGCTATTATATGTCCAAATGACAGAGATTGAACTAATGTGAAGCTTACTACTTAAAATGCTACCACATCTTAACTTTACTATCCATGCCTGTTATGATGACCTTTAAATTAAAATGTCGGTGACTTTTTAGAACCAAACCCTCTTTGAATCCACTGAGTATTTCTCTCTTCTTATAGTTTAGCTCTTCCAGAATGGTGTGTAATTGGAATTAAATTGGATTTGGCCACTTGAGTCTAGCTTCTTTTTTAGCCTAGTACATTTGAATTTGTCTATCTTGTTCCCTATATCATAGTTTGTATCTTTTTATTGTTGAGTAGCATTTTGTTTTATGATTATACAATGACTAGTTTATTAATTTACCAAAGAAAATCTGGTTCTAGTTTTTGGTGATTACGAATCAAATCGCTATAAACATCCACTCATAGGTTTTTCTGTAACATAAGTTTCTTTTCACTTGAATAAACTCCTGGTAGTAGAAATGATGGCTTATAAGTGGGTATTTAATTTTACAAGAAATGCTAAGCAGTTTTCCACTGTTTTCCCATCAGCGTTGTTTGAGAATTTTACTTGTTCAATTAGAAGATTCTAGTTGTATAGCAACCTCGTGATCACTTGATATTGTCATGTTTTTATTTTACTAATTTTATTATAGTAATTCTAAATTGTGGGTAGTGGTTTCTCAGTAATTTTAATTTATAGTTTCTTAGTGTTTAACTGAGAGTATCATTTTTAATACTTATTTTCCATTTGTATGTCTTTTTGTCTGTTTATATCTCATCCATTTATTATTATTAAGTTTTAAGTTTTTTATATATTATGGATATATATGTGCATTTTTATTTTTATTAATTAATTTATTTTTAGCTATTCTGGGTTTTCACTACTGCCACAGGCTCTTCTCTAGTTGCAAGGAGTGGGGGCTACTCTTTAGTTGAGGTGAGCAGGCTTTTTACTGCAGTGACTTCTCTTGTTGTGGGACTCGGGCTCTAGGGCACATGGGTTTCAGTAGTTGGAGCTCCAGTTGAGCACAGGCTCAATAGTTGTGGCTCATGGGCTTAGCTGCTCCTCAGCATGTGGGATTTTCCCAGATCAGGGATCGAACCCGTGTCTCCTGTGTTGGCAGACGAACTTTTTACCACTAAACTACCAGGTATGTGTATTTTTCAAATGTGTGTTTTGCAAATATTTTCTCAGATTCTGTGACTTGTTTTTTCATTCTTTGAACAGTACATTCAAAGAAGAGAAGTTTTCAGGTTTCCCTGAAGTCTGTTTTATAAATTTATTATTTTTTTTATGGACTGTTCTTTTGATGTCTTATCTAAGAAACAAATTTTTCATTCGTCTCTAGAGATTATACAGTTCATGTTGAATTTAGGTCTATCATCTATGGATAGAGGTTTATTGTTTTTGCATATGAAATGTTCAGTGTTCAGAACTGTTAAAAACTAGTTCTGTCCACTGTATTGCCTGTGTCAAAAATTGGCCCTGTGAAAAATCAATTGACCACTTATGTGTGGGGTTTATTTTGGATTCTTTATTCTGTTACATTTATCTGCATTCAACCTTTTCGCGGTATTGCATTGTCTTGATTACTGTTGCTTTAGAGTCAGTAATGATATCTGTTGGTGTCATTTCTCTGCCCTGTTCTTCAGAATTATTTTTGTTATTCTGGGTAATTGGTTTTTATATAAATTTTAACCACTTCTCAATTTCTGGGAAAAATAGCTGGAAATTTTTATTGGGATTTCAGTGCATCTATAGATCACTTGGGGGACAAATTACAATATTGTGTCTTCTATACATGAACAGAGTATGTCACACATTTAGGTTTCCTTTGTTTTCTTATATCAGTGTATTGTAGGGAACTGAATATATATATTATAAAGGATTTGTTAGACAAATACCTATGTATTTCATGTTTTTCTGTGCTTTATAAAATTTTTTTCAATTTCCTGTTCATTGCTAGCACATAAAAATACAATCAATTTTGTATATTGACTGTATTTTATTATTTATTCTTTGAAATTGCTAATTAATTCTAAAAACATGTTTGTACTTTTATTGGGATTATTTACATAGGCAATCATATTGGTCTTATTTCTCCTTTTATTTATTTCTTTGTGCCTCCTTGCATTGACAGGTCCTCCAATAAAATTGGAGTGATGAGCATGGACAGGATACAAGATCAACAGTGAAATGTCAATATATAGCAAGAAATTATGAGAACATTTTATTATATCTAACTTGCAGTACCTTTAGTGTGCCTATCGGTTTTATTTCTTCCATAGGTTCTTCCATTTTATTTCTGGACATTTATTTTCTGTATTATCTGTTATCCAGATATGAGTCTTCTTGGCAGGATTCTTTAAGTCTCTTTATTTTTTACTTATATCCCTCCTCTGCTCTGTCCCATGCTCTGTCATCACCCATCTATTCCATTTACTGACAGTTTATGTTTTCTGATGAATATCCCTCCTACTGCTTTATTATGATGTCTTATAAATTGTTAATCTCTTAACTACCTTCTTTAGTGAGGCCTTAGGGAAAAGTGTGTAAGCTTGTTCCCATTATGAACTGAGAGTTATGGATCACAATATTTGTAAATTCATAATTAAAATATAAGAAAAGAAAAAACCTGAAAGTGTTCTCATATGGAGTACTCTCCCTACTAGACAAAAAAGTTTATAAATACTAAGTCATAATAAGTGCTAAATAGTGATATAAGGCCAAAAATACTACATTTTTGTCTTTTGAAATGGCTTCAAACAGTATATTTTTACTACTGAACTAAATTTGTATAGTTTTTTAAAGCCTTTATTTCATTTATACACACTAATTGGAAAACTGTGACATTCTCTAGAAAAACTCAATGTTTAAAACAATTACTTGGGCTTCCCCTGGTGGTCCAGTGGGTAAGGACACCGCCTTGCAGTGCAAGGGGCGCCGGTTCCATCCCTGGCCTGGGAAGATCCCACGTGCCGCGGAGCAGCTGGATCGATGTGTCCAATCATCGAACTGACATGGGCCCAGAGCCGGCGCTCTGCAACAACAGACGCCACTGCGATGGGAGGCCCACAGAAGCCAAAGAACAAAGACGGATGAAAATAGAGAAATGAAGGACCAATGGAAGTGGCCCGCCCGCTCCCCTCCCTCCCCAACCCGAACCCCGCCCAAAAATAAATAAATAAATCTTTAAAAAATAAATAAATAAAACAATTACTTTTGCCTTAAAAATGCAGATAATATAAATATCTTTTAAAATGAGTTTTGTTTTCAAGTATCTATCTGCTACAAAAGTCTGCTTTACATGGTAATTTTTGTAGCAGAATGTGGACTTAGAGGTTGAGTAAAAACATTCATGTAAAGTCCCGAATGAAAATTTTTACAGGACATAGTATTTTCTTTAATATAGTGTGTACTTATAAGTATTAATAGTGAGTATATTTGTGGAAATGGTACAATACTCATTAGTTGGAATTGTTCACAATTTTATTATAATCTGTTAAGAATCTCTTATGGTTTTTAGAAAAATGAAAAATTGATATATAAACATAAATTATTTTGGATCAGATAAGTTATTTAAAAACCATTATTTAGCATTAGGAAGTGATTCCAAAATACATTTTACAGAAACTCCTTTATAACTGTGTATTTTATCTCCTTTGGTAATGGAACTCTTGGAGTGTCTAAAGAAAACTACTGATTAACTCTGTGCGAAGGAAAATATTCATAAGTCAAATATACCCTTCTCCCTTAGTTCAGTACAGGAAGATTTAGCCGCTTAACCTTTTGTACCAAGAAGAAAACAATTGGAATATTACCCTCAAAATGTATTTCAAATAACATGGAAATGCATCCTGTAGGGAAAACAGATTGTCAGTGCACTGACAGGGGCAAGCCCTCTATGAATGCAAACTGTCAATACTTGGCCTTTAGCGACATCCATACAATGACATTGAAAATAAATTTAGTAAGGAAAAATAATGACAGGGTGTCCAAAGAGGCTTTGTACTATGTGTCTAAAACATTTCAAAAACACTGAATAATTATAGGCTTTTTTACAATGTATATTATCAAATACACTTAAAACTATCCTAAAATATTATTAGCATATTAGTTATTGCTGCAAACTTGTAAAGGATTGCAGAACAGACCTGTACATAGCTATATATTCCTTTATCCTGCTATCCATGTACAAATTGAGGGCTGAAAAGTTTTTTAATCTTTATCAAACACCTATGCATTTATTTACTCAAGAGTAATACAGAATGGAACAAATGAGAGAGAAGTGCAAAATGGTAAAATGGAGAGTAGTAGTAACTCACATGCAAGAGCATCATTATTTAAAACACATTTAAAAATTATTTTAGAATAATTTTAGATTTACAGAAAAGTTGCACAGAGAGGTCCTGAATACCCTTCAGATAGTTTCTCCTCGTATGATCTAACTATGGTATATTTGTCTAGATTAAAAAATGAATACCTAAGCTGAGGACATTATTTGAATTTCAAGTTTTTCCACCAACGTCCTTCTCTGTTCAGGATCCAATCCAGGGTACCACAGTGCACTCAGTTGTCATGTCTCCCCTGTCTCCTCTGATTAGTGACAGTTTCTCAGACTGTCCTTGTTTTTCATGACCTTAACTATTTTAAGGCGTCAAACAAGCTTCCTTGTTTTTATGAGACTGACAGACTGAGGAGTCAAGTTTGTAGAATATGCCTTAAGGTGGAACTGTCTTGTGTTTTTCTCACCATGTAACTGGGCTTATGAGTTTTGGGGAAGAAAACCACAGAGATGAAATATTCTTCTCACATCATATTAGATGACATCACTGGTGATGTTATACTTTGCCACTTTTTCAAGGTAGTGCCTGCTAGTTTACTGTGAAGTTACTGTTTTCCCTTTTCATATTCTGGTTTTTGGAAGCAAGTCATTAATTGGAACCTATGAAACATATTTTAAATACAAGCATCTTGAATATTTTAAAAATTTCACTAATATTGGACAGCTTTAGTATATTCACTACTAACTGCAAATGGAAAAGTAGAGCAAAGACACATTTGTGATCCTGGAAAGTTAAGATGTTTTAAAAAAACAAAAGCAAGGAATGACTAGAATTCTTATTCTGTGACTTTTTGTGATTGTTACTTTCTCAGGTTTTTGTCATACTTCTAATGAGTTTGCCAGTGACTCAGAAACTCTTAAGAGCTTTAGGACAGGACACTCAGGACCCCCATATGGTAGAGTGTCTGCCAGAAATGACGAGTAGTTTTATCATTTATTGTTTCACTCTGGGCACTACCAGGCCTTTTAAGTAAATAGTGCAGTAAGCAAATCTGTCTGGGGAGGAAAGGACATTCTGTACTGTAAAAGAATACATATATTTTTTATTAGACCAGACATCTCACATGCAAGAGCATCATTATTTAAAACACATTTAAAAATTATTCTAAAATAATTTTAGATTTACAGAAAAGTTGCACAGAGAGGTCCTGAATACCCTTCAGATAGTTTCTCCTCGTATGATCTAACTATGGTATATTTGTCTAGATTAAAAAATGAATACCTAAGCTGAGGACATTATTTGAATTTCAAGTTTTTCCACCAACGTCCTTCTCTGTTCAGGATCCAATCCAGGGTACCACAGTGCACTCAGTTGTCATGTCTCCCCTGTCTCCTCTGATTAGTGACAGTTTCTCAGACTGTCCTTGTTTTTCATGACCTTAACTATTTTAAGGCGTCAAACAAGCTTCCTTGTTTTTATGAGACTGACAGACTGAGGAGTCAAGTTTGTAGAATATGCCTTAAGGTGGAACTGTCTTGTGTTTTTCTCACCATGTAACTGGGCTTATGAGTTTTGGGGAAGAAAACCACAGAGATGAAATATTCTTCTCACATCATATTAGATGACATCACTGGTGATGTTATACTTTGCCACTTTTTCAAGGTAGTGCCTGCTAGTTTACTGTGAAGTTACTGTTTTCCCTTTTCATATTCTGGTTTTTGGAAGCAAGTCATTAATTGGAACCTATGAAACATATTTTAAATACAAGCATCTTGAATATTTTAAAAATTTCACTAATATTGGACAGCTTTAGTATATTCACTACTAACTGCAAATGGAAAAGTAGAGCAAAGACACATTTGTGATCCTGGAAAGTTAAGATGTTTTAAAAAAACAAAAGCAAGGAATGACTAGAATTCTTATTCTGTGACTTTTTGTGATTGTTACTTTCTCAGGTTTTTGTCATACTTCTAATGAGTTTGCCAGTGACTCAGAAACTCTTAAGAGCTTTAGGACAGGACACTCAGGACCCCCATATGGTAGAGTGTCTGCCAGAAATGACGAGTAGTTTTATCATTTATTGTTTCACTCTGGGCACTACCAGGCCTTTTAAGTAAATAGTGCAGTAAGCAAATCTGTCTGGGGAGGAAAGGACATTCTGTACTGTAAAAGAATACATATATTTTTTATTAGACCAGACATCTCAAAAATAGAAGGCATTGTATTGATAAGATTGAATGGCCTAGCATGGCCCTTATCATTAAATTTGCTTTCTCGATGTTTTTAGCAAATTTCTGAAACTATGGTAAAAGCTTTATTGAACTTCATAGAAATTATCAGATATATATTTCAGACGTAGAATATCCAATGATCCGTTAGATAGCATCTGCTAATGATAATTCATTAGTTGAATTATTTGATATCCCATTTTCATGATCCTTTTATGAAAACTTTGCCAATTTGAATTAAATCTGTGGTAGAAATAACTGGTTAATAGAATAAGATAAGACATATTAATTATCTGTAAGATTCTTAACTTAGGATTCTAGTAACATCATAAAAGAATGTTATGACCCAGATGGTCTCAATAAGAATGGGTGTGACCAGTGATAGATCTCTTTCTATAGTTTCTACATTGTTGTTGTCTAGTCGCTCAATCATGTCCAAATCTGTTGCAACCTTATGGACTGTAGCCTGCCAGGCTCCTCTGTACATGGGATTTCCAGGCAAGAAAACTGGAGTGAATTGCCATTTCCTTCTCCAGAGGATCGTCCCAACCCAGGGATCGTATCCATGTCTCCCGCATTGGCAAGCAGATTTTTTTTTATTATTTTTTATTCCACAATCACAAATTTTTATTTTGCTTTTTTGATTTTACAGAGTTTTGTTGTTTACAGATATGTATAATTCCAGATTAGTCATATGTATATCCCATTCCCCCATCCCACCCCTCTAGGCCATCACATAGCCCCCATGTACTGGCAGGCAGATTCTTTACCAGTAAGCCAGCAGGGAAGCCCACGGTTTCTATAGTTCTACAAATAGTACTTGTTCATAGCATTAGATTTCTACTGTTCAAATATATGTATATCAATACCATTACTTAACCAAATAATAAAAGAAATATTAAAGAGAAAGCTTATGCAATCTTTGTATTAGTCTCTTTAATAATTAAGATATTACTTTAAGTATCACTGTAACTCAATCTAGTGCTTTATTAATGAACTGTAATGTATGCTGGAAAGAAGTCATAGCCTGTTAAGACACTCTGATTTATTCAGATATCTGAGATATCATGTTATGACATTAGATGATTATAAGAAGAAAAAAAACTTCAGTTTACAACTCTTTTTCTGAAAAAACTCAGCCCTATCTTCAAACCATAGATGAATTCCTGCTATCAAGCCAAAATGACCGAGTCAATAGATGCCATTCCACAGTCTAAGTAAGCTAAGGCAATTCTATGTGTCCTCTGGGAATTTGGTGTTAGGACACAAAGACTAGATTATCAGTTCAACCAGAAAGTGATGTAAAGTGGCATCTGAATTAACCATGATGAACCATAGAAATTAACTCTTTAGAAAGAAAGGAAACCGAATTCAACCCTCTCAGACAGAGGTGAAAAAAGTCCCAGTAGTGACAATAACATACTCACAGAGCATAGATACCTCTGTTCCTAGTGGCTTTTACTCCCTATTACAGTCCATTGAGGAACTTGTCTGCTCTTCCCTTGAAGTCTCTGATATATCCCTATAACTTTTTAAAAAGTATCCTTTCTTGTTTAAACTAAATAGATTTTGTCCTAATCTGTGCCAATACAGAAATCACTGCCTAGAGTAAAATAGGCCAATGCATTTATTTCCTAAACAAAGGAAAGCAAATAAATCAAAGTTCAGGATGAGGGGAGAGAGTGTGATAGCTGTACTCTAATGGTTAAAAGACCCACATTTGAAAAAAAAACAAAAACAAAAAAAAACAATAGGAGACAAAAGTCCCAGTTAGAGGAATAAAAACTCAGGCTTAATATAATGTAAAAATATACAGAAGATTTTTACAATTTTTAGATTTTTAGAATTTAGTAATCAAAGAATGAGAATGGCTTCTGTATGCTCTCCAGACTTTTCCTCATCAGGAGTTTTCCATTCATGTATCCATCCTGGAATGTTTTTGAGTGAGAATTTGCCTTGTTACCTTCTAAATATGCTGCTATGTTGAGTGGTAATGAAAGTATTACTCTCTTTTGACTATTATTAGAGGATACTTAATGAAGTTGCATATGAAATGTCATGATACTGTAAAAATAAGGAAAATAATACTATTCTCAAAATCATGCTATTATGAAAATAATACTATTTTCATTTTGGACTACAAGTAATAAAAGATCTTTCCCTCCTTTTAAAAGCACGCTTTCCATTGTAACTGTACAGAGAAAATATATCTATTGCAGCAAAGGATGGTCATTGTCAAACACTGAGGTCAGGAGCCGGAGCTGAAACATTGTGTAGTCATTTCCGAGTGACCTTTAGTTCTATAAACCTGTTTTTAAACAAATCTTAAGAATTAGGTGATGTAACAATAAAAGTCATGAAGAGTGAAGTATCTATTTCAGTAAAGTACAGAGTATATATATATATATATATATATATAAAGGGCATTATAGAACCCTTCTACCTCTCCAGTTGAGAATCAAGAGACTCTTCAGCTACCTCTTTCAGTTAAGCATTGTTATTGATGTTTGGGTGCTGAAAGCCTAAATGCTGTTAGCAGAATCCCTTGGGTACCCTTTTAACTTGAGTTCATTTGTATGTATGATTAAATGTATGTAGCTCTTCTTACATAAAATGGGGTTGGTCTGTCTATCAATAATTAAGCCTGCACACTGTCCTAAATCAATGAGTCATTGTTTAAAATACTAATGATTGATCACCAACTTCTTTTTGTATGTGTGTTTGCATGAATGCATGTGAGGGGACTGGGTTCCCACACCATCAAGCAATTCTGCGACACCAGGTGGAGGTTTTACAATTTCAACCCAATTCGAACACTGTCTACCTGCAGATAGTTTCTAATCCAACATGTTAAGGCTTTCATTCTACAAAACTGTCTCACCCCTACTCCCATCTGTAGATACCAGTTGCAAGCCCAGGCTGTCACCTGTGCTTCTCACCAACCAGCTATAGATTGGAGGTTCCAAAGATGACTCCTTGGGTTTGATTTATTTGCAAGAGCAGCTCACGGAACTTAGAGAAACATTTAACTTACTGGTTACTGGTTTATTACTAAAGGAACAGATGGAAGTGATACATAGGAAAAGGATGTGAAGCTTCCATGCCCTCTCAAAGTCTACCATCTCCCAAAACGCCCACCAAGCTCTCCAAGCCCCATCCTTTTGTGGGGTGCTTCATTGCAGCCAAGATTGATGAAACCCTTGATAATTGATTTAAGTTCTACCCCCTCCCCTTTCTAGAAGTGGGAGTGGGGTTGGGGGAGGCAACTGGCCCCCATCCTTAAGTTACCTACATGCTTTCCCTAAATCACCTCATTGACATAACAGAAGATGCCTTTATGATTCACCTCAGAAGTCCTAATGGTTTTAGTGCTCTGAATCAGAAATGAGGGCAAAAACCAAATATATGTTCTATTGACCTAAAAACACTGCCAGATATTTCTCCAGTGAAGGTTTTTTTTTTTAACTTTTTAATTTGTATTGGGGTATAGCCAACTAACAATGTTGTGATAGTTTCAGGTGAATAGCAAAGGGCCTAAGCCATACATATACATGTATCCATTCTCCCCCAAACTCTCCTTCCATCCAGGCTGTCACACACTATCAAGCAGAGTGCCATTTGTTATTCAGTAGGCCCTTGTTTATTATCCATTTTAAATATAGCCGTGTATACATGTCCATCCCAAACTCTCTAACTATACCTAACCTTCATTTATCCCCCAACCCCAGCAGCTATAAGTTTGTTCTCTTAAATCTATGAGTCTCTTTCTGTTTTATAAGTTCATTTGAATCGTTTCCTTTTAAATTCCACATATAAGGGTTTATAAGTTCATTTGACAATCTCTAGGTTCATCCATGTTTCTGCAAATGACATTATTTCTTTCTTTTAATGGCTGAGTAATATTCTATTGGATACATATACCACATATTAAGGCTTTCATTCTACAAAACTGTCTCACCCCTACTCCCATCTGTAGATACCAGTTGCAAGCCCAGGCTGTCACCTGTGCTTCTCACCAACCAGCTATAGATTGGAGGTTCCAAAGATGACTCCTTGGGTTTGATTTATTTGCAAGAGCAGCTCACGGAACTTAGAGAAACATTTAACTTACTGGTTACTGGTTTATTACTAAAGGAACAGATGGAAGTGATACATAGGAAAAGGATGTGAAGCTTCCATGCCCTCTCAAAGTCTACCATCTCCCAAAACGCCCACCAAGCTCTCCAAGCCCCATCCTTTTGTGGGGTGCTTCATTGCAGCCAAGATTGATGAAACCCTTGATAATTGATTTAAGTTCTACCCCCTCCCCTTTCTAGAAGTGGGAGTGGGGTTGGGGGAGGCAACTGGCCCCCATCCTTAAGTTACCTACATGCTTTCCCTAAATCACCTCATTGACATAACAGAAGATGCCTTTATGATTCACCTCAGAAGTCCTAATGGTTTTAGTGCTCTGAATCAGAAATGAGGGCAAAAACCAAATATATGTTCTATTGACCTAAAAAACACTGCCAGATATTTCTCCAGTGAAGGTTTTTTTTTTTAACTTTTTAATTTGTATTGGGGTATAGCCAACTAACAATGTTGTGATAGTTTCAGGTGAATAGCAAAGGGCCTAAGCCATACATATACATGTATCCATTCTCCCCCAAACTCTCCTTCCATCCAGGCTGTCACACACTATCAAGCAGAGTGCCATTTGTTATTCAGTAGGCCCTTGTTTATTATCCATTTTAAATATAGCCGTGTATACATGTCCATCCCAAACTCTCTAACTATACCTAACCTTCATTTATCCCCCAACCCCAGCAGCTATAAGTTTGTTCTCTTAAATCTATGAGTCTCTTTCTGTTTTATAAGTTCATTTGAATCGTTTCCTTTTAAATTCCACATATAAGGGATGTCATATGATATTTCTCCCTCTCTGACTTGCTTGATTCAGTATGACAATCTCTAGGTTCATCCATGTTTCTGCAAATGACATTATTTCTTTCTTTTTAATGGCTGAGTAATATTCTATTGGATACATATACCACATATTATTTATCCATTCCTCTGTCCATGGACTTTTAGATTACTTCCATGACTTGGTTGTTATAAACAGTGTGGCAGTGAACTTGGGGTGCATGTATCCTTTAGAATCATGATTTTCTCCAGATATATACCCAGTAATGGAATTTCAGGGTCATGTGGCAGCTCTGTTTTTAGTTTTTTAAAGAACCTCCATACTGTTCTCCAAAGTGGGTGTACCAATGTACATACCCACCGACAGTGTATTGTTTGTGGATTTTTTGATGATAGCCAGATCTTACTGTAGTTTTGGTTTCCATTTCTCTAATAATTAGCCATGTTGAACATATTTTCATATGCCTCTTAGCCATCGGTATGTCTTCATTGGAGGAATGTCTGTTTAGGTCTTTTGCCCTTTTTTTAGTTGGGTTGTTTGTTTTGATACTGTGAAGCATTATGAGCTGTTTATAAATTTGGGAGACGGATTCCTTGTCAGTCACCTCATTTGCAAATATTTTCTCCTAGTCTGTGGATTGCTTTTCATTTTGTTTATTATTTCCTTCCAGCATAGATTTATTTGGACCAGCAGAGAATCACAATTCAAGGTCTGCAGCCACGGTGAGTCATATATAAGTTCTCCACGTAGCAAGGAAACCGGAACACTTTTACAGAGATGGAAAGAAAGCTGGGAAGGCTAGAGTAAACAGAGTCCATGACTTTTCATTGGCTGAGTCATTGCTGGGAAAGGAGGGGAGTCTTTCTTTCTAGTAGGCTCGGCTAACGTCAGGCATGAGAGTTCCCTCCTTAGGTCTCCTGAGTCTGTGAGAGGTTTTTGTTTTTTATTATTATTTTTTATAACTTCTTATTATAAATCACGATATCAGATACTGTCTGGGTTGGTTGGACCTTACCTGTCTGTTAGTACCATCTGTCGTTTCCAAGAGTGGGCCCAATCATGTAAGGAGTATCCTTGTGGAACTTTGGTCTGGCATAGTGTAAAAAATTTCAGAAAACTATGAAATAAAATTTGTTTTAAGTCAAAATCTTAAGCCAGTGGGGTGCAGGAAGAGTTTAATTACATTAAAGAAGGCATTTCTAAGGCTATTTTATTTGGACATGCTGATTTTTGTCCTCAGGGAACTCTCTCATTGAGACCCAGTCTTGGATTAATTCTGTTGAAGCTGGGTCACTTTTTTGGTTTAATTTCCTTGCTAATGGTATTAACCCTATTTTCTCCAACTTTCTGATGAAATGTTACACATCTTCACTTTCAGGGATATTTAACTTGCGACAGATTTGATGTGACTAGGTTAATCATCTCTCTTCTCTCATGTATTTTTTTGTGACAGATTTGATGTGACTAGGTTAATCTCTCTTCTCTCATATTTTTCTGAGAAAAAGTTGGGTACTATGAAAGGTTTAGAGAGTATTTGTGACTTCCAAAATCACTGATTCAAGAAGTCACAGAATAATGAGGAATTGCTGTGAGCATGGTACATACTGATATCAGTTTACATTTAAATAGCATAATCACCTAATTGTCCTGGTGAGAAGGGGGAATGAAGGTGGAATAATGCTTCTTATAAATAATCACCTATTGACCCAGGAACTCCTCTAGTCCTGGTGAGCTCCCTGGCTCATAGTTTTAACTTCTGAATTTTTCACTACTCAGAATTTTTGTGAATTTCAAACTCTGATACTTGTTTTTCTTTCTAACCCAAATTTCATTGCTTTAGGCACCTTGTGACAGCACTGGGGAACAAACAGGAAATGTGACAGGAACAGGAATTTATTTAGTTCCTAGCTTGCTCTAGGCTGTTGTCTCTAGGCACAGAATTTTAGAATGGCTTTTGCAAGGTAAATACAAGCTCCAGCTATTAGGATCTGAAAGTGAATACACAGGATTTGATAGTGAATATATTTAATTAATTTTAAATTTATATAAATGCTTCATGTTATTGATTTTAAAATATTTATAATTATCTCTTACTAAAAGAAGTCATATTGGCAATTTAGTATGTCATCTATTCTCAGTCTTAACACACATTTATTTATATAAAATAACATTAATTTCATTATCTTGATTTGATATCCTTTAATTTATACCATGTTTATACTTCTGTCAAAATTTCCATGTTCACAACATAGTTTATAGGACAGTGTGAGTGAGGGAACCACAGTGCCTTCAGAACTATTTTTGTTTTTTACATTAAAGAAGGCATTTCTAAGGCTATTTTATTTGGACATGCTGATTTTTGTCCTCAGGGAACTCTCTCATTGAGACCCAGTCTTGGATTAATTCTGTTGAAGCTGGGTCACTTTTTTGGTTTAATTTCCTTGCTAATGGTATTAACCCTATTTTCTCCAACTTTCTGATGAAATGTTACACATCTTCACTTTCAGGGATATTTAACTTGCGACAGATTTGATGTGACTAGGTTAATCATATCTCTTCTCTCCTGTATTTTTTTGTGACAGATTTGATGTGACTAGGTTAATCTCTCTTCTCTCATATTTTTCTGAGAAAAAGTTGGGTACTATGAAAGGTTTAGAGAGTATTTGTGACTTCCAAAATCACTGATTCAAGAAGTCACAGAATAATGAGGAATTGCTGTGAGCATGGTACATACTGATATCAGTTTACATTTAAATAGCATAATCACCTAATTGTCCTGGTGAGAAGGGGGAATGAAGGTGGAATAATGCTTCTTATAAATAATCACCTATTGACCCAGGAACTCCTCTAGTCCTGGTGAGCTCCCTGGCTCATAGTTTTAACTTCTGAATTTTTCACTACTCAGAATTTTTGTGAATTTCAAACTCTGATACTTGTTTTTCTTTCTAACCCAAATTTCATTGCTTTAGGCACCTTGTGACAGCACTGGGGAACAAACAGGAAATGTGACAGGAACAGGAATTTATTTAGTTCCTAGCTTGCTCTAGGCTGTTGTCTCTAGGCACAGAATTTTAGAATGGCTTTTGCAAGGTAAATACAAGCTCCAGCTATTAGGATCTGAAAGTGAATACACAGGATTTGATAGTGAATATATTTAATTAATTTTAAATTTATATAAATGCTTCATGTTATTGATTTTAAAATATTTATAATTATCTCTTACTAAAAGAAGTCATATTGGCAATTTAGTATGTCATCTATTCTCAGTCTTAACACACATTTATTTATATAAAATAACATTAATTTCATTATCTTGATTTGATATCCTTTAATTTATACCATGTTTATACTTCTGTCAAAATTTCCATGTTCACAACATAGTTTATAGGACAGTGTGAGTGAGGGAACCACATCTGAATGTCGCCTTAACAGATTATGAGCAAACTTTTTTATTTTTTAGTTTTTTTTTTCATAATCACAAGCTTTTTATTTTGATTTTTTGATTTTACAGAATTTTGTTGTGAAACACAGGGGCTCAATGAGAGATTAGGAGGAAATAGAGAAAAGATGGGGATAATGGTCATTGTGATATCAAATAAAGATTTGAATTTGGGTCTTAAGACCAAGGACCCAAGGAAAGTTAGGAAGAGATGAAAGAATGAATTACAGTTTAAGATTTCCTGATGGGATGTGATTATGTATTCATTTATGAATAGCTAGTTAAATATCTAATATGTACCGTGTGGGTTCCCTTATAGCTCAGTTGGTAAAAAATCTGCCTGTAATGCAGGGGACTTGGGTTCAATTCCTGGGTCAGGAAGATCTCCCGGAGAAGGTTAAGGGCAACCCACTCCAGTATTCTTGCTTAGAGAATCCTATGGACAGAGAAGCCTGGTAGGCTGCAGTCCATGGGGCCACAAGAGCTGGACATGACTTAGCGATTAAACCACCATGTACCAGATGCTATGCCAATGGCTGATGATGCTGTGATCAACCCCAGAGAAGCTGCCTCTGTCCTCAAAGAGCTTACTCTAGAGAGTGTTCTGGATAATAACTAGGTTCAAAGTGAGGATGTGTGTGTGTGAGGCTACAGTAGAGTGGAACTGAAAATTCTTGGGGTTGAAGAAGTGAATCAATTTGAGGTAGATGTTTCATGAATCACCTCATGCATGGAACAGTAACAGAATTGTGTTGACCAGCAGCTGAAAATACAGGATATGTCAGGGACAGAAACATAGGAGGGCTTTTTGCCATTTGGACCTGTAGTAGAGGCTCAGAAGTGCTGAGATTTTAGCATGAGGCATGGGCAGTGATCTGGCAAGAAGTGACAATGCTACACAAGAAGACTACCCATCTTGTCCCAACCTGACCCTCAAGGTAACTAGAGTATAGAAGGCTGAGAGGCCATTACAGCAGAAAATTACAGAGTAAGTAGCATTCGTTTAAGCCAGTGAAGGGCATGAAACATTCAGTGAAGTGAATAAAAATGGCAGAAAAGGAAATCTTAGGAAGGCAAAAGGCAGCAGAGAAAAGCAATGTGTTCCGTCTTCCATAAAGTAAGAGGTGCTGGATTTTCCTACAATCATATATTTTCAATAGTGAACTATATGACAGAATTTTGTTGTGAAACACAGGGGCTCAATGAGAGATTAGGAGGAAATAGAGAAAAGATGGGGATAATGGTCATTGTGATATCAAATAAAGATTTGAATTTGGGTCTTAAGACCAAGGACCCAAGGAAAGTTAGGAAGAGATGAAAGAATGAATTACAGTTTAAGATTTCCTGATGGGATGTGATTATGTATTCATTTATGAATAGCTAGTTAAATATCTAATATGTACCGTGTGGGTTCCCTTATAGCTCAGTTGGTAAAAAATCTGCCTGTAATGCAGGGGACTTGGGTTCAATTCCTGGGTCAGGAAGATCTCCCGGAGAAGGTTAAGGGCAACCCACTCCAGTATTCTTGCTTAGAGAATCCTATGGACAGAGAAGCCTGGTAGGCTGCAGTCCATGGGGCCACAAGAGCTGGACATGACTTAGCGATTAAACCACCATGTACCAGATGCTATGCCAATGGCTGATGATGCTGTGATCAACCCCAGAGAAGCTGCCTCTGTCCTCAAAGAGCTTACTCTAGAGAGTGTTCTGGATAATAACTAGGTTCAAAGTGAGGATGTGTGTGTGTGAGGCTACAGTAGAGTGGAACTGAAAATTCTTGGGGTTGAAGAAGTGAATCAATTTGAGGTAGATGTTTCATGAATCACCTCATGCATGGAACAGTAACAGAATTGTGTTGACCAGCAGCTGAAAATACAGGATATGTCAGGGACAGAAACATAGGAGGGCTTTTTGCCATTTGGACCTGTAGTAGAGGCTCAGAAGTGCTGAGATTTTAGCATGAGGCATGGGCAGTGATCTGGCAAGAAGTGACAATGCTACACAAGAAGACTACCCATCTTGTCCCAACCTGACCCTCAAGGTAACTAGAGTATAGAAGGCTGAGAGGCCATTACAGCAGAAAATTACAGAGTAAGTAGCATTCGTTTAAGCCAGTGAAGGGCATGAAACATTCAGTGAAGTGAATAAAAATGGCAGAAAAGGAAATCTTAGGAAGGCAAAAGGCAGCAGCAGAGAAAAGCAATGTGTTCCGTCTTCCATAAAGTAAGAGGTGCTGGATTTTTCCTACAATCATATATTTTCAATAGTGAACTATATGAGTATATCTAGTTTCCTCATTTTTTTGTAGTTACTGCTGAATTGAATTCTCTGTAAGAGTTTCTTTCTTTAAAAAATGTACTGTGCATCTTTATCAAAATGCCTGTCAAGTATATTCTTAGCATTTCTCAAATGTAAATAGAATTAAAAGAGCTATTCAATTGTATACCTTAGGCAATGTTTGGAACTGCATGATGAAGCATGACAATTTTAGATATAACAAAATTTACCTTTGACCTTTTGAATATTTTACCATATCCCTATCCTTTTCAAAATGACTGCCAGTTTTTAATTCTGAAAGTTTGCTGGGATTAAGCTACATTCTTATATATCCAACCAACTCTGTTAGGGAAAGTTTAGAACATTATGTGTTGTGAAATTTAAGGCAGTATATAGTAGCTGGTTTAAATTATGATATCATGAAATTTTTCTCAGATTTAGGTCATCTTGCCAAACACTTTTAGCAAAATAAGCAGTTCAATGTGGGTGGTATTTCTTTTTCTAGACTTTTTTCTTTTAAAATCCAGCTATGGGGAACAAGTCTATGGAAAAACTCTGATAAATTATTCTAAATGAAACAGAATCACATTTCAGTTTAATTGATATAATAGATTAATTTAAGGTCATTTTATTAATTATAGTTGCAGTGAATCTTTGTCATAAAGTGGCAGCTTAGTACAGTGGTTAGGAGGACATATCAGGAGATAAGCTGGTGCCAGCTGTAATTTCAGCTTCATTTCTGACCAAGTGTAAGAGACATCTCTTATTTGCAGTTTTCTATGCTAAATCATGGTAGTATTATGGACTGCATGGATACTATGAATTTTAAATTAATTACTTTTAATAGAACATTTAGAATAGCACTTAGAACCTAGTAAGAGCTATGACAGGCTTACTGTATATTTTATACACATACATATTTGCTAATAAGGATTTAACATCTCAGTTCTTTTCAAAAAGCATGTAATACTGTGTCAATCAAAAAAGTAAGTATAAATATAAGGAAGGAAACAAACCAACTTTGGAGTGCTTAACATGTGTGAAACATATATGTAATGTTACACAGTTTGACCCTCAGATTATTCTTCTGAAATATGATTATCTCATTTAACAACTTTGGAAACTCAGAGAAAAAGGTATTTTTTTCAAGGTTTCATGGAGGTCAGTGGCCTAGATAGAATTCAAATCATGATCTGAAAAATGCCAAAATGTATATATTCTTGGCCCCACTCCACATGAACAAACCTTGGCTGTATAAAATGAAACATTTTAAAATTGGTATTTATTAAACATCAATTATGTAGAGGGTTTCTTGATCAGCTTCCATTCCATTCTAGTATTTTTATAATACTTGAGATGTTCACAAGGAGGAAATATTTCTTTCCTATTTTCTAGTTAACCATCGATCAGATTTCCATTTCCATTTTCCCCTGTACCTGCATCCTACAGGATGATGCAGAAATATGAATTCAGAAATCACCAGCTGCTGGGTGGATGGGACAGATTGAAAGAAATTCATCTCATCAGGAGGGTAGAGTCTTTCGTCACCCTCTGAATCTCGCATGCTGATGTGGCTGGTTGTGATCAGTATTAACAAAGGTGCCACATCAAGTCACTGAATTGTGAGAAATAATAAATGTTTGTTGTTTTAGTCAATACGTTTTGGGATAGTGTGTCATACAACAAAGGCTTTTGGATACAGTAGACCTGTGCTAGACACTTTGCTTGTCACTTTGAGGAGTTCAGAGCTGACTGCTTGTCACTACCCTTACAGATATCATAGTTGAAAGAGGAAGTCAAGATAAAACTGTCATAACATGTATCATAAGAACAAATGATTAAATAATACTACATCCCAGTACTAGAAAAGATAATCACAGTAATACAAGCTCAAACTCACCTTGAATTAGGAAACTAGAGAAAACTTTTCTTCTCAGGAATCTCAAAGTCATTAAGAAAAGGAGAATGTTTTCAATGAATTTTAGAACTAAATTTTACTGGCATAAGTAATCTTACTCTAATTCATAACACTCTGTTACGGGAAATGGAGAATCGGGGTGGTCATGACAGCGCAGGAGCCTCATGCATCCAATAGCTTAGATTTCTGTATACGGGTGCCATTAGATAACTGCCTTTGGATGAAACAAGCAATCTTTCTCGTTTTGCTTATACCCAAGTCCTTCTTGGGGAAACCCCACGCCCCACCCATCTGACCAGGACCTGGACCATGGTATTACCTATGGTAGGTGGAGGAGCCAGCAAACCCAACTTAATGTGGTGACAGGTTAAGAAGCAGAGAGCAATGCTTTTAGACTGCTCTTCAAGTCATTTGCTGTTTCTGAGATAGTGTCTTGGGACAAACTTTAGATATCTTTCAGCTGCAGGGAGGAACTGGCCCCGAGGGAATGCGTATTGAACAGCGCGTTGTCGGTACCGTGGCTTTGGAAAATGCAGAGGTCCGACTGGGACTTAAGAATTCACGCCAGAAGCTGAGTCACGGCCCTGAGCCCCTCAGGGTCCTGGAAGGCGTTTTACTTTTTCAGCCCGAGTGGCTACAGTCTGTGAAGTTGCAAAGAGTCCAACACTAGACTGAAGAGACTTCGCTTAGCCCAGCACAGCCTTTGCACGGTTCCATCCCCGTTCTGACCATGGGTGGCTCTTCCCTTGCACAGCATTGGCGTCAGAGTGTGTTCCCCCTCACCTGGGCAAGACGTCTCTGACTTTGATTGACTGCAGGGTTTTTGAGGCGTCTACAAACATCGGGGATTTCGTGATAGGCGGTATGAGCCAAACTTCTTAGGTGGAGCCTGGAGGGAGGGGCGTGCTGCAAGGGGCACCCAGGTGCGCCTCATCCCTGCCTCCCGGATCAGCCGGCCCCGCCCCCTGGGATTTGCGAAGATCTGCTTTGCGTCTCTGACTTGGTTCTACCATTCTCAGACCCACTTTTTTTTTTTTTTTTTAACGACTTCTGTTGGTCTTTCACATATTTATTTTCATCCATTTTTGTTCTTTGGCCCGTGTGGGGCTCCCATCGCTGTGGCCTCTCTCGCTGCAGAGCACCGGCTCTAGTCAGAGCCACTTTTGAAGCTCCAAACCTCTCAGCCCATCCTCTCCAAAAGAAAAAGAAAAATTGTTTCCTAGTAATTCAGTGCTTTATGCACTTATTTGTCCTATTAAGATTCCTTACCTTGAATTATAAGTTTTTGCATGGTCTGGTTCTGGCTCTCCTCGGAAGCCTGCTGTCTTGTTCATCCCCCTGTCCGGCCTCTCAGTACCTGTACTTGCTGTGTCTTGAGCTGGGGATTCTCAGCTCTGGCCTCTGCTTGACCCAGAGGCCATGGACTGTGAAGCTACTGACACGCTAGGCCTAGGGGCCAACACGTGCACGGGCTTCCTTCAAGGAATTGTGCATCAGTCTCCAAGAGCTAGTGAGGAAAGCATCTGACGCTGCTTTTCCTGCTCCTCGCTTGGTGTCTCAGCCTACCTAGAGGTAAGAAGCCACAGGTGGGTCAGGGGTAAACAGGGGAATTAGAAGCAGCAGTACATGAAAAGAGAGATTTAATGATTCTGCTGTGCATCAGTGATTTGGCTGCTTATTCTATGCTGTAATTCTTCAGCTTTTTCTTTTATTGTTTTGTAATGTTTTCAAATGGAAATTAACTTATTTGATAGCAATATAGTTTAAAAAAACAAACTCATATGTAATGAAAATAATGAACGTGTCATGCTTGTGAGTCAGTTTTTAACGTTGTAGGTTTAACTTAAAATGTTAACATTTACCATCCACCAAGGGCACAATAATGATCACGTTGCCAGTGGCAAAACCAGAGGACACATCTGGTTAATAAGTTTCACCATTTTAAAACTAAATAATTATTTTAGGACTGTGATTTTATTATATTTTATTATTTATTTTGGACAGTGATTTTATGCAAGTAGCTACAAAGGTCAATTTACGTATCACTCCAGAAACATAACTTTTCACTTCAGTTGTCTTTCATCAACATTATTTTTTAATTAATTAATATTAATTGTCATTCATCAATATTTTGCTCTTTATGGCTTTAGAGTTTCTTTGGTGTGAACATAGAATTAATCGATGGCTATTAATGCATTAGCAGAAGGGAATAGCTCAGTTATGTAGATTTTATGTCAGTGTCATCAGTTTGCTTGAAAGAGAAACCAGCAGATTCTATTTTTTAAAATCCAATTCATGGAAGAAATAAAGCTTTCAGAAGTTAATTCTATCAAAAGTGACATTATTAAAAGGGATATGACTTTATTCAATGGTTAAAATGAAGTTAGAAGAATTTCTTTTGTGTTGATAATGTGAATACAGATTTTGATAGCTCAGAACATTATAGTGAAAAGTACTATTAAGAAGTGTTTATGGAGCAGAAATCCGCTTGAAATTGTTCAAGGTACTAATGCATCCAAATAAATTGAAATGCACTACCAATCTTCAGACAAGCAAAATGTTAAGATCTTTAAGTCACGTTATGTATGGTAACTGAATTTCAGATTGTTTCCTAAGGAAGCCATGTTGTTTAAAAAGAAACGCTTCAGCATGACTTTGTTTCCCTCTACTGCCAGTCATCAGGCAAATTTTATAAATACTGAGCCTTTGGAGAGTATTTAAATTTCAGTCTAAATGTTCTACAATAATATAGACTATCAATGCAAAATAAATTTTGTTTCCATTTTAAAAAATAAAAAAAAGATCTTTAATAAAAGTACTCAACAGGGGCTTTCCTTGTGGTGCAGTGGGTAAAGAATCTGCCTTGCAGTGCAAGGGGCACCAGTTCGATCCCTGGCCCCAGAAGATCCCATGTGCTGCAGAGTGGCTGGACCGGTGTGTCCAATTAGGAGCCACTGCTCTGGAACACATGTGCTCAGAGCCAGTGCTCTGCAGCGAGAGAGGCCGCTGCAATGGAAGGCCCACACAGGGGCAAAGAATAAAGATGGATGAGAATAAATAAATAAAAACCAATAAAAAGAGGCCAAAATTCAAAGAAAAAAAAAGTACTCAACAGATTGAGCACCAAAAAATTTAACTTTATCAAGCTGAATTTTTGAAGACAGAGCTTGCAAACAGAGACACTGAGATTTATTCCTGTAGTAGTAAGGGAGGAACAGAAAAATAGGATGATGAGAATTGAAATTAATATAGGATAAATTTTGAAATTCTATAACTTTTTGGACTATCTTAAGAGAAGAGCATTTGATTGAATTTTCTGTTTGTAGTTACATAAATTGATAGTCTGTTCTGGGATGGGCTGAAAATTAGCCTATGATTCTTCAGCATTGAAATTTGTTTAAAGATAAATTTTAGGGAGTTTTTTTTTAATGATAATTTGAAAACTAAGTTATATGGCAACTAAATATTTCAGAAATTATGTAAAATTGTTTTTACTCTCAAAACTGTCCTGATGTAAATAAAAAAAATATATAGTTACCCCATATTTAAGTTACAAGAAGGTTGCCTGGATACTGTCCCCTAGAGTGATATGAGTATGGCCTGCAGGCACTGGCTTAGCCACCAGAAATAGAAAAGTGAATAAAAACTTTCTCTTCCTTCCAGGAGCTCATAGTCCATGGAAACCAAAAAAAAAAAAAAAAAAAAACATAGCTTAGTGCTACTGGTTTTATGTTGGACCTGGTGAGAGAGAATAGGGTATAATGGCTGGAGTGGGTTTTACAGGGTTTTTTTGACAATTTGATTTCAGAGTGGAAGGTAGAGCTGCCAGGAAGTTGACTATGCAGCAGTATGTTTCTGAAAGAAATTCGTTTGAGATGTCAAAGAAAATTGCACCTGATAAAGTGAAACAGACACTTATTAAGACTATTGCAAGAGGGGAGAGAGATTGAACTCAGCCCCTGCTGGGGGGAAAAAAAATGGGAGTGTTTTTCAACACTGAGGTGCTGACTTTAAACATGCACAATGCGAGAGTTGTAAATTAAGCTTTATTTGAGACAAAATGATGACTATAGCTTGGGAGACAGCATCTCAGATAGCTCTGAGACACTGCTCCGAAGAGGCTGGGGGGAAAGTCAGTGTATATGTGATTTTGGTAGATGAGGAGTACATGCAATTAGGCACATATTTTTTGCGGAAGGTTTCTGCTAATCTCATGAAAATCACTGCTAGTCATGTGGAGCAGACATCACTATGAAGGATTTTAGAACTTTTCTAGATACGAGGAGGTATATAAGAACTGGGCTCAAAAAACTGGCTCCTAAAAATATCTTTCTGAAGACCTGTTCTGCCACTTTTTGCTATAGCACAGAGAGCCTCATTTCTGTCTCCATCCCGAATTCCTTTCAGGGGTTCTGCAGCAGCATATGATTTAATCCTTGTGGAAGTAGATGGCAAATGCTGATGACAAGTGTGAATGTGTAGTTGACAGGGGCAAACTGGTGGAAAAATACTAGAGGATGTTGGAGATGAGATTGATCAACGTGATTAGACTACTTGTGTTTGCTACCTGGCTCTTAATGAAAGTTCGGCTTCTACCCTCCCACAGAGACTGAGAGAGGCTAGGGCTCTGACTTTGATGATGACATTTTAGTGGGAGGATTGGCTCCCTGGTCCTTTAGAAAGACTTTCCTGTTTGGGGAAACAGGAAGCTGGGAGAAGATTTCTGTCTCAAGGAACAGAGAAAGAATTTACAATTTCAATTTTTTTACAGTAAATTCTCTATGAAAAGGGAGTTCAGGATCTTATAGGCATGAAGAAACTCATCTAAAGTTTAGTCTGACGGGATTGTTAAGGCTGCCTCAGTTCAATGAATCTGTGAGCATCGCTCTATAACTGACGCATCTTAAAGAAACATAGGGGAAATTCACTCATCTGGATTCTCGCCTCATTGCTTTCCTCAGCTGGGGCAGTTTATTCATGTCTGCCAGAATCAAATCCTGTTTGACCATTTAAATCCTGGTCATAAGACTTTGTGGCAGAATGGTAAAGAATCTGCCTGCCAGTGCACAAGACGCAAGAGACGCTGTTCAATCCCTGGGTTGGGAAGATCCCCTGGAGGAGGTAATGGTAACTGGCTCCAGAAGTCTCGCCTGGAAAATTCAATGAACAGAGAAGCCTGGTGGGCTGTAGTCCATGGGGTCACAGAGTCAGGTACGACTGAGCACATGCACACATTCACACATTCACATGCATAGGACTTTAAGATATAGAATAAATAAATACTTTCCATGCTGTTATGGTCAGCTTGGGAATAGGCTCTTTCCCTTGGATAGAGGGCCTTCAGGATTCCTCTATTAGGACAGATCTTATATTTTCACAAATTAAAGCCAAAGGAAGCCATACTTTTCTGCAAATAATAACAGAATCTAACATCTGCCTTATAACAGACAGCCGCAAACAGTAGCTTCACACTAAATTTAACTTGCCCACTAAATCTTAGCTGTGTTCCTGAGGAAGCATGAGTAAATCCATTGCCTTAGCTCATCCCCAAAGATGGGAAGTCCAGTAAAGATGCCGAAAATATTTTAGTGTTATTTTTATCTTTGACATTTGGAAGCAAACCACATTTACTGATGTTTTAATGTCGTTATTAATTGCCTTCAGTGTGTTTAAAATGTAACTTTTAACAGGTATCTTTCCTTTAGAAGATATTTGTGCTAATTTAACTACTGAATTCAGAGTAATATATACAAGAATAAAGTGAGGCCCTGCAATATTCCAGTCACATGCCTTCTTTTTCTTATTGTGTGAGTTTGCTTAAGTTCCTTAACTTCTGTAAAGTTTCTGCCTGATAAATGGAAATAATGGCAGCTCTCCTGTAGGGTTGTTATGATGACCAGGGATTATGTATGTTAAATCCTTGAATGTGGTAAGTGTCCAAAAATATATCATTATTGATATGAAATCTTCATATGCAGTTTGGTTATCAGAAGGGCATGCTTTTGTTTTACAATGCTTAGTAAGGCAATTTTGGATATACCCAAAGGTTTTCTGAGCTCAGATGTCATCAATGAATTTTCTGTATTCCATCTTGCTTTCTTAGAAGAAAAAAATATTTTGAAGGT
Organism: Tragulus kanchil; assembly: GCA_022376925.1. NCBI lineage: Eukaryota > Metazoa > Chordata > Mammalia > Artiodactyla > Tragulidae > Tragulus > Tragulus kanchil. The sequence goes on along the minus strand of JAIOJX010000029.1, from coordinate 50,238,704 downwards.
GCCAATACCAAGCTGTAACACTAAGTTATTAATGTCAGAGTAAAAGGATCACATCTCTGGCCGCAGCACTCCAAAATCAGAACTTCCCGAGAGTACCCAGAGATGATGTCTTTTCCTTGATGAGGATAAAGCAGTACTCATCCTTGGCTAAATTTTTGGTGAAAGTGAAGTCACTCAGTCGTGTCTGACTCTTTGTGACCCATGGATGATCTGTGTAATTCTCCAGGCAAGAATACTGGAGTGAATAGCCTTTCTCTTTCCAGGGGATCTTCCAAACCCAGGGGTCAAACCCAGGTCTGCCACATTGCAGGTGGATGCTTTATCATCTGAGTGAAGGGAAGCCCAAGAATACCAGAGTGGGTAGCTTACCCCTTCTCCAGGAATCGAACCAGGATATCTTGCATTGCAGGCAGATTCTTTACGAGCTGAGCTACAAGGAGATCCCAACGTTTTTTGGGTAGACAGTGTCAGACCTTGAGTAGCTGTGATGTGGTGAAACCAAAGATGATACTGGGATAACTCCAGAAAATTTAGCCATTCATTTATTTGTGTACGCATGGCATACTTTTATTTTAAAAGTATATATGAAGTGCTCTCTCTTCCTATCTAACAAACACTGTGATAGTTCTTAGGAATCAACAGAAATAATAATAAAGTTCTTAACAGGTATCTTTCCTTTAGAAGATATTTGTGCTAATTTAACTACTGAATTCAGAGTAATATATACAAGAATAAAGTGAGGCCCTGCAATATTCCAGTCACATGCCTTCTTTTTCTTATTGTGTGAGTTTGCTTAAGTTCCTTAACTTCTGTAAAGTTTCTGCCTGATAAATGGAAATAATGGCAGCTCTCCTGTAGGGTTGTTATGATGACCAGGGATTATGTATGTTAAATCCTTGAATGTGGTAAGTGTCCAAAAATATATCATTATTGATATGAAATCTTCATATGCAGTTTGGTTATCAGAAGGGCATGCTTTTGTTTTACAATGCTTAGTAAGGCAATTTTGGATATACCCAAAGGTTTTCTGAGCTCAGATGTCATCAATGAATTTTCTGTATTCCATCTTGCTTTCTTAGAAGAAAAAAATATTTTGAAGGTGCCAATACCAAGCTGTAACACTAAGTTATTAATGTCAGAGTAAAAGGATCACATCTCTGGCCGCAGCACTCCAAAATCAGAACTTCCCGAGAGTACCCAGAGATGATGTCTTTTCCTTGATGAGGATAAAGCAGTACTCATCCTTGGCTAAATTTTTGGTGAAAGTGAAGTCACTCAGTCGTGTCTGACTCTTTGTGACCCATGGATGATCTGTGTAATTCTCCAGGCAAGAATACTGGAGTGAATAGCCTTTCTCTTTCCAGGGGATCTTCCAAACCCAGGGGTCAAACCCAGGTCTGCCACATTGCAGGTGGATGCTTTATCATCTGAGTGAAGGGAAGCCCAAGAATACCAGAGTGGGTAGCTTACCCCTTCTCCAGGAATCGAACCAGGATATCTTGCATTGCAGGCAGATTCTTTACGAGCTGAGCTACAAGGAGATCCCAACGTTTTTTGGGTAGACAGTGTCAGACCTTGAGTAGCTGTGATGTGGTGAAACCAAAGATGATACTGGGATAACTCCAGAAAATTTAGCCATTCATTTATTTGTGTACGCATGGCATACTTTTATTTTAAAAGTATATATGAAGTGCTCTCTCTTCCTATCTAACAAACACTGTGATAGTTCTTAGGAATCAACAGAAATAATAATAAACTGGCTCTCATTAAGCTCTGCTGGTACCAAGATATGGTTTAAGTGTTTGTTTTGTTTAAAACTCGTGTACTCCACAGTGCTTCTCACAAAGTAAATGTTATTGCTGTCCCCATTTTATAGATAACAACATTAACACAGAAGCTGAATAACTCACCCATGGTCACATCAAGTAGGAAAGTCAGGTAGTTTGGTTCCAAAACTCATGCTTTTAAGTACCACTCCATACTGTTTCTTCATAAGTAACAGTAAGCAAAGTGGATGTAGTACTTGGCCTTCACTAGTAATGGAGAAAGAAGTTAATCACAGTAAATATATAATTATAAAATATTATAATGGGGTAAGTCCAGGAGTAGGGACTATATGAACAGAGAATATGAAAAAGTCAGTGATGGCCAGCATGACTGGAACACAAAGAACTAGGGAAGAAATTCTGGAGAGTATTGCCAGAGAGGCAAGATTTTTAGATGTGATATGGCTTATCTTTGCTGTCTCAAAGGCAGACCTATGTTCTAGGCCCATTTTGTAATTTTTTGATGGGTGCTTTGGGCTATGGACCTAATTTCCCTGAGTTTCTTTTCTTATTTTACAAATAGAATAATACTAGAATCTTAATTCACAATGTTGCTGAAAGCAACAAATGAAATTTTTTATCTGTGGTACTTAGGATAGTGCCTGGCATGTATAAAAACTAATGTTTAGTTATTGTAGTTATCTCAAAAACTAAAAATATTTACAACTTCAATTCCTTATATGGAATCTAATTGTTTTTCTTAGCATGAATTGGTGTTCTAGAATTTATACTCTTAATATCTGTGGAGCATGCTGTGAGTTAAATTATTCTGCTTTCTTCAGCAGACTCTGGTCTAAAAAACATCTAAAAAGACACTTTAAAAAAATGTGCTAGTTGTCATGGGACAACTGAATTGCATAACTCAGCTACATCACCTGTAGATGTGCACACATTCACAAGCATGTGTGTGTGTGTGTGTATTGTAGTGTGTACAAACTTTCTATATCCCAGTTGGACCAAACCTGTAAGTCTGACAGCCCAAGTCACCCATGTTATTTCCTAGAGCACAATTATACTGAAGTCACAATTCACAGTCTTTACTGCTCCAGAGTTGCTAAAACAATCCAAGGAGAACCAGGCATTTCAGTGAATGAATTTCCAAATTTAGCTTTAGTGATTGTTGAGAGCAGTGACTGTCATTCTCAGGAATGCTGTGGGTTAGTACAATAGATTGCCAAAGTAGGTGGCAAATTTTATCCTTACACAAGACGAAGGCTGTTTGTGGGATCATAAAAAGTTGTGGATAGTACAATTCTTCATTGATTTTGTTCCATGTGAGTAGGAGAAAAGAGACTTTCTCTTTTGTCACCAAGAGGAAGGTAGCAATTGTAATAAAATCATTTCTCAAAAACACAAGTGGCCTGAATCAACCCAGCAGCAGAGATAGCACAAGTCTACCGGGCAACCCTTTCAGCAGGTTTTTTTCAGTGGATAGGAAAATTGGACAACTTCCTGCACAGGTTTTTGCCTTACTGGATCCACTGTCATAAACACCTTAGGAAATATTTATTGACAGTCAGCACAAAGGAAGAATAGGCAGAGGCAACCAACTAAGTAGGTGAGAGGGAGTCTGAGGAAATAGGACATTCATAGGAAAGGGAGAAGGGCTAGCCAACTGGGCACCTGGGAAGATGCCATCGTAAGGGTTGGTCCAGGGCTGTATCGCTAAAAAAAATTTAGGTGCCTCATTTGGGAAAAGTTCCTACATTTCTTGATTCCTGCTGTTAATGGAGGCCTCTCATGAGGCTGTTGATGTATGTCATCACTTCCTCTCAGGAGCCACAAAGGGCACTATGGAAAATCCCACCAAAAAACGTGCTTTAATTGTTTCCAACTGGGTGTATGGTCTGATTAACAGGCTGTGCACGTTTAAGAACTTGATGGTGCTTTCAGGAAGATTTGCCGATGCCTTGTCTCCTTTCTTATCTGTAAACCTGGGATTTAGCATGCAGCTGTTCATATCAGCTTGATGTCTTTGTGTCGCTGGACAAGTCATGGGAGAGAACATGGAGCACAGCTGAAAAACTGCTCCAAATCCAAGTAAGATAAAACTTGTGTTGGAATAACCAACCAGAAACTCACAGTATCAACTTTAAGTAGCAAACAGTGTATGGAACACCGGCACTGTACCAGTTAAAGTGTTCTATCTTGTACTTTGTTAAAGGGAAAACATTTTTGCCCAAGTATTTTGGAAGTGTCTAATCATTATGTTTCCCTATCCTGATTGTCCAAATTTAGCTTTAGTGATTGTTGAGAGCAGTGACTGTCATTCTCAGGAATGCTGTGGGTTAGTACAATAGATTGCCAAAGTAGGTGGCAAATTTTATCCTTACACAAGACGAAGGCTGTTTGTGGGATCATAAAAAGTTGTGGATAGTACAATTCTTCATTGATTTTGTTCCATGTGAGTAGGAGAAAAGAGACTTTCTTTTTTGTCACCAAGAGGAAGGTAGCAATTGTAATAAAATCATTTCTCAAAAACACAAGTGGCCTGAATCAACCCAGCAGCAGAGATAGCACAAGTCTACCGGGCAACCCTTTCAGCAGGTTTTTTTCAGTGGATAGGAAAATTGGACAACTTCCTGCACAGGTTTTTGCCTTACTGGATCCACTGTCATAAACACCTTAGGAAATATTTATTGACAGTCAGCACAAAGGAAGAATAGGCAGAGGCAACCAACTAAGTAGGTGAGAGGGAGTCTGAGGAAATAGGACATTCATAGGAAAGGGAGAAGGGCTAGCCAACTGGGCACCTGGGAAGATGCCATCGTAAGGGTTGGTCCAGGGCTGTATCGCTAAAAAAAATTTAGGTGCCTCATTTGGGAAAAGTTCCTACATTTCTTGATTCCTGCTGTTAATGGAGGCCTCTCATGAGGCTGTTGATGTATGTCATCACTTCCTCTCAGGAGCCACAAAGGGCACTATGGAAAATCCCACCAAAAAACGTGCTTTAATTGTTTCCAACTGGGTGTATGGTCTGATTAACAGGCTGTGCACGTTTAAGAACTTGATGGTGCTTTCAGGAAGATTTGCCGATGCCTTGTCTCCCTTTCTAGTCTGTAAACCTGGGATTTAGCATGCAGCTGTTCATATCAGCTTGATGTCTTTGTGTCGCTGGACAAGTCATGGGAGAGAACATGGAGCACAGCTGAAAAACTGCTCCAAATCCAAGTAAGATAAAACTTGTGTTGGAATAACCAACCAGAAACTCACAGTATCAACTTTAAGTAGCAAACAGTGTATGGAACACCGGCACTGTACCAGTTAAAGTGTTCTATCTTGTACTTTGTTAAAGGGGAAAACATTTTTTTGCCCAAGTATTTTTGGAAGTGTCTAATCATTATGTTTCCCTATCCTGATTGTCCACATAGAGTCAAGTAAATCAGTCTTTTGCCAGTTGTCATTCCATCTATCCATCTTATGTCACTCTATGTCTGACGCTTTGCAACCCCCTAGACTGTAGCCTGCCAAGCTCCTCTGTCCATGAGATTCTCCAGGCAAAAGTACTGGAGTGCGTTTCCCTTCCTTTCTCTAACAGTTACCGTTATCAGTGTACTAAATATAGATATATAGGAGTTTTAATATCTAATGACTTTCTGAAACTTTATTTTAAAAAGGCATATGATTTTAACAGAAATATTCTGCTACTGGTAATATTTGGTATTCCATTATATTGAAAATAATGGGTATTCCTTGTTTTTAAAATGTTCTGTAAGTCTTTTGAGGATTGGAATTTCATTCTCTCTGAAATGTGTACTTACTGATTAATTCAATTTTGAATTGAAGTAATTTATCATTTTTATAAATTAAGTGACTTTCCCTTTCCTCTGTCACAATGAGGTTGTTAATCTAATGGTGCTGCAATGTAATGTTCTCTCTAGAAGGAACACTTTAGGCACTTTTATTCTGATATGCCCCTAGAGCCCAGGAAATTTGATTAATTTACAATGTTCATATAAGTGACCTGTAAAATTATGAGAAAAAAAGCACTCTTAATTTGCCACTGTGATTGGCTTTTTATTATTCTGTCCAAAAAAATCATGTGAACATTCTTGATAGTGTTTCCCAGATGGCGCTAGTAGTGAAGAATCCACTTGCCAATTCAAGAGGTGTAAGAGACGCGGGTTTAATCCCTGGATCAGGAAGATACCCTGGAGGAGAGGGCACAGCAGCCCACTCCAGTATTCTAGCCTGGAGAATCCCATGGACAGAGGAGCCTGGCGGGCTGCAGTCCTTAATGTCGCAAAGAGTCAGACACGACTAAAATGACCTTACATGCATGATAATATTGATAATATTTAAAATGAAAATGAAAAAATCTTTATTGACTTATCATGACTCAGTTTTCCTTATAATTTGTCTGTAATTTTTATAAATGTTATTAGTGACAGTAATAGTGACCATTTTGAGGAATTGATATATGACAGATACTATAGTAATTGATACAGAGTAGCATTTAAGTATGTTGGTTTTAAAGTCACATATTTTTCATTACAGCTTAAAAAAGTATGTTTTTGTTACAGTACATAGTTTTGAGAACATAGCATATTCATATTTCAGGTGAAGCCTGCATAATCCTTTGTAACTCAGTTTCAAATGGAGATGATAACACCTAGTACGTAGAGTTGTTTCTGTGATAGGGAATTTATGCACAGCATTAAGCAGAATTTTTAGGAAATGAAATTAGTGAAAAACAGACCAAGTCTTTTTTCAAAGGTGAAATTGAGTTCAAAAGCCATTTATTTATGAAAGAGACAGAAATAGTTTTTGGTTTCAATTGTTTGAATAATGACAGTACGCTTCCATTTAAGTTCTTTCACATAGCATGGTATTTGGCAAGTAGGCAATTTCAGTGTGCTAAATTACTTGCTGGAATTCATTTGTGTCTAATGATATGCTGAAAACTCGTCCAGCTCAGTGGTTGTAAGCTCTTTAACGATATACCTGCTGTCTGGAGTTGTTACTATATATAAAATGTATTCAGTCACCCTATATATAGGCACTGTTAAAATACTGACATAATCATTAACAAACTACATGCATACCTTAAACAAAAGAAACTGCATACCTTAAGCAAAGAAGATATAAAAAAATGATTGGTGACAGTACTGTATTTCTTCAGTATACTTGTACTAAGCTAATTTTATTGAGATTCAAAATTACCGAGAAGCACACAGATGAAAATATTACCCATGCTTTTTAGAGGAAGACTCTGAGGTTTGTAAAAATAACAACTGGTCTAGGTTACCTAAGCAGAGCTGACTATTTGGTTCCACGTCCAGAGCTCTTGTTATTTTCTTAGCCCCATTGTTTGTTTCTTTGTTTTTGGAAGACAACTACAACAAGAAAGTGACAGGAATAAACAGAGAAAACAAAGAAACAAGGACTAGAGACTATTTTGTATGAGTGTAATCCAAAAAACCACGAACCACACCACATTCACAGTGTATACTGAGCCTTACATGCATGATAATATTGATAATATTTAAAATGAAAATGAAAAATCTTTATTGACTTATCATGACTCAGTTTTCCTTATAATTTGTCTGTAATTTTTATAAATGTTATTAGTGACAGTAATAGTGACCATTTTGAGGAATTGATATATGACAGATACTATAGTAATTGATACAGAGTAGCATTTAAGTATGTTGGTTTTAAAGTCACATATTTTTCATTACAGCTTAAAAAAGTATGTTTTTGTTACAGTACATAGTTTTGAGAACATAGCATATTCATATTTCAGGTGAAGCCTGCATAATCCTTTGTAACTCAGTTTCAAATGGAGATGATAACACCTAGTACGTAGAGTTGTTTCTGTGATAGGGAATTTATGCACAGCATTAAGCAGAATTTTTAGGAAATGAAATTAGTGAAAAACAGACCAAGTCTTTTTTCAAAGGTGAAATTGAGTTCAAAAGCCATTTATTTATGAAAGAGACAGAAATAGTTTTTGGTTTCAATTGTTTGAATAATGACAGTACGCTTCCATTTAAGTTCTTTCACATAGCATGGTATTTGGCAAGTAGGCAATTTCAGTGTGCTAAATTACTTGCTGGAATTCATTTGTGTCTAATGATATGCTGAAAACTCGTCCAGCTCAGTGGTTGTAAGCTCTTTAACGATATACCTGCTGTCTGGAGTTGTTACTATATATAAAATGTATTCAGTCACCCTATATATAGGCACTGTTAAAATACTGACATAATCATTAACAAACTACATGCATACCTTAAACAAAAGAAACTGCATACCTTAAGCAAAGAAGATATAAAAAAATGATTGGTGACAGTACTGTATTTCTTCAGTATACTTGTACTAAGCTAATTTTATTGAGATTCAAAATTACCGAGAAGCACACAGATGAAAATATTACCCATGCTTTTTAGAGGAAGACTCTGAGGTTTGTAAAAATAACAACTGGTCTAGGTTACCTAAGCAGAGCTGACTATTTGGTTCCACGTCCAGAGCTCTTGTTATTTTCTTAGCCCCATTGTTTGTTTCTTTGTTTTTGGAAGACAACTACAACAAGAAAGTGACAGGAATAAACAGAGAAAACAAAGAAACAAGGACTAGAGACTATTTTGTATGAGTGTAATCCAAAAAACCACGAACCACACCACATTCACAGTGTATACTGAGCAGATAAGAGATCCTTTGGTTCTATTCATAGGCTTTTTAATGAGGATAGTACCTTTCCTTTTCCCTTCACATCTCATAGTTTGCTCAAAAATTGTAGATGACTGAGGTAGAGATTAGACAGAGGCTATCAATAGAAAATTCTAATCCTGAGAAAATGCGTTAGGGCATATGACACAATTACTCTTGGCACTTTTTGTTTCTATTGGACTTTATAATTTTTGTCTTCCATGATGATGGCAGACTTTTACACATTGAAATACTGATTATGTATAAGCAGGACTAGGATTGTCGTTCAGCAAATAAGAGCAAGTACATCAATCAGTCACATTTGTTTTCTTTTCATTCTCCATTTGGACTATTTTGGTTTTGGTCTTTAATGATGTATAAATGGAACTTGTGTGAGAAGAAAATTTCCTTATTTTAAAAATAAATTTTAATGAGCTTTGAAATAGTTTCACCTCAGCTTTGATACAGACCAAGAAGATGCAATCATTGTTTTCTGAACTTTTATTGAAGCTAAGCACAGAAGGACTAAGAAAATTTAGACACATTTAAAGTCATTAGCATTTAGGGATATATGAGAACTTTGACTTTCATACATCTTAATTAGCATAGTTAAGGAAAATAAAATCTGTGATTCTTAGTACAAAATGTAAGGAATTCAGTAGACCTGTGCACTCTAGCTGTGTTGACTATATCAGACACCTTACTATTTTAATGCGTAAAAGACAGCAGAAATAGATAATATCATTATATTGTGGTTACTTAGTTATGCAAGGAAAGAGTTTCAATTAAAATAATTATGTAAAACCTGAGGAGAGCTAACCAAACCTTGAAATACTTGAGGAAATACTTGAGGAAATTTACTTGAGGAAATACTTGAGGAAATACTTGATGAAATACTTGAGGAAATACTTGATGAAATACTTAAGGAAATTTACAAAGAAGGGAGCAAGCTAATTTCCAGGGATAGATTGTTTTGGTATTGTTTCAGTTGTTGGTAGGCTAAAAAACTACATTTCAGTGTTGTGGAGTTTTTCAAGTAAGCTGACACATGCATGACACTTTTTTGCTTCTGTCCTATTTGGTCGTAGTATACTTAGTTGTGGAGAAGGAGATGGCAGCCCACTCCAGTATTCTTACCTGGAAAATTCCATGGACAGAGAAGCCTGGTGAGCTACAGTCCATGGAATCTCTAATATATACATATGGGGCTCCCCTGATGGCTCAGTGGTGAGGAGTCTGCATACAGTTCAGGAGACTCGGGTTCTGTCCCTGGGTTGAGAAGATCCCCTGGAAAAGGGCATGGCAACCCACTCTAGTGTTCTTGCCTGGAGAATCCCATGGACAGAGAAGCCTGGTGGGCTGCCATCCATGGGGTCACACAGAGTTGGAAACGACTGAAGTGACTAAGCAGCAACAGCATGCTTGGTTGTATATTGGTTTAAGAGTATACAAGAAAATATGGAGTATAGGTATTGGCAGAAGCAATGTAATGCTAAATAATTCGGTTAATTAAAGAAAAAGATGTGACTTGGGAAAATAGCAAAATGATTATTTGTTTTTTATTGTTGATCAATTGATTCTGTTTGATTTATTTAAATCCAGGCTAAAGAGGAAGCAAGTAAGATAGAAACTGAGGAGACTATAAAAATTTTGTTTCAAGAGAAGAGTTAAATAAATGCAGTAATATTAGATAGTATCTGGGAAGGGAAATATAGGGACTTTTACATAGCCTAAGTGAGCCTAAAGAAAACCTTAAATTTGCTAAAAAAAAAAAAAAAGTGTGCTGTAAGATTTGTAATTTACAAGATACAGGAAAGTACAAAGGAGAGAAATATATATCATTGATATTAGCTCCTTAAGAAAACATCAGTAACTGTTTTGATGTGTTTGTATGCATAGATTCTAGTTTACATAGTTTTCATCAAATTTTATATGAAAAATTTTTGTTCTCATTTTTCTTGGTTTATCATAAGAATAGTTTAAGATTTTCACATTACTCTAAGTTTAATAAGCACCTTTAGTTCCTATACCATATTTCTTTGAGGATTTCCACAAGGATAATTTGGCCATTCCCTTATTAGATTTTTTTCTCTTTTCACAAAGATAAATAATGATACATAGGTATACTAGGTGAATTCACTGTGGTAAATGTTGAAAATTTTCTTGATGCTCTTGTTCTTGGCACTACTATAAGCTGAAAACTGCAATCACTAGTGAGTGAAAGTACTTACAGTGATGTGCCATTTAATAGTAGGACTTTTTATTCTTGCTCATTTGTTACAGTGATTAGTTTCATGATTAGGTTTCAAGGGGCATTTTCTGACCTTACATATTTCTTATCTTGCACTATTTTATTTATCTGTAGTATTGTTTTATATTTTCTCTATCTATGGAGGAGCACTCTTGAATATTTTTATAGCTCCCAGTCACTAGTATTGTGAGACTTTTCCTTGGGAAGCCTGAATTTATCTAATTTGACTAGTCTTGACTTGCAATCTCTTTTCCAGTTGCCAGTAGATTATAATAATACTTAGTGCTTATTGAGCTTCTAGTTCTGCCAGGGGCTTAGGAAGTCCATCCAGATAAATTCTCAATAAACAGAAACTAGAGCCTATATACATTCAGATGTATGTAGTCAGATTTTCCTGTTTTCTTTCATGAAGGCAGAAAAATAAAAGGGCAACTATCTGTTTTGATATTCATCTCACTTTAGGTTGGTGTTGTTTCATTCAGCCCTCTTTGGAAAACATCCACCTACAATTTCTAGAAAAAAAAATACTCCTACTTAAATTTCTTTTTAAAAGTTTAATTTCTTCATAGTCATCTTTGGAAACTTTAGTTTGACACTATTATATGTGTATATTCATTCATACACATCATTAGGAAACAAGAAGGAGAAGTGTCTCTGCTTGTGAAGAGTCTCTGAAAAGTCATATATTTTTACAAGGATGGTGTTTATGGTGCTTTTGAAATATATATTCTTGTGACATAGAAGGATTTCAACAAATAGCAGCAAATAACTCAAATTTTGGCAGATAAAGCAGGGGTCAAAGTCTAATTTCATCTAAATTTAAATTGTATTTACATAGTTTTCATCAAATTTTATATGAAAAATTTTTGTTCTCATTTTTCTTGGTTTATCATAAGAATAGTTTAAGATTTTCACATTACTCTAAGTTTAATAAGCACCTTTAGTTCCTATACCATATTTCTTTGAGGATTTCCACAAGGATAATTTGGCCATTCCCTTATTAGATTTTTTTCTCTTTTCACAAAGATAAATAATGATACATAGGTATACTAGGTGAATTCACTGTGGTAAATGTTGAAAATTTTCTTGATGCTCTTGTTCTTGGCACTACTATAAGCTGAAAACTGCAATCACTAGTGAGTGAAAGTACTTACAGTGATGTGCCATTTAATAGTAGGACTTTTTATTCTTGCTCATTTGTTACAGTGATTAGTTTCATGATTAGGTTTCAAGGGGCATTTTCTGACCTTACATATTTCTTATCTTGCACTATTTTATTTATCTGTAGTATTGTTTTATATTTTCTCTATCTATGGAGGAGCACTCTTGAATATTTTTATAGCTCCCAGTCACTAGTATTGTGAGACTTTTCCTTGGGAAGCCTGAATTTATCTAATTTGACTAGTCTTGACTTGCAATCTCTTTTCCAGTTGCCAGTAGATTATAATAATACTTAGTGCTTATTGAGCTTCTAGTTCTGCCAGGGGCTTAGGAAGTCCATCCAGATAAATTCTCAATAAACAGAAACTAGAGCCTATATACATTCAGATGTATGTAGTCAGATTTTCCTGTTTTCTTTCATGAAGGCAGAAAAATAAAAGGGCAACTATCTGTTTTGATATTCATCTCACTTTAGGTTGGTGTTGTTTCATTCAGCCCTCTTTGGAAAACATCCACCTACAATTTCTAGAAAAAAAAATACTCCTACTTAAATTTCTTTTTAAAAGTTTAATTTCTTCATAGTCATCTTTGGAAACTTTAGTTTGACACTATTATATGTGTATATTCATTCATACACATCATTAGGAAACAAGAAGGAGAAGTGTCTCTGCTTGTGAAGAGTCTCTGAAAAGTCATATATTTTTACAAGGATGGTGTTTATGGTGCTTTTGAAATATATATTCTTGTGACATAGAAGGATTTCAACAAATAGCAGCAAATAACTCAAATTTTGGCAGATAAAGCAGGGGTCAAAGTCTAATTTCATCTAAATTTAAATTGTATCAGTGACACCAGTGACATTTCTTTGGCTTATTCTGAAGGGCAGTGGGTAGTGTTGCACAGACTGTTAGTTTTAATATCTTCAAATGTGTTTTTATTACCAATTGGTACAGAGGCAGCAAAGGGGAACAGTCTCTGGAGACGGAACAAATGGACAAATATGTTTTTTTAGTTCCTTCCACTGGCAGCCAGTTCGATATCCCTAAGGAAACGTTTCTTGACAATAATTGTATGAAAAATACCAACATTTGATTTCAGAATGTTTGACAGAATGGAAACACTTCTATTTGCCAAGAAAATGACCAGTGCGGCCTCTAATCTCCATATTTAATAGTTTTAAGAAAAGGCTATAAAGGAGATCATATGTGAATTGTCCCAAATAGTCTGTAAAGTTATTCTAACAAACACATAATCTGGATTTGTCAAGATCTATTTGTGGTTTTCTTTGAAGTTTTGGGGGGTTTGTTTTGTTTCATTTATCTTTCCTCCATTTCACTAACTCATTGAGCCGTCTTTGGTCTTTCCTCTTTGTTCTAGTAATTTGGAAATTATGCATTAAAAAGTCTTCTACTAGTTACTGGAGACAAAATTTAAATATTCTATTTTGGTATTAAGCTAGCCTTAAATTTTGAAATTTTGGAACAGTTCAAAAATGAATTTAACACATGAAACTAAAATTATTGTCACCAATTCTTGGCATCTATTCCTTTTCCAAGTAAATGTTAATGAGAAGAGTGGCAGGAATAAAAGAAACCACAACAATTGGCAGATCTAATTAATTTTCTAGCTTTTAAAGTTTTATTTTAAATCGGAAAGGCAAAAGTATAGTCCACATAAGTACCCAAATAATAAAGCACATTTTTGAAAACCACAGTGTTTAATTTCTTCATAGTCATCTTTGGAAACTTTAGTTTGACACTATTATATGTGTATATTCATTCATACACATCATTAGGAAACAAGAAGGAGAAGTGTCTCTGCTTGTGAAGAGTCTCTGAAAAGTCATATATTTTTACAAGGATGGTGTTTATGGTGCTTTTGAAATATATATTCTTGTGACATAGAAGGATTTCAACAAATAGCAGCAAATAACTCAAATTTTGGCAGATAAAGCAGGGGTCAAAGTCTAATTTCATCTAAATTTAAATTGTATCAGTGACACCAGTGACATTTCTTTGGCTTATTCTGAAGGGCAGTGGGTAGTGTTGCACAGACTGTTAGTTTTAATATCTTCAAATGTGTTTTTATTACCAATTGGTACAGAGGCAGCAAAGGGGAACAGTCTCTGGAGACGGAACAAATGGACAAATATGTTTTTTTAGTTCCTTCCACTGGCAGCCAGTTCGATATCCCTAAGGAAACGTTTCTTGACAATAATTGTATGAAAAATACCAACATTTGATTTCAGAATGTTTGACAGAATGGAAACACTTCTATTTGCCAAGAAAATGACCAGTGCGGCCTCTAATCTCCATATTTAATAGTTTTAAGAAAAGGCTATAAAGGAGATCATATGTGAATTGTCCCAAATAGTCTGTAAAGTTATTCTAACAAACACATAATCTGGATTTGTCAAGATCTATTTGTGGTTTTCTTTGAAGTTTTGGGGGGTTTGTTTTGTTTCATTTATCTTTCCTCCATTTCACTAACTCATTGAGCCGTCTTTGGTCTTTCCTCTTTGTTCTAGTAATTTGGAAATTATGCATTAAAAAGTCTTCTACTAGTTACTGGAGACAAAATTTAAATATTCTATTTTGGTATTAAGCTAGCCTTAAATTTTGAAATTTTGGAACAGTTCAAAAATGAATTTAACACATGAAACTAAAATTATTGTCACCAATTCTTGGCATCTATTCCTTTTCCAAGTAAATGTTAATGAGAAGAGTGGCAGGAATAAAAGAAACCACAACAATTGGCAGATCTAATTAATTTTCTAGCTTTTAAAGTTTTATTTTAAATCGGAAAGGCAAAAGTATAGTCCACATAAGTACCCAAATAATAAAGCACATTTTTGAAAACCACAGTGATCTCATCTTCTATTACTTGATTTTGTTAGACTTTGCCCCTTTTTTTTGTTGTTTGTTATTATACTTGATAATACAAATAAATAAGATACATGAATTGAATGTTACTCAAGATAAAGTTTTTTCCATAAATAAGAAGTCAGATTGCATTATGCACAGCTCTTTCATTTGCTGTATATAATTAACATGTCTCTGGGAAATTCTAATTTTTACCTTATAAGTGATAAATTCTTGGGATCAATGAAACTATTGAATTTGCAATTTTATTATATCAGAAAGTAGCAGTGAATGAATATTACTTTATTCAGCCACTGCATAATTATTTCAGTTCTTATTAGAAATATTGTCTGAGTAAACATAAACTCATGTTCTGATTTTCCCAAAATACTTGATAAGACTTACAGCTTTGCAAAAGAGTTATTTAGAGCTTTCACCAGAGTGATCTCACAGTTCTGCCTTTTCATCTGTCAGTATGATACAAAATCCAGCCACAGCCTTCCTTTGTTTTTAATACCACATTGGGTTATGGTTCTTTGTGGTAAAGAGAGACCATGAAAAAACAAACTCTCAAGATGCTGGACTAATTCCACATGATGAATATTTACTGCATTTGGTATTTAGATGTTTTAGAGGGTTTTCAGATTTATTTGATGTAACATAGGGAGACTAGCAAACAATATCATTCAGCTTGGAAAAACAACTGATTAAAATAATGAAAATCAAACACAAGCCAAAAAACCGGACAAGAAGGTTAACACTTTCTCACAAACTTGTTTTGGAAATATGTACAAAAACATTCTGACCATTAGTCAGCATAGTAATGTTTTTCAGATTTTTTTTTTTAGGATCCTTATATATATTTATCCATTAAAATCATGCATTTACTTTTAAAAATTGGTACATGATGGGACTTCCCTGGTGGTCCAGTGGGTAAAGAGTCCACCTTGCAATGCAAGGGGCACTGGTTTGATGCCTAGCCTCGAAAGATCCCACGTGCCGCAGAGTGGCTGGGCCAGTGTGTCTAATTAGGAGCCAGCACTCTGGAGCACATGTGCCCAGAGCTGGTGCTCCACAATGAGAGATGCCACTGCAATGGGAGGCCCACACAGGCCAAAGAATAAAGATGGATGAAAATAAGTAAATAAAATAAAAATGTTAAAAAAAATTGGTACATGATGATAGACTTGTGCTTCAAGCAGGAACAGTATTTTGCTGGTGTCCACACTCATTCACATATTGTTACAGACATTTACAATTATCAGGGAAGTACAAGGTAAATGAATGTGACTTAAAAAAAATTAAAAGTTCTATAGAACTATACTTGGATATTTTGAAAATATGAACTAATTGGTAGGAACTCCAAACTGGTAGACATATGGAATCAATGCCAAAAGGGTAAATAAAATTGTGTTCCAGCTGCTTAAAATTCATTGCAAATATTAGAAATGTTAAGCTTTATTTTTCAGTCATTCTACAAATATTCCCTGAATATACAGAAAGATCTTGACTGACACTGTGCATGCATTAGGACTAAAGAAATGAGTAAGTCATGGCTTCTATTCTTTAAGAGTTCAGTGTAAATATAGGGAAATATCAGTCTCACTTAGTTTTAGTCTAAGTTGGAAATTTGGTACCACACTTTTATAGACTGATTTGCATATCTTCAATTTTACTTTCCATAGAGCATCACAAATTAAACTGATTTCACCAATTATTCTTCAGGCAAATAAGTATTTAATGGTCTTCTGCCAAACCCATCACTAATGACTCATTTTATTTTTAAGGTCACACATTTTTATTTAGTAGATTAAATTCATTTCACCAAAGAAAGTTCTGCCCCATCCATGAGAATAATTCATAATTAGATAACAAGGAGTCATGGTCCTAAAATGGAAGAGCTTAAATGCTGCTTTCAAAGCCATAAAAACGCTTAATAAATGCAGAAACTAACACGATAGTAAATTGTGTATGTTACTTAGAAGCTTGAGTATGAAATGGTTTAAGGAATACAAAACTAAAGCAAAAGAATGACAATAAGTTAAAAAAAAGAGAAAGAAAAAGGAAGCGTCTTGTGTCTTGTTCCCACATATGACTTCTGAAATTGTGCCAGTCTGCTTCATTCAAAGCAGAGATGACTCATTTTCTTTTAAATTTAATATATAGGGAGAATTACTTAGATTGTACTTAATGGTTTATCTGATTAAGATGGCATATTGAAAATGTGGTTTTAGCATTTATTTCTCTGTCTCTAAATTCCTTTTGAAATAATAAAAAGCTACATAAAAAGAAGTAGTAGTAGAATTCCATGACTGAAAATTTGAAGAAGAAATCAGGAATAATTGTCCTTTGAGACACTTGGAAAATAGTAAAGAGGTGGTTTGGGGTTGATAGGGAAATTGAAAATTTCTCATTATGAAATAATCTTTTTCCTAGGTAATCTTTTGCTCTAAAATCTGCTTTGATGTAAAATAGCCTCTCTAGTCTACTTTGATAACTGTTAGCATTACATATATTTTCCATCCATTTTCAGTTAACTTATTCGTTGCTCTTTATTTAAAGAGTATTTCTTGGGCAGCGTATGGTTGAGTGTCACTTTTCTATCCAACCTGACAGTCCTTGTTTTCTAATTAAAAGGGGCTTCCCCAATGACTCAAGCAGTAGAGAATCAACCTGCAGTGTAGGAGACACAGGTTCCATCCCTGGAGTAGGAAATGGTAACCCACTCCAGTATTCTTGCCTGGAAAAAACCCATGGACAGAGGAACCTGGTGGGCTATAGTCCATGGGGTTACTGAAGTGATTAGACTGTTCCCATTTAATGTGGTTACAGCTATGTTTTGGTTTAAATTTATCATCATGTTATAAATTTCCTATTTCCTCTCTGTTCTTGTTCCTTCATCTTCTTTTGAATTACCTATTTTTTACTCTGTTTTATCTCTTTTGTTTTCTTTTGCGCTATAACCTTTGGGGATTATGCTAGTGGTTCTTTTGAGGTTACGTGATATATATAGTTAACATTGTCATAATCAACCTTTTTTTTTTAACATTTATATTTATTTATTTATCTTTTGGGGTGGATGGGGAGGGAGGGGGACGGGCGGGCCACTTCTATTGGTCCTTCATTTCTCTATTTTCATCCATCTTTGTTCTTTTGGCTCTTGTGGGCCTCCCATCGCGGTGGCCTCTGTTGTTGCAGAGCACCGGCACTGGGTGCATGCGCTCCAGAGCTCCAGCTCGGTAATTGAACACATCGGTTCAGCCGCTCCGCGGCACATGGGATCTTCCCAGACCAGGGAGCGCCCCTTGCACTGCAAGGCGGTGGTGTCCTTACCCACTGGAAGCCCCACAATCAACCTTTAAGTGGTATTATGCCACTTCACATATAAGGACCTTATAACTAGATACGTTCATTTCTTCTTGCCTGGTTTTTCACTATCATTGCCATATGTTTTATTATAAATCTCACAGTGCATTGTTATGCTTTTTGCTTTAAATCCTCAATTATCTTTCAAAAATATTTAAATAATCAAAATAAATTTTACTTACACCTTGGAGTTACCATTTCCAGTGTTCATTCTTACTTTGTATAGATTCATATTTATGTGTGATTTCATTTTCTGTCTGCCTAAAGAGCATCTTTAAACATTTCTTGAAGTGCAACTCTTCTGGTAATGTTTCTTTCAGATTTTGTATAATGAAATAGCCTTAGTTTTTAAAGATATTTGCTGGAAATATAAGTCTAGGTTGAAAAGCTATCCCCTCATACCTCAACTGTCCTAGGACTTTAAAGATGTTGCTCACCTGTCTTCTTACATGCATTGTGTCCAATGAGAAATACACTGCCATGTATTTCTTTTCATATGTATATTTTGTGTATTTCTCTTATGGCTGATATTAAGATTATTCTTATACTACTAGTTTTTAAGTAATTTGATTAGTATGTGTCTTGATGTAGTTTTGTTTTTTGTGATTGCAGTTATTTGAGCTTTTTGGATCTGTGAGGTTTGTAGTTTTTACCAAATTGAAAAAATTTTTAGCCATTATTTCTTCAACTATATGTCTTTTCTCCCCATCAACTATATGTTATTTCTAATCTATTCTTCATGAACAATGTATATTAATCACCTTGAAGTTGTTTATCAACTCACTCCTGAACTGTTACTGTTTTTTTAAATTTTCTTCATGTGTTTCATTTTGTAGTTTCTGTTGGTTTTTCAGTTTCAGTAATCTGTTTAGCTTCAGTGTCCAATCTACCATTAATCACAATGTATTTATTTTTGACGTTATTTTCAGCCTAAAACAACAGTTTGGATATTTTTTTTTCTATTTCCTTTTTAACTCTTTTTAACAAGTCAGTATTTCCTAGTTTGTAATTCATATGAATTACAATCATAAAACTATTTAAATGTCCTTATTTACTAATTCTGTCATCTACATTACTCTGTCATTTTCTTTTGATTGACTTTCTCCTTACTGTGGGTCATATTTTCTTTCTTTTTTGCCTCTCTGGTAATTTCTTACTGGATACTAGACATAAATTTTATCTTGTTTATAATGTTGCACATTTTTGGGTTCTGTTTTTGTATTTGCTTATTTTTGTAATGGTTTATCAAAGGAAATTCCATTATCAGTCAGTCCTAAAGGAAACCATCCCTGAAGGAATGATGCTGAAGGTGAAGCGCCAAAATGACTCATTGGAAAAGACCCTGATGGTGGGAATAATAGAAGGCAAAATGAAAAGAGTGTGATAGAGGATGAGATGATTGGATGGCATCATTAAGTCAATGGCATGTGTTTGAGCAAGCTCCAGGAGATGGTGAGGGACAGGGAAGCCTGGCATGCTGCAGTCCATGTTGAAAATACATCTGTCGCATAGCAAAAATATTTTGTGAGATTTTGTTAGTCAGCTCCTACTACATTTTGACCCTATTCTAACTGCTTAGCATAAAACAATGAAGAGGAACGAGAATATCCTTCCATAGAGAGTTATCATTTCAGGGAAAAAGAAGTATCCAAACAAGAAAGAAAAAAGGTAACTCATAGCTAGGGATTGTACTTTTACTTTCTTAGAGAGTGAATGCCACGTATAAGAAGTTTGAAAAACATTGTTAAAATTTTTTTGTTTTCTTCAGTTAAATACTTAGTAATGTAATTGTTGGATTATATTGTAGTTGTATTTTTACGTTTTTGAGTAGCCTCTATAAAATTTTCCTTATTGACTGCACCTGGTTCCATTCTCACCTTTTCTCCATATCCTTGCCAGTATTTGTTATTTGTAGACTTTTTGATGAAAGCCATTTTCATAGGTGGGAGATGTTACTTCATTGTTATTGCATTTCTCTGTTGGTTTTTCAGTTTCAGTAATCTGTTTAGCTTCAGTGTCCAATCACAATGTATTTATTTTTGACGTTATTTTCAGCCTAAAACAACAGTTTGGATATTTTTTTTTCTATTTCCTTTTTAACTCTTTTTAACAAGTCAGTATTTCCTAGTTTGTAATTCATATGAATTACAATCATAAAACTATTTAAATGTCCTTATTTACTAATTCTGTCATCTACATTACTCTGTCATTTTCTTTTGATTGACTTTCTCCTTACTGTGGGTCATATTTTCTTTCTTTTTTGCCTCTCTGGTAATTTCTTACTGGATACTAGACATAAATTTTATCTTGTTTATAATGTTGCACATTTTTGGGTTCTGTTTTTGTATTTGCTTATTTTTGTAATGGTTTATCAAAGGAAATTCCATTATCAGTCAGTCCTAAAGGAAACCATCCCTGAAGGAATGATGCTGAAGGTGAAGCGCCAAAAATGACTCATTGAAAAAGACCCTGATGGTGGGAATAATAGAAGGCAAAATGAAAAGAGTGTGATAGAGGATGAGATGATTGGATGGCATCATTAAGTCAATGGCATGTGTTTGAGCAAGCTCCAGGAGATGGTGAGGGACAGGGAAGCCTGGCATGCTGCAGTCCATGTTGAAAATACATCTGTCGCATAGCAAAAATATTTTGTGAGATTTTGTTAGTCAGCTCCTACTACATTTTGACCCTATTCTAACTGCTTAGCATAAAACAATGAAGAGGAACGAGAATATCCTTCCATAGAGAGTTATCATTTCAGGGAAAAAGAAGTATCCAAACAAGAAAGAAAAAAGGTAACTCATAGCTAGGGATTGTACTTTTACTTTCTTAGAGAGTGAATGCCACGTATAAGAAGTTTGAAAAACATTGTTAAAATTTTTTTGTTTTCTTCAGTTAAATACTTAGTAATGTAATTGTTGGATTATATTGTAGTTGTATTTTTACGTTTTTGAGTAGCCTCTATAAAATTTTCCTTATTGACTGCACCTGGTTCCATTCTCACCTTTTCTCCATATCCTTGCCAGTATTTGTTATTTGTAGACTTTTTGATGAAAGCCATTTTCATAGGTGGGAGATGTTACTTCATTGTTTTGATTTGCATTTCTCTGATGATTAGCAATGTTGAGCATCTTTTCATGTGCCTGTTGGCCATCTGTACATCTTTAGAAAAATCTCTATTCAGGTCTTCTGCCCATTCTTTAACCAGTTTTTAAAAAAAATTTTGATTTATATATTTTGGATATTAACCCTTTATTGGTCATATCAATTGCAAATATTTTTCCTTCAACAGATACTTTTTAGGTGTGGACAGTGTCTTCCCTTGCTTTTAGGTTTAATTAGGTCTCGTTTGTTTATTTTTGCTTACATTTCTTTTGCCTTGGGAGGCAGATCCAGAAAATACTGCTTTGATTTATTTCAAAGAGTGCTTGGTCTAAGTTTTCTTTTTCAAGCTTGTTTGTTTGTGGTCCTACATTTAGGTCTTGAATGCATTCTGTATTTACATTTTTTGTATAGTGTGAGAAAATGTTCTTATTGACTCTTTTATATGTAGTTGTTCAGTTTTCGAAGAAAACTTCATTGAAGAGACTATTTTTTCTCCATTATGTATCCTTGCCTCTTTATCACAGATTAATAAACCGTAAGTGTGTGGGCATGTGTATGGTTTCTCTCCACTGATCTAGAGGTCTGTTTTTGTGTCACCACCATATTGTTCTGATTACTGTAGTTTTGTAGCGTGGTGTGAAGTCAGGGAACATGACACCAACAGCTTTATTTTTTGGTTATGTAGAGTCTTTAATGGTTCCATATAAATTTTAGGAATATTTGTTTTAGTTCTGTGAAAACTGTCGTGAGTGTTTTGATAGAGATTGCATTAAATCTGTGCATGTCTTTTGGTAGTATGGTGATTTTAGCAGTATTATTTCTTCCAATTCATGAGTATAGGATACCTTTCCATTTCTTTGTATCATCTTGTTTCCTTCATCAGTGTTTTGTTTTTTTTTTTTTAAACATTTATTTTATATATTTATCTTTCGGGGGGTGAGGTGGGGAGGGAGGGGGGACGGGCAGGCCACTTCTATTGGTCTTTCATTTATCTGTTTTCATCCGTCTTTGTCCTTTGGCTCCTGTGGGCCTCCCATTGCGGTGGCCCCTGTTGTCGCAGAGCACCGGCTCTGGGCGCATGCGCTCCAGAGCTCCGACTAGGTAATTGGACACATCGGTCCAGGCGCTCTGCGGCACGTGGGATCTTCCCAGGGCAGGGATCGAACCGGCGCCTCTTGCACTGCAAGGCGGTGTCCTTACCCACTGGACCACCAGGGGAAGCCCCCATCAGTGTTTTTTAAAGTCTTTGGTGTATAGGTCTCTCACTGCCTTGGTTTATTAAGTATTTTATAATACTTGATGTGATTTTAAATGAGATGGTTTTCTTGCTTTCTAATTCTTTTCTTGCTCTTTATTAGCATATAAGAAATGACATATTTCTGAATATTAGACTTGTATCCTGCAACTTTGCTGAACTTATTTATTCTAACAATTTTTTTCATAGAGATTTTAGAGTTTTCACTTTATAGTATCACAGCAGCAGTACAGTTTTGCTTCTTTTTTTTTTTTTTTTTTTTTAATTTGGATACCTTTACTTGTCTGATTGCTGTGGCTGAAACTTCCAGTGTTACGTCAGATAGAAGTGGTGAGAGTGTGTATCCTTGTCTTCTTCCTGATTTGAGACAAAAAACTTTCAGCTTTGACCAGTGAGTATATTATCATCTGTGGCCATAAAGGACCTTTATTATGTTGAGGTATGTTCCCTTTCTTTCAACTTTGATGAAAGTTTTTTATCACAAATGGATATTGAATTTGTCAGATGCTTTTTCTGTGTTTGCTGAGATGATTATGTGATTTTTGTCCTTCCTTTTGTTGGTGTGGTGTATCACATTAGTTGATTTGCATATATTGAACCATCTTTGCATTCCTGGAATACATCTCATTTGATCTTGGTATATGATCCTTTTTGTATATTGTTGACTTTCGTTTGCTATTTCGATGAAGGTTTTGGCATCAGTATTCAATAGAGAGATTGGCAGGTACTTTTCTTGTAGCTTCTTTGTCTAATTTTGGTATCAGGGTAGTGGTGGCTTCACAGAATGAATTTGGGAGTGTTCTATCCTTTTCAGGTTTTTGGAATTGTTTGAGAAGAGAAATGATTTAATTTTAAAATATGTATTTATTGACTTAGATTAGTTTTACTATATGTGTCTGGATCCATAAATACTGTTTTTAAAATTTTTTAGAAAGTATTTTTCTTTGGCCATTTCTAGTGGTCTTTCATTTATTTATTGTCATTCGTCTTTGTTCTTTGGCCTGTGTGGGCCTCCCGTCACAGTGGCCTCTCTCATCGCAGAGCACCGGCTCTTGGTGCATGCCCTCCAGAGCTCCTGCTCAGTAGTTGGACACATCCGTCCAGCCGCTCCATGGCACGTGGGATCTTCCGAGGCCAGGGATGGAACCAGTGCCCCTTGTACTACAAGGTGGTGTCCTTACCCACTGAACCACCAGGGAAGCCCCATAAATACTTTTTATTAACAATTATTTTAAAATATAATTTTCTTAAAATGAAAATAACATGCATCTATGTACATTAAAACAATTTTTAAAATGGTTTATTATCTGACATTAAAATTAGCATAATTTAGGGCTTCTCTGCTGGTCCAGTGGGTAAAGAGACCACCTTACAATGCAAGGGGCACTGGTTCAATCCCTGGTCTGGGAGGATCCCACGTGCCGCAGAGCGGCTAGACTCGTGTGGCCGTTAACAAACCAGCACCCTGCAATGCATGCGCCCAGAGCTGGTGCCCTGCAATGAGAGAGGCCACTGCAATGGGAGGCCCATGCAGGCCAAAGAATAAAGATGGATGAAAATAAATAAATAAACCAATAAAAGAGGCCAAAATTTTAAAAAATAGCATAATTTAAATATTTATTCTTGATACATATTTACTTTAATTAGTTTTAAAACTTTATTGGTCTCTCATAGTATGCAACTGTTATTCAACTGGTCTTAGTTTTCTAAATAATTCAAATCCTTTAAAAATTTAATTTTATTATAATTTTGAAAACATTTGACATTTTTAATGATCTCTTTCTTGAATACCATACTATTCTTTCTTTGTTTGGGGGGGTGGAGTGGAGCGGGGGAGGCAGGTTGGGGAGGGAGGGGGGCCGGTGGGCCACTTCTATTGGCCTTTCATTTGTCTGTTTTTATCCATCTTTGTTCTTTGGCCCATGTAGGCCTCCCATCGCAGTGGCCTCTGCTGTCGCAGAGCACCGGCTCTAGGCACATGCGCTCCAGAGCTCCGGCTCGGTAATTGGACACATCAGTCCAGCTGCTCTATAGCATGTGGGATCTTCCCAGACCAGGGATCGAACTGGCGCCCCTTGCACTGCAAGGCGGTGGTGTCCTTACCCACTGGACCACCAGGGAAGCCCTACCATGCTATTCTTAATGGAGAAAATATTCTCTATATATGATGTTGTTTAATATTCAAGCATTATTTTTTGTAAATGGCTGATAGTCTTAATTTTTATTATTTCCATATTAAAATTTCCATGTATTTTCCCCAGTACTATGTTTTTGCCTCATTAGAATATCATTTTTAATAATTTTTTTAAAGCCCACACTCATAAGTTTTCTCTATTTATAATCCTTCTGAGTATTTTGCCAAATGCATATGCAAATCATAGGCCTTCTCATGTAAATTGTTCCAGTTAAAAATAGAAGTTCTGTTAAAAGATTCTTCCAACAAGTCAGGATATCACAAAGTAGTTGTAAGAATTTCAGAATTAAATATTATAAACTGTGATCTTTCATCAGTTTTTTCACTTTCGCACTCATTCCTGCATAAATAATTTTTATTTTTTCTGATTTTCAGTTTTGTCATTAAGTGTTGATAGAAATCAAAATAATGGTAAAGTGTAAAGGAGTGAATAGGAAAATTTCCACAATTATTTTGTATCTCATTGGGATAGTCATTATGGAAATAAATGCTCTCATCAAAACTCATAAGTGCCCACTTAAGATCTGTGTGTTTCTCTGCATGTAAGTTCTACTACGGTGAAAAATTCAACCAAAAAGCCACCCTAAACTATGTAATTATGTGAGAAAAGTTAGAAAACACACCAGAATAATTTATATAGCTAGTATATTTTTTGTAGATTAAAAATACATCGATCTATAACAGGAATACATTTTGCAGACATGTACTGAACAAGACAAACATAGCACTCAGTTGTATAGAATGTTTGCATGGTTGGGAGGTTTAGATTGGCATGGTATTCAGGGGAAAAGGGTGGTAAATGATTAAAATAGAAGTTTTCTTATATCTTGCTTTAAGGTACAAGTGTCTGTACAGAAGTCCAGTATTTAAAAAGAATATTTTATTAGAATTGTATGAATGGTTTTTAAAATGAAATTTCAGAAACATACTTATATTGAGAATATGTCTGTTCCAGTCTACTTGAGAGTAAAATTTCATGAAACTTGGACTGTGAACATTCTTCTCAGTGTGATCAAACATCACGGTAGATAAACAGAATAACTCTTAGAAAATTCTGAAATACAAATGGTTGATCTTTCTAGTGAGAAAACAGAATGAGGAAAACTCTGTCAAGTAATTATGTGAAAATGTGTCCAAAAATTATCAAAAATTATGTGAAATATATAAATGAAAGTTTTATTTAAGCTTTCAGACACTGTTGAAGCACATATTCAACCTTAAATATTGATCCAGGCAGAGACCTTTGAAGTAAATTGTTAGCATTGATTTGCAATCCAATAAGCCTTTATAGTAAGTTATCTTCCTGAGTTTACAACCTTGCTTAATTCAGCAGAAAATTGCTCTGCCTATTTCAGAGACCCTTGTAGATGTGGTGACCACAATTGAAAGAATTAAATTTGTGATGATGGTGAAGGAAGGCCTGAGAATCCCTTCGATGACTACTGGATATGTAGAACAGTCTTTGCTTATGGAAAACTGTGTCTGACTGAAGTAGGTGAGAGGCAGGAAAGTATTTATCTCAGTGACTGGCACAGGATGCAGCAGCAAAAAAGCTTAACTCCACAAAAGCTCATCTCTAGTGAATGGATACAGAACTTAAATTCTTCTGGTGTTTAAGCACCTCTTAAGTGACTGACTATGTACTTTCAGAAGATTCATTACATCAAAGTAGCTATGACATGTGGAATTTCCAAGGATGCAAGCAATATCCTAAGAGGAAAAAAAAGCCACCCTAAACTATGTAATTATGTGAGAAAAGTTAGAAACACACCAGAATAATTTATATAGCTAGTATATTTTTTGTAGATTAAAAATACATCGATCTATAACAGGAATACATTTTGCAGACATGTACTGAACAAGACAAACATAGCACTCAGTTGTATAGAATGTTTGCATGGTTGGGAGGTTTAGATTGGCATGGTATTCAGGGGAAAAGGGTGGTAAATGATTAAAATAGAAGTTTTCTTATATCTTGCTTTAAGGTACAAGTGTCTGTACAGAAGTCCAGTATTTAAAAAGAATATTTTATTAGAATTGTATGAATGGTTTTTAAAATGAAATTTCAGAAACATACTTATATTGAGAATATGTCTGTTCCAGTCTACTTGAGAGTAAAATTTCATGAAACTTGGACTGTGAACATTCTTCTCAGTGTGATCAAACATCACGGTAGATAAACAGAATAACTCTTAGAAAATTCTGAAATACAAATGGTTGATCTTTCTAGTGAGAAAACAGAATGAGGAAAACTCTGTCAAGTAATTATGTGAAAATGTGTCCAAAAATTATCAAAAATTATGTGAAATATATAAATGAAAGTTTTATTTAAGCTTTCAGACACTGTTGAAGCACATATTCAACCTTAAATATTGATCCAGGCAGAGACCTTTGAAGTAAATTGTTAGCATTGATTTGCAATCCAATAAGCCTTTATAGTAAGTTATCTTCCTGAGTTTACAACCTTGCTTAATTCAGCAGAAAATTGCTCTGCCTATTTCAGAGACCCTTGTAGATGTGGTGACCACAATTGAAAGAATTAAATTTGTGATGATGGTGAAGGAAGGCCTGAGAATCCCTTCGATGACTACTGGATATGTAGAACAGTCTTTGCTTATGGAAAACTGTGTCTGACTGAAGTAGGTGAGAGGCAGGAAAGTATTTATCTCAGTGACTGGCACAGGATGCAGCAGCAAAAAAGCTTAACTCCACAAAAGCTCATCTCTAGTGAATGGATACAGAACTTAAATTCTTCTGGTGTTTAAGCACCTCTTAAGTGACTGACTATGTACTTTCAGAAGATTCATTACATCAAAGTAGCTATGACATGTGGAATTTCCAAGGGGATGCAAGCAATATCCTAAGAACACCTGGAATATAAGAAACACAGTTCTTATGAAACCAGATGTGCTACTGGAAACAATTTTTAAGGGTATTAAAATGCTTCAAATTTGTCCCCCCCCTCAAATATTATACTGTCTACTATTTCAAGGTTAAGAAATATGCAAGGCCCTTCTTTTATCATTCCTGTAGTCCTTGGTGTACTTTTCATCCTGAAAAGTCATATGAGAACTATGTACTAAAAGGAAGGCAATTTGTAGAGAAATGAGGGGACACAGCAGCAGACAGAATGCCAAAGTCTGAATTTCGGTATGTCATTTACTAACCTCTTAAATAGGAACGCTAATAATAGTTATATCATAATGCGAGTTTTTTTGGGGGGGTGGAGGGCGGGCTGGGGAGGGAGGGGGCAGGTAGGCCATTCCTATTGGTCTTTCATCTATCCATTTTCATCCATCTTTGTTCTTTGGCCCATGTGGGCCTCCCATCGCAGTGGCCTCTGTTGTCGCAGAGCACCCGCTCTGGGCACATGTGCTCCAGAGCTCCGGCTCAGCAATTGGACACATCGGTCCAGCCGCTCTGCAGCACATGGGATCTTCCCAGGCCAGGGATTGAACTGGCGCCCCTTGCACTGAAAGTCAGTGTCCTTACCCACTGGACCACCAGGGAAGCCCCCATACTGGGAGTTTTTTTTTTTTTTTTTTTAAAGATTTATTTATTTATTTATTTTTGGGCGGGGATCGGGTTGGGGAGGGAGGGAGGGGAGCAGGCGGGCCACTTCTATTGGTCCTTTGTTTCTCTCTGTTCATCCGTCTTTGTGCTTTGGCTCTTGTGGGCCTCCCATTGCGGTGGCATCTGTCGTTGTAGAGCACAGGCTCTGAGCGCATGTGCTCCAGAGCTCCGGCTCAGTAATTGGACACATCAGTCCAGCCGCTCCGCTGCACGTGGGATCTTCCCAGGCCAGGGATCGAACCGGCGCCCCTTGCACTGCAAGGCGGTGTCCTTACCCACTGGACCACCAGGGGAAGCCCCATACTGAGAGTTTTGAGGGTTAATAAATTACTGTATGGAAAGTAACTTGAACAGAATCTGGCATGTGGCAAACATTGTATCAATGTTAACTATTATTAATATTTTGTTATGAATTCACAAATTTTCCACAATGAGATAATGTAAGAGCAAAGCAAAGAATCTTTGATCTAAGCATACTTAATTTTATCTATGTGCTTGTTTTTTTTAATTTTTATTTATTTATTTATTTATTTTTGGCTACTTCTATTGACCTTTCATTTATTTATTTTCATCCGTCTTTGTTCTTTGGCCCATATGGACCTCCCATCGCAGCAGTCTCTCTCATCACAGAGCACCGGCTCTGGGCACATGCGCTCTGGAGGTCTGGCTTAGTTGGACACATCGGTGCTGCTGCTCTGTGACACGTGGGATCCTCCAAGGCCAGGGATTGAACTGGCTCCCCTTGCACTGCAAGGCAGTGTCCTTACCCACTGAACCACCAAGGAAGCCCGTGCTTTTTTTTTTCCTTTGGAATTTGCTTCAAATGTAAGAGGTTAGGGGATTGAGAAGTTAGATTAATCTTATGTTTTTTAACTCATAAAATTTAGGTTTAAAGAAAAGAACTGGTTTGTATCAGGTGATCTCAGTCCTTGATACCATCCATCTCTTTTGAGCCTTTATTTATTTATTGTCCCATCAAGAACCTTTACTATTTGATCTGACAAAGATAATTTCTACCATCTTGTAAGTTAACACAACATCCTTTGAAATTGTCCCTCCTTGACAAAGATACCAGTCATTGTCCACCAGACTTGACAAGAGTGATGTGACCTGGGACTGGTGAGGCAGCCAGTGTATCAGTTGAATGTTAAAAAAAATAAAAGCCTAAGTGTCATTTATGTGGGAGTTAATATATAGATATTGCATAGATATTAGTGACCACCTCACACTTGTTAGACTGCCACATTAGTTATCACAAAGACAAGAAGCAGGTGCTGGGGAGGAAATGGAGGTAAAGGCACTAACTCTTGTACACTCTTGTAGGAGTGTAGATTGGTTGTAGCCACCATGAATGGGAGTGTGGAGAGTTCTCAAAAACTAAGAATAAAACTAAATAACTAAATAGCAATTCCACTTCTGGGTGTATGTCAGAAAGAAATGAAAACAGAGTATCAAACAGATCCTTGCACTCCTGTGTTCATTGCAGCATTGTTATTTACAACCACCTGATGCTATGCCCTGTGCTCTGCTACACAAGTAATAATTTTCTTTAAACATGCTTTTCACTGAGATGCAGTTTGGAGCAGATTAGCTCTCTTTCAACATCACAGTTTGTAATTTTATATTGCCATTGTGCAGAAGCCAACACAACTTTTCAGGTTGATAATTAGGGACAAGGATAAAACCTGCATACCGATTGCTAATAAACAGAAAATCCCCAGAGTCTCTCCATCACAGAGCACCGGCTCTGGGCACATGCGCTCTGGAGGTCTGGCTTAGTTGGACACATCGGTGCTGCTGCTCTGTGACACGTGGGATCCTCCAAGGCCAGGGATTGAACTGGCTCCCCTTGCACTGCAAGGCAGTGTCCTTACCCACTGAACCACCAAGGAAGCCCGTGCTTTTTTTTTTCCTTTGGAATTTGCTTCAAATGTAAGAGGTTAGGGGATTGAGAAGTTAGATTAATCTTATGTTTTTTAACTCATAAAATTTAGGTTTAAAGAAAAGAACTGGTTTGTATCAGGTGATCTCAGTCCTTGATACCATCCATCTCTTTTGAGCCTTTATTTATTTATTGTCCCATCAAGAACCTTTACTATTTGATCTGACAAAGATAATTTCTACCATCTTGTAAGTTAACACAACATCCTTTGAAATTGTCCCTCCTTGACAAAGATACCAGTCATTGTCCACCAGACTTGACAAGAGTGATGTGACCTGGGACTGGTGAGGCAGCCAGTGTATCAGTTGAATGTTAAAAAAAATAAAAGCCTAAGTGTCATTTATGTGGGAGTTAATATATAGATATTGCATAGATATTAGTGACCACCTCACACTTGTTAGACTGCCACATTAGTTATCACAAAGACAAGAAGCAGGTGCTGGGGAGGAAATGGAGGTAAAGGCACTAACTCTTGTACACTCTTGTAGGAGTGTAGATTGGTTGTAGCCACCATGAATGGGAGTGTGGAGAGTTCTCAAAAACTAAGAATAAAACTAAATAACTAAATAGCAATTCCACTTCTGGGTGTATGTCAGAAAGAAATGAAAACAGAGTATCAAACAGATCCTTGCACTCCTGTGTTCATTGCAGCATTGTTATTTACAACCACCTGATGCTATGCCCTGTGCTCTGCTACACAAGTAATAATTTTCTTTAAACATGCTTTTCACTGAGATGCAGTTTGGAGCAGATTAGCTCTCTTTCAACATCACAGTTTGTAATTTTATATTGCCATTGTGCAGAAGCCAACACAACTTTTCAGGTTGATAATTAGGGACAAGGATAAAACCTGCATACCGATTGCTAATAAACAGAAAATACTCAGACACTGCCTGGATTCAAAGTTCTAATTAATAAAAATTCTGGTCTTGGTTGTTAGGTAGCAGAGTTTATAAATAAGAGCAACGTTGATAGAGAACCAACAGGGTTTTATGAGTTGAATTGTCAGAGAAATCTGAGCTAAGCATCCAAGATCCTCTAATTGCTCAGTACCTCTGCTGACTTTTAGGCCATAAATCTGGCAACAACTGCATCTGGACTGCTGAACTGGCATAATCACCAGCAGTGGTAGTCTTTCTGTTATACCGCTCAAGTGTGAGGAAGAGATATTTGCAGTGAGCAGAGCAAGCAGCAAACAGGCAGGCAGAATAAGAAACTTGCACTACATCCAGAGTGGAAAACCTCTGCTTCTCTGGCCTGTCTGGATATGATGTAAGTCCTGGACCCATAATCGCTGCTACCAGTACCTCTTCTTCCATTTCTGAATGAGAACTATTCAGTCTTTCCTCCATTGTGTTTTGGATTAACCATACATTATAAGATCCTAAGAAACCATTTCTGAATCTGTTCAGTTAGAGATCCTAAATTTGAAATTGGATAGATTAACTTCTGTTATTGGATGATAACTAGATATTACTGGATAGAGAAACTGGATGTTACCCTTTGGGGAGGGAATACTTGTGCTTTGAAAAATCATTGAAGTTAGTTGGGACATTTTTGAAATCATAGGCATGGCTGTAAGTTTCAAGGATGAAATAGAGAAAGGCACTAACTCTTGTAGGAGTGTAGATTGGTTGTAGCCACCATGAATGGGAGTGTGGAGAGTTCTCAAAAACTAAGAATAAAACTAAATAACTAAATAGCAATTCCACTTCTGGGTGTATGTCAGAAAGAAATGAAAACAGAGTATCAAACAGATCCTTGCACTCCTGTGTTCATTGCAGCATTGTTATTTACAACCACCTGATGCTATGCCCTGTGCTCTGCTACACAAGTAATAATTTTCTTTAAACATGCTTTTCACTGAGATGCAGTTTGGAGCAGATTAGCTCTCTTTCAACATCACAGTTTGTAATTTTATATTGCCATTGTGCAGAAGCCAACACAACTTTTCAGGTTGATAATTAGGGACAAGGATAAAACCTGCATACCGATTGCTAATAAACAGAAAATACTCAGACACTGCCTGGATTCAAAGTTCTAATTAATAAAAATTCTGGTCTTGGTTGTTAGGTAGCAGAGTTTATAAATAAGAGCAACGTTGATAGAGAACCAACAGGGTTTTATGAGTTGAATTGTCAGAGAAATCTGAGCTAAGCATCCAAGATCCTCTAATTGCTCAGTACCTCTGCTGACTTTTAGGCCATAAATCTGGCAACAACTGCATCTGGACTGCTGAACTGGCATAATCACCAGCAGTGGTAGTCTTTCTGTTATACCGCTCAAGTGTGAGGAAGAGATATTTGCAGTGAGCAGAGCAAGCAGCAAACAGGCAGGCAGAATAAGAAACTTGCACTACATCCAGAGTGGAAAACCTCTGCTTCTCTGGCCTGTCTGGATATGATGTAAGTCCTGGACCCATAATCGCTGCTACCAGTACCTCTTCTTCCATTTCTGAATGAGAACTATTCAGTCTTTCCTCCATTGTGTTTTGGATTAACCATACATTATAAGATCCTAAGAAACCATTTCTGAATCTGTTCAGTTAGAGATCCTAAATTTGAAATTGGATAGATTAACTTCTGTTATTGGATGATAACTAGATATTACTGGATAGAGAAACTGGATGTTACCCTTTGGGGAGGGAATACTTGTGCTTTGAAAAATCATTGAAGTTAGTTGGGACATTTTTGAAATCATAGGCATGGCTGTAAGTTTCAAGGATGAAATAGAGAAATTTGAAAAGCCACATTTGTAGTTCAGCAACATTTTCAGAAACAAACAGAACACACACACAAATTAAGAACATAGAATCAAAATCAAATATGTCAGTTCTTTCACATATGATATATCAGTAGAATCAAATTTAAATTCTATTGGGGTTACAATGAAACTTGGCCAACTGAGTCTAAAAAGAAATAGTAAACTGTGTAAGAATTCCAAACAAAGTTTTCATTATTAAAATAAGTAATAGCTTTATTTCAGTATATTAACATATAATAAATACAAAATTTAAGTGCATATTTTGCTACATTTTGATATGGGTATATCTATGAAATAACCACTGTAAAGACAGTGATCATGTTCATCATCTGCAAGCGTGTCCTCCTCTCTGTAGTAATACCTCCCTCCTGAGCCTCCTTGCCCCTTGGTAGGTATAAATATCTAAGTTGATTTTTTTTTTAAGTACTTTAAAGCAGTTGCTCCACTATGACCAAGTTCATGTTTCTGATAAGGAATATTTTGGCATCCTTATCTTTATTCCATTATATCTGATATGTGTTTTTCCCTGGTTGCTTTTAAGATTTTTGTCTTTATTACTGATTTTGAGCAGTTTGATCATGCTACTACACTTTGGTGCAGTTTTTTTTTTAAAGATTTATTTTATTATTATTTATTTATTTTGGGGCGGGGGTTGGGCTGGGAAGGGAGGGGAGTGGGCGGGCCACTTCCATTGGTCCTTCATTTCTCTATTTTCATCCGTCTTTGTTCTTTGGCTCCTGTGGGCCTCCCATCACGGTGGCGTCTGTCGCTGCAGAGCGCCGGCTCTGGGAGCATGCACTCCAGAGCTCCAGCTCTGTGATTGGACACATCAGTCCAGCCGCTCCGCGGCACGTGGGATCTTCCCAGGCCAAGGATCGAACCGGCGCCCCTTGCACTGCAGGGCGGTGTCCTTACCCACTGGACCACCAGGGGAAGCCCGGTGCAGTTTTAAAAATATACTTCTTTTACCTTTTAACTTTGTGAAACTTCACACTGTGCACTATAATTTTTATCAAATTAGTAAAATTTGAGCCATTATTGAAAAATATTTATTTTTAACATCAGGTCTTAGTTGCGGCTTGTAGAATATTTCATTGTAGTGTCCAGGCTCAGTAGTTGTAATGAGGGCTTAGTTGTCCCATGCCATGTGGAATCTTAGTTCCCCAACCAGAGATTGAACCTGCATCCCCTGCATTGAAAAGTGGATTCTCAAGCAATGGACCACCAGGGAAATCCCATCTGTTATGCTTCATATGTTTTTTCCTGTACTCACTGTTTCTCCTCTGATTTTGGGACTTTAATTACACATATATTAGGTTGCTCGAAGTTGTCACGTAGCTGACTAGATCTCTTTTCATCATTATTTTAGTCTTTCTCTCATTTTCATATTCGATGATGTCTGTTGATGTATCTTCAAACTAATCAGTTCTTGTGCTGAAATATCTAATTAGTCATCTATCCTATTCAAAGAATCTTTCACTTCTGACATAATAATTCTAAGCTCTGGGATTTTGATTTATGTTTTTGGGTTCGTTTTTATATTTTCCATGTTTCTATTCAGCATACTTTATCTTTTCTTTAACTTACAAACCTTGTGGAATATAGTTATTATAACCAATTTAGTATCATTATTCATTTTAATATCTTAATTCTTGTTTGCTTTTGATTGGTTAATTTTTTCCTTATTTGGGATTGTCTTTTCCTGGGCTTCCCAGGCCTTTTTTATAGAATGTCTGACATTGTGAATTTTGCCTTAAATGCTGGACATTTTTTGCATTGATACATGTATGATTGAACTTTGTTCTGAGATATGATTAAATTGCTTGGGGATAGTTCTTACTTTGGAGATTTGTTAGATAGTAACAGAATAGTATTTGAGCTAACTACAGCCACTCAGTTGACTTCCTTGGATTTCCATTTCCATCATCTCAAATCAGGAAGTCTGCCAGGATCTTCCTGGGTTTTCCCTCCCTATTCGATTGCCTGGAACATTTAAGTCTGTAAAGCTATGACAGTAATAAGGCTGTTTGTTTTCTTTCTCTAAATCATCATTTCCTTTTTTTTTTTTTTTTTGCCTGATGTTCAATGTCTTGAAAACTATTGTTTGTGTATTTTGTCCATTATTTCTTCTAGAATGGTTAATCTGGTCCCTGTTGTTCTATCTCAGTTGAAAGAAGAAAGCAGATAAAATGATTTAGAGCAAGAAGTTTGATAGAATTTGCTCTAGTATAAAATAATTAAAACACTGGTTATTTGGTATAGATATAAAAAAACTATACCACCTTGACAGAAAATGACCTATATATATGGAAAGTTAGTTCCCCCAAATTATAACTTTTTTGAATTGGTGGAGAGCTTTAAACTACTTAAAGATAGTGTTGGAAATACTGGCAAGTATTTGGCCAGTATTTGTAAACTAGAGTTGTACATCATCTTCCCTTCAGTCATAAAAAATAAATTCTGGTTGCTTTAAAGTTCTGAAACATAATAAAATTGTTAAGTTTTAAAGAAAGTAAATCAGAATAATCTGCAGACTGTGGGCTATGGAAGCTCTCTGTAAACCAAAATGGAAGCCAGAAAGTTAAATTGATAAATTTGACTAAATAACATTTTTAAAGTCTCTGAAAGCAGTAAACCTTACTATAAGCAGTATTAGAAAGCAAGTGACAGATGGGAAAGAGTATATGTATAGCAAACATTAGATTATGTTTAGATTAGAAAAGTAGATTATGAAATGGAATGGAACATGCAGTGGTACCAAATAATGAAAATCACAGACTAATGGAAACTAGAGAAGAAAAAATAAACATTATTTATACAATATTTTGTTATATACCCAGTTTTAATACCATATTTAAAAATAAGGAATAAACAAAGATTTTCATTGCAGTGTTATTCATTAGTATAAAATTGGAAACAACCTATATTTCCATTCGTGGGAAAATAAATTATGGTATACATATGTCATGACATACTATATATCAGTCCGAAGATAATATGGAAAACTCTCCAAGGGACTTACTGTGGTAGACCAGAGGGAGAGGGATAGAAGCAATTTTTATATTATGTGTAGAATGATTTTTCTTTGAAAAGCACACAGATACACATGTATACATCAACACTGTATATGTCTCTAAAAACTTGAGTGTATATGTATATTTAAAGCAAGTAAAGAGCCTGAAAATGTACTCATTAACCTGATAATCTGGGATAAAAGCAGGGATTACCTTTGGTATCTGAAGTAGGTTTTAACCTTAATCTGTAATATTTCACCTCTTAACAGTGAGAATGCATCCTCTGTTTCTTGTGTAATTTTGTAAATAATGTTGAACAAACACTTAAATGAATTGTGTATCTGGAAGGAAGTCTGTCTATGGCAGTTTGTGTGTGCATGCCAGGGGCCAGTCAGTGGAAGGCAGTGGATGGCAGTGGGACTGTGATTTTTGTAGCATAGCATCCCTTCATTTTTCAGTTTATAGAGCCTTTTAGTTACTTTTTTGTTTTGTTTTGCCTAAAATAGTTGAAATTAGGTTTGTATCACTTGCAACTGAAAAAATACTTAATTTTCTCACAAGGATTTTTTTGTTGTCTCTTGTCCATTTTGCTAAAAAAAAAAAAAAAGACATGAAAACAGCATGTTACTGTATGACCTCTGCGACCAGGTATAGGGGCATAATTTTAATTTCATGGGAGTAGAAGGGTAAACTGGGAAAGGAATGATGCTTTGGAAATTTTCTTTTAGAAATGTCTTCATGATTAAATAAAAACAAAGTTTTTGTTTCTGTATTCTGTCAGTGAGGCTACACATCTGAACAATATGGAATTAAAATGATAGACTAATAAATTTAAAGATATGAAATATAAAATTAAGGGAAGCATATAAGATTGTTTCAGTAGAAATTGTTGTCTCCAGTCTCCTACCAGAAACCAGCCCTGGAGATCTGAGTCCTCAGAAAGCTGTCTTACCACATTATTTTGCCCTCTTGCATACTGCTCTAGATCGCAGGATTGTCAAATACCCAGAAACCATGGATTACCTAAATTGGCTCATAAAATTAGCTGTCATGCCTAGTATTTTACTGACTCTCTTGGATTGGGTAAGCCCCTTTCCTTGCACCAGTTGAAGGAGGCCAGATTTGACAAAGCATATCTTCAAGGGACTTACTGTGGTAGACCAGAGGAGAGGATAGAAGCAATTTTTATATTATGTGTAGAATGATTTTTCTTTGAAAAGCACACAGATACACATGTATACATCAACACTGTATATGTCTCTAAAAACTTGAGTGTATATGTATATTTAAAGCAAGTAAAGAGCCTGAAAATGTACTCATTAACCTGATAATCTGGGATAAAAGCAGGGATTACCTTTGGTATCTGAAGTAGGTTTTAACCTTAATCTGTAATATTTCACCTCTTAACAGTGAGAATGCATCCTCTGTTTCTTGTGTAATTTTGTAAATAATGTTGAACAAACACTTAAATGAATTGTGTATCTGGAAGGAAGTCTGTCTATGGCAGTTTGTGTGTGCATGCCAGGGGCCAGTCAGTGGAAGGCAGTGGATGGCAGTGGGACTGTGATTTTTGTAGCATAGCATCCCTTCATTTTTCAGTTTATAGAGCCTTTTAGTTACTTTTTTGTTTTGTTTTGCCTAAAATAGTTGAAATTAGGTTTGTATCACTTGCAACTGAAAAAATACTTAATTTTCTCACAAGGATTTTTTTGTTGTCTCTTGTCCATTTTGCTAAAAAAAAAAAAAAAGACATGAAAACAGCATGTTACTGTATGACCTCTGCGACCAGGTATAGGGGCATAATTTTAATTTCATGGGAGTAGAAGGGTAAACTGGGAAAGGAATGATGCTTTGGAAATTTTCTTTTAGAAATGTCTTCATGATTAAATAAAAACAAAGTTTTTGTTTCTGTATTCTGTCAGTGAGGCTACACATCTGAACAATATGGAATTAAAATGATAGACTAATAAATTTAAAGATATGAAATATAAAATTAAGGGAAGCATATAAGATTGTTTCAGTAGAAATTGTTGTCTCCAGTCTCCTACCAGAAACCAGCCCTGGAGATCTGAGTCCTCAGAAAGCTGTCTTACCACATTATTTTGCCCTCTTGCATACTGCTCTAGATCGCAGGATTGTCAAATACCCAGAAACCATGGATTACCTAAATTGGCTCATAAAATTAGCTGTCATGCCTAGTATTTTTACTGACTCTCTTGGATTGGGTAAGCCCCCTTTCCTTGCACCAGTTGAAGGAGGCCAGATTTGACAAAGCAGAGCAGAAACTTTGTTGATCAAAGAGTGGAGATGGGTGAAGATCTTAGATGATAATGAAGCTGAGGCTAATTTTTGAGTACCTCTTGGTTTCCTCTTTTCAGGCACTGCTTTTGCATGCTGGTTCAGGTTGGGTGACTGTTACTTTTCCTTTGAGGTGAAACTGATAAACATCTTTGACAGAACATCAGGTGTTTTGAAATAGGAATGAAAATAGGTTAAAGCAGAGGTCTTTGAGCTCCTTTGGATATGTAGGGGGTGATAGTGTTACGTTTTTTGAGTATTTACACATTGCTTTTAATGTACTGGTGAACCCGTGATATACTTCTATTGAAAACTATGTTTAAAAATTCTTTTGAAAAATAAGGATAATATATATCTATATATGTTTAAAAAAACTACATTGATTATCTAATTATGAAAAACTACATTAGGAGAATAATTCCTTTTGGTACATATTGATATTTGCAGTTATAACATTTCTTAGCCATACATCTAGTATTAGGACAGTGGAATTCTTCTGAGAAATGTGTATATTTTTTGGATGGCCTTATTTTTTTCTTCTTTTCTCAAAATATTTCCTTTAGTCTTATTAAAGTTGTGTTTTTGTAGCTAATCAATTCCTGATGAGCTCTCAGAAAACTCTGTTAGATGGAAAATATAGTCAATGATGATTTTTTTCATAATAAAATATATAAATATTTTAACAGAAGTATTGTCACAGGTACAGTCTTCTTGTCTTAAAGCAGACTACTATTTTGACAAGTATTTTTAGAAAATACCAAATAATTTGCCATCTAGTGGAACATATAAATATATCCAGTAAAAAGTAGAAGCTTCTTTCTTTTTGCAAGTAGGATATTCCAAAGTGCAATTAAACTTCAGATTAAATTTCAAATACCAGTTGCTTTCTCATTGTTTAGTTGTTTGGTTCTTGTATGGCTTTTAAAGTTAGCTTTTTTGTTTTATGATAAACATACTGAAGAATAAATATGTCCTAGGTTGTACAGCTTGGTCAAACTTCACTATAATCAATGCCAGTCCATCCACCGCCCAGATCAAGAAATAGATTATTACTGGGTTTCCAGAAGTTGCTCCATTAGTAACTATAGGGATCAGTAGTTGTGGATTTTTCCTTTCAGTTTGAAAAAATCTGTGCCAGTTTATTCAGTGTGGACCTTTGTGTGTGTGTGTATGTGGTGTATGAGAGAGAGAGAAAAACATGGTCCATTGAATCCCTGTTTGTAGACAGGATTGTCTATTGGTATGTAACCCTTGATCTAGTTCTATTATGAGTTGAAGATAAATTACGTGAACCTATCTTGACATGTTCATTTGTAAAGATGTGACCATTGTAAGAATTCAATATTAGTACATTATGTACATTAGTATGTATGTATGTCTACATGCGTATGTATGTGTGTCTACATACATACTTCAGTATGTATGTGTGTCTTCACACAAAGCCCAGAAAAACCATTTGGAAAATTCAATGCCCCTTGCCCACAGTTTAATGTCATGAACGAGGCTCCTTTTGGCTCATGGCTGCAGGATGGCGGATGGTTCGAAATTTTACCAGTAGGACAAGAGGCTAGGCAAGAAGTGAAGGTGCTAAGATGCAGGGAAACAAAACAAAACAAAATCACACATCTTTTGGTTCATCTTGAATTTAGAACCAATTGAGAAATAAGACATGGAGGAGAGAATGATAGAGATCAAATACTGGCTTTAGTATTGGTAAAGCTAATTAGAGACTATGGCTTTCATTTGCAGACCAAAAGATTTGCTGAAATTCACTAAGGGAAGCTCTGAGTTAGCTAAACAGTTATACTGACCTGGCATAACTGTCCTGAGTGGAAAAAAGGAAAATTAATCCCCAGAGCCTACAAATGTTTAAGAGATGACCTTTGTTAATTAAAACACACTGATCATTGTCTCTCAGACCCTTGCCAATCAACCAAAAACACTTGACTTCTTGTTAGATGGAATAAGGAAGGAATGGGGAAAGAAGACTGGTTATTACAGGGTTACTGTTATTCTGCATGGAAAAGCAAAACCAGAGGAATGGAGGTTCCTCCCTAATACTGCACATTATTCATTTCCTGAAACCTCTTTACAGACTAAGTGCATGTCTAAATGTTGCCATGTGTTGTAATCAAGATAGTTTTAACTTAAAAATCTGTGATAATCACTTTTGCTTATATAGCAAGTGACAGTCATCCTCAGAATATGAAAAATGAACTGTTAAGACAAATGAATCAGCAATTTGGTGGTCTATAAAGTATTGAAGTATTAATCATTTCTGCCTTTCAAATAAATAGACTTTGATTAATAATCTGACCCCAGAATTCCAAAACTTGTATGTTTCTCCTGTTGGTAGTGATGAGTAACTCTGAGATACTCTGCAGACCAAATGAAAAGGCAGTTTTGATGTGTACACTCTCCAGACCAGAAAACTTGGCCTTTATTCCAGGCTAAAATTTAAAATCTATTATTATAAAATTGATATGTGAACAGTTGGGAAAGGAAGCAGGATCATTAAAGCCAGCATGACCTCATTAGAAAAATTATGTCAGAATAATTACATTTCTTTCTGACAAGGTTACAATTGGTTATAGAACTGCTAAGGCCAATAATAATCAAAATAATAATTTCAAGGAAAACAACAAAAATTACAATGTTCCCTTTTCTCTGAATTCTTATTACATAAGTTAATAGATTTAAGCTATTGGAATGCTGCTTGATACTTAATAATATCTGGAATAGAACAAGCTATTTTATGATTTTTATTGTTGCCATTGTTTTAGAAGAAGCTTCAGATAAGTTAAAATATACTAGGTGCTTCCCAGGTGGCAAAGTGGTAAAAGAATCATCCGGCCAATGCAAGAGACACAAGAGACACAGATTTGATCCCTGGGCCAGAAAGATCCCCTGGAGTAGGAAATGGCAACCCACTGTAGTTTTCTTGCCTTGAAAATTCCATGGACAGAGGAGCCTGGC
The DNA here is from genome assembly GCA_022376925.1 of Tragulus kanchil. NCBI lineage: Eukaryota > Metazoa > Chordata > Mammalia > Artiodactyla > Tragulidae > Tragulus > Tragulus kanchil. The sequence goes on along the minus strand of JAIOJX010000029.1, from coordinate 50,197,471 downwards.
TGACTACAGTCCATGGGATCACAAAGAGTCAGACTGAGCAACTGCGAGGACTATAGGCTAAATATCTGTGTGGCCCTAAAATACATACATTGAAAAACTGCATTGTCTCTCAGACCCTTGCCAATCAACCAAAAACACTTGACTTCTTGTTAGATGGAATAAGGAAGGAATGGGGAAAGAAGACTGGTTATTACAGGGTTACTGTTATTCTGCATGGAAAAGCAAAACCAGAGGAATGGAGGTTCCTCCCTAATACTGCACATTATTCATTTCCTGAAACCTCTTTACAGACTAAGTGCATGTCTAAATGTTGCCATGTGTTGTAATCAAGATAGTTTTAATTTAAAAAATCTGTGATAATCACTTTTGCTTATATAGCAAGTGACAGTCATCCTCAGAATATGAAAAATGAACTGTTAAGACAAATGAATCAGCAATTTGGTGGTCTATAAAGTATTGAAGTATTAATCATTTCTGCCTTTCAAATAAATAGACTTTGATTAATAATCTGACCCCAGAATTCCAAAACTTGTATGTTTCTCCTGTTGGTAGTGATGAGTAACTCTGAGATACTCTGCAGACCAAATGAAAAGGCAGTTTTGATGTGTACACTCTCCAGACCAGAAAACTTGGCCTTTATTCCAGGCTAAAATTTAAAATCTATTATTATAAAATTGATATGTGAACAGTTGGGAAAGGAAGCAGGATCATTAAAGCCAGCATGACCTCATTAGAAAAAATTATGTCAGAATAATTACATTTCTTTCTGACAAGGTTACAATTGGTTATAGAACTGCTAAGGCCAATAATAATCAAAATAATAATTTCAAGGAAAACAACAAAAATTACAATGTTCCCTTTTCTCTGAATTCTTATTACATAAGTTAATAGATTTAAGCTATTGGAATGCTGCTTGATACTTAATAATATCTGGAATAGAACAAGCTATTTTATGATTTTTATTGTTGCCATTGTTTTAGAAGAAGCTTCAGATAAGTTAAAATATACTAGGTGCTTCCCAGGTGGCAAAGTGGTAAAAGAATCATCCGGCCAATGCAAGAGACACAAGAGACACAGATTTGATCCCTGGGCCAGAAAGATCCCCTGGAGTAGGAAATGGCAACCCACTGTAGTTTTCTTGCCTGGAAAATTCCATGGACAGAGGAGCCTGGCTGACTACAGTCCATGGGATCACAAAGAGTCAGACTGAGCAACTGAGCACAGAAGGGTACTATAGGCTAAATATCTGTGTGGCCCTAAAATACATACATTGAAATCCTAATGCCCATGGTTATAGTTAGTGGTTGGGGCCTTCAAGAGGTGATTAAGTCATGAGGGCAGATCCCTCATGAATGAAATTAATGCTCTTAGAAAATGAGCTCCTTTGCCAGTTCCACCAAGTGAGGACAGAGGAAAAGTTGGCAGCCTTCAAACTGGAAGGGGACTTTCATCAGGCACAGAATCTGCCAGCTCCCTCATCTGGGACTTTCCAGTCTCCACCACTGTGAGAAATAAGTATCTGTTGCTTATAAGTTACCCAGTTTATGATATTTTGTTATAGTTGCCCAAAGAGACCAAGACACTGGGTATTCATCAGAAAATTTGGAAAGTTTTCAATATTATCTAAACTGACTAAACAGGACAGATTATATCGTAATTAGGTGAGCTTGTAACTGAATGGTGATATCAGAAGAATTTAGTATAAAGAAATGTTTTCAGTGACATAATAAATGTCTTTGATCTAGACTTTCCTCATTAAATATTTTCATTAATGACTTTCTGAAGGCACAGTTATTCATTACTAGATGAAGTAAAACAGAAGGACCCCCAAACCTTTTGTCATCCTAGAATAGGCTAAATAGAATGAAATCAAGTATGAGAAGTAGGTTGAAGAATGGTATACTCAAGCGAAAAAGATACACAGAGAAAATTGTCCATGTGCATTCAATGGAGAGGCATTACTTAACGTCAATATTAGTGAGAGGCTTAGATACTAGGTGAAGAGAAAACATTTCAAAAATGTCAGATGACTTGTCAATAAAATATAGCATCCCTGTGCTTCACTAAATTCTAATTTGTTGTATATATTAGAGATAGAGAATGAGTATCAGTTGGAAGAAGTTGAGGGAAAGCCAATTTTTTCTCAGTTATTAAAGTTGATCTTTCTAATGATCAATTGAAATTATTCATAAGGGGATGGGATAGAAGGAAATTTCAAGAATGTATTCATTTAATAAATACTTACAGAGTCAGTACCATCTGCTGGGCATTCTTCAGTAGCTGAGGATATATCAGTGAACATGATTGACAAGGTCTCTGCTCTTGTGGAGCTTACAGGCCAGGGGAGGAGACAAATAGGTAAGCAAGAAATGAATAAAATAAGAATGATATTTATTTTGAGGAAAATAAAATGCAGTGATGATAGAGAGTGGCTGAAGAAGTGGGTTTTTTTTTAACTTAAAAATGTCTAGGGAATATCTCCAGGAGTAGGTAAGAGTTAAGTTGACATCTTAAGTTGGAGCATTCCAGATCACAATAAAAAGCCAGTGCAGATGGTCTAATTTTTAAAAAGCATAATATCTTCAAGTAAATAAAGGTTACTTTGTCTGGAAATTGATGAACAACAGGGTAGAGGAAGAAACGAAGTTGGAGAGGCAGGCGTGGCTAGATTGGGTAGGACCTGGCTTGGCATGTTCAACAGTTTAAATTTTATCCAGTGCCTAGAAAAAAGCATAAAATTGTTTTGAAAAGCAAGGTGATCAGACTTCATTTGCAAATGGGAGATGATGGTGATGAGTTAGACTAATATGTCATTAGTGCAGATGGAGAAAACAAATATACTTAAGGTTATTTTTGAGGTAAACAAGGAAGGATTTGCTGTGGGATTAGATGTTGATGATCAAGAATGAGATCCTTCTCTGTTTTTGGTTGAACAACTGCATTGGTCATAGTCTTAGACAGGACGAATACACCTGCAGAGGAATAGATTTTTCAAGGATAGCAGGGAGAAAGAACTTTTTGATATTCCATGTTTTTAAAAAATATCTATTAAATATCCAAGTGTATGTGCAACTTTGATGAAGGCTGAGAATATTCTCTAGTTTGCACATCTACATAGATGTTGGTTCCATTTATTCAGGAAAAAAATTCTGTCTAAAGTGTACCTGAGAATGATAAAGTGTGGTCCAGTGGGATGAAGTGAAAGTGTTAGTCATTCAGTCATATCCAGCCTTTGCAACTCCATGGACTGAGCCCTCCAGGCAAGAATACTAGAGTGGGTTGCCATTCCTTCTGCAGAGAATCTTCCTGACCCAGGGATTAAACCCTACAATCCTAAATTGAGCAGTTTATGTCTTACAGAGTCAGTACCATCTGCTGGGCATTCTTCAGTAGCTGAGGATATATCAGTGAACATGATTGACAAGGTCTCTGCTCTTGTGGAGCTTACAGGCCAGGGGAGGAGACAAATAGGTAAGCAAGAAATGAATAAAATAAGAATGATATTTATTTTGAGGAAAATAAAATGCAGTGATGATAGAGAGTGGCTGAAGAAGTGGGTTTTTTTTTAACTTAAAAATGTCTAGGGAATATCTCCAGGAGTAGGTAAGAGTTAAGTTGACATCTTAAGTTGGAGCATTCCAGATCACAATAAAAAGCCAGTGCAGATGGTCTAATTTTTAAAAAGCATAATATCTTCAAGTAAATAAAGGTTACTTTGTCTGGAAATTGATGAACAACAGGGTAGAGGAAGAAACGAAGTTGGAGAGGCAGGCGTGGCTAGATTGGGTAGGACCTGGCTTGGCATGTTCAACAGTTTAAATTTTATCCAGTGCCTAGAAAAAAGCATAAAATTGTTTTGAAAAGCAAGGTGATCAGACTTCATTTGCAAATGGGAGATGATGGTGATGAGTTAGACTAATATGTCATTAGTGCAGATGGAGAAAACAAATATACTTAAGGTTATTTTTGAGGTAAACAAGGAAGGATTTGCTGTGGGATTAGATGTTGATGATCAAGAATGAGATCCTTCTCTGTTTTTGGTTGAACAACTGCATTGGTCATAGTCTTAGACAGGACGAATACACCTGCAGAGGAATAGATTTTTCAAGGATAGCAGGGAGAAAGAACTTTTTGATATTCCATGTTTTTAAAAAATATCTATTAAATATCCAAGTGTATGTGCAACTTTGATGAAGGCTGAGAATATTCTCTAGTTTGCACATCTACATAGATGTTGGTTCCATTTATTCAGGAAAAAAATTCTGTCTAAAGTGTACCTGAGAATGATAAAGTGTGGTCCAGTGGGATGAAGTGAAAGTGTTAGTCATTCAGTCATATCCAGCCTTTTGCAACTCCATGGACTGAGCCCTCCAGGCAAGAATACTAGAGTGGGTTGCCATTCCCTTCTGCAGAGAATCTTCCTGACCCAGGGATTAAACCCTACAATCCTAAATTGCAGGCAGATTCTTTACTGTCTAAGCCACCAGGAAAGCCTGGTTCAATGGGACACTAAGTAACAAAAGCAAAGTAATATAAATTATTGAATTCATTAGCCACAGCCTTCCAACAGTGCTGTTGTCATTTGTGTAGGAAGAAGGCTGTTGTTCCTTTGGAGATGTTAACATACAAATTCTGTTCATTAATTCCTCTTCTGACCTTTATAAGGGCTTCCCAGGTGGCACAGTTGATAAAGAATCCACCTACCAATGCAGGAGACACAGGGATATGGGCTCAGTCCCTGGGTCGGGAAGATTCCTCAAGAGGAGAAAGTAATGACCCACTGCAGTATTCTTGCCTGGAAAATTCCATGGACAGAGGAAGTTGATGGGACATGGTCTATGGGATCGTGAAGGGTGGACATGACTGAGTGCACGCACACACACCCAACCCTTATTTCCTTTCTTCTGCTTACTTTAGTCTCTTGGTTTCTTCATGTCTTCTGTGGAAGTTTAGGTTATTTATTTGAATCTTTCTTAACATGAGCATATATCTATACATTTCCTTCTAAGTAATGCATTTGTTGCTATTGTTTTCATTTATCTCAATGTATTTTCTAACTGCCCTTTTGAGTTTTTTTTTTAATCCACTGGTTATTTATTGTGTTTACAAGGTAAATATGATTTATGAGTTTTCCAAATTTTCTCTTACTGTTGATTTCTAGTTCTATTCCATTGTAGTAGGAGAACACATTGTTTCTAGTCTTTTAAGTTTATTGAGCCTTGGTTTATGGCCCAGTAGATAGATTATCCTGGAGAATGCTCAGTCTGCATATATTCTCTTGCTGTTGTGTGGAGTGTTCAATAGATATCTATTAGGTCTAGCTGGCTTATAGTTGCTGAAGTATTTATTCTATTGTGGGAATTTCTGTTCAGTTGTTTTTGTCTAGTTGTCTGTAGTTGTTCTCTCTTATAAATTAGCCAGCCTACTGTTTAGCATATGTCTTAAATCTCCTCCAAGTTGCCTTTCACTGCAGTTTCCACTGTTTTGGAGGATGCCTTTAGGCTTGACTTTCTCCAGCAAAGTTATTTCCATTGGGAAGAGATTAGGAGCTGTCCATTCTAGGCAAAATCTCTAACCTGGGGCTCTAGAGCTGAGGTGGGCATAGTGGTACACTTCTCTTTGAATGACCCTTCTCTCTCTAGGATTGGAATGCTCCAGAAGTCGGGGTTGAGGAGCCAGGAGTTCTCAGGTGCTTGTCCCCTAGCACGGGAGCTACCACTTCATAAACTAAAGATACTAAGATACTAAGTATACTAACAGCCTCCCCTCTTAGACTCACAGTGTAATTAGGTAAAGTTTCTCTACCATGAGTGAAGGCTGGGCAGCAGCCCGTCAGTGACATTCATCCAGGGGTTAGCCTCAGCAACAGGTAGCAGAAGGCAAGGTGAAAAATGCTGCAGCCCTACTCTGCCCGGAGGGAAAAATGCTTTGTGACAGGGAGCTGGGAAGAAAGCCCTGTGTTCAAAACTGCAGCAGCTTAGAATGGGGTCGCCACTTTGCTCATTCAGGAGGAGTGCTGATTCTTCTTCAAATACCACAAACTCTTATCCTTTTGTTTAAACCAGATTTTCAAAATTTTCTTTAGTTGATGTTATGTTTTTGTTTAATATAGTTTTCACCACTCTCACTGAGAGGCGGGTCAGCGCAGCTTCTTAGTTGTCATGTAGACAGTCAGTCTCCAGTGATCTCCAAAGTTTAAACTATGGTGTTCAATGTTTGTGGCTATAGTTCTATGAGAGTTGCTTGAATAAGTGTTGTTTGGCCCTCCGATGAAGTAGGAATTCTCTTTTGGCTTAAAAAAGTTAAATTAAATTTGTCATTTAGCATATGTCCTCGGGTTGTTTATAGTATTTGAATTTCTGCTTCATCACCTTAATGGAGCTGACACGTATGGGCTTTTTTTCAGTGTTCATATATTTTGGCTGGTAAAAGGTTTGCAAATTGCAGCCAAAAAGATCTTTCCTCTCATGTTCTAAAATTTTTGCTGGGATTAGATTTTTGTGGTTGATTCTTGCAAAACGTTTCATTGACAGAATAATGCTAAAGTAGGCAAGTTTCTACTTTAGTCCTTGACCATAAATCCTAAGAGTAAATTAAGAATATGTTTGGCTTATTGGTTGTCTGTTGCCCCTACCAAAAATGTGACTAAACTGCAAGCTCTTCTTGCAGTGAGTTAATAGCATTGTCTTTATGAAAGGAGCCAGCACCACAACGTCAGAACCATCATGATCACTGTATCCTCTGTCATGGAGAATCTCCTCCATACAAGGGCCATTGTCACTGACTATGTGAGAATGATGTCCTGGTTTCAGAGGTTGTACCACATAATAGAGAGAGTACTAGAAATCCGTGTTTTCACTCTTACTTTGAAATTAACTCTGTGACCTTGAAAAAGTCATCCACAGTTGTAGGTTTCAGTTTCTTCCTTTATGATGAGAGGGTGTTGAATGAGATGATCCTGTCACCCCCAGTAGTCTGTGACTGCATGCAATGTTAGTTGCTATGGTGGAACACTGCAGAATAGTACCAGTGGTCCCTAAACACAGACTGGAGAGACATAATATGATAACGAAAAGAATATTTAAGCACACAAGGAAATACAATACATGTAAAATAAGCATTATAGAAAATAATTCTCTCATGGACAAATAATTATGTCCTGGATATAAATCATCTATGAGCTCCACTTCTCTGTTTAGCTTTCATTACTTCCAACTAGTTCAATTATTGGAGAGAGAAGTCACTTCCCCAACTGCAAAATGTGAGGTCTGAGGAAATTCCCAGAATTGGGGGACAGATTCCTAACAAATCATAACAGATTAGAATATGCAAATAAATTAGGATTGATAATTGCTCAGTGAAATTCAATACTGATACCTTAGCCAATAATACATTTAAAATGAAGCAGCAAAAATACTGATTTCTAGCTGCTACTACCTTGGGTTTCTCTTTTATTGGTTTAATGATGCAGGTACAACAGAACCAAACAAATAATTGCTGATGGGCTCAATGAGCTCCTTCCTGTACCTCCAAGTTGTCAGAAGTGGAAATAGTTGCTGTTATGGGTAATGGCATATATGGGGCCATTTGTCTGTTTTGAAAGCTTTATGAATCATTTTCGAGTGATTTCCCTTGATACGTTGTAATACCATTATAGCTCTTCCGTGCTTCTTGTTAACTGTCTTTTCTGTGCTCATTTTGCATACAACTAAGTGTACCAGGGTAAGTCACTTTTCATAATTAGGTTAAGGGAATACCATTTTAGTGACTTTTCCTGTAATTTATTTTCTGAATAATATGAGAGAGAGATTTAAAAAGCCGGTGTAGTTTACTCATGCAGTTAGAGGAATTTGGTGCTAGGATCTAATATAAAACTTCTTATTGCATGTATACTATGATTTACATAAAAACATTTTTGTGAAACCATTATCTGTATTATAATACCCTGTGGGCTTAAATGCAATTATACAGGGCAGAAATAAATGAGCTAGAAACAATGAATAAAAACTATTTTTAAAAATAGAAACCTGCTAACATCTGTATTTTATTGTAAGTATCTGCCCTATATGCTGCAGGAAAAATATCCAACTCATTTGAAAGTAAAATACTGAGTCAAGTTGATTATTCACTGTATATGTTTTTTCAACAGTAAATTTTCTTAAGTTAGTGGATTGAATTCAGTGAAGTTAGTATATTCTGAATATGAGGACACACTTGTTATATGTTTCTGTTCAAATCTAAAAATAATTATGTCCTGGATATAAATCATCTATGAGCTCCACTTCTCTGTTTAGCTTTCATTACTTCCAACTAGTTCAATTATTGGAGAGAGAAGTCACTTCCCAACTGCAAAATGTGAGGTCTGAGGAAATTCCCAGAATTGGGGGACAGATTCCTAACAAATCATAACAGATTAGAATATGCAAATAAATTAGGATTGATAATTGCTCAGTGAAATTCAATACTGATACCTTAGCCAATAATACATTTAAAATGAAGCAGCAAAAATACTGATTTCTAGCTGCTACTACCTTGGGTTTCTCTTTTATTGGTTTAATGATGCAGGTACAACAGAACCAAACAAATAATTGCTGATGGGCTCAATGAGCTCCTTCCTGTACCTCCAAGTTGTCAGAAGTGGAAATAGTTGCTGTTATGGGTAATGGCATATATGGGGCCATTTGTCTGTTTTGAAAGCTTTATGAATCATTTTCGAGTGTTTTCCCCTTGATACGTTGTAATACCATTATAGCTCTTCCGTGCTTCTTGTTAACTGTCTTTTCTGTGCTCATTTTGCATACAACTAAGTGTACCAGGGTAAGTCACTTTTCATAATTAGGTTAAGGGAATACCATTTTAGTGACTTTTCCTGTAATTTATTTTCTGAATAATATGAGAGAGAGATTTAAAAAGCCGGTGTAGTTTACTCATGCAGTTAGAGGAATTTGGTGCTAGGATCTAATATAAAACTTCTTATTGCATGTATACTATGATTTACATAAAAACATTTTTGTGAAACCATTATCTGTATTATAATACCCTGTGGGCTTAAATGCAATTATACAGGGCAGAAATAAATGAGCTAGAAACAATGAATAAAAACTATTTTTAAAAATAGAAACCTGCTAACATCTGTATTTTATTGTAAGTATCTGCCCTATATGCTGCAGGAAAAATATCCAACTCATTTGAAAGTAAAATACTGAGTCAAGTTGATTATTCACTGTATATGTTTTTTCAACAGTAAATTTTCTTAAGTTAGTGGATTGAATTCAGTGAAGTTAGTATATTCTGAATATGAAGACACACTTTTTTTGTCTGCAGAAATTAAAAAAATAAGACTAATATAATGATACTGTTCCATTGGCCTGTAAGATCAAATGTCTAAAAATGGAATTTTTCATATTTTATAATTAAGCTCAAGACTGCCTTATTGAAAATAATTCATTTGAGATGTTTTCAGGAAATTGAGTTCAATTCAAAGATTTCTTGACCAAATTTAAATTCTATACTTATTTTGTTAAATCTATTCTTATGTCTTTTGTTCTTTCTGATACTGTGAATTTTCGTAATTGTTATTTTTATTATTCTAGGAGTCATTCTTGGAGGTCTAACCCAACTCATGTGGTTGTTTGAATGTTATTTTAATCCTTTTCATTAAACCCCTTACTGCCTAAATACCTTGAATGGTGTCTATTCCCTGCAGGGAATCCAAAATTATAAAGGATGGCATTGTTGGGTTGTAATTCATGAGGGACATTAGGTTAACCTGTAATATTGAGAAGATGTTGACTTATAGGAATTTGGATTCTGTGTCGCATATGACAATGGGAAAATAATAGTGCATTAATTTCAGACATAAGGTGTAAGTGTTGCCTGGGAGACGTGAAGTAAAGAAACTTATTTCAAGATGCAGACAGTATTATGCCATATAAAATCAGTGGTAAGATTCATTTAAGTGTTCTAAAATGGACTTCATTTGGAAGAATTTAATCATGTGGCAATTGTTTTCCGATGTCCTGTGAATACAAGAAATATTTATACTCTGATGTTTAGGAAAAAACTGGGTGCTGTAAATTGAAGACACTTTATCTTATAAATAAACTTAGGAAAGCTGAACTTACTTGAAAATGAAGCAGCTGTTTGGGTAGATAGGATAAGTTGACATCTTTCAGTTTAGACTGAGAGAAAAAATATAGGATAGGGTTAGAAATCCTCCAAGATGTATGTTATTGAGTTAAAACATTTTCCTACCAGATAATTTTAAGCTAATAAGTTGGATCGCATTGTTCTCAGGAGTCTTTCCCTACTCTGCTTCAGGGTTTTTTTCTTTTTTTATAAAATATCTGGTAGATTCATTAACAAGTGCTTGTTAAATGCTATGTTTACCATCTATCCTGTCTTCTTATTCATGTAAAAATGTTGATAAGATTGGTGAGCTCATCATTTAGGCTGTGTACTAAAGTTTCTGTTAACTTTTTTTTTTTAATTTGGACCTCTTTTGTGGTTTTTTTATTTATGAATTTTCATCCATCTTTATTGCTTGGTCTGTGTGGGCCTCCCACTGCAGTGGCCTCTCCCATGGCAATGGCCTCTCCCATTGTGGAACACGGGCTCTGGGCACATGCGCTCCAGAGTGCTGGCTCGTAATTGGACACACAGGTCCAGTTGCTCCGCGGCACGTGGAATCTTCCCAGGCCAGTGCTCTTTGTACTGCAAGGTGGAATCTTTACCCCCTGAACCACCATGGAAGCCCCTGTATTTTTTTAAAGCAAAAAATAACAATCTGGGCTTCCCTGGTGATCCAGTGGGTAAGGACACTGCCTTGCATTGCAAGGGGCGCCAGTTCGATCCCTGACCTGGAAAGATCCCACTTGCTGCGGAGCAGCTGGACCGATGTGTCCAACTACCGAGCCGGAGCTTTGTAGCGCATGCGCCTAGAGCCGATGCTCTGCGGCAAAGAGGCCCACACAGGCCAAAGAACAAAAATAAATAAATAAATAAATGAAAGACCAATAGAAGTGGCCAAAAAAAAAGTTTTTATTTTACCTTGATTTATGTATTCTTCAGTGTTCTTTGGTATATAGATTTGTGTTTCTGATATGTGTTATTTGCCTTCTCTGCAAAGAATTTCTTTTTGTGTTTCTTGCAGAGTGGGTTCACAGGTGATAAATTCCCTCAATTTTTGTTTGTCTGAGAAAGCCTTTATTCTCCATTTTTGAAGGATAAGTTTGTAAGGTACAAGATTCTGTTTGTGATTTTTTTTTCTCTCAACAGTTTAAATGCTTTATGGCATTCACTTTCTTGCTTGATTTCTGAGGAGAGGTCAGGTGTAATTCTTTGTTCTTCTATAGGTAGTGGTTTTTTCTCTGGATTCCTATAGAATTTTTCATTATCTTTGATTTTGTGTAGTTTGAACAAGTGCTTGTTAAATGCTATGTTTACCATCTATCCTGTCTTCTTATTCATGTAAAAATGTTGATAAGATTGGTGAGCTCATCATTTAGGCTGTGTACTAAAGTTTCTGTTAACTTTTTTTTTTTAATTTGGACCTCTTTTGTGGTTTTTTTATTTATGAATTTTCATCCATCTTTATTGCTTGGTCTGTGTGGGCCTCCCACTGCAGTGGCCTCTCCCATGGCAATGGCCTCTCCCATTGTGGAACACGGGCTCTGGGCACATGCGCTCCAGAGTGCTGGCTCGTAATTGGACACACAGGTCCAGTTGCTCCGCGGCACGTGGAATCTTCCCAGGCCAGTGCTCTTTGTACTGCAGGTGGAATCTTTACCCCCTGAACCACCATGGAAGCCCCTGTATTTTTTTAAAGCAAAAAATAACAATCTGGGCTTCCCTGGTGATCCAGTGGGTAAGGACACTGCCTTGCATTGCAAGGGGCGCCAGTTCGATCCCTGACCTGGAAAGATCCCACTTGCTGCGGAGCAGCTGGACCGATGTGTCCAACTACCGAGCCGGAGCTTTGTAGCGCATGCGCCTAGAGCCGATGCTCTGCGGCAAAGAGGCCCACACAGGCCAAAGAACAAAAATAAATAAATAAATAAATGAAAGACCAATAGAAGTGGCCAAAAAAAAAGTTTTTATTTTACCTTGATTTATGTATTCTTCAGTGTTCTTTGGTATATAGATTTGTGTTTCTGATATGTGTTATTTGCCTTCTCTGCAAAGAATTTCTTTTTGTGTTTCTTGCAGAGTGGGTTCACAGGTGATAAATTCCCTCAATTTTTGTTTGTCTGAGAAAGCCTTTATTCTCCATTTTTGAAGGATAAGTTTGTAAGGTACAAGATTCTGTTTGTGATTTTTTTTTCTCTCAACAGTTTAAATGCTTTATGGCATTCACTTTCTTGCTTGATTTCTGAGGAGAGGTCAGGTGTAATTCTTTGTTCTTCTATAGGTAGTGGTTTTTTCTCTGGATTCCTATAGAATTTTTCATTATCTTTGATTTTGTGTAGTTTGAACACAGTATGCCTAGGTGTAATGTTTTTGCTTTTTATTCTGCTTAGTATTCTCAAATCTTCCTAGGTCTATGGTTTGCTGTCTAATGTTAAGTTAGGGAAATTGCCAAGTCATTATTGTTTCAAATATTTCTTCTGTTCCTTTCTTTTATTTACACATATATTGCACATTTTGTAGTTGTCCCACATTAGTTGGATATTCTGTTTTTTTCAATAGTTGCTATTTTTTGTCTTCAGTTTTAGAGGTTTCTATTGAGATATCCTCAAGCTCAAAGATTCTTTATTCTATAGTCCTAGACTACGAATACACCCATCAAAAGTATTCTTCATCTGCATCAATTTTAAAAAAAATGGCTAGCATTTTTTTTTTTTTGGTTCTTTCTTGGGATTTGCATCCCTCTACTTATATCACCCATATGTTACTGTAGGTTGTCTACTTAATTCATTAGAATTCAGTATTAATTAGAATTATATATTAATCATTGTTTTAAATTTCCGAACTAATAAATCCAACATCTTTGCTTGGTTTGGGTATTTGTTCCCTCTCTTCAAATTGTGTTTTTTTTTTTTTTTTTTGGCCTTATGCTATGCCTTGTATTTTTTTTCAATTGTTGGACATAATATTACCAGATAAAAGAAACTGTTGTAAATGGACTCTTAGTCTTGTAGTGGGGAGACATCTCAGGAGGGGAAGCATTATTTAGTCCTATGTTGGTTTCAGTCTCTTGGTGAGCCTATGCCGCCGGATTATGAATTTCACAGGTGTTTCTCATTTTTTCCTTCCTCTACAAGGAAGGTGGGAGACAATGACTGTAGTGGGGCTCGAGTTCAGTATTTCCTTCCCTCAGACCAGTTAGAGATTACCCCATGGGTTAGGATCTGGTTAACTCGTTTCTTGGGATTTGAGGTTTTATGAACAGAGTGCTCTAGCATATTACAAAATAGTTCCTTTCCCCCCCGCCCCCGCCAGAAACATGAGGAGAGTTTTCTCTGATATATGCTTTGAGATCCTGGTTAAGGACCTGGAGGTAAAACTCATAAAAATGTGAGTGCCCCCCACCAAACTGGGCCCTCCTTGAAATTTGAACTATAAGACTTGTCCACTCTGAGCTCTCACAATCCATCAACTACAGTTCTTATTTTCCTATCAGAAACTGGTTCCCAGAAAGGTTTCAGCTCATGAGTTTATATTCAGATGGGTTGTGATTCTCGTTATTTTCCTGTTAGTCTTTTCAGTATCAGGAACTGCAGTTCACCTGATGACCTCACTTTTCTTATAGCACTAAGAAGAATTTTTGAATAACTTTTTACTTCCTATAATGGAGTGGCAACTTCCAAACTCAAATATTCTTTATCCTATGGCCCTAGACGACGAATACACCCAGCAAAAGTATTCTTCCTCTGCATCGCTTTTAAAAAAACTGGCTAGCATTTTTTTTTTTTTGGTTCTTTCTTGGGATTTGCATCCCTCTACTTATATCACCCATATGTTACTGTAGGTTGTCTACTTAATTCATTAGAATTCAGTATTAATTAGAATTATATATTAATCATTGTTTTAAATTTCCGAACTAATAAATCCAACATCTTTGCTTGGTTTGGGTATTTGTTCCCTCTCTTCAAATTGTGTTTTTTTTTTTTTTTTTTTTTTTGGCCTTATGCTATGCCTTGTATTTTTTTTCAATTGTTGGACATAATATTACCAGATAAAAGAAACTGTTGTAAATGGACTCTTAGTCTTGTAGTGGGGAGACATCTCAGGAGGGGAAGCATTATTTAGTCCTATGTTGGTTTCAGTCTCTTGGTGAGCCTATGCCGCCGGATTATGAATTTCACAGGTGTTTCTCATTTTTTCCTTCCTCTACAAGGAAGGTGGGAGACAATGACTGTAGTGGGGCTCGAGTTCAGTATTTCCTTCCCTCAGACCAGTTAGAGATTACCCCATGGGTTAGGATCTGGTTAACTCGTTTCTTGGGATTTGAGGTTTTATGAACAGAGTGCTCTAGCATATTACAAAATAGTTCCTTTCCCCCCCGCCCCCGCCAGAAACATGAGGAGAGTTTTCTCTGATATATGCTTTGAGATCCTGGTTAAGGACCTGGAGGTAAAACTCATAAAAATGTGAGTGCCCCCCACCAAACTGGGCCCTCCTTGAAATTTGAACTATAAGACTTGTCCACTCTGAGCTCTCACAATCCATCAACTACAGTTCTTATTTTCCTATCAGAAACTGGTTCCCAGAAAGGTTTCAGCTCATGAGTTTATATTCAGATGGGTTGTGATTCTCGTTATTTTCCTGTTAGTCTTTTCAGTATCAGGAACTGCAGTTCACCTGATGACCTCACTTTTCTTATAGCACTAAGAAGAATTTTTGAATAACTTTTTACTTCCTATAATGGAGTGGCAACTTCCAAACTCATTACATGAGAAGTCAGAGCCTGTATCATACATTAAATCCTCAGATTTAAGACCTTTTTGTGAAGAGTTGATTGATAGATTGAGTTCTTGATAAGGTAATTTTGTTAACCATAACCTGAGGTTCCAGGAAAAACAGTGGAAAAAAGAAGCAAAGAAGGAGTGGATAGTTGTGTTGGGCAGGAATAGCTTCCTCAGACAGAAAAGGAGTTGCTAGTTTGTCAAAATGTCAGAGGAGCATAAAGTTTAGGGTTTTCTGATACACCTGCCTGTCTCCATTTTAATACCCAGGGTGCCACTCTTGTCTAGCCATTGTTGTGATTCTCCCATGAGATCCCAGGTGATATTTCAAATTAAATTGATATAATTTAGCAGTTTACAAAAAAAGAAAATATGGTTGATTTTTTCCTGTTAATTTCAGCATGGTGAAAGCAAGAGATTTGTAAGCTTGTTTCTAATCAGTCTTTTTGTCAAGTCTGTTTCTTATAATTCCTCCAATGTCTTTTTCACTGTTCATAGGCAGTTGCTACAAGATCTCAGAAATCTTACCTTCATTCTATACTTTATTCTAGAAAATTATACTTGATTATTTTACCTCTGCCAGATATGGGTTTATGGGTTGCCAGAGATGCATGACCAAATGTTAATTCTCATTTCCTAAATTTCAAATGGCATAACCTGTTAAAGGTAGTTTAAACAGAAAATAATGTCATTTTCAGATCAGACTTTTAGAATATGCTCAAAACGATAGTTCACTTTCCCCGCCCCGCCAGAAACATGAGGAGAGTTTTCTCTGATATATGCTTTGAGATCCTGGTTAAGGACCTGGAGGTAAAACTCATAAAAATGTGAGTGCCCCCCACCAAACTGGGCCCTCCTTGAAATTTGAACTATAAGACTTGTCCACTCTGAGCTCTCACAATCCATCAACTACAGTTCTTATTTTCCTATCAGAAACTGGTTCCCAGAAAGGTTTCAGCTCATGAGTTTATATTCAGATGGGTTGTGATTCTCGTTATTTTCCTGTTAGTCTTTTCAGTATCAGGAACTGCAGTTCACCTGATGACCTCACTTTTCTTATAGCACTAAGAAGAATTTTTGAATAACTTTTTACTTCCTATAATGGAGTGGCAACTTCCAAACTCATTACATGAGAAGTCAGAGCCTGTATCATACATTAAATCCTCAGATTTAAGACCTTTTTGTGAAGAGTTGATTGATAGATTGAGTTCTTGATAAGGTAATTTTGTTAACCATAACCTGAGGTTCCAGGAAAAACAGTGGAAAAAAGAAGCAAAGAAGGAGTGGATAGTTGTGTTGGGCAGGAATAGCTTCCTCAGACAGAAAAGGAGTTGCTAGTTTGTCAAAATGTCAGAGGAGCATAAAGTTTAGGGTTTTCTGATACACCTGCCTGTCTCCATTTTAATACCCAGGGTGCCACTCTTGTCTAGCCATTGTTGTGATTCTCCCATGAGATCCCAGGTGATATTTCAAATTAAATTGATATAATTTAGCAGTTTACAAAAAAAGAAAATATGGTTGATTTTTTCCTGTTAATTTCAGCATGGTGAAAGCAAGAGATTTGTAAGCTTGTTTCTAATCAGTCTTTTTGTCAAGTCTGTTTCTTATAATTCCTCCAATGTCTTTTTCACTGTTCATAGGCAGTTGCTACAAGATCTCAGAAATCTTACCTTCATTCTATACTTTATTCTAGAAAATTATACTTGATTATTTTACCTCTGCCAGATATGGGTTTATGGGTTGCCAGAGATGCATGACCAAATGTTAATTCTCATTTCCTAAATTTCAAATGGCATAACCTGTTAAAGGTAGTTTAAACAGAAAATAATGTCATTTTCAGATCAGACTATATGTCAGGATTGGACAGTCAGGTATGGAGGCACTGTGAAGAGTAGCACTGACAGATTTTCTCATGGAGGCAATCCATTGAAACCCCGCTGTTATCACGTGAAAACACAGTCACCAGAGTGCATCTCTGCATTCTGGGCTCTTAAACTTCTGCCTCTTCTCTCACTGAAGACTGGACATCTCTGCCAATCCCTTGATAGAAAGTGGTGACTGCTTCTGTTTTCCTTGAAGGTTTTTTGCGGCTGTGTCTGAATGGTAGAGCTTGCATCACATATATGACCAAAAGGAAAGCTGGAGAAGTGAGTTGGGAATTTCTGCTTTGGGGATATAGATTCAGAGACAAAAAATCTCCAGGCATAAAAGGAATGTACAAAGAGTTTAAGGCAACGGAAAAGCATATTTGTCTCTTGTATACAGAACTTTCTAACACAAAATTATCCTTTTTTTTTTCCTTTATGAGATGAACAGTGCAAGAATTCATTTAGCCCTAAGATTGTTCACCATCTTCATGTTGTTATTTGTTGGAGTACGTCTACTTTCTTTTAAAGATATTCTTAAAATTTTAAGACTTCCCTTGTTCATTTTGTACCAATTAATTTTCAGGCTTACTGCCCAGCTATCTTTCCTCACATTTCTTCAATTTGTTTTTGTGGTTATTTGTTCTATTTCTTGGATTTTATGTACTTCTGTCTTGGATATCTATGTTTTTATAGAATGTACTCAATGAATTTCCTCAAAGAGTGCACAAGAGGAAAACTTTGAGTTCTTATATTCCTGAAAAATCATTTCAGTTTTTCCCTTTAACTTGATTATAGCTTTATCTTTATTTAAAATTCTAGATTCAAGATTCTTTTCCCTCAGATCTGCAAGAGAAGAGAGACAATGTAAATTACATATGTTTGTATACAAATTCATACCTATATATACACATACATGTTTATGACAAGTAATTGACTTACAATCACAAAGGCTAGGTAAAGTCTTTTTAAAGCTCTGTCTCCACATTTGGTACTACAGCTTAAAGTTCCTAGGTAGTTAGAAAGGGAAAATCACAAGCATGAGGTGGAACCCTACGAGAATGTTCTGAAACCCCTGGAAAATGAACCAAAATGCAGGTCCATTCTTGTCTCTGATCTTGGTAAAAAAAGATATCCTGCAGAAACCGTTACAGAGCTAAGCACACACCTGGCCAGAAAACCAGAAAAACCCGGAAAAAACTAAGGAATTATACAGTGTCCATTGGTTCAAAACTTTGAGCAAAACCAGGTTGTTAACATTCAAAATTTCCTGCTTTTTATTTGCTGTGGTAGAAGCACCATCTTTTGATTTATCTAGAAGTGTCAGCACATTATTATCAAGTAATTTAAAATCACATTAGATTATAATTTCTTTGGTTAAGAGCGGGCTGTGTCTGAATGGTAGAGCTTGCATCACATATATGACCAAAAGGAAAGCTGGAGAAGTGAGTTGGGAATTTCTGCTTTGGGGATATAGATTCAGAGACAAAAAATCTCCAGGCATAAAAGGAATGTACAAAGAGTTTAAGGCAACGGAAAAGCATATTTGTCTCTTGTATACAGAACTTTCTAACACAAAATTATCCTTTTTTTTTTCCTTTATGAGATGAACAGTGCAAGAATTCATTTAGCCCTAAGATTGTTCACCATCTTCATGTTGTTATTTGTTGGAGTACGTCTACTTTCTTTTAAAGATATTTTTAAAATTTTTAGATTTCCCCTTGTTCATTTTGTACCAATTAATTTTCAGGCTTACTGCCCAGCTATCTTTCCTCACATTTCTTCAATTTGTTTTTGTGGTTATTTGTTCTATTTCTTGGATTTTATGTACTTCTGTCTTGGATATCTATGTTTTTATAGAATGTACTCAATGAATTTCCTCAAAGAGTGCACAAGAGGAAAACTTTGAGTTCTTATATTCCTGAAAATCATTTCAGTTTTTCCCTTTAACTTGATTATAGCTTTATCTTTATTTAAAATTCTAGATTCAAGATTCTTTTCCCTCAGATCTGCAAGAGAAGAGAGACAATGTAAATTACATATGTTTGTATACAAATTCATACCTATATATACACATACATGTTTATGACAAGTAATTGACTTACAATCACAAAGGCTAGGTAAAGTCTTTTTAAAGCTCTGTCTCCACATTTGGTACTACAGCTTAAAGTTCCTAGGTAGTTAGAAAGGGAAAATCACAAGCATGAGGTGGAACCCTACGAGAATGTTCTGAAACCCCTGGAAAATGAACCAAAATGCAGGTCCATTCTTGTCTCTGATCTTGGTAAAAAAAGATATCCTGCAGAAACCGTTACAGAGCTAAGCACACACCTGGCCAGAAAACCAGAAAAACCCGGAAAAAACTAAGGAATTATACAGTGTCCATTGGTTCAAAACTTTGAGCAAAACCAGGTTGTTAATATTCAAAATTTCCTGCTTTTTATTTGCTGTGGTAGAAGCACCATCTTTTGATTTATCTAGAAGTGTCAGCACATTATTATCAAGTAATTTAAAATCACATTAGATTATAATTTCTTTGGTTAAGATGCTAGTCCTGATTTCTCCTGCTCTGATGGTGTCATAAGCACCAAGACTTTATAGAAGCATTAATAATTAGACTCACAGCTGGGTCTTGTCAACACAATCCAAAACTAATGAAAGTGAATTAAAGCTGAAAGCAGTAGTTGGGATGATTCTGGAATCATTCTGCTATTTCTCGTATAGCCAAAGCCATTACATGGTGCTCCAAATGTGTAGTCCAAAATGGAAGGGAAATGAGATTCAGCTGGTCTTCCAGAGACACAGGGGAGTTGATGAAAGCATTGTAAACAAGCCAGTGGACTCCATCTATCACAAATTGTAAGACACTTTTTATTAAAACAAAGGACCTGGCAGAGGAAGTGCCAAAATGCTGTTCTTTAATAATGAGATAGATCTGATAGTTGGTTCATTTACACATCAATTTGTTCAAAAGCTTTTTTCAAAAGGCAAGAATGTTTGAATACTAATCACTTATATTTCAAAGGTGCCTAAATCTTCAGCCAGAGTGTATTGTGAAGAGTAAAGTGTTCTTAATTTGGTAAAGACTGAATTTACAGCACTGGATTTGAAAAACTAAAATGTTATCTTCTATGGATAAGGCTGTGATTGAAATATCAACATGATTATTTTAAGGCCTTAACTTGTCACATCTTGTTTGTATACCCTACGAGAATGTTCTGAGTAAAGTCTTTAAAGCTCTGTCTCCACATTTGGTACTACAGCTTAAAGTTCCTAGGTAGTTAGAAAGGGAAAATCACAAGCATGAGGTGGAACCCTACGAGAATGTTCTGAAACCCCTGGAAAATGAACCAAAATGCAGGTCCATTCTTGTCTCTGATCTTGGTAAAAAAAGATATCCTGCAGAAACCGTTACAGAGCTAAGCACACACCTGGCCAGAAAACCAGAAAAACCCGGAAAAAACTAAGGAATTATACAGTGTCCATTGGTTCAAAACTTTGAGCAAAACCAGGTTGTTAATATTCAAAAATTTCCTGCTTTTTATTTGCTGTGGTAGAAGCACCATCTTTTGATTTATCTAGAAGTGTCAGCACATTATTATCAAGTAATTTAAAATCACATTAGATTATAATTTCTTTGGTTAAGATGCTAGTCCTGATTTCTCCTGCTCTGATGGTGTCATAAGCACCAAGACTTTATAGAAGCATTAATAATTAGACTCACAGCTGGGTCTTGTCAACACAATCCAAAACTAATGAAAGTGAATTAAAGCTGAAAGCAGTAGTTGGGATGATTCTGGAATCATTCTGCTATTTCTCGTATAGCCAAAGCCATTACATGGTGCTCCAAATGTGTAGTCCAAAATGGAAGGGAAATGAGATTCAGCTGGTCTTCCAGAGACACAGGGGAGTTGATGAAAGCATTGTAAACAAGCCAGTGGACTCCATCTATCACAAATTGTAAGACACTTTTTATTAAAACAAAGGACCTGGCAGAGGAAGTGCCAAAATGCTGTTCTTTAATAATGAGATAGATCTGATAGTTGGTTCATTTACACATCAATTTGTTCAAAAGCTTTTTTCAAAAGGCAAGAATGTTTGAATACTAATCACTTATATTTCAAAGGTGCCTAAATCTTCAGCCAGAGTGTATTGTGAAGAGTAAAGTGTTCTTAATTTGGTAAAGACTGAATTTACAGCACTGGATTTGAAAAACTAAAATGTTATCTTCTATGGATAAGGCTGTGATTGAAATATCAACATGATTATTTTAAGGCCTTAACTTGTCACATCTTGTGTTGGTTTTCATGCCATAAAAAATAATATATTTTAAAAAATTTTTGAGAGTTATCCCCCCCAATAGATTCAAGATAAATTTAATTGTACAAAAAATAACTTGTATGCTTTTACCGAAGTAATTTTTATGTCTCATTCTCTCAAGAGATAACAATTTTAGTTGCTATTATGAAGCTAAATTTCTTGGAAAGCTACTTTGAATACTCTAAAAGTAACTAATATATTCATTTAGGGGAAGATGTGAGAGCAAACCAGGTGTTAAGCCATGTTCACAATAGCTAGTGGAGAATGGGAACTTTATATTTACCCCCACCAGACTAATTAGAAACTGTATGTATTTTAGTTATTATGGTATTTATGGATAACTCTTTCTTATAAATTTATGATTCAGGTGGATGGCAGTGTCTAGAGATGGTACAGGATGTCACCAAATTTAATTCAGATTTTACTGAATACATTTATACTATTAAAAGTGTAATTTAAAACATAAATATGCTATGTATCATGGTTTAACATATTAAAGATCAGTATGCTAATTTTATGTTGGATTTATTCATATTTATGCAGTTTTATACAGCTTTCAAGGAGAAAAATTGTTTCTTGCCAGTTCTTCTTGACTGAAGAATATTCTAAGATTGCAAGATAAATGATTAAGAACATTCTACCATAACCACCCATTTGTCCATGTGAGCAAGTCCAAATTTTAAATGCCTGCATTTATAAAAAAGTTCACCATGTCATTTCATTTGCTTTCTTTTTTCCCCCCCATCATGCCTCTTTTATTTTTATATTTATTTTCATCCATCTTTTATTCTTTGGCATGTGTGGGCCTCCCGTTGCAGTGGCCTCTCTCATTGCAGAGTACAGGCTCTGGGCTCATGCTCTCCAGAGCACTGACTGGTAATTGGACATCCTGGCCCAGCTACTCAGCTGCACGTGGGATCTTCCCAGGCCAGGGATTGAACTGATGCCTCTTGCACTGCAAGGCAGACTCTCTACTTACTGGACCACTAGAGAAGCCCCTCATTTACTTTCTAATAAGTAAATATTATCTATTTATCCTACATTGTTAACTAATATTAATAAAATTCCATTTTTTTTTCTCTTGATGTTTGGAATCCCACTTAACATTTCTTCTAGAAAAGGATTTGTGCTGGTGGGAACTGAAAATATTTATGTTTTAAACTCTTAACGTTGAATAAGTCATTTATTCTTTTTTATACTCATGGACAAGGAAAAGCCTCTCTTTCTGATTTCTTATGCCTTCGTGGCACTGGTTATACCCTCCATAATAGACTATAACCCTTAACATCCTTTATAGCTATACAGTAGTAAGCCAACTAACCAAGGCTACCGAGTCAGTTAAGATGGGAGCTTTAGTGAAGAGGAGAGGCTATATTACAAACCAGGTGTTAAGCCATGTTCACAATAGCTAGTGGAGAATGGGAACTTTATATTACAGAAAAACTGTATGTATTTTAGTTATTATGGTATTTATGGATAACTCTTTCTTATAAATTTATGATTCAGGTGGATGGCAGTGTCTAGAGATGGTACAGGATGTCACCAAATTTAATTCAGATTTTACTGAATACATTTATACTATTAAAAGTGTAATTTAAAACATAAATATGCTATGTATCATGGTTTAACATATTAAAGATCAGTATGCTAATTTTATGTTGGATTTATTCATATTTATGCAGTTTTATACAGCTTTCAAGGAGAAAAATTGTTTCTTGCCAGTTCTTCTTGACTGAAGAATATTCTAAGATTGCAAGATAAATGATTAAGAACATTCTACCATAACCACCCATTTGTCCATGTGAGCAAGTCCAAATTTTAAATGCCTGCATTTATAAAAAAGTTCACCATGTCATTTCATTTGCTTTCTTTTTTCCCCCCCATCATGCCTCTTTTATTTTTATATTTATTTTCATCCATCTTTTATTCTTTGGCATGTGTGGGCCTCCCGTTGCAGTGGCCTCTCTCATTGCAGAGTACAGGCTCTGGGCTCATGCTCTCCAGAGCACTGACTGGTAATTGGACATCCTGGCCCAGCTACTCAGCTGCACGTGGGATCTTCCCAGGCCAGGGATTGAACTGATGCCTCTTGCACTGCAAGGCAGACTCTCTACTTACTGGACCACTAGAGAAGCCCCTCATTTACTTTCTAATAAGTAAATATTATCTATTTATCCTACATTGTTAACTAATATTAATAAAATTCCATTTTTTTTTCTCTTGATGTTTGGAATCCCACTTAACATTTCTTCTAGAAAAGGATTTGTGCTGGTGGGAACTGAAAATATTTATGTTTTAAACTCTTAACGTTGAATAAGTCATTTATTCTTTTTTATACTCATGGACAAGGAAAAGCCTCTCTTTCTGATTTCTTATGCCTTCGTGGCACTGGTTATACCCTCCATAATAGACTATAACCCTTAACATCCTTTATAGCTATACAGTAGTAAGCCAACTAACCAAGGCTACCGAGTCAGTTAAGATGGGAGCTTTAGTGAAGAGGAGAGGCTATATTAACTTGGTAGCTCTTTTGCATAGGCATCCACGCAGTGTCCACAAGAAAAAAGAAGGTTAGAAATTGTGCCCTCCACGATGCAGGTGTACAAACGATTATCAGTTGCCACTTGAGTCAAATAAAATACTAACTGCTTTTCTAGATCCTGCTCTCACATAAATGAAGCCCTAAGGTCTTGAGAGAGAATTTCCTCAAACCCTTCCAATACAAGGACATAGTTACAACTATTCTTTCAAGGGTAGGGCAGATCAGAAGACCTCTGCCCTGAGGGAGAAGGAGGAAAATCATTTGCTTTCAGGCTCTGCCATCAACAAAATAAAGAAGTCTGCTCAATTAGAGCAGGAAATCTCGTGCCCAAGACCCCACACAAATACAGGTAGAGCTTAGTTGTCAAAGAGAGAAGAAGCAGAAATGCCTCTCATTTCCGAGGCCCAGCACAGGTCTGCACAATATTGAAGGTGAACAACTTTAAGAGAACTGAGTACTTCCTTGCTGCACCATCATGAACCCAGTAGTCTATTGAAGAAGAATTAGAAATGCCCTCTCTGTGGCACAGACATTCAGGACCCATTAAAAAAGCCAAGGGCGAAGTGGAAACATTAAGAAAAATACTCTGATATCTCAGGTCATATGCTAAGCACAAAGTAAAAGAAGACCATGGCTAGAGGAATTTGAAACCTATAAAGCACAGATAGCCATGGAACAATATTGAAGTCTAACATAGATGTGATTAGAATCCAAAAAGACCAAGACTGAAAGAAGAGAAAAGAAGGAATATTTGAAAGAGTAATGGACAAGAATTTCTAAGATTAGTGAAATAAAACATTAAAAAAAAAACCTAGGTATATTATAACCAATCTTCCAAACAGCAAAAATAAAGAAAACACATTGAAAACATACAGAGGGGAAAAAAAGAATTATTAGATTATTAGAACAGACTAAACTTACAACTAAAACAACTGGGGAAAGGAGACCAAACAGAACACAAACAGAGGAAGGATTATAAGTATCAGAACAAGAGAAATAAATGTAATAGAGACAAAGAAAACAGTAGAAAAGATGAATGAAACTAAAAGCTAGTTCATTGGAAGGAGAAACTTGATAAAACTTTAGCAGATTCATCAAGAAAGCACTAAGAAAGATAAAATTAAGAGTAAATATAAAAGACATTTTTTTCTGATGATTACTCTGAAAGATAATTAACAATTTTTAAAGTTTAAAGAAAACAGTGAGTTTGAGGGTTATGTAATTTCAGTGAATGGGTATTTTATTTAGTAGCAATGTTAGTAAGAGATAAAATGTTTGCTGGTTGCTCCATCCTAAGTAATTGCCCCAAATTTCAAATCCTCCATCAGGCCTTGAAGTTTTTAAATTTTATTGGAGTATAGTTGATTTACAGTGTTGCATTAGTTTCACGTGTACAGCAAGGGAGTAAATTATACATATGCAGATATCCACTCTTTTAGATTCTGTTCCTATATGTTATTACAGAATATTGAGTAGAGTTCCCTGTTCTATACACTGGGTTCTTATTACTTATCTGTTTTATATATAGTAGTGTGAAGATTTAGCAACTGATCTTTGTCATATGAATGATTACAGCCTTAACTCTACTACTCTTTGTAGTACTTCTTCCCTAAAAATTCTGTCATTAGGACATCTTCAATATAGTGTGTTAAATTATTCTGGATAATTATCAATTGCAAATTGTTGCGTACTTTATATGACAGCATGCTGAAGGATTCAAATAACCCCGTGGCAAAAACATGCATGTATATTGAACACTGTCTTGTAAAAATCCATATTATGTCTGATGGGATTCTGAAATAGAAATGGAAAAAAAAGATAATTGTCAAGTCTATTCTAGTATATCCACCAGCTTGCCCTTTTGTACTTATTTTGGAGTCTTTATGATGTGAATACAGCTGAAGTAATGGGGACCACAGTGGTTCATCCCTGTGGTCTACTACTTATCTCCAGAAGATGCCTTGAGTTCTGACAATATAGGACTGTTAGACAGTTGTTGAAATCAGTGCTCCACTTTCAGGCATTTACCCAGTTAGGGTAGTTACCTGTTCTTCAGACTAAACTTACAACTAAAACAACTGGGGAAAGGAGACCAAACAGAACACAAACAGAGGAAGGATTATAAGTATCAGAACAAGAGAAATAAATGTAATAGAGACAAAGAAAACAGTAGAAAAGATGAATGAAACTAAAAGCTAGTTCATTGGAAGGAGAAACTTGATAAAACTTTAGCAGATTCATCAAGAAAGCACTAAGAAAGATAAAATTAAGAGTAAATATAAAAGACATTTTTTTCTGATGATTACTCTGAAAGATAATTAACAATTTTTAAAGTTTAAAGAAAACAGTGAGTTTGAGGGTTATGTAATTTCAGTGAATGGGTATTTTATTTAGTAGCAATGTTAGTAAGAGATAAAATGTTTGCTGGTTGCTCCATCCTAAGTAATTGCCCCAAATTTCAAATCCTCCATCAGGCCTTGAAGTTTTTAAATTTTATTGGAGTATAGTTGATTTACAGTGTTGCATTAGTTTCACGTGTACAGCAAGGGAGTAAATTATACATATGCAGATATCCACTCTTTTAGATTCTGTTCCTATATGTTATTACAGAATATTGAGTAGAGTTCCCTGTTCTATACACTGGGTTCTTATTACTTATCTGTTTTATATATAGTAGTGTGAAGATTTAGCAACTGATCTTTGTCATATGAATGATTACAGCCTTAACTCTACTACTCTTTGTAGTACTTCTTCCCCTAAAAATTCTGTCATTAGGACATCTTCAATATAGTGTGTTAAATTATTCTGGATAATTATCAATTGCAAATTGTTGCGTACTTTATATGACAGCATGCTGAAGGATTCAAATAACCCCGTGGCAAAAACATGCATGTATATTGAACACTGTCTTGTAAAAATCCATATTATGTCTGATGGGATTCTGAAATAGAAATGGAAAAAAAAGATAATTGTCAAGTCTATTCTAGTATATCCACCAGCTTGCCCTTTTGTACTTATTTTGGAGTCTTTATGATGTGAATACAGCTGAAGTAATGGGGACCACAGTGGTTCATCCCTGTGGTCTACTACTTATCTCCAGAAGATGCCTTGAGTTCTGACAATATAGGACTGTTAGACAGTTGTTGAAATCAGTGCTCCACTTTCAGGCATTTACCCAGTTAGGGTAGTTACCTGTTCTTTCCTGGAAATTTGTATTTCTTACACAAGGGAAAGGGAATTAGGTCGTTGGTGTGTTTCCAGGAGATCAGGTGCCACTTCTTCATTTGCCAGTGTGGAGCAGTGCACGTGTCTCTGCTTCATCCTTGCTTCCTTCCTCCATGTCTCCTCTCTTTACTCCTTCTTCTCCTTCATCTTTCCTTCTCTCTCTCTCTCTCTCTCTCTCTGCTCTTGCTCTTTACTCCCTGTCTCTTATCATTCTACTCCAATGCATAAATTTTGAGATACCAGTCTGAAGATCACTGCCAAACACAGGGAAATCTCACTTTTTTTTTAATGTTCAGGTGATGTACATGCATGGAACTATGGCTTTGTCCTTCATTCTCTTTTTCTCGGTCACTAGAAGGATTAAAACAAATGATGCATTTTTCATGTAGCAAGGGTACAAGTATTTTTTTCTTTTTCTTTCTCTCTGCCAAACATTAACATTTTTCCTACATGCTGGTGTAATTTTCTTTGGCAAGTTTAAGCTACTGTTTGCACTTAGTCATACACTTTCAAATGCGTTTTTGTCACAGAAATGTGGTTTTACTTTAGAGAGACCATCAGTCCTAATGATCAGGAGCTGAGGTCAGGACCCCATTTTTCTATTCCTAGCTCTTTCTGAAGCATTTTTCAGCAGTTTTATTTCTCACTTATTATAGGTCTGTAATCTGCCCAGAGTTTTAGAAACTGTTTTGAAAAATTATTTAGCCCCCAGGACACCATAGAGAGTAGTTGTGTTGTGATTTCCATTTTATATTTGGATGAGTTAAATAAGTTGCCTAGGATCATATAGTTAATAAGTGATTTTAGGGAAAAATGTCATTTTTGTCACCAAAAATAAATTTACCTCCCTCTAGTAATAGACTTTAATCTTCAGATCATGTATTTTTTAAGCTCTGTAAGCCTGTGATCTTCATGGCTATATTTACTCTGAGAGAATATGGGGCTTTGACCATTTTTCACCAAACAAATAAAATCATAGTATGAAAGTGAGAAAAACATGCCAAATGGTGAAGGAAGTTCAGTTCTATTAGCATTATTTGATACCTGAATTCGGCTTAATCTAGATTCCATGGACTTTTTTTTAGCTTTATTAAATATAATTGACAAATGAAAATTATTTATATTTCAAATGTGTCACATGATGTCTTGATACACATATTCATTACCTCATGTAGATACCTTTTTTGTTGTTTTAGTGAGAACATTTAAGGTGTCCTAGCAAATTTCAAATACATAGTACAGTACTGTTAACTATGGTTACCATGCTGTACATTAGATCTCCTAAGTTTACTCATTTTGCAGCTGAAACTGTGAAAATATGGTAAATATGCAATGGAATATTATTTGACATTAAGAGAAAAGGAAATCATATCATTTGTAACAGTATGTGTGAACCTGAAGGACATTATGCCTAGTAAAATAAGGCAGAAGAAGACAAATACTATATGACTTCATTTGTATGTGGAACCTAAAAAGAAAATCAAATTCATTTAAAAAAATCAAATCAGAAAGTAGAACATGGTTGCCAGAGCCTACATGTGTCAGGGTGGGGAAACAAATGTTGATCAAAGGGAGTATAGTTATGCTGAATTTGTTCAGTTATTCAAACAGTTTTTTTTTACTACTTAGGCCAGTTTAGGGCTGCCCTGGTGGCTCTGAGGGTAAAGAATCTGGTTGCAATGCAGGAAACCTGTGTTCGATCCCTGGACTGGGAAGGCCCTCTTGAGAAGGGAAAGGCTACCTACTCCAGTATTCTTGCCTGGAGAATTCCATGGCTTGTCCCCCAGGACACCATAGAGAGTAGTTGTGTTGTGATTTCCATTTTATATTTGGATGAGTTAAATAAGTTGCCTAGGATCATATAGTTAATAAGTGATTTTAGGGAAAAATGTCATTTTTGTCACCAAAAATAAATTTACCTCCCTCTAGTAATAGACTTTAATCTTCAGATCATGTATTTTTTAAGCTCTGTAAGCCTGTGATCTTCATGGCTATATTTACTCTGAGAGAATATGGGGCTTTGACCATTTTTCACCAAACAAATAAAATCATAGTATGAAAGTGAGAAAAACATGCCAAATGGTGAAGGAAGTTCAGTTCTATTAGCATTATTTGATACCTGAATTCGGCTTAATCTAGATTCCATGGACTTTTTTTTTTTAGCTTTATTAAATATAATTGACAAATGAAAATTATTTATATTTCAAATGTGTCACATGATGTCTTGATACACATATTCATTACCTCATGTAGATACCTTTTTTGTTGTTTTAGTGAGAACATTTAAGGTGTCCTAGCAAATTTCAAATACATAGTACAGTACTGTTAACTATGGTTACCATGCTGTACATTAGATCTCCTAAGTTTACTCATTTTGCAGCTGAAACTGTGAAAATATGGTAAATATGCAATGGAATATTATTTGACATTAAGAGAAAAGGAAATCATATCATTTGTAACAGTATGTGTGAACCTGAAGGACATTATGCCTAGTAAAATAAGGCAGAAGAAGACAAATACTATATGACTTCATTTGTATGTGGAACCTAAAAAGAAAATCAAATTCATTTAAAAAAATCAAATCAGAAAGTAGAACATGGTTGCCAGAGCCTACATGTGTCAGGGTGGGGAAACAAATGTTGATCAAAGGGAGTATAGTTATGCTGAATTTGTTCAGTTATTCAAACAGTTTTTTTTTACTACTTAGGCCAGTTTAGGGCTGCCCTGGTGGCTCTGAGGGTAAAGAATCTGGTTGCAATGCAGGAAACCTGTGTTCGATCCCTGGACTGGGAAGGCCCTCTTGAGAAGGGAAAGGCTACCTACTCCAGTATTCTTGCCTGGAGAATTCCATGGCTTGTCCATGGGATTGTGAGGAGCTGGAAACAACTGAGTAACTTTTACTTTAGGCTAGTTTAAACTGTGTTTTCTATCACTTGTAATGGTACAGTATTAGACACTGAATTGGAACCCAGATCTGTATGGCTCCAAACCTTTTGCTATAATCCATATGCTATAGTGCCTCTCGGTGGGTGGAAGTTCAAGGAAATCCTCACCAATATCCAGTGATTTACAAGTAAAAGATTTTCTGTAATTTCCTTCGTAATTAAAACAATGACAACATTCTCTTGTACAAATTCAAGTACATACATTGTGACAATTCATTGGAGAAGTAGAAAATTATTAGCTGTCTTTCTCAGAGAGACAACTTATGAGTAAATTTTTCATTACCAATGCCATTATAAAATTTCTGTAGATTTGGGGTATATTTTCTTCTGTAAAGAGAGATCTCAGTGTCATTCTCATCTTTTCCCCAAAGTAATCCTCTGAAATGTCACCATTTTTTCCCTAGATAGAATTATGTACATATTTCTTAAAGAGAGTTACACATATGGCCCATTTGTTTTACTTCTTTCTAGGGCCAAATCAGTGTATTCTATTGATAGGACGAATGACTCTAGTGTATTTAGGAAAGCCATCTTTGTTAATTCACAACAAATGAAAACACAAGCTGTGACCATTCAGCACTTACCAAATCTAAGTAATTTCAGGTAAAGTTACCGCTTAGGTGAATGCTTATGCAATTTTGCATTGCTGGAGTGAATCAAAGAATACTTACAATGTAAGCTCATTTTGCTCACAAAAGTGCTGTGCTGATTTAATTCAAGTGTTCTACAGTTCCTTTGAACCTTACTCTCCTTTTCTTACTTTGCATTACTAGATGCTTTGCTAATAGCATTTGGTAAACTGCATATAGTCATTTTTTGTAAATTAACCTTTTTGTGAACTGTATTTGCTGTTAAAAATTCTGTTAACTCTAAATCTACTTGAATCATGGGAAATCATTAAAAATGTTTGGCCCTTAAAAGTACTTCTCTCTATAATAACTCACAGTCTGCAAAATAAGTTAGAAACTTCTACATGATTTTAACCATTATGATGGTCTATATATGATAGCTTACATGTGATTTTATATTTATGATGGTTATAAAATATGATAAAATTCATTTCAGGGTTGATAGATACCATGACTAAGTTTTAATTTTTTAGTTTGGGGCTTTCATGGGAGACTTAGAAGAAAGCTTTAACCTCTTATAATCCATATGCTATAGTGCCTCTCGGTGGGTGGAAGTTCAAGGAAATCCTCACCAATATCCAGTGATTTACAAGTAAAAGATTTTCTGTAATTTCCTTCGTAATTAAAACAATGACAACATTCTCTTGTACAAATTCAAGTACATACATTGTGACAATTCATTGGAGAAGTAGAAAATTATTAGCTGTCTTTCTCAGAGAGACAACTTATGAGTAAATTTTTCATTACCAATGCCATTATAAAATTTCTGTAGATTTGGGGTATATTTTCTTCTGTAAAGAGAGATCTCAGTGTCATTCTCATCTTTTCCCCAAAGTAATCCTCTGAAATGTCACCATTTTTTCCCTAGATAGAATTATGTACATATTTCTTAAAGAGAGTTACACATATGGCCCATTTGTTTTACTTCTTTCTAGGGCCAAATCAGTGTATTCTATTGATAGGACGAATGACTCTAGTGTATTTAGGAAAGCCATCTTTGTTAATTCACAACAAATGAAAACACAAGCTGTGACCATTCAGCACTTACCAAATCTAAGTAATTTCAGGTAAAGTTACCGCTTAGGTGAATGCTTATGCAATTTTGCATTGCTGGAGTGAATCAAAGAATACTTACAATGTAAGCTCATTTTGCTCACAAAAGTGCTGTGCTGATTTAATTCAAGTGTTCTACAGTTCCTTTGAACCTTACTCTCCTTTTCTTACTTTGCATTACTAGATGCTTTGCTAATAGCATTTGGTAAACTGCATATAGTCATTTTTTGTAAATTAACCTTTTTGTGAACTGTATTTGCTGTTAAAAATTCTGTTAACTCTAAATCTACTTGAATCATGGGAAATCATTAAAAATGTTTGGCCCTTAAAAGTACTTCTCTCTATAATAACTCACAGTCTGCAAAATAAGTTAGAAACTTCTACATGATTTTAACCATTATGATGGTCTATATATGATAGCTTACATGTGATTTTATATTTATGATGGTTATAAAATATGATAAAATTCATTTCAGGGTTGATAGATACCATGACTAAGTTTTAATTTTTTAGTTTGGGGCTTTCATGGGAGACTTAGAAGAAAGCTTTAACCTCTTATAATGCCATAAAAGGTTTCTCTTATTATGCCAGAGGTGAATATTATTTTAAATTACAGACATTGTTCTAAGAAGGAGTTTCTCTTTCTACAAAATATGTGTACATTTGCATGAGGAATGTTGGTTATTGCATATGTGTTTCCTGGATTTGTGACTTTCAGTTCCAGAATTTCATGATTTCTTTGTCTAAACCCATTTGGGAAAATAACCTATTTCTCCATTTAAGAAATTACTGAAGACTTTACAGTAAATGACATTATGGCAGTATATTGCTTTTACCAATTACCTTATTACTACTTAGACCATAGTTAGAAAAGTAGATGACACACTGAGTTCATTGTTCAGGATGATAGAAGTTATGATCCACTCTCTCCTCATTTTTCCTCATTTTGTCTGACCCTACCATATCAAGACAACAACCAGGTGGTACAGTGGTAAAGAATCTGCCTGCCAGTGTAGGTGACACAGGGGATGTGGGTTCAATCCCTGGGTCAGGGAAGATCCCCTGGAGAAGGAAATGGCAAGTTGTTTCAGTATTCTTGCCTGGAGAGCCCCATGGACAGAGGAACCTAATGGGCTCCTCTGAGGAACCCAGAGGAACCATAGGGTCACAGAGTCAGACATGACTGAGTGAGCACATGTGTGTGTGTGTGTCTCAACAGCAGCAGCTTGGGACCTGAGGCTTCATGGATTATTGAATTTGCTACCACTAGGCAGAAATGGTGGAGAGTATCATGAATAGTGGCTGAGCGTGGTTTACATGTTCTTTTAATGTAGAGTAATAAGAAATATAAATCCTTTAATCATTTTCTACCGGTATTCTGAAATGTTTGATTCATAGCAAGTAGAAAAGTCACAATAACATTTGTCCCAGAATGAAACAGAGAAGATTAAAATCCAGAATGTGTGTCTTTTAATAATATAATTCAATTCTGTTATTGTAACCTCTACTTTGCCTCATAAGAATGCAGTTTCCCTTAGTTTTTAGGTTCTATAGAAGGGAGATAAATAAATGTTAAACGTTAAGATTTATCCAGTTTCATACCTTACCTAGCATGGTTTGTTCTCAGATTACTACTAACATAGTGTTTTTGCTAGCACTCTTTACCCAAGAGACTGCAGTGGTAACACTGATTGGAATGAATTTCTGTTTTAACTCAAGGACACATTCTTGGATCTTATAATTAATAACTGCCCAATATACACTGAGTCTATACCAAAACAAGCGAAAAATTGGAGTTAGACTTAAACCTTTTCTCTCTTTAAGTCACCTGAAATTTTCAGCTGGAAGGAAAATTTCATTAAGACCTCTGATATATTTCACCTATTGTGTTGTTTAATTTAATTCAAAACCAAGCTATTAAAAATAAGCATGTCTAGCTTTTATTTTTCTCAAAAAACTTGACTATTCATGAGATGGCAAGAACTTGAAATAGTCTTTCACACCTCACTTTCCTCATTTCACAAATGAGCAAATGCTATTTAGAAAAATATGTTTGATAGATAACTCATGAACAAATAGAAGTCACTTTTAAATTATGAGGTTAGTTGTGAAATTAATGATGAAATTTGATATTTTTTTCTTTTTTTTTTAAACCTTTATTTTGCTTTTAACTTTTACAGAGTTTTGTTGTTTACAGATATGTATGTTCCCAGATGAAATTTGATATTTTAAGCAGTTCATTTTTCTCAAATATAATTGCAAAGATTAACCTAGTTTAAAAGTAGTAAGTATCTTTTACCATCCTAAGGATGGACGTTTTGGAAAGTCTTTGTTTTTATTTGGTACATCGGAAATTACTGCGGTCTGCAGAGTAATGATATATTGAATTATATATTACCTTCAATGATTTTCTAGCATTATTGAGATACAATCAACAGTAAAAATTCTTTATATTTGAATTATACAACTTGATTTTTTAAAAATACAACTTGATGTTTTGATTATGTAAATATTGCAAAATAGCTCCCACAGTCAAGTTAGTTAGCATGTCCATCATATCAAATAGTTACCATTTTTTTGTGGTAATACTTAAGATCTATTTTCTTAGCAAATTTCAAGTATGCAATACAGTATTATTAATATTCACTTGTATTCATCATACTGTGTGTTAGATCCCAGAATTTGCTCATCTTATAACTGGAAGTTTGTAGCATTTGACCAACATCTCCGCATTTCCCAATACCTTACAGCCCCTGGCAATCTCAGTTCTATTCTTTGGTCCTATAATTTCAAGTTTATAAGATTCCACGTGTAAGTCAGATAATGCAATGTTTGTTTTTCTGTTGGCTTATTTCACTTAGCGTAATGTCTGCCAGGTTCATCTATGTTGTCACAGATGGCGAGATTTTCATCTAACTAATATTCCTGTGTGAGTGTATGTGTGCGCATGTGCACATGAACATGTTCAAGCATGTGACAGGTTTTCCTTATCCATTCCTCTTTCTAGGGACACTGATATATTTGCGTATCTTGGTTATTGCGAATAGTGTTGAGATGAACATGGGTTTGTAGATATTTTTTGACATACTCGTTTCATTTCCTTTGATTATAAGTAGATCATATGGTAGTTTTCAAGTTTTTGAGGAATATCTGTACTGTTTTTTTGTTATAGTCATTCCAATTTACCATCACCATTGTGACCACCAGCACAACCTAAAATTGTGTTGATTGCTTTTTTGCTTAAATATTAATAATTATATTCCATCTTATCTCAATAAAGTTTTAAAGGAAGTATTAATATCAGTATTATTTACATTAAAATATTTTTTTCAAGTGCTTGAGAGGGCTGTATATTGGTTAATGTATCCCAAATCTGCTTATTTGTTAACTATTGCTTGAGTACCTATGATATATCAGGAACCATGCTAGGGAAGAAAATGTAGTAGTAAATCAAAATGTGATTCCTGTTTTTATGGAGTAGAAGACAAAAACATAATAGCTATCAAATAACATAGTATTTATAAATTGTGGTAAATAGTATGAAAGCAATGAAGAAAATGGATATGGGGTGAAACGAAACTACTTTATGTGAGGTTAAAAAAACCTCTTTGAGGAATGAATGTATAAATTGAGAACTGAATAATTAAAAGGTGATAGGCATGTAAATACTGGAGTGAAGTAAATGACAATAACTCGGAAAAAATGTGACAGGAACATAGTGATCAATGAAGGTGTATTAAATGATGAGGATGGAGAAATAAATCAAGGTAAATGCAAGAAGGATCAGGAGATACAGGAATTCATTGGAATTTATATTCCAAGTGTGATGGAAGCCTTTAAAGTGTTTTAAGTAGCAAAGAGATAGGATCTTCTTTACAGTTTAACATGATTCATAGGGGAAAACTAGAGGTGGCAATATGACCGGTTGAACGATGGCTACAAAAGCTCAGATTAGAAATACGATTGATAAATGTCATAGGTATGAACTTAAGAAAATAGAGATACTAAAATACATTTTCAAGGTAGATTAAAGCTCGGTGACAGATTTAATGTAAAAGCAAGCAAGGGTTGGCAACAAACTGGAAAAAAATAAACTTCTGCCTTAAGAAACTACGTATATGGTGCAACTTTTACTGATACCTGGGTGTTTGAATGAAAATGAAGGGTTCTCTTTTGCATTTGAGTTTGACAGTTTTAGATATTGAATTATAAATGCTAAGATTCCATGTAGAAATAGTAATTTTGAACTCAGAGGAATGATTTAGGCTATGAATACATTATTTGATGTAGTAGTGAATAAGTTGCTTTTGCAGAATTACCTGTTTTCTTTTATGTCCAATCAATATTATGGTCTCCTGTGTTCCAGTGTGAACTGATTTAGTCAGGTAATTGGCTACTGTTTTGTTCTCATGAGTTAAAAAGTGTTATCTTAAAGCAGGTGTTTGGTTGTTCTGCTCTACAATGGCTTCTATTGTGTTACCTCTTCTAGATGACTGTGATCCAGTTCTAGCCCTGAGTCCTTCAAATTCCTCTTCCTGTTTTAATTAGTTAATTCTGTCTTTCAAGACCCACACAAGCATTTACCCTTCCTGAAACCAAATCAAAACCAAATTGTACTTATGTCCTACTTCCTAAATTTTCCAAAGCGCTTGCTGAGTACTTATTTCATTGTTGTTCCTTTTTGTTTTTCCAAATGTTTTGATTTAATTTTCTAGGAAATCTTCATGATTTGGATAATGACTTACAACTCATTTTATTCTTGGAACCTGCATGAGAAGCACAGTGCCAAGTTTAGAAAGATGTTCAACAAACAGTAACTGAGCAGAACTTAAACAGATGCTTATCAGAAGTATTAAGTGGAATGACATTTAGGCAGAAATTTCAATTCATTGTAATTGGTAAATATAAATATTTAGGAGTTGATAGACTTCTTGACAATTTTCCATTAAAAGTATATTTGTGGTTACTTAGCATTTTCACAAGGACAGTATTATATGGAATTATACAGAATAATGCAAAGGTACCATTTGACATGAAACAGTAAATGAAGAAATGAAGTTTTTCCATTTTTTATGGTGGTCAGTGAAATTATGCTACCATGTATAAACTCTTCATGGAATAGCCCAAGAGACAACTTCCTTTACACCATTGCTTTTGTTACTGTTGTCACATATCCTCTTGATTCGGAGTACTTGATGAGTTCAATAATTAGAACTTTTAGGAGTTATTAATTCTAATCTAACTGTATTTTTCTTTTCTTTTGTATTCATAGGCCAGTTGAACAAATAGAGTATCATATCAACAAAGCCTCCAGTGAGACCTATTTAGAATAACAGTTCACCATAGCAAGGATACTACCCAATACATTGGTTTGGGTCACCCACTAATCAGCTGAAATAATCTCAAATATTGTTTAAATAGATAATACGTGATCGTTATTTTAGTCAAAAGAAATCATTAGCATCTGTCACATGATGATTTAGTACACGCACATGGAAAGGCACTAGGGGATACAATAACTGAGTAAAATACTTTATCAGCACTCAGGAGCTCAAAGGGAAAACAGATAGTCAAGCAACTATAATGCCATATAAATTAAATAATAGGAATGTGTATGAATTGTTTAAAAAATCAGTAGTATATCCAGGAAGCTAGCCTTGAAAAGTAAGTCAGAATTCACCAGGAAAATAAGGAAAAGAGCACATGGAGAGAGCAACATGAGCGAAAGTGCAGATAGGGCAACATAGGAAAAACTGGTCCCTGGCCCACTTTCCTTCTTTTCCTTCCCCTGCCTGTACATCTTATCCAGCTCCATTCTTTCGTATGGCTTCACTTCCTTGGTCATTCCTATAACCCAGAGATGATCACAATGGAGATGAGGTCTACATTCTGGAAGGTGGACCTGGGGAAGGAACTGGTACAGGCCTTGGATGTAGGCTTGGGACCATTTAGGCAGGGAATTCCAACATCTTAGGCACCAGAAACATGGTGTCGAAGTGTGAAAACATACAGTAACACATTGAACTTGTCCTTTGGCCTCCCAGCTCTTTGCCTTAGGACAAAATGAAAAGAAGACAAGAGCATTCTCAAGTATTGTATCCAAGCCCAGAGCCCCCGTGCATTGGTCCAGGGATTGTACTGGTTGCATTCATGCATGTACTCTCTGCTTATGGGAAGTGTCAGTGTAAATGCAGATCATCACTCCTGAAAATATTTTTCAGGTTCTGACATTGGTATTATTTAATTCTCCAAAACAGAATGGTCAGTAATGGGTAGCTCACTGAGGCATGAGTAGTGAACACAATTCTTACAGTTAAGTGAAGAAAATGTAGCCCTACCAGTAGTTTATCTTCATTTTGTAGATTATGTTTATTTTCCTCTTGTAACTTAATAGGGCTAAGTGTAATAAGATGTTTTTCCAAATTTGTAGCGAGAGTGATATACTTTTCTATAAAAGTTCTGATAGTTAATAATATTTTCTGTGACCTTCTTTGCAGGAAAACAGTTCAATTAACTGCTGTATTAAAAAGTCATTTGTTGTGAGAAGAGAGTACTCATCTTGATTCCATCCCATTTTCATAATCCTTTGAAACACCTTACACATAATAGAAAGCAAATAAACACACTAGACAATTTACTGAACCAAACAGCAGTTCGTCCCCTTTTTTCTCTCATATGTTTATCTCACCATTCCTGCTTAAACGTTTTATCCTCTGGGTGAATACTTTGTTTTTTAATTATTTTGAAGAAAGCTTAACAGAGATAGGAAAATAAGGAAAAGAGAACATGGAGAGAGCAACATGAGCGAAAGTGCAGATAGGGCAACATAGGAAAAACTGGTCCCTGGCCCACTTTCCTTCTTTTCCTTCCCCTGCCTGTACATCTTATCCAGCTCCATTCTTTCGTATGGCTTCACTTCCTTGGTCATTCCTATAACCCAGAGATGATCACAATGGAGATGAGGTCTACATTCTGGAAGGTGGACCTGGGGAAGGAACTGGTACAGGCCTTGGATGTAGGCTTGGGACCATTTAGGCAGGGAATTCCAACATCTTAGGCACCAGAAACATGGTGTCGAAGTGTGAAAACATACAGTAACACATTGAACTTGTCCTTTGGCCTCCCAGCTCTTTGCCTTAGGACAAAATGAAAAGAAGACAAGAGCATTCTCAAGTATTGTATCCAAGCCCAGAGCCCCCGTGCATTGGTCCAGGGATTGTACTGGTTGCATTCATGCATGTACTCTCTGCTTATGGGAAGTGTCAGTGTAAATGCAGATCATCACTCCTGAAAATATTTTTCAGGTTCTGACATTGGTATTATTTAATTCTCCAAAACAGAATGGTCAGTAATGGGTAGCTCACTGAGGCATGAGTAGTGAACACAATTCTTACAGTTAAGTGAAGAAAATGTAGCCCTACCAGTAGTTTATCTTCATTTTGTAGATTATGTTTATTTTCCTCTTGTAACTTAATAGGGCTAAGTGTAATAAGATGTTTTTCCAAATTTGTAGCGAGAGTGATATACTTTTCTATAAAAGTTCTGATAGTTAATAATATTTTCTGTGACCTTCTTTGCAGGAAAACAGTTCAATTAACTGCTGTATTAAAAAGTCATTTGTTGTGAGAAGAGAGTACTCATCTTGATTCCATCCCATTTTCATAATCCTTTGAAACACCTTACACATAATAGAAAGCAAATAAACACACTAGACAATTTACTGAACCAAACAGCAGTTCGTCCCCTTTTTTCTCTCATATGTTTATCTCACCATTCCTGCTTAAACGTTTTATCCTCTGGGTGAATACTTTGTTTTTTAATTATTTTGAAGAAAGCTTAACAGAGATAGGAATAATCCAATTAAAATAGTCTTGTTCTTGCAACTTTTTTACCTATTGTAGAAGTGCAGTTCTTACATTACTTTGGTGGATAAACATGTTAAGAGATTTTATTGAGAAAAATTGAAGCTTAAGAGATATTCCCTAGACACAGTAGCCTTCTCTCTAAATGATAACTTTTTACAGTTTTATTCATGAAAATTTTAACATGTTCCCAGTGATTAAATTCTGTGATTCTCTAATAAAATATCTTTGCTTTGATATGAATAACCAGAGAAGCTCAGCGTCCTCTCAATTAGGACATCCTGTCTTACCGTGTCAGTTAACATTTATTTTTCAGATAATTGCAAATATTATTGTTGGTTTTAAGTATCTGAGCATTGTTAAACATTAACAGTTAACTAATTAATTGATATTAACTTATGTTCATTGTCTAAATCATTATTTAAAAAATTTATTTCTATATGAAATAAAATTTTTATATGTACTTACTGATTTTTACCTTTGACCACTTATAGTGCAATGAAAATTACATACATATCTTGAAAGTTTATGCTGATACACTTTAATATAAACAGCAAGCACAGGAAACAGAGACACGTGAACCACAAACATGCAGATGGCTGTCCAGACCAGAAAGTTACCTGGATTTGATCGATTCTTAAGAATATTTTTGCTGCTTTCTTTTTTTAGTGGCGGGGGCGGGATGGGGAGGGAGGGGGCGGGCGGGCCACTTCTATTGGTCTTTCATTTATCTATTTTTCATCCATCTTTGTTCTTTGGTCCCTGTGGGCCTCCCATCGCAGTGGCCTCTGTTGTCACAGAGCACCAGCCCTGGGCACATGCGCTCCGGCTTGGTAATTGGACATGTCGGTCCAGTTGCTCTGCGGCACGTGGTATCTTCCCAGGCCAGGGATCAAACTGGCGCCCCTTGCACTGCAAGGTGGTGTCCTTACCCACTGGACCACCAGGGAAGCCCCTGCTGCTTTCTTTTGATTTCATCATTATTGTGAAAGGTCCAGCGCTGTGGCTAATGATGTTACGTCAGTAGTTACTATTATTTAATATAAAGTTGTTGAACCATCTATGAGCTATATCCTGGCAAAACACACAGTGAGGAGCACCTAGTTTATATTTCTTTGGAGTTGTTCCCATATCCTTGATGGAAATTTGCCCAGGATTATCGAACTTCATCTGGGCAAGAAGTGCAGTTCTTACATTACTTTGGTGGATAAACATGTTAAGAGATTTTATTGAGAAAAATTGAAGCTTAAGAGATATTCCCTAGACACAGTAGCCTTCTCTCTAAATGATAACTTTTTACAGTTTTATTCATGAAAATTTTAACATGTTCCCAGTGATTAAATTCTGTGATTCTCTAATAAAATATCTTTGCTTTGATATGAATAACCAGAGAAGCTCAGCGTCCTCTCAATTAGGACATCCTGTCTTACCGTGTCAGTTAACATTTATTTTTCAGATAATTGCAAATATTATTGTTGGTTTTAAGTATCTGAGCATTGTTAAACATTAACAGTTAACTAATTAATTGATATTAACTTATGTTCATTGTCTAAATCATTATTTAAAAAATTTATTTCTATATGAAATAAAATTTTTATATGTACTTACTGTTTTTTACCTTTGACCACTTATAGTGCAATGAAAATTACATACATATCTTGAAAGTTTATGCTGATACACTTTAATATAAACAGCAAGCACAGGAAACAGAGACACGTGAACCACAAACATGCAGATGGCTGTCCAGACCAGAAAGTTACCTGGATTTGATCGATTCTTAAGAATATTTTTGCTGCTTTCTTTTTTTAGTGGCGGGGGCGGGATGGGGAGGGAGGGGACGGGCGGGCCACTTCTATTGGTCTTTCATTTATCTATTTTTCATCCATCTTTGTTCTTTGGTCCCTGTGGGCCTCCCATCGCAGTGGCCTCTGTTGTCACAGAGCACCAGCCCTGGGCACATGCGCTCCGGCTTGGTAATTGGACATGTCGGTCCAGTTGCTCTGCGGCACGTGGTATCTTCCCAGGCCAGGGATCAAACTGGCGCCCCTTGCACTGCAAGGTGGTGTCCTTACCCACTGGACCACCAGGGAAGCCCCTGCTGCTTTCTTTTGATTTCATCATTATTGTGAAAGGTCCAGCGCTGTGGCTAATGATGTTACGTCAGTAGTTACTATTATTTAATATAAAGTTGTTGAACCATCTATGAGCTATATCCTGGCAAAACACACAGTGAGGAGCACCTAGTTTATATTTCTTTGGAGTTGTTCCCATATCCTTGATGGAAATTTGCCCAGGATTATCGAACTTCATCTGGGCAAATGAACTCAATTTTCAGTTCACAGTGTGATGGATTTGGAGAATGAACAAATCTGGAAGGACTTATAAACATTCTGTTTTAAATCATGGGCATGTAGTAGGGGATAAAGTGGCAATAAATTCTAAGCTTTTGCATCACATTTGGCATGATTGTGAAAGCTAAAGCAGAAGGAAAGTTTAACATTTCTCAGAGAAAGCAAAGAGGAACAGAAGGCAGAAAACCCAAGGATTAGCACCATGTAAAGGCCAGACTGAGAAGAAAGCTCCAAGAGAGCCAACACTGAGAGAAGAGAGGTTTGTTGAAGGAAGGCGTGGTGAATAGTGTGAAATGCCATTGAATGGTTAAAGAAGAGGGACTGATGATTTTCCTTTTTGTTTCTGAATTTGGAAGTCTGAGTGACCTTTTAAAGATATTTTAGTGGAGTGGTAAACCACAAATATGGAATGCCTAAGAGCCTCAAATGAGA
Source organism: Tragulus kanchil (assembly GCA_022376925.1). Taxonomy (NCBI): domain Eukaryota; kingdom Metazoa; phylum Chordata; class Mammalia; order Artiodactyla; family Tragulidae; genus Tragulus; species Tragulus kanchil. The sequence continues at coordinate 50,155,341 of JAIOJX010000029.1, read as the reverse complement.
TAAGAAAAAGAATTGCTCTGAGAAAGAGAATGCCCTGTCAAGAGATTAGCTTTGTTAAGTTGGAAAGAATTAGCTCTTTGGAAGAATTAGTTTCATCATGTCTTTTTTTTAACACTGACTCTATTATAGACTTTGCTTTTTAAATAGAAAATTTTAATTTTTACATAAGTTTTACTAGATATTATATACTTTTTAAAAAGTTATACTGTAAACAGACTACTACTATGTTCCTTTTTCAGTCTGAATGCAGAAGTTATTTAGCAAAACTTTTCTGACATATGTACCTTATCTAATTTAACATCATATCTAATTAATTTTATAGTTCTAAGTAGAATCTAGCTTGTATTCAAATGTTTTATGATTTGTTTGTTTGCTTACTTACGGTAATATTAGTATAGTAAGCATGCTGAAATATAAGAAAACAAGGTGGTGTCCTTACCCACTGGACCACCAGGGAAGCCCCTGCTGCTTTCTTTTGATTTCATCATTATTGTGAAAGGTCCAGCGCTGTGGCTAATGATGTTACGTCAGTAGTTACTATTATTTAATATAAAGTTGTTGAACCATCTATGAGCTATATCCTGGCAAAACACACAGTGAGGAGCACCTAGTTTATATTTCTTTGGAGTTGTTCCCATATCCTTGATGGAAATTTGCCCAGGATTATCGAACTTCATCTGGGCAAATGAACTCAATTTTCAGTTCACAGTGTGATGGATTTGGAGAATGAACAAATCTGGAAGGACTTATAAACATTCTGTTTTAAATCATGGGCATGTAGTAGGGGATAAAGTGGCAATAAATTCTAAGCTTTTGCATCACATTTGGCATGATTGTGAAAGCTAAAGCAGAAGGAAAGTTTAACATTTCTCAGAGAAAGCAAAGAGGAACAGAAGGCAGAAAACCCAAGGATTAGCACCATGTAAAGGCCAGACTGAGAAGAAAGCTCCAAGAGAGCCAACACTGAGAGAAGAGAGGTTTGTTGAAGGAAGGCGTGGTGAATAGTGTGAAATGCCATTGAATGGTTAAAGAAGAGGGACTGATGATTTTCCTTTTTGTTTCTGAATTTGGAAGTCTGAGTGACCTTTTAAAGATATTTTAGTGGAGTGGTAAACCACAAATATGGAATGCCTAAGAGCCTCAAATGAGATAAGAAAAAGAATTGCTCTGAGAAAGAGAATGCCCTGTCAAGAGATTAGCTTTGTTAAGTTGGAAAGAATTAGCTCTTTGGAAGAATTAGTTTCATCATGTCTTTTTTTTAACACTGACTCTATTATAGACTTTGCTTTTTAAATAGAAAATTTTAATTTTTACATAAGTTTTACTAGATATTATATACTTTTTAAAAAGTTATACTGTAAACAGACTACTACTATGTTCCTTTTTCAGTCTGAATGCAGAAGTTATTTAGCAAAACTTTTCTGACATATGTACCTTATCTAATTTAACATCATATCTAATTAATTTTATAGTTCTAAGTAGAATCTAGCTTGTATTCAAATGTTTTATGATTTGTTTGTTTGCTTACTTACGGTAATATTAGTATAGTAAGCATGCTGAAATATAAGAAAAGTGTGTGTCTGTCTAACCATACTTTTTGTGCGGAGTGTACTTAGAATTGTGGACATCAGTGATAGCTACAAATTCATTAGTATATCAATTTTTTAAAAAACCAAAGATGAGTATCAGAGTTTTTCTGATCCCCACAATGCCGGAAGCTACCTATAATTTGATTGTGATGATGTATTACAGTTTATACTTTTTTTTCTTCTTCTTCTTCTTTATTTTAAAGGTTTTACAGAGTTTTGTTGTTCACAGACATGTATGTTCCAAGATCAGTCATATGCATATCCCTGGCCCCTACCCCCCAACCTCCCCCCTTCCCACCCCTCCGGACCATCGCCCCATGCCATTGTAAGCACTCCTATTCCCTTAGCACAATGACAATAGCTATCTTTTTCACACATGACAGTATAGGTTTCCATGTTACTCCCTCCATGCCTCCCCCTCCCTATTTCTTCCCCACAATGTCCCTAAGTCTATTCTCTGTTTTTCTATGAGTTCACTGTGTGTGTTATCAAGGCCGTCCTACTAGATTCCATATATGTGTGTTAGTATACTATATTTGTCTTTCTCTTTTTGACTTACTTCACTTTTTATGACAGGTTCTAGAGCCAGCCACTTCATTAAGACTGAGTCTTCTGCATTTCTTTTAACAGCTGAGTAGTTCATTGTACAGAGTTTCTGTATCCATTCAGGGTTCATGTTCGCTATTTAGACTAAAACCTAAACTTTGTTAAGTTGGGAAGAATTAGCTCTTTGGAAGAATTAGTTTCATCATGTCTGTGTTGTAACACTGACTCGATTATAGGCTTTGCTTTTATAATAGAATATTTTTATTGTTACGTATGTGTGACTTGATATTATATACTTTTTAAAAAGTTATACTGTAAACAGACTACTACTATGTTCCTTTTTCAGTCTGAATGCAGAAGTTATTTAGCAAAACTTTTCTGACATATGTACCTTATCTAATTTAACATCATATCTAATTAATTTTATAGTTCTAAGTAGAATCTAGCTTGTATTCAAATGTTTTATGATTTGTTTGTTTGCTTACTTACGGTAATATTAGTATAGTAAGCATGCTGAAATATAAGAAAAGTGTGTGTCTGTCTAACCATACTTTTTGTGCGGAGTGTACTTAGAATTGTGGACATCAGTGATAGCTACAAATTCATTAGTATATCAATTTTTTAAAAAACCAAAGATGAGTATCAGAGTTTTTCTGATCCCCACAATGCCGGAAGCTACCTATAATTTGATTGTGATGATGTATTACAGTTTATACTTTTTTTTCTTCTTCTTCTTCTTTATTTTAAAGGTTTTACAGAGTTTTGTTGTTCACAGACATGTATGTTCCAAGATCAGTCATATGCATATCCCTGGCCCCTACCCCCCAACCTCCCCCCTTCCCACCCCTCCGGACCATCGCCCCATGCCATTGTAAGCACTCCTATTCCCTTAGCACAATGACAATAGCTATCTTTTTCACACATGACAGTATAGGTTTCCATGTTACTCCCTCCATGCCTCCCCCTCCCTATTTCTTCCCCACAATGTCCCTAAGTCTATTCTCTGTTTTTCTATGAGTTCACTGTGTGTGTTATCAAGGCCGTCCTACTAGATTCCATATATGTGTGTTAGTATACTATATTTGTCTTTCTCTTTTTGACTTACTTCACTTTTTATGACAGGTTCTAGAGCCAGCCACTTCATTAAGACTGAGTCTTCTGCATTTCTTTTAACAGCTGAGTAGTATTCCATTGTATATATGTACCAGAGTTTCTGTATCCATTCATTTGTCGATGGACACCTAGGTTGCTTCCATGTTCTGGCTATTGTATAGAGAGCTGCAATGAATATTGGGGTACAGGTGGTTCTTTCAGTTTTGATTTCATCAGGATATAGGCCTAGTAGTGGGATTGCTGGATCATAGGGTGCTTCCAATTTATACTTTAATCCTGTTCTTTTGTCTTAATTTATAACAGTACGAAAACCATTACACTAAAGCATAAGCTAGACCTTAGGTGCTGAACTATTTATTGGGTCCCATTATATACTTCACTTACATTTCTAGAAATTAAATTATTATTTGATAAGTTTAAGGACCATACAGTCTCACATGTGTGATCTGAAAGGTAGAGGAAGGAGGAAGAATCTGTGAATTCATTCAGTCTGCAAATGTCTGAGGTCAGAGAATCCTAGGAGAAAAAAATGTCATTACAAACTGTGAGTAACAGCTAACTTTCAAAGCAAAGCACCCCAAGTTTTTCAGTAACGAGAGCCATCACTTTACTGAAAAAGTGTATAGATGAGGAAGAAAGACAAATAATCAAGATCTGCCATTGTGCATTCAAGAATCTGGATAAAAAAGTGGTGAAAAGCTTTTGAGAGAAATTAGTTTATGTATATATGTATGTGTGTGTATAGATAGATAAACAGACAGACAGATCTCCTCAGGCTGTTCCCTGAGGATCTGGAGCAGACAGTATTGAATTTGTGATCAGTAGACATTGGACTGAGTACATATGGACAAAAAAGAATGCAGATTGCTTGCATTTGGACAGTATTCATGAAAAAATCTAGGCAATTTTTTAATGGTTTTGCACAATGACAATAGCTATCTTTTCACACATGACAGTATAGGTTTCCATGTTACTCCCTCCATGCCTCCTCCCTATTTCTTCCCCACAATGTCCCTAAGTCTATTCTCTGTTTTTCTATGAGTTCACTGTGTGTGTTATCAAGGCCGTCCTACTAGATTCCATATATGTGTGTTAGTATACTATATTTGTCTTTCTCTTTTTGACTTACTTCACTTTTTATGACAGGTTCTAGAGCCAGCCACTTCATTAAGACTGAGTCTTCTGCATTTCTTTTAACAGCTGAGTAGTATTCCATTGTATATATGTACCAGAGTTTCTGTATCCATTCATTTGTCGATGGACACCTAGGTTGCTTCCATGTTCTGGCTATTGTATAGAGAGCTGCAATGAATATTGGGGTACAGGTGGTTCTTTCAGTTTTGATTTCATCAGGATATAGGCCTAGTAGTGGGATTGCTGGATCATAGGGTGCTTCCAATTTATACTTTAATCCTGTTCTTTTGTCTTAATTTATAACAGTACGAAAACCATTACACTAAAGCATAAGCTAGACCTTAGGTGCTGAACTATTTATTGGGTCCCATTATATACTTCACTTACATTTCTAGAAATTAAATTATTATTTGATAAGTTTAAGGACCATACAGTCTCACATGTGTGATCTGAAAGGTAGAGGAAGGAGGAAGAATCTGTGAATTCATTCAGTCTGCAAATGTCTGAGGTCAGAGAATCCTAGGAGAAAAAAATGTCATTACAAACTGTGAGTAACAGCTAACTTTCAAAGCAAAGCACCCCAAGTTTTTCAGTAACGAGAGCCATCACTTTACTGAAAAAGTGTATAGATGAGGAAGAAAGACAAATAATCAAGATCTGCCATTGTGCATTCAAGAATCTGGATAAAAAAGTGGTGAAAAGCTTTTGAGAGAAATTAGTTTATGTATATATGTATGTGTGTGTATAGATAGATAAACAGACAGACAGATCTCCTCAGGCTGTTCCCTGAGGATCTGGAGCAGACAGTATTGAATTTGTGATCAGTAGACATTGGACTGAGTACATATGGACAAAAAAGAATGCAGATTGCTTGCATTTGGACAGTATTCATGAATACACATACAAGTGTCTAGGCAAGGGTAAATAGGACAGATTCCCTCAGGTATCTTGATTTTAGGTGAGAGGAGGCCAGTCATACCTCCAGTTCTGCCTGAGTCATTGCACTCACCAAAGGGCATTGATTCCTGTGTGATCTGTAGAGCCATGGGGATTTTCCAAGGGGTTTTACATTAAATTTCTATGTTTTAGGACATAATTTTGCTCATATTTTCTCTTGGTTTTTTATATGCAACATATAGTGCGCTGCCCACTGTCTGTTAGTTGTTACTGATTTTTCTCATTATTTCATCTAACCTAAATGTGTATACCAGTGGAAAAAAGAAGCTCTGTCACATGGGAATGAAATGAGGGAAGCCAAATATGAGCAATGATACGTGTTCTTTAGAAAATGTGTGTTCATAGGATTCTAGACTAACAACTTAGTAGACTTCCTAGAATTTGACTCTGACAACCATATTGAAACCATAAATTCATCAGTATTGATAGTTCTTTTCCCACTTAATTTATCAGAGTAGCATAAAATCACTAGTGCCAATTGTTTTTAGCCTTAAAATTAAAAAGAAAAAAAAAATTTTTTTTTTTTTTTTTGGCTGTGCTGGGTCTTCAGTGCAGTGTGCAGCTTTCTCTAGTTGTGAGCAGGAGCTATTCTCTAGTCAAAGTGCATGGGCTTCTCATTGCGGTGACTTCTCTCGTTATGGAGCACTGGCTCTAGGGCATATGCACTTCATTAGTTGTGGCTTTCGGGCTCTGGAGTGTGGGCTCAGCTTAGTTGCCCTACATTATGTGGGATGTTCCCAGACCAGGGGTCAAACCAGTGTCCCCTGCATTGTAAGGCAGAGTCTTAACTAATGAACCACCAGGAAAGCCCTGTTTTGGCTTTTTAAAGTCCAGTGCAAAGAAAATTTATTTTAAAAAGTGCAGTGCACGTGCGCAGAGCGGCTGGACCGATGTGTCCAATTACCGAGTCGGACGGAGCTCTGGGGCGCATGCGCCCAGAGCTGGTGCTCTGCGACAACAGAGGCCACTGCGATGGGAGGCCCACACGGGCCAAAGAACAAGGATGGATGAAAAATAGATAAATGAAAGACCAATAGAAGTGGCCCGCCTGCCTGCCCTCCCTCCCCAACCCACCCCACCCCCCAGAAAAAATGTTAAAAAAATAAAAGCAGTGCACGTGGCTTTGTGTTTCTCTCCTTTTCAAGCGTGGATTTATTTTGCTACTTTTTAATCTGTCCCCCAAATTAGAACTCGGCTACTTATCATGTACTGAAATTTATGTAAACAGAGCACACAGACTATTTCTCAATGTTACATCTCCATTTAATAGCAAAAGATCATGTGGGAGCTCAAAGCACTGAGATTTGAAAGAGATAAACTATTTGCTGACGGTGATAAGATTAGTGCTTGCAAAACCATGTGCGTGTATTCTTCACATACTTCACAAGAAAATAAGGATCTGGGTGCCATTATTGTTTGTTTTAATTAGAGTGGTTTCTTGGCCTTTCAGTATCACCTCCTTTCTTTTATACAAAAGGAACAAGCTTTTAGCTTTTATTCTTTTTGAAGAAAAATTCAGCTGTTTTTTTTGAAATCCCACTTAATTTATCAGAGTAGCATAAAATCACTAGTGCCAATTGTTTTTAGCCTTAAAATTAAAAAGAAAAAAATTTTTTTTTTTTTTGGCTGTGCTGGGTCTTCAGTGCAGTGTGCAGCTTTCTCTAGTTGTGAGCAGGAGCTATTCTCTAGTCAAAGTGCATGGGCTTCTCATTGCGGTGACTTCTCTCGTTATGGAGCACTGGCTCTAGGGCATATGCACTTCATTAGTTGTGGCTTTCGGGCTCTGGAGTGTGGGCTCAGCTTAGTTGCCCTACATTATGTGGGATGTTCCCAGACCAGGGGTCAAACCAGTGTCCCCTGCATTGTAAGGCAGAGTCTTAACTAATGAACCACCAGGAAAGCCCTGTTTTGGCTTTTTAAAGTCCAGTGCAAAGAAAATTTATTTTAAAAAGTGCAGTGCACGTGCGAGAGCGGCTGGACCGATGTGTCCAATTACCGAGTCGGACGGAGCTCTGGGGCGCATGCGCCCAGAGCTGGTGCTCTGCGACAACAGAGGCCACTGCGATGGGAGGCCCACACGGGCCAAAGAACAAGGATGGATGAAAATGGAGAAATGAAAGACCAATAGAAGTGGCCCGCCTGCCTGCCCTCCCTCCCCAACCCACCCCACCCCCCAGAAAAAATGTTAAAAAAATAAAAGCAGTGCACGTGGCTTTGTGTTTCTCTCCTTTTCAAGCGTGGATTTATTTTGCTACTTTTTAATCTGTCCCCCAAATTAGAACTCGGCTACTTATCATGTACTGAAATTTATGTAAACAGAGCACACAGACTATTTCTCAATGTTACATCTCCATTTAATAGCAAAAGATCATGTGGGAGCTCAAAGCACTGAGATTTGAAAGAGATAAACTATTTGCTGACGGTGATAAGATTAGTGCTTGCAAAACCATGTGCGTGTATTCTTCACATACTTCACAAGAAAATAAGGATCTGGGTGCCATTATTGTTTGTTTTAATTAGAGTGGTTTCTTGGCCTTTCAGTATCACCTCCTTTCTTTTATACAAAAGGAACAAGCTTTTAGCTTTTATTCTTTTTGAAGAAAATTCACTGTAGGAAACCTATGGAAAATTAATTTTGTTCTCATATACTAAGCTGTCTTGTACCTTTCTATTCATGTCATTCTTCTGAGCATAGTCCAGTGTATTATGTACAAACAAGATGATTTTTAAATTTTAAATAAAGGATGTGATGAGATAGTGTTTTACACTGAATATGGGTAGAAATCTTCCAGTTGTAAGTGTGCCTGAGGCATAGACAACTTGTAGCAGATGTCACAACATTGACATACTGGGAATTTCTGTAGATTTCATTTTAACTACTGGTTATGATATAGCTTCTTATGATGGAAGATACTTGTTTTTACCAATGCCTCCAAAATGTAATCTTTATTTTTAAAGTAAATAATCTGAAATACTTGTCATGAACATGAAAATAATGCAAACTCTAATCACTCACAGAAAATAATTTATCTTGTCTCAGTACTTGTGCTTACTCGCTTCAATTGTGTCTGACTCTTTGTAACCCTGTGGACTGTATAGCCTGCCAGCCTCCTCTGTCTGTAGGGATTCTCTAGACAAGAATACTGGAATGGGTTGCCATTGTCAATTTTCCCAGCAGATGTGGTCAGTGATCATAATATAAAAGAGTCCACGAAGAATCTACACTCAGAGAAATGCTCCCTGTGCTCAGTTTTAAAGTAAAATTCCAAAAGGTTTAAACCATTGCACAGCATCAACTTTGTCTAGTGAATAAGAAAAAAGTCACTTAATTGGATTTATATACTTGAAGGAAGCATATTAAGTTACAGTCTAGGGAAATGTTTGGTTTTTTAATGATCATATAGCTATTCCTTTTAGAGTATCTTTATATTCGATTATGGTTTGTTATTTACCACCTGTATTCCAGAGAACTGACAAAATATTGGACATAGATGAGATTTATTATATATTTCCAAGTTCATATTAAAAGTGTTGTCCTTTTAATAATGGGGTTCCCTGGTGGTAAAGAATCTTTCTTCAATGGAGGAGACTTGGGTTTAACCTGGGTAAGTTTTCCCCCCTGGAGTTTTTGCAGAGGAGCTTGGCAGGCTTCAGTATCACCTCCTTTCTTTTATACAAAAGGAACAAGCTTTTAGCTTTTATTCTTTTTGAAGAAAATTCACTGTAGGAAACCTATGGAAAATTAATTTTGTTCTCATATACTAAGCTGTCTTGTACCTTTCTATTCATGTCATTCTTCTGAGCATAGTCCAGTGTATTATGTACAAACAAGATGATTTTTAAATTTTAAATAAAGGATGTGATGAGATAGTGTTTTACACTGAATATGGGTAGAAATCTTCCAGTTGTAAGTGTGCCTGAGGCATAGACAACTTGTAGCAGATGTCACAACATTGACATACTGGGAATTTCTGTAGATTTCATTTTAACTACTGGTTATGATATAGCTTCTTATGATGGAAGATACTTGTTTTTACCAATGCCTCCAAAATGTAATCTTTATTTTTAAAGTAAATAATCTGAAATACTTGTCATGAACATGAAAATAATGCAAACTCTAATCACTCACAGAAAATAATTTATCTTGTCTCAGTACTTGTGCTTACTCGCTTCAATTGTGTCTGACTCTTTGTAACCCTGTGGACTGTATAGCCTGCCAGCCTCCTCTGTCTGTAGGGATTCTCTAGACAAGAATACTGGAATGGGTTGCCATTGTCAATTTTCCCAGCAGATGTGGTCAGTGATCATAATATAAAAGAGTCCACGAAGAATCTACACTCAGAGAAATGCTCCCTGTGCTCAGTTTTAAAGTAAAATTCCAAAAGGTTTAAACCATTGCACAGCATCAACTTTGTCTAGTGAATAAGAAAAAAGTCACTTAATTGGATTTATATACTTGAAGGAAGCATATTAAGTTACAGTCTAGGGAAATGTTTGGTTTTTTAATGATCATATAGCTATTCCTTTTAGAGTATCTTTATATTCGATTATGGTTTGTTATTTACCACCTGTATTCCAGAGAACTGACAAAATATTGGACATAGATGAGATTTATTATATATTTCCAAGTTCATATTAAAAGTGTTGTCCTTTTAATAATGGGGTTCCCTGGTGGTAAAGAATCTTTCTTCCAATGGAGGAGACTTGGGTTTAATCCTTGGGTAGGGAAGATCCCCTGGAGAAGGAAATGGCAACCCACTTCAGTATTCTTGCCTGGGAGATTCTTTTGGCAGAGGAGCTTGGCAGGCTTCAGTCCATGGAGTCACAAAGAGTCGGACATGATTTAGTGACTAAACCACAACAACTTTTTAATAATATAATTCTCAAGTAAGCTTTGTAAGATATTTCAAAGCAACAGCTGTGTTTATTGTTTTTCAGGGAATAATTTCCATATAAGTAAAGATACTTTCTTTAAACTGCTTAACATTTAAGGAAGAAAAATGGCCCATAAAGTTTTCCCAGTATGCAGGTTTTACCTTGAAAGATTGTGATCAAAACAGTTGTGACATATGAAGCACAGGTCAATAGTGAAAAATATGGTCACTGTATTATTTGCAGTTGAGTTTTTTGTTGTTTTTTTCCCCCAAAATATTTTTTATGATGGCTCTTTTCAGGACATTTTAAGCTGTTCCATCCAGGTGGAATTAGTGGTAAAGCATATGTTTGCCAGTGCAGGAAACACAAGAGATGTTGGTTCCATCCCTGGGTTGGGAAGATCCCTGGAGGAAAAAAGGTAACCCACTCCAGTATTCTTACCTGGGCAGAGGGACCTAGCGGGTTGTAATCTATGAGATCACAGAGAGTGAGACAAGACTGAGCACGCATGCATGTACACACACATAACACACACACACACACCTGAAAATACAAAATTCTGAGATATAATAATGGTTGTTTACTAGAGGAATCTTAACTATCACTGTCATTTTCCATTGAAACATTCATGAAAATGTACAGATTATATATGCAGCATGAGTAAAGTTCTAAAAATTCAATTTAAATATCTGTAAGATATAAAAGGAATTATAGCTATCAAATCACAATTCAAGCATAGGTAGAAATAGGGGAATATTTTCTCTACCCCTTGGAGAGATGTGGCTTTTAGGAATCAAAAACTAACATCATTCCAAACAGGAAGCCTTGGTACAAGAACCAGAAAACCTAGTAATAAAACCTTGTAAACAAAAACTCCATCTGGATAATTACTATATATGTTTATAAAATTTAATATAAAGGTAACAAATAATGGTAAGATATATTATCTGTATATAAAATGCCAGATTTTCCTAATGAAATGTAGAGTTGAATGGGTAACTGAGGTCAAGTAAAATTATGCTTGATTCCTTATCCTATTTAATAAAATATAAATGAATAAATTATTTACATTAATGATTGATAAAATAAATTTAATTTTGAAAAAAATAAAACCTTCCAGGAATTAAGTTTAAGGAATATTTATGCATGCATGCATACAAACTTAGATTTGATTTTTTGCGGGGAGGCACTTTTATTGGTCTTTCTTTTATCTCTTTTCATCTATTTTTGTTCTTTTGGCCTGTGTGGGCCTCCCATTGCGGTGGCCTCTCTCGCTGCAGAGCACCCTGTCTGGGCGCATGCGTTTCAGAGCTCTAGTTCAGTAGTTGGGCACATTGGTCCAGCCGCTCTGCAGCACTTGGGATCTTCCCAGACCAGGGATCGAACCAGCGCTCCTTGCACTGCAAGGCAGTGGCCTTACCCACTGGACCACCAAGGAAGCCCTAAATTTGATTGTAAAATGAAATCTTAATGTTTCTTGAGGAAAAAAAATATGTTATAAATTGAGTGTCAAAAGAAAAGGCAGAAATTTGAAGACTTTGTAAAAATACCTCGTCTAGGATGATTGTGTTAATTTGTTGTTTTACATTTAGATGAGAGGGAGAGGACGTGTAACCGTATGACTAATTCTTGTTGGTATTTGACAGAAAACAACAAAATTCTGTAAAGTAATTTAAACATTCTTATTGTAGAGTTAGGATTTCTTGGTAGGAATACTGAAATAAGCTTCATCAGTAGTTTTCTGCTATAAATATGTGATATCACAGACCATGTGGTCATGGTTCTGTAGCCACTCCAAGCAAATATGGTTAAAAAAAAAAAAAAAAACACCTCTTTCAGAATGAGGTATTGTGTTGTCTTTTTTTTTTCTTTCCCCTGCAGATAACTTGAAAACATTTAGCCAGAAGAAAATGCTTTTATTATTAAAGAAAACAACATAATTATTAAGAGGAACATGCTCTCAATTTTTACAATCAGATGCTAGATTTTACTGTGTATAGGCTCAAGTAATATATCTAGTAGTTTCTTTTGATAAAAGAGCTTATATGTTTTTTCAAATGAATTTTCATGCCTATGTCTTCTTTATGATGAAGCATGCAAACTGTATTGTCAAGTATAGAGAAAAATACCCCCCAAAGTACTTGCCATTCATCTTTATCAAGAGGAATGAAGTAATGCTGACTCAATTTCAAGGACATAGAGATCCAACTGAGAAATTAAAAGGGCCATTAATACCACTTTCAGTGATGCACATTAATATGGGTAGCTTCAAATTTTTCACAGTACAGTAGAAAAAGCAATATGCCTTGAGAATTTTGAGCATAAAATTACATGCTATGAGGATTTTAGGATGCCCTTTTGGTAGCACAGTATAAATCCCTTTACCTTTCATTTCTCCCTGATCCCTATTCCAAAGTTGCATGATACAGTGTAGTTCCAAAGTATTGTACTTGATTTAAAGTTAAGTTCATTGGCTACCATAAGTGAAATTTATAAGCTTATACAAATATGCCATCATGTAGTAATAAAATTTTAAGAAAATGCTATGGTCATTCATTTGCAGAGAGCTAAGAACTAAAGTACTTAAGGTCTTACGGGAAAAAAAAGCCTGATTATAGTTATCAATTGTATTTGAAGTTCACTGTTAGTTTTTGAAAAAGAATGAGTAAGGACTACTTAATCCTTCCGATAAGTTATTTCATAAAATAAAGACCAAAAATAAAGAAATCTTCAAAGTGATAACAAAATGTACCTATATTACATAGCTCAGACTGCCAAACTGTGTTCTGCAGCTGAGATCCAGCCCATCTCCTGTTTTTGAAATGAAATTTTATGGGAACAGGTCTATTTATTTGTTTGTGTATGACTGCTTTCCTACTGAAACTTTAGAATTGAGTAGTTGTTACAGAAATTGGCCCATGCCTAACAGTTTTACTGTATAGCCCTTCATAGAAAATTCTTATTGATATCTTGCATATAAAAACCCAAAGCCAAAACATTAATGCCATACTAAAATATAATCAATTAACTCTTAGTTTTACAATCAGATGCTAGATTTTACTGTGTATAGGCTCAAGTAATATATCTAGTAGTTTCTTTTGATAAAAGAGCTTATATGTTGTTTAAATGAATTTTCATGCCTATGTCTTCTTTATGATGAAGCATGCAAACTGTATTGTCAAGTATAGAGAAAAATACCCCCCAAAGTACTTGCCATTCATCTTTATCAAGAGGAATGAAGTAATGCTGACTCAATTTCAAGGACATAGAGATCCAACTGAGAAATTAAAAGGGCCATTAATACCACTTTCAGTGATGCACATTAATATGGGTAGCTTCAAATTTTTCACAGTACAGTAGAAAAAGCAATATGCCTTGAGAATTTTGAGCATAAAATTACATGCTATGAGGATTTTAGGATGCCCTTTTGGTAGCACAGTATAAATCCCTTTACCTTTCATTTCTCCCTGATCCCTATTCCAAAGTTGCATGATACAGTGTAGTTCCAAAGTATTGTACTTGATTTAAAGTTAAGTTCATTGGCTACCATAAGTGAAATTTATAAGCTTATACAAATATGCCATCATGTAGTAATAAAAATTTTAAGAAAATGCTATGGTCATTCATTTGCAGAGAGCTAAGAACTAAAGTACTTAAGGTCTTACGGGAAAAAAAAAAAGCCTGATTATAGTTATCAATTGTATTTGAAGTTCACTGTTAGTTTTTGAAAAAGAATGAGTAAGGACTACTTAATCCTTCCGATAAGTTATTTCATAAAATAAAGACCAAAAATAAAGAAATCTTCAAAGTGATAACAAAATGTACCTATATTACATAGCTCAGACTGCCAAACTGTGTTCTGCAGCTGAGATCCAGCCCATCTCCTGTTTTTGAAATGAAATTTTATGGGAACAGGTCTATTTATTTGTTTGTGTATGACTGCTTTCCTACTGAAACTTTAGAATTGAGTAGTTGTTACAGAAATTGGCCCATGCCTAACAGTTTTACTGTATAGCCCTTCATAGAAAATTCTTATTGATATCTTGCATATAAAAACCCAAAGCCAAAACATTAATGCCATACTAAAATATAATCAATTAACTCTTAGTTTTATTAATGTCTTTGGACTTTAGTATAAATACATAAACCTATTATGACATGAAAGATATCTTGATACAACATCACTAGTTTGAATCCTTAATATTTAAGTAGTAAACTAGTGATCCCTTAGAGATGTAAATGTGGGATAAAAGTGAATTATATATCACCTTTGTTCCACATTTACAACAGGTTTTAATACCTCATTTCATTTAAACCATTAAAAATCAGAAGATTTTACATTATGAATGGTATAAGATTGGTCTTTTTCTAAAAGAAATTTCATAATTATATATTACAGTGAAAATATATTCTTTGAATTAGAGTCTTCACTGTCATTTTTTTCCTCCCATAGAGAAGTCTGCCATTCAAGTAGAATCCTAGTATTTTTAATGCCTAGCCTAGCACTTAGCAGATGCCCCATAAATATGTTAAACAAATGAATTTCTTTTGATAAAATTTTGTAACCTTTGTCTCTTACTGCCTATGAAAGGATGATTTGGTAGCTATTCAGTTTTCTGCAGACAACATTTGGTAAGGAAGTAAAAACAGGACATGGAAATTATATTAATCATAAGCACACAATTTCCAGAGATTACTTTTCACTTGGAGATAATGAAACAGCCATGGCTGGTTAGCTTTTGATTTACTCAACATTTCTATGGCTGATCTTTCCATTTAAATAGATTTGTGAGTCTCTTCCTTAGACATTGAATTTACGAAATTTTTTCATGAGTTTAAAATTATTTTTCAGTTTTCAAAAGAATGAGTAAGGACTACTTAATCCTTCCGATAAGTTATTTCATAAAATAAAGACCAAAAATAAAGAAATCTTCAAAGTGATAACAAAATGTACCTATATTACATAGCTCAGACTGCCAAACTGTGTTCTGCAGCTGAGATCCAGCCCATCTCCTGTTTTTGAAATGAAATTTTATGGGAACAGGTCTATTTATTTGTTTGTGTATGACTGCTTTCCTACTGAAACTTTAGAATTGAGTAGTTGTTACAGAAATTGGCCCATGCCTAACAGTTTTACTGTATAGCCCTTCATAGAAAATTCTTATTGATATCTTGCATATAAAAACCCAAAGCCAAAACATTAATGCCATACTAAAATATAATCAATTAACTCTTAGTTTTATTAATGTCTTTGGACTTTAGTATAAATACATAAACCTATTATGACATGAAAGATATCTTGATACAACATCACTAGTTTGAATCCTTAATATTTAAGTAGTAAACTAGTGATCCCTTAGAGATGTAAATGTGGGATAAAAGTGAATTATATATCACCTTTGTTCCACATTTACAACAGGTTTTAATACCTCATTTCATTTAAACCATTAAAAATCAGAAGATTTTACATTATGAATGGTATAAGATTGGTCTTTTTCTAAAAGAAATTTCATAATTATATATTACAGTGAAAATATATTCTTTGAATTAGAGTCTTCACTGTCATTTTTTTCCTCCCATAGAGAAGTCTGCCATTCAAGTAGAATCCTAGTATTTTTAATGCCTAGCCTAGCACTTAGCAGATGCCCCATAAATATGTTAAACAAATGAATTTCTTTTGATAAAATTTTGTAACCTTTGTCTCTTACTGCCTATGAAAGGATGATTTGGTAGCTATTCAGTTTTCTGCAGACAACATTTGGTAAGGAAGTAAAAACAGGACATGGAAATTATATTAATCATAAGCACACAATTTCCAGAGATTACTTTTCACTTGGAGATAATGAAACAGCCATGGCTGGTTAGCTTTTGATTTACTCAACATTTCTATGGCTGATCTTTCCATTTAAATAGATTTGTGAGTCTCTTCCTTAGACATTGAATTTATCCAGAAACACTCTCTCTTTCCATGAAGTTAAATTAATATTGATTTTTCTTTTAGTTTTAAAAGCCATCAATTGAGTTTTAAAATGTATCAGTGATTATTATGAGAATTAAATAGTGCTAGTAAAATGACCAACTTTAATTAATCCAGTTGAGCAGTTAATGACCACATTTTTTACATGAAGCTCTGTTCCCTTGTTTAGTGGCATTTTTTTCAGGAAGAAGTACAGTAGGAATAGTACAGTCTGTCTGCATAAAGAGCTGATCATAACATAGAAACTCTGTAACTAATCTTTTCAGAAGCTGAAAGTACAAAATAAAGGAAGTATGAAGACAGCAGTTTGACCCCTTAAAATAATTTACAATTAAGGAGGTAAAGAATTAGGTTCTATGTCTTCCTATCCAGAGTTTCTACATTGGAAAACTAAAAGGAAATACTAACCAGTCCTTGAGGGATGTGTCATAGTTATTGCCATTTAAAAAATGAAACAGTAGTGGTTTGGGGTTTTTTGCTGTTCTGTTTTTTTAATTTTATATTTTTTAACACTTAAAACATTTTGGGGTATAGTCAGTTAATAATGTTGTGATAGTTTCAGGTGAACAGCTGAGGGACTCAGCCTTATATACGTACACATGTTTTCATTCTTCCCCAAACCGCCTTCCCATCCAGGCTGGCACAAAGCATTGAGCAGACTTCCACATACTATACAGTAGGTTTTTGTCAGTTATCCATTGTAAATATAGCAGAATCCCTTATATGTGGAATTTAAAATGAAATGATACAAATGAATTTACTTACAAAACAGAGACTCTCAGGTTTAGAAAATGAACTAATGGCTGCTGGGGGAAAGGGATAGCTAAGAACAGGGATTGTTAATTTTACTTTATTTTCTTATACCGGCTATTTTTGATATACTCAAATAATTACCTGTACTTCCCCCCCCCATGAATCAGCTTTTCTTGCCGTTCAATTATTTAAGCATGACAATTGGTTTAAGTCCATTAAAGAGGGTCTCGATAAATTTGAGGTAGCCCTTAGAGCTTCTCCCCTAGATGAAGGGCTTCAAAAAGTTAATGCCATTGCTTCTACCCTTGACTTCTCAGCCAGAAGTAGAAATGATTATGGATCAAAGATATATACAGGTGTGCCTGTAATCTAATGGAGTGGATCATAATCAAATATACAAGAAGTCAACAAAATGTTAAAAGGATTTGCACTATCTTGGACTGAAAAGCATGGAGACTGTTGACAATGAAAAAAGGACTCTTGGCCCTCAGCCTTCTATGGGGAGAAAGTACTGTAGAACTGCTTAGATGCAAATATGAGGCATTTCTCATAGAATAGGAATGAATCAGAGGACCCAAGATTACAGACAACAGAGTCAAAAACCCTGGAGAACTATTCATAAGAGGGCAAACTGGGTTCTAATCAACATTTCCTACCTCCAGTGTGAGGTAGATACAGAAAAGGCATTTGCTTTCAATGTGTGATTCCATATGTAACTGCAATACAAATAGAACAAAACAGAACAGTTAATACATTAGAAATAGATGGGAATTTCCAAAGCCATACAGATCTTTCATAAAAATCCAGAACAAGCATCATCTTAAATAAGATAACAGTAGAAGTAATCCCTTAAAGTAGTGAATAAATCAAATATATCTACTATCACCACATCTGTTCTGTGTTTTATTGGAGGCCCTGGATAGTATAAGAAGAAATAAAAAAACATATTGGGGCATAGGATAAGAATGCAAAAAATTATTAGGAGGTAATTTTTATCATTCATATAGAAAATCCAAAAAAATCTGTAAATCTAGTAAACCATATGTAAGAAGTCAATGTTTCACCTAGGAAACAAAAATAAAGAGAAGATACTATTTGCAGTAGTGTAAATACCACTTAGAAAAATATACCAGTCTATCACAAGATGCATGAAATGTCTATAGGTAAAATACAAAAAAAATTTAAAGCTACTAAAAATAATTGATAGCTGCAAAGGGATACTGTGTTTATAATTAGGAAAATTTAATGTCATAGCAAATATTGAATTTTCCCACTTGATCTGCACATTTAATGTAATTTCAATAGAAATTTCTATAGGGTCATTTTTTTATGGAGTACTATTGATTTGCAATGTTGTCTTAGTTTCAGGTGTACAGTAATGTGAGTCAGTTATAACTATATATATATTTCTATTCTTTTTTTATTAGACTATTACCGAGTATCAAGTAGAGTTCCCTGTTCTATACAGTAGGTCCTTATTAGCTATCTATTTTATATGTAGTCGTGTGTACATGTCATTTCCAATCTCCCTATTTATTCCTTTTCCTTACCCCCTAAGTAAGTAACCATAAGTTTGTTTTCTACGTCTGTAATCCTTATTTCTGTTTTATAGGTAAGTTCACTTGTACCCCACTTCTAGATTCTACATATAAACAATGTATGATACTTCTCTTTCTGTGTCTGACTTACTTCATTCAGTATGACAATCTCTGTGTCCATCCATGCTATTGTAAATGGCATTATTTAATTTTTTATGACTGATTAATACCCCACTGTATTGAGGTAAAAAAAAATATATGTATACACAGTGAAATACACAGATCTTTAAGTTTTCAATTTGAGCTTAACAAATACATATGCTCATATAATAACCACCCCAATAAGGATACTGAATAGTTCCATTGCACCAAAAATTTCCATTGTCCCTTTGTCCAGACAGTGCCTTACCCCATAGAAACAATAGCTTTGATTTCTGTCACAGCTGAGTAGTTTTGCCTGCTTTTGAGCTTCATGCAAATGGAATCGTGTGGTATTGACAGCATGTACTGTTTTTTATCTTGTTTCTTTCATTCAGCATAATGTTTGGGGGATGTATGTAATAGTAACTTGCTCCCTTGTCTTGTTGGTACTATTTTAGCCTATGAAGATTTCATGAATTATCAAATATCCTATTAAAAGACATTTGAATTGCTTCCAATTTGGTGTTGATATTAATAAAGTTTCTAGAAGCAGTCTTGTAAAAGTCTTTGTGAGGGTGTATGTTTTTATTCCCTTGGGTAAATACCCAAGAGTTAAATTTCTATGTTACAGGATTAATATAGGTTTAAATTTATAAGAAATTGTCAAGAAATTTTCCAAAGTGGTTGTTCCTCCTTTTGCTACCACAAGGAAGATATAAAAGTTTCTGTCACCTCATATTCTTACTAAATTTCATTTTCTCTGACTTCTAAGTTTTAGCTTTTCTGATGGGTTTAACAGTAATGTCATTGTGGTTTTAAATTTTTATTTCCCTGAAAATTAATGATGACAAACATTATTTGGTACAGTACAAATGACAAATATTTATAAAATACAAGTTGATAGGTTTGATGCATATATGCTATGATGAGATTGTGACAACAATCAATATAATGAACATTTCGTTCAGTCACTCATTCGTGCCCGACTCTTTGTGACAGCATAGACAGCAGCACGCCAGGCTTCCCTGTCCTTCACCACCTCCAGGAGCTTATTCAAGCTCATGTCCGTTAAGTCAGTGATGCCGTCCAACCATCTCATCTGTTGTCTCCTCCTTCTGTCTTCAGTCTTTCCCATCATCAGGGTCTTTTCCAGTGAGCTGGCTCTATCTGGTGGCTGAAGTATTGGAGCTTCAGCGTCAGCTTCAGTCCTTCCAATGAATATTTAGGGTTGGTTTTCTTTAAAGTTGACTGATTTGATCTTGCTGTCTAAGGGTGTTCTCTAGCACCACAGTTCAAAAGCACCTATTCTTTGACATTCAACCTTCTTTATGGTCCAACTCTCATATCCATATATGATTACTGGAAAACCATACTTTTGACTCTACGAACCTTTATCAGCAAAGTGATGTCTCTGCTTTTTAATACGCTGTCTAGGTTTGTCATTGCTTTTCTTCCAAGAAATAAGTGCCTTTTAGTTTTGTTGGTGGCAGTCATATTTCTTTTGTAAATGTAATCTTTTATTTATAATTTCTCAGTACTTAGTGATAAAGTTTGACAGTCAAATGAACTTTATATATTGATTTTGTATATAAGCTTTGAGTTTTAATCTATTATAATTATAGTTAAATAATCTATGACATAAAATAGATTATTATTATAATCTATTTTAACTATTATAATTATAGTTGAAATTGAATTTATTGCTCCCATTATTCTTTAGTGGTTACCCTAACAATTAAAAGGATATGCTTAAGATTTCAACATCTAAAATTACTATTAGCTTTATTTTCCTTCTTAAAAACTGCAGAGATATTAGAATACTTTTATTCCAGAGGCCTTGGTCTATTTACATGCTATATTGTCATTTATGTTAGCTCTTAAGATATTTAACGTTTTTGTATTTGGAAAATTTATCTGTATAGATTATGGGCTGAATGTCTTTCCATGGTTACCATTGTGGTTTTAAATTTTTATTCCCTGAAAATTAATGATGACAAACATTATTTGGTACAGTACAAATGACAAATATTTATAAAATACAAGTTGATAGGTTTGATGCATATATGCTATGATGAGATTGTGACAACAATCAATATAATGAACATTTCGTTCAGTCACTCATTCGTGCCCGACTCTTTGTGACAGCATAGACAGCAGCACGCCAGGCTTCCCTGTCCTTCACCACCTCCAGGAGCTTATTCAAGCTCATGTCCGTTAAGTCAGTGATGCCGTCCAACCATCTCATCTGTTGTCTCCTCCTTCTGTCTTCAGTCTTTCCCATCATCAGGGTCTTTTCCAGTGAGCTGGCTCTATCTGGTGGCTGAAGTATTGGAGCTTCAGCGTCAGCTTCAGTCCTTCCAATGAATATTTAGGGTTGGTTTTCTTTAAAGTTGACTGATTTGATCTTGCTGTCTAAGGGTGTTCTCTAGCACCACAGTTCAAAAGCACCTATTCTTTGACATTCAACCTTCTTTATGGTCCAACTCTCATATCCATATATGATTACTGGAAAACCATACTTTTGACTCTACGAACCTTTATCAGCAAAGTGATGTCTCTGCTTTTTAATACGCTGTCTAGGTTTGTCATTGCTTTTCTTCCAAGAAATAAGTGCCTTTTAGTTTTGTTGGTGGCAGTCATATTTCTTTTGTAAATGTAATCTTTTATTTATAATTTCTCAGTACTTAGTGATAAAGTTTGACAGTCAAATGAACTTTATATATTGATTTTGTATATAAGCTTTGAGTTTTAATCTATTATAATTATAGTTAAATAATCTATGACATAAAATAGATTATTATTATAATCTATTTTAACTATTATAATTATAGTTGAAATTGAATTTATTGCTCCCATTATTCTTTAGTGGTTACCCTAACAATTAAAAGGATATGCTTAAGATTTCAACATCTAAAATTACTATTAGCTTTATTTTCCTTCTTAAAAACTGCAGAGATATTAGAATACTTTTATTCCAGAGGCCTTGGTCTATTTACATGCTATATTGTCATTTATGTTAGCTCTTAAGATATTTAACGTTTTTATATTTGGAAATCAATGTGGATTTATCTGTATAGATTATGGGCTGAATGTCTTTCCAAAATTTATATGTTGAAATCCTAGCCCCCAGTATGATAATATTAAGAGATGACGCATTTGGAGGGGATAATTGGGTCATGAGAATAGGCCCTCTATGAGTAATTAATGCCCTTATTAGAAGAGACACAAGGAGCTTGTTTCTTCTTTCTGTCCTGTGAGGATGCAGTGAGAAAAATGACCATCTCCAAACCACTAAGTGGGCCCTCCCCAGACCAAATCTATTTATGCCTTAATCTGGACTTTCTAGTCTTCAAAACTAAGAAACAAATGTCTGGTCTTTAAGTCACTCAGATTGTTGTAACTTGTTACAGCTTCCTGAGCTGACTGATACACACATCGACCATTGCCTCAACTCTCCTTTCTGCCTGTATCTCAGACCTTCCATCTTGTAATGTCTTTTTTCTCTTCTGGCAGAACTTTGTTTAAATTATCTTTTAATGGGAATTGTGTGAGATACGGTTTTTGTTTGAAAATGTATTTTTCCTCACTGTGGACTTTAAAGTACAATTTTGTTGAATATAGACTCTGAAATTGGCAAGTACTTTTCTTAGCACATTGAGGGGTGCCATTTCCACTGACATTTGGCTTTCAACTGTTATTAGAATACTTTTAAAATTACTTATTATTTGTAGCTGTATTTTTAAAATCTGTTTTATTGTATGCATAGGTTCAGATTTATTTGTTTTTCATCCTTACAAAACTAAGCTTCTTAATTCTATAGATTCAGAAAAATCCTCAGCCATTATCTTTTCCAATAAATGCCTCAGCTCCGTGTCATCTCTCTCCACCTTATGGAACTACTTCCATGTCATAACCACTGACAAGCATTCTTTCTTTGACAGACTCTTCTGATGAGCTTTTTTCCAGTTGTTTCGCATCTTTGGGTATGTCCTCAAGAGCCCCATTTAGCAAGAATCCTGCTAAGTTAGTTTAGCCAGAATTCCCCCCACCCCGATATTTGATCACCCTCAGTATCTGGCCAAATTCTTCATCTCCCAAGTATTAGCCTGATGGTGCTGGCCAGTCTTCAGCTAGAATTCTGGTAGATCAGTTTAGCCAGAATTCCCCCTTATTCCTGGTGTTTCCTTTTAGTGCACACCCTTTATATAAACGCACACACACACACGTGCACACTCTACACCTTAGCTGTGAATTCCAGTTTTCCTTGTATAATATTTCAAGTTAAGCACAGTCTCTCTCCCCTGTTGTAAAACCCCATTACAGTAGTCTTTGTACCAATCATGATGGTCCTGAATAAAATCTGCCTTACCATTTTAATAGATGTCACTTTAATTTTATCTTTAACATCATTTATATAGAGTGCATTTTGATAGCAATATATGTGAGGAGCAGTTTATGGTTATGAATTCTAAAAAGAGATTTTTCCCCTTACATTCAGTGCCAGAGTTTGAAACAGGCAACTTTCTTTAAGGGTAAAATTTACCACTAGCTTGTAGATTAAACCCTAGGCATCTTGTTTTATAATTTCATTCTTCATTTATGCTCATCAATTTGGATGAGCTCTGAGCTTAGTCTCCTAACCTCTGAATCCTGAAATACTTCCAGACTTCAGCTCAGGTTAATCCCATTTTGGTGAAATTCCTAAGGAGAGTAATCAGTTTTCATATATACTTACTTTATCAGCAGCATCTAAGTATTTGTAATTATTTTACATTTTGGTCAGTTCTTAGTACATTAAGATGACTATAAAATGTCATCTTTTGCATTTTTTGTTGCCTACAGTGGTTAGGTCTGTCCAGAGAATGTAGTGCCATATGCTTGAACAAGCATCTGTAATGATATCTGAACTTGAGGACAGGAAATTGTTTTATTGTTTGATTCTTTGATGTAGGGAACATAGCTATAAGATTTATATGAAATACCAAATATGTGACTCTGTAGAAGTAATACTTTGTATAATTTCATGTGATTTGACTATTCACATATATAGACCTTGTCTTTGCTTTTACATCTCAAATTCTTTTTGTTTTTACCAGTGTTTTGGATATTTTACTGCTTTTAATTAACTATATTCAAATATAAAGGGAAAACAGTAAGCGCAAAGAGTAGCACTTACCAGCTTAGACTCTAGGTGTCTAGGATTTTCTGCTTACTAGCTGTGAGATCTGAGAAGTTGTTCATCTCTATGTGCCTCATTTTCTTCATTTGCAAGAAAGAACAGAATAATAATGGTATGTAAGCGATAGGATTTTTCTAAGAATTAATTGGGTTTATATGATTAATGTTTTCAGAATAGTGTCTGCCACATAGTAAGTGGTATGTAAATATATAATACCATTATTACAAAGAAGAGCATTTAAACCACTAAAACATACTTTTCTAAACTTAAGAGTTAAAAGTAAAGAAAAATATAAACTAATAAAGTTACTTGTTGGTTCTTAGATTTTATTATTCATGGCTTCTCTTCCCCAAAACAAACACAAGAAAGTTAACTGCTGGAAGCTATCTTGCATTTGTTTTTTTGGCTTTTCTCTGGTCATTAACATTGAGTCATCATGATTTTGTATTGGAGGTGATAGTGATGGGTATTTCAGTATGAAACTTTAAATGTGGAGACGCTTTCAGAACATCCTTGAAAAATTCTCCCCAAACCTGAGATTCGCTGCAACATTTGAAGAAATGGGAATAACTCTGCTTTTAAGCACTATTGTTGCTTAATGGCTGTAATTTTTGTGAAGTTCTACTTCATATTGTCAAAATATAACACTCCCTTTGACTTCCATAAAAGGTATTTTGTTCTGCCGTCTAAGTATTGTGTCCACTCCATCTTGGATCTAAAAGGAAACATACTGCTTCCTCCACAAATACATGAATCAACTATTTGAAAAGCACTTGTTTAGAAAACTCATTGGGCAAAATAGGCATTTAAAATTTAGTTTCCTGTCTTCAGCTTTCTGCTTCTTTTTAAAGTATGTCTTTCTACTCATTCCTTTTTACCTCCTGCTCTTCTTCCCTCCTTTTGTTATTCCCATTTCAGTGCTTAGAAAATATGTATTCACATCACTTCTGTTGCTCAGTTGTGCACACTCTTTGCAACCTCATTGACTGCAGCACATCAGCCTTCCCTATCCTTCATTGTCTCCCAGAGCTTGCTCCAGGTCGTGTCCATTGATTCAGTGATGCCATCCAACCATCTCGTCCTCACTTTTCCTCCCCCTTACGAGCTTGGACTCTAGGTGTCTAGGATTTTCTGCTTACTAGCTGTGAGATCTGAGAAGTTGTTCATCTCTATGTGCCTCATTTTCTTCATTTGCAAGAAAGAACAGAATAATAATGGTATGTAAGCGATAGGATTTTTCTAAGAATTAATTGGGTTTATATGATTAATGTTTTCAGAATAGTGTCTGCCACATAGTAAGTGGTATGTAAATATATAATACCATTATTACAAAGAAGAGCATTTAAACCACTAAAACATACTTTTCTAAACTTAAGAGTTAAAAGTAAAGAAAAATATAAACTAATAAAGTTACTTGTTGGTTCTTAGATTTTATTATTCATGGCTTCTCTTCCCCAAAACAAACACAAGAAAGTTAACTGCTGGAAGCTATCTTGCATTTGTTTTTTTGGCTTTTCTCTGGTCATTAACATTGAGTCATCATGATTTTGTATTGGAGGTGATAGTGATGGGTATTTCAGTATGAAACTTTAAATGTGGAGACGCTTTCAGAACATCCTTGAAAAATTCTCCCTAAACCTGAGATTCGCTGCAACATTTGAAGAAATGGGAATAACTCTGCTTTTAAGCACTATTGTTGCTTAATGGCTGTAATTTTTGTGAAGTTCTACTTCATATTGTCAAAATATAACACTCCCTTTGACTTCCATAAAAGGTATTTTGTTCTGCCGTCTAAGTATTGTGTCCACTCCATCTTGGATCTAAAAGGAAACATACTGCTTCCTCCACAAATACATGAATCAACTATTTGAAAAGCACTTGTTTAGAAAACTCATTGGGCAAAATAGGCATTTAAAATTTAGTTTCCTGTCTTCAGCTTTCTGCTTCTTTTTAAAGTATGTCTTTCTACTCATTCCTTTTTACCTCCTGCTCTTCTTCCCTCCTTTTGTTATTCCCATTTCAGTGCTTAGAAAATATGTATTCACATCACTTCTGTTGCTCAGTTGTGCACACTCTTTGCAACCTCATTGACTGCAGCACATCAGCCTTCCCTATCCTTCATTGTCTCCCAGAGCTTGCTCCAGGTCGTGTCCATTGATTCAGTGATGCCATCCAACCATCTCGTCCTCACTCATCCCCTTCTCCTTCTGCCTTCTGTTTTTTCCAGCTTGAGGGTCTTTGCCATTGAGTCATCTCTTTGTATTAGCATCATTCCTTCCAATGAATATTCAGGGTTGACTTGCTTAGGGATTCACTGGTTTGATGTCCTTGCAGTCTAAGGGACTCCCAAGAGTCTTCTCCAACACCACAATTCAAAGGCATAAATTCTTCAGCATTCAGCCTTCTTTATGGTCCAACTCTCACATCCATAGATGACTATAGGTAAAACCATACCTTTGACTGTATGGATTTTTGTCGGCAAAGTACTGTCTCTGCTTTTTAATATGCTGTCTAGGTTTGTCATAGCTTTTCCTCCAAGGAGCAAGGGTCTTTTAATTTCATGGTCACAGTCACTGTCCAGAGTGATTTTGGAACCCAAGAAAATAAAGTCTATCAGTGTTTCCATTGTTTCCCCATCTCTTTGCCATGAAGTGATGGGACCAGTTTCAGGTTTTCCAAATACCATTTTTAGAACCATTCTTAAAATACCAAGCTGTTGATGAACATTATTTCAGTACATTTATTTAATTTATTAAGTCTCTGCAAACTCTGTTTTTAATACTATGTAAAAACATTTTACATGTTTTCAATTAAGATGTATTGATATCTGTAAACAACAAAACTCTGTAAAAGTAAAAAGTAAAATAAAAATTAAAAGAATTAAGATGTTTTGAAAGTTTTACATGTATGGTGTTCATCTGATCTGCTCATCTGAAAGCTATTCTCAAAAAGCAAAGTATTTAAATTTTCTGTGACATTCTAAATCAATTTATTCTCATTCCTAGAAAATGTATCTTTATTTAAATGTTCACAAGCCATCTGTACAAAAATCTTTTCTAGAATTTTGCCAAAGTATAATTTAAATGCATTTAACAGTAGCATACTAAATCCCCCTTTCCATGTCTGAAAATCTGGAACAACATGTGCTAGTGTTTAGATATCTGGCAGATCTCCTATCCTCAATGGATTCCCAAAACTTACTGAAAATGCCTTTATGTTCATTCACATCTGATGGATATATTTTCTCAGGACCCTATATCTTAATTCCCCCAGATGCAGGTGCTTTGAATTTGTTTAGGAAGGTATACTACCTCACTGTCAACTGGTATGTCATATTTTAATCATTCTGTAATCTTCCTAAAATCTTTTCCACTCATTTCAGTTTGAAGATAATTCCACCAGATGGAGAAGGTGCAAGAAAATACTTCTTATATAGTATTATTCTTTTTCTCATCTGTCTTTAACCTTATGAAAATTCGACATCATCCCTTCTATTTTTATCTACCTTACTCATATGTATATAAAATTGTTTTTAGTCTTCTTAGTTTTCTCTTCAAAGCTTCGATACATTTGGCCACTGATCTAGTGAATTTCAGCCTCTAATGTTGGTGTTGCTCTTTGATTTTGTGCCTTCAGTTTTTTAGTACTCATGTATGGATGTGAGAGTTGGGTCCTACAGAAGGCTGAACATTGAAGAATTGATGCTTTCACATTGCGATGCTGGAGAGTACCTTTGAGAGTTCCTAGGACAGCAAGGAGATCAAACCAGTCAGTCCTAAATAAATGCTGAGTATCCTTTGTAAGGACTCATGTTGAAGCTCCAATACTTTGGCCACCTGATATGAAGCATGAACTCATTAGAAAAGACTCTGATTGTGGGAAAGATTGAGGCCAAGAGGAAATGGGAGCAACAAAAGGATGACATAGTTGGATGGCATTACCGACTCAATGGGCATGAGTTTAAGCAAACTCCAGGTTATAGTGAAGGATAGGGAAGCCTGGCATGCTGCAGTCCATGGGGTCTCAAGGAGTCAGACATGACAGCAACTGAACAATAGTCTCGGTTTTCTAATTCTTTAAATCTTAGTTTATCAGCAGTTATCTTATTTGGGTAACCTTTTAATTAATTGGCTACTTTTTATCCTCATCTATGTTTTATAAAAATTTATCAGAGGACTTTCCCATCTTCAGTCACACTATACTTTAAAATTTCTTGTCATGACATAAAACGTAGCTTTTCTCATGTTAAAAATTAATCTGACTTCCTAAGGCCTGGCATCTGTGTACCTATCTGAATACATCTGAATAATTGTTCAATTCCTTTATTATTAGAAACATCAAAAGTATACCTTAATTTTCTTCCAAACTTTCTATTCCTTATTATAAGCCATTTATGCCTTAACTCCAGAAACTAGTCTAGATTAATAGAAACCTTTGATCTGTCTAACTTCTGAGATCATTTTTGGCAAAAGATTACCACTTAATATCTAGAGAGTTGATATTTTTTAAAAATTACAGATTTGTTTTTCTGCTCTTCATATTCTCTACGTGTCTAGAATATCTGAAACCTATTAATTTGACACTGGCATTGGCTTTCTTCTGTACCTTAAGATTTTTTATTTTTGTAAAATATCTCCCCCTTTGTCCTCATCTTTATTAGCAAGTGAAGGACAGATAAGTGTATCCAGGCCACTAATTACATGTGCAGATGGTGATTCTCATCTCAGTCTAATATGAGAGGCTCACAAAGAAACCCTTTGTACCCAACTTATGTGCATTCTGACCCCCTGGAGAATCGGTCAGGTGATTGAATCAGAGCTAGTATGGGTCTTCCAGTTCATAGTTTCCAACACACTCTTTGTTTCTTATTTATCATATATTTGTTAAATATTTCTGGATATGAATGTGTCATGTGCACCTGTGCATATCAAATTCAAAGCCATGATGATTTTTCGAGTTTATTAACTATTAGTTGAGCCAGAGGAAATGGGGGGGGGAAAAAAACAAAAGGATGACATAGTTGGATGGCATTACCGACTCAATGGGCATGAGTTTAAGCAAACTCCAGGTTATAGTGAAGGATAGGGAAGCCTGGCATGCTGCAGTCCATGGGGTCTCAAGGAGTCAGACATGACAGCAACTGAACAATAGTCTCGGTTTTCTAATTCTTTAAATCTTAGTTTATCAGCAGTTATCTTATTTGGGTAACCTTTTAATTAATTGGCTACTTTTTATCCTCATCTATGTTTTATAAAAATTTATCAGAGGACTTTCCCATCTTCAGTCACACTATACTTTAAAATTTCTTGTCATGACATAAAACGTAGCTTTTCTCATGTTAAAAATTAATCTGACTTCCTAAGGCCTGGCATCTGTGTACCTATCTGAATACATCTGAATAATTGTTCAATTCCTTTATTATTAGAAACATCAAAAGTATACCTTAATTTTCTTCCAAACTTTCTATTCCTTATTATAAGCCATTTATGCCTTAACTCCAGAAACTAGTCTAGATTAATAGAAACCTTTGATCTGTCTAACTTCTGAGATCATTTTTGGCAAAAGATTACCACTTAATATCTAGAGAGTTGATATTTTTTAAAAATTACAGATTTGTTTTTCTGCTCTTCATATTCTCTACGTGTCTAGAATATCTGAAACCTATTAATTTGACACTGGCATTGGCTTTCTTCTGTACCTTAAGATTTTTATTTTGTAAAATATCTCCCCCTTTGTCCTCATCTTTATTAGCAAGTGAAGGACAGATAAGTGTATCCAGGCCACTAATTACATGTGCAGATGGTGATTCTCATCTCAGTCTAATATGAGAGGCTCACAAAGAAACCCTTTGTACCCAACTTATGTGCATTCTGACCCCCTGGAGAATCGGTCAGGTGATTGAATCAGAGCTAGTATGGGTCTTCCAGTTCATAGTTTCCAACACACTCTTTGTTTCTTATTTATCATATATTTGTTAAATATTTCTGGATATGAATGTGTCATGTGCACCTGTGCATATCAAATTCAAAGCCATGATGATTTTTCCGAGTTTATTAACTATTATAGAGAATTCACACAATTGAACTCATTGTATTTTAATAGTAGGGATATGAAGTTCTGTAGATCTTGAGAGGATCATTTCTCCCCTCTATAAGCAATAGTTAAATTTATCCTTTTGTGGCTTTGGAGATCTAACATAAAAACTTGATGGCTCTGTTATGTTTTTCTATTATGTTTATTCTCAGGTTATGTTTCTAGCTTATTTGTAGGAAATTTTAATCATAAATACAACTTTAAGTGCAATAATAGAATAGGTTATTATTAATATAATAGTAATAGAAAGTTAGAAAATATGATGTTTCCTACTATCAAACAAAAAATTTTGTTGTCCCATTAAAATTGTAATTTGAAATTTAAATAGTTTATTAGTTTTGCCTAGAAGTTGCCCACATTTTCAGAAACTTGGGCATTATGGCAACTAGGTATATGACTGAAAAAATTGATTTAATATTTGTTTTATATGCCATTATATCATTACATCTCCCCATTTTAGAAAAGTAAGAGCACATTAATATAACTACTGTTCAAACTAACTACATGTCAGCTTGTTCACTGGAAAAGAGAAGACAGCTAAAACTTTTCTGTCATTTTGTGAGGCACAATATGCAGGGAACCTTTCCATAGGACACTGTTTGCAAGTATGTAAGGGTAGTTTGTGTGAACTCTACTTGTTTTCCTTTCACGGCTTTATTCAGCTAAGTCTTACTATGAGTCAAAAAGCTCAAATGTGTTGAGATCACTGGGATAATTGATAACACTGAACTATAAAGTTTCTTTGTGACTACAGAGAGTTTTTTCAATATTGACTCAAGTGTCACAAAGCAACCATGTGTATGTATGAAACTCTGAAATCTTTAGAATGTTTTATTATTATATAACTAATTAATGATATATGTCCATTAAGAAAATTAGAAAATATTCTAGGAGAAAAATGAAAAAAAATGATTATAGTTTTACTGAGAGGGATCATTTTTATTTTTATTAATTTATGTATTTTTAATTGGAGGATAATTGCTTTACAGTGTTCTGTCCTTCAGGGAACATATGTATACTGATGGCTGATTCATGTTGATGTATGGCAGAAACCAACACAACATTGTAAAGCAATTATCCTTTCAATTCATCCCACCTTCTCCTGTGCCCGTGGTATCTATAGATCTGTTTTCTGAGTCTCCATCCTTGCCCTGTAAATAGGTCATCAGTACAATATTCCTAGGTTCCATACATATGCATATTTTAATATACTGTGTTTTTCATTTGTAGGAAATTTTAATCATAAATACAACTTTAAGTGCAATAATAGAATAGGTTATTATTAATATAATAGTAATAGAAAGTTAGAAAATATGATGTTTCCTACTATCAAACAAAAAATTTTGTTGTCCCATTAAAATTGTAATTTGAAATTTAAATAGTTTATTAGTTTTGCCTAGAAGTTGCCCACATTTTCAGAAACTTGGGCATTATGGCAACTAGGTATATGACTGAAAAAATTGATTTAATATTTGTTTTATATGCCATTATATCATTACATCTCCCCATTTTAGAAAAGTAAGAGCACATTAATATAACTACTGTTCAAACTAACTACATGTCAGCTTGTTCACTGGAAAAGAGAAGACAGCTAAAACTTTTCTGTCATTTTGTGAGGCACAATATGCAGGGAACCTTTCCATAGGACACTGTTTGCAAGTATGTAAGGGTAGTTTGTGTGAACTCTACTTGTTTTCCTTTCACGGCTTTATTCAGCTAAGTCTTACTATGAGTCAAAAAGCTCAAATGTGTTGAGATCACTGGGATAATTGATAACACTGAACTATAAAGTTTCTTTGTGACTACAGAGAGTTTTTTCAATATTGACTCAAGTGTCACAAAGCAACCATGTGTATGTATGAAACTCTGAAATCTTTAGAATGTTTTATTATTATATAACTAATTAATGATATATGTCCATTAAGAAAATTAGAAAATATTCTAGGAGAAAAATGAAAAAAAATGATTATAGTTTTACTGAGAGGGATCATTTTTATTTTTATTAATTTATGTATTTTTAATTGGAGGATAATTGCTTTACAGTGTTCTGTCCTTCAGGGAACATATGTATACTGATGGCTGATTCATGTTGATGTATGGCAGAAACCAACACAACATTGTAAAGCAATTATCCTTTCAATTCATCCCACCTTCTCCTGTGCCCGTGGTATCTATAGATCTGTTTTCTGAGTCTCCATCCTTGCCCTGTAAATAGGTCATCAGTACAATATTCCTAGGTTCCATACATATGCATATTTTAATATACTGTGTTTTTCTTTCTCTCCACACTGTATAGCAGGCTCTAGGTTCATCCATGTCACTAGAACTGACTCACATTCATACCTTTTGTGGCCAATACTCCAACTATATATATGTACCATAACTTCTTATCCATTCATTTGTCGATGGACATCTATGTCGCTTCCATATCCTGGCTATTATAAATAGTGCTGCATTATTAATTGGGGTATGTGTGTCTTTTCAGTTATGGTTTTCTTCAGGGTATATGCCTAGTAGTTGGGTTGCTAGATCATATGATAATTTTATTCCTAGTTTTAAAAGAAATCTCTGTACCATTCTCCGTAGTGGCTTTATCAGTTTACATTCCCACCAACAATGCAAGGAAGTTCTCTGTTCTCCACATCCTTTCTAGCATGTATTTTTTGTAGATTTTTTGATGATGGCTATTCTGACCAATGTGAAGTGATACCTTCTTGTAGTTTTGATTTGCATTTCTCTAAGAATAAGTGATATTGAGCATTATTAGCAATTTATATGTCTTCTTTGGAGCAATGTCTCTTTAGGTCTGATTGGGTTGCTTGTTTTTCTGATGTTGAGGTGCATGAACTGCTTGCATATTTTAGAGATTAATCTTTTGTGAGTTGCTTTGTTTGCAGTTATTTTCTCCAATTTCATCTTGTGTATAGTTCCTTTCCCATGCAAAAGTTTTTAAGTTTAATTAGGCCCATTTGTTTATTTTTGTCTTTTTCCATTACTATAGGAGTATGGTCATGGGCATTTTCTATTTTAAAAAGCTTTAGGGTTTCCCTGGTGGTAGAATGTTTTATTATTATATAACTAATTAATGATATATGTCCATTAAGAAAATTAGAAAATATTCTAGGAGAAAATGAAAAAAATGATTATAGTTTTACTGAGAGGGATCATTTTATTTTTATTAATTTATGTAT
This sequence comes from Tragulus kanchil, assembly GCA_022376925.1. NCBI lineage: Eukaryota > Metazoa > Chordata > Mammalia > Artiodactyla > Tragulidae > Tragulus > Tragulus kanchil. The sequence goes on along the minus strand of JAIOJX010000029.1, from coordinate 50,122,255 downwards.
TTTTAATTGGAGGATAATTGCTTTACAGTGTTCTGTCCTTCAGGAACATATGTATACTGATGGCTGATTCATGTTGATGTATGGCAGAAACCAACACAACATTGTAAAGCAATTATCCTTTCAATTCATCCCACCTTCTCCTGTGCCCGTGGTATCTATAGATCTGTTTTCTGAGTCTCCATCCTTGCCCTGTAAATAGGTCATCAGTACAATATTCCTAGGTTCCATACATATGCATATTTTAATATACTGTGTTTTTCTTTCTCTCCACACTGTATAGCAGGCTCTAGGTTCATCCATGTCACTAGAACTGACTCACATTCATACCTTTTGTGGCCAATACTCCAACTATATATATGTACCATAACTTCTTATCCATTCATTTGTCGATGGACATCTATGTCGCTTCCATATCCTGGCTATTATAAATAGTGCTGCATTATTAATTGGGGTATGTGTGTCTTTTCAGTTATGGTTTTCTTCAGGGTATATGCCTAGTAGTTGGGTTGCTAGATCATATGATAATTTTATTCCTAGTTTTAAAAGAAATCTCTGTACCATTCTCCGTAGTGGCTTTATCAGTTTACATTCCCACCAACAATGCAAGGAAGTTCTCTGTTCTCCACATCCTTTCTAGCATGTATTTTTTGTAGATTTTTTGATGATGGCTATTCTGACCAATGTGAAGTGATACCTTCTTGTAGTTTTGATTTGCATTTCTCTAAGAATAAGTGATATTGAGCATTATTAGCAATTTATATGTCTTCTTTGGAGCAATGTCTCTTTAGGTCTGATTGGGTTGCTTGTTTTTCTGATGTTGAGGTGCATGAACTGCTTGCATATTTTAGAGATTAATCTTTTGTGAGTTGCTTTGTTTGCAGTTATTTTCTCCAATTTCATCTTGTGTATAGTTCCTTTCCCATGCAAAAGTTTTTAAGTTTAATTAGGCCCATTTGTTTATTTTTGTCTTTTTTTCCATTACTATAGGAGTATGGTCATGGGCATTTTCTATTTTTAAAAAAGCGTTTAGGGTTTCCCTGGTGGTCCAGTGGGTAAGGACACTGCCTTGCAGTGCAAGAGGTGTGGGTTCGCTCACTGGCCTGGGAAGATCCCATGTGTCGCGGAGTGACTGGATAGATGTGTCCAACTACCGAGCCAGAGCTCTGGAGCACGTGCACCCGGAGCCAGTGCTCTGTGTCAAGAGAGGCCCCTGCGATGGGAGGCCCACACAAGCCAAAGAACAAAGATGGATGGAAATAAATAAGTGAAAGACCAATAGAAGTGGCTAAAAAAAAGAGTATTTAAAGTAATTTAGAATGTTTATCTTGAAGTATTTTTTCCCTTTATTTTCTTATTTCTTCTCTTTTTCCCTATTACCATCTCCTCCATGTAAAAGATTTTTAAAATATCTAAATACTGGTAAGAAAATGATGTTTAATGGTCAGTTACAGAACCTAAAACATGTTTTAAAACTACATAATAGTGACAAAAAATTACTGAAAATGTATTTAAGAATTACTTTTTAGAAACCTTCTAGAAACAGGAGACAATCAAAAGGCCATGTACTTATTCTACATATTTGAGTCAGTAGCATTAGGAAACCTTTCTGAGATTAATTGATCTAAGTCTTTAACAGTTCAAACACATGAAATTGATGATGGTGATGTTGGCAACAAATCATCCTCAGTTCCACTAAGCATTAAATGTAAATTGTATGCTTATTTTACTCATAAATAATAAATTATAATAATATATAACATAATAATAATACTATAATAATAATTATAATAATAATAAATACAATCATCAGTATGGGGCCCTCCGTTGCCCATTGAGTACACAAAAGCAAAATAGCCAATAAACAGACTTTGTGTTCTGCTGGGCAGATTGCTTCAGGAACATTTGATTAATTTCCTCAAATGTTAGATAGTTTGACTTATCAGAATTAGTAAAAATGAGTGCATTCATACATTTATATAGTAGATTTTGATATAGGACATTATCTGAACTCCACAAACTTCATGTCCCTTCCTAGTCACTAATAACCTTTCTCCATTCCTCAAGTTTATTCCTGTATTTTGACATCTGACACTAAAGATTAGTTCTAAGCTTTATATCAATTAAATCATATAGTCTATTTTTTTTGTCTTCCTTCTTTCACTTATTATATGTGTGAGTTTTATCCAAATGCTCCAAGATGCATTTTCATCACTGGATCATATTTTTTTATGAATGTACCACAGTTTATTCATTCTAGTATGAATAATGCTGTGATGTATAGGTATGCTGTATATGTATGATGTAATGCTGTCTGTTATTTATCTACACGTTTCTTTTTACTATTTACGTATGAATCTAATTGTCAGATTATGGGGTATGTTATATACTCAACTTTAGATTCTGTCAAATGGAATTGATAATTTAATTGTACTAATCTGTATTTCCAGCAGCAGTGTAAAAAAGTTTCAGTTGCTTGATGTGTTTGCTAATATTTTTTCAATACTTTAAAGTTTTAGCCATTATGGTAGGTGTCGAGGTATTTCATTTGGACTATAGCTAAGATAGTACAGAACCTAAAACATGTTTTAAAACTACATAATAGTGACAAAAAATTACTGAAAATGTATTTAAGAATTACTTTTTAGAAACCTTCTAGAAACAGGAGACAATCAAAAGGCCATGTACTTATTCTACATATTTGAGTCAGTAGCATTAGGAAACCTTTCTGAGATTAATTGATCTAAGTCTTTAACAGTTCAAACACATGAAATTGATGATGGTGATGTTGGCAACAAATCATCCTCAGTTCCACTAAGCATTAAATGTAAATTGTATGCTTATTTTACTCATAAATAATAAATTATAATAATATATAACATAATAATAATACTATAATAATAATTATAATAATAATAAATACAATCATCAGTATGGGGCCCTCCGTTGCCCATTGAGTACACAAAAGCAAAATAGCCAATAAACAGACTTTGTGTTCTGCTGGGCAGATTGCTTCAGGAACATTTGATTAATTTCCTCAAATGTTAGATAGTTTGACTTATCAGAATTAGTAAAAATGAGTGCATTCATACATTTATATAGTAGATTTTGATATAGGACATTATCTGAACTCCACAAACTTCATGTCCCTTCCTAGTCACTAATAACCTTTCTCCATTCCTCAAGTTTATTCCTGTATTTTGACATCTGACACTAAAGATTAGTTCTAAGCTTTATATCAATTAAATCATATAGTCTATTTTTTTTGTCTTCCTTCTTTCACTTATTATATGTGTGAGTTTTATCCAAATGCTCCAAGATGCATTTTCATCACTGGATCATATTTTTTTATGAATGTACCACAGTTTATTCATTCTAGTATGAATAATGCTGTGATGTATAGGTATGCTGTATATGTATGATGTAATGCTGTCTGTTATTTATCTACACGTTTCTTTTTACTATTTACGTATGAATCTAATTGTCAGATTATGGGGTATGTTATATACTCAACTTTAGATTCTGTCAAATGGAATTGATAATTTAATTGTACTAATCTGTATTTCCAGCAGCAGTGTAAAAAAGTTTCAGTTGCTTGATGTGTTTGCTAATATTTTTTCAATACTTTAAAGTTTTAGCCATTATGGTAGGTGTCGAGGGGTATTTCATTTGGACTATAGCTATTATTCTTGATGACTGGGTTAAGCAGTCATTCATTTAATTGTGTTCTTTTATAAAGTGCCTGTTCACATATTTTCCTATTCTTCTATTGGTTTGTCCATTCTTTTTTCATATTAACTGTAAGAATCTTTAAATAGTTGGATAAAAGATTATTGTGGGTTGTATGTTTTGCAGGTATTTTTTTCCCGTCGTGCTGCTTGACTTTTTACTCGTTCTTTTAGATATATATATTTTTTTTTTTTTAATTTCAACCTCTTTTTTATTGGTCTTTCATTTATTTATTTTCATCCATCTTAATCCTTTGGCCTGTGTGGGCCTCCCACTGCAGTGGCCCCTCTTGTTGCAGAGCACCGGCTCTGGGCGCATGCGCTCCAGAGCACTGCCTTGTAACTGGACACACTGGTCCAAGCTGCTCCATGGCATGTGGGATCTTCCCGTGCCGGGATCAAACCAATGCTTCCTGCACTGCCGGAGCCCCCTACTGGACCACCAGGGAAGCCCCCTACTTTTTACTCTAAAGGATACCTTTTTGACGAATAGATTTCCGTAATTTTAATGTAGCTCAGCTTATCAGTCATTATTGTCTGTTTTGTGCTTTTGTGACTTATTTAAAAATTCTTAGTTATTTAAAAATCAGTAAGTTATTTGTCTGTGTGATTTTGTAGATAAATTACTGTTTCATCTTTCTTGTTTAGATTTATAATTTCCCTAAATTGGCTTATATTTATATAGTATGAAGAATGGGTAAGGTTTAATTTTTCTATTTAAATATCCACTTGATCAGGCTTTTGTTAAAAAAATATTACTTGATTCATTGCCTCTTTTTTGGTTTTTTTCCAAATATTCTGTTTATTGCATTTCCCATAATATTTGTATTATGATAATCTGTATTGTCCAGCAGCAGTGTATGGGGTATGTTATATACTCAACTTTAGATTCTGTCAAATGGAATTGATAATTTAATTGTACTAATCTGTATTTCCAGCAGCAGTGTAAAAAAGTTTCAGTTGCTTGATGTGTTTGCTAATATTTTTTCAATACTTTAAAGTTTTAGCCATTATGGTAGGTGTCGAGGGGTATTTCATTTGGACTATAGCTATTATTCTTGATGACTGGGTTAAGCAGTCATTCATTTAATTGTGTTCTTTTATAAAGTGCCTGTTCACATATTTTCCTATTCTTCTATTGGTTTGTCCATTCTTTTTTCATATTAACTGTAAGAATCTTTAAATAGTTGGATAAAAGATTATTGTGGGTTGTATGTTTTGCAGGTATTTTTTCCAGTCGTGCTGCTTGACTTTTTACTCGTTCTTTTTATATATATATATATTTTTTTTTTTTTAATTTCAACCTCTTTTTGATTGGTCTTTCATTTATTTATTTTCATCCATCTTAATCCTTTGGCCTGTGTGGGCCTCCCACTGCAGTGGCCCCTCTTGTTGCAGAGCACCGGCTCTGGGCGCATGCGCTCCAGAGCACTGCCTTGTAACTGGACACACTGGTCCAAGCTGCTCCATGGCATGTGGGATCTTCCCGTGCCGGGATCAAACCAATGCTTCCTGCACTGCCGGAGCCCCCTACTGGACCACCAGGGAAGCCCCCTACTTTTTACTCTAAAGGATACCTTTTTGACGAATAGATTTCCGTAATTTTAATGTAGCTCAGCTTATCAGTCATTATTGTCTGTTTTGTGCTTTTGTGACTTATTTAAAAATTCTTAGTTATTTAAAAATCAGTAAGTTATTTGTCTGTGTGATTTTGTAGATAAATTACTGTTTCATCTTTCTTGTTTAGATTTATAATTTCCCTAAATTGGCTTATATTTATATAGTATGAAGAATGGGTAAGGTTTAATTTTTCTATTTAAATATCCACTTGATCAGGCTTTTGTTAAAAAAATATTACTTGATTCATTGCTCTCGGTGTCAACTTTGTCATAAGTTGAATGCTTATTAATATGTTAATCACCAGAATCTATTCTGTTTCATTGGTCCATTTCCCAAATTTTAAGAATAGTGTGGCTCTATTTTAGGACTAGCTATCCAGTAGCATACATTTTTAAATCATTTCTCCTTCAAGAATGTCTTTGTTTAGCCTGCTAAATGGGAGAAGATGTTTACAGATGATACATGTCATGAGGAGTTAAAATACACAAATGACCAACAATTCAACATAGAAAAAGCAATCTAACTTTAAAAAAATGAATTTTTGCCTTTTGTGACATGGCTGGGGCTAGTGTATATTATATATGCAAAGTGAGATAGGTCAGAGAAAGACAAATATTATATGATCTCACATGCAAAATCTAAAAAACACAACAAAAAGAGACCACAGATACAGAGAACAAATGGATGGTGCCAGAAAGGACGAGATACAAAGTAGGTCAAGGGGGGTAAGGTGTGGTACAAGCCTCCAGACATAATAGAATAAATAAGTGAGGTTGGGCTTGTTTATAGGGCTATAATAAACAGCATAAGGAATATGGCCAGTGACATTTTAATAACTTTGTATGGAGATAGATGGCTACTAGACTGATCGTGTTGATTATCACTTCATAATGTATGCAGGTATCAAATCACTATATGGATATACCTAAAACTAACATTATGAATCAACTATATTTTAATAAGAACAAATATCATAAATAAATACCTTTGTTAGCCTTAGTTCTTGTTATTTAGAAATTTCATGTTAGTTTCCTCAAAGAGCCTCACTAAGATTTTAAATGTGATCTTGTTAAATCTGTAGATAGATTTGAGGGATTTTACAATCTTGAATTTTTTATTCCATGAACTAGGTAGTTCTGTCAGGTAAAGTCTAAAAATATTACCTTTACTAATTTTCTGGGCAATCATCTGCTTTTCATTGTGTCCTAATAATTCTCTTTTCAGAGACATGTATCCTAATGATCATGGGCATTAAAACTAAGCATCATCAACCTCATCTGCTCAATATAATTATGTTCTTAAGCAAATTTAAAAGAACAGATACCAAGTCACAAAGTATTTCATTAAACAGGTTAAAGGCTAGAGAATTTTAGATTTGAAATGACCTCGTCATTTTCCCTGTATAAATTTCAAATGTTAAACGTATTTGTACAGTTCAAAATGTTGAGCTATAAAAAGCAAATATCACTATTAGGTAATCTGTTTTCTGATTGCACACAGCTTTTGCTCAAGAATTATGGACTCTATTTTTCTACTAACATAAGCAATATTATTATTCACTCAGTGCCTCATCAAATTTGTCATCCATTGAAATGGATAAACACAGAAAAAACCACTCACACAAAGCCATCTTTTTTCAAATGAACATTTCCCTTAACATATTGTTAGTCTCGAATCTTGAGATTTTATCACGTTCATTTATTCATCAAATATTTTTAAGACATACCAATTTGAATGATATGTAAATAAAAACATGGTGGACTTCTCTGATGGTCCAGTGGTTAAAGTGTCCACCTTGAAGTACAAGGGGCACTAGTTTGATCTCTGGCCTGGGAAGATCCCACATGCTGGGGAGCGGCTGGACCAGTGTGTCCAATTATGAGCCAGTGCTCTGGAGAGGGTGCACCCAGAGTCAGTGCTCTGCAGCGAGAGAGGCCACTGCAATGAGAGGTCCACACATGCCAAAGAATAAAAGATGCATAAAAATAAATATAAACAAAAGAGGCATGGTGGGAGGGGAATGGTTACTGGTTTATAGTTTGACTGAGAAAATAAAAGTTAACATGTGAACTGTATATACATGAAAAAATAATAAATAAATACGTTTGTTAGCCTTAGTTCTTGTTATTTAGAAATTTCATGTTAGTTTCCTCAAAGAGCCTCACTAAGATTTTAAATGTGATCTTGTTAAATCTGTAGATAGATTTGAGGGATTTTACAATCTTGAATTTTTTATTCCATGAACTAGGTAGTTCTGTCAGGTAAAGTCTAAAAATATTACCTTTACTAATTTTCTGGGCAATCATCTGCTTTTCATTGTGTCCTAATAATTCTCTTTTCAGAGACATGTATCCTAATGATCATGGGCATTAAAACTAAGCATCATCAACCTCATCTGCTCAATATAATTATGTTCTTAAGCAAATTTAAAAGAACAGATACCAAGTCACAAAGTATTTCATTAAACAGGTTAAAGGCTAGAGAATTTTAGATTTGAAATGACCTCGTCATTTTCCCTGTATAAATTTCAAATGTTAAACGTATTTGTACAGTTCAAAATGTTGAGCTATAAAAAGCAAATATCACTATTAGGTAATCTGTTTTCTGATTGCACACAGCTTTTGCTCAAGAATTATGGACTCTATTTTTCTACTAACATAAGCAATATTATTATTCACTCAGTGCCTCATCAAATTTGTCATCCATTGAAATGGATAAACACAGAAAAAGCCACTCACACAAAGCCATCTTTTTTCAAATGAACATTTCCCTTAACATATTGTTAGTCTCGAATCTTGAGATTTTATCACGTTCATTTATTCATCAAATATTTTTAAGACATACCAATTTGAATGATATGTAAATAAAAACATGGTGGACTTCTCTGATGGTCCAGTGGTTAAAGTGTCCACCTTGAAGTACAAGGGGCACTAGTTTGATCTCTGGCCTGGGAAGATCCCACATGCTGGGGAGCGGCTGGACCAGTGTGTCCAATTATGAGCCAGTGCTCTGGAGAGGGTGCACCCAGAGTCAGTGCTCTGCAGCGAGAGAGGCCACTGCAATGAGAGGTCCACACATGCCAAAGAATAAAAGATGCATAAAAATAAATATAAACAAAAGAGGCATGGTGGGAGGGGAATGGTTACTGGTTTATAGTTTGACTGAGAAAATAAAAGTTAACATGTGAACTGTATATACATGAAAAAATAATAAATTATTTCTTTAAGTTACTTCACATTGTTCTCTCCATTTATTATGATTCAGACTTCTTTACCCACAGCCATAGAGGCATGTGGAAATTATTCCTAGCTCTGTACTTGTACACAGTGCCTCTCATTTTTATTTCCAAAGTATCCCCCACCATTGTCTGTGAAAGAGTAAGTTCAGTGAATCCACTTCTATGTGTCCTTTTTGTTGAGTTCCACTTTCATGTATCCTCATGCTTATGTCTACTGTAAAGATCCACAGTAACTTTAAGCTCAATAAATGCTGCATTGAGCTTCCTGTATTTATACTTAAACTTGCTGACATCCTAATCTCACTGTTGGTAGATAAGAACATACTCCAAATAACTCTCAGACCAGACTTGGAATTGAATCTGGATTCTTCACATCTTTTCATTCTGGTATTACTACTCTAACAGTTTACATCTCACCTTACTTAACCTTATTACTGAGTATAAAGTGAAGTAAGGTGTAGACAGAAACTGACACATGAACTAGAGAGAATCCTGACACCATTTTTTATTAATAGTTTCTGGTTCCCTTTCTTACCAGAATCCAAATTGCATTTTCATTTATGAATATTGGAGGTATCAGTCCTCCATTTTTAACCTAAATTAGCTAAAGTTGATACTTGAAATTTAAAATCAAATGACCCTACCTCCTCCATGCTCCAAATAGAGTGAACTTCAGTCTTTCTGTATGACCAGTATGTTTTTATGCAAGTGCTCATAGCACCTATAAGAATGTTGCATTTTCTTTTTCTGTGTTTCTTTATCCCTAGTAAAATTCTACTGAGATTCTTGAGGCAAAGATTCCCTCTAATTTTTATGTCCTCAGTACCTGCTGCAGCACTCAGTGAATATTTGTTTAATTGATTGGACAACATCACTGATGGACAGGAGTTTGAGCAATGGGAGCTGCTGAAGGACAGGGAAGCCTGGTCTACCACAGTTCATGAGGTCGCAAAAAATAAATATAAACAAAAGAGGCATGGTGGGAGGGGAATGGTTACTGGTTTATAGTTTGACTGAGAAAATAAAAGTTAACATGTGAACTGTATATACATGAAAAAATAATAAATTATTTCTTTAAGTTACTTCACATTGTTCTCTCCATTTATTATGATTCAGACTTCTTTACCCACAGCCATAGAGGCATGTGGAAATTATTCCTAGCTCTGTACTTGTACACAGTGCCTCTCATTTTTATTTCCAAAGTATCCCCCACCATTGTCTGTGAAAGAGTAAGTTCAGTGAATCCACTTCTATGTGTCCTTTTTGTTGAGTTCCACTTTCATGTATCCTCATGCTTATGTCTACTGTAAAGATCCACAGTAACTTTAAGCTCAATAAATGCTGCATTGAGCTTCCTGTATTTATACTTAAACTTGCTGACATCCTAATCTCACTGTTGGTAGATAAGAACATACTCCAAATAACTCTCAGACCAGACTTGGAATTGAATCTGGATTCTTCACATCTTTTCATTCTGGTATTACTACTCTAACAGTTTACATCTCACCTTACTTAACCTTATTACTGAGTATAAAGTGAAGTAAGGTGTAGACAGAAACTGACACATGAACTAGAGAGAATCCTGACACCATTTTTTATTAATAGTTTCTGGTTCCCTTTCTTACCAGAATCCAAATTGCATTTTCATTTATGAATATTGGAGGTATCAGTCCTCCATTTTTAACCTAAATTAGCTAAAGTTGATACTTGAAATTTAAAATCAAATGACCCTACCTCCTCCATGCTCCAAATAGAGTGAACTTCAGTCTTTCTGTATGACCAGTATGTTTTTATGCAAGTGCTCATAGCACCTATAAGAATGTTGCATTTTCTTTTTCTGTGTTTCTTTATCCCTAGTAAAATTCTACTGAGATTCTTGAGGCAAAGATTCCCTCTAATTTTTATGTCCTCAGTACCTGCTGCAGCACTCAGTGAATATTTGTTTAATTGATTGGACAACATCACTGATGGACAGGAGTTTGAGCAATGGGAGCTGCTGAAGGACAGGGAAGCCTGGTCTACCACAGTTCATGAGGTCGCAAAGAGTCAGACACCACTGAGTGACTGAACTGAACTGAATTGATAAATGTGTGGGTGTGTATATAGATGAGTCATTCAATGCAAATTATTTTTTTCTGAAAGTCTTCTTAACTTTGCCAGTATGTTTTTATCTCTAGTACTTTAAAGAGATGAGATTTATTATTGGTGTTTTTCAACAAGTAATAAATTGAAATACATTATATTATATTACCTCTTAACAATTTTTATACTAATTCTGGAACAGATAAAAGCACAAAATGTTTCCATATCTAGAGTAATTCATACAGTATCATACTTAGGGAAAATATACAATATTTATCAAATAATTCTTAGATGGTTAGATGAGAGTCACTGAATTAAGTACATAAGCATATAGGTATACTTAATAATTTTATAAATATTTACAGTAGATTGCAGAAAGTTTCAGTGTCTTGTTCAAGGAAGCAAGGCTAGTTTGTACAGCTGAATCAATGCTGATAATCAGCTAAATGAAGGGAAAACATAGGCTTTTTTCTTTGAAGTGTACTATTTTATATTTTGACCAACATTTTATGAGAATCCAGGCACTTAGACATCCATTACAACAATTGATGTTGCCATAGCGGCAGTTGTATAGTGTTATCTTGTGTTTGAAGCATGGCCTTTATAAATAACATAACTTTTAATATCATTTTGCTTCACATTTTAACTTGTGTTTCATGTAATTTACGTTTGATATAACTTATGGCTTGATACGATATGTAAAGTCAAGGTGCTGCTGTTCTGAGGAAGGAAGGAGATGGTGGATAGTCCAATATGGCTTGTCTCAACTGACATGAAGGAAGGAGACAGAAAGGAGAGTGAAGTCTTTGGAGGGAGGAAATCATAAAACCAAACTGGAATTAACAAAGACTAGAAAAACTGTCTCTATCAAATGGATTCACACATGCGTATAAGTAGTCCATGGAGGTTTGGCAATGACCAGATATCATTGATTAGTGATATTAGTTCTAAATAAGAGGAATTCAGAGGATCCTGAGGTTGCTTACAGTTCACAAATGTAACAGGTTCTCTGGACTACTGATGTTTGCTGCCAAACTATGTGCCATTTTCAGAGAACTGATTTTGTTTCTTTTTAAGTAAAATAACTATTTTATTGTCTTTACATGTTAGAAGATAGGTACATGAACAAATTAAAATTTTCAAATATGTTGAAAGGGAATAACTTCTTTTTAAGTTTCATTTTTATTTTCAGTTATGCTGGGTCTTTGTTGCTATGCACAGGCTTTCTCTCATTGAAGGGAGCGGGGGCTACTCTTCCTTGTGGTACTCTGGCTTCTCTTGTTGTGGAGGATAGGCCCTGGGCACACCGGCGTCAATAGTTTCAGCATGCAGGTTCAATAGCTGTGGCTTGTGGGCCCTAGAATGCATGGGCTCCAGTAGATGTGGTGCACAGGCTTTAGTGAAGTCTTCCCAGACCAGAAATCAAACCTGTGTCCCCTGCATTGGCAGATAGATTTTTATCCACTGTGCTACCAAGGAAGTCCAGGAATAAATTCTGAAAAGAAAAGGCTACACAATATGTCATTTTAACCCTGTCAATATTTGAAAGATGTATTTGAAAAGCTGTAGAAAGGGTTTGGGAATAGACATGATCACATGATTCTGGGACTGGAATTTCCTTTGAGTCTTACTTTTTCCTTTGAGCTGCGTTAACAACGGTGAGCTGTTACCAGTGTTTGCTTCTTGATTTTTTTTTTGTTCACTGTATTGTTAACAGTTACAATTAATTGCTGTTTGAGAATGATCTTATATATCTCAGATAAAATACAGGTAAAATGGCTTCCTTGGTAGTCCAGTGGGTAGAGTCCGCCTGGCAGTGCAAGGGGCGCCGTTTAGACCTGGCCTGGGAAGATCCCATGTGCCACGGAGCGTCTTGCATAGGGGATCCGGCGGGCTTCCAGTTATGAGCCAGCGTTCTGGGCGCATGAGCCTAGAGCTGGTGCTATGCAGAGAGAGAGTCCACCGCAATGGGAGGCCCACACAGGCCAAAGAATGAAGATGGATGAAAATAAATAACCAATAAAAGAGGCCAAAATTTAAAACTTGCAAGAAAAATAAAATATTCTCTTAGTACTCACCTTCTACAATTCAGAGGATCCTGAGGTTGCTTACAGTTCACAAATGTAACAGGTTCTCTGGACTACTGATGTTTGCTGCCAAACTATGTGCCATTTTCAGAGAACTGATTTTGTTTCTTTTTAAGTAAAATAACTATTTTATTGTCTTTACATGTTAGAAGATAGGTACATGAACAAATTAAAATTTTCAAATATGTTGAAAGGGAATAACTTCTTTTTAAGTTTCATTTTTATTTTCAGTTATGCTGGGTCTTTGTTGCTATGCACAGGCTTTCTCTCATTGAAGGGAGCGGGGGCTACTCTTCCTTGTGGTACTCTGGCTTCTCTTGTTGTGGAGGATAGGCCCTGGGCACACCGGCGTCAATAGTTTCAGCATGCAGGTTCAATAGCTGTGGCTTGTGGGCCCTAGAATGCATGGGCTCCAGTAGATGTGGTGCACAGGCTTTAGTGAAGTCTTCCCAGACCAGAAATCAAACCTGTGTCCCCTGCATTGGCAGATAGATTTTTATCCACTGTGCTACCAAGGAAGTCCAGGAATAAATTCTGAAAAGAAAAGGCTACACAATATGTCATTTTAACCCTGTCAATATTTGAAAGATGTATTTGAAAAGCTGTAGAAAGGGTTTGGGAATAGACATGATCACATGATTCTGGGACTGGAATTTCCTTTGAGTCTTACTTTTTCCTTTGAGCTGCGTTAACAACGGTGAGCTGTTACCAGTGTTTGCTTCTTGATTCTTTTTCTGGTCACTGTATTGTTAACAGTTACAATTAATTGCTGTTTGAGAATGATCTTATATATCTCAGATAAAATACAGGTAAAATGGCTTCCTTGGTAGTCCAGTGGGTAGAGTCCGCCTGGCAGTGCAAGGGGCGCCGTTTAGACCTGGCCTGGGAAGATCCCATGTGCCACGGAGCGTCTTGCATAGGGGATCCGGCGGGCTTCCAGTTATGAGCCAGCGTTCTGGAGCGCATGAGCCTAGAGCTGGTGCTATGCAGAGAGAGAGTCCACCGCAATGGGAGGCCCACACAGGCCAAAGAATGAAGATGGATGAAAATAAATAACCAATAAAAGAGGCCAAAATTTAAAACTTGCAAGAAAAATAAAATATTCTCTTAGTACTCACCTTCTACAGTACCTGCTATAATTTCAGTTTTCCTTTGTTGATAGGAATGCAAGTAGATGCCACTATGAAAGTGCCATTGTTGATTTCATACACAGGTTTTTATGCTTTCTGTATTTTTGTTAAATAATTTGCCTTAAGCTATGAATAGACAATGTTAAACTAGTTTCTTTGAATCTCTGAAACCCTGTTTCTTTGCCTTTGTAAAGTGAAAGTGTGATCAGCTGAAAAATGGTCCCCCCAAAATATCAAGTGCTAATACATGAATCTTGTGAATACCATCTAACATGGAATAGACTTTGCAGATATGATTAAGTCAGGCTCTTGAGATATGTAGTGATTTGCTGCAGCTGCCATTACAAATGATCACAGTTTGGGTGGCTTCAGCAACTGAAACTTTCTAACGGTGCTGGAGGTACTATGCAAAATGAGGGTGTCAGCAGAGCTGATTTCTTCTGGGACTTGTAGATGACCATCTTCTCCCTGTGTCTTCAGTGGTTTTCACTCTGTGTGTATCTGTGTCCTAATTTCCTTTTTTATGAGGATACAAATCGTATTGCATTAGGGCATAAACTAATAAGCTCATTTTAACTTAATTGCATCTTCAAAGACCCTGTTTTTGAATTCAGTCCCTTTCTGAGGTACTGGAGGTTAGGATTTAGATATATGAATTTGGTTCAAGTGGGAGCACAGTTCATCCCATAACATTCTGCCCTACAGCTCTCCAAACTATGTTATTCTCACATGCTAAATACATTCACCTAATTTGAATAGCTCCAAAAGTTTCCGTTAGGATCTCAGTAAAATGGCTTCCTTGGTAGTCCAGTGGGTAGAGTCCGCCTGGCAGTGCAAGGCGCCGTTAGCCTGGCCGGGAAGATCCCATGTGCCACGGAGCGTCTTGCATAGGGGATCCGGCGGGCTTCCAGTTATGAGCCAGCGTTCTGGAGCGCATGAGCCTAGAGCTGGTGCTATGCAGAGAGAGAGTCCACCGCAATGGGAGGCCCACACAGGCCAAAGAATGAAGATGGATGAAAATAAATAACCAATAAAAGAGGCCAAAATTTAAAACTTGCAAGAAAAATAAAATATTCTCTTAGTACTCACCTTCTACAGTACCTGCTATAATTTCAGTTTTCCTTTGTTGATAGGAATGCAAGTAGATGCCACTATGAAAGTGCCATTGTTGATTTCATACACAGGTTTTATGCTTTCTGTATTTTTGTTAAATAATTTGCCTTAAGCTATGAATAGACAATGTTAAACTAGTTTCTTTGAATCTCTGAAACCCTGTTTCTTTGCCTTTGTAAAGTGAAAGTGTGATCAGCTGAAAAATGGTCCCCCCAAAATATCAAGTGCTAATACATGAATCTTGTGAATACCATCTAACATGGAATAGACTTTGCAGATATGATTAAGTCAGGCTCTTGAGATATGTAGTGATTTGCTGCAGCTGCCATTACAAATGATCACAGTTTGGGTGGCTTCAGCAACTGAAACTTTCTAACGGTGCTGGAGGTACTATGCAAAATGAGGGTGTCAGCAGAGCTGATTTCTTCTGGGACTTGTAGATGACCATCTTCTCCCTGTGTCTTCAGTGGTTTTCACTCTGTGTGTATCTGTGTCCTAATTTCCTTTTTTATGAGGATACAAATCGTATTGCATTAGGGCATAAACTAATAAGCTCATTTTAACTTAATTGCATCTTCAAAGACCCTGTTTTTGAATTCAGTCCCTTTCTGAGGTACTGGAGGTTAGGATTTAGATATATGAATTTGGTTCAAGTGGGAGCACAGTTCATCCCATAACATTCTGCCCTACAGCTCTCCAAACTATGTTATTCTCACATGCTAAATACATTCACCTAATTTGAATAGCTCCAAAAGTCTTAACCAGTTCCAGCATCAACTCAGAGTCCAAACTTTCATATAAGTATCATCTCAATCAGATAATAATAGGTGAGATTTGAGATGTGGTTCATCTGAAGGCAAAATTATTCTCTAGCTATGAATCCATTCAGTCACACAGGTTATCTGCTTCCAAAGTACAGTAGTGGACAAGTGTATTATAAGCATTCCCATTCCCAAAGGGGGAGATTGGAAAGAAAAAAAAGGATGAGCCCTGAAGACAAACCCTAGTATCCTTGTAATAAAGAGACAGAGGGAAACCTGAAACACAAGATAGGTGCAATGTCAACGTGTGGCATAAAGGGATGTGAAGATGCTGACCTTAAAGACTGGAGTGATGCAGCTGTAAGCTGAGGAATGCTAGCAGCTGCCGAGAGCTGGGATAGACCCAAAATAGATTTTTCTCCAGAGCCTCTGAAGAAAGTATGGCTCTCCTGAGCTTCTAGCCTCCACAACTCTAGAGGATAAATTCCTATTGTTTTGAGCTACCAACTTTCTGATCATTTCTTACAACTGTCTACAAAGCTAATATAAAACCAATAAAGAGGGGTCTTCCCTGGCGGTCCAGTGGGTAAGGACACCGCCTTGCAGTACAAGGGGTGCTGGTTCGATCCCTGGCCCGGGAAGATCCCACGTGCCGCGGAGCGGCTGCACTGACGTGTCCAATTACCGAGCTGGAGCTCTGGAGTGCATGCGCCCAGAGCCGGTGCTCTGAAGCCAGAGAGGCCACTGAGATGGGAGGCCCACACAGGCCAAAGAACAAAGATGGATGAAAATAAATAAATGCAAGACCAATAGAAGTGTCCCCCCCCCCCCGCAAAAAAAAAAAAAAAACAAACAATATTTTTCATAGGATTTTTGTATAGTAATTTATAGTACTTTGCACTGTGACCTGCACATGACGATTTGGTCGGTAAACGTAGTTCTTCGTTTTCCCTATCTTCGCAACCACACAACCTGTCTTACGTTTCTCTAAGGCTCCCCTCTCCTCCCAAGGAATTTAGATACAGTCAGTGAATTTAGTAAATATTGTGGATCATCAGTTCAAGGTGATAATCTGAAACACATTCCTACTGCTCCTCCTGGCACAATTGTTGTTGTTGTAAAGGAAGAGAGCAGATACAGGAAAAGAAACAAAAATCCAACATAACTGGAAAAAAAGGAGAGTATCTTCAGAAGAATAAAAATTTTATACTGGAAAGATAGAAAAATAATTAGGACACTCAGTTCTAATGTGAAACCTCTTTTCATGAAAAACATATAGAAATAACTGTACTCAATAAGACAAAAAGAAATCCTCAAGTGCCAGAGTAAATGAGAAAGCTTTTAACGAGCTGACCTTCTTTCTCTTGATCATCAAATCAACGTACAGTTGTAAGAAAATATTATGAAACTATTTAATATAGTAATGGAAAGTCTCTCACTATTTCATTCATCATATAAATTCCACTGACTGTTTTGGGAATATTCCACTTGAACTTATTCTTCACTGCATTTAGTAACGTTTCCATTTCATTACTCACATACCAGAATGCAGGCTTTATAGTTTCACTTACATAAAGTTCAAAGTAAGGCAAAAATTAACCTACTTAGAAAAACTAGAAACAAATTCCCAAATTCATGCAATATATACAGCTTTGCAACTTTTTTCACTTAATAACTTTTGAAATTCTCTCCATATTACTGTTTATATACCTGTATAATTATTTTAATGTTTATTTAACATTTATATAAAGAAGTCCACTAATTAGTTTTCATTTAAAATGGACAACGTGTTTTACTTAATAGACTTTTACTAGTCAAATTGGAATTATCTAGCAAAAATATTTCTCACTTTCATGTAATCACATTTGTCTTTTCAGTTATCTCATGTAATTTTTCTGAGCCATACAGCTTCTTGAAAAGCATATGTAAATTTTTTAATGTGTTAACTTTTTAAAGTCATTTTTTAATTTAAAATTTTAAAATTTTATCAACATAAAATATATATCAAAGAGTATGTAAATTGTCAATATTCTAAGAAGTGAAATTTTTATGTGAAGTTTTAAAATGTGAGTATAATCATGAAAACTATTATTCCTATAAGAACTAGAATATTGGTTGTGCCCCCAGGGCTCCTACCCAATCATCAGAAAGTTGACTTGAAAGTAAAAAATGCTAAATCAGCCATATCTTCAGTCATTTTTTAATTTGAACAGCTGGGAATAGAAAGCAGAAGGAAGCTTTTGGCTGCATTTCTATTTTGATAAACATGCATTTATTAATGAACAACTTTAATGGTTGTCTGGAAGAATTATTCTCAGGGTTCCCTATGAAGTAGGAGAATTCACAGTAGCCAGAAGGAGAGAGATGTCAGACTTATGAAAAACAACCAATGATACAATATTTTGGAAGCAAGAATAGGTATGTATCTAATGATATTTAAAATATATAAGTTGATGCATTGTTCTTCCAATGAAATTATGAGCAGAAGATTATATGAAGTCATCTAACTCAAGATGGTACATGGAACACGCATTTGTCTCTAATTTCTTCTGGAATTATCTTAAAAACAGTAAAAGAATCAAAAAGAATGTTAAGAGCCACCAATTTGGATGAGAGTTATACGGTATTTTCTAACAGCCTACTTTTCTTTAGTACTGAAGTTTGTTATTTTTTAAAAAACTATATGACTTATATTTGCATCACTATGAAAAGTAAGTGAGAAATATCTGTATTATATGAATAGACTGAAGCATTAGTGACAGGAGGGTAAATATTGTGTTGAATCATTATATGTACATGGCCAGAAAATAAATCTTACTGTGAGTAAATCTTCCATACATTTTAAAATCAAAATTAAAGGCCTCTACAATTACCTGATAATAATAAAAAGATAATTTCTTATTTTAAAACTTCTCTGAATTTGTCTAGCCATTTATCCATTAAGAGCTGTAAAATTTTTATGTTCACTGTATAGGGTACATATCAATTAGAAAAGGAAGTGAAATGGAGGGTGAGAAGTAGATGAGAGGAAAGGAGGGAGGGAGAGAAGCAAGGAGAGGTGAAAAGAGAGATCCTCCCTAGAGTTTATTTTTAAAAGTTTAACCCAAACAGTCTACTTTAGTTCATCATAGTGAGTGTGCCATAATCTAAAAATCCTATGTCATTCTCTACGCAGTTTTTTCTCAATGAAGATATATATTCTCTGCTTTATATGCATAATATTAATTATTTATCATAAGAGCCAATGAAAGAGGCCTTTGCATTTTGAAATTAAAGAAACTTAGAAAGGTTAAATCATTTCCTAGCATCATCAGAATGAATGGCAGAATAGGCAAAACCCTCAAGGACATCAATCAAAGCAAGATCTTCTCTGACCCACCTACTAGAATAGTGGAACTAAAAAGACAGATGAACATGTGGGACCTAATGAAACTTAAAAGCTTTTGTACAGCTAAAGAAATTACAAAAAAGCTGAACAGACAGCCCACAGAGTGGGAGAAAATCATAGCAAATGAAGCAACAGACAGAGAATTAATCTCCAAAATCTACAAGCAACTCAGACAACTCAGCACTGAAAAAACAAACAACCCAATCAAAAAAAGGGAAAAGGACCTAAACAGACACCTCTCCAACAATGACATACAGATGGCCCAAAAGCACATGAAATGATGCTCAACTTCACTAATAATTAGAGAAATGCAAATCAAAACTACAATGAGGTATCACCTCACACCCGTCAGAATGGCCATCATCCACAAATTGACAGACAATAAATGCTGGAGAGGCTGCGGAGAAAAGAACACTCCTGCATTGCTGGTGGGAGTGAAAATTGATGCAGCCTCTATGGAAGACAGTCTGAAGATTTCTTAAAAAACTAAAAATAGAAGCACCATATGACCCAGCAATCCCACACTTAGGCTTATACCCTGATGAAATCAAATCTGAAAGAAGCACCTGTACCCCAATGTTCATTGCAGCTCTCTATACGATAGCTAGAACATGGAAGGAACCTAGATGGCCATCGACAAACGAATGGATACGGAAGCTCTGGTACATATATACAATGGAATACTACACAGCTGTAAAGAGAAATGCAGAAGAATCAACCCTAATGAGGTGGCTGGATCTAGAATGTATCATAAAAAGTGAAGTCAGTCAGAAAGAGAAGGACAAATACAGTATATTAACACATATATATGGAATCTAGTAGGATGGTGATGATGGCACACACAGTGAAGCGACAGAAAGACAGACATGGACAGTGGACATATGGACATTGTGGGGAAGGAACAGAAGGTGGGAGGCGTAAAGGAAGTAGCATGAAGGCCTGTACTATCATAAGTGAAGAAAATAGCTCTAGTCATTGCTCTGTGAGAAAAGGGGATCCTTCAGGGGTGCTGTGTGATGGTCAAGAGGGGCGGGAAAGGGGGGATATACATATGACTAATTTGGGAACATACATATCTGTAAACAACAAAACTCTGTAAAAGTTAAAAGCAAAATAAAGGTTTAAAAAAAAAAAAAAAAGAATGAATGGCAGAGCTAAGAATGAAGTCCATGACTGTTCTCTGAAGGTCACACTGTCATCTGCTCTGGGTTATGTCTCTTGTCCTCCAAGTTAACAGACTACTCCCAGTGATTACTGAGGAGGGACAGAGTGGGCAATTTTACAGATATGTTAGAAAGGGATAAGAAATGTCAGTGGAATGATGTCAGTTATTTCTACTTTAAAGGTTATCTCTTCCTATACTGTATTCTTTGGGTGTTTCACTTGACAAACTAAAAAAATTGGGAAAATTTTCAAAGTTAAAGACTATTAGTAATCATTGGTTTACAAATAATCTATCCACTACATTTATACATTAGTATTTATTAAAAATACAGACTGGTCCAGAAAGATAAAATTGCATATGTGTTTTGTGATTTATAATACCTCTTTTGTGTGAAATCTTTGTTTATAAATCTTGTTACCCAAATGTAATTTATTTTAGTGACTGTGTGCTGGTTGTGGTGAAAGTTAAAGGAGGGATTTTAGATGGAACTGTTGTATTCTATATGGGCAACTACCTTAGGCAGTGACGTCAAACCATCAGTAAGCCTCCCATAGCAGCCTCAGCCTGTTTGCTGCCTTGTGTTTTCCATTACAGTGGGCAATTTCTTACCTACTAACACCCTTGATTTCCTTTTGTCTTCGATTATTTTACTGTTTGTTATTGGAGTATATTTGCTAATTGGGTAGGATTCTTTGAAGTTACAAAGTGTTTTTATTTTTTATTTTTATTTATTTATATTATTAAAATTTATTTATTTTATTATTTATTTTTGGGCGGGGGTTGGGGAGGGAGAGGAGCGGACGGGCCACTTCTATTGGTCTTTCATTTCTCCACTTTCATCCGTATTTGTTCCTTGGCTCCCGTGGGCCTCCCATCGCGGTGGCGTCTGTCGTTGCTGAGCGCCGGCTCTGGGCACATGCGCTCCAGAGCTCTGGCTCGGTAATTGCACACATCGGTCTAGCTGCTCCAGCGGCACGTGGGATCTTCCCAGGCCAGGGATCGAACCGGCACTCCTTGCACTGCAAGGCGGTGTCCTTACCCACTGGACCACCAGGGGAGCCCCAGAGCTAAGAATGAAGTCCATGACTGTTCTCTGAAGGTCACACTGTCATCTGCTCTGGGTTATGTCTCTTGTCCTCCAAGTTAACAGACTACTCCCAGTGATTACTGAGGAGGGACAGAGTGGGCAATTTTACAGATATGTTAGAAAGGGATAAGAAATGTCAGTGGAATGATGTCAGTTATTTCTACTTTAAAGGTTATCTCTTCCTATACTGTATTCTTTGGGTGTTTCACTTGACAAACTAAAAAAATTGGGAAAATTTTCAAAGTTAAAGACTATTAGTAATCATTGGTTTACAAATAATCTATCCACTACATTTATACATTAGTATTTATTAAAAATACAGACTGGTCCAGAAAGATAAAATTGCATATGTGTTTTGTGATTTATAATACCTTTTTTGTGTGAAATCTTTGTTTATAAATCTTGTTACCCAAATGTAATTTATTTTAGTGACTGTGTGCTGGTTGTGGTGAAAGTTAAAGGAGGGATTTTAGATGGAACTGTTGTATTCTATATGGGCAACTACCTTAGGCAGTGACGTCAAACCATCAGTAAGCCTCCCATAGCAGCCTCAGCCTGTTTGCTGCCTTGTGTTTTCCATTACAGTGGGCAATTTCTTACCTACTAACACCCTTGATTTCCTTTTGTCTTCGATTATTTTACTGTTTGTTATTGGAGTATATTTGCTAATTGGGTAGGATTCTTTGAAGTTACAAAGTGTTTTTATTTTTTATTTTTATTTATTTATTTTTTAAGATTTATTTATTTTATTATTTATTTTTGGGCGGGGGTTGGGGAGGGAGAGGAGCGGACGGGCCACTTCTATTGGTCTTTCATTTCTCCACTTTCATCCGTATTTGTTCCTTGGCTCCCGTGGGCCTCCCATCGCGGTGGCGTCTGTCGTTGCTGAGCGCCGGCTCTGGGCACATGCGCTCCAGAGCTCTGGCTCGGTAATTGCACACATCGGTCTAGCTGCTCCGCGGCACGTGGGATCTTCCCAGGCCAGGGATCGAACCGGCACTCCTTGCACTGCAAGGCGGTGTCCTTACCCACTGGACCACCAGGGGGAGCCCCAAAGTGTTTTTAATTTGATAGATATTTGGTGGGGTTTTGTTGTTGTTGTTGGTTTTGGGATTTTTTTTTTTTTTTACTGTTTATGAATTGCATGTATTTAACATTGTCCCCAGTCACATGTTCCAGTACTCAAGGAGCCCTACCAGTGACTTTTGTCTCCTTGCAAGCTCTCATTACCTTATAATAAAGTATGACCTTTTTAGAGTAAGACACCCATTAATTTCAGTCTGAGCTCCACCCGTTAATCCTCTATAGTATCCTTAAAAGACTACATTATTTATACTCCTTTCTGGAACAAATATTCTGTTTTTCTTTACTTTAATGTTATAGACCCTCTCATTGCATGTATCACAAGGAGTAAATACTGTTTTCTGTTTTTTGGTTAAAGGATGAGAACGTTTTTATATGCCTCAATTATTTTTAATCTTTATTATTTTCTATCAACTAATCCTAACAGAATCTGCCTTATTTTTAACATGCTGTTTATAGGCCAGATGAGTGAAAAGTGCATTTTCAATAGAAATTTAACCTATTCTGATGACTCATATGGAGAAGAAGGGAGATTTAAAGAGGTTGTCCAGTCATCTGACGTTTCACAGCAGCTGCTTTTCTGATAAACCAAGGGGCTTTTCCACTGTTCCTAAGCAAATGAGCAGCACTGCCTGTCCTTCTCCCCCTAATTTCACTTTGAATGCGCCTGACTAGAAAGTGATGACTTTGAGAAAACAGGACACCTAGAAAACAATTTCAGTTCTATAATAAATTGTTGATCTCAGTAAAAAAACTTGCTGATCCCTGTGAGCCTTTTTTTCCAGATAGGCAAAGTAGGAATAGTCAAACTTACTCTGTAACAACTTTCCTGGTTTGATTTGAATGAAGGTTCAAAGAGAGAAAGTTTTCCTTCAGAGTTTTCTTCTCAGAGCATTAGGAATGCCTGGACTCTGCTCTGCTATTTCTGGCAAATTTATCTTGAATGTATTCTCTCTCTTTTTTTTTAATTCTTTATTTTAAAGGTTTTACAGAGTTTTGTTGTTCATAGACATGTATGTTCCCAGATCAGTCATATGCATATCCCTGGTCCCCTCCCCACTCTTGAATGTATTCTTTTTTCTCTCTCTCTCTTTTTTCTTTTGTGGGCCACTTCCGTTGGTCTTTCATTTACCTATTTTCATCCATCTTTGTTCTTTGGCCTGTGTGGGCCTCTCATCGCAGTGGCCTCTGTCTCTGGGCAATGACTCTGGACACATGCGCTACAGAGTTCTGGCTTGGTAGTTGAACACATCAGTCCAGCCCTGCTCCACGGCACGTGGGATCTTCCCAGGCCAGGGATCGAACTGGCGCCCCTTGCACTGCAAGGCAGTGTCCTTACCCACTGGACCACCAGGGAAGCCCTTGAGTGTATTCTTAATCTCCTGTACTCTAACTTCTTTTCTGTCTCCATCAGTAGGTACTTAGGTGATGAGGTGTAGTTATATACTGTATAATTTTTCCTTTAAAAGCCACATAAACTTCAAGGGCCTCTAGTATCTCTGATGTACAGCTCAAGTAAAGTCTGAGACCCAGACTGTCTAGAATTCTATTCATACTTTTATTTCTCCAGATTTTCCTTTGGATACCTTGGTGTCATTCAGATGTGACAAATAATGCATATTTCAGTCCAGTTGTTATTTCTGACATACTATTTCCACGTATAAAATGTAGCTTCCAGTTACCCACGCTCAGCACTCCAACACTAAGCATAAAACGAGTCTCATTAAGTATCTATGGATGTTGCACACTCTTTATCTTCCTTGGGAGCCCTTTTAGCCCCTGTTTGGTGCTAAAAGTAATAACAGGACACCTAGAAAACAATTTCAGTTCTATAATAAATTGTTGATCTCAGTAAAAAAACTTGCTGATCCCTGTGAGCCTTTTTTTCCAGATAGGCAAAGTAGGAATAGTCAAACTTACTCTGTAACAACTTTCCTGGTTTGATTTGAATGAAGGTTCAAAGAGAGAAAGTTTTCCTTCAGAGTTTTCTTCTCAGAGCATTAGGAATGCCTGGACTCTGCTCTGCTATTTCTGGCAAATTTATCTTGAATGTATTCTCTCTCTTTTTTTTTAATTCTTTATTTTAAAGGTTTTACAGAGTTTTGTTGTTCATAGACATGTATGTTCCCAGATCAGTCATATGCATATCCCTGGTCCCCTCCCCACTCTTGAATGTATTCTTTTTTCTCTCTCTCTCTTTTTTCTTTTGTGGGCCACTTCCGTTGGTCTTTCATTTACCTATTTTCATCCATCTTTGTTCTTTGGCCTGTGTGGGCCTCTCATCGCAGTGGCCTCTGTCTCTGGGCAATGACTCTGGACACATGCGCTACAGAGTTCTGGCTTGGTAGTTGAACACATCAGTCCAGCCCTGCTCCACGGCACGTGGGATCTTCCCAGGCCAGGGATCGAACTGGCGCCCCTTGCACTGCAAGGCAGTGTCCTTACCCACTGGACCACCAGGGAAGCCCTTGAGTGTATTCTTAATCTCCTGTACTCTAACTTCTTTTCTGTCTCCATCAGTAGGTACTTAGGTGATGAGGTGTAGTTATATACTGTATAATTTTTCCTTTAAAAGCCACATAAACTTCAAGGGCCTCTAGTATCTCTGATGTACAGCTCAAGTAAAGTCTGAGACCCAGACTGTCTAGAATTCTATTCATACTTTTATTTCTCCAGATTTTCCTTTGGATACCTTGGTGTCATTCAGATGTGACAAATAATGCATATTTCAGTCCAGTTGTTATTTCTGACATACTATTTCCACGTATAAAATGTAGCTTCCAGTTACCCACGCTCAGCACTCCAACACTAAGCATAAAAACGAGTCTCATTAAGTATCTATGGATGTTGCACACTCTTTATCTTCCTTGGGAGCCTCAGCATGGTGTGTTCAGAGCACCACATCGCTTTGGATACAGCTAAAATGCTAAAGGTAATTAAGAATGAAAATCATGAGTGTCGATGATAAAAGTTATGTTTACAGGGGAAACATGCCTCAGTTAATATAGACACTGGAACGTTGTGTCAGTGTAAACTTCTACAGAGTGGGTACAGTTGCAGAGAGACATAAATGTTAACTCTAGATAATGTCCGCGAAGTATAACTGAGAATTAAAAATGGCACTCTCATCACTGTATATTTCACATCATAGTTGCAGAGAAAAAGAACAACAGACAGACCTTAGGAGCTAAACTGAGGAACTCAGAGAGAAGGTTGTCAGCTGCAGCAGTAGGAAAAAGGAAACTGAAGAAGGAAGGCTAAAACGCAGAAGCTGGATGGGGCATAGTTGAAGACTGCTAATCTGGCAAGCTAGATAAATTTTGTTAGTTAAAAAGATTTTTTTAAGGCTATTTGTAAAGCTGACTCTTAATATACCTTAATAGGGATTCATTAAGAAAATGGCTTGTTACCATTCATGTGCTTAATGATTATGGCATATTTCCTTAACTAGACATGCAATTGATTGCTTTAAATGCCCAGCTCTGCAAGGCTATTTCTGTACTTCTCTGCATGAGATAAGCTTTCTTTATAGAAATGTTTCTCTTCACTGGGAGGTAATAATATTTAAATACCTATAGCTTATAAAATAAAAAGAGAGCACACATTAAACACAAAGACAGTGATTTTGCTATTAAAGCTATGATTTTTCAGTGGCCTTTTTTTGTTTAAAATTTTCATACTGTATAATTTTTCCTTTAAAAGCCACATAAACTTCAAGGGCCTCTAGTATCTCTGATGTACAGCTCAAGTAAAGTCTGAGACCCAGACTGTCTAGAATTCTATTCATACTTTTATTTCTCCAGATTTTCCTTTGGATACCTTGGTGTCATTCAGATGTGACAAATAATGCATATTTCAGTCCAGTTGTTATTTCTGACATACTATTTCCACGTATAAAATGTAGCTTCCAGTTACCCACGCTCAGCACTCCAACACTAAGCATAAAAACGAGTCTCATTAAGTATCTATGGATGTTGCACACTCTTTATCTTCCTTGGGAGCCTCAGCATGGTGTGTTCAGAGCACCACATCGCTTTGGATACAGCTAAAATGCTAAAGGTAATTAAGAATGAAAATCATGAGTGTCGATGATAAAAGTTATGTTTACAGGGAAACATGCCTCAGTTAATATAGACACTGGAACGTTGTGTCAGTGTAAACTTCTACAGAGTGGGTACAGTTGCAGAGAGACATAAATGTTAACTCTAGATAATGTCCGCGAAGTATAACTGAGAATTAAAAATGGCACTCTCATCACTGTATATTTCACATCATAGTTGCAGAGAAAAAGAACAACAGACAGACCTTAGGAGCTAAACTGAGGAACTCAGAGAGAAGGTTGTCAGCTGCAGCAGTAGGAAAAAGGAAACTGAAGAAGGAAGGCTAAAACGCAGAAGCTGGATGGGGCATAGTTGAAGACTGCTAATCTGGCAAGCTAGATAAATTTTGTTAGTTAAAAAGATTTTTTTAAGGCTATTTGTAAAGCTGACTCTTAATATACCTTAATAGGGATTCATTAAGAAAATGGCTTGTTACCATTCATGTGCTTAATGATTATGGCATATTTCCTTAACTAGACATGCAATTGATTGCTTTAAATGCCCAGCTCTGCAAGGCTATTTCTGTACTTCTCTGCATGAGATAAGCTTTCTTTATAGAAATGTTTCTCTTCACTGGGAGGTAATAATATTTAAATACCTATAGCTTATAAAATAAAAAGAGAGCACACATTAAACACAAAGACAGTGATTTTTGCTATTAAAGCTATGATTTTTTCAGTGGCCTTGTATTTAATTTGTTTACTAAATTATACATGTGCAGGCCTGGGTGGGAGATGACATAAAACCTATTTGCAGACTAAAGAAAGATTCAGAGGTTTACGAAGGTGAATGTGTTTTTCTGTATTGTAAATTAGCATGATTATCTTAGATTGATTTTCGTTATACCACTGATCAAAAGGGTTACTGATGGTTTTAGTCCCAGTGACTCCATCAGTGAGCCTGTGGCAAGCAGCAGTCATCGAGCATTGTAACACACCCTCTATGTTATCTGGAACCATCTCTACATTACATGTTTATTTACTTGAGAAATGTAAACACCAGAGAGAGGCATTGTCTTGGAGTGAAAGAAATCTAGGCTGAGAATCCAAAGATACCAGCTTTAGCTCTTCTTCTGCCCCCTCAGTAAGCTTGAAAAATCATTAAAAACAACCTAAGCCTGTGTTTCACTACCTCTGATATAGAGATGACACTTTCACTGTCTCACATGCTTCTTGTAAAAATCAGATACATTCATTTTAGGCAGTATTTGTTCTGTGTAAATCATAAAGTCTGGCACTCACTACAGCATATATGATATTTAGTATAAAATTTAAAATATTTTATAGTGTCCTATTAGGTTTACTATTTTTGTCTAGGTTTGAATTATATCATCTAGGGTCTGGTAGTCACTTTAATTCTTTTTGGCCAATAAAGCAGAAGCTGGATGGGGCATAGTTGAAGACTGCTAATCTGGCAAGCTAGATAAATTTTGTTAGTTAAAAAGATTTTTTTAAGGCTATTTGTAAAGCTGACTCTTAATATACCTTAATAGGGATTCATTAAGAAAATGGCTTGTTACCATTCATGTGCTTAATGATTATGGCATATTTCCTTAACTAGACATGCAATTGATTGCTTTAAATGCCCAGCTCTGCAAGGCTATTTCTGTACTTCTCTGCATGAGATAAGCTTTCTTTATAGAAATGTTTCTCTTCACTGGGAGGTAATAATATTTAAATACCTATAGCTTATAAAATAAAAAGAGAGCACACATTAAACACAAAGACAGTGATTTTTGCTATTAAAGCTATGATTTTTTCAGTGGCCTTGTATTTAATTTGTTTACTAAATTATACATGTGCAGGCCTGGGTGGGAGATGACATAAAACCTATTTGCAGACTAAAGAAAGATTCAGAGGTTTACGAAGGTGAATGTGTTTTTCTGTATTGTAAATTAGCATGATTATCTTAGATTGATTTTCGTTATACCACTGATCAAAAGGGTTACTGATGGTTTTAGTCCCAGTGACTCCATCAGTGAGCCTGTGGCAAGCAGCAGTCATCGAGCATTGTAACACACCCTCTATGTTATCTGGAACCATCTCTACATTACATGTTTATTTACTTGAGAAATGTAAACACCAGAGAGAGGCATTGTCTTGGAGTGAAAGAAATCTAGGCTGAGAATCCAAAGATACCAGCTTTAGCTCTTCTTCTGCCCCCTCAGTAAGCTTGAAAAATCATTAAAAACAACCTAAGCCTGTGTTTCACTACCTCTGATATAGAGATGACACTTTCACTGTCTCACATGCTTCTTGTAAAAATCAGATACATTCATTTTAGGCAGTATTTGTTCTGTGTAAATCATAAAGTCTGGCACTCACTACAGCATATATGATATTTAGTATAAAATTTAAAATATTTTATAGTGTCCTATTAGGTTTACTATTTTTGTCTAGGTTTGAATTATATCATCTAGGGTCTGGTAGTCACTTTAATTCTTTTTGGCCAATAAAGGACATGGAGATTTTTCAAATCTAAGTTTCTCATCTTGTTCCAATAAGATACAGGAAAGTTAAAAGTTAAAAGTATGGAAAAAACAGCAGACAAATATAAACAAAAATTGATATAACTATATTAAAATAAGGAAAGCTTATTTTAAGGCAGAAAAGTATGGCTAGAAATGAAAGATTACCATAAATTTGTAAAAGGTTTAATTCAATAGAATAATTATGCTAAAATAATTATGCTATACATAAAGCATCACAGATAAAAAGGGAAGTAGATAAATCTACCATTTGATATTTTTTATATTTTCTGTGGAATTTTAAATTTATTTATCTTGATAAATGATAAATGAAAAAGGAATTTATTTGGTAAGCATATACATTTGAAACAGTCTCCCTAAATGAGTATGTAGAACCATATACTGCATACTTGAAAAATAGATTTTTTCTCTAGGTTACAGTGGAACATTTATTAAAAAATGAATAATATTAGGACACAAACAGTTAAAAATAATTTCAAAGAAGCAATATCATTGCTTCTTTGAAACAATGACATTGTTTTACAATAAGTTAAGATGTAAATTGATAGCAAAATAATGATCCTTTATGTATTTTGAAATATGAAGTCTTCATATTTGGGCCAAATAAGTGCCAAGTTAAAGAAAAAATATAAAAGAAATTTAAATTTATAAGATAATTTAGAATATATGAACAAGTCAGCATTGCACTGAATACCTGTTTTGTGTCGGGCTGTGTTCTAAGGACAGGTGAACAAAGAGAGAAGTTTCCTGATTTCAGGAAGTTTACATATTGATGCAGAGTACATGCTTAGTGCTAAAATAAAAAAGCTACCTCTGATATAGAGATGACACTTTCACTGTCTCACATGCTTCTTGTAAAAATCAGATACATTCATTTTAGGCAGTATTTGTTCTGTGTAAATCATAAAGTCTGGCACTCACTACAGCATATATGATATTTAGTATAAAATTTAAAATATTTTATAGTGTCCTATTAGGTTTACTATTTTTGTCTAGGTTTGAATTATATCATCTAGGGTCTGGTAGTCACTTTAATTCTTTTTGGCCAATAAAGGACATGGAGATTTTTCAAATCTAAGTTTCTCATCTTGTTCCAATAAGATACAGGAAAGTTAAAAGTTAAAAGTATGGAAAAAACAGCAGACAAATATAAACAAAAATTGATATAACTATATTAAAATAAGGAAAGCTTATTTTAAGGCAGAAAAGTATGGCTAGAAATGAAAGATTACCATAAATTTGTAAAAGGTTTAATTCAATAGAATAATTATGCTAAAATAATTATGCTATACATAAAGCATCACAGATAAAAAGGGAAGTAGATAAATCTACCATTTGATATTTTTTATATTTTCTGTGGAATTTTAAATTTATTTATCTTGATAAATGATAAATGAAAAAGGAATTTATTTGGTAAGCATATACATTTGAACCAGTCTCCTAAATGAGTATGTAGAACCATATACTGTTTACTTTAAAAATAGATTTTTTCTCTAGGTTACAGTGGAACATTTATTAAAAAATGAATAATATTAGGACACAAACAGTTAAAAATAATTTCAAAGAAGCAATATCATTGCTTCTTTGAAACAATGACATTGTTTTACAATAAGTTAAGATGTAAATTGATAGCAAAATAATGATCCTTTATGTATTTTGAAATATGAAGTCTTCATATTTGGGCCAAATAAGTGCCAAGTTAAAGAAAAAATATAAAAGAAATTTAAATTTATAAGATAATTTAGAATATATGAACAAGTCAGCATTGCACTGAATACCTGTTTTGTGTCGGGCTGTGTTCTAAGGACAGGTGAACAAAAGAGAGAAGTTTCCTGATTTCAGGGAAGTTTACATATTGATGCAGAGGCGCAGACAGTACATAAAAGGCCAAAGGGTGAGAAGTGTTATCGAGAAAAAGTGTGGTAGGTGGCAAGGGAGTGCTGGAAAAGGTTGGGGGAAGGAAAGCATCCCATTTTAAATTGAGTGGTTAGAGAAAATATGGCTGAGAATGTGACATTGAAATCAACTCTTAAAGGAGATGAAAGAGCACACCACGCAGAAGTATGTGAGGAAAAAGCAGATATCTGATACATGTTGGTGCATGTGTCTGTTTTTTTACTTCTGATTTAAATCAAGTTTTCCTAAAAGCAGGATAAATCTGCAATGAATGAGGTTAATTCCTACAATATGTCATATCCATTTAAGTTGAAAATGTCTAAAGTCATATATAGTTCACCTTTCTTCTCTTTTAGCATTCGGTGGGTGATTCAGCTTATTAAAATGGAAATTTTTATGCATTTCCTATGATGCCATTTTATCATTTCACATTTCTAAAATAGAATATGCCATTTACTTTACATTTGAGTTAGTATTGACTAGGAATATAAAGCAGCAATTGTCTGGCTAGCTGCCAAGGTAAGAATATATTTAGAAAAGTAATAATTCAGGAATGTACTCATTGTTAAAGGGCATAACAATTTTTTTATTAGTTCAATTATCTTCTTCTTAATACACATTGTAAAGAACAAGTGAACTGCCTCTTTTGCATTTCATGACTGTGGAGTGTATACAATTTCTCAAGTTATAAGTAATTCTGTCCATGGAAAAAAATGCCAACTGCCAAAATATGGTTCACGAAGATCAGCTGCTTTTACCCTGAATGTACTAGATTTTTAGCACTCAAGACAGAATTTTAATCTTTAATAGTGCCTTTTAAATATTACGGTGAAATTAGCACTTTGATAAAAGTTAATAAGTCAAAATAATGCATATTTGAAATATGAAGTCTTCATATTTGGGCCAAATAAGTGCCAAGTTAAAGAAAAAATATAAAAGAAATTTAAATTTATAAGATAATTTAGAATATATGAACAAGTCAGCATTGCACTGAATACCTGTTTTGTGTCGGGCTGTGTTCTAAGGACAGGTGAACAAAAGAGAGAAGTTTCCTGATTTCAGGGAAGTTTACATATTGATGCAGAGGCGCAGACAGTACATAAAAGGCCAAAGGGTGAGAAGTGTTATCGAGAAAAAGTGTGGTAGGTGGCAAGGGAGTGCTGGAAAAGGTTGGGGGAAGGAAAGCATCCCATTTTAAATTGAGTGGTTAGAGAAAATATGGCTGAGAATGTGACATTGAAATCAACTCTTAAAGGAGATGAAAGAGCACACCACGCAGAAGTATGTGAGGAAAAAGCAGATATCTGATACATGTTGGTGCATGTGTCTGTTTTTTTACTTCTGATTTAAATCAAGTTTTCCTAAAAGCAGGATAAATCTGCAATGAATGAGGTTAATTCCTACAATATGTCATATCCATTTAAGTTGAAAATGTCTAAAGTCATATATAGTTCACCTTTCTTCTCTTTTAGCATTCGGTGGGTGATTCAGCTTATTAAAATGGAAATTTTTATGCATTTCCTATGATGCCATTTTATCATTTCACATTTCTAAAATAGAATATGCCATTTACTTTACATTTGAGTTAGTATTGACTAGGAATATAAAGCAGCAATTGTCTGGCTAGCTGCCAAGGTAAGAATATATTTAGAAAAGTAATAATTCAGGAATGTACTCATTGTTAAAGGGCATAACAATTTTTTTATTAGTTCAATTATCTTCTTCTTAATACACATTGTAAAGAACAAGTGAACTGCCTCTTTTGCATTTCATGACTGTGGAGTGTATACAATTTCTCAAGTTATAAGTAATTCTGTCCATGGAAAAAAATGCCAACTGCCAAAATATGGTTCACGAAGATCAGCTGCTTTTACCCTGAATGTACTAGATTTTTAGCACTCAAGACAGAATTTTAATCTTTAATAGTGCCTTTTTAAATATTACGGTGAAATTCAAGGTTATAAATAAAATCTAACTGAATTCTAATGGTGTAAGAAAATTAGATAGGGTTGTTCTCTGTGTGTTAGAAACCAGCTTTCTGAAACAACTGACCTAATCAATGTAGGATTATTGCTACTTGAAAGCAAATTAAGATAGATTTTGACATCAAAGAACTAAACCCTGAAACTTACCATTAATTAATGCTATTTTAGGCAAATTATTGACTGCCTTAGAGTTCGTGTCCACCCTCTATAAAACTGTTATAATAGTAACTACTATTAAAGATGAATGTGAGAATTAAACATGAAAAAATGCAAAATACTTAGTACATTATAGTATGTTCAGTACATGTTTGTATAATACTTTTTTATAAAATGAACTGGACTTAAGTGCAAATAGAAAAAACCTCTATTGTTTTTTTTTTTTTTTTTCAGAGAAACAGTACCAATGGATGGTGTGTGTATGTGTATATAAAATTTTTAACAAGAAATTGGCTTATGCAATTTTGGAGGCTGCAGAGTCCCAATATTTGTAGTTGGCAGCCTTGATATCCCAAGAGGTGATGTAGTTCTAGTCGGAGTCCAAAGGCCTGAGAAGCAAGAGAGGGAGTCATGTAAGTTCCAGTTCCCAAGTTGAAGGCTGAAGGAAGAAGACCAGAGTCCCAGTCCAAAGACAGGCAGAAAGAGAACAAATTTTCCCGCGTTCGAGCCTTTTTTGCTCTGTTTAGCCTTTCAACTGATTCAACATTTGAGTTAGTATTGACTAGGAATATAAAGCAGCAATTGTCTGGCTAGCTGCCAAGGTAAGAATATATTTAGAAAAGTAATAATTCAGGAATGTACTCATTGTTAAAGGGCATAACAATTTTTTTATTAGTTCAATTATCTTCTTCTTAATACACATTGTAAAGAACAAGTGAACTGCCTCTTTTGCATTTCATGACTGTGGAGTGTATACAATTTCTCAAGTTATAAGTAATTCTGTCCATGGAAAAAAATGCCAACTGCCAAAATATGGTTCACGAAGATCAGCTGCTTTTACCCTGAATGTACTAGATTTTTAGCACTCAAGACAGAATTTTAATCTTTAATAGTGCCTTTTTAAATATTACGGTGAAATTCAAGGTTATAAATAAAATCTAACTGAATTCTAATGGTGTAAGAAAATTAGATAGGGTTGTTCTCTGTGTGTTAGAAACCAGCTTTCTGAAACAACTGACCTAATCAATGTAGGATTATTGCTACTTGAAAGCAAATTAAGATAGATTTTGACATCAAAGAACTAAACCCTGAAACTTACCATTAATTAATGCTATTTTAGGCAAATTATTGACTGCCTTAGAGTTCGTGTCCACCCTCTATAAAACTGTTATAATAGTAACTACTATTAAAGATGAATGTGAGAATTAAACATGAAAAAATGCAAAATACTTAGTACATTATAGTATGTTCAGTACATGTTTGTATAATACTTTTTTATAAAATGAACTGGACTTAAGTGCAAATAGAAAAAACCTCTATTGTTTTTTTTTTTTTTTTTCAGAGAAACAGTACCAATGGATGGTGTGTGTATGTGTATATAAAATTTTTAACAAGAAATTGGCTTATGCAATTTTGGAGGCTGCAGAGTCCCAATATTTGTAGTTGGCAGCCTTGATATCCCAAGAGGTGATGTAGTTCTAGTCGGAGTCCAAAGGCCTGAGAAGCAAGAGAGGGAGTCATGTAAGTTCCAGTTCCCAAGTTGAAGGCTGAAGGAAGAAGACCAGAGTCCCAGTCCAAAGACAGGCAGAAAGAGAACAAATTTTCCCGCGTTCGAGCCTTTTTTGCTCTGTTTAGCCTTTCAACTGATTCAACATCCCTGTATTGGGAATGGCAATCTCCCTTCCTCAGTTTCACCCGATTCAGATATTAATCTCATTCAGAAACACCTTCACAGAAACAACTGGATAATGTTTAACCAACTGTGTGGGTATTCACAGTCCAGTCAAGTTAACATGTAAAATTAAATGTCACAACCCTCTTTACCCATATTGCCCTCATACCTCCTGTGATGTCTCTTTGCTGCATTTGAATATTTTATATAGATGGCATGGATTTTGCTCATTTTTAGATATCAAAAATTCCAGCCTAAATCAGAGTCTTACTCTTATCATCAGTTAAAAACTTGCCATCCGGGCTTCCCTAGTGGTCTAGTGAGTAAAGAGTCCACCTTGCAGTGCAAGGGGCACCGGTTCAATCCCTGGCCCACTTGCTGTGGAGCGGCTGGACTGGTATGTACAATTACAAACCAGTGCTTTGGAGCACATGTGCCCAGTGCCAGTACTCTGCAACGAGAGAGGCCACTGTAATGAGAGGACCACACAGGCCAAAGAATAAAGATGGATGAAAATAAATAAATAAAAATCCAATAAAAGAGGTCAAAATTAAAAAAAAAAAAAAAAAACTTGCCCTCTTTCCTGGCTCATGCTTGAGCTTGTGGGGAGCAGCTCAGAGAAGAGAACCTGGGTCTCTTTCCCACTGTCATGCTCCTCCTGGTGGCTCTTAACATCCAGCTCCTTAGGTTAGAGATGATGGTTAGAGAGAAAAGGTAACATGACTTTATTTTGTTTAGTTGATACTTTTGTTGGTAACCTCTATTGTTTTTTTTTTTTTTTTCAGAGAAACAGTACCAATGGATGGTGTGTGTATGTGTATATAAAATTTTTAACAAGAAATTGGCTTATGCAATTTTGGAGGCTGCAGAGTCCCAATATTTGTAGTTGGCAGCCTTGATATCCCAAGAGGTGATGTAGTTCTAGTCGGAGTCCAAAGGCCTGAGAAGCAAGAGAGGGAGTCATGTAAGTTCCAGTTCCCAAGTTGAAGGCTGAAGGAAGAAGACCAGAGTCCCAGTCCAAAGACAGGCAGAAAGAGAACAAATTTTCCCGCGTTCGAGCCTTTTTTGCTCTGTTTAGCCTTTCAACTGATTCAACATCCCTGTATTGGGAATGGCAATCTCCCTTCCTCAGTTTCACCCGATTCAGATATTAATCTCATTCAGAAACACCTTCACAGAAACAACTGGATAATGTTTAACCAACTGTGTGGGTATTCACAGTCCAGTCAAGTTAACATGTAAAATTAAATGTCACAACCCTCTTTACCCATATTGCCCTCATACCTCCTGTGATGTCTCTTTGCTGCATTTGAATATTTTATATAGATGGCATGGATTTTGCTCATTTTTAGATATCAAAAATTCCAGCCTAAATCAGAGTCTTACTCTTATCATCAGTTAAAAACTTGCCATCCGGGCTTCCCTAGTGGTCTAGTGAGTAAAGAGTCCACCTTGCAGTGCAAGGGGCACCGGTTCAATCCCTGGCCCACTTGCTGTGGAGCGGCTGGACTGGTATGTACAATTACAAACCAGTGCTTTGGAGCACATGTGCCCAGTGCCAGTACTCTGCAACGAGAGAGGCCACTGTAATGAGAGGACCACACAGGCCAAAGAATAAAGATGGATGAAAATAAATAAATAAAAATCCAATAAAAGAGGTCAAAATTAAAAAAAAAAAAAAAAAAACTTGCCCTCTTTCCTGGCTCATGCTTGAGCTTGTGGGGAGCAGCTCAGAGAAGAGAACCTGGGTCTCTTTCCCACTGTCATGCTCCTCCTGGTGGCTCTTAACATCCAGCTCCTTAGGTTAGAGATGATGGTTAGAGAGAAAAGGTAACATGACTTTATTTTGTTTAGTTGATACTGTTTGTTGTTCTCTTTTGGCTCTTGGATAACCTCTTTCTTGGTAGGGATCCAAGAAACCATAATGGACAGTATTACTGATAACATTTAAATACATTAAAAATAAGTGATATGGATAACACTCAAAGAGCATAGACTTCATTTAAACAGCAAATGCCCAAGTAAGTACAAAGATTTTTGTCATAATGCAGGAGAGATTTAACCTTTCACATTTAAAGAACTCTTTTTAAAAAATTGAAGAAAAAAGACATTTAAAAAACTGTATGGACAAATAGCATGGGCCATTACCTTACAAAGGCAGACATAGAAATGTATTATAAATAGCCTAGTTGTAAAGAAACAATTCAGAGTCTCTTATTAGTTGTGAGGGTATTGTGATCCAAAGTCACTGTCGATGGTGACGGCAGCCGTGAAATTAAAAGAACCTTGCTCCTTGGGAAAAAAGCCATGACAGAACTAGACAGCATATTCAAAAGCAGAGACGTTACTTTGGCCACCTGATGTGAAGATACAACTCATTGGAAAAGACCCCCATGTTGGGAAAAATAGGAGGCAAAAGGAGAAGGGGATGAGAGAGGATGAGATTGGATGTCATCACTGAGTCAATGGACCTCAGTTTGAGCAAACTTGGAAGATAGTGAAGGACTGGGAAGCCTGGCGTGCTGCAGTCCATGGGGTTGCAAAGAATCAGACATGATTAAGTGACTGAACTGATTGGCTAGTTACATGTATTACTCAAATTTTTTGAGTAAAATTTTTTTGATAAAAATTAATAAGTGCTTTGGAGCACATGTGCCCAGTGCCAGTACTCTGCAACGAGAGCGGCCACTGTAATGAGAGGACCACACAGGCCAAAGAATAAAGATGGATGAAAATAAATAAATAAAAATCCAATAAAAGAGGTCAAAATTAAAAAAAAAAAAAAAACTTGCCCTCTTTCCTGGCTCATGCTTGAGCTTGTGGGGAGCAGCTCAGAGAAGAGAACCTGGGTCTCTTTCCCACTGTCATGCTCCTCCTGGTGGCTCTTAACATCCAGCTCCTTAGGTTAGAGATGATGGTTAGAGAGAAAAGGTAACATGACTTTATTTTGTTTAGTTGATACTGTTTGTTGTTCTCTTTTGGCTCTTGGATAACCTCTTTCTTGGTAGGGATCCAAGAAACCATAATGGACAGTATTACTGATAACATTTAAATACATTAAAAATAAGTGATATGGATAACACTCAAAGAGCATAGACTTCATTTAAACAGCAAATGCCCAAGTAAGTACAAAGATTTTTGTCATAATGCAGGAGAGATTTAACCTTTCACATTTAAAGAACTCTTTTTAAAAAATTGAAGAAAAAAGACATTTAAAAAACTGTATGGACAAATAGCATGGGCCATTACCTTACAAAGGCAGACATAGAAATGTATTATAAATAGCCTAGTTGTAAAGAAACAATTCAGAGTCTCTTATTAGTTGTGAGGGTATTGTGATCCAAAGTCACTGTCGATGGTGACGGCAGCCGTGAAATTAAAAGAACCTTGCTCCTTGGGAAAAAAGCCATGACAGAACTAGACAGCATATTCAAAAGCAGAGACGTTACTTTGGCCACCTGATGTGAAGATACAACTCATTGGAAAAGACCCCCATGTTGGGAAAAATAGGAGGCAAAAGGAGAAGGGGATGAGAGAGGATGAGATTGGATGTCATCACTGAGTCAATGGACCTCAGTTTGAGCAAACTTGGAAGATAGTGAAGGACTGGGAAGCCTGGCGTGCTGCAGTCCATGGGGTTGCAAAGAATCAGACATGATTAAGTGACTGAACTGATTGGCTAGTTACATGTATTACTCAAATTTTTTGAGTAAAATTTTTTTGATAAAAATTAATAAGTTATATGCACTTCACATTCATTTTGTAAAGTAGTTCTTAGTATGGGCCTAAAACAGGGTAAGTGCTAGCATTTCACTATATAAATACAGTGAATAACTACAGAAATATAAGATAAGCAATGATATCTCTATCACCAGTGAATAATAGACTCACACTGAAAGAGGTGAGAAAAGAAAAACAGCCAAGTTGAACAGTATCATTTTCACCAAAATTCTCTACTTTTGACCAAATCTTACAGTTGACTAAAAAAACATTAGGCACAGATATTGTATGCTTTTTAGTGATTTTTTTTCTCACAGGATTTTGTGAGAAATCACAGTGCAATTCTGAATCAACTTTATGTGTACTCTAGGCTTGAGAAAACAAGTATTTTATAAATTATGAGAGCTAGGTTTCTCACCAACAGGAAAAGAAGTTACAAGTAAGGAAAAGGGGAAAGTTACAATAAGCCTCTGCTATTGTATTGCAGTTGAGCTATTGCTGTGAACTCATGGTTTTTTAAAATATGGATNCACACACATATATAAGCACAAACAAGCATATGTGTGTGTGTGTGTTTAGTATTGTATGTATGTGTGAGCGCAGTGTTTATTTTTGGCTAGCTTTTTCTGCTGGGGAAGCCTGGAAGCAATGACATCCCAGCAGGAATAGGCACAACAAGCACACAGGCATTGTGTATAGCTATTGTAAATACTATTCTCCAGTAAAAGGAACCAAGACTCCTTAGATTAGAGGTTGAATCCAGGGCTGGTGCAGAAAAAGTACTTTATGAAACTGGAACATCTAGTGGGACCGAATCAGAAACCCTCAAAACATAATAGGAGCATGTCAGGAGTATAGAAGCTGATTTGAAGGAAAAATAGGAGGCAAAAGGAGAAGGGATGAGAGAGGATGAGATTGGATGTCATCACTGAGTCAATGGACCTCAGTTGAGCAAAGTTGGAAGATAGTGAAGGACTGGGAAGCCTGGCGTGCTGCAGTCCATGGGGTTGCAAAGAATCAGACATGATTAAGTGACTGAACTGATTGGCTAGTTACATGTATTACT
Source organism: Tragulus kanchil (assembly GCA_022376925.1). Taxonomy (NCBI): domain Eukaryota; kingdom Metazoa; phylum Chordata; class Mammalia; order Artiodactyla; family Tragulidae; genus Tragulus; species Tragulus kanchil. Next base: position 50,082,693 of record JAIOJX010000029.1, on the reverse strand, counting down.
CAAATTTTTTGAGTAAAATTTTTTTGATAAAAATTAATAAGTTATATGCACTTCACATTCATTTTGTAAAGTAGTTCTTAGTATGGGCCTAAAACAGGGTAAGTGCTAGCATTTCACTATATAAATACAGTGAATAACTACAGAAATATAAGATAAGCAATGATATCTCTATCACCAGTGAATAATAGACTCACACTGAAAGAGGTGAGAAAAGAAAAACAGCCAAGTTGAACAGTATCATTTTCACCAAAATTCTCTACTTTTGACCAAATCTTACAGTTGACTAAAAAAACATTAGGCACAGATATTGTATGCTTTTTAGTGATTTTTTTTCTCACAGGATTTTGTGAGAAATCACAGTGCAATTCTGAATCAACTTTATGTGTACTCTAGGCTTGAGAAAACAAGTATTTTATAAATTATGAGAGCTAGGTTTCTCACCAACAGGAAAAGAAGTTACAAGTAAGGAAAAGGGGAAAGTTACAATAAGCCTCTGCTATTGTATTGCAGTTGAGCTATTGCTGTGAACTCATGGTTTTTAATATATGGATGCACACACATATATAAGCACAAACAAGCATATGTGTGTGTGTGTGTTTAGTATTGTATGTATGTGTGAGCGCAGTGTTTATTTTTGGCTAGCTTTTTCTGCTGGGGAAGCCTGGAAGCAATGACATCCCAGCAGGAATAGGCACAACAAGCACACAGGCATTGTGTATAGCTATTGTAAATACTATTCTCCAGTAAAAGGAACCAAGACTCCTTAGATTAGAGGTTGAATCCAGGGCTGGTGCAGAAAAAGTACTTTATGAAACTGGAACATCTAGTGGGACCAGAAAGTACAGAAACCCTCAAAACATAATAGGAGCATGTCAGGAGTATAGAAGCTGATTTGAAGGTGTGCCCAATGACCAAATCTGGAACAATTTAAGATAAAATGTATAACAAAAATAATGAGTTATATCCTATCAAATAAAATAGCCATGCGTCCAACTGATATAAATAATGCAATAAATAAACAAATGAGAAGGAGTGGATCTTACAGTGTAATTCCAGTAAATGTAGAAATAGTGAAGGAACTAGGAAAATCACCATCTATGAATCAGCACATCAGTTTGCTTTTTTTAATGTTATAAATTACATAAGGTTATTTATGGTTACATAAAATGCTAAATAGAAGGGTAAAAGGTGGAAGTATTGACAGATTTTCTCTTCTTAGACTCCAAAATGACTGTGGGTAGTGACTGCAGCCATGAAATCAAAAGATGATTGTTTCTTGGCAGGAAAGCTATGGCAAATGTGGACTGTGTGTTGAAAAGCAGAGACATCACTCTGCTGAGAAAGGTCCATATAGTCAAGGCAGTGGTCTTCCCAGTGGTCATGTACGGTTGTGAGAGCTGCACTGTAAAGAAGGCAGACTGCCAAAGAATTGAAGCCTTCAAACTGTGGTGCTGGAGAGGACTCCTGAAAGTCCTGTGGACTGCAAAGAAATCGAACCAGTCAATCTTAAGGGAATTCAACCCTGAATATTCATTGAAAGGACTGATGATGAAGCTGAAGCTCCAGTATTTTGGTCATCTAATGGTCATCTAATAGTCCCTAACAGACAACTCATTGAAAAAGTCCCTGATGCTGGAAAGATTGAGGGCAGAAGGAGAAGGGAGCATCAGAGGATGAGATGGCTGGGTGGCATCACTGATGAAATGGACATGAACTTTGACAAACTTCATGAGATGGTGAGGGAAAGGGAGGCCTAGCATGCTTCAGTCCATGGGGTCACAAAGAGTCACACATGACTGGGTGACTGAACAACAACAACAAAAATGCTAACTCTGGAGAAAGCTAGGTAATTCTGCATATAAAGAAATTTTTATTTTTATTTTGTAACATTTTTGAAAAGTTAATTCAAGATTGCTTCCCTGGTGGCTCAGAATGATAAAGAATATGCCTGCAATGTGAGAGGCCCAGGTTAAATGCCTGGGTTAGGCAGATGCCCTGGAGAAGGACATGGCTACCCACTCCAGTATTCTTGCTGGAGAATTCTGTAGACAGGGAAGCCTGGCATGCTACAGTCCAGGAGTCACAAAGAGTCAGACATGACTGAACAACTTAACACTTTAATTCAAAATAAAAGGAAGGAAAGATATAGAGGGGAGGGAAAATAGATATGCAGGGGAAAGAAAGATGAAAGAAACCAGTGCAGGGTAGAGCTAGATTTTAAAGACTGGGTAGGAGTTAATTTTGGATGTATTGAGTTTTGATTCAGTAGATCCCTAAAGTGGAAAAGATAGCAGTTGCATATAAGCTATTAGGACTAGAGACACATTTAAGAATCTTTGACTACCAGGAGATAATAGAAGCCAAAGCATCAGACAATATACCAGAAGATTGTATGCAAGTAGAAGCAAGGAAAACAGTCAGGTAATACAGACTAAGAAGAAATAGCAAGAAAAAAAAAAGTTTAAAAATCAAGAGAAGTGATATCTAAGAGCAGAGGATTTTAAGTAGGATGAAGTTGTCTGCCAAGTTGTTCAGTGCAGGAAGATTAGGAAAAGGAAACTGGAAGAAGAGGAATAGACATGCTTTTCAGTATGTCATGGCTAAATATCTGAATTTCAAGAAGAGGAACAAAAAATTAAACATGCAGCTAGTATAGGATCCATGTTCCTGGCTTCTATCCAAGAGAAATGAAAACTTATGTTCACACAAATTTTGTACATAAATGAAAATGGCCACTTTATTTGTAATAGTCCCTAACTCGAAATAATTTAGATGTCCTTCAGTGGAGTGAATGCATACAAAAGGCATGACATATGTCTACCATGGGATACTATTCAGCAATACAAAGAAACAAACTCTTGATGTGTGCAACAGCCTGAGCGAGCCACCAAAGAGCTATGCTGAATGAAAGAAGCAAATCCCAATAGGTTACATGCTGTAATATTACATTTACATATCCTTGAAATGATGAAATTATGTAAATGGAGATTAGTGGTTTCTAGGAGTTAATGGAAGTAGAGGGACAGGAAAGAATTGGGTGTGCCACTGCATAAGCAATGCCAGTGAAGATAGAAATGCTTTTATCAATGTTAATTAATATCCTATAATGTTGCACTGAAAGTCTGCAATATGTTACTGTTAGAAAAAAAAAGAAACTGGATAAAAGTTCAGATCGCTCATTTATTACAGCTGGATGATAATATACAGTTAATCTCAAAATAAAAAGTTTAATTAAAAAAGAAAAAAGAGGGCTTCCCTGGTGGTCCAGTGGGTAAGGACACCGCCTTGCAGTGTAAGGGGTGCCCGTTGGATCCCTGGCCTGGGAAAATCCCACATGCTGCGGAGCAGCTGGACCAACGTGTCCAACTACCAAGCCAGAGCTCTGGAGCACATGTGCCCAGAGCTGGTGCCTATGACAAGAGAGGCCACTGCGATGGGAGGCCCACACAGGCCAAAGAACAAAGATGGATGAAAATAAATGAATGAAAGACCAATAGAAGTGGCCAAAAAAACCTAAAAAAGAATAAAAAGAAAATTTTACAAGCATCCAGATAGAAACACTTTTTAATAAACCCATTTAAGGTAAAGAATTTGTATCTGTCACAATGGAAGCTATGGTATGGGGTAGTTATCTACAGATTATTGAGAGGAAAGGATTCTATTTCAAGAAAAGTGTATCCTTCTGAGATATACTTTATCTGTCAAATAAAAGAGAAACTTTTTGAGCATGAAAAGAGTTTAGCAGGTCTAAAGCCAAATTATTTATCAGAGATAATGTTGAAGAAAACTTTCTAAACATTAAAAATTAAACACAGTCCTCATAGGAAGACAAAGTATGTGAAATAGTGTTAGATTTGTTTTTTTTGCAGTTCAATTCTAAATGGATTATAAAATTAATAGGATTCTGTGATACATGTGTTAATCCCATGTGAAACTGAAAAAATAGATGACTAAGGAACAGAATAATAATTGTATACAACCAAAACTTCCATACTGTCTTTAGAAAGCACAAGATTTGAAAATAAAAAAAAAATTTGTATACAAACCAAAACTTCCATACTGTCTTTAGAAATGATGAAATTATGTAAATGGAGATTAGTGGTTTCTAGGAGTTAATGGAAGTAGAGGGACAGGAAAGAATTGGGTGTGCCACTGCATAAGCAATGCCAGTGAAGATAGAAATGCTTTTATCAATGTTAATTAATATCCTATAATGTTGCACTGAAAGTCTGCAATATGTTACTGTTAGAAAAAAAAAGAAACTGGATAAAAGTTCAGATCGCTCATTTATTACAGCTGGATGATAATATACAGTTAATCTCAAAATAAAAAGTTTAATTAAAAAAGAAAAAAGAGGGCTTCCCTGGTGGTCCAGTGGGTAAGGACACCGCCTTGCAGTGTAAGGGGTGCCCGTTGGATCCCTGGCCTGGGAAAATCCCACATGCTGCGGAGCAGCTGGACCAACGTGTCCAACTACCAAGCCAGAGCTCTGGAGCACATGTGCCCAGAGCTGGTGCCTATGACAAGAGAGGCCACTGCGATGGGAGGCCCACACAGGCCAAAGAACAAAGATGGATGAAAATAAATGAATGAAAGACCAATAGAAGTGGCCAAAAAAACCTAAAAAAGAATAAAAAGAAAATTTTACAAGCATCCAGATAGAAACACTTTTTAATAAACCCATTTAAGGTAAAGAATTTGTATCTGTCACAATGGAAGCTATGGTATGGGGTAGTTATCTACAGATTATTGAGAGGAAAGGATTCTATTTCAAGAAAAGTGTATCCTTCTGAGATATACTTTATCTGTCAAATAAAAGAGAAACTTTTTGAGCATGAAAAGAGTTTAGCAGGTCTAAAGCCAAATTATTTATCAGAGATAATGTTGAAGAAAACTTTCTAAACATTAAAAATTAAACACAGTCCTCATAGGAAGACAAAGTATGTGAAATAGTGTTAGATTTGTTTTTTTTGCAGTTCAATTCTAAATGGATTATAAAATTAATAGGATTCTGTGATACATGTGTTAATCCCATGTGAAACTGAAAAAATAGATGACTAAGGAACAGAATAATAATTGTATACAACCAAAACTTCCATACTGTCTTTAGAAAGCACAAGATTTGAATAAGGATGGGGACAGCAGGAAATAAAAGCTTTCATTGTGAAGGAAGAGAATGGACATAAAGGAAGAATAACATGTGAAGTATCTCAAAGGCAGTGCTGCTCATATTTATATTATAATTACATACTTTTTATATAGTTAAATTTTTTTAAAAAATTGAATGCCAGAGTTGGGATAATAAACATCAGTAGGACAGAAAAAAAAAATATTTGCATTAGTAAGAAAGATAGGGACTAGCCTGGTGGTCCAGTGGTAAGAATCTGCCTTCCAATGTCAGGGATGCAGGTTTGATCCCTCATCAGGGAACTAAGATTCCACATGCCACAGGGCAACTTCTGAGCCTGTGTGCTCTAGAGCCAGTGTGCTACAGCTGGAGAAGCCCATGTGTGGAGCAACTAGAGAGAGAAAGCCCATGCACCATAATGAAGACCCAGCACAGCTAAAATAAAATAAATGCTTTAAAAAAAGGAAATAAAGAATATTAAGATTTTTCCAACTTGTGGCAGCCTGTTAATGGGGGTGTATGTATGTGTATATAGATAGATAGATATAGATGTAGGTGTGTGTGTGTGTATGTGTGTGCGTGTGTGTGTGTGTATATGTATATATATATGTATATATATATACATCTGTGGAGAGATTCTTCAGAAATGTAAACTTGAAAGTTCAAGATCTTCATGATTCTGCCTATTTTTTTAAGAACATAAGTTTTTGTTGGAAATAACAAAGTGTACATTTGGAAATGTAATATTGTTGTAAAATATAAACAAATGAATGTAGAACCAGTCTTAAATATATACATCTCCAACTAGTCATCAGCCTATTTCCCTCATAAATTTCGGTGCTAACTATCATGCTCACATAAATTCTACCTAAGAGAACAATTTTACTTCTCTTCCTCAAATTTGAATATCCAGTTTCAGCATGTTGTTCTTACTTCACACTTCAGAGCAGATATTTTTCCCTCCAGAGATCAAAGAGAACCTAACAGTTATTCCAGTCACCCTGTTGTTCTTCAGTTAGTATTGCTTTACTTTAAACTCACCTATAGCAAAGGCTATAGAATGGACATTTCAATTTAATTATTCCTCATGACAAGGAATCTCTTCATAAAATTAAGAGCTCCGTGAGAGAAGATATAATAGCATATTTTATTCATGTTTCCATAAGTGCTTGGCACAGTGCTTGGGAATAAAAGAGCAGTCAACAAATACTAATTGAATGGTTGAACAAGTTAATAAATGAATAAAGAAATCTAATCATTCATTAAAATATAATCATTTACAAAACTTTTTTCTCACCAGTCTGGATTTATTTATTTATTTATTTTGGGCTGGGGTCGAGCTGGGGAGGGAGGGGAGCGGGCAGGCCACTTCTATTGGTCTTTCATTTCTCCATTTTCATCCATCTTTGTTCTTTGGCTCCTGTGGGCCTCCCATCGTGGTGGCGTCTGTCGTTGCAGAGCGCTGGCTCTGGGCGCATGCGCTCCAGAGCTCGGCTCGGTAATTGCACACATCGGTCCAGCCGCTCCGCGGCACGTGGGATCTTCCCAGGCCAGGGATGGAACCGGCGCCCCTTGCACTGCAAGGCGGTGTCCTTACCCACTGGACCACCAGGGGAAGCCCAGTAATATTGTTTATTTACCCTTTCAGTTTACTTTGGGATGGGAGCTGAGCTCATGATTTCAACTGCAGCCTTGTAAATTAATGTAAAATCTTAAAGTAATATCACTTTGACAGGAGAAATGGCAGCAAAATGAATTGTAAAGGCAATTTATTATACCATTTGATATTTTCTTATTTTACTTCCTAAAATAGCAACCTTATTTTCAGAAAGAGATCATATCTATTTATGTTGATTTAATAAACTATCTATAAATATGAATCTCATTACATCTTTCCTTGAGGAATTATAGAGTGGTGCTTTGTTTAAGAGGTATTACTCTGTATATCCAATTAATTATTTTGGTAAAATTTCTTCACTGACAGCATCATTTATACTGACTATTTATTAAGCCATTAAATCCTGGCTCTAGGTAACTTTTGGAAATTATGCAGAGGGGTCATATCAGTCTTCTTCTTATTGGCCTTGAAATAGTCCTTAGGACACCCAAATGTCAGTGTATTTTTCAAAGACTTGCTTGGATTTAATAAAATCATTAGATATAGTATGGACATTTCAATTTAATTATTCCTCATGACAAGGAATATTTTAAATTCTTTTTTGTTTCCATAAGTGCTTGGCACAGTGCTTGGGAATAAAAGAGCAGTCAACAAATACTAATTGAATGGTTGAACAAGTTAATAAATGAATAAAGAAATCTAATCATTCATTAAAATATAATCATTTACAAAACTTTTTCTCACCAGTCTGGATTTATTTATTTATTTATTTTGGGCTGGGGTCGAGCTGGGGAGGGAGGGGAGCGGGCAGGCCACTTCTATTGGTCTTTCATTTCTCCATTTTCATCCATCTTTGTTCTTTGGCTCCTGTGGGCCTCCCATCGTGGTGGCGTCTGTCGTTGCAGAGCGCTGGCTCTGGGCGCATGCGCTCCAGAGCTCGGCTCGGTAATTGCACACATCGGTCCAGCCGCTCCGCGGCACGTGGGATCTTCCCAGGCCAGGGATGGAACCGGCGCCCCTTGCACTGCAAGGCGGTGTCCTTACCCACTGGACCACCAGGGGAAGCCCAGTAATATTGTTTATTTACCCTTTCAGTTTACTTTGGGATGGGAGCTGAGCTCATGATTTCAACTGCAGCCTTGTAAATTAATGTAAAATCTTAAAGTAATATCACTTTGACAGGAGAAATGGCAGCAAAATGAATTGTAAAGGCAATTTATTATACCATTTGATATTTTCTTATTTTACTTCCTAAAATAGCAACCTTATTTTCAGAAAGAGATCATATCTATTTATGTTGATTTAATAAACTATCTATAAATATGAATCTCATTACATCTTTCCTTGAGGAATTATAGAGTGGTGCTTTGTTTAAGAGGTATTACTCTGTATATCCAATTAATTATTTTGGTAAAATTTCTTCACTGACAGCATCATTTATACTGACTATTTATTAAGCCATTAAATCCTGGCTCTAGGTAACTTTTGGAAATTATGCAGAGGTGTCATATCAGTCTTCTCTTCTTATTGGCCTTGAAATAGTCCTTAGGACACCCAAATGTCAGTGTATTTTTCAAAGACTTGCTTGGATTTAATTAAAGAGTACTGAATTAAGATATAGTATTTGGCATTGAAAGAACATTTAAAGTGCAAAATTTAAAGCTGAGATGCTACCAAATGGGTACCCAGAAGTTACTTATTGAGTAGAAAACTTAAGGGATTTTTTCTCATTTATGCTCAGTTGACAAACTGAAATCTATAGAGAGCATATGCAGGAGAATGGAGATCTGAGTTTTTGAGCTGGTTAACTGTGTTCAACAGTGATTGGTGATAAAGTGGTAGCTCCACAGAAATATTGCAGTGATGCTAATTTTCTCTTAAATGCACAATTTTGAGGCATTTATTCTGTATTAACCAAGCCAAGAGGATAATGATGTTTTTGTTTCCTCTAGTAAAAGTCTTAAGTCTAATACTATAGTTATTCTATAAGTAAGATATAGTGGAATGGACAAAGAGAGAAGCCTGACTGATACAAATAAATAACTTTGTTGTCTATGTGAACATTTAGTTAATACTTGGCAATAAACAGCACCCCACAACCTAGGGGACATAATGGCTTGGGGTGAATCAGTGCAGTTGCCCAACCTTCATGACCTGCCAGAGAAAGAAAATAAACTCAAGTATTCATTCCATTGTGAAAAGATGTTATAGAAGAAACAGATGCTTAATGTATATTTTATAGTATTTTAGTTGCTTACTCAGAGGTTTGAGTACTAAATTTGATTCCTTTAAAAAAAAAAAAAAAAAACTCAGCTATAATCTCAACAAATTATCCTGCTTAGGTGTTCAGATACAGGTCCAAAACATGCTTCCCAGATATGTCCAGGGAATATAATCCCCAAAGGGTTGTTTTCTAATTTGTCCCAGAATATGAACACAGCAGACATACCCCCAAATGTGAAAATGCTACAAAAAACACAGTGAATTTAGTAACAGGGAATGACATGGAAGTAGAAAATGGCGTAAGAATGGTGGGTAGGACTTATTAGCTGTAAAACTGGATAGCAATAAAGCATGCTACTTTTAGCAACAAGCAGACTGAACCAGAGCAGATGCCAATGATTCAGGTACAGGCACACGGAAGTATAAATAAGTACATTTTAAAAGAAATAGAGGGACTTCCCTGGTGTTCTAACAGTAGACTTGGTGCTTCCACCGCAGGGGGCACAGGTTTGATCCCTAGTCAGGGAACTGAGATCTTACATGCCAAATAAGTCAATGAAGTAGAATTTGAGTCCTCAGACCTTTAACACTCTTAAGTGTACACTCATACAGATTCAGTATCATTAAAAAAATGTTTATAGACTTGTCCAGGATCATCAAAAGCAGAAATTTGTTCAGACTGTTCCATGGTGACATTTTTAAAACACGATTCACAGGAGATTGCCACCAAATAGACATCTCTTGTGGTAGATGAACTCACAATATAATACAATATGCAGGAGAATGAGGAAGGATCAACAGATTCAAGAAGACAAAAATTAGCACTCCAAAAGTGAAAATAATAGGAAATTCCGTAAGAGGCCATGGATGAATATATTTCATACAATTCAAGAATTAAAGAAACTGAAAGTATAAATTCTTAAAAAAATAGAACAAATAGGTTTATAAAAATAAGCAAGTAGGACTTTTTGATTCTATAAATGTACTGAAATTAAAAGCTTGATAGTTTAAGAAAACAATAAAGTAGACATACCTGAAGAGATACTAGAGAAGTAGAGGATAGATACAAGGAAATCATACAGAATAAACAATGTAATTAGGATACATGAAAGACAAAATGAGCTTAACATACAAAGACACCTACCTTGTTAGTGGGTAAAATGTTGACTATGTGACATAAAACTGAAGATGTCACTTTCAGTAATTACCTTTCCGCACAAGAACAAACATAAGATATATAAAAGGATGTTCACTGAATCTCTTATAATAGAAAAAATCGAAATATAAACATTTATCAAGTGGGAAATACATCGCCAATTTAGAATACATAATGGGTACATTATTGCAATTTGTAATTTATTCAGATTTATAATTTATTTGAATTATATGTATATATGTATTATATATGTCAAAATGAAACTGTGCATTTTGCAGATGAGCTTTAAAAAGTGAATCACAAAAGGTGAGCTAAAAATTGGATAGTAACAATGTGATCGTAAAAAGCATGAAAAGTATTTTCTCATTACCAACATAAAAAGCATAGGACTATAAACAATCCAGGATGCTCATTATACTTCAGGGAAGAAGGCATAAAAATGAAAGAGTCAGATTTCAAACTGTATTATTATTTTAGAAACAGACTTGAAGCAAATAAAAGCAGAATGTTAACTTTTGCAAAAGAAGAAATTCAGGAATTCTTTTAGACTTTATTCTACAAAATTCTACAGTAAATTCTAGGTGACAATACGGTGGTTACAGGCAGCCATTCTTAAAACGTTTCATTAAAAAAATGTTTATAGACTTGTCCAGGATCATCAAAAGCAGAAATTTGTTCAGACTGTTCCATGGTGACATTTTTAAAACACGATTCACAGGAGATTGCCACCAAATAGACATCTCTTGTGGTAGATGAACTCACAATATAATACAATATGCAGGAGAATGAGGAAGGATCAACAGATTCAAGAAGACAAAAATTAGCACTCCAAAAGTGAAAATAATAGGAAATTCCGTAAGAGGCCATGGATGAATATATTTCATACAATTCAAGAATTAAAGAAACTGAAAGTATAAATTCTTAAAAAAATAGAACAAATAGGTTTATAAAAATAAGCAAGTAGGACTTTTTGATTCTATAAATGTACTGAAATTAAAAGCTTGATAGTTTAAGAAAACAATAAAGTAGACATACCTGAAGAGATACTAGAGAAGTAGAGGATAGATACAAGGAAATCATACAGAATAAACAATGTAATTAGGATACATGAAAGACAAAATGAGCTTAACATACAAAGACACCTACCTTGTTAGTGGGTAAAATGTTGACTATGTGACATAAAACTGAAGATGTCACTTTCAGTAATTACCTTTCCGCACAAGAACAAACATAAGATATATAAAAGGATGTTCACTGAATCTCTTATAATAGAAAAAATCGAAATATAAACATTTATCAAGTGGGAAATACATCGCCAATTTAGAATACATAATGGGTACATTATTGCAATTTGTAATTTATTCAGATTTATAATTTATTTGAATTATATGTATATATGTATTATATATGTCAAAATGAAACTGTGCATTTTGCAGATGAGCTTTAAAAAGTGAATCACAAAAGGTGAGCTAAAAATTGGATAGTAACAATGTGATCGTAAAAAGCATGAAAAGTATTTTCTCATTACCAACATAAAAAGCATAGGACTATAAACAATCCAGGATGCTCATTATACTTCAGGGAAGAAGGCATAAAAATGAAAGAGTCAGATTTCAAACTGTATTATTATTTTAGAAACAGACTTGAAGCAAATAAAAGCAGAATGTTAACTTTTGCAAAAGAAGAAATTCAGGGGGAATTCTTTTAGACTTTATTCCCTACAAAAATTCTACAGTAAATTCTAGGTGACAAATACGGTGGTTACAGGCAGCCATCTTGCTTGAGGCCTCAACAGTAGTTGACACAGTTTATCATTTGCTACCTCTTTATCTCTTGACTTTTGAGTGTATTGTGTTCCAGTAAACATTGAAGTGGCTGTCTTTCTGACTAACATATTGAGAAACTCCAAGGAATAGAACAATTTGCTCTTCTTTATGTATGATCTTGGGCGATCTGTTTACTGTTGTGCCTTTAAATGCTATACTCCAAGATGTACCTTCTAGTCTTGATCACTCCAGAACTCCTGATTCACATGATGCAATGGTTTGCTCTTTGTGGAAAATGTTGTGTATGTATATGCCCATACTCCATAAGGCATGCAGAATAATGCAGTATAACTCCCATTTGGAAATCTCTATTGATGTACTGTGACCTTTAAAACAAAATCTTAATTCCTTGCTGTAGTTTATTGAACTTCAAATGACCTGGCCTCTAGCTCCTTCTCCAAACAGCTACACAGCTGTCAACAAATGCTGTTAAGATCTTTGTTCTAGTAGTTTGTTCTGCCTAGAAGACCCATCCAAAGATATTTTTAGTTTAAGCTTTTGCTTAAATGTCGTCTCTTCAGAAATTCAGTCTCTGATCCCCGTGTATGATAATTCATAACCTATGCTCTTATCCTGCTATTGGTTTTCTTCAGGATCACTTTTAGCCATTTTTATAAATAATATACTTGTATATTTTTGTATGGTTCCCCTGTGAGAATGTAAGTTCTTTGAGGACAAAGATTTTTATCTATCTTGCTCACAACTGTGTTCATTACCTTGAACGATCTCACACAAAGTACATGCTCAATAAATACTTAATTGATGAATCAGTTATTGCTATCTGACTATTTTTCAGTGTGTTTGAACCCTTCTGTTAGGAAAGAAAATAGCAGTTGTCTTAATGGAAACAAGATTATCTAGGACTTTTTTGATCAAAAATTCTTTTCCATAGTCATTTATTGAATATGTTGGTTTATAGGATGGTAACTTATCGTTATGCTCTCAATTCACCAGTCTCAGCATACTGTTGCAGGAAATGGGGACAACACTGTACAGACCAGATGGCATTAATTTTCCTGTGAAACACTGAGCAACATTTAGTCTCCAAAGCAGCTGGATTATGATTCAAGAAAAGCCTGAAAAATGTTTCAAGTATTACCTTTATAAAGACTTAGTTTAACTCTAAATGGGAAATATTATAGAAAGGGACAAAGAGTCATTTTTTTAGTTTTTAATCACCCATGGTATATGAGTAGTAAGTATTAAAAACAAACTATACATGTAGTATTTATTTTAATAATCAAGAAACATAACCAAAAAATGATGGTTAGAGTCCAGGCAGACTGATAGTCTGCCTATTAACAACCTTGTATCTCTGGATGTCTAAAGAATGGTGACATTCAGAGTCAGTCTTAGGAACAGTTGAAGTGGAACCATAAGAATTCCAAACCTTGATTGTCTACCGTCCGTTCTTAAAAACTTCTTGTGACATGCTAGGTGCGCACTTAGGAACAAGAGGAAATGCTTTTTTATCTACTAAGTAGTTTAAAACTAAAGGGACCTGTTGGAAATCATCTATTAGAAGTAATTATTTAGGCAAAGGACAAGTAAAATCAGATCCTTCAGCATTTTAATTGAAGAAGCATAATATTAGAAAAGAGTACTAGTGAATACCCATATGACTAGTATATGGCCAATTCTCAGATGCTAATTCTTGTGTAGCCTCTTTTGCAAAGGAGCCAGGAACCTGAGGCTAGAGGCAGCTTGGTGAGTGGGTGTGTAAAAGTAGTAGCCAAAGAGCTGCTATTTTCTTGGGCAAACAAGTGTGAGTCATAATATGAGTTCTTGAAGTCTTGTGTGACTGAAGATACTGAGCACCTAGTCTGAAACTATGGCAATAAGGCTGTTAATCAAAATTCTTGTTCAAAAATAGCTCAATAAATACTTAATTGATGAATCATTTTGCTATCTGACAAAGGGACCCTTCTGTTAGGAAAGAAAATAGCAGTTGTCTTAATGGAAACAAGATTATCTAGGACTTTTTTGATCAAAAATTCTTTTCCATAGTCATTTATTGAATATGTTGGTTTATAGGATGGTAACTTATCGTTATGCTCTCAATTCACCAGTCTCAGCATACTGTTGCAGGAAATGGGGACAACACTGTACAGACCAGATGGCATTAATTTTCCTGTGAAACACTGAGCAACATTTAGTCTCCAAAGCAGCTGGATTATGATTCAAGAAAAGCCTGAAAAATGTTTCAAGTATTACCTTTATAAAGACTTAGTTTAACTCTAAATGGGAAATATTATAGAAAGGGACAAAGAGTCATTTTTAGTTTTTAATCACCCATGGTATATGAGTAGTAAGTATTAAAACAAACTATACATGTAGTATTTATTTTAATAATCAAGAAACAAAACCAAAAAATGATGGTTAGAGTCCAGGCAGACTGATAGTCTGCCTATTAACAACCTTGTATCTCTGGATGTCTAAAGAATGGTGACATTCAGAGTCAGTCTTAGGAACAGTTGAAGTGGAACCATAAGAATTCCAAACCTTGATTGTCTACCGTCCGTTCTTAAAAACTTCTTGTGACATGCTAGGTGCGCACTTAGGAACAAGAGGAAATGCTTTTTTATCTACTAAGTAGTTTAAAACTAAAGGGACCTGTTGGAAATCATCTATTAGAAGTAATTATTTAGGCAAAGGACAAGTAAAATCAGATCCTTCAGCATTTTAATTGAAGAAGCATAATATTAGAAAAGAGTACTAGTGAATACCCATATGACTAGTATATGGCCAATTCTCAGATGCTAATTCTTGTGTAGCCTCTTTTGCAAAGGAGCCAGGAACCTGAGGCTAGAGGCAGCTTGATGATTGGAGTGTGTGTAAAAAGTAGTAGCCAAAGAGCTGCTATTTTCTTGGGCAAACAAGTGTGAGTCATAATATGAGTTCTTGAAGTCTTGTGTGACTGAAGATACTGAGCACCTAGTCTGAAACTATGGCAATAAGGCTGTTATTTTTAAAAGCCCCAGTCTAGAGCTCTGAAGGTGAAAAGCATGCTGCCTTCAGAATTTTAGCAGCCTCCTCCTTCTGGAGATTAATCATTGTTAATTTTTTGACTCTTCTATTAAAGGAATGATGCCATAATTACAGAGGGAGAGGACTGCATGCCTGACTGGTTACAGATCTGTGTTTATGGACTTTGAGGTCCAGTCTGTCAATTTCAGGCAGAGAGGCTAAAAGAGACTGCAGCTGAGAATTCTTAGTTTAAAAACTAGTGGTAATTGTTACAAATTATAACATGCAATTGCTAGTTATATTTTTAAGTAGTGGTCGCACTTTAGGAGCATAACCAAAAATGTAACTTCCCTTTAGAAAACTTCAGTGTTAATCTTTAATACTGTTTTGGAAGTTGCTAGATGCCACCTGACTATATTCTGTTCATCTTAATAGTTACCTTACAACAGATGATGCATAATTTCTCAGAAGATTTTGTGTTATCATATCTCATTTGTGCATAGCTCAGTTCTTGATTTTCTCCATACTGGCACACAAAGAACAATGCTACTGTACTTGAACATATGCATTAATACTAGGAATCACTTTTTCTAATCAGTCCTAGATGTTGAATTTTTCTCTGCAAGTCACTTTCACTTAAAAGATTATGAACATTTTGTTCAGAATATGTTGTGAATATTTTAAAAGAATTTATGCAGAAATAAAATTACAGGTAAAGCAATATATATAGTTTTGATAATTCTGATTAACAAAATAAGTGTGTGTTCAATCAGTCAGAATCAACTAAAGTGAAGTTCTTGAAATAGGAATGTTTCTGTCATTTCATTGAATTTGTATAATTAACTGACCCAAATTATGAGAGGATTAGAAAAGAGTAATAGTGAATACCCATATGACTAGTATATGGACAATTCTCAGATGCTAATTCTTGTGTAGCCTCTTTTGCAAAGGAGCCAGGAACCTGAGGCTAGAGGCAGCTTGATGATTGGAGTGTGTGTAAAAAGTAGTAGCCAAAGAGCTGCTATTTTCTTGGGCAAACAAGTGTGAGTCATAATATGAGTTCTTGAAGTCTTGTGTGACTGAAGATACTGAGCACCTAGTCTGAAACTATGGCAATAAGGCTGTTATTTTTAAAAGCCCCAGTCTAGAGCTCTGAAGGTGAAAAGCATGCTGCCTTCAGAATTTTAGCAGCCTCCTCCTTCTGGAGATTAATCATTGTTAATTTTTTGACTCTTCTATTAAAGGAATGATGCCATAATTACAGAGGGAGAGGACTGCATGCCTGACTGGTTACAGATCTGTGTTTATGGACTTTGAGGTCCAGTCTGTCAATTTCAGGCAGAGAGGCTAAAAGAGACTGCAGCTGAGAATTCTTAGTTTAAAAACTAGTGGTAATTGTTACAAATTATAACATGCAATTGCTAGTTATATTTTTAAGTAGTGGTCGCACTTTAGGAGCATAACCAAAAATGTAACTTCCCTTTAGAAAACTTCAGTGTTAATCTTTAATACTGTTTTGGAAGTTGCTAGATGCCACCTGACTATATTCTGTTCATCTTAATAGTTACCTTACAACAGATGATGCATAATTTCTCAGAAGATTTTGTGTTATCATATCTCATTTGTGCATAGCTCAGTTCTTGATTTTCTCCATACTGGCACACAAAGAACAATGCTACTGTACTTGAACATATGCATTAATACTAGGAATCACTTTTTCTAATCAGTCCTAGATGTTGAATTTTTCTCTGCAAGTCACTTTCACTTAAAAGATTATGAACATTTTGTTCAGAATATGTTGTGAATATTTTTAAAAGAATTTATGCAGAAATAAAAATTACAGGTAAAGCAATATATCTAGTTTTGATAATTCTGATTAACAAAATAAGTGTGTGTTCAATCAGTCAGAATCAACTAAAGTGAAGTTCTTGAAATAGGAATGTTTCTGTCATTTCATTGAATTTGTATAATTAACTGACCCATTTAATTATGAGAGGATTAGGTTAATCCCCATGGGCTGCAGTGGATGCTATCCCATTGTGGTTAACTCTACAGTCCTGCTACTGAGACTCAGAACATTAAGAGTGCAATTTGATTTCCTGGCATTTTATCCAAGGTTGAAAATTGAATAAAACTAATATTTTCCTAGAAAAACCATGTTACATCTTAACTTCCCCAAAATGAATGCCTTAAGATACAAACAAATGAAGAAACTCAGTATTCTAAAAAAGTATGACTTAGAGTAATCTGAGCACCAGCTCATTTAATTCTTACAGCAAATCACTGAGGAGGGTAATTATTATCACTATGTTACAAATGAAGAAGTAAACGTATAGAATTTAACTGCTTTTTCTGAGGTCACATAGGTAATAAGTGACAAGGGTGTGATTAAAAACTGGGTCTAATTTGATTTCAGTGCCAAATAATTTGTGACTTCATCAAGGAAGCATAGCAATACATGAAGCTCTAGAGTCTCATTGTCTAGAGTCAGACCCCAGCTTCAAAACTCACTGCCTGTGTAACCTGAGGCAATTCATTTATTTTCTTTGCTCTGAAAATCCTCCAGATGTGAAATAGAAAAGATAATAATATATCTTGTGTTGTTTTGAAGTTGTATGAGAAAAGGTGTGTGAAGTACTCAGCATCATATCCATCATATCCTAAGTGCTCAATGAATAGTATCTATCCCCCCAAAATGGCTTCCCAGGTGTCCATTTGTGCATAGCTCAGTTCTTGATTTTCTCCATACTGGCACACAAAGAACAATGCTACTGTACTTGAACATATGCATTAATACTAGGAATCACTTTTTCTAATCAGTCCTAGATGTTGAATTTTTCTCTGCAAGTCACTTTCACTTAAAAGATTATGAACATTTTGTTCAGAATATGTTGTGAATATTTTTAAAAGAATTTATGCAGAAATAAAAATTACAGGTAAAGCAATATATCTAGTTTTGATAATTCTGATTAACAAAATAAGTGTGTGTTCAATCAGTCAGAATCAACTAAAGTGAAGTTCTTGAAATAGGAATGTTTCTGTCATTTCATTGAATTTGTATAATTAACTGACCCATTTAATTATGAGAGGATTAGGTTAATCCCCATGGGCTGCAGTGGATGCTATCCCATTGTGGTTAACTCTACAGTCCTGCTACTGAGACTCAGAACATTAAGAGTGCAATTTGATTTCCTGGCATTTTATCCAAGGTTGAAAATTGAATAAAACTAATATTTTCCTAGAAAAACCATGTTACATCTTAACTTCCCCAAAATGAATGCCTTAAGATACAAACAAATGAAGAAACTCAGTATTCTAAAAAAGTATGACTTAGAGTAATCTGAGCACCAGCTCATTTAATTCTTACAGCAAATCACTGAGGAGGGTAATTATTATCACTATGTTACAAATGAAGAAGTAAACGTATAGAATTTAACTGCTTTTTCTGAGGTCACATAGGTAATAAGTGACAAGGGTGTGATTAAAAACTGGGTCTAATTTGATTTCAGTGCCAAATAATTTGTGACTTCATCAAGGAAGCATAGCAATACATGAAGCTCTAGAGTCTCATTGTCTAGAGTCAGACCCCAGCTTCAAAACTCACTGCCTGTGTAACCTGAGGCAATTCATTTATTTTCTTTGCTCTGAAAATCCTCCAGATGTGAAATAGAAAAGATAATAATATATCTTGTGTTGTTTTGAAGTTGTATGAGAAAAGGTGTGTGAAGTACTCAGCATCATATCCATCATATCCTAAGTGCTCAATGAATAGTATCTATCCCCCCAAAATGGCTTCCCAGGTGTCTCAGTGGTGAAGAATCTGCCTTCAGTACAGAACATACAAGAGACGCGTGTTTGGTCTCTTGGTTGGGAAGATCCCTTGGAGGAGGAAATGGCAACCCACTCCAGTATTCTTGCTGGGAAAATGCTATAGCATCTATAGATGACTCTGGTAGCTTAATTTGATAATATAACATTTCATATATTTTCCTAATTTTTTCATAGTCTAACTCATCTTACAGATTAACTTTTTTTATTATGTTATCTAGAATAGAGCATCACAAAAAGAAACAGTGTTAACTTTGTTTATATTTACCTTGAATCCAGCCATATTATTAAAATATACTGTTAGTTCCAGCAGGGTATTTCTAAAGTTTCTTAGTTTTCCTAGGCATAAAAGTATATCGTGATCAAAAGAAATGTTTCAGCTCTTCCTGCATTTTTACTGTTACTTCTTTTCTCTCTTACTGCATTTACTTGAACCTACAATTCAATGGTGAAATGCAATGGGCATGTCTGTCTTGTTTCTGCTTTTAGTTCAAGCATTTTCACATTTCAGTATTCAAAGTTTATATTGTCTTCTAATTTTTAAAAAATACTGAATATTTTGTTATGAATTATATACTTTTTCCTGTTTCTTAATGATTTTCTTATAAGTAGCCACTAAATTATCTTAGATACCATAAAGCATTTATTGGGTTGATGTTGTTAATTTTCTCAGTTGGCTTGTAATTCGATTCATTACTCTGACATATTTCTTTTTTCTTTTTCTTTTTTTAAAGATTTATTTATTTATTTATTTATTTTGGTGGGGGTGGGGTGGGGAGGGAAGGGAGCAGGTGGGCCACTTCTATTGGTCTTTCATTTGTCTATTTTCATCCATCTTTGTTCTTTGGCCCGTGTGGGCCTCCCATCGCAGTGGCCTCTGTTGTCACAGAGCACCGGCTCTGGGTGCATGCGCTCCAGAACTCCGGCTCGATAATTGGACACATGGGTCCAGCCACTCCGCGGCACGTGGGATCTTCCCAGGCCAGGGATCGAACCGGAGCCCCTTGCACTGCAAGGCGGTGTCCTTACCCACTGGGCCACCAGGGAAGCCCTGACATATTTTTGATATGTAAACTCTTCTAGCCTTTCTCGAATTAATGCTGATAGATCATAGATTATTGTTCTCTTCACATATTGATTAACTTTTTCACTTAAATTTCTAATTGACTTTCTTATGGAACTTTGGGCGTATAGATTTTTTTAAAGCTATCTTTGTTGCATTTTGTTGTTTTACCTTGTAAAGATAAATGGAAAATTTTCTGTCACTTTCTATGATCTAGATTAGTTTAAATAACTCTAGTATTGTCTTGCCTTAAGGATTAAATTGGAGAAAGGTGAACTGATATGGTTTCCATGCCCTTTCAATGATAGATGTTAGTGACCTTTCCCTGTCTGTGATAATGAAGCAGCTTAAAGCTAAACAAGGAGTGGAATTGCAGGAACCACTGGGCTTTAAGGAACAAGTAGGCTTAGACAAATGAATACCAGAGCTGGGAATAATTTCTCAAACACTTGTTGCTGCAGAGATGCTCAGAGTCTTTGAATTTGATTGGGCAAAGGCATGGGCAAGTATTCTAAAAATGGCTAAGATAAAATTGTCTATCAGCCTGGACAGATACAAGGTCAGATTAAGTCAATCTTAAAGAAATGGTAAAAAGAAAATGACTATGATTGCAAAAAAATATTTTGTTATGAATTATATACTTTTTCCTGTTTCTTAATGATTTTCTTATAAGTAGCCACTAAATTATCTTAGATACCATAAAGCATTTATTGGGTTGATGTTGTTAATTTTCTCAGTTGGCTTGTAATTCGATTCATTACTCTGACATATTTCTTTTTTCTTTTTCTTTTTTTAAAGATTTATTTATTTATTTATTTATTTTGGTGGGTGTGGGGTGGGGAGGGAAGGGAGCAGGTGGGCCACTTCTATTGGTCTTTCATTTGTCTATTTTCATCCATCTTTGTTCTTTGGCCCGTGTGGGCCTCCCATCGCAGTGGCCTCTGTTGTCACAGAGCACCGGCTCTGGGTGCATGCGCTCCAGAACTCCGGCTCGATAATTGGACACATGGGTCCAGCCACTCCGCGGCACGTGGGATCTTCCCAGGCCAGGGATCGAACCGGAGCCCCTTGCACTGCAAGGCGGTGTCCTTACCCACTGGGCCACCAGGGAAGCCCTGACATATTTTTGATATGTAAACTCTTCTAGCCTTTCTCGAATTAATGCTGATAGATCATAGATTATTGTTCTCTTCACATATTGATTAACTTTTTCACTTAAATTTCTAATTGACTTTCTTATGGAACTTTGGGCGTATAGATTTTTTTAAAGCTATCTTTGTTGCATTTTGTTGTTTTACCTTGTAAAGATAAATGGAAAATTTTCTGTCACTTTCTATGATCTAGATTAGTTTAAATAACTCTAGTATTGTCTTGCCTTAAGGATTAAATTGGAGAAAGGTGAACTGATATGGTTTCCATGCCCTTTCAATGATAGATGTTAGTGACCTTTCCCTGTCTGTGATAATGAAGCAGCTTAAAGCTAAACAAGGAGTGGAATTGCAGGAACCACTGGGCTTTAAGGAACAAGTAGGCTTAGACAAATGAATACCAGAGCTGGGAATAATTTCTCAAACACTTGTTGCTGCAGAGATGCTCAGAGTCTTTGAATTTGATTGGGCAAAGGCATGGGCAAGTATTCTAAAAATGGCTAAGATAAAATTGTCTATCAGCCTGGACAGATACAAGGTCAGATTAAGTCAATCTTAAAGAAATGGTAAAAAAGAAAAATGACTATGTTCATTCTTGCATGCTTAAGCCCGTTAAGTAAGTTATATACCTGCCTTAATTAAGTTAGATAACAGACTCACAAAACTCCTTAACCTTAGTTCTGCCTGCTGAGCTGGGTTTTTTCCATTTTTTGTAAAACAACCACCACATACACAACAGCATGTATGTAGGCATACACACACATTTTTCCCTAATCCCATGTTATTTTGGAATAAGATTTTTGTTATTAGGCCCTAAAGATTCCCAAATCAACAAACTAATGTCTCATAATCCTTAAAATATGTTTGCTAGTGTCATACTTGAGAAATATTTCAAAACTTAAAAATAATATATATATATATATCCTATATATATATCCTATATATATATATCCTATATATATATATATATATATATATATATCCTATATATATATATATATATATATCCTATATCTGCCTGTTGTCTTTTGGTTTCATCTACTTATTCTGATTCCAATCTCACTTATTTCCTCAGATCCTTCTATAATGCTCCCTGCCTGTTGACACTGATTATCACAAGACTTGTCTGCATAGACTATGACAAACAAAAGGATGAGGTGACATGAGTCTCCACTGTGAACATAGCTAGTTGTCTGCAGTTTGTACCAATTGACAAGTTGCTTGATTGAAACAGAAAATCAGTTCAACCAAATTGATTATGCAGTCAAAGTGTTGTAAAGATAAATGGAAAATTTTCTGTCACTTTCTATGATCTAGATTAGTTTAAATAACTCTAGTATTGTCTTGCCTTAAGGATTAAATTGGAGAAAGGTGAACTGATATGGTTTCCATGCCCTTTCAATGATAGATGTTAGTGACCTTTCCCTGTCTGTGATAATGAAGCAGCTTAAAGCTAAACAAGGAGTGGAATTGCAGGAACCACTGGGCTTTAAGGAACAAGTAGGCTTAGACAAATGAATACCAGAGCTGGGAATAATTTCTCAAACACTTGTTGCTGCAGAGATGCTCAGAGTCTTTGAATTTGATTGGGCAAAGGCATGGGCAAGTATTCTAAAAATGGCTAAGATAAAATTGTCTATCAGCCTGGACAGATACAAGGTCAGATTAAGTCAATCTTAAAGAAATGGTAAAAAAGAAAAATGACTATGTTCATTCTTGCATGCTTAAGCCCGTTAAGTAAGTTATATACCTGCCTTAATTAAGTTAGATAACAGACTCACAAAACTCCTTAACCTTAGTTCTGCCTGCTGAGCTGGGTTTTTTCCATTTTTTGTAAAACAACCACCACATACACAACAGCATGTATGTAGGCATACACACACATTTTTCCCTAATCCCATGTTATTTTGGAATAAGATTTTTGTTATTAGGCCCTAAAGATTCCCAAATCAACAAACTAATGTCTCATAATCCTTAAAATATGTTTGCTAGTGTCATACTTGAGAAATATTTCAAAACTTAAAAATAATATATATATATATATCCTATATATATATCCTATATATATATATCCTATATATATATATATATATATATATATCCTATATATATATATATATATATATCCTATATCTGCCTGTTGTCTTTTGGTTTCATCTACTTATTCTGATTCCAATCTCACTTATTTCCTCAGATCCTTCTATAATGCTCCCTGCCTGTTGACACTGATTATCACAAGACTTGTCTGCATAGACTATGACAAACAAAAGGATGAGGTGACATGAGTCTCCACTGTGAACATAGCTAGTTGTCTGCAGTTTGTACCAATTGACAAGTTGCTTGATTGAAACAGAAAATCAGTTCAACCAAATTGATTATGCAGTCAAAGTGTTCAGTACTTTCTGAAAAGAATAAATCCCTACTTTACCGAAAATGGAAGAATTGTTACTCTCCCATCCCTGAGCCATGTGCTTCCTAGAAAATGCGACAGTGTTTTCAAGGCCTGCCACTACTGTAGCCTTAATCAGATTTGTGGAAATTGACACAATGGCTGTAAGATCTCTCATAGACAGCAGAAGCCAAATTTTGCAAAACTAAATCCTTTGATGTAGTCATTAATACCAAGTCTTATTTCTATAAAGCATAGTAATCATTTCTGTTTAAGAAACTTTGTACAACAGTCTCAAAATTAGCATGCTAAGAATTGTTCACAGAGCTTTACATTTATTGACTCTCAACCATTGCAAGAACACTGTGCAGCATGTATGTAATATGTATATTTTATTATTAGTCATTTGTAAATGACTAACTTATGAGAAGATCATTTAGCAAGTGATTTGAATAAGAAGTCAAACCCAGCTAGTCTGTCTTGAATGTGTGCGCTAAGTCACTGTCTTACATGCTTATGTAGACAATAAGAACAATCAAATAACTAAAAGACCAAAGCTCAGAAGTTTTGAAACCTTCCTTTGGATTAGCTGCTAATGTGTGCCATAAAGTCAAAGTCTCGGGCTTCCCTGGTGGTCCAGTGGGTAAGGACACCACCTTGCAGTGCAAGGGGCACCGGTTTGATCCCTGGCCTGGGAAGATCCCACGTGCCATGGAGCAGCTGGTCTGATGTGTCCAATTACCGAGTCGGAGCTCTGGAGCGCATGCGCCCAGAGCCGGTGCCTGGCAACAACAGAGGCCACCGCGATGGGAGGCCCACATGGGTCAAAGAACAAAGATGGATGGGAAATAGATAAATGAAAGACCAATAGAAGTGGCCCACCCCCGCCCCTCCTAACCCGCCCCCCCAAAAAAAGGTCAAAGTCTCTACTAAAACAGTAATAACAGCAGCAACAACCAAACGCCATATCAAAAATACTTAGTGACTTTGTAGGAAAAGCAGAAAAGAAAAAGATACGCATGCCTAAACTGCTAGATAGTCTGGCATAGTCTGATTTTTCAAGATCCCTGTTATGAAGTTTACATTCTAATGGGAGAGAAAGATAGCAAAGAAGTAGATAGACAGTATAGTATAATGTAATGATAAGTGTCAGAAAGGAATAGTCCAAGATAAAGGAATAGGAGATACTGAAGGGAGGCTGTGAGGAACTGACATGTATGTCAAAACTCAAATTTCCTCCAAGGGCAGCTCATTTTTCAAAAACTGAGGAGAAGAACAGTCAAAGGTGATAAGGTCAGAGAGACAGACAGAGACCAGACAGGTGGGGACTTGAGAGACGTGGCCTTACAGAAATTTCAGCCCCCAGAGTCACATGTTTAAGAAACTTTGTACAACAGTCTCAAAATTAGCATGCTAAGAATTGTTCACAGAGCTTTACATTTATTGACTCTCAACCATTGCAAGAACACTGTGCAGCATGTATGTAATATGTATATTTTATTATTAGTCATTTGTAAATGACTAACTTATGAGAAGATCATTTAGCAAGTGATTTGAATAAGAAGTCAAACCCAGCTAGTCTGTCTTGAATGTGTGCGCTAAGTCACTGTCTTACATGCTTATGTAGACAATAAGAACAATCAAATAACTAAAAGACCAAAGCTCAGAAGTTTTGAAACCTTCCTTTGGATTAGCTGCTAATGTGTGCCATAAAGTCAAAGTCTCGGGCTTCCCTGGTGGTCCAGTGGGTAAGGACACCACCTTGCAGTGCAAGGGGCACCGGTTTGATCCCTGGCCTGGGAAGATCCCACGTGCCATGGAGCAGCTGGTCTGATGTGTCCAATTACCGAGTCGGAGCTCTGGAGCGCATGCGCCCAGAGCCGGTGCCTGGCAACAACAGAGGCCACCGCGATGGGAGGCCCACATGGGTCAAAGAACAAAGATGGATGGGAAATAGATAAATGAAAGACCAATAGAAGTGGCCCACCCCCGCCCCTCCTAACCCGCCCCCCCAAAAAAAGGTCAAAGTCTCTACTAAAACAGTAATAACAGCAGCAACAACCAAACGCCATATCAAAAATACTTAGTGACTTTGTAGGAAAAGCAGAAAAGAAAAAGATACGCATGCCTAAACTGCTAGATAGTCTGGCATAGTCTGATTTTTCAAGATCCCTGTTATGAAGTTTACATTCTAATGGGAGAGAAAGATAGCAAAGAAGTAGATAGACAGTATAGTATAATGTAATGATAAGTGTCAGAAAGGAATAGTCCAAGATAAAGGAATAGGAGATACTGAAGGGGAGGCTGTGAGGAACTGACATGTATGTCAAAACTCAAATTTCCCTCCAAGGGCAGCTCATTTTTCAAAAACTGAGGGAGAAGAACAGTCAAAGGTGATAAGGTCAGAGAGACAGACAGAGACCAGACAGGTGGGGACTTGAGAGACGTGCTACAAATAGGAGTTTTATCCTCAGTGTATCACAGAAAAGTTTCAGTCACTCACTACCATGACTTGATTAATTTTTAATATGGATGAAGGGGAGAAGTCAGGCCACTGCAGGCATCCAGGCTGGAGATGGAGTGTTTTGCACAAGATTGTTAAGTGATAGAGGTGAGGAAAAATGGAAAATCAGAATGTATTTTAAGGTGGAGAAAATAGAGCTTGCTGATGGATTGAAAGTTCAATGGAAAAGAGAGAGATGAAGGGTGATTGTCTGCTTCTTTCAGTTTCTGGAAGAGACAGGGAGAATAACCTGAAAGAATGATAAAACAGCCTAAGTTCAGATTACATTTATTAGGGAATTGAAAATACAAGTAACTTGTAACCATCATACTGTTTCTATTTCCTATGAAGTTTTTATTTCCAAATATATTTTCCACAAGATTTCCATTGATTTCTCCTCTTTCAATTCAATAATTTCAATTTATTCTACTTGCTTGAGAATAAACCTCTAGGTAGTTGAATCTAACATTAATTTTTCAGTAGTCCATCTGATTTCTTCCAGCTAAACTGATTTTTTAAGCATTTGCTAAAGTGAACAATCTTAGTAACCTTAATGCATTTATTTTACCTTTTGATTTTATGTAGCTCGGTGGTTCACCTAATAAAATTTTTAGGATATTATTTCTTGGCTTGTTAAAAAATTATGAAATTTTGATTAATCTTGATTTATAGATGTTGATCTTTAAGAAAACTGCTCCAATGGAGGAAAAAATGCATTGCTTCTAATCATCTAGAATAGTGAAATTCCTAAAGGAAGAGATAAAAGTAAGGCATGTGATTGTCTTTAATCTTGATCTCAGAACTGGACTTGTGATTCAGTTCTAGTGATAAGGTCATATCGCTTAGTACATGTGACAGTTGAACGAGAGCAGGTGCCACCAGGAACTTGAGGCTGCCCTCAGACCTTTAATGTCCTATTTATTCTAAGCCAGAGACTTGGAGCTTGACACATTCAATTGTACAGTTCAACTGTACTAAGAGAAGTTAAAGGCATATTGGTCTTCTGCATTGGCAGGTAGATTCTTTACCATTGAGACATGTGGATACAGGGTGAGAAGGAAAATGTGGGACAAATTGAGACAGTAGCATTGAAACACATCATTATCATATGTAAAATTAGATGGGCAGTGAAACTTTGCTCTGTGACACAGGGAGCTCAAATCCAGTGCTCTGTGACAACCTAGCAGGATGGCATGGAGTGGGAGGTAGGAGATGGGTGGAAGGTTCAAGAGGGAGGAGAAATATGGGTACCTATGACTGATTCATACTGTTATATGGCAGAAACTACCACAAAAATGTAAAGCAATTATCATCCAATTATAATAAAAATAAATTTAAATTAAAAAGTATATTGGTTTAAGCATGAAAACCTTTAAAACAATTTCAGCTTTTATCTCAAAACATAGAGATGCTTCTAATATTAATGCAGCCACAGTTTACATCTACGGCCAGCAGTCTCTGCATATTGAATGGGTTTTTACTGCTCATCTCAAGTCACCCAGGGAATTAAGTATCAGATTCCTATTACTCAAGCAAGGAATTCACTTCAACTGTTCCTGAAACCCTGCAGGGGACTGAGCAAGATTTCACTTTCTGGGAAGTAAAATCAATTTTTCTAAGTGGCACAACACTATAGCAACAAACAAGACTGCTATAGCTAGCTTCACGTGGTACCTCAGTACCTCTTTTAGCTGGTGAGAGCTGCATTTCACAACCTGTACTTAAAAAAGGATATTATTTCTTGGCTTGTTAAAAATTATGAAATTTTGATTAATCTTGATTTATAGATGTTGATCTTTAAGAAAACTGCTCCAATGGAGGAAAAAATGCATTGCTTCTAATCATCTAGAATAGTGAAATTCCTAAAGGAAGAGATAAAAGTAAGGCATGTGATTGTCTTTAATCTTGATCTCAGAACTGGACTTGTGATTCAGTTCTAGTGATAAGGTCATATCGCTTAGTACATGTGACAGTTGAACGAGAGCAGGTGCCACCAGGAACTTGAGGCTGCCCTCAGACCTTTAATGTCCTATTTATTCTAAGCCAGAGACTTGGAGCTTGACACATTCAATTGTACAGTTCAACTGTACTAAGAGAAGTTAAAGGCATATTGGTCTTCTGCATTGGCAGGTAGATTCTTTACCATTGAGACATGTGGATACAGGGTGAGAAGGAAAATGTGGGACAAATTGAGACAGTAGCATTGAAACACATCATTATCATATGTAAAATTAGATGGGCAGTGAAACTTTGCTCTGTGACACAGGGAGCTCAAATCCAGTGCTCTGTGACAACCTAGCAGGATGGCATGGAGTGGGAGGTAGGAGATGGGTGGAAGGTTCAAGAGGGAGGAGAAATATGGGTACCTATGACTGATTCATACTGTTATATGGCAGAAACTACCACAAAAATGTAAAGCAATTATCATCCAATTATAATAAAAATAAATTTAAATTAAAAAGTATATTGGTTTAAGCATGAAAACCTTTAAAACAATTTCAGCTTTTATCTCAAAACATAGAGATGCTTCTAATATTAATGCAGCCACAGTTTACATCTACGGCCAGCAGTCTCTGCATATTGAATGGGTTTTTACTGCTCATCTCAAGTCACCCAGGGAATTAAGTATCAGATTCCTATTACTCAAGCAAGGAATTCACTTCAACTGTTCCTGAAACCCTGCAGGGGACTGAGCAAGATTTCACTTTCTGGGAAGTAAAATCAATTTTTCTAAGTGGCACAACACTATAGCAACAAACAAGACTGCTATAGCTAGCTTCACGTGGTACCTCAGTACCTCTTTTAGCTGGTGAGAGCTGCATTTCACAACCTGATGAAAGTTATTTACATTAGATACCCACCCCCCACCTCCAACTGTTTAGTCTGGAGTCTGACCAGTTCGGGCCTCGTCATCAGCTTCTCAAGCTTACTGACCTCATTGTAAGCCTCAAGTCTTTTAGATGTTTGTTTTACCTGCCATATTTCATAATTTGGGCCAAGATGTGCAAGGAAATTTTATATTTATTAGGTAAGAGTAAGACTTGCAAACTGAGTGAATTTATCAAAAAAAAAAAAAAAAGTGCCCAATAAAGGCGTTCTTGATGAAGAGAAATACGATTTTGTGGGTTTCCATTACTCAGAGATTGTGTAAGAGCAGGATAGGAATTGCAGGAACAAACAAAGTGAAAGGTGAAATAAAAAGAGAGTTGTGCCTAACACAAAGGAGGAACATCACAGTTCAAGTGTATAAACATGTGGCAGAGGTGAGTGTTTAAGAAATCAGCACCAAAAAATAAGTTATCCTATTTCCTTACCAGTGTTTTTATTTTAAATTTTTTGATATTCTACATATGTGGTGTGTTCTTGAATAGTATTAATTGATTCTTTAATTAAAATAACTCTACAGATATGTACCAGGCTTCCCTGGTGGCTCATGGTAACAATCTGCCTGCAATGCAGAAGACCCAGGCTCAATCCCTGGGTTGGGAAGATCCCCTAGAGGAGGGACCATTATGCATGTATTGTCAGAGTTTCAATTCAGTTGTAAAGTTGCACTGGAATATCTGTTTTGAATCCCTTTGTGTCTTACTATCTTCAAGGGAAGGAATGGAATGAAAATAAATATATTTGTTCTATTATTTAATAATTTTAAACTGTGTTAAAATGTCATTTTGTTATATGTCTTACATCAGGAAAGAATTCTAAATGAAAATTTCACTTTATGTATATTAGAGGAAAAATTATTTTAATCAATTCAGTTTGTAGGTCTTTGAGTGAGGCATAGTTGATTTGCAACATTGTGTTAATATCAGGTGTGCAACACAGTGCTTCAGTACTGGTGCAGGTTATTCTCCATTAAAAGTCATTGCAAGGTAATGGCTGTAATTTCCTATGTCATACAATGTATCTTGTTGCTTTTTAAATTTTATATATAATCCCATGCCCAAATCTTGCCCCTACCCCCCTTCACTCTCCCTACTGGTAACCACTAATTTGTTCACTATATTTGTGAGTCTGTTTCTTTTTTTCATCATATTTACAAGTTGTTTTAATTTTTTTAGATTTTGCAGATATGTGATAGCATAGCATACTTGTCTTTGTATGATATTTCGCTAAGGATAATACCTTCTAGTTCCATCCATGTTCTTGCAAATTGCAAATTTCATTCTTTGTGATGACTGAGTAGTATTCCATTGCGTGTGTTAGTTGTTCAGTCATGTCTGACTCTTTGCAACCGCATAGACTGTAGCCTGCTAGGTTTCTCTGTTTATGGGATTCTTCAGGCAACAGTACTGGTGTGGACTGACATTGCCTTCTCCAGGGGATCTTTCCAACTCAGGGATTGAGTCTGGTTCTCCTGCTTTGCAGGTAGATTCTTTACCATCTGTGGAAAAGGGAATGACTACCCACCCACTCCAGTGTTCTAGCCTGGAGAATTCCATGGACAGAGGAGCCTGGCAGGCTACAGTCCGTGGTGTCACAAAGAGTCAGATCAACTGAGTGACTAACACTTCTACTTTTCTTTACCACCTGAGCCACCAGGGAAGCCATCATTTGCTATCTGTACACGTATTATTGATGGCCATTTTGACATGTACGTGATGGTGCTTCATTGCTTTGCAATTCTCTAATAAGTATAACTATTGAACATGTTTTCATGCATCTGTTAGCTTCTTTAGGGGGAAACTCTACCATTCATTTATCCTAAATTATTGTAAAATATTTGCTTGAATGCTATCTAGGTTTGGAAATTAGCTAATAAATTCAAGACAGTTACTTAGTCATATGAAGGGTGAACATTCTTCACAAATGTTTTATCAGGTGTTATAAAAGTGTGGTAATCATGCTAATCACTTACATTCCTACCAACTGTGAACAAGGTTTCGCTTTTCTCTACATCCTTGCCAATGTCTTTTTTTTTGTTTTTTAAACATTTATTTGTCTGTATCGGGTCTTTGTGGCCACATGTGAACTCTTAGTTGCAGCATGTGTGATCTAGTTCCCTGACCAGGGAGTGAACCTGGGCCCCCTACACTGGGAGGGAAGAGGCTCAGCCACTCAACCACCAGGGAAGTCCCTCTTTTCTTTTTTTTAATGGTAGCCATTCTGACAGATATGAGGTGATATATCATTGTGGTTTTAATCTCTGATGATTAGCAATATTGGATGTCCTTTCACATGTCTATTAGCCATCTATGTGTCTTCTTTGGAAAAATATCTATTCAGGTTTTTTTCCCATTTTTTGATTTGGTTGTTTGCTCTTGATATTAAGTTGTATGAGCTATGTAATTGGATATCAACCCTTTGTTAGTCATATGCAAATATTTTCTCCCACTCTGAAGTTATCTTTTTGTTTTATTGGTGGTTTTCTTTGCTGTGCAAAAGCTTTTAAGTTTAATTTGGTTTCTTCGAACAAATAAGGGTCCCATTTGTTTATTTTTCCTTTTGCTTCTTTTGCTTTAGTGAACAGATACAAAAAAATATTACTATGATTAATGTTAAGAGTATCCTGCCTGTGTTCTTTTCTGGGAGTTTTAAAGTTTCTGATCTTATATTTACTTCTTTAATCCATTTTGAGTTTTATTTTGTTATTTTATGATATTAGAAAATGTTCTAATTTCATTGTTCCACATGTAGCTGCCCATTTTTCCCAGAACCACTTATTGAAGAGACTGTCTTTTCTTCATTGTATATTCTTGCCTCTTTTGTCATAGATTAATTGATCATAGGCACATGGGTTTATTTCTTGGCTCTCCATCCTGATCCATTGATCTGTGTTTGCTTTTGTGCCTACACCATGCTGTTTTGATTGCTATAGCTTTGTAGTATAATCTAAGATTTTGATTTTTTTTTTTAATTGATGAATAGGACATATTAAATACTAAGGTAATCATTACTTTTCGGCCACTTTTTTAAAAAATTCTTTATTTTAAAGGTTTTACAGAGTTTTGTTGTTCACCTACATGTATTTTTAAAAGGAAACACATAGGCTGAAGTTTAGTAAGAGAATTGGTAAGCTTAGCTTGAAAAAATCTGGATAAGCATAAAACTAATGTGAGTATAACAACCATTCATTCACATTTCAAATTCTCCTATATGGTATATAATGACATGATTACCTGGAAGATGTTTTAAGTTTAGTCTTAAGTTAGAAGGTACATGATGTGTAGTCCTGGTAGTATGTGCGCTCTGCTTTGACATGGATAGTACAGGACTGTGATCATTCTGGACACCCAGATTTATATGAGGATCTTTTCCCTTTACTGCTTTATCTTTTTTCATTTTCCCGCTCTCTTTCTTACCACAGTCTTTCACTCCACCCTCATCTTATTCTCCATAACCTGTCTCTCACTGTTATCACTTTGAGATAACATGTAGCAGAGCAGCTATGAGTTCAAATAGAAACATGAATATGTGCCATGGCAAAGGCACACAGCATGCATATGAGCACTGTGGACAGGGTGATGGTTTTCCTGGGTATGGGACCTGAAGTAAACTGTGAGCTGTCTTTAAAGAAAGGAGAGAAAGGAATAGGAAATTTCTAGCAAAATAACAGTGTTTAGGGCTTCCCCTGGTGGTCCAGTGGGTAAGGACATCGCCTTGCAGGGCAAGGGGCGCCAGTTTGATCCCTGGCCTGGGAAGATCCCACGTGCCGCAGAGCGGCTGGACCAATGTGTCCAATCACCGAGCCGGAGCTCTGGAGCGCATGCGCCCAGAGCCGGCACTCTGCAACAACAGATGCCACCGCGATGGGAGGCCCACAGGAGCCGAAGAACAAAGACGGATGAAAGTGGAGAAATGAAAGACCAATAGAAGTGGCCCGCCCGCTCCCCTCCCTCCCCAACCCGACCCCCGCCCAAAATAAAAAAACAAACAAACAAAAAAAAACATTGTTTACACTGATAGCGATGCACACAAGAACATGTTATTTGCTGGTACTGCTAAAGACTTTTATGTGTATGAAATTTCAGTTTCAATGAACAGGAATAGATCTTTTATGTCATAATGTATTTGGATTTTTTGATGGTAACAGTGAACTGATGGAATTTTTGGATTTTATCTTAAATAGGAATTTTAAATAATCAGATTTGCAGTTGGGGACTATACCTCTAATGGTGGTTTAAAGGTGAGCAGGAAGAGAGAGCCAGAGTGATGCCTAGTACAATAGATTAATACTCAGTGTACCAATATAGGCATGAGTGCATAAAATGAATACATAGTCAATTTTTAAGGAAGTTATTGACACACTGAAATGCTTAACTCCTGTAGAAGAGAGCTCTACCATTCACATTTACCCACGTTATTGTAAAATATTTGTTTGTCTATTGTCTAGGTTTGGAAATTAGTTCATAAATTTAAGACATTGAGTAAATCATGTGAAAGGTGCACATTCATTACATATAATCCAGCTGTTAACATGGCTTTAATTTTTCTGGAAGATAGCTCACTTTGAGATAACATGTAGAAAAGGCTATGCGTTCAAATAGAAACATGAATATGTGCCATGGCAAAGGCACACAGCATGCATATGAGCACTGTGGACAGGGTGATGGTTTTCCTGGGTATGGGACCTGAAGTAAACTGTGAGCTGTCTTTAAAGAAAGGAGAGAAAGGAATAGGAAATTTCTAGCAAAATAACAGTGTTTAGGGCTTCCCCTGGTGGTCCAGTGGGTAAGGACATCGCCTTGCAGGGCAAGGGGCGCCAGTTTGATCCCTGGCCTGGGAAGATCCCACGTGCCGCAGAGCGGCTGGACCAATGTGTCCAATCACCGAGCCGGAGCTCTGGAGCGCATGCGCCCAGAGCCGGCACTCTGCAACAACAGATGCCACCGCGATGGGAGGCCCACAGGAGCCGAAGAACAAAGATGGATGAAAATAGAGAAATGAAAGACCAATAGAAGTGGCCCGCCAGCTCCCCTCCCTCCCCAACCCGACCCCCGCCCAAAATAAAAAAACAAACAAACAAAAAAAAACATTGTTTACACTGATAGCGATGCACACAAGAACATGTTATTTGCTGGTACTGCTAAAGACTTTTATGTGTATGAAATTTCAGTTTCAATGAACAGGAATAGATCTTTTATGTCATAATGTATTTGGATTTTTTGATGGTAACAGTGAACTGATGGAATTTTTGGATTTTATCTTAAATAGGAATTTTAAATAATCAGATTTGCAGTTGGGGACTATACCTCTAATGGTGGTTTAAAGGTGAGCAGGAAGAGAGAGCCAGAGTGATGCCTAGTACAATAGATTAATACTCAGTGTACCAATATAGGCATGAGTGCATAAAATGAATACATAGTCAATTTTTAAGGAAGTTATTGACACACTGAAATGCTTAACTCCTGTAGAAGAGAGCTCTACCATTCACATTTACCCACGTTATTGTAAAATATTTGTTTGTCTATTGTCTAGGTTTGGAAATTAGTTCATAAATTTAAGACATTGAGTAAATCATGTGAAAGGTGCACATTCATTACATATAATCCAGCAAGTGTTATAAACATGTGGTAATCAAGGAGTGTGAATCAAGTCAAAATATTTTCCTGGTTTAGTGTCAGTAAGAGAGCATGTTAGCACACATGAAACTATTTGCTTAGAGTCAAGTCATCAGTGGCCTACAAGAAACTATTCACAGAGAAATTTGTAGGATTTCTTTATGTTACCATTGAACTCTGAGGTTAAAGGTAGCAGTGACATTAGCAAGGCATTCTTAAAAGAAGTCTGCTAAAGTCCTACCATCTGAGCACAGTTTCTTGGGCCACTCATGTGGTCAGAACTACTATTCCTTTTAGAATACCTGGAGCTCCAGACAAGAATGACCTCAGGCCTGGGTACCAGGGCCTCTCCATCAGAGGTGAGTGCTACCTCATGGTGCAACTGTGGTAGCCAGTGATGGCTATGTGTTTTCACCTAGTGAATGTCCATCAGCCTCCTTGCTAAGTGTATGCTTAGCAAACCTATTTTTACTTGTACTTTACATCACTCTGTGAAATACCTGTTACTACTCCCATTTTAGAGGAACTAAGGCACCTCTTGATGAAGATGAAAGAGGAGAATGAAAAATCTGGCCTAAAACTGAACGTTCAAAAAACGAAGATCATGGCATTCAGTCCCATCACTTCACAGAAAATAGGCAAACAATGGGAATAGTGACAGGCTTTATTTTCTTGGTCTCCAAAATCACAGGTGATGACTACAGCCATGAAATTAAAAGACACTTGCTCCTTGGGAAATTTTATCTTAAATGGGAATTTTAAATAATCAGATTTGCAGTTGGGGACTATACCTCTAATGGTGGTTTAAAGGTGAGCAGGAAGAGAGAGCCAGAGTGATGCCTAGTACAATAGATTAATACTCAGTGTACCAATATAGGCATGAGTGCATAAAATGAATACATAGTCAATTTTTAAGGAAGTTATTGACACACTGAAATGCTTAACTCCTGTAGAAGAGAGCTCTACCATTCACATTTACCCACGTTATTGTAAAATATTTGTTTGTCTATTGTCTAGGTTTGGAAATTAGTTCATAAATTTAAGACATTGAGTAAATCATGTGAAAGGTGCACATTCATTACATATAATCCAGCAAGTGTTATAAACATGTGGTAATCAAGGAGTGTGAATCAAGTCAAAATATTTTCCTGGTTTAGTGTCAGTAAGAGAGCATGTTAGCACACATGAAACTATTTGCTTAGAGTCAAGTCATCAGTGGCCTACAAGAAACTATTCACAGAGAAATTTGTAGGATTTCTTTATGTTACCATTGAACTCTGAGGTTAAAGGTAGCAGTGACATTAGCAAGGCATTCTTAAAAGAAGTCTGCTAAAGTCCTACCATCTGAGCACAGTTTCTTGGGCCACTCATGTGGTCAGAACTACTATTCCTTTTAGAATACCTGGAGCTCCAGACAAGAATGACCTCAGGCCTGGGTACCAGGGCCTCTCCATCAGAGGTGAGTGCTACCTCATGGTGCAACTGTGGTAGCCAGTGATGGCTATGTGTTTTCACCTAGTGAATGTCCATCAGCCTCCTTGCTAAGTGTATGCTTAGCAAACCTATTTTTACTTGTACTTTACATCACTCTGTGAAATACCTGTTACTACTCCCATTTTAGAGGAACTAAGGCACCTCTTGATGAAGATGAAAGAGGAGAATGAAAAATCTGGCCTAAAACTGAACGTTCAAAAAACGAAGATCATGGCATTCAGTCCCATCACTTCACAGAAAATAGGCAAACAATGGGAATAGTGACAGGCTTTATTTTCTTGGTCTCCAAAATCACAGGTGATGACTACAGCCATGAAATTAAAAGACACTTGCTCCTTGGGAAAAATGCTATGAGAAACCTAGGACAGCATATTAAAAAGCAGAGACATCACTGTTGACCAAGGTCTGTCAAGTCAAAACTTTGTTTTTTCCAGTAGTCATGGAGAGATGTGAGAGTTGAGCCATAAAGAAGGCTGAGCGCCAAAGAACTCATGCCTTTGAACTGTGGTGTTAGAGAAGACTCTTGAGAGTCCCTTGGACAGCAAGGAAATCAAACCAGTCAATCCTAAAGGAAATCAACCTTGAATATTCATTGGAAGGACTGATGCAGAAGCTGAAGCTCCAATACTTTGGCCACCTGATGCAAAGAGATGATACACTGGAAAAGACCCTAATGTTGGGAAAAATAGAAGGAAAAAGGAGAAGGGGGCGAACGAGGATAAGATGGTTGGATGGCATTGCTGAGTCAATGACATGAGTTTGAGCCAGCTCTAGGAGATGGTGAAGGACAGGGAAGCCTGGCATGCTGCAGTCCATGGGGTCAAAAAGAATCGGACACAACTCAGCCACTGAACGGACTGACTCCCATTTTAAAGTTAGAGTAATTGAAGCTTGAAAAGATTGAATAACTTGATAATTGTTTCAGAGCAACAAAGAAATGAAGTAGGCAATAAAATCCCAGGTCTAACCAACTCCAAGTGCCTTTCTTTTGTAGCACTCTTAAAATATGATAGATGTGTAAATAAAAATTTAACTGTCAAATCTTGGGAGTGAAAGATATGCACATCTATGCAGATAGGGTAAAGCATGAAAGTATGAGCTATATCTCACCATTCAAAATACGAAATATTAATAAAATATGTAACAGTGCATTCCTGCTTTGCCTGTCACTCCCCACTCACACCAAAAGCACTTATATACATTCCAATAAAACATGTTTCATGTGCAAAACAGCCTTCAGGGTTTGACTGCCAATATGATTTTAGAGGAACTAAGGCACGTCTTGATGAAGATGAAAGAGGAGAATGAAAAATCTGGCCTAAAACTGAACGTTCAAAAAACGAAGATCATGGCATTCAGTCCCATCACTTCACAGAAAATAGGCAAACAATGGGAATAGTGACAGGCTTTATTTTCTTGGTCTCCAAAATCACAGGTGATGACTACAGCCATGAAATTAAAAGACACTTGCCCCTTTGGGGAAAAAATGCTATGAGAAACCTAGGACAGCATATTAAAAGCAGAGACATCACTGTTGACCAAGGTCTGTCAAGTCAAAACTTTGTTTTTTCCAGTAGTCATGGAGAGATGTGAGAGTTGAGCCATAAAGAAGGCTGAGCGCCAAAGAACTCATGCCTTTGAACTGTGGTGTTAGAGAAGACTCTTGAGAGTCCCTTGGACAGCAAGGAAATCAAACCAGTCAATCCTAAAGGAAATCAACCTTGAATATTCATTGGAAGGACTGATGCAGAAGCTGAAGCTCCAATACTTTGGCCACCTGATGCAAAGAGATGATACACTGGAAAAGACCCTAATGTTGGGAAAAATAGAAGGAAAAAGGAGAAGGGGGCGAACGAGGATAAGATGGTTGGATGGCATTGCTGAGTCAATGACATGAGTTTGAGCCAGCTCTAGGAGATGGTGAAGGACAGGGAAGCCTGGCATGCTGCAGTCCATGGGGTCAAAAAGAATCGGACACAACTCAGCCACTGAACGGACTGACTCCCATTTTAAAGTTAGAGTAATTGAAGCTTGAAAAGATTGAATAACTTGATAATTGTTTCAGAGCAACAAAGAAATGAAGTAGGCAATAAAATCCCAGGTCTAACCAACTCCAAGTGCCTTTCTTTTGTAGCACTCTTAAAATATGATAGATGTGTAAATAAAAATTTAACTGTCAAATCTTGGGAGTGAAAGATATGCACATCTATGCAGATAGGGTAAAGCATGAAAGTATGAGCTATATCTCACCATTCAAAATACGAAATATTAATAAAATATGTAACAGTGCATTCCTGCTTTGCCTGTCACTCCCCACTCACACCAAAAGCACTTATATACATTCCAATAAAACATGTTTCATGTGCAGAAAAAAAGTCAGCCTTCAGGGTTTGACTGCCAATATGAAAATTTGTTTTGTGGGCATCACCATTACGCTGACAAGTGAAACTGCCCATATCATTACAAAGCAGAAGCTGCAGCAAAAATCAGAACACATAATCTATTTGTTTAGGCTGAAAAAAAAATTCAGACAATATAAATTACTACTTGGAAAGAAACAGAAAAATTTGTTTCTCTTTTAATATATTGTAGGAAAACGTTAAAGAGCAGATGCATGGCAACAACATAACTCATAATTTTAAAAATGGTAGCCATATAAGAAGACCCTGGAGCTTATTCCAACATGTAGAAAGACTTCAGAAAAGCATATGGAAATTTATAGAACTCCTTTCACATTTCCTGCCTTTTGCAAAGTAAATATTAAGTGTACTTTTAAAAAGCATGATGACAGGCTAATGTTTTATATATGACAAGAAGATAAATTACTTCTTCAAGACTTTTCTGATGCTTATAAGTGAGGTAACTATATAAAAACTCACAAAATATTAAAAAGCTTATTTGTGTATCTGTAAAGTAAAATGGAAGACTTTATTTTCCAAAAATGTTATTTTAACTGAATAGAGCATTAGAGTGGTACAAGTAACGCCATGGTTCTGGATACACTTAGCAGTCAGAGATTAGGAGTGAAAAAACCAACAGTAAGATGATTAATTTATGATAAGTAAATGGTTTTATTGGCATTATTAGAACTAGTATCCTATTAAAATGGATCGTGATAATCATACTTGCTTTAGTATGACTATATAGTCATATAGTGAAACTATAGTCATAGTTTGCTTTTGTTTCCCAATGATAAAAACTACAAAAAATTTATTCAATGATTTATTCGATTTACAATTATCAACTGCTTATCATGTGCCAAGCATTTTTCCTGTGTAGTAATGTACGCAAATCAGTGAACCTGAGAGAAAATTCATTGACCCCTTGTGGCTTACATTCTAGTGAGAAAAGATAGAAAACATATCCAATACTATGATAGGTGGAGATAAGGGCCGTGGAGTAAAGAGGAGAAGGAGTATCAGAAGTGTGTGCTGTTTTATGTAAGATAGACGAGGTGAGCTTCTCTGATAAGGTCTTATTTGCCGAGAGGCCTGACATGGTAAAGAAGCAAGCCTTGTAGATATCAGGGGGAAATAGGCCAAGCAGAAAGAACAGGAACCACAAAAGGCCTGAGTCTTCAATAAGTTCAAGAAACAGCAATGAAGTCAAGTGTTGCTGGAACACTATAAATAAGGGAGCAGTGAAATAAATGAAGTTGAAAAGGCAGTGGGGCCAGACTTCATATATCCTCCTAGGTCATTGCAGGAGCTTTGGCTCTTACTCTTGAGTTTAATAGGAAGCCAGAAGAAATCTGGGCAAAGGGTTGACAGGATCTGAATTATGTTTTTAAAAGGCTTTCTAGCTACTCCTGTGTGGAGAATAAATTACGTTGGAGCCAAGAGACCAGGGAATATGGCAGTAACCCATATTACAGTTATAATGTCCTATTCTAGCGAAAAAGTCTAGGTGGCAAGAAGTGATTAGATTCTGAATATATCCGAAGGGCAGGGCCAGTGAGATTTGCAGATGTAATCAGCACTAGGGGTGAGCCACAGAAAATAATCAAGGATGAAACGAAGCGTTTTGGCCTGAGAAACTGGTTGAATGAAATATCTATTTATTGATATAGAGCAACCCATGTTGTGAAGGTGGGAAGAGCAGTGTTCAGTGCTGGAGATTTTAAATTGTGTCCACACACTCAAGTGGAGATGTTAACCAGGCAGTAAGATATGTGAATCTGAGGTTCAGAAAATGTCCAGAGTAGAAATATGAATTTGGAAATAACCAGGAAAAATGATGTTTAAAAGCAAGATATTAGATAAAGTCAAAAAGGAAGTAAATATAGACTTTCATTTAAATTTATACACTCTAGTTGTCAGAAATTTAGATGATTCTTCACATACAGTGATACTCTGGACATTTATTCAATGTTATTAATATTTAATAATTGGTTTTGATAATATACCTAGTAAGTTACTTTGCATATTCAAGTATTTTTTTTACATCTGCATGTTTTAGCTTAATGAATGAGTTTTAAGATCCATTGTGATACTGTGATGCCTGATATTGCATCTTCCCATCATGCTTAGAAAAATACTTGAGATAAATTTTAATAAATGTATTAAATTCATGAAAAAATCAGAATAAGAACCCAGGTCATGTGTTATGATAGACTTATGGCTTTGTGCTCTTATTAAAATACACATTTAAAAATATAATCTCACTCACACTGTAGAGTTTCTTATTATAATCTTTTACAGATTCTATTTTAAAATAGAGTAATTCAGTTTCATGATAGAATTCCAGATGTCCAATGCTCTATCTGACAGGGGGGTCTCCTGACATTGCTGGAAGACTATAAATAAGGGAGCAGTGAAATAAATGAAGTTGAAAAGGCAGTGGGGCCAGACTTCATATATCCTCCTAGGTCATTGCAGGAGCTTTGGCTCTTACTCTTGAGTTTAATAGGAAGCCAGAAGAAATCTGGGCAAAGGGTTGACAGGATCTGAATTATGTTTTTAAAAGGCTTTCTAGCTACTCCTGTGTGGAGAATAAATTACGTTGGAGCCAAGAGACCAGGGAATATGGCAGTAACCCATATTACAGTTATAATGTCCTATTCTAGCGAAAAGTCTAGGTGGCAAGAAGTGATTAGATTCTGAATATATCCGAAGGGCAGGGCCAGTGAGATTTGCAGATGTAATCAGCACTAGGGGTGAGCCACAGAAAATAATCAAGGATGAAACGAAGCGTTTTGGCCTGAGAAACTGGTTGAATGAAATATCTATTTATTGATATAGAGCAACCCATGTTGTGAAGGTGGGAAGAGCAGTGTTCAGTGCTGGAGATTTTAAATTGTGTCCACACACTCAAGTGGAGATGTTAACCAGGCAGTAAGATATGTGAATCTGAGGTTCAGAAAATGTCCAGAGTAGAAATATGAATTTGGAAATAACCAGGAAAAATGATGTTTAAAAGCAAGATATTAGATAAAGTCAAAAAGGAAGTAAATATAGACTTTCATTTAAATTTATACACTCTAGTTGTCAGAAATTTAGATGATTCTTCACATACAGTGATACTCTGGACATTTATTCAATGTTATTAATATTTAATAATTGGTTTTGATAATATACCTAGTAAGTTACTTTGCATATTCAAGTATTTTTTTTACATCTGCATGTTTTAGCTTAATGAATGAGTTTTAAGATCCATTGTGATACTGTGATGCCTGATATTGCATCTTCCCATCATGCTTAGAAAAATACTTGAGATAAATTTTAATAAATGTATTAAATTCATGAAAAAATCAGAATAAGAACCCAGGTCATGTGTTAT
Source organism: Tragulus kanchil (assembly GCA_022376925.1). Classification (NCBI taxonomy): domain Eukaryota; kingdom Metazoa; phylum Chordata; class Mammalia; order Artiodactyla; family Tragulidae; genus Tragulus; species Tragulus kanchil. The sequence goes on along the minus strand of JAIOJX010000029.1, from coordinate 50,041,071 downwards.
GATAGACTTATGGCTTTGTGCTCTTATTAAAATACACATTTAAAAATATAATCTCACTCACACTGTAGAGTTTCTTATTATAATCTTTTACAGATTCTATTTTAAAATAGAGTAATTCAGTTTCATGATAGAATTCCAGATGTCCAATGCTCTGAGGCCCCATGGACTGCAGCCCACCAGGCTCTGTGGAGGTCTCCAGGCAAGAATCTGGAGTGGGTAGTCATTCTCTTCTTCAGGAGATCTTCCTGACCCAGGAATTGAACCTGGGTTTCCTGCATCACAGGTGGATTCATTACCTTCTTAGCCACTAGGGAAACTAGTGAACATTTATTGCGAATTATGATTTGCATCTTTGTAATTTTTGTAACAGTCAAACAGGAAAGGTTGTACTAGGTCCATTTTACCATTTTAAATCTGAAAGTTAAGAATAAGGGAAGGCAAATTATGTGTGAAGACTAACAAAACTGTATAGTCTGGAGTCAAACCCAGATCTGTTTAACCTAAGAGAACAGAATTTTATTTTCATTATACCATCACTCTGATCTATACAGTTTGTATTTAAAACATATACTAATAGATGAGACTATACTAATAGTGTGAGACTGAGATATAATAGAAAACACTTATTTTGAGGAAATTTAAGAGAAGAAAAGAGGAAAGAAATTCAACCTCAGAGACCATGTAGAACATTGTCCTGATTCTTGGAAGCGTACGAAGAAAAACAGGGTGAAACAATTTCCCTTTGTTCCTTACGATTTCAGAGATACCTGAAATTTATAATAGCCAGGTTTAGAACATCATGGGTCAAGTCTTTGCTTTTATGACTCACATCTCACATATTGATTTAACATTTGCCAAACATCTAGTATGTAACCACCTCCAGTGCTGGACGCCGACAGTACAAATATAAATAATTCATGGTCCCTGTTTGAAAGGAACTTCCATTTTATTGAGGGATACAAATGAGTTTAAAATTATGATAAGCTGAGATGAATGTATATGGAGGTGGTATATGAAGTTATTTTATTACACAGTAGAGAGAACTAATACTTCCTTGAGAATGTGATGGATGCCTGAGTTAAATCTTGAAGAGTATAAAGTATAAGCCAGGCAGGGACAGTAATCCTGGAACAAGAATAGCACAGTCAAATGTCTGCTTGGGGAACAATGAGCGACTTACTCTGGCTAGATGAGACATCTGAGGATGGGGATAGGGAAGGGGGAAGAGGGGAGTTGATGAGTAGTCAAGAAAGATACTAGACAAGTACATCGGGTAATAGATTATGAACATCTGTGTATTTTACAGTAACCAATTTAGACTTGGGCCTTGAAGGATTTCTAGCTTAGAAATGACATGATAAAATTCATAATTTAGAAAGTCACCCAGCAACAGTGTGCAGAATTTATTGAAGAAAGAACAAGGCCATTCATCAATAGGAAGACAGATTATATCCTACTGAAATAATACAGGTGAGCAAAGATGATGGTCTGCAGCACGGGAAATGAAGATGCTCTTAACACCTGTAAAGTTTAGAAGTGATCAGAATTGTTGACTTTGAGGGTATGAGAGGAAGAGTATGGATCATTTTCTAGGCTTTGGGGAAAGGTGGTGCCATGCTCTTGAACAGCAAATCAAGAGAAACAGCTGTTTTGAGCAAGAACAGTTAGATAATGATGAGTTTAATTTTTGATATGTTGATATTGAGTAATACATGAACTAATTAGGCCAGTAGCATTGTATATAGAAGAGATATCTGAGGTAATCCATGTACTTGAGAGTTATAATTATTTGCATCGCAGTTGAAACTATATGAGATCATTGCCTGTGGATGATCTGAAATCACCTTTCTAAGAAGAGAAGAAAAAGAAGATAAAGAAGGTGAGGAAAGGGAAAGGACAGGTCATGAAGGGGAAGGAAAGAAAAAGAAAGGAAGGAAACGGAGGAGAATGGAGAGTTGGGAAATCCTAAGTGGAAGCTGCCTGCTAGAGGCCAGAGAAGGGAGATTGGAAAGATATGTCTGAAAATTCAAAGTGTGATATCAGGAAATCTAAAGAGAAGATGATTTCAAAAAGGTAAGAGAAAGATGAGAGATATATCTTTCAAAGATTTATTAGTTCCTCAATTACAGAGTACATCAACTAGTCCTTAAGAGCTGATAATGTATGAAACTATCTCTAATAAATCATATCAATAAAATCTCGGGGAGGAGGGCACATAAAGGAGTACTGAGTTAAAATTTTAGTTTGAACTGAATTCACTAAGCTTCTGAAACATCTGATAATCATGAATTTGAAGTACCAAACTAATTTGTTTTTAATAGAGCTAAAAGTTATTTGTGACAGTTTCCACTTCTTGAAGAACATTTTTCCGTCCTGACATTGACTATTGCTCTCAGTTTGGCAAAATTTTAAACCTCCATGCTTTCACTTAGAAATACCCTAAAATTTACATAGCATTTTTATATCAGAAATGGACTGACATATGAGAATGTAGTTAAAACAGGCATATACTTTTAAGGGCACCTTAACTCCTGTTTTACTTATATTGTCAAAGATGTTTACATATGCTTTCTCGTTCTCAGTGCTAGGGTGACCAACTGTCCCATACTGTCCAAAATTTAGCACTGAACGTCTTGTGTCTTGGACAACCTCTCTGCACCAAACAAAGAAGGTGGTCACCCTAGTGGAGTGCTGATAAGCTCTACCATAGCAGAAAATATCATGTCTTAAAGTAAAAGTCTATACTCACTGCTCAATTGAGTAAGCAGAAATTTAGCACCCAAATGTAACCCTGAACAAAGACAATCAAGAGAAAAAGATATGAATGAATAAGTAGGATTTCAGAATAAAATGGTGAGAGCCCATCAACCACCGAAGCTACTGCTAATAATACTGAGTATTGGTATAAATAAAGGTTAGAAAAATAGAGATTTCCCTAGAGGGACAGAATAAGAAAGCAGAATCAAGATCTACTGTGATGTTTAGGCTAATCTTTCCTTTGTGACATGCATTGTGATTTTGTTATTCTTTTTCATCTATTGGTGTGTCTTAATTCTCGTATTAAACAGTTGTTTAATCTTTATAATTCCTTTCAAATCTTGGTCAAGTGCTTCACATTATTTTATTAGTTTTCAACTCATATTCTAGGTGTGAGACTAAAAGATATTGATAAGGCTTTCCTCGTGTCACAAGGAGCATGGCCTCAGGTGTTGATGATGAGCTGGCAAAATAAGTAAATCTACAGAGATACAGCTCTTTCCTTTGAGCCTCTATAGACACTATAGTGGAGGCTACAGTATTTCCATTATAATAGTAAACAAATAGATCCTATCCAAGTGTTCATAACCTCTCAAAATTGATTTTAAATCTCAAACTAACATTATAAGCAACAAAATCATTTTTATTAAAAGATATTCAAATTTTTCAATGAATAAATAGTATCTTTTCAGTCATCATGTAGCAATAATTTAAGCCAGTTCCTTTACAGATTATAAAATAACCCATAATTCTGTGTTTCCTTAGTCTACCTAAGTGAGTGGTCTTCGTTTTTAAGTATTAGATTTCTTGATAAATGTTACAGAGTACACAGGTTTCATTCCTAAAATTTACAACTAAGTAGGAATAGTTTTTTTTCTTTTTTTTTTCCAATGTTCTTTCTGAGTGTTCATCCCTGGATCCTGACCAAGGATTCATGACTCAGTGTCTTCTAAATTTGAGAACCTAAATAATGTGCTTACAAATGGCTTTTCTTTAGCAGCTTGAATTACTGCCCAAACTTAAATTAGCCCCTTTAAGTACATAAAGATTTCTAGAATCAGCATCCAAAATTTAGTTTCCTGTTAATACAACTAATTAGATAAAACATGTACCAGAGTTTTAAAACAAAAACTATTAGAGGTGAAATTGTATTTCTAATTCAAGTTCTCCCAAATAAACTGAAATGTCATTATTTTCATTTCCGTCTTCCCTGTGTTAAATCTGAGTTAATTTAATGAATGTGGTCAGGTTTTAACTTGTCTCTTTGCTGTACAGTCTTTACTCTTAATTTATGTAGGCTAACATAGGATTGTAGAGAAGTAGTTCCACAATGAAAACCTTATATTTGGAACAATCATTTCAAAGATAGTTTTCATATTCTCATTTACTGAACACATATATTTGGCACTAGGGATACACTGATGAATAGAGATGACAGAATCTTTATTCTCATTTTCCTTACATTCTTATGTAGAAAGGTAAGCAATAAGAAGTAAACTATTAAATGAATAGTACAGATCACAAGTAAGCAACCTGAAGAAATGAAATTTCAGCCTGTAGTAAAGGATGAGAACCACTGGATTGTTTCGTTGGAAAGACTGATCCTTAAAATGCTGGAAAGAACCAGCTATGCGTTAGTTGGTATGGTTAGAGAATTCAACTTAGAAAAACAGTGAAGCCATCCTTAAATTTGAACAATATCTATGTGTTTTAGAAATAAAGAAAAAGATCGCTAGAGCATAGTAAATGAGGAGGAGAGGATAAGAAATGAGCGAGATCCTATGAAACTCACTTAACTACTCTCTAGTTATCCTTGCATAAATGTTGTTCTAAACAAAGACTTTGGACTTTATCCCAAGAGCAATGCAGTCATTGGTAGGAGGCAAGAGAGGGGTCTAAATAACAGAATGACAAGAAATAATTCAGACTTTAATGATTACTCCCAGTTGCTGTTTGGATAATAGACTATAGAGCAAAAGAGGCAGCAAGAAAACCATTGGGAAGATATTTTCATAGCCAGGCAAAAGTAACTGTGGATAGAACTGGAATGCTTTTAAATGAAAACCAGTCAAACTCAGTATGGTGGATTTTGGTTAGGAGGGTAGTTGTTTTGGTCTTGTGTGGGTGTGTGTGTTTTCTTTTGAAAGGTTAAAACTACAGTTTGCTGACAACTTGGGTAGAAGTGATTTTTAAAACAAAGACAAAAGGATTAGACTCATTTTTCTGCCCGAGCTAGTGGTGGAAAGTTAGCTTCCAACAGAGATAAGGAAGTTGGACAGAGAGGAGACAATCAGGATTTCTGCTTTGGGCCGTTTCACTGTGGGCTCCCTAGTAGATGCCTGCGTGGAGGTGTCAAGTAAGCAGTTGGCTACATGGTTTCTCACTTGAGTGGAGGTGTGTGGGACGGTGTTACAAAAAGAAGAGCTAAGAGAAGGAAATATTTCAAGCTGAAAGGAATATGTAACTTCTTGAAATTCTGCTGAAAATAGAAGCAGTGGGCACAGAGAAATATGCACTTTGGAAACACTGATTATCCTAACAAAAGCATTTTCAGTGGGTGGTGAGGATGGAATCCTGATGGAATGGATGAAAGGAAGAATAGGATTTGGGAAGATGGGTTTTAATTTGTGATTTCCTGATGCTGAGTGTCTTTTCAACTGCTTACTAATAACTTGTTTGTGAAGGGTCTATTGAGATCCTTTGCCTGTTTTGAGGCTTCTTATTACTGAAGAGGTGGAATTCTTTATGGAGTATATATACAAGTCCCTCATGAGATGTGTTTTACAAATATTTTTCCAGTATTTGACCTGTCTTTTACTTTCATTAATGATGTGCTTTGAAGATCAAAATATTTTTATGTCAATGGAATCCAATTTATCAAATGTTTTCCTTTTATAGTTAGTAGTTTTTGTTAGAACTAAGAAATCTCTCCTACCCTTAGTTCATGAAAATATTCTCCTGTATTCTTCTAGGAAAAGCCCTAGAATTTTTTTTTCTCTCTTTCTATACGCATATACATATATACATGTTGTGCTATATATATTTTATGTATATATATTTATGCTAATTGTCTTATCTATCAGTTTATTTCCTTGTTTCTTACAGTATATATGTTCTTTCTTACTTTTGTCCATTAATACCTCAGTCTTTTTAGACATATGGACAACAGAGCTTGTCATATTATCAACTTGATTTCATCCATTTGGAGGGAACTCTCCTTTAATTGGTGGGTTTATGAGGATAGATGAGTCTTGGATCCTAAACAGGAATTTCAAAAAGGAGGTAATAAAAAAAAAAAAAAAACATTGTTTAGTCATATACTTCTTGAAACAATCAGATTTAACTTTCAAAAAGGAAGTCTGAGACTCTGTAACATAAATTCTTTGTAGCACTATTTTTCTATTCATGATATGGTGAGATAGATTCAACATGATAGAAAAAGAGTTCGCTTATTTTATAGACCGTTCAACTGATAAGGAAAGAAATTATTTGTCTCACACTATTTGCATCATTCTCCAACTTGGGAACAGTCATATGTTAATCTCTCATACAGCACATCTTCCATTAATTATCCTCACTGATGGTTTTCCATTTTGTTGTGCCAGAGACCACTAGTTGCTAACCAAATATTCTGCTTCTTTCTTAGTATTAGAACTAATTGATTTTTAATTTGTGTATGCATGCATTCATTTAAAACCTACATTCCCCAGTTTCTCTAGCAGGTGAGGTAGCCAGTGATATAGAAGCAAATACTGAACTGTAAGCAGATTTTTACAGGAAAATTCTTCAGTGATGACTAAGTGTAGAAGAGGTTCCTTAATCTTTACTCCTTCCTTCATACTTCAAAGGAGAAACCACTGTCACTAGCATTTCTTAAATCTCTTTTTTGGAGAAGTAAAATGGCAAACAAAAGAGAATTTGGATAATTACACTGTAATAGAATACTCTGAAGTTGCCAGTAATAACATCCAATTTGATTCTCAGAACTTCCTTTCAAAAAGAAAGCAAAACTTCCTTTCACAGATGTCTACATTAATTGTAAGCCACTATGTGCATTTGTGTAAACAAGACTTATGTTTTGAATATAAAAATTAAAAATATAAGTTATTCTAAAAAGATAGTTATATTAATAATTTTGTGATTTAATAGAAGTGTTATGCTAATTGTCTTATCTATCAGTTTATTTCCTTGTTTCTTACAGTATATATGTTCTTTCTTACTTTTGTCCATTAATACCTCAGTCTTTTTAGACATATGGACAACAGAGCTTGTCATATTATCAACTTGATTTCATCCATTTGGAGGGAACTCTCCTTTAATTGGTGGGTTTATGAGGATAGATGAGTCTTGGATCCTAAACAGGAATTTCAAAAAGGAGGTAATAAAAAAAAAAAAAACATTGTTTAGTCATATACTTCTTGAAACAATCAGATTTAACTTTCAAAAAGGAAGTCTGAGACTCTGTAACATAAATTCTTTGTAGCACTATTTTTCTATTCATGATATGGTGAGATAGATTCAACATGATAGAAAAAGAGTTCGCTTATTTTATAGACCGTTCAACTGATAAGGAAAGAAATTATTTGTCTCACACTATTTGCATCATTCTCCAACTTGGGAACAGTCATATGTTAATCTCTCATACAGCACATCTTCCATTAATTATCCTCACTGATGGTTTTCCATTTTGTTGTGCCAGAGACCACTAGTTGCTAACCAAATATTCTGCTTCTTTCTTAGTATTAGAACTAATTGATTTTTAATTTGTGTATGCATGCATTCATTTAAAACCTACATTCCCCAGTTTCTCTAGCAGGTGAGGTAGCCAGTGATATAGAAGCAAATACTGAACTGTAAGCAGATTTTTACAGGAAAATTCTTCAGTGATGACTAAGTGTAGAAGAGGTTCCTTAATCTTTACTCCTTCCTTCATACTTCAAAGGAGAAACCACTGTCACTAGCATTTCTTAAATCTCTTTTTTGGAGAAGTAAAATGGCAAACAAAAGAGAATTTGGATAATTACACTGTAATAGAATACTCTGAAGTTGCCAGTAATAACATCCAATTTGATTCTCAGAACTTCCTTTCAAAAAGAAAGCAAAACTTCCTTTCACAGATGTCTACATTAATTGTAAGCCACTATGTGCATTTGTGTAAACAAGACTTATGTTTTGAATATAAAAATTAAAAATATAAGTTATTCTAAAAAGATAGTTATATTAATAATTTTGTGATTTAATGAGAAGTGTTAAATATAGTAGTTCATTTGTAATACAAATTCACAGTGAGCCTCATTGTTTTCTTCATGGAATATAAATATTAGTTTCAGGTTTTTAAAATTTTTAATTTGCCTATGCTTCAGAGAACACTTGGTTTACAAATATTTAGTTGCAAATCAGGAGACATCTTTATGATTGCAGTATTTTCAGCATTTTCCCTCCTGAAGAGTTTCCAGCTACTTAGTATTAATCTTTACCAAGGTTCTATCTTATGATACTTCAGAGTTCAGGTAATATAAAGAAAATAAAACTATTAATGTTTAAACTTGTGCAGTAATCAGTATTAGAATATTTTCCATTTTCCTTAAAAGTTTTTGAAAAAAAATTCTGTTTTCCTTAAAAATATCCATAGTAGAACTGTGAACTGTATAAATTTCTTCTAATTCTCAAGTATCAGAATTGTGAAGCTACGTTAATTTCCATCCTTGGATTGATAAAATTAATATTGTTTAAATGTCCATATATTTAAACCAGTCTACAGGTTTAATATCCATGATAAAAGTCTATCAAAATGCCTATGACATTTTTCAAAGAATTAGAACAAATAATCGTAATAGTCATATGGAACCACAAATGACCCTGAATTGCCAAAGCAGACCTAAGAAAAAAGAATGAAGCTGAAGGTATAATTCTCCCACATTTTAGACTAGAAAGCTACAAGAATTGAAACAGCATGGTACTGAAATAAAAGTATTTTTGTTAAATATAGATGGTAAATCTGGTACATAAGTATAAAATTGTATTTTTATGGGTTTGAAATCTTTATAATTCAATTGTTAGCATATAGAAACCAAAACTCATTGATTTCCTGAGCTAATTTTTTAAAACTATAATAAAATATCAGGAAAAGAAAATAGAGCAAAAGAATAAAAAAATTTTTTTCACTGCTCAAACAGTAAAATCATTCAATAAAGCCAATATCATCTATTTTAAAAATACAGATAATGTTTTTGAAAACTGAAGAGAAAAAGATATGATAAATTGATGGTAGCTCTTAAAAGAAAGTATGATACTAAGATAGTAGAGAAAAGATTATTATAATAAAAGTACTACCCTGATAGCTCAGTGGGTAGAGATCTACCTGCAGTCAGGAGATACCAGTTCAATTCCTGGGTTAGAAAGATTCTCTGGAGAAGGGATAGACCACCCATTCCAATATTCTTAGGCTTCTCTGGTGGCTCAGACGGTAAAGAATCCGCCTGAAATGCAGGAGACCTGGGTTCGACCCCCGAGTTGGGAAGATCCCCTGGAGGAGGGAGGAATACTCCAGTATTGTTGCCTGGAGAATCCCGTGGAGAGAGGAGCCTGGCAGGCGACAGTCCATAGGGTTGCACAGAGTTGGACACGACTGAAGTGACTGAGCACAGCACAAAAATCAAAGGGCAGACACTATGAATAGTTACCAAAATATAAAATAAGTATGCTATGATGTTTGCTCAGTGATGGAGCAAGAAGTATGTGAATCAACTCTAAAATGAATTCAGTAAAAATTGAAAAATATTTATCAAGCCATTAAATATTATTTAGTTGTTAAAAATGTTATAGTGTTTAAAGATAGCTTTTTCAATAAAGGTGAATACTTTTAATAATATTAAAAACTAAAAATTAGTAAGTAGAACATGACCTAAATATTTTAAATAATTGTAGATTTTTTTAAAAAAGCAAATAATGGCTGAATGCTGACCAGATTTACCTGCAATGGATAGGCTCATGAATACTTTTCCCCTTCTTTATGAAATTTTGTTCCTTCTTTGTATATATTCAAAAGTGTTTTAATGCCTGTACCCCAATACAAAATGCTTTGGGTGAAAAAAAAAGGAAAAACATTTTTTTAATGTTTTAAATTCTAAACCCTGCCTATACAATGTAAAGTTTTACTACTGTTAATTTTGTAATGTTATTATAAATTTTATAAAATCATCAAGCTAATTATAGCTTATTATTGGTGGAGGAAGACTTGTATGATTCACACTCATCAAGTATAATCCAGATGTTCGGCTGTGAAATGATGTCCCCAAATTAACAAGAAAATATAATATATGACATGCTCACTGCAAAATATCATTAGTATAAGTAATGGAAAGTTCAATTTCCAAAACAGAGAACCACTTGTATAGAGCAGGAACTGGGCAGTGGGCCTCTGTGGTACAGTTTTTTTAAAAAAAATGTCATTGAAGTGAAGACAAATATTATAATAAAAAAAAGTACTACCCTGATAGCTCAGTGGGTAGAGATCTACCTGCAGGAGATACCAGTTCAATTCCTGGGTTAGAAAGATTCTCTGGAGAAGGGATAGACCACCCATTCCAATATTCTTAGGCTTCTCTGGTGGCTCAGACGGTAAAGAATCCGCCTGAAATGCAGGAGACCTGGGTTCGACCCCCGAGTTGGGAAGATCCCTGGAGGAGGAGGAATACTCCAGTATTGTTGCCTGGAGAATCCCGTGAGAGAGGAGCCTGGCAGGCGACAGTCCATAGGGTTGCACAGAGTTGGACACGACTGAAGTGACTGAGCACAGCACAAAAATCAAAGGGCAGACACTATGAATAGTTACCAAAATATAAAATAAGTATGCTATGATGTTTGCTCAGTGATGGAGCAAGAAGTATGTGAATCAACTCTAAAATGAATTCAGTAAAAATTGAAAAATATTTATCAAGCCATTAAATATTATTTAGTTGTTAAAAATGTTATAGTGTTTAAAGATAGCTTTTTCAATAAAGGTGAATACTTTTAATAATATTAAAAACTAAAAATTAGTAAGTAGAACATGACCTAAATATTTTAAATAATTGTAGATTTTTTTAAAAAAGCAAATAATGGCTGAATGCTGACCAGATTTACCTGCAATGGATAGGCTCATGAATACTTTTCCCCTTCTTTATGAAATTTTGTTCCTTCTTTGTATATATTCAAAAGTGTTTTAATGCCTGTACCCCAATACAAAATGCTTTGGGTGAAAAAAAAAGGAAAAACATTTTTTTAATGTTTTAAATTCTAAACCCTGCCTATACAATGTAAAGTTTTACTACTGTTAATTTTGTAATGTTATTATAAATTTTATAAAATCATCAAGCTAATTATAGCTTATTATTGGTGGAGGAAGACTTGTATGATTCACACTCATCAAGTATAATCCAGATGTTCGGCTGTGAAATGATGTCCCCAAATTAACAAGAAAATATAATATATGACATGCTCACTGCAAAATATCATTAGTATAAGTAATGGAAAGTTCAATTTCCAAAACAGAGAACCACTTGTATAGAGCAGGAACTGGGCAGTGGGCCTCTGTGGTACAGTTTTTTTAAAAAAAATGTCATTGAAGTGAAGACTCCTACTCAATGACTAACCGTCTATAATGAACTATGTCATCACAGCTGGGAGCCACTGGTATAATGAATGACCAGCAGTGCTGCAGAAGCTATTTCAAGTCAGTAGCAAATTGCTGTTCTATGAATGTTCAGACTATACCTATTTCATACTAAAGTTGCATAATCCTGAAAACTAGAGTTGGATAATAGGCAAAAATAAAGCTACTTTACGGCAAATTCAGTATGACTCAGTAGAAGATAGGACATATATTTATCTTTTCTTATTCTGGAAAATTGTCCAACATTAGAAAATAAATATTAAAAGTCATCTTAGCCAGTATTGGGAATATCACAGTTACTTGCTTTGTATGTGTGCATCTATTCAAAACTAGTCAACCATTTGCTCCTTCAGAAATTGTTTTCCCTTGATTTTGTGTTATTATCAAACCATATTAGTTTTCTTCTTGGTTCCCTTTTCTTCTGTCTAGTATGTGTTTCCCTCCCACAGTAAAGAAGCACTATCTCTGCTCCTTTCTGTTCTTTTCCATCCCTCTCCTCCCCTCCCCTCTTTGCCATCTCTCTTTTATCCACTTATTGTTTCAACTTTTTTAAATTTATTTATTAGAGATTCACAGTATCCTATTAATGAACTATCAGTTCCAATCTCCCTTTAACCCTCCCATCAATCTTATTAAATAAGTTTAATTATTTCTTCCCTTTTAAGTGAAGAAACATACAGAGGGATTAACTTGTCCAGAGTTGCAGTGATGCTTATAGGTGATAGAGCTGAGATTAAGTGAGATACAAAGCTGTGGACAAGTAACTTTCTTGTGGCAAAAATATGTGATTTTCTTTTCACCTTATTCTATGATTCTGATGTCCAAGGTAGTAATTAGTAGATTTTCTTTTTATAGGAAGAAAATGCTGCAGATTTTTCTTTTGATGTGGTTGAGTCTTAGTCCACATCTGTTTACACAATCTAATGCAACATCCATCTTTATCACAGGTTGCCACCGCTATAGATATACGTTCAATTTCCAAAACAGAGAACCACTTGTATAGAGCAGGAACTGGGCAGTGGGCCTCTGTGGTACAGTTTTTTTAAAAAAAATGTCATTGAAGTGAAGACTCCTACTCAATGACTAACCGTCTATAATGAACTATGTCATCACAGCTGGGAGCCACTGGTATAATGAATGACCAGCAGTGCTGCAGAAGCTATTTCAAGTCAGTAGCAAATTGCTGTTCTATGAATGTTCAGACTATACCTATTTCATACTAAAGTTGCATAATCCTGAAAACTAGAGTTGGATAATAGGCAAAAATAAAGCTACTTTACGGCAAATTCAGTATGACTCAGTAGAAGATAGGACATATATTTATCTTTTCTTATTCTGGAAAATTGTCCAACATTAGAAAATAAATATTAAAAGTCATCTTAGCCAGTATTGGGAATATCACAGTTACTTGCTTTGTATGTGTGCATCTATTCAAAACTAGTCAACCATTTGCTCCTTCAGAAATTGTTTTCCCTTGATTTTGTGTTATTATCAAACCATATTAGTTTTCTTCTTGGTTCCCTTTTCTTCTGTCTAGTATGTGTTTCCCTCCCACAGTAAAGAAGCACTATCTCTGCTCCTTTCTGTTCTTTTCCATCCCTCTCCTCCCCTCCCCTCTTTGCCATCTCTCTTTTATCCACTTATTGTTTCAACTTTTTAACTTTATTTATTAGAGATTCACAGTATCCTATTAATGAACTATCAGTTCCAATCTCCCTTTAACCCTCCCATCAATCTTATTAAATAAGTTTAATTATTTCTTCCCTTTTAAGTGAAGAAACATACAGAGGGATTAACTTGTCCAGAGTTGCAGTGATGCTTATAGGTGATAGAGCTGAGATTAAGTGAGATACAAAGCTGTGGACAAGTAACTTTCTTGTGGCAAAAATATGTGATTTTCTTTTCACCTTATTCTATGATTCTGATGTCCAAGGTAGTAATTAGTAGATTTTCTTTTTATAGGAAGAAAATGCTGCAGATTTTTCTTTTGATGTGGTTGAGTCTTAGTCCACATCTGTTTACAGCTTAATCTAATGCAACATCTCTAATGTGCTTTATCACAGGTTGCCACCGCTATAGATATACAGGGTTAGTATGTCTAACACATACTTTGCTTAGTTAAATAAGAATAGCTACAGTATATGGCACTAACTTATTATGATCAGTAAATTACAAATTCTAATTTACCCTTCCTCACTTATAGGAGTTACTCCTTTTCTAAATTTAAAACTTACAAAAGCCGAATTAGTCTGAATGTTATCTGAAGGCTGTCTTTGCTAATTACGAGTGGAAAGAAAACAAGAGGTAGAAAGCAGTTCCTGTCCACAGGCAGTTTCTCTTTCTCAAAACTTGATATTATATGTCTTTTTCAGTTTAGCCATCCTGATGGTTATGTATTTATATCATATTGTGGTTTAAATTTTCATTTGTCTTATAATTAATAAAATCAAACACTTTGCATCTGTTTATTGCCATTTGAATATGGATCTGACCCAGGTTCCATCCTAGAGGAGGGCACAGACAACCCACTTCAGTGTTCCTGCTGTGAGAATGCCATGGATGGTGGAGCCTGGTGGGCTACAGTCCATGGGGTCTCAGAGAGTGGACACAACCGGAGTGACTTAGTAGAATGTAGTACTACTGGTGTGTCCAGTGTAGTGATTCACAATTTTCAAAGGTTATACTCCATATATAGTTATTGTACAATGTTTTCTATATTCCCTGTGTTGTACAATATATCCTTGTAGCTTACTTTGCAACTAAAAATTGTACTTCTTAATCCCCTGCCTCTACAGTCGTACTCCCTCCTTCCCTTTCCCCATTGGTAACCACTAGTTTTCAGCACATATTTAGTGTCTTCAGTTTTAAGGCCTTGTTTTAGGAATTGGGAACATGGTAATAAGCAAAACAGATAAAATTCCCTATCCTTATGAAAATGATCTTCTAACATTCTTGCACTGTAAGTGTTTTCTATGAGTTCATCTTCTTAATGAGTTTAATTTTTTGTCAACCACTATTTTCTGTAACTTTTTCTTATTCTTTGATGTTCCCTTTTCTTTACAGTCTCTTCTTTTGTATTACTGATGTCCTAGAATCCCTTATCTCCTGAGCAATCCGTTTTCCCTTTGTATTCTTCTTCCTGCTTTTTAATTTCTCATAAATTATTCTCCCCCTCTCCATTGGTCTCAATTATCTGTTCATATTATTAATAAAGTACAGCATAATTATTCTGGAAAGTGGATATGAATTTCCTCCCCTGATGTTGTGTGGATAGAGTTCAGCCCATGGAGGTTACCTTAAGTGCATACCTGGAGCACAGTTTAAGACCTCAGCACTTTCTAAACTGTAGAATGATGAAGGTTTTTTCTCTGGAAACACACCAGTATCCATATTAGAAGCTATTAAAGGAAGAGTCCTCAGGCTTTCTATCTGAAAATAGAAGTCAGTCTACCAGAGAGTCTGGTAATCAGGGTATGGGAATGGGGGAGAAAAGATGTGAAAGTTTTGTCTTATAATTAATAAAATCAAACACTTTGCATCTGTTTATTGCCATTTGAATATGGATCTGACCCAGGTTCCATCCTAGAGGAGGGCACAGACAACCCACTTCAGTGTTCCTGCTGTGAGAATGCCATGGATGGTGGAGCCTGGTGGGCTACAGTCCATGGGGTCTCAGAGAGTGGACACAACCGGAGTGACTTAGTAGAATGTAGTACTACTGGTGTGTCCAGTGTAGTGATTCACAATTTTCAAAGGTTATACTCCATATATAGTTATTGTACAATGTTTTCTATATTCCCTGTGTTGTACAATATATCCTTGTAGCTTACTTTGCAACTAAAAATTGTACTTCTTAATCCCCTGCCTCTACAGTCGTACTCCTCCTTCCCTTTCCCCATTGGTAACCACTAGTTTTCAGCACATATTTAGTGTCTTCAGTTTTAAGGCCTTGTTTTAGGAATTGGGAACATGGTAATAAGCAAAACAGATAAAATTCCCTATCCTTATGAAAATGATCTTCTAACATTCTTGCACTGTAAGTGTTTTCTATGAGTTCATCTTCTTAATGAGTTTAATTTTTTGTCAACCACTATTTTCTGTAACTTTTTCTTATTCTTTGATGTTCCCTTTTCTTTACAGTCTCTTCTTTTGTATTACTGATGTCCTAGAATCCCTTATCTCCTGAGCAATCCGTTTTCCCTTTGTATTCTTCTTCCTGCTTTTTAATTTCTCATAAATTATTCTCCCCCTCTCCATTGGTCTCAATTATCTGTTCATATTATTAATAAAGTACAGCATAATTATTCTGGAAAGTGGATATGAATTTCCTCCCCTGATGTTGTGTGGATAGAGTTCAGCCCATGGAGGTTACCTTAAGGGTACGCATACCTGGAGCACAGTTTAAGACCTCAGCACTTTCTAAACTGTAGAATGATGAAGGTTTTTTCTCTGGAAACACACCAGTATCCATATTAGAAGCTATTAAAGGAAGAGTCCTCAGGCTTTCTATCTGAAAATAGAAGTCAGTCTACCAGAGAGTCTGGTAATCAGGGTATGGGAATGGGGGAGAAAAGATGTGAAAACTGATTTATATAACTGTCATTTCAGAAAGGCCTTCCACTAATGACCACTTTTTGTTCCTCTTCTTCCTCTTGAAACAATGCTCATAACTAGGATTCTGCTTGAAATAGTTTCTGTCACCTCTGCCATGGGCTCTGGCTTCATTGCTCAGATTTACCTGTAAACCAACTTTAATTCACTCTTCTTCTTCCACAAATATATTAACATTACTTCAATGATTTTTTCTCCTAATCCTCTTTCTAAAACAAGCTACTTTTATTTGGTTTCCTGTTTCTATAAAGTGTTTTCAAGAGGGTCATAGAAGGATGGAGAGGAGCATTTGTGCATTTTAAATCCATTTCTCGGCTTCCATAGGTATGTATTATGTGCAGTATACTCGAAGTCAAAACAATAAATAATGCAACTGCATCAGTTATAGTTCTTGTAAAAGCCAACATCTACAGGACTCTGATGCAAAAAATAATATTAAAATATAAAGCATTAAGGGAATGAATCATATAAATCAGATATGAATTCAAAGCAGTAAAACATGGAGGTGACAAGGTGGGTTTTTAACTTTCACTTTTTTAGGTAGACTCTGCACGTCTTTCTAGAATGTGTGTTCCAGCAGAGTATTGAGCTGGTTAGAGAGTGTCATACACTGATAAGAAGGCAACTCAAATCCCTTGTCAAGTAATCCATAAACAGATGTCGCTGGACACATAGACCAGGAATTTTTGTCATCTATTCTATTTCCATTCCTTTTCTTTTTTGCCTGTTATGAAGCTTGTAGAAGGGGATAAATGAGTGAAAGTTGTGCTAGTTTAGGATTATTTGTGTTTCATTTCTCTTGATACAAACATCCCAAGGTCTTTGTTTAGACCTTGATAATTTGTTACTAATAGGCATTAGAAGTTGTTACATGCATCAGAATATTAAGTGCCTTTAGAATGATGAACACCTGCTACTTAATAGTGACGCAATTCAGATGGCAGAAGTTTTTCATTTAAAGGTGGTTAATTGGATAAGGTAGAGGAGGTGGTTGTAAAGGTCCATCTAGAGATAGATCTCAGACCAAAATACACACAAACACATATAATACATACTAAACGAATGGATCTCATACTTAAAAACATACACATAAAACACACACGCACACACACATACACATAATACACGGAATTCAGAATAATATCATTCATTAATGGGAATTTTTCCTTCAACAATCTCATAGAAATTATGCATTAAAAAATTCAGTTCCAGAATCGTTATTATTTATGTAAATGCTTTTTTACCAGAGCCTCTATTGAATTTTTTAATGGTCTATTCAAAATTCCTTATGAAAAATAGATATAGGATAGTTTTATGAATCTTGTTAATTTTTCCAGCCTCTGATTGCACTCTAGCAGTCTCCACTAAACTAGGATCCATAGTGACCACTGGGTGTTATAGCAAGAATAATTTCAGATATATTATTTATTTGATCATCTAAATGTTTAAACACTGACTAAATTTTTAATTTTTATTGTTTGGTATTAAATATTTATTATTTTAACTCAGGTAAGCCCTGGCAATATTGCAGGGTAAGATGAACAAAAGCAACAAAGCATAAAACTTCCACTGCTCATCTTTAAAAGGTAAAGTAGGAATAATTGTGTCATGAAATTGTTAATTAAATTTCAGTGGAAGATAGTTGTTTTTTATTCAGCATTGTCAATTCTCAATTGAAATATGTATAATTATATGTAGGCTAATAAAAATAATATTTAATAGGTTAGTAACAGGTTAAGAAAAAATAATATTTATTGCCTTCTAATGTTTACAAAAGAATTTAATATTATTATCTTTTTGTAATCTTTAAATAAAACTCTAAGGTAAGTTTAAATAGGTCCATTTTAAACTTGACGAGAGTTTAAATAACAATAAGAATCATACCTTATTTGTGTTTCAAATAAATGAGTGAAAGTTGTGCTAGTTTAGGATTATTTGTGTTTCATTTCTCTTGATACAAACATCCCAAGGTCTTTGTTTAGACCTTGATAATTTGTTACTAATAGGCATTAGAAGTTGTTACATGCATCAGAATATTAAGTGCCTTTAGAATGATGAACACCTGCTACTTAATAGTGACGCAATTCAGATGGCAGAAGTTTTTCATTTAAAGGTGGTTAATTGGATAAGGTAGAGGAGGTGGTTGTAAAGGTCCATCTAGAGATAGATCTCAGACCAAAATACACACAAACACATATAATACATACTAAACGAATGGATCTCATACTTAAAAACATACACATAAAACACACACGCACACACACATACACATAATACACGGAATTCAGAATAATATCATTCATTAATGGGAATTTTTCCTTCAACAATCTCATAGAAATTATGCATTAAAAAATTCAGTTCCAGAATCGTTATTATTTATGTAAATGCTTTTTTACCAGAGCCTCTATTGAATTTTTTAATGGTCTATTCAAAATTCCTTATGAAAAATAGATATAGGATAGTTTTATGAATCTTGTTAATTTTTCCAGCCTCTGATTGCACTCTAGCAGTCTCCACTAAACTAGGATCCATAGTGACCACTGGGTGTTATAGCAAGAATAATTTCAGATATATTATTTATTTGATCATCTAAATGTTTAAACACTGACTAAATTTTTAATTTTTATTGTTTGGTATTAAATATTTATTATTTTAACTCAGGTAAGCCCTGGCAATATTGCAGGGTAAGATGAACAAAAGCAACAAAGCATAAAACTTCCACTGCTCATCTTTAAAAGGTAAAGTAGGAATAATTGTGTCATGAAATTGTTAATTAAATTTCAGTGGAAGATAGTTGTTTTTTATTCAGCATTGTCAATTCTCAATTGAAATATGTATAATTATATGTAGGCTAATAAAAATAATATTTAATAGGTTAGTAACAGGTTAAGAAAAAATAATATTTATTGCCTTCTAATGTTTACAAAAGAATTTAATATTATTATCTTTTTGTAATCTTTAAATAAAACTCTAAGGTAAGTTTAAATAGGTCCATTTTAAACTTGACGAGAGTTTAAATAACAATAAGAATCATACCTGAATTTCAAATCAATGAATTTCTTTATAAATTAACAATGAAGTATATTTGCTGTTATATTAAGCTATCTTTTATATGGTATGTGTAATCTGGCATAAATATATCTCAAATCTTTAGTTCCATCTAAATGTTTGATACAATTTTTAGATAGCCTTCCTTGTGCTGTTCAACATTAATGAACAAAAGGAAAACTTTGTGTAATAAGTTAATATGGTTCATGCCATACATATCTACTAGTCATTAGAAGTGCTCATATATCATTTGTGTCCAACTTAAACCTTTACATGTAGCTTTAGTCCTTTAACTTCCAGATGTGTAGTACTAAACTATAACTTTCCCTAAGTTATCTGAGAATGCATTATCTGGCCCTGTTATCTTGCTTGGACTGTCAAGATAGAGTCCTGCTCAAAGACTGGACAGTTTATCAGAGACAGAAACTGTACCTACTCCATGGTAGAAATAGTAATATCTGTTCTTGAAAGTTTTCGACCATGAGCTCTTTATATAGCTAGTATTAATCATATAGGACTATGGACATTTAATTTAACCCATGTTGGAGAGGGATTACCTTGTTGCTGGTAAAGAATATACCTGTAATGCAGGAGACTCTGATTTGATTCCCGGTCTAGGAAGATCCCCTGGAGAAAGGCTACCCACTCCAGTATTCTTGAGCTTCTCTTATGGTTTGGATGATAAAGAATCTGCCTTCAATGCAGGAGACCTGGGTTCAATCCATGGGCTGGAAGGTCCTCTGGAGATGGGAAAGGCTACCCACTCTAGTATTCTTGCCTGGAGAATTCCGTGGCTCATCCATGGGTCTCCAAGAGTTGAACAAGACGGAGCAACTTTACTTTCATGTTGGGGATATAGAAACTTTGAGAAAAGTCTTGATATTGTCTATGTTTTTGTAGTCCATCCATGTGAAGAGGTACTCTTTCAGCTCAGTAAGAAGTTAGTCTTTTCCGTGTTAATATTTTACAAATTTGTCTTTACCCTCTACACAACCTTTTATTTAAAATGTATAAAGCAGTTAATAATGTAGACTGTTTATAATTCACTACTTAGTAAAGATCTCACCATTCAGTTGTATTTATGCAGTTTCTATAAAAAACCTCCTTGAGATGACTTGTCTTAAGCAGAGATAATCTAGAAGATCACTATTAGCTCATCGAGTTTGTTTCCCTTTATAAATACAATCTTTAGTTTGCTGTTATATTAAGCTATCTTTTATATGGTATGTGTAATCTGGCATAAATATATCTCAAATCTTTAGTTCCATCTAAATGTTTGATACAATTTTTAGATAGCCTTCCTTGTGCTGTTCAACATTAATGAACAAAAGGAAAACTTTGTGTAATAAGTTAATATGGTTCATGCCATACATATCTACTAGTCATTAGAAGTGCTCATATATCATTTGTGTCCAACTTAAACCTTTACATGTAGCTTTAGTCCTTTAACTTCCAGATGTGTAGTACTAAACTATAACTTTCCCTAAGTTATCTGAGAATGCATTATCTGGCCCTGTTATCTTGCTTGGACTGTCAAGATAGAGTCCTGCTCAAAGACTGGACAGTTTATCAGAGACAGAAACTGTACCTACTCCATGGTAGAAATAGTAATATCTGTTCTTGAAAGTTTTCGACCATGAGCTCTTTATATAGCTAGTATTAATCATATAGGACTATGGACATTTAATTTAACCCATGTTGGAGAGGGATTACCTTGTTGCTGGTAAAGAATATACCTGTAATGCAGGAGACTCTGATTTGATTCCCGGTCTAGGAAGATCCCCTGGAGAAAGGCTACCCACTCCAGTATTCTTGAGCTTCTCTTATGGTTTGGATGATAAAGAATCTGCCTTCAATGCAGGAGACCTGGGTTCAATCCATGGGCTGGAAGGTCCTCTGGAGATGGGAAAGGCTACCCACTCTAGTATTCTTGCCTGGAGAATTCCGTGGCTCATCCATGGGTCTCCAAGAGTTGAACAAGACGGAGCAACTTTACTTTCATGTTGGGGATATAGAAACTTTGAGAAAAGTCTTGATATTGTCTATGTTTTTGTAGTCCATCCATGTGAAGAGGTACTCTTTCAGCTCAGTAAGAAGTTAGTCTTTTCCGTGTTAATATTTTACAAATTTGTCTTTACCCTCTACACAACCTTTTATTTAAAATGTATAAAGCAGTTAATAATGTAGACTGTTTATAATTCACTACTTAGTAAAGATCTCACCATTCAGTTGTATTTATGCAGTTTCTATAAAAAACCTCCTTGAGATGACTTGTCTTAAGCAGAGATAATCTAGAAGATCACTATTAGCTCATCGAGTTTGTTTCCCTTTACAGGCAGGACAAAAATCTATGATCCTGATTTTGTGTGTGTGTGTCCTTCCACGCACACCTGCTGACAGTCATATCCTGCCCTGTGGCCCCATGGACTGTAGCCCATCAGGTTCGTTCTCCATGAAATTTTCCAAGCAAGAATACTGGAGTGGATTACCATTGTCTGCTCCATGGGATCTTCCTTACCCAGGGATCAAACCCATGTCTCTCTGTGTCTCCTGCATTGGCAGGCAGACTCTTTACCACTGCACTGCCTGGGAAACCCTACAATCCTGATTATGGCATGGCAAAAGTTTCTTTTTAAAGTTTCCAATTAGATCTCTGAAAACTTATCTTGCTAAAAGAAAATTCTCAAATTCTTTTTACTTGTAGTTGTATACATAATGTTCTATTTTTCTAGTATAGTCTCTCTTCTCATCTTTGTAAGGTTTGAACCTAGATATTTGGATCCAGAAAATTTCTCACTTATGCTCATGCAAGCTCTCTCCAAATGGCAACAAAGAGGCACTGGTCTGCTCCAGGGAAACAATGCTTTTTTAGTACTCAACCTCTCAGAAAGATAACTGTCTGGCTTCACTCTTTCATGCATCCAGAATACTTCCTGAAAAAACTGTCATTGCCTTTACTTGGGCCATGCCTGTTTCTGGACTGAACCTGTGGGAGTACAGTGCTCTCTCTGAAGCTGTAGTTTCATAATGACCTTTTTTTTGGTTTTTAATAATTATTTTTATTTTACTTTTTACTTTTACAGAATTTTATTGTTTACAGATATGTATAATTCCAGATTAGTCATATGTATATCCCTGGCCCCCTCCCTCTGCTATCCCTCTCCCAGTCCCCCCCATCCCACCCCTTCAGGCTGTCGCACACACCCCTGCCTTAATGACTTTTTGATGAAGACACAGACCTAGTAATTGTCAGTCTAACAAAATGAAAGAGAAGCAGTTCTCATAAGGAATACAGAGTTTCTCTTACTAGAAAATGGGGGAATGAGAGGTGAAAAGCCAAAAACATTACTCTAAGCAAACATCCTTCTAGAGGAAAGGAGTAGCATCCTCTGTATTTACGTCTTCCCCACTGAAGCTTGTAAAGTCGGTCATTTGTTCTCCTGAGATGCCTATGGAATGTGTTTAATTAAACATTCATCACAGCATATTATGCTATTTTTTCTGCTGCTTTCTTTTCCTCTTTAGACTGTAATTCCTTGAGGAGAGGGGAATTAGCCATTTTTATATGCTCAGAGAAGTGTAGTGTTTAGGACAAAGTATACCCCCAAATTGTTCTTTGTCTTAGAACATGATAAGCACAACTTCTGTCGTCTTTTCTTGCACAGAGTTCCAAAGTCCACATGCAAGAACAGTCATTTTATCTGTGCACAAATTACAGAAATATGATTTGTGTAATGGGTTTGAGTTTAAACAACAGATAATATGAGAAATATTTCTTTATCTTTTGCAGAATAGCTCCTGATAACACAGTACATGATACTGATTAATGTCCTTTTTGAAAATGTATATGAAAGTATTTAAAATCTGACACAGAAAATTATGCTTCAAATTCATTACTCATGAGATATGCCTCTATCATTTGGTATATTTTCTGCTGTTAAATAGTGAGAAATTCACTAATGTCTGCTTCTATTTTGACTATCAATAAACAGAAAAATAGAATTTTAGCTTAATTGTTTACTCTAATTTTAGCTATTTTTCTAGTATAATTGTTTCCTAGTCTAGTTGTCAAATTTTTCACATATAAAAATCATTCGGGGTGCTTCCCTGGTGGTATAGAGGGTAAGGACACCACCTTGCAGTGCACGGGGCGCCGGTTCGATCCCTGACCTGGGAAGACTCCACGTGCCGCAGAGCGGCTGGACTGATGTGTCCAATTACCTAGCCGGAGCTCTGGAGCGCATGCGCCCAGAGCCGGTGTTTTGCAATCGGAGAGGCTACTGTGATGGGAGACCCACACGGGCCAAAGAACAAAGATAAATGAATGAGAGATCAGTAGAAGTGGCATATATATATATATATATATATATATGGCATATATATATATATATATATATATATATATATATCATTCAGGGAAATTGTCAAAGTACGTGTTTCTGGGTCCCACTCCTTGAGATTCTGATACAATTAATCATTACCTTACATATTTTAACAGTGATTCAGAAATTGACAAGTAAATATATATGCATGTTTCAATCTCTAAGATAGTCATTAAATGTACAGGAATGCAACACATTTTCAAGTAGAGGAACAAAGAAGGAACAACTTTTTAAAAACTGAGTCAACCAGTCTAAAACATACCCAGAAAAGACAAAGAAAATAGATCTGCCTTTGGGCAAATGGAAAGAGAAAACTCTTGGTGTCTGAAAAAGTTCCCCAAGTACTGAGCTGAATGAACCAGTAAATGCCTATAAAGAAACTACCGGAAACTGGGGAAAGAATAACTAGAAAGAAATGAAGATAAAACTACCTCCTTTTTGTATATATCTTCAAAAGAAATTTAAATTTAAGATTACAGTTAATAAAATCATAAAGCATTCTTGATCTTTACCTCCCTTTTAAGTTCAGGTTGATATGACCTCAAAACTGGGGACTAGAGATCAAGGCAGATACACAAGGATCTTACACATCTCTGGTCACTAAATGGAAAATCAAACAAATTTAGAGGCTCAATAACCACAATGCTATCTTTAAAAAAATAAAAAGAAAAGAAAACTGCCTCCATATTGAAATATGAGAAGGAAAGGTTTTAGCAAACTTTATTAAAGACAATGGATTCAAAAATTGAAAGCAAAATAATAGGGACTCAAATGCAGCAGTGTATGAGAATGGGAATAGTACCAGAAAAAAAAAATTCTAACAAATATACAGAAATAATTGATAAAATTCACCCCCCATTCATGATATAAGTGTTTAACAAATTAGGCGTAGAAATTACATTCTTAACTCTGAAAGAGATACTTAGAAACTGTTACAGTAAGCATCATCTTAAATGAGACAGTGTTAGAAATATTATTTTTGAAGGGAGAAATGAAGTAAACAATTTTTTACATTTCTGGTTTCACAGGGAGTCAAGGAAACAGGGTGTGAGAGAAAGCAATAAATATTTTTCTGAGTATATCTTTTTAAATATCTTTGGAGCTATATTGATGTGCATTATTTTTTAAAGTATTGTATCAACAGATATGAGAAAAATAGAAAAAATATATACAGATAGGAACAAATGACTCTATATGTGCAAAAGCATCATATAACCACATCTTAAGCTAGACCTGGTAAATTTTGTACTTATATGTATGTCTGACAAGTATGTGTGTGAAAAAGAATTAACAGAAAAATTCTTGGATCTAATAAGTGATTCTAGCAATACTGTAGAATACAAGGTTAATATACAAAAGTCATTTGCTTTCTTATATACCAGCAACAAGGAAGTGAAATCTGAAATTTAAAACACAGTACCATTCACATTAACATTTCTCCAGGATGAAAATATTTATTTTGGAGAAGTGTTTAGATATAAATACTTCGTTTAGGTATACCAAAGTATTTAGGTATAAATCTAACAAAATATATGCAAGAAGAAAACTATAAAAGTTATGCATAGGGGCTTCCCCTGGTGGTCCAGTGGGTAAGGACACCGCCTTGCAGTGCAAGGGGCGCCGGTTCGATCCCTGGCCTGGGAGGATCCCACGTGCCGCGGAGCGGCTGGACTGATGTGTCCAATCACTGAGCCGGAGCTCTGGGGTGCATGCGCCCAGAGCCGGCGCAACGACAGATGCCACCGCGATGGGAGGCCCACAGGAGCCAAAGAACAAAGGCGGATGAACATTTGTTGAAACGAAAGACCAATAGAAGTGGCCCGCCTGCTCCCCTCCCTCCCCAACCCCACCCCCCCCCAAAAAAAACAAAAAAATAAAGCTTTTTAAAAAAAAAAATTACTCAAAACAACAAAAAAGACCTAAAGAAGTGAAGAGATACTCCATGCTCATGGATGGAAAGGCTCAGTATTGTCAAGATGTCATTTCTTCCACACTTGGCATTTAGATTCAGTGCAGTCTCTACAAAACCCCTTCAAGTTATTTTGTGGATATTGAGAAACTGATTCTAAAGTTCATATAAAGACAAAAGATCAGGAATAACAAACTGAAAAGAGCAAAATTGAAGGATTGATACTACCCGACTTTAAGTGTTAGAAATATTATTTTGAAGGAGAAATGAAGTAAACAATTTTTACATTTCTGGTTTCACAGGAGTCAAGGAAACAGGGTGTGAGAGAAAGCAATAAATATTTTTCTGAGTATATCTTTTAAATATCTTTGGAGCTATATTGATGTGCATTATTTTTTAAAGTATTGTATCAACAGATATGAGAAAAATAGAAAAAATATATACAGATAGGAACAAATGACTCTATATGTGCAAAAGCATCATATAACCACATCTTAAGCTAGACCTGGTAAATTTTGTACTTATATGTATGTCTGACAAGTATGTGTGTGAAAAAGAATTAACAGAAAAATTCTTGGATCTAATAAGTGATTCTAGCAATACTGTAGAATACAAGGTTAATATACAAAAGTCATTTGCTTTCTTATATACCAGCAACAAGGAAGTGAAATCTGAAATTTAAAACACAGTACCATTCACATTAACATTTCTCCAGGATGAAAATATTTATTTTGGAGAAGTGTTTAGATATAAATACTTCGTTTAGGTATACCAAAGTATTTAGGTATAAATCTAACAAAATATATGCAAGAAGAAAACTATAAAAGTTATGCATAGGGGCTTCCCCTGGTGGTCCAGTGGGTAAGGACACCGCCTTGCAGTGCAAGGGGCGCCGGTTCGATCCCTGGCCTGGGAGGATCCCACGTGCCGCGGAGCGGCTGGACTGATGTGTCCAATCACTGAGCCGGAGCTCTGGGGTGCATGCGCCCAGAGCCGGCGCAACGACAGATGCCACCGCGATGGGAGGCCCACAGGAGCCAAAGAACAAAGGCGGATGAACATTTGTTGAAACGAAAGACCAATAGAAGTGGCCCGCCTGCTCCCCTCCCTCCCCAACCCGACCCCCGCCCAAAATAAATAAATAAATAAATCTTTTTAAAAAAAAAAGTTATGCATAACATCAAAGAAGACCTAAAGAAGTGAAGAGATACTCCATGCTCATGGATGGAAAGGCTCAGTATTGTCAAGATGTCATTTCTTCCACACTTGGCATTTAGATTCAGTGCAGTCTCTACAAAACCCCTTCAAGTTATTTTGTGGATATTGAGAAACTGATTCTAAAGTTCATATAAAGAGCAAAAGATCAGGAATAACAAACTGAAAAAGAGCAAAATTGAAGGATTGATACTACCCGACTTTAAGACATACTGTAAACTTAGAATAGTCAAGACAGTGTGGCACTGGTTTAAACAAACAAACAAAAAAAACCAAATAGATCAGTGGAACAGAATAGAGAACCCAGAAACAGACCCATGTAAAAATAGTCTATTGATCTTTAAGAGCAAAGGCAATACAGTGGAGCAAAGGTAGTATTTTTAACAGGTAGCAATGGAACAACAAGACATCCACATGCAAATACAAGATCTAGATGTACACCTTATACCCTTCACCAAAATTAACTCAAAATGGATTACAGATCTAAATGTAAAGTGCAAAATTATAAAACTCCTTGAAGATAACATAGAAAATCTTGATGAGCTTATGCATGGCAATGACTTTATTATATACAAAATCAGAAGTGCTATTTGTGAAAGAAATAATTGATAAACTGAACTTCATTAACATTAAAAACTTCTGCTCTCTAATAGGCGATGTCAAGGTAATGATAAGACAAGCTACACAACCTGGGAGAAAAATTTTCAAAAGATACCTGATAAAAGACTGTTACGCTCTGTGTGTGTGTGTGTGTGTGTGTGTGTGTGTATGTATACATATGTATATATATATGTGTGTGTGTGTGTGTGTATATATGTGTGTGTGTGTATATATATATATATTCCCTCTCTTAAAACTCAGCAATAGGAAGGTGAATAATTGATTAAAGTATAGACAGGTAAGTATGTAAAGTTCAATGATAAAAGGAAAAACTCTACTCATCATGTAAAAAAAAAGTGATAGCATTTTTAAAAGTCACCAGAAAATATTAAGTAATGATAAGGAAAAATATCATCTGTAAAAAAAGGTGAAAGTTTTAAGCCTTTTGTTTGTACGATTGGAAAAAAAGTTATGCATAACATCAAAGAAGACCTAAAGAAGTGAAGAGATACTCCATGCTCATGGATGGAAAGGCTCAGTATTGTCAAGATGTCATTTCTTCCACACTTGGCATTTAGATTCAGTGCAGTCTCTACAAAACCCCTTCAAGTTATTTTGTGGATATTGAGAAACTGATTCTAAAGTTCATATAAAGAGCAAAAGATCAGGAATAACAAACTGAAAAAGAGCAAAATTGAAGGATTGATACTACCCGACTTTAAGACATACTGTAAACTTAGAATAGTCAAGACAGTGTGGCACTGGTTTAAACAAACAAACAAAAAAAACCAAATAGATCAGTGGAACAGAATAGAGAACCCAGAAACAGACCCATGTAAAAATAGTCTATTGATCTTTAAGAGCAAAGGCAATACAGTGGAGCAAAGGTAGTATTTTTAACAGGTAGCAATGGAACAACAAGACATCCACATGCAAATACAAGATCTAGATGTACACCTTATACCCTTCACCAAAATTAACTCAAAATGGATTACAGATCTAAATGTAAAGTGCAAAATTATAAAACTCCTTGAAGATAACATAGAAAATCTTGATGAGCTTATGCATGGCAATGACTTTATTATATACAAAATCAGAAGTGCTATTTGTGAAAGAAATAATTGATAAACTGAACTTCATTAACATTAAAAACTTCTGCTCTCTAATAGGCGATGTCAAGGTAATGATAAGACAAGCTACACAACCTGGGAGAAAAATTTTCAAAAGATACCTGATAAAAGACTGTTACGCTCTGTGTGTGTGTGTGTGTGTGTGTGTGTGTGTGTATGTATACATATGTATATATATATGTGTGTGTGTGTGTGTGTGTATATATGTGTGTGTGTGTATATATATATATATATTCCCTCTCTTAAAACTCAGCAATAGGAAGGTGAATAATTGATTAAAGTATAGACAGGTAAGTATGTAAAGTTCAATGATAAAAGGAAAAACTCTACTCATCATGTAAAAAAAAAGTGATAGCATTTTTAAAAGTCACCATTTTGAAAAAATTATTATAGTAACTGATTCAGGCAAAAATGATCAGTGGCTGTTAAATAACTAGGTGAAAGTTTGGGTACTCAGCCGCTTCAGTTTGTGCCCGACTCTTTGTGATGGAGTGTAGCCTGCTAGGTTCCTCTGTCCATGGGGATTCTCTAGGCAAGAATACCAGAGTGGGTTGTCATGCCCTCCTCCAGGGGAAAGTTTATGGGGCAACAATGTACTTAAGAATCTCAAAATATTTCCCAAATTTCACTTACGAACTATTACGAGAAAGATTTTTTTGTAATGGAAAAATATGGCTGATTTTTCTTAACCAAGAAATGGAAATTAATGTAACCAACAATGGCTGATATCAAATGCCTACTAACATGATACACTGTGAAAGTCACAATATTACTTATGTAGAATTTCTTTTTTTTGTTTAGAGTTTTTAAAAAATTTTTATTTATTTATTTATTTTTGGCTATTCTGGACTTTCACTGCTGCTGCAGGCTCTTCTCTAGTTGCGGGGAGTTGGGCTACTCTCTAGTTGAGGTGAACAGGCTTCTTGTTGCGGTGACTTCTCTTGGAACTCAAGCTCTATCTAGGGCACATGGGGCTTCAGTAGTTGCGGCACATGGGCTCAATAGTTGCGGCTCCAAGGCTCTAGAGCACAGGCTCAATAGTTGTGGCTCATGGGCTTAGTTGCTCAGCAGCATGTGGGATCTTCCCAGGTCAGGGATTGAACCCATGTCTCCTGCATTGGCAGGTGACCTCTTTACCACTGAGCTACCAGGGAAGCCCCTATGTAGAATTTCTTTAAACACAAATTGGAGGACATTGTAAAACAAAATAAAAATGTTATCCTATAAATCTTTTTGTCAGTATTATAAAAGACAAAGGTAGAGGTAGCATCCTAGATTTTAGAAGACTGAAGACATGAAAATCACATTATATATATGTGACCTTGTACTGGATCTTAAGAAAACATTTTATAAAGGACTGTACAGTAACAACTGGGAAATTTTTAGTATGTACTCTATATTAGATATTGATAATATCATATCAATTGAATTTTCTCAATATGATTAATTATTTTGGTTGTTTTTTAGAAGTACCAAGACAAAATATTTAAGACTGAGAAGTCATAATGCCTGAAACTTACTCTCAAATGATATGGCCAAAAAAATTTTAAGACTGAAAATTACACTGACTTACACATTCTTAAAATTTTATGTTTCAATTCATTCAAACATAAAAGCTTAGTAATAGTTTAAAATATAACTGACATAATGAGGATCACACTATTGCCATACCTATGTATTGCTTTTCCTCATGGTCTTATCAAGTAGAGTAAGAATGTTTAAATATCAAAGTGTTAGAAATCAGAAGACTATAAAATTCTCATCATCTTCAGAATGTGGTTAGCTACATTAAATATTAGTAATATACAGGGCTTCCCTGGTGTTCCAGTGGGTAAAGAGTCTGCCTTGCAATGCAAGGAGCACCGGTTCAATCTCCGGCCCAGGAAGGTCCCATGTGCTGCAGAGCGGCTGGGCCGGTGTGGCCGGTTGCCAGCAGGCGCTCTGAAGTGCATGCGCTCAGAGCCGATGCTCTGCGGTGAGAGGGGCCACTACGATGGGAGGCCCACACAGGGCAACAAAAGAGTAAAGATGGATGAAAATGAAAATATAGAGGACCAATAAAAGAGGCCAAAATTTTAAAATAAATTAATAAAGAAATATTAGTAATATACGGTTCACCAAAGCTCTAGCTCTAGGGCTCATGGGCTTCAATAGTTGCAGCACATGGGCTCAACAGTTGCAGCTCCAAGGTTCTAGAGCACAGGCTCAATAGTTGTGGCTCAGGGGCTAAGTTGCTCTGCAGCATGTGGGATCCTCCCGGATCAAGGATTGAACCCATGTCTCCTGCATTGGCAGGCAGATTCTTCAGCACTGAGCTACCAGGGAAGCCCCTATGTAGAATTTCTTTAAACACAAATTGGAGGACATTGTAAAACAAAATAAAAATGTTATCCTATAAATCTTTTTGTCAGTATTATAAAAGACAAAGGTAGAGGTAGCATCCTAGATTTTAGAAGACTGAAGACATGAAAATCACATTATATATATGTGACCTTGTACTGGATCTTAAGAAAACATTTGATAAAGGACTGTACAGTAACAACGGGGAAAATTTTTTAGTATGTACTCTATATTAGATATTGATAATATCATATCAATTGAATTTTCTCAATATGATTAATTATTTTGGTTGTTTTTTAGAAGTACCAAGACAAAATATTTAAGACTGAGAAGTCATAATGCCTGAAACTTACTCTCAAATGATATGGCCAAAAAAATTTTAAGACTGAAAATTACACTGACTTACACATTCTTAAAATTTTATGTTTCAATTCATTCAAACATAAAAGCTTAGTAATAGTTTAAAATATAACTGACATAATGAGGATCACACTATTGCCATACCTATGTATTGCTTTTCCTCATGGTCTTATCAAGTAGAGTAAGAATGTTTAAATATCAAAGTGTTAGAAATCAGAAGACTATAAAATTCTCATCATCTTCAGAATGTGGTTAGCTACATTAAATATTAGTAATATACAGGGCTTCCCTGGTGTTCCAGTGGGTAAAGAGTCTGCCTTGCAATGCAAGGAGCACCGGTTCAATCTCCGGCCCAGGAAGGTCCCATGTGCTGCAGAGCGGCTGGGCCGGTGTGGCCGGTTGCCAGCAGGCGCTCTGAAGTGCATGCGCTCAGAGCCGATGCTCTGCGGTGAGAGGGGCCACTACGATGGGAGGCCCACACAGGGCAACAAAAGAGTAAAGATGGATGAAAATGAAAATATAGAGGACCAATAAAAGAGGCCAAAATTTTAAAATAAATTAATAAAGAAATATTAGTAATATACAAAAAAGTAGTATATTTAATAGTTTTAGATCTTATATTTTGATGTAACAGCAGCAGTTCAAAAATGTAACTTTTACAAGCATCATTTGTAATGGCAACAAAGTTACAAAATACTTAGGATTAAATTTAACAACCATGTGTATGACCTATATGCATCAAATTATAAAATTTCCTTGGAAGAGACTATAAGTGCTAAAACAAAAAAATGGAGAGACATCGTATGGATGGGGACACTTGTAAAGACAGTTTTCCTAATTTGATCTACAGAGTCAAAGTATTTCCAGTAAAAAGCATAGGAGCTTTCTCTCTCTCTCTCTCTCTCTCTCTCTCTTGCAATTTGAAAGAACAGTTTTAACACATGGGAGTGTAGGCGTTAAAGAAAAGTTAAAGAGCCAGTACTAGACAAAAACACTCCGGATGAAATAAGAGGAGAGAGGGAATGGGGACGGACAAGAAGAACAAGAACAAGAGGATGAGGCAAAAACGTACGTGTTATAGATCAGGACTTATAAAGATGCAGTAAGTTTGTCATTTAACAGAGTTGGCATGACTGATCAGTGGAGAATGAAGGAAAGCACTGAGTAAATACAGGTTGAAAAAAAAATGGTTTTCTTTTTGGAAAAGAGGAAACTGGATCCTAACTGCACATCATGCACAAAATCAAATCCAGATGAAATATGAAATTTAAAAGAAAAAACTTTTAAAATTGTTAGAATATATAGTTGAGTATCTTTCTGATTTTGACATGGAGAATAATATTTTAAACAGGACGCTAAAAAGCAATAATTCTAAAGAGAATTTAACCAATTTGATTAAGTTAAAGCATTCCATTTATGAAAAACACCAATGCAGGAGCACCGTTCAATCTCCGGCCCAGGAAGGTCCCATGTGCTGCAGAGCGGCTGGGCCGGTGTGGCCGGTTGCCAGCAGGCGCTCTGAAGTGCATGCGCTCAGAGCCGATGCTCTGCGGTGAGAGGGGCCACTACGATGGGAGGCCCACACAGGGCAACAAAAGAGTAAAGATGGATGAAAATGAAAATATAGAGGACCAATAAAAGAGGCCAAAATTTTAAAATAAATTAATAAAGAAATATTAGTAATATACAAAAAAGTAGTATATTTAATAGTTTTAGATCTTATATTTTGATGTAACAGCAGCAGTTCAAAAATGTAACTTTTACAAGCATCATTTGTAATGGCAACAAAGTTACAAAATACTTAGGATTAAATTTAACAACCATGTGTATGACCTATATGCATCAAATTATAAAATTTCCTTGGAAGAGACTATAAGTGCTAAAACAAAAAAATGGAGAGACATCGTATGGATGGGGACACTTGTAAAGACAGTTTTCCTAATTTGATCTACAGAGTCAAAGTATTTCCAGTAAAAAGCATAGGAGCTTTCTCTCTCTCTCTCTCTCTCTCTCTCTTGCAATTTGAAAGAACAGTTTTAACACATGGGAGTGTAGGCGTTAAAGAAAAGTTAAAGAGCCAGTACTAGACAAAAACACTCCGGATGAAATAAGAGGAGAGAGGGAATGGGGACGGACAAGAAGAACAAGAACAAGAGGATGAGGCAAAAACGTACGTGTTATAGATCAGGACTTATAAAGATGCAGTAAGTTTGTCATTTAACAGAGTTGGCATGACTGATCAGTGGAGAATGAAGGAAAGCACTGAGTAAATACAGGTTGAAAAAAAAATGGTTTTCTTTTTGGAAAAGAGGAAACTGGATCCTAACTGCACATCATGCACAAAATCAAATCCAGATGAAATATGAAATTTAAAAGAAAAAACTTTTAAAATTGTTAGAATATATAGTTGAGTATCTTTCTGATTTTGACATGGAGAATAATATTTTAAACAGGACGCTAAAAAGCAATAATTCTAAAAGAGAATTTAACCAATTTGATTAAGTTAAAGCATTCCATTTATGAAAAACACCATGAACAGTTTATGGAGGAAACTGCATGCTACAATAAGATATGATCAACATGAATCAGCCATAGGTATACATATGTCCCTTCCCTTTTGAACGTCCCTCTCGTCTCCTTTCCCATCCCACCCTTCTAAGTTGTTACACAGGCTCTGTTTGAGTTACCTTAGTCTTACAGCAGATTCCCATTGGTTGTCTTTTGCGCGTATGGTAATGTAAGCTTCCATGTTATTCTTTCCATACATCTCACCCATTCCTCCCTACCCCCAATGTCCGTAAGTCTGTTCTCTATGTCTGTTTCTCCACTGCTGCCCTACATATACATTCATCCGTACCATCTTTATAGATTCCATATATATGTGTAGGTATACAATATTTCTCTTTCTCTTTCTGACTTACTTTACTCTGTATAATAGGCATAGCTTTATCTACCTTATTAAAACTGACTCAAATGCATTCCTTTTATGGTTGACTAATATTCCATTGTATATATGTACCACAGCTTCTTTATCCTATCATCTGTCGATGGACATCTAGGTTGCTTCCATGTTCTAGCTATTGTAAATAGTGCTGCAGTGAACAATGGGGTATATGTATCTTTTTCAATTTTGATACCCTCAGTTTATACGGCTAGTAGTGGGATTGCTGGGTCATAGGTGTTTTTACTCTTAGTTTTTTAAGGAATCTCCATACTGTCTTACATAGTGGCAGTATCAGTTTACATTCCCACCACCAGTGCAAGAGTGTTCCCTTTTCTCCACACCCTCTCCAGCCTTTATTGTTTATAGACTTTTTGATGATGGCCATTCTGACTGGTGTGAGTTGATATCTCTTTATAGTTTTGATTTGCATTTCTCCAATAATGAGTGACGTTGAGCATCTTTTCATGTGCCTGTTGGCCGTCATATGTCTTCTTTGGAGAAATGTCTGTTTAGGTCTTTTTCCCGTTTTTTTTTTTTTGATTGTGTTGTTTGTTTTTTTGGTATTAAGTTGTATGAGCTGCTTGTATATTTTGGAAATTAATCCTTTGTCAGTTTCATTTGCTATTTTCTCCAGGTCTGATGGCTGTCTTTTCACCTTGTTTATGGTTTCCTTTTCTGTGCAAAAGCTTTTAAGTTTAATTAGGTCCCACTTGTTTATTTTTGTTTTTATTTCCATTACTCTTGGAGGTGGATCATAGAGGATCTCGCTGTGACTTATGTCAGAGAGTGTTCTGTCTATGTTTTCCTGGAAGAGTTTTATAATTTATGGTATCACACTTAGGTCTTTAATTCATTTTGAGTTTATTTTTGTGTATGTTATTAGAAAGTGTTCTAGTTTTATTCTTTTACATATAGTTGATCGGTTTTCCCAGCACCACTTGTTGAAGAGACAGTCTTTTCTTCATTGTGTATTCTTGCCTCCCTTGTCAAAAATAAGGTATCCATAGGTGTGTGGATTTATCTCCAGACTTTCTATTTTTATGTCCGGACTTTCTATTTTTATGTCCAAACTTTCTCTTTTGTTCCCTTAATCTATATTTCTGTCTTTGTGCCAGTGCCATACTGTCTTGATAAGTGTAGTTTTGTAGTATAAATATTTTCCAAAAAGAAATAAAATTTCCTTTAAGTCCGGTGGAAATTTTTAAGTGTGGTAGGTCACTGCCAGTGAACAAAATCCTATTTGTTTGGAAAAAATGAATATAAAATTCCTACACAAAGTGTTTTAAAAATGGACAAAATACATAATTGGCCATTTCATTGAAGAAACACATAAAGACAGAAAAAGATGTGCCATGTCACTAGCAGTCAGGGAAATGTGAATAGAAGCCACAATGTGATACCATTTTGCGCTCACTAAAACAGTATTGAGAAGTATGAACAGTAATTAGGTTTGGGGAAGATATGCATTATCAGTCTTTCTTTTAAATTACTGTTAGATTATAATTTGATAAAATTCTTTGGAAAGCAAGTTTGGTCTTTTCCTATAAAATTCAATATTCACATATTCTCTGACTTAGCAGTTTTGCTTTTATGTGTATACCCAGGAGAAACATACACATTCCAGGAGACATGGAGAAGAAAGTTTAGAGTAACACTGTAAGAGCCAAAGCCTAGAAATAACTCAAATGCCTATCAATGGCATTTGAACTGATAAATAAATGATAATATACTCATACAGTGGAATAGTATGCAATAGCAAAAATGAATTAACTCTGTATGCACAATATGGATAAATCTTAGAAATTTCTACACTGAAATGTTTTCTGATATATTCCATTCTTTGACATAACGAATACAGTGAAATTAAGGTTGCTTAACATTTTAGACATCTGAGCTTTATATATGTATGTGTGTGTATGTTGACAAAAAATGATATGTTATAGTTGGTTATTGTGCCCTTGTCAGGTTGATAAAGCTAGAATGTCACAGAACATAGACTTCTTAGGAAAACAGAAATACCAAGGAAGTACAACTTAAGCAAAATAAACCACAGCATTCACTTGAAGAGTGAATCTTCTTGAGAAAATAGGCATTTTTTTAAAGACAGGTTTTATGACATAGCTGTGGTATATTAAATTTAATGTTCCCTTTAGGACATTATTTTAGCAAACATTTGTGAATTAAAATAGCATATTTTAAAGCAATATTTCAATTTGGCTTTTATGTAAAAAGTCTAGTCAACATGGTTATAAGTTTAAGTAATATAATGAGAATATTTTTAAATTTCAATTAACCCTTTATAATGCTTTGTAAATATGAGTGGGAAAATTAAAATTTTTTCTTAAGCTGAAAATCTCCTCTCACAGTGCTTCTCAAAGTTTGGTGTACCTCAGAATGAACTTCAGGGCTTATTAAAACACCAATCCCTGAGCCCCCATCCTAGAATTTCTGATACAGTAGCTCTGGAATGGGACCTGTAAATTTTCATTTTTAAGAAATTCCCAAGTGTTGCTGTTGCTTGGACTAGGAGGCCAGATTTTAAGAACCAGCACCTATCAGTTTTTGGCTTCAGATACCACTTGGCTCCTTTTCTGGAGTCAGTGAACTGTAGAAGTCATGTGTTGCACTGGAGGTCATGCAGCCTGAGTCCTGCCCATAGGTGTGCTCATACTGTGAGGTCCACAGTGTCATCACCAACAAACACACAAAAAAGAAGTTGGGTCGAGTGATCTCTAAGGAAATTTCAGTTCTAAAATTTTATAAGCCTTTTCCCTTTCAAAAAGTGAGTGCATTTTCTTATTTGTTGAAATTTTCTGTTATGTCATTGTCAATATCAGTTTATAGAAGTTTTGATAACCTGCGAAAATCAGTGGCAAGGAGAAGATTCTGTATTGCAAATTCTATATAGTCCTGGTCAAATTCTGTTGTTTTTCTCTATAGTCTTCATAGATATTTACAGAAATACACTTAGACATTTGTTAAAGGTCAACTTGAAATTTTTAGGGGTCTTGGCAATATATTGTGATGTAGGGAGGAATTCACCCTATCTAAAAGTGTGTCAGGTAACTTTTACCTTGTTTCTGGCATACATTTCTCCTGGATGTTGACGAAAGTCATAATGAGCCCATGATCTCAGAGCAACTGACTTGCAAAGGCAAAGGAGATTCTAGTTAGTTTTCCCACTGAACACATAGTGTAGAATAACTTGAAGACAGCTGTCTAGTACCAGCTTTTGTAACCTGGCTTCACCCCATTTTGTGTCTGTTCGTGTAGTAAGCCTAAAGGCATGGACATCTTCTAAGTGGGTTAAAGTCACTCTGGAGAAAAAAAATGCACAATTGAAATAATGTATGTAGGATGTTTTTTACAAACAGTTTATATTACCCCATAAACATGCTCCCTAAGAGTCTATTAACATCTTTATATTTATAGATACCATCAAGAGAAGATGAACTGTTAGGTCCCCACATAGGTGTGATAAATGATAACTCGAGCCATGATGAGAATGTAAGCCAGACTTTAGTCATTTATTTCCAGCTTTACTGCTTAGAGGTTTCAGCCAGCAATCTTACTAATGTCCCTTGGTGATTAAAAGTGTCTGCAGGGGACTAAAAATGATTTGAGGCATGAGAGTTCAGAATACTGATTCCTGTTTGACCATATTTCTTGCTCCTTCTTTATTTTTGGTAATAGATTTGACATGGAACATTGTATATGATTCTGATGCCACATACAGGCACAATTTCAAAATTATTAGAGTGGAAAATATTTTTCCAGTGAGTAGTAATCCTCTTTAGATGAACAGTGAATTTTTATCTTAAAAAATACTAATTTATAAGAGAAAGCACTGCCTAGTAAAGTTTTCACTCTTAAAGATGTATCACATTTTTTGATATATCAGCCTCCCCAAATTATAAAAGGAAACATCATAATTCTGTGACTTGTTTTAGGGCTACTAACTGGCCCAGAGCAAACTGCAGAAAATGAAGAGTACATTCAGTATCTCTGTATCAGATTATCATATAACTCCAAAGCATTTCTTCTCAGGTGGGCAGTTTGCTGACTATAGCTTATTTTTTCTTCCAATCTTAGGCCTGACTTCACTGAGCATCCTAGAAAAAGAATAAACATACTTCTGACTCCCTGTATTGCCCATGAAACTAACAGGTTTGGAGTTCACTTCCCTATGATCAGTTACACTGATCTAACCCATGATCAGTGTAAACTACATATGGGCGTGTGGGTAGATGTGTATGTGTGTTTGTATATGTGAATGCATGTAGGTGTTTCTACCTGCATGTATGTATTTGTGTTACATCTGTGTATGTATATATGTATGTATATTTATGGCTTCACCCCATTTTGTGTCTGTTCGTGTAGTAAGCCTAAAGGCATGGACATCTTCTAAGTGGGTTAAAGTCACTCTGGAGAAAAAAAATGCACAATTGAAATAATGTATGTAGGATGTTTTTTACAAACAGTTTATATTACCCCATAAACATGCTCCCTAAGAGTCTATTAACATCTTTATATTTATAGATACCATCAAGAGAAGATGAACTGTTAGGTCCCCACATAGGTGTGATAAATGATAACTCGAGCCATGATGAGAATGTAAGCCAGACTTTAGTCATTTATTTCCAGCTTTACTGCTTAGAGGTTTCAGCCAGCAATCTTACTAATGTCCCTTGGTGATTAAAAGTGTCTGCAGGGGACTAAAAATGATTTGAGGCATGAGAGTTCAGAATACTGATTCCTGTTTGACCATATTTCTTGCTCCTTCTTTATTTTTGGTAATAGATTTGACATGGAACATTGTATATGATTCTGATGCCACATACAGGCACAATTTCAAAATTATTAGAGTGGAAAATATTTTTCCAGTGAGTAGTAATCCTCTTTAGATGAACAGTGAATTTTTATCTTAAAAAATACTAATTTATAAGAGAAAGCACTGCCTAGTAAAGTTTTCACTCTTAAAGATGTATCACATTTTTTGATATATCAGCCTCCCCAAATTATAAAAGGAAACATCATAATTCTGTGACTTGTTTTAGGGCTACTAACTGGCCCAGAGCAAACTGCAGAAAATGAAGAGTACATTCAGTATCTCTGTATCAGATTATCATATAACTCCAAAGCATTTCTTCTCAGGTGGGCAGTTTGCTGACTATAGCTTATTTTTTCTTCCAATCTTAGGCCTGACTTCACTGAGCATCCTAGAAAAAGAATAAACATACTTCTGACTCCCTGTATTGCCCATGAAACTAACAGGTTTGGAGTTCACTTCCCTATGATCAGTTACACTGATCTAACCCATGATCAGTGTAAACTACATATGGGCGTGTGGGTAGATGTGTATGTGTGTTTGTATATGTGAATGCATGTAGGTGTTTCTACCTGCATGTATGTATTTGTGTTACATCTGTGTATGTATATATGTATGTACATGAGTGTGTATCTGCCTTTACAGAAGGGCTGACCTTCCCCTACAGTTGACTGAGGCAGTATCTGTAGATTTCTGTAGCCTACAGAAGAGAACCAGCTATTGCTTCTCAGTAATATGTCCAATTCCAAAGGAATGTAGTGAATATGGAAGGTGTCATACTAATAGTCCTTAAGACAAAATTTTTTGTTGTTTGCTAAACAGTGCCCTGTCTTCCCCCTGAAAAGTCTAGATATTTATTGGGACTACAGAGAGAAGAATATCTGTAAAACTGAAGGTTTAAATTATCATTTACTGTCAGTAATGCCTTTTCTCTTTAGCTGTCTTCATCAGTTATGTCACTGAATGAGGTATACATGAATTCTCTGAGGCGCTGTGTTGTGCTGAGTGTGTGAGCTTATAGTCCATTGTTAGGAAATTCAGTCACAGACCCCTAAATTGCACATAGAGACATATGCACAAGTCTATGTTCAGAATTAAGGTAGGCCATTCTCTATAGAAATTAGTTGAAGAGCTTTGAGCAGGATTTTGAAAGTGGTAGCCATGCCATTGCAAATAATGGCTTGCCACACATGTATGGATTTGTGTATTATAAGCTAACGGTGTTTACCAATTGCCTGTACCCAGGACTTTTAAAATATTAATTGCATAGATATGTATTTAGGATTTTTTGCCGTAATCTGAAGAGTGAAAGGAAAATCTGTTTCTCATAGAACAATGGCGGAGGTCATCTCTTCTCACATTTTGTGCAGTATGTAGTGCAGATATCATTTCCCAAATATTACAATTATGTAAAAATCTAAGTTAGCACTGTTTCAGTCATATCATCATCATCATCCGTTCCAGAGTACACACCAGCACTTTCTTCACCCATATCCTGGTGACTTCATTTGTGGGAAGCCCCCGTGTAAGACCATTTCTGCTGTTTTCCTTGGATTGACTTTTCATTAATGCCACTAATTACTTAAAAATAAGAAGTGTTCTCTTACTTCACAAAGTTTGGTTCACAAGATTTCTCACTTATGTATCCAGAAGGAGAACTCTTTTACTTTATGTATGACAGTCTAGCTTTATCCTCAAAAATTTTACACTGAACTTATAGTAGATTGAGTACATATCATGGAACAAACTAAAAATAGTTGAATTACTTATACTTTAGTAAGGCTATCACATTTTGTAAAGCATTCAAGATTCCGTTTATACATTCTTTAGCAGATTCTGTCTTCCTCATTTTGTAAACCTGTTGTTTTGTCTCCAACTCTTGAAATTCCAACTCTTTATTATTCTTCTATGTTTACTCCAAAATGTTGACATGCTGTGTAAGTATTGTCTAAGACCCCAAGCCTTTGAAATATTAGGAAATCTGGGCTTGGACCCTAAAATCTTTACCAGCTAAATCTGAAATACTGTTTAACCACTCACTTTAAAGAAGTTTAAATAGTTAGTAAACTTGAAAAGGGCTTCCCTAATGGCTCAGATGGCAATGAATCTGCCTGCAGGGTTGGAGATCTGGGTTCGATCCCTGGGTTGGGATGATCCCATGGAGAAGGAAGTGGCAATCCACTCCAGTATTCTTGCCTGGAGAATTCCATGGACAGTCCAGTCCAGGGGGTTGCAAAGTGTTGAATGTAACTGAGTGACTAACACTTTTGCTTTCGGACTTAAAATTTTTTTTCACATTAAGTGATAGGTCAATCTTAATGCACATGGTACTTGTTTTGAATATTGAGTGGTGATGTTTGTTTTCATTACCATGGGATCATCAGTTTTATATAGAACCATGGCGGAGGTCATCTCTTCTCACATTTTGTGCAGTATGTAGTGCAGATATCATTTCCCAAATATTACAATTATGTAAAAATCTAAGTTAGCACTGTTTCAGTCATATCATCATCATCATCCGTTCCAGAGTACACACCAGCACTTTCTTCACCCATATCCTGGTGACTTCATTTGTGGGAAGCCCCCGTGTAAGACCATTTCTGCTGTTTTCCTTGGATTGACTTTTCATTAATGCCACTAATTACTTAAAAATAAGAAGTGTTCTCTTACTTCACAAAGTTTGGTTCACAAGATTTCTCACTTATGTATCCAGAAGGAGAACTCTTTTACTTTATGTATGACAGTCTAGCTTTATCCTCAAAAATTTTACACTGAACTTATAGTAGATTGAGTACATATCATGGAACAAACTAAAAATAGTTGAATTACTTATACTTTAGTAAGGCTATCACATTTTGTAAAGCATTCAAGATTCCGTTTATACATTCTTTAGCAGATTCTGTCTTCCTCATTTTGTAAACCTGTTGTTTTGTCTCCAACTCTTGAAATTCCAACTCTTTATTATTCTTCTATGTTTACTCCAAAATGTTGACATGCTGTGTAAGTATTGTCTAAGACCCCAAGCCTTTGAAATATTAGGAAATCTGGGCTTGGACCCTAAAATCTTTACCAGCTAAATCTGAAATACTGTTTAACCACTCACTTTAAAGAAGTTTAAATAGTTAGTAAACTTGAAAAGGGCTTCCCTAATGGCTCAGATGGCAATGAATCTGCCTGCAGGGTTGGAGATCTGGGTTCGATCCCTGGGTTGGGATGATCCCATGGAGAAGGAAGTGGCAATCCACTCCAGTATTCTTGCCTGGAGAATTCCATGGACAGTCCAGTCCAGGGGGTTGCAAAGTGTTGAATGTAACTGAGTGACTAACACTTTTGCTTTCGGACTTAAAATTTTTTTTCACATTAAGTGATAGGTCAATCTTAATGCACATGGTACTTGTTTTGAATATTGAGTGGTGATGTTTGTTTTCATTACCATGGGATCATCAGTTTTATATAGAACCATTTATTGCTGAGGTGAAAAGAATTTCAAAATTACTAATCCAGTTTTACAAAGTCAGGTGAGAATTTCATTGAAAATGGACACCAGTAAAATGGCATTCAGTCTTCCTCAGTCAAATGGTAACATTGTTAGTAGTAGAGGAAGAAAGGGTTAAAAAAAAGAGAGATAAAAACCTCTTGCTCAATAGATTTTGCTTTGGAAAAGCAGAATACCTCACTCGGCTCTTTTTGTACTCAGAGACTGGAACTTCCTGCTGAATCATTGCTCCGCCATCTATAGAAACACAGGTAGCATCACAGGTGTCCATCCATCAAGAGCTGATTTGATTTGTCATGACCCAGCCAATGAGAGGTGACACTTGTGAATAAATGTAGAATCCTTTGAGGCATGTAAGTTTTCTCAAGAGCTTCATGTTACACGGTGGATGGGCAGCACTGATACCATCACTTTTTAATTATTTCCTCTGGTAGACAGGTGTCACCTCTTTGCTTGAAATAACTCTGGAGATTATAGATTCCTCAGCCTCTCTCTTGAGTCTCATATTACAGAAGTATCCATGTAGCTTAATGGATTTTAATATTTCAACTGTGTTTTCTTTGCTTCACTTTAATTACTTGTTATTTTCTACTAATGACATCCAGTGCTTTTGTAAACTCAATTCCTATGTGCTTGCCTGTTGCCTTCCCCTTTTCTGTCAAAGATTTTCATTTCATTTTGCCCTTTATGTGTGTGATTTTCATGATGACCAACATGCTCTCTGATGATGTTTATGTTTCAAAATTTGAAATTGTTTTAGTGGCCTGTATCTTTGAGTTGTGTGAATTCTTTATCCCAGAAAGGATCTTTTTATCAGATATATGACTTGAAAATATTTTCTCCTTAGTCTTTGCTTTATATTTTCATTCTCTTAACAGTTTGTTTCAAAAGCCAGATGTTTTTAATTTTGATGAAGTTCCATTTCTCCATTTTTTATTTCCTAGATCATGTTTTTGGTGTCATATTTAAATATTTGCCAGAACCACATCATAAAGATTCTCTACTATTTTCTTCTAGGTTTTACGTTTATGTCTGTGATCCAATTTTGAGTAGAGTTTTGTATAGTGTTCAAGGTATTGATTGAAGTTCATTACCAGGGATCATCAGTTTTATATAGAACCATTTATTGCTGAGGTGAAAAGAATTTCAAAATTACTAATCCAGTTTTACAAAGTCAGGTGAGAATTTCATTGAAAATGGACACCAGTAAAATGGCATTCAGTCTTCCTCAGTCAAATGGTAACATTGTTAGTAGTAGAGGAAGAAAGGGTTAAAAAAAAGAGAGATAAAAACCTCTTGCTCAATAGATTTTGCTTTGGAAAAGCAGAATACCTCACTCGGCTCTTTTTGTACTCAGAGACTGGAACTTCCTGCTGAATCATTGCTCCGCCATCTATAGAAACACAGGTAGCATCACAGGTGTCCATCCATCAAGAGCTGATTTGATTTGTCATGACCCAGCCAATGAGAGGTGACACTTGTGAATAAATGTAGAATCCTTTGAGGCATGTAAGTTTTCTCAAGAGCTTCATGTTACACGGTGGATGGGCAGCACTGATACCATCACTTTTTAATTATTTCCTCTGGTAGACAGGTGTCACCTCTTTGCTTGAAATAACTCTGGAGATTATAGATTCCTCAGCCTCTCTCTTGAGTCTCATATTACAGAAGTATCCATGTAGCTTAATGGATTTTAATATTTCAACTGTGTTTTCTTTGCTTCACTTTAATTACTTGTTATTTTCTACTAATGACATCCAGTGCTTTTGTAAACTCAATTCCTATGTGCTTGCCTGTTGCCTTCCCCTTTTCTGTCAAAGATTTTCATTTCATTTTGCCCTTTATGTGTGTGATTTTCATGATGACCAACATGCTCTCTGATGATGTTTATGTTTCAAAATTTGAAATTGTTTTAGTGGCCTGTATCTTTGAGTTGTGTGAATTCTTTATCCCAGAAAGGATCTTTTTATCAGATATATGACTTGAAAATATTTTCTCCTTAGTCTTTGCTTTATATTTTCATTCTCTT
Source organism: Tragulus kanchil (assembly GCA_022376925.1). Taxonomy (NCBI): domain Eukaryota; kingdom Metazoa; phylum Chordata; class Mammalia; order Artiodactyla; family Tragulidae; genus Tragulus; species Tragulus kanchil. The sequence goes on along the minus strand of JAIOJX010000029.1, from coordinate 49,996,769 downwards.
AACAGTTTGTTTCAAAAGCCAGATGTTTTTAATTTTGATGAAGTTCCATTTCTCCATTTTTTATTTCCTAGATCATGTTTTTGGTGTCATATTTAAATATTTGCCAGAACCACATCATAAAGATTCTCTACTATTTTCTTCTAGGTTTTACGTTTATGTCTGTGATCCAATTTTGAGTAGAGTTTTGTATAGTGTTCAAGGTATTGATTGAAGTTCATTGCATATAGATAGCCATCATATCCAGCACCATATATTAAACTGCTATCCTTTCTCTATTGGATTTCATTTGTACCTTTTTTTTGTACCTTTTTTTTTTTAAAGATTTATTTATTTATTTTGGGGGTGGGTGCGGTGGGGAGGGAGGGGAGCAGGCGTGCCACTTCTATTGGTCTTTCATTTATCTATTTTCATCTATCTTTGTTCTTTGGCCCGTGTGGGCCTCCCATCGCAGTGGCCTCTGTTGTCGCAGAGCACCGGCTCTGGGCACATGCGCTCCAGAGCTCCAGCTCGATAATTGGACACATCGGTCCAGCTGCTCCGCAGCACGTGGGATCTTCCCAGGCCAGGGCTCGAACCAGCGCCCCTTGCACTGCAAGGCGTTGTCCTTTACCCACTGGACCACCAGGGAAGCCCCTCATTTGTACCTTTTAAGAAGATCAGGTTTTCCATCTATGTGTAGGCTATTTCTGAAGATTCTTTTTAGATCCATTGATATATTTTCGAACTGACACAAATACCATACTGTTCAGATTACTGGATGTCCTGATATCAGGTAAAGGTAGTCTTCCAACTTTGTTCTTTTGAAAAAAAAAATAAATAAATTGTTCTTTTGAAAATTGTTTTAGCTGATTGTAGGACCTTTGAATTTCTATATAAATGTTAGAATTAGTTTGTCATTTTTTTTAAAAAGAGTTTTGCTGGGATTTTTATTGGGATTAAATTGAATTGATTGAATAAATTTGGAAAGAAATTATATTTGATGATATTGACTCTTCTGACCCTGAATATGTCAGTGTTTGGTACTTTTAGTGTATAAGCCTTAAACATCTTTTATCAGTTTTATCCCATAGGGTTTCATACTCTTGATATATTATAAATAATACTACATTTTCATTTCAATTTCTGATTGTCTGTTATTACAATATAAATATAATTGCCTTTTAAAATATTGTTCTTATATCCTGAACCTTTACCAAATCACTCATTAGTTCTCGTAACTGTTTTTGGTCAATTGTAACATTTTCTGCATTGTATTCTTAGTCTGCTGGTTTCAAAGAAAAATGCTATGGCAATTCAGAGGTGGAATGTGGCATTCTTGAAACACTGGTAGTCTTTAAACTTGCAGAACTGAAATGAACTCAGGTGAAGCAGGACAATTAAGAACATCATTTCCATTAACTTAGATGTATAAGGTGGTGTAATAGGAAGAATGTTAGATAAGGGCCAGTTTCCCAAAGGCCTTAATTACTAGTCTAAGAAAGATACATCACAAATATTCCTTTAAAAAGTGGCTGAATGTCAGGCATAGTAATATTTTAGGCAATTAAAGTCAATGATTTGTTGAATATTGTTCTGGACTAGTGGCAGGCATGGAAGTATTCCTTATTAAACTGCAGACTTCCTTGACACTGATCACCAATCACAGGGATAGAGTCCATGGTGAAGTAGTGACATATGTTCAAACACTGCTCATCTATCCTAGTCTCTTTACTAACCTGAGGTTCTGGTCAGACAATGACTGGTGGGTATTCCTTTTGGCTGTGTGATAAAGTTCTATAAAGAAATACTATGAGCCTGTGGATTATCATTTTCAAATTGCAGTTTGGGCTCTGTCTCCTTCATACCTGCCCCCACTGCCTACTACTTACTGTTCTATGTATTGATGGAAATATAAACTTATTATCACATAAAAAGCAATTTGAACTTATTAGATCATGAGACAGGAACATGAATTCTTCTCTAGAAATTTGGTGTGTGTCACGTATCTATGTCTTCAGATAATACATTGTTGTTACTATCACTGTCACAGAAGAAAGCAGCTCAGTTTCTTTTTGGTTTGAGAAATCCTATTCTTTTCCCCTTAGAGGAGACTCAATCTCTCTTTTGGTGTTTCATGAGTGGGTCAAAAGCATTCCACTTGAGACAAGGAATTCTTTGGGCGAGTCAGGTGAGAGCTTGTGAACTTTCATTGCCTTTGGAATAAGCGATTGCATCTGCAATATCTCTGTACTTATAGAGGTTAAATGATCATGATATGAAGATTATCTTTGGCTCTTATGTAATTGTTATTTTGTCTTGAAATATGAAAATCTCCTGTCTTTGTGTTTATGAGCTTTCTGCCATCTAATCACATTACTTCCCTTTAAATGCTGCTGCTGCTCCTATTGGCCAGCATTTATTAGACTATATGCCAAGTATTATGTAAATGATTTTATTTATGACATCTGATTAATTTAATCCTGTGTAGCAAGTTACACCAAATTTTAGCAGCTTAAAGCAATGAATGTTTATTTTGTTGTTGTTCAGTCAAGTCAGTCATATCCAACTCTTTGTAACCCCATGACTGCAACATGCCAGTCCTTCCTGTCCTTTACTATCTCCTGTAGTTTGCTCTAACTCATGTCCCTTGAGTCAGTGATGCCATCCAACCATCTCATCCTCTGTCTCCCGCTTCTCCTCCTGCCCACAATCTCTCCCAACATCAGGGTAATTTCCTTGACACTGATCACCAATCACAGGGATCCATGGTGAAGTAGTGACATATGTTCAAACACTGCTCATCTATCCTAGTCTCTTTACTAACCTGAGGTTCTGGTCAGACAATGACTGGTGGGTATTCCTTTTGGCTGTGTGATAAAGTTCTATAAAGAAATACTATGAGCCTGTGGATTATCATTTTCAAATTGCAGTTTGGGCTCTGTCTCCTTCATACCTGCCCCCACTGCCTACTACTTACTGTTCTATGTATTGATGGAAATATAAACTTATTATCACATAAAAAGCAATTTGAACTTATTAGATCATGAGACAGGAACATGAATTCTTCTCTAGAAATTTGGTGTGTGTCACGTATCTATGTCTTCAGATAATACATTGTTGTTACTATCACTGTCACAGAAGAAAGCAGCTCAGTTTCTTTTTGGTTTGAGAAATCCTATTCTTTTCCCCTTAGAGGAGACTCAATCTCTCTTTTGGTGTTTCATGAGTGGGTCAAAAGCATTCCACTTGAGACAAGGAATTCTTTGGGCGAGTCAGGTGAGAGCTTGTGAACTTTCATTGCCTTTGGAATAAGCGATTGCATCTGCAATATCTCTGTACTTATAGAGGTTAAATGATCATGATATGAAGATTATCTTTGGCTCTTATGTAATTGTTATTTTGTCTTGAAATATGAAAATCTCCTGTCTTTGTGTTTATGAGCTTTCTGCCATCTAATCACATTACTTCCCTTTAAATGCTGCTGCTGCTCCTATTGGCCAGCATTTATTAGACTATATGCCAAGTATTATGTAAATGATTTTATTTATGACATCTGATTAATTTAATCCTGTGTAGCAAGTTACACCAAATTTTAGCAGCTTAAAGCAATGAATGTTTATTTTGTTGTTGTTCAGTCAAGTCAGTCATATCCAACTCTTTGTAACCCCATGACTGCAACATGCCAGTCCTTCCTGTCCTTTACTATCTCCTGTAGTTTGCTCTAACTCATGTCCCTTGAGTCAGTGATGCCATCCAACCATCTCATCCTCTGTCTCCCGCTTCTCCTCCTGCCCACAATCTCTCCCAACATCAGGGTAATTTCCAGTGGGTTGACTCTTCACATCAGGTGGCATCACTTTGGAGCCTGAGCTTCAGCATTAGTCCTTCCAATGAATATTCAGAATTGATTTCCTTTGTCTGTTATAATTTCCGATGATTAAGGATCTGAGAGTCATTTAACTGGGTGATTCTAGCTCAGGTTCTCTCTTATGGTTGGAATAAAGCTGTCAACAGAGTCTGGAGGATATGCCTTCAGGCTTATTTACGTGGCTGATATAATGCTCCAAAAGCTTTATTAGATATGAATTATTCATGCTCTCATATTACAGAGAAGGATACAGAGGCCTGTGATGTAACTCACCCTTGGTATAATGCCACTGTTTTTTGGTTTTAACCACTATGATTAAAACAAGTGGTTATTGTAAAGAGAGTTCTTGGGTGTTTATTACAGTTACTCCTTTTGTTATACATAAAATCTAAATTTTCTGTAAAGGGGTATCTGGCTCCCTTTACTTATTGGAAAAAAATATTTGGATACTTTTGAAGGTTAAATATTGATATGTATTCATTTTATCCTGAATACATACGTGAGTACATACATACATGAGGTATTGTAAATCAGAGATAGATTTCCTATTAAATATGTTGCAATAAAGAATAAATAATTTGCCCACTTCCTAGTCCCTACCCTTAGAGGGACAAAATGAAACCAAGTCAGTTGTCTTACACAAGTGGATAGATTCATCCATAGGCAAGGAAGGAGAAGCAAAAATGAAATTTCTATGCTTATAAAGTGGTGGGAGATAGATGTCCACTCATTTCCTGAAAGGCTCTTCTTACACCCAACTTTGGTATGGAATTCCCAGGTGGTGCTAAGGGTAGAGCCTGCCTGCCAATGCAGAAGACACAAGAGACATGGGTTTGATCCCAGAGTAGGAAATGGCTCCTCAGTCATATCCAACTCTTTGTAACCCCATGACTGCAACATGCCAGTCCTTCCTGTCCTTTACTATCTCCTGTAGTTTGCTCTAACTCATGTCCCTTGAGTCAGTGATGCCATCCAACCATCTCATCCTCTGTCTCCCGCTTCTCCTCCTGCCCACAATCTCTCCCAACATCAGGGTAATTTCCAGTGGGTTGACTCTTCACATCAGGTGGCATCACTTTGGAGCCTGAGCTTCAGCATTAGTCCTTCCAATGAATATTCAGAATTGATTTCCTTTGTCTGTTATAATTTCCGATGATTAAGGATCTGAGAGTCATTTAACTGGGTGATTCTAGCTCAGGTTCTCTCTTATGGTTGGAATAAAGCTGTCAACAGAGTCTGGAGGATATGCCTTCAGGCTTATTTACGTGGCTGATATAATGCTCCAAAAGCTTTATTAGATATGAATTATTCATGCTCTCATATTACAGAGAAGGATACAGAGGCCTGTGATGTAACTCACCCTTGGTATAATGCCACTGTTTTTTGGTTTTAACCACTATGATTAAAACAAGTGGTTATTGTAAAAGAGAGTTCTTGGGTGTTTATTACAGTTACTCCTTTTGTTATACATAAAATCTAAATTTTCTGTAAAGGGGTATCTGGCTCCCTTTACTTATTGGAAAAAAATATTTGGATACTTTTGAAGGTTAAATATTGATATGTATTCATTTTATCCTGAATACATACGTGAGTACATACATACATGAGGTATTGTAAATCAGAGATAGATTTCCTATTAAATATGTTGCAATAAAGAATAAATAATTTGCCCACTTCCCTAGTCCCTACCCTTAGAGGGACAAAATGAGAGCCAAGTCAGTTGTCTTACACAAGTGGATAGATTCATCCATAGGCAAGGAAGGAGAAAAAAAAATGAAATTTCTATGCTTATAAAGTGGTGGGAGATAGATGTCCACTCATTTCCTGAAAGGCTCTTCTTACACCCAACTTTGGTATGGAATTCCCAGGTGGTGCTAAGGGTAGAGCCTGCCTGCCAATGCAGAAGACACAAGAGACATGGGTTTGATCCCAGAGTAGGAAATGGCAACCCACTCCAGTATACTTGCCTGGGAAATTCCATGGACAGTGGAGCCTGGTAGGCTATGAATCCATGGGGCTGCAAAAAGTAGAATATGACTGAGCCCATGGTTTGCAGTTTGGTATGTAAACAGTATCTTTATGAGAGCCAGAGACTGACTTCAAGTTCCTGGGCCTCATTCTTTCTTTGAATGAAAATACTTAGAAAGATGATAATTTTAGTCTTCTTGGCATGTTGAGGTTTAACATAGGAATCTCTCATCAACATAAGAGTTTTATTATCATTTTGAATCAGCACAGTTTACTACATGAATGGCTACCGTTCTAATTCTCATGATCCGTGAAGAGCCTCAGAGGCCTAGTGTTTTGACCAGAACATTGAGAAAGCAAGAACAGTTTCTTCCCTATAGGAACCTACTGAGAGGCTATGGGACGTCTCTCTTCTGAACAACTATGTTTTTTCCCTGCATGTGGTTTTTGATGAAAGATACTAAAAGGGCAGGAACTTTGGTTCGAGGTTGCAAGCTCTTGACTATTGTATTAGTTATGTATGAGTTATTATTTCATAAACAGATATTTATCTTACACCTTTGATAAAACAAGCACTGTTTTAGGCACTGTGGACACATCATTGAACAAAATATTCACAGCCTCTACATATATGGAACCTATTCCCTGGCCTTTGCTATGATAGTCAGGTAAAGAACAAAAGTTAAGCAAATAAACACATGCATACTATAAAATGTTAAACTGACAAATGGGGGGGTGGGGATTAAATGGAGTGGGAAAATAGAGACTAAAAGAAGCTGCTCTTTTAGAGTTGTCTGGAAAGTCTTAAGATACTGTTTTTCAAAAATGTGGTTCTACCCAAACTGTGGATGATGAAATAAGCTTATTAAATCAAGAGCAACATTTTTAAACAAAGCATAGACTAGAATTAAATCAATTCAAAAAGATGGTATCGGAGTTCATTGCATAAAGGAGATGTAGTTTTCCATAAGATATGCCCTTCACAGTATATATGTGTTCATGTATACTGACTTATGAAGTCACCTGTATTTCTGTGCATGTGTCATAACCAAAAAAAAAAAAAAAAAAGGGAATACTGTTTTTGTTTGGCATCCTAGGGCGCAACAAGGTGAGCATGGAGGCTGGTGCTCAGGGATAGAGAGAGAGTGGGTGGAAATGAAATCACAGAGGTCGGTGCACACCAGAATACCTGCAGAGCCCTGTGAGCCATGGTAAATGTTTGGGTTTATCATAAGAGAACTTGCAAGCTATTTGAGAGATCTAAGCTGAATAAACACCTGATTTACATTTTAGAAGGGTCATTTTGGCTGCTGTGTGGAAAATAGGTTTTGTGGGAGCAGGAATAAAAGAAACAGATAATGGAGCATAGTTTCACACAACTGAGTTGATGGGAGTACAAACAGGATACAGAATTCCTGATTCTTGAGATCACCAAAACGGAATTTTAGACTTAGGGTAACCTAAAGAATATTAATCTAGCCTTGGATTCTCTAATCAAAACTTCTTCCTAACACTGACTCTAACTGTTCCTCTGCTATTTGACTGCTAAAAATGAAGATATTCTATACCATTTACTGAGAAAGAAATCCACAGTAGAATCAGAACTGCAAAAGTGGTATTTTGAAAATTTTAAAAGTGCTTTTTCTTCTGCCTTTAGGAGCATCCATATCTGGATGGAGATTAGAATCTATTTGAGAAAGAATAGAAAATGAAAGCCAGAGGATAATTTGGCTTCCGACTCTCAAAATCATTTGCAGATAAACTACTTTATTGTGGAAGAATTGTTTTAAAATCCTTGATTTCTTGCTTTGATACTTGGAAAGAAGATATGGTAGTCTAACAAAGAAGATAAAGTAGAAAAGACTATGTTTTGGTTATAGTAAGAAAAAAAGAAAGGGAGAGACAAGAACAAAGACATAAACTCAGGCCTCAAACCCGTAATTCAGATTTTGACACAAAGAGGAAAATGTGTTAGGTAAGTGAGGGAGACTCAAAGGGTAGGGAAGTTTTTAACTTCCTCATACACACACACCATTTTTAGGGCTGTGGAAACAAGTCCTATCACAGGCTACTGCTCTCTCAACCTGAAGCATAGCCACATGAACTTAACAGCACAGAGAGGTCAGGCAGAGGCAGGAGACTTCCCACCATATTTATTTCCCTTGTAGTGGAGAAGCAGCTGAGGGTCTGGCTGAAGCACTTACCAGAGTGTGCCTGCACTAGGGTGACAAACAAGGAAGGTGACAGGGCAAGCCACTTTGGAGCCTTTGAAAATCTCAGCCATACTTTGAATTGCCTCTGGCCCCAATGGCAGCTGAGATTGACAATGGTGGGTAATGACTACCAGGCCCCGAGATTAAAACCTGAGAGCCGTGATCCAGGACTGAACAATGATTGGCCAGTAGGACGAGCACATCCAGGTGGACCCTCATCCAGAAAACCGGAGAATGATGAGGGCATTGTAACCAAGATTCAGATTCTTCTCTGCCTTTTTGAAACCATCCTGTAGGGATGATAAAGGGAATTCTTAGAGAACCCAGGGATTTTTATCTGAAAGAGTTAGAACACTACTACCAAAAGCAACTTTCTAAATGATAAGACAGAGCTTGGATTAGTTTTAGGTAGAGACGTCCTCAATCATGGGCTTTCCTGGTAGCTCAGCTGGTAAAGAATCTGCCTTCAGTGCAAGAGACACAGGTTCAAATCCTGGGTCAGGAAGATCCCCTAGGCTACCTACTCCAGTATTCTTGCCTGAAGAATCCCATGGACAGAGGTGTCTGGTGGGCTACAGTCGATAGGGTCACAAAGAATCAGACACGACTGAAGCAACTGAGCACATATACACGTCCTCACTAACAAGGAGATATTGGTTTTGAGAAAGAATAGAAAATGAAAGCCAGAGGGCTCCTCAAAATCATTTGCAGATAAACTACTTTATTGTGGAAGAATTGTTTTAAAATCCTTGATTTCTTGCTTTGATACTTGGAAAGAAGATATGGTAGTCTAACAAAGAAGATAAAGTAGAAAAGACTATGTTTTGGTTATAGTAAGAAAAAAAGAAAGGGAGACAAGAACAAAGACATAAACTCAGGCCTCAAACCCGTAATTCAGATTTTGACACAAAGAGGAAAATGTGTTAGGTAAGTGAGGGAGACTCAAAGGGTAGGGAAGTTTTTAACTTCCTCATACACACACACCATTTTTAGGGCTGTGGAAACAAGTCCTATCACAGGCTACTGCTCTCTCAACCTGAAGCATAGCCACATGAACTTAACAGCACAGAGAGGTCAGGCAGAGGCAGGAGACTTCCCACCATATTTATTTCCCTTGTAGTGGAGAAGCAGCTGAGGGTCTGGCTGAAGCACTTACCAGAGTGTGCCTGCACTAGGGTGACAAACAAGGAAGGTGACAGGGCAAGCCACTTTGGAGCCTTTGAAAATCTCAGCCATACTTTGAATTGCCTCTGGCCCCAATGGCAGCTGAGATTGACAATGGTGGGTAATGACTACCAGGCCCCGAGATTAAAACCTGAGAGCCGTGATCCAGGACTGAACAATGATTGGCCAGTAGGACGAGCACATCCAGGTGGACCCTCATCCAGAAAACCGGAGAATGATGAGGGCATTGTAACCAAGATTCAGATTCTTCTCTGCCTTTTTGAAACCATCCTGTAGGGATGATAAAGGGAATTCTTAGAGAACCCAGGGATTTTTATCTGAAAGAGTTAGAACACTACTACCAAAAGCAACTTTCTAAATGATAAGACAGAGCTTGGATTAGTTTTAGGTAGAGACGTCCTCAATCATGGGCTTTCCTGGTAGCTCAGCTGGTAAAGAATCTGCCTTCAGTGCAAGAGACACAGGTTCAAATCCTGGGTCAGGAAGATCCCCTAGGCTACCTACTCCAGTATTCTTGCCTGAAGAATCCCATGGACAGAGGTGTCTGGTGGGCTACAGTCGATAGGGTCACAAAGAATCAGACACGACTGAAGCAACTGAGCACATATACACGTCCTCACTAACAAGGAGGTGGTGGCTTAAGAGAAATTATCAGATTGTTTTCTGACACCATAAGTAAAGTACATTTTCTCTGCATATGCAAGGTGCAGTGTAAGTTAAATATTGTAAAAGCATTATACAGTTTGCTACCATTTATTTGGTATTACTATAAGCCTGACTTGACAGACCCAAAGTCTGTAACCTTAAACACCACACCCCGTTGCCTGTTTAACAACAGAAAACAACAGAGATGCATTACAAACCAAGAGCTGTAGAAGTACCTGCACTGGATTTATGGAAGTATTTTCAATTAAATAGACTTATACATGGGGACAGGGAGTAAAATAAATATGTCTTTGAGCACAAACATCTGAAAAAGTATCAAATTCATGTCTGAAAGTGTTGGAAGCAGGAGGAGGTTCAGAAAACTTACTATGAACCTTCTACATGCCAAGCTCCGGGAATGCCTGAAGTCTGGAGATCTGTCTGGAGGGATGGGACATCCTGGGGGAGGCACCACCGTGTTGGTAGACTTAGGTCTTCACAGAAGCCAGTCGCAGAAGGTCCTGCTTCTTCTGCCACTGACAATTCCCCAAAACACCCTTCTAACAGCATAGCCTAACACTAGGCCACTCAGTCATGCAGAAAATGGAGATTATTGTTATCTTTAGGAGGACACATATGAGCAAGTCATTCGTAATTTTAGAATTGCTATCCCTTAACTCTCTCAAATAGTTCCCTCTCTGCCAATTAAAAATGATTATTAGATTCCCTCAAAAGCTTCATTATACAAGTAGGGTTTAAAGACTTAAAATATGAATTCTGTATTAATATATAAATTAGGGGGAAATCACACTGAAATATAATCACTATATAAATGAGGAAGGATAAGTAGGTTTATCAGATGCTTTCTACTATTCACCATAGTAGAAACGTGAGGAAATAAAATGATAGAGGGAAGCTTACAGAGAATAAAGGAAGGGCGGTATCAAGAAAGCAAATATTCCAACTTTATTTTCTTTTCTAGCACTATTCCCAATTTAGTTGAGCCAAAGCAGAAAGAAACTGCCACAATCACGTATTTGGACAACTCAGCTTTGCTTGATTTAATGGTTTTGTTTTTTGACACTGAATCTCATCACTCAAAGGAAAATGCAATTCCAGAAAAGTGTCATTGTATTTAAAAGTAATCCTTTAACTTCATCCTTACTTTTTCTGTAACTTTCCTTAGTATCAACTTTCCTATTAAGTTTTGGAGAGGCACATCAGGCCTCATCTCAAATTTAAAGGCTTTCACTATAACGAAACCAGAGAACCCAGTGTTCATATGTGAAAGACTGCATATGGACCAAGGGATTGTGGAAGACAAGCCCATGGGATTCAACTCAAGTCTTCTTACTAGGGAAAAATGAAGAAATCCAAAACCATTTGGAGAAGGTACATCTTTCCAGTTTAGCTGGGATGCGTTCACAGACTGGGAAGGAAACATGGAATTTTCCTTTTGATGTTGTGACCTCCCATCTGTAACTAGTTTCATGTTGGGTAGCATCTTTCCATGGGACTGGTCTTCTCTTGCCCTACCAGCTTCTCCTGTTCACCACCGTGTTGGTAGACTTAGGTCTTCACAGAAGCCAGTCGCAGAAGGTCCTGCTTCTTCTGCCACTGACAATTCCCCAAAACACCCTTCTAACAGCATAGCCTAACACTAGGCCACTCAGTCATGCAGAAAATGGAGATTATTGTTATCTTTAGGAGGACACATATGAGCAAGTCATTCGTAATTTTAGAATTGCTATCCCTTAACTCTCTCAAATAGTTCCCTCTCTGCCAATTAAAAATGATTATTAGATTCCCTCAAAAGCTTCATTATACAAGTAGGGTTTAAAGACTTAAAATATGAATTCTGTATTAATATATAAATTAGGGGGAAATCACACTGAAATATAATCACTATATAAATGAGGAAGGATAAGTAGGTTTATCAGATGCTTTCTACTATTCACCATAGTAGAAACGTGAGGAAATAAAATGATAGAGGGAAGCTTACAGAGAATAAAGGAAGGGCGGTATCAAGAAAGCAAATATTCCAACTTTATTTTCTTTTCTAGCACTATTCCCAATTTAGTTGAGCCAAAGCAGAAAGAAACTGCCACAATCACGTATTTGGACAACTCAGCTTTGCTTGATTTAATGGTTTTGTTTTTTGACACTGAATCTCATCACTCAAAGGAAAATGCAATTCCAGAAAAGTGTCATTGTATTTAAAAGTAATCCTTTAACTTCATCCTTACTTTTTCTGTAACTTTCCTTAGTATCAACTTTCCTATTAAGTTTTGGAGAGGCACATCAGGCCTCATCTCAAATTTAAAGGCTTTCACTATAACGAAACCAGAGAACCCAGTGTTCATATGTGAAAGACTGCATATGGACCAAGGGATTGTGGAAGACAAGCCCATGGGATTCAGCTCAAGTCTTCTTACTAGGGAAAAAATGAAGAAATCCAAAACCATTTGGAGAAGGTACATCTTTCCAGTTTAGCTGGGATGCGTTCACAGACTGGGAAGGAAACATGGAATTTTCCTTTTGATGTTGTGACCTCCCATCTGTAACTAGTTTCATGTTGGGTAGCATCTTTTCCATGGGACTGGTCTTCTCTTGCCCTACCAGCTTCTCCTGTTCAGCCGGGATTATATCTAGAAAAAAACAAAGAAGCTAGTCATGAATAAGAAAAATATGATAGTTACACAGTAGGGAGTTTTAAACAAGGATCTTTTTTTTTTTTAATTAATTAATTAATTTATTTTTTACATGAATGTTCCCAGATTATTCATATGCATATCCCTGGACCCTCCCCCCACTCAGTTCCCCCCCCTCCCATCCCTCCAGACCATCGCTCCAAGTGGTTGTAGGTACTCCTATTCCCCTACCACAATGACAATAGCTGTCTTTTCCACACATGACAATACAGGTTTCCATGTTACTCCCTCCATGCCTCCCTCCCACTGTTCGATCTCCACAATGTCTTTATGTCTATTCTCTGTTTTTTCATGAGTTCACTGCATATGTTATCATGACCATCTTACTAGATCCCATATATATGAGTTAGTATACTGTATTTTTCCTTCTCTTTTTGACTTACTTCACTTTTTATGATAGGTTCTAGAGCCAGCCACCTCATTAGGACTGAGTCTTCTGCATTTCTTTTAACAGCTGAGTAGTATTCCATTGTATATATGTACCAGAGCTTCTGGATCCATTCATTTGTTGATGGACATCTAGGTTGCTTCCACGTTCTGGCTATTGTATAGAGAGCTGCAATGAACATTGGGGTACAGGTGCCTCTTTCATTTTTGATTTCATCAGGATATAGGCCTAATAGTGGGATTGCTGGGTCATAGGGTGCTTCTATTTTTAGTTTTTTAAGGAATCTCCATATTGTCTTCCATAGAGGTTGTATTAATTTACATTCCCACCAGCAATGCAAGAGGGTTCCTTTTCTCCACCCCCCCCTCTCCAGGGAACCCAGTGTTCATATGTGAAAGACTGCATATGGACCAAGGGATTGTGGAAGACAAGCCCATGGGATTCAACTCAAGTCTTCTTACTAGGGAAAAATGAAGAAATCCAAAACCATTTGGAGAAGGTACATCTTTCCAGTTTAGCTGGGATGCGTTCACAGACTGGGAAGGAAACATGGAATTTTCCTTTTGATGTTGTGACCTCCCATCTGTAACTAGTTTCATGTTGGGTAGCATCTTTTCCATGGGACTGGTCTTCTCTTGCCCTACCAGCTTCTCCTGTTCAGCCGGGATTATATCTAGAAAAAAACAAAGAAGCTAGTCATGAATAAGAAAAATATGATAGTTACACAGTAGGGAGTTTTAAACAAGGATCTTTTTTTTTTTTAATTAATTAATTAATTTATTTTTTACATGAATGTTCCCAGATTATTCATATGCATATCCCTGGACCCTCCCCCCACTCAGTTCCCCCCCCTCCCATCCCTCCAGACCATCGCTCCAAGTGGTTGTAGGTACTCCTATTCCCCTACCACAATGACAATAGCTGTCTTTTCCACACATGACAATACAGGTTTCCATGTTACTCCCTCCATGCCTCCCTCCCACTGTTCGATCTCCACAATGTCTTTATGTCTATTCTCTGTTTTTTCATGAGTTCACTGCATATGTTATCATGACCATCTTACTAGATCCCATATATATGAGTTAGTATACTGTATTTTTCCTTCTCTTTTTGACTTACTTCACTTTTTATGATAGGTTCTAGAGCCAGCCACCTCATTAGGACTGAGTCTTCTGCATTTCTTTTAACAGCTGAGTAGTATTCCATTGTATATATGTACCAGAGCTTCTGGATCCATTCATTTGTTGATGGACATCTAGGTTGCTTCCACGTTCTGGCTATTGTATAGAGAGCTGCAATGAACATTGGGGTACAGGTGCCTCTTTCATTTTTGATTTCATCAGGATATAGGCCTAATAGTGGGATTGCTGGGTCATAGGGTGCTTCTATTTTTAGTTTTTTAAGGAATCTCCATATTGTCTTCCATAGAGGTTGTATTAATTTACATTCCCACCAGCAATGCAAGAGGGTTCCCTTTTCTCCACACCCTCTCCAGCATTTGTTGTCTGTCGATTTGTTGATGATGGCCATTCTGACGGGTGTGAGGTGGTATCTCATTGTGGTTTTAATTTGCATTTCTCTGATAATAAGCGAGGTTGAGCATCGTTTCATGTATTTTGGGGCCATCTGTATGTCCTCTTTGGAGAGGCGTCTCTTTAGATCTTTTTCCCATTTTTTGATTGGGCTGCTCATTTTCCCTGTGCTGTGTTGTCTAAGTTGCTTGTAGATTTTGGAGATTAATTCTTTGTCTGTTGTTTCATTTGCTATGATTTTCTCCCACTCTGTGGGCTGTCTGTTCAACTTTTTAGTGATTTCTTTTGCTGTACAAAAGCTTTTAAGTTTCATGAGGTCCCACATGTTCATTTTTCTTTTCAGTTCCACTATTTTAGTAGGTGGCTCAGAAAAGATCTTGCTTTGATTGATGTCCTTGAGGGTTTTGCCTATATTCTCCTCTAAGAGTTTGATGGTTTCTGGTCTTACATTTAGGTCTTTAATCCATTTTGAGTTGATCTTTGTGTATGGGGTCAAGGAATGTTCCAACTTCATTTTTTTGCATGTAGCTGTCCAATTTTCCCAGCACCACTTGTTGAAGAGGCTGTCTTTGTCCCATTTTATAGTTTCTCCTCCTTTGTCAAAAATAAGGTACCCATAGGTGCGTGGGTGTATTTCTGGGTTCTCGATCTTGTTCCATTGGTCTATAGTTCTGTTTTGGTGCCAGTACCATACTGTCTTGATAACTGTTGCTTTGTAGTAGAGTCTGAAGTTAGGGAGGCTGATCCCTCCAACTCCATTCTTCTTCCTCAGTATTGCTTTGGCTATTCGAGGTCTTCTGTGTTTCCATATGAATTGTGTTATTATTTGGTCTAGTTCTGTGAAAAATGTCAATGGTAGTTGAATAGGTATTGCATTGAATCTGTAGGTGATATTTGGTAGTATGGTCATTTTCACAATATTGATTCTTCCGATCCAGGAACATGGAATATCTCTCCATCTGTTTAAGTCTTCTTTAATGTCTCTCAGGAGTGTCTTGTAATTTTCTGTGTACAATTCTTTTGTTTCTTTGGGCAGGTTTATTCCTAGATATTTGATTCTTTTGGTTGCAATGGTGAAGGGGATTGCCTCTTTGATTTCCTTTTCTGATTTTTCATTGTGTATAGGAATGCCAGTGATTTTTGTGTGTTGACTTTCTATCCTGAGACTTTGCTGAATTCATTGATTAGCTCTAGTAGCTTTGTAACCGTGTCTTTGGGATTTTCTATGTATAATATCATGTCGTCTGCAAAAAGTGAGAGATTGACGTCTTCCTTTCCAATCTGGATTCCTTTGATTTCTTTCTCTTCTCTTATTGCTGTTGCTAGAACTTCCAGGACTATGTTGAATAGTAGTGGTGAAAGTGGGTGGGAAAGTGTCTTGTTCCTGATCTTAGAGGGAATGCTTTCTGTTTTTCACCATTAACAATAATGTTCGCTGTAGGCTTCTCATAGATGGCTTTTATTATATTGAGATAGGTTCCTTCTATGCCCATTTTCTGAAGAGTTTTGATCATAAATGGATGTTGTACTTTGTCGAAGGCTTTTTCTGCATCTATTGAGTTGATCTTTGTGTATGGGGTCAAGGAATGTTCCAACTTCATTTTTTTGCATGTAGCTGTCCAATTTTCCCAGCACCACTTGTTGAAGAGGCTGTCTTTGTCCCATTTTATAGTTTCTCCTCCTTTGTCAAAAATAAGGTACCCATAGGTGCGTGGGTGTATTTCTGGGTTCTCGATCTTGTTCCATTGGTCTATAGTTCTGTTTTGGTGCCAGTACCATACTGTCTTGATAACTGTTGCTTTGTAGTAGAGTCTGAAGTTAGGGAGGCTGATCCCTCCAACTCCATTCTTCTTCCTCAGTATTGCTTTGGCTATTCGAGGTCTTCTGTGTTTCCATATGAATTGTGTTATTATTTGGTCTAGTTCTGTGAAAAATGTCAATGGTAGTTGAATAGGTATTGCATTGAATCTGTAGGTGATATTTGGTAGTATGGTCATTTTCACAATATTGATTCTTCCGATCCAGGAACATGGAATATCTCTCCATCTGTTTAAGTCTTCTTTAATGTCTCTCAGGAGTGTCTTGTAATTTTCTGTGTACAATTCTTTTGTTTCTTTGGGCAGGTTTATTCCTAGATATTTGATTCTTTTGGTTGCAATGGTGAAGGGGATTGCCTCTTTGATTTCCTTTTCTGATTTTTCATTGTGTATAGGAATGCCAGTGATTTTTGTGTGTTGACTTTCTATCCTGAGACTTTGCTGAATTCATTGATTAGCTCTAGTAGCTTTGTAACCGTGTCTTTGGGATTTTCTATGTATAATATCATGTCGTCTGCAAAAAGTGAGAGATTGACGTCTTCCTTTCCAATCTGGATTCCTTTGATTTCTTTCTCTTCTCTTATTGCTGTTGCTAGAACTTCCAGGACTATGTTGAATAGTAGTGGTGAAAGTGGGTGGGAAAGTGTCTTGTTCCTGATCTTAGAGGGAATGCTTTCTGTTTTTCACCATTAACAATAATGTTCGCTGTAGGCTTCTCATAGATGGCTTTTATTATATTGAGATAGGTTCCTTCTATGCCCATTTTCTGAAGAGTTTTGATCATAAATGGATGTTGTACTTTGTCGAAGGCTTTTTCTGCATCTATTGAAATGATCATGTGATTTTTGTCTTTCAACTTGTTGATATGGTGTATCACGTTGATTGATTTGCGGATGTTGAAGAATCCTTGCATGCCTGGGATGAACCCGACTTGATCGTGATGTATGAGTTTTTTGATGTGTCGTTGAATTCTGTTTGCTAGGATTTTGTTGAGGATCTTGGCATCTAAGTTCATCAGTGAAATTGGCCTATAATTTCCCTTTTTTGTGTGGTCTTTGCCTGGTTTGGGTATCAGGGTGATGCTGGCCTTGTAGAATGTGTTTGGAAGTCTTCCTTCCTGTGAAATTTTTTGGAAGAGTTTTAGAAGGACAGGCATTAGCTCTTCTTTAAATGTTTGGTAGAATTCGGCTGTGAAGCCATGTGACCCTGGGCTTTTATTTTTGGGCAGATTTTTAATCACAAATTCGATTTCTGAGCTTGTGATTGGGTTGTTCAAAGTTTCTGTTTCTTCCTGGCTCAGTCTTGGGAGATTAATCCTCTCCAAGAAACTGTCCATTTCTTCCAGGTTGTCCAGTTTGTTGCCATAGAGTTGTTCATAATAGTCTCTTAGAATCCTTTGGATTTCTGCATGATCTGTTGTAATCTCTCCTTTTTCGTTTTTGATTTTGTTGATCTGGTTCTTCTCTTTCTTTTTCTTAATAAGTCTGGCCAGTGGCTTGTCAATTTTGTTTACCTTTTCAAAGAACCAGCTTTTTGTTTTATTTATCTTTACTATGGTTTCTTTTGTTTCTTTCTCATTTATTTCTGCTCTGATCTTTATGATTTCTCTTCTTCTGCTGGCTCTGGGATGTTTTTGTTCTTCTTTCTCCAACTGTTTTAAGCGGAGGGTTAGGTCATCTGCTTCATATTCTCCTAGTTTCTTGAGGTGGGATTGTATTGCTATAAATTTCCCTCTTAGAACTGCTTTTGCAGTATGCCATAGGTTTTGCACTGTTGTGTGTTCATTGTCATTTTCTTCTAGGAATTGTTTAATTTCTCCTTTGATTTCCTCAGTGATCCGTTGGTTTTTTAGGTATGTATTGTTTAATCTCCATGTGTTTGTGTTTTTAGGGTTTTTTTTCCGGTAGTTGATCTCTAGTCTCATTGCATTGTGGTCTGAGAAGATGGTTGATATAATTTCTGTTTCCTTGAACTGACTGAGGTTAGATTTGTGGCCCAAGATGTGGTCTATCCTGGAGAATGTTCCGTGAGCACTTGAGAAGAAAGTGTATTCTTCTGCTTTTGGATGGAACATCCTAAAGATATCGATGAGGTCCATCTTTTCCAGTGTGGCATTTAAGGCTTGTGTTTCTTTATTAATTTTCTGTTTTGTTGATCTGTCCATTGGTGTGAGAGGAGTGTTAAAGTCTCCCACTATTATTGTGTTATTGTTGATTTCTTCTTTTATGTCTGAAAGTACCTGTCTTATGTATTGAGGTGCCCCTGTGTTGGGTGCGTAGATATTCATGACTGTTATGTCTTCCTCTTGGATAGATACCTTAATCATGATGTAGTGACCTGCCTTGTCTCAGAATCTTCTTTACTTTAAAATCTATTTTGTCTGATATAAGGATTGCTACTCCAGCTTTCTTTTGATTTCCATTTGGATGGAATATCTTTTTCCAGCCTTTCACTTTCAGTCTATGAGCGTCTCTAGGTCTGAAGTGGGTCTCTTGTAAACAGCATATATATGAGACTTGCTTCTGGATCCATTCAGCCAGCCTGTGTCGTTTGGTTGGAGCATTTAGTCCATTTACGTTCAAAGTAATTATTGATACGAATGTTCCAATTGTCATCTTCTTAGAAATTTGGGGTTTGATTTGTAAGGCTTCTCCTACTCTTGTATTTATTGGGTATATCAGGCCGTTTAACACTTGTTGTAGGGCTGGTTTTGTGGTACAGAATTCTTTCAGTTTTTGCTTGTCTGTGAAGTTTTTGACTTCACCATCAATTCTGAATGAGATTCTTGCTGGGTAGAGAATTCTTGGTTGGAGGTTATTCTCTTTTAGCCGTTGAAATGTATCTTGCCTTTCTCTTCTGGCCTGTAGGGTTTCTGTTGAGAGATCCGCAGTTAAACGTATGGGGTTTCCTTTATATGTTATTTGTTGTTTGCTCCTAGCTGCTTTTAGTAATCTGTCTTTATATTTAGTCTGCGTTAGTTTGATTAGAATGTGCCTTGGTGTGTTTCTTCTGGGGTTTCTCCTGTATGGAACTCTTTGTGCTTCCTGGACTTGGTTGACTATTTCCTTTCCCATGCTTGATTTTGATGTGGAGTCTATCAATGTCCACTTGAGAAGAAAGTGTATTCTTCTGCTTTTGGATGGAACATCCTAAAGATATCGATGAGGTCCATCTTTTCCAGTGTGGCATTTAAGGCTTGTGTTTCTTTATTAATTTTCTGTTTTGTTGATCTGTCCATTGGTGTGAGAGGAGTGTTAAAGTCTCCCACTATTATTGTGTTATTGTTGATTTCTTCTTTTATGTCTGAAAGTACCTGTCTTATGTATTGAGGTGCCCCTGTGTTGGGTGCGTAGATATTCATGACTGTTATGTCTTCCTCTTGGATAGATACCTTAATCATGATGTAGTGACCTGCCTTGTCTCAGAATCTTCTTTACTTTAAAATCTATTTTGTCTGATATAAGGATTGCTACTCCAGCTTTCTTTTGATTTCCATTTGGATGGAATATCTTTTTCCAGCCTTTCACTTTCAGTCTATGAGCGTCTCTAGGTCTGAAGTGGGTCTCTTGTAAACAGCATATATATGAGACTTGCTTCTGGATCCATTCAGCCAGCCTGTGTCGTTTGGTTGGAGCATTTAGTCCATTTACGTTCAAAGTAATTATTGATACGAATGTTCCAATTGTCATCTTCTTAGAAATTTGGGGTTTGATTTGTAAGGCTTCTCCTACTCTTGTATTTATTGGGTATATCAGGCCGTTTAACACTTGTTGTAGGGCTGGTTTTGTGGTACAGAATTCTTTCAGTTTTTGCTTGTCTGTGAAGTTTTTGACTTCACCATCAATTCTGAATGAGATTCTTGCTGGGTAGAGAATTCTTGGTTGGAGGTTATTCTCTTTTAGCCGTTGAAATGTATCTTGCCTTTCTCTTCTGGCCTGTAGGGTTTCTGTTGAGAGATCCGCAGTTAAACGTATGGGGTTTCCTTTATATGTTATTTGTTGTTTGCTCCTAGCTGCTTTTAGTAATCTGTCTTTATATTTAGTCTGCGTTAGTTTGATTAGAATGTGCCTTGGTGTGTTTCTTCTGGGGTTTCTCCTGTATGGAACTCTTTGTGCTTCCTGGACTTGGTTGACTATTTCCTTTCCCATGCTTGGGAAGTTTTCAACTATAACCTCTTCAAGAATTTTTTCATAGTGTTTCTTCTCCTCTTCTTCTTCTGGAACTCCTATAATTCTAATGTTGGTGTGTTTGATATTGTCCCATAGGTCTCTGAGGCTATCCTCAGTTCTTTTAATTCTTTGGGCTTTGTTCTGTTCTTCAGCACTTATTTCCACCATTCTGTCTCCCAGCTCACTTATCCGTTCTTCAGCCTCTGATACTCTACTGTTGAGACCTTCTATAGTATTTTTCAGTTCAGAAATTGAGTTAGTTCTCTCCATTTGCTTATTTTTCATTTCTTGCATGTCGCTTCTCAATGCACTAATTTCCTCTAATATTCTGTTTTCGGTGTTTTGCATCCTCATTAGTATAGCTTTTCTGAATTCTCTTTCAGATAGTTAATCTATCTCCTCCTCTGTCATTTGAAGCAGTGTTTCTCTAGCTTGGTCCTTCATTTGTACAGTGTTTCTCTGTCGTTTCATTATTAGGTTAATTTTTGTTTCTTTGTGTGTGTCTGTGTGTATGGAGTTCTTATTCCCACCAGGCTTCTTGGTTGAATTCTCTCTTCCTTTGGGTTTCTGTCCTTGTAGAAGGGTTCAGTGGTTTGTGTCTTGGGTGGTGTTAGACCTTGTTTACAGGTGAGTAATCTGTAGTGTTGTATGTTCTTTGATAGTGTGGGGTCTTGGAGTCAGGGCTTCCGCTTCGAGGATCCTTGGTTTGCTGATTGGTCAAGGGGTGTAGGCTCTATGTCTGGTTTGCTATGGTATTCTGTGTTAATCATCTGAGGAACAAGAGTGCATTCTTGTTGGAGGTTATTCTCTTTTAGCCGTTGAAATGTATCTTGCCTTTCTCTTCTGGCCTGTAGGGTTTCTGTTGAGAGATCCGCAGTTAAACGTATGGGGTTTCCTTTATATGTTATTTGTTGTTTGCTCCTAGCTGCTTTTAGTAATCTGTCTTTATATTTAGTCTGCGTTAGTTTGATTAGAATGTGCCTTGGTGTGTTTCTTCTGGGGTTTCTCCTGTATGGAACTCTTTGTGCTTCCTGGACTTGGTTGACTATTTCCTTTCCCATGCTTGGGAAGTTTTCAACTATAACCTCTTCAAGAATTTTTTCATAGTGTTTCTTCTCCTCTTCTTCTTCTGGAACTCCTATAATTCTAATGTTGGTGTGTTTGATATTGTCCCATAGGTCTCTGAGGCTATCCTCAGTTCTTTTAATTCTTTGGGCTTTGTTCTGTTCTTCAGCACTTATTTCCACCATTCTGTCTCCCAGCTCACTTATCCGTTCTTCAGCCTCTGATACTCTACTGTTGAGACCTTCTATAGTATTTTTCAGTTCAGAAATTGAGTTAGTTCTCTCCATTTGCTTATTTTTCATTTCTTGCATGTCGCTTCTCAATGCACTAATTTCCTCTAATATTCTGTTTTCGGTGTTTTGCATCCTCATTAGTATAGCTTTTCTGAATTCTCTTTCAGATAGTTAATCTATCTCCTCCTCTGTCATTTGAAGCAGTGTTTCTCTAGCTTGGTCCTTCATTTGTACAGTGTTTCTCTGTCGTTTCATTATTAGGTTAATTTTTGTTTCTTTGTGTGTGTCTGTGTGTATGGAGTTCTTATTCCCACCAGGCTTCTTGGTTGAATTCTCTCTTCCTTTGGGTTTCTGTCCTTGTAGAAGGGTTCAGTGGTTTGTGTCTTGGGTGGTGTTAGACCTTGTTTACAGGTGAGTAATCTGTAGTGTTGTATGTTCTTTGATAGTGTGGGGTCTTGGAGTCAGGGCTTCCGCTTCGAGGATCCTTGGTTTGCTGATTGGTCAAGGGGTGTAGGCTCTATGTCTGGTTTGCTATGGTATTCTGTGATACTAGTTCACATACTAGCATCTGAGGAACAAGAGGTGCATCCCTGATGGGTGACAGTCATAAAAGCATGCAGATGTTTTCTAATATAATCGTAAGATATACATACATTCACAGCAATCCCCACAACTGACCAGTTTTACAGAGATAAGGCACAGGAAATCTTTCTGGCAATTCATGCAATCATAGATGATACTTGCCCGTTAAACTTTGAATTAATTGAAATAGTGCCTGAATAAATAGATCTAGCACAAGGTCCTGGCTTGGATAATTACAATAAGAGCAATTTTTAATTAGTGCATGTGTTGGGAGTGACGAGGAGGAGAGTCTATAGGTAATAAAAGGAAAAAGATTCGTCTTGGAAGTATTTTATAGGATTAGGTAGCAAAGATTAGTGTGTGTATTGTTTAGTGTATTTGGAAGAGAATAGTGGAGACAGGAAGATAGGAAATAATTTATCAAGAGGATATTGGTAGATAGGAAAATGTTTTACATTTAGAACATAGAGGAAGAAAGCAGTGGGAAAGAGGAAAGAGAATTAGACGTTTTCAAGAATTAAAATTAAAATTAAAAAAATCAAAATAAAAGTCAAAAAAAATTAAAAATTTAAAAGGGCAGAAAAACTTAATAAGAGACCAAAAAACAAAGATAAAACACAAAAAACAAAACAAACAAATGAAAACAACAACAACAAAAAAAAAACAGCAACAGCAACAAAAAAAAAACAGAATAAACAAACTAATAAACCCCAAACCAGACCAATCAATTCAATAAGCAAAATAGTCCACCACAAATAAACAAGCAGAAGAAAAGAAAAAAAGAAGAAGAAAAAAAAGTTAAATACTGTCCCTGGTTTTTATCTTCTCATCTGCCTGTTGGAAACCAATCTGCTCTTGATGGTGGTGTCTTGATGGCGTAGTCTTTCCCTTATAGCGCCGGTTGCTATGGTTTCTGTTTTTGTGTTCAGCAAATTGAGGGCTTTGCTGTCATACTGGGTGCTGGCCGGGACCGTGGGCTGATCCCAGTCAGCTGGACGGAGGCAGCAGTGCGCGCAGTCCCGTGTTGGAGGCGCCCGGGTCTACTGCGCACCCGCCTGTAGTCTCCAATTCCTGCTCTTGCCCCGGCTTCTTCCGCTGCTGCTGCAGCTCTAGGGGTGCGCGGGCTCCTCCGCCGCTGGCACACGTGCACTGGACTGCTAAGCCCCAAAGGCGGGCGCGAGCTTTCCCTAGGGGTCCTGTAGGTCATAAAAGCATGCAGATGTTTTCTAATATAATCGTAAGATATACATACATTCACAGCAATCCCACAACTGACCAGTTTTACAGAGATAAGGCACAGGAAATCTTTCTGGCAATTCATGCAATCATAGATGATACTTGCCCGTTAAACTTTGAATTAATTGAAATAGTGCCTGAATAAATAGATCTAGCACAAGGTCCTGGCTTGGATAATTACAATAAGAGCAATTTTTAATTAGTGCATGTGTTGGGAGTGACGAGGAGGAGAGTCTATAGGTAATAAAAGGAAAAAGATTCGTCTTGGAAGTATTTTATAGGATTAGGTAGCAAAGATTAGTGTGTGTATTGTTTAGTGTATTTGGAAGAGAATAGTGGAGACAGGAAGATAGGAAATAATTTATCAAGAGGATATTGGTAGATAGGAAAATGTTTTACATTTAGAACATAGAGGAAGAAAGCAGTGGGAAAGAGGAAAGAGAATTAGACGTTTTCAAGAATTAAAATTAAAATTAAAAAAATCAAAATAAAAGTCAAAAAAAATTAAAAATTTAAAAGGGCAGAAAAACTTAATAAGAGACCAAAAAACAAAGATAAAACACAAAAAACAAAACAAACAAATGAAAACAACAACAACAAAAAAAAAACAGCAACAGCAACAAAAAAAAAACAGAATAAACAAACTAATAAACCCCAAACCAGACCAATCAATTCAATAAGCAAAATAGTCCACCACAAATAAACAAGCAGAAGAAAAGAAAAAAAGAAGAAGAAAAAAAAGTTAAATACTGTCCCTGGTTTTTATCTTCTCATCTGCCTGTTGGAAACCAATCTGCTCTTGATGGTGGTGTCTTGATGGCGTAGTCTTTCCCTTATAGCGCCGGTTGCTATGGTTTCTGTTTTTGTGTTCAGCAAATTGAGGGCTTTGCTGTCATACTGGGTGCTGGCCGGGACCGTGGGCTGATCCCAGTCAGCTGGACGGAGGCAGCAGTGCGCGCAGTCCCGTGTTGGAGGGGGGGGCGCCCCGGGTCTACTGCGCACCCGCCTGTAGTCTCCAATTCCTGCTCTTTCCCCGGCTTCTTCCGCTGCTGCTGCAGCTCTAGGGGTGCGCGGGCTCCTCCGCCGCTGGCACACGTGCACTGCCGGTTACGTGTCTAAGCCCCAAAGGCGGGCGCGAGCTTTCCCGTCCAGCTCGTGCCCGGTCCCTGGTCAGCAACTCGTGGGCGACTTCCCCTCTCCGTTCAGCAAGCCCACCAGTTGGAGTGGCTGAACTTACCGGCGCCGCCGCTCCAGTTCCAGCGGCTCCTTGCGGCAGCGGGTTCTGGCGGCTCCTCCTGTGCATATTCTTAAACATAATGTTTTCAATGAAATAAAACCTCCATTGGTAATAAATGGCGTAAGAAAAACAAACCTAGTACTTTACATTCATTCCCTAAATCTTTGATGTTCTATAACAAATGACTCTTGAGAAGGCATTTGGAAAAAATCCAAGAGTGGAAGTGCTCGGTCAAATTTGAACTGAAACTAAAAATATTTGGAAAAATCATCTTCTAAAGGTATTTTTTAGAAGCTATCTGTTTCTTTTGGCATCTTCTAATGAATCTTAGGTATTCTGTAGTTATGCTACTGAAACACTGATATTGCATCCTAAGAAAAAATGCTTTGAGGAAGCGTGGCATTCTTCTGAAACTGACAGGAATAAAGTGAATAACCGAATGTTAGCCTTTGTTTGGAACCATTTCTTGTAACTTTTCTCAAAACCCTAGGATTGCATTCTGCACAGGTCATGTTTCTATTGATTGCTTGGTCACAAACCAAGCAGTGATAAGTGTACAGCCTGATCATTAGCCATCTAACTAGCTGATGGCATTCCTGAGCATGTCTCATGCAGAGTGAAACAATTCTGGCTCTTTAGTTCTTTAAGAGCTTTGCCCTGAAAATACCTCGGGACAGAAAGACATGAGAACAATGCTAAGATAAAAATTGGGAGGAAGGGTTAATGGACCCATTTGGGGCAAATGTATGCTGTCATACTGGGTGCTGGCCGGGACCGTGGGCTGATCCCAGTCAGCTGGACGGAGGCAGCAGTGCGCGAGTCCCGTGTTGGAGGCGCCCGGGTCTACTGCGCACCCGCCTGTAGTCTCCAATTCCTGCTCTTTCCCCGGCTTCTTCCGCTGCTGCTGCAGCTCTAGGGGTGCGCGGGCTCCTCCGCCGCTGGCACACGTGCACTGCCGGTTACGTGTCTAAGCCCCAAAGGCGGGCGCGAGCTTTCCCGTCCAGCTCGTGCCCGGTCCCTGGTCAGCAACTCGTGGGCGACTTCCCCTCTCCGTTCAGCAAGCCCACCAGTTGGAGTGGCTGAACTTACCGGCGCCGCCGCTCCAGTTCCAGCGGCTCCTTGCGGCAGCGGGTTCTGGCGGCTCCTCCTGTGCATATTCTTAAACATAATGTTTTCAATGAAATAAAACCTCCATTGGTAATAAATGGCGTAAGAAAAACAAACCTAGTACTTTACATTCATTCCCTAAATCTTTGATGTTCTATAACAAATGACTCTTGAGAAGGCATTTGGAAAAAATCCAAGAGTGGAAGTGCTCGGTCAAATTTGAACTGAAACTAAAAATATTTGGAAAAATCATCTTCTAAAGGTATTTTTTAGAAGCTATCTGTTTCTTTTGGCATCTTCTAATGAATCTTAGGTATTCTGTAGTTATGCTACTGAAACACTGATATTGCATCCTAAGAAAAAATGCTTTGAGGAAGCGTGGCATTCTTCTGAAACTGACAGGAATAAAGTGAATAACCGAATGTTAGCCTTTGTTTGGAACCATTTCTTGTAACTTTTCTCAAAACCCTAGGATTGCATTCTGCACAGGTCATGTTTCTATTGATTGCTTGGTCACAAACCAAGCAGTGATAAGTGTACAGCCTGATCATTAGCCATCTAACTAGCTGATGGCATTCCTGAGCATGTCTCATGCAGAGTGAAACAATTCTGGCTCTTTAGTTCTTTAAGAGCTTTGCCCTGAAAATACCTCGGGACAGAAAGACATGAGAACAAGGCTAAGATAAAAATTGAGGAAGTAATGGACATTTGGGGCAAATTAATGCCACCATGCCAGTAGACTGGTTCTGTCTTTCCCTTACCTTAATAGGTCCTGAAGCTCTGTTCCAAGAGTATATTTTTGTTGTGTGAAATAGCAGCCACTGAAATGTCAGGCTAATCAATGTCACCTCACTAATTTGTCTGGATGTAGCTATGGAATTCATTGAAATTGAATCAAATCAGGAATTAACTGAAATATGTACCTTATAGGATTTAAATGGTTAATACTGAAATATATTTTTCATTAGTATAGTGTGTCTCAGTTTATATTGTGCAGCCTCCCTTTTATAAGGGGGATTGATTTTAGGGATACTGGAGAGAGACAATGTCAATTAAGAAGGGCATTTTTTCCTCTTCAATTTTTGGAAATGTTAATGGCCAAAAAATGCATTTAATGATGTTTCTTACAATTCTCATAGTTAATCAGTAGATTAACTGAACTAATACTGAAAGCAGATAATGTTGATATTTTATACTATTATAGATATACTACATATAGTATATTTAATATTATGAATAAACTATTATAGAATATTAGTAATATTATAAACTATTCCCTTACTAAGAGAAAAGTATCTTGATTCTCTCCAGTAATATAGAGATAAAATATATTGTTACCAAAGAAAAGAATGTTAGTGGGAAAAGGCTTAGAGCACTGGGTTAATTTAGCTTTGTAAATATATATATATATATATATGTATACACACACACACACACACACACACACACACACAGAAACACACACTGTATTTTCAAATTAGAGTAAAAGCTACATTCAGTGAAATGCTCAGATCTTTACTGTAAGCAGTCTATTTTGATGAAGGTGTATCAATAAACACAGTATTTCCATCATTTTAGAAGCCCCCTCAGTCCCTTTAACAGTCAGTTCCCTCAGAAACAACCACTGATTGGACTGCGAGCCAGTTTTATTTAGTCTAGAGTTCATATATTCAGAATTGTACATGTGTACTTTTTGCATGTTTATTTCATTTAGCACAGTATTTTCACAATTCATCTGTGTTTGTTTCAGTAACTTATTCCTTTTTATTGCTGAGAAGTGTTCCATTATAGGAATATCCTATAGTTGTTTTTTAAAAACTCCATTCTCTTGGTGATGGTCACGTGGGTTGTTTCCAGTTTGGGACTGTCAATAATAAAGCTGCTATGAACACTCGTGTATAAGCTATTTTGGTGTGTGTATGCTTTCATTTCTCTTGATAAAAAAGTTAGGAGTGGGATAGTTAAAAGTCCTGGGTCAGGGATAAGTGTATGTTTACCTTTTTAAGCAAATGCCAAGTGGTTTTTTGAAGTAGTTGTAGCATTTTGCCCTCTGACCTGAAATTCAGGAGAATTTCACTTGCTCTTTGTCATTTCAGCATTGGTGTTGTCAACCTTTTTTTAAATCAGTATTATAGCCATCCTTGTGGTTTTCTAAGGGTTAGGGAAAGGAGCAGAGCACAATTTTTGAAAGAATGACATTGCCCAAGGACACAGCATAAACCCATTGGAATCAAATGGGTCCAGGATGGCAGAACAGACCTTGATCCTCTGTCAGTAAGCTAAATGACACACCCAGAGACGCCATGACAGTTCTACCCCTTCCCTAAAACAGGTGGAATAATCCTCCCACTTATTAGCATATGGAATTACTCAGACCATACAAGCTAAGAACACCATGTTTTCAGGGGCGCTGGATTCGCTCTGCGATGGTCCACACTCTTGTCTGTGGAGTGTGCTTTTCTCTGAATCTGAATAAATCCATTTCTTACCTATCACTTTGTCTCTCACTGAATTCTTTTGTGCAAAGAAACATGAAGAACCTGAGCTCCCTTAGGTCCTGAAACCAAGTATGGTTAGTTTTGGTTGGGTTTGAGTCCCAGCCACGTGGGTTCAAGTCCCAAACAGGGTTTTGAGTTTAAGTCCCAATCCAAGGTAGAACGCTTTCAGTGTCTCATTGTGGTTTTGATTTGTATCTCCCGGATAATTTGTGCTTTTAAAATAAATTATTGAGGCTTCCCTGGTGGTCCAGTGGGTAGAGAGTCTTTCTTTTGATCCCTTGTCCTGGAAGATCCCTGTATGCCCAATTGCAAGCCAGTGCTCTGGAGCACATGCACCCAGAGCCGATGCTCTGTGATAAGAGGCCACTGCGCTGGGAGGCTCACACAGGCCAAAGAATAAAGATGGATGAAAAATAAATGATAATTTAGAGGCAAAACAAAACAAACAAAAACCTTTTTAATAAATAAAATAAATTATTGCCTACTTGATATTTGCATCTCTTTAAATACTTCTTTTATAAAGTATTTAAGTCTTTTGCTGATTTTCTGAGTAGACTGTCTTTGTGTTAGGTGATGTAAGTTATCTTTATCTTTTCTACATGTTAATTCCTTTGGCTGTTTTATCTGTGGTGAACACTTTCTTCCAGTTTGTGGCTTTTTATTTATTGAGTCACGCTTTTTTTAAAGAGCAAAAAATTTTAGATTTTAGATAGTTTAGTAATTATTATTTTTTATTATTATTTTTTATTTTTTTAATTATTTTTGCTTTTGTATATAGATCTGTTATTCACATTGATTCAGTTTTCAATATGGTATGAGGTGACTATCAAAGTTCTTTAATCCCCAATGGATATTCAGCTGTTGCCACACCATTTATTGAAGAGGTTTACCTTTAAACATTAATTTATTGCTGTTTTCATATATTAAGGCTCTGTTTCTAGACTTTTCAGTTCCTTTGATCTGTTGATTTATCCTTTTGGCAATACCATATTTTTTTGGTAGCCATAGCTTTATAAAAGGGCCTAAAATTAGGTGATGTCGGCCCTATACATTTCTCTTTTTATTTTTAAAGCTATTTCAGGTTGTTTTTCTTTTTCACATTTTTTTTAGCTTTAGAAAGGTGTAATTGACAGATAAAATTATGGATATTTAAAGTATACATATACTTTGTGAGTTGATCCCCCCCCATTTAGTTAATTAAGATACCTCACATATTACTCTCTCTTCTTTTGGTGAAAACTTTTAAGTATTTAAGTATTCTCTCTCTCTCTATCTCTCTCTCTATTTATTTATTTATTTATTTATTTTTTGATTTGACTGTGCTATGTCTTAACTGCAGCAAGCAGGATCTTCGTTGTATCATGTGGGATCTAGTTCCCAGGGACCAAAGTTGGGCCTTCTGCCCTGGGAGCACAGACCACTGGACCAGCAGGGAAGTCTTTTGAGTATTCTGTTAACATATTTCAGTTACACAACACAGTTTTATCTACTGTGATCGATATTTATTTATTGTGGTCGCTGTGTTATATATTGGATCCTCAGACCTTACTCATCTTAGGGTTGAAAGCTTGTACTTTTTAATGATCTGTCCTTAATGTGTCCCACTTCTTCAGCCCTGGCATCCACTTTTCTACTCTCTTTTTCTGTGAGTTTGACTTTTTAAAATAAGGATTCCACTTGTAAGTGAGGTCATGTAGGATTTGTCTTTCTCTTCCTGACTTATTTCACTTAGCATAATGTCCTCCAGGTTATTTCATGTCATGTCAGGATTTCCTTCTTTTTTTGGCTGAATAGTATTCCATTGAATACAAATACCATGTTTTCTGAATCCATTCATCTGTTGATGGGCACAGGTGGTTACCCTATCTTGGCTATTGTGAGTAGTGCTGCAGGTAACATGTTAGCATAGATACATGTTTGATTTTTTGTTCTCATTTCCTTTGGATCGCTATCTGGATTTGGAATTTCTGGGTCATATGGTAGTTCTGTTTTTTAACTTTTAGAACCTCTATGCAGTCTACAAGGTGGTTTCAGAAATGTATTCGCCACAACAAAGCACAAGGATTCCCTTTACTTCATGTCTTCGCCAACACCTGCTGTCTTTTGTCTTTTTGATAATAGTCTCTGGACTTATCTTTTTCATAACAAAAGGTATGAGGTGACAGTTCATTGTGGTGTTACTTTACATTTCCGTGATATTTAGTGATGTTGAGCACCTTTTCATGTACCTGTTGGTCATTAGTATATCTTTTTTGGAAAAAAAATCTGTTTTGTGTGTGTGTGTGTATAGATAGGTAGGTAGATATTCCAGATACTTATAATTAAATATTTATATTTAAATGTCCTGTTTTGATGGAATTGTCTTTTTCTATTGAACTTTGTGAATTATTTATATATTTTGGGTGTTAGCCTCATTAAATTTAGGTTTACAAATATTTTCTCCCATTCCATAGATTATATTTTTTTATTTTGTCAGTGGTTTATTTTGCTTTGCAGAATCTTTTTAGTTTGATGTAATTTCATTTATGTTTTTTTGCATTTATTGTCCTTGCTTTTGGTGTTATATCTGATTTTAGTTATTTTCATTTTTACCTTTTAGTGTAAAATTTTTAATTATATTGCCAATTTTAAAATACTAGATGAATTTTATGATTGCATTTAATCTATAGATATATTTTGAGGTGCCAGACCTTATTTTCTTAAATTTTCTTTAATGATCTGTCCTTAATGTGTCCCACTTCTTCAGCCCTGGCATCCACTTTTCTACTCTCTTTTTCTGTGAGTTTGACTTTTTAAAATAAGGATTCCACTTGTAAGTGAGGTCATGTAGGATTTGTCTTTCTCTTCCTGACTTATTTCACTTAGCATAATGTCCTCCAGGTTATTTCATGTCATGTCAGGATTTCCTTCTTTTTTTGGCTGAATAGTATTCCATTGAATACAAATACCATGTTTTCTGAATCCATTCATCTGTTGATGGGCACAGGTGGTTACCCTATCTTGGCTATTGTGAGTAGTGCTGCAGGTAACATGTTAGCATAGATACATGTTTGATTTTTTGTTCTCATTTCCTTTGGATCGCTATCTGGATTTGGAATTTCTGGGTCATATGGTAGTTCTGTTTTTTAACTTTTAGAACCTCTATGCAGTCTACAAGGTGGTTTCAGAAATGTATTCGCCACAACAAAGCACAAGGATTCCCTTTACTTCATGTCTTCGCCAACACCTGCTGTCTTTTGTCTTTTTGATAATAGTCTCTGGACTTATCTTTTTCATAACAAAAGGTATGAGGTGACAGTTCATTGTGGTGTTACTTTACATTTCCGTGATATTTAGTGATGTTGAGCACCTTTTCATGTACCTGTTGGTCATTAGTATATCTTTTTTGGAAAAAAAATCTGTTTTGTGTGTGTGTGTGTATAGATAGGTAGGTAGATATTCCAGATACTTATAATTAAATATTTATATTTAAATGTCCTGTTTTGATGGAATTGTCTTTTTCTATTGAACTTTGTGAATTATTTATATATTTTGGGTGTTAGCCTCATTAAATTTAGGTTTACAAATATTTTCTCCCATTCCATAGATTATATTTTTTTATTTTGTCAGTGGTTTATTTTGCTTTGCAGAATCTTTTTAGTTTGATGTAATTTCATTTATGTTTTTTTGCATTTATTGTCCTTGCTTTTGGTGTTATATCTGATTTTAGTTATTTTTCATTTTTTACCTTTTAGTGTAAAATTTTTTAATTATATTGCCAATTTTAAAATACTAGATGAATTTTAATTATGATTGCATTTAATCTATAGATATATTTTGAGGTGCCAGATACGTTAACATCATTGAGTTCTCTGATTCATAAACATAGTATTTATTTGTTTGGTTTTCTCTACTTTCTGTCAGTAATGTTTTATGATTTTCAGTGGGCAAGTCTTGTCCATCATTTGTTAACATTTATAAATTTAAGCAAATATTTACAAATATTTTGAAATATTTGGTGTTTTGATGCTATTGAAAAATACTTAAAATTATATTTTCAAATGGTTTATTTTTTAATATTTATTTTTGGATAGTGAGTTTATGTCTGCTAAGTTTACTTATTACTTTTCTTTTTATAGTTATATTTGTTGGCCACTTCTATTGGTCTTTCATTTATTTCCATCTTTGTTCTTTTGACCTGTGTGGGCCTCCTATCACAGTGGCCTCTCTGATTGCAGAGCACAGACTCTGGGCACATGTGCTCCAGAGCTCCGGCTCGGTAGTTGGACACATCAGTCCAGCTGCTCTGCGGCACGTGGGATCCTCCCAGGCCAGGGATCAAACCTGTGCCCCTTGCACTGCAAGGTGATGTCCTTACCCACTGGACCACCAGGGAAGCCCTACTTATTATTTTTTGTAGTATTCTTAAATCCTTAGGATTTCAGATGACAATTATGTCATCTGAAAATAAAGACAGTTTCTGTCCTTATAATCACTATAGATGTTTCTTGTTGTTTTCCTGCACTGAATGGAACCTCTAGTTGAGTATTGTTTTAGGTCTTTCTTTTATTATGGAAGAATATAATTTTTTCTCTTTAGGTCAACAGTACCACAGGCTATTGTCGGCTGAAAAATAGCCTGTGTATCTTGTGTAGCATGGAAAGCAGCATTGCCATTATATATCAGAGACTGGTAACATCTTTGTATTTCATGAAAGTTCTTTGTAATCCAGACAAGTGAAGGGAATGATTAGGTTTTTTTTATTTTCTCTAGTAGAGTTAACTCATCTTTCTTTATTTCACAGTTATAATCAAAAAGCTTAAGTAATTATCCATTTAGTTGTATATGTATACTTTTATTTACAAAAGATAACAGTTTTGTATGTGAAGGTCTTCTTGTCAGATTTGACTTTTTTGTCAGATCTATCTAATTTCTAGAGTTTTGCTTCATTGGAAGCCTTCAGAAGTAAATTAAGCCACTTTGGTCACTTTTGTGAAAATTGTTATCCCAGATACTTATAAAAGGCAATATAACCTTTGAAAAATTAGCTGCCTTTAGAACCTGTTTCCTCATCTCTCTAAAAAAGAATAGCAGAATACTTTCATAAGTCATAACATTATAGAAATATTTATGTAATTAATGCTTTGATGGAAAACAAAGGTGCAGAGAATTAACTTCTGGTATTACTTTTTATGTTCTGTACCTAAATCAGAGAGACTGTCTCAATAATCAGTTTCTAAGGTGTTGCTTTGTGTTTTAATTTGTATGAATTTTGTTATTAATTGCAACATTTGCTTGGATAGAAAACAAGGCTGTTTTACAAAGCTATGCAAAGGTATACATGGAAAGGATTCTTATAAATCTTTCTCAAAGACATTTAGTTCAAATTAATAGTATATTTAGGGCTTCCGGCCAGTGGGCCGCGGTAGTTGGACACATCAGTCCAGCTGCTCTGCGGCACGTGGGATCCTCCCAGGCCAGGGATCAAACCTGTGCCCCTTGCACTGCAAGGTGATGTCCTTACCCACTGGACCACCAGGGAAGCCCTACTTATTATTTTTTGTAGTATTCTTAAATCCTTAGGATTTCAGATGACAATTATGTCATCTGAAAATAAAGACAGTTTCTGTCCTTATAATCACTATAGATGTTTCTTGTTGTTTTCCTGCACTGAATGGAACCTCTAGTTGAGTATTGTTTTAGGTCTTTCTTTTATTATGGAAGAATATAATTTTTTCTCTTTAGGTCAACAGTACCACAGGCTATTGTCGGCTGAAAAATAGCCTGTGTATCTTGTGTAGCATGGAAAGCAGCATTGCCATTATATATCAGAGACTGGTAACATCTTTGTATTTCATGAAAGTTCTTTGTAATCCAGACAAGTGAAGGGAATGATTAGGTTTTTTTTATTTTCTCTAGTAGAGTTAACTCATCTTTCTTTATTTCACAGTTATAATCAAAAAGCTTAAGTAATTATCCATTTAGTTGTATATGTATACTTTTATTTACAAAAGATAACAGTTTTGTATGTGAAGGTCTTCTTGTCAGATTTGACTTTTTTGTCAGATCTATCTAATTTCTAGAGTTTTGCTTCATTGGAAGCCTTCAGAAGTAAATTAAGCCACTTTGGTCACTTTTGTGAAAATTGTTATCCCAGATACTTATAAAGGCAATATAACCTTTGAAAAATTAGCTGCCTTTAGAACCTGTTTCCTCATCTCTCTAAAAAAGAATAGCAGAATACTTTCATAAGTCATAACATTATAGAAATATTTATGTAATTAATGCTTTGATGGAAAACAAAGGTGCAGAGAATTAACTTCTGGTATTACTTTTTATGTTCTGTACCTAAATCAGAGAGACTGTCTCAATAATCAGTTTCTAAGGTGTTGCTTTGTGTTTTAATTTGTATGAATTTTGTTATTAATTGCAACATTTGCTTGGATAGAAAACAAGGCTGTTTTACAAAGCTATGCAAAGGTATACATGGAAAGGATTCTTATAAATCTTTCTCAAAGACATTTTTAGTTCAAATTAATAGTATATTTAGGGCTTCCCTGTTGGTCCAGTGGGCCGCCGGTTCAACCCCTGGCCTGGGAAGATCCCACGTGACGCGGAGCAGCTGGACCAATGTGTCCAATTACCGAGCCGGAGCTCTGGAGTGCATGCGCCCAGAGCCGGTGCTTTGCAGCGACTGAGGCCACTGCCATGGGAGGCCCACATGGGCCAAAGAACAAAAAAGATGGATGAAAATAGATAAATGAAAGACCAACAGAAGTGGCCTGCCTGCCCGCCCCTCTCCTTCCCCAACCCGCCCCCCCCCCAAATAGTATATTTATTTGGATCTTTAATAGTTTATTAATAGTATATTTATTTGGATCTTAGTAATACTGCTACTCTGGGTAGAAAGTAGGTTTAATGCTTTTCCTGTTTTTGTTTTCGTATTTTCAAATTTTCTTTAGACATTAAAGTATTAGAACTTAACTAGAGTAAATTGATTTTGAGGTATATAGTTATTGTTTCTAAGTCTTCCTATTCAAAATTCTAGATGAGATACTTGCTATTAACTGTAATCTATTTAGCATTGTGAGTTTTTTTCCTTTTAGTGATTTTGTTGTTTAATATGCCTCCAAAGCAGGACCCTAAAGTGCTGTCTAGTGTTCTGACGCACAATGAAGGCTGTGCTGTCTTACCCAGAAAAGACATGCGTTGAATAAATAAGCTTCATTTGACATGAGTTCTAGTGCTATTGTCCATGAATTCAATGTTAATGAATAAATAATAGATTCTGAATAAGGTTTCTTCAAAGAGAAACATACATAAAACAATAGTAGATATTGATCAAATGACAAAACTATTGTGACCAGAGGTTTACAGAAACCGATTTATTTATTTTCCCTAAGAGCAATGGTGCATTATTTGCTAATTCAGTGTTTGCAGCCACTTTATAGATTGTAACTACCATGGATAACAAGAATTAACTGTATAGTTGACCTTTGAATAATGCACGTGTTAATCTGC
The DNA here is from genome assembly GCA_022376925.1 of Tragulus kanchil. NCBI lineage: Eukaryota > Metazoa > Chordata > Mammalia > Artiodactyla > Tragulidae > Tragulus > Tragulus kanchil. Next base: position 49,960,836 of record JAIOJX010000029.1, on the reverse strand, counting down.
ATATAATTTATAATTGGCCCTCTGTATCATTGGATTCAGCCAGCCATGGATTGTAACGTATACTGTTGAAATGTATCTGCACATATATGGACCCAGGCTGTTTAAACCCTGATAGTTCAAGGGCTAACTTGAACTATGTATTACATTTGTGATGGTTACAAAGCTTCTAACATGTCTGTTACAATTTGCACTCATTTGTTTTTTATTTTTGAGTAAGATTTTGTTGTTGTTGTTTAACCATTACAGCTCTTTAAGTTTATGCATAGTATAATTTATCAATCCTTCTAATTTTTTTGCTTTGTTTAGAAAGACCTTCCTTAATTTTTAAAGTATTGTATATTTTCCTCTGGTCCTTTTAAATTTTATTGTTTAGTATTAAAATATTTGATTTCAGCTTATATTTTTTCTCTTTTTAAAAATGGCTGGCTGGTTGAAAAAAACACTTAAAAAGCAAGTATATTTTCTCCATTCAAAATGCTATTACAGTGTCATATATCAAATTTCTTTAGTTAAATGTATTATTTTTGTACAACATGTTTTCAATTTTGTAAAATGTACTTGCACAGAAAGGAAGAGACCAGAAGAGAAGTATGCCAATATTTATACCAGATACGTAAGATGGAGCCTAAATAGTGAGCCCAGTTGGGCTAGCATGTGTTTCCCAAATGTTTTAATCTATCATTTCTGTGGGAGATTCTAAAGCCAGTAGAAAATTAATATCAGGTGATGCCTCGATTCTTAGGGCTTTTGGTTCAAAGTAGAACAAAAGTATCTTAAATTTGCCAGTAGAAATTTTGTGGATTCTCTGTATGCCATTATTCCTAACAGGTCAGCATGGAGAAAAATATTTCAGCACTGCATTCTTAGTGTAACATTCAGGTCCCATGAAATGGATTCACTTTCCTTAGTTAAGTCTCCCATTGTTTGGAAATGTTAGTTTATTACTCAACAATCCACACTAACCTACAAGGCCAATAATAGCTTGCTAAATATAACAGACCCCACACATCCCTATAATTCTACAAATGAATGGTTTCATATAGAGAGAACCCCTACCGTGGTCATGAAACCCAAATTAGTTATTTCTGCCTGCCTTTTCTAAAACAGAGTCTTTGAGGAGGTAACAGAGTTAGTGATGTTGAACATTAATAGTGATGATCCTGCTGACAACCCTCCAATTTAAAAAATCATTAGGTATTTTTTAATCCAGTTTTCTGTGTGGCATTAAATGTTCACAGCTTCTTAAACAGCTATGTGACACCATTCTTGGGAGACACTTAAGATTTACCCTCCCTAATCCTAAGCCCCAAAACCAAACCACAACGGAAATAGTAACAGAAGTAAGAGCTTATGGAAGATTTTACATCGAGGCTTCCTTAGAACTGAAGTTAGCAATATTCTGATTCATTTTTTGCTGGGCAGCTGTAGTTTTTAAGGTAGCTTAGATTTTCCATACACTTAGTGATCCCTCTTTTCACCAGCAAACACAGCAGGACTGAAAGCAGTTCATCAACCCAAGTGGTCTCCGTTAACACAACTAGGAGGTAGAATAATGAACTGGGTCTCTTTTTTACAGATCATCTCCTATCTATAGAAGTGAATTTGTTTATCAAATCCTGGTTGATTTTTCTACCAACTTGGTTGGACCTAAACTCCCAATTATATACCAGTGCTTCTTAGTTGGAGACCTAGTGGTTCCTTGTGGTTTTGTTAATGGCAGCATCTTTACTTGCCTTATTATCATACATATCAGATATAAATTTGATGTTGACTTTTTGCCACATTAAGTTCATTTGGGTCTTCTCTTGGGCCAGTTAATAATCTGTCAGTAAGTGCTGGAGGTATTTGCTATAAAAACATTGAGATGCTATCTTTAGGGCTTTTGGTTCAAAGTAGAACAAAAGTATCTTAAATTTGCCAGTAGAAATTTTGTGGATTCTCTGTATGCCATTATTCCTAACAGGTCAGCATGGAGAAAAATATTTCAGCACTGCATTCTTAGTGTAACATTCAGGTCCCATGAAATGGATTCACTTTCCTTAGTTAAGTCTCCCATTGTTTGGAAATGTTAGTTTATTACTCAACAATCCACACTAACCTACAAGGCCAATAATAGCTTGCTAAATATAACAGACCCCACACATCCCTATAATTCTACAAATGAATGGTTTCATATAGAGAGAACCCCTACCGTGGTCATGAAACCCAAATTAGTTATTTCTGCCTGCCTTTTCTAAAACAGAGTCTTTGAGGAGGTAACAGAGTTAGTGATGTTGAACATTAATAGTGATGATCCTGCTGACAACCCTCCAATTTAAAAAATCATTAGGTATTTTTTAATCCAGTTTTCTGTGTGGCATTAAATGTTCACAGCTTCTTAAACAGCTATGTGACACCATTCTTGGGAGACACTTAAGATTTACCCTCCCTAATCCTAAGCCCCAAAACCAAACCACAACGGAAATAGTAACAGAAGTAAGAGCTTATGGAAGATTTTACATCGAGGCTTCCTTAGAACTGAAGTTAGCAATATTCTGATTCATTTTTTGCTGGGCAGCTGTAGTTTTTAAGGTAGCTTAGATTTTCCATACACTTAGTGATCCCTCTTTTCACCAGCAAACACAGCAGGACTGAAAGCAGTTCATCAACCCAAGTGGTCTCCGTTAACACAACTAGGAGGTAGAATAATGAACTGGGTCTCTTTTTTACAGATCATCTCCTATCTATAGAAGTGAATTTGTTTATCAAATCCTGGTTGATTTTTCTACCAACTTGGTTGGACCTAAACTCCCAATTATATACCAGTGCTTCTTAGTTGGAGACCTAGTGGTTCCTTGTGGTTTTGTTAATGGCAGCATCTTTACTTGCCTTATTATCATACATATCAGATATAAATTTGATGTTGACTTTTTGCCACATTAAGTTCATTTGGGTCTTCTCTTGGGCCAGTTAATAATCTGTCAGTAAGTGCTGGAGGTATTTGCTATAAAAACATTGAGATGCTATCTTTCAAGTTCTCTGAACATGGGATAGAGAATATCATATTCTATGCAAATCTTCCCTAATATCTTTTACTCTGTCTTTCATGGATTTTGGCGAAGGATAATTAGACAGAGTTGAAGGCTACGCACATTCTTCTCTCATAGATAGACTATACATAGCGTTTCAGTTATATACTTGTGTGGTACATAGTGCTCCCAAATTTGGCTTTAATTAATTAAAACAATGTATTACTATGTAATGGCTCTGCCCATTGATTTTCATGGACACTTGACAATTGAAAATCTGGATAATTTTTACTTGCCGTCTTTCATGTATTTGTAGTCAGATAGTGCCTGGACTCCACTTAAGGTTCTACTAGACATTACAGGTGACTTCTTCCTTCACACACCCAGAGCCTCATCAGTGATGGCTGGAACCACTGGGCACTGGTCAAGCAGATCTCTGACTGGGCAAATTTATGAAATCAAGAAACATAATCTATCTTTAGGAAATTTCTTTTCATCTAACTGTGATTTCAGTCCTGTTCCTCCTGCTCTGCAGTTTTGTGCATGTAAGAACTATAGCCTATTGTGTAAGATATGGGGTGCCATTTAAATGGGCTGGAAGAGAGCCAGTCTAGAAATACAATGTGCAAAGTTTTTCTTTGCTGTTTCAAATTACATGTGCAAATTTTTACTAATGCTATAAACTGAAGCCTTTGACACAGTGTTTTTCAGTGTTTAGAGGTTTGTATTTCTTTTTATTTTTAATTTTAGCCTCTTTTATTGATTTTTTATTTATTTGTTTTAATCCATCTTTTATTCTTTGGCCTGTATGGGCCACGCATTGCAGTGGGGTTTGTATTTCTTTTTATGGAGAATTAACAAAATTTTCTCAATGGCTCCAGATGGGCATACCTTTAAAAATTTTTATAAACATAAAAATTGATAACTTTTCCTTTTTTATTTATCTATTTTCATCTGTTTTTATTCTTTGGCCTGTGTGGGCCTGCCATTGCTGTGGCCTCTCTGACTGCAGAGCACCGACTCTGGGTGCATGTGCTCCAGAGTGCTGGCCTGCAGTTGGACACACAGGTCCAGTCGCTCTGTAGCTCGTGGCATCTTCCCGGGCTAGGGATTGGACCGATGCCTCTTGCACTGAAAGGCAGACTCTTTACCCATTGGACTACCAGGGAAGTCCCTAACTTTTCCTTTGATAAACTGTTAAGAATTAGATTATAGCTGTGTTGAACTTAATTTTTTCATATTCAGTTTTTCTTAATTATCTCAATTTTTGCTTGCAAGGAACCATATGTGTACAAATTGTTTCCTCTAGATTTTGAAACCGTGGCTGTTTTTATTTGTATAGCCTCATTTGTTTTTGAAGAACTACTGACAAGCACCCTATGGTTCTCATTCTTAATTTTTTCTTCATGACACCAAGACACCTACTACCTGGAGTAATTTGAAAATTAGATATAAATCTGCTGCATCATTAGAATGCAGTATAGGTTTAGTATCATTACTGGTTTTGAATCATCTGGAAGGAAGGATTTTTGTATGAATTAAGCTGCATGTCTTACCTTCGGGCTAATCAAGCCACCTTTGCTGCCATTTGGTTTAATACGATATCTAGCATGTCTAATTTCAGCACCTGAACGTTTAAGGCACTTAACTAGAAAGAAATATTATGTTGGATCTGCCTCTACAGGTTTTGTCAGATGAGGGAATATATATGGTAATGTTTACCAAAGAAAGACTGAAAATTTCCAAGAAGGTATTCCCCAAATTAGACTCTAATGATCACTTTTCTTTTTCTAGTTCACCAGTGAGAGTTTTCCTGCATTTGAGCTCTTTGATTAAAAAATTAAGGAAAAAAATCAAAGAACTGTGTTAAGTGAAACTTGCTAGCTTTGTTTTATTCTGTGACCAACATTTCCTTGGCCACTAGGTTACTGCAAGGATGATTTAAGCGAGGTGAAAGAGTGATTTTTGCAGAAGCTGTTTCAATGATGACGCATTGTTAGTGTGACAACGGTAATGAACATAGGCTCTGGACCCCATTGGATGCTTTATGACTCCTTCATTTAGTAACCATATGACCTTGAACTGGTTAATCTCTCTGGACCTTGTTCTCTCTATTTCCTCATCTACAAAATGTAGATAGTAAGAGTTCTTACACAAAGTAAATGAGATGTGCATGTGCACTGTTATCTTCATTTGCTCCTTCAGATCTAGTCTCTACCCTTTTCCTCCTTGCTCTCTTTCCCAGGAAGCTGACCTGCGTGGACCACGAGAGGCTTCCTTGTCCTTGACACTTGGTTTGGGCAATAGGAATCCCAGACAGAAGAACAGAGAGAGGATTGGAACTGAGGTTGGACATTTTTTCTAAACCGTTGCCCTGTAGCATTTCCTTAGGATGTCACTGTTTCATCCCAGAAACTTGATAGGTAGCGTATGTGCTTAACATAGTGTCTTATACATTGTAAATACTGGACAGAGTAACATTTATCATCTAAAAGACTTAAAAGCACGTAAATCAGTGTTAAACAATATATACAACCAGTAAGCTGAACAAGGGCTGTGCTTGTGCTAAAAGCACAGCTCTATTTTATTTACTGCAGTATGTTTAAACTTCACTTAGAGGAGATATTTTCCTCTGCCTCTAAAGGAAAACTCCAGCAGTTTGCTGATCTCTGATTTCTCTGCTCACTGTGAAGTGTCTACCCTGCAATTACTTTAGGACACAGACACACAAACAAATCAGTAGTTACAATATCCTGGACATGTAGTAATAAAGATCTGACCTTGATCAGTTCCTCTCCTATTCACCAGGTTGTGTCTGCTCTTGACTAGTACCTGCTGCTGGGGAGAGGCGAGGTCCTGGCTCTCTCCCATCTTACTCCTCTGTATCTCTCTATTGCTGTTTTAGAAATGCTGGAGTGTTGTGGGTGGGAGAGAACGCTGCTTGGTTAGGGCTTCACTCTCTGTGACTTAACAGAACTGGTGCCTGGAGATGGATGAGGCTGATGGATTCTTCTCTCATGGATTCTATATGAGTTCTTCACAGCTTTCCTGCTGGGCTTTCTCTCTCACAGTTCCCTTGGCCAGGATACAGAATTATCTCTCACTCCAGTTTGCTCCATCTGACATATATCTGATGTAAACCATGGAAGCATTCCTCCTCCTCATTGCCAATTCAGCAGTCTTCCTTTGCTTCTTACTCCAGTGCTTAGTTGGTGTATAAAATTCCAGAAGGAGGCAGGTCCAGTCTTCAGCCCACTTGAGCTTTGAGGCACCTGTCATCTTTGTCTCTAGTGTTCTGAAGCACATTTCACAGCTTCCATGGAGTTATCTTGAAGCTCCCTACCAGGTCTGGGGATAGAAGGCAGCACACCCCAATCCATCTTCAAAAACTGTTGAAGGTGAAGATAGTTCACTCTATATTTTTAAAACTGCCAGCTCCTCTGGCTCCTTTTCTATCCCTGGATAGACTGAGAGATTCAAGAGTCTGGAACAGATTCTGGTAGAGTTATTCCTTGGTAAATCTGCACAAGGTGATTATTTGGTATATAATATCTGTCATATAAGCCTCATTGTAGAAACACACATTTTATTACATTTGCCAACTTTGCTTACTGCTGGTTTTTTTTTTTTTTTTTTTGAGTTTCTGTTTCTTACCACAAAACCTTAATAATTGGGACCTAGCTTGAAAATAAGAGTTTTTCTGATTGATAGTTTGATTATGACATTCATATTATTTTTCTTCAGCATGTGTTTGAGTCTTTTTACTATGGGTTCCAACTGAAGATAGGATGAGGCAGAAGTAGGAGTTGCTCCAAACATCTTTAGTGATTGATAGTGACATCTGGTGCTAGATGCGGTGGGTGAGGCAAAAACACAGCGAGGCGTTTTGCACTCTGGAATTTATAATGCAAAGGGAGAGGTGAGATCTGAAATAGAGAAGAATCATTTTCATGGAAAATAGGATAAAGTGCCATGGGAATTCAGAGGGAAGAAAGTGCTTATTCAGTCTGAAGGGTCTATGGCCAGAACATACTTCTGCAAGTTTCTAGGTTACAGAAGATAAAAAGGAGCAGTTGAAAGGTCCTTGATGCAAAACTTGACTCTTTATGTGGCATCTCCCTTTAACTTAGCTAATAAAAAGCTTTCAACTCAAACAAACCGCTTCAAGCCAGCAAGCAATGTCTGTGGTTAGAGATTGAGATTAGACCACAGTCCTGATACTTGCTGAGTCTGTTTGCAATCCTTGATGTCAGTAGTAACAGCAGGTGGATTCAGGGGTGCAAGAGAATAAGACACAAAAATGTTAGCTCTGAACTCTTGCCATTCTTTGAAAGTGATGCTGTAGGAATGTGAATGCTTGTAGAAAGAGATTAAAGGCTGCATCTGTTAAAATTATATTAAGAATTGAAGTGAAAAGGTCTGATATGTCCCTGTTTACAAAAAGAGTGTGTTTTCTTTAAGAAAAAAATGTGTAAATTTTCAAATATACATGAAGTAAAGAGAATGGACTAATGAATTCTCATGTAGTACTCATCCTGAAAAGAGGCCTCCAAAACAGTTAAAATAATTATATTTTGTCTTAGGTTTTTACTCAGCAAAAATGCATATTCTGAAAAAAATACATACTCTAAATGAAAAATGTAATGACACTGGAACAGCAATGTACTAATTAGTATTCTGGCAAAGACGACCATTTTAATTTCAAAGATTAATTTATGATCTAATCACTTGTGCAAAATTTCTTTTGATATGCAACATGAAGGCATGATGTCTTTGATAAATCTGATTGCAAGGATAATTTTATTCTTCTCTTTATATATTAAAAAGTTTTAAGCATATGGAATTAGTAAATATATATCATTTTCACATTTATAGTACTTGTTGAGTAATCACCAGATCATAAGCTTAATTCATCAAAGAACAAATGATATGCCAGACTTCCCACTTTATCTGCCTGTGATGTCTTTTCTTATTATTCAGCAGTCGTTACGGAGGTCTCCTCTTTCTCTCCCATTCCTCTGGCCTTTTGAATGCACAGTCAGTGATTCTTCAAGCCTCAATTTGTACTGGTGCCTAAAAGCTGGTTAGCCTTGTCTATCTTCCTTTTTCCTTGGATATGTCATTTTAGAATTTCAATATTCTAGTCACAGCCTTCCTATAGAGTATATAGCATGTGGACTGTACATGACTTTAAAGAAAAATGGCTCATTACCACGGACTGACTCTTCCTCACAAAGAGAAAACAAATAATAAAATTTTAAAACAAAACCCTGAGCATCCAATGCAGGAGATTAACACTAGCTGTCATTGCCCCACTTTTTTGTGGGTCTTATTATAAGAAAGCAACAGTGAAATGGTCCCATCTCAAACTGTGAGCTGCCAATTAGACATTTATCCTCATCTTTGAAATTATTCTCAGTACTCATGCTAAACGGATTTCACCTCTGTCATATGTTGTGGTTTATGTCAGTCAACAGTGTGTGATTTATCACTAAAGTCACAATTCTTTTTTTTTGAGAGGCAGAAAAAGAATAGTCCCAGTTTTGATGATAAGATTGGGATATTTAATTAACCACCTCAAAGAAATTTAAAAATCCACAATTTCAATCTCCCCTGTCTTCAGCCCAGGTTGAAAACAGTGTTTACTATGTAATGAAAGTTCAAGAAAGGATGATATCAAGTTCATTGTAATTGATAGAACAAGTTATTGGAATAATAATTTTGAATATAAGTTGCAAAGAGAATATTAACAGATTTCTGTGATGTTTTTGTCTTTTAAAAATCAGAATTGAATTGATAGCAGATTGATTCACTTTGTTGACTTACCTGTTCAAAATATCTGATGTAATTATTTAAACTATTTTGATGATGTTAGTAATTCTTAAGTCAAATAAGGAATATAAACAGTTTGATAGTTCTTGATCACTATTATGGGGGAAGATGCAGCCTTTCTCAGCAATGAAGACTGATATATTGATACATGCAATAATATGCATTTATCAAAAGCATGTTGATTGAAATAAACTCATCTCAAAAAGTTGCATACTCTGTGATTCCACTTATGCAACTCTCAAAAAGGCAAAGCTGTGAGATAAAGGTGTTTTTTTAAAAATTTTTTACAGAGTTTTGTTGTTTACCGCCACACATTGACCTGAATCCACTATAGTTATACATATGTAGGCCCCCAACCTACCCCCCATCTCCCTTTCCATCCCACCCCTCTAGGGTTACCACAGAGCCCCTGTTTGAGATCCCTTAGTCCCACAGCATATTCCCCTCCCTCACCCCAATGTCCATAAAACTGTTCTCTATGTCCATCTCTCCATGGCTGCTCTGCATATTCATTTATCAACACCATCTTTCTATATTCCATATATATATGTCAGTATACAATATTTGAGAAAAACATATTGACAGAGAGCATATGAGTAGCTCCTTCAGGTTAGAGATGAGAGAATGTGTCTACAAAGGGGTGGCAATCAAAGGAGTTCTGGGGTGACAAAACTGTTCCATTCCTGGTCGTGGTGCTAGTTATACAAACCTATTTTTGTTGTGGTTTAGTCGCCAAGTCATGGTTAACTCTTTGCAAACCCATGGACTGTAGCCCCCCAGGCTTCCCTGTCCATGGGATTCCCCAGGCAAGAATACTGGAGTGGACTGCCATTTCCTCCTCAAGGATATCTTCCCCACCCAGGGAGTGAACCCATGTCTCCTGTATTGGCAGGTCGATTCTTTACTGCTAAGCCACCAGGGAAGGCCATATAAATCTATGGGCTTTAAACATGAGTTTAAAACCATAGAACTGTATACCAAACAAGTTAGCTTATTGAATATTAATTAAAAATAGAGGAAAAAAAGTAGAATCTAAAACAAAATGAAACAATAAGCAATACTGATCCTTCAAGCTTTAAAAAAAAAAACAGATTTCTTTTTTTCAAAATAATTTCTGTTTTGTAATTAAATTTAAAACTATTTTGATGATGTTAGTAATTCTTAAGTCAAATAAGGAATATAAACAGTTTGATAGTTCTTGATCACTATTATGGGGGAAGATGCAGCCTTTCTCAGCAATGAAGACTGATATATTGATACATGCAATAATATGCATTTATCAAAAGCATGTTGATTGAAATAAACTCATCTCAAAAAGTTGCATACTCTGTGATTCCACTTATGCAACTCTCAAAAAGGCAAAGCTGTGAGATAAAGGTGTTTTTTTAAAAATTTTTTACAGAGTTTTGTTGTTTACCGCCACACATTGACCTGAATCCACTATAGTTATACATATGTAGGCCCCCAACCTACCCCCCATCTCCCTTTCCATCCCACCCCTCTAGGGTTACCACAGAGCCCCTGTTTGAGATCCCTTAGTCCCACAGCATATTCCCCTCCCTCACCCCAATGTCCATAAAACTGTTCTCTATGTCCATCTCTCCATGGCTGCTCTGCATATTCATTTATCAACACCATCTTTCTATATTCCATATATATATGTCAGTATACAATATTTGAGAAAAACATATTGACAGAGAGCATATGAGTAGCTCCTTCAGGTTAGAGATGAGAGAATGTGTCTACAAAGGGGTGGCAATCAAAGGAGTTCTGGGGTGACAAAACTGTTCCATTCCTGGTCGTGGTGCTAGTTATACAAACCTATTTTTGTTGTGGTTTAGTCGCCAAGTCATGGTTAACTCTTTGCAAACCCATGGACTGTAGCCCCCCAGGCTTCCCTGTCCATGGGATTCCCCAGGCAAGAATACTGGAGTGGACTGCCATTTCCTCCTCAAGGATATCTTCCCCACCCAGGGAGTGAACCCATGTCTCCTGTATTGGCAGGTCGATTCTTTACTGCTAAGCCACCAGGGAAGGCCATATAAATCTATGGGCTTTAAACATGAGTTTAAAACCATAGAACTGTATACCAAACAAGTTAGCTTATTGAATATTAATTAAAAATAGAGGAAAAAAAGTAGAATCTAAAACAAAATGAAACAATAAGCAATACTGATCCTTCAAGCTTTACTGTCTCCATCACTCCTATTTTTCAAGTTCAGTCTATTTTCTTGAGTTGCCCTTTTCTTCCTTTAAAGGGTATTAATGAATGTATCATTTATCATGTGGTTCTTAACAATAGAATTCACTTCCTAGATCAATAATACTACTTAAATTAACAGTGTTTACTGCCTACATCACTTATCAGTGGACACATCAGAAATGGGTTTGCACTGTTACTTACCTCTCTCTGGTGGGCTTGTCTTATTTCTCTAGGAAGAGTTGAAGCTGGCATTTATTGTTATGTAACAATACCTTTTCTTCTAAGTATGCATACTGTTTTACCTTTTGTTCTAAGTGAGAATAGTTAAAAAATAAGATAGTGTTAATATTTCCATTTTTGGAGATGAAGAAATATAATCTTGTAAAATTGCATGAATTATTCAGAATTAGGCAAATAGTAGGAGGCAAAGCTGTGGAGCAAGCATAGGCCTGAGTGATTCACAAACCCATTGTCTTCCCTGTGTATCATCCATGATGCTCCACAATCAGTTGGCTTGCTACCAGAATTATTTAGAATCCCCATGTCTTCAAGGACTTCTTGACGTGTGAATGAAATACTTATATGTGTATATATACACACATACAGGTACATGCACACATATATATGTTTGAGTTGTTGTGAAAGGTACTCTTAAGGCGTTTGAATACTTAAGTTGGGCTGAACACTTGTCCCCTAGATTCAGTGTTGGACTCTGATGTGTCCAGCTGTGATGTGGTTACGCTGAAATAGCTAGGGAAATGATGTATGGGCTGTAGGGGTAAAGGCTAGGCTTGCCTCTTGATAATTTTCTTGGAAATTGGCAATCATTCCCTGTCCATGGGATTCCCCAGGCAAGAATACTGGAGTGGACTGCCATTTCCTCCTCAAGGATATCTTCCCCACCCAGGGAGTGAACCCATGTCTCCTGTATTGGCAGGTCGATTCTTTACTGCTAAGCCACCAGGGAAGGCCATATAAATCTATGGGCTTTAAACATGAGTTTAAAACCATAGAACTGTATACCAAACAAGTTAGCTTATTGAATATTAATTAAAAATAGAGGAAAAAAAGTAGAATCTAAAACAAAATGAAACAATAAGCAATACTGATCCTTCAAGCTTTACTGTCTCCATCACTCCTTTTTTTCAAGTTCAGTCTATTTTCTTGAGTTGCCCTTTTCTTCCTTTAAAGGGTATTAATGAATGTATCATTTATCATGTGGTTCTTAACAATAGAATTCACTTCCTAGATCAATAATACTACTTAAATTAACAGTGTTTACTGCCTACATCACTTATCAGTGGACACATCAGAAATGGGTTTGCACTGTTACTTACCTCTCTCTGGTGGGCTTGTCTTATTTCTCTAGGAAGAGTTGAAGCTGGCATTTATTGTTATGTAACAATACCTTTTCTTCTAAGTATGCATACTGTTTTACCTTTTGTTCTAAGTGAGAATAGTTAAAAAATAAGATAGTGTTAATATTTCCATTTTTGGAGATGAAGAAATATAATCTTGTAAAATTGCATGAATTATTCAGAATTAGGCAAATAGTAGGAGGCAAAGCTGTGGAGCAAGCATAGGCCTGAGTGATTCACAAACCCATTGTCTTCCCTGTGTATCATCCATGATGCTCCACAATCAGTTGGCTTGCTACCAGAATTATTTAGAATCCCCATGTCTTCAAGGACTTCTTGACGTGTGAATGAAATACTTATATGTGTATATATACACACATACAGGTACATGCACACATATATATGTTTGAGTTGTTGTGAAAGGTACTCTTAAGGCGTTTGAATACTTAAGTTGGGCTGAACACTTGTCCCCTAGATTCAGTGTTGGACTCTGATGTGTCCAGCTGTGATGTGGTTACGCTGAAATAGCTAGGGAAATGATGTATGGGCTGTAGGGGTAAAGGCTAGGCTTGCCTCTTGATAATTTTCTTGGAAATTGGCAATCACACTGAAGAACAGAATAGAATAAAAGGCTTGAGAACTGTGTGATTGGGCTTTAATACCCTATGGCATTCATTGTATGTAACAAATTAAATTATCTCCTATGCTTTTGGAATGTGACTAATTGATACCATCCTTGGGAGAAATGAGATCACTCAAATTATTTTCTGAGTTCTGAAAGTTCAAGTGAGAATCCTCAGTTGGGAAAGGCTGGAAATATAGAGTTAGTAGAAGTGAGGTTCATGCTCTTAGGTATAAGGAAAGGGAGCTTGGGGTAGACAGAAGGGGAAAGTTCTCTTGAGTGAAAGGAGAAGCCATTACCACCCTGTGACCCACGTGTTGGTGAGCAGTGGTGGGCAGTGCTTTTATCCACTGGGTGGTCAATCAGTACTAGGTGAGGAAAGTCCAAATAGGGTTTGGAATGTTCTCCTAGAATTGGCATCCCTAGGAGGCTTGAATTTATTTTTCATGAGCTCTGAGCAAAGTATTTTGATCTCAAAGGTATCTTCTTTCTTTTCTGAGGTGTACTCTAAGATGAAGGATAAAACTAAACAAAGCCATTTAGAAAGTTGTGCCTCTTTTAATAAGCCTTTACCAAGGTGTAACATCAAGGCTTTCTCTGAAATCTTGCCTCTTATTTTTGCTGCTGCTGCTCAAATGTTTCAAAGTCCAAAATAATAGTACTTTGTGATTTAGTGTATCATAGACATTGACATGTCACTGTTAGGGGGCTTTTGCCCACTCGTCATCTTTGGTGCTATTTCATCACATTGCAAATAGCTGCTTTATATCAATTTTCTTTTCCTCTCAGCATCTGTCTTTCTGTACTAAGATTTCCCAGCTTTCTTTTATATACCATCTATGTACTATGTACTTTGTCCACATAGTATAAAATATTGGCCCATAACAGTACTTCTGGTCCCAAAGCCCATTTTCTTTTTCTGCCTATATTTTCAACTTATTACTTTTACTTTGCTTTTTCCATCTTCATGCCAATGGTGCCATGTCTTAATCTTGTATAGTTGGCACATGCAGTTAATTTGCTGCTTATGTTTTGTTAGTTAATTAACAGACATTTAATATATCATGTCATATCTTATTTCTTAACTTTTCATTTTTATTCTTTTAACTCTTAAAAGCATTTTCTCTGAGCATTCACTCAACAGAATAGAGTAAAAGGCTTGAGAACTGTGTGATTGGGCTTTAATACCCTATGGCATTCATTGTATGTAACAAATTAAATTATCTCCTATGCTTTTGGAATGTGACTAATTGATACCATCCTTGGGAGAAATGAGATCACTCAAATTATTTTCTGAGTTCTGAAAGTTCAAGTGAGAATCCTCAGTTGGGAAAGGCTGGAAATATAGAGTTAGTAGAAGTGAGGTTCATGCTCTTAGGTATAAGGAAAGGGAGCTTGGGGTAGACAGAAGGGGAAAGTTCTCTTGAGTGAAAGGAGAAGCCATTACCACCCTGTGACCCACGTGTTGGTGAGCAGTGGTGGGCAGTGCTTTTATCCACTGGGTGGTCAATCAGTACTAGGTGAGGAAAGTCCAAATAGGGTTTGGAATGTTCTCCTAGAATTGGCATCCCTAGGAGGCTTGAATTTATTTTTCATGAGCTCTGAGCAAAGTATTTTGATCTCAAAGGTATCTTCTTTCTTTTCTGAGGTGTACTCTAAGATGAAGGATAAAACTAAACAAAGCCATTTAGAAAGTTGTGCCTCTTTTAATAAGCCTTTACCAAGGTGTAACATCAAGGCTTTCTCTGAAATCTTGCCTCTTATTTTTGCTGCTGCTGCTCAAATGTTTCAAAGTCCAAAATAATAGTACTTTGTGATTTAGTGTATCATAGACATTGACATGTCACTGTTAGGGGGCTTTTGCCCACTCGTCATCTTTGGTGCTATTTCATCACATTGCAAATAGCTGCTTTATATCAATTTTCTTTTCCTCTCAGCATCTGTCTTTCTGTACTAAGATTTCCCAGCTTTCTTTTATATACCATCTATGTACTATGTACTTTGTCCACATAGTATAAAATATTGGCCCATAACAGTACTTCTGGTCCCAAAGCCCATTTTCTTTTTCTGCCTATATTTTCAACTTATTACTTTTACTTTGCTTTTTCCATCTTCATGCCAATGGTGCCATGTCTTAATCTTGTATAGTTGGCACATGCAGTTAATTTGCTGCTTATGTTTTGTTAGTTAATTAACAGACATTTAATATATCATGTCATATCTTATTTCTTAACTTTTCATTTTTATTCTTTTTAACTCTTAAAAGCATTTTCTCTGAGCATTCACTCTTAATGACTCCTGAGGTTTATACCAGCTCCAAGTATGTAACTAGTCTTTTCTTTTTTTTTTTTTTTTTAGTTTTAACTTCATGCCACGAGCTTTTTCCTAGTTATTATTTTCATCCATCTTTATTCTTTGGTCTGTGTGGGCCTCCCATCGCAGTGGCCTCTCTTCTTGCAGAGCACCGGCTCTGGGCGCATGCTCTCGGTAGCGCTGGCTTTTAATTGAACGCACCGGTCCAGACGGTCCGCGGCACGTGGAATCTTCTCAGGCCAGGGATCAAACCGGTGCCCCTTGCACTGCAAGGTGGCCTCTTTACCCTCTGGACCACCAGAGAAGCCCTGTAACTAGTCTTATATGAAGTTAGAGTCCTATCTGTGCTATTTATGGACATCGGGAGAAATTTTTGAACTCAAAATAGCGTTCCCTTTGGTATTATCTTTATTTTTAAAAACTATCTGGATTTTATCAGCTAGGGGCCTGGATATATGTAAAGTACTCTTTAATATATGTAGAGTACTTTGCATATATCCTCAAAGAGGACTAAAATGAAAGTGAAAGTTGCTCAGTCGTGTCCAACTGTTTGCAATTCACGGACAAGCTATGGGATTCTCCAGGCAAGAATACTGGCGTAGGTAGACATTCCCTTCTCCAGGGAATTTTCCCAACCCAGGAGTTAAATCCAGGTCACCTGTATTGTAGGAGGATTCTTTACCATCTGAGCCACTAATGTATGAGTCATGCATTTTCTCTGCATTCTTAGCATTTGATGTTGTCATTAGTTTTTGTTTTAGCAAGACTTATAGGTGTGTAGTGATGTCTGTTTGTGGTCTTATTTTGAATTTTCTTAATGAGTAGCAATGTGGAACATCTTTTCATGTGTTTATTTGCAATCTGTATATTCTCTTTGGTGAAATATCTCTTCATGCATTTTGTTCATATTATATCTATCTATCTATATAAAAATGACAGAAATGGCACCCACTCCAGTGTTCTTGCCTGGAGAATCCTATGGAGAGAAGAACCTGGTGGACTGCAGTCCATGGGATCACACACACACACAGATACACACACACACACACGCACACACAGTGGGATTTTAAAGTATATATTTATTTCTTTATTTGGCTGTATCAGGTCTTAGTTGTGGCACACAGAGTCGCTAACTGTGGCACATGGTGGGGGGTCCATAGTAGTTGGGCTCTGTAGTTGTGGCATACAAGCTTAGTTACTCTGTAGCATGTTGGATCTTAGTTTCCTAACCAGGAGTCAAACCCACATCCCCTGCATTGCCTGGTGATTCTCAAGCACTGGACCACCAGGGAAGTCCCGTGTTTAATTTCTGATTAGAAATTTTTATACTGTTGAGTTTTGAGAGCTTTATATAAATTCTAGGCACTCATCTTTTTTGGGATATGTGGATTAGCAAATGATTTTTCCTAGTCTGTAACATATCTCTTTATTCTTTGAACAGGGTCTTTCATAGAAGAAGAATTTTTAATTTTGTTGAATTTCACTGTACCAATTTTCCCTTTTATGGATCATGCTTTTGATTTGAAACATTGAAGATCTTTTTGCCTTGCCCCTAGATCCAAAATTTTCTCTTAAGATTTTTCTAAATGTTTTATGGTTTTTTATGTTTAAGTCCATTTTGAGTTCATTTTTTAAGGTATGAGACATGGGTCTAGGATGCTTTTTTTTTTTTTTTTTTGGCATATAGATATCCAGTTGTTTGGGCTTCAAAGGTGACTTAAGGTAAAGAATCCACCTGCCAGTGCAGGTGATGCAAGAGACATGGGTTTGGTCTCTGGGTTAGAAAGGTCCCCTGGTGAAGGAAATGGCAACCTACTCCAGTATTCTTGCCTGGAAAATTCCCTGGACAGTGGGCTACAGACCATGAGTTTGCAGAGTTGGACACAACGGAGTGACTGAGCACACACATACATCCAGTTGTTCAAGCGCCAGTTACTCCCTCCGCTGAATTGCTTCTGCCCCTTCGTCAAAAGTCCCTGGACTTTTTAATGTGTATCTGTTCTTTGGTTCTTTGTTAATTTTATTGATCTATGTGTCTACCCCTCCTCCAAGACAGTTTTGATGAGTATATCTTGAAATTCAGTTGACTTATTCATCCTACTTTATTGTTCGTTTCTAAAATTGTCTTAGCTATTTGAGTTGCTTTATGTTTTTTATCTACATTTCAAAATAATCTGATCCATATCTAAAAGGAAAAACTAGCTAGCATTTTTACAAGAATTGAACCAAATCTGTTATCAATTTGAGGAAAATTGATATCTTTTCTATATTGTGTCTTTCAATTCATGAAAATGGTATGTCTCTACATTAATTTAGATCTTCCATTTCCCTGTCTGCATTGTGTCTTTTTCAGCATACATGTACATGCTTTCTTTAGAATTATGCCTAAATCTTTCCAGTTTTCGAGAGAATGCTCATTGTATTTCTAATTTTGGTAATTACATACTCGTTGCTAATATATAGCAATAGATACCATTGGTTTTTGTATGCTTATCCTGTATCCAGTGACCTTACTGGACTTACTTATTACAGCTGGCCTTGAACAAGACACATTTAAACTACACAGGGCCAGTTTTAAAGAATTTCTTTTAAAAATACGTACTATAGTGCTATATGGTTGGTTAAATTCAAGAATATGGAGCTGCACATAGGGAGAATCAACTCTACAATGATATCGTATTTTCACCTGCTTGGGTGCCAGTGCTCCTAACCCCTGTATTATTAAAGGTTCAACTACAGTTTGCCAAGTTGTTTGTGGATTTCTCGTGACTTTTTATGCAATTATGTCATTCGCAAATATGAATAGTTCTGTTTTTCCCTTTCTAATCTGTATTCCTTTAATTTCCATGTATTGCCTTATTACACTGGCTAGAACTTCCAGCTGTGTTGACTAAGTATGGAAATCAAAAACATCTTGACTTTTTTAAGGACAGTGGGCTACAGACCATGAGTTTGCAGAGTTGGACACAACGGAGTGACTGAGCACACACATACATCCAGTTGTTCAAGCGCCAGTTACTCCCTCCGCTGAATTGCTTCTGCCCCTTCGTCAAAAGTCCCTGGACTTTTTAATGTGTATCTGTTCTTTGGTTCTTTGTTAATTTTATTGATCTATGTGTCTACCCCTCCTCCAAGACAGTTTTGATGAGTATATCTTGAAATTCAGTTGACTTATTCATCCTACTTTATTGTTCGTTTCTAAAATTGTCTTAGCTATTTGAGTTGCTTTATGTTTTTTATCTACATTTCAAAATAATCTGATCCATATCTAAAAGGAAAAACTAGCTAGCATTTTTACAAGAATTGAACCAAATCTGTTATCAATTTGAGGAAAATTGATATCTTTTCTATATTGTGTCTTTCAATTCATGAAAATGGTATGTCTCTACATTAATTTAGATCTTCCATTTCCCTGTCTGCATTGTGTCTTTTTCAGCATACATGTACATGCTTTCTTTAGAATTATGCCTAAATCTTTCCAGTTTTCGAGAGAATGCTCATTGTATTTCTAATTTTGGTAATTACATACTCGTTGCTAATATATAGCAATAGATACCATTGGTTTTTGTATGCTTATCCTGTATCCAGTGACCTTACTGGACTTACTTATTACAGCTGGCCTTGAACAAGACACATTTAAACTACACAGGGCCAGTTTTAAAGAATTTCTTTTAAAAATACGTACTATAGTGCTATATGGTTGGTTAAATTCAAGAATATGGAGCTGCACATAGGGAGAATCAACTCTACAATGATATGCGTATTTTCACCTGCTTGGGTGCCAGTGCTCCTAACCCCTGTATTATTAAAGGTTCAACTACAGTTTGCCAAGTTGTTTGTGGATTTCTCGTGACTTTTTATGCAATTATGTCATTCGCAAATATGAATAGTTCTGTTTTTCCCTTTCTAATCTGTATTCCTTTAATTTCCATGTATTGCCTTATTACACTGGCTAGAACTTCCAGCTGTGTTGACTAAGTATGGAAATCAGACATCCTTACATTGTTCCCAGTCATAGATAATATGATCAAGTGTTTTTCCATTTTAGCTTGTTAGATGGTGGAGTACATTGACTGATTTTTATCCATAGGATAAACCCCACTTTGTCATAGTACACAGTTCTTCTTATATATTGCTGAATTCTATTTTCTAGTATTGTCCTAAGTCATTTTGTGTCTAAATAATATGGAGAAAATTGATCTATAGTTTTCCTTTTGTTGTACTTTTTCTGGTTTTGATATCAAGATAGCAGCCTCACAAAATGTTTTGGAGGTATTTCTCCTCTTCTGGAAGAGACTGTGTATAACTAGCATGAAGTTGACTTTAAGCTTATAGTAGAATAATAGCATAATTCTTTGATGAAACCATCTGAACCTGGAACTTTATTTTTTGGGAGTTAACAAATTATGAATTCAATGCTTTTAATAGCTAAGGGATTTTTTAATTATCTATTTTATATTGAATTAGTTGTAGTAATTAGGGTTTTGGGAGTTTATTGTCCATTTCATTTAAGTTGTTGAATGTATTTCTGTAGAGTTGTTTGTAGTATACCCTTATCTTTTTGAAATCTGCAGAGTGTGTACGGATGTGACCTGGTTTTATTCTAATACTGGTAATTTGTTTATTTTTCTCCTTCTGTCTTTGTCAGCAATCTTAAAGACTAGATTTTTGTTTTATTGATTTTTTTCTGTTTTTCTCTTTTCAGTTTTATTGTTCATTTCTGTTATCAATTTTCTTTAGTCATAGCTTTAGAGTAGATGTACTACAACAAATTTTTTTAGATTTTTTAGTATTTTTATTGAAGTATAATTGAATTACAGTGTTGTGTTAATTACTGCTCTGTAACAGAATAACTTAGTTATATATATGTATTCTTTTTCATATTCTTTTCCTTTATGGTTTATCACAGGATATTGAATGTAGCTCCCTGTGCTATATGGTAAGACCTTATTATAGTTTAATAAATTCTTTTAGTTTAACCAAAGGAAAAAATTTGAATGTAGTCCCCTGCTGAAAAAGTATTGCCTTATTACACTGGCTAGAACTTCCAGCTGTGTTGACTAAGTATGGAAATCAGACATCCTTACATTGTTCCCAGTCATAGATAATATGATCAAGTGTTTTTCCATTTTAGCTTGTTAGATGGTGGAGTACATTGACTGATTTTTATCCATAGGATAAACCCCACTTTGTCATAGTACACAGTTCTTCTTATATATTGCTGAATTCTATTTTCTAGTATTGTCCTAAGTCATTTTGTGTCTAAATAATATGGAGAAAATTGATCTATAGTTTTCCTTTTGTTGTACTTTTTCTGGTTTTGATATCAAGATAGCAGCCTCACAAAATGTTTTGGAGGTATTTCTCCTCTTCTGGAAGAGACTGTGTATAACTAGCATGAAGTTGACTTTAAGCTTATAGTAGAATAATAGCATAATTCTTTGATGAAACCATCTGAACCTGGAACTTTATTTTTTGGGAGTTAACAAATTATGAATTCAATGCTTTTAATAGCTAAGGGATTTTTTAATTATCTATTTTATATTGAATTAGTTGTAGTAATTAGGGTTTTGGGAGTTTATTGTCCATTTCATTTAAGTTGTTGAATGTATTTCTGTAGAGTTGTTTGTAGTATACCCTTATCTTTTTGAAATCTGCAGAGTGTGTACGGATGTGACCTGGTTTTATTCTAATACTGGTAATTTGTTTATTTTTCTCCTTCTGTCTTTGTCAGCAATCTTAAAGACTAGATTTTTGTTTTATTGATTTTTTTCTGTTTTTCTCTTTTCAGTTTTATTGTTCATTTCTGTTATCAATTTTCTTTAGTCATAGCTTTAGAGTAGATGTACTACAACAAATTTTTTTAGATTTTTTAGTATTTTTATTGAAGTATAATTGAATTACAGTGTTGTGTTAATTACTGCTCTGTAACAGAATAACTTAGTTATATATATGTATTCTTTTTCATATTCTTTTCCTTTATGGTTTATCACAGGATATTGAATGTAGCTCCCTGTGCTATATGGTAAGACCTTATTATAGTTTAATAAATTCTTTTAGTTTAATTCCTCTGAAGATGTCCTGATTTCCCTTTCATTTTTAAAACATAATTTTGCTGAATATAGTATTCTGGTTGATATTATCTTTCCTATCATCTCTTAAAAAATGTAGCATATTTTCTGACCTCCATGGTTTCTGATGAAAAATCTGCTGCCCTTTGAATTGCTTTCCTGTGTATAGGTTTTATTTTTCTCTTGCTATTGTCAAGATTTTTTTCTTTGTCTTGAATTTTCTGAAGTTTGACTGTGTGTCCTAGTGCATACTTCTTTATCTTACTTGAATTCACCTAGCTTCCTAAATCTGTAGGGATGTCTTTTTTTTTTTTAATTTTTTAGCAGTTCTGAGGATGTTCTTTCTTTGAGCATTTTTACGCCCACCGTCTATATATATATATATATATATATATATATATATATATATCTTGGGGTAGAAACTTGGACTAAGTCTTACCTTTGCTTCAGGTACTCAAAATTAATCTTGTAAATGCCAATTTGAAAGTTGGTGCAGTAAGGAGATTTCTATTAGTGTATATTCTGTTAGGGGAAAGAAAAATACTGGCTTTTCACTGTAACAGCTCTGAGTATTTATAACTATTCAAGAGTGGAAAGGTTGGAAAATAATTACATTTATGGTTCAAAATTTAGAGAATTAAGATATTTCCATTAGAAGAAGAAATTGGATTATTTTAAAACTTTTCAGTGTTACCCGACTCATCTGCAAATGGTTAGAAGCCACTAAAACCTTGCAAACTTTTTCCTAAGAGGCTGAATCTCAGGAGTGGTGTGCAAGACTTTCCAACCAGCTAGAATGAATGGGTAAAATTTAACAGTAGTTCCAAATTCTGACATTTTATTGAAAAATGAATACCAAATTCCGGTGCTGTCTTTTTGTAGCCCCTCAGAATGTCACACCAGTTTTAATGTATTATAGCATATATACTATGGCTTGTATAAGGGATAAGAACATAACAGAGTTTCCTTTGAAGGTAATATCCTTGAAAAAGTCACTTTGAGATTCAGTTTACCTCACTTATAAGGAAGGTTAATAATATTTGCCCATTCCTTCTATGGAGAATGAAGAGTAGAGGTGGATGCTGAGTAATACATCCTGGGAGCAGCTCAACAATTTGTCTTAGATATAGCCTTGAAAGAAATGCTTTGTATGTATTGCAAGTGTTTCCCCATTTTTAGACAGCCACATCATTAATATTGCTCTCCTAACACTCATTTCTTTTCCTTGGCTTTATGTTGGCAACAGTAACTACTCTTTACAAAGTTTCCTTAGGAATCATAGTTTCTGGAGAGATTGTTCATATCTATACAGAAAATAACACTGAAGAGTTTTTTTTAAGTTATTCTACAGACATGGACATATGGACATTGTGGGGAATGAACAGTGGGTAGGAGGCGTAAAGGAAGTAGCATGAAAATGTATACTATCATATGTGAAAAAAATTGCTGTAGTTATTGAGCTATGAGAAAAGGGGATCCTGGAGGGGTACTGTGCAATGACCTGGAGGGGGTGGGATGGGAGGATATACATATGACTAATCTGGGATCATATGTATCTGTAAACAACAAAGTTCTGTAAAAGTAAAAAGTAAAATAAATTTTTTTTAAAAAGTTATCCTTCAATTTCGTGATTGAATTCTGGTTAACAGAATTAGCAGGAAAAAAAGGTATAAACTTTATTCTTCAATAACCTTTTAAATACTAGTCCATCTTAGGCCTTCTGAGAAGCATGTGAGTATGAACTGGATTAGAGAGAGTATGATGAAGAAATTGGGAAGAATGTTGACAGATAAAATGGTAGACATATCAATATAAAAAATACTAAAAAGCAAACCATTTGGAATAGAAGAGAATAATAACAGAAGTAGTAGAAGTAGTAGTAGCAGTAACAATAATAGCAACAACACTTTGGAAAAGGTAATTTATTGAATATTACATTTTCACTCAAGATTAAATTTCCTACTGTTCAAATGGAGTGGGAGTTTAAATGAAATTAAGCTGATGCAAAGAGGAATAAAACTGTGTTGTTTTTCCTGCACATCTAAACTTGTAGACCAAACTCACATTTGCTGTAATTTACTGAATTTTCCCAATGAGAAGAAATGTGCTCATTGGGAGACGCAATCAGCATGGGCCCCGAGTGTTCTTACGTACTGGAGATGCCAGAGTGCAGGACCCACTTTATGCAGGTCTTTTCTCAGGATTACATTTGCAGCAAGTAACCTTTAGGGATGAAGCAATACCTTCCCCTAGATAATGAGCAGGGTGGCTTCCTCTTACCATAAAAATAGTATGTTAAGTTCAGTGTTCTTCTCTATAATGTGACCCAAAGAGATCCAGAGACAGAGAGAGGTAAGTCATGTCATATGGTATATATCTTTCTCTGTCTGATTTAATTCACTTAGTATGATAATCTCTGGGTCTATCCATGTTGCTGCAAATGGCATTATTGTATTCGTTTTTGTAGCTGAGTAGTATTCCATTGTATGTATGTGTATACATGTGTGTGTGTGTGAGTGTGTGTACACCAAATCTTTTTTCTTTCATCTGTCAATGAATATTTAGGTTGTTTCCATGTCTTGGATATTATAGTCTTAACACATTTTTAAATCACAGTATTAGTTTTTTGTTATTGAGTTGTAGGAATTTCTTATATGTTTTGACAATCAACCTCTTAACAGAAATTTTTGTAGTTATTTTCCCCATTCTGTAGGTTAACTTTCACTCTACTGACTGTTTCTTTTGCTGAGCAGAAGATTTTTAGTTTGGTGTAGTCACACTTATGTATTTTAGGTTTTGTGACCAGTACTTTTGGTGTTATATCTATGAAAATATTGCCAAAGCAATGTCATGAAGCTTTTCCTCTGTGCTTTCTCCTATGTTTGCCTCTCGGAGCTCTACAGTTTCAGACTTCATTAAGTCTTCAATTATTTTTGTGTTGATTTTTGTATCTAATGTAAGATAAGGGTCCTATTTCATTTATTTTACATGTGAATATACTATCCAGCATTCGATTACCACTTGTTGAAGAAATTATTCTTTCCCTTTCATGTATTCTCTCTCTCTCTCTCTCTTTTTTTTTTTTTTTGGCCACTTCTATTGATCTTTCATTTATGTATTTTCATCCATCTTTGTTCTTTGGCCCCTGTGGGCCTCCCATCACAGTGGCCTCTCTCGCTGCAAAGCACCGGCTCTGGGCACATGTGCTCCAGATCTCTGGCTCGGTAGTTGGACACATCAGTCCAGCCGCTCCGTGGCACGTGGGATCTTCAGGCCAGGGGTCGAACCGGCACCCCTTGCATTGCAAGGTAGTGTCCTTACCCACTGGACCACCGAGAAAACCACATTTCACATATTCTTATCACTCCTCTCAAAGATCAGTTGACCGTATATTTGTATATTTATTCTGTATTCTATTCCATTGATCTGTGTTTCTATTTTTAGGCTAGTACCGTATTGTTTTGGTTACTGTAGCTGTATTTCTGTATTTTCAAATCAGGAAGCATGATAAATACAGCTTGGTTCTTATTTTAGTCTATTAGTGGTCTTTTGTGGTTCCATATGAATCTGTATACATGTGTGTGTGTGTGAGTGTGTGTACACCAAATCTTTTTTCTTTCATCTGTCAATGAATATTTAGGTTGTTTCCATGTCTTGGATATTATAGTCTTAACACATTTTTAAATCACAGTATTAGTTTTTTGTTATTGAGTTGTAGGAATTTCTTATATGTTTTGACAATCAACCTCTTAACAGAAATTTTTGTAGTTATTTTCCCCATTCTGTAGGTTAACTTTCACTCTACTGACTGTTTCTTTTGCTGAGCAGAAGATTTTTAGTTTGGTGTAGTCACACTTATGTATTTTAGGTTTTGTGACCAGTACTTTTGGTGTTATATCTATGAAAATATTGCCAAAGCAATGTCATGAAGCTTTTCCTCTGTGCTTTCTCCTATGTTTGCCTCTCGGAGCTCTACAGTTTCAGACTTCATTAAGTCTTCAATTATTTTTGTGTTGATTTTGTATCTAATGTAAGATAAGGGTCCTATTTCATTTATTTTACATGTGAATATACTATCCAGCATTCGATTACCACTTGTTGAAGAAATTATTCTTTCCCTTTCATGTATTCTCTCTCTCTCTCTCTTTTTTTTTTTTTTGGCCACTTCTATTGATCTTTCATTTATGTATTTTCATCCATCTTTGTTCTTTGGCCCCTGTGGGCCTCCCATCACAGTGGCCTCTCTCGCTGCAAAGCACCGGCTCTGGGCACATGTGCTCCAGATCTCTGGCTCGGTAGTTGGACACATCAGTCCAGCCGCTCCGTGGCACGTGGGATCTTCAGGCCAGGGGTCGAACCGGCACCCCTTGCATTGCAAGGTAGTGTCCTTACCCACTGGACCACCGAGAAAACCACATTTCACATATTCTTATCACTCCTCTCAAAGATCAGTTGACCGTATATTTGTATATTTATTCTGTATTCTATTCCATTGATCTGTGTTTCTATTTTTAGGCTAGTACCGTATTGTTTTGGTTACTGTAGCTGTATTTCTGTATTTTCAAATCAGGAAGCATGATAAATACAGCTTGGTTCTTATTTTTCAAGATTGATTAGTCTATTAGTGGTCTTTTGTGGTTCCATATGATCTAATTCTGTAAAAAGATACTCTTTTGAGGGATTTTGATAGGAATTGTACTGAATGTGTAGATTACATAGGGTAGTATGGATATTTTAATAACATTAATTCTTTCAACTATAAACATAGGACATATTTCTATTTTCCTGTGTCTCATTAGTGTTTTCTGTGTTTCAATATATGAATCTTTCATCTCCTTAGTTAATTCCTAATATTTTATTCCTTTTGATTCTATTGTAAAGGGAATTTTTACAGTTTTCAAGTAGCTGTAGTTAGTTTATTGCAGTGTATAGAAATGCAATTGATTTCAGTGTGTTGATACTGTATTCTGCAACTTTACTGCATTTGTTTAGTAATTTAAAAGGTTTTTATGTTGTCTTTGGATTTTTCTACAATATAATCATGTCATTTGCAAATTGAAATAATGTACTTTACTAATTTGAATGACTTTTGTATATTTTTCTTGTCTAATTGTTTTAGTTAGGGCTTTTCACTACTATATTTAATAGAAGCGGCAAGAATGGGGATTCTTGCCTTATTCCTGATTTTAGAGGAAAAACCTTCAGTTTTTTAATATTGAATCTGATTTTAGCTGTGGAATTTTCATATATAGCTTTTATTGTGTTGAGGCATTTTCTGTCTATTCTTGATTAGATGAGAGTTTTTATCATGAAAGATTGTTGAGTTTTTACTCTATGTTCTATCTCCATAATTTAGGTAATCATGATTTTTAATCTTCTGTTAGTGTGATATATTAATTGATTTTTGTATATGGACTGTATTGGCATTACATAAATTTCAATTACTTGTAATGTGTGATCCTTTTAATTGATATTGTATTTGAGTTGTTAGTGTTTGCTCTATTTGGTCTTCTTGGAGAATTGACCACTTTGACCCCTTTATCAATATATAATTCCCTTCTTTATCCTTGATAACTTTCCTTGCTTTGAAGTCTGCTCTGTTTAAAATTGATACAGCCTCATCTGCTTTCTTCTAACTAGTGTTAGCATGGTATTTTTCTCCATCAATTTACTTGTGATTCTGTAAGTCTTTATATTTAAAGTGGGTTTTTTTGTGTACAAAATATAGTTGAGTCTTATTTTTTTGACCCACTATGAAAATCTCTGTTTTTTAATTGGTGAATTTAGAACATTGATACTCAAACTGTTCATGATAGTGCTGGTTTAATAGCTACCATATTTGTTATTGTTTTCTTTTTATTTATTTTGTCCTGGTTCTTTGTTCTTGTTTTTGTCTTTCATTCATTTTCTGCCTTTGTGGTTTTATTTGAGCCTTTTTTTTGGCAGGGGGGCAGGGGAGGGAGCGGGGTGGGCGGGCCACTTCCATTGGTCCTTCATTTATCCATTTTCATCCATTTTTGTTCTTTGGCCCCTGTGGGCCTCCCATCGCAGTGGCCTCTGCTGTTGCAGAGCACAGGCTCTGGGTGCACGTACCCAAGAGCTCTGGCTTGGTAGTTAGACACATCGGTCCAGCCACTCCACGTCACATGGGATTTTCCCAGGCCAGGGATCAAACTGGCGCCCCCTGCACTGCATGGTGGTGTCCTTACCCACTGGACCACCAGGGGAAGCCCCTTACTTGAGCCTTTTATGATTGCATTTTCTCTCCCTTCTTAGTATATCAATGAAATTAGTTTGGGTTTTTTTTTTTTTCTTTCTTTTTTTTTTCAATTCTTTGTTTTAAAGGTTTTACAGAGTTCTGTTGTTCACCAACATGTATGTTCCCAGATCAGTCATATGCATATCCATGGTCCCCACCTCCCCAGTTCCCCCCACCCCACCCCTCCAGACCATCGCCCCAAGCCTTTGTAAGCACTTCTATTCCCTTAGCACAATGACAATAGCTATCTTTTCCACACATAACAGTATAGGTTTCCATGTTACTCCCTCCATGCTTTCCCCTCCCTATTTCTTCCCCACAATGTCCCTGTGTCTATGCTCTGTCTGTTTTTCCATGAGTTCCCTGTGTGTGTTATCAAGACCATCCTACTAGATTCCATATATGTGTGTTAGTATACTGTATTTGTCTTTCTCTTTTTGACTTACTTCACTTTTTGTGATAGGTTCTAGAGCCAGCCACCTCATTAGGACTGAGTCTTCTGCATTTCTCTTAACAGCTGAGTAGTATTCCATTGTATATATGTACCAGGACTTCTGTATTCATTCATTCGTTGATGGACATCTAGGTTGCTTCCAAGTTCTGGCTATTGTATAGAGAGCTGCAATGAACATTGGGGTACAGTGCTTCTTTCAGTTTTGATTTCATCAGGGTATAAGCGTAAGAGTGGGATTGCTGGGTCGTAGGGTACTTCTATTTTTAGTTTTTGAAGGAATATCCATACTGTCTTCCATAGAGGCTGTATCAATTTACATTCCCACCAGCAACGCAAGAGGGTTCCCTTTTCTCCGCACCCTCTCGAACATTTATTGTCTGTCGATTTGTTGATGATGGCCATTCTGACGGGTGTGAGGTGGTATCTCATTGTAGTTTTGATTTGCATTTCTCTAATAATAAGCGAGGTTGAGCATCGTTTCATGTGCTTTGGGGCCTTCTGTATGTCCTCTTTGGAGAGGTGTCTCTTTAGATCTTTTTCCCATTTTTTGATTGGGTTGTTTGTTTTCCCTGTGCTGAGTTGTCTGAGTTGCTTGTAGATTTTGGAGATGAATTCTTTGTCTGTTGCTTCATTTGCTATGATTTTCTCCCACTCTGTGGGTTGTCTGTTGAGCTTTTTTGTGATTTCCTTTGCTGTACAAAAGCTTTTAAGTTTCATGAGGTCCCACATGTTCATTTTTCTTTTCAGTTCTGCTATTTTAGTTGGTGGTTCAGAGAAGATCTTGCTTTGATAGATGTCCTTGAGGGTTTTGCCTATATTCTCCTCTAAGAGTTGGATGGTTTCTGCTCTTACATGTAGGTCTTTAATCCATTTTGAGTTGATCCTAGTGTATGGTGTCAGGAAATGTTCCAACTTCATTTTTTTGCATGTAGCTGTCCAATTTTCCCAGCACCATTTGTTGAAGAGGCTGTCTTTGTCCCATTTTATAGTTTCTCCTCCTTTGTCAAATAAGGTACCCATAGGAGTCCACAAGACCAGCCTACTAGATTCCATATATGTGTGTTAGTATACTGTATTTGTCTTTCTCTTTTTGACTTACTTCACTTTTTGTGATAGGTTCTAGAGCCAGCCACCTCATTAGGACTGAGTCTTCTGCATTTCTCTTAACAGCTGAGTAGTATTCCATTGTATATATGTACCAGGACTTCTGTATTCATTCATTCGTTGATGGACATCTAGGTTGCTTCCAAGTTCTGGCTATTGTATAGAGAGCTGCAATGAACATTGGGGTACAGTGCTTCTTTCAGTTTTGATTTCATCAGGGTATAAGCGTAAGAGTGGGATTGCTGGGTCGTAGGGTACTTCTATTTTTAGTTTTTGAAGGAATATCCATACTGTCTTCCATAGAGGCTGTATCAATTTACATTCCCACCAGCAACGCAAGAGGGTTCCCTTTTCTCCGCACCCTCTCGAACATTTATTGTCTGTCGATTTGTTGATGATGGCCATTCTGACGGGTGTGAGGTGGTATCTCATTGTAGTTTTGATTTGCATTTCTCTAATAATAAGCGAGGTTGAGCATCGTTTCATGTGCTTTGGGGCCTTCTGTATGTCCTCTTTGGAGAGGTGTCTCTTTAGATCTTTTTCCCATTTTTTGATTGGGTTGTTTGTTTTCCCTGTGCTGAGTTGTCTGAGTTGCTTGTAGATTTTGGAGATGAATTCTTTGTCTGTTGCTTCATTTGCTATGATTTTCTCCCACTCTGTGGGTTGTCTGTTGAGCTTTTTTGTGATTTCCTTTGCTGTACAAAAGCTTTTAAGTTTCATGAGGTCCCACATGTTCATTTTTCTTTTCAGTTCTGCTATTTTAGTTGGTGGTTCAGAGAAGATCTTGCTTTGATAGATGTCCTTGAGGGTTTTGCCTATATTCTCCTCTAAGAGTTGGATGGTTTCTGCTCTTACATGTAGGTCTTTAATCCATTTTGAGTTGATCCTAGTGTATGGTGTCAGGAAATGTTCCAACTTCATTTTTTTGCATGTAGCTGTCCAATTTTCCCAGCACCATTTGTTGAAGAGGCTGTCTTTGTCCCATTTTATAGTTTCTCCTCCTTTGTCAAAAATAAGGTACCCATAGGTGCGTGGGTGTATTTCTGGGTTCTCGATCTTGTTCCATTGGTCTATAGTTCTGTTTTGGTGCCAGTACCATACTGTCTTGATGACTGTTGCTTTGTAGTAGAGTCTGAAGTTAGGGAGGCTGATCCCTCCAACTCCAGTCTTCTTCCTCAGGATTGCTTTGGCTATTCGAGGTCTTCTGTGTTTCCATATGAACTGTGTGATTCTTTGGTCTAGTTCTGTGAAAAATGTCAATGGAAGTTGAATAGGTATTGCATTGAATCTGTATGATATTTGGTAGTATGGTCATTTTCACAATATTGATTCTTCCGACCCAGGAACATGGAATATCTCTCCATCTGTTTAAGTCTTCTTTAATGTCTCTCATGAGTGTCTTGTAATTTTCTGTGTACAGTTCTTTTGTTTCTTTGGGTAGGTTTATTCCTAGATATTTGATTCTTTTGGTTGCAATGGTGAAGGGGACTGCCTCTTTGATTTCGTTTTCTGAGTTTTCATTGTTTGTGTATAGGAATGCCAGTGATTTCTGTGTGTTGACTTTGTATCCTGCAGAATTTCCACATACATTTATAGCTGATTCAAGTACACTTTAAAATTATAGTATACCACTTTGTGAGTCATATGAGTACCTTCAAATAACCAAATAATCCTACTTCCTATCCCTTGTGTCATTGCTGCCATTAATTTAACTTCTAATATATACACAAGCACACACACACACACACACACACACACGCACACACATATATACACACACACATGCATAATTGAATACATTGTTGGTAATTCACTCCAGTATTCTTGCCTGGATATTCCTGTGGATAGAGGAGCCTGGTGGGCTTCAGTCCAAGGGGTCACAAAGGGTCAGAAACAACTAAGCACAATCATTATTACTTTGAACAAACTGTTAACCTGTTGTATCAACTAATAATGAGAAAGGTTTTGTTTTACTTTCCCTTATTCCTTCTTTGATATGCTTCCTTATGTTATGTAGATCCAAGTTTTTGATCTTAGTGTATGATGTCAGGGAATGTTCCAACTTCATTTTTTTGCATGTAGCTGTCCAATTTTCCCAGCACCATTTGTTGAAGAGGCTGTCTTTGTCCCATTTTATAGTTTCTCCTCCTTTGTCAAAAATAAGGTACCCATAGGTGCGTGGGTGTATTTCTGGGTTCTCGATCTTGTTCCATTGGTCTATAGTTCTGTTTTGGTGCCAGTACCATACTGTCTTGATGACTGTTGCTTTGTAGTAGAGTCTGAAGTTAGGGAGGCTGATCCCTCCAACTCCAGTCTTCTTCCTCAGGATTGCTTTGGCTATTCGAGGTCTTCTGTGTTTCCATATGAACTGTGTGATTCTTTGGTCTAGTTCTGTGAAAAATGTCAATGGAAGTTGAATAGGTATTGCATTGAATCTGTATGATATTTGGTAGTATGGTCATTTTCACAATATTGATTCTTCCGACCCAGGAACATGGAATATCTCTCCATCTGTTTAAGTCTTCTTTAATGTCTCTCATGAGTGTCTTGTAATTTTCTGTGTACAGTTCTTTTGTTTCTTTGGGTAGGTTTATTCCTAGATATTTGATTCTTTTGGTTGCAATGGTGAAGGGGACTGCCTCTTTGATTTCGTTTTCTGAGTTTTCATTGTTTGTGTATAGGAATGCCAGTGATTTCTGTGTGTTGACTTTGTATCCTGCAGAATTTCCACATACATTTATAGCTGATTCAAGTACACTTTAAAATTATAGTATACCACTTTGTGAGTCATATGAGTACCTTCAAATAACCAAATAATCCTACTTCCTATCCCTTGTGTCATTGCTGCCATTAATTTAACTTCTAATATATACACAAGCACACACACACACACACACACACACACACACACACACACACACACATGCATAATTGAATACATTGTTGGTAATTCACTCCAGTATTCTTGCCTGGATATTCCTGTGGATAGAGGAGCCTGGTGGGCTTCAGTCCAAGGGGTCACAAAGGGTCAGAAACAACTAAGCACAATCATTATTACTTTGAACAAACTGTTAACCTGTTGTATCAACTAATAATGAGAAAGGTTTTGTTTTACTTTCCCTTATTCCTTCTTTGATATGCTTCCTTATGTTATGTAGATCCAAGTTTTTGATCTTTATTATTTTCCTTTTCCCTAAAAGTCTTCTCTTAATTTTTCTTGTAAGGCAACTCTTCCAGCAACAAATTTTCTCCCAGGCTTTTTGTCTAAGAAATTTTTTACTTCTCTTTCATTTTGAAGGATAATTTTGTAAAGTGAGAAACTCAAGGTTGATTTTTTTTTTTCTCTCAACACTTTGAGTATTTTGCTCCACTCTCTTTTTGCTTGAATAATTTCTGAGAAGAAGTCCTATGTAATTCTTAGCTTTGTTCTTCTATAGGCAAGGTGTTTTTTACTCTGACCTCTCTCAGGACGTTTTTATCTTGATTTTATATAATTAGAAAATGATATGTTGAGGTAATTGTTTTTGGCGCTTATCCTGATTGGTGTTCTTTAGGCTTTCTGAGATCTGTTGGTTTGTTTCTGTAATTAATTTGGGGGAAATTCTGTCATTATTTGTTTCAAATATTTCTTCTGTTCTTTTCTGTCTTCCTTCTGGTGTTCCCATTGCAAGTATGTGATATCTTCTGTAGTTTTCCCACAGTTCTTGAATTTTTTAGTTTAGTTTGTTTTTCAGTTTTAATTCTCTTTCCTTTCAGTTTTTGAGGATTATATTGATGTATCTTCTAGCTCAATCATGTAGAGTCTACTAATAAACCCATGAAAGAAATTCTTTATTTTTGTTATTTTTTTCTTTTCTTTTTGTTGCCTGTGCTTTGGGAATAATATACAAGAAATCAGTCAAATTGAGCATTATGAAGCTTTTCCCCTATCTTCTCTTCTAGAACATCCATAGTTTTTGGTCTTATGTTTAAAAGGCCATCATTTCCCCATCAATAGTGTTGACACCCTGTTTGAAGATTATTTTACCTTATTCATGAGGATTTACTTCCAAGAATTTCTGTTCTATTCCATCAGTGTGTATGTGTCTTTGTGCTAGTACTACACCATTTTGAATACTGTAGTTTTCTAAAATATTTTGAAATTGGGAAGTGTGAGACATTCAACTTTGTTCTTATTTTTCAAGATCTTTTTGCTATATGAGATGTTTTGTTTTTAAGCGTGACTTTTCTGTTAGAGATTAGAACCTTTTCTAATGAAAATCAGACTGGTTAAACAGAAGAAGGGATACACCCTCTGGGTGCTTGTGAGTTACTGAAATAGGCAAATGCAGGAAGTCATTGAGAGAAAAACATTCACCACAACTTTATAAAAATCTACTTCCAACCACCAGCCTTGGCTTTTGTGTGCAGAAATGGTTCCTCAAGTTTGTAGCAGTGTCTGTTGAAGGGTATTTACCCCCTCTCAGTTTAGTCACATTAAGGACTTTGTATTGACTGTACCAAAACCAATTAAACTTTGGGGAATTTGAATGGGTAGTCTGCTGATTCACTCTTGAAATGTCTTGCACTGTGATATGCTCTGGGCATGCAGTCATGGCCACAGTGGTAGGCAAAGCAGACCTGATCCCTGCCCTCAAAGAACTTGATTCAACAGCTTCTCCTGAATGTGGACATAACCTCACATGTGTCAGTGTAAGAGGCAGTTCCAAGGTTGCCTCTTAAACTATATAATTTACTAATTTTTCAAAGGCCTACACTTTGGTAAGTTTACATCAGGTTAAAGGGACACTTACCTTAGGTATGAACCAAGAGCAAAACACATGCAATTCTGTATTACAGTTTATACCAAGAAGTCCATTTTAATGTAAATATATTTTAGGTTTAAATAAGTGATATATTTCTTCTTCTAAAGTCATAAAAGAGCTTCTTATACTTTATGGAATAGTGAGAGATCTGTTTACTGGTGGTGTGTGAAAGGAAAGGAGAATTGAACCCATGGTCTACTGTGTGGAATAAGAGGCTAAATTGTACCAAAGTAGCTTTTAAAGGATAATTGGCTTTAAAATTTGTACTTATTAGGGAACTCACTCCCTTGGTGTTGAAAATAAACACATAGAGAAGTCTGGTTTTATCTGGAAGACATTCATCACATAGACACATTTTCCTTCAGAAGAGTTTAAAATATTCAACAGCTGCTTAAGGCTACAGTTGGTAATGGAAGGGGAGGTTGGGGATGAAAGTAATACTCATATTTCTTAGTCTTCTGCTGAATTAGGTTTTTAATTTGGAATTAATTTTAATTAACCTCTTTGTGCCTCATCTTTATCTTTTTGTCTGTTTCTTTGTCTCTAAGTAGAAATGATAAAAATCTTATGTACCCCATAGAATTTCTAGGAGTATTAATTGAATTAATATCTTAAGAACACTTAGAGCATAGCTTAATACATAGAACATATAATATAAATGGTAAATATTAAATTTGAAATGTCTATAGCTTTATGTACTTCCTCAGATTTTATATGAAAAGATTTGAGGGTTATTTAATGGATAAAGAATAATTTAATGGAATTGGGGGAATGTATATGTAACACAGGAATTACAGTTTTGCTAGAAATTTTTGTAATATCACACAGGCAATATTATAAAAGTTATACATTCCTTTTTTCATTCAAGTGTAATGTTTGGCTCTTTTTCTGCATGTTTGACTGTTTTGGGGTGATTTAGGATAATGCCAAACTAAAATCACAGATCTCTATGTATTTTTGAGCTTCTGAGAATTTAGAGTTAGGTTAACAGTTTTATCATGAGATATTCAATGTCCTAGAAATAATCTTCTGTCTCTGGTTTGGTTTGTACTCTGCATAATCTCCAGGCATTGAGTAGTGGCAAACTTATTGGGGGAAAAGAGCACTTGGAATTAACTTTATAAAATATCCTTCCTTTGAATTGATACGCAGAGATCAAAGGTTCAAGATTGGACTCTGACATGAATCAGTTTTTCAATGGAATATGCCACTTGTTTGCTACATTATTTTATTCTTCTGTGTGTGTGAAAGTTTTTTTTCTGACCACTTCTGTTGGTCTCTCATTTACTTTTATCCATCTTTGTTCTTTGGCCTCTGTGGGCCTCCCATCGCAGTGGCCT
This sequence comes from Tragulus kanchil, assembly GCA_022376925.1. Taxonomy (NCBI): domain Eukaryota; kingdom Metazoa; phylum Chordata; class Mammalia; order Artiodactyla; family Tragulidae; genus Tragulus; species Tragulus kanchil. Next base: position 49,925,467 of record JAIOJX010000029.1, on the reverse strand, counting down.
CTCTCATCGCAGAGCACCAGCTCTGGGTGCATGTGCTCAGAGCTCCAACTCGGTAGTTGGACACATCGGTCCAGCCGCTCATCTTCCCAAGCCACGGATTGAACAGGCACCCCTTGCACTGCAAGGTGGTGTCCTTACCCACTGGACCAGCAGGGAAGCCCTGTGTGAAATTTTAGATACAAGCTTTTTGTTGAAACTTTTTAATGAGAGCTATGAAAATACCTGTAAAAATACACATAAAATATTTACAAGCCAAAGAACGTGTTCAGTTTCTTAAAATGCTTCATTTAAAGATGCAGTTGCCTGTGGAAACACTGACATGTTATATTGTATTGGCCTAACAAGAAAGATTCCAAGACATGCCCTTATGAAAGATTAGGATGCCAAGGTTTTTAGAAAAATGATAAAAATATTATGTACCCCATAGAATTTCTAGGAGTATTAATTGAATTAATATCTTAAGAACACTTAGAGCATAGCTTAATACATAGAACATATAATATAAATGGTAAATATTAAATTTGAAATGTCTATAGCTTTATGTACTTCCTCAGATTTTATATGAAAAGATTTGAGGGTTATTTAATGGATAAAGAATAATTTAATGGAATTGGGGGAATGTATATGTAACACAGGAATTACAGTTTTGCTAGAAATTTTTGTAATATCACACAGGCAATATTATAAAAGTTATACATTCCTTTTTTCATTCAAGTGTAATGTTTGGCTCTTTTTCTGCATGTTTGACTGTTTTGGGGTGATTTAGGATAATGCCAAACTAAAATCACAGATCTCTATGTATTTTTGAGCTTCTGAGAATTTAGAGTTAGGTTAACAGTTTTATCATGAGATATTCAATGTCCTAGAAATAATCTTCTGTCTCTGGTTTGGTTTGTACTCTGCATAATCTCCAGGCATTGAGTAGTGGCAAACTTATTGGGGGAAAAGAGCACTTGGAATTAACTTTATAAAATATCCTTCCTTTGAATTGATACGCAGAGATCAAAGGTTCAAGATTGGACTCTGACATGAATCAGTTTTTCAATGGAATATGCCACTTGTTTGCTACATTATTTTATTCTTCTGTGTGTGTGAAAGTTTTTTTTCTGACCACTTCTGTTGGTCTCTCATTTACTTTTATCCATCTTTGTTCTTTGGCCTCTGTGGGCCTCCCATCGCAGTGGCCTCTCTCATCGCAGAGCACCAGCTCTGGGTGCATGTGCTCCAGAGCTCCAACTCGGTAGTTGGACACATCGGTCCAGCCGCTCATCTTCCCAAGCCACGGATTGAACAGGCACCCCTTGCACTGCAAGGTGGTGTCCTTACCCACTGGACCAGCAGGGAAGCCCTGTGTGAAATTTTAGATACAAGCTTTTTGTTGAAACTTTTTAATGAGAGCTATGAAAATACCTGTAAAAATACACATAAAATATTTACAAGCCAAAGAACGTGTTCAGTTTCTTAAAATGCTTCATTTAAAGATGCAGTTGCCTGTGGAAACACTGACATGTTATATTGTATTGGCCTAACAAGAAAGATTCCAAGACATGCCCTTATGAAAGATTAGGATGCCAAGGTTTTGTAAGTGTTAGGGATGAAAAGGATGATATTGATAAAATGTGAAACTTTAGCCTTTGAGAATTGCTTCCAAAACTGAAGCTGCTATGCCTTTGATTTTATTTTCTAGGTCATTGTTTCCCAAACTACATGCTGAACTCCTAGTGGGACTGTGAAGATGCTAGGAGTATACTTGGTGATCAGAGCTGAAGAGGTCCAACAGAGGTAGGTAGCAGTGAAGGGCTGCAGGCTATTATGTAAATGAACCAGATGCCCTATTCCTCTGGTTCCTCTCTTTAACTCCACATCAGTGGGCTTTGTTTCTTTAGTCTTTTCAGATTTGCTGCCTTGCTCAAACAGAGAAGCATATTGGTAACTCCCCCCTCCTCCCCTGCTTCTTAACATTATAGCTAATGAGTATTGAGTAATTTGTGTCATGAGACAGTGTATGGAGTGCATTAGATAGCTTATTTCATTTAAACCTCAGCAGACAGAATTCTTGGAGATAGGTGCTACATTTTTTCTCTTAATTCATAAATTGAGAAGCAAAGGCTTGAGGAGTTTTAGTGATTTGTATAAAATCATTTGTCAAAGAGACATGCTACCAATTTGGAACACAGGCAGCCTGAATATAAGATATACAGTCTTTTCTCTCATCTTTTGTTTATGTCATTGAATCTAATTGCATAAAATGGTCTGAGAATAATTTTTCTCTCATTGTCAGCTAGACTGAGGATGGAGAGCAAGTCACTTCATTGAGGCAGCTCAGACAGCATATTCTGAGAAGCTTTTTCAAGTGGCAAAAATGCTTCCTATAGAGATTAAGAAATACCTTTTAGAACTCTTAAGGCCTGCCTAAGAATTATTTTGTTTAATGGGAGAAAGAGAAATTATTATTTGAAACTGCAGCAGAAATGAAGGGTGAAGAGTTAGACAAAAGTTTAGAAACCTCATTAGTTAATTCTCTAGCTTCTCACACTGCTCTGATGTAGTTTCATATTTTTGATGAGGATGACATCATTGTGTAAGAATTCTTCAGCCTCTCTTTTTTGAAAAAGTGTTTCCCTTTGACCTCCTCATTGCTTCCTTCTGCTAACCCCTGCTTCTCATGAAGATAACTGTGATACTGTGGTCATTGTTAAGAATTAAGGGACACATTTAACAGCTGAATTCTTCCAAATGAATTACAAAGTTAAATAGAAATGGGAATTCATTTAATGGTGGCAAGAATACCTGAGGCAGTTCCTTCCATAAATAATAATTTAAAGAAAACAACTGGACAATGTTACTAAAAATGGTTTTGAAGGCACTGATAAGTGTCCAAAAGCAAACAGAAAGTGAGAAAAAATTATTTTGAGTGACTCTTACTTCATAGGTAAAAAGCTGCAAGTTTGTGGCTTTCTCACCTAATGTGCATACATATTCAATCACTAAGCCATGTTTGAATCTTTGTGACCCCATGGACTGTAGCCTGCCAGGCTCCAGTTCGACCCAAACTCAATTCTGACACTGGAAAGGCTACACCTTGCTGGTACGAAGAGGCTAATTTTCATGGATTCTGGAAGTGAGAAAGCTACATTTACCTAATAGGCATTTCATTTTTCCCTCCAGTAAAATCTTGGTCTCTGTCCACCTGTTGACTAGCCATTCTCTCGTTGTTCTGACATAGTCTGCAATCATCTCTATAATTTTGTGCTATATTACTTCTTTTTCAAAATCAGAATTTTCTTGAAAAATCCCATTCATGTTGGGATATTTAGGGCAGAGTAGCATGTTTGAGAATAGCATGTTTAACTTTGGTGGTGGGCTAAAGCCTTCCTTTGGGAGGTGAAGGCTGCAAGATTGTACACAGATGCATTCTATAAAGGAAAAACTTGGCTTTAGCTCCTGTGACCATTCTTTTGGTTGTTCATAATATAAAATATCCACCAGAATCCTTTGGGTGCCCAAGTGTTACATCTCATTGATTGGGGTAATAACCCTACAAATAAGCTGGGTGCCATTTATGCTTAGGAAGATCAGATAGATGGATAGAAATGTGGGAAGGAAGAAAGGAAGGAACCAGGAGATTTATCACAAGGAATTAACTTATGCAATTATGATGACTGAGAAGTCCCAAGAGTGCAGTTAGTAGTGACCCAGAAGAGTGGGTGGTTTACTTCTAGCCTGAGTTTCCTGAAAACCAGGTGAACAAATAATGTAAGTTCTAGTCCAAGTCTGAGACAAAAAGCAGAAGGCCGGTGTTCCAGTTTGAAGACCAGCAGAGAGAGAGAGAGAGAATTCTTACTCAGCCCTTTTATTCTATTCAGTAGCCTTTCAACAGATTGGATGAGCCACAGCCACATTGAGGAGGGCAGTCTGTTGTACTCAGTCTACCAATTCAAACCTTAATCTCATCCAGAAGCATTCATAGACACACCTGTAATATGTTTAACTAATTATTTGAGCACCCTATGGCCCAGTCAAGCTTTTACATAAAATTAAGCAGCACAGTGATTTGGAGTGAACTATCTGATCTCTTTGGCCAAAGAACTCATCTTGCTTAGAAAAGCACATATTCACATACACTAAGCCATGTTTGAATCTTTGTGACCCCATGGACTGTAGCCTGCCAGGCTCCAGTTCGACCCAAACTCAATTCTGACACTGGAAAGGCTACACCTTGCTGGTACGAAGAGGCTAATTTTCATGGATTCTGGAAGTGAGAAAGCTACATTTACCTAATAGGCATTTCATTTTTCCCTCCAGTAAAATCTTGGTCTCTGTCCACCTGTTGACTAGCCATTCTCTCGTTGTTCTGACATAGTCTGCAATCATCTCTATAATTTTGTGCTATATTACTTCTTTTTCAAAATCAGAATTTTCTTGAAAAATCCCATTCATGTTGGGATATTTAGGGCAGAGTAGCATGTTTGAGAATAGCATGTTTAACTTTGGTGGTGGGCTAAAGCCTTCCTTTGGGAGGTGAAGGCTGCAAGATTGTACACAGATGCATTCTATAAAGGAAAAACTTGGCTTTAGCTCCTGTGACCATTCTTTTGGTTGTTCATAATATAAAATATCCACCAGAATCCTTTGGGTGCCCAAGTGTTACATCTCATTGATTGGGGTAATAACCCTACAAATAAGCTGGGTGCCATTTATGCTTAGGAAGATCAGATAGATGGATAGAAATGTGGGAAGGAAGAAAGGAAGGAACCAGGAGATTTATCACAAGGAATTAACTTATGCAATTATGATGACTGAGAAGTCCCAAGAGTGCAGTTAGTAGTGACCCAGAAGAGTGGGTGGTTTACTTCTAGCCTGAGTTTCCTGAAAACCAGGTGAACAAATAATGTAAGTTCTAGTCCAAGTCTGAGACAAAAAGCAGAAGGCCGGTGTTCCAGTTTGAAGACCAGCAGAGAGAGAGAGAGAGAATTCTTACTCAGCCCTTTTATTCTATTCAGTAGCCTTTCAACAGATTGGATGAGCCACAGCCACATTGAGGAGGGCAGTCTGTTGTACTCAGTCTACCAATTCAAACCTTAATCTCATCCAGAAGCATTCATAGACACACCTGTAATATGTTTAACTAATTATTTGAGCACCCTATGGCCCAGTCAAGCTTTTACATAAAATTAAGCAGCACAGTGATTTGGAGTGAACTATCTGATCTCTTTGGCCAAAGAACTCATCTTGCTTAGAAAAGCACTTCTCATAATTTCATGTTTACAGTGAGACAAATATAGGGCTTGGCCAAATTCTTATTACCTGAAGGTTTAGTAACTACCATAAGAACATTTCAAAGCCACACAGGCAAAAATAAAAATTGGTTAATATTTATGGTTAATAACTCAGCCAGAAGAAATTGTTTTGTCACTAAGTTGTGTCTGACTCTGCAACCCATGAACTGTAGCATGCCAGGCGTCTCTGTCCTTCACTTTCTCAGAGTTTGCTCAAATTTGTGTCCATTGAGTCAGTGATGCCATCCAATCATCTTAGCCTCTGTAGCTGCTTCTCCTCCTACCCTCAATCTTTTCTAGCATCAGGGTCTTTTCTGATGAGTCAGCTCTTCACATCAGGTAGCCAAAGTATTGGAGCTTCAGCATTGGTCCTTCCAATGAATATTCAGGGTTAATTTCCTTTAGGATTGACTGTTTTGCTCTCCTTGCAGTCTAAGAAACTCTCAAGAGGCTTCTCCAACCAGAAGAAATATGTTTTAGATGTAAAGGTCCTTGAACACATTAAAATCTTATTGGAGAAATACCAAGTTAACTATGCACAGGACAACCTTGATAAAGACCATAATAGAGGAAAAGAGTGCTGTGGGAGTACAGGGTGAGGGATAGAGAAAGACATTTTTTAGGTCTGAATTTTTTTTATCTTTTTTCTTGGACTTTGCTTGTTGGGACAGTGTTTCTAGAAATTGAGGTATAAATAACGTATCATAAAATGCACAATTGCAAATTGAAAAATTCAGTGACTTTCAGTATATTCACATGAGTGTACCACCATACCACTGTCTAATTCCAGAACATTATTTTCAGGGCAGCCTTTGCAGGAGATGACATTTTCTTAAATTTCACCATCATTTACAAATCTTACAAATACATCAGTATGGATTTATTGATGGAATATTGATATTTTGACTCAACAACCTGGAGAAAGAGGCATTTGCTTTCTAATATATACACCATACCTCATACCTCGCACAGTATGTTTTCAATGTTGTTGTTCAAGTCACTAAGTTTTGTCCAACTCTTTGTGACCCCATGGATTGCAGCACACCAGGCTTCCCTGATGTTCACTATCTCCTGGAGTTTGCTCAAACTCATGTCCATTGAGACAGTGATGCTAAGTTGTTGTAGTATTTGAGAATTGAACCTTTTCAGCCACTCTTACTGCATTTTTGGTCTAACAATTTTACTGTAATTTTAAAGATTAGTCATCATTTCTGTGACATTTCCTTTTTAGGGAAATAAATTCTATCACTAAATAAGTTGCTTCCTGAGCTTTTTTACTGAAAGCTTTATGCTGTTTTGAGTTTCTAATTACCATTTAAAATAATCCAGCATCTTTAGTTATTAAACGTCTGTAATTTGTGGTTATCTGTCTTTGCAGTTTTTCTAGAACTACCGCAGTAGATGGAAGCTCTTTGCCCCAGACCACATGCAATGAAAGGACAACTTGGCCCATTTAAAATCCATGGACAGGTAGCTTTCATCATAAAGATAGAATTCTTTTCAACTGTGTCACTTTCTGTAGAAGAGCAGCAAAATGACTCAGAAGAGTATAATTATTTATCACTAACTTTATCAGAGTTTTCCATTGACGTAGGCCTAAAAACCTCCTTTTCAGTCTCAAGCCTTGTCTTCAAAATTCATCACACTGGACTATCATACGTGTCTGCACAACACAAATACTATATAAAACAGAAGAAAATTTATGAAAAGATACAACATTACAATACAGTTTACTTCAGTTTACCTAGTCTACACTTTTCGGTGTTTACATTAGTAAGGTATCAAGGAGAAAGTTGAGCCATAGCATATAGAAGATTCTGTATTAATTGAAAATTAATTGAAATTTTCTGCTTGATTCTCTATTACACAGGCAGAAATTGTTGGCATTGGGTAAAGGGAGGCTAAGGTTGCTAATGAGTGAGAGAGAGGCTACGGTCTACTGTGCTTACTTCTGGGCAGTACTCATCCTTCATTATCGGCTGTTCCTTTCTTTATGTGGGGCCATAAGTCTGCTAATATATACACCATACCTCATACCTCGCACAGTATGTTTTCAATGTTGTTGTTCAAGTCACTAAGTTTTGTCCAACTCTTTGTGACCCCATGGATTGCAGCACACCAGGCTTCCCTGATGTTCACTATCTCCTGGAGTTTGCTCAAACTCATGTCCATTGAGACAGTGATGCTAAGTTGTTGTAGTATTTGAGAATTGAACCTTTTCAGCCACTCTTACTGCATTTTTGGTCTAACAATTTTACTGTAATTTTAAAGATTAGTCATCATTTCTGTGACATTTCCTTTTTAGGGAAATAAATTCTATCACTAAATAAGTTGCTTCCTGAGCTTTTTTACTGAAAGCTTTATGCTGTTTTGAGTTTCTAATTACCATTTAAAATAATCCAGCATCTTTAGTTATTAAACGTCTGTAATTTGTGGTTATCTGTCTTTGCAGTTTTTCTAGAACTACCGCAGTAGATGGAAGCTCTTTGCCCCAGACCACATGCAATGAAAGGACAACTTGGCCCATTTAAAATCCATGGACAGGTAGCTTTCATCATAAAGATAGAATTCTTTTCAACTGTGTCACTTTCTGTAGAAGAGCAGCAAAATGACTCAGAAGAGTATAATTATTTATCACTAACTTTATCAGAGTTTTCCATTGACGTAGGCCTAAAAACCTCCTTTTCAGTCTCAAGCCTTGTCTTCAAAATTCATCACACTGGACTATCATACGTGTCTGCACAACACAAATACTATATAAAACAGAAGAAAATTTATGAAAAGATACAACATTACAATACAGTTTACTTCAGTTTACCTAGTCTACACTTTTCGGTGTTTACATTAGTAAGGTATCAAGGAGAAAGTTGAGCCATAGCATATAGAAGATTCTGTATTAATTGAAAATTAATTGAAATTTTCTGCTTGATTCTCTATTACACAGGCAGAAATTGTTGGCATTGGGTAAAGGGAGGCTAAGGTTGCTAATGAGTGAGAGAGAGGCTACGGTCTACTGTGCTTACTTCTGGGCAGTACTCATCCTTCATTATCGGCTGTTCCTTTCTTGTGTCCATGTTGGAGAAGGCCCCATCCAGGAGTCCTGTCTTAATTTCTAATACTTTAATTTTGTATTTATTTAATATCCAGTGCTGATACTTATGAACCAGTATTGGATATATTGGAGTTTTCTCCTGGTGCTATAAGTGTCATCCAAGTTGTTGAGCCATTTCGCCTTGTATGTGCTGTGCTCGGTGGTACATGACCTAGATGGAATCATTGGGCCTCTGAGGCAAAGACCAGATGAATAAAAACCTCATTAGGATCTGGCACTGACTTGACCTTAGCACTTACCAACTCTAATTATCTGTTTACTTCTCTCTTTTCCTCAGTGAATTGGATCTTCCATGAAGGAAAAGTATTTTCTTATGTACTGTTAATTCCTCAGGGTGTTACATAACATCCTGTCAAAGGTAGATATACCATAAGTGTTTAGTTTGGGGGTAAATACTAAACTCCTTAAAACATCCTGCATTTTCCTGCTTCATACTCATTTGTGAAACAACCACTCTAACAAAATGTTCATAATAATCTTATTTTAATAGCAGCAAATCCCGATAGGCACTGAATAAGAGTTTAACTCTTAAAAATGTGTTGAAGTCCCAGTCACTCTATGGATGGCAGAATAAATGTAGTTTTTCCTGGAAAAAGAGAAGCTACTCTGTGGTTTTTTTTAAGTAATTTGGCCTGTGGGCTACAAATAAACAAAAAGTAATTTTATCCCAAGTAAGCAGTCACCTTTGGAGAATCCCAGAGCCTGTGGCATCTTGCTTTGCTAAAAATCTCTCAACTCTGTTGTCTCCTTAAGACATACATCTGTAGATGGTACTCTGCTGGTGGGGATTATTCAGTTATTTGTGATGCTGTATGGTAGGAAGGGCACAGAATGTTGTCCTCTCTTGCCTCAGGCTCTGGAGATGTTTGCAGGAAATTAGATACTTTACTTCTGAGAAAATTCACTGACTCTAGTTGTTTGTTTCCTAGTTCAAAGCATTCCTTTGCCTCTGCCATGGGATGTTGTCACCATCCTCATAGCATTTATTTTTAATCAGAGCTACCCGTGTTCTTTTCACCCTCAAGAAAAAGTCAGGCCTTGGAGGGGTAACAGTTAAGAACCAGGTGAGCCTTTCCATGTCTGTATAACATACTCTTCACTGAACCACGACATGCTGCAACTTATCATGACTTTGTTTAGTACAGTTTAGCCCATTTGTATGCCTTAGTCTCTCTGATTCCTGAACTTCAAAAAAGTGAAAGGTCAGCTCTGGCAATTTCTGACCCTTGAAATGGTTCAGCATTTTCCAAACCATTTCCTTAACTTGTGTGAACTTGGCCTCCCTCAGAATGTTGTTAAGCATGAGAAGGAAGGAATAACCCATCTTTTCTCTTATACCAAAAATGAAGCGAGTAATCTTTAAGAAATCCTGTGACATAGCTGTTATAAATAACACCATTTTATAGCTGTAGAGATACCCAAGTCCTAGAAAGGAGGTTAACCTTCAATCTACATAGCTAAAACCTGAAGGAACTGAAATGGCAGCTAGCCAATAGAATTTCTAGTCCCAAGCCCTACCTATTAAATGTGGTTTGATGTCCAGGGTAGATTTGGGGGCGGGCGCAGGCGGGACGGGTTGGGGAGAGAGGGGGCGGGTGGGCCATGTCTATTGGTCTTTCATTTATCTATTTTTATCCATCTTTGTTCTCTGGCCCGTGTGGGCCTCCCATCGCGGTGGCCTCTGTCGTTGCAGAGCACCGGCTCTGGGTGTGTGCGCTTCTAGAGCTCCGGCTTGGTAATTGGACACATCGGTCCAGCCGCTCCGCTGCACATGGGATCTTCCCAGGCCAGGGCTCGAACTGGCGCCCCTTGCACTGTAAGGCAGTGCCCGTACCCACTAGACCACCAGGGAAGTCCTCCAGGGTAGATTTTAAATGGATATAATTTCCTATGATAGAATTTTAGAAATAATTGAAGAGAAAATAGGGAAAGAACTGTCAAATAATAATATACAGATATCTTATTAAATAGTAATTGAGCCCTACTAAGGACCAACGGTCTAATGTGTGCTGGGGGTTTATCAGTCATTAAGTCAGACCAGCCTTGCCCTACTGGACTTTACATTCAGAGAAAAGAGACAGCTGTTATCAAATAAGTAAGCCAAGTGGCAAACAAGAAAGTACCAGACAGTGGTCAGAGCTTTGAGGAAAATAAGGCAAGTTGATTTTACAGTACCTCTGGAGTGAGGCTGCACTAGTGGGTGGTCTGGGAGTACTTTACAGAAGGGGTGACATTGGAGCTAAGGAGGGAATAGTTGGTATTTTACTCACTGTTATTGAAAATTAGAAATAAATGTTTCCAAATTACCAAAAAGCTTTTAAAGAAAATGAAATCCTTCCAAAGTGAAAACAAAAACAAACACTGGTGAAACATCTTATTTTACTCCAGATAAATGGAGAAAAGCAACATCCAAGTTTCTCTTCTCCCTCAAGTGTCCATTCTCTCTCTCTGAGGATAAGGATCCAAGGTCACATATGTTCAATTTAATACAATAAAGGGCATTTATTTTTCTATTTCACTTTTATTAGGTAACATATATACAAAGTTTAGGAAGTCAGTTCTAAAAGGACCTTATGAAAGGAAAAAGAGCTGTCTTATGTTGCACCTGTCCCCACATACAGTTCCCACATTGCAGCAATAACCACTTTCAGCCTTTGTTACTTTCTTAGGTTTTTGCCTCTGTTAGCTTTAAATAATGCATTTATACATGGTTTCTTGCTTTTTCATTTTTATATATTATGTATTGATGTATTATTTTGAAAACTGTATTTTATGTTTTTCTCTCCTCCCACATCTCCTCTCCCACTTTCTTTTAAAAATGGTTGCATCATTAGTACTAATTAGATCAATTTAGATCTGTTGATCAATCTAAATCTACTAGATCTGTTATCAGTTAGATCATGAGATTTGCCGGATAGCCAAGGCAATTCTGAGAAAGAAGAATGTAGCTGGAGGGATCAGACTCCCTAACATCAGACTCTACTACAAAGCAACAGTCATCAAGACAGTATGGTATGGGCACAAAAACAGAAATATCGACCAATGAAACAAAATAGAGAACCCATAGATAAACCCACACACATATAGGTACCTTATTTTTGACAAAGACAAAAACATAAAATGGAGCAGAGACAGTCTCTTCAACAAATGGTGCTGGGAAAATTGGACAGCTACATGCAAAAAAATGAAGTTGTAACATCCCCTAACACCATACACAAAGTTAAATTCAAAATGGATTAAAGACCTAAATGTAAGACCAGAAGCCATAAAACTCTTAGAGGAGAATATAGGTAAAACAATCAATGACATAAATCAAAGCAAGATCTTCTATGACCTGCCCACTAGAATAATGGAAATAAAAACAAAAATAAATAAGTGGGACTTGATAAAACTTAAAAGCTTTTGCACAGCAAAAGAAACTGCAAACAAAGTGAACAGACAACCCACAGAATGGGAGAAAACCATAGCAAATGAATCAACTGACAAAGAATTAATTTCCAAAATATACAAAGAACTTAGACAACTCAACACCAAAAAAGCAACCCAATCAAAAAATGGGAAAAAGACCTAAACAGACAGCTCTCCGAAGATGACTTACAGATGGCCAAACAACACATGAAAAGATGTTCAACGTTGCTTGTTATTAGAGAAATGCAAATCAAAACTACAATGAGATATAACCTCACACCTGTCAGAATGGCCATCATCAAAAAATCTGCAGATAATAAATGCTGGAGAGGGTGTGGAGAAATGGCAACACTCTTGCATTGTTGCTGGGAAAGTAAATTGATACAACCACTATGGAAGATAGTATGGAGGGCTTCCCTGGTGGTCCAGTGGGTAAGGGACACGCTTACATGTTTTTTAAAAAAAACAGTCTCCTACATCCCCACTTTCTTTTAAAATGGTTGCATCATTAGTACTAATTAGATCAATTTAGATCTGTTGATCAATCTAAATCTACTAGATCTGTTATCAGTTAGATCATGAGATTTGCCGGATAGCCAAGGCAATTCTGAGAAACAAGAATGTAGCTGGAGGGATCAGACCCCTAACATCAGACTCTACTACAAAGCAACAGTCATCAAGACAGTATGGTATGGGCACAAAAACAGAAATATCGACCAATGAAACAAAATAGAGAACCCATAGATAAACCCACACACATATAGGTACCTTATTTTTGACAAAGACAAAAACATAAAATGGAGCAGAGACAGTCTCTTCAACAAATGGTGCTGGGAAAATTGGACAGCTACATGCAAAAAAATGAATGTCTAACACCCCCTAACACCATACACAAAGTTAAATTCAAAATGGATTAAAGACCTAAATGTAAGACCAGAAGCCATAAAACTCTTAGAGGAGAATATAGGTAAAACAATCAATGACATAAATCAAAGCAAGATCTTCTATGACCTGCCCACTAGAATAATGGAAATAAAAACAAAAATAAATAAGTGGGACTTGATAAAACTTAAAAGCTTTTGCACAGCAAAAGAAACTGCAAACAAAGTGAACAGACAACCCACAGAATGGGAGAAAACCATAGCAAATGAATCAACTGACAAAGAATTAATTTCCAAAATATACAAAGAACTTAGACAACTCAACACCAAAAAAGCAACCCAATCAAAAAATGGGAAAAAGACCTAAACAGACAGCTCTCCGAAGATGACTTACAGATGGCCAAACAACACATGAAAAGATGTTCAACGTTGCTTGTTATTAGAGAAATGCAAATCAAAACTACAATGAGATATAACCTCACACCTGTCAGAATGGCCATCATCAAAAAATCTGCAGATAATAAATGCTGGAGAGGGTGTGGAGAAATGGCAACACTCTTGCATTGTTGCTGGGAAAGTAAATTGATACAACCACTATGGAAGATAGTATGGAGGGCTTCCCCTGGTGGTCCAGTGGGTAAGGACACCGCCTTGCAGGGCAAGGGGCACTGGTTCGATCCCTGGCCTGGGAAGATCCCACGTGCCGCGGAGCAGCTGGACTGATGTGTCCAATCACCGAGCCGGAGCTCTGGAGCGCATGCACCCAGAGTCAGTGCTCTGCAACGACAGACGCCACCGTGATGGGAGGCCCGCAGGAGCCAAGGAACGAAGACGGATGAAAATAGAGAAAATGAAAGACCAATGGAAATGGCCCGCCCGCTCCCCTCCCTCCCCAACCCGACCCCTGCCCAGAGTAAATAGATAAATAAATCTTTAAAAAAAAAAAAAAGAAGATAGTATGGAGATTCCTCAAAAAGCTAAGAATAGAAGCACCATATGACCCAGCAATCCCACTATTAGGCTTATACCCTGATGAAATCAAAATTGAAAGAGACACCTGTACCCCAGTGTTCATTGCAGCACTCTACACAATAGTTAGAACATGGAAGCAACCTAGATATCCATTGACAAACGAATGGATAAAGAAGCATATATATAATGGAGTACATATCTACAGTGGAACACATATCTATAATGGGGTACTTCTTAGCCACAAAATGAAATGCAAGAGATTCAATCCTAATGAAATGGATGAATCTAAAACCTATAATACAAAGGAAGTAAGTCAAAAAGAGAAGGACAAGTATGGTATACTAACACATATATATGGAATCTAGTAAGATTGTACTGATAAATACACACACAGAGCATCACTGGAAAAACAATCATAGAGAACAGACTTATGGACATTGGGGAGAGGTTGGAGTGGGTGAGAGATATGGAAAGAGTAACATGGAGCCCTATCCTAGCATATAAAAATAGAATAGGAGTATTTCCAAAATATGAACAAATCAAAAACCCAAAAAAAAACAAAATCCAAAGATGATAACCCTTTCAACGTTGCTTGTTATTAGAAATGCAAATCAAAACTACAATGAGATAGCACCTCACACCTGTCAGAATGGCCATCATCAAAAAATCTGCAGATAATAAATGCTGGAGAGGGTGTGGAGAAATGGCAACACTCTTGCATTGTTGCTGGGAAAGTAAATTGATACAACCACTATGGAAGATAGTATGGAGGGCTTCCCCTGGTGGTCCAGTGGGTAAGGACACCGCCTTGCAGGGCAAGGGGCACTGGTTCGATCCCTGGCCTGGGAAGATCCCACGTGCCGCGGAGCAGCTGGACTGATGTGTCCAATCACCGAGCCGGAGCTCTGGAGCGCATGCACCCAGAGTCAGTGCTCTGCAACGACAGACGCCACCGTGATGGGAGGCCCGCAGGAGCCAAGGAACGAAGACGGATGAAAATAGAGAAAATGAAAGACCAATGGAAATGGCCCGCCCGCTCCCCTCCCTCCCCAACCCGACCCCTGCCCAGAGTAAATAGATAAATAAATCTTTAAAAAAAAAAAAAAGAAGATAGTATGGAGATTCCTCAAAAAGCTAAGAATAGAAGCACCATATGACCCAGCAATCCCACTATTAGGCTTATACCCTGATGAAATCAAAATTGAAAGAGACACCTGTACCCCAGTGTTCATTGCAGCACTCTACACAATAGTTAGAACATGGAAGCAACCTAGATATCCATTGACAAACGAATGGATAAAGAAGCATATATATAATGGAGTACATATCTACAGTGGAACACATATCTATAATGGGGTACTTCTTAGCCACAAAATGAAATGCAAGAGATTCAATCCTAATGAAATGGATGAATCTAAAACCTATAATACAAAAGGAAGTAAGTCAAAAAGAGAAGGACAAGTATGGTATACTAACACATATATATGGAATCTAGTAAGATTGTACTGATAAATACACACACAGAGCATCACTGGAAAAACAATCATAGAGAACAGACTTATGGACATTGGGGAGAGGTTGGAGTGGGTGAGAGATATGGAAAGAGTAACATGGAGCCCTATACTAGCATATGTAAAAGAGATAACTATTGTTAATGCACTGTGGGTCAAGGGATCTTACATGGGGGCTATACAATGGCCTGGAGGGGTGGGATGAGGGGAATGGGATGTACTTATGACTAATCTGGAATTATACATATCTGTACACAGTAAAGCTCTGTAAAAGCAAAAAAGCAAAGTAAAAAAATGGCAAAAAAAAGAAGAAAGAAAAAAAATGGTTGCATCATTAGTACTAATTAGATCAATTTAGATCTATTGATCAACCTAGATCTACTATATCTGTTATCAGTTAGATCATGAGATTTGATGGTTCAGAGCTTACACTATGGTGAGTGATATAAATATTATTCACATATAGCCTGTGTTGTTTTCAATGATTATATTTCCTTTCTTGGATATCCTTTTTTCTTTCCAAATGTTAATCACTGACTCATTTTAAATTTAGTTTTTTTTAACAGCCTATCATGAATTTATACCCAGACTCTTCCTCAGAACTATAAATCTCTTTTCAAATATTCAAATGTCAATACATTAATAATTTTATCAGTTTCAGTTTCTTGGAAACATTTCCCTGTAAGCTCTCCATCCTCTTGCTCTTAATCTGAACTGGTTGATTTTCCATCACTCTGAGAACCCCACTGGAATATTTTTTTACTTGGAGCTCTGTTCCTCAATGTTTTTCCTTTTTCTTGGGTATGGTAGGCCAAATAATGACCTCTCAAAGATTTGCACATCCTAACTGCTGTAATGCCACCACTAGTTGGCATGCCAAATAAGACTTTATAGATGTTATTAAAAACTTGGAGATGAGAAGGTTACTCTGGACTATCCAGATTAGTGTAGTGTAATTACCTTAGTCTCCAAGTGGGAAGTGGTAAAGAACCCACCTTCCAATGCAGGAGACATAAGAGGAAAACCCGGGGGGTCTCTGAAAAGGAACCCACTCCAATTTTCCTGGAGAATCACATGGACTGGGGAGCCTGGCTGGCTGCAGTCCATAGGGTCACAAAGAGTCAGACATGATGGAAGCAACTTAGCATGCTCTTCTGGGACAGGATGGAGTGGGTGAGAGATATGGAAAGAGTAACATGGAGCCCTATACTAGCATATGTAAAAGAGATAACTATTGTTAATGCACTGTGGGTCAAGGGATCTTACATGGGGGCTATACAATGGCCTGGAGGGGTGGGATGAGGGGAATGGGATGTACTTATGACTAATCTGGAATTATACATATCTGTACACAGTAAAGCTCTGTAAAAGCAAAAAAGCAAAGTAAAAAAATGGCAAAAAAAAGAAGAAAGAAAAAAAATGGTTGCATCATTAGTACTAATTAGATCAATTTAGATCTATTGATCAACCTAGATCTACTATATCTGTTATCAGTTAGATCATGAGATTTGATGGTTCAGAGCTTACACTATGGTGAGTGATATAAATATTATTCACATATAGCCTGTGTTGTTTTCAATGATTATATTTCCTTTCTTGGATATCCTTTTTTCTTTCCAAATGTTAATCACTGACTCATTTTAAATTTAGTTTTTTTTAACAGCCTATCATGAATTTATACCCAGACTCTTCCTCAGAACTATAAATCTCTTTTCAAATATTCAAATGTCAATACATTAATAATTTTATCAGTTTCAGTTTCTTGGAAACATTTCCCTGTAAGCTCTCCATCCTCTTGCTCTTAATCTGAACTGGTTGATTTTCCATCACTCTGAGAACCCCACTGGAATATTTTTTTACTTGGAGCTCTGTTCCTCAATGTTTTTCCTTTTTCTTGGGTATGGTAGGCCAAATAATGACCTCTCAAAGATTTGCACATCCTAACTGCTGTAATGCCACCACTAGTTGGCATGCCAAATAAGACTTTATAGATGTTATTAAAAACTTGGAGATGAGAAGGTTACTCTGGACTATCCAGATTAGTGTAGTGTAATTACCTTAGTCTCCAAGTGGGAAGTGGTAAAGAACCCACCTTCCAATGCAGGAGACATAAGAGATGCACATTCAATCCCTGGGTCAGGAAGATTCTCTGGAGGAGAAAAATGGCAACCCACTCCAATATTCTTGCCTGGAGAATCACATGGACTGGGGAGCCTGGCTGGCTGCAGTCCATAGGGTCACAAAGAGTCAGACATGATGGAAGCAACTTAGCATGCTCTTCTGGGACAGGATGGACTCACCTGGCTATCTGAAAAGTCTCCTCTGTACTCAGAAATAATTTACCCTGTGGTTAATTGCTGTCTTCACTATCAAAAAGTTTCCCCCAAATGTTAAAAGATCTGTTCACAACAGCCCATTGGCTTCTAAGAGATTTTTGCTATTTAATTATTTTATATTGATTAATGCATGAAATTAATGTGAATAGTGCTTAATTTCAATCCATCTGTAAGACCCTGGAGAGATTTTCTGAATATGGCAAGCTTTGTTTTAATGTTCATTCAGTTCTTTGATGTCCATTTATTGCAGAAAAGAATGACTGAGATAAATGGTGGCCCCTGGCGTGTTGACTCACCCAGGTGGAAAATTATTGCTGCTGCTTTCAGAAAAGTTTTCAAACCTAGATTAAGGCCATATTCCCATAAGTTTAAATGCCAGAAAATAAATCTATATAAACTATAAAATGAATGTTTTCTTTTTCAGAATCATGTTCCTTGATCATCTGTTTCATTCTCATATCTTTCTAGTTTTAATTGGCTCAAGAGGGCATTTTTGTTTTTTTCACTCAAGGAATAGTGCTGAGAAGACAGTATCTATTTCTATTTCAGACTCATTTCATGATCTTAAGTCAGGCATTTGAACTTTTGAGCATTCTATTAATAAAATGGAAGTATTAGTATTTATCTTTTCATGAAAATTAACAGTTTTCATAGAAAAGATCATTAGGATGGTTGAAAAGGTGTTGGTTGCTCCTACCACCCACAGTTTTCCAGTTTTCTTCATATTTTCAGATTATTTGACATTATTGCCTACTTTACAATATTTTTCTCTTGTACAAATTAGACAATTCTGTTGACTCTTCATGTTCATTTCATTGTTGTACTCAAGAGCTTTTTGTTGTACACAAAGCAATTGACCATCTGATTCTTTAGTTTTCTCCATTATTCAGTCACCGCTGGGCTTTACTGGTGGCTCAATGATAAAAAATTCACCTATTAATGCAGAAGATGCAGGTTTGGTCCCTGGGTTGGGAAGATCCTCTGGAGGAGAACATGGCAACTCACTCCAGTATTCTTGCCTGGAGAATCCCATAGACAGGGGAGACTGGCAGACTACAGTCCATGCGATCACAAAAGAGTCAGATACGACTGAAATGACTTAGCAAACAGCATAGTACAAGAGGGAAGTCTGAGTCCTGTCAGAGTCCAAGAGTGAAGATGTTATGATGCTGCCTTTGAAGACAGAGAAAAAGACCATGAGCCAAGGTATTCAAGTATCTTCTAGAAGCTGAATATGACAAGGAGACAGATCTTCTCTTCAAGCCTCCAGCAGGAACACAACTCTGCCTACAATTTAAGACTTCCAACTTCTAGAACTCTAAGATAATATATATGTTTTTTAAACCACTGAGTTTGTGGTAATTTGTTACAGCAACAGTAGGGAACTAATGCAGAGGCTCATTCTCTGATCTTGGTAGTACATCTCCTCTAAGAGTTTGTTATTTCTTCTGAAAACGAATACATGGAAGATACTTTTTTTGTTGCCCTGTATATAAAGAATACTTAGGTTACCTGATGTGAAGAGACAATTCACTGGGAAAGAGCCCAATAGAAGGCAAAAGGAGAAGGGGACGACAGAGGACAAGATGGTTGGATGACATCACTGAATCAATGGATATGAGTTTGAGCAAACTCTGGGAGATGGTAAAGGACAGGGAAGCCTGGCATGCTGTAGTCCATGGGGTCACAAAGAGTTGGACATGACTGGTTGACTGAACAGACTGATATGTGAAAAAATTGGCTTCCCATGTGGCACTAGTGGTAAACAACCTGCCTGCCAATGCAGGAGACGTAAGAGAATTCAATCCCTGGGTCAGGAAGATCCCCTGGAAGAAGAAATGACTACACACAGAATTCTTACCTGGGAAATCCCATGGACAGAGGAGCCTAGGGAGCTATACTCCCTAGTCATAAAGAGTTGGACACAACTGAGCAACTAACATGATATTGTATCCTTACTTCCAGTCACAAGTTTAATGTCATAATGATGCCTGATCCCTTGCCCAAGCTTGTAATATATTCTTTTTTTCCCCAGTACTGAGAAATTTCCTGAATATATGCTTGTGCTTTTACTCAAGAGCTTTTTGTTGACACAAAGCAATGTATTCTTAGCCTTTCACCGCTGGGCTTTACTGGTGGCTCAATGATAAAAAATTCACCTATTAATGCAGAAGATGCAGGTTTGGTCCCTGGGTTGGGAAGATCCTCTGGAGGAGAACATGGCAACTCACTCCAGTATTCTTGCCTGGAGAATCCCATAGACAGGGAGACTGGCAGACTACAGTCCATGCGATCACAAAGAGTCAGATACGACTGAAATGACTTAGCAAACAGCATAGTACAAGAGGGAAGTCTGAGTCCTGTCAGAGTCCAAGAGTGAAGATGTTATGATGCTGCCTTTGAAGACAGAGAAAAAGACCATGAGCCAAGGTATTCAAGTATCTTCTAGAAGCTGAATATGACAAGGAGACAGATCTTCTCTTCAAGCCTCCAGCAGGAACACAACTCTGCCTACAATTTAAGACTTCCAACTTCTAGAACTCTAAGATAATATATATGTTTTTTAAACCACTGAGTTTGTGGTAATTTGTTACAGCAACAGTAGGGAACTAATGCAGAGGCTCATTCTCTGATCTTGGTAGTACATCTCCTCTAAGAGTTTGTTATTTCTTCTGAAAACGAATACATGGAAGATACTTTTTTTGTTGCCCTGTATATAAAGAATACTTAGGTTACCTGATGTGAAGAGACAATTCACTGGGAAAGAGCCCAATAGAAGGCAAAAGGAGAAGGGGACGACAGAGGACAAGATGGTTGGATGACATCACTGAATCAATGGATATGAGTTTGAGCAAACTCTGGGAGATGGTAAAGGACAGGGAAGCCTGGCATGCTGTAGTCCATGGGGTCACAAAGAGTTGGACATGACTGGTTGACTGAACAGACTGATATGTGAAAAAATTGGCTTCCCATGTGGCACTAGTGGTAAACAACCTGCCTGCCAATGCAGGAGACGTAAGAGAATTCAATCCCTGGGTCAGGAAGATCCCCTGGAAGAAGAAATGACTACACACAGAATTCTTACCTGGGAAATCCCATGGACAGAGGAGCCTAGGGAGCTATACTCCCTAGTCATAAAGAGTTGGACACAACTGAGCAACTAACATGATATTGTATCCTTACTTCCAGTCACAAGTTTAATGTCATAATGATGCCTGATCCCTTGCCCAAGCTTGTAATATATTCTTTTTGTCCCCAGTACTGAGAAATTTCCTGAATATATGCTTGTGCTTCAGTGAGAGTCTTCTTTTATCAATTGTATTAAGCACTAATAATATGGAAACTTAAC
This sequence comes from Tragulus kanchil, assembly GCA_022376925.1. Lineage (NCBI taxonomy): Eukaryota > Metazoa > Chordata > Mammalia > Artiodactyla > Tragulidae > Tragulus > Tragulus kanchil. The sequence goes on along the minus strand of JAIOJX010000029.1, from coordinate 49,904,619 downwards.
CTTTCATTCTGGAACATTTTCTAAATTATTTATTTGATAATTTTCTTCCCTTTCTTTCCTCTGCTATTTCTGGAACTACTATTACTTGGCTTTTAGACATTATGGAATGATCCTTGGAGTTTCCTTTTTACCCTTTGGCTTTATGTTTCTGTCTTTGCTTTCTGGAGATTACCTTAACCGTATCCTCTCTTTTTTTTTTTTTTTTTAAGATTTATTTATTTATTTATTTTGATGGGGGTGGGGTGGGGAGGGAGGGGAGCAGGCGGGCCACTTCTATTGGTCTTTCATTTGTCCATTTTCCTCCATCTTTGTTCTTTGGCCCACGTGGGCCTCCCATCGCGGTGGCCTCTGCCGTTGCAGAGCACCAGCTCTGGGCGCATGCACTCCAGAGCTCCGGCTCGGTAATTGGACACATCGGTCCAGCCGCTCCGCAGCACGTGGAATCTTCCCAGGCCAGGGCTCCAGCCAGCGCCCCTTGCACTGCAAGGCGGTGTCCTTACCCACTGGACCACCAGGGAAGCCCCTCTAACTCTTAAGTTTGTTATTTCTTCTGATTCCTAATTTTCAAGAACTTGTTATTGGTCTTCGAGTGTTCTTTAAAATTTCCCATTCTTTTTCATAAATATAGTATTTTCTCTTCATTTTGTTAGGAAAATAGTTAAAATATCTGACTCTCTTTATGGAATAAATTTTTGCCTTCCCAGTAATTTGAGTTTTTGCATCCTGTAGGAGGCTTTTCTAAATGTCTGATGTTCCTTGTCTACCTGTTCACATTATAAGAGCATCTTAGATACTGGAAAGCTAATTGGGGTTGTATCCATCAGTTATTATGTGCTTGTTTGCAACGGAGACACAGGCTGCCGATTGGTCTTCATGAAAGGCTTCTTTGGCTTGGCTCTTTGAGGAATGCAATTTTACCGTTACTGTAGGTCACTCTCTTCTCCTGAGTTTTGCTTATCACTTATTTCAGAGATGAACCCTTTAATCCCTTGTCTGGGAGATATAAAGTGTCTGCTAGTGTTCTTAAAGAAAAATGGGAGAAGGGACCCATGCATTTTGTTAAGTAGATAGACACTAAATCCTTCTGATTTTCAGTTTGCCTGGGGACCTATAGAGTTTCCCTGATTTAATCTCCTCCTAAGTCATCTGTGAGGCTGGAGAAAAGAATCTGTTTTCTACAGCTACTTTACAAAACTTCTTGGCGATCAATCTTCTTATATCAAATACAACTGTACCCCTATGATTTCTCTCAGTGTCTGAGTTTCTTGGGTTATGAGGTCCACAATTGCCACCTTCTCGTTTCCTCCACTCAGAGGTTTTCTTGCTTTCTAGTATTTTCCGTCTCACTTTTAGAATTGGATCACTGTCATTCCTTCTTCTGTTCACTTTATCATTATAGACTTATTTAAATCTTCTCACTATCATTTTACTAAATTTCACAAGAATTTATATAAATATATATATATATATATATATATATATATATATTTTGCAATCATACTGAATTCTAGCAAGCACATTTTATGGGCTGTAATGCTCAGCTTCTAAGTCAGGAAGTTACTCTCTTGTTTATTGAGGGGCGTGACAGAGTAACTGATGGGCCTATAAAGTTATATAGTTCTTCTACCAATTTTCTGGCTGTGTTTACCATTGGTAATTTAAGTGCCTGTGGCAGCACCAGGGGCATCTTGTGCCCTGTCATTGCCATATATCCATGTATCGTACAACAATGGTTTAAAAATTGATGATTCAAAAATCAGAGTTTTTCTTAAAGGTATATTTTACTTAAAGGCTCTAAAATATACAATTTATTTTCATAGTATTGAGAAAGCATCTCATTGTTTTCTTCTTTCTTTAGTAAAGAATTTTGTTTTTGACAAAGAGATATCTGAGAGAATTTTCCTGAAATTCCAAACCAGCACAATTTCTTTCTCTGGTCAACTTTTTATTCCACATTCTTATGAATTTATATTTTCAGATTAGGTGGAGACATTCTTCTTACTGGACCATTGTATATAGAATCTGTCCTAAAATCACCTTTCGTAAATTTCAGAAGAGGGCCTAGTTCTTATACATTGGGATAAATTGAAGAAATTCAGACTTAATTTATCTATGTTTGGGGAATATTTATCTCCATGGCTTCTTAATCTTAGTCTTTTTATAAGAGAGAATCTTAATTCTTTTAGTCTGTGTTCAAACTAATATCTTTTTATCATTTTAATTTTGTGTCTTTGGAGCTTCTCCAGCTTCATTATGTTTGTTTTAAGGTTCATTAACCAGAAAGTCATATGGCATTTCTGATGTGAATTCTTTATGAGTTTTTAATCAGGATAGAATTTTGTTTTCTGTTTGGTTCAGTATATTTCCTGATGAGATTCAGAGTTTTTTGCTTTTTGTTTTTTGTTTTTTGGTTTTTTTTGTCATGAACTTCATTTAAAAGTCTCCATCTGTAGTGGTAAACTTGATTGATTTCCAGAACAAAAGTGTGATCTTAATTCTGTGATTTTTATTTAGATGGAAAATAAGAAGAAACAGGAAGGTTTTTCAGAAGTCCTATCACACAGTTCCATATTAGAACACAAAACATAAAAGATGCTAAGTGTCTAGGGTATGAGTTGTGTTAGTTGCTTAGTCCTGCCCAACTCTTTGTGACACCCCTGTAACTCGCCAGGCTCCTTTTTCCATGGAATTCTCCAAGCAAGAATACTGGAGTGGGTAGCCATTCCCTTCTCCAGGGGATTTTCCTGACCCAGGGATTGAATCTGGGTCTCTTGCTTTGCAGGCGTTACCATCTGATCCTCCAAGCCTGGACTCTTGGATTCTAACCAGGAATTTTCTCTGCCTACTAAATCATGTCAGGCCTATCTAAATTTAAGTAAGTTCATGAATGAATTGGGAGAGTCCCATATACTGTTTTCCCCCAAAGTATTGCCAGTTTTTTTTTTTTTAGTAAAGAATTTTGTTTTTGACAAAGAGATATCTGAGAGAATTTTCCTGAAATTCCAAACCAGCACAATTTCTTTCTCTGGTCAACTTTTTATTCCACATTCTTATGAATTTATATTTTCAGATTAGGTGGAGACATTCTTCTTACTGGACCATTGTATATAGAATCTGTCCTAAAATCACCTTTCGTAAATTTCAGAAGAGGGCCTAGTTCTTATACATTGGGATAAATTGAAGAAATTCAGACTTAATTTATCTATGTTTGGGGAATATTTATCTCCATGGCTTCTTAATCTTAGTCTTTTTATAAGAGAGAATCTTAATTCTTTTAGTCTGTGTTCAAACTAATATCTTTTTATCATTTTAATTTTGTGTCTTTGGAGCTTCTCCAGCTTCATTATGTTTGTTTTAAGGTTCATTAACCAGAAAGTCATATGGCATTTCTGATGTGAATTCTTTATGAGTTTTTAATCAGGATAGAATTTTGTTTTCTGTTTGGTTCAGTATATTTCCTGATGAGATTCAGAGTTTTTTGCTTTTTGTTTTTTGTTTTTTGGTTTTTTTTGTCATGAACTTCATTTAAAAGTCTCCATCTGTAGTGGTAAACTTGATTGATTTCCAGAACAAAAGTGTGATCTTAATTCTGTGATTTTTATTTAGATGGAAAATAAGAAGAAACAGGAAGGTTTTTCAGAAGTCCTATCACACAGTTCCATATTAGAACACAAAACATAAAAGATGCTAAGTGTCTAGGGTATGAGTTGTGTTAGTTGCTTAGTCCTGCCCAACTCTTTGTGACACCCCTGTAACTCGCCAGGCTCCTTTTTCCATGGAATTCTCCAAGCAAGAATACTGGAGTGGGTAGCCATTCCCTTCTCCAGGGGATTTTCCTGACCCAGGGATTGAATCTGGGTCTCTTGCTTTGCAGGCGTTACCATCTGATCCTCCAAGCCTGGACTCTTGGATTCTAACCAGGAATTTTCTCTGCCTACTAAATCATGTCAGGCCTATCTAAATTTAAGTAAGTTCATGAATGAATTGGGAGAGTCCCATATACTGTTCTTTCCTTCCCTAATATTACCTGGATTATTTGTTATCTCTAGTTTTCTTTCCCCTTGTCTGTTTATAATCCTTACAATTTCTCATACTGCCACCTACTATTTACATATTCCTTCAGTCATGCCTCCTCTGAATCTGTTACCCTTTGTGAATTTTTGTCCTCTCTAAAATCAAGAGGATTAAAATTCAGAGCTCTAATCTGCCTGATTTCCATTTTTGCCTCATTATTGTCTGTGCCCCATGCAGCAGTTTCAGTGTTCATTTAAAAAAAAAGAAATCTACAGTGAAAGAGAAAAGAATAAAGCAGATTCACTAAAATAAGGAGGGACTAGAGTTGGAGAGAAAGCCAAGGTGACTCTAATTCTTCCCAAGCCTCAGCTACACTCCCTATGTCTTAGAGTTACAGTAAACATCCCTCACTCCTTATTTTCCTTCTGTGCTTGTGAAACTTCATTTTTGCTATTAGTAACGGAATTTTCCTAGTTAATACCTGCTGTTTAAAGAAAATGGTGAACTATTTGGGGGCTTCCCTGGTGGTCCAGTTGGTGAAGAGTCTGCCTTGCAGTGCAAGGGGCACCGGTTTGATCCCTGGCCCAGAAGGATCCCACGTGCCATGGACCCATGTACCCAGTTGTGAGCCGGTGCTCTGGAGCATGTTCGCCTAGAGCCGGTGCTCTGCATCAAGAGGCTGCTTCAATGGGAGGCCCACACAGGCCAAAGACTAAAGATGGGTGAAAACAAATAAATAAAAAAATAAAAGAGGCCAAAATTTAAAAAACAAAAGAAAAAGGTGAACTATTTCAATGTTTGTATGCTGAAAAGAATTTTATGAGCTAAAACATAGCCTGTAACATTGCTTCTGTGGGGAAAATATGTGTCCCAATAATGTAAATGACTCTCTGGAATTGAAACTTAAATTCTAAATTTAGGATTATTATTTTTATCAGTTACACTTCTAAAAGCACATAGTAATATCTCCCCCAACCTCTTACTTACTTTCCGTATGTAGTGGGGGATAGCCCCATGTTCTGATTCTGTGAAGCAGTCTTTAGCTGTTTTTGACCTAAAAATTCTGTCTTGGCCGTCAGTCTGTCCCAGTGAACCTATTCACATTTTCAGAGATTTTGAAGGAATAAATCAATATCAGTTAAAAATTTGTTCTGCAGCCTGGAGGGGTGGGATGGGGGGAACTGGGAAGGGGGGTGGAGGAGGGATGGGGGCCAGGGATATACATATGACTAATATGGGATTATACGTATCTGTAAACAACAAAACGCTGTAAAAGTAAAAAGTAAAATAATTTTTTTTTCCTGTAGAGAAACATAGCATGATGCTGCAGGAGAAAAGACTTTTGCAGAATTTACTACACTTTTACCCAAAGATCCTCTTTGCCATCAAGTTTTAAAAATGCAAAGTGAAAACAGAAAGAAGATGAAAAATCTGGCCTTTAAATCAAATTGGCTCAATTAATAAAAAGCCTTTAATTGTTCAGCCATGCTTTTAGGTAGCAGTTTTAGGATGTGGTTGGTGGGAGGATGTGTCTGTGTGTCTGTGTGTGTCCCTGTGTATGTGGTGTGGCAGAAGGGGAGGGGAATGGTGGCAGCTTTGAGTTGCCTGTGGAGCATTTTAAGTCACATAAGGAAAAAATTTATAAACGCTGTCTGTTACTTGATGAGTACCCAGTAAGCATCAGTTAAAACAGAAGACTTTGAATCAGAGAAAAATAATTTTAAAGAGAGCTGTTGTTTTTCTTAATTACAGTGTAAGAATGAAGCTAATTCACTGCTTCCCCCCCCCTACCCCTCAGCCATAGATAAAGGCATCTCAACAGCATATCATTCAGTGCAAGAACTCTACCATCAGTTTTATTCATCAGTGAAACCAAAGAAACAATTGCAGGATGTTCTCTATTATTTAGCATAGAATGCCTTTATCACTTTATGTCCTTGTCTGACATTCCTCCTTGTTTGTTTCCATTAAATGTTTGGCTTTTAGTTTCTTAGTGCAGTGCCAAATACTTAAGTCAGCACTTGGGAGTTTATATTACTTAGAGCATTACAAGCAATGTCACCTCTTGCTAAAACAGTTGGTCAGAACCACCTCCAAAGTTGAGTATAGTGGAAACTACATAAGGCTGTATTTATTACTTTGGAAAGCAAAATGAAGAGTAAACTATATAGAAAGGTAGTAATTAACAAGGAATTGAGTGACAGATTATTTCATACCACTGATGATTTCATTTTTAAAAGCTATAATAAAATCCTAAAATATTCTGTAGTGATAACATATTAAAAGTTAATCATTTTCTCTCTTTTTGCTACCAGTCCAAAAGTGAGGGCAGAGGCTTTTGCTGGTAGCCGGGGATAGAGGAGGGAGGGTATTTCAGAGAATTGCATGTCTTTCTTATATTTATCAGCTGATTATAGCTAGAAAAAGGCAACTAATTTGGGAAAGCTAATCATTCTGTTGTCATTTTTCTAAATTACTCTAATGTGACTTTCAGAGTATGTCTTCCATAGATCATTTATCCATTTAGTAGTAATGCTTATGGAAGTAGATAAGCCAGATTTTCTTATGTGATTTTATAATTTCTAAGAACAGTTTGACAATGATAAGTCTGGATGCTTCCCTAAGACTTTGGTGATCTTCTGACCATATGACAAGCCTCATTTCACATACCTTTCAAATCCCTCCTCTAAATCTTTTCCTTTGGGAACGGTTACTGCCTACAGAAAGAACAATTTGCTTCTGAAAGTGGTTATTTGGGACTATATGCTGCTTGGCAGTTTATTTCTTTCTCTGTGGACTCTAAATCAAATGTCCTTGGAATTATAATGATGCATGATTCTTTTTTTTTCCGCCATACTCAGGATGTTCCTGGTAATTTTTAATTTACATTATTTTTAGATGCATGTACCAAATACACTTGTATTAAATGTTCTGCATATCCTGCTTAAGTGTTTCTTACCTCTAGAATTCACAAGTGTAGGGAACAAACTTATGGTTACCGAGGCAGGAAGGGGGATGGGATGGATTAGCAGACTGAGGCTGACGTATGGACACTATTAGGTATAAAATCGAACCTAATGTATAGCACATGGAACTCTACTCCGTGTTCTGTGGTGACCTCTAAATGGGAAGGAGATCTAAGAAAGACTTGATATATGCTTATGTTATGACTGATTCACTGTGCTGTACAGCAAGAAACTAACACAGTATTGTAAAGCAACTTTATGTCAATAAAAATTAATTTAAAAATAAATAAATAAATAAGCCAAATTATAGACATGGTGAAGTTTGACTCTAATGTGGCTTGTTTTAAATAAGTTCCTCAAAATAAGTGGCTTATCATTAGTATATTTTTTCATGAACATATGTCAAAGATTTTTTATGCCTCTGTTTTATGTATACTTATTTTTCATCCATCTTTTTATTCTTTGGCATGCATGGGCCTCACACTGCAGTGGCCTCTCTTCTTGTAGAGCACTGGCTCTGGGCACATGCGCTCCAGAGTGCTGGCTGGTAATTGGACACACCGATCTAACTGCTCTTCGGCACGTGGGATCTTCCCGCCAGGGATCGCCGAACCAGTGCCTTGCACTGCAAGGGGAGCCACTGGACAACTCTTGTATGTCTTCCATAGATCATTTATCCATTTAGTAGTAATGCTTATGGAAGTAGATAAGCCAGATTTTCTTATGTGATTTTATAATTTCTAAGAACAGTTTGACAATGATAAGTCTGGATGCTTCCCTAAGACTTTGGTGATCTTCTGACCATATGACAAGCCTCATTTCACATACCTTTCAAATCCCTCCTCTAAATCTTTTCCTTTGGGAACGGTTACTGCCTACAGAAAGAACAATTTGCTTCTGAAAGTGGTTATTTGGGACTATATGCTGCTTGGCAGTTTATTTCTTTCTCTGTGGACTCTAAATCAAATGTCCTTGGAATTATAATGATGCATGATTCTTTTTTTTTCCGCCATACTCAGGATGTTCCTGGTAATTTTTAATTTACATTATTTTTAGATGCATGTACCAAATACACTTGTATTAAATGTTCTGCATATCCTGCTTAAGTGTTTCTTACCTCTAGAATTCACAAGTGTAGGGAACAAACTTATGGTTACCGAGGCAGGAAGGGGGATGGGATGGATTAGCAGACTGAGGCTGACGTATGGACACTATTAGGTATAAAATCGAACCTAATGTATAGCACATGGAACTCTACTCCGTGTTCTGTGGTGACCTCTAAATGGGAAGGAGATCTAAGAAAGACTTGATATATGCTTATGTTATGACTGATTCACTGTGCTGTACAGCAAGAAACTAACACAGTATTGTAAAGCAACTTTATGTCAATAAAAATTAATTTAAAAATAAATAAATAAATAAGCCAAATTATAGACATGGTGAAGTTTGACTCTAATGTGGCTTGTTTTAAATAAGTTCCTCAAAATAAGTGGCTTATCATTAGTATATTTTTTCATGAACATATGTCAAAGATTTTTTATGCCTCTGTTTTATGTATACTTATTTTTCATCCATCTTTTTATTCTTTGGCATGCATGGGCCTCACACTGCAGTGGCCTCTCTTCTTGTAGAGCACTGGCTCTGGGCACATGCGCTCCAGAGTGCTGGCTGGTAATTGGACACACCGATCTAACTGCTCTTCGGCACGTGGGATCTTCCCCGGGCCAGGGATCGCCGAACCAGTGCCCCTTGCACTGCAAGGTGGACTCTTTAGCCACTGGACAACCAGGGAAGTCTTCATTAATATATTTTTATTTGCAGGCCTGTGCCATACTTAATGTTTTATGATTGACTGGTTTTTGTTTCAGTTATAAATAATCAATTGGAGTACTTTTCGATTGTTGATACTTCTGTTTGTCTGACTTACGTGTTGTTTTTTTTTTTAATTTACACAAGACTGTAGCTAGATGTTTTAGATCTTGGAAGGTTATTTTTTTGCTTTCCATTACCAGAAACTTCTTTTTATTTAGAGCCAGCTATGAATGCAAATTTTTTTCCCACTTAATACTACTGTATTTTAGAAATTCATGTTTTTCATGTTTTTGCTGGATATCAATCTCTAGAACATTGCACCATTATTGAATCTTTTAGTATTTCTTGAATCTATAGTTTGTCCAATCTAGTCTACTCACTCACCTACCTTCTTAGATGATAATTTAATATAGCATCCTTCCCGAGCATCATTCTTAGCCTCTTATTTCATTGACAAAAATAGAACCTATCAGAAGAGATTGAGCCAGCCACTGTAGCTACTCACTTGTGTCTTTCCCCATCTATTCTGTCTTCTCTGTTTACTCTAATAAACCATTTTTGTTCCTAGGAAATGTAAACATCTCTGTCTTGTGAAGATCCTTTGTTTTTTTTTTTTTTTTTTTTTTTGCCTACTTGAAAAAGTTGCTCAAGACTTTTTTGCTCTTTCTCCCTCATTCATGAATTTTGCCCCCTCAAGTGAATTGTGGTTATCAATCTACACAGGTGTAGTTATATCTCTTATCTTTAAGAAAAACTCATATACCTCACATCCTCCTTTAGTTACCCGCCTGTTTCTTTTAAATATTTTTAAATTTATATATAATAATTTATATATTAAAAAATTCTCTCTGTCAGTGTTTTCCAGAGTTACAGTATCATTGTGCATTCCCATCAGAGAGATATCCAGCTAATCTGGTTTCTTGCTAGTGCTTGATTTTGTCAGTTTCTTTTCCTTTGTTCTTTCTTCCTCCTTCGTGTTTTTTTCCTGCTCTACCTCCTCCTCCTTTCTAACTTCATGTATTCTAAGAGGTGTACAATGGGATCTTATTGCAGTTTTTGCTTCTGTGTGCTTGTTTGCCATCATGTATTTTCTTTGGTTAGATATCTATTTAAATTGTCCATTTTATGTTATATTATCGGTTTTCTTACTGTTGAGATTTAAGAGATTGTAATATACTTTACAGGCATATCTCTTTCAGACACGTGATTTATGAGCATTTTCTCCCAATCTTTAGCTCATTGTCTCATTCTCTTAATATTTTTATTCTTGGTTAGAGGAAAAAGTTTTTAATAAAACTCAATTTTTCTCCTTTTAAAAGAATGAGTCACGCTTTTGGTGTCAAACCTAAGAATTGAATAACACAAGATCAAGAAATTTGTCTTCTATATTTTCTTTTTTAAAGTTTTATAGTTTTACATTTCACACTTGGGATAGTGATCCATTTGGAGTTAGTTGTTGAACAAGATGTGAGGCTTAAGTTGAGGTTTTAGTTTTTTTCTTATGGATGTTCTAGCACTGTAAGTACTATAGTTTTTCCATTTAATTCTATTTGTACCTTTGTCAAAAGCCCATTTTATCCTTATCCATGCAGATCTGTTCCTGAATTGATTTGCATCTCTCTTATGATCAGTGTGATAAAGTAATGTCTCTGCTTTTTAATGTTATCTAGGTTTGTCATAGTTTTTCTTACAAGGAACAAGTGTCTTCTACTTTCATGGCTTCAGTCACCCATCACAGAATTTTGGACCCCAAGAAAATAACGACTTCCAATATATGTTGAATAAGAATGGTAAGAGTAGGCTTCTTTACCTTGATTGAATCTTAAAAGCTTTCAACTTTTCATCACAGATGTTTTTAGCTTTTTTTTGAAGTTTTTGTTTTTAATTTTTGTTATTAAAAGTTTTGTCAAGACTTTTGCTCTTTCTCCCTCATTCATGAATTTTGCCCCCTCAAGTGAATTGTGGTTATCAATCTACACAGGTGTAGTTATATCTCTTATCTTTAAGAAAAACTCATATACCTCACATCCTCCTTTAGTTACCCGCCTGTTTCTTTTAAATATTTTTAAATTTATATATAATAATTTATATATTAAAAAATTCTCTCTGTCAGTGTTTTCCAGAGTTACAGTATCATTGTGCATTCCCATCAGAGAGATATCCAGCTAATCTGGTTTCTTGCTAGTGCTTGATTTTGTCAGTTTCTTTTCCTTTGTTCTTTCTTCCTCCTTCGTGTTTTTTTCCTGCTCTACCTCCTCCTCCTTTCTAACTTCATGTATTCTAAGAGGTGTACAATGGGATCTTATTGCAGTTTTTGCTTCTGTGTGCTTGTTTGCCATCATGTATTTTCTTTGGTTAGATATCTATTTAAATTGTCCATTTTATGTTATATTATCGGTTTTCTTACTGTTGAGATTTAAGAGATTGTAATATACTTTACAGGCATATCTCTTTCAGACACGTGATTTATGAGCATTTTCTCCCAATCTTTAGCTCATTGTCTCATTCTCTTAATATTTTTATTCTTGGTTAGAGGAAAAAGTTTTTAATAAAACTCAATTTTTCTCCTTTTAAAAGAATGAGTCACGCTTTTGGTGTCAAACCTAAGAATTGAATAACACAAGATCAAGAAATTTGTCTTCTATATTTTCTTTTTAATGTTTTATAGTTTTACATTTCACACTTGGGATAGTGATCCATTTGGAGTTAGTTGTTGAACAAGATGTGAGGCTTAAGTTGAGGTTTTAGTTTTTTTCTTATGGATGTTCTAGCACTGTAAGTACTATAGTTTTTCCATTTAATTCTATTTGTACCTTTGTCAAAAGCCCATTTTATCCTTATCCATGCAGATCTGTTCCTGAATTGATTTGCATCTCTCTTATGATCAGTGTGATAAAGTAATGTCTCTGCTTTTTAATGTTATCTAGGTTTGTCATAGTTTTTCTTACAAGGAACAAGTGTCTTCTACTTTCATGGCTTCAGTCACCCATCACAGAATTTTGGACCCCAAGAAAATAACGACTTCCAATATATGTTGAATAAGAATGGTAAGAGTAGGCTTCTTTACCTTGATTGAATCTTAAAAGCTTTCAACTTTTCATCACAGATGTATTAGCTGTGAGTTTGTCATATATGGTTTTATTATGTTGATATGTTCCTTCTCCATGTATCTTTGAGAGTTTTTGTTATTGAAGAATGTTGAATTTTGTCAATTAATTCTTCTATATTTATTGAGAAAAGCATATGCTTCATTATATTAATGTGATATATCACGTGTATTATTGAACCATCCTTGCATCTCAGGGATGAATCCCACTTGGTAATCATGCATGATCATTTAATGTGCTGTTGACTTCCAGTTTGGTAGAATTTTAAGACTTTCTGGATTTATGTTCCTCAAGGATATTGGCCTACAGTTTTCATTTTCTTTTAGTGTTCTTATCTGGCTTTAGTATCAGGGTAATGCTAGAAGTGTTTCTTTTCAGGTTTTTTGGAAAAGTTTGAGAGGACTGGCATGAATTCTTTAAATGTTTAGTAGAATCACCACTCACCATCTGCTATGGGGTTTTTCTTTGTTGGGATACTTTTGATTACTGCTTCAGTCTCCTTACTCATAGATCTGTTTAGACTGTCTGATTCTTCATGATTCATTCTTGGCAATTTATATGTTTCTAGGAATGTGTCTGTTTCTTCCAGTTTGTTGGTGTGTAATTTTTCATAGTGGCCTCTTACAATTCTCTGTCTTTCTGCAATGTCATTTGTGATGTCTTCTCATTTATTTATAATTTTGTTTATTTGAAACTTCTCTGTTTCTTGGTTAGTCTAGGCTTGTCCGTTTTGTTTATCTTTTCAAAAACTGTTAGTTTAATTAGTATTTTTCTATTGTTTTTAATCATCTCTATTTCATTTATTTCTGCTCTGATCTTTATTTCTTTCTTCCTTTTCCTAACTAGGCTTAGTTTGTTTGTTTTCTAATTCCATGAGATGCAAATTTGGGTTGTTTATTTGAGCTTTATTTTATTTTCTTAATGTAGGCAGCTGTTGCTATAAGCTTTCCTCTTAGAATTGTTTTTGCTGTGTCTTATAAGTTTTGGTACATTGTATTTGTTTTTTTTCGTTTGTCTCAGGATACGCTGTGATTTCCTTTTTGATTTTTTGTTTGATCCATTAGTTGCTCAGGAGTGTGTTATTTAATTTCCACATATTTGTGAATTTTTCAACTTTCTTCCTGTTACTCATTTCTCATTTCATTCCTTCGTGGTTGTGAGAAAGAAGCAAAATATACTTTCTATCTTATTAAATTTGTTAAGGCTTGTTTCATGGCCCAGGAAATTATCTATCCTTGAGAATGTTCTGTGAAGAATTGTTTTGTAAGTGTTTTGATTGCTTTGTAAATATTTGTTTGATGAAAGAATGAATCTGCTTTTATTTATCTTATTACTAGGTTAAATTCCCCAGTAATCCATTCCCCACATAACAGCCACAGTGATATTTTAGAAATACCAACTCAAAGATTTCCCTGATAAGTTGAAATGAAAATAAAAATTTTAACAGGCTTTTTCACGGGCCTGAAAAACAATAAATGATCTGACTTCTCTGCTTACCTTGAAGATTTCATCATCTTGCTTCACTCACATCCTCTTTTGCAATTCCTGCCACCTGCCTTTCTTTTCCTTTTGTTGAAAATGTTTATTGGGCATAGTTGCTTTGCAGTGTTGTATTATTTTCTGCTGAACAGCAAAGTCAGCTATACGCATACATATATTCCCTCTTTTTTGATTTTCCTTCCAATTTAGGTCAGCACAGGGCATTAAGTAGAGTTGCCTGTGCTATGTAGTAGGGTCTCATTAGTTAGCTATTGTATGCATAGTGGTATTTATATGATAATCTCAGTCTCCTAATTCCCACTCCCTCCTGGTGTCCACACCTAAGGTTCCTTGAGGACATCGAATTCTTCTCTCCTCAGGGCCTGCCCTCACTTCCTGCTACTAGTTCTTTAAGTTTATTTTCAGTCATGGCTTAGTTTCAAACATAAGAACTTTATTGTTAGAAGTAATTTTTTTCTAATGTTAAAAAGTGACAATATATTCAAAACATCAGAAAATATAGTGACAAGAGAATGTATCTTCTGACTTCATTAATTTTATTCAGGATGGCTAATAGTTTTTATATTTATTGAGGATTTCAGTGTATTATTTAAAAATATAAATTTTCATTTTATTGTAATTATAGATACATGGAGAGTATGTCTATGGGGGGCAAAATATTAAGAGGAGGAGGAGGAGAGGGTGGGGTAGATGGAGATACTAAAAGAAGCAGATGCTGTTTTGTTTTGTTTTGTTTTTTAAAGATTTATTTATTTTATTTTTGGACGGGGGTCGGGTTGGGGAGGGAGGGAAGCAGGCAAGCCACTTCTACTGGTCTTTCATTTCTGTATTTTCATCCATCTTTGTTCTTTGGCCCATGTGGGCCTCCCATCACAGTGGCGTCTGTTGTTGCAGAGCACCGGCTCTGGGCGCATGTGCTCCAGAGCTCTGGCTTGGTGATTAGACACATCAGTCCAGCTGCTCCGCAGCACGTGGGATCTTCCCAGGCCAGGGATCGAACCGGCGCCCCTTGCACTGCAAGGCGGTGTCCTTATCCACTGGACCACCAGGGGAAGCCCCAGATGCTGTTTTAACCAGTCTCCTGTTAAGCTAACAATATACAGAAGAGGGTGGTACAATTTTTACAAATGAAAAGAAGTATCTTTTATGCTTATGCTCTAATCTTAAAACTGCCAAGTAACATTAGTTTATTGATCCTTCCAATATCAGTAAAGTCAGCTATACGCATACATATATTCCCTCTTTTTTGATTTTCCTTCCAATTTAGGTCAGCACAGGGCATTAAGTAGAGTTGCCTGTGCTATGTAGTAGGGTCTCATTAGTTAGCTATTGTATGCATAGTGGTATTTATATGATAATCTCAGTCTCCTAATTCCCACTCCCTCCTGGTGTCCACACCTAAGGTTCCTTGAGGACATCGAATTCTTCTCTCCTCAGGGCCTGCCCTCACTTCCTGCTACTAGTTCTTTAAGTTTATTTTCAGTCATGGCTTAGTTTCAAACATAAGAACTTTATTGTTAGAAGTAATTTTTTTCTAATGTTAAAAAGTGACAATATATTCAAAACATCAGAAAATATAGTGACAAGAGAATGTATCTTCTGACTTCATTAATTTTATTCAGGATGGCTAATAGTTTTTATATTTATTGAGGATTTCAGTGTATTATTTAAAAATATAAATTTTCATTTTATTGTAATTATAGATACATGGAGAGTATGTCTATGGGGGGCAAAATATTAAGAGGAGGAGGAGGAGAGGGTGGGGTAGATGGAGATACTAAAAGAAGCAGATGCTGTTTTGTTTTGTTTTGTTTTTTAAAGATTTATTTATTTTATTTTTGGACGGGGGTCGGGTTGGGGAGGGAGGGAAGCAGGCAAGCCACTTCTACTGGTCTTTCATTTCTGTATTTTCATCCATCTTTGTTCTTTGGCCCATGTGGGCCTCCCATCACAGTGGCGTCTGTTGTTGCAGAGCACCGGCTCTGGGCGCATGTGCTCCAGAGCTCTGGCTTGGTGATTAGACACATCAGTCCAGCTGCTCCGCAGCACGTGGGATCTTCCCAGGCCAGGGATCGAACCGGCGCCCCTTGCACTGCAAGGCGGTGTCCTTATCCACTGGACCACCAGGGGAAGCCCCAGATGCTGTTTTAACCAGTCTCCTGTTAAGCTAACAATATACAGAAGAGGGTGGTACAATTTTTACAAATGAAAAGAAGTATCTTTTATGCTTATGCTCTAATCTTAAAACTGCCAAGTAACATTAGTTTATTGATCCTTGCAATATCAGTAAAGTAGGTGTTAGGAATCATGACTTGCAACTAAAAAAAGGCAACCCGAAAAGACAGAGGCCTATGGAATTGAGCTTGGTGTGAAGACTGAATAAAAGACACTGATTTACAGCTCCTGCTATGGCACCGTTTTTAGTTCTTTATTTTTTTTTTTTTAATTTTGGCCTCTTCTATTGGTTGTTTATTTATTTATTTTCATCCATCTTAATTCTTTGGCCTGTGTGGGCCTCCCATTGCGGTGGCCACTCTCACTGCAGAGCACCAGCTCTGGGTGCATGCACTCCAGAACACTGGCTCATAATTGAACACACCGGTCCAGCTGCTTCGTGGCATGTGGGATCCTCCTAGGCCAGGGATCGAACTGGAGTGCCTCACACTGCAAGGTGGACTCTTTACCCACCGGATCACCAGGAAAGCCCGAGTATTATGTGTTTTATGGAAGAAAATAAAATCTGTTGCTACTGAAGTACGGAGTATGTAGAAGGAGATGAGTTTTTCTACTGCCTCCTTTCTTCCTCATGAAAAATACCCAAGGCTGGAGCATTTCTCCTCTCATTCCCTAGGACAGTTTCTCTGAAATGCTTTGTTGACCATGTGTTTTCATAGCAGCTGTGTTTCTTTTTTCATTTAGTTTTCAGTAATTCATTCATTTAGTCTTGCAACACACATTTTTTTTTATTTTACTTTTTACTTTTACAGAATTTTGTTGTTTACAGATATGTATGATCCCAGATTAGTCATATGTATATCTCTCCCATCCCACCCCTCCAGGCCGTCACACAGACCACTGCAGGATCCCTTTTTCTCACAGCACAATGATAATAGCTATTTTTTTCACATATGATAGTATAGGTTTTCATGCTACTTCCTTTACACCTCCCACCCACTGTTGATTCCCCACAATGTCCATATGTCTACTGTCCATGTCTGTTTTTCCATCGTTTCACTGCATGTGCAACACATATTTAATTGAAACCTGTCATGTACCAGATATTTTGCCAAGTTAGCCTGTAGACACAGTGTTGAAGATGACAGACATAATCTCCACTGGAGTTCCTAGTCTAGTGGAAAGAAAAAAAAAGTAATAGATGCTATTCATTTATTCAGCCAGTATTAATTGTTGATCACCTACTATGCATGAGAAGAGCTGCAAATACAGCAGTGAACATAAGAGACCAAAGCCCCTGCTTGATGGGAGCTGATAAAGACATCTGACCTAATGTGAGTGGGGAAGGTAGCCCCTGGAAATGACATTTACTTTGAAACTTAATTGTTGTACATCTCCCTACTGTCTAGCATAGTGCCTCGCACGAGGGCAATTGCTGTTATACAAATGAATAAGAAGAATTATACTACTACATACATATTAGCTATTAGAATTCCTGAGAGTAGTAGTAGTATAATCCTTATTGTGAGCTAGCTTACTAGTATACTTTAATGCAGTTTATCATTTATTCTTTATAATAACCTTATAATAAATGTATTATTATCATTATTATTCCAAATTTCCAATCCAGAAAACTAGTCTTAGAGATGTGAAGTCTTTTTTCCTAAGAATTCAAAAGCTGTAGTTGGAAAAGCTGGAAATTGAACCCACCTTTAAGTGACTCAGCATCAACATGAATCTTAGCCACTGGAGTGATTGCCATGTTTTGCATGTTGTATAAAGCCTTCATCATCCTATCTTCCATAGATCTCACAGATGTCCTGAGGTCCCTTTTGTAATAGGAAGTATGGGTTTGCAGAAAAATTGATGGAAAATGCATCTGCTGTGTATCTTCCCTACCCTCTAGAAGTTTTTGGATGTCTCCCTTACACCCTTATGTTTTTAAAGGGTAACAGTGTGAATTTCATGTGTTGTGATGAACTGGGCTTAGACATCCTGGAATCTGTGAGTGAACTGTGTCTCCTGACACAAGTTGATGGACAGATGCTGGCTTATAGCTCTGTGAGAGCAAAATTTTGTCTGTTGTGTTCATGACTGTTCCCCAGTTATCAATGTCACTGCTCAGTAAATGCAGTCCTACTGTCATAATCTATAGCCTGAGAAGAAAGTGTGCCTTATCCTGGGATTGAGTGTTCTTCCATAAGGCTTTTGAATATACTTAATGAATCAAAAGAATGTGATGCAAATACTACTTTACTTTAGGTTAAATGCAGTTTCCTGACTGCTTCTTTCACCCTCAGATCGGAATTCCTCTTTGCCAAGTTAGCCTTAAAGGAAGATGACAGACATAACTGACCTAGTCTAGTGGAAAGAAAAAAAAAGTAATAGATGCTATTCATTTATTCAGCCAGTATTAATTGTTGATCACCTACTATGCATGAGAAGAGCTGCAAATACAGCAGTGAACATAAGAGACCAAAGCCCCTGCTTGATGGGAGCTGATAAAGACATCTGACCTAATGTGAGTGGGGAAGGTAGCCCCTGGAAATGACATTTACTTTGAAACTTAATTGTTGTACATCTCCCTACTGTCTAGCATAGTGCCTCGCACGAGGGCAATTGCTGTTATACAAATGAATAAGAAGAATTATACTACTACATACATATTAGCTATTAGAATTCCTGAGAGTAGTAGTAGTATAATCCTTATTGTGAGCTAGCTTACTAGTATACTTTAATGCAGTTTATCATTTATTCTTTATAATAACCTTATAATAAATGTATTATTATCATTATTATTCCAAATTTCCAATCCAGAAAACTAGTCTTAGAGATGTGAAGTCTTTTTTCCTAAGAATTCAAAAGCTGTAGTTGGAAAAGCTGGAAATTGAACCCACCTTTAAGTGACTCAGCATCAACATGAATCTTAGCCACTGGAGTGATTGCCATGTTTTGCATGTTGTATAAAGCCTTCATCATCCTATCTTCCATAGATCTCACAGATGTCCTGAGGTCCCTTTTGTAATAGGAAGTATGGGTTTGCAGAAAAATTGATGGAAAATGCATCTGCTGTGTATCTTCCCTACCCTCTAGAAGTTTTTGGATGTCTCCCTTACACCCTTATGTTTTTAAAGGGTAACAGTGTGAATTTCATGTGTTGTGATGAACTGGGCTTAGACATCCTGGAATCTGTGAGTGAACTGTGTCTCCTGACACAAGTTGATGGACAGATGCTGGCTTATAGCTCTGTGAGAGCAAAATTTTGTCTGTTGTGTTCATGACTGTTCCCCAGTTATCAATGTCACTGCTCAGTAAATGCAGTCCTACTGTCATAATCTATAGCCTGAGAAGAAAGTGTGCCTTATCCTGGGATTGAGTGTTCTTCCATAAGGCTTTTGAATATACTTAATGAATCAAAAGAATGTGATGCAAATACTACTTTACTTTAGGTTTGAGAAGCATGTTCCAGCCTATTCTGACCATGAGAAGATGAAAATTAGACATGGCTTCTTTCACCTCATTCTTTTCTCCAGTCAATCTGGAATCTCCTCTTTTGATATCCATAGCACCCACAAGTTTCTTTTCCCTTTTCCATAGAAGCCCCCTCCCTTTGTAGTTTCTCTCTTTCCCAGATGTCCTCTCTATAATTTTATTCCTTGGATACCCTCTCTTTCCCTTCATTCTCCTGTGAGAGTTTGGGAATTGTCAGATAGTGAATTATATCTGATTCTGATAAGGAGCAGGGATGTAGAAAGATCAACAAGATAAGCCCTTACTGGGATTTATCTTCAGAATTTTATATAAAAGAAAGTCATTCTTATCAGTCTATAAAGGTTAACTTTCTTTTAGCATGTCTCCTGTGTGTTACTTTAAAAAATAAAAAATTCTGACCCCTTTGTATTTCTGTCCTCATTTGTAATGCTAAGGACCCCTTTCCTAAATTTGACATGGGCTAGACAGATCTTGGAAAGAAGAGGAAGATAGATAAAACAGATTTATCTCATGGGAAAAATAATTAGAAAGTGAATAAAATGTCAAATATCTAAGAGAAATTAACATTCTTTATTTTGTCACAATTAAGAGAGAATAGGGGAAGTATTAAATACAAGAAATTGGCTTCAAAATTTTTGGAAGTTTTTCCTATTGGAGTATGGTTGCAAAATTGATGGAAAATGCATCTGCTGTGTATCTTCCCTACCCTCTAGAAGTTTTGGATGTCTCCCTTACACCCTTATGTTTTAAAGGGTAACAGTGTGATTTTCATGTGTTGTGATGAACTGGGCTTAGACATCCTGGAATCTGTGAGTGAACTGTGTCTCCTGACACAAGTTGATGGACAGATGCTGGCTTATAGCTCTGTGAGAGCAAAATTTTGTCTGTTGTGTTCATGACTGTTCCCCAGTTATCAATGTCACTGCTCAGTAAATGCAGTCCTACTGTCATAATCTATAGCCTGAGAAGAAAGTGTGCCTTATCCTGGGATTGAGTGTTCTTCCATAAGGCTTTTGAATATACTTAATGAATCAAAAGAATGTGATGCAAATACTACTTTACTTTAGGTTTGAGAAGCATGTTCCAGCCTATTCTGACCATGAGAAGATGAAAATTAGACATGGCTTCTTTCACCTCATTCTTTTCTCCAGTCAATCTGGAATCTCCTCTTTTGATATCCATAGCACCCACAAGTTTCTTTTCTTTGTCCATAGAGAAGCCCCCTCCCTTTGTAGTTTCTCTCTTTCCCAGATGTCCTCTCTATAATTTTATTCCTTGGATACCCTCTCTTTCCCTTCATTCTCCTGTGAGAGTTTGGGAATTGTCAGATAGTGAATTATATCTGATTCTGATAAGGAGCAGGGATGTAGAAAGATCAACAAGATAAGCCCTTACTGGGATTTATCTTCAGAATTTTATATAAAAGAAAGTCATTCTTATCAGTCTATAAAGGTTAACTTTCTTTTAGCATGTCTCCTGTGTGTTACTTTAAAAAATAAAAAATTCTGACCCCTTTGTATTTCTGTCCTCATTTGTAATGCTAAGGACCCCTTTCCTAAATTTGACATGGGCTAGACAGATCTTGGAAAGAAGAGGAAGATAGATAAAACAGATTTATCTCATGGGAAAAATAATTAGAAAGTGAATAAAATGTCAAATATCTAAGAGAAATTAACATTCTTTATTTTGTCACAATTAAGAGAGAATAGGGGAAGTATTAAATACAGATGCTTCAAATTTGGAAGTCCTAAAACTGGGCTGAATTGTAGGTAGAATTTAGATTGAAGAGTCAGTCTTTTACCCTTCTTGAGCACCAGGTGTACTACGAGTACAGTTGACATAAAGATGAATACATCATTCCCCGCCCATGCCGATCACAGTCTAACTGGGAATGAAGTGTGTAAACAGATAACATCCATACATCACGATAAGGACTACAGTAAATTATTCTCAGTAACTCCAAACTAAATCAAGGAATCATTCCTGGAGAAAGTGAGTCCTGGCCAAGTGATGAAGATACAAAAAAAGGAAGTTGTAAGCAAGAAAAATGCAGTAGACAAAGACACATGTTGTGAGAATGCAGGGTATGCACAGGAAAGTGATATTAAAACATAAAGTTTAAAGGGAAGAAGATGAGGATGGAGAGTAGATAGGGCCAAGCTCACAGAGGATCTTGCATGTCCTTCTAAAAAGCTTGGGTTTATAAGTGATGAACCATAAATCAAGAAAGGCAATGTTTTGCTATGATTATGAACAACTCCCATTCTTCACTGGCTTAAAACAACACATGTTTATCTTTCCTTCACTGTATATCTGTCGCAGGTAAGCGGGAAGACTGCATTGCTGTCACTAAGGAACCCAGGCTATTGAAATATCTTGAATGGTAAAAATCACCTTGTCAGAAGGAAAAGAGAATTTTGGAAGGTTTCACGTTAGCAGTTAAATGCTGTTATAGGTGACACAGATCAGATCACTTCTGCTCACAGTCACCACGTGTGCATAAGGAACAAATTTGACGTGTTTCTGGCAAATAGTACTAATAATTGCCAGCCCTTGCCTTATTTGATCTAAATGCTGTTTACCTCCTAAAAAGGCACATTTAGTCATGGCACCACTTTAAAAATAAAAAATTCTGACCCCTTTGTATTTCTGTCCTCATTTGTAATGCTAAGGACCCCTTTCCTAAATTTGACATGGGCTAGACAGATCTTGGAAAGAAGAGGAAGATAGATAAAACAGATTTATCTCATGGGAAAAATAATTAGAAAGTGAATAAAATGTCAAATATCTAAGAGAAATTAACATTCTTTATTTTGTCACAATTAAGAGAGAATAGGGGAAGTATTAAATACAGATGCTTCAAATTTGGAAGTCCTAAAACTGGGCTGAATTGTAGGTAGAATTTAGATTGAAGAGTCAGTCTTTTACCCTTCTTGAGCACCAGGTGTACTACGAGTACAGTTGACATAAAGATGAATACATCATTCCCCGCCCATGCCGATCACAGTCTAACTGGGAATGAAGTGTAAACAGATAACATCCATACATCACGATAAGGACTACAGTAAATTATTCTCAGTAACTCCAAACTAAATCAAGGAATCATTCCTGGAGAAAGTGAGTCCTGGCCAAGTGATGAAGATACAAAAAAAGGAAGTTGTAAGCAAGAAAAATGCAGTAGACAAAGACACATGTTGTGAGAATGCAGGGTATGCACAGGAAAGTGATATTAAAACATAAAGTTTAAAGGGAAGAAGATGAGGATGGAGAGTAGATAGGGCCAAGCTCACAGAGGATCTTGCATGTCCTTCTAAAAAGCTTGGGTTTATAAGTGATGAACCATAAATCAAGAAAGGCAATGTTTTGCTATGATTATGAACAACTCCCATTCTTCACTGGCTTAAAACAACACATGTTTATCTTTCCTTCACTGTATATCTGTCGCAGGTAAGCGGGAAGACTGCATTGCTGTCACTAAGGAACCCAGGCTATTGAAATATCTTGAATGGTAAAAATCACCTTGTCAGAAGGAAAAGAGAATTTTGGAAGGTTTCACGTTAGCAGTTAAATGCTGTTATAGGTGACACAGATCAGATCACTTCTGCTCACAGTCACCACGTGTGCATAAGGAACAAATTTGACGTGTTTCTGGCAAATAGTACTAATAATTGCCAGCCCTTCTCGTCACCAAATATTTGATTTGTCTTCCATCTAATATGCAAAATATGTTTACCTCCTCCCTAAAGAAGGCACATTTAGTCATGGCACCAGCTGAATCCAGGGTCTTATGGTAGCTTTTATGTCGGCATAGAGTGCCTGGAAGTTTACCTAAGATTGGTCCAAAGACTTTGAGGGAAGGGGATGAATTATTGGCTCTACTTTCCAAACCCAGTATCCACTGTTGGAATAGGAGTAAGATACTTACAGTACATAAGCCCTCATGGTGGAAAGAGGAACACTGAGAGATGCACCGCAGCTACTGATTAGTAGATTTTAGGAAGTCCTGCTGGAGTAACAGAAGAGACCTGTGCCCTGAAGATGAGGTGGAAGTTGGGGTGAGGGGAAGGGTTCTTCTTGGTTAACTCCTAATTCTGATCCTTGAAGATGCCTTCCCAGTCCATTTCTCTGTGGCTTTTTGCTTCACCCTCTTGGTTTCTTCCTCTTCAATATTCTCTTAGGCTGCATCTAATGAGCATTGCAGAACACACTCTTCTTCCAGGATTATGGTTCTATGACAGCTACCTCAAATAGTCTGCTTCTCATCTGTTTTATCTTTAGTTATCTCATCGTGCCATTAGCAATACTCACAATTCTTTTTGAAACACAGTTCTGTCTCTCCACAAAATTGTGGGTACTTTACAACTTACCAGTCTTTGTAGAAAGGAGACATAACTTCTGCCTCTTTTCCTTGAGCCATTCTGTCTAGCATAAATCAAGAAAGGCAATGTTTTGCTATGATTATGAACAACTCCCATTCTTCACTGGCTTAAAACAACACATGTTTATCTTTCCTTCACTGTATATCTGTCGCAGGTAAGCGGGAAGACTGCATTGCTGTCACTAAGGAACCCAGGCTATTGAAATATCTTGAATGGTAAAAATCACCTTGTCAGAAGGAAAAGAGAATTTTGGAAGGTTTCACGTTAGCAGTTAAATGCTGTTATAGGTGACACAGATCAGATCACTTCTGCTCACAGTCACCACGTGTGCATAAGGAACAAATTTGACGTGTTTCTGGCAAATAGTACTAATAATTGCCAGCCCTTCTCGTCACCAAATATTTGATTTGTCTTCCATCTAATATGCAAAATATGTTTACCTCCTCCTAAAGAAGGCACATTTAGTCATGGCACCAGCTGAATCCAGGGTCTTATGGTAGCTTTTATGTCGGCATAGAGTGCCTGGAAGTTTACCTAAGATTGGTCCAAAGACTTTGAGGGAAGGGGATGAATTATTGGCTCTACTTTCCAAACCCAGTATCCACTGTTGGAATAGGAGTAAGATACTTACAGTACATAAGCCCTCATGGTGGAAAGAGGAACACTGAGAGATGCACCGCAGCTACTGATTAGTAGATTTTAGGAAGTCCTGCTGGAGTAACAGAAGAGACCTGTGCCCTGAAGATGAGGTGGAAGTTGGGGTGAGGGGAAGGGTTCTTCTTGGTTAACTCCTAATTCTGATCCTTGAAGATGCCTTCCCAGTCCATTTCTCTGTGGCTTTTTGCTTCACCCTCTTGGTTTCTTCCTCTTCAATATTCTCTTAGGCTGCATCTAATGAGCATTGCAGAACACACTCTTCTTCCAGGATTATGGTTCTATGACAGCTACCTCAAATAGTCTGCTTCTCATCTGTTTTATCTTTAGTTATCTCATCGTGCCATTAGCAATACTCACAATTCTTTTTGAAACACAGTTCTGTCTCTCCACAAAATTGTGGGTACTTTACAACTTACCAGTCTTTGTAGAAAGGAGACATAACTTCTGCCTCTTTTCCTTGAGCCATTCTGTCTAGCTGGAAAAATTTATTGGGCACACTTGAACCCATGGTTTTAGCAGTCATGTCTTTGTCTTGCTTGCAAAGCTAACTTTTAATCACCTTTTGCCACCCAAAGCTTACTCAGTTTTATATTTTAGCAATACAAGGGAAAAAACAGTTCCTTTTTCCAACTTGGAAAGTTCTTCAAAATTTTTCCTTCTCCCTATTATTTTAGGCTTGCTTATAAGGCAGCCAATTTTTTAAAAATTAATTTTATTTGAGTATAGTTTATTTATAATACTGTGTTAGTTTCTGTTGTATAGCAAAGTGAATCAGGTTTATATGTATGTATATATATATATATATATATATATACACACATACATGCTCTCTTTTTTGATTCTTTTCCTATATGTATCATTACAAAGAATACTATTTAGTAGAGTTCTCTCTGCTATCCAGTAGGTCTTTATTAGGTCTTTATATATATATATATATGTAGTAGTGTATCTATGTCATTCCTATTGTCCCATTTTATCCCTTCCTCCTCCCCCACTTGATAACCCTAAGTTTTCTGCAGCTGTGATTCTTCTTCTGTTTTATACATTCACCTGTACCATTTTTTCGGTTCCACATATAAGCAACATCATATAATATTGGTCTTTCTCTCTGGCTTAACTTCACTCAGTATGACAGTCTCTAGGCCCATCCATGTTTCTCCAAGTTAAGCAGTCAATTTTTAGAAATTGTCTTTTTCTTATGATACCAGGCCAAATGTAACCAATAGCAGTTAATGTGTTTTGCTAATGTTCAGACGTCTAATCTTTGCCTCTAAATGCTGCCAGTTCATTAGACATATTATCTAGACCTGTCAGTTTTGCTAGTTGTTTCGTCACTGCATTAACACAGACTGTTCCAGTCTCTTCACAGTCTCCCAAAGCCACCAAGCTAACTCTGTTTCTCAGTGTTACTCTTCAATATTCTCTTAGGCTGCATCTAATGAGCATTGCAGAACACACTCTTCTTCCAGGATTATGGTTCTATGACAGCTACCTCAAATAGTCTGCTTCTCATCTGTTTTATCTTTAGTTATCTCATCGTGCCATTAGCAATACTCACAATTCTTTTTGAAACACAGTTCTGTCTCTCCACAAAATTGTGGGTACTTTACAACTTACCAGTCTTTGTAGAAAGGAGACATAACTTCTGCCTCTTTTCCTTGAGCCATTCTGTCTAGCTGGAAAAATTTATTGGGCACACTTGAACCCATGGTTTTAGCAGTCATGTCTTTGTCTTGCTTGCAAAGCTAACTTTTAATCACCTTTTGCCACCCAAAGCTTACTCAGTTTTATATTTTAGCAATACAAGGGAAAAAACAGTTCCTTTTTCCAACTTGGAAAGTTCTTCAAAATTTTTCCTTCTCCCTATTATTTTAGGCTTGCTTATAAGGCAGCCAATTTTTTAAAAATTAATTTTATTTGAGTATAGTTTATTTATAATACTGTGTTAGTTTCTGTTGTATAGCAAAGTGAATCAGGTTTATATGTATGTATATATATATATATATATATATATACACACATACATGCTCTCTTTTTTGATTCTTTTCCTATATGTATCATTACAAAGAATACTATTTAGTAGAGTTCTCTCTGCTATCCAGTAGGTCTTTATTAGGTCTTTATATATATATATATATGTAGTAGTGTATCTATGTCATTCCTATTGTCCCATTTTATCCCTTCCTCCTCCCCCACTTGATAACCCTAAGTTTTCTGCAGCTGTGATTCTTCTTCTGTTTTATACATTCACCTGTACCATTTTTTCGGTTCCACATATAAGCAACATCATATAATATTGGTCTTTCTCTCTCTGGCTTAACTTCACTCAGTATGACAGTCTCTAGGCCCATCCATGTTTCTCCAAGTTAAGCAGTCAATTTTTAGAAATTGTCTTTTTCTTATGATACCAGGCCAAATGTAACCAATAGCAGTTAATGTGTTTTGCTAATGTTCAGACGTCTAATCTTTGCCTCTAAATGCTGCCAGTTCATTAGACATATTATCTAGACCTGTCAGTTTTGCTAGTTGTTTCGTCACTGCATTAACACAGACTGTTCCAGTCTCTTCACAGCCTCTCCCAAAGCCACCAAGCTAACTCTGTTTCTCAGTGTTACTGTTCAGCAGCACCCTACTTATAGAAACAGTTTCATTTCCATCAGGATAAGATAGGCGCTGCTGTGGTAATAGATCTATTAAACAGCTCAGTGTCTTAAAAGCAGCAGAAGTGTGGGGGTTTTTTGCTTACACTACACATAGACCATGAATCACCCAGGGATATAGGGATTAAGGAGCACCATCTTGAATATTGTATATTACAGTAATGGGAATAAGAGAGCAGCTAGATTAAAAGTGACAAAGCTCATTGGTCAGAAATAGTCATATGGGGGTCTTCCCTGGTGGTCCAGTGGGTAAGGACACCGCCTTGCAGTGCAAGGGGCGCCTGTTCGATCCCTGGCCTGGGAAGATCCCACGTGCCGCGGAGCGGCTGGACCAATGTGTCCAATGACCGAGCGGGAGCTCTGGAGCGCATGTGCCCAGAGCCTGTGCTCTGCGACAACGGAGGTCGCAGCGATGGGAGGCCCACATGGGCCAAAGAACAAAGATGGATGAAAATGGACAAATGAAAGACCAATAGAAGTGGCCCACCTGCTCCCCTCCCTCTCCACCCTACCCCCCCTCAAATTAAAAAAAAAAAAAGAAATAGTCATATGGACTCTCTCTCCCAACCACAAAGAGAGCCAGGAAGTCCAATCTTACCACATACCCATAAGGGGGAAGAAGTAGAAACATTTGCTAAAAACATGAGCAGCTATCACAGATGGTTTTATACAAAAGTAGCACCTGGCAAGATTTCTGTTTTATACAGCTCTCTCTGGTTTTAATCAGAGAAAGTATCCATAGAGAACAAGATGGGAAGCAACCACACTAATTACAAAGCTACTCTGTACCTTGGTAGGACTTAGTAATTAAATGTACAAGGATAAAAATGATTTCTTGTTTCTGGACTTCAGTGACTATGTCACTGTTGATCCAATTAATTGGAGGGGAACAAGCGGAGCAGTGAATGTGAAACAGGAAGACACTGCTCCAATTAGTACATATATTTAGACTTAGACATTTGAAGTAGAGACAAGCATTTGGTCATGTGTTTCAGATGTCCAGATAGGTCGTTACTCAATATATAAACTTGGAAGCACTAGATTTTCATTACAAACCCTGAAAAGGGAATGAAATCCCTGAGGGAGATTCTGGAGGAACCTAAGTTTAAGGGCTGGGCAGAGAAGAAAGGGAAGGGAGGTAAGAAGGAGAATTCAGAGAAAGCCATGTCACAGCATGAAAGAGGAAACAGAGTTTCAAGAGGTCAAACGTTAAAAGACAAATCCAAGATAAAAGACAAACTGAAGTATTGGGTTTGGCAATGAGAAAGTAGAAGTTTTGCAAGAGTAGTCTCATTGATTGTGTGTATGTGTGTGTGTATGTATGTGTGAAAGGGATACCTTACTTCAGGGAATTAAGGAACAAATGGAGACAGTGAGGAAGTAAAGGTGATATGAGAATCTTTCAAGAATATGACCTAGAACCAATTTTTGTAACTTCTCAGTAAGGCAGTACTTCCAGTCTGGGAAGGTACTGATTCCTCTTTAACAGTTTCTAACATGATATCCCTCACTGAGTGACTCAGGGTATCAGGGAATTCTGCCACTTGCCAGATGTGTTTGTTCTAGGTTTCAATTCATGAGATGGGAAATGCCATTGGATGAGTCCATGGCCCTAGAAGGCCCACTATGAGACAGTCTCAGAGCAAAACTCCATTTATCACCTGAGTACTATGAGGTTTTTGTTTGTTTATTTGGTGACTGCACTGGTATTTGGGGTTCACAAAAATTACTATCAATTCAGAGTTAGTGTCTAACTCTAATAAAGGAATCTGGATATTTCCTTTCCCATGACGCACAGTCTCCCTGATTTGTTAATTTGGGAAAGGCTTGGAGGAAGATTCATACTTACTTCATATGTCAGTGCTGCAGGATTTTTTATCCAAGAAGACCTTAAGTCCTTTTGTTCCTTAACCACAGTTAAGAGGCTGTGGTTCTCATCATGGAGACTCAAGTTTCTGGCCCCCAGATATGGAGATTTTTCAGTTATATGAATCATGTAATATTTTAGTAGGCTACTTATCTATTTCATTCCTAGTACACCATAATCAGTTAGCCACTGACGAAGATCCTTGTGGTCAAAACTTTTATTAACACTGTCTTCCTTCTTACTAAAGTCATCCTCTTGCAAGGCATCTGCTTCAGAATGGTTGTTACAGGGTCTTGAAGAAGAGAAGGTGAGTCTTCTCAGAAGAGGCTCAGAGACTTGGGAGTTCAGGAGTCTCATTTTTATCTGCATCTACCTAGATATCCTCATTTCAAAGATCTCTTTTCTGATGGATACTCTGACTTTCGCAAAGGAAATTCCATGAGTCTGTTAAATAAATTGTAATTCTTCAACACCAAAAATTAAATTCTGCATCTGAGTTTAACTGGTGCCTATTCTGTAGCTGTAAGAACTATTAGGATTGCCATAGAAGGTCTTTTTTTCTTTAGCTGAAAGTTTTAAAATGCTGAGCTTGTTTACCTCTTCTGGTAAATCCTCCAACGGGCATAAATAAAAAAATAAGAAGTTCTGGGCTTCCCTGGTGGTCCAGTGGGTAAGGACACTGCCTTGCAGTGAAAGGGGTGCCCGTTCGATCCCTGGCCTGGGAAGACCCCACATGCTGCGGAGCAGCTGGACTAATGAGTCCAACTACTGAGCCGGAGCTCTGGAGCACATGTGCCCAGAGCCAGTGCTCTGCAACAAGAGAGGCCACTGCAATGGGAGGCCCACACAGGCCAAAGAACAAAAATAAATAAATGAAAGACCAATAGAAGTGGCCAAAAAAAAAGAGTTCTAACTCACAATTTTGTAGTGTTTGCTATTACCATAAAGGTCAAGTACAGAAGACCCTGGCTTCCCAAGGCACTTGCTTTAATAGGCACCTTATTTTATTTACTGTAGTGACAATTTAGTAAATTGTGGTGCCAGTACCTGCCGAAGATCATCAGTAGCCTATTTTAATTTATGAAAAGCTTGGCACAACATTCAAGGCTAAGAGCATCGCTGAATCGGTCCTAGGATTTTATTTTTGAGTCTCTGTTCCATGACCTCATTCATGGTGCCATTTTCTGTATCAGTTGAGTCCAGTTAGGAAAAAGAAATCACTGGTAATTTCTAGCACTATAGGAGGCTGTGGTTCTCATCATGGAGACTCAAGTTTCTGGCCCCCAGATATGGAGATTTTTCAGTTATATGAATCATGTAATATTTTAGTAGGCTACTTATCTATTTCATTCCTAGTACACCATAATCAGTTAGCCACTGACGAAGATCCTTGTGGTCAAAACTTTTATTAACACTGTCTTCCTTCTTACTAAAGTCATCCTCTTGCAAGGCATCTGCTTCAGAATGGTTGTTACAGGGTCTTGAAGAAGAGAAGGTGAGTCTTCTCAGAAGAGGCTCAGAGACTTGGGAGTTCAGGAGTCTCATTTTTATCTGCATCTACCTAGATATCCTCATTTCAAAGATCTCTTTTCTGATGGATACTCTGACTTTCGCAAAGGAAATTCCATGAGTCTGTTAAATAAATTGTAATTCTTCAACACCAAAAATTAAATTCTGCATCTGAGTTTAACTGGTGCCTATTCTGTAGCTGTAAGAACTATTAGGATTGCCATAGAAGGTCTTTTTTTCTTTAGCTGAAAGTTTTAAAATGCTGAGCTTGTTTACCTCTTCTGGTAAATCCTCCAACGGGCATAAATAAAAAAATAAGAAGTTCTGGGCTTCCCTGGTGGTCCAGTGGGTAAGGACACTGCCTTGCAGTGAAAGGGGTGCCCGTTCGATCCCTGGCCTGGGAAGACCCCACATGCTGCGGAGCAGCTGGACTAATGAGTCCAACTACTGAGCCGGAGCTCTGGAGCACATGTGCCCAGAGCCAGTGCTCTGCAACAAGAGAGGCCACTGCAATGGGAGGCCCACACAGGCCAAAGAACAAAAATAAATAAATGAAAGACCAATAGAAGTGGCCAAAAAAAAAGAGTTCTAACTCACAATTTTGTAGTGTTTGCTATTACCATAAAGGTCAAGTACAGAAGACCCTGGCTTCCCAAGGCACTTGCTTTAATAGGCACCTTATTTTATTTACTGTAGTGACAATTTAGTAAATTGTGGTGCCAGTACCTGCCGAAGATCATCAGTAGCCTATTTTAATTTATGAAAAGCTTGGCACAACATTCAAGGCTAAGAGCATCGCTGAATCGGTCCTAGGATTTTATTTTTGAGTCTCTGTTCCATGACCTCATTCATGGTGCCATTTTCTGTATCAGTTGAGTCCAGTTAGGAAAAAGAAATCACACTGGTAATTTCTGCACTATGAGTTTAATCCTAGAATACATAGCTATAGGAGGATTGACAAAATCACAACAGGGAAGTCAGTGAGAGAAAACAGCTTGAGGAAGCAGGTGCCAACCCTGAGCCTGAGGGGAGAAAAGTTATCATAACCTAGAATTTTGGACAAGCAGCCCTATAGAAGTGAATCTCAGGCCTTTGAGAAACAGGCCCATCTGGCTTCTGCTAGGATTTCTGAGGTTGATCCTGTGAGTGCTGAGAGTGCTTGGGTTCTGGAGCCAACTGCTGCTGCTGAGATGAATTGCCACTGCTGTGACAACACAGACAGGAACAGCAAATAAAGGAAATAAAGACCCTTCTCTCTTCCTGCTGCTTTCCAATCTCTCTCTAATGCCTCCTATTGACAGGATCTATTATAAGCTGGCTGGCACAGGATTCTGGAAAATGTAATTTGCAGAGTACCAACCCAAGCATTATGTAAAAGAATATAGAAGAGTAGGTTTGGAGTTGAGCTACAGTAAGTATATAACCAGCATGCAGGATTTCAACAGTGGTGTTACAGAAGCAGTGATTTTTAAGCTGTCACCTAGAGGCTGAAAAGGAGTTAGGTCGAGAGGAGGGGAAAATATTTCTACCAGAGGGAACGACATATGCTAAGGCCAGGAAGAAGAGAGAATAGGAAATTCCGGCAGGTGAAAACATAACTCATGCCATTTTCTTTATTATAACCCAGGAAAACTGGTTGATGGACTTTTCTACTTAAAGATTGAAACAATGATTCTTACATTATTGATGAGATATTCCTGATACTACTACAGTACCAGAGACTTACGTGTCTACAGACCATTTTCATTTCCTAATTTAGCTCCTGAAGAATTTGGCTGACTTTTGTTCTTGCCATTCTTCCTTCCTAACTCATATTTGTTTTGAGGAATTTTTTATTGAGAAATAAGGGATATAAAATGCTATGTTAGTTTCCAGTGTACAACATAATTCCTTATTTTTATGTATTGTGAAACGTTCACCACAATACATAGTCAAAATGTTTTTAAGGGTGAGGACTTTTAAGATCTGTTCTCTTAGAAACTTCCAAATATGCAATACAGTATTATCAGTACTATGGTCATGTATACTCTATTCCCATACTGCCATTATTTTCTATTAATAGAAGTTTGTGCCTTTTCACCCTGATATCCAGTTCTCTCGTCTCTGACGCTCTACCTCTGGGACCCATCAGTCTGTTCTTTATGTACCTATGTGCTTGGTTTTACACTACTGATGTTATTTTTAAATTCCACATATAAGTGAGATCATATAGTCTCTGTCTTTCTCTGTTTGAATTATTTCATCTAGCGTCATACCCTCCAGGTCTATCCATGTTGTCACAAATTGCAAGATTTGATTCTTTTTTGTGGCTGAGTAATATTCTGTTGTATTTATGAACCACATAGTCTCTATCCATTCATCCATCAGTGGACACTTAGGTTGTTTCTGTATCTTGGATATTGGGAATAATGCTACAGTGAACATAGAAATACGTATGTTTTTTTGAATTAGTGTTTTCATTTTCTTTGGATAAATACCCAAAAGCGGGATTGCTGGATCATATGATAGTTCTGTTTTTTAATTTTTCGAGAAACCTCCGTGCTGTGTTCCATTGTGGCTGCACCAGTTCACATCTCCACCAGCAGTGTAGGAGACTTCTGTTTTCTTCATATCCTCGTCAACACTTGTTATTCTAGTCTTTTTGAGGATGAGCATTTTAAATGGTATGAGATGACATCTCATTGTCATTTTAATTTGTATTTTCATGATTATTAATGATGTAGAACAACTTTGCATGTACGTGATGGCCATCTGTATATCTTCTTTGAAAAAATGTCTATTCAGATACTCTGCCATTTTTTAACCGGCCTATTTGGGATTTTGCTATTCAATTTTTAATGTATTTTAGATATTAACCCATTGTCATATATATTATCTGCAAATCTTTTATTCTATTCTGTTGGTTGCCTTTTCATATTTTAATGGTTTCCCTTGCTGTATAGAAGCTTTTTAGTTTGGTTCAGTCCTACTTGTTTATTTTGCTTTTTACCTTTGTTTTGGAGTCAAATCCAAAAAGTGTCTGTTGAGTTCCACAAGTAAAATGTTTTTAAAAGGGTTTTTGAGTGGAAACTTTTAAGCAATAATTCCTTATTTTTATGTATTGTGAAACGTTCACCACAATACATAGTCAAAATGTTTTAAGGGTGAGGACTTTTAAGATCTGTTCTCTTAGAAACTTCCAAATATGCAATACAGTATTATCAGTACTATGGTCATGTATACTCTATTCCCATACTGCCATTATTTTCTATTAATAGAAGTTTGTGCCTTTTCACCCTGATATCCAGTTCTCTCGTCTCTGACGCTCTACCTCTGGGACCCATCAGTCTGTTCTTTATGTACCTATGTGCTTGGTTTTACACTACTGATGTTATTTTTAAATTCCACATATAAGTGAGATCATATAGTCTCTGTCTTTCTCTGTTTGAATTATTTCATCTAGCGTCATACCCTCCAGGTCTATCCATGTTGTCACAAATTGCAAGATTTGATTCTTTTTTGTGGCTGAGTAATATTCTGTTGTATTTATGAACCACATAGTCTCTATCCATTCATCCATCAGTGGACACTTAGGTTGTTTCTGTATCTTGGATATTGGGAATAATGCTACAGTGAACATAGAAATACGTATGTTTTTTTGAATTAGTGTTTTCATTTTCTTTGGATAAATACCCAAAAGCGGGATTGCTGGATCATATGATAGTTCTGTTTTTTAATTTTTCGAGAAACCTCCGTGCTGTGTTCCATTGTGGCTGCACCAGTTCACATCTCCACCAGCAGTGTAGGAGACTTCTGTTTTCTTCATATCCTCGTCAACACTTGTTATTCTAGTCTTTTTGAGGATGAGCATTTTAAATGGTATGAGATGACATCTCATTGTCATTTTAATTTGTATTTTCATGATTATTAATGATGTAGAACAACTTTGCATGTACGTGATGGCCATCTGTATATCTTCTTTGAAAAAATGTCTATTCAGATACTCTGCCATTTTTTAACTGGACTATTTGGGATTTTGCTATTCAATTTTTAATGTATTTTAGATATTAACCCATTGTCATATATATTATCTGCAAATCTTTTATTCTATTCTGTTGGTTGCCTTTTCATATTTTAATGGTTTCCCTTGCTGTATAGAAGCTTTTTAGTTTGGTTCAGTCCTACTTGTTTATTTTTGCTTTTGTTACCTTTGTTTTTGGAGTCAAATCCAAAAAATTGTTGCCAAGATCTGTCTTGAGCTTCCTGCCTGTCTTCACCTAGAAGTTTTTTGGTTTCAGGTCTTTCATTCAAGTCTTTAATCCATTTTCAGTTGATTTTTTGTATGGATAAGGTAATGGTCTAGCGTCACTCTCTGGCATGTATGTGGCTGTCCAATTTGGTCAGCACCATTGTTTTGGCTATCCTTTGCCTCCTTCTCTTAATCCTCTCTTTCTTTTGACTTTGGAATAGAAACATTAAGCAAATCAATAAAAACTGGGTTCATATAGTTTTTCCCTTTTTTGGTTTGTTTTAGAGATTAATTTTCACAGGAAATATTCTATGAATGGTTAGTATGCCTTATATTTTAAAAGTGTTCATCAATTTTTTTTCTTTCCTGATAAGAAGTGTTGTCTTAACCACTTTCAGGACATAAAATTATTTCAGCTTATGTGACCGTAGCCTGGTGTTTTTAGAGGTTTTAATTACCACACACTTTTAATGAACTCAAAGTCTGCATTTGCATGGGTGAGCCCCTGAGAACACCCATGGTTGTATTAACTCATACACTTGATCTGTTCTACCTGCATGCTTGAGGGAAGGGAAACAGTGCCCTGATTGGTTATCCAGCTTACATCACTGTGTGTTACTACTTAGATCTGTGCTTAAATAGATATCTGGAATGGATACTTTGTTAGCAATATCCTATGGCTAATAGTGGCAGGAAGCCATATCTGAATTTTACTCTCTTTAAAAATCATTGAAGCTTGGGGCTTCCCTGGTGGACCAGTGGGTGAGAGTCTGCCTTGCAGTGCAAGGGCACTGGTTCAATCCTGACCCAGGAGATTGTAAAAATTTCCATTGAAGCTTGGGGCTCCTCTTTAAAATGTCTATTCAGATACTCTGCCATTTTTAATTGGACTATTTGGGATTTTGCTATTCAATTTTTAATGTATTTTAGATATTAACCCATTGTCATATATATTATCTGCAAATCTTTTATTCTATTCTGTTGGTTGCCTTTTCATATTTTAATGGTTTCCCTTGCTGTATAGAAGCTTTTTAGTTTGGTTCAGTCCTACTTGTTTATTTTTGCTTTTGTTACCTTTGTTTTTGGAGTCAAATCCAAAAAATTGTTGCCAAGATCTGTCTTGAGCTTCCTGCCTGTCTTCACCTAGAAGTTTTTTGGTTTCAGGTCTTTCATTCAAGTCTTTAATCCATTTTCAGTTGATTTTTTGTATGGATAAGGTAATGGTCTAGCGTCACTCTCTGGCATGTATGTGGCTGTCCAATTTGGTCAGCACCATTGTTTTGGCTATCCTTTGCCTCCTTCTCTTAATCCTCTCTTTCTTTTGACTTTGGAATAGAAACATTAAGCAAATCAATAAAAACTGGGTTCATATAGTTTTTCCCTTTTTTGGTTTGTTTTAGAGATTAATTTTCACAGGAAATATTCTATGAATGGTTAGTATGCCTTATATTTTAAAAGTGTTCATCAATTTTTTTTCTTTCCTGATAAGAAGTGTTGTCTTAACCACTTTCAGGACATAAAATTATTTCAGCTTATGTGACCGTAGCCTGGTGTTTTTAGAGGTTTTAATTACCACACACTTTTAATGAACTCAAAGTCTGCATTTGCATGGGTGAGCCCCTGAGAACACCCATGGTTGTATTAACTCATACACTTGATCTGTTCTACCTGCATGCTTGAGGGAAGGGAAACAGTGCCCTGATTGGTTATCCAGCTTACATCACTGTGTGTTACTACTTAGATCTGTGCTTAAATAGATATCTGGAATGGATACTTTGTTAGCAATATCCTATGGCTAATAGTGGCAGGAAGCCATATCTGAATTTTACTCTCTTTAAAAATCATTGAAGCTTGGGGCTTCCCTGGTGGACCAGTGGGTGAGAGTCTGCCTTGCAGTGCAAGGGGCACTGGTTCAATCCCTGACCCAGGAGAATCCCATGTGCCATGGAGCAGCTGGACCAGTGTGTCCAATTGTGAGCCAGCGCTCTGGAGTACATGCACCCAGAGCCGGTGAGGGAGGCCACTACAACGGGAGGTCCACATAGGCCAAAGAATAAAGATGGGTTTAAAAAAAAAAAGAAAAGAAAAGCAAAGAAAAACAATAAAAGAGGCCAAAATTAAAAAAAAAAAAATTGAAGCCTCGGACTTCTCAGAATTGCTTTGTTTTGTGTGTTGAACGCATGATACATGGTACATTAGCTGTGAATGATGTGTCAATTTCTGACTTTATGACTTTGTTTAATCATGTGTCATTCCTAACTAAAGACAATAATTTAATATGGTTCTATGACTTTATGGTGTCTTTCTTTTTTCCCTTTTAAAATTCTCCTCCCAAATTGACATTAATCTTTTTTCTTTCTTCAATTTTTCTTATTGTAACCTTGTATGCATTGACTATGGTTGATTAATAAGAGCTTTTTCAGTTTTACTCTTTTCTTTCCTCAAATAGTATGAAACTAAGGCATCCAGCATACCTAATTTTCTCCTTCATTATAAACAAAAATAAGTTCACTTAGAAAGAGAAAACCCGGGGGGTGGAGCTAAGATGGCGGCGTAGAAGGACGTGCACTCATCTCTCCTGCAAAATCGCCTGAATTGCGACGAGTTCCTGGGAAACCATCGACGAAAGGAGGTTGGATCTGATCACAGAGAGGACACCCCACATCGAAGAACAAAGGAGAAGCCGCATCAAGACGGTAGGAGCGAATCGCACTTTTAAAAAAAGCATTTGCTGGGTACCAGCATTGATTAACTCCGTTTCTACCTGCATGCTTGAGGGAAGGAAACAGTGCCCTGATTGGTTATCCAGCTTACATCACTGTGTGTTACTACTTAGATCTGTGCTTAAATAGATATCTGGAATGGATACTTTGTTAGCAATATCCTATGGCTAATAGTGGCAGGAAGCCATATCTGAATTTTACTCTCTTTAAAAATCATTGAAGCTTGGGGCTTCCCTGGTGGACCAGTGGGTGAGAGTCTGCCTTGCAGTGCAAGGGGCACTGGTTCAATCCCTGACCCAGGAGAATCCCATGTGCCATGGAGCAGCTGGACCAGTGTGTCCAATTGTGAGCCAGCGCTCTGGAGTACATGCACCCAGAGCCGGTGAGGGAGGCCACTACAACGGGAGGTCCACATAGGCCAAAGAATAAAGATGGGTTTAAAAAAAAAAAGAAAAGAAAAGCAAAGAAAAACAATAAAAGAGGCCAAAATTAAAAAAAAAAAAATTGAAGCCTCGGACTTCTCAGAATTGCTTTGTTTTGTGTGTTGAACGCATGATACATGGTACATTAGCTGTGAATGATGTGTCAATTTCTGACTTTATGACTTTGTTTAATCATGTGTCATTCCTAACTAAAGACAATAATTTAATATGGTTCTATGACTTTATGGTGTCTTTCTTTTTCCTTTAAGATTCTCCTCCCAAATTGACATTAATCTTTTTTCTTTCTTCAATTTTTCTTATTGTAACCTTGTATGCATTGACTATGGTTGATTAATAAGAGCTTTTTCAGTTTTACTCTTTTCTTTCCTCAAATAGTATGAAACTAAGGCATCCAGCATACCTAATTTTCTCCTTCATTATAAACAAAAATAAGTTCACTTAGAAAGAGAAAACCCGGGGGGTGGAGCTAAGATGGCGGCGTAGAAGGACGTGCACTCATCTCTCCTGCAAAATCGCCTGAATTGCGACGAGTTCCTGGGAAACCATCGACGAAAGGAGGTTGGATCTGATCACAGAGAGGACACCCCACATCGAAGAACAAAGGAGAAGCCGCATCAAGACGGTAGGAGGGGCGCAATCGCACTTTTAAAAGTCAAACCTCATACCCGCCGGAGAGGCTGGGCGGGCCAAAGCCGCAAAGCCTGTTGCAGATCAAAACCCGGTGAGGAGCACTAACACCCACAAGGGACTGAGCCAGACCTGCTTTGGAGGGTCCAGGTGCCCCTTGAGCTAGAAGTGCCCTTGAGCAGGCCTCGGAAGGGCGGCACTCAGTTCCCTTTGGAGGAGGTTACCATTAACCCGATCACAGAGTCGCCAAGAGGACTGGAAAGTCTCTGCGCACTGTGATCCGGGAGAGAGGAATAGCGATCCCGCATGAGACTGAGCCAGACTCACCTCTGAGTATCCTGACGTCTCCCGCGGTGGCGGGGGTCGACGGTGGCCTGCAGCAGGGTCGGGGGCACTGTGGAAGTGCTTCCCATAGAGCGTGTGGGAATAAATCCTCTGTGAGACAGACGCCATTTTCCCTACTGTAGTTTGGCTGCTGGTCAAACTGCAGGGCTGCTGGTCAAGCTACAGGGAGGGAATTTAGCTCCACCCAGCAAGAAAAGGGATTTGGATTAAGAAACTCCCAGGGCCAGCCTGGGCGGGCCTTTAATTCTGGAATAGGCCAAAACAAGCAGTCAAAGAGGTCTTCAGATCCAACCACTGCCAGAGGCAAGAAAAGACTGATAATTCCTGAACAGTCAGCAAGAGACAGAAGAACATAAACACTATTTTCACGTTTTGTCTGAAGCTGGAGTTACTGCTGGACTTTAAAATTTCATTTTTTGTATTGTATTACTTTGTTTCAATTTTTTTTTTCTTCTCTTTTTTCCAAACCCACTCAGTGCACCCACCGCTTTTTTTTTTTTTTCTTTTCTTGGGGGTTTATGTGAGAGTGAGAGTGGGTGTGTTCATTTCCTTCACTGAATTCTATTGAAGCTACTAATCTTATCAGTAAGACTGAATATATTCAAGTTTACATAAAATTTTTTTTTTTCTTTTTCCTTTTAAACCACACATTTTATTTTGGTATAAACTTCTGGTTCCCCATTGGCCTTTTAAGGTTCTGGGGGTTTTGTTTGTTTTTATTATTTTTGCTTTGTTTTTCTATATTTTCTATAAAATTTAGATCTTTTAATTTTTAATAATTTTTTCATTTGTACTACTACCTCCTCTATAATTCTTTGCTTTCTCTGAAGCTCCTTTCCTATACCACTAAATTCTAATACATACAAATCTTTATCTCCCTATATTTAACTTTGCAATATTATTCTATATTTCTCTTCTATCCTCCCTTTCTCTTTTTCCCTTTCCCCACTATATTTCTTAGTCTGTTCTGTCCTCATTGCCTTATCCCCAACGGGGATCCTGTCCTGCCATTATTCTCCAATTGGTACTCTACTTAGTTTGCTTATTAACTTGTGGATATCATTCTTGGATTTCTCTATTCGCCGTGCTAACGTATTGTACTGTATTTTTGATTGGAATGCTTGGGTTATGTTATAGCTGTATATGTTCATGTGTATAATTCAATATGCTAGATAGTACTTGCATAATTTTTAAATTGCCATTTGTTAAAGGTATACCTTCTGTTTCTCATTTGCATATATATGTTTTAATATCATTTAATGCCATAACAAACCAGCCGTGAAATCTTCATTCCCTGGTCAGGCAACAAGCCCCGGGGTTTTGAGGGTGCACTGACTCCAAAACTACAATACTAGAGAACGCATAACACTAAAGAGCAGTATACAAGTGAGAACGCCAGCAAAGGTAATCACTTGTATACAAGTCCTGACATCACCCAATCACCAGCATCACCCAGAATAAGAAGCCCCATCCAAACAACAAACACCAACAGACGTAACTCAAAGTCTGGGAAAAGGAAATCCCAAACAGAATCAGTTTTAAAAAATTAATAATAACAATGAAACGGCAGAGAAATACCACACAAGCGAAGGAACAATCCACAAACACACAAGATCAAATTAATGAAGAGAATTTGGACAAACTTTCTGAAAGTGATTTCAGAAGAATGATAGTAAAGATGATCAAAGACACTGAAAACAGAATTTCAGAGAAATTGCAAGATACAACTAACACACTGAATAAAGAAATACAAGAACTTACCAAAAAAGTAACAGAGACAAACAACTCAATTGCTGAAATGAAAAACACTGTAGAAGGAATCAAGAGCAGAGTATCTGAGACAGAAGACCGGATAAGTGAGCTGGAAGATAAAATGGTGGAAGTAACTGCTGAAAAACAGACTCTAGCTCAAAGAATGAAAAGAGCAGAGGACAGCCTCAGAGACCTCTGGGATAATATCAAACGCACCAATATTCGAATTATAGGGGTTCCCGAAGAAGAAGAAAAAGAGAAAGGCTATGAGAAAATTTTTGAAGAGATTATAGTTGAAAATTTCCCCAACATGGGAAAAGAAATAGTCAATCAAGTCCAAGAAGCACAAAGAGTACCTAACAGAATCAATCCGAGAAGAAACACACCAAGACACATATTAATGAAGTTAACACAAATTAAACACAAAGATAGAATTCTCAAAGCAGCAAGGGAAAAGCAACTAGTGACATACAAGGAAAGCCCATCCGTTTAACAGCTGATCTTTCAACAGAAACTCTGCAGGCCAGAAGGGAATGGCAGGACACATTTAAACGGCTGAAAGAGAATAATCTGCAACCAAGAATCCTCTACCCTGCCAGGATCTCCTTCAAAATTGATGGAGAAATCAAAAGCTTTACAGACAAGCAAAAATTAAAAGAATTTAGTCACACCAAACCAGCCTTACAACAAATGTTAAAGGGACTAATATAGACAACAAGTATAAAAGGAGAAGATCCACGAAACAAACCCATCATAACATCTAAGAAGATGACAATAGGATCATTTGTATCAATAATTACTTTGAATGTCAATGGTGAGAACGCCAGCAAAGGTAATCACTTGTATACAAGTCCTGACATCACCCAATCACCAGCATCACCCAGAATAAGAAGCCCCATCCAAACAACAAACACCAACAGACGTAACTCAAAGTCTGGGAAAAGGAAATCCCAAACAGAATCAGTTTTAAAAAATTAATAATAACAATGAAACGGCAGAGAAATACCACACAAGCGAAGGAACAATCCACAAACACACAAGATCAAATTAATGAAGAGAATTTGGACAAACTTTCTGAAAGTGATTTCAGAAGAATGATAGTAAAGATGATCAAAGACACTGAAAACAGAATTTCAGAGAAATTGCAAGATACAACTAACACACTGAATAAAGAAATACAAGAACTTACCAAAAAAGTAACAGAGACAAACAACTCAATTGCTGAAATGAAAACACTGTAGAAGGAATCAAGAGCAGAGTATCTGAGACAGAAGACCGGATAAGTGAGCTGGAAGATAAAATGGTGGAAGTAACTGCTGAAAAACAGACTCTAGCTCAAAGAATGAAAAGAGCAGAGGACAGCCTCAGAGACCTCTGGGATAATATCAAACGCACCAATATTCGAATTATAGGGGTTCCAGAAGAAGAAAAAAAGAAAGGCTATGAGAAAATTTTTGAAGAGATTATAGTTGAAAATTTCCCCAACATGGGAAAAGAAATAGTCAATCAAGTCCAAGAAGCACAAAGAGTACCTAACAGAATCAATCCGAGAAGAAACACACCAAGACACATATTAATGAAGTTAACACAAATTAAACACAAAGATAGAATTCTCAAAGCAGCAAGGGAAAAGCAACTAGTGACATAACAGGGAAAGCCCATCCGTTTAACAGCTGATCTTTCAACAGAAACTCTGCAGGCCAGAAGGGAATGGCAGGACACATTTAAACGGCTGAAAGAGAATAATCTGCAACCAAGAATCCTCTACCCTGCCAGGATCTCCTTCAAAATTGATGGAGAAATCAAAAGCTTTACAGACAAGCAAAAATTAAAAGAATTTAGTCACACCAAACCAGCCTTACAACAAATGTTAAAGGGACTAATATAGACAACAAGTATAAAAGGAGAAGATCCACGAAACAAACCCATCATAACATCTAAGAAGATGACAATAGGATCATTTGTATCAATAATTACTTTGAATGTCAATGGACTAAACGCCCCAACCAAAAGACACAGAGTGGCTGAATGGATCCAAAAACACGAACCATACATATGCTGCCTCCAGGAAACTCATTTCAGACCTAGAGACACACATAGACTGAAAGTGAGAGGCTGGAAAAAGATACTCCATGCAAATGGAAATCAAAAGAAAGCTGGAGTAGCAATCCTCATATCAGATAAAATAGATTTTAAAGTAAAGAAGATTCTAAGAGACAAGGCAGGTCACTACATCATGATTAAGGGATCCATCCAAGAAGAAGACATAACAATCATAAATATCTATGCTCCCAACACAGGAGCACCTCAATACATAAGACAAACACTTTCAGACATAAAAGAAGACATTGACAGCAACACAATCATAGTAGGAGACTTTAACACTCCTCTCACACCAATGGACAGATCATCCAAACAGAAAATTAATAAAGAAACACAAGCCTTAAATGCCACACTAGAAGAAATGGACCTCATTGATATCTTTAGGACTTTCCATCCAAAAGCAGAAGAATACACTTTCTTCTCAAGTGCTCACGGAACATTCTCCAGGATAGACCACATCTTGGGCCACAAATCAATCCTCAGTCAATTCAAGAAAACTGAAATTCTATCAACCATCTTCTCGGACCATAATGCAGTGAGACTAGAGATCAACTACAGGAAAAAAACCGCTAAAAACACAAACACATGGAGATTAAACAACACATACCTAAAAAACCAACTGATCATTGAGGAAATCAAAGGAGAAATAAAAAAATTCCTAGAAGAAAATGACAATGAACACACAACAGTGCAAAACCTATGGGATACTGCAAAAGCAGTTCTAAGAGGGAAGTTTATAGCATTACAATCCCACCTCAAGAAACTAGGAAAATCTCAAACAGACGACCTTACCTTACGCTTAAAACAACTGGAGAAAGAAGAACAAAAACACCCCAAAGCCAGCAGAAGAAGGGAAATCATAAAGATCAGAGCAGAAATAAATGAAAACAAAGAAAAGAAACAATAGTAAAGATAAATAAAACAAAAAGCTGGTTCTTCGAAAAAGTCAATAAAATCGACACACCACTGGCCAGACTCATTAAGAAAAAGAGAGAGAAGAACCAGATCACGAAAATCAAAAATGAAAAAGGAGAGATTACAACGGACAATGCAGAAATCCAAAGGATTATAAGAGACTATTATGAACAACTCTATGGCAACAAACTGGACAACCTGGAAGAAATGGACAGTTTCTTGGAGAGGATTAATCTCCCAAGACTCAACCAGGAAGAAATAGAAACTATGAACAAGCCAATCACAAGCTCAGAAATCGACCTTGTGATCAAAAATCTACCCAAAAATAAAAGCCCAGGGCCAGATGGTTTCACAAGTGAATTCTACCAAACGTTTAAAGAAGAGCTCATGCCTGTCCTTCTAAAACTCTTCCAAAAAATTGCCCAGGAAGGAACACTTCCAAACACATTCTACGAGGCCACCATCACCCTGATACCCAAACCAGGCAAAGACAACACAAAAAAAGAAAATTATAGGCCAATTTCACTGATGAATCTAGATGCCAAAATCCTCAACAAAATCCTAGCAAACAGGATTCAGCAACACATCAAAAAGCTCATTCATCACGATCAAGTTGGGTTCATCCCAGGCATGCAAGGATTCTTCAACATTCGCAAATCAATCAATGTGATACACCATATCAACAAATTGAAAGACAAAAATCACATGATCATCTCAATAGATGCAGAAAAAGCCTTTGACAAAGTACAGCATCCATTTATGATAAAACTCTTCAAAAATGGGCATAGAAGGAACTTATCTTAACATAGTGAAAGCCATATGAGAAGCCCACAGCGAACATTATCCTCAATGGTAAAAAACTCAAAGCATTCCCTCTAAGATCAGGAACAAGACAAGGGTGTCCACTTTCACCACTACTATTCAACATAGTCCTGGAAGTTCTAGCAATAGCAATAAGAGAAGAGAAAGAAATCAAAGGAATCCAGATTGGAAAAGAAGAAGTCAAACTCTCTCTTTGCAGATGACATGATATTATACATAGAAAATCCCAAAGACACTATTACAAAACTACTAGAGTTAATCAGCGAATTCAGCAAAGTTGCAGGATACAAAATCAATATACAGAAATCACTGGCATTCCTATACACAAACAATGAAAAATCAGAAAATGAAATCAAAGAGGCAATCCCCTTCACCATCGCAACCAAAAGAATCAAATATCTAGGAATAAACCTACCCAAAGAAACAAAAGAACTGTACACAGAAAATTACAAGACACTCATGAGAGACATTAAAGAAGACTTAAACAGATGGAGAAATATTCCGTGTTCCTGGGTCGGAGAATCAATATTGTG
The DNA here is from genome assembly GCA_022376925.1 of Tragulus kanchil. Taxonomy (NCBI): domain Eukaryota; kingdom Metazoa; phylum Chordata; class Mammalia; order Artiodactyla; family Tragulidae; genus Tragulus; species Tragulus kanchil. The sequence goes on along the minus strand of JAIOJX010000029.1, from coordinate 49,859,990 downwards.
AAAATGACCATACTACCAAATGTCATCTATAGATTCAATGCGATCCCTATCAAACTTCCAATAACATTCTTCACAGAACTAGACCAACGAATAACACAGTTCATATGGAAACACAGAAGACCTCGAATAGCCAAAGCAATCCTCAGGAAGAAGAATGGAGCTGGGGGGATCAGCCTCCCCAACTTCAGACTCTACTACAAAGCAACAGTCATCAAGACAGTATGGTACTGGCACCAAAACAGAAATATCGACCAATGGAACAAGATTGAGAACCCAGAGATAAACCCACGCACCTATGGGTACCTTATTTTTGACAAAGGAGGCGAACATATAAAATGGGACAAAGACAGCCTCTTCAACAAATGGTGCTGGGAAAATTGGACAGCTACATGCAAGAAAATGAAGTTGGAACATACCCTGACACCATACACAAAGATCAACTCAAAATGGATTAAAGACTTAAATGTAAGGCCAGAAACCATCAAACTCTTAGAGGAGAATATAGGCAAAACCCTCAAGGACATCAATCAAAGCAAGATCTTTTCTGACCCACCTACTAGAATAGTGGAACTAAAAAGACAAATGAACATGTGGGACCTAATGAAACTTAAAAGCTTTTGTACAGCTAAAGAAATTACAAAAAAGCTGAACAGACAGCCCACAGAGTGGGAGAAAATCATAGCAAAAAAAACAACTCTTCAAAAAATGGGCATAGAAGGAACTTATCTTAACATAGTGAAAGCCATATATGAGAAGCCCACAGCGAACATTATCCTCAATGGTGAAAAACTCAAAGCATTCCCTCTAAGATCAGGAACAAGACAAGGGTGTCCACTTTCACCACTACTATTCAACATAGTCCTGGAAGTTCTAGCAATAGCAATAAGAGAAGAGAAAGAAATCAAAGGAATCCAGATTGGAAAAGAAGAAGTCAAACTCTCTCTTTGCAGATGACATGATATTATACATAGAAAATCCCAAAGACACTATTACAAAACTACTAGAGTTAATCAGCGAATTCAGCAAAGTTGCAGGATACAAAATCAATATACAGAAATCACTGGCATTCCTATACACAAACAATGAAAAATCAGAAAATGAAATCAAAGAGGCAATCCCCTTCACCATCGCAACCAAAAGAATCAAATATCTAGGAATAAACCTACCCAAAGAAACAAAAGAACTGTACACAGAAAATTACAAGACACTCATGGGAGACATTAAAGAAGAGTTAAACAGATGGAGAAATATTCCGTGTTCCTGGGTAGGGAGAATCAATATTGTGAAAATGACCATACTACCAAATGTCATCTATAGATTCAATGCGATCCCTATCAAACTTCCAATAACATTCTTCACAGAACTAGACCAACGAATAACACAGTTCATATGGAAACACAGAAGACCTCGAATAGCCAAAGCAATCCTCAGGAAGAAGAATGGAGCTGGGGGGATCAGCCTCCCCAACTTCAGACTCTACTACAAAGCAACAGTCATCAAGACAGTATGGTACTGGCACCAAAACAGAAATATCGACCAATGGAACAAGATTGAGAACCCAGAGATAAACCCACGCACCTATGGGTACCTTATTTTTGACAAAGGAGGCGAACATATAAAATGGGACAAAGACAGCCTCTTCAACAAATGGTGCTGGGAAAATTGGACAGCTACATGCAAGAAAATGAAGTTGGAACATACCCTGACACCATACACAAAGATCAACTCAAAATGGATTAAAGACTTAAATGTAAGGCCAGAAACCATCAAACTCTTAGAGGAGAATATAGGCAAAACCCTCAAGGACATCAATCAAAGCAAGATCTTTTCTGACCCACCTACTAGAATAGTGGAACTAAAAAGACAAATGAACATGTGGGACCTCATGAAACTTAAAAGCTTTTGTACAGCTAAAGAAATTACAAAAAAGCTGAACAGACAGCCCACAGAGTGGGAGAAAATCATAGCAAATGAAACAACAGACAAAGAATTAATCTCCAAAATCTACAAGCAACTCAGACAACTCAGCACTGGAAAAACGAACAACCCAATCAAAAAATGGGAAAAGGACCTAAACAGACACCTCTCCAACGATGACATACAGATGGCCCAAAAACACATGAAACGATGCTCAACTTCACTAATAATTAGAGAAATGCAAATCAAAACTACAATGAGATGTCACCTCACACCCGTCAGAATGGCCATCATCCACAAATCGACAGACAATAAATGCTGGAGAGGCTGCGGAGAAAAGGGAACACTCCTGCATTGCTGGTGGGAGTGTAAATTGATACAGCCTCTATGGAAGACAGTCTGGAGATTTCTTAAAAAACTCAAAATAGAAGCACCATATGACCCAGCAATCCCACTCTTAGGCTTATACCCTGATGAAATCAAATCTGAAAGAAGCACCTGTACCCCAATGTTCATTGCAGCTCTCTATACAATAGCTAGAACATGGAAGGAACCTAGATGCCCATCGACAAACAAATGGATCCAAAAGCTCTGGTACATATATACAATGGAATACTACACAGCTGTAAAGAGAAATGCAGAAGAATCAGCCCTCATGAGGTGGCTGGATCTAGAACGTATCCTAAAAAGTGAAGTCAGTCAGAAAGAGAAGGACAAATACAGTATATTAACACATATATATGGAATCTAGTAGGATGGTGATGATGGCACATGCAGTGAAGCGACAGAAAGACAGACATGGACAGTGGACATATGGACATTGTGGGGAAGGAACAGAAGGTGGGAGGCGTAAAGGAAGTAGCATAAAGGCCTGTACTATCATAAGTGAAGAAAATAGCTCTAGTCATTGCTCTGTGAGAAAAGGGGATCCTTCAGGGGTGCTGTGTGATGGTCGGAAGGGTAGGAAGGGGGGGATATACATGTGACTAATCTGAGAACATGCATGTCTGTGAACAACAAAACTCTGTAAAAGTTAAAAGTAAAATAAAGGTTTAAAAAAAAAAAAAAAAAAAAAAAAACCCATCATGAAACTTAAAAGCTTTTGTACAGCTAAAGAAATTACAAAAAAGCTGAACAGACAGCCCACAGAGTGGGAGAAAATCATAGCAAATGAAACAACAGACAAAGAATTAATCTCCAAAATCTACAAGCAACTCAGACAACTCAGCACTGGAAAAACGAACAACCCAATCAAAAAATGGGAAAAGGACCTAAACAGACACCTCTCCAACGATGACATACAGATGGCCCAAAAACACATGAAACGATGCTCAACTTCACTAATAATTAGAGAAATGCAAATCAAAACTACAATGAGATGTCACCTCACACCCGTCAGAATGGCCATCATCCACAAATCGACAGACAATAAATGCTGGAGAGGCTGCGGAGAAAAGGGAACACTCCTGCATTGCTGGTGGGAGTGTAAATTGATACAGCCTCTATGGAAGACAGTCTGGAGATTTCTTAAAAAACTCAAAATAGAAGCACCATATGACCCAGCAATCCCACTCTTAGGCTTATACCCTGATGAAATCAAATCTGAAAGAAGCACCTGTACCCCAATGTTCATTGCAGCTCTCTATACAATAGCTAGAACATGGAAGGAACCTAGATGCCCATCGACAAACAAATGGATCCAAAAGCTCTGGTACATATATACAATGGAATACTACACAGCTGTAAAGAGAAATGCAGAAGAATCAGCCCTCATGAGGTGGCTGGATCTAGAACGTATCCTAAAAAGTGAAGTCAGTCAGAAAGAGAAGGACAAATACAGTATATTAACACATATATATGGAATCTAGTAGGATGGTGATGATGGCACATGCAGTGAAGCGACAGAAAGACAGACATGGACAGTGGACATATGGACATTGTGGGGAAGGAACAGAAGGTGGGAGGCGTAAAGGAAGTAGCATAAAGGCCTGTACTATCATAAGTGAAGAAAATAGCTCTAGTCATTGCTCTGTGAGAAAAGGGGATCCTTCAGGGGTGCTGTGTGATGGTCGGGAGGGGAGGGAAGGGGGGGATATACATGTGACTAATCTGAGAACATGCATGTCTGTGAACAACAAAACTCTGTAAAAGTTAAAAGTAAAATAAAGGTTTAAAAAAAAAAAAAAAAAAAAGAGAAAACCCATCATGCCTCTTCCCAGGTGTCTGCACTTAATAGAAGAAGTTGTTTGTAACAGAATTGGGAAAGAAAGATGAAAAGGCACATTTTAGGATGATTGGGTTAGAGTCTTAGTGACTAAGTATGACCATCTCTTCCTAGACTATTAGAATATTAAAAATCATAGTTGTTAATTATTGGTTGGCTCTGTGTAATCAAAATATTAATTAGTATGTATAGGAATGTGCTAAAATTCCAGTGAGGAAAAATCACAGTAATGAATGAATAAATATGTTCTGATGAATAAATGAGCACATTCATGCTTCATTCATCTGAATTTCAATGGCAAGCTTCATGGAGAGTCATCAAGCATTTATTAATAATAGGTAGATCATACACATTGCACTCAAAGCAAAATACTTTGTGATGTATTCAGTAAAAAAGATTGTATTGAAAGTGAAAAATCTGATAAGTAGTTCTCCACTGTAAAGCGAGGCATTAGACATATTTCCGTAGAACTTGGAATGTAAAAGCAACATCACTTTCACTACCACCACTTGTCAGCCCTCCTTATATGTCCTTATCCATCTCCCTAGGTCTAGACCAGAGAATAACTGTGTTATCCACCTGTGGGAGAGTGCTGCAGGTTTTCCTTTTTTCTCTTGGGGAAGACAGGATTTGTTTTGCTTCAAGTCATCTGAGGAGATCTAGAACCCGGTATTCCTAAAAAGTGAAGTCAGTCAGAAGAGAAGGACAAATACAGTATATTAACACATATATATGGAATCTAGTAGGATGGTGATGATGGCACATGCAGTGAAGCGACAGAAAGACAGACATGGACAGTGGACATATGGACATTGTGGGGAAGGAACAGAAGGTGGGAGGCGTAAAGGAAGTAGCATAAAGGCCTGTACTATCATAAGTGAAGAAAATAGCTCTAGTCATTGCTCTGTGAGAAAAGGGGATCCTTCAGGGGTGCTGTGTGATGGTCGGGAGGGGAGGAAAGGGGGGGATATACATGTGACTAATCTGAGAACATGCATGTCTGTGAACAACAAAACTCTGTAAAAGTTAAAAGTAAAATAAAGGTTTAAAAAAAAAAAAAAAAAGAAAACCCATCATGCCTCTTCCCAGGTGTCTGCACTTAATAGAAGAAGTTGTTTGTAACAGAATTGGGAAAGAAAGATGAAAAGGCACATTTTAGGATGATTGGGTTAGAGTCTTAGTGACTAAGTATGACCATCTCTTCCTAGACTATTAGAATATTAAAAATCATAGTTGTTAATTATTGGTTGGCTCTGTGTAATCAAAATATTAATTAGTATGTATAGGAATGTGCTAAAATTCCAGTGAGGAAAAATCACAGTAATGAATGAATAAATATGTTCTGATGAATAAATGAGCACATTCATGCTTCATTCATCTGAATTTCAATGGCAAGCTTCATGGAGAGTCATCAAGCATTTATTAATAATAGGTAGATCATACACATTGCACTCAAAGCAAAATACTTTGTGATGTATTCAGTAAAAAAGATTGTATTGAAAGTGAAAAATCTGATAAGTAGTTCTCCACTGTAAAGCGAGGCATTAGACATATTTCCGTAGAACTTGGAATGTAAAAGCAACATCACTTTCACTACCACCACTTGTCAGCCCTCCTTATATGTCCTTATCCATCTCCCTAGGTCTAGACCAGAGAATAACTGTGTTATCCACCTGTGGGAGAGTGCTGCAGGTTTTCCTTTTTTTCTCTCTTGGGGGAAGACAGGATTTGTTTTGCTTCAAGTCATCTGAGGAGGGTGGACACTTCAAGAGATGCACTCATAGAAATTAGGAATATCTGAAGAAGATATGAGTCACATTTGAATTATAGACTGGATGTTTGCTTAATGCAATGATAGGTTAATCTCCCCATGTGTCTATTTGCAAATAGATGTGGGAAGAGCAACAGTAAAGGGAAGAGGACTGAACACTAGGAAGTCACACCATTATTATTTAGTAGATGAAGGATGATGATCCTTCCATGAACCAGGTAGGTACCTGAAGAAGAACTGAGCTTCAGCCATGTTGCCAGAGGTTACAGAATGTATCACCAAGTGAAGGTGAATCAGATGAGGTCGCATTGGGTAGATTGTCTACCCCAATGAACTGACTGTCCTCTGCAAGGCTTCCTAGATAACCCACACATACTCCTCATAGGAGAGAGAGAGCTCTTGAATGTCAGCAATCAGGAAGCAATCACAGTCCAGGAAGACCAGCAGCAGTACCAGTGAAGTCAGAGGCACGCTCCTTTACCTTCTGTCTTCCCAAAGACTTTACAATCCTTGAGAAAGGACTGGAAGAGGAAGAGGAAGGAAGTGGACAAATAATACTGCCAGGTGTCCATCAGCCTCCATTAGGGAAGGAACAAGCCATTAAACTACATTAGAGGTTATATTTTAGATTGTACTTAATTCTGCTTGACTGGCTTGTTTGATACCTGAGATTGGTTGTAAAAGTTATAAATTCTGCCTGAAATTCCCTTAAGGGTAAGGAAGAAGGGTTTTGAATAATACATACAAGAACACAGGTTGGAGATAGAAAAGCTTTCCATGCCTGCACTCCATCAAGTCAGACTCTTCAACACAGCCTTGCATCATCCTATTCCTGCCCACTTCTCTGGTTTCATCTTCTCCTTGCTCTCCTGAATTCAAATCACTTTAGTTCCTCTGGCATGAAGGTCTCTCCCACCTTAGGACTTGCTGTCCTCTCTACCTGGAGTGCTTTTCCTGAATCTTCACAAGGCTGGCTCCACGTCAAACATTCCTTCCTCAAAGAGGAATTTCCTGACTGTCCTATCTAGTGTTGTTCCCGTCCCTTATAAAGTTACTTTATCCCTGCCCTGTTTATTGTTCTCATGGTATTTGAACCATCTCTAATTATTTTAATTGCTTATTTGTTTACTTGTGTATTGACACTGAATCAGTCTGTTTTATCTCTGCATATCCCAATGCCTGAGCTATAATCACTCAATAAACACATATTAATAAACAAATAAGGCTTAATAATTCAAGAGAACCTTAAGGTTACTGGTAAACAATCATAATTGCCATGTTGCTCTCTCCCAAATGTAAACTGGTGTATAATGACAGAAGTTAATTATTCCAGGGCCTTTCACTATAGGGAAATAGACGCTTTAGTCAGCTCTGTTTTCCTAGTGGTAAAATCATTCCTTGAGGAAAACTACAGTAATCATTTATATTTACTGTGTACCAAATGCTTTAAACATTTCCTCATTTAATTTCTAAAGCTCTTTAAGGTCAGTAATGCCATTTTACAGATTCAGAATCTAAGGTTTCTGAGGGATTATGGGACTATAAATTCGTCATGCCAACATTGTATTCAAGTCTGTTTGGCTCTGAAGTCCATGGTCTCCCTGGAACATTATATTACTTTCTGTCTTAAAACTCTCAAGCCACTGGCGATGAGGTATGTGACGTCATTGGTGGCTTTATAGAGTTGAGATGCTTCTCACTCACTGTTTATGACTTTGGCTATGGAATCAGGGACCTGTTAAGACCAAGTCTTGCATTTGTTTGATCTTTTCTACATGTATTCTTTGAACAGAACCATAAAGTCCAAAAGAATATAAGCCATAGATGTGTCTCTCACAAATTGAGACAAAGATTGTCTGTACAAGTAATTTGCTGGGAAGTGTTCCCAGGAGAAACTATTAAGGGAGGGGACATGGAGGGTGGGGATGGTGGGCAGGAGGACATAGCAGTGCAGAAGTCAAACCAGGAACTAGACTCAGGTCAAGTCCTAGCGAGGGATTAATCAATTCCCACAGGTCAGAGTTGTCCTGACCTGAGGTAAAGAGATTGGCTTCTCTATTCCGCCGCCAATCATTGGCTGGGGGAGGGAGGTGGGAGGTGCAGATGTGAACTTGCAGATGCTCTGGTTCTTTGCTTCTGCAGCCCAGCTGTGCCAGACAGTCCTGCGTCCAGGCCTTTGGAAGCAAAAGCACAGCAGAGCCTGAGGAAGGGAGTGCAGAAATGGCAGAAGGGGTCCCAGGAGATCTGAGTGAAGCACTGACCAGCGTCCACTATACTGATCATAACTGTCTCATTTTCAGAGAAAATTAAGTAAATCTCTCCTGTACAAGAAAAAATTGAGGGCTTATTTTTCACCAAGACTGGACTGTTTAATTTTGTCCCCAGTGATAATTCATCGAGAACCTTAAGGTTACTGGTAAACAATCATAATTGCCATGTTGCTCTCTCCCAAATGTAAACTGGTGTATAATGACAGAAGTTAATTATTCCAGGGCCTTTCACTATAGGGAAATAGACGCTTTAGTCAGCTCTGTTTTCCTAGTGGTAAAATCATTCCTTGAGGAAAACTACAGTAATCATTTATATTTACTGTGTACCAAATGCTTTAAACATTTCCTCATTTAATTTCTAAAGCTCTTTAAGGTCAGTAATGCCATTTTACAGATTCAGAATCTAAGGTTTCTGAGGGATTATGGGACTATAAATTCGTCATGCCAACATTGTATTCAAGTCTGTTTGGCTCTGAAGTCCATGGTCTCCCTGGAACATTATATTACTTTCTGTCTTAAAACTCTCAAGCCACTGGCGATGAGGTATGTGACGTCATTGGTGGCTTTATAGAGTTGAGATGCTTCTCACTCACTGTTTATGACTTTGGCTATGGAATCAGGGACCTGTTAAGACCAAGTCTTGCATTTGTTTGATCTTTTCTACATGTATTCTTTGAACAGAACCATAAAGTCCAAAAGAATATAAGCCATAGATGTGTCTCTCACAAATTGAGACAAAGATTGTCTGTACAAGTAATTTGCTGGGAAGTGTTCCCAGGAGAAACTATTAAGGGTGGGGGACATGGAGGGTGGGGATGGTGGGCAGGAGGACATAGCAGTGCAGAAGTCAAACCAGGAACTAGACTCAGGTCAAGTCCTAGCGAGGGATTAATCAATTCCCACAGGTCAGAGTTGTCCTGACCTGAGGTAAAGAGATTGGCTTCTCTATTCCGCCGCCAATCATTGGCTGGGGGAGGGAGGTGGGAGGTGCAGATGTGAACTTGCAGATGCTCTGGTTCTTTGCTTCTGCAGCCCAGCTGTGCCAGACAGTCCTGCGTCCAGGCCTTTGGAAGCAAAAGCACAGCAGAGCCTGAGGAAGGGAGTGCAGAAATGGCAGAAGGGGTCCCAGGAGATCTGAGTGAAGCACTGACCAGCGTCCACTATACTGATCATAACTGTCTCATTTTCAGAGAAAATTAAGTAAATCTCTCCTGTACAAGAAAAAATTGAGGGCTTATTTTTCACCAAGACTGGACTGTTTAATTTTGTCCCCAGTGATAATTCATCTTGGTGGGTATTTTGAAATGAAGATGCAGGGTGATGTGATGGTTGCCAAGTTGGCTTTCACCAGAAAAGGTATATGCTTCCAGTTGAGGCCTGGGTCTTAAGGATCAAAGAACCAGAAGATGCATCATCACCAATTTATATACAATTGACTACACTGACTCTGGCTTTATTGTTTCCTCAGCCCTAAAACACATTATTGCTTCAGAGGCCAAAAGCACTGAAGGCAACCTATGGGATGCTTTGCCCTCTAGTCTGTTCTTTATAGCTTGAAACTCTTTGTTTTCCTTTTATTACTCCCAGTTTGAGTCCATTTCTGTTCTGCAGTTTTCTGATCTTCCCCAGCAATTTTTCTTTTGACATACTGACAGAACCTTTGGCTCTCTTATTCCTCATTTTTCCATGTTTTGTGTCCATTTATGTGTTTGAATTGCCATTGTGTCCTTACTTTCAGTGAAAGAACTTAAAATGGAAACACAGATAGTGCCGCAATTAACCTCTATTTCTTTATGTTCTTCCCCAAATACAATGCTTGCATTTTTCCCTTGAAGCTTGAATTACTCTCTAATAATTTCAGTTTAATTTGCTTTCTGTTGTTTTTTTTGCAGGTCAAATTAATTGATGTCAGGAAAGCCTAAAATTAAGTACATTGGAATTCAGTGGTTATTTGTCAGAGTTAGGTTCAATTTATAGTTGTTTACCAGAAGTAATTTTTTATCTCAAGAAGAGACAAGCATATCATTCAAAATATTTTCATTGTATTTTGCAAATTATTAATAAATGATGAATGAGCTTATGATATTGTTAAATATCCTACTAATGGTTATTGTTACATATAACTTGGCTGAGCCATAGTGCCCAGATATTTGGTCATACATTCTGATTTTGTGAATGTATTTTTTAAATGTGATTAAATCTGATTGAAATAAAGTAGATTACCAAAAAAAAAAAAAAACAAAAAAGACAGATTAACCTCCATTATGTGGGTGGGCCTTATTCAGTCAGTTGAAGGCCTTAGTTTTAAAAAGAATGACATCCCTGAGTAAGAAGGATTTCTTTCAGCAGACTACTTTTGGATTGATACTGCAGTTGTCCTGGTTGGTTAGCAGACATTTGCTCCTGTCCAAAATGTCTGTAACACATTTGGCCCTTGCCAAAATGCCCTTGATATTTGCTCCTGTTCAAATCCATTTGGCATGGACCGAATGTCTTATGGAGATTTCGGACAAGACAAAATATTCTGCAACATGCAGACAATGTTCTGCAAGACAATGTTCTGTCGCTGGGTCTCCAGCCAGCCTCCCCTGCACATTTTGGACTTGTACCTCCACAATCACATAAGCCACTTCATTAACATAAAGCCATCATCTATCTGTCATCTATCTATTCACACCCTGCTGATGGTATTTCTACAGAGATGCTGAGTAACATACCTATCTATTTTAAGCTGCCTTGTTAAAACCCCGTCCTTTTATAAGGGAAATTTTTTTACATGTAAGCATTTAATCATCAGTAAAATTATTTTAGAAATGATGCATGTGAGTGTAGTCTATTTTTTGATCACACACACACACACACACACACACACACACACAAAGTAATATCAAAAGCTGGTGCTCAAGTACAACATCCATTTATGATCAAAACTCTTCAGAAAATGGGCATAGAAGGAACCTATCTCAACATAATAAAAGCCATCTATGAGGAGCCTACAGCGAACATTATTGTTAATGGTGAAAAACTGAAAACATTCCCTCTAAGATCAGGAACAAGACAAGGGTGCCCACTTTCACCACTGCTATTCAACATAGTCCTGGAAGTCCTAGCAACAGCAATAAGAGAAGAGAAAGAAATCAAAGGAATCCAGATTGGAAAGGAAGAAGTCAAGCTCTCTCTTTTTGCAGACAACATGATATTATACATAGAAAATCCCAAAGACACGGTTACAAAGCTACTAGAGCTAATCAATGAATTCAGCAAAGTTGCAGGATATAAAGTCAACACACAGAAGTTACTGGCATTCCTATACACAAACAATGAAAAATCAGAAAATGAAATCAAAGAGGCAATCCCCTTCACCATTGCAACCAAAAGAATCAAATATCTAGGAATAAACCTGCCCAAAGAAACAAAAGAATTGTACACAGAAAATTACAAGACACTCCTGAGAGACATTAAAGAAGACTTAAACAGATGGAGAGATATTCCATGTTCCTGGATCGGAAGAATCAATATTGTGAAAATGACCATACTACCAAATATCACCTACAGATTCAATGCAATACCTATTCAACTACCATTGACATTTTTCACAGAACTAGACCAAATAATAACACAGTTCATATGGAAACACAGAAGACCTCGAATAGCCAAAGCAATCCTGAGGAAGAAGACTGGAGTTGGAGGGATCAGCCTCCCTAACTTCGTCTAGACTCTACTACAAAGCAACAGTTATCAAGACAGTATGGTACTGGCACCAAAACAGAACTATAGACCAATGGAACAAGATTGAGAACCCAGAGATCAACCCACGCACCTATGGGTACCTTATTTTTGATAAAGGAGGAGAAACTATAAAATGGGACAAAGACAGCCTCTTCAACAAATGGTGCTGGGAAAATTGGACAGCTACATGCAAAAAAATGAAATTGGAACATTCCCTGACACCATACACTAAGATCAACTCAAAATGGATTAAAGACCTACATGTAAGACCAGAAACCATCCAACTCTTAGAGGAGAATATAGGCAAAACCCTCAAGGACATCAATCAAAGCAAGATCTTCTCTGACCCACCAACTAAAATAGTAGAACTAAAAAGAAAAATGAACATATGGGACCTTATGAAACTTAAAAGCTTTTGTACAGCAAAAGAAATTACAAAAAAGTTGAACAGACAGCCCACAGAGTGGGAGAAAATCATAGCAAATGAAACAACAGACAAAGAATTAATCTCCAAAATCTACAAGCAACTCAGACAACTCAGCACAGGGAAAATGAGCAGCCCAATCAAAAAATGGGAAAAAGATCTAAAGAGACGCCTCTCCAAAGAGGACATACAAATGGCCCAAAAACACATGAAACGATGCTCAACCTCACTTATTATCAGAGAAATGTAAATTAAAGCCACAATGAGATACCACCTCACACCCGTCAGAATGGCCATCATCAACAAATCGACAGACAACAAATGCTGCAGAGGGTGTGGAGAAAAGGGAACCCTCTTGCATTGCTGGTGGGAATGTAAATTAATACAACCTCTATGGAAGACAGTATGGAGATTCCTTAAAAAACTAAAAATAGAAGCACCCTATGACCCAGCAATCCCACTATTAGGCCTATATCCTGATGAAATCAAAACTGAAAGAGGCATCTCTACCCCAATGTTCATTGCAGTTCTCTATACAATAGCCAGAGCATGGAAGCAACCTAGATGCCCATCGACAAATGAATGGATACAGAAGCTCTGGTCCATATATACAATGAAATACTACTCAGCTGTTAAAAGAAATGCAGAAGACTGAGTCCTAATGAGGTGGCTGGCTCTAGAACCTATCATAAAAAGTGAAGTAAGTCAAAAAGAGAAAGACAAGTATAGTATACTAACTCATATATATGGGATCTAGTAAGATGGTCATGATAACATATGCAGTGAACTCATGAAAAAACAGAGAATAGACATAAAGACATTGTGGAGACCGAACAGTGGGAGGGAATAACATGGAAACCTATACTATCATGTGTAGAAAAGATAGCTATTGTCATTGTGCTAGGGGAATAGGAGTACCTACAACCACTTGGAGCGATGGTCTGGAGGGAGGGAAGGGGGGGAACTGGGTGGGGGGAGGGTCAAGGGATATGCATATGAATGATCTGGGAACATACATGTACAAAAATAAATAAATTAATTAATTTAAAAAAAAAAAAACAGCCAAAAAAAAAAAAAAGCTGGTGCTCGTCCTTCTTAGTCCTGACCGATTTCAGTTTTATGCTGTCTCGCCATTCAGCAGTGTCGATGGTAAACAGACGATGGATGATTTGTCCAACAACTAAAAAAGGCTTTAAATTGATTTTTTTTCTTGTATTTGGATAATGTATAGGATTTTGCTAAAGAAAGCTCCAGTGTTGACCTATTATTTTTTTATAATTATTTTTTATTTTACTTTTAACTTTTACAGTTTTGTTGTTTATAGATATGTATAATCCTAGATTAGTCATTTGTATATCCCTGACCCCCTCCCTTCCTCACCCCCCTGCTAATGCCCGCTATTCCACCCATCCAGGCCTTTGCACCACGCCCTTGCAGGATCTCCTATTCCCACAGTGCAATGACAATAGCTATCTTTTTCACATATGATAGTATAGGTTTCCATGTTACTCCCTCCATGCCTCTCACTCAATGTTCATTCCCCACAATGTTCATAAGTCTGTTCTCTATGTCTGTTTTTCCATCACTTCACTGTGTGTGTTATCATTACCATCTTACTGGATTCCATATATATGTGTTAGTATACTATACTTATCTTTCTCTTTTTAAATTACTTCACTTAGTATAATAGGCTCTAGATCTATCCACCTCATTAGCACTGATTCTTCTGCATTTCTTTTTACAGCTGAGAAGTACTCCATTGTATATATGTACCAGAGCTTTTAATCCATTCGTTTGTCAATGGACATCTAGGTTGCTTCCATGTTCTAGCTATTGTATAGAGAGCTGAAATGAACATTGGGGTACAGGTGCCTCTTTCAGTTTTGATTTCATCCAGGTATAAGTCTAAGAGTGGGATTGCTGGATCTATGGTGGTTCTATTTTTAGTTTTTTAAGGAATCGCAATACTGTCTTCCACAGGGGCTGTATCAATTTACATTCCCACCAGCAATGCAAGAGTGTTCCCTTCTCCGCACCCTCTCCAGCATTTATTGTCTGTAGATTTTTTGATGATGGCCATTCTGACGGGTGTGAGGTGATATCTCATTGTAGTTTTGATTTGCATTTCTCCAATAATAAGTGATGTTGAGCATTGTTTCATGTGTTTTTTGGCCATCTGTATGTCTTCTTTGGAGAGATGTCTCTTTAGATCTTTTTCCCATTTTTTCACTGGGTTGTTCATTTTTCTGGTGTTGAGTTGTCTGAGTTGATTTTGGAGATTCTTTGTTATTATATTTGCTGTAATTTTCTCCCATTCTGAAGGTAGTCTGTTCAGCTTTTTTGTAGGTTTTTTTTTTTGCTGTACAAAAGCTTTTACGTTTCATTAGGTTCCACATATTAATTTTTGTTTTTAGTTCCAGTCTTCTAGTAGACTGAACTATTATTTTTTAATTGGAATAGTACTTTACAGGAAGAGTGTCCTTCATCTTGACTTGTAATGGAGAACCTGGTGACTACATATGTGCCTATATTTCTAATTTTATCTGTATCTGGTTTTCATCTTCTTGATCTAAAAGGTTGGAGTTTCTGCTTGAGGCCTGTACTTTCACAGTAGTTAGAAAGCACTTCTCTTTGGTGACAGGTCCGGGAGGAATTCAAAGTGAGCACTATAATGGGGTTGGGATGGATCGTGTTAGAAGTTTTCCCCCAGAATTTTTCTGTGGTGTGACATTGATAGCTCAGAGTTACTTTTAAATATTATTCCAAGCCCCGTGGGATCCACCTAGGATGCTTCAGTTTGTAACTAGTAACTTTTGAAACCTTTTACATAGCTTAGCTCCTGTGAACTCCTGTGGAGAGTATAGCGCTAGAGAAAGGCGTCAGGATTTCTCTCAAGTCAGAAATTATTGCAGTTTTATGAGGCTGCAACTTTTGTATGTGTTTTATGCTCCTATTTTTTAATTTTTGAAAGGTAGATTCTCTAGCTACTGCTGTTCAACATGCTAATCCTGACTTTCTTTTTTTACTATTTCACAGAGTGATGTTTCTCTACATTACACAAGTGACCTTAAAATGGAAGCACTGATCTCCAGAGATTTTAGATCTTGTGCATTTCCCCCTGTTTAAACCAAGAAATCTGTTCATGGAATGTATTGACTTAATGAAGTTTCCTGGGGCTTTGGACCATGCTACTTTGAATTTCCTGCCTTCCTTCTTTGATGGCCATTCTGACGGGTGTGAGGTGATATCTCATTGTTTTTTCATTTGGGTTGAGCATTGTTTCGTGTGTTTTTTGGCCATCGGTATGTCTTCTTTGGGGAGATGTCTCTTTAGATCTTTTTGCGATTTTTTCGCTGGGTTGTTCATTTTTCTGGTGTTGAGTTGTCTGAGTTGATTTTGGAGATTCTTTGTTATTATATTTGCTGTAATTTTCTCCCATTCTGAAGGTAGTCTGTTCAGCTTTTTTGTAGGTTTTTTTTTTTGCTGTACAAAAGCTTTTACGTTTCATTAGGTTCCACATATTAATTTTTGTTTTTAGTTCCAGTCTTCTAGTAGACTGAACTATTATTTTTTAATTGGAATAGTACTTTACAGGAAGAGTGTCCTTCATCTTGACTTGTAATGGAGAACCTGGTGACTACATATGTGCCTATATTTCTAATTTTATCTGTATCTGGTTTTCATCTTCTTGATCTAAAAGGTTGGAGTTTCTGCTTGAGGCCTGTACTTTCACAGTAGTTAGAAAGCACTTCTCTTTGGTGACAGGTCCGGGAGGAATTCAAAGTGAGCACTATAATGGGGTTGGGATGGATCGTGTTAGAAGTTTTCCCCCAGAATTTTTCTGTGGTGTGACATTGATAGCTCAGAGTTACTTTTAAATATTATTCCAAGCCCCGTGGGATCCACCTAGGATGCTTCAGTTTGTAACTAGTAACTTTTGAAACCTTTTACATAGCTTAGCTCCTGTGAACTCCTGTGGAGAGTATAGCGCTAGAGAAAGGCGTCAGGATTTCTCTCAAGTCAGAAATTATTGCAGTTTTATGAGGCTGCAACTTTTGTATGTGTTTTATGCTCCTATTTTTTAATTTTTGAAAGGTAGATTCTCTAGCTACTGCTGTTCAACATGCTAATCCTGACTTTCTTTTTTTACTATTTCACAGAGTGATGTTTCTCTACATTACACAAGTGACCTTAAAATGGAAGCACTGATCTCCAGAGATTTTAGATCTTGTGCATTTCCCCCTGTTTAAACCAAGAAATCTGTTCATGGAATGTATTGACTTAATGAAGTTTCCTGGGGCTTTGGACCATGCTACTTTGAATTTCCTGCCTTCCTTCTTTTTTGACTGTGGCGGGGCAAGGGGTGGGGTGATGGGGGGAATGTGTGCACATGTGCCCGTGCATTCTGTGAATACAGCATCAAGCCAATTTTTTTGGATAAAACAATGCAAAGAATGTACCTCTCTGGAAAAAGGAAGTGTGGATAAAATGGTCTCACTGGTTTTCCAGGTGCATTATTGTTTTATACTCCCTTTGTTGAAAACATCTACTTCCAAATAGATTACCTCTAATAAAATCTTTCTAGGCATTAGCTGAAGGATGGAAGGTTTTTAAAAAAAAAAAAGAAAAGAAAAATCATCCATATGAAATTATTTGAGGAGTTTATTAAAGTGGGAATGATAGTTAAATGATCTCTAAGTGACTCCTAAATCCTGAGCTAATAAGACTCTTCTGTCCTCTGTACCCAGCAGTTTGAATTATTAGAGTGAGACAGAGACAGTGCGAAAGAATGATTAGCATGGACGGTTTCAGACATCCAAAGTTCACCTACACCCAGAGAAACAGAACAACAAAGTGGGAAAGAGCTCTGGCTCTGAGTCGGACATTCCTGAGTTTGAATTCCTAGACCTTTACTTTCTAGAGCTACCTTGGGCATATTACTTAGAATCTCTGGGTCACCATTTCCTCAGCTGTACAACTGGGATAATGATACCTCATCTACGAATGAAATAAAGGCTTTAGCATTTAATGCAGTAGATGACACACGTTTTATTGTTGTTGTTGTTGTTGTTAAGAAAAAGAAAAGAACCAACAGAAGTTATTGATTTGAAATCCTCAAGATTCTAAGAGATTTCATTTGGGCTGTGGTATGAAGTTTTGTTTTTCTTAATAATAAGAAAGGGAAAATAGAAAACAGCTGAGTTGAGAAGTACAGGGAAGTATCGGGCAGGGAAGCCTGGCATGCTGCCGTCCGTAGGGTTGTAAAGAGTCGAACATGACTGAGCGACTTAACAGCAACAAGCTGACACATTAAGGCACTCAGTAAATAGAAGGCGTATTTCCTCAGGAATAATACCAGTAAGTACAGGGATGCCGTCTGACCTTTCAGTACTTCTCAACTCAGCTGTTCATGGAATGTATTGACTTAATGAAGTTTCCTGGGGCTTTGGACCATGCTACTTTGAATTTCCTGCCTTCCTTCTTTTTTGACTGTGGCGGGGCAAGGGGTGGGGTGATGGGGGGAATGTGTGCACATGTGCCCGTGCATTCTGTGAATACAGCATCAAGCCAATTTTTTTGGATAAAACAATGCAAAGAATGTACCTCTCTGGAAAAAGGAAGTGTGGATAAAATGGTCTCACTGGTTTTCCAGGTGCATTATTGTTTTATACTCCCTTTGTTGAAAACATCTACTTCCAAATAGATTACCTCTAATAAAATCTTTCTAGGCATTAGCTGAAGGATGGAAGGTTTTTAAAAAAAAAAAAGAAAAGAAAAATCATCCATATGAAATTATTTGAGGAGTTTATTAAAGTGGGAATGATAGTTAAATGATCTCTAAGTGACTCCTAAATCCTGAGCTAATAAGACTCTTCTGTCCTCTGTACCCAGCAGTTTGAATTATTAGAGTGAGACAGAGACAGTGCGAAAGAATGATTAGCATGGACGGTTTCAGACATCCAAAGTTCACCTACACCCAGAGAAACAGAACAACAAAGTGGGAAAGAGCTCTGGCTCTGAGTCGGACATTCCTGAGTTTGAATTCCTAGACCTTTACTTTCTAGAGCTACCTTGGGCATATTACTTAGAATCTCTGGGTCACCATTTCCTCAGCTGTACAACTGGGATAATGATACCTCATCTACGAATGAAATAAAGGCTTTAGCATTTAATGCAGTAGATGACACACGTTTTATTGTTGTTGTTGTTGTTGTTAAGAAAAAGAAAAGAACCAACAGAAGTTATTGATTTGAAATCCTCAAGATTCTAAGAGATTTCATTTGGGCTGTGGTATGAAGTTTTGTTTTTCTTAATAATAAGAAAGGGAAAATAGAAAACAGCTGAGTTGAGAAGTACAGGGAAGTATCGGGCAGGGAAGCCTGGCATGCTGCCGTCCGTAGGGTTGTAAAGAGTCGAACATGACTGAGCGACTTAACAGCAACAAGCTGACACATTAAGGCACTCAGTAAATAGAAGGCGTATTTCCTCAGGAATAATACCAGTAAGTACAGGGATGCCGTCTGACCTTTCAGTACTTCTCAGCTCAGTTGTCTTCTGGTTTTCCTGCCTCAGTATTAAGAAAAACGAAACCACACTGCAATTCAAATGAAATCTCTTGAAAGTTTGAGGATTATTTAAATCAATAATTTGTGTTGTTCTTTTTTCTTCGCATTTGCTCATAATGTCTATACCCTTCAAGTAGCTGGAATTGCTTTATTAAAAAAAAAAAAAAACCCTTACCCCAGGGAAACTACTGCAGACATACAGAATTGCATAAATCCATATAATGCCTATTTTTGTTACCAAGGAGCTTGCTACTCTCCATATCTTTAAAGCTCCTATTTAATTATTTATTTACTTAAATACTATTAACATTATTTTATCTTAACTCAATAAGAATAGCTTGCATACTATGCAGTGTGCCAGATATAGGTGCATCATGAGAATTTCCAACTCACAACATCATTCCTTATTGTTCCATTAAAGGTAAGAAAACAGTCTAAAAAAGAATCAAGCTATGTAGCCAGTCAATGGCAGAACCAATATCCAGGTGGCATTGACTTTAGAATGTTCCCAGTGCTGAAGAGGCCGCTCTACCAGTCTGCTTAAACTGTCATTTATGGTGAACTCTAGCTTTCCATCTGGGAGCCAAGGATTTCGGTAGCTGTGGCTAGGCAGTGAGTACCTACACGACAGGCCCCCAGTTAAAAACCTTGGGGTCTGAGTCTCACCCAGGTCTCCTTGGACAGAAACACTGCAGGTGTGTAGCTGCATTTGAGTGCTTGGGGAGAGCGAGGCTTCGGGGAAAGTCTAAGAAACCTCCAGACTCTGCCTAGTATGTCTTTATTACCTACTGATCTGCCTGTATAGCTATGCTATGTTGCTGTAATACATCTCAACCATGAGTGCAGCCGCATGCTGAGATCTGTGGGTCCTTCTCAGGAAGTACCAGATGTGTGGTTGGTCATGGAACTGCGCAGGTACTGATACAACTACTGAGGAGATACATTATCCACGAGTCAAGGAACTACCTTTAAATTATGTTCCTGGAACCTGTAAAGACATTAGTTAGTAGGTCTGAGGTTGCAAATCTTCTACAATAGAAGTTTCTGTCCCAGTGTCTAATCTTGGGTCAGTCTGTGGCGTATAATATGTGCTTTGTAGAATATATGCACATGAACCCAATGGTTGGAAAGTATGCCAATATATTCAGTGTCTGTCTACTTTGTGTGTTCTGTGCTTTTATTGTTTTGCAGAAGAATGCCCAGTACCAATCATAACTGATAGTACTCAGCTGTGCCAAAGGAGATAAGATCTAAGTACAAATGGGAGGCAGGATTTTTGAAAGATAAACAGAGCTAGTGTCCTATGACACATGGATGAAAGGTCTCTGTAGATGAGCTGACTCACCTGTGAGGCTGCAATTCTAGTCAGGATATTTCCCTCCTCCCCACTATAATTAATACATGGAATTCAGGGCACCAGTGGTTGAATATGTGCACACAGTTCTAGAACTTTCCCTAGCACTCTACAGACAATTGTCTTTTTAAAGATTTTAGATATTTTTATTTTCTTCTTTGCATTTCCCTCTTATTTTCCAGTACAGTATGTGTACATTATTCTTACAGTGAGAAAACCTGACATTTAATGATCAATATTATAGCATTTTGAATATGCCATATGATCACAACTAAATTGATTCATTTATGCAAGACTGTGAGAGGATAAACAGTGAGTAACAAAATCTTTAGATCATAAGATTCTGAAAAACCTATTCTTACTACTTTTCAGCTGTGGCTAGGCAGTGAGTACCTCCCGACAGGCCCCCAGTTAAAAACCTTGGGGTCTGAGTCTCACCCAGGTCTCCTTGGACAGAAACACTGCAGGTGTGTAGCTGCATTTGAGTGCTTGGGGAGAGCGAGGCTTCGGGGAAAGTCTAAGAAACCTCCAGACTCTGCCTAGTATGTCTTTATTACCTACTGATCTGCCTGTATAGCTATGCTATGTTGCTGTAATACATCTCAACCATGAGTGCAGCCGCATGCTGAGATCTGTGGGTCCTTCTCAGGAAGTACCAGATGTGTGGTTGGTCATGGAACTGCGCAGGTACTGATACAACTACTGAGGAGATACATTATCCACGAGTCAAGGAACTACCTTTAAATTATGTTCCTGGAACCTGTAAAGACATTAGTTAGTAGGTCTGAGGTTGCAAATCTTCTACAATAGAAGTTTCTGTCCCAGTGTCTAATCTTGGGTCAGTCTGTGGCGTATAATATGTGCTTTGTAGAATATATGCACATGAACCCAATGGTTGGAAAGTATGCCAATATATTCAGTGTCTGTCTACTTTGTGTGTTCTGTGCTTTTATTGTTTTGCAGAAGAATGCCCAGTACCAATCATAACTGATAGTACTCAGCTGTGCCAAAGGAGATAAGATCTAAGTACAAATGGGAGGCAGGATTTTTGAAAGATAAACAGAGCTAGTGTCCTATGACACATGGATGAAAGGTCTCTGTAGATGAGCTGACTCACCTGTGAGGCTGCAATTCTAGTCAGGATATTTCCCTCCTCCCCACTATAATTAATACATGGAATTCAGGGCACCAGTGGTTGAATATGTGCACACAGTTCTAGAACTTTCCCTAGCACTCTACAGACAATTGTCTTTTTAAAGATTTTAGATATTTTTATTTTCTTCTTTGCATTTCCCTCTTATTTTCCAGTACAGTATGTGTACATTATTCTTACAGTGAGAAAACCTGACATTTAATGATCAATATTATAGCATTTTGAATATGCCATATGATCACAACTAAATTGATTCATTTATGCAAGACTGTGAGAGGATAAACAGTGAGTAACAAAATCTTTAGATCATAAGATTCTGAAAAACCTATTCTTACTACTTTTCAATGTTTCACAATTTCTGTAAATGTTACTTTCAAGGTGAAAATTCTTATTATTTGCTATGAAACCTAGAAATCTGCTTTGATCTTATGAAATTTATGCACATTTATCAAAATATTTCTTTGGGAGAAGAAGTTTTCAAGATCCTCTGTCCAAGAACATTTGGATACTAGAATATGGAAGGAGATCAGAGCGAAGCCTTGTGCCCCATAAAGAAGATGGCAAAGGATGCCCACAACACATGTGAACATCCAAATGGTCCTTTTAGCATGTGCTTTTAAGATTGGTTTGACTGACAAACTATCAGTCAAGCTGTTTAATAAATATGCAAGTGTTTTCCAATCAGTAGTAAAGTGCTTTTATTTTGTAGGTTTTTATAATAGAAGAACTTCAGGAAATATTTATGCTGATAAATATTTATTTTCCAGATGGAGAGCCTTACACCTGAAGCAATTAAATGCTTTTTTCCTAGTGAATAAATGAAAAAGTGGCAGGAACAATCTAGAATCGCATTTGCCTGGATCCTCCACAGGTGCTCCAAACACTGTGTGTCATCATGCATTAAGTGACACTCTTCACTAGCAGATGCCTAGTTGGCTTAGCTATTTTCTAGGCATTGTGGACCCAGCACAGTGAAGTATTTCTGTCTGCTCCCAGTTGTCAGACCATCTGAACTAACTTTACTCTTTTTGTAAGAGGCCACAACAGGTAGGTAGTACTCAACCTCAAACCTAAAAATGCTGAAGCTGGACACTTGGAGAAAATAGGAATGGAAAATGAAGCAGAAATGATTAAGATTTTAGATAGCTAGATCAAATAATCAGCTGGACAACTACTGTGTGATGTGAATTGTTGGAATCAAGCATAGTGACTATCTTTCCTGTGAACCCCAGTCACCCTGGGTTCTACTTTACAGGTGTTTTGTTTGCAAAGCTGGTGCTTTTTCACAGTGTAAATCGCAGTGCCAAGTTTTTGTTGAATTGTTGGGATATGCAAATGATTTAGGTTTTTCAAATAGGGATTATTATTTGCTATGACAACCTAGAGAAAATTCTTTAGATCATAAGATTCTGAAAAACCTATTCTTACTACTTTTCAATGTTTCACAATTTCTGTAAATGTTACTTTCAAGGTGAAAATTCTTATTATTTGCTATGAAACCTAGAAATCTGCTTTGATCTTATGAAATTTATGCACATTTATCAAAATATTTCTTTGGGAGAAGAAGTTTTCAAGATCCTCTGTCCAAGAACATTTGGATACTAGAATATGGAAGGAGATCAGAGCGAAGCCTTGTGCCCCATAAAGAAGATGGCAAAGGATGCCCACAACACATGTGAACATCCAAATGGTCCTTTTAGCATGTGCTTTTAAGATTGGTTTGACTGACAAACTATCAGTCAAGCTGTTTAATAAATATGCAAGTGTTTTCCAATCAGTAGTAAAGTGCTTTTATTTTGTAGGTTTTTATAATAGAAGAACTTCAGGAAATATTTATGCTGATAAATATTTATTTTCCAGATGGAGAGCCTTACACCTGAAGCAATTAAATGCTTTTTTCCTAGTGAATAAATGAAAAAGTGGCAGGAACAATCTAGAATCGCATTTGCCTGGATCCTCCACAGGTGCTCCAAACACTGTGTGTCATCATGCATTAAGTGACACTCTTCACTAGCAGATGCCTAGTTGGCTTAGCTATTTTCTAGGCATTGTGGACCCAGCACAGTGAAGTATTTCTGTCTGCTCCCAGTTGTCAGACCATCTGAACTAACTTTACTCTTTTTGTAAGAGGCCACAACAGGTAGGTAGTACTCAACCTCAAACCTAAAAATGCTGAAGCTGGACACTTGGAGAAAATAGGAATGGAAAATGAAGCAGAAATGATTAAGATTTTAGATAGCTAGATCAAATAATCAGCTGGACAACTACTGTGTGATGTGAATTGTTGGAATCAAGCATAGTGACTATCTTTCCTGTGAACCCCAGTCACCCTGGGTTCTACTTTACAGGTGTTTTGTTTGCAAAGCTGGTGCTTTTTCACAGTGTAAATCGCAGTGCCAAAGTTATTCATAATGTTTCAGGGAAAGAGTAAAGGCTGACTGTAGTGGGATTAGTGCTAAATGATTTTTAATGGTTTTTCAAATAGGGATTGAATTAGAAACCCATCATTTGACTTGTCCTGTTGACTAAATATTAAGTGAATGACACTAAATCTGTCTCCACATTTTCTGAAACTCAGAATTGAGCACATTTCTTATTTCTGTCCTTATTTTGCAGGTAGGACACTCACATGGCAGATTCCCTGGAACTGGGCTGTCTTTTCCTCTCCACTTCCTACCCTAACTCCAAATTTGTTAGCCATTTAAGCATTTAATAACCATTTAATATCATTCTGATGATAGATTCTCTAGTTTCTAAATTCCAGAGAGCCTTGGTTTGCTAAAAATTTTAAACCAAAAGAGTTAAATGAAGATTTGGAAAATTCAGGCTTCCCTGGTGGTCCAATGGATACGAACACTAACTTGCAGTGCAAGGGACGCCGGTGTGATCTCTTGCCTGGGAGGATCCCACATGCTGCGGAGCTGCTGTACCGATGTGTCCAAACTACCGAGCCGGAGCTCTGGAGCACATGTGCCCAGAGCTGGTGCTCTGTGATGAGAGAGGTCACTGTGATGGGAGGCCCGCGCAGGCCAAGGAATAAAGATGGATGGAAATAGATATATGAAAGATCAATAAAAGTGGCTAAAAAAAGAAAAAAAAAGATTTGGAGAATTCATAAAGTTAGAATTTTAGTATAAAAGAAAAAGAAAAGACCCTTGAATGGGTTATTGACTATCGTTTCCTCAGATACATATTCTAAATCATATATACATCTTTTCTGTCTGAGGTGATGTTATGTTCTTGCAAATTCATAAGAAAGCAATTCATAAAATGTTTCCAGGTTTCTAGATGAGATAGCAACTAACTAAAAGATAGTAAGTAGACATAGCCATAAAGCTTGAAAATTACCTTGGTCTTCATTGTGAATGCAAAATTCTTTCTAAGCACTATACTGTGTGTGTATGCCTGGCCTCCACCATGTAGAGACTACATACAATTCTGTGTACATGTTCCCTTCTACTTTTGTGAAGACAGGCATGGAAGCCCAAGTGCAAGATTTCAGGTTAACGATGGCTCATATAAAGTTATGAGACTACTTTTGTTTGTTTGTTTTGAGTTTAAATATCAGAATATATACATTCAGATGAATCACAGAATCATGAAGTTAGATCTAAAAGGAATATATTGAAGTCACCTGCCTTAAATCCTTCATTTATCACTGCCTTATGGCCTCCTTCCTCTATACCTAAACAATTGACAGTAGTGACATCCCATCATATTTTAATCTCTAATTTGGGATATCTTTTTTCCGTAGAAACTAGAAAGTAGCAAGCATATAAAATTTCTCAACACTTAAAGAATTTTTAATAATCACCCCAGTTTCTCTCCCTCCACATGTAACTAACATAAATGGAAATGGAATGGCCATGTTTTAAAGCACCATGCTCTCCATCCAGTTGACTTATGTTCTGTGGAAAGCAGTGAAGAAAGAGTTAAGAAATCTCAAGGGCTGATGAACTAGGATTTTCTTTTTATACACAGTCCATTGAGTATTGTCTTTCTTCTTTATAAATTGTCAGAATGCTTATTCTAGTAGAGAGAAAGAAAAGCTGGGGGAGAAGGGAAAGAGATGGACTGGCTGATTTTAAGTTTTAATCTGCTCTATCAGTTAGCAAACTATTTAAATATAATTGGAATATCTCTTGAGTTAAAATATTGACTTTTGGTTGCACTGAGTCTTTGTTGCTGCACTGGCTTCTAGCGACGGCAGTGTGGGCTACTCTCCAGTTGTGGCACTTGAGTTTCTCATTGTGATGACTTCTCTTGTTGTGAGTAATTAAAAGAAAAAGAAAAGACCCTTGAATGGGTTATTGACTATCGTTTCCTCAGATACATATTCTAAATCATATATACATCTTTTCTGTCTGAGGTGATGTTATGTTCTTGCAAATTCATAAGAAAGCAATTCATAAAATGTTTCCAGGTTTCTAGATGAGATAGCAACTAACTAAAAGATAGTAAGTAGACATAGCCATAAAGCTTGAAAATTACCTTGGTCTTCATTGTGAATGCAAAATTCTTTCTAAGCACTATACTGTGTGTGTATGCCTGGCCTCCACCATGTAGAGACTACATACAATTCTGTGTACATGTTCCCTTCTACTTTTGTGAAGACAGGCATGGAAGCCCAAGTGCAAGATTTCAGGTTAACGATGGCTCATATAAAGTTATGAGACTACTTTTGTTTGTTTGTTTTGAGTTTAAATATCAGAATATATACATTCAGATGAATCACAGAATCATGAAGTTAGATCTAAAAGGAATATATTGAAGTCACCTGCCTTAAATCCTTCATTTATCACTGCCTTATGGCCTCCTTCCTCTATACCTAAACAATTGACAGTAGTGACATCCCATCATATTTTAATCTCTAATTTGGGATATCTTTTTTCCGTAGAAACTAGAAAGTAGCAAGCATATAAAATTTCTCAACACTTAAAGAATTTTTAATAATCACCCCAGTTTCTCTCCTCCACATGTAACTAACATAAATGGAAATGGAATGGCCATGTTTTAAAGCACCATGCTCTCCATCCAGTTGACTTATGTTCTGTGGAAAGCAGTGAAGAAAGAGTTAAGAAATCTCAAGGGCTGATGAACTAGGATTTTCTTTTTATACACAGTCCATTGAGTATTGTCTTTCTTCTTTATAAATTGTCAGAATGCTTATTCTAGTAGAGAGAAAGAAAAGCTGGGGGAGAAGGGAAAGAGATGGACTGGCTGATTTTAAGTTTTAATCTGCTCTATCAGTTAGCAAACTATTTAAATATAATTGGAATATCTCTTGAGTTAAAATATTGACTTTTGGTTGCACTGAGTCTTTGTTGCTGCACTGGCTTTCTCTAGTCGACGGCTAGTGTGGGCTACTCTCCAGTTGTGGCACTTGAGTTTCTCATTGTGATGACTTCTCTTGTTGTGAAGCGTGGGCTCTAGGGTGCACAGGCTTTAGTAATTGGGGCACACGGGCTTAGTTGACCCACTATCCTCACGTGTGAAATCTTCTCAGACCAGGGAGCAAATCTGTGTCCCCCGCATTGGCGGGCAAATTCTTAACCACTGAAACACCAGGGAAGTCATGACTTCTCTTGTATTTTGACTTTTGATTCAGTTTGATTCAGTAGATATAGTCGGGGATCAAATCACTTAATTTTATTCTTGATCTGAACGTTTAAGACACTTTCACAAAAAAATTAAAGATATAGCACAAGAGTAAAGATATAGCACAAGAGTTCAGATAAACAGTCATGACCTTCTGATAAAAGAATTCCCTGCATTCAAAAGAGTAAGTCAGGAATGAGTCCTGACATTCCCGTTTTTAAGGCTTAGTCTCAGGTGGCACGATGGTAAAGAAGCTGCCTGCTGATACAGGAGATGCAAGAAATGTCTGTTTGATCCCTAGGTTGGAAAGATCTCCTGGAGAAGGAAATGGCAACCCACTCCTGTATTCTTTCCTGGAAAATTCCATGGACAGAGGAGCCTGGTGGGCTATAATCCATGGAGTTGCGAAGAGTCAGACATGGCTGAGCGACTAAGCACACATAGATTTCGAGCAAAATGGCCACTTACCTGCTCTGGCAGACCAGAAGAGAGTTATGTGATCCTACTTGCACATTCCAGGACTGTCCTTAAAAATCAAGACTGTTACAATTTAAAATTTGCCTATAAATTATAAAGGCAAGATCAAGGATTTTAATTTCAGTGTATATTATTATTCTAGAAAATGACTCTGAGAGCTGCCATGAGAAAAATGTCGTTTTGAGATCCAGGCTTTATACCATCAGCCAAGCAACAGGATGAAGAAAAGATAAAGTAGTCTGGCCTCTACTTTAAGGACGAGTCCAGAGGGGTCAATTTCTATTACAGTCTGTTGCATAAAACATGACAGTACCTAACAGAAGGGAAGTTTGGGAAGGTTGTCTAGGAAGTCCAATTCCTGAGAAGTTTGGTTCTTATTCTGGGTAGCCAAAAGGCAACAGAAATCAAAGATTCTATTCCTACAAGGGTAAAGCAAGGAATAGGTCTCAATGATAATGTCTGATTGCTGGAGTCACTTGGGGAAGTTTAAAAATATGTAATCCTGGACCTCACCCCTGAAGACGCTGATTCAGTAGGTCTGGTTTAGGCTCAATGGCCAAATTATTCCCAAGCTGGATCTCAATGAGAAATTAAATCATCAGAAAGTTACATTTCAGTAGAATTGCCTTTGCAGAAACCTTAAACTCTCAACTTTCAAAAGGAGAGATAGTAAATAGCCCTTTGTGGACCTGTCTTTGCACTTTTTACATTAGAATTTTTGTCAGGAATATTATGCATCATGCTGTTCAGTCCTTCCGATATAAAGATCTTTGTGACTGATTTCTTCCAGCACTCAAATCCAGGTAAACACCTGGTTTAAATTTCATCTGCCTAAACATTTGTTCTGCTTTCCTAGATAATTGGACACGTATTCCACAGAATTTTTCTTTCAGTGGAAGGAAGATGAAGAGAAAAAGAACAGACCTTTGTTTTACATTTGCCTATGGTAGCTTGGCTTCGTATCTGTTTAGACAATTTCTTCTGACCTCTGTTTCTCTTAAATAATCCAGTGTTACTGGGTTTGGCCTTTCTTTTTCAGTGCATCATTTTATAGTCTTCCTCAAATTTGAATTAGATTTAGAGTAGTCATTTAAATAATAAAAATAGAAGTTTATAAACTGTACATTTTGAATAATGCCGAGGATAGTTTTTTTGAGTGCTTACATTGTGTGAGGCAGTATGCTAAGCATTTTGTAACATCAACCTATGTGACATCAACTCATGTGAAATCTAAATAAATCCTGAGGCCCAAGTGGTTCAGATTTTGCACAGCATAAGCTTCAAAAAACCATAATTCAGTCAACAAATAGAATTGAACACAAGATCCAACCTTTACTTAGATCTGTCAAAAATGAATATTAACAGATACTGCTAATTAAACACAGCAAAGTTCCCTAAATTTCACTTTCTCCTGCAATCTCTTGCATCCTTCAGAACTCAGCAGTTAACATATTTCTAAAATATACAAGCAAGTTTTTTTTTTTTTTTTTTTACAAGCAATTTTCTATTCTGGGTAGCCAAAGGCAACAGAAATCAAAGATTCTATTCCTACAAGGGTAAAGCAAGGAATAGGTCTCAATGATAATGTCTGATTGCTGGAGTCACTTGGGGAAGTTTAAAAATATGTAATCCTGGACCTCACCCCTGAAGACGCTGATTCAGTAGGTCTGGTTTAGGCTCAATGGCCAAATTATTCCCAAGCTGGATCTCAATGAGAAATTAAATCATCAGAAAGTTACATTTCAGTAGAATTGCCTTTGCAGAAACCTTAAACTCTCAACTTTCAAAAGGAGAGATAGTAAATAGCCCTTTGTGGACCTGTCTTTGCACTTTTTACATTAGAATTTTTGTCAGGAATATTATGCATCATGCTGTTCAGTCCTTCCGATATAAAGATCTTTGTGACTGATTTCTTCCAGCACTCAAATCCAGGTAAACACCTGGTTTAAATTTCATCTGCCTAAACATTTGTTCTGCTTTCCTAGATAATTGGACACGTATTCCACAGAATTTTTCTTTCAGTGGAAGGAAGATGAAGAGAAAAAGAACAGACCTTTGTTTTACATTTGCCTATGGTAGCTTGGCTTCGTATCTGTTTAGACAATTTCTTCTGACCTCTGTTTCTCTTAAATAATCCAGTGTTACTGGGTTTGGCCTTTCTTTTTCAGTGCATCATTTTATAGTCTTCCTCAAATTTGAATTAGATTTAGAGTAGTCATTTAAATAATAAAAATAGAAGTTTATAAACTGTACATTTTGAATAATGCCGAGGATAGTTTTTTTGAGTGCTTACATTGTGTGAGGCAGTATGCTAAGCATTTTGTAACATCAACCTATGTGACATCAACTCATGTGAAATCTAAATAAATCCTGAGGCCCAAGTGGTTCAGATTTTGCACAGCATAAGCTTCAAAAAACCATAATTCAGTCAACAAATAGAATTGAACACAAGATCCAACCTTTACTTAGATCTGTCAAAAATGAATATTAACAGATACTGCTAATTAAACACAGCAAAGTTCCCTAAATTTCACTTTCTCCTGCAATCTCTTGCATCCTTCAGAACTCAGCAGTTAACATATTTCTAAAATATACAAGCAAGTTTTTTATTTCTTTTTTCGTTTTCCTCATTCCTCCTTGTAAGAAAGAACAGAAGGCAAGATCACTATTGTTGGCTAAGAGATGACACTCTAGGATAGTCAGAGGACCAGACAGCTCGATGCTCTGGGTCTTCCTTACTTCCCCACAGAGAGAAGTTTTGGAATCCTCTGAATGCCTTGACGTACTTTCAGTGCATTCTTCCCCTCATTTTACTTTTGAGGTAGCCCTCTTTTATAAGAAGACTCTGAGGTGTTATAAAATTAGCCAACTTCTCCAACTGCAAAGTCACCCAGTTAAGACTCATGGTGTTGATGTGTAACATCAAGGTCTGTTTGCTTGTACATTCAATTCTGTTGTTGCAGTTTATATGACTGGGATAGTAGCACATTTATTCTTCCTATAGTTTAAAAGCACATCCAATATTATCTGCTAGAAACAGTATTATCTCTATCAGATTACTTAGCACATGTTATTTTAATTGATTTTTTTGTTCCTATCTGCCATTGCGCTCATTGTAAACTCAGATATCTAACTTCTGTCTCTTCACTACTGATTATCACCTCTGTATGCAGTATTTTGTGCAGGGTAGGCAAAATAATCATTGGACTAGTGAGTGGATGACTGGATGAAAAAAAGTAGGCTGATTATCTCTATGACCATGGCATTTTTCTGCCATAGATAATTTACACATCTCTATAATTTCAAGACTCTTTGGAAATCAAATATGTTTCTACTCACAAAAGTCTTGGAGATGTTTGGTATATTGTAGTGAGTTAGCTTTCTTTCATAGCTCATACATTGATTCTGAAGACAATTTCAAAAAGATAATTCAAAAAAATGTTTTGTGCAGTGCCAACATTATATATTCTATTATGGCTTTATGGGAGAACCTAGAATTTAGGACCAGAAAACTAAAGTATGAATCCCAGTTGTGAACAGTATTTGGTAAGAATATTAAACAATTTAAACCTCAGCTTTCTCATTTTAAATTTAGACTACTACTTGCTGTAATTCATGGAGCTTTTTAATTATCAAATGTAAGATGATGCATGAGACACTTCTTTGAAAAATCTTAATATGCTTATTATGTGAACTATTAAATTTCTGATTTGTTTAAATGTCATGAGTAATAATTATCTTTGGGTGTATATTCGTGCCCCATCTGCATTTCTACATTTTTACAGTAAAATCTCAGAAAGAAGGAATAGATTGGGCTTTGTTTTTAACTTTCTCCATTTATTTTTGCATAGTTACACCATGTGGACCTTGAGAAATATATTTTGGTTATATTGTTCCATAGTATTTCATAGGGTATTTTGAATGAAATATTATTAACTTAATGAAATAATTAGCAAAGGAAAAATCATTTTGTAATTCTTCATTTTTATAAGAAGTAAAATGTGAGCAATAAACTATATCTCCATTTTGGTAGAATTGAACAGTTATAGATGTTTTCTCTTTCTTGTTTTATCAAAGACATTATAAGCCATTATGTATTAAATCTTTATCATAATAAAACATAATTCAGTTTCACCAAATGAACAATAAGTATACTTCAGCAATGTCAGTAATTTATAATGTGTTAAATGAAATTAGGACTCAAGACAGTTACATTTAGTTAGGTTACAGAATATGAACCATAGACAGATGGGCAGGCCTCTTTTATTTCACTTCTGTCTCTTCACTACTGATTATCACCTCTGTATGCAGTATTTTGTGCAGGGTAGGCAAAATAATCATTGGACTAGTGAGTGGATGACTGGATGAAAAAAAGTAGGCTGATTATCTCTATGACCATGGCATTTTTCTGCCATAGATAATTTACACATCTCTATAATTTCAAGACTCTTTGGAAATCAAATATGTTTCTACTCACAAAAGTCTTGGAGATGTTTGGTATATTGTAGTGAGTTAGCTTTCTTTCATAGCTCATACATTGATTCTGAAGACAATTTCAAAAAGATAATTCAAAAAAATGTTTTGTGCAGTGCCAACATTATATATTCTATTATGGCTTTATGGGAGAACCTAGAATTTAGGACCAGAAAACTAAAGTATGAATCCCAGTTGTGAACAGTATTTGGTAAGAATATTAAACAATTTAAACCTCAGCTTTCTCATTTTAAATTTAGACTACTACTTGCTGTAATTCATGGAGCTTTTTAATTATCAAATGTAAGATGATGCATGAGACACTTCTTTGAAAAATCTTAATATGCTTATTATGTGAACTATTAAATTTCTGATTTGTTTAAATGTCATGAGTAATAATTATCTTTGGGTGTATATTCGTGCCCCATCTGCATTTCTACATTTTTACAGTAAAATCTCAGAAAGAAGGAATAGATTGGGCTTTGTTTTTAACTTTCTCCATTTATTTTTGCATAGTTACACCATGTGGACCTTGAGAAATATATTTTGGTTATATTGTTCCATAGTATTTCATAGGGTATTTTGAATGAAATATTATTAACTTAATGAAATAATTAGCAAAGGAAAAATC
Organism: Tragulus kanchil; assembly: GCA_022376925.1. NCBI lineage: Eukaryota > Metazoa > Chordata > Mammalia > Artiodactyla > Tragulidae > Tragulus > Tragulus kanchil. The sequence goes on along the minus strand of JAIOJX010000029.1, from coordinate 49,827,403 downwards.
ATTTTGTAATTCTTCATTTTTATAAGAAGTAAAATGTGAGCAATAAACTATATCTCCATTTTGGTAGAATTGAACAGTTATAGATGTTTTCTCTTTCTTGTTTTATCAAAGACATTATAAGCCATTATGTATTAAATCTTTATCATAATAAAACATAATTCAGTTTCACCAAATGAACAATAAGTATACTTCAGCAATGTCAGTAATTTATAATGTGTTAAATGAAATTAGGACTCAAGACAGTTACATTTAGTTAGGTTACAGAATATGAACCATAGACAGATGGGCAGGCCTCTTTTATTTCACCAGCAGTTAAACTGAAAAGGTTACTTGAAAACAAATACAAGAAGGATTTGATAAAGAATAAACCCAGAAATTTCTTAAATGTGAATTTTGTTGAGTTCCAATTTCATGGTGCTGGTACTGTTCTTTCAGTAAATTCTAAGAATCTGACTATACTTTTATCCTGTGCAGTACAATGAAACAGTGAGCTTTCCCCTAAAAGTTATGGGAGAGCACAGTTGCACAGGATGGTTGATATCCTTGTAATTCACTTTTGAAACCTAGTCATCCAGTGTATATTTCGCTATAATAATATACACTGAAGTGGTGCACATGTCCAAGAGAACCACCTTGCGAATATATATGAACTAAATCACTGCTGTCCTGGGTTCTCCAAGTTACTTTTCTTGAAGATAATCATCATCCATTCAGATTGCTTTAAAATAAGGGCACAACTCATCTCATTGTGTCCCCCACTCCAGCCCCATCATGATCTTTATTATTAAAATTTACATGATTTACTATATGTATATATTATCTGCATCATATAGAAACTCCAAACAGCATTGAGTCTTGTTTAACATCATTTCGTAAGGTCTGAACTCTAGAATTGAAGAATTCATTTGGCTAATTGGTCAAGGAGACCTAGACACACATCATAGAATAATGTACATAAAATAGACTGTTAATTTAAATGCACATATAAAAAAAGATTTTCCATTAATTTTTGCATAGTTACACCATGTGGACCTTGAGAAATATATTTTGGTTATATTGTTCCATAGTATTTCATAGGGTATTTTGAATGAAATATTATTAACTTAATGAAATAATTAGCAAAGGAAAAATCATTTTGTAATTCTTCATTTTTATAAGAAGTAAAATGTGAGCAATAAACTATATCTCCATTTTGGTAGAATTGAACAGTTATAGATGTTTTCTCTTTCTTGTTTTATCAAAGACATTATAAGCCATTATGTATTAAATCTTTATCATAATAAAACATAATTCAGTTTCACCAAATGAACAATAAGTATACTTCAGCAATGTCAGTAATTTATAATGTGTTAAATGAAATTAGGACTCAAGACAGTTACATTTAGTTAGGTTACAGAATATGAACCATAGACAGATGGGCAGGCCTCTTTTATTTCACCAGCAGTTAAACTGAAAAGGTTACTTGAAAACAAATACAAGAAGGATTTGATAAAGAATAAACCCAGAAATTTCTTAAATGTGAATTTTGTTGAGTTCCAATTTCATGGTGCTGGTACTGTTCTTTCAGTAAATTCTAAGAATCTGACTATACTTTTATCCTGTGCAGTACAATGAAACAGTGAGCTTTCCCCTAAAAGTTATGGGAGAGCACAGTTGCACAGGATGGTTGATATCCTTGTAATTCACTTTTGAAACCTAGTCATCCAGTGTATATTTCGCTATAATAATATACACTGAAGTGGTGCACATGTCCAAGAGAACCACCTTGCGAATATATATGAACTAAATCACTGCTGTCCTGGGTTCTCCAAGTTACTTTTCTTGAAGATAATCATCATCCATTCAGATTGCTTTAAAATAAGGGCACAACTCATCTCATTGTGTCCCCCACTCCAGCCCCATCATGATCTTTATTATTAAAATTTACATGATTTACTATATGTATATATTATCTGCATCATATAGAAACTCCAAACAGCATTGAGTCTTGTTTAACATCATTTCGTAAGGTCTGAACTCTAGAATTGAAGAATTCATTTGGCTAATTGGTCAAGGAGACCTAGACACACATCATAGAATAATGTACATAAAATAGACTGTTAATTTAAATGCACATATAAAAAGACCATAAATAGTTATATCTTCTTCATTTCTGTTGGTCCATTACTAACAATCTCCTAATCAGGAGTGGATAAGACAAATGTCTGTTTTCTATGTTTGTTTGGCACTTTGTTGTTAGATGGGGTACATTTTGCTTAGCATCATTTGTTCATTTCTTTTATGTCGCTCACGTTCATTCACACTTTACATCATTCTGTGACATTTTACATTTACTGGACAGATATATTACATAGAGTTTATTTTATTGCAGCCAACAGAGAGAAAATGGCACTCGTTATCTCAAGGAGAAAATGGATTTATTGGAGGGAGCTACACACAATTTTACAAAAGTTAAGCAGTCATACGTCTTGGGAGGCAGGAATAGAGGAGAGGCTGGGAGCTTTGTAAGTGGTGCTTGTGGAGCTTCTTTTAGAGTGCTACTGTTGTCTTGACTCAACACAATGTCCCCGTGGGATGCCATGTCTTTCTGTTCCAACTCCAGATTGTCAGGAGGAAAGCACTGACTCGTCTAGTTTTATTTTCTAGGGTCTGTACCTCTCTGTTCACTAGATAACAATTAGAAGGGTAGTGGCTTTGCGCAAGTAATGGTAGTCCTGGCACTGCTCTGAGATGCAATGCACTCTAATCTTACATGTCATAATTGGTCACTCTCATCAGGGCTAATACGATCTTTGAAAGAATAGCTCTGCCTCCAGTACCAGTCATTTTCTCAGAGTTTCGTGTTTCAGCACAGAATCTTTCTCAAGTTTATGTGCACACCTCTACTTATTTCTGTTTCTGTCTGTTCTTGCTCAGATTGTGCAGTGCTGCACTTATCAACTGCTGCTGCAAAATAGGATAAAATGTTGGCTCCCATCTGTGCTTCTGAGGCTCCAGGTGGCACTAGTGGTAAAGAACCCACCTGCCACTGCAGGAGGCATGAGAGACACGGGTTCAGTCCCCAGGGGGTCCTCATCTCATTGTGTCCCCCACTCCAGCCCCATCATGATCTTTATTATTAAAATTTACATGATTTACTATATGTATATATTATCTGCATCATATAGAAACTCCAAACAGCATTGAGTCTTGTTTAACATCATTTCGTAAGGTCTGAACTCTAGAATTGAAGAATTCATTTGGCTAATTGGTCAAGGAGACCTAGACACACATCATAGAATAATGTACATAAAATAGACTGTTAATTTAAATGCACATATAAAAAGACCATAAATAGTTATATCTTCTTCATTTCTGTTGGTCCATTACTAACAATCTCCTAATCAGGAGTGGATAAGACAAATGTCTGTTTTCTATGTTTGTTTGGCACTTTGTTGTTAGATGGGGTACATTTTGCTTAGCATCATTTGTTCATTTCTTTTATGTCGCTCACGTTCATTCACACTTTACATCATTCTGTGACATTTTACATTTACTGGACAGATATATTACATAGAGTTTATTTTATTGCAGCCAACAGAGAGAAAATGGCACTCGTTATCTCAAGGAGAAAATGGATTTATTGGAGGGAGCTACACACAATTTTACAAAAGTTAAGCAGTCATACGTCTTGGGAGGCAGGAATAGAGGAGAGGCTGGGAGCTTTGTAAGTGGTGCTTGTGGAGCTTCTTTTAGAGTGCTACTGTTGTCTTGACTCAACACAATGTCCCCGTGGGATGCCATGTCTTTCTGTTCCAACTCCAGATTGTCAGGAGGAAAGCACTGACTCGTCTAGTTTTATTTTCTAGGGTCTGTACCTCTCTGTTCACTAGATAACAATTAGAAGGGTAGTGGCTTTGCGCAAGTAATGGTAGTCCTGGCACTGCTCTGAGATGCAATGCACTCTAATCTTACATGTCATAATTGGTCACTCTCATCAGGGCTAATACGATCTTTGAAAGAATAGCTCTGCCTCCAGTACCAGTCATTTTCTCAGAGTTTCGTGTTTCAGCACAGAATCTTTCTCAAGTTTATGTGCACACCTCTACTTATTTCTGTTTCTGTCTGTTCTTGCTCAGATTGTGCAGTGCTGCACTTATCAACTGCTGCTGCAAAATAGGATAAAATGTTGGCTCCCATCTGTGCTTCTGAGGCTCCAGGTGGCACTAGTGGTAAAGAACCCACCTGCCACTGCAGGAGGCATGAGAGACACGGGTTCAGTCCCCAGGTTGGGAGATCCTCCTCCAGTATTTTTACCTGGAGAATCACATGGACAGGGGAACCTGACTGGCTACAGTCCATGGGGTCAGAAGGAGTCAGACACAACTGAAGCAACTTAGCGCGTGCTTCTGGGGCATGATGGACTCGCCTGTCTATCTGAAAGAGTCTCCTCTAGTAACATAAATCATTTACCCTGTGGTTAATCCCTGTCTTCACTATCAAAAAATTTCCCCCAAATGTTAAAAGATCTGTTCACAACAGCCCGTTGGCTTCTAAGAGATTTTCGCTATTTAATTATTTTATATTGATCAATGCACAAAATTAATGTGAATAGTGCTTAATTTCAATCCATGTGTAAGACCCTGGAGAGATTTTCTGAATATGGCAAGCTTTGTTTTAGTGTTCATTCAGTTCTTTGATGTCCATTTATTGCAGAAAAGAATGACTGAGATAAATGGTGGCCCCTGGCGTGTTGACTCACCCAGGTGGAAAACTGTTGCTGATGCTTTCAGAAAAGCTTTCAAACCTAGATTGAGGCCATATCCCTATAAGTTTAAATGCCAGAAAATAAATCTATATAAGCTATAAAATGAATGTTTTATTTTTCAGAATCATGCTTCTTGATCATCTCTTTCATTCTCATAGCTTTCTAGTTTTAATTGGCTCAAGAGGGCATTTTTGTTTTTTTCACTCAAGGAATAGTGCTGAGAAGACAGTATCTATTTGTTTCAGACTCATTTCATGATCTTAAGTCAGACATTTGAGATTTTGAGCACTCTATTAATAAAATGGAAGTATTAATATTTATCTTTTCATGAAAACTTAAGAGTTTTTATAGAAAAGATCATTGGGATGGTTGAAAAGGTGTTGGTTGCACCTACCGCCCACAGTTTTCCAGTTTTCTTCATGTTTTCAGATTATTTGACATTATTGCCTACTTTACAATATTTTTCTCTTGTATTAATTAGATAATTCTGTTGACTCTTCATGTTCAGTTCAGTTCAGTTCAAGATCTGTACATGAAGCAGTTGACCATCTGACCCTTCGATTTTCTCCATTATTAAGTCACCACTGGGCTTCCCCTGGTGGAGCAGTGGTAAAGAATCTGCCTGTCAATGCAGGAGACATAGGTGTAATCACTGGGTTAAGAAGATCCCCTGGAAAAGGAAATGGTAATCTACTCCAGTATTCTTGCCTGGGAAATCTAGACAAGCCTGGTGGCCTACTAACCACGGAGTGGCAGAAGAGTACTACAGGATTTAGCAACTAAGCAACAACGGCAAAGTCACCATTGCCTACCCAGTCTATAGATTGTAGCCTAATTTTGAATGCTTATAAGTAAAATTGTTTCTTAGTATTATGAAAATCCTTTACTTTTTCCAGAGCCACAGAAAACGTGATTATATTGATTGTATTTTAAATATTTCTCTAAATCTCTCTACCATAAAGAGTTTAGAAAACAAAGATTACAACAATCTGATATTAAATTATATTTCTGTTGAACTTTATTCAGCTACATTCTTTTGTGTTTTAGGAGTTTACACTTATATGAATGACATTTATATCTTTTTTTTTACTATCAGATCACATAGAACTTAACTGTATATACTAATGATATTGTTACTTGCTATAGATGTTCTAGAATCTTGAGAACATTTAAATGTTAAGAGTGATTTAAGAAAGACTGATACAATAGACATATAGATCAATGTATAGAACCCAGAAATAAAACCACACATATATGGTCAATTAATTTATTTTTAAAAAGGAATCAGAAATACACAGGGAGGAAAAGGCAGTCTCATCAGTAGATGATGTTGGGAAAACTGGACAGACACATGCAAAAAAATGAAGCTATCTTACACCTTACACAAAAAACAACTCGAAATGAATTAAAGTCTTGAATGTAAGATCTGAAACCATTGAACTCTCAGATGAAGATAAAAGCAGTAAACTGTGATGTTGGTCTTGGCAGTGATCTTTTGGAACTGACACAAAATTCACAGACAGCAGATGCACAACTAAAGGGGAGTACATCAGACTAAAAAACTTCTGCACATTAAAGGAAACCATCTATAAAATGAACAGGCAACTTACTGATTAGGAGAAAATATTTTCAAATTACATGTATTATAAGGGGTTAATATCCAAAATATATGAAGAATTTCTACAACTTACCAGCAAGAAAAAAGAATAATGTGATTGAAACTTGAGTAGAGGATCTGAATAGACATTTTTCCAAGAAGACATGTAGATAGCCAACAGGCATGTGAAAAGATGCTCACTATTACTAATCATCAAGAAAATGCAAATCAACCCCACAATGAGATATAACTTCACACCTGTTGTAATGACTAAAAAATTAAAGAGAAGATATAACAAATATTGGTGAGGATGTGGAAAAAAGAGAACCCTGGTGCAATATTGGTGGGGATGTAAATTGGTGCAGCCATTATGAAAAATAGTTTAAAGTTTCTTCAAAAACAAAATGATTATATGCCCAGAAATTCCACCGCTGGATATTTAGTCAGAGAAAGGAAAAACACTAACTCAAAAGATATATATACCCCATGTTCATTGCAACATTATTTACAGTAGTGAGGACATGGAAGCAACCTAAGTGTGTACTGACAGATAAAATATTTATCTTTTTTTTATTTTTTATCAGATCACATAGAACTTAACTGTATATACTAATGATATTGTTACTTGCTATAGATGTTCTAGAATCTTGAGAACATTTAAATGTTAAGAGTGATTTAAGAAAGACTGATACAATAGACATATAGATCAATGTATAGAACCCAGAAATAAAACCACACATATATGGTCAATTAATTTATTTTTAAAAAGGAATCAGAAATACACAGGGAGGAAAAGGCAGTCTCATCAGTAGATGATGTTGGGAAAACTGGACAGACACATGCAAAAAAATGAAGCTATCTTACACCTTACACAAAAAACAACTCGAAATGAATTAAAGTCTTGAATGTAAGATCTGAAACCATTGAACTCTCAGATGAAGATAAAAGCAGTAAACTGTGATGTTGGTCTTGGCAGTGATCTTTTGGAACTGACACAAAATTCACAGACAGCAGATGCACAACTAAAGGGGAGTACATCAGACTAAAAAGCTTCTGCACATTAAAGGAAACCATCTATAAAATGAACAGGCAACTTACTGATTAGGAGAAAATATTTTCAAATTACATGTATTATAAGGGGTTAATATCCAAAATATATGAAGAATTTCTACAACTTACCAGCAAGAAAAAAGAATAATGTGATTGAAACTTGAGTAGAGGATCTGAATAGACATTTTTCCAAGAAGACATGTAGATAGCCAACAGGCATGTGAAAAGATGCTCACTATTACTAATCATCAAGAAAATGCAAATCAACCCCACAATGAGATATAACTTCACACCTGTTGTAATGACTAAAAATTTAAAAAGAAGATATAACAAATATTGGTGAGGATGTGGAAAAAAGAGAACCCTGGTGCAATATTGGTGGGGATGTAAATTGGTGCAGCCATTATGAAAAATAGTTTAAAGTTTCTTCAAAAACAAAATGATTATATGCCCAGAAATTCCACCGCTGGATATTTAGTCAGAGAAAGGAAAAACACTAACTCAAAAGATATATATACCCCATGTTCATTGCAACATTATTTACAGTAGTGAGGACATGGAAGCAACCTAAGTGTGTACTGACAGATAAATGGATAAAGATGAGTATATACGTGTGTGTATATATCTATATGTATATGTATAAACATACATAGACATATACACACAATGAAATATTATCCAGCCATTTATAAAGAAGGAAACATCACTATTTGTGACAGTATGGATGGACCTAGAGACTATTATGCTAGGTGAAATAAGAGAAACACAAATACTGTATGATCTCACTTATATGTGTAATCTGCAAATAACAAAAGAAATTCATAGATACAGAAAGCAGACAGATGGTTGCCTTAAGCCTGGGGCAGGAATGTATTTGGAGCAGCATATGAACCTAGAGCTATACCTACACATATATGGTCAATTAATTTATGAAAAATGAACTAAGAATATATAGTGAGGGAGGAACGATCTCTTCAGTAAATTGTTTTGACCATAGTCAAATATAGCATGGTGACTATAGTTAATAATACCTTATTTTACATTTACCAAGAGTAAATCCTAAAATTTCTCATCACAAGAAAACAGTCTGTAACTTATGTGGTAATGAGTATTAACTGGAGAGTTCTTGTGGTGATCTTTTCACAATATATACAAATATCAGATCATTCTGTTGTACACATTAACTAATTTTATATGTCAATTTTAAATTGCTTGTACAAAAACAAAGGAAAAGTTATTGCTCCTAACTTTGTAGTTTTCTACTCCAGTTTTCATTATTTTTTTTTAACATTTTATTTTATTTATTTATCTTTTTGGGGAGTGGGGTGGGGGGGGGGGGGGGCGGGCGGGCCACTTCTATTGGTCTTTCATTTCTCTATTTTCATCCGTTTTTTTTCTTTGGCTCCTGTGGGCCTCCCATCCCGGTGACCTCTGTCGTGCAGAGCGCCGGCTCTGGGCACGTGACCCAGAGCTCCGGCCGTTGGACACATCGGTCCAGCAGCTCTGGGACGTGGGATCTTCCCAGGCTCCCCCGATGGGGACAAATATGAGGATGTGGAAAAAGAGAACCCCATTGTTTTCATTATGAAAAATAGTTTAAAGTTTCTTCAAAACAAAATGATTATATGCCCAGAAATTCCACCGCTGGATTTTGTCGGGGTAAAAAAAAGGACTTTTGGAAGGCAACCTAAGTGTGTACTGACAGATAAATGGATAAAGATGAGTATATACGTGTGTGTATATATCTATATGTATATGTATAAACATACATAGACATATACACACAATGAAATATTATCCAGCCATTTATAAAGAAGGAAACATCACTATTTGTGACAGTATGGATGGACCTAGAGACTATTATGCTAGGTGAAATAAGAGAAACACAAATACTGTATGATCTCACTTATATGTGTAATCTGCAAATAACAAAAGAAATTCATAGATACAGAAAGCAGACAGATGGTTGCCTTAAGCCTGGGGCAGGAATGTATTTGGAGCAGCATATGAACCTAGAGCTATACCTACACATATATGGTCAATTAATTTATGAAAAATGAACTAAGAATATATAGTGAGGGAGGAACGATCTCTTCAGTAAATTGTTTTGACCATAGTCAAATATAGCATGGTGACTATAGTTAATAATACCTTATTTTACATTTACCAAGAGTAAATCCTAAAATTTCTCATCACAAGAAAACAGTCTGTAACTTATGTGGTAATGAGTATTAACTGGAGAGTTCTTGTGGTGATCTTTTCACAATATATACAAATATCAGATCATTCTGTTGTACACATTAACTAATTTTATATGTCAATTTTAAATTGCTTGTACAAAAACAAAGGAAAAGTTATTGCTCCTAACTTTGTAGTTTTCTACTCCAGTTTTCATTATTTTTTTTTAACATTTTATTTTATTTATTTATCTTTTTGGGGAGTGGGGTGGGGAGGGAGGGGGACGGGCGGGCCACTTCTATTGGTCTTCCATTTCTCTATTTTCATCCGTCATTGTTCTTTGGCTCCTGTGGGCCTCCCATCCCGGTGACCTCTGTCGTCGCAGAGCGCCGGCTCTGGGCACGTGACCCAGAGCTCCGGCTCAGTAATTGGACACATCGGTCCAGCAGCTCTGCGGCACGTGGGATCTTCCCAGGCCAGGGATCAAACCAGCGCCCCTTGCACTGCAAGGCGGTGTCCTTACCCACTGGACCACCAGAGGAAGTCCCAGTTTTCATTATTTTAAAACAGCATATGCTGTGCTTTCAATTGCTTATCTTTTTAAATAACTTGATTTATAATGATCACAGCTGCTATTTCCTGCTTGACAGGGATGTGATAGGCACTGTGGTAATATTCTAAACAGTACCACTAATTACCTAATAGATAGTGCAACTGTCTAAGTTGTCAAAGATCAGGATTATTATTCCATAGGTGGTAGGTATGTATAAAAATATTATTTGTGCAATTGTGTCATTAATGTAAGTGGAAAATCTGCTTGATGTTAGAAATAGAATTCTTATTGTTCTTTATCCTTTTATGTTAGTCTTAGAATAATTTTTGGTGCATAATTATACATTAATAAAGCAGGACTACTCTGTTATATTTTAAAACAGTTTTTTCTAAACTCTTTGTCTGGCTATATTTAACTATTTAGCAACAACATTCAATGACATTTAAATTATATTTACTCAGAAAATTACTTGATTGTTTTTATAGTGCAAAATAGGGAAATGTAGGTAGACAAACATGTTTGGAATAAACATTGCAGGAGCACAGAGTACTGTTATGGGTTCATGTATGTTTGATCTTTTTCCAGTTGGAAGTCACTTTAGGAACTAGGTTAAGCACATAGGATCTGGACTTTAGTTGCTTAGATTGAGTATGTGAGTTCTGGACTAACAACTTATACTGAAATTTATGTTCTTCCACATTATTGCTCTATGACTTTGGGAAAATCCCATCACTTTTGTGTACCTCGGTTTTCTCATCAGTATAATAGAAGCAGCCGCCTCTCCTTAATTGGTCTACTTTATATTACTGCTCTCTTTAGCATGTGCTGCATAGTTTCATTGGTCCCTTATCTCTCATGATAGAGTTCAACATACAGTGTTTGTAAAACAGGCTAATCAGAATAAGCAGGACATAATTAGTGCTATTGTCTCACTTGCAGTTCAGTCAGCAAAGTGGAACCGCTAGGAATAATACAGAATAAGAGATTATTCTAGTAAAAAATTTAAGATTGTTTTCTACATGAATGAGTTTTGAATTCTTGCTAGTGTTTCACTGCTGATTTTGAGATTATTTGGTTTCTAGGAACTTAATGGATTATAGAGGTAAGCTAAAACATCAGAACCATCGCAGGCACATTTGAGCATGTATTGTATTATAAAATTGGCATTTCATATTTTTCAAATCACTGCAGAAAATATAAATTACTTAATAAATAGTTTTGAGGAAACTGGTTAACTGTCAGGAAAGAAATAAGGCTATACTACATGCTATCCACAAGAGTGAATGCTACATGAAATAAGGACTTTATATCAAAAACCAAAACTATAAAAGTAATAGTAGAAAGCATATGACTATCTTTATGACTTTGGACAGCATAACTCTAGAGACAAGGCCTGAAAGCCATAAAGAAAAAGGCTGATAAATCTGATGTCAAAATTAGAAGCTTCTTTATGATGGAAAGATATAATAAACAATGGACTAGAGTTTGTAGTCTGTTTGTAACAAATTGGATTCATATCAAGTATATAATATTAGCAACAACATTAAAATGACATTTAAATTATATTTACTCAGAAAATTACTTGATTGTTTTTATAGTGCAAAATAGGGAAATGTAGGTAGACAAACATGTTTGGAATAAACATTGCAGGAGCACAGAGTACTGTTATGGGTTCATGTATGTTTGATCTTTTTCCAGTTGGAAGTCACTTTAGGAACTAGGTTAAGCACATAGGATCTGGACTTTAGTTGCTTAGATTGAGTATGTGAGTTCTGGACTAACAACTTATACTGAAATTTATGTTCTTCCACATTATTGCTCTATGACTTTGGGAAAATCCCATCACTTTTGTGTACCTCGGTTTTCTCATCAGTATAATAGAAGCAGCCGCCTCTCCTTAATTGGTCTACTTTATATTACTGCTCTCTTTAGCATGTGCTGCATAGTTTCATTGGTCCCTTATCTCTCATGATAGAGTTCAACATACAGTGTTTGTAAAACAGGCTAATCAGAATAAGCAGGACATAATTAGTGCTATTGTCTCACTTGCAGTTCAGTCAGCAAAGTGGAACCGCTAGGAATAATACAGAATAAGAGATTATTCTAGTAAAAATTGAAGATTGTTTTCTACATGAATGAGTTTTGAATTCTTGCTAGTGTTTCACTGCTGATTTTGAGATTATTTGGTTTCTAGGAACTTAATGGATTATAGAGGTAAGCTAAAACATCAGAACCATCGCAGGCACATTTGAGCATGTATTGTATTATAAAATTGGCATTTCATATTTTTCAAATCACTGCAGAAAATATAAATTACTTAATAAATAGTTTTGAGGAAACTGGTTAACTGTCAGGAAAGAAATAAGGCTATACTACATGCTATCCACAAGAGTGAATGCTACATGAAATAAGGACTTTATATCAAAAACCAAAACTATAAAAGTAATAGTAGAAAGCATATGACTATCTTTATGACTTTGGACAGCATAACTCTAGAGACAAGGCCTGAAAGCCATAAAGAAAAAGGCTGATAAATCTGATGTCAAAATTAGAAGCTTCTTTATGATGGAAAGATATAATAAACAATGGACTAGAGTTTGTAGTCTGTTTGTAACAAATTGGATTCATATCAAGTATATAAAAAGGTAAAGTTCAAAAAGAAAAGAGAAATAAAGGCAGAAAGGTGGATAAAATGCCCTGAACATGGTTTGCAGGGAGCTGATAGTTGCTGCCTCTCAGGAGGGACCTTGGATTTGAAGTGGTAATAAAAGGGAGATGTAGTTTTGTGCATAGCATTATGTTTTTCACAAGGACAATGTATTTGTGAATTACTTGTTCTTTATATATTCTAGATATTAATTATTCATCTTTATATGTAGAACAAGTGATTTGTTATACTTTCCAAATAGGGACAATTGGTTAATTTCCCAATATTTGCAATCCACAGATTATTGCAATAAACACTCTTTATATATTGCCTTAAAAACATGAGGGAGGTTTTTTTTCCCCTAAACAGGTTTTCAGAATGGAAATGCTGGCTCATAGTATCCACTCACATTTTACGTTTTAGGAGGTATGGCCAATCTGCTTTCCAAAATGCCTATGACAGTTTTACTCTACCAGTCAGTGTGTGTGTCTCCTCTGGTTTTTGTACACTCCAACAATTGATATACACATTTAAAATAAGACATATGACAGCACAACTAGAATATTAGCAAACTCTCTGAATACTCATTTAGAGACAAATAAACATCATGGCCAGTAAACATACGAAATTATGCTTGTTCTCACACCTAATCATGAAAATATAAGTTATAACAACTGGGAGGTCTCTTTTTTCAGCCATCTGTTTGGCAAAAGTGAATAAGTCCTTAGGATTTTAGAGAAGGCATGCCAATATGTGCACTGTCCAGCAAAGTGAGATGAAAGATTTTCAGTGTTTGAAATTAGAAAAAAAATTAAAAAGTTTTATTTAAGGTAGTACAGAGAAGGCCCATGGAAATTGTACAAAGAAATGAATAAAGATGAATCAAGTGTTGGTGGAAGCCTAATACAGCCAAGCTCTGTCAGCAGACCACAGGCAGCAGGGCCCTCCCCAGTCTTCCTGTTATTACAATTATATTGAGTAGAAAAAACAGAACTATCTGATGTCAAAATTAGAAGCTTCTTTATGATGGAAAGATATAATAAACAATGGACTAGAGTTTGTAGTCTGTTTGTAACAAATTGGATTCATATCAAGTATATAAAAAGGTAAAGTTCAAAAAGAAAAGAGAAATAAAGGCAGAAAGGTGGATAAAATGCCCTGAACATGGTTTGCAGGGAGCTGATAGTTGCTGCCTCTCAGGAGGGACCTTGGATTTGAAGTGGTAATAAAAGGGAGATGTAGTTTTGTGCATAGCATTATGTTTTTCACAAGGACAATGTATTTGTGAATTACTTGTTCTTTATATATTCTAGATATTAATTATTCATCTTTATATGTAGAACAAGTGATTTGTTATACTTTCCAAATAGGGACAATTGGTTAATTTCCCAATATTTGCAATCCACAGATTATTGCAATAAACACTCTTTATATATTGCCTTAAAAACATGAGGGAGGTTTTTTTTCCCCTAAACAGGTTTTCAGAATGGAAATGCTGGCTCATAGTATCCACTCACATTTTACGTTTTAGGAGGTATGGCCAATCTGCTTTCCAAAATGCCTATGACAGTTTTACTCTACCAGTCAGTGTGTGTGTCTCCTCTGGTTTTTGTACACTCCAACAATTGATATACACATTTAAAATAAGACATATGACAGCACAACTAGAATATTAGCAAACTCTCTGAATACTCATTTAGAGACAAATAAACATCATGGCCAGTAAACATACGAAATTATGCTTGTTCTCACACCTAATCATGAAAATATAAGTTATAACAACTGGGAGGTCTCTTTTTTCAGCCATCTGTTTGGCAAAAGTGAATAAGTCCTTAGGATTTTAGAGAAGGCATGCCAATATGTGCACTGTCCAGCAAAGTGAGATGAAAGATTTTCAGTGTTTGAAATTAGAAAAAAAATTAAAAAGTTTTATTTAAGGTAGTACAGAGAAGGCCCATGGAAATTGTACAAAGAAATGAATAAAGATGAATCAAGTGTTGGTGGAAGCCTAATACAGCCAAGCTCTGTCAGCAGACCACAGGCAGCAGGGCCCTCCCCAGTCTTCCTGTTATTACAATTATATTGAGTAGAAGCAGAAAAAGCAGAAACTACTTACTAAGAATTGGCCAAAAAAAAAAAGAATTAGATAAAAGAATTCAAGTCTTAGTGGTCAGTGTAGAAGATGTTGTGGAATCAGGCTGAAATATTAGTATCCATGGGAAGGAAAAGAACCTCCTGTATTTTTCTTTCTTTCTTTCTTTCTTTTTTTTTTTGAGAGTGCAAGGGAAACATACTCCTAAGCACACTCACAGGGTTTCACTCTGCAATAAGGGCCTGTTTTTATAACCAGTATAAGAAAGACACACATTTAATAGAGTACTGCATGTGCCTAGGGAATCATTTTAATGTTGAAAAGTTGTGGAAGAGTTAGGAGCATTTGGAAAGCAAACTAGGCCCTAGCCTAGAGGCAACGTTCTCAGAGCCCTGCAGTGTTAAATTAAACCATACAAAACTATCTGGGCCATTCACTTGGAATTGTGTCCCAGAAATTTCAGGATAGTTCTTTGAAGACCAGTGGAACCACAAGGCTTAAACTAAGTGGGTTTTTGCTAAGTGGTGTTAGACAGTGATTTCCAATCACATCATATTTTTTAAACTGGAGATCCGCCTGTATCTTGGGCGTATTGTGGACTAAAATTTTCAAAGAAAATTGTGGAACTGAGATAGTTAAGCTCACATGTGAGATGATGTGCTCCTATTTCCACAAACCTGTCAGGAATAGGTGAGCTCATTGGACACAACCTGAACCTTTTCCAGATCTGACTTCGCACTGGCAATGAGACAAATAAACATCATGGCCAGTAAACATACGAAATTATGCTTGTTCTCACACCTAATCATGAAAATATAAGTTATAACAACTGGGAGGTCTCTTTTTTCAGCCATCTGTTTGGCAAAAGTGAATAAGTCCTTAGGATTTTAGAGAAGGCATGCCAATATGTGCACTGTCCAGCAAAGTGAGATGAAAGATTTTCAGTGTTTGAAATTAGAAAAAAAATTAAAAAGTTTTATTTAAGGTAGTACAGAGAAGGCCCATGGAAATTGTACAAAGAAATGAATAAAGATGAATCAAGTGTTGGTGGAAGCCTAATACAGCCAAGCTCTGTCAGCAGACCACAGGCAGCAGGGCCCTCCCCAGTCTTCCTGTTATTACAATTATATTGAGTAGAAGCAGAAAAAGCAGAAACTACTTACTAAGAATTGGCCAAAAAAAAAAAGAATTAGATAAAAGAATTCAAGTCTTAGTGGTCAGTGTAGAAGATGTTGTGGAATCAGGCTGAAATATTAGTATCCATGGGAAGGAAAAGAACCTCCTGTATTTTTCTTTCTTTCTTTCTTTCTTTTTTTTTTTGAGAGTGCAAGGGAAACATACTCCTAAGCACACTCACAGGGTTTCACTCTGCAATAAGGGCCTGTTTTTATAACCAGTATAAGAAAGACACACATTTAATAGAGTACTGCATGTGCCTAGGGAATCATTTTAATGTTGAAAAGTTGTGGAAGAGTTAGGAGCATTTGGAAAGCAAACTAGGCCCTAGCCTAGAGGCAACGTTCTCAGAGCCCTGCAGTGTTAAATTAAACCATACAAAACTATCTGGGCCATTCACTTGGAATTGTGTCCCAGAAATTTCAGGATAGTTCTTTGAAGACCAGTGGAACCACAAGGCTTAAACTAAGTGGGTTTTTGCTAAGTGGTGTTAGACAGTGATTTCCAATCACATCATATTTTTTAAACTGGAGATCCGCCTGTATCTTGGGCGTATTGTGGACTAAAATTTTCAAAGAAAATTGTGGAACTGAGATAGTTAAGCTCACATGTGAGATGATGTGCTCCTATTTCCACAAACCTGTCAGGAATAGGTGAGCTCATTGGACACAACCTGAACCTTTTCCAGATCTGACTTCGCACTGGCAGACTGAGGAACATGTATGGCTACTTTCCTAAAAATTAGTCATGTACTAACATGAAGCTGTAGATGAAAGAAAGAGGGAAAGGAGGCAGCTTCTCATGTGCCCAGTCTGCAAGTGGAGAATATGGAAGAAGTTATGAGTTAAATTCAAGAATGAGGAGATTGGCCTCTCTCAATAAATGGAACACGGGCTCTTCAAAAGATGGAGATGCTGAATAGAACTAAACACCATGGCATTTTCTAGACCCATCTTCAGAAGGTCACTTCCTCCCGTTAGTCTGTGGATTAAGAAACCATTTTATGCTGATGTTTCAAAACCCTAGTATATACCTGGTAAGTGTGAGTTATTCTGAAACTGAGAGAAAGGAATATGATTTATTACACCTCATTTTACCCTACACCATAAAGTGAGGACTGGCGGTTTTCAGTGTCATTTTTGGGGAGGGCATATTAGCAGTTACATTAGGCTGAGAAAAGTATGACAGTTTTTTTTCACATTTATCTCAGTGGAATAAATTTCATAGGTTTTTTTTTTTTTTTCTAAAGCAAAGTTATACTTTATTAGTTGAGAAAGAGGGTTATTAGTCTTTAAAAGATTTTTGGAGATGCTGGTGTAATTAGGTAAAATGGGTGTAGAAACTCTGAAGAAACCCTAGGAGAAACAAGTGGAGGCACCAGGAGCTCTGAGAAGCAGGTCATGGCTCCTCTGTGTCTGGGAGCTATACATGGAACATGGGGTTTGAGGGGAGAGGGAATATTAATTTGTTAATTTTTAATTGAAGTACAGGAGCTTCCCTGGTGGCACAGATGGTAAAAAATCTACCTGCAACACAGAAGACCTGGGTTTAATCCCTGGGTCAGGAAGATCTCCTGGAGAAGGGAAAGGCTACCCACTCCAGCATTCTCACCTGGAGAATTTCATGGACAGAGGAGCCTGGCGGACTATAGCCCATAGAGTTGCAAAGTTGGACATAGCTGAGTAACTAACACTACTATTACTATCTCAATTGAAGTTTTCAATTGAGAAAAGGCACAGTTCCAGACAGCATTAGAGGAGTAAAGCTATTTATGGAGCTCTGTAGATAACATGAATCAAAGACGGTTCTAGATAGGGCTTCCCTGGTGGTCCAGTGGTTCAAGAGTCTGCCTTGCAGTACAAGGGACACCGGTTCAATCCCTCGCCCAGGAAGATCCCATGTGCTGCGGAGTAGCTGGTTCAGTGTGTCCAACTACAAGCCAGCACTCTGGAGTGCAAGCACCCAGAGCTGGTGCTCTGCAAGGAGAGAGGCCGCTGCAATGGGAGGCCCACACAGACTGAAGAGTAAAGATGAATGAAAAGAAATAAATTTTAAAAAAGCAATAAGAGGCCAAAATTTAAAAAAAAGAAGATTCTAGATAAACAAAAACATATTGCTGAGTTCCCTCAAGCATACCTTCCTTGTACAGGGTCTTCCCTCCTATGAGTCTGTAGCCAGGACATTGAGCATAAGGTACATGTGGTGGGTGTAGAATAATTCATATGTATAATGATATTGAAAAAATTTACATAGAACTGTGATTAAGATTATATAAGCTGTTTATTTTTATTGTATTATTTTTCCCATATCAGCATACTACCCTATACTTTTCTTCCCCACAAATAATCCATTTTAACAATTTCCCATCTTTTTCTCATAGAAATCTCTCTGTGAATTTGATACAACTCCAATTTATTTTTCATGCCTGCATCATATTTCATAGTGTGGATGTAAAAATGTATTCAGTCATTTTCCTGTTGATAGATATTAAATTTACCTTCCATTTTTGTCCAAAATGAATAATATCTCAGCAAATATCCTCTAAAAATGTCCCTTCAAAATGGAATATTTTATGCCTGGGGCGTAGGTTGACCAACTTTAGGAGCTGAAGTACTAGATTAAATGATGTAAGTACTTTTAATTTGAATAGATGTTTATGATGTACTGGTTCATGAATATTAATGTATGAGAATACCCTTTTTTCACAACCATTCCAGAAATAGTTGTTCAGTCCAGTGGTTTGCCAGTTCAGTGGTTATGATGTGGCATTTCAGTGAAGCCTGTATCCAAATTTCCTTTCCATGTGTACAGTGCTACTAGGAATGCCACCACTGGGATCTCATTTTTCAAAGTCTAAATAGGGCCCCTGGCTACCCAACCTCTGTGGTATATGACAGGGGGACAAACGGGACCAGTGTCCTTTAGTATATACTTCCAGCATAAGCAGTAAACTCCCAAGTGGTGTATTGGTTGTTGGAGAGATATAGATATAGATATCGATATGGATAAACAATGTGCAACAGAAAAAAAGAAAACCAGGCACTATGGCACTAGAATCAATGGCCCAGAGACAGAATTTTGCTATGGAATTTAGGCTTCCTTTTGGGCATGAACATGTAGCTTTGAAATGAAAAGAAATAAATTTTAAAAAGCAATAAGAGGCCAAAATTTAAAAAGAAGATTCTAGATAAACAAAACATATTGCTGAGTTCCTCAAGCATACCTTCCTTGTACAGGGTCTTCCCTCCTATGAGTCTGTAGCCAGGACATTGAGCATAAGGTACATGTGGTGGGTGTAGAATAATTCATATGTATAATGATATTGAAAAAATTTACATAGAACTGTGATTAAGATTATATAAGCTGTTTATTTTTATTGTATTATTTTTCCCATATCAGCATACTACCCTATACTTTTCTTCCCCACAAATAATCCATTTTAACAATTTCCCATCTTTTTCTCATAGAAATCTCTCTGTGAATTTGATACAACTCCAATTTATTTTTCATGCCTGCATCATATTTCATAGTGTGGATGTAAAAATGTATTCAGTCATTTTCCTGTTGATAGATATTAAATTTACCTTCCATTTTTGTCCAAAATGAATAATATCTCAGCAAATATCCTCTAAAAATGTCCCTTCAAAATGGAATATTTTATGCCTGGGGCGTAGGTTGACCAACTTTAGGAGCTGAAGTACTAGATTAAATGATGTAAGTACTTTTAATTTGAATAGATGTTTATGATGTACTGGTTCATGAATATTAATGTATGAGAATACCCTTTTTTCACAACCATTCCAGAAATAGTTGTTCAGTCCAGTGGTTTGCCAGTTCAGTGGTTATGATGTGGCATTTCAGTGAAGCCTGTATCCAAATTTCCTTTCCATGTGTACAGTGCTACTAGGAATGCCACCACTGGGATCTCATTTTTCAAAGTCTAAATAGGGCCCCTGGCTACCCAACCTCTGTGGTATATGACAGGGGGACAAACGGGACCAGTGTCCTTTAGTATATACTTCCAGCATAAGCAGTAAACTCCCAAGTGGTGTATTGGTTGTTGGAGAGATATAGATATAGATATCGATATGGATAAACAATGTGCAACAGAAAAAAAGAAAACCAGGCACTATGGCACTAGAATCAATGGCCCAGAGACAGAATTTTGCTATGGAATTTAGGCTTCCTTTTGGGCATGAAATAGCTGACTGTTAGAGGTTCTTTGAATTCTGTAGCGGGTTGGTTAAGTTCCCTGTCATTTATGAATAAATTAGGCGGCTGGGATGGGAGATTTAGAGAAGTGAAGAATAGAAGATCCATTCTTCATAGGAAACTTCTGTTAATACCCGTACTCAGATTAACAGACTGATTTCTTTGGCACAAGAGAAAAAAATACAACTCTTTCCTCTGAAAAAGGTGTTAGGATAATGATAGAAGATTTAGGGATAGATCTTGGTAGGAGTGGGAAAGCTCCAAGTTTAGTACAGCGAGGCAGAGATAGCTCCCTCCACAGAGCTTGCTCAGGAGACAGTGGGAAGAGAACCTGAGAGATGAGCCAGTGTATCTTGGACAGGGTAATAGAGATTGATATTTGGAGACTTTGAAGAACTCCAGAGTGGAAAAGTAAGTGGAAGATCCTGCAGCACAGCCTGTAAGAGCTGAACATACCAGGGGCTTCTGTTACCAAGTCCAAGCTCATGCTGCTCACAGCCCGACAGGCCAGTAAATCAACAGACAGGTTGTTGAGGCAAGAAATAGTAACTTGATTCAAAAGCCAGCAGACTAAGATGGTCCCAAAGAACCATTTTCTCCAGATCAGAATTCAGGCTCCTTTTATACTGAAAGGGAGAGGGGTGTGGTTGGTTGTCACAAACTTCTGGGTGCCCCAAATCCTTTGTTTTTGCAGCTGTCCGTGTAGGTCATGAGGTTCCTGTCAACCTCCAACAAGACAAATGCTCTCTACTCTGAAGCTTTTTAAATTTCTATGAGTGGAAACGTGTTATACCTTTAAAAATTAGAGCCTTCAGATTGGTCTGTGCTACATATTTCAGGCGATAGGCAACAGTCATAACTTGCAGCAAAAGCAATAGGATACACAGGTTAAAATAAAAGAAACATCCAAAATATGGAGTCAGATTTGTTCTTCCCTGTTACTTATTCCTAATATTAGGGCACAGAACACTTCAGCCAATCTGTAGCCATTAGCAAGAAGGGAGATGTACCTCCCTTTGTAAGGAGCTCCATGGAATCCATTAGAGGACCATGGCAGGCTGGGTTTTTTTTCCTTTTCAACACTCACCCTTTCAGCATACACAGATATAAGAATAAGTCAGAGAGGCAAAGGATCTCTTGTAATTGAGGAAAACTGAAATCTTTAAATTTTGTAACTCATAGAAGAACTGCTGAGAATGCTCCATCTTGATTATCCAAAATGTCTGATCGCCTCCTTAAGTTCCAGACTTCTTTGGCACAAGAGAAAAATACAACTCTTTCCTCTGAAAAGGTGTTAGGATAATGATAGAAGATTTAGGGATAGATCTTGGTAGGAGTGGGAAAGCTCCAAGTTTAGTACAGCGAGGCAGAGATAGCTCCCTCCACAGAGCTTGCTCAGGAGACAGTGGGAAGAGAACCTGAGAGATGAGCCAGTGTATCTTGGACAGGGTAATAGAGATTGATATTTGGAGACTTTGAAGAACTCCAGAGTGGAAAAGTAAGTGGAAGATCCTGCAGCACAGCCTGTAAGAGCTGAACATACCAGGGGCTTCTGTTACCAAGTCCAAGCTCATGCTGCTCACAGCCCGACAGGCCAGTAAATCAACAGACAGGTTGTTGAGGCAAGAAATAGTAACTTGATTCAAAAGCCAGCAGACTAAGATGGTCCCAAAGAACCATTTTCTCCAGATCAGAATTCAGGCTCCTTTTATACTGAAAGGGAGAGGGGTGTGGTTGGTTGTCACAAACTTCTGGGTGCCCCAAATCCTTTGTTTTTGCAGCTGTCCGTGTAGGTCATGAGGTTCCTGTCAACCTCCAACAAGACAAATGCTCTCTACTCTGAAGCTTTTTAAATTTCTATGAGTGGAAACGTGTTATACCTTTAAAAATTAGAGCCTTCAGATTGGTCTGTGCTACATATTTCAGGCGATAGGCAACAGTCATAACTTGCAGCAAAAGCAATAGGATACACAGGTTAAAATAAAAGAAACATCCAAAATATGGAGTCAGATTTGTTCTTCCC
This sequence comes from Tragulus kanchil, assembly GCA_022376925.1. Taxonomy (NCBI): domain Eukaryota; kingdom Metazoa; phylum Chordata; class Mammalia; order Artiodactyla; family Tragulidae; genus Tragulus; species Tragulus kanchil. The sequence continues at coordinate 49,805,128 of JAIOJX010000029.1, read as the reverse complement.
TGTTACTTATTCCTAATATTAGGGCACAGAACACTTCAGCCAATCTGTAGCCATTAGCAAGAAGGGAGATGTACCTCCCTTTGTAAGGAGCTCCATGGAATCCATTAGAGGACCATGGCAGGCTGGGTTTTTTTTCCTTTTCAACACTCACCCTTTCAGCATACACAGATATAAGAATAAGTCAGAGAGGCAAAGGATCTCTTGTAATTGAGGAAAACTGAAATCTTTAAATTTTGTAACTCATAGAAGAACTGCTGAGAATGCTCCATCTTGATTATCCAAAATGTCTGATCGCCTCCTTAAGTTCCAGGGACTCTTGAACCCTCTTTCCCACTCTCACTGGTTATATTCATAATGAAGTCAGCTAGATTCAGTCAACTGACAACCTCTGCAGGTGGCTAAGTGGGGCCTTTGGAAGAGAGGCGTAAAGGGGAGGGAGAAAGAGAGTTCCCCTTTGGGAAGTGTTTGTTTCTCTAGATAGAAAAGGCCATAGGCATATGAGAACTTCAGAGTCTAAGCATGAGGAACTTGGACTGAACTTTTGTTGAAAGCCTAAGGACTCCCACTCCAGAACCTCTATACCCAGCAAAGTTGTTATAGATTGGAATATACTCCTCCTTTCCTCATTAAGTGTATGGATTGGGAGCTTTAGTTGTACGATAAATACTGGAGAGTTTTTTCTAAGAACCGGAAATCTTTCCAGATACCTTACATACTTTGTGCCTTCCCTGGTGGCTAGATGGTAAAGAATCTGCCTGCAATGTGGAAAATCCAGTTTGATCCCTGGAGCAGGAAAGATCCTCTGGAGAATGGAATAGCTCCCACTCGAGCATTCTTGCCTGGAGAAATTCATGGGCAGAGGAGCCTCGTGGGCTGCAGTTCATGGCATCGAACGAATTGGACACGACTGGGTAACTAATACACCATTACATACTTTATCTCATGTAATTATCACGAGGTATTAACCTCAGTTTATATATAGGGAACTAACCTCTGAGAGAGTAAGCACCTAAACTAAGGTCACACAGATCATGAGTGATACGATAGAGTTTCCATTGCAGTTCAGCCTGACCCCAGCTACATGTTCTGGCCATATTGTTTCTTCTAATCACAGAGGAAAGCCCTGTAATCTGTAGCCTTAGCAAGAAGGAGATGTACCTCCCTTTGTAAGGAGCTCCATGGAATCCATTAGAGGACCATGGCAGGCTGGGTTTTTTCCTTTTCAACACTCACCCTTTCAGCATACACAGATATAAGAATAAGTCAGAGAGGCAAAGGATCTCTTGTAATTGAGGAAAACTGAAATCTTTAAATTTTGTAACTCATAGAAGAACTGCTGAGAATGCTCCATCTTGATTATCCAAAATGTCTGATCGCCTCCTTAAGTTCCAGGGACTCTTGAACCCTCTTTCCCACTCTCACTGGTTATATTCATAATGAAGTCAGCTAGATTCAGTCAACTGACAACCTCTGCAGGTGGCTAAGTGGGGCCTTTGGAAGAGAGGCGTAAAGGGGAGGGAGAAAGAGAGTTCCCCTTTGGGAAGTGTTTGTTTCTCTAGATAGAAAAGGCCATAGGCATATGAGAACTTCAGAGTCTAAGCATGAGGAACTTGGACTGAACTTTTGTTGAAAGCCTAAGGACTCCCACTCCAGAACCTCTATACCCAGCAAAGTTGTTATAGATTGGAATATACTCCTCCTTTCCTCATTAAGTGTATGGATTGGGAGCTTTAGTTGTACGATAAATACTGGAGAGTTTTTTCTAAGAACCGGAAATCTTTCCAGATACCTTACATACTTTGTGCCTTCCCTGGTGGCTAGATGGTAAAGAATCTGCCTGCAATGTGGAAAATCCAGTTTGATCCCTGGAGCAGGAAAGATCCTCTGGAGAATGGAATAGCTCCCACTCGAGCATTCTTGCCTGGAGAAATTCATGGGCAGAGGAGCCTCGTGGGCTGCAGTTCATGGCATCGAACGAATTGGACACGACTGGGTAACTAATACACCATTACATACTTTATCTCATGTAATTATCACGAGGTATTAACCTCAGTTTATATATAGGGAACTAACCTCTGAGAGAGTAAGCACCTAAACTAAGGTCACACAGATCATGAGTGATACGATAGAGTTTCCATTGCAGTTCAGCCTGACCCCAGCTACATGTTCTGGCCATATTGTTTCTTCTAAGCCATGTACAAGTGAAACAGCTCCTGGTGCTCACAGAGGGAAAGCCCTGTAACTTCAAATAATGGATGCAAGGGCCTTGGCCTCTCAACCCAGTGCCCAGGTGCACAGGATTCATAGCAGAACTCCAAAACAGTACTGTCTTTGTTCAGCACATTGAATTTCCGAGCATAATATTAGCGTCTCAGGAAATCCTTCCCAACAAGTTATTTCCAGCCGGCAACCAGTGATTTATTCCAAATGTCTGAATGAGCCGAATAGAGTTTTCTCTGGTCTGAAGTTTCTTGTCCTGGCAGACAGATGTCTGCAGTGCTTCTGACTTTTTAACAAAATTTGTCTCTGCCGTAAAGGTTTACAAATCTTTCTCACCTTTGTGCTGTTTACTTGAGAACAACAAAGTAATGTGTTTAAACAGGCAGCAGAGCCTATCACTGTTCCCCTCCATCACCATTTTTACTTATTTTTTCTGACACAGTGATTTTATCTTTACTTGTACCCACCACTATGGATGTTACTTTTACTTCACATGCAGTATTTAGCATTGATGGCATCAACCCTACTGTTTGAAAAGCTCTTGGAACTTGAAGCACAGCCATAGCCAGAGTTGACTTTGGCAGTTGTGTTTTTCAGACAGCATCTTGTTCCAGTTTCCCTAAAGATGTCTAGGTCCCTAAGAGGAGACCATGTCCTGGGCAACACAGAGACCTCTCACTAGATGTGAAGCATGCTCAGAGACAGTCTAAACACCAGAGGTTTTAAAACTAAAGCAAATGAAGTATCTAAAGTGGTTCTCTAAAAACGAATCATTGCCTCACAACTTTGGAGATTTGCCAAGTAAAGCAGCTAGTGCTTGCCTTGAGTAGGATGTGCCTAGGTTATTTTCTGGTACTTTTGAGAGAGACCAATGCCATTATTTCATTAGGAAAGTTTCTAGGGTTTTATTGGGATACTATAGAATGGGAGTTATGGACAAGTATTGTCAAATATGCTAATTTGCTAATACTTTGGATTCTCTCCAGTCAAATTTCTTTTTAATCTGTCTGTACATGTTTCTCATTTATGTATATTTGCCTTTTCAACCCTGATAGCACAGAGACGTATGAGTCTTTTCAAAAGGTCTTTTAAAGGGGTTACAGGTCACCCATAGGATCCCGTAGGGTCCTCTGAGGAGCTTTTGATGGATGCCACTGCTCAGGGCTCCCACGATCACTCTAACCTCTTGTGCTTCTCTTCCTCCTGAACCTTCCCAGGTGCCCTCCAATGCTTTTTCCACAGTCAACAAATTCTGCTACCCTTCTCCCACTTTCTGGAATTCTTTGTCCCATTTTTGCCTTCACTGAAGCCTGGTTGTCCCTGAGGACCCTTCCTCTTGCCTCTTTTACAAGCAAATGCCACTCCTTCTCACAGACACCCATATCAACACTGGGTGGTAAAGCTCACACCTTCTGGTTCCCCGGCATCACTTCTGAACTCCCATTTTTCCACTGCCTTGAGAAATATCCCTGCACCCTGATGCTCAAAACCTTCCTCCACATGATTGCTTCTGACTATCTGGTCACTCTGTTGACTGATGTACATTTTGGCGCCTGGCTCACAGAATTCCTCTCTATCGCATATTGGCTCACTTCACTGACTTCAGAGTTTATAGAGATTGCCATCCAATCCAATGTTCTTGACCTCCTCCATGCCAAAGTCTTAAACTGTGTATATCAGCCCTTGTCCACAATGTAGACACTGTATCATTCCGAATTCTGTAACAGGAATTGCCTTGCCAATTATAATAGCTACCACTGGACACTGAGTTATCACCTTTAGATTTATTGTTTCATTTCATTCTGAATCTGATTCTGTGAGGCAGAGACCATAATGACTCCCATTTTACTGAGAGAAAAGCCAAGGCTCTGAATGTCTAAGTAAATTGTTCAAAGTCATACAGTGAGTAAATGTTAGAACTGGAATTAAAAATAAAAATGTCTGCCCCAAGTTCAAGCTTTGAACTCTCACAGTTTAAACAGTCTGCTTCCTGATCCTACCTCTGTCCCTTCTGCCTCCTGCATCCAATGCTATCACTCCTGACACTTAATCTCATGGTGAACTCCCAGACCTTCCTGCTTCCTCTCAGACATGTTACCTTCTCCCCGTTTCATTTTCTTTCCGGTTAGGTCTATATTCTGTGAACCGTCATCAAACTGTACTGTTTGCTGGGTTTCCCACTGTCATTCTTGTGCTTCCTTCCCATATCCAACCCACTAGAGAATATCTAACCCTAGGGAGGATCGAACCCACTCTACATGTGGGTTGCAAAGCACTTGAGGAGAAGAAACACTCAAACTGTGAAAGACACAGGTCTTACTCCTCTAACTTAGCATGTGCTAAAAGTGACTCATTATTCTGACAAACAAATCCTTTTCTAATTGAAACTCCCGGTCCATTGAATGAAAGAAGTTATATCTCAGTCCACTTACATATCCCTCCTCTTTTCCCGAAACTGTATCTCATTTTCAAGGGACTTACACATGCTAAGAGTCAGTGGAATGGGGGAGGGAGACGAGGACCTTCTCTTGAAATTATCAGAAAGTTACACTGAGGTCCACTGAGATGTCTTCATTCAGGCTGGCTTTTGGCAGTTAGGGGCAGCACCCTCTTCACCCTGCCGCATTTTCTGCTCCAAAACATCCACAGTTCTGTCACCCCTGGGCCATTTATCCATGCTAGACTGTGGCATCACCCAGCATGATGTGGGTCGAGAAGCAGTGGATAGGTGATGTATTCATTTATCCATGCTAGGCTGTAGCATGATGTGGGTGGAGAAGCAGTAGATAGGTGATGTGTGTATGCACACGAGCATTAAACCATCTTAGTGTATCTCTCCCCCTGTACTGCCAGAAGTGTCCTTCATCCCAATTCTCTAGACCTTTGACCTTAGTGCATTTCAGATACTTCCAGGCACCATCTTTTTTTATTTTACTTGTGTCAGTACCTCAGTGAGTTGTGGTGATGGACTTTTCTTCAGTGTTTCTGTTTGTCTTGAATTCCCTAATCTCCACATGTTCACCTGTATAGAATTGTCCTCATCCTTTGACATAAGCTTAGAACTCCATTTCCAGACCTCCTGAAACAGTATCAGTGGCATCTTATATGCTTCCTTCAGGTCTCATGATGCTTCCTGTTTAACACCTGTCCATTCGTCTACATCCTCCTTCTGACTATGAGATCCTAGGAACTAAGCATCACATGGGCCTTGATTATCATTAAGTCCTTTCAGAGACTAGCAGACAGAAACCCAGTCATTTACGTTCCTTTTTTTCAATTACTGAAATGTAAGAGAAAAATTGTCTTACTTTTCACATAAGCTCCCATTTATTTAATGAAAAACTTCCCTTGTTTCTGTTGAAATATGTTTTTCAGAAAATTTGCATGTAGATTTCCATCTTAGAACGTCTATACATGATATTCTTTTTTTTTTTTTTTTTTGGGCCACTTCTATTGATCTTCCCTTCACTTATCTTTTATATTCTTCTGGCGTGTGTGGGCCTCACATTGCAGTGGCCTCTCCTGTAGCAGAGCACCAGCTCTGGGTGCATGCGCTCCAGAGCTCTGGCTCAGTAATTGGACTCATTGGTCCAGCTGCTCCACAGCACATGGGATCTTCCCAGGATAGGGATCGATCCCACACCCCTTGCACTGCAAGGTGGTGTCCTTACCCACTGGACCACCAGGGAAGCCCTGTACATGATATTCTTAAGATAGCAGTGATATACACGTCTGAATGGTTAAAAATAACAAGATAGACACTAAGTATTATCAAGGATTGAGGAAGATGTGGGATCACTATGACTTTCATACATTGCTGGTGGCCATATAAATTAGTGTAGTCATTTCAGAAAACTGTCTGATTCATCTACTGAAACTGAGTATTTGCATACTCATTAGTTAATCGTCCTCCTGTGTGCCAAAAGGCGTAGATGATAATGTTCATAGGAGCACTGTTTGTAATGTCGTCAGACTGAAATAGTGCAATTGTACATCCACAATGGAATAGATAAATAAAATGTGGTATATTCATACATTAGAATACTTTACTGCAACAAGAATGAACAGATGGTAGCCCTACATGTAAACGTGACTGAATCTTATAGCCATTTTCACTTATGTAAAGTTCACTAACAGGCAAAACTAACTTATGGTATCGGGAGTTAAGAGACTATTAACCTTGGAGGAGGAGTTCTGATGGGGAAGGGACATTAAAGAATTTGGGAGTGCTAGAATGTTCTGTTTCTTGACCTGGATGATAGTTTATGGTACATTCACTTTATAATAGGTTTTATTTGGGGATTTGTGAACATTTCTCTATGTGTGTTGCACTTCAGTAAAAATGTTTTTAAAAACCCAAGCTGATGATTACATATCAGAATGCCAGAAATCTGACTATACAGAAGAAGTTATAAGTGGTCACCTTTGCCATGTTCTTTACATAAGTGAACAACTGTTACCAGGGCAAGTCATTGCTCTCTTTGGGAAGCTGCACAAGGGCTCTATAATTGCAGTTGCACCATAATTGCAGTGAAATCAAGAGAGCATTACACTAACACAGGGTTTCTTAAGCTTTGTTTATTCCTTGGTGAGTTGGTATGGCCTATAAACTTCTCATTAAAATGTTCATAAATGCATTTGATGTTCAAAATGGCAGTAATTCCCCTAAGATTATGAAGGAAAACTCATTATAGAATGATTAGCAAAATATTACAGATGAATTTTTATTAACACTTTAAATAACAAGATAGTACTTTTAGCATGCCAGACAACTTAAATTTTGCTTTTAAAAGACAGAGTGAAGGCTGTTTACACACTCCAATGTAACATTAACTCATATGAGGTAAGAAATCTCATTTGAACTATCCAGTCAAACAATGTGACTGACCTGTCTTCAACAAAGTTTTGATGAGTAAGTTGTAGATATGGAATACCAGAGATCAGTATGGATGCCTGGGTCACCTGAGCGAGAATTTGCAACCCTTGGTGATAGAAAGACTGACTACTCAGTGCCATGTAGTTGTCCAGGCCTATAGTATGAGCAGCTGTAGGTAGACAGATCACAATCATGTAGGATCTTGTGGCAGGTCTAAGAACCACTGTAAATTTAAGTAATAGTAGTAGGAGGGGGACAAATTTGAAGATACATAATAGCTGTAAAACATTATACATAATATCTTTTTTATATATAACATAAAACATCTTTTTTTTTTTTCTATTGGTCTGTAAAGTCACAGATACTGCTAATACTTCCATGAATTACCTGTATTCATAATGAAAGTAACACTACATTTTCAGTGGTCTCGGGTGCTTGATAATGCATTTAGCAATTTCTAGAACCATGGGGTTTTATACAGTATGAGCCCTCGTGGGCAGGTTTGGGGCTTAGTATTTGCCAGATGCTGCTTATAACAATTTTGGTCTACAGAATCAACAGTAAGTGTTATACACAGGTATGGGGGGAAAACGTCATACTACATTTTAGTTAGAGGCTAGAGAAAATTAAGGCTGAAGTAAAGATTCTCATATTTTTCTCATCCAAGCTATGAGCTCCCTGAATTGTATCTGGGTGAACAGCTGCTGTTCTAAAGTAAAGTTGTGAATCCCTGTGTTGACGTTTCTTGAAGGGAAATGTTGTAGAAAAGGAGCAAGACAAAAAGTTCTCATCAGTCACAAGGGACACTTTAAGCCTTTTTGTAGACAACATGGAGAGCTTAGGTCAAGATTAAAGAGAAAACAAACATTTCAAATGTTCATAGCCCTCAGGAGAGTTAAACCTCTGAATAAGAAGTCAGCGACCCTTCCTTCATTGTTTATGCTAGAGCATCTCTATGGATCAGGACACTCAGAAGCATAAACTGATGAATAGAAACTGATGTAATTTTTCTTAGATGAGGTCTCTTCATGTAAATGTAGACTACAGAATAAGATAATTTCCAACTTCTGCTGTTCCTTTAAGTCTCAACTCAACTTCCAGGCCAGCCTCCTCAAGGAGCCCTTCTGTGCACAGAATGCCTCAAGCTTCCCTCTGTGTAGCATTCATCATCTTGGTAATATTTATAAAATTTATTTTTAATCTAAGGATAATTGCTTTACTCAGTGCCATGTAGTTGTCCAGGCCTATAGTATGAGCAGCTGTAGGTAGACAGATCACAATCATGTAGGATCTTGTGGCAGGTCTAAGAACCACTGTAAATTTAAGTAATAGTAGTAGGAGGGGGACAAATTTGAAGATACATAATAGCTGTAAAACATTATACATAATATCTTTTTTATATATAACATAAAACATCTTTTTTTTTTTTCTATTGGTCTGTAAAGTCACAGATACTGCTAATACTTCCATGAATTACCTGTATTCATAATGAAAGTAACACTACATTTTCAGTGGTCTCGGGTGCTTGATAATGCATTTAGCAATTTCTAGAACCATGGGGTTTTATACAGTATGAGCCCTCGTGGGCAGGTTTGGGGCTTAGTATTTGCCAGATGCTGCTTATAACAATTTTGGTCTACAGAATCAACAGTAAGTGTTATACACAGGTATGGGGGGAAAACGTCATACTACATTTTAGTTAGAGGCTAGAGAAAATTAAGGCTGAAGTAAAGATTCTCATATTTTTCTCATCCAAGCTATGAGCTCCCTGAATTGTATCTGGGTGAACAGCTGCTGTTCTAAAGTAAAGTTGTGAATCCCTGTGTTGACGTTTCTTGAAGGGAAATGTTGTAGAAAAGGAGCAAGACAAAAAGTTCTCATCAGTCACAAGGGACACTTTAAGCCTTTTTGTAGACAACATGGAGAGCTTAGGTCAAGATTAAAGAGAAAACAAACATTTCAAATGTTCATAGCCCTCAGGAGAGTTAAACCTCTGAATAAGAAGTCAGCGACCCCTTCCTTCATTGTTTATGCTAGAGCATCTCTATGGATCAGGACACTCAGAAGCATAAACTGATGAATAGAAACTGATGTAATTTTTCTTAGATGAGGTCTCTTCATGTAAATGTAGACTACAGAATAAGATAATTTCCAACTTCTGCTGTTCCTTTAAGTCTCAACTCAACTTCCAGGCCAGCCTCCTCAAGGAGCCCTTCTGTGCACAGAATGCCTCAAGCTTCCCTCTGTGTAGCATTCATCATCTTGGTAATATTTATAAAATTTATTTTTAATCTAAGGATAATTGCTTTACTCTATTGTGTTGGTTTCTGCCATAAACACCTTCAATATTTGGTTGAGGGTTTGTTCTTTCATTTCATTAGATTCTTTTTTAAAATTTTTAATTGATTTATTTATTTTTGGTTATTCTGGGTTTTCACTGCTACTGCAGGCTCTTCTCTAGTTGCAGGGAGTGGGGGCTACTCTAGTTGAGGTGAGCAGGCTTCTTGTTGTGGTGAAATTAGAGGCTGGCACATCAACACATCAAGCAGATACAACAGCTTCACTGATGGAAGTGAAGCTTAGGGTAAGTTAGGTAACTAAGTTAATAAAATGTAGAACTTCATTTTGATGAGAGTAGCTATTTTAAAAGGGTGGCTGAGAATTGTATTGCTGAATGGATTAAATTCAATGTAGAGGGAGATCAACTGTGACTAATCTAAGTCTTTTTTTCCCATATTATTTCTTGATTTATTTGTCCCAAGTCCACCAAACAAAATCAGCTTTCCTCATGAGTGACTGTGATCCATTTTTTTTTTTTTTGTGATCCATTTTTTAATGCAAAATGATTTCTTGGTATTTCAAATGAGTAGCTTATGTAAGGAATGGAATAAATTTTTTTTTCACCCAATTTGGCTCTACTGGTATTAATCAGCAGACAAGATCTGTGGCTTAATAAATAAGATCATGTTGTTGAGTGTTATAGTATATGTATTTTTATAACACTACATGAGTTAGGGCAAGAAAGAATGACCATTGGCACTATTCTCACCCTTTAATTTTATCTTATAACTTTATTATTTGGTACTCCTTTTAGGTGAACTGGACCTATACCCCCAATCCTTAAAGAAGAGCAGACATTTCCTGATGTGTACTTGCAGTATTGCTTACGATCATGAGTCAAGAGTAAAGTCAAAAGATAACTGTCCTTCCAATTTACCTGCTAAACAAACAAATATTTCCTATGGTGGGTATTCTTCAAAATATGAAAAGCCAATAATGAGGAAACTAATTTTCTGACCAGAGAAATACATTTTTTATATGGTATGCAAACCAGAATTCATTAAAATGAGAAATATGTGTCAAGGGGAAGCATCTGGTGGGTTGTGACAAATGGTACCCCACATGCAAAACATTTCTTGGCTCAGGAATCTCCCATGATCCATGAGGCTGGTTTCTGAGAACTCCTTTGAATATTTGTTTGACCAAATGCTAGTGTAAGTCATTCAGTTGTGTCTGACTCTTTGTGACCCCATGGACTGTATCTTATCAGCCTCCTGTGTCCATGGAATTGTCCAGGCAAGAAAACTAGACTGGATAAGTCGTTCCCTTCCCAGGGGATCTTCCCAACTCAAGGATCAAATCCGAGTCTCCTACATTGCAGGCAGATTCTCTACCAGCTGAGCCACACAGCTAGACAGAGTCAAATGCTAAGTCAGATCCAAAACTTCCCCCCAGAAAAGATCTTGGTCATACATTCAGTTAATCCATGGCTGTCTGTACCTCTATATAGATATTATTTTGTGGGATAACATCAGCTAGTTGTAATTGGGTTTTATTTTTAACTTAGCAAAACCTTGCAAACTTTACTAGCTGCTCTGTTGGTCTACACAGTATTCAGATTTCCTCTCAGATAGCAATAAGCAACTCCATTGCCCTGATTAGATCATTGAAGCATATATGCAGCATCAAGTTACCCGTTTTTGCATTGGTAGTACACTGGTGAGCATAGCTGCCTTCCAAGTTACTTGCTTTTAATCAGGCTGAAAAGGCTTCCTTTGGGAAGGGATTTGAACAGGAGATAACAAGGATATTCATCTCTTCTTGGTGCTCTTGGTTCTAGTCTAGGCTGCCTTTAAACATGAAACAGCTATATATCAGGACCATATCCACTTAGCTGTTTATATAATTATTTTTACTAATATATGCATTCATATGTTGCTCAAATTTTTATTCAGAGTTGTTTTAAGAAGCAACTGAATGATATATTATTTATACTTCTTTTAGTATTTTATAAAATGAATGCTAACAGTTCATTTTTGTAACAACATTACTTCCTTTATAAAACTTCCAGTAAGGAACTGATCTTAGGATTTATTAGCAGGAAAAAAAAATTAAGTCAAAACTGTTTCTTCAGAAAAAAACTGTTTTGCTTCAACTTCTTTTAATGGGTCTTGTGATACCACATTTGCTCTTTTTTTTTTTAGCTAGCTCCTAGGAGACTCAGAATTAAACTTAAGGTACAATTATAGCAGTTGTATTGAACTTTACATCTAATACATTTTTGTATACTTTTCATTGGTTTCCATTTTTCATCTTCTATTGTGTTACCCAGGTGTATATCAGACACAATTATTGTCAAATTATGTTGGAAAGAAATTGAGTCCCAACTGACAACCCCCTTGACTGAAGGGACACATGTTTATTAAATGCATGGAAGAGAGTCTAGCTATTTTGAGTACAAACTGGATAAATATAGATCACATGAACAAGGCTGATAATCAGTGCACAAATATGTTTGTCTTTCCAGGATGGTATAAATGAATTAGAAACCCAAGAAAAGGAAATAGAAAATGAGAGATAGAATTAAAACCAGCTGAGCCACACAGCTAGACAGAGTCAAATGCTAAGTCAGATCCAAAACTTCCCCCCAGAAAAGATCTTGGTCATACATTCAGTTAATCCATGGCTGTCTGTACCTCTATATAGATATTATTTTGTGGGATAACATCAGCTAGTTGTAATTGGGTTTTATTTTTAACTTAGCAAAACCTTGCAAACTTTACTAGCTGCTCTGTTGGTCTACACAGTATTCAGATTTCCTCTCAGATAGCAATAAGCAACTCCATTGCCCTGATTAGATCATTGAAGCATATATGCAGCATCAAGTTACCCGTTTTTGCATTGGTAGTACACTGGTGAGCATAGCTGCCTTCCAAGTTACTTGCTTTTAATCAGGCTGAAAAGGCTTCCTTTGGGGAAGGGATTTGAACAGGAGATAACAAGGATATTCATCTCTTCTTGGTGCTCTTGGTTCTAGTCTAGGCTGCCTTTAAACATGAAACAGCTATATATCAGGACCATATCCACTTAGCTGTTTATATAATTATTTTTACTAATATATGCATTCATATGTTGCTCAAATTTTTATTCAGAGTTGTTTTAAGAAGCAACTGAATGATATATTATTTATACTTCTTTTAGTATTTTATAAAATGAATGCTAACAGTTCATTTTTGTAACAACATTACTTCCTTTATAAAACTTCCAGTAAGGAACTGATCTTAGGATTTATTAGCAGGAAAAAAAAATTAAGTCAAAACTGTTTCTTCAGAAAAAAACTGTTTTGCTTCAACTTCTTTTAATGGGTCTTGTGATACCACATTTGCTCTTTTTTTTTTTAGCTAGCTCCTAGGAGACTCAGAATTAAACTTAAGGTACAATTATAGCAGTTGTATTGAACTTTACATCTAATACATTTTTGTATACTTTTCATTGGTTTCCATTTTTCATCTTCTATTGTGTTACCCAGGTGTATATCAGACACAATTATTGTCAAATTATGTTGGAAAGAAATTGAGTCCCAACTGACAACCCCCTTGACTGAAGGGACACATGTTTATTAAATGCATGGAAGAGAGTCTAGCTATTTTGAGTACAAACTGGATAAATATAGATCACATGAACAAGGCTGATAATCAGTGCACAAATATGTTTGTCTTTCCAGGATGGTATAAATGAATTAGAAACCCAAGAAAAGGAAATAGAAAATGAGAGATAGAATTAAGAACATGTTCAAAACTAGTAATGTGCCACACTTATTTAACTTACCAGAATTACAGAATACTGAAACTGAAGACAGCTTTGCCTCAGTAGGAATTTTAGCCACTTCTGAATAGTGAAGAACAGGATGACAGATTCCCTGTGTAGATGTGTGTAGTTGTGTATATTCTCATACATGTGTATATTTTTGGAAGATTAGAGAGAGAATGTTTAGGAAAAAAAACAAAAAGGTAAAATACCACATTTTTTAAACATTTTTTTTTCTTATTTTGTTTTATTTTTTTACTGAACTTTGTTGTTACTGCCACACATTGACCTGAATCCACCATAGGTATACATATGTCCCCCTACCTCAAACCTCCCCGCTACTCCCATCTCACCCCTCCAGGTTGTCACAGAGCCCCTGTTTGAGATCCCCTAGTCCCACAACATATCCCTCTCCCTCACCTCAGTGTTCGTAAGACAGTTCTCCATGTCCGCCTCTCCATTGCTGCTCTGCAAATTCATTTATCAGCACCATCTTTCTAGATTCCATATGTGTGTGTCAGTATACAATATTTATATTTCACTCTCTGACATACTTCATTCTGTATAATAGGTTCTAGATTCATCCACCTCTTCAGAACTGATTCAAATACATTTCTTTTTATGACTGAGTGATACTCCATCATATATATGTACCACAGCTTCTTTATCCATTCATCTGTCGATGGACATCTAGGTTGTTTCCATGTTCTAGCTATTGTAATTAGTGCCACAGTGAACAATGGGGTACATGTGTCTCTTTCAATTTTGATATCCTCAGGGTATATGCCTAGTAGTGGGATTACAAGGTCATATGATGGCTATATTCCTAGTGTTTTAAGGAATCTTCCTACTGTCTTCCATAGTGGATGTATCAGTTTACATTCCCACCAACAGTGCAAGAGGGTTCCCTTTTCTCCACACCCTCTCCAGTATTTATTGTTTGTAGACATTTTGATGGTAGCCATTCTGACTGCTGTGAGGTGTTAGCTCATTGTAGTTTTGATTCGCATTTCTCTAATGATGAGTAACATTGAGCATCTTTTCATGTGTGTGTTGGCCATCTGTACGTCTTCTTTGGAGAGATGTCTGTTTAGGTCTTTTTCCCATTTTTTGATTGGATTGTTTGGTTTTTTGGTGTTGAGTTGTATGAGCTGCTTGTATATTTTTGAAATTAATTCTTTGTTAGTTGTTTCACTTATTATTTTCCCCCATTCTAAAGATAGTCTTTTCACCTTGTTTATGGTTTCTTTTGCTGTGCAAAAGCTTTGAAATACCATTAGGTCCCACTTGTTTATTTTTGTCTTTATTTCCATTACTCTATGAGGCGGGTCATAGAAGATCCTGCTTTGATTTATGTCATTGAGTATTCTGCCTGTGTTTTCCTCTAAGAGTTTTATGGTTTCTGGTCATACAGCTAGATCTTTAATCCATTTTGAGTTTATCTTTGTGTATTGTGTTAGGTAATGTTCTAACTTCATTCTTTTACATGTAGCTGTCCAGTTTTCCCAGCACCACTTATTGAAGGGACTGTCTTTGCCTCATTGTATATTCTTGCCTCCTTTGTCAAAAATAAGGTACCCATAAGTGCTTGGCTTTATCTCTGGACTCTTTATTTTGTTCCATTGTTCTATACTTCTGTTTTTGTGGCAGTACAATTCTGTCTTGTTAACTCTGGTTTTGCAGTATAGTCTGAAGTCAGGAAGGTTGATTCCTCCAGCTCCTTTCTTCTTTCTCACGACTGCTTTGGCTGTCCGGAGTCTCTTGTGCTTCCCTATGAACTGTGATATTGTTGGTCTAGTTCTGTGAAAAATGCCATTGGTAATTTGATAGGGATCACATTGAATCTCTGGATTACATTTGGTAGTATAAGTCATTTTCACAATATTGATTCTTCCAACCCAGCAACATGGAATATCTATCCATCTGTGTATGTCTTCTTGGATTTCTTTCATCAGTGTCCTGTAATTTTCTGTGTACAGTTCTTTTGAATCCTTTGGTAGATTTATTCCTAGATATTTTATTCTTTTTGTTGCAGTGGTGAATGGGATTGCTTCCCTGATTTCTCTTTCTGATTTTTTGTTGTTAGTATATAGGAATGTGAGTGATTTCTGTGTATTGATTTTGTATCCTGCGACTTTGCCAAATTTGCTGATTAGCTCTAGTAATTTTCTGATAGTATCTTTAGGGTTTTCTATGTATAGTATCATGTCATCTGCACACAATGAGAGATTTACTTCTTCTTTTCCCATCTGACTTCCTTTTATTTCTTTTTCTTCTCTAATTGCTGTAACTAGAACTTCCAAGACTATGTTGAATAGTAGTAGTGAGAGTGGAGACCTCTGCCTTGTTCCTGGTCTTAGAGGGAATGCTTTCAGTTTTTCACCACTGAGAATAGTGTTTGCTGTGGGCTTATCATATATGGCTTTCACTGTGTTGAGGTAGATTTCTTCTATGCCCATGTTTTGAAGAGTTTTTTTTTTTTTTAATCGTAAATTGGTGCTGGGTTTTGTCAAAGACTTTTACTGCGTCTATTGAGATTATCATAGAATTTTTATCTTTCAATTTGTTATATGGTTTATCACATTGATTGATTTGTGAATATTAAAGAATCCTTGCTTGCCTGGAATAAACTCAACTTGATAATGGTATATGAGCTTGATCTCTGGACTCTTTATTTTGTTCCATTGTTCTATACTTCTGTTTTTGTGGCAGTACAATTCTGTCTTGTTAACTCTGGTTTTGCAGTATAGTCTGAAGTCAGGAAGGTTGATTCCTCCAGCTCCTTTCTTCTTTCTCACGACTGCTTTGGCTGTCCGGAGTCTCTTGTGCTTCCCTATGAACTGTGATATTGTTGGTCTAGTTCTGTGAAAAATGCCATTGGTAATTTGATAGGGATCACATTGAATCTCTGGATTACATTTGGTAGTATAAGTCATTTTCACAATATTGATTCTTCCAACCCAGCAACATGGAATATCTATCCATCTGTGTATGTCTTCTTGGATTTCTTTCATCAGTGTCCTGTAATTTTCTGTGTACAGTTCTTTTGAATCCTTTGGTAGATTTATTCCTAGATATTTTATTCTTTTTGTTGCAGTGGTGAATGGGATTGCTTCCCTGATTTCTCTTTCTGATTTTTTGTTGTTAGTATATAGGAATGTGAGTGATTTCTGTGTATTGATTTTGTATCCTGCGACTTTGCCAAATTTGCTGATTAGCTCTAGTAATTTTCTGATAGTATCTTTAGGGTTTTCTATGTATAGTATCATGTCATCTGCACACAATGAGAGATTTACTTCTTCTTTTCCCATCTGACTTCCTTTTATTTCTTTTTCTTCTCTAATTGCTGTAACTAGAACTTCCAAGACTATGTTGAATAGTAGTAGTGAGAGTGGAGACCTCTGCCTTGTTCCTGGTCTTAGAGGGAATGCTTTCAGTTTTTCACCACTGAGAATAGTGTTTGCTGTGGGCTTATCATATATGGCTTTCACTGTGTTGAGGTAGATTTCTTCTATGCCCATGTTTTGAAGAGTTTTTTTTTTTTTTTTAATCGTAAATTGGTGCTGGGTTTTGTCAAAGACTTTTACTGCGTCTATTGAGATTATCATAGAATTTTTATCTTTCAATTTGTTATATGGTTTATCACATTGATTGATTTGTGAATATTAAAGAATCCTTGCTTGCCTGGAATAAACTCAACTTGATAATGGTATATGAGCTTTTTGATGTGTTGCTAAATTCTGTTTGCTAGAATTTTGTTGAGGATTTTTGCGTCTATATTCATCAGTGATATTGGCCTATAATTTTCTTTTTGTGTGTGTTGTCTTTGCCTGGTTTTGGTATCAGGGAGATGGTGGCCTCATAGAATAAGTTCAGAAGTGTTCCTTCTTGTACTATTTTTTGAAAGACTTTTAGAAGGATAGGGATTAGGTCCTCTCTAAATGATTGATAGAATTCACCTGCGAAGTCATCTGTCCCTGGGCTTTTGTTTTTGGGGAGATTTTTGATCACAGATTCTATTTCAGTGCTTATAATTGGATTGTTCATAATTTCTATTTCTTCCTAGTTTGATTACACTTACCTACCAATCTGTCCATTTCTTCTAAGTTGTCCATTTTATTGCCATATAGTTTTTCATAATAATCTCTTATAATCCTTTTTATCTCTGTATTGTCTGTTGTAACCTATCCTCTTTCATTTCTAATTTTGTTAATTTGATTCTTCTCTCTTTTTTTCTTGATGAGTCTGGCTAAAGGTTTGTGTATCTTTTCAAAGAACCAGCTTTTGGTTTTATTAATCTTTACTATTTTGTCTTTCGTTTCTTTTTCACTTATTTCTGCTCTTTATGATTTCTCTTTTTCTACTAACTTTGAGGCTTTTTTTGTTCTTCTTTTTCCATTTGTTTTAAGTGTAAAGTTAGGTTGTCTTTTTGAAAATACCACATTTTTGTGGTACCTCCTATTAAGAGTGAGCACATGTGTATGCATGCTCAGTCCTGTCTGACTCTTTTGTGACTCCATGAAGTATAGCCCAACAGGCTCCTCTGTCCATGGGGTTTTCCAGAAAAGAATATTGGAGTGAGGAGCTTCCCTGGTGGTCCAGTGGGTAAAGAGTCTGCCTTGCAGTGCAAGGGGTACCAGTTCTATCCCTGGCCCAGGAAAATCCCACGTGCTGTGGTGTGGCTGGACCGATGTGTCCAATTATGAGCCAGTGCTCTGGAGCGCATGTGCCCAGACGTGGTGCTCTGCAATTAGAGAGGCCACTGCAATGAGAGGCCCGCACAGGCCAAAGAATAAAGATGGATGAAAATAAATAAATAAAAACAATAAAAGAGGCCAAAATTTAAAAACACAGAACATTGGAGTGAGTTGTCATTTCCTTCTTCCTGTCAGGTCAGAAAGAGGATCTTCCTTCCTGACCTAAACCCATGTCACCTGCATTGGCAGGTGGATTCTTTACCACCACGCCACCTGGGAAACCTTTTCATTAAGAGTGAAGAATAAGGGCTTCCCTGGTGGTCCACTGGGTAAGGACACCACCTTGCAGTGCAAGGGGTGCTGGTTTGATCCCTGGCCTGGGAAGATCCCATGTGCCGTGGAGCGGCTGGACTGATGTGTCCAACCACTGAGCCGGAGCTTTGGAGCGCATGTGCCCAGAGCCGGTGCTCTGTGACAGGAGAGGCCCCTGCGATGGGAGGCCCACACAGGCCAAAGAATAAAGATGGATAAAAATAGAGAAATGAAAGACCAATAGAAGTGGCTTGCCCACCCACCTCCCTCCCCAACTCCGCCCCCAAAAAATAAAATAAAAGGAACAAAAGGAAGCTTTTGAGAGTGGTGGATGCATTCGTTAAAAAAAAAAAAAAAAGTGAAGAATAACAAAAATTCACTCCCTCCAATGTAAGAATTTGACTATTAGTCGAATTTCTGTGTTTTTCCCTTCTGGAAACCTGATAAAGAAAAAATCTCAACTGTGTTATTAGGAAGCCACTGTTTCTGGTAAAAATGACCATAGATTGGTAAATTGCATCTGGACCAGAAGAATTATAAAGGTCTGATAGGTTGCTGTTACTCTGGGCTTCCCAGGATGTGATGACACTTACAGCTGGACATGTGCCTTATGAGGACCTATGAAACTGTTCTGTAAATTCAGGGTCCCGTGGGGCAGGAGGCTCTTAAACCAGTGCGGTTCATCTCCTTGCACCTGACCTGTTACCTCAGTGACCCAGTTGGCCTTAGCATTCCCTTCAGCTTTTCTAAACTTTTGACAGATTTCTTCCTGACAATAGGCCCATGACCTCCCTTTTCTTAGAGCATTAGCCTTAGAAAACTTGCAGTAGTCCCTTTGAAATGTAAATCTTCCACAACCCAGGAATGTCTTTCTCAAGAACCTAGGAGCCGTCCCTTTGAAATGTTCAGTTTAGTTCAGTTCAGTCACATGGTTGGTTGTGTCCAGCTCTTTGCTACCTCATGGACTGCAGCGTACCAGGCTTCCCTGTCGTTTTCCATCTCCCAGCACTTGCTCAAACTAATGCCCATTTAGTCCAGTGATGCCACCCAACTATCTTGTCCTCTGTCATCTCCTTCTTTTTATTTTTCCCAGCATCAGAGTCTTTTCCAACAAGTCATCTCTTCGCATTAGATGGCCGAAGTATTGGAACTTCGACTTCAGCATGTCTTTCCTATGATGATTACTTTGAAATGTAATCATCAAGAAAGATTGCGCCCCTGTCCCCTGTGTGTTTGGCAGGTGAGGAGCCTAACTTCAATAAGCAGCAAGGGACAGTTAGCAAACAGACATGGCATAATCACATTGAGTAACTTCCCAGCTAAGATCCTGTAGTACTTTCCTTTTAACTCACCCCAGTATTTAAAATTTTTCTCACCTTTTGTTTCAGTGGATCTTTCTTCCTTACTGCAGTAGTCTTGACTGAAGTCTTCCTTATTGTTTTTCACAAGTGACCACTACGATGTTTCTTTTACAGAGGTGAGCTGAGCAAGCACAGTGGCTGTGTGGACTGCTGCAAAGATCTTTTCCTTCTGGAAACCTGATAAAGAAAAAATCTCAACTGTGTTATTAGGAAGCCACTGTTTCTGGTAAAAATGACCATAGATTGGTAAATTGCATCTGGACCAGAAGAATTATAAAGGTCTGATAGGTTGCTGTTACTCTGGGCTTCCCAGGATGTGATGACACTTACAGCTGGACATGTGCCTTATGAGGACCTATGAAACTGTTCTGTAAATTCAGGGTCCCGTGGGGCAGGAGGCTCTTAAACCAGTGCGGTTCATCTCCTTGCACCTGACCTGTTACCTCAGTGACCCAGTTGGCCTTAGCATTCCCTTCAGCTTTTCTAAACTTTTGACAGATTTCTTCCTGACAATAGGCCCATGACCTCCCTTTTCTTAGAGCATTAGCCTTAGAAAACTTGCAGTAGTCCCTTTGAAATGTAAATCTTCCACAACCCAGGAATGTCTTTCTCAAGAACCTAGGAGCCGTCCCTTTGAAATGTTCAGTTTAGTTCAGTTCAGTCACATGGTTGGTTGTGTCCAGCTCTTTGCTACCTCATGGACTGCAGCGTACCAGGCTTCCCTGTCGTTTTCCATCTCCCAGCACTTGCTCAAACTAATGCCCATTTAGTCCAGTGATGCCACCCAACTATCTTGTCCTCTGTCATCTCCTTCTTTTTATTTTTCCCAGCATCAGAGTCTTTTCCAACAAGTCATCTCTTCGCATTAGATGGCCGAAGTATTGGAACTTCGACTTCAGCATGTCTTTCCTATGATGATTACTTTGAAATGTAATCATCAAGAAAGATTGCGCCCCTGTCCCCTGTGTGTTTGGCAGGTGAGGAGCCTAACTTCAATAAGCAGCAAGGGACAGTTAGCAAACAGACATGGCATAATCACATTGAGTAACTTCCCAGCTAAGATCCTGTAGTACTTTCCTTTTAACTCACCCCAGTATTTAAAATTTTTCTCACCTTTTGTTTCAGTGGATCTTTCTTCCTTACTGCAGTAGTCTTGACTGAAGTCTTCCTTATTGTTTTTCACAAGTGACCACTACGATGTTTCTTTTACAGAGGTGAGCTGAGCAAGCACAGTGGCTGTGTGGACTGCTGCAAAGACTTCTGCTGAAGAAGAAGCCTGCTGCTGCTCTTACTGCTAGTAAGTGGGGCTCTTCTTACCTCTCACAGAGTTGGCTGAGGCCAAGAAGGCCTGTGACAGTCTTGTGAGTCTGAATGTTTCATTGAACATTAATACTCCCCTGATGGTTTTTGTTCTTATGATGACTCTATTCTACTATCTTGCTACTGGTTTTATTTTGTTTTCTGATGGGCTTTACTTTCAACCAAAAAGGCAAGTTTTAGCCAGAAAGTGAAATATTGCATCCTTATTACCTTCTCCATAGTTTGCAGCAACCCAGTCCTTTTTATCACTATTAGTTCAGTTCAGTTTAGCGCTCAGTCATGTCTGACTCTTTGAGACCCCATGAATTGCAGCAAAACAGGCTTCCTGTCTTTCACCATCTCCTGGATCTTGCTCAAATTCATATCCATTGAGTCAGTGATGCCATCCAACCATCTCATCCTCTGTGACCCCTTTCTCCTCCTGGCCTCAGTCTTTCCCATTATCAGGGTCTTTTCCAGTAAGTTGGCTTTTCACATCAGGTGACCAAAGTACTGAAGTTTTAGCTTTAGCATCAGTCCTTCCAGTGAATATTCAGGGTTGATTTCCTTTAGGATTGACTGACTTGATCTCCTTGCAGTCCAAGGGACTCTCAAGAGTCTTCTCTAGCACCACAATTCAAATGCATCACTTTTTTGGTGCTCAGCTTTCTATGGTCCAACTCTCACGTCCATACATAACTACTGGAAAAACCATAACTTTGAGCTGTCGGCAAAGTCAAGAAAGATTGCGCCCATGTCCCAACTTTGAAATGTAATCATCAAGAAAGATTGCGCCTGTCCCCTGTGTGTTTGGCAGGTGAGGAGCCTAACTTCAATAAGCAGCAAGGGACAGTTAGCAAACAGACATGGCATAATCACATTGAGTAACTTCCCAGCTAAGATCCTGTAGTACTTTCCTTTTAACTCACCCCAGTATTTAAAATTTTTCTCACCTTTTGTTTCAGTGGATCTTTCTTCCTTACTGCAGTAGTCTTGACTGAAGTCTTCCTTATTGTTTTTCACAAGTGACCACTACGATGTTTCTTTTACAGAGGTGAGCTGAGCAAGCACAGTGGCTGTGTGGACTGCTGCAAAGACTTCTGCTGAAGAAGAAGCCTGCTGCTGCTCTTACTGCTAGTAAGTGGGGCTCTTCTTACCTCTCACAGAGTTGGCTGAGGCCAAGAAGGCCTGTGACAGTCTTGTGAGTCTGAATGTTTCATTGAACATTAATACTCCCCTGATGGTTTTTGTTCTTATGATGACTCTATTCTACTATCTTGCTACTGGTTTTATTTTGTTTTCTGATGGGCTTTACTTTCAACCAAAAAGGCAAGTTTTAGCCAGAAAGTGAAATATTGCATCCTTATTACCTTCTCCATAGTTTGCAGCAACCCAGTCCTTTTTATCACTATTAGTTCAGTTCAGTTTAGCGCTCAGTCATGTCTGACTCTTTGAGACCCCATGAATTGCAGCAAAACAGGCTTCCCTGTCTTTCACCATCTCCTGGATCTTGCTCAAATTCATATCCATTGAGTCAGTGATGCCATCCAACCATCTCATCCTCTGTGACCCCTTTCTCCTCCTGGCCTCAGTCTTTCCCATTATCAGGGTCTTTTCCAGTAAGTTGGCTTTTCACATCAGGTGACCAAAGTACTGAAGTTTTAGCTTTAGCATCAGTCCTTCCAGTGAATATTCAGGGTTGATTTCCTTTAGGATTGACTGACTTGATCTCCTTGCAGTCCAAGGGACTCTCAAGAGTCTTCTCTAGCACCACAATTCAAATGCATCACTTTTTTGGTGCTCAGCTTTCTATGGTCCAACTCTCACGTCCATACATAACTACTGGAAAAACCATAACTTTGACTATATGGAGCTCTGTCGGCAAAGTGATGGCTCTGCTTTTTTTTTTTTTTTGGCCTCTTTTATTAGTTAATTAATTTATTTATTTATTTTAATCCTTGTTTATTCTTTGGCCTGTGTGGGCCCATTGCAGTGGCCTCTCTCATTGCCAATCACCGGCTCTAGGCACATTTGCTCCAGAGTGCTGGATCCTAATTGGACACACCAGTTCAGCCGCTTTGCAGCATGTAGGATCTTCCCAAGCCAGGGATCAAACTGGTGCCCCTTGCACTGCAAGGCAAACTCTTTACCCACTGGACCACCAGGGAAGCCCATGTCTCTGCTTTTTAATAACTGTCTGGGTTTGTCATAACTTTTCTTCCAAGCAGAAAGCATCTTAATTTCATGGCTGCAGTCACCATCCACAGTGATTTTGGAGTCCAGGAAAATAAAATCTGTCACTGTTTTCCATTTTTTTTCCCATCTATTTGCCATGAAGTGATGGGACCAGATGGCCATGATCTTCAATTTTTTTTTAAGTGTTTAGCCTCTTTTATTGATCTTTTGTTTATTTTCATCCATCTTTATTCCCCCACCTATATGGGCCTCCCATTGCAGTGACCTCTTTAATTGCAGAGCACCGACTCTGCCTGCATGTGTTCCAGAACTCTGGCTTATAATTGGACACACTGGTCCAGCTGCTCCGCGGCACATGGGATCTTACCAGGCCAGGGGTTGAACCAGTGCCCCTTGCATTGCAAGGCAGACTCTTTACCAACTGGACCACCAGAGAAGCCCAATCTTCATTTTTGAATGTTGACTTTTTAGCCAGTTTTTTCACTCTCCATTTTCACCTTCATCACGGGGCTCTTTAGTTCCTCTTCACTTTCTTCCATTAGAGTGGTTACATCTGCATGTCTGAGGTTATTGGTATTTCACCCCGTAATCTTGATTCCAGCTGTGCTTCATCCAGCCCGGCATTTCGCATGATGTACTCTGTAAATAAGCAAAGTGACAATATACAGCATTATATGATCCTTATATGATCGTTTGTCATAACTAGTATACTGTCATCAAAGAAGGTAGTTTATAAGAAACTGGGTAAAGGTTAATCCACTGCAGGGATTCTGGACTTACTGAGGTTTGTTTTTGCATTTTAGGAGATGGTGCTGGGAATAAACCTGATTCCTTTGCAGCGAGCAAAGAGGTTGTTCTGGACAGTCTGCCCTTGAGCAGACTGGGTGGGGTTCTCTCATAAAAAATCTAAAAGTCACTTTCAGTTGTCTGTGGATTCTTTGAAAAAAATTGAAGATCTAATGCGCACTGTCTTTTTGTGCTGTCTACTGAGGTGCTTCCGTTGCTACTTTTCTTTTCATTGTTTACCCAGATCTGTACCATTTCCTCATCAGGATTTCTTGGCACATTCAGACAGCCTCAGCTTGGTCAGGATGATGGTAAACATTCCTTGTGAGGGCTGAATGTGTTTTTCAGAACAATTATATAGATCCAATTGATCAAACCATATACACTGTTCAGAGATCTATAAGTAGAATAAGGGAAAACCAAAGAAGGAAAAGAGGTACTTTATAACTCATTTTTATCCTTTTAATGATTCTTTTATATAGTTGAAGGAAGTGTGTATAGGACTTGGGAATCATTAAAAAGTTCCGAAAGAAAAAGTGTTTAGCCTCTTTTATTGATCTTTTGTTTATTTTCATCCATCTTTATTCCCCCACCTATATGGGCCTCCCATTGCAGTGACCTCTTTAATTGCAGAGCACCGACTCTGCCTGCATGTGTTCCAGAACTCTGGCTTATAATTGGACACACTGGTCCAGCTGCTCCGCGGCACATGGGATCTTACCAGGCCAGGGCTTGAACCAGTGCCCCTTGCATTGCAAGGCAGACTCTTTACCAACTGGACCACCAGAGAAGCCCAATCTTCATTTTTGAATGTTGACTTTTTAGCCAGTTTTTTCACTCTCCATTTTCACCTTCATCACGGGGCTCTTTAGTTCCTCTTCACTTTCTTCCATTAGAGTGGTTACATCTGCATGTCTGAGGTTATTGGTATTTCACCCCGTAATCTTGATTCCAGCTGTGCTTCATCCAGCCCGGCATTTCGCATGATGTACTCTGTAAATAAGCAAAGTGACAATATACAGCATTATATGATCCTTATATGATCGTTTGTCATAACTAGTATACTGTCATCAAAGAAGGTAGTTTATAAGAAACTGGGTAAAGGTTAATCCACTGCAGGGATTCTGGACTTACTGAGGTTTGTTTTTGCATTTTAGGAGATGGTGCTGGGAATAAACCTGATTCCTTTGCAGCGAGCAAAGAGGTTGTTCTGGACAGTCTGCCCTTGAGCAGACTGGGTGGGGTTCTCTCATAAAAAATCTAAAAGTCACTTTCAGTTGTCTGTGGATTCTTTGAAAAACATTGAAGATCTAATGCGCACTGTCTTTTTGTGCTGTCTACTGAGGTGCTTCCGTTGCTACTTTTCTTTTCATTGTTTACCCAGATCTGTACCATTTCCTCATCAGGATTTCTTGGCACATTCAGACAGCCTCAGCTTGGTCAGGATGATGGTAAACATTCCTTGTGAGGGCTGAATGTGTTTTTCAGAACAATTATATAGATCCAATTGATCAAACCATATACACTGTTCAGAGATCTATAAGTAGAATAAGGGAAAACCAAAGAAGGAAAAGAGGTACTTTATAACTCATTTTTATCCTTTTAATGATTCTCTAAATGTAGGTCATATAGTTGAAGGGAAGTGTGTATAGGACTTGGGGAAATTATTTCAAGCATATTCTAACTCTAAAATTAAAGTACATCCAGGCAGATAATGGATTGCTACAAAATTTTTATACACACTTTATCTAAAGAGCTGTCAGGAATTTATAAATGGATACCACATTGTCTGAAGTTCTTAGAGAATACAGATAGCTTTCTTGCACTAATGCTAGCTGACAGATATTAATGCTTAATAATTGTGTCTTCACTGATAATTCTTCCAGGAACTTGTTTTCTCTATCTTCTTATTGTAATTCTCTTTCTTCTCCCCATCTCCTGCTTTTAATCTTTCCGTGTTTTATTTTGTGTGTGTGTGTATAGTCTGTGCAAAGATGGGTTCTCTGGAATATGAAAGGATTTAATAGTTGATAGTATTTGTAGAGACATGATGGTACATTTAAATCTAGAAGACTGGCATTAGCTTGAATGAGAAAAATAAGAAAAAAATCTCTGGAACTATTCCAGAATCTTTATATGTGACAGACGAAGGACTGTGTAATACTGTAGGAGAAATTTAGACTTAATCTATGAGGATAGGGGACCCTGTCAGAAATCTAATGAAGTTCAGTAACATTCCTAAATTCACTGCAGGGATTGTGCTGGTGCCATCAAAGGTAACAAAGACCTCTGATGTATGTCCCTATGGAATTTATGGTCAGACTGAGTTCCTTACTACTCAGGGTCCTCTCCTTGAGAACAAAGGTAAGTTTTAGGTATTTTAACCCCTTAAGACCTAGTACAGGGTCAGTCAATGCCCAAGAAGTAGTCATTGAACTGAAGCATGCAAGTTTGCCTTATGGGAATAAAAATGTGCATTACCTAATACAGTGGGTTATTCCTAAGAAAACTAACTGTTATGTGAATTAATCAAGATATCTGCCTGTGTAATGCCAGCAGCCCTTTAAAAGTGTGTCTCAAGGATTTCTTGGCACATTCAGATCCAATTGAAATCAAACCATAAAACAACCTTGTTCAGAGATCTATAAGTAGAATAAGGGAAAACCAAAGAAGGAAAAGAGGTACTTTATAACTCATTTTTATCCTTTTAATGATTCTCTAAATGTAGGTCATATAGTTGAAGGGAAGTGTGTATAGGACTTGGGGAAATTATTTCAAGCATATTCTAACTCTAAAATTAAAGTACATCCAGGCAGATAATGGATTGCTACAAAATTTTTATACACACTTTATCTAAAGAGCTGTCAGGAATTTATAAATGGATACCACATTGTCTGAAGTTCTTAGAGAATACAGATAGCTTTCTTGCACTAATGCTAGCTGACAGATATTAATGCTTAATAATTGTGTCTTCACTGATAATTCTTCCAGGAACTTGTTTTCTCTATCTTCTTATTGTAATTCTCTTTCTTCTCCCCATCTCCTGCTTTTAATCTTTCCGTGTTTTATTTTGTGTGTGTGTGTATAGTCTGTGCAAAGATGGGTTCTCTGGAATATGAAAGGATTTAATAGTTGATAGTATTTGTAGAGACATGATGGTACATTTAAATCTAGAAGACTGGCATTAGCTTGAATGAGAAAAATAAGAAAAAAATCTCTGGAACTATTCCAGAATCTTTATATGTGACAGACGAAGGACTGTGTAATACTGTAGGAGAAATTTAGACTTAATCTATGAGGATAGGGGACCCTGTCAGAAATCTAATGAAGTTCAGTAACATTCCTAAATTCACTGCAGGGATTGTGCTGGTGCCATCAAAGGTAACAAAGACCTCTGATGTATGTCCCTATGGAATTTATGGTCAGACTGAGTTCCTTACTACTCAGGGTCCTCTCCTTGAGAACAAAGGTAAGTTTTAGGTATTTTAACCCCTTAAGACCTAGTACAGGGTCAGTCAATGCCCAAGAAGTAGTCATTGAACTGAAGCATGCAAGTTTGCCTTATGGGAATAAAAATGTGCATTACCTAATACAGTGGGTTATTCCTAAGAAAACTAACTGTTATGTGAATTAATCAAGATATCTGCCTGTGTAATGCCAGTAGCCCTTTAAAAGTGTGTCTCAACTCTTTCCCTTTGAGTTAACAGAAACATCATCTTGATCTGACAGATAAGGAAAGAGAACTAAAATTATAATAATCACTTAAGCCCTTACATTACACTTAGTATTCTGTAGGATGCTTTATGTGTTTTGCCTTTCTTTTAACATCATTCTATGAAAGTACAGTGAAAAAACTGAAGTTCCCACCGGTGAATAACTTTTGCAGAATTACAGAGCCAATAAGAGAATAAACTAGGATTGCAGCTCTGTTTTCTTTAACTTCAAGGCCCATGTTCCTTCCATTGCTTTTCACTCTTTCTGAAACATGAGAAAATTATAAGCAAACACTAAATGTATGTCTCTAATAAGCCAGAAACTTTGACAGGTTCTCTTATTGGAAGGTTAATATGTTCAAGACTTACTGGTAATTGCTCACTGATAAAGTAAGGTAAACTTTGATTTTCCTAAGTGAGCGATCTGGAGCAGATATTTAAGACAGCTATTCCTCTCATTTCCACACTCCATTTGTAGGATATGTTATGGCAAAATATGTGTGAATCTTGACTGAGACTTCCACATCAAGAAAGGTTTCTACACCAACAAAGAATGGAGGAAAAGAATATAGAATGGATGTTAAAGTTTTAGGTGTTTTACTCTGTGCAAGATGTTAGTAGTAACCACAAGACTTAATCTTCAAAAGCCATTTCCTGACCTCGAAGCCAGTTTTTTTCCCCACTCTACTACACCAGTTCCACAGAAGTTGCGAACACATCTGACAGCCATTGAGTTGTGCTAACTCCACCAGAATCTAGCTATACATTGTGGGGCAAATCTCTCTAAGCATCAATTTGCTCATCTATAAAACGGGGATAATGCAATGATTATCTCATAGGACTTGAGGATTAAATAATTAAATGTGTCAGACATCATGCCTAACAGATAGAAAGTCAGCCTTTCCATGACACTGGCAGCCTAATATGTCTCATTTGACATTAGTCCAAGTGAAATTAAATCTTCAACTAATATCCATATGCCAAGATTTGCTTTACCTTCAGTATCAATAAAATGTGAAAATCTAATCACTCCTCCATTATATGGAAATAAGTTCCAGATTTTACTCAGCTGAAAAAAAGAAAAAGCAAGCAGAATGTTTTTCTGTTTCTGTTGGCTGTAGTACCTGCCCCTGTGCTATGCAGATCCCTGCAAAACTCAGGTTGCAGAAGGGCCATATTCTCAGCCGCATATATGGGAATGTCACTGGAGGTTCCAGGACCAAGCTTCCTAGTTTGCAGCCCACATCATCACTCATGTGCTGTCCCCATCAGAGTCCTGCCAGCTCTGAGGAGCCCAAGGGACCCAAGTGATGGAGGAGGTCAATGACAGCACCTGTTTTCTTTAACTTCAAGGCCCATGTTCCTTCCATTGCTTTTCACTCTTTCTGAAACATGAGAAAATTATAAGCAAACACTAAATGTATGTCTCTAATAAGCCAGAAACTTTGACAGGTTCTCTTATTGGAAGGTTAATATGTTCAAGACTTACTGGTAATTGCTCACTGATAAAGTAAGGTAAACTTTGATTTTCCTAAGTGAGCGATCTGGAGCAGATATTTAAGACAGCTATTCCTCTCATTTCCACACTCCATTTGTAGGATATGTTATGGCAAAATATGTGTGAATCTTGACTGAGACTTCCACATCAAGAAAGGTTTCTACACCAACAAAGAATGGAGGAAAAGAATATAGAATGGATGTTAAAGTTTTAGGTGTTTTACTCTGTGCAAGATGTTAGTAGTAACCACAAGACTTAATCTTCAAAAGCCATTTCCTGACCTCGAAGCCAGTTTTTTTCCCCACTCTACTACACCAGTTCCACAGAAGTTGCGAACACATCTGACAGCCATTGAGTTGTGCTAACTCCACCAGAATCTAGCTATACATTGTGGGGCAAATCTCTCTAAGCATCAATTTGCTCATCTATAAAACGGGGATAATGCAATGATTATCTCATAGGACTTGAGGATTAAATAATTAAATGTGTCAGACATCATGCCTAACAGATAGAAAGTCAGCCTTTCCATGACACTGGCAGCCTAATATGTCTCATTTGACATTAGTCCAAGTGAAATTAAATCTTCAACTAATATCCATATGCCAAGATTTGCTTTACCTTCAGTATCAATAAAATGTGAAAATCTAATCACTCCTCCATTATATGGAAATAAGTTCCAGATTTTACTCAGCTGAAAAAGAAAAAGCAAGCAGAATGTTTTTCTGTTTCTGTTGGCTGTAGTACCTGCCCCTGTGCTATGCAGATCCCTGCAAAACTCAGGTTGCAGAAGGGCCATATTCTCAGCCGCATATATGGGAATGTCACTGGAGGTTCCAGGACCAAGCTTCCTAGTTTGCAGCCCACATCATCACTCATGTGCTGTCCCCATCAGAGTCCTGCCAGCTCTGAGGAGCCCAAGGGACCCAAGTGATGGAGGAGGTCAATGACAGCACCGATTGACCCATGGTCTGGATCCAAGTAATTGGTGACTGCTCGTCTGTCCTTCGGCAGGGGATGAGTGTAAGGTCTGCCCACCGTTCTCATGGTAGGCTCCATTTCAGGGATGCAGCCTTGAGAGCGCATTGTGGGGTGTAGACCACCTGAACGGTGTGCCTGACTAACTCTGCTCACTTTGCAACCAAAAGACAAGCCTTGTTTGTAAGTTCTCTTGCTTATTAGAACTGCTACCTACCAATCTCAAATGTTCCACCTCCAGGTATAGGGCCCAGTTTCAGATTTCACCCAGGACACTCCTGAGTTTGCAACCATCGCCAAGTCGCAGCCCTCATCTGTCTAACCCCTAGCTAAGAAGGCTGCTGGCCCCTGGGCTGAGGTCTTGCTCCTCTTCTGTCAGCGACTCTGCAGTCTACATGCCCTCCTCACTCAATAGAACCAGGTCCTCCTAATAGCCCAGACTTTGTGAAAAGTGTGGGCACAGTTCTACAGAGTTACTTAATGTGAATTTTCCATTTGATCAAGCCTGAAACCCTGAGAGATTATTAATAAACTCCTCTCATTCATATCTGCTCCTCAGTTCTCTATACTTACCTTATCATAAATGAGTAATGCTAGTTAACAGACTGTTTTGCATACAGCATGCTGTACATACATTTTATCCTAATATAAAGATTATTTTGGTTTTTGTCCATTTAACATTGGTGTATATCCTAATATAAATCTTCAACTAATATCCATATGCCAAGATTTGCTTTACCTTCAGTATCAATAAAATGTGAAAATCTAATCACTCCTCCATTATATGGAAATAAGTTCCAGATTTTACTCAGCTGAAAAAAAGAAAAAGCAAGCAGAATGTTTTTCTGTTTCTGTTGGCTGTAGTACCTGCCCCTGTGCTATGCAGATCCCTGCAAAACTCAGGTTGCAGAAGGGCCATATTCTCAGCCGCATATATGGGAATGTCACTGGAGGTTCCAGGACCAAGCTTCCTAGTTTGCAGCCCACATCATCACTCATGTGCTGTCCCCATCAGAGTCCTGCCAGCTCTGAGGAGCCCAAGGGACCCAAGTGATGGAGGAGGTCAATGACAGCACCGATTGACCCATGGTCTGGATCCAAGTAATTGGTGACTGCTCGTCTGTCCTTCGGCAGGGGATGAGTGTAAGGTCTGCCCACCGTTCTCATGGTAGGCTCCATTTCAGGGATGCAGCCTTGAGAGCGCATTGTGGGGTGTAGACCACCTGAACGGTGTGCCTGACTAACTCTGCTCACTTTGCAACCAAAAGACAAGCCTTGTTTGTAAGTTCTCTTGCTTATTAGAACTGCTACCTACCAATCTCAAATGTTCCACCTCCAGGTATAGGGCCCAGTTTCAGATTTCACCCAGGACACTCCTGAGTTTGCAACCATCGCCAAGTCGCAGCCCTCATCTGTCTAACCCCTAGCTAAGAAGGCTGCTGGCCCCTGGGCTGAGGTCTTGCTCCTCTTCTGTCAGCGACTCTGCAGTCTACATGCCCTCCTCACTCAATAGAACCAGGTCCTCCTAATAGCCCAGACTTTGTGAAAAGTGTGGGCACAGTTCTACAGAGTTACTTAATGTGAATTTTCCATTTGATCAAGCCTGAAACCCTGAGAGATTATTAATAAACTCCTCTCATTCATATCTGCTCCTCAGTTCTCTATACTTACCTTATCATAAATGAGTAATGCTAGTTAACAGACTGTTTTGCATACAGCATGCTGTACATACATTTTATCCTAATATAAAGATTATTTTGGTTTTTGTCCATTTAACATTGGTGTCATGGAGCTCTTTCAATGAAAGTCCAACTTAGAGCAACCTGTAGACCACATGAAACTCAGTAAAAGGGAAACATTTCTGTAAATGTCTGAGGTTGTTTGTAGCATAGTATTGCCTAGTAAAACCTGGCTGATAAACATATTTCTACTTGTATTTTATGAATATTATCTAGAATCAGTCAGTGTTAGTTATGTTTCCTTGAAAACAAAATTAACATTCTTATACTTCTTTATTTGCTCAACATTGTTTTTTACATCCCACTTCTTCCTTATGAATTCTTTCAGAGGAAGTTCTTGAGATCTTGTCTTAAATTGTTGAAATTTTGCCTTCACAGAAGCTTATTTGGACAAAAGTATCTAGGTTCAGAATTACTGCTTAGCAGAACTTTTGAGCTATTGCTTTTTTGTCTGCTTCAGTTTGGCATTGTCAGTGAGAAATCTGATGTTAAACTTGTTTTCATGCATTCCCTATTCCTGTATTTTGAGTCAGCATTTATTTGGATGGAGTTTAGTTTATTCTCTGAGGATTGTTTTCATGTGTGCTAAGTTCTTGTGTGTTTGGTAACATATGTCCATGGCCTGTTGCACCTGAAGGATAACATCACTGTTTAAATGATTGGATCATATTTTATTTTCTTGTGATGTTGTAGAAATGCCTTCCTTAGCTACTGGCATGAAAAGTAGTTACAGAGAAGTCTGAAGTAACCTAACGTTTTGTCTATACATAGCTTCCTTTTCTAATTGGATGAGTATATGATACAGGTAAATTTTTTCTAAGGAGAAATCTTTGCTCAGCTAAGTTCACAAACAGATATGATTTGGTGTCTATCATTTTTTAACACAAGTTTTCTTGAGACCTCTGAAGGGTAGAGTATTCTTTAGATATGCAGATTAGTACTTTGCTACAATTAAAATTTTAAAGAGTTTTTTTGTTTGTTTTGGTCTTTGAATGGTTTTTCAGTTCCATTCATTATAAATTCTGCTTCCAAGTGCTAATTATACATGTGATGACTTTCTGTGTGGCCTTCCGTCCACAACCTCCTCCATATTCATCCCTGTATATTTATTCTTGTTCATTTTTCTTTCTTTATAATTTAATCTAGGCTTTCAGCATCTACCTGCATATGATTTAAGTCATCTTTATCTTATTTTTAGTTGTTTTTATTGTATCTTTTTTCTCTTTATATATTTCTTTTTTCATTTTATTCCTGCACTCAGCCAGCTCACCTTTTGTCTTCTGCTATCTTAGCAACTCGTTTGTCCTTTCTTTTCTTTTGTGGACAGGTAAGTAGTGTGAAATTTATCTGAGACCATAGAGAACTATATGTCTGGACTCCTAATCTTTCCAGCAACTGTTCTTGCAATGTACTTTCTTTACCTGCCTGCTTTATGTTTTCCCCCATTACTTTTTGTGGAATGTCTATACATATTAAAATTTGGGGCTCTTCTGCTTTCAATAAGTCAAATTATTTGAAGAAGATAGCTGGATAACTTGGTAGAGGTGGAAGTCATTTGAGTTGGAGCACCATAAGTTTGGGCTTCTCATCTTAATTCCTCTGCCCTGGGACACCTCTGATTTCAGCTTTCAGTATCCTGGCAGTCTTTATGACATGTCAAGTTTTTATGTGACATGTCACAGCTCTGCTACTGGGGTCTGGTGGTATGTAATAATTGTCTCTTCTCTTGCCTTAACCTTATTTTATCTATTCATGAACTGTTCAGGTTGTAAAAAAACATGTCAAGGGTCCTTCATTGTGATGTTGTAGAAATGCCTTCCTTAGCTACTGGCATGAAAAGTAGTTACAGAGAAGTCTGAAGTAACCTAACGTTTTGTCTATACATAGCTTCCTTTTCTAATTGGATGAGTATATGATACAGGTAAATTTTTTCTAAGGAGAAATCTTTGCTCAGCTAAGTTCACAAACAGATATGATTTGGTGTCTATCATTTTTTAACACAAGTTTTCTTGAGACCTCTGAAGGGTAGAGTATTCTTTAGATATGCAGATTAGTACTTTGCTACAATTAAAATTTTAAAGAGTTTTTTTGTTTGTTTTGGTCTTTGATTGTTTTTTCAGTTCCATTCATTATAAATTCTGCTTCCAAGTGCTAATTATACATGTGATGACTTTCTGTGTGGCCTTCCGTCCACAACCTCCTCCATATTCATCCCTGTATATTTATTCTTGTTCATTTTTCTTTCTTTATAATTTAATCTAGGCTTTCAGCATCTACCTGCATATGATTTAAGTCATCTTTATCTTATTTTTAGTTGTTTTTATTGTATCTTTTTTCTCTTTATATATTTCTTTTTTCATTTTATTCCTGCACTCAGCCAGCTCACCTTTTGTCTTCTGCTATCTTAGCAACTCGTTTGTCCTTTCTTTTCTTTTGTGGACAGGTAAGTAGTGTGAAATTTATCTGAGACCATAGAGAACTATATGTCTGGACTCCTAATCTTTCCAGCAACTGTTCTTGCAATGTACTTTCTTTACCTGCCTGCTTTATGTTTTCCCTCATTACTTTTTGTGGAATGTCTATACATATTAAAATTTGGGGCTCTTCTGCTTTCAATAAGTCAAATTATTTGAAGAAGATAGCTGGATAACTTGGTAGAGGTGGAAGTCATTTGAGTTGGAGCACCATAAGTTTGGGCTTCTCATCTTAATTCCTCTGCCCTGGGACACCTCTGATTTCAGCTTTCAGTATCCTGGCAGTCTTTATGACATGTCAAGTTTTTATGTGACATGTCACAGCTCTGCTACTGGGGTCTGGTGGTATGTAATAATTGTCTCTTCTCTTGCCTTAACCTTATTTTATCTATTCATGAACTGTTCAGGTTGTAGAACAGAAAAACGACTTGTCAGCAGGGTCCTTCATTCTCTTTCACCTTCCCTGTGTCTCTGTCAAGTTTACAGTCCCCGTCACTTTTCCTTGGGCCTCTCATCTTTCCAGATCTTTTTACTCATTTCGGACAGAATCATTTGCTTTTAGACAAGTGTTTCTTGTTCAGAACATTAACCAGTATGCACCCGTTCTTGAAGAAATCCCTTGTCTTAGTCTAGATTTCCCAGTATGGTAAACATGCCTCATGTTTGTGTAATTTAACTGGAGATGACAGTTTTTTGGTGGATCTCATGGGATTGGGAATACATTTTTTTTAAAGCCTTTTCTCCATTATCTTTAACTGAAAAAGCGAAACAGTTTCTGAGAGGCTGAACTGATATGATAAAAAATCTCTCCTAATAATTTTCACTGATATAAGTTACAGAGATGTTTAAAATATAGAATCAGAATTTGCTGACACACAAAATATAAAAGCCAAGGAAATGAGAGGAATCAAGGACTACTGTTACATTTTCTTGGCTTGAGATACTAGGATGACAATGGTGCCAGTCTTTTGATGTTGAAGACAGGAAGACCAGGCTTCCCTGGAGAGCATATTAGAGGTTCTCTCCTGATTTGTTATCATTGAGGAGTGTCTGATCCATCCAAGGGGGGATTTCAGGTACCCTTTTGAATATGAGTCTAGAGCTTGGGGAACAGATCTGGGCCTAATATTGAATTAGATATGGATTCTAAATACAGTAATTAGGACCTAAAAGATGGATAAACTGATTGTGAAGGTTATATAAATGGTGAAGAATTGAAGACAAGCTTTAAGATATTCTTATGTTCATAGATCAGGTACTAAAGAAAGATCAAAGGAGGCTGAGATTGGTGGAAGATCAAAGAGTACCTTCAAAGGGAAGAGGTAGCATGATTTCAAGGAGAGGGTAGTAGACTGTGTTAAATGAGTCTGAAAGGTGGGGAAGAATGAAAAAAGAGACAGATGGAAGTGAGGAAGCAGAGGGAAAGCAGATAAAATTTTTAAGAGGTTTATCTGTGATTGGCAGTTGACAAATAGGTGGTAAGATGTGGCATCAAGCTTTGTTGTTTGATTTTATTTATTTATTTTTTGGGGTGGGGGGAGGTGGGGTGGGGAGGAAGGGGGATGGGCGGGCCACTTCTATTGGTCTTTCATTTGTCTATTTTCATCCATCTTTGTTCTTTGGCCAGTGTGGGCCTCCCATCACAGTGGCCTCTATTGTTGAAGAGCACTGGCTCTGGGTGCATGCGCTCCAGAGCTCCGGCTCGGTAATTGGACACATTGGTCCAGCCGCTCCGCAGCACGTGGGATCTTCCCAGGCCAGGGATCGAACCGGCGCCCCTTGCACTGCAAGGCGGTGTCCTTACCCACTGGACCACCAGGGAAGCCCTGTTGTTTGATTTTAATGTGAAAGCTACTAGAGCATGTTTGTGTTCTTCTGGAAAAGACACATAGAAGGGGAGAGATAAATTGTGCAAGAGAGAGATGCACAATTGGCACTGTATAGTCTTTGAAAGACAAGAGGCAATTTGGTCCAGAGCAAAAGTGAGACTGTCAGTGGACAGAAGCGTGGTCAGGTCATTTGTTGAAATAGAATAGAAGAGAGAATATGGATGTTAATGCCAGAAGGTTCGTCAGTATGTTGGTGGGAAGATGAAGTTTCTTTCTGATGGCTTCTATCTTCTCTGTGAAGTTCAAGAGGAGGTCTTCATGTTGCTGAGGGAGAACAATTTTGTAGGACTTGAAATGATAAAGATGTAGAAACCCTCCCATCGTTATAACCTCAAATTGTTAAAGTTGTTATATTTAAATTGTTGTCTTATATTCAGGGACTTTTCTGGAAAATAGTTAATGAAACTATAAACCAAGACTACATGCCTACTGAGGCATCACTGTAAGTTAATGCCTCTTCGTATACAAGTTTTACAGGTTTAAAGACTTGAGCCATGTAGATTCTAAATAGTTTGCTCAATGTGATATAATTGGGAGGTGAGGGAACTAGAATTCAATACAAACTGATCTTAGTGCCTGTGCTGCTAATCATCACACTAGAGTGCCTCTGCCCATCACTGTGTTTGAATCACCCCCCTCACACACACAACGAAAGGATGTCTTTTCTCATTACTGTCCTTACCTCTGTTCAAAAGCTCATGTAACTCACTCAACAGTTCTTTTTATTCAAAGATTCTGGATAAAAGACCTCATTTCTAGACTAGTGAAGTTAAGAGTTAGAAATAAAACTATACATTCTCATTATCACTTTCAGTGGACATTAAAAGTTTTTATTTTTCATCTTTAATAAATAACCCATGATAGAAAACTAGAAATTTGACAGAACTCTGTAATTTACAGTGTGCATGTGTCTTCATGAATAATCTCTTCTCTCAATATGGTGTTAATATTTGCCTTTATGAGCATGTTTCTATTCAATGATTTCCTTTCTCTTTTTAAAAAGACAAAAAAAAGAACTCAGACAATTGACAGAGTATCTGTATGAAGCAGAGAAGAACAAAAATTTGCTGTCTTGGCACTGAGTTAATGAATTATATTTGAAAGAAAATAAGGAAATAAGGAAAATAAGATAGCATAAATATGTATAATTTATTTGGGGGTAAATAGTATATTAATGATGTGGAGCACCTAAAATGTATGTCTTTCCCTTTTTTTTTTTTAACACTTATTTTGCTTTTTAATTCAAGAAGTATTGGATGGTTTACTATTGACTAAAATTAATACTTGAAATTCATACTTGCATTGGGAAAAATTGAAAGACAATCATTAAAATGAAAATTTAACAAGAAGTTATTCACAGAATTCAATTCATCCTGCAGTTTTTTAAGACTATGTTTTGCTGAGGAGAGGAGAGAATAAACATTCAGCCAAAAATGCAAATAACAGAACACAAGATAAGAGTGTTTGATTAAAGGCTAAAGTCCCAAGTTTGCTTATTTTATATTTTTCTTGTTAGAGTGGCTCTGCCTGAGACCTATGTTACCCTAGACACCAGGACTCACTATAGATGGCTTAAGAATGAAGAGCCTTAGGGCTTCCCTTATTTTGGCATGCAAGGGGCACTGGTTCGATCCCTGGTACAGTTAGATCCCACATGCCACGGAGCAGCTGGACAGGTAATTCACTAAAAAAACAGTTCTTTTTATTCAAAAGATTCTGGGATCACACAACCGAAAGGATGTCTTTTCTCATTACTGTCCTTACCTCTGTTCAAAAGCTCATGTAACTCACTCAACAGTTCTTTTTATTCAAAGATTCTGGATAAAAGACCTCATTTCTAGACTAGTGAAGTTAAGAGTTAGAAATAAAACTATACATTCTCATTATCACTTTCAGTGGACATTAAAAGTTTTTATTTTTCATCTTTAATAAATAACCCATGATAGAAAACTAGAAATTTGACAGAACTCTGTAATTTACAGTGTGCATGTGTCTTCATGAATAATCTCTTCTCTCAATATGGTGTTAATATTTGCCTTTATGAGCATGTTTCTATTCAATGATTTCCTTTCACTTTTTTTAACAAGACAAAAAAAAGAACTCAGACAATTGACAGAGTATCTGTATGAAGCAGAGAAGAACAAAAATTTGCTGTCTTGGCACTGAGTTAATGAATTATATTTGAAAGAAAATAAGGAAATAAGGAAAATAAGATAGCATAAATATGTATAATTTATTTGGGGGTAAATAGTATATTAATGATGTGGAGCACCTAAAATGTATGTCTTTCCCTTTTTTTTTTTTAACACTTATTTTGCTTTTTAATTCAAGAAGTATTGGATGGTTTACTATTGACTAAAATTAATACTTGAAATTCATACTTGCATTGGGAAAAATTGAAAGACAATCATTAAAATGAAAATTTAACAAGAAGTTATTCACAGAATTCAATTCATCCTGCAGTTTTTAAGACTATGTTTTGCTGAGGAGAGGAGAGAATAAACATTCAGCCAAAAATGCAAATAACAGAACACAAGATAAGAGTGTTTGATTAAAGGCTAAAGTCCCAAGTTTGCTTATTTTATATTTTTCTTGTTAGAGTGGCTCTGCCTGAGACCTATGTTACCCTAGACACCAGGACTCACTATAGATGGCTTAAGAATGAAGAGCCTTAGGGCTTCCCTGGTGGTCCAGTGGGTAGAGAGTCCGCCTGGCAGTGCAAGGGGCACTGGTTCGATCCCTGGTACAGTTAGATCCCACATGCCACGGAGCAGCTGGACAGGTGTGTCCAATTACCAGCCAGCGCTCTGGAGCTGGTGCTCTGCAGAAGAGAGGCCACTGCAATGGGAGGCCAAAGAATTAAGACAGATGAAAATAAGTAAGTGAAAGGCCAATAAAAGAGGCCAGAAGGGCTTCCCTGGTGGTCCAGTGGGTAAGGACACCGCCTTGCAGTGCAAGGGGCGACGGTTCGATCCCTGGCCTGGGAGGATCCCACGTGTCACAGAGCCGCTGGACCGATGTGTCCAATTTCCCAGCGGAGCTCTGGAGGGGACAACAGAGGCCACCGCGGTGGGAGGAACACAATGGCCAACGAACAAAGACGGATGAAAATCGCAAAACGAAAGACCAATAGAAGTGGCCCACCTGACCCCCCCCCACCCCACCCCCCCATAATAATAAATAAATCTTTAAAAAAAAAAAAAAAGAAGTGGCCCGTCCGCCCCTCCCACCCAAACCCGCCCTCCCCACCCCACCCCCCCAAAAAAAGGCCAAAAAAAGAAAGAATGAAGAGCCTTACATGTACAGAAGAGTATCATGTAATTTGCATTTTCTGGAGATAATGAGGAAGTTCTGAGCAGAGTTATTCCCTATCTGAGGATGGAACTTCCTGATTCTGCAAAAGGGAATTTGTTTTTCTTTCAAAGAGGGTAACACATAATTTCACTTTTATGATACAGGCTTTTTAAAGAAAAACTAATTAAAGCTTATATTAGTCATAGTTATATTCAAAAGTCCTCGTGTAGTATGCTGTTTCAAGGTCAATTAATTTGTTCTTAAAATTTGGTAAAG
This sequence comes from Tragulus kanchil, assembly GCA_022376925.1. Classification (NCBI taxonomy): domain Eukaryota; kingdom Metazoa; phylum Chordata; class Mammalia; order Artiodactyla; family Tragulidae; genus Tragulus; species Tragulus kanchil. The sequence continues at coordinate 49,765,436 of JAIOJX010000029.1, read as the reverse complement.
TGTAGTTTTGAAGGGGTTTTTAAAAAAATTCAGCCAAAAATTGTTTTGCTGAGAGAGGAGAGAATAAACATTCAGCCAAAATGCAAATAACAGAACACAAGATAAGAGTGTTTGATTAAAGGCTAAAGTCCCAAGTTTGCTTATTTTATATTTTTCTTGTTAGAGTGGCTCTGCCTGAGACCTATGTTACCCTAGACACCAGGACTCACTATAGATGGCTTAAGAATGAAGAGCCTTAGGGCTTCCCTGGTGGTCCAGTGGGTAGAGAGTCCGCCTGGCAGTGCAAGGGGCACTGGTTCGATCCCTGGTACAGTTAGATCCCACATGCCACGGAGCAGCTGGACAGGTGTGTCCAATTACCAGCCAGCGCTCTGGAGCTGGTGCTCTGCAGAAGAGAGGCCACTGCAATGGGAGGCCAAAGAATTAAGACAGATGAAAATAAGTAAGTGAAAGGCCAATAAAAGAGGCCAGAAGGGCTTCCCTGGTGGTCCAGTGGGTAAGGACACCGCCTTGCAGTGCAAGGGGCGACGGTTCGATCCCTGGCCTGGGAGGATCCCACGTGTCACAGAGCCGCTGGACCGATGTGTCCAATTTCCCAGCCGGAGCTCTGGAGCGACAACAGAGGCCACCGCGATGGGAGGCCCACACTGGCCAAAGAACAAAGATGGATGAAAATAGACAAATGAAAGACCAATAGAAGTGGCCCACCTGCTCCCCTCCCTCCCCACCCCCCCATAATAATAAATAAATCTTTAAAAAAAAAAAAAAAAGAAGTGGCCCGTCCGCCCCCCTCCCACCCAAACCCGCCCTCCCCACCCCACCCCCCCAAAAAAAGGCCAAAAAAAGAAAGAATGAAGAGCCTTACATGTACAGAAGAGTATCATGTAATTTGCATTTTCTGGAGATAATGAGGAAGTTCTGAGCAGAGTTATTCCCTATCTGAGGATGGAACTTCCTGATTCTGCAAAAGGGAATTTGTTTTTCTTTCAAAGAGGGTAACACATAATTTCACTTTTATGATACAGGCTTTTTAAAGAAAAACTAATTAAAGCTTATATTAGTCATAGTTATATTCAAAAGTCCTCGTGTAGTATGCTGTTTCAAGGTCAATTAATTTGTTCTTAAAATTTGGTAAAAGAAGTGTAGAATTTCACAATTCAGAACAAATTAAGATATTTTGATAACATTCCTAAAACCACATACAGATCATTATTTGATTGTCTTTGACCTCACTGAAATGTCAGACACGGCAGACATGTTGTATGGTTTGCTTCAGGTTCATGGTCATGGAAATTCTGTATCCAGAGGAATGTTGGGAAAATGCCCACTTTTTCCGTTTAAAGAATAGATGTTTAAAAAATCAGAGGACTACGTTTTTAGTTATTCCTCTTTTACCCCTTACCAGGATTCTTGATCTTGGAATATGCTGCCTAAAGTTGACTTTTGTGTGTTTTGGGAGGGGGTTGGTGGGCAGGCGGGCCACTTCTATTGGTCTTTCATTTGTCTATTTTCATCCATCTTTTTTTGTTCTTTGGTCCATGTGGGCCTCCCATCGCAGTGACCTCTGTTGTCGCAGAGCACTGGCTCTGGGCACGTGCACTCCAGAGCTCCAGCTCGGTAATTGGACACATCAGTCCAGCTGCTCCGTGGCATGTGGGATCCTCCCAGGCCAGGGATCGAATTGGCGCCCCTTGCACTGCAAGGCAGTGTCCTTACCCACTGGACCACCAGGGAAGCCCTAAAGTTGACTTCTAAGAGTCAAAATTTTGGGCAAGATCCTAGCCAACAAAAAAGGCAGGAGCCTCCTCCTCACTGAGAATGGAGGTAATTTTCCTGAATCAATAATGGACATTTCTAACTATGATCCTTGAGATTGATAACCCAGAAAATAGGAAATGCTTAAAATGTAACATAACCTGAGATATTTGAAAATATTATCTAAGATTCTTGCCAGAAAGGCCAAAAAGAAAGAATGAAGAGCCTTACATGTACAGAAGAGTATCATGTAATTTGCATTTTCTGGAGATAATGAGGAAGTTCTGAGCAGAGTTATTCCCTATCTGAGGATGGAACTTCCTGATTCTGCAAAAGGGAATTTGTTTTTCTTTCAAAGAGGGTAACACATAATTTCACTTTTATGATACAGGCTTTTTAAAGAAAAACTAATTAAAGCTTATATTAGTCATAGTTATATTCAAAAGTCCTCGTGTAGTATGCTGTTTCAAGGTCAATTAATTTGTTCTTAAAATTTGGTAAAAGAAGTGTAGAATTTCACAATTCAGAACAAATTAAGATATTTTGATAACATTCCTAAAACCACATACAGATCATTATTTGATTGTCTTTGACCTCACTGAAATGTCAGACACGGCAGACATGTTGTATGGTTTGCTTCAGGTTCATGGTCATGGAAATTCTGTATCCAGAGGAATGTTGGGAAAATGCCCACTTTTTCCGTTTAAAGAATAGATGTTTAAAAAATCAGAGGACTACGTTTTTAGTTATTCCTCTTTTACCCCTTACCAGGATTCTTGATCTTGGAATATGCTGCCTAAAGTTGACTTTTGTGTGTTTTGGGAGGGGGTTGGTGGGCAGGCGGGCCACTTCTATTGGTCTTTCATTTGTCTATTTTCATCCATCTTTTTTTGTTCTTTGGTCCATGTGGGCCTCCCATCGCAGTGACCTCTGTTGTCGCAGAGCACTGGCTCTGGGCACGTGCACTCCAGAGCTCCAGCTCGGTAATTGGACACATCAGTCCAGCTGCTCCGTGGCATGTGGGATCCTCCCAGGCCAGGGATCGAATTGGCGCCCCTTGCACTGCAAGGCAGTGTCCTTACCCACTGGACCACCAGGGAAGCCCTAAAGTTGACTTCTAAGAGTCAAAATTTTGGGCAAGATCCTAGCCAACAAAAAAGGCAGGAGCCTCCTCCTCACTGAGAATGGAGGTAATTTTCCTGAATCAATAATGGACATTTCTAACTATGATCCTTGAGATTGATAACCCAGAAAATAGGAAATGCTTAAAATGTAACATAACCTGAGATATTTGAAAATATTATCTAAGATTCTTGCATGTTCTAGAATCAAAATTGGTTCTTATATCTTGTAAACAAATGCTATTAGAAGAGATTTTTTTCTTTTAGACTCGTGCTCTTTGTTATTCAAAAATCCTTTCAATTTAAACTAGTTCACTTACCTATTTTTTCTTATCACTCCAATGAAATAAGTATGAGTTGGCAGTATCATAGAAAAGGAAATCGAATTCCTCCAAAATTCGCTGCCTTGAGGTAAATCACCTCCTGGAGATGGTAAGAATTAATGGCAGCTCCAGGGCGTCAGATCTTTGATATGCTCCCCACAGCTTCAGTTCATATATGGTCTTGTCTCTGATTGACGAGGAATAAGATATCAGTAAGCTAACGATCAAATAAGCAGCACTGAAAATGAAAGGGCCTAGAGAAAATGATCCATCCTAGAAGCTGAGCCGTGGGAGGAAATGGATTGATTAGATTTCATTTTCTATCCAGGATCATGCCTCTGCTTCTTTGATAATTAAACTGTAGGCTAAAAATGTAGGGATGGGGAGAAGATAGGAGGGGAGAAAACCCTCACATGATAAAAGCTCAGGCTAGATTCTGTGATTTTAAATATTAATTTCAAACAGTTGTAAAAAGAAAAGTATTAGCTTTAGATAGCATATTGACTTTCTGCAGAAAAGAATGCTGTCTTCCTATGCCTGGGGAGACAGCAATCTAGCTGGCACACTGGCAGTCAATGTGAATTCATTAAAGAAAACAGAATGTAAAAGGTGTCTTTAAAAGTCTGTCTCTGTTTATAGATTCTTTCAGTATGAAATAGTTTTGATGTTGAAAATCAACAAAACAAACAAATGAGACAAGGCAAGCAAACAAATGGAATAATCCTAAAAGAAATCATCAGCCTCTAAAATTCTTCTGACTACCCAGCTCTTTAAGAAAAACGTAAGTAAGATTTCTGTGATGCTTTTTGACCACCAGGAAGCCCTAAAGTTGACTTCTAAGAGTCAAAATTTTGGGCAAGATCCTAGCCAACAAAAAGGCAGGAGCCTCCTCCTCACTGAGAATGGAGGTAATTTTCCTGAATCAATAATGGACATTTCTAACTATGATCCTTGAGATTGATAACCCAGAAAATAGGAAATGCTTAAAATGTAACATAACCTGAGATATTTGAAAATATTATCTAAGATTCTTGCATGTTCTAGAATCAAAATTGGTTCTTATATCTTGTAAACAAATGCTATTAGAAGAGATTTTTTTCTTTTAGACTCGTGCTCTTTGTTATTCAAAAATCCTTTCAATTTAAACTAGTTCACTTACCTATTTTTTCTTATCACTCCAATGAAATAAGTATGAGTTGGCAGTATCATAGAAAAGGAAATCGAATTCCTCCAAAATTCGCTGCCTTGAGGTAAATCACCTCCTGGAGATGGTAAGAATTAATGGCAGCTCCAGGGCGTCAGATCTTTGATATGCTCCCCACAGCTTCAGTTCATATATGGTCTTGTCTCTGATTGACGAGGAATAAGATATCAGTAAGCTAACGATCAAATAAGCAGCACTGAAAATGAAAGGGCCTAGAGAAAATGATCCATCCTAGAAGCTGAGCCGTGGGAGGAAATGGATTGATTAGATTTCATTTTCTATCCAGGATCATGCCTCTGCTTCTTTGATAATTAAACTGTAGGCTAAAAATGTAGGGATGGGGAGAAGATAGGAGGGGAGAAAACCCTCACATGATAAAAGCTCAGGCTAGATTCTGTGATTTTAAATATTAATTTCAAACAGTTGTAAAAAGAAAAGTATTAGCTTTAGATAGCATATTGACTTTCTGCAGAAAAGAATGCTGTCTTCCTATGCCTGGGGAGACAGCAATCTAGCTGGCACACTGGCAGTCAATGTGAATTCATTAAAGAAAACAGAATGTAAAAGGTGTCTTTAAAAGTCTGTCTCTGTTTATAGATTCTTTCAGTATGAAATAGTTTTGATGTTGAAAATCAACAAAACAAACAAATGAGACAAGGCAAGCAAACAAATGGAATAATCCTAAAAGAAATCATCAGCCTCTAAAATTCTTCTGACTACCCAGCTCTTTAAGAAAAACGTAAGTAAGATTTCTGTGAGCTAATTTTATGCTTTATACGTATCCATTTGCTCCTTTTTTCTTAATTACCTAAATCAGCATGCTTAGTGTAGAAAAAAATAGAAAAAAATACAAAAAACACAAAGCAGGGGCTTCCCTGGTGGTCCAGTGAGTAAGGACACAGCCTTGCAGTGCAAGGGGCGCTGGCTGAAGCCCTGGCCTGGGAAGATCCCACTTGCTGCGAAGCGGCTGGACTGATGTGTCCAATTACCGAGCCAGAGCTCTGGAGCGCATGCGCCCAGAGCCGGTGCTCTGCGACAACAGAGGCCACCACGATGGGAGGCCCACAAGAGTCAAAGAACAAAGATGGATGAAAATGGACAAATGAAAGACCAATAGAAGTGGCCCACCTGCTCCCCTCCCTCCCCACCCTGCCCCCACCAAAATAAAGAAAGAAAGAAATCTTTAAAAAAAAAAACACAAAGCAACCATCTATGCTCTTTTCCTTCAGCTATAACAAACTTTGATATTTTGTATGGTATTCTTTTGTATTTTTCCCCTGGTTAATTTTTTTCCCAAATTGCCGTGAAATGCAATGTTTTTGTGTGTGTGTTTTCATGAATAATTTACACAGAAATCTACATAAAATAATTAATAAGAATAGAAGCACAATATTTTAATATATGTAATATATTTAATAAATATTAGGATATACTCTTTCATATATAGAGATGCATTATGAATTACTTAAGTATAAACCAGATAAAGGACATTTAGAATATCTTTAAGTTATTCTATTATAACAGTGATACAATGGGCATATTTGTACATATCGGTGCCAGTTAAATTTTCTTCTGTTTTCCATTTATTGTCATTTTGCAGTTTGCATTTTTAAATAAGTCCTTTTTTTTTTGTTTCTTCATTATCAAGCAAACAATGGCAATAATCCTAAAAAAAAATCTATCAGATTCTTTCAGTATGAAATAGTTTTGATGTTGAAAATCAACAAAACAAACAAATGAGACAAGGCAAGCAAACAAATGGAATAATCCTAAAAGAAATCATCAGCCTCTAAAATTCTTCTGACTACCCAGCTCTTTAAGAAAAACGTAAGTAAGATTTCTGTGAGCTAATTTTATGCTTTATACGTATCCATTTGCTCCTTTTTTCTTAATTACCTAAATCAGCATGCTTAGTGTAGAAAAAAATAGAAAAAAATACAAAAAACACAAAGCAGGGGCTTCCCTGGTGGTCCAGTGAGTAAGGACACAGCCTTGCAGTGCAAGGGGCGCTGGCTGAAGCCCTGGCCTGGGAAGATCCCACTTGCTGCGAAGCGGCTGGACTGATGTGTCCAATTACCGAGCCAGAGCTCTGGAGCGCATGCGCCCAGAGCCGGTGCTCTGCGACAACAGAGGCCACCACGATGGGAGGCCCACAAGAGTCAAAGAACAAAGATGGATGAAAATGGACAAATGAAAGACCAATAGAAGTGGCCCACCTGCTCCCCTCCCCCCCCACCCTGCCCCCACCAAAATAAAGAAAGAAAGAAATCTTTAAAAAAAAAAAAAAAACACAAAGCAACCATCTATGCTCTTTTCCTTCAGCTATAACAAACTTTGATATTTTGTATGGTATTCTTTTGTATTTTTCCCCTGGTTAATTTTTTTCCCAAATTGCCGTGAAATGCAATGTTTTTGTGTGTGTGTTTTCATGAATAATTTACACAGAAATCTACATAAAATAATTAATAAGAATAGAAGCACAATATTTTAATATATGTAATATATTTAATAAATATTAGGATATACTCTTTCATATATAGAGATGCATTATGAATTACTTAAGTATAAACCAGATAAAGGACATTTAGAATATCTTTAAGTTATTCTATTATAACAGTGATACAATGGGCATATTTGTACATATCGGTGCCAGTTAAATTTTCTTCTGTTTTCCATTTATTGTCATTTTGCAGTTTGCATTTTTAAATAAGTCCTTTTGTTAAATCTTCCATCTCACTAAATCATGTTTTATTTAAGTTTCTTCTTATTTTTAGCTTCTTATTGTTTGTATATTTTTAAATTGCAGCTCTCATTTATGAACCTATATGTATTTATGTGTATCTATATACATTAAATATTTTGCCTATATTGCATATATTTCTATTACACAATGTTTATATTTGAATATGTATATTTCTATTTCAACTATATGAAATAGATAATGTACTAAATATATATTAATAAGAACTATATATATATTTAATCTCTAAACAGCAGTATTTTAGAGAAGCGTGTTTCTGTTATCATGGGCAAGAAAGCCTCTCTGAGGATATTAATTATATGTATTGAAACTTTTTCTCTGTTATGTCTACTTTATTGTGATGTTAATTTTCTTGTAATTTAGATTTGGCAATTCCAGTGCCTTTGACTCTTCCCCAACCTTTTGTGGTTTTTTCCTCAATCTCTGAAAATGCTTATGTGAGTCTAGACTGCAGTTTGAAAGGCAGGGAGCATTTCCTTGGTTTTTATGAGGGTCTCTGAGGACTTTGCAGTGAATGCTGCAGTGAAGGTTCTGACTTGCTATGTGCACAGGATAAGAGTACCTAGGGGCAAGCATCACTTCTGAGTCACTTATCTTCAAAATACTTTCTCCTTGAAGTGTGTTTGTGGTTGTAAGGCACTTGGGACACTGCTCAGATTCATTGGCCCAGTCTAAGAGTACATAGTGTGAAAATGTCCCATTTCAGACATTTTCAGAAAATGTCACAGAATTGTGTTCTTTGGTTTACTGAAGAAAGGGGCATGTTGAATGGGCAGTCCTCATAGTCGGTTATTCAGACAGTAGAGAAATTTGTTCAGCCAAGATATACATTTCCCTCAGTGTCACTGGGGTCAAATATCTTTACATGTATTTCACTGAACACTAGTGTCTACATGTTTATGAGTCATATGTTTATATTTTTTACCCATACTCCATTGTTTGTGTTGTGGTTTTTTTTTTAATGATTCTAGGGAATATCATCTACCTTATATGTTTAGATTTTTTCTTCCCACTTTATTAGTCACATTTCATGAGTCATTTGCTTTTTAAAACCCTTCAGAAGTTTTCAATTTTAATGTAGTTAAATGTGTCAGTGGTTCCCTTTCTGAATTTTTCATTTTCTAGCTTTTGCTTTTGAGCATGTTTGAAGCTTTCTTTCCTTCACCAAGATTATATATGAAGTTGCATGTCTTTTTCCCTGATATTTCTTTTACTTTAAAATTTCAGTCTTAGTAAGTCATGGGGTTTAATGTATAGCACAGTGACTATAGTTACTAATACTGCATTGCACACTTGAAAGTTGTGTTGACTAAACAGAGATACACACCTTGAGAGTTGTGAGTTAAGTTTTATTGGGACAAAGTGAGAACTACCACCTAGGAGACAGCACCTCAGTTAGTTCTGAGAGACTGCTCCAAAGAGGTAGTTGGAAAAAGTCAGTATGTAAGATTTTGGTGAAGGGGGAATTCAGTGCAATCAAGCACTTACTTTACAAGAGGTCTGGTGTTATGAGGGTCTCTGAGGACTTTGCAGTGAATGCTGCAGTGAAGGTTCTGACTTGCTATGTGCACAGGATAAGAGTACCTAGGGGCAAGCATCACTTCTGAGTCACTTATCTTCAAAATACTTTCTCCTTGAAGTGTGTTTGTGGTTGTAAGGCACTTGGGACACTGCTCAGATTCATTGGCCCAGTCTAAGAGTACATAGTGTGAAAATGTCCCATTTCAGACATTTTCAGAAAATGTCACAGAATTGTGTTCTTTGGTTTACTGAAAAAAGGGGGCATGTTGAATGGGCAGTCCTCATAGTCGGTTATTCAGACAGTAGAGAAATTTGTTCAGCCAAGATATACATTTCCCTCAGTGTCACTGGGGTCAAATATCTTTACATGTATTTCACTGAACACTAGTGTCTACATGTTTATGAGTCATATGTTTATATTTTTTACCCATACTCCATTGTTTGTGTTGTGGTTTTTTTAATGATTCTAGGGAATATCATCTACCTTATATGTTTAGATTTTTTCTTCCCACTTTATTAGTCACATTTCATGAGTCATTTGCTTTTTAAAACCCTTCAGAAGTTTTCAATTTTAATGTAGTTAAATGTGTCAGTGGTTCCCTTTCTGAATTTTTCATTTTCTAGCTTTTGCTTTTGAGCATGTTTGAAGCTTTCTTTCCTTCACCAAGATTATATATGAAGTTGCATGTCTTTTTCCCTGATATTTCTTTTACTTTAAAATTTCAGTCTTAGTAAGTCATGGGGTTTAATGTATAGCACAGTGACTATAGTTACTAATACTGCATTGCACACTTGAAAGTTGTGTTGACTAAACAGAGATACACACCTTGAGAGTTGTGAGTTAAGTTTTATTGGGACAAAGTGAGAACTACCACCTAGGAGACAGCACCTCAGTTAGTTCTGAGAGACTGCTCCAAAGAGGTAGTTGGAAAAAGTCAGTATGTAAGATTTTGGTGAAGGGGGAATTCAGTGCAATCAAGCACTTACTTTACAAGAGGTCTGGTGTTAGTCTTGAGGATCTGATGTCATCATGAAGGGATTTAGTGCTTTTCTAGAGATGAGGAGATGCAAGGATCGGGATCATGAACTCACTTCCTAAAAATATCCAACTATCTAAAACCTGTCCCACCAGATTCCCTGGAAAACGGAGTGCCTCACTCCACCCTGAGCTCCCTCAGAGGGTGTTGAAGGCCAACGGCCACAGCAGCACAGGGTTCAATCTCCACAGGTGAATCGCAAACGCCCTTGTTGTTCATTCGCTGACAATGCACTTGGCAAGTGCCCATTTGCAGTTGACAGGAGAGTGCCCGTTGTAGTTGACAGTTGCTAAGAGAGTAAATTATAGAAGTTTTCATCACAACAAGAAAATCTGTAGGCCTTCCCTAGTGGTCCAGTGGGTAAAGAGTGCACCTGGCAGTGCAAGGGGCACCAGTTCGATTCCTGGCCCAGGAAGATCCCATGTGCTGATGAGCAGCTAGATCGGTGTGTCCAATTATGAGCCAGCGCTCTGGAGTGCATGTGCCCAGAGCTGGTGCTCTGCAATGAGAGAGGCTACTGCAATGGCAGGCCCACACAGGCCAAAGAATAAGGATGGATGAAAATAAATACGTAAAAAAAAAAAAAAAAAACAATAAAATAGGCCAAAAAGTTTTTTAAATTATTTAACTATATATGTTTATGGATATTATAATAACTAGACCTATCGTGGTGATCATTCTGCAATGTACACAAATACTGAATCATTATATTGTACATCTGAAACTAATATAATGTTATATAGCAATTATTCCCCAGTGAAAAATAAAATTTTAGGACTTTATGCTTCCTGGAATTTAATTTGGTAAATGGAGTAACAAAGGAAACATTAAACATTTTATTTTTCCAAATGGTAGTTGTCTGGACTTTCTTTATTGACCAGTTCATAACTTTCCCTGTGGCTTCTAGTGTCATCTCTATCGTAAAGCACATTTATATATAATCATAAGTCTTTTTTAGTGTTCATTTTCTCCAAAGAGGTAGTTGAAAGTCGTATGTAAGATTGGAGGGGATCAGTGCAATCAAGCACTTACTTTACAAGAGGTCTGGTGTTAGTCTTGAGGATCTGATGTCATCATGAAGGGATTTAGTGCTTTTCTAGAGATGAGGAGATGCAAGGATCGGGATCATGAACTCACTTCCTAAAAATATCCAACTATCTAAAACCTGTCCCACCAGATTCCCTGGAAAACGGAGTGCCTCACTCCACCCTGAGCTCCCTCAGAGGGTGTTGAAGGCCAACGGCCACAGCAGCACAGGGTTCAATCTCCACAGGTGAATCGCAAACGCCCTTGTTGTTCATTCGCTGACAATGCACTTGGCAAGTGCCCATTTGCAGTTGACAGGAGAGTGCCCGTTGTAGTTGACAGTTGCTAAGAGAGTAAATTATAGAAGTTTTCATCACAACAAGAAAATCTGTAGGCCTTCCCTAGTGGTCCAGTGGGTAAAGAGTGCACCTGGCAGTGCAAGGGGCACCAGTTCGATTCCTGGCCCAGGAAGATCCCATGTGCTGATGAGCAGCTAGATCGGTGTGTCCAATTATGAGCCAGCGCTCGGGAGTGCATGTGCCCAGAGCTGGTGCTCTGCAATGAGAGAGGCTACTGCAATGGCAGGCCCACACAGGCCAAAGAATAAGGATGGATGAAAATAAATACGTAAAAAAAAAAAAAAAAACAATAAAATAGGCCAAAAAGTTTTTTAAATTATTTAACTATATATGTTTATGGATATTATAATAACTAGACCTATCGTGGTGATCATTCTGCAATGTACACAAATACTGAATCATTATATTGTACATCTGAAACTAATATAATGTTATATAGCAATTATTCCCCAGTGAAAAATAAAATTTTAGGACTTTATGCTTCCTGGAATTTAATTTGGTAAATGGAGTAACAAAGGAAACATTAAACATTTTATTTTTCCAAATGGTAGTTGTCTGGACTTTCTTTATTGACCAGTTCATAACTTTCCCTGTGGCTTCTAGTGTCATCTCTATCGTAAAGCACATTTATATATAATCATAAGTCTTAATATTCTAGTTTTGTCAGTTCCATTTTGTTTACTTACTATATTATTTAAGCAGCAAAGATTCTCCAGTTTTATAATTTTCTGTATAGAATTTTTTAGTTTTAATTGCTTGATATCCACATGTTTGCAGCTATTTTGAATAGATTCATTTAAATGTTTTATTTTATAATGTTTATTGCATATAAAGAGATGCAGTTGACTTTGTAAAGTGACATTTTTATTGTAAATTTCCAAGAATCGCTTGATAATGCTAATTAATTTGTTACCACTTATTAATTCTAATGATTTAACTTTAGCTTCATTTTGGATTTTTGTATGCACAATTTTTTCAAATATTTATTTTTCCTGCTTTATTTTGCTCCCAGTTGCATTGAGTTGTAATGGACATGTAGTGCTGTGTAAGATTATGGTGTACAGCATAAGATTTGACTTATGTACATCATGAAATGATTACCACAATATGTTTAGTTAACATCTTGTATCAGTTCAATTCAGTGGCTCAGTCATGTCCAACTGTCTGACCTCATGGACTGCAGCACGCCAGGCTTCCTTATCCTTCACCATCTCCTGGAGCTTGCTCACATTCATGTGCATTGAGTCAGTGATGCGATCCAATCATCATCTTATATAGATACAGAATTAAATAGAAAAAGATATTTTATCCTTGTGATAAGAACTCTTACCACTTACTCTCTTAAATAACTTTCATGGACAACATAGCAATACTGCTTGTATCTATCATGGTGTACATTGTATTCCTAGTTCTTATTTATTTTGTAACTGGAAGTTTGTACTTTCTGATGACCTTCATTCAGTTCTCACTCTTCCCAACCCCTGCTCTAGTAACCACAACTCTGATCTCTTTTCATTATATTGTACATCTGAAACTAATATAATGTTATATAGCAATTATTCCCCAGTGAAAATAAAATTTTAGGACTTTATGCTTCCTGGAATTTAATTTGGTAAATGGAGTAACAAAGGAAACATTAAACATTTTATTTTTCCAAATGGTAGTTGTCTGGACTTTCTTTATTGACCAGTTCATAACTTTCCCTGTGGCTTCTAGTGTCATCTCTATCGTAAAGCACATTTATATATAATCATAAGTCTTAATATTCTAGTTTTGTCAGTTCCATTTTGTTTACTTACTATATTATTTAAGCAGCAAAGATTCTCCAGTTTTATAATTTTCTGTATAGAATTTTTTAGTTTTAATTGCTTGATATCCACATGTTTGCAGCTATTTTGAATAGATTCATTTAAATGTTTTATTTTATAATGTTTATTGCATATAAAGAGATGCAGTTGACTTTGTAAAGTGACATTTTTATTGTAAATTTCCAAGAATCGCTTGATAATGCTAATTAATTTGTTACCACTTATTAATTCTAATGATTTAACTTTAGCTTCATTTTGGATTTTTGTATGCACAATTTTTTCAAATATTTATTTTTCCTGCTTTATTTTGCTCCCAGTTGCATTGAGTTGTAATGGACATGTAGTGCTGTGTAAGATTATGGTGTACAGCATAAGATTTGACTTATGTACATCATGAAATGATTACCACAATATGTTTAGTTAACATCTTGTATCAGTTCAATTCAGTGGCTCAGTCATGTCCAACTGTCTGACCTCATGGACTGCAGCACGCCAGGCTTCCTTATCCTTCACCATCTCCTGGAGCTTGCTCACATTCATGTGCATTGAGTCAGTGATGCGATCCAATCATCATCTTATATAGATACAGAATTAAATAGAAAAAGATATTTTATCCTTGTGATAAGAACTCTTACCACTTACTCTCTTAAATAACTTTCATGGACAACATAGCAATACTGCTTGTATCTATCATGGTGTACATTGTATTCCTAGTTCTTATTTATTTTGTAACTGGAAGTTTGTACTTTCTGATGACCTTCATTCAGTTCTCACTCTTCCCAACCCCTGCTCTAGTAACCACAACTCTGATCTCTTTTTCTATGAATTTGTGAGTTTCTTTGTTTTTGAAGTATGATTGGCCTACAATACTGTGTTATTTCCTAGTATACAGCATTGTGATTCAGTATTTCTATATATTTCAAAATGATCAGATCACAATAAATCTTGTTACCATCTGTTACCACACAAAGATATTACTTATTGACTATATCCTTCACCATATATATCATACCCATGACTCATTTATTATGCACCTGGAAGTCTGTACCTCTTAGTCTCCTTTGCCTATTTCTCTCCTTCCCCCTTTCCCTCTGGAAACCACCTGTTTACTCTCTCTTTTTCTTTTGTTATGTTGATTCATTTGTATTTTAGATTCCCTGTATAAGTGAAAACATACAGTGTTTGTCCTTCTCTGTCTGCCTTAATTCACTTAGCATAATATGCTCTAGGTCTATCCATGGTTTCACAAATGGCAAGATTTCATTCTCTTTATAGGTAATATTCCACTTTATATGCATGTATGTACATACATATATATATGATATATATATACTTTATCCATTTATCTCTTTATGGAGAAGGCTGCTTCCATTTCTTGTCTTCTATAAATAATACTGCAGTGAACATAGGGGTACATATATCTTTTCAAATTGGTGTTTTCATTTTCTTCAGATAAATACCCAGACATGGAATTGTTGGACCATATGGTAGTTCTGTTTTTAGTTTTCTGGGGAAACTCCATATTGTTTTCCATAGTGACCGCACTATTTACATTCCAATCAACAGTGTCACAGGATTCCTTTTTTCTCCACGTCCTTTCTAAAATTTGTTATGTGTAGACTTTTTAATGAGTAAGATTTGATCCCATTGTGCCTTGCTGAGGGGCCCAAATTCTCCAAGCTGGTTTTGGCCTGTTGCTGGGTGGAGATGTAACCCTGGAGGATTCTGTGTCTAGTGTCAGGGTCTGGGGCTGGGGCTGCTGGTTGACAGAGCCAAGGCCCAGGGGGTCTCAAGCCTGGTGCCCACTCCACTGGCAGACTAGGCTGTACCCAAGGAATCTCAGGGCTAGTCCTGACTCACTGGTGGATGGAGCCATGTCCCAAGGTCTCTGTTTACAGCACACTGAGCATCTTGAAGCTGGAACCCACTGGTGGGCAATCTGAACTCTAACATATATGAGTCCTGGGATTATTGGCTGAAGGGCTCCTGAGGTCCCAAAGTTGATGTCAGTCTGTTGACGGGGGTGGGGCCAAGTCCCAACTGCTGACTTCAGAGCCTGGGGGTCCTGAGGCTAGTGCTGGTACATTGGTGGGTGGGACCAGCTCCTGGGCTCTCTGGTGGACAGAGTTAAGTCCTGGGGAAGCTGAGGGGTCATTAAGGTATTAAGGTATTGAGGGGCCATTAAGGTATTAAGGCAGTCAGCCTGCTGATAGGTGGGGCTATATCCCTACTTGACTAGCTGCTTGGCCTTTCATCCCAGCAGTGATAAGGTGAGGCTGGGTTGGCAGGTGAGGCCAGGACCCTTCACTCCTTTAGGACTAATCTCTGCAATTATAACTGCCCTCCCATTTGTGTGTCACCCACCTGTTCATAGGTCCTTTTTATTCTTTGTCTCTGCCCTTCCTTTTCTACTTGTCGTCGTTCCTCTTTATATCTTTAGTTGTAGGTGATTCTTTCTGCTAGCCTTCAGGTCATTTTAATAAATGGTCATAATTTTGGTGTGCCCATAGGAGGAGGTGAGTTCAGAGTCTTTCTTCTCCACCATCTTTACTAGGTAGTTCTTTACATGAACAATTGGATTGCCTGTAAATAATGACAGCTTTATTTACATTCCAATCAACAGTGTCACAGGATTCGTTTTTTCTCCACGTCCTTTCTAAAATTTGTTATGTGTAGACTTTTTAATGAGTAAGATTTGATCCCATTGTGCCTTGCTGAGGGGCCCAAATTCTCCAAGCTGGTTTTGGCCTGTTGCTGGGTGGAGATGTAACCCTGGAGGATTCTGTGTCTAGTGTCAGGGTCTGGGGCTGGGGCTGCTGGTTGACAGAGCCAAGGCCCAGGGGGTCTCAAGCCTGGTGCCCACTCCACTGGCAGACTAGGCTGTACCCAAGGAATCTCAGGGCTAGTCCTGACTCACTGGTGGATGGAGCCATGTCCCAAGGTCTCTGTTTACAGCACACTGAGCATCTTGAAGCTGGAACCCACTGGTGGGCAATCTGAACTCTAACATATATGAGTCCTGGGATTATTGGCTGAAGGGCTCCTGAGGTCCCAAAGTTGATGTCAGTCTGTTGACGGGGGTGGGGCCAAGTCCCAACTGCTGACTTCAGAGCCTGGGGGTCCTGAGGCTAGTGCTGGTACATTGGTGGGTGGGACCAGCTCCTGGGCTCTCTGGTGGACAGAGTTAAGTCCTGGGGAAGCTGAGGGGTCATTAAGGTATTAAGGTATTGAGGGGCCATTAAGGTATTAAGGCAGTCAGCCTGCTGATAGGTGGGGCTATATCCCTACTTGACTAGCTGCTTGGCCTTTCATCCCAGCAGTGATAAGGTGAGGCTGGGTTGGCAGGTGAGGCCAGGACCCTTCACTCCTTTAGGACTAATCTCTGCAATTATAACTGCCCTCCCATTTGTGTGTCACCCACCTGTTCATAGGTCCTTTTTATTCTTTGTCTCTGCCCTTCCTTTTCTACTTGTCGTCGTTCCTCTTTATATCTTTAGTTGTAGGTGATTCTTTCTGCTAGCCTTCAGGTCATTTTAATAAATGGTCATAATTTTGGTGTGCCCATAGGAGGAGGTGAGTTCAGAGTCTTTCTTCTCCACCATCTTTACTAGGTAGTTCTTTACATGAACAATTGGATTGCCTGTAAATAATGACAGCTTTATTTCATTCTAATCCATTTACATTAATGATGATGACATTGGGCATATTTGTATCATTCCCAGTTTAGAGGGAAAACTTTCAACATCCCTGTTTTTTTTTTTTTCTTTTGGCCAATTCTATTGCTCTTTCATTTATTCATTTTCGTCCATCTTTGTTCTTTGGCTTGTGTGGGTCACCCATCTCAGTGGCCTCTCTCTCTGAAGAGCATGGGCTCTGGGTGCATGCGCTCAAGAGCTCTGGCTCAGTAGTTGGACACATTGGTCCAGCCATTCCATGGCATGCGGGATCCTCCCAGGCCAGAGATCGAACTGGTGCCCTTGCACTGCAAGGTGGTGTCCTTACCCACTGGACCACCAAGGAAGCCCCAACATCCCTGTTTTGAATAGTGTTCTCTGTAGATCTGTTAGCAGATATCCTTTATCTAACTAAAGAAGTTTATTTTTTAATTTGTTGAATATATACATTATAATATGTGACATATTAGAATCGATATTAAGAAAATGTTTTTCTGATATCTACTGATATTATGATATTTTTTGTTGATTGTGGCAATGTATATGACCACATTGATTGACTTTAGTAAGTAAGTCAACCTTGCGTTCTTTGAATAATCCCTATTTTGTCATTGCAGCCTGGCAGGAAAGCATTGATCCAATGAAACTGCATATTTTGAAAATGGTTAAGCAAAGGGTGGTTAAAGATAACAAATAGGACACAGTTACTTGACTAGCTGCTTGGCCTTTCATCCCAGCAGTGATAAGGTGAGGCTGGGTTGGCAGGTGAGGCCAGGACCCTTCACTCCTTTAGGACTAATCTCTGCAATTATAACTGCCCTCCCATTTGTGTGTCACCCACCTGTTCATAGGTCCTTTTTATTCTTTGTCTCTGCCCTTCCTTTTCTACTTGTCGTCGTTCCTCTTTATATCTTTAGTTGTAGGTGATTCTTTCTGCTAGCCTTCAGGTCATTTTAATAAATGGTCATAATTTTGGTGTGCCCATAGGAGGAGGTGAGTTCAGAGTCTTTCTTCTCCACCATCTTTACTAGGTAGTTCTTTACATGAACAATTGGATTGCCTGTAAATAATGACAGCTTTATTTCATTCTAATCCATTTACATTAATGATGATGACATTGGGCATATTTGTATCATTCCCAGTTTAGAGGGAAAACTTTCAACATCCCTGTTTTTTTTTTTTTTTTCTTTTTGGCCAATTCTATTGCTCTTTCATTTATTCATTTTCGTCCATCTTTGTTCTTTGGCTTGTGTGGGTCACCCATCTCAGTGGCCTCTCTCTCTGAAGAGCATGGGCTCTGGGTGCATGCGCTCAAGAGCTCTGGCTCAGTAGTTGGACACATTGGTCCAGCCATTCCATGGCATGCGGGATCCTCCCAGGCCAGAGATCGAACTGGTGCCCCTTGCACTGCAAGGTGGTGTCCTTACCCACTGGACCACCAAGGAAGCCCCAACATCCCTGTTTTGAATAGTGTTCTCTGTAGATCTGTTAGCAGATATCCTTTATCTAACTAAAGAAGTTTATTTTTTAATTTGTTGAATATATACATTATAATATGTGACATATTAGAATCGATATTAAGAAAATGTTTTTCTGATATCTACTGATATTATGATATTTTTTGTTGATTGTGGCAATGTATATGACCACATTGATTGACTTTAGTAAGTAAGTCAACCTTGCGTTCTTTGAATAATCCCTATTTTGTCATTGCAGCCTGGCAGGAAAGCATTGATCCAATGAAACTGCATATTTTGAAAATGGTTAAGCAAAAGGGTGGTTTAAAAGGATATAGACAAGAAAGTAAGGAAACCACAAGTAGTGTAGGAGTGCAGCCCTGTTAGCCTCCACATGCCTGCAGGCATGGGTGTTGACAGTGGCTACAGAACTAGAAGGAAGAGAGCAGATAGGGGAGGGATGCCTGACAGAGGCTGAGACATTGATAAGCTAGCTTCAGTCTCCTTTCTTCTCATTTCTGATAGTGCTTACCAATGGTCAAACTCAGATGAAAACTTAAGGGAAGAGAGGTTCACGGATGCAGTCCTTGTAGGCTTTTCCCCATTGTACAAAGTAGGGAAGATCTGAAAAACTTTAAAATATGTCAAGTATGGTCATGTGTTATTCTTGAAATTTGTATTTCTGTATTCTGTTTTTTTTGCATTTACATTCAAGAATGAAATTGACCTTGAATTTTCCTTTCTTGCAATTTCCTTTATGGTGGCCTCATAAGCTGGAATTTGAAATATTTTTCTTTTCTCTCAAAAAGTGTTCCCTGGTGGCTCTGATAATGAAGAATCTGCCTGCAATGCAGAAGACACAGGTTCAATATCAGGGTCCAGATGATCCCCTGGAGAAGGAAATGGCTACCCACTCCAGTATCCTTGCCTGGAGAATTCCATGGACAGAGGAGCCTGGTGGACTACAGTCCATGGGATCCATGGAGTGACAAAGAGTTGGACACAACTCAGTGACTAACACTTCCACTTTATTCACACTTTTCTTAAGTTGGGATTTAAAATATTTTACTTCTCTCTCAAAAAGTATTTTTAAGTTTGGCATTATTTCTACCTTAAAGTTTTCTTAAAATTAACTGGTTGGAGAAATCTTATATCATTTATAAATATGTTTTTAATATTGGTCTAAGCAAGGACATAGGGCTTCTTTGGTGGTGCAGCAGTAAAGAATTCATGGGCAGGAGACACAGGAGCTTGTTCCCCGAATCAGGAAGATCCCCTAGAGGACAAAATAGCAACCCACTCCAGTATTCTTGCCTGGAAAATTCCATGGACAGAGGAGCCTGGTGGGCCATAGTCTATGGAGTTACATAGAGTCAGGTATGACTGAGCACACAACCAAGGACCTAACATTTTCATTACTGTTATCAAAGAACCAACTTTAGCCCTAGCTAACCCTTTCTTTGTTGTTTTTTTATTATTATTATTAATTTTCTACTTATTTTTTTCTTTGTACTTTATCAAGATTTATTTTCCATTGTTTTGGAATAGATACTTATTAACTCACCAGCCTGTCAGTACCAGTATTGACCAAGCAAGCTAGCCAGGTTCCGCTCACCAGAGATTTATTCCTTTTCTAATAATCATTTAAGTGTGCAAATGTCCTACTTTGTCCATATCCCTGACTCTTTTATTGAAAGATTTTATTTCAACCTGCATTCCATTTGGTTCAAAATAATTTTTATTTTAATTATTTGACTCATATGATATTTACAAGTCTTTGTCAATTTCTGGTAAGGGAAGACGTAAAAGATGAAAACTTAAGGGAAGAGAGGTTCACGGATGCAGTCCTTGTAGGCTTTTCCCCATTGTACAAAGTAGGGAAGATCTGAAAAACTTTAAAATATGTCAAGTATGGTCATGTGTTATTCTTGAAATTTGTATTTCTGTATTCTGTTTTTTTTGCATTTACATTCAAGAATGAAATTGACCTTGAATTTTCCTTTCTTGCAATTTCCTTTATGGTGGCCTCATAAGCTGGAATTTGAAATATTTTTCTTTTCTCTCAAAAAGTGTTCCCTGGTGGCTCTGATAATGAAGAATCTGCCTGCAATGCAGAAGACACAGGTTCAATATCAGGGTCCAGATGATCCCCTGGAGAAGGAAATGGCTACCCACTCCAGTATCCTTGCCTGGAGAATTCCATGGACAGAGGAGCCTGGTGGACTACAGTCCATGGGATCCATGGAGTGACAAAGAGTTGGACACAACTCAGTGACTAACACTTCCACTTTATTCACACTTTTCTTAAGTTGGGATTTAAAATATTTTACTTCTCTCTCAAAAAGTATTTTTAAGTTTGGCATTATTTCTACCTTAAAGTTTTCTTAAAATTAACTGGTTGGAGAAATCTTATATCATTTATAAATATGTTTTTAATATTGGTCTAAGCAAGGACATAGGGCTTCTTTGGTGGTGCAGCAGTAAAGAATTCATGGGCAGGAGACACAGGAGCTTGTTCCCCGAATCAGGAAGATCCCCTAGAGGACAAAATAGCAACCCACTCCAGTATTCTTGCCTGGAAAATTCCATGGACAGAGGAGCCTGGTGGGCCATAGTCTATGGAGTTACATAGAGTCAGGTATGACTGAGCACACAACCAAGGACCTAACATTTTCATTACTGTTATCAAAGAACCAACTTTAGCCCTAGCTAACCCTTTCTTTGTTGTTTTTTTATTATTATTATTAATTTTCTACTTATTTTTTTCTTTGTACTTTATCAAGATTTATTTTCCATTGTTTTGGAATAGATACTTATTAACTCACCAGCCTGTCAGTACCAGTATTGACCAAGCAAGCTAGCCAGGTTGGGACATAGCCCCGCTCACCAGAGATTTATTCCTTTTCTAATAATCATTTAAGTGTGCAAATGTCCTACTTTGTCCATATCCCCTGACTCTTTTATTGAAAAGATTTTATTTCAACCTGCATTCCATTTGGTTCAAAATAATTTTTTATTTTAATTATTTGACTCATATGATATTTACAAGTCTTTGTCTTTTTTTAAAATTGAAATATAGTTCGATATCTGGGTGGGAAAGATGCCTTGAAGAAGAGAATGGCTTACCCACTCCAATATTCTTTCTTAGAGAATTCCAGGGACCGAGGAGACTGGCGGGCTACAGTCCATAGGGTTGCAAAGAATTGGACACAACTGAGTGATTAACACTTTCACTTTTTTTTTCATAGTTTCCTACACTATTATAGTGTACAACACAGTAATTCAGTATTTTTTATAGATTATACACCACACATGATTATTATAAAACATTAACTCTATCTCTTATGGTGTACATTATATTATCTTTGTAACTTATTTATTTTCCACCTGGTAGTTTGTGCCTCTTAATCCCCTTCCAATTATTTTCCTCTCGCCCCACACTACTCTTCTCATTCAGTGACTATACTCCATATTTGTGAGTCTCTTTTTTGTTTTATTTGTTCATTTGTTTTATTTTTCAGATTTCACATGTAAGTGAAGAGTGCATGTCTTTCTCTGACTTGTTTAACCAACTAAATCACCATCTGGGTCCATTCCTATTGTCACAAATGGCAAATTTTCATTATCATGGCTGAGTAATATTCATTTCTGTATGTGTACACACTGTTGATGAACACTTAGATTGCTTCCATATCTTGGCTATTAAAAATAATGCTGCTTTGAACATTATGGCACATGTATATTTTTGAATTAATGTTTTTCTTTTCTTTGAATAAATACCTAGGAGTGAAATTACTGAATCATATGGTAGTCCTGTTTTTAACTTCTTTGAGAAACATATTGTTTTCCATAGCAGCCATCCCAATTTAAATCCTCATCAACAATGCACATCCTTTAATCCACATCCTCCCCAACACTTGTTATTTCTTGTCTTTTTGATAATAGGCCTTCTGACAAGTGTGAGGTAATATCTCCTTATGGCTTTGATTTTTGTTTCCCTGATAATCAATCATGCTGAGAATCTTTCAGTGTTCCTCTTTGTCATCTATATATCTTCGTCAGAAAATGTCTATTCATATCCTCTTTCTATTTTTAAATTGGGTTGTTTGGGTTTTTTTGATGTTGAGTTATATGGGGTCTTTGCATGGATATTAACTGTTTATCAGATATACTGTTTGCAAATACCTTCTCCCATTCAGTATGTCTCTTTTTGTTTTATTGATGGT
This sequence comes from Tragulus kanchil, assembly GCA_022376925.1. Taxonomy (NCBI): domain Eukaryota; kingdom Metazoa; phylum Chordata; class Mammalia; order Artiodactyla; family Tragulidae; genus Tragulus; species Tragulus kanchil. The sequence continues at coordinate 49,743,164 of JAIOJX010000029.1, read as the reverse complement.
TTTCTTCACTGTGGAAAAGCTTATAAGTTTGATTTAGTCACATTTATTTCTCTTGTTGTTGCCCTTAACTGAGGAGGCAGAGACAAAAAATTATAGCTAAGACTGATATCAAATATTGTAGTTCCTATGTTTTCTTCTAAGAGTTTTATGGTTTCAGTCTTACATTTGAGTCTTTAATCTATTTTTAATTTATTTTTATATATCATATATAAACTAAAAAATGTTCTAGTTTCATTCTTCTACATGTAGCTGTCCAGTTTTCCAACACCACTTACTGAAGAGGCTGTTTTACACTGTATACTTTTGCCTTCTTTGTCATAGATTAATTGATCATAGCTGTATGGGTTTATTTATGGGCTCTCCTGTTTCATTGATATATGTATTTTTGTGCCTGTACCATACTGTTTTCATTACTGTTCAACCTCGTAGCATTGTCTCAAGTGAGGGAGTGTGATGATACCTTCAGCTTTGCTCTTTCTTCTCAGGATTGCTTTGACTATTTGCAGTATTTTATGGTTTTATATACATTTTATATACATTCCAGTTCTGTGAAAAATGCCGGGGCCTGATAGAGATTGTATTGAATCTGTAGACTGCTTTGTGTAGTACTGACAGTATAACAGTATCAATGCATCCAACCTGTGAACATAGAGTGTTTTCAGTCTTGTTTGTATCATCTTCATTGTCTTTCATGACTGTCTTGCACTTTTCAGAATCCAGGTATCCTGCCTCCTTGGTCAAATTTATTCCTAAGTATTTTATTCTTTTTGATTCCATTGCAAATGGGATTGTCTTCTTGATTTATCTTTCTGATTGTTCATTAAATTAGCATATAAAATTCAACAGATTGCTATGTACTAATCTTATATCCTGCTACTTTACTGAATTAGTTTATTAGTTCTAGTTTTTTGGTGGCATCTTTATGGGGTTTTTTTATAGTAACATGTCATTTGGAAACAACGACAACTTTAATTCTCCCCTTCTGATTTTGGTCCTATTTATTTGTTTATTTTTATTCTGATTATGTTTTAAATAGAGGTGGTAATGGTGCACATCCATTTCTTATTCTTGATCATAGAGGGAGAGTTTTCAGCATTTCACCATTAAGTATGATGGGTTTGTTATAAATGGCATTTGTTATGTTGAGGTCTGATCCATCTAGCCACTTTCCTGAGTTTTTTGATCATGAATGAATGTAGAATTTTGTCAAATATTTTTTCTGCATCTATTGAGATAATCATGTGATTTTTATCTTCTGATTTGTTAATGAGGTGTATCACATTATCTGATTGTGGGTATTTAATCATTCTGGCATCCCTCAATAAATCATACTGGATCATGATATTTGGACCTTTTTATGTATTGTTAGGCTCAGTTCTCTAGTGTATTACAGAGGATTTTTACATCTATGTTCATCAGGGATATTGACCTGTAATTTTCTTTCTCTTTTTTGGTAATGTCTTTGGTTTTGATCTCAGGGTAGTTCTGGCCTTTCAAAATGAGTTTGAAAGTGTTCTCTTGTTTTCAGTTTTTTTGAATAGTTTGAAAATGATAGATACATAACTCTTCTTTAGGTATTTTGTAGAATTGCCTATGAAGCTCTCCAGTCCTGAGCTTTTGTTTGCTGAGAGGGAGTTTTTGTCTGTGTATAGTTCAGGCAGTTTTTATTTCTTCGAATTTGTTGTCAGGAGTGACTAAAATAAAAAATATTATTGAGTTCCATCATCATCATAGAAATATCTTTAAGATAAAACTGGTCGGGTGAGTATTATTGCTTCCCACTTGCAACCAGTAAACAGTTGCCATTGGTAAATAGACAGCCAACTGTCTGTCAGGAATGCTCAAGTTATGTTATATAATACAACCTGCCTACTCACAGAAGGAAAAAAACTAGGAAATAACTTTGGTGAACATCTTGATTCCATCATACAAGACAAGTAAAAAAGCACCATCCAAGCCTCTGAGGACACTGGACCACGTGCCCTTGAGATAGTGTTTGGCTCCTTTGTCAGGAGCTGTTTTCCTCCAACAGGCAAGCATTCCTGTGTAAATGATATCAGTTCCTCTGCCCCCTGACTGCATCATCACATGGAGACATACTGTTTCGAATGGATAGGAAGTCAACCCAGCAACCACAGTGACAGACTGTGTGATCATCCAGCTGATGAAGATACGAGTGGTTCTTGGGATCTGGAACCATTTACTTTACAATGTCATAGATACTGAAGTAGGCAGCTTGGTAGATGATAGTATCCTGCACAGACATGTTAAGGCCTTGGTACAGGCCTCTGTAGGTGGGCAAACAATGGAAACAGTGACTGACTTTATTTTCGTGGGATCCAAAACCACTGCAGCTGGTGACTGCAGCCATGAAATTAAAAGACGCTTGCTCTTTGGAAGAAAAGCTATGACACACCTAGACAGCATATTACCAAGCAGAGACATCACTTTGTCAACAGACATCCTTGTAATCAAAGCTATGGTTTTCCCAGTGGTCAAATATGGATGTGAGAGTTAGATTATAAGGAAAGCTGAGCACCAAAGAATTGATGTCTTTGAACTGGGATGCTGGGAAAGACTCTTGAGAGTTCCTTAGACTACAAGGAGATCAAACCAGTCAATCCTAAAGGAAATCAACTCTGAATATTCATTGGAAGGACTAATGCTGAAGCTGAAGCTCCAGTACTTTGGCCACCTGATGCAAAGAGGTGACTCATTGGAAAAGACTTTGATGCTGGGAAAAATAGAAGGAAAAAGGAGAAGGGGACGACAGAGGACAAGATGGCATCACTGAGTTAATGAGTTTGAGGAAGCTCCAAGAGATGGTGGGGGGCAGGGATGCTTGGCATGCCGTGGTCCATGAGGTCTCAGAGTTGGACATGACTGAGCAACTGAACGGAACTGAACAGACCTCTAATTCCATCAGATTTGTAGATCTTAACCAGGTAATCATGGAGACCTCTGAATTCCCTTTCAGCTTCAGCTTTGCCCACGTCAGCTGCTAGATGGATTCTGGCAAAGTAAAGAGGATACACAAAACAGAAGGATGTGATCCCAGTGGCATCTGATGCCAGATGCCCTGCAACGTAGTGCCAAAATTGAGTCCTTTTGTCCACACCACCCAGGAAGATCTGCTTGTAGGTTTCTTTGAAGGGAAAGTTGAGAGCATGGGTGGGAAAGTATCTACTGACACTGGCCAGGTTACCATGCCAGAAGGACAGTGTTCCCTGCTACTTGGGGGTAATGAACCACACAGCCTATGATGCCCTTGTACTGCCTATCTGCACTGATTTGCTTGCTAACATGCAGCACTTGCAGCAGCTTGAGCTGCTTAATGGGCACTACAGCCATCTTGAAGATGACTGTGGCCACTCTACCTGCCAGTTAAGTCCTTAACAAAGTACAGATGACTGACTTTATTTTCGTGGGATCCAAAACCACTGCAGCTGGTGACTGCAGCCATGAAATTAAAAGACGCTTGCTCTTTGGAAGAAAAGCTATGACACACCTAGACAGCATATTACCAAGCAGAGACATCACTTTGTCAACAGACATCCTTGTAATCAAAGCTATGGTTTTCCCAGTGGTCAAATATGGATGTGAGAGTTAGATTATAAGGAAAGCTGAGCACCAAAGAATTGATGTCTTTGAACTGGGATGCTGGGAAAGACTCTTGAGAGTTCCTTAGACTACAAGGAGATCAAACCAGTCAATCCTAAAGGAAATCAACTCTGAATATTCATTGGAAGGACTAATGCTGAAGCTGAAGCTCCAGTACTTTGGCCACCTGATGCAAAGAGGTGACTCATTGGAAAAGACTTTGATGCTGGGAAAAATAGAAGGAAAAAGGAGAAGGGGACGACAGAGGACAAGATGGCATCACTGAGTTAATGAGTTTGAGGAAGCTCCAAGAGATGGTGGGGGGCAGGGATGCTTGGCATGCCGTGGTCCATGAGGTCTCAGAGTTGGACATGACTGAGCAACTGAACGGAACTGAACAGACCTCTAATTCCATCAGATTTGTAGATCTTAACCAGGTAATCATGGAGACCTCTGAATTCCCTTTCAGCTTCAGCTTTGCCCACGTCAGCTGCTAGATGGATTCTGGCAAAGTAAAGAGGATACACAAAACAGAAGGATGTGATCCCAGTGGCATCTGATGCCAGATGCCCTGCAACGTAGTGCCAAAATTGAGTCCTTTTGTCCACACCACCCAGGAAGATCTGCTTGTAGGTTTCTTTGAAGGGAAAGTTGAGAGCATGGGTGGGAAAGTATCTACTGACACTGGCCAGGTTACCATGCCAGAAGGACAGTGTTCCCTGCTACTTGGGGGTAATGAACCACACAGCCTATGATGCCCTTGTACTGCCTATCTGCACTGATTTGCTTGCTAACATGCAGCACTTGCAGCAGCTTGAGCTGCTTAATGGGCACTACAGCCATCTTGAAGATGACTGTGGCCACTCTACCTGCCAGTTAAGTCCTTAACAAAGTACAGATGACAAAGCATCTGTCATCTTGGAAGGAAAGAGTATGTAGGCAACTGTGGAATCAGAGAGGAACCAGCTTGGACTCTGGGGCTCTGGGTGGGAAGATTTTTTTAACTACTGAGTCGATTTCATTACTAATAATTGGTCTGTTCACATTTTCTATTTCTGATTCAGTCTTAGTAGATCATATTTTTCTAGGAATTCAATTTTTCTAGGTTGTCCAATTTGTTGGTGTATAACTTTTTGTGGTTCTCTTGTGATTGATTGTATTTCTGTGATAGTGAATAGAACTTCTCCTCTTTCATTTTTAATTTTATTTATTTTGCTCCCTCTCTAGAAATTTCAGATGAATCTAACTAAATGTTTGTCAGTATTCTTTACCTTTTTTAAAAAAATCAGATCTTAGTTTCACTGATCTCTTTTTGTTGTTATTTTGGTCTCATTTATTTCTGTTCTGAACTTATAATTTTCTTCCTTCTGCTGACTTTGGTCTGCATTTGTACCTCTTTTTCTAATTTCTTTAGGTAAAATGTTAAGTTGTTTATTTGAGATTTTTCTTATTTCTTGAGGTAGGCCTGTATCACCATAAACTTTGTTTGTAGTACTGCTTTTGCTTTCTCCTGTAGATACTGGAAACGTGTGTTTCTATCTTCATTCTCAAGTTATTTTCTCTTTGAAATCTTTGTTGGTTGATTGGGTTTTTTCAGTAGCATATTTAGTCTCCAGTAGGGTTTATATTTAGTCCCACGTCAGCTGCTAGATGGATTCTGGCAAAGTAAAGAGGATACACAAAACAGAAGGATGTGATCCCAGTGGCATCTGATGCCAGATGCCCTGCAACGTAGTGCCAAAATTGAGTCCTTTTGTCCACACCACCCAGGAAGATCTGCTTGTAGGTTTCTTTGAAGGGAAAGTTGAGAGCATGGGTGGGAAAGTATCTACTGACACTGGCCAGGTTACCATGCCAGAAGGACAGTGTTCCCTGCTACTTGGGGGTAATGAACCACACAGCCTATGATGCCCTTGTACTGCCTATCTGCACTGATTTGCTTGCTAACATGCAGCACTTGCAGCAGCTTGAGCTGCTTAATGGGCACTACAGCCATCTTGAAGATGACTGTGGCCACTCTACCTGCCAGTTAAGTCCTTAACAAAGTACAGATGACAAAGCATCTGTCATCTTGGAAGGAAAGAGTATGTAGGCAACTGTGGAATCAGAGAGGAACCAGCTTGGACTCTGGGGCTCTGGGTGGGAAGATTTTTTTAACTACTGAGTCGATTTCATTACTAATAATTGGTCTGTTCACATTTTCTATTTCTGATTCAGTCTTAGTAGATCATATTTTTCTAGGAATTCAATTTTTCTAGGTTGTCCAATTTGTTGGTGTATAACTTTTTGTGGTTCTCTTGTGATTGATTGTATTTCTGTGATAGTGAATAGAACTTCTCCTCTTTCATTTTTAATTTTATTTATTTTGCTCCCTCTCTAGAAATTTCAGATGAATCTAACTAAATGTTTGTCAGTATTCTTTACCTTTTTTAAAAAAATCAGATCTTAGTTTCACTGATCTCTTTTTGTTGTTATTTTGGTCTCATTTATTTCTGTTCTGAACTTATAATTTTCTTCCTTCTGCTGACTTTGGTCTGCATTTGTACCTCTTTTTCTAATTTCTTTAGGTAAAATGTTAAGTTGTTTATTTGAGATTTTTCTTATTTCTTGAGGTAGGCCTGTATCACCATAAACTTTGTTTGTAGTACTGCTTTTGCTTTCTCCTGTAGATACTGGAAACGTGTGTTTCTATCTTCATTCTCAAGTTATTTTCTCTTTGAAATCTTTGTTGGTTGATTGGGTTTTTTCAGTAGCATATTTAGTCTCCTAGTTCATTTTTTCCAGTTTGCTTTGTGTAATGTATTTCTAGTTTCATACCATGGTTGGAAAAGATGCTTACTATAATTTCAGTTTTCTTAAATATATTAAGGCATTGCCTAGCATTTGATCTATCCTGCAGAAAGTTTGATGTGCATTTAAAAAGTATGTGTGTTCTGTTTGAGAAGGGGGAATGGAGTGTTCTGTAGATATCTATCAAATCTATTTGGTTTAATGTGGCATGCATCTCCCCAGCATGATGGTGTTTGCCACCTTGGTGGACTGTTTCTTTACTGATTTTCTTTATGGTTGGTCTATTCATTGACATAAGTGTGCTATTAAAGTCCCCTACTATTGTTATATTAGTTAATTTCTCCTTTTATGTGTGTTAATATTTGCTTTATATATTTAGGTTCTCCTGTATTAGGTGCTTATATGTTTACAAATGTTATAGCCTCTTCTTTGATTGCCTCCTATATCATCATATAATGCCCTTGTTTGTCTTTTGCTATAGACTTTGTTTAAAAGTCTATTTTATCTACTATGAGTATTGCTACCCCAAGTTTCTTTTCATTTCTGTTTGCATGGAATATTTTTTTCTACCCCTTCACTTTTATCTGTGTGTGTCTGTCAGATCTGAAGTGAATCTCTTGTGTGTATCGATAGGTCTTTTTTTTTTCAGTCGTTTCAGGTAACTTTGTGTGACTTTTTATCGGAGTTTGTAGTTTATTTACACTTAAAGTGATTATTGATAGTATGTACTTATTGCCATTTTATATACTTGTTTTCTAGTTGCTTTGTATTTCTCCATTCTTGTCTTCATTTTTCAGTCATTTCCTTTGTGGTTTGATTATTTTCTTGGTGTTATGTTTAGGCTACTTTATTTTTATTTTTTGTGTATCTTTTGTAGAATTTTCATTTGTGGTTAGCATAAGTGCATATATATATATACTTATTTTACTCTGATAGTCATTCAAATTTAAACATATTCTGAAACCTCTACTTTATTAGCCTCCTCCCCCAACAATTTATGTTTTGTCTCATATTTTACATCTATATGTATATTCCTTAACCGTTTGTTGTAGTTATAGTTGGTTTTACAATTTTTATCTTTTAACCTTTAAACTGGCTTGTTTAACCTGTTGCTCCACTACCTTTATTGTATATTTACCTTTGCCAGTTAGATTTTTGCCTTCATATATTCTCTTATATCTTGTTAAAGATCTTTCTTTTTCACTTAAGGAAGATCCTTTAACATTTCTAGCAAAGCAAGTTTAGTGGTGATGAACTCTTTTAGTTTGGGGTTGTCTGGGAAACTCTTTCTCTGTCATTTCTGAATGATAACCTTGCAAAGTAGAGTATCCTTGGTTGTAAGGGTTCTTATTTTTCTTTTAAAAAAATATACCATCCAAAAGCTCTGGTACATATATACAATGGAATACTACACAGCTGTAAAGAGAAATGCAGAAGAATCAGCCCTCATGAGGTGGCTGGATCTAGAACGTATCCTAAAAAGTGAAGTCAGTCAGAAAGAGAAGGACAAATACAGTATATTAACACATATATATGGAATCTAGTAGGATGGTGATGATGGCACATGCAGTGAAGCGACAGAAAGACAGACATGGACAGTGGACATATGGACATTTTGGGGAAGGAACAGTGGGTGAGAGGCGTAAGGGAAGTAGCATGAAGGCCTGTACTATCATAAGTGAAGAAAATAGCTCTAGTCATTGCTCTGTGAGAAAAGGGGATCCTTCAGGGTGCTGTGTGATGGTCCGGAGGAGGGAAGGGGATATACATGTGACTAATCTGAGAACATGCATGTCTGTGAACAACAAAACTCTGTACTTATTGCCATTTTATATACTTGTTTTCTAGTTGCTTTGTATTTCTCCATTCTTGTCTTCATTTTTCAGTCATTTCCTTTGTGGTTTGATTATTTTCTTGGTGTTATGTTTAGGCTACTTTATTTTTATTTTTTGTGTATCTTTTGTAGAATTTTCATTTGTGGTTAGCATAAGTGCATATATATATATACTTATTTTACTCTGATAGTCATTCAAATTTAAACATATTCTGAAACCTCTACTTTATTAGCCTCCTCCCCCAACAATTTATGTTTTGTCTCATATTTTACATCTATATGTATATTCCTTAACCGTTTGTTGTAGTTATAGTTGGTTTTACAATTTTTATCTTTTAACCTTTAAACTGGCTTGTTTAACCTGTTGCTCCACTACCTTTATTGTATATTTACCTTTGCCAGTTAGATTTTTGCCTTCATATATTCTCTTATATCTTGTTAAAGATCTTTCTTTTTCACTTAAGGAAGATCCTTTAACATTTCTAGCAAAGCAAGTTTAGTGGTGATGAACTCTTTTAGTTTGGGGTTGTCTGGGAAACTCTTTCTCTGTCATTTCTGAATGATAACCTTGCAAAGTAGAGTATCCTTGGTTGTAAGGGTTCTTATTTTTCTTTTAAAAAAATATACCATCCAAAAGCTCTGGTACATATATACAATGGAATACTACACAGCTGTAAAGAGAAATGCAGAAGAATCAGCCCTCATGAGGTGGCTGGATCTAGAACGTATCCTAAAAAGTGAAGTCAGTCAGAAAGAGAAGGACAAATACAGTATATTAACACATATATATGGAATCTAGTAGGATGGTGATGATGGCACATGCAGTGAAGCGACAGAAAGACAGACATGGACAGTGGACATATGGACATTTTGGGGAAGGAACAGTGGGTGAGAGGCGTAAGGGAAGTAGCATGAAGGCCTGTACTATCATAAGTGAAGAAAATAGCTCTAGTCATTGCTCTGTGAGAAAAGGGGATCCTTCAGGGGTGCTGTGTGATGGTCCGGAGGGGAGGGAAGGGGGGGATATACATGTGACTAATCTGAGAACATGCATGTCTGTGAACAACAAAACTCTGTAAAAGTTAAAAGTAAAATAAAGGTTTAAAAAAAAATATATATATATATATACCATGCCACTACTTTAAATATACCATGCCACTCTTTCTGGCCTGCATACTTTCTGCTAAAAAATCAGCTGATGACCTGATAACTTTATGGTGAGTTTCCTTGTATGTCCCTCTGTTTCATTTGCTGCCTTTAAAATTCTCTCTTTAACTTTTATGATTTTAATTATGATATGTCTTGTCGTGGATCTCTTTTGAGTTTCTCTTGTGTGAGAATCCCTATGCATCCTGGATCTGAATATCTGCTTTCTTCTTCAAGTGAGGGAATATTTCAGCCATTATGTCGTCAAATACATTTTCTGCCTCTTTCTGTCTTTTCCTTCTGGGACCCCACTAATGTGAATTTTAGTATGGTTAATGATGTCCCAGAGGTTCCTTAAACTATCCTCCTTTAATTTTTTTTTTCTTTTTGCTGTTCTGATTAGGTGATTTCCACTGTCTTAGACATCTCATAGTCTTCTTTATCTTATAATCTGCTATTAATTCCTTCTAGTGTATTTCTCATTTTAGTTGTAGTCATCAGCTCTTATTGGTTCATTTTTAATATTTTTGAGTTCTTTTATGTTCTCACCATTTTCTGCCAAGTTCAGTGAACATTCTTACATCTATTTTAATTCTTTATGTGTTTCATTAGAGCTTGTTCCTGCAGTTTTATCCTGTTTTTCCATTTGAAAAGTATCCCTCATATTTTCTCATTTTGTTTCACCTCTCTCTCTCTATGAAATTCAGGGAAACTGTTACCCATCAGAGTCTTGAGGGTGTGTCCTTGTGTGGGAGTGTCTTTGTGCAGTCTCTGTGTCCCTGGTGGCTTTGATGGGACAGCTCAGTCTAAAGCAAGCACAGGCTGAGTCTTCTGTCAGAGTGCACTGGTCACCATTGCCTTGGTGGGGGCCTAAGGCTGGAACCAGAGGACTAGAGCTAGTGCCCGGTGCTAGCTCGAATTTCCCTGTGAAGGTAGATGTCATGGCGTTGGCAGGAAGCAGGTTAGAGCTGGCGGGGCTGGAGACTAGGTCTGGTGTGGGTGACAGCTTCTCACTCAATCTGGTGACATTTGCTGCTTTGACTGGAGTGGGCCAGGGCTAGAAAGTCTGGAGAAGAAGCTTAATGTAAGCTTTGTCACTTCCCCAGCATGATGGTGTTTGCCACCTTGGTGGAGAGCGTAGCAGGAGCTAGAGAAGCTGGAGTCAGAACCTGATGTGGGCTAAGGGCATGCTGGGGCATCCCAGCAGGCCAGCCAGAGCACCATGCAGTTTTCAGTCTGCTGCTTCTGGTACCAGGAGCACTGCAGGGGACCAGGAGCAAACAGGTCTTTGCATGTGCTCTTCAAGAGCAGGCTTTCAATTTCCCACAGACCTCTCCTTTGCCTCACTGCTTTTCAGAGTAGCCAAGCAGGCTGTTTAGAAGTCTGTTTCTTCTTCATTTCCAAATGTTTGGACTTTGTTTACTCTCTTTTACTGTACCTTTTATTGTTTGTTTTTTGATTCCTAGTTTAATTTTGGTCAGAAAACACACATATGAAATATGTATGACTTCAGAGCATTGAAATTTGTTGAAATATGCCTTCTGACTTGGTATTTAATATTTTTTCTAAATTTTCTGTGTGTGTGCTTGAAAAAAATGTTTATAGCAAACATATATATGTAGTATATGTTTGTGTATATAGCATACACAACTTCCCAATTTTGTTATATTCATATTTTATATATTCTTAACCTTTTTTCTTGATCTGTCAGTTACTGGCAAAAGTGTACTTTACCTTCAGGAATGAGAAATGTCTTATATAACTATGAATATATTTGTTTCACCTTATAATTTCATCAATAAAATGCAGAATTGTCTGTATTTCTTTTCTAGTTTATTGGTGTAATATATTTTTTCTGTAATTTCCATGAGTTCATATAGTAGAGCAGAGTACTTTTATATTGATACATTAGAATAGAATTGCATGTGATCACAATAAAACTATGTGATGTTAAAATGATGGTCTTGTTGCTTCAGAAGAAGAGGCATTGAAACAGCCATTATGAATGTGTCTTATACTGAAAGGTTGTCACAATTTCTTCCACCCCAGTACATATCCTTCTGCAGTGATTAAGCAATTAATTATGCTCCCTTAACCTCTCTGCTAAACTAAGTGCCACAGTGATTGAGAGGCTTTGAATTGGTTTATACTACTTTCTCACTATGATCATTTGTGGTTCTTATAAAATAGTATTGTTCTTTTTGACATTATACTTACCTATTAGAAAGATCATAAAGGTGAAAAAGACTCATGGATTTTGAGGCTTTTGGTTCATTGTGTCTTTGTGGAATTTTGGCCCATTTTCTTATGGAGCTAGACCATAATTAGTGTTTCCTGTGATTAATGATTCCTGCTTCCAAGAAACTACAGTAGATTACTTTAACCAGCTAGCATTCTCTTTCCTGTCTGAATGTATGTTGAACAAGAGCTGTAACTTTTGCTCATAAATCTCATCATTTCAAATTATTTATAGTATTTCACTTGCTATATAAGAACACATGTGTTATGAAAGCATACCAGCTTGATACTAAAGTTTATTGTATGTCTCAGAGGCATCAAAGCAGTAGTCAGATTTTAACCTTTGAAACAGAAAGCAGTTCTAATAACTAACTCTGATAGTATAACTGTATTCATAAAGGAGCCTTCTTCACTGCAATGCCACAGGATATTAAGCTGGAAAGTATGCAAGTCACTTGGGCTCGTCACAGTGAAACAGAAGCCAAGGCTGTCAAGAATGTAAGACACTGGTACTCACCAACCCAAAAGAATTGGCTTTGGCCTTGAGAGAACTTTGCTAAGCATAGCAATGACAGATCAATGGGAAAACTGTTGATAAAGCAATAACCATTATCCTTGAACTGTTTAATCCACCAGAACAATTTTATGGTTTCTTTGTCCTTAATCATTTTAAATGATTCATAAACCTGTTGAATAGAAGAAATATCGTTTGGCTGTTATTAGCTTATATAAAAATATTTTTCTCAAAGGCAACCAGATTGCATGTCAGACAGGACTGTAGGTTATAAATGCACATACCTGCTCATGCCATTCAGAGACCTTTGGGGAGAGTACATTGTAATTCAGGTACCTTGAAGGGAACAGACAATGAACATACTGTCATTAGAGAAATCTAGCCTCTCAGAATTACTTTTCTAGAATGTATCAGGTTACACTATTTTACTACAGTATTCATTCAGTCGCCTAAAAACTTAAGTTCAAGCACTTTAGTATTTATTTTTGACCGATGATTGCTTTATAATATTGGTTTGATTTCTGTCATACATCAACATGAATTAGCCATAAGTGTACATATCCCCTCCCTCCAAACACTTTTAGTGTTCAAGGCTCTGTATAATATTGCCACAAGGTACCTCTCCAGCTAAATTTCCCATTGCTCGACTCTATTCTGATCTAACATTCTGTTGTATTTTCTGTTTCCCAGTCTTGTCAGATTTCCTTGTACTGCCTAATGTTTTCCCCTTACTTTCAAAGCTAGCATTCTCTTTCCTGTCTGAATGTATGTTGAACAAGAGCTGTAACTTTTGCTCATAAATCTCATCATTTCAAATTATTTATAGTATTTCACTTGCTATATAAGAACACATGTGTTATGAAAGCATACCAGCTTGATACTAAAGTTTATTGTATGTCTCAGAGGCATCAAAGCAGTAGTCAGATTTTAACCTTTGAAACAGAAAGCAGTTCTAATAACTAACTCTGATAGTATAACTGTATTCATAAAGGAGCCTTCTTCACTGCAATGCCACAGGATATTAAGCTGGAAAGTATGCAAGTCACTTGGGCTCGTCACAGTGAAACAGAAGCCAAGGCTGTCAAGAATGTAAGACACTGGTACTCACCAACCCAAAAGAATTGGCTTTGGCCTTGAGAGAACTTTGCTAAGCATAGCAATGACAGATCAATGGGAAAACTGTTGATAAAGCAATAACCATTATCCTTGAACTGTTTAATCCACCAGAACAATTTTATGGTTTCTTTGTCCTTAATCATTTTAAATGATTCATAAACCTGTTGAATAGAAGAAATATCGTTTGGCTGTTATTAGCTTATATAAAAATATTTTTCTCAAAGGCAACCAGATTGCATGTCAGACAGGACTGTAGGTTATAAATGCACATACCTGCTCATGCCATTCAGAGACCTTTGGGGAGAGTACATTGTAATTCAGGTACCTTGAAGGGAACAGACAATGAACATACTGTCATTAGAGAAATCTAGCCTCTCAGAATTACTTTTCTAGAATGTATCAGGTTACACTATTTTACTACAGTATTCATTCAGTCGCCTAAAAACTTAAGTTCAAGCACTTTAGTATTTATTTTTGACCGATGATTGCTTTATAATATTGGTTTGATTTCTGTCATACATCAACATGAATTAGCCATAAGTGTACATATCCCCTCCCTCCAAACACTTTTAGTGTTCAAGGCTCTGTATAATATTGCCACAAGGTACCTCTCCAGCTAAATTTCCCATTGCTCGACTCTATTCTGATCTAACATTCTGTTGTATTTTCTGTTTCCCAGTCTTGTCAGATTTCCTTGTACTGCCTATGCAATGCTTTTCCCCATGTTCCCTTAAAGAATGGAGATATTGCTCAAATGAAACATTTTCTTTTAATCTTCCTGGTTTCTCATGCTTAGAATGCATGTTTTATTGTTCTGAGCTTTCCTAGCACTAGGCTTGTATTTTCATTTGTTGCTTATTTCAACATCTCTTCCAAAGATTTGAGTCTTTATGAGTAATTGATGTTGTGTTCTCAAAGCTTAGCAACAACTAGCATTTATTTATAGGCCATTTTGTGCAGGATACTGTTTATTTGAAGTACAAATATGAAAAGACATTGCTCTTGTGTTTGGTGTTTGCTAAATATATGAGTAACTGAATGACAGTCACTTTTAATGAGTTGCCATCATCTTAAATACTGTATAGCTCTAGAAAATCTGATAAACAGAATAAGGGGAAGATGTTTTAAAATACTCCATTTGGGAGTTCTTGTAAAGAAAATACATATAGTTGGGGTGTTTCAAGATGGAAGAGCCTTGGATCAGTAGATGGGAGATTCCCTATAGCTGCTTTAATAATATAATTTAACAAGTTAAATTATCATTCATTTGGCTTGAGTCTTAAAGAAAAGACCCTGAAGACCTCTCTACCTGGATGGCTGAATCTTATCAGTCCCCAAATAAATAGTATTTTGGAGAATTTACAGCTTTTAGCATTTGTGGAATTTTTTAACTAAGGTTATGATTCACATTTTCCTGAAAGTTGAATCCTTCATTGAAGAAGCTGCCTGAAATGTATGATACTATAAAGTTGAGTGCCAGACACTGTTGAAAAGTTAGTTTGGCGATGCAGTATTGAAAGTTTTACTAAGGAATTTGAGTTTTTGATTAGCAGTAGTGGTATAGTAAAAGTTTTTTCAGAAGTCCAGGCTCTTGTTCCACTTATCCAAATAGAATTTGCGTAAGGAACACAAAACACAAAGGAAATTTACCCAGAGACACACATACTAAGGAGCAAAAAGAACAAAGAAGCAGTTTATTCAGAGCAGAAGTGAAAGGACACACAGAGAAGAGTGTGGATATCCTTGTGAATGAGGGGTGACCTGTAGGGTTGTTGATCCCCCCTTTTATCTTATTTTTAGCCCTTTGAATAAGTAGGGTATTTTTGACTAGTGGTGGAATACTCATTGAGGGGAAGGTTGACCTGGCTTGAACTAGGATCACATCAGCTCCCAGTTCTACACATTTATCTCCCAAAACTGCCTTCGTGTGCTCTAAGGTGTTTCCCCTTAAATTTTCCCTTACCAGTTGAGCATCACTCATGGAAGATCATAAAGTGTCATCAGCAGTCTCTACATGTTTATTGTGTATGTCCCATGGTTTTCAAGGTCAGAATTTCTTGCTCAGATCTTGCAAAGTTTCTCTGTTAGATGCCATTCCTTCATGTGTCAGGATCTCATTAGGTACAAGACAAGGAGATAGCTTTGCTTTCTGCCTAGTGTCTATACATGAGCAGGCTGTCCTTGGGCCTGGCCCTGTCTCCCCTGCCTCAGTAGGAAAACACCGAGAGTTCTGAGTAGTTGGATGACTTCCAGTCCGTATATGCAAGGCATGTCAATGTGCCAGAAGAAAGATTAACTACACAAAGAAGTGAACAGAGCGTCAGAGACCAGATATGAATATAATTTTATAGTTGGCAATAGATGATGAGAATCACAGTGAGAACTACTTTGGAAAAAATAAAAAAGCACACAGCTCTTGGAACCTTTTCAGAGAATTAATCGATAGAATATAATGATTGGTGAGAGTCACGAGGAGAGGAATATAATAAAAATAACAAGCCTGAGTGCCTGAAAGTGCCTTTTATCAAGAGAGACAGCACAGGAGGAGGAAGAAAATTAGGGAACAGGAACTTATCAGTCAGGTTATGCGAACGTTAGTTGTTGCAGTATTGAAAGTTTTACTAAGGAATTTGAGTTTTTGATTAGCAGTAGTGGTATAGTAAAAGTTTTTTCAGAAGTCCAGGCTCTTGTTCCACTTATCCAAATAGAATTTGCGTAAGGAACACAAAACACAAAGGAAATTTACCCAGAGACACACATACTAAGGAGCAAAAAGAACAAAGAAGCAGTTTATTCAGAGCAGAAGTGAAAGGACACACAGAGAAGAGTGTGGATATCCTTGTGAATGAGGGGTGACCTGTAGGGTTGTTGATCCCCCCTTTTATCTTATTTTTAGCCCTTTGAATAAGTAGGGTATTTTTGACTAGTGGTGGAATACTCATTGAGGGGAAGGTTGACCTGGCTTGAACTAGGATCACATCAGCTCCCAGTTCTACACATTTATCTCCCAAAACTGCCTTCGTGTGCTCTAAGGTGTTTCCCCTTAAATTTTCCCTTACCAGTTGAGCATCACTCATGGAAGATCATAAAGTGTCATCAGCAGTCTCTACATGTTTATTGTGTATGTCCCATGGTTTTCAAGGTCAGAATTTCTTGCTCAGATCTTGCAAAGTTTCTCTGTTAGATGCCATTCCTTCATGTGTCAGGATCTCATTAGGTACAAGACAAGGAGATAGCTTTGCTTTCTGCCTAGTGTCTATACATGAGCAGGCTGTCCTTGGGCCTGGCCCTGTCTCCCCTGCCTCAGTAGGAAAACACCGAGAGTTCTGAGTAGTTGGATGACTTCCAGTCCGTATATGCAAGGCATGTCAATGTGCCAGAAGAAAGATTAACTACACAAAGAAGTGAACAGAGCGTCAGAGACCAGATATGAATATAATTTTATAGTTGGCAATAGATGATGAGAATCACAGTGAGAACTACTTTGGAAAAAATAAAAAAGCACACAGCTCTTGGAACCTTTTCAGAGAATTAATCGATAGAATATAATGATTGGTGAGAGTCACGAGGAGAGGAATATAATAAAAATAACAAGCCTGAGTGCCTGAAAGTGCCTTTTATCAAGAGAGACAGCACAGGAGGAGGAAGAAAATTAGGGAACAGGAACTTATCAGTCAGGATGACCTAAGTTATGTTGTGTTAATGTTAACCTTTAAATCTCAGTGGATTAAAATAGCAGTTTCATTTCTTGATGTCGTCACATGTCCATTTTGACCTGACTGGGTTTTTGCTCCACATTTTCTTCATTCAGATAGATCAGCCACTGTCTGAAAAGCTGTCCATTGCTGTGGCAGAGGGAAAAAGAGTCCAGGTGGGTTTTACTCTGGCAAGTAAATCTCACAGCTGAAAGGTGACATATGTCATTTTCAGTCACAACTCATTGACCAGACTAACCACAACCACTAGGGGACTGGCTGCAAGTTAATTAAGCCTTACAGGTAGTCAGAAGGAAAGGGAGAAGACAGAGTGGTATGAGTGAAAAACATGTTAGGTCTCCTGAGAAGCAAACCCGAGGATGCAATTAGACAGGCAAATTTTGTTTGTGAGAAAAAATAGGAAGGAAGGCTGAGAAAGCCATCAGATATAATTCACATCTTTCCCCTTTCTAAGGCAAACTCCCAAGACTGTCAAGGAGTCCTGGAGTTAGTCTTTTGCAGAATAATTCTGTGTTTCTGATAACAAACCTCTCCTCCTAACCTTGTCGTGCTCAGTCATTGATTTGGAGCAGCCTGTGGGAAGGGCTGTGTCAGTACAGATGTAGCCGTGGAGTTGAGAACACAGAGCTCAGGCCCTTGGCCAGTTGAGGGTCTGCAGATGGCACATCTCACAGTAGCCACAGTCACCCTAATGACTGTCTCTGGAGTTGACAGAGTTTGACTCACACATATTTTATCTGAGATTCTGACTCAGGGAATGTGGATAAGGGCAGTATAAGGTGGCAGCTTTATTGTGGTGATGTCCAACAAAAAGGCACCAGTAGCATTTGCAGCTTAGACAGAAGCTCTGGAGTGCTAATTTGAAAGCCATAAGGATAAGGGTGCAGATTAAAATAATGAAAAATGTATTCACATAGCAAGGGAAAATTGCATATTTTTTTCCCATAAATTAAGTATAATGATTGGTGAGAGTCACGAGGAGAGGAATATAATAAAAATAACAAGCCTGAGTGCCTGAAAGTGCCTTTTATCAAGAGAGACAGCACAGGAGGAGGAAGAAAATTAGGGAACAGGAACTTATCAGTCAGGATGACCTAAGTTATGTTGTGTTAATGTTAACCTTTAAATCTCAGTGGATTAAAATAGCAGTTTCATTTCTTGATGTCGTCACATGTCCATTTTGACCTGACTGGGTTTTTGCTCCACATTTTCTTCATTCAGATAGATCAGCCACTGTCTGAAAAGCTGTCCATTGCTGTGGCAGAGGGAAAAAGAGTCCAGGTGGGTTTTACTCTGGCAAGTAAATCTCACAGCTGAAAGGTGACATATGTCATTTTCAGTCACAACTCATTGACCAGACTAACCACAACCACTAGGGGACTGGCTGCAAGTTAATTAAGCCTTACAGGTAGTCAGAAGGAAAGGGAGAAGACAGAGTGGTATGAGTGAAAAACATGTTAGGTCTCCTGAGAAGCAAACCCGAGGATGCAATTAGACAGGCAAATTTTGTTTGTGAGAAAAAATAGGAAGGAAGGCTGAGAAAGCCATCAGATATAATTCACATCTTTCCCCTTTCTAAGGCAAACTCCCAAGACTGTCAAGGAGTCCTGGAGTTAGTCTTTTGCAGAATAATTCTGTGTTTCTGATAACAAACCTCTCCTCCTAACCTTGTCGTGCTCAGTCATTGATTTGGAGCAGCCTGTGGGAAGGGCTGTGTCAGTACAGATGTAGCCGTGGAGTTGAGAACACAGAGCTCAGGCCCTTGGCCAGTTGAGGGTCTGCAGATGGCACATCTCACAGTAGCCACAGTCACCCTAATGACTGTCTCTGGAGTTGACAGAGTTTGACTCACACATATTTTATCTGAGATTCTGACTCAGGGAATGTGGATAAGGGCAGTATAAGGTGGCAGCTTTATTGTGGTGATGTCCAACAAAAAGGCACCAGTAGCATTTGCAGCTTAGACAGAAGCTCTGGAGTGCTAATTTGAAAGCCATAAGGATAAGGGTGCAGATTAAAATAATGAAAAATGTATTCACATAGCAAGGGAAAATTGCATATTTTTTTCCCATAAATTACCCTGAATATAAAATGATCTTGAAAGCACTAGAGTCTCTTACACAAGATGTTGGTCATGTGCCTGGAAGATGGATGGATGTCTTAAGTACTTATTCACATATCTGCCTAGACAGGGGCAAGCAGGTCTGAGCAGAGAAATTGAAACTGGACTTCCGGATTCCTTGGGACCAAGGAAGGAGGAAAGGATATGTCCACCCAGATCATTGGAACTATAGACAGGAGACTACCAGCAATGGTTCTCCAGGTACCCAAAGCAAAGTCCTCAAAAAGAAAACATCAGCTTTAACTCCTTTCAGGTGAAGCTATCATTGCATAATGCCACTAAAGTGAGATAGTTCTTGTTTCATTTCCCTTGCCTCTTCTCTGTTTTGAAATTGGTTTATGAGAAACTGTAATTACCAAGTTGAGAGAAGGGTTCAAGTCATACGATGAGGTAGTAGGGAGAGACCTAGCTATTCCATCTCCTGCTTCCTCTCTGCCAAAGTCTCCATCTGGAAGAGGAAAGATATAGCCTTGAATGAAGCTAGACTTATTCCACTGGATTGGACATTTAAGATTTTAAATTGAAGCCTTGCCACTTAAAGTGATCCCAGTGCTTTCTGGTACTTAAGAATGACCATGGGATCTGTCTGAGTTTTATTTAAGAACAGAGTAAGTCAGTCCTAAAGGAAATCAACCCTGAATATTCATTGGAAGAACTGATGCTGAAGCTCCAATACTTTGGCCACATGCTGTGAAGAGACAGCTCATTGGAAAAGACCCTGCTGTTAGGACAAATAGAAGGCAAATGGAAAAGACAATGAAAAAGTATGAGATGATTGGATGGCATCACTGAGTCAATGGACATGAGTTTGAGCAAGCTCCAAGATATGGTGAAGAACAGGGAAGTCTGGTATGCCACAGTCCGTGGGGTCACAAGAGTGGGATGCAACTGAGCGACTAAACTGAACTGAAGAACTAGCCCCACTGAACAAATTTTACACTAACATTTCAACCATAAAACTAAGCTTGTCTTCTATTGCAGGTTATTGCTTTTGCTTTTTAAAATAAATCTGTTGTCTAAACAAGGCATCATAAGTAAGATCCTATGATCAAGGCAGCCATTGTTGCTATTTTCTAAATTACACAAGAAGGCAAAGTCTCTCAAATCCCTTGTTCCAAGTAAGGAGACAGTAGGCATATGTGAATTCTTTTTCCAGGTTAGATTTTTCTAGAAGATTTTTCTCAAATTAATTTAAGTTCAGGCTGTGAACTCAGGATCATGACCATATTTAGCTGTATCACGATGAACCTGAAACTGAGATCTCCATCTACACACCCTTTCTCAGAAGCCACAGAGTTCTTTTCTACAGTCTTTGGCTTAGAAGAGTAACCAGATGCCTAGAACATAACTGTGCCTGGGATGATTTATTGAGTACTAGGGGGTTGGCTTTTTCTTTAAATTAGTGGCTGTTTTTCAATTGCTGAGTATCTTTTGTGTTTTATTAACTCGTTGGACTCCTCAAAAAGTCAGACACATTAGAAGACAGATGTAACCTACTTCAGAATAGACGACACTGAAAGAACAACCATTCATACCACTAGACAACACCAGTTGTTCACCACTAGAGGAATTTCTGATTCTATCTAGTCATCAGGAACTCTCCTGACTGAGAAGTTGAGCAGAGTAAGAATTTGTATAAAACTTTTATTTCTCTACGTTTTAATTCATAATGACTTGTTGGACACTTACATAAGACTGTGAAGCATTAGTGTCTTTCAGACTTAAATCATTGGATTCTAATTTCCTTCAGATGAGGTTTATGTTTATATCTCTATGAGGCCTTTTGATTTTATTGCCTAACAGTTAATGTTGGACAAAACCAGAAATAGTTTGGCTTAAGAAATAGAACAGGGGAGCTTCCCTGGTGGTCCAGTGGCTAAGACTCCATGCTCCCAATGCCGGAGGCCTGGGTTCAGTCCCTGGTGAGAGAACTAGATCCCACCTGCCACAACTAAGAGCTCACTTGCCATAACTAAGACCCAATGTCGAAAAATAAATTAAAAAATTTAAATAAAAAAAAAGAAATAGAACAGAGTGAATAGTCAACATTAATTCCTAGGTAGTTCTGGAATTTGTTGTTCTAGCACATTTCAGCATCTTTTGGGAGCAAATTTTACTGTTCACATATGGTCCAAGGAGGATGAACAAATAGCAAATGGTCTTAAGTAAGTGAGAATAGATTATTTCAATTCACTGTTGGGCCCTTCCCTGGAGGGGAATGGTCCCACCCCTGATTATGCATAAGCTTATTTAAGGCTAAAAGATAAAGATGCCAGAAAACCTGAGGAGTGGTAGGATAAAACTCCTGATGTCTGTTGCCAAGTATAGAGACATCCTTCCCCTCTGTGAGTCTTGCTTCTCCTCAAGAGAAGAAAGTGGACTATCCTCATGGATGAGTTTGGATCAATGAAAGGACATGCTTGGTCTACCACTTTCCTCCTTGAGATTTGTTTCTCTGTAGAGAGACCTGGGGTATCCTTGGGTGCCCTTGGGTGCCCTTGGCTATGTGGAAGAAGGACTATCATTGTTCACTGCTAGTAACTCAAGGTTATTTCAGGAGGCTTTTTGTTTTCCAAATCCATCTCTCCCAACCCAATTTCATTTACAGTAAATTCTGCATAACCTAACATTTTGGTTCTTGGTTGACTTATATCTAGCAGGAAAAAAGAAGTATTATTTACTAGCCTCCTTCAGACTTCATCACAGTTATTATAGGTAGTGGTACAATTTGTAAACAAGCAGGTTGGTCAGTGCTGTGAATGCTTAGGTGAAATTGATTGGTGAATGTTTAATTTTTGGATTTTCAGACACTGTTTCATATTTTCAGAGATTTCTAAAGACATTCAAATTCTTTGGTTGAACAAATAAAAGCTTAAACATAAGAACAGAATAAAAGTCAAAATTATTCAGAACTTCCATAAATGCATTTCTCAGTCAGACTCAAGGAGGATTTTGAGAGAGCAACTTCGTGAGAAAGGAAATGTGTGAAGAATTTGGTGTGTAATTGTGCAATAGCTGTGAGCAGGAGCTTGCATCAGTGATTGGAGGAAGAATATGAATGTGACTTTGTTTAAGGGTGTGTGAATATCTTTATGGGCATATGGGTGAGTATGTGTGTGTGTGACTAGGAGTGTCAGTGAATGTTTGGTGTGGGTGCATGTGGTATATTTTTGCATGGGATTATATTTGTTTGCACTAGTGTGTGGATACATATGTGCTTGTATGTGTCTTTGTCCCTGTGAGCATGAAAGAGGCTGGGTGATTCAGTATAGATATGTCAAGGTGTGTAAGGATGTGTGTATGTCTATGTGTGTGTATTGATATGAACGGTAGTATGCAGCAGGAGGCAGATGAAACCAAAAATTCTTATAAAATAAGAAAGCATCCATTTCCTCAAGGAATTTCAAGGTAAATTGCGAGGAAATATCAAAAAATTTCAACTTTTCAGAAATGTGCGCTTGGAATTTAACCTAAAAGATTAGAATTTTAGTTAATCATTACAGCTAGGCAAAGCCTAGTCAAGATCATGTAAACCGAGGCAGTCATCCTAGAGAACATTATGAATGACTGTAGGGTTTCTGAGTGGACTGAACAATTGCTCCTGGTAAGGGTGGGAGTAAAGGAGCTGAAATCCAGTTGTTATTTGCTGAACCAAATGTCCTGCACCCGGAGAGTGCACCTTCTAATTTTCACAAAGATGCCCTGAGGTCCTAAATAGCTGAGCACATGGGATTGTCACATTCAATTTTCAGATGTGTGGCTTCAGTGCATGCCTACCTCTCACTGGAACAGTTCTTCTCTATGGGTACCATTTCTCCTGGCCTAGAGAAACAGGTCTGTTCTCAAGGAAAGGAAAGGCTGACCTGAGATCTGAGAAAGCTGGAAAAGTTTACTGACAAGGAATTTGAATCCATGAGGGCATTTATGCTTGGTTCAGGAATATGTATGGGATACCTTCGAATTCCTTCTAGAGATCCAGTCACCTTTTTCCTAGCTTTTATCAGATACATTTTATTTAATAACAATAAGGGGGTTTTGCATTTTGAAAGGAAATTCTGGAAAAACAAAATCTCTAAGAACATAGAAATGAATTTATAATTGCAAAGATGCTTCACAGGAGTGTGATGCTGAAGAATGAATGGACTCCTGGATCCTGGAGCCAATGAATCCATTGTGAGAGTACAGATATGTTCCTCCTAGGATATAAAAATTCCATGCATTTAATCTGGAAGTCCTGAGGAAGACACCTGATGCGTCTACCTTTCAGGAAAACTGACTTGGATACGGAATGAGTGAAAGGTTTGTAGGCCAGAAAAATGAAGAGGATAACTTAGCCAAGTATTTTGAAATTTTGAACATGGAGAATTAATGCCTCTAGGGACTCTAAAAAGAAGATTACATTTGAAAAACTGAGCTGGAGGTGCAATAGATCATCCGAAGGAGGTGTTTACCTTTCCCAGCCTTCTCAATGTGCTGAGTCTAGTGCAAAGAAAGTTTCTCAAGCTTCATTTATCCTTTTATAGCACGTTAATAAAGCGATTCACTTGTTTGTCAGCACTTTTTACTCTGTAAAACCTCAAATTGACATCAATCATACGTGCCAAGGTGTACAGAATAATAAATGCGCTTTCCTCCAAATCTAACTGCATTTGATTCATACAGCTCCTTTTAATTTATTTTACCTATGCCATATATTTTAACTCCTTAATGGGACAGGCTTTCGGCATGCATCAGCAGTTACATTATGGACATAGGATTGTTTCTTTCACCACCACCCCCCTTCATCTTTCAGCAGTTCTTTCACTAGCATGTCACTGATGTATTAATTTCTGTTGTGAATGAGGTTTATGACTGTATTGAGGAACTCTTAGGCAGCTGCCTGCTGTAGTATAAAAAGGTAACTATATCAGTGTTGGACACAAACAGTGTCTGTTGCCTACCTCTCACTGGAACAGTTCTTCTCTATGGGTACCATTTCTCCTGGCCTAGAGAAACAGGTCTGTTCTCAAGGAAAGGAAAGGCTGACCTGAGATCTGAGAAAGCTGGAAAAGTTTACTGACAAGGAATTTGAATCCATGAGGGCATTTATGCTTGGTTCAGGAATATGTATGGGATACCTTCGAATTCCTTCTAGAGATCCAGTCACCTTTTTCCTAGCTTTTATCAGATACATTTTATTTAATAACAATAAGGGGGTTTTGCATTTTGAAAGGAAATTCTGGAAAAACAAAATCTCTAAGAACATAGAAATGAATTTATAATTGCAAAGATGCTTCACAGGAGTGTGATGCTGAAGAATGAATGGACTCCTGGATCCTGGAGCCAATGAATCCATTGTGAGAGTACAGATATGTTCCTCCTAGGATATAAAAATTCCATGCATTTAATCTGGAAGTCCTGAGGAAGACACCTGATGCGTCTACCTTTCAGGAAAACTGACTTGGATACGGAATGAGTGAAAGGTTTGTAGGCCAGAAAAATGAAGAGGATAACTTAGCCAAGTATTTTGAAATTTTGAACATGGAGAATTAATGCCTCTAGGGACTCTAAAAAGAAGATTACATTTGAAAAACTGAGCTGGAGGTGCAATAGATCATCCGAAGGAGGTGTTTACCTTTCCCAGCCTTCTCAATGTGCTGAGTCTAGTGCAAAGAAAGTTTCTCAAGCTTCATTTATCCTTTTATAGCACGTTAATAAAGCGATTCACTTGTTTGTCAGCACTTTTTACTCTGTAAAACCTCAAATTGACATCAATCATACGTGCCAAGGTGTACAGAATAATAAATGCGCTTTCCTCCAAATCTAACTGCATTTGATTCATACAGCTCCTTTTAATTTATTTTACCTATGCCATATATTTTAACTCCTTAATGGGACAGGCTTTCGGCATGCATCAGCAGTTACATTATGGACATAGGATTGTTTCTTTCACCACCACCCCCCTTCATCTTTCAGCAGTTCTTTCACTAGCATGTCACTGATGTATTAATTTCTGTTGTGAATGAGGTTTATGACTGTATTGAGGAACTCTTAGGCAGCTGCCTGCTGTAGTATAAAAAGGTAACTATATCAGTGTTGGACACAAACAAGTCTAGGGCTGAGTCCTCCCTCTACCAATTGCTAGCTGTTTGACCTTGAGAAACAAGTTTAAATCCACTGAATCTCAGGTTCCTTATCTTTGAGACTGCTATAATAATTCTTAATTGTCAGAGGTATCACAGTGATCCACCTATGTATGAGAATTATATTACATATTGTAGCTCAATACCAGACCTATGATAAAAATACTTATATAATTTGTAGAAGCTTTTCCCCATTTTTGTAAACCTAAAAATTATAAAAGCCTTTTATAACAAGTTTTCAATAGTTATAAATGTAATAGTAGAAGGGCCCCATTTTTATAAACACATTTTCCCCCAGAATTGTACTTAGTTTATTATGCTGCTTAACATTCTCTGTTCTGTGTCCTACATTAATTTAGTAATTCTGTCATTTTAACCAAAATGCTAATCAAAGAGATTTAATTGCTTTGTTCTACTTTTCTCCTAAACAGGGGGAATTTTTCCTCTTTGTGAATCCATATCAGAGCACTCATCACATTGGTGAATAATTTCTGTTTGTATCACCATCTCTGCCATCATTCTGTTAGCTCTTTGAAGATGTTTCTTGCTATTTTTTTTTTCATCCTTACTTCCCAGATTCCTAAATCAAATATTTACTTAGTGAATCATTATTTTAAAAAATTATTGCTTGTTTGGGTCAATTTCAGATAAGCAACAAGGTACAAAATAGGTAGGTGGACAGATTTATATATAATATATTGATTCTCATCATAGTCACATTTATTAATCTTTAATAGCTTCTTTTATTTTGTTTTACCTATGCCATATATTTTAACTCCTTAATGGGACAGGCTTTCGGCATGCATCAGCAGTTACATTATGGACATAGGATTGTTTCTTTCACCACCACCCCCCTTCATCTTTCAGCAGTTCTTTCACTAGCATGTCACTGATGTATTAATTTCTGTTGTGAATGAGGTTTATGACTGTATTGAGGAACTCTTAGGCAGCTGCCTGCTGTAGTATAAAAAGGTAACTATATCAGTGTTGGACACAAACAAGTCTAGGGCTGAGTCCTCCCTCTACCAATTGCTAGCTGTTTGACCTTGAGAAACAAGTTTAAATCCACTGAATCTCAGGTTCCTTATCTTTGAGACTGCTATAATAATTCTTAATTGTCAGAGGTATCACAGTGATCCACCTATGTATGAGAATTATATTACATATTGTAGCTCAATACCAGACCTATGATAAAAATACTTATATAATTTGTAGAAGCTTTTCCCCATTTTTGTAAACCTAAAAATTATAAAAGCCTTTTATAACAAGTTTTCAATAGTTATAAATGTAATAGTAGAAGGGCCCCATTTTTATAAACACATTTTCCCCCAGAATTGTACTTAGTTTATTATGCTGCTTAACATTCTCTGTTCTGTGTCCTACATTAATTTAGTAATTCTGTCATTTTAACCAAAATGCTAATCAAAGAGATTTAATTGCTTTGTTCTACTTTTCTCCTAAACAGGGGGAATTTTTCCTCTTTGTGAATCCATATCAGAGCACTCATCACATTGGTGAATAATTTCTGTTTGTATCACCATCTCTGCCATCATTCTGTTAGCTCTTTGAAGATGTTTCTGGTTTTTTTTTTTTTTTTTTTGCATCCTTACTTCCCCAGATTCCTAAATCAAATATTTACTTAGTGAATCATTATTTTAAAAAAAATTATTGCTTGTTTGGGTCAATTTCAGATAAGCAACAAGGTACAAAATAGGTAGGTGGACAGATTTATATATAATATATTGATTCTCATCATAGTCACATTTATTAATCTTTAATAGCTTCTGCTTATGTGTTGTCACAGAAAGATTCAGGGAAGACATCATTTAAAAACAACAACAAAGCACTTCAGACACTTCCCTGAAAAGAAAGCAGGAGATCCAAAGTTTTCAGAGGATGAGTTCACTGAAGAAAAACATGCAACTGTATTTAATGATAAAGGCTGCAGTGGTCTATTAGTAGAGGGAAAAAACAAAAAACACGTTTTTCACACGATTGTCTTACTCTCAAGGATTTTAACATGTCTTCTTATATCAGTGCTGCCTGCCTACGTTAGAGATACAGATTGTCATTAGAGAGGAACTAGAAAGAGGGAATGCTGCGAGGTGACCTGGTCTAGGGGAGTGGAACATGACAGGGGACCCTGGGCTGGTAGCGGAGTGGTTGGTGGATGCTGTGACTTTCCCCAGGGACGTGACCAGGGTGACAAGGCCGTTGGTCTCTTTCACATTTCCACCTCATTCAAATCTCATTCTGAGTGTAGGTATAACCACATATGTTTGTTTAGTAGTTTTTTAGCTCAGTATTACTAATTTGATGTTTTGGTTTTAGGGAATCTAATATGCAATCTTGACTTAGTATAACATTGGTTAGTATTTTAACCCTCTATAATTCTTTTTTCTTCTTTTTTTTTTACAGTTTTTTTTTGAGGGGAAGGTGCGGCTTGGGGAGGGAGGGGGTGGGCAGGCCACTTCTATTGGTCTTTCATTTGTCCATTTTCATCCATCTTTGTTCTTTGGCCCATGTGGGCCTCCCATCGTGGCGGCCTCTGTTGTCGCAGAGCACCGGCTCTGGGTGCATGTGCTCCAGAGCTCTGGCTCAGTAATTGGACACATCGGTCCAGCCACTCCGCGGCATGTGGGATCTTCCCAGGCCAGGGATCGAACCGGCGCCCCTTGCACTGCAAGGCGGTGTCCTTACCCACTGGACCACCAGGGAAACCCCCCTCTATAATTCTTTAAGGACACTTTTTCTCTTCCTAATACATGCTGTAGCTATTTAATTCTCCCTCTGTGTTTTCATAGAGATTATTTTTTTATTATTATTATTTTTAATGTTTTTCTGGCTACTTCTATTGGTCTTTCATTTATTTATCTTTGTTCTTTAGCCTGTGTGGGCGAGCCTCCCATCACAGTGTCCTCTTTCGTCTCAGAGCACCGGCTCTGGGCGCATCCACTCCAGAGTTCTGGCTCAGTAGTTGGACACATCAGAGCAGCTGCTCCGCTCCGTGGCACTTGGGGTCTTCCCAGGCCAGGGATTGAACTGGTGCCCCTTGCACTGCAAGGCGGTGTCCTTACCCACTGGACCACCAGGGAAGCCCCTCATGGAGATTGTTTATTGAAATATTAATATAATGTACAAAAATTGCAAATGTACTGCTTAAGGTATTTTCACAAAGGAATATACTCATGGAAACAGATTAAAAGTCAAAGCAGGGCTTCCCTGGTGGGGTGCCTTGCAGTGCAAGGGGTGCTGGTTCGATCCCTAGCCTGGGAAGATCCCACGTGCCGCAGAGCGGCTGGACCAATGTGTCCAATTGCCGAGCAGGAGCTCTGGAGCGCATGCGCCCAGAGCCAGTGCTCTGCGACAACAGAGGCCGCCACGATGGGAGGCCCACACGGGCCAAAGAACCAGTAGAAGTGGCCCACCTGCTCCCCTCCCTCCCCACCCCTCCCCCACCAAAATAAGTAAATTAAAAAAAAAAAAAAAGTCAAAGCACTGCCTGAAACCCAGAAGTGTTTGTCTGCCCCTTTGAATCACTACCTTACCCTCTCTCCCTTATATCAAGGGAAATTTTCACTTCTAACATGACTTCTAACATCACAGATTAATTTTTCTTCTTTTTAACTTTTTATAAATTTATACAGTATGTACTCTTTTGTGCCTAAACCTTTTATTCAAATTATGTTTGTTAGTTTTATCTATATTATGTGTAGATGTAAGTCACTCATCCCCACTGTGTGGTATACCATTCTATACCATACTGTAATTAGCATATCTGTTTCCTTATTGATGAACATATTGGTAATATAAATCCTTTCAGAATGGAGTAGTTATTCTGACTAATGTTGCTGTGAATATTCTAGTACATATCTTTTGTTGATCTTATGTGCGTATTTCTTTGGTCAAAAATCCTCAATAATGGATTAAGTTTCTTTATTAGTCTCGGATTTTTCAATTTTTCTCTTTGTAATAAATCAATTTGGCTAAGTTTTTTACACATTTGTCCATTTCATAGACATTTTTAATGGCCTTGGATAAAATTTCCCCTTTCCCTTGATCAGTCTTGTTATGGGTTTATCAGTTTTATTACCAATTTTTTAACATTTATTTCATTTATTTATCTTTTGGGGGTGGGGTGGGGAGGGAGGGAGATGGGCGGGCCACTTCTATTGGTCTTTCATTTCTCTATTTTCATCTGTCTTTGTTCTTTGGCTCCTGTGGGCCTCCCATCGTGGTGGCTTCTGTTGTCGCAGAGCGCTGGCTCTTGGGCGCATGCACCCCAGAGCTCTGGCTCGGTAATTGGACACATCAGTCCAGCCGCTCCGCGGCACGTGGGATCTTCCCAGGCCAGGGATCAAACCGGTGCCCTTTGCACTGCAAGGCGGTGTCCTTACCCGTTGGACCACCAGGGGAAGCCCAGATCATCAATTTTTGACCTTTTTTTCTTTTGTAATACATGTCTAAGAATTCTCATTTCTGCCTAAAGGCTTCTTTAGTTGCCTCCCACAAATTTTCATTATTGGTATTTTCTTAATAATTCAAAGTATTTTTAAATTTTGGATTTGATATTCTTCTCTTACCAGTGAATTATTATTAGAGTCTATCTTTCAATTTCTGAGCAATTGGGGATTTTCTAATTATTTTCTAATTTTTTTTTTTTTTTTTGCTTAATTTCACTGTACAATCATGAAATTTATTGAAGCCAGCTTTATGTTCAGTTTATGACCTATTTTGGTATCTACCACATCATCCTTTATAACACTCAATACTATCTCAAGTTTCTTTGTGTTCTTGTTTTGTTTGTTTATCTGTTCATTATATGTCTTCCCAATATAATTAAGATTATTGCAGACAGAAATTCTCCCTGTCTTCACATGTAGCACTATGTACTGTAAGCTTAATTTAGACTAATACATAATATGAATAAATGACACCCTTCTTCGTAAATGTTAATTGTGTGTGTGTGTGTGTGTCCTTAGTCACTCAGTTCTACAGCCCCATGGACTAGTTCACCAGGCTTCTCTGTACATTGACTTTTCTAGGCAAAAATACTGGAATGGGTTGTCATTTCTTACTCCAGGGTATCTTCCCAACCGAGGGACTGAGCCTGCATCTCTTACATCTCTTGCACTTGCAGGCAGATTCTTTACCACCTGTACCATCTGGCAAGTCCCAACCAATCTTAATTATATTAAGGCTCATTTTGATGCATAAGAGTCAAAATACTTCTCAAACCATTGTTAAATATTTGAAGGATATCAAATAATCCCCAACACTGAGAAGGATTGTTAGTTGTCTTATTTTTAAAGCTGAATACTTGCAAATATTAATATAAAAGTTTCAATCAGTGTTAAAACACTGCATTAAGGAGGAATAATAACATACTATTGTGGAGCGCTAGCTAATGTAGCATTTGGTATGGCAGTTCTAGGTACAATAGTTTTCCTCAAGATGTCCCATAAGACAAAGTCTTGACGCCTTGGTGGACTGCCTTACCTACATAAGTTGAAAAAAACATAACTGCAACTCTAATTTATGAAAAATGGAATCCAATATCAAATCCTTATATTTTTCCATATACAACTCTTTTATATCATAGAATTGTGAATATACTTATTTAAGTAAAAGTAATATTTTTAGAAATCTACTGCCGGTCAAGTACTGTGATACTTTCCTATCTAAAAAATAATAACAGTGGTTTCATTGTGAACATGCTGAAAGACTAAAGGAACTTAAATAGGGGCTATGCAGCAACTGGAGAGGTGGGATGGGGAGGGAGTTGGGAGAGGGGTTCAGGTGTGAGGGGTCAAGAGTATACCTATGACTGATTTGGGTTTATATACAGCAGTAAACAGCAAAACTCTGTAAAAGTGAAATAAAAATTATTTAATAGGACTTACCTGGTGATCCAGTGGGTAAAGAGTCTCCCTTGCAGTGCAAGGGGCACCGGTTTGATCCCTGACCCGGGAAGATCCCAAGTACAGCAGAGAGGCTGGACCAGTGTGTCCATTTATGAGCCAGTGCTCTGGAGCACATGCGCCCAGAGCCAGTGCTCTGCAACAAGAGAGGCCACTGCAATGAAAGGCCCACATAGGCGAAAAGAATAAAGATGGATAACAATAAATAAATAACCAATTAAAAAAATATCAAAGACACCAATGTAAAAAGCTAAAATAATAAAACTCTTAAATGAAAAATACAGGTGTAAATCTCCACAACTAGAGGTCAGGCAAAGCCTTTTGAATACATCCAAAAAATAAATAAGAAGTAAAAAGTAGGAGCTTCCCTGGTGGTCCAGTGGGTAAAGAGTCCATCTTGCAATTTGGGAATCAGGATGTTAGATGGATTATATTTGGGCCTCTCCTTATTGATGCCTTTAGGCTGTTTTGGACAAAAAAAACAAACAAACAAAAAGATGAATTTGGTTTGACCCCTTTGGTAAGTAAAACCCCAGAACCCAAGAGTCACAACACACATACATGTAGACACTATCGCAATAAAGGCACCATTTATTCTTATCAGCATTGGCTACTGTTACTTATGGATCATTTGCAGGCAAAGCATCAACAAGTCTCTCAGAGAGTAGCTCCAAGGTCCGCCCCTATCATAATCCTGCTAAGCCAGGAACCTCTTCCAGGTCCTCTTCTCTCAGAGGCGGGAGAAAGAAAACAGGTTGCTGGGGACAGGAAATGAGGGGCTTCAGCCCTGCACATTTTCTACCCTTTATTTTAATCTCCTCTAAGAGGATGAGGAATGTTGTTATTGCTGCTGTGACTACTCCTCTCTTCTACTGAACCCAAGACAGATTGGACACAGTATACTGTATACACAGTGTACACAGTATACATTGACTTTACTGGTTGTTGAAACACTGATAGTCTTCTTTAATTGTTTGTAAAGAAGTGAAGCCCAGAACTCTGAGTAACACACTGCCCCAGCATAAACCCCAGGCTTCCAAAGTACCCGCTTCAGTTCCAGCCACGAACAGGCTAGCCTGGCACAGGAGGAGGTTAACCTGGTCAGGAGGTCTCCAGACCTGCCCGGTGCCCTTTACGTGTGGGAGGAGTGATTTGAATGCCTCTCCTAGCTATGTCCGCTTTGGTTTTCAGGATAATATAGAGAATCTATTGCTTTCCATCTGGAAATGTTTACTTCTCATAAAAGAATAAATATTGACCAAGGGAAATAATGAATGCATAGGACAATATTCAGTAGCATTTTATAGAGTTAACTAAAGACTTGACTATTTTTGAAAGTTCTGACACTCTATATAAACTTGTAAAATGATTTCTTATTTCTTATTTATTCAGTCCAAGCCCTGAACTTTAGGAAAACCAGAACTTCTTGATTGGTTCTCCAGAGATAGCCAAAGGTACAACTCAGAAATACAGGCATATTAATAAATTAATTTATATGACTATCTCATCTTGCTCAATAGCCCTCATTCCCATTCAGTTGTTGTTGTTAAGTCTCTAAGTCATATCCAGCTCTTTGAGATATGCAATATACCCATAGACTGCAGCACACTAGGCTTCCCTGGCCTTCGCCATTTCCCAAAGTTTGCTCAGATTCATGTCCACCGTGTTGATGATGCTATGCAACCATCTTATCCTCCATCAGCCTCTTCCCCTCCTGCCCTCAATCTTTCCCAGCACCAGGGTTTTTCCAGTAAGTCTGCTCTTCACATCAGGTGGCCAAAGTATTAGAGCTTCAGCTTCAGCATCAGTCCTTCTAATGAATATTCAGGATTGATGATGCTTTTTGCAATCTCTCTTAGAGGGGCCAGGAACCTCTTCCAGGTCCTCTTCTCTCAGAGGCGGGAGAAAGAAAACAGGTTGCTGGGGACAGGAAATGAGGGGCTTCAGCCCTGCACATTTTCTACCCTTTATTTTAATCTCCTCTAAGAGGATGAGGAATGTTGTTATTGCTGCTGTGACTACTCCTCTCTTCTACTGAACCCAAGACAGATTGGACACAGTATACTGTATACACAGTGTACACAGTATACATTGACTTTACTGGTTGTTGAAACACTGATAGTCTTCTTTAATTGTTTGTAAAGAAGTGAAGCCCAGAACTCTGAGTAACACACTGCCCCAGCATAAACCCCAGGCTTCCAAAGTACCCGCTTCAGTTCCAGCCACGAACAGGCTAGCCTGGCACAGGAGGAGGTTAACCTGGTCAGGAGGTCTCCAGACCTGCCCGGTGCCCTTTACGTGTGGGAGGAGTGATTTGAATGCCTCTCCTAGCTATGTCCGCTTTGGTTTTCAGGATAATATAGAGAATCTATTGCTTTCCATCTGGAAATGTTTACTTCTCATAAAAGAATAAATATTGACCAAGGGAAATAATGAATGCATAGGACAATATTCAGTAGCATTTTATAGAGTTAACTAAAGACTTGACTATTTTTGAAAGTTCTGACACTCTATATAAACTTGTAAAATGATTTCTTATTTCTTATTTATTCAGTCCAAGCCCTGAACTTTAGGAAAACCAGAACTTCTTGATTGGTTCTCCAGAGATAGCCAAAGGTACAACTCAGAAATACAGGCATATTAATAAATTAATTTATATGACTATCTCATCTTGCTCAATAGCCCTCATTCCCATTCAGTTGTTGTTGTTAAGTCTCTAAGTCATATCCAGCTCTTTGAGATATGCAATATACCCATAGACTGCAGCACACTAGGCTTCCCTGGCCTTCGCCATTTCCCAAAGTTTGCTCAGATTCATGTCCACCGTGTTGATGATGCTATGCAACCATCTTATCCTCCATCAGCCTCTTCCCCTCCTGCCCTCAATCTTTCCCAGCACCAGGGTTTTTTCCAGTAAGTCTGCTCTTCACATCAGGTGGCCAAAGTATTAGAGCTTCAGCTTCAGCATCAGTCCTTCTAATGAATATTCAGGATTGATTTCTTTTAGTATTGACTGGTTTTATCTCCTTGCAGTCCAAGGGAATCTCAGGAGCCTTCTCTAGCACCACAGTTCGAAAGCATGAATTCTTTGGCACTCAGCCTCCACTCAGTAGCAAACACTAAACCACCTCCACCACAAAATAACCCATTCAAGATGACTCATTCTTTTTCATTTTAAAATACATTTTATTGGGGGGAGGTCGCTTAGCCTTTCAGGACAACTTTCCCTTTCTCTATCAGGTTTCTTGACACCAAGAGAAGTTTAGGTAACCCTGTGATGATAGGAGGATACATGTCTAGATCTCAGGTAGGCCTCACTGTCTTTGGATTGAGGTGTGGCAGTTGAGTGTCTATTTGAATTGCTAAACTGCTGAGATTCAATGCATTTTCCATCTGCTCTGCAGCTGCTCTCCACCCATTTCTTTTCTTTCCAAACCTCTGGAAGGCAAATTGTTTCTTAATTATTAGCTACCTGCCAAATTCCCTGTTCTTCCTCTAACCTGACCACACACCCCCAACCCATCTACAAGGCAGCAGAGGTGTGAGTGTTGTCTTGTATCTGCTCTACTGTGGCCAATACAATGACTGCAGGACTACTTGGGGGCATTGTTTTGGCTATCACCGGAAATGGGAAAGCAGTATGTTCTCATGACTTTTCACATCCTGCCATCTCATTCCCTCTCCCTCCATCTTTGGTCCAAGATCATCTGGCTGCATCTCAGGGACCCATGGACCCTAATTTCATCTCTTATAGAGCTCTCAAAGTCCTCTGTACATTAGAAAATTTTTTTCTTCCTGCATATGCAAGACTTTCCTGATATCCTTTCTTCTCTGTACATAGACTGCAGCACGCCAGGCTTCCCTGGCCTTCGCCATTTCCCAAAGTTTGCTCAGATTCATGTCCACCGTGTTGATGATGCTATGCAACCATCTTATCCTCCATCAGCCTCTTCCCCTCCTGCCCTCAATCTTTCCCAGCACCAGGGTTTTTTCCAGTAAGTCTGCTCTTCACATCAGGTGGCCAAAGTATTAGAGCTTCAGCTTCAGCATCAGTCCTTCTAATGAATATTCAGGATTGATTTCTTTTAGTATTGACTGGTTTTATCTCCTTGCAGTCCAAGGGAATCTCAGGAGCCTTCTCTAGCACCACAGTTCGAAAGCATGAATTCTTTGGCACTCAGCCTCCACTCAGTAGCAAACACTAAACCACCTCCACCACAAAATAACCCATTCAAGATGACTCATTCTTTTTCATTTTAAAATACATTTTATTGGGGGGAGGTCGCTTAGCCTTTCAGGACAATTTTC
This sequence comes from Tragulus kanchil, assembly GCA_022376925.1. Classification (NCBI taxonomy): domain Eukaryota; kingdom Metazoa; phylum Chordata; class Mammalia; order Artiodactyla; family Tragulidae; genus Tragulus; species Tragulus kanchil. Next base: position 49,707,737 of record JAIOJX010000029.1, on the reverse strand, counting down.
CCCTTTCTCTATCAGGTTTCTTGACACCAAGAGAAGTTTAGGTAACCCTGTGATGATAGGAGGATACATGTCTAGATCTCAGGTAGGCCTCACTGTCTTTGGATTGAGGTGTGGCAGTTGAGTGTCTATTTGAATTGCTAAACTGCTGAGATTCAATGCATTTTCCATCTGCTCTGCAGCTGCTCTCCACCCATTTCTTTTCTTTCCAAACCTCTGGAAGGCAAATTGTTTCTTAATTATTAGCTACCTGCCAAATTCCCTGTTCTTCCTCTAACCTGACCACACACCCCCAACCCATCTACAAGGCAGCAGAGGTGTGAGTGTTGTCTTGTATCTGCTCTACTGTGGCCAATACAATGACTGCAGGACTACTTGGGGGCATTGTTTTGGCTATCACCGGAAATGGGAAAGCAGTATGTTCTCATGACTTTTCACATCCTGCCATCTCATTCCCTCTCCCTCCATCTTTGGTCCAAGATCATCTGGCTGCATCTCAGGGACCCATGGACCCTAATTTCATCTCTTATAGAGCTCTCAAAGTCCTCTGTACATTAGAAAATTTTTTTCTTCCTGCATATGCAAGACTTTCCTGATATCCTTTCTTCTCTGTACATTAAGACTGAGAGTAACGGGAATTTGGTCTATGAAACAGGGAACTCAAACAGGGGCTCTGTAACAACCTGGAGGGGTGGATTGGGGAGAGAGGTGGGAGGGAAGTTCAAGAAGTTCAAGTTCAATAGGTATACTGATGGCTGATTCATGTTGATGTTTGGCAGAAAACAACAAAATTCTATAAAGCAATTATCCTTCCATTTAACAATAAATTAATTAAAGGAGGGGAAAATATCCAACCTCTGACACCTTTGTTTTGCTTTTGCAATGTAAAATGATTTTGGAATTTAGAAAGCATGTACCGCCCAGAAAAGCTTGGTTCTCAAGACTGTCATCTAGCTGTGAACTTAGGAATACTCAGGAAAAATTTAATTTTGAAGCTCAAAGTTAAATAATGACTTACTTGTTCTAGGAAATCTCCAACAATCCCCTGAAGTAATGACTATTACTCATTTAATGGGTAGGGAGTCATAGAGAAGTAGATTTATGATGAATGAAAAATACATTGGTTGCAAAACTATTATCCCTTTAAAAATGTTATTTCAGACACTGTGTCTTAAAATAGACTCTTATTCATATATCCTTTGATGAATAACTCAAATAAAACAAAGTATGTGAGGCTGATGATACTTAACTTTATAGAACTACACAGCATGTAAGTGTTCTGAATAAAAGAGGCAAAATTACCTTCTTTTCTGCTAATCTTGACTGTTATTGCTTAAAAGTGTGGTATACAAATGCATTCAAGTTTGCCTTTGAAAAATTAAAAGAATGTCATTTTGTGAGCCCTATCTACCCTCAACTAGTAGTTGATTCAGAGCAAGAGTGGCCAATACAATGACTGCAGGACTACTTGGGGGCATTGTTTTGGCTATCACCGGAAATGGGAAAGCAGTATGTTCTCATGACTTTTCACATCCTGCCATCTCATTCCCTCTCCCTCCATCTTTGGTCCAAGATCATCTGGCTGCATCTCAGGGACCCATGGACCCTAATTTCATCTCTTATAGAGCTCTCAAAGTCCTCTGTACATTAGAAAATTTTTTTCTTCCTGCATATGCAAGACTTTCCTGATATCCTTTCTTCTCTGTACATTAAGACTGAGAGTAACGGGAATTTGGTCTATGAAACAGGGAACTCAAACAGGGGCTCTGTAACAACCTGGAGGGGTGGATTGGGGAGAGAGGTGGGAGGAAGTTCAAGAAGTTCAAGTTCAATAGGTATACTGATGGCTGATTCATGTTGATGTTTGGCAGAAAACAACAAAATTCTATAAAGCAATTATCCTTCCATTTAACAATAAATTAATTAAAGGAGGGGAAAATATCCAACCTCTGACACCTTTGTTTTGCTTTTGCAATGTAAAATGATTTTGGAATTTAGAAAGCATGTACCGCCCAGAAAAGCTTGGTTCTCAAGACTGTCATCTAGCTGTGAACTTAGGAATACTCAGGAAAAATTTAATTTTGAAGCTCAAAGTTAAATAATGACTTACTTGTTCTAGGAAATCTCCAACAATCCCCTGAAGTAATGACTATTACTCATTTAATGGGTAGGGAGTCATAGAGAAGTAGATTTATGATGAATGAAAAATACATTGGTTGCAAAACTATTATCCCTTTAAAAATGTTATTTCAGACACTGTGTCTTAAAATAGACTCTTATTCATATATCCTTTGATGAATAACTCAAATAAAACAAAGTATGTGAGGCTGATGATACTTAACTTTATAGAACTACACAGCATGTAAGTGTTCTGAATAAAAGAGGCAAAATTACCTTCTTTTCTGCTAATCTTGACTGTTATTGCTTAAAAGTGTGGTATACAAATGCATTCAAGTTTGCCTTTGAAAAATTAAAAGAATGTCATTTTTGTGAGCCCTATCTACCCTCAACTATAGTGATGACTCTCTAGTTATGGTCAGAGCAAGAGTTTTAACCAAAAACCAAAAGGACACAAATTCTAAAATTTCATTCTCTCTAAAATGTATATCTGAACTAATACTTTGCTGTTCATCTGCCCTAGAAATGGATGTTGTTTAAAGCACATTTACAGACACTTATGCACTTCTCTGTTTATTTCAGCCTGCTTCTAGAGTGAGGAATGAGGAAGTCAGAACTGGCCAGCTTCATAGCTACCATGTGGATGAAGTCAGGTAATATATGAAAGGAGTTATGGTTGAGTGGATGCCTGCAGCTTGGTGAGACACATAAAGATTTGACAGGGAGTTCACATTTATTGAGTACCTCCTATCTGCCAAATGCTTGCGGAGAGAAAGATTTGGCATAGCCTTGACTACTAAGAATCCTTTTTACCTAAAAGTTGAAAATACAGTGGGGTTGGGGGCAAAAAGAAAAAAAAAAGTTGAAACTACAGAAGGAATGGGAGGAGGGAGTGATTGTTAATTGAGGATCTACAACAATCTCATTTTTCAGATGAGACCCATAGGAGTTAATGGACTTTATTAGGACCACATTAGCGGTAACCAACAGAGACTGAGAGTTGAACCTGTATCCATTGGATTTTAAATCTCAGATTTTTTAACTACACAAAATGAATCTAAACATGCATTTTCTGGGGATTTTATTGTGGTTTTCCCTGTGTTATTTTTTGTTGGAGTATAATTGCTTTACAGTGTGGCGTTAGTTTTCTGCAGCATTTGTTGTTTCTCACCTTGGCTATGTTGGGGTTTTCTTCCCTGAGAGGTCAATTCATCAAGATGATTCCATGGTTCAAGGGGAAGTCAGGATGGTTTGTTGACTGATCTTATGGAAACTACGTGAGAATCAGAACTCAATATAACCTTAATGAAGTCCTGGGAAGTGGTTATTAATACTGATAATTAACTGGGAACTCTTAGAGGCTTTTGACATAAGTATAAGGAATTACTTTTTCTCTCTAGATTATTGTGCCACAGCTGATAATTTTTATTACTTTATAAAGTACAGTATCTGATTTGTGTTCACTGAGAGCCATACTCAGAAATTATGCCTGGAAACATTATCTACCCTCAACTATAGTGATGACTCTCTAGTTATGGTCAGAGCAAGAGTTTTAACCAAAAACCAAAAGGACACAAATTCTAAAATTTCATTCTCTCTAAAATGTATATCTGAACTAATACTTTGCTGTTCATCTGCCCTAGAAATGGATGTTGTTTAAAGCACATTTACAGACACTTATGCACTTCTCTGTTTATTTCAGCCTGCTTCTAGAGTGAGGAATGAGGAAGTCAGAACTGGCCAGCTTCATAGCTACCATGTGGATGAAGTCAGGTAATATATGAAAGGAGTTATGGTTGAGTGGATGCCTGCAGCTTGGTGAGACACATAAAGATTTGACAGGGAGTTCACATTTATTGAGTACCTCCTATCTGCCAAATGCTTGCGGAGAGAAAGATTTGGCATAGCCTTGACTACTAAGAATCCTTTTTACCTAAAAGTTGAAAATACAGTGGGGTTGGGGGCAAAAAGAAAAAAAAAAGTTGAAACTACAGAAGGAATGGGAGGAGGGAGTGATTGTTAATTGAGGATCTACAACAATCTCATTTTTCAGATGAGACCCATAGGAGTTAATGGACTTTATTAGGACCACATTAGCGGTAACCAACAGAGACTGAGAGTTGAACCTGTATCCATTGGATTTTAAATCTCAGATTTTTTAACTACACAAAATGAATCTAAACATGCATTTTCTGGGGATTTTATTGTGGTTTTCCCTGTGTTATTTTTTGTTGGAGTATAATTGCTTTACAGTGTGGCGTTAGTTTTCTGCAGCATTTGTTGTTTCTCACCTTGGCTATGTTGGGGTTTTCTTCCCTGAGAGGTCAATTCATCAAGATGATTCCATGGTTCAAGGGGAAGTCAGGATGGTTTGTTGACTGATCTTATGGAAACTACGTGAGAATCAGAACTCAATATAACCTTAATGAAGTCCTGGGAAGTGGTTATTAATACTGATAATTAACTGGGAACTCTTAGAGGCTTTTGACATAAGTATAAGGAATTACTTTTTCTCTCTAGATTATTGTGCCACAGCTGATAATTTTTATTACTTTATAAAGTACAGTATCTGATTTGTGTTCACTGAGAGCCATACTCAGAAATTATTATGCCTGGACCATTATCTAGCACAAACCTGGGTTTTTGTATGGCTTGACCATGCAGAAACTATGACCATGCATTAAATGTACTAATGGAGATAATTACTTCTGTATTTCAGTCTTGTTTTCAATTTCTAGTAGGTTATAAATTATATTTATAATATATTAATCCAATACATGATAAACCATTGATTCATAAATCATATATTATCTAATTGGAGTGGAGCGATGACGTGTGCCTTGGGAGGTGTAGGATTTGACTGTTTCCCATACCCTTTTTTCCTCTTCATTGTTCATTTAGTTTGGAGATGATGTCCTCCTCATCATTTGTTTATTTAGTTTGGAGATGGTGTGCTTAGGCAGACAAGTTTCATGTTGAAAGATGATGGGAGCAAAAATAGTAGGTAAAGGAAGGAAATGAGAAGAGTAAGAAGGAAATACCTCGCAATCAGTCCCACCTCAGACTAAGGGAAGACACTTCTTACAGAAGCAGTGTTGTCAGGCTTACCTGCATCTTCCCTTGCCCCATAAAAGAAAGAAAGAGAGAAATCCAGAAAAAATTATAATGCACTCAACTTTACTGTTCAAAAGGACTGTATTAGAATAGTCGATTACACCTATAGTGTGGTAGTTTTCCCCTCAGCTGGTTGCTTTGGTAGACCCTCAGGTACTGTCTTAGGCTTCCTTTTGTAAACTTCTTCTGGGGTGGCATCTGGTAGAGGAGCATTCCACTGCAGGTTTATGACCTTACTGTGCAGCTTTTCTGGAAAGTCACTTAGCTTTATTTACACCTGCTTTCAAAAAATAAACACTCAAACAGCAATAAACCAGATGGAATCAATAATTTACATACCTCCAGGGGAGTCTGACAAGAAGCAAACACAGAAGAAATGATTGGCTATTTTACAGAGATTAACTTGAATTTAACATGTATGAGACACCCGTATTTTGATGGATTTAACCAGTTCTGTTTTTGCTTTCGGTTGCTTACTACTGAGGACCAATACAGTGTGATAGAAAGGAAGACGAGGAGGAAGACTGGAAGGGAGGGAAGGAGGAAGACATGAATCAGAAAAATTTAACTAGAGTCTATTACTTGCTCATGCTGAGTCCTTTCTCTGCCAGGAAATTTTCCAGTCCCTATGACTTAATTTCTTTGATCTATTTACTATAACAACCAGATAAAATAACATGATTTCCCATCCTGTAAGAAAATAAATATGGCCATTTAAGTTCTTCATGTTTTTTTAAATTTCTAGTAGGTTATAAATTATATTTATAATATATTAATCCAATACATGATAAACCATTGATTCATAAATCATATATTATCTAATTGGAGTGGAGCGATGACGTGTGCCTTGGGAGGTGTAGGATTTGACTGTTTCCCATACCCTTTTTTCCTCTTCATTGTTCATTTAGTTTGGAGATGATGTCCTCCTCATCATTTGTTTATTTAGTTTGGAGATGGTGTGCTTAGGCAGACAAGTTTCATGTTGAAAGATGATGGGAGCAAAAATAGTAGGTAAAGGAAGGAAATGAGAAGAGTAAGAAGGAAATACCTCGCAATCAGTCCCACCTCAGACTAAGGGAAGACACTTCTTACAGAAGCAGTGTTGTCAGGCTTACCTGCATCTTCCCTTGCCCCATAAAAGAAAGAAAGAGAGAAATCCAGAAAAAATTATAATGCACTCAACTTTACTGTTCAAAAGGACTGTATTAGAATAGTCGATTACACCTATAGTGTGGTAGTTTTCCCCTCAGCTGGTTGCTTTGGTAGACCCTCAGGTACTGTCTTAGGCTTCCTTTTGTAAACTTCTTCTGGGGTGGCATCTGGTAGAGGAGCATTCCACTGCAGGTTTATGACCTTACTGTGCAGCTTTTCTGGAAAGTCACTTAGCTTTATTTACACCTGCTTTCAAAAAATAAACACTCAAACAGCAATAAACCAGATGGAATCAATAATTTACATACCTCCAGGGGAGTCTGACAAGAAGCAAACACAGAAGAAATGATTGGCTATTTTACAGAGATTAACTTGAATTTAACATGTATGAGACACCCGTATTTTGATGGATTTAACCAGTTCTGTTTTTGCTTTCGGTTGCTTACTACTGAGGACCAATACAGTGTGATAGAAAGGAAGACGAGGAGGAAGACTGGAAGGGAGGGAAGGAGGAAGACATGAATCAGAAAAATTTAACTAGAGTCTATTACTTGCTCATGCTGAGTCCTTTCTCTGCCAGGAAATTTTCCAGTCCCTATGACTTAATTTCTTTGATCTATTTACTATAACAACCAGATAAAATAACATGATTTCCCATCCTGTAAGAAAATAAATATGGCCATTTAAGTTCTTCATGTGAATTTCTAAATAATAGATTTTATTCATAAACATGTTTAGAAAGGTAACTATAGATGTGTTATGATCAGTGCTGAGGAACCATCTCAGGCTTTGTGGAGAGTAAAAACTCCCTGCTCTTCTTCTGCAGGCTCACTGTTTCCTTTTTTGTTTTGGTTTATTGGGGCTTTTTTCCCATTTCTGTTTCACTCTCAAACCCTTAATTGGTGTTTCACTGACCGTAACTTGATTCATCTCAGCAGAAGGAGAGACTGTTTCTCCAACAACCACTCTCTTATTCATATGTAAATTTTGTGTTTCTGCTGTTGTGCCTCCAGGTACAACTCATAGGGAATAGTTCTTCATATTACATTGTGCTATAAATTTAATCCCTGAATTTACACCACCTTTTTCCAAGAATCAGAACATCACTCTTTGGATCTAGCTATTTTTATTTTATTTAAAGATTATTTCCTTTTTGTTTACCCTTAATAAAATTTGTCACATCAACAGAGAATGTACTTGAAAATAATAATATTTCATTGTTTTTCCGACCTAAATGGTTTTCTTAAAGGAAAGTAGCTTCAAGACTATGTACCAGCACTAAAACCAGCTGGATTTTCAGCAGCTCTCTTGTCACATTTGTGCTTCTCTCACCTCCACTCTGCTGACCCTTACCCTTTCCTTAATGCAAACATCAGCAAACATCTTTTCTTTGAGTTGATTATGTGTATTCAAAGTCTCAGGGCATTTTGAAATAATGGATCATGAAATAAGCTGAGTTTCCACTGTCTCAGTAAAGTCTCTAGAGTTGTAAGTCATTGACCTTGATCAGAAGTCATTTGAGATTTGCTGAGTTGCATTACAACAAATAAATAATCAATAAATCAACAAATTCAAAAGAAGGCAGAAACAGAGGAGAAAAGAAATAAAGAAAAAATGGGACAAATAAAAAGCAGATAGCAAGTTGATAGACTTAAATTCACAGTAGGATACCGCTGCACACCATGTGAATGGTTAACATTAAAAAGAATAACAATATCAAGTTTGGACAAGAATAGTGGATAGCTAAAGTTCTCATGTGTTGCTAGTAGAAGTGCAAAATGGTACAGCCACTTGGAGAAGTTTGACAGTTTGTTAAAATGTTAAACATGTGCTTACCATATGATGAGTACAACATGGATGAATCTTGGAAGTATTATGCTCAGTGAAAGAAACCATACTTAAAGACTATGTGCTTTGACTCCATGTATGCAAACTTTTAGAAAAGGCAAAAGTACAGTGAAAGAAAGATAAGTACTTGTCAGTGGTTTGGGTGAGGGAAGTACATTGGCCACAAAAGCACATGAAGAAGCTTTTAGGGATGAAGGAAATACTCCACATCTTAATTGCAATGGTATTTATCATTGTATACATTTGTCAAAACTTACTTCATTGTACACATAAAATTGTACACTATTGCATGTAAATTATGCCTCAATAAAGTTGACACAAAATAGCTGAATGCATTGTGCTGATCAAAGAGAATTTTCAAAAGGAGAATCTGATATAAAGAAAATAACAGTATTAGGAAGGAGTGGAGCGAGTGAGAGAGAAAGGTATGACTGTGCTTTGCTTTGTTGCATTCATGAAACTGTGGTCATATGAGAACACAATAGGAGATTAGTCAAGTAGAATTCAGCCCTCTCAATAAAGACTAAATCTTCAAATATGCTACTGTGGTATAGAGTGAGGTTAAAATGAGAAACCACTTGCAAATAATATAAACGGTAATGAAAGGCAGGATTAAGTGTGGTTCAGTCAGTTCCTTTGGAAAAGATTTGGGGAGTTGTTTTTTTTGAGACACCTTTGTGTAGAAAACAAAGTGGTGAGCCCATGAAGGAAAAAATTTGATTTTTATTTAAAAAAAAATAATAAGAGTGGATTTGACACTATAGCCAATCAAGAGAAACTTTTGAGGGCTATAGCATTGTTTTGCCCATTGGGTTTGTTTGGGTGAAGTCTATGTTAAGTAATATATCATGTTGTTTGCATTATTTCTTCTGATCCATTCAGTGTATTCTTCATGGAACCTTGAACTGGAGAATGGTTGAAGGTCACCATGGAACCTTGAACTGGAGAATGGTTGAAGGTCGCCATGCTGGAGCCCCGGGTAAGTCTGCCAGAATTGGAACAGCTCTTAATGTTTACAGCTTAGTTTGCTGTCCTTTCCTTACTGCCCTAGAGAACTAGCACAGTCCAAAATAAGAATAGAAAAGGTGCTTTCCTCCTCGGTCTTTGGCAGTTTTCTGTTTCTCAGAGACTTGAAAGGATAATTCACTAATGTTCAAAATATTACAAGTTATGTATTTGTAGGAACCTTTGATTCAGTCCATCCTAATTTCAAGAATAGGGGTTTTTTTTCACACTTGGAAGCTACTCAGTTGTCATGGTGAATGAGGCTTATTTTATTTTTTAGTAGACTATATATTTTAGAGCAGTCTTAGGATCACAGCAAAACTGAACAAAAAGTACAGGACATCTCACACACCCTGTCTCCACATAAGCACAGCTTTCCCTGTGGTCAACATCCACCACTAGAGTGGTACATTTGTTACAACTGATGACCCTACACTGACACATCATTGATACATCCGGAGTCCATTGTTTACATTCGTGGTCACCGTTGATAGTGTACAGTCTGTGGATTTGGACAAATATATATATTCATCATTAACTATATTATACAAAGTGTTTTCCCTGCCCTAAAATTCCTCTCTGCAGCACCTATGTGCTTTGCTTTGTTGCATTCATGAAACTGTGGTCATATGAGAACACAATAGGAGATTAGTCAAGTAGAATTCAGCCCTCTCAATAAAGACTAAATCTTCAAATATGCTACTGTGGTATAGAGTGAGGTTAAAATGAGAAACCACTTGCAAATAATATAAACGGTAATGAAAGGCAGGATTAAGTGTGGTTCAGTCAGTTCCTTTGGAAAAGATTTGGGGAGTTGTTTTTTTTGAGACACCTTTGTGTAGAAAACAAAGTGGTGAGCCCATGAAGGAAAAAATTTGATTTTTATTTAAAAAAAAATAATAAGAGTGGATTTGACACTATAGCCAATCAAGAGAAACTTTTGAGGGCTATAGCATTGTTTTGCCCATTGGGTTTGTTTGGGTGAAGTCTATGTTAAGTAATATATCATGTTGTTTGCATTATTTCTTCTGATCCATTCAGTGTATTCTTCATGGAACCTTGAACTGGAGAATGGTTGAAGGTCACCATGGAACCTTGAACTGGAGAATGGTTGAAGGTCGCCATGCTGGAGCCCCGGTAAGTCTGCCAGAATTGGAACAGCTCTTAATGTTTACAGCTTAGTTTGCTGTCCTTTCCTTACTGCCCTAGAGAACTAGCACAGTCCAAAATAAGAATAGAAAAGGTGCTTTCCTCCTCGGTCTTTGGCAGTTTTCTGTTTCTCAGAGACTTGAAAGGATAATTCACTAATGTTCAAAATATTACAAGTTATGTATTTGTAGGAACCTTTGATTCAGTCCATCCTAATTTCAAGAATAGGGTTTTTTCACACTTGGAAGCTACTCAGTTGTCATGGTGAATGAGGCTTATTTTATTTTTTAGTAGACTATATATTTTAGAGCAGTCTTAGGATCACAGCAAAACTGAACAAAAAGTACAGGACATCTCACACACCCTGTCTCCACATAAGCACAGCTTTCCCTGTGGTCAACATCCACCACTAGAGTGGTACATTTGTTACAACTGATGACCCTACACTGACACATCATTGATACATCCGGAGTCCATTGTTTACATTCGTGGTCACCGTTGATAGTGTACAGTCTGTGGATTTGGACAAATATATATATTCATCATTAACTATATTATACAAAGTGTTTTCCCTGCCCTAAAATTCCTCTCTGCAGCACCTATTCATCCTTCCACTGGCCATCACTGAGCTTTCTGCTGTCTCCACAGTTTAAGCTTTTCCAGAATGTCATACACAGTTGATACTTGAAAAACACAGGTTTGAACCACACAAGTCCACTTAATACATGGATTTTTTTCAGTATATACACACTACAGTACTACACAGTCAAAGACTGATCAAATCTGTGGGTATAAAACCATGGAGAGGGAGGGCTGACTGTTAAGTTCTCCACAGATTTCACACTGCATGGGGATCATCACCCCAACCCCTGCATTGTTCAGTGGTCAACAGTATGTAGTTGGAATCATGTAGTACACAGCCTTTTCATATTAACTTGTTTCATTTAGTTATATTAATGGCTTTTCTATGTCTTTTATAGCATAGCTCGTTTCTTTTTTAATAGTGAATCGTATTGCATTGTCTGGATATACCATAGTTTACTTATCCATTCGCCGACTTAGAAACATCTGGGTTGCCTTCCATGTTTTGGCAGTTATGAGTAAAGCTTATATAAACATTCATGTGCAGGTTTTTGCATAGACATACGTCTTTGGCTTCTTTGGATAAATACCAAGAAATGTGATTACAGAATTATATGGTATGGTTAGCTTAGTAGGAAAGTACCAAACTATTACAGAATGGCTGCACATTATGCATCATAGCCTTCTCACCCACAATGAATGAGAGTTTCCATTGCTTCATATCCTTGCCAATATTTGATATTTCAATGTTCTGTATTTTAGCCATTCTAAAAGCTAGGCAGTGGTATCTCATTGTTGTTTTAATATGTATTTCCCTAGTAACATATGATGTTGAGTTTCTTTTCATGTGTTTGTTTATATCATCTTTGGTGAGGTTTCTGTTAAGGACTTTGACTCATTTTTTAATAAGGTTGGTTGTTTTCATATTGTTGAGTTTTAATATTTTTTGTATGTTCTAAATAGATTATATGTATTTTTTTAGATTATATTTTAAACATCTACATTTCTTTAATTGCTGTCTCTCTGATGGTGACTATTGCTGAGTGGCATTGTTGGAAATAACTTTGTGGAAAAAACAGGCTAAGAATAAATCAGATTTTTTTCTCGTTAGTGTGACTTAAAACACTGGTGACTTGGTAAAAGGTGAAAACAATATTGTAAGGTAACATGACTGCATGTACAATTTCGTATAAGACAATTTTGGTCTTAAAGGTTTAATCAAATTTCAGACCCTTGATACTTGAAAAACACAGGTTTGAACCACACAAGTCCACTTAATACATGGATTTTTTTCAGTATATACACACTACAGTACTACACAGTCAAAGACTGATCAAATCTGTGGGTATAAAACCATGGAGAGGGAGGGCTGACTGTTAAGTTCTCCACAGATTTCACACTGCATGGGGATCATCACCCCAACCCCTGCATTGTTCAGTGGTCAACAGTATGTAGTTGGAATCATGTAGTACACAGCCTTTTCATATTAACTTGTTTCATTTAGTTATATTAATGGCTTTTCTATGTCTTTTATAGCATAGCTCGTTTCTTTTTTAATAGTGAATCGTATTGCATTGTCTGGATATACCATAGTTTACTTATCCATTCGCCGACTTAGAAACATCTGGGTTGCCTTCCATGTTTTGGCAGTTATGAGTAAAGCTTATATAAACATTCATGTGCAGGTTTTTGCATAGACATACGTCTTTGGCTTCTTTGGATAAATACCAAGAAATGTGATTACAGAATTATATGGTATGGTTAGCTTAGTAGGAAAGTACCAAACTATTACAGAATGGCTGCACATTATGCATCATAGCCTTCTCACCCACAATGAATGAGAGTTTCCATTGCTTCATATCCTTGCCAATATTTGATATTTCAATGTTCTGTATTTTAGCCATTCTAAAAGCTAGGCAGTGGTATCTCATTGTTGTTTTAATATGTATTTCCCTAGTAACATATGATGTTGAGTTTCTTTTCATGTGTTTGTTTATATCATCTTTGGTGAGGTTTCTGTTAAGGACTTTGACTCATTTTTTAATAAGGTTGGTTGTTTTCATATTGTTGAGTTTTAATATTTTTTGTATGTTCTAAATAGATTATATGTATTTTTTTAGATTATATTTTAAACATCTACATTTCTTTAATTGCTGTCTCTCTGATGGTGACTATTGCTGAGTGGCATTGTTGGAAATAACTTTGTGGAAAAAACAGGCTAAGAATAAATCAGATTTTTTTCTCGTTAGTGTGACTTAAAACACTGGTGACTTGGTAAAAGGTGAAAAAACAATATTGTAAGGTAACATGACTGCATGTACAATTTCGTATAAGACAAATTTTAAGCGTTCTTAAATCTCCAGGACAATTTAACCTACATGATGAGGTGTTTAGCTAAGAAAGATACTTTGTGTTGATCCTTTGGACTAGAGAAATAAACTATATTCTCTTCAGTTATAGAGCCCTTGTATTTATATCTGCCATAAATTATAAAGATTAGGTATTTAGTAAATGTTATCTGAATAAGTGCTTTGCCCTATGCTGTGGTTTACTATAGCCAAAATCAAAACAAAACAAACCTTTTTTGGTGATTTAGTGATTGTACTAACTGATCTTTTAAAGTATTTCTAAATGAAAAGACCAAAGTTTTCTAAAGTAGACATTACCTATCTATGGTGTTTATCATAAATCAGTGACTTTATCTGATCTTTGTTAAATTTGCTTGCCAGAGTTGTGTCTTCTCTGTAAAACAAAGACACCGTGTTTTTATCGGTGTTTGAGAGTATATTGCTTCATGAAATTTAAGCAGGGAGGTGACTGAAACTTATGATGAAATGCCTACTACTGTGAGGTTTATGATTATGTTTTCCCTCCCTGGTACTTCACTCTTCCCACACTTTTCCCACCACAGCTCAGTGGGGATTGCCTTTGGGATTCTGAACTGGAAAATTCACTCCAGAAAGTCTCGCTCTTTCACTTCCAATATGCAGCTTCTTGAGGGTTCAGGGTAGATGATTAGTACATAGGAAAATGATTGCTTCTCTTTGTAGGCTGAAGGTTCCAGAGTTCTTCCATGTTACCTCTCCAACCTCAATATGACTGAGTATTGTAGATTTGCTGGTTACTGTTTCAGGACTTCATAATAAAAGCTACAGATCTTCTCAGTCACCTGACCTCTGAGCTTTCTAGTCATGTACATAAACTAGTCCCTTTGATTCTTTTGCCTGAAAAGTTTAGCACTTTAGGAGTCAGAGCAGGACACCTTCATAGTATTCTGAAATCTGCAACCTAAATCTAGACATCACACCAGTGGCAGTCTGATCTATATCTGGAAATAACTTTGTGGAAAAAACAGGCTAAGAATAAATCAGATTTTTTCTCGTTAGTGTGACTTAAAACACTGGTGACTTGGTAAAGGTGAAAAACAATATTGTAAGGTAACATGACTGCATGTACAATTTCGTATAAGACAAATTTTAAGCGTTCTTAAATCTCCAGGACAATTTAACCTACATGATGAGGTGTTTAGCTAAGAAAGATACTTTGTGTTGATCCTTTGGACTAGAGAAATAAACTATATTCTCTTCAGTTATAGAGCCCTTGTATTTATATCTGCCATAAATTATAAAGATTAGGTATTTAGTAAATGTTATCTGAATAAGTGCTTTGCCCTATGCTGTGGTTTACTATAGCCAAAATCAAAACAAAACAAACCTTTTTTGGTGATTTAGTGATTGTACTAACTGATCTTTTAAAGTATTTCTAAATGAAAAGACCAAAGTTTTCTAAAGTAGACATTACCTATCTATGGTGTTTATCATAAATCAGTGACTTTATCTGATCTTTGTTAAATTTGCTTGCCAGAGTTGTGTCTTCTCTGTAAAACAAAGACACCGTGTTTTTATCGGTGTTTGAGAGTATATTGCTTCATGAAATTTAAGCAGGGAGGTGACTGAAACTTATGATGAAATGCCTACTACTGTGAGGTTTATGATTATGTTTTCCCTCCCTGGTACTTCACTCTTCCCACACTTTTCCCACCACAGCTCAGTGGGGATTGCCTTTGGGATTCTGAACTGGAAAATTCACTCCAGAAAGTCTCGCTCTTTCACTTCCAATATGCAGCTTCTTGAGGGTTCAGGGTAGATGATTAGTACATAGGAAAATGATTGCTTCTCTTTGTAGGCTGAAGGTTCCAGAGTTCTTCCATGTTACCTCTCCAACCTCAATATGACTGAGTATTGTAGATTTGCTGGTTACTGTTTCAGGACTTCATAATAAAAGCTACAGATCTTCTCAGTCACCTGACCTCTGAGCTTTCTAGTCATGTACATAAACTAGTCCCTTTGATTCTTTTGCCTGAAAAGTTTAGCACTTTAGGAGTCAGAGCAGGACACCTTCATAGTATTCTGAAATCTGCAACCTAAATCTAGACATCACACCAGTGGCAGTCTGATCTATGATCTAAAAAGCTCTGAAGAGTATGTCTCCAGAGAGCCTTCTGTGATCCTCTCAACCAGCACTGCCATCGTAATTTAGGTTCTCTTATGCTAATTGTTTTAACGTTCAAATTTAATTTTATCATTGTGTCAAGTAACTATTATACTTCCTTCTGTGTACACTGAGTGTCGTCATTGTTCAAACTCTCTCTTCTGTCTTCTTAGTCAGAAGTGGGTCTTGGACTGACTCCAGACCAGTTACTGCCAAAATGAAGTGAAATTTCCATGGCTAACATAGACCAGCTGTGATTCATTGTCATAAACTGTGGGTGGGGACTCCCTTCCCTTGAGACCATAGGGGTCTGTTTAGAGGAAAGAAGTGTGTCCCCATTTAGCACAGAACAAACTGATTCTGCCACAGGTGTATCCTATAAGACATTTATTTTTTGGACTGGATGTGGAGAGATCTAATAAAAAGATAAATGACGCAAAATCAGAAGGCAGGAAAGGAGGCAAAATAACCCAGAACACAAAGAATTCCTATGTAGAAAATGCTGTAATAAATTATGTGGTTAAATATTGCTTACTTAAATATACATTTATAGAGTAAATTTCTAGATATACTGGTTAATATTTTCATGCTTTTCTGGCCAAGAGTTCTGTATGACTGATGAATTAGTGTCAAGACTAAGCAAATGAGGTTTATGATTATGTTTTCCCTCCCTGGTACTTCACTCTTCCCACACTTTTCCCACCACAGCTCAGTGGGGATTGCCTTTGGGATTCTGAACTGGAAAATTCACTCCAGAAAGTCTCGCTCTTTCACTTCCAATATGCAGCTTCTTGAGGGTTCAGGGTAGATGATTAGTACATAGGAAAATGATTGCTTCTCTTTGTAGGCTGAAGGTTCCAGAGTTCTTCCATGTTACCTCTCCAACCTCAATATGACTGAGTATTGTAGATTTGCTGGTTACTGTTTCAGGACTTCATAATAAAAGCTACAGATCTTCTCAGTCACCTGACCTCTGAGCTTTCTAGTCATGTACATAAACTAGTCCCTTTGATTCTTTTGCCTGAAAAGTTTAGCACTTTAGGAGTCAGAGCAGGACACCTTCATAGTATTCTGAAATCTGCAACCTAAATCTAGACATCACACCAGTGGCAGTCTGATCTATGATCTAAAAAGCTCTGAAGAGTATGTCTCCAGAGAGCCTTCTGTGATCCTCTCAACCAGCACTGCCATCGTAATTTAGGTTCTCTTATGCTAATTGTTTTAACGTTCAAATTTAATTTTATCATTGTGTCAAGTAACTATTATACTTCCTTCTGTGTACACTGAGTGTCGTCATTGTTCAAACTCTCTCTTCTGTCTTCTTAGTCAGAAGTGGGTCTTGGACTGACTCCAGACCAGTTACTGCCAAAATGAAGTGAAATTTCCATGGCTAACATAGACCAGCTGTGATTCATTGTCATAAACTGTGGGTGGGGACTCCCTTCCCTTGAGACCATAGGGGTCTGTTTAGAGGAAAGAAGTGTGTCCCCATTTAGCACAGAACAAACTGATTCTGCCACAGGTGTATCCTATAAGACATTTATTTTTTGGACTGGATGTGGAGAGATCTAATAAAAAGATAAATGACGCAAAATCAGAAGGCAGGAAAGGAGGCAAAATAACCCAGAACACAAAGAATTCCTATGTAGAAAATGCTGTAATAAATTATGTGGTTAAATATTGCTTACTTAAATATACATTTATAGAGTAAATTTCTAGATATACTGGTTAATATTTTCATGCTTTTCTGGCCAAGAGTTCTGTATGACTGATGAATTAGTGTCAAGCAAGAAAACTAGAAATAAAAGGCAAATTCTCTCATCTCAAATTCTTCACGTCTATACTTACCTCTGAACTCCAGGGATGGAATTGATAAGGTTCCATTTAATGTGTCTCTAACTTTTCTTAACCTCATCATCAAAGGAAATCAGAGAGGAAGTTAGCTTGTGAGCTTCCCTGACATGACTGTGACTGAGAAATGAGCAGATGCACATGGGCACTATCTCGCCTCTTGTCTCTCTCCTCTGAGGCAGGTATTTATGCTTGAATAGGCATGTGGGATTGACATCTAATGATAGTAGGTATATCCACTTCATGAAACACCCTAAAAGACTTCAAAAAATAAAGTGAGTCTGATTAGTTGTAATTAGTTCTCTTCTTTTGAGTGGTCTGAGTAATAATCAGAGATGCTGCATCCACTATTGATTATAAAATAGAATGACATCACCAAATATTTTTTAGAGGGGAAAATAATCTCAGATTTAGTTGACTCTTTATGCCTACCTGCTCTTCATTGTTGACATTATTAGTCTACAGGAAGCCAGAGTTTATACTATGGTCATAGTTCTTTTAGACTAACATTAACTTTATGAGCAAATAATATGCAGGAGATCACTGAAGTTTTTTAAACTATTTTAAAGTGGTTTTCTATTTACATATGTTTGGTTTAGATGTCATATTTTAACCCAGTGTCAAGCACTTTGACTAGTATTCCAGAAGATGAGGGGGAAAAAAAGCCTGCCACAGAAGACAGTATACCAGAACCATACATTGATGGGGGGTATATGTTGGCTTTTAAGTGAAAAAATGTTAAATTTTGGAGCTCCTCTTTAATGTTTATAACCACTGTACCCATTTGCTTATTTACATAAACTAATGAGTAACTCAGAAGACATCATTCTCGTCATGGTTGCAGTATGGGTGTTTAGAGTGAAAATACAAGAAGTTGGCTTAGATAAGTGGTTCTCAAACTTTAGGGTGTATTAGTAGTATCATTGAGAGGACATGTTAAAGCATTCATTGATAGATCCTAACCCCAAATTAAGCTCCCATAAGTGCAGACTGGGATATGAAAATTCGAATTTTGATAAGCTCCAAATGATGCTAATGCTTCTGGGCCAGGGTCCACAGTTTGGGAACCAACAGTTGAATGTAAAAAGTCACACTGCTTGCCAACAAAACACAATGTGGCCCAGATTTTAAGGATGTTCTTTCCCTGCTCAGTTATGAAGTGAAGGTTATAATTGATCAGTCATGTCTGACTCTTTGTGATCCTATGGACTATAGCCCCTCAGGCTCCTCTGTCCCTGGAATTCTCCATGCAAGAATACTGGAGTGGGTAGCCATTCCCTTCCCCAGGGGATCTTCCCAACCCAGGGATGGAACCAGGTCTCCTGTACTGCAGGAGGATTCTTATCCATCTTGAGCCATCTTGATTCTGAGTTTCTTGAGGCCAGAATCACTTTATTACTGCCTGTTTTTCACCAGTGTCTACCAGAATGTCTGGCACATAATAGATGGTGTATATTTACTAGATAGCCACCATCACTGGCACCCTCTGATGTCTCCACTGATGCCTGATTAGAATTCTCTGAATATTTCTATTTAGAGCAGTTCTACCAACACAAAATTCTTCAAGTTCCAATTCAAAAACATGTCCCAGAGGTCTTGTCTTTAGTTCCAGTTTATGTTTTCTTCAGTTTGGGAACAAAAGGTCATTGTTGTGGTTGAAGGAAAACAGAATGCAACTTATTAAGAAGTTGTTTGGTAAAAATAAGAATCTTCATTCCAAAAAGCAATAGTACTTGAATATCCAGACCATTTCATAAAGTATAATAAAAAGTGGTCATCTCTATCATCAGAAAGAGCACAATTATATAATGGATGTTGGTGAGGATGTGGAAAAAGGGAGCCTCCTACGCTGTTGGTGGGAGTGTAAATTGATGCAGTCACAGTGGAAAATAATATGGAGGTTTTTCAAAAAACAGCTAAAAATATGACATAGCAGTTCTACTGCTGGAGATATATCCAAAAAAACCCCAAAACATTGATTGGAAAAGATACATACACCAGATGTTCATAGCAGCATTATTTATAATCGCCAAGATAGGGAAGCAGCCTAAGTGTCTGACAGAAAAATAGATAAAGAAGATGTGGTATACACACACACACACACACACACACACTACTGACAGGAATACTACTCACAGATAAAAAAGAATGAAATTTCTCCATTTGCACCAACATGGCTGAACTTGAAGGGCATTATGCCAAATGAGATGTCAGACAGAGAAAGACAAATATTGTATGATATCATTTATATGTAATGTTTAAAATGCAGCAAACAAGTGAATGTAACAAAAAAGAAGCAGACTTACAGATACAGAGAACAAACTAGTGATGACCAGTGGGTGGGGGGGAATGGGTAACACGGGGTAGGGGACGAGAGGGAGATACAAACCGTTGGGTAGAAAATAGGCTCAAGGATGTCCTGTTCTGCATGGGGTATATAACCAATATTCTGTAATAACTGTAACTGGAAAGTGACCTTTAAAATTGTATAAAAAATAATAATTTAAGCTCCTAACCTTTAACATTATTTTTAATTTATTCAACTGGCATTTCTTAAACTTCTTCCAGACAAGTTATTCTTTCCTTATCCTCCTTTAGTATTTTATAATATCTCTGTTATAGCACTTACCACACTTGACTGGGGATAAAAAGAACACTTTTTAATGTCTATATCCCACCACAGTCATATAGGCTCCTCGGGTATTTCTTTCCCCAAGGAATATCTGTCTGGGTTAGGCTTGACAATTGCAATATAAAAAAAGGAGCGTCACACAGTCATTACCTTAAAAGACTTTCCAGTTGAGAAGATGAAACAGAAGTGTACACTAATGTACTCATTTGGAACTACAAGGACTTCTAAGATTCTATGTATATTGTCACTTCACTAGCAGTTTCAAACTATTTGGGAAAAGATCCTAATCATCTTGAAAGCAAGGACAGAGCATCTCATGCAGTCTTGTCCTATTCATGGGAAAATGTTGATGGAGTCTTTGTTGGGTGTAATGATGTAATTTGACAGACACCTAGAAGGTTTCTAAGGCCAGGCACTGTATCATATACACATGCCTCCTTTCCATCTTACATAATGCCTTGTAGTTAGACAGTTATAGAACTTGGACTTTCTCGGGAAAATTAACTTATTTAACATCAAAGTGTTTTCGCTCTATACATGATTTATTAATCGAAGAAAAAGAAACTCTTAGCTAATAATCTTTAAATCCTAAACCTTGCATGAAGGTCCAGAAACTGGGCAGGGCTGCATTTAAAACAGCAACAAGTAAGTCAAATAAGGAGGTTACAGTCTAACTGACATTAAAATAGAATGTGCTCAGATGAAATTATAGCTGGATAAGGGCACCAAGAATTTTATCAGGTCAAATTGTTCCCATGAATTATAGATGTTTTGCTGGTTAGAATGATCCCATGAGTCTCTTCAGCTACTGTGCTAAAGCTAGGCCTTCACTTGAAAACTGGACCTCATTGTGCAATCAAGGAATAGAATGATTAAAAGGAAACACAAGCCAAGACAGAGAATTATTTCTGCCTCCCCACAAAACCAAAGGCTGTATGAATGCTTAAACTGCAGAGATGTTCACTATGTCTCTGAGAGAATTATTCTCTACAATCACAGGTCATTAACTTTGGCAGCATTCTTTCTGTTTAAGTTCAGGTCAGGCTGGTATGCAAAGACTGACAATCTTCAGGAACATTTAAAAGAAAGTCTGCCTCAAATTGCCAACCAACAGGGAAGAAAGATATTTCATAGATAACTCTCAGTAACTATAAATGTGCTGATGTGTTAAAAACTAAAATATATGAAGAAATGTATTATATTCTTCATTTTGCCGTGGAGGCAAGATCACATCAGTATTTTTGTTATTGTTGTTGTTTTCTTTTTGGCTACTTCTTTTGATCTTTCATTTATTTATTTCCATCCATCTTTGTTCTTTGGCCTATGTGGGCCTCCCATCGCAGTGGCCTCTCTTGCTGCAAAGCACCGGCCCTGGGCGCATGCACTCCAGAGCTGCGGCTTTGTAGTTGGACACATCGGTCCAGCCACTCCGCGGCACATGGGATCTTCCCAGGCCAGGGATCAAACCGTGCCTTGCACTTCAAGGCAGTGTCCTTACCCACTGGACCACCAGGAAGCCCTACATCATTTTTGATACGTGTAAATCACAGCACTGAAAGAAAGCATGCACTTTTTTAACATCAAAGTGTTTTCGCTCTATACATGATTTATTAATCGAAGAAAAGAAACTCTTAGCTAATAATCTTTAAATCCTAAACCTTGCATGAAGGTCCAGAAACTGGGCAGGGCTGCATTTAAAACAGCAACAAGTAAGTCAAATAAGGAGGTTACAGTCTAACTGACATTAAAATAGAATGTGCTCAGATGAAATTATAGCTGGATAAGGGCACCAAGAATTTTATCAGGTCAAATTGTTCCCATGAATTATAGATGTTTTGCTGGTTAGAATGATCCCATGAGTCTCTTCAGCTACTGTGCTAAAGCTAGGCCTTCACTTGAAAACTGGACCTCATTGTGCAATCAAGGAATAGAATGATTAAAAGGAAACACAAGCCAAGACAGAGAATTATTTCTGCCTCCCCACAAAACCAAAGGCTGTATGAATGCTTAAACTGCAGAGATGTTCACTATGTCTCTGAGAGAATTATTCTCTACAATCACAGGTCATTAACTTTGGCAGCATTCTTTCTGTTTAAGTTCAGGTCAGGCTGGTATGCAAAGACTGACAATCTTCAGGAACATTTAAAAGAAAGTCTGCCTCAAATTGCCAACCAACAGGGAAGAAAGATATTTCATAGATAACTCTCAGTAACTATAAATGTGCTGATGTGTTAAAAACTAAAATATATGAAGAAATGTATTATATTCTTCATTTTGCCGTGGAGGCAAGATCACATCAGTATTTTTGTTATTGTTGTTGTTTTCTTTTTGGCTACTTCTTTTGATCTTTCATTTATTTATTTCCATCCATCTTTGTTCTTTGGCCTATGTGGGCCTCCCATCGCAGTGGCCTCTCTTGCTGCAAAGCACCGGCCCTGGGCGCATGCACTCCAGAGCTGCGGCTTTGTAGTTGGACACATCGGTCCAGCCACTCCGCGGCACATGGGATCTTCCCAGGCCAGGGATCAAACCGGTGCCCCTTGCACTTCAAGGCAGTGTCCTTACCCACTGGACCACCAGGGAAGCCCTACATCATTTTTGATACGTGTAAATCACAGCACTGAAAGAAAGATCAACTATGCATATTGACTTAGTTTTTTTTTTTTATTTTCTGGAACTTACTGATCAAGCTGCAGGTGAGCTTGATAACAGCCTGATTCTGTATGTTGGCATTTGGGACGTCTTTTAATCTGTGCCACTGATTCTCTGTGATTGTATGTAGCATGCACTGTCAACTTACTGAAGGTCTGGTCTTGAGGTACAAGAACTTCCAGGGAAGAAATACCCTGGCCTAAAGGAGAATGAGCTATTTCTCTGGTGAAATGAAGGAAAGTAAGAACTTTAGATACTTAGAATTTACAGTCAATTCCACACGCTCAGTGATATCCATTCCATCCATTTTCTGTCACAGGACACCAACTCCATTGTGAAACAAACTTGTATCATAATTTGCACGAATGTATCCTGTATAATAATCATTACAGGTAATAGTGCTCTCAATGCAATATAACCTCCTCACTTTATATTTTTTTAATCTATTAAAAAATTCAGGGCTTCCCTGGTGGTCCAGTGGGTAAGGATACCGCCTTGTAGTGCAAGGGGCGCCAGTTTGATCCCTGGCCCAGGAAGATCCCACGTGCTGCAGAGCAGCTGGACCGACGTGTCCAACTATGGAACCGTAGCTCTGGGGCGCATGCACCCAGAGCTGGTGCCCAGAGCTGGTGCTCTGCAGTAACAGAAGCCACTGGGGTGGGAGGCCCACACAGGCCAGGGAACAGAGATGGATGAAAATAGATAAACGAAAGACCAATGGAAGTGGCCAAAAGGAAAAATTCACATATTTTATAATTTTGGAAAATATTGCCTAGAGAGCCTTTAATGACACAGAGATTATAGAAATGTGTGGTTTTGTAGAAAGCCAAAACACTTATAATTTGTTTTGCTACTTAATGAACTTTCAAAGTGCGACTTTTCTATCCAGTGGATGCTTGAAAACATTTTTCACATTAGGAGGATATCTCATATTCTGAAGTGCTATAAACTGTGGAGGTAGGGTGGGTTGTCGGAAGCATGACATGTGTATACCATTCCACCTCCCACAGCCATACCAGATGCTGTTTCTTTTTTTGGTAGGTTCAGACTGAAAATCCTTTTCTATACTTGTGCCAGGCAGCCACTTTCATTTGATTAGTGATAACATTAAAACCAGAACATTTTGAACACTGGTTCAAGGATTCTCTCTCAAGGATCAAACTCACCATCTGAGATCCAAAGATGTACTATAAACTTAGACCCCCAAGAAAAACTGATACAATTTTAAAGCCCACAGATTTTCTTTTCCCTAAGAATTTAAAAAATACTTGACAGAATTTGCAATAAAGGGAAACAGATTTGGGATTTTTCACTCAACTTGGAACTGTGAGGGTGATTGCTACCCAGCCTGGATAATGAACTGACATTCAATTGGTAGTTTTCAACAACTACTGCAAGGTCAGCATGTTGTTCTCAAATAGAAAGATGGGAAATTAACACTGCATAGCTTCTCTTTGTCGGAATACTATTTTTTTTTCAATTTTTATATTTTTCCCTCAGTGGTTTCTACGAGAAATAATAGATCTCATTTACTAGTGAGGAATTTGAGACCTACAAAACTAAATTACATACTCAAGTCATGTAGCCCCTAAATGGCAGATCCAAAATCCAAATAAATTTACAACTCTCAACAAGGACCCTGGCTATTGTATCCAACCTTAATGACTTTATTTGTTCATTTGTTTATATTCTGTATGCTTTCTATATTGAGTTAGCAGATTCCAAGTAAGTAAACCAATTAGGACTCCAAAGATTTGTCTCACCAGTTCCTTGAGATCTTAGTTACACCTCTGTTGCTGTGTTAGAGTCAGATAACAAGGAATTGTTAATAATTGTTATTATTGATAATAAAAATGCCATGTAAAATAAAAATGACACTCAATGTAGAGGATTTTCTTTTAAAATGCCACCTGTTACTGTTTTATGAATTTCTTATTTAAATGTTAGAATTACCTTATCAGTGTACATAAAATTACCTCCTGGGATTTTGATTGACATTGCATTGAATCTGTAGATCAGTTTATGAAGAACTGATACCTTTATTATGCTAAGGTTTCCATTACATGGTCATGCCTCATCTATTTACTTGGCCTTCATTGATTCACTTAGTAATATTTTATAGCTTTCTGTGCAGAGATTTGTATCTGTTTTGTTAAATTTATTCTTAGAATTTAAGGATTTTCATGTATGTCTTTTAAAGTTTTATTTTCTACTCTTTTCCAATCATATTGCATATTAGTCTTTTATCCAACATACTTGCTGAGTTCACCTATTAATTCCAGATTATGAATCTTTTGGATTTTGTACTTAGAAAATATGTAATTTGGATTTAAAGCCCACAGATTTTCTTTTCCCTAAGAATTTAAAAAATACTTGACAGAATTTGCAATAAAGGGAAACAGATTTGGGATTTTTCACTCAACTTGGAACTGTGAGGGTGATTGCTACCCAGCCTGGATAATGAACTGACATTCAATTGGTAGTTTTCAACAACTACTGCAAGGTCAGCATGTTGTTCTCAAATAGAAAGATGGGAAATTAACACTGCATAGCTTCTCTTTGTCGGAATACTATTTTTTTTTCAATTTTTATATTTTTCCCTCAGTGGTTTCTACGAGAAATAATAGATCTCATTTACTAGTGAGGAATTTGAGACCTACAAAACTAAATTACATACTCAAGTCATGTAGCCCCTAAATGGCAGATCCAAAATCCAAATAAATTTACAACTCTCAACAAGGACCCTGGCTATTGTATCCAACCTTAATGACTTTATTTGTTCATTTGTTTATATTCTGTATGCTTTCTATATTGAGTTAGCAGATTCCAAGTAAGTAAACCAATTAGGACTCCAAAGATTTGTCTCACCAGTTCCTTGAGATCTTAGTTACACCTCTGTTGCTGTGTTAGAGTCAGATAACAAGGAATTGTTAATAATTGTTATTATTGATAATAAAAATGCCATGTAAAATAAAAATGACACTCAATGTAGAGGATTTTCTTTTAAAATGCCACCTGTTACTGTTTTATGAATTTCTTATTTAAATGTTAGAATTACCTTATCAGTGTACATAAAATTACCTCCTGGGATTTTGATTGACATTGCATTGAATCTGTAGATCAGTTTATGAAGAACTGATACCTTTATTATGCTAAGGTTTCCATTACATGGTCATGCCTCATCTATTTACTTGGCCTTCATTGATTCACTTAGTAATATTTTATAGCTTTCTGTGCAGAGATTTGTATCTGTTTTGTTAAATTTATTCTTAGAATTTAAGGATTTTCATGTATGTCTTTTAAAGTTTTATTTTCTACTCTTTTCCAATCATATTGCATATTAGTCTTTTATCCAACATACTTGCTGAGTTCACCTATTAATTCCAGATTATGAATCTTTTGGATTTTGTACTTAGAAAATATGTAATTTGTGATTTATGACAGGCATAATTCTTCCTTTCAGACCCTATACTTTATGCCTTTTCTAGCTCGTGTCATTCTTTAGGACCTCCAGCACAATTGTTAATAAAAGTGGTGATAGCAAGCATCTCTATCTCATTTCTAATTTCGGAGGGAAAGCTTTTAGTATCTCACCATTGTTGTTTTATGTAGGTTTTGTGTTGGCATTCCGTATTAGTTTAAGAACATTCCCTTTAACTCTTAGTTTGTTAAGAGGTTTTTAAATCATTTTAGCCATGTGTGTGCTAAGTCACTTCAGTTGGGTTCCAACTCTTTGTGACGCTATGGGCTGTAGCCAACCAGACTCAACTGTCCATGGGATTATCCGCGCAAATGTGCTGGAGTGGGTTGCCATGCCCTCCTCTGGGGGGTCTTCTTGACCCAGGGAGCAAACCTGGGTCTTCCACATTACAGGCAGATTGTTTACCACTGAGCCACCACAGAAGCACAATTTTAGCCATAGACAGATGTTAAATTTTATAAATGCTTTTTTCTTGATCTGTTTAAATGATCATATGATTTTCCTTTGTTTTGTTAATGTGAGAAATTGCATTTGCTGATTTCTTTTTCATTTTAAAATTACTTTGCGTTTCTAAAATTAAGTCCTGCTGCTTGTGACATACAACTTTTTTTTTAATTTGCTGCTGGGTTTGATATATTTTAAAATTTTTTTACATTTGTGTTCTTAAAACAGAAACATTTAGTTTTCTTTTCCTGTAATGACTGACAGGTTTTTGTAACAAGATTGTCTTCATTTTATGTAATGAGATAGGAAGCATTTCTTTCTTTTCTGTTCCCTTCAAGGGTTCTTTCAGATTAACAGTAACATCTCTGACTCAATGGACATGAATCTGAGCAAACTCCGGGAGACAGTGAAGGACCAGAAAGCCTGGAATACTATAGTCCACGGAGTCGCAGAGTCAGACACAACTTAGCAACTGAACAACAACAATTCTTTTTTTTTTTTTCCTATAATGACTCTCACCGGTTTTTGTGATGATTGTCTTCATTTTATGTAACAAGATAGAAGCATTTCTTTCTTTTCAGTTCCTTTCCAAATTTCTTTAGATTAGATAGCATCACTGACTCAACTGAACAACAATAACAATTCTTTATAAATATTTGAAAGATTTTGCTGGTGAATCATTAATAACCTCCATTTCAGTAGAGGTTGTGTCATGGAAAGGTTTTTATTGCAAATTCAACTTTTAAAGTAAATATAGGACAATTTTTATTTTTTGTATCTTCTTTTGTTTGGTAGGCAAACATAAGGTAGGCATTAAAGTTTGGTAGGTATTGTACTTTTTAAACAACTAGTTCTTTTAATGTAAATTTTTAGTGGATAAAGTGAAAGCCAAATATCTTTTGATCCTTTTAGTGTTTTCAGAATCTGTAATGATGCATTACAGATGAGATGATTCATTCTTATTTTGGTAATATGTGTGTTCTTTCTCAAATATCTAGTAAATCAGCCAACCAGACTCAACTGTCCATGGGATTATCCGCAAATGTGCTGGAGTGGGTTGCCATGCCCTCCTCTGGGGGGTCTTCTTGACCCAGGGAGCAAACCTGGGTCTTCCACATTACAGGCAGATTGTTTACCACTGAGCCACCACAGAAGCACAATTTTAGCCATAGACAGATGTTAAATTTTATAAATGCTTTTTTCTTGATCTGTTTAAATGATCATATGATTTTCCTTTGTTTTGTTAATGTGAGAAATTGCATTTGCTGATTTCTTTTTCATTTTAAAATTACTTTGCGTTTCTAAAATTAAGTCCTGCTGCTTGTGACATACAACTTTTTTTTTAATTTGCTGCTGGGTTTGATATATTTTAAAATTTTTTTACATTTGTGTTCTTAAAACAGAAACATTTAGTTTTCTTTTCCTGTAATGACTGACAGGTTTTTGTAACAAGATTGTCTTCATTTTATGTAATGAGATAGGAAGCATTTCTTTCTTTTCTGTTCCCTTCAAGGGTTCTTTCAGATTAACAGTAACATCTCTGACTCAATGGACATGAATCTGAGCAAACTCCGGGAGACAGTGAAGGACCAGAAAGCCTGGAATACTATAGTCCACGGAGTCGCAGAGTCAGACACAACTTAGCAACTGAACAACAACAATTCTTTTTTTTTTTTTCCTATAATGACTCTCACCGGTTTTTGTGATGATTGTCTTCATTTTATGTAACAAGATAGAAGCATTTCTTTCTTTTCAGTTCCTTTCCAAATTTCTTTAGATTAGATAGCATCACTGACTCAACTGAACAACAATAACAATTCTTTATAAATATTTGAAAGATTTTGCTGGTGAATCATTAATAACCTCCATTTCAGTAGAGGTTGTGTCATGGAAAGGTTTTTATTGCAAATTCAACTTTTAAAGTAAATATAGGACAATTTTTATTTTTTGTATCTTCTTTTGTTTGGTAGGCAAACATAAGGTAGGCATTAAAGTTTGGTAGGTATTGTACTTTTTAAACAACTAGTTCTTTTAATGTAAATTTTTAGTGGATAAAGTGAAAGCCAAATATCTTTTGATCCTTTTAGTGTTTTCAGAATCTGTAATGATGCATTACAGATGAGATGATTCATTTCTTATTTTGGTAATATGTGTGTTCTTTTTCTCTTTTAAATATTATACTAGTAACATCAATTATATTATTCTTTTCCAAAAAGCCAACTGTGTTATACACTTTTGTTATACATTTTTTTCTATGTTATTCATTTTTCTCTCAAAATTATTGTTTCCTTTTAATTTTTTTTTAGTAAAATTTCGTTTATTTTCAAACTTATTCATGTAGGATACTTAAATAATTAATTTTCAGGGTTTTTTCTCCTCATATATTTGGTACTATACTTTTTTTCCTAACTGTACCCAAAAAGAGATATATTTTCATCATTATACAGTTTTAAAATGTCTAAATTTCATTATTATTTCCCCATTAACTTAATAGGAATTTTAAAGTATGTTTGACAAGTATTTTTGAAGTACGTTTGTAGAAATAGAGAATTTCTAGTTTTCTTGATACTGTGTGTGCTTAGTTGGTCAGCCTTGTCCGACTCTCTGCATCCCTATAAACTGTAGCCCACCAGGCCCCTCTGACCACAGAGCTTTTCAGGCAAGAATATTAGAGTGAGCTGCCATTTCCTACTCCAGGGGATCTTCCTAACCCACAGGTCAAATTGGTGTATCCTACATCTCCTGCATTGGCAGGCAGATTCTTAAATTTAGCTTAATTCCATAGTGGTCAGACAACATACTCTGATTTACTTCAATTATTTTAAATTGTTGTGACTTTTCCGCTATGATCCAGCATTTTGTAATCTTAGCAAGCTTTCCAAATGCACTTGGAAGGAAGGTATCCTCTATCATTATCAAGTGTAGCATTTCATATATATCAGATCAAGTTTGTTAATCCTGTGTTCAGATACTTCTTGACTTTGCTGATGTTATCAGTAGAGGTTGTGTCATGGAAAGTTTTTTGCAAATTCAACTTTTAAAGTAAATATAGGACAATTTTTATTTTTTGTATCTTCTTTTGTTTGGTAGGCAAACATAAGGTAGGCATTAAAGTTTGGTAGGTATTGTACTTTTTAAACAACTAGTTCTTTTAATGTAAATTTTTAGTGGATAAAGTGAAAG
Organism: Tragulus kanchil; assembly: GCA_022376925.1. Taxonomy (NCBI): domain Eukaryota; kingdom Metazoa; phylum Chordata; class Mammalia; order Artiodactyla; family Tragulidae; genus Tragulus; species Tragulus kanchil. Next base: position 49,678,038 of record JAIOJX010000029.1, on the reverse strand, counting down.
CCAAATATCTTTTGATCCTTTTAGTGTTTTCAGAATCTGTAATGATGCATTACAGATGAGATGATTCATTTCTTATTTTGGTAATATGTGTGTTCTTTTTCTCTTTTAAATATTATACTAGTAACATCAATTATATTATTCTTTTCCAAAAAGCCAACTGTGTTATACACTTTTGTTATACATTTTTTTCTATGTTATTCATTTTTCTCTCAAAATTATTGTTTCCTTTTAATTTTTTTTTAGTAAAATTTCGTTTATTTTCAAACTTATTCATGTAGGATACTTAAATAATTAATTTTCAGGGTTTTTTCTCCTCATATATTTGGTACTATACTTTTTTTCCTAACTGTACCCAAAAAGAGATATATTTTCATCATTATACAGTTTTAAAATGTCTAAATTTCATTATTATTTCCCCATTAACTTAATAGGAATTTTAAAGTATGTTTGACAAGTATTTTTGAAGTACGTTTGTAGAAATAGAGAATTTCTAGTTTTCTTGATACTGTGTGTGCTTAGTTGGTCAGCCTTGTCCGACTCTCTGCATCCCTATAAACTGTAGCCCACCAGGCCCCTCTGACCACAGAGCTTTTCAGGCAAGAATATTAGAGTGAGCTGCCATTTCCTACTCCAGGGGATCTTCCTAACCCACAGGTCAAATTGGTGTATCCTACATCTCCTGCATTGGCAGGCAGATTCTTAAATTTAGCTTAATTCCATAGTGGTCAGACAACATACTCTGATTTACTTCAATTATTTTAAATTGTTGTGACTTTTTCCGCTATGATCCAGCATTTTGTAATCTTAGCAAGCTTTCCAAATGCACTTGGAAGGAAGGTATCCTCTATCATTATCAAGTGTAGCATTTCATATATATCAGATCAAGTTTGTTAATCCTGTGTTCAGATACTTCTTGACTTTGCTGATGTTATCTCATTTTGTTATTTTGTGAGAGAGGTGTGTTAAACCTTCCTGTTAAGTTTGCATATTTTTCTGTTTCTATTTTTAGTTCTTTTAAAATTTACTATGGTACAACTGTCTTACGTGTTTTAAAATTTATAATTATTATGTCTTCCTGATGAACTGACCCTTTTATCATTATAGAATGACCCTTTTTATTTCTAGAAATGCCTTTTGCATCTATATTTTTACAGTTGCTACAGTAGTTTTCATTTGGCTTTTTACATTACTGTCTGTGTTATATAGTTTTTCTCCTTTAGCCTTTACCTTTTGTTGTTCTTCTTAAGCAATACATAGTTATTTATAGTCTTGTCTCAAAATTTTTTCCTTGAATCAGAGCATTCAGACCCCTCTCAGTTGATTTGACTGAAATCTTTAGGCATGTCTGGGCTTCCCAGGTGGCGCTAGCAGTAAAGAACCTGCCCATCAATGCAGGAAATATTAAGAGATGCAGGTTGGATCCCTGGGTCAGGAAGATTCCCCTGGAGGCAGTGATGGTAACCCACTCCGGTATTCTTGCCTGGAGAATCCCCAGGCACAGAAGCACAGGCTTCAGTCCATCAGGTCGCAAAGAGTCAGACAAGACTGAAGAGACTTTGTACACCCTCGTGCATCACATGTCTACTGCCTAGAAACTTAATTTATCTTGTTCTGCCTTTACATATTTCTTTTGCCTTGCTTTTGTTAAATGTTATCGACTCTCTGCATCCCTATAAACTGTAGCCCACCAGGCCCTCTGACCACAGAGCTTTTCAGGCAAGAATATTAGAGTGAGCTGCCATTTCCTACTCCAGGGGATCTTCCTAACCCACAGGTCAAATTGGTGTATCCTACATCTCCTGCATTGGCAGGCAGATTCTTAAATTTAGCTTAATTCCATAGTGGTCAGACAACATACTCTGATTTACTTCAATTATTTTAAATTGTTGTGACTTTTCCGCTATGATCCAGCATTTTGTAATCTTAGCAAGCTTTCCAAATGCACTTGGAAGGAAGGTATCCTCTATCATTATCAAGTGTAGCATTTCATATATATCAGATCAAGTTTGTTAATCCTGTGTTCAGATACTTCTTGACTTTGCTGATGTTATCTCATTTTGTTATTTTGTGAGAGAGGTGTGTTAAACCTTCCTGTTAAGTTTGCATATTTTTCTGTTTCTATTTTTAGTTCTTTTAAAATTTACTATGGTACAACTGTCTTACGTGTTTTAAAATTTATAATTATTATGTCTTCCTGATGAACTGACCCTTTTATCATTATAGAATGACCCTTTTTATTTCTAGAAATGCCTTTTGCATCTATATTTTTACAGTTGCTACAGTAGTTTTCATTTGGCTTTTTACATTACTGTCTGTGTTATATAGTTTTTCTCCTTTAGCCTTTACCTTTTGTTGTTCTTCTTAAGCAATACATAGTTATTTATAGTCTTGTCTCAAAATTTTTTCCTTGAATCAGAGCATTCAGACCCCTCTCAGTTGATTTGACTGAAATCTTTAGGCATGTCTGGGCTTCCCAGGTGGCGCTAGCAGTAAAGAACCTGCCCATCAATGCAGGAAATATTAAGAGATGCAGGTTGGATCCCTGGGTCAGGAAGATTCCCCTGGAGGCAGTGATGGTAACCCACTCCGGTATTCTTGCCTGGAGAATCCCCAGGCACAGAAGCACAGGCTTCAGTCCATCAGGTCGCAAAGAGTCAGACAAGACTGAAGAGACTTTGTACACCCTCGTGCATCACATGTCTACTGCCTAGAAACTTAATTTATCTTGTTCTGCCTTTACATATTTCTTTTTGCCTTGCTTTTGTTAAATGTTATCTTTATTATTTTAAGGTCTCACTCTTTTAGTTTTTTACAGGGTTTTGTTGTTTACTGCCACACATCAGCCTGAATCTGCCATAGGTATACAAACAGCCCCTGCTCCTAAACCACCCTCCTCATCGCCCTCTGCATCTCACCCCTCCAGGTTGCCACAGAGCTCCTGTTTGAGATCCCCTAGTCCCACAGCATATTCCCCCCTCACCCCGATGTTCATAGGACTGTTCTCCATGTCCATCTCTCTATTGCTGCATATTCATTTATCTGCACCATCGTTCCAGAGTCCATATACATGTGTCAGTATACAATATTTATATTTTTCTCTCTGACACACCTCACTCTGTTTAATAGGTTCCAGATTCATCTACCTCATTAGAACTGATTTAAATGCATTTCTTTTTATGGCTGAGTAATATTCCATCATATATGTGTACAACAGCTTCTTTATCCATTCATCTGTCGATGGACATCTAGGTTGCTTCCATGTTCTAACTATTGTAAATAGTGCCGCGGTGAACAGTGGGATACATGTCTCTTTCAATTTTGATTTCCTCAGCATATATGCCTAGTAGTGGGACTGCTGGGTCATATGGTGGTTCTATTCCTAGTATTTTGAGGAATCTTCCTACTGTCTTCCATAGTGGATGTATCAGTTTACATTCCCACCAACAGTGCAAGAGGGTTCCCTTTTCTCCACACCCTCTCCAGTATTTATTGTTTGTAGACATTTTGATGGTAGCCATTCTGACTGCTGTGAGGTGTTAGCTCATTGTAGTTTTGATTCGCATTTCTCTAATGATGAGTAACATTGAGCATCTTTTCATGTGTGTGTTGGCCATCTGTATGTCTTCTTTGGAGAGATGTCTGTTTAGGTCTTTTTCCCATTTTTTGATTGGATTGTTTGGTTTTTTGGTGTTGAGTTGTATGAGATGCTTGTATATTTTTGAAATTAATTCTTTGTTAGTTGTTTCACTTGTTATTATTTTCCCCTATTCTGAAGGTTGTCTTTTTACCTCGTTTATAGTTTCTTCTGCTGTGCAAAACTTTTAAGTTTCATTTAGTTCCATTTGTTTGTTTTTGTGTTTATTTCCATTACTCGAGGAGGTAGGTCACAGAAGATCCTGCTTTGATTTATGTCATCAAGTGTTCTGCCTATGTTTTCCTCTAAGAATTTTATGGTTTCTGGTCTTACAGTTAGATCTTTAATACATTTTGAGTTTATCTTTGTATAGGTGTTAGGTAGTGTTCCAACTTCATTCTTTTACATGTAGCTGTCCAGTTTTCCCAGCACCACTTACTGAAGAGGCTGTCTTTTCCCCATTGTATATTCTTGCTTCCTTTGTCAAAAATAAGTTACCCATAAGTGCATGGGTTTATCTCTGGGTTCTTTATGTTGTTCCATTGGTCTATATTTCTGGTATTGTGCCCAATAAAGATCATACTCTTGTTACACATTCTTTTGCTCTTCTTTTGCTTTATTTGTATTATTTTCATTTCTTCTTTTTTTTTTTTTTTTGCGGGGGGCAGGTTGGGGAGGGAGTGGGGTGGGCGGGCCACTTCTATTGGTCTTTCATATATCTATTTTCATCCTCTTTGTTCTTTGGTCCATGTGGGCCTCCCATCACAATGGCCTCTGTTGTCGCAGAGCACCGGCTCTGGGCACATGCGTTCCAGAGCTCTGGTTTGCTAATTGGACACATGGGTCCAGCCGCTCGGTGGCACATGGGATCTTCCCAGGCCAGGGATCGAACCGGCGCCCCTTGCACTGCAAGGCGGTGTCCTTACCCACTGGACCACCAGGGAAGCCCTTCATTTCTTTTTATTTGCAGTAGAGGTTACAGAATGAATCTTTAACTTTATTTAGAATCTAATATAAATTAATACTTTTGCCAATTCTTAAATAAGTTTACCGTCTCAGATCTCTCTATTACCATTTACAACTCCCTTTTAAAATTACTATCCTGTTGAATTTTAATTCCATATATATTTTAAATCCTTCCAAATACTCTTTTATGTGATTAGTATTCATTTATATTTGTGACTATTTTTTCTTTCTTTTTTTTTGTTTTTGGCTGCATTGGGTCTCAGATGTAGAATGTGGGCTCTAGTTCCCTGACCAGGGATCGAACCTGGGTCCCCTGCATTGGAAGCACAGAGTCTTAGGCACTGGACCACCAGGGAATTCCCTATTTGTGACTATTTTTGCTCATTCTTTTGGTATTTATTATTTTCTGCAGTCTTATATTTCCATCTATGACCAGAACCAATTTTCTTCTCACTGAAGAACTCCCTTTATTATGTCTTTTAGTGCATTTCTAGTCTTGACAAATTATCCATTTTTTTCTGGCTGGGAATGTCTTCATTTCACATTCACTTTCAAAAGATATTTTTGCTTTGTATAGAAACTGGGTTGAAATCTTCTCTCTTTCAGCACTTTAGGGATATTGCACAATATCCTGTGGCTTCAATTATTTTTGTTGAAGGAAATGTGTCTTTTATTCTGTGGCTGTTTTTAAGATTAACTCTGTATTTTGGTGTTGAGCAGTTTTATTAATATGATGTGCCTAGGTGGATTTCCTTTGTTGTGAGGTCATACTGCTTCTTAAATCTGTAACTTGACATCTTTCTATAATTTTGAGAAAAGTCTCAGCCCAAACCTTTTCAGTTATTGCTTTTGTGCTATTTCTCTCTCTTCTCCATGTAGGCTCCAATCACATGTTATTAAAAGTTTGAATTATGTTCTATATGTTTTTTATGCTCTATTTTTTCTTTCTTCTAAATCTTGTGCTTGAGCTTTGGTTATTTTATACTGACCTATCTCCAGGTCACAAAATCTCTTAAGTTGCGTTCTCTCTGCCATTAAACCCATTCAGTAGAGTTTCAAATTTTAGTGCTTTCTATTCTGCAGTTTCCATTTGAAACTCCATTCGTTTATTTTCTTGAGTATATTATTAATCCCCATGGTATTTTTTTTTAAATATATGTTTATTTATTTGTCTGTGCTGGGTCTGTCTTGCTGCATGTGGGATCTTTAGTTGTGACATGGGATTTGGTTCCCTGACCAGGGATTGAACCTGGGCCCCCTGCATTGCGAGCACAGAGTCTTAACCAATGGACCACCAGGGAAGTTCCCCCATGGTATTTTAAGTCCAGTGGCAGATAGCTCCAGTATCTGGGTCAGCTGTGGATCTCTTTCTGTTGTCTATTTTTTCTTGATTCTGCTTCTTGCTGCATGTGGAAAGTTTGAATAAGTGTGGGCATTGCATTTAAGAATTTTGAGGTTCTGGGTGCTCTCTTGCTACTGGGAGGATTATCCCATCCTCTTGCTAATATCAACAGGAAAGGTTATTTCAACCCAGTGAGAGCCTGAGCCAAACTTGTAGCTTTTTTGTGTGTGTCTTCCTGTTTCTTTCCTGACTCCCAATTAGGAACTGCAAGGTTACTAATAAGAGCTTAGGGTACTTCCCAGGAATCCTTTCTTCAATAAGCATGAGCTCCACAGTTTTTATATCTCCAGTATCTTGAGATTTTCTAAACTTCACTGTGATTTTTAGCCACTTTTGGTGGTCTTCTTAACCTTTTGCCCTATGTAGCAAATGTCTGGAGATAACAGGTGTCTGATATTGGCTACGCTGTTCTGTTTGTACCTCACATCTAAGGAATGTTGGCATCCTGCCTCACATCCTGCCTCCCTCAGCAGCTTAAACCTCAAATTCTGTCTCCATATTCCTGAGTTTGCTTAAAGCTCTTATGACTTCTCTGTCACCCTTTGTTCTGTACGCCTGTTACATGTTTCTAAGAATTGACAGATCCCCTGAGAGGAAAAGTGGCCTGAAAGAAATTATGCTTCTCATCTTTCTGCAGTGTAGATCCTCATGTCCTGGGTGATTCATTATCTCGCTGATCCTTCAAATCACTTCTTTTTTGTATCTTCTTTTTTAGTTTTTCTTATTATTCTCAGTTTCTATCAAGCCAAAATCAGATGTCTGTGTAGTTACATATTTTTTCTTTATACATGTTTCAGTTAACCAACAAATTCTGAAGACTTTATTGTAGTTTAAATACTCTGGGCCTCAGAACTCCTAAATGTTCTCTTCCAGGAATAAGAGAATAATTCTTTATAGAACTGAACCCACAATTGCAGATATTGCTCAGGAGTGTCCTTGTGGAAGTGAGAAGGCTCATAAGGAAGGCCAGTGTTGCCTCATGACACAGGCAGAGAGGTGATGTTTGCCTTTCCAATCTCCTATCTTTCTCCTGTCTGTATCTTTTATGCTTCCTTTTAGCAGACTAATTAGCACAGTGCCATTCTTTCGAAATGTATAGGGCATGGCCCCAATCTTGCACTCAGGAGATATGCTGACATTTTGATTTAGATAGAGTATTTTCCAACAGATACCAGTTATGTAGATTATGATAGGAATGGGAACTCCTATGGTTATGCAGTTTAATTCAGGGTTTTCTCTCCTTAGGTCATACTAGCACACTGTTCTGTGCCCCAGACCATGGTCCTTTATATCAGTTCTTCCCTTGCCCTGTTCCTGTCTGCCCTTTGCCTCTTGTTCACCAGTGACTGAAAGGTTAAATTCTGTAGCTAATACGTAATATAGTTGTAATAGATTAATATGTTACTCTTCTCAGTAGAGTTTTTTAGAGTTCCACTGATAACTGAAGAGAGTGACTTTCATATTATCTGATTTTTATCCTGCATAGTGATGGAAACAATAGAGGTTTCAGATTGAATTTAAATAGTAATTATTGAATCATATTGTCAGCCAGTCATGCTGTTTGTGTCTCTATGAATGAGCAGGAAGATGGATAGTTATCTGTTTTGTGGTTTGGCATATTTTATTTCTCTTCAGTTCCCATACAGTTCAAACTGATGGACTTAACAGAATTTTACTTAGGAATTTTTGAGTATCTATGGTAATTTTTAGGTTGTCACATTTTTTACTATACTAAGCATAATAGAAATTTATTTTTTAATATTTTGCAACACACTTTTCGGTGTTTGTTATATTTTTAATTATTCCAGTCAACTTTTAAATCACTTGTCCTTCTTTTTTCTAGTACTTAATTATTCAGAATGTCAGAAACTTAATTTAAGTACTGTACAAGGTAAAATTGAATTGCATACCTCATGGGGAGCCTGCTATGAATATCCAATTGTATTTAATAAATGAATAACTGGGCTTCCCTGGTGGTCCAGTGGATAAGGACACTGCCTTGCAGTGCAAGGGGCGCCAGTTCGATCCCTGGCCTGGGAAGATCCCACGTGCCGCAGAGCAGCTAGACAGATTTGTCCAACTACCGAGCTGGAGCTCTGGAGTGCGTGCGCCCAGAGCCGGTGCTCTGCAGTGAGAGAGGGGGGGTTTATGTTTCCCTTTAACCCATTTCTCCTGTCTGTATCTTTTATGCTTCAGCTAATACTGTCAGATAGGGCATGGCCCCAATCTTGCACTCAGGAGATATGCTGACATTTTGATTTAGATAGAGTATTTTCCAACAGATACCAGTTATGTAGATTATGATAGGAATGGGAACTCCTATGGTTATGCAGTTTAATTCAGGGTTTTCTCTCCTTAGGTCATACTAGCACACTGTTCTGTGCCCCAGACCATGGTCCTTTATATCAGTTCTTCCCTTGCCCTGTTCCTGTCTGCCCTTTGCCTCTTGTTCACCAGTGACTGAAAGGTTAAATTCTGTAGCTAATACGTAATATAGTTGTAATAGATTAATATGTTACTCTTCTCAGTAGAGTTTTTTAGAGTTCCACTGATAACTGAAGAGAGTGACTTTCATATTATCTGATTTTTATCCTGCATAGTGATGGAAACAATAGAGGTTTCAGATTGAATTTAAATAGTAATTATTGAATCATATTGTCAGCCAGTCATGCTGTTTGTGTCTCTATGAATGAGCAGGAAGATGGATAGTTATCTGTTTTGTGGTTTGGCATATTTTATTTCTCTTCAGTTCCCATACAGTTCAAACTGATGGACTTAACAGAATTTTACTTAGGAATTTTTGAGTATCTATGGTAATTTTTAGGTTGTCACATTTTTTACTATACTAAGCATAATAGAAATTTATTTTTTAATATTTTGCAACACACTTTTCGGTGTTTGTTATATTTTTAATTATTCCAGTCAACTTTTAAATCACTTGTCCTTCTTTTTTCTAGTACTTAATTATTCAGAATGTCAGAAACTTAATTTAAGTACTGTACAAGGTAAAATTGAATTGCATACCTCATGGGGAGCCTGCTATGAATATCCAATTGTATTTAATAAATGAATAACTGGGCTTCCCTGGTGGTCCAGTGGATAAGGACACTGCCTTGCAGTGCAAGGGGCGCCAGTTCGATCCCTGGCCTGGGAAGATCCCACGTGCCGCAGAGCAGCTAGACAGATTTGTCCAACTACCAAGCGGGAGCTCTGGAGTGCATGCACCCAGAGCCGGTGCTCTGCAGTGAGAGAGGCCACTGCAATGCGGGAGGCCCACACAGGCCAAAGAACAAAGATAAATAAAGGAAAGATCAATAGAACTGGTCAAATAAATAAATAACCTCATAATCAATTTTGATGGCTCTGTAAAGAACTATTTAGAACAATTAAAAAATAAAAGTTGCACACTAACCACTAAGTGAAGTAAGTCAGACAAAGATAGATATGATATCGCTTATATTCAGAATCTAAAACAAATTATGCAAATGAACTTATTTACAGAACAGAAACAGACTCAAACTTAGAGAACAAATGTACCAGGATGGAAGCATGATGGGAGGAATAGATGGGGAGTTTGAGATTGACATGTCCACACTGCTATATTTAAAATAAATAGCCTACAAGGACCTACTGTATAGCACAGGAAAGTCAGCTCAATACTCTGCAATAATCTAAATGGGAAAAATATTTGAAAAGAATAGATGCATGTATATGTATAACTGAACCACTTTGCTGTACACCTGAAACTAACACAACTTTGTTAATCAACTGTATTCTAATATAAAACAAGCATTTTTTAAAAATAGTTGCATACAACATTAGTACTTTATCTAGTTCTGTATGTGAAGGACAAATGAAAGAAATAGTGTCATCTGAAGGGTATATGCAGATGTTTTTTAGTGAATCTGGAAATGTTATGTACCTTACTGTGGTAGTATAAGAAGATATTGAATATAGGGAGATATTGAAACTGAGCTCTTCCAAAGGTCAGTTTTCTACAGAAAGGGAATGTGGATATATACTCTTTGATGCATACTTATTTACAAAACCCTTTTTAATTATAAAATAAAATGCTAATTAAGAAAGCAGCTTACAACGTAATGATTATAAAATGTGGATTGTTATACATAACATAATGAATTATTAAAAGGTGAGCCATCGCGAAGGTCAAGGAATAGAGCTTTGGCAGCCACTCCAGGTCTCCATATTCCCAGTACCAATCACAAATTTTTCTTCATAAAATTAGCCCCATTCTGATTTTCATGGTTGTGATCCTTGCATTTCTTTAAACATTTTTACCCAAATGTGTTTGTCTAAACACTAGAATTAATTTTACCTACTTAAAAAAAATTATAAGTATTTCTTAGTCTAAATATTCCCCCCGTCTCTTTTTGTGTTCTTTATTAATTGGATAAACCTAGATTATTTGACCTGTGGAGATCCTTCACTCTAGATTTTGCTGATTACAATGATGTATCCTTGTTTTGGTGTGTTAATTGCTTCCCAGAATGCTGTTAGGCAATTTGGAAGAGCTGTGAACTTTCGGCTAAAAGAAGCCCTTCACCATTAACTAGTATCTACACACTAGTAAAATCCTTTTCTGTGCAATGAGTTTGAAAAATTGGGAAGCATGATGGGAGGAATAGATGGAGTTTGAGATTGACATGTCCACACTGCTATATTTAAAATAAATAGCCTACAAGGACCTACTGTATAGCACAGGAAAGTCAGCTCAATACTCTGCAATAATCTAAATGGGAAAAATATTTGAAAAGAATAGATGCATGTATATGTATAACTGAACCACTTTGCTGTACACCTGAAACTAACACAACTTTGTTAATCAACTGTATTCTAATATAAAACAAGCATTTTTTAAAAATAGTTGCATACAACATTAGTACTTTATCTAGTTCTGTATGTGAAGGACAAATGAAAGAAATAGTGTCATCTGAAGGGTATATGCAGATGTTTTTTAGTGAATCTGGAAATGTTATGTACCTTACTGTGGTAGTATAAGAAGATATTGAATATAGGGAGATATTGAAACTGAGCTCTTCCAAAGGTCAGTTTTCTACAGAAAGGGAATGTGGATATATACTCTTTGATGCATACTTATTTACAAAACCCTTTTTAATTATAAAATAAAATGCTAATTAAGAAAGCAGCTTACAACGTAATGATTATAAAATGTGGATTGTTATACATAACATAATGAATTATTAAAAGGTGAGCCATCGCGAAGGTCAAGGAATAGAGCTTTGGCAGCCACTCCAGGTCTCCATATTCCCAGTACCAATCACAAATTTTTCTTCATAAAATTAGCCCCATTCTGATTTTCATGGTTGTGATCCTTGCATTTCTTTAAACATTTTTACCCAAATGTGTTTGTCTAAACACTAGAATTAATTTTACCTACTTAAAAAAAATTATAAGTATTTCTTAGTCTAAATATTCCCCCCGTCTCTTTTTGTGTTCTTTATTAATTGGATAAACCTAGATTATTTGACCTGTGGAGATCCTTCACTCTAGATTTTGCTGATTACAATGATGTATCCTTGTTTTGGTGTGTTAATTGCTTCCCAGAATGCTGTTAGGCAATTTGGAAGAGCTGTGAACTTTCGGCTAAAAAGAGAAGCCCTTCACCATTAACTAGTATCTACACACTAGTAAAATCCTTTTCTGTGCAGTCACTAAAAAGGAGTGTGTGTGTGTATGTGTCAGCTGAGCAGTTTGCGTGACTCTCACCAGCAGTCCTGTTGAGAGGTAATCATAAATAAATACAGTCAGTGAAGCTTTTGATTTAATGAAAGGCTAAGATATGGGTGCTTATGCACATGGACTTGATTTTCTGGCTTCCCCTTCTTTCTGACTGATTGCTTCATTGTGTTAACTAGGGAGACAATAAGAAGTAGATTAACAGAGTAAATTAATATTCCTTAGGGAAATATTTCTCAAAATGTGTGTTGGAGAACTCTAATGGCCTTTGGTATACTTAATACATAGTTCGGGAAAAAAAGGCATCTGTAGTTAAATAAGTTAAGAAAATGGCAAGCCACAGTGCTCATAAGTATATAAAAGTTGCTGGGAAGTCCTGCACTAAATAAAATTGTTTAATTTCATTAACTTATTTTTCCAGATCTCTTTGATCAGAGAAGGGTTTGTCTGTTTACAGTGAATGTCTAGTAATATCTAATGATGCATATGTTTATCATGAATTCATCTGGAAAATTATGATCAGGATTGCATTGAATTTATAGAGCAAGCTGAAGAACATAGCCATGATAACAGTATTAAGTCTTCTGATCCATGAACATGAAATGCCTTTTCATTTATTTAGATATTCTTTAATTTCTTTAGACAGTGATTTTAACTTTTCAGGATATAAGTTTTACACTTCTTTTGTTGTAATTTTATCGCGAAGGTCAAGGAATAGAGCTTTGGCAGCCACTCCAGGTCTCCATATTCCCAGTACCAATCACAAATTTTTCTTCATAAAATTAGCCCCATTCTGATTTTCATGGTTGTGATCCTTGCATTTCTTTAAACATTTTTACCCAAATGTGTTTGTCTAAACACTAGAATTAATTTTACCTACTTAAAAAAAATTATAAGTATTTCTTAGTCTAAATATTCCCCCCGTCTCTTTTGTGTTCTTTATTAATTGGATAAACCTAGATTATTTGACCTGTGGAGATCCTTCACTCTAGATTTTGCTGATTACAATGATGTATCCTTGTTTTGGTGTGTTAATTGCTTCCCAGAATGCTGTTAGGCAATTTGGAAGAGCTGTGAACTTTCGGCTAAAGAGAAGCCCTTCACCATTAACTAGTATCTACACACTAGTAAAATCCTTTTCTGTGCAGTCACTAAAAAGGAGTGTGTGTGTGTATGTGTCAGCTGAGCAGTTTGCGTGACTCTCACCAGCAGTCCTGTTGAGAGGTAATCATAAATAAATACAGTCAGTGAAGCTTTTGATTTAATGAAAGGCTAAGATATGGGTGCTTATGCACATGGACTTGATTTTCTGGCTTCCCCTTCTTTCTGACTGATTGCTTCATTGTGTTAACTAGGGAGACAATAAGAAGTAGATTAACAGAGTAAATTAATATTCCTTAGGGAAATATTTCTCAAAATGTGTGTTGGAGAACTCTAATGGCCTTTGGTATACTTAATACATAGTTCGGGAAAAAAAGGCATCTGTAGTTAAATAAGTTAAGAAAATGGCAAGCCACAGTGCTCATAAGTATATAAAAGTTGCTGGGAAGTCCTGCACTAAATAAAATTGTTTAATTTCATTAACTTATTTTTCCAGATCTCTTTGATCAGAGAAGGGTTTGTCTGTTTACAGTGAATGTCTAGTAATATCTAATGATGCATATGTTTATCATGAATTCATCTGGAAAATTATGATCAGGATTGCATTGAATTTATAGAGCAAGCTGAAGAACATAGCCATGATAACAGTATTAAGTCTTCTGATCCATGAACATGAAATGCCTTTTCATTTATTTAGATATTCTTTAATTTCTTTAGACAGTGATTTTAACTTTTCAGGATATAAGTTTTACACTTCTTTTGTTGAATTTATTCCTACATATTTTATTATTTTTGATACTGTTATAAATGAAATTATTTTCTTAATTTTCTTTTGGGATTATAAACTGTAAGTGTATAGAATTACAATAAACGTTTTGGGTGTTAAGAAATTTTCTGCAACCTCTTAGACTTATTAGTTGCAGTAATTATTAAACAGTTCCCTAGGCTTTTGTATACACAAGGTCATGTTGTCAGCCAACAGCATTTTGCTTCTTCCTTTCCAATCTAGAAAGTGAAGTATTGAGTTCTCTAACTTGTATTATTGAATTATTTCTCCCTTCTTTTCTGTAAGTTTTTTGCCTCTTGTATTTCAGTGCTCAGTTATTTGGTACATATCTGTCTATAATTTGTTATATATGCCTGATAGATTTGCCCTTTTATAAAATTTTCTCTTATAAAAATCCTGTACTGGACTTCCCTGGTGGTCCAGTGGGTAGAGAGGCTGCCTTGCAGTGCAAGGGGCACCCGTTCTATCCCAGGCCCGGGAAGGTCCCACGTGCCACAGAGCAGCTGGACAGGTGTGTCCAATTACAAGCCAGTGCTCTGAATCACATGCGCCCAGAGCCAGTGCTCTGCAGTGAGAGAGGCCACTGCAATGGGAGGCCCACACAGGCCAAAGAATAAAAATGGATGAAAACAAATAAACAAACTAATAAAAGAGGCCAAAATTAAAAAAAAAAAAAAAAAAAGAAAAGAAAAGAAAAAATCCTGTCCTTATCTCTAGTAATACTTTTGTTTTAAAATAAATGTTGTCTAATAGTAAAACCACCTTAGTTATGGTCACTGTTCCATGGTGTACCTTTTTCCATCCTTTTGCTTTTAATCTATGTTATCTCTCTGTTTATTGTAATTGAATTTCACTGAACTAGGAGCATCTACACCTGTGATTTCTTCAATTTTCTTCTTTTTTAATTTTTCATACTATTGTGTGGGTTTCTGCCACACAACAGTGGGAATCAGCAGTAATTATGTGTATATCCCTTTCTCTTGAGCCCCTTCCCCTCTCCCTGTTCCACTCCTCTAGGTCATCACAGAGCACCACACCTGTGTTATGGAGCAACTTCTCAACTACTTTCTACTGTACACATGAGAGGATACGTATATGCCTGTGCTGCTTTCTCCATTCATCCCACTCTCCCTTTCCCCCAGTGTGTCCACAAGTCCATTCTCTACATCTGTGTCCTTGCAAATAGGTTCATCAATAGAATTTTTCTACATTATATATATCTATGTATATATATGTATATATATATATATACATACCTTTATATTAATATGCAATATTTGTTTTTCTCATCAGTTACTCAAATACTTTTTCTTCATCTTTTCTCTCATATCTTTTTTGGCCTCTTTTTGTTGATTTTTTTTTTTATTAATTTTTCATCCATCTTTATTCTTTGGCCTGTGTGGATCTCCCATTGCAGTGGCCTCTCTCCTTGCAGAGCACCAGCTCTGGGTGCATGTGCTTCAGGGCTCTGGCTCACAATTGGACACACCGGTCTAGCCGCTCCAGGCATGTGGGACCCTCCCAGGCCGGGGATCGAACCGGTGCCCCTTGCACTGCAAGGCGGACTCTCTACCCACTGGACAGGCACGTGGGACCCTCTCAGGCCAGAGATAAAACTGGTGCCCCTTGCACTGCAAGGCAGACTCTCTACCCACTGGACCAACAAGGATCCTCTTGTCCCAGTTCAAATCAACTGTTGAACTCTACTAGTGGATTTTTCGCTTTGGTTATTGTATTTTTCAATTCCAGAATTTCCTTTTGGTTCTCTTCTTATATACTTCTGTTTGATAAGAGATCATCTTCATACTCTACTTCTTTAATCAGTTTCCTTTTGTTCTTTAAACATATTTGGTTGGCCAAAAAGTTCATTCGTGTTTTGCAACCCTTGTCTCTATAATCACTACTTCGAAGTCTTTATCAGTTAAAACTAACCTTTGATTGCTCTCACAGGCAGTTTCCATTGGTTGCTTTCTTTTTCTCATATATGGGTGACATTTTTCTTTTTCTTTGCATACCTCTTAATTTTTGTTAAAAGTAGAACATTTTAGACATTAATAACATATTTTAGCCATTCTGGGTACTGGTCTCCATTCTCCAACAGCAATTGCTAACTGTTGTATGCTTGTTTGTTTGTTTAGTGACTGACTGAATTATTTCAGTCTGTTTCTTCCTGCAGTGGAAAGTCTAAGGTGTGGCTCCTCAGAGGGCAGCTATCTTCCTCAGCATACTCACAGTTACTTTTTTTTTTCTTTTTTTCCTGTTTCTTTCCCTGACCACAGTCACCTGCTAAAGTCCTCTTAATTGCTGGATGATTGATCTATTTTTTTCAAGAATGCTTTGGGCTATAAATTGTGCTAGAGACTAATGTAGTTAAAATCAGGATCCTTTGCAGGGGTAGTGTTTGAGGCCAGTTTCTGAGATTTGTTCTGATCGTAGGAGGGCTGTCAATAGTGGTCCTTCCCCTTGTTCCCTCTGGTAAAGTCACTGGTTTATGGGTTAGGTTATATTTGAAATTAGGCTACTAGCTTGCCCTTTACTGCTTCCACCAAAACCTTCATTATTTGTAAGCCTTTTCCAGGGCTCTGGGTGCATGTCCAGGGCTCTGGCACATTGGCACAGGCTAGCCGCTCCAGGCATGTGGGACCCTCCCAGGCCGGGGATCGAACCGGTGCCCCTTGCACTGCAAGGCGGACTCTCTACCCACTGGACAGGCACGTGGGACCCTCTCAGGCCAGAGATAAAACTGGTGCCCCTTGCACTGCAAGGCAGACTCTCTACCCACTGGACCAACAAGGATCCTCTTGTCCCAGTTCAAATCAACTGTTGAACTCTACTAGTGGATTTTTCGCTTTGGTTATTGTATTTTTCAATTCCAGAATTTCCTTTTGGTTCTCTTCTTATATACTTCTGTTTGATAAGAGATCATCTTCATACTCTACTTCTTTAATCAGTTTCCTTTTGTTCTTTAAACATATTTGGTTGGCCAAAAAGTTCATTCGTGTTTTGCAACCCTTGTCTCTATAATCACTACTTCGAAGTCTTTATCAGTTAAAACTAACCTTTGATTGCTCTCACAGGCAGTTTCCATTGGTTGCTTTCTTTTTCTCATATATGGGTGACATTTTTCTTTTTCTTTGCATACCTCTTAATTTTTGTTAAAAGTAGAACATTTTAGACATTAATAACATATTTTAGCCATTCTGGGTACTGGTCTCCATTCTCCAACAGCAATTGCTAACTGTTGTATGCTTGTTTGTTTGTTTAGTGACTGACTGAATTATTTCAGTCTGTTTCTTCCTGCAGTGGAAAGTCTAAGGTGTGGCTCCTCAGAGGGCAGCTATCTTCCTCAGCATACTCACAGTTACTTTTTTTTTTCTTTTTTTCCTGTTTCTTTCCCTGACCACAGTCACCTGCTAAAGTCCTCTTAATTGCTGGATGATTGATCTATTTTTTTCAAGAATGCTTTGGGCTATAAATTGTGCTAGAGACTAATGTAGTTAAAATCAGGATCCTTTGCAGGGGTAGTGTTTGAGGCCAGTTTCTGAGATTTGTTCTGATCGTAGGAGGGCTGTCAATAGTGGTCCTTCCCCTTGTTCCCTCTGGTAAAGTCACTGGTTTATGGGTTAGGTTATATTTGAAATTAGGCTACTAGCTTGCCCTTTACTGCTTCCACCAAAACCTTCATTATTTGTAAGCATATTTTTCAGGCTTGAACTTACGTTCTGTTTCAAAAGTTTTAAGTCCTCTTGGGTAGAGCTTCAGAGCTCTCTAGTCTATGGCCTCCCTCTTCCCCAGGGCAAAATCTCTGAGCCATGGCACTGCACCTGGGTTTGGGGACAAGTGGGGTATGCTATTCTCTGAGTGACACTCCTGCTTTAGTTGCTGGCTCCTGGGTGGAGGGTAGTAGCCTCTGGTTCTCTCTGTTTGCCTTTCCTAGTCTGGAACCTCAGATCTGTGTGTGAGGTGACGACCTCAGTTTTAAGGGTGTCATGCACATGTAGAAGTAGGGCCCCTTCCCATGGGTGGGAGCTGGGCAGAAAGAGAGAGTCCCAGGACTCTTGGTGGCACCTACGAGGAAGTTAGCTATGCCACAGATAGCTGCAGGGTGGGATGAGAAATGTGGATGATCTGCCGTCCTTGGAAAGACATGGTAGTCCTAGACAGGCAGCCAGAACAAGAGGGAACTCTGTGCTCCTGGCTGTCTGGAATGGAATTTCTGTTATGTTGGATGGAGGGACAGGGAGCAGAAAGTGAGTTGTGGTTCCAACAGCAGAAGTAATGGCTGTACTTACTGAGTTTTAGTATAGTTCTTGAAAAAAATTTTTTTTTCATTTTCTGCATGTCTTCAGGATCATTTTCAGTGACTTTAACTGTTTTTTAATGACTTTCCAATTTAAA
Source organism: Tragulus kanchil (assembly GCA_022376925.1). Taxonomy (NCBI): domain Eukaryota; kingdom Metazoa; phylum Chordata; class Mammalia; order Artiodactyla; family Tragulidae; genus Tragulus; species Tragulus kanchil. The sequence continues at coordinate 49,660,032 of JAIOJX010000029.1, read as the reverse complement.
AAACTGAAGAACATTGCAGTGGAAAGTCTAAGGTGTGGCTCCTCAGAGGGCAGCTATCTTCCTCAGCATACTCACAGTTACTTTTTTCTTTTTTTCCTGTTTCTTTCCCTGACCACAGTCACCTGCTAAAGTCCTCTTAATTGCTGGATGATTGATCTATTTTTTTCAAGAATGCTTTGGGCTATAAATTGTGCTAGAGACTAATGTAGTTAAAATCAGGATCCTTTGCAGGGGTAGTGTTTGAGGCCAGTTTCTGAGATTTGTTCTGATCGTAGGAGGGCTGTCAATAGTGGTCCTTCCCCTTGTTCCCTCTGGTAAAGTCACTGGTTTATGGGTTAGGTTATATTTGAAATTAGGCTACTAGCTTGCCCTTTACTGCTTCCACCAAAACCTTCATTATTTGTAAGCATATTTTTCAGGCTTGAACTTACGTTCTGTTTCAAAAGTTTTAAGTCCTCTTGGGTAGAGCTTCAGAGCTCTCTAGTCTATGGCCTCCCTCTTCCCCAGGGCAAAATCTCTGAGCCATGGCACTGCACCTGGGTTTGGGGACAAGTGGGGTATGCTATTCTCTGAGTGACACTCCTGCTTTAGTTGCTGGCTCCTGGGTGGAGGGTAGTAGCCTCTGGTTCTCTCTGTTTGCCTTTCCTAGTCTGGAACCTCAGATCTGTGTGTGAGGTGACGACCTCAGTTTTAAGGGTGTCATGCACATGTAAGAAGTAGGGCCCCTTCCCATGGGTGGGAGCTGGGCAGAAAGAGAGAGTCCCAGGACTCTTGGTGGCACCTACGAGGAAGTTAGCTATGCCACAGATAGCTGCAGGGTGGGATGAGAAATGTGGATGATCTGCCGTCCTTGGAAAGACATGGTAGTCCTAGACAGGCAGCCAGAACAAGAGGGAACTCTGTGCTCCTGGCTGTCTGGAATGGAATTTCTGTTATGTTGGATGGAGGGACAGGGAGCAGAAAGTGAGTTGTGGTTCCAACAGCAGAAGTAATGGCTGTACTTACTGAGTTTTAGTATAGTTCTTGAAAAAAATTTTTTTTTCATTTTCTGCATGTCTTCAGGATCATTTTCAGTGACTTTAACTGTTTTTTAATGACTTCAATAGTATATTGGACACCTATATTTACCAAGAAACTGAAGAAATGAAGCATTACAGAGGCAATCATAGTCCTCTCTATTCTTCCTGATCCTGTTTCCTTTTCTCCAGAAATAATCAATACCTTGAATTTAGTTTCACCTTTCTATCATATCTTTATATTTTATTACATGTGTATACATTCTTAAACAGTAAACATATAATTCTCTAATGAGATAGATATATATAAGATATTGAGCCTGTTGTGAACCTGTTTCATTAAAAAAAAGAAAGAAATTCAGCTCTTGCTTTAAAAACCACAGATAAAACCAAGAATATTAGCTAAAAATATCCCCTCAAATAAACTGAGTGATAAGATTCATCATTTGTGACCTAAAAGTAATTGTCTCATTGTTATGTAAAAGTATCTGGAATAACATGACATCCTGCTGTCACTAATTGCTAACCACATCTGGGTTATGAAGTGGTATAGCTTTCTTGGAGTTACAAGGCCCTGATATCAACACGATAGAGAGTTAATGTACATCTTCAATGCGTACCCAGCAAATTCCACTTTGCATGGACATGTGAGGCCCCAACATGACAGTATTAATCTGGGAAAGTGGTGGGTGATGGTTATACAGAATGGAGAGCTATTCAAGGGAAACTGATTATTATTTTAGGAGGTAAATTGAGCAAGAGAGAAATGTATGGAATTTCAGAGTCAGACCTTTTGAAAAGCTTGAGTTGAGAGCCAGAGAAAACAGGGAGATAAGAAAATGACTTAGTCTTTCTGTGACATATTAACCTGGCAGATGGAAGAATTAAAAGACAGATGGAGACTGGAGAAGAGAGAAGATCTGTAGTTTGTTGTGAATATTATGTTTAAGGAAGGGGATGGAAGCTAGTAGCAAGTTCATTGAAAGGTGCTATGATAGACCTAAGATAACCACCAATGACCAGTGTTGTATACAATCCCTTCATATGCACAGTATGGAAGGAAGCTATTCATATGATGAGTATTGCTTCTGTGGTTATATTACATGGGAAAAGTGAAGATATTTTGCAAGTGGACCTGATTTTATCAGGTGGTCTCTTTAAAAACAAGCTTTTCTGCTAGCCTTGGACTTCCCTGGTGGTCCAGTGGGTAATGAGTCTGCCTTACAGTGCAAGGGGCACTGGTTCGATCCCTGGTCCAGGAGGATCCCACATGCCGCCGAGCTGCTGGACAAGAGTGCCCAATTAGGAGCCAGTGCTCTGGAGCGCATGTGCCTAGAGCTGGTGCTCTGCAACAAGAGGCCACTGCAATGGGAGGCCCACACATGCCAAAGAATAAAGATGGATAAAAACAAAATTAGGGGAAAAAACGGCAAGCTTTCCTGGTGGCCTTAAAGAACCAAAAACAACCATGTTCTGAACTGCCCAAAAAAATTCAAAAAAAAACCACAGATAAAACCAAGAATATTAGCTAAAAATATCCCTCAAATAAACTGAGTGATAAGATTCATCATTTGTGACCTAAAAGTAATTGTCTCATTGTTATGTAAAAGTATCTGGAATAACATGACATCCTGCTGTCACTAATTGCTAACCACATCTGGGTTATGAAGTGGTATAGCTTTCTTGGAGTTACAAGGCCCTGATATCAACACGATAGAGAGTTAATGTACATCTTCAATGCGTACCCAGCAAATTCCACTTTGCATGGACATGTGAGGCCCCAACATGACAGTATTAATCTGGGAAAGTGGTGGGTGATGGTTATACAGAATGGAGAGCTATTCAAGGGAAACTGATTATTATTTTAGGAGGTAAATTGAGCAAGAGAGAAATGTATGGAATTTCAGAGTCAGACCTTTTGAAAAGCTTGAGTTGAGAGCCAGAGAAAACAGGGAGATAAGAAAATGACTTAGTCTTTCTGTGACATATTAACCTGGCAGATGGAAGAATTAAAAGACAGATGGAGACTGGAGAAGAGAGAAGATCTGTAGTTTGTTGTGAATATTATGTTTAAGGAAGGGGATGGAAGCTAGTAGCAAGTTCATTGAAAGGTGCTATGATAGACCTAAGATAACCACCAATGACCAGTGTTGTATACAATCCCTTCATATGCACAGTATGGAAGGAAGCTATTCATATGATGAGTATTGCTTCTGTGGTTATATTACATGGGAAAAGTGAAGATATTTTGCAAGTGGACCTGATTTTATCAGGTGGTCTCTTTAAAAACAAGCTTTTCTGCTAGCCTTGGACTTCCCTGGTGGTCCAGTGGGTAATGAGTCTGCCTTACAGTGCAAGGGGCACTGGTTCGATCCCTGGTCCAGGAGGATCCCACATGCCGCCGAGCTGCTGGACAAGAGTGCCCAATTAGGAGCCAGTGCTCTGGAGCGCATGTGCCGAGAGCTGGTGCTCTGCAACAAGAGAGGCCACTGCAATGGGAGGCCCACAGAGGCCAAAGAATAAAGATGGATAAAAACAAAATTAGGGGAAAAAACGGCAAGCTTTCCTGGTGGCCTTAAAGAACCAAAAAACAACCATGTTCTGAACTGCCCAGGGAAATGGGTGGCCTCTCGGAGCTGAGGGCCTCAGTTCTATGGCCACAGGAAATTGAACTCCACCAGCAACTTGAGTAAACTTGGAAGAGGACTCAGCTTCATATGAGAATGCATCTCAGCCAGCATTTTGATTGTAGGCTTATGAGACCCTGAGCAGTAGGCCCAGTTAGATTGTGCCCAGGCTCCTGATGCACAGAAACTGTGACATATTAGTATTGTTTTAAGCCACTAAATTTATCATAATTTGTTTCATAGCAATCAGAAACAAACAGATCTCTTTCAAAATATTTGCTCATTGAGACATAAAATATCTAGTCAGGCTGCTGGAGAAAAATATCACAGTGATTTGAATCATTTTGGAATATATTTGACCTATGTGATTATCCCACTGACCTGTTTCTTCATTTATTCCCAAGGCATGAGAAAGGCCATTCTTGAGCCAGTTTTTAAGACCATTTTTAAATTGCTTAGTTTTGTAGTGTTTTGCCTAATGACTATTGACGAGAAGGTTTTGAAATCTTATAATAATCCTGTATTTTCTATTTATTAAATAATGGCATTTGAAAGTGGTAACTTTATGTCCAGTTGGTTTTTGTTTTATCAAAGACTGACATCCTCATTTACATAATCATATTTTCAGTGGTCTCACCTGACTTTTCCACTCTATTGGGTTCTGTCCTATAGCCATGCTTTATTGAAGGAAACAAAAGTAATATCTTTTTGTTTGTTTTAAGTAATGTTTATATTTCTTTCTTCAAATGCTTTTCTGCTAGCCTTGGACTTCCCTGGTGGTCCAGTGGGTAATGAGTCTGCCTTGCAGTGCAAGGGCACTGGTTCGATCCCTGGTCCAGGAGGATCCCACATGCCGCCGAGCTGCTGGACAAGAGTGCCCAATTAGGAGCCAGTGCTCTGGAGCGCATGTGCCGAGAGCTGGTGCTCTGCAACAAGAGAGGCCACTGCAATGGGAGGCCCACAGAGGCCAAAGAATAAAGATGGATAAAAACAAAATTAGGGGAAAAAACGGCAAGCTTTCCTGGTGGCCTTAAAGAACCAAAAAACAACCATGTTCTGAACTGCCCAGGGAAATGGGTGGCCTCTCGGAGCTGAGGGCCTCAGTTCTATGGCCACAGGAAATTGAACTCCACCAGCAACTTGAGTAAACTTGGAAGAGGACTCAGCTTCATATGAGAATGCATCTCAGCCAGCATTTTGATTGTAGGCTTATGAGACCCTGAGCAGTAGGCCCAGTTAGATTGTGCCCAGGCTCCTGATGCACAGAAACTGTGACATATTAGTATTGTTTTAAGCCACTAAATTTATCATAATTTGTTTCATAGCAATCAGAAACAAACAGATCTCTTTCAAAATATTTGCTCATTGAGACATAAAAATATCTAGTCAGGCTGCTGGAGAAAAATATCACAGTGATTTGAATCATTTTGGAATATATTTGACCTATGTGATTATCCCACTGACCTGTTTCTTCATTTATTCCCAAGGCATGAGAAAGGCCATTCTTGAGCCAGTTTTTAAGACCATTTTTAAATTGCTTAGTTTTGTAGTGTTTTGCCTAATGACTATTGACGAGAAGGTTTTGAAATCTTATAATAATCCTGTATTTTCTATTTATTAAATAATGGCATTTGAAAGTGGTAACTTTATGTCCAGTTGGTTTTTGTTTTATCAAAGACTGACATCCTCATTTACATAATCATATTTTCAGTGGTCTCACCTGACTTTTTCCACTCTATTGGGTTCTGTCCTATAGCCATGCTTTATTGAAGGAAACAAAAGTAATATCTTTTTTGTTTGTTTTTAAGTAATGTCTTAATATTTTTCTCCTTAGCACTTCAGGCAATTCTAAGCTGGATGGTGGATACCTTGGATAAATACTCAAATTGGTGCTGATAAAATAAAAAGAATTATGTGCTTCAGAAAGTACCAAAGTATGTTTCCTTTCACTTGTATGTTTAATCTGCAAAATTGGATTCTTTTACTCATAATCTATTGGAAGATTAACTCCCTATGTAACATTAGATATTTAATATAAAGAAGTGTTCATTAAATTTTGGTTTTTAGTTCATTTTGTGAAAGGAATGCAGTTTTTCATTAAGGAAGTCAAATAGAATCAGATTTGCTCAGCCCTTTATATACCATCTCATCTTAGACCAATGAAGTTCTAAAGGTACAAGGTTAAACAAATTTATGTAATTGGTAAAAATGGTGTATTTAGATTAGTCAGGATGAATCTTATGTTTTGCACTAGAATTTTACTACATGATAGTGACATAGAATTGAGAAAAGTCTTCCCCATTTGATGTGAAATTGCTCATGAGAAAAGGTAACAAATGGAGTGGCCAGGCATATAAAATTTACATGTGGATGTCTGCTCTTCTTTCTTTGCCATACCATTTCTTGCCAAGAAGTAAAAGTGGCAATAATTTTCCAAAATCTAGTGCCCCAAAATGCAATGTATTGTGGCAGCAGTAGCTGAGAAAATCTCAGAGAGGTAGAGGGGAAAATGCTTAGGAATGATGCCAGATTATCAGCAAAGGGATTTTGAGAGAGTCATTAAATTGAAAAGCTATCTCTGACACTGCAAAGATTTTTCAGATTGGAATTACATGAGTCAAAACCACATGTGTGGACACTTAGGAAGCATGTGAAACAATTGTCATTGTTAGGGTCTTAGGGAAGTTGCTGACATAAGTACGTGTAGCCCTCTCATTAGGAAAAAAAAAAACAACATCCTAAGTGATCCAGGGAGACAGCCTTTCTCTCCAGGGAAAACAGATAAAGCACTGCCCAAAGCATGGCATCTGGTGAAACATTAAACTCAGAGTCAGAAGTTAAACTGCACCAGAAAGAACCAATGGAGCACAACAGAGTCTTTAGAAACAAGTCCTTTTTGTTATTGTATAGTTTCAACAACTTATTCTTCTTTCTTCCTACTTTCTGATGTGTTAGAAGAGACAAAAAAAACTGTGCCTCTCAGTCCCCTTCACCATTGCAACCAAAAGAATCAAATATCTAGGAATAAACCTACCCAAAGAAACAAAAGAACTGTACACAGAAAATTACAAGACACTCATGAAAGAAATTAAAGAAGACTTAAACAGATGGAGAGATATTCCATGTTCCTGGGTCAGAAGAATCAATATTGTGAAAATAACCATACTACCAAATATCATCTACAGATTCAATGCAATACCTATTCAACTTTCATTGACATTTTTCACAGAACTAGACCAAAGAATAACACAGTTCATATGGAAACACAAAAGACCTCGAATAGCCAAAGCAATTCTGAGAAAGAAAAACGGAGCTGGAGGGATCAGCCTCCCCAACTTCAGACTCTACTACAAAGCAACAGTCATCAAGACGGTATGGTACTGGCACAAAAACAGAACTATAGACTAATGGAACAAGATAGAGAACCCAGAGATAAACCCACACACCTATGGGTACCTTATTTTTGATAAAGGCGGAGAAACTATAAAATGGGACAAAGACAGCCTCTTCAACAAATGGTGCTGGGAGAATTGGACAGCTACATGCAAAAAAATGAAATTGGAACATTCCCTGACACCATACACTAAGATCAACTCAAAATGGATTAAAGACCTAAATGTAAGACCAGAAACCATCAAACTCTTAGAGGAGAATATAGGCAAAACCCTCAAGGACATCAATCAAAGCAAGATTTTACCCACCAACTTGAAGTCAAAACCAAAAACGTGTGTGGACACTTAGGAAGCATGTGAAACAATTGTCATTGTTAGGGTCTTAGGGAAGTTGCTGACATAAGTACGTGTAGCCCTCTCATTAGGAAAAAAAAAAACAACATCCTAAGTGATCCAGGAGAAAGCCTTACTCTCCAGGGAAAACAGATAAAGCTCGGCCCAAAGCATGGCATCTGGTGAAACATTAAACTCAGAGTCAGAAGTTAAACTGCACCAGAAAGAACCAATGGAGCACAACAGAGTCTTTAGAAACAAGTCCTTTTTGTTATTGTATAGTTTCAACAACTTATTCTTCTTTCTTCCTACTTTCTGATGTGTTAGAAGAGACAAAAAAAACTGTGCCGCTCCGTCCCCTTCACCATTGCAACCAAAAGAATCAAATATCTAGGAATAAACCTACCCAAAGAAACAAAAGAACTGTACACAGAAAATTACAAGACACTCATGAAAGAAATTAAAGAAGACTTAAACAGATGGAGAGATATTCCATGTTCCTGGGTCAGAAGAATCAATATTGTGAAAATAACCATACTACCAAATATCATCTACAGATTCAATGCAATACCTATTCAACTTTCATTGACATTTTTCACAGAACTAGACCAAAGAATAACACAGTTCATATGGAAACACAAAAGACCTCGAATAGCCAAAGCAATTCTGAGAAAGAAAAACGGAGCTGGAGGGATCAGCCTCCCTAACTTCAGACTCTACTACAAAGCAACAGTCATCAAGACGGTATGGTACTGGCACAAAAACAGAACTATAGACTAATGGAACAAGATAGAGAACCCAGAGATAAACCCACACACCTATGGGTACCTTATTTTTGATAAAGGCGGAGAAACTATAAAATGGGACAAAGACAGCCTCTTCAACAAATGGTGCTGGGAGAATTGGACAGCTACATGCAAAAAAATGAAATTGGAACATTCCCTGACACCATACACTAAGATCAACTCAAAATGGATTAAAGACCTAAATGTAAGACCAGAAACCATCAAACTCTTAGAGGAGAATATAGGCAAAACCCTCAAGGACATCAATCAAAGCAAGATCTTCTCTGACCCACCAACTAAAGTAGCAGAACTGAAAAGAAAAATGAACATATGGGACCTCATGAAACTTCAAAGCTTTTGTACAGCAAAAGAAATTACAAAAAAGCTGAACAGACAGCCCACAGAGTGGGAGAAAATCATAGCAAGTGAAACAACAGACAAAGAATTAATCTCCAGAATCTCCAAGCAACTCAGACAACTCAGGACAGGGAAAACAAACAACCCAATCAAAAAATGGGAAAAAGATCTAAAGAGATGCCTCTCCAAAGAGGACATACAGATGGCCCAAAAACACATGAAATGATGCTCAACCTCGCTTATTATTAGAGAAATGCAAATTAAAACTACAATGAGATATCACCTCACACCCGTCAGAATGGCCATCTTCAAAAAATCTGCAGACAATAAATGCTGGAGAGGGTGCGGAGAAAAGGGAACCCTCTTGCATTGCTGGTGGGAATGTAAATTGATACAGCCTCTATGGAAGACAGTATGGAGATTTCTTAAAAAACTAAAAATAGAAGCACCCTATGACCCAGCAATCCCACTATTAGGCTTATATCCTGATGAAATCAAAACTGAAAGAAGCACCTGTACCCCAATGTTCATTGCAGCTCTCTATACAATAGCCAGAACATGGAAGCAACCTAGATGTCCATCGACGAATGAATGGATCCAGAAGCTCTGGTACATTTATGCAATGGAATACTACTCAGCTGTTAAAAGAAATGCAGAAGACTCAGTCCTAATGAAGTGGCTGGCTCTAGAACCTATCATAAAAAGTGAAGTAAGTCAAAAAGAGACAGACAAATACAGTATACTAACACACATATATGGAATCTAGTAGGACGGTCTTGATAACACACGCAGGGAACTCATGGAAAAACAGACAGAGCATAGACATAGGGACATTGTGGCAAAGAAATAGGGAGGAAGACAGCCTCTTCAACAAATGGTGCTGGGAGAATTGGACAGCTACATGCAAAAAAATGAAATTGGAACATTCCCTGACACCATACACTAAGATCAACTCAAAATGGATTAAAGACCTAAATGTAAGACCAGAAACCATCAAACTCTTAGAGGAGAATATAGGCAAAACCCTCAAGGACATCAATCAAAGCAAGATCTTCTCTGACCCACCAACTAAAGTAGCAGAACTGAAAAGAAAAATGAACATATGGGACCTCATGAAACTTCAAAGCTTTTGTACAGCAAAAGAAATTACAAAAAAGCTGAACAGACAGCCCACAGAGTGGGAGAAAATCATAGCAAGTGAAACAACAGACAAAGAATTAATCTCCAGAATCTCCAAGCAACTCAGACAACTCAGGACAGGGAAAACAAACAACCCAATCAAAAAATGGGAAAAAGATCTAAAGAGATGCCTCTCCAAAGAGGACATACAGATGGCCCAAAAACACATGAAATGATGCTCAACCTCGCTTATTATTAGAGAAATGCAAATTAAAACTACAATGAGATATCACCTCACACCCGTCAGAATGGCCATCTTCAAAAAATCTGCAGACAATAAATGCTGGAGAGGGTGCGGAGAAAAGGGAACCCTCTTGCATTGCTGGTGGGAATGTAAATTGATACAGCCTCTATGGAAGACAGTATGGAGATTTCTTAAAAAACTAAAAATAGAAGCACCCTATGACCCAGCAATCCCACTATTAGGCTTATATCCTGATGAAATCAAAACTGAAAGAAGCACCTGTACCCCAATGTTCATTGCAGCTCTCTATACAATAGCCAGAACATGGAAGCAACCTAGATGTCCATCGACGAATGAATGGATCCAGAAGCTCTGGTACATTTATGCAATGGAATACTACTCAGCTGTTAAAAGAAATGCAGAAGACTCAGTCCTAATGAAGTGGCTGGCTCTAGAACCTATCATAAAAAGTGAAGTAAGTCAAAAAGAGACAGACAAATACAGTATACTAACACACATATATGGAATCTAGTAGGACGGTCTTGATAACACACGCAGGGAACTCATGGAAAAAAAGACAGAGCATAGGCATAGGGACATTGTGGCAAAGAAATAGGGAGGGGGAAGCATGGAGGGAGTAACAAGGACACCTATAGTGTTATGTGTGGAAAAGATAGCTAGTGTCATTGTGCTAAGGGAATAGGAGTGCTTACAATGGCTTGGGGCGATGGTCCGGAGGGGTGGGATGGGGGGATCTGGGCGGGTGGGGACCATGGATATGCATATGACTGATCTGGGAACATACATGTCTGTGAACAACAAAACTCTGTAAAACCTTTAAAATAAAGAATAAAAAAAAAAAAAAAAACTGTGCCTCTGAAACACCTTATGAAATAAATAGGTCAGTACCATGGAACTAAACAGGTAACGTTCTTTGCTAACCTGTCTGTGGGACAAACTTCCCTCTACTACTTCAGCCAGGAGAAATTTGTACATTATCACATACCACGTCAAACAACTTAGAAAGCAATAGTTTTATAATGTCAATGGAAATAATCAGTAAAGGAAATCTATGATAGGAATAGAAAAGAGTTTTCTTTGAGCCAAATAGAAGGCTGTATCCCAAAAGACAACCTCTCAGATACTTGTGAAAATCGACTTCAGAGAAACATGGTTGTCAGCAGAACCATGCATCTTATCAGAACAAAGAACATCAAATAAGTCAGGGATACATTCCTTCAAGGCTTCAAAAAAGCCCGGGCTTCCCTGGTGACTGCAGATGGTAAAGGCTTTAAAAAAATAGTGATAACCACATATATGGAATCTAGTAGGACGGTCTTGATATCACACACAGGGAACTCATGAAAAAAAAAAAAAAAGACAGAGCATAGACATAGGGACATCATGGTGAATAAATAGGGAGGGTGAAGCATGGAGGAAGTAACAAGGAAACCTATAGTGTTATGTGTGGAAAAGATAGCCAGTGTCACAGTGCTAAGGGAATAGGAGTGCTTACAATGGCTTGGGGCAAAGGTCTGGAGGGGTGGGATGGGGGGATCTGGGTGGGTGGGGACCATGGATATGCATATGACTGATCTGGAAACATACATGTATGTGAACAACAAAACTCTGTAAAACCCTTAAAATAAAGAATAAAAAAAAAAAAAAAAAGTCATGAAAGATTTAAAAGAAAAAAAAAAAAATAGTGATAACAACAAATCAGCATGTACATCATTTTGGCACCAGGAAAAGTAATCTTATAACACTGAAGGAGTACCAACATTGGCATCCTGAAGGAGGCTTTTCATCTTTTTTTGTTTTTTTAATCTTGGCTTCCCTTATTGGTTAGTTTGTTTGTTTATTTGTTTATTTGTTTATTTACCTTCATCCATCTTCATTCCCTGGCCTGTGCGCCTCGCCCCCACTGCAGCGGCCCCCCTCATTGTGGAGCACCGGCCCTGAACGCTCCAGAGCACTGGCCCGCAATTGGACACACCCGCCCAGCTGCTCTGCAGCACACAGGATCCTCCTGGGCCAGGGATTTAACCGGTGCCCCGCGCACTGGGAGACTCCCCACTGGACCACCAGGGAAGCCCGGGAGTACCAAAAGCTTTTTAATCAGCCAGGAGAAATTTGTACATTATCACATACCACGTCAAACAACTTAGAAAGCAATAGTTTTATAATGTCAATGGAAATAATCAGTAAAGGAAATCTATGATAGGAATAGAAAAGAGTTTTCTTTGAGCCAAATAGAAGGCTGTATCCCAAAAGACAACCTCTCAGATACTTGTGAAAATCGACTTCAGAGAAACATGGTTGTCAGCAGAACCATGCATCTTATCAGAACAAAGAACATCAAATAAGTCAGGGATACATTCCTTCAAGGCTTCAAAAAAGCCCGGGCTTCCCTGGTGACTGCAGATGGTAAAGGCTTTAAAAAAATAGTGATAACCACATATATGGAATCTAGTAGGACGGTCTTGATATCACACACAGGGAACTCATGAAAAAAAAAAAAAAAGACAGAGCATAGACATAGGGACATCATGGTGAATAAATAGGGAGGGTGAAGCATGGAGGAAGTAACAAGGAAACCTATAGTGTTATGTGTGGAAAAGATAGCCAGTGTCACAGTGCTAAGGGAATAGGAGTGCTTACAATGGCTTGGGGCAAAGGTCTGGAGGGGTGGGATGGGGGGATCTGGGTGGGTGGGGACCATGGATATGCATATGACTGATCTGGAAACATACATGTATGTGAACAACAAAACTCTGTAAAACCCTTAAAATAAAGAATAAAAAAAAAAAAAAAAAGTCATGAAAGATTTAAAAGAAAAAAAAAAAAATAGTGATAACAACAAATCAGCATGTACATCATTTTGGCACCAGGAAAAGTAATCTTATAACACTGAAGGAGTACCAACATTGGCATCCTGAAGGAGGCTTTTCATCTTTTTTTGTTTTTTTAATCTTGGCTTCCCTTATTGGTTAGTTTGTTTGTTTATTTGTTTATTTGTTTATTTACCTTCATCCATCTTCATTCCCTGGCCTGTGCGCCTCGCCCCCACTGCAGCGGCCCCCCTCATTGTGGAGCACCGGCCCTGAACGCTCCAGAGCACTGGCCCGCAATTGGACACACCCGCCCAGCTGCTCTGCAGCACACAGGATCCTCCTGGGCCAGGGATTTAACCGGTGCCCCGCGCACTGCAAGGCAGACTCTCCACCCACTGGACCACCAGGGAAGCCCGGGTTTTTCATCTTTATTCTCCACATGGATATTCTTTACTTCTGGTCAGTGGTCCTTTAATAATTTAAGCATATTCACAATGTACGTTTGACTGAGACAGACTGTTTTAGTTAACCTAAAATTCAAGGTAACTCATATATTAGCCAGAATGACTTTCCTATACCTCAATATGTGAACATTTCTTTTATCAATAATACAGGTGAAAAATAAAATTATATTTAGGAATGTAAGTATATAAATGTTAACATTTATTATACTCAAAGGTCAAATTAGAGATTGCATGTCAGTCAACTTAGAAAGACAAAGCTTCCCAAAATGCTTCATTTCAGAATTTGTGTGACAGGTAGAAATCCTCATTTTGTTGCCTTTCTTTTCAGTGTTCAAGGACTGTACAATGCATAACCAAGTCCTAGCTTGGTTAGTCATCTCAGATGACTTCCAACCCAATGCGTCTTGAACCCCAAAGAGAAAATACCTTTTTTCTCATTGTGTAATTTTGAGGCTTTTCTTCATTGGCATTCTTGTCTAGTTTCATGAGCTGACACTGTTGGGAATGACTCTATGTAGGTGATTTACTTGCAATCACTGCTGAGACAACTTGAATCTAAACTTGAATTGTGAAATAAACTTCAGTCTTTACTTTTTTGACTTTAACTACAAAGTATATATATTTACATTGGATCCAAATGATTTTCTTCCCTTGAGAACATTATTGAAATACTTCTCTCTTCATAAATATTAAATGAAAGAACAAGCCCAATGATGAAATAAATCAGCCTGGTGTGTAAGCTTCCAACTTTATCATTATGTTTCATCACATACGATTTTTTTTTCTGAAGAATTCTTTCCCCAACACATCCCCAACTCTAGTTAATTTATTCAATACCCAACTCTGGTTAATTTATTCAATACCATTTTTGGCGGGGAGTGGAGGGAGGAAGGCGGGTTGGTGAGAGAGCAGGGTGGGAGGGCCACTTCTATTGGTCTTTCATTTATCTATTTACATCCATCTTTGTTCTTTGGCTCATGTGGGGTCTCCCATCACAGTGGCCTCTGTTGTCACAGAGCAGCAGCTCTGGGCACATGAGCTCCAGAGCTCTGGCTCAGTAACTGGACACATCGGTCCAGGAGCTCTGCGGCACATGGGATCTTCCCAGGCCAGGGATCGAACTGGTGCCCCTTGCACTGCAAGGCGGTGTCCTTACTCACTGGACTACCAGGGAAGCCCCAATACCATTTTTAAAATATTAACAAGAATGGACTTTTCTGGAAGCAATTTTAGGTTTGCATAAATATCAGCAAAAAGTAGAGATAATTCCCATACACTCTCTTACCACTCTTCGCAGTTTTCCCTGTTACTGCTGTTTTCCATTAGTATGGTTCAATTGGTACAATTGATGATACAATGTTGAGACATTATTTTTTGCTAAAGTGTACAGTTTATCTCAGGGTTTGCCTCTGTGTTGCACATTATGTTTGTCATAACAAATGACATGTGTTTACAATTATAGTATCATAGAAAGAATCTAAATATGACTTTGAGTGTCACTTTTCTGGTTCTGCAGAACAAAGGGGAAAAAAAAACTGTATTTGCTGAGTTCAAGAAGAGTCATTGTCAAATTAGCTCCCAAAGACCCAGCACTGTATATGGTTTCTGTTCCCAATCGTCTTGAACCCCAAAGAGAAAATACCTTTTTTCTCATTGTGTAATTTTGAGGCTTTTCTTCATTGGCATTCTTGTCTAGTTTCATGAGCTGACACTGTTGGGAATGACTCTATGTAGGTGATTTACTTGCAATCACTGCTGAGACAACTTGAATCTAAACTTGAATTGTGAAATAAACTTCAGTCTTTACTTTTTTGACTTTAACTACAAAGTATATATATTTACATTGGATCCAAATGATTTTCTTCCCTTGAGAACATTATTGAAATACTTCTCTCTTCATAAATATTAAATGAAAGAACAAGCCCAATGATGAAATAAATCAGCCTGGTGTGTAAGCTTCCAACTTTATCATTATGTTTCATCACATACGATTTTTTTTTCTGAAGAATTCTTTCCCCAACACATCCCCAACTCTAGTTAATTTATTCAATACCCAACTCTGGTTAATTTATTCAATACCATTTTTGGCGGGGAGTGGAGGGAGGAAGGCGGGTTGGTGAGAGAGCAGGGTGGGAGGGCCACTTCTATTGGTCTTTCATTTATCTATTTACATCCATCTTTGTTCTTTGGCTCATGTGGGGTCTCCCATCACAGTGGCCTCTGTTGTCACAGAGCAGCAGCTCTGGGCACATGAGCTCCAGAGCTCTGGCTCAGTAACTGGACACATCGGTCCAGGAGCTCTGGCACATGGGATCTTCCCAGGCCAGGGATCGAACTGGTGCCCCTTGCACTGCAAGGCGGTGTCCTTACTCACTGGACTACCAGGGAAGCCCCAATACCATTTTTAAAATATTAACAAGAATGGACTTTTCTGGAAGCAATTTTAGGTTTGCATAAATATCAGCAAAAAGTAGAGATAATTCCCATACACTCTCTTACCACTCTTCGCAGTTTTCCCTGTTACTGCTGTTTTCCATTAGTATGGTTCAATTGGTACAATTGATGATACAATGTTGAGACATTATTTTTTGCTAAAGTGTACAGTTTATCTCAGGGTTTGCCTCTGTGTTGCACATTATGTTTGTCATAACAAATGACATGTGTTTACAATTATAGTATCATAGAAAGAATCTAAATATGACTTTGAGTGTCACTTTTCTGGTTCTGCAGAACAAAGGGGAAAAAAAAACTGTATTTGCTGAGTTCAAGAAGAGTCATTGTCAAATTAGCTCCCAAAGACCCAGCACTGTATATGGTTTCTGTTCAAGTGAACAGATACTGATGTGAAAGGAATGCTTTTTCTCTGACTTTTTCTGTGCAGGAGACAAAAGCTATCTTATGTGTTATGAGCAGATATAAAAGAGAATTAAGAGGAGCACTCGGGTGAAGCAACCATTATGAAGCAACTACTCACTAGTTTGTGACTATCTCTATTACCTTCCAGTATGTCTGCACTTTGACTGTCATATGAAAGGAGAATGATGGTTAGGGATTTTGACCATGCAAGAGATTTGGTAATATCTAGGAAAGCACTTAAACTTACTCTTTAGTAATTTTCTTCCTCGTTAGTAATGTCCCTACGCTCTTAAAATTCTCTGTACTTGATCTTTCTCCTTTTTGCTTCTGTCGTATATTATTTTTTTATTTATAAAGTCCATTGTTTTAGTTATTTCTAAAAATTTTCAACTTTTATCTTTATTCTCCTTTTATTTGAGTCCTTTTTCTGTAAAAGAAAGAAATTCGTAAATCTTTGGTTTTTTTCTTTGTATGTAAAAGAAAAATGAAAGGGGCTGTGTGCCTTCCTTACTTGTTTGGTGCGAGATGTCCACTGGAACTCACTCAGATCAGGAAAGGATACAGTGGCCACAAGCAGGGTGTGTGCAAAGTGCCTGTGGCAGTGAAGTCCAGCAGAAAACTGCAACAGACAGTGGCATGCTCCCTCTGTGGGAGTCCCTCCCAGTGCCCACAGAGGCAGGGACAGGTGTGTGGTGATGGTGGCAGTCCAGTCCCCTGCTCTCCACTCAATACTAGCAGCTCATTTACTAGGCAAACCATGCTTCCTCTAGGAGCGTTTCTAGCCTCTCAGCCACTCACTACCGTCCCCTCTGTTGTGTCCACATAATTAACAGCCAAGACTTTTCATTTTTATTCTTCACAGTCTTAATGTTCTAGTCATGTAATTTTTAATTGTGAGCATATATTTTGCTATTTTATGAAAAATTGAAGTCTTTGCATTTTAGATGAGCAACTAGCCCATTTATAATCAAAGTGATTATTGATATAATTTGATTTTTTTTCTACTTTATGTTTTATTCACAATTTTTGTGGTCATTTCATCTGTTATGTAGATTAACAGAGGAAATTATCCTTGTCCCTATCTCAGAATAGAATTTATTTTTCATTCAACATTTTATAAAAGATATAGCCCTTTGAGGTCCCAGAGTCATGTGGGGCACCCATTATAACCCCAGCTTGAAAAAATATTTGAAGCTATCTTCTTCCCCTAGGGTTATAGTTTTTTAACCCAACAGAATTTGAACTTCTCCTAGAATTTTCCTAGAGAATTGAGGTAAATGCATATCTTTATCCTTTCAAATTAATTTTTATAAGTTTTAAGGTTGTTGAATTTCCTTTGAGCACGTTACCTGTATTTTAAAGCATGGTGCTTAATCATTTTTGAAATATTCTGAAATTTATATTTGTATTTTCCCCTTCTTGAAAGAGTACTCAAAGAAAGAGTTTTAAAAAGTATACGTGGGTACATTTTAGAGTTTTCATTGTTAAACAACAAAAAATTCAACTGAGTAAATTCAAAGATAAAATTGAGTTTATCAAATGATTCATGAATTTGGAAGCATTCCATCTTGTAAATGGAGAGGAACTCCAATACATTATAGGAAAAAAATATTTTAAAGGCAGAAAAGGATGGAAAGGGAAATTACTAGCAAAGAATGTGTTTTTCGGACAAGGTTGCTCTTCTAAGGGAAAGAGAAGAGATCTATTGGCTAAATTACCTCTCTGGTCCTGGCCAGGTAACTCCCAGATTAAGTGCCGGAGTCCAGCAGAAAACTGCAACAGACAGTGGCATGCTCCCTCTGTGGGAGTCCCTCCCAGTGCCCACAGAGGCAGGGACAGGTGTGTGGTGATGGTGGCAGTCCAGTCCCCTGCTCTCCACTCAATACTAGCAGCTCATTTACTAGGCAAACCATGCTTCCTCTAGGAGCGTTTCTAGCCTCTCAGCCACTCACTACCGTCCCCTCTGTTGTGTCCACATAATTAACAGCCAAGACTTTTCATTTTTATTCTTCACAGTCTTAATGTTCTAGTCATGTAATTTTTAATTGTGAGCATATATTTTGCTATTTTATGAAAAATTGAAGTCTTTGCATTTTAGATGAGCAACTAGCCCATTTATAATCAAAGTGATTATTGATATAATTTGATTTTTTTTCTACTTTATGTTTTATTCACAATTTTTGTGGTCATTTCATCTGTTATGTAGATTAACAGAGGAAATTATCCTTGTCCCTATCTCAGAATAGAATTTATTTTTCATTCAACATTTTATAAAAGATATAGCCCTTTGAGGTCCCAGAGTCATGTGGGGCACCCATTATAACCCCAGCTTGAAAAAATATTTGAAGCTATCTTCTTCCCCTAGGGTTATAGTTTTTTAACCCAACAGAATTTGAACTTCTCCTAGAATTTTCCTAGAGAATTGAGGTAAATGCATATCTTTATCCTTTCAAATTAATTTTTATAAGTTTTAAGGTTGTTGAATTTCCTTTGAGCACGTTACCTGTATTTTAAAGCATGGTGCTTAATCATTTTTGAAATATTCTGAAATTTATATTTGTATTTTCCCTTCTTGAAAGAGTACTCAAAGAAAGAGTTTTAAAAAGTATACGTGGGTACATTTTAGAGTTTTCATTGTTAAACAACAAAAAATTCAACTGAGTAAATTCAAAGATAAAATTGAGTTTATCAAATGATTCATGAATTTGGAAGCATTCCATCTTGTAAATGGAGAGGAACTCCAATACATTATAGGAAAAAAAAATATTTTAAAGGCAGAAAAGGATGGAAAGGGAAATTACTAGCAAAGAATGTGTTTTTCGGACAAGGTTGCTCTTCTAAGGGAAAGAGAAGAGATCTATTGGCTAAATTACCTCTCTGGTCCTGGCCAGGTAACTCCCAGATTCACTGGTTAAAGATTAAATTCCTAGGAAAGGCCCAAACTGTAATTAGATTAGGTATTAAGTCCTACTTTGCTTATGTAAGGCTTAGTACAAGCAACTCCACCTTGGGCCTGTCATGTCTTTTTAATAATCCCCTTCTTTTGATCAGACCCTCAATTTAACTGAGAAATGTGATCAAAATGTAAGGCATTAGGGCCACTCTCAGCTACTCTTCTGTAGATTCTAAAGCTTTTGTTGCTCCTTTATGTGGTATCCACAGGTCATGACATTTTGCTTAACCTCTGTGTTAATGACAGGCCATGATTTCAGGTTCAAATTTTCGGTCATTCTCTTTGTTCTTTCTTTTTTTTGTTTTTTTTTTTGATGTTCCAGTCTTAGGGAGATCATCTGCTTAGTGGTCAGTGGCTGTGAACTTGGATTTAAAACCTTTAAGAACCTACAACGCTCTGGGGAGATTACTGTTTCTTATAAACAAGATAATCCCAGTGTCTGGATGCAGTTTGGAGCCATTGTCCCCAGGACCTAAAGCAATCAAAATCAAGCAAGTCAAAGGAAGACCCTATTGAGTCACCTTTTTAAGCCACATGACTTGGCTCAGTGATCTTAAGTAACAGCTTTAACTTGCCCAGAAGTATTAACCCAGCTATAACAGGTAGTATTGGCCATAGCATATATATATATACTTCCTTATTCAGCTAAAAGATCATCAAGCGTTATCATATAATCCAGAACAACTTTGGTCAGAGAGTCTAGGATTTTTTTTGTTCATTTGTTGCTTTGCTTTCAAGATTCTGCAGTACTTTCAAGAGTTAAGAAAATGTTCCTAGTTATACCCTCATTTACGTTTACTCTAAACTGGAAAGTAGGACCCTGTGAACAGAAACAAATCCTAAATCAGGAATGCCTCTTGATAATTTCCATTTAAAATTATGACTCAGGACTGGAAAAGTGACAGCCATGAAGGCCATAAAATTTTAAGGGTCTGTGAACCACACAGGCAGTCTTCTCTGGTGGTCTAGTGGCTAAGACCACTGTGCTCCCAATGGAGGGGGCCTGGGTTCAATCCCTGGTCAGGAAACTAGATCCTGCATGCCACAATTAAACATCCTGATCACTCTCAAAACTGACAGAGGGCTTCCCCTGGTGGTCTAGTGGGTGGGGACACCGCCTTGCAGTGCAAGGGGCGCCGGTTCGAGCCCTGGCCTGGGAAGATCCCACGTGCCGCGGAGCGGCTGGACTGATGTGTCCAATTGCCGAGTTGGAGTGCATGCACCCAGAGCTGGCACTCTGTAATGACAGACGCCACCGCGATGGGAGGCCCACAGGAGCCAAAGAACAAAGATGAATGAAAAAAAAAAAAAAAAAAAACTGACAGAATGATCTGCATTTGTTTCCAAGGCAAATCATTCATTCTTCCTCATAACTAATTTTTCAGTGTGCCACAAAACATATTTCCTGATAGATCCAAATATCTTTCTCTTTCTTTGTAAAAGGAAGCCAAGAGTAGATAAACCTGCATTCAGTAATTAATTATCTCATTTGGAAATGATCTGTGTATTTAATGACTTGTTCAGTCACTCAGTTCTGTCTGACTCTTTGCAACCCCATGGGCTCCAGCATGCCAGGCTTCCCTGGCCTTCACTATCTCCTGGAGTTTGTTCAAACTCATGTCCATTAAGTCGATGATGCTATCCAACCATCTCTTCCTCTGTCATCCTCCATTGTTTAATTTAACTTAACAAAACTTTAAAGTTACAGGATCTCAAAAAGATTTGTAGAAACTGTCTGAAAAGTTAATCTAAAGCTCTTTATCCTACTTACATCTGTTCAGTTTGCTTGTTCTTATCAGTTATGCTTATATTACCCATGAAAGCTTCATGAGCCATTAGACAAAGTCAGCAATCATCCCAAGTTTTTTGTTTTGTTTTGTTTGGCTCACAGATATTGTAAGCTATGACATGAGCTTTACAACATAGAATGAAAGTTGTATGTGTCGACTAAAAAAGATGAAGAACTTGAGAGTCGTGGGTTAAGTTTTATTTGGGGCATAATTAGGACTGCAGCCCGGGAAGCAGCACCCCAGATAGGCCTGAGCGACTGCTCCAAAGAGGCAGCAGGCGGAGGGTTAATATTTAAGGATTTTGGTGAGGGGGGAGTTTAATATCATTAAACAGTCATTTTACAAAGGGTCCTCAGTTAGTCACAAGGATCTGATGTCACCATGAGGAGATTTAGTGCTTTTCTAAATATAAGGAAATGCAAGGATTGAGATAATAAAATCTGTTCCTAAAAGCATCCACCTATCTAAAGGCCTGCCCCATCAGATTCCCCGGAGCACAAGAGTGCCTCTACCCCACCGTGATCTCCATCAGCAGGTATTGAAGGTCAGCAGCTCTCAACAGCACCAGGTCTCAACCGCACCCTGATCTCCTTCAGCGGGTATTGAAGGTCATCTGCTTTCAACAGCACAGGGTCTGGTCTCTGCAGAGGCAGAGGGCAAATGTCCTTGTTGTCCAGGCATTGGCAATGTAATTGGTAAATGCCAGTTTGTAGTTGACATATGTCTGAATTATTTTTAATGTTGATAACTCTAAAAATGCATCTATTGAAGTTAACCAACAAACTAGCTTTTATTTACTAAAGCTTATTATCTCAGATCCTGTGAACCTGAAAAGTATTGAAATATGTTTTGATTGTATTTTTAAGAATTTTTGAACAATTAAATGCCTGTACAGATTAGTTTTGGCACTACCATGTGGAGGTAGAAAATGCCACACACCTACAACACATATGGAGACACACGTGAGCATGAGGGCCGATGCATGAGGAGACCTCATAGGTGAAATACCCTTAAGATGTCTTATTTGCCCAAGTTTCAAATGACCTTCCCCCCACCCTCCTTTTCTTTTACTGATGGGAATTACTTTCTTGAAGATTGTACTTTAATATTTACATCTCAAAGGCCAGAGAAAGAATGCGGGTTATAAGTCTTTTAAGATAAATAGAGGAGGTTTGGGGATTGGTATGAAGGGATAGGTAAACTTTGAATTGCCTCTAGAGCTCCATTTCTAGTTTTGGAAAGATTTTTAAGGACCGTTGCTCTCAATTCCTCAAGGAATTGGCTTGCACCTTACATGATATCATAGGTTGATCTACCCATAAATTCTTTTACAGGGGCTTTAAAAGGTTTTTCTTTCCCTCTGGGTATGTAGTTTTATTTTAGTTTAAGGAAGAAGGCTTTAAACATGTCTCTAGCAGGCTTTGCAATTTGGCCAATTTCTGACCACAGAGCTACTTTGTAGTTTTTTAGCTAGGACAAACAGTAAATATCTCTGGCAGTACTAAACAACCCTCTGGACTCAAGAGGCATTCCCAAAGAGGTTGCAAGCGATATTTTATTTTCTTCTTTCAACTGAGTATGGGAGACAAAGGTCCAGGAGAGCTTCAGTTAAGAAGTCTTACCCTTAGCTGGCTTCTGCCAGTTTTCTGAGGATCCCATCTGCAGGCTGCAGGCAAGTAAGATTTAAAGTAAGGGATGTAGCTTCAGAGTTACAGGGGTGAAGTAAGGGGTGTAGTGTCCAGAATTTGACAAGGTTCTTCATTAACTTTTAGTTTACCTTAGCTGTTAAGGGAATAACATAGCAGTTGACCAGAAAATCCCTGAATTTCATTAACTCTGGAAGGGGCCAACAGTGTAACAAGAGGGAAAGGGCCATGACATAACCCAAGGACACAACATAAACCAGTTAAAATCAGATGAGTCCAAGATGGCAGCCTAGCTTTTATTTACTAAAGCTTATTATCTCAGATCCTGTGAACCTGAAAAGTATTGAAATATGTTTTGATTGTATTTTTAAGAATTTTTGAACAATTAAATGCCTGTACAGATTAGTTTTGGCACTACCATGTGGAGGTAGAAAATGCCACACACCTACAACACATATGGAGACACACGTGAGCATGAGGGCCGATGCATGAGGAGACCTCATAGGTGAAATACCCTTAAGATGTCTTATTTGCCCAAGTTTCAAATGACCTTCCCCCCACCCTCCTTTTCTTTTACTGATGGGAATTACTTTCTTGAAGATTGTACTTTAATATTTACATCTCAAAGGCCAGAGAAAGAATGCGGGTTATAAGTCTTTTAAGATAAATAGAGGAGGTTTGGGGATTGGTATGAAGGGATAGGTAAACTTTGAATTGCCTCTAGAGCTCCATTTCTAGTTTTGGAAAGATTTTTAAGGACCGTTGCTCTCAATTCCTCAAGGAATTGGCTTGCACCTTACATGATATCATAGGTTGATCTACCCATAAATTCTTTTACAGGGGCTTTAAAAGGTTTTTCTTTCCCTCTGGGTATGTAGTTTTATTTTAGTTTAAGGAAGAAGGCTTTAAACATGTCTCTAGCAGGCTTTGCAATTTGGCCAATTTCTGACCACAGAGCTACTTTGTAGTTTTTTAGCTAGGACAAACAGTAAATATCTCTGGCAGTACTAAACAACCCTCTGGACTCAAGAGGCATTCCCAAAGAGGTTGCAAGCGATATTTTATTTTCTTCTTTCAACTGAGTATGGGAGACAAAGGTCCAGGAGAGCTTCAGTTAAGAAGTCTTACCCTTAGCTGGCTTCTGCCAGTTTTCTGAGGATCCCATCTGCAGGCTGCAGGCAAGTAAGATTTAAAGTAAGGGATGTAGCTTCAGAGTTACAGGGGTGAAGTAAGGGGTGTAGTGTCCAGAATTTGACAAGGTTCTTCATTAACTTTTAGTTTACCTTAGCTGTTAAGGGAATAACATAGCAGTTGACCAGAAAATCCCTGAATTTCATTAACTCTGGAAGGGGCCAACAGTGTAACAAGAGGGAAAGGGGCAGGGCACAACTTTTGAAAGAATGACATAACCCAAGGACACAACATAAACCAGTTAAAATCAGATGAGTCCAAGATGGCAGCCTAGACCTTGATCCTCAATCAGCAAGCTAAATGATACACCCAGAAGTGCCATGACAGTTCTGCTTCTTCCCCAAAACACTTGGAATAATCCTTCCTCTCATTACCATATGAAATTACTTAACCCATAAAAGCTAAGCATGCCACATTTCAGGGCCGCTGCCCTCAGCCTCTGCTATGGCCCACACTCTGTTTGTGGAGTGTCCTTGTTCAAAACCTGAGTAAATCGACTTCGTTTTTTTTCTTTTTTTACCTTTTTTTTTTTTGGCCACTTATATTGGTCTTTCATTCATCTGTTTTTATCCATCTTTGTTCTTCGGCCCATGTGGGCCTCCCATCGCAGTGGCCTCTCTTGTTGCAGAGTACCGGCCCTGGGCACATGCGCTCCAGAGCCCTGACTTGGTAGTTGGACACATCAGTCCAGCCGCTTCACGACACATGGGATCTTCCCAGGTAAGGGATCAAACCGGTGCCCCTTGCACTGCAAGGCAGTGTCCTGACCCACTGCACCACCAGGAAAGCCCAATAAGTCGACTTCTAACCTATCACGTTGTCTCTCACTAAATTCTTTTCTACAATGAGACATCAAGAACCTAAGCTCCATCAGGTCCTGAAACCAGGTATCATGGGTTTTAGCTGGACTTGAGTCCCACCCACGTGGATTCAAGTCCCAAGCAGGGTTTTCAGTTCAGTCTCTCAGTGATCTCTAACTCTTTGCAACCCCATGGACTGCAGTAGTCCAGGCTTCCCTGTCCTTCACCTTCTCCCAGAACTTGCTCAAACTCATATCAGTTGGCTCAGTGATACCATCCAACCATCTTGTCCTCTATTGTCCCCCTCTCCTTTGCCTTGTATTTTTCCCAAAATCAGGGTCTTTTCCAGTGAGCCATCTCTTCACATCTGGTGGCCAAAGTATTAGAACTTCAGCTTCAGCATCAGCCCTTCCATTGAATATTCAGAACGGATATCTTTTAGAATGGACTAGTTTGATCTCCTTGCTGGCCAAGGGATTCTCAAGAGACTTTTCCAACACCAGAAGTTAAAAGGGGCAGGGCACAACTTTTGAAAGAATGACATAACCCAAGGACACAACATAAACCAGTTAAAATCAGATGAGTCCAAGATGGCAGCCTAGACCTTGATCCTCAATCAGCAAGCTAAATGATACACCCAGAAGTGCCATGACAGTTCTGCTTCTTCCCCAAAACACTTGGAATAATCCTTCCTCTCATTACCATATGAAATTACTTAACCCATAAAAGCTAAGCATGCCACATTTCAGGGCCGCTGCCCTCAGCCTCTGCTATGGCCCACACTCTGTTTGTGGAGTGTCCTTGTTCAAAACCTGAGTAAATCGACTTCGTTTTTTTTCTTTTTTTACCTTTTTTTTTTTTGGCCACTTATATTGGTCTTTCATTCATCTGTTTTTATCCATCTTTGTTCTTCGGCCCATGTGGGCCTCCCATCGCAGTGGCCTCTCTTGTTGCAGAGTACCGGCCCTGGGCACATGCGCTCCAGAGCCCTGACTTGGTAGTTGGACACATCAGTCCAGCCGCTTCACGACACATGGGATCTTCCCAGGTAAGGGATCAAACCGGTGCCCCTTGCACTGCAAGGCAGTGTCCTGACCCACTGCACCACCAGGAAAGCCCAATAAGTCGACTTCTAACCTATCACGTTGTCTCTCACTAAATTCTTTTCTACAATGAGACATCAAGAACCTAAGCTCCATCAGGTCCTGAAACCAGGTATCATGGGTTTTAGCTGGACTTGAGTCCCACCCACGTGGATTCAAGTCCCAAGCAGGGTTTTCAGTTCAGTCTCTCAGTGATCTCTAACTCTTTGCAACCCCATGGACTGCAGTAGTCCAGGCTTCCCTGTCCTTCACCTTCTCCCAGAACTTGCTCAAACTCATATCAGTTGGCTCAGTGATACCATCCAACCATCTTGTCCTCTATTGTCCCCCTCTCCTTTGCCTTGTATTTTTCCCAAAATCAGGGTCTTTTCCAGTGAGCCATCTCTTCACATCTGGTGGCCAAAGTATTAGAACTTCAGCTTCAGCATCAGCCCTTCCATTGAATATTCAGAACGGATATCTTTTAGAATGGACTAGTTTGATCTCCTTGCTGGCCAAGGGATTCTCAAGAGACTTTTCCAACACCACTGTTCAAAGGTATCAATTCTTGGCACTAACTTTATGGTTCAACTCTCACATCCATACATGACTACGGGGAAAACCATAGCTTTGACCATGTGGACTTATGTCAGCAAAGTGATGTCTTTGGGTTTTAATACACTGTCTAGGTTTGTCATAGCTTTTCTTCCAAGAAGCACGTGTCTTTTAATTTCATGGCTGCAGTCACCATCCACAGTGATTTTGGAGTCCAAGAAAACAAAGTCTTTTCTGTTTCCATGTTGCCCATCTGTATGCCATGAACTGATGGACTGGATACCATGATGGAATGTTGAATTTTAGGCCAACTTTTTCACTCTCCTCTTTCACCTTCATTATGGAACTTTTTAGTTCCTCTTCACTTTCTGTCATAAAGGTGGTATCAGCTGAATACCTGAGGTTATTGACATTTCTCCCAGCAGTCTTGATCCAATCTGTGCTTCATCCAGCCCAGCATTTTGCATGATGTACTCTGTGTAAAAGTTAAATAAGCAAGGTGACAGTATACAGCCTTGACACACTCCTTTCCCAATTTGGAACTAGTTCATTGTTTCATGTCCAGTTCTGACCGTTGCTTCTTGTCCTGAATACAGATTTTGCAGGAGGCAGGTAAGGTGGTCTGGTATTTCCATCTCTTTCAGAATTTTCCACAGTATGTTGTTATCCACACAGTCAGTGTTTAGCATAATCATTGAAGCAGAAGTAGATGTTTGTGGAATTCCTTGCTTTTTAATCCGGGTTTTCAGTTCAGTCTCTCAGTGATCTCTAACTCTTGCAACCCCATGGACTGCAGTAGTCCAGGCTTCCCTGTCCTTCACCTTCTCCCAGAACTTGCTCAAACTCATATCAGTTGGCTCAGTGATACCATCCAACCATCTTGTCCTCTATTGTCCCCCTCTCCTTTGCCTTGTATTTTTCCCAAAATCAGGGTCTTTTCCAGTGAGCCATCTCTTCACATCTGGTGGCCAAAGTATTAGAACTTCAGCTTCAGCATCAGCCCTTCCATTGAATATTCAGAACGGATATCTTTTAGAATGGACTAGTTTGATCTCCTTGCTGGCCAAGGGATTCTCAAGAGACTTTTCCAACACCACTGTTCAAAGGTATCAATTCTTGGCACTAACTTTATGGTTCAACTCTCACATCCATACATGACTACGGGGAAAACCATAGCTTTGACCATGTGGACTTATGTCAGCAAAGTGATGTCTTTGGGTTTTAATACACTGTCTAGGTTTGTCATAGCTTTTCTTCCAAGAAGCACGTGTCTTTTAATTTCATGGCTGCAGTCACCATCCACAGTGATTTTGGAGTCCAAGAAAACAAAGTCTTTTCTGTTTCCATGTTGCCCATCTGTATGCCATGAACTGATGGACTGGATACCATGATGGAATGTTGAATTTTAGGCCAACTTTTTCACTCTCCTCTTTCACCTTCATTATGGAACTTTTTAGTTCCTCTTCACTTTCTGTCATAAAGGTGGTATCAGCTGAATACCTGAGGTTATTGACATTTCTCCCAGCAGTCTTGATCCAATCTGTGCTTCATCCAGCCCAGCATTTTGCATGATGTACTCTGTGTAAAAGTTAAATAAGCAAGGTGACAGTATACAGCCTTGACACACTCCTTTCCCAATTTGGAACTAGTTCATTGTTTCATGTCCAGTTCTGACCGTTGCTTCTTGTCCTGAATACAGATTTTGCAGGAGGCAGGTAAGGTGGTCTGGTATTTCCATCTCTTTCAGAATTTTCCACAGTATGTTGTTATCCACACAGTCAGTGGCTTTAGCATAATCATTGAAGCAGAAGTAGATGTTTTTGTGGAATTCCCTTGCTCTTTCTGTAATCCAACAGATGTTGGCAATTTAATCTCTAGTTCCTCTGTCTTTTCTAAATTCAGCTTGTACGTATGGAAGTTCTCTGTCCAGGTACTGTTGAAGGATTTTGAGCTTAGAGGATTTATTTTTATTTTTTTGGCCACTTCTATTGGTCTTTCATTTCTCTATTTTCATCCATCTTTGTTCTTTCGCTCCTGTGGGCCTCCCATTGCGGTAGCCTCTGTGGTCGCAGAGCGCCAGCTCTGGGCACACACGCACCAGAACTCCAGCTCGGTAATTGGACACATTGGTCCAGCCGCTCCGCGGCACGTGGGATACCCCCAGTCCAGGGATCGAACCGGCACCTCTTGCACTGCAAGGTGGTGTCCTTACCCACTGGACCACCAGGGGAAGCCCGAGCTTGGAGGATTTTGAGTATTATTTTGCTAGCGTGCGAAATGAGAGCAATGGTGTGGTAGTTTGAACATTCTTTGGCATTGCCCTTCTTGCTATTCGAATGATAACTGACCTTTTCCAGTCCTAAGGCCACTGCTGAGTTTTCCAGATTTGCTGGCATATTGAGTTTAGCATTTTTAACAGCATCATCTTTTAGGATCTGAAATAGCTCAGTTGGAATTTCATCTCCACTAGCTTTGTGGAGATGCCTCCTTAGTAATAATGCCTCCTGTCAGGGTTTTGGCCAGGTTCAAGTCCTGGCCATGTGGCTTCAAGTCCCAAACTGGATCTTGGGTTCAAGTCCTAAATCCAAAGTAAACAGTTTCAATAGGAGGGTTCTTCTTTAAGGGTAGATATGAGAGCTTGTGAGTCTGATGTTAAAAATTTGCAGGGTTTCCCTTGTTCATTGTTTCATGTCCAGTTCTGACCGTTGCTTCTTGTCCTGAATACAGATTTTGCAGGAGGCAGGTAAGGTGGTCTGGTATTTCCATCTCTTTCAGAATTTTCCACAGTATGTTGTTATCCACACAGTCAGTGGCTTTAGCATAATCATTGAAGCAGAAGTAGATGTTTTTGTGGAATTCCCTTGCTCTTTCTGTAATCCAACAGATGTTGGCAATTTAATCTCTAGTTCCTCTGTCTTTTCTAAATTCAGCTTGTACGTATGGAAGTTCTCTGTCCAGGTACTGTTGAAGGATTTTGAGCTTAGAGGATTTATTTTTCTTTTTTTTTTTTTTTTTATCTTTTGGGGGGTGGGGGGGGGGGGGGGGGGGTTGGGCGGGCCACTTCTATTGGTCTTTCATTTCTCTATTTTCATCCATCTTTGTTCTTTCGCTCCTGTGGGCCTCCCATTGCGGTAGCCTCTGTGGTCGCAGAGCGCCAGCTCTGGGCACACACGCACCAGAACTCCAGCTCGGTAATTGGACACATTGGTCCAGCCGCTCCGCGGCACGTGGGATACCCCCAGTCCAGGGATCGAACCGGCACCTCTTGCACTGCAAGGTGGTGTCCTTACCCACTGGACCACCAGGGGAAGCCCGAGCTTGGAGGATTTTGAGTATTATTTTGCTAGCGTGCGAAATGAGAGCAATGGTGTGGTAGTTTGAACATTCTTTGGCATTGCCCTTCTTGCTATTCGAATGATAACTGACCTTTTCCAGTCCTAAGGCCACTGCTGAGTTTTCCAGATTTGCTGGCATATTGAGTTTAGCATTTTTAACAGCATCATCTTTTAGGATCTGAAATAGCTCAGTTGGAATTTCATCTCCACTAGCTTTGTGGAGATGCCTCCTTAGTAATAATGCCTCCTGTCAGGGTTTTGGCCAGGTTCAAGTCCTGGCCATGTGGCTTCAAGTCCCAAACTGGATCTTGGGTTCAAGTCCTAAATCCAAAGTAAACAGTTTCAATAGGAGGGTTCTTCTTTAAGGGTAGATATGAGAGCTTGTGAGTCTGATGTTAAAAAATTTGCAGGGTTTCCCTGGTGGTCCATTGGGTAAGGACACCACTTTGGAGTCCAAGGAGTGCCAGTTCAACCAGTACCCACCAATTTTTGTGACTTTTTCCCCAAAGATTTCCATTAACATTAGACCTTATCAAGACAAGCCAAGACAAAGAAATGTTGACCTTGACACGCCAGCAATAATGAAGAGATGTTAGTGGACCAAACAAGAAAACACTGTGCACACCACCACAATTTCCAGCATAGGCCAAACCAGCAGACTCCAGTAAATGTGGACTACAACCTAGAACAGGGGGAATTCCAATCTGACTGAAATGAAGATTCAGAACACAGACTCCAGAGAGAACTGTCAACTCAAGCTGACCTTTTAATCCCTAAACTGGAAAGACAGATCAGAAGCTCAACACAATAAAGTGGAACTAAGAAACCTGTGGAATTTAGCCAAGGTCCTTGAAAATGACAATAAAGACACTGAATTCAAATAAGGAGTTCAAGGGTACCACACCTGCCTATCTTGTTGTCCCAAATGCTGTCAGAAGTTCCCTTTGGATCCCATTGCTGCTGCCAAACCTGTTAACAACAAAAATTCAACTGAATAAACTTAAGGATCAAATTGACTTTATTAAATGTTTCAAGAATGGGGCAGCACCCCATCTAGCAAATAGAAAGGGGCTCTCCACCAAACTGAAGGAAAGGAAAGGGTTTTAAAGGCAGAAAGGGAGCATAAAAGGAAATTATTAGCAAAGCATGCAGTGTTTCAGGCAAGGTCACCCTTCTAGGGGGGTTGGATGGAATCTTTTGGGTAGATTACCTTGCTAGTGCTGACCATGTAATTCTAGATTCACTGATTAATGGTTACATTCCCTACATGGGCTGATACAGCATTTAAGTTAGTATTAAGTCTTGGTTTCCCCATGTGGGGCTCAGCATAAGTGACTTCATTTGGGACCTATTATTTCTTTTTAACACCATGTTTTATTTTTAGCTTTATTTTCTTATGATTAGCTCTGCCAGGTTTCAGTATTCCCTTCTTTAAAGCTAGTGCGAGAATACTCGTCAAAGTCTAGTGCATATCCAGGTCACCTAGATAGATACCTTTTTTAATCCATATTATATTTCAATAAGCCTAGGTGCATGTTTAGCAAGTTCTCAGATAATTCTGTTACTTCTGGTCCATAGACTGCTCTGTGAGCAGCAAGGTCCTATTCCATTATTTCTATAGATTTTATAATAAATCCTGACCTTATCTTCACCTGTTCCTTACTAAGTGGCCCCAGCTTAAATCCAATATAACAATGTCTACTAGTTCAGTATTTTTTTAAAAAAGACACAATCTTATTTAATCCTCATAGCATCATCTCCAGTAGATTTGGAAGGCTGGTTTCCTCAGTGAGAAAAGTGAACCCAAATGTTCCATGATCCATTCCAGACACTTCTCAGCCTTGGCTCTTCCGTCATCTCTATATTAGCTCTTGCTGTGGACCATAAAGTGGTACTCACACTTTTTGGCCTAAATAAAGTGGAACTAAGAAACCTGTGGAATTTAGCCAAGGTCCTTGAAAATGACAATAAAGACACTGAATTCAAATAAGGAGTTCAAGGGTACCACACCTGCCTATCTTGTTGTCCCAAATGCTGTCAGAAGTTCCCTTTGGATCCCATTGCTGCTGCCAAACCTGTTAACAACAAAAATTCAACTGAATAAACTTAAGGATCAAATTGACTTTATTAAATGTTTCAAGAATGGGGCAGCACCCCATCTAGCAAATAGAAAGGGGCTCTCCACCAAACTGAAGGAAAGGAAAGGGTTTTAAAGGCAGAAAGGGAGCATAAAAGGAAATTATTAGCAAAGCATGCAGTGTTTCAGGCAAGGTCACCCTTCTAGGGGGGTTGGATGGAATCTTTTGGGTAGATTACCTTGCTAGTGCTGACCATGTAATTCTAGATTCACTGATTAATGGTTACATTCCCTACATGGGCTGATACAGCATTTAAGTTAGTATTAAGTCTTGGTTTCCCCATGTGGGGCTCAGCATAAGTGACTTCATTTGGGACCTATTATTTCTTTTTAACACCATGTTTTATTTTTAGCTTTATTTTCTTATGATTAGCTCTGCCAGGTTTCAGTATTCCCTTCTTTAAAGCTAGTGCGAGAATACTCGTCAAAGTCTAGTGCATATCCAGGTCACCTAGATAGATACCTTTTTTAATCCATATTATATTTCAATAAGCCTAGGTGCATGTTTAGCAAGTTCTCAGATAATTCTGTTACTTCTGGTCCATAGACTGCTCTGTGAGCAGCAAGGTCCTATTCCATTATTTCTATAGATTTTATAATAAATCCTGACCTTATCTTCACCTGTTCCTTACTAAGTGGCCCCAGCTTAAATCCAATATAACAATGTCTACTAGTTCAGTATTTTTTTAAAAAAGACACAATCTTATTTAATCCTCATAGCATCATCTCCAGTAGATTTGGAAGGCTGGTTTCCTCAGTGAGAAAAGTGAACCCAAATGTTCCATGATCCATTCCAGACACTTCTCAGCCTTGGCTCTTCCGTCATCTCTATATTAGCTCTTTCCAAAGGGACTGTGGACACATGCAGGGCCTTGACAACTTCACTTTAGGTAATTTGCTGTTGAACACTTTTTCTCTGAAGGTGTTGTGTCCATTCTCTTGTGAGCTCGTTCTGCTTGCCTGTGATGTTTTTTCTTTGAGATTGAGGTATGAAATTGGCCTGACCTCCAGTGAACCCCTCTAGTGACAATTTTTCTGAGTGTTGATTTAACATTCTGATGTCTCTTTTCAGTTGACTGGTTAGCATCCATGAAGCTTCTTTTTTTTGTTTTTAATTACAGCTTTCTCTAGTGGTTTCCTAATGCATGTTAGCGTAATTTAAGTTTTGGGAAATCTTCAGTAAAGAAATCTGTTTGCCTATGTGTAAACCTATATTTTTTAGACTTACCTGTCCATGTTTACTCTTGGTTTTGCTGGCAAAGAGACTCTGTTTCATTTTGCTAGTGTTACTGAATTTTATATACAGATACAAACATAGACTTACCAACCACTTTTCTAAATTCTCACAAAGTAACAAGCATTATACTAAGTACTTTAAAGACATTATCCTTTTATACTCACAGTCATCCTCTGAAGTATTACAAGCTCTTTTTGACAGAAGAGAATTAAGTCAGGGTTCAATCAGTTAAACAAAATATTTAGTTCATTCAAGACAGAGCTTGAATTCAGTTTAGGATGCCTGGCTCGAGAGTGGTTTTATATATCTTGGGATGCCACACTGTTTTTCAAGCACCCAGCGTTGGCCCTTCCCTTAGGACTAGGCATCCAATCTTTAAAAAAAGTTAAACAAAAATATTTAGTTCATGTCTCTGTGAGCAAGTTCTCAGATAATTCTGTTACTTCTGGTCCATAGACTGCTCTGTGAGCAGCAAGGTCCTATTCCATTATTTCTATAGATTTTATAATAAATCCTGACCTTATCTTCACCTGTTCCTTACTAAGTGGCCCCAGCTTAAATCCAATATAACAATGTCTACTAGTTCAGTATTTTTTAAAAGACACAATCTTATTTAATCCTCATAGCATCATCTCCAGTAGATTTGGAAGGCTGGTTTCCTCAGTGAGAAAAGTGAACCCAAATGTTCCATGATCCATTCCAGACACTTCTCAGCCTTGGCTCTTCCGTCATCTCTATATTAGCTCTTTCCAAAGGGACTGTGGACACATGCAGGGCCTTGACAACTTCACTTTAGGTAATTTGCTGTTGAACACTTTTTCTCTGAAGGTGTTGTGTCCATTCTCTTGTGAGCTCGTTCTGCTTGCCTGTGATGTTTTTTCTTTGAGATTGAGGTATGAAATTGGCCTGACCTCCAGTGAACCCCTCTAGTGACAATTTTTCTGAGTGTTGATTTAACATTCTGATGTCTCTTTTCAGTTGACTGGTTAGCATCCATGAAGCTTCTTTTTTTTGTTTTTAATTACAGCTTTCTAGTGGTTTCCTAATGCATGTTAGCGTAATTTAAGTTTTGGGAAATCTTCAGTAAAGAAATCTGTTTGCCTATGTGTAAACCTATATTTTTTAGACTTACCTGTCCATGTTTACTCTTGGTTTTGCTGGCAAAGAGACTCTGTTTCATTTTGCTAGTGTTACTGAATTTTATATACAGATACAAACATAGACTTACCAACCACTTTTCTAAATTCTCACAAAGTAACAAGCATTATACTAAGTACTTTAAAGACATTATCCTTTTATACTCACAGTCATCCTCTGAAGTATTACAAGCTCTTTTTGACAGAAGAGAATTAAGTCAGGGTTCAATCAGTTAAACAAAATATTTAGTTCATTCAAGACAGAGCTTGAATTCAGTTTAGGATGCCTGGCTCGAGAGTGGTTTTATATATCTTGGGATGCCACACTGTTTTTCAAGCACCCAGCGTTGGCCCTTCCCTTAGGACTAGGACCAGTCAGCTAATTCTGACGTTGCCTGTTTAAAATAAAAAGATGTCAGGGTGAAGGGACAGTTAGTGAGAGTTGTGGGAGAATATTGAGCATTCAGCATACTTTACTGATAAAATGAATGCCCAGAAGAGTGTGTTTGTCACCTAATAAATATGGCTCAGTCCCAAAGAAACATCATTCTCAGAAGACTCTGTAATGCATTTTACAGGTGTTTCTCTGCTTGCCATGGCTTTCTCTAGGACACTGTTGCAAAACTGATGAATAGGAGTTGACATGGCGGGGGATGTCTGACTGGCGCACCTTATGTGAAAAGATGGAGAGCTCTGCTCTTAGCCAGTCAAGGCAAATCTAATTTCCAAAACTAAATGAGAATAATAATGACAGTGAAAGACTCAGAGCAGCACTTTATTACATTCCATTGTGTTTATAGTTCTTGGCAACAACAGGGCAAAAAAATACTGCAATCAAATTAGGGTGATCTGCACGACAAAAGTATTAACACGGGACAGTAGAGGCAGGAAATGGTTGACAATTTTCATTATCTGTAACGCTGCTGAGAGCTTTATTTGTCTTCACCTTGAAGCTTTGGAGAAAATCTGACACTGCTTGGCGGCATTAGTTTCTTCAACTGAAGCATCCTGCTATTTAAATAAGCATCAAGCCCCTTGAGGTTATTTTGGAATGTTTTCCTTTTCCAGGTGCCTGGAATTTTTTGTTCCTAAAAGAGACACATTTGAGAAAATCTGGGAGGCTCTAGGTGCTGTTTATTATTTAGATGAACATTTTTGTCATTTTTAAAATTACAAGATTCCAGGGGACTTGAATAGAATGAAGTGTTGGCTTCAACTACGTCTCACACTCTATTGAAAAACATTATGCCATTAATCTGGTCTCAGTTTCCTCCCTGTGATGAATGATAATACTACCTGTTTCACTGGATTGCAGCAAATACTTGAAAGCATCTCGTGAAAATGTGCTGAGGGGAGGAACATGCCCTGCTCTCCTGGACTAAGCTCATAGTCCAGATATTGGCCATGCATTGGAGATGAACTTGGATGGTTGTTTCCAGAATGTATTTCTGTTTTTTCAGAGATACGTATATGAGCCAGTTCAGGGAGAAAGTTGAATGCAAAGCAAATAAGCAGTAATCAAAACTGACCAGGAAACCAAAAAAACCACAAAGATTGACTAACCAGACAACTGGTTTCCCAGTTGAACTGGCATTGGAGAACAGTTAGTTCTTGAACTCACACCTTCCTCCACTTTTGGTAAGAATATTAGCAAATGGATTTTTATACATATTGGACAGATATCCAGATTGTTTTTGTGTAATCTTTTGGATTATACATCTTTACTATTCATGCACCAACAAATTTATACAGAAGCAGAGTTTTTTTCATATCTTTCTAACTTTGAAGTTACTATCATAGCATCAGTTTAGATATAATTAAACGTCTCTATTTTTCTGCTGTCTCTGATTGAGTGTACCGAAATTAATAAGGTGGGATTAAAAAGGATGGTTCTAGCTAAGATACTCAGGTAGACTAATTTCCAGTCTTTTTCAACATCTTGCTTTTTCCTTATTTTTGAACATCATACAGCTCTTTTCTTGAGCTATAGTCCTTTAAATGATTTACTCTCCTTTATCTTTAGTTTGGAAAACTCTGATAAGGTCATTCTGGCTTAGAATGGTTCTATCTTGAGAGAAGGTGGTGTCTGTCAGACCCTCCTCTGCTTCTTCAGGCAGGCCCCACATTTAGCCAACCGAGGCGGAAAAGCTCACACTCTACATCACTGGAAAGCATTGGATGAACTGCCACTTGAAACCAGGAGTTCCCACTTAGCAACAGAAATTATTCACATAGATCACAAATCCCAGGGCTAAGGGTGGGTGTTCCTAGCCAGATGCTTAGAATTAAGATCCTGAGAAAATCTGAAGTAAAATTCTGCTTTTGTTTATATGCTTGAAACTCTTTTCCCTTGTAAATCTAGATGTTAAGTACCTGAGTGTGTGTTAGTGTGTGTACATGTACATGAGTATATATGTGCACATATGGGTACTTGTGTGTAAAAGTGTATAAAGTTGGGTGTGTGTGCATGTGTATCTCTCAGCATGTGCATGTACCCGTATAACTAACCTATTATTTGGAGAGTTTAATCTCAGAAGTATCATAAAATAATGTATCTTTGATTCAGAGTGTTCACTTTCTCTTTCTGATAATAAATGGTAGTTGTAAGTATTTCTACTAGTTTCTATTTAAACTAAAACTATGTTTAGTTTTAAAAATGTATCAAGAAATCAGTGTCCTGTGCCCACAGCTCTGTCTAGCAGTCCCCTTTGCCCCAGTATTACCAAAATTTCTATCTGGATTATCCCCTAGGGAGGTCGGATAGCAGTAATGTGTGTGGTCTGTGCCTCAGAGAGCTCTGTGTTAAAATCTCTGCTACTTAATGGCTATATAATCTTAGATAGAGATTCATTCGTTCTTTGCTTCATTAAAATTCATCTTCTTGGGCTTACCCTGGTGGTCCAGTGGGTAAGGACACCGCCTTGCAGTGCAAGGGGCGCCGGTTCGATCCCTGGCCTGGGAAGATCCCATGTGCCGCGGAGCTGCTGGACCAATGTGTCCAATTATCGAGCCGGAGCTCTGGAGCGCATGCGCCCAGAGCCGGTGCTCTGCAACAACAGACGCCGACGCGATGGGAGGTCCACAGGAGCGAAAGAACAAAGATGGATGAAAATAGAGAAATGAAAGACCAATAGAAGTGACCGCCCGCTCCCCTCCCTCCCCAACCCGACCCCCCCCCAAAATAAATAAATAAATAAATCTTCAAAAAAAAAAAATCATTTTCTTCATTTGCAAAATAGAGGACATGTAACTGTGAAAAGTTTGCCATGACTTCTGCATAAAAGAAAACGAACTAGCAGTGTGTGGCATATAGTAGGTGCCTAATAAATGTTAACTATGGATGTTTTTACTACAGTTATTGTTACTAATCTTTGATTAATATACCACCATCACTACTAGTATTACAATAAGTATACATAGTCCATATAGTTTTTTTGGGTCCTGAAGCTAACAGTCTCCAAATACTTTACACTTTTTTTTGGGGAATATTAGTGTGTGTACATGTACATGAGTATATATGTGCACATATGGGTACTTGTGTGTAAAAGTGTATAAAGTTGGGTGTGTGTGCATGTGTATCTCTCAGCATGTGCATGTACCCGTATAACTAACCTATTATTTGGAGAGTTTAATCTCAGAAGTATCATAAAATAATGTATCTTTGATTCAGAGTGTTCACTTTCTCTTTCTGATAATAAATGGTAGTTGTAAGTATTTCTACTAGTTTCTATTTAAACTAAAACTATGTTTAGTTTTAAAAATGTATCAAGAAATCAGTGTCCTGTGCCCACAGCTCTGTCTAGCAGTCCCCTTTGCCCCAGTATTACCAAAATTTCTATCTGGATTATCCCCTAGGGAGGTCGGATAGCAGTAATGTGTGTGGTCTGTGCCTCAGAGAGCTCTGTGTTAAAATCTCTGCTACTTAATGGCTATATAATCTTAGATAGAGATTCATTCGTTCTTTGCTTCATTAAAATTCATCTTCTTGGGCTTACCCTGGTGGTCCAGTGGGTAAGGACACCGCCTTGCAGTGCAAGGGGCGCCGGTTCGATCCCTGGCCTGGGAAGATCCCATGTGCCGCGGAGCTGCTGGACCAATGTGTCCAATTATCGAGCCGGAGCTCTGGAGCGCATGCGCCCAGAGCCGGTGCTCTGCAACAACAGACGCCGACGCGATGGGAGGTCCACAGGAGCGAAAGAACAAAGATGGATGAAAATAGAGAAATGAAAGACCAATAGAAGTGACCGCCCGCTCCCCTCCCTCCCCAACCCGACCCCCGCCCAAAAATAAATAAATAAATAAATCTTCAAAAAAAAAAAATCATTTTCTTCATTTGCAAAATAGAGGACATGTAACTGTGAAAAGTTTGCCATGACTTCTGCATAAAAGAAAACGAACTAGCAGTGTGTGGCATATAGTAGGTGCCTAATAAATGTTAACTATGGATGTTTTTACTACAGTTATTGTTACTAATCTTTGATTAATATACCACCATCACTACTAGTATTACAATAAGTATACATAGTCCATATAGTTTCTCTTGTTTCTTGGAGCTCCTGAAGCTAACAGTCTCCAAATACTTTACACATTTGGATGTCTCAAAGGGAATATTTTAATGTAGGACTTTGAAATAAAAATTGAAAATTTATTAGCTTCTAAGAATGACCTCCACTCCTTCCAATGTTAGGAAGTGAAAAGTCTATTTGTGATGTGAACAATTGCCCCTAACTTACCGTGTCTCAGCTTTGGCTCTTTGTCAGATTTTTATTATTATGAGACTTAACTCCAAATCCAATATTAAAATCCTCACTAGGGCAGAACGAGGGGTGGAGGGAAAAACACTAACTGCACATTTTATATAAGTTTGTGTGGTTGAAAGGAGAGTTTCAAGTCAGATTGAAAAAATAATTACCATTTATTACCGACTACATGTCATGCTCTTTTAGATAATTTATGTCTTGTAAAGTTTTTTTTTTTAATCCATATTTATTGATATTCTCCTAAATGCATACATGAAGTTCCTGGAGCAGAGCATATCATTATTTACTTACAGCAAACAGTCACCACATGGTTCCCCTGTGCCCTACATCTGACTCAGGGGTTGATATGAAAAGAGCTTGATAGATCAAAACTGTATATAGAAAGTATATTCTGAGCAAGAAACCCTGAAAAATGAATATGTGTTTTTATGCATGTTATCCCCCGGCCTCCTTAGAGTCTCCTTGAAAACACATTGGGAAGGATCCTGAGTTCTTACATTAACCTGTTGGGATATAAATAAAGCTCTCCAGAGGAAAGATAAGACGAGGGTCTCCACTTTAAATACAAGCTCTCCAGAAATGAAAGACCAATAGAAGTGACCGCCCGCTCCCTCCCTCCCCAACCCGACCCCGCCAAAAATAAATAAATAAATAAATCTTCAAAAAAAAAAAATCATTTTCTTCATTTGCAAAATAGAGGACATGTAACTGTGAAAAGTTTGCCATGACTTCTGCATAAAAGAAAACGAACTAGCAGTGTGTGGCATATAGTAGGTGCCTAATAAATGTTAACTATGGATGTTTTTACTACAGTTATTGTTACTAATCTTTGATTAATATACCACCATCACTACTAGTATTACAATAAGTATACATAGTCCATATAGTTTCTCTTGTTTCTTGGAGCTCCTGAAGCTAACAGTCTCCAAATACTTTACACATTTGGATGTCTCAAAGGGAATATTTTAATGTAGGACTTTGAAATAAAAATTGAAAATTTATTAGCTTCTAAGAATGACCTCCACTCCTTCCAATGTTAGGAAGTGAAAAGTCTATTTGTGATGTGAACAATTGCCCCTAACTTACCGTGTCTCAGCTTTGGCTCTTTGTCAGATTTTTATTATTATGAGACTTAACTCCAAATCCAATATTAAAATCCTCACTAGGGCAGAACGAGGGGTGGAGGGAAAAACACTAACTGCACATTTTATATAAGTTTGTGTGGTTGAAAGGAGAGTTTCAAGTCAGATTGAAAAAATAATTACCATTTATTACCGACTACATGTCATGCTCTTTTAGATAATTTATGTCTTGTAAAGTTTTTTTTTTTAATCCATATTTATTGATATTCTCCTAAATGCATACATGAAGTTCCTGGAGCAGAGCATATCATTATTTACTTACAGCAAACAGTCACCACATGGTTCCCCTGTGCCCTACATCTGACTCAGGGGTTGATATGAAAAGAGCTTGATAGATCAAAACTGTATATAGAAAGTATATTCTGAGCAAGAAACCCTGAAAAATGAATATGTGTTTTTATGCATGTTATCCCCCGGCCTCCTTAGAGTCTCCTTGAAAACACATTGGGAAGGATCCTGAGTTCTTACATTAACCTGTTGGGATATAAATAAAGCTCTCCAGAGGAAAGATAAGACGAGGGTCTCCACTTTTACAACCCGAGGCTCTCTCCAGCCCCTCTCTGGAGTCCTCTCACTGTGTAAATCAGTCATAAATCAAACTCCAAGGGTTTCTTTTAGCCACAACCAAGTGTGAGTAAAATTTACTCAAAAAACCCTAACTGTGCTGCAATGTAAAAATATTTTCTCCATAACCCCAGACATGTATTACTCAATTTAAACTCTCAAAACACTATTTTTTCCCATATCTTTTTTCCAAAAGGTTCCTTTGAGATCAGAAAGTTTAAGTAAATTTCCCAAGGCCACACAACTCGTAAGAGGAAGATGGATAATTAAAACTGAAGCCTATCTGTTGTGAAAGCTTTTTGGTGGCTAAAATGCTGGTCTGGACACACAAAGTTAAGGAGAACACACTTTTCATCTCCATTTTCAGCAGGCCTACGCCTAAGCGATCTTAGCATCTCACCTCCTGTTTCAAAACTTTTCTGAGAAGATTAGACACAGTTAACTACTTAAAGACGTAATGGAAGAAGGAGAAGAAAACAGTTTAATAAAAATAATTAGGATCCTCACACCCGCAAAGCTGACGGAATGGGTGGCAGCACCGAAAGTCCCGTGCATGCAGGGCAATCATGTCCCCTACCAGGGTGCTCAGCACTCGGTCCTCCAGACTCAGGTGGTAGCGGGGGTCATCAGACACCACTTCACAGAGCAGGATAGAGTCATGACTTCCCTGGTAGCTCAGTGGTGAAGAATTCGCCTGCCAATGCAGGAGACACAGGTTTGATCTCTGATCCCGGAAGGTCCCACATGCTGTGGAGCAACTAAGCCCATGAGTCACAACTATTGAGCCCATATGCTGCAACTATTGAAGCCTGTGTGCCCTAGAGCCAGAGTCCCACAAGAGAAGTCAGTGCAACAAAAAGCTGTTCACCTCAACTAGAGAGTAGCCCCCACTCCCTGCAGCTCAAGAGCCAGTGGCAGCAGTGAAAACCCAGAATAGCCATAAATAAATAAATAAATAAATATTTAAAAATAAAAGAAGAATTAGGAAAGGGAGGTGGAATTTGGAAAGATAACTTTTTTCTTTTTGTTTTCATTTTCTACATATAGTCTCATACCATTCATTGCTAAAGATTTGCCTCAAGTACTGAGAGAGTTATTTTTCTTTCCACAGACTTTGCTCTCTCTCCCTCCCAGTAAAGAAGAGCTTTCTTCTATTATATTATTTTGATGTATGCTTAATATACACTTGCAGCCAGTATACCACCAGATGTTGTTCATGATACTATAGAGACACAAAAGTGTTAGTTCTGACCCAAGGTGAGGAACTAGCTCTAAAACCTAACTTTTATGGGTGTGAATTTAATAAGGGTAGAGAGGCACGTTAAACTGTTTTGTTATCAGTTTCCATGAGAAGAAAGAAAGAATACCTCTTGTCAATTTTTGCTGTGTATCATCTTAAGATGAGAGTATGTTTTTTTTCTTGCATCATTTTTTAAAATTTTTGAAATTTTTTGTAATCGAAGGATAATGGCTTTACAGAGTTTTGTTGTTTACTGCCAGATATCAACATGAATCAACCATAGGTATAATAAAGGCATTATGATTCTGTTTACCTGAGCTTAATCCCTTTTATTGCCAAGGAAAATATGAGTTACCAATATGTTAAAATAGTCTTTATCCCCCCCACCACTGGACCACCAGGGAAGTCCTTATTTATTTATTTTTAATTGAAAGCTAATTGCTTTACAATATTCAGTCAGTTTCTACTTTTGCTTTTCATACTCCACTGCAATTTGAAAAAAAGGACAGAGTTGATGATAGTGTCCATAATTATGTGTTTCAGACCAGGTTTTCCCAGGACTTTCGCAAGCCTGATATGTATCAGGAGACTACACTGCAATTTGTATAGAGTCATGCTCAGCTGGTGAAGAATTCGCCTGCCAATGCAGGAGACACAGGTTTGATCTCTGATCCCGGAAGGTCCCACATGCTGTGGAGCAACTAAGCCCATGAGTCACAACTATTGAGCCCATATGCTGCAACTATTGAAGCCTGTGTGCCCTAGAGCCAGAGTCCCACAAGAGAAGTCAGTGCAACAAAAAGCTGTTCACCTCAACTAGAGAGTAGCCCCACTCCCTGCAGCTCAAGAGCCAGTGGCAGCAGTGAAAACCCAGAATAGCCATAAATAAATAAATAAATAAATATTTAAAAATAAAAGAAGAATTAGGAAAGGGAGGTGGAATTTGGAAAGATAACTTTTTTCTTTTTGTTTTCATTTTCTACATATAGTCTCATACCATTCATTGCTAAAGATTTGCCTCAAGTACTGAGAGAGTTATTTTTCTTTCCACAGACTTTGCTCTCTCTCCCTCCCAGTAAAGAAGAGCTTTCTTCTATTATATTATTTTGATGTATGCTTAATATACACTTGCAGCCAGTATACCACCAGATGTTGTTCATGATACTATAGAGACACAAAAGTGTTAGTTCTGACCCAAGGTGAGGAACTAGCTCTAAAACCTAACTTTTATGGGTGTGAATTTAATAAGGGTAGAGAGGCACGTTAAACTGTTTTGTTATCAGTTTCCATGAGAAGAAAGAAAGAATACCTCTTGTCAATTTTTGCTGTGTATCATCTTAAGATGAGAGTATGTTTTTTTTCTTGCATCATTTTTTAAAATTTTTGAAATTTTTTGTAATCGAAGGATAATGGCTTTACAGAGTTTTGTTGTTTACTGCCAGATATCAACATGAATCAACCATAGGTATAATAAAGGCATTATGATTCTGTTTACCTGAGCTTAATCCCTTTTATTGCCAAGGAAAATATGAGTTACCAATATGTTAAAATAGTCTTTATCCCCCCCACCACTGGACCACCAGGGAAGTCCTTATTTATTTATTTTTAATTGAAAGCTAATTGCTTTACAATATTCAGTCAGTTTCTACTTTTGCTTTTCATACTCCACTGCAATTTGAAAAAAAGGACAGAGTTGATGATAGTGTCCATAATTATGTGTTTCAGACCAGGTTTTCCCAGGACTTTCGCAAGCCTGATATGTATCAGGAGACTACAGAATCCTGCCAGGTGCAGCTGGGCATTCCCAGTAGACTGTCTGTCTGTCTCTAGTGGTCACATGGGGCAGGAATATTCCTGTGATATTAAATGTTGTAAAGAGGTTTGCATCATCTGTGAATGTATTTTTCAGAGCTTGGGGTCCAGTGGGTGTTACCCTTGAGAGTGGTTGGGGAAGGGAAGCCTATAGTCAAGAGCTGACTGCTGCTAGCTTATTTCCTGGCCCAACCAGAAAAGTCACAGTCTCATCACTGGTCCCAATACTTGCGTAAGAGTGCCTTGGTGTAGTTGAATCTTGGCTCCAAACCTCTGGTCAGTGTCTGCCATGAGAGAGCACTAGACTTTGGGGCAAGCTGAGCTCCGAGGAAGCATTTGGCAGCAGCTTTGCCCATGACTGTGCTTACTGCCTCCACATATGGAGGTGCTTGGGGAGGGAAAGGAAGGAACCTTATAGTTTTCTGTCTCTGTCCCCTCTTTTCCCATCTCCCTTGGTTGCCTGTTTTTCTGGGAACTGAAACAACTAGGGTTTTGACTTAATCAACTGGCTTGTTTTGATCTATTAAAGAATAAGAGAGGCCACAGTCATGGGTGGTGGGTAGTAGAAGATGTGGGAGAAGGAAAAAAACCAGTCTTTGTTGCATCCTTACTGGTTGTCAGACATTTGATGTACGTTCTTATTCAGGTTTTATATAACCAGGCAAGGTAAGCATCCATTCAGTCATCCATTCATCCACATTCATGATGTGCCTGTTGTGTACCTTTTACCATTTTAGGGGCTGATTAGTAAAATCTATAAATTTAAAGAGAAAGAATCTGAGAGAAGTCAAGTCTCTTGTTCAGAATTATACAGATAATAGTCGAGAGGCCCCGGATGGTTCTTTCAAATTCTAGATCCATAAAAATAATGCTTTACAATATTCAGTCAGGTTTACCAATATGTTAAAATAGTCTTTATCCCCCCCACCACTGGACCACCAGGGAAGTCCTTA
The DNA here is from genome assembly GCA_022376925.1 of Tragulus kanchil. NCBI lineage: Eukaryota > Metazoa > Chordata > Mammalia > Artiodactyla > Tragulidae > Tragulus > Tragulus kanchil. The sequence goes on along the minus strand of JAIOJX010000029.1, from coordinate 49,615,672 downwards.
TTTATTTATTTTTAATTGAAAGCTAATTGCTTTACAATATTCAGTCAGTTTCTACTTTTGCTTTTCATACTCCACTGCAATTTGAAAAAAAGGACAGAGTTGATGATAGTGTCCATAATTATGTGTTTCAGACCAGGTTTTCCCAGGACTTTCGCAAGCCTGATATGTATCAGGAGACTACAGAATCCTGCCAGGTGCAGCTGGGCATTCCCAGTAGACTGTCTGTCTGTCTCTAGTGGTCACATGGGGCAGGAATATTCCTGTGATATTAAATGTTGTAAAGAGGTTTGCATCATCTGTGAATGTATTTTTCAGAGCTTGGGGTCCAGTGGGTGTTACCCTTGAGAGTGGTTGGGGAAGGGAAGCCTATAGTCAAGAGCTGACTGCTGCTAGCTTATTTCCTGGCCCAACCAGAAAAGTCACAGTCTCATCACTGGTCCCAATACTTGCGTAAGAGTGCCTTGGTGTAGTTGAATCTTGGCTCCAAACCTCTGGTCAGTGTCTGCCATGAGAGAGCACTAGACTTTGGGGCAAGCTGAGCTCCGAGGAAGCATTTGGCAGCAGCTTTGCCCATGACTGTGCTTACTGCCTCCACATATGGAGGTGCTTGGGGAGGGAAAGGAAGGAACCTTATAGTTTTCTGTCTCTGTCCCCTCTTTTCCCATCTCCCTTGGTTGCCTGTTTTTCTGGGAACTGAAACAACTAGGGTTTTGACTTAATCAACTGGCTTGTTTTGATCTATTAAAGAATAAGAGAGGCCACAGTCATGGGTGGTGGGTAGTAGAAGATGTGGGAGAAGGAAAAAAACCAGTCTTTGTTGCATCCTTACTGGTTGTCAGACATTTGATGTACGTTCTTATTCAGGTTTTATATAACCAGGCAAGGTAAGCATCCATTCAGTCATCCATTCATCCACATTCATGATGTGCCTGTTGTGTACCTTTTACCATTTTAGGGGCTGATTAGTAAAATCTATAAATTTAAAGAGAAAGAATCTGAGAGAAGTCAAGTCTCTTGTTCAGAATTATACAGATAATAGTCGAGAGGCAGAATTCTAATCCAGGATGGTTCTTTCAAATGACCTCTGAGAGTATACCTATGACTGATTCGAGTTTATGTATAGCTGTAAACAACAAAACTCTATAAAAAGTAAAATAAAAATAAATTTTTTAAAAAAGAGAGAATTAAAAGGGCTTCCCTGGTGATCAAGTGGATGGCCTTGCAGTACAAGTGGCGCTGGTTCTATCCCTGGCACAGTAAGATCCCATGTGCCATGGAGCAGCTGGACCCGTGTGTCCAATTGCGAGCCAGCACTCTGGAGCGCACGCTCCCAGGGCCGGTGCTCTGCAATGAGAGAGGCCACCACAATGGGAGGCCCACAGAGGCCAAAGAATTAAGATGGATGAAACTAAATAAAATGAAGGACCAATAAAAGAGGCCAAAAAGTAAAAAGAAAAAGAAAATGACCCCAGAGAATCTCCTGTCTTTAGTTGAGAGGCAATTAAATTGAATATGGAATTTCACTTGTATAAAGACCCCTATTATATAAATATATTGTATAAATATCCCTGTTAGCTGGATCAGTTTTTCTTGAATGCTTAAAGCTGAAAGGATATCTCCATGTAGTTTATGCAGTGTGTGGGAACAACAGGACTGCTTCATTTTCTTTCTTTGTTTTCAGCTTCCTTCCACATCACCACCACTCTCTGCTTCTAGCAGCACCTGTGTCTTTGACACCCCTTTCCACCCCACCCCCAACTTTCCATTTCTTCTTCTTTGATAGTTAGGTCACAGATTCTTGATGGAGTACAAGAGTGCTTTGCAAGTTCAGCTTCAAGATCCCCTTCCAACCATATTGTAGATCCCTAAAACCTTCTTGGGTAGAAATTTGGAGTTTCTATTATCAGTTCATCTGACTGCTAAATAAAGTTTCATATCAAGGTTTTCATTTAGAACTAAAATAATCTGTTAAAGCACATAACTGTACATCAAAATTTGTTGCATGTTTGCATGATTCTTCTGCTGACACTTTTCATCTGTAGTAACAATGCTTGCTGTGATTCGTGATATGTGGAGAGACATTAGAGAAGTTCCTTATGCTTATGTTGTAGAAGAAATTATGAGATATTTTGTCCAGTGTTTTTAAATTTTTAAACTTAAAGTCTTAATGCATTCACTTGGTTTTGATAATACTGAATAGCCACTCTTTCTAGATTAAAACCATTTGGCCATGATTTTTTATTTTTAATTTTGGCCTCTTTTATTAGTGCTTCATTTATTTGTTTTCATCCGTCTTAATTCTCTGGCCTCTGTGGGCCTCCCATCGCAGCGGCCTCTCCTGTTGCAGAGCACTGGCCCTGGGCCCATATGTTCCAGAGCACTGGCTCCTAATTGGAAACACCGGTCCAGCCGCTCCGCGACACGTGGGATCTTCCCGTGCCAGGGATCAAACCTGTGCCCCTTGCACTGCAAGGCGGACTCTCCACCCACTGGACCACCAGGGAGGCCCCTTGGCCATGATTTTTTTTTTTAAGATTTATTTATTTATTTATTTTGGGGGGGCGGGGTGGGGAGGGAGGGGAGCAGGCAGGCTACTTCTATTGGTCGTTCATTTCTCTATTTTCATCCATCTTTGTTCTTTGGCCCATGTGGGCCTCCCATCGCAGTGGCCTCTGTTGTCGCAGAGCACCGGCTCTGGGCGCATGCGCTCCAGAGTCCGGCTAGGTCATTGGACACATCAGTCCAGCTGCTCTGTGGCACGTGGGATCCTCCCAGCCCAGGGATCGAACCGGCGCCCCTTGCACTGCAAGGTGGTGCCCTTACCCACTGGACCACCAGGGAAGCCCCCATGATTTTTTAATGAATTATTTTTTCAGTATTTCAAAGAATGGGCCTATTGCTTAGACATATTGAAGAGCACAATAGTAAAGTCAGTCCTTTAAAATGGTAACTTTAAAATTTTTTCTTTAGTGATTTAAAGGGAATTTCTCAACTATTCTGTTTTATTTTAATGGACAGCGTATCAAGAACAACTTTGGTAATATAATTCACAACCAGTTCTTTTATGAACCAAATGAATTTTTTATTGCTTTGAGAAATGAATCTCCACTCATGAGACACTTATGGTAGTAAGAGAAGAAATGAAAATTCAGTCTTTTTAAAGTAAAGAACCAGTGTGGGAATAGAACACAACAGTATTATGATGAAAGTAAGAAGGTTCCTTAGCTTCTAACCTACAACAGTCATTCAAGTTGTTTGACTGTTAGATAAGAAAAGATGTTCTGTAAAAAAATTCAGTGGTTGATTAAGCTGTAAAAGGCAGGCAGGGCCTTCTGCCTCAGCTGGAAACCTGCTGAAAGTGACACTCTTATTTTTAATCTTTCAGATAAAAGTTATTTTTCACAAAGAGGAAGATACAGGCAGGTGGTGAAAAACATAGATTTTCCTTGATTTTGCTATCACTTGCATCTCTCCATCATGCTTGTCACCAGCTTCTGATCTTGTTCTACAAGCGGTGCTTACATTATTGCTAACCAATGTTTTTACCAATACATTAACACATCATTTATTTCCCCAAACCACCATCGCTTGTAAAAGTAGAGCCCTCCAACTTCTTGACTGCTGTTCATAAATATGCCATGATGGCTTCTGAAATATCACTGAGACAGGCAATGAGTGTTTTATGTTATTCTAAGAATGTTAGACCTATTTGAATATTATTGTATAAATTGTTCATTAATTAAGAGTGAGATTTTAGACGTTTCTGAAATAACCATCTTCCTAAAAATGAGGGGAAAATATTTAAGTTTTAATCTGTATCTATTCCAGTATCATATAATTTAGATACAAATCCTTCTTCTGTTGACATGGAAGAGATTTTGCCATTCAGCCTCTGAAGAGAGTAAATGGAAATCTTTAAAAAGTAAATACAAGGAGTTTGCAGAAGGTATTTTATTTTCTAAAGAAGTTAAGTTTATCTTTCTTGGCCTAAATTTCTAAATTTGAAATATTCTCTGTGGGCTTTGAATTTAATCAGAGGAAGTTTCAAATTTATAGAGACACTTTGGGGGTGATTTCATCCAATGACCTAAAGAAAGAAAAATATAGCTCCTTTTACACACTGGGTTAACTTTTTTAGGATAAATGAGTAGAGTTTGGGAAGCGGAGGAGAGGAAAGAAACTGGTCAGCCCTCACCCTACCTCTCACTGGGTCTTAACATGACCTACTGCAGGTGAATGACTTAAGTTCTTATTTTTTTTTAAGATTTATTTATTTATTTATTTATTTATTTATTTATTTATTTTGGTGGGGGAAGGGAGGGGAGCAGGCGGGCCACTTCTATTGGTCTTTCATTTGTCCATTTTCATCCATCTTTGTTCTTTGGCTCCTGTGGGCCTCCCATCGCGATGGCCTCTGTTGTCACAGAGCACTGGCTCTGGGCGCATGCGCTCCAGAGCTCCGGCTCGGTAGTTGGACACATCAGTCCAGCCGCTCCATGGCACGTGGGATCTTCCCAGGCCAGGGATCGAACCAGCGCTCCTTGCACTGCAAGGCTGCGTCCTTACACACTGGACCACTAGGGAAGCCCCTTAAGTTCTTATTTTAAATGTAATGAATATTGAGAATGCTTTCTGAATAAATTAGTTAAATACATGATACAAGCCACTGAGATGTTTGCTTAACTCTGTATGACTTATAAAAGGATTTTTGAGTTGAACAGCCCTTTAGGCAAGACATATATCATAAGCTAAAATAAATAAATTTCAAAGGTTTGATATAGATTAACATTAAATTACTTTCCAATATTGTGCCCTTCACTGTATACATAGAATACTGCAGGAAGTATATACAGTGTAAGTGTGGTTGTATAGAATCGATAATAAATAGTCCCAAATACAAAATGCCAAAAAATACACACAAGTGCATATACACAGGTGTGCACATACCCTGGCAGGTAGAAAATATCTGTTCTCTCCATATAAATACATACACATACAGAATACATACCCCATCGTGTTTCGTACATATATCTGAATTACTTTGTAAGAGCATGAGCTTGGCTCAGTTGTTATGTTGATTTATACAGCTGGTCTTTTAAAAGTGAACCTTCACTTGGCTAATTTCTACAGATCCTAGGATAATCATCTGCGTTATCATTTCTTAAACCTGACTGCATATCAGGGGTCTTCAGAGAGACTTCTTTAAATCACAGGATGTGTAGTGATTGGATCCTGAGGCTCTGCATGTTTTAAAAAAAAAAAAAAAAAAATTCCCAGTTGACCTTGATGCAATCATGTTTGGAACATTTTTTATACCATATCTGAACACTTACTTATCTCTATGAATTCCCTCTTTGACTTCATTTTTGACCCCTGACTATTTCTTTTGAGGGGAGAAAGGAATCAAACCATTTTAGTGAGGGGCTCCTGGGGAAGCATCCAATGGTTAGAAAGACTATGAGATCTTATGTCCTCCACCTGGCTGGGATTTCCCTGGCTTCATAGTTACGGAGAACCCCTGACCATTTCTTAGTTTCTTGGCAGATAAGGGAAGAATTTATATGAATTGATATTTATTTTCCATAATTTTTTTCTTATTTTCAGTGGTTTTGGTATCTGCGGTATCTGGTATGAAGCCCAAGCACACTTTCTTAGTGTACTACTTCAGATGATTTCTCTAGATGACTTGAATGGTGATCTAACTGCCTTCCTGGGATGGAATAGAGGGAATATGAATACCTAGGAACAGAACATAGATTTATATTGCAATGAATTTTTTAACCTTAATAAAAATCATAAAAGTAATGAAAAATGGCACACAAGGGCAATAACTTATAGAAATTTGAGAGTAAAAGTGCTTCAGCCAAAAAAACTAAATAAAGGTTAGGGAAAAGAATCACCACTTTATGTGAGTGATGAGGATGTTCCATTAGATCCTTCTTTGCTGTTTCTTTTAGTACTTCTGTTCAAATGTGGTTTGGATTTGTCATATACATGAATTGCTATAAGTTTTTTTTTTTTAAAGATTTATTTATTTTTTTATTTTGGGGGGGTGGGGTGGGGAGGGAGGGGAGCAGGTGAGCTACTTCTATTGGTCTTTCATTTGTCTATATTTCATTCATCTTTGTTCTTTGGCCCTTGTGGGCCTCCTATTACGGTGGCCTCTGTTGTCGCAGAGCACTGGCTCTGGGCGCATTCGCTCCAGAGCTCCGGCTCAATAATTGGACACATCGGTCCAGCCGCTCTGCGGCAAGTGGGATCTTCCTTACCCATTGGACCACCAGGGAAGCCCACTATAAGTTTTTTCTTTATTCTTCACTCTCATCAGACCCTCTCCTTTTGGTGCCATGCTCTTATTTTTTTCAGATCTGCTTCCATTTAATTCTGCTTAAGATTAGTTTCTCAATGTGTTTCTTTCTCTCTGCCTTAGATCTTCTCACTCACACACACTAGACAGGCAGCTTGCTCGCAGGCTTACTCTTTCCCTCACTATATCTCCCACATTTTTCTGTTGCTCCTTTTCTTGGTCAAAAAAAACCAATTTTTACAGAAATGTTTCTCCCCTTTCTTCTCAATTAAAAAAATAGGCAGCACCTGAAGAATCTTAGAACCTTGAGAAAATAATTAAAATATTGACAAATAATTGTTATTTTTAAAATGAAGGATGCCTGATAAAAGCACAGATTTCTCAGGTTTCAGAGAGTGAAATCAATAGTTTTCTCTATACTATTTCAATGTGAAGGTGACAAAAACAAATATCTAAAGCAGTAGTAGCAACAAAAGAGTTCACAGAACAGAATCAATTCTTATTGCTAACAGTCATGTAAACTGAAATGGTTACAGGCCTCTGAAATGATCTTGAAGAATGTGGATCGATGTTAAGAGGCAAAGGTGAAAATGCTAGACCACTGTCTTTGGGATTCTTGAGAGTAAATGCATTTCCAAGAATAAAATGTAATTTTAAAGAATAAAAGTCTACAGGTTTATGAAATCTTCTGCATAAGCATTCAAATGTTTATGATACTTTGCAAGTCATCACCTGAATTAACACATTTGATTTTCACAACTACTTCCTGTAAAAGAAGTCATTTTCCTCTCCATTTTTCAGGTAGGGAAATTTAAGGTGCAGACGGGTTTGCCAACTTTCCCAGGATCGTGCAGCTGCAAGTGCCAGTATTCAGACACAAGCAAAAAAAATGGCAACCCATTCCAGTATCCTTGCCTGGAAAATCCCCATGGACAGAGAAACCTGATGGGCTATAGTCCACATGGTCACAAAGAATCAGACCCGACCTAGCAACTAAACAATTGCCTGACTCAGGTCTGATCTCTTCACCAGAATGCTGCCTCAGTCTTAAACCAAGGGTAGAAAAGAGAATGGCATTATGGGTTATTAGTGATTTTATGCCTTTGTACAGGAAGAGTCCTCAGGTGCCATATTTAAACTTAAATGGATCTTAGAGAAGATTTTGTCAGTCCTCATTTCATAAACAAGGAAAATAATTCTCAGAGACTGGAAAGAATTAGCCCAAGGATGCCCTTTGTCTTTGTGGTATTAAAACCCCAAATCCGCCTGATGGCAAAACTTTGACTCTTTTAAATCTTGTTCTCTGTTTCTTCCCACATATTAACCACCAGTGAGAATTCATTTGAATAAAGGTCCTGGTATTCAGAAATATTCAGCTGACCCGTTCCCTGAGGGAACTACACAGAGTTACTGTTTTTCTCTGGGTTTCTAGTTCCATCAGAGGGCCTTTTTTCTGTTTTCCTGGAGAAAAAGGCAAGGGAGGAACGCCCTGGGCCTATTCTGTCCCCTCCAGTCACAGATTTCCTGGCTTGGGGAAAAAAAAAAAAACGTACCTATAGTTGCTCTCTCAGTGAACAGGTTACTTGTTACAAATTGTTCTTGAGCATTCAGAACATTGTACCTTGGAAAATGGTAGCATCTTTAGTGTAGGCATTGTACTATTTGCGTTTTTTGTTGTTGTTGTTGAAGAGGTTCTTTGTTGTTGTTTTCAGCAACTACACAGGTGAAGGTACAGTCTATTCATTCTCACTTCATGACCCCATAGGGAGCTGAAGCATTCATGTTCAAAGACAACTCTTTGAAATGAGTCCGCAAAGACTTCCCTCCAAGGATACAGAGCTCTGTAAATTGAAGGTGAGCACAGCAAGTGACATTTTCCAGTGATTTTCTCTGGCACACTCATACTTTCCAAACTTTGCTGCACCTCCGAAGTAGTCCTTTTGTATTGTGCCTAAAGCTGGCAGCCATCTATCTAACAGAAACCAGTACTGTCGAAGCGGCTCTGTGGATCTGAGGCCGTCCTTTTTAGTGCCAGTATTCAGACACAAGCAAAAATGGCAACCCATTCCAGTATCCTTGCCTGGAAAATCCCCATGGACAGAGAAACCTGATGGGCTATAGTCCACATGGTCACAAAGAATCAGACCCGACCTAGCAACTAAACAATTGCCTGACTCAGGTCTGATCTCTTCACCAGAATGCTGCCTCAGTCTTAAACCAAGGGTAGAAAAGAGAATGGCATTATGGGTTATTAGTGATTTTATGCCTTTGTACAGGAAGAGTCCTCAGGTGCCATATTTAAACTTAAATGGATCTTAGAGAAGATTTTGTCAGTCCTCATTTCATAAACAAGGAAAATAATTCTCAGAGACTGGAAAGAATTAGCCCAAGGATGCCCTTTGTCTTTGTGGTATTAAAACCCCAAATCCGCCTGATGGCAAAACTTTGACTCTTTTAAATCTTGTTCTCTGTTTCTTCCCACATATTAACCACCAGTGAGAATTCATTTGAATAAAGGTCCGGGTATTCAGAAATATTCAGCTGCCCCTGTTCCCTGAGGGAACTACACAGAGTTACTGTTTTTCTCTGGGTTTCTAGTTCCATCAGAGGGCCTTTTTTCTGTTTTCCTGGAGAAAAAGGCAAGGGAGGAACGCCCTGGGCCTATTCTGTCCCCTCCAGTCACAGATTTCCTGGCTTGGGGAAAAAAAAAAAAACGTACCTATAGTTGCTCTCTCAGTGAACAGGTTACTTGTTACAAATTGTTCTTGAGCATTCAGAACATTGTACCTTGGAAAATGGTAGCATCTTTAGTGTAGGCATTGTACTATTTGCGTTTTTTGTTGTTGTTGTTGAAGAGGTTCTTTGTTGTTGTTTTCAGCAACTACACAGGTGAAGGTACAGTCTATTCATTCTCACTTCATGACCCCATAGGGAGCTGAAGCATTCATGTTCAAAGACAACTCTTTGAAATGAGTCCGCAAAGACTTCCCTCCAAGGATACAGAGCTCTGTAAATTGAAGGTGAGCACAGCAAGTGACATTTTCCAGTGATTTTCTCTGGCACACTCATACTTTCCAAACTTTGCTGCACCTCCGAAGTAGTCCTTTTTTGTATTGTGCCTAAAGCTGGCAGCCATCTATCTAACAGAAACCAGTACTGTCAGAAGAGCGGCTCTGTGGATCTGAGGCTCTCTGATCAGGCTTTTTAGATGGGCAAAGGCATTTCCTGATCAATGGAATGTCTTGACAAACACTTCTGATGTGTACCAGGGAAACAGTCATAGTCATGACTCCAGGGGATAGAGTTTTATTTTACCTAAATCTGCATCAAGGAATTTGCAATTTAGCCTCCCATGCTAAACCTTGAACCTCATAGGTAGAATAATTTACATGGTGAGCAAAAGACTAGCTTAAACAATGTTCTCCTCAGAACTATGACCACTAAACAACACTGCAGAAACAATACATATTGACTTTTTTTTGTCCTTTTGGCAGATTTCAGCAGAGTAAGATGCCTTCATAATAAAAATGTGATTGAATCATTAACCTTGCTCCATTCCACAGATGAATGTCAATTACAGTCTGCTACCAGAAAATTGTTAAAAGTCTAAATTACTGTAATTTGGCACTCATCTTTCATAGCCATTCTTCAGGGAGCACAGGGCCATGGACAAGGGGCCTGGGCTTCCTGTGGAGGAAGAAAAAAATGGGATGTGGCAGCAAAGCTGGGGCACTGAGCTCTGTGTTTGTGACTCCTTTGACAGCTGCCTTTTAGGAACTGCGAAATTATCCTCAACTCTTTCCGATTTAAAGAGAAAGAGCCTCCTTTTAAATCTACACTGCTGCTGATTTCGGTTCTCTTAGATTTCCTAAAACAGGGTTTTTCAACCTGTCCCCTGTTCCTCTATATGTTGGATGGATTCATGAGGTAGGAAGAGGGAGGGTCCCAGGAGGATTCTATGAGAAACTACTAATACATGTATACTATATAAATTATGTATACACTTTTTCTAATAGTTTGAAATGACTTCTTTTTATCTTTTTTTTTATTGTAGGTACACATCTACAGCTTAGTAGTTTTCTTTTTAATGTTTATTATTTACTTATTATGGGAAGGGTGGGTTGGGGAGGGCGGGGGGCGGGCGGGCCACTTCTGTTGGTCTTTCATTTATCTATTTTCTTCCACCTTCATTCTTTGGCCCATGTGAGCCTCCCATCGCAGTGGCCTCTGTTGTCACAGAGCACCAGCTCTGGGCGCATGTGCTCCAGAGCTCCGGCGCGGTAATTGGACACATCGGTCCAGCCGCTCTGCGGCACCTGGGATCTTCCCAGGCCAGGGATGGAACCGGCACCCCTAGCACTGCAAGGTGGTGTCCTTACCCACTGGACCACCAGGGAAGCCCTACAGCTTAGTTTTTATTCTATGACAGACATGCTTAGAGCAATCAAAGGAACTCCATCAGAAAGCAGAGTATAAATATAGTCACTTACTGAGAAGAAATGCAGTATTTGTATGTGTTTTTGTGTGGGGTGTATGTGTGTGTGTGGTTCAGATAAAAATGGTTTGCTTTTGACAAGTTTCCAGTCTCACCATAGAGCTTACTTAATATGTAGTTTTTCTTTCTTCTCTTATTCCTTTTTGTTTTCTTCATTAAAAAAAAATTGAGTTCACCCCTTTACAACAAGTCATTGGCTATAAACTATTACTTTATTATGAGTTATTATGCATGTTACATAAATGGCAATAGATTTTTTCAAACTTGTGTATATAATTAAAATACTGTGGCATAATTAAGTTTCTGAAGACATTTATTTCCAACATAAGGGAAACATTAAACAGTTTGAAAGTTCTTGGCCTAAAATTCATGTAACTATAGCTTTGGGCTCACAGTCCCTGGTTTAGAAACTTTTTTGCGCTGCTCTGCTTTCTCTTCACGATCTTTTACCACTTCCTTCTCCATCAAGCTGACCTTTTATTTTAATGGGTTTTCCAGAGAGAACTTGCTGTAATAGAGGCAATCTGTTGTTGGACATGATTTCAGATGACAACTCCGCAGTATTGATGCACTTTATGTTACTTAATTGAATAGAAATAGACAGTTTAACGAGGCATTCTCTATATTGTTTTTTTTCTGGCAAAATCAAGATGACTCATTACCCAGGCTTTAGGTAAATGTTAAACTAAGAAGACAAGGAGAAGGTTGCAGGCTTAGTAGTTTTCTTTTAATGTTTATTATTTACTTATTATGGGAAGGGTGGGTTGGGAGGGCGGGGCGGGCGGCCACTTCTGTTGGTCTTTCATTTATCTATTTTCTTCCACCTTCATTCTTTGGCCCATGTGAGCCTCCCATCGCAGTGGCCTCTGTTGTCACAGAGCACCAGCTCTGGGCGCATGTGCTCCAGAGCTCCGGCGCGGTAATTGGACACATCGGTCCAGCCGCTCTGCGGCACCTGGGATCTTCCCAGGCCAGGGATGGAACCGGCACCCCTAGCACTGCAAGGTGGTGTCCTTACCCACTGGACCACCAGGGAAGCCCTACAGCTTAGTTTTTATTCTATGACAGACATGCTTAGAGCAATCAAAGGAACTCCATCAGAAAGCAGAGTATAAATATAGTCACTTACTGAGAAGAAATGCAGTATTTGTATGTGTTTTTGTGTGGGGTGTATGTGTGTGTGTGGTTCAGATAAAAATGGTTTGCTTTTGACAAGTTTCCAGTCTCACCATAGAGCTTACTTAATATGTAGTTTTTCTTTCTTCTCTTATTCCTTTTTGTTTTCTTCATTAAAAAAAAATTGAGTTCACCCCTTTACAACAAGTCATTGGCTATAAACTATTACTTTATTATGAGTTATTATGCATGTTACATAAATGGCAATAGATTTTTTCAAACTTGTGTATATAATTAAAATACTGTGGCATAATTAAGTTTCTGAAGACATTTATTTCCAACATAAGGGAAACATTAAACAGTTTGAAAGTTCTTGGCCTAAAATTCATGTAACTATAGCTTTGGGCTCACAGTCCCTGGTTTAGAAACTTTTTTGCGCTGCTCTGCTTTCTCTTCACGATCTTTTACCACTTCCTTCTCCATCAAGCTGACCTTTTATTTTAATGGGTTTTCCAGAGAGAACTTGCTGTAATAGAGGCAATCTGTTGTTGGACATGATTTCAGATGACAACTCCGCAGTATTGATGCACTTTATGTTACTTAATTGAATAGAAATAGACAGTTTAACGAGGCATTTTCTATATTGTTTTTTTTTTTTCTGGCAAAATCAAGATGACTCATTACCCAGGCTTTAGGTAAATGTTAAACTAAGAAGACAAGGAGAAGGTTGCAGGAGGCGTGGGTTCTGGTTTTGCCAAGATGATGAAATAACACGTTTCAGGTTTCATCCTCCAAAATGAATCCTGGAGAAATCATAGAAGCATAAGGGATCTATGAATTTAAGGAACTAACAGAGGAGAAACACAGCCCCAACCCCTCACAGGTGATAGACCATCTGAGAACTAGTTTACACGGAATCATTGGGCGACAGCAGCCTGGGACAGAGGCAGAAAATGGGAGAATGGGATAGAATAGTGGTTCTCTCACATGCTATGAAGACCAGTAGCATCAGTATCACCTCAGACTTATTAGAAATACAAATTATCGACTAACTCCAGACCTCCTGAATCAGAAACCTAGGGTAAAGCCCTGCTATTTGCATTTAAACAAGCCATCCAGGTAATCTGACACATGCTAAAATTTGAGAAAAGAGAAAGTTTTGTTAAGCTTCACTTGCCTTTTTCTTGCTTTGAAGGCCTCCTGCCATGCTTTGCTACAAACACTTGCCTTTCCCTGGCCTCTCAGAGGATCAGTGCTGTTGCCATTTCAGGGAACAAGAAGGCCTGCTCCAGCCAAAGTTACTACCATTGTTGTAGACTCACCTGCTCTTCTCCTGCATTTATTTCCCCCTTAACTCTTCAGTTTTCAGCCTTGGGAGCAGAGTGAACCTGCCTCTGGATTAATCTAGGGCTTTAAAGAAACCCTGATTGGAGGAGCCTCCTGCAAGAGTCAGCCAAAAGGTCACCAGGGATTCTGTGTAGCCTGAGACCCTCAACTGTGGGGCTTCATTGTCTACCTCCTGAACTAACCTGGACTGATTGATTCAGTGTTTAATCTTTGTGCCATTTTTTATTAATCGGGCAGAATAGCTGATCCCCTCCGGAAAGCCTGGGTTCAGCAGGTGCAAGAATGAGACCTTTGGAGAGTGACGTCAGCACGATGGTGCCAGAGGTGGCTCTTGACTTGGCTCCCCCTAAGGAGAACAGCTGACAACTATTTATGAGCACAGCACCCCTGACAAAATCTTGGAACACAGGGACATGAGGATGAAGCATCCTGCTGCACCACAGATGTCAAAACAGGCTGTATTCCAAGGTAAGACAAGCAGCTACAGGCTCACAGCACCACACAGCCCCTCCTGTGGCCAGCACACGTCACGTGGAAAGCTCTGCTCTGAGCCTTGGGGACCTACAGGGAACAGTCAGCCCCTAGAAGTAGGGGCTGCATTGAGGGAGTCCCTACCTACTCTGGTCTCATCCCATGGGGATTACAGGGGAGTCTATGATGGAGACCCAATATACAAAATCAGGTGTGTAAATGATTATTTGTTTAGGCTGACATAAGAAATAGCAACAAACACATATACTTGAAAACTGAGAAAAACATCACTAAATCTTGAGAAACTATTTCTATTAATAGTTAGAAATGGAATCTATCATGGGTTCAATCCCTAGGTAGAGAAGATCCCCTGGAGAAGGAAATGGCAACCCACTCCAGTATTCCTGCCTGGGAAATCCCATGGACAGAGGAGCCTGGCAGCCTGCAGTCCATGGGGGTCACAGAAGAGTCAGAAACAACTTAGTTACTAAACAACAACAGCAAACAACACCACCCATATTCCTATAAAACTGTTTGCCTTTCTTTTGTTTATTCTCTTCATTCTTTTATCTGTCAGCGGTTGTATTAGCAGAAATAATTGCACGTTAAAACAAGAAATATATTTTATCCTTTTCTATACTATTGTTCAAATTTTGATTTCTTTATTGACACCTGGATGCACAAATTGTACAGCTTCACACACTGACATGTTTTTGATGCTTCTGTAGTTTCGTGCTTTATTGTCACAGGACATCTAACCAATCCTATTTTGCACAAGTTTTTAAGAAATAAAAATTATATGTCGTATTTAAATGATGCATTTTGAATTTTCAAGTATATTTCTGAAAACAGAAAACTTCCATTTTGATTGGGTAGTCATTGAAAAACAAATTCTCTTATAATTTTCATATCTGATGATTGGAATCATTTTTCATTTTATTTTCTAGGTTTATGCACTTCGAACCACTTTGTTGGCTTCCCATGTGGCTCAGTGGTAAAGAATCTGCCTGCTAAGCAGGAGTCATGGGTTCAGTCCCTGGGTTGGGAAGATCACCTGAGAAGGAAATGGCAAACCGCTTCCTTCACTTTCTCAGTGCTGGACACTGAAGAACATTCTCTAATTACAAAATTACCTTTTTCATACCACGATGCAGGATGAGTTGGCACAGTATGCTAAACTAGTATTCCCAGAAGCTTTAAAGAAAAAATTATCCATTTCTGACTTTACTTCATCTCCGTTTGCTGCACGTGGGATTTTTCTAGTTGTGGTGAGTGGAGGCTGCTCTTCTGTTGTGGTGCGAGGTCTTCTCATTGCAGTGACTCTCTTATTGCAGAGCAAAGGCTCCGGGGCACATGGGCTCAGTTGCCCTACTGTATGTGGGATCTTCCTAGACTGGGATTGAACTGGTGTCCCTTGTGTTGCACAGTATGATTCTTAACCACTGGACCTCTAGGGAAGGTCCCCCAAAAGCTGTTTTTACACAGTTGGAACTAGTAATAACTATACTCAGGAGTTACTGTGAATCATGTGTCTTAGAATGCAAACAAAATTAGAGGAAAGAGAAGGAAGTCTTATTTGATTCCATATCTTACTTTTGCATATAAATCCAAAAATCTACAACCATTTGGTAGTGAGAGTCCATGACTCAAACTTTATTAATGTGTTAGCCAAGGTTAAACAGAGAAACAAAATCCATAGGAGATAAGTGTATATGGAGAGGGAGAAGAGATAACTAGATTTCTTTTAAGGAATTGACTCACTTGATAATGGAGGCAAATGCAGAATTTGCAGAGTAGCCTGAAGACCCAGGGAGGAGCTACTGAGTCTGGCGGCGGTCTGCTGACAGAATCCCGTCTACCCATAGGGAGCTCAATCTTTTTATTAAAAAACCTTGAGGGCTTCCCTGGTGGTCCAGTGGGTAGAGAGTCCGCCTTGCAGTGCATGGGGAGCCAGTTCGATCCCTGGCTCAGGAAGATCCCACATGCCCCGGAGCGACTGAGCGAGTGTGTCCAATTATAATTTTCATATCTGATGATTGGAATCATTGTCATTTTATTTTCTAGGTTTATGCACTTCGAACCACTTTGTTGGCTTCCCATGTGGCTCAGTGGTAAAGAATCTGCCTGCTAAGCAGGAGTCATGGGTTCAGTCCCTGGGTTGGGAAGATCACCTGAGAAGGAAATGGCAAACCGCTTCCTTCACTTTCTCAGTGCTGGACACTGAAGAACATTCTCTAATTACAAAATTACCTTTTTCATACCACGATGCAGGATGAGTTGGCACAGTATGCTAAACTAGTATTCCCAGAAGCTTTAAAGAAAAAATTATCCATTTCTGACTTTACTTCATCTCCGTTTGCTGCACGTGGGATTTTTCTAGTTGTGGTGAGTGGAGGCTGCTCTTCTGTTGTGGTGCGAGGTCTTCTCATTGCAGTGACTCTCTTATTGCAGAGCAAAGGCTCCGGGGCACATGGGCTCAGTTGCCCTACTGTATGTGGGATCTTCCTAGACTGGGATTGAACTGGTGTCCCTTGTGTTGCACAGTATGATTCTTAACCACTGGACCTCTAGGGAAGGTCCCCCAAAAGCTGTTTTTACACAGTTGGAACTAGTAATAACTATACTCAGGAGTTACTGTGAATCATGTGTCTTAGAATGCAAACAAAATTAGAGGAAAGAGAAGGAAGTCTTATTTGATTCCATATCTTACTTTTGCATATAAATCCAAAAATCTACAACCATTTGGTAGTGAGAGTCCATGACTCAAACTTTATTAATGTGTTAGCCAAGGTTAAACAGAGAAACAAAATCCATAGGAGATAAGTGTATATGGAGAGGGAGAAGAGATAACTAGATTTCTTTTAAGGAATTGACTCACTTGATAATGGAGGCAAATGCAGAATTTGCAGAGTAGCCTGAAGACCCAGGGAGGAGCTACTGAGTCTGGCGGCGGTCTGCTGACAGAATCCCGTCTACCCATAGGGAGCTCAATCTTTTTATTAAAAAACCTTGAGGGCTTCCCTGGTGGTCCAGTGGGTAGAGAGTCCGCCTTGCAGTGCATGGGGAGCCAGTTCGATCCCTGGCTCAGGAAGATCCCACATGCCCCGGAGCGACTGAGCGAGTGTGTCCAATTATGAGCCAGTGCTCTGGAGCGCATGCGACTGGAGCCCGCGCTCTGCTACAAGAGAGGCCACTGCAATGGGAGACCCACACAAGTCAAAGAACAAAGGTGGATGAAAATAAATAAAATGAAAGACCAATGAAGGAGGCAAAAATTAAAAAAAAAAAAAATTACCTTGAACAGATTGGAGGAGGTCCACCCGCATTATGGTCTACTTAATTCAAAGTTTACTGATTTTAAATCTACAGATGAGATTCAGTGTTAATCTTATCTTTAAAGATCACCTTCTACATGGGGCGATAGTCCAGAGGGGTGGGATTGGGGGGAACTGGTGGGGGGGGGGAGTGGGGACCAGGGATATGCATATGACTGATCTGGGAACATACATGCCTGTGAATAACAGAACTCCGTAAAACTTTTAAAATAAAGAGTTTAAGAAAAAAAAAAAAAAAGATCGCCTTCTAGAAACCTCTAGAATAATGTTTGACCAACTATCTGGGTCTCATTGCCTAATCAAATCGACACATCAAGTTAAGCGTTACAATGATGACTCTTCCTCTTGATCTGAGGAATTTAGCTGCCTCAAAAGGAAATCAATGAATAGAATAGTAAATGTAGGGCTTCCCCTGGTGCTCCAGTGGGTAAGGACACCGCCTTGCAGTGCAAGGGGCGCCAGTTCGATCCCTGGCCTGGGAGGATCACACGTGCCGCGGAGTGGCTGGACCCATGTGTCCAACTATGGAGTCGGAGCTCTGGAGTGCATGCGCCCAGAGCCGGCGCTCTGCAGCGACAGACGCCACCTCGATGGGAGGCCCACAGGAGCCAAAGAACAAAGACAGATGAAAATAGAGAAATGAAAGACCAATAGAAGTGGCCTGTCCGCTCCCCTCCCTCCCCAAACCAACCCCCACCCAAAATAAAATAAATAAATAAATCTTTAAAAAAAAAAAAATAGTAAATGTAATCTGAAGTATATGCACTGGAACAAAGGGACTGTACTGGTGTATAATGTTCATCCATAATAGCTACTCTCCAGGTAAATAGGATAGTTGCCCTTTTCCACCTTTGAGTAGCAGGATCGTATGACGACTACCACTGGGCCACTTCTTTATAAGTCAGAGTTAGGATTTATTACTCGTGTGTGAAGCTTTTAATTGCCAGTACAAGATTTCCCCTGCTGTGTTGGTCAAATGGGTTTCATGCTCCAGACGGTTCAACTACGTGGTGGTGGAGCCTCCATCTCTCTGGATTTCTGAGACATCACATACTGTTACAGTGGAGCACTGTAGTGGACTTTGCTGGAGTTAAATCACTGAGGTTTGGGATTTTTTTTTTTATTATTACTTCATCATAATCTATTCTAATACATGAACCAGTGAATTAAAATAGCCATGCTAATTTTTCATATTGCTTAGTTATTTTTATTTTGTTTTTACAGAGTTTCATTGTTTATAGATATGTATAATCCCAGATCAGTCGTAGGTATATCCCTGACCCCTCCCTACTGTGCCCTCGTCCCAGTCCCCCCATCCCACCCCTCCAGGCTGTCGCATAGCCCCCATGTAAGATCCCTTAGTCCCACAGCAAGTTGACAATAGTTATCTCTTTTACATAAGATAGTATACGTTTCCATGTTCCTTCCATATCTTTCACCCACCCTTCCCTCCTCTCAGTGTCCATGGTTCTGTTCTCTATATCTGTTTTTCTGTCACTGTTCTGCAGGTATATTTATCAGTGCCATCTTACTAGATTACATATATGTGTGTTAGTATACTGTATTTGTCCTTCTCTTTTTGACTTACTTCACTTTGTATAATAGGTTTTATATTCATCCACCTCATTAGGATCGACTCTTCTGCATTTCTTTTTATGGCTAAGAAATGTTCCATTGTATATATGTACCAGAGCCGCTTTATCCATTCATTCATTGTTGGACATCTAGGTTGCTTCCATGTTCTAGCTATTGTATAGAGATGCAATGAACATTGGGGCACAGATATCTCTTTCAATTTTGATTTCATCAGGGTACAAGCCTTAATAATGGGATTTCTGGGTCATATGGTGCTTCTATTTTTAGTTTTTTAAGGAATCTTCATACTGTCTTCCATAGTGGTTGTATGGATTTACATTCCCACCAACAGTGCAAGAGTGTTCCCTTTTTTTCACACCCTCTCCAGCATGAAATAGCCATGCTTCTTTTAAAGAGATAAGGGATGACATTAGCAGTGTAAAACACAACTAGAATTATAAGGAATAACCAAGTAAAAAATTAGGTCTGAAAAATTATTTGAAGTATGGAACCTAATGTATAGGATGACTAGATCTGGTAGATATAGCTGAAGAAAATTTAGTTGAGCTTAGCTTAAATTTGTTTATGGGGGACCCATCTCTCTGGATTTCTGAGACATCACATACTGTTACAGTGGAGCACTGTAGTGGACTTTGCTGGAGTTAAATCACTGAGGTTTGGGATTTTTTTTTTTATTATTACTTCATCATAATCTATTCTAATACATGAACCAGTGAATTAAAATAGCCATGCTAATTTTTCATATTGCTTAGTTATTTTTATTTTGTTTTTACAGAGTTTCATTGTTTATAGATATGTATAATCCCAGATCAGTCGTAGGTATATCCCTGACCCCTCCCTACTGTGCCCTCGTCCCAGTCCCCCCATCCCACCCTCCAGGCTGTCGATAGCCCCCATGTAAGATCCCTTAGTCCCACAGCAAGTTGACAATAGTTATCTCTTTTACATAAGATAGTATACGTTTCCATGTTCCTTCCATATCTTTCACCCACCCTTCCCTCCTCTCAGTGTCCATGGTTCTGTTCTCTATATCTGTTTTTCTGTCACTGTTCTGCAGGTATATTTATCAGTGCCATCTTACTAGATTACATATATGTGTGTTAGTATACTGTATTTGTCCTTCTCTTTTTGACTTACTTCACTTTGTATAATAGGTTTTATATTCATCCACCTCATTAGGATCGACTCTTCTGCATTTCTTTTTATGGCTAAGAAATGTTCCATTGTATATATGTACCAGAGCCGCTTTATCCATTCATTCATTGTTGGACATCTAGGTTGCTTCCATGTTCTAGCTATTGTATAGAGATGCAATGAACATTGGGGCACAGATATCTCTTTCAATTTTGATTTCATCAGGGTACAAGCCTTAATAATGGGATTTCTGGGTCATATGGTGCTTCTATTTTTAGTTTTTTAAGGAATCTTCATACTGTCTTCCATAGTGGTTGTATGGATTTACATTCCCACCAACAGTGCAAGAGTGTTCCCTTTTTTTCACACCCTCTCCAGCATGAAATAGCCATGCTTCTTTTAAAGAGATAAGGGATGACATTAGCAGTGTAAAACACAACTAGAATTATAAGGAATAACCAAGTAAAAAAAATTAGGTCTGAAAAATTATTTGAAGTATGGAACCTAATGTATAGGATGACTAGATCTGGTAGATATAGCTGAAGAAAATTTAGTTGAGTTGGAAAGTCAAATTGGACAACCCTCCAGAAGTCATTTGTAAGTAAAAATAGAAGAAAATATTTGAAGAAATAATGGAAATAAATTTCCAAGAAGGAAAAAAATAAGCTTCAGATATAAAGTGTTTGTAGGGCATCAATGAAAAATGAATATACTAAAGAAACCAAGAGACTAGTATCAAGTTAGGCTAGTGACAATTTTTAATTATCCCTCTACAATTTGTTTTTACCTGTTGCTCTATTTATGTCTCTGACTCCAGAGGTTTTTTTTTTTTTTTTTTCAGCACAGAATGAATCGTATACCTAATTTCTCACTATTTCTGCAATGACATGTGCCCTCTCTCTCTCTCTCTCTCTCTCTCTCTCTCTCTCTTTCTCTCTCTCACACACACACACACACACACACACAGATAATGAGCCATATTACATTTATTTTCCTATCTGGATAGTTGAATTGAGTTGAATTCAGTTCCGTATCCCCACAGTTAAAGGTTTTCAGACTGACTTTATCCATTCTTGCCTTGTTGAATGTATTTTTTCCCATTTTAAAAAAATATATATTTATTTTATTTGGCTTCACTGGGTCTTAATTGTACCACACGGGATCTTTAGTTGTGGCATGTGAACTCTTAGTCATAGTACATGAGATCTAGTTGCCTGACTAGGAATGGATCCTACACCCCCTATATTAAGAGCATGGCTGTCATAGCCACTGGACCACCAGGGAAATCCTTCCATTTAATTTTTAATGCTAGCTCAGTAACACATCAGGGAAGCCAATAAATACAGCTACCTTTTGAGTGAAAATGCACTCACTGGAGTAGTGAATATAAAAACACATGTTCTACTATTAAGAGATGCAATGACATTAGATATCTCTTTCAATTTTGATTTCATCAGGGTACAAGCCTTAATAATGGGATTTCTGGGTCATATGGTGCTTCTATTTTAGTTTTTAAGGAATCTTCATACTGTCTTCCATAGTGGTTGTATGGATTTACATTCCCACCAACAGTGCAAGAGTGTTCCCTTTTTTTCACACCCTCTCCAGCATGAAATAGCCATGCTTCTTTTAAAGAGATAAGGGATGACATTAGCAGTGTAAAACACAACTAGAATTATAAGGAATAACCAAGTAAAAAAAATTAGGTCTGAAAAATTATTTGAAGTATGGAACCTAATGTATAGGATGACTAGATCTGGTAGATATAGCTGAAGAAAATTTAGTTGAGTTGGAAAGTCAAATTGGACAACCCTCCAGAAGTCATTTGTAAGTAAAAATAGAAGAAAATATTTGAAGAAATAATGGAAATAAATTTCCAAGAAGGAAAAAAATAAGCTTCAGATATAAAGTGTTTGTAGGGCATCAATGAAAAATGAATATACTAAAGAAACCAAGAGACTAGTATCAAGTTAGGCTAGTGACAATTTTTAATTATCCCTCTACAATTTGTTTTTACCTGTTGCTCTATTTATGTCTCTGACTCCAGAGGTTTTTTTTTTTTTTTTTTCAGCACAGAATGAATCGTATACCTAATTTCTCACTATTTCTGCAATGACATGTGCCCTCTCTCTCTCTCTCTCTCTCTCTCTCTCTCTCTCTCTCTCTCTCTCTCTCTCTCTTTCTCTCTCTCACACACACACACACACACACACACAGATAATGAGCCATATTACATTTATTTTCCTATCTGGATAGTTGAATTGAGTTGAATTCAGTTCCGTATCCCCACAGTTAAAGGTTTTCAGACTGACTTTATCCATTCTTGCCTTGTTGAATGTATTTTTTCCCATTTTAAAAAAATATATATTTATTTTATTTGGCTTCACTGGGTCTTAATTGTACCACACGGGATCTTTAGTTGTGGCATGTGAACTCTTAGTCATAGTACATGAGATCTAGTTGCCTGACTAGGAATGGATCCTACACCCCCTATATTAAGAGCATGGCTGTCATAGCCACTGGACCACCAGGGAAATCCTTCCATTTAATTTTTAATGCTAGCTCAGTAACACATCAGGGAAGCCAATAAATACAGCTACCTTTTGAGTGAAAATGCACTCACTGGAGTAGTGAATATAAACCAATCACAGGAACTACTATAGGTGATACTATCTGTAATCGCTGCAGACATCTATAACTAGATACATAGTGATCACTATGTAACCACTGTAGATACTACTTTACTACCAATATTAAAGGTGGATAAAATTTTGTATCTATAAATTCACATAACATAAAATGAGTAAACATAAATACATATAATTTTAAACGTTTATATGAGCAGAGAAAGACTGTTACTGTCATCTTATAGAAAAGCAAATTGAAGCTTAAGAGTGGTTACTTTTCTGAGAGACCACTGCGAATATGAAGTTGTTTTTGAGATTCGTGCTGTTTATGGTAGATCATGCTATGTCATTCAAAGAAGACTAAATATGATTTTAAACCTTTTAAACCTTTCAAGCTACTTTTAAACCTTTCAGGCTAAATTTAATCAATCTTTAACATTCAATTTTTAGTTTAAACCTACATCTCTGTGACCTCATGTGTAAACATAGGCACATACACACCACCTACACATGAGTTCACATTCTGCCTGAATACATACTTAGAAGAAGAGAATGCATCATTTTCCTAATGCTTGATTTTTTCCTTATAATGAAGACCATAATTTATTAGGCAACTTTATATGCCAGATGCTTTAGACATTAAATAATTCTAAAACCCTAATTCTATATTAATTAGAGACATTAAGTCACTCATTTAAAGTCTCTAAGCTAATAAGCACAGAGCCAGAATTCAAATCAATACTGACTCCAATTCCTTGTGTTGAATAACTTGGCACTACAGATAGCTGAACATAAATGTAAAGCTCCAGGGATTAGTTTTATTATGGGTTGCCTTGTTGAATGTATTTTTTCCCATTTTAAAAAAATATATATTTATTTTATTTGGCTTCACTGGGTCTTAATTGTACCACACGGGATCTTTAGTTGTGGCATGTGAACTCTTAGTCATAGTACATGAGATCTAGTTGCCTGACTAGGAATGGATCCTACACCCCCTATATTAAGAGCATGGCTGTCATAGCCACTGGACCACCAGGGAAATCCTTCCATTTAATTTTTAATGCTAGCTCAGTAACACATCAGGGAAGCCAATAAATACAGCTACCTTTTGAGTGAAAATGCACTCACTGGAGTAGTGAATATAAACCAATCACAGGAACTACTATAGGTGATACTATCTGTAATCGCTGCAGACATCTATAACTAGATACATAGTGATCACTATGTAACCACTGTAGATACTACTTTACTACCAATATTAAAGGTGGATAAAATTTTGTATCTATAAATTCACATAACATAAAATGAGTAAACATAAATACATATAATTTTAAACGTTTATATGAGCAGAGAAAGACTGTTACTGTCATCTTATAGAAAAGCAAATTGAAGCTTAAGAGTGGTTACTTTTCTGAGAGACCACTGCGAATATGAAGTTGTTTTTGAGATTCGTGCTGTTTATGGTAGATCATGCTATGTCATTCAAAGAAGACTAAATATGATTTTAAACCTTTTAAACCTTTCAAGCTACTTTTAAACCTTTCAGGCTAAATTTAATCAATCTTTAACATTCAATTTTTAGTTTAAACCTACATCTCTGTGACCTCATGTGTAAACATAGGCACATACACACCACCTACACATGAGTTCACATTCTGCCTGAATACATACTTAGAAGAAGAGAATGCATCATTTTCCTAATGCTTGATTTTTTTTCCTTATAATGAAGACCATAATTTATTAGGCAACTTTATATGCCAGATGCTTTAGACATTAAATAATTCTAAAACCCTAATTCTATATTAATTAGAGACATTAAGTCACTCATTTAAAGTCTCTAAGCTAATAAGCAGCAGAGCCAGAATTCAAATCAATACTGACTCCAATTCCCTTGTGTTGAATAACTTGGCACTACAGATAGCTGAACATAAATGTAAAGCTCCAGGGATTAGTTTTATGAATGAGTTGGGAAACAATATACTCAAAAGGTGAGATAAGGTGAGAGTCCATGAAGGACTTGGTCCTAACAGTGGCAGTTCTAGGGTAAGTTTGTGGCCTGAGCCCATGCAACTCCTGGTGAAGACTCAGATTCATTCACAGAAGGAATTCAGGGGCTGGCTGGGCACCTGGACCGAAATGGCAGGGCACACAGACTCCAGGTAGTGTGTCCTTCAGAGAGCATGTCCTTCAGGGAGCATGTCCTCTTACACCCGTGGACTCCTTGCCTTATAGATTTGGCTCTAGTTTTGAGGGTAGTAGTAATACCTTGTAAATATTTAACTTCCCAGTTTTTACTAAATGGAAGGAAATGAGATTTCTTTTCTGTTTTTTTTTTTTTTAAAGATTTATTTATTTATTTATTTTGGGCAGGGGTCAGGTTGGGGAGGGAGGGGAGTGGGCGGGCCACTTCTATTGGTCTTTTATTTCTCTATTTTCATTCGTCTACGGTTCTTTGGCTCCTGCGGGCCCCCCATTGCGGTGGCGTCTGTCGTCGCAGAGCGCCAGCTCTGGGCGCATGCGCTCCAGAGCTCCGGCTCGGTGATTGGACACATCAGTCCAGCCGCTCCGCGGCACATGGGATCTTCCCAGGCCAGGGCTCGAACCGGCTCCCCTTGCACTGCAAGGCGGTGTCCTTACCCACTGGACCACCAGGGGAAGCCCGGAAATGAGATTTCTTATTCCAGATGAAAAGACAATGGGAACTAGAATAGTTTATGTTTTTTTTTTTACTTAAAAAAGTTTTATGTTGGCATATAGCTGATTAACAGTGTTGTGTTAGGTTTTGGTGTACAGGTGATTCAGTTATACATGTACATGTATCTATTCTTATTCAAATTCTTTTCTCATTTAGATTATTCTGGCATTAATTGTCCAGTATGAAAAAACCTTTTAATGCTTGATTTTTCCTTATAATGAAGACCATAATTTATTAGGCAACTTTATATGCCAGATGCTTTAGACATTAAATAATTCTAAAACCCTAATTCTATATTAATTAGAGACATTAAGTCACTCATTTAAAGTCTCTAAGCTAATAAGCAGCAGAGCCAGAATTCAAATCAATACTGACTCCAATTCCCTTGTGTTGAATAACTTGGCACTACAGATAGCTGAACATAAATGTAAAGCTCCAGGGATTAGTTTTATGAATGAGTTGGGAAACAATATACTCAAAAGGTGAGATAAGGTGAGAGTCCATGAAGGACTTGGTCCTAACAGTGGCAGTTCTAGGGTAAGTTTGTGGCCTGAGCCCATGCAACTCCTGGTGAAGACTCAGATTCATTCACAGAAGGAATTCAGGGGCTGGCTGGGCACCTGGACCGAAATGGCAGGGCACACAGACTCCAGGTAGTGTGTCCTTCAGAGAGCATGTCCTTCAGGGAGCATGTCCTCTTACACCCGTGGACTCCTTGCCTTATAGATTTGGCTCTAGTTTTGAGGGTAGTAGTAATACCTTGTAAATATTTAACTTCCCAGTTTTTACTAAATGGAAGGAAATGAGATTTCTTTTCTGTTTTTTTTTTTTTTTTTTTTTTAAGATTTATTTATTTATTTACTTTGGGCAGGGGTCAGGTTGGGGAGGGAGGGGAGTGGGCGGGCCACTTCTATTGGTCTTTTATTTCTCTATTTTCATTCGTCTACGGTTCTTTGGCTCCTGCGGGCCCCCCATTGCGGTGGCGTCTGTCGTCGCAGAGCGCCAGCTCTGGGCGCATGCGCTCCAGAGCTCCGGCTCGGTGATTGGACACATCAGTCCAGCCGCTCCGCGGCACATGGGATCTTCCCAGGCCAGGGCTCGAACCGGCTCCCCTTGCACTGCAAGGCGGTGTCCTTACCCACTGGACCACCAGGGGAAGCCCGGAAATGAGATTTCTTATTCCAGATGAAAAGACAATGGGAACTAGAATAGTTTATGTTTTTTTTTTTACTTAAAAAAGTTTTATGTTGGCATATAGCTGATTAACAGTGTTGTGTTAGGTTTTGGTGTACAGGTGATTCAGTTATACATGTACATGTATCTATTCTTATTCAAATTCTTTTCTCATTTAGGTTATTCTGGCATATTGACCAGAGTTCCCTGTCCTTGTTAGTTATCTGTTTTAAATATAGCACTGTAAACATGTCAATCCCAAATTCTCAGTCTTTCTGTCTCCCCAAACCTTCTCTTTTAATATTTAGAAGTTCTTTCTCTAAGTCAGTGAATGTGTTTCTGTTTTGTAAATAAGTTCATTTGTATCCTTCTTTGGTTAGAATATTTTAATTTTAAGAAACCTTTTTTGGAAATTAGATAATCAGAGATAGAATATCTACCATATACGGCTAATGATTAAGATAAATTAAACTCATTAGGGATGAAATAAATGTAGATTAAAGCAATAAAAATGTCATTTCTCATCTTTCTAATTAACACAGCTTCTTTTAGAATAAAGGTAAGCTAAATGCTAGTGAGATGTGAGGCTATCACTTAAATGTAAAATTAGTGGAAGAATTATCTGTCATAAACTCTTTTTATATTAATTGCTAATTCTTTTTTTTAGCCTCTTTTTAATTGATTTTTATTTATTTATTTTTCATGTATCTTTACTCTTCGGCCTGTGTGGGCCTCCCATTGCAGTG
Source organism: Tragulus kanchil (assembly GCA_022376925.1). NCBI lineage: Eukaryota > Metazoa > Chordata > Mammalia > Artiodactyla > Tragulidae > Tragulus > Tragulus kanchil. Next base: position 49,588,630 of record JAIOJX010000029.1, on the reverse strand, counting down.
GCCTCTCTCGCTGCAGAGGACCGGCTCTGGGCCGTTGCACTCCAGAGTGCTGGCTCATAATTGGACACACCGGTCTAGCAGATCCACGGCACGTGGGATCCTCCTGAGCCAGGGATCAAACCGGTGCTGCTTGCACTGCAAGGCGAACTCTTTACCCACTGGACCACCAGGGAAGTCCTGTCATAAACTCTTGTTCAAATTTGGAGATTTTAACAAAATGTCTGAAGATTTCCCTGTTGGCCCAATAATTTCACTTACGAAATATTGTCTAAAATCTAATCTGAGGTGCCTATAAAACCATAATATATATAGGTATGTGCATTATAATGTTATATATGATGACTTAAAATGGGGGTAACCTAGTAAACTTAATAATTATAAAGTAGATACTACTCAGCTGTTAAAAGAAATGCAGAAGACTCAGTCCTAATGAAGTGGCTGGCTCTAGAACCTATCATAAAAAGTGAAGTCAAAAAGAGAAAGACAAATACAGTATACTAACACACATATATGTAATCTAGTAGGACGGTCTTGATAACACATGCAGTGAACTCATGGAAAAACAGACAGAGCATAGACATAGGGACTTTGTGGGGAAGAAATAGGGAGGGAGAGGCATAAAGGAAGTAACATGGAAACCTATAGTGTCATGTGTGGAAAAGATAGCTATTGTCATTGTGCTAAGGGAATAGGAGTGCTTACAATGGCGTGGGGCGATGATACGGAGGGGTGGGAAGAGGGGAAGTGGTGGGGTAGGGACCAGGGATATGCATATGACTGATCTGGGAACATACATGTCTGTGAACAACAAAACTCTGTAAAACCTTTAAAATAAAGAATAAAATAAAATAAAATAAAAAATCAAAAAAAAAAAGTAGATATATAGAATTTAGTAAACATACCAGAAGATGACTTACAAAAGTTTTTAATAAAAAATCAAAAAAATAATAAATAAATAAAGTAGATATATAGAATTTAGTAAACATACCAGAAGATGACTTACAAAAGTTTTTAATAACAGGGGAATATTTGTACTCTAAATTTCAAAATCAATGATAGCTCATTTGTGTGAACAATATCATATCTATCCATAAATATATTTATAAATAAAAAACTAGAAGCAATTATACTAAAATCATAAACAAAGATGATAATAGTTAAAACAAATCCCACAGTTGGTGGACAGTGAGACTGTATGGGGCATTAAGTCTGGGTTTTCCACTGTTAGGTCTCCATGAGATAAATAACATGTTGAGATTTTGATTTTGTGAACAACAAAAAAATGGGTATATTGCTAAACATTTATACCACTTTAATCAATTAGGATAATTTTCCATTGATTTGGGTAGTATGATGTCTGAGAAATTAATGGTGATATTCCTTTGCCTATTTGTCACTTAGAAAAAGGGTCTAGTGATTAATATCATAAGTAGCAGGCTACACTGTAATTTTTATTCATATTATACCAACATTAAAACCATTTGAGGGTTTCCCTAGTGGTCCAGTGGGTAAAGAGTTTGCCTTGCATTGAAAGGGGCACAGGTTTGATCCCTAGTCCAGAAGATTAAAGAAATCAGAAGACTCAATGAAGTGGCTGGCTCTAGAACCTATCATAAAAAGTGAAGTCAAAAAGAGAAAGACAAATACAGTATACTAACACACATATATGTAATCTAGTAGGACGGTCTTGATAACACATGCAGTGAACTCATGGAAAAACAGACAGAGCATAGACATAGGGACTTTGTGGGGAAGAAATAGGGAGGGAGAGGCATAAAGGAAGTAACATGGAAACCTATAGTGTCATGTGTGGAAAAGATAGCTATTGTCATTGTGCTAAGGGAATAGGAGTGCTTACAATGGCGTGGGGCGATGATACGGAGGGGTGGGAAGAGGGGAAGTGGTGGGGTAGGGACCAGGGATATGCATATGACTGATCTGGGAACATACATGTCTGTGAACAACAAAACTCTGTAAAACCTTTAAAATAAAGAATAAAATAAAATAAAATAAAAAATCAAAAAAAAAAAGTAGATATATAGAATTTAGTAAACATACCAGAAGATGACTTACAAAAGTTTTTAATAAAAAATCAAAAAAATAATAAATAAATAAAGTAGATATATAGAATTTAGTAAACATACCAGAAGATGACTTACAAAAGTTTTTAATAACAGGGGAATATTTGTACTCTAAATTTCAAAATCAATGATAGCTCATTTGTGTGAACAATATCATATCTATCCATAAATATATTTATAAATAAAAAACTAGAAGCAATTATACTAAAATCATAAACAAAGATGATAATAGTTAAAACAAATCCCACAGTTGGTGGACAGTGAGACTGTATGGGGCATTAAGTCTGGGTTTTCCACTGTTAGGTCTCCATGAGATAAATAACATGTTGAGATTTTGATTTTGTGAACAACAACAAAAAAATGGGTATATTGCTAAACATTTATACCACTTTAATCAATTAGGATAATTTTCCATTGATTTGGGTAGTATGATGTCTGAGAAATTAATGGTGATATTCCTTTGCCTATTTGTCACTTAGAAAAAGGGTCTAGTGATTAATATCATAAGTAGCAGGCTACACTGTAATTTTTATTCATATTATACCAACATTAAAACCATTTGAGGGTTTCCCTAGTGGTCCAGTGGGTAAAGAGTCTGCCTTGCATTGAAAGGGGCACAGGTTTGATCCCTAGTCCAGGAAGATTCCACGTACAGAGGAAGCAGCTGGGCCAGTGTATCCAATTACCAGCCAGTGCTCTGGAGCACATGCACCCAGAGCCAGTGCTCTGCAACCAGAGAGGCTGCTGTGATGGGAGGCCCACACATGCCAAAGAGTAAAGATCAGTGAAAAATAAAGATGATTATACATATCTGTAAACAACAAAACTCTGTAAAAGTAAAAACTAAAATAAAAATAATTGTTAAAAAGAAAAAAGATGTCGTAGAGGCAAAAAAAAAAAGAGAAAAAGATGGAAAAATCATTTGTGAAAATTGATGTTCTTTGAATGTTGAAACATTATTTAAAATTTTTAGACTAGCCAGTCTTTAGTACTTTTTTTATTATTTTATTCAATAAATCTTTATGACTCTTTATTCAACAAACCTTTGTAAAACATGATATTCCAAGTACCGATAAAATACAGATACAAACAGAAATGATCTGCAGTTTTGGAATTCTTTAGAATTAATGTATCAAATTAAATATTCCTCATAAGCTCTGTAATCATATTGATTCCTCAAAATTGTTTGAGAGTGTCCCATTTATGAGGACAAAAGATTCCCAAATGAAAACTACCAGGTATCAGGGAGGGCACAGAGAGGTGGTTTGGATTGCCTTACTCAAAGAGAGTAGATTTAAATTGGGCTTCAGAGAATTATAGATCCCACAGTTGGTGGACAGTGAGACTGTATGGGGCATTAAGTCTGGGTTTTCCACTGTTAGGTCTCCATGAGATAAATAACATGTTGAGATTTTGATTTTGTGAACAACAACAAAAAAATGGGTATATTGCTAAACATTTATACCACTTTAATCAATTAGGATAATTTTCCATTGATTTGGGTAGTATGATGTCTGAGAAATTAATGGTGATATTCCTTTGCCTATTTGTCACTTAGAAAAAGGGTCTAGTGATTAATATCATAAGTAGCAGGCTACACTGTAATTTTTATTCATATTATACCAACATTAAAACCATTTGAGGGTTTCCCTAGTGGTCCAGTGGGTAAAGAGTCTGCCTTGCATTGAAAGGGGCACAGGTTTGATCCCTAGTCCAGGAAGATTCCACGTACAGAGGAAGCAGCTGGGCCAGTGTATCCAATTACCAGCCAGTGCTCTGGAGCACATGCACCCAGAGCCAGTGCTCTGCAACCAGAGAGGCTGCTGTGATGGGAGGCCCACACATGCCAAAGAGTAAAGATCAGTGAAAAATAAAGATGATTATACATATCTGTAAATAACAAAACTCTGTAAAAGTAAAAACTAAAATAAAAATAATTGTTAAAAAGAAAAAAAAGATGTCGTAGAGGCAAAAAAAAAAAGAGAAAAAGATGGAAAAATCATTTGTGAAAATTGATGTTCTTTGAATGTTGAAACATTATTTAAAATTTTTAGACTAGCCAGTCTTTAGTACTTTTTTTATTATTTTATTCAATAAATCTTTATGACTCTTTATTCAACAAACCTTTGTAAAACATGATATTCCAAGTACCGATAAAATACAGATACAAACAGAAATGATCTGCAGTTTTGGAATTCTTTAGAATTAATGTATCAAATTAAATATTCCTCATAAGCTCTGTAATCATATTGATTCCTCAAAATTGTTTGAGAGTGTCCCATTTATGAGGACAAAAGATTCCCAAATGAAAACTACCAGGTATCAGGGAGGGCACAGAGAGGTGGTTTGGATTGCCTTACTCAAAGAGAGTAGATTTAAATTGGGCTTCAGAGAGACTGTGATGGTGATGAACTGGCTACTGAAAATGACAGAAAACTTTGTTGCTGTTTCTAAGTGACCTTCATTGCCCTTTTTTTACCCTGAGTTCCTCCATAAATTAATTCTTAAAGTATATTCTAATAAAACAAATTTTTGAAAGCTAAGGAAGATATCATAAATAAGATTGTTAATTAAAGCATTAAAAAAATCTGAAAGAGTGGTAATTTCTCAAGATTCAGTTGTGAAAATTCACTGTAATATCTATGTGGAAAATGCTAAATGACTACAAATATATTCTTCACTACAGTCTGAAGCCCTAAAAATGATACAATTGGAGCATCAAAAAACAAAAATTTTTAACCATTTTATATTGACGCACAGTTGATTTACAGTGTTATGTTCACAACAAAGTAATTCAGTTATACTTACATGTTTTTGTTGTTGTTTAGTCACTGAGTCATCACCCACCAGGCTCCTCTGTCCATGGGATTCCCCAGCTAAGAGTACTAGAGTGGGTTGCCTTTTACTTCTCCAGGGGATCTTTCCCACCAAGGGGCTGAACCTGTGTCTCCTGCATTGGCAGGTGGATTCTCTACCACTGGGCCACTAAGGATGCCCTATATGTATGTACATACATATATATGTATATATTTTCAGATGATTTTCTATTATACATTGTTAAATATAATTCCTTGTGCAGTATGGTAGGTCCTTGTGATTTATCTATTTTTATATAGTGGTATGTATATGTTAATCCTAAACTCCTAATTTTTCTCTCCCACAACCCATGCCCCATTTGTCTAAATCTTTATGACTCTTTATTCAACAAACCTTTGTAAAACATGATATTCCAAGTACCGATAAAATACAGATACAAACAGAAATGATCTGCAGTTTTGGAATTCTTTAGAATTAATGTATCAAATTAAATATTCCTCATAAGCTCTGTAATCATATTGATTCCTCAAAATTGTTTGAGAGTGTCCCATTTATGAGGACAAAAGATTCCCAAATGAAAACTACCAGGTATCAGGGAGGGCACAGAGAGGTGGTTTGGATTGCCTTACTCAAAGAGAGTAGATTTAAATTGGGCTTCAGAGAGACTGTGATGGTGATGAACTGGCTACTGAAAATGACAGAAAACTTTGTTGCTGTTTCTAAGTGACCTTCATTGCCCTTTTTTTACCCTGAGTTCCTCCATAAATTAATTCTTAAAGTATATTCTAATAAAACAAATTTTTGAAAGCTAAGGAAGATATCATAAATAAGATTGTTAATTAAAGCATTAAAAAAATCTGAAAGAGTGGTAATTTCTCAAGATTCAGTTGTGAAAATTCACTGTAATATCTATGTGGAAAATGCTAAATGACTACAAATATATTCTTCACTACAGTCTGAAGCCCTAAAAATGATACAATTGGAGCATCAAAAAACAAAAATTTTTAACCATTTTTATATTGACGCACAGTTGATTTACAGTGTTATGTTCACAACAAAGTAATTCAGTTATACTTACATGTTTTTGTTGTTGTTTAGTCACTGAGTCATCACCCACCAGGCTCCTCTGTCCATGGGATTCCCCAGCTAAGAGTACTAGAGTGGGTTGCCTTTTACTTCTCCAGGGGATCTTTCCCACCAAGGGGCTGAACCTGTGTCTCCTGCATTGGCAGGTGGATTCTCTACCACTGGGCCACTAAGGATGCCCTATATGTATGTACATACATATATATGTATATATTTTCAGATGATTTTCTATTATACATTGTTAAATATAATTCCTTGTGCAGTATGGTAGGTCCTTGTGATTTATCTATTTTTATATAGTGGTATGTATATGTTAATCCTAAACTCCTAATTTTTCTCTCCCCACAACCCATGCCCCCCATCCACTTTGGTAACCATAAATTTGTTTTCTGTGTCTATGAGTCTACTCCTCTTTTATAAACAAGTTCATTTGTATCTTTTTTTTTAGATTCTACATATATGTGATATCATATGATATTTGTCTTTGTCTGATTTACTTCATTTAAGATGATAATCTCTAGATCCTTCCATGTTTTTGCAAATAATATTATGTCATTCTTTTTATGGCTAAGTACTATTCCATCATGTGTGTGTATATGTGTGTGTGTGTGTGTGTATTTATACCATATTTTCTTTATCTATTCATCTATATCTGTGAACATTTAGGTTGCTTCCATGTCTTGGCTTAAAAACAATTTAAAATTCGTTTCCTTAATATTCGTTATGTCATCTAGCAATGAGAAAGAGAGAAGCCCTGACATTTACTTATTTTTTTGGGCCACTTCTACTGGTCTTTCATTTATTTACTTTCATCCATCTTTGTTCTTTGGCCTGTGTGGGCCTCCCATTGCAGTGGCCTCTCTCGCCATAGAGCACCAGCTCTGGGCACATGTGCTCCAGAGCACTGGCTTGGTAGTTGGACACATTGGTCCAGCCACTCCACACCCCGTGGGATCTTCCCAGGCCAGGGATCGAACTGGCGCTCCTTGCACTGCAAGGTGGTGTCTTTACCCACTGGACCACCAGGGAGCCCCTGACTTTTATTTTTAATTAAAAAGAGCATTTTATTGAATGATGAAAAAACATACTATTCTGAGCTGATAAAATGTTTTCACAACAAAGTAATTCAGTTATACTACATGGGAGTCACTAGAGTTGGGATTCCCCAGCTAAGAGTACTAGAGTGGGTTGCCTTACTTCTCCAGGGGATCTTTCCCACCAAGGGGCTGAACCTGTGTCTCCTGCATTGGCAGGTGGATTCTCTACCACTGGGCCACTAAGGATGCCCTATATGTATGTACATACATATATATGTATATATTTTCAGATGATTTTCTATTATACATTGTTAAATATAATTCCTTGTGCAGTATGGTAGGTCCTTGTGATTTATCTATTTTTATATAGTGGTATGTATATGTTAATCCTAAACTCCTAATTTTTCTCCCCACAACCCATGCCCCCCATCCACTTTGGTAACCATAAATTTGTTTTCTGTGTCTATGAGTCTACTCCTCTTTTATAAACAAGTTCATTTGTATCTTTTTTTTTAGATTCTACATATATGTGATATCATATGATATTTGTCTTTGTCTGATTTACTTCATTTAAGATGATAATCTCTAGATCCTTCCATGTTTTTGCAAATAATATTATGTCATTCTTTTTATGGCTAAGTACTATTCCATCATGTGTGTGTATATGTGTGTGTGTGTGTGTGTATTTATACCATATTTTCTTTATCTATTCATCTATATCTGTGAACATTTAGGTTGCTTCCATGTCTTGGCTTAAAAACAATTTAAAATTCGTTTCCTTAATATTCGTTATGTCATCTAGCAATGAGAAAGAGAGAAGCCCTGACATTTACTTATTTTTTTGGGCCACTTCTACTGGTCTTTCATTTATTTACTTTCATCCATCTTTGTTCTTTGGCCTGTGTGGGCCTCCCATTGCAGTGGCCTCTCTCGCCATAGAGCACCAGCTCTGGGCACATGTGCTCCAGAGCACTGGCTTGGTAGTTGGACACATTGGTCCAGCCACTCTGCGGCACATGGGATCTTCCCAGGCCAGGGATCGAACTGGCGCTCCTTGCACTGCAAGGTGGTGTCCTTACCCACTGGACCACCAGGGGAGCCCCTGACTTTTATTTTTTAATTAAAAAAGAGCATTTTATTGAATGATGAAAACATACTAACTGATATTTTTGATATTAACATATTCTGAGCAAGTAGTTATAAATGAAGTAGTAATTGATTTCAGAGGAGAAACACAGATTTTTTCCTCCAGGAAGATGAAATAATAAATAAATTCTTTTTGACAGTTCCATGCTAAATCCATTTACTTAGAAAAACTATATCATGCAGCTGTGATTGTTGCAGAAGTTACACTACTAGTCAATTTAAATCATATTATTTAGAAAAGAACTTCTACCTCATGAAATTTAGAGTGTCACAAGATAGAATACTTTATCTTGAAAAAAAAGAAAACCAAGTCTCATCATTGAAGTGTCCTTGTAATATGTTCACCAACAGTATTAACAAAAACAAATACAAAAAAAAGAAAAATTCTGCTTTTTCCCTATTGAATTGACTTTGTAAAGTATCATGAAAGAATGGTTTTTGTGAATGGTATCTTATAACAATTACTTGATAAAGAGTTATGTCACTTTATTAATAAGCAGCTGATGCAACATTTAAAAACATCCATTTATATACACACAAAACACACAGAGCTTAGTGATGAACATGTCTTATTAATTGAAGTTCTACTTGAACTGAAATTTTTAAGCTCTTCAGTATTCATTCAGCTTCACCCATTACATCTTTTTTTCACAAGTTATAAACATTTTATCTACTTCTCTAAATGAGATTCTTTTAAAAATATTGCTGGCAGTCAGTTTTCATCAATCAAGTTCTTTGTCTTTCTTATCAGTTCTCTCCTTTAAAAAAGAGAGATTGTTTTGGATTACATTTGGTTCCTCTCAGAAATGTAATCACTTAGAGGAATTTTAAAGAGTATGGAAGAATTTGTTGTGAGCTTCATCCATGATAGGCTCTGACTGCAAATAATATAATTTTATAAAAACTCTAATTTCTTCCAATGGATTATACTGTGGTAAATTGGGTTATTATTCCAACTCTTCACTTCACATCTGCCCCTTCCCTGTACTGGCTGCTACCAGTTCCCAAGAGGATTGTACCTCGTTGCAGTGACCCCTCCCACTTTGGTTGGGGTATATTTTCTTAGACTAGTGATGTTGGAGTTGAGCCTGTAACCTGTTTTGGCCAATGGAAGTATTTAAAAGGCATAATGTGTTTTTTACTTGCCCTCTTAGGCCAAGGTCATCACCATGAGATGGACATTCTTTAGTTCACTGGTCCGGGAAAAGGATAAGAATGAAGCAGAGCCATCCCAATTGACCTCCAGAGCTGTGAGAACAAATTACTTGTTTTAAGCCACTGAAAACAAGTGGGTAGATTGTTTCACAAAATTCTCATGGTAGCATATAACTGATACCTTTGCTGATAAGCAACATTGAAGAAATTTCTGCAATGTATTTTTTTCTTCTAGTATGTGCTTTAGGTAAGCCCTTTGCATGGAGTTTAAAATAAAGGAGACAGGAGACCTGGATTCTTGTCTTTCCTTAGAAAACAGGTAGAGTGATCTTAGATAAGTTTCTTAATCTTCCTGTGCTTCACTTGTAAAACTGAAGGTAGTAATGCTTTAACACCTAAAGGCTGAGATCCTAGATTTGGTGATATCCAGATCCAGATTTGGGGACTTAAATATACAGTTTTATGATATGAAGCCATATCCTTATTTAAGGACAGTCCAGCTCCATTACTTGATATAGTTTCATGGCAAATTCCTGTCTTTCTGAACTGCAGTAGTCTTGGAGATGGACTAAAAATGCCCATAGGATAGGGCCAAGTGCAGATACTAGGCTAAGATTTAGGGAACCAAGGTGAACAAAAGCACTTTGGTGCCTGTACTAAGATCTGAACTGGCATGAGGAGTTAACATTTTATGAACCTTGCTTCTGACCCTTTTCTAAATCTATTATATATTCTCTCTTAACTCCTCTCATCTCAGAAGAACATGGGTATCTTGTACCTGATAGTAGCAGAAGATCGCCATTAGAGTTTCAAAGCTGATTCTTGATGTGTTTTCTCTTTTTTTTTTTTTGGTTATGGTTCATTATAAGAAATGAGCATATATAGATATGTTCTGGTCAAAAAAACTTATTTTGCCAGCTTCCATCACCCCTTTTTTCAGAGATCATACTAGTGAGGTTCTTAGCTGAAAAGTAAGATTTACCATCTTTCCAGGCTGGTATATCAAAGAGGTAAGCTTACAGGTAATTTTTTCATATATATTTATTCATCCTCCATTAGACTTTGTAAAAGATTTGAGGCAAGGAATTGCCACATAGTTAGGGAGACTGGGGAATACAGGCTTTTAGCTCAGTGGCAAGCTGCCCAAATAAAAGTGGGCAGGAAAGGATTGAGAAGCAATTAACCATTTCTGCCACAATAATAAATTTTTCTTTTGGTAGCATATAACTGATACCTTTGTGATAAGCAACATTGAAGAAATTTCTGCAATGTATTTTTTTCTTCTAGTATGTGCTTTAGGTAAGCCCTTTGCATGGAGTTTAAAATAAAGGAGACAGGAGACCTGGATTCTTGTCTTTCCTTAGAAAACAGGTAGAGTGATCTTAGATAAGTTTCTTAATCTTCCTGTGCTTCACTTGTAAAACTGAAGGTAGTAATGCTTTAACACCTAAAGGCTGAGATCCTAGATTTGGTGATATCCAGATCCAGATTTGGGGACTTAAATATACAGTTTTATGATATGAAGCCATATCCTTATTTAAGGACAGTCCAGCTCCATTACTTGATATAGTTTCATGGCAAATTCCTGTCTTTCTGAACTGCAGTAGTCTTGGAGATGGACTAAAAATGCCCATAGGATAGGGCCAAGTGCAGATACTAGGCTAAGATTTAGGGAACCAAGGTGAACAAAAGCACTTTGGTGCCTGTACTAAGATCTGAACTGGCATGAGGAGTTAACATTTTATGAACCTTGCTTCTGACCCTTTTCTAAATCTATTATATATTCTCTCTTAACTCCTCTCATCTCAGAAGAACATGGGTATCTTGTACCTGATAGTAGCAGAAGATCGCCATTAGAGTTTCAAAGCTGATTCTTGATGTGTTTTCTCTTTTTTGTCTTTTTGGTTATGGTTCATTATAAGAAATGAGCATATATAGATATGTTCTGGTCAAAAAAACTTATTTTGCCAGCTTCCATCACCCCTTTTTTCAGAGATCATACTAGTGAGGTTCTTAGCTGAAAAGTAAGATTTACCATCTTTCCAGGCTGGTATATCAAAGAGGTAAGCTTACAGGTAATTTTTTCATATATATTTATTCATCCTCCATTAGACTTTGTAAAAGATTTGAGGCAAGGAATTGCCACATAGTTAGGGAGACTGGGGAATACAGGCTTTTAGCTCAGTGGCAAGCTGCCCAAATAAAAGTGGGCAGGAAAGGATTGAGAAGCAATTAACCATTTCTGCCACAATAATAAATCTCTGTGTTTTACTCCTGAATTTATGGCAATATAAAAAAAAGAGCTTACATTTTTCTGACCTAGCTTTCCCTTTATTCATTATATCCGTTCTTTTGGATTATAGCAATTGACAAGGATCCATACTGTAAGGTGCTATATACTTATCCAGCATAGGTACTTCTTATCACATTACACATATGAGAGATGCCTGGTCAAAATAGTCATTTGGGTTTAGGGTTTTTAAAGTAGGTTTGTAATATACTACAGACATTTAATTAAGTGACTTAATTTCAGATCATCTGCATAGTGCTAGGAATAAGAGGTGACCTCTGGCCACTTAATAAATAGGCATTATGAATGCCAAAGGCTACCGTGTAAATTGGTATAATACAGGCAGAGCATAAGCCAATGAACTGTTGACTTTCTAACTAAACTGTGCAAAAATTTTACAGTTGGACCCACCTTAGACAATTTTGAAGAATCATTCTTTTCCCTTAATTTCACAGCTGAAATTTCTCTTCTCTCTGCAGGAGAATCCTAAGATGTTATACCTATCACATATTCTCTGGTTTAGTCATGTGAAGTTAATGGCTTGGAACAGAAAACTCACCTTAGAAGCAGTGAAATTATTGTAGGAATAAGCTCTAGGAGATTCTCAGTATAAAACAGCGTTAGGGAAGGTTTCAGGACACCACAAAGCACAGCCCTAGGAAAGAAGATGCCACAGTAAAATGCTGATGATGTAGTAGATGTGATTTCTGTTGCTTTGCGCACACAGAGACAAGTGCATCCTACAAACAGAAATGTGGGTCTTTTTCTGGATCAATGTAGTTACCCTGAATAGTCATAGTAAATAAATTAATACTATTTTACATTTGTAAGAGTCCTTTCACATATATCATTTCAGGTTGTGTTGTGTTATTCACAGATCACAGATAAGGAAATTGAGGCTCCTTGCCTTTTCCAAGATGATACAAACACCAACCAGTGCCAGGTTGACATCTTGCCAAAATAGTGAGCCTGCCAGTGCCCAGAGAGCCTGTTGAAAACAACAGGTACCAGAGATTCAGTCTCTTGCAGAAGTAAGTTTTATCACCCTTGCTCTTTTCTTACCCTGAGCCCCAATTTTAATCCCTCTTATTTCTGTCTCTCCCCACTGACTTTCCATGATAACTCAGTCCACTGCTCTGGTGCTATGCCTTCTCTCCTTCTGCTTCTCAGCCCAACCTCAGTGAGCGCAAATCTTCAGACTTCCTTGTCTGTTATTACAGCTGTGCCCAACCTTTTAGGTACCAAAGACGGGTTTCATGGAAGACAGTTTTTCCACAAACTGGGGGGTGAAGAGGTATTTTCAGGATAATTCAGGTGCATTACATTATTGTGTACTTTATTTCTAGTATGATTACATCAGTTCCACCTCAGGTCAGCAGACATTGGATGCTGGAGGTAGAGGACCCCTGTGTTGTATTAATAGCATTAGCTACAAAATGGTGAAAGAACTAACTAAGCACCAACCCAAGTCATAAATACCAAATCAGATGTTTTTGCTAATTTATCATAATACTTTTCCAGGTCAGCAATGTGATTACTATTTTAAACAAAAGTGTGACTTTGAGCAGATTTTGATTCACAGATAAAGGCTAACAATTATGCATTCGTATGTTGAAGTTTAATGTCATGCCATTGCGTTTTCAGTCTTACGGTCTTTTTCTTCTTTGAAGTAGTATTTTAAATGTTCTCAAAATGTGATGAGAGTCAAAGACTGCATTCACTTTATCATTCATGTGGTTACTGATCACAATTTATTCTTTTGCTTTTAGTCAATTTCCAAAGTTTTCATTCTTCTTTGAGGTTGTATTGTATTCCCCTGTGTAGACATGCATAATTAATTTTATCAGTCTCCTACTATTAAATATTTAGACTTTTTTCTGTTTTAACTGTAAATAATGCTATCCTGGAATATGTATAAGGTAAATTCCTAAAAGTGGAATTTCTGGTATAAGAAAGTGTGTACTTTTTATAGGAATGCATTTTATTCTTAGATGAGATATAAATTCTTCTTTTATTTGTGGATTAGATATAAGTGTATAATATATAAATTCAAAAGATAAAAATACAGATAGTAAAAATATTTCTAGTTCTTCTTTTGATTAACAACCACTGTTACCAGCTCCTTAAATATCTTGACAGAGGTAATCAATGCGAATACAAGCCTGTATATATATTAGGGATTAGGAAACTCCACTTATTTGGAAATACTTATTTTTTATTCTGTGTTGTGCATATGAGAGCCAAAGGGCCTTGCTGGGATGTTGGCTGAGAGAGAGTACTCAGGCTCTTATGTTAGCATTCAGTTAGAAGCACAATTCTGTATTATTTCATCGTTCAGTATCTGGCATACATCATCATTACCAAAGATCCTGTTTTTTGAAAGTTGCATTTCTATTGATTTGCACTTTATCTGTCTGCTTACTCTGCAGGGAAGGATGGCCACAGATATAAGGAGTAACACTACTTGTCCACAAGTATTAAAAACATTATCCTTTCCAGACTGTTCTCTATGGCAGAGACTATAGAATATCACAAAGCCTTCTTTCCCTTTCTACAATAATAAAAGAATTTAAACTAGACCCATGATTGCATAACTAGGAAGTATATTTTGTAAGTTCATTTCTGGTAGATGTGATCATGTGACTGAGTTATTACTTACGATCTAAGAGTAGAAGTAAGGTGTGTAAACTACTGCTTTAATTGTTAACTCTGAATTTATGCTCATCCTTGCATGGCAAAGTAGTCCATAGATATGTCCTCAAGCTTTGAATATGTTAGGATAGTTCAGCAATCTGGATGAGCAACAAAACAGAAGGAAAGAGGGTCCCTGTGTGATCGTGTGAAGCACAGGTATTCCACCAATCTCCATGGCTCAACTTGGGGTGTTACACGGGAGAAAAATAAATTTCTGCCTTTTTAAAGCCACTGTATTTGGGAGACCAGTTTATTACAGAGCTCATACCTTAAATAATTCAGATCCATGCCTGGTTCTCAACAGACAACCTAGGATTACTTTATGCTCTGCTGTGTCTCTTTTGGTCTACATTCTCACTTTGAAAGTGGAACACAAAATAATATCATTGTCTTCATTTGTGCACACTTGAAAATATCTTTGACACTCCTGGTAGGAGTATAGTTTGATTAAGCCTGGAATTCTAGCTGGGAAATAATTTTCCTTCAGAGATTTGAAGTTATTGCTATTTTCTTTGTTATTCTAGAAATGTTCATTTTGATTTATTAATCTTTTTCTTGTTTTGTTGAAGGTTTCAAGATCTTCTTTATTTCAGTAAGATTCTGAAGTTTCTTAGTGTGGTATTTTAGCGTGGTTCTATTTTTATCCATTGTGTCTGATGTTCAGTGGCCCTTTCATAATGCCCTTTAATCCTAGGAAATTGCTTTGAATTGCTTGATGGTTGATTTTCTCCTGTTTTCTGGGTTCTTTCCTTCTGAACTGGGATTTTTTGGGTATTGAAACTCAGATTGCACCTATTTTCCTAATTTTCCCTTCTCCCTTTCATCTCTTTCTCTTCTTTCTCTACTTCCTAGGAGATTTCCTCCAATTAACCTTCCATCCTATCTGTGGATGTTTTACTTTTCTGTCAGGAAGTTTTTCATTTCTAAGGTCTACTTTTCTGTTCTTTGAGTACTGTTCTTTTTTTTTTAATAATTATCTTTATTTTACTTTTTGCTTCTACAGAGTTTTGTTGTTTACAGATATGTACAATGCCAGGTCAGTCCTGTGTATATCCCCGGTCCCCTTCGCCCACTTCCAGTCTCCCCTATTACCCCACTCCAGGCCATCGCACCTGCCCTGCAGGATCCCCTATTCCCACAGCACAATGACAATAGCTATCTTTTTCACATATGATAGTATAGATTTCCGTGTTACTCCCTCTACACCTCCCACCCACTGTTCATTCCCCACAATGTCCATGTGTCTGTTCTCTATGTCTGTTTTTCCATCGCTTCACTGCGTGTTATCATTACCATCTTACCAGATTCCATATGTATGTGTTAGTATACTGTACTTGTCTTTCTCTTTTTTGACTTACTCCACTTCGTGTAATAGGTTCTAGATCCGTCCACCTCATCAGGACTGATTCTTCTGCATTTCTTTTTACAGCTGAGAAGTACTCCATTGTATATATGTACCAGAGCTTTTTTATCCATTCACTCACCAATGAACATCTAGATTGCTTCCATGTTCTAGCTGTTTGAGTACTATTCTTACTGTTTCCTGACATGATCATGCCATCCTTATATTTGGGAGTGTGTAAGTAATAATTGTTTTTTTGTTTGTTTGTTTTCATTTCCCCTACAGTGCTTGTCCCCCAAGTGGCTTTTTACCTTATTGATTATGATTAACTGGTTGGTAACTTCTTGTTAGCTTTCCTTAGATGTGTATAGATCCTTTCTTATCTATTTACAGAATGAGGGTTTGAAAGCTGATTGAATTCTCTGAGTATGGAAATGGGGCTTGCAGATTTATCATTTCACAGTAGAGTGGTCTTGACAGACCATTAGCTGCCAAGCTCTAGATGTCAATGTCTATAAATTTCCTGATTGATCAGGTGTCCCAGAAAAGGATCTCCCAGTCTCCAGTCTAGATATTAGAAATTTAGCTGCCAGAATTCTGGGAGGTGAGGAGAGGATGGGGTTTGGACTGATGGTTCCAGCATTCAACAGTCACGATTTACCCTCCATTTAGTTCCCCTGTTTTTTAAATTTTATTAATTTATTTTGACCATGTTGGGTCGTGGTTGCTGTGCAGGCTTTTCTCTTGCTGCAGACAGTTGCATAGGCTTCTCATTGCTATGGTTTCTCTCATTGCACAGCACAGGCTCTGGGCATGTGGGCTTCAGTAGCTACAGCTCCTGTGGCTCTAGAGCACAGACTCAGTAGTTGTGGCACATGGGCTTAGTTGTTTCGCAGCATATGGGATCTCCCGGATCAGGGATTGAACCTGTGTCTCCATGTCAGGTCTATCTTTTTCACATATGATAGTATAGATTTCCGTGTTACTCCCTCTACACCTCCCACCCACTGTTCATTCCCCACAATGTCCATGTGTCTGTTCTCTATGTCTGTTTTTCCATCGCTTCACTGCGTGTTATCATTACCATCTTACCAGATTCCATATGTATGTGTTAGTATACTGTACTTGTCTTTCTCTTTTTTGACTTACTCCACTTCGTGTAATAGGTTCTAGATCCGTCCACCTCATCAGGACTGATTCTTCTGCATTTCTTTTTACAGCTGAGAAGTACTCCATTGTATATATGTACCAGAGCTTTTTTATCCATTCACTCACCAATGAACATCTAGATTGCTTCCATGTTCTAGCTGTTTGAGTACTATTCTTACTGTTTCCTGACATGATCATGCCATCCTTATATTTGGGAGTGTGTAAGTAATAATTGTTTTTTTGTTTGTTTGTTTTCATTTCCCCTACAGTGCTTGTCCCCCAAGTGGCTTTTTACCTTATTGATTATGATTAACTGGTTGGTAACTTCTTGTTAGCTTTCCTTAGATGTGTATAGATCCTTTCTTATCTATTTACAGAATGAGGGTTTGAAAGCTGATTGAATTCTCTGAGTATGGAAATGGGGCTTGCAGATTTATCATTTCACAGTAGAGTGGTCTTGACAGACCATTAGCTGCCAAGCTCTAGATGTCAATGTCTATAAATTTCCTGATTGATCAGGTGTCCCAGAAAAGGATCTCCCAGTCTCCAGTCTAGATATTAGAAATTTAGCTGCCAGAATTCTGGGAGGTGAGGAGAGGATGGGGTTTGGACTGATGGTTCCAGCATTCAACAGTCACGATTTACCCTCCATTTAGTTCCCCTGTTTTTTAAATTTTATTAATTTATTTTGACCATGTTGGGTCGTGGTTGCTGTGCAGGCTTTTCTCTTGCTGCAGACAGTTGCATAGGCTTCTCATTGCTATGGTTTCTCTCATTGCACAGCACAGGCTCTGGGCATGTGGGCTTCAGTAGCTACAGCTCCTGTGGCTCTAGAGCACAGACTCAGTAGTTGTGGCACATGGGCTTAGTTGTTTCGCAGCATATGGGATCTCCCCGGATCAGGGATTGAACCTGTGTCTCCTGCATTGTCAGGTCTATTCTTTACCAGTAAGCCCCCAGGGAAACCCAGTGTTCCTGGTTTTATTGTTTTCCAGGTCCATAACTGTGCTAAGTATGCCCAGTCCAGAGACCCAGAAATTCTCCATTAAAAACTTTTCTGAAGAACTACCTTTCATAGAAGAGATAGAGGAGGTGCATTCACTCTATAGAGTGGAATCTGAAAGGGCATCTCAGAATTTAAAAGATTCTCAACTTTTACCATACTTTTATTTCTTTCTCTCATCTACTCAGTGTTCACTTTGATTTCCAGAAGTACTGTAGGTCCTTGGCATTGCCAGCTTCTGAACCTTTTGAGTATAAGTAAGATATGTTTCTAGCTATTCTCCACTGCAAGCCCAGGAGTTTGTATTACATCTACTTAATCAGTGGTCATTCATTTATTTGACCTTTAGGTTCAAAAATTAGTAGCTATTTTCCTGGCATCTTTCAGAGCATTTTTTTCATTTGTTTGTATTTGGAGATTTTGGTTTGTTATTGTTGTTTTTAAAGATGCAATTTTGTTCTACTTCAGGAAGGAGTGAATTTAGATGTGTTCTTTCCATCTACCATCTTAACCTGGAACCTTGGTGATTGCTTTTATTACTCATTCATTTTTCTCTTGGACCAGAGAAACTTTAAAATGATTAACATTGCCTTATGTGTGTTTTTCTTTGAAAATGTTAAGTGTAATTTTATTATGAAAGGTGATGGAGAGTATTAAGAAATAGTTATAGTCTCTTATTCAAATGATTAAGTTTGGACAAGAAGAATGCTATGAATGGGAGTGTTAAAGTCTTAATCTTTAATAGCTTTCAGGATCTACTGTTTAGTATTCCATTTATTTAAAAAGACAGAACTTGTGCCAAACATGTATTGGGATAAAAAATGAAGCTAAAAGGCTGACAGTGAACTGGCCAAATATAGAAATTCACTCAGGTTAAAATGATATAAAAGAAGTTAATCAAAAGGATCAAAACTCAGAAAATGGATTTGTTTGCAGGCCGTAGTACCTCTACAGCTGACAGAGTTGCAATAAAGTTGAAAGATACTGGGAATTCTTTTTCTGTTCATTAGTAGTCAGCCTTCTAGAGTCTGCCTGTATGTGCCTAAGTAAAAGAGAACCAGATTCTTTTTCTTCTACTTTTGTCTGAATTTTGTGTCTTTGTTAGTATTAGCACCAAAGTGCTTCTCTTTTTTTTAGTTCCATGTTCAATTCACTGAAGCACACTGACCAATGGAAATAAACTTTCCATATCCCCTTACTGACTTCAAATGAGAGGTTCTATGACATTCAGAATTACCTGACTTTCTAAAATCCATTAAAAAGCCAGCTAGGTAGAGAGGCTGTAATTATAATCAATCAGGTCCAGTATAATCAGCTGTCCAATTATTCATCATCTCTAAACTAACAGTGGCTTTACCCCACTGCCTCCTTGCTTCTGAGATGTCTCTCTGAGGATCAGTCACATCTGCCAGAGTAGGAAGGAGAATGAATGAACTAGATTCTAGTTTGCAAGCCAGCTATCCCACACAGGATGAGATCATTTCTAACAGAGGAGCAGGTGGAGCTTCTGACATTTGCAGGGTGTTAACCACTTGCATATTTGAAGTGAGCTCTGGGAACATATCCCTGAACAGAGAAACCCAACATGGAATCCATTTATAGTTTCATTCCAGTCTTCTGAAACATCAGGGAAGTGTGGTTCATCATCACAACACTCTGTTTAAAATTATACAAATGATTCACGTGGTCATTTGGTAGGACCCACTAGAGTCTATATTGTGTCCTATTAATCCCCCTCTCCTGTGAGTTTTGTTCCAGAAAATCTGGCAGCTTGGCTACTGAAGGGAGATAAAGTACATTTCAAAAGAACCATTTACTTCAGGAACGCAGTATACTTTGGTGGAATATTTAGAATATTTGAAACACAGAGACTGTAGATTATGCCACACAGAAAGAGGCTTTTAACCCAGATTTACCATAATATTTTGTGCTTTAGCACATTTCAAGAGTATTCATGACAGGTAGAGTGTATTTCCTGGTGGCTCTGACAGTGTAGAATCTGCCTGCAATATGGGAAACTGGGATTCGATCCCGTGCCCAAATATAGAAATTCACTCAGGTTAAAATGATATAAAAGAAGTTAATCAAAAGGATCAAAACTCAGAAAATGGATTTGTTTGCAGGCCGTAGTACCTCTACAGCTGACAGAGTTGCAATAAAGTTGAAAGATACTGGGAATTCTTTTCTGTTCATTAGTAGTCAGCCTTCTAGAGTCTGCCTGTATGTGCCTAAGTAAAAGAGAACCAGATTCTTTTTCTTCTACTTTTGTCTGAATTTTGTGTCTTTGTTAGTATTAGCACCAAAGTGCTTCTCTTTTTTTTAGTTCCATGTTCAATTCACTGAAGCACACTGACCAATGGAAATAAACTTTCCATATCCCCTTACTGACTTCAAATGAGAGGTTCTATGACATTCAGAATTACCTGACTTTCTAAAATCCATTAAAAAGCCAGCTAGGTAGAGAGGCTGTAATTATAATCAATCAGGTCCAGTATAATCAGCTGTCCAATTATTCATCATCTCTAAACTAACAGTGGCTTTACCCCACTGCCTCCTTGCTTCTGAGATGTCTCTCTGAGGATCAGTCACATCTGCCAGAGTAGGAAGGAGAATGAATGAACTAGATTCTAGTTTGCAAGCCAGCTATCCCACACAGGATGAGATCATTTCTAACAGAGGAGCAGGTGGAGCTTCTGACATTTGCAGGGTGTTAACCACTTGCATATTTGAAGTGAGCTCTGGGAACATATCCCTGAACAGAGAAACCCAACATGGAATCCATTTATAGTTTCATTCCAGTC
Source organism: Tragulus kanchil (assembly GCA_022376925.1). Lineage (NCBI taxonomy): Eukaryota > Metazoa > Chordata > Mammalia > Artiodactyla > Tragulidae > Tragulus > Tragulus kanchil. The sequence continues at coordinate 49,568,029 of JAIOJX010000029.1, read as the reverse complement.
TTCTGAAACATCAGGGAAGTGTGGTTCATCATCACAACACTCTGTTTAAAATTATACAAATGATTCACGTGGTCATTTGGTAGGACCCACTAGAGTCTATATTGTGTCCTATTAATCCCCCTCTCCTGTGAGTTTTGTTCCAGAAAATCTGGCAGCTTGGCTACTGAAGGGAGATAAAGTACATTTCAAAAGAACCATTTACTTCAGGAACGCAGTATACTTTGGTGGAATATTTAGAATATTTGAAACACAGAGACTGTAGATTATGCCACACAGAAAGAGGCTTTTAACCCAGATTTACCATAATATTTTGTGCTTTAGCACATTTCAAGAGTATTCATGACAGGTAGAGTGTATTTCCTGGTGGCTCTGACAGTGTAGAATCTGCCTGCAATATGGGAAACTGGGATTCGATCCCCGTGTTGGGCAGATCCCCTGGAGAAGGGAATGGTTAGCCACTCCAGTATTCTTACCTGGAGAATGCCATGAACAGAGGAGCCTGGCAGGCTACAGACCATGGGATAGCAAAGTGTTGGGCATGACTGAGCAACTAACACTTTCACTTTCAGAGTCTATTTCCAACTGTCTTAGAACAGCTTTGACTAATTCCAAGCTGGCACCATCTGGAATAAAAAAGAGAAGCAGCCTATACCTTTCACCGTAGCAGTCTGCCCTTCTAGGTTGTCCAGGGTTAAAGAACCATGCTTTGCCTCCTGTGCAGGCTCGCTTTTCTCTCAGGCATCTCTTAAAAGTTTTCATGCACATAGGAAGGGCCTTGATATAGAAGAGTTGAGAGGTCTGTGTACACTGCCTCTCATCATGTCCTATCAAGATTTTTTCCTCCCTTCTCTCATTTATACCAACATCTCCAAAAGCCCTCAGACTCTGTCTCTTCAACTCTGGGTTGTTTAAGAAATGACCCATTAAATTAATGTTACTGATGAGTAAATTGATGAGAAGTCATACTATCTTTCCTCATAATGTTGGTATTCTGACAAAAAGTAAAGAAAGAAAAAAAGTGAAGCCAAGGGAAAGGGTTTTTTTGTTGTGACATTTCAGATGTCAGTAAAAAAACTAAAGGAATAAATGGAGGGTGAATGAGTGAGGTGGGCAGAAGGTTATTGTCTTCTTGAAGTCATCTACAAGTTTCTACCCAGCCCTCCTATAGACACATGCAGAGGTATCGGTTGAATTTCCTGATAGAACATCATGAAAAGAAATGGTGACTCCATAAAAGTGCCTAAACGTGAACTATTTTCTTCTCAACATTTTGTGTCTTGAAGACTGAATAAAAGCTTTGTAAAGTAAACTACATTGATTGTTACAAAGAGTAAGTGGCCCAGAGAGGTACTCCTCAAAAAAGAAAAGAAATGGTTTTTTACTCATAAAAGTTAACAAGAACTGTAGTTGCCACACAGAAAGAGGCTTTTAACCCAGATTTACCATAATATTTTGTGCTTTAGCACATTTCAAGAGTATTCATGACAGGTAGAGTGTATTTCCTGGTGGCTCTGACAGTGTAGAATCTGCCTGCAATATGGGAAACTGGGATTCGATCCCCGTGTTGGGCAGATCCCCTGGAGAAGGGAATGGTTAGCCACTCCAGTATTCTTACCTGGAGAATGCCATGAACAGAGGAGCCTGGCAGGCTACAGACCATGGGATAGCAAAGTGTTGGGCATGACTGAGCAACTAACACTTTCACTTTCAGAGTCTATTTCCAACTGTCTTAGAACAGCTTTGACTAATTCCAAGCTGGCACCATCTGGAATAAAAAAGAGAAGCAGCCTATACCTTTCACCGTAGCAGTCTGCCCTTCTAGGTTGTCCAGGGTTAAAGAACCATGCTTTGCCTCCTGTGCAGGCTCGCTTTTCTCTCAGGCATCTCTTAAAAGTTTTCATGCACATAGGAAGGGCCTTGATATAGAAGAGTTGAGAGGTCTGTGTACACTGCCTCTCATCATGTCCTATCAAGATTTTTTCCTCCCTTCTCTCATTTATACCAACATCTCCAAAAGCCCTCAGACTCTGTCTCTTCAACTCTGGGTTGTTTAAGAAATGACCCATTAAATTAATGTTACTGATGAGTAAATTGATGAGAAGTCATACTATCTTTCCTCATAATGTTGGTATTCTGACAAAAAGTAAAGAAAGAAAAAAAGTGAAGCCAAGGGAAAGGGTTTTTTTGTTGTGACATTTCAGATGTCAGTAAAAAAACTAAAGGAATAAATGGAGGGTGAATGAGTGAGGTGGGCAGAAGGTTATTGTCTTCTTGAAGTCATCTACAAGTTTCTACCCAGCCCTCCTATAGACACATGCAGAGGTATCGGTTGAATTTCCTGATAGAACATCATGAAAAGAAATGGTGACTCCATAAAAGTGCCTAAACGTGAACTATTTTCTTCTCAACATTTTGTGTCTTGAAGACTGAATAAAAGCTTTGTAAAGTAAACTACATTGATTGTTACAAAGAGTAAGTGGCCCAGAGAGGTACTCCTCAAATTAAATAGAAATCGTAAGCCAATGTATTCAGCTTTCACTCTGACACTCAAAGCTCTTCTCCCTTTACATTAATCACTTAGCAATTTCTTAGAAGCCAACATTACATGGACAAAATGCTGCTCATTAGCCAACTCTTTATAGAAAGATTATACATGTGAACTGATTTGCTGTAAAATAAGACTATTCTTAGAACTTGAAAACCCTGTATTACAGTAAGACTTGCTTTGAAAAGTACTTAAGAATATAGCTTAGAAGACTCCCCATTATACAGATAAGACTATACTGTCTCAGTGATGAGAAGTAATTTGTCTAAACTCATAAAATACATTGAGCAGAGGTTGGGTTACATTCTCTTTCTCAGTCAATATTCTTTCCTTTACATTGTGCTGCTACTTCCCTTTAATAGCAATAGTCCATACACATTAACAGTTAATTATAAATCAAGTAGTAGATTTCACAGGAGACAAGGAATGTTAGAATCATTAACTAATAAAGCAGGTTATAAGTATTCAAAATATTAAAACATTAGAGAACTCTTTACCCTCCAGCATTTTATCTGGAATAATTTCAAACCTATAAGAAGGTTGAAGGAAACCTATAGGACAATTGAATTTTACTTAAAAATTTTCTGATTGTCAAAATTTTGTCATATTTGCTTTCTCTTTCTCTATTTACATACATGCATTTACTGAATTGTTTGAAAATAAATTGAAAATGTCATGATATTTAACTCAAATACTTTCTAGGAACAAGACATTTTCTTGTATAATCAAAATATGTTAATGAAATTAAACATTGATATAACAATAACTATTAACAACATATATACTTTAGACTAAAATTAATCTAGGTAGCTCCACTGCTTTTGTTTTATTTTTATAACATTGACTATTATAAAAAGACCAATTTCGTGTTTTATCAAACTTCCAATAGTTTGGATTTGTCTAAGTGTTTCCTTATGACTAGAGTCAGATTAAAAAATTTTTGGAAAAATATCAAACACAGAATGTTATGACCTTTAAAGTGCATCAGCTTTGTAAAAGTAACTTTCCTAATTTATAAGTTCACTGTTGTACCATGATAATTTTTTAATTCAAAATTTGTCAATTTTTTTTAAATTGTTTCAATTTTATTTTTTATACAATTTTGAAAGATTGCTTCCATTTATGGTTGTTAAAAATATTGGCTACATTCCTATGCTGTACAATACATCCTTGATCCTCTTTTACACTGAACAGTATGCTTCTCATTCTTCCACCCTGATACAGTCCCTCCCCTACCACTGGTACCTGCTAGTTTGTTCCCTATATCTGTGTCTACAGTTTTTGATTATATTCACTAGTTTGTTGTATTCTTTAGATTCCATGTGATATCATACAGTATCTGTCTTTCTCTGTCTATTTCACTTGGCATAATGCCCTCCAAGTCCATCTATGTTGCTGGAAATGGCAAAATTGTTCTACTTTATAGCTGAATAGTATTCCATTGTGTATACATACCACATCCTCCTTATGCGCTCATCTGTTGATGAACACTTAAGTTGTTTCCTTATCTTGACAATTGTAAATAATGCTGCTCAGGACTTTGGGGTGCATGTATCTTTTTGAATTAGTGTTTTGTGTGTTTTTTTCATATTTTACCTGGGAGTAGAATTACTGGGTTGTATGGCAGTTCTCTTCTTAATTATATTTTAAAAGTTTCCATATTGTCTTCCACAGTGGTTGCACTAATTTACAGTTCCAACAACAGTGTCCAAAAATTCCCTTTGCTCCATATCCTCCCTAGTGGTTTTTATTTCCATTCCATTATAGCTATACTAACAGATGTGAGGTGATAGCTCATTGTGGTTTTGATTTGCACCCCCATGATCATTAATGATGTTGAACATCTTTTCATAAGCCTGTTGGCCATCTGCATTTCCTCTTTAGAAAAATATCTATTCAGTTATTCTACATTATTTAATCAGGTAGTTTGTTTTATTGAAGCTGAGTTGTATGAGCTTTTATACATGTTGGTTATCAATCGTTATTGGTCATGTCATTTGCAATTATTTTATCCTATTTAGTCAGTTGTCTTCATTTTGTCAGTTGCTTCCTTTGCTATGCAAAAACATAGTTTACTTAGGTCCCATTTGTCATTTATTTACAAAAATATCAAACACAGAATGTTATGACCTTTAAAGTGCATCAGCTTTGTAAAAGTAACTTTCCTAATTTATAAGTTCACTGTTGTACCATGATAATTTTTTAATTCAAAATTTGTCAATTTTTTTTAAATTGTTTCAATTTTATTTTTTATACAATTTTGAAAGATTGCTTCCATTTATGGTTGTTAAAAATATTGGCTACATTCCTATGCTGTACAATACATCCTTGATCCTCTTTTACACTGAACAGTATGCTTCTCATTCTTCCACCCTGATACAGTCCCTCCCCTACCACTGGTACCTGCTAGTTTGTTCCCTATATCTGTGTCTACAGTTTTTGATTATATTCACTAGTTTGTTGTATTCTTTAGATTCCATGTGATATCATACAGTATCTGTCTTTCTCTGTCTATTTCACTTGGCATAATGCCCTCCAAGTCCATCTATGTTGCTGGAAATGGCAAAATTGTTCTACTTTATAGCTGAATAGTATTCCATTGTGTATACATACCACATCCTCCTTATGCGCTCATCTGTTGATGAACACTTAAGTTGTTTCCTTATCTTGACAATTGTAAATAATGCTGCTCAGGACTTTGGGGTGCATGTATCTTTTTGAATTAGTGTTTTGTGTGTTTTTTTCATATTTTACCTGGGAGTAGAATTACTGGGTTGTATGGCAGTTCTCTTCTTAATTATATTTTAAAAGTTTCCATATTGTCTTCCACAGTGGTTGCACTAATTTACAGTTCCAACAACAGTGTCCAAAAATTCCCTTTGCTCCATATCCTCCCTAGTGGTTTTTATTTCCATTCCATTATAGCTATACTAACAGATGTGAGGTGATAGCTCATTGTGGTTTTGATTTGCACCCCCATGATCATTAATGATGTTGAACATCTTTTCATAAGCCTGTTGGCCATCTGCATTTCCTCTTTAGAAAAATATCTATTCAGTTATTCTACATTATTTAATCAGGTAGTTTGTTTTATTGAAGCTGAGTTGTATGAGCTTTTTATACATGTTGGTTATCAATCGTTATTGGTCATGTCATTTGCAATTATTTTATCCTATTTAGTCAGTTGTCTTCATTTTGTCAGTTGCTTCCTTTGCTATGCAAAAACATAGTTTACTTAGGTCCCATTTGTTTATTTTTACTTTCCTTTCCCTTACTTTAGGAGACAAATCTAAAAACCATTGCTGTGATTTATACCAGAGAGTATTCTGCCCATGTTTTCCTCTAGGAGTTGTATGGTATCCAGTCATATATTTAGATTTATAATCCATTTTGAGTTTATTTTTGCATATGATGTTAGAGAATGTTCCAGTTTCATTTTTTTTACATGTAGCTCTCCAGTTTTCCCAGTGTCACTTGTTGAAAAGATTCCATTGTATATTCCTGCCTCCTTTGTTTTTTGATTAATTGACACTGAGTGCATGTGTTTATTTCTGGACCTTCTATCCTGTTCCATTTATCTGTTTTTCTGTTTTGTGTCAGTACCATACTGTTTCAACTATTATAGCTTTGTGGTATACTCTGAAGTCAGGAACCCTTATTCCTCCTGCTCCATTCTTTCTCAAGATTGTTTTGGCTATTTGGAGTCTTTGTGTTTCCATTCAGATTTCTTAATTATTCTAGTTCTATGAGAAAATGCCACTCATTTTTGATAGGGGTTGCATTGAATCTGTAGATTGTCTTGAGTAGTATGACCTTTTTAACAATATTGATTCTTCTAGTCCAAGAACACAGAGTATCTTTCCATCTGTTTGTGTCATCTTCAGTGCTTTCATTAGTGTCTTACACTTTTCAGAGTACATGTCTTTTACCTTCTTAGGTAGGTTTATTCCTAGATATTTTATTCTTTTAGATGTGATGGTAAATGGGAGTATGTCTTTGATCTCTCTTTCTGATAGCTCATTGCTAGTATATAGAAATACAACAGATTTCTGTGTGTTAATTTTATGTCCTGCAACTTTACTGAATTCCTTGATAAGCTCCAGTAGTTTTCTAGTTACATCCTTAAGATTTCCTCTTTAGAAAAATATCTATTCAGTTATTCTACATTATTTAATCAGGTAGTTTGTTTTATTGAAGCTGAGTTGTATGAGCTTTTTATACATGTTGGTTATCAATCGTTATTGGTCATGTCATTTGCAATTATTTTATCCTATTTAGTCAGTTGTCTTCATTTTGTCAGTTGCTTCCTTTGCTATGCAAAAACATAGTTTACTTAGGTCCCATTTGTTTATTTTTACTTTCCTTTCCCTTACTTTAGGAGACAAATCTAAAAACCATTGCTGTGATTTATACCAGAGAGTATTCTGCCCATGTTTTCCTCTAGGAGTTGTATGGTATCCAGTCATATATTTAGATTTATAATCCATTTTGAGTTTATTTTTGCATATGATGTTAGAGAATGTTCCAGTTTCATTTTTTTTACATGTAGCTCTCCAGTTTTCCCAGTGTCACTTGTTGAAAAGATTCCATTGTATATTCCTGCCTCCTTTGTTTTTTGATTAATTGACACTGAGTGCATGTGTTTATTTCTGGACCTTCTATCCTGTTCCATTTATCTGTTTTTCTGTTTTGTGTCAGTACCATACTGTTTCAACTATTATAGCTTTGTGGTATACTCTGAAGTCAGGAACCCTTATTCCTCCTGCTCCATTCTTTCTCAAGATTGTTTTGGCTATTTGGAGTCTTTGTGTTTCCATTCAGATTTCTTAATTATTCTAGTTCTATGAGAAAATGCCACTCATTTTTGATAGGGGTTGCATTGAATCTGTAGATTGTCTTGAGTAGTATGACCTTTTTAACAATATTGATTCTTCTAGTCCAAGAACACAGAGTATCTTTCCATCTGTTTGTGTCATCTTCAGTGCTTTCATTAGTGTCTTACACTTTTCAGAGTACATGTCTTTTACCTTCTTAGGTAGGTTTATTCCTAGATATTTTATTCTTTTAGATGTGATGGTAAATGGGAGTATGTCTTTGATCTCTCTTTCTGATAGCTCATTGCTAGTATATAGAAATACAACAGATTTCTGTGTGTTAATTTTATGTCCTGCAACTTTACTGAATTCCTTGATAAGCTCCAGTAGTTTTCTAGTTACATCCTTAAGATTTCCTGTGTATAGTATCATGTCAGCTGCACACAGTGGCAACTTTACTTCTTCCTTCCCTTTTTGGATTCCTTTTCTGTTTTTTTCTTCTGTGATTGTTATGGCTAGCTCTTCCAAAACTATGTTGAATAAAAGCAGCAAAAAATGAGCACCCTTGTCTTATTCTCAATCTTGGAATACTGTCAACTTTTCACCATTGAATATGATGTTACCTATGGTTTTGTCTTTTATGGCCTTTATTATGTCAAGGTAAGCCTGCTTTCTATCATAAAGCAGGATATTGAGTTTTGTCAAAAGCTTTTTATGCATATATTAAGGTTATTTTATTTTTTATTCTTCCATTTGTTTGTGTTGTGCATTACATTGATGGACTTGAAGATACTGAAAAGTCATTGCCTCCTTGGGATAAATCTCACTTGATCATGGTATATGAGCCTTTTGATATATCATTAGATTCAATTTGATAGTATCTTATGAAGATTTTGTGTCTATGTTCATCCATGAGATTGGTCTCTAATTTTCTTTTTTGTGATATCTTTGCCTGGTTTTGATATCAGGGTTATAGTGACTTCATAGAATGAGTTCAGAAGCATTCCTTCCTGTACAGTTTTCTGGAATAGTTTCAGAAGGATAGTTGTTAGCTCTTCTCTAAATGTTTTGTAGAATTCACCTGTGAAAACATCTGGGGCTGAATTTTTGTTTGTTGAGAGTTTTTTTCAGGAACCCTTATTCCTCCTGCTCCATTCTTTCTCAAGATTGTTTTGGCTATTTGGAGTCTTTGTGTTTCCATTCAGATTTCTTAATTATTCTAGTTCTATGAGAAAATGCCACTCATTTTTGATAGGGGTTGCATTGAATCTGTAGATTGTCTTGAGTAGTATGACCTTTTTAACAATATTGATTCTTCTAGTCCAAGAACACAGAGTATCTTTCCATCTGTTTGTGTCATCTTCAGTGCTTTCATTAGTGTCTTACACTTTTCAGAGTACATGTCTTTTACCTTCTTAGGTAGGTTTATTCCTAGATATTTTATTCTTTTAGATGTGATGGTAAATGGGAGTATGTCTTTGATCTCTCTTTCTGATAGCTCATTGCTAGTATATAGAAATACAACAGATTTCTGTGTGTTAATTTTATGTCCTGCAACTTTACTGAATTCCTTGATAAGCTCCAGTAGTTTTCTAGTTACATCCTTAAGATTTCCTGTGTATAGTATCATGTCAGCTGCACACAGTGGCAACTTTACTTCTTCCTTCCCTTTTTGGATTCCTTTTCTGTTTTTTTCTTCTGTGATTGTTATGGCTAGCTCTTCCAAAACTATGTTGAATAAAAGCAGCAAAAAGTGAGCACCCTTGTCTTATTCTCAATCTTGGAATACTGTCAACTTTTCACCATTGAATATGATGTTACCTATGGTTTTGTCTTTTATGGCCTTTATTATGTCAAGGTAAGCCTGCTTTCTATCATAAAGCAGGATATTGAGTTTTGTCAAAAGCTTTTTATGCATATATTAAGGTTATTTTATTTTTTATTCTTCCATTTGTTTGTGTTGTGCATTACATTGATGGACTTGAAGATACTGAAAAGTCATTGCCTCCTTGGGATAAATCTCACTTGATCATGGTATATGAGCCTTTTGATATATCATTAGATTCAATTTGATAGTATCTTATGAAGATTTTGTGTCTATGTTCATCCATGAGATTGGTCTCTAATTTTCTTTTTTGTGATATCTTTGCCTGGTTTTGATATCAGGGTTATAGTGACTTCATAGAATGAGTTCAGAAGCATTCCTTCCTGTACAGTTTTCTGGAATAGTTTCAGAAGGATAGTTGTTAGCTCTTCTCTAAATGTTTTGTAGAATTCACCTGTGAAAACATCTGGGGCTGAATTTTTGTTTGTTGAGAGTTTTTTTTTTTTAATCACAGATTCAGTTTCAACACTGGTAATTAGTCTGCTAGTATTTTCTGTTTTTTCTTGGCTTAGTCTTGGAAGATAGTATCTCTCAAAGCATTTGTCCATTTCTTCTAGGTTGTCCATTTTATTGTCATATAATAGCTCATGGTAATCTCTTATGATTTTTGTATTTTAATGGTATTGGTTGTAACTTTCCTTTCTCATTTTTATTTTGTTGATTTGGACCCTCTGCCTTTTTTCATGATGAGTCTCGCTAAACTTTTATTAACTGTGTTTATCTTTTGAAAGAACCAGACTTTAGTTTCATTTATCTTTTATATTTCTTTTCTGTATTTCATTTATTTCTGTTCTGATTTTTATAATTTCTTTCCTTCTGTTAATTTTGAGTTTTGTTTATCCTTATTTCTCTGGTTCATTTAGATACAAGGTTAGATTGTTTGAGATTTTTATTGTTTCCTGAGGTAAGCTAGTATCACCATAAATTTCCGTCTTAGAACTGGTTTTGCTGCATCCCTTGGGTTTTGAGCCACCGTGTTTCCATCCTCATTTTCATTTGTCTCTAGGTATTTCTTTTTAAGTTTTCTCTTTGATTTCTTCAGAGACCCAACAGTTGTTTAGTAGCATATTGTTTAGTATCTGTGTGTTTGTGGTTTCTACAAGATTTTTTTCTTGTAGTTGGTTTCTCGTCTCATAGCATCAGAAAATATGCTTGATATAATTGCCATTTCCTTAAATTTACCAAAGCTTGTTTTGTGACCTAACACATGATCTATCCTGGAGAATGCTCCATGTGCACTTTGAAAGAAGGTGTATTCTGCTTTTTCCAGATGCAGTGTTCTCTCTATATATATAGAAAGTCCCCTACATATGAACCTTCCAAGTTGCAAGTTTTGCAAGATACAAATGTGGCATACATGTATCCAATTACTTAAGTTAGTTCACAGGTCTGGCATATGCTGTCATGTGTGTGTATCTATAAGTGATTGTGCTTTTGTGTACTTTACTGCATAGTACTATATAGAATATGTTAGTATAGTACCTTTATTTCAAGCCCAGAATCTGGCAGCCAGCATAAAATTAATGATGATATAGCTGGGGTTTCCCTGGTGGTCCAGTGGGTAAGGATACCACCTTGCATTGCAAGGGCTGCCAGTTCAATCCCTGGCCTGGGAAGATCCCATATGCTGCGGAGCAGCTGAACCGATGTGTCCAACTACCGAGCCGGAACTCTGGAGCGCATACGCCCAGAGCCAGTGCTCTGTGACGATGGAGGCCGCTGCAATGGGAGGCCCACACAAGCCAAAGAACAAAGATAAAAAAATGAAAGACAAATAGAAGTGGCCAAAAAGAGAAAAAAAAAATTTTTTTAAATGATAATATAGCTGGTACTACTGTACTTTTCAAGGTACTGTACCATAAGGTTAAAAATGTTCTTTGTTGTCTTTATTTTTATGTGTATTATTTGTATGAAAAGTATATAAATCTATTGCAGAACAGTATTACATAGCTGATTGTGTTAGCTGGATGCCTAGGCTTGCTTTGTTGGATAAACCAAATTGGACTTATGGATGTGCTCTCAGAACTGAACTCATTTGTATATAGGGGACTTACTGTATATCAATTAAGTCCATTTGCTCTAATGTATTAAGACCCGTGTTTCCTTGTTGGTTTTCTATCTGGATAATCTGTCCATTGATGCAAGTGGGATATTAAACTCCTCTACTATTATTGTGTTACTGTTGATTTCTCCTTTTGTGTATCTTAATATTTGCTTTATATATTGAGCTACCCCTGTATTGGGTTCATGTACATTTACAGTTGTTCTATTTCCTTCCTATTTTGATTCCTTAATCATTATGTAGAGTCCCTTGTAGTCTCTTGTAACAGTCTTTATTTTAAAGTCTGATTTTTTTCTGGTATGATTATTGCTATCCAACTTTTGATTTCCATTTGCATGAGGTATCTTTTTCCATCCCCTCACTTTCAGCCTGTATGTATCCCTAGGTCTGAAGTGGGTCTTTCTAGACAGCATATATACAAGTCTTATTTTGTATCCATTTAATTGCTCTCTGTCTGTGTATCTATAAGTGATTGTGCTTTTGTGTACTTTAGCATACTATTAAAAAACTTTTTAAAATTAATTTGATGATATAGCTGGGGTTTCCCTGGTGGTCCAGTGGGTAAGGATACCACCTTGCATTGCAAGGGCTGCCAGTTCAATCCCTGGCCTGGGAAGATCCCATATGCTGCGGAGCAGCTGAACCGATGTGTCCAACTACCGAGCCGGAACTCTGGAGCGCATACGCCCAGAGCCAGTGCTCTGTGACGATGGAGGCCGCTGCAATGGGAGGCCCACACAAGCCAAAGAACAAAGATAAAAAAATGAAAGACAAATAGAAGTGGCCAAAAAGAGAAAAAAAAAATTTTTTTAAATGATAATATAGCTGGTACTACTGTACTTTTCAAGGTACTGTACCATAAGGTTAAAAATGTTCTTTGTTGTCTTTATTTTTATGTGTATTATTTGTATGAAAAGTATATAAATCTATTGCAGAACAGTATTACATAGCTGATTGTGTTAGCTGGATGCCTAGGCTTGCTTTGTTGGATAAACCAAATTGGACTTATGGATGTGCTCTCAGAACTGAACTCATTTGTATATAGGGGACTTACTGTATATCAATTAAGTCCATTTGCTCTAATGTATTAAGACCCGTGTTTCCTTGTTGGTTTTCTATCTGGATAATCTGTCCATTGATGCAAGTGGGATATTAAACTCCTCTACTATTATTGTGTTACTGTTGATTTCTCCTTTTGTGTATCTTAATATTTGCTTTATATATTGAGCTACCCCTGTATTGGGTTCATGTACATTTACAGTTGTTCTATTTCCTTCCTATTTTGATTCCTTAATCATTATGTAGAGTCCCTTGTAGTCTCTTGTAACAGTCTTTATTTTAAAGTCTGATTTTTTTCTGGTATGATTATTGCTATCCAACTTTTGATTTCCATTTGCATGAGGTATCTTTTTCCATCCCCTCACTTTCAGCCTGTATGTATCCCTAGGTCTGAAGTGGGTCTTTCTAGACAGCATATATACAAGTCTTATTTTGTATCCATTTAATTGCTCTCTGTCTTTTGGTTGGATCATTTAGTCCACTTAAGTTTAAAGTAATTATAGATAAGTATGTTCTTATTGCCATTTTGTTATTTTAGATTTGCTTTTGTGGGCTTTTACTCCTTCTTTTCTTCTCTTCTCTTGTGATTTGATGAATATCTTTATTTATGTTTACATTTCCTTTTCCTTTTCATGTGTATATCTATTACATATTTTTGGTTTGCAGTTACCATGAGGTTTCTATATAGTGATTTATATGTATACATGATATTAAGTTGCTGATCTTTTAACTTCAAATGCATTGAAAAAACCCAGTGTTTTACTCTCCTCCCCTCATGGTTACTCTTTTTGATATCATATTTTACGTCTAATTGTTTTCTGTATGCCTAAACTGCTTGTTGTGAATGGAAATTATTTTATTACTTTTGTCTTTTAACCTCCCTACTAGCTTTGTGTGTGGATGATTTCCAGCCTTTACTGCATGTTTGCCTTTACCACTGAGTTTTTTCACTTCATAATTTTCTTGCTTCCAGTTGTGACCTTTTCTTTTTCACCTAGAGAAATTCTGTTAACATCTGTTGCTGGTTTGGCTATTCTGAACTCTTTTAGCTTTTGCTCCTCTGTGAAGCCTTTGATTTCTCTATCAGATCTGAATGAGAGCTTTGCTGGGTGGAACATTCATGGCTGTAGGCTTTTTCCTTTCATCACTTTAAATGTATCATGCTACTCCTTTCTGGCCTGCAGAATTTCTGCTGAAAAATCAGCTGATAGCCTTATGGGAATTCCCTTGAATGTAGTTTGTTGCTTTTCTCTTGCTGCTTTTTAATTCCTTAATCATTATGTAGAGTCCCTTGTAGTCTCTTGTAACAGTCTTTATTTTAAAGTCTGATTTTTTTCTGGTATGATTATTGCTATCCAACTTTTGATTTCCATTTGCATGAGGTATCTTTTTCCATCCCCTCACTTTCAGCCTGTATGTATCCCTAGGTCTGAAGTGGGTCTTTCTAGACAGCATATATACAAGTCTTATTTTGTATCCATTTAATTGCTCTCTGTCTTTTGGTTGGATCATTTAGTCCACTTAAGTTTAAAGTAATTATAGATAAGTATGTTCTTATTGCCATTTTGTTATTTTAGATTTGCTTTTGTGGGCTTTTACTCCTTCTTTTCTTCTCTTCTCTTGTGATTTGATGAATATCTTTATTTATGTTTACATTTCCTTTTCCTTTTCATGTGTATATCTATTACATATTTTTGGTTTGCAGTTACCATGAGGTTTCTATATAGTGATTTATATGTATACATGATATTAAGTTGCTGATCTTTTAACTTCAAATGCATTGAAAAAACCCAGTGTTTTACTCTCCTCCCCTCATGGTTACTCTTTTTGATATCATATTTTACGTCTAATTGTTTTCTGTATGCCTAAACTGCTTGTTGTGAATGGAAATTATTTTATTACTTTTGTCTTTTAACCTCCCTACTAGCTTTGTGTGTGGATGATTTCCAGCCTTTACTGCATGTTTGCCTTTACCACTGAGTTTTTTCACTTCATAATTTTCTTGCTTCCAGTTGTGACCTTTTCTTTTTCACCTAGAGAAATTCTGTTAACATCTGTTGCTGGTTTGGCTATTCTGAACTCTTTTAGCTTTTGCTCCTCTGTGAAGCCTTTGATTTCTCTATCAGATCTGAATGAGAGCTTTGCTGGGTGGAACATTCATGGCTGTAGGCTTTTTCCTTTCATCACTTTAAATGTATCATGCTACTCCTTTCTGGCCTGCAGAATTTCTGCTGAAAAATCAGCTGATAGCCTTATGGGAATTCCCTTGAATGTAGTTTGTTGCTTTTCTCTTGCTGCTTTTTAATGTTCTCTGAAGTTTATCTTTTTTAATTGCATTATGTCTTGGTGTATTCCTCTTCGGGTTAATTCTGGATAAGACTCTCTGCACTCCTGGACTTGGTGGACTATTTCTATTCCCAGTTTAAGGGAAGTTTTCAGTTATTGTCTCTTCTAGTCTTTTCTCGGTTTCTTCCTCTTTCTCTTCTTCTTGGACCTTGCTAGTGTGAATGTTAGTGTGCTTGGTGTCCCAGTGGTCTCTTAAACTGTCCTCATTTCTTTTCATTCTTTTTTCTGTTTAACACCAGTGATTTCCACTACTCTGTCCTACAGCTCACTGATCTATTCCTCTGTATCATTTAGGCTACTAGTGTACTTTTCATTTCAGTTATTGTGTTCTTCATCCGTTTGGTTGTTCTGTACATTTTCTAACTCCTGTTTAAAACTTATAACTTCCCATTCTGTACATCCATTCTTCTCCTGAATTCTTTGATTTTATTAATGATCATTACTCTGAAACCTTACTTGGGTAGATATCCTTTCTCCACGTCACTTAGTCCTTCATCTGAAGTTTACCTTGTTCCTTCGGCTGGAACCTATTCCTTTGCCACCTCATTTTGTCTACATTGCTATTTATATTTTTATGTATGAGTTAGTTTAGTTTTATCTCTCAACTTGGAGAAGTGGCCTTCTGTAGGAAGGGTCCTACACATCCGAGCAGTGCATTTCCTTCTTATCACCTGAGGAACATACTCTAGGTATTCCCCTAATGAGGACTGTGTGGGTCCCTCTATTGTGATGGGCTAACTGTGTGCGTGTGGATTGGCCATGAGCCTGGTTGGATGCCAGGCTCTGCCTTGTATGGATGCTGCTGGCTGCTGTTTAATGGGGCCTAGTCATGAGACAACTGGGTGCAGGACCTACTGGATGGCCTGCTGGGTGCTATTTTTGACATGAGAGCTTTGCTGGGTGGAACATTCATGGCTGTAGGCTTTTTCCTTTCATCACTTTAAATGTATCATGCTACTCCTTTCTGGCCTGCAGAATTTCTGCTGAAAAATCAGCTGATAGCCTTATGGGAATTCCCTTGAATGTAGTTTGTTGCTTTTCTCTTGCTGCTTTTTAATGTTCTCTGAAGTTTATCTTTTTTAATTGCATTATGTCTTGGTGTATTCCTCTTCGGGTTAATTCTGGATAAGACTCTCTGCACTCCTGGACTTGGTGGACTATTTCTATTCCCAGTTTAAGGGAAGTTTTCAGTTATTGTCTCTTCTAGTCTTTTCTCGGTTTCTTCCTCTTTCTCTTCTTCTTGGACCTTGCTAGTGTGAATGTTAGTGTGCTTGGTGTCCCAGTGGTCTCTTAAACTGTCCTCATTTCTTTTCATTCTTTTTTCTGTTTAACACCAGTGATTTCCACTACTCTGTCCTACAGCTCACTGATCTATTCCTCTGTATCATTTAGGCTACTAGTGTACTTTTCATTTCAGTTATTGTGTTCTTCATCCGTTTGGTTGTTCTGTACATTTTCTAACTCCTGTTTAAAACTTATAACTTCCCATTCTGTACATCCATTCTTCTCCTGAATTCTTTGATTTTATTAATGATCATTACTCTGAAACCTTACTTGGGTAGATATCCTTTCTCCACGTCACTTAGTCCTTCATCTGAAGTTTACCTTGTTCCTTCGGCTGGAACCTATTCCTTTGCCACCTCATTTTGTCTACATTGCTATTTATATTTTTATGTATGAGTTAGTTTAGTTTTATCTCTCAACTTGGAGAAGTGGCCTTCTGTAGGAAGGGTCCTACACATCCGAGCAGTGCATTTCCTTCTTATCACCTGAGGAACATACTCTAGGTATTCCCCTAATGAGGACTGTGTGGGTCCCTCTATTGTGATGGGCTAACTGTGTGCGTGTGGATTGGCCATGAGCCTGGTTGGATGCCAGGCTCTGCCTTGTATGGATGCTGCTGGCTGCTGTTTAATGGGGCCTAGTCATGAGACAACTGGGTGCAGGACCCTCGGAGGCCCTGGGGCTAGTGTTGGCTCACTGGTAAGCAGAGTCAGGGTCCTAAAGACTCTGGAGCTATTGCCTACACAATGGCAGGTGAAGCCAGGATTATTGGGATGAAGATCCATTCCCTGAAGTCTAGTTACAGTGCCCAGATATGCCAGAATTTATTTCAAATTGTTGGTTGGTATTGGGAAGGATTCCTGCAGTTGGGTATGAAGTCCAGGATATCCCAAAGCTTGTGTTGACCTGCTAGTGGACAGGGCTAAGGCACAGATTGTCCTATAGTAGGATCTCACCTGCTGTGGGTGGACTGTGTCCACAGGCTACAGGATCACAGTTCACTTGTGTCTAGTATCTACCCTCTGGCTTGTGACGCTGGTCTAGAAGCTTATGCAGGTTTCCAGATAGGAAAGACCAGTGCTTGCCCACTGGTAGGTGGAGCTGGGTCTTGGTCCTCTATTGGGAAGGGCTATGTCCAGGGGCATGTCTTAGAGCTGGCTGTGGACACAGAAAGTTTTTAGGCAACCTGTCTGCTGATGGGTAGGACTATATCTCAACCTATTTAGGTGTTTGGCCTGAGGTATCACAGCGTTGGTGCCTACAGGCAGTTGAGTGAGGCCAGGTCTTGGTGCTAATGAAATAGTATGGCAGCAACCATGAACAGTGTTCACATGGTAGAATGTTCCTAATTATGGCTGTCACCAGTGTCTGTGTCCCCACAGGGAGCCACAGCTATCCCTTTTCCCTATGAGAGATGCTCCAAAAACTAACAGGTAGGTCTAGCCCAAGCTTCCGTCCAGTTAGTGCTTTGGACCCAGGGTCCTAATGCTCATGAGTTTCTGTGTGTCCCCTTTAAGAGTGAAGTCTTTATTTGTTTTCCTTCGGCTGGAACCTATTCCTTTGCCACCTCATTTTGTCTACATTGCTATTTATATTTTTATGTATGAGTTAGTTTAGTTTTATCTCTCAACTTGGAGAAGTGGCCTTCTGTAGGAAGGGTCCTACACATCCGAGCAGTGCATTTCCTTCTTATCACCTGAGGAACATACTCTAGGTATTCCCCTAATGAGGACTGTGTGGGTCCCTCTATTGTGATGGGCTAACTGTGTGCGTGTGGATTGGCCATGAGCCTGGTTGGATGCCAGGCTCTGCCTTGTATGGATGCTGCTGGCTGCTGTTTAATGGGGCCTAGTCATGAGACAACTGGGTGCAGGACCCTCGGAGGCCCTGGGGCTAGTGTTGGCTCACTGGTAAGCAGAGTCAGGGTCCTAAAGACTCTGGAGCTATTGCCTACACAATGGCAGGTGAAGCCAGGATTATTGGGATGAAGATCCATTCCCTGAAGTCTAGTTACAGTGCCCAGATATGCCAGAATTTATTTCAAATTGTTGGTTGGTATTGGGAAGGATTCCTGCAGTTGGGTATGAAGTCCAGGATATCCCAAAGCTTGTGTTGACCTGCTAGTGGACAGGGCTAAGGCACAGATTGTCCTATAGTAGGATCTCACCTGCTGTGGGTGGACTGTGTCCACAGGCTACAGGATCACAGTTCACTTGTGTCTAGTATCTACCCTCTGGCTTGTGACGCTGGTCTAGAAGCTTATGCAGGTTTCCAGATAGGAAAGACCAGTGCTTGCCCACTGGTAGGTGGAGCTGGGTCTTGGTCCTCTATTGGGAAGGGCTATGTCCAGGGGCATGTCTTAGAGCTGGCTGTGGACACAGAAAGTTTTTAGGCAACCTGTCTGCTGATGGGTAGGACTATATCTCAACCTATTTAGGTGTTTGGCCTGAGGTATCACAGCGTTGGTGCCTACAGGCAGTTGAGTGAGGCCAGGTCTTGGTGCTAATGAAATAGTATGGCAGCAACCATGAACAGTGTTCACATGGTAGAATGTTCCTAATTATGGCTGTCACCAGTGTCTGTGTCCCCACAGGGAGCCACAGCTATCCCTTTTCCCTATGAGAGATGCTCCAAAAACTAACAGGTAGGTCTAGCCCAAGCTTCCGTCCAGTTAGTGCTTTGGACCCAGGGTCCTAATGCTCATGAGTTTCTGTGTGTGCCCTTTAAGAGTGAAGTCTTTATTTGTTCTAGTCCTGTGTGGCTTCTGAAATTAAGCCCTACTGACCTTCCAGGCCAAATGTTCTCAGGACTTGTCCTCCCAGTGCTGAACAGCTGGGCTGGGGAGCCCAACATAGGGCTGAGAACTGTCACTTTTATGGAAGAACCTCTGTAATATAATTATTCTTCAATTTGTGAGTCCTCCTCCCGGGGAGTATGGGATTTGATTGTCAGAAATACACTCCTCCTACCCATCTCACTGTAGTTCCTTCTTCACGTATTTAGTTATAGAAAATCTTTTCTGGTAGACTCTTATCTTTTTCATTAATGCAGAGAGTTGAGGTTTTCACATGCTTGTGGGAGGAGGTGAATTCAGGGTTTTTCTACTCTGCCATCTTTTCTACTCTTGGTACAATGATAATTTAAGGCTTTGTGAATATTTGATCCCTAACAAATTTCCACCCAAAGGTTTGACTTTTCATTAATGAAAATTTCCAAGATTAGTTATCATGTTAATAGTTGCAAAACTGTGATTTTATAATTTATCATTTATTGTACATGTGTTAGCTTATATTCTTCTGTAAAGAAGAAATTTTCCATCTTTACTAAGACTCATGAATTTTTACTCAGTATGTCATAATCTATTATTAATCTTTTTTAGTATTCAAATTGTCAAGCAAGAGCTATTACAACAGAGTTCCTTTGTCCTTATGACATCTCTTCATCAGTTTTTTGACTCTTTCTTTACAAAACTTTATCTCAGACTTAAAGCATTTCCTATCTCATATCTGGTATTGATTCCTAGAGGTCCTGATGGCTTTTAGCAAGGAATTATATTTAGAATCCTATATATATTTTTTCTGTCTTACAGAAAAGATAGAATAAACTCTTACATCTGTCTTAAAGAAGAGATAGAATAAACTCTGATCTTTTTACCTAGAATAAAGTCTGATCTTTTCATTTTATGTGCTTTCTTTAAAAATATATCCCAGTGACTGCTTTGTATCTGTATCTTAGAGATCATTCTTATTCCTTTTTTTTTCTTTTTTAAATTTTGACCTG
Source organism: Tragulus kanchil (assembly GCA_022376925.1). Classification (NCBI taxonomy): domain Eukaryota; kingdom Metazoa; phylum Chordata; class Mammalia; order Artiodactyla; family Tragulidae; genus Tragulus; species Tragulus kanchil. Next base: position 49,548,254 of record JAIOJX010000029.1, on the reverse strand, counting down.
TTTTATTGTTTTATTTATTTATTTTCTTTCATCTTTATTCTTTGACCTGTGTGGGCATCCCAGCAGAGCCTCTCTCACTGCAGAGCACTGGCTCTGGGCCATGCACTGCAGAATGCTGGCTCATAATTGGACACCCTGGTCCAGCCATTCTGCAGCACGTGGGATCTTCCTGGGCTAGGGATCGAACCAGTGCTCCTTGCACTGTAAAGCTGCCTCTTTACCATCAGGAAAGCCCCATTCTTATTCTTGTACACAACTGAATCTCATTCTGTGTATCATATTTTTTTCTCCTAGGTTTGGGCTTTTAGATTGTTTCCAGTGCTTTCCTATCTCAAATATTACTAAAATCAGTGAATGTATACATAAATATTTTTAGACTATGGAAGTTACATATCATGGCAGGGTCATAATTGTGGGATTTCTGGGCAAACAAATACATATTTATGTAGGTTGCTAAATATTTGCAAGTTTGCCATCATAGGGATTGCTCAGTTGTACTCTTGCAGGAATGTAAGCAAATGCTGTTTCTTTACAATCTAATCAACAAAATGTGCAATCCAGCTTTTAAAGTTTTGTTAATTTGATAAGTGAGAAATGGATAGTGTGGTTTAAATATGCATTTCTTTTATTATGGCTCATGTTCAGCAGTTTTTCACATATCTGAGCTACCTGTATGAAATATAAATTATACCATACGAGGGACTTTTCTAGGGCTCTCCAGGTGGCACTGTGGTTAAGAATCCTTCTGCCAGTACAGGAGATGCAAGAGACACAGCTTCAATATGCAGGGTCAGGAAAATCCCCTAAAGAAGGATATGGCCACTCACTCCAGTACTATTGCCTGAAAAAGAGGCAAGGCAGGCAGCAGTTCGTGGGGTCTCAAAGGATCGGACACAAACTAAGCATAGTGTATGTGCCTATCATCAGTATTTACTTATAATTAAACTTAAAAGAGACAACAAATGTGAATATGCTGTAAGACTAAGGGAATTTACGCAGGGGCTAAGCAGCAACCTAGAGGGGTTGTATGGGGAGGGAGATGGTAGGGAAGTTCAATTGGGAGGGATCAAGTGTATTCCTATGACTGATTCCAGTTTATGTATAGCAGTAAACAACAAAACTCTGTAAAAGTAAAGTAAATTTTTAAAAAAAGCTTAAAAGCTCTTTCATAGCAAAGGAAACTATAAACAAGGTGAAGAGATCACCCTCAGAATGGGAGAAAATAATAGCAAATGAAACAACTGACAAACGATTTCCAAAATATACAAGTAGCTTATGCAACTCAATACCAGAAAAACAAACAACCCAATCGAAAAGTGAGCGGAAAACCTAAACAGACATTTCTTCAAAGAAAACATACAGATGGTTAATAAACACATGAAAAGATGCTCAACATTGCTCATTATTAGAGAAGTGCAAATCAAAACTACAATGAGATATCTCCCCACACTGGTCAGACTGGCCATCATCAAAAATCAGTAAACAGTAAATACTGGAGAGGGTGTGGAGAAAAGGGAACCCTCTTGTATTGTTGGTGGGTTTGTAAATTGATACACTGTTTTAATTACAGATAATTTCTAATTTGTTTTGATACCTTATGAAGTTAGTCCTAAAATTTCCATACCTTTTCTCATCTTTTTTTACACATGAAATCACAGTAAATCTGTCCATATTTAGAAAAAATAGTATTTTTATTTACATCACAGTAAATTTATATTTAAATTCAGGAATAATTTTTCTTTTTATGGTGCTTAATCTTTTAAGAAAAAAGAATTTATTTCTTACCCCTTTCAAAAGTGTTTCCTGGCTTCCTCACTGTTATACATTTCTTGTTCAGTGCCTTTGTGAAAGATTTTCTGTTGATATTGTAAATGGGATTTTTTTTCTTTCATTGTAGCTTCTAAGTGATCATTTTGTATAAGTGAAGGCTTTTAGTTTTTCTATATTAATTTTATACACTTCTAACTTAGTGGATTTACTGAGGAATATTTACTATTGACTCTTTGAGTTGTCCTGTTATAAGGTCATATCATCTTCAAAGAGATCTGTTTGGAGGGTTTCCCTGGTGGTCCAGTGGGTAAAGACACCGCCTTGCAGTGCAAGGGGCACGGGTTTGATCCCTGACCTGGAAAGATCCCACGTGCCGCAGAACAGCTGGACCAATGTGTCCAACTACTGAGCTAGTGCTCTGGAGCACATGTGCCCAGAGCCAGTGCTCTGCAACAAGAGAGGCCACTGCGATGGGAGGCCCACACAGGCCAAAGAACAAGGATAGATGAAAATAAATAAATGAAAGAGCAACAAAAGTGGCCAGAAAATAAAAAAAAAAAAGTTCTTTTTGCTTCTTCATTTCTTATTCTTTTTCCTCTATTTTTTTCTCTTCTTTGATTTCATTCACCAGTGCCCTAAGTATAATATTTAAAAGAGATGGAGATAGTAAGTACACTTATTTCTCTCCTTCCTTTAGTAACAATGACTGTTGTTTCCCCATTAAATGAAGTTCCAACATTAAATAAAAGGTCTCTAGATCTCACTCCGTGTCAGTCTCCATTTCCATCTCCACCTTTATTCCTATACCTATCTGTACACCTGTCAGTGTTGTCCTCATTACTTTCCTTCTAATTGGATAGATAATATCCAGAGTAGGATTGAAAAATCATGCTCTATACAAAGTGTAGAACTTACATAGTACTAAAATTATTAGTTACTAAATGTAGACAATAGCAAAAGATAGATTCTGTGTTTAGAATTATCTGAGACGATCAACACAGTTCCCCTCTTCCTTAAAAAGGTACCTTTCTGGTTTGAATTTAGCATAGAGTTTTAACCAACATATGCAACATAACTTGAACAGAGAACCATTTCATCAGGATACACCCATCGCGTGGCCCTTTAGATAGCTTGTGTGACTTTTTCCAATAACCATGCCTTACGAATCCATATCTGAGTTGACGTAAAATAAGCAATTATTCTACTGAAAAATCTGTTCCACTGAAAGTATTTTAGAGATAAAGACTCTTCATGGTGTTACTGCTAGAAAATACCACAGATGTGTTTGTAGGAGGTCAACTAGTTTGCAAGATGATTGACTGTCATTTTTTATCCTCAAGAATCTTCATTTAAAAAAAGGAGAATATGGTACAGACTTGTAGCATTTTTTTTTTTTTACAGGACAAAGAAGTATCAATTCCCTGTTGCTGAATGTTTCCATAAGGAATAGATGTTGAATTTTTTCAAAACCTTTAAGCATCTTCTAAAATAATGTCTCATTTTTCTTCTTAGATCTCTTAATATATTTTATTAGTGAACTTCTGCTATTGGACTATAGTTATTATAATTAGTTCATTATGCACTGTTGGTGTTTGTGTGTGTGTGAGAGAGAAAAAAAGGGAAAGAGAGCTCTTACTCAAGTTTAGGCATTAGTGTTATATTAATACTTGCTTCATAAAAGAAATTAGAGAGTTATTCTTCATTTTCTATCCTCTGGAACAATACTTAAAATATACTTTTTAAGAACTACCTGATATTTCCCTGTGAAATCATCTGGTCCTTGTGATTGTTTCATAGGGTAGAAATTAGATGACTTTATTTCTTCTATGGAAAATGATTTGCTAAAGCTGTCTATCTTGATTGGGCTCAATTTTAGTAAATTGTATTTTCCTAAATAATCATGGAGTATTTTAGATAGATATTACTTTTTTGCATAAGTTGTATAGTCTGTTTTGATTGCTTTAATTTCTTCTCTTTCATGGGTTTTAAGTTCATCCCATAGATTCTAGTATACTATATTTATGTTATTATTACTTTTTAGAAGCACAGGAATTTCAAATTGTATTTCTCCTTTTACTTAGGAATTATTTTACAAAGTGCTTCCTTTGATAGATACTGAGAAATTTTCTGATTTGTTATTAATTTTTGGTTTCATTGTATTGCCATCAAAGACTATTTCTTCTGATTTTATTTTATGGAAGATACTGAGCTTATCTTTATGACGTGATATTTGGTAAATGGTTGTGTGTGCTTCATCTGTGCTGAAGAAGAAAGAATATTCTCCATTTGGGCTTATATAATATCTATTCTAATACGGTATAGGTAGTGTTGTATATGTCTTATATATCCTTGCCTGTTTACTATCTTCTCGATTTGATTTAGACTGAGAGTTATGATAATATCTCTTCTTTTTAGTGGGTTTCCCTCTGTTTACCTTTTACTTCCTTGCAGTTTTTGCTTTACAGAAGTTGCTTCTGTGTTTCTGGTACATAGATTTCATGATGATTATGTCTTCTTTGTGAATTGTGGCTTTTAGTTTGTCAAGAGAAAATTCAGAGAACTTGGCTTGATGTGAATATTTTATTGAGTAAGAAGCAAACTCTCCCCAAAGAGGAAGACGTTAAACCAGAAAGTGTACGAAGCTCGGAACAACTTCGGCTTGTTATTACAGTATGGCTTATGTAATAAAGAATGAGCAACTTAGTTAACCTCACAGTGACTGCTTTTCAGAAGGGGGATTTCCAGATAGCAAAGAATTGGTTAAAAGTGATTTTCTTCTATCATTTTAGGATGATAGTTTATGTTTCTTTTATGATTACCAGATGTATTTATAAGAAATAATGTAAGCTTTCATTTTCATTCACAGTAACCTCTGTAAATTTCACATGCATAGACTAGATTAAGTTTTGCACATGTGGCTAAACTGGTTTTGTCTGCTTGGGGGAGGTCTTCAAACCTAATTTCAACTTTACTTTAACTAGTATTACATACTGTGTTTTTTTTTTAACTTCCAATGACTTTTGATCTGAATTTTAGTCTATTTGATATCACAAAATAGCTTCTATTTTCTTACTGTTTTCATTTGTCTTTTATACCCTTTTTTTGTCCCTGTATTTTTTAAGCATTCTGAAGTACTTTATTAAGGATAGCATCTCTTGCATACAACATAAAGTTGGGTTTTGCTTTGCAAAAATCCCATGTTTTATTAAATAGACAACTAAGCAATTGTTCTTTTGTCTGAAGGCAATGGAGTGTAGGGAATTGCAGGAGTCAAGGGATTATCAGTTACTTGCAGTAGGAAGAACACTGTATCCTATCGCGTTGCACTGTTTCTTTCCCTTGATATGTGTTATGTAGTTGGTTTTAATTGAGCCACTTTAAGGGAAGAGTGAATTTTTTAAGTTTGCGTTTTTCAGGAAAATAAGCACTAGAAGCAAATGAAAAAAGAATATGGAACATGTTACTCTAACCTTTACATGAATATATTAAGAGCTTAGAATAAGGCTGAATCTCAAAGGATATAAAGGAAATAAAATTGGGGAGATTATATTCTACTTCTGTATTCTCTATTTACTATCAGTAGCCACTTAAAATCTCTAAACCTTAGCTTTGTTCGAGAAACTGAGGATAAAATTTGCTCTGCTACCTTCCTTTCAAAAGTTTTGTACCCATCAAAATGTGCATCTCCATTATCCATTTTTCATTCTGTTACCAAACTCAGGTCTGGCTACTTGCAGCTCCAAAATCAGTACCTGAGAGGCACTTGTTGATCTAGAGGAAAGTTACTTTTAATCAGAATGCCAGCAATCTGGGGAGAAAGGCAGACTCCTGTCCCCCGCCCCCCCTGCCCCACACTGAAAAATGAGCTCCAAAGATTCTGCTCAGCCATGAAAGTTTTTTAAGGAAAAAGGGGATATAATCTCAGTTTGTTATTGAGATAGAGGAGCAAAGTGACAGCCATTTCCCACTGCAGGCAGACTTGTTGACTTCTCATGATCTTTCTTTAGGTGCTCTCTTGTTCACATGGTTTGTTCATGAGATTCCTAAAGGGAAAGCCTGGGAAGAAAACTGATCATCTGTTAATTACTTATTCCTCATTTCTACTTCTACCCTATCTAAGAAAAGTGCTAACAGGTTAGGCAAGATATTTTGTAATAAAAATGTCTGAAAAGTGTCTTTGGGCCAGACATGAGTAGAGTGTGAGGGTATCTGGTTTAAGGCTAGTTACACTATAGCTTTGCTAAAGCAACAGGAGAAAATGGATTTTCTGTTGAGGGCAGTTTCCTGCAAAAGAGCTGCTTACAAATTACGCCCATTAGATCCCATTTCTATGGGAAGAGGGATGAAGGTGTATCTTCTGTAGTTGTAACTGCTTCATGCTGAGAAAGGACATCGAGGTCTTAGAGTGAAAGATACCAACATGGATTTGAGGCGTCTCTTTGCTGACAGTTTTATTTGCCACTTATATATATGGCAGAGCAAACAACAGTTATTTTGATGCCCCCAAAGGTATAGATTATTATGAGTAATAGTGTTGATCGCCTTAATAGTTAGAAGCAAATGAAAAAGAATATGGAACATGTTACTCTAACCTTTACATGAATATATTAAGAGCTTAGAATAAGGCTGAATCTCAAAGGATATAAAGGAAATAAAATTGGGAGATTATATTCTACTTCTGTATTCTCTATTTACTATCAGTAGCCACTTAAAATCTCTAAACCTTAGCTTTGTTCGAGAAACTGAGGATAAAATTTGCTCTGCTACCTTCCTTTCAAAAGTTTTGTACCCATCAAAATGTGCATCTCCATTATCCATTTTTCATTCTGTTACCAAACTCAGGTCTGGCTACTTGCAGCTCCAAAATCAGTACCTGAGAGGCACTTGTTGATCTAGAGGAAAGTTACTTTTAATCAGAATGCCAGCAATCTGGGGAGAAAGGCAGACTCCTGTCCCCGCCCCCTGCCCCACACTGAAAAATGAGCTCCAAAGATTCTGCTCAGCCATGAAAGTTTTTTAAGGAAAAAGGGGATATAATCTCAGTTTGTTATTGAGATAGAGGAGCAAAGTGACAGCCATTTCCCACTGCAGGCAGACTTGTTGACTTCTCATGATCTTTCTTTAGGTGCTCTCTTGTTCACATGGTTTGTTCATGAGATTCCTAAAGGGAAAGCCTGGGAAGAAAACTGATCATCTGTTAATTACTTATTCCTCATTTCTACTTCTACCCTATCTAAGAAAAGTGCTAACAGGTTAGGCAAGATATTTTGTAATAAAAATGTCTGAAAAGTGTCTTTGGGCCAGACATGAGTAGAGTGTGAGGGTATCTGGTTTAAGGCTAGTTACACTATAGCTTTGCTAAAGCAACAGGAGAAAATGGATTTTCTGTTGAGGGCAGTTTCCTGCAAAAGAGCTGCTTACAAATTACGCCCATTAGATCCCATTTCTATGGGAAGAGGGATGAAGGTGTATCTTCTGTAGTTGTAACTGCTTCATGCTGAGAAAGGACATCGAGGTCTTAGAGTGAAAGATACCAACATGGATTTGAGGCGTCTCTTTGCTGACAGTTTTATTTGCCACTTATATATATGGCAGAGCAAACAACAGTTATTTTGATGCCCCCAAAGGTATAGATTATTATGAGTAATAGTGTTGATCGCCTTCTCTTAAGGCCAGTTCTCAGAATTGTACTAGGCACGGATTCAGTACCACTCAAGATGGAGTACCTTATGTCATGGCTACAGTCTGGTCATCGTGCAGTTAGTGTTCTCCCCCTGGTGGCAGTTATGTGCATGCTCAGTCATTTCAGTCATGTCCAACTCTTCGTTCCACTGAACTGTAGCCCACCAGGCTCCTCCGTGCTTTGAAATCTCCAAGCAAGAACACTGGAATGGGGCTTCCTTGGTAACTCCCTGGCAAGTCAAGAGTGCATCTGCCAATGCAGGAGACACAGGTTCGATCCCGCATCTGGGAAGATCTCACATGCTGCGGAGCTGCTAAGCCTGTGAGCCACAACAATGGAGCCTGTGCTCTAGATCATTGGAGCCGCAGCTATTGAGCCCATGTGTCATAACTAACTACTGAAGCCTATGTGTCCTAGAGCCCAAGTTCTACCACAGGGAAATCACCACAACAAGAAACTTGCTCACCTCAACTAGAGAGTAGCCCCACTCCCTGCAACTAGAGAAGAGTCTGTGACAGCAGTGAAAACCCAGAAAAGTAAATAAATTAATTGAAAAAATAAAATAAAATAATACTGGAGTGGGTTTCCATGCCCTCCTACAGGGGCTTTTCTTGATCCAGGGACCAAGCCCGCAGGTACTGCATTGCAGGTGAATTCTTTACTGCTGAGCCACCGGGGAAGCCTCGTGGCAGTTACAATATCTATAAAATAATTCAGTAATATGCATCAGACACTGAATCTGTGATTCTACTGTCCTAATCATTAACTACTTGATCCTGCTATATTGTGATTCAGGGAGGCCTGGGAGATTTCAGCTTTCCTACAAACGAGGCAGGGAGGGTAGAGGCATTATATATGAATTTGGAAGATGAAGGTGTATCTTCTGTAGTTGTAACTGCTTCATGCTGAGAAAGGACATCGAGGTCTTAGAGTGAAAGATACCAACATGGATTTGAGGCGTCTCTTTGCTGACAGTTTTATTTGCCACTTATATATATGGCAGAGCAAACAACAGTTATTTTGATGCCCCCAAAGGTATAGATTATTATGAGTAATAGTGTTGATCGCCTTCTCTTAAGGCCAGTTCTCAGAATTGTACTAGGCACGGATTCAGTACCACTCAAGATGGAGTACCTTATGTCATGGCTACAGTCTGGTCATCGTGCAGTTAGTGTTCTCCCCCTGGTGGCAGTTATGTGCATGCTCAGTCATTTCAGTCATGTCCAACTCTTCGTTCCACTGAACTGTAGCCCACCAGGCTCCTCCGTGCTTTGAAATCTCCAAGCAAGAACACTGGAATGGGGCTTCCTTGGTAACTCCCTGGCAAGTCAAGAGTGCATCTGCCAATGCAGGAGACACAGGTTCGATCCCGCATCTGGGAAGATCTCACATGCTGCGGAGCTGCTAAGCCTGTGAGCCACAACAATGGAGCCTGTGCTCTAGATCATTGGAGCCGCAGCTATTGAGCCCATGTGTCATAACTAACTACTGAAGCCTATGTGTCCTAGAGCCCAAGTTCTACCACGGGGAAATCACCACAACAAGAAACTTGCTCACCTCAACTAGAGAGTAGCCCCACTCCCTGCAACTAGAGAAGAGTCTGTGACAGCAGTGAAAACCCAGAAAAGTAAATAAATTAATTGAAAAAATAAAATAAAATAATACTGGAGTGGGTTTCCATGCCCTCCTACAGGGGCTTTTCTTGATCCAGGGACCAAGCCCGCAGGTACTGCATTGCAGGTGAATTCTTTACTGCTGAGCCACCGGGGAAGCCTCGTGGCAGTTACAATATCTATAAAATAATTCAGTAATATGCATCAGACACTGAATCTGTGATTCTACTGTCCTAATCATTAACTACTTGATCCTGCTATATTGTGATTCAGGGAGGCCTGGGAGATTTCAGCTTTCCTACAAACGAGGCAGGGAGGGTAGAGGCATGGAAGGCCCCTGTAACTAGCCAGGGCGGGGTGTGGAGTAGCAGGTGTGTTGGGAGCTACAGGGTTCTACTTCGTTCCGGCTCCCCAGCAAAGACTTGGTCATGCTATTTATCAATTTCCTATAATGACTTTCCTTTGTCCTTTTGTGTTAAAATAATTAAATATTTTTATGAAATCTAAATACCTTGTCCTTGGTAGTATTCTGCTCTACACTTTTTCTTATCTCTGGAGGTAAACACTAGGAATTTTCTGTTTTGAGTTTGGGTGTGGGGTGGGGGTTGGTGTGTGTATGTTGCGGGATGCTCATTTAAGTTTATTCCTCTCAGTAATATAAGCATAGTACTATTTCTTGGTTTATCAGTTTGAGATAGTTGCTTCCTATTGCTTCTCCACTGTGGAAAATAAGGTGTAATTCAAATGAAACATCATCCATTCCCAATATTTAATAGTTACAATATTATTTATATTTTTCCTACTTCTAACTTTAAATAATTTGCTTGTATCTCTCCTTATTGCTGCATCGCCTTATAGGCACAGGCAGACTTGTTCCTTGCTCCCTACCATTCACTCTCAGTATTTCTCCCGAATTGTATCTTCAGCTCTTTCAGCTCCGCTTGCCATAAATATTGTTATGGCTGATAGAATCCACATTCTCCTCTATTATCTTAAGTACTTATTCATGGAAAAATCATAGGGAGAGGTTGTTTTTAAAGGATGAGCTCAAATGAACAGTATTTATATTATTGTCTTATTTTTATATTAGTAATATGTTCCAGTTACATTCCCTTTTCTGGGTTCTAATACTTGTGCTTCTCAAAGGAGCATGTTCCTAGCATCAAGGTTAAATAGACTGTTTTCACTTGAAATCTACTTGTGTAGCTTGCTTCGTTTGGGGGCTATGCATTTCTTTCATTTCTGTTTTCTTGTGAAGTTAGGTAACGTTATTGTACCCAAATATCTTCCAGCTGTTTATAGGGGTTTGACTGTTTTGACTGTTTGACTCCATTTCATTCTTTTTCTTGGAAATATTCTTTTAGGAGCTTCACTTTCTCTTCAAACTTGGGACCTATTCAGAGCTGCCATTCAGCTAGTAGCTCCTATTCAGAGCTGCTATACGTACTGGTACAACTGTACCCCTTTTAAAACAGTGAAGTCTTTATGTGACAGAAGCAAAATATTTTAACCAGTATCCATGACAACAAAGAATAAAATGAATTAGTTACATAAATTCACATACAAATGGCATTAATTCAAGTGTTGTCACTGATGTTGTGATGATCACTGTAAATGTGTCTGCCTTCTATCACAGAAACTCCTGAGAAGCTACCTGTCACTCAGACCCAGTTAGGCAGTATAGCATTCTTTACAATACACTCTGTGGCTTAGGCTAATTGTTCATTTTTATATTCTAAATATTTTGTACTTTATTATTGCAATCCTTATACAAAATTGTTAGTGAATTGTTTTATTTGCAAAATCAAGAATTAATAATGAAATATTAAAACCATCTTTTGCATTAAAACATTGTCTTTCCTCCCTTTCCTTTTTTTTTTTTTTTTTTTTTTTGGCCTCCTGGGTTGGTGCCACCATGTCACTTAATTCTCTGATTTTATTTTCAGAGAATGCATCTGAGGTCTATTCCTCATTTTAAAAAAATGCGTAGAGGATAAAATCTCAGTCTTTGCTTTTCTGCAAATAAGTTTACTAAACATTCAAACTTAATTGATAGTTTGCTAAAACATGGAATTATAGATAAAATATCTTTTTTCACACTCTAAAGGTATCATTTCTTTTTTTTTCATTTTTTTTAAATTTTGGCCTCTTTTCTGTTGGTGTTTTTTGATTTATTTATTTTAATCCATCTTCATTCTTTGGCTTGTGTGGGCCTCCCATTGCAGTGGCCTCTCTCACTGCGAAGCACCAGTCCTGGGTGCATGTGCTGCAGAGTGCTGGCTCATAATTGGATGTGGGATCTTCCCAGGCCAGGGATCAAACCAGTGCCCCTTGCACAGCAAGGCAGACCCTTTACCCACTGGACTACCAGGCAAGCCCCACTTCATCACTTTTTTAGCGTCCACGGTTGCTGATTCTCTTAGCAGATCCAAATTGTTTACCTACTATGCTTTAGGTGCTCATGCTAATCTGATCCTCATGGTTTTATTGATGACATTGCTTAATGGACCCTTTCAACATACATATTATGAATGAAATATTTTCTTATATTGCTTGTTTGATAATTAAATTTCCGTCCTCTTTTCTTCTCACTTCTTTCTTTTAGACTTCCTAACTGTTGAATGATGAAGTGATGTTCTGTCTCTCATCATGCTGTATTTCTCAATATTTTCACTGCGTTTCAGTTTTTCCTTCACGTGCTGAGGAATAGATTCCATGTAATTATCCTATTTCCATTAATTTTTTATTTTGGAAATCATTACTTCTAGGTAATTATTCATTGTATCATTTTTTCCTTTCCAGTGCACAATATAGAAATAAGCAGTAGTCCACTTACATGCTACATGAATTTGAAACTAGGCAACAAGTCAGGAAAATGAAAAGGATCCTAGTAAGAGTGATTTACAACTGCTTTTCTTACACAAATTATTTACTTTTCCTTTTCATCTAGCTCCTTTTTTACTTTCCTTTTCCTTTTTAATTTCTTTTCATTCTTCTTCTAAAATCTTTAGTTTCCTTTTCATACTCTATCAAATTCTCTTATCCATTTTTTGTTTCTTTCATATTTGCACATAGTGAAATCTGGAGTAGTGAATATCTTAAAATGATCATGTATTCTGCATTTTATTTTTAGAATAACTTGACACAGCCTCCTCTTTTTTCGTCTTCCTCTTTTCAGTTTGAGTTGGAGAAGAAATGGCAACCCACTCCAGTATTCTTGCCTAGAAAATTCCTTGGACAGAGAAGCCTGGCAAGTGTGCAGTCCATGGGTTCTCAAATATATATGGGGCTTCCCTGATGGTCAGTGGTGAGGAATCTACCTGCAATGCAGGAAACCCGGATTCTTTCCTTAGGTTGAGAAGATCCTCCTGGAGGAGGGCATGGTAACCCACTCCAATATTCTTGCCTGGAGAATTCCATGGATGGAGGAACCTAGCAGGGTCACACAGGGTCAGACATGCCTAAAGTGACTAAGCAGCAACAGAATTTTTATATGGAACTTTAGACTTCCAGTGTCTCAATGTTGTTTTGCAAAACACTTAGTAAATCTTGTGTAAAGCATGACTTAAGGATGGATGTATTTATAATATACATAATTTAGATAACCTAAGGAAACTTGGAAGCATTAAAAATGAGTAGTGCAAGACTCCATGTTCCCAATGCAGGGTCATGAGTTTGATCCCTTGTGGAGGAACTAAGATCCCACATGCCACTCAATGCAGCAAAAAAAATAAAAAACAAACAAAAAAGAGTACTGCTGATTTTAGATTAATCATGAATCAGAAAGGGCATTTTCTATGGAAACAATACATTTAATTTTAGAAGGTGGAGACATTTTTAACTGTTATCATAGCTTTGAAAAAATCTGAATAAAGATGTAGAAAGTATATACATATGACTAATCTGGGATCATACATATCTGTAAATAACAAAACTCTGTAAAAGTAAAAAGTAAAATAAAAATTTTTTAAAAGGATGTAGGAAGTAAATTTAATACTTTGAATTTAATTCCATACATAGCATTTTCATTTTTCTGGAAAAGTCATAATTGTCTTTTGAATATTATAATCCTCAGTTAAGAATACTTCAAGTTTTTCCCATTTCTGTTAACATTAATATGCCATCACTGTTTTGTAATAAAGTAAGATCAGAGAACTGCTTAAAGAGAATAATCTTTTCTGACATATGTTAGTTCAAAATGACTTTCATGGAGAAAGAAATGGAAACCTACTCCAGTATTCTTTCCTGGGAAACCCCATGGACAGAGGAGCCTGGCAGGCTACACTCCGTGGGATCACAAAGGGTTGGACACTACTTACCAACTAATGGTTTCCTGTTTGGAATAGATTTTCTAGCTCCAAGTGACCCTTTGAGGAACTGCTTTGTTTTGTACTGCTTTGTGTAAAAAGTAAGACTGTTCCTTAAGAAAATATAAGAAAATGACTTTAATTAAGTCCAAATTACATACATAAACACAGTATGACAGGTATACCATGCGTTAACTGAATGCCAAATGCAGTCCACATATTATTAAATCTTGGAATTCAAGTGTCTCCCTCCTTTATTTCCCTCTAAAAGTCCTTGTTCCTTTGTTAGTCCTTCTGTAAGAGGTGAAATAAATGTACCAAAAATATCTATTAGACAAGAAACCAACCCCTTGACTCCTCTGATTCACATACTGTTAACAGGAAAATTCATAAGAAAGCAATACCATTAATTATGGCCTCACATGTGTCAGGGCCCACCGGAGCCTGCCAAAGGTCATTGTAAAGAACATACATCACGGTGCCATCTGGTATCTCTTTATAGCCTGTTAAATAGAAGTGGTTACCTATTTCAGTTGAGCCACAAATGCAATTCCATGCAGTAATTTGGGATAAATTTCTTTAGTGCTTCCTTGTATTTTCCCCAGTCAATTTGTCATGTATAAGACCAAGCAGAGGAATAGTTTGTGTAGCTGAATGCCTGGACAGATTTAAAATGAGGCAATGTATGTGATTATTCCTCCACCAATTGTGATATTGTCTGGCCCTCAAAAGGCAGTAATTCTTTGCTACTTGAAACGGTCAATTCTGCTGCCAGATGAAAACTGCAGTCTAATGGACCCATCACCCAAACCTCAGAAGAGACGGAAACACCTTTCACCCCCAAGGCCCTGCAGACGTAACAGAAATACTTGCTGAAGGCATAGGTTTCTTTGCATTGTTTCAAGAAGAAAGGTATCTAACTTGGAGACAAAAATAAGCGGAGTTTGTGGCACTGTGATCTTTTACACAACTGAAAAACTTAGTTTCTGGGGTACAGGGAAAGGGAGTAAGAGAAAACCTGGCAAGAATCAGCATCTGTGTTTCATAACTCAGAAAACAGAATTCAGTATCTTTCATTAGATGATAAAGTAAGAGATTAAACTGCTGCTGCTCTTTTCTCTTCATCTGGGTTCAAGTTAATTAGGGTTTTAGTTCAGATCTGTAGTACAATGAACTTAGAATTCTCTTATTTATGGAGTCAGGCGTTCAGGTCTGTGCTCTAGTGAGGAATGCTTATCATGTTATATGGCGGTGGCTTAGTCACTAAGTTGTGTCCAACTCTTGAGAACCCATGAACTGTACGTAGCCCGTCTGGCTCCTCTGTCCATGGGATTCTCCAGGCAAGAATACTAGAGTGGGTAACCATTTCCTTCTCCTGGGGATCTTCCTGATCCAGGAATTGGACCTGGGTCTCCTGCGTTGCAGGCAGATTCTTTACCAACTGAGCTACAAGGGAAGCCCATCATGTTACACATTTCTCTTTAAAATCATCTGTGCATGTGTGCCAGGTTGCTTCAGTCGTGTTTGACTGCAACTGTAGCAGGCTCATGGACTGCAGCCTGCCAGGCTCCTCTGTCTGTGGGATTCTCCAAGCAAGAATACTGGAGTGGGTTTCATGCACTCCTCTAGGGATCTTTTTGACCCAGGGATCGAACCTGCATCTCATATCTCTGATGGGCAGGTGCGTTCTTTCAGTCATCTGTTTTCATTTCAAATTTAGAGATTTCCCTTCAAGATTTTGCTGGTCCTAATTCTCAGGTGAAACTCCAGTCAATGGCTATTTGAACATCAAATAATCATGTGAAAACCTGGACACGGGGATTTTCAAACTGATGATCTGGATACATTATCAGTACAGACACAATGACCACATTGAATGTTTCTGCCCCATCCACACTGATGAGTCTAGATGCACAATAGGCCCGACCAAGTAGTTCATACCAAGTATCCAGTGTGAATGTACCCTCCATTCCCCTTACATCTCAGCCAAATCTGACACACTGATGTTGGAGAAGCTGTTGAGTCTGAGATTGCTCAAAATCTCCAGCAGATCAACTTCTGTCTACTTGTATTTGTAAAAACCGTGATTCTCAGTTACTGTAGGCTCTGAATGCAAAAGCTTCCAAGAATCACATAAAAACAATGCCTGGTTTTTCTTCATTTTATCTTTTCTTTTATAAAGGTTGCTGTTTTCAGGACTCTGGCAAATAGTGTTTGGCTTGAGACATGAGTATGA
This sequence comes from Tragulus kanchil, assembly GCA_022376925.1. Classification (NCBI taxonomy): domain Eukaryota; kingdom Metazoa; phylum Chordata; class Mammalia; order Artiodactyla; family Tragulidae; genus Tragulus; species Tragulus kanchil. The sequence goes on along the minus strand of JAIOJX010000029.1, from coordinate 49,532,645 downwards.
TTCAGAATATTTCTTTACTCCTCAGTCTTTTAGAAATCAGTCTTGGAAGTTCAACCGAGATGACTCCCATTTTAAAAGTAACAGTGCTGGGCTTCCTTGGTGGTCCAGTGGGTAAAGAGTCCGCCTTGCAGGTTCGATCCCTGGCCCGGGTGGATCCCATGTGCCCTGGAGTGGCTGGACCGGTGTGTCCAATTACGAGCCAGCACTCTGGAGTGCATGCGCACGGAGCCAGTGCTCTGCAACGAGAGAGGCCACTGCAATAGGAAGCCCACACAAGGCAAAAAATAAAGATGAATGAAAATACATAAATAAAAAACCAATAAAAGAGGCCAAAAAATTTAAAAAAGAAAAAGTAACAGTGCTGAAGTATAAGAATTGGGTATTTTGTTAGAGGCTTCTCTGTAAATTGTTTTTAGTAATGGAAAAGTATATGAACCTATGTCAAAACTTTAATCATTGAACTTAAATGTAATGTCTTAGAATATTTATATTGCCAGTTCTGTTTTTAGTGAAATATACTCATGCACTCATTTGATTAATATTTATAAAGATCTCTCTGTGTGCTAAGTCACTTCAGTCATGTCTGACTCTCTGCAGCCACCCGGACTGTAGCCCCAGGAAAGCATATTGGAGTGGGTTGCCATTTTCTACTCGAAGGATATTCCTAACCCAGGGATCAAACCAGTGTCTATTATGTCTCCTACAGGCGAATTCTTTACCACTAGCACCACCTGGGAAACCCCATAAAGATCTTTAGTATAGTATAATTTATATTTCATACAGCTCAGATGAACTACGTCAAGTAGCAATTCCTTTCTGTTTGCTGTAGCATCGTTTCTTTGTATAGAAGCAATTATAGGATACCTGGCATACCTTCATCAGCCTCACCTGTGGAACATTGACTACCTGCATTGCCAGTAACATGATTGGTATTATATTTAAAATGTTTAATAAATTTTAGCTGTGACAGCTGAGATTTTATGTTCCTATAAAATGAAAGGTCTTTCTAAATAGAAAGATAATTTGTTCTATCTGGGAAAGAACAGATAAAATATTTTCACAAGACCTGCTTTTTCTTTCTTCACTTTCTTCTTTCTTTGAGTAGGAATGAAAAAGGAGCTGCCTAAGTGCATCTGTTCAGATTACACTGTCACCATTACTTTGCTTGCTCTCAAACTCAGGTGTGGGCATGCATGTATTATTGGAATAAGAGCCAGTATCACATAGCTGAGTACTGCTTTGCACAAAATACAGGAATAAAATGACTTACCTCCTTTACTGATTTCCTAAGCAAGAACATAAACACATGACATAAATAGTCATTCAGAATTGACCTTCACAAAAAACCTCCATGAACTTATGCTTCACACAGATGCTCTAAATTTAAAGATCAGGTGATTTATAGTAACACAAAAATACTCAACTCTGGGTAAACATTAGAAAGTCATTCATCAGTTCTATTATTCTTTCCCATCCTAAGAACAAATAATTTAGTATGGTGTCCTTGTTCTAAGTTCTCTTCAACAGGATCCCTAGGGTATCTAGTTTTACTTCCACACATAGCAAGACCACTCTCACGAGGAAGGAGACTTAAGCACGTCAAAAAGTATTTTCTATGAAGTTTTGTGATAAACGCTGTAATAGAAATCTGTTACTGTAATAAGGGTAACAGGCATCTTCTAGTTGGCAACTCTGATACATTCACAGGAAAATGAATTGTGATTTGGATTACACTGAGTAAAACCAGCTGTGAATTTGACTTCTGCTTGCCATGTCACTGCATATTATTTGCAAGTAGTGTAAATTACTAAGAACGACTAAAAATGTTAAAGGACTTAATATCATACACTGACAGGTAAAATAGAGAGCATGTTTAAAGGCTCATTCGTTAATACTAAATTTAAATTGAATTCTATAAGAATCTACAAATGCGTTGAGAGTTGATTTTAATCTTTGCAACCATAATGAATGAAATAAATTAATGATAGAGCATTGAGAATCTGTTAAATGTGTTATTCCGTCATATAGGAAAATAACTGCTCATGAAAAAGTTTCTCTGCAGGCAAAGTAAAACTCATAATTGACAGCAAAAAGGTCGACAGAAAGACAGTGTTATGGAAGCTCTTTGCTCAGAACTCTAAATTTGAAAATCTTTCCTTCTATACTTTGACCCCATGGAACCTATTGAATCCCTATTTTTCTGTCTGAAGGTAACTAATGGAAAGGTGCTGAAAAAAGACAGAAATTTAAACAGCAAGTTCTTTCTTTAGGCTCTCCTAAAGAGAGCATACATGCAGAAGCAAACAAACACATACCGTAGCCTTATTTGAGGGCAATTGTGAGAGATTCTGGCTATCAGGCAGGACCCACTTTAAGGTCAGGCCCTCCCAAGAAAACAAACTCACCTCTTTGACCCCAAAGTTCTGACTTCTTTTATCTAATCCCATCAGCTCTTAAAGCTGTTAAAGCTGACGTGCCATCTCTCTTGTGTGCTCAGACTGCTAGATTTTGTCATCCTGTTCTCTTTTCTCCCCTTTCATTGTTTTCTCTTGAAAGTCTTTCCCGTCCTTGACCTGACACAAGCTCGTCCCCCCAGAGTCCTCCTCACCAAGGAACCTGCACCTCTAGCTGGGTGTCTCTACACAGTTATGTGTGTGGGTGCAGCCACTGGGGGCCTCCTCTGCTGTCTCCACCTCTCTTGAATAAACTCTTCAGGATTAGCTTCGTGTTAACCCTAATTACACAAGGGTATGTCTGAGAATGAGAAGCAAATAATACAAAAATACAGGCTTGTGGGAAAGATGTGCAAATTCACTTGGAAATGTTAAGCAAATGTCATGATTTTTGTACATCATGTTGACTTCTGCTTGCCATGTCACTGCATATTATTTGCAAGTAGTGTAAATTACTAAGAACGACTAAAAATGTTAAAGGACTTAATATCATACACTGACAGGTAAAATAGAGAGCATGTTTAAAGGCTCATTCGTTAATACTAAATTTAAATTGAATTCTATAAGAATCTACAAATGCGTTGAGAGTTGATTTTAATCTTTGCAACCATAATGAATGAAATAAATTAATGATAGAGCATTGAGAATCTGTTAAATGTGTTATTCCGTCATATAGGAAAATAACTGCTCATGAAAAAGTTTCTCTGCAGGCAAAGTAAAACTCATAATTGACAGCAAAAAGGTCGACAGAAAGACAGTGTTATGGAAGCTCTTTGCTCAGAACTCTAAATTTGAAAATCTTTCCTTCTATACTTTGACCCCATGGAACCTATTGAATCCCTATTTTTCTGTCTGAAGGTAACTAATGGAAAGGTGCTGAAAAAAGACAGAAATTTAAACAGCAAGTTCTTTCTTTAGGCTCTCCTAAAGAGAGCATACATGCAGAAGCAAACAAACACATACCGTAGCCTTATTTGAGGGCAATTGTGAGAGATTCTGGCTATCAGGCAGGACCCACTTTAAGGTCAGGCCCTCCCAAGAAAACAAACTCACCTCTTTGACCCCAAAGTTCTGACTTCTTTTATCTAATCCCATCAGCTCTTAAAGCTGTTAAAGCTGACGTGCCATCTCTCTTGTGTGCTCAGACTGCTAGATTTTGTCATCCTGTTCTCTTTTCTCCCCTTTCATTGTTTTCTCTTGAAAGTCTTTCCCGTCCTTGACCTGACACAAGCTCGTCCCCCCAGAGTCCTCCTCACCAAGGAACCTGCACCTCTAGCTGGGTGTCTCTACACAGTTATGTGTGTGGGTGCAGCCACTGGGGGCCTCCTCTGCTGTCTCCACCTCTCTTGAATAAACTCTTCAGGATTAGCTTCGTGTTAACCCTAATTACACAAGGGTATGTCTGAGAATGAGAAGCAAATAATACAAAAATACAGGCTTGTGGGAAAGATGTGCAAATTCACTTGGAAATGTTAAGCAAATGTCAGTTTATTATTCTAAGCTGAAATGCAAATATATCCCATCTTGATTTCACCTTAACCACTTACTAAAACTTAGTGAAATTATTGGCATGTTAATGGATTTTCTGGCAGATATTTTCCTCCTTCCATGAAACAACCTAGGCTATCAAATCTTTCAGTAAATGACTGTGAGTCACTTACACAGGTTTAAATATGAATAATTAAGGCTTTTCTTATATTACATGAATTGCATGGAGATACAGATATAATTGGTAATTTAAATATTCCCTGAATGGTTCCTTTACAAATTAGAACAGTGATAACATTTTTTTTTTTTTTTGGCCACTTCTATTGGTCTTTCATTTATTTTCATCTTTTGTTCTTCTGACCTGTGTGGGCCTCCCATCACAGTGGCCTCTCTCGTTGCAGAGCACCGGCTGTGGGTGCATGTGTTCCAGAGTGCTGGCTCAGTAGTTGTTGGACACATCGGTCTGGCCACTCCGCGGCACATGGGATCTTCCCAGGCCGGGGATCGAACTGGCACCCCTTGCACTGCAAGGCGGTGTCCTTACCCACTGGACCACCAGGGAAGCCCCAGTGATAACATTTTAACTTAGAAATGGAGAGGAGCAGGTCTCACATTCAGCCATTGTCTTTCACTGGTTTGAGTGTGTGGCTTCATATGTTTGATATTTTGTAAGAATAATAACAGAGTATAAGACAATATCTTAACAGGGAAGAAAATTAAAGAAATATTTGTTGCTAGTAAGTTCTTCTCTGTAGCATATATATACATACATACATACATATACGTATTTCTTTTTCAATATTTATTTAGCTCCACTGGGTCTTAGTTACAGCATGCAAGATCTTCAATCTTTGTTGCAGCATGCAGTATCTTTAGTTGTGACATGTGGGATCTAGATCCCTGACCAAGAATTGAACCTGGGCCCCCTATGTTGGGAGCATGGAGTCTTTCAGAGCCACTGAACTATCAGCAAAGCCCCTATGTGTGTATTTTTCCAAACTTTTTTGATTTAAACTTGCCATATATAAAAATACAGAATGAGAAGCAAATAATACAAAAATACAGGCTTGTGGGAAAGATGTGCAAATTCACTTGGAAATGTTAAGCAAATGTCAGTTTATTATTCTAAGCTGAAATGCAAATATATCCCATCTTGATTTCACCTTAACCACTTACTAAAACTTAGTGAAATTATTGGCATGTTAATGGATTTTCTGGCAGATATTTTCCTCCTTCCATGAAACAACCTAGGCTATCAAATCTTTCAGTAAATGACTGTGAGTCACTTACACAGGTTTAAATATGAATAATTAAGGCTTTTCTTATATTACATGAATTGCATGGAGATACAGATATAATTGGTAATTTAAATATTCCCTGAATGGTTCCTTTACAAATTAGAACAGTGATAACATTTTTTTTTTTTTTTGGCCACTTCTATTGGTCTTTCATTTATTTTCATCTTTTGTTCTTCTGACCTGTGTGGGCCTCCCATCACAGTGGCCTCTCTCGTTGCAGAGCACCGGCTGTGGGTGCATGTGTTCCAGAGTGCTGGCTCAGTAGTTGTTGGACACATCGGTCTGGCCACTCCGCGGCACATGGGATCTTCCCAGGCCGGGGATCGAACTGGCACCCCTTGCACTGCAAGGCGGTGTCCTTACCCACTGGACCACCAGGGAAGCCCCAGTGATAACATTTTAACTTAGAAATGGAGAGGAGCAGGTCTCACATTCAGCCATTGTCTTTCACTGGTTTGAGTGTGTGGCTTCATATGTTTGATATTTTGTAAGAATAATAACAGAGTATAAGACAATATCTTAACAGGGAAGAAAATTAAAGAAATATTTGTTGCTAGTAAGTTCTTCTCTGTAGCATATATATACATACATACATACATATACGTATTTCTTTTTCAATATTTATTTAGCTCCACTGGGTCTTAGTTACAGCATGCAAGATCTTCAATCTTTGTTGCAGCATGCAGTATCTTTAGTTGTGACATGTGGGATCTAGATCCCTGACCAAGAATTGAACCTGGGCCCCCTATGTTGGGAGCATGGAGTCTTTCAGAGCCACTGAACTATCAGCAAAGCCCCTATGTGTGTATTTTTCCAAACTTTTTTGATTTAAACTTGCCATATATAAAAATTGGAAGAAATCATGGAAACACTATTTCTGGACTATATCCCAGGATATTACTTACTAAATTTTTTCCTGGGAAAATCTATTTTGACTTAAATCTAAACTCTGAATCAGATACTTCTAAAACCTATGGATATATGTTTTATTTACCAGAGTAGTACTTTTAAAAGTTGTTCGTACATAAATTGTCCCATTCTTCATACATAAAGCTGAATTGAAACTAAGCCTGCAGGGTATTCATGACAATTCATGCAACGTCAGAATTATGCAAAAAAAAAAAAAAGTGCACCCTTGCATACTAAAAATGGAAAACATTGTCCCTACACAAGTCCCTACTCACTTATTAAGACAGGCAGCCTTTAGCAATAAAAAGCTTTTCTTTAAGAAACTCAGTATACTTATTAAGCATCTACACTTAGTGTCCCTAAGGGAAAGTTTACCTTCCTAGTCTACTCCTCCCTCTTCCTTCAGAGTTTTGTCTCTTCTTGATTACTTTCCGTCATTTTTCTGGGAATGTGCTGATTTTTTTTCTGCCTCTGCATTTTTCTCAAACCATATGGAGTGTTTCATCATTAAAAAGACCTACTTATATTTTCCCTCTGCCATGAAGCTTTGGCAGATCACCCCAGAGCTGATTGGATGGTCTCCTGTGCTCTACACAGATCACTTATCTGCCCTTTATCATTAATGCCTAAGTATCATTAGGTATTTTGGCATTATTTTTTCTCTCCAGTCAGATGGCAGACTCCCTAAAGTGGGCAAGGATCCTGAGTTTTAGCATCACCCCAGTCTTTTATTATAGTGCCTTGTTTGGGATATATACAGAATAGACTCTTGGTTTTTTTATTGATGTCAAGAAAAGATTAAAAATACCTGCCCCCCCTGCAAAAAAAATACCCTGAACATGTTGAGTCCAGCTTGAACTTGGCTTAGACTGAAATAATCAGTATTTATTCAAAGCCTGTGTGTACAGTGGCCTGCAGACCCTGCTGGCATGAACTGTTTGCTAGCTGTCCCCACCCGGATAAGGAGCTGCATCAGAATGGACATAGACTGTGTTGCTAAGCACACTGTTCAGCTGACTTTTTTTTTTTTTTTTTAAGCAGGACTTTCTCAGTGCAGCAAGCAGTGACACACTGAGATAGAAATTCTATTTTTATAATGAGGATAACAGACGCCCTCTAGTTGACAATTCTGATATATTAATGGGCCAATGAATTGTGATTGATTTGATTTACATTCCAAAACAGGCTTAGCACATTTCGAACCCATAACAAATGGTTCACAACTGCCACTTAAGCAGCACTGGTCTTACCTAATAAGTGCGTTAGAGTATGAAGACATCACATAGAATTTGCATAATGCTGTGTATCAGTTGTACTTTCATTTTTTTTTAATTTTTACTTTACTTTTAACTTTTACAGAGTTTTGTTGTTTACAGATACGTATGATCCCAGATTAGTCATATGTATATCCCCCAAACCCACCCCTCCAGACCCAGTTGTACTTTCTTGAATGTATAATTTTCTTAAGCCTCAATTCATCTAAAATAAAGATAATCACATTTTCCTTACAGGATTTTCATAAGGATGAAAAATGTTTTGCTGTGTGAATAGCTTTTAGCCTAGGATCAGATATGTATTAACATTAAGTGGATGGTACCTACGATTATTATTTAAGCTGTTTCCTATGGGTTTTGTGCCATTCTAGCAGCATATATGAGGTAATTGTGAAATGTTGACGTATTTATTGTATTTTGTTATTAGTCTAATTAAAACAAAACCTTTAAGTCTACTAAATATGCTTTTGAGACATCAGTGAACAGTTTCTCATAGCAAGATATAGCCTTCAGAATATGTAGACAGGTTCTATCAAATCCTGAAATTGTTTCTATAAAAAGGAAATCCTGCCATATGCGACAATATGAATGAACTTGAAGGACGTTATACTAAGTAAAATAAGCCAGCACAGAAGGGTAAATATTATGTGATTCTGCTTACATAAGGTGTCTAGCCAAACTCATAGCAAGTAGAATTGTGGCTGCCATGAGCTAGGGACAGGAGAATTAGAAACTGCTGTTCAGCAAGTATGAAATGCCATTTATGCAAGGTGATTTAGCTCTAGAGATCTGCTCTGCAACATTGTGCACATAGTTTAAAAGACTGTATCATACACTTAAAATTTTGCTAAGAGGGTGTATCTTATATTTAATATTCTTACCACAATTTTTTTGAAGCATGCATAGCATTGTAGGCACTTCTATGCAGTACTTCATGTTCAAAATAGGTGAAACTATTCTGTACATTGTGAGCTTCTCTGGTGGCTCAGACAGTAAAGAATCTGCCTGCAATGAGGGAGACCTGGGTTCAGTCCCTTGGTCGGGAAAGTCTTCTGGAGAAGGGAACAGCAACTCACTCCAGTATCCTCACCTGGAGAATTCCATGGACAGAGGAGTCTGCAGGCTGCAGTCCATGGGGGTTGCAATGAGTCGGACATGACTGAGTGACAAATATTATGCATTATAGAAATTTAAAGTAAATTTCTAAGTTTAATTTTTATTTTTAATGAGATATAAGTAACATACAACATTGTATTAGTTTCAGGTGTGCAACGTTATAATTCCATATTTGTAGGTATCATGAAATGGTCGCCACACTAAGTCTAGTAACATCCATTGCAATCCACAGTTACAGAATTTTCTTTCTTGTGATAAGAACTTTTAGGATGACTGTCTTAACAGCTTTCAGACATACAGTACAATATTATTAACATTTCCTATGGGTTTTGTGCTATTCTAGCAGCCTATATGAGGTAATTGTGAAATGTTGACGTATTTATTGTATTTTGTTATTAGTCTAATTAAAACAAAACCTTTAAGTCTACTAAATATGCTTTTGAGACATCAGTGAACAGTTTCTCATAGCAAGATATAGCCTTCAGAATATGTAGACAGGTTCTATCAAATCCTGAAATTGTTTCTATAAAAAGGAAATCCTGCCATATGCGACAATATGAATGAACTTGAAGGACGTTATACTAAGTAAAATAAGCCAGCACAGAAGGGTAAATATTATGTGATTCTGCTTACATAAGGTGTCTAGCCAAACTCATAGCAAGTAGAATTGTGGCTGCCATGAGCTAGGGACAGGAGAATTAGAAACTGCTGTTCAGCAAGTATGAAATGCCATTTATGCAAGGTGATTTAGCTCTAGAGATCTGCTCTGCAACATTGTGCACATAGTTTAAAAGACTGTATCATACACTTAAAATTTTGCTAAGAGGGTGTATCTTATATTTAATATTCTTACCACAATTTTTGAAGCATGCATAGCATTGTAGGCACTTCTATGCAGTACTTCATGTTCAAAATAGGTGAAACTATTCTGTACATTGTGAGCTTCTCTGGTGGCTCAGACAGTAAAGAATCTGCCTGCAATGAGGGAGACCTGGGTTCAGTCCCTTGGTCGGGAAAGTCTTCTGGAGAAGGGAACAGCAACTCACTCCAGTATCCTCACCTGGAGAATTCCATGGACAGAGGAGTCTGCAGGCTGCAGTCCATGGGGGTTGCAATGAGTCGGACATGACTGAGTGACAAATATTATGCATTATAGAAATTTAAAGTAAATTTCTAAGTTTAATTTTTATTTTTAATGAGATATAAGTAACATACAACATTGTATTAGTTTCAGGTGTGCAACGTTATAATTCCATATTTGTAGGTATCATGAAATGGTCGCCACACTAAGTCTAGTAACATCCATTGCAATCCACAGTTACAGAATTTTCTTTCTTGTGATAAGAACTTTTAGGATGACTGTCTTAACAGCTTTCAGACATACAGTACAATATTATTAACAGTTGTCTCCATGCTGTACATCATGTGCCTGTGATTGTCTCACTGCATAACTGGGTCTTTTGCACATTTTGACTCCCCTCACCCTTTCCCCCATCCCACCTCTAATAGGTCTGTTTTCTGTATCTGAGCAGGGTGATCTGTTAGCTTGTTTTAGATTTTACATATAAGTGCAGTCATATGGTACTTATCTTCCTCTGTCTGACTAATTTCATTTAGCATAGTACCTTCATAATACCATCCACATTATCACCCATAGCAAGATGTCATTCATGGCTGAATAGTATTCCACTATGTGTGTGTTTCTGTGTGTATGTATACATATCGCATCTTCTTTATCCATTCCTCTATTCATTGACATGTAGGTTATTTCCAGATCTTGGCTATTGTAAATAATCCTGCAGTGAATGTACAGGTATTCATGTGTCTTTTTGAATTTAGTTTTTTCAGAGGTGGAAAAACTAGATTGCGTGGTAGTTCTATTTCTGATTTTTTGAGGAGCCTCCATACTGTTTTTCACAATGGCCACACAGATTTACATTCCCACTGACAGTGCACAAGGGTTCTCTTTTACTCCACATTCTTACCAATAGTTGTTGTATCTTGTCTTATTAAAGATAGCAGTTGTAACAGGTGTGACGTGATGATGTCATTTTGATTTGCATTTCTTTGATAAGTGATGTTGAGAATCTTTTCATGTTCTAGTTTGCCATGTGTATGCTTTCTTTGAAGAAAAAAAAGATGTGTATTCAAGTCCTCTTCCCATTTTTTAATTAGGTTGTTCAGGTTTTTTTGTGGGTTGTATGTGTTCTTTATTATTTTTATATTAGTAGCTTATCAGATATGTGATTTATTTTTAATTTTGGCCTCTTTTTATTGATTTTTTATTTAGTTAGTTTTCATCCACCTTTATCTTTGGCCTATGTGGGCCTCCCATTGCAGTGGCCTCTCTCATTGCAGAGCATTGGCTCTGGGCACATGCACTCCAGAGCTCTGACTCGTAATTGAACACTCTCGTCTAGCTGCTCCACGGCACGTGGATCTTCCCAGGCCAGGGATCAAACCTGGGCTCCTTTCACTGCAAGGCGGACTCTTTACTCACTGGACCACCAGGGATGCCCCAGATACGTGATTTTAAAATATTTTCTCCATTGAGTAGGTTGCCTTTTCATTTTGTTGATGGTTCCCTTTGCTGTTCAAAAGTTTTTTGGTTTGATATAGCCCAAATTTGTTTATTTTTACTCTTTGCTTTTGGTGTCATTCCTAAACAATGTATCACCAAGACTGATGTCAAGGAGCTTACTGCCTATGTTTTATTCAGAAGTTTTATTGAGTTTTAACCCACTTTGAGTTAATTTTTGTATATGATGTAAGTTAGTGGTTATTTCATTCTACTGCATGTGGCTGTCCAGTTTTCCTAACACCATTTATTGAAGAGACTGGCTTTCTCCTGTTGTATTAAGTTAATGAAAGAAACACATGCCCACTCTGTCTGTCTGTCTGAAATTGCCAGGTAATCATCATGTCTCAGATATATAGTGTGTATAAAGCAAGCATTATAAAATGCTTATCAGTGTGACCAGACTGGTTATTATGTAGAAGGTAGAGATTCATTCATCACATATTTATTGAACACCATTTCTGTTCCAGGCACTATTCTGATTTTGAGAGCCTACTGTTTTTCACAATGGCCACACAGATTTACATTCCCACTGACAGTGCACAAGGGTTCTCTTTTACTCCACATTCTTACCAATAGTTGTTGTATCTTGTCTTATTAAAGATAGCAGTTGTAACAGGTGTGACGTGATGATGTCATTTTGATTTGCATTTCTTTGATAAGTGATGTTGAGAATCTTTTCATGTTCTAGTTTGCCATGTGTATGCTTTCTTTGAAGAAAAAAAAGATGTGTATTCAAGTCCTCTTCCCATTTTTTAATTAGGTTGTTCAGGTTTTTTTGTGGGTTGTATGTGTTCTTTATTATTTTTATATTAGTAGCTTATCAGATATGTGATTTATTTTTAATTTTGGCCTCTTTTTATTGATTTTTTATTTAGTTAGTTTTCATCCACCTTTATCTTTGGCCTATGTGGGCCTCCCATTGCAGTGGCCTCTCTCATTGCAGAGCATTGGCTCTGGGCACATGCACTCCAGAGCTCTGACTCGTAATTGAACACTCTCGTCTAGCTGCTCCACGGCACGTGGGATCTTCCCAGGCCAGGGATCAAACCTGGGCTCCTTTCACTGCAAGGCGGACTCTTTACTCACTGGACCACCAGGGATGCCCCAGATACGTGATTTTAAAATATTTTCTCCATTGAGTAGGTTGCCTTTTCATTTTGTTGATGGTTCCCTTTGCTGTTCAAAAGTTTTTTGGTTTGATATAGCCCAAATTTGTTTATTTTTACTCTTTGCTTTTGGTGTCATTCCTAAACAATGTATCACCAAGACTGATGTCAAGGAGCTTACTGCCTATGTTTTATTCAGAAGTTTTATTGAGTTTTAACCCACTTTGAGTTAATTTTTGTATATGATGTAAGTTAGTGGTTATTTCATTCTACTGCATGTGGCTGTCCAGTTTTCCTAACACCATTTATTGAAGAGACTGGCTTTCTCCTGTTGTATTAAGTTAATGAAAGAAACACATGCCCACTCTGTCTGTCTGTCTGAAATTGCCAGGTAATCATCATGTCTCAGATATATAGTGTGTATAAAGCAAGCATTATAAAATGCTTATCAGTGTGACCAGACTGGTTATTATGTAGAAGGTAGAGATTCATTCATCACATATTTATTGAACACCATTTCTGTTCCAGGCACTATTCTTGGACGTTCGTTAGTGACTAAGAAGCCCTGAGTCCCTTTCCTCATGCAGCCACATTCTCGTCATTTTTGCATCTGTAATGGGTTACTGTGGCCACCAACAGCCCTTGTGTTTAGACTCATTATTGTCTGGAAGATTTAACCTTGGTTAGTGAGGTTTGGGCCATCCCTTTGTATTTGTCTGTTCTACTACTAAATCTGGGTGAAGTGTCCTTTTCTTTGGCTGGAGGGGCTATGGACCAAAGAGAGCCATTGATGGGATGGGGATGGGGGTACAAGGCTTCAGACTCCCACAGGAACTCAATTCCATGCCTTCCTTGTCTCACCCGCTCAGCCTTATGTAAAGCAGCCCCTTATTCCCAAGTCAAATTCCTTTAATTCCTCTCTTTTTCTCCCTAATGATGTCTTAATTTTTTTTTCCCTTTGGCCATTTGTAGGCCATATTGTCCCCTATAAACATGTACACTATACTTGATGATACATGATGATGATTGTTTATATTGGCTCATGAACATTTTGAGGATTCTGCTTGGCCCTAGAGAGCAGTGGTTTGATGATGTATTAAGCCCATCAGTGAGATCATTCTAGTTATTATGTAAAAGTAAAAATTGCTTTCTTTGCTAAAAAAAAAAAAACACAGTATTTAATTTCTAAGCCAAAGGAATTTCTTCAATTTTTAAATCTGTTCACATGAAATATCTAGGAAGTAATATCTAGAAACATATATTTGTATCTCCATTTTATAGTTTAGAAAATTGATAAACATGTGCCAATGCATATGTAGAATTTTTCCCTCCGTGCATATTGCATCTTGTTCGGAACTATTGAAAAATTAGTTTACAGCCAACTATGAATCAAATGCTAGGATGCAAGAGCCTAGGGTGTAACTATTTGTTTAATATTTTTAAAATATACTCTTTATTTTTGTGTGTATTTGTGTATCTTTTTTTTTTTTTTTAATTGTCATACTGTAATACAATTTTATTTGTGTTCCAAATTGGGCACACTTAATACCATGTACCTTTTTTATCATATGTCTGATTGTTACAAGTGATTTTCCCCTTATGGTAATTTTTTTTTTTTTTTTACATGTATGTTCCCAGATATTCATATGCATATCCCTGGACCCTCCCCCCACCCAGTTCCCCCCCTCCCATCCCTCCAGACCGTCGCTCCAAGTGGTTGTAGGTACTCCTATTCCCCTAGCACAATGACAATAGCTATCTTTTCCACACATGACAGTATAGGCTTCCATGTTACTCCCTCCATGCCTCCCTCCCACTGTTCGGTCTCCACAATGTCTTTATGTCTATTCTCTGTTTTTTTATGAGTTCACTGCGTATGTTATCATGACCATCTTACTAGATCCCATATATATGAGTTAGTATACTATACTTGTCTTTCTCTTTTTGACTTACTTCACTTTTTATGATAGGTTCTAGAGCCAGCCACCTCATTAGGACTGAGTCTTCTGCATTTCTTTTAACAGCTGAGTAGTATTCCATTGTATATATGTACCAGAGCTTCTGGATCCATTCATTTGTCGATGGACATCTAGGTTGCTTCCATGTTCTGGCTATTGTATAGAGAGCTGCAATGAACATTGGGGTACAGGTGCTTCTTTCATTTTTGATTTCATCAGGATATAGGCCTAATAGTGGGATTGCTGGGTCGTATGGTGCTTCTATTTTTAGTTTTTTAAGAAATCTCCATACTGTCTTCCATAGAGGCTGTATCAATTTACATTCCCACCAGCAATACAGGAGTGTTCCCATTTCTCTGCACCCTCTCCAGCATTTATTGTCTGTCGATTTGTGGACGATGGCCATTCTGACAAGTGTGAGGTGATATCTCATTGTAGTTTTGATTTGCATTTCTCTAATGATAAGTGAAGTTGAACATCGTTTCATGTGTTTTGGGGCCATCTGTATGTCGTCTTTGGAGAGGTGTCTGTTTAGGTCATTTTCCCATTTTTTAACTGGGTTGTTCATTTTTCCAGTGCTGAGTTGTCAAGAGTTGCTTGTAGATTTTGGAGATTAATTCTTTGTCTGTTGTTTCATTTGCTATGATTTTCTCCCATTCTGTGGGCTGTCTGTTCAGCTTTTTTGTAATTTCTTTTGCTGTACAAAAGCTTTTATTTGTGTTCCAAATTGGGCACACTTAATACCATGTACCTTTTTTATCATATGTCTGATTGTTACAAGTGATTTTCCCCTTATGGTAATTTTTTTTTTTTTTTTACATGTATGTTCCCAGATATTCATATGCATATCCCTGGACCCTCCCCCCACCCAGTTCCCCCCCTCCCATCCCTCCAGACCGTCGCTCCAAGTGGTTGTAGGTACTCCTATTCCCCTAGCACAATGACAATAGCTATCTTTTCCACACATGACAGTATAGGCTTCCATGTTACTCCCTCCATGCCTCCCTCCCACTGTTCGGTCTCCACAGTGTCTTTATGTCTATTCTCTGTTTTTTCATGAGTTCACTGCGTATGTTATCATGACCATCTTACTAGATCCCATATATATGAGTTAGTATACTATACTTGTCTTTCTCTTTTTGACTTACTTCACTTTTTATGATAGGTTCTAGAGCCAGCCACCTCATTAGGACTGAGTCTTCTGCATTTCTTTTAACAGCTGAGTAGTATTCCATTGTATATATGTACCAGAGCTTCTGGATCCATTCATTTGTCGATGGACATCTAGGTTGCTTCCATGTTCTGGCTATTGTATAGAGAGCTGCAATGAACATTGGGGTACAGGTGCTTCTTTCATTTTTGATTTCATCAGGATATAGGCCTAATAGTGGGATTGCTGGGTCGTATGGTGCTTCTATTTTTAGTTTTTTAAGAAATCTCCATACTGTCTTCCATAGAGGCTGTATCAATTTACATTCCCACCAGCAATACAGGAGTGTTCCCATTTCTCTGCACCCTCTCCAGCATTTATTGTCTGTCGATTTGTGGACGATGGCCATTCTGACAAGTGTGAGGTGATATCTCATTGTAGTTTTGATTTGCATTTCTCTAATGATAAGTGAAGTTGAACATCGTTTCATGTGTTTTGGGGCCATCTGTATGTCGTCTTTGGAGAGGTGTCTGTTTAGGTCATTTTCCCATTTTTTAACTGGGTTGTTCATTTTTCCAGTGCTGAGTTGTCAAGAGTTGCTTGTAGATTTTGGAGATTAATTCTTTGTCTGTTGTTTCATTTGCTATGATTTTCTCCCATTCTGTGGGCTGTCTGTTCAGCTTTTTTGTAATTTCTTTTGCTGTACAAAAGCTTTTAAGTTTCATGAGGTCCCACATGTTCATTTCTCTTTTTAATTCCACTATTTTAGTAGGTGGGTCAGAGAAGATCTTGCTTTGATTGATGTCCTTGAGGGTTTTGCCTATACTCTCCTCTAAGAGTTTGATGGTTTCTGGTCTTACATTTAAGTCTTTAATCCATTTTGAGTTGATCTTTATGTATGGTGTCAGGGACTGTTCCAAATTCATTTTTTTGCATGTAGCTGTCCAATTTTCCCAGCACCATTTGTTGAAGAGGCTGTCTTTGTCCCATTTTATAGTTTCTCCTCCTTTGTCAAAAATAAGGTACCCATAGGTGCGTGGGTTTATCTCTGGGTTCTCAATCTTGTTCCATTGGTCTATAGTTCTGTTTTTGTGCCAGTACCGTACTGTCTTGATGAGTGTTGCTTTGTAGTAGAGTCTGAAGTTGGGAAGGCTGATCCCTCGAGCTCCATTCTTCTTCCTTAGAATTGCTTTGGCTATTCGAGGTCTTTTGTGTTTCCATATGAACCGTGTGATTCTTTGGTCTAGTTCTGTGAAGAATGTCATTGGTAGTTTGATAGGGATCTCATTGAATCCGTAGATGACATTTGGTAGTATGGTCATTTTCACAATATTGATTCTTCCGACCCAGGAACATGGAATATCTCTCCATCTGTTTAAGACTTCTTTAATGTCTCTCATGAGTGTCTTGTAATTTTCAGTGTACAGTTCTTTTGTTTCTTTGGGTAGATTTTTTCCTAAAATACACTCTTTAGATATAGATAATTACTGCAGTGATTTCCTATGTTTTTCCTTTTGTAATGATAAGTGAAGTTGAACATCGTTTCATGTGTTTTGGGGCCATCTGTATGTCGTCTTTGGAGAGGTGTCTGTTTAGGTCATTTTCCCATTTTTTAACTGGGTTGTTCATTTTTCCAGTGCTGAGTTGTCAAGAGTTGCTTGTAGATTTTGGAGATTAATTCTTTGTCTGTTGTTTCATTTGCTATGATTTTCTCCCATTCTGTGGGCTGTCTGTTCAGCTTTTTTGTAATTTCTTTTGCTGTACAAAAGCTTTTAAGTTTCATGAGGTCCCACATGTTCATTTCTCTTTTTAATTCCACTATTTTAGTAGGTGGGTCAGAGAAGATCTTGCTTTGATTGATGTCCTTGAGGGTTTTGCCTATACTCTCCTCTAAGAGTTTGATGGTTTCTGGTCTTACATTTAAGTCTTTAATCCATTTTGAGTTGATCTTTATGTATGGTGTCAGGGACTGTTCCAAATTCATTTTTTTGCATGTAGCTGTCCAATTTTCCCAGCACCATTTGTTGAAGAGGCTGTCTTTGTCCCATTTTATAGTTTCTCCTCCTTTGTCAAAAATAAGGTACCCATAGGTGCGTGGGTTTATCTCTGGGTTCTCAATCTTGTTCCATTGGTCTATAGTTCTGTTTTTGTGCCAGTACCGTACTGTCTTGATGAGTGTTGCTTTGTAGTAGAGTCTGAAGTTGGGAAGGCTGATCCCTCGAGCTCCATTCTTCTTCCTTAGAATTGCTTTGGCTATTCGAGGTCTTTTGTGTTTCCATATGAACCGTGTGATTCTTTGGTCTAGTTCTGTGAAGAATGTCATTGGTAGTTTGATAGGGATCTCATTGAATCCGTAGATGACATTTGGTAGTATGGTCATTTTCACAATATTGATTCTTCCGACCCAGGAACATGGAATATCTCTCCATCTGTTTAAGACTTCTTTAATGTCTCTCATGAGTGTCTTGTAATTTTCAGTGTACAGTTCTTTTGTTTCTTTGGGTAGATTTTTTCCTAAAATACACTCTTTAGATATAGATAATTACTGCAGTGATTTCCTATGTTTTTCCTTTTGTAACTGAAAGATTTTAACTTGGTTAATGTCATCTTTACTAGTTTCCTTTTCTGTTCTTCTTGGAACATACGTCCTACATTCAGAGTGAGAGGCTCCTCAAAGGATACCTGAGTTTCTGTGACTTACCTCAAAAAGTGGCAGCATTTATATTAATGGACATCTCTGGTGACAGTTCAGGGAAACCAAATCAGTAGAATATTGTCAGATAGTGTTTATAGTAATAATGATTACTGTATTGATGATACTTGCAGAATTATGTGATACCAGAGTGAATGTCCTAGAAAGACAGCAGGGAGATAACAAAAAATAAGTATCGACTTTTTCATTAGTAATTAAATAAAATCAAAGTCATTGAGATCTCAGGGAGGTGGTTGTCGGCTAGAGGCACTTAAGACTGGGTTACAGGAACAGGCTGATTAGAATTTTATAGCATCTAATTGCCAGTCCTGCTCTTACACTTTACACAGCTAACAACATACATCCACTAAGTTTTAATTGTTTCTTTACAACAAAGCAAGAATTGAAAGGAAATGGGAGCCTTTTTACAATCCTGTGTGAAGGATTCTGATGCCTAGAGCTAGACAGTAAGTTCAAATGCCAGGCCTTTGAGCAGGCATGCAGGTATCATTTCACACATTTTGAGAATTCCATCCAGGTGTAATTGTGTGTTTCAGCATCCTTCTAAAAACATACTTCTCTCAAGGAGATCATGACATGTATGAAGAAGGCTGCTGTCTGATATGCTCGCATATAACAAAGCAGAGTGAGTCACCCCTGAATGATGAGCGACTGAGGGGCCATTTGGAGGAAGGAGTAAGCGTGTGAATCATGCAATCATGTATGGGCGTCTTAGGAAAGGAACAACACATCATGTGAGGTCCTAATTTGGAGACCTGGAATCTGACCACTGCAGTTGTTGCTATCTTTTAACATTCACAGTGCACCCTGCAGTCTACCATAAATCAGATCGCTTTTAGTCATCAGTTTTCAATCCTGAGATACACTCCAGCACACAGGATTTAAACCCAGTCTTCCACTGGATCCTAGGTCCCTTATTTTTTTCCACTTATGGAAAATGCTGGAGAAAGCCTGGAAATATTTAAAATACTGCCAGGAGAGTAGCAGCAAATTTGGGAGATCAGTAATTCTTAAATATAAAATTAAAAATATAAGGCTCACCAGATCAGTTGTAGAGTGTATCACAAAATAAATTCTGATTAGCATACTAAAGCATCTCAGTAATGCCATGCTATGTGCTGTGCTCAGTCGCTTTAGCCATGTTCAACGCTCTGTGACCCTATGGACTGTAGCCCACCAGGTTCTTCTGTCCATGAAATTCTCCAAGCAAGAATACTGGAATGGGTTGCCATGCCCTCCTTTAGAGGATCTTCCCAATCCAGGGATCGATCTCATGTCTCCTGCATCTTCTGCATTGGTAAACAAGTTCTTTACTACTGAGCCACCAGGGAAGCTGCAGTAATCCCATATATGGGTACAAATGGCATATTACTATCCATATTTCACATTATTATTCCATTTCCCTATTGAACCTCCAAGCCCAACTGGAGAATATTTATAACTCATCTACACAACAGCCATAGTATCTCTTCCAGGATCCCTGGATACCTCACATATGCTCAAAGCCAGCAGCCCCAAGCCTTTTTCTCTGTGACCACCCTTTACCTGCCACTCCCCAGGGGCTGAATAATGTACCACCTATCACCTTCCCTCTGCCCCTGGAGCTGGCTTGCATTTGATTTAGAAATGGGGCAGTGCCTGTCCCCAAGTTGCTGTTAAAATCGATACCCTGAAGTCCAAAGCAGCATGGACCCTGAGTCTGTTGTGAAAAACATCCTTCATCCGCTTACTGCTACCTCTGAGAATCAGGCCTAGTACCTGAGACCACCCAGTGGTCTTCTCCATGGGCTTCCTTATCTGTTAGTTGGCACCCACACACTAATGACAGATTTTTTTAAATATTTTATTTATATTTATTTTGATACACTGAGTCTCAGTTGTAGCATGTGGGATCTAGTTCCTTGACCAGGGATCGAACCTGGGCCCCCTGCATTGGGAGCACAGAGTCTTAGCCACTGGACCACCAGGGAATTCCCCTAATGACAAATTTTACCTTGGGGCCCTCTTACCCTCTGCTTACCAGCTGAAACCAAGTTGGGCCTTGGTGATATGTACTGTCCGTTCAACCTAGTGAGTTGATGCCACTGAGTCTACACGAAGATGCAAAAATCCAGAGCCATGTGGACCAGTCAACCCCAGTTGTGGTTGGGGTTAGGCAAGCATGGAACCAGTGAGGAAGGAGAAATGATAAAATATGGGGAGAGAAAATTATTAATTTGGGACAACAGCATGAAAACCCCTGAGCACCATGCCGCATTTGAATATTGTTTGGTAGATAAATGGAAATCGTTAAAAGTTTTTCATACAGGTAAGTTTATGGTTAACTTGGTTGTTCTTTTTTTTAAAGATCCTGTTGGCAGAAATGTGAGAATAATTAACATGGAGACAAGCAAGGAGACTAAGGCAAAGACTCACACAATAGTACAGGTAAGAAATGAAACCTGGTAAAAGTCATCAACTTGTATTTATAAGAATGCTGGTATTTATTGTTTGCTATATGGCAGATATCAATTTGGTATCAGTAGATGTCAAACTGAAAGCCAAAAGTGAAAACTGAAACAGTTAAAATCATGAACTCTTCTGTCATACTAGATTTGAGTTCTGGCTGAATATTTACTATTTATGTGACTTTTGTTGAGTTATCCAACCTCTGTTTTTTAGTTTTCCAATCTATAAGATGAAATTGGTAATAGGACCTATCTCATAAGTTGTTATAATAATTGAATTGATACTTGTAAAGTATTTAGAATAGAGCCTGACATGTAGCCTTATTCTCATGTCTGTTCTTGCTTTAATCATTACCATTATTTCCCAAGATAACATAGCTAGTAAACAATGAAGCTGAGATTTACATTTTGGTTGTATGACTTCAAGTCTGCACTCTTAAATCCTCTGTTCAATAGAAACACAAATCAGAGGGAAAATTAGAGTAGTAACATAAGCTAAATATAAAACCTAAGGGAGAGGAAAGTGTCCTGTGTGACTTAAGGTTTCTTATTTGGACATCTTTCCAAGAGAGAAGAGAAAATAGAAAACGAGGACAGGAGAGGGAACTTTCTTAAAAAGAATTGATTAACCATGTCATATGTGGTGGCATACAGCCAACTCAATTAGTGCTAACAAGTGACTAGATTTCCATAAGGATAGATGGAAAGAGAAGTAGGTGTCCTTGAGCAAAGAATTCTGTTTTATGTTTATGCCATGTTCTCTTCATCTCTTTATCTGTTGGTAGACATTTAGGTTGCTTCCATGTCTCAGTTCAGTTCAGCCACAGGATGTAATAGATGTACACAGATATATGGGTTTTATCAGTAGTATATTTAATACATAGTTGTTGCTCAGTCACTCATGGTGTCCGACTCTTTTCAACCCCACAGACTGTAGCATACCTGGCTTCCTTGTCCATCATCTCCCAGAGCTTGTTCAAATGCATGTCTGTTGATTCAGTGATGCCATCCAACCATCTCATCCTCTGTTTCCTCCTTCTCCTTTTGCCTTCTATTTTCCCCAGCATCAGGGTCTTTTCCAATGAGTCTAGGCTGTTAATGCTGCAGTGAGTAAGAGAGAGTAGACAGCTCTCTGAGATCATGATATTAATTCTTTTAGATATATTCACAGAAGTAATATATGGCAGTGGATTATATGGTAGTTCTATTTTTCACTTTTTGAGGAACCTCTGTACTGCTGCACCAATTTATATTCCCATGAAACAAATTACCTGGCCAATTGCATTGTTTTTGTAGTGAACTCTCATTAGATCTTTTTCTAGAGTTTAGAAAAGGACCTATCTCATAAGTTGTTATAATAATTGAATTGATACTTGTAAAGTATTTAGAATAGAGCCTGACATGTAGCCTTATTCTCATGTCTGTTCTTGCTTTAATCATTACCATTATTTCCCAAGATAACATAGCTAGTAAACAATGAAGCTGAGATTTACATTTTGGTTGTATGACTTCAAGTCTGCACTCTTAAATCCTCTGTTCAATAGAAACACAAATCAGAGGGAAAATTAGAGTAGTAACATAAGCTAAATATAAAACCTAAGGGAGAGGAAAGTGTCCTGTGTGACTTAAGGTTTCTTATTTGGACATCTTTCCAAGAGAGAAGAGAAAATAGAAAACGAGGACAGGAGAGGGAACTTTCTTAAAAAGAATTGATTAACCATGTCATATGTGGTGGCATACAGCCAACTCAATTAGTGCTAACAAGTGACTAGATTTCCATAAGGATAGATGGAAAGAGAAGTAGGTGTCCTTGAGCAAAGAATTCTGTTTTATGTTTATGCCATGTTCTCTTCATCTCTTTATCTGTTGGTAGACATTTAGGTTGCTTCCATGTCTCAGTTCAGTTCAGCCACAGGATGTAATAGATGTACACAGATATATGGGTTTTATCAGTAGTATATTTAATACATAGTTGTTGCTCAGTCACTCATGGTGTCCGACTCTTTTCAACCCCACAGACTGTAGCATACCTGGCTTCCTTGTCCATCATCTCCCAGAGCTTGTTCAAATGCATGTCTGTTGATTCAGTGATGCCATCCAACCATCTCATCCTCTGTTTCCTCCTTCTCCTTTTGCCTTCTATTTTCCCCAGCATCAGGGTCTTTTCCAATGAGTCTAGGCTGTTAATGCTGCAGTGAGTAAGAGAGAGTAGACAGCTCTCTGAGATCATGATATTAATTCTTTTAGATATATTCACAGAAGTAATATATGGCAGTGGATTATATGGTAGTTCTATTTTTCACTTTTTGAGGAACCTCTGTACTGCTGCACCAATTTATATTCCCATGAAACAAATTACCTGGCCAATTGCATTGTTTTTGTAGTGAACTCTCATTAGATCTTTTTTTCTAAGGACTTCTTTTTTTTTTTTGCCTCTAAGTCAGCATTTATTTTTCACCCATCTGTTTTAGCCTTTGGCATGTGTGGGCCTCCCATTGCAGTGGCCTTTCTCGTTGCAGAGCACCAGCTCTGGGTGCATGCACTTCAGAGTGCTGGCTCATAATTGGACACACCGGCCCAGATACATCTCGGCATGTGGGATTTTCCCAGGCCAGGGATCGAACCGGTGCCCCTTGCCCAGCAAGGCGGACTCTTTACCCACCGGACCACCAGGGAAGCCCTCATTAGATCTTTAACCACAGCCATTTTAAGTCTTATGTCATTTGCAGATTTATTTTTACTTTGATGTTTCTCTGAAACAACAATTAGCTGTAGGTTGAATGCTTTGTCTTCAACAAAAAGAAACTGTTTATGAGACCCACATAAAAGACTATGCCAGATACTATGGAACACAAATTTCTGATGACATTTGTTAAACAACTTTGAGACCATACCATTGGACAGAGTCCGAATTTCCATAACTGTAGCAGAGATGCTGATTGGCTCATGAGAATGCTAACCCAGGACAGGAATGCTAACCTAGCAGGACAAGAATTAATTTCCTAGTAGTGAATGAACTTATGAAGGATGATTATGGGTTTGGGGGGGGAATATTGCTCATATTTTCATGTTCCGTTTTCTGGATATAAGGAACTCCTTTCTCTTCTCTCTTAACTCATAACAATTAAGTAGAGTATACTTGTATAAACAGAAATGAAACATTCATCTTTTTCTCCCTGGCTGATTGCTGCAGAACTCAGAAACTCTTATTCAGATTGCTTATTTTCATTGCAATATAATTATTTTCCTTGGTTCAATAAGAATCTGTCATCCTTATAGCAGGACATAATTGGAAGCATGGGTTATATAACCGAGGTTTTAACTGGAATGGCAAATTTGAAAATTATGTGTGCAGAATCAGATATGACCAGAGAGGTTAAGACAGGGTTTACTTTAGGGAGCCAATGCTTACAAAACTCTCTTGGGAAAACTTCCGTTGTATCTGGCTTAGTCTGTGCCCAGTCTTACAAATGAGTAAAGATAAGTTCCTGGAATAAACAGGAACCTTAGGGTGTTAGGGGGACCGTGAAAAGAGAGGGAGTCACCCATATCTACAGATGAAATCTAGTGATGATTTCTTTGCTTAGCTTTCTAGTCTCAATGCGTTCAAAAGCTCAATCTGAGATTTTTTTATGAAAACTCCCAGCAAAGTAAATTTTAAAAGGCCTATGTAGTCAATTACCATTCTCACTTCATGTACACAGATAATCAAATCACATCTAACAAAGCTGGACTTACTTTGTGATGGAGAATAATCTTACTTCATCTTTGAGTGAAAACAGAGAGAGAAATTTTATGTTTCAATAGAAAGCCAAAGCTCGCCCTTGTGAGTTATTAAATTCTAGTCCTGTTCATTGTCTTTGATCTATTATTCACTTCTCTGTAGGTAAAATAATTTTGTTACCTACCTGTGCATTTTGCACAGATTGTCAGTTCTTATCACATTAAACATTTTTGCCTTTTCCTTCCATATCTGACTCCAGACTAATGTTTTAAGATTTTCTCCTACTCTCCTGATTTGGCATCATTGAGAACTAATATCTGCCCAGATCTTTATTGCAATTCTGTACTGTTTCACAGCTGGCCTGTCCCCCCAGTACCAGAAGCAGTCCTGCAAACTGAAGCTGGATGACTTAAGGCAGAT
Source organism: Tragulus kanchil (assembly GCA_022376925.1). Classification (NCBI taxonomy): domain Eukaryota; kingdom Metazoa; phylum Chordata; class Mammalia; order Artiodactyla; family Tragulidae; genus Tragulus; species Tragulus kanchil. The sequence continues at coordinate 49,508,008 of JAIOJX010000029.1, read as the reverse complement.
CACATCATGTCCAGGCAGATTTTGTGCCTGAAGCTGCTGCTCTATGGGCCACTCAAGAAATCTATAGGAACTGCCACATCTTCCATTCTCTGCTGCAGAAAATAACCCAAACATCTCGGATGTCTCTGTCATCAACAGAAACATTCAGAGTGCAGATCGGAAAATGTGCTGAGTTACCACTGCTGTCCTTGCTCTACCATCTAAACAAGCTTCAAGCCCAGTGTTTCTGAATCTTTTCACCTACATGATCTCGGCTCTCCAAAACCAGGTTTGTTTTTTCCCAGATTTTAAACTTTTTATCTTGTTTTGGGGTATAGCCAATTAACAATGTTGTGATAGTTTCAGGTGAATAGTAAAGGGACTGAGCCATATATATATATATATATACATGTATCCATTCTCCCCCAAAACCTCCTGCATCCAGGCTGCCATATAACATTGAGCAAAGTTCCATGTGCTCTATGGTAGATCCTTGTTGATTATCCATTTTAAATATAGCAGTGTGTATATGACCTTCCCAAAGTCCCTAGCTATCCCTTCCTGCTGGCAACCATAAGTTCATTTTCTAAGTCCCTGAGATTTTTATGAAAACTCCCAGCAAAGTAAATTTTAAAAGGCCTATGTAGTCAATTACCATTCTCACTTCATGTACACAGATAATCAAATCACATCTAACAAAGCTGGACTTACTTTGTGATGGAGAATAATCTTACTTCATCTTTGAGTGAAAACAGAGAGAAATTTTATGTTTCAATAGAAAGCCAAAGCTCGCCCTTGTGAGTTATTAAATTCTAGTCCTGTTCATTGTCTTTGATCTATTATTCACTTCTCTGTAGGTAAAATAATTTTGTTACCTACCTGTGCATTTTGCACAGATTGTCAGTTCTTATCACATTAAACATTTTTGCCTTTTCCTTCCATATCTGACTCCAGACTAATGTTTTAAGATTTTCTCCTACTCTCCTGATTTGGCATCATTGAGAACTAATATCTGCCCAGATCTTTATTGCAATTCTGTACTGTTTCACAGCTGGCCTGTCCCCCCAGTACCAGAAGCAGTCCTGCAAACTGAAGCTGGATGACTTAAGGCAGATCACATCATGTCCAGGCAGATTTTGTGCCTGAAGCTGCTGCTCTATGGGCCACTCAAGAAATCTATAGGAACTGCCACATCTTCCATTCTCTGCTGCAGAAAATAACCCAAACATCTCGGATGTCTCTGTCATCAACAGAAACATTCAGAGTGCAGATCGGAAAATGTGCTGAGTTACCACTGCTGTCCTTGCTCTACCATCTAAACAAGCTTCAAGCCCAGTGTTTCTGAATCTTTTCACCTACATGATCTCGGCTCTCCAAAACCAGGTTTGTTTTTTCCCAGATTTTAAACTTTTTATCTTGTTTTGGGGTATAGCCAATTAACAATGTTGTGATAGTTTCAGGTGAATAGTAAAGGGACTGAGCCATATATATATATATATATACATGTATCCATTCTCCCCCAAAACCTCCTGCATCCAGGCTGCCATATAACATTGAGCAAAGTTCCATGTGCTCTATGGTAGATCCTTGTTGATTATCCATTTTAAATATAGCAGTGTGTATATGACCTTCCCAAAGTCCCTAGCTATCCCTTCCTGCTGGCAACCATAAGTTCATTTTCTAAGTCCCTGAGTCTCTTTTCTGTGTTAAAGTCTGCTCTAAACATTAATCTCTGGGTTTTTTTTATATTTCTATAGAAACCCCTTCTTTAAATGCCTCATTGCTTGTGCCATCCAGCAAATATTCTCTACTGCCAAGCCTCACCAGATGGTTCAGCGAGGCCCCCAACAACAGAAATGTGCTGAAATTAACTATGTAAATAGCTTTCCTCAGTTGTTCAGTAGGGAACTTGGATTCCCTTGAGCAAAAGAGAGGACTGACCAAGATGATATTAACCTTTTCCTCAGCTTGGCCAGTCTTTAGACAGAGTTCTTTCTGCTTCTAGATCTCTGACCTTTCTTTCCTTAAAGTATGTACTTCAGAAAACTTATCATTTTAAATTATGTTCTGTTACTTTAAGTTGTAAATATTATTCAAAAGCCTGTTTCCATTTTATAATCCTGAACTGTCTTTCTCAAGGACCTGGGAGTCATCTTTTTAAAGTGTAATCATCAATGAAGAAAGCAACCTTATTTTCCAGTTTCTTTAGGAGAGTAGGAGCCTGATTTCAACAATTACTGTCCTTCCCATTATAAAACTACTTTCTGTCACAAAGTAGCGAGAATGTTTATTTTTTCCTTTGAGTGAAGTCAGTTAGCAAACACAGCAGGCCTGTGTTCTGCTTGTTACCCCAGCAGTTAAAAACCCTCCTGCCCTTTATTTCAGTAGAGTTGAGTTCAGACAGCTTGTGGTCTCCCTTCCTTATTGGTAATAAACTTGAATAAATTTTCTCTTGCTGGTTAGCTTTGTCAGCTTTGGCTTTGACAGTATGAAACCCACAAAGACCTTTTGGTTGTCCTTGGGTGTCCTTAGATGTTATATCAAACATATAAATTATTTTGGATCTACAAGTCTAGAGTTTAAAATTTAACAAGCTACAGGTAATAAACATTTCTAATTCAAATAAAGAAAATTACTCACAAGGCAGGTAATCTTTTTTTATCATTTAACTTTGGCTCCATATTATGAGATGGATTGATGTTTTTCAATCCAATCAGGATTCTTTGTGATTTGGTGAAAAATACTTGTGCTTAATTTTTTCCTTAGATGATGGAATTGGGGTTTTTGAAACCTTGAATGCTGCTTCAGCAGCAGCAGCAGCACCCATCTGAGTCCCTGAAAGTCCTATTAAAGACAGGGATTTGATCACATACCTGGACTCCTGCCATAGCTAGTTGTAATGGCATATTCATATAGACATGTATATATATATGTGTGTGTGTGCGTATGTATACAATTTTTCATTTCACTCTTGCTTTTAAGCTTAACATGAAGGCAGACTCATGGAATGAGTTCTATGGTTTACCAGCAGCCATATATAAAGGAAACGGGGCGGGCAGGTGGAATGATGCAGGAGAGAACAGCAGGAGACTGTGTAACTGCTTCAGCTCAGTTCAATTTATACTTCATTTCCACTCCCCCCTTCATTTAACACCCAGGCATAATTTCTTTTCCATAAGGTTTGAAAACTTGATTGTGTAGAATGCATCATGAATAATACTTGAACAATTTCCCATGAGAAACTACTTATAATACCTTTTTTTTAATTCTTTTTTTTTTAATTTTATCCCCCACATCCCACCCCTCCTGACCATCACACAGCACCACTGAAGGATCCCCTTTTCCCACAGAGCAATGATTATAGCTATTTTCTTCACATATGATAGTACAGGCCTTCATGCTGCTTCCTTTACACCTCTCACCCACTGTTCCCCACAATGTCCATATGTCCACTGTCCATGTCTGTCTTTCTGTCGCTTCCCTGCATGTGCCATCATCACCATCCTACTAGATTCCATATATATGTGTTAGTATAGTGTACTCGTCCTTCTTTTGACTAACTTCAGACAGCTTGTGGTCTCCCTTCCTTATTGGTAATAAACTTGAATAAATTTTCTCTTGCTGGTTAGCTTTGTCAGCTTTGGCTTTGACAGTATGAAACCCACAAAGACCTTTTGGTTGTCCTTGGGTGTCCTTAGATGTTATATCAAACATATAAATTATTTTGGATCTACAAGTCTAGAGTTTAAAATTTAACAAGCTACAGGTAATAAACATTTCTAATTCAAATAAAGAAAATTACTCACAAGGCAGGTAATCTTTTTATCATTTAACTTTGGCTCCATATTATGAGATGGATTGATGTTTTTCAATCCAATCAGGATTCTTTGTGATTTGGTGAAAAATACTTGTGCTTAATTTTTTCCTTAGATGATGGAATTGGGGTTTTTGAAACCTTGAATGCTGCTTCAGCAGCAGCAGCAGCACCCATCTGAGTCCCTGAAAGTCCTATTAAAGACAGGGATTTGATCACATACCTGGACTCCTGCCATAGCTAGTTGTAATGGCATATTCATATAGACATGTATATATATATGTGTGTGTGCGTATGTATACAATTTTTCATTTCACTCTTGCTTTTAAGCTTAACATGAAGGCAGACTCATGGAATGAGTTCTATGGTTTACCAGCAGCCATATATAAAGGAAACGGGGCGGGCAGGTGGAATGATGCAGGAGAGAACAGCAGGAGACTGTGTAACTGCTTCAGCTCAGTTCAATTTATACTTCATTTCCACTCCCCCCTTCATTTAACACCCAGGCATAATTTCTTTTCCATAAGGTTTGAAAACTTGATTGTGTAGAATGCATCATGAATAATACTTGAACAATTTCCCATGAGAAACTACTTATAATACCTTTTTTTTAATTCTTTTTTTTTTAATTTTATCCCCCACATCCCACCCCTCCTGACCATCACACAGCACCACTGAAGGATCCCCTTTTCCCACAGAGCAATGATTATAGCTATTTTCTTCACATATGATAGTACAGGCCTTCATGCTGCTTCCTTTACACCTCTCACCCACTGTTCCCCACAATGTCCATATGTCCACTGTCCATGTCTGTCTTTCTGTCGCTTCCCTGCATGTGCCATCATCACCATCCTACTAGATTCCATATATATGTGTTAGTATAGTGTACTCGTCCTTCTCTTTCTGACTAACTTCACTTTTTATGATAGGTTCTAGAGCCAGCCACCTCATTAGGGCTGATTCTTCTGCATTTCTTTTTACAGCTGTGTAGTATTCCATTACATATATGTACCAGGGCTTTTGTATCCGTCGTTCATCAATGGGCATGTAGGTAGCTTCCATGTTCTAGCTATTGTATAGAGAGCTGCAATGAACATTGGGGTACAGATGCTTCTTTCAGATTTAATTTCATCAGGGTGTAAGCCTAAGAGTGGGATTACTGAGTCGTATGGTGCTTCTATTTTTAGTTTTTTAAGAAATCTCCATACTGTCTTCCATAGAGGCTGTATCAGTTTACATTCCCACCAGCAATACAGGAGTGTTCCCTTTTGTCCGCACCCTCTCCAGCATTTATTGTCTGTCGATTTGTGGATGATGGCCATTCTGACGAGTGTGAGGTGATATCTCATTGTAGTTTTGATTTGCATTTCTCTAATGATAAGTGAAGTTGAACATCGTTTCATGTGTTTTGGGGCCATCTGTATGTCATCGTTGGAGAGGTGTCTGTTTAGGTCATTTTCCCTTTTTTTGACTGGGTTGTTCGTTTTTCCTATGCTGAGTTGTCAGAGTTGCTTGTAGATTTTGGAGATTAATTCTTTGTCTGTTGTTTCATTTGCTATGATTTTCTCCCATTCTGTGGGCTGTCTGTTCAGCTTTTTTGCAATTTCTTTTGCTGTACAAAAGCTTTTAAGTTTCATGAGGTCCCACATGTTCATTTTGGTTTTTAGTTCTGCTATTCTAGTAGGTGGGTCAGAGAAGATCTTGCTTTGATTTATGTCCTTGAGGGTTTTGCCTATACTCTCCTCTAAGAGTTTGATGGTTTCTGGTCTTACATTTAGGTCTTTAATCCATTTTGAGTTGATCTTTATGTATGGTTTTAGGGACTGTTCCAACTTCATATTTTTGCATGTAGCTGTCCAATTTTCCCAGCACCATTTGTTGAATTTATACTGTCGCCTCCTTTGTCAAAAATAAGGCACCCATAGGTGCATGGGTTTATCTCTGGGTTCTCGATCTTGTTCCATTGGTCTATAGTTCTGTTTTTGTGCCAGTACCGTACTGTCTTGATGAGTGTTGCTTTGTAGTAGAGTCTGAAGTTGGGAAGGCTGATCCCTCGAGCTCCATTCTTCTTCCTCAGAATTGCTTTGGCTATTCGAGGTCTTTTGTGTTTCCATATGAACCGTGTGATTCTTTGGTCTAGTTCTATGAAGAATGTCATTGGTAGTTTGATAGGGATCGCATTGAATCTGTAGATGACATTTGGTAGTATGGTCATTTTCACAATATTGATTCTTCCGACCCAGGAACATGGAATATCTCTCCATCTGTTTAAGTCGTCTTTAATGTCTCTCATGATTGTCTTATAATATTCAGTGTACAGGTCTTTTGTTTCTTTGGGTAGGTTTATTCCTAGATATTTGATTCTTTTGGTTGCGATGGTGAAGGGGATTGCCTCTTTGATTTCATTTTCTGATTTTTCATTGTTTGCGTATAGGAATGCCAGTGATTTCTGTATATTGATTTTGTATCCTGCGACTTTGCTGAATTTGCTGATTAGCTCTAGTAGTTTTGTAATAGTCTTTGGGATTTTCTGTGTATAATATCATGTCGTCTGCAAATAGAAAGAGTTTGACTTCTTCCTTTCCAATCTGGATTCCTTTTATTTAAGACTTTTGTACCAGTAATATTCATTACCTGTTTTTAATGCTTTGTGTTGTTCTTTAATGCTTAATTTTCTGCCCTGGCTCATACCCTCTCAACTTTTTTACTTGCTCTACTGCCTCTTCTGAAGGGAAGAACTTTTTCACTTTAATTTAGTTACATTAATTGAATCCTAAAATTTAAAATGAACTTTCCTTAAATGTTGTTTAGTATAAATGTAAATTTCACTTTCCCATAGGTTTTCAAAGGAAAGACTACATGATCAATGCTTTATGTATGGTTTTAGGGACTGTTCCAACTTCATATTTTTGCATGTAGCTGTCCAATTTTCCCAGCACCATTTGTTGAATTTATACTGTCGCCTCCTTTGTCAAAAATAAGGCACCCATAGGTGCATGGGTTTATCTCTGGGTTCTCGATCTTGTTCCATTGGTCTATAGTTCTGTTTTTGTGCCAGTACCGTACTGTCTTGATGAGTGTTGCTTTGTAGTAGAGTCTGAAGTTGGGAAGGCTGATCCCTCGAGCTCCATTCTTCTTCCTCAGAATTGCTTTGGCTATTCGAGGTCTTTTGTGTTTCCATATGAACCGTGTGATTCTTTGGTCTAGTTCTATGAAGAATGTCATTGGTAGTTTGATAGGGATCGCATTGAATCTGTAGATGACATTTGGTAGTATGGTCATTTTCACAATATTGATTCTTCCGACCCAGGAACATGGAATATCTCTCCATCTGTTTAAGTCGTCTTTAATGTCTCTCATGATTGTCTTATAATATTCAGTGTACAGGTCTTTTGTTTCTTTGGGTAGGTTTATTCCTAGATATTTGATTCTTTTGGTTGCGATGGTGAAGGGGATTGCCTCTTTGATTTCATTTTCTGATTTTTCATTGTTTGCGTATAGGAATGCCAGTGATTTCTGTATATTGATTTTGTATCCTGCGACTTTGCTGAATTTGCTGATTAGCTCTAGTAGTTTTGTAATAGTCTTTGGGATTTTCTGTGTATAATATCATGTCGTCTGCAAATAGAAAGAGTTTGACTTCTTCCTTTCCAATCTGGATTCCTTTTATTTAAGACTTTTGTACCAGTAATATTCATTACCTGTTTTTAATGCTTTGTGTTGTTCTTTAATGCTTAATTTTCTGCCCTGGCTCATACCCTCTCAACTTTTTTACTTGCTCTACTGCCTCTTCTGAAGGGAAGAACTTTTTCACTTTAATTTAGTTACATTAATTGAATCCTAAAATTTAAAATGAACTTTCCTTAAATGTTGTTTAGTATAAATGTAAATTTCACTTTCCCATAGGTTTTCAAAGGAAAGACTACATGATCAATGCTTTATGAAAAAAATTCAACATAATCAGACTATGTATGCCATTCTACTAAGCAGCAAGGCAGCTCCAATGATTCATTCCCTTGAGGCTGGAAATCTTCACAGAATTCAACATTTGCAAAGAGAGAATCTTGAGAGATATAGTTTTATTTTCTTTGCAACTTTATTTCTTAAACTACACAAACTACTTAAACAATTATTCATTGTCTCTTTGTAACCATTTCCTTCTTCGTGAACAATTGGTTTGTCTGATATTTCATTAGTCAGTGCATTTTAATGACTTTTCATGGCTTATATACTAAAAAGGTACATGTTTTCATTTTGAAATAATGGACATGCTTTCATAAATATTAAAGGAAAAAGCAAAACCAAATTATTTTTCATTGATTAGCACATTGCTTTTTCCTAAACTTGTTTGATCTCAGTTTCTCCTTACCATCTCTCCTATTTTCTTATAAGACCTTGCAGGTATAGTATTCTAAAAAATACACTTCTAGAAACACTAAATTAGGTAAAGGCAGTGAAATGAATTCAGGCACATTTTTCATTAAAATTTTTTGTTGAAAATACACAATTTGGGGCTTCCCTGGTGGTCCAGTGGGTAAGGACACTGCCTTGTAGTGCACGGGGTGCTGGTTCAATCCCTGACCTGGGAACATCCCACGTGCCACAGAGCAGCTGGACCGATGTGTCCAACTGCCAAGTCAGAGCTCTGGAGTGCATGCACCCAGAGCCAGTGCTCTGCAGTGAGAGAGCCCACTGCAATGGGAGGCCCACACAGGCCAGAGAACAAAGATGGATGCAAATAGATGAATGAAAGACCAATAGAAGTGGCCAAAAGAAAAGACACAATTTAAGTTCAGAATTACCTGACAGCATTATAACAGAGATAGTGAGGAGAGAGAAAAACAGTGTGCTTATTGTGCAACTGTGATTGGATTTTCAGAATGTTTGTAATTTACTGGGAAACTGCAGATTCAAAATTGGATCTTCAGCTTTTTGTGTTCAGTTGTTCAATTTTGTCCACTTTATTCATGCTCTGTGGATATGAGTCTCATGACCAAGCTCTTGAGACTTCAATTTGGAAAATGATTTATTAATCATAATTAATGCTATATTTTTCTAGTTCAAAAAGATGTTCTATATAATACTTTTTTTTCAAAATGTTCCTTTTTTCTGTAATAAAAGTATTTCTTTGTTGAATGACCTATTAGAGATTTAATTGCACTGTGATTTTTACAGGAGGATGATAAAATGCAACTATAGGAGTTTCTGTTGGATAGACGAGAAATTGTTGGCACCAGTGTAACAGCAGACCTTTCTTCTCATTTTTGTCAATGAAATTAAATCTGAAATATGAGACTAATTAGAAAACAAAATTTAGAATGGGAAATAGTCCTGGAACAACTGGCATATTTTGAAAGGCCTTGAGAACAAAACAAGACAGACCCCAAGTAAACTTATAGCCTTCCAGATCAAAAAAGGTAGGTAACCCACTTCCTAACAGACCACCTATTAACAAGGACAACTGTAGGCATTATAAATAAAGAGAACACTAGATTAAAAAAAAAAAAAAAAAAAAAAAACCCTGATGCATCTTGCAAAAGAAAACTGAGACAGAAAAATCCCTCTGTTCAGTTAAGAAAATACTCCAGGAAAGGAAAAATCAGCCAATATACTGCCTTCACCTTAAACACTTAGGGTGAATTCACTATAAATATAAATGGTCAACTTCATCAATATCTGATAGGTACTAACTCTACCCTTTCTGCATCAAATCCTGCCCTCTGCTCAATCTCTTCCTTGCAGTAAGCATACCACACTTTTTGATAGGTACTAAACTCTACCCTTTCCATAAGAGAGTGGGGCCCACACAGGCCAGAGAACAAAGATGGATGCAAATAGATGAATGAAAGACCAATAGAAGTGGCCAAAAGAAAAGACACAATTTAAGTTCAGAATTACCTGACAGCATTATAACAGAGATAGTGAGGAGAGAGAAAAACAGTGTGCTTATTGTGCAACTGTGATTGGATTTTCAGAATGTTTGTAATTTACTGGGAAACTGCAGATTCAAAATTGGATCTTCAGCTTTTTGTGTTCAGTTGTTCAATTTTGTCCACTTTATTCATGCTCTGTGGATATGAGTCTCATGACCAAGCTCTTGAGACTTCAATTTGGAAAATGATTTATTAATCATAATTAATGCTATATTTTTCTAGTTCAAAAAGATGTTCTATATAATACTTTTTTTTCAAAATGTTCCTTTTTTCTGTAATAAAAGTATTTCTTTGTTGAATGACCTATTAGAGATTTAATTGCACTGTGATTTTTACAGGAGGATGATAAAATGCAACTATAGGAGTTTCTGTTGGATAGACGAGAAATTGTTGGCACCAGTGTAACAGCAGACCTTTCTTCTCATTTTTGTCAATGAAATTAAATCTGAAATATGAGACTAATTAGAAAACAAAATTTAGAATGGGAAATAGTCCTGGAACAACTGGCATATTTTGAAAGGCCTTGAGAACAAAACAAGACAGACCCCAAGTAAACTTATAGCCTTCCAGATCAAAAAAGGTAGGTAACCCACTTCCTAACAGACCACCTATTAACAAGGACAACTGTAGGCATTATAAATAAAGAGAACACTAGATTAAAAAAAAAAAAAAAAAAAAAAACCCTGATGCATCTTGCAAAAGAAAACTGAGACAGAAAAATCCCTCTGTTCAGTTAAGAAAATACTCCAGGAAAGGAAAAATCAGCCAATATACTGCCTTCACCTTAAACACTTAGGGTGAATTCACTATAAATATAAATGGTCAACTTCATCAATATCTGATAGGTACTAACTCTACCCTTTCTGCATCAAATCCTGCCCTCTCTGCTCAATCTCTTCCTTGCAGTAAGCATACCACACTGGTGGTGGATATTTTAAATAACCCACAGACCTTCCCTTTTTTTCAGTCATTGGCTAATGACTGAAAAATATTTCTTTCTACTTCATGACACTACTCCTCCAGTAGGGAAGAACTTGCTTTGCAAATGGAATTGTCACATTAAATACACACCGAAAGGACTATTTTTAGAGGTTCCAAAGGACTCTTCCATCCACAGCCAAGTAGGTCTGCTATGTTTTCTTTCTTAATTTATTTTTTGGCTGTGCTGTGTGGCATCTGGGATCTCAGTTTCCTGACCAGGAATCAAACCCGCACCTCTGCATTGGAAGTGTAACATCTTCACCACTTGACCACCAGGGAAATCCCAAGTGTGTCCACTCTGGATAAGCCTTTGTCTTCTCAATTACATTTGACCCCTGCTGTTATGCATCCATAATTACCCTATTTCTCTTTTCTTTCCTTGTGCTAATAACTGTTAGGTCAGAATAAAGTTATTCTAGTGCCATTCTTAGATCATCCCAAACAGTATCCACTACTTTTAATCATACTAAATGTTGGATATAACATCAGACTCCCATGAAGAAAAAAAATAACCTGTGTACAATTCTCATCCCATCATATAAGACCACAGGGAGTTACAGCCAGTAGCATTTCCACTTGTACCTACAAAAACACATGCATCAAAACAAATGTCCTTAAAAACCTACCTATGACTTTGATGGTGACCCCCTCTCAGAAAAAGGTTCAATTATTAGAGTTGATCACTTAGAGGTAATTTTAAATCTGAATTCAACAACCTTCATTCACTTATGGGCCAAGAAATTGTCCCTTAGAACAGACTAAGTGTGTTAGTTGCTCAGTTGTGTCTGACTCTTTATGGCCCCATGGACTGTAGCCCACCAACCTCCTCTGTCCACAGAATTCTCCAGGCAAGAATACTGGAGTTGGTTGCCATTCCCTTCTCCAAGAACAGACTAGCAGAGATCCAAATATGTAATCACACTAATGTAAGGCCCTAGTCCTGATCTCATGTATTGAACACGTCCTTTTCTCCTGTTCTCCTACTGGCTACTAATTCCTTTACAGCCAGAATGTCTGGTCCAATTTGCCTTAGAGTAGCGCCTAATGTGTTTTAGGAATAATACTCTGAAATCTAGTTCTATAAATTGCCAAGGATCGAAATTCCAACTTAGACATGAGCTCCAAGCTATGGGTACCCCTGATTAATCGGCACTCTACCTGGAAGAATTACTGACTCACTGTTTATACAGTCAAAGCAGTGTTCCCAGTGGTGAGCAACTTACAGATAAAAAAAGACTGAAAGAAACTTGTCACTAACTCTGGCAGAAGTTATTAATGATACCACCTCTTCCTTAGATGGACTATAAATCATTCTCAGCATGTTGGCATGAGTAGCTCTAGATTTCTGGTTGACTGGTCATGGTGGCATCTGTGTGCCATTGCTGAAATTTCTGAGAAAGTTGGTCTCTTAAGAGGTTACTCTGATATGCCAAAGACACTCCTGGGATAGATATGGTATGGATTGGAGAGGTTTAGGGTTTGTGGTTTTTTTTTTTTCCATTTCTTTGTCAATTATATGTCTGAAGTTTGGGGAAAATGCCATTCTTTTCTAACTGCATCATCCCAAACAGTATCCACTACTTTTAATCATACTAAATGTTGGATATAACATCAGACTCCCATGAAGAAAAAAAATAACCTGTGTACAATTCTCATCCCATCATATAAGACCACAGGGAGTTACAGCCAGTAGCATTTCCACTTGTACCTACAAAAACACATGCATCAAAACAAATGTCCTTAAAAACCTACCTATGACTTTGATGGTGACCCCCTCTCAGAAAAAGGTTCAATTATTAGAGTTGATCACTTAGAGGTAATTTTAAATCTGAATTCAACAACCTTCATTCACTTATGGGCCAAGAAATTGTCCCTTAGAACAGACTAAGTGTGTTAGTTGCTCAGTTGTGTCTGACTCTTTATGGCCCCATGGACTGTAGCCCACCAACCTCCTCTGTCCACAGAATTCTCCAGGCAAGAATACTGGAGTTGGTTGCCATTCCCTTCTCCAAGAACAGACTAGCAGAGATCCAAATATGTAATCACACTAATGTAAGGCCCTAGTCCTGATCTCATGTATTGAACACGTCCTTTTCTCCTGTTCTCCTACTGGCTACTAATTCCTTTACAGCCAGAATGTCTGGTCCAATTTGCCTTAGAGTAGCGCCTAATGTGTTTTAGGAATAATACTCTGAAATCTAGTTCTATAAATTGCCAAGGATCGAAATTCCAACTTAGACATGAGCTCCAAGCTATGGGTACCCCTGATTAATCGGCACTCTACCTGGAAGAATTACTGACTCACTGTTTATACAGTCAAAGCAGTGTTCCCAGTGGTGAGCAACTTACAGATAAAAAGACTGAAAGAAACTTGTCACTAACTCTGGCAGAAGTTATTAATGATACCACCTCTTCCTTAGATGGACTATAAATCATTCTCAGCATGTTGGCATGAGTAGCTCTAGATTTCTGGTTGACTGGTCATGGTGGCATCTGTGTGCCATTGCTGAAATTTCTGAGAAAGTTGGTCTCTTAAGAGGTTACTCTGATATGCCAAAGACACTCCTGGGATAGATATGGTATGGATTGGAGAGGTTTAGGGTTTGTGGTTTTTTTTTTTTCCATTTCTTTGTCAATTATATGTCTGAAGTTTGGGGAAAATGCCATTCTTTTCTAACTGCATTGGAGTGACACGACCTATAGACTAATCCTCTATGTGTTTGTATCTCAGTTTCTTCAGTTCTATAGTCTATCCTATTATTCAACTTATCAATCCTTGTTTAATATCACACTGTCATATTTAAAGTGAAGGTTGTATTCACTGTCTCTTTGCAGTAAGACTCGATATCTGGAAGTATAATATCTCAAGTTTTGGTCTCCTTCAGAGTTATCTTTGTTAGTTTGGACCCTTGGCATTATCCATATTCATTTAGAATAAGCTCTCTAATTTCTGCCCAAAAAATCCTACCTGGATTTTGGGTGAGACTATACTGATTTTTCACTTTTGAATCTCCCAATTCACATACCTGGTATATTCATCTAAGTCTTTGGTTCTTTGTTTTTCTTTTTTATTTTTACATGTCCTTCCAGTGAAAGTTTAAAAAGCTAATTGAAAGCCTGTAACAAATGAGTTGACTTCTGGGGTTTAAACTTCTTAAGTAAAATAATTGGGTAGGTTGTTTGTTGAGAAACTCTTAAACTCTACTCTGATATGCAGTATTCTTTATATTTGGGAGAACTGATTAGGCCTTGGCCAAATTAAACTCTTGGTCTAATCAATTATCTTAAATAGAAGGCTTTTTTCTTCTCTTCAGGGGATGCAGTACTGTCTGTCAGAGTTCTAGGGAGTGAGGGAAATTGGAATCTCTGTAACCAATCTGCATAAGATCACTTAACCTACCTATTCTTATTAATGTGCCAACGCTCTTAACTTTGCCTTATGTTCTCTAGGCTAGATGTCCTAAATTTTACTCTCTCCAATCCTGAATTACCATGGGTAAAGTGGAATCAGCTTCCCAGAAACATAAAATGGTGAGTAGGTTCAGAAATATCTTTTTCATTCAGTTTTCATCAAATCAGTATTATTTAGCATTCTCTTTGAGCTCCATTTCAGAGGTATTTTGTACTGGCAGTTTCTGAGTCTTTGAATACTCAGCAGTGAAAAAAAGACTGTTTATTGGGTTTTGCTCCTATAGCTTAGTAGTCAGCTCTGTACTCTGCTAAGTTGCTTACTGTGTATCTGTCTCTTTTCTAACTTCCAAAATTGTGTGTATGTTTTCTCTTTCTTTGTTCTTGCTGTCTTTCTTTATGTTTTAAATTCCTTTTAAAAAATCCTTACTGTTTAAGACACCCTAAAAAAAAATTAAGCCCTTACTGTATTTTTAGTTGCATTTGAGAAAGAGTAAAATTGGATATCTTTATTCAGTTAGCCACCTTAATTTGGAAAGTGACATCTCCATTTTCAGGGATGTTTATAAGGCTCCTTACTGAGATATATTTTATACCCTAGTTATATCAGGATCATACTTACAAATAGATGTTTATATTAACTATGTTCTTTAAAAATGGAGTCAAATATCCATATTATTGTCATCACTATGCTGTTTTAAAGGAGACAGTTGAGGCCTTTTACTAAAATTTCAGATGTATAATTAAGTCAGCTTTTACATTTTCCTCAGCACTGCCTGTACACTCACACTCACAGACACACACATACCATAAAGATTGTCATTTTTGCATAACATTTGCCTTTTAGTTTTTATTTGTTACTATCATTATTTGGGATTATATAAGAAATCATTTCAGAGGTCACTTAAGTTTCAGCAGTATTAAAATTAGATACTATTGAAGTAAAGAAGCAGTTGATCAAATCATGGTAATTCATGTTATTTACACCTAGCAGGTATATATTTATCATATTGAAGATTTTGAGCTATAACTGTTTATTATCTTATCTAACAAAGCAGCCATTACAGTGATCTGGATAAAAGACATTCTTATTAATGTGCCAACGCTCTTAACTTTGCCTTATGTTCTCTAGGCTAGATGTCCTAAATTTTACTCTCTCCAATCCTGAATTACCATGGGTAAAGTGGAATCAGCTTCCCAGAAACATAAAATGGTGAGTAGGTTCAGAAATATCTTTTTCATTCAGTTTTCATCAAATCAGTATTATTTAGCATTCTCTTTGAGCTCCATTTCAGAGGTATTTTGTACTGGCAGTTTCTGAGTCTTTGAATACTCAGCAGTGAAAAAAAGACTGTTTATTGGGTTTTGCTCCTATAGCTTAGTAGTCAGCTCTGTACTCTGCTAAGTTGCTTACTGTGTATCTGTCTCTTTTCTAACTTCCAAAATTGTGTGTATGTTTTCTTTCTTTGTTCTTGCTGTCTTTCTTTATGTTTTAAATTCCTTTTAAAAAATCCTTACTGTTTAAGACACCCTAAAAAAAAATTAAGCCCTTACTGTATTTTTAGTTGCATTTGAGAAAGAGTAAAATTGGATATCTTTATTCAGTTAGCCACCTTAATTTGGAAAGTGACATCTCCATTTTCAGGGATGTTTATAAGGCTCCTTACTGAGATATATTTTATACCCTAGTTATATCAGGATCATACTTACAAATAGATGTTTATATTAACTATGTTCTTTAAAAATGGAGTCAAATATCCATATTATTGTCATCACTATGCTGTTTTAAAGGAGACAGTTGAGGCCTTTTACTAAAATTTCAGATGTATAATTAAGTCAGCTTTTACATTTTCCTCAGCACTGCCTGTACACTCACACTCACAGACACACACATACCATAAAGATTGTCATTTTTGCATAACATTTGCCTTTTAGTTTTTATTTGTTACTATCATTATTTGGGATTATATAAGAAATCATTTCAGAGGTCACTTAAGTTTCAGCAGTATTAAAATTAGATACTATTGAAGTAAAGAAGCAGTTGATCAAATCATGGTAATTCATGTTATTTACACCTAGCAGGTATATATTTATCATATTGAAGATTTTGAGCTATAACTGTTTATTATCTTATCTAACAAAGCAGCCATTACAGTGATCTGGATAAAAGACAATATAGGATAGATTGCAAAGGTGGCTTGGGCAAAAAGAGAGATGGACAGATTCAAGAGGTATTTTGGAGGTAGATCCCAGAGGATTTGTGATGGATGGATAAGGTGATAGATGGAGAGTATACAAGGATAGCTCCTGGATTTTAGTCCTTGCGATTGAGTGGATGGTGCTGCCTTTTATTAGCGTGGAACAGACCGCAAAAAGATAGTCTGAGAAGGGAATAAATTAAGACTCTGCTGTACTGATAATTACATTTAAGGTGCTTTTTAAGCACTGAGATGTATGAATAAGGATCTTAGAGGAGAGGACCTGAAGTTCAGAGAAGAATCTCCCTCTCTTTCTCTTTGTCTCCACCTATGTATGGAATATATATGTATATAATATAATCTGCTGACTTTATAAGTATATTAATAGAAACAAAATTTTTTATATTCTAGCACCCAAACTACAACTCCTGTCTCCCACCCACACCCAGGAAACAGCTTCACAGATGTGGTAAATCAGATGCAGTGCTACCCAGAAGAGCAAAATCATATGAGCACATAAGCATAAGGAGGTTGGCAATAATATGCAGCAAGGCAAATTAAAAAAAAAAAAAAACTAGTCCAGCACACGTTCACTATTAGCCTAAAACCAATTTTCTATATCCTTTAGTACAGAATAAATACAAAGTTTATATGAAAACTCTAACAGCAAATATCAGGCTGAGTTTCAAGCAAATCCTGCATCATGAGATCTGGAGCAATAATGTAAAACTTATTATTTTTCCAAGAGAAAAAAAAAATGAGAAGTCCTCAAAATCTCCATCCATCAGATGAGTTTAGAATCAGTCTCTGCCTTCTCTCTTATTCCTCCATTTATTCCTTTTAGGAATGTGTGACTCATAAAATTTATGTTAATGACTTCAAGTTGAAAGCAACTAACTTGTGATTAAGACTTACATTACAACTACTGACATTTAAGACATTAAAGTAAATCCAGATTTACACAATGAAAGTGCATTTATTCATTCCTTTTACAGCTAAAGAATAGAAGTGAGTGTGGTGGCTGTGCCTACCCTTTTAGATTTTACTGTCTAGCATTTTACTTTCTGGGTACATCCAGATTTTTATGGTCACTCACTCCAGATAATTGCATAGACTTAAGAGTTACGCACAGTTCCCTGAAAAATAATTATAACTCAAAAAAAAGTAGTTATAACTCAAGCCTGATTGCAGCACACTAGGATATGTCTATGGAAGACTGTGGATCTAGGTGAGAGAGAGAAGCATATAAATTATTTCCATAAAGTGTTAAAAGTTCAAGGACATTGTTACCAAAATCAATAGAATTCTGGAACATCCCTTCCATCCCTGCCACCTCAACCCTGGTAGGCAAAAATAAGTCATAAGCAAGGGCAGGGGACTAAGGAATCTGACCAGAAACTCATCCACAGAAGCCTCTGTGGAGCTCTGAGGGAGCAGGCTAGTGAGAAGATTGCAAAAGTGGCTTGTTTGAAAAGTAGTCCTGGGAATTTTGAATTGGGTCTCCTTGAATGTTCTTCACAAGACGTAGGTAAAGATTCAAATTAGTGTTCACTGCTAGTTGACCAATTATTTGAATGTAACAGTGCTGAGATGGGCAGCACAGAGCCTTTGGATTCACTCAGGTTACAAGAGAAACACACATGGAAGGTCTAGAACATGATGAAGAGAAGAGTGGAGGGGAAAAGTCAAGAAGGGCAAGCCAGGTTCTTGAGGATGAGCAGTGGCAGAGGCGAAGAATGGTTTGAGATATGACTCAACTGCATGGTTCAAGGCTCAAGTCAGACATAGAGAAGGAGGTGGAAGAGTAACAAGTAAACAGGCTTAGCAATAATGAGATGATGTTCTTTTCCCCCACCTCCTCTTTAGAAAACCACATATGTGAGTGTTCTGGAAACACTCTAGACTTAGCAAGAAGCCAAGCCACCTAGAAGGACAGATAGTGGAAACAAGCATGGGGGAGACTACCCTATGCATATTTGATTGCCCTAATGTGTTTTAACTAGAGCATTTGTAAGCCTGGCGGGATAAACCTAGATTTTTCTCTTCCTTTGAAGAAATAACTAACTCTCTATAAAATGCCAAAAACCCATTGGTGAATTAAGAAGAAGCTAAAGTTCTGTCTCTCGAGGAAGCTAAAACTGCAGTAATAGGATCTTGGGCATCCATCCCAGTTGCTTTTAATGGCACCAGGAAACTAAGACAATCCTCTTCCTCCTTACTTTGGCTCATTTTACCAGCCCTGAGCCTTTCTGAAAAAAAGGCTCCATTTTTGTCCAATAACATTTCTGTGTGCTCAACTGACCAATTTAGGTTATTTCCTGCCTCCTTGGGAGTTTTTGCTCCAGCTCTCCTGTAGTTTTAAAATTACATTCTTCTAACCAGCCTGTATCTTTCACTTTCATAAATCAACTTTTATTCACACTTTACACCCAATCACATAAACTAGAAACCAAAGAGTCATCTTTGCCTTGCTTTTCTCTTTTGCTGGACTTCTTCAGTCTTGGGAATTTAACCTCCTGAGCATCTCTGATTTATCCCCCTGCCCCCTGCTGCCTTGGTTCAGTCTGTTATCACTGCTGGTCTAAATAGCTGCTACACCTTATTGAGTGCTGCTTCCAGCAGCTGCAATCATGTCAGTGACCTTTAAATCCTTTAATACCCTCCAACTCTACAGGGTAAAATCTCAGCTCTTTTAGGCCTGGTGCCTGTATCTTCTCCTCCATCTCCTTGACAAGCTCCCTCTGTGAGTCAGTAATCCTGAGCCTCTGGAGACTCTCCACTCATGCTCTGCTCCTTCCTAAACTCCGTCTGGGCCTTTGGGCACGTTCTTCCCACCGCCGGAGACACCCACCCTCAATTATCTGCCTTTAGGTCACAGTTTAAAACTAGACTAATTACTCAGGTGGACTTAGGAATTCCCCCCTGAGCTTCTCTCACCCCTGGTCTACTCTTCTGCTACAGCACTTGTCACCAGTACTGTCATTATCTGATCATGAACTCGAGTTTTTCTTGCTTTTTCTTGCACCGTGACCTCCTTAAGGGCTGAGAAAGCATGGTGCACGGCATAATTGTAGAATGAGTAAATAAAGCAGAAAAGGGATTTGAGCATAGAAAGGCAATTTTATCACAGCAGCCCCAAAGTCTCAGTTCAGAGTCCCCAGAGATCAGTGACACCTCAGAGTGATGGCTTAGGGTTGTCCTTATTTCTTCAAGGAATAAAATCAAGACAGTCAGTCTCTGACATGAGCTTCTATATGGCTCTTGTTTGAGTCTATTAGATCATTTTTATGGTGTCTTGTTCCTTGCTCATATTTTCAGGTCACCCTGTTTTTTGAGGGAAAATTTACAATAAAAAACATACCTTTTCTCTTCCACCTGCTATAGTAATCAAAAGTTCACAGTAACTAAGACTGAAGAGATTTTTTTCAGGCTAAACCACACCCCAGGATTCCTTCTGTCACTGAAAGCTCCTTGGATTTTTTAATTTCTTGCCATCTCAGCAACTCATTTAATGTGGTGATTGTTGTGTGTTATTGAACTTTTGTGTTCATTTCATTGGGGAAGTCCTTAGGATAGCAGATCAACAAACTTGCCTTCCATCTGTCCTTGCAAACAGACCCAGAATATCCTGACCATGGGATGCATACGTAACTGAGGCTGAGACTTATTCTCTAATATCTCTGGGCCATTGATTGTTCCAGGCTGAGCATGTGTCCCAAGTGGAGACAAGCAGACATTCCCCAGGAGTTTCCTAACCCCAGCCAAGGAGTAAGGGATTTTTTTCCCCTCTCTTTGGTTTTAAGCTGTGAAAAGCTGTGAATACCAGCATTTTTTGGTACTCATGTTTCCCCCTGCTGTGAGACATCATTCAGCAGTATACATATATATCAAATCCTTATGTTGTGTATACCTTAAATGAATACAGTGCAGCTTGTCAATTATATCTCAGTAAAACTTGGGGGATAAAAATTAGAATAATTTAAAAGTTTTTTTTTTTTTTGAAGATTCAGAAAACTTAAGACTAAAAACTTCCTTTTGCAGTCTCAGGATATACATATGTGTGTGTCATGGATGAAAAATAGGTTTTTTTTAAGGTCCCTAGGCAACCAAAATAAACCTCTAAATTGTAACATAGTATATGTCTATGAAACTTTTTATTGAAAAAGTATCTACCAAGAAAATGGACAGAGGAGTCTGTCAGACTACACAGTCCATGGGGTCACAGAGTTGGACACAACTGAGTGACTAACACAAGAAAATGTGAATATTGCAAATTAAGAGGGACTGGAAGCCCTACTCAGTAATGCAGACAACGCAGAGTTGGCCCAGGGTTCTCAATGGGCACCACAGGGAGAAAGGCTTATTTAATCACAAGCATGTAAAATGCAGGGGGAGAAAAAGAGCCACTGAACAATTTGTGAATGAAACAGTTTGACCCTTAATCTAGAAGGTGTCTGTCCTATGAAATTGCCATTAGGTGAGGAAGAAGGCTTTGCATAACTTTAGGAACTCATTTTGTGTAAATATCCATATTTTACATAAAATACAAGAGACTTTGAAGTCTATGAAGAATTTCATTCATAGAGAAAGAGAGAGGAACAGTAGAGTTGATGATCCTAGACAAGAACCCCAAATTTCAATTATACTATATTGGTACCCAGCTACTTAAGCTTGGGAAGGAAATGAATTAGATATTTCATGCTGTCCAAATCTGTGGGAGAGCACAGTATCCCATAATAGGATTTTACTGCATTAAGCTTTGTTGCAATCCATAAGACTAAGCAATTGATGTGGGTAGGTGTGTGTGTGTGTGTGTGTGTGTGTGTGTGTGTATTTGGGGAAATAGTGCAAAAATTGCTGCATGTAGAAACAGTCTGATATTTGACATTTTGTTGTGGGTAAATCATGGTTTGTGTGATAAAACAACTGATAATTTTGGTTTGGTTGTCTTAACATTTCTTAGGGCCCATGAGAGATTGCGATAAAATTACTAGGGAAGATTAAAATTACTAAAATATATTCTTTCAGTTGCAGAGTCTTTGAGTTTTATTTTTTTTATTATTTCCAAGTATAGAAATAGGATATAATTTTTTTTCTGGTGCTCATGCTTAATTCTACTTCTTTGATGGGTAATTTTCACCTCAAAAACATCAAAGGATTGTCCCACCCCATCTAAAACTAAAAAATTTGTAGCCTGTGTTTTCAGACTTTGAAATATAAACTACATCAAGCTGTAGGAGCAATGTGGAAATGGATTGATCACAGTTTGAAAAAATCAAGCTAGACCAACAAAATCTCTAGCCAAAACCTGTATTTGATCCAACTATCCCATTGGTATTAGGAGCTATTAAAAAGTTAAGAGTCTTGCTGGCTGCAAAATAAGTATATCAATTTCCCACTTCCTTCCATTTCTGGAAACTTCACAGCAATATAAATCCATGGAGGGAAAAAATATAATAGATGCACTCCCTTGGTGAGAATGAAGAAAAAGCTAGGCAGTAAATAACTCAGTGACTTCATTGTAAATTCTTAAAATCTCTTTCAGCATCATATTCTTTTAAATGCAAGCTCAAAGCAAAGAAAAAAAAAAAAAAGAGGAAGTTTATCTCAGATTTGTCTTTCATGACAGCAATACAGAAAGATTAATAAGTGTTATGAGACTTCCTGAAGAATAAAGGCACTTTTCAGAGTGAATGAAAAGTACTTTTCACAGATATAAATGCCATTTTCATCAACATAAGTTTTGAATTTCCCCAGGGTGAATAGAAAGATAAAGGAGACAGCCAGGATAACTAGTTGGTTGCTTAATCATAGTATATACTCCAACATGAGTGGCAGTTTAGGGGTTTGTTTTTCAGTATTAACTGACATTGTATGTTCTCCATCTCTACACTTCCTATTTCTAATAACCTCCCTGCTGACCAGTTTGATGCTTGAGAAGTGAAACTGGGAACTCTTGCTACAAACATCTACATATATTCTGTGCATGGTTTTTTGAGATGTGTAGCTAGAGAAGTTTTACAAACCTCAGGTACCACATGAACATTCCCACCTCTACTTGAGACTTTGTTGTCAGGTAGAATAAGGCTTGTTTGTTGATCCTTTGGGATTTAAGCCTGTGGTCTCAGGTAGAGGACCTCTGGGGCTGTTTTTTTCTTTTCTATTCTTCATGGATTAGTGTCATTGAAACCCAGTGAAGGTGCCCCCTGGCTGCATGGGACTGTTACGTGCTTACTTTGAGAAGCATCTGAAACTGATTTGTAATTGTCTCTGTTCACTTCTGAATGTTTACTAGCATGTACCATTCAAACTTCCACATAAACTCTCCTAAGACATTTTTATATGCATGTTTCAATTACTTGGGAACTACTCCAAATTATACAAAGTCCAATAAGATCTGCTAGAATGTGACTAAGGTTGGTCTGGGGCTGAAAGGCTGTTATCTAAAAAACATTCTTGAAGTGCCTCTGCATCCTGTTTTATTGCATATCTGTCTCCTCTGTAAATCTTTCTTGAAATCAGTATGTCTGGATTCATTAACCCTGTTCCCATTCGGGAGAAAATTGAATTGGGTGAAGTTGGAAAGGAGTGATTGTGAGTGTTATTTCCTGCTTATGTGGAAGTAAAGTAACAGATAAAACAGGTTAGTGAATAGATCTCATATAGTCAACTTAGACGTTTTATATACATTTTTTTTTTTTTTTGCTTACATTTTTTTTTTTAAACATTTATTTATTTGGAGGGTGGTGGGTTGGGGAGGGAGAGGGTGGGTGGGCCACTTCTGTTGGTCTTTCATTTGTCTATTTTCATCCGTCTTTGCTCTTTGGCCCGTGTGGGCCTCCCATCACGGTGGGCTCTGTTGTCGCAGAGCACTGGCTCCAGGCACATGCGCTCCAGAGCTCCGGCTCAGTAAGTGGACACATCGGTCTGGCTGCTCCGCAGCACACGGGATCCTCTCAGGCCAGGGATCGAACCGGCGCCCCTCACACTGCAAGGCGGTGTCCTTACCCATTGGACCACCAGGGAAGCCCTATACATATTTTTTTTAAGGAGTTTTCTTTCTTTTTTTAATTTTGGCCTCTTTTATTGTTTTTTTATGTATTTATTTTTCATCCTTCTTTATTCTTTGGCCTGTGTGGGCCTCCCATTGCAATGACCTCTCTCGCTACAGAGCACTGACTCTGGGCGCTTGCACTCCAGAGCGCTGGCTGGTAATTGGACACACCAGCCCAGCCGCTCCACAGCATGTAGGATCTTCCCAGGCCAGGGATCGAATCGGTACCCCTTGAACTGCAAGGTGGACTCTTTAACCACTGGACCACCAGGGAAGCCCTATATACATATTTGTTATCATGATATAGTCTATATACCATAAAATGCACAATTTTAAAGTGTACAATTCAGTATTTTCTAGCATATTCACAAAGTTGTGGAATCATTACTGCTGTTTAGTTCTAGAACATTTTCATCATCTGAGGCTTCTTTTTTAAAAAAAGATATTTAAAAAGTTTATTTTTTCAGTAAACCGAAGTAATTGATTCAACAATAATAATAGTTCAAGCATGCAGCAAATCATCGTTTCAGCTACTATTTAATCTACTTTTTGACCTTAAAGTACTCTTTTGGGGGCGGAGGGAAGGAAGGGTGGTGGGTGGGCCACTTCTATTGGTCTTTTCATTTATCTCTTTTCATCCATCTTTGTTCTTTGGCCCGTGTGGGCCTACCATCGTGGTGGCCTCTGTTGTCGCTGAGCACCGGCTCAGGGCGCACTCACTCCAGAGCTCCGGCTTGGTAATTGCACACATTGGTCCAGCTGCTCCACGGCACGTGGGATCTTCCCAGGCCAGGGATCGAATCGGTGCCCCTTGAACTGCAAGGTGGACTCTTTACCCACTGGATCACCAGGGAAGTGCTTAAAGTACTCTTGCTTTGCAGTGCCTTAAGAAGAAGATAGTGTTTTAGACAGATTGATGCACCCCACCCTAAGTGTCTATGTTCCTAATTCCCAGAGCCTGTAAAGGTGTTAGGTTACATGGAAAAGAGAGATTAAGATTGTAGGTGGAATTAAGGTTGCTAATCAGCTACCCTTGAGATGGAGAGATGACCCCAGATTATTGGCATGGGTCCAATATAATCACGAAGGTCCTTAAAAGTGAAAAGGGGAATCAGAAGAGTCTTTATCAAAGTCAGAGAAGGAGATGTGATGACAGATTCAGAGATCAGATGTTGTAATTGCTGATTTGAAGATGGATGGAGAGGCCAGGAGCCAAAGAATGCCGGTGACCTATGGAAGTTGAAAAAGACAAAGATATTCACCACTAGAGCTTCCAGAAGGAACGCAGCCTTGCCAACATCTTGGTTTCTTCTAGTAAGGCCCATTTTTTGACTTCTGACCTGTAAGGTAATATATCTGTGTCATTTTTAGTCGCTAAATTTGTGGTAGTTTGTGTAGGAAACCAATACTGATGGGGAAGGATAGTAGGTGTGAGAGTGAAGACAGGAGGAAGAGAAAGAAAGAGACACCATTTAGGTACTGTTTTCATATCTAGCCTCTTTGATAATGTCCCAGACTAAGAGCTGGCTTTGTCACTCACTAATCCTGTGAATCTTTGAAAGAGAGGTTAAGATTAGAGGCACTTTCCTCAGAGGCTTGTAGATCATTTGATATGCTTAGCCTGGTTGGAGTTTAGGAACTCCACTAATGGTGATGAAAAATGGACCTAAAATTTTGACTGGTCTTGAAAGTTTACTGAGTCTCTCAGAAGCTGTCAGGAAATTGAGCTTTTTGTCAAGGAGAATGAAGAGGTGCACACCTTCATCTCCACCTACTGACTCCACTTCAAGTGAAGCTAACTGCATGAGAGGAACCCTGATAACAGGAGGAAGTCAGATAAGTAACTTGATTATAGCACTGTGACTCAGTTCATCAGCTATCTAAAACCTCAAATCTGACAAGCTTTAAAATTAGAAGGAATGTGAATACTAACGTAGTATGCTTCTTGTTTCTTTTTGAGAAAATTTGAAAGATTTTGTAAAAAAAATTCTAGTGATTTTTTTTTCTAAAAGCAAAAAAAAAAAAAGGAATAATCTTGAAATTAATTCTTTCTATTCACTTTCGAAAACATGTTAAATATTCAATCATGAATCAAGACAATTTATTTTGCCAAAATTTTGTCAACAACTAGAAATGCAACAGAAAATATAAGAAAGCTAATTTTTTCCTAAATGTTAGTTTGAATAGATACAGTGCTGGTAAAGGCTCTGGACTGATATGTTTGGAACCTACAGTTTTAATTAAGAAAGAATCAAAAAGGAGACCCAGAAAAATCTGTGTCACCTCAGCTGACCTTGATTTGGCTTCTGTATCTTATCAAAGTCTTTATCAAAGTCAGAGAAGGAGATGTGATGACAGATTCAGAGATCAGATGTTGTAATTGCTGATTTGAAGATGGATGGAGAGGCCAGGAGCCAAAGAATGCCGGTGACCTATGGAAGTTGAAAAAGACAAAGATATTCACCACTAGAGCTTCCAGAAGGAACGCAGCCTTGCCAACATCTTGGTTTCTTCTAGTAAGGCCCATTTTTTGACTTCTGACCTGTAAGGTAATATATCTGTGTCATTTTTAGTCGCTAAATTTGTGGTAGTTTGTGTAGGAAACCAATACTGATGGGGAAGGATAGTAGGTGTGAGAGTGAAGACAGGAGGAAGAGAAAGAAAGAGACACCATTTAGGTACTGTTTTCATATCTAGCCTCTTTGATAATGTCCCAGACTAAGAGCTGGCTTTGTCACTCACTAATCCTGTGAATCTTTGAAAGAGAGGTTAAGATTAGAGGCACTTTCCTCAGAGGCTTGTAGATCATTTGATATGCTTAGCCTGGTTGGAGTTTAGGAACTCCACTAATGGTGATGAAAAATGGACCTAAAATTTTGACTGGTCTTGAAAGTTTACTGAGTCTCTCAGAAGCTGTCAGGAAATTGAGCTTTTTGTCAAGGAGAATGAAGAGGTGCACACCTTCATCTCCACCTACTGACTCCACTTCAAGTGAAGCTAACTGCATGAGAGGAACCCTGATAACAGGAGGAAGTCAGATAAGTAACTTGATTATAGCACTGTGACTCAGTTCATCAGCTATCTAAAACCTCAAATCTGACAAGCTTTAAAATTAGAAGGAATGTGAATACTAACGTAGTATGCTTCTTGTTTTTTTTTGAAAAAATTTGAAAAATTTTGAAAAAAAAATTCTAGTGATTTTTTTTTCTAAAAGCAAAAAAAAAAAAGGAATAATCTTGAAATTAATTCTTTCTATTCACTTTCGAAAACATGTTAAATATTCAATCATGAATCAAGACAATTTATTTTGCCAAAATTTTGTCAACAACTAGAAATGCAACAGAAAATATAAGAAAGCTAATTTTTTCCTAAATGTTAGTTTGAATAGATACAGTGCTGGTAAAGGCTCTGGACTGATATGTTTGGAACCTACAGTTTTAATTAAGAAAGAATCAAAAAGGAGACCCAGAAAAATCTGTGTCACCTCAGCTGACCTTGATTTGGCTTCTGTATTGGGACCCCTGTGCAGGACTCAAACCTAGTGTCTCTGATTCTAAATCCTTAGCCTGAGAGCCATGTTGTTAGATAGTCTTCCTTTGAGGTTAGTGGGGATAGCCCATGGTTACTGTCCCAAGCTGCCAGTCTGAGTCACTGGTAAAGCACGGTTTTAGGGCTGTCTCTGGAGGATCCCACCGTGCAAGGACCTTCAGGTCTCAGAGAATTCTCACTCATCCTAGTTTAAGCAGTTTATTGAAAGGATGTTGGGATTTGTCCTAGAATGAAGGGAAGAGGTACAGGAATTCATGAAACTCAAAGAATCTCAGCAGATGGAACTGGTAATGTGATACCTCCTCAGTGTTCTGTTTTCCTGTCACTCTTCCTCAACCCATCTCTCATCTATGCTGATATCTGCTTGGCTTCTCCCTCTAACACAGCTAATAGGCTTTTGCCCCATTGCAAGAGGAGAAAAATGAGTGCCAGAAATTCTGGTATCACATCCTCACAGCTCAAAATCAAGAAGAGGAAAAAAATTTCTCTTCCCCTTCACTGGGGTTAGAAGACTTCTGGGGAGTGCTTCTGATTGTCTCAACTTGGGAAACATGCTCAGAAAAATTGAAGATTAAAATGACCCATGAGAGGAACCCTGATAACAGGAGGAAGTCAGATAAGTAACTTGATTATAGCACTGTGACTCAGTTCATCAGCTATCTAAAACCTCAAATCTGACAAGCTTTAAAATTAGAAGGAATGTGAATACTAACGTAGTATGCTTCTTGTTTCTTTTGAGAAAATTTGAAAGATTTTGAAAAAAAAATTCTAGTGATTTTTTTTTCTAAAAGCAAAAAAAAAAAAAGGAATAATCTTGAAATTAATTCTTTCTATTCACTTTCGAAAACATGTTAAATATTCAATCATGAATCAAGACAATTTATTTTGCCAAAATTTTGTCAACAACTAGAAATGCAACAGAAAATATAAGAAAGCTAATTTTTTCCTAAATGTTAGTTTGAATAGATACAGTGCTGGTAAAGGCTCTGGACTGATATGTTTGGAACCTACAGTTTTAATTAAGAAAGAATCAAAAAGGAGACCCAGAAAAATCTGTGTCACCTCAGCTGACCTTGATTTGGCTTCTGTATTGGGACCCCTGTGCAGGACTCAAACCTAGTGTCTCTGATTCTAAATCCTTAGCCTGAGAGCCATGTTGTTAGATAGTCTTCCTTTGAGGTTAGTGGGGATAGCCCATGGTTACTGTCCCAAGCTGCCAGTCTGAGTCACTGGTAAAAGCACGGTTTTAGGGCTGTCTCTGGAGGATCCCACCGTGCAAGGACCTTCAGGTCTCAGAGAATTCTCACTCATCCTAGTTTAAGCAGTTTATTGAAAGGATGTTGGGATTTGTCCTAGAATGAAGGGAAGAGGTACAGGAATTCATGAAACTCAAAGAATCTCAGCAGATGGAACTGGTAATGTGATACCTCCTCAGTGTTCTGTTTTCCTGTCACTCTTCCTCAACCCATCTCTCATCTATGCTGATATCTGCTTGGCTTCTCCCTCTAACACAGCTAATAGGCTTTTGCCCCATTGCAAGAGGAGAAAAATGAGTGCCAGAAATTCTGGTATCACATCCTCACAGCTCAAAATCAAGAAGAGGAAAAAAATTTCTCTTCCCCTTCACTGGGGTTAGAAGACTTCTGGGGAGTGCTTCTGATTGTCTCAACTTGGGAAACATGCTCAGAAAAATTGAAGATTAAAATGATCTCCGCCTGTGTCATGTGTGCATCTCGTGGTCAGGATCTTCTGGATCCGTTACAAGGGTTAATGGAGGGGCAAGCTTGTTGATTAGATATCAGAAAGACATTTCCAGTGAAATGCCAACAAAAGCTAAATAATACTTAACAGACACCATGTTAAAATGAGTGGCTGAGGTGGCAAGAAAGTAAGGAATCTACAAGAGGCAGAAAAACAAAGTGAAAGAAGGAAACACAAGAAATGATTTAGCCCGAAAGAATTTGTCTGCCCCTGGTGATCTAGTGCTTCAAATAAGCATATGGGGTTAAAGAAACAAAGGATTGCAGGAACCCAGGATACTAGCATCAGAGCTGTTATCAAAGGATGAGGACAGAGAAAGGTTAGCCGAACCCAGAAGGAGAAAGAATCATAAAGAGTAGGCCACCTCAAGAGGAGCAAGGGTCTTGTTGATGTTTGGCAGAATACAACAAAATTCTGTAAAACAATTATAAGTTAAGGAACATAGCCCTTGCAGGAAAGAGTCCAGGTGCAGAATTGGCCTCAGTCTCTTTCTCTCATCTCCAGGTGAGTGTTGGTCAAACCCTGCTAAAGCCAGAAGGCAGGGGAACACTGTTGAAGTAATCCGTCATTGGTTTAGACACATGAAACAGGTTATAAGGTAGATCCGTAAGCACAAACAGAAGGTGTTCAGCACATATATCTCCTAACTGGCCTGCTTCTAACCTTCCCAGTTACCACCTCTTCACAGCAACCAGAATTATCTTTCAAAATAAAATTCACTTCCTACCATAACCCTGATTAAAACCCTTAAACCCTTTACCTTGAGTTACATAATGAGCAATCTCTATACCTTCTTGTCCTTCAGGGTTCAGTAAACATAATTTGGATCCTACCTACTCCAGCT
Organism: Tragulus kanchil; assembly: GCA_022376925.1. Lineage (NCBI taxonomy): Eukaryota > Metazoa > Chordata > Mammalia > Artiodactyla > Tragulidae > Tragulus > Tragulus kanchil. The sequence continues at coordinate 49,478,487 of JAIOJX010000029.1, read as the reverse complement.
TATCCAGTTTCACTTATTCCTTAAAATATTGCACTTACTCTTTCATCTCTTGAGGAATCTTTTAGATTTCCTTTTTAGCTTCTTTCCAGCCATTGTCTCATCTTGGGAAACATGCTCAGAAAAATTGAAGATTAAAATGATCTCCGCCTGTGTCATGTGTGCATCTCGTGGTCAGGATCTTCTGGATCCGTTACAAGGGTTAATGGAGGGGCAAGCTTGTTGATTAGATATCAGAAAGACATTTCCAGTGAAATGCCAACAAAAGCTAAATAATACTTAACAGACACCATGTTAAAATGAGTGGCTGAGGTGGCAAGAAAGTAAGGAATCTACAAGAGGCAGAAAAACAAAGTGAAAGAAGGAAACACAAGAAATGATTTAGCCCGAAAGAATTTGTCTGCCCCTGGTGATCTAGTGCTTCAAATAAGCATATGGGGTTAAAGAAACAAAGGATTGCAGGAACCCAGGATACTAGCATCAGAGCTGTTATCAAAGGATGAGGACAGAGAAAGGTTAGCCGAACCCAGAAGGAGAAAGAATCATAAAGAGTAGGCCACCTCAAGAGGAGCAAGGGTCTTGTTGATGTTTGGCAGAATACAACAAAATTCTGTAAAACAATTATAAGTTAAGGAACATAGCCCTTGCAGGAAAGAGTCCAGGTGCAGAATTGGCCTCAGTCTCTTTCTCTCATCTCCAGGTGAGTGTTGGTCAAACCCTGCTAAAGCCAGAAGGCAGGGGAACACTGTTGAAGTAATCCGTCATTGGTTTAGACACATGAAACAGGTTATAAGGTAGATCCGTAAGCACAAACAGAAGGTGTTCAGCACATATATCTCCTAACTGGCCTGCTTCTAACCTTCCCAGTTACCACCTCTTCACAGCAACCAGAATTATCTTTCAAAATAAAATTCACTTCCTACCATAACCCTGATTAAAACCCTTAAACCCTTTACCTTGAGTTACATAATGAGCAATCTCTATACCTTCTTGTCCTTCAGGGTTCAGTAAACATAATTTGGATCCTACCTACTCTCCAGCTTATCCAGTTTCACTTATTCCTTAAAATATTGCACTTACTCTTTCATCTCTTGAGGAATCTTTTACTTGACTTTTCCTGTGTCTAGCTTCTTTCCAGCCATTGTCTCATCATAAATGTCCCCTCCTCAGAGAAGTCTTCTATGACCATCAGTTGCAATGCTGAGTTACTTCCTTAATAGCACATAATACAATGTAGAGTTCTTTATTTCACTTTCTTTATTCACATGTTGTGGAGTACAACATAGATCCATGAAGGTGAGTTATCTTACTTTATTCACCGTTGTATCCCCAGTTACTATAATGGTACTTGGCACCAAGTAGGTGCTCAGGAATTATTTGTTGAATGAAAGAATGGATAGTTCCTTGTCAAAATAATCATCTTCAGAATCCCATAGTATGTGTCAATCATTTATTAATATTACTAATTTCTCCATGTACTTCTGTCACCATGATGGTGCTGATATTAAGCAGTCCTCTCTTCCAAACTGACAAGACCTCATTAGAAATCATAGCACCCTAGAAATCTTTCAAGACTAGGAAATATACTACAGTTCTTCAGGGAGATTTTTTTTTGGAGGAAGAGACTGAACAAACACAATGCTTTTGTTCAAACTTTAAAGAAGCAGCAAAAACAGAGGCTCAGATACAATAGTAGTCAGTGAATTTCCTAAGGAAAGGATAATTTACAGAATCAGAATACCTGCTACTGAGAACACGGAAATCATGTATGTATTCTTTGTTTATTGTGGAAGCCCAGCCTCACTCTAAAAGCGTTGTTCAAGTGTCAATAAAGGGCTCCTTTCCTTTCCAGACAACAAGTGTGTGTGTGAAAAGGGAGAGGAAGTCCCCTTTCTCCTGCTGTGTAGGAAACCAGAGGTAAGAAGGCAGCATAATTAGAACTCTTCAAGTCAATTTATTTGGTCAACAACCTCACAGATCAAAGCAGTGGTGCTCATGGAAAGTGGGCCGGGGGAAATATCTTAAGCATGTACACAGATAGCTGATTAATAATAGAATAAAGGCCTTCAGTCAGATTCTTCATTTCACTTTTGGAGCCTCAGCACAATAAAACAACCTAAAAATAGAATAAAATAACTTTTTAATATTTCATCATGCTTACTCCATACAGATGTACAAGCCTAAATGAGAATATAGCAATGTCAATAAAGAAGATTCAGAGTTAGTTCATCAATTTCCCTCTCAATCCCATTACCCTTATGAAGTTATTCAATAAACCTTTATGTACTCTGAAGACTGAGAGGTGTGCTCATCTGAGCAGATAAACGCCTAGCCTAGAATCCTAAAGTAATTCTGATCATGCCATGCCCTTGGACATACCATACCCTAACAGCAAGGTGTGCCACACTGAAGCTGACCACACTAGTGATGAATATCCAACACAGGTTAGTGGGTTTTTGTCAAAACCTCTTGACCCAGTGTGGAGAGAATCTTGTTGTCTTCATGGCAGAGGCATTTCCCAGAAGCCTGGGAAGAAGATCAGGGATATTTTATTTTGGTTTTCAGTTTACTCAGGGCAGTGCAAAGACAGATCTTGAACTCTTATTTCTCTGTGAATGGTCTGTATTCTTTGTTGATTCCTCAGAGACTTGAGGCTTGGAGGGATATATGACTACAAGTGCCCTCTGGGCACTCCAGCAAAAATTTCCTGACTAAGTCCCCAAACCTATCATTTCCTTCAGAAGAACAGATGATGTCTTCTTCCTGACTTGATTACAGTCCAGTCAAAGCATTTGGAAGAACATAAAGCCATTCTTAATGTTTTAAGTGGTCAAAATCATATGCAAGACTTTGAGTCCAAGGCAGTTTGGCCTCAGTCTTCATTTATTCTCCATTTACTAAATCATTCATTCAGTTGGCTGATCAACAAACACATGCTGAGAGCAGCTTGATGTGCAGCAGAGGATATAACGAGTCATGGAAGGCCTCCATTTCAATGGGATCATTATAAACATCACACACACAAAAGGGCCACATATAAGCACAGACATTGCTACTGATTTTGCCAGTTGGGAAAGACTACTGTAAACAGAGCAGTAAAGGAAGACTCAATTGAAAGAAAAAAAAAGTGATGCCAGGGATGTGCTTGGACAGGTGGGTAACGTGAATACAGAGAAAAAACCCAAAAGATAAGCAGGGTGGGGAAGAGTTCTAGTGCATGAATGCACATTCGGACCTGCTACAGAGGGTCCTGTTGTGCGCTTAATGGAGAAGAGTACTGGAAATGTGTGTAGGAGCCAGACTGGAAATCCTTGAATGCCAATTTGAACTTAATCTTCTAAATAACAGGGAAATTCTTAATGTTTTTGAATAATGGAGTTATAATATCTTTGAACTAGAAGTGCCTTTAAAAGTCTAAATAGAGCTCTCAGAAGATTGGCATGAAAATGGTGGCGGGCTGGATTTAAGGACAGAGAGCTGGAAGTGAGGGGATAAGACAGGTGATAGGACTTAAACTTAGAGCAGTGACTTCAGAAGTCAAAAAAAGGGATCTAAGACCCAGTGTGGAGAGAATCTTGTTGTCTTCATGGCAGAGGCATTTCCCAGAAGCCTGGGAAGAAGATCAGGGATATTTTATTTTGGTTTTCAGTTTACTCAGGGCAGTGCAAAGACAGATCTTGAACTCTTATTTCTCTGTGAATGGTCTGTATTCTTTGTTGATTCCTCAGAGACTTGAGGCTTGGAGGGATATATGACTACAAGTGCCCTCTGGGCACTCCAGCAAAAATTTCCTGACTAAGTCCCCAAACCTATCATTTCCTTCAGAAGAACAGATGATGTCTTCTTCCTGACTTGATTACAGTCCAGTCAAAGCATTTGGAAGAACATAAAGCCATTCTTAATGTTTTAAGTGGTCAAAATCATATGCAAGACTTTGAGTCCAAGGCAGTTTGGCCTCAGTCTTCATTTATTCTCCATTTACTAAATCATTCATTCAGTTGGCTGATCAACAAACACATGCTGAGAGCAGCTTGATGTGCAGCAGAGGATATAACGAGTCATGGAAGGCCTCCATTTCAATGGGATCATTATAAACATCACACACACAAAAGGGCCACATATAAGCACAGACATTGCTACTGATTTTGCCAGTTGGGAAAGACTACTGTAAACAGAGCAGTAAAGGAAGACTCAATTGAAAGAAAAAAAAAGTGATGCCAGGGATGTGCTTGGACAGGTGGGTAACGTGAATACAGAGAAAAACCAACAGATAAGCAGGGTGGGGAAGAGTTCTAGTGCATGAATGCACATTCGGACCTGCTACAGAGGGTCCTGTTGTGCGCTTAATGGAGAAGAGTACTGGAAATGTGTGTAGGAGCCAGACTGGAAATCCTTGAATGCCAATTTGAACTTAATCTTCTAAATAACAGGGAAATTCTTAATGTTTTTGAATAATGGAGTTATAATATCTTTGAACTAGAAGTGCCTTTAAAAGTCTAAATAGAGCTCTCAGAAGATTGGCATGAAAATGGTGGCGGGCTGGATTTAAGGACAGAGAGCTGGAAGTGAGGGGATAAGACAGGTGATAGGACTTAAACTTAGAGCAGTGACTTCAGAAGTCAAAAAAAGGGATCTAATATGAGAGAAGTTATAAAGTAAGAATTAACAGTGTTTAGCAACAGATCCTGATGAGAGTCTAGGCAAACTGTAAGCAACTGTCATATTTTGTTCTATCAAAAACAAAATGTATTTGTACTTGAAAGGTCAAAAGCAATGCTAGCTAACTGTATTTCTTCAGAAATCACTTTATTCTTCAGTTGTTCTCTGTAACCCTGCAGCTCTAACCTTAGCTGAATGAACAATGAGTGGAAATGGCAGCAAAGCAGCTGATCTATAGCTTGATGGTGGTTCAGTCATTTTCTAGTAACTTCTTGTTGTTCAGTTGCTAAGTCATGTCTGACTCTTTGTGACCCTATGCACTGCAGCACATCAGGCTTCTCTGACCTTCCTATCTCCCAGAGTTTGCTCAAACTCATGTCCATTGAGGCAGTGATGCCACCCAACCATCTCATCCTCTGTCATCATACCTTTCTCCCCCTGCCCTCAGTTGTTTCCAGCATAAGGGTCTTTTCCAGTGAACAGTCTCTTCACATCAGGTGGCCAAAGTATTGAAGCTTCAGCATCAGTTCCTTTCAATGAATAGTCAGTGCTGATTCCCTTTAGGATTGACTGGTTTGATCTCTTTGTAGTTTGATCTTCTTGTAACTACTTGATTATGAAAGGCCCTATAATAGACAAGAATTCTTTTTTAAAAATCCAAAAAAAAAAGAAAACCAGATCATGAGATATAAGGAAGAAGGAGTCTAAGATAACTCTAAACTTTCAACCCTCAGTGAGCACAACTATGGTAGAGAAGTTAGAGAAGTCTGTTGAGGATTGGGGATGGGGTTAGAGGATAATGATACTTATAGTTAAGTTCAGCTGAGATGAGTGGAATATCCAATTGCATTTCCCCTAAGTGGTTGAATTTTTTGACTGGAATTCACTAGGGTTGAATTCCAGAGGATTGTGCCAATATTGCAATTATGGTCTGAAAATACCCTCTGACTTCTAAGAAGCCACAGATACTGTGACTCTCTTATGTGGACACGAGAATTATTCCCTATGTTTTTGTTATCCCAAGAGAGAGAATAGTAGGCAGAGTATATTCCACAATTAGTACTTTTCCTTAGAAGTCACAGTAAGTATAATAAAGTTAATACATATAATATAGAACAGTAAAGCCTATTATTATTTGTCTTTACATTCCCTATGTCTTGCACACAGTATTTGGCCCCCCCAAAATCTTGTTGATTAAGTTAAAAGCTAGCTTTTAAGATAGATAATATACCTTAAAAAGGCATCGGGAATGATTTACAATGTTCAGTTTTTACCCTACTTTTTATTGATAATATAGTAAAAAGCTCACAGAAACTGGAAATACTCTGGTGATTTTTTTTTTTTTCAAAAGGAATGAGACATATGATAGCTCTTAATTATACCTTAATTCGTAGTTAGTAAGAGTTTGAGGTAGCAGAAAAATCAACCTTCAATCTTTATTGTTACCGTTAATCTTCCATGGTAGGATTAGTGCCATAAGACTTTGGACCTGCTTATATATTCTTTTTATTTGTCCTCTAAATCATAAAATCAAAATTTTGAACTGGAAAAATCTTATTGCTTATCCACTTTCAATGGTAAAAAAATGTAGAATGCTAATAACTATTTAACATCTACAGATCTTATCTCCTGTGTCTTACCTCTCAGCCCCAAACTGGACATTTGTAAAATCTACATTGTTTGCTTGTTTAAAACCCCCTGTATTAGCAGTGTATTCAATATATGATATTTAGCAAACACTTGTTGACTTATGGGTAATTCTGCCAGATAGGCCCTTAACATATAATCACACACATACGCACGAGCACACACACAGTAGAAACTGCTCAAAATAGGGGTTAGAAAGTCATTAGGAGTAGCTTTTAATTAAACAATAGTCAAACACTGTTGGTGTCAGTGAAGGTTCTAGACTTTATGGAGAGCAAGATATGCTATCTTTCATGGGAACTGTTCTGAAAGCATTGACAAATAAGATTGGAGGGGAAAAAAGAGTTAATGATCAAGTTTATAGCTTGTCATTGGAAAATTTTGCCCATATTTGCTCATTTACTGTATTTATTTTTTATTTTATTTTTTAACTTACCAGTGTCTCCACAGAGACCTACCTACAGATTGCTCTAGAAGTAGCAAGTAGATAGTTTCTGAAAAGGATGCTCTCAGTCACAACAGCAAAGACGATTGTCCCAAGAATGAGGCTGGTTTTCTGTTACCTTCCTTGGAAGAATGCATCAGACAAAATGAAAGGCAGTTCTACAGAGTACATAGTAAGTTATCATCCTCTGATTATGTTGAAAATATATACACAAAAAACATTCAGAGAGTATGAAAGTTTTTCAGAAGGACCTGTGAATTTAATAAGCATGGTTTCAGACAAAGGATTCATAGGGTCTCTTGTTAGAGTGCAGAATCCATTGAGGTGAGGGCCAGCCCACTTGCATTCTAACGGCTCAGCCTAACTAGTGTTCATTTTATGGTGCTGCTCTGCCCTGCTGTGGGAATACTGAGAAGTGCATAAGAGGATCGTGCTCAGAACTCGGAATCAGCGAAAATCAATGCCTTTGGTCAGAGAAACAGGCAGAGAACAAATTAAAAAAAAAAAAAAAAAAAAAACAGAAGCTTCTCTTTTAATCAGAAACCTACACTAAATATTCACATTTTCTGAGTATAGTATTACTATATACAAAAAAGATAAAATATAAATAACTTACAGGAAAACTGATTTGCAAATATCAGATGGTTTTCAATTCATCCACTTAGAAAGTTAAATTCAGTGTTCAGCTCATCTTCTAATTTTCCCAAGGTGAAATGTCGTTTGATTGTGTATAAGATGTGGTATGTGTTGAAATGTAAAAAGTAGGGATAATAATAATTAACATGAACTGAACAATTACTATGTGTCAGACCCCAAGTAAATATTAATTTGTTTAATCTTCACAACAAACCTATGAAATCAGTACTAACTCTCTGTACTTTTTAAAGTGTTTTCATGTAAGTGTTTCTTGTTGCTCCTGGCACAGAGCTCTAAGGGAGACCAGGAATCTCATGGTGCACAAGACATCTCAAAGACCCTGAAGTGAGTAGGTAGGACCCAAACCTATGATTAAGATCATTTTGGAAAATTTTGCCCATATTTGCTCATTTACTGTATTTATTTTTTATTTTATTTTTTAACTTACCAGTGTCTCCACAGAGACCTACCTACAGATTGCTCTAGAAGTAGCAAGTAGATAGTTTCTGAAAAGGATGCTCTCAGTCACAACAGCAAAGACGATTGTCCCAAGAATGAGGCTGGTTTTCTGTTACCTTCCTTGGAAGAATGCATCAGACAAAATGAAAGGCAGTTCTACAGAGTACATAGTAAGTTATCATCCTCTGATTATGTTGAAAATATATACACAAAAAACATTCAGAGAGTATGAAAGTTTTTCAGAAGGACCTGTGAATTTAATAAGCATGGTTTCAGACAAAGGATTCATAGGGTCTCTTGTTAGAGTGCAGAATCCATTGAGGTGAGGGCCAGCCCACTTGCATTCTAACGGCTCAGCCTAACTAGTGTTCATTTTATGGTGCTGCTCTGCCCTGCTGTGGGAATACTGAGAAGTGCATAAGAGGATCGTGCTCAGAACTCGGAATCAGCGAAAATCAATGCCTTTGGTCAGAGAAACAGGCAGAGAACAAATTAAAAAAAAAAAAAAAAAAAAAACAGAAGCTTCTCTTTTAATCAGAAACCTACACTAAATATTCACATTTTCTGAGTATAGTATTACTATATACAAAAAAGATAAAATATAAATAACTTACAGGAAAACTGATTTGCAAATATCAGATGGTTTTCAATTCATCCACTTAGAAAGTTAAATTCAGTGTTCAGCTCATCTTCTAATTTTCCCAAGGTGAAATGTCGTTTGATTGTGTATAAGATGTGGTATGTGTTGAAATGTAAAAAGTAGGGATAATAATAATTAACATGAACTGAACAATTACTATGTGTCAGACCCCAAGTAAATATTAATTTGTTTAATCTTCACAACAAACCTATGAAATCAGTACTAACTCTCTGTACTTTTTAAAGTGTTTTCATGTAAGTGTTTCTTGTTGCTCCTGGCACAGAGCTCTAAGGGAGACCAGGAATCTCATGGTGCACAAGACATCTCAAAGACCCTGAAGTGAGTAGGTAGGACCCAAACCTATGATGAGATTCAGGATCTGAATCCAAGTATCCTAGTTCCCAGGACAGCACACAAAGATGCGTGGTTTACAGCCCTAAAGAAAAACCATTTACCAAACTAATCTTAATTGAGAAACACCTATCAAAACTGAATAAAAAAGTATTATGAGTGCATCTGACAAGTACATGTTTTCATTGTACTATTTTTAGTTTTTACCATTATCAAAAAACGGATGCAGACTAAATTATGAAAACAGTAAGGCATAATTTATTCTATTATTTACTAAGCAGGCTTGGATTCAGGTTTTAAGCCGCATCAGTTCAGTTCAGTTCAGTCAGTCAGTAGTATCCAACTCTTTGTGACCCTGTGGAGTACAGCACGTCAGGCTTCCCTGTCCTTCACCATCTCTCAGAGCCTGCTCAAACTCATGTCCACTGATTCAGCGATGCCATCCAACCATTTGTCCCCTGTCATCCCCTTCTCCTTCTGCCTTCTGTGTTTCCCAGCATCAGGATCTTTTCCAGTGAGTTGTCTCTTTGCATCAGGTGGCCAAAGTGTTGGAGCTTGTGTTTCAGCATCTGTCCTTCCAGTGAATATTCAGGGTTGATTTTCCTTTAGGATTGACTGGTTTGATCTGCTTGTAGTCCAAGGGACTGTCAAGAATCTTCTCCAACACCCCAGTTCAAACCCCATTCTTCAGCACTCACACTTCTTTATGGCCTAGCTCTCGCATCCATACATGACTACCAGGAAAACCATAGCTTTGACTATATGGACTTTCGTTGGCAAAGTGATGTCTCTGCTTTTGAATACGCTGTCTAGGTTTGTCGTAAGTTTTCCTTCAAGGAGCAAACACCTTTTAATTTCATGACTGCAGTCACCATCCACAGTGATTTTACACTTAACCTTTTTTTTTTTAATTTTGGCTTCCTTTATTGATTTTGTAATTATTTATTTTCATCCATCTTTATTCTTTGACCTTTGTGGGCCTCCCATTGCAGTGGCCTTTCTTGTTGCAGAGCACGAGCTCTGGGCTCATGTGCTCCAGAGCACTCAATCTCAATTGGACACACGGGTCCAGCTGTTCCGCGGCAGGTGGAACCTTCTGGGGCCAGGGATCGAACCGATGCCTCCTGAACTGCAAGGTGGACTCTACCCAGTGGACCACCAGGGAAGCCCCTGCAGTGATTTTAGAGCCCAAGAAAATAAAATCTGTCTCTGTTTCCATTGTTTGCCCATCTATTTCCCATGAAATGATAGTCTGGATGCCATGATCTTAATTTTTTTGAAGAGTTTTAGAGCAGCTTTTTCACTCTCTTCTTTCACCTTCAAGAGGCTCTTTAGGGGGCTTCTCTGGTGGTTCAGTGGTAGGGACACCGCCTTGCAGTGCAAGGGTCTCCAGTTCAGTCTCTGGCCTGGGAAGATCCCACATGCCACAGAGCAGCTGGACCGATGTGTCCAACTACCGAGCCGGAGCTCTGGAGCGCATGCGTCCAGAGCTGGTGCTCTGCAGCGAGAGAGGCCACTGCAATGGGAGGCCCACACAGAAAGAACAAAGATGGAAATAAATGAAAGACCAACAGAAGTGGCCAAAAACCCCATGCACTGTGGCCTGCCAGGCTCCTCTGTCCATGGAATTCTCCAGGCAAGAATACTGGAGTGGGTAGCTGTTCCCTTCTCCAGGGGATCTTCCTGACCCAGGAATCAAAAAGGGGTCTTCTGTATTGCAGGCAAATTCTCTACTAGCTGAGCTACCAGGGAAGCCCTTATTGTGTGTACATTATACCAAGATTAAATTGATTAAAAAAAAAAAAAGTGAAGAAAAAAAAAGAAGTTAAAAAAAAAGTGGCCCAAATAAAAAAAGAGGCTCTTTAGTTCCTCTTCACTTTCTGCCATAAGGGTGATGTCATCTGCATACCTGAGGTTATTGATATTTCTCCCAATCTTGACTCCAGCTTGTGCTTCATCCAGGCCGGCATTCACACAATGTACTCTGCATAAACATTAAATAAGCAGGATGACAATATACATCCTTGGCATACTCCTTTCCCAATTTGGAACCAGTTTGTTGTTCCCTGTCCCGTTCTAACTGTTGCTTGTTATCCTGCATACAGGTTTCACAGGAGGCAGGTAAAGTGGTCTGGTATTCCCATCTCTTTCAGAATTTTTCATAGTTTGTCGTGATCCACACAGTCAGAGACTTTAGCATAGTCAATGAAGCAGAAGTAGATGTTTTTCTGCTTGCTCTTTCTATGATCCAACAGATGTTGGCAATTTGATCTCTGGTTCCTCTGTCTTTTCTAAATCCAATTTGTACATCTGAAAGTTCTCAGTTCACATACTGTTGAAGGATTTCGAGTTTGGAGGATGTTGAGTATTATTTTGCTAGCGTGTGAAATGAGTGCAATGGTGCAATAGTTTGAACATTCTTTGGCACTGCCTTTTTTTTTTTTTTTAATATTTCTTTATTTATTTTTTGGGCGAGCGAGTTGGGGAGGGAGGGGCGGGCAGGCCACTTCTACTGGTCTTTCATTTATCTCTTTTCATCCATCTTTGTTCTTTGACCCATGCGGGCCTCCCATCGTGGTGGCCTCTGTTGTCGCAAAGCACTGGCTCTAAGCGCATGTACTCCAGAGCTCTGGCTCAGTAATTGGACACATCGGTCCAGCCACTCCACAGCACGTGGGATCTTCCCAGGCCAGGGATCGAACCGGCACCCCTTGCACTGCAAGGCAGTGGTCCTTACCCACTGGACCACCAGGGAAGCCCTGGCACTGCCTTTCTTCAGTATTGGAATGAAAATTGACCTTTTCCAGTCCTGAGGCCCCTGTTGAGTTTTCCAAATTTGCTGGCATATTGACTGCAACAATTTAACAGCATCATACTTTAGGATATGAAATATCCATCACTTTGGAATTCCATCACTCCCACTAGCTTTGTTCGTAGTAATGCTTCCTAGTCGAATGCTGTTCAAATTAAAAAGAGGCTCTTTAGTTCCTCTTCACTTTCTGCCATAAGGGTGATGTCATCTGCATACCTGAGGTTATTGATATTTCTCCCAATCTTGACTCCAGCTTGTGCTTCATCCAGGCCGGCATTCACACAATGTACTCTGCATAAACATTAAATAAGCAGGATGACAATATACATCCTTGGCATACTCCTTTCCCAATTTGGAACCAGTTTGTTGTTCCCTGTCCCGTTCTAACTGTTGCTTGTTATCCTGCATACAGGTTTCACAGGAGGCAGGTAAAGTGGTCTGGTATTCCCATCTCTTTCAGAATTTTTCATAGTTTGTCGTGATCCACACAGTCAGAGACTTTAGCATAGTCAATGAAGCAGAAGTAGATGTTTTTCTGCTTGCTCTTTCTATGATCCAACAGATGTTGGCAATTTGATCTCTGGTTCCTCTGTCTTTTCTAAATCCAATTTGTACATCTGAAAGTTCTCAGTTCACATACTGTTGAAGGATTTCGAGTTTGGAGGATGTTGAGTATTATTTTGCTAGCGTGTGAAATGAGTGCAATGGTGCAATAGTTTGAACATTCTTTGGCACTGCCTTTTTTTTTTTTTTTTAATATTTCTTTATTTATTTTTTGGGCGAGCGAGTTGGGGAGGGAGGGGCGGGCAGGCCACTTCTACTGGTCTTTCATTTATCTCTTTTCATCCATCTTTGTTCTTTGACCCATGCGGGCCTCCCATCGTGGTGGCCTCTGTTGTCGCAAAGCACTGGCTCTAAGCGCATGTACTCCAGAGCTCTGGCTCAGTAATTGGACACATCGGTCCAGCCACTCCACAGCACGTGGGATCTTCCCAGGCCAGGGATCGAACCGGCACCCCTTGCACTGCAAGGCAGTGGTCCTTACCCACTGGACCACCAGGGAAGCCCTGGCACTGCCTTTCTTCAGTATTGGAATGAAAATTGACCTTTTCCAGTCCTGAGGCCACTGTTGAGTTTTCCAAATTTGCTGGCATATTGAGTGTAGCACTTTAACAGCATCATCTTTTAATACTTGAAATAGCGCAGTTGGAATTCCATCACTTCCACTAGCTTTGTCCGTAGTAATGCTTCCTAGGGCCCACTTGTAAAGGCCAGAAATGAAGCTGAACTTTCTCCAAGTTTCCCACCTTCTCTGGTAAATTGTATTTGAAAACTGCATTCTAAATTTAGCTTGACTTCACCAGCAAGCTTCTGAAGATCAAGATATTTTATGTGTTTTCAGGCTGATTGTGCTTATATGACAGTTTATAGCAACGGCCACAAATGTGAGGGCAAGGATCAAATTAAGGTAGACTTCACAGAACAGGGTTCCAGACTTACAGCTGGGTTAGAAAAGTTTATCTTCACGTTAACTGTATGGAAATTGTGATGGGTTTTCTCATCTAAAAATTTGTGTGTGTGTGTTTGTGTGTGTGTGTGTGTGTGTGTGTCTTAGTCACTCAGTCATGTCCTACTCTTTGCAACCCCACAGACTGTGGCTCACCAGGCTCCTCTGTTCGTGGAATTCTCCAGGCAGGACACTGAAGTGGGTTAGCATTCCCTTCTCCAGGGATCTTCCCAACCCAGGGATCTAACCCAGATCTCCTGCATTGCAGGCAGGTTCTTTACTATCTGAGCCACCAGAAAAGCCCCATATATCTGATAAGAGACTTGTATCTAGAATATATAAAGAAGTTATAACTCACTAATGAGAAGATCACCCAAATGGTCATATATCCTTGTGGGGTGTGTGCTGTGTGATCAGCTAAAGAAACACAGGACTACACACACTGGTAAAGTCTCACTGAAATCATTGGCTAAAGTATCAAATAATAAGCAGTACACAGTGAGGAAGAGAAGAGTCCTGAATCTGCCACTTATCCTCTAAAGAGGAGGAAGAAGAAAGTAAAGGTGACCATCTGGCTGGGTGGGCAGCCTCAGGTGAGACCCAACATTGTAAGTCACCCAGGCAAGCAGCTAGTCCTGCACACCTGCCTTCTGAGGTTTCCATTTAGTCTTTCACTTGTACCTCACAAGATGCTACATTTGTAACCTCTTCCTGAGAAAGAATAGAGATTAATTACAGCTCCCTATCAGATCTAGGAGTTTCTGAGTGTGGCAATTCAGTTCAGTCACTCAGTTGTGTCCATTTGCAACCCCACAGACTGCAGCACACCAGGCTTCCCTGTCCTTCACCATCTCCCGAAGCTTGGTCCGACTCATGTCCATTGACTCAGTCTGTCACCTACATGAAATTTAATGAGTCCTCAAAGTGCATGACTGATGTCTGAATATCACTCACCAGCAAGCTTCTGAAGATCAAGATATTTTATGTGTTTTCAGGCTGATTGTGCTTATATGACAGTTTATAGCAACGGCCACAAATGTGAGGGCAAGGATCAAATTAAGGTAGACTTCACAGAACAGGGTTCCAGACTTACAGCTGGGTTAGAAAAGTTTATCTTCACGTTAACTGTATGGAAATTGTGATGGGTTTTCTCATCTAAAAATTTGTGTGTGTGTGTTTGTGTGTGTGTGTGTGTGTGTGTGTGTCTTAGTCACTCAGTCATGTCCTACTCTTTGCAACCCCACAGACTGTGGCTCACCAGGCTCCTCTGTTCGTGGAATTCTCCAGGCAGGACACTGAAGTGGGTTAGCATTCCCTTCTCCAGGGATCTTCCCAACCCAGGGATCTAACCCAGATCTCCTGCATTGCAGGCAGGTTCTTTACTATCTGAGCCACCAGAAAAGCCCCATATATCTGATAAGAGACTTGTATCTAGAATATATAAAGAAGTTATAACTCACTAATGAGAAGATCACCCAAATGGTCATATATCCTTGTGGGGTGTGTGCTGTGTGATCAGCTAAAGAAACACAGGACTACACACACTGGTAAAGTCTCACTGAAATCATTGGCTAAAGTATCAAATAATAAGCAGTACACAGTGAGGAAGAGAAGAGTCCTGAATCTGCCACTTATCCTCTAAAGAGGAGGAAGAAGAAAGTAAAGGTGACCATCTGGCTGGGTGGGCAGCCTCAGGTGAGACCCAACATTGTAAGTCACCCAGGCAAGCAGCTAGTCCTGCACACCTGCCTTCTGAGGTTTCCCCTCTATTTAGTCTTTCACTTGTACCTCACAAGATGCTACATTTGTAACCTCTTCCTGAGAAAGAATAGAGATTAATTACAGCTCCCTATCAGATCTAGGAGTTTCTGAGTGTGGCAATTCAGTTCAGTCACTCAGTTGTGTCCATTTGCAACCCCACAGACTGCAGCACACCAGGCTTCCCTGTCCTTCACCATCTCCCGAAGCTTGGTCCGACTCATGTCCATTGACTCAGTCTGTCACCTACATGAAATTTAATGAGTCCTCAAAGTGCATGACTGATGTCTGAATATCACTCACCAAAAGTGTAATTGTTCCATGTAAGTGGCCTACTGTGGCTTCAAACTGTGTGCTGCACTTGGGGGGAAAAAAAAGACTTCTGGAAAATTGACATTCTGCTACAAACCATGAATAAAAGAAAGCCTTCTTTGCTCTCCCAGAGTTATATCTTTCTTGCTTGCTAAGGGCCAGTCTTCTAATTTGCAGTGGAAGCAGAAATTTTCTAACCTCATTAGGGATTCAGGGAAACTAAAGCAGTTCACAAACCCTCCAGGGATGATTGCCTCCATCTAAAGACTGGTGCTTATCTACAAAGCAAAAATCACTGTTGACAAGTGAAAAGATGTCTATCTCCTAGAATGCCATTGATATAATAAGGAAGGTGTGTCTCTAGGCACAGACACACCCTCTCCTCCAAGATAAGGGCTCCAGTAAGCATGAGGCTTCCCTGGTGACTCAGTGGTTAAATAAAAAAGAAAGAAAGGAAGAAAAACCTGCTTGCCTGTGCAGGAGATGTGGGTTTGAACCCTGATGGCAACCCTCTCCAGCATTCTTTTTTTTTTTTTTTTTTAGAAGGAATAGCATTTCTCTTTATTCCTCATTCCACATTTCAAAAATTACATTGTCTGCATTTTGAATTAAGTGAAACTTGAAAAGATCATTTTTTTCTCTTTTATATCTCAGAAATAAACCAATTTTTAGTAAGTTTCAGATACAAAACAAGAGGTCCACCACAGACATTTATTTTAACAAATATAATTCCCCCTTTCTTAAAGCGCTCCAGGAATCAGATCGGTAACAATTGGCTAACACCATCTTTATCAAGAATTGACAAAGGGTCAAGCCCGGAAAGCCATTGCTGAATGGAGTCACCATTCACCATTGTTGAATGGTGTCACAGTAACTGATATTTCCATCTTGAATTAGGTTAGGTCTCGATCTGCTTCTAGCCAGTTGATCTCTTGAAATATGTGGGTTGTGCAGAAAGTTTTTGGTTCTTTTATCGTTTTCTTCTTACCTGTAGATTTCACATATTCTTTTCTTTTCTTTTTAATATTTTCTTTATTTGACTGTGCCAGGTCTTAGTTGTGGTATGCAGGATCTTCAGTTGGGGTATGTGGGATCTAGTTCCCTAACCAGGGATCGAACCAGGCCTCTTTGCATTGGGAGCATGGCATCTTAGCCACCCGACCACCAGGGAAGTCCATAGATTTCACATATTCTTAATTTGTTTCACAGATTAGTCTTTTTTCTTTGGAATAAACCGATGTGGATTATGGAGACCAAAAGGGAATTAATAAGTGTTAAGAAAGATTGGTTTTAAGAAAAAAATAAAAAGATTGGTTTTAAGTTTTTGGTGCAAAATTTGAAGACATCTTCACAGACCATGTCGCTCTAAAGTTCGGGTTAAAGTGGAACTTTACAGTGCAGAGGCCAGCATTCTCTCAGGAGAAGTAAGCATTCTAATCTCTCCTCTCCTACACCTTCTCCCTCAGGCACTGAGACTGCTGCTGCCCAACACATGGGGATAGGCAGAAAGGGGAGACTGCAAAAGTCACGTCTATTTCAACCACTAATGTTTAGCAAGTCTGGCAGTGAGATCTATCCATTCTTCTCTCTTCTTTGTGATGTATGCAGGAGTGAGTAGCTGCAGTAGTGATTCTGGCTGTTGTCTAAAGAAGTTCTGACACAAGGCCTCAGTGTTACATATCACATACATCCCACAGTCATAGCTGTTTTGTTGAACAGGGGCTTTCTCTTCCACAAAGGCCAGTTTATCTCCTTTTCTGCCTAAAAAAGCCTCTAACTTCTCTGCAAGTTTGTCTCCTTTTCTGCCTAAGAAAGCTTCTAACTTCTCTGCTACCTGCTTTGCATGGAATGAGTTACTACTACCGTAAGAATCATAATGAAAAAGCCATTTTTATCTTGGAGATAAACCAACATGCTCCAGTGGGTTCCCCCAGCTATGTGGATGGAATTATCATTAATAGCTAAAAATACAACTCTCCTGTTGGGAGGTCCAAGGGTTCAAGGAGCGTGGCTATCTCTGCTGGGTTGCCAGTGCACTTGATGAACTGAGTGACTTCAGGGCTGATGAAGCAGACATGGTCAGAGCAGTCATGAAATAGACTGTTGGCAAAGTATTCAAAGGCAAACCCTATAACATGGTCATTGAGCCAGCTTGGAAGATCCAGTAGTGAGACATCTGATTGCTGCAGTAGACTGTCCATCTAACTTGAGAAAACTGGGTCTGTCTTGTACTGACCAGGGTTGCTCAGAAATTCTAGAAGCTTAGAAATTCTTTCAGCACTGAAGGGTAGTATAGCACAGGAAGCAGGAGACCTGGGTCTAGCCTTAGTTCTACCACTGAGTTGCTGGTACATTAGCTTTTCGTCCTTGTTTTTGGTTACCTGCTCTGGGTCTCACCACTCCAGCCAGCCTCCAAGCTTCTTACCCCACCTCCAGCATTCTTGCCTGGGAAATCATTCCCTGGGCAATGGAACCCGGCAAGTTAAAGTCCATGGAATCTCAAACAGTCGGGCATGGCTTAGCGGCCAAACAACACAAGCATAAAGCACAGCATTAGCAGTCACCCTCCTGTAAAAGGAGTTGGGCATTCTGTGGTTCACTCTCAGAAACATCCTTGCCAGAGACACAAATAAAGAACAAGATACTGAATTGTCAGGAACACTGGCTCCCTCTCCCAAGATCAGCCCCAAGAATGTAGAGAAAGAAAATTCTGAGAAATATATGATAGGGGAGTGTTTTGAACTGGTTTGTGCAAGGTATGGTGGCTTTAGCCTAAGACAGGAGGCAGCCCCAAATGGGAAACATTAGAGCTCTGGTTCTGCTTCTCCTCTGCTGCTGTCTTGGAACAAATACTTCCCATTCTGATTCCTAAAGTGACTCAGATCAACTGGTGTGCAGGAGATGGTATAGTGGTTCTCAGGGTGAGTGAAGTAGAAGTATCAGTCACTCAGTCATAATCGATTCTTCGAGACCCCATGGACTGTAGCCCACCAGGCTTCTCTGTTTGCAGAATTCTCCAGGCGAGAGTCTGGAGAGCGTAGTCATTCTCTTCTCCTTTCCGGCACATCAAACCCACATCTCTTGTATCGCCTGCACTGCAGGCAGATTCTTTACCATCTGAGCCATGTGGAAAGTGCTGTGGTCCTCCATAGCCAATGGTTAAATTGTCAGGAATTTTGCAAACTAGTTTTTAAATATAGCCATTGTTAAAAATTAAGGTATGCAAACTTATAATTAAGTCACATTAAAAACAAAGACAACACTCATGTTCATAACAGCATTATTTATAAATAGCCAAGAAGCAGAAGCAATCCAAGTACTATCAGTAGTTTATGGATAAATGAAACATGGTATATGTACACAATGGAATAGTATTCAGCCTTAGCAGGAAGGAAATTCTGAAACATCCTAAATATGAATGAACCTTGAATACCTTATGCCAGTGAAATAAGCCAGACATAAAAAAAGGCAAATGTCGTCTTTTCTACTTAAGTGACATGTACAGAGTAGTCAAAAAGCTATCAGAATAGAATGGTGGCTTTCTAGGGCTTAAGAGATAAGCAGAATGGGGAGTGGTTTATTTATAAAGAGTTTCAGTTTTAGAAGGGAAAAATTCAGGGGTTTGATTACACAATAACGTGAATAAACTTAAAAATCATCTGATCTACTTAAAAAGGGTTAAAATAGCAAGTTTTATGTGCATTTTACCACAATTAAAAATTTAACTATCAATTTTTTAAAAGTAAAGGTAATACAATCTCAATTTCCTGGTTTTCATAATATTTGATGATTATGTAAGATACTACCTTAGGGGAAATAGGCAGTGGATACATAGTACCTTCCTCTGCTAATTTGCAACTTCTATGAGTCTATGATTATTTTAAAATAAAAAGATTTTTTTTAACAGTACTCAAGTTATCACTTCCTGATTTTTATACTACAGTTTGCAGTTATCTGTATTCTTGAGATTATTCCTGTATCATGGAAACTCTAAATTTTGTGCTACTACACATCTCTCAGTTGGCAGCTTAAAATTTACCCTGATTTTATACCATAATAATCAGCAAACCCTACTAATCAAGGCTTCCCCCTATCAACCTGCAGCTGTTTACCAGCAGCCTGTGGTCCAGGAGCCCTCAGGTGAAGTTCTGCGCTTGTGAGACTTCTAAGGGGCTTAACAGACCTCAAGCAGTTGCTTAGTATCTTCAGTGCTAGAAAATTACAACCAAGGTAATAGTTATTTAATAGTTAATTACGCTGTGATAGTTAATTCTAATGTGTCACCTTGACTGAGGTAAGGGATGTCCAGAGAGCTGAAAAAACATTATTTCAGGGTGCATCTCTGAGGGTGTTTCTAGGAAAGATTAGCCTTTGAATCAGTAGACGTAGGAAAGAAGACCTGCTCCAAAAAATGCAAAAAAGCCAAGAAGCAGAAGCAATCCAAGTACTATCAGTAGTTTATGGATAAATGAAACATGGTATATGTACACAATGGAATAGTATTCAGCCTTAGCAGGAAGGAAATTCTGAAACATCCTAAATATGAATGAACCTTGAATACCTTATGCCAGTGAAATAAGCCAGACATAAAAAAAGGCAAATGTCGTCTTTTCTACTTAAGTGACATGTACAGAGTAGTCAAAAAGCTATCAGAATAGAATGGTGGCTTTCTAGGGCTTAAGAGATAAGCAGAATGGGGAGTGGTTTATTTATAAAGAGTTTCAGTTTTAGAAGGGAAAAATTCAGGGGTTTGATTACACAATAACGTGAATAAACTTAAAAATCATCTGATCTACTTAAAAAGGGTTAAAATAGCAAGTTTTATGTGCATTTTACCACAATTAAAAATTTAACTATCAATTTTTTAAAAGTAAAGGTAATACAATCTCAATTTCCTGGTTTTCATAATATTTGATGATTATGTAAGATACTACCTTAGGGGAAATAGGCAGTGGATACATAGTACCTTCCTCTGCTAATTTGCAACTTCTATGAGTCTATGATTATTTTAAAATAAAAAGATTTTTTTTAACAGTACTCAAGTTATCACTTCCTGATTTTTATACTACAGTTTGCAGTTATCTGTATTCTTGAGATTATTCCTGTATCATGGAAACTCTAAATTTTGTGCTACTACACATCTCTCAGTTGGCAGCTTAAAATTTACCCTGATTTTATACCATAATAATCAGCAAACCCTACTAATCAAGGCTTCCCCCTATCAACCTGCAGCTGTTTACCAGCAGCCTGTGGTCCAGGAGCCCTCAGGTGAAGTTCTGCGCTTGTGAGACTTCTAAGGGGCTTAACAGACCTCAAGCAGTTGCTTAGTATCTTCAGTGCTAGAAAATTACAACCAAGGTAATAGTTATTTAATAGTTAATTACGCTGTGATAGTTAATTCTAATGTGTCACCTTGACTGAGGTAAGGGATGTCCAGAGAGCTGAAAAAACATTATTTCAGGGTGCATCTCTGAGGGTGTTTCTAGGAAAGATTAGCCTTTGAATCAGTAGACGTAGGAAAGAAGACCCTTGCTCAGGAATGTGGGCTATCATTTTATCCTGTTGTTTTTTCAGGGAGAAGTCTGTCTCTTCCTGTCTCACTTTCTTCCACTCTTTCCCCTCTCCCTCTACAGTAGCTGGGACTTCTGTCTTTTTCCTGCCTTTGGACATTAGGATGTCAGAGCTCCTGGTTCTCCAACCTTCGACACTGGGATTTACACCAGTCACTCCGTGGTTTCTCAGGCGTTTGCATGCAGACTGAATTATACAATCAACTTCCCTGGTTCTCCTGCTGGAAGGTGACAGACCATGGAACTTCTTGGCCTCCATAAGTATGGTGAGTCAATTCTTATATTAAATCTCCTCTTCATCTGTGTATCTACATATGTTCTATTGACTCTCTTTTTCTGGAGAATGTCAATTAATACAGAGGCAAAAGAGAAAGACCTGTACAGCAGGTTTATTTGAGAGGTGAGGGATGACTGATTGTGGGTTTTCTTGGCAGTGGGTTTTCTCCTATGTGGAGCTCTGTACCCTAGGGCTCATCCACTCCCCACATCCTGAGTTCATTGGAGATAAAGAGTGCTGTGTCTGGCTTTCCCCCATTTCCTGCTCTTGGAGTGGAGACATCTTTTTTAAATTTTGGCTATGATGGGGACTATGGACACTTTGAGCTTTCTCAAGTAAGAGTTTCAGGAGAAACTTGGCTCTGAACAAAGGTTATTTCAGAAATTCTGAAGAAAGTAGACTCCTTAGAGCATGTTAAAACCATAGCTATAGAAGGAAGCCTAGTCCCTCTCAAGCCTCTAGTCCCTCACTAAAACCAAGTAGGAAAAGAAACTTTAAGGATTTTAGACTTTGAACTTTTAAGTCACAAGAACAAGAGATTTGGGGTTTTAATTACTTTGTTCATATCGTCTCTGAGTTTGCATTTACAAAAAATTCTTTTTTTTTTTTTTAAAGATTTATTTATTTATTTATTTTGGGGGTGAGGGTCAGGTTGGGGAGGGAGGGGAGCAGGCGGGCCACCTCTATTGGACTTTCATCTCTCTATTTTCATCCGTCTTTGTTCTTTGGCTCCAGTGGGCCTCCCATCGCGGTGGCCTCTGTCGTTGCAGAGCGCCGGCTCTGGGCGCATGCGCTCCAGAGCTCTGGCTCGGTAATTGGACACGTCAGTCCAGCCGCTCCGCGGCACGTGGGATCTTCCCAGGCCAGGGATC
Organism: Tragulus kanchil; assembly: GCA_022376925.1. Classification (NCBI taxonomy): domain Eukaryota; kingdom Metazoa; phylum Chordata; class Mammalia; order Artiodactyla; family Tragulidae; genus Tragulus; species Tragulus kanchil. The sequence continues at coordinate 49,456,545 of JAIOJX010000029.1, read as the reverse complement.
GAACCAGCGGCCCTTGCGCTGTAAGGCAGTGTCCTTATCCACTGGACCACCAGGGGAAGCCCACAAAAAATTCTTATCTTTAGACTTTCATTTCTGAGAATTTGATAAGGGGAGATGTATATTCATATTAGATATAGTTCCATATTTTTAGAGCTTTTATTATTAGAATACTTCCTATTTTATTCAGTCTTATGCAGAGCCTCTGATATATTGTGTTGGGCAATGTAATTGGACATAGTCTGGCATGGAAATAGGAAATAATTTTCAGCCTTTGGAATGAATTATCTTTAGTGTTGGCTGACTAGTGTATTTTCTTACCCATCTGCTAGCTTTTTGGGGTCAAAACCTACAGTCCTACCACCACCCCAGAAAAATGCCCAAAAGAAAAGTGGCTAGTTTGGGAAGAGTAAAAGAAAAGTGGCTAGTTTGGGAAGAGTAGTTTTGTGAAAGGAGAACAAAACTGAGAACAGCCTATGGTTGATTATAGGCTTAATAATCAAGTCAATGGATTAGAAAAACAAAAAGCCAAGGAATTTCTACCAACAGTGTAGGAGGATTCCCTTTTATCCACACCCTCTTTAGCGTTTATTGTTAGACTTTTTGCTAATGGACATTCTGACTGATGTGGGGGGTTTTTAACAATTTTTTTGGCCATTCTGTAGATTATCTTGGGTGGTATAGTCATTTTGACAATACTGATTCTTCCAGTCTGAAAATGTGATATATCTTTCCCTCTGTATCATTTTTTACTTCACTCATCAGCATCTTATATTCAGAACATAGCTCTTTTGTCTCCTTAGGTAAGTTCCTTAGTATCTTATTCTTTGTGATGTGATGGAAAAATGGAATTGTTTCCTTTAATTTGATTCTGAACTTTTATTGTTAATGTATTGGAATGCAAGAGATTTCAGTGTATAATTTTGTATCCTGCAACTTTAACAAATTCGCTGAAGAGCTCTAGGAGTTTTCTGGTAACATCTTCAGGATTTTCTATGTATAGTATCATGTCAACTGCAAACAGTGATAGATTTACTTCTTCTTTTGCAATTTGGATTCCTTTTTCCTCTCTGATTGTCATGGCTAGGACTACCAGTTGAATGAATGTGGCAACAGTGGTCATCCTTGTCTTGTTCCTAATAAAAGAGGGAATGCTTTCAGCTTTTCACCATTGAGAATGTCATTAGATGTAGGATTTTCATATATGGATTTTATTGTGTTGAGGTAAGATCTATTTATTCCTACTTTCTGGAGGGTTTTTTTTTTTATCATAAATAGGTGTTGAATTTTTTAAATCATTTTTATTAATTTTATTTATTTATCTTTTGGGGGGTGGGGTAGGGAGGGAGGGGGATGGGCGGGCTACTTCTATTGGTCTTTCATTTCTCTATTTTCATCCGTCTTTGTTCTTTGGCTCCTGTGGGCCTCCCTTCACGGTGGCGTCTGTCGTTGCTGAGCGCCGGCTCTGGGCACATGCGCTCCAGAGCTCCGGCTCGGTAATTGGACACATCAGTCCAGCCGCTCCGTGGCACGTGGGCTCTTCCCAGGCCAGGGATCGAACCGGCACCCCTTGCACTGCAAGGCGATGTCCTTACCTACTGGACCACCAGGGGAAGCCCAGGTGTTGAATTTTGTCAAAAGCTTTTCAGCATCTATTGAGATGATATGATTTGCCACCCACAATGATGAATTCTGACAAACTCTTAATTTTATTGGAGTACAGTTAATTTACAATGTTGTATTAGTTTCAGACATACAGCAAACTTATTCAGTTATATATATATTCATTCATTTTTAGTCTTTTATCATATAGATTATCACAGAATATTAAGTAGAGTTCCCTGTGCTACCCAGTAGGTCTTTGTTGGTTATCTCTCTTACATGTATAGTGTGTGTATGTTCATCCTCAACCTCCTGCTTTATTCCTCCCCACCAAGTTTCCCCTTTGGTAACCATAAGTCTGTTTTCGATATCTGTAAGTCTATTTGTTTTATAAACAAGTTCATTTGTATATATCTATATATATCTCTATGTATTTTTTGGCCACTTCTATTGGTCTTTCATCTATTTATTTTTGTTCTTTGGCCTGTGTGGGCCTCCCATCACTGTGGCTTCTCTTCGCTGCAGAGTACCAGATCTGGGTGCATGCGCTCCAGAGCTCCGGCTCAGCAGTTGGACATGTCGGTCCAGCTGCTCCACGGCATGTGGGATCTTCCCAGGTCAGGGATCGAACTGGCACCCGCTGCACTGCAAGGTGGTGTCCTTACCCACTGGACCACCAGGGAAGCCCCATTTGTATATTTTTTAAAAATTAGATTCCACCTATGAATGACATCATGTATTTGTCTTTCTCTGTCTGACTTATTTCACTTAGTGTGATCATCTCTGAGACCATCCATGTTTCTGCAAATGGCATTATTTCATTCTTTTTTATGGCTGAGTAATATTTCATATTTGTGCACATCTTTATCCTGTCCTCTGTCAGTGGACATTTAGGTTGCTCCCATGTTGTGGCTATTTTAAATCATGCTGCAATGAAATCATATGATTTCTATTCTTCTGTTAATGTGGTGTATCATCCTAATTGATTTGCAGATATCAAAGAGTCATTGCATCCCTGGGATAAAGTTCAATCTCACTTGAGCATGGTATATGATCCTTTAGTGTCTTGTTGGATTCAGTTTGCTAGTGTTTTGTTGAGTATTTTTGTGTCTGTTCATCACCACAGAAAAATGGCCTGTAATTTTATTTTTTAGTGGTATCTTTGATTTTGGTATCAGGGTGATGGTGGCCCCATAGAATCTTTTGGAGATACTCAGCATTGCTAGAAGCAGTCACACCTCCACAGCCCTTGAATTCTGCCTTTCCTTCCTATCCTCCTGTGGCAGTAGCACATGGAAGTCCAAAGTCTTGCCTTCATTTGACATATTTAGTACAAGTGATTCATGGAATAATATAGCTATTTTAGTATGATTTACCATGGGCTGTGAAAATCCACTTTCTTAATGTAAGCTGGATTTTCCTTGTCTTCATCTTGAACCCAGGCCAGGTGACTAATCTCAAGTCTTTAGCACCTCACCCCACCCTTTCAGGAGAGTCTGTTGCCTGCAACCATTCCTAGTAAACATTTCTGCAGCATTTAAATACTTGTAGCAATATTTAATGTCTATCTCACAGATTAACTGGTAGAAGCAAGAGAACCTATGTAGATAATACCACAGTCAAATACAGAACCAGAAAGCTAGTCTATTGGGGCATTGCTACTGCTGCCACTGAACACAGGCACTGAACCTTGCCCTGTTGTCATTCCTGATATTTAATACTGGTTCCAACAGTTGGCAGCACAGACACGGTTGTGCCTGCCAGCTGGATGCAGCTGCCACTGACACCAGAAAGCAATCTCCATTGTCCTTGTTTCTTTGTGTCATTAGTTTCAAATTCAAAATCTCACATGAGTTGATCTGATTGGCAAAGCCTAGTCATCCATGTTTCTGCAAATGGCATTATTTCATTCTTTTTTATGGCTGAGTAATATTTCATATTTGTGCACATCTTTATCCTGTCCTCTGTCAGTGGACATTTAGGTTGCTCCCATGTTGTGGCTATTTTAAATCATGCTGCAATGAAATCATATGATTTCTATTCTTCTGTTAATGTGGTGTATCATCCTAATTGATTTGCAGATATCAAAGAGTCATTGCATCCCTGGGATAAAGTTCAATCTCACTTGAGCATGGTATATGATCCTTTAGTGTCTTGTTGGATTCAGTTTGCTAGTGTTTTGTTGAGTATTTTTGTGTCTGTTCATCACCACAGAAAAATGGCCTGTAATTTTATTTTTTAGTGGTATCTTTGATTTTGGTATCAGGGTGATGGTGGCCCCATAGAATCTTTTTAAGATATTCAGCATTGTTAGAAGCAGTCACACCTCCACAGCCCTTGAATTCTGCCTTTCCTTCCTATCCTCCTGTGGCAGTAGCACATGGAAGTCCAAAGTCTTGCCTTCATTTGACATATTTAGTACAAGTGATTCATGGAATAATATAGCTATTTTAGTATGATTTACCATGGGCTGTGAAAATCCACTTTCTTAATGTAAGCTGGATTTTCCTTGTCTTCATCTTGAACCCAGGCCAGGTGACTAATCTCAAGTCTTTAGCACCTCACCCCACCCTTTCAGGAGAGTCTGTTGCCTGCAACCATTCCTAGTAAACATTTCTGCAGCATTTAAATACTTGTAGCAATATTTAATGTCTATCTCACAGATTAACTGGTAGAAGCAAGAGAACCTATGTAGATAATACCACAGTCAAATACAGAACCAGAAAGCTAGTCTATTGGGGCATTGCTACTGCTGCCACTGAACACAGGCACTGAACCTTGCCCTGTTGTCATTCCTGATATTTAATACTGGTTCCAACAGTTGGCAGCACAGACACGGTTGTGCCTGCCAGCTGGATGCAGCTGCCACTGACACCAGAAAGCAATCTCCATTGTCCTTGTTTCTTTGTGTCATTAGTTTCAAATTCAAAAATCTCACATGAGTTGATCTGATTGGCAAAGCCTAAGTCAATCAAGCAGAGCAGAATACTAGATGTCAGAGGAGCTAGAATACTAGATGTCTTTTCATTTGAGAGATAAGGAATTCCTTAAATTCAAAGGGAGTTCAAATGGTGAACAGCAGAAATTACAAGTCAGTGTCGATTGCACATATGGGATTCCCTGGTGGCTCAGAAGGTAAGGAATCCATCTGCAATACTAGAGACCTGGGTTTGATCCCTGGGGTCAGGAAGATCCCCTGGAGAAAGGAATGGCAACTTACTTCAGTATTCTTGCCTGGAGAATTCCATGGACAGAGGAGCCTGGTGGGCTACAGTCCATGGGGTCACAAGAGTCAGACAACACTGAACAAGTAACACTTTCACATAACAGATAAAATTTCTGAGTAAATGCCGCAGGATGTAATAAATGTACACAGCTATTTGGTTTTTATTAATAGTATATGTAATATTTAGTTGTTTCTCAGTCACTCATTGGAGTCCAACTATTTGCAACCCCACAGACTGCAGCATGCCTGGCTTCCCTGTCCTTCACCATCTCCCAGAGCCTGCTCAAACTCATGTCCATTGACTCAGTGATGCCATCAGCCATTCTCATTCTCTTGTCACCCCCTTCTCTTCCTGCCTTCAATCTCTTCCAGCATCAGGGTCTTTTCCAAAGAGTTGGCTCTTCATATGAAAATGACCAAGGTATTGGAGCTTTGACTATACAGACCTTTGTCAACAAAGTGATGTCTCTGATTCTGATATTTAATACTGGTTTTCTATCTCACAGATTAACTGGTAGAAGCAAGAGAACCTATGTAGATAATACCACAGTCAAATACAGAACCAGAAAGCTAGTCTATTGGGGCATTGCTACTGCTGCCACTGAACACAGGCACTGAACCTTGCCCTGTTGTCATTCCTGATATTTAATACTGGTTCCAACAGTTGGCAGCACAGACACGGTTGTGCCTGCCAGCTGGATGCAGCTGCCACTGACACCAGAAAGCAATCTCCATTGTCCTTGTTTCTTTGTGTCATTAGTTTCAAATTCAAAAATCTCACATGAGTTGATCTGATTGGCAAAGCCTAAGTCAATCAAGCAGAGCAGAATACTAGATGTCAGAGGAGCTAGAATACTAGATGTCTTTTCATTTGAGAGATAAGGAATTCCTTAAATTCAAAGGGAGTTCAAATGGTGAACAGCAGAAATTACAAGTCAGTGTCGATTGCACATATGGGATTCCCTGGTGGCTCAGAAGGTAAGGAATCCATCTGCAATACTAGAGACCTGGGTTTGATCCCTGGGGTCAGGAAGATCCCCTGGAGAAAGGAATGGCAACTTACTTCAGTATTCTTGCCTGGAGAATTCCATGGACAGAGGAGCCTGGTGGGCTACAGTCCATGGGGTCACAAGAGTCAGACAACACTGAACAAGTAACACTTTCACATAACAGATAAAATTTCTGAGTAAATGCCGCAGGATGTAATAAATGTACACAGCTATTTGGTTTTTATTAATAGTATATGTAATATTTAGTTGTTTCTCAGTCACTCATTGGAGTCCAACTATTTGCAACCCCACAGACTGCAGCATGCCTGGCTTCCCTGTCCTTCACCATCTCCCAGAGCCTGCTCAAACTCATGTCCATTGACTCAGTGATGCCATCAGCCATTCTCATTCTCTTGTCACCCCCTTCTCTTCCTGCCTTCAATCTCTTCCAGCATCAGGGTCTTTTCCAAAGAGTTGGCTCTTCATATGAAAATGACCAAGGTATTGGAGCTTTGACTATACAGACCTTTGTCAACAAAGTGATGTCTCTGATTCTGAATACGATGTCTAGGTTTGTCATAGCCTTCTTTCTAAGAAGCAGGCATCTTCTAATTTCATGATTGCAGTCACAATTTACAGTGATTTTGGAGTCCAAGAAAATAAAATCTGTAACTGCTTCCACTTTTTTCCTATTTGCCATTAAATGATGAGACCAGATGCCATGATCTACACGTTTCTCAGGAGGCAGATAATGTGGTCTGGAATTCTCATCTCTTTAAGAATTTTTGACAGTTTATTATGATCCACACAGGTAAAGGCTTTAGTATAGTCAATGAAGCAGATGTTTTACTGGAATTATCTTTTTCTATGACCCAACAAGTGTTGGCAATTTGATTTCTGGTTCCTCTGCCTTTTCTAAATCAAGCTTGTATATCTGAAAGTTCTTGGGTCACATACTTTGAAACCTAGCTTGAAAGATTTTGAGCATTATTACATTTTTTAAAATTTTATTTATTTTGTTACTTATTTTAGGGAGCTGCAGTAGGTCTTTGTTGCACCTGGGCTTTTCTCTAGTTGCAGTGAATGGGGGCCTACTCTCTAATTGCAGTGTGCAAGCTTCTCATTGTGGTGTACTCTCTTTTTGTGGAGCACAGACTCTTGGCACATGGGCCTCAGGGACTGAACCTGTGTCCCCTGCATTGGCAGGTGGATTCTTAACCACTATGCCAGTATCATTATTACATTTTTTACAGTAGCACAAATCCTTCCAAACTCCTTGCCTGCTCCAGACCTTCCCTCATAAAAAAAATTCATAAAAATACATAAAGCTATACAGTGTTAGGGGGAAAATTTTTCTACAAATCCTCCCAGGGTGGGAAAGGCTTTTAAAATTTGATACATTAACTATACATTTTAAACAGTATAAACAAAGTCAAAAAATAACTGTTGGAAAAATATTTACATATAAGTCATATTTGCCTAATTCTCTTCCCCCAAATTTTTAAAATAACCAAGAAAATTAAAAATTCAGAAGTAAAACAATTTCCAATAAAATGTGTCAAAATCTACTAAAACGGTCTTAGGGATTAAAAATGGAAAGAACCCATGAAGAGAATGAGCAAAGAGACAAAAGCAGACAAGAAATATTAAATAAATTTAGAGAAGTTGGAAAGTGCCTTCATGAGGGAAAGCAGAGAAGCAAAGCCATCTGCCCTGTATCTCAGAAAGGCTAGGTGCATGGCAAAACCAAAAAAGAAACTTTTGTTGTCAGTCTACAAAAGATCTCAGACCCTGAAAATGTGTCCACCTCATTTCTATAAGGCCAGATTCATGCAAAAGTTAAAATATTTTTGCTAGTGTGCACATACACATTCAGAACAATGTGAGTTTTCAATCTGGAGAATTAATTCTAACTAATATTTTCAAGTCTTTATAATAAATATACAGTGTTTGGTACTAAGGAAACACTAACATAGGCCTTCACATGATCCTCAAAGTTTCTGTGACAAATCTACTTTCACCCCTCCCAGATTAGCCCAGTAGTCCAGGGGAAACATCTGAGTTGAATACCAAGCATTTCTAGACCCACAGATGTCACTTTCTGGATCAATCACATCACATACTCCTTTGTTCTTAGAAAATAAAAAAAAAAACTGGGTTAGAAAATCTCCTCCCAGGGCTTCCCTGGTGGTCCAGTGGGTAAGGACACCGCCTTGCAGTGCAAGGGGTGCTGGTTCAATCCCTGGCCTGGGAAGATCCCACGTACCGCGGAGATGCTGGATCGATGTGCCCAATTACCAAGCCGGAGCTCTGGAGCGCATGCGCCCAGAGCCGGTGCTCTGTGACAACGGAGGCCACCGCGATGGGAGGCCCACGCAGGCCAAAGAACAAAGATGGATGAAAACAGATAAATGAAAGACCAATAGAAGTGGCCCGCCTGCCCCCCTCCCTCCCCACGCCACCCCCGCCAAAAGAAAATCTCCTCCCAGACTGGTATTTTACCCTAAAAGGATTTCAAAGATAGAGGTAAAATTAAGAAATTTTAAAATTTGTCTTCAAAGACCATTCACAACATTATAAGCTGAGTCTTCCTTGGAGAGAAAAAACAAAAACCTTCCCAGTTATGAACCCACCTTCAAACATTCCAACATACGTATTTTTAAAAATAAGTCAAATAGTAATCTGGGATCATACATATCTGTAAACAACAAAACTCTGTAAAAGTAAAAAGTAAAATAAAAATTAAAAAAAAAAGTCAAAGACAGAATTCAGATCATGCAACAATGTCTTTTATTATGTATGGGTTTTTAAATTATTTTTGCAGTACCTCCATACACAGGCAAAAAAGAATACTATTTAGCAAATTGAAACTTGCAAACCTGATCACTGCACAGAGAAGGCTAAATTATCCCTACAGCACACTTAACCAGGAGGCCAGTTCATCTGCCGACCTCCAAGAACATGGAGATGAACGTGATAGACAGACTGTCCCCCATCTGAACCCTCATTCACCACCATTCGGTACCCCTTCTTCAGGCCCAGATCAGCAGCACATTTCTTTCCAACAATCATCAAATGCCCAAGAAGCTGGAAAAAAAAATAAAAAGTTCTTAAGCATTAGTAACACACAGCTTTTTGTCTTCATGTAACAGACTACTAAGTTGAAAGTTTTTTTAACTGCTAAATTGAAACAGACTTTGAGCAAGTATTTGGAAACACTTAATCTTAATATAATCTTATTATGCATTTGTTAACTACTAATTTCAGTAAACAAATTAGAGACATAAATCTATTCAATTAAAACAATTTTAGGATCATATTCCAAGTGGTATTTAAGTTTTATTAGTAAATCAGCACACCTTGCTTGCTTTTTATGGGGGAGTATTATCAGATATATTTTTTTGTGTTCACTCCATGTTGATCACAAGTTGACTAGGCTCTATATTCACATCTTTTTCCCTTTGAAATTCAGACTGATGGAACAGTCTATGTAAGATCACAGTGGCAGAGGTTAGTGAGAACATGGCAGACCAACTGCTAACCTTTTAAGTTTCTATTCAAAAGACATACATCACTTCTGCTTGTACTCACTGGCCAAATTAAGTCATATGACCACGCCCAACATCAATGATGCCAGAAGTATAAAGTACCCCTAAACAGAATAGTGGGCAGTTATGAACAATCATATAATCTACCACATAGACCACTAGGAAAAGTTTTAATTGAGGCCTGTACCTCCTAGTGAAAGAAAATAATGTTTTTTCTTTCCTTTAATGGCATTAATAGAAGAGCCAATGAACTGTGTCCTGTATGGTACCCTATTTCTTATTAAGGAAAAATGATTCTCACCAACCAAGGCTTGCTTAAAATCCCTTTTGTTTAAGAATTTGTGGTGATGGATGTTAACAAGACTTGCTGTGATCATTTTGTAGTATATACATATATCAAATCAGTATATTATATATGTAAATCTAGTGTCATATGTCAATTATAGCTCAAAAAAAAAAATCACAGTATTTATACATTGCATTGAAGACCTGATGATTTTCTATTTTGCTCAGTATGCCTTAGGAAAACAAAATGTGACATCATCTTAAGGTCAATATTTAGTCTCCCAATTTAAAAGCAGAAAAATCTAAATGTATATTTTATCATCTTCTGCTGCAGAAATTTGGTAGAATCTATGTCATATGCCCAAGAAGCTGGAAAAAAAAATAAAAAGTTCTTAAGCATTAGTAACACACAGCTTTTTGTCTTCATGTAACAGACTACTAAGTTGAAAGTTTTTTTAACTGCTAAATTGAAACAGACTTTGAGCAAGTATTTGGAAACACTTAATCTTAATATAATCTTATTATGCATTTGTTAACTACTAATTTCAGTAAACAAATTAGAGACATAAATCTATTCAATTAAAACAATTTTAGGATCATATTCCAAGTGGTATTTAAGTTTTATTAGTAAATCAGCACACCTTGCTTGCTTTTTATGGGGGAGTATTATCAGATATATTTTTGTGTTCACTCCATGTTGATCACAAGTTGACTAGGCTCTATATTCACATCTTTTTCCCTTTGAAATTCAGACTGATGGAACAGTCTATGTAAGATCACAGTGGCAGAGGTTAGTGAGAACATGGCAGACCAACTGCTAACCTTTTAAGTTTCTATTCAAAAGACATACATCACTTCTGCTTGTACTCACTGGCCAAATTAAGTCATATGACCACGCCCAACATCAATGATGCCAGAAGTATAAAGTACCCCTAAACAGAATAGTGGGCAGTTATGAACAATCATATAATCTACCACATAGACCACTAGGAAAAGTTTTAATTGAGGCCTGTACCTCCTAGTGAAAGAAAATAATGTTTTTTCTTTCCTTTAATGGCATTAATAGAAGAGCCAATGAACTGTGTCCTGTATGGTACCCTATTTCTTATTAAGGAAAAATGATTCTCACCAACCAAGGCTTGCTTAAAATCCCTTTTGTTTAAGAATTTGTGGTGATGGATGTTAACAAGACTTGCTGTGATCATTTTGTAGTATATACATATATCAAATCAGTATATTATATATGTAAATCTAGTGTCATATGTCAATTATAGCTCAAAAAAAAAAATCACAGTATTTATACATTGCATTGAAGACCTGATGATTTTCTATTTTTGCTCAGTATGCCTTAGGAAAACAAAAATGTGACATCATCTTAAGGTCAATATTTAGTCTCCCAATTTAAAAAGCAGAGAAAATTAATGATCTTAGTAAATGTACTTACACTTTCATCATCATCTTCTGCTGCAGAAATTTGGGATATGTATTTCTTGGGTATCACTAGAAAATGTGTTGGTGCTTGAGGGGAAATGTCATGGAAAGCAAGACACTGGAAAAAAGGAGGAAACAAATCAAGATTTTCGTATCTAATCATACAGCCTATCACTTTCACACTAACCCCATGGGGAAACACTGGGGTTTCCCCAGTGCTAGGAAATCAGAAGTGGACACAATACATGTGATACTTTGGTCCTTTTCATGGAACTTACAGTCTAATGTGAAGACTGACTTTAAACATATAAAAGTATAATGAATCAAAGATCCTACATGTTATAAAAACAAAACAATACAACCACAAAGATCCTACAAGTTATGAGAGAAAAGTTAAAAAGTGATTACCACAGAAAAACCTAATTTTGATTGGGTGGTCAAGGACAACCATTCTAAGGTAGCTACGTTTAAACCAAGATCCAAAGGTTGAGAAGAAATTAGGCATGCTAACCACTGTCTACCTTTCCAGTATATTGTCATGCCACTTTTCATGCTCAAGTCACCCTGTCCATCTCTCTCCACCTTCAGGGTTTTCTCAACTGCTTTTTCCTCTACTGCAAAGATCTTTCTCTCCCTACAACCCCAACTTCTGTCTAACTTAAACTACTATTCATTCTTCAGCTACCATGATATATAGAGTTTCTAAGGGAAGTCTTTTTTATTTCTGAATTTCATATTTTTTATTGAAGTATAGTTGATTTACAGTGTTGTGCCAGTCTGTTATATAGCAAACTAACTCAGTTATACACATATACATTCTTTTTTTACTATCTATTCCATTATGGCTTATCCCAGGATCCTGGATATAGTTCTCTGTGCTATACAGTACGACCTTGTTTATCCGTTCTAAGTGTAATAGTTTGGATCTATGAATGCCAAAACTCCCATCCCATCTTTCTCCATATTCCCTTCCCTTTGGTAACCTTAAGTCTGATTTCTCTATCCGTGGATATGTTTTGTAGCTAAATTCATTGTGCCATATTTTATTTTATTTTTTTAATATTTTTATTTATTTATTTATTTGGCTGTACCGGGTCTTAGTTACATCATGTGGGATCTAGTTCCCTGACCAGGAATCGAACCCAGGTCACCTGCATTGGGAGCTCTGAGTTTTAGCCACTGGACCATGAGGAAAGTCCCTGTGCCATATTTTAGATTCACATATAAGTGATATCATATTGGTATCTGTCTTTCTCTGACTTACTTCAGTTGATATAATAATCTCAAATTGCATCCATGTTACAGTTAACAGGATTAATATATATATATACACACACACATATATTTTTTGGCCGTGCTGGGTCTTAGTTGCAGCATGTGCTATCTAGTTCCCTGACCAGGGATCAAACCCAATCATCGGGCTTCCCTGGTGGTCCAGTGGGTAAGGACACCGCCTTGCAGTGCAAGGGGCACCAGTTCCATCCCTGGCCTGGGAAGATCCCACGTGCCTGGGAAGATCCCACGTGTCGTGGAGCAGCTGGACAGATGTGTCCAACTACCGAGCTGGAGCTCTGGAGCACACGCGCCCAGAGCCGGTGCTCTGCGACAACAGAGGCCACTGTGATGGGAGGCCCACACGGGCCAAAGAACAAAAAGATGGATGAAAATAGACAAATGAAAGACCAATAGAAGTGGCCCGCCTGTCCCACTCCCTCCCCACCCCACCCCCTAAAAAAAAAAACAACAAAAAAAACCAATCATCCTGGTCAGCTGGGAACACAGAGTCTTAACCACTGGGCCACTAGGGAAATCCCATCATTTTAAAGGCTGAGTAGTATTCCATGTGTGTGTGTGTATAAAAAACACATCCTCTTTATCCATTCATCTGTTGATGTACATTTAACTTGTTTCTATAGCTATTTAGCTATTGTGAATAATCCTGCTATAAATACAGGGGTGCAGGTGTCTTTTCGCATTATAGTTTTGTCTGGGTATAGGCCCAGGAGTGAGATTCCTGGATCATAGGATAATTCTATTTTTAGTTTTCTGAGGAGCCTCCATACTGTTTTCCCTAGTGGCTGTACTAACTTACATTCCTACCAACAGTTTAAGAGGGTTCCCTTTTCTGCACACTGTTTCTGGCATTTGTTATTTATAGACTTTTTAATGATACTCATTCTGACTCACTATACTTCTGATTTGCATTTCTTTAATAATGATGATGAGGATCTTTTCATGTGCCTACTGGCCATCTGTAGGTCTCTGGAGAAATGTCCATTAACATCTTCTGCCCATTTTTTGATTGGGTTGTTTTATTGTTGTTAACTGTATGATCTGTTTGTATATTTTGGAAATTAAGCCTTGTTGGTTGCATCATTTGCAAATATTTTCACCCAGTCCATAGGTTGTCTTTTTCATGATTGCTTTTCTGTGCAAAACCTTGTAAGTTTGATTAGATTCCATTTGTTTATTTTGTATTATTTATTTATTTGGCTGTGCTGGGTCTTCGTTGTGACATGCAGGATCTTCAGTTGTGGCTATGCAAACTTGTAGTTACAGCACATGGGATCTAGTTCCCCAATTAGGGATCAAATCCAGAACCCCTGCTTTGGGAGGGCAAAGTCTTAGCCACTGGACCTATTTATTGTTTATTTTAATTTCTATTGCCTTGGGAGACTACCCTAAGAAAACAATGGTATGATTTATGTCAGAGAATGTTTTGTCTATACTTTCTTCTAGGAGTTTTATGGTGTCATGTCTTATGTTTAAGCCTTTAAACCATTTACTTTTTTGTATGGTGTGAGAGTGTGTTCTACCTATATTGATTTACATGCAGCTGTTCAACTTTCCCAACACCAAAGGAAGTATACTGAGTCCCACCTTCTCAAGGTTAGCAGCCCTAGTTGTGCAATTTCCTGTTTGTTTGTTTTTTTCCCCTTTAGCAGTGATCACTTTTGTAATTAGAAATTTGCAGATATCTAATACTGATTTCTTCCCAGTTTACTCAACTACTTAGGAAATATATCTATTCTCTTTTGTAGAAAGGAAGAGGATAAGTAACCTTTAGACTAATTACATACTCCTTGAAAGCTTTTGAATCTTTTGTTCTCTAGTGAAAGTGGAAGCTTTTAAAAAAAAAAAATGGTTTTTTTGGCCACTTCTATTTTTAGTTTTCTGAGGAGCCTCCATACTGTTTTCCCTAGTGGCTGTACTAACTTACATTCCTACCAACAGTTTAAGAGGGTTCCCTTTTCTGCACACTGTTTCTGGCATTTGTTATTTATAGACTTTTTAATGATACTCATTCTGACTCACTATACTTCTGATTTGCATTTCTTTAATAATGATGATGAGGATCTTTTCATGTGCCTACTGGCCATCTGTAGGTCTCTGGAGAAATGTCCATTAACATCTTCTGCCCATTTTTTGATTGGGTTGTTTTATTGTTGTTAACTGTATGATCTGTTTGTATATTTTGGAAATTAAGCCTTGTTGGTTGCATCATTTGCAAATATTTTCACCCAGTCCATAGGTTGTCTTTTCATGATTGCTTTTCTGTGCAAAACCTTGTAAGTTTGATTAGATTCCATTTGTTTATTTTGTATTATTTATTTATTTGGCTGTGCTGGGTCTTCGTTGTGACATGCAGGATCTTCAGTTGTGGCTATGCAAACTTGTAGTTACAGCACATGGGATCTAGTTCCCCAATTAGGGATCAAATCCAGAACCCCTGCTTTGGGAGGGCAAAGTCTTAGCCACTGGACCTATTTATTGTTTATTTTAATTTCTATTGCCTTGGGAGACTACCCTAAGAAAACAATGGTATGATTTATGTCAGAGAATGTTTTGTCTATACTTTCTTCTAGGAGTTTTATGGTGTCATGTCTTATGTTTAAGCCTTTAAACCATTTACTTTTTTGTATGGTGTGAGAGTGTGTTCTACCTATATTGATTTACATGCAGCTGTTCAACTTTCCCAACACCAAAGGAAGTATACTGAGTCCCACCTTCTCAAGGTTAGCAGCCCTAGTTGTGCAATTTCCTGTTTGTTTGTTTTTTTCCCCTTTAGCAGTGATCACTTTTGTAATTAGAAATTTGCAGATATCTAATACTGATTTCTTCCCAGTTTACTCAACTACTTAGGAAATATATCTATTCTCTTTTGTAGAAAGGAAGAGGATAAGTAACCTTTAGACTAATTACATACTCCTTGAAAGCTTTTGAATCTTTTGTTCTCTAGTGAAAGTGGAAGCTTTTAAAAAAAAAAAAAAATGGTTTTTTTTTTTTTGGCCACTTCTATTGGTCTTTCATTTATTTATTTCCATCCATCTTTGTTTTTCGGCCTGTGTGGGCCTACCATCGCAGTGGCCTCTCTTGCTGCAGAGCACTGGCTCTGGGTGCATGCACTCCAGAGCTGTAGTTGGACACATCGGTCCAGCTGCTCTGTGGAACGTGGGATCTTCCCAGGCCAGGGATCCAACCGGCACCCCTTGTAACTGCAAGGCGGTGTCCTTACCCACTGGACCACCAGGAAAGCCCTGGAAGCTTCTTGATAGAACCTATCCCTGCTCAACTGTCTTGACGTAATTATACTTGGTACTCTGTACAAAAATGCTGTATCATGACTGCTTCGTTGGAACTCAGATGGTTCAAAAGTCAGCATTTCAACGATCACTTATTAAAAGCAATTTAAAGTATTTTTAAAGAAATACACATTTTCTAAAACAAAAGAACTTCCCTAACAGATTAAAAAAGGTACTTAAATAAGTTCACCTCAAGGAATTAAAACTTAGGTGTTTTGAATATAAGAATGCTACTAGCAGCTTAAAATGTTTCCTTATATTCTATATGTCATAATTAATGTATTAAAAAGTTTACACTAGTTTTATCTAAATCAGCCAACCTGTCCAGCTTTATCTGAGATTCATAAATATAACCTCTCACTATTTTACACCAGACGTCTTAAAGTCAAATGAATTCGGCCTTTCTAAAACAATTTCACCTACAGTGAAGTTAAGAAAAACCATTCTTAAGCCTTTGGCATAAAACTACTTCCTGTAAAATATGAAACAAATCATTCTTCCTGGGAGGAGCTAAAAGAAAGCAAATCCCAGGAGCAGCTTCGCTCTTGGGAGTTCCAGGCCCGAGCAGGGGTCGGTGAGCCGCCCTCGCGGAGGCCCCGCGCGCCTGCGCCGCCCCCTGGGACGTGCGCCCCCGGCCGCCAGCGCCGAGCTACGGGGAGAGGCGCCCGGGAACTCCCAGCCGGCCGGCCGGCCGGCTGTGCGCGGGAGATCGCGGAGATTGGGCCCGAGTCAGGGTGCTATCGGGTTTCTCCCGGTCGGGCAGAGCGCCGGCCAGATTGTCAGATTCCTGACAGCGGCGAGGTCCGCGGCAGCCCGGGAGCCGACGGGCGCCCACGCCGAGGACCCCGCGCGCCCCCCACACGCGTCCAGACCCCGCGGAGCGGGCCTGCGGGCGCTCGGCGGCCTGGCCCGCGCCCCGGGCTGATAACGCGTAACCGGAGCGCCGGCACGCGCCGGCCGGCCGCCTCAGAGCGGCCGCGGCCCTGCCCGCTGGCTGGGGGCCCGGGGTCGAGGCCGCACGAGACAGCCCGGTGCCTTCTTTCCTCCGCGGCGTGCCCCCACCCTTCTCACCCTTCCCCTCCGCGGGAAACGCGCGTGTCCACAAGGCGGCTGCCCCGCCTGAGTCCACGAGCGAGGCGCCGCCCGGTGCCTACCTGGTCATCCTCATAGATGATTTTGGCTGGGATTTCCTTGCGAATGATCTTCCCGAAGATCGTGTCGCCGCCAGGCCGAGCGACCTGAGCCTTGGCGATCTCATCTGCCATCTCTGCCTCCCTCCCGTGAGGCCGGCCGGGGAGAAGGTCGGGAGGAGGGAGGAGCCGGGGGAGCGCGCCGAGGGCGGGAGCGCGCAGCTAAGCCTGCGCCGGGACCGCGGCTCGCACGCCCCTGCAGCTCTGCGCGTGCGCACTGGCGACTAGCGCTCGGGTGCAGCGGGCGCGCAGGAGCTCCAGGAGAACTGTGGGGCGAGACGCAGCTGGAGGGAGATTCTGGGCGCCACGCCCCAGCGATCCTCTCCAAGGTCATTTTTCTTTTTTCCTGTCTTGTCTCCCGAGGAGCGGAGTTACTGCAGTAAGCCCTTCGCTTGCCTTGTGGATACTTGTAGGAAAAATTGATTGTTGTAACTGAAAAGATTTGAAACCCACGCAGTGATGGCCGTTTTTGCTGGCAGAGACACCATGATATTTCGTTTCTCAGCTACATAGGTCTTGGCTCCAGCAAGTAAGCCTTCCTGCATCAGATTTTTTTTCTCCCTCAAGCAGTGGTTCCCAGCCTTGTGCTAAGTGATAAGTCGCTTTAGTCGTGTCCAACTCTTTGCAACCCTATGGACTGTCATAGATTCCTGAGTCCATGGGATTCTCCAGACAAGAATACTGAAGTGGGTTGCCATTCCCAAGCCTGACTGCACATTAAAGTCATTTGAGTAGCATGTAAAAAAATCCCTGTGAGCTTGGCCATACTCCAGATCAGATAAATCAGACTCTCGAGGTGAGATAAACAGGCATCACTAGTTTGTAAACCTCCCTCGGTGGCGGTGGTAGGTGTTGTCACTAAGCTGTGTCCACCTCTTGCATCCACATGGACTGTAGCCATCAGGCTCCTCTGTCCGTGGGAATCTCCAGGCAAGAATACTGGAGTGGGTTGCCATTACCTTCTCCAGGGGATCTTCCTGACCCAGGGATGGAACCCAGGTCTCTTACATTGCAGGCAGATTCTTTTGCTGATTGAGCCAAACTTCCCTCAGCTCTTCAGCAGTAATCAACCTGATGTAAGAGGCCCCACCTTAAAGGAACAACACCTTTCTTTTTTTTTTTTTTAACAACACCCACACACCCCTCCATATCTTTGCTCCTTTTAAAAAGAGTTTTCTATATATAATATCCGCTTTAACATTTTAAAAAAATCATTGGCCTCTTATCAAGGTCACTAGGAATCTCCACTTACAAAATCCTATAGGCAGTTCCAATTGCCATTATACTTGACCTCTTGACAACATTTGCCACTGCTGACTAGTCCCTCTTTTAAGCAATATCTTTCACTCTGCTACCTTTCTGGATGCTAATTCTTCTTCATTGAGAGCCTCCTCTTGCAGGCCTCTCAATGGATTCCATTCCTGCTTCTCTTCTCTAGCTAACAGTTAATCTACAAGTGTCTATATTATGAAAAGTTATACCTTTACCACTTTGCCTTGGTGAAATTATTGATGATAGCCTTCTTTAATCACAAGTGCCCCATTTGGTACTTTTGGTACAAAGCCATTCCTGAGGCTTCCCTGGTGGTCCAATGGGTAAGGACACCACCTTGGAGTGCAGGGGCCGCCAGTTCGATCCCTGGCCTGGGAAGATCCCACGCGCTGCGGAGCTGTTGAACCGATATGTCTAACTACCAAGCCAGACCTCTGGAGCGCATGCACCCAGAGCCAGTGCTCTGCAGCAAGAGAGGCCACTGCAATGGGAGGCCCACACAGGCCAAAGAACAAAGGTAAATAAGTGAAAGATCAATAGAAGTGGCCAAAAACAAAAAGGCATTCCTGGAACAATTGGAGAAATCTAAATAATGCATACAAATGAGGAAACAGTTTTGAAAGTCTTGTTCATTAACATACAGCAAAATTCTGAAAACCAATTGATCTGTGGTAGGATTCTATATTAATAGGTTCCTAACAGTTTCCAGATGATGCAGTTACTGCTAGTTACTTTGAGAACCACTGATGCCAGAGAATGTCATTTTTGTAGGCAAAACACCTTCTGAAGTGTTATAGGAGTATTGTGTCTGCAACTCATTGTCAAACAGTAAAGAGATCCTCAAAAATGTCAACATACAGATAAGTAGAGATAAAAGGATAAAGCAACTGTTGTAAAATGTTAACATTAGGGAACACTGAGTGAAAGATATTTACACTATCATTCTTGCAACTTTTTTGTATGACTGAAATTGTCAAAATTAAAAATATGTAATGACTTGGGTAATAAGTGTTAGGGTCATCTGTCACTAAATCAGAGACTTTATCATCCACAGAGTAACAACTGTCCAGTATTAATCTCCCAACCCCTTAATTCCAGATTGGTGTACAATACATACTTCTGCCTACTCACCACCTTCTCTAGGATGTCTACCAAGCACTTCAAATTCATTTTTACTCCCTCCACAGCAAACAGTCTCAAAACCTCTTCCAGTAGCATTCTACATCTGCTATTAAACCATTTACGAAATTGCTCAAGCCAAAAGCCTTGAAGTCATCAGCTCTTCTTTGTGAATACTCAACATTTATAAACACTTCTCACCTCCTCTTCGCACCCTAATCCAAGTCACTACTGTGTCTTGCCAGGAGTATTTCTAGAGCCTCCTCGTATGCCTATCTGTTTCTACTATAATTCATTTGCTATGCACTACCTAAATGATTTTTATAAAGTATAAATCATGATGTCAGTCTCCTGCTGGCAAATCATTTCACCATAGAATTCGATATAAAGTACTTCCCTTGTTTATAAGCTCTTAAGTGATCAGGCCTGTGACTGCTTCTCCTACTTCACTTCCTTCTATTTCATCCTTATTGACACGCTTCACCCCAACTGGATATGGTATGCAGAAGATTTCCATATCCTAATCCCTGGAGCCTGTGAATATGTTTCTTTAGATGGTAGAGGGGATGTGCAGATATGAGTAAGGTACAGGTCTCCAGGTGGGGAGATTACTCAATTATCCAGCTGGGCCCAGTATAATTCATTAACTACAGCAAAATTCTGAAAACCAATTGATCTGTGGTAGGATTCTATATTAATAGGTTCCTAACAGTTTCCAGATGATGCAGTTACTGCTAGTTACTTTGAGAACCACTGATGCCAGAGAATGTCATTTTTGTAGGCAAAACACCTTCTGAAGTGTTATAGGAGTATTGTGTCTGCAACTCATTGTCAAACAGTAAAGAGATCCTCAAAAATGTCAACATACAGATAAGTAGAGATAAAAGGATAAAGCAACTGTTGTAAAATGTTAACATTAGGGAACACTGAGTGAAAGATATTTACACTATCATTCTTGCAACTTTTTTGTATGACTGAAATTGTCAAAATTAAAAATATGTAATGACTTGGGTAATAAGTGTTAGGGTCATCTGTCACTAAATCAGAGACTTTATCATCCACAGAGTAACAACTGTCCAGTATTAATCTCCCAACCCCTTAATTCCAGATTGGTGTACAATACATACTTCTGCCTACTCACCACCTTCTCTAGGATGTCTACCAAGCACTTCAAATTCATTTTTACTCCCTCCACAGCAAACAGTCTCAAAACCTCTTCCAGTAGCATTCTACATCTGCTATTAAACCATTTACGAAATTGCTCAAGCCAAAAGCCTTGAAGTCATCAGCTCTTCTTTGTGAATACTCAACATTTATAAACACTTCTCACCTCCTCTTCGCACCCTAATCCAAGTCACTACTGTGTCTTGCCAGGAGTATTTCTAGAGCCTCCTCGTATGCCTATCTGTTTCTACTATAATTCATTTGCTATGCACTACCTAAATGATTTTTATAAAGTATAAATCATGATGTCAGTCTCCTGCTGGCAAATCATTTCACCATAGAATTCGATATAAAGTACTTCCCTTGTTTATAAGCTCTTAAGTGATCAGGCCTGTGACTGCTTCTCCTACTTCACTTCCTTCTATTTCATCCTTATTGACACGCTTCACCCCAACTGGATATGGTATGCAGAAGATTTCCATATCCTAATCCCTGGAGCCTGTGAATATGTTTCTTTAGATGGTAGAGGGGATGTGCAGATATGAGTAAGGTACAGGTCTCCAGGTGGGGAGATTACTCAATTATCCAGCTGGGCCCAGTATAATCACAGGCACCCCTTTAAATGAAAGAGAGATGCAGGTGAATGAGACTCAGACAAGGAGACATGATGATGCAAGCAGGTGTGAGAGTCTGGGATTGAAGATGTTCTGCTGTTGTTGGCTTTGAAGATGGAAGGGCCACAAGCCGATGACATTCTGGAAGTCAGAAGTTCAAATCAAGTTTCACAGGGCTAAAATCACTGTGTCAGCAGGGCTGCACATTCCTTTTAAAGACTCTAGGGAAGAATGATTCTCTTGCTTTTTCTGACTTCTAGAGGCCACCTGCATCCCTGGGCTTGTGGCTACCTCCCCCATCCTTAAAGACCTCAGTGGAGCATCTGCCAACCTCTCCTTGACTCTGCTTCCTTCTTGCAGTTACAGGTATCCTTGCGATTAAGTTTGGGCCCATCATACAACCCAGGATAAACTGCCCGTCTTACCACTTTACTGGAAATTCTTGCAGAAACTTATGACTCTGGCCAGCAATTTATTATGTAAAGGAATATTGAAACACTCCAATCAGTGATGTTGGGGTAACAGGAGACATACTAATATATACCAGTAAATAAGTTGGTAAAATCCTTAATCACATCTGCAAAACCCATTTTGTTATGCATGGTAATAATATACTCAGAAGTTCCTAGGACTTAAAGAGGGACATCTTTTGGAGGCTATTATTCTGCCTGCTACATAAGTTCCATGACCTTATATGATGAACATGTTGGAATTGCTTCTTCATTTCTGGGTCTCACACTTTGAGATACCAGCAAATCAAGCATATTCGCAGAACAAGCATAATAGTCACCTCATTTATGGATCTGTTCAAAGAACCATATAGATTTACCTAAGAGAAGAGGCACTTAGACTGAAGTGATTTGGGCACTATGGAAACTATACTTTCAAAAAACTGGCAGATAAGTGGCTTTGGTTAATTAAGTACAGGACCCTAGTTAGCTAGGAAGTGTAACAATAAATTATGAATGTTCAGGAAATGGGGCTGTAATTCTAAACTGAAAATGAAAATCAACATCTTTGAATCATTCATTTCCAATCAAAAGGCGCTACTATACAGCGTCACAAAATCATCTGATTTATTGTTTCCTGAATAAAAGACAGTATCTAGAATATTTAGCTTAATTGCTTATGGTTAAACACTCTTTAGCAAATCAGGGCATTTTAATTTTTCAGATGTCAGTGTTACCTTGTTATTCTCATGATGACTTGAGATATTCTGTAAAATAACATAAATTACAGAGAAAGAAAGAGATCCTAGCGATCCATTGGTCCAAATCTGCCATTTCTAATAAGTCAGTCTTACCTAGAGGTTAAGAAAAATAGTCAATCTTATCCAAAAGTTAACCTGTGCGGGTGAGACGGGGAGTCTCAGGGAAGACAAACAAAAATTATGCAATGGGAGCAGGGTTGAGATTTTTTTCTTGATGCTTGCAAGGTCGTTAAGTTAAATGTACTTAAATGCTTTATGGTTGTTTATGATCGTAATGTTTCTAATAAAACTATTTTCAACTTTTTGACAAGCAAAACCAAGAAGTACCGCGTGTTGGGTAGGCAACCTGTGGTCTTGAGCAAGTAACTCAGCCTCACCCTCTAGAGGAATGAAATGGGATAAGGTATGAAAGCTTTGGAAAGTCAGCGTTCCTATCTACGCCTGCGATAGTTGTTAGGGTTTGGCTCTTATTTGCCCACTTTTACAAAGACAAATTGGCAACTCCGAAACGTTAAAATAATGGTTCTTTAATAGATAATCCCAACCCGCAAACTAGAGGTAAGGAACTAAAGGTGCCTAAACCATCCATTAAGTCCACACTCCGCCACTAGAGGTTGCGGCAGAAACGGCCGGAAGTACCTTTGCCCTTAACTAACATGGCGTCCAGGTGATTTCACGTTCTTGCCTCTGCCGTAATCGAGCTCGGCAGCCCCTCGCGGTTTTCCCAGAGCTCACCGTGCGGTTTAGCAAACTCCCCTAGCCCGTCCCTTCACGCGGGGCGGAGCTACGAAGGAGATTCTGCTTAGTGATTGGTTGCGGCGCGTTAGGAACACGGCTACGGGAAGAGGGGGGCGGGTGTTGAACAGTGATTGGTTGCCGAGAGGCGGGGCAACTCGACCGGTGGAGAAGTAGACGCGGCGGAGGAGTGAGCCATGAGTCAGGCGGCCAAGGTGACTGGGTCCGGGCTGGGTTTGAGGGGTTGGATTTGATGCCGGAGGGGAGGGTAAGAGAGCGGCCTTGTGAACGTAATCGGAAGTCTGTAATTAAGGTTCAGGACCCTCCCTAGAAGATGTGGCCTTTACACTCGAGAAGCCTGTAACTAACCCTGGAGGGCTGTCGAGGGTTTTTGTGCAGGTGGCGCAGGAGGCCGGCGGTTCAGGTGGTCCTACACTTCTTCATCTGCCAGGTACGGAATGTTTATCCGTGATGCACTCAGATGACGTGGGTTCTACCCCCTTTCCTCCTCCACGCCGAGCGTTTCAGTGAGGGCCCCATTTCACATCATTGGGAATTGTACAAGACCCTAAAATCCTACGCTGAAACCATCCAATGAGGTGAGAGGTTTCGAGGTTTCGTCGGATAACTGGAAGGTGCATAGGCGTCTAGGAACCAGGGAGACCAAGTCCCGGCAAAAAAAAAAAAAAAAAGCACTTAGCGAGACAGAACAGAGACCGGAGATTCCTGAGTGCTCTGAACGAGCTTTGGGAGGTGATGGCCCCTTCAGAGTGGAGGCCACATATTCCTGGTCAAACTGATGCGCAGGAGGCCAGCGTACAATCCTCTGAGGCTAGCCCACCCTGACCTTAACTATTATCGGTATGGCCAGTTGAGACCAGTCCTTGTCACTGATTGAGACCAGAGACATGGAAAAGAAATTGGGCTGCTCTGCTATAGTGAGAAAAAGCTTTAATGGTTAGTTAATAACAGGGAGCCACCAAGAGTGCCTCCTGTACTGCTGACCTCAGTGGTCTTAGTGCATTTTAATATATGTCAGGACTGATAGAATTGTGAAGGGTTATTCTTTCAAAAACCTTACAGAGTGTCCTTAATAGCTATAAGTAGCCCTCAATAGCTGGCATTTAGCCTGTACTTTATAGGCGTGGAGAACGCGACAGTAACTTGATACAGAAGTCTGGCAGGTAGAGTTTCAAACAGTCACTTAAATACAAGTGTAGTAACTGCTTTGCATCGAAAATTCAGTATATTTTTGTCAGAATAACTGAGATTTAACCTGTCTGGAGGGACGCAAAAGAAAAAAAACAATCCCTTATAGAAGTATAAATTAGCTTGGATGGGAGAGAGGTTCAGGAGGGAGGGAACATAAGTATACCTGTGGCTAATTCATGTTGATGTATGGGAGAAACCAACACAATATTGTGTTGCAATTATCCACCAATTAAGAAAAAAAATTTTTTTTAAGAAATAAATTACCTAGGAGAAGAGAAAAGAGTATTCTGTAAAGAGGAAGTAGCATATAGACCATCCTTTATGTGGAAAGTTGCTTGGAAAACTTGAATACAATGAAATTAAATAGAATTCATTCCAAAAATGCTTTTGGTGAGAATGAGAACTATCATGTGTAGAAGATACTTGTGCTAAGTGTAAAAAGGTGACAGAGAAACCTCTAAGAAGTTAGGGACATATCAAGTAAGTGTAGTAAGTGCCTAGTGCTATGGATGTACTCAAGAGAGGCATATAGCCGAGACTCAGAAGATAGATAATAACCAACTAAAGTGAAACCTAGGACAGAAATTCTATCTTCCACCTTTGAAATTAGCCTATTATTCAAGAAAATAGAAGCAAAAAGGCTAATTTGTCAGATTTAAACAGGTCTTCCAATAAAGAATTGATTTTCCATGTACACTGCCTAAATTTGTCCAATCAATATAAGTACAAGAGGACCAGAAGAGAGTCTGACCTGTTATTAAAATGTAAAGTATAGAAATCTATATTTTAATAGCATTTATTAACTACAAGCTGATATGAGCTCCAAGGCAGTAGTGATGACATTTTCTCTTTTTTTTTTTTTTTTTTTTTAATTTTGGCCTCTTTCTATTGATTTTTTTATTTATTTGTTTTTCCTCCATCTTTATTCTTTGGCCTGTGTGGGCCTCCCATTGCAGTGGCCTCTCTGGAGTGCTGCAGAGCGCAGACTCTGAGCACATGCGCTCCAGAGTGCTGGCTCATAACTGGACACACCAGTCCAGCCGCTCCTTTGCACGTGGGATCTTTCCAGGCCAGGGATCGAGCCAGTGTCCCTTACACTGTGAGGCAGACTCTACCCTCTGAAAATTCCAGTATATTTTTGTCAGAATAACTGAGATTTAACCTGTCTGGAGGGACGCAAAAGAAAAAAAACAATCCCTTATAGAAGTATAAATTAGCTTGGATGGGAGAGAGGTTCAGGAGGGAGGGAACATAAGTATACCTGTGGCTAATTCATGTTGATGTATGGGAGAAACCAACACAATATTGTGTTGCAATTATCCACCAATTAAGAAAAAAAATTTTTTTTAAGAAATAAATTACCTAGGAGAAGAGAAAAGAGTATTCTGTAAAGAGGAAGTAGCATATAGACCATCCTTTATGTGGAAAGTTGCTTGGAAAACTTGAATACAATGAAATTAAATAGAATTCATTCCAAAAATGCTTTTGGTGAGAATGAGAACTATCATGTGTAGAAGATACTTGTGCTAAGTGTAAAAAGGTGACAGAGAAACCTCTAAGAAGTTAGGGACATATCAAGTAAGTGTAGTAAGTGCCTAGTGCTATGGATGTACTCAAGAGAGGCATATAGCCGAGACTCAGAAGATAGATAATAACCAACTAAAGTGAAACCTAGGACAGAAATTCTATCTTCCACCTTTGAAATTAGCCTATTATTCAAGAAAATAGAAGAAAAAAGGCTAATTTGTCAGATTTAAACAGGTCTTCCAATAAAGAATTGATTTTCCATGTACACTGCCTAAATTTGTCCAATCAATATAAGTACAAGAGGACCAGAAGAGAGTCTGACCTGTTATTAAAATGTAAAGTATAGAAATCTATATTTTAATAGCATTTATTAACTACAAGCTGATATGAGCTCCAAGGCAGTAGTGATGACATTTTCTCTTTTTTTTTTTTTTTTAATTTTGGCCTCTTTCTATTGATTTTTTTATTTATTTGTTTTTCCTCCATCTTTATTCTTTGGCCTGTGTGGGCCTCCCATTGCAGTGGCCTCTCTGGAGTGCTGCAGAGCGCAGACTCTGAGCACATGCGCTCCAGAGTGCTGGCTCATAACTGGACACACCAGTCCAGCCGCTCCTTTGCACGTGGGATCTTTCCAGGCCAGGGATCGAGCCAGTGTCCCTTACACTGTGAGGCAGACTCTACCCTCTGAACCATCAGGGAAGTCCTGACATTTTCTTTTTTGGCGGGGGTGGGGCGGCGGGGTTTGGTTTGGGGAAGGAGTGGCTGGTTGGGCGGGCCACTTCTGTTGGTCTTTCATTTATCTGTTTTCATTCATCTTGGTTCTTTTGGGCCGTGTGGCCTCTGTTGTCACAGAGGACCTGCTCTGGGAGCTCCTGCTGGGTAATTGGACACATCGGTCCTGTGGCTCCGCAGCACGTGGGATCTTCCCAGGCAGGGATTGAACTGCCGCCCCTTGCACTGCAAGGCCGTGTCCTTACCCACTGGACCACCAAGGAAGCCCTGACATTTTCTTAATACTAGTTCTTTAAGTAAGGATACCGATTGCTATACTGATGGAATCATTTTCTTTTTTCCCTAAGTAGCATGTGAAATGATTAGGCTTACTTACTTTTCACCTCCTTCTTAATTCCTTGTTACCTCTTTGACCACTCTTGTAATACTGAATTCTCTGGTTTTCTATGATGTTCCACCGTCTTTAATGTCTGTCAATGATCTTTTCAAGACAAATCTTGGCTTTTACTATCAAACTCCTAAATTTTTTTCCAGTCTGTACACATTGCTCAATTCCAAAGCCACTTCCATGTTTTTAGATATTTGTTAAAGCAGCGTCCCACTTCCCAGTAGTAAAATCTGTGTTAGTTTCCTATGGCTTCTCTAAGAAGTTGCCACAATTTTGTATTTTGGAAATACAAAATGAGGTCACCTTTACGTGTACTGAGGATTAGGATGTCAACATGTCTTTTGTGGAGACACACAATTCAAGCCATAACAAGATAGATATACCAAATTTTATTTATCCATTCATGAGTTGGCAGACGTTGGGTTTCTTTCTGCTTTGTAACTATTTTCTGTAATCTTACTGTCAACATTCATGTACAAGTTTTTGTATGAACGTATATTTTCATCTTGGTTGTCAATACCTAGGCATGAAATTGCTGAGTCATTAATCTTCCCTGGTGGCTCAGACAGTAAAGAATCTGCCTGCAATGCAGGAGACCCTGATTTCATCCCTGGGTCGGGAAGATCCCCTGGAGAAGGAAATGGCAACCCACTCCAGTATTCTTGCCTGGAGAATTTCATGAACAGAGAAGCCTGGCGGGCATAGTCCATGGGATTGCAAAGAGTCAGACATGACTGAGTGAGAAACACATTACTCTGTGTTTAACTTTTTGAACAGCTGCTAAACTGTTTTCCAGAGCAATTACAGGATTTTCCATTCTTACTAGCAATGTGTAATAGTTTCAGTTTTTCCACATCTTTGCCAACACATGTTAGTGACTGTCTTTTTGATTGTAGCCATTCTACTGGGATGAAACAGTATCTCACTGAGATTTAAATTTGTATTTCCCATTTGGCAGATTATGTTGAGCATCTTTTCATGGCCTTAGTAGCTATTTTTCTGTCTTCATTTGAGAAATGTTCAAATCCTTTGCCTGTGTTTAGTCTTTTGAATTGTAAAAGTTCTTTATATGCCTGCTATCATGTATGTGATTTATAAACATTTTCTTTCGTTCCACAGTTTGTCTTTTTTCTTTTCTTGAGTGTCCTTCCCTTTCAAAAAAAAGTATGTGATTTATAAACATGTTTCTTCGTTCCACTTTGGCTTTCAAGAAGCTATCAAACTCCTAAATTTTTTTCCAGTCTGTACACATTGCTCATTTTCCCCATGTTTTTAGATATTTGTTAAAGCAGCGTCCACTTCCCAGTAGTAAAATCTGTGTTAGTTTCCTATGGCTTCTCTAAGAAGTTGCCACAATTTTGTATTTTGGAAATACAAAATGAGGTCACCTTTACGTGTACTGAGGATTAGGATGTCAACATGTCTTTTGTGGAGACACACAATTCAAGCCATAACAAGATAGATATACCAAATTTTATTTATCCATTCATGAGTTGGCAGACGTTGGGTTTCTTTCTGCTTTGTAACTATTTTCTGTAATCTTACTGTCAACATTCATGTACAAGTTTTTGTATGAACGTATATTTTCATCTTGGTTGTCAATACCTAGGCATGAAATTGCTGAGTCATTAATCTTCCCTGGTGGCTCAGACAGTAAAGAATCTGCCTGCAATACAGAAGACCCTGATTTCATCCCTGGGTTGGGAAGATCCCCTGGAGAAGGACATGGAAACCCACTCCAGTATTCTTGCCTGGAGAATTCCATGGACAGAGGAGCCTGGCGGGCATAGTCCATGGGATTGCAAAGAGTCAGACATGACTGAGTGAGAAACACATTACTCTGTGTTTAACTTTTTGAACAGCTGCTAAACTGTTTTCCAGAGCAATTACAGGATTTTCCATTCTTACTAGCAATGTGTAATAGTTTCAGTTTTTCCACATCTTTGCCAACACATGTTAGTGACTGTCTTTTTGATTGTAGCCATTCTACTGGGATGAAACAGTATCTCACTGAGATTTAAATTTGTATTTCCCATTTGGCAGATTATGTTGAGCATCTTTTCATGGCCTTAGTAGCTATTTTTCTGTCTTCATTTGAGAAATGTTCAAATCCTTTGCCTGTGTTTAGTCTTTTGAATTGTAAAAGTTCTTTATATGCCTGCTATCATGTATGTGATTTATAAACATTTTCTTTCGTTCCACAGTTTGTCTTTTTTCTTTTCTTGAGTGTCCTTCCCCTTTCTGTTTTTAAATTGTATATATATATTTTTAGTTTTTATAAAGGGGATAAGTGTGCAAAATGTAAAAAGTCAAGTAGTATTATACAGAAACCAGTAGGTATCCACTCCTTTCTGTATATTCCTAATACCTGCTCCCCAGATATAAACACTTTTAATCATTTCATATTTCCGAATAGCATATTTAAACTACTACTAACTTTTTTCCCTCTTTGGAGATATTTATTGACCTTGGTCTATGAAAATTGAGGACTTTGTTGTTCATTTGCTAAGCTGTGTACAACTTTTTGGAATCCCATGAACTGCAGTACACCAGGTTTCCCTGTCCTTCACTATCATCCAGAGTTTTGCCCGTTGAGTCAGAGATACTGTCTAACCGTCCCATCCTTTGCTGTCCCCTTCTCCTCCTGCCTTTAGTCTTTCCCAGCATCAGGGTCTTTTCCAGTGAGTCAGCTTTTCACGTCAGGTGGCCAAAGTGCTGGAGCTTCAGCTTCAGCATCAGTCCTTCCAATTGAGAGTTGGTTTGGAATTCAGAGTTGGTTTCCTTTAAGATTTGACTGAGGGCTTAAGTGCAGGAGACATGAGTTTGATCCCTGATCTGGGAGGATCCCACATACTGCGGAGTTAATAGGCCCATGGGTCACAACTATTGAGCCTGCACTCTAGAGCCTCGGAGCCACAACTGTTCAGCCCGTGTACCGCAACTACTGAAGCCCTTGAGCCCTAGAGCCTGAGTTTCACAATAAGAGAAGTCGCCTCAATAAGAAGCCTGCTCACCTCAACTAGAGCATACCCGCTCCCTGCAATGAGAGAAGAGCCTGTGGCAGCAGTGAAAACCCAGAATAGCCCAATGAATAAATGAATTAATAATAATAAAAAAAGACTTGACTGGGTTGATCTTGCAGTCGGAGGGATTCTCAAGATTCTTCTCCAGTGCTGTTATTTGAAAGCATCGATTCTTTGACCCCCAGCTTACTTATAGTCCAACTCACATCCATATATGACTACTAGAAAAACCATAGCTTTGACTATACAGATCTTGGTCAGCAAAGTGACGTTTTTGCTTTTTAATATGCTATCCAAATTGGTTATAGCTTCTCTTCCAAAGAGCAAGCATCTTTTAATTTCATGGCTGCCATGACTGTCTGGAGTCAAGTTGAGGAATAAGTTCCCTCTAAGATCTTATTCCTCTGAATATACAAATATTGGTGAATCCATTTTCATTTATATTATTATGATTATACAGAATTGGTCTACATCTGGGCCTTCTAATATAAATGGATGATTATGTTGCCTTTCTTTTTTGTAAGTCTTAAGTGTTTCTTGAAGTTAATAACCTGCTTTATTGACCTTGGTCTATGAAAATTGAGGACTTTGTTGTTCATTTGCTAAGCTGTGTACAACTTTTGGAATCCATGAACTGCAGTACACCAGGTTTCCTGTCCTTCACTATCATCCAGAGTTTTGCCCGTTGAGTCAGAGATACTGTCTAACCGTCCCATCCTTTGCTGTCCCCTTCTCCTCCTGCCTTTAGTCTTTCCCAGCATCAGGGTCTTTTCCAGTGAGTCAGCTTTTCACGTCAGGTGGCCAAAGTGCTGGAGCTTCAGCTTCAGCATCAGTCCTTCCAATTGAGAGTTGGTTTGGAATTCAGAGTTGGTTTCCTTTAAGATTTGACTGAGGGCTTAAGTGCAGGAGACATGAGTTTGATCCCTGATCTGGGAGGATCCCACATACTGCGGAGTTAATAGGCCCATGGGTCACAACTATTGAGCCTGCACTCTAGAGCCTCGGAGCCACAACTGTTCAGCCCGTGTACCGCAACTACTGAAGCCCTTGAGCCCTAGAGCCTGAGTTTCACAATAAGAGAAGTCGCCTCAATAAGAAGCCTGCTCACCTCAACTAGAGCATACCCGCTCCCTGCAATGAGAGAAGAGCCTGTGGCAGCAGTGAAAACCCAGAATAGCCCAATGAATAAATGAATTAATAATAATAAAAAAAGACTTGACTGGGTTGATCTTGCAGTCGGAGGGATTCTCAAGATTCTTCTCCAGTGCTGTTATTTGAAAGCATCGATTCTTTGACCCCCAGCTTACTTATAGTCCAACTCACATCCATATATGACTACTAGAAAAACCATAGCTTTGACTATACAGATCTTGGTCAGCAAAGTGACGTTTTTGCTTTTTAATATGCTATCCAAATTGGTTATAGCTTCTCTTCCAAAGAGCAAGCATCTTTTAATTTCATGGCTGCCATGACTGTCTGGAGTCAAGTTGAGGAATAAGTTCCCTCTAAGATCTTATTCCTCTGAATATACAAATATTGGTGAATCCATTTTCATTTATATTATTATGATTATACAGAATTGGTCTACATCTGGGCCTTCTAATATAAATGGATGATTATGTTGCCTTTCTTTTTTGTAAGTCTTAAGTGTTTCTTGAAGTTAATAACTGCTTTGTTTTTATTATTGTTTTCCTACATATCTGTCCCCAAACTGTGAACAAAACTGATGTCTACTAGTATTATTTCTTTCCTACCATCATCTTTTCTGAAGCAATTCAGCCTTTTGCTGTAGTTCAGAATAGTTGCTTTTGACCTATATTTGTCCTTCACCATCATCTCTGTCTCTCCTATGTTGGATTACCTGTCTCTCTTGTGTGTGTGTAATTTATCCCCTTGTTTTCGTGGAGCATAGTCTTCTGTAGCTTTCCGAGAAAGGGAGTATGGCAGATAAGAGATTTTGCATTTCTGAAAATGTCTTTTTGCCATGGCAGTTAGATGCTAGTTGGGATATGTAACTTCAGTATTTTATACCATTGTCTACTCACAGTGATACTATTTAGAAACCAGGTAGAATTCTAGTTTTTTTTTTTTTTTTCCCCTCCTCTTGCTTGTTGTCTTTTTTTGTTTGTTTTTAATTTTTATTTATTTATTTATTTTGGCTATTCTGGGTTTTCACTGCTGCCACAGGCTCTTCTCTAGTTGCAGGGAGTGGGGGCTACTCTCTAATTGAGGTGAGCAGGCTTTTTGTTGTGGTAACTTGTAAAATTCAGGCTCTAGGGCTCACAGGCTTCAGTAGTTGTGGCACATGGGCTCCATAGTTGCAGCTCACGGTCTTAGTTGTTCCGCAGTATGTGGGATCTTCCTGGATTAGGGATTGAACCTGTGTCTCCTGCATTGACAGGTGAACTCTTCGCCACATCCGTACTAGAAAACCATAGCTTTGACTATACAGATCTTGGTCAGCAAAGTGACGTTTTTGCTTTTTAATATGCTATCCAAATTGGTTATAGCTTCTCTTCCAAAGAGCAAGCATCTTTTAATTTCATGGCTGCCATGACTGTCTGGAGTCAAGTTGAGGAATAAGTTCCCTCTAAGATCTTATTCCTCTGAATATACAAATATTGGTGAATCCATTTTCATTTATATTATTATGATTATACAGAATTGGTCTACATCTGGGCCTTCTAATATAAATGGATGATTATGTTGCCTTTCTTTTTTGTAAGTCTTAAGTGTTTCTTGAAGTTAATAACTGCTTTGTTTTTATTATTGTTTTCCTACATATCTGTCCCCAAACTGTGAACAAAACTGATGTCTACTAGTATTATTTCTTTCCTACCATCATCTTTTCTGAAGCAATTCAGCCTTTTGCTGTAGTTCAGAATAGTTGCTTTTGACCTATATTTGTCCTTCACCATCATCTCTGTCTCTCCTATGTTGGATTACCTGTCTCTCTTGTGTGTGTGTAATTTATCCCCTTGTTTTCGTGGAGCATAGTCTTCTGTAGCTTTCGAGAAAGGGAGTATGGCAGATAAGAGATTTTGCATTTCTGAAAATGTCTTTTTGCCATGGCAGTTAGATGCTAGTTGGGATATGTAACTTCAGTATTTTATACCATTGTCTACTCACAGTGATACTATTTAGAAACCAGGTAGAATTCTAGTTTTTTTTTTTTTTTTCCCCTCCTCTTGCTTGTTGTCTTTTTTTGTTTGTTTTTAATTTTTATTTATTTATTTATTTTGGCTATTCTGGGTTTTCACTGCTGCCACAGGCTCTTCTCTAGTTGCAGGGAGTGGGGGCTACTCTCTAATTGAGGTGAGCAGGCTTTTTGTTGTGGTAACTTGTAAAATTCAGGCTCTAGGGCTCACAGGCTTCAGTAGTTGTGGCACATGGGCTCCATAGTTGCAGCTCACGGTCTTAGTTGTTCCGCAGTATGTGGGATCTTCCTGGATTAGGGATTGAACCTGTGTCTCCTGCATTGACAGGTGAACTCTTCGCCACTGAGCTACCAGGGAAGCCTGCTTTCTAGTTTTCTATTTTTATACATCAACTGTTTTTTCCTCTAAGATTTTTTTTATATTAAGATTGTACTGAACTTACATCATGATATGCTGCAACTTGGCTTTTGTGTTGAGCATTTAGTGGAATCTTTTCCCTGTTCTCTCTTGTTGAAGATCCTGTGACCATAACTATTGGATCATCCAGACTACTCTTTTATTATCCTTTCTTCAGTTTCTGTCTCTGAATTTTCATTCTGCTTTCTTTTCAGTTTTTCTCAACTTAATCTTTGCAGTCACTCACTTGATATCCAAGGGCTTTGGGGCATTTTCTGAACATTGCTTTTTAAAATTTACTGTAACTTCTTTTTGTTGTTATTCCATGTTTGCAATAACTTATGTTACTGAGGAAGTTCTTTGTCATTTATCAGTCTTTGTTTTGTTTTTACTTTTATGTTTTCTGCTTCCGGTTTCTGTTTTGGTGTCTGCGTTTAATGCTGTAGGTTTTCTAATATATGTAAAATACTGGACTTAGTGCCTGGCACAAAGGATACACTCAGTAAAGTTTAGGTATTGTTATATGGTGAATGGAGTGCGGGCAAGGAGGGAATGGGGCCTGAGTGACAGATATCTGTCAGTAGTCTAAGCACGAGATTGGGAGAGTTCAGAATGGAAATTGGGGTGATGGAGAATATACAGAAGATTAGAAAAGTCTCTTTGTTGTCTCTGAGGAGTAAGGTAGATTTAAAGAATGACCTAGGGCTTCCCCTGGTGGTCCAGTGGGTAAGGACACCGCCTTGCAGTGCAAGGGGCGCCGGTTTGATCCCTGGCCTGGGAAGATCCCACGTGCTGCGGAGCGGCTGGACCGATGTGTCCAATTACCGAGCCGGAGCTCTGGAGCGCATGCGCCCAGAGCCGGCGCTCAGCAACGACAGACGCCACCGCGATGGGAGGCCCACAGGAGCCAAAGAACAAAGACGAATGAAAATAGAGAAATGAAAGATCAATAGAAGTGGCCCGCCTGCTCCCCTCCCTCCCCAACCCGACCCCCACCCAAAATATATAAATAAATCTTAAAAAAAAAAAAAAAAAAGAATGACCTAGCAGTTTCTGACTTGAGAAGTTCACTTTTGTCCGTAACTGAATTTGAGAGGACAGAAGAAAGAGCAATATTGAGGGGACAGTATTGAATTCATTTTGTTGTTGTTATTGTTGCTGTTAAGCAGTCTTAAGTATTCAGAAGTCTCAGCATTCTACTTCTTTTTTGAGAAATCGTAATTAAACTTTCCTAAATTATCTGAAATACCATCCTTCTGGGCTCTTTTAAGATGTAATGTATTCATGAATTCCTGTGCATTTGTGTGTGACTTTAAGAGCAGGTGAAGGTCTATGTTAAGAAAAATGAGAACACATATATACCAAACTAGTAAAGTTGGCTACCTTAGCAAACTAGTTTTGGCAGGGGATCATTAACTTTTTAACCTTTCTCGTATTGTTTTGTTTCAAAAAATTTTGTATTATTTTTGTAAATACATTAGGCTAGTTTTTGTTTTAATTTAAAGATCAATTATCAAGGGAAAGTTATTTTGGCCAACCCTTATTTTCACCAGCTACTTTGAAAAATAATATAAGAAACAAAAGAAATACTGTTGAATCCTTGTAATTATGTAAAATGTGGAATTTTTTTCTTTTGAGGTCTAAATTCTAATTTTCTTTCCAGGTTTTACGACTCTTTAAAACATTACACAGGACCAGACAACAGGTTTTTAGAAATGATGCTCGGGCATTAGAAGGTAAGTTTATCTTTTGCCCTTTTGGAGCAAGTCCATGTTTTAGTTGACTGCTGATAATCCAGGAGACCCTGTATAGTCAAGACCTATCTTGGAGAATGACCTTCACTATCTCTTATCTAATGTTTGTTTTTTGTTGCGTTTTTCTTTTAATGAGTTTACATTACACTTCTTTGAGAAGTATCTACTTAAAGAAAAAAATTTAAAGGTCAAGTTTTCATAAAGAATCAGGGAAGAAAGGATCAGAATTTCAGTGCTCTCCATTGCTTGCCTTATGCTCAAGTCATGAAACTCTTTTCTCTATTATATAACCAAAATTTAGCATTGTCTAGGACCAGATACTATCATATTGTTAATGCCTATGTCTTTCTAGAAGTGATGGCAGCTTTAAATGGGAATCTATCACAAATGATCCATATTCAGTATTTCACTAAAGTGGTTTCTGTCTTATCCAGAACTCAGACCTCTAAAGCTTAGGTTCTGTATTGTTCACATTGTTTCTGAAGCTCTTTAAGGGGACATCTTGGGAGGGGGCGTATATACATTGGGAGATTGGGAGTGACCTACACACTCCTGTATATAAAATAGATAACTAATAAGACACAGGATAACTCAAATAGCACAGAGAACTCTACTCAGTACTCTGTAATGACTGATATGGGAAATAATCTAAAAAAGAGTAGATATATGTTTCATGTGGGGCTTTCCTGGTAGCTCAGTGTTAAGAATCCACTTGTAGTTAGAAGCTGCAGGAAATGCAGTTTCTATTCCTGGGACAGGAATATCCCCTGGTGGAGGGCATGGCAACCCACTCCAGTATTCTTGCCTGGAGATTCCTCATGAACAGAGGAGCCTGGCAGGCTATAGTCCACAGGCTCATAAAATGTCGGACGTGACTGAAGCAACTTAGCACGCAAGCACATATGTGTGTATATATATATAACTGATTCACTTTGCTGTACAGCAGGATCTATAACACAACATTGTAAATCAACCGTATACCAATTAATTAAAAAAAAAAATTCAACCTCCTTAAGAAAAAAAGAGGGCATCTATGTAAATGTCCCCACTGTGCCTAAGAATTCAAGTTTTTGTAATTTATCAAAAATATTTCTTGAATATTAAAAGTATATGGCTCACATTATATGTATGTTACAGAAATTCCTCATTTATTTTTTATCATAGCCCTGTAAGGTAGTTACTGTTATCATCTCTAGTTTTTCAGATGGGAAAACTGACAGTATGTGAAAGGATTTGCCCTCCATCATGCTTAATAAGAGGTGGAGCTGGGATTCAGCCTCTGCGTTGGGGCTCCAAAGCCTAAACTCTTAACCACCTTACATACTGAGATGTAGTGAGCATAGAAGGAACGTTCTATGGCTAATCTCCATCACCATAGCATATTTTTGTGCCTTTAAATGTTCAGTGAAATAATTTTAAGAGTAGCTAACAATACATGTTCACTAAGCACTTTACATGATTGTTCTATTAAATGCTCGCAGTAACACTATGAGGCACTTTATCAGTTATATTAAATTATTCTGCTGTAGCAGTGCCAAATCAAAGTGGACTATATGAACGAAAGTTTCATTTATCAGTCACTTTACTCGTCAGCCAAGGCACTCAAAATTATTTACACGTCCTCTTTGCTTCTGTATCTTCATTTTAAGTATTTTGGAGGAGGGATGGTTAGATATGCTTGTTTGTATTGAGTTTTGCTATCTTTTAAAAAAGCATTTTAATTTAAATCCTTAGATTTACAAAAACAAAGTATTAATTTACATTTATTAGGATCTCATAGCTAGAGGTTCAAGTGAAATTAGAAATAAAGAAGCAGAAAACAGAAGTATTTGAATGCTAAAAATATATATTAGTTTTAATTACAAATTTGCCAGCCTGTAAAAAAACTCTCCAAAAGATTTGTAAAATACATTTCTTATTTTTATACTTTGTTTTACACAAGGCAAAATCATTTTTTTCTACTAGAGAAGTAGTAGATATATGTATATAGCATATAGTACTGTAATATAATGAAAAATAAGTAAATTAGAAAAGCAAAGAAATATATGTGTTTTTTTTTTTTTTTTTCTAGCAGCCAGAATAAAGATAAATGAGGAATTCAAATGTAATAAAACTGAAACTTCTCCTAAGAAAATAGAAGAGGTAAAGTATTAAGTGTTTCAATTATGGTAAAACTCAAATTTTAGTTACTAGAGGAAATGATAAAAATGGAGAGATTTTATAAAATAATACAATTACTTTATAGTTGAAGCTGTCACAACAGTAGATGACCTTCACTTGTCTGGCATGGCTCACTGCCCCAGGGTCCTGTGCCTGCACCTGTGAGATAGCAAGCTGCCAGGTGAACAGAAGATGAGTGTAGCCATGATCACAGCAAGAGCAGCCTCTGCGTTGGGGCTCCAAAGCCTAAACTCTTAACCACCTTACATACTGAGATGTAGTGAGCATAGAAGGAACGTTCTATGGCTAATCTCCATCACCATAGCATATTTTTGTGCCTTTAAATGTTCAGTGAAATAATTTTAAGAGTAGCTAACAATACATGTTCACTAAGCACTTTACATGATTGTTCTATTAAATGCTCGCAGTAACACTATGAGGCACTTTATCAGTTATATTAAATTATTCTGCTGTAGCAGTGCCAAATCAAAGTGGACTATATGAACGAAAGTTTCATTTATCAGTCACTTTACTCGTCAGCCAAGGCACTCAAAATTATTTACACGTCCTCTTTGCTTCTGTATCTTCATTTTAAGTATTTTGGAGGAGGGATGGTTAGATATGCTTGTTTGTATTGAGTTTTGCTATCTTTTAAAAAAGCATTTTAATTTAAATCCTTAGATTTACAAAAACAAAGTATTAATTTACATTTATTAGGATCTCATAGCTAGAGGTTCAAGTGAAATTAGAAATAAAGAAGCAGAAAACAGAAGTATTTGAATGCTAAAAATATATATTAGTTTTAATTACAAATTTGCCAGCCTGTAAAAAAACTCTCCAAAAGATTTGTAAAATACATTTCTTATTTTTATACTTTGTTTTACACAAGGCAAAATCATTTTTTTCTACTAGAGAAGTAGTAGATATATGTATATAGCATATAGTACTGTAATATAATGAAAAATAAGTAAATTAGAAAAGCAAAGAAATATATGTGTTTTTTTTTTTTTTTTTCTAGCAGCCAGAATAAAGATAAATGAGGAATTCAAATGTAATAAAACTGAAACTTCTCCTAAGAAAATAGAAGAGGTAAAGTATTAAGTGTTTCAATTATGGTAAAACTCAAATTTTAGTTACTAGAGGAAATGATAAAAATGGAGAGATTTTATAAAATAAAAACCATTACTTTATAGTTGAAGCTGTCACAACTGTAGATGACCTTCACTTGTCTGGCATGGCTCACTTCCCCAGGGTCCTGTGCCTGCACCTGTGAGATAGCAAGCTGCCAGGTGAACAGAAGATGAGTGTAGCCATGATCACAGCAAGAGCAGCTCAACCAGCCCAGAAAGTCACAGGCAGGCTTTCTTCACCTAAACAAATGACAGGCTAAGGAGAGTGAGTGTTGTGGTAACTCACCCAGAGTAACACAAAAGGAACTTCTACTCATTTAACTCAACTGGACGGATTTTTTTTTTGTTAAGTCATACCTTGGCTGTGGAAGTTGAATAGCCAGAGTTTATGAACTGTTGTTGCTTTTCTTCTCTATTTGCATTTTAGTCACTTGCCTCCTGAAGACAGTCTACTGACATTACTCTGTGAGGTCCCCTAGAATTCCCAATACTTGTTCATTGAAAGAGTGCACAATGATTCTTTTCCTGTATAAAGTCATATGCATGTATACATTGTCTCTTTCTTAGGAAGGAACACTGCTTCTTAACTGATTCTGTATCTAACTTTGTATAAATGTAGGGAAAAGATCCTTAGGCAGAAAATGAAAGTTATTTGCTGTGTTAATTAAGATTCCAAGAATTGGTTAGTAAACAGGAAGGTACAGTTTAAAGAAAATTTCCCATGTTTAATAAAATTTCCACATGTTGAAAAAAATTTTATGCAAATACTTTTATACTTAGTAGAGAGAATGCTATTTTTCAAATAGTAAATATCTGTAATAAACGAATGAGATAAAGTAAGATAGCCTAAGGATTTCTTTCCCTAAAGCATAAGAAAAAGGGAAAAGAAAAAAAAGGGGAGGTTTTGTTTAAACTTATGATAGGACAAACAGGATCTGAGTAATTTTTATCCATGGGAGAAGTTAAAATGAGGTCATAGTTGTGACATGAAGAGGAGTTAAAAGGTGTGTACAAGTTTGCACTATTTTGATATTCGGTAAACTGATTAATAACAGTATGGTACAGATATACCGCTATTTTATTGTGTTCTGCTTTACTGTACTTTTACAGAGTCCGTGTTTTTTCACAAATGGAAGGTTTGGGACAACCCTGCATTGTCAGATGCTAGTTAGGATTTTTAGCAATAAAGTGTTTTTAAGTAATGTATAGACATTGTTTTATTTATTTAGTTGCGTCAAATTGGGATGGCTCACTTCCCCAGGGTCCTGTGCCTGCACCTGTGAGATAGCAAGCTGCCAGGTGAACAGAAGATGAGTGTAGCCATGATCACAGCAAGAGCAGCTCAACCAGCCCAGAAAGTCACAGGCAGGCTTTCTTCACCTAAACAAATGACAGGCTAAGGAGAGTGAGTGTTGTGGTAACTCACCCAGAGTAACACAAAAGGAACTTCTACTCATTTAACTCAACTGGACGGATTTTTTTTGTTAAGTCATACCTTGGCTGTGGAAGTTGAATAGCCAGAGTTTATGAACTGTTGTTGCTTTTCTTCTCTATTTGCATTTTAGTCACTTGCCTCCTGAAGACAGTCTACTGACATTACTCTGTGAGGTCCCCTAGAATTCCCAATACTTGTTCATTGAAAGAGTGCACAATGATTCTTTTCCTGTATAAAGTCATATGCATGTATACATTGTCTCTTTCTTAGGAAGGAACACTGCTTCTTAACTGATTCTGTATCTAACTTTGTATAAATGTAGGGAAAAGATCCTTAGGCAGAAAATGAAAGTTATTTGCTGTGTTAATTAAGATTCCAAGAATTGGTTAGTAAACAGGAAGGTACAGTTTAAAGAAAATTTCCCATGTTTAATAAAATTTCCACATGTTGAAAAAAATTTTATGCAAATACTTTTATACTTAGTAGAGAGAATGCTATTTTTCAAATAGTAAATATCTGTAATAAACGAATGAGATAAAGTAAGATAGCCTAAGGATTTCTTTCCCTAAAGCATAAGAAAAAAGGGAAAAAGAAAAAAAGGAGAGGTTTTGTTTAAACTTATGATAGGACAAACAGGATCTGAGTAATTTTTATCCATGGGAGAAGTTAAAATGAGGTCATAGTTGTGACATGAAGAGGAGTTAAAAGGTGTGTACCGAAGTTTGCACTATTTTGATATTCGGTAAACTGATTAATAACAGTATGGTACAGATATACCGCTATTTTATTGTGTTCTGCTTTACTGTACTTTTACAGAGTCCGTGTTTTTTCACAAATGGAAGGTTTGGGACAACCCTGCATTGTCAGATGCTAGTTAGGATTTTTTTAGCAATAAAGTGTTTTTTAAGTAATGTATAGACATTGTTTTATTTATTTAGTTGCGTCAGATTTTAGTTGTGGATCTTTCATTGCAGATCGCAGGCTTAGTTGCCCCAGGTGATGTAGGCTTCTAGTTCTCTGACTAGGGATGGAACCCACATCCTCTGCACTGGAAGGCAGATTGTTAACGAATGAACCACCAGAAAAGTCCT
Source organism: Tragulus kanchil (assembly GCA_022376925.1). Classification (NCBI taxonomy): domain Eukaryota; kingdom Metazoa; phylum Chordata; class Mammalia; order Artiodactyla; family Tragulidae; genus Tragulus; species Tragulus kanchil. The sequence goes on along the minus strand of JAIOJX010000029.1, from coordinate 49,415,574 downwards.
CGTTTTTTTTTTAAGCATTGAAAAAACACTTAATAGACCATTGTATATTGTAAATATAACTTGTATAGGCAGTTGAAAACCAAAATATTTGTGTGACTTCCTTTACTGTGGTACTTGTTTTATTGTGGTGGTCTGGAACTGAACCCACAATATCTCTTAAGATATGTCTGTGTTTTTAAATTTTGAAGTCATAATTTTAAAAATATTTAATTGAGGTCTGTTTATATCTATTAAACTGGAAAAATGAACTATAATTTCCAAATTGGGCTTTGCTGGTGGCTCAGATGGTAAAGAGTCTGCCTGCTGTGGAGGAGACCAGCTTCAGTACCTGAGTGGGGAAGATCCCCTGGAGAAGGAAATGACTACCCACCCCAGTATTCTTGCCTGGAAAATCCCATGGACAGAGGAGCCTGGCAGGCTATAGTCCGTGGGATTACAAGAGTCAGACATGACTGAGCAAATAAACCACCACCAGTCTCCACATTAATTTCACATGTAGAGCACTAATATTAAGCACTTTTGAAATTAGATATTTGTTGTATGCAAGTATGTATTTTGTACTTTCTATTACCCTGCACATATTAAATATTTATTAGTTTTTAGATGATTACTTGTCATGTATTTTGATGAAGTCTTGGCACTTAGGAATCTTAGGCATCCACTTGACCAGGAGGAGTTTCTTAGACTTTTTGGTCTCAAGACCACTTTACCTTCTAAAAGACTGAAGATTCTAAAGAGTGGTGTTTCTGTGTTGCACCTAACAATATTTACCATATTAGAATTTAAAACTGAAAAATTTTTAATATATTTGGGTTAAATTTTTAACAAATACAATATTTATGAAAAAATTATTTTCAGAAAAATTTAGTGAGAAGAATGGCATTATTATACAGTTTTGCAAATCTCTTTAATGTCTGACTTCATAGGAGTTAGCTAAATTCTCATATTTGCTTCCTCATTCATTCTGGTGTAGTGCTTTTTAGATTGAGTTATATGAAGAAAATTCAGCCTTACATGGACGTATAGTTGAAAGACAGTAGGTGTATATATCACCCTTTCAAATAGTTGTGAATATTCTTTGCTGCCATACCTAAACAAGTGGCAAATTTCTTTAAATGTTAGTTTTAGTGTGGAACTCTGTTTTCTCTTAGACTAATGGATGAGTGTGTGGGTGTATCTCCTTTTAGGGGGTGGGTTCTAGGACTCCTCAGTTAATGGTAGCTGCCTCTTCTTAATGCTCAGACCAGAAACCTTGATGCTCTCTTTTGTGACTGCTTTGCTTCTCAATCACATTTACATTCAGTCAGGCAGCAAATCCTATTGACTTAACCTGCAAAATAGACCCAGAATCTGACCGTTTCTTACTCTCTCCATTGTTACTCGCTGGCTCAAGCCACCATTATTTCTCACTGGGTTTTTCCAACAGCCTCCTAGCAGGTACTACTGCTTCTGCTGTTAACTCCGTACAGCATACTCTCAATACTTAGAAAGACAGTGAGCCTTTTTAAAAAGGCAAATCCCATCACTCTATTCACTACCCCCGTGGCTCCTCATCCCATTCAGAGTAAATCCTAAAGTCTCTACCTGCCTTGACCTTTGGCACTATCATCTGACCTCTGTTAACTTCCTGCCTCAACTCACCACATACTCTTCCCATCTCGGTGCCTTCTTTGAGGGTGCACATATTAAATATTTATTAGTTTTTAGATGATTACTTGTCATGTATTTTGATGAAGTCTTGGCACTTAGGAATCTTAGGCATCCACTTGACCAGGAGGAGTTTCTTAGACTTTTTGGTCTCAAGACCACTTTACCTTCTAAAAGACTGAAGATTCTAAAGAGTGGTGTTTCTGTGTTGCACCTAACAATATTTACCATATTAGAATTTAAAACTGAAAAATTTTTAATATATTTGGGTTAAATTTTTAACAAATACAATATTTATGAAAAAATTATTTTCAGAAAAATTTAGTGAGAAGAATGGCATTATTATACAGTTTTGCAAATCTCTTTAATGTCTGACTTCATAGGAGTTAGCTAAATTCTCATATTTGCTTCCTCATTCATTCTGGTGTAGTGCTTTTTAGATTGAGTTATATGAAGAAAATTCAGCCTTACATGGACGTATAGTTGAAAGACAGTAGGTGTATATATCACCCTTTCAAATAGTTGTGAATATTCTTTGCTGCCATACCTAAACAAGTGGCAAATTTCTTTAAATGTTAGTTTTAGTGTGGAACTCTGTTTTCTCTTAGACTAATGGATGAGTGTGTGGGTGTATCTCCTTTTAGGGGGTGGGTTCTAGGACTCCTCAGTTAATGGTAGCTGCCTCTTCTTAATGCTCAGACCAGAAACCTTGATGCTCTCTTTTGTGACTGCTTTGCTTCTCAATCACATTTACATTCAGTCAGGCAGCAAATCCTATTGACTTAACCTGCAAAATAGACCCAGAATCTGACCGTTTCTTACTCTCTCCATTGTTACTCGCTGGCTCAAGCCACCATTATTTCTCACTGGGTTTTTCCAACAGCCTCCTAGCAGGTACTACTGCTTCTGCTGTTAACTCCGTACAGCATACTCTCAATACTTAGAAAGACAGTGAGCCTTTTTAAAAAGGCAAATCCCATCACTCTATTCACTACCCCCGTGGCTCCTCATCCCATTCAGAGTAAATCCTAAAGTCTCTACCTGCCTTGACCTTTGGCACTATCATCTGACCTCTGTTAACTTCCTGCCTCAACTCACCACATACTCTTCCCATCTCGGTGCCTTCTTTGAGGGTGCTTAAATTTACCAAGTACTTTCTTTTCTGAGGCCGTTTATACAGTTGCTTCTTTCTAGGATATTCTTTTGTATGCCCTCAGGTCTTCCTCTAGTAGACCAACAGATTTTAAATTGTCTTTCCCTTTGAATGGCCTTTTTCCCTTTGAATGGGTCTTAGCCATGCATGGTTGTGTAACATCATGCACTAATGATTTGGAAAACATAGATTTACCAAGTAATGCAGATCTTCTAAATATTCACATACTTCAGTATGTAATATTTTAAAATTACATCTGTTAATATCCGTCTCAAAGAAATCTTCAAGTTTTCGGAAGCTGTCAGGATTAAAATGACAGATACAAGTTCTCGAGTATTCTGATTTTTACTTAAAAGCTTAAATTTTTGCATTATCAGCAAATACTGTCAATTGTTTTCTTGAAATGAGGTATTCATTTCACCCATTTTCAAGAAAACATCTGCCAGTTACCCAAATCTGAATAATCAGTTTGTCAGTGGTTCATTCAAGTAAAATTATATTCCAAAGAGAAAGCTCTACTTCTGCTCACAACTCAAACAATACAGATGGCTGTAGTAATATGAAAATAATTTTGATTTTATGGGTCCCCTGAAACGATCTCAAAATCCCTCAGGGTGCACAACTCTGAGAATCAGTGTTTTAGTCCAGCTCTTCATTTTGCAATGATAAAGTCTGAAACTTAGTAGATCCTAACTCAAGGCCACACACTCAGTGACAGACCCAGAGTTAGAGTTTCACACTTAACCTGCAAAATAGACCCAGAATCTGACCGTTTCTTACTCTCTCCATTGTTACCGCTGGCTCAAGCCACCATTATTTCTCACTGGGTTTTCCAACAGCCTCCTAGCAGGTACTACTGCTTCTGCTGTTAACTCCGTCAGCATACTCTCAATACTTAGAAAGACAGTGAGCCTTTTTAAAAAGGCAAATCCCATCACTCTATTCACTACCCCCGTGGCTCCTCATCCCATTCAGAGTAAATCCTAAAGTCTCTACCTGCCTTGACCTTTGGCACTATCATCTGACCTCTGTTAACTTCCTGCCTCAACTCACCACATACTCTTCCCATCTCGGTGCCTTCTTTGAGGGTGCTTAAATTTACCAAGTACTTTCTTTTCTGAGGCCGTTTATACAGTTGCTTCTTTCTAGGATATTCTTTTGTATGCCCTCAGGTCTTCCTCTAGTAGACCAACAGATTTTAAATTGTCTTTCCCTTTGAATGGCCTTTTTCCCTTTGAATGGGTCTTAGCCATGCATGGTTGTGTAACATCATGCACTAATGATTTGGAAAACATAGATTTACCAAGTAATGCAGATCTTCTAAATATTCACATACTTCAGTATGTAATATTTTAAAATTACATCTGTTAATATCCGTCTCAAAGAAATCTTCAAGTTTTCGGAAGCTGTCAGGATTAAAATGACAGATACAAGTTCTCGAGTATTCTGATTTTTACTTAAAAGCTTAAATTTTTGCATTATCAGCAAATACTGTCAATTGTTTTCTTGAAATGAGGTATTCATTTCACCCATTTTCAAGAAAACATCTGCCAGTTACCCAAATCTGAATAATCAGTTTGTCAGTGGTTCATTCAAGTAAAATTATATTCCAAAGAGAAAGCTCTACTTCTGCTCACAACTCAAACAATACAGATGGCTGTAGTAATATGAAAATAATTTTGATTTTATGGGTCCCCTGAAACGATCTCAAAATCCCTCAGGGGTGCACAACTCTGAGAATCAGTGTTTTAGTCCAGCTCTTCATTTTGCAATGATAAAGTCTGAAACTTAGAGTAGATCCTAACTCAAGGCCACACACTCAGTGACAGACCCAGAGTTAGAGTCCAAGTGTTCTCACTCCAATTACACTATTCTTTCTAGTGTTCAGAACATCCAACTAAAAAAGATACAGCTACTCTCAAAAAAAAAAAAAAAACAACAAGCCAAAACAGCAAACTGCACATTGTAAAATAGATATTACAACAAAAAATACTCCAAATCTGTTCTGGAACAAAATTTGGAATGGAGAGATACACAGTAAAAGTATATGTGTGTCTGGAGTTTCTGTATGCTTGGAGTGGTTACAGAAAGTTAAAGGCAAGGAAAGTCCCTGTCAGTCCAGTGGTTAGGCTCCACACTTCCACTGTCAGATGCACAGGTTTGATCTCTGGTGGGTAACTAAGATCTTGCATGCCATGTGGCTCAGCCAAAAAAAAAAAAAAAAAAGGTAAAGGCAAGTATCACTGAAAAAGAAATTGTGGTAGTAAACCTGTAGTTTTCAAATATAATACATTAATGTGAACCATTGAAAAAACACATAGAAGATTTATTGTTTTTGTTTGTTTTCTTAACAGCTAATAAAAGTAGGTTCTGATGTGGAATTGTTACTCAGAACATCTGTTATACAAGGTATTCACACAGACCACAATACACTGAGTAAGTAGTATTAAAGAAGAATGTTGCTTGCAATGTATTTTAAACTATTGAGCAATTACAGTGCTTTTAACACTGATTAGTAAAGCAGTTTGATTTCCCCAGACCATTTGGTATATATTGGACACATTTGTAAGGCTGTATTTAAAAGTGCTCAATTATGAAACTTTGTTTTGCCTGACTTTTTTTTTTTTTATTTATGTGAAATGAGGTATTCATTTCACCCATTTTCAAGAAAACATCTGCCAGTTACCCAAATCTGAATAATCAGTTTGTCAGTGGTTCATTCAAGTAAAATTATATTCCAAAGAGAAAGCTCTACTTCTGCTCACAACTCAAACAATACAGATGGCTGTAGTAATATGAAAATAATTTTGATTTTATGGGTCCCCTGAAACGATCTCAAAATCCCTCAGGGGTGCACAACTCTGAGAATCAGTGTTTTAGTCCAGCTCTTCATTTTGCAATGATAAAGTCTGAAACTTAGAGTAGATCCTAACTCAAGGCCACACACTCAGTGACAGACCCAGAGTTAGAGTCCAAGTGTTCTCACTCCAATTACACTATTCTTTCTAGTGTTCAGAACATCCAACTAAAAAAGATACAGCTACTCTCAAAAAAAAAAAAAAAACAACAAGCCAAAACAGCAAACTGCACATTGTAAAATAGATATTACAACAAAAAATACTCCAAATCTGTTCTGGAACAAAATTTGGAATGGAGAGATACACAGTAAAAGTATATGTGTGTCTGGAGTTTCTGTATGCTTGGAGTGGTTACAGAAAGTTAAAGGCAAGGAAAGTCCCTGTCAGTCCAGTGGTTAGGCTCCACACTTCCACTGTCAGATGCACAGGTTTGATCTCTGGTGGGTAACTAAGATCTTGCATGCCATGTGGCTCAGCAAAAAAAAAAAAAAAAAAAAGGTAAAGGCAAGTATCACTGAAAAAGAAATTGTGGTAGTAAACCTGTAGTTTTCAAATATAATACATTAATGTGAACCATTGAAAAAACACATAGAAGATTTATTGTTTTTGTTTGTTTTCTTAACAGCTAATAAAAGTAGGTTCTGATGTGGAATTGTTACTCAGAACATCTGTTATACAAGGTATTCACACAGACCACAATACACTGAGTAAGTAGTATTAAAGAAGAATGTTGCTTGCAATGTATTTTAAACTATTGAGCAATTACAGTGCTTTTAACACTGATTAGTAAAGCAGTTTGATTTCCCCAGACCATTTGGTATATATTGGACACATTTGTAAGGCTGTATTTAAAAGTGCTCAATTATGAAACTTTGTTTTGCCAGACTTTTTTCTTTTGTTATTTTTTTTCTTTTAAATCTTAACCACTGGTTATATTGCAGAACTTCAGTTACAAAGACAGTACAGGCAAACCTCAATTTATTGCACTTCCCAGAGAATGCATTTATTACAAAACAAACGTTTGTGGCAACCCTGTGTCAGGGAAGTCTCTTGGTGCCATTTTGGTAGTTCTTGGAATATTTCAAACTTTTTAATTACTACTGTCTTTGTTATGGTGATCCATGATCAGTGCTCTTTGATGTTATTACTACAACTTGCTGAGCTCTCAGACTATAGTTAGATATTATAACAATAAAGTATTTTTAAATTAAGGTATATACAGTTTTTTAGATATAGATGTTTAGTAGGCTATTAGTGTAGTGTAAATGTAGCTTTTATATGCTGCAGAAAACCAAAACATTTGTGTGATTCACGTTATTAAGATACTTTATTGCAGTGGTCTGGTACTGAACCTGCAGTACCAGGGTACCAGTATATGAGGGGTTTATTTGGCATTCTTAATTTCCCTAGTTTAAATTGTCACCTACTTAGACTTAAGTCTGCTTCTTTATCTTCTGTGATTCAAGTTATTTTAGTTTAGAATTGGGATTATACAAAATGGGAATATACTTGAGGATCCTCCATTATACCTCCAGACTCCTAATGAGGCTTCAGCAGAATCTCATTTTGCATAATGCCTGGTTTCATTCCTTACAGTATTTGAGGGAACAACAACAAAGATACAAACAACAGAAAAGTGCACAGTTTATAATAGTACAGCCCAGTGAATTTTCACAAACTGAAATATCTGTGTAACTAACATCACGCTTAACAAGCTAAAAGTTTTGTTTGTTTTCTTAACAGCTAATAAAAGTAGGTTCTGATGTGGAATTGTTACTCAGAACATCTGTTATACAAGGTATTCACACAGACCACAATACACTGAGTAAGTAGTATTAAAGAAGAATGTTGCTTGCAATGTATTTTAAACTATTGAGCAATTACAGTGCTTTTAACACTGATTAGTAAAGCAGTTTGATTTCCCCAGACCATTTGGTATATATTGGACACATTTGTAAGGCTGTATTTAAAAGTGCTCAATTATGAAACTTTGTTTTGCCAGACTTTTTTCTTTTGTTATTTTTTTTCTTTTAAATCTTAACCACTGGTTATATTGCAGAACTTCAGTTACAAAGACAGTACAGGCAAACCTCAATTTATTGCACTTCCCAGAGAATGCATTTATTACAAAACAAACGTTTGTGGCAACCCTGTGTCAGGGAAGTCTCTTGGTGCCATTTTGGTAGTTCTTGGAATATTTCAAACTTTTTAATTACTACTGTCTTTGTTATGGTGATCCATGATCAGTGCTCTTTGATGTTATTACTACAACTTGCTGAGCTCTCAGACTATAGTTAGATATTATAACAATAAAGTATTTTTAAATTAAGGTATATACAGTTTTTTAGATATAGATGTTTAGTAGGCTATTAGTGTAGTGTAAATGTAGCTTTTATATGCTGCAGAAAACCAAAACATTTGTGTGATTCACGTTATTAAGATACTTTATTGCAGTGGTCTGGTACTGAACCTGCAGTACCAGGGTACCAGTATATGAGGGGTTTATTTGGCATTCTTAATTTCCCTAGTTTAAATTGTCACCTACTTAGACTTAAGTCTGCTTCTTTATCTTCTGTGATTCAAGTTATTTTAGTTTAGAATTGGGATTATACAAAATGGGAATATACTTGAGGATCCTCCATTATACCTCCAGACTCCTAATGAGGCTTCAGCAGAATCTCATTTTGCATAATGCCTGGTTTCATTCCTTACAGTATTTGAGGGAACAACAACAAAGATACAAACAACAGAAAAGTGCACAGTTTATAATAGTACAGCCCAGTGAATTTTCACAAACTGAAATATCTGTGTAACTAACATCCACATCCAGTTATATAACATTACTACTTTCCCAAAGCCCCCTGTGTCCCACTCAGTCAGCCCTTGCCCACAAGTATAACCATGTCCTGACTTGTAACACTATCAGTTTTTAACCTAATATAATAATGTGGAATTATATAGGGTTTCTGTTTTCTCTGGCTTCTTTTTCTATTTGCAGCTTTCATCTTTGCTCTTGGGTGTAGCAACATTTCTATGAATATTATATGAGTGAAATTTCCATATATGTTATATAGTCATATATTACATGTCATGGAAATTTCAAAAGGTTTATTGTTTGATCAACTTTAATAGGTACTGCTAACCAGCTTTCCACAGTAGTTGGACTTGTAGCAGTGGTATCTGAGAACTCCAGTTGCGTTATATCCTCACCAGCTCTTGATACTCTGCATCTCATTGTGTAATGATCCCACATTGTGATTTTCATTTGAAATGCTCTGGTAATTAATGAAAGTCTTCCAGAAAACAGTGGTACTTTTTTATAAAGCTGAAGTTCTGAGTGAAGAACACATTCTGAAGCAGCATAAAGATGAGCAGGTTGTCAAGGGGAAGGGTGTCTGGTTTCATGTTTCTGAGTGTGACTGTCCAGTTTCCCAGCACTATTTATTGAGGAGACTCTCCTTTCCTCGTTGCATATTCTTGACTCCTCTGGTGTGAATTAACTGACCATGAATGTGTGGGTTTATTGCTAGACCCTCTAGAATTGTTACTTAGAAACTTAAGTGGTCTGGTACTGAACCTGCNGTACCAGGGTACCAGTATATGAGGGGTTTATTTGGCATTCTTAATTTCCCTAGTTTAAATTGTCACCTACTTAGACTTAAGTCTGCTTCTTTATCTTCTGTGATTCAAGTTATTTTAGTTTAGAATTGGGATTATACAAAATGGGAATATACTTGAGGATCCTCCATTATACCTCCAGACTCCTAATGAGGCTTCAGCAGAATCTCATTTTGCATAATGCCTGGTTTCATTCCTTACAGTATTTGAGGAACAACAACAAAGATACAAACAACAGAAAAGTGCACAGTTTATAATAGTACAGCCCAGTGAATTTTCACAAACTGAAATATCTGTGTAACTAACATCCACATCCAGTTATATAACATTACTACTTTCCCAAAGCCCCCTGTGTCCCACTCAGTCAGCCCTTGCCCACAAGTATAACCATGTCCTGACTTGTAACACTATCAGTTTTTAACCTAATATAATAATGTGGAATTATATAGGGTTTCTGTTTTCTCTGGCTTCTTTTTCTATTTGCAGCTTTCATCTTTGCTCTTGGGTGTAGCAACATTTCTATGAATATTATATGAGTGAAATTTCCATATATGTTATATAGTCATATATTACATGTCATGGAAATTTCAAAAGGTTTATTGTTTGATCAACTTTAATAGGTACTGCTAACCAGCTTTCCACAGTAGTTGGACTTGTAGCAGTGGTATCTGAGAACTCCAGTTGCGTTATATCCTCACCAGCTCTTGATACTCTGCATCTCATTGTGTAATGATCCCACATTGTGATTTTCATTTGAAATGCTCTGGTAATTAATGAAAGTCTTCCAGAAAACAGTGGTACTTTTTTATAAAGCTGAAGTTCTGAGTGAAGAACACATTCTGAAGCAGCATAAAGATGAGCAGGTTGTCAAGGGGAAGGGTGTCTGGTTTCATGTTTCTGAGTGTGACTGTCCAGTTTCCCAGCACTATTTATTGAGGAGACTCTCCTTTCCTCGTTGCATATTCTTGACTCCTCTGGTGTGAATTAACTGACCATGAATGTGTGGGTTTATTGCTAGACCCTCTGTTCTGTTCCATTGATCAGTGTGTCTATTTTTATGCCAATACCATGCTGTTTTGATTGTTACAGATGTGTAGTATAGTTTGAAATAAGAAAATGTGTTGTCACCAGCCTTCTTTCTTTTCTAGGGATTGTCTTAGCTATTCAGGGTCTTTTGTGTTACATATTTTAGGATTATTTGTTCTGTTTCTATGCAAAATGCTATAGAAATTTTGAAAGGAATACATTCAGCATGTAGATTGGTTTTGGTACTATGAACATTGTACTATAAACATTAATATTGTTAATTTTTACATTAACTTTGTTAATACTGTTAAGAATTAAAGTATTAATTCTTCCAATCCATGAAAGCGTAGTATCTTTTCATTTATTTGTGTTTTCAGTTTTTTTCATCATTGTCATAGTTTTTAGGGTGATAGTCTTTCACCTTTCTGGTTAAATTTGTTCCTAGATATTTTATCCATCTGTATGTAAATAGGATTCTTTTCTTAATTTCTCTGATATTTATTCTGTTCATTATTAGTATATAGAAACGCATAGGGTTTTCCTGGTATTTTTTTGTATGTCACAACTTTACCAAATTTATTAGTTCTAACAGTTTTTTGGTGGAGTCTTTAGGATTTTCTGTGTATCATGTCATGTTATCTTCAAATAGTGACAGTTGTACTTCTTTTCAATTTGGATGCCTTTATTTCTTTTTCTTTCCTGTTTACTCTAAAACTTTCAAAATTATATTGAATAAAAGTGATGGGTAGGCATCCTTGTCTTTGATTCAGTTTAGGTTGGACTTGTAGCAGTGGTATCTGAGAACTCCAGTTGCGTTATATCCTCACCAGCTCTTGATACTCTGCATCTCATTGTGTAATGATCCCACATTGTGATTTTCATTTGAAATGCTCTGGTAATTAATGAAAGTCTTCCAGAAAACAGTGGTACTTTTTTATAAAGCTGAAGTTCTGAGTGAAGAACACATTCTGAAGCAGCATAAAGATGAGCAGGTTGTCAAGGGGAAGGGTGTCTGGTTTCATGTTTCTGAGTGTGACTGTCCAGTTTCCCAGCACTATTTATTGAGGAGACTCTCCTTTCCTCGTTGCATATTCTTGACTCCTCTGGTGTGAATTAACTGACCATGAATGTGTGGGTTTATTGCTAGACCCTCTGTTCTGTTCCATTGATCAGTGTGTCTATTTTTATGCCAATACCATGCTGTTTTGATTGTTACAGATGTGTAGTATAGTTTGAAATAAGAAAATGTGTTGTCACCAGCCTTCTTTCTTTTCTAGGGATTGTCTTAGCTATTCAGGGTCTTTTGTGTTACATATTTTAGGATTATTTGTTCTGTTTCTATGCAAAATGCTATAGAAATTTTGAAAGGAATACATTCAGCATGTAGATTGGTTTTGGTACTATGAACATTGTACTATAAACATTAATATTGTTAATTTTTACATTAACTTTGTTAATACTGTTAAGAATTAAAGTATTAATTCTTCCAATCCATGAAAGCGTAGTATCTTTTCATTTATTTGTGTTTTCAGTTTTTTTCATCATTGTCATAGTTTTTAGGGTGATAGTCTTTCACCTTTCTGGTTAAATTTGTTCCTAGATATTTTATCCATCTGTATGTAAATAGGATTCTTTTCTTAATTTCTCTGATATTTATTCTGTTCATTATTAGTATATAGAAACGCATAGGGTTTTCCTGGTATTTTTTTGTATGTCACAACTTTACCAAATTTATTAGTTCTAACAGTTTTTTGGTGGAGTCTTTAGGATTTTCTGTGTATCATGTCATGTTATCTTCAAATAGTGACAGTTGTACTTCTTTTCAATTTGGATGCCTTTATTTCTTTTTCTTTCCTGTTTACTCTAAAACTTTCAAAATTATATTGAATAAAAGTGATGGGTAGGCATCCTTGTCTTGTTCCTGATCTTAGAGGGAAAGCTTTCGGGTTTTCACCATTGAGTATGATGTTAGTTATGGACATGTTCTATACAGCCTTTATTATGCTGAGGATTATATTCCCTCTGTACTCACTTTGTTGAGAAGTTATTGCCATAAATGGATATTCAATTTTGTTAAATGCTCTTTCTGGCATCTGTGACATGATCATATGATTTCTATTCATAACTTCATTGATGTGGTATATCACATTGATTTGTCTGTGTTGAAAAATCTTTGCATTTCTGAAGTAAATCCCATTTGATCATGATGTATGATCCTTTCTATGTATTCCTGGTATTTACCACTTTTTGAATATTCTTGTTTGAATATCCTTATCCTCATATCCGAGTTCTAAATTCCTCGAACAGAATCTAGAATATTCATCTCCTCTGTTTCCTTGGCAACTCAGGCACAGATATTTAGTGTAGGTACAGCACACTACATTACTCATGTTTCAAAATGAATTTGAGAAAAGAGGCTTGTCACAGAACGCATTTTGCTGGCAGGAGTTAGCACAAGTGGTTGCAGAGTCAAGTGACTGATCCAGAAATGTCATTGGTGTAGCAGAAGCAGATGTAGTTGAGCTGAGTTTCCAGCAACATCCAAAACAGAGTGTGTCGTGCTCCATAAGCGTGTGTGTCGTGCTCCACGAGCGTGGAAATGATGGTAGTGTTCTCGAGGGCCCTCTAGGCAGCAGCAGTGTCTGTCATCAGGCCAGCTCTTGGTATTGCTTGGACAGTGTTCCTGAAAGCGTAGCCTCAAGCCTCCCTGATTCTTAAGCCCTCACAGTGATTCCTTGAGTTAGACCAATAAACTGTGAGCAAATGCCTTTTCTGCCTAATTAGCCAGAGTCAGCTTCTGTCACTTATAACTAAGAATGATTGAAGTTGTTGCCAGAAGTGAGATACTAAAAATTACACAGCATAATATAGGAAATGGAAGGCGGGGATGGAGGAGAGTATTGTTAACATGGGCCTGGGCATTGCAGGCCTTAAGCTGATGGCCCTTGTTAGGTAGTAGTGGACATAAGGTCAGTGCCATGTACTGTTTCTTGGGAGTAGAGCTATAGCAGTAAGGGACGCAATCAGATGTCAGTGTGTGCTCATTATTTTCTCCTGCTTTCAGCAAAATATTGAAAAAGAGGATTCATGGAGATTAAGCTAGTCAGTCTCTGAAGCAAAGAGGGAAAGAGGTACTACTTGCTAAGGGACACTTCTCACTACATCCTGAAATCTAATTGATCGAGGGTCCTGTAACTTAGAGCCTTGCAAGCCTAAAAAAAAAAAATGCCTGGTGTTCCTGTCCACTAAAACTAAAGTCAATATAAGCAGCGAGCCTCTTAGCTCTAATATGAAATAAGATCAGTGACTCATGTCTTTCTCGTTTGCCAGACAAAGGTTAGATATAGGGTGCATTTATTCACTGAAACCTATAGTTGTTCATTGTGTTAAGAAGTGTCCATTAATGCTCACTTTGGCAGCACGTATACTAAAATTGGAACGATACAGAGATTAGCATGGCCCTTGTGCAAGGATGACACGCAAATTCATGAAGCGTTCTATATTTTTCTTAGGCATAATGGCACTACATATCTCTTCTCAGACGATAAAGAATTGAGGCAGGGCTTCCCTGGTGGTCCAGTGGGTAAGGACACCGCCTTGCAGTGCAAGGGGCATGGTTTGATCCCTGGCCTGGGAAGATCCATGTGCTGCGGAGCAGCTGGACTGTTGTGTCCAGTTACCAAGCTGAGACTCTGGAGTGCATGCGCCCAGAGCCGGTGCTCTGCAACGAGAAAGGCCGCTGCAGTGGGAGGCCCACATAGGGCAAAGAACAAAGATAAATAAATGAAAGATCAATAGAAGTGGCCAAAAAAATAAAAAGAGAGAATTGAGGCAAACAAACAAACAAAAAAGGAGTGTTCATTAAACCATTAAACTAAGGGCAGGGGAGGTGGGACAGCATAGAGACCATTACCAAAGAAAAGTATTCATGCTTGGCAGCTGTGTCAGGATGTTTGCCTTTAGCTACTTATATGTGGAAATGACTTGGAAAAAAGATTTGTAGCCTATAAAATTTTTGAAGAAATTATATTGCCAAGAAACTCCAAGCCTGACTAAGCTCTCTTCATCTCATAAGGCCATCCCTGGTCCCTCAAATCATATCAACAGGAGGTGGACTGTGAAAACTTCAGAGCATCACAGAAGGACATTTTTTCTAATATCCCAGCATCTGGGTCCCCCAGAGGACAGACCAAGAGCCTTGAAGGACAGTGGACAATAGAGGGTCTTTGGGTCACCCAGAAAACAGGATTAGGTGTTGCCAGTTTGGCTGACCAGAGTTTATCGCTTTGCCAAGAGCAAGGAGCTCTTGCTCTTCGTATCCAGAAGGATTTAGGATTTGCTGTGAAGCAGTAACTGCCATGTGTTTTCCATTCCAGATTTTTATTGCTGTATCCTGTTTATTCTTTACTATGGTCCAGTGGTAGCTACCATGTGAGCCACAGCTAGACCTAATGGAAAGGCTAGCACATCAGCTAGAGATCCTTGTTTTGAATCTGGATGAGACCTTAGGGGTCAGGTAGTATATGGATGATGGCCTCTATATATGGGAAGAAGGGTGTATATTCACGCTGTGTAACCAAAAGGGTAGATAGCTTGTGCCTCTCCAATACCCATTCTTTCTTACTATCAGAAAAAGTATGTTCGGAGTACAGTGTGATGGGTGAGGGGATGATTTCTCAGATCATGTGACACGTTTCTGACCGGTACAGACAGCTATCTGCTGAATGTTGCTTCCAATAAAGCTATTGTTTTTCTGTTAAAAAGGCATAGGCCAAGCTAGCACTCTGCTTTTTGCCCTTTTACCCTCTTCCTGCCTGGAATGCAAATGTGATGTGACAGCAGCAGTGAAGACAGAAACCACACATGGAGAGTAGCAGAACAGGAAGAAATAAAGCCTGGGTCCTTGGTGGTACTAAGGACCTGCCTTAGCTTAGGGTTGCCTTAATCTATATTTCTTCATACATGAGAAAATTAAATCTCTTCCTTATTTAAACCATTGTTTTGTTGGACTTTTGGTTAATCTGTCTCTTCCACTAGCTTGTGAACTATTTGAAGCTAAGGAGACTTTTTTTTTTTTAACTGAGGTATAGTTAACATTATACTAGTTTCAGGTATATAGCGTAATGATTCTATATTTATATATATTTTGAAATGATCAGAATAAGCTGAATTAATCTGTCCACACACATAGTAACAACAAATTATTTTCTCATAGTGAGGACTTTTAAGACTCTCTTAGCAGGTTTCACACATGTAATATTTATTCAGTGTTATTAACTACTGTCACAGTGCTGTATTGAAGTGACTGTTATATCTTCATCTCTTTGTTTTCATTTCTTGATGTAATACCCAGCAGAAATAAGTACATAAATGTTTGATAAGTGAAACAATTTATTGGCATTGTTCATAAGTTAAAACCTAAACTGTAATATGCTCTCTGATGAAACCACCAAAGAATTGGTGACAGTGAGATATAAAAAATGGTTAACTGCTTATTTACCTGGTTCTTATTTCACCATGTGAGCCACAGCTAGACCTAATGGAAAGGCTAGCACATCAGCTAGAGATCCTTGTTTTGAATCTGGATGAGACCTTAGGGGTCAGGTAGTATATGGATGATGGCCTCTATATATGGGAAGAAGGGTGTATATTCACGCTGTGTAACCAAAAGGGTAGATAGCTTGTGCCTCTCCAATACCCATTCTTTCTTACTATCAGAAAAAGTATGTTCGGAGTACAGTGTGATGGGTGAGGGGATGATTTCTCAGATCATGTGACACGTTTCTGACCGGTACAGACAGCTATCTGCTGAATGTTGCTTCCAATAAAGCTATTGTTTTTCTGTTAAAAAGGCATAGGCCAAGCTAGCACTCTGCTTTTGCCCTTTTACCCTCTTCCTGCCTGGAATGCAAATGTGATGTGACAGCAGCAGTGAAGACAGAAACCACACATGGAGAGTAGCAGAACAGGAAGAAATAAAGCCTGGGTCCTTGGTGGTACTAAGGACCTGCCTTAGCTTAGGGTTGCCTTAATCTATATTTCTTCATACATGAGAAAATTAAATCTCTTCCTTATTTAAACCATTGTTTTGTTGGACTTTTGGTTAATCTGTCTCTTCCACTAGCTTGTGAACTATTTGAAGCTAAGGAGACTTTTTTTTTTTTAACTGAGGTATAGTTAACATTATACTAGTTTCAGGTATATAGCGTAATGATTCTATATTTATATATATTTTGAAATGATCAGAATAAGCTGAATTAATCTGTCCACACACATAGTAACAACAAATTATTTTCTCATAGTGAGGACTTTTAAGACTCTCTTAGCAGGTTTCACACATGTAATATTTATTCAGTGTTATTAACTACTGTCACAGTGCTGTATTGAAGTGACTGTTATATCTTCATCTCTTTGTTTTCATTTCTTGATGTAATACCCAGCAGAAATAAGTACATAAATGTTTGATAAGTGAAACAATTTATTGGCATTGTTCATAAGTTAAAACCTAAACTGTAATATGCTCTCTGATGAAACCACCAAAGAATTGGTGACAGTGAGATATAAAAAATGGTTAACTGCTTATTTACCTGGTTCTTATTTCAGCAAACCAGATTTACCATGTGGAGAGCATTATCTTTAGTTGGATCACTTCTCTTTTTTTTTTTTAATAATTTCAGTTTTCCTTTTGAATTCATTTTAAGACGTATTCTAATGATTCAAACTTATAGAAAAGGTGCAGGAAAAGTTGAAGAATGTGTCTACAAATGCTAACAGTTTACCACATTTGCTATATCGTCTCTCCCTCATTTTTTTCCTGAAGTTTCTGAAGGTAAATTGCAGATCCAATGTGTTTTCTCCCTTGATGAGCATTTTTTAGATCATAACATCTCACTTGAGTTTAGATCTGGAGCAATACTTATGTGTATTTCTTTAAAATACTTCCTTGTGTATTTCCTAAATTTGCAAACACATTCTCTTAAATAACACAGTATAATTATCAAGTATAATTATCTTATATAGCAGTATAATTATCAATATATGTGTATTGACGTTGATTTATCTGTTTTATTCAGTTCTTTCTGTTTGTCCTAACAGTGTCCTTTATAGCAGAAGGAAAAAAAGTGGATTGGATGGACTTCTGGTCTAGGATCCAGTTGAGAGTCACACAAATGGCATTTAATCATCATGTTTTTTAGTCTTCCTTTAATCTGGAGCAGTTCCTTGGTTTTTCTTTGTCTTTCATGACCTTGTGGTTTTTAAAAATTAGAAGCAGGTTACTTCATAGAATTGGGTGTGAGTGAGCAGCTTGTTGATTGTAACAGTTCACTTGGATCAGCTCTTTTCCTAAAAGTTTTGTATCTTTTTTTTTTTTTTTTTTTTGTAAAGATTTATTTATTTATTTATTTTGGGCGGGGGTCGGGTTGGGGAGGGAGGGGAGCGGGCGGGCCACTTCTATTGGTCTTTCATTTCTCTGTTTTCATCCATCTTTGTTCTTTGGCACCTGCGGGCCTCCCATCGCGATGGCGTCTGTTGTCGCAGAGCGCCGGCTCTGGGAGCATGCACTCCAGAGCTCCGGCTCAGTAATTGGACACATCAGTCCAGCTGTTCCGCGGCACGTGGGATCTTCCCAGGCCAGGGATCAAACCGGCGCCCCTTGCACTGCAAGGCGGTGTCCTTACCCACTGGACCACCAGGGGAAGCCCAAAGTTTTGTATCTTAAGAGCTTTACCTCAGTTGACTCCAGCAGTACGTCTTACCTGGGACTCAGCATTTATTGTCGTCATCGTTGTTGTTGTTGTTGTTGTTGTTGAGCAGTGTTTCTCAGTGGGGCCCCATTGTCATTTTGAACAGATGGTTCTTCACTCCACAGACTGTCCCACACATACCTGAGTACTCCCCACTAAATTCCAGTCGCATTCTTCAGTTATTGTGACGACCCAGAACACCTCCGTTCTGTAAAATTTGAAGTTGCATGTGGGATTTTAGTTGGACCAGGGAACTGGCACCCTGCAGTGGAGGTACAGAGTCCTAATCACTGGACTGGCAGGGAATTTCCTGAAATTTTTGAAATAGAAAAGTCATCTTGCTTTTTATATAGTTGGTACTATAATTTTCCAGCTGATAGTTTTAATTATCATTAATCTGTCATATGCTGCTGACAATGTACTTTAGCTGAATTCTGTTATTTAATTCACTATATTTAATAAATCAATGACAAAGGGTTACCATTGGTCATATATGTTTTTGTTTAACCTGAAATGAGAATCCTATTATCTCTGTTTAAAATAAAGAACACCACCTTAGAAGGTAACTAAAATAAAATATCACTGGGAAGATTTATCTTAAAACTAAATACTTTACTGTTATAACTTTTAGGGGGGAAAGAGTATATTTGATTTTAGTTTTAATGATATTAAATATTCTTCTTGTTTTTCTTTCAGAATTGGTCCCTAGGAAAGACCTTCTTATAGAAAATGTGCCATATTGTGAAGCACCAACTCAGAAGCAATGACTTTTACTAAAAAAATAAAATTAAGTCTTTGTCTTTTTTTTTTTATTATTTTAAAATATGTAACTCTAACCAAACTCCTGGAAATGCAGATATTTTTCTGAAAAATGGCATACTGAAAATTAGTTCATAATTAACTTTCATGTTGAAAGGACATTACTAAAAACTGTGGGACATAGTTAAGTATTTCTAAAGAACATTCAATAAGACATTTCATTTTCATTGAAAATCAAACTATGTAAAGTGAAATAAATGCTTAGGAAATTCTATTCACTTCTGTTTGACTTTGATGAGTATTTTGGTTTTATTGTAGTTATTTGAGAATGAAGTGTTTTGACAGATTGGTGGGGTATTTTTCCCATGTGAAATGAGACTATTAGATTAAAATTATTAGATTAAACTAATGCTTAGTCACCAAAAGGTTAAATTAGTCTAAAAGTCACAGTTGTGCCAACTCTCCACAGAAGGTAGCCTTTATTTCCTAAAGCACTGAAATGATTTCTGTAGCTAACAAATAATCATACAGCTTCCTTTTAGAGACTGAGTATATGTGTTTCTAAAAGAAAGCTTTGTATCAGTCATCTAAAGATAGATGAATAAAATGTCAGAATCCTGTATGATAACTGCGGAATAAAGAAATCCTAATTTTTTAAGGAAAGAGTGGCCCTTGATTAGCTGTATAATACAGGCTTAGTAGAATTAGCTGTACTTAGACCACAGCTAACCTGACTGTGAAAATTTAATATATGGCTGCATCCTCTATATTGTCATCAATAAGGTCTAAATGGCTTTTTTTTTTCCTTCAACATGTTTCATCCCTGAAAGATTGACAGTATCACAAAACAGCTTGGCATTCTACCATCTAATGGTAGGAACTACAAAATTGTATTTAATATTCTTCTTGTTTCTCTCTGTCTGTGCATCTCTATCATTCTGTGATCTCAGTGAGCAGTGTGTTCTCTTCATTCACCAGTCAGTTCTCTCATTTGATGATGACACAGGTTTTTAATTTTTTCAAGAGTCTCAATGCAAAGTGCTTTGTTGGCAAACAAATGTGTTGGTATCGCCATACTGAATGTAAATGTCATATTTAAAGTAATTTAGTTTTAGTAGATAAAGTATTGAAATTATTTTGACATACTACACTTAACAGTAAGGCAGAGATGACCATTAACACCACCAAATAGTTTGGAGATTAGTTACTATTTGAAATGAATTATATAGATCAGAATATTTGTAACATAATTTTTAACCTCTCATGCAGATTTCTTACTGTGTGTATGGAAAGTGCGCCTACATAAAGGTAAAAGTTACTTCAGACTTGAAAGTTGCCCTTGGAAGAAAATGCTGAAAGTCATCACAATACAATCATTGGTAAATTCTCTGATTTACTCTTATTATTATTTCACTAAATATCTATATTTTATATTTTAAAGAAAGTTAGTCCAAGTAGCTTAATACATATTTTAATTGCTTCAGTATTATTTAACATTTTTAGGAATTTCTGGATTTTTTTCTTCAACCTGAATTCCCTTGTTATGTTCTTCACTCGTGTTAATTTAAATATCTCATCAAAAAATAGTTATTTATTTTTACAATCTAGTTATCATTAGTAACAGTAGAGATTAATAATTAACATGTGAGGTAAAATAATCATTCAAATGTTTATTTTATTAAAGCAGTAGCTTAGACACTTTAAGATACATGCTGTATGTGTATAATATATATCATATATGTGTATATATTACATATGCATGTATGTATTATGCTTTTGTGCCCTAAGACTATACTATGAAGTTCCTATGTAATATACCAGGATATCAACAATAGGTTTCACTGTCATAAAATTCTTAAAGATTTGACACCCTGTCCTTAAATAACATAGATTTATATTTCAAATGAATTTTCACAGTATTTAATAGTTTCATTAGATCATTTAAAACAAAATGTGAATTCTTGGCCTGTTGTGAAACAAAGATTATCAGTATTCTAGAGAGTAAGTTTTGAGAATGATGATTATCTTTGTGTGTGACCTCTCTATGGTACAATGTCAGATTTAATTAAATCTCTTAGTTAGTTTTTAAAAAGCTTCCTGTGTTCCCAAAGGGGAAATTTCCCACATCTAACATTTCAGTTTGACTACTGAAACCTGTTGAAAGACTAAGATACAGACTCTAATTGCAGTTATCTAGGCTCAGAGGCCCAGCAGGACTTTGTAAAACAGTCTTTTGGCAGAAGTTCGTAAGGGTGTATGGCAAGGAGAATCAGATTTGGACCATTAACACCACCAAATAGTTTGGAGATTAGTTACTATTTGAAATGAATTATATAGATCAGAATATTTGTAACATAATTTTTAACCTCTCATGCAGATTTCTTACTGTGTGTATGGAAAGTGCGCCTACATAAAGGTAAAAGTTACTTCAGACTTGAAAGTTGCCCTTGGAAGAAAATGCTGAAAGTCATCACAATACAATCATTGGTAAATTCTCTGATTTACTCTTATTATTATTTCACTAAATATCTATATTTTATATTTTAAAGAAAGTTAGTCCAAGTAGCTTAATACATATTTTAATTGCTTCAGTATTATTTAACATTTTTAGGAATTTCTGGATTTTTTTCTTCAACCTGAATTCCCTTGTTATGTTCTTCACTCGTGTTAATTTAAATATCTCATCAAAAAATAGTTATTTATTTTTACAATCTAGTTATCATTAGTAACAGTAGAGATTAATAATTAACATGTGAGGTAAAATAATCATTCAAATGTTTATTTTATTAAAGCAGTAGCTTAGACACTTTAAGATACATGCTGTATGTGTATAATATATATCATATATGTGTATATATTACATATGCATGTATGTATTATGCTTTTGTGCCCTAAGACTATACTATGAAGTTCCTATGTAATATACCAGGATATCAACAATAGGTTTCACTGTCATAAAATTCTTAAAGATTTGACACCCTGTCCTTAAATAACATAGATTTATATTTCAAATGAATTTTCACAGTATTTAATAGTTTCATTAGATCATTTAAAACAAAATGTGAATTCTTGGCCTGTTGTGAAACAAAGATTATCAGTATTCTAGAGAGTAAGTTTTGAGAATGATGATTATCTTTGTGTGTGACCTCTCTATGGTACAATGTCAGATTTAATTAAATCTCTTAGTTAGTTTTTAAAAAGCTTCCTGTGTTCCCAAAGGGAATTACCCACATCTAACATTTCAGTTTGACTACTGAAACCTGTTGAAAGACTAAGATACAGACTCTAATTGCAGTTATCTAGGCTCAGAGGCCCAGCAGGACTTTGTAAAACAGTCTTTTGGCAGAAGTTCGTAAGGGTGTATGGCAGGAGAATCAGATTTGGCAAGGACGTGTGAGGAAGAATCCTTCCCTAAAGATTTGAAGCTAAGGGAAATACAAGAGAGAGTTTGCATAACATCTAGTTCAGAACATTGAAATTAAGACTTGAGTCTGTGTTTAAGTTGGTCTTCATTTTGCCTGCAGTTTATTTTAACATCAGTACAATGTCCAAAAAATGCAAAGTAATAAGAATAGATAGAATAACAGTCATTTCCCTGTAAACACAAAGCCACAGTTCAACAAAGAAATGAAAAGTCCAATTCTTAAGCAGAATTTTCTGAAGTGAAAGTAGATAAATGCACATTCATTTAACTTTGTATCAGGAATAACCTATCAGAAATGAAATGGAAAAAAGATCCTGTTTATAATAGCAAACAAAACTATAAAATAAGAAACAACTTAAAAAAAAACATAAAACTTAAAAATGAAAGACATAGTGTATTTCTAGATGGGACAGTTGAAAATTGTAAAGACAACAGTTCTTTAAAATGTAGTCTGTCACAACCCCAACAGATTGACAGATGTGTACATAACAATACAAAACTTTTGTATTCTCTAAAAGCTACTATAAATAAAGTTTAGAGAAAGTATTTGCCACCTATGTAATAATTAAAATAGTTAAGATATACATTGCTCCTAAACTCAGTTAACAAAAGATAACTCACTGAAAAAATGGGCAAATGATGTTGATTAAGAAGTTCATAAAGGAAATATTATCCCATTTAGTGATCAGAGAATTGTAGGTTAAAACAAGGGAAACAGTTTTGTTCATCAGAGTTACTAAAGTTACAGAAGCTGGTCATATAGAAACTGGTCAATATACATAAAGGTGGTAAGCATATGAGAAAATGGACATTCATATATTTCAAGAAGGAATTATAGAGCCTTTTTGAAAGAGATATTGACATCAAAATTTAAAGTAATCATACTCTTCAGTCTAGATCCCAGTGGCTCACAAGAATACTAGTAAATATAAAGTTAATATATGTACATGAATTTCTATAGCATTGTGTATAATTTTTTAAAAATTAAAAATAGCCTGTATTTCCAAATTTAGGGGAACAATGAAAGAAAATGTGGCTCATTCATGCTCTGGGATATTAATCAGAGGTTGAAAAGTATGATGTAAATACACACACACACACACACACACACACACAATATGTATGATATGTGCTAAATGTTAGTAGTTTGGGAGGAAAATGAGATTTGGAGAAAGGATTAGTAAATTCAGGACAATTTTATTCTTATAATTCCTGCATGTTTATATATTTTTTACTATTTTTATGTATTATTTTAAAGAACAATAGTACCTAAGCTAATAGTGATTTTTTTATTATTTAAAAGTTTAAATTATGAAATATTTCAAACATCAGCAACTGGTACATCAGACATTTGTAAACCTAATTCCTGCATTTGACAGATACTGCATTTTGTCATGTTTAACAAATACCTCCCTCCTTTTAAAAAAATTTATTTATTTATTTATTTTGGGTGCACTTGATCTTCATTGCTGAGCATGGGCTTTTCTCTCTCTAGTTGTGGTGAGGGGGGCTACTCTCTAGTTGCAGTGACTGGACTTTTCTTTGTGATGGTTTCTTTTGTTGCAGAGCAGAGGTTCTGGGGCACAGGCTTCAGTACTTGCGGTTCCCAGGCTCTAGAACACAGGCTCAATTGTTGTTTCACAAAGGTTTAGTTGCTCTGCAGCATGTCAGATCTTCCTGGATCAGGAATCAAACCCTTGTCTACTGCACTGCCAGGTGGATTCTTTCCCACTGAACTACCAAGGAAGTCCTCCTCCTTCTTTCTAAGTCTTTTATTTTCCTCTCTCATTTCAGAGCTAATCACTTTCATATTTGGTGGATATCATTCCCATGCTTATTTTTATACCTTTATCAAATACGTATATATTCAGAACAACATATAATATTGTTCTGTGGCTTTAAAATGCAAGTAAGAAGTGTTATGCTCCATATATTCTGCAACTTACTTTTCATCACACATTAGGTTCTGAGATGTATCTATAGGGAAAGTTTGTTTTTTGCTCGGTCAATATATTCTAGCGTAACTTTTTTTGTATAGCATTGTGTATAATTTTTTAAAAATTAAAAATAGCCTGTATTTCCAAATTTAGGGGAACAATGAAAGAAAATGTGGCTCATTCATGCTCTGGGATATTAATCAGAGGTTGAAAAGTATGATGTAAATACACACACACACACACACACACACACACAATATGTATGATATGTGCTAAATGTTAGTAGTTTGGGAGGAAAATGAGATTTGGAGAAAGGATTAGTAAATTCAGGACAATTTTATTCTTATAATTCCTGCATGTTTATATATTTTTTACTATTTTTATGTATTATTTTAAAGAACAATAGTACCTAAGCTAATAGTGATTTTTTTATTATTTAAAAGTTTAAATTATGAAATATTTCAAACATCAGCAACTGGTACATCAGACATTTGTAAACCTAATTCCTGCATTTGACAGATACTGCATTTTGTCATGTTTAACAAATACCTCCCTCCTTTTAAAAAAATTTATTTATTTATTTATTTTGGGTGCACTTGATCTTCATTGCTGAGCATGGGCTTTTCTCTCTCTAGTTGTGGTGAGGGAGGCTACTCTCTAGTTGCAGTGACTGGACTTTTCTTTGTGATGGTTTCTTTTGTTGCAGAGCAGAGGTTCTGGGGCACAGGCTTCAGTACTTGCGGTTCCCAGGCTCTAGAACACAGGCTCAATTGTTGTTTCACAAAGGTTTAGTTGCTCTGCAGCATGTCAGATCTTCCTGGATCAGGAATCAAACCCTTGTCTACTGCACTGCCAGGTGGATTCTTTCCCACTGAACTACCAAGGAAGTCCTCCTCCTTCTTTCTAAGTCTTTTATTTTCCTCTCTCATTTCAGAGCTAATCACTTTCATATTTGGTGGATATCATTCCCATGCTTATTTTTATACCTTTATCAAATACGTATATATTCAGAACAACATATAATATTGTTCTGTGGCTTTAAAATGCAAGTAAGAAGTGTTATGCTCCATATATTCTGCAACTTACTTTTCATCACACATTAGGTTCTGAGATGTATCTATATTGTTGGGTAAATATCTAGGTCTTTTAGTTTTATATGTTACTCTGTTGTAAGAATAAGCTAGTTTATGTATCCATGTCTCTTGATAAGCAGTAGCATTGTTTCATTTTTTTTGAGAGTACAAACAAATTTGCTGAAGACACTAGCACATGGTTTCTTGACCTATGTGAAAGTTTATCTGAATATATACCAGGAAGCAGAACTGTTAGGTGTAGGGTATATACATGTTCCATTGTCCCTGGATTATTTTACTTGTTCTTAGTAACTGTACCAATTTACACTTCAGTTGTCCTGTGTACAAGATTCCTTTTCTCCATATCCTCACTGTTGTTATGTATGACTTTCCTCTTTTTTATCAAACTGATGAATATGAAAACGTATCACATTGTTTTAATTTGCATTTCTGGATTACTGGTGAGGTAGATCATCCTGTCATGTTTATTATAGTTTTTACAGTTTTCCATTGTGAATGCATATTCATAACCTTTGTTCTCTTTGCTCTGTTGGGCTGTCTGGCTTTTCTTACCGATTCTTTGTATACTCTTGCTATTAATCCTGCGTTGGTTATCTGTGATGCAACTGCCTTTTTCTAGTATGTAATTTGTCTTTCAATTCACTTTATGGTAAGCCTGTAGTTTGGGGCTTTATTTTTAGTGTATTCATTTAAAAAAAAAAAAAACTTTCTTTTTTAATCTTGCTTTTATAGCTTTTTAAGAAGTTCTTTTCTACTCCAAAGTCATAAAGATGTTCTGGTAGGTTTTCCTTTGAATATCAATGTTTTGTTTTTATATTTGGGCCTTTATGGCATCTAGAATTTATTTTTGTTTATGATATGAGAGCAGGGTATAATTTTATTTTTTAAGAAGATAACAGTTTGCTTCACTCTCATTTATTGAATAGCCTTTTTTTTTTTTTTTTTCTGATAAAGTGCAAAGCTTCTTTGATCATACCCCAAGTTACTATTGGAATCTGTCTAACCCTCTTAGCTAGTCAGAGACTTTACTCCTACAATTCTGCCCCTGCCTTCACCGAATATTTCTCCCCCTCTCTCCACTAGATTGTTCTCACTAAAGTTGATATTCTGAAGTATTTCCCATCTTAAAAAATTCTTGAACCCCACTCTTGAACTTCAGTACCACTCTTCTGCTCTTTTTTATTCTAAGACGTTTCTCTATTTACTGCCTCTTTTTCTGTTCCCATTCTCTCTTATACAGACCTCAATAGAATTTAGTCCCAACCGCTCCACTAAAACCCTTGTCCTGGTTACTATTGGCTTCTACTTGGGAAGTCTAAAGGTCAGTTCTCAAGTCTTGTTTTATTCATTTTATCAGTAGCTGTTGGCATAATAGCTCTTTTGAATGAAGACCTAGATACATGTTTATTGTAGACTTACCCCAAGGAGGACATAGTCATGAACCAACGCAATAACAGTGCCTGCCTCATCTACTGTTTATAATTTTAGATACATTTGCAGCCCTTCCTGCTGCTGCTCTCAGTCTTCCCTGGGAAGACTAACCTGTATGAACCGGTTGAAATGACTCCTGTACCCTCTGACTTGTGATTGTTGCAGCTGTTGGGGGATCCTGGCCAGAGATCAGAAGGAGGGAAGAGAGGGAAGTCTGGTATTTATTTTCCTGGCTCTGTCCTTGAGAGTATGCCTCATGCCAGCAGTGTCCTTCAAAGTTTCTTAGAGTGATCTCAGTACAGTTCTTTCCTTCTGGTTGAATAAAGGCTTCCCTACCATCTTCAGATCTGGGGTAACAATGTCTCATCTGCTACTATCCATGTGGGCTCTTTTATACACACAGTTTTGTAAATAGTCCCTTGATAAATAAATCTTCCTACGTCATTATTAAGTACATAATCTATTTCCTTTTGGAACTGTCACTAATTCACTGCTCTGAGGGAACTTAACTTTCTGTAAGTGAAGGACACATAACAAACACAATTAAAAAGTAAATTAGAAGGTGGTAAGTAATGTGGAGAAAGATAAGGCAGAAAAGGGAGAGAGGAAAGCTAGAAGAGCAGTATTGCAATTTAAAGTCCGGAGATCAGGGAAGGTCTCATTAAGGAGCAATAGTTGCACAAAGAGGGATCTAGAGCCATGTTCCACAATTCTTTGCCCCTGCCTTCACCGAATATTTCTCCTCTCTCCACTAGATTGTTCTCACTAAAGTTGATATTCTGAAGTATTTCCCATCTTAAAAAATTCTTGAACCCCACTCTTGAACTTCAGTACCACTCTTCTGCTCTTTTTTATTCTAAGACGTTTCTCTATTTACTGCCTCTTTTTCTGTTCCCATTCTCTCTTATACAGACCTCAATAGAATTTAGTCCCAACCGCTCCACTAAAACCCTTGTCCTGGTTACTATTGGCTTCTACTTGGGAAGTCTAAAGGTCAGTTCTCAAGTCTTGTTTTATTCATTTTATCAGTAGCTGTTGGCATAATAGCTCTTTTGAATGAAGACCTAGATACATGTTTATTGTAGACTTACCCCAAGGAGGACATAGTCATGAACCAACGCAATAACAGTGCCTGCCTCATCTACTGTTTATAATTTTAGATACATTTGCAGCCCTTCCTGCTGCTGCTCTCAGTCTTCCCTGGGAAGACTAACCTGTATGAACCGGTTGAAATGACTCCTGTACCCTCTGACTTGTGATTGTTGCAGCTGTTGGGGGATCCTGGCCAGAGATCAGAAGGAGGGAAGAGAGGGAAGTCTGGTATTTATTTTCCTGGCTCTGTCCTTGAGAGTATGCCTCATGCCAGCAGTGTCCTTCAAAGTTTCTTAGAGTGATCTCAGTACAGTTCTTTCCTTCTGGTTGAATAAAGGCTTCCCTACCATCTTCAGATCTGGGGTAACAATGTCTCATCTGCTACTATCCATGTGGGCTCTTTTATACACACAGTTTTGTAAATAGTCCCTTGATAAATAAATCTTCCTACGTCATTATTAAGTACATAATCTATTTCCTTTTGGAACTGTCACTAATTCACTGCTCTGAGGGAACTTAACTTTCTGTAAGTGAAGGACACATAACAAACACAATTAAAAAGTAAATTAGAAGGTGGTAAGTAATGTGGAGAAAGATAAGGCAGAAAAGGGAGAGAGGAAAGCTAGAAGAGCAGTATTGCAATTTAAAGTCCGGAGATCAGGGAAGGTCTCATTAAGGAGCAATAGTTGCACAAAGAGGGGGGATCTGAGGATCTAGCCATGTAAATATCTATGGGAAGAACTTACGTTCTTGAGACAGGTTCTTGTCTACTGTGTTTTAGGAGTCAGGAACAAAGTGATTATAAGGGGAGAGCAGCGGGAGACAAAGTCATAGAAGAGATATGGTAGAAGGAGGCAGAGTGTAGATCCTACATTATATAGGCTATTTTCAGGACTGTGGTTTTTACTCAGTAAAATGCAGAGCCATTAGATGGTTTGGGGAAGAGGAGCAATATGATCTTATTTTAAGTTTTAAAGGCATCATTCTGGCTGTTACTGAGAATAGACCATGCTGCCAATGCAGGGGTTCCACCTAGAAGTTTCTTGCATTATTCTAGGTAAGAGATGATAGCAGTTTATACTAGAGTGGCAGCAGTGATGGTGGTGAGAAGTGGTAAAATTCTGGGTATATTTTGATAGAGCTCCTGGGTTTCCTGATGGATTGAAAGTGGTGAGGCAGAAAGAAAGGAGTCAGTGATGATTCCCAAGGGTTTTGGCCTGAGCAGCTGAAAGGATATTGTTGCCATCAATTCTAATGGTGAAAAAAGAAGAGATTTGTGAAAAAAAATTAGGTGTTTCATTTTGGGCATGTGTTAGCTGGGTTGGGAAGATCTGGAGTAAGAAATGGCAACCTACTCCAGCATTCTTTTTTTTCTTTTTTTTTAAAGATTTATTTTTATTTATTTTGGGCGGGGGTCAGGTTGTGGAGGGAGGGAAGCGGGCGGGCCACTTCTGTTGGTCTTTCATTTCTCCATTTTCATCCATCTTTGTTCTTTGGCTCCTGTGGGCCTCCCATCGCGGTGGCGTCTGTCGCTGCAGAGCGCCGGCTCGGTTGGGCGCATGCGCCCCAGAGCTCCGGCGGCTCGGTTGGGCGCATGCGCCCCAGAGCTCCGGCTCGGTAATTGGACACATCGGTCCAGCCGCTCCGCGGCACGTGGGGTCTTCCCAGGCCAGGGATCGAACCGGTGCCCCTTGCACTGCAAGGCGGTGTCCTTACCCACTGGACCACCAGGGGAAGCCCGCTATTGGTCTTACATTTCTCTATTTTCATCCATCTTTGTTCTTTGGCTCCTGTGGGCCTCCCATTGCGGTGGCCCCTTTTGTCGCAGAGCGCCGGCTCTGGGCGCATGCGCCCCAGAGTTCCGGCTCAGTAATTGGACACATCGGTCCAGCCACTCCACGGCACGTGGGATCTTCCCAGGCCAGGGCTCCAGCCCGCGCCCCTTGCACTGCAAGGCGGTGTCCTTACCCACTGGACCACCAGGGGAAGCCCACTCCAGCATTCTTGACTAGAAAATTCTGTGAACTGAGAAGCCTAGTGGGCCACAATCTGTGGGGTTGCAAATAGTTGGATACAACTGAAACAAAGATATAATCATTAACTGAAGTATCTAAAAGATACCCAAGTGGAGATGTTAATAAGACATTGGGGGCTTCCCCTGGTGGTCCAGTGGGTAAGGACACCGCCTTGCAGTGCAAGGGGCGCGGGCTGGAGCCCTGGCCTGGGAAGATCCCACGTGCCGTGGAGTGGCTGGACCGATGTGTCCAATTACTGAGCCGGAGCTCTGGCACGCATGCGACCAGAGCCAGCGCTCTGCGACAACAGGGGACACCGCAATGGGAGGCCCACAGGAGCCAAAAAACAAAGACGGGTGAAAATAGGGAAAACGAAAAACCAATGGAAGTGGCCCGCCCATTCCCCTCCCTCCCCACCCCACCCCCTAAAAAGATAAATTAATTAATTTATTAATTAATTTAAAAAAATAAGGCATTGGATTAAGATCTGAAACTCAGGAAGTGGTCTCATCTGGAGATACAGATTTGGGAGCCATTAAATTATAGATAAAATATTTACAGGGATGACACTGGACAAAACCACCAAGAAATTGATTAGAGAGAGAGAAGAAGAAGAAGAAGAAATGGAGAAGGAAATGGCTATCCACTCCAATATTCTTGCCTGGGAAATCCCATGGGCAGAGAAGCCTGGCGGACTATGGTCCATGGGGTCACAGAATCCAACACAACTAAGCGACTGAGTGCACACACAGAGAAGAAGAAAAGTCACTAACGGAGTCTTCTGGGGGCACTCCAGTGTTAAAGAGATAAGAAATAACAAGCACAAGAGATGAAGTTTCCAATAAGGTAGGAGGAAAACAAAGAATATAAAACAGAAGTTGGCAAACTGTGGCTCACAGGGGCCAGATCTGATGTGCTGTCTTTTTCTGTAAATAAACTTTTATTGGAACACTACCAAACTTACTCATTTACATATTCTTTGACTGCTTTTGTGCTGCCGTGGCATGGCTGAGTAATTTCAACGGAAACTGATTGACAAAACCCTAAATTGCTCTCTGGCTCCCTTACAGAGAAAGTTTGTTGGCCCCTGGTGTGTAGAATCTTGGAAGCCAAGTCAAAAAAAGTGTTTTTGTTGAGAGGAAGTGATTGTATTGTGATCATGATTAAAATTCCATTAGGAAAATCAGCATGGGGCTGTCTTTGGTGGTTTTAGCAAGGTAGTTTCAGTGAAATAATTGGAGAAACATCCTCTTGTTGATGATTCCCAGATTGATCTCTAAATTTATTGTAGTCACAGTTAAAATTGCAGTAGGATTTTTGTAAGGAACTGATAAGACTTAAACATTTATGAGGAATAGTAAAGGTTCTTAATGGTTAAATCATCTGTGACAAAAGAGGAAAATTGGATATCCATATCCCAAAAAATGGATCTCTGGTCCATGCTTGATACGCTATACAAAAATTAGCTTAAAATCAATTGTAGATCTAAGTAAAAAACCTCAAACTGTAAAACTTCTCGAAATAACAGGAAACTATCTTTGTAACTTTGGGTTAGGCAAAGATGGCTGAGCTATCACACCAAAAGCACAATACATAAAAAATTAATAAACTGGACTTTGTCAGAACTAAGAAAACTTTGTTCTGATAACTATTAAGAGAATGAGAAGAGAAGCCACAGACTGGGAGAAAATATTTATAAACCATAAAGTATTATCCAGAAACTGTAAAGATTTTTTAATCATGAGAAAACAAAAAAAAATTTAAATAGATAAATATTTGAGTAGATAACTTTTATCAGAAAATATATAAATGGAAAATAAGCACGTAAAAAGATTTCAATATCATTTATTACAAATTAAAATTATGAGATATTACTACATACCTATTAGAAGAGCTAAGAAATAACAAGCACAAGAGATGAAGTTTCCAATAAGGTAGGAGGAAAACAAAGAATATAAAACAGAAGTTGGCAAACTGTGGCTCACAGGGGCCAGATCTGATGTGCTGTCTTTTCTGTAAATNAACTTTTATTGGAACACTACCAAACTTACTCATTTACATATTCTTTGACTGCTTTTGTGCTGCCGTGGCATGGCTGAGTAATTTCAACGGAAACTGATTGACAAAACCCTAAATTGCTCTCTGGCTCCCTTACAGAGAAAGTTTGTTGGCCCCTGGTGTGTAGAATCTTGGAAGCCAAGTCAAAAAAAGTGTTTTTGTTGAGAGGAAGTGATTGTATTGTGATCATGATTAAAATTCCATTAGGAAAATCAGCATGGGGCTGTCTTTGGTGGTTTTAGCAAGGTAGTTTCAGTGAAATAATTGGAGAAACATCCTCTTGTTGATGATTCCCAGATTGATCTCTAAATTTATTGTAGTCACAGTTAAAATTGCAGTAGGATTTTTGTAAGGAACTGATAAGACTTAAACATTTATGAGGAATAGTAAAGGTTCTTAATGGTTAAATCATCTGTGACAAAAGAGGAAAATTGGATATCCATATCCCAAAAAATGGATCTCTGGTCCATGCTTGATACGCTATACAAAAATTAGCTTAAAATCAATTGTAGATCTAAGTAAAAAACCTCAAACTGTAAAACTTCTCGAAATAACAGGAAACTATCTTTGTAACTTTGGGTTAGGCAAAGATGGCTGAGCTATCACACCAAAAGCACAATACATAAAAAATTAATAAACTGGACTTTGTCAGAACTAAGAAAACTTTGTTCTGATAACTATTAAGAGAATGAGAAGAGAAGCCACAGACTGGGAGAAAATATTTATAAACCATAAAGTATTATCCAGAAACTGTAAAGATTTTTTAATCATGAGAAAACAAAAAAAAATTTAAATAGATAAATATTTGAGTAGATAACTTTTATCAGAAAATATATAAATGGAAAATAAGCACGTAAAAAGATTTCAATATCATTTATTACAAATTAAAATTATGAGATATTACTACATACCTATTAGAAGAGCTAAGGTTAGAATGAACATACCAAGTCTTCGCAAAGATGTAAAAGAACTGACGTCCTTGTACATTGCTAGCAGAAATGTGAAGTGGCAGAACAACTTTGGAAAAATAGCCATTTCTTACAAAGTTAAATATATACTTCCTTTATAATGGAAACCTATCACTCCTAGGTATTTACCTAAGAGATGTAAAAGCACAAAGACTTACATGTTTGTATTACAGAACAAAGGAAACCAATAACCAAAGAAGGCAACTTCCAGAATGAGAGAAAATCTTTGCAAGTAATATTTTGATAAGGAGTTAATATCCGATATATATAAAGAAGTCATACAACTGAATAGCAAAAAAAAAAAAAAAAAGTTAATTTTAAAATGGGCAAAAGCTCTGAACATACATTTTTCCAAAGAAGACATTAAGCTGGCCAACAAATACATGGAAAGATTTTTTTTTTGGACAAGCTGCGTAGTTTGTGGGATCTTAATTCCCAGACCAAGGATTGAACCCGGGCTCTCAGCAAAGTGTGGAGTCCTAGCCACTGGACTGCCAGGGAGTTGAAAAGATGTTCAATATTACTGATCATCAGTGTAATGCAAATCGAAACCACAGTGAATTATCACCTCACACCTTTTAGAATGGCTATTATCAAAAAGGTAAGGAATAGCAAGTGTTGACGAGGGTATGGAGGAGAGAGAGCTCTTGTGCATTGTTAATGGGAATGTGAATTGGTGCAACCCCTATGGAAAACAGTACGGAGGGTTCTCAAAAAATTAAAAATAATACAAGTGTCTCACCCAACCACACTTCTGGGTATTTATCCAGAGAACATGAAAACACTAATTTGAAAATATACATACACCCATATGTTCATTGTAGCATTATTTATAATAGCCAAGGTATTGAAATAACAGGTGTCCATCAGTGGGGCAATGGGTAAAGATGTGATGTGTATAGAATGGAATACTACTTAGCTGAAAATAATGAAATCCTGCTACTTGCAACAACATGATTGGACCTTGAATTATCAGTATAAATGTAACTTCAATATCATTTATTACAAATTAAAATTATGAGATATTACTACATACCTATTAGAAGAGCTAAGGTTAGAATGAACATACCAAGTCTTCGCAAAGATGTAAAAGAACTGACGTCCTTGTACATTGCTAGCAGAAATGTGAAGTGGCAGAACAACTTTGGAAAAATAGCCATTTCTTACAAAGTTAAATATATACTTCCTTTATAATGGAAACCTATCACTCCTAGGTATTTACCTAAGAGATGTAAAAGCACAAAGACTTACATGTTTGTATTACAGAACAAAGGAAACCAATAACCAAAGAAGGCAACTTCCAGAATGAGAGAAAATCTTTGCAAGTAATATTTTGATAAGGAGTTAATATCCGATATATATAAAGAAGTCATACAACTGAATAGCAAAAAAAAAAAAAAAAAGTTAATTTTAAAATGGGCAAAAGCTCTGAACATACATTTTTCCAAAGAAGACATTAAGCTGGCCAACAAATACATGGAAAGATTTTTTTTTTGGACAAGCTGCGTGGTTTGTGGGATCTTAATTCCCAGACCAAGGATTGAACCCGGGCTCTCAGCAAAGTGTGGAGTCCTAGCCACTGGACTGCCAGGGAGTTGAAAAGATGTTCAATATTACTGATCATCAGTGTAATGCAAATCGAAACCACAGTGAATTATCACCTCACACCTTTTAGAATGGCTATTATCAAAAAGGTAAGGAATAGCAAGTGTTGACGAGGGTATGGAGGAGAGAGAGCTCTTGTGCATTGTTAATGGGAATGTGAATTGGTGCAACCCCTATGGAAAACAGTACGGAGGGTTCTCAAAAAATTAAAAATAATACAAGTGTCTCACCCAACCACACTTCTGGGTATTTATCCAGAGAACATGAAAACACTAATTTGAAAATATACATACACCCATATGTTCATTGTAGCATTATTTATAATAGCCAAGGTATTGAAATAACGCAGGTGTCCATCAGTGGGGCAATGGGTAAAGATGTGATGTGTATAGAATGGAATACTACTTAGCCGTAGAAAATAATGAAATCCTGCTACTTGCAACAACATGATTGGACCTTGAAGGTATTACACTAAATGAAATAGGTTGGATGGAGAAAGACAAAATGCTCATAATTTCACTCATATGTGGAATCTTAAGGAATAAAAAATAAAACAAAAATTCATAGATAGAGATTATATTACTGATTATCAGAGAGAAGGGGGATGCGGGTGGGTGGAATGCTGTAGGGGGCCAGCAGGGGTAACTAAGTTTGTGATGGTGCTTACTTTATAGTTAGACAGATGTTGGAAGTATAATGCTATGCACTTGAAATGTATATAATCTTTTTAAAAACAGGCCCACCACGTTATTCAGCTACTCTATTTCTAGGTGTTTATATAAAGGAAGTTAAAATGCTAACTGGAAAAAAATATATATGCATCCCCATCTTAATTGCAGCATTATTTGCCATAGCCAGGACATAGAAGAAACTTAAGTGTCATTTAATGAATGACTGGATAAAGAAAATGTGTGTGTATATACATATATATGTTTGTGTATGCATATATACGTGGAATATTTCAGCCATAAAGAAGGAAATCTTGCCGTATAGTTGGATCTTGTCTGCTAAGTCAAACAGAGAAAGACAAATACTGGGTGTTCTTATTTATTGTGTGAAATCTAAGAAGAAAACCAAAAACTCAAACTCAAATTAATGGCTTTTTACAGAAGACAGGATTTGAGGGGTGGGAGAAATGGATGAAGAGAATCAAGCTTCTAGTTATAAAGTAAACAAACCATGGGTTGTAATGGACAGCATAGTGACTGTAGTTAATACTGTATGATATGTTTGAAACTTTCTAAGTGTATATCTTAAAAGTTTTCATAACAAGAAAAAAAGATTTGCAGCTGTGTGTATACTTCATATGGTGATCATTTGACATTACATGCAAAATATCGCAAGTTATATAGTGTGCCTGATACTAGTACAACATTGAATGTCAATTATATCTCAATTGGAAAAAAAAGACTTATTTAATAGTAGTTGTATATGTAATGGCCCCAAACTGGAAACAATACAAATAGCCATCAGCAGATGAAGAAATAAACAAACTGATGTCTATACAATGGAATCCTTCTCACAAATAAAAAGGAATGAAGTATTGCTACAAACAAAAACAGATGAATGTCAAAATACCTATCCTGAGTGAAAGGACCCAGACAAAAACAAGTACGTTAAAATACGTACTTGTGACTCTGTTTGCATGAAGTTCTAGAAAACGTGAATTAATTCATGGTAACTGACAGCAGATCAGTGGTTGCCAGTAGGGGGAAAAGAACAGGGAGATGGGTCGAGGGAGGGATTGAAAAGGTGCACGAGGGAATTTTAAAGGTGATGGATGTTTTTATTACCTGGATTGTAGTGATGGTTTTATGAATGTATGTACATTTTTTTGCCATTTTTTTATTTTGCTTTTTTGCTTTTATAGAATTTTGTGGTTTATGTACATGTTTAATGTGTATAGTTTACTATATTTCAACCATAACTCAATAAAGCTGTTAAAAACATACCGCAAAGGCATAATAATTTTTTTAAAGTGTAATATTGGTGAAAGCACTCAAGAATGGTTAAGCAGTTGATCAGAAGAGAGAGCTCAGGGGTAAACTTATATACACTCTTTGTATATTAATATATACATTTTATATTCTACAGATTGCTAATAGTTCTTTCAGTGGATCTCAGTGCCTGAAAAGATTTCCGCTCTTTCTCTTGAATAATCATTTCATTAAGTACAGAATTCCACAGCAGCATTATTTCTCTTAGCACTTCACAGGGACTATTGCTCACTGTCTCTTACCTCTCACTTGACTGCTGAGAAGTCTATTGGCAATCTAATCTCAGTTCCTTTTGATTAATTTATCCTTTTTTATGATAGCTTTAAAGATTTTTACCTTATCTTTGGTATTCTAGGTAGCAAATTTATTTTCACTTATGTTACTCAACACTTGGTGTACTTCATCTTTCTGAAGATTCAGGTTGTGCATGAATCAATTATGCAGATTTCTTTCCATGATCTATTCAAATATTTCTTCACAAACATCCTGTTTTCTCCTAGCATGAGGCATGTCACTTTGTGCTTCATTCTGGTTACTTTGCTAAGTTTCTGGTTAAACAATACAAATAGCCATCAGCAGATGAAGAAATAAACAAACTGATGTCTATACAATGGAATCCTTCTCACAAATAAAAAGGAATGAAGTATTGCTACAAACAAAAACAGATGAATGTCAAAATACCTATCCTGAGTGAAAGGACCCAGACAAAAACAAGTACGTTAAAATACGTACTTGTGACTCTGTTTGCATGAAGTTCTAGAAAACGTGAATTAATTCATGGTAACTGACAGCAGATCAGTGGTTGCCAGTAGGGGGAAAAGAACAGGGAGATGGGTCGAGGGAGGGATTGAAAAGGTGCACGAGGGAATTTTAAAGGTGATGGATGTTTTTATTACCTGGATTGTAGTGATGGTTTTATGAATGTATGTACATTTTTTTGCCATTTTTTTATTTTGCTTTTTTGCTTTTATAGAATTTTGTGGTTTATGTACATGTTTAATGTGTATAGTTTACTATATTTCAACCATAACTCAATAAAGCTGTTAAAAACATACCGCAAAGGCATAATAATTTTTTAAAGTGTAATATTGGTGAAAGCACTCAAGAATGGTTAAGCAGTTGATCAGAAGAGAGAGCTCAGGGGTAAACTTATATACACTCTTTGTATATTAATATATACATTTTATATTCTACAGATTGCTAATAGTTCTTTCAGTGGATCTCAGTGCCTGAAAAGATTTCCGCTCTTTCTCTTGAATAATCATTTCATTAAGTACAGAATTCCACAGCAGCATTATTTCTCTTAGCACTTCACAGGGACTATTGCTCACTGTCTCTTACCTCTCACTTGACTGCTGAGAAGTCTATTGGCAATCTAATCTCAGTTCCTTTTGATTAATTTATCCTTTTTTATGATAGCTTTAAAGATTTTTACCTTATCTTTGGTATTCTAGGTAGCAAATTTATTTTCACTTATGTTACTCAACACTTGGTGTACTTCATCTTTCTGAAGATTCAGGTTGTGCATGAATCAATTATGCAGATTTCTTTCCATGATCTATTCAAATATTTCTTCACAAACATCCTGTTTTCTCCTGGAGCTACTGTGAGGCATGTCACTTTGTGCTTCATTCTGGTTACTTTGCTAAGTTTCCCTGGTTTGATAATCTGTTTTGATTCTCTTCTGCTTTCTTTAGCTGTAGCTGTGTCTTATCTGCTGTTTATCCACCCCATGTATTTCTTTTTAAATTTTGGTGACTTTATTTTTTGTATCTAGGCACTGCATATGCTTTTTATATCAAATACATTGTTCCTTTTTCACAGAAATATAGTCTTTATATCTTTTGCATCTTTCTTAATTTAAAACTAATTTTATACTCTTTCAGAATATACTGTTTTATGAAGTATTTAGATTATAAGTACTCCTCTTTGTTCATGATACAATCTTTCCTCATGTGTTTTGTAAGTTTTGATTGTAATGTATACCTTGAAGGGCAGTTATTAATTCACTGAGGATCCCATATGGATACCTGTGAACTGAAATATAGGGGCTAGAGATTCAAAGATAAGACAGTCCTAGAAGGAAAGACCTTCAGAAAGTAGGCGATAATAGTGGCATGAGTGCTACACAGAAATTAAATAGAATTTTAAGAATATACTTCTATTAGAAAGTGGCTTATAAAATATATAAGATAATGTGCTTTTTATCTCTTAAAGAAGTAAGTATGTAAAATAACTCATCCAACACCATTAAAAAATATATAAATTGGAATGAAAGAAATAGGATTTTGTGAGGCAGAAGTTTGGAGAAACCTTAAGCTTTCTGGCACAAACGTCTTTTGTAGCTTTTTTTCTCCTCTTGTTATCTTTAACTCTGGCAACAGAGTGAAAGGACTACTGTTTTAGGTAAGATTTCCAGAGAAACATATTTTGTGACAGAGATATGTATGCAGGAGGTTTGAGTTAGAGAGTACAGTCAGGAATAACCTCTTTGAGGGAGTGAAAGAAGGGAGAGGGCAGAGGGAGTTGTTGAACAGCAGTGCAGCTACCGTGAAGGCCTAGAGCTGGAGTGGCCTTCAAAATTGTTCAGAACTGAAGGAAGTGGACCGGGCTCTTGTTCCTTGGTATAGTCATTGAAGGTGGGGCAACCCCAGGGAAAATAAAAAACCTTAGTGAGGCAGTTTCCTTCGGTGGGACAACTCCTAGAAATATCTGTGAACAGTCCCTGAGCTAGGAAAATGAATGTCTCCTTCTGGAGGGGACATCTGGGCCACGCACAGAATCCACTACACCAAATAAGGCTTTTCCATAATTAGCTTAAACTGCTTGAGCAAGAGGCACAATTCCAAAGCTGGGTGGTTCTCTTCTGGGAAATAAGTACCCCAGGAATAGTTTGTTACCATTCATACCAAAAGAAAATGGCAGGCCCATTAAAACAAGAGCTAATTATGAGTTGAGATTTAAAGTGAGTTAATACATGGGGTCATTATTCATTCAATAAATTGTCTAATGTCATCTGGAGACCAGCCTACCGAAGAGGGAACAGGAAACTGAGTTCTGATATTAACTGTCAGTGAAAATTGGGTCTTTGAATAGATTATTTATCATCCCTGGATTTCAGTGTTTTTGAGGAATCTCTATACTGTTTTTCATAGCTGCTGCACCAATTTACACCCTACCATCAGTTTTTAAGGGTTCCCTTCTCTCCACACCCATGCCAACATTGATTTGTCATCTTCTTGAAGCTAGCCATTCTGACAAGTATGAAGTGGTATCTCAATGTGTTTCTGATTTGCAAAGTGATTAATCATCATTTTGATGATTTAATTTTGTCAAGCATTTTTTATGTGCCTGTTGGTCATTTGTATGTCTTGTTTGAAAAAAGAATCTAATCAGAACTTCTGCCCATTTTTTATTTGTTTGTTTTTGATGTTGAGTTGTATAAGGTGCTTTTACATTTTGAATATTTATCCCTTAGTGGTTATATCATTTGCAAATATTTTCTCTCATTTAGTAGGCTATCTTTTCATTTTGCTGATGGTTTCCTTGCTGTGCAAACACTTTGAAATTTTATTAGGTCCCATTGATTTATTTTTGCTTTTATTTCTCTTGCCTTAGGAGGTATATGCAAAAAAAAAAAAAATACTGCTACACTATGTCAATGTTCCACGTATGTTTTCTTCTAGGAATTGTATGATTTTGGTCTTACATATAGGTGTTTAGTTAATCCATCTTGAGTTTATTTTTGTATATGGTATAAAGAAAATGTCCTTATTTCATTATACTATATGTAGCTGTCCATTTTTCCTGGAACTTATTAAAGAGACTGTCTTTTCTTAATTGTACATTCTTGTCTCCTTTGCTGTAGATGAATTGACCATAAGCGTGTAGATTTATTTTGGGGCTTTCTGTCCTCTTCCACTGGTCTATAGTTCTGTTTTTGTGCCAGTACCATTTTGGACTACTGTAGCTTTATAATATAATCTGAAACCAGTGGCTTATAATTTTCTTTTTGTGATGTATTTGTCTGGTTTTGATGTGAAGGTGATGCTGGCCTCATAGGATGAGTTTGGAAGTGTTCTTTGCTCTGGAGTTTTTTGGAGTAGTTTGAGAAGGATAGATGTTAACGCTAAATGTTTGGTAGAATTAACCTGTGAAGTCTTCTGGTCTTTTGTTTGTTGGGAGTTTTTCATTACTGATTGGATTCCACTGTTGGTAATAGATCTGTTTGTAGATTCTATATCTTCCTGGTTTAATCTTACAAGATCTTCGAATTTGTCCTAGGTTGTCCATTTTATTGGTATGTAGTTGTTTTTACTAATCTTTCATGATCCTTGGTATTTCCGTGGTGCCAGTTGTAACTTCTCTTTTTTCATTTCTGATTCTATTGATTTGGGCCCTCTTCTTTTTTTGATGAGGCCAGCTAAAGGTTTATCAATTTTGTTTATCTATTCAAAGAACCAACTTGTAATTTCATTCATCTTTTCTGACTTCTTTCTTAGTCTCTATTTCATTTGTTTTTGCTCTGATCTTTATTGTTTCTTTCCTTCTCTAACTTTGAATTTTGTTTGTTCTTCTTCTAGTTTCTTTTGGTATAATGTTAATTTATTTACTTGAGATTTTCCTTGTTTCCTGAGATAGACTTGTATTGCTATAAATTTTCCTTTTATAATTGCACAAAACATAAACAAGAAGAAATGCATGAGATACTAAAAGGCCCATGGAGTTTGGGGCTACTGCTTGCTCACTGGTGGGTCGACCCAGGCCCTTGGATCTCTGGCTTCAGGCTGCCGAGAGTCCTGGAGCTGATGTGGGCCCACTGGTGGGCTGGTCAAGTTCCTGACATAGCTCGTTGCAGGGTCCAGGGTGTCTTGAAGCCTCTGTCAGTCCATTGTGAAGGAGGCCACATCCTGGGGCAGCTGGTAAGGGACCCAAGGTGTGTCAAAGCTAGTGTCGGCCTCTTGAAGGGTGGCCTGGGTACTGCCACAGACGGCCATGGGGCTGTCTTGGTCCTAGGGCTAGTGTCTGCCTGCTGGTTGGTGGGGCTTGAGCCCAGGCAGTCCTGGGGCTAGTGCCTGCCAGTGGTGGGTGGAGCTGGGTCCCAGGCTCTCTGGCTTCAGGACCTACTGGCGGATTGGGCCGAGGCCTGACCTGAGGGTCCCATCCCAGGGTTACTGCCACCTCATTGCTAGTCAGAGCTGGACCCCATCGACTCTGGCTACAAGCACTGAGTTCCTGCAGTGAGTGCCTCTCCACTGGTATGTAAGGCCAGGTCATGTTCCCTCTGACAGACCAGGCTGTGTCCAGAGTTGTTGTGGCTTCAGAACCTACTGGTGGGGGAGCCTGTGCCTAGTTGTTTGGCCTGAAGTGTTCGCAAACTGAGGTCCACAGGCGGGTGGGAAAGGCCGGATCTTAAAGCTTAAGCTAGAGGAGGATTCTAAAATGGTGCTGATGTCTACCAGTGTCCGGGGAAAAGGCTGCTTGTAGTTTTTTTTTTTATTCTGATTCTATTGATTTGGGCCCTCTTCTTTTTTTGATGAGGCCAGCTAAAGGTTTATCAATTTTGTTTATCTATTCAAAGAACCAACTTGTAATTTCATTCATCTTTTCTGACTTCTTTCTTAGTCTCTATTTCATTTGTTTTTGCTCTGATCTTTATTGTTTCTTTCCTTCTCTAACTTTGAATTTTGTTTGTTCTTCTTCTAGTTTCTTTTGGTATAATGTTAATTTATTTACTTGAGATTTTCCTTGTTTCCTGAGATAGACTTGTATTGCTATAAATTTTCCTTTTATAATTGCACAAAACATAAACAAGAAGAAATGCATGAGATACTAAAAGGCCCATGGAGTTTGGGGCTACTGCTTGCTCACTGGTGGGTCGACCCAGGCCCTTGGATCTCTGGCTTCAGGCTGCCGGGGTCCTGGAGCTGATGTGGGCCCACTGGTGGGCTGGTCAAGTTCCTGACATAGCTCGTTGCAGGGTCCAGGGTGTCTTGAAGCCTCTGTCAGTCCATTGTGAAGGAGGCCACATCCTGGGGCAGCTGGTAAGGGACCCAAGGTGTGTCAAAGCTAGTGTCGGCCTCTTGAAGGGTGGCCTGGGTACTGCCACAGACGGCCATGGGGCTGTCTTGGTCCTAGGGCTAGTGTCTGCCTGCTGGTTGGTGGGGCTTGAGCCCAGGCAGTCCTGGGGCTAGTGCCTGCCAGTGGTGGGTGGAGCTGGGTCCCAGGCTCTCTGGCTTCAGGACCTACTGGCGGATTGGGCCGAGGCCTGACCTGAGGGTCCCATCCCAGGGTTACTGCCACCTCATTGCTAGTCAGAGCTGGACCCCATCGACTCTGGCTACAAGCACTGAGTTCCTGCAGTGAGTGCCTCTCCACTGGTATGTAAGGCCAGGTCATGTTCCCTCTGACAGACCAGGCTGTGTCCAGAGTTGTTGTGGCTTCAGAACCTACTGGTGGGGGAGCCTGTGCCTAGTTGTTTGGCCTGAAGTGTTCGCAAACTGAGGTCCACAGGCGGGTGGGAAAGGCCGGATCTTAAAGCTTAAGCTAGAGGAGGATTCTAAAATGGTGCTGATGTCTACCAGTGTCCAGCTGGTAGAAAGAGCTTCCCAAAATGGCTGCTACTGGTATTGTGTCCCCAGGGTGATTCCAGTTGCCTCCTTGTCTCTCTGAGAGACTGCGCAAAATCAGCAGGTGGATCTGACCCAGGCTTCTTTCAGGTTACTGCTTCTGCCCTAGCTCCCTGAACCTGTGAATTTTGTGTGCACCATTAACAAGGGAGACTCTGTTTCCTACAGTCTTCTAAGTGTCCCGAATGTAAACCCTACTGCCTTTCAAAATCAAGTGTTCTGGGGATCATCTTCCTAGTTCAGGACCTCTGGGATAGGGAGCCCAGTGTGGACCACTCACTCCTTGAGGGAAGCCTCTGCAGGTGTAATTATCCTCCCATTTGTGGGTCACCCACTCAGAGAATGGGTCTCAGCCATACTGTATCTCTGACCCTCCTCTCTGCGCCTTGTTGTGGTTCCTTAATAACTTTAATTGTAGATGGTCTTTTCTACGAGAGTCCGGTCTTTCTAATCAATAGTTGCTGTGCGAATTTTTGACATTTTGATGTGCCCATGAGAGGAGATGAACTCAGGGTCTTCCTACTCCACCATTTTCGCCAATGAAAGTTTTTATTAAAAAAAAAAAAATGCAAGTACATTACATTATTAGCCCCTGAGGTCTTGGCATAGTGACTTGAACATTGTATATTTTAAAAATAAAAGAAATTGTTGCTGTTAATAATGATGAAAAAGTAATGACGTGCATTATACTAGTTAAGTGGTAAGCTCATAACCCTGCTGGATTTAGAGATTTAAAAATAATTACCTACGATTTAATTAAGTCTGGAACCAGGAGGCTCCCTGATTGATAACAACTTATATAGAAGCACACATTTGTTGTTAATTCTGAATGTACCTCAGTATCCTCTTTCCGAAGCACTGAAATTCTGACCTTTTACACTAGAAATACAGTCTGGGCATTTTTCCAGGACTGTAGAGCTTTATTGCTTCTCTCTGTAATAGTGAACAAGTAAGACTGAAAAATAGAATTCAATGAGATGGGTCGTTAACTATTGTATACAGGACTTGAGCTGCTATAAACGTCATTTGCAAACGCGTCATGTTGTGGTTTTGATACACAGTGCAGGGGAAAAAA
This sequence comes from Tragulus kanchil, assembly GCA_022376925.1. Taxonomy (NCBI): domain Eukaryota; kingdom Metazoa; phylum Chordata; class Mammalia; order Artiodactyla; family Tragulidae; genus Tragulus; species Tragulus kanchil. The sequence continues at coordinate 49,371,443 of JAIOJX010000029.1, read as the reverse complement.
AGCTATGGGTGACCACAGTAACTGTGATGCAAGTGTCTGTTGCAATAAGGTCTTGATTAATTCTGCTTATGATTACTCTAATTCTTCTGTATTTTATATCAGCGTGGCTGAGAAATGGTTAGTACAGGAATTTCTGAGAAGTATTGAATTTCAGTAAATGTAATCTATCAGCACATAATGCTGTGATCACATACTTGCACTTAATGCTGTTGTTTGTTTTAGGAATAACCCTATTTTAAAAATACTTTTGACTTTTTTCTCAGGAAATATTTCCAAGCAAGCAGCACATAGCACTTTATCTGCAGTTGCACATTTAGCTAATGTGACTTTATGGCACCTTGATAGAACATCTAATTATAGATGTAGAAAATGGGGCAGAATGGCAGAAGTAATAAATTATTTAGGATCACAGAGTAAATCAGGGCAGAACTGTTGTTGGTAGTTCGCTCAGGACAAGCCATCCTCAAAGTGGTATTTTGTGAAACATGCGCTATGCCTAATGGCTCAAGCACAGATCTGCGCTATCAGTGCCTATGTGTATTTGACTTTAATCCTTTAATCTCCAAGTTATATATACTTGTGTGTCTCCAAGACTGAAATATTTCCAGGAGTGTCTGTTTTGCTCATCCATTCTGTTACCCAGTATAAATTAGTCAGAGTTTTTGGTTTTGTTTTGTTTTTTAATTTTGGCCTCTTTTTATTGATTTTTTATTTATTTATTTTTCATCCATCTTTCTTTGGCCCGTGTAGGCCTCCCATTGCAGTGGCCTCTCTTGCTGCAGAGCACCGGCTCTGGGCGCATGTGCTCCAGAGCGCTGGCTGGTAATTGGACACACTGGTCTAGTCGCCTGGCGGCATGTGGGTTCTTCCCGGGCTAGGGATCCAACCCATGTCCCTTGCACTGCAAGGCGGACTCTTTACCCACTGGACCACCAGGAAGCCTTAGTCAGGGTTTTCCAGAGAAACAGACGAACATGTCTAAATCTATATGTTTGTTATAGGAATCGTCTCGTGCCATTTACAGAGGCCAAATCGCACAGTCAGCCATCTCCAAGCTGGAGAACCAGCAAAGCTGGTGATACAGATTCAGCCCCAGTCTGAAAGCCTAAGAATAGGAGTGGGAGCAGGAGAGCCATGTGGTGTCAGTCCCGATCCGAATCTGACCACCTGAGGACCAGGACGTCCCTATCTGAGGGCAGGAGCCGATGGGTGTCCCAGCGCAAACAGAGACCAGGTTCGTCCTTCCTCCATCTTTTGTTTGATTCCCACACATCTCATTGGTAAGGAAGGCCATCTTGACTCACTCTGCTGATACAAATGCTAGTCCCTTCTGGAGACCCCCTCTCAGAAGCACCCAGGAATACAGTCTTACCAACTATCTGGGCATCCTTTAGCCAATCAGGTTGACACATAAAATTGATCATCAGGCCAAGCCAACTCAGTATTTATTATCTACGCCCTCTACTACACAAAGTACTAGATACAATGCAAAATACACAGCAAGTGAGAGATGTGACCCTACTACCCTCAGGATTTGTAATCTAATATAAATATACCCCCTAATAAACCCCCTTGAATGAGCACACCATCTGTGGGAAAAACAAGAAGCAGTCCCAGAGTACCATGCTTTCCCCAGGGGATGAGCCTTTCATGAACTACTTCTGTTACCAGGCGGAGGAGTTTCACGCCTAGGTAGGATCTTCTAACTTGTTCCATTTTTCCACCGCTCCAGTTTATAAGATAGAGAGGAAAATGTTTTTCCTTACTTGCAAAAAATGAACTGTTCTTTCTCTTTTTCTTATCTCTTTGTAGCCCTCTATTTTCCTGTTGCCATCAGTTGTTTTCTATTGGTGAATGGTGTAAATTTTAATATTTTAATAATTGTTAAATGCTGGTATTGAAAAGAACATGGCAAGTTAGCATCGATTCATCTGTATACATAAAGTCAGAAACAGTTTGAATAACTAAACTCGACCAGAAGCCTATTCACAATAAACATTGTGCCAAGTTACAATTTTAGTGTGATAAGATAATTAGCAATATAAATACTGTGTCACCCCCAAACCTTTCAAGCAGTTCTGACTCATCATTACCTAATGCTCACATGGATTAGTGCTCCCAGAAGTTGTTTGGATTCATAAGAAAGAGTAGCGAAGTTTTTCTGCTTAAAAATCTCTGAGAAGACAAGAAATTTCCTCTGAGTCAAATTTCACTGTTGAAGTGGAACCTCATAATGAAAAGATAAAACAGGTTTTCGACAAGCATATCAAGTCAGTAAGAAGTTCCTAGCAATCCAGAGGTCCCTGAGTGCTGAGATAGAATATTTCAGAGTAGGTGGGGTCACTGGCTTTTGCCACTAGAGTGCCTGGACTGATTCCCAGCTTACCCACTAGTTCTGTGTGCAGAGTCAGGTTCCCTGTGCTATCTGTAGCCTCCACTTTCTCATCGTTAAGGAAGAATAGGGGTCCCTACTTGAAATTAATCAAATATATTTTAGCTATGTAGATCAGTGCCTCATGCTGTTCTTAATATGTTAGGTCTTTTTTGTGTTATTTGGTAATGATAGTGAATCAAAGAAAACAGTGCTATTGCTAAATGAAGGGGGTTTAAATTATTTATTTATTTTGGCTTTTCTGGGTTTTCACTGCTGCCACAGGCTCTTCTGTAGTTGCAGGGAGTGGGGGCTACTTTCTAGTTGAGGTGAGCAGGCTTCCTGTTGCAGTGACTTGTGGAATTTGGGCTCTAGGCCACACGGGCTTCATTAGTTGCAACATATGGGCTCAGTAGTTGCAGCTCCAAGGCTCTAGAGCACAGGCTCAATAATTGTGGCTCATGGGCTTAGTTGCTCTGCAGCATGCGGGATCCTCCCGGATCAGGGATCGAACCTGTGTCTCCTGCATTGGCAGGTGAACTCTTTACCACTGAACTAACGGGGAAAAGCCCCTTGCTAAATGAAATTTTAAACAAGATGAATGCAGATGAAGACTCACACATCACTGCACTTGTATTTGCATTTCTACTATTTGCCTGTTCCAAACGAGTACCCTGTGATCCTGTTTTGGTCTCAGAGGACACACTGTCTGCTTCTTGTCCGGATCTTGTACTTCATCAGACTTCTTGAACAGAGTGACAGGGGCACAGATGAGGGCCTGAGTGTGGAACACAGCACCCTTAAATTCTCAGGACCATTCCCAGCGACTCCCCCAGAAAAACAAGTACAGACTTCAGAGTCATTTTTACCTTCATCCCACTGCTTATCCACCCTTGGCTTCTGGCTCTGCTTGCTGCCTAGATTTGTCTGAGATTCAGGTCTTCAGGCCTCCCCTCTCAAAGGTACAGTAAACACTGCCTGGTTTCTCAGCTCATGGCTTTGCCACTAGAGTGCCCTGGAAATCCTAGAATGGTCCCTGAGTGCTGAGATAGAATATTTCAGAGTAGGTGGGGTCACTGGCTTTTGCCACTAGAGTGCCTGGACTGATTCCCAGCTTACCCACTAGTTCTGTGTGCAGAGTCAGGTTCCCTGTGCTATCTGTAGCCTCCACTTTCTCATCGTTAAGGAAGAATAGGGGTCCCTACTTGAAATTAATCAAATATATTTTAGCTATGTAGATCAGTGCCTCATGCTGTTCTTAATATGTTAGGTCTTTTTTGTGTTATTTGGTAATGATAGTGAATCAAAGAAAACAGTGCTATTGCTAAATGAAGGGGGTTTAAATTATTTATTTATTTTGGCTTTTCTGGGTTTTCACTGCTGCCACAGGCTCTTCTGTAGTTGCAGGGAGTGGGGGCTACTTTCTAGTTGAGGTGAGCAGGCTTCCTGTTGCAGTGACTTGTGGAATTTGGGCTCTAGGCCACACGGGCTTCATTAGTTGCAACATATGGGCTCAGTAGTTGCAGCTCCAAGGCTCTAGAGCACAGGCTCAATAATTGTGGCTCATGGGCTTAGTTGCTCTGCAGCATGCGGGATCCTCCCGGATCAGGGATCGAACCTGTGTCTCCTGCATTGGCAGGTGAACTCTTTACCACTGAACTAACGGGGAAAAGCCCCTTGCTAAATGAAATTTTAAACAAGATGAATGCAGATGAAGACTCACACATCACTGCACTTGTATTTGCATTTCTACTATTTGCCTGTTCCAAACGAGTACCCTGTGATCCTGTTTTGGTCTCAGAGGACACACTGTCTGCTTCTTGTCCGGATCTTGTACTTCATCAGACTTCTTGAACAGAGTGACAGGGGCACAGATGAGGGCCTGAGTGTGGAACACAGCACCCTTAAATTCTCAGGACCATTCCCAGCGACTCCCCCAGAAAAACAAGTACAGACTTCAGAGTCATTTTTACCTTCATCCCACTGCTTATCCACCCTTGGCTTCTGGCTCTGCTTGCTGCCTAGATTTGTCTGAGATTCAGGTCTTCAGGCCTCCCCTCTCAAAGGTACAGTAAACACTGCCTGGTTTCTCAGCTCATGTAATGAAATCATTGTCACCGCATCTCTTTTCTTAAAATAGCAGGTTATTTTCTCTCCTTCCTAGCAGTGTTTCTTAGCTAATTTATTGACTCATCAGCACCCTATCCATTTACTTAAAATAGAAAACTGTTTATTTCTTCTTCCTTTCTAGTTCTAAATGGAACTCAATTGACTGTAAAACATAAGTGTTTCTTTCTTTCCTCTATTCCCACCTGATATTTTAATCAGCTCAGAAGCATCTTCAAATTGGGGGTGAATGTTAGTGAATCTTGGTGACCACCATAAAGGCCCCTTTCTTTGGCCTTCCCTAGGTGTACCTGGGGCCTGGACCTCCCTTCCTGCGACTGGGCATGTGTGGGCAGGGTGAGTGCTGAGGGAGGGGGTGTATGGCCACAACTGCCCATGTGGTAAGTTGATTTTCCATTGATCTGATGTACATGATGACCAGTCTTATAAATCAGATTTTAAAATATAGTTTTCCGGGCTTCCCTGGTGGTCCAGTGGGTAAGGACTAGGGCGCCAGTTCGACCCCGGGCCTGGGAAGATCCCACATGCCGCGGAGCGGCTGGACCGATGTGTCCAACTACCAAGCTGGAGCTCTGGAGCGCATGTGTCCAGAGCTGGTGCTCTGCAACAAGAGAGGCCATGGCGATGGGAGGCCCACGCAGGCCAAAGAACAAAGATGGATGAAAATAGATAAATGAAAGACCAATAGAAGTGGCCAAAAAATTTTTAAAAAAAAATAGTTTTCCACATAAAGAAAGATCTCCCCGCCGTAACTTACTGCCGCAGATGCATTTATTCTGCTCCGTTTGAGTACATTGCCTCAGCTTATGCGCTGGGTCCTCTTCCCTCCCACCCAATAAAAGACATTGTGCTCAAAGTTCCTGTTCCTCAGGCCCTGTTATCAGCTTTTCACTCTCCACTAAGTCATTTCCATCAGCCTCCAAGGGTGCTGTTATTTCTACTGTCTTTAATAAAATGAACAAAAAACTTTGGACCTATTTTCCCCTCCATCTACTGTCCCATTTCTTTACAGTTAAACTCCTTCATAGCCATTTGTAGGTTCTCTTTCATGTTTCCCTTTACACTCTCTCTTGAACCAACCAGTGAAACTTTTGCCTACAGCACTCCACCAAAATTGTCCTTATCAGGGAGACCGAGTGACCTCATGTTGATCATTCCAGTGGTCAGTGTTCAGTCCTTATCTTTCCTGACCAGCAGCATGTCATGACATTGATCACTCCCTCCTCTTTGATGTATTTTCTTTCAGCCTCCAACGTATCACAGTCTCTTAGTTTTCCTCCTACCTCCTTGGCTATTTCTGCTCAGTCTCTGCCCTACTTGATGTCTTCTCTCTAACCTTTTTTAGTGTTGGAATGCCCCAGGCTCACCCTTGGGCCTGCCCTTCTTTCTCCAAGCTCACTACCTTCATGACCTCATTTTTTCTCTGGGCTAGAAATGCCTTTTCTTATCTGATGACTCCCAGATGTCTCTTCAGCCCAGTTCTCCCTCCTGAGTTAAATATCCAACTGCCTGTTCAGCATCTGCTTGAATATCTAATAGGCATCTCATACTTTACAGGTCTCCCAACAGAACTCCAGATCTTACTCCTTAAACTTGGCCCATCTCCCAATCTTGGCATCTTGAAAGCTCATGAGGTCTCCTTCCTTCCATCTGCTCAAGTGAAACAGTCTTAGAGTTAGCTCTGACTCCTCTCTGTCTCTTACATCCAGGTTGTTGGGAAGTCCTATGTGACCCTCCCTTGAAATAGTACCAGGATCTGAGTACTCCACAGTTCTTCAGTTACTACCCCGGTCTGAGATGCTGTCCTGTCATTTGGACTAGCCTCATAGCCTCCTCACTATCTCTCTTCCTGTAATCTAAGCCTTATAGTTAGAAGCCAGAGCTTTAAAAAATGTAAGGCAGATCATATCACTGGGCTGCTCAAAGTCCTTTAAAACTTTGCATTTTAGAATAAAAGTAAAAACCTTTACAGCAGGTTCAAGGTCCTGCTTAAGCTGGTATCCCATTATCTCTCTGACGTTATTTCTGTCTACTCACCCTTTCTCTTCGCTTCCCTCCCCTTCAGCAGCTCCATTGCTGTTACTCTGTTACCCCATGCACACTCTTGGGTAAGGACTTTGCCCCGGCTCTGCCCTCTCCCTGAAATGTTCTTCTAAGCTCACTTTCTCTTTTCCTTCTTGTCTTCTTGGTGAGGGAACCTTCTCAATGAGACGGGCTCTCAGACCTGCCCACATGGTCCACTCTCACAGCTCTACCCGTGCACGCAGGCACACACTCACACGTGTGCCACTGACACTTCGAATCATCCTTACTCTGTTCTACTGGTATATTCTTTTCTGGGTGGGTCCTCCTCTTTGATGTATTTTCTTTCAGCCTCCACACGTCTCTTAGTTTTCCTCCTACCTCCTTGGCTATTTCTGCTCAGTCTCTGCCCTACTTGATGTCTTCTCTCTAACCTTTTTTAGTGTTGGAATGCCCCAGGCTCACCCTTGGGCCTGCCCTTCTTTCTCCAAGCTCACTACCTTCATGACCTCATTTTTTCTCTGGGCTAGAAATGCCTTTTCTTATCTGATGACTCCCAGATGTCTCTTCAGCCCAGTTCTCCCTCCTGAGTTAAATATCCAACTGCCTGTTCAGCATCTGCTTGAATATCTAATAGGCATCTCATACTTTACAGGTCTCCCAACAGAACTCCAGATCTTACTCCTTAAACTTGGCCCATCTCCCAATCTTGGCATCTTGAAAGCTCATGAGGTCTCCTTCCTTCCATCTGCTCAAGTGAAACAGTCTTAGAGTTAGCTCTGACTCCTCTCTGTCTCTTACATCCAGGTTGTTGGGAAGTCCTATGTGACCCTCCCTTGAAATAGTACCAGGATCTGAGTACTCCACAGTTCTTCAGTTACTACCCCGGTCTGAGATGCTGTCCTGTCATTTGGACTAGCCTCATAGCCTCCTCACTATCTCTCTTCCTGTAATCTAAGCCTTATAGTTAGAAGCCAGAGCTTTAAAAAATGTAAGGCAGATCATATCACTGGGCTGCTCAAAGTCCTTTAAAACTTTGCATTTTAGAATAAAAGTAAAAACCTTTACAGCAGGTTCAAGGTCCTGCTTAAGCTGGTATCCCATTATCTCTCTGACGTTATTTCTGTCTACTCACCCTTTCTCTTCGCTTCCCTCCCCTTCAGCAGCTCCATTGCTGTTACTCTGTTACCCCATGCACACTCTTGGGTAAGGACTTTGCCCCGGCTCTGCCCTCTCCCTGAAATGTTCTTCTAAGCTCACTTTCTCTTTTCCTTCTTGTCTTCTTGGTGAGGGAACCTTCTCAATGAGACGGGCTCTCAGACCTGCCCACATGGTCCACTCTCACAGCTCTACCCGTGCACGCAGGCACACACTCACACGTGTGCCACTGACACTTCGAATCATCCTTACTCTGTTCTACTGGTATATTCTTTTCTGGGTGGGGCGGGGAGGGTGGGGAGGGAGGGGGGTGGGCAGGCCATTTCTAATGGTCTTTCATTTGTCTATTTTTCACCCATCTTTGTTCTTTGGCCCATGTGGGCCTCCCATCGCACTGGCCTCTTGTCGCAGAGTGCTGGCTCTGGGTGCATGCGCTCCAGAGCTCCGGCTCGGTAATTGGACACATTGGTCCAGCTGCTCTGCGGCACGTGGGATCTTCCCAGGCCAGGGATCGAACCGGCGCCCCTTGCACTGCAAAGCGGTGTCCTTACTGCTGGACCACCAGGGAAGCCCTACTGGTATATTCTTTTTCTGCAGTCATCAGCTACTCGAGCGTACTTTATTTATTATATTTGTTATTTATTATCTGTCTTCCCACTAAATGTAAGCTCTTTGAAGACAAAGATCTTTGTTTTGCTGTAGATATAACTTGGAGCATCTGTCACAGTATGTGTATTTACAAGTAATTGTTAACACACACACACACATACACACACATACACACACAGAGTGAAGAGTCATTTCTCTCCAACAAAGCCAAATGAGAGTTTTAAATCCTACAGTGGTGTGACTGTCCTTCATGTTCTAGTGTGGAGGGCGGCCCTCACACACTGCTGGGCCTGTTTGTATTCACTGGCCTCTTCTAGGGCAAGCATTTGTCCTATGCTCCTGACAGGAATTCAAACTCCATAGAAAACGGGGTAAAAGAGAAGTAGGGTATGCAGCTCCTTTAAGAAATCTGGCGCATCCTCAAGGAAAGAAGCCCAGCACAAGAAACTCAAGTCAGTAATGAGACCTGCAATGCCAGGAGGATTTCTGGGTGTAGTGCAGGGCCTCTGACTCAGACTCTGCACAGACCCTCCTGCTGTCCTGATCGCTGAATGCACGAGGACAAGAAAGTGTGCAGGTAACACCGAGGACTCCTTCAACTGGGTAACTCCTCAGGCCCCAGGCAGCTCCGGGGCAGGATTCTAGATGAGGACATCACTCAGGGAGGAGGGAACTGCTTCTCTACCCATCTTGTAGGAGATGATTGCTGGCAGGCCAAGGCGTGTTGGTGAGGACAGTGAAGGCTGCTGACTGGCTGCGAAGGACAGGGCAGGCACGGCAGAAGCAGGAGCCAGAGCCAAAGATCCAGCAGTGGAGTCACACAGGGCAGCGGGGCACCCTGAAGCAGCACAAGTGGAGTGGCCACAGCAGCCCGTGTGGAAAGACGGAGTGGGCGGCAGCACCAGCGTGAACTGGAGCCCGAGGGAGAGGGAGTGAGGGTCCAGGTGGAGCAGCTATGACAGGTGTGGCAGCGTGGGTAGTAGCGGTACCTGAGTCATCAGTGGCTTAGGGGAGCCCAGAGCAGCTGTTGAGAGCAGGGCTGTGGTGCCTGCTCCAGGGGGGCCTGCTGGGAGCATGGCGGGCTGGCCCAAGCCAGCTGGAAGCCGTGCTGCACACAGTGGCCAGGCATGCCTGGTGACACTGAAGGGACAGCCTGCAGAAACCCCAGAGAGAGGTCTGTAGGAGAGAACCTCAAAAGAGGCCCAAGGCTCACAGTTATGTCCCAGAGTACTTACAGACTAGTGAAATTTGGTTTTTAGTATTAAGGTAACTTTGTTTCCACAAGCCAGGGAATTCTAGGGACATTCAGAATTACGAACTTGTTTGTGACTGTCCCAAAAGAAACTGTGTCTTGTGCAGTAGAAGAGTTTCTGAAATTTTTCTGAAAAAATAAACAAAAGGCTAATCCTGTGGGGAATTGTCTTACAAGGTACATTGGCTTTACCAGTCCATAGGGTCTTTTGGGAGACATTGATTGGGAAGAAGAGGGACTTTGAAAATGGATACAGGGACTTTATGGGCAGATTTGAATGAAGCTTGGTTCATGACCTTTCAATTTTGCCATGTCTTCCTTTCCAGTAGAAGCAGCCCTTCTTTCTGCACGAGAAGGTCAGTGTCCCCTCACCTGAAGAACCTCTGAGAGTGATTTTGCAAGAGGCACAGCCTCTTCAGGACCTAACCCCACCATCCCTCATTGTTTCTCAAACTAGAAACCCATCAACTGGGTAACTCCTCAGGCCCCAGGCAGCTCCGGGGCAGGATTCTAGATGAGGACATCACTCAGGGAGGAGGGAACTGCTTCTCTACCCATCTTGTAGGAGATGATTGCTGGCAGGCCAAGGCGTGTTGGTGAGGACAGTGAAGGCTGCTGACTGGCTGCGAAGGACAGGGCAGGCACGGCAGAAGCAGGAGCCAGAGCCAAAGATCCAGCAGTGGAGTCACACAGGGCAGCGGGGCACCCTGAAGCAGCACAAGTGGAGTGGCCACAGCAGCCCGTGTGGAAAGACGGAGTGGGCGGCAGCACCAGCGTGAACTGGAGCCCGAGGGAGAGGGAGTGAGGGTCCAGGTGGAGCAGCTATGACAGGTGTGGCAGCGTGGGTAGTAGCGGTACCTGAGTCATCAGTGGCTTAGGGGAGCCCAGAGCAGCTGTTGAGAGCAGGGCTGTGGTGCCTGCTCCAGCGGCGGCCTGCTGGGAGCATGGCGGGCTGGCCCAAGCCAGCTGGAAGCCGTGCTGCACACAGTGGCCAGGCATGCCTGGTGACACTGAAGGGACAGCCTGCAGAAACCCCAGAGAGAGGTCTGTAGGAGAGAACCTCAAAAGAGGCCCAAGGCTCACAGTTATGTCCCAGAGTACTTACAGACTAGTGAAATTTGGTTTTTAGTATTAAGGTAACTTTGTTTCCACAAGCCAGGGAATTCTAGGGACATTCAGAATTACGAACTTGTTTGTGACTGTCCCAAAAGAAACTGTGTCTTGTGCAGTAGAAGAGTTTCTGAAATTTTTCTGAAAAAATAAACAAAAGGCTAATCCTGTGGGGAATTGTCTTACAAGGTACATTGGCTTTACCAGTCCATAGGGTCTTTTGGGAGACATTGATTGGGAAGAAGAGGGACTTTGAAAATGGATACAGGGACTTTATGGGCAGATTTGAATGAAGCTTGGTTCATGACCTTTCAATTTTGCCATGTCTTCCTTTCCAGTAGAAGCAGCCCTTCTTTCTGCACGAGAAGGTCAGTGTCCCCTCACCTGAAGAACCTCTGAGAGTGATTTTGCAAGAGGCACAGCCTCTTCAGGACCTAACCCCACCATCCCTCATTGTTTCTCAAACTAGAACTAGACTTTCATCGTGGCAGACCTCAGGAGGTCAGTTATGGAAAAAAACAAACCTATGAGAAGCAACCAAATGCACCAGAAAAATAGCAAGGTTTTGCCAATTTCTGCTGATAAAAACGTAGAGTTTATTTGGGATTCTAAGAGCGTTGGATCAGTGTGGAAAGAATGTAAAATAGGATCAGGTCAAATTGATTGATTTGGATGTACAAAGCAGACATTTTGGATCTGATATGTTAGGCCAAGAAATTGGGAGTGGCTTCCCAATAGGCAGCTTGTTGGTTCACTAAAACATGAAATCAAAGTATGATGGATGAAGTGGCGATACTTCATTGCCAAAGACAAGGTGGGCATGGTGAATGCAACAAACAGCAGAGCCAAAGCAGGAATGAGAACAAGTTGACCTACAGAGGTCTTTATCTGCGTGTGTACATGCTAAGTGGCTTCAGTCTTGTCTGATTATACAACCTGTAACCCACCAGGCTCCTCTGTCCATGAGATTCTCCAGACAAGAATACTGTAGTGGGTTGCTATGCCTTCCTCCAGGGGATCTTCCCAATACAGGGATAGAACCCTAGTCTCCTGTATTTGCAGGCAGGTTCTTTACCACTAGTGCTTCCTGAGAAGCCGCATAGAGGTCTCTGGTGTTGGCTAATTGCCCGTGGTATCCTTAGTCAAAGAGTTAGATATGCAATATACTGAAATCTTACTTCAGTAAGTTACTATCATTTGTATTTAGTAGGATCTACATAAGCAGGAAACTCTAGATTGTCACCTGATTCCGTGGTAGTAGAAGAGTTTCTGAAATTTTTCTGAAAAAATAAACAAAAGGCTAATCCTGTGGGGAATTGTCTTACAAGGTACATTGGCTTTACCAGTCCATAGGGTCTTTTGGGAGACATTGATTGGGAAGAAGAGGGACTTTGAAAATGGATACAGGGACTTTATGGGCAGATTTGAATGAAGCTTGGTTCATGACCTTTCAATTTTGCCATGTCTTCCTTTCCAGTAGAAGCAGCCCTTCTTTCTGCACGAGAAGGTCAGTGTCCCCTCACCTGAAGAACCTCTGAGAGTGATTTTGCAAGAGGCACAGCCTCTTCAGGACCTAACCCCACCATCCCTCATTGTTTCTCAAACTAGAACTAGACTTTCATCGTGGCAGACCTCAGGAGGTCAGTTATGGAAAAAAACAAACAAACCTATGAGAAGCAACCAAATGCACCAGAAAAATAGCAAGGTTTTGCCAATTTCTGCTGATAAAAACGTAGAGTTTATTTGGGATTCTAAGAGCGTTGGATCAGTGTGGAAAGAATGTAAAATAGGATCAGGTCAAATTGATTGATTTGGATGTACAAAGCAGACATTTTGGATCTGATATGTTAGGCCAAGAAATTGGGAGTGGCTTCCCAATAGGCAGCTTGTTGGTTCACTAAAACATGAAATCAAAGTATGATGGATGAAGTGGCGATACTTCATTGCCAAAGACAAGGTGGGCATGGTGAATGCAACAAACAGCAGAGCCAAAGCAGGAATGAGAACAAGTTGACCTACAGAGGTCTTTATCTGCGTGTGTACATGCTAAGTGGCTTCAGTCTTGTCTGATTATACAACCTGTAACCCACCAGGCTCCTCTGTCCATGAGATTCTCCAGACAAGAATACTGTAGTGGGTTGCTATGCCTTCCTCCAGGGGATCTTCCCAATACAGGGATAGAACCCTAGTCTCCTGTATTTGCAGGCAGGTTCTTTACCACTAGTGCTTCCTGAGAAGCCGCATAGAGGTCTCTGGTGTTGGCTAATTGCCCGTGGTATCCTTAGTCAAAGAGTTAGATATGCAATATACTGAAATCTTACTTCAGTAAGTTACTATCATTTGTATTTAGTAGGATCTACATAAGCAGGAAACTCTAGGTCTGATGGGCTGAAGTCACCTGATTCAGTGTTTTGGCTGCTGAAGCAGTTCCTAGACTTGAGCCAATTCACAGACCCAGAGACCCTTAAATAAATGGGAGACCATGTTCCCCTGGGAACAACCCTAATGCTCAGCCCACAATACATACTGTAACTCTTGCTCCTAAACTTACCCAAAGGGACCTGCAGTCATTTAGCATGGTGATGTGCATTGAGCAAGGTGGAATAACCAAATTTTCATTGACTCTGAACCGGCACTAATTCCTACAGAACCAAAGCACCACTGTGATCCGTCAGTCAGTGCAGGGGCTTTGGGAGGTCAGGTGTTTATTAAAATTGGGTCTGTAGTCCATTTCACTGCAAGTTCAGTACGCTCTTGAATTCACCCTGTGGTTATTTCTGTAGCCCTATGGTTCTAGCATGCACAGTTGGAATAGACATACTTAGGAGCTAACTTCAGTTGCCTTACTCTTGGAGTGAAGACTGTTGTAGTAGGAAAGATCACAGACAAACCTCTGCTTACCAAATAGATACTCTTACTGGTTTGCTTGTCTGAGCAAACCCTGCCTTATACAAATACTCAGACCATTTTAGAGTTGACTTGGAATACTAACATTATTATGGCTATATGTAGTTAGAGAGAATATCAGTCAGCTAAGAAGCTGGCCAATGAGAAGGGTCACCATTACCATCTGTAATATACATGATATTTTTAGAGGAGATCCTTTTACAAGATGTGGTCTTATAAAGAAGTAAGATTTGATAGTTATGAAATCTAACTTCTGTATTTGGTAGCTGATGACTCATTGTCAGGTTGAATACACTTGCTTTGTAAAACTGAAATTGAAAATTAGAGAATTATTTTGTACTTTTGTACTTGTCTCCATCAGCAATTTTTCTTACCAAGTATAAAAGTGAAAAATTCTGTTTATTTGGGTTATTAAAATCTAATGTCTTTTCAAACATGGTATACTTCACCAGGTTCTAGAATCCTAGAATAAAGGTACTACAAAGGAGTATGGAAAAGGAAATTTTCGAATTAACAATAGTAGCCACTATTTTACTAACCTTATAGTAACTGAGTAAGTGGAATATTTGTTAGAGGTTCACAACTGACTTTATGGTTAAAAACTGTGTTAGACGTATCTTTTATTGTCTACCTGACCTACAGCACTGTATAAAGAAGCTACCCCATAGACTGTAAACACGAAGCAGCTTTGGTTCTTGGTGGCTTTCTAGTTCCCATGAAATCCATTGGAATTTGGGCTTTGGCTTCCATAAGTCTTACATCTTTTATTTGAGTTATTCAGAGTCACTGTTCCCTGCTGTAAAGGCCACTCAGCTCTGAAGTTAATTAAGAATACCTCAGTTTTAGAGCACAAACACCAACAGCCTAACTCCTTGCCCTTTTTCAGGACACATATCCATCCTTGTTATGGACTGAATGCTTGGGTCCCCCTCAAATTTGTGTTGAGGTCCTAACACCTAGTGTGGCCATACTTAGAGAGGGCCTCTAAGGGAGTGATTGAGGTTGAATGAAGTTGTCGGATCAGGGCCACCCTGATCCTGTAAGATCAGTTTCCCAGAGAGTGCTCCTGCTCTCCCTTCCTCTGTCTCCTTCTTCCTCGCCTTCTTCCCTGGTCATTACTGTAATGATGTATGTTGCAGAATCTGGTGGATACCTGTATTAGTTATTAGCCATTTCAAAAAGCAGAAACCAGCTAGATATTGTCGGAGGGAAGTCAACCCAGGGAACTAATTACAGGATCTTTGGAAAGGTTAAGGAGCAAAAAGGTGAAAGTGTTGTTAACTCAGAGCCCAGGAATGCTGTGCTTCTGGGCAGCTGAGGCCCAGCTGTTACAGCTGCCCCTGTTGCAAAAGCCAGAAGCAGAAGAAGGGAACAAAAAGCTTCTCTCTCTTTGCTGCCTTTTAAATCCTCACCATTGTCTTCACTGGCAAAACTCTAACCAAACCACAGCAAGGGAGCATGGGAAATACAACTGTCAGGATTCCAGGCCCCTGTGATAGAGGAGATAAAATGCCAGGGTGGGAATGAAGCTGACAGCTAAGAGTGGAAAAAGCTGCAGTGTCCTTATTCAGACTAGGGAAATTTCTGTCCATGTTTAGTCTTCTAAGTTTTCTTTTCCTGCACCTAATGAGATGATAAAATGGCTTCTCTTTTTTGAATCTTTTAATGAGGACAATAATGAATTAATTATGTTAAAGATTTTCTCATTGTTGGGCTTCCCCTGGTGGTCCAGTGGGTAAGGACACCGCCTTGCAGTGCAAGAGGTGCCGGTTCGATCCCCGGTCTGGGATGATCCCACGTGCCGCGGAGCGGCTGGACCGATGTGTCCGATTACCGAGCAGTAGCTCTGGAGCGCATGTGCCCAGAGCCGGCGCTCTGCAACGACAGACGCCACCGTGATGGGAGGCCCACAGGAGCCAAAGAACAAAGACGGATGAAAATAGAGAAATGAAAGACCAATAGAAGTGGCCTACCCGCTCCCCTCCTTCCCCAACCCGACCCCCGCCCAGAAGCAAATAATAAAAATAAATAAATCTTAAGATTTTCTCATTGTTGATCTGCTCTGCATTCTCGCTATAATATCAACATTGTCATGATAGATGTATAAATATTTATACACATATATTATGGGTTCAGTTCCTGGGTTGGGAAGATCACTTAGAGAAGGAAATCCCATGGACAGAGGATCCTGGCAGTGTACAGACCAAGGGGTCACAAAAGAGTCAGACACGACTGAGAGAGTAAACGATAAAAACAATACACATATGTGTGTTGTATGTATGTATGTATGAATATATATATGCTAGACTTTATTTGCTAATATTTTGTTTAAGACATTTTCATGCACGTTTATCATCAGAATTGACCTTTAAGTTTTCTTTTCTTCACACTCTCCTTGTATAATTTTATAGCAAAGTTACACTAGTTGTACCAGATTGTGTTGTTTCCCTCCTTTCTAATTCTCTGGAAATTAACTATTATTAAAGTTTGGTTTTTTTAAAAAAATCTAAACTCTAAACATGATGTTTTAAGTGAAGGTGTATTTTTAGATTAATGGTTTCTGTTTGTTTATAGTTTTACTTTCTTTTTGAATCTGTTTCTGGCTAGAATTAATCATTTTCCAAAAAAGTGTCCTTTTTACAGATTTTAAAATTTAATAGCATTAAACAGTCACAAGGATTTCATTATAGTTTTTAAAGTCTCAACCTTATCTATTAACTTTTACTTCAAAACGTAATGGCTTACCGTATATTACTGTTCTGAATCTGTGGATTAGCTGGATGGCCTGCTCTGGCCTGGGCTAGCTTAACTAGGATTGAATGATCTTAACATGAGTTTCTCACGCCTTTGGTTATTAGCATACTGCTCATCTAAAAGAGCCTATTTGAAGTTATCTTGTCTTTTGCTTGTGACTTTCATCTCACATTCATTTTAATCTCTGATATATTTGACCAATCCTGTTTTGTCCCTTTTATTTCTTTCTTCCTTTTTGCCTTCTGCTAAAGTAATTAACATTTCCTTGCCCTCCTCCTGCTTTAGAATTGTACATTTGATATCAATTCTTAGTAATTATTCTTAGACTTTTTTTTTTTCTTTTTGACCTTTAAGTCATCATTTGTTTTTCATCCATCTTTATTCTTTGGCAAACGTAGGCCTCTCATCGCAGTGGCCTCTCTCACTGCAGAGCACTGGCTCTTGGGCGCACGCACTCCAGAGCACTGGCTCGTAATTGGACACACTGGTCCAGCCACTCCATGGCACGTGGGGTCTTCCCTGGCCAGGGATCCAGCTGGTGCCCCTTGCACTGCAAGATGGACTCTTTACCCTCTGGAGCACCAGGGAAGCCCTATTTTTAGGGCTTCTATCCTGCATATGTCTTTAAATTATCTCAGGTTTAAAAAGGTGTCTACTCCCTTCCTGATTCATTCTCAAAAGCTGCATTTCTACCTAAATCCCATCATCTTTCATTTTACTACTGTCTGGTGTTTTGGTATATTTTTAAGTATTTTATGTTTTTACTAGGCTGTTTATAGTGAAAATATTTTTTAGTTGATTTATTTTTGGCTGTTGGGTCTTTTGTTGCTGCACACAGACTTTCTCTAGTTGCACCAAGCAGAGGGCTACTCTCTAGTTGAAGAGCATGGTCTCTTGGACATGTAGGCTTCAGTAGTTGTAGCTCTTGGGCTGCAGAGTGCAGTCGCAGTGGTTGTGGCACACAGGCTTAATTGCCCTGCAGTATGTGGCATCCGGGATCCTGGACCAGGGATGGAACCTGTGTCCCCTGCATTAGTAGATGGATTCTTAACCGCTGGACTACTAGGGAGGTCCAAAGAAAATTTTTTTGGAAAGCTACAAAAAGCTGTATAGTAAAAGGTTTATTCTCATCTCTGCCCCTTGCCTTCAAGGTCCCCTCTCCAGAGGCAATTATTAGTATCAGTTTCTTGTATATCTATCCAGAAGCAATATATGCATATATAAGCATATAAGGTATGTACACATTTTTCTTTCTAATGTAAATGGTAACATATGACCCATACTATTCTGCATTTTTTTATCTAAAAATATTTCTTTCTTCCTTTTTGCCTTCTGCTAAAGTAATTAACATTTCCTTGCCCTCCTCCTGCTTTAGAATTGTACATTTGATATCAATTCTTAGTAATTATTCTTAGACTTTTTTTTTTTCTTTTTGACCTTTAAGTCATCATTTGTTTTTCATCCATCTTTATTCTTTGGCAAACGTAGGCCTCTCATCGCAGTGGCCTCTCTCACTGCAGAGCACTGGCTCTTGGGCGCACGCACTCCAGAGCACTGGCTCGTAATTGGACACACTGGTCCAGCCACTCCATGGCACGTGGGGTCTTCCCTGGCCAGGGATCCAGCTGGTGCCCCTTGCACTGCAAGATGGACTCTTTACCCTCTGGAGCACCAGGGAAGCCCTATTTTTAGGGCTTCTATCCTGCATATGTCTTTAAATTATCTCAGGTTTAAAAAGGTGTCTACTCCCTTCCTGATTCATTCTCAAAAGCTGCATTTCTACCTAAATCCCATCATCTTTCATTTTACTACTGTCTGGTGTTTTGGTATATTTTTAAGTATTTTATGTTTTTACTAGGCTGTTTATAGTGAAAATATTTTTTAGTTGATTTATTTTTGGCTGTTGGGTCTTTTGTTGCTGCACACAGACTTTCTCTAGTTGCACCAAGCAGAGGGCTACTCTCTAGTTGAAGAGCATGGTCTCTTGGACATGTAGGCTTCAGTAGTTGTAGCTCTTGGGCTGCAGAGTGCAGTCGCAGTGGTTGTGGCACACAGGCTTAATTGCCCTGCAGTATGTGGCATCCGGGATCCTGGACCAGGGATGGAACCTGTGTCCCCTGCATTAGTAGATGGATTCTTAACCGCTGGACTACTAGGGAGGTCCAAAGAAAATTTTTTTGGAAAGCTACAAAAAGCTGTATAGTAAAAGGTTTATTCTCATCTCTGCCCCTTGCCTTCAAGGTCCCCTCTCCAGAGGCAATTATTAGTATCAGTTTCTTGTATATCTATCCAGAAGCAATATATGCATATATAAGCATATAAGGTATGTACACATTTTTCTTTCTAATGTAAATGGTAACATATGACCCATACTATTCTGCATTTTTTTTTATCTAAAAATATTTCTTTGAAATTATTTTGTATCAGTACATAGAGAGATCCCTCATTCCTTATAATAATTTATATCATTATTTATAATGATATAAATACATTTTATACTACATATATAAATATATAATTGTACAAGGGCTTTGTAATTCTTATAATAGTTAACCAGTCGCCTACTTTAGATACTTAAGTTGTTTAATATTTTTGGTCTACTAAAACAATTTTGTAGTGAGTATATTGGTATAGATCTCATGTTGCACGTATATATATATATATATATATATATATATATATATATATATAGTATAAATTCTATAGCATTTCTGTAGTATAAATTCCTCACAGGGCATGCATCAACAGGCATGTGTGTTTTACGTTCAATAAATTCTTCTCCAAATGCATCTTGCTGTCCTCCTATCAATGCTGCATTGAAACGTTCTATTATGAACTGAAGGTTTGTAAACACTTGAGATTCCTGTGTTGAAACCCTAATCTCATTGCAGTGGTGTTTGAGATGGGGTTTGGGGAGATGACTGGGTCCCAAGGATGGAGCCCTTATGAATGAGAGTAATGCCTTTGAAAGAGCCCAAAGAGCTACTTTTTCTTTTCCTGTCATACCAGAAATGAGCCATTGGAAGCCAGAGGAGGGTCTCATCAGAACCCAGCCATGTGGGCACCTTCTTGATCTCACACTTCGAGCTTCTGGAACTATGGCATTTTGGTGCCAAAGTCACCCAACGAAGTCCAGCCCAAGCTGGAGGAAGTCTCATCAGAGCATTGGGAACCTTGTGGGGCAAGAGTGCAGTCGCAGTGGTTGTGGCACACAGGCTTAATTGCCCTGCAGTATGTGGCATCCGGGATCCTGGACCAGGGATGGAACCTGTGTCCCCTGCATTAGTAGATGGATTCTTAACCGCTGGACTACTAGGGAGGTCCAAAGAAAATTTTTTTGGAAAGCTACAAAAAGCTGTATAGTAAAAGGTTTATTCTCATCTCTGCCCCTTGCCTTCAAGGTCCCCTCTCCAGAGGCAATTATTAGTATCAGTTTCTTGTATATCTATCCAGAAGCAATATATGCATATATAAGCATATAAGGTATGTACACATTTTTCTTTCTAATGTAAATGGTAACATATGACCCATACTATTCTGCATTTTTTTTTATCTAAAAATATTTCTTTGAAATTATTTTGTATCAGTACATAGAGAGATCCCTCATTCCTTATAATAATTTATATCATTATTTATAATGATATAAATACATTTTATACTACATATATAAATATATAATTGTACAAGGGCTTTGTAATTCTTATAATAGTTAACCAGTCGCCTACTTTAGATACTTAAGTTGTTTAATATTTTTGGTCTACTAAAACAATTTTGTAGTGAGTATATTGGTATAGATCTCATGTTGCACGTATATATATATATATATATATATATATATATATATATAGTATAAATTCTATAGCATTTCTGTAGTATAAATTCCTCACAGGGCATGCATCAACAGGCATGTGTGTTTTACGTTCAATAAATTCTTCTCCAAATGCATCTTGCTGTCCTCCTATCAATGCTGCATTGAAACGTTCTATTATGAACTGAAGGTTTGTAAACACTTGAGATTCCTGTGTTGAAACCCTAATCTCATTGCAGTGGTGTTTGAGATGGGGTTTGGGGAGATGACTGGGTCCCAAGGATGGAGCCCTTATGAATGAGAGTAATGCCTTTGAAAGAGCCCAAAGAGCTACTTTTTCTCTTTTCCTGTCATACCAGAAATGAGCCATTGGAAGCCAGAGGAGGGTCTCATCAGAACCCAGCCATGTGGGCACCTTCTTGATCTCACACTTCGCAGCTTCTGGAACTATGGCATTTTGGTGCCAAAGTCACCCAACGTATAGTATTTTGTTCGAGCAGCCCAAGCTGGCTAAGACATTTTCCATGCACTTTCTCCATATCCTTTCTGCCTTTTTTTGGCTGGGTGTCAGTACTTAGGGCAATTTGGAAAGCCATTCGTTGAAGAAACAGAATTGCTATCAACCTAGGTCCCTGAGTGACTTCATGGATCAGACCTCCATTCCTATACCTCCCTTGCTCCCATCACTGGGAAGTCCTGCACTGGACTATTTAATGTATAAAAAGTATAGTACTGTTCTACATAAATGAAATTATGGGTTCTGTCTGAACTGGTAAGCAACATTTCCCCATCAAATCACTTTCATGTTCATCAAGTACATTTTAACCAGAAATAAAGGAATGATGAATAAAATTTTTAAAAAAGATTTCTTTATTCTCTTGTTAACAATGTGTTAGAAAATCTTCTGTTGTTTACCAATCAAATGAATGAATAATCCATCTTATTGGAGTTTCAGGTTGATTTCTTTTATTATGACTCGAGTCAAAGGTCTTTTTGGGGACTTCCCTAGTTGGCCCAGTGACTAAGACTCCACACTCCCAATGCAAGGGGCCTGGGTTTCATCCCTGGTCAGGGAACTAGATCCTGTCTGCTGCAACTAAAGATTCCATATGCTGCAACTAAGACTGTCAGACCAAATAAATAAATAAAATTTAAAAGAGTTTTTTGTATGTTTACATATATTGAGAACCATTGGAATTTCCTTCTCAGTGAACTGTCAGAACTATACCCTTAGCCAAATTTTCTATAGAATTCTTAGGTTTTCTTTTGTTTATATGAATTGCAACTATTTTCCCCAGATTTTCATTTGTCTTTTTATGTATTTTTTTAATCAGTAGTTTTTTTTTTTCCCCTCACAGTTTCTGGATATTTTGTCACTTTAAAGCCTTCTCCTCATCATGACTGGGTCAGGGGATGGGGTTTGGAGATGACTGGGTCCCAAGGATGGAGCCCTTATGAATGAGAGTAATGCCTTTGAAAGAGCCCAAAGAGCTACTTTTCTCTTTTCCTGTCATACCAGAAATGAGCCATTGGAAGCCAGAGGAGGGTCTCATCAGAACCCAGCCATGTGGGCACCTTCTTGATCTCACACTTGCAGCTTCTGGAACTATGGCATTTTGGTGCCAAAGTCACCCAACGTATAGTATTTTGTTCGAGCAGCCCAAGCTGGCTAAGACATTTTCCATGCACTTTCTCCATATCCTTTCTGCCTTTTTTTGGCTGGGTGTCAGTACTTAGGGCAATTTGGAAAGCCATTCGTTGAAGAAACAGAATTGCTATCAACCTAGGTCCCTGAGTGACTTCATGGATCAGACCTCCATTCCTATACCTCCCTTGCTCCCATCACTGGGAAGTCCTGCACTGGACTATTTAATGTATAAAAAGTATAGTACTGTTCTACATAAATGAAATTATGGGTTCTGTCTGAACTGGTAAGCAACATTTCCCCATCAAATCACTTTCATGTTCATCAAGTACATTTTAACCAGAAATAAAGGAATGATGAATAAAATTTTTAAAAAAGATTTCTTTATTCTCTTGTTAACAATGTGTTAGAAAATCTTCTGTTGTTTACCAATCAAATGAATGAATAATCCATCTTATTGGAGTTTCAGGTTGATTTCTTTTATTATGACTCGAGTCAAAGGTCTTTTTGGGGACTTCCCTAGTTGGCCCAGTGACTAAGACTCCACACTCCCAATGCAAGGGGCCTGGGTTTCATCCCTGGTCAGGGAACTAGATCCTGTCTGCTGCAACTAAAGATTCCATATGCTGCAACTAAGACTGGGTACAGCCAAATAAATAAATAAAATTTAAAAGAGTTTTTTGTATGTTTACATATATTGAGAACCATTGGAATTTCCTTCTCAGTGAACTGTCAGAACTATACCCTTAGCCAAATTTTCTATAGAATTCTTAGGTTTTCTTTTGTTTATATGAATTGCAACTATTTTCCCCAGATTTTCATTTGTCTTTTTATGTATTTTTTTAATCAGTAGTTTTTTTTTTTCCCCTCACAGTTTCTGGATATTTTGTCACTTTAAAGCCTTCTCCACATCAAAGTTTTTAATAAATATTTTCTCAAAGGTTTTTTTCTTTTTATATTTTACATTTTAGCCACACTGAAAGACATGTAGGAACTTAGTTTCCCAACCAGGGATCAAACCTGTTCCTCCTGTGGTGGAAGTGTGAAGTCTTAACCTGGATGGCCAGGTAAGTCCCTATTACAGTATTTTTATAGTTTTTTTTTTTTTTTACACTGAAATGTTTGATCAACCTAAACTTTATTTTGCTATGGAGTTTTAGGTAGATGGAGATTAAATTTATTTTTCCCCAATAGCTAACAGTTATTCTAACACATTAATTGCTTAACCCAGCTTTTCAGCAAGACTTAAAGTGCTGCCTTTGTCATGTACTAAAATCCAACATGTGATACAGCATGTCTATGCTTTCTACTCTGCACTGTTCCCTTGTCAGTACCTCTTTATTCACCATAATATTATATCTCTATAACAGTAGTTGAATATCTTGTGGGGTGAGTTCCTACTCATTATTCTTCTATTGCATCATTTTACCAACTATTTTGGCTTATTTTTTCTGTATGAACTTTCAAATACGTTCATCTAATTCTCAAAAAAATAACACCTGTTTTTTTTGAAAGGGAAGGGGAATCACCTTATTTTAAACACCCAAATTAGTCATTTTATTGTTTTCTTAGGCCAGCAGTTGCCAGTCCTTTGATAGCTGTTACTTCTTGTATCTCATTATTCCTTAATTCAGTTTTCTTTTTGTTAAGACAGTTTTTTCTGTGAGGATCTGTGAGAGGCAAACTTCCTTGTTAACTCTCCTGTCTAAAATGTCTTTATTTCTCTTTCACTTGAGAATAATAGTTTAACTTGATATAGAATTCTATTTTGATGGTTATTTATCTTCAAGACTTTGAAACTATTATCCTCTGCTCTCTGGTTTCTATAGTGGCTATTGATACATCTTTTGTCAATGATACTGTTCTCCCATTGCCTTTCAGGCTTTTCTTTTTATCTGACAAGTTTTGTAGTAACTGTCTCTTCCCAAGGTCACCATATGAGTTTCCTTTTCATTTATACATTTTATAGTATCTCTGTTATGTGTCTGGAGAGGGATACACTTTTATTTGTTCTTTGTCAGTCTCCTCTGATTTGGAAATCTATGTATTTCATCATTTCTGAGAAATCTCATCCACTGTGTTTTCATATACAGCCTCTCCTGTATTTCTTCTAGTCTCCGTAAAACAGTTTTCAGACTGTATTGAAGCTTTCAGTCCTATCCCTCTTGTCTCTCAATCTCCCATTCTTGGTTTTCATCCTTTTATCATTGCGTAATATATTTTCAATAATTTTCTCTACTCCATCATCCATTTTGCTATGTTGCTTCAGCTGTGTGTAATCTGTAATTTAAGAACAGCAGTAATTATAAAGTTATTGCATTTTTCAATTCAAATAACTTTCATTTCTAGAAATTATGTTTTTTAAATCAATTACCCATTCCCTTTCATATATATTATCCTGTAGTTTGGGTTCCCTATTTTTCTTTCATCCTTTTTCTTTAAAGAGTCTTTATTATTAGTTCTTCAAAAACAAATTTTATTTCATTTTAAAAATACATTGAAGGATAATAATTTTGCAAAGTATTTTTTTTGTAACTAATTTCTTAGGTCGCTTATCTTCCTGTTTATTATGCTTTTGTGAACTGTGATCTAATTTCATGTGTTTTGGCATTTTTTATTGTGAACATTGAGTATAACATTCATGTGATCTTTGCTGCAGAAGCATCCCTATAGAGTGATCTGGGTTTGCTGCGGCCAGGCACCCTCACTGGTTTTTACTGGGGGCCAGCTCCATTGTTAATATTAATGTCTCAGCAGGGACTTCCCGCACTCTAGGGGTAGAATAAATTCAGATTCCACAGCTGAGAGAAAGGCTTGGCTTTTTGTTTTGTTTTCTCAGTTGGGGAGTGGGATCTTTATCCCAGAGTTCTGCAAAGAGTAAACTTCCTTGACTCTTCTCTGATTTGACAGTGCTTCTGCTCAGAGGGGAGATCCTTCAACAGGTCATGCTTTTTATAGGCTTTTCTTTTATCTGACAAGTTTTGTAGTAACTGTCTCTTCCCAAGGTCACCATATGAGTTTCCTTTTCATTTATACATTTTATAGTATCTCTGTTATGTGTCTGGAGAGGGATACACTTTTATTTGTTCTTTGTCAGTCTCCTCTGATTTGGAAATCTATGTATTTCATCATTTCTGAGAAATCTCATCCACTGTGTTTTCATATACAGCCTCTCCTGTATTTCTTCTAGTCTCCGTAAAACAGTTTTCAGACTGTATTGAAGCTTTCAGTCCTATCCCTCTTGTCTCTCAATCTCCCATTCTTGGTTTTCATCCTTTTATCATTGCGTAATATATTTTCAATAATTTTCTCTACTCCATCATCCATTTTGCTATGTTGCTTCAGCTGTGTGTAATCTGTAATTTAAGAACAGCAGTAATTATAAAGTTATTGCATTTTTCAATTCAAATAACTTTCATTTCTAGAAATTATGTTTTTTAAATCAATTACCCATTCCCTTTCATATATATTATCCTGTAGTTTGGGTTCCCTATTTTTCTTTCATCCTTTTTCTTTAAAGAGTCTTTATTATTAGTTCTTCAAAAACAAATTTTATTTCATTTTAAAAATACATTGAAGGATAATAATTTTGCAAAGTATTTTTTTTGTAACTAATTTCTTAGGTCGCTTATCTTCCTGTTTATTATGCTTTTGTGAACTGTGATCTAATTTCATGTGTTTTGGCATTTTTTATTGTGAACATTGAGTATAACATTCATGTGATCTTTGCTGCAGAAGCATCCCTATAGAGTGATCTGGGTTTGCTGCGGCCAGGCACCCTCACTGGTTTTTACTGGGGGCCAGCTCCATTGTTAATATTAATGTCTCAGCAGGGACTTCCCGCACTCTAGGGGTAGAATAAATTCAGATTCCACAGCTGAGAGAAAGGCTTGGCTTTTTGTTTTGTTTTCTCAGTTGGGGAGTGGGATCTTTATCCCAGAGTTCTGCAAAGAGTAAACTTCCTTGACTCTTCTCTGATTTGACAGTGCTTCTGCTCAGAGGGGAGATCCTTCAACAGGTCATGCTTTTTATAGGAAGTAACAGTTCCACATTTCAGCTTTGAAAGAGCCAAGACTTCTGTTGGTGTTACATTCTCCTATGAATATTAAACCTCAGCCTCTGGTTATCAGAGTCAATATCTTTGTCCATTAATCTGCTTTCATATCACTGAATACGGTTCCCACTTTGTAAATGAGTTACCTCTCATTTCTGGCACCTGGGAATTTCTCTCTCTGTGTTATAGACTTAGTTACAGGTTTGAAACATTTCTTTGTATTTTATACAATGTATTTTCTGAATTCCATAATTCATGTTATAAATTTGTATCATGTCCTCTCTTAGCTCAGAATCTATTAATAAACTACTTTTTAATTTTATTCTTTCGTTCATAAACACAGGAGTATGAAATTTCTCTAAGATTAACATTCTTTTGTGTGTGTGTTGTTGCCTAGTTGCCTCTGAAACTACGTATAATTTTTACTGACTTTTTTTATTTTAGGACTTTGTAAAAGCTATCAGAAAAGTGCATTTATATGCTTAGGGGCACCTCTAGGTAGATCTTATTCAGAATTTAAGAAGATTGTCTAAGAGTAAATCCCCCTGAATTGTGGGATCATCACAAAATATGTGATTTAGACCCTTGTTTACCTGTGATCTGATATTATGCCCTCTGGTCTATAAAACTTTAAATATCAATTCCTTAATTTAATAAAATTATGGTAAAAATATTATCTATTATGTGAGCCAATTTCCCTTAAACATAAAAGGCTTATAGTAAATTTTTCCTACAATTAGTTCTAAAAAATATACCTATATCAATAATTTTATATACATTCTTATATCATAAAACAAATAATATATGCCACAATATGTTTAATTTTTGCCTTCACTGCCATGGACTGTGGAATCCACACCAGTGTTTATCGCCAGTAAATAAGTTTCTGTTGCACGCTAGATGATTTCTACCCCCTGAATTTCCTTCATATATTTTGTGGTTTTTATTTTATTTTATTTTGCCTCTAAATCATTGTTTATTTTTCATCCATCTTTGACATGTGTGGGCCTCCCATAGCAGTGGCCTCTCTCCTGGCAGAGCACTGGATTGTAATTGAACATACCAGCCCAGCCATTCCTCCGCATGTGGAATCTTCCCGGGCCAGGGATCGAACTAGTGCCCCTTGCACAGCAAGGCAGACTTTTTACCCACTAGACCACCAGGGAAGACCTATTTTTTCATTTAATTTTATTGAAAAAAGTTAACTTGCAATGTTGTATTGATTTCTGATATACAGCAAAGTGATTCAGTTATATATAGTTATATACATGTATTCTTTTTCACATTATTTCCCATTATGCTTTATCATAGGACATTGAATATAGTTGCCTGTGTTATATAGTAGAACCTTCTTGTTTATCTATTCTATATATATTAGTTTGAATCTGCTGCTCCCAAACTCCCAATCCTTTCCTCCCTCATAAGTTTTTCGTATGATTATAAAATTATAGTCCGATTTTGCATGATGCTTCTTTTATAAGCTATTGTTAATAACTCATTAAATACTGTCTTTGCCTTCAATGTTCTAAATAAACTCATTTTTCCTTGTTCTATACTTAAACTCTCCAACTATATATTCTTAGGTTTGTATCTTCTGCACTTTCTTTTTTCTACCAATATCACCACTCTTTCCTTGGCGTTTGTCTTAGGTCACGTAGGATTAAGTTTGCTAATGTCAACTTGTTGCTGTTGTTCAGTCACTCAGTCGTGTCTAACTCTTCACGACCACATGGGCTGCAGCACGCCAGACCTCCCTGTCCCTCACCATCTCCCTGAGTTTGCCCAAGTTGAGGTCCATTGCATCCATGATGCCATCCAGCCATCTCATCCTCTGATGACCTTTCCTCCTTCTGCCTTCAATCTTTCCCATCATCAGGGTCTTTTCCAGTGCATCAACTGTTCGCATCAGGTGACCAAAGTGCTGGAGCTTCAGTATCTGTCCTTCCAATGAGTATTCAGGGTTAATTTCCTATAGAGTTGACTGCTTTGATCTCCTTGCTTTCCAAGAGACTCTCCAGAGTGTTCGCCACAGTTTGAAAGCATCAGTTCTTTGGCCCTCTGTCTTCTTTGTAGTCCATCTCTCACAACTGTATGTGACTACTGGAAAGACCATAGCCTTGACTGTATGGACCTTTGTCAGCAAAGTGATGTCTTTGCTTTCTAACATGCTCTAGGTCTGTCATAGCTTTCCTGCCAAGAAGCAATCGTTTTCTGATTTCACTTTAGCTGTGTACAAAATTCAATAACTTAAAATTCCCTTTTAACTCTGAATTCATTTTTAGGTTACATTCTCTTATCTTAGAAAATGGATTGTCTTTCTTTTTACAGGGCCAACCCCTTAATCTGTATGTCTCTTGATCCATCCTCTTACCCTTCTCAGACCATCCTCTATCATTTATCTCTTCTTGTTCATCTTCAGTCTCTTCATAGCCACAAACACACTTACAATTCTCTAGAACCTGTATCTACTAAAAGCATTTCCTCAAATGTCATCTTCTCAGTAAAATCTACCTTGACCATCCCACCCCTTTAAAATGTTATCCCCTCTTTGCTTCCTATTCCTTTTTAGCCACTTGGTTATTTTTTTTTTTTTAATTATACTAACATCTGATATATACATTTACATTTGCTGTGTTTAGTCACTCAGTTGTGTCCACCTCTTTGTGACCACATGGACTGTAGCCCACCAGGCTCCTCTGTCCCTGGGTATTCTCAATACTGTAGTGGGTTGCCATGCCCTCCTCTAGGGGATGATTGACCGCAGGTCTCCTGCATTGCAGACAGATTATTTATCATCTGAGCCACCAGGGAAGCCCATACGTCTACACACCTGCATATATATGTGGTGGTGCTGTTGCTAAGTCATATTCAACTCCTTTTGTGACCCCATGGATTGTAGCCCATTAGGCGCATCTGTCCATAGGATTCTCCAGGCGAGAACACTGGAGTGGGTTGTCACCCTTTTCCAGAGGATATCTCCGACCCAAGGATTGAATCTTGAGTCTCTTGCATTGACAAGATTCTTTACTGGCAAGATTGGCAGTTGGATTTTTTGCCACTGAGCCACCAGGGAAATCCCCATATATGTGTATATACATATATAGCATATCTATACACAGAATCCTATTTTTTAATATACTCTACTTGACATAAATAGGCTTTCAGTAAATAATTGTTGATGAATGAATAATATTGCTCTTCATTTATTCAGTCTAATGAAAGCATAATATCTTATTAGATCTCCAGATTGCAGTTTAACTTGATACTTTTCCATGTGTGTATCACACAAGTATAATTAACTCATTGGTATATTCTTGTTTTCATCTAAGTTACTATTTCCAAAGTGAAAACTAAAGGATGGGTAGTAGCTATGGGAAAGTATTTAAAAAACAGAATTGAATTCCAGGATATGTTTTCCTTCTGCCTCAGTACTGCCTTCTGCTAAGTGATAATAGTTGTAGTAAATGAATCTCTTCACCTCTTTAACATTTCTGCCTATTTATTTTAAGTAGGGTAAGTTGCCTTCTGAGATCAGTAGCTGAGAATTCATTTCTATACTCTTTCTAGAGATATCCATGTATGTTTACAAGAAGGCTATCAGTTGCTTTCTAAAAAGTCTTATGAGTCATTTCTTACTAGCAACTTTCTTCTTCAAATTTTACTCAGTTTGTAATGGAATAAATGGCTCCATTTATGCAGAGAAGTAGTAGATCAGCTCAGCAAGCAGAGTCCATCTCTCAGTTTCATGGGTGTGCATCCTGTGCGGTCACATAGGCCCCATGTTCAGAAGAATCCTAAACGTGGCTTAATGTTCTGCTGTCTTGATAGTCTGAATTTTTTTAACAAAAAGTGGTGCATTTTAATTTTGCACAGGGCTCCACAAATTATGTAGCCAATTCTGATCTTCAAACTTGGTCATTTATATGTGGTGGTGCTGTTGCTAAGTCATATTCAACTCCTTTTGTGACCCCATGGATTGTAGCCCATTAGGCGCATCTGTCCATAGGATTCTCCAGGCGAGAACACTGGAGTGGGTTGTCACCCTTTTCCAGAGGATATCTCCGACCCAAGGATTGAATCTTGAGTCTCTTGCATTGGCAAGACTCTTTACTGGCAAGAGTGGCAGTTGAATTCTTTGCCACTGAGCAACCAGGGAAATCCCCATATATGTGTATATACATATATAGCATATCTATACACAGAATCCTATTTTTAATATACTCTACTTGACATAAATAGGCTTTCAGTAAATAATTGTTGATGAATGAATAATATTGCTCTTCATTTATTCAGTCTAATGAAAGCATAATATCTTATTAGATCTCCAGATTGCAGTTTAACTTGATACTTTTCCATGTGTGTATCACACAAGTATAATTAACTCATTGGTATATTCTTGTTTTCATCTAAGTTACTATTTCCAAAGTGAAAACTAAAGGATGGGTAGTAGCTATGGGAAAGTATTTAAAAAACAGAATTGAATTCCAGGATATGTTTTCCTTCTGCCTCAGTACTGCCTTCTGCTAAGTGATAATAGTTGTAGTAAATGAATCTCTTCACCTCTTTAACATTTCTGCCTATTTATTTTAAGTAGGGTAAGTTGCCTTCTGAGATCAGTAGCTGAGAATTCATTTCTATACTCTTTCTAGAGATATCCATGTATGTTTACAAGAAGGCTATCAGTTGCTTTCTAAAAAGTCTTATGAGTCATTTCTTACTAGCAACTTTCTTCTTCAAATTTTACTCAGTTTGTAATGGAATAAATGGCTCCATTTATGCAGAGAAGTAGTAGATCAGCTCAGCAAGCAGAGTCCATCTCTCAGTTTCATGGGTGTGCATCCTGTGCGGTCACATAGGCCCCATGTTCAGAAGAATCCTAAACGTGGCTTAATGTTCTGCTGTCTTGATAGTCTGAATTTTTTTAACAAAAAGTGGTGCATTTTAATTTTGCACAGGGCTCCACAAATTATGTAGCCAATTCTGATCTTCAAACTTGGTCATTTCTAGTATATTTGTTTTTCTGGTTTAGCTCAGCAGGCTCATAAGAAAATGGATTTTGATTTAGGAACAGTTGTTCCAAATTGTCTGCTGCCCAAGTTTACACCTGCAGTTTAACCTTTGAAGGAGCCACAATTGGATCCCAGTAACAACAGTGGAAATCAGAAAATGATGGGATGATAGATTAGATGTACTTACCCAAGTATCTATTCAGTTAGAATCCAATAAACTCCCATTGTTTTGAGCAGAGATCTTGAATTTGAAAGTGAAAGAATGGTGCAAGTTAGATCGTACAGATGAAAGTTAGATCATAACCAAATGAAAGCTGATGAAGCTTTAGTATCAGTCTTTAAAACAAAACATACTACTAAAGATAGAGATATACTGCTTAGTGATAAAAAGTCCGGGTCCAATTTACTAGGGAGTGGACCAAAAATGTTAAGGGACAACCAGAGTTGTTCCTGTAATACACAAAGAAAATATAAAAGAAATTGACTGCCAATGGCTCCAAATTGCAGCAAGCCAAATAGGTTGACACAAATATCTGGAATGGATTTTGCTGGAGCAAATCCACAGACAAGCAAATAAACTGATGGGAAAACCCAGAACAGAGTAAGAAAATTATGGAAACAGGAAAGAAAGGACAAGGATTAAGTTAGTCCTCAACTCTTCTTCTTTTAAGAGGAGACCCTGAAAACATTCTTAATTTGCTGGATACCAGAGCTTATCTCTATGTTTGTGTTTGTTTTCTAATTTATTTATTTTTTGATCCTTACTATTCTCACTGTTGTTTTGTCAGTCTCTATGATTGACACTCTGGATACAGGGCATACTGATTGGATTTATTCATTGTAACGCTTGTGGGTGGCTTTTGTAACAGTTGGCCAGATTCATGTCAAGAACAGCCTGTTCTTCCAGGATTGTATACTGAAATAATATCTCATACCAAGAAGGGAAAAAAAGTACTTAGTTTTCTCATACAA
Source organism: Tragulus kanchil (assembly GCA_022376925.1). Taxonomy (NCBI): domain Eukaryota; kingdom Metazoa; phylum Chordata; class Mammalia; order Artiodactyla; family Tragulidae; genus Tragulus; species Tragulus kanchil. The sequence goes on along the minus strand of JAIOJX010000029.1, from coordinate 49,339,645 downwards.
GATTTTATCTATGGATCATTACATGTGGCTGTCTCCTTGTTCACCAAGCCTGAGGCTGGTAGAAATCAGCAGTGTCCAGTGCACTTACTGTGGACAATTGAGGTTTGAAAAGGAGAGTAAATATCATTATTCCCATAGTTCTTAGTGGTTCCTAAATCTAGCTGCCTATTAGAATCAACTTTAAAAATTCCAGTGCCAGATGAATTTTCTTAAATGTATTACTTGAGTCTTTACCTTTTCCCCTTCCTTTCCCAACTGTTAAAAGCAATTGTACTTCTATTTCTCTTATACCTGAGAAGCAATTTACTGGGCATAAAATTCTTGAGTCATTCTTTCCGTGAGGACTTTGAGTTCTCGAAGACATTATTTTACTGACTTGTAATCAAGGAAATTTGAGACTGTTATTGTGTCTTAAAACTTTTGTCTGCCACTGCGGTTGGAGGCCTGCATAGGCCAAAGAGTAAATATGGATGAAAACAAACAAACAAACAAACAATAAGAGGCCAAATTAAAAAAAACAAAAAAACAAAAAACCAGACTTCTGTCTGGCAGACAAAAGTTTTCTCTCTTTGAGTCTCAGTAACTTTTTTACTAGGAATATGTCTCATATTATTTGATCCATAGTAGTCAAATTACCTTTTATCTGGAGAAAAAGTTCTCTTGATTTATGTCTTTAAAGACTTAGGATGGTCATTTGGTGGGGGGAAGGGTTTGTATCTTTGAGGATACAAATTATGTGTATATTGGATCTACTTTCTCATCTTACTTAACTTGATTAAGAGTACCATAGACAACCTAAAGCAAACATCATACTAAGTGGAAAAATATTAGAAACATTCCCTTTAAGAACAGGTATAAGACAAAGATTCCCCTATCTTTTCTTTCTATAAAACCTTACATTGGTGGTCCTAAGCAGTGTGGAGGCATAAGGATTGGCAAGGAGGAAATTAAATGATCAGTATTTGCAGTTAATATGATTGTTTACATAGGCAACCCAAAATAATATAAAATTAACAAGATAGTCTATATAAGAACGAGTTGCATTCCTATATACTACTAGCAGCAAGCAACTAGAAACATAATCACAGAGAATCAACCTCTAATCGTAATATTAGAGAATATCATGTGTGTGTATGCGTGGGTATGTCGGGTGGGTGGGTGTGCACGCTCAGTCATACCTGACTCTTGGCTACCCATGAACTGTAGACAATCAGGCTTCTCTGTCCATGGAATTTTCCAGGCAGGAATACTGGGATGGGTTGCCATTTCCTACTCAAGGAATCTTCCTGACCCAGGTATCAAACCTGCATCTCCTGCATTACAAGCAGATTCTTTACTGATGAGCCACTAGGGAAGCCCTAAGGAATAAGTCTAACAGAAGACATCTAAGAACTCTTTAGAGGAAAGTTTTAAACTTTGTTGAAAAAAATATCATTCATAACAATTATACTGCAATAATGTAAGATGTTAATAACAGGGGAAACCGTGGAGTGGGGATGAGAGCTATGTGGGAACTCTGTACTTTCTAGTCGACTTTTCTACAAACCTAAAAGTACAGAAAAAAACTCTGTTAATTTTAGAAATTCCCTTTTAAAGAATATGTAGAGATGCATAAAACAAAGTAAAAAATAATGAATAACATTATAGCGGCTTATCAGAATTCTTAGTGATTTTTAATGTTTTGTATTTTCTTTAATAGCTACCTTTAGTAACTTTTACGAGGAATATGTCTCATATTATTTGATCCATAGTAGTCAAATTACCTTTTATCTGGAGAAAAAGTTCTCTTGATTTATGTCTTTAAAGACTTAGGATGGTCATTTGGTGGGGGGAAGGGTTTGTATCTTTGAGGATACAAATTATGTGTATATTGGATCTACTTTCTCATCTTACTTAACTTGATTAAGAGTACCATAGACAACCTAAAGCAAACATCATACTAAGTGGAAAAATATTAGAAACATTCCCTTTAAGAACAGGTATAAGACAAAGATTCCCCTATCTTTTCTTTCTATAAAACCTTACATTGGTGGTCCTAAGCAGTGTGGAGGCATAAGGATTGGCAAGGAGGAAATTAAATGATCAGTATTTGCAGTTAATATGATTGTTTACATAGGCAACCCAAAATAATATAAAATTAACAAGATAGTCTATATAAGAACGAGTTGCATTCCTATATACTACTAGCAGCAAGCAACTAGAAACATAATCACAGAGAATCAACCTCTAATCGTAATATTAGAGAATATCATGTGTGTGTATGCGTGGGTATGTCGGGTGGGTGGGTGTGCACGCTCAGTCATACCTGACTCTTGGCTACCCATGAACTGTAGACAATCAGGCTTCTCTGTCCATGGAATTTTCCAGGCAGGAATACTGGGATGGGTTGCCATTTCCTACTCAAGGAATCTTCCTGACCCAGGTATCAAACCTGCATCTCCTGCATTACAAGCAGATTCTTTACTGATGAGCCACTAGGGAAGCCCTAAGGAATAAGTCTAACAGAAGACATCTAAGAACTCTTTAGAGGAAAGTTTTAAACTTTGTTGAAAAAAATATCATTCATAACAATTATACTGCAATAATGTAAGATGTTAATAACAGGGGAAACCGTGGAGTGGGGGATGAGAGCTATGTGGGAACTCTGTACTTTCTAGTCGACTTTTCTACAAACCTAAAAGTACAGAAAAAAACTCTGTTAATTTTAGAAATTCCCTTTTAAAGAATATGTAGAGATGCATAAAACAAAGTAAAAAATAATGAATAACATTATAGCGGCTTATCAGAATTCTTAATAGTGATTTTTAATGTTTTGTATTTTCTTTAATAGCTACCTTTAGTAAAAAGGGTGATTTCCATAGTGATTTCTTGGCTTAGAAACGTGAAAGAGACTCCAAGGGGTTAGCTTTCATTTCCCCCATTGAGGAAATTCCCATGAATTTGTCAAATGGCTAAGATGTTAATATCCTCCTCCCCTAAATAGATTGATTTTCTTTCTCTTATAAGGTACCATTCTCTTTTCAGAGATTCTTGTATTTTTTTCTATTTGTATGTAACCTATTTTTTTAGTAGAGTAGAACATGCAATTTTATGCTGTGATGGAAGAGAAAAATGAAAAAAAAATTGTCTAGGAGATAATATGTGAATAGCAGAGTAACTCATGAAATTGACCTCTTAATTTCAAGTTGGTTCAATATTATTCATAAGGAGACAAACTAGTAAATAATAAAAACTGTTCAGATTAATAGGAAAGTAACTAGGAAGAAATCCACCTCCACATGATTTATTAAAAGCAAACACATAAGCAGGAAATAATCATGTAAGTACTGTAATTCCATTTCAGGTTTTCCCATACTGCCCTTTATGAGTGAATATTACATGAAACTTACCAAGGAAGTTATCATAGCAAGGATATTCTGAAGTTCAGTGGTTATATATGATACATTGATGGTATGTCTGTATATATAAACTTTATTCTTTTATAGCAGCATCACTAGTGCATTCTGTCTTCCTCCTCTACTTTTTATTATCTGCTAAATAAATCCAAACTCTGTCACATGCTCTATTTTTGCAAATCATCCCCATAGTGCATTCTGTCCCTTTAGAGGAAAAAGTTAATTAACAGGAAACTTTGTTGAAAAAATATCATTCATAACAATTATACTGCAATAATGTAAGATGTTAATAACAGAAACCGTGGAGTGGGGATGAGAGCTATGTGGGAACTCTGTACTTTCTAGTCGACTTTTCTACAAACCTAAAAGTACAGAAAAAAACTCTGTTAATTTTAGAAATTCCCTTTTAAAGAATATGTAGAGATGCATAAAACAAAGTAAAAAATAATGAATAACATTATAGCGGCTTATCAGAATTCTTAATAGTGATTTTTAATGTTTTGTATTTTCTTTAATAGCTACCTTTAGTAAAAAGGGTGATTTCCATAGTGATTTCTTGGCTTAGAAACGTGAAAGAGACTCCAAGGGTTAGCTTTCATTTCCCCATTGGGGAAAATTTCCCCATGAATTTGTCAAATGGCTAAGATGTTAATATCCTCCTCCCCTAAATAGATTGATTTTCTTTCTCTTATAAGGTACCATTCTCTTTTCAGAGATTCTTGTATTTTTTTCTATTTGTATGTAACCTATTTTTTTAGTAGAGTAGAACATGCAATTTTATGCTGTGATGGAAGAGAAAAATGAAAAAAAAATTGTCTAGGAGATAATATGTGAATAGCAGAGTAACTCATGAAATTGACCTCTTAATTTCAAGTTGGTTCAATATTATTCATAAGGAGACAAACTAGTAAATAATAAAAACTGTTCAGATTAATAGGAAAGTAACTAGGAAGAAATCCACCTCCACATGATTTATTAAAAGCAAACACATAAGCAGGAAATAATCATGTAAGTACTGTAATTCCATTTCAGGTTTTCCCATACTGCCCTTTATGAGTGAATATTACATGAAACTTACCAAGGAAGTTATCATAGCAAGGATATTCTGAAGTTCAGTGGTTATATATGATACATTGATGGTATGTCTGTATATATAAACTTTATTCTTTTATAGCAGCATCACTAGTGCATTCTGTCTTCCTCCTCTACTTTTTATTATCTGCTAAATAAATCCAAACTCTGTCACATGCTCTAGTCTCTTTCTGCAGGTCCAGAGTCATTTCCTTTCTGTGCCCACAGTAACCCTTCTCTGAACTGCACTCATTCTCTGGTTCCCTAAAGGGCATCACCCTCTCATCCCTTCCTGATTTCAATCATGTTGTTTTTCTGTACCCACAGAAAAATCTCATCTTTCCTTTCATTCTTGGAGAACTCCTCTCAAGCATCTGTTCTTTTTGGAACCCTTTTCATATCTTCACAGGCTGAGTCAGATGTTCTGCATTAGAACTATGTCTGTGACTGTGCCCAGCTTCCTCTTCGCCCCAGTGCTGGAGCCGGAAGCTGTGGTGGCAGCTTCTTGATTCTGTAACTTCCTGGCTAGAGCTAGCGTTGAAGCATGGGTGAGCAGAGTCTGCGTGTGACTACACCTCTTATTCTAGAATCCCACCTCTTATTCTCGATGAAAGGTTAGAAACAAACAAGAGATAAGAGGTTGTTTGTGACTGCAAGAGGCAGAGCCTCAGAAGACTTCAGAGGCAGAGGGACGTCAGAGGTAATGTGAGGTGGAAAAAGTGATCGGAATCCAGAGCAGTGCTGTATTGCTGGTTTTACTTGTCCTTCGCCATTCTTCACCCCTATCCCACAGAATAAGTGCAGACGTGCATCACTAAATGTCCCCTGCCTACTAGGAGGCCCCCTCACACAGTAGGTTGATAGGCAACAAATACCTGTTGAATTGAACCCTATTAACCATCCATTAAAGATCATTCTTTAAAACCTGCTCACAAAGGAACCTGGCTTTCCTCCAATTTCAAGTTGGTTCAATATTATTCATAAGGAGACAAACTAGTAAATAATAAAACTGTTCAGATTAATAGGAAAGTAACTAGGAAGAAATCCACCTCCACATGATTTATTAAAAGCAAACACATAAGCAGGAAATAATCATGTAAGTACTGTAATTCCATTTCAGGTTTTCCCATACTGCCCTTTATGAGTGAATATTACATGAAACTTACCAAGGAAGTTATCATAGCAAGGATATTCTGAAGTTCAGTGGTTATATATGATACATTGATGGTATGTCTGTATATATAAACTTTATTCTTTTATAGCAGCATCACTAGTGCATTCTGTCTTCCTCCTCTACTTTTTATTATCTGCTAAATAAATCCAAACTCTGTCACATGCTCTAGTCTCTTTCTGCAGGTCCAGAGTCATTTCCTTTCTGTGCCCACAGTAACCCTTCTCTGAACTGCACTCATTCTCTGGTTCCCTAAAGGGCATCACCCTCTCATCCCTTCCTGATTTCAATCATGTTGTTTTTCTGTACCCACAGAAAAATCTCATCTTTCCTTTCATTCTTGGAGAACTCCTCTCAAGCATCTGTTCTTTTTGGAACCCTTTTCATATCTTCACAGGCTGAGTCAGATGTTCTGCATTAGAACTATGTCTGTGACTGTGCCCAGCTTCCTCTTCGCCCCAGTGCTGGAGCCGGAAGCTGTGGTGGCAGCTTCTTGATTCTGTAACTTCCTGGCTAGAGCTAGCGTTGAAGCATGGGTGAGCAGAGTCTGCGTGTGACTACACCTCTTATTCTAGAATCCCACCTCTTATTCTCGATGAAAGGTTAGAAACAAACAAGAGATAAGAGGTTGTTTGTGACTGCAAGAGGCAGAGCCTCAGAAGACTTCAGAGGCAGAGGGACGTCAGAGGTAATGTGAGGTGGAAAAAGTGATCGGAATCCAGAGCAGTGCTGTATTGCTGGTTTTACTTGTCCTTCGCCATTCTTCACCCCTATCCCACAGAATAAGTGCAGACGTGCATCACTAAATGTCCCCTGCCTACTAGGAGGCCCCCTCACACAGTAGGTTGATAGGCAACAAATACCTGTTGAATTGAACCCTATTAACCATCCATTAAAGATCATTCTTTAAAACCTGCTCACAAAGGATACTTTTCTAGGAGACCTTTCCTAATTCTCACCAGGAAGGATTCTGGTTTTTTTTTTTTTTTAATTTTGCTTCAATCCTTTTTATTTTCATTCTATTTATTTATTTATTTATGGCTATTCTGGGTTTTCACTGCTGCTGCAGGCTCTTCTCTAGTTGTGGGGAGTGGGGGCTCCTCTCTAGTTGAGGTGAGCAGACTTCTTGTTGCAGTGACTTCTCTTGTTGTGGAACTTGGCTCCAGGGCACACGGGTTGCAATAGTTGTGACACAAGCGTTCCATAATTGTGGCTCCAAGGCTCTAGAGCACAGGCTCAATAGTTGTGGCTCAGGGCTTAGTTGCTCCACAGCATGTGGAACCTTCCCAGATCAGGGATCGAATCTGTGTTTCCTGCATTGGCAGGCGAAGTCTTTACCACTGAGCTTACCAGGGGAAGCCTGAAGGATTCTGTTTTTACCAATAATTTTGGTGTGTTTTTTTGGTATCTCTCACTGTCTTTCAAAGTGTTCTCCCTTGTATTATATGTGTTTGGATGTGTCCTGGTTTTGTTTTCTCTGTTTGTACCCTAGCGGCAAGCTCACAGTCTGAATCATCTTTGAAGATCCTAGTAGAAGTGTGACAACTTTTGTGTGAGTCTCTTGGTGGCTGTGGTTCATGCCTACTATTTTTTGTAGTTTTGATTTGCTTTAATCCTCATTCTCACATAATGGAGTTAATGACTTAGAAAGGAAAAAAAGAAAGCTTTTGCAGAATCCAAAAGTCTGTTCCGTGTCTTCAGAGAAAAAAGCAAAGGGAATAAATATATAATCTTTTACCAGAGTTACTCTGAAAATCAACAAGTCTTCTTTTACACGAGATAGGATTTTGTTTTAACCCAGCTCTCATAGTTGCCCAGTATTACTTTGACTATGTAGCTCTGATTTGTGGTATGTTTTGGAATTTAAAATGAGAAACCCATGTGCCACTTATACGCTGCTCTTCTGTTTGAAATGTGACTCAGTGTAACTAAGAACTGATGGTAAAACTACAACGACGACAAAAACCCAAATCATCTGGGTTTGGCATGCGCCAGAGTATAATATGTGTGCATATGCTCTCATACATCTACAATTATCTGTCGATCATCTCTTTATGTTTATTTTAAAATTACCAAAGAGTAAAAGAGAACGGATTGAAGTATTTATTTAGAGGTCTAGTACTGAGCCATCCATAGCCACTGGCTGCATACTGCTGTTGAACACCTGAAACATGGCTGTACTGAATTGAGATGTGCTATTGGTTTTGTATTTTTGCTCTTTTTTTTTTCATGTGACGACTAGAAAATCTTAAAGACAAGCATTGTATTGTATTTCTGTAGGATGACATTGGTCTCATAGATGCTATAATCTAGTTACCTTTACTGCAGAAACATTACAAAGACATTGTGAAAAGGGTGACTCAGTGGTAAAGAATCCACCTGCGGGCTTCCCCTGGTGGCCCAGTGGGTAAGGACATCGCCTTGCAGTGCAAGGGGCGCCGGTTCGATCCCTGGCCTGGGAAGATCCCACGTGCCGCGGAGCGGCTGGACCGATGTGTCCAATTACCGAGCCGGAGCTCTGGAGCACATGCACCCAGAGCTGGTGCTCTGCAACGACAGACGCCACCACGATGGGAGGCCCACAGGAGCCAAAGAACAAAGACGGATGAAAATAGAGAAATGAAAAGATCAACAGAAGTGGCCCGCCCGCTCCCCTCCCTCCCCAACCCGACCCCCGCCCAAAATAAATAAATAAATAAATAAATCTTTAAAAAAAAAAAAAGAAAAGAATCCACCTGCCCATGCAGAAGTGGGTTTGATCCCTGAGTCGGGAAGGTACCCTAGAGAAGGCATGCCAACCCACTCCAGCATTCTTGCCTGGAAAAATTCCATGGACAGAGGCGTCTGGAGGGCTACAGTCCATGGACTCGCAAGAGAGTTGGAGGTGACTCAGTGACTAAACAACAACAATGGAGATAAACTCACTGAGATTTTTTTTTTTTTTTTAAACTTTATTTATTTTTGTGCTGGGTCTTTGTTGATGTGTGGGTTTAGCTGCTCTGTGGTATGTGGGATTTTCCCAGATCAGGGATCGAACCTGTGTCTCCTGCACTGGCAGACAGGTTCCTATCCACTGAGCCACAAGGGAAGCCCCTCACTGAGATTTTACATGAACTATTTTATCGAATTCTCCCCAAGTCTTATTAGATACATATTTTCCCTAGCTTAAGCTAAGTTTTCTTGGGTTCAAAGAGGTCGAGAATATTTCCTACAAGTCTGTGGTCAGACAGCTAGTTATCTGCAAAATATACTCATGTATTCTTGTCCCTGGAGATCATTCTCTTTTTTTACTGGAGAATACTTTCCTCTGACTTTCTTTTCCCTTATGCTACCTGAAATTCTAATAACACCCAAAATTGTGACATCCTACCAGCCAGTTACTTAAAAATAAAGTCATAGTTCCTTTTTTACCCAAATGAAAATAACATATAAGTCCCTCTCAAGCCAAATTATCAAGAATTCCAATTTGTTCCCTTAGTTCCCCCTCTTACATAATCATAAGTGACTCAGGCTTCTTTACTAATGCCTGAGAATTGATCCATTTGTCTATGGATTGACAATGGAATGGCAGTTCCTACCGTGTTGAGCCTGGAGACCTGTCTAGAGAAGGGTTAATTCAATGACAGGCATTATATTAGTTTTATATTGCTGTGTAACAAATTCCCATTGGTGGCTTCTAACAACACCCATTTATTAGCTCGTATTATCTATAGGTCAGAAGTCCAGCATGGTGCTGCTGAATTCTCTGCTTGCGGTATCACACAGCTGAAATCAAGGTGCCTGCAAGTCTGAGTTCTGGAGACTCTGGGGGGAAAAAATCTGTTTCAAAGCACATTTTCGTTGTTGGCAGAATCCACCTTCTTACGGGTATAGGACTTAGGTCCCTGTTTCCTTGCTGGCTGTCAGCCAAGGGCCACCCTCTGCTTCTGGAAGCATGCTGTATTCCTTTTCATGCAACCTATTTCTCGTCTTCACACCAACGATGGGAATTTGAGTCTCTTGCATGTTTTGAATCTCTCTGGCTTCTTTTTCTGCCACCAGCCATAGAAAGCTCTTTGCTTTTAAGGGCTCTCAGGTGATGGGATCAGACCCAGATCATCTTATTTAAAGGTCAACTATGACATAACTCCTAGGTGGTAAAGAGGTAAAAAAAAATCTGTCTGGGTTTGATCCCTGGGTTGGGAAGATTCCCCTGGAGAAGAAAATGGCAACCCACTCTAGTAATCTTGCCTGGAAAATTTCATGAACAGAGGAGCCTAGGGGGCTACAGTCTAAGGAGTTGCAAAGAGTCAGATACCGCTGAGCATCCAAGCACAAGGCATGAAGTGACATAATTGTGGGAATGATATATCATTCTGTTTACAGGTTCCAGGGTATAAGGAATCAGATATTGCAGGGAGAGGGTGATGCATTTTCAGCTATCTACCTACGACAGTCCTGGTGATATATAGGGCGTGGACCCCACCACAGAGGCAGTGGCAGAAAGCAAGCAGTGAGAGTCCTCCCAGTTGTTTAGCCTAGCTAGTCACTGGAACAGAAGCAAGAACTGAATCACGATTAGGCAGTAACACTCACTGGAGGAGAAGTGGCGGATGGGATGTGAGGGTTCTTAACTCGCCACCTTCTCTTTCAACTTTACCCACAAATTTTACTCGTCATAACCTTCCTTTATGAAAGTTACATGTAGCTCTCTTTGATATGAGGAAGTGTAATATGTCGGTCCCAGTGTTTTAAGGGCAGCCATGTGCAAGCACTTTGAGGTATGTTGAGCCTGTGAGTCCCATCTTGCTGGAGCCCTGGTAAACCACAGAGATGGGAGTCCCTCTGGGGTCCGCTGAATGGCTTCCCAGCAGGCCACTGGGGCCAGTTTTCCTGGTTCCTCTGGGACAAGAAGCTTCCTCCAGGTGCAGGAGGAACACCTTCCCGGCCTATAGCTGACTTCACTCCCCTTGGTTACCTGACTTTTGAACTCTTTCTTTCCCCACACTTGTATGCCAGTACTCAGCTCGAGATTCACTGCGGCTCTTGCTCTCCTGGGAACACAACTTTAACGTGCCCATAACAGAACCTTTGCTCACCAAGGTTTGTATTCCCTGAAGTGCCACATGCCCTTTCTCTTTATTGCCTCTGTTGTTTACTTGAGAGATTTCTTTTAGCTGATTCATATTTTTAACCTTAACACATATATAAAGGAAAACTTGTATCACTATCTGATGTGGAAAATCTGAATTACCTGCCATATATAGGTGTTAACTATAAAAGAAAAAAAAAAGCTCTTAGTCATTCGTAGTCTCTCACCTGATATAGCAGTGATTGGCAAAAGGCTCCTTTCTTCTTCTCTGGAAAAAGGTCTAAGAGTTGCAAAGAGTCAGATACCGCTGAGCATCCAAGCACAAGGCATGAAGTGACATAATTGTGGGAATGATATATCATTCTGTTTACAGGTTCCAGGGTATAAGGAATCAGATATTGCAGGGAGAGGGTGATGCATTTTCAGCTATCTACCTACGACAGTCCTGGTGATATATAGGGCGTGGACCCCACCACAGAGGCAGTGGCAGAAAGCAAGCAGTGAGAGTCCTCCCAGTTGTTTAGCCTAGCTAGTCACTGGAACAGAAGCAAGAACTGAATCACGATTAGGCAGTAACACTCACTGGAGGAGAAGTGGCGGATGGGATGTGAGGGTTCTTAACTCGCCACCTTCTCTTTCAACTTTACCCACAAATTTTACTCGTCATAACCTTCCTTTATGAAAGTTACATGTAGCTCTCTTTGATATGAGGAAGTGTAATATGTCGGTCCCAGTGTTTTAAGGGCAGCCATGTGCAAGCACTTTGAGGTATGTTGAGCCTGTGAGTCCCATCTTGCTGGAGCCCTGGTAAACCACAGAGATGGGAGTCCCTCTGGGGTCCGCTGAATGGCTTCCCAGCAGGCCACTGGGGCCAGTTTTCCTGGTTCCTCTGGGACAAGAAGCTTCCTCCAGGTGCAGGAGGAACACCTTCCCGGCCTATAGCTGACTTCACTCCCCTTGGTTACCTGACTTTTGAACTCTTTCTTTCCCCACACTTGTATGCCAGTACTCAGCTCGAGATTCACTGCGGCTCTTGCTCTCCTGGGAACACAACTTTAACGTGCCCATAACAGAACCTTTGCTCACCAAGGTTTGTATTCCCTGAAGTGCCACATGCCCTTTCTCTTTATTGCCTCTGTTGTTTACTTGAGAGATTTCTTTTAGCTGATTCATATTTTTAACCTTAACACATATATAAAGGAAAACTTGTATCACTATCTGATGTGGAAAATCTGAATTACCTGCCATATATAGGTGTTAACTATAAAAGAAAAAAAAAAGCTCTTAGTCATTCGTAGTCTCTCACCTGATATAGCAGTGATTGGCAAAAGGCTCCTTTCTTCTTCTCTGGTTGTCCCCAGGGGCATTATTATTACAATTCCTAGCTCTTTTCTCTGTTTGTTTTAGTTATGGTTTAAGCTAAGAGGCTACTATGCAATTATATTACAGGCTACGTATTGAAGCTCCTTGAGATGCATGTACCCTAAGCTACTTTGCTTCTTCCCTTTTACCTACACCCCTCTTAAGTGGGCTACCTAAAGTCATCCCCCACACCACATGTGTAATCCACAGTTTAGAAAACACAGACCTGACTTTCTGCTTCCCACAGACCCACCTCAAATTCCTCTCTAAGAAGCAGATGCAGACCTTAGTGAGTCCCTCAGCTGCATTCATACGGCTACTGCGTCTAATTATTCAGATGTTGCTGTGTGCCATTTTCATTAAGGACAAAGACCATGCTTTATACCAAGTTTTCCCACAGCATTTGGTATGCTACCTGGCAAACAACAGGCATTCAAAGAATATTTGTGGTTTGATGAGCAGCAAGGGTCAGCTCTGGGTAAGAGTGTAAAGCAACGTTTGACTTAGGTTCCTCTCCTCCCTGGTTGCTCAGTCTCAGAAGGGCCATGGACTGAGCCTCTGAGGCATTTTTTCCTTTCTCCATGCATTTTCCATGTGGTTTCTGATTTTTGTCAATCTTCCCAAATCACACTGTGTGCCGTGTCTCATTATCTTGTTGGCTAACTAGCTGAGACATTTGGTGTTCTCAACTAGATTTTATGTTGCTTGACTCTGTCTTATCAATCTTTTTTTGTTTTGTTTTGTAAATCTTTTTGGTATCCTCTGTCACACCAAAGACAGATCACGTATACTTAGTAGCTGCTCAATAGATATTTGCTGTATAATAAATGAATACATGTTGTTTTGTTTGTGTTTTGGAGTGTCCCTGATATATCTTCAGGAAAAAATACGAGATCCTCAAATCGGTCAAGGAGATTTGCTAAGTTTGTTAACAAGTATGGAAAAGCTTTGTTGTTTGGACTCAGAACAGTAAAAATGAAATCTTTCCTCTACCTTTCCTCCCTCCTTTTGGCCATTTGATCAATTTAGATTCCTTTCGGTTCCTTTTCCCTTTTCCCTTTTAAGGATTCGTAGTCTCTCACCTGATATAGCAGTGATTGGCAAAAGGCTCCTTTCTTCTTCTCTGGTTGTCCCCAGGGCATTATTATTACAATTCCTAGCTCTTTTCTCTGTTTGTTTTAGTTATGGTTTAAGCTAAGAGGCTACTATGCAATTATATTACAGGCTACGTATTGAAGCTCCTTGAGATGCATGTACCCTAAGCTACTTTGCTTCTTCCCTTTTACCTACACCCCTCTTAAGTGGGCTACCTAAAGTCATCCCCCACACCACATGTGTAATCCACAGTTTAGAAAACACAGACCTGACTTTCTGCTTCCCACAGACCCACCTCAAATTCCTCTCTAAGAAGCAGATGCAGACCTTAGTGAGTCCCTCAGCTGCATTCATACGGCTACTGCGTCTAATTATTCAGATGTTGCTGTGTGCCATTTTCATTAAGGACAAAGACCATGCTTTATACCAAGTTTTCCCACAGCATTTGGTATGCTACCTGGCAAACAACAGGCATTCAAAGAATATTTGTGGTTTGATGAGCAGCAAGGGTCAGCTCTGGGTAAGAGTGTAAAGCAACGTTTGACTTAGGTTCCTCTCCTCCCTGGTTGCTCAGTCTCAGAAGGGCCATGGACTGAGCCTCTGAGGCATTTTTTCCTTTCTCCATGCATTTTCCATGTGGTTTCTGATTTTTGTCAATCTTCCCAAATCACACTGTGTGCCGTGTCTCATTATCTTGTTGGCTAACTAGCTGAGACATTTGGTGTTCTCAACTAGATTTTATGTTGCTTGACTCTGTCTTATCAATCTTTTTTTGTTTTGTTTTGTAAATCTTTTTGGTATCCTCTGTCACACCAAAGACAGATCACGTATACTTAGTAGCTGCTCAATAGATATTTGCTGTATAATAAATGAATACATGTTGTTTTGTTTGTGTTTTGGAGTGTCCCTGATATATCTTCAGGAAAAAATACGAGATCCTCAAATCGGTCAAGGAGATTTGCTAAGTTTGTTAACAAGTATGGAAAAGCTTTGTTGTTTGGACTCAGAACAGTAAAAATGAAATCTTTCCTCTACCTTTCCTCCCTCCTTTTGGCCATTTGATCAATTTAGATGTTCCTTTCAAGGAGCTAAATCCTCTTTAGCTTTACACAAATCTTATGGTTCCCCAAGCAATTTATATGTACTTTTCATCAACACCTGGACTTATTGACAATGAGAGTGGGCACAAATAATTTTTAAGCCAGGTCAAGCAGTGTGCCTGACAAACAAGGAAGTATGACCATGCTATTTTGAGAGTTGTTATTTGCCATTTGTATGTCTCTTTTCAGTTAACTGTAAATCTATTTCAGGTTTGAGCTGGAATAGATTTATTTCTCTTAGCTTCCTTTGTTGCCTAGAACTGTGCCTGGCACATACTGGTGGTACAAGAAATGTTACTGCTGTTTTTAAAAATATTCAGTTAATTGCATATGATTCTATCTCGATGTAGAATTCAAACAATCACATTTGGGGCCAATTATGAGCCATTTTCTCAGTATTACAAATATAGGGGAGTGAGTTTAATTATATGTTTGTGTGATGATAATAGCTAGCATTTACCAGTGCCAAGCATGTGCCAGGCCCAGGGCTAAGAACTTTGTTTGAGCTCTCTCATTGATTTCCTGAAACAACTCTTGTAGGTATATACTAGTATGGTCCCATTCGATGAGAAAAAAAGACAGGTTTAGAAAAATTAAAAACCTTGATCAGGGTCATCCAGCTAATTATGCATCAAAGTTTGAACTCCACACTCTAACGCTATACACCATCTTCCCTACTTGCTGTTCTGAATTTTGGAAAGTAGTTTTAAAAAATAATAGTATACTTTTAGGAAAAATCCATTTGCTGTAAAAATGTGAAAGGAAAATTTTAAAAAACAGCTAGATTATGTGCATCAGGAAGATTTTTTTTGTTTTGTTTTGTATCCTCTGTCACACCAAAGACAGATCACGTATACTTAGTAGCTGCTCAATAGATATTTGCTGTATAATAAATGAATACATGTTGTTTTGTTTGTGTTTTGGAGTGTCCCTGATATATCTTCAGGAAAAAATACGAGATCCTCAAATCGGTCAAGGAGATTTGCTAAGTTTGTTAACAAGTATGGAAAAGCTTTGTTGTTTGGACTCAGAACAGTAAAAATGAAATCTTTCCTCTACCTTTCCTCCCTCCTTTTGGCCATTTGATCAATTTAGATGTTCCTTTCAAGGAGCTAAATCCTCTTTAGCTTTACACAAATCTTATGGTTCCCCAAGCAATTTATATGTACTTTTCATCAACACCTGGACTTATTGACAATGAGAGTGGGCACAAATAATTTTTAAGCCAGGTCAAGCAGTGTGCCTGACAAACAAGGAAGTATGACCATGCTATTTTGAGAGTTGTTATTTGCCATTTGTATGTCTCTTTTCAGTTAACTGTAAATCTATTTCAGGTTTGAGCTGGAATAGATTTATTTCTCTTAGCTTCCTTTGTTGCCTAGAACTGTGCCTGGCACATACTGGTGGTACAAGAAATGTTACTGCTGTTTTTAAAAATATTCAGTTAATTGCATATGATTCTATCTCGATGTAGAATTCAAACAATCACATTTGGGGCCAATTATGAGCCATTTTCTCAGTATTACAAATATAGGGGAGTGAGTTTAATTATATGTTTGTGTGATGATAATAGCTAGCATTTACCAGTGCCAAGCATGTGCCAGGCCCAGGGCTAAGAACTTTGTTTGAGCTCTCTCATTGATTTCCTGAAACAACTCTTGTAGGTATATACTAGTATGGTCCCATTCGATGAGAAAAAAAGACAGGTTTAGAAAAATTAAAAACCTTGATCAGGGTCATCCAGCTAATTATGCATCAAAGTTTGAACTCCACACTCTAACGCTATACACCATCTTCCCTACTTGCTGTTCTGAATTTTGGAAAGTAGTTTTAAAAAATAATAGTATACTTTTAGGAAAAATCCATTTGCTGTAAAAATGTGAAAGGAAAATTTATTTAACTAAATAGGACATTGCATAATCAGGCCAGTTGGTAGCTATGTGAGCTCATGAGTTATGATAGCAGTTGGTAAGACCAATGCATTGCTTGCTCTTGTCCTTGATGTTAGTGTTTCCATTTATTAAGACACAAGTTAGTTTTGTTGAGATCATTTTCTGGTTTGTGGTGCCAAATAAGTGTGCCAGATATTTTATTTTGTACTGTAACAATTGCATTTAACATTAGCAGTATGTGAGGGAATTATGAACTCTGTTTCCTACTGTGTCTTTTTAAATTTTTGGTTGTACCTGATCTTCATTGCTGTGCAGGCTTTTCTCTAGTTGCAGTGAGCAGGGGCTATTCTTTGTTGCAGTGTGGGAGACTCTCATTGCAGTGGCATCTGTTGTTGCAGAGCATGGACTCTAGGGTGAGTGGGCTTCAGTAGTTGCAGCCTGGGAGCTACCTAGTTGTGGTTCCCAGGCTCTAGAACACAGGCTCAAGAGTTTCATCACATGGACTTAGTTGCTCCGCGGCATGCAGGATCCTCCCAGACCAGGGATCTGGCAGGTGAATTCTTTGCCACCAAGACACCAGGGAAGCCCCATACTCTGTCCATTTTTTTTTCTTTTAAATTTTGGCCTCTTTTGTTTTATTTGTTTATTTATTTATTTATTTTCTTCCATCTTTATTCTTTGACCTGTGTGGGCCTCCCATCATAGTGGCCTCTCTCACTTCAGAACTCTGGCTCTGGGCGCATGCACTCCAGAGCTCCAGCCCAGTAGTTGGACACATTGGTCTAGCCAGTCCGCAGCATGTGGGATCTTCCCAGGCCAGGGACCAAACTGGCGCCCCTTGCACTGCAAGGTGGTGTCCTTACCCACTCGACTACCAGGGAAGTCCAGTAACAATTTTGATAGCAGTGCAGACACATCATAGTAGTGACTATAGAAAAAATTATTATTTGGTATTATTGTAATTACAAACCATGTTTTTACATTAATGAACTATATAATCAATGTTTTATAAAGTAAAAGCAGTCTATTGAATTTTATATAGAAGTAATTAATTTGCATGGAATTATCTGTACTCTTAGTTTTAAATCAGAAAGGTTACATTAAATATGTAAAGAAACTATGCTGTAAGTACAATAACTGAGCAAATAATCATATGCACAGACTTTCATATAAAATGTATCCTTTGAAGGGAATTGTCTTCTTAATTGACTTTTTTTTAAAATTATTTATTTATTTGGCTGCTCTGGGTCTTAGTTGTGGCATGTGGGATCTAGTTTCCTGACCAGTGTTTGAATCTGGGCCGCCTGGATTGGTCACATAGGGCCCCAACCACAGGACTGCCAGGGGAGTCCCTTAATTGACTTTTTTCCTACTACCAAGGGATATGTAGGAATAGCCATAGCAATTGAAATTAGATATTATTAAGGTATTCAATCACATATGCTGTGTTATAAACAAAATATGAAAAATCTGGAAATAAATGTTTATGTAATGAATAGTATTATGAATAAATTACAGGAAATGTTATTTTTAAAGGCATTCACACAACATGGCTATATTTGTAATTCACAGAAAGGATTATAAATACATATATTAAGTTCAAGAATTATATATTTTCTCTGTTTTCTTTTTGTCATAGGACATTTTTATTTTTTTATGTTTAAAATTGAAATAGTGTTGATTTACAGTGTTGTGCCAAGCTCTGCGGTATAGCAGAGTGACTCATTTATTTACTTTCTTCCATCTTTATTCTTTGACCTGTGTGGGCCTCCCATCATAGTGGCCTCTCTCACTTCAGAACTCTGGCTCTGGGCGCATGCACTCCAGAGCTCCAGCCCAGTAGTTGGACACATTGGTCTAGCCAGTCCGCAGCATGTGGGATCTTCCCAGGCCAGGGACCAAACTGGCGCCCCTTGCACTGCAAGGTGGTGTCCTTACCCACTCGACTACCAGGGAAGTCCAGTAACAATTTTGATAGCAGTGCAGACACATCATAGTAGTGACTATAGAAAAAATTATTATTTGGTATTATTGTAATTACAAACCATGTTTTTACATTAATGAACTATATAATCAATGTTTTATAAAGTAAAAGCAGTCTATTGAATTTTATATAGAAGTAATTAATTTGCATGGAATTATCTGTACTCTTAGTTTTAAATCAGAAAGGTTACATTAAATATGTAAAGAAACTATGCTGTAAGTACAATAACTGAGCAAATAATCATATGCACAGACTTTCATATAAAATGTATCCTTTGAAGGGAATTGTCTTCTTAATTGACTTTTTTTTAAAATTATTTATTTATTTGGCTGCTCTGGGTCTTAGTTGTGGCATGTGGGATCTAGTTCCCTGACCAGTGTTTGAACCTGGGCCCCCTGCATTGGAAACACAGAGCCCCAACCACTGGACTGCCAGGGGAGTCCCTTAATTGACTTTTTTCCTACTACCAAGGGATATGTAGGAATAGCCATAGCAATTGAAATTAGATATTATTAAGGTATTCAATCACATATGCTGTGTTATAAACAAAATATGAAAAATCTGGAAATAAATGTTTATGTAATGAATAGTATTATGAATAAATTACAGGAAATGTTATTTTTAAAGGCATTCACACAACATGGCTATATTTGTAATTCACAGAAAGGATTATAAATACATATATTAAGTTCAAGAATTATATATTTTCTCTGTTTTCTTTTTGTCATAGGACATTTTTATTTTTTTATGTTTAAAATTGAAATAGTGTTGATTTACAGTGTTGTGCCAAGCTCTGCGGTATAGCAGAGTGACTCATTTATGCATAAATACGTTCTTTTTTTAATATTCTTTTCCATATGGCAGGATACAGACATTTTTATAATTAATATGTCTTTAAGCTTTACAGCAGAAAGTTTCCTCTAATTTATGTCTATCTTCTCCAGGGAAATAGGAGACCATGATCTCAATGGTTAGGAAAACTGCATTGAATGTCAAGTTATTACTCTGCTTAGAGTAACCAGAAAATCTAAATGCTTATGTTTTGATGTAGTTATGGATCTAATGGTCACCTGATGAAAATTGGAAAGTAAAAAATTGATCATTTTTTGTTGTTGCTTTGTACATTTTATTACCTAGGAGATTAAAAAAAAATTTTTTTCATTTACTCTAGGCACTAGGGATAGAACAGTTGAATAGAACAGACAAAAATTTCATCTTCTATTGGGGAAGACAGACATTAAAAGGTAAACATACATAGATCAATTATAAAGATTTTTGGAAGATTTTAAATGTCATGGCAAGAAAAGGAGCAAGCTGGAAGGACTGACAATTGGGTTTGGGGTGGTTACATTTTTTTTGTTTGTTTTGGCTGTTCTGGGTCTTAGTTCTGGTTTGCTGGATCTTTACTTGTGGCATGTGGGATCTCTTGCTGTGGCATGTGAACTCTTAGTTATGGCATGTGGGATCTGCTTTGCTGACCAGGAATCAAACCAGGCCCTCTGCATTGGGAGTGTGGACTCTTAGCCACTGGACAACCAGAGAAGTCCCCTGGTTATAGTTTTAAATAGCGTGGTCAGGCTAAGCATCATCGTTAAGGAGTCACGGGAAGAATGTTACATGCAGAGAAGCAACTCTCAGGCCCTGTCTGGAGTACATAGGCCTTTGGAACTGGAGTCAGAGAGTAAAGCAAAAGGCCAATCCAAGGACTTTCTAGTGTTTTCAGTTTAGGAAATAGGGAGGCAATGGAGGACTGTGACCTGATGAGACAGCAGCCGACTTTTCTTGTAGGAGAATATTCTGGTTGTCGCTTTTAAATTAATTAATTAATTAATTTGACAGCATGGGCTCTTCATTGCAGTGTGTGTGCTTCTCTATGTTCCAGCTTAGTAGCTGCCCGGGCAGATTCAGCTCCCCCTGGTATGATGGCATGTGGATCTGAGGTCTCTGACCAGGGATTGAACCTGTGTGTCTCCTGCATTGGAAGGCGGGTTTTTAACCACTGGACAACCAAGGAGGTCCCTTTGATTGTTGCTTGATAATAGACCACTGTAACGGGTGGACAAGGAGAGTTTAGTAGTCCACCAGAGAACAGGCCAGAGATGAATGTGATGCAGGTGAGAAGTGGTCTGATTCTGAATAATTTTGAAGGTACAACCAAGAGACATGCTTGACAGATTAGAGGCCAAGAGAGAATGAGGCGCCAAGGTCCAATGTTTTTGATGTGAGTAACTAACTAGAAGGACTGTAGCATGGTTCTGAATTGCTTTTTGAGTGACAGAGAACTAACTATAAATTTAGGGGGAAAAGAAAACTAATATTGTACTCATATAATCAATCAAGATGGGGAAGACGTACTACATTATATTCCAAGTTCAGTTTGGTTCAGTTGCTCAGTCCTGTCTGACACTTTGTGACCCCATGGACTGCGGCATGTCAGGCTTCCCTGTCCTTCACCATCTCCAGGAGCTTGCTCAAATTCATGTCCATTGACTCAGTGTTGCTATCAAATCTCGTCCTCTGTCATCCCCTTCTCCTTTAGCCTTCTATTTTCCCCAGCATCAGGGTGTTTTCCAAATGATTGTCTCTTCACATCAGGTGGCCCAAGTATTGGAGCTTCAACTTCAGCCTCAGTCCTTCCAATGAATATTGAGCATTGATTTCCTTTAGGATTGACTGGTTTGATCTCCTTGCAGTCTAAGGGACTCTCAAGAGCCTTCTCCAACACCAAATGTTTGAAAGCATCAATTCTTCAGCACTCAGCCTTCTTAATGGCCCAACTCTCACATCCATACATACTCACTGGGAAACCATAGCTTTGACTATGTATGTACTTTTCTTGGCAAAGTGATGTCTCTGCTTTTTAATACGCTGTCGAGTTTGTCCTAGTTTTTCAAGGAGCAAGTGTCTTTATAATTATATGGCTGCTGTCACCATCTGCAGTGCTTTTGGAGCCCAAGGAAATAAAGTCTGTCCCTGTTTCCATTGTTTGCCCATCTATCTGCCATGATGGGACCAGATGCCATGATCTTCCTTTTTTGCATGTTGAGTTTTAGGCCAGTTTTTTCACTCTCTTTTTTAACCTTCCTCTTAGCTTTCTGCCATAAGAGTGCTGTCATCTGCCTATCTGAGGTTATTGATATTTCTCTCGGCACTGCAGGCATTTTATTTTGGTGGAAGGTTGGCAGCTAGAAAGCGGCACTGTTAAGTGTTTCTGATTTCCAGGACATAGAAAATATTAAGAAAAGGAAGTCTCAGAGATCCAGTAGACGAGTGATTTTACACATATCAAATGCCAGGTGGATCTCCTCGGCCTTAAGCCAGGTAATGATGGATTCAACAATTCTTAGGTTTCCATTTTTTTTGAAAGGGTGATTTGGTGATGTCAGGGCACGTACTTCTCAACAGCTCTTAACTGAGAGGCAGCCAGTCATAAGGCTCAGCGACGACCCTCGCCCGCCCAGGAGCGCCTGCGTTTCCAGTGCAGGCGCCGCCTCTCCGCGCTCTCTGGGGAGGGGCTCGAGCAGCCGCTCCCGGCCGTCGGCCTTACAGTGGGGAAGGGCTCCTGAACGCTCCCACCCAGTCCCGGTCGCCATCTTCCAGTGCGTTCTCTCCCCGGCGGGGTCCAGCCCCAACTCTCCGCCCTCGGCCTCAGGGAAGGGGCTCCTAGCCCGTGGAGCTTGCGGGCGGCGCGCCTCGCGGAGGTGCGGGGCGGAGTCCAGCCCCGAGGCGGGGCCGGGGGCGGGGCCGGCCCGGCAGCAGCTGCGCGGCGGCGCGGCCCTCTCGCGGCTCCCGGGGCGCGCGCGGCCTCTCGCCCCGCCTGCGCGCGAGCCTGGGCGTGGAGGGCGGGGCCAGGAAGCGGCGAGCGCGCCGGGGAGCGCAGCTGCGAGCGTGGGGGACAGGAGCCGCGGAGCCGGCGCCGAGAGGCGGCTGCGGCCAGGGCGAGCGGCGGAGACAAAGGCTACGGTGAGTGCATCTCTGGCCCGGGGCCTCCCACCTCAACCTCGCGGCCCCCAGGGCTGGGGGCCCGAAGCTCCGAACCCCCACCGCCTAGGGCGCCGGGGCGAGTGCGGCCCGGCCCTGCCCGCCTCGCGCTGCGGGCTGAGCCTGCGGCTCCATTTTCAGGTCTGGGCGACGTTCTTCTGCGGACCCTGTCTTTGGTTTTTCTTCTATTCCTTCTGGGAAATGGTTCCCGACTCTGTTCCGGATTCAGAACTGGCGAACGGCTGAGAGAACCAACCGCCCCCCCTGTTGTAAAAGGGAAAGGAAGGCCCTCCCTCCCCCCAGCTTTGCGGGTCTGGGCATCGGGAGGGTGGTGCGAGGGCCGGCTGGAGAGGCCCGCGTCCTCCAGGTGAGAGTTTCGGAGGGGCGGGGCCCGCGGCTCTAGAGCCGGGCTCTGCGGGGGCGTCGGCGCGTTCCGCCGGCGGGTCTCGTCGCTGTACCTTTTGGGCCCCGGAGGGAAAGCCCTGACCACCTCTGAGCAGGAGCTCGCGGTACTCTTACAGGTTGTTCTACCCACCGCCGTTAGGGGTAATAGTGCTCTTAACTGAGAGCACCAGTCATGCCAGCGTCGCCCGCCCAGGAGCGCCTGCGTTTCCAGTGCAGGCGCCGCCTCCGCGCTCTCTGGGAGGGGCTCGAGCAGCGCTCCCGGCCGTCGGCCTTACAGTGGGGAAGGGCTCCTGAACGCTCCCACCCAGTCCCGGTCGCCATCTTCCAGTGCGTTCTCTCCCCGGCGGGGTCCAGCCCCAACTCTCCGCCCTCGGCCTCGGGGAAAGGGGGCTCCTAGCCCGTGGAGCTTGCGGGCGGCGCGCCTCGCGGAGGTGCGGGGCGGAGTCCAGCCCCGAGGCGGGGCCGGGGGCGGGGCCGGCCCGGCAGCAGCTGCGCGGCGGCGCGGCCCTCTCGCGGCTCCCGGGGCGCGCGCGGCCTCTCGCCCCGCCTGCGCGCGAGCCTGGGCGTGGAGGGCGGGGCCAGGAAGCGGCGAGCGCGCCGGGGAGCGCAGCTGCGAGCGTGGGGGACAGGAGCCGCGGAGCCGGCGCCGAGAGGCGGCTGCGGCCAGGGCGAGCGGCGGAGACAAAGGCTACGGTGAGTGCATCTCTGGCCCGGGGCCTCCCACCTCAACCTCGCGGCCCCCAGGGCTGGGGGCCCGAAGCTCCGAACCCCCACCGCCTAGGGCGCCGGGGCGAGTGCGGCCCGGCCCTGCCCGCCTCGCGCTGCGGGCTGAGCCTGCGGCTCCATTTTCAGGTCTGGGCGACGTTCTTCTGCGGACCCTGTCTTTGGTTTTTCTTCTATTCCTTCTGGGAAATGGTTCCCGACTCTGTTCCGGATTCAGAACTGGCGAACGGCTGAGAGAACCAACCGCCCCCCCTGTTGTAAAAGGGAAAGGAAGGCCCTCCCTCCCCCCAGCTTTGCGGGTCTGGGCATCGGGAGGGTGGTGCGAGGGCCGGCTGGAGAGGCCCGCGTCCTCCAGGTGAGAGTTTCGGAGGGGCGGGGCCCGCGGCTCTAGAGCCGGGCTCTGCGGGGGCGTCGGCGCGTTCCGCCGGCGGGTCTCGTCGCTGTACCTTTTGGGCCCCGGAGGGAAAGCCCTGACCACCTCTGAGCAGGAGCTCGCGGTACTCTTACAGGTTGTTCTACCCACCGCTTGTTGCGTTAGTTGTGATTTTTGGTAACGGGTGTGGTAGGTAGCGGCTCGCGCTTGCCGCGTGAATAGATGAAGAAGAGCCGCGAAGGGCTGACTTCAGGTGTACAGGAGTCCTCTTAACTGCTCTTAAGTGGTAAGCTTTTGAAGGGGAATTTGGTGCTAGTGTTCAGTTTATAGAATTAACGTTTTGCAAAAGGGCCTGACATACACTAGATGCTCAATAAAATACTCGAATGAGTGACATCTTGAAACGTCAGGCAAAGCTGATCTCATATCTGGTAAAATTTAGGTACATACATACCCTCTTGTAGAAACACGTTATTTCGGTTTATAATCTTGTTTTTTGTTTTTCTCCATCATATACTTATAGTGTTGAAAAATCAGTAATTGTCAGTGTTAAGAGATAGAAAATAAACGTTTGAAATGTGGAATTTTTAATTTGGGGGAAAGTCGGTAGACATTTTGATATTTCTTAAAAATCAGCACTATTGATCTAAGTTACTTCTGAAAAAATGGAGAAGGTAAAGAGGAGGTGCTTGTTGTCTGTTGCTATTTGGGTCTTTTGAGGACCAGCTTCCCATTTCATTATGAATACAGACATTTATATGCTTTTGAGGGACTCTGGCATGGTTTTGAGTTGCCTTTTTTTGAGCAAGGGAGAACTCTAAGGGAAAAAGAAAGCTTAATGTTGAAGTAATGTAATTGAATCTCACCAGTTTCTCTGCAGATAGTCATTAAGCACCTCTTATATGCTGGCACCTGTGTTGGGTGCTGATTTCCTAGGAGCAGATAAAACCCACAATTATCTTTTTCTTCAGCTGAGTGTTCTTTCCTCATTATTGATGTTGCAAGAACAGGCTGTCTTATACCCTTAGTGCCTTTTTAAATTTGGAGAACATGGCAGGTGAACAGCAGGAAGTGTAGATTCATAACCGTCTATTTAGAGGTTAATAAGTAACCTTCTAGGGCTAAGATTATTGGATTACATTTTAATATTGTCAGTTTAACCAAATCCATGTTTTTTTAAGGAAGGGAGGAGGACATTTAACAAGCTCACATTTCTATTCTCTATCCCGTGGTAGATGTTTTTGATACAATGTGTTTTCTGAAAAGTAATGTACTTCTGGTTATGTTTTTTGTAAATAATCGTTGCTGTACATGTTCTGTTTTTTTTAAAAAAATCTCCCAGAAAGGCCAGTGAATTCCTTTTCTATAAGAAGTGTTTTTATAAAGTACCTTTGCAGAAATTTTATTTTGACCTTTTAGTCACCATTTACAAATAAATATTGTTTTGATAGTACTAAAAAGTGAAGGACTGTGGGTAATGATTTGTGGTATCATATTTGAACTTTCCATCTAGTATTAAAACTGGTAAAATTGCCCACTAGAAAGGATGATTGGTAGTTTTTCATTTATTAATTCTGAATGTAAGGGTTGCATTGTTTACTTTTATCTTATTTATATATGAGAAAGTATTTATTTTAGTACTTCTAAGTGCTTACTTTAGTATTTATGCATTCTTCAGAAGTCCAAATTAATGTGCTCCAAAGTCAGCCTTGGTAATTACAGTATAAAGTATGTTAGTAATTTTTTTATGGATAACTTTTGAATTTAGGTGGTCACTTTTGACCTCTTAACACCGTATGTGCTGTTGAAGATTCTGGGTGCATTAAAATAGAATTTTCAGATTTTTAAACTTACTGGCCAATAGTTTTTTATGGTTCCTATAAATAATAAGGAAAGTAATCCTTTAAATTTTAGTGGTAGAGAGTTGTGATAATTTCTAAATATATACTTCTTGTGGAAACAATGACTTGATAACGCACACCTGTGTACTCCTTGTAGTCTGTTGTTGAGAAACCTAATGACGATTGATAATAGCGATAATCGGAAAAATGAAAGAATTATATGTTGAATAAAAAGTGCTTGGCATATTTGGGGTAAGAGTCAGGGTTCTTGACAGTAGCGTCGAGACATGTTAAAATAATTTTTCCAGGAAGTTAGACCCATAATGACTGGGCTTTTTATTGTTGTACCTTAAGAAGAGACTGTGTTTTCAAGGCATTATTCCTATCTTGGAGTAGTTCATAATGTTTTGAGGCTAAATAAGTCTGAGAATCATTCTGTTTCATTATTGTTGAAATATCTGAAACGTGTTGAGGCTTTTTTCATCAGGATGTGCGTGTCCTTTTGCAGGTGGTTGTCTTTTTTTGTTGTTGTTGCAATATCCTTTAGAATAATTTACAAAGTATGTTCTTTATCAGACATAATTAGTAAGGTGATCAGGAACCATTTTGGTAAATTCAGAGCAGCTGTGCCAGTGTCCGTACATTGTGAGAGACTATTAGTTAACATTTGTAAAAATGCTTTAACCTGACCTCTCACAATTATTCAGTAGGATAGGTTTCTAGAATGTTTTTAAGTCCCAGTTGTCTTTCTCAAAGAAGTGTTTAGATTTCTTGCCTGCTTTAGGATGAATCTGGAATATTTTCTTAAGGCTTCATAAGACTTCTTCCTCAGTTGCAGTGTTGATTTTCATCTATTTCAGCGTTCTTAATCTCAGTTCTTGTGAAAGTAGTATTTTAACATTTGTTGGACGTTAATTGTTAGTAAAGCTTT
Source organism: Tragulus kanchil (assembly GCA_022376925.1). Taxonomy (NCBI): domain Eukaryota; kingdom Metazoa; phylum Chordata; class Mammalia; order Artiodactyla; family Tragulidae; genus Tragulus; species Tragulus kanchil. The sequence continues at coordinate 49,313,250 of JAIOJX010000029.1, read as the reverse complement.
AGATCTGCCTCAGAAGGAGATGATACGGGTTCTGTGTGCATTCTTGAGAGGAACTGAGCGAAACATGGTGCTCATCTTTTAATAGTTCATTGAGGGTATTTATTTTGATTTTTTTTTCTTACTACCTGGAAACACTTGGAATTTAGCTTGTTAATTATTAACTTTATACATTCTACTACCTTAGTTCAAAACTTAAGTATACTTGCACTTTTTTATAATAGTAAGTGATGAACAGAGCAAGATTTAGCTGAAGCTGCTCTGGGACCCCATCCAAAGGGAGTTTTTGAACCGAAAGCCAAAAGTTTGGTGATGAGTTGTCTTTATCATGACACCATTAAATACTAAACCTATTTTAGTCCACATGGATTATAATAAAATTCCCTCTTTTTCCTAGAAGGTGTTAGGTATCACCGTGTTAAACTGAGATATGTTTTTGAGCACTATTTCCATTTGGTAGCAACTCAGAAATTCATGCTAAGATTTAATTTTGTAAATAAATAATTGACTTATTTTTTGAATGAGCATTTTCATTTTAAAAAGTTATTTACTTATTTATTTGGCTGCACTTAGTTTTGGCTTGCAGGGTCTTAGTTGCGGCATTTGTACTTTTAGTTGTGGCATGTGGGATCAACCCCTTGCCCCCTGCATTGCACCATTGAGTCTCAGCTATGGGACCACCAAAGAAGTTCCAGCAAGTAAGTATTTTTTTTTTTTGGCCACTTCTATTGGTCTTTCATTTATTTTCATCCATCTTTGTTCTTTGGCTCCTGTGGGCCTCCTATTGCAGCGGCCTGTTTCGTTGCAGAGCACCGGCTCTGGATGCATGCGCTCCAGAGCTCCGGCTCAGCAGTTGGACACATCGGTCCAGCCGCTCCGCGGCACGTGGGATCTTCCCAGGCCAGGGATCGAACTGGCAGCCCTTGCACTGCAAGGCAGTGTCTTTACCCACTGGACCACCAGGGAAGCCCGTATTTTGTTTTTTTAATTTGCTTTTATTTATTTTTTTTTTATTTTTAGTTTAGTGTTACAGAGCTATGTTGTTATTGATTTTAAATATGTTTAAACTAAGCTTATGGTTCATAAAGTTAGAAAAATATCAAAACAATTTCAAGAAGACTACAATTTCTTATTGAACGTTTAGGATTCAAATATTGTAAGCATCTTGTAGTAAACCAAAAAACCATTTTGTTTCATTTGAGTTAATCTGCTTTCATTTTTTGCTCAGTAAACACGAATTTTAAAAATATATTTAGCATTGTATGTATTTAGCACCTAATAGATAATGGAAGTCCTTGGTTATTTGCAGAGCTACCTACAGATGGATGGGTTTAGGCAGAAAACAGCTTTCTTTCTCTCGTGCCAAAGCCTCCTTAGAGATTGTCTTTCCCTGACTCTCCAGCTCTTAGGAAGACCAGTCTTTCCAAGACTGATCTTAAATGAGTCTTCTGCTTATTTGTCACTAATAGTCATTAGAACGTATGTGTTCAGAATAAATGTGTCAAACTCTTACACGTATGATTAAACTAATTTTGAGCACTATTTCCATTTGGTAGCAACTCAGAAATTCATGCTAAGATTTAATTTTGTAAATAAATAATTGACTTATTTTTTGAATGAGCATTTTCATTTTAAAAAGTTATTTACTTATTTATTTGGCTGCACTTAGTTTTGGCTTGCAGGGTCTTAGTTGCGGCATTTGTACTTTTAGTTGTGGCATGTGGGATCAACCCCTTGCCCCCTGCATTGCACCATTGAGTCTCAGCTATGGGACCACCAAAGAAGTTCCAGCAAGTAAGTATTTTTTTTTTTTGGCCACTTCTATTGGTCTTTCATTTATTTTCATCCATCTTTGTTCTCTGGCCTGTGTGGGCCTCCTATTGCAGCGGCCTGTTTCGTTGCAGAGCACCGGCTCTGGATGCATGCGCTCCAGAGCTCCGGCTCAGCAGTTGGACACATCGGTCCAGCCGCTCCGCGGCACGTGGGATCTTCCCAGGCCAGGGATCGAACTGGCAGCCCTTGCACTGCAAGGCAGTGTCTTTACCCACTGGACCACCAGGGAAGCCCGTATTTTGTTTTTTTAATTTGCTTTTATTTATTTTTTTTTTAATTTTTATTTTACTGTTACAGAGCTTTGTTGTTATTGATTTTAAATATGTTTAAACTAAGCTTATGGTTCATAAAGTTAGAAAAATATCAAAACAATTTCAAGAAGACTACAATTTCTTATTGAACGTTTAGGATTCAAATATTGTAAGCATCTTGTAGTAAACCAAAAAACCATTTTGTTTCATTTGAGTTAATCTGCTTTCATTTTTTGCTCAGTAAACACGAATTTTAAAAATATATTTAGCATTGTATGTATTTAGCACCTAATAGATAATGGAAGTCCTTGGTTATTTGCAGAGCTACCTACAGATGGATGGGTTTAGGCAGAAAACAGCTTTCTTTCTCTCGTTGTGCCGTCAAAGCCTCCTTAGAGATTGTCTTTCCCTGACTCTCCAGCTCTTAGGAAGACCAGTCTTTCCAAGACTGATCTTAAATGAGTCTTCTGCTTATTTGTCACTAATAGTCATTAGAACGTATGTGTTCAGAATAATAATGTGTTCAAACTCTTACACGTGATAGAACTTTTTGTTTGTGGCTCAGAACTACTTAAGAGCAAGAAGTCTGGTTTGGAGGAAGAGTCCTGAGAAGCTTCTCTTTTTTTACTTTGCCAGCTCCTCTTTAGTATGCTGTTGGAATCACCTGTCCAGGGTCCAGTTCACTGGGGGAAAGGGTGTGGTCTTAATGTGCCTTATTCTATTGTGATCTGGCAGCTGTGCCTTCTGAGTTGGACAGGTTATTCAAAGCTGACTCCGGAAGAGTGCTGGGAATGGTTTATTTTGGGGATTCCATGTCTGGGAACCTCCAGCTATGATTCTTGTGATAGAGTTCTTCAGCTCCAGTCCCTTAGCCTTCTAGTGACACTCTTCTGCAAGCTCACTTTGCCTGGGGAGAGGTTTTGCTTTCGTCTTTAAGGTAGTTCTGTTAGATTTTAACCAGACCTGCCTGTACTTTAAGCATTCTGTCAGGGCTTCAGCTTCCTCTCTCTCTGGTTCCTGCTGTGGAGGACCCCCACCTGAACTGTGCTTCTGTATCGGGTACCTATGAGCTGTTTTCTGCTACTCCCTTTTTAAGTGTTCCAAGCCTCTGCCTTCTGTGTCCTCACTTGATTGTTTGGATCCATAGTTCACTTTAAAATGTCTCCCTTGTATACATCCTCAGTTCTCTTTTGGTGCCTCTCACTTCATGTACTTAGCTTGTAACCACCAGCCTCCACCTCCAGCCTGCCATCCAGTTCTCCATCCAGGCCAGCAGATACCTGGCAGTTGCATATGAATCGAGGAAGACATGCCTACACTGACCTGTTGGCCAAGGAGGGTCCTCGGTGCCTTCCCTCATTCATCATGGCGTCCATCAATCCCTGGTGGGTTTACTCAGCCAGCTGCCCACATGACTGCACCTCTCATCAAACTTCTGGTGCTTCTTTTCTCTTCTTCATTCTCAGATGGTGACCTTGTTTCCTGTATATTAAAAATGAAAGCAAAACTTTGCATGTCTCCTCGCGTCTGTACTCAGGTGGTGTGCATTTCCTATTTGCTGTGACTGGCACCTACTTTCTTGCCCTTGGTTCTGGTCCCTTCCTGTCAGGCTCACTGCATTGCTTCAGAATTCATCCCATTCGCCTGCCAGGCCATAAGCTGTTGCATCATTGTTTCCCATTTGTATTGCATTATTCCCATCAGCATATGGAAATATGAGTTATCTCCCATCTTTAAAAAGAAACAAACCTACCCGCCCCAATGGCACATTATTCTTCAGCTACTGTTCTTCACAGGAGTTGTTTGTGGTCACCAGCACTCCCTCTCTGTCTTGGATCCACTACAATTGTTTGTTGTTATTAATCTTCCTTGTCGTCTAAACAGCTCTTGTTGAGACTGCATACTAGTAACCTCCTTGGTGATAGGTTCCCTAGTCAGTTCTCAACCTTAACCTCACTGGGTATAGCAGCAGAAGCATTTGAAGCGGCCATTGACTTTTCTCTTTTCTGAAATCTTTCCTCCCTTTGTTTCTGGGACACAACTGCTTATTTTGGGTTTCTTTTGCTTGTTCCTTTTTATTGCCCCAACTTCTGAAAAGTTAGCTCTATGTTTAAACCTCTTCTATATTTGTACATTGCCTCCTGTGATCTCATCTCATCCTCTAGCTAGAAGTATGTATTTCAAACTAAAAATGTTATCTCTCACCTGGATCTCTTTTCTTACCCTCAGCTGGCTGGTTCACATTTTCGGTTAGGAATCCAGATTCATCCTGTCAGAACTGAACTCATGTCAGAACCTCTCCCACCCCACTGATTGTTCCTATTCACCTTATTAAATGTTAACTCCATCTTTGTCTCTCTGACTGTGACCTTGTAGACGGTCTTGATTCCTTCTCGTCACACATTCACATATAATTCAAAATAATGTATCATGAGTGTATGTCCTTTATTTACTTTAAAATCTACTTTAGGGGGCTTCCCCCTAAGCTCAGTGGTAAAGAATCTGCCTGCCAGTACAGGAGACACAGGTTCAATCCCTGATCCTGGAAGAGCCTGCATGCTGCAGAGCAATTAAGCCTGTGCCCTAGAGCCCATGCTCTGCAATGAGAGAAGCCACAATAATGAGAAGCCTGCTCACCACAGCCAGAGAAAAGCCCACCCAGCAATGAAGACCCAACACAGCTAAGAATAAATGAAACTTTAAAAAAAATCTACTTTAGGAATACATGCTACTTTAGGAACTTCCCTGGTGGTCCAGTGGTTAAGAATCCTCCTTCCAACACAAGAGGATGTAGGTTTGATCCCTGATCGGGAAAGTAAGATCCCACATGCTGTGGGGCCTATGCACCGCAATGAAGACCCAGCACAGCAAAAATAGTGTAAAAAGTTTTTTAAAAGAATATACATGACCACAGCTTGCTGTCTTCAGCTGTCCCCCAACTCCCTTTGCAGCCATCATCTCTTGCCTGTGTTATTAGTCATCTCTCTGGTCTCCCTGCTGCTTTTGCTCTTTTCTGTTCTCACCAACACAGCCACCAGGGCAGTCCTTTTGAAATGAAAGTCTGATTATTTTACCCTTGTATTCAAAACCTTTGGGTGATTTTCTGTATCATTTAGAGTAAATGCAAGAATACAGTCATGCCTACGAGCCTCCATCATCTGTGTGGCTGGCCTCTGATGAGGTGTCCTACTAGTTTTTCCTTGGTCTGTCCCACATTCAGGCACGATTTCCCTCTACCTGCCAAGCACAATCTTGCTCTAATGTCCTAAGGGAAAGAGCATTGTTGTTTTCACTTAGGAATCCCCAGTACCTGATGGGCAATCACATTTGCTAAATGAATGGCTGCTTGTTATTCATGTGTTTGGTAACAGCTTTTGTGTGTTGTTTCTCTGACCAGAAAGTATTTCATTTGAAAGCATTTCATGGAAAACCAAATAGTCCCATAAGTAAAAACGAATTTAGATAAAGAGGAAAATGGTAAATTTGATATCAGTTTTTATGTATAGAATGTGAGAATACACTGGATAATAGTTAGCTACAGAGGAGGTGAGAAAAGAGTGAAGAGAGGGTAAAGTAGATGGAATAAAGAAAAGGAAAGCCTGATGTCAGAGTAAGGTGCCTTAGAGCCCATGCTCTGCAATGAGAGAAGCCACAATAATGAGAAGCCTGCTCACCACAGCCAGAGAAAAGCCCACCCAGCAATGAAGACCCAACACAGCTAAGAATAAATGAAACTTTAAAAAAAATCTACTTTAGGAATACATGCTACTTTAGGAACTTCCCTGGTGGTCCAGTGGTTAAGAATCCTCCTTCCAACACAAGAGGATGTAGGTTTGATCCCTGATCGGGAAAGTAAGATCCCACATGCTGTGGGGCCTATGCACCGCAATGAAGACCCAGCACAGCAAAAATAGTGTAAAAAGTTTTTTAAAAGAATATACATGACCACAGCTTGCTGTCTTCAGCTGTCCCCCAACTCCCTTTGCAGCCATCATCTCTTGCCTGTGTTATTAGTCATCTCTCTGGTCTCCCTGCTGCTTTTGCTCTTTTCTGTTCTCACCAACACAGCCACCAGGGCAGTCCTTTTGAAATGAAAGTCTGATTATTTTACCCTTGTATTCAAAACCTTTGGGTGATTTTCTGTATCATTTAGAGTAAATGCAAGAATACAGTCATGCCTACGAGCCTCCATCATCTGTGTGGCTGGCCTCTGATGAGGTGTCCTACTAGTTTTTCCTTGGTCTGTCCCACATTCAGGCACGATTTCCCTCTACCTGCCAAGCACAATCTTGCTCTAATGTCCTAAGGGAAAGAGCATTGTTGTTTTCACTTAGGAATCCCCAGTACCTGATGGGCAATCACATTTGCTAAATGAATGGCTGCTTGTTATTCATGTGTTTGGTAACAGCTTTTGTGTGTTGTTTCTCTGACCAGAAAGTATTTCATTTGAAAGCATTTCATGGAAAACCAAATAGTCCCATAAGTAAAAACGAATTTAGATAAAGAGGAAAATGGTAAATTTGATATCAGTTTTTATGTATAGAATGTGAGAATACACTGGATAATAGTTAGCTACAGAGGAGGTGAGAAAAGAGTGAAGAGAGGGTAAAGTAGATGGAATAAAGAAAAGGAAAGCCTGATGTCAGAGTAAGGTGCCACTTGAAGAAGGAAAGTATTTTTGGCTTGTTGCATATTTCTTTTGGGCTGCCCCAGTGGCTCAGCGGAAAAGAATCCGCCTGCAATGCAGGAGATGCAGGAGACACAGGTTCCATTCTTGGGTCAGGAAGATCCCCTGGAGGAGGAAATGTCAACCCACTCCAGTATTCTTGCCAGGAAAATCCCATGGACAGAGGAGTCTGGAAGGCTGCAGTCCATGGGGTCGCACAGAGTCAGACACGACTGAGTGCCTGAGCACGTATTTCTTTAAGTTTTGTTTCTTGAATTGTGAGTCTTGTTGATTTCCATCTGTTTAGACACTGGCACTGCACTTACCTTTGTTTTTATGAAGGAAATGGGCTCAAAGGAGACTTGAAACCAAAAATAATTGCTTTTCTATTGCTTAACTTCTTATTAAATGAAAGCAGTTGCCATTACCAAGAAAGTAGTTTTCCTGACAGTATGCTTAGCATTTCTTTTTTTTTTCCTTCTTGGTAGAATTCTCAATCAGAAATCTCGAGATTTGAGGGAGGGATGTTCAGGGTACAGAGACTTGCTACTGTGCCTTGTCCTTTCAGTACTGCGCTGCGTGTTTACTCACCCTCAGAAGACAGGGGGCATGTCGTCAGTACGGTTACTGTAGTTCTGTGGTGAAGTAGAGCTAGCTACATGAATGTACACAAGTCTGTTGAGTAACAGTATTTGTGTTCTTTTTTTTTTTTTTTAATTTTTACTTTTGGAGGACAGTGGGGTGGCTGGTTGGGGAGAGAGAGGGGAGGAGGGCGGGCGGGCCACTTCAATTGGTCTTTCATTTACCTGTTTTCACCCATCTTTGTTCTTTGGCCCGTGTGGGCCTCCCATCGCGGTGGCCTCTGTTGTCGCAGAGCACCGGCTCTGGGCGCATGCGCTCCAGAGCCCCGGCTCGTATTTCATTTGAAAGCATTTCATGGAAAACCAAATAGTCCCATAAGTAAAAACGAATTTAGATAAAGAGGAAAATGGTAAATTTGATATCAGTTTTTATGTATAGAATGTGAGAATACACTGGATAATAGTTAGCTACAGAGGAGGTGAGAAAAGAGTGAAGAGAGGGTAAAGTAGATGGAATAAAGAAAAGGAAAGCCTGATGTCAGAGTAAGGTGCCACTTGAAGAAGGAAAGTATTTTTGGCTTGTTGCATATTTCTTTTGGGCTGCCCCAGTGGCTCAGCGGAAAAGAATCCGCCTGCAATGCAGGAGATGCAGGAGACACAGGTTCCATTCTTGGGTCAGGAAGATCCCCTGGAGGAGGAAATGTCAACCCACTCCAGTATTCTTGCCAGGAAAATCCCATGGACAGAGGAGTCTGGAAGGCTGCAGTCCATGGGGTCGCACAGAGTCAGACACGACTGAGTGCCTGAGCACGTATTTCTTTAAGTTTTGTTTCTTGAATTGTGAGTCTTGTTGATTTCCATCTGTTTAGACACTGGCACTGCACTTACCTTTGTTTTTATGAAGGAAATGGGCTCAAAGGAGACTTGAAACCAAAAATAATTGCTTTTCTATTGCTTAACTTCTTATTAAATGAAAGCAGTTGCCATTACCAAGAAAGTAGTTTTCCTGACAGTATGCTTAGCATTTCTTTTTTTTTTCCTTCTTGGTAGAATTCTCAATCAGAAATCTCGAGATTTGAGGGAGGGATGTTCAGGGTACAGAGACTTGCTACTGTGCCTTGTCCTTTCAGTACTGCGCTGCGTGTTTACTCACCCTCAGAAGACAGGGGGCATGTCGTCAGTACGGTTACTGTAGTTCTGTGGTGAAGTAGAGCTAGCTACATGAATGTACACAAGTCTGTTGAGTAACAGTATTTGTGTTCTTTTTTTTTTTTTTTTAATTTTTACTTTTGGAGGACAGTGGGGTGGCTGGTTGGGGAGAGAGAGGGGAGGGAGGAGGGCGGGCGGGCCACTTCAATTGGTCTTTCATTTACCTGTTTTCACCCATCTTTGTTCTTTGGCCCGTGTGGGCCTCCCATCGCAGTGGCCTCTGTTGTCGCAGAGCACCGGCTCTGGGCGCATGCGCTCCAGAGCTCCAGCTCAGTAGTTGGACACATGGGTCCAGCTGCTCCGCGGCACGTGGGATCTTCCCAGGCCAGGGATCGAACCGGCGCCCCTTGCACTGCAAGGTGGTGTCCTTACCCACTGGACCACCAGGGAAGCCCAGTATTTGTGTTCTTAATGAAAGATACGGAATGTATTTAAACTTCAGGTGGTATTTAGTTAGAAAATGAAAGTTCAAGAGAAGTTAATAATACACAAACTAAGACAAGATTTAATTTTTTTTTCAGAGACAAGGGCTCACTTCTTGTTGATTTAAAGAAATCCTTTAAATAAACTATATAGGTGACTTAGATGTTCTTAAATAAATAATTTTTTTTTTGTGCAAGCATATATTCCCCATAAACTGGTCTAAAATTTGCTGTTTTTGTGTAAGATGTAATAATTTCTGTCTTGATTGTCTTGTCTGACAGACTTTTAATGCGGCTGGTAATGTAGACTTAATTTTCATGATAATAGAGATGTGGACATGTATGTATATTATGTATCTTTACAGTTTGTAGAGTATGAAAATACAGTTTAACATATATATGCTTGTTACATGCTTTTAAGTCCTAAATGATAGTATCTAGAAATCAGACTTAATATTTTTCACATTGAATATGAAATTAAAATATAATTTGTATGAAAGATATGGCGATTACAATTTGTTAAATGTTTATCTGCCTACCATGTAGTCATTTCAGATGACATACTAGCACTTGTTTCCCTACAGTAGTGAATTTATCATTCTATACTTTGACCTACCTGAATTCATGTGTAATTTCACGTATGAAATAACTAGAGTTAATAAGATAATTATTTCTCAACTGATGGATAGTCTTGCCACTACCTTTATTTCAGCTATATTCATAGGTTGAGGCCCATCACACTTACACTGGTTTAGCTTCATAATGTTCTACAAGACTGTGAAGTAACCAGAATGAGAAAAGTTAATAAAATTAATAGGCTTTGACCTAAGTTTCATAAAGGATTGTTAAAATAATGCACTAAAGTATGCATTCATTCGTTTGACATTTATCATACTGTTAAAGTGCTTCCAATCTACTCAGTAATATATAAACTGTACTCATCTAGAAAATACAACCGCACAGTCTCTATGTTATGGCCTTAACAGCCTCTTGGGAGTATTTTCATCTTTGCTCACTACCTACTAGCCACGTTTGGGTTGGTTTTCTCAAACATGCCACATTGTTCTTGCCTTATTAAGAGTTTTAGATGAGTTGTTTCCTCTGTCTGAAATAGTCTACCCCATCTTTGCAAAGTTGGCCTCTTATCTTTAAGATCTCAGCTTAAATATCAACTTGTTTCTTCACCGGTTAGTTTAAAATAGTCCCTGCCCCTCCATCACTGTTGTACTTTCTTCATAGGATAAGCAGGAGACTGGAAAATTGAGGGAAAAGCCTGTTTTTAGAAAAGAAGAAAATTTTAGGAACCACTCTGATGACCCTTAGATTAAAGTATGAGATGGAGCCAGTGGTATGTTGGAGCTGGAAAACTGACTCTGTGATTATGTGTCTCTCCAACTTGATGTTCAGTGGTGAAGTATTGACAGTTTGAAAACTGGCTACAGTGGGAAAAGGGGCAGAAGCTAAAAACCAGGTCCTTTTTTTCTTTTTCCCCCAGAGAGATTGTTGTTAAATATCAATCACTAGACCACTGAGTGGGACCACATAAAATTACTATTTTTATAGATTAAAAAATGGTTGAATATTGGCAATTTCTTATAGTTTATTTTAATGAGTTACTTATTTTGGTTTAAAGATAATTTCTTGGGCTTCCCTGGTAGCTCAGTGGTGAAGAGCTCACCTGCCTATGCAGGAGACATGGGTTCAATCCCTGATCCGGGAAGATTCCACATGCTGCGGAGCACCTAAACCTGTGAGTCACAACTATTGAGCCTGTACTTTAGAATCTCGGAGCCGCAACTGTTGAGCCCATGTCCCGCAGCTACTGAAGCCCCTGTGCCCTAGAGCCCAAGTTCCACAACAAGAGAAGTCACCGCAACAAGAACCCTGCTCCCCTCAACTGGAGACTAGCCCCCACTCCCTGCAACTAGAGAAGAACCTGCAGCAGCAGTGAAAATCCAGAAGAGGGCTTCCCCTGGTGGTCCAGTGGGTAAGGACACCGCCTTGCAGTGCAAGGGGCGCCGGTTCGAGCCCTGGCCTTGGAAGATCCCCCGTGCTGCGGAGCGGCTGGACTGATGTGTCCAATTACCGAGCCAGAGCTCTGGAGCGCATGCGCCCAGAGCCGGCGCTCTGCAACGACAGACGCCACCTCAGCGGGAGGGCCACAGGAGCCAAAGAACAAAGACGGATGAACATAGAGAAGCGGAAGACCAATAGAAGTGGCCCGCCTGCTCCCCTCCCTCCCCAACCCAACCCCCGCCCAAAAAAAAAAAAAAAAAGAAAATCCAGAAGAGCCAAAATTAATTAATAATTTTTTAAAAAAGATACTTTCCTCATGGAAATCAATATAAACCTTTGTACTTTACCTTGTGTTTTTCAAAGTTGCACTCCCTTCACATATGATAATTGCTTCTAGATTGATTTAATACATAAAATTGACTATATGTTTATATATTAATTGCTTACCTGTGTACCTAGTTTTTAACTAGTTCATTGCAAAAGCAAGCACAGAAGATCTTGAGACATCTCTAAGGGTGCTGATGGCTCTGTTACTGAGTGTTAATCCATTGAAAGGCATTGTTTTTCTGGTGAAGAAACCAGAGTTGATTCAATTTGAGTTGTAAATTGTTAGATAATTTCTTTGCTTTTCAGAATGATTTACATAAATTGTTCAGTTTTTTATGGCTTTTTCTTTTTTTCTTTTGCCCATTATCATCCTCTAGGTGTTATTTACTATCTCTGATTATTTCCTTTCTGCTATTCTGTGATTCCTTTTCTGAATCAGTATCCACATCAATGAAATGATTTTGTCTTCTTTCTCAAGTGTTGATAGTTTTTCCCTGTGGTGTTCCCTTATCTGTGGTCACCTGGACATTCCAAGGCATTTTCTACCCTTATGGCCCACTTGTAAAAACAGGTACAAAGTTACTTTCTTACAGGCAGCAGTTTCCTGTCTGAGGGAACTTATTGCTTAAAAACTGAACTTTGTTGACTGAGGAGATTTCAGTAACATTCTTTGAGCAACAGTTGCATTATCTTAACTCTGAATATGTGAGTTTGAATTGGTGGTATTGAATAAAATGTGGCGTACAGGTTTTAACTCAAGCTTTATAAAAAAGAAAACAATGTGTTTAATGCAGAAAATCAGAATACATATATAATTTTTTTTTTAAAGTGCATCCGTAATCCTAAAACAACTGCTAAGAAAACTAGTAGTTAAGGTAACAGCCTAAGATAACTACTAGTAATGTTTTGATGAATGTCCTTCCAGACAGATCAACAAAAAAATTGTTTTCTACAGAAGCAGATCTTAGTACATACTATCCTATAATGCACTTTATCAGATATTGCAATCTTTATAAAAGCATTGCTTTTTATTATTTGTTTGAAAAGATCTTACAAAGTGGAAATTTTGTGAAGCAGGGTGAAACTGTACGCAAAGTTGTGATTGAAAATAATGGTGTTTATGGAGAGTAGAATGTGGTAAGTTACCTCGAGACAAGAATTACTTCAGCAGTAGTTTTTTTCTTAAGAGCCCTCTTAGCATTGCACAATAGCCTTATTGTACTATACCAGCTAAAGAAAACAATACATGAGTCTATGTACAGTAGAATTATTTTAATAATAGCCCTAGAGTAAAGTAGGGGGCTGTACTTAAGTTCCCATTTTTTGGTTTGCCCCAAATCCTATTGATACTTTAATATTAAAATGTTTTCAAAAGAAAAATGTGTTTTATTGAAGGATTTTATCTAATTTTATTTTGCCCATTATCATCCTCTAGGTGTTATTTACTATCTCTGATTATTTCCTTTCTGCTATTCTGTGATTCCTTTTCTGAATCAGTATCCACATCAATGAAATGATTTTGTCTTCTTTCTCAAGTGTTGATAGTTTTTCCCTGTGGTGTTCCCTTATCTGTGGTCACCTGGACATTCCAAGGCATTTTCTACCCTTATGGCCCACTTGTAAAAACAGGTACAAAGTTACTTTCTTACAGGCAGCAGTTTCCTGTCTGAGGGAACTTATTGCTTAAAAACTGAACTTTGTTGACTGAGGAGATTTCAGTAACATTCTTTGAGCAACAGTTGCATTATCTTAACTCTGAATATGTGAGTTTGAATTGGTGGTATTGAATAAAATGTGGCGTACAGGTTTTAACTCAAGCTTTATAAAAAAGAAAACAATGTGTTTAATGCAGAAAATCAGAATACATATATAATTTTTTTTTTAAAGTGCATCCGTAATCCTAAAACAACTGCTAAGAAAACTAGTAGTTAAGGTAACAGCCTAAGATAACTACTAGTAATGTTTTGATGAATGTCCTTCCAGACAGATCAACAAAAAAATTGTTTTCTACAGAAGCAGATCTTAGTACATACTATCCTATAATGCACTTTATCAGATATTGCAATCTTTATAAAAGCATTGCTTTTTATTATTTGTTTGAAAAGATCTTACAAAGTGGAAATTTTGTGAAGCAGGGTGAAACTGTACGCAAAGTTGTGATTGAAAATAATGGTGTTTATGGAGAGTAGAATGTGGTAAGTTACCTCGAGACAAGAATTACTTCAGCAGTAGTTTTTTTCTTAAGAGCCCTCTTAGCATTGCACAATAGCCTTATTGTACTATACCAGCTAAAGAAAACAATACATGAGTCTATGTACAGTAGAATTATTTTAATAATAGCCCTAGAGTAAAGTAGGGGGCTGTACTTAAGTTCCCATTTTTTGGTTTGCCCCAAATCCTATTGATACTTTAATATTAAAATGTTTTCAAAAGAAAAATGTGTTTTATTGAAGGATTTTATCTAATTTTATTAGATAATGCTACACCTTTTTTTATGAAGAGCGAGTTCTTGGAAAATGAAAATTTTGGTGTAAGAATTCTTGTTTTACTGTTTGAGTTATTTTTTTGTTTCATGAATGTGAAAAGCTTTGTGAAATTGTTACTGGTGTGTCGTATCCTTTGGATATCAGTCCCTATCTTGTCAGATAGGTGTTTGGGTCTTAAAGTAGCAGTTTTTAAAGTTAATGAAGGATCCTATAAGAGTTGTATAATTTAAATGACATTTTTCCTTCACCACAGTGGTATCTGTATCCTAGGGTAAAGTAGACAATGTCTTGCAGTGCTTTCATTCTTGATTTTGTCCTGTTCTGCTTGGTCGCCAGGTCCTAGAGTCTTTCTTTATCTCTTAGGTAGCTAAAGTAGCCATTTCTGTTACTCTGTGCGGTGCTACTTCCTGGATAGTACACATATTGCTGAAAACATTTCCTTGTGGTGAAGGAGAATAAAAAGCAGTGTAGTTGATGTGGCTTTTTCTGCTGAAAAAATGGTACTTTCGTTGGCTAAGTTGGAGATTGGCAGGTAGTCCCCAAAAAACGGTTTTTCACTGAGTGATCACGTTTTTAAACGGACATGCAAAAACCTGTGCTTGTCGGGAGGTATAGTGAATCTTGATAAATTCAAGAAAAGTGTTTAGAATTATTCCATACTTCTTGCTGTTTAAAAAATTTGTATTTTTAAAAAGTTTCATTTACAGTGAACTTTTAAGCCTCCCAATTTAATATTTATTTAGTGACTAATGACTTTGTTTTTGTAAACATGGTCCGTATATGCTGAAGAAGCTTAGAAATAAAGTCACTTTGTAATGGGCAGAACTAGTATTCACAGTCTTCTCTGATATTCAGAAGTGATCTGGGGAAAAAACGGTAAAGTGGCACAAAGAACTTGCACTTTAGAATTAGGCACACCTCAGTTTGATTCCTAATTTGCCTTATATTTGCTGTATGACAGGATCTTACTCTTGGTGATTTTTATTTTCTTTTTAGGTTAAGTAAGATAATGGTTTGTTAGGATTAAATGAAGTACAAAGTAAGTAAAGACCCTGGTGCTGGAAAAGATTGAGGGCAGGAGGGGAAGGGAGCAATAGAGGATGGGGTGGTTGGATGGCATCACTGGCTGAATGGATGTGAGTTTGAGCAAGCTCTGGGACACAGTGAAGCATGGGAGCCTGGTGTGCTGCAGTCCATGGGGTCACAAAGAGTTGGACCTACCTGAACAACTGAACACCAACAGGAAGTATTGAGCCTGTAGAAGGTGTTAATAACTTTTTCCTTTTTACTACTCCATATTGTTTGAAAATATTTCTGCAGGTCACTTAGGACAATTAGCTTAGAAGCGAATTGCAGTGAAAGTGAAAATATATGTAATCCCAGTGGACTCACATTGTAGTGTCTATCAATCTGCCTGTTTGAGGGGGGAGAGTAGTTACTGCCATTTTTTTTTTTTGGCCTCTTTTTATTTATTTTATTTATTTTTATCCATCTTTATTCTTTGGCCTATGTGGGCCTCCCGTTGCAGTGGCCTCTCTTGTTGCAGAGCACGGGCTCCTGGCGCATGCGCTTCAGAGCGCTGGCTCGTAATTGGACACACTGGCCCAACTGTTCCACAGCTTGTGGAATCTTACCGGGCCAGAGATTGAACTGGTGCCCCTTGCATTGCAAGGCGAGCTCTACCCACTGGACCACTAGGGAAGCCCCTAATGTTTATGAAAATTATTTTGACATTAAAGAAAGCTTTAAAGTTAAAGGCTAAAGTAGAACTCAGGATAAGTTAATTATTGCTGGCCAAAATGGTAAGTATTTTCTCTAGTAGGAAATGAAAAACATTTGTAAACATGGTCCGTATATGCTGAAGAAGCTTAGAAATAAAGTCACTTTGTAATGGGCAGAACTAGTATTCACAGTCTTCTCTGATATTCAGAAGTGATCTGGGGAAAACGGTAAAGTGGCACAAAGAACTTGCACTTTAGAATTAGGCACACCTCAGTTTGATTCCTAATTTGCCTTATATTTGCTGTATGACAGGATCTTACTCTTGGTGATTTTTATTTTCTTTTTAGGTTAAGTAAGATAATGGTTTGTTAGGATTAAATGAAGTACAAAGTAAGTAAAGACCCTGGTGCTGGAAAAGATTGAGGGCAGGAGGGGAAGGGAGCAATAGAGGATGGGGTGGTTGGATGGCATCACTGGCTGAATGGATGTGAGTTTGAGCAAGCTCTGGGACACAGTGAAGCATGGGAGCCTGGTGTGCTGCAGTCCATGGGGTCACAAAGAGTTGGACCTACCTGAACAACTGAACACCAACAGGAAGTATTGAGCCTGTAGAAGGTGTTAATAACTTTTTCCTTTTTACTACTCCATATTGTTTGAAAATATTTCTGCAGGTCACTTAGGACAATTAGCTTAGAAGCGAATTGCAGTGAAAGTGAAAATATATGTAATCCCAGTGGACTCACATTGTAGTGTCTATCAATCTGCCTGTTTGAGGGGGGAGAGTAGTTACTGCCATTTTTTTTTTTTTTTTGGCCTCTTTTTATTTATTTTATTTATTTTTATCCATCTTTATTCTTTGGCCTATGTGGGCCTCCCGTTGCAGTGGCCTCTCTTGTTGCAGAGCACGGGCTCCTGGCGCATGCGCTTCAGAGCGCTGGCTCGTAATTGGACACACTGGCCCAACTGTTCCACAGCTTGTGGAATCTTACCGGGCCAGAGATTGAACTGGTGCCCCTTGCATTGCAAGGCGAGCTCTACCCACTGGACCACTAGGGAAGCCCCTAATGTTTATGAAAATTATTTTGACATTAAAGAAAGCTTTAAAGTTAAAGGCTAAAGTAGAACTCAGGATAAGTTAATTATTGCTGGCCAAAATGGTAAGTATTTTCTCTAGTAGGAAATGAAAAACATTTGTGTATAACTTGCATACATAAAGATGTCTGTATTAAAGGCTAGAAACTGACCAGCTGGCCCTTTGCAAAAGAAAAATATGACCGAAATAGGGAAGGAATATTCAACTTTAATAATAATCAGTAGCCAGTCTTTTTTCGCAGATTTAAGATTTAAGAAATGGTGCTTTTTCACTTCAGGGACACAGTGACATAGATACTAAATATATTGCTGAAGAGAATACAGATCTGTAGAACCCTTTGTGAAAGCAGTTTGGCAAATATCAAAGAGTTGTATTTCTCCCTCTAAGAATACACCCTCAGGAGGTAACCACCTTTTCTTTTCTTTTTTTCTTTTTTGGAGGGCGGATGTTCATTTCTTTTTCTGTAACAGATTTATTGAGATACAGTGATTTGTTACTTATTTGGTCTTGGTCCCTGTTTCTGTCACCCAGTTCCTAAAACCAGAGTGTGGAGAGCAGTTAAGGTATCTTTTGTTATGTTAATGAATGACTTGGATAAACTTGTTTGGTTGGGGGCTGGTTGCCAGGGAAACCAAACCTGAGCTTAGAGGAGGTTGGAACTTTCAGTCCTATACCCCTCTGATTTGGAGAGGAAGGGTTTGGAGGTTGAATCACCAATGCCGTGACTTAGTCAGTCAGTTCTCCTGTAATAAACCTCCATGAAAACCTGAAAAGATGGGGTTTGGAAAACTTCTGGTCTGGTGAACCTGTGGAGGAGCTAGGTGCATGGAGTCCTCAGAACATGGAAACCCCGTACCCCTTGCCCCATTCTTTGCCCTGTGTATCACAGGACTGTCCCGGAATTACACTTTTTTTTTTTTTAAACAGAGTCTATTAAGTGAAATATTTCTCAGAATTTTGGGAGTGGATCTAGCAAATTAAAATCAAACCTGCAGAGTTTATTGGGAAGCTCAGAAGCTCAGAAGCACAGGTGACAACGAGTGCTTATGATTTGACTTCTGAAGGGTAGGGGATCAGTCTTACAGGACTGAGCACTTAACGTACGGGCTATGGTGCTACCTCTAGGTACGTATTGTCAGAATTGAGGTGAATTGTAAGAGCCCTGGTTGGTGTTGGAGAATGACTTGATGTTGGTGTTTTCTACACATCACAACTGGTGTCAGAATTATAATTCATAAACCATAATTCACCTTTTAAAATACACACACACACATATATATGTAACTTTTGTGCAGTGATCACCACTATCTAATTTTCGAATATTTTTATCACCTCCAAAAGAAATTAGCAGTCATTCCCCATTCCTCCTTTCCTCCTAGCCCTTGACAGCCACTAATCTGTTCTCCGTTTTTCTGGATTTCCCTCGTTTGGGCATTTTATACAAGTGAAATCATATAGCATGTGACTTTTTTTCATTTAGCATAATGTTTCAAGGATAATCTCAGTTGTACCATTTATTAGCGCTTCATTCTCTGATAAGGCTGAATGTTACTCGTTTTTATGAATATAGACCACATTTTGTTAAGCCATTCATCAGGTAATGGATATTTGGGTTGTTTCCACATTTTGGCTGTTATGAATAATAGTGCCGTGAATATGTACACACAACTTTGTGTGGGTACATGCTTTAATTTATCTTAGGTATATACTTAGGAGTAAAATTGCTTGGTTATACTGTAACTTGATGTAACTTTTTGAGGTATTACTAAACTAAGTGATGGTACCATTTAAATTTCCACCAATCGTATAGGAAATATGTACCCTTTTATAACTGACTTGTTTCATTTAGCATATGTTTTTCAAGGTTCAGCCATGTTTTAGCCAGTGCTCATTCCTTTTTGTAGCTAAGTAGTGTTCCTTTTCATGGATCAAGCATGTTTCTTTCATTCTGAGAAAAAGCTTTCTGTCAAAAATTTTCAATGAAGCATTATTTATATTGAAGAAAAATTGAAGATAACTTAAATTTTTAGTAAAGAGGAGTGATTAAATTAGGTACACCTCATGTGCTACTATTAGTAATCTATTTTGAAAATATTTATTTATTATTTTTTGGGGGGGAGATGGGGTGGGGAGGGAGCGGGCAGGCGGGCCACTTCTGTTGGTCTTTCATTTATCTATTTTCATCCATCTTTGTTCTTTGGCCAGTGTGGGCCTCCCATCGCGGTGGCCTCTGTTGTCACAGAGCCGGCTCTGGGCGCATGCGCTCCAGAGCTCTGGCTCGGTAATTGGACACATCCGTCCAGCTGCTGCGCGACACGTGGGATCCTCCCAAACCAGGGATTGAACCGGCGCCCCCTGCACTGCAAGGCGGTGTCCTTACCCACTGGACCACCAGGGAAGCCCCAGTAATCTATTTTGGAGAGTAGATTTTTGAATGGCCATTCTGATTGGTTTGAGATTATACGTTACTGTAGTATCTGATTTGCATTTCTCTAATAATTAGTGATGATGAACATCTTTTCATATACTTTTTGACCATCTATAGGTCTTTGGAGAAATGTCTGTTTAAATCTTCCACCCATTTTTTGATTAGGCTGTTATTTTTATATTGAACTGTATGAGCTGTTTGTATATTTTAGAGATTAATCTCTTGTCATTTCCTCCATTTTCACACATTCTCTGGGTTGTCTTTTCATTTTATTTATGAATATAGACCACATTTTGTTAAGCCATTCATCAGGTAATGGATATTTGGGTTGTTTCCACATTTTGGCTGTTATGAATAATAGTGCGTGAATATGTACACACAACTTTGTGTGGGTACATGCTTTAATTTATCTTAGGTATATACTTAGGAGTAAAATTGCTTGGTTATACTGTAACTTGATGTAACTTTTTGAGGTATTACTAAACTAAGTGATGGTACCATTTAAATTTCCACCAATCGTATAGGAAATATGTACCCTTTTATAACTGACTTGTTTCATTTAGCATATGTTTTTCAAGGTTCAGCCATGTTTTAGCCAGTGCTCATTCCTTTTTGTAGCTAAGTAGTGTTCCTTTTCATGGATCAAGCATGTTTCTTTCATTCTGAGAAAAAGCTTTCTGTCAAAAAATTTTCAATGAAGCATTATTTATATTGAAGAAAAATTGAAGATAACTTAAATTTTTAGTAAAGAGGAGTGATTAAATTAGGTACACCTCATGTGCTACTATTAGTAATCTATTTTGAAAATATTTATTTATTATTTTTTGGGGGGGAGATGGGGTGGGGAGGGAGCGGGCAGGCGGGCCACTTCTGTTGGTCTTTCATTTATCTATTTTCATCCATCTTTGTTCTTTGGCCAGTGTGGGCCTCCCATCGCGGTGGCCTCTGTTGTCACAGAGCCGGCTCTGGGCGCATGCGCTCCAGAGCTCTGGCTCGGTAATTGGACACATCCGTCCAGCTGCTGCGCGACACGTGGGATCCTCCCAAACCAGGGATTGAACCGGCGCCCCCTGCACTGCAAGGCGGTGTCCTTACCCACTGGACCACCAGGGAAGCCCCAGTAATCTATTTTGGAGAGTAGATTTTTGAATGGCCATTCTGATTGGTTTGAGATTATACGTTACTGTAGTATCTGATTTGCATTTCTCTAATAATTAGTGATGATGAACATCTTTTCATATACTTTTTGACCATCTATAGGTCTTTGGAGAAATGTCTGTTTAAATCTTCCACCCATTTTTTGATTAGGCTGTTATTTTTATATTGAACTGTATGAGCTGTTTGTATATTTTAGAGATTAATCTCTTGTCATTTCCTCCATTTTCACACATTCTCTGGGTTGTCTTTTCATTTTATTTATGATATCCTTTGCTATGCAGAAGCTTTTAAGTTTAATTAGTTCCCTTTTTTAATTTTATTACTTTTGAAGGTGGATCAGAAAAGGTCATTTTTTTTTTTTTTTACATTTTGGCCTCTTTTATTGTTTATGGATTTATTTTCATCCTTCTTTGTTCTTTGGCTTGTGTGGGCCCCCCATTGCAGTGGCCTCTTGTTGCAGAGCACAGGCTCCTGGTGCATGCACTCCAGAGCACTGACTTGTAATTGGACACACCAGTCCAGCCGCTCTGTGGCACGTGGGATCTTCCCGGGCCAGGAATGGAACCGGTGCCCCTTGCACTTCAAGGTGGACTCTTTACCTGCTGGACCACCAGATCTTGTTACAGTTTATGTCAAATAGCGTTCTACCTGGTTTTTCCTCTAAGATTTTTGTAGTATCCAGCCTTACATTTGTCTCTTTTTTTTTAATTATTATACTCTTTTTTTAAAAAGCCTTTATTTTGCTTTTAACTTTTACAGTTTTGTTGTTTACAGATATGTATGTTCCCAGATTAGTCATATGTATATCCCCCCCTTCCCACCCCTCCCGACCATCACACAGCACCCCTGATGGATCCCCTTTTCTCACAGAGCAATGACTAGAGCTGTTTTCTTCTTTAGTCCATTTCAAGTTTATTTTTTTTATTTATTTTTTTTTAAAGATTTATTTATTTATTTACTTTGGGCGGGGGTTGGGTTGGGGAGGGAGGCGAGTGGGCAGGCCACTTCTATTGGTCTTTCATTTCTCTGTTTTCATTAGTCTTCGTTCTTTGGCTCCTGTGGGCCTCCCATCCCGGTCGCGTCTGTCATTGCAGAGCACCGGCTCTGGGCGCATGCGCTCTAGAGCTCCGGCTCGGTGATTGGACACATCATTCCAGCTGCTCCGCGGCACGTGGGATCTTCTCAGGCCAGGGCTTGAACTGGCGCCCCTTGCACTGCAAGGCGGTGTCCTTACCCACTGGACCACCAGGGGAAGCCCTCAAGTTTATTTTTGTGTATGGTATTAGAGAGTACTCTCATTTTATTATTTTACGTGTAGCTGTCCAGTTTTTTCAGCATGCTTTATTGAAGAGACTGTCATTTCTCCATTGTATATTCTGGCTTCCTTTGTCATAGATTAGGTGGCCATGGGTGCACACATTTATCTCTGAAATTTCTTTCCTGTTCCTTTTCATGCTGGTACCACACTGTCTTGATTATTATAGCTTTGTAGTATAGTCTGAAGTCAGGGAGCCTGATTCTCCAGCTCTGTTTTTTTTTTTTTTTTTTCATAAAACAAAATTGTATATAACTGAAGGATCCTTCCTGGTACTAATTAATGGCCTTTACAAAAGTAAAAAGAATGAGATTCCAGTGTTCCAAATCAACTTGTACCCACAGTGTCCTGGCAGACAACATGCTTTCATTTTCTGCCTCATCCTAGAGCTCAGATCCTGATTCATTTCAGCAGAATCCAGCTGTGTTTTCTTTTTGTCTTCCAAGATTGTGTTGGCTGTTGATGGCCTTTTGTGTTTTCAAACTGTAAAATGTTTCATTCTAATTCTTGAAAAAATAGGCACCGCATATATTGATTTTGAAGTATCATATATATCAGAGTTCATTACAAGAAACAAACACTGCTTGCCAAAGACCTTGACCTTGTGGTTCTACTTACTTACTTTCATGGAAAATGTTGCTGTAAAACTTGTCAGTCCTTGTCCAAATCAACCAGAGTTGGATATGTTTTCTTGTCAGAAATGTCTGTCTTTTCAAGTCTAAAAAATTGGCAACTTCTTATTTTTTTAAAAGATTTATTTATTTATTTACTTTGGGCGGGGGTTGGGTTGGGGAGGGAGGCGAGTGGGCAGGCCACTTCTATTGGTCTTTCATTTCTCTGTTTTCATTAGTCTTCGTTCTTTGGCTCCTGTGGGCCTCCCATCCCGGTCGCGTCTGTCATTGCAGAGCACCGGCTCTGGGCGCATGCGCTCTAGAGCTCCGGCTCGGTGATTGGACACATCATTCCAGCTGCTCCGCGGCACGTGGGATCTTCTCAGGCCAGGGCTTGAACTGGCGCCCCTTGCACTGCAAGGCGGTGTCCTTACCCACTGGACCACCAGGGGAAGCCCTCAAGTTTATTTTTGTGTATGGTATTAGAGAGTACTCTCATTTTATTATTTTACGTGTAGCTGTCCAGTTTTTTCAGCATGCTTTATTGAAGAGACTGTCATTTCTCCATTGTATATTCTGGCTTCCTTTGTCATAGATTAGGTGGCCATGGGTGCACACATTTATCTCTGAAATTTCTTTCCTGTTCCTTTTCATGCTGGTACCACACTGTCTTGATTATTATAGCTTTGTAGTATAGTCTGAAGTCAGGGAGCCTGATTCTCCAGCTCTGTTTTTTTTTTTTTTTTTTCATAAAACAAAATTGTATATAACTGAAGGATCCTTCCTGGTACTAATTAATGGCCTTTACAAAAGTAAAAAGAATGAGATTCCAGTGTTCCAAATCAACTTGTACCCACAGTGTCCTGGCAGACAACATGCTTTCATTTTCTGCCTCATCCTAGAGCTCAGATCCTGATTCATTTCAGCAGAATCCAGCTGTGTTTTCTTTTTGTCTTCCAAGATTGTGTTGGCTGTTGATGGCCTTTTGTGTTTTCAAACTGTAAAATGTTTCATTCTAATTCTTGAAAAAATAGGCACCGCATATATTGATTTTGAAGTATCATATATATCAGAGTTCATTACAAGAAACAAACACTGCTTGCCAAAGACCTTGACCTTGTGGTTCTACTTACTTACTTTCATGGAAAATGTTGCTGTAAAACTTGTCAGTCCTTGTCGTCAAATCAACCAGAGTTGGATATGTTTTCTTGTCAGAAATGTCTGTCTTTTTCAAGTCTAAAAAAATTGGCAACTTCTTCATTGAACAACCACTGGACAGCTACTTTCACTTGTGAGCTCTAAGATTGATTGATTAGGTAAGGAGTCTTGTCATCAAACATTGATTGATTGATCAGGTGAGGAGTTTTGCTGTGAGTTTCAGTATTTCTTGCTTTGCTTGTATGAGGTTCTTCCTTAGCCTCCTGGTTATCCCTTTGGGGTCCTGGCAATTTCTTGAAGCAGAGTACCCTACTAAGCTTTCTGATGAGTGAGAAGTATGATTTTCTTTATAACTTAGAAGAGCTGCTGTGCCAGGGAAGGTGGGAAAAGAGAATGAATGATGCACATCCATTTTAAACAAGAGTACAGGAAGAAGTTGGACATCTGGAGACTGATTTTCTTAAAACTGTCCAGATCCATGTGTCTCCTGGAAAGTATCTGACCTTACACTGGGTTGCAGATCCTTGAGTTTGCAGAACAGTGTATCTTCTGGTTTAACTGGTTTTGTGTTTTTATCCTTCTAAATAAGTTATCTCATTTACTTCTAAATTTTGCCTGAAAAGCTTTGTTTGACGAATTTATACCTGACCTTTATGATGAGAGTCATTTTTACAGTGGTTTACCCAGCAGTGAACACAGTAATTAGAACCTCATGGAAGAGATTCTGTTTTCCCTAATTTTTCTATTTCCTTAAAATAGAAGAATTAGGGAAAACGAAAAGGAAACTGGATCTCTACCTCACACTTGTCGGCAAGATGAATTTTTGGTTTTCCAGGGTTTAGTGGGAAAAACCCAAAAAGCCCCAATTGAACAACATATTAGAAGGAAACAGGGATCGATATACAGACTTTTGTGTGTTGGGAAAGCCTTCCTAAGCAGTCCAGCACATTTGTTTTTCTCATTAAAAAAGTCTCAATTATTTTTGCACAGCCGTAACTGATTTTAAAAATATGTAAATTCTTTTTCAGGAATCCAATTTTCAACATGCATGTAAGATCAAGACTGTCGTTTACATCCACATTATTGTGCAATTTCTTATGACGTTGCTTTCCTTTGCTCTCAAATCAACCAGAGTTGGATATGTTTTCTTGTCAGAAATGTCTGTCTTTTTCAAGTCTAAAAAAATTGGCAACTTCTTCATTGAACAACCACTGGACAGCTACTTTCACTTGTGAGCTCTAAGATTGATTGATTAGGTAAGGAGTCTTGTCATCAAACATTGATTGATTGATCAGGTGAGGAGTTTTGCTGTGAGTTTCAGTATTTCTTGCTTTGCTTGTATGAGGTTCTTCCTTAGCCTCCTGGTTATCCCTTTGGGGTCCTGGCAATTTCTTGAAGCAGAGTACCCTACTAAGCTTTCTGATGAGTGAGAAGTATGATTTTCTTTATAACTTAGAAGAGCTGCTGTGCCAGGGAAGGTGGGAAAAGAGAATGAATGATGCACATCCATTTTAAACAAGAGTACAGGAAGAAGTTGGACATCTGGAGACTGATTTTCTTAAAACTGTCCAGATCCATGTGTCTCCTGGAAAGTATCTGACCTTACACTGGGTTGCAGATCCTTGAGTTTGCAGAACAGTGTATCTTCTGGTTTAACTGGTTTTGTGTTTTTATCCTTCTAAATAAGTTATCTCATTTACTTCTAAATTTTGCCTGAAAAGCTTTGTTTGACGAATTTATACCTGACCTTTATGATGAGAGTCATTTTTACAGTGGTTTACCCAGCAGTGAACACAGTAATTAGAACCTCATGGAAGAGATTCTGTTTTCCCTAATTTTTCTATTTCCTTAAAATAGAAGAATTAGGGAAAACGAAAAGGAAACTGGATCTCTACCTCACACTTGTCGGCAAGATGAATTTTTGGTTTTCCAGGGTTTAGTGGGAAAAAAAAACCCCAAAAAAAGCCCCAATTGAACAACATATTAGAAGGAAACAGGGATCGATATACAGACTTTTGTGTGTTGGGAAAGCCTTCCTAAGCAGTCCAGCACATTTGTTTTTCTCATTAAAAAAGTCTCAATTATTTTTGCACAGCCGTAACTGATTTTAAAAATATGTAAATTCTTTTTCAGGAATCCAATTTTCAACATGCATGTAAGATCAAGACTGTCGTTTACATCCACATTATTGTGCAATTTCTTATGACGTTGCTTTCCTTTGCTCTCAAGCACAATGTGAACCCTTCAGAATGCTGCTGTTGTAACAGACATGACCCCGCACTCATGGGCCTTCCTCACGATTGCTTTGCTAGATTTAGGATTTTTTGGTTTTTCCTTTTTTTGGCTTTTGGTCGCAGACGTGGTTGGTTGTACTTGTGTAGAAGTGGGTGGAATTAAAGCTGTTAGGAAACCAGTCTGCTGCATTCGCTTGGAATAAACTATTTATCGCTAAGCTTCTTTAAAATGGAGATACTCATACTGAATAATATATATATATATATATATATATATATATATATGTATATGCTTATAAGTTTGTATGTTGAACAGTGCCCTTTAGAGATATGTTTTTAGTACAAGCTGCAGACTTGTCAGATTTTTTTTTTAAAGATTTATTTATTTATTTATTTGATGGGGGTGGGGTGGGGAGGGAGGGAAGCAGGCAGGCCACTTCTATTGGTCTTTTATTTATCCATTTTCATCCATCTTTGTTCTTTGGCCCGTCTGGGCCTCCCATCGCGGTGGCCTCTGTTGTCACAGAGCGCCGGCTCTGGACGCGTGCGCCCCAGAACTCTGGCTCGGTAATTGGACACATCTGTCCAGCTGCTCTGCGGCACGTGGGATCTTCCCAGGCCAGGGCTCGAACTGGCGCCCCTTGCCCTGCAAGACGGTGTCCTTACCCACTGGACCACCAGGGAAGCCCCCAGATTTTAATCTAAAAATGACTAAGGATCTGTTTTCCTTTTCTTAAAAAAATATTCCCGTTTCAACCTGAATGAACAAATTGTCAGTGAACATTTTTTGGTTTTTTTTTTAGCCATTTCTGTTGGTCCTTCATTTATCTACTTTCATCCACCTTTGTTCTTTGGCTAGTGTGGGCCTCCCATCTCAGTGGCCTCTGTTGCTGCAGAGCACTGGCTTTGGGTGCATGTGCTCCAGAGCTCCCACTCGGTAGTTGGACACATCGGTCCAGCCGCTCCGCGGCACGTGGGATCTTCCCAGGCCAGGGATCGAACTGGCGCCCCT
Source organism: Tragulus kanchil (assembly GCA_022376925.1). Lineage (NCBI taxonomy): Eukaryota > Metazoa > Chordata > Mammalia > Artiodactyla > Tragulidae > Tragulus > Tragulus kanchil. The sequence goes on along the minus strand of JAIOJX010000029.1, from coordinate 49,286,731 downwards.
TGCACTGCAAGGCGGTGTCCTTACCCACTGGACCACCAGGGAAGCCCCCAGATTTTAATCTAAAAATGACTAAGGATCTGTTTTCCTTTTCTTAAAAAAATATTCCCGTTTCAACCTGAATGAACAAATTGTCAGTGAACATTTTTTGGTTTTTTTTTTAGCCATTTCTGTTGGTCCTTCATTTATCTACTTTCATCCACCTTTGTTCTTTGGCTAGTGTGGGCCTCCCATCTCAGTGGCCTCTGTTGCTGCAGAGCACTGGCTTTGGGTGCATGTGCTCCAGAGCTCCCACTCGGTAGTTGGACACATCGGTCCAGCCGCTCCACGGCACGTGGGATCTTCCCAGGCCAGGGATCAAACTGGCTCCCCTTTGCACTACAAGGTGGCGTACTTACCCACTGGACCACCAGGGAAGCCCTGTCAGTGAACATTTTAACTTTTTAGGTCCTCGTGGGCTTTTTTACAAGAGAACAATGTGATTTATCACATCATAAATCCATATGAAGGCAGTTGGGACAAAGTAAACATGTACTGACTTTCTCAAGATAAGCTGAGATTTCAGCCCCCACTGCATTTACCAGAAATAATACCATACTGAGTCACTCTCTGGTGACTGAAAAGGCATAGCTGGTAGAAGAAATTGCGTGTTAATGATATTGTCAGTGTAGGAGGGCCACTGCATGTAAAGATGCAGAGACTCAGTTAAGGACCTGGGTTAATATTCTGAAGGAGCAGAAAACATTATTCTTGGTAAGATAGGCTTGAATTGAGACACTCTAGGGTTCACAGGATTTATCAAATTTGAGTCAAATTAAAATGTAACAGTCTTATTTGACACTAGAAAATTAATGCAAGAGGACAAGTTACTGATCAATTTGGGAACTGTGTCTTGTTTTGCCTTGAAAGGAAGATATACTTTTTAGTTATCATCTGTATTTTTCTTTTTTGGGCTTAAAGAAAAAACATTTATTCAATAAATACTTAACTGCTCTAGCTATGTGCCAGTCACTCAGGTATTAGATGTATGGCTACAAACTGAAATAAAAATCTGTCTCTTCATAAGACCCTATGTTCTGATTGGTGATGAAAAGTAAGTAACATGTATATATATTATACATGTATATATATGATACCTTATACATACTGTATTTGTTGTTCAGTCACCCACGCGTGTCTGACTCTTTGTGACCTCATGGACTGTAGCATGCCAGGCCTCCCTGTCCCTTCCTGTCTCCAGAAGTCTCCCCGAGTTTATGTCCATTGCATTGGTGATGCCATCCAGCCATCTCAAAAATTAAGGCACTGTGACGTAAAAATAAAGCATGGGAGCAAGATGGGGAGTGCCAGGCTAGGGAATAGGGACTGTCATTTTAAATAGGACAGCAGAGAAAGGACTCAGGCAAAGGATAATAAAAAGGTAGCCATCACAGCATTATTTGTGACAAATATTGAAAATATTGGCAGCAAACTAGATATCCGTCTCTGTGAAATTGGTTACACATGTATTAGATAATGAAATACTGTACAGCAGATAATGTAGGTCCTACATGTACAGAATGATCTCCAGAGATTCATGAAGTGATAAAAACAAGGTGCAGAATGTTACGCAGAATATGTTACCGTTGATGTTTGTCACATACTTGTTACATAATATTTTTCTAAATGAATGGAATCTTGGAGGAAAGATACATAACCTGTCACTTCTGGTTGACTTTGTTTTTTCTTTTTAAAGATTTATTTATTTATTTATTTTTGGGCGGGGGTCGGGTTGGGGAGGGAGGGGAGCAGGCGGGCCACTTCTATTGGTCTTTCTCTATTTTCATCTGTCTTTGTTCTTTGGCTCCTGTGGGCCTCCCATCGCGGTCGCGTCTGTTGTCGCAGAAAAACGCCGGCTCTGGGTGCGCGTGCGCCAGAGCTCTGGCTCGGTAATTGGACACATCGGTCCAGCCGCTCCGCATCACGTGGGATCTTCCCAGGCCAGGGATGGAACCGGCGCCCCTTGCAATGCAAGGCGGTGTCCTTACCCACTGGACCACCAGGGGAAGCCCTCTGGTTGACTTTGGAGTGAACATTTTATATCCCATTTTGCTATGTGTTTGTACTGTCTAGTCAAAATAAGCGATTGAGACTTACAATAAGTACATGGTAAACTGTCTATATAGAAAATGATGGAAAAACACACACTTTGTAAAACTTGGTGATCAAGATAGGCATCTGTGGTGGGTAAATGAGATAGTTACTAGAAACGTAGACTCGCTTCAGCGATGAGCTGGAGACGCTGACGACAGTGACTGTTCCGAAGCAAGGCCAAATCCTGTTTGTGTTTGGTAATGAGTTATAGTAATCATGACTGTAACATTTAGAGTTCTCTGACATTTTTTTTTCACTCTTGTAACCAAGTGGAACTCCCGAGTTTATGTCCATTGCATTGGTGATGCCATCCAGCCATCTCAAAAATTAAGGCACTGTGACGTAAAAATAAAGCATGGGAGCAAGATGGGGAGTGCCAGGCTAGGGAATAGGGACTGTCATTTTAAATAGGACAGCAGAGAAAGGACTCAGGCAAAGGATAATAAAAAGGTAGCCATCACAGCATTATTTGTGACAAATATTGAAAATATTGGCAGCAAACTAGATATCCGTCTCTGTGAAATTGGTTACACATGTATTAGATAATGAAATACTGTACAGCAGATAATGTAGGTCCTACATGTACAGAATGATCTCCAGAGATTCATGAAGTGATAAAAACAAGGTGCAGAATGTTACGCAGAATATGTTACCGTTGATGTTTGTCACATACTTGTTACATAATATTTTTCTAAATGAATGGAATCTTGGAGGAAAGATACATAACCTGTCACTTCTGGTTGACTTTGTTTTTTCTTTTTAAAGATTTATTTATTTATTTATTTTTGGGCGGGGGTCGGGTTGGGGAGGGAGGGGAGCAGGCGGGCCACTTCTATTGGTCTTTCTCTATTTTCATCTGTCTTTGTTCTTTGGCTCCTGTGGGCCTCCCATCGCGGTCGCGTCTGTTGTCGCAGAAAAACGCCGGCTCTGGGTGCGCGTGCGCCAGAGCTCTGGCTCGGTAATTGGACACATCGGTCCAGCCGCTCCGCATCACGTGGGATCTTCCCAGGCCAGGGATGGAACCGGCGCCCCTTGCAATGCAAGGCGGTGTCCTTACCCACTGGACCACCAGGGGAAGCCCTCTGGTTGACTTTGGAGTGAACATTTTATATCCCATTTTGCTATGTGTTTGTACTGTCTAGTCAAAATAAGCGATTGAGACTTACAATAAGTACATGGTAAACTGTCTATATAGAAAATGATGGAAAAACACACACTTTGTAAAACTTGGTGATCAAGATAGGCATCTGTGGTGGGTAAATGAGATAGTTACTAGAAACGTAGACTCGCTTCAGCGATGAGCTGGAGACGCTGACGACAGTGACTGTTCCGAAGCAAGGCCAAATCCTGTTTGTGTTTGGTAATGAGTTATAGTAATCATGACTGTAACATTTAGAGTTCTCTGACATTTTTTTTTCACTCTTGTAACCAAGTGGAAGCTATATTCATTACCTAGGGTTTCCACAGTGAAGTACCACATAAATTTGTTTTCTCACCATTATGAGGGCAGAAAGTCAGACATCCTGGTGTCAGCCGGGCCGTATTCCTCCTGAAACCTGTAAGGGAACCCTTCCTTGCCTCTCCCTCACTCCTGGTGGGGTACTGGCAGTCTTCTGCATTCCCAGGCTTGCAGTTGCGTAATCCAGTCTCTGGTTTGTCATCCTGTGGTTTTTCTGTTTGTGTCTGTTTTCTTCTCAAGGCCAGCTTTTCATGATGACACTGATCATATTGGATTTAGGGGCCCACCCTACTCCAGTATGATCTCGGTAACAATCCTATTTCCAGGTAAGGTCACATTCAAATATTTTGGGGTTAGGACTTCAACATTTTGGTGATGGTGGGTGGTTGGATAGAGAGAGCACATTTCCCCACAGCGGGCTTTCCCAGCCTAAGTTGCTTCCTTATCAGAGCGTTTCATATATACAGAAGGGCTTGGGAAAGTTGTATAGAAAGGTAATGTTTTACAGTTTAGTTTATTTTACTCTAGAGTTGTTATTACAGGGAAAAAAAAATCTCTTCATGCTTAAGAATAGAGCATATTTATTGAAGCTGATGTTTTAATGAAAATAGAATTTTTTTCTGTGTGTGGTACAAAGAGTGTATGGAGTCTGTAAGTAGTAATGAGTTAAACGTGACAGTGTGTTATGAAGATAGACATTTTACCTGCTTTTAAACATTTATTTATTTATTAGGGGGTGGGGTGGAGGGAGGGGGCAGGTGGGCCGCTTCTATTGGTCTTTCATTTGTCTATTTTTCATCCGTCTTTGTTCTTTGGCTCCTGTGGGCCTCCCATCGCAGTGGCGTCTGTCGCTGCAGAGCACCTGCTCTGGGCGCATGCGCTCCAGAGCTCCAGCGCGGTAATTGGACACATCGGTTCAGCCGCTCTGAGGCACGTGGGATCTTCCCAGGCCAGGGATCGAACCGGCGCCCCTTGCGCTGTAAGGCGGTGTCCTTACCCAGTGGGCCACCAGGGAAGCCCTTACGTGCTTTTTAAAAAAGTCATACCTTGTAAATACCTTATGTTCTCTTTTTGCATTTTTATTCTCACTTATGCAAAAATAATTTTCTTTTCAGAAAGGACAGTTTTTCTTTTTTTTTTTTGTTCACTCTGTTCTTAGTTTTTCTTCTTATACCCATAGCCATTATCCTTCTGTGAAACATTAGGAAACCTTTAAAATTCTCCCTTGCCTTAACCTCTTTCCCATGTATAAATCAGAAGTGAAATATTTGTTGTTCCTCAATTTTTTTTAAGTTATGATATCCTAAATAAGGCTTTGTGATGCCATTTTACCCTTGGAAAAATGTGTTCTGTCTAGGTTAATTGACAGGTTGGCATTCTGTTTTATTCACACAGAGTCAAGAAAGTAGGGATCTCTCCCTTCTTTCATTATAATTGAAAATGTCTAATGTTTTATCTTTAAAAAGTTCACGAATTGGTGGACCCCTTCAACAAATTTTGGTAAGGTCACATTCAAATATTTTGGGGTTAGGACTTCAACATTTTGGTGATGGTGGGTGGTTGGATAGAGAGAGCACATTTCCCACAGCGGGCTTTCCCAGCCTAAGTTGCTTCCTTATCAGAGCGTTTCATATATACAGAAGGGCTTGGGAAAGTTGTATAGAAAGGTAATGTTTTACAGTTTAGTTTATTTTACTCTAGAGTTGTTATTACAGGGAAAAAAAAATCTCTTCATGCTTAAGAATAGAGCATATTTATTGAAGCTGATGTTTTAATGAAAATAGAATTTTTTCTGTGTGTGGTACAAAGAGTGTATGGAGTCTGTAAGTAGTAATGAGTTAAACGTGACAGTGTGTTATGAAGATAGACATTTTACCTGCTTTTAAACATTTATTTATTTATTAGGGGGTGGGGTGGAGGGAGGGGGCAGGTGGGCCGCTTCTATTGGTCTTTCATTTGTCTATTTTTCATCCGTCTTTGTTCTTTGGCTCCTGTGGGCCTCCCATCGCAGTGGCGTCTGTCGCTGCAGAGCACCTGCTCTGGGCGCATGCGCTCCAGAGCTCCAGCGCGGTAATTGGACACATCGGTTCAGCCGCTCTGAGGCACGTGGGATCTTCCCAGGCCAGGGATCGAACCGGCGCCCCTTGCGCTGTAAGGCGGTGTCCTTACCCAGTGGGCCACCAGGGAAGCCCTTACGTGCTTTTTAAAAAAGTCATACCTTGTAAATACCTTATGTTCTCTTTTTGCATTTTTATTCTCACTTATGCAAAAATAATTTTCTTTTCAGAAAGGACAGTTTTTCTTTTTTTTTTTTGTTCACTCTGTTCTTAGTTTTTCTTCTTATACCCATAGCCATTATCCTTCTGTGAAACATTAGGAAACCTTTTAAAATTCTCCCTTGCCTTAACCTCTTTCCCATGTATAAATCAGAAGTGAAATATTTGTTGTTCCTCAATTTTTTTTAAGTTATGATATCCTAAATAAGGCTTTGTGATGCCATTTTACCCTTGGAAAAATGTGTTCTGTCTAGGTTAATTGACAGGTTGGCATTCTGTTTTATTCACACAGAGTCAAGAAAGTAGGGATCTCTCCCTTCTTTCATTATAATTGAAAATGTCTAATGTTTTATCTTTAAAAAGTTCACGAATACAGAAAAACCATGTATTCACTTATTTTTATGATTAATTCCTCTGATTTCTTTGTGAACCAGGCAGTTAAATCTCACATCTTAGGAAGTAATTCTTCTTGTTTAGCCAGGGTAAATATGTGCTTTAATTTAGCTGCCACCTAGTCATGTTTTAAGTATTTTATGAATTTCGGTGTCTTAGAATCTTGAGGATTCGTTTGGTCTTTAGATACTGTCTAATCTGACACTTCCAAATGTAGGAATATTTTTAGTGTCCCTGATCTATAAAACCTTTAGAGATTCTCTGAATTCACTACTTTTCTAGACAACCCAGCATCTTTTGGAGGCCTCTCTGAAACTTGTACGTAGTGGCTTACTTTTGATCCATCGTCTTTGACACTCAACCCACATATAAGTCTTTTTTTTCTCTTTTCACATGCAGTACACTAAGGTCCACAATTATTTGAAGCTGTCATGTCTTCCCCTGTGTTTTTTGCTAAGCTGACTCTCATGTGACATATTTTCAGAATCTTCGCCATCCAGTTTTCTCTTTTTCTGGATGCGCTCTAGTTTATTAATGTCTCGTAAGATGTGGCTCCTCAAACAGGATGCCATATTCCTGAACTTCTGTATCTGAAACCCTGGTCCTAAGTCATACCCTCCTGCCCCTGTTTGTTGGTGCAGACAGAATTGATAACCTTTGCAGTATAAGTGCCCTGAAAGAAAGACCCATGATAGACGGGAAGAGCGCCTGTCATAGGTTTGGGGTTTGGAGCAGGCTTCCTAAAGGAAGAGATGGCCATGTCAGGTTCTGAAGAGTATGTCCTGCAGAGATGGTCAGCAGCTATGATGCTCCATAAGAGGGAGAGAGTGAGTCTAATATTTATGAGAAGCAAAAGAAATTGAGAATGATTGAATGCACAATTATGAATTGAAGAGGTAGTAAATGAGGTTGAAAACAAAACTGGGGACTAAATCATAAAGTCCCAGGTCATCTTAAAGAATGGAACTGTTCAAAGGTTTGTGACATTTGGGGGGCAGTTCCCCTTTTATAAAATTGAAAATGTCTAATGTTTTATCTTTAAAAAGTTCACGAATACAGAAAAACCATGTATTCACTTATTTTTATGATTAATTCCTCTGATTTCTTTGTGAACCAGGCAGTTAAATCTCACATCTTAGGAAGTAATTCTTCTTGTTTAGCCAGGGTAAATATGTGCTTTAATTTAGCTGCCACCTAGTCATGTTTTAAGTATTTTATGAATTTCGGTGTCTTAGAATCTTGAGGATTCGTTTGGTCTTTAGATACTGTCTAATCTGACACTTCCAAATGTAGGAATATTTTTAGTGTCCCTGATCTATAAAACCTTTAGAGATTCTCTGAATTCACTACTTTTCTAGACAACCCAGCATCTTTTGGAGGCCTCTCTGAAACTTGTACGTAGTGGCTTACTTTTGATCCATCGTCTTTGACACTCAACCCACATATAAGTCTTTTTTTTCTCTTTTCACATGCAGTACACTAAGGTCCACAATTATTTGAAGCTGTCATGTCTTCCCCTGTGTTTTTTGCTAAGCTGACTCTCATGTGACATATTTTCAGAATCTTCGCCATCCAGTTTTCTCTTTTTCTGGATGCGCTCTAGTTTATTAATGTCTCGTAAGATGTGGCTCCTCAAACAGGATGCCATATTCCTGAACTTCTGTATCTGAAACCCTGGTCCTAAGTCATACCCTCCTGCCCCTGTTTGTTGGTGCAGACAGAATTGATAACCTTTGCAGTATAAGTGCCCTGAAAGAAAGACCCATGATAGACGGGAAGAGCGCCTGTCATAGGTTTGGGGTTTGGAGCAGGCTTCCTAAAGGAAGAGATGGCCATGTCAGGTTCTGAAGAGTATGTCCTGCAGAGATGGTCAGCAGCTATGATGCTCCATAAGAGGGAGAGAGTGAGTCTAATATTTATGAGAAGCAAAAAGAAATTGAGAATGATTGAATGCACAATTATGAATTGAAGAGGTAGTAAATGAGGTTGAAAACAAAACTGGGGACTAAATCATAAAGTCCCTTGGAGGTCATCTTAAAGAATGGAACTGTTCTTGAGGTTAATAGTGATTCACCAAAGGGAGTTCTACATACAATAGGCAAAAAACCACAACCAGACACGAATTTTAGAAGGATCATCTAGCTGAAATGGAAATGAATTGGTGGGACTGAGTCTTGGCAACCAGGAGATCAGTTAGCAACTATTATGGTACTTTTTAGACCTCATAACGGAACCCAGACTTTGACTCATGGCTCTGGTGTTGAGAAGAAACAGATTAGATAAGTAGTTGAGAGAATTTGCTTGGCTGGAGAGGAAGAGAATGAAAGACAGGAGGCAAGGATAATAGATACCCTTGTGTGGGGTGTGGGAAACTGGGTAGGTGAGCTGAATGGGCATGGAGTCAAGGACTGGTAGGGAGGAGGTAGAGCTAAGTGAAGCTAGAGGCAGAGCTGGCACATCCAGATGGAGTGCTATACACAGTTGGGTATGTGAATGGACCTTTGGGCTGGAGGTGGGCCTTGCATCATTATTCAAAAGGCAGTTGACCTCAGGAGTGGCTGAAATGACCCAGGGGAGCATTTGTGGCATGAAACAGAGAGGGCACCAGACAAAACCCTCAAGAACTGTTGTCTAATATTTGAGCTGGAGCCTGTAGGATCTTTGGATTATTTGGGACCTAGCAAAAAAGAATATCAAGGCTTACAACATATTTAGTAAAAACCTGCCTAAAATGTTTGATTTGGAAAGGAAATGGTCCTCAAATAATCTTGCCTACCCACCTATCAAAGTAACTGAACTTCATGTTAAAGATTTCCTACTTTGGATTAAAGTATTCTGTCTCTCAGAGGTAGATATCCCTAAAGGTGGTAAAGTTTTAATACTTTGGTGGTAGTGTCTTTAGGTCCCTGAGGTTTTTTTTTTTTCTTTTTTTTTTTTTTAGTCATACCACATAGCATGTGGGTTCTTCAGTTCCTCAACCAGGGATTGAAACCCCACTCCAGCTGTGGAAGCACAGAATCTTAACCACTGGATTACCAGGGAAACTTCAGGCCCCGAGATTTTAATCTGGAATTCAGATTAGAAGAACAGATAGGAGTTTCAAAAAGATTGGTTTGGGGAAGTATGACTTTGCTGAGGAGTATGAGACCAGAGAGGTAGCTGGACGTGAAGCCCTGAGCCCTGAGGTCACCAGGTCACCTGGATAAGGAGATGAGAGCCTGCCTGTTTGAAAAAGGGGTTGGTGAGTTGAATACCAAAGAGATAATGCCACTAAAAAGGGAGTAAGAGAATGTTAAGAGGATGAAGAACTAGATAGAGGGAAAGTCTAGAAAATATTTTAGACTTTCCCTCTAAAATAGGTCATATATTAGGGTGACCATATAATTTATCATCTAAACTGAGACATACTGAGATAGTTTATCATCTAAACTGGGACATAGTGAGATAGAAAGGGAAATGGCTATTAGTAATTACTTTGTGAAAACCTGTGTAAACTGGGACGATGTAAGCAAATAAGGACTGGATGATCAGTTAGTAATGCTCTAGTTGTAATGTGCTTATACATCGTATACATATTGCATATATGTGCACTCGTATACACTGATAGCATAATAAAATAGTATCCATTTGTAACTACCATGTGCCAGGCTTGTAAACACTTTATACATGTTATTTCATTCTTACAGGAATTCTCTGAAGTGGCATTGTCCTTATTTATAGTTGATGAAACCAGATCTCTTGAAATTAAAATATCTTGCCTGTAGGTTCTCTGTGGCAGTCAAAATTGGAAATAATGAAATGGCTTAATATTAACCATATACAAGATACACATAATCTTTTTTTTTTTTTTTGGTGGGGAAAGGGTGGGGAGGGAGGGGAGCAGGCGGGCCACTTCTATTGGTCTTTCATTTGTCCATTTTCATCCATCTTTGTTCTTTGGCCCGTGTGGGCCTCCCATCACGGTGGCCTCTGTTGTTGCAGAGCCGGCTCTGGGCGCATGCGCTCCAGAGCTCTGGCTCGGTAATTGGACACATGAGTCCAGCTGCTGCGCGACACGTGGGATCTTCCCAGGCCAGGGATCGAACCGGCGCCTCTTGCACTGCAAGGCGGTGTCTTTACCCACTGGACCACCAGGGAAGCCCTACACATAATCTCTTAAACACTACATCACACTGCAGTTGTTATGGATCTGTATATGTGTTTTAAAGTGTCCCCTTTGACTTACTAAGAAAATTGCTCTTGTAATATTTTATTATGTTAAACCCCATTCCGTTTCTCATGTCCACACTCCTGAGGACTCGCTTTTGTGCCAGACCATGTTTCAAGCATTTTACATGTGTTAACCTAATTGAGACCTAAAGTAGCCTTTTGAATTATACCCTACTTTACAGTTTAGGAAACTTCAACTGGTAAAGAATCCACCTGCAATGCAAGAGATCCCAGTTCTATCCCTGGGTCGGAAAGATCCCCTGGAGAAGGGATAGGCTACCCACTCCAGTATTCTTGAGCTTCTCTGATGGCTCAGATGATAGAGAATCCACCTGCAATGTGGGAGATCTGGTTCCATCCCTGGGTTGGGACGATTTCCTAGAGGAGGGCATGGCAGTGCACTCCAGTATTCTTAGAATCCCCATGGACAGAGGAGTCTGGCGGGCTATAGTCTGTGGGGTCACATAGAGTCGGACATGACTGAGTGATTAAGCACAAGCACACAGCATGGTGACTAACTTGCCTAAAGTCAACACATCTAATAAGTGGCAGAGCCAGAATTCAAACTTTGATAGTTTGACTCCAGGACCAATTTTCTTTCTATTTAAAAATTTTATTGAGGTGTAGTTAGTTTACAACGTTGAGTTAATTTCTACTGTACATCAAAGTGATTCAGTTACACATACATACTCTTTCAGACTCTTTTCCATTGTGACTTATCATAGAACATTAAATATAGTTCCCTGTGCTGTACAGTAGGAGCTTGTTGTTTATTCGCTCTCTGTGTAATCGTTTGTATCTGCTAATCCAAGCTCCCAATCCTCCCCCCAACCCTCCCCCCCTTGGTGATCACAGGTCTGTTCTCTGTATCTGTGAGTCTGTCTGTTTGGTTCACTTGTGTTGTATTTTAGATTCCACATGTTAAGTGATATCATATGGTGTTTGTCTTTCTCTTTCTGGCTACTTACCATACCCAGAGTGTGATAATCTCTGGGTCCATCTGTGTTGCTGCACGTGACATTCTGTTCTTCTTTATGACTGAGTAATACTCCATTTTACGTATATATGTATCACAGCTTCTTTATCCACTCACCTGTCAGTGAACATTGAGGTTGTTTCAGTGTCTTGGCTATTGTGAGTAGTGCTGCTATGAACATAGGGGTTCATGTGTCTTTTTGAATTACAGTTTTGCCTGGATATATGCTCAGGAGTGGGATTGCTGGACCATATAGTAGTTCTGTTTCTTAGTTTTTTTTGAGGAACCTTTGTACTGTTTCTCATAGTGAATGCACCGATTTACATTTCCACCAACAGTGTAATAGGGTTCCCTTTTTTCCACATACTTTCCACGTTTGTTACTGGTAGAAGTTTAAATGATGGCCATTCTGTTTGGTGTGAGGTTGTACCTCATTGTAATTTTGGTTTGCATTTTTCTGATAATTAGCAGTGTTGAGCATCTTTTCATGTATCTATTGGCCATTTGTATGTCTTTGGAGAAATGTCTGTTTACATTTTCTGACCATTTTTTGACTGGGTTTTTCTTTGTTGTCGAATTGTATGAGCTTGTTGTATATTTTGGAAATTAAGCCCTTACCAGTCACATCATTTGCAAATATTTTCTCCCAGTTTGTAGGTTGTTTTTTTGTTTTGTTTATGCTATGCAAAATATTTTAAGCTTGGTTAGGTCCCATTTGTTTAGGGTCACTTTTATGTCTGTTGCCTTGAGAGACTGACCTAAAGAAGAATTGGTATGATTTATGTCTGAGAATGTATTGCCTCTGTTCTTTTCTAGAAGTTTTTGGTGTGTTATATTTAAGTTTTTAAGTCATTTGAGATTATTTTTGTCTACAGCGTGAGGATATATTCTAACTTAATTGATTTACATGCATGACACATTATACTTTTGAAAGAGTTGTTTCCTGAGGAGAGATTGTAGACATGGTTTTCTTTCTTTTTTAATCTTTTTACAAAAATTTTTAAATTTTATATTGGAGTATAGTTGATTAACAATGTTGTGTTAGTTTCAGATGTATATGTGATCTTGATTTTCAAACTTAATGCATTAGAAGGGTTCTATTTTTCATATTAATCAGTCTTGCTATCAATTACTAATGAAAATGTTCCATTTGGAAAATTTATACACACACACATATATAAACACGCACATATAAATATGTGTGTGTATATGTATACACACGCACACACTTGTGAAACGATTACCATACTCAATTCAATGAAAATATCTCCTGAAAAAGTTTCTTTTCAGCTGTCTATAGGTCTTTCTTCTTCACTTGGCTGCAAACCCTGCCTTTTACCAGGCAATCAGCTGAACAGCTCTCTTAACACTCAAGATTCTAGAATTTTATATAAATGGATTCTACACTCTTTACTCTTGATATGGCTTCTTGGCATAATAATTTTTAGATCCATTCATGTTGATGGATGTGTAATATTTTTTATTGCAAGTAGTAATGCATTGGATGGCTTTACATTTTGTCTGTGCATCTCTTTGTGAAAATATGAGTTGTTTCCAGTTTTGGGCTCTAAAAATTAAGCTGCTTTTGTGCAGATACACTTCAGTCTTCTTAGGTAAATACCTAGGAGTGTAATATGCAGTAAGTGAACAGGTTTTCTCTAGAAAAAGAATTGATTTTTTTTTTTAATAACTTCTTTTTAAATTTTTTAAACTTTTATTTATTATTTATTTTTGGCCGTGCTGGGTCTTTGCTGATGTGTGGGTTTAGCTGCTCTGCAGTATGTGGGATCTTCCCAGATGTGGGATCTTCCCAGATCAGGGATTGAACCTGTGTCTCTTGCATTGGCAGATGGGTTCTTAACCACTGAGCCACAAGGGAAACCCAAGAATTGATTTTTAAGTATTGATTTTTGTATCCTGTAAGCTTCATAAACTCAAGTATTAGTTCTGATCATCTTTGTTTTCTTAATTACATTTGCCAATTAAGCATAATGTCCCAGTTCATTGTCACTTTAAGATTTGAAGAAGTGTGTATGCTTACAAGATGTACTGTATTACTTTGATATATACATCCTCAATATTTTCTTTTCATGAAATACTAGTATTCCTTATAATACTATAAGAGCTTGAGTTTCCACCTATCATTGTTTATATATAGTTGAATTTATAGGCAATTTCAGGAAGGGAATTGATTCTGAGGGAGGAATTGCTGTTTGTTTTTATGGGACTCTTCAAGTCTGTTCAAATTATATACATACAGAGACAACCACTTTTGGAGGGAGAATAAGGGAGAGTATAGGATAAGAACTTTGAGGTTTGAGGCTGGAACCGAAAGTGCAAGGGTCCCAGTCCAATTTATTGAAATGAGAAAGACTGTCAGAAAGCAGTGGATTTGGGATTATCTGTTCAGCCTGGACACGTTAGGAGTTTAGGCCTGTTGTTTGTTGACTTTGTTAAGTGTGTATATGTTTATTTAGAGGACTGTAAATGAAGAAACATGTTTTGATTTAAAACTAGGCCTGAGATCACACTACTAGTTATTTGCAGAAGTATATCTCAAACCTAGGGACTTTTGACTGCACAACCCAGAGTGGTTATTCTTATCCTATATTGTATCCACAAGGAAGAAAAACAGGCTTGGCTTTGACAGTAATAAATGTTTCCCATGATCTTATTACAAATACGCAACAGAGTCTGCAAGTTCAGATGCCAGCAGGCTCCAGACAGATAACTGTGAGTCTGAGTTATGATAGAAGAGAGTGATGACATGTACGGAGAACTGTAAAGCCCCTGTTCCATCTGAAGGGTTAGCTGCTGATCAGTTCCAACAGGTTGTTGCCAGGTGGGAAAGTGGGCCCAGATCTTCTGGTTAATTTTTTAAAAAGGTCAGATAATTTGATTTTCATGTGAAGTCTTCTAATTTATAAATGTTGGCAGCTCTCCTTTAACATACTGTGTAAGCCAGACCTGTGTGCTGCCGCCAAACGTAAGTGCGATTGGATTCCACCAGCACGTAAGAGCTGCTCCTGGTGTACTGTGGACGCTGCAGTAAATGTACTTGATGGAAAGGGGGCTAGCTGTGTAATAAGCACGTTATACCTTTTGAAGTGCTAGTTGCCTAGTTTGAATTTAGGGCTTAGCAAGTCTGCTGTTTAAATTCAGTTTTCATCATGGGTGGGAGAGGAATTGCTCCTGCAGCTTTTGCCTCCTAATTGCATGGTTTCATTTGCAGATAGAACCACTTGTGAGAGTGTGGATTTTGATTAAAACCTCGAACCCAAATGAGAAGACACCTTCCAGGAACAGCTTCTACTGAAGTGAGTCTGCAGTCATCTGTATGCTTAATATGGAATGTTGTCAATCCAGAGATAGTTGTTCTGAGGGAGGAATTGCTGTTTGTTTTTATGGGACTCTTCAAGTCTGTTCAAATTATATACATACAGAGACAACCACTTTTGGAGGGAGAATAAGGGAGAGTATAGGATAAGAACTTTGAGGTTTGAGGCTGGAACCGAAAGTGCAAGGGTCCCAGTCCAATTTATTGAAATGAGAAAGACTGTCAGAAAGCAGTGGATTTGGGATTATCTGTTCAGCCTGGACACGTTAGGAGTTTAGGCCTGTTGTTTGTTGACTTTGTTAAGTGTGTATATGTTTATTTAGAGGACTGTAAATGAAGAAACATGTTTTGATTTAAAACTAGGCCTGAGATCACACTACTAGTTATTTGCAGAAGTATATCTCAAACCTAGGGACTTTTGACTGCACAACCCAGAGTGGTTATTCTTATCCTATATTGTATCCACAAGGAAGAAAAACAGGCTTGGCTTTGACAGTAATAAATGTTTCCCATGATCTTATTACAAATACGCAACAGAGTCTGCAAGTTCAGATGCCAGCAGGCTCCAGACAGATAACTGTGAGTCTGAGTTATGATAGAAGAGAGTGATGACATGTACGGAGAACTGTAAAGCCCCTGTTCCATCTGAAGGGTTAGCTGCTGATCAGTTCCAACAGGTTGTTGCCAGGTGGGAAAGTGGGCCCAGATCTTCTGGTTAATTTTTAAAAGGTCAGATAATTTGATTTTCATGTGAAGTCTTCTAATTTATAAATGTTGGCAGCTCTCCTTTAACATACTGTGTAAGCCAGACCTGTGTGCTGCCGCCAAACGTAAGTGCGATTGGATTCCACCAGCACGTAAGAGCTGCTCCTGGTGTACTGTGGACGCTGCAGTAAATGTACTTGATGGAAAGGGGGCTAGCTGTGTAATAAGCACGTTATACCTTTTGAAGTGCTAGTTGCCTAGTTTGAATTTAGGGCTTAGCAAGTCTGCTGTTTAAATTCAGTTTTCATCATGGGTGGGGAGAGGAATTGCTCCCTGCAGCTTTTTGCCTCCTAATTGCATGGTTTCATTTGCAGATAGAACCACTTGTGAGAGTGTGGATTTTGATTAAAACCTCGAACCCAAATGAGAAGACACCTTCCAGGAACAGCTTCTACTGAAGTGAGTCTGCAGTCATCTGTATGCTTAATATGGAATGTTGTCAATCCAGAGATAGCTCTTTTGAAAGGAGTGAGTGGTGAGTCTGATGATCCCCACTGGTGATTAATGTAAATCCTTCCTGTAAAGAAAGGACTACCCCTCCTGCATGCTTAGCGTTTACTGGCTGTTGAATAGGAAGTTAAATTTTTGTGTTACAAAGATGACTACAGCACAGTTTGAGAATTCTTTATCACTAACAGTGTGTTTAATGTATGTTCGCAATTTGACTTTCTTCTTCAGTTAAACACGTCCCTTCCTTTGCCTGTGTATTTCTTTTTACCTCCAGTCCAAATCGTACCATCTTCCAAGGCCTGTCTTCCTTGATATATTCAGCCATCACTGAAGAGATGATCATCATAGTTATGGCATCCAGCCTAATCTTGATTATGTAGATCTCATTGTCTTTGAAAGTGATTGTTTTAGGAATGGACACAAAATCCAATTTTGGCCAATGGGAAATAAAAGGAAAGTGAGAGAGAAGCTATTGGAAAGGTTTTCTTGCTTTTGAGAAAAAAGAAAGAGATGATTCCTCCTCTAGAGCTTGTTTTGTCTAGATGTGACATCTGGAACTGCGATAGCTGTGGTGCTACTAGCCTGAAGGTTATTCCCTTACCTAAAGAAGGGCAAATAAGAGCTACAGAGAAGTAGAACTGGAGCCACATTCACTATTCTTGAATCACCTTCACGGTAGAGTCCTTATTAGGCGTGATAGTTGCTCAGTGTCTGACTCTTTGCAGTCCATGGACGAGCCATGGAAATCTCCAGGCAAAATAGAGCCGGAAGTAGACTGTTCTGGCATTTAAGGCACTCTCCTTTAACATACTGTGTAAGCCAGACCTGTGTGCTGCCGCCAAATGTAAGTGCGATTGGATTCCACCAGCACGTAAGAGCTGCTCCTGGTGTACTGTGGACTGCAGTAAATGTACTTGATGGAAAGGGGGCTAGCTGTGTAATAAGCACGTTATACCTTTTGAAGTGCTAGTTGCCTAGTTTGAATTTAGGGCTTAGCAAGTCTGCTGTTTAAATTCAGTTTTCATCATGGGTGGGGAGAGGAATTGCTCCCTGCAGCTTTTTGCCTCCTAATTGCATGGTTTCATTTGCAGATAGAACCACTTGTGAGAGTGTGGATTTTGATTAAAACCTCGAACCCAAATGAGAAGACACCTTCCAGGAACAGCTTCTACTGAAGTGAGTCTGCAGTCATCTGTATGCTTAATATGGAATGTTGTCAATCCAGAGATAGCTCTTTTGAAAGGAGTGAGTGGTGAGTCTGATGATCCCCACTGGTGATTAATGTAAATCCTTCCTGTAAAGAAAGGACTACCCCTCCTGCATGCTTAGCGTTTACTGGCTGTTGAATAGGAAGTTAAATTTTTGTGTTACGAAAGATGACTACAGCACAGTTTGAGAATTCTTTATCACTAACAGTGTGTTTAATGTATGTTCGCAATTTGACTTTCTTCTTCAGTTAAACACGTCCCTTCCTTTGCCTGTGTATTTCTTTTTACCTCCAGTCCAAATCGTACCATCTTCCAAGGCCTGTCTTCCTTGATATATTCAGCCATCACTGAAGAGATGATCATCATAGTTATGGCATCCAGCCTAATCTTGATTATGTAGATCTCATTGTCTTTGAAAGTGATTGTTTTAGGAATGGACACAAAATCCAATTTTGGCCAATGGGAAATAAAAGGAAAGTGAGAGAGAAGCTATTGGAAAGGTTTTCTTGCTTTTGAGAAAAAAAGAAAAGAGATGATTCCTCCTCTAGAGCTTGTTTTGTCTAGATGTGACATCTGGAACTGCGATAGCTGTGGTGCTACTAGCCTGAAGGTTATTCCCTTACCTAAAGAAGGGCAGAAGTAAGAGCTACAGAGAAGTAGAACTGGAGCCACATTCACTATTCTTGAATCACCTTCACGGTAGAGTCCTTATTAGGCGAAGTGATAGTTGCTCAGTGTCTGACTCTTTGCAGTCCATGGACGAGCCATGGAAATCTCCAGGCAAAAATACCGGAGTGGCTAGTCTTTCCTTTCTCCAGTGGATCTTCCCAACCCACAGATTGAACCCAGGTCTCCCGCATTACAGGCGGATTCTTTATCGTCTGAGGCACCGGGGAAGCCCAAGAATACTGGAGTGGGTAGCTTCTCCCTTCTCCAGGGGATCTTCCCAACCCAGGAATCGAACCAACGTCTCCTACATTGCAGGTGGATTCTAGAACATCAGTAGTGGATAGTAAGAACGTCATAATTGAGGAATATTTTGTAATTTGGCTTTGGAAGCACATTGATAGAAAGACTCCCTGAAGTGTACCTCTTTGTTCTGTTCTTCGGACCTGGTTTTATGTAAGAGGATCGAGGAAAGAAGGTTAATAATGATCTAGTGTCTTTGGGGAGCCCTGAGACGAAGGATGGATTATTTAGTTGATTCTATTTTAAATTTATTTATATATTTTTTATTTTTAAATTTTCTGGCTGCTCTGGTGGCATGCAGGCTCTCAGTTTGCCGACCAGAGTTTAAAGCTATGCCTCCTTCAGTGGAAGTGGAGTCTCCACTGGATCACCAGGGAAGCCCTGAGGTGACTGTTTTCAAGCTCTGTAAAACCACCTTTCCCCTTCTCTGACTCAAGATATCCTAATGTGCTTGCTTATTTTTTCTTTAGATTCTGCTATTATAATCTTGAAAAGGTTCTTCCTGAAAATCTGTAGTCTTGCTTTCAGTTTTGGTAAGAAATATCATGACCCTTTGTTGTAATCTGGTAATACATTCTGAAGCCTTCAAAATGATTCATATTTGGGGAAGACTTTACTTTTTTATTCTTGGGTTGTGATTAAATAGGGATAATAGCTTTTTACGAAGATAGGGAAAGTTGTACGATATGTTTGAACCATTAGTTTTAATTCATTAATGCCATTATGGGCTTCTCTGGTAGCTCAGATGTTGAAGAATCTGCCTGCAATGAATGCATGAGATTCAGGTTTGATCTCTGGGTTGGAGAGATCCTCTGGAGAAGGAAATGGCAACCCACTTCAGTATCGTGCCTAGAGAATCCTGTGGACAGAAAGGGCTGGTGGGCTATAGTCCATGGGGTCACAAAGCGTCAGAGACGACTGAGCAGCTAACACACACACATATACAATGCAATTATTTAGTAGGATAAGAAGTTCAGATCATTAAGGTTAGCTTTAGTGTACTTTATTTCATGTAGGAATGAAATATGTATCTTAACATCAGGCAGTCACGGCAGACATATTATCTAAATCAGTCAGAATGATCTTCGACTATTTGGTAGAAATGCTGGGGTTGAGGTACTTTTTTTCCTGCTGAATTTCAGCCTTGCAGCTATATTCTGACTGTAAAAAGTCAGTTGAGTAAGAAGCCAACAGGGAAAGAGGCAACAGAGCAGAAACACACACTGATCACCTTTGTTGAGATGCTGAGTCAAGTCTTCCCTAAAGATGGTGTGCTGCTTAGTCACTTCAGTCCTGTGCGACTCTGTGTAACCCCATGGACTGCAGCCCATCAGGCTCCTCTGTCCATGGCGAGAATGCTGGAGTGGGTTGTCATGCCCAATTCCAGGGGGATCTTCTCAACCCAGGGATGGAACCTGGGTCTTCTGTATTGTGGACAGATTCCTTACCACTGAGCCACCAGGGAAGCCCCATGTATGTAGGTATATATATATATATATATATATATATATACATACATATATACACACACACACACACACACATATATATGTATTTGCAACCCCATGGACTGTAGCTGGCCCAGCTTCTCCCTCCATGGAATTTTCAGGCAAGAATACTGGAGTGGGTTGTCATTTCCTTCTCCAAAAGATGGTATACTTAGAGTTTATTCAGTTAGATGAGCTGGTAAATTTCAAAGCATCATAGAATATGCCTGCTAGTCATCACCCGTTCTGTACCATATAATGATAAGGACTTGCTGAGACTTGAATTGTGAATGAGGCAAGTAGGACTCTGATACAGGTCTGCAAGGTGACAGATAATGGAATCCTTTCATTGATTTCTTTAAGATTCAGATATGAAGTACAAGAGTTAAGGTGGTAACAAGTGTGTTATCTGTGCCATTACTAGTGGAGCTTAATTTTGACTGAAAAAGGCTGGCGGTGTGTGAACAGCCCTCCTAGTGAGTAGGCTCTTAACTGAGGTTTGGTCCTAGAGGGGAAGGAGTAGCCGTCACCCATACTGGTTCAGCTCTCTGGTGGAGATACCAGTGAATCCTTTGCTCCTCTGGAACTGTAAAACAAATACTTGTGCAGAACCAGGGTTTTGGCTGACTTTTAAAAAAAGTAATAGGTTATTTATTATTATTATTATTTTTCATAAGAAGATGGTGGAAACATACAGGAACACAGTCCCTTGTTTCAAATCTTGGGGCCAGATAATAATTTTGGAATTTTGCACTTCTTTAGACTTCAGAGGTTAATGTATGCTTACTAGAATACCTTTTTTGATTTATGGAATGGGTATGTGGCTTTCTGTTACTTATTTATTTATTTATTTATTGGCTATTCTGGATTTTCACTGCTGCCACGAACTCTTCTCTAGTTGCAGAGAGTGGGGGCTACTCTCTAGTTGAGATGAGCAGGCTTCTTATTGCAGTGATTTCTCTTGTTGTGGAACTCAGGCTCTCGGGCACATGGGCTTAAGTATTTGCGGCACACGGGCTCAATAGTTGCGGCTCCGAGGCTCTAGAACACAGGCTTTTATAGTGTGTGGATCACGGGCTTAGTTGATCTGCAGCATATGGGATCTTCCCGGATCAGGGATCGAACCTGTGTCTCCTGTGTTCGTAGGCGAACTCTTTATCTAGCTTTCTGTTATTAATGGCAAGGTCGATGTACTTTTTTTCAGCATTATCTTAACTGCTTGATAAATTATGTTCATTTTTGCACTTGAGAAAATTAAAGGGAGCAGGTGACTTTTAGTAAGGTTTATACAGCTAAGTAGTAGAGTTGAGATTTCAGCCTTTACCCTTTTGACTCTGAAGTCTTCTAACTTTTTCGTGTGTTACTGCAGCTTAAACTCGTCTGTTAATTGCTAACATTAGGAAGATTATTTCTTTTTGTTAGGTTTAATTCATTAATTTTTAATTCACTTAATTTAATTTGCTGAGACTTGAATTGTGAATGAGGCAAGTAGGACTCTGATACAGGTCTGCAAGGTGACAGATAATGGAATCCTTTCATTGATTTCTTTAAGATTCAGATATGAAGTACAAGAGTTAAGGTGGTAACAAGTGTGTTATCTGTGCCATTACTAGTGGAGCTTAATTTTGACTGAAAAAGGCTGGCGGTGTGTGAACAGCCCTCCTAGTGAGTAGGCTCTTAACTGAGGTTTGGTCCTAGAGGGGAAGGAGTAGCCGTCACCCATACTGGTTCAGCTCTCTGGTGGAGATACCAGTGAATCCTTTGCTCCTCTGGAACTGTAAAACAAATACTTGTGCAGAACCAGGGTTTTGGCTGACTTTTAAAAAAAGTAATAGGTTATTTATTATTATTATTATTTTTCATAAGAAGATGGTGGAAACATACAGGAACACAGTCCCTTGTTTCAAATCTTGGGGCCAGATAATAATTTTGGAATTTTGCACTTCTTTAGACTTCAGAGGTTAATGTATGCTTACTAGAATACCTTTTTTGATTTATGGAATGGGTATGTGGCTTTCTGTTACTTATTTATTTATTTATTTATTGGCTATTCTGGATTTTCACTGCTGCCACGAACTCTTCTCTAGTTGCAGAGAGTGGGGGCTACTCTCTAGTTGAGATGAGCAGGCTTCTTATTGCAGTGATTTCTCTTGTTGTGGAACTCAGGCTCTCGGGCACATGGGCTTAAGTATTTGCGGCACACGGGCTCAATAGTTGCGGCTCCGAGGCTCTAGAACACAGGCTTTTATAGTGTGTGGATCACGGGCTTAGTTGATCTGCAGCATATGGGATCTTCCCGGATCAGGGATCGAACCTGTGTCTCCTGTGTTCGTAGGCGAACTCTTTATCTAGCTTTCTGTTATTAATGGCAAGGTCGATGTACTTTTTTTCAGCATTATCTTAACTGCTTGATAAATTATGTTCATTTTTGCACTTGAGAAAATTAAAGGGAGCAGGTGACTTTTAGTAAGGTTTATACAGCTAAGTAGTAGAGTTGAGATTTCAGCCTTTACCCTTTTGACTCTGAAGTCTTCTAACTTTTTCGTGTGTTACTGCAGCTTAAACTCGTCTGTTAATTGCTAACATTAGGAAGATTATTTCTTTTTGTTAGGTTTAATTCATTAATTTAATTAAATTCACTTAGTATTTCTAATAGTCTTATATTCTATTCACTTAGCTTTTCTGGGAATACAGTCTGTATTTGTAATGACACATGATTTTACTTTATCCTTTCCAGATTTTATATTGTAGGTTGGTTCACTTACCAGCTGCATTGGCTGGGAACTTGTAGAACATTGTGATCACAATGAGCATCTTGTCTTGTGCATTAATTAAATGCCTCTAATGTTTCACAAAACATTACATTAATTGAAATTTTTCACCACTGAGCGTGAAGCCAGACTTGGTTTTCTTTATAAATCAAATGCAAAAGAGATCAATTTACTTATATTTTATTAGGAATTTAAGAAAATTCTATTTTAACATCTGCAAAATGTTGTGTTGATTTCAGACTGTCAGGTGCTGCCCTGTCATAATTGCTCAGAATTAAAGTTGTTCAGTTATTCTTGTCTACTTACACTGTATTTGAATTTTAATCTCTGGTAGTCTTTAAACTTATATCTTTGGTAAATTTATTTGTATGCATTTAAAAAGTATTATGCTTCATAATTTGCTGGCTTATATTTACATTTAAAAAAATATTTATGTGAGCCTAGTATATATACTAGGAGCTCAACGAGTATATGTTACATAAGTTAATTTTTATGATTATTTTGTTAGCATCTGTTTTTTAAAATTTTTATTTATTTATTTATTTTGGCTATTCTGGGTTTTCACTGCTGCCACAGGCTCTTCTCTAGTTGCAGGGAGTCGGGGCTACTCTTTAGATGAGTTAAGCAGGCTTCTTGTTGCGGTGACTTATCTTGTCGTGGGACTCTGGCTTTGGGGCACACGGGCTTCAGTAGTTGTTGCACATGGGCTCAGGAGTTGTGGCTCTGAGGCTGTAGAGCTCAGGCTCAGTAGTTGTGGCTCATGGGCCTAGTTGCTTCGCAGCATGTGAAATCTTCCTGGATCAGGGGTCGAACCCGTTTCTCCTGCATTGTCAGGCAAACTCTTTACCACTGAGCTGCCGGGGGAGCCCCAGTGAGGCGTTGTTACTGCAGCTTAAACTCGTCTGTTAATTGCTAACATTAGGAAGATTATTTCTTTTTGTTAGGTTTAATTCATTAATTTAATTAAATTCACTTAGTATTTCTAATAGTCTTATATTCTATTCACTTAGCTTTTCTGGGAATACAGTCTGTATTTGTAATGACACATGATTTTACTTTATCCTTTCCAGATTTTATATTGTAGGTTGGTTCACTTACCAGCTGCATTGGCTGGGAACTTGTAGAACATTGTGATCACAATGAGCATCTTGTCTTGTGCATTAATTAAATGCCTCTAATGTTTCACAAAACATTACATTAATTGAAATTTTTCACCACTGAGCGTGAAGCCAGACTTGGTTTTCTTTATAAATCAAATGCAAAAGAGATCAATTTACTTATATTTTATTAGGAATTTAAGAAAATTCTATTTTAACATCTGCAAAATGTTGTGTTGATTTCAGACTGTCAGGTGCTGCCCTGTCATAATTGCTCAGAATTAAAGTTGTTCAGTTATTCTTGTCTACTTACACTGTATTTGAATTTTAATCTCTGGTAGTCTTTAAACTTATATCTTTGGTAAATTTATTTGTATGCATTTAAAAAGTATTATGCTTCATAATTTGCTGGCTTATATTTACATTTAAAAAAATATTTATGTGAGCCTAGTATATATACTAGGAGCTCAACGAGTATATGTTACATAAGTTAATTTTTATGATTATTTTGTTAGCATCTGTTTTTTAAAATTTTTATTTATTTATTTATTTTGGCTATTCTGGGTTTTCACTGCTGCCACAGGCTCTTCTCTAGTTGCAGGGAGTCGGGGCTACTCTTTAGATGAGTTAAGCAGGCTTCTTGTTGCGGTGACTTATCTTGTCGTGGGACTCTGGCTTTGGGGCACACGGGCTTCAGTAGTTGTTGCACATGGGCTCAGGAGTTGTGGCTCTGAGGCTGTAGAGCTCAGGCTCAGTAGTTGTGGCTCATGGGCCTAGTTGCTTCGCAGCATGTGAAATCTTCCTGGATCAGGGGTCGAACCCGTTTCTCCTGCATTGTCAGGCAAACTCTTTACCACTGAGCTGCCGGGGGAGCCCCAGTGAGGCATCTTGATAACGTTTCTGGTTAGTGATAGGGAAATGTTATATTAATTTTACAGAGGGAACAATCTAGAGAATACATATTTTCTATTAGAAGTTGTGATTTTCTGAGTTTTTGTTCATGTGACTGATTTCTAAGCTTAACAGTTTTTGTCCTGACGTGATAACATCTTGCTCTAGGGTAGTAATTAATCTAATTGAAACTGTCAGGTGGCGTTAGGTATTACACACACACACACACACACACACACACACACACACACACACACACACACACACACACACACACACACACACACACACACACGGAATAATTTGTTCACTACACACACACACACACACGGAATAATTTGTTCACTAGATGTGAAAGAATGAAGAAATATGCACATTATAGATGATTATTAAATTGCAGAGGTTGAATGAGATATTCATGTAAGCAGTGCCCCTGAATTAACTCTTGACTATTCTAATTTGTAACTCAATCAAGAAGGAGGTTGGGTGACTTTGAGGGATTAGATGAATGACATTGTCTCCAGTTTTGGCATAGGATCCAAAATATCTGTCTTCATTTATAGCTAGAAATTACTGTTGAAAGTCTGATTAATTTTTTTTCAGTTTAAGGCAATGAAAATTGGTAAATTGCATCTCTAGTTTTTGAGTTACTGGTCCAGGATAGCAGTATCGGATATAACAGCCATCTGAGGGACACTGCTGGGCTTAAGTAAATAGAATTGTTGGCCTTAATGGTGGGCCACTTAGCAGCTAACATATATATATACACACATACACATATATATAAAATAAGCCTTGCCACAGCAGCTGCAATTTGTTGTAGCTACTGCTCTCTGTCCTTCCTACCATGATTTCAATGAAGAAATCATAAAAGCAGTTCTCCTTTGACTTGGATTAAGGAGTATATTCTGGCAGCATATGTGAAAATACACTGTCTTGTACTTTACACAGAAGACATCCGTTGTGGCTCATGGGCCTAGTTGCTTCGCAGCATGTGAAATCTTCCTGGATCAGGGGTCGAACCCGTTTCTCCTGCATTGTCAGGCAAACTCTTTACCACTGAGCTGCCGGGGGAGCCCCAGTGAGGCATCTTGATAACGTTTCTGGTTAGTGATAGGGAAATGTTATATTAATTTTACAGAGGGAACAATCTAGAGAATACATATTTTCTATTAGAAGTTGTGATTTTCTGAGTTTTTGTTCATGTGACTGATTTCTAAGCTTAACAGTTTTTGTCCTGACGTGATAACATCTTGCTCTAGGGTAGTAATTAATCTAATTGAAACTGTCAGGTGGCGTTAGGTATTACACACACACACACACACACACACACACACACACACACACACACACACACACACACACACACACACACACACACACACACACGGAATAATTTGTTCACTACACACACACACACACACGGAATAATTTGTTCACTAGATGTGAAAGAATGAAGAAATATGCACATTATAGATGATTATTAAATTGCAGAGGTTGAATGAGATATTCATGTAAGCAGTGCCCCTGAATTAACTCTTGACTATTCTAATTTGTAACTCAATCAAGAAGGAGGTTGGGTGACTTTGAGGGATTAGATGAATGACATTGTCTCCAGTTTTGGCATAGGATCCAAAATATCTGTCTTCATTTATAGCTAGAAATTACTGTTGAAAGTCTGATTAATTTTTTTTCAGTTTAAGGCAATGAAAATTGGTAAATTGCATCTCTAGTTTTTGAGTTACTGGTCCAGGATAGCAGTATCGGATATAACAGCCATCTGAGGGACACTGCTGGGCTTAAGTAAATAGAATTGTTGGCCTTAATGGTGGGCCACTTAGCAGCTAACATATATATATACACACATACACATATATATAAAATAAGCCTTGCCACAGCAGCTGCAATTTGTTGTAGCTACTGCTCTCTGTCCTTCCTACCATGATTTCAATGAAGAAATCATAAAAGCAGTTCTCCTTTGACTTGGATTAAGGAGTATATTCTGGCAGCATATGTGAAAATACACTGTCTTGTACTTTACGAACAGAAGACATCCGTTTCTTCTCTGAAAAGTAGTCACATGCAGGCTACCTATTTTCATTAATTATTTCCATCTCTTATATTTGTGAATGCCTTTAGTGCACATGTTTGCTGAAAAATGCTTGTACGGAACAATATTAAATGTGTTGATCTTAAGGTAGATAGAGACTTTTTGTCCAAGATCATATTACTGTGGTTCTTTCTCTAGTTCTCTTTAAAGATGTTGCTCAAAAAAAAAAAAAAAAAAAAAAAAATTGTCTATAAAACTCACTAAAAAGCTAAGTGCTGTCTTTATTTTCACTGGGTTTTAATGCGTGATAGGAAAGAGTAAATACAACTTCTTAAATATGGACTAGCATTTTTATGCCTAATTATTTAACATCTTTAGATATTCTGATTTACACTTAACTTTTATCTGATTCCCTCAAATACTTGAAGCAGTTACAAGGTAGATTTACTGGTAGAGCAAACAGATCTTTTTTAAATTTGTAATTCTTCCAAGTTTAATAAATTAAACGTGAAAATTAAGCAATCAGATTTTCTTAGTATATAGAACATGCAGTATGATGATAATGTTACTACAAGTGTATTTAATAATAGCACATAAGTATTAATATTGATTGATTTCTCTCCTTTCTCAGAGTTAGAGATTTATATACCCAAATGGAAACAATTACTATCTTAGGGCAGCTACAGCAATTTGATTAAAAATCATAACTGTGATGCTAATATAAATAAAGCTGTTTGGGTCAAAAACTACAGAATAAGAATGGATATCTGAGGAAGGAAATTTGAGACTTGCCGAGGCCTGGGTCCACGACACACCTGCCAAAACTTGAGCTGGTAATTGCTAGGATGACAGCTTTTCTTAGGGTGCAGGTCAGCCCTTGCAGCAAAGTTACTCAAACTTGTAGATTTTGATTTTATGCAGTCCAGTATATTTACCTGAAATAGTGGTGTGTTTCTTTTAGTTCTCTACTTCAGGGGAAAAAGATTGTTTTTTCTGTTTAAATTACTGGAATTAGGGAAGCTTTTAGGATTGCTAATACAGATATTTTAGCGTGTTGCTTTAGAAAAATGTATTTATTTTTGGTTGTATTGAGTCTGTGGCATATAGGCTTGGTTCTAGGGTTTGATTCCACGTCCCTTGCTTTGGAAGGCAGATTCTTAACCACTGGACCACTAGGGAGGTCCCTGTAATGCACTGTCAGTGGGAATGTAAGTATGTACATTTTCTTAGAAGATGATTTGGAAAATATTTGTAAAAACTTAAAGTGCTTCCCCCAAATTAAAATGTATAAACCCTTAGATTCATCAATTTCACTCCTTAAATTTATATTGAGATAAATCCAACTTCATCATATCCCGCGTATGTGAATTTATAGGATTATTTCTTGCAGTTTGTTTGTAGTAGTAAAAGATTAGAAGCAACTCAGCTTCCCACCTATTGGCAGTGAGTTATACCTACTGTAAAATAAAAAAAACAACCTTTCAAACCTGAGGGAGGCCGTTTATTAAAAGTTCCTGAAACTGCCTGATTTCCAGGATTAAGTGTTAAACAAAAGAGCAAGGTCCCAAATGATGTATGTGGTCATATGGAGTTTTTTTTTTTTTTAATATTTTTTGTGGGGGGGCAGGTTGGGAAGGGAGGGGGGCAGGCTGGCCACTTCTATTGGTCTTTCATTTATTTATTTTTTTTCATCCATCTTTGTTCTTTGGCCCGTGTGGGCCTCCTATCGCAGTGGCCTCTGTCGCTGCAGAGCACCGGCTCTGGGCACGTGTGCTCCAGAGCTCCAGTTTGGTAATTGGACACATTGGTCCAGCCGCTCTGCGGCATGTGGGATCCTTCCAGACCAGGGATTGGACCTGCGCCCCTTGCATTGCAAGGCGGTGTCCTTACCCACTGGACCATCAGGGAAACCCAGAAATATTTTTAAAAGGAAAAATTATGTACTTATATTCTCGTATGTCATTAGAATTTCTGTAAAAAGCTTTATCAGAAAACAGTACTGGTGGCTTTTTTTGCTACGGATTGCTGAGAAGAAAGTTTACTTTCACGATTTACTCGTTAGTTTTACCTTTTGCTACCTATCTGACTGAAACAAACAAAAGCCCAGTTCTCTACTTCAGGGGAAAAAGATTGTTTTTTCTGTTTAAATTACTGGAATTAGGGAAGCTTTTAGGATTGCTAATACAGATATTTTAGCGTGTTGCTTTAGAAAAATGTATTTATTTTTGGTTGTATTGAGTCTGTGGCATATAGGCTTGGTTCTAGGGTTTGATTCCACGTCCCTTGCTTTGGAAGGCAGATTCTTAACCACTGGACCACTAGGGAGGTCCCTGTAATGCACTGTCAGTGGGAATGTAAGTATGTACATTTTCTTAGAAGATGATTTGGAAAATATTTGTAAAAACTTAAAGTGCTTCCCCCAAATTAAAATGTATAAACCCTTAGATTCATCAATTTCACTCCTTAAATTTATATTGAGATAAATCCAACTTCATCATATCCCGCGTATGTGAATTTATAGGATTATTTCTTGCAGTTTGTTTGTAGTAGTAAAAGATTAGAAGCAACTCAGCTTCCCACCTATTGGCAGTGAGTTATACCTACTGTAAAATAAAAAAAACAACCTTTCAAACCTGAGGGAGGCCGTTTATTAAAAGTTCCTGAAACTGCCTGATTTCCAGGATTAAGTGTTAAACAAAAGAGCAAGGTCCCAAATGATGTATGTGGTCATATGGAGTTTTTTTTTTTTTTAATATTTTTTGTGGGGGTGCAGGTTGGGAAGGGAGGGGGGCAGGCTGGCCACTTCTATTGGTCTTTCATTTATTTATTTTTTTTCATCCATCTTTGTTCTTTGGCCCGTGTGGGCCTCCTATCGCAGTGGCCTCTGTCGCTGCAGAGCACCGGCTCTGGGCACGTGTGCTCCAGAGCTCCAGTTTGGTAATTGGACACATTGGTCCAGCCGCTCTGCGGCATGTGGGATCCTTCCAGACCAGGGATTGGACCTGCGCCCCTTGCATTGCAAGGCGGTGTCCTTACCCACTGGACCATCAGGGAAACCCAGAAATATTTTTAAAAGGAAAAATTATGTACTTATATTCTCGTATGTCATTAGAATTTCTGTAAAAAGCTTTATCAGAAAACAGTACTGGTGGCTGTGTTTTGGGAGGAGAATTGAGTGACTACGGATAATGCTGAGAAGAAAGTTTACTTTCACGATTTACTCTTGTTTTGAGTTTTACACCATGATGATTAGCTACCTATCTGACTGAAACAAACAAAAGCCCAAATTAATATGCGGTACTTGGTTTAAAAAAAATTCATTCCACTTCTCATCTTTAGTAATGCATGAAATCTTTTAGGATGAGACCTCCAGTTTCATTTAAGAAATTTTTCTTTATTGTTATAAAAAACATGTATAGATTTTACCATCTCAGTCAGTTTTAAGTGTGTAGTTTTGTAGTCCAGAGTATATTCACATTGTTGAGAAACAGATCTCCGTAACTGTTTCACCTTGCAAAGCTGAAACTCTATACTCATTAAACAGTTGCCATTTCCCCCTGTAGCCAGTCCCTGGTAACTACCATTTTACTTTGTTTTCTGTGTATTCGAGTGCTGTACGTTGGGCCTGGATTCACTCCCTGGTCAGAGGGCTAAGATCCCACAAGCCACACGTGCACCAAGAAATACAAAAACAAAAAAACCAAAAACTGACTGCTTTACACTTCATATAAGTGGAATCATGCAGCATCTGCCTTTTTGTGACTGATTTCTTTGACCTAGCATAATGTCCTCAAGGTCCTCCATCCCTGTGATGGGATTTCCTCCTCCTTTTGAAGACTTCCTCATATGTACATATCACAGTAATACTTTGTATGTATATATCACATTTTGTGTGTTCATTGGCTCATAGACATTTGCCTTGATTCTGCCTCTTGGCTTATGTGAATAGTGCTGCTAGCAAAATGAGTCTGCAAATTTTTCCTGCCCTTAGTTCTTTTGAATATATGGCCTGAAGTGGGAGTGCTATATCGTGCAGTAGAATTATTTCGAAAATTTTGAGTAACCTCCATGTTGTCTACCATAGGAGAAGCACTACTTTACAATTTTATTAACAGTGCACAAGGGTTCAAGGTTTTTCACCTCCTCATCAACATTGTTATTGTCTGTTTTATTTTTTATTTATTTTTTTTAACTTTTTTTTGCCATTTCTATTGATCTTTCATTTATTTATCTGTGTTCTTTGGCCTGTATGGGCCTCCCATTGCAGTGGCCTCTCTCATCGCAGAGCGCCGACTTTGGGTGCCTGCGCTCCAGAGCTCCAGCTCAGTAGTTGGACACATCCGTCCAGCTGCTCCGCTGCACGTGGGATCTTCCCAGGCCAGGGATTGAACCAGCGCCCCTTGCCCTGCAAGGTGGTGTCCTTACCACTGGACCACCAGGGAAGCCTCTGTTTTATTTTTTTGATAGTAGCTATGATAGTGGACATGAAGTTATCTCAGTCAGCCTTTTCTCTCTTTTTTTTCAGTATACACTTTTTCATCATTTATTTTTCATCCATCTTTATTCTTTGGCCTATGTGGGCCTTCCATTGCAGTGGCCTCCCTTGTTGC
This sequence comes from Tragulus kanchil, assembly GCA_022376925.1. NCBI lineage: Eukaryota > Metazoa > Chordata > Mammalia > Artiodactyla > Tragulidae > Tragulus > Tragulus kanchil. Next base: position 49,255,653 of record JAIOJX010000029.1, on the reverse strand, counting down.
AGAGCACTTGCCCTGGGCGCATGTGCTGCAGAGCGCTGGCTCGTAAGTGAACACACCGGACCAGCCACTCCTCAGCATATGGTATCTTCTGGGGCCAGGGATTGAACCAGTGCCCCCTGCACGGCAAGGCAGACTCTTCATCCACTGGACCATCAGGGAAGCCCCCTTTTCTCTTTTTTTAATCCTCTTTTATTGTTTTGTTTTGTTTTTTAAATTTATTTTCATACATCTTTATTCCTTGGCATGTGTTGACCTCCCATTGCAGTGGCCTCTCTCATTGCAGAGTGCTGACTTTGGGCACATTTACTCCAGAGTGCTGGCTCGCAATTGGGCCCACTGGCTCAGCTGCTCCATGGCACATGGGATCTTCCCAGGCCAGGAATCAAAATGGTGCCCCTTGCACTGCAAGGCGGACTCTTTACCCACCAGACCATCAGGGAAGCCCCCCTCAGTCAACATTTTTAACAAGTTTAAAATCATTATAATGTATTTCTTGTATATTTATATTTATCTGGTAAATTTATATTTGTCTGGTACATTTATTTAATTTCAGTTCAGTCATCAAGAAATGCGACAAGTAGTCATTATTTAGATCTGTTTGTCAGTATGATTTGTTGCTATAACTTCAAGTCTGTGTTGTATAATGAGATTCTCAAGGTTAGTATCCTTCTCTCTGTCTGTCCCCTCTATGTTTTTCTCCTCCTTAACCATGAATGAATCTCCCAGGGAACAGACTAACTGTACTTAACACCAATGAATTTTGCTAACTTTAATTCTCTTCTCTAGCATAGTTAAAATTTGAAGATTCAAATTCCAGTGATGTATCAGCATTTAAAAAAGTTATGTTTTAGGTGTTTCCCTGGTGGTCCAGTGGGTACAGAGTCTGCCTTGCCGTGCAGGGGGTGCTGGTTCCATCGCTGGCACGGGAAAATCCCATGTGCCACGTAGCGGCTGGAACAGTGTGTCCAATTACAAGTCAGTGCGCTGGGGCGCATGTGCCCAGAGCTGGTGTTCTGCTACAGGAGAGGCCGCTGCAATGGGAGGCCCACACAGGCCAAAGAACAAAGATGGATGAAAATACATAAATGAAAGACCAATAAAAGTGGCCAAAAAAAAGTTATGTTTTAATTTTAATAAAACCTCAGTTTTACTTTGCAACAGTTTGACCACTCTTTATGTTTTACCTTCATGATCTTGACAGTCTTGTGTTAAATTTTCTCGTAAGATGAATTCAGTCAAAAATTTTAAGACTTTTGAGAGTATGTTAGGCAGTGTTTAAGCAGGGGATTTTATCCAGAACACAAAAGTACATGAGATTCTGCTAAGAAAAGAAACAGCAGTGTACACTGTTCTTCAATTTTTTGTCTCCTTTTACAAGAAAATTTTAGAGGCATGAGTAGTTCTACAGCCAAATTAAGAACTAATAAAGTATTTTGCATTTTGAGTAAATTACATGCAGTTTTTTCCTTAACTTGAGGTTTCTGAAATTATCATCACATAAATGCATATTGTCTTGCAAGTGGTTTATCCTTTGGAATTATTTAGTAGTATTGTTTAGAAGCGTTATTACTCACACTGTATGAGTATCCAGTAATAACCTATAATTACATCATATTCACAATTATACATCATATGTATTAGAAGTCATTTAAAAGTATTTTTTGCTACACATTAAGTTTGTTATGCAGTTTTACTCCTTTATGGGTTGTTATTTGAGTACTTAAGACAGCTGCTACATTTATTGTATTTGGTGTGTGAGTTGATGGAGAGGGATGCTAAGGGGTTTTGAGTACATTATTTAATTGTTCAGTATGATTTGTGCTATCTTCAAGTCTGTTTGTATAATGATTTGGTTGTATCCTTCTCTCTGTCTGTCCCCTCTATGTTTTTCTCCTCCTTAACCATGAATGAATCTCCCAGGGAACAGACTAACTGTACTTAACACCAATGAATTTTGCTAACTTTAATTCTCTTCTCTAGCATAGTTAAAATTTGAAGATTCAAATTCCAGTGATGTATCAGCATTTAAAAAAGTTATGTTTTAGGTGTTTCCCTGGTGGTTCCAGTGGGTTTACCCCGGGGGGGAAGGTCTGCCTTGCCGTGCAGGGGGTGCTGGTTCCATCGCTGGCACGGGAAAATCCCATGTGCCACGTAGCGGCTGGAACAGTGTGTCCAATTACAAGTCAGTGCGCTGGGGCGCATGTGCCCAGAGCTGGTGTTCTGCTACAGGAGAGGCCGCTGCAATGGGAGGCCCACACAGGCCAAAGAACAAAGATGGATGAAAATACATAAATGAAAGACCAATAAAAGTGGCCAAAAAAAAGTTATGTTTTAATTTTAATAAAACCTCAGTTTTACTTTGCAACAGTTTGACCACTCTTTATGTTTTACCTTCATGATCTTGACAGTCTTGTGTTAAATTTTCTCGTAAGATGAATTCAGTCAAAAATTTTAAGACTTTTGAGAGTATGTTAGGCAGTGTTTAAGCAGGGGATTTTATCCAGAACACAAAAGTACATGAGATTCTGCTAAGAAAAGAAACAGCAGTGTACACTGTTCTTCAATTTTTTGTCTCCTTTTACAAGAAAATTTTAGAGGCATGAGTAGTTCTACAGCCAAATTAAGAACTAATAAAGTATTTTGCATTTTGAGTAAATTACATGCAGTTTTTTCCTTAACTTGAGGTTTCTGAAATTATCATCACATAAATGCATATTGTCTTGCAAGTGGTTTATCCTTTGGAATTATTTAGTAGTATTGTTTAGAAGCGTTATTACTCACACTGTATGAGTATCCAGTAATAACCTATAATTACATCATATTCACAATTATACATCATATGTATTAGAAGTCATTTAAAAGTATTTTTTGCTACACATTAAGTTTGTTATGCAGTTTTACTCCTTTATGGGTTGTTATTTGAGTACTTAAGACAGCTGCTACATTTATTGTATTTGGTGTGTGAGTTGATGGAGAGGGATGCTAAGTGGTGTGTGGCTTGGAAAGGGAGGGGTGTAATCCTCACCGTGAGTTTTGAGGAAGATAATGAAATCCTTTATGTCCCTTTCCATAGACCTGCATTTCAAAGACTTACATTTTAATAAGAATTGGTTGTGCAGCTGCAACCCTGGCAACAAGGCCTGGGAGAGAAGAATTGGGGCAGCCTTCCAGACATCCAGGCAGGCAGTGATGTCCTGTGGAGCTGGGCTAATGAAAATAATAAAGCTATAAAGCACTTGGTAGAACGGACCAAGTACTCTCTTTGGCAGAGTGGATGTTGAAATTTTCCATACCATATTTTATTAGTTATAAAGTCCATAAGCTGCTTACTCAATAAAGAGTAGCTGTGTTATTCTCTCCCTTTCAAAGATACCATAAAAACTCTTAGAAGTTAATGTTCCTGTAAATTATGTCTAAAATATAATTGTTGGCTGTTTCTTGATGAAGTCTAGACATTATCAAAACACAAACTACCAAGTTTTCAGATTTTTAAAAACAAAATTTTCAGTTTTAAAAATTAAAAAATTAATTGTTCATAGTAGTTTTAATGTAAATTTCTCATGTTGTTTGGATTTTTTAGATCCCTCAAACAGTGAAATCTGTTAGACATACTCTCTTTTCAATGCTATGACAATGGCTGTAAGTATATCATTAAACCGTGAATTATTGTCTAGTTTCTAGGTATTCAGGTTATATCTGGGTTTTTCCCTTTTACCATAATAATTATTACAGTAAAACATTTTTTCGTATAAGTGTTTTGTTTTCTTCTGAATTACTTTTGGATTTCCAGGAGTGTATTAGTGTATTATATGTGAAATTTCAAAATACTCTTATAAAAGTGCTACTGATTTACACAGTATTTGTTTTCTTCTGGGGAATTTACTTTTCCTGGAAATTCCAGGAGTGGTATTGGTAAAAACTCTATATGTATAAGTCATTTAAAAGTATTTTTTGCTACACATTAAGTTTGTTATGCAGTTTTACTCCTTTATGGGTTGTTATTTGAGTACTTAAGACAGCTGCTACATTTATTGTATTTGGTGTGTGAGTTGATGGAGAGGGATGCTAAGTGGTGTGTGGCTTGGAAAGGGAGGGGTGTAATCCTCACCGTGAGTTTTGAGGAAGATAATGAAATCCTTTATGTCCCTTTCCATAGACCTGCATTTCAAAGACTTACATTTTAATAAGAATTGGTTGTGCAGCTGCAACCCTGGCAACAAGGCCTGGGAGAGAAGAATTGGGGCAGCCTTCCAGACATCCAGGCAGGCAGTGATGTCCTGTGGAGCTGGGCTAATGAAAATAATAAAGCTATAAAGCACTTGGTAGAACGGACCAAGTACTCTCTTTGGCAGAGTGGATGTTGAAATTTTCCATACCATATTTTATTAGTTATAAAGTCCATAAGCTGCTTACTCAATAAAGAGTAGCTGTGTTATTCTCTCCCTTTCAAAGATACCATAAAAACTCTTAGAAGTTAATGTTCCTGTAAATTATGTCTAAAATATAATTGTTGGCTGTTTCTTGATGAAGTCTAGACATTATCAAAACACAAACTACCAAGTTTTCAGATTTTTAAAAACAAAATTTTCAGTTTTAAAAATTAAAAAATTAATTGTTCATAGTAGTTTTAATGTAAATTTCTCATGTTGTTTGGATTTTTTAGATCCCCTCAAACAGTGAAATCTGTTAGACATACTCTCTTTTCAATGCTATGACAATGGCTGTAAGTATATCATTAAACCGTGAATTATTGTCTAGTTTCTAGGTATTCAGGTTATATCTGGGTTTTTCCCTTTTACCATAATAATTATTACAGTAAAACATTTTTTCGTGTATAAGTGTTTTGTTTTCTTCTGAATTACTTTTGGATTTCCAGGAGTGGTATTAGTGTATTATATGTGAAATTTCAAAATACTCTTATAAAAGTGCTACTGATTTACACAGTATTCTTAATATTCCTGGTGGCTCAGATGGTAAAGAAGCTGCCTGCAGTGCAGGAGACCTAGGTTCCCTGGAGAAGGAAATGGCAGCCCACTCTGGTATTCTTGCCTGGAAAATTCCATGGACAGAGGACCTTGGTAGGCTACAGTCCATGGAGTTACAAAAAGTCGGACACAACTGAGTGACTAAATCCTTTCACTTTCACACTTAGTATTTTTAGAAACGAGCGTTTTTCTTATATGTTTGGCTCTTAGGACACCTAAATCTCTTTTTTTTTCCATTTTCTTTTTATTTTGCTTTTTTGCGTTTATAGAGTTTTGTTGTTTACAGATATGTATAATTCCAGATTAGTCATATGTATATCCCATCCCCCTCATACCACCCCTCCAGGCCATCGCATAGCCCCTGTGTAAGATCCCTTAACCCACAGCACACTGACAACAGTTACCTCTTTTACCTATGCTAGTATAGGGCTCCATGTTGCTCTTTCTGTATCTCTCACCCACTCCACCCTCTCCCCAATGTCCATAAGTCTGTGATTGTTTTTCCATCAATGCTCTGCCTGTGTATTTATCAGTACGATATTACTAGATTCCATATATATGTGTTAGTATACTATACTTGTCCTCCTCTTTTTGACGTACTTCACTTTGTATAATAGGTTCTAGATTCATCCATCTCATTAGGACTGAATCTTCTGTATTTCCTTTTGCGACTAAGTACACCATTGTATGTATGTACCAGAGCTTCTTTATCCATTCATTCGTCGATGGACATCTAGGTTGCTTTCATATTCTAGCTATTGTGTAGAGTGCTGCAGTGAACACTGGGGTACAGGTGTCTCTTTCAGTTTTGATTTCATCTGGGTATAAGCCTAATAGTGGGATTGCTGGGTCATATGGTGCTTCTAGTCTTAGCTTTTTGAGAAATTCTGATACTGTCTTCCATAGGGGTTGTATCAGTTTACATTCCCACCAACAATGCAAGAGTGTTCCGTTTTCTCCACACTCTCTCCAGCATTTATTATCTGTTGATTTTTTGATGATGGTCGGGACACCTAAATCTTGACTTCTCTGATTCTGGAAAATTTATTCTCATTGTTTCTTAATATGTTTGTTGTTTTTTTGAAACATTTTGTTTTTTCACCTCCTTCTGGAACTCCTTTTATCTTGGTGTTTTTTTCTTTTCATACTGAGTATTTCCACTTGAGTGATTTTTTTTTTTTAAGATGTTTTTAAAAAAATTATTTATTTAATTTGTCTGCTCCGTTTCCTAATTACAGCTCTCAGGATCTTATCTCTTTGTTGCAACATGCAGAATTTTCACTTGCGGCTCTTGGGATCTACTTCCCCAACCAGGAATCGAACCTGGGCCCCCTGCATTGGACATGTGGAGTCTTAGCCACTGGACTATCAGGGAGGCCCCTCCTCTTGATTCTCTCTCACTGATTCCTGTTGTGAGTTCATAGTACTGATCCCTGCCCTTCGTCTCTAGATGTACAGTGTTAGAACATTTAATCCACTGATTCTGCATTAGTGGTGATGTGTCTTTTATAGCAGTTTTATGCTCCTAGATTTGTTTTAGCTGGTGAGCTAATAGTTCTTTGGGAAGGGATATTATCCACGTAGTCTAATAATTTGGATTAGGGAATGGCCAACAGTCAGATTTTAGTTTGTCTTGGTCTGGAGTGAGTTTAAGAGAGGGAGGGCTTGAGTCTCAGGTCAAACAGCCACCTGGCACTGAGTTGCTGTTATGTTCTTCTCTTGACTGCTACAAGCATTAGGTGATTTCTGATTAGGGTTTGGTTTTTACACTCTTAGAAATAAGTAATACTGGTTTTAAGAGGTAGTTTTTTGTTTTTGTAATTCACCACCAGTTCTGTAGGGTTTTCTGAGGGAAGAAGGATTGAGAAGAATAAATGACCATAGGGCCATCAGTTTGTACTTGTTTTCATGAGCTTTCCCCTTGTAGGCCTTCTGTGTTGTCCTGATTCCAGCCTGCTGACAAAGATATGAGCTGTTCTGCTAATTTCCGTTGAAGGGGCAATCAGGGGAAGGGTAAAAGCAGATTAAAAAAGCTCTTTAGGGAATCTGTCTTTTGACCCCTGCCGCCCTTTGCTCCTAACTAGAGGTCACCAGTGTCCACTCAGACAAAATCAGTGCACATTTATCCCCATCAATTTTTGTTCTTTTTGTTGGTATGCTATTCCCGGGATCCAGATTGACTTTTTTTTTCCCGCAGGGCTTTGTTTTGGAGGTTGAGACCAGTAGCACATGATTGTTTATCATCTCGATAGGAATTAGATGAGTTAATAAAGACAGATTTTAAAGGTTTTCTGTAGAATATATGAAAATCTTTAATGGAAAAGTAGAATGTCACTGGTAGTCCAGCGATGCAAAGTTCGCCTGCCAGTGCAGGGGGCCCGGGTTAGATCACTGATCTGGGAAGAGCCTACATGTGGTGGGGCAACGAGACCCGCACATCAACCAGACCCATACACGTCAACGTTGTCAGAATTTAAGGAAGGGAATTTCTCTCATTTGGAGGCCTAACCAAGAATTTGCAGCCACCTTTACTAGATCATGCCATCTGATTAGGATTTTGTGTTGCTGATTGTTGCTTTTAGGAGTATTATCATTAGCGCTTTGGCTCAGGAAATCTTGCCCTTATCTTCTCCCATCTCAAAGGGATGGGAGGAAATCACATATTTCTTTTTCAGTTCATTTTTATAATGCTTTAACCTACGGCAATGTTCTTGAATACCCCATTCTCCGTCATTTTTGACAGGAGACAGTTTTGGTTGCCATAGCTGCTAGGGAGGGGCACTCCTGGCATTCACTACAGAAGCTGGAGAGTACTTAGGGTCCTGCAGTGTCCACCCCCGCACACGGGCCCCCAAAACAGTAGTGTGAAAGTAGAGAAACCAGCCCTGCCTTGGTTCTTTTCTGCAAATACTGGGACACTTTACCATGTTAAGTGCTGTAAGAGATATAATAATTTGGAATCTACCTTGATAGGGTGAGTTTACAAGAATCAGTATGTCCTAAATAATTGTTATTTAAGGCAGCATTGAACTATACCATAAAAAAAGAAGAGAAAATGGTCTGCTATTAACTTACTTAATATATCTTGAGCTGTGTTTTCTTTATTTCCAAATATACGATAATACTTACCTGTTAGGATTATAGAAATTAGTGTTTATCAAAGTACATAGAGTAATATATGACTAGTACTCAGTTGTTGGGTTTTTTTTCTTTACTAGGGATTTGCAGCTTAGTTGAAACTTTCTTTATAATTTAGGGAAATTTTCTATCACTTGATTTATATATATAAAACAAAAATGGACTGGAAAATCTAAGAATATTGAATTTCTCATGTGACTTGCTATGATTTAAGTTTGTGAACCAGAAATAGTCCATATTCATATACTCTTTTGAAAACTGAAGTATTCTTCATGAACAGTTTTCTTTTGGCTGTGCCGCATGGCTTGTGGGATTTCAGTTCCTATCAGGGATTAAACCTGGGCCATGGCAGTGAGAGCCCAGAATCATAGCCTCTAGGCCACCGGTTAGATCATGATTGGAGCTTTGGTGGGGCAACGAGACCCGCATCAACCAGACCCATACACGTCAACGTTGTCAGAATTTAAGGAAGGGAATTTCTCTCATTTGGAGGCCTAACCAAGAATTTGCAGCCACCTTTACTAGATCATGCCATCTGATTAGGATTTTGTGTTGCTGATTGTTGCTTTTAGGAGTATTATCATTAGCGCTTTGGCTCAGGAAATCTTGCCCTTATCTTCTCCCATCTCAAAGGGATGGGAGGAAATCACATATTTCTTTTTCAGTTCATTTTTATAATGCTTTAACCTACGGCAATGTTCTTGAATACCCCATTCTCCGTCATTTTTGACAGGAGACAGTTTTGGTTGCCATAGCTGCTAGGGAGGGGCACTCCTGGCATTCACTACAGAAGCTGGAGAGTACTTAGGGTCCTGCAGTGTCCACCCCCGCACACGGGCCCCCAAAACAGTAGTGTGAAAGTAGAGAAACCAGCCCTGCCTTGGTTCTTTTCTGCAAATACTGGGACACTTTACCATGTTAAGTGCTGTAAGAGATATAATAATTTGGAATCTACCTTGATAGGGTGAGTTTACAAGAATCAGTATGTCCTAAATAATTGTTATTTAAGGCAGCATTGAACTATACCATAAAAAAAGAAGAGAAAATGGTCTGCTATTAACTTACTTAATATATCTTGAGCTGTGTTTTCTTTATTTCCAAATATACGATAATACTTACCTGTTAGGATTATAGAAATTAGTGTTTATCAAAGTACATAGAGTAATATATGACTAGTACTCAGTTGTTGGGTTTTTTTTCTTTACTAGGGATTTGCAGCTTAGTTGAAACTTTCTTTATAATTTAGGGAAATTTTCTATCACTTGATTTATATATATAAAACAAAAATGGACTGGAAAATCTAAGAATATTGAATTTCTCATGTGACTTGCTATGATTTAAGTTTGTGAACCAGAAATAGTCCATATTCATATACTCTTTTGAAAACTGAAGTATTCTTCATGAACAGTTTTCTTTTGGCTGTGCCGCATGGCTTGTGGGATTTCAGTTCCCTATCAGGGATTAAACCTGGGCCATGGCAGTGAGAGCCCAGAATCATAGCCTCTAGGCCACCAGGGAACTCCCTCTCGGTTAACAATATTACATTAGTTTCAGGTGTATAAAATAGTGATTCAGTATTTTCATAATTTATGTGCCATTTAAAGTTACTACAAAATAAAGCTATATTTCCATGTGCTATGTATTATATCCTTGTTGCTTGTCTAGTCCGTTTTCTTTGCTGAGTGGTTATTACTTAGTTGCCTACGTTATACTCAAATAGGTAATCACATTAGTACTAAGGAATGCTTATTAGGTATCTTCTGTATAATATAGCATATGGATATCTTACTGTCTGATTCATCTCAGGTTTCTTGTTGGTATCACATGATCTTTGATGGTTGAAATGGCAGGCTGACTGAGTGCCTTCAATTCCTCAAATCTGTAAGGAATATGTGGTCCCAACTCTAGTTTTCTTTTTACATATACTGGCTAGAAATAGTGTGGTGCAATAGTTGTGAATTTTGGTGGCTGCTGTTTCAGGGGAAATCCAAATTTTGGAACAGAATGGCCTATCTAACATGGTGATAGGTACTCATTAAAGAGTCTCAACTGTGTGAGGCAGGTATTTTCCTGTTGGAAAATGAAGTTGTGGAAACTTACTTAGCTGTAGGAAAAATAATTGATTTTTGTCACTGCAAAGAAGAATTATTGAAAATCCAATATACACTGCAGGTAGGTAGGTTTAGTCGCTAAGTGATGTCCGACTCTTGCCACCCCGTGGACTCTAACCCTCCAGGCTCGTCTGTCCATGGGATTCTCCAGGCAAAAACACAGGAGTGGGTTGCCATTTCCTTCTCCGAGGGATCTTCCTGATCCACAAATCAAACCCATGTCTCCTGCATTGCAGGAAGATTGTTTACCGACTGAGTTACGAGGGAAGCCCCTAAAAAGAGAATGAGTGACATTTTAATACTTTGCTCTGAACATACTGGAGTGGGTAGCCATTCTCTTTTCTCCAGGGGATCTTCCCAACCCAGGGATCATACTCTGTGATATAGCACAAACGTTAATTTTTTGGTGAATTCCTGTTGCCACATATTCAGGTATCCTGCTGATTCACTTTTCCGCTTAAATAGAGCTTAGCCTTCTCTCTGAACCATGAGCAACCTATAGTTATCATCCATATAATTTTTATCTTATCTAACTCCATCGGGAGCTGAAACAGATGGGAACAGTAAGAATTCTACGTCAGTACCTTAAATATGCCACAACTGTGAACTACCTGAATGCTTAGCTCTTTTTGTCAGAGTCCTGAGACTTAACTGAACAAAACCAAAGAGTGAGTGAGAAGTAAAGGTGAGTCTGCAGTTTGATGCTTACTACTTGTTTATACTTAAATAGGTAACTGTACAGGAATTATTTTTGGTTTCCCACACTTTTTTTAATGATCTTTGATGGTTGAAATGGCAGGCTGACTGAGTGCCTTCAATTCCTCAAATCTGTAAGGAATATGTGGTCCCAACTCTAGTTTTCTTTTTACATATACTGGCTAGAAATAGTGTGGTGCAATAGTTGTGAATTTTGGTGGCTGCTGTTTCAGGGGAAATCCAAATTTTGGAACAGAATGGCCTATCTAACATGGTGATAGGTACTCATTAAAGAGTCTCAACTGTGTGAGGCAGGTATTTTCCTGTTGGAAAATGAAGTTGTGGAAACTTACTTAGCTGTAGGAAAAATAATTGATTTTTGTCACTGCAAAGAAGAATTATTGAAAATCCAATATACACTGCAGGTAGGTAGGTTTAGTCGCTAAGTGATGTCCGACTCTTGCCACCCCGTGGACTCTAACCCTCCAGGCTCGTCTGTCCATGGGATTCTCCAGGCAAAAACACAGGAGTGGGTTGCCATTTCCTTCTCCGAGGGATCTTCCTGATCCACAAATCAAACCCATGTCTCCTGCATTGCAGGAAGATTGTTTACCGACTGAGTTACGAGGGAAGCCCCTAAAAAGAGAATGAGTGACATTTTAATACTTTGCTCTGAACATACTGGAGTGGGTAGCCATTCTCTTTTCTCCAGGGGATCTTCCCAACCCAGGGATCATACTCTGTGATATAGCACAAAACGTTAATTTTTTGGTGAATTCCTGTTGCCACATATTCAGGTATCCTGCTGATTCACTTTTCCGCTTAAATAGAGCTTAGCCTTCTCTCTGAACCATGAGCAACCTATAGTTATCATCCATATAATTTTTATCTTATCTAACTCCATCGGGAGCTGAAACAGATGGGAACAGTAAGAATTCTACGTCAGTACCTTAAATATGCCACAACTGTGAACTACCTGAATGCTTAGCTCTTTTTGTCAGAGTCCTGAGACTTAACTGAACAAAACCAAAGAGTGAGTGAGAAGTAAAGGTGAGTCTGCAGTTTGATGCTTACTACTTGTTTATACTTAACTTAGTTAGTGAGTAGTACAATTTTGAAAGCTTTTGGTTCTCTTCTAACCACTCTCTCTTGATCATTATCATATTCATAGGGCCTCATATATAGTAAGTGCTCAACAGTATATAAAATACATGCATGTGATTAGTTGACCCTTGACCACCATGGATTTGTACTGTTCATATCTAGTCTTATTTGATTTTTTCCCCCCTAAAATATGTCCAACATGATCCATGGTTGGTTGAATTTGTGAAGGTGAAACTGTATATGGAGGGCTGACATTAAAGTTATACTCAGATTTTAGATTTAGATATACGTATTATTGATACATACAGTTGAGACTTTAACAGTGCAGGGGGTTAGGAGATTGAGAACCTTCCCATAGTAGAAAATCCGACTGTAACTTTAGAGTCAGCCCTCCATATACACAGTTTCATATATTTATGCATATTCAAGGGCCTTCCCAGGTGGCACTAGTGGTAAAGAACCCACTCCCAGGGGGACTAAGGGGTTTCAAACAGGGGCTCTGTGGCAGCCTAGTGGGTAGAAAGATTGGGAGGGAGGTTGGGGTGGGGGATATATGTATACCTGTGGCGGATTCAGGTTGATGTGTGGCAGTGAAAAACAGAACTCTAGAATAATAATAATAAATAATTTTTTTAAAAAAGAACCCACTCCCAGTTCAAGAGAGGAAAGAGAGGCGGGTTCGATCCCTGGGTTTGGAAGATCCCTTGGAGAAGGAAATGACAACCCACTCCAGTATTCTTGCCTGGAAAATTCTATGGACAGAGGAGCCTGGCGAGCCATAATCCATAGGGTCACATAGAGTCAGGCACGACTGAAGCAATTTATCATGCACGCATGTATGAGCAAATCCTGCATTCAAAATGAATGCTGAAGTTTGTTTTTCTTATCCTGTTAAGAGGTGGTATCAGAAAGAATTATTGATTATCTGATTTGAGTAGAGAAATGCCAAAAAAAGAGAAGCTAAATGTACATGTACTTTAAAATTTTTTTATGGTTACACAGCACTTAAAAGCTTAACATGGCTGGTCTGTTCTCCCATGAGCCGGCCTGCTGTACTGACAGCAGCTCTCCCTTCCCCCACTCTAATAAATTTTACTTCTCTCAAAAAAAAAAAAAAAAAAGTTTAATATGGCAATGGAAGGCTCTTTTCAATAGATAATATGATGCAAGTATTATGAATTTTCTTTGTGTCAAAGTATTCTTTGTGTTGCCCCCAAGTTAAACTAACTTCACTACTATTGAGATTAGCATTCTGTAAGATTGTCTATTTCAAAAATCTCATTTCTATATTTATGTTAACATGTAAACTGTTAACACTATTTTTAGAAAGATACTCAATTTCATTCTGGAGCTGGAAGATGAAAAGATGATAGAGAATATTCTTCCTTACATTTTTTTCTCTAAGCAACCAAAAAGGCTTTTAAACTACCAACTGAAATTACACACAGCTGTCTTTTTAACTTATTTTGTAATTTAAGTTTTAGACTCAGCCCTCCATATACACAGTTTCATATATTTATGCATATTCAAGGGCCTTCCCAGGTGGCACTAGTGGTAAAGAACCCACTCCCAGGGGGACTAAGGGGTTTCAAACAGGGGCTCTGTGGCAGCCTAGTGGGTAGAAAGATTGGGAGGGAGGTTGGGGTGGGGGATATATGTATACCTGTGGCGGATTCAGGTTGATGTGTGGCAGTGAAAAACAGAACTCTAGAATAATAATAATAAATAATTTTTTTAAAAAAGAACCCACTCCCAGTTCAAGAGAGGAAAGAGAGGCGGGTTCGATCCCTGGGTTTGGAAGATCCCTTGGAGAAGGAAATGACAACCCACTCCAGTATTCTTGCCTGGAAAATTCTATGGACAGAGGAGCCTGGCGAGCCATAATCCATAGGGTCACATAGAGTCAGGCACGACTGAAGCAATTTATCATGCACGCATGTATGAGCAAATCCTGCATTCAAAATGAATGCTGAAGTTTGTTTTTCTTATCCTGTTAAGAGGTGGTATCAGAAAGAATTATTGATTATCTGATTTGAGTAGAGAAATGCCAAAAAAAGAGAAGCTAAATGTACATGTACTTTAAAATTTTTTTATGGTTACACAGCACTTAAAAGCTTAACATGGCTGGTCTGTTCTCCCATGAGCCGGCCTGCTGTACTGACAGCAGCTCTCCCTTCCCCCACTCTAATAAATTTTACTTCTCTAAAAAAAAAAAAAAAAAGTTTAATATGGCAATGGAAGGCTCTTTTCAATAGATAATATGATGCAAGTATTATGAATTTTCTTTGTGTCAAAGTATTCTTTGTGTTGCCCCCAAGTTAAACTAACTTCACTACTATTGAGATTAGCATTCTGTAAGATTGTCTATTTCAAAAATCTCATTTCTATATTTATGTTAACATGTAAACTGTTAACACTATTTTTAGAAAGATACTCAATTTCATTCTGGAGCTGGAAGATGAAAAGATGATAGAGAATATTCTTCCTTACATTTTTTTCTCTAAGCAACCAAAAAGGCTTTTAAACTACCAACTGAAATTACACACAGATGTATTTTTAACTTATTTTGTAATAGTTTTCACAGCACTGACTGGTCCATAGTCAATATTATGAATGCTTTTGAGGCCTTTCACGTCTTTTTTATATAGTCTGGATACTGTGTTGGTTTATTTAAATTCCAAGTTTATTTCTTTTTTAAATTAAAGATGTACCTTATTCTTTAAAAATGTGTGTTTGGGGGCTTCCCTGGTGGTCCAGTGGGTAAGGACACCGCCTTGCAGTGCAAGGGGCGCCAGTTCGATCCCTGGCCTGGGAAGATCCCATGTGCCGCGGAGCGACTAGACCGATGTGTCCAATTACCAAGCCGGAGCTCTGGATCGCATGCGCTCTGCGACAACAGAGGCCACTGCGATGCGAGGCCCGACGGGCCAAAGAACAAAGATGGATGAAAAATAGATGAATGAAAGACCAATAGAAGTGGCCCGCCCGCCCCCCTCCCTTCCCAACTCGCCCCCCCAAAAAATAAATAAATACATATTTAAAAAAAAAAAAATGTGTTTGGGCTTACCCAGGAGAGTAACAGCTTTGCTTAATAACTTTTCAAGATATTTTGAAGATTATTTAAAATATGAAAATACCTTATTTTTAACTTTAGGGAATGTCATTTTGCTCTTTTTATTTATTTTTTTCTTTTTCCCCTGTTTTTTTAAAATAATTATAGAACTGCACTTACAGTATTGATAAAAAATTGGGAAAAGAAAAAAAAAAGGGCAAGTTTTCCCCTAAAGAGCTTAGTGATTCTTCTTTTGGAGAAATACTTACTCTGCTCGGTGACAGATTTGAGATTATATAGAGCTGTAAACAACAAAACTCTCTAACTTATTCTAACTAGTGGCAGCATATTTCCCGGGGGATCCATAAAACACAGGTCAAAATAAAAGGTACTTAGTTGTAATTGATAGCATTGATGTAATTTTGTCCCCTTTTACTGTGGAGAATTCCCAAGGGTTTTAGTATATTTGCCAATTTTTTCTTATAAACATGTAGGAACAATTCCATGTGTCAATTTTTTCTTATTACTGTAGGAAGAGAAAAAATTCTTCCTTACATTTTTCTCTAAGCAACCAAAAAGGCTTTTAAACTACACAAAAAGATGTATTTTTAACTTATTTTGTAATAGTTTTCACAGCACTGACTGGTCCATAGTCAATATTATGAATGCTTTTGAGGCCTTTCACGCTTTTTATATAGTCTGGATACTGTGTTGGTTTATTTAAATTCCAAGTTTATTTCTTTTTTAAATTAAAGATGTACCTTATTCTTTAAAAATGTGTGTTTGGGGGCTTCCCTGGTGGTCCAGTGGGTAAGGACACCGCCTTGCAGTGCAAGGGGCGCCAGTTCGATCCCTGGCCTGGGAAGATCCCATGTGCCGCGGAGCGACTAGACCGATGTGTCCAATTACCAAGCCGGAGCTCTGGATCGCATGCGCTCTGCGACAACAGAGGCCACTGCGATGCGAGGCCCGCACGGGCCAAAGAACAAAGATGGATGAAAAATAGATGAATGAAAGACCAATAGAAGTGGCCCGCCCGCCCCTCTCCCTTCCCAACTCGCCCCCCCAAAAAATAAATAAATACATATTTAAAAAAAAAAAAATGTGTTTGGGCTTACCCAGGAGAGTAACAGCTTTGCTTAATAACTTTTCAAGATATTTTGAAGATTATTTAAAATATGAAAATACCTTATTTTTAACTTTAGGGAATGTCATTTTGCTCTTTTTATTTATTTTTTTCTTTTTTTTCCCCTGTTTTTTTAAAATAATTATAGAACTGCACTTACAGTATTGATAAAAAATTGGGAAAAGAAAAAAAAAAGGGCAAGTTTTCCCCTAAAGAGCTTAGTGATTCTTCTTTTGGAGAAATACTTACTCTGCTCGGTGACAGATTTGAGATTATATAGAGCTGTAAACAACAAAACTCTCTAACTTATTCTAACTAGTGGCAGCATATTTCCCCGGGTGATCCATAAAACACAGGTCAAAATAAAAGGTACTTAGTTGTAATTGATAGCATTGATGTAATTTTTGTCCCCCTTTTACTGTGGAGAATTCCCAAGGGGTTTTAGTATATTTGCCAATTTTTTTTTCTTACTTAAACATGTAGGAACAATTCCATGTGTCTATAGATTTTTAAAAAAAAAGAGTCATTTTGACTCGTTTAAACGTGTCCGTTTTATCCTTGTACCTGAAGCAGTAGTCCAGTACCATTATTGATTTTCTCTGAGGGTTCCTATGGTGTGTATTTGTGGTGAGTTTAATTTATTTTGATAGATTTTATTTGTAGTGAAGTTAATGGCAGTGTATTTGTTGAAATCTTTCAGAATATTCCCCACTTGTCACTCAAGTCCCATGTAACTTTACTTAAGGCTTATTTTTTCTGTGTTAGTTTCTTCCCCCACATTGTCTACTCTAAAGACTTAATAGGAAAACTTATTTAGTCTTAAGGACAAGCAAACGGAAACCTAAGCAACATGAAGTTTATGGTTAGTCTGACAGCTCCAGAACTGTACGTAAATTGGTAGTCCAGTTCCTGTGTCCTAGGAAAGGACATAGGTTTACCACTGTATTGTCATCGTTCATCTTTAATTTGCCAGTGGTGAGGAATACATGGTAAGTATACTGCATTGTTTGTGGCTTTTTTGTTTGTGCTAGATGTTTGGCTTGAGAAAAAAACTTGATAACCTGATAATGTAAGTCATCTCTTGTGAAGGTATCGTAAACGCTTTGATAATACAGTTTAATGTTAACTTTTGTGGCACTGTTGGGATGCAGAAATTTGGAGCAACTAAGTGTACTCTTTAGCATGGCATAGTTCTGTTGTCATAGAAAATCTTGCAAACTTTTCTCTTAGCACCGTCCTCCCACCGCTGACGACCAAAAGTCATTGGTTGGTTGCTTAAAATGTATCATTGCGCGCCCCCACCCACTGCAAAAATATCAAGTTAACAAAAATTCCTAAGGCAGTAGTCACAAAGCTGGTAGCACTCAGGTGTAAGTCACAGTCAAGTTTGATGCTCTCTGGGGATGAATCTGAAGCACTGTATCAAAGCATGTGGTCTACACCTCACCTTGTTCCATACCCAGATTAATGATTGTACTTTGTGCCTGATCAACTTTCACATGCCCAAAAGGATCCAGGAAGCTTGGATTACATACTTTTCATTCTTCAAGCCTTTTACTTAACTGCTTTCCTCCTCTTGACTAGGCAGTTCAATTCAGGTAGTAAATAGATACTGTATGCATTCTCCTCTAAAAATTTAATCTTCTGGTATACTAAGAAGAGAAAAGCCTTCCTAAATACAATTTATTATATGAGCGTATTTTTTTACAATTATTAAGTGATAGATGGAGTGAGGTAGAATTACGTACTCAACTATCTACTGAAAACCCTCTACTGTTGATCATACTATATGCTAGACTATCTTAATGCTACTTCTGCCTTATTCGCCCTCTTAAATATAAATTATAATAAACACGCATGTAATTTTGTGTGCTTGCTACTTTGTCTAAGAAAGGGAGGCAGCGTAGAAAAATCTTTGTCTACTTGCCTAGGTAAGCATCAAGGAAACTTGTCTCTGCATAGTTCTTAGGATGAAGAGGGAAAAAAATGTATGCAGTAGTGATGTTGATGATGGTCATTTGTTTCTTGTTCAGTTGCTCAGTCTTGTCTGACTCTTTGTGCCTGTAGCACTCCAGGCTCCTCTGTCCTTCACCCTCTTCTGAAGTTTGCTCAGATTCATAGCCATTGAGTCAGTGCTGCTGTCTAACCATTTCATTCTCTGCTGCCCCTTTCTCCTTTTGCCTTTGGTCTTGCCCAACATCAGGGTCTTTTCCAATGAATTGACTGCATCAGGTGACCAAATATTGGAGCTTCAGCTTTTACAACAGTCCTTCCAGTAAACATTCAGGCTGATTTCCTTTAGGATTGACTGGTTTAACTTATACTTATTTTTTAAAATTTACTGTGTGCCGGGCACTCTTCTAAGCAGTTTAAATTTAATCATTTAATCCTCATATATACCTTTGAGGTAGATACTTATAAACCCCATTTTACGGAATTATGAACTGAGCTACACAGTGATTAACTTGCTCCGGATCATTCATCCAAAGAGTGGAGGAATGCAGGATTTGAACGTAGGCTGTCTAGTATCTGAGTCTAAATTCTAAGTCACTGCATTATGACTCTTGCTAAGCTTTCATCTAGATAACAGTTAACAGGGTATGATATAAATGTGACTGTCTATGTAATATGAGAATCTCAAGTTGGGAAATTAAGAAACATGTACTTGAATTTTATACTTCACCTTATGGGTTTCTTAGCAGTAGGAAGTACATACTGATCTTCAGGGGTTGTTCCTCAACCAGAGAACAATGGGCTTTAACAGAATAGTCAGAAAAACACTGTGTATTAGCCGCCTCATTGTTTCTGACTCTTTGATCCCATGGACTGTAAGCTTTCCAGGCTCCTCTGTCCATGGGATTCTCCAGGCAGCAATACTGGAGTGGTTGCCATGCCCTCCTCCAGGGGATCTTCCCAACCCAGGGATCCAACCTGGGGCCCCACACTGTGGGCAGATTCTTTACCATCTGAGCCACTACATAGCCCTGAAAAACACTGTAAAGTAATTCTGAATTGTCTGAACAAAAGACAGTGAAATAAATAAAAACTGTGATTACTGAAAGTCATTAGCTGGGGGGAAATATTTAGAGAAAAAGTTAAATAGCAGTAGAAATAGGTAAGAGAGTCATACATATGTACAAGTAAATGTGAAACTAGAGAGTCAGTGAAATTGGAGCCAAATTCAAAGACAATCTTCAGAGAATTCATAGAGGAAAAAAATTTAAATTCAAAGGACAGGAAATTAAATTGACAGTTGACCTCTCATCAGCAACAGTAGTTGTCAGAATAACATCTGACAAAGGCTGAAGGAAAAGCACAGTCAAGAAATACTTCTATACTTAGCTAAACTTATTCAAAACTAAGAGCAAAAAACAGACCTCATGTTAACAGTTAGTGTATCTCAGTGAAGGGTACATGGGATATTTCTGTTCTGTTTCAGCAACTATTCTATAAATTATGTCAAAATTGAAATGAAAACCCAGAATTTTAGAGAAACTACTGGGAAGCTTACCACTTGAAGCTAAATATTTTAAAAGATGGACTTCCCCGGTGGCGCTAGTGGTAAAGAACCTGCTTGTCAGTGCAGGAGGCATAAGAGACACAGGTTCAATTCCTGGGTCAAGAAGGTCTCCTGGACGGGAGAGCATGTTAGCCTATTCCAGTATTCTAAGTCACTGCATTATGACTCTTGCTAAGCTTTCATCTAGATAACAGTTAACAGGGTATGATATAAATGTGACTGTCTATGTAATATGAGAATCTCAAGTTGGGAAATTAAGAAACATGTACTTGAATTTTATACTTCACCTTATGGGTTTCTTAGCAGTAGGAAGTACATACTGATCTTCAGGGGTTGTTCCTCAACCAGAGAACAATGGGCTTTAACAGAATAGTCAGAAAAACACTGTGTATTAGCCGCCTCATTGTTTCTGACTCTTTGATCCCATGGACTGTAAGCTTTCCAGGCTCCTCTGTCCATGGGATTCTCCAGGCAGCAATACTGGAGTGGTTGCCATGCCCTCCTCCAGGGGATCTTCCCAACCCAGGGATCCAACCTGGGGCCCCACACTGTGGGCAGATTCTTTACCATCTGAGCCACTACATAGCCCTGAAAAACACTGTAAAGTAATTCTGAATTGTCTGAACAAAAGACAGTGAAATAAATAAAAACTGTGATTACTGAAAGTCATTAGCTGGGGGGAAATATTTAGAGAAAAAGTTAAATAGCAGTAGAAATAGGTAAGAGAGTCATACATATGTACAAGTAAATGTGAAACTAGAGAGTCAGTGAAATTGGAGCCAAATTCAAAGACAATCTTCAGAGAATTCATAGAGGAAAAAAATTTAAATTCAAAGGACAGGAAATTAAATTGACAGTTGACCTCTCATCAGCAACAGTAGTTGTCAGAATAACATCTGACAAAGGCTGAAGGAAAAGCACAGTCAAGAAATACTTCTATACTTAGCTAAACTTATTCAAAACTAAGAGCAAAAAACAGACCTCATGTTAACAGTTAGTGTATCTCAGTGAAGGGTACATGGGATATTTCTGTTCTGTTTCAGCAACTATTCTATAAATTATGTCAAAATTGAAATGAAAACCCAGAATTTTAGAGAAACTACTGGGAAGCTTACCACTTGAAGCTAAATATTTTAAAAGATGGACTTCCCAGGTGGCGCTAGTGGTAAAGAACCTGCTTGTCAGTGCAGGAGGCATAAGAGACACAGGTTCAATTCCTGGGTCAAGAAGGTCTCCTGGACGGGAGAGCATGTTAGCCTATTCCAGTATTCTTGCCTGGAGAATCTAATGGACAGAGGAGCCTGGAGGGCTATTGTCTGTAGAGTTGTAAGAGTTAGACACAACTGAAGCCACTTAGCATTGATGCACACACACAGTGTTAAAAGAAAAAGTAAGCAAAGGAAGGAAATTGAACTTAAAAGGAGGAAATGGGAGGCAAGAAGAAATGGTAATCAAAGAAATTGGTAAATGTGGGTAAATATCAATAATCAATAAATAGTATTAATACTTACATATTCTAAGCGTATTTTGTGTAGTTTTCACAGCAGACATGTAGTATAGGTACTAATATTTTTTTTCCATTTGAAAGGGCTCATACAGCCCCCAGCACAATGAACAGAAAAGGACTGAACTAAGTTACTTCTCTGTGAAATTTGAGAATTCCAAAAGTAAAGAGAAAATCTTTAAACTTCCCAAAGAAGGGATAAATACATCACCGGAAAAGAAACAAAATTAGAATGTCACCAGACTTCTCAGTAGCAGCTCTTGAAGGTAGTTAGCAGTGTACCATTGCCTTTAGTATCCTGAGGAAAATATCTTTAACTTGGTGTTCAGTATTTAATCAGACAGTCAATTACATGTCAAATGCAAGCATTTAAATCATTTTTCTTCCAGGAACCCTTTCTTTAAGAAACGACCGTGGGAATTCCCTGGTGGTCCAGTGGCTAAGACTCTGTGCTTCCAATGCAGGGGGCCAGGTTCGATTCCTGGTCAAGGAACTAGATCCCACATGCTACAACTGAGAACCAGTGCAGCCAAATAAATATAAATAAAATATTAAAAAAAAAAAAAAAAAACGACCGTAATGTGTTGCTGTTGTTCACTTGCTAAGTTGTCAGACCCTGCCACCCCATAGACCGTGGCATGCCCGGCTGTCCTTTACTAGGGAGATACTGAACTGGAATGTGTGATTTTTACAGAATAAACTGAGGAGGATGAAACAAGGAGGAGCTGATTCTCAGAAAGAGGGCATCAATCTTGGAAAGGAACCAAAGGAAACATTCCTTGAGAGCAGCTAGTAAAGATGCAAGAAGCAAGAAGCTACATAGTTCTGTGAAGAAACAAAAAGAAAATGTGACTTAGTACATCTACTTACATGTTTAGGTATTTGGAAATTACAGGTCTTGTAGAGAGCTAATTGAAGTGTTTTGCAGTCCTTGGTGGCTCAGAGATAAAGAATCTGCTTGCCAATGCAGGAGGTACTGATTCAAACCTTAGGTCAAGAAGATCCCCTGGAGAAAGTGAAAAATGTTAGTCAGTCATGCTCGACTCTTTACCAGCCTATAGGCTGTAGCACGCCGAGCTCTGGAGTGGGTAGCCATTGCCTTCTCGAGGTGATCTTGATCCAGGGACTGACCTCGGTCTCCTGCATTGCAGGCAGATTCTTTACTGTCTGAGCCACCATGGGAACCCCATAAGATGTTAGTTGTTACAGGTAATAGTTGCCATTTTAAACCTTTTATTGCTTATGATATTCTAGAAATCTTTTTGCTCACATTAATTTGTTTTTGTAAGAGTTAAGATAATATGGGCATGCTCAGTTGTCTCCAACCTTTGTGACCCCTACCAGGCTCCTCCACTATTCATGGAGTTTTCCAGATAAGAATACTGGAGTAGGTTGCCATTTCCTTCTCAAGGGAATCTTCCTGACCAAGGGATCAAACCCTGCATCAACAGGCAGGTTCTTTACCACTGAGCCACCTGCAAAGCCCCCAAAAGGGTAAAAATTTGTTTAAGAAAGCATTTTACAGTATGGTTTTTTATTCCCCAAACTGCTGGTAGTGGGGTAGAATTTGAGGATGTATTATTTGGGAAACCTTGCATGATGCTGCCACCCACCAGGAAAGATAACATGGACACAGATGTGGGGAAGACAGTCAGTTCAGTTTACAGATCTTGTGTTTAAGTCAACAAGGAGACCACGTGAGATGTGCCTTAGTAGATGAGTTTAAATATCTACCTAGACTCAGGAGTAAAGATAGCTTTCAATCCATAAACGAATAAGTTGAGAACGTACTATGTGTCACAGAATTGTTATTTCTATCTCTGTAGAACTAATGAAGGGCTTAAGGACAGTGGATGAAGAGATGGGAAAGGGAGAAAGAAAATGGGAGAAAACTGGAAAAAAGAAAGAAAGTAGCAGGAAAGGAAAAGGAGGATTTATTGTCAAAGCGAGGAAAGCTAAGTATGGTGTTCATTCTCATACAGGGGTGAGAAGTGTGAGCACTAGAAAAGAGAACAGGGGTTTTCTTATGTTTTACTGTTTATATTGCAAACTGTTCCAGGTTTGAGGCAATATAAAAAACTCTCCCCTACATATGTATATGTTTTGTGTTAAGTACTGATTCAAACCTTAGGTCAAGAAGATCCCTGGAGAAAGTGAAAATGTTAGTCAGTCATGCTCGACTCTTTACCAGCCTATAGGCTGTAGCACGCCGAGCTCTGGAGTGGGTAGCCATTGCCTTCTCGAGGTGATCTTGATCCAGGGACTGACCTCGGTCTCCTGCATTGCAGGCAGATTCTTTACTGTCTGAGCCACCATGGGAACCCCATAAGATGTTAGTTGTTACAGGTAATAGTTGCCATTTTAAACCTTTTATTGCTTATGATATTCTAGAAATCTTTTTGCTCACATTAATTTGTTTTTGTAAGAGTTAAGATAATATGGGCATGCTCAGTTGTCTCCAACCTTTGTGACCCCTACCAGGCTCCTCCACTATTCATGGAGTTTTCCAGATAAGAATACTGGAGTAGGTTGCCATTTCCTTCTCAAGGGAATCTTCCTGACCAAGGGATCAAACCCTGCATCAACAGGCAGGTTCTTTACCACTGAGCCACCTGCAAAGCCCCCAAAAGGGTAAAAATTTGTTTAAGAAAGCATTTTACAGTATGGTTTTTTATTCCCCAAACTGCTGGTAGTGGGGTAGAATTTGAGGATGTATTATTTGGGAAACCTTGCATGATGCTGCCACCCACCAGGAAAGATAACATGGACACAGATGTGGGGAAGACAGTCAGTTCAGTTTACAGATCTTGTGTTTAAGTCAACAAGGAGACCACGTGAGATGTGCCTTAGTAGATGAGTTTAAATATCTACCTAGACTCAGGAGTAAAGATAGCTTTCAATCCATAAACGAATAAGTTGAGAACGTACTATGTGTCACAGAATTGTTATTTCTATCTCTGTAGAACTAATGAAGGGCTTAAGGACAGTGGATGAAGAGATGGGAAAGGGAGAAAGAAAATGGGAGAAAAACTGGAAAAAAGAAAGAAAGTAGCAGGAAAGGAAAAGGAGGATTTATTGTCAAAGCGAGGAAAGCTAAGTATGGTGTTCATTCTCATACAGGGGTGAGAAGTGTGAGCACTAGAAAAGAGAACAGGGGTTTTCTTATGTTTTACTGTTTATATTGCAAACTGTTCCAGGTTTGAGGCAATATAAAAAACTCTCCCCTACATATGTATATGTTTTGTGTTAAGTACTTGAGTTTTAATTAAGGGGAAAAGGAAGATGTCAGAAAGCCTGAGTAGACTGAAAATGTTACCTGACTATACCTATAAAATACTAATGTCCAAGATAATTTATAAAAGTAAACCTTAATGAAACTATGCGGAGTGATAGGTTTATAATTCTGAGATAGGTAAAATAAACCCCCAGTATATAATGAAAATTTGTTGGAAGTAAGATAAACCCCTAATCTGTGATGACTACGTGACTTTAAAGCTTTCATATGGAGAATTCCCTGTTAATACAGTGGTTATGACTCTGCACTTTCACCCAGGTTTATTCCCTTGTCAGAGAACTAAGATCCAACAAGGCACACAGTGCAGGCAAACAAAGAAAAGCTTTCATACGAAAATTGTAAACAAGTTAAAAAATAAAAATGATGCAATAAAATACACAGTAAACCTGTACACTACAAACTATCGCATGCACCATGTTAATGGATTGTTGTTACTTAGTCACTAAGTTGGGTCCAGCTCCTTTGCAGCCCTACACACTGCAAATTTCCAGACTCCTCTCTCCATGGAATTCTCCAGGCAAGAATTCTGTAGGGGATTGCCATTTCCTTTTCTGGAGGATCCTTCTGACTCAGGGATGAAACCTGTGCCCCCTGCATTGGCAGGCTAATTCTTTACTGCTGAGCCACCAGGAAAGCCCCGTGTTTAGTGGTTTAGATACTCAATATTTTTAAAATGTAAATATCCAAATGTCAGAAAAAAAAGTGCAATCCCTGTCACATTTAGAGGATGCATTTTTTGTAGAGATGACAAGCTGTTTCTTATGGAAATCATATGGAAATGCTAAGCATCTAGACAATATCTTGGAACCTTGGGAAAGAATAATTTGGAAGATTAATAACTACCTGATTTCAAGTCAATATAAAACTACGGCAGGCTTCCAGGTGGAGCTAATGGTAAAGAATCCACCTGCCAGTGCAGGAGACATAGGCGACACAGGTTTGATCCCTGAGTGGGGAAGATCCCTTGAGGAGGGCATGGCAGTCCACTCCAGTATTCTTCCCTAGAGAATCCAATGGATAGAGGAGCCTGGTGGGCTGCAGACCTTAGGGTCACAAAGAATTGGACGCGACTAAAGTGCCTTAGCACATGTATACACATAGCAGTCAAGGCAGTCTGGTTCTGGTATACGCTGGACCAATGTAATAATCAGCCCAGAAGTGGACCCAGACTTAAAAGTTACTTGATTTTCAGTCAGAAGAAAAAAAAAGCCGAATCAAGTCAATAGATAAAGGGATCCATCAGCAGATGATCTGAAACAACAGGATATACAGTATGTCAAAAAAGGAAATCTTTGACCTGTAGTTTGTTCTGCCATTAATGGATTATAGACCAAGAGTAAAAGTAAACGTTGTAGGGGAAAAATAAGAGAATAAAAGCTCTGTTTTGGAGATAGGTAAGATCCAACAAGGCACACAGTGCAGGCAAACAAAGAAAAGCTTTCATACGAAACTTGTAAACAAGTTAAAAAATAAAAATGATGCAATAAAATACACAGTAAACCTGTACACTACAAACTATCGCATGCACCATGTTAATGGATTGTTGTTACTTAGTCACTAAGTTGGGTCCAGCTCCTTTGCAGCCCACACACTGCAAATTTCCAGACTCCTCTCTCCATGGAATTCTCCAGGCAAGAATTCTGTAGGGGATTGCCATTTCCTTTTCTGGAGGATCCTTCTGACTCAGGGATGAAACCTGTGCCCCCTGCATTGGCAGGCTAATTCTTTACTGCTGAGCCACCAGGAAAGCCCCGTGTTTAGTGGTTTAGATACTCAATATTTTTAAAATGTAAATATCCAAATGTCAGAAAAAAGTGCAATCCCTGTCACATTTAGAGGATGCATTTTTTGTAGAGATGACAAGCTGTTTCTTATGGAAATCATATGGAAATGCTAAGCATCTAGACAATATCTTGGAACCTTGGGAAAGAATAATTTGGAAGATTAATAACTACCTGATTTCAAGTCAATATAAAACTACGGCAGGCTTCCAGGTGGAGCTAATGGTAAAGAATCCACCTGCCAGTGCAGGAGACATAGGCGACACAGGTTTGATCCCTGAGTGGGGAAGATCCCTTGAGGAGGGCATGGCAGTCCACTCCAGTATTCTTCCCTAGAGAATCCAATGGATAGAGGAGCCTGGTGGGCTGCAGACCTTAGGGTCACAAAGAATTGGACGCGACTAAAGTGCCTTAGCACATGTATACACATAGCAGTCAAGGCAGTCTGGTTCTGGTATACGCTGGACCAATGTAATAATCAGCCCAGAAGTGGACCCAGACTTAAAAGTTACTTGATTTTCAGTCAGAAGAAAAAAAAAGCCGAATCAAGTCAATAGATAAAGGGATCCATCAGCAGATGATCTGAAACAACAGGATATACAGTATGTCAAAAAAGGAAATCTTTGACCTGTAGTTTGTTCTGCCATTAATGGATTATAGACCGAAGAGTAAAAAGTAAACGTTGTAGGGGAAAAAATAAGAGAATAAAAGCTCTGTTTTGGAGATAGGTAAAAGTTTCTTAGAACACAAATCATAAAAGATTAAATAGATAAACTAGACCTTATTAACAAACTTAAAACTCTGAGAGATGCTGATTTTTAAAACATGGAAAGACAAAGACCAGGAAGAAAACACAATATACTTATCTAGGGACTAAATCTAGAATATGGAAAGAATACAGCTGAACAAGACACATAAGTTAAAAAATGGGCAAAATATCTGATTATACCTAACCAAAGAAGAAAGTATGAATGGCTTGCTATCCCAGCAAGTAGTACTTGATACCCATTAGAATGACTAAAATAACAGGATTGACAATACAAAGTGTTAGTAGAATGTGGATAAAATAACAGGATTGACAATACAAAGTGTTAGTAGAATGTGGATAAAATAACAGGATTGACAATACAAAGTGTTAGTAGAATGTGGAACAGCTGGAACTCTCATACATTGCTGGTACAAATGCAAATGAAAAATGGTACAGCCAATCTGGAAAACTGATTAACAATTTCTTATAAAGTTAAAATTATTCTTAAAGTATGACTCAGTGCTCTTTCTAAATGTTTGCTCAGGAGAAATGAAAATTTCTGTTGGCACGAATATTTGTATATACTAACCCATACCAGCATTTTTATGATCCAAAACTGGAAATATCAAATAGAAACAGTTAAATTGTACTGTGTTTATATAGTGGAAGTCTATATGAATTAGCTAATAGAGGCATCATGAAAAATCTTAGAAACATGCTAAATGAAAAAAGCCAGATTTTTTTGTTTTAAAAGTACAATATGATTCCAGTTTACATGAAACTATGGGAAAGACTAACCTATAATCAGTCATTCTTAAAACTAACCTTGTTTCAGTAGTTGCATGTGACTCCCAAGTGTGCCTTTTATAACTGATCTCAGGGAACAGTGGCTTGATTTTGAATTTTGATTAAGCCACAGAAAAGAAGGTCTGTGATAAGTACATAGTTTGCTAGCTCTTTTCAGAATTTTTCCCCCCCGCCGAAAGGATTTTGTACCATAAGTCAATATCAAAGAATGATTTTAATTAGATTGAGACATATTTAGTGCTGGTGCAGCTTTGAATTAGCTTTACTAAGAATTCAGACTTGATCATTGATTAATAGTTCTTGCATTTTTGGTAGAAACCACTTCAGAGCTTACCACCCCTCTTCCCACTCTGAAGTCAGGAATTTTAGCAGGACCTTCAATGTCTCTAGCAGGGATGTTCAGTTTTACTTAATTTTGTGTTTTGCATTTCCATTACTCAAACAACTTGAAATTGTTAGTATTTGCTTCTTTTGCCTGTATATTTAAAGGTGTAATATGTAAAACATTGCATAGACCATCAAGTACTATTTAATACAAAATTATACAGCACATACTTGTGTAACTACCACCCAGGTCAAGAGGTAGAATATTATCAGCATTCCAGCCTTGTGCATCTCTTCCTATTCTTAATTCCTGCCCTCAGCCTTAGAGATAACCACTTTCCTAACTTGTATTATAATTTTCTTGCCTAACTTTTATACTTCGTATACATCTCTAAGCGAAATAATTTTTAGAACTTGTTTTTTATACTCATCTAAATGAAGACTTTCCATTTGTGTCATTTTGTGCCTTCTTCCCCTCAATAACACGGCAGTGAGAATTGTCCAGTGTGTTGGATGAAACTGCCATTCATTTTCATTTTATGTAGTAGTATTATGTATGAATGGAGTACAGTTCATTTTTTTCCCTTTTATTTATTTTTTTTTAATTAATTTTGGCCTCTTGGTTTTTTTAAAACATTGTATGTATGTATGTATGTAAGTATTTTCATCCATCTTTGGCCTGTGTGGGCCTTCAATTGCAGCGGCCTCTCTCATTGCAGAGCACTGGCTCTGGGCACATGAAATCCAGAGCGCTGGCTCTTTATTGGACACACCAGCCCAGCCGCTCCACTGCATGCGTGATCTTCCCGGGCCAGGGATCAAACCGGTGCCCCTTGCACTGCAAGGTAGGCGCTTTACCCACTGGACCACCAGGGAAGCCCTATTGGTTTTTTATTTATTTTCATACATGTTTATTCTTTGGCCTGTGTGGGCCTCCATTGCAGTGGCTTCTCATTGTAGAACACCAGCTCTAGGTGCATGCACTCCAGAGCACTGACTGTTAATTGGACACACGGGTCCAACCATTCCGTGGCACATGGGATCTTCCCAGACCAGGGATTAGCTTTACTAAGAATTCAGACTTGATCATTGATTAATAGTTCTTGCATTTTTGGTAGAAACCACTTCAGAGCTTACCACCCCTCTTCCCACTCTGAAGTCAGGAATTTTAGCAGGACCTTCAATGTCTCTAGCAGGGATGTTCAGTTTTACTTAATTTTGTGTTTTGCATTTCCATTACTCAAACAACTTGAAATTGTTAGTATTTGCTTCTTTTGCCTGTATATTTAAAGGTGTAATATGTAAAACATTGCATAGACCATCAAGTACTATTTAATACAAAATTATACAGCACATACTTGTGTAACTACCACCCAGGTCAAGAGGTAGAATATTATCAGCATTCCAGCCTTGTGCATCTCTTCCTATTCTTAATTCCTGCCCTCAGCCTTAGAGATAACCACTTTCCTAACTTGTATTATAATTTTCTTGCCTAACTTTTATACTTATACATCTCTAAGCGAAATAATTTTTAGAACTTGTTTTTTATACTCATCTAAATGAAGACTTTCCATTTGTGTCATTTTGTGCCTTCTTCCCCTCAATAACACGGCAGTGAGAATTGTCCAGTGTGTTGGATGAAACTGCCATTCATTTTCATTTTATGTAGTAGTATTATGTATGAATGGAGTACAGTTCATTTTTTCCCTTTTATTTATTTTTTTAATTAATTTTGGCCTCTTGGTTTTTTTAAAACATTGTATGTATGTATGTATGTAAGTATTTTCATCCATCTTTGGCCTGTGTGGGCCTTCAATTGCAGCGGCCTCTCTCATTGCAGAGCACTGGCTCTGGGCACATGAAATCCAGAGCGCTGGCTCTTTATTGGACACACCAGCCCAGCCGCTCCACTGCATGCGTGATCTTCCCGGGCCAGGGATCAAACCGGTGCCCCTTGCACTGCAAGGTAGGCGCTTTACCCACTGGACCACCAGGGAAGCCCTATTGGTTTTTTATTTATTTTCATACATGTTTATTCTTTGGCCTGTGTGGGCCTCCATTGCAGTGGCTTCTCATTGTAGAACACCAGCTCTAGGTGCATGCACTCCAGAGCACTGACTGTTAATTGGACACACGGGTCCAACCATTCCGTGGCACATGGGATCTTCCCAGACCAGGGATTGAACTGGTGCCCCTTGCATTGCAAGGCAGACTATCCACTGGACCACCAGGGAAACCCACTTTTTAAAAATTGAAGTATCGTTGATGTGAAGAGCTGACTCATTGGAAATGACCCTGATGCTACGAAAAACTGAGGGCAGGAGAAGGGGGTACAGAGGATGAGATATTTGGATGGATGGCATCACTGACTCAGTGCACATGAGTTTGAACAAACTCAGGGAGATAATAATGGACAGAGAAGCCTGGCATGCTGCAGTTCATGGGGTCACAAAGAGTCGGACACAACTTAGCAACTGAACAAGAACAACAACAATAGTTGATGTACTATACTGTGTTCATTTCTGCTCAGTAGTAAAATAACTCAGTTACACACACATATATATTCTTTTTTAATATTCTTTTCCATTATGGTTTATTTTGCTATGCAGAGGACCTTGTTGTTGATCCATTTTATATGTAATTAGTTTCCGTCTACTAACCCTGAACCCCCAGTCCATTCCTTCCCTACCCTCTACCCATTTGGCAGCCACAGGTCTCTTCTCTTGTGCCTGAGTCTGTTTCATAAATTTGTTCATTTGTGCAATATTTTAGATTCCATATACAAGTGATATGATATCATTTGTCTTTCTCTTTTCGATTACTTAGTATGATAATCTCTAGTCTCATCCATGTTGCTGCAAATGGCATTGTTTTGTTCTTTATGTCTGAGTGATATTCCATTGTAAGTATGTACCACATCTTTATCCATTTCTCTCTATGGGCATTTATGTTGCTTCCATGTCTTAGATATTGTGAATGGTGTTGCTATGAACATAGAAGTGCGTGGATCTCTTTGAATTAATAGTTTTTCTGGGTATATGTGCAGGAGTGGGATTGCTGTATCATATGGTAAGTCTATTTTTAGTTTTCTGAGGAACTTCCATACTGTTTTACATAGTGGTTGTACCAATTTATATTCCTGCCAGCAGTGTAGAGGGGGTTCCCTTTTCTTCATACTTTCTCTAGCATTTGTTATTTGTAGGATTTTTAATGGTGGCTGTTCTGACCTGGTGTGAGGTGGTATTTTGTTGTAGTTTTGTTTTGTATTTCTCTAATAATTAGCAGTCTTGAGCATCTTTTCATGTACCTATTGGCTACCTGTATCTTCTTTGAAGGAATGTCTCTAGATCTTCTGTCCATTTTTTGATTAGGTTGTTTTTTTTTTTGGTTGTTGAGTAGTATGGGCTGTTTGTATATTTTGGAAATTAAGTCCATGTGGATTACATTGTATGCAAATATTTTTTCCCATTCTGTGGATTGTCTCTTCGTTCAAGTAAAAATTTATTTTCGGGGGAGGTGCTATAGACTTTTAGGTTGTTTCCTGAAAATTCACACCTATTACAGATTATTTTTGCTACTTCATTCTGCTGTTTGCTGTTTTAATTTTGATAACCGATAAGAGCATCTTATATCAGTATAGCTGTTTATAATATATGCAATGCCCTTGTGCACATAAGAATTTAGCCCTCATTTCAG
This sequence comes from Tragulus kanchil, assembly GCA_022376925.1. Taxonomy (NCBI): domain Eukaryota; kingdom Metazoa; phylum Chordata; class Mammalia; order Artiodactyla; family Tragulidae; genus Tragulus; species Tragulus kanchil. The sequence continues at coordinate 49,223,766 of JAIOJX010000029.1, read as the reverse complement.
ACCTATGAAGTGACATAGGCAGTATAGCATTCCATTTTTTATAACTAACAGTAGAGCTTGCCACTCGGTCAAGCTAACATTGCTAAAAATTAGCATAGTATTAACAGTTGCTACGGTTCTTCTGTTTTAAAGTCTAAATTCTAATTTTTATTCAGTTCTGGTTTGTAGAAATTTAGCATGTTTAGTACCCAGAGTTAGTATTCCACGTTAGAAAGGGATGGGGATGAGTTATTTGGCTAAAGATATGCCTCATAGCCTGATTTTTTTTTTCTTTTTTCTTTTCTAAGTCGTGGCCTTATTGTTGTTTTTTTGGAAGTAGACTTAAAAAGTTTTATTTAATGAATGTATGTCTAGGGTGTTGGAGCATAAATTCTTTAAATGGTCAGCACTGAAACTGTTCACACGAGTACAAAGCTTATATTTGCTGCATTTGATTTAGGTGTGGTAAGTGAGGAGGAGGGGAAGGGCTGAAAAAGTTACATTTTTGACCAGAGCATCCAGCTAGCACATTTTTACTCATGCCAGTCTCTGAAAGTCAGGAATCTGAGCTTTTAATAAAGCAGGGAAGCTCTGCCAGTCGCTAAGTAGCCTGACAGTTACTTGAGCTTTTCTAAAATTGTATGTCGTCTAATGAAACTAAGAGCTTGTGAAGTGCTTCTGTGGTGCCCTGTAGGATTTTTAATGGTGGCTGTTCTGACCTGGTGTGAGGTGGTATTTTGTTGTAGTTTTGTTTTGTATTTCTCTAATAATTAGCAGTCTTGAGCATCTTTTCATGTACCTATTGGCTACCTGTATCTTCTTTGAAGGAATGTCTCTAGATCTTCTGTCCATTTTTTGATTAGGTTGTTTTTTTTTTTGGTTGTTGAGTAGTATGGGCTGTTTGTATATTTTGGAAATTAAGTCCATGTGGATTACATTGTATGCAAATATTTTTTCCCATTCTGTGGATTGTCTCTTCGTTCAAGTAAAAATTTATTTTCGGGGGAGGTGCTATAGACTTTTAGGTTGTTTCCTGAAAATTCACACCTATTACAGATTATTTTTGCTACTTCATTCTGCTGTTTGCTGTTTTAATTTTGATAACCGATAAGAGCATCTTATATCAGTATAGCTGTTTATAATATATGCAATGCCCTTGTGCACATAAGAATTTAGCCCTCATTTCAGACCTATGAAGTGACATAGGCAGTATAGCATTCCATTTTTTATAACTAACAGTAGAGCTTGCCACTCGGTCAAGCTAACATTGCTAAAAATTAGCATAGTATTAACAGTTGCTACGGTTCTTCTGTTTTAAAGTCTAAATTCTAATTTTTATTCAGTTCTGGTTTGTAGAAATTTAGCATGTTTAGTACCCAGAGTTAGTATTCCACGTTAGAAAGGGATGGGGATGAGTTATTTGGCTAAAGATATGCCTCATAGCCTGATTTTTTTTTTCTTTTTTCTTTTCTAAGTCGTGGCCTTATTGTTGTTTTTTTGGAAGTAGACTTAAAAAGTTTTATTTAATGAATGTATGTCTAGGGTGTTGGAGCATAAATTCTTTAAATGGTCAGCACTGAAACTGTTCACACGAGTACAAAGCTTATATTTGCTGCATTTGATTTAGGTGTGGTAAGTGAGGAGGAGGGGAAGGGCTGAAAAAGTTACATTTTTGACCAGAGCATCCAGCTAGCACATTTTTACTCATGCCAGTCTCTGAAAGTCAGGAATCTGAGCTTTTAATAAAGCAGGGAAGCTCTGCCAGTCGCTAAGTAGCCTGACAGTTACTTGAGCTTTTCTAAAATTGTATGTCGTCTAATGAAACTAAGAGCTTGTGAAGTGCTCTGTGGTGCTGTAGTCCAGTTTGACCCCTTATTTATGTATGGAATGTGCTGAGCTGTGTTTAAAGCCAAGTTTAGTTGTTGATGTTGTTGCAAAGTGACACTTCTTTTGTTATCTTAAGGTTTTTTTTTTTTTTTTAATCTAAGGTTTTCAAAATGGACATGATTTAAGCAACTTTGAGCTTAGGAAAGCTATTAGTATATTTAATACTATTATATATATGTGTATACTGTTTATATATATATATACACACACACACACACTATATATATATATATATACACACACACACACACTGTTAGTATATTAGTATATTTATTAGTGTCAGTGTTGAAGTTTTTTTATGACAAAGTCAGTACTTATCTAAAGGTATTATGTATAGATGTGTTTTAAGTATATACATTTGCAAAAACTTCTAAAAATTTTCGTTTAGAAAAGCAAGAAGATGGAAAATGTATTGGTATGATATTCCAAGGCATGTTTGAAACATTTTTGGACTTAAATGTTTACTTAACAAATGAAAACCTGTGGAATTGAAAACATCCCCTTGATTTGAAAATATATTTCATCATGTCTGTTATCTAAGTAGTATACTTGAGTATCTTTTCTGTCTTGTCTCCAAAAATGGAAGCACAAGTTTCTATACTTAACATTCTTCAACTAAACATTAAGAAAGAGGAAATACTGTGAATGTCATTTTCAGAGTAGTAAAGCTCTTCTTTATTTTGCAAATTTCAAGAGAAAATAAAGAATAGCTTGACTCTGAATGTGAAGGAAAGTTGAATTTGTGAAAATGTTGATTATAAATAGGGAAGCAATTTATTAATTTTAAGTGTTAAACAGAAGAAACATTTACCTAGTTAAAAAGAAAGTGAAACACCTTTCAAGGGTAAATTTGGTAGTTTAATATGGTTTCTGGCAAGGTCAATTATAAATAAAAAGGGAGTTGTCTGGCTTTGTATTTAGATGAGAAAATAAGATGATAGAATATTTAATAGATTTTAAAACCTTCAATTTCAAATCCAGTAGATTTGAAGCATCAGAGTAAGTCAGTGTTTGTATGTGCTACTGCAGCAGTGATGAACATAAGGAATTTCAATTTCAAACAAAGGCATGTTTGTTTTCATAGAATTGGTAAAAAGAGATTTCACAGTACTTTCTTAATGGCCAATTTTTAAAATTCAGAGTGGAATTCAGCCTGTTTAAATAAGTAGCCGCACTGAAATAACATTCATGATATTGTAAATTTAACCCTTTGCTCTAATATTCTTGCTCCAGAAATAAATGAAACATGCTATTCTTTTGAGCTTATAAACCTTCATAGTATTTACTGACAGAGCCAATTGGAAGACTGCTACTTCTTTGTTTCAGAGTTTGGGTGAGGTGAGGAATGTTCATCTCTTCTTGTAGATAAGCATTCCAGTTTCTGACTTGTAACTGTGGCAGAAGTGGACCTTTTCTTCCTTCTTATCTTTTTCTCTGAACATAGTGTGTTATAGGACATGTCCTTTGAACTGTGTAGGATGAGGGTCCCAGTTATGACCTGTATTGGTAACAGTGAACATATATGCATTAATCTTCATTGAAGATCTTCTGTACAAATATAAAAATAACTGTCATTTTATGTTTTACTTGGTTTAGACTCATGTCTTTGGGAAAACCTTTTATAGTCACAAAATGGAATGCTCTACAAAACCCAGGATTACTGTCTCCTTTCAGTGGCTGTGTTACTGATAACCTGACACTCAAAAAATTACTCAAATATTTTTTTGTTGAATGACAGTTTATTAAAAGCTCGATTTTTTTTCAGTGTTTATTTTTTTTTTTGGAAATACTCTCAATTTTGTCAGAGATTTAAGAAGCAAAAGCTTCTAAAGATAAGTAAGGTAACTTGTCTTCTTCTCTTTCTTTTCTAGACTAACCGTTGAGGCCCTGAATCAAGACAGCAGTTTTTTTGTACCTTTCCTGGTGATTCACAAACAAGTCTCTGTAGAGCCAGAAGCAAAGGAAGAAAAGAATCCAGCCTTTTCTTTATTAGATTGACTATATAAGGTACTTGGCTTCCAGGAACAAAAACACAGAGAAGTAATAAAGTTAATACTTTAGCATTATTGGACATTGATCATACTGAGAAGTGTGCTTTGTGAAACTTCCTGAGTTGAGATTTGGAAACTTCCTTGGTGCTCATCTACAAGTTGGACTATCAGCATGAGTGAATTCTGGTTGTGTTTCAACTGCTGTATTGCAGAACAACCTCAGCCTGTAAGTATGAAGTAAGAAATGTACAAATGAGGTGGTGGTGGTAGCTTAATAGCTGAGTTGTGTCCAACTCTTGTGACTCCAAGGACTGTAGCCTCCCATGCTTCTCTGTCCATGGGATTCTCCAGGGAAGAGTACTGGAGTGGGTTGCTGTTTGCTTCTCCAAGGGATCTTCCTGACCCAGGAATTGAACCTGGGTCTCCTGCATTACAGGCAGATTCTTTACTGACTGAGCCCATACAGAGTGCTTATTATACATACTGCTGGAGTCTGTGGTTAAGAATCAGGGCCCTAGTAAAGCCTATCAGTGGAATTCTAGAAATCTGGCTAAAGAAAGAGAGAAGCAGATTTTTTTTTGAGTGAATGGTATCTGTGAAGAACAGTGCTAGACTGTTGTATGTGATTGAGAAGGTTGTAGACTGGCTTCTGGAGAAACTGTGAGAGGAAAGGGAGACAGTCTGATGTGGAACAGCCAAGTCGGTTGGTGGGTGAAAGATGCCAAGATGTCGTAGCCAAGTTGCCTTACAGCCTTCTTGATTTACCATCTCATTTTCCTCAGAGCAGTTCTCTGTGGAAGATGCTGTTATCCTTATGTTTCAATTGAAATAGGTTCAGTTGCTTGTCCAAAACAAATAGTAAGTCGTCTTGACTGACCCTTCTTGGTGCCTGTCCCACTTTTTTGCCCTTTTAGCCTGTGCACATTTTGTTGCCTCTGCCAAATTCTACCCTCTCCCTCCTAGATCAAATATCAGCTTTGTGACGTCTTCCCCAACTTTCCCCTGACTTAGATGCTACCTCATCTATATTTCCACCAGTACTTTTAGTTCATTTTTCTATGGTACGATGGAACTTCTTGCATAGTAACTAACTGTACTGTATTCTCTCCCACCAAGTTCTGAATTCTTTAGAGACCCTGACCATTATTTGCTTTATATCTTTAGTATCAAATCTAATACCTTGGAGAATATGGCTATTACATGCTCGTTGGTTTGCTGGCTGACTGGCTGAGTAAATGAAGTTCTATTGTGTTGTGTTTTGCTTAACATTTGTAACAATATAAAAGGAAGAAAGAGGTATAATCTTAAGGTCTCCTCAGATCCTTTCTGACCTGGTTTCGCTGGTCATACATGCATAGTCATTTTCTAATTTTCCTAGTATATGCAATTGTTTTTGAATGTCTTAGTCTTTAATGTCTGGCTTTGGAAAGGGGAAAACAAGAAAACATTGGGTGGGTAGGAGAAGAAAGGGCACTTTCTTTGTAAATCCTCTGGAAGTCACTTCAGCCAGAGGGTGAGAGGCTTGCAGCAATTGGGGCGTTACAGCAGTGGCAGGCCACCTGCTTGTCTGCTCCTCTGTGATCAGAAGCAGAGATATTTGGAGCCTTGGGTCCTTTTGGCCCATGCTGGCTCCCCAGAGGTTGTGTGCAAGGTGTGCAAAGACCACAGCTGTAGGGATGCTGTTGCGGGGTGGGGAGGCTGCCACTGTGGAAAGAGCTGACGCTGATGAAAATCAGCTATAATTTACCTTCCAGCTTTTTCCCTGGAAGTTGCAAGCCTTGAGCAGACTCCAGAATTCCAGAATAGATACATCAGACAGATAACGCCGGTGCAGTTTTTGTGGTGGGGATACCGATTCCTGCTGCTAACTGCTCTACCATCTTCCCTTTGGCTACTTTTGTCATACTCTTTTTTCATATTTAGTTCTTTGATCCATAAGGTATGAAGAGTTGCTTTGCATGGCACGAGGTAGAGGTCTGACTCTTCTTTTCATGTTAGTCGGCTATCTAAAAACAGTGTATTAAATAGCCAGTGACATGAACTGGCACCTTTACTATCTATTGCATTTGCATTTATTTAAAGAGACTGTTCCTAAAATCTGTTTTGTTCTATTGGTTATGTATGTTTATACCTGTGCCATTACTATTTAATTGCAGCCGTTCCTAATACATAGATCTTCTTTTTAAACTATACTGATTATGTCTTATTTCTAAGCTGGATTGTTGTTTCATGGGTTTTTATTTTTGTAATTTTTTTTCTTTGAGATATAATGCATCTTTTAAATCCTTTAGGCGTTGACTTTAGGATTGCATTGAATCTAGAATGTAATTGAGAATTGACATCTTTCAAATTTTGTGTAATCCATTGAGAAACATGGTATACACCTTCATTTGTACAGACCTTTTCAGTGTTCTTTTACTAAGTTAAAAGTTTCATCATCTAAGTGTCACATATTTCTTGCTAGGTTTATTTCTAGAATTTTTTTCAATACATTTGTGTTGCTATTCTGAATGAAATTGTTTTGCTAATACATTTCCTAGTTGGATTTCTTTTTTTTTTTTGCTATTGTATAAGCAGTTAATTTTTGTACACCAATTTTTTTTTTATCCAGATACCATACTAAACTTTGTATTTCTTAAATTTCTCCATATATTGACTTCTTTTTGGTCTTCTGATTTATAAACTGTTTTCCCTATTGAAATATTTCTGATTTCAGACCTCCAATATAAAGTTGAACACTGTCAGTGAGGGCTGAATATTCTTGCTTCTCTCGACTTTAATGATAAAGGTTCAAGTTTGCTTAGGCATGAAACGATTGTTTATTTTAGCATCATGTTTATTTTAGTGAGCACATTTACCTGTGTATTTAAGTTATTGTGTATAATTTATCATTTGTGATTTATATTACCGATAATTACTTTTTAACAGTTTTGAAAGATTATAGAATACCTTAGTTCTATTGCCATATTGTTTTTACTATGTCTTGTGTTTTTTGTTGAAACTCATTTGTGATACTACGTCCAGTAAAATAAATTGAGGGAAATAAGCCTATAGTGTGAGTTTTCATGTTTATCTGAGTGGGGGTTAGACTTTATTTACTCTTTGCCGTGGTTGTCGGTGTCACAGGATAAGATTTACTCTGGTGTCCTTGTTTTTGCGCCCTGTTGTCTTTGGTTTCCCTGGGAAGTCTCCTTAAGTACGGTCAGAGAGGTCCAGTTCTTTCCTTGCCACACAGTAGCCCTGTTGATGTATTGGTAAGATGTTGGGGGCGGGGAAGCAGGTACGCTGCTGTGGTTAGGTGTCAAGTCTGTTAGGGAACCTGTGTCCCCTGGGCTGTGACCGACACAAGTGCTTCTCTAGCAAAATAGGTTTTTGGAGAGGAGGCTTTGTTAAGAAGAGCAGGCAAATTTTTACAGTGCCAAATTACAGGAGGGTATTATAAATTGAGCTTCTCTGGTGGCTCAGTGGTAAAGAACCTGCCTACCCATGTAAGAGACATGGGTTCGATCCCTGGTCCAGGAAGATCCCCTGAAGAAGGAAATGGCAATACACTCCAGTATTCTTGCCTGGAAAAACCCCCATGAACAGAGGAGCCTGGTGGGCTATAGTCCATGAAGTTGCAGAGTTGGACACTACTTAGCAACTTAACAGCAGCAGTATTTTGTAAATTACTGAGACAACCCGATCTGGGACCTAGCTTCCATTGTGGTCTGAGTCTGAGAGTTCAGGCAAAGTGTCAAACCTTCCCTGGTCTTCTTTAGTTTAGTTCACTGTGGTTATAGAGATTAGATCCAGTGAAATATTAGTTATCTAAGATGATGCAAGTTAACCTAAACCATAGTGGCTTAAAGCAGACTTTACTATCTCACAGATTCTGTGGATCAGAAATCTAGGCAGTGTGTAACAAAGTCCTCTGACTTAGAATCTCTTTGAGGTGATAGTTAAGGTGTCACCTGGGGCTGTAATTATCTCAGGATTCAATTCAGAGAGGACCTGCATTCTAGCTCACTAGAAGTGTTTATTGGCAGGATTCAGTTCCTCTCTGAATCCTAACAAGAGTCTCACTTGGAATAAGCGCCTCAGTTCCTTGTTGGCTGGCGGCCTCTCTCAGGGCCCTGTTGCTACACAGGGCTCTCCATAGGACAGATCACAAAATGGCATCTGGCTTTCATTAGTGTGAGGAAGAGGGCAAGCAAGAGGGAAGTCAGAATCTTTTTGACATTCCACCTCTTGTGCTACAGTCTGTCCTATAGAGTTAACTCACTAAGTCTAGCTCACACTCCAGGGAGGGGAGTACACAAAGGCATGAATTCCAGGAGATAATATCACTGGAACCAACTTGACTGGCTGCCTACCACAGATGGTCTCCAAGGCCCCTCCCAGCAGTCACATTCTGTAGATTCTCCCGCCTTCTCCCCCAGAAAGAGGCTACCCATTCCATTTCCAGCCCCAACTTCAGAGACTCAGTCAAGTGCCTTGATAACTGTGACACATTCTGCAACTGGAGTGAGCCAACATGAAAAATGAAGTCCAAGAGGAAAATCATCTTATCCAAAAGAGATGGACTGTGAAAAGAAAATGTTGAATTCATTTAGCGGCATCTGTTCATTGCGTTGTCTAGGGCCCTTGGTTCCCCAGGAAGATCCCTGAAGAAGGAAATGGCAATACACTCCAGTATTCTTGCCTGGAAAAACCCCCATGAACAGAGGAGCCTGGTGGGCTATAGTCCATGAAGTTGCAGAGTTGGACACTACTTAGCAACTTAACAGCAGCAGTATTTTGTAAATTACTGAGACAACCCGATCTGGGACCTAGCTTCCATTGTGGTCTGAGTCTGAGATTTCAGGCAAAGTGTCAAACCTTCCTGGTCTTCTTTAGTTTAGTTCACTGTGGTTATAGAGATTAGATCCAGTGAAATATTAGTTATCTAAGATGATGCAAGTTAACCTAAACCATAGTGGCTTAAAGCAGACTTTACTATCTCACAGATTCTGTGGATCAGAAATCTAGGCAGTGTGTAACAAAGTCCTCTGACTTAGAATCTCTTTGAGGTGATAGTTAAGGTGTCACCTGGGGCTGTAATTATCTCAGGATTCAATTCAGAGAGGACCTGCATTCTAGCTCACTAGAAGTGTTTATTGGCAGGATTCAGTTCCTCTCTGAATCCTAACAAGAGTCTCACTTGGAATAAGCGCCTCAGTTCCTTGTTGGCTGGCGGCCTCTCTCAGGGCCCTGTTGCTACACAGGGCTCTCCATAGGACAGATCACAAAATGGCATCTGGCTTTCATTAGTGTGAGGAAGAGGGCAAGCAAGAGGGAAGTCAGAATCTTTTTGACATTCCACCTCTTGTGCTACAGTCTGTCCTATAGAGTTAACTCACTAAGTCTAGCTCACACTCCAGGGAGGGGAGTACACAAAGGCATGAATTCCAGGAGATAATATCACTGGAACCAACTTGACTGGCTGCCTACCACAGATGGTCTCCAAGGCCCCTCCCAGCAGTCACATTCTGTAGATTCTCCCGCCTTCTCCCCCAGAAAGAGGCTACCCATTCCATTTCCAGCCCCAACTTCAGAGACTCAGTCAAGTGCCTTGATAACTGTGACACATTCTGCAACTGGAGTGAGCCAACATGAAAAATGAAGTCCAAGAGGAAAATCATCTTATCCAAAAGAGATGGACTGTGAAAAGAAAATGTTGAATTTATTTAGCGGCATCTGTCATTAGAGCACTCTACTGGTAGACAAAATACCCTTTTAGAGGAGATGGGGAAAATACGTACGTCTCTGTTCAGACCACGTCAGAACCAAACGCACTGAAGCCACTGTATAGTGTTGTAGTTTAAAATGTCTACCTTTCCCTTCTCTTTGCTGAAGCAGAAGGAGATTTTTCTTTGTTATTCACTTTGAGAACATGGTAGAGCTTCTGGGGGTGAAACTCAGAGGATTACAGGGCCCCTCCTAAGACAGCCCCTCCTGAAGTCTCCAGTTGTCCACACTCATCTCTGCTTTCTCAGTTACAGTTTGTTTTCCTCTGTGGTTCTGCAGGGGAGTTCTGCTCTAGTACACTGTGATTTTCTGTACTGACCTGTCTTTCAGTTATGGAGGCAGTGACTTGCTCTGTGGTCTCAGTTTTGTAAAGAATCAGTTCAATTTTTTGATTGTGTGGATGGACATGACATCTTCTAAGCCCCTTACGTGTCAGATAGGAAACCAGAAGTCCTGTTTCTGTATTTTTTTAAGGTTGATTTGTTTATTGCCAGCATTCATTCAACAAAATGTATCCTAGTGTGTGATATAGGCATACTCAAACTGGAAAGGCATAAATTAGGAATTGAAAGAGTGTGGGAGCATAAGGCTTGAGAATTGGAAGTACAGAACACTAGAAATACATTTGATAATACACAAAGCCAGAGGGAAGTCAGAATCTTTTGACTACCTCTTGTGCTACAGTCTGTCCTATAGAGTTAACTCACTAAGTCTAGCTCACACTCCAGGAGGGAGTACACAAAGGCATGAATTCCAGGAGATAATATCACTGGAACCAACTTGACTGGCTGCCTACCACAGATGGTCTCCAAGGCCCCTCCCAGCAGTCACATTCTGTAGATTCTCCCGCCTTCTCCCCCAGAAAGAGGCTACCCATTCCATTTCCAGCCCCAACTTCAGAGACTCAGTCAAGTGCCTTGATAACTGTGACACATTCTGCAACTGGAGTGAGCCAACATGAAAAATGAAGTCCAAGAGGAAAATCATCTTATCCAAAAGAGATGGACTGTGAAAAGAAAATGTTGAATTTATTTAGCGGCATCTGTCATTAGAGCACTCTACTGGTAGACAAAATACCCTTTTAGAGGAGATGGGGAAAATACGTACGTCTCTGTTCAGACCACGTCAGAACCAAACGCACTGAAGCCACTGTATAGTGTTGTAGTTTAAAATGTCTACCTTTCCCTTCTCTTTGCTGAAGCAGAAGGAGATTTTTCTTTGTTATTCACTTTGAGAACATGGTAGAGCTTCTGGGGGTGAAACTCAGAGGATTACAGGGCCCCTCCTAAGACAGCCCCTCCTGAAGTCTCCAGTTGTCCACACTCATCTCTGCTTTCTCAGTTACAGTTTGTTTTCCTCTGTGGTTCTGCAGGGGAGTTCTGCTCTAGTACACTGTGATTTTCTGTACTGACCTGTCTTTCAGTTATGGAGGCAGTGACTTGCTCTGTGGTCTCAGTTTTGTAAAGAATCAGTTCAATTTTTTGATTGTGTGGATGGACATGACATCTTCTAAGCCCCTTACGTGTCAGATAGGAAACCAGAAGTCCTGTTTCTGTATTTTTTTAAGGTTGATTTGTTTATTGCCAGCATTCATTCAACAAAATGTATCCTAGTGTGTGATATAGGCATACTCAAACTGGAAAGGCATAAATTAGGAATTGAAAGAGTGTGGGAGCATAAGGCTTGAGAATTGGAAGTACAGAACACTAGAAATACATTTGATAATACACAAAGCATTTGTGGTTTCAGTTTTTTTGTGCACATACAACATGTCTGAATTGTGTTACTGTTTAATGATACATAATTGTACAAAATATTCCAAAAGAATGGCCTTTTTTGACTTGCTGAGAAAAATGACACAAAACATATCCGGGCCACGTGGCCACTGTAGTGGAAAAACAGCTGACGAGTTGGCATCAGGAAAAAACATTTAAAGCGTGCACTAATAATTGTGTGTGTTCACAGCCTACAAAACATACCTTGCAGCTCTGGTAGACAGTGTCAAGAGTGCCTTGTTTGAAAGCTGCTAGATCGTCTCTAAAGCCTCCTGAAAGTACACACCAGGGTTCAGTGCCATGTGTCGGTGCTCCCACTCCTTCTTCACCACTCCTTCTCTGGCACGTTCCATGTGTGGAGAAGGAACAGCCCGGCACTGGGAAGAACTTAGAGTGCTTCTTTCTGAGTAGTAGCATAAGAATAATACTTTTCCTTCCCACTTTTTTAGTTTTAGCACAGTAAAATTATAAGAATAAAATAGAGTTCCTATTTTTTCAGCCATGATAATTTAAACCTTTGAAATTGACAAGTGTAAATGCTACTGTTGTTGCTGCTACATATGTGCTAAAAACTGGAACTTTTAAATTAGGTGGTTGCTGTCTTGCAGCCTATTTTTTTCCCCTCCCCACCCCGCTCCTATTTTTTTAAAAAACGTAAAGATTTGTCAGCTGTTTATAGGACTGTAGTGAATTCTTTACCTACTTACTATTGTCCATTGGAGTGCTGGTGAATTTTTCCCTACCTTTTTTTGAGTTATAATTGTTATACCAAAAAAATTGCACATGATTAATGTACACAGTCTGGTGAGCTTGGATGTAAGGGTGCACTCGTTGCCATGACTACAGTTAAGGTGATAACCTTCTGAGTTATTGTCAAAAACAATGGATGTTGACTTACAGCCTCCCTTCTTTGTATTCACATTGCATATTTTGCCCTTATAGTGTTTCCCCACTAGGTACTGATGTTTTGTGATGGTGTTTATCTCTGAAATGTGTCATTGTATTTAGATCCCTGTGCCCAGCAAGCCAGGTGCTAATGAAATAACAGTGAGCCAGGCAGACACTGTTGCTGCGTTCATGACGCCATTCTCGTGGAGATAGGTATAGGTAGGTGTCTGTAGTGTCAGGAAAAAGAGAGAGACGGAGGAATGGGGGAGATTAACAGTGTACAGGAAAGGCCTCTGATGGAAAGATATTTAAGCTAAGATTTAAGGCAACGAGGTTGTGTCAGGAAGAGCGGTTCAGTCAGAGGGACTTGAGAGTACAAGAGTTCTGGAAGCGCGAGGGCTGTACATGTGAGAGGAATATCAGAGAGGGCAGTGTGGCCGTGAGCCAAGGCCACAGTGGTGGGAAATGAGGTCAGAGATAGTGAAGGGCCAGGTCGTGTATGGGCTTCCAGGCCATGGGAAGACTGATTTTTACACTTTGTGAAATGGGAAATCATTGAATGGTTTTATTCTGTCAAGTGAAGAATGAATCCTTTTGCCAGTAGTTTGACGGTTACTGTCTGCCTAGACTGAGAAGAGCACTGCCTGTGCAGACTGCATCCTCTAGGCCAGTGAGTTACCTCTCCTTCCTGCCCTAGAGTTCTCCTCTGCGGGCTGCAGTTGTGTGCATAGCTTGTTCTGTAATAAGAGCGCTTATTTCCTGCAATGACTTTTCTTTCTTCCACTTTTATGGTGGTTCTTCTCTGCAGTTCTAATCTTGTAATTTTTGTAATGGTGTGTTACTGCCATTTAAAACTAAGTTTTGACACTATTCAGCTGTTTATAGGACTGTAGTGAATTCTTTACCTACTTACTATTGTCCATTGGAGTGCTGGTGAATTTTTCCCTACCTTTTTTTGAGTTATAATTGTTATACCAAAAAAATTGCACATGATTAATGTACACAGTCTGGTGAGCTTGGATGTAAGGGTGCACTCGTTGCCATGACTACAGTTAAGGTGATAACCTTCTGAGTTATTGTCAAAAACAATGGATGTTGACTTACAGCCTCCCTTCTTTGTATTCACATTGCATATTTTGCCCTTATAGTGTTTCCCCACTAGGTACTGATGTTTTGTGATGGTGTTTATCTCTGAAATGTGTCATTGTATTTAGATCCCTGTGCCCAGCAAGCCAGGTGCTAATGAAATAACAGTGAGCCAGGCAGACACTGTTGCTGCGTTCATGACGCCATTCTCGTGGAGATAGGTATAGGTAGGTGTCTGTAGTGTCAGGAAAAAGAGAGAGACGGAGGAATGGGGGAGATTAACAGTGTACAGGAAAGGCCTCTGATGGAAAGATATTTAAGCTAAGATTTAAGGCAACGAGGTTGTGTCAGGAAGAGCGGTTCAGTCAGAGGGACTTGAGAGTACAAGAGTTCTGGAAGCGCGAGGGCTGTACATGTGAGAGGAATATCAGAGAGGGCAGTGTGGCCGTGAGCCAAGGCCACAGTGGTGGGAAATGAGGTCAGAGATAGTGAAGGGCCAGGTCGTGTATGGGCTTCCAGGCCATGGGAAGACTGATTTTTACACTTTGTGAAATGGGAAATCATTGAATGGTTTTATTCTGTCAAGTGAAGAATGAATCCTTTTGCCAGTAGTTTGACGGTTACTGTCTGCCTAGACTGAGAAGAGCACTGCCTGTGCAGACTGCATCCTCTAGGCCAGTGAGTTACCTCTCCTTCCTGCCCTAGAGTTCTCCTCTGCGGGCTGCAGTTGTGTGCATAGCTTGTTCTGTAATAAGAGCGCTTATTTCCTGCAATGACTTTTCTTTCTTCCACTTTTATGGTGGTTCTTCTCTGCAGTTCTAATCTGTAATAGTAAGGGGTGTGTTTGTGTAAATGGTGTTGTTACTGCCATTTAAAAAAAAAAAAAGGAAGGGCACTAAGGTTTCTTCAAGGGACACAGGTGAAGAGTTGGAGGGAAATGGTGTGGGTCAGTACACAGAGGTTCCTTGAGGATCTTTGGCTGAGAGGAGGAAGCAGCAGTTCGGTGAAGGCTGGCTAGAGGAAACAGTCAGTGAGGGCATTCTGTGATGCCAGAGGATTTGTGCCGGACAGGAGGATTTGCTCAAGTGTGGTGCATCTCCTACAGTGCCATGATGACCCCAGATGACATGATTCATTTCTTTTTCAGGAATCACATTTCCATACATCCTAAATGAGGTGTGAGTATGAAAAATAAGTTGTCATTTCCCTCTTTTTTGAAAATGTGAAGTGTGCATGCTCTTGATTTAATTAAAAATCATGTTATGTAACTAGTCATCTTAAAACATTTAACTGATGAATTTATGTAATAAAAATAGAAAATTACCCTTATCAGTAGAGAAATGACTAGTGTTCCTCCTTTGTAAAGAGGCAGTGCAGAGGACTGACTCAGATGTCTTAACCATGTGCTAAACCTGGAAATGAGGCAAGATTATCATATTCACTGGAATTGCCCGTCCTGGATTCCTCCTAGACACCCAGCTGCTCTGAGATATGGTGGATGGTACTCCCTTTGCACTTTCATATCCTGTGGGGAAAGTGTGAATGTGTGTACATAAGCTTGAAGACAAACTAGGAAGGCTCTTGGCTTAAGGGTTTTGATGTTCATACTGTGTTTCTCGTACCTCTAGCACAGCCAGGGAGTGCTGAGGTTAGTGTCCACAGCATGCTGTGTGAATTCCCACTGGAGAAGGCCCTGGGTGGGGCGGGGTGGGGTCACGTGGTAGTGGAAAGCCATTTATCTTAGAAACTGGGAACTGGAATGCTTTTATAAGTTTGTCAGTGTGAGAAAGGAAATTGTTTTCTTTAATGCTTTTATTAAGTTGATCTTTATTCGATTTAGGTTGGAGTTTTTTAAACATGTGCATGAAAGGAAAGCATGCTGTTCCTTAGCAAGCCAGAAGGTTAATGCCATTTATCATTATTTTAAAAGTGACATCAGCAAAAATAATAATTCAAATGTGGACAGGTGTATACTAAATCTCATGCTCTCAGCTTCAGTAACGTCAATTCTTATCTGATCTTGTTCGTCTCAGTGTATCTACATCTACTTTTCCTTTTTGTATTTTGAAGCCAAATTCCAGGCATTATTTCACTTTCTCTATCAATATGTACAGTATTTATCTCTGAGATAATTGATGGCAGAGGATTGGTGGCGGACAGGAGGATTTTGTCAAGTGTGGTGCATCTCCTACAGTGCCATGATGACCCCAGATGACATGATTCATTTCTTTTTCAGGAATCACATTTCCATACATCCTAAATGAGGTGTGAGTATGAAAAATAAGTTGTCATTTCCCTCTTTTTTGAAAATGTGAAGTGTGCATGCTCTTGATTTAATTAAAAATCATGTTATGTAACTAGTCATCTTAAAACATTTAACTGATGAATTTATGTAATAAAAATAGAAAATTACCCTTATCAGTAGAGAAATGACTAGTGTTCCTCCTTTGTAAAGAGGCAGTGCAGAGGACTGACTCAGATGTCTTAACCATGTGCTAAACCTGGAAATGAGGCAAGATTATCATATTCACTGGAATTGCCCGTCCTGGATTCCTCCTAGACACCCAGCTGCTCTGAGATATGGTGGATGGTACTCCCTTTGCACTTTCATATCCTGTGGGGAAAGTGTGAATGTGTGTACATAAGCTTGAAGACAAACTAGGAAGGCTCTTGGCTTAAGGGTTTTGATGTTCATACTGTGTTTCTCGTACCTCTAGCACAGCCAGGGAGTGCTGAGGTTAGTGTCCACAGCATGCTGTGTGAATTCCCACTGGAGAAGGCCCTGGGGGGGGCGGGTGGGGTCACGTGGTAGTGGAAAGCCATTTATCTTAGAAACTGGGAACTGGAATGCTTTTATAAGTTTGTCAGTGTGAGAAAGGAAATTGTTTTCTTTAATGCTTTTATTAAGTTGATCTTTATTCGATTTAGGTTGGAGTTTTTTAAACATGTGCATGAAAGGAAAGCATGCTGTTCCTTAGCAAGCCAGAAGGTTAATGCCATTTATCATTATTTTAAAAGTGACATCAGCAAAAATAATAATTCAAATGTGGACAGGTGTATACTAAATCTCATGCTCTCAGCTTCAGTAACGTCAATTCTTATCTGATCTTGTTCGTCTCAGTGTATCTACATCTACTTTTCCTTTTTGTATTTTGAAGCCAAATTCCAGGCATTATTTCACTTTATCTATAAATATGTACAGTATTTATCTCTGAGATAATGACAGTTATTTAACATACTCACAGTGCCATTATCATACCAAAGAAATACTTTAGAAGTTTGTTTTACATATAAATGTACTATGTAATAGTTATGAGACAGTTATATTATGAAGCAGATATTACCCAAGTTAAGAAATGGACAATTGGCAACACCCCAAAGCCCCCTAGCATTTTCATTTACGTCCCTCCTCCAACATGTAGAAGATGCACTGCATTGCTTCTTAATCGTAACCATTTCCTTTTGTATGATTTTAGCATTGGTGTATGCCCTGAATACTATAGTTTACCTGTTTTAACTTTAAATGAGTGGCATTACATTGGCTATAGTTGTGTTTTCTTCTTTAATTCAATCTTAAATTTAAAAGATTAATCTGTATTGAGGCTGGTAGCTGAACTTAATTTCCTCTTTTCTGGAATGTTTTATGACTACACCATGTACATCCATAGCTCTTTTGAAATTCTTGTTATTTTTGTTAAATTGTTACTGATACAGGGCTATTGCAGATGATGCTGTTTTGTGCCCTTATGAATGTGTTCCCTGGTGAACACATGCTTGAGTTTCTCTCAGGTATATTTCTAGGGATGAAATGATTGTTTCTGAAGTCTAAACACACTAGCATTTACCTTGTTTTAAATGTTATTGTTGTTCAGTCTTTTAAGACCTGACTCTGGGCTACAGCATGCCAGACTCCCCGTCCTTCCCTTTCTCCCAGAGTTTGCTCAAACTTAGGTCCGTTGATTCTGTGATGCCATCCAGTCCCCATCTCATCCTCTGTCGCCCCCTTCTCCTGCTCTCAACCTTTCCCAGCATCAGTATCTTCTCCAGTGAGTCAGATCTTCACATCAAGTATTGGAGTTTCAGCATCAGTCTTTCCAGTGAATATTCAGGGTTTATGCTCTCCTTGCATTTCGAGAAACTCTGAAGATTCTACTCTACCACAATTCAGAAACATCAATTCTTTTTTTTTTTTTTTTCCCATACATGTCTTTTTTTTTTTTTTTTTTGGCCACTTCTATTGGTCTTTCATTTATTCATTTCTATCCATCTTTGTTCTTTGGCCTGTGTGGGCCTCCCATCGCAGTGGCCTCTCTCATTGCAGAGCACCAGCTCTGGGCACATACACTCCAGAGCGCCGGCTCAGTCGTTGGGCACATCGGTCTAGCTGCTCCGCGGCACGTGGGATCTTCCCAGTCCAGGGATGGAACTGGCACCCCTTGCACTGCAAGGTGGTGTCCTTACCCACTGGACCACCAGGGCAGTGGTGGGAAGGGGGGGAATATACATATGACCAATCTGGGAACATACATATCTGTAAACAACAAAACTCTGTAAAAGTTAAAAGCAAAGTAAAGGTTTAAAAAAAAAAAGAGGCTCTTTTGTTCCTCTTTGCTTTCTGCCATTAGAGTGATATCATCTCCATTTCTGAGGTTGTTGATATTTCTCCCTGCAATCTTAATTGCAGCTCATGATTAATCCAGCCTGGTATTTAGATGATGTGCTCTGTATATAAGTTAACTAAGCAGGGTGACAATATACAGCCTTGACATACTCCTTTCCCAGGTTTTTTTTTTTTTTTTGGCCTCTTTTATTGGTTTTTTATTTATTTTCATCCATCTTTATTATTTGGCCTGTGTGGGCCTTCCATTACAGTGGCCTCTCTCGTTGCAGAGCACCCGCTCTGTGCGTATGTGCTTCAGAGTGCTGGTTTGTAATTTGACACACCAATCCAGCTGCCCTGTGGCACATGGAATTTTCCCGAGCCAGGGATCGAACTGGTGCTCCTTCAGGCTCTTTACCCACTGGACCACCAGGGAAGCCCCTCCTTTGCCAATTTTGAGCCAGTCCGTTATTCCGTGTCTGGTTCTGACTGTTGCTTCTTGTCCTGCATACAGGCTTCACAGAAGGTAAGGTGGTCTGGTATTCCCATCTCTTTCAGAATTTTCCAGTTTTCGTGATCCACACAGTCAAAGGCTTTCAGTTCAGTTTAGTCCCTCAGTCATGTCTGACTTTTTGCTACCCCCATGGACTGCAGGATGCTAGACTTCCCTGTCCTTTACCATCTCCTGGAGCTTGCTCAAACTCATGTATGTTGACTCAGTGATACCATCCAACCATCTCGTCCTCTGTTGTCAAAAGTTTTAGCATTGTCAATGAAGCAGTAGGAAGTGTTTTTCTGGAATTCCCTTGCTTTCTCTGTGATATGCTGTGGATATTGGCAATTCGATCTCTGGATCCTCTGCCTTTTCTAAACCCAGCTTGTACATCTGAAAAGTTCTTAGTTCACGTATTGTTGAAGCCAAGCTTGAAGGGTTTTGAGCATTGCCTTGCTAGCATGTAAAATGAGTGCAATTGTACAGTAGCTGGAACATTTTTTTGCATTGCCCTTCTTTGAGACTGAAATGAAAACTGACCTTTTCCAGACCTGTAGCCATTGGTGAGTTTTCCAGATTTTCTGGCATTGAGGGCAGCACTTTTAGGATTTGAAATAGCTTAGCTTGAATTTCCATCACCTTCACTAGCTTCTGTTTTAGTGATGCTGCCTAAGGCCTACTTGACTTCACACTCCAGGATGTCTGACTGTAGGTGAGTGACCACACCATCATGATTATCTGGGTCATTAAGACTGTATATTCTCTGTGTATTCTTGCCATCTCTTCTTACTCTCTCTGTTTCTGTTTTTTTAATTGAAGAATGATTGCTTTACGGTTTTGTTGTTTTCTGCCAAAGTCAACATGAATCATCCATAGGTCCCCTCCCTCTTGTACTTCTGTTTTAAATGTGGTGCTACAAATTTCCATTCCTGTCAGCAGTTTGAGTGTACCGACTATTGTTCCTTAACCTCAGCATAGGCATGGTGTTTTCAGACTTTCAGTTTTTATCAGTATAAGAGGAAAGGCTTAACCTTGCATTTTAGTTTGATGAGAATGAAAAGTAACCATATTTATTTTTTTTTAAACTTCTGGGTTGTATTTCAGGATTATACACAAATCAGTTATTTCTTGAAATAAAATGATCTGATTCAGCTCCTCGACACTTTTGTCCACTTGCATATTCCATATGTATTGTACCATGAGTTCTTGAGAATACAAAGAAAGACACATTAAGATAAATTGAAGCAGATTAAATTGAGACTTAAGCTATAGGAGCTTTCATTCTTGTGTTCAGTTTCAAGTATGATTAAGCATTAGTCTGATTCAGTGCTTTCTGTTTCCTCTGTTTCTAATAACTATTATAAAATTAAATGCAATCAGAAACCACCAGGCATCTGTGTCATCCTATATACTGGTAGAACTGAATTTAAGAAAAAGATGAAAATTAAAAATAGAAGGTCTAGTATTTATCTCTAACATTCCAGCACTCTCAAGTGAGCATATTCCACATTGGAGACCATTGAATACCAAACAAGTCAGAGCTTGGAGCACTGGAGTTGAGAAGCAGGATTATCTTACCTTTATTGTGATAAAATAATTATCACAATAATTATTTTGGGGAAAAAAGGAAAAGAAACTCAGGGAAAAATTTTTTCAAAGAGTAGAAAGAGAAAATATTTTAGTCAAATAGTTAAAGAGTGTGTGTGTGTGTGTGTGTGTGTGTGTGTGTATATAGTGGATAAGTCTTAATTGTACTTAATTGTACTGTGCTCCTTAGAAAATACTGTCAGTATCTTTGTAAAGAAAATGTTCCTCGTCTGTGAGGTCATGTTAAGTAGCTGTTGTGAGCTCCTGTGAATTGGCAGCTTATGCAAATACTGAAATGTTTCTTACAAGATCTTTCTTGCAAGTCATCTCACACATCTGGCAGATTGTCATGTTTTTTTTAGAAAACATTTTCTGCAGTTACATGTTCTGTCCTTTGCGTAGATGATGTGAAAATCTGCATCTGTTCATAAGGCACTGAATTCTTAAAATGGCTAAAATTAAGGTTCTTCTGAAACAACAAAAGATGAACCCCTTTGCATTGTTTGTTTTACTGATTATTAGGTTTTATAAACCTCGAAATAGCAAGGACAAAAAGAATTAAGCCTTTATTTGTCTAGAGTTAGAGTCAGGGTTGGGTCCTGATTCTCACATGGCTTTGGTATATACAAAGGGGAAACATAGTTAAGGACTTCAATTTTATTATTTTAAAAATCAGGAGGCAAAAGAAAAGAAATCAGTATCACGGAGGTAAAGTCTAGGTAGTAAACTGTTCATAGATAAATTGAAGCAGATTAAATTGAGACTTAAGCTATAGGAGCTTTCATTCTTGTGTTCAGTTTCAAGTATGATTAAGCATTAGTCTGATTCAGTGCTTTCTGTTTCCTCTGTTTCTAATAACTATTATAAAATTAAATGCAATCAGAAACCACCAGGCATCTGTGTCATCCTATATACTGGTAGAACTGAATTTAAGAAAAAGATGAAAATTAAAAATAGAAGGTCTAGTATTTATCTCTAACATTCCAGCACTCTCAAGTGAGCATATTCCACATTGGAGACCATTGAATACCAAACAAGTCAGAGCTTGGAGCACTGGAGTTGAGAAGCAGGATTATCTTACCTTTATTGTGATAAAATAATTATCACAATAATTATTTTGGGGAAAAAAGGAAAAGAAACTCAGGGAAAAATTTTTTCAAAGAGTAGAAAGAGAAAATATTTTAGTCAAATAGTTAAAGAGTGTGTGTGTGTGTGTGTGTGTGTGTGTGTATATAGTGGATAAGTCTTAATTGTACTTAATTGTACTGTGCTCCTTAGAAAATACTGTCAGTATCTTTGTAAAGAAAATGTTCCTCGTCTGTGAGGTCATGTTAAGTAGCTGTTGTGAGCTCCTGTGAATTGGCAGCTTATGCAAATACTGAAATGTTTCTTACAAGATCTTTCTTGCAAGTCATCTCACACATCTGGCAGATTGTCATGTTTTTTTTAGAAAACATTTTCTGCAGTTACATGTTCTGTCCTTTGCGTAGATGATGTGAAAATCTGCATCTGTTCATAAGGCACTGAATTCTTAAAATGGCTAAAATTAAGGTTCTTCTGAAACAACAAAAGATGAACCCCTTTGCATTGTTTGTTTTACTGATTATTAGGTTTTATAAACCTCGAAATAGCAAGGACAAAAAGAATTAAGCCTTTATTTGTCTAGAGTTAGAGTCAGGGTTGGGTCCTGATTCTCACATGGCTTTGGTATATACAAAGGGGAAACATAGTTAAGGACTTCAATTTTATTATTTTAAAAATCAGGAGGCAAAAGAAAAGAAATCAGTATCACGGAGGTAAAGTCTAGGTAGTAAACTGTTCATAGTTATAGAAGAGTCCAATGTTTATGCAAACTTTATGTAATCTGTGATTAAAGAGAAATTAGAATTTAAGCAATTTCTGGTACCTAATATTGTTCTGTGTGCTAAGTTGCGTCAGTCATGTCCTGCTCTGTGTGAGCCTATGGACCGCAGTCCTCAGGCTCCTCTGTCCATGGGATTCTCTAGTCAAGAACACTGGAGTGGGTTTGCCGTGCCTGCCTCCAGAGGATCTTCCTGATCCAAGGATCTAACCCACGTCTCTTATGTCTCCTCTTTGGCCGGCAGTTTCTTTACCATTAGCACCACCTGGGAAGCTGCCCCCAGTATTGCACTGTAGTAGTATTTTAGTTGATTTTTGGGACATATGATGTGAAGAATATGTCGGTCATTTTTAAAAGCACTTAAATATCTGTTCATCTGTGACATAAACAGATAAAAGTCATTCTTTTTTTTTTTTTTTAACCTTTATTTTGCTTTTAACTTTTACAGAGTTTTGTTGTTTACAGATATGTATGTTCTCAGATTAGTCATATGTATATCCCCCCCTTCCCACCCCTCCCGACCATCACACAGCACCCCTGAAGGATCCCCTTTACTCACAGAGCAATGACTAGAGCTATTTTCTTCACTTATGATAGTACAGGCCTTCATGCTACTTCCTTTACGCCTCCCAGCTTCTGTTCCTTCCCCACAATGTCCATATGTCCACTGTCCATGTCTGTCTTTCCATCGCTTCACTGCATGTGCCATCATCACCATCCTACTAGATTCCATATATATGTGTTAATACACTGTATTTGTCCTTCTCTTTCTGACTGACTTCACTTTTTATGATATGTTCTAGATCCAGCCACCTCATTAGGGCTGAGTCTTCTGCATTTCTCTTTACAGCTGTGTAGTATTCCATTGTATATATGTACCAGAGCTTCTGTATCCATTCATTCGTCGATGGGCATCTAGGTTGCTTCCATGTTCTAGCTATTGTATAGAGAGCTGCAATGAACCTTGGGGTACAGGTGCTTCTTTCAGATTGGATTTCATCAGGGTATAAGCCTAAGAGTGGGATTGCTGGGTCATATGGTGCTTCTATTTTTAGTTTTTTAAGAAATCTCCAGACTGTCTTCCATAGAGGCTATATCAATTTACATTCCCACCAGCAAGGCAGGAGTGTTCCCTTTTCTCCGCACCTTCTCCAGCATTTATTGTCTGTCGATTTGTGGATGATAGCCATTCTGACGGGTGTGAGGTGATACCTCATTGTAGTTTTGATTTGCATTTCTCTAATTAAAAGTCATTCTTTTTAACTTTCTCTGCCTTAAACAAAATGGATAGAAAATATTACAGATGAATGTTAGCTCTTACATGCAGGACAGATGCTAAGACCTCACCAAATAATCTTTAAGTACCGAGTAAAGGTTGGTCTCTTACCACCTTCATACATAGTAAAAATTCTTCTGATTTTTTAAGATATTTCTAATGATTCATGTTCCATTCACTTCTGTAGAATGACCTTTCTTTTGGTTGTTTGAAGAGCTGTTTCTTACACTTATTTCCCTCTGTTTTAGCTGGTTGTACATCATTTGTCTTATTTTTCCTTGTCATTTGTTACTTGTTTTCATTTGTGAACTGAGAATAGTTTTCATACAGTCATAGTATTATAGTCTTAAAGGCATATAGGCAAGCATCTAGTCATATGTATTACTCCCACACAGTTTTGCAGACTCTATTAAGAAGTGAACTAGTAGGGCTTCCCTGGTGGTCCAGTGGGTGGGAGAGTCCACCTTGCAGTGCAGGGGGCACCAGTTCAATCCCTGGCCTGGGAGGATCCTGGGTGCTGTGGAGTGGCTGGACAGGTATGCCAATTACAAGCCAGCGCTCTGGAGCGAGGGAGGCCACTGCAGTGGGAGGCCCACACACGGCTAAGAGTAACAGATGGATGAAAAACAAATACAAAAATAAAAAAAAGAGGCATGATAGGGGAAAAAAGGAAGTGAACTACTAGAATAAGTTAAGACTAGTGAATTAATGGTGAAACCTTGACATTTTAAGAGTTGTCATCACTGTTTGTGTTCCGATAAATTTTACTCAAATGGAAAAGAGTATTGGTTATGAAATTGAATTATAAGACTGTGTAAATATACATCACTGGTTTTGATAGGTTATGATGAAACCAGCAATTTTTCAACATTTTAAAAGGTTCTGGGCAATTCCTTGGCTGTCTAGTGGCTAGGACTTGGCACTTTCACTACTGGGACCTGGGTTCAGCCCCTGGTCAGGGAGCTATGCTCCTGCAAGCTGTGTGGCGTGGCCAAGTTTTTCCTTTTTTTTTTTTCAAATAATATTTTTGGCTTTTTAGATTTTTACGGAGTTTTCTTGTTTACAGATATAGATATGTATGTTTTTTTAAAGATTCTTGCCAAAATGTTGATAATTCTCTGCTGTTTTTAAAGATGTAGTTTGAATGCTTTCACACATATTAATGATATAAATGCCTGCCATTCTAACCAGCCCCTTCCTCCCGCAATCACTCTATTTTGTTTGATTTTGGTTTTGTTTGTTCTTGGAGTGTCTCCTGGATAGCGGCTGGGTGGTGTCCTCACTGTAACCTTAATATGCACAGATCCTTCTCTACACCCCTCTAGGTACATCTTCATGAACTGAAAAATCATTAAGGTACTGGAAACAGTATTAGCTACCAGTCCTGCATATAGGATAACTAATAGAATCTCTTTACATTAAACAAAGAAGTTACTCAATGTCATTTCTCACCAATCTTAAGAATCAGGGAAGTTATTAAGAAACATAAGGCAAGTGTGCTTTCACTAGTGATTAGGTATGGGAAATTGATCTTTTTTTTTGGATCTCATTTTTATAAGCCCCAAAGTTATGGATAGTTAAGTAAAACCAAACAAGTGATTCTTTTTTTTCTGTTCTCTTCATAGCAGATCTGGTTTTCTATGAGCTGTAGGGTTGTTCAAGTAAGGTTTGAAGTCCAGTCCCAGTGTTTATTTTGTTTGACCTTGAGCAAATTACATCTCAGCATGTAGGATTACTGACATATATCTGGTAATAGATGTTGTGCTTGTGACTCCACAGACTGTAGCCCACCAGGCTCCTCTGTCCATGGGATTTTCCAGGCAAGAATGCTGGAGTGAGTAGCCATTCCCTTCTCCAGAGAATCTTCCTGACCCAGTGATCAAACTCTTGTGTCCTGCAGCTCCTGCATTGGCAGGTAGATTCTTTACCACTGTGCCACCTGGGAAGCCCATTAAAGTAGAGAATAAAGTATATTAAATAAGGTGATTTATGTTAAGTACTTAGCATAGTGCCTGGCTTGCAGCAAGTGCTCTTTTCCTTAATATTTATTTATTTGGCTGTGTTGGGTTTTGGTTGTGGCATGCAGGGTATTTGTTGTGGTGTGCAGGCTTTAGAGCTAGGGTTCAGTAGTTGTGGTGTGCAGGTTTAGTTGTCCCACGGCGTATGGGCTCCTAGTTCCCTGACCAGGGATCAAAACTGCGTCCCCTTCTTTAGAAGGTGAATCTTAACTCCTGGACCATCAGGAATGTCCCTAAGTGCACTTTTTATGGTTGTTGAATTGATAAATTGTAGTTTCCTCTCATTTTCAACAATGGTTTATTTTGTTATGTCTTAAATCTTCATTGGTTATTTTCAAGCACATTCTATCTGAAATGAGTGGGACCTCCAAAGCTTGAAAAATTGGCCTCTTGCTAGAAGTATATTGGTTTAGTTTGGTTTTTAACTGCCAGCAAGGGAGATCCAGGTGTGTAACATAGAGAGGATACTGGGCCAAACACATCCACGTACCACCTCCTGCCTCTTGAACCTGCACTTGGCATGACATTAAAGGAATCTAAGGGCTTTCCTGGTGGCTCAGTGGTAAAAAAACTCACTTGCCAATACAGGGGAAGTCAAGTTTGATCCCCGGGTTGGGAAAATCCCCTGGAGAAGGAAATGCCAACCCACTCCAGTATTGTTGCCTGAGAAATGCACAGAGGGGCCTGGCAGGTTATAGTCCAGAGGGTCACAAACAATCAGACATGACTTAGCAAATAATTCAGTGAGAGACAAAGTGATAGGTAAGAGATGAATTTATTTAGTGAGAAACACACTTCACAGAAAGAGTGTGGGCTACCTCAGAAGGTGAGAATAACCCCAAAATATGGCATAGACAGTTACCAGGAGCTGGGTAATTTCATAGGCTAATGAGTGGGATCGCAAAGAGTCAGACATGACTGAACATGATGAGCACACACAGTGAGTGAGAGGATTATTCCAGCTGTTATGGGGAGGGGAGCAGCGAGGATTTCCAGGAAATGAACCACTGCCCGCTTTCTGATTTTGGATGCTTAGCCTCAGAACTGGCGTGGCATGGCATGGCACTGGCAGCTGTGTCACTTAGCTTGCTGATGTGAGGATATACTGAGGCTCACGGTTGAGTGAAAGTGGACTCGCCTGCCATTCTGTACCTGCTTGGTTCTGATCAGTTTATGCCGTGTCCTCAGGCTTTGTCATTCTCTTAGTGTTTGTGCCTGCCCTCTTCCCTCCTGTTTCACACACACACTCACATGCATGCATATACAGGGAACAGAAACAATCTCAGGTGGACGTGTGGTAGCAGAAATCTCTAGTGTAAAGGCTTTAGCACTCAGAGTTACTGAAAAATATATCATTAGTACTTAGAAAAGCTACTTCAGGTTATTTTTTTACTTTCTTAATTTCAGGTTAGTTTTTAAGCCTTTTCTCTTTCAGTTTTCTTACTTGGCAATGTATGGCTTAAACCAGAGACTAACTTTAGAGAGAAAAGGAAATCTCTGTGTTCTCTTTAGGTTTCTCACTGAGAGATAAGAACATCTAGGTCCTTCAGTTTTGCATTTAGCAGTTTTGCCTGTGAAAAGACTGCTGTAAATTTGCTTAGGGCTTCCCAATTTAAAAATATTGGGGCCTCCTGTGAACTTCTTATTATCTATTACCAACTTTGAAATGTATACCAAGTGGAAAAAGGCTACTTTTATCTGCTGAACTCTAAAGGGCCAAATGAAGACAGCACTGCACTTAGGATTGAATTTAAATGTGTTACCAGGAACCCACCTCTGTATAAGTATTTCCAGTATGAAATACCTTTCTGTACTCTGACTTGTATCTCAGTCCACCCAATTTGCGGACTTAGGATTTTGAATTAGTAAACAAAGTGATAGGTAAGAGATGAATTTATTTAGTGAGAAACACACTTCACAGAAAGAGTGTGGGCTACCTCAGAAGGTGAGAATAACCCCAAAATATGGCATAGACAGTTACCAGGAGCTGGGTAATTTCATAGGCTAATGAGTGGGATCGCAAAGAGTCAGACATGACTGAACATGATGAGCACACACAGTGAGTGAGAGGATTATTCCAGCTGTTATGGGGAGGGGAGCAGCGAGGATTTCCAGGAAATGAACCACTGCCCGCTTTCTGATTTTGGATGCTTAGCCTCAGAACTGGCGTGGCATGGCATGGCACTGGCAGCTGTGTCACTTAGCTTGCTGATGTGAGGATATACTGAGGCTCACGGTTGAGTGAAAGTGGACTCGCCTGCCATTCTGTACCTGCTTGGTTCTGATCAGTTTATGCCGTGTCCTCAGGCTTTGTCATTCTCTTAGTGTTTGTGCCTGCCCTCTTCCCTCCTGTTTCACACACACACTCACATGCATGCATATACAGGGAACAGAAACAATCTCAGGTGGACGTGTGGTAGCAGAAATCTCTAGTGTAAAGGCTTTAGCACTCAGAGTTACTGAAAAATATATCATTAGTACTTAGAAAAGCTACTTCAGGTTATTTTTTTACTTTCTTAATTTCAGGTTAGTTTTTAAGCCTTTTCTCTTTCAGTTTTCTTACTTGGCAATGTATGGCTTAAACCAGAGACTAACTTTAGAGAGAAAAGGA
This sequence comes from Tragulus kanchil, assembly GCA_022376925.1. NCBI lineage: Eukaryota > Metazoa > Chordata > Mammalia > Artiodactyla > Tragulidae > Tragulus > Tragulus kanchil. The sequence goes on along the minus strand of JAIOJX010000029.1, from coordinate 49,195,945 downwards.
AATCTCTGTGTTCTCTTTAGGTTTCTCACTGAGAGATAAGAACATCTAGGTCCTTCAGTTTTGCATTTAGCAGTTTTGCCTGTGAAAAGACTGCTGTAAATTTGCTTAGGGATTCCCAATTTAAAAAATATTGGGGCCTCCTGTGAACTTCTTATTATCTATTACCAACTTTGAAATGTATACCAAGTGGAAAAAGGCTACTTTTATCTGCTGAACTCTAAAGGGCCAAATGAAGACAGCACTGCACTTAGGATTGAATTTAAATGTGTTACCAGGAACCCACCTCTGTATAAGTATTTCCAGTATGAAATACCTTTCTGTACTCTGACTTGTATCTCAGTCCCTTGTAACTCCAGATGGATGTTTGGATGTCTCTGTGGTGATCTATGACATGGCTCTCATCTTCTCTAGAATTGGCTCTTATATTATAAGCCTTTTCACCTGAGGGCCACTGCAGATGTTCCAGTGAGTGCACCATACTCTGGAAACCAGAGAAGTAAAATTATCATTTATTGTTCCCAGAGTGTATCTTCATACAGTATAAGTTGGCATACTGAAAAGGTTTATTGTTTTCTGAAATGTTGACCTAAAGAAGAGAATTTAGAGCCCACAGTAGGCTATTCAGTTACTGAAGGGCAAATTTTTTTCCTTCTGTCTTTGTATCTGCTCCATGCTTCTCTATTTTTCTTACTAAGCAAGTATTAATATTTTTAAAAATTTTTATTTATTGATTGATTTTTGGCTATTCTGGATTCTCACTGCTGCCACTGACTCTTCTCTAGTTTCAAGGAGTGGGGGCTACACTTTAGTTGAGGTGAGCAGGCTTCTTGTTGTGGTGACTTCCCTGCCCCCACTCCACCATCATGCCTCTTTTATTTATATTTATTTTCATCTATCTTTTTATTCTTTGGCATGTGTGGGCCTCCCGTTGCAGTGGCCTCTCTTGCACCGGCTCTGGGTGCATGCTCTCCAGAGCACTGGCTTATAATTGGACACACTGGTCCAGCAGCTCCGTGGCATGTGGTATCTTCCTGGGCCAGATATCAAACTGGCGTCCCTTGCAAGCAGACTCTTTTGCCACTGGACCACAAAGGAAGCCCCATGCGGTGACTTTTCTTGTTGTGTAACTCGGGCTCAAGGGCTTCAGTAGTTGTGGCACATGGGCTCAATAGTTACGGTTCTGAGGCTGTAGAGCACAGGCTCAACAGTTGTGGCTCACGGACTTGGTTGCTCCACAGCATGTGGGATCTTCTTGTTGCAATGGCTTTTCTTGTTGTGGAACTGGGGCTCTAGGGCATGCAGGCTTCAGTAGTTGCAGCACATTGGCAAAACAGTTGTGGCTCCGAAACTTTAGAACTCAGGCTCAGTACTTCTGGCTCAGGGACTTAGTTGCTCCACAGCATGTGGGATCTTCCCAGATCAGGGATCGAACCCATGTCTCCTGCATTGACAGGTGAACTCTTTACCACTGAGCTATCATAGAGGCCGAAGGATTAATATTATTTGTGACATATTAATCAGAGATTTTTGATTATGATCTTAGAAACCAGGCTCTAACAGATTTTATCATCAGCTAGTATACTGCCCATAGGAAAGCTGGATCTGGCTTCCTAAACATCTGTATCCAAGGCCTGGGGCTCCATTAAGAGGCTGACTCCCTTTCTTTATTCTTTGTACTGACTTCTTAGTGACTAGAGATGGGTGGTTTTTTTTTTTTTCTCTCATGGTTGCCCTCACCTCCAGGTTCATCATCTCAATTTAACAACCATGAGGAAGAAAGGACCTCTCCCTGCCTTGCAGTCCTTCCCAGGGAAAGATTCTGGCTCAGTTTGTACCACGTACACCTGCCTTGGTCGGGATTGTGAGCTACTCTGATTGGCGCCCTGTCAAAATGATACAGTATGTTTCATCTGATCTTTTATTCAGGGGGCATTTGTGGTGGGCCTTTTTACCCTGCCACTCCACCATCATGCCTCTTTTATTTATATTTATTTTCATCTATCTTTTTATTCTTTGGCATGTGTGGGCCTCCCGTTGCAGTGGCCTCTCTTGCACCGGCTCTGGGTGCATGCTCTCCAGAGCACTGGCTTATAATTGGACACACTGGTCCAGCAGCTCCGTGGCATGTGGTATCTTCCTGGGCCAGATATCAAACTGGCGTCCCTTGCAAGCAGACTCTTTTGCCACTGGACCACAAAGGAAGCCCCATGCGGTGACTTTTCTTGTTGTGTAACTCGGGCTCAAGGGCTTCAGTAGTTGTGGCACATGGGCTCAATAGTTACGGTTCTGAGGCTGTAGAGCACAGGCTCAACAGTTGTGGCTCACGGACTTGGTTGCTCCACAGCATGTGGGATCTTCTTGTTGCAATGGCTTTTCTTGTTGTGGAACTGGGGCTCTAGGGCATGCAGGCTTCAGTAGTTGCAGCACATTGGCAAAACAGTTGTGGCTCCGAAACTTTAGAACTCAGGCTCAGTACTTCTGGCTCAGGGACTTAGTTGCTCCACAGCATGTGGGATCTTCCCAGATCAGGGATCGAACCCATGTCTCCTGCATTGACAGGTGAACTCTTTACCACTGAGCTACCAGAGAGGCCGAAGGATTAATATTATTTGTGACATATTAATCAGAGATTTTTGATTATGATCTTAGAAACCAGGCTCTAACAGATTTTATCATCAGCTAGTATACTGCCCATAGGAAAGCTGGATCTGGCTTCCTAAACATCTGTATCCAAGGCCTGGGGCTCCATTAAGAGGCTGACTCCCTTTCTTTATTCTTTGTACTGACTTCTTAGTGACTAGAGATGGGTGGTTTTTTTTTTTTTCTCTCATGGTTGCCCTCACCTCCAGGTTCATCATCTCAATTTAACAACCATGAGGAAGAAAGGACCTCTCCCTGCCTTGCAGTCCTTCCCAGGGAAAGATTCTGGCTCAGTTTGTACCACGTACACCTGCCTTGGTCGGGATTGTGAGCTACTCTGATTGGCGCCCTGTCAAAATGATACAGTCATGGTCAGGAAGAGGTGATTTCTCCAAAGGAAGGGAAGGAAGTAGGTTTTTGCTTCCATAACGAGGTATACAGAAAGAAATGGCATGTGTCCATGATAAAAATTTATGCCTATTTATGGAGGAGAGAAATAAAATGTCACTTAGTCTGATTGTCTATTAACTGCTCTGGTAAAATGTGATAAAGCTGTTTCAAATCCTTTACGAACAATTCAAAAATTTTACAGGTCTAGAGTATCCTGAGCTACTGTTTAGGTGTAAAGAAACCAACAAGTTTATCCAAATCAGTAAAATGAATTAAAAACTAAGGATATGTGGATCACACAAACAGCTTTATCTTTTAAGAAATGACAGTTTTGAATGTCATAACTAGAATCTCTTTAGTAATGCTGAAGTAAACATTAATAGAATTAATAGAATTATTTAGACACTAAGTTATGTTCAGCTTTTTGCGACTCCATGAACATGACAGGCTTCCCTGTCCTTCACCATCTCCCAGAGCTTGTGTCAGCTGTCCATGATGTTGATGATGCCATCCAAGGATCTCATCTTCTGTCGTCCCCTTTGCCTTTTGCCCTCAGTCTTTCCCAGCATGAAGGTCTTTTCCAATGAGTTGGCTTTTTGCATCAGGTGTTTGAAGTATTGGATCTTCTGAATCAGTCCTCCATGAACATTCAGAGTTAATTTCCTTTAGGATTGACTGGTTTGATCTCCTTGCAGTCCAAGGGACTCTCAAGAGTCTTCTCCAACACCATAGTTGGAAAGCAACGTAACTTCTTTGTTTGGTTCTCACATTTGTCCATACTGGAAATCTTTGACTAGATGGACCTGGCTTCCTAAACATCTGTATCCAAGGCCTGGGGCTCCATTAAGAGGCTGACTCCCTTTCTTTATTCTTTGTACTGACTTCTTAGTGACTAGAGATGGGTGGTTTTTTTTTTTTTCTCTCATGGTTGCCCTCACCTCCAGGTTCATCATCTCAATTTAACAACCATGAGGAAGAAAGGACCTCTCCCTGCCTTGCAGTCCTTCCCAGGGAAAGATTCTGGCTCAGTTTGTACCACGTACACCTGCCTTGGTCGGGATTGTGAGCTACTCTGATTGGCGCCCTGTCAAAATGATACAGTCATGGTCAGGAAGAGGTGATTTCTCCAAAGGAAGGGAAGGAAGTAGGTTTTTGCTTCCATAACGAGGTATACAGAAAGAAATGGCATGTGTCCATGATAAAAATTTATGCCTATTTATGGAGGAGAGAAATAAAATGTCACTTAGTCTGATTGTCTATTAACTGCTCTGGTAAAATGTGATAAAGCTGTTTCAAATCCTTTACGAACAATTCAAAAATTTTACAGGTCTAGAGTATCCTGAGCTACTGTTTAGGTGTAAAGAAACCAACAAGTTTATCCAAATCAGTAAAATGAATTAAAAACTAAGGATATGTGGATCACACAAACAGCTTTATCTTTTAAGAAATGACAGTTTTGAATGTCATAACTAGAATCTCTTTAGTAATGCTGAAGTAAACATTAATAGAATTAATAGAATTATTTAGACACTAAGTTATGTTCAGCTTTTTGCGACTCCATGAACATGACAGGCTTCCCTGTCCTTCACCATCTCCCAGAGCTTGTGTCAGCTGTCCATGATGTTGATGATGCCATCCAAGGATCTCATCTTCTGTCGTCCCCTTTGCCTTTTGCCCTCAGTCTTTCCCAGCATGAAGGTCTTTTCCAATGAGTTGGCTTTTTGCATCAGGTGTTTGAAGTATTGGATCTTCTGAATCAGTCCTCCATGAACATTCAGAGTTAATTTCCTTTAGGATTGACTGGTTTGATCTCCTTGCAGTCCAAGGGACTCTCAAGAGTCTTCTCCAACACCATAGTTGGAAAGCAACGACCCTCAAACTTCTTTATGGTTTGGTTCTCACATTTGTCCATGACCACTGGAAAAACCGTAGCTTTGACTAGATGGACCTTTGTTGGCACAGTGATGTCTCTTCTTTTTAATATGTTGTATAGGTTTGTTTGTCACTGTTGCCGTTGTTTGCCCATCTGTTTACCTTAAAGTGATAGGACCAAGTGTCGTGATCTTTGTTTTTTAAATGTTGAGTTTTAGGCCAACTTTTTCACTCCTCTTTCAGCTTCATCAAGAGGCTCTTTAGTTCCGCTTTGCTTTCTGCCATAAGGATGGTGTCATCTGTATGTCGTATATCTGAGGTTATTGGTATTTCTCCTGGCAGTCTTGATTCCAGCTTGTGCTTCATCCAGCCTGGCATCTTGCATGATATACTCTGCATATAAATTAAAATAAGTAGGGTGACAATATACAGCTGTGATGTACTCTTTTCCCAATTTGAAACCAGCCCGTTGTTCCATGTCCAGTTTGAACTGTTGCTTCTTGTCCTGAATATAGGTTTCGCAGGAGCCAGGTAAGGTGGTCTGGTATTCCCGTATCTTTCAGAATTTTCCACAGTTCGTTGTGATCCACACTGTCAAAGGCTTTATTATAGTCAGTGAAGCAGAAGTAGATGTTTTTTCTGAAATTCCCTTGTTCTTTGTATGATCCATTGGTTTTCCCAGTAGTTATGTATGGATGTGAGAGCTGGACCATAAAGAAGACTTGAGTCTGTAGATATCTTGGTAGGGTCCAGAGGTAAGGAATGAAAATGTTGAGAAGTGGATCATATGAGGGAATGATGGAACTAAAGTTTGTTTCACTACCTCTGTTCTATAAAGAGGAGTAAGTCCCCTCTCCCAATTCCAGTTTTATTGAGGTAATTATCATAGAGCATTGTGTCTAAGGCATGCAACACAATGATTTGATATGTGAATATATTGTGAAATGCTTAGTACATTAAATTTAGTTACAACTCATTACTTCATATAATTTTTTTTTCATTCTCATGACAACCTTTTAAGATCTACTCTTAGCCGCAGTCAAGTATACATGACAGTATTGCTAACATTAGTCACTATGCTGTACCTTATATCTCCAGAACTTACCTTATAATTGGGAGTTTGTACCTTTTTGTCCCCTGTAACCCATTTCTACCATCTCCAAACCCCATCCCACCCCTAACCTCCTGCCTCTGGCCACTACCAGTCTTTTCTTTGTTTCTGTGAGTTAGTTTTCTTTCAGAGAGCAGTGAGATGGTGCAGTATTTGTTTTTTCCTTTCTAATTTATTTCACTTGGCTTCATGGCCTCCAGTGTTATTGCAGATAGCAGTATTTCCATCTTTTGTTTTATGGTTGAATAAAATTCCATTGTGTATACATGGATGCACATGTTTGTGTAAATATACACATAGATTTGTCTGTGTGCACTTATGTAGACACATACCTACATGACATTTTCATTATCTCTTCAGCCATCAGTGGGCACCTAGGTGGTTTCCACGTTTTGGCTTTTGTAAACGTGCTGCCAGAACATGATGATGCATGTTTGAGACAGTGATCTCATTTCCTTTGACTATATGTCCAGAAGAGGAATTGCTGGATCATATTGTAGTTCTGTTTTTAATCTTGTAGGAACCTCTATATTGTTTTTCATAACAACACCAATTTACATTCCCAACAGGAGTGCACAAGGGTTTCCTTTTCTCCATGTTCTTATCACCATTTGCTCTGTTTTGTCTTTTTGATAATAACCATTCCAACAGGTCTGAGGTGATGTCTCATTTTGGTTTTATTTGCATTTCTCTGCTAATTAGTGATATGGAGCACCTTTTCACATACTTGTAGGTCATTTGTATGTCGTCTTTGGGAAAATGTTTATTCAGTTCTTCTACCCATTTTGTAATTTTTTTTTTTAAACTACCGAGTTGTGTAAGTTCTTACTTATTTTGTATATCAACATTTACCAAATATATTATATGCAAATATTTTCTCCCATTCTGTAACTGTAGGCTGCCTTTTCCCTGTGTTGGTAGTTTTCTTTGCTGTGCAAAATTTTTAATTTCGTGTAGTCCACTTTAGTGATTTTTGCTTTGCCTTTTTTGCTTTTTGGTACCAAATTTAAAAAATCATTGCCAATAGCAATGTCAAGAAATTTATTCCTGTGTCTTCTTCCAGAGTTTTTTGACTTCAGGTCTTGTATTCAAGTATTTAATTCATTTTGAATAGTTTTCTGGATGTGTAGTGTAATACATTAGTCCAGTTCCATTCTTTTGCATGTGGCTGTTCAGTTTTCCCGGCACCGTTTATTGGGGAAACTATCTTTTCCATTGTTCCAAAGTGTTCTGACAGTTTTTTTGTTGGAGTTTTTAGGATTTTCTGTATATAATATCATGTCATCTGCAAATAGAGACAGTTTACCTTTTCTTTTCCATTTTTTTTTTCCTTGCCTAATTTCTTTGCCTGGAGTTTTTAATACTCTATTGAAAAAAGTGGTGAGAGTGGGCATATTTGTCATGTTTCTAATCCTAGAGGAAACGCTTTCCACGTAACACCACTGCGTGAATGTTAACTGTGGATTTGCCACCTACAGGCATAATAATGAAAAAATATATTGTGAGAATTGCCAAAATATGATTCAGAAACACAGAGTGAGCAAATATTGTTGGAAAAACGATGCCAGTGGATTTGTTCAATGCTCAGTTGCCACATACCTTCAATTTGTGCAAAACACAATGTCTGTGGGTTACAGTAAAGCAAAACAGAATGAAATGATATGATATAATCTGTACAGTCTTTTTATATTGAGGTATGTTCTCCCTGCAATATCATGGTCACCTAATGCCAACAGCCGAATCATTTGAGAAGTCTGTTGCTGGGAAAGATGGAAGGCATCAGAGGATGAGATGATTGGATGGCATCACTAATGCAATAGACATGAACTTGGACAAACTCCAGGAAATGGTGAGGGAGAGGGAGACCTGGCAGGCTGCAGTCCATGGGATTGCAGAGAGTCAGACATGACTGGATGATGGAACAACGGTATGTTCTCCCTATATACCTACATATTGACGGTATCCCATCATAAATGGATGCTGAGTTTTTCCAAATGCTTTTAGTGCTTCTTTGAGATTGTGTGACTTTTTACCCTTCATTTTGTTAATGTGGCATATACCATATTTTGATCCTTGTTGAACTATCTTTCTGTCTCTGTAATAAATCCCACTTGACTGTTGACTTTTTTTAAGGATTTTCTTGAGAATTTCTGCATCTGTCTTCAGGATTATTGGCTTGTAATTCTGGTCTCATAAGATGAGTTTGGAAGTGTACTGTTTTATTTTTCTGGATGACTTGCAAAGGATTGGTATTATGTGGCTGTTCAGTTTTCCCGGCACCGTTTATTGGGGAAACTATCTTTTCCATTGTTCCAAAGTGTTCTGACAGTTTTTTTGTTGGAGTTTTTAGGATTTTCTGTATATAATATCATGTCATCTGCAAATAGAGACAGTTTACCTTTTCTTTTCCATTTTTTTTTTCCTTGCCTAATTTCTTTGCCTGGAGTTTTTAATACTCTATTGAAAAAAGTGGTGAGAGTGGGCATATTTGTCATGTTTCTAATCCTAGAGGAAACGCTTTCCACGTAACACCACTGCGTGAATGTTAACTGTGGATTTGCCACCTACAGGCATAATAATGAAAAAATATATTGTGAGAATTGCCAAAATATGATTCAGAAACACAGAGTGAGCAAATATTGTTGGAAGAACGATGCCAGTGGATTTGTTCAATGCTCAGTTGCCACATACCTTCAATTTGTGCAAAACACAATGTCTGTGGGTTACAGTAAAGCAAAACAGAATGAAATGATATGATATAATCTGTACAGTCTTTTTATATTGAGGTATGTTCTCCCTGCAATATCATGGTCACCTAATGCCAACAGCCGAATCATTTGAGAAGTCTGTTGCTGGGAAAGATGGAAGGCATCAGAGGATGAGATGATTGGATGGCATCACTAATGCAATAGACATGAACTTGGACAAACTCCAGGAAATGGTGAGGGAGAGGGAGACCTGGCAGGCTGCAGTCCATGGGATTGCAGAGAGTCAGACATGACTGGATGATGGAACAACGGTATGTTCTCCCTATATACCTACATATTGACGGTATCCCATCATAAATGGATGCTGAGTTTTTCCAAATGCTTTTAGTGCTTCTTTGAGATTGTGTGACTTTTTACCCTTCATTTTGTTAATGTGGCATATACCATATTTTGATCCTTGTTGAACTATCTTTCTGTCTCTGTAATAAATCCCACTTGACTGTTGACTTTTTTTAAGGATTTTCTTGAGAATTTCTGCATCTGTCTTCAGGATTATTGGCTTGTAATTCTGGTCTCATAAGATGAGTTTGGAAGTGTACTGTTTTATTTTTCTGGATGACTTGCAAAGGATTGGTATTAATTCCTTTTATTTATTTTTAATTGTTTAATTTATTTTGGCTCTGTTGGGTCTTAGTTGAAGCACACAGGATCTTTTGTTGCAGCACGTAGGCTCTCTACTTGTGGTGCATGAACTTAGTAGTTGTGGCATGTGGGCTCACTAGTTGCAGCACATGGCTTAGTTGCTCCAAGCAAGTGGGATCTTAGTTCCCTAACCAAGGATCAAACCTGCATTCCTGGGATTGCAAGGTGGATTCTTAACCACTGGACCACCAGAACCGTTCTGGTGTTAATTCTTTCTAAGTGTTTGTAGAACTCATTGGTGAACCCATCTGGTCCTGTAGTTTGTTGGGACCTTTTGATTACTGATTCAGTCTACTTACTCATTATTAGTCTGTTTATATTTTCTATTTCTTCATGTTTAGTCTTGGTAGATATGCATGTGTCTAGGAAGTTATTAGTTTCTTCTGGGTTGTCCGATTTTTTGGCATGTAATTGTTCTGAGTAGTCTTTATGATTCTTTGTATTTCTGTAGTTTTGGTTCTAATGTCTCCTCTTTTCTAATCTCTCTTTTTTTGTAAGTCTAATGAGTTTTTTATTTTCTTTTAAAAAGTAGCTCTTTGTTTTATTAATCTTTTCAATTGTCATTTTAGTTTTTTTTTTTTTTTCATGTATTTCCACTCTGTTATTTTCTCCCTTGGTCTTGGTTCATTTTCTGACTGCTTGAGGTATAACGTTACATTATTTATTTGAGCCCTTTTTGTTGTTGCTGTTGTTAATGTAATTTTTTACTTCTGTGAACTATTTTCTTAGTATTGTTTTTGGTGCATCCCAAAGATTGGTTTGTAATATATCCATTTTTAAAAAATTTATTTATTTACTTATGTTTTGGCTATTCTGGGTTTTCACTGCTACTGCAGGCTCTTCTCTAGTTGCAGGGAGTGGGGGCTCCTCTCTAGTAGCTTCTTGTTGCAGTGACTTCTCTTGTTGTGGAACTCAGGTTCTAGGGCTCACGGGCTTCAGTAGTTGCAGCACATGGGCTCAATAGTTGTGGCTCCGAGGTTCTGGAGCACAGGCTCTATAGTTGTGGCTCGTGGCCTTAGTTGCTCTGCAGCATGTGGGATCTTCCCGGATCAGGGATCGAACCTGTGTCTCCTGCATTGGCAGGCAAACTCTTTCCCACTGAGCTACCAGGGAAGCCCTGTAGTGAATTTTTTTTTTTTTTTTGGCCACTTTTATTGATCTTTTATTTATTTATTTTCATCCATCTTTATTTTTTTGGCTTGTGTGGGCCTCCCATCGCAGCAGTCTCTCTTGCTGCAGAGCACTGGCTGTGGGTGCACGCACTCCAGAGTTCTGGCTCGGTAGTTGGACACATCAGTCCAGCCACTCTGCGGCACGTGGGATCTTCCTAGGCCAGGCGCCTAGGATCACACTGGCGCCCCTTGCCCTACAAGGTGGTGTCCTTACCCACTGGACCACCAGGGAAGCCCTGTAGTGAATTTTAAAATTGTATGGCATCAGAAAGAATAAGGACAAGATTGCATTCTGATGAAGATCAGACAGGAAAGTGAATGTTTATTTTTCATATTCGTAACATACTGTTTTTATTAGTATATAGTGCATAAGTTTTGTTTTTTTTTCTTTGTGGTGAGTGGGTTGGGGAGGGAGGGGGGTGGGCAGGCCACTTCTATTGGTCTTTCATTTATCTATTTTCATCCATCTTTGTTCTTTGGCTCATGTGGGCCTCCCATCACAGTGGCCTCTGTTGTTGCAGAGCACTGGCTCTGGTGCATGCGCTCCAGAGCTCCAGCTCAGTAATGGGACACATCAGTCCAGCTGCTCCGCGGCACGTGGGATCTTCCCAGGCCAGGGATTGAACCAGTGCCCCTTGCACTGCAAGGCGGTGTCCTTACCCACTGGACCACCAGGGAAACCCATATAGTGCATAAGTTTTTATGTAAAATTGTAGACTAGGAGGAAACTAATGAATTAGCGTATCATTTTAAAAACTGACTAGGGAAAAGAGCCCCACCGGTTCATCCACATCTCTAGCAACCAGCTTCCATTGTTATTGACAGGATCATCTTGTTTCACCTATGAGACCCCCACCCCACTAATGGATAATTAAAAGTGAATTTTAGATATTATATTTCATTGAACAAGTATGTAAGATTTAGTGTCTAAGATTCAGACAGCTTTGGTGGTGGTGATGGTGGTTCAATCCCTGTAGTCTGACTCTTGTGACCCTGTGGGCAATAGCCCACCAGGCTCTTCTCTCCATGGGATTCTCCAGATAAGAGTACTAGAGTGGGTTCCTATACCCTCCTCCAGGGGATCTTCCAAAGCCAGGGATTGAACCCTGGTCTCTTGCATTGTAGGTGGCTTCTTTATCAACTGAGCCATCGGTGAAGCCCTTAACAGCTCTAATGAAGCATAGCTGACATGCATCAATTGGGAAGAGACATTTTTCCTAATCCTTTGCTGTAATACAACTAGTCTTGGTCTTATGCAGAATAATAGTGAATAGGTTAAGGGTAGCAGGAATTACAGATGGTTGACAGTTTCAGAAAAGTTCCTATAAGGAATAAAGAAGAAAAAGTATGTTTCCAGGAAAACTGTGACTGGTATGACAGTACTATCAGAGTGAAGAGGACCGCTTCCTGTTTTTCTTTGCAGAAGCCTGACTCTGGAATGTTTTTATTAGTATATAGTGCATAAGTTTTGTTTTTTTTTCTTTGTGGTGAGTGGGTTGGGGAGGGAGGGGGGTGGGCAGGCCACTTCTATTGGTCTTTCATTTATCTATTTTCATCCATCTTTGTTCTTTGGCTCATGTGGGCCTCCCATCACAGTGGCCTCTGTTGTTGCAGAGCACTGGCTCTGGTGCATGCGCTCCAGAGCTCCAGCTCAGTAATGGGACACATCAGTCCAGCTGCTCCGCGGCACGTGGGATCTTCCCAGGCCAGGGATTGAACCAGTGCCCCTTGCACTGCAAGGCGGTGTCCTTACCCACTGGACCACCAGGGAAACCCATATAGTGCATAAGTTTTTATGTAAAATTGTAGACTAGGAGGAAACTAATGAATTAGCGTATCATTTTAAAAAACTGACTAGGGAAAAAGAGCCCCCACCCGGTTCATCCACATCTCTAGCACCCAGCTTCCATTGTTATTGACAGGATCATCTTGTTTCACCTATGAGACCCCCACCCCACTAATGGATAATTAAAAGTGAATTTTAGATATTATATTTCATTGAACAAGTATGTAAGATTTAGTGTCTAAGATTCAGACAGCTTTGGTGGTGGTGATGGTGGTTCAATCCCTGTAGTCTGACTCTTGTGACCCTGTGGGCAATAGCCCACCAGGCTCTTCTCTCCATGGGATTCTCCAGATAAGAGTACTAGAGTGGGTTCCTATACCCTCCTCCAGGGGATCTTCCAAAGCCAGGGATTGAACCCTGGTCTCTTGCATTGTAGGTGGCTTCTTTATCAACTGAGCCATCGGTGAAGCCCTTAACAGCTCTAATGAAGCATAGCTGACATGCATCAATTGGGAAGAGACATTTTTCCTAATCCTTTGCTGTAATACAACTAGTCTTGGTCTTATGCAGAATAATAGTGAATATTTTAAGGGTAGCAGGAATTACGCAGATGGTTGACAGTTTCAGAAAAGTTCCCTATAAGGAATAAAGAAGAAAAAAGTATGTTTCCAGGAAAAACTGTGACTGTGCTACTGATGACAGTTAGTACGTATCAGAGTGAAGAGGACCGCTTCCTGTTTTTCTTTGCAGAAGCCTGACTCTGGAATTCCCCTCGTTTGCCCATGGTTTAAATCTTGTCTCTACCCTCTGCTCTCAGTACAGCACACCACACAAGTAGGCTGTTCTTCAGATGTCTGCCTTTTTTTTTTTTTTTTAAGATTTATTTATTTATTTTGGCAGGGTGGGGAGGGAGGGGAGCGGGCGGGCCACTTCTATTGGTCTTTCATTTGTCTATTTTCATCCATCTTTGTTCTTTGGCCCATGTGGGCCTCCCATCGTGGTGGCCTCTGTTGTCGCAGAGCACTGGCTCTGGGCGCATGCGCTCCAGAGCTCCGGCTCGGTAGTTGGACACATCGGTCCATCTGCTCCGTGGCATATGGGATCTTCCCAGGCCAGGGATCAAACCGGCGCCCCTTGCACTGCAAGGCGATGTCCTAACCCACTGGACCACCAGGGAAGCCCCAGATGTCTGCCTTTTGCCTGAAAAATATTACTGTTTCGTATCTTAAAATATTTAGCTATACTCAGAATCTTCATTTTTGACTCTGTTTCCCTAGCTCCTGGGCCCCTTGTGCCCCAGATGTCTGGCGCTTATGTTGCCACAGGTGCAGCGTCCCCATGGTGCTGGTTGGTGACTGAGGCCAGGGGAGCACGCTTGTCTCCTGACCTCCCACCAGCTTGCAGCGTGTCACCTAATCACCCCCCCACCAAATGCTTGGAAGAAGCCTCATCTGATTTTCCTCCTGACTTCTACGCTGTCCCTTTTTGGCTCCTTTAATGACTTGTTTTCCCCATCTAACCTAATCTGTGTACTTTTCAGTTATAATGAGACAGCTTGATTCTGATTTCTTTATTTTACTCTCAATTTCTTATTTCTTTGTTAGCCCTTTTCAGAATCTTGTATCTGTGTGTTCATCTTGCCCTCTTAATAGCCTCACTTGGATGTCTCATAGATAACTCAAATTCAGTGTCTTTTCTTGCTTCTTTTGCTTTTTAAAATAACTTGTCTGTTTATTTGGCTGCCTAGGTTTTAGTTGCAACTGCAGAACCTTCTGTCTTCATTGCAGCATGTGGGATTTAGTTCCCCAACCAGAGATGGAACCCAGGTGTTCGTTCAAAATGTTTCCAGGAAAACTGTGACTGTGCTACTGATGACAGTTAGTACGTATCAGAGTGAAGAGGACCGCTTCCTGTTTTTCTTTGCAGAAGCCTGACTCTGGAATTCCCCTCGTTTGCCCATGGTTTAAATCTTGTCTCTACCCTCTGCTCTCAGTACAGCACACCACACAAGTAGGCTGTTCTTCAGATGTCTGCCTTTTTTTTTTTTTTTTAAGATTTATTTATTTATTTTGGGCGGGCCACTTCTATTGGTCTTTCATTTGTCTATTTTCATCCATCTTTGTTCTTTGGCCCATGTGGGCCTCCCATCGTGGTGGCCTCTGTTGTCGCAGAGCACTGGCTCTGGGCGCATGCGCTCCAGAGCTCCGGCTCGGTAGTTGGACACATCGGTCCATCTGCTCCGTGGCATATGGGATCTTCCCAGGCCAGGGATCAAACCGGCGCCCCTTGCACTGCAAGGCGATGTCCTAACCCACTGGACCACCAGGGAAGCCCCAGATGTCTGCCTTTTGCCTGAAAAATATTACTGTTTCGTATCTTAAAATATTTAGCTATACTCAGAATCTTCATTTTTGACTCTGTTTCCCTAGCTCCTGGGCCCCTTGTGCCCCAGATGTCTGGCGCTTATGTTGCCACAGGTGCAGCGTCCCCATGGTGCTGGTTGGTGACTGAGGCCAGGGGAGCACGCTTGTCTCCTGACCTCCCACCAGCTTGCAGCGTGTCACCTAATCACCCCCCCACCAAATGCTTGGAAGAAGCCTCATCTGATTTTCCTCCTGACTTCTACGCTGTCCCTTTTTGGCTCCTTTAATGACTTGTTTTCCCCATCTAACCTAATCTGTGTACTTTTCAGTTATAATGAGACAGCTTGATTCTGATTTCTTTATTTTACTCTCAATTTCTTATTTCTTTGTTAGCCCTTTTCAGAATCTTGTATCTGTGTGTTCATCTTGCCCTCTTAATAGCCTCACTTGGATGTCTCATAGATAACTCAAATTCAGTGTCTTTTCTTGCTTCTTTTGCTTTTTAAAAATAACTTGTCTGTTTATTTGGCTGCCTAGGTTTTAGTTGCAACGTGCAGAACCTTCTGTCTTCATTGCAGCATGTGGGATTTAGTTCCCCAACCAGAGATGGAACCCAGGCTCCTTGCTTTGGGAGTGTGGAGTCTTAGCCACTGGATGACCAGGGAAGTCCCAAAGGCAGTGTGTCTTAAATGGAATCTTCCATTTTCTTCCTAAAGACTCTTCCACTGTTACCTAATCCAGTGAATTACATACACTGTATTCAGAACTGAAATCTGTGCGTCTTTCATGGGTTTCACCTTCCCCTCAATTCTCAAGTCCAGTCAACACCCAAATAGTTTTGATCTTACCCACTGAACACAGCTTGAATCTGCACACTTTCCATTTCTTAATTGAATAAGTAACCTCCTTTAACCAGCATCACTGTAAGAACTTCTCTTTGGTGCCCTCCAGCCTGCTTTGCATTGTAGCTATCATGGAGTAGCATTTTGATCATGTGATTCCCCTGCTTTATGAAAGCTGTGCTCCTGGCCTCAAGGAAGGAAGGACTAGAACTTCTGCTTTTTTACCCCATAGTTTAGCCAGGTGAGACTAGATGTCATGAAGTAAAATCTGAAGGAAAATTCCAGCTCTGTCAGGTTCAAGTTGAAAAGTAGTCATTATTTTCAGGTTATAGTCACCCAACATAATTACTATGATAGAGGCAAGTTGACATCTTCTTGTCCTTTGTATCAGTTCAGTTGTCTCCCTGTGAGCATCCTCCTGCATTATTCAGAATGTTTGTTGTATTATTGTTTATGAATGTGTATTAATCCACCTGTTTCGGAAGCATATCAGTCTATGGGCACATACATTCATTGATCTTCCGAGAAACATTTCTGGGTGCTGTGGCCAGTGGCTTCAGGGCAGCATGGTGACTCCTCTCTCCCAGCATCTTCCTGCAATATTATTCAGCTGTTAGAATAACTCCCTCAGTGTGGATTCATGGGCCCAGTGTAGCACCTGCTAGGCCCCAGACACTGCCTTCCGTAGGAAATGATGAGGATTCAGAATGGTTAAAAGTCTGTTGTGTTCATGGGGCAAGAATGATCTGGAAGTGTTAATTGATCTTATTCTCCAAAATAGGCCAGTCTGTTGCCCGCTTTAGAGGGCCCTCTGGCTTAGCCAGATGGCATCTTCTGACTTGGGAGCTGTGGGCCCTGCAAACGTCTCACAAGGTCCATGGTCCTTGTGAGATGTCATGAGCTCAGGGAACATAGCTGCTGTCCTTTGTCTTCATCTGTAGACATCGTCCCTTTTCTGCTCATGTCTGGAGTGTGCCAAGAACCTGGAAGCCTCTTTCTCTGCCTGTCAGTCAAGAGGTATACTGGGGAAGAAACCCCAACAGTTCGTCCTAATCAGGTGTCAGGGAAATTCATGTCCTCTGCTGGTGAAGATGTACTTGGATGTGCTTGGAGAAATGTAGTTTTATAACAAGACAAGTTTAATGGAAATGCAACACTATATTACTGAGAAGAAAACAGGCACAAAACTACTGTTCACACTGTTTTTTTTCTCTTCCTTAATCCTAGAAAATAGAAGGTAGCACTTCTTCTCAAGGGTCATTTAGGAACTTGTGCTGTATCATCACAGATGAGAGTAGTATGAAGGGAAACATGTTGAATGGGGTGGGCAGCAATAGACAAACTCAGATTTGGGAAAAATGGGAAACAGGGTGGAAGGGACTTGGTAGCCTTCCACATTGAAAGATGGTTGTAGGTGACAAGTCTGTGGCCAGGGGCAGGGAGACTGTGATGCTCCTTAAGTAGCACCACGTAAGAAAAAGATAGTAGGAAATTGGTATGTTGTCCTAAGAAATAGAATATTGAAGAATATAGACAAAGAATCTTGATCCTTCCTTGGCTTGCTGACAAGCTTTTTAACCTGAAGTTTTTGTAAACCCTATCGGACAGGGCCCCAAGGATGGACTGACTTTCTAACACTTTTAAAAGGGCTTGAAATAACTAAATTTGGGGAAGTAAAGGAATGAGAAGTTTACTCCCTATTGTTACTGTTGTTCAGTTGCTCAGTTGTGTCCAACTCTTCAGGACCCCATGGACTGCGGCACACCAGGCTTCCCTGTCCTTCACTGTCTCCGAGTTTGCTCAAACTCATCTCCATTGAGTCAGTGATGCCATCCAGCCATCTTGTCCTCTGGCATCCCCTTCTCCTCCTGCCATCAGTCTTTCCCAGGGTCAGGATCTAAGTTGACTCTTCGCATCAAGTGGCCAAAGTATTGGAGCTTCACCTTCAGCGTCAGTCCTTCCAGTGAATAGTCAGGGTTGATTTTCGTTAAGACTGACTGGTTTCATCTCTTCACTGTCCAAGGGACTCTCAAGAGTTTTCTCCAACACTGCAGTTCAGAGGCATCAATTCTTCAGTGCTCAGCCTTCTTTATGGTCCAGCTCTCACATCCATACATGACAACTGGAAAAATCATAGCTTTGCCTTGTCAGACCTTTGTCAACAAAGTGTCTCTGCTTTTTAATATGCTGTCTAGGTTTCTCATAGCTTTTCTTCCAAGAAGTGAGCATCTTTTAATTTCATAGCTGAGTCACCATCCACAGTGAATTTGGAGCCCAAGAAAATAAAATCTGCCACTATTTCCATTTTATCCCCATCTCTTTGCTGTGAAGTGATGGGACTGAGTGCCATGATCTTAGTTTTTTGAATGTTGAGTTTTAAGGTAGTTTTTTTTTTCACTCTCCCCTTTTACTTCATCAAGAGGCTCTTTAATTTCTCTTTACTTTATGCCATTAAAGTGGTATCATTTACATATCTGAGGTTATTTATATTTCTCCCAGCAATCTTGATTCCTGCCGTTTCCAGCCATTTCACATGAGATATTCTTCACTCTCCTTACTTCATCAGAGGAGGCTTCTGTGATGCTCCTTAAGTAGCACCACGTAAGAAAAGATAGTAGGAAATTGGTATGTTGTCCTAAGAAATAGAATATTGAAGAATATAGACAAAGAATCTTGATCCTTCCTTGGCTTGCTGACAAGCTTTTAACCTGAAGTTTTTGTAAACCCTATCGGACAGGGCCCCAAGGATGGACTGACTTTCTAACACTTTTAAAAGGGCTTGAAATAACTAAATTTGGGGAAGTAAAGGAATGAGAAGTTTACTCCCTATTGTTACTGTTGTTCAGTTGCTCAGTTGTGTCCAACTCTTCAGGACCCCATGGACTGCGGCACACCAGGCTTCCCTGTCCTTCACTGTCTCCGAGTTTGCTCAAACTCATCTCCATTGAGTCAGTGATGCCATCCAGCCATCTTGTCCTCTGGCATCCCCTTCTCCTCCTGCCATCAGTCTTTCCCAGGGTCAGGATCTAAGTTGACTCTTCGCATCAAGTGGCCAAAGTATTGGAGCTTCACCTTCAGCGTCAGTCCTTCCAGTGAATAGTCAGGGTTGATTTTCGTTAAGACTGACTGGTTTCATCTCTTCACTGTCCAAGGGACTCTCAAGAGTTTTCTCCAACACTGCAGTTCAGAGGCATCAATTCTTCAGTGCTCAGCCTTCTTTATGGTCCAGCTCTCACATCCATACATGACAACTGGAAAAATCATAGCTTTGCCTTGTCAGACCTTTGTCAACAAAGTGTCTCTGCTTTTTAATATGCTGTCTAGGTTTCTCATAGCTTTTCTTCCAAGAAGTGAGCATCTTTTAATTTCATAGCTGAGTCACCATCCACAGTGAATTTGGAGCCCAAGAAAATAAAATCTGCCACTATTTCCATTTTATCCCCATCTCTTTGCTGTGAAGTGATGGGACTGAGTGCCATGATCTTAGTTTTTTGAATGTTGAGTTTTAAGGTAGTTTTTTTTTTCACTCTCCCCTTTTACTTCATCAAGAGGCTCTTTAATTTCTCTTTACTTTATGCCATTAAAGTGGTATCATTTACATATCTGAGGTTATTTATATTTCTCCCAGCAATCTTGATTCCTGCCTTTGCTTCATCCAGCCTGCCATTTCACATGAGATATTCTTCTATACGCAGGGTGACAGTATACAGCCTTGATGTACTGCTTTCCCACTTTTGAACAAGTCCATTGCTCCATGTCTGGTTCTAACTGTTGCTTCTTGACCTGCATACAGGTTTCTCAGGAGGCAGGTAAGGTGATCTAGTATTCTCATCTCATTAAGAATTTTCCAGTTTGTTGTGATCCACACAGTCACAGGCTTTAGCATAGTCAATGAGGCAGAAGTTTTTCTGGAATTCCCTTGCCTTTTCTGTGATCAAATGGATGTTGGCAATTGAATCTCTGGTTTCTCTGCCTTTTCTAAATCTAGTTTGTACATCCTGAAATTCTTGGTTCACCTACTGTTGGAGGCCTAGCTTGAAGGGTTTTGAGCATTACCTTGCTAACATGTGAAATGAGTGTTGTAGTTTGAACATTGTTTGGCGTTTGCCTTCTTTGAGATTGGAATGAAAACTGACCTTTTCCAGTCCGGAGGCCTCTGCTGAGTTTTCCAAATTTGCTGGCATATTGAGTGCAGCACTTTAACAGCATCATCTTTTGGGATCTGCAGTGGTTTAGCTGGAATTACATCACCACCACTAGCATTGTGTGTAGTAATGCTTCCTAAGGCTCACTTGACTTCACAATCCAGGATGTCTGGCTCTAAGTGAAATGACCACACCATTGTGGTTATCTGGGACATTAAGACCTTTTATATATATATAGGTTTTTTTTCCTACCTCTTCTTAATATTTTCTGCTTGTATTAGGTTCTCGCTGTTTCTGTTCTTTATTGTTGCTGTCTTTTCTTCCAAGAAGTGAGCATCTTTTAATTTCATAGCTGAGTCACCATCCACAGTGAATTTGGAGCCCAAGAAAATAAAATCTGCCACTATTTCCATTTTATCCCCATCTCTTTGCTGTGAAGTGATGGGACTGAGTGCCATGATCTTAGTTTTTTGAATGTTGAGTTTTAAGGTAGTTTTTTTTTTCACTCTCCCCTTTTACTTCATCAAGAGGCTCTTTAATTTCTCTTTACTTTATGCCATTAAAGTGGTATCATTTACATATCTGAGGTTATTTATATTTCTCCCAGCAATCTTGATTCCTGCCTTTGCTTCATCCAGCCTGCCATTTCACATGAGATATTCTTCTATACGCAGGGTGACAGTATACAGCCTTGATGTACTGCTTTCCCACTTTTGAACAAGTCCATTGCTCCATGTCTGGTTCTAACTGTTGCTTCTTGACCTGCATACAGGTTTCTCAGGAGGCAGGTAAGGTGATCTAGTATTCTCATCTCATTAAGAATTTTCCAGTTTGTTGTGATCCACACAGTCACAGGCTTTAGCATAGTCAATGAGGCAGAAGTTTTTCTGGAATTCCCTTGCCTTTTCTGTGATCAAATGGATGTTGGCAATTGAATCTCTGGTTTCTCTGCCTTTTCTAAATCTAGTTTGTACATCCTGAAATTCTTGGTTCACCTACTGTTGGAGGCCTAGCTTGAAGGGTTTTGAGCATTACCTTGCTAACATGTGAAATGAGTGTTGTAGTTTGAACATTGTTTGGCGTTTGCCTTCTTTGAGATTGGAATGAAAACTGACCTTTTCCAGTCCGGAGGCCTCTGCTGAGTTTTCCAAATTTGCTGGCATATTGAGTGCAGCACTTTAACAGCATCATCTTTTGGGATCTGCAGTGGTTTAGCTGGAATTACATCACCACCACTAGCATTGTGTGTAGTAATGCTTCCTAAGGCTCACTTGACTTCACAATCCAGGATGTCTGGCTCTAAGTGAAATGACCACACCATTGTGGTTATCTGGGACATTAAGACCTTTTATATATATATAGGTTTTTTTTCCTACCTCTTCTTAATATTTTCTGCTTGTATTAGGTTCTCGCTGTTTCTGTTCTTTATTGTTGCTGTCTTTGCATGAATTGTTTCTTTGGTATGGCTAATTTGATCTCTAGTCTTTCCCATTATTTTGTTTTCCTCTTATTTCTTTGCATTGTTTATCTTTCTTATCTCTCCTTGCTATTCTTTGGAACTCTGCACTCAGATGAATATATCTTTCCTTTCTTTGCCTTTTGCTTCTTTTGTTTTCTCAGCTGTTTGTAAAGCCTTCTCAGACCACCATTTTGCCTTTCTACATTTCTTGGGGATGGTTTTGATCACTGCCTCCTGTACAATGTTACATTCTTCCATAGTTCTTCAGGCACTGTGTCTATCATATCTAAACCCTTGACTCTGTTTGTCACTTCCACTGTATAATCATACGGGATTTGATTTAGGTCATACTTGAATGGCCTAATGGTTTTCCCTACTTTCTTCAGTTTAAATCTGAATTTTGCAATACGAAGTTTATGATCTGAGCCACAGTCAACTCCTTGCCTTGTTTTTGCTAACTGTATAGAGCATTTCCATCTTCAGCTGCAAGAATATGGTCAGTTTGATTTCAGTATTGAACATCTATCTGGTCATGTCTATGTGTAGAGTCGTCTCTTGTGTTGTTCATAGAGGGTGTTTGCTATGACTAGTGCATTCTCTTGGCAAAACTCGGTTAACCTTTGTCCTGCTTCATTTTGTACTCCAAAGCTAAACTTGCCTGTTACTCCAGGTATGTCTTGACTTCCTACTTTTACATTCCAGTCCCCTGTGATGAAAAGAACATTTTTTTTTTTTTGGTGGTAGTTGTAGAAAGGTCTTGTAGGTCTTCATAGAATCGTTCAACTTCATCTTTTTTGGATTTAGTGGCTGGAACATAGAGTTGGATTACTGTGGTGTTGAATGGTTTGCCTTAGAAATAAGATCATTCTGTCATTTTTGAGATTGCACCTGGTGTTATAGACTGTAATTTATTCAGTCAGGCATTTTTGAGAGAAAAAGGAAAAACGTAATACAAATTCTCAGAGTTTAATAAATATTGCAAAGCAAAAAACTTCCAAAAAACTGTAATTGGAAAAAATAATAATGTATCTACTACTAAAAAAATGTATACTAATCTAGGACTAAGGTCAGCAAACCAGAACTTGCAAGCCACACATCTTCACGTGTAAATGTTTCCTGGTGCACAGCTGCATTCACACGTTCTCACTGTCAGTAGCTGCTTACCTCCTGTGATAACCTTTGGAGAGGTACAGGCTTTGACAGACCTATGCCTGCAGACGTAAAATAGTCACTCTCTGGCCTATAAGAAAACATTTGTTTATCGAGTGGTATTATTTTTTAATTCAGTGAAATATACAGAGGTAACAGCAATAGATGAAACTAGGAGGATTACACACACACTCTCTCCCTCTCCTCCCTCCTCACCACCTCCCCTTAGACACACAGACACAGTCAGATGTCCACATGACAAGTTCTAAAATAGCAAAAAAAAAAAAAGACCGCAAGAGGCAATATCCAAGAAATAGAAAACTTTCTGAACACTGTTGTAAGATTCATTTTCAGCTACAGGGGCATCCCCATATACCATACAGAATGGAAAACAAACTTGGAGTTGGTCCAGAGTCCCTGTTGAACTCTGAGGTTTCTTGTGGGATTCTAATTTGTGGCAATAAAGGGTAGATGACAGTTAAAACTATGTATATACTAGCTTCTAAAGTTAAGGTATGAGGGCTCTACTTTTGTGGCTTTGTAAAAATGACATTTAATCCTGAGGAGCTGTGACTTGGATAAGTTTTTAGGATTTATTAGGTGCATAGCAACATTACAGTAGATAGAGACATAAAATACCATGTTGAAAGGCAACCTCGCCTGGTCCCACAAGTTTGTAACTTGCCTTAGTTTTGATGCAGATGGTGATTTCAAGAAGCGTTCTACTGAAAGGGAAGAAAAGGGAATATGTGGAGTTCATACTAGGACACAAAGCCAGCTGTTCCTGTGGCCCCTTTCAGTTGATCAGAGAATCTAAGGAATCATGGAAAACTGGAATCTGATTTAAGATAACCTTCATCTCTGGAAAAATCTTGGATGCTTCAGTTGAGCACAGCGGCGGGTGAGGAAGTGCAGGGAGTGTTGGTAGAGCAGGGACCGCAGCCTGTGCTGAATCCTGGGAAGCTGCTGGGAGGTGGGAGTCAGAAAAGAGGAGGAGGCAGTAAGCACGGCCTGGTGGCTGTAATTCTCAGGCAAAACAGACCAGAAATCAGTGTGTGGACCTGAATCAAACCTCCCCTGTACCAGTAGCTGACAGATTTGTGCCAGCATGAAATGGTAGTTGGCCATAATCTAAGCAACCATCAAAACAGCATCCTTTTGTTAATGATGAGTCGTAGAATGTTTTGTTTAAATTCAGAATGAAGTGCTCAAGCCACACTGTCTTTGTTAAGAATGATGGTTTCAGATGATACATTTACATTTGTCTCACTCTTTTTTAAAGAATAAAACTTAAATGGTTATTTTACAAATATGTGGATGGCCAAAGTTAGATCAGATAATCTATTTAAGTTCTAAATAATCTATTATTTTGCTTTACCAATCATTTTTTTGTGCATATATTTCCCTGGGGGAGTTCATCATTGGACATGATTGTGGTGCTACCAAGATTTAGGTGTGTTTGCGTCCTGGCTCAAAATATTTACTGTAGAGTCATTTGTGCATAATGTATACATCTACCAGAATACGTTTTTGTTAACAAGATCACTTTCTCAACACAGCATTCCTTGTGTTTTAGAACGGCGCCGCGGATCGACCGCAGTATGATTGGAGAGCCCACGAACTTTGTGCACACGGCCCTATTTACTGTAGTCCAGGGCGATCCTTGTGCTGTTGACAGGTACATTTGGGTGTACTTGGATAAGTTTTAGGATTTATTAGGTGCATAGCAACATTACAGTAGATAGAGACATAAAATACCATGTTGAAAGGCAACCTCGCCTGGTCCCACAAGTTTGTAACTTGCCTTAGTTTTGATGCAGATGGTGATTTCAAGAAGCGTTCTACTGAAAGGGAAGAAAAGGGAATATGTGGAGTTCATACTAGGACACAAAGCCAGCTGTTCCTGTGGCCCCTTTCAGTTGATCAGAGAATCTAAGGAATCATGGAAAACTGGAATCTGATTTAAGATAACCTTCATCTCTGGAAAAATCTTGGATGCTTCAGTTGAGCACAGCGGCGGGTGAGGAAGTGCAGGGAGTGTTGGTAGAGCAGGGACCGCAGCCTGTGCTGAATCCTGGGAAGCTGCTGGGAGGTGGGAGTCAGAAAAGAGGAGGAGGCAGTAAGCACGGCCTGGTGGCTGTAATTCTCAGGCAAAACAGACCAGAAATCAGTGTGTGGACCTGAATCAAACCTCCCCTGTACCAGTAGCTGACAGATTTGTGCCAGCATGAAATGGTAGTTGGCCATAATCTAAGCAACCATCAAAACAGCATCCTTTTGTTAATGATGAGTCGTAGAATGTTTTGTTTAAATTCAGAATGAAGTGCTCAAGCCACACTGTCTTTGTTAAGAATGATGGTTTCAGATGATACATTTACATTTGTCTCACTCTTTTTTAAAGAATAAAACTTAAATGGTTATTTTACAAATATGTGGATGGCCAAAGTTAGATCAGATAATCTATTTAAGTTCTAAATAATCTATTATTTTGCTTTACCAATCATTTTTTTGTGCATATATTTCCCTGGGGGAGTTCATCATTGGACATGATTGTGGTGCTACCAAGATTTAGGTGTGTTTGCGTCCTGGCTCAAAATATTTACTGTAGAGTCATTTGTGCATAATGTATACATCTACCAGAATACGTTTTTGTTAACAAGATCACTTTCTCAACACAGCATTCCTTGTGTTTTAGAAACGGCGCCGGCGGATCGACCGCAGTATGATTGGAGAGCCCACGAACTTTGTGCACACGGCCCACGTGGGGTCAGGCGACCTGTTCAGCGGAATGAATTCTGTAAGTCCACGGGTGCAGCACGCGGGTGGGCCCTTCAGGTGGCTGGTCTGACCAGGTACATAGGTTCCATATGGCTGCAGTGTGCCCAGTGCATTATAAACACTGAATGTTCATACTTCATGTGAGCATGAAAGAGAAGAAAGTGAACAGTGGAAAATTAATCTCTTATTTAGTTTGTTAAGCGATGTATTTTTCTGTCTTTACTAAACCCTTTGTAGCTACATTTCTTCTGAATAACTGCTTTAAAATTCTTAAAGGATTTGCGTTCAGAAAGGTTACTGTCCCATGGATTCTCATGCACCATCTTCCCTTCCCCCTCAAAGAGGCTTTAAGATCAACTTTTTAGTAATAATTAATCTCCTTTTTGTTCTCTTAAGTTCAGTTAGTTGCCTTTGGCAAACTTATTTATCCCATTTACCTTATAAAATATTAGCCTTTACCTGATATTAGAATGCTTGGGATTTTTTTTTTTTTGTAACATAAGTTCTCTTGCACTTAGTGGAGGATTAGAATTTGTACATACTTGCTCTCTATTTTAATAGAGGTTTTGGTGAATTTCAGAAGACACTTCAGATTTATTCAGTTGAACTCTTTCTCCCTGATTTTCATCTAAGAGAAAATAGAGAGTAGTGTAACAGAAACCAGCTGAGGTTTTTATCAGGACTGTGCCTCATCCTTGCCCTGAAGCAAATGACTCCCCCAAATCGAAAGTGCACAGAAATGTCTAAATGACCCTTCACCTCCTGAGAACCGGAGGGTCTATAAGGCTTTCGTAAACACAGTTGTGCCGTATTGTGTGCTCACTGGACAGCGCTCACAGAAGACGTAATAGGAGAACAGAGACTTGTAAAGTAGGTAGATGCATATCCTGGATACA
The DNA here is from genome assembly GCA_022376925.1 of Tragulus kanchil. Lineage (NCBI taxonomy): Eukaryota > Metazoa > Chordata > Mammalia > Artiodactyla > Tragulidae > Tragulus > Tragulus kanchil. Next base: position 49,169,932 of record JAIOJX010000029.1, on the reverse strand, counting down.
GCAAACAAGTTTGTCACTGTGGTTACTAGGTAAGCAAAAGGATGACATTTGTAGCTTCCAGGAAAGGAAACCACTTGTTTGTTTTAAGTCTGTAAGAAAAGCACACTGAGCTGCTTCTGTGGAAATGTAAGAGGTGTCGGCTTGCTGTTAAAGTACAGTCCAGTAGCTTCATTTCCTGGATCAGTGTGGAATGAAGAGACCAAATGGGCCTGTTAACTGTGGTTAATATTAAGGTCATTGTGACATACATAAAGAGAATAAAGTGAACAGTGGAAAATTAATCTCTTATTTAGTTTGTTAAGCGATGTATTTTTCTGTCTTTACTAAACCCTTTGTAGCTACATTTCTTCTGAATAACTGCTTTAAAATTCTTAAAGGATTTGCGTTCAGAAAGGTTACTGTCCCATGGATTCTCATGCACCATCTTCCCTTCCCCCTCAAAGAGGCTTTAAGATCAACTTTTTAGTAATAATTAATCTCCTTTTTGTTCTCTTAAGTTCAGTTAGTTGCCTTTGGCAAACTTATTTATCCCATTTACCTTATAAAATATTAGCCTTTACCTGATATTAGAATGCTTGGGATTTTTTTTTTTTTGTAACATAAGTTCTCTTGCACTTAGTGGAGGATTAGAATTTGTACATACTTGCTCTCTATTTTAATAGAGGTTTTGGTGAATTTCAGAAGACACTTCAGATTTATTCAGTTGAACTCTTTCTCCCTGATTTTCATCTAAGAGAAAATAGAGAGTAGTGTAACAGAAACCAGCTGAGGTTTTTATCAGGACTGTGCCTCATCCTTGCCCTGAAGCAAATGACTCCCCCAAATCGAAAGTGCACAGAAATGTCTAAATGACCCTTCACCTCCTGAGAACCGGAGGGTCTATAAGGCTTTCGTAAACACAGTTGTGCCGTATTGTGTGCTCACTGGACAGCGCTCACAGAAGACGTAATAGGAGAACAGAGACTTGTAAAGTAGGTAGATGCATATCCTGGATACAGCAAACAAGTTTGTCACTGTGGTTACTAGGTAAGCAAAAGGATGACATTTGTAGCTTCCAGGAAAGGAAACCACTTGTTTGTTTTAAGTCTGTAAGAAAAGCACACTGAGCTGCTTCTGTGGAAATGTAAGAGGTGTCGGCTTGCTGTTAAAGTACAGTCCAGTAGCTTCATTTCCTGGATCAGTGTGGAATGAAGAGACCAAATGGGCCTGTTAACTGTGGTTAATATTAAGGTCATTGTGACATACATAAAGAGAATAAATGGTTTCAAATTTATTATGTCTGGTGAATTTTCATTTCTTTTTTGTTTTCCCCATCATGCCTCTTTTTATTGATACTTATTTGCATCCATCTTTTTTATTCTTTGGCCTGTGTGGGCCTCCCGTCGCAGTGGCCTCTCCTGTTACAGAGCACAGGCTCTGAGTACATGCGCTCCAGACTGCTGGCTCATAATTGGACACACCGGTCCAGCCGCTGCACGGCATGTGGGATCTTCCAGAGCCAGGGATCAAACTTGGTGCCCCTTGCACTGCAAGGCAGACTCTTTACCCACTGGACCACCAGGGAAACCCTCATTTCTTTCTCATCAACACATCATCTTCCCCACTTCTGTTGGTAAAAATTTGACTATATGGGCAAATTAAATTCATAGTATTTAGTTACCTTTTAAAAATCTCATTCATACACATTTCAGAATTTCCTTCATGACTTCTCTCTGGTATTTTGTGTCTCAGAGAAGCCTGCCATCATGCACATGGCTGTTGCCGTTGAGTTTGGTAGGGCTTGAGGCCTGTCCCTGGCAGGCTGACTGGCCTGCGGCATTCTCTGGTTACTGAAGTGGATTTCTCATGAAGTATTTTAGCTCTTCAGAACCAGATGTGGCTCCTGAAGGCCATTTGTGCTCATTGCCTGGATTATAGATTAGTTTGGTGTCTCTGCAAAAGTAGTAGTTTCTCTTCAGTTAACCTGTCCTAAGAACTGAGCAACAGTGATAGCATCATGGCTTGATGTATATGACACAGCTGGACCAGGCTGGATTATTGAATGGTCAGACGACTGGTTTCTTTTTCCCCCTAAATACACTGTTCATCTCAAGTTACTTTTCATACTGACTTTTTTTTTTTTTTTTAAAGATTTATTTATTTATTTGGGGGGGGGGGGGGGGAGGGGAGCAGGCGGGCCACTTCTATTGGTCTTTCATTTGTCTATTTTCATCCATCTTTGTTCTGCGGCCCGTGTGGGCCTCCCATCGCGGTGGCCTCTGTCGTTGCAGAGCACCGGCTCTGGGCGCATGTGCTCCAGAGCTCTGGCTCAGTAATTGGACACATCGGTCCAGCCTCTCCGCGGCACAAGGGATCTTCCCAGGCCAGGGATCCAACCGGCGCCTCTTGCACTGCAAGGCGGTGTCCTACTGGACCACCAGGGAAGCCCTCATACTAACTTCTTGCCAGAAAAGTTTCTATGACTCTTTTAATAATACAGTCTTATTGTGTTAAAATAATGCATATCCAAATGTCACAGTAATAACATTTCATCTCAGTGATCAGGATTGCTGTTGAGACACCAAGTTGTGTCCAACTCTTTGCGACCCCATGGACTGCAGCACAGTAAGCTTTCCTGTCCCTCATCATCTGCCCGAGTTTGCCCAAGTTCATGTTCATTGAGTTGGTGATGCCATCCAGTCATCTTATCCTCTGTCACCCTTCTGTCTTTCCCACCATGAGGGTCCTTTCCATTCAGTCAGCTGTTTACATCAGGTGGCCAAAGTATGGGAGCTTTAGCATTAGTCCTTCCAAAGACTATCAAGGGTTGATTTCCTTTCAGATTGACTGGTTTGATCTCCTCGCCTTCCAACGACTTTCAAAAGTCTTCTCCAGCACCACAGTTTGAAAGCATAAATTCTTTGACACTCAGCCTTCTTTTTTTTTTTTTCTTTTTTGGCCACTTCTGTTAGTCTTTCATCTATTCATTTTCATCCATCTTTGTTCTTTGGCCTGTATGGGCCTCCCATCACAGTGGCCTCTGTCACAGCAGAGCACTGTCTGGGCAAACGCGCTCCAGAGCTCCAGCTCGGTAGTTGGACACATCGGTCCAGCCACTCCACGGCACGTGGGATCTTCCCAGGCCAGGGATTGATCTGGCGCCCCTTGCACTGCAAGGCGGTGTCCTTACCCCCTGAACCACCAGGGAAGCCCAGCACTCAGCCTTCTCAATTGTCCAGATCTCACATCCATACATGACTGCTGGAAAGACCATAGCCTTGACTGTATGGGCCTTTGTCGGCAAAGTGATGTCTTTGCATTTTTTTTTTCTCTTCAATGTATTTTTGGCTATTCTGGGTTTTCACTGCTATCACAGGCTCTTCTCTAGTTGCAGGGAGTGGGAGCTACTCTCTAGTTGAGGTGAGCAGGCTTCTTGTTGCAGTGACTTCTCTTGTTGTGGAACTTGAGCTCTAGGGCACACAGGCTTCAGGAGCTGCAGCACATAGGCTCCATAGTTGCAGCTCTGAGCCTCTAGAGCCCAGGCTCCATGGTTGTGGCTCAGGGGCTCAGTTGCTCTTCAGCATGTGGGATCTTCCCGGCTCAAGAATCAAACCCGTGTCTCCTGCATTGGCAGATGAACTCTTTACCACTGAGCTACCAGGGAAGCCCATGTCTTTGCTTTTTAACACATTGTCTAGGTTTGTCAAAGCTTTTCTTCCAAGAAGCATTTGTCTTCTAATTTCATGGCTGCAAAAACCATCTATAGTGATTTTAGAGCCCAAGAAGAGGAAATCTGTTACTGCTTCCACCTTTTCTCCTTCTGTTTGGCTTGAAGCAATGGGGCTGGATGTCATGATCTTAGTTTTTTTTAATATTGAGTGTTAACACTTTATTTTTCACTCTCTTCCTTCATCCTCATCATAGAAGCTGTTTAATTTCTTTTCACTTTCTGCCATTAGAGTGGCATCGTCTGAGGTAGCTGATCTTGATTCCAGCCTATAACTCATCCAGCCTGGCATTTCTCATGAGTGATGAGGGTTATTAACTATAAAATCCAGATCCTTTTATTTGAAATTGAAGAACTGACTTTTGGAAGAAAAACAGATTTTTCTTTCTTAGAATTTGCATGTCATTATGAGTGTTCTATGTAAAAATAGACCTCACTTGTACTCAGCTTAAATGAGTACAAGACCTAAATAAGGCATTCATATATCCACTCTTTTTATATTCTTTCCCCATATAGGTCATCACAGAGTATAGAGTAGAATTCCCGTGCTATACTATAGGTCCTTATTATTAATAGTGATCTATTTTTTTTTTTTTTTTAGAAAAACTTTATTTTTATTTTTGGCTGTGCTGGGTCTTTGTTGATGTGTGGGTTTAGCTGCTCTGCGGTATGTGGGATCTTCCCGGATCAGGGATTGAACCTGGGTCTCCTGCACTGGCAGATGGATTCTTATCCACTGAGCCACAAGGGAAGCCCCATGATCTGTGTTTTATATAGTAGTGTGAATACATGTCAGTCCTAACCTCCCCGTTTATCTTTCTCACCCCATTTCCCCTTGGTAACCATATTGTTTTCTACATCTGTGACTCTTTGTTTTGTCAATAAATTCATTTGCAGCATTTTTTAGGTCCCACATATAAGTGATATCATATGATATTTGTCTTTTTGGCTTATTTCACATGCAGCATGACAGTCTCTAAGTCCATCCATGTTGCTGCAAATGGCATTGTTATTCTCTCAAATGGCTGAGTAGTAATCCATTGTGCACCCACCACATATTATATCCATTCCTCAGTTGATGGACATTCTTCCATGTCTTGGCTGTTGTAAACAGTGCTGCTATGAACACAGGGGTGCATGTATCCTTTTGTATTATTGTTTTCTTCGGATATATGTACAGCCAGGAGTGGGATTACTGGACCATGTGGTAGTTCTCTTTTTAGTTTTTTAATGAAACTCCATACTGTTTTCTGTAGTGGTATACCAATTTACATTCCCACAAACAGTAGGGAAGTTCCCTTTTCCCCACACCTTCTCCAGCATTTATTCTTTGTGGACTTTCTGATCAGTGCAAAATGATACCTCATTGTAGTTTTGCATTTTTCTGATAATTAGCAATACTGAGCACTTTTTTCGTGTGCTTTTTGACCATCTGTATGTCTTGGAAAAATGTCTGTGTCTTCTGTCCACTTTTAGATTGGCTTCTTTTCTTGTCATACAACTACATGAGCTATTTGTATATTGTTGGAAATCAATCCCTTGTTGGCTGCAGCGTTTGCAAATATTTTCTCCCATTCTGCGGGTCGTCTTTTCATTTAGTTTATGGTTTCTTTTGCTGTGTAGAAGCTTTTCAGTTTAATTAGTTAGGTCTCATTTGTTTCTTTCTATTTTCATTAGAAGATGGATTCCGAAAGATATTGCTGCAATTTATGTCAGTTTTCTGCCAGTCTTTTCTTCTAAGACTTTTAAGTCTGTGACCCGTTTCCAGTTTTGTGAATGGTGTTAGGGAGTGTAGCTGTCTAGTTTTCCCAGCACCACTTATTGAAGAAACTATCCTTTCTCCAGTGTATACTCTTGTCATAGATTAGGTAGCCATAGATGGATGAATTTATTTCTGGCTTTCTATCCCATTCCATTGATCTCTGTTTCTCTTTTTGTGCCAGAACCATACTGCTTTGATTACTGTTGCTTTATAGTATAGTCAGAAGTCAGGGGACCTGATTGATCTAACTTTGATATTCTTTCTCAGGATTGCTTTGCTATTTGAGATCTTTTGTGTATCCATATAAATTTAATAACTTTCTGTTCTAGTTCTGTGAAAAAGGCCATTGATAATTTGATAAGGTTTGAATTGAATCTGTAGATTGCCTTGGGTAGTGTAGTCATTTTGACAGTACTGATTCTTTGAAGAACATGGTATAACCTGCTATCTTGTGTCAACTCTGATTTCTTTCATCAAAATCTTACAGTTTTCAGAGTAGAGGTCTTTTTTCTCCTTAGCTGGACTTAATGCTCTGTATTTTATTATTTTTGATGTGATGATAAATGGGATTCTTTCCTCAGTTTCTCTTTCTGGTCCTTGTTATTAGTATATAGGAATGCAAAAGATTTCTCTGTGTTAATTTTGTACCCTACAGCTTTACCGAATTCATTGATTGAGCCTTAGTAGTTTTCTGGTGGCATCTTTAGAATTTTCTGTGTTTCATGTCACCTGCAAACAGTGATAGTCCTAACTTCTTTCCCAGTTTGGATTCCTTTTCTTTTTTGTCTCTAATCATCATGGCTAGGACTTCCAGAATTATGTCAAATAAATATGACCAAGGACATCCTTGCCTTGTTCCTAACCTTAGAGCAAATGTTTTCAAGTGTTCACCATTGATTGTGATGTTAACCAAAGGTTTGTGGTATGTGGCCTTTAATATGCTGAGGTATGCTCCCCTAGACCCACTTACTGGAGAGTTTTTATCCTAAATGGGTACTGAATTTTGTCATGAGCTCTTCTCCATCTGTTGAGATGACTGTTGTTTTTATTCAGTATATTGGTATGATATATCACACTCTGATTTGCAGATTATTGAAAAATTCTTACAGCCCTTGGATAAATCTCACTTAATCAGTCTTTTTGGCGGGGGGGGGGGGGGGGGGGGCACTTTTTTTTTTATTGGTCTTTTGTTTATTTTCATCCATCTTTGTCCTTGGCTTATGTGGGCCTTCCATTGCAGTGGCCTCTCCTGTAGCAGAGCACTGGCTCTGGGCGCATGCACACCAGAGCACTGGCTTATAATTGGACACACTGGTCCAGCTGCTCAGTGGCCTGTGCCAGGGATTGAACCGGCGCCCCTTGCAGTGCAGGGTGGACTCTTTACCCACTGGAGCACCAGGGAAGCCCATATGATCCTTTTAATATACTGTTGGATTAGAATTGGTAGTACTTCATTGAGTATTTTTGCATCTATGTTCATCACTGATATTGGTCTGTAATTTTTTGTGTGGTTTCTTTGGTTTTGGTATTAGAGTGAAGTTGGCCTAATAGAATGAGTTTGGGAGTGTTCCTTCCTCTGCAATTTTTTGGGAGAAGTTTCAGAAGGATAGGTGTTAACTCTTTTCTAAACATCTGATAGACTGCCTGTGAAGACATCTGGTCCTGGATTTTTGTTGGAAGTTTCTTAATCAAACTGTTTCATTTTCATGCTTGTGATTGGGTCTATTTGTATATTCTACTGTTTCCTGGTTCAGTCTTGGACAATCGTATCTAAGATTGTCCATTTTCTTGGCATGGTGGTGTTTGTAGTGTCATGATCCTTTGTGTTTCTCTGGTGTCAGTTGTAACTGCTCCCTTTTCATTTCTGATTCTATTGATATGGGCCCTCTTTTTTTAATTGATGAGTCTGGCTAAAGGTTTACCAATTTTATCTTCTCAAAGAGCCATCTTTTAGTTTTATTGATATTTGCTATTGTTTTTTAATCTGTATTTCATCTATTTCCGCCCTTGTATGTATGATTTCTACTTTGTGTATTGTTCATTGTTTTTTTTTTTCTCTCTAGTTGTTTTAGGTGTAAAGTTAGGTTATTTATTTGAGTTTTTTCTTGTTTCCTGAGGTTAGAATAGCATTATTGTAAACTTCCCTCTTAGAACTGCTTTTGGTGCATCTCAAAAGTTTTGGACTGTTGTGGTTTTGTTGTTCTTGTCTCCAGGTATTTTTTAAATTTCTTCTTTGATTTATTCAAAAATTGGTTGGTTAGTAACATTGTTTAGCTTCCATGTATTAATGTGTTTTTTTTTTGGGGGGGGGCACTTCTGTTGGTCTTTCATTTATCTATTTTCATCATCTTTTGTTCCTTGGCCAGTGTGGGCCTCCCATCGCAGTGGCCCCTGTCGCTGTAGAGCACCGGCTCTGGGTGCACTCCAGAGATCTGGCTCGGCAATTGGACACATTGGCCCAGCCACTCCACTGCATCACGTGGGATCTTCCCAGGCCAGGGACCAAACCGGCGCCCCCTGCACTGCAAGGCGGTGTCCCTACCCACTGGACCACCAGGGAAGCCCCTGTATTAATGTTTTTTACTTTTCTGAAATACCTAATCGAATAGCATTGTGGTCAGAAATTATACTTGCTTGCACTTCTCTTAAATTTACTGAGGCTCACTTTGTGGCCCAGCATGTAATCAGTCCTGGAGAATGTTTGTGTGCACTTGAGAAGTCAGAGTATTTGGCTGCTTTTGGCATGCTCTATAAATATCCTTTAAGTCTCTGCTATGTTTCCTTATTGATTTTCTTTCTGGATGATCTACCCATTGATGAGATGGAGTATTCAGATCCTCTCTGTTACTTTGTTACTGTCACTTTCTCCTTTTATAGCTGTTAATATTTGTCTTACATATTAAGGTGCTGTGTTGGGTGTATATATTTACAATTGTTATATTATCTTTTTCTTGGCTTGATCCCTTGATCTTATGTAGTGTTCTTTGTCTCTCTCTTTTTATTTATTTATTTATTTATGGCTATTCTGAGTTTTCACTGCTACCGCAGGCTCTTCTCTAGTTGCTGGGAGTAGGGGCTACTTTCTAGTTGAGGTGAGCAGGCTTCTTGTTGTGGAACTCGGGCTCTAGGGCACACGGGCTTCAGTAGTTGTGGCCCATGGGCTCCACAGTTGTGGCTCCGAGGCTCTAGAGCCCAGGCGCCATAGTTGTGGCTCATGGGCTCTGTTGCTCTGCAGCATGTGGGATCTTCCTGGCTCAGGGGTGGAACCTGTGTCTCCTGCATTGGCACGCAAATTCTTCACCACTGAGCTACCAGGGAAGCCCTTCTTTGTCTCTTGTAACAGTCTTTAAAGTGTATTTTGTCTGAAATGGGAGCTTTTTTAAAAAAAGTTTTATTTTACAGAGTTTTGTTGTTTACAGATATGTATGATCCCAGATTAGTCATATGTATATCATCCCCATCCTACCCCTCCAGGCCATCACACAGCACCCCTGCAGGATCCCCTTTACTCATAGCAAGAGCTTTCTTTTGATTTCCATTTGCATGAAATACTTTTCTCTAGCCCCGCACTTTTGGTTTTAGCATGCCTAGATCTGAAGTGGGTTTCTTGTAGACAGCATTTATGCAGGTCTTGTTTTTGTATCTGTTCAGCCAGTGTATGTTTCTGGTTGGAGAAATGCATTTAATCCATTAACATTTAAGGTAGTAATTGCTATTTAAAAATTGTTTTGGATTTGCTTCTGCATGTCTCCCCCTCCCTTCCTCTTTCATTCTCTTGTGATTTGATGCCCCCCCCCCCCATCTTATTTGGCCTGCTGTGTGGCATGCTGGAGGCTTAGTTCTCTGACCAGGGATCATACCAGTGACCTGTGCAGTTGAAGTGCAGAGTCTTAACCACTGGTCTGCCAGGGAAGTCCTGTAATGTCTATCTTTAGTGATGTGTTTCCATTGCTTTTTAATTTTTTGTGTTTATTCTAGTTATTTGGTTTGTGGTTCCAGGGAGGTCTGGATGCAGTAGTCCATGTACAAGATAGTTTTAAGTTCATTTTCTGCTGTTGATTCCTTTCTAGTGTATTTCTCATTCCAGGTATTCTTCACTTTTCTGTTCTTTTGTGTCTTCTAGCTCTTTGTTAAACATCTCTCGTAACTTCTCAGTCTGTGCCTCCATTCTTTTTCCAAGATCTTGGATCATCTTTGTTGTCATTACTCTAAATTCTTTTTCATGGAGGTGTCTCTTCTTTTGTTTGTTCTTGTCTTTTTTTCCTGTTCCTTCACGTGAAACATTTCTCTCCCACCTCATTTTCACTTTCTGTGTTTGTGGACTCCTGTGTGCTAGCTGCAGGATCTTAGGTCCTCTTGCTTCTGTTGTCTTCCCAGAGTGGTCCTGAGGCTTCTGGAAGCTTCCTGGTTGGGGGGACTGGTGCCTTCCCATTGGAGGGTTTGTGGCACATGTGAGGCTCTGCCTTTATTGGAGTTGAGGCTACGATACCTAGAGCTTCACAGAGTCATTCTTGACTGCTTCCTCCTCACGTTGCTGTGAGTTACATGCTGTCACATTCTGAAGTGATCCTGTAAGCCTGTTCTTTGATGGCTATTAACTCATTGTTGACTAGAGATGTTTCCATATTCTCTTACATCATTGTTTGCTGGCCACAGGTTTCTGCAAAAATCCCCCAGTCAGTGTGTTAAGGAGACAGCAGGGGCTCTCACTGTGGGGTGAAAGCTGAAGATGACGACTGCCCCCCATCCCGCCTCATGAGAAAAGGGTACACTGTTCACAGTCTGTCAGTATGCAGACTTGGCTCTTGGGGTGGGCCTCTGGCTAAGCTAACTTTGTATTCTTATACTTTTTAAAACTTTTTCTATAAAAAGTATGTAAATTTCAGACTTAAAATTTATCTTTGGTTTAGCTTCCTACTTAGTTATTTTTGTATCTGATTCTAATCCAAGTAATTGAGGTGGTTGTGTATGAGATGTCTGTAAATTAAAAGTTCTTGAGGAACAATGTTGAATTCATCTTTATCATTTTGACTGGTTTTGAAATATAATAAGTGCCTTGTGAATTACAGAACTTTTTCTTAGTAATTGAGAAGTGGAGAAAGGGGAGTGGCGGTGGCTAGTTATTTGGTTTGTGGTTCCAGGGAGGTCTGGATGCAGTAGTCCATGTACAAGATAGTTTTAAGTTCATTTTCTGCTGTTGATTCCTTTCTAGTGTATTTCTCATTCCAGGTATTCTTCACTTTTCTGTTCTTTTGTGTCTTCTAGCTCTTTGTTAAACATCTCTCGTAACTTCTCAGTCTGTGCCTCCATTCTTTTTCCAAGATCTTGGATCATCTTTGTTGTCATTACTCTAAATTCTTTTTCATGGAGGTGTCTCTTCTTTTGTTTGTTCTTGTCTTTTTTTCCTGTTCCTTCACGTGAAACATTTCTCTCCCACCTCATTTTCACTTTCTGTGTTTGTGGACTCCTGTGTGCTAGCTGCAGGATCTTAGGTCCTCTTGCTTCTGTTGTCTTCCCAGAGTGGTCCTGAGGCTTCTGGAAGCTTCCTGGTTGGGGGGACTGGTGCCTTCCCATTGGAGGGTTTGTGGCACATGTGAGGCTCTGCCTTTATTGGAGTTGAGGCTACGATACCTAGAGCTTCACAGAGTCATTCTTGACTGCTTCCTCCTCACGTTGCTGTGAGTTACATGCTGTCACATTCTGAAGTGATCCTGTAAGCCTGTTCTTTGATGGCTATTAACTCATTGTTGACTAGAGATGTTTCCATATTCTCTTACATCATTGTTTGCTGGCCACAGGTTTCTGCAAAAATCCCCCAGTCAGTGTGTTAAGGAGACAGCAGGGGCTCTCACTGTGGGGTGAAAGCTGAAGATGACGACTGCCCCCCATCCCGCCTCATGAGAAAAGGGTACACTGTTCACAGTCTGTCAGTATGCAGACTTGGCTCTTGGGGTGGGCCTCTGGCTAAGCTAACTTTGTATTCTTATACTTTTTAAAACTTTTTCTATAAAAAGTATGTAAATTTCAGACTTAAAATTTATCTTTGGTTTAGCTTCCTACTTAGTTATTTTTGTATCTGATTCTAATCCAAGTAATTGAGGTGGTTGTGTATGAGATGTCTGTAAATTAAAAGTTCTTGAGGAACAATGTTGAATTCATCTTTATCATTTTGACTGGTTTTGAAATATAATAAGTGCCTTGTGAATTACAGAACTTTTTCTTAGTAATTGAGAAGTGGAGAAAGGGGAGTGGCGGTGGCAAAAAAAAAAAAAAAAAGCTTCAGTCACTAGCTTCAGCATTCCCCATGTAATGAAAAGTTTTTTTTAAGTCTATAGAAAGAGACTTTTTTTTTTTCCCTATGAAAAGTACCCTTCTGGGAAAGGCAGCCAGCCCACCATGGCCCTCATTCCTGACTGTTCTGTTCTTGTCCTGCCGCAGGTTAGCTCCATTCAGAACCAGATGCAGTCCAAAGGGGGCTACGGGGGTGGCATGGCTGCCAACGTGCAGATGCAGCTCGTGGACACGAAGGCAGGATAGCGCCGGCCCTCCCTCAGTGAGTAAGTACCTCGGGACACAGGCGGCCACTGCCAGCCAAGCAGAGAGCCTATTCAGACGCGAGGTCAGAAGTAAAAGTCTTACTCTTGTAGCAAGCAAAATAACTGAACTTACAAAAAGGCGGAAGTAGTTTGTTCATAGTCATTGACTGCATTTGGGTATTAGTTTCAGATTGTTCTTTTCCTTATGAGAAACTTTACATGCTTTCAAATGTCTTGTTCTGGGAGATCCTCTGACCGAGATTCTAGAGACAAGACGTCTATTGTCCTTTAAGACAAGATCAGACATGGTCAGGGTTGTATGACCATAGACATGTGTCCTTTAAACACGAGTAAAGTTACTGTGTTGAGTATTGATCTGCGTGAAGTCCCATGTTTTATGAAGTAGTTTTACATTTAACACCATTATGGGAAAATCTTTTTTTATTTATTTAAATATTTATTTTGGGCGGGGGTTGGGTTGGGGAGGGAGGGGAGTGGGCGGGCCACTTCTATTGGTTTTCCATTTCTCCATTTTTCATCCGTCTTTGTTCTTTGGCTCCTGCGGGCCTCCCATCGCGGTGGCGGCTGTCGTCACAGAGCACCGGCTCTGGGCGCATGCGCTCCAGAGCTCCGGCTCGGTGATTGGACACATCAGTCCAGCCGCTCCGCGGCACATGGGATCTTCCCAGGCCAGGGATCGAACCGGCGCCCCCTGCACTGCAAGGCGGTGTCCCTATCCACTGGACCACCAGGGGAAGCCTGGGAAAAATCTCTTATAACCAGTTCTCCAAGTCTAACACACAGCAACTATATGGAAACATGAACCCCTAAAGTGTAAAAGTAATTTGGCTTTTTCTTTGGTTTTATAGGTCATTGTGAATTTCTGTGTTCTGTTCCCAGTGTTCTTTAATTTTTGTCGTGGTTGCTTTTCTTTGTCTATAGAAAGAGACTTTTTTCCCTATGAAAAGTACCCTTCTGGGAAAGGCAGCCAGCCCACCATGGCCCTCATTCCTGACTGTTCTGTTCTTGTCCTGCCGCAGGTTAGCTCCATTCAGAACCAGATGCAGTCCAAAGGGGGCTACGGGGGTGGCATGGCTGCCAACGTGCAGATGCAGCTCGTGGACACGAAGGCAGGATAGCGCCGGCCCTCCCTCAGTGAGTAAGTACCTCGGGACACAGGCGGCCACTGCCAGCCAAGCAGAGAGCCTATTCAGACGCGAGGTCAGAAGTAAAAGTCTTACTCTTGTAGCAAGCAAAATAACTGAACTTACAAAAAGGCGGAAGTAGTTTGTTCATAGTCATTGACTGCATTTGGGTATTAGTTTCAGATTGTTCTTTTCCTTATGAGAAACTTTACATGCTTTCAAATGTCTTGTTCTGGGAGATCCTCTGACCGAGATTCTAGAGACAAGACGTCTATTGTCCTTTAAGACAAGATCAGACATGGTCAGGGTTGTATGACCATAGACATGTGTCCTTTAAACACGAGTAAAGTTACTGTGTTGAGTATTGATCTGCGTGAAGTCCCATGTTTTATGAAGTAGTTTTACATTTAACACCATTATGGGAAAATCTTTTTTTATTTATTTAAATTTTTTTTTTGGGGGGGGGTTGGGTTGGGGGGGGGGGGGGAGTGGGCGGGCCACTTCTATTGGTTTTCCATTTCTCCATTTTTCATCCGTCTTTGTTCTTTGGCTCCTGCGGGCCTCCCATCGCGGTGGCGGCTGTCGTCACAGAGCACCGGCTCTGGGCGCATGCGCTCCAGAGCTCCGGCTCGGTGATTGGACACATCAGTCCAGCCGCTCCGCGGCACATGGGATCTTCCCAGGCCAGGGATCGAACCGGCGCCCCCTGCACTGCAAGGCGGTGTCCCTATCCACTGGACCACCAGGGGAAGCCTGGGAAAAATCTCTTATAATCAGTTCTTCAAGTCTAAAAGACAGCAACTATATGGAAACATGAACCCCTAAAGTGTAAAAGTAATTTGGCTTTTTCTTTGGTTTTATAGGTCATTGTGAATTTCTGTGTTCTGTTCCCAGTGTTCTTTAATTTTTGTCGTGGTTGCTTTTCTTTCCTTTTCAATTACAAAAAAAAGAAATGTGATGGCGTCTTGTTCACCCTGTTGTGATTCCTCCAGTGGCACGTTCCTGTTCTGCTCTGAAGAAACTCGTCAGAAGAATCCTGCATTTCCTTCAGCTGGCATGCATGCCTTTGGACTCATGGACAGAGTTCTTTGGATTGTGGCTTAATTATTGATTTTTATGACTATGGATCTGATTTTAGCATGATCTTTTTTGCGAATGCTAGTGCTGTTTTGCATTCTTCCCCTACATTTTTCTTTCTACCTTCAATCCCTGCCTTATGATTTTATTGGTAAGCAAAGACCTACTATTATTTGTTAATTTGTCACCGTTTATGTATATTTTGGAAGGTATGAGTCTTGTAAGCACAATGATCATTTCTGTTCATTTGAAACTGCAGCAGAGTAGTGTCTGCATGCTTTGAAGTTGCTTGAGTGGGTGCCCACAGGAGGCCCGAGCGGGATGGTTCCCGCAGCCGTGGGCTGGAGACACTGCTGCTATCAGAGGAAGGTGAGCTGTGCACTAGTCACATCAGTTTCCCAGAAAAAGGCAACTTGCAGCTTAGTTTAGAAGTACGACTTTTATTTAGTTAGAATTCTAATAAAAGCTTACATTCATAAGGCATTTATTCTGTTGTAAATGTTCAGTATATTTATTTGAGAGCAAGGACCTGGGCTTGTAAACAAGTGTGGTTCTGCATCTGAGTATGTGGTGAGACCCTCAGCCGGTCAGACTCTGAGCATCATGATCTCCATAGCTGTTCGTGTCTGTGTGGTTGTTCTGTTTTCCCTTGTTTATGTCTAGTACTCTGGGATCCAGTTGCTTCCAGTAGCAGTTTGTTGAGCTTCTAGCCTCTACTTCTAACTGTGGACTTTGGAGTCAGGGGCTTCTCCGTGTTCGTATTTTAGGACAGTGGAAGCTGCCAGGAGCAGTGGCTGACCTGGCTGTGAGAACAACCTGCACGGTGTGACTGAAGGTAGTGCTGAGAAGCCTTGGGCTCCAGTCCCAAAATGTTTGTTCTTCGCAAATTGTATTTCTGTAAATGCTTCTCCATCTGCATAAGGGTGTACTGCTAAGCTAGTTAATGGGTTTGTTATTTCATTAAAAATTTTAAAGCCTATAATGCCCTAACCATTACATTTGATAGGAGTAACATTTCATGCAGGAAATGGACTTAGAATAACTGTAAGGAATTAGGTAACTGCATAAAGAAAGAGGGGTCATTTTCTCTTCCCCTTAAGTCACAAGTCCTTGTGAAATAGGTATTGGGTTTATAGAGGCACAACATGGAAGGGTTTCTCGCCCCATTTCTTTTTATTTACCCCATAGAGCAGGCACTAGGTTACTCAGTCCTTGTAGTCCTGCTGCTTTGAGTCATCATAGGTGTCAATCCCAGAGAATCTGTCAAGGAAAACAGCTTATGCTTAGCAATCAGAACAGGCATTTTACAGTTTTCTAAACTTGAATTCATTTGGGGTCATTAACTGTTGACGCAGCAATCCGGACTTTGCTTGAATACCAGTCATTCTGTTCAGCACTAGGGTCCTGCTCGGGATGCTGCCGTGTGCACGCTTTTTCAGGATGGGTTTGTTTTGGTGTTGTCAGTGCTGATGCTGTTTAGTGCAGAGTTTGTAAGTGTATAACTCTTATTACAGGGAGCCATGGTCCCTTTTCCCTACTTCATGATTTATTTTTTTCTCAATCACTCGCTTTCCTGACTCTCCAAGGACCAAATACTCCAGTGAGCACTGGAGCGTGTCTCCGTGGTAAGCCAGAGGCTGCACCCTTCAGCCTCTAATTGTTCTGCAGCCGCCTCTGAAGGCACAAGTAGCCACACTGCCTGCGGGAACACATGCCAAGGAAGGTGCCAATAACGAGTCAAGAAAATTAGCAACAGTTTTAAGATGCTAACAGTGGACACAGTTTCTTAGGGAATCTGCTTTCCCAGACTGATAAGTGGGTTCGTAAATCTTGGGATGTCACTTGCTTTCCATAACAGTGTGTCTATTTGAAAATTAAAGTTAACTAAATAGAATTGACTGTTAATACCTAGCACATTAACTGTTAACTAATGACATGCATTCTGTAATAAAAGAGGTGCTTTCCTCACCAAGATGTAGGCGTGAAGTGGTGCCAATGAGCGTAGAGTGGAAATGTGACCAGTGGTGACTGGGTTCAGCATTTCCCACGCAGCATTCATTATCAGTGGGCCTTTAAAGATACTTTGTGAGTATATTAGCTTTCACTTTTGTTATTAAATTATAGCAGTTCTATTATAGAGAGCAAGTTTGCCTTGATTTGATTAAAATGACTTCTGCTCAGCACCCAGGAGATAAAATTGACATATTTTTATAATATAAGCATTTTTTTGTACATTGTGTTCATTCTTGAATAAAGTAAGTTCAGTGTTGGCTTGTAGATAATAAAAAGAAAGAAAGTATTTGATTTTGATTCAAATAAATGTTTTTCAATCCTGATTTGGTTATTTTCTTTCCAGGAGATATTTAATAAAACATGAGAAGTGCTAAAAGGTGCTGTATGTGAATTTTGAATTATGACTACTAAAGTTGTATGTCATCTTATTATTAAATAAATGCCTAGAGAGAATGAACGTTAAATGTTTGAAAGTAATATATTTTTTAGTTTTTTCCTAAACAGTCCTTTTTTTTAACAAAGATGTCCAACTCAAGTTCTTCTGAAGCACTTTATCTTCACAGAACATGTAGGATTTACTAATAAAGGTAAGAATTCTATTCTTCAGTCATGCTACCATACTAGTTACAGAATACAATGTGTGGTCAGTTTTGTTCCCCAGTGAAAATTTTAAAAATTTCTGGGTGTATTTTTGATATCAGCTCCCACCCCAGAGCTCTGTCCAAGTGCTACTGGCGGGCAGCACTGATTTAGAACAAAGCAAATCTGCATACTCACCAGATCCTGTTGGAGACACTTAACTGCGATGTCAGGTCCTGAGCGCTGGGCAAGTTAGGTTTGCTGTATCGTGAGAACTGCCACATAATATTCTAAAATAGGAAATTCAAGGAGAAAAGTCTCAGAAAACAATCCCACACATCCTCCATCTTTCCAGTGTGTCTATTTGAAAATTAAAGTTAACTAAATAGAATTGACTGTTAATACCTAGCACATTAACTGTTAACTAATGACATGCATTCTGTAATAAAAGAGGTGCTTTCCTCACCAAGATGTAGGCGTGAAGTGGTGCCAATGAGCGTAGAGTGGAAATGTGACCAGTGGTGACTGGGTTCAGCATTTCCCACGCAGCATTCATTATCAGTGGGCCTTTAAAGATACTTTGTGAGTATATTAGCTTTCACTTTTGTTATTAAATTATAGCAGTTCTATTATAGAGAGCAAGTTTGCCTTGATTTGATTAAAATGACTTCTGCTCAGCACCCAGGAGATAAAATTGACATATTTTTATAATATAAGCATTTTTTTGTACATTGTGTTCATTCTTGAATAAAGTAAGTTCAGTGTTGGCTTGTAGATAATAAAAAGAAAGAAAGTATTTGATTTTGATTCAAATAAATGTTTTTCAATCCTGATTTGGTTATTTTCTTTCCAGGAGATATTTAATAAAACATGAGAAGTGCTAAAAGGTGCTGTATGTGAATTTTGAATTATGACTACTAAAGTTGTATGTCATCTTATTATTAAATAAATGCCTAGAGAGAATGAACGTTAAATGTTTGAAAGTAATATATTTTTTAGTTTTTTCCTAAACAGTCCTTTTTTTTAACAAAGATGTCCAACTCAAGTTCTTCTGAAGCACTTTATCTTCACAGAACATGTAGGATTTACTAATAAAGGTAAGAATTCTATTCTTCAGTCATGCTACCATACTAGTTACAGAATACAAGGTGTGGTCAGTTTTGTTCCCCAGGGAAAATTTGAAAAATGTCTGGGGGTATTTTTGATATCAGCTCCCACCCCAGAGCTCTGTCCAAGTGCTACTGGCGGGCAGCACTGATTTAGAACAAAGCAAATCTGCATACTCACCAGATCCTGTTGGAGACACTTAACTGCGATGTCAGGTCCTGAGCGCTGGGCAAGTTAGGTTTGCTGTATCGTGAGAACTGCCACATAATATTCTAAAATAGGAAATTCAAGGAGAAAAGTCTCAGAAAACAATCCCCACACATCCTCCATCTTTCCTTATCTCATGGCTAGGGATTCTCCAGAGAAACTGGGTTAAGATGAAAGTAAAGAAAATATTAATGAGGAGCTCTATTTTGAGTTCATGCTTTCAAAGCATTTGTAAAACATGCACAGAAAGTAGGACAAATCTGTATAAAATGTAGAGACAGAGCCTGGAATTTGCTGGAACTGTGAAAATGCAAGGAAGTCTACAAAATTCCTAGATACTTTCTGTTTAAAAGATTCTTTTAGCAGATTGGTTAGAAAGCAATTTAAATTTTACGTTTAACTTACTGTCGAGGCACCTCGCTTGCAGGACGTCTCTGAGAGAAGGGTTTTGTTGTTGACACTTTTACCAGATACAGGCAGCCTCCGCGCTGCCAGCGCCCCTGCCCTTACCTGGTCAGTGTCAGCTGGTCTTAGTCCAAAATAAGTAAGTCCAGATCTTCCTGTCCTGGAAGTATCTTTTTTAACAGGAATGGTGGTTTAAAGAAAGGATGCTTTCAGTCTCACTGAAGATCAGAGCAGGAGCAGAAACTATGTCCATTCTATTCTCCTCTCAATTCAGGCTCCAGAGCATACTAGAGGTTGTACACTCACTGAGCCTATGTTCACCACTTCAGACAGGTGACACCGGGCACTGGTTTTTACTTCTGTACAGGAGCAGCAAAAGGTATCTTTCAAAAGCTCTGCAGAGCGTGACCTCCTAACCTTTTTCTTAAAGTTGCTACTAAAAGCCATCTAAACATTTCCCATCTTTTAAGAATGTGTGTGCCTTTCAAATGTCTGAGCTGCCTACCTTCTTTACTCTAGACATAGCTCTGTCCCACAAGCTCCCCGGGGCCTGTCTACCTCTGAAGAGGTCATGGACCTCTTTCAGCATGTTAAGGCAGTGTCAGGAATGCTATAATAGCCTAGATGGGGGTGGCTTAAAAATAACAAAGTTACTGCTTACAGTTCTGAATGCTTCCAGTCCAGGATCAGGGTGGCGGCAGGGTGAGTGCTAAGTGCAGACTTCGTATCTTCAAAGATGTGTCGGGAAGGGATATGAGGAGTCTTCCTTTTTCAGGCACTAATCCCAGTCTTTTGTTACACCCTCATGCCTGAAGCATTCCCAAAGGCCTTACCTTTTAATTCATCACCTTTGGGAATTAAGAATTTCAGCGTGAGCTCCAGGGGCGCACAAAAGGTACAGGGAGTGAGCAGCCAGAGACACCCGAAAGTTGAGGGGAAAATAGGGATTTAAACACAAGACATTAAAAACACTCAAAGTAGGATACATTTAAAGAGGCCCACGCCAAGATTTACTCAAAACTCAAAGAATCTTAAAAGCAGCAAGAGGAAATGAATGCAAAAATCCTCAACAAAAAATAGCTAACAGAATTCCATAGCACATTAACAGAATTAGACATGATGACCAAGTAGGATAGAATAGCTTAGTATAAGAAAGTGAGTAATACACAAAAGCCTAGTGATTAGATTACAAACTTGTTACAACAAACACAGTGGCAGGATACAAAATCAACACACAATCAATCAGTTGTTTTGTACACTAACAAAGTCCAAAAAGGGTATTAAGAAAACAATACAATAGAATCAAAAAGAATAAAACACTGATATAAATGTAACCAAGGTGGCAAAAGACTTACATGCTGAGAACTACAAAACATCAAAGAAATTAAAGACATGAGTAAATGAAAAGACATCCTGTCTTCATAGATCAAAGGACTTAAATATTGTTAAGATGCCACTACCACCTAAGATGTGCTCTATCAAAATCCCAGTGGCACTTTTTTGAGAAATAGAAACATCCATCCTAACATTCACATGGAATCTCAAGGGATTTTTGAGAACCAAAATAAAAAGAACAAAGTTTGAAGTATTATACTTCAACTTACTATAGATCTATAGTAATTAAAACAATATAGTACTATCATAAACTTCCCTGTGTCTTTCAACAAGGATGCTAAGGCCAGTCTTTTCAACAAATAACACTGGGAAAATTGGATATACAAAACAATAAAGGTCATACAAAGACAATACCACAGATTAGATATCATATGAACAACAAATTTATTTCTTATAGTTCTGGACATGGAAAGTTTCCTAAAGGCACTTCGATCTTCAAAGATGTGTCGAAGGGATATGAGGAGTCTTCCTTTTCAGGCACTAACCCCTTTTGTTACACCCTCATGACTGAAGCATTCCCAAAGGCCTTACCTTTTAATTCATCACCTTTGGGAATTAAGAATTTCAGCGTGAGCTCCAGGGGCGCACAAAAGGTACAGGGAGTGAGCAGCCAGAGACACCCGAAAGTTGAGGGGAAAATAGGGATTTAAACACAAGACATTAAAAACACTCAAAGTAGGATACATTTAAAGAGGCCCACGCCAAGATTTACTCAAAACTCAAAGAATCTTAAAAGCAGCAAGAGGAAATGAATGCAAAAATCCTCAACAAAAAATAGCTAACAGAATTCCATAGCACATTAACAGAATTAGACATGATGACCAAGTAGGATAGAATAGCTTAGTATAAGAAAGTGAGTAATACACAAAAGCCTAGTGATTAGATTACAAACTTGTTACAACAAACACAGTGGCAGGATACAAAATCAACACACAATCAATCAGTTGTTTTTGTACACTAACAAAGTCCAAAAAGGGTATTAAGAAAACAATACAATAGAATCAAAAAGAATAAAACACTGATATAAATGTAACCAAGGTGGCAAAAGACTTACATGCTGAGAACTACAAAACATCAAAGAAATTAAAGACATGAGTAAATGAAAAGACATCCTGTCTTCATAGATCAAAGGACTTAAATATTGTTAAGATGCCACTACCACCTAAGATGTGCTCTATCAAAATCCCAGTGGCACTTTTTTGAGAAATAGAAACATCCATCCTAACATTCACATGGAATCTCAAGGGATTTTTGAGAACCAAAATAAAAAGAACAAAGTTTGAAGTATTATACTTCAACTTACTATAGATCTATAGTAATTAAAACAATATAGTACTATCATAAACTTCCCTGTGTCTTTCAACAAGGATGCTAAGGCCAGTCTTTTCAACAAATAACACTGGGAAAATTGGATATACAAAACAATAAAGGTCATGTCACAATCTGTTCAGGCTACTGTGGCAAAATACCACAGATTAGATATCATATGAACAACAAATTTATTTCTTATAGTTCTGGACATGGAAAAGTCAGACACCAGTGTGCCAGCATGGCTGCCAGAATTCTGGTGGGGGTACTTCTTCCTGGCTCATAGCAGAAGAGACAGGGAATCTCTCTGGAGCCTTGACGAACACGACTTCCATTCAGGACAGAGTCCCCATGATGTAAACACTTCCAAAGGCTGACCTCCCGATACCATCACATAAGGGCATTAGGATTTCAGTGGACACAAACATTCAGACTAGTGGACCACTGCCATTCCCAATATACAAAAAAAGGGATCAAAGACATAAATGGAACACCTAAAACTAATTTTTAGAAGAAAACATAAGTGAAATTGGCAGTGATACTGTTGGATAAGACACCAAAGCACAGCCAACAAAATTAAACAAAAACTAGACTTGATTATTACCTGTGTATCAAAAAATACAGTTGAGATAACAAAAAGGTAACCTACAGAATGGGAAAACATAGTTTGCAAATCCTGTATCTGACCAAGGGTTACACCATAGACAAAGAACTGTAAGTCGATGACAAAACAAGCAGCAGATAAGCACATAAAAAGATGCTTAACATGACTAATCATGAGGGAAATACAAATCAAAACCACAGTGAGAGACCACTTCACACTCATGAGATGGCTTAAAAATAATGTTAGTGAAGATATGGAGAAACTGGATCCCTGGGTATGCTGGTGGGAATGGAAAATGACGAAAGTGCCATGAAAAACGATAGAGGATCCTCAAAACAGCCTAAAATAACACAGAGGATCTTTCTTTTCATTACATATCCAAGAATACTGATTGCAGAGTCTCAGACATAACACGACCATAGCAGCCTTACTCGGCCAAGATGTAGGGGTAACCCAGATGTCCGCAGATAGCCAAATGGAAAGAGAAAATGTGGTATCTAGTTACAGTGGAGTGTTACTCAGCCTTAAGAAAATCTCGCCACGTCCAACCATGGGAATGGACTCTGAGGACGTGCTCCTGAGGTAGGCTGGCACCTGGGATCCCATATGGCAGTGCGTGCTCCTGACAGACATCTCCTTGAGCAACAGGAAATGGAGGAAGTAAGTCACCAAAAGTTAACTGCACACAGGCACAGCTGGAGCCACTGCCGACAGCCCTGTGTAGCAGTGAGCAGGTCCACCCTCTGGGGCGGCCAGGGGCAGTATCAGGGTCTGCCCAAGAATCCTGCACAGGGTGCCAGAGAGGCAGGGCCAGACGACCTAAGCCCGGCCTCCTCCCCAGTCCATGAACCTTCCCTGGCTATTGCTTCATTTAAGGACTTAAGCACAGCTCCTAGGGAGGTGGGCAAGGATGTATTTCTTGCTTTGACTGACTCCCTTGTGCTACAATGTGAGCCCCAACAAAACCTTGCCTGACATTCCCTGGATACTTACCAGTGTCAACAGATACAGAATCCAGGAGCCCAAGTTGGTAGCAATTCCACTTAGGCACATGGGTAGTCACCTTCTTAGCAAAAGATTAGGTAAACTTGTTCAAAAGCAACAGCAGATGTTTTTAATGCATATATTATGGAATCTAGACCTTGTTACACAAGGCAGGAACAGAGACAGAGTAGACTTGGGGGACTCGGAGGGAGGGAGGGGGTCAGATGAAAGAGTAGCCCTGAAACCTACATGCTGTCCTGTGTAGAAGAGAGCGCCAGTGGAAAGCTGCCGTGTAGCGGTGCTCAGCCGGGTGCTCTGAGACAACTCAGAGGGGCAGGAGGGGACGTACACGAACACATGGCTGATTCACACTGTATGGCTGAAACTAACACAATTGTAAAGCAACTATTCTCCAATTAATTTTTTTTTTAAAAAGCAGAGTAGAAAGAGAAAGGAAACATTAAGTGTGATACTTACAGTCTAATCCGTGTCCTCTGGGAGCTGCCTCCGAATGGACTTGGACATACAGCTGAGAGATGCAAATCACTCCATCACCTGAGACCCTTTTCTCTTCCTCCTAAGGGAAAAGCTGGGTGCTCAACATGCACACTGTGCCAGTAGAATTGATGCTTTCAGAATTATCTTGTTAAAAATGTTCATGGGAACATGACCAACACAAGAACCCAAGACCCGGCATGAGGCCATGGCAAAGAAGTGCAGCTTGTTCAGCACCGGCCCAGCACTGCAGGACTAGTCTGTCTGTTCCTGTGGACAGCAGGAGCGCCCAGCTGTGGAGGCCATCACACACAGCATCTTGGTTTGCTAGATGCCACTAAATGGGATGATGGCTGTCTTTAGAGCTTCTTCACTGTGCCTGGCACACTCCAGGCCTGAAGGGATGCATGTCTATGGAAAAACCATAGAAAGCTATGCAATGTCCTCCAGGAAAGCCTCGGTAGGACACCACAGAGGGTCCGACACAAATGCTGACAAATGACAAAATCACCACGTGCAAAAGCCTCTGATGTGGACGTGGGTCTTTCCTAGTGTGCCAGCTCTAAGGCAGGGGCAGCCCAGCCACTTCAGGAAGTGAGTCAGAGGCAAACGCAAGGTCTTCTAGGGTTAAACAGACCTTCCTAACTTAGATTTTACAATGGGAGGCCGTTTGCTTTGTCCCCAGATGCTGGCCCCCTCCTTCCTCTGCTTGGCAGCAGGTGACCTCTGCAGGGGAGAGCTCACTCCTGCCTCGTGGTCTCCGCTATGGCTCTCAGATACAGCCAACGACCAGAGAACAGAGGGTGTTGGGCTAGCTCCATGACACCCTTGGTGGTTCACAGAACGACGGACTTGCAAGGCTGAATGCGGTCGAAAGGCGGCAGCATGGCTTCCTGTGAACTAAGTGGTACAAATACTACCAAAAGCATGATTTCTATTTCCGGTTTTAAGAAACATAGAAGGTGGACATTCCTGGAGGGGTCCAATTTTTTGGTTTACTCATTGGACTTTGATTAGTTCCAGATTGCCAAAGCACTTCACACTCCTGGCTTCACAGGGAGGGAGGAGGGCCTGGCTGTGGGGTTACGCGAGAGGACGGGACACGGCAGGGAGGTGAGAAGAGGTCCACTCCACACTAGTTACCTGCTGGGCATGGGACTGTACTCCTCCTCAAATTCAGAGTAAAATTCCTTGACTCTAGGGAACAAGAAAGCTTTGCATCATCAACAAGGCACGAATATAACTTGTGCATTTTCTACATGGAATCAATTTAGTTTTGGAACACTCTGATTATATTGATTATATTTATAATAGTTGAGGTTGTCTGATAAATGACCATTTGATTAAAGAGGTGTCAGCCAGCTAAGACTATATTGGGCAAAGAAATAAAATTTTTGCGAGAATCAGGGTAAGAACTATTCAGGTATGACGACAGAAAAGAGGGAGGGTGGGAGACAGAGAAGGGCAATGATAACAGCGTACAGTTACTGAGAAACTTTCTAGGGGCTGGCGTTGCCAGAAGATCACACTTGCTTTACCTCACTTCATCCTCATGGCCTATGAGGCTGCTGTTACCCTGATTTGAGGATGAAGCAGCTAAGGCACAGGGAATATACAGAGCCCTCCCAAAGTTATTCAGGTGACAGGCAGTCTGTTAGTTGTCTTTCGCTAATAGTAAACTACCACAAATTAAACAGCTTAACCTGGCACAATTTCAGTGCAACCTGAAATTCAGTGGGTCGGCTTGGCTGGGTCTTCCTAAGGTCTCCTCAGGAAGTAGGGCTTTGGAGGGGATTAGGTCATGATGGTAGAGCCCTTACAAATGGGATTAGTGCCCTTATCAAAAAGGCCCTGAGATCCTTGCTCCTTCTGTTTCCTGAGGACACAGCAAATTTTCACTCTCCAGAAGCTTACCAGCCAACGACCAGAGAACAGAGGGTGTTGGGCTAGCTCCATGACACCCTTGGTGGTTCACAGAACGACGGACTTGCAAGGCTGAATGCGGTCGAGCGGCAGCATGGCTTCCTGTGAACTAAGTGGTACAAATACTACCAAAAGCATGATTTCTATTTCCGGTTTTAAGAAACATAGAAGGTGGACATTCCTGGAGGGGTCCAATTTTTTGGTTTACTCATTGGACTTTGATTAGTTCCAGATTGCCAAAGCACTTCACACTCCTGGCTTCACAGGGAGGGAGGAGGGCCTGGCTGTGGGGTTACGCGAGAGGACGGGACACGGCAGGGAGGTGAGAAGAGGTCCACTCCACACTAGTTACCTGCTGGGCATGGGACTGTACTCCTCCTCAAATTCAGAGTAAAATTCCTTGACTCTAGGGAACAAGAAAGCTTTGCATCATCAACAAGGCACGAATATAACTTGTGCATTTTCTACATGGAATCAATTTAGTTTTGGAACACTCTGATTATATTGATTATATTTATAATAGTTGAGGTTGTCTGATAAATGACCATTTGATTAAAGAGGTGTCAGCCAGCTAAGACTATATTGGGCAAAGAAATAAAATTTTGAGAATCAGGGTAAGAACTATTCAGGTATGACGACAGAAAAGAGGGAGGGTGGGAGACAGAGAAGGGCAATGATAACAGCGTACAGTTACTGAGAAACTTTCTAGGGGCTGGCGTTGCCAGAAGATCACACTTGCTTTACCTCACTTCATCCTCATGGCCTATGAGGCTGCTGTTACCCTGATTTGAGGATGAAGCAGCTAAGGCACAGGGAATATACAGAGCCCTCCCAAAGTTATTCAGGTGACAGGCAGTCTGTTAGTTGTCTTTCGCTAATAGTAAACTACCACAAATTAAACAGCTTAACCTGGCACAATTTCAGTGCAACCTGAAATTCAGTGGGTCGGCTTGGCTGGGTCTTCCTAAGGTCTCCTCAGGAAGTAGGGCTTTGGAGGGGATTAGGTCATGATGGTAGAGCCCTTACAAATGGGATTAGTGCCCTTATCAAAAAGGCCCTGAGATCCTTGCTCCTTCTGTTTCCTGAGGACACAGCATTTATAAATAAATAAAACAAGCTCTCACCAGACAGCACATCTGCCAGCATCTTGATCTTGGACTTATCAGCCTTCAGATCTGTGACAAAGAAACTTTGGTGTTTTTATAAGTCACCCAGTCTATAGTATTTTGTTACACCAGGCCAAATAGACTAAGACATGCATCTAAATTATACATAACATTTATCTGCCAAGTGTATATAACTCAATAAAGCAGGAGAAAAGCATTAAAAAAAATACTTCAAACACTTAAATACATCTTCTATGAGAGATACGAACTTAGATCTAAACAACAGAACACTGATAACAACAGCAAATCTAAGCAGATGGAAACATATTCTGGGCTATGGGAGACTGAACTTTAGAAAGATGGTAATTTCCTTCAAGCTGGTATACAATTTCAAGAAAATCCCACTCAAAACTGCAGTTGTGTGTGTGTGCAGGTGTGTGTGTGTGTATACATATATATAAGTTCATAAGCTGGTTGTAAAATTCATTTCGAAATGCAGTGGTAAGAATAGCTAACATATTCTTGAAAAAGAACAGGGTCAGAAAACTATCTGTACCAGATATCAGTGTGTATTACAACACTGGAGTACTTAAGACAATGAGGTGTTGAGGAATGGAAGAACAAACAGGCTGATAAAAGGGAACACAGACTCCAGACAAACTCGTATGTACAGACAGCTGATGTCATTGAGGTGCAGGGGAAAAAAAGGATTTGTCTTTTCAGTAAAGTGCATAAATTATAGGTGTGAGAATAAAACCTGACCTCTACCTCACATTATACACAAACCATAAAGGAGGATAAATTATGTAGCTCAAAATTAAGAACTTCATCAAGAGACACTATGAAGGCTGCGACAAAGCAGGCCACAGAGTGCATGAGAATATCTGCCATAGATGTAACCGATGAAGCAGTCAGATCCATATATATATATATATATATATATATATATATATTTACAAATTGATAAGAAAAATACTCATAAAGCACTTCATAAAAGTGAAAATTAAGCGGTCCATATATGAAAAGCTTAACTCCATTAACAATAAGGGAAATGAAAACTAAAGCCACAATAAAACATCATTACATACCCACCAAAATGGTCAAAGTTAAAAAGATTAAAAAATACCAAGTCATCAAAATGGATGAGCAGCTGCCAGGAGTCTGGAGCATGTTGATCAGTGTAGATGGTTATAAGTTGAATTGGCTCTTATAAATACTGTTTGCTTTTCATTCCTGTTTAGAGTTGGGCCATTTGTATTTTTTGGAAAATTTCCCTTGGAAGGCCTGGGGAAAAACACCACTCATTAAGTATTCCAAATCCTATGTCCAAATGTACACACACTGTATCAGGAAACAGCTATATCCACATGGACCATCATCGTTTGAAGATTATCCGAATAGAACCTAAAATTCTGTATTTCCTGATTGGAAACGCTTCTATTTTATTACCTCTGTGAAGGAGGAATCTTCTGAAATATTTCACCATGCATGGGGCACAGACATATTTGGAAATACCATTAAGAAATTTTATGTCATGGACACCGCCTTGTAGTGCAGGGGGCACTGGTTCAGTCCCTGGCCTGGGAAGATCCCACGTGCAGTGGAACGGCTGGACCAATGTGTCCCAACTACTGAGCCGGAGCTCTGCAGCGACAGAGGTGCTCTGCAGCGACAGAGGCCACTGCAAAGGGAGGCCCACACAGGCCAAATAACAAAGACGGGAAAAGAAACAAAAAATGTATGTATGTGTATACACATTCTCCTTATCCATTCATCCATGAATGGATACTGAGCTCTGAGTATCTTGCTGTTGTGAATGTTGCAAAAAAAAAAAAAAAACAGTAACAACGTGAGATGATGAATATGTTGACTGTGGTTATAATTGCACAATCTGTATGTACATAGAATTACCACAATATAAACCTTAACTCACGCAACACAACCTAAAATAAACCACCTAAACCGAAGTCTGGCTCTCACCTTTTTTAAAGACAAAGATCGCAGGAAGAATGAAGAGTCACGCTGTAGTGTGGCGCCATCTGGTGGTTCCAGTGCACTTTACAACTTTCCTCGAATTCAGCCCTATTCTTGCTTCTTCCAAGATACCTGCTGACCTGTGATCATTTGCCACCAAATTCCAAACAGAAGGCAGCAAGGCTAACACGTCCCTCATCATCAATTCCAAACTTACATAGAGTCTTTCATAATAAGATTAAGCACCTTTTCATGTTTAACGGACAGTTTCTTCTCTTATAAATTTAATTTGCTATTATTCTGGTTTCTTGAGAATGTTTAGCTAATTCATTTTCAGCCTTTCTACTTTTCTAATATACGTGCTTAACACTACACAATTCCCTTCAATCATATTCAAAAGGTTTAGGTATTCCTATTTTCATTTTCATTTGGTTCAGAATAATTTGTACCCCCACTGGGAGGTACAATTCTTTAACTTCCAAATTTTGTAATCTTTGTTACCAAATTCTCATTAATTCTGCTGCAGAGAGACTTACCTATGAAAGTCCAACTCTTTGAAATTTATTAGTAATTTCTTTACAGCCTAACACATAGTCAGCTTCAATAAATGCTCCATCATCACCTCAAAGTAATGCCTATTGTGAAGTAGTTAATTCTGTGTTGTCTACAGACCCATTTGATCAAGTGTGTTAATTGTGTCATTCTAATCCCCTATATCCTTACAGTGTTTTTTTGAGGGGGGAAAAGGGGACTATCTCTGTCAGCTTTCATTTACTGAGAGAGTTGTATTAAACTTTTAAATGTACACTTCTGCTTCTGATCAAGATGGAGAAACTAGCACTTTACCCTCCTCCCTGAAACAAAAAAACACTAGACAAAGTATATAAAACAATGCCACTTAAGACCTAGGACACCAGAGCATTCAAAGACATAAAGCAAGATTCTCTATGACTCACCTCCTAATGGAAATAAAAACAAAGACAAAAAAATAGGACCTAATTAAACGTCAAAGCTTTTACACAGCAAAGGAAACTATAAACAAGGTGAAAGGACAGCCCTCAAAATGGGAGAAAATAATAGCAAATGAAACAACGGACAAAGGATAAATTTCCAAAAATATACAAGCACCTCATACAAGTCAATACCAGAAAAACAACCCAGCCAAAAACTGGGAAAAAGACCTAAACAGATCTCTCTTCAAAGACATACAGATGGTCAACCAGCACATGAAAAGATGCTCAACATAACTCATTATTAGAGAAATGCAACTCAAAACTACAATGAGGTATCACCTCACACCAGTCAGAATGGTCATCACCAAAAAGTCTACAAATAATAAATGCTGGAGGTATGGAGAAAAGGGAATATTCATGCAATGCTGGTGGGAACGTAAACTGATATAGCCACTATGGAAGACAGTGTGGAGATTCCTCAAAACACCAGGAATAGAACCACCATATGATCCAGCAATCCCACTACTAGGCATATACCTTGAGGAAACCAAAACTGAAAAAGACGCAGGCATCCCATTGTTCACTGCAGTACTACT
Source organism: Tragulus kanchil (assembly GCA_022376925.1). NCBI lineage: Eukaryota > Metazoa > Chordata > Mammalia > Artiodactyla > Tragulidae > Tragulus > Tragulus kanchil. Next base: position 49,140,057 of record JAIOJX010000029.1, on the reverse strand, counting down.
GACAATAGCTAGAACATGGAAGCAACCTAGATGTCCACCAACAGATGAATGGATAAATAAGGTGTGGTACATATATACACTAGAATATTACTCAGCCATAAAAAGGAACTCACTTGAGTCAGTTCTAATGAGGTGGATGAACCCAGAGCCTATTATAGAGTGAAGTAAGTCAAAAAAAGAAAGATAAATATTGCATACTAACACATATATATGGAATCTGGAAAGATGGTATTGATGCATTTATTTGCAAAGTAAAAACAGAGAAACAGACACACAGAACAGATGTATGGACACAGAAGGGGAAGAAGAAGGGGAGACCTATGGAGAGAGTAACATGGAAACCGTCATTACCGTATGTAAAATAGATGGTCAATGGGAATTTCCTGTATGACTCAAGGAACTCAAACAGGGGCTCTGTAACAACCTGGAGTGGTGGGAAGGGGTGGAAGGTGGGATGGAGCCTCAAGAGGGAGGGGACATATGTATACCTACGGCTGATTCATGCTGATAATTTGGGAGAAAACAAAATTCTGTAAAGCACTTACAGTTCATTTTTTTTTTAAATTTTTATTTATTTGGCTGCACTGGGTCTCAGTTGTAGCATGTGGGCTCTAGTTCCCTGACCAGGATCGAACCCAGGCCCCTGCATTGGGAGCACAGAGTCTTAGCCACTGGACCACCAGGAATTCCCCAGTTCAATTTTAAAAATAAATAAATTTAAAAGAGACCATGAACCGGAGGCACTGAAGGACAGCAATTCTGGGGGAAAGTCAGAACNTAACTCATTATTAGAGAAATGCAACTCAAAACTACAATGAGGTATCACCTCACACCAGTCAGAATGGTCATCACCAAAAAGTCTACAAATAATAAATGCTGGAGGTATGGAGAAAAGGGAATATTCATGCAATGCTGGTGGGAACGTAAACTGATATAGCCACTATGGAAGACAGTGTGGAGATTCCTCAAAACACCAGGAATAGAACCACCATATGATCCAGCAATCCCACTACTAGGCATATACCTTGAGGAAACCAAAACTGAAAAAGACGCAGGCATCCCATTGTTCACTGCAGTACTACTGACAATAGCTAGAACATGGAAGCAACCTAGATGTCCACCAACAGATGAATGGATAAATAAGGTGTGGTACATATATACACTAGAATATTACTCAGCCATAAAAAGGAACTCACTTGAGTCAGTTCTAATGAGGTGGATGAACCCAGAGCCTATTATAGAGTGAAGTAAGTCAAAAAAAGAAAGATAAATATTGCATACTAACACATATATATGGAATCTGGAAAGATGGTATTGATGCATTTATTTGCAAAGTAAAAACAGAGAAACAGACACACAGAACAGATGTATGGACACAGAAGGGGAAGAAGAAGGGGAGACCTATGGAGAGAGTAACATGGAAACCGTCATTACCGTATGTAAAATAGATGGTCAATGGGAATTTCCTGTATGACTCAAGGAACTCAAACAGGGGCTCTGTAACAACCTGGAGTGGTGGGAAGGGGTGGAAGGTGGGATGGAGCCTCAAGAGGGAGGGGACATATGTATACCTACGGCTGATTCATGCTGATAATTTGGGAGAAAACAAAATTCTGTAAAGCACTTACAGTTCATTTTTTTTTTTTTATTTATATTTATTTGGCTGCACTGGGTCTCAGTTGTAGCATGTGGGCTCTAGTTCCCTGACCAGGGATCGAACCCAGGCCCCCTGCATTGGGAGCACAGAGTCTTAGCCACTGGACCACCAGGGAATTCCCCAGTTCAATTTTTAAAAATAAATAAATTTAAAAAGAGACCATGAACCGGAGGCACTGAAGGACAGCAATCTGTGAAAGCATAGGAGACAAAAGGGGTGAGCCCCACTACAGCCCCAGCTCACTGCCTGGAGAAAACTTCCAGAACAGAGGAATTTCAAAAGAATCTAAAAACTTAGAATCAGTAAATGAACCGAGCAATGCTGGATACAAGTCATTAGAAAACAAGTGTATTCCATTACTTTAATAACAAATAAAAACCAAAAGACCTAAAGAGACATGTCACAAAAGACAGTATCCAAATAGCCAATAAGTATCTTAAAAGATGCTTGGTATTACTAATGATTATGGAAATTAAAGTTAAAACCACATGAAGATACCAGTACATGCTCATCAGAACTCCTGAAAGTAGAAACATGAAAATATCAAGTGTGGCAAGCATGACAGAAAATGTCACTTCTGTGAACACTTGGAAAAACAGGCCGACCAGGCCACTGGCCGTTGCGAGGCAGCCTCTTAGTTTTGTTTAAGGACAGCTGCTTGCCGGTGCTGAGATGGCATGGTTCCCATGGGGTGTTTACAAACACTGTATCATTTAATTGCAGGTTCTGGGTCATCAAGATTCAGACACAAACAGTAACTGTATCAGTTTTCTAGGTTTGCCACTGCATTATCAGAAACTGGATGGTTAAAACAACAAGCAAGAAAACCAACATCAAGGTGCTGCTAGGTGGCACTTCCACGAAGGTTCCAAGGAGGGATCGCTTCCCAGTCTCTTTCTAGTTCCGCCCCCCGTCGCCCTTTACTAAAGGGAAAAAGGGCTCTGTAACAACCTGGAGTGGTGGGAAGGGTGGAAGGTGGGATGGAGCCTCAAGAGGAGGGACATATGTATACCTACGGCTGATTCATGCTGATAATTTGGGAGAAAACAAAATTCTGTAAAGCACTTACAGTTCATTTTTTTTTAGTTATATGTATTTGGCTGCACTGGGTCTCAGTTGTAGCATGTGGGCTCTAGTTCCCTGACCAGGGATCGAACCCAGGCCCCCTGCATTGGGAGCACAGAGTCTTAGCCACTGGACCACCAGGGAATTCCCCAGTTCAATTTTTAAAAATAAATAAATTTAAAAAGAGACCATGAACCGGAGGCACTGAAGGACAGCAATCTGTGAAAGCATAGGAGACAAAAGGGGTGAGCCCCACTACAGCCCCAGCTCACTGCCTGGAGAAAACTTCCAGAACAGAGGAATTTCAAAAGAATCTAAAAACTTAGAATCAGTAAATGAACCGAGCAATGCTGGATACAAGTCATTAGAAAACAAGTGTATTCCATTACTTTAATAACAAATAAAAACCAAAAGACCTAAAGAGACATGTCACAAAAGACAGTATCCAAATAGCCAATAAGTATCTTAAAAGATGCTTGGTATTACTAATGATTATGGAAATTAAAGTTAAAACCACATGAAGATACCAGTACATGCTCATCAGAACTCCTGAAAGTAGAAACATGAAAAATATCAAGTGTGGCAAGCATGACAGAAAATGTCACTTCTGTGAACACTTGGAAAAACAGGCCGACCAGGCCACTGGCCGTTGGCGAGGCAGCCTCTTAGTTTTGTTTAAGGACAGCTGCTTGCCGGTGCTGAGATGGCATGGTTCCCATGGGGTGTTTACAAACACTGTATCATTTAATTGCAGGTTCTGGGTCATCAAGATTCAGACACAAACAGTAACTGTATCAGTTTTCTAGGTTTGCCACTGCATTATCAGAAACTGGATGGTTAAAACAACAAGCAAGAAAACCAACATCAAGGTGCTGCTAGGTGGCACTTCCACCGAAGGTTCCAAGGAGGGATCGCTTCCCAGTCTCTCCTAGTTCCTGGTGACTGTCGGCATTTCTCCACCGGTGGCTACAGCTCTCTGCTGGCTTCATGTTGCCTTCTCCTCGTCATCGCCCTTTGTCTCTGTAAGGACACTTAGGAACTGCTAGTTTCGACTGGTGGGAGGCAAGCAGAATTGTGCATGTGGACTTCTACAAGAGCTGTTATTTTGCCAAAAAGAAACACACATTTGCAATCCTTCCTTCTTGGAACACTGGTGACACCTTCTGGTGTCAATGTCAGAAGAGGCCTGAGACAGCCTGCCAGCAGACTCCTTTGTTACAAAAGAAAAACAAGCTCCAGGAGGAGTTAAGCCACTGTTAAAAGTTGTTCGTTGTTGACTGCACTTTTTTTAAAAAACACTTGTTTGGCTGCATCAGGTCTCAGGGAGTTGCATCCTGTAGGATCTTTGGTTGTGGTGCATGGACTCTCTAGTTGCGGCTCTTGGGCTCCAGAGCGCATGGGCTGAGTTGTGGCATGTGGGCTTAGCTGCTCCCTGAAACATGGGATCTCAGTTCCCTGACCGGGGATCAAACCTGTGTCCCCTGCACCGCAAGGTGGATTCCCAACCACTGGACCACCTGGGAAGTTCTCAAACACACTTCCACAACACTAAACCACAGCTACATGTTTCACAGATACCATCCTGTCACTTCCAATTTCTCTGGAGACTTAAAACCAAAAAGTGCCTTCACACCCAGGCAGGTCCCAGACTGGTCCTCCTGAGTGATTGGGCGTTTGACTGGCTCCCACACATTGGCAATAAAGTGCAGACAAGGCTGATTTAGATTCTTTATTGATTCCACCAATGTATTAGTAGATATGGTAATAAATGATACTTTTACATTCTCTTAACCAAAAATATAACAAATATTTACATTCAATAAAAATACAAAAAGCATACAGAGGCACTGTCTTTCTAAAAGACATAAGTTTAAGAGGTATCAAAAAATAGGAGACAAACATTGCTTGTTGCAGGATACTTTACAATCACTGAATTGTGCAGTATAATTGCTATTTGATTATTATGACTGTGCAGTTTTATCTTCTGCTGATAAGCTCACGTTTCAATTTTAAAAGGTCAAGTACAACTGCATTCTGTATATCAAAAGTAAAGAAGCCTTTAAAAAGCACAACAAAAATTAATAATGAACTGGGACTCAAGTTTAAATCTGAAAAATGTACTGTGACACTTTTTTGAAGATTTATCCCTTTGCTCTAGCCTTTTATGGTAATACTAAAGGGATCCATCTACTTTAATATCACATGTTTTAGAAACATATATCAGAATAACAATCAGAGCTCTAAATATACAAGGAAACTCTCGCCTTCTTCTTGAAGGGGAGAGAACACTTCATAAAAATTAGGTTTGGATATCTCCATGATTACTGTCACAAATCAAGCCTGGGAGATTATCAAGGTGGTTATGCAGATGACGACCATGTGGCTTACCACCCTCGTAAAAAAATTTAAAGGCTTTCTCTCCCCAAATATCATACTGATAGTAATCATCTGGAGGAAGTAAGTATCTATTAAATTACAATAAACCTTAAGGAAGTATATATTGGATTTACTGATTCGGCAAATTTTTCATTATGAAGAGATTTTTTTTTTTTAGGTTTATTATTTGGCAAAAGTTTGCAGCGAGGATTTAGTGCTGCAGTATTTCTGGCAGATTGAGAGTCGTGGAGTGATGAGGGCACACGTCTCTTGGTATACCTAGAAATACACAGAACGAAAACACAGACAATGGGGATCTCGAATCGGAGCAAGTACAAGTTAAGGCTTCTCTTGTTCTAGTCACGGGACACACTAAGAGAAGGCAGGAATGTACCCTAAAGTCAAAATATAAAGATCAAAATGCCATGATTTTCTTTAAGGGACACATACATATCAAACTACAAAGCATTTGGCTAGTTCCTGATCAATGTGATCAGCTGATCCAAACACTCACAGTTCAAGCTACAGGAAACAAAGGCAGCTACAAGGTGCAAGTCCAAAACCACAAGCCTGACTCTGTGCGAGATTATCATCAACAACATTAAGGACAACAACGGAGAAGGCTCTCGTCTGGTTTGAAAGACCTGTTTAAAAAAAACAGAGAATGTGCAAATAGCACATTTTCAGGGGAGTGGATACAAAATGGTGAGAATAAATACCCAAACTTGATAAAAGATGGTTATAAAAATATCTTTCACTGTGAAATAAGGTCAACCTATTTTTTCAAAAAGCCTTTAAAAGCACAACAAAAATTAATAATGAACTGGGACTCAAGTTTAAATCTGAAAATGTTCTGTGACACTTTTTTGAAGATTTATCCCTTTGCTCTAGCCTTTTATGGTAATACTAAAGGGATCCATCTACTTTAATATCACATGTTTTAGAAACATATATCAGAATAACAATCAGAGCTCTAAATATACAAGGAAACTCTCGCCTTCTTCTTGAAGGGGAGAGAACACTTCATAAAAATTAGGTTTGGATATCTCCATGATTACTGTCACAAATCAAGCCTGGGAGATTATCAAGGTGGTTATGCAGATGACGACCATGTGGCTTACCACCCTCGTAAAAAAATTTAAAGGCTTTCTCTCCCCAAATATCATACTGATAGTAATCATCTGGAGGAAGTAAGTATCTATTAAATTACAATAAACCTTAAGGAAGTATATATTGGATTTACTGATTCGGCAAATTTTTCATTATGAAGAGATTTTTTTTTTTTAGGTTTATTATTTGGCAAAAGTTTGCAGCGAGGATTTAGTGCTGCAGTATTTCTGGCAGATTGAGAGTCGTGGAGTGATGAGGGCACACGTCTCTTCGGTATACCTAGAAATACACAGAACGAAAACACAGACAATGGGGATCTCGAATCGGAGCAAGTACAAGTTAAGGCTTCTCTTGTTCTAGTCACGGGACACACTAAGAGAAGGCAGGAATGTACCCTAAAGTCAAAATATAAAGATCAAAATGCCATGATTTTCTTTAAGGGACACATACATATCAAACTACAAAGCATTTGGCTAGTTCCTGATCAATGTGATCAGCTGATCCAAACACTCACAGTTCAAGCTACAGGAAACAAAGGCAGCTACAAGGTGCAAGTCCAAAACCACAAGCCTGACTCTGTGCGAGATTATCATCAACAACATTAAGGACAACAACGGAGAAGGCTCTCGTCTGGTTTGAAAGACCTGTTTAAAAAAAACAGAGAATGTGCAAATAGCACATTTTTCAGGGGAGTGGATACAAAATGGTGAGAATAAATACCCAAACTTGATAAAAAGATGGTTATAGCAAAAATATCTTTCACTTTCTTTGTTTTGTTCTGGACATGAAAACAACAGTGTAAATCAGTGAAAGAAAAATTTATGATCAAAGGACCACTGTTTATGGATCAAATCTTTACAGTGTGACTTTCAAACTATTATTAGGATTTTTGATCCAGGTGACTTTCCATTTCAGTGGACCGAGAAAGCTATGGAGCCAACCAGCCTCATTCTAACATACCTGGCACTAATGTCTAAGGCTTAAGTTTCAGATTTGTTTGTTGCCCATGGGAATTTTTCAGACATTCAATCTTTACTAAAATGAAGAAATTATCATTTTGATAGAAAAGATGGACTAAAAAAGAAAATATGGACTACTACCATTTGACAGCTGGAATTGATTTATAATTTTAAAATGAAGGAAACAGGAGGACGACAGAGAGAAGGAAGAGAGAGCGAGGCAAAAATGAGTACGAACTTTCCAAAAGGAAATCACAGCCAACTAAATCTGATAAACTCACATATGGACAACAACTCAGAAGTAAACATATTTTCGGCTCCAAGTTGATCTGGGTAGTGCACATTAATGGCTTTGGCTTTGGGTTTTTTGGTAGTCACAGGAGTTTATTAAACTTTCACTTGCGTTTTACACTAAAACCAAATGAAAATATTTAAACTTAAGACACAGAAAACATTATACTTAATTTTTTAAAATGCTGGAAAGTCTACCTCATCCAGTAAACAATCACTGAAATCTTAATTAAATATTCAAGAGTGCCATGCCCAACAGGATATAAATTATATCTCTATCTATATAGATATAGATATATACCTCCTTCCTCTAAAGGCCTGAAGTGAGAACCCAGAAAAACTCACTTCCATAATCCTAGGCCCTCTTTCCCCAACAAAATTTTCAACCAGTCATTGACCCTAGTGTGCTGAGCTGTACCTGCAGTCCACTGGAAGGTGAGGGGTTTACCAAGATGGAGAAGAACCTGTGCTGAGATGGGGTGAGGTACGCTGCAGAGCACTGCCTAAAGCTAAACTTATCCTCATTACTGCACTGCCAATGATAACACATCTTTTAAAAGAAAGAACTCGGTATCTGAGTTGTGAAAACTTTTAGTTATGGATTTATACAGAGTAGAACTGTCCAGAACTCATTCTCTATTTACTGGATTTATACTTACAGTGAAACAGCATGACTTTCACTTCAGAAAGAATTGGTATACGTGCTATGTAAGAGAAAAATTTCATTCTTTAGAAACGAGAATTGCTACACACCCCAGCATACTCCCTCCTTCCACCAAGAGACTGCTAAGACCCTGTGGTAGCTTCATTTGCCTTTCCAAATCCTGACCAGCAGATGGCAGTTCTTTTCCTTCCTAGCATCTGAATAGCAGGATTCCTGTTTCACTCAAACTGAGACCCTGCACTGCCCTGGTGCATCTCTGTATAACCAAAGATAGCATTCTGTAAAGACGGCTTCTGTGTGGTCCGATCAGAGACAGTTTTATGGCCTCAAACATGAACATCATTAACAAGAGCTCCCAAATGCAAACAAACCCACAAAAACTTCAAATAATAAGTTAATTTTCAAATACATAAAAATATCCTTGGTATTGGCAGACATTCTGAATTTGTCTGTTAACCCAAGCTATGGCTTGAAAATACTACCACTCTACTATCTTAAAAATAACATGTTAAAAGAAAATCTGTAGATATATATATATATACACACACACACATACAGGGAGGACTCCAGTTTGAATCTGTTCTAGTAACTGTGGTCCCAAGGCAGATCTGGTGTGCAAAGCGAAGACAGGTATCCAGGCACAGCATCCATAGCTGAGGAAACTATGCATCTGCAGGGATTAAATGAAAGGACGCACGAGTCAGGTATCTCACTGCTCGGAGTACAGGTAACACAGCCTCTGGGTGAGGAGCGCACTGTGTGCTGGCAACGGCCTGCGGAATCGGAGACGGCTCTGCCTGCTCCCTCTTCCAGGACTTGGGGTAGACTTCAGCCCGGTCAACACAAAGGCTACACTGCTGAAACCTGTTCATCTTCTGAAAACAACAGAAACACAGACAAGTGGTGGGTCTGCATACTACCAAAGTCAACAGACAGTCCAGTTATCCTTTAAGGAAATTAGTCAATTTCAACCAAAAAATCTTCTCAAATACACCATCAAAGGCCAGATTTTATTGTAATGACAGTTTTGAGTTCGATCACATTGAAGGCTGACAGTCAACTGGAGTTCCATAAGTGCTTCTTAACCACTTTATTACTAGATTGTTTAAAAAGACAAAATTCATTTATTGCTAACTTTCAAAGTCAGTTACATTTTGCTAGTAAGAGGAACTCTATCAAACAGGATGACTTCAGATAACTTAAGATGTTGATATTTGGAGTTTCAATTGCCCAGGCGTTAATATAAAACACAACTCCACCAATGTCAAGTGTCTCCTCTTAAGATTATCCCTTTTGGCTGAACTGCTATCTATGAAATACAAGAATACTCCATTTGAGCTGAAGAAGGGTTCTGGGCTCAGAGAAACAAACAGCGTGTCCTCTACGTTGACAAAACACACACCATCATATTTAGGATTTTCTATTTTTTAACAGCGATTTCTAAAGCAGTTAAGAAAACAATTCTGATCACACATCAAAGTAAAGATCATTCAATGTGTTAAGCAATTTATTCAAGAACCATCAAGGTAGTTTGTCCACATACCATCTGCTTCGCTATCTGCGTCAGCCACATCTGCTAGTTTATGCCTCTGAGGCTGAGTTACAGTCTTCGATGGAGCACAGGCCCCAGGGCTGCTACTGAGAGGAGCGGGTGGCCGTCTAGAGAGACTGCTGCTATGCATCATCTTTGACCTCTGCACCGCCACACTATACTCTGGAGGCTTTAGGTGGAGGTGGGGTCCTTCCTTTAGGTCCGCTAAAGAAATCCCCATGTATCCTGGAGGAGTGGGAGGTGGCTCCCTAAACCTATCCTCCTTCTTGGGTGAGGTGACACAGTACACTGGCATGAAAAATAAGCAATGGAAATGTTAATGAAAAACATAAGAAATGAAACAAAATACTGAAACTTATTACAATGATAAAACAGAACTTTAAAACAAGCTTTTTAATACACTTGATATTTAAACTTGTATTTACAACACATACATCACATTGGGTTTTACAAACATTAGAGACAGTGATGGAGGCGACAATCATGACACGCTTCCCCCTTTCACAGGGCAGCCAGCAAACCAGAGGAGTGCGACAGACTCCTCAGCAAACACCAGCCCCTAAGGTCATCAGAAACATGTAAGAATTCTCCCTGAATATCTGACTGCAATAGACGCGGAGACTGTCACAGGAATGACGGGCAGGCCTCTACCTCAGCCCTGTCTTCTCCTTTCTCTGAGACATGAACCACTGCTTCCTGGCACTCCTGGGCAGGTGAGCTGTCGGTGCTGCATATAAATAACTTTAGAGAGGAACTAATTCCTTCTAGGATCTCTTTCCTAATCTCTGCTCTGTGCTTAAGTGAAGAAGCAAAACCATAATTTTAGTAAATCTAGCTTAAATACTTTTCTGATTTTCAGTGATCATTAAAAATAATGGTGACTTAAAATCATTCCCCCAAGTTTATACACCCTGGGTCTAAGGCAAAGCTTCAAAAAGCATCAGAAATAGGTTAGATAAAAGGAAGTTCCATGAAATTAAGACCAACCCACAAGACTCACAGGACAAATGACTCTGAATGTCTCGATGTTATCAGTAACTTTTACATAAAGACACTATCTATATGCATGGAGAAGGGAATGGCCATCTACTCCAGTATTCTTGCCTGGAGAATCCCATGGAGAGAGGAGCCTGGCGGGCTATAGTCCATGAGGTCGCAAAGAGTCGGACACAACTGAGAGACTAACACACATCTAAATAATACAACAAGAAGACACTATGTTAAAAAGGATCATTAAATCCTCTCCTTATAGAATCAAGTTTGTCTATGTTGAAATTTCTACAGCTCTATCTGTAAAATCTGCCTACAGTATCAAGGTCAGAAAGGATTTCCATTCCCATCTGAGGAAAACGGAGTGAAGAGGAAGTAGAGAAATTGTTAAGACAAGAATGAAGAATGTAACAGTCTTGCCAAAGTAATCTAGAAATGAACAACAAAAAAATTTAATCTATTTTCCCAAATGGGTAAAGGTTTTTACATGCATGTACATATACCCTTGCATAGCAGTACAGTGAGACCTAAAAGGCTTTAATAAAAGACTGTTGGAGGGGGCTCCCCGAGGGGGCTCCCCGAGGGGGCTCCCCCTGGTGGTCCGGTGGGTAAGGACACCGCCTTGCAGTGCAAGGGGCGCCAGTTCGATCCCTGGCCTGGGAAGATCCCACGTGCCACAGAGTGGCTGGACCGATGTGTCCAATTGCCGAGTCAGAGCTCTGGAGCGCATGCACCCAGAGCCGGTGCTCTGCCATGAGAGGCCACTGTGATGGGAGGCCTGAACAAAGATGGATGAAAATAAACAGATAAAAGACCAATAGAAGTGGCCAAAAAAAAAAAAAACCTGTTGGAAAAATCAACAAACCAAAAAAATCCAATGTACAATGAAATCTGATGAGTAAAAAAGCACATCTTTCACATTTAATAATTTAAATTAAGATCATGAATAAAACTGAGTTGACTATGATAATATCGGTGCCAAGTACAGTCACTCCACAAAGAAGAAAACCAGGTGCTATTATATGCTAGTACTTACTTAACTCAAGAAAGAAAGCAAAAAATATACCAGACAGGCAAATACTAAAAGAATACACCAAGAAAGCTATATGCTATTAGAAGGGAAGCCACAAACAGAAGCTGGCACCCACATGATATGTGGTAGGGTGGGTATATAATGAAAAATGTTTTGGATTTCTTTCTTTCCTTGTTTTCTTTTTATGGCCGCACCTCACAGCATGTGGGCTCTAAACTTCCTGACCAGGGACAGAAACTGGCCCCTGCAGTGGAAGCTCAGCGTCTTAACCACTGAACCGCCAGGAAGTCCCTGCTTTGGACTTCTTTATCACACATTTCCCCAACCTGTACTACCTAAAAGCAGTTATCAGATCCAAAGCTTCTCACCACGTATGCAAAGCAAGAGGGGTCCAAACAACTTATGAGGTGGCAAAGAGAAAAATTACTTTATTAATACTGCACAGTAATGTAATATTATTATATTCTCATGTAATGGTAACAGTCTTGCCAAAGTAATCTAGAAATGAACAACAAAAAAATTTAATCTATTTTCCCAAATGGGTAAAGGTTTTTACATGCATGTACATATACCCTTGCATAGCAGTACAGTGAGACCTAAAAGGCTTTAATAAAAGACTGTTGGAGGGGGCTCCCCGAGGGGGCTCCCCGAGGGGGCTCCCCCTGGTGGTCCGGTGGGTAAGGACACCGCCTTGCAGTGCAAGGGGCGCCAGTTCGATCCCTGGCCTGGGAAGATCCCACGTGCCACAGAGTGGCTGGACCGATGTGTCCAATTGCCGAGTCAGAGCTCTGGAGCGCATGCACCCAGAGCCGGTGCTCTGCCATGAGAGGCCACTGTGATGGGAGGCCTGAACAAAGATGGATGAAAATAAACAGAAAAAAGACCAAAAGAAGGGGCCAAAAAAAAAAAAAACCTGTTGGAAAAATCAACAAACCAAAAAAATCCAATGTACAATGAAATCTGATGAGTAAAAAAGCACATCTTTCACATTTAATAATTTAAATTAAGATCATGAATAAAACTGAGTTGACTATGATAATATCGGTGCCAAGTACAGTCACTCCACAAAGAAGAAAACCAGGTGCTATTATATGCTAGTACTTACTTAACTCAAGAAAGAAAGCAAAAAATATACCAGACAGGCAAATACTAAAAGAATACACCAAGAAAGCTATATGCTATTAGAAGGGAAGCCACAAACAGAAGCTGGCACCCACATGATATGTGGTAGGGTGGGTATATAATGAAAAATGTTTTGGATTTCTTTCTTTCCTTGTTTTCTTTTTATGGCCGCACCTCACAGCATGTGGGCTCTAAACTTCCTGACCAGGGACAGAAACTGGCCCCTGCAGTGGAAGCTCAGCGTCTTAACCACTGAACCGCCAGGAAGTCCCTGCTTTGGACTTCTTTATCACACATTTCCCCAACCTGTACTACCTAAAAGCAGTTATCAGATCCAAAGCTTCTCACCACGTATGCAAAGCAAGAGGGGTCCAAACAACTTATGAGGTGGCAAAGAGAAAAATTACTTTATTAATACTGCACAGTAATGTAATATTATTATATTCTCTTAATGAAATCAAAAAGATCTCAAAAGCAAAGTTAGTCGTATAAACCTGTCCCCAATTAAATTCCTTCGTGTTGGCCTTTTCATTTTAAATGGCTTGAATATCTGCCCCAAACCCTTTGAGATATCATGAACTTTTTGAAAATAATTTCCATATGGAAGGAGAAAAGAGAGATCACAGTAAGAGAAGGGAATTTTGCAAGAATAAAGTTCTGGGCCAAGATCACTGTTTACCACTTAAATTCTAAATACCACAGATATGACAAAGAACACATAACTTACCAATCAAGCCCTTTTCTGTACTTGAAGTAACAGTTTTATAAACTGGGTCGATGCCCTCCTTGTGGTCTAAGCCTTCAGACAACTCAGCTGGGGTGTTCTCCAACACTCGCCGTTTAATTGTTCCATAGTTTGGTTCGTGTGTGTCAGACAGAGAGCTCGAGGAAGCCCAACTCTGTCTCATCTGATCAGTCTCCAGGCCCCCTTTACACTGACCACAAGTTCGAGAGCAGCCTTTAGAACAAGTGTAGGGTTCACCGTCAGTGGATTCAACTTCAGCTATGGGACCATCTAAATGGGTAGGTCGGTAAGAGTTCAAAAACTCCCAGCCTTTCGGGTTTGGAAGACTTTGGAAGTTGTCATGGGAACTGCTTGAACAAGAAGTCCAACTTCCTCGACCACTATCAGCTGTTTCTAGAATGATATGCTCATGAGAAATCTCTTCATTGCTCACAGAAGACGAGACAGGTAAGTTCTTGATTAGAGATGCCTTTGAGTGTGTCCACCTAAAATTGGAGATACACGGTTAAAAATAATTTCCTGCCTTAATGGAAAAACCTCCTTCTGTCCACTGTAAGTATCACTGTCTACAAGAGACATAACATCAGAAGTGCTTAATGCCCACGTAACCTTGTGAAGAAATGTCAGGGTAATCAATCACCACTGAACTTCCAGGTTAACCTGCCAAGTCCTGCACCAAAACCCCCGTAATGTATCAGATCCAACGCTTCTCACCACGTATGCAAAGCAAGAGGGGTCCAAACAACTTATGAGGTGGCAAAGAGAAAAATTACTTTATTAATACTGCACAGTAATGTAATATTATTATATTCTCTTAATGAAATCAAAAAGATCTCAAAAGCAAAGTTAGTCGTATAAACCTGTCCCCAATTAAATTCCTTCGTGTTGGCCTTTTCATTTTAAATGGCTTGAATATCTGCCCCAAACCCTTTGAGATATCATGAACTTTTTGAAAATAATTTCCATATGGAAGGAGAAAAGAGAGATCACAGTAAGAGAAGGGAATTTTGCAAGAATAAAGTTCTGGGCCAAGATCACTGTTTACCACTTAAATTCTAAATACCACAGATATGACAAAGAACACATAACTTACCAATCAAGCCCTTTTCTGTACTTGAAGTAACAGTTTTATAAACTGGGTCGATGCCCTCCTTGTGGTCTAAGCCTTCAGACAACTCAGCTGGGGTGTTCTCCAACACTCGCCGTTTAATTGTTCCATAGTTTGGTTCGTGTGTGTCAGACAGAGAGCTCGAGGAAGCCCAACTCTGTCTCATCTGATCAGTCTCCAGGCCCCCTTTACACTGACCACAAGTTCGAGAGCAGCCTTTAGAACAAGTGTAGGGTTCACCGTCAGTGGATTCAACTTCAGCTATGGGACCATCTAAATGGGTAGGTCGGTAAGAGTTCAAAAACTCCCAGCCTTTCGGGTTTGGAAGACTTTGGAAGTTGTCATGGGAACTGCTTGAACAAGAAGTCCAACTTCCTCGACCACTATCAGCTGTTTCTAGAATGATATGCTCATGAGAAATCTCTTCATTGCTCACAGAAGACGAGACAGGTAAGTTCTTGATTAGAGATGCCTTTGAGTGTGTCCACCTAAAATTGGAGATACACGGTTAAAAATAATTTCCTGCCTTAATGGAAAAACCTCCTTCTGTCCACTGTAAGTATCACTGTCTACAAGAGACATAACATCAGAAGTGCTTAATGCCCACGTAACCTTGTGAAGAAATGTCAGGGTAATCAATCACCACTGAACTTCCACTGCCATCCATGCTCACATTCAGCCAGAAACTCAAATACTCAGCCAGGTTTCCTCAAAATTTTTCTTGAATAAAATTAAGTATACATTTTCATTCTTGGTCATATAATGCTAGATTCTCTCCATGCATACAGAATTAAGAATTTCAATTAAAGGAACCATGTTTTATTTTTCAGCATGTCTCTCAGGTACTAAGTAAATAGCAACTTCCACAATTACCTACCACTGAATGAGTTCTGTCATTTACAGCAAGGGCTCTCAAACTTACGTTCATGGGCTAAATCCAGCCAGCAGCCTGTTTCATTATGGTCTTGAGAAAAGCATGGCTTTCACATTTTGAACAGTTTAAACAAAATAGAACAAAAAACTCCAAAGATTTTAGACAGGGACCATGTGCAACCTGCAAAGTCTAAAATTTTACTCCTTTAAATGGCCTTTACTTGCCCATCCCTGATAAGGTCTATGAATTCCTGATATTTGGTACATAGTACAGAGCAGGGATCTGTAAAGTAGAGCCAATGGGCAAATCTGGGCCTCCACCTGTTATTGTAAATAGAGTTTTACCGGGACATAGTAAAACTATTTGTTTACAAACTGTCTAAGGCTATCTTGGTGCAACAATCACAGCAAGGCTGAACAACTGCAACAAAGACCTAATGCTTGCTACATTCATAATATTCACCATCTAACTTTTAAAGAAAAAGCTTGCTGATTTCTGGCCTAGAGAACCACAGTTTAGAAACTTTTATAAATACGATAATCCTGTATCTTAAAATTTTCATAGACTTTGGAAGTTGTCATGGGAACTGCTTGAACAAGAAGTCCAACTTCCTCGACCACTATCAGCTGTTTCTAGAATGATATGCTCATGAGAAATCTCTTCATTGCTCACAGAAGACGAGACAGGTAAGTTCTTGATTAGAGATGCCTTTGAGTGTGTCCACCTAAAATTGGAGATACACGGTTAAAAATAATTTCCTGCCTTAATGGAAAAACCTCCTTCTGTCCACTGTAAGTATCACTGTCTACAAGAGACATAACATCAGAAGTGCTTAATGCCCACGTAACCTTGTGAAGAAATGTCAGGGTAATCAATCACCACTGAACTTCCACTGCCATCCATGCTCACATTCAGCCAGAAACTCAAATACTCAGCCAGGTTTCCTCAAAATTTTTCTTGAATAAAATTAAGTATACATTTTCATTCTTGGTCATATAATGCTAGATTCTCTCCATGCATACAGAATTAAGAATTTCAATTAAAGGAACCATGTTTTATTTTTCAGCATGTCTCTCAGGTACTAAGTAAATAGCAACTTCCACAATTACCTACCACTGAATGAGTTCTGTCATTTACAGCAAGGGCTCTCAAACTTACGTTCATGGGCTAAATCCAGCCAGCAGCCTGTTTCATTATGGTCTTGAGAAAAGCATGGCTTTCACATTTTGAACAGTTTAAACAAAATAGAACAAAAAACTCCAAAGATTTTAGACAGGGACCATGTGCAACCTGCAAAGTCTAAAATTTTTACTCCTTTAAATGGCCTTTACTTGCCCATCCCTGATAAGGTCTATGAATTCCTGATATTTGGTACATAGTACAGAGCAGGGATCTGTAAAGTAGAGCCAATGGGCAAATCTGGGCCTCCACCTGTTATTGTAAATAGAGTTTTACCGGGACATAGTAAAACTATTTGTTTACAAACTGTCTAAGGCTATCTTGGTGCAACAATCACAGCAAGGCTGAACAACTGCAACAAAGACCTAATGCTTGCTACATTCATAATATTCACCATCTAACTTTTAAAGAAAAAGCTTGCTGATTTCTGGCCTAGAGAACCACAGTTTAGAAACTTTTATAAATACGATAATCCTGTATCTTAAAATTTTCATATTAATGTATACCATATTTAACACTATCAGTTTATATATGCATATGTGTGTATAAATATATATATATGTGTGTGTGTGTGTGTGTGTGTGTGTGTGTATATTTGGCGGGGGGGTCACTTCCATTGATTTTTCATTTATTTATCTTTGTTCTTTGGCCTATGTGGGCCTCCCATCGCAGTGGCCTGTCTCGTTGCAGAGCACCAGCTCTGGGCGCACGTGTGACAGAGCTCTGGCTCGGCAGTTGGACACATCGGTCCAGCCGCTCCAGATCACGTGGGATCTTCTCAGGGCAGGGATCGAACCAGTGACCCTTGCACTGCAAGGCGGACTCTTTACCCAGTGGACCACCAGGGAAGACCACAATATCAGTTTAGAATCAACTTTCTCAATGTGTACTGAAGACTTCCATTTTGTTTGATTTGAAATAGAAATTTAAAATTCACTTTTATTAAAAAAAATTGACTTTTCTTAGTTGATAATTCTTACTCCCTAAATCTTATTGGTGAGAATAGGGATCAAGGACTAGTCCTACTCTCCCAATCTGTCCACAGTGTGGACAGCCCTTTGAGGGTACTTCCCATTGTGCACACTTCTTTCGAGCAGTCTCTAACCTTATAACCTCCCACATACCAGTAGCATCTTCACACTGAATTCTTACAGATCAGAAAGATACATGATATATGTTAAATGATTTCAATAATACTGAAAGAATGAGCATCCATATATCTTTCAAAATACTGCTTCTTTGCATAGAAGACGCCCCTTTGGTGGGGCATCTAAGGTTAAATTAGGAGCACTCTTTGCAGTGGCCACTTGGCTTGAGTTTTGTGATGTGAACACAGGCATTTAGGAAGATGGTCTCCTATCCCTGAGGAGGGTCTCCTTAGTCCCAGTTATTGTAAATAGAGTTTTACCGGGACATAGTAAAACTATTTGTTTACAAACTGTCTAAGGCTATCTTGGTGCAACAATCACAGCAAGGCTGAACAACTGCAACAAAGACCTAATGCTTGCTACATTCATAATATTCACCATCTAACTTTTAAAGAAAAAGCTTGCTGATTTCTGGCCTAGAGAACCACAGTTTAGAAACTTTTATAAATACGATAATCCTGTATCTTAAAATTTTCATATTAATGTATACCATATTTAACACTATCAGTTTATATATGCATATGTGTGTATAAATATATATATATGTGTGTGTGTGTGTGTGTGTGTGTGTGTGTGTATTTGGCGGGGGGGTAACTTCCATTGATTTTAATTTATTTCCATCTTTGTTCTTTGGCTTGGGTGGGCCTCCCATCGCAGTGGCCTGTCTCGTTGCAGAGCTCCAGCTCTGGGCGCCACGTGTGACAGAGCTCTGGCTCGGCAGTTGGACACATCGGTCCAGCCGCTCCAGATCACGTGGGATCTTCTCAGGGCAGGGATCGAACCAGTGACCCTTGCACTGCAAGGCGGACTCTTTACCCAGTGGACCACCAGGGAAGACCACAATATCAGTTTAGAATCAACTTTCTCAATGTGTACTGAAGACTTCCATTTTGTTTGATTTGAAATAGAAATTTAAAATTCACTTTTATTAAAAAAAATTGACTTTTCTTAGTTGATAATTCTTACTCCCTAAATCTTATTGGTGAGAATAGGGATCAAGGACTAGTCCTACTCTCCCAATCTGTCCACAGTGTGGACAGCCCTTTGAGGGTACTTCCCATTGTGCACACTTCTTTCGAGCAGTCTCTAACCTTATAACCTCCCACATACCAGTAGCATCTTCACACTGAATTCTTACAGATCAGAAAGATACATGATATATGTTAAATGATTTCAATAATACTGAAAGAATGAGCATCCATATATCTTTCAAAATACTGCTTCTTTGCATAGAAGACGCCCCTTTGGTGGGGCATCTAAGGTTAAATTAGGGAGCACTCTTTGCAGTGGCCACTTGGCTTGAGTTTTGTGATGTGAACACAGGCAGGGATGTTTACCCAGGGCCAAGCTGACTATGGTCTCCTATCCCTGAGGAGGGCTCTGTCCTTTCCAGTGCTCCAGTGGGTTCAAGGACTGCCACCGGCTGGGAGGAACACCGTTCATCCTGCAGAGCCGTAGACATGGAGTCAACGGAACAATTGCTCACAATGCTGGACCGTGAAGAGATCTCACTATGGCTGGAGTCAGACAAGTTGTCAGATTTAGCTGATGGAATAAGTGTATAACCTGAATGAGAGAAGACAACGGGTCAGACTACAAAGAAAGTTGAACTGGAGTGGGGAGGGTCAGGGAGAGGACAAAGAAAAATATAAGAAAAAACAAAAACATAACGTATCAGTGTCAATTTCCATCTATGTAGACGTAACAGTGCCAATTTCCTAACCATGTTCTCTCACATATCCATTCACCTACCTACCCTTGTGGCACCAATCTAATTCCAAATTCAGGATACAGAACATCAAAACATAGTATTGCTGAGAAAATTAATTCAAAGGTAAATCTGCCCCTGGTCTCACAGAGCTATGAGCATTTAATAGAACAAAAGGAATTCAATATATTAAAGAACATTAAAAAGAAGACATCCTGAACTTCTCAGCTTCTTCTTAACCCTCTTTCCCCTCCCCTTTGATTGATATAAATATTTCAAGGCCTGACCTGACTGTTCAAGACACCACCTTGAGCTAGGGGTATGTAAGGGGAGTTAGAGACTCAAGGGAAAGAATTATTACATTTTGTTTTTTCAAACTGCAAATACTTACCCTAGATACTTTGCATTAGTCACCTAAGAAGTCTTGCCCCAGTTGAAAGCCTCTGTTTTAGTATTTTTAAAGAAACTGTTTTAGATTTGTATTTACGTTTATACCTAGTTTTCTTTTTCTTCACCAATTTAGCAGAATATTAAACAGCTGAACTGAAAGATGTACAAGAATGTATCATGAAAAAAAAAGCATCAACCTGTTTTAAATTGGTTTATGACTTACTGCATAGCAGATATAGCTAGAGAGATTTTCTTTAGCATTTTCTGGAATGAAGGGGTGGAGATGGAGTAAGGTAGAAGGATCCAAGACCAGATTTGCAGCATGATACTTAATGGACGCAATCGTCTGTTTTGATAACTATTAGGAAAAGTACCAAACTTCCTTTGTTGAGAAGTAAAAGCAAATGCTGTAGGAATCCCAGCAAGGAGCAGGTCGCAAAGAAGCAAGTAGTTATCTTCTTGTTCACCGAGAGAAGGAAGGAGGTTCTATTAGGTGCATGACCTCTGGGTCCACTCCTAGAAATCTCAAGAATTATAGCCTCTAATACTCACATGTAGCTCAAGTTATTACCAAAAAATTTATTGCATAACTTTATTAAGTAGCTTCATTAACTATTTCCAAAAATTTATGATAAGAAAAAACAAAAACATAACGTATCAGTGTCAATTTCCATCTATGTAGACGTAACAGTGCCAATTTCCTAACCATGTTCTCTCACATATCCATTCACCTACCTACCCTTGTGGCACCAATCTAATTCCAAATTCAGGATACAGAACATCAAAACATAGTATTGCTGAGAAAATTAATTCAAAGGTAAATCTGCCCCTGGTCTCACAGAGCTATGAGCATTTAATAGAACAAAAGGAATTCAATATATTAAAGAACATTAAAAAGAAGACATCCTGAACTTCTCAGCTTCTTCTTAACCCTCTTTCCCCTCCCCTTTGATTGATATAAATATTTCAAGGCCTGACCTGACTGTTCAAGACACCACCTTGAGCTAGGGGTATGTAAGGGGAGTTAGAGACTCAAGGGAAAGAATTATTACATTTTTGTTTTTTCAAACTGCAAATACTTACCCTAGATACTTTGCATTAGTCACCTAAGAAGTCTTGCCCCAGTTGAAAGCCTCTGTTTTAGTATTTTTAAAGAAACTGTTTTAGATTTGTATTTACGTTTATACCTAGTTTTCTTTTTCTTCACCAATTTAGCAGAATATTAAACAGCTGAACTGAAAGATGTACAAGAATGTATCATGAAAAAAAAAGCATCAACCTGTTTTAAATTGGTTTATGACTTACTGCATAGCAGATATAGCTAGAGAGATTTTCTTTAGCATTTTCTGGAATGAAGGGGTGGAGATGGAGTAAGGTAGAAGGATCCAAGACCAGATTTGCAGCATGATACTTAATGGACGCAATCGTCTGTTTTGATAACTATTAGGAAAAGTACCAAACTTCCTTTGTTGAGAAGTAAAAGCAAATGCTGTAGGAATCCCAGCAAGGAGCAGGTCGCAAAGAAGCAAGTAGTTATCTTCTTGTTCACCGAGAGAAGGAAGGAGGTTCTATTAGGTGCATGACCTCTGGGTCCACTCCTAGAAATCTCAAGAATTATAGCCTCTAATACTCACATGTAGCTCAAGTTATTACCAAAAAATTTATTGCATAACTTTATTAAGTAGCTTCATTAACTATTTCAAAAAGAAAATTTAAGACTGAGAAAATGGGTGATCTATATATTTGGTCTTCGGGTCAGGTCAGGAAAAGCCAAGGCAAGTCAATCTCTTGCTTCCTCCCGAGTTCTCTGATCTTGGGATCACTGCTATTTTATTTCTGCCTTTTGTTTGTTTTTGTTTTAATTTTTGGCCTCTTTCATTGGTTTTTTATCCTTTTATTTTCATCCATCTTTATTCTTTGGCCTGTGTGGGCCTCCCATTGCAGTGGCGTCTCTCCTTGCAGAGCAGAGCTCTGGGCGCATGCACTCCAGAGTGCTGGCTCCTAATCGGACACACCGGTTCAGCTGCTCCATCCTGGGCGAGGGATTGAACCGGTACCCCTTGCACTGCAAGGCAGACTCTTTACCCACTGGACCACCAGGGAAGCCCCACTACTATTTCTTAGTGCTCCTCATGAAGTAATTGGTCAATTTTCAAGAGGACCACGAAAATGGACGTGGTAAACTAAAAAATTAAAAACTCTTCCTCCATTGTTTTTTATGGGGGACAGACCTGCTTTATGGTCTTAAAAATAATTTCATTCCTATGTTTTGTTAGAACAGTATTTCTCAAATATAGTTAATTCTAAGAATCATCTGGAAGGCTTATTAAATACAATTTTTGGGCCTATTTCTGGCAATTCAAATTTATGAGGTCTGCAGTGGGACCCAGTATTTTTTTTTTTTAAACAGGATTCCCAGATGTTCTTGCCATGTTAGACTATCTCCAACTCTGATCAAAGTATGTAGGAAAAGTGGATAATAAAAAAGCTTATGTGCACAAGATATATATAGTTTCTTGCCTTCCAAACACTTCTCTTTAGCTTATAAAGTAGTTCCAACACATTTACCTAAGGCAAAGGTTCTGATCAGATCATTACTGGGGATTTTAATGTAAAAGTAAATACTGGTTCCTAAAAAGCCTCCTCTACTTACTGCCCTAACAGGCCCAACTGTTACAAGAAGGAAATACAGCCAACTGCAGAAAATGAGAGTATTAAGTTTACTAACATTAGCAAAATAACATATGTACAAATAACAAATAAGGCACTTAAAATGAATACGACTGTGTTGCTGGAGGACACTAATCCATAAAATGCTCATAAATAGTATTGTAGTAAGTTGGCTGCCTGAGCTTGTATAACAAATGACTTAAGTTACATTTACATTAATAAATGAAAACAAATTTCACACTAAAATTACGTAAAGAACTTCATCAGAGTGTCTTTCTCCTTTTGAGCTTGAATCGCGTACAGAAGCAGTTTAAAGAGTTTCTGTGGCCTCGGCTATTTGAACTGAAGATGCCACTCCCTTTCTCATCTCTGATGTTGCTTCCAACACCTTTCACTTCCTCACAGCTTTCTGCAGCTTGATTGTGATCTGCGTCCTCTTTTTTGCTGTTGACTAGTC
This sequence comes from Tragulus kanchil, assembly GCA_022376925.1. Classification (NCBI taxonomy): domain Eukaryota; kingdom Metazoa; phylum Chordata; class Mammalia; order Artiodactyla; family Tragulidae; genus Tragulus; species Tragulus kanchil. Next base: position 49,116,959 of record JAIOJX010000029.1, on the reverse strand, counting down.
TCTCCCTTGAAAGAGTTCTTTCCCTAAATCTTCTAAACGGGGATGTCATTCTTTGTCTGGCTGTGTTCTCACAACTTGTCCTGTCTCTATTCTCCTTAGTGGCCTTCTCGGTCCTGTCTGTTCTTTTGGCTGTGCTCTTGGTAATCTGAAGGATTTTCTTTTGCAAGTAAACCCCACCTATTCCGGGGCAGCTCTGGCCACTGATCTTGGTGCTGGACTCACGGGGAGGGGATGAGGAAGACCCTGAGAGGTGCAGCAGGATGCTGTGATCAGATATGAAACTGCCAACTGGAGGGAGAGATGCAAAAACCCTGTCATGGTAAATTAATTCTTTCCAATTAAACACAATTAACCTGGTTTATATAACATTTCACTATTAAAACAGTCTATCATCTTGACAATATCTGAAAAATTAAAATCTAACAACATACTTTTAAAGCACGAAGACTCTACTATATAGCATAAACATCACAGAACACAGGAGAAAGGTTACCTTGATTGGAATAAGCTGAACGTAACCCAAGCTGATAAAATCATAAGCAAAAATATGAGAAGAGTACCCAATAACAAGAACTATTTTTTGAAAGTAACGATGTCTAGAATTTTCAGGCAGATTCTACTAAGAAAAAGACTAGCAAAAATCAGATAGGACATATAAATAGGATATATAATAGAGAGGATTCATAAAGCACAATTTCTGATCCTATTTTCTCTCCAATGTGGAGAGGTTCCCTCCCTTAAGCATCAGGGAAGATACAGGTTAGGGCCTCTTGATGGCTCACGTTTTCAATTCTTTCATTAAATACTCTGTTTAATGGCATTTTGTTCAATAAGACCACTGGCAATAATCTCTCTATAGAAATAACCAGAAACAGTTCTGAAGGAAAGACTTTCTTCAGATTTCTAAGACTTCAAACCATGACTATGACAGTCTCACAAACTGTTGGCCACCCACTGGAAGACACAACAGATGACTCTCCATTCCAGTGGTTAAAATGGATTTTGGTTGGGAATAAAAGGAGCAGGGAGGTTCCTGTTTTGGCACCTCTTCCTGCAAGTCACATTCATGCATGAAACACCAAATTCAACTCAACTTGTTTCCTGGTTAAAAAACTGTCCATAATGAGACCTCTGGAGGGTCACAAGGTGTTTCTGAAACAGCATTAAAAGCATATGAACACTGTTCATCTAGGCCATCTGTGTGAATAGGCCCTGTTCGCAGCCCCAATCCTTGGGACATGGCTACCCACTATGGTATTCTTTTTTTTGGGGGGGGGGGGGCGGGTGGGGGAGGGAGGGGAGCAGGCGGGCCACTTCTATTGGTCTTTCATTTATCTGTTTTCATCCATCTTTGTTCTTTGGCCTGCATGGGCCTCCCATCGCAGTGGCCTCTCTTGCTGCAGAGCATGGGCCCTGGGCGCATGCACTCCAGAGCTCCGGCTCGGTCATTGGACACATCAGACCAGCCGCTCTGCGGCACGTGGGATCTTCCCAGGCCAGGGATTGAACTGGCGGCCATTGCACTGCAAGGCGGTGTCCTTACCCACTGGACCACCAGGGAAGCCCCACTCCGGTATTCTTGCATGGAGAATTCCTTGGCTAGAGGAGGCTGTTGAGCTTTGTCCATGGGGTCAGAGTCAGACACCACTGTGTGACTAACACTGTCGCTCACACAAGGGATACTTCGTTTTTTTTTTTTTTTATTAAAGATTTATTTTATTTATTTATTTTTTTGGGGGGGGTGAGGTGGGGAGGGAGGGGAGCAGGCGGGCTACTTCTATTGGTCTTTCATTTGTCTATTTTCATCCATCTTTGTTCTTTGGCCCGTGTGGGCCTCCCATCTCGGTGGCCTCTGTTGTCGCAGAGCACCGGCTCTGGGCGCATGCGCTCCAGAGCTCTGGCTTGGTAATTGGACACATGGGTCCAGCCGCTCCATGGCATGTGGGATATTCCCAGGCCAGGGATCGAACCGGCGCCCCTTGCACTGCAAGGCGGTGTCCTTGCCCACTGGACCACTAGGGAAGCCCCCAAGGGATACTTTGGATAGGAAACATACAGAGTAAAGAGAAGAAAGAGATCTGGGTGCCTTCCCCAATCATACACGAGCTACACACAACAGAACAGAAAACTGCGTTTCACAACACAGTTGTGTCCTACATGATTTGTACTAAGCTTTTCTTAGTAAAATCTGAATGAAAATTCTAGCCAGTCAGTCTTGGCTATGTGAAGAAGGTAAGTAATGGAGTTATACTACCCTGCAGCAGTAGCAGGGAAAAACAGAAATTCCAACTGACTAAACACCAACCATCTATCAGGTGTTACAGGTATTATTTCATTTAATCCTTTAATAAGGTCCCTAAAATAGGTGGTCCCTATCCCATCTTCCAGGCAGGAGACCCGACCTGATCAGTCAGTTGCTGGCAGTAGCACAGCTATCACAGGGACAGTCAGGATTCAAACTAAGTTCTGACATCACTGTACCACTCTGCTGCCACTGCGGGGGCAGATACTTTTTAAGTTTCCCTCAAAAGTGAGAAGAAAGTTAGAACACAAGAGGTGAGGAAAGCTCTGGACGTTTCTCCTTCCGGCTAGAATTCACAAGCCTGCCTTCCCTCTGACCACTTAACAATCTGTACTGTGATTATTCAAAGATGTAATTCTTTTATTTTTTACTTTTAAAGGTTTTTTTTTTTTTGGCCACTTCTATTGGTCCTTCATTCATCTGCTTTCATCCATCTTTGTTCTTTGGCCCGTGTGGGCCTCCCATCACAGTTGCCTCTCTCATCACAGAGCGCCAGCTCTGGGCACCTGCGCTCCAGAGCTCCGGCTCAGTAGTTGGACACATCGGTCCAGCTGCTCCACGGCACATGGGATCTTCCCAGGCCACGGATCAAACCGGTGACCCCTTGCACTGCAAGGCGGTGTCCTAACCCACTGGACCACCAGGGAAGCCCCAAAGACATAATTTTTTTACATCTATGAAATTCTCACAAGTCACAATCACACAGAAAATGCCAAAGTCAATTAAACTAGTTTCCTAGTTAAGGAAACTAAGTAGTCTTTTTCACCAGGGTACACACAGAATGTGGAGGGGCCAATGTAAGAAACACACACATTATTTAGAATGCTACATATGCAATGGACATGAAATGGCAATTTATATTCATCCCACCCAGGCTAGTCAAAAAAAAAGAGAAGCCGCAGTCTCAATTGTTTTATGGGTAAATAAATGAGAGAAATTTCAGGCATTTTAACTCGAGGTTCCATATTAGCATAAATGCAAAAATCCACAAGGGTGCTCTACAGATTATTGTAAATCTTGATTAATAAAAAGGTAGTAGTAACACTCCATAAGTCAAGAAGGTAAGTAATGGAGTTATACTACCCTGCAGCAGTAGCAGGAAAACAGAAATTCCAACTGACTAAACACCAACCATCTATCAGGTGTTACAGGTATTATTTCATTTAATCCTTTAATAAGGTCCCTAAAATAGGTGGTCCCTATCCCATCTTCCAGGCAGGAGACCCGACCTGATCAGTCAGTTGCTGGCAGTAGCACAGCTATCACAGGGACAGTCAGGATTCAAACTAAGTTCTGACATCACTGTACCACTCTGCTGCCACTGCGGGGGCAGATACTTTTTAAGTTTCCCTCAAAAGTGAGAAGAAAGTTAGAACACAAGAGGTGAGGAAAGCTCTGGACGTTTCTCCTTCCGGCTAGAATTCACAAGCCTGCCTTCCCTCTGACCACTTAACAATCTGTACTGTGATTATTCAAAGATGTAATTCTTTTATTTTTTACTTTTAAAGGTTTTTTTTTTTTTGGCCACTTCTATTGGTCCTTCATTCATCTGCTTTCATCCATCTTTGTTCTTTGGCCCGTGTGGGCCTCCCATCACAGTTGCCTCTCTCATCACAGAGCGCCAGCTCTGGGCACCTGCGCTCCAGAGCTCCGGCTCAGTAGTTGGACACATCGGTCCAGCTGCTCCACGGCACATGGGATCTTCCCAGGCCACGGATCAAACCGGTGACCCCTTGCACTGCAAGGCGGTGTCCTAACCCACTGGACCACCAGGAAGCCCCAAAGACATAATTTTTTTACATCTATGAAATTCTCACAAGTCACAATCACACAGAAAATGCCAAAGTCAATTAAACTAGTTTCCTAGTTAAGGAAACTAAGTAGTCTTTTTCACCAGGGTACACACAGAATGTGGAGGGGCCAATGTAAGAAACACACACATTATTTAGAATGCTACATATGCAATGGACATGAAATGGCAATTTATATTCATCCCACCCAGGCTAGTCAAAAAAAAAGAGAAGCCGCAGTCTCAATTGTTTTATGGGTAAATAAATGAGAGAAATTTCAGGCATTTTAACTCGAGGTTCCATATTAGCATAAATGCAAAAATCCACAAGGGTGCTCTACAGATTATTGTAAATCTTGATTAATAAAAAGGTAGTAGTAACACTCCATAAGTCAAGAAAAAATGTATCATCCTAAATATTTGTTTCATTTCCTAAATTGTATAATTGGGTTAAAAAGTATTTCTTGTATAAATTCTTTTAAAACACCTCACAGAATTGTTTGAATTAACTGGTAATTTGAATAACATCATCAAGAATCTGTACAGACCAAAACAACTGTGACGTCTGCCTTCATTCTTATCGAGGCCTGTCCTCCACCAAAGAAGGACCACACTCTGAAGGCTGGGGCCATAGCTCCATGGTGCGTAATACCTGGAAGCCATCTAAATAACTGCACCCAAAACATGAAAATCCAAGAAGCATTAAGAGTTACACTTTTCTTTACACTCTCTAAATATTATTACCACAAGCAAAATATGTGCCCCACAGTGCTGTCTGGTGTAACAAGAACTAGCTCCAATTGTGTCACCCTACCTTTGCGAGGGGAACCTTGAGGAGACGCGGCAGGACTGGAATGTAAGGATGACGCCACAGAAAGGGTGTCTTCTGTGTGTTTCTTACCACTTACTTCCTCAGTTGGTCCTAAAGCCTTCTGAGGCAAACCTGGAGCTAAATATAAAATCAAAGAAGTAAGTAAGCATCACTTTACGGTTAAAAAATCTACAGTTGCCTAAGTTACTATGTAACTAAAGCCATGATGCACAATGGCTAGTGCAGTCAACTGAAATGTGTAAATGACAAACAGGGACTAAATGACCAGGTAATGGCACACAGAGATTCTCACCTCTAGGCAATTTGTTCAAATGCAGCCAGTCAGCACAGGCCAGATTAGAACAGCTCTGCTGTGCTTTGTTTGTGGCATAAGGGATTTGGATGTTAGAGTCTGAGCACAGTGTCCCACGCCCCACCACTGACACGGTTGCTGCGAGTCTTAATGGAGAAGGCATGGACTCCAGCTCTTCCCTCCCCTCTAGAGGTGGCCTCTCCGAGTCAGGGCGAGGCGAGGGGCAGGGGCGGTGTGCTCTACCTGCGGTGCAGCTGTGCTGCAGGGATACAGAAGAAGCTGCAGGGCTGCCAGGCCAGCCCTTGGCAAGAGCACTAAAGTCACACTACAGGAGAGAAGTAGACAACAGAAAGAATCGTGAATTTAGAGAAGAGTACGGAGTCTACTGGAAACATTCCTGCAAAGTTCTGTCATCACTCTTGTCCAACAGCTGGTTCTTTTCAGCACAGGTCAAACTTAGCGATGCTTTTAAATGCATGGATATTTTTACATGAATCCTCTCTAAGAAATGTCAGAGAGGTAACATGGTTTAAACCAGTCAAGTGAGCCTGACTCTGATGAGGACTCAGCATAGTTAACAGGCAGCCCTTTGATACAAAAAACTCTGAAACACAGTATACTCACACTACTCTTTGTTAAGTGTCACTTTAATATAAATATATTCATCACATAAATTATAGGCATATTACAGCCAGAGGCAAGAGGGCTACCTGGTACAAATTACCCAGCCTCTCATGAAGACATCCAAGTAAGAAACCAGAGCTTTTCCCATTTCTCATTCCCACCACCAAATCACTTCAGCCATTTTGTATCCAATTTTCCCTTCATTTCCAGACATCAAACTAGGTCAGAACTCTGGGCAACTTCCCGCTACTACATTAGTTCTCCACTCAGGCTCCTCACCTCCAATCTCACAGCCCTTCCTATTACAGATCTCCTCCGACATAAACTGGACCACAACCTTGCCTTGCTCAAACTGCTTCCACAGTTATGCACCTACAATTTCCTTCTAGTGTGTCATGTGCTATTTTTAGTATATCTATGACTTTACCTCTCTTCATCCAGGGACACTGTTTTAGTAGAGTGTTAAAAGTAAGCATTTTGAGCCAGTTAACCTGGATTCAACTTTCAGTTCCATCTCTTACTGGGAGTATATAAGTTATTTAGATCTTCTGTGGTTCCTCTGTAGAATGAGAGGATTCTCTATCTAGGGTTCTTTTGAAGATTCAATGAGCATATGCATACATCAAGGAGTGAAGCCCTTGGAGCTGTGCCTGGCATTCAGAAAGCACTCTGTAAGTGCTAGCATTAATTATTATCTTCCCTCAACACTCTGCAGCTTGGTCTTCAGTGGCAGCAATCCACCTGTAGCTCCATGGAGGTATCAAATTCTTCCTGCGACTTAAGCAAACTGTCTGAAATTTTTGCCTAATTACCTCCTTCCTAGTCAACAACTGTTAAGACTTGGCTTAGGTGCTATCTCCAAAAACCTCTCTCTGGAGCACTGTCTTACCTCTCTCTACCCAAAAAGCCGTCTCTCTTTCCTTCTTTTCTATGTTCTATACATGTTCCTGGCCTAAGAGTGGACACACCAGATATGCTGAAGAAACCTGTTTGTGTGAATGCCAGACTGAAAATCTGGCAAAGGAAGGAGTATTTCTTATTCAACTTTGGATTTCAAAGCAAAATCAAAATCCTTTCACAAGGATCTACTGAATATGTCATATATATAAATGCATGGACTAAAAAAATAATGCTAGAAACCAAATCTAATATAGCTTTCCACCAGAAAGCTAAAATAGTGATACTGCTAAAACACCTAATGAAAGTTTAATGTCTACATGATCTACCACAAATTGCCTTGAAGACATCCAAGTAAGAAACCAGAGCTTTTCCCATTTCTCATTCCCACCACCAAATCACTTCAGCCATTTTGTATCCAATTTTCCCTTCATTTCCAGACATCAAACTAGGTCAGAACTCTGGGCAACTTCCCGCTACTACATTAGTTCTCCACTCAGGCTCCTCACCTCCAATCTCACAGCCCTTCCTATTACAGATCTCCTCCGACATAAACTGGACCACAACCTTGCCTTGCTCAAACTGCTTCCACAGTTATGCACCTACAATTTCCTTCTAGTGTGTCATGTGCTATTTTTAGTATATCTATGACTTTACCTCTCTTCATCCAGGGACACTGTTTTAGTAGAGTGTTAAAAGTAAGCATTTTGAGCCAGTTAACCTGGATTCAACTTTCAGTTCCATCTCTTACTGGGAGTATATAAGTTATTTAGATCTTCTGTGGTTCCTCTGTAGAATGAGAGGATTCTCTATCTAGGGTTCTTTTGAAGATTCAATGAGCATATGCATACATCAAGGAGTGAAGCCCTTGGAGCTGTGCCTGGCATTCAGAAAGCACTCTGTAAGTGCTAGCATTAATTATTATCTTCCCTCAACACTCTGCAGCTTGGTCTTCAGTGGCAGCAATCCACCTGTAGCTCCATGGAGGTATCAAATTCTTCCTGCGACTTAAGCAAACTGTCTGAAATTTTTGCCTAATTACCTCCTTCCTAGTCAACAACTGTTAAGACTTGGCTTAGGTGCTATCTCCAAAAACCTCTCTCTGGAGCACTGTCTTACCTCTCTCTACCCAAAAAGCCGTCTCTCTTTCCTTCTTTTCTATGTTCTATACATGTTCCTGGCCTAAGAGTGGACACACCAGATATGCTGAAGAAACCTGTTTGTGTGAATGCCAGACTGAAAATCTGGCAAAGGAAGGAGTATTTCTTATTCAACTTTGGATTTCAAAGCAAAATCAAAATCCTTTCACAAGGATCTACTGAATATGTCATATATATAAATGCATGGACTAAAAAAATAATGCTAGAAACCAAATCTAATATAGCTTTCCACCAGAAAGCTAAAATAGTGATACTGCTAAAACACCTAATGAAAGTAATTTGGACAATGTCTACATGATCTAACAGAGGGAAAAAAGCATGGCCTACACTTCATGTATTTTACCCTTGCTTCTTGTTTCCTAGCTAGGCTTTCAGAAGTGGTCATTAATGACAAACCATCAACAATAGAGGCTTTTTAAGAAATTTGCAATTTCATTCTCATAAGCTCTTGGTACTCAAATACACGGCTGTTAAGTTTCTGGCTGATATGATTATAGGAGATCAACATCAACATTTAAAATATGCATGCTGTTGTCAAAGACATACAGGCAAAAGGAAGCATTTGTTGACTCATGAGTACAGACTACACAAACAACAGTGGATCTCCAAAGCATTTACAGTTGTAATGATTTTCCATTCTACCTCACCTGGAAATCTCAATTAAGTAAATGCAGTATTAATTATGAATACTCACTCAATGTGGTGGGGTCTTTTGCTTGTCCCTTCTTCCTAATGGGGTGCAAATTCACAGCTGGCACCTGAAGCACCTGGCTTACTCTGTGGGGTTGATGCAAATGGGCTTTAGCTGCCTGGCCGACTGACCTCATAGGTACCGGAGACATTTCTGATGACTTGACTGATCTTTTTTCATTTAAGTTCTTGGTCACTGATAGAAGAGAATAAGAAGTATGTATTTCTTCACTTTTTACAACAAAGTTATTACCATTGACAATAATACACTTTTCATCAAAACTACTTATTCTTAACACAAAAAAGATTATCTTAACAATAATTTCATGTATTATATAAAATGTTACCTCAAAACTACTTTTGTACAGTTAATTATACTCTCTAATTTAAGGTAACAGACTTAAGTGAGCTCCATCTGCACCACCACACTAATGGCCTCTCATCTATACCATTTTTTTTTTTTTAACATATCCTACCTCAGGTTTATTTGTACAATAACACAGGATGACACCAGTCCCATGAAGACAACAGCCCAGGGATCACATCAGTTCATTTGTCTTCACAGTGGCAGACAGAAGAGACTTTGTGGGTGCCTAGGCCACCCACAAAGCTAGTCGACGTGATGGAATTCCAGCTGAGCTATTTCAAATCCTAAAAGATGATGCTGTTAAAGTGCTGCACTCAATATGCCAGCAAATTTGGAAAACTCAGCAGTGGCCACAGGACTGGAAAAGGTCAGTTTTCATTCCAATCCCAAAGAAGGGCAATGCCAAAGAATGTTCAAACTACCGCACCATTCCACTCATTTCACAAGCTAGATAGGCCATACTCAAAATCCTCCAAGCTGGGCTTTCCTGATGGCCCAGTGAGTAAAGCGTCCAGCTTTCAGTTCAAGGGGCACCAATTCGTTCCTTGGCATGGGAGGACCCCATGTGCTGCAGAGAAGCTGGACCGGTGTGTCCATTGTGAGCTGGCGCTCCAGAGTGCATGTGCCCAGAGCCGGTGCTCTGCTGCGAGGGAGGCTGCTGCGATGGGAGGCCCACATGGGCCGAAGAATTAAGATGGATGAAAATAAATTAATGAAGGACCAATAAAAGAGGCCAAAAAAAAAAAAAGAGAGAAAAATCCTCCATGCTAGGCTTCAATAGTACATGAACCAAGAAATTCCAGATGTACAAGCTTGATTTCGAAAAGGCAGAGGAACCAGAGATCAAATTGCCAACATTTGATGGATAACAGAAAAAAGCAAAAGAATTCTAGGAAAACATCTGCTTAAGCCTTTGTGTGGATCACAACAAACTGTGGGACTGGGAAATTACTTTTTATAAAAGTTTGCTTATTTTTGGCTATTCTGGGTTTCCACTGCTGCCACAGGCTCTTCTCTAGTTGCAGGGAGTAGGGGATACTCTCTAGTTGAGGCGAGCAGGCTTCCTATTGCGGTGACTTCTCTTGCTGTGGAACTCAAGCTCTAGGGCACTTCAGTAGTTGCGGCACATGGGCTCAACAGTTGCAGCTCCAAGGCTCTAGAACACAGGCTCAACAGCTGTGACTCACGGGCTTAGATACTCCACAGCATGTGGGATCTTCCCTGATCAGGGATCAAACCCATGTCTCCTGCATTGGCAGGCGAACTCTTCACCACTGAGCTACTAGGGAAGCACAAACTGTGGAAAATTCTTAAAGAGATGGAAATACCAGACCACCTTACCTGCCTCCTGAGAAATCTATACGCAGGACAAGAAGCAACAGTTAGAATTGGACATGGAACAAGGGAATGGTTCCAGATTGGGAAGAGAGTAGGTCAAAGGCTGTATATTGTCACCTTTAATTTATAAGCAGAGTACATCATGAGAAATGCCAGGCTGAATGAAGCACAAGTTGGAATTAAGATTGCTGAGAGAAATATCAACAACTTCAGATACACAGATGATACCACATTAATGGGAGAAAGCAAAGAAGAACTTAAGAGGCTCTTGCTGAAGGTTAAAGAGGAGAGTGAAATTAGTGGTTTAAAATTCAATGAAAAACAAAAATCATGGCATCTGGTCCTATCACTTTATGGCAAAGAGATGGAGGAAAAGTGGAAACAAGGACAGATTTCATTTTCTTGGGCTCCAAAATCACTGTGGACAGTGACTGCAGCCACAAAATTAAAAGATGCTTGCTGCTTTGAAGAAAAGTTATGACAAATCTAGAAGTGCATTAAAAGGCAGAGACATCTGTTTGCCCATAAAGGTCCATACAGTCAAAGCTACGGTTTTCCCAATAATCGTGTATGGATATGAGAGTTGGACCATAAAAAAGGCTAAGTGCCAAAGAAGTGATGCTTTCAAACTTGTGCTGGAGAATACTCTTGAAAGTCCTTTGGACTTCAAGGAGACCAAACCAGCCAATCCTAAAGGAAATCAACCCTGAATACACTGGAAGGACAGAATATATCCTCCATTTGAAGCTGAAGCTCCGATACTTTGGCCACCTGATGCGAGTAGTCAACTCACCAGAAAAAAACCTCATGCTAGGAGTGACTGAGGGCAGGAGGAGAAGCACGCGAAAGAGGATGAGATGGTTGGATGGCATTGCTGACTCAATGGACATAAGCCTGAGCAAGCTCAGGATGACAGTGAGGGAAAGGGAAGCCTTCTGTGCTGCAGTTCATGGGGTTGAAAAGTCAAGACACAACTTAGCAACTGAACAACAACAACAAATCCATGTGGGAGCCAAAGCCACAGCTGTATCCTGTGCCCTGATTTGAGCCTTGGCACCTGGCCAGCAGAGCCTGAGTGAGGCCTTGATGATATGGGACTAAGCACTGTTCCCTGAGCCTGGGGAGAGTGACACAGTCAAGTCCACTGAGATTATGGCTGTTGTACTTTGGGATTTGGATTTGACCTCCATGGCTTTATAAGAGGCTACAGCCTTGGCATGTACACTCCTGGCCTTGGTTTGGTTGGCCTGAATCTTCTTCATGTACTGCCTGTTATGCTTCTCAGCAAAGCTAATGTTCCTCAGGAACCTGGGGTCACCCTATCAAGAGACTCATCTTTGTGACCAGGGTTTCTTGATGCCATTTCTGTGCCACGTATGGGACTTGTTCTTGGTGTGGCTCCTACACTTAGCCCATGTGTACACAAAAGCCCTGAAGCACTTGGAACTCAAAACAGCTAACCTCTTCTCATTTATATCTTTGAAATACCCTCTTCAGTATATCAATTCTAGTATGCCTCGAAGCCATTCTCCACATAAGAGCATGACGATTCTTCCATCATGAAAATCAGATTGATGATGCCACTTTGCTTCCCAAATGCCCTGCATAAAACTGCAGATGACTTTCTACTGCTTTTAGGACAAAGACGCAAATCCCTAAAGCAAGGCCTATTAGACCTTTCATGATCCAGCTCCCCTAATAACCCACTCAATTCAGCTACTAGAATATATCCTCTTTTATGTTCTCAAGGCACCCTGTACCCTTCTTTCACAGAACTGGTAACTGTAGCAATACCACTATCTGTGAGACTAATCAATTAGTATCTCTCTACAAGGCAATAACTAACAAGGTTATAAGGATGGTATATCTTGTTTAAGACTATATCTCTATGCATTCAGTGATAGAAACACGTTCAACAAGAAGGTGTTGAATAAGTGAAATTACTTCCACAGCAACACACAGGAATATCAAAGATATTTATAAGTTGATGGTTAGTTTATTTAAAAGGTGTTGAATAAGTGCAAATTACTTCACAGCAAACACAGGAATTCAAGGAATAAGCCTGAGCAAGCTCAGGATGACAGTGAGGGAAAGGGAAGCCTTCTGTGCTGCAGTTCATGGGGTTGAAAAGTCAAGACACAACTTAGCAACTGAACAACAACAACAAATCCATGTGGGAGCCAAAGCCACAGCTGTATCCTGTGCCCTGATTTGAGCCTTGGCACCTGGCCAGCAGAGCCTGAGTGAGGCCTTGATGATATGGGACTAAGCACTGTTCCCTGAGCCTGGGGAGAGTGACACAGTCAAGTCCACTGAGATTATGGCTGTTGTACTTTGGGATTTGGATTTGACCTCCATGGCTTTATAAGAGGCTACAGCCTTGGCATGTACACTCCTGGCCTTGGTTTGGTTGGCCTGAATCTTCTTCATGTACTGCCTGTTATGCTTCTCAGCAAAGCTAATGTTCCTCAGGAACCTGGGGTCACCCTATCAAGAGACTCATCTTTGTGACCAGGGTTTCTTGATGCCATTTCTGTGCCACGTATGGGACTTGTTCTTGGTGTGGCTCCTACACTTAGCCCATGTGTACACAAAAGCCCTGAAGCACTTGGAACTCAAAACAGCTAACCTCTTCTCATTTATATCTTTGAAATACCCTCTTCAGTATATCAATTCTAGTATGCCTCGAAGCCATTCTCCACATAAGAGCATGACGATTCTTCCATCATGAAAATCAGATTGATGATGCCACTTTGCTTCCCAAATGCCCTGCATAAAACTGCAGATGACTTTCTACTGCTTTTAGGACAAAGACGCAAATCCCTAAAGCAAGGCCTATTAGACCTTTCATGATCCAGCTCCCCTAATAACCCACTCAATTCAGCTACTAGAATATATCCTCTTTTATGTTCTCAAGGCACCCTGTACCCTTCTTTCACAGAACTGGTAACTGTAGCAATACCACTATCTGTGAGACTAATCAATTAGTATCTCTCTACAAGGCAATAACTAACAAGGTTATAAGGATGGTATATCTTGTTTAAGACTATATCTCTATGCATTCAGTGATAGAAACACGTTCAACAAGAAGGTGTTGAATAAGTGAAATTACTTCCACAGCAACACACAGGAATATCAAAGATATTTATAAGTTGATGGTTAGTTTATTTAAAAATGAATGTCAGAATTAAAAACTGAGAACTCCGACTTATGAAACAAAAAGCTGCCTCTTGTGCATAAAACCAATCTTACAGTCCAAAGAAAGGGACTGCCTCCTTCAGGTAGTCTTTTAGTATTCTTAATTCTTTCGACAGGTATTCAGGGTGGTTTTAATGCAGTTCAACCTCCATATTTCATCATGTGTTTGTTTTAAACACCAAGATAAAGTGTTTAACCTGTCCCAGGGCAGCTTTACAATACCTAGCTACTATGTTTTTATTTTGAGAACCAGACAATATTTGGGTGATAAGCATCAATGGACATCTCAGAAAGTCAAAGCAAAGTGCTCCTGGTGGGGAACAGGCTGTAGTACATCAACTGATTGAATCCAAGATGTTACTAATTTTTTTTTTCTTTTTTTTTCGGGGCGGGTGGGGGAGGGAGGGGGCGGGCCACTTCGATTGGTCTTTCATTTAACTATTTTTCATCCATCTTTGTTCTTTGGCCCGTGTGGGCCTCCCATCACAGTGGCCTCTGTTGTCGCAGAGCATGGGCTCTGGGCGCATGCACTCCAGAGCTCCGGCTCGGTCATTGGACACATCGGTCCAGCCGCTCCGCGGCACGTGGGATCTTCCCAGGCCAGGGATCGAACTGGCGCCCCTTGCACTGCAAGGCGGTGTCCTTACCCACTGGACCACCAGGGAAGCCCCAGATGTTACTAACTTTTGGTTAGAGTCATGAAGCACTTTCTCCCTTAATACTAACCAATTCCGTATTGAGATCTTTATACTGCTACAGTACAAACGAAAAAAAAAAAAAAGAGGCTACTTTGAATATAAGAGTCCACAGATGAATGCCAAAATTCTCTCTCTCTCACACAGACAGACAGACAGACACACAGATTAATTAGGAAGAACCAAATTCTATAGTGCTTGGCAAGCAACTATTGCTTGGTTTTGGAATAGCTGTTTTTTTTTTTTTTTTTTTAATTTTGGCCTCTTTTATTGTTTATTTATTTATTTTCATCCATCTTCATTCTTTGGCCTGTGTGGGCCTACCATCACAGCGGCTTTGCTCCTTGCAGAGCACTGGCTCTGGGCGCATGCGCTCCAGAGCGCTGGCTTGTAATTGGACATACCAGTCCAACTGCTCTGTGGCATGTGGGATTTTCCCAGGCCAGGGATTGAACTGGAGCCCTCTGCACTGCAAGGTGGAACCTTTACCCACTGGACCACCAGGGAAGCACTGGAATAGCTGTTATTAAAACATTTACAAATCAATCATGCAATAGAAGTCAAAGACTCAAACTAAAATAAAGGAATATGAATTGAACTACATTTTCACAAAACAGTTAAACTTTCAGTTTAAGAAAGACCCAAGCTTCCTTGGTAGCTCAGTGGTGAAGAGTTTGCCTGCCAATGCAGGAGACACAGGTTCAATCTGTGATCCCACACACTGTGGAGCAACTAAGCCCATGAGCCACAACTATTGAGCCTGTGTTCTAAAGCCTCCGAGTCGCAACTATTGAGCCCATGTGCCTCAACTACTGAAGTGCCCTAGAGCCTGAGGTTCATAACAAGAGAAGTCACCACAACAAAAGGCCTGCTCACCCCAACTAGAGAGTAGTCCCCTACTTGCCACAACTAAAGAAAAGCCTGCATAGCAACAAAGACCTAGTATAGCCATAAAATAAGTAAGCAAATGAATTTTTAAAGAGTACTGAGCATTGTTGCTGGCATATAGAGGGTGCTCAATAGCCATTAACTTTCAATGTCTTATTTCTTTCTCCTAATTTAACAGGCTTGATGTAGAAAGAATATGAGATAGAACACACTGCCAATCCTTAGGTTTTACATTCGGGGAAACAAGAGATATCTACGATGAAGAGAAAGGTGCTCAAATGATAATAAATGAGACTCAAACCGTGTCTATCCTATAGCAAGTGTTCTTTCCTTCAAAGCTCATTCTTTTTCCTACACATTTCAGTGTTCAAGATACTGTTTTTATAACAACACTTCCTGAATGACTCATTACCCTACATTTTAAAGTTCACTGTGAATCTGAATTTTAAAATCAATACTTCATTGTATTTCCTTTTTTTTTTTTTGGTCACTTCTATTGGTCTTTCATTTATTTATCTTTGTTCTTTGGCCTATGTGGGCCTCCCACTGAAGTGGCCTCTCTTGCTTCAGAGCACTGGTGCTGGGTGAAGCGCTCCAGAACTCTGGCTCGGTAGTTGGACACATTGGTCCAACCGCTCCGCAGCACGTGGGATCTTCCCAGGCCAGGGATTGAACCAGCACCCCTTGCACTGCAAGGCGGTGTCCTCACCCACTGGACCACCAGGGAAGCCCTGTAATTCCATTTTATCTCTTCTACTGTTGACACACTTTCCCATTACTATGCAAATACTAACTATAACCATTTATCAATCTCGGGGTCAACTCATGATGACTACATTTGTCCCTATTAACTAGGAACATGGAAATAGAAAATCTGAACCTTTCCCCCTTTTATACTCTGTCAACATTTAATCACTGTCTAGGCATTATAGTGGGATCTTTACTGGTGTTAACATTTAATCACATTATAGACAGATAATACCCATAACAGAAATGCCATATTTCATTTCTGCTTACACAGTTCAAAATGTCTTTGGCCCAGAGACATACACATTCTACTGTCTGTACTTAATTTTAGGAAACCAGTATTGAAAATAGGCTCTAAGCCTAAGTAATATTAGAATAGATCTGATTTTTCCTTTTATTTTACTGATGCCTACAACCTACTGTATTTTTTCAATTGGTAAATATTATCTGTAAAATTTTTAGAAAAGAGAAAATTTTCACCTGTTTTACTCTTCATTTAGGGATGAAAGTAAGAATGATCTCAAAGAGAAAAAAACGCTCCTCTATAATTTTCCAGTTTTTATAAGACTTTATAATGCTTTATAAAGAACTATACTTATTCCTCCATTTCTTGCACAGAGAAATTAGGAATGGATGAGAATTCAGTATCTCATTAATATGATGACATGATGTTTGAGGTATGTCAGTAATTTGTGAGTAAAACAATTTTCTTAGGACTTCAGTGTAACACTAGAGAAATAAATGTCTAAATTTTTGTGTTGTTTAGCATCCCTTAAGTGAAAATGTGTACTTACAGGTACCATACGCAGGCTCCCATTGCAAAGACATCATCTGGAACTTCTCCTCATCTGTTTCCAGACTGGAAAGATACTGCTTCACTTTCCTTGCCATCTGGGCATCTTCATATAGCTTCATTGTATTTCCTTTTATTTTTGGTCACTTCTATTGGTCTTTCATTTATTTATCTTTGTTCTTTGGCCTATGTGGGCCTCCCACTGAAGTGGCCTCTCTTGCTTCAGAGCACTGGTGCTGGGTGAAGCGCTCCAGAACTCTGGCTCGGTAGTTGGACACATTGGTCCAACCGCTCCGCAGCACGTGGGATCTTCCCAGGCCAGGGATTGAACCAGCACCCCTTGCACTGCAAGGCGGTGTCCTCACCCACTGGACCACCAGGGAAGCCCTGTAATTCCATTTTATCTCTTCTACTGTTGACACACTTTCCCATTACTATGCAAATACTAACTATAACCATTTATCAATCTCGGGGTCAACTCATGATGACTACATTTGTCCCTATTAACTAGGAACATGGAAATAGAAAATCTGAACCTTTCCCCCTTTTATACTCTGTCAACATTTAATCACTGTCTAGGCATTATAGTGGGATCTTTACTGGTGTTAACATTTAATCACATTATAGACAGATAATACCCATAACAGAAATGCCATATTTCATTTCTGCTTACACAGTTCAAAATGTCTTTGGCCCAGAGACATACACATTCTACTGTCTGTACTTAATTTTAGGAAACCAGTATTGAAAATAGGCTCTAAGCCTAAGTAATATTAGAATAGATCTGATTTTTCCTTTTATTTTACTGATGCCTACAACCTACTGTATTTTTTCAATTGGTAAATATTATCTGTAAAATTTTTAGAAAAGAGAAAATTTTCACCTGTTTTACTCTTCATTTAGGGATGAAAGTAAGAATGATCTCAAAGAGAAAAAAACGCTCCTCTATAATTTTCCAGTTTTTATAAGACTTTATAATGCTTTATAAAGAACTATACTTATTCCTCCATTTCTTGCACAGAGAAATTAGGAATGGATGAGAATTCAGTATCTCATTAATATGATGACATGATGTTTGAGGTATGTCAGTAATTTGTGAGTAAAACAATTTTCTTAGGACTTCAGTGTAACACTAGAGAAATAAATGTCTAAATTTTTGTGTTGTTTAGCATCCCTTAAGTGAAAATGTGTACTTACAGGTACCATACGCAGGCTCCCATTGCAAAGACATCATCTGGAACTTCTCCTCATCTGTTTCGACATCCAGACTGGAAAGATACTGCTTCACTTTCCTTGCCATCTGGGCATCTTCATATAGCTTCTTGGCATTAAGCAGAGAGCTACGGCGTGCCCTTTTTTTATGAGCACCTCCCTGAACATCCAGCATGTTTGAGTTTGTGCTGCCTTGACTCAGTGACCTGTGAGAAGACGGAGATCACAATAGTGGGTTGTAAAGATGAGGATTAAGTATGGCAGACTGAGGATTAAAAGAATTCTGTTAATGCGATTGCATGCTGATGCAAATGAGTTAAAAGATGAAGAGCATTAATGCAAAGTAATACGTCACACATGGCCATGTTCTAGGTTTTAAGATTAAGCAAAGTGCAGAATTCAAAAGGGTAAGTTTACAATTTCCCCCAAAGCAACAAATTCCATCACACCTGCATTTGGTGCCTTTGTACATCATGGCACGATGGTGACAAGTAAAAGCACTCCTTGGCCCTGTGGCCACCCACACTCTGGAGATAAAGCAAGAGGCTAGATCAGGGCAAGTCCATCCTGAGCCAGACCTCTGCACCGGGGTTCTTCAGCAAGGAAGTTTCTAGCGCAGCTCTGCTTGTATGTGCTGTTTGGGATAAGCTACTGCCAACACCATTCTTGTGTACAGCAGGCCCACTCTGAGTACGCTCACCAATGATACCAGTAACCAGATTTTGGCCACAATTCAAACAGAATAACCAGTTAAAAAAAAAAAAATTACACCACTTTTACTCAATTCAATATAGTCAGAGATCAGAAATGCAATGCTTCCACTCACATAGGAAACGGCTGGGCACTATGTGGCCTCTAGGACTGGGGGATGGGATCTTCCTCCTGCAGTGCCTCTAAGTGTGACGGGGCTATAAGCTGGGCAAGAATAACTACAATTCAAACACGCTACAGCTTCACACTCAGCTCTACTCTTTTCTTCTACAAGAACTATATCTAGAACCAATGGAAAACAGGAATTGCAATGATATTTGTCTTTTGTAACAAGGATGGCAAACACAAGGCTCTAGATCATTTTTATCTTAAAGGCAGTTGCCATTCTAACATAATAAAGATATCTTCTGGGTTTTCAAAGTGAAACTCCCATTTACCAAAGACATTCTAAAATAGATCACAATCATACAGTTTGTTTTTTTTTCATATTCGTATAGTCATTTAGTGTCATTTTAAAAAGACACTAAAATCCTAGTGTTTTCATTGCAAATTAAGTAAAAAGTAGTTGTAAAAATGTTAATATTTTTTCTTTCACAGTTTTAAGACCTTTAAAAGAGTGTGTCTTACATCTGACGGCAACTTTCAGTTGCTATGGGCCAGGAGGAAACTGTGACATGGCTGTTGCTACTTACACGTGCAGGAACTTCAAAATTTGCAGAAAAGTTTGCCACAGAAATCCAGTGGCATTAGTGAAATACTCCTTTAACCTCCAGGAACTAAATGATTATAAGGATGCAGTAAATCTAACAAGTTCAACAACATTTCTGAAGCAGGTGTCAAAAGGAGGCTAGCCATGAATACCTGCAAAGCCAGCCCAAGAGCCCAGCACCAGTAGCTTTTTGGTCTTCGATGGCTTGTCCTAAGAAATGTGGCATTACTTACGCACTTGATGGCGCAAAAAGGGAATACTGTGTGTGTGGGAACCCAGAAACTAACAACTCTAAAAGTGATTCAGAAGATTCATCTTCTAAATACGAAGAAGTTTTAGAAAGACCTAAACCAATGTAGTTTCTTATATCTTCCCTTTTATTAATGCAAAAAGGTGTTATGTGACAAAAGACACATATCTAATTTATATAAGAACTCCTAATAAGTAAAAAATTCTCAGTATTAAGAAGGCACTGCAGTGATTTTTCTTAGAGGTACATAAAACAACAGTGGTCCTGACAACTGAAAGAAATGAACTCAAATCAAGTCCCAACATTTAAGCACAAATTTTAATGATTTTATCTAAGTTGATATAAAAAGGTAGCCAGAAATCTAGAACATACAAAATTTTAATAAATAAAAACACTGTGATAAATGACAAAGAACTGTCTTCTAAGTTACTTTCAAAATACTCTGAAGTTAAAAAAAAAAAAAATCTAGTGTATACAGACATCATATAATGTGATCAAAAGCTGAGTAAAACAGTGATTGGGTTATATAAGTCATTTAAACACCCTAAAATCCTCAGAGATATACTGTTCAAGTATTCTTCTTCACAATACTAATGTTAGGAATTAATTTCTGTTTTCAATGAGAAGAATCAGAAAAGACCAAGACATAAATAAGAAACACACAAAGAAGGGAGGAAGAAAATAGAAGGAAATTCATGTTTACCAAGCTTCAACAGAAAACAAAAGACCACAAATAAGACAAGACTCAACGTGGCTCACAAAAAATCCTTCATATGTGTATTACAAAAGCATCTAACTTCATGATTCACCATAACGGCAACTTTCAGTTGCTATGGGCCAGGAGGAAACTGTGACATGGCTGTTGCTACTTACACGTGCAGGAACTTCAAAATTTGCAGAAAAGTTTGCCACAGAAATCCAGTGGCATTAGTGAAATACTCCTTTAACCTCCAGGAACTAAATGATTATAAGGATGCAGTAAATCTAACAAGTTCAACAACATTTCTGAAGCAGGTGTCAAAAGGAGGCTAGCCATGAATACCTGCAAAGCCAGCCCAAGAGCCCAGCACCAGTAGCTTTTTGGTCTTCGATGGCTTGTCCTAAGAAATGTGGCATTACTTACGCACTTGATGGCGCAAAAGGCAATACTGTGTGTGTGGGGAACCCAGAAACTAACAACTCTAAAAGTGATTCAGAAGATTCATCTTCTAAATACGAAGAAGTTTTAGAAAGACCTAAACCAATGTAGTTTCTTATATCTTCCCTTTTATTAATGCAAAAAGGTGTTATGTGACAAAAGACACATATCTAATTTATATAAGAACTCCTAATAAGTAAAAAATTCTCAGTATTAAGAAGGCACTGCAGTGATTTTTCTTAGAGGTACATAAAACAACAGTGGTCCTGACAACTGAAAGAAATGAACTCAAATCAAGTCCCAACATTTAAGCACAAATTTTAATGATTTTATCTAAGTTGATATAAAAAGGTAGCCAGAAATCTAGAACATACAAAATTTTAATAAATAAAAACACTGTGATAAATGACAAAGAACTGTCTTCTAAGTTACTTTCAAAATACTCTGAAGTTAAAAAAAAAAAAAATCTAGTGTATACAGACATCATATAATGTGATCAAAAGCTGAGTAAAACAGTGATTGGGTTATATAAGTCATTTAAACACCCTAAAATCCTCAGAGATATACTGTTCAAGTATTCTTCTTCACAATACTAATGTTAGGAATTAATTTCTGTTTTCAATGAGAAGAATCAGAAAAGACCAAGACATAAATAAGAAACACACAAAGAAGGGAGGAAGAAAATAGAAGGAAATTCATGTTTACCAAGCTTCAACAGAAAACAAAAGACCACAAATAAGACAAGACTCAACGTGGCTCACAAAAAATCCTTCATATGTGTATTACAAAAGCATCTAACTTCATGATTCACCATAATCTTAAAAGAGCAAAATTATGATTTAATCCCTTCATCCACAAAACTCATCTTTGTCTTCAACTAAAAATGAAAAGCCTAGATAGATGACTTTATAAGATCCCGAGTAGTATGATTTTCAGTAGATACCTAGTTACCTATTACAGATCTATAACCAGAGATCTGAAACTTCTTGACCAAAAGGTGTCATTTTCTCATTCTATTTCAGTTTTAAAAGAAAAGGGAGGATTTAATAAAAAGTGGTAACAATTTAAAGTAAAATTCAATCAATGATGTATGTCTCATGGTATTAGTGGATATGAGCAATTAAAATCATCTATTTCAATTTTTTAATAACTCAATTCTATACTGTAGTGTGGATAAAGGCTGCAGCCTTTTGGAAAACTGATGGAAAATGTAACCTTTATAAAATAACCCTCTTACCATTTTAATATACTTAGATATTTATTTTTATAAATATGGGATGTGAATAAAATGGGTGGACTCTGGAATCAGACTAGTACCAATGATGAACCAGAATCCACCACAGTGAGCTGTAGGAATTTGGACAACTCGAACTTCCCCGTCCGTACCACGGGAATAACAATATCTATTTTATAGAGTGGCTGGAGAATTAAATAATTCATAGAGAGTGCTCACAGCAGTACATGGCACATAGGAAGAAAGCAACAATATACGCTATCATCATCATCATCATCATCTGATTCTGCTAAAGTAAAATCTAAAAGGGACTTATGGGATGTCAATAATGGAAAAGTAAAGTGGGGAGGAAAAGCTAGGTCTATTGCTATTTTCCCCTTGTTAGCAAAAAGGCATTTGTCAGGAATGTAGGCTGACAGGGTTAATAGACGCATGCTGTTTCATGTGCGTGCACTAATGAAGAGGATGCAGTATACATTAAGAGTTGTACAACCTTCATTCCAGTTGCATTCATCTCTACACTTACCCCAGACTCCGCCACCTCTTCTTCCTGTAAGCAAGAGCCACAAACATTGAAGCGTGTGTTTGAACAGGAAAGCACAGAAAAAAGACAACAGTTGAAAGTCAGAGAAACTATGGAGACAGAACAGAACAGAAAAATTTTACTAGAAAAAAATGCCAGCTTAACAGTAAAAATGACTTTAATGGAATACAAGAGGGTAAAATGAATTATGGTATGTACTAAAGGCCACGGAACTCCACAATATTTAAGTGTGCTTTTAGACCAATTATGCTTTTAATACCTAATTCATTTAGAGGCTTATGTTAACCAGAAGCTTAAGGGAAAATATTTATTACCTATAAACTTTCCATTCAAAGTTTTCAGAGAAACCTAAAATTAAGGAATAGAACTTTTGAACTTTTTTCAAACGATTTTCGACCCACGCATTTACGTAAGAGGATGAAATTACAAGAAGCATAAAGATTTTTAATTTTTCGTTTTAAGTACAGAAGTTTCTCTGACAATGTATTTTACAATAAATTTTGAACAACAAATCCAATTTAAAATGTAACCTTTATAAAATAACCCTCTTACCATTTTAATATACTTAGATATTTATTTTTATAAATATGGGATGTGAATAAAATGGGTGGACTCTGGAATCAGACTAGTACCAATGATGAACCAGAATCCACCACAGTGAGCTGTAGGAATTTGGACAACTCGAACTTCCCCGTCCGTACCACGGGAATAACAATATCTATTTTATAGAGTGGCTGGAGAATTAAATAATTCATAGAGAGTGCTCACAGCAGTACATGGCACATAGGAAGAAAGCAACAATATACGCTATCATCATCATCATCATCATCTGATTCTGCTAAAGTAAAATCTAAAAGGGACTTATGGGATGTCAATAATGGAAAAGTAAAGTGGGGAGGAAAAGCTAGGTCTATTGCTATTTTCCCCTTGTTAGCAAAAAGGCATTTGTCAGGAATGTAGGCTGACAGGGTTAATAGACGCATGCTGTTTCATGTGCGTGCACTAATGAAGAGGATGCAGTATACATTAAGAGTTGTACAACCTTCATTCCAGTTGCATTCATCTCTACACTTACCCCAGACTCCGCCACCTCTTCTTCCTGTAAGCAAGAGCCACAAACATTGAAGCGTGTGTTTGAACAGGAAAGCACAGAAAAAAGACAACAGTTGAAAGTCAGAGAAACTATGGAGACAGAACAGAACAGAAAAATTTTACTAGAAAAAAATGCCAGCTTAACAGTAAAAATGACTTTAATGGAATACAAGAGGGTAAAATGAATTATGGTATGTACTAAAGGCCACGGAACTCCACAATATTTAAGTGTGCTTTTAGACCAATTATGCTTTTAATACCTAATTCATTTAGAGGCTTATGTTAACCAGAAGCTTAAGGGAAAATATTTATTACCTATAAACTTTCCATTCAAAGTTTTCAGAGAAACCTAAAATTAAGGAATAGAACTTTTGAACTTTTTTCAAACGATTTTCGACCCACGCATTTACGTAAGAGGATGAAATTACAAGAAGCATAAAGATTTTTAATTTTTTCGTTTTTAAGTACAGAAGTTTCTCTGACAATGTATTTTACAATAAATTTTGAACAACAAATCCAATTTAAAATGTAAGTATAAATATGTCACAAACATATTTATGATCTGTATCTCCTTATACTATAACTGGGTTGAATCAAGATTCTTTTTAAAATTTTATTCTCTTTTTTTTTGGCCCTTTCCTTCTCAACCCTTGACTGGTTTCAGTGTAGCCCAAGTTTGTTTCCATTAAGCTGCAGTTATGGCCAGACCCCAAATCTGTTTTTCAATCAGCACATTGACCACTGTTGAAATAAAAGGGGTTACTCTGTCCACACTAGAAAATATTTACCACTAAACTGGATAAATACTTGCTTAAAGAAAGTTACTAAACTTCAGTACTAGCTGACAAAATCGATTCAGGAAAAGTTCACCTGATCTAATTATGAATATTTTATTTTTTCCTATACTGTTCTTCTACTTGAAGCTATGCCATTCCCAATGAAACAGTCAAGTTTATTGGTTTCCTCATTTGCTCATCTCTGAGGCATAGCAGATACTCAGAATATTATCAACTGATCCAACTGGCTCACAAAAATTTGTTCAGGGAACAAGGTGCTAAAAGACATGAATAGATGGATGTCTGTGTAACACAATAGGGAATGGTGGGATCACTATACTAGGGACATATAACAAAAACAACAACAAACTTTAAAAAGAAAGAAACAAATCCTCCAGGCTTGCTTTGGTCTCCGGTTCTTACTGTTTCCTGTTTCTACAGTGCTGAGCAATGGCATGTCTCATTATGTGTAGAGATTCTCAGGGGCAGAAGAGGGATGGGTAGGGAAGAGGAGATATGACACACACTTTCTTTCATACTTTGAGAATTTCTAAACTACAGCAACCAGTAGGTCAACTACTTCTAAAAACAGACTCCTACAAAACAAAAATCAAAAGCCAATCCTGACACGATGAGTTCAAATTACTTTTAAAGAACCAAGTATTTTTGTTTCCTTAGTAGTTTGTATTTCTTACCTATAAACTTTCCATTCAAAGTATTTAAAAACAATAAATTTTCGAACGCATTTACGTAAGAGGATGAAATTACAAGAAGCATAAAGATTTTTAATTTTTTCGTTTTTAAGTACAGAAGTTTCTCTGACAATGTATTTTACAATAAATTTTGAACAACAAATCCAATTTAAAATGTAAGTATAAATATGTCACAAACATATTTATGATCTGTATCTCCTTATACTATAACTGGGTTGAATCAAGATTCTTTTTAAAATTTTATTCTCTTTTTTTTTGGCCCTTTCCTTCTCAACCCTTGACTGGTTTCAGTGTAGCCCAAGTTTGTTTCCATTAAGCTGCAGTTATGGCCAGACCCCAAATCTGTTTTTCAATCAGCACATTGACCACTGTTGAAATAAAAGGGGTTACTCTGTCCACACTAGAAAATATTTACCACTAAACTGGATAAATACTTGCTTAAAGAAAGTTACTAAACTTCAGTACTAGCTGACAAAATCGATTCAGGAAAAGTTCACCTGATCTAATTATGAATATTTTATTTTTTCCTATACTGTTCTTCTACTTGAAGCTATGCCATTCCCAATGAAACAGTCAAGTTTATTGGTTTCCTCATTTGCTCATCTCTGAGGCATAGCAGATACTCAGAATATTATCAACTGATCCAACTGGCTCACAAAAATTTGTTCAGGGAACAAGGTGCTAAAAGACATGAATAGATGGATGTCTGTGTAACACAATAGGGAATGGTGGGATCACTATACTAGGGACATATAACAAAAACAACAACAAACTTTAAAAAGAAAGAAACAAATCCTCCAGGCTTGCTTTGGTCTCCGGTTCTTACTGTTTCCTGTTTCTACAGTGCTGAGCAATGGCATGTCTCATTATGTGTAGAGATTCTCAGGGGCAGAAGAGGGATGGGTAGGGAAGAGGAGATATGACACACACTTTCTTTCATACTTTGAGAATTTCTAAACTACAGCAACCAGTAGGTCAACTACTTCTAAAAACAGACTCCTACAAAACAAAAATCAAAAAGCCAATCCTGACACACGATGATTCTCTTTAGTTACAATAACTTCATCTCTAACTTTTAAAGAACCAAGTATTTTTGTTTCCTTAGTAGTTTGTATTTCTTTTAAGCCACAGAAATTCTGCCTGCTCTGCTAAATATTTCATTTTTAAAGCTTTTAGGTACTAAAGCTATATATACAGGCCCAGAAGAAAACCAGACCAAAAATTAAAACCTTAGTATCTTTTTATCCTAAATATTACTGGGAACAGCTTGACAACATACTTTTTAAGTTTTATATAATTTGAGGAGTCATTTGTTATTACACTGAAAGTGAATTTTAAAAAACATTCAGGTTAATAGTGAATATAAATAATACTTTCATTTTTACTGAAGATGGAGTATCCTTAAATTTGCACTTTCTAAACTCTGCTGAAGAATTTACATGCCAATAAACAGCAGCAACACGATTTGAGACAAAGGAATATATTTTAGAAGCATAAGGTAGATATGGAACTTTAAAATATTCAGTAAAAATAAAAGACATGCAGACTAATACCTCACACATTTGATTAGAATCCAGATGAAAGCATTTGCCTTCTGTCATAACTTCAGTAAAGGTCAGCAATTTACTTACATTTAAGTTAGATGACATTTTACATAACAATTAACAATATAGAGCTCTGTATTCAAAAAAGTAATAGAGAACTGAAGTTCAAATCTCAGCAATTTATGTAATCATGGACATATTACCTAATAGATCTGAGTTCAGTTTCTTCATATGTAAAAAGGCCAATACTATCAACC
This sequence comes from Tragulus kanchil, assembly GCA_022376925.1. Lineage (NCBI taxonomy): Eukaryota > Metazoa > Chordata > Mammalia > Artiodactyla > Tragulidae > Tragulus > Tragulus kanchil. The sequence goes on along the minus strand of JAIOJX010000029.1, from coordinate 49,090,167 downwards.
TTTGACAGTTATAGTGATACACTATTACTAGAGATTGACACATAAAGCACTTAATAAAGTGCATAATAAATGGCAGATGGTCAATAATGAAAAATATTCTATCACTCACAAAGCTATTTGTAACACTTACACACTTCAATGCCCATACCTTTGCCGGAACATCATAGCTGGATCCATGTTAGCAGAAGTCATTCGAACAACCTGACGAATTTCCTTGGCAATCATTCTGAGTTTCTCAAAATTTACCAAACCATCTACTTTGGAATCATTTCCTATAGAACAGAAGTACGTTTTTTAACTTCCAAAATCAAAATATCTATATAAAGGTAGCAGAAGTCAAGTTATTATTCTTGGGGGCATAAATTAGAACCTTCTTTATCAAACTGCCACTTACAAGAATTGATGACATAGTAGTTTAATCTTGCTCCCAAGGAATGACCTAATGGGAGGAATTCTATTCCTATGGGAGCAATGATTACAAATACTCGAGAGTGATAAACTGTGAACAGCTTCTAAGAGTCATAATGTTATAGGCACACCTAGTAAAAAGTGAAGCTCTTCAAATCTCGCTCTCCAGACACTCGGCCCACTCTTAGGAAGGTACCTGCATTTGTTCCTTTGGGCAGCAAAGCGCTTGAAAGCTTAGGTTTCAAACAGAGATCACAAAGAGTGACCCTTAGGCTTAACGAATCCAGTAAGGTTTTGATGGTTTACAATGCTTTAAAAAATTGTAAAATGATTTGTCAACACTTAAGAAGTAGAAGACATGCCATGAAAATTAGAATTTCTGACTTATCTGGAAGAAAAAGAAGGGAGGGTAGGTGGTGGATTAAATAATAGCAGGCCTGTTTTCTACATTAAAATCAAGACAGGGTGGCCCTTAGGGACAGACATCATATAAATAGTCTGCCATGTATCTTCCGCTCCCCAGAATTTGAATTTATAATCATGGCTTTCTTTAATCATTGAACACAAATTTACTCATTCATAAGTAATTTTTGTTTCTGTTTTATTAAGTAGTTCTCTGAGAGAAAAAATTCATACAACTTAGAAAATGGTCTACTTTTCTTTGAAGAGAACAGGAATGACACCAGACTTAGCCCATTTGTGGGCTTACCCAGTTCAAATCACAAGGTAAAATATTTTATGTTCAAAGGGTAACCTGTCCTTCTTTCACACCTGTCTTTAACAGTTAGTGTGACCCTATTTATTTCCCAGGGTAGCCCCTGAGGTGTCTCTGTGGAACACAGTCCCTGAAGCTGGCTGGAGGACCACGTGGGCATGGAACACACAGTGGGCCCCCTTTTTGTAGTAAATGGCACCTATCTATTGGACATATAGATCATTCAGGGTTCTCACAATGATCTGGAAACATTACAACCCCAAATACTTTCAAGTCATATAAACATGTTTTGAAGCAACATGTAAGAAAAATATATTTGAAGTCTATAGTAATATTTTCTTAAGAAAAAGGAGTGATAGTGAGAGTAGGAGCTGTATAATATTTAATCGGTACAACACACCTGCTGGGAACAGTTAGTAAAGTTGGACAAAAGTAGAAAAAATTGTTTTGAGTCATCAAAAAACTGTCAAGGTTGCGAGGATCTGAAGAAAAAATGAAGATCTATGGCAAGTTTAGTATTTTCCAGTGCTCAACCCAACAGGCACCTGCTGATCTCAGGAAAGGGGATGATGACCTGAAAGCCTGAGTGGTGGCCACCCTGACTTCTGTGGTTAGAGGAGAATTACTTAAGTCTTGATAAATCTTCAATGCTTTGAGTCAGAATCTTGAAGGAATATATATACACACACACACACATATATATATATATATATATATATATATACTGAGACTATAGTTTTATGTAGACTGGGATAAAAGTTCAATGTTAATTTCAAAATATGAAAATGGTTTAAGGTGATTTTTGGATTGCTAGCACACCTTACTGCCTGGCAGAAGTAAGTTTTAATTTTCTCTGGAGGGATATAATATTTTCTGAAATCCTAGACTATTTCTGTAACTTTTTTATATACAATATCAATTTGGTCAAGAATAACCAGGTACATTTGGATAAAATTTAACATGACTGAAATGCAAGGGAAAAAAAAAGACAACAGGAAGACTCATAAAAAGTCTAGATTATGGAGTTATTAGACAGGCATTACATTAACTGGTGAATATGTGCAAGGTTATGAAAAACAACACTGAGAACCTTGGTAGAAAACATGAAGATGAAAAATGAATTTAATTATAAAACTGGAGAAAAAATCCTAATAACTGAAATAAAGAATTTGCTGTTGCATTTAACAGTAAATCAGACACAGATGAAGAAATAATTTAAAAAATGGACATTTGAAGAAAATTCCAGAAAGACTAAAAAAATATCCAGGTATGAGACAAAATCAAAATGCTGCACAAAGTCATACAGCAAAACAAGAGAAAAACAGAGACAGAGAGAAGAGAGTATTTTAAAGCAGGTATTAAAGGAGGGTGGATTATGCTCAAAGGAACAACAAATAAGACTGATACATGATTTCTAAAAGTAACAGTGGAAGCTAGGAGACAATTTCGCTATCTCAAAATGTTGAAAGAGGGCTTCCCTGGTGGTCCAGTGGGTAAACAGTCTGCCTTGCAGTGCAAGGGGCACCAGTTCGATTGCTGGCCTGGGAAGATCCCATGTGCCACAGAGCGACTGGACTGGTATGTCCAATTGCACGCCAGTGCTCTGGAGCACATGTGCCCAGAGCCGGTGCTCTGAAGCAAGAGAGGTCACTGCGATGGGAGGCCCACAGAGGCCAGAGAATAAAGATTGATGAGTATAAAGGAATAGAAAAACAATAAAAGAGGCCAAAATAAAAGAAGAAATCTTAAAAAAAAATTTTAAATGTTGAAAAATAACTGTCAATCAAAACTGTGCCATAAGAATGAATATTAATTAAAGACATTTTTCAGATAGACAAAAAGTAAAGAGATTCCATCATGAAGAGATTTGCACATAATAGAGTAATAACCAGTGTTCTACAGGGAGAAAAATCCCCAACGATATTAAAACTCTGAAATTTAGGAAGGGGAAAAAATAGTAACAATATCATCACCCAGGTAAAGCTAAATAAATATCAACTTTATTAAACATAAACAGGGATTTAAAGACAATATATAAATAGAGAGGTGAGAGAATGGGAATTTAAATGGTCTAAGTTCTTGCATTGCCTGACACACAGAAAAGTACTAATGAATACTACTCTAATTAGTACCAGCAAGTATAAACACTATACAATATCTAGTGTAATACTAGAAAATTAGTAAAATAGTGTACAGTCGGCTGTTAATGGAGGACAAACGCCATTCGTAAAAAAACAAGAGGACTATAACACACATGGTAAAAGATTAATAAATTAGATTTTAAAACCTTAGAACTTGCTGTTCATCAGAAGATAATTTAAAGAGAGTCCCAAGGCAAGTCATACTATACTATACTATACGTATGAATATATATATATGTATATATATATACATACACACACACACACATATATATATATATAAAAATATATAACTTACACAAAATTCTTAAAAGGTATAAAGAAAAGGAGCTTATAAAATATAGAAAAGAAATTGAGCTGATAACTGACAAAAGAGGACAAATATACAGAAGGATGCCCAGTCTCACTAGTATCAGAGAAAGGAAAATTAAACCACATCAACATACAATTACACACCTACTGAAATGGGTAGAAATGAAAAGACTGAGTTTACCAGGTACTGGTGAGAGTGAGGAATAATAAGAATGTTAATGACACTGCTAGGCTCCACTCTAGTGGATTAACACCAAACTGTTTTTCACAGTTGACTATATGAATAAGCATAAATTTCACTGTGAACTGTACTGAACAGAAATGTATAAGCACTACAATATATGTGAAAGAATATCCATAGCAGCATTATTTGCAGAGTAAATAGTGGAAACTATCAAATGCTCATCAACAGACTGAATGAATTCACTGTACTGCATTTATGTAATGGAATGCTATATAGTTTTGAATAATGAATTACAGTTATACTGAAAAACATGGAAGAATCTCATCTCACAAGTCTAATGCTTGCCAAAATAATCCAGGCCAAACTGAAACTAAAAAAACAAATGTACTCTGTGGTTGTATAAAGTCTAAGCACAGGTAAAAGTAAACCACAGTACTACAAGTCAACACACGCGATCTCTGGGGAAAATGAAGGGGGTAAACGGGAAGGGGAACGAGTGGGGGTGCTGGGAAGGAGGCAACGTTCTTCTGACTGGATGCTGATTACCCGGGTGTTTGCTTTGTCACAATCCATGAAGATGCTTACTTGTTTGGGTTACTTTTCTTTCTGTATGTGTTCAGTAACTAAAAAAGAAGTTGGAGTCTGATCTTGGTTGGAAGTCAACTTTATGTTTGACTGTATTGAGGAAACCTATATTTGTTCTTATCAATAATGTGGGTTTCTGTTCCTAAGATTAACTATATTTAATTAGGTGAAGCTTCAGTGACTTATAATCAATATACTGGAAAATACATTAAGTACACTGTAATTCTGTAGAATTAGCTGAAATTAAACATACTAATCTTCAAATAATTTTCAAATACCTTCATGTAGAAATGTCATATCTTTCTTGACAACGGGAAAGAGTGGAATAATTGGAGGCTGCATGCTCTGACTACTAAGAATGTTTCTATATTTTGCCATGTTTCTGGATGGATCAAAAAGGTCTTGTAGATCTTGGAAGTGTTTCTCATACTTGCTTGGTAACTTTTCCCAAGTAAGTCTGTACAGACGCCAGGTTCAAGCCACTGTTAAAGATGAGATAAAAAAAATGTTAATGACACTGCTAGGCTCCACTCTAGTGGATTAACACCAAACTGTTTTTCACAGTTGACTATATGAATAAGCATAAATTTCACTGTGAACTGTACTGAACAGAAATGTATAAGCACTACAATATATGTGAAAGAATATCCATAGCAGCATTATTTGCAGAGTAAATAGTGGAAACTATCAAATGCTCATCAACAGACTGAATGAATTCACTGTACTGCATTTATGTAATGGAATGCTATATAGTTTTGAATAATGAATTACAGTTATACTGAAAAACATGGAAGAATCTCATCTCACAAGTCTAATGCTTGCCAAAATAATCCAGGCCAAACTGAAACTAAAAAAACAAATGTACTCTGTGGTTGTATAAAGTCTAAGCACAGGTAAAAGTAAACCACAGTACTACAAGTCAACACACGCGATCTCTGGGGAAAATGAAGGGGGTAAACGGGAAGGGGAACGAGTGGGGGTGCTGGGAAGGAGGCAACGTTCTTCTGACTGGATGCTGATTACCCGGGTGTTTGCTTTGTCACAATCCATGAAGATGCTTACTTGTTTGGGTTACTTTTCTTTCTGTATGTGTTCAGTAACTAAAAAAGAAGTTGGAGTCTGATCTTGGTTGGAAGTCAACTTTATGTTTGACTGTATTGAGGAAACCTATATTTGTTCTTATCAATAATGTGGGTTTCTGTTCCTAAGATTAACTATATTTAATTAGGTGAAGCTTCAGTGACTTATAATCAATATACTGGAAAATACATTAAGTACACTGTAATTCTGTAGAATTAGCTGAAATTAAACATACTAATCTTCAAATAATTTTCAAATACCTTCATGTAGAAATGTCATATCTTTCTTGACAACGGGAAAGAGTGGAATAATTGGAGGCTGCATGCTCTGACTACTAAGAATGTTTCTATATTTTGCCATGTTTCTGGATGGATCAAAAAGGTCTTGTAGATCTTGGAAGTGTTTCTCATACTTGCTTGGTAACTTTTCCCAAGTACCTCTGAGTCGTGCTACAGACGCCAGGTTCAAGCCACTGTTAAAGATGAGAATAAAAACATTAAAAAGGAACTTTTAAAAGAGACAGGACACAGGTCAGTTAAGTGTATAAACCCTTTTCTGATAAAACTACAATAAACAGAGACATATTTCAGCATGTAGAAATAAACAGTAGAACCATGAAAAAATAAATAAAAGGGACTCCTTGACCTTAACACAAGGAAAACTTTCTTCAAAGGAACTACATTACTTGCCTATGGTTGTACACCTATAGCCTTTAAGGCTGCATGTAAATGACAAATATGTTAATTCCCAAAAATAAACATTTAACTTAAAAATAAACTTCCAGTATCACAATGTTTCTGTATATTTTACTTAGATAACTTTATGAAGACATTAATTATTTGAAAGTGATGAGTAGTAACAAGTGTTATATAATATGCAAATGTTCTGAGACTTAAAGTCTTCTTCCTTTGAGATTTTGGCCATTCATGTCCCTGATTCCAATACTTTCATAGGTTCTAATCCTGTTGTCTGTCAGACCCCTATATACTCCGTGGCTCCGCTCTTTTTCTCAGCTACTTGACTTTCACCTATACCACAGTATTTAAAAATGTTCTCTTGACTTCTGATTTGAAAATGTGGAATTAGGGCTTCCCTGGTGGTCCAGTGGGTAAGGACATCGCCTTGCAGTACAAGGGGCGCAGGTTCGATCCTGAGAAGATCCCATGTGCCGTGGAGCGGCTGGACCGATGTGTCCAATTACTGAGCCGGAGCTCTGGGGCGCATGCGCCCAGAGCCGGTGCTCTGCGACAACAGAGGCCACTGCGATGCGAGGCCCACACGGGCCAGAGAACTGAGATGGATGAAAATGGATAAATGAAAGACCAATAGAAGTGGCCCGCCCACCCCCCTCCCTTCCCCACCTCCCCCCACCCACAAAAAAGAAAATGCGGAATTAAAGATATTTTTGTTCCCCCTGTTTCTCAGAAATCATTTCAAACACTACAAGGATGAATAACAGAAATGCAAATTTCATCTCCACCAAAACTTAGAGACATTTGTAACTCCTAAACACATTAGAATGGCTATCAAAAAATAGTCAAGGTCACATCTAAGTATGCACAGTGCTGAAGAGAGGAAGCCTGCAGCTGAAGATTTCAATGCAAGCTAATAACCCATAGCTCTCCAAAGTAGGTAACTTAACCCGAGGGCAAAACCAGCAATCCTCTATTTGGAACAACACAGTGGGGTCCATGGGTTGACAGAATTAGGAAGGGGCTGGATGCTGTTCTTCACCAGGGAGCATCAGGGAAAGTAAGATTAAAACAGTACATACTCTGAACATCCTGGCAAGAGGCAATTTAGTAGTGACACAAGGCAAAAGGGAGAAACTGAGTTGTAAGCAGCCACAAAACTGCAAATCTCCATTTGCTGAAGAGAAGTAAAGTATAAAAAAAATCCACACACAGCTCTATTTCTGCTAGCCTGGAATGGTACCCTGGCTCCTCTCCCATGTGAATCTCCTGCAGATACACAGTGTAGGAAAATTCATGTTCTGCAAAAACAAGGAATGAATGCAGGTGCTATAATATGCTGCTACAAGGAAAACACAGACTTAAAAGACCATAAAGCAGGAAGACGTTCCAACAAAAGTAACTGGGACTGAGTAATGATCCTATCCATAATTTCAAATGAATTAATGAAATAAACAAAGAGCAGTGCAATGATATAAGAGTTCAGGGAAAAATTTTTTGGTCTTTGAAAATGTGGAATTAGGGCTTCCCTGGTGGTCCAGTGGGTAAGGACATCGCCTTGCAGTACAAGGGGCGCAGGTTCGATCCTGAGAAGATCCCATGTGCCGTGGAGCGGCTGGACCGATGTGTCCAATTACTGAGCCGGAGCTCTGGGGCGCATGCGCCCAGAGCCGGTGCTCTGCGACAACAGAGGCCACTGCGATGCGAGGCCCACACGGGCCAGAGAACTGAGATGGATGAAAATGGATAAATGAAAGACCAATAGAAGTGGCCCGCCCACCCCTCTCCCTTCCCCACCTCCCCCCACCCACAAAAAAGAAAATGCGGAATTAAAGATATTTTTGTTCCCCCTGTTTCTCAGAAATCATTTCAAACACTACAAGGATGAATAACAGAAATGCAAATTTCATCTCCACCAAAACTTAGAGACATTTGTAACTCCTAAACACATTAGAATGGCTATCAAAAAATAGTCAAGGTCACATCTAAGTATGCACAGTGCTGAAGAGAGGAAGCCTGCAGCTGAAGATTTCAATGCAAGCTAATAACCCATAGCTCTCCAAAGTAGGTAACTTAACCCGAGGCAAAACCAGCAACACTCTAATTGGAACAACACAGTGGGGTCCATGGGTTGACAGAATTAGGAAGGGGCTGGATGCTGTTCTTCACCAGGGAGCATCAGGGAAAGTAAGATTAAAACAGTACATACTCTGAACATCCTGGCAAGAGGCAATTTAGTAGTGACACAAGGCAAAAGGGAGAAACTGAGTTGTAAGCAGCCACAAAACTGCAAATCTCCATTTGCTGAAGAGAAGTAAAGTATAAAAAAAATCCACACACAGCTCTATTTCTGCTAGCCTGGAATGGTACCCTGGCTCCTCTCCCATGTGAATCTCCTGCAGATACACAGTGTAGGAAAATTCATGTTCTGCAAAAACAAGGAATGAATGCAGGTGCTATAATATGCTGCTACAAGGAAAACACAGACTTAAAAGACCATAAAGCAGGAAGACGTTCCAACAAAAGTAACTGGGACTGAGTAATGATCCTATCCATAATTTCAAATGAATTAATGAAATAAACAAAGAGCAGTGCAATGATATAAGAGTTCAGGGAAAAATACATTAAGTTGATTTAAAAAATTAACAACTTCAGTAAAAAACAGAAGAAAAAATACAAATAAACCAAAATGAAGGTAATACTGGAACCTATATAAAGAAAAAGATATTGCTAAAACCTTAAGCAAGTGATTTAAAATAAAGAATTGACAAAAGCAATCAATGAAAATGGTCAGAGATGAAGAGAACTAAAGAGAAAATAATGGATATGGAAGACAAAGGGGATCTAAAATTTATATAACTTGTATCCTTGAAGAAGGAAACAAAACTAACGGAACTGAAAAATATCTTCAAGAGTAAAAGTTGAGAAAAGTTTCCAGAAACAAAAGAACTGAATCGACAGAATAGGTACCACAGTTTCAGAGAACGACACCGTTCCAGAGAACTAAATGAGATGTAGAAATGACTATGTAAAGGTAGATTTCAGAGATAAGGAAATAAAATGAGAAGTAAACTCAGAAACCTTGTACACTACATGAAATGTTAGTTGTAGAGCCATTATCTATGAGGTTCCCAAGAAATAACATGTTAGACAAGAACTTTAAAGCCAGATAAACTGACACTGAAATTCAAAGGCAACTGAGAAACGTCCCAAATACGCTCAGGATATATGATTCCTATGCGCCTTTTAAGAAATGACTAGAAAACCAAATTCAATCAGATGACTGGAGAGAGTGATGTCAACAGTATAGTGTCATAAGACATCCCTGCCCCGAAAACAAAAATTCAGCATCTATTCACAAACAGAAGTGCCGCTGGGGGAGTTGTGGGACCCACAATCACAGACCAATGGACCTGAGAGGAGTCTGACACACCAGTGTACCAGGCAACAGGCAGGCAGATGTGGGTACATCTGGGTGGGGAACCTCCAGAAGACTATGAAATGGTTCTGGCCCCTCTTAGCTGTGGTTTGGGAACACATGGAGAAACACTACAAACAAGAGGGACTTTGTGAAGTCCAGGTTTCCAGAGGAGAAGTTCAAGCACTTTGCTGGAACAAAACAATGAAGAGCGTGGGTGCACTGGAATAGGAACAGCTCAACCTCATTAGGAATAATAAAAACTGAATTAAACAAAGAGCAGTGCAATGATATAAGAGTTCAGGGAAAAATACATTAAGTTGATTTAAAAAATTAACAACTTCAGTAAAAAACAGAAGAAAAAATACAAATAAACCAAAATGAAGGTAATACTGGAACCTATATAAAGAAAAAGATATTGCTAAAACCTTAAGCAAGTGATTTAAAATAAAGAATTGACAAAAGCAATCAATGAAAATGGTCAGAGATGAAGAGAACTAAAGAGAAAATAATGGATATGGAAGACAAAGGGGATCTAAAATTTATATAACTTGTATCCTTGAAGAAGGAAACAAAACTAACGGAACTGAAAAATATCTTCAAGAGTAAAAGTTGAGAAAAGTTTCCAGAAACAAAAGAACTGAATCGACAGAATAGGTACCACAGTTTCAGAGAACGACACCGTTCCAGAGAACTAAATGAGATGTAGAAATGACTATGTAAAGGTAGATTTCAGAGATAAGGAAATAAAATGAGAAGTAAACTCAGAAACCTTGTACACTACATGAAATGTTAGTTGTAGAGCCATTATCTATGAGGTTCCCAAGAAATAACATGTTAGACAAGAACTTTAAAGCCAGATAAACTGACACTGAAATTCAAAGGCAACTGAGAAACGTCCCAAATACGCTCAGGATATATGATTCCTATGCGCCTTTTAAGAAATGACTAGAAAACCAAATTCAATCAGATGACTGGAGAGAGTGATGTCAACAGTATAGTGTCATAAGACATCCCTGCCCCGAAAACAAAAATTCAGCATCTATTCACAAACAGAAGTGCCGCTGGGGGAGTTGTGGGACCCACAATCACAGACCAATGGACCTGAGAGGAGTCTGACACACCAGTGTACCAGGCAACAGGCAGGCAGATGTGGGTACATCTGGGTGGGGAACCTCCAGAAGACTATGAAATGGTTCTGGCCCCTCTTAGCTGTGGTTTGGGAACACATGGAGAACACTGACTTGGGTGGTTATCTACAAACAAGAGGGACTTTGTGAAGTCCAGGTTTCCAGAGGAGAAGTTCAAGCACTTTGCTGGAACAAAACACAATGAAGAGCGTGGGTGCACTGGAATAGGAACAGCTCAACTCTGCTGGCATTACTCCTCCCCCAAGGAAACCTAACTGAAGCCTCAACCAGACATCTTATAATCTCTTACAGGGGGAAGGGAAAGCCCGTGGGCGAGTGACTGGCTGCCCAGGCTCTGTGGGATGCTGCCAAAGACACTCATTCTCTCTTCTAGCATCTAAAGCACTGAAGCGGGAGCTCCATGAGTCGGGTGAGGGAACAGATCAGAAGAGCAAGAGAGAAGATTCCAAGAAGATATTAAAGGATGCAGTTCCTGCTAACTGCCTCTGGATTCCACCAGGAAGCCCGTCCAGGAGACACAAGGAAAACCTCAATTGTGAATGCCCGCAGCGTAGCCAAGAGCACCTGCAGCTCACCACGTGCACACTCACCCCTCCCCCCCTCTGCTACTGGCTTCCTGTGCAACGCCTCAAGAGAAAGCTCTGGGATAGAGGAGGAACACACAGAAAACAGTCTGGAGTCAGTGGGCAGGGAAGAAACCACAAATCTGAGCTGTAGCATTACCTTTGGGAAAACTATCAGCAGCTGACATGGTGCCTCCCAGGATATAGAGAAAACACACAAGCTTCAGAATTCTGCCACAAGAGCGAGCAAGAAGCCTGGAACAGGTGCACCCACATAATGCCTGAGAAAGTCTCAGAATCTCTATCAAGAATGACAAAAGGTTTTTTTTTTTTTTTTTCATCCTGAAGGCAACTCAGAGAAATTAGAAAAGATGAATGCAATTTCAAATGCAAAAACAGCAATGCAAAACTCCAAGAAACGTGAAAAACCAAGGAAATATGACGTCACCAAATGTTCACAATAATCTTCCAGCAATCAAACCCAAAGACATGGCAACCAATAATTTATCTAATAAAGAATTCAACATAGGGCTTCCCTGGTGGTCCACTGGGTAAGGACACTACCTTGTAGTGCAAGGGGCGCCGGTTCAACCCCTGGCCTGGGAGGATCCCACGTGCTGCAGAGCAGCTGGACAGATGTGTTCAAGTTGGAGCTCTGGAGCGCATGCGCCCAAAGCTGGTGCTCTGCAGCGACAGACGCCACTGTGATGGGAGGCCCACACAGGCCAAAGAACAAAGATAAATGAAAGATCAAAAGAAGTGGCCCCCCCCAAAAAATATATATATATATTTAAAAAAAAAGAATTCAAAATAGATGTTTTAAGAAAACACAATCAGCTATAAGAAAACAAAAAGATGATTCAATGGTATCAGGAAAACAATATATAATTAAAATGAGAAATTTAACAAAGATATAGACATCACAAGAAAGAACTAAATGAATATTCTGTAGCAGAAAAATTCAGTGAATGAAATGAAAAAACAAATGCAGTAGAGATTATTAACATCAAGTAGACCAAAGAGGAGGAAAAATCATTGAGATAAACAATAGGAACTTTGAAATAACCCAGTCTGAGAAGAAGAAAAAATAAAAATAATAAAAAAAAAAAAGAAAATAAGAAGAAGAAAGTCCATGAGGAGAAAAAAAAAAGTGTGAAGAAAGCTGGGAAACCATTTTTTTTTTAAATGAGGATAGACTTTTTTTTTTTTTTTAATTTTTGCCTTTTTTATTGGTTTTTGACTTATTTTCATCCATCTTTATTCTTTTGGGAAACCATTTTTTTAAAAACCAATATACAAATCCCTGGAGTTTCAGAGGGAAAATTGAGGGGAAAGATGGTAAGAAGACTATTTAAAGCATAGCTGAGAACTTCCCAAACCTAGGCAGAGATCCAGACATCCAAGTTCATGAACCTAACAGGTCATCCCATTATTTCCATCGAAAACAAATTTCTCTAACACACATAACAAGAAAACCGTTACAAATAAAACACAAAGAAAGAATTCTAAAGACGGCAAGAGAAAAAAAAGATTTTAACATACTAAGGAACCCTCATTAGGCTATCAGTAGGTTTTGCAGCAGGAACATTACAAGCAGGAGAGTGAAAGTACAGTAAAGAAAAAATTGTTAGTCAAGAGTACTCTACCTGGCAAAGTTATTCTAGAGAAATAAAGAACTTTCCCAGAAAAACAAGAGCTGAGAAATTCATTATGACTTGATCTGCCTTAACGGAAATGCTAAAAGAACTTCAAATGAAATTAAATGATGCTAACTAGTAACATGAAAAAATATGAAAACATACAACAATCTGATAACATAAGTATATAGTTTAATAAAAAAAAAACAATGAAATATGATGGCATGTTAACCACTAACCTAGAGTATAAAGGTTAAAAGACGGCAACTCTTGCTGCTACAGTTTGCGAATCAGTACACCATATAAAAAGGCAAATTGTGACATGGAAAACTTTATAAAAGAGGGGGGTAGAGTTTTGTATGCAAATGAAATTTTATCAGTGATAAAAAGACTGCTATATCTCTAAGAGGCTTCCTGTAAGTCTCATAGTAACTAACCACAGAGCAAAAACCTATAGTGAACTCAGACAAAAGATGAAGAAAAGGTAATCAGAGCACACTACCACGGGAAAGCACCAATTCGCAAAGGAACACAGCAAGTGAGTCAAAAAGTAACAAGGGAATTACAAAACATTCAGAAAACTGTAAGATGGCAGTGCTAAGCCCTTACATATCAATAATTACCCAAGGACCTCCATGGTGGTGCAGTGGATAAGAATCCACCTGCCAGGGGATATGGGTTCAATTACCAGTCTGAGAGGATTCCACATGCCAGAGCAGCTGGGCCTGAGCGCCACAACTCCTGAGCCCATGTTCTAGAGCCAAGGAGCCCCAGTTCCTGAGGCCCAAGGTAGGGCCCACAAGCCCCATCTGCAGAGCCTGTTGTGCTGCAACTCCTGAAGCTCATGTGCTTAGAGCCTGCACTCCAGAATGAGAAGCCACCACAGTGAGAAGCCTGCACAATGCAATGAAGAGTAGCCCCCTCTCGCCGCAACCAAAACCTATATACAGCAATGCAACCCAGTGAAACCTAAAATAAATAACTTTTAAAATTTTTGTTTATTTATTTATTTTTGGCTATTCTGGGTTTCCACTGCTGCTGCAGGCTCTTCTCTAGTTGCAGGGAGTGGTGGTTACTCCCTCTCTAGTTGAGGTGAGCAGGCTTCTTGTTGTGGTGACTTCTCTTGCTGTGGAATTTGGGACTCTAGGGCACACGGACTTCAGTAGTTGCAGAACATGGGCTCAATAGTTGTGGCTCTAGAACACAGGCTCCATAGTTGTGGTTCACGGGTTTAGCTGCTCTGCAGCATGTGGGATTTTCCCGGACCAGGAATTGAACCTGTGTCTCCTGCATTGTCAGGCAAACTCTTTACCACTGAGCTATCAGGGAAGCCCCTAAAATAAATAATTTTAAAAAATTACTCAAAATGTAAATGGACTGAATTTCCCAATGAAATGACACAATTACTGATGAATAAAAAACAAGATCCAACTATATACTGGCTACTCAACTCAGCTTAAAGGATACAGTAGTCAAGCTAAAAGTTAATGGATCCAAATTGATGTTCCTTGCAAAACAGAACAGTGATTCATATCAGATAAAATAGACTTTAAGCCAAAAATGGTAGTAAGAGACAAAGAAGGTTATTATATAATGATAAAGGGGTCATCTCAACAAGACATAACAATTGTAAATATGTATGCGCCCAATAGCACAGCACCTAAATAAATAAGCAAATACCAACAGATCTGAAGGGAAGAAAATAAATAATACAGTCACAGCAGGGGTCTTCTACACCACACCTTTAGGAATGGATCAATCACCCAGGCAAAAATATCAGCAAGGAAACGGCTGGATGTGATCCATACTCTAGATCTATAAACCTAACAGATACATACATGATAGTCCACCCAGTATCAGCAGAACACATATTCTTCTCAAGCATGCACTGAATATCTTCCAGGTTAGATCAGGTAAGCCACAAAACAAGTCTTAGCAAACTAAGAAGGCTGAAATCAGACCAAGTATTTTTTTTCTGACCACAACATGTGAAACTAATTATTAACAGCAAGAGAAAAAATGAAATATGTATAAATATATGGAAATTAAACAACATACCCCTGAACACACTATGGGGCAAAGAAATCAAAGGGGAAATTTAAAGTATTTCTAAACAAAGAAAAAATGGATATACAACATACCAAAACTTGGAGGATGCTTCAAGAGCAGTTCCAGGACATAAGTTTATAAGGAGAAATGCCTATATTAATAAAGACCTCAAAGAAATCACTTAACATATGTAACTAGAAAAAAAGAGAAACTAAGCCCTTTTGAGAAATAGCACAAATCCAAGCAGCAATAAATGAGACCAGAAAAAAACAAGAGAAAAGATCTACGAATACTAAGAACAGGTTTTCTGGATTAATAAACAAAACTGACAAACCTTCAGCTAGACTTAGGAAAAAGAGAACTCATATACATAAAATATGCCATAACTTTCAGCCGTAAGTGATTGATTCACCTGTTTCATTTTGGCTTAAACGTTAATATATCCTTAATATTCTGTAGTGTATTTTAATATAAGAATACAAAGCAGGTAACTTTACATGAACTATCAAAAATGTAAATAATAAATGTTTTTTTAACAAAACAAATCACCTAAGCAAAGCTTCGTAACCAAACCCCAGGCCTTTTTTAAATCCTTTCCAGGGCTGCTGTTTACCTCCCTCTCACAAAATCATTCTACTTCCTTGACTTGAATGACACAACCATAACTGTGCTGACCTACTATCGCTTGTATTAATCCTTCATTTCTTCGGCTAGACCTTCTTCTTTACTCCACACTGAGGATGGTCTCTAAGGTATGGTTCTAGCCCTTTACCATCTGGACATTCTGCTTCTGATGTCAATCAATTTTTTTTTTTTTTTAATGGAATACACCAAAATTAACCTGGTAACTCTCAGACTCTTTACTCCTTGCTTCCTATACACATAGTTTCAATTTCTAGCCTTCTAATTGTGTATCAACAGCATCTTTGTTCCCTTACTTAAGCTTAGCTATTAAAAACGGTGAGGTAGGCGGTACAAGTCCTGAACTTCACAAATGAGAAACTGCTTTCTTTCAGTTTTCTCTTGACACAGTGCTACTACACGGAAGAGGTAATATTCAAGTACAGATGCACTTGATTCTAAAGGTCACTCTACTCATCTCTATGCCTTACTTCTTCCACAACGTGCAGTTCATCTGTATCCACTAGTTAATTTCAGAAAGTAGTTTTCCATTACCAGTAAAGATGTATGATTTATAAGTTCCTATAAAGATTCTAATTTTACCTGTGAGTACTAGGGACAAATAATTTTTTGGAGGGTGTGCACAGATGGGATTAGTTAGGTAGTTACTGTGCTGCCATAAACAAGCACATGGCCTCGAGATGGACCAAACTACTACTACCTTCTACCTTTAAAATTACACTTGCTTTGGAAGGAATCCCTCTGTTGATGAGCACTGTGCTGGATGAGGGTCAGATAAATTATCTAAACCTAGATTCTCATAATAAGTAAAGAGAGGAAGAACATTCCAGGACCTCATGCTACTACCCAGAGTTTATAAACTTGGAAGAATTTTCATAATTCTCATGAAGGGGGCACAATCATACACCTTAAAAATATTCTTGAAAAAGCCGTAAGTGATTTTCATTATTTTGGCTTAAACGTTAATATATCCTTAATATTCTGTAGTGTATTTTAATATAAGAATACAAAGCAGGTAACTTTACATGAACTATCGAAAATGTAAATAATAAATGTTTTTTTAACAAAACAAATCACCTAAGCAAAGCTTCGTAACCAAACCCCAGGCCTTTTTTAAATCCTTTCCAGGGCTGCTGTTTACCTCCCTCTCACAAAATCATTCTACTTCCTTGACTTGAATGACACAACCATAACTGTGCTGACCTACTATCGCTTGTATTAATCCTTCATTTCTTCGGCTAGACCTTCTTCTTTACTCCACACTGAGGATGGTCTCTAAGGTA
Source organism: Tragulus kanchil (assembly GCA_022376925.1). Classification (NCBI taxonomy): domain Eukaryota; kingdom Metazoa; phylum Chordata; class Mammalia; order Artiodactyla; family Tragulidae; genus Tragulus; species Tragulus kanchil. Next base: position 49,073,307 of record JAIOJX010000029.1, on the reverse strand, counting down.
TGGTTCTAGCCCTTTACCATCTGGACATTCTGCTTCTGATGTCAATCAATTTTTTTTTTTTTTTAATGGAATACACCAAAATTAACCTGGTAACTCTCAGACTCTTTACTCCTTGCTTCCTATACACATAGTTTCAATTTCTAGCCTTCTAATTGTGTATCAACAGCATCTTTGTTCCCTTACTTAAGCTTAGCTATTAAAAACGGTGAGGTAGGCGGTACAAGTCCTGAACTTCACAAATGAGAAACTGCTTTCTTTCAGTTTTCTCTTGACACAGTGCTACTACACGGAAGAGGTAATATTCAAGTACAGATGCACTTGATTCTAAAGGTCACTCTACTCATCTCTATGCCTTACTTCTTCCACAACGTGCAGTTCATCTGTATCCACTAGTTAATTTCAGAAAGTAGTTTTCCATTACCAGTAAAGATGTATGATTTATAAGTTCCTATAAAGATTCTAATTTTACCTGTGAGTACTAGGGACAAATAATTTTTTGGAGGGTGTGCACAGATGGGATTAGTTAGGTAGTTACTGTGCTGCCATAAACAAGCACATGGCCTCGAGATGGACCAAACTACTACTACCTTCTACCTTTAAAATTACACTTGCTTTGGAAGGAATCCCTCTGTTGATGAGCACTGTGCTGGATGAGGGTCAGATAAATTATCTAAACCTAGATTCTCATAATAAGTAAAGAGAGGAAGAACATTCCAGGACCTCATGCTACTACCCAGAGTTTATAAACTTGGAAGAATTTTCATAATTCTCATGACCAAGTTTGTCTGGGTGGCAACACATCACTGATATACCTCATACAGTCTGTGAGAAACGGAAAGAGGTCATCTAATGGCTTCCATTGTCACTTCAAAAAAGCAATTGCAAGTTAGTGTATTAATACCATTAATTTTTAGTGCATTAGCTTTTCAGTGTCAAATCACAGTGAGGCAGGTACTGCCTGCTTCAAAGTACAGAAGTCTGATGGTAAGACCAGCTATCAGGCATACATCCCTCAAGGGGGAGAAAGGAAGAACACTGGGAAGAGAGTCACCTATACTTACCAAAAACATGTTTAAGTGACTGAAAGATGGAAGAAACAAAAAGAAAAGACCAGCATCACCAAAGTAGAAAATGTATTCAATCTAGCAACACTTATACAAAAACACATTAATTGAACCCTTCTTCTCCTAGCCATTTAATACCCAAGTAGGAAATCAGCTTCAAGTTCGGTCTCATGACAAAACCATACTGAAGTATTTGTACAAACTTACCTTATTATTGCAAACATGGAATTGAAGTTCTTACATTCTCGACAATGAAGTGCAATTTTAATAAAATGTTTAATAATCTTCATTCGTTTGAGCTGATTTGATTCAGTTAAAATCTCTGAGGCAACCCAGAATGTCTCTTGGTTTACAATGTCTTCAAATTCTTTCAAGTGAGTATTTCCTATTTTGGATTCTAACTTAAAAAGGTCATCAATATATTCAGTAGGCTCAATATTACGAAATAAATCAAAGTCTCTCATTGACAGTTGAGTGGCCACCTCAATAGTACTGAGCTGAAGCATGGACAGTTGTCTTTCCTTAACTAGTTCTTGAGCCATCTGAACTAGGTTAGTTAGGTAGTTACTGTGCTGCCATAAACAAGCACATGGCCTCGAGATGGACCAAACTACTACTACCTTCTACCTTTAAAATTACACTTGCTTTGGAAGGAATCCCTCTGTTGATGAGCACTGTGCTGGATGAGGGTCAGATAAATTATCTAAACCTAGATTCTCATAATAAGTAAAGAGAGGAAGAACATTCCAGGACCTCATGCTACTACCCAGAGTTTATAAACTTGGAAGAATTTTCATAATTCTCATGACCAAGTTTGTCTGGGTGGCAACACATCACTGATATACCTCATACAGTCTGTGAGAAACGGAAAGAGGTCATCTAATGGCTTCCATTGTCACTTCAAAAAAGCAATTGCAAGTTAGTGTATTAATACCATTAATTTTTAGTGCATTAGCTTTTCAGTGTCAAATCACAGTGAGGCAGGTACTGCCTGCTTCAAAAGTACAGAAGTCTGATGGTAAGACCAGCTATCAGGCATACATCCCTCAAGGGGGAGAAAGGAAGAACACTGGGAAGAGAGTCACCTATACTTACCAAAAACATGTTTAAGTGACTGAAAGATGGAAGAAACAAAAAGAAAAGACCAGCATCACCAAAGTAGAAAATGTATTCAATCTAGCAACACTTATACAAAAACACATTAATTGAACCCTTCTTCTCCTAGCCATTTAATACCCAAGTAGGAAATCAGCTTCAAGTTCGGTCTCATGACAAAACCATACTGAAGTATTTGTACAAACTTACCTTATTATTGCAAACATGGAATTGAAGTTCTTACATTCTCGACAATGAAGTGCAATTTTAATAAAATGTTTAATAATCTTCATTCGTTTGAGCTGATTTGATTCAGTTAAAATCTCTGAGGCAACCCAGAATGTCTCTTGGTTTACAATGTCTTCAAATTCTTTCAAGTGAGTATTTCCTATTTTGGATTCTAACTTAAAAAGGTCATCAATATATTCAGTAGGCTCAATATTACGAAATAAATCAAAGTCTCTCATTGACAGTTGAGTGGCCACCTCAATAGTACTGAGCTGAAGCATGGACAGTTGGCTTTCCTTAACTAGTTCTTGAGCATCTTCATCTGAACATAGGGTTTCTGTCTCCATGTTATTTTTTAGATAATACCTAAAAGAAAAAAAATTGTTTTTATAAATGATTTCACATTTATAAGGGCAATTCTCCTCTTTATCACTGTTGTCAAAATATCATTATGCTGTTAATAACTTCTCATCAGAAATATCAGCAGAAAATTCATTTAAAGATAAAATGGAAAATGAACATTTTAAATGAGAAGATTTTGAAAAAGCTGTTCCCTTATTCTGCCATTTAGCATCTAAGATTTAAAGTATAAAACTAATGCTGATCATACTGTGAAACTAAATCATTCTGAGAAACTACTCACAGTATGTGTGAACAATCGTGTATATTCTTGAAAACAAAAGCATTAATGAGGGCTCTATAAAAATACAGGACACTCATAATAGGTACTATACAAATACTTGTTCATGGGCAGCATGAATAAACTCCTGAATCAAGACTGTTCACATTTTTATTTGGAAGTTGTTGCTGTATTGATTTCCTTTTTAACTCTAAATTTCCAAGAAAAGCAAAGAGTAAGACCCATAAAGCAGGGAAACTCTTCCACTACTGATTTCTCCCTTATTAAATACAACCTTTATTCCAGCAAATGGCACTGATCGGTAGCCATAAAAAAGATCTTCATTTGCCTTTCATTTTTTTAGATGAACAATTTATGACACTTAAAGGCTAAGAGATAAGTAAAGAATTCATAACTGGAAAATATGTTCCACAGGGTTATTGTAGCTGAAGAGGTTACATATTGTATCACAAGTGGTTTTTACTTCATTCTTTTCTATAACATACAATTTGATTTAGGCCTGACTTTTTTTTTTTTTTTAATTAATTTATTTATTTTGGGTGGGGGTTGGGTTGGGGAGGGAGGGGAGCGGGCGGGCCACTTCTATTGGTCTTTCATTTCTCTATTTTCATCCGTCTTTGTTCTTTGGCTCCTGTGGGCCTCCCATCGCGGTGGCCTCTGTTGTCGCAGAGCACCGGCTCTGGGAGCATGCGCTCCAGAGCTCCGGCTCGGTAATTGGACACATTGGTCCAGCCGCTCCACGGCACGTGGGATCTTCCCAGGTGAGGGATCGAACCGGCACCCCTTGCACTGCAAGGCGGTGTCCTTACCCACTGGACCACCAGGGGAAGCCCTAGGCCTGACTTTATATCATCTGTTTTATATTGTCAAGGAACTACACTTAGTTTTCTTCTGCCTTTAAAGTGTTCACACACCTAAGAGATTACCATAAATAATTGTATTGAAACTCATACCTATAGATGTTAACTCAATTCTCATAACATTCCTCTGAGGTTGTTTCTATTATTATCATCCCATTTTATGATGAGAAAATTCAGGCACATAGAAACTAAGTAACTTTGTCATGGGCAAGTGAAGGCATCTTCACTGACAGATATTGAGACCCTAATTATAAAGAAAACAGTTCTGATGGGAAAAGTGATGAAGAAAAAAAGTTATGTTATTTGCAGGAAATGCCACTATGTGGAGAAGACGACCCCTCTACTCTAACTTGGCAGATATGTCAAATGCTCCCACAAGGGTGGGCATTAGTCTGAAGAGATGGTTTCATATTCACCTCTCACAAAAAAGATCAAAAAAAAATATCCGGGCCGAGCAGACAAATGTCTCCTCACACTAGCAATAAGCGCTGCCTACAACCCCACCTCTCTGAGACCTCCTCCGAGGACGACTAAGTAGCTGACAGACTTAAACTATCTCCTTTGACAAACACAGATAGAGATGCTTACCCAGATAAAAGCTTTTCCACCTGTGCCCTCTTTACAACTTGTAGTTCCCCTTGTAGATTAAAAATTATAAAAATGTTTTCTCTACAAACAAATGTTTTCCCTCGAGAACAAAGGTGTTTACCTAAGTGTTAATAAAAGAACAATAACCTCTAGTAATAACCTTTTTTGCATCTCTAGAGAGGCAAAAAGTTCTTGTAATAACCACTTTTATGGTTACTAGTTAAAAAAATATAAAAAAGTAAAGTAAGATTGTGTGGGAGGCTCGCTCACGGAGATCGGCTGCGCCAATGTGAGATCGAGACTCTCCAGCTCTGGGGTAAGAACATCTGTTTACATTTGATTGAGTTCTGATAATTTTTGATTACTTGTCCTTGCCTTTATTTGAATCCTGATTAATGGAATCTTGATTCTAAGTATTATATGTTTTGTGATTAATAAAACTACTCTTAGTTAATAGAAAAACTTTGCACTGCAAGGCGGTGTCCTACCCACTGGACCACCAGGGAAGCCCTAGGCCTGACTTTATATCATCTGTTTTATATTGTCAAGGAACTACACTTAGTTTTCTTCTGCCTTTAAAGTGTTCACACACCTAAGAGATTACCATAAATAATTGTATTGAAACTCATACCTATAGATGTTAACTCAATTCTCATAACATTCCTCTGAGGTTGTTTCTATTATTATCATCCCATTTTATGATGAGAAAATTCAGGCACATAGAAACTAAGTAACTTTGTCATGGGCAAGTGAAGGCATCTTCACTGACAGATATTGAGACCCTAATTATAAAGAAAACAGTTCTGATGGGAAAAGTGATGAAGAAAAAAAGTTATGTTATTTGCAGGAAATGCCACTATGTGGAGAAGACGACCCCTCTACTCTAACTTGGCAGATATGTCAAATGCTCCCACAAGGGTGGGCATTAGTCTGAAGAGATGGTTTCATATTCACCTCTCACAAAAAAGATCAAAAAAAAATATCCGGGCCGAGCAGACAAATGTCTCCTCACACTAGCAATAAGCGCTGCCTACAACCCCACCTCTCTGAGACCTCCTCCGAGGACGACTAAGTAGCTGACAGACTTAAACTATCTCCTTTGACAAACACAGATAGAGATGCTTACCCAGATAAAAGCTTTTCCACCTGTGCCCTCTTTACAACTTGTAGTTCCCCTTGTAGATTAAAAATTATAAAAATGTTTTCTCTACAAACAAATGTTTTCCCTCGAGAACAAAGGTGTTTACCTAAGTGTTAATAAAAGAACAATAACCTCTAGTAATAACCTTTTTTGCATCTCTAGAGAGGCAAAAAGTTCTTGTAATAACCACTTTTATGGTTACTAGTTAAAAAAATATAAAAAAGTAAAGTAAGATTGTGTGGGAGGCTCGCTCACGGAGATCGGCTGCGCCAATGTGAGATCGAGACTCTCCAGCTCTGGGGTAAGAACATCTGTTTACATTTGATTGAGTTCTGATAATTTTTGATTACTTGTCCTTGCCTTTATTTGAATCCTGATTAATGGAATCTTGATTCTAAGTATTATATGTTTTGTGATTAATAAAACTACTCTTAGTTTGACAACACTCGAGACCACAACACTTTATTGTCCACGTCTGAGGCTCACGACTCTGAGGGGACTTGCTGTGCCTGTAAAAGGTCTCTGATCTATTTAAGATAATGTCTCTTAGTGAGAACTAATAAAAACAGAAATCAGAGTAAACTACAGCACAGTGCCCATGACAATTGGCACCCAACATGGGGCTCGGGTATTGGAAAATTAATACATTGTGTGAGAACTTTACCCCCAGGGGCCTTATGGTACTTCTGAAGACAAAACAGCTCATAATCTCGATCCTATTGGATTGATTACTCTTTATTTACAGAGTGGCATTCAGCAACAGTCAGCCCATGCCGATCAGATTGCTGTTCACATGACCGCTGGACCATGAGAAATAGGTAATAGATGGAATAAGACAGAAATCTTGTTACAAGATGCTCAAGGACAACCATTGCCACAATTACACTGGCAAGTTCCCCATACAGATATTGACTTAGTTCATGACTATCTAATAACAGGACCTCATAGTCAGATTGTACAGGTATTTGTGGGCATAGAACCATCTGCAGGGCCAGGAAGACATGGGCCTCTGCGAGAAGGCAGACTGCAACCTAGAGATGGAATACCTCAGAGATTTTTCCCAATATCTGAAGAAGAAATTCTTGCCACAAATACTGTGGCTCAGGCCAGGAATGAATTGCGCCTTTTACGAGAGGCATATATTTGATTACAGAAAGCTGGGATGCCAGTGCCAGGAGCACAACTCCCTACTCCACCACCTCCTGTAGGAATATCTACAGTAATACCTATCAATCATATTAGAACAGTAGTAAAAAATACGCCAACAAATCCACAAGATGTCACACTTTGTCTAGGGCAAGTTGTGCCTGCCATTGAAGGGGTTTTTCCAGTTCCAGATGAACCGACACAAATTCGGGTGATCAATGCCTTACTGGCAGGACTAACGGGCACACATCTCCAACCGCGACAAGCACCTACACGGAATGACGCCATAGCCCTGATATACCAACATACTCATGCAACTGCAGCCACACACATCCTAGCAGAAACCTTGGCCACTATTTACCAATCAGATGGAATTCTGGTAGCTTTTAATATGGAGATGATGTTCTCAAGAAAAGACTTCACCCTAGTCTGGGGAATAGTTTGGGGTTTTTGCTGGGACAAGCTATAGTCACCAATGCACAACAACAACTTGATGCCTTTCCAGATAACCAAGCAAAGGCCACGGCCTTTCCACAGATTATTTTGAGACTATATCAACTGTTGGGGTTAGTAAACTACAGCACAGTGCCCTGACTTGAATGGGCTCGGGTATTGGAAAATTAATACATTGTGTGAGAACTTTACCCCAGGGGCCTTATGGTACTTCTGAAGACAAAACAGCTCATAATCTCGATCCTATTGGATTGATTACTCTTTATTTACAGAGTGGCATTCAGCAACAGTCAGCCCATGCCGATCAGATTGCTGTTCACATGACCGCTGGACCATGAGAAATAGGTAATAGATGGAATAAGACAGAAATCTTGTTACAAGATGCTCAAGGACAACCATTGCCACAATTACACTGGCAAGTTCCCCATACAGATATTGACTTAGTTCATGACTATCTAATAACAGGACCTCATAGTCAGATTGTACAGGTATTTGTGGGCATAGAACCATCTGCAGGGCCAGGAAGACATGGGCCTCTGCGAGAAGGCAGACTGCAACCTAGAGATGGAATACCTCAGAGATTTTTCCCAATATCTGAAGAAGAAATTCTTGCCACAAATACTGTGGCTCAGGCCAGGAATGAATTGCGCCTTTTACGAGAGGCATATATTTGATTACAGAAAGCTGGGATGCCAGTGCCAGGAGCACAACTCCCTACTCCACCACCTCCTGTAGGAATATCTACAGTAATACCTATCAATCATATTAGAACAGTAGTAAAAAATACGCCAACAAATCCACAAGATGTCACACTTTGTCTAGGGCAAGTTGTGCCTGCCATTGAAGGGGTTTTTCCAGTTCCAGATGAACCGACACAAATTCGGGTGATCAATGCCTTACTGGCAGGACTAACGGGCACACATCTCCAACCGCGACAAGCACCTACACGGAATGACGCCATAGCCTTGATATACCAACGTATTCATGGAGCTGCAGCCACACATACCCTAGCGGAAACCTTGGCCACCATTCACCAATCGGATGGTATTTTGGTAGCCTTTAATATGGGGATGATGTTCTCAAGAAGAGACTTCACCCTAGTCTGGGGAATAGTACGGGGATTTTTGCTGGGACAAGCTATAGTCACCAATGTACAGCAACAACTTGATGCCTTTCCAGATAACCAAGCAAAGGCCACGGCCTTTCCACAAGTTATTTTGGGACTATATTAACTGTTGGGGTTAAATATGCATGGACAATCTATACGTCCTCCCACAGCACGGACTCCTCAATCCCGGCCACAAAGACCCAATGAAAAAAAAATCCCCCTCAAAATTCGTCAAAGAACAACAAAAATACTCCAATTAAAACCAAAAGGACTGAAAACAACAACCAACCCAGACAAAATTTTCGACGGAGCCCTCAGCAGCCAGAAAGGTACGGCCAAGGGCCAGGAGGCCCAAACCCGTACAGGTCACCGGGAAGCCAAGGCTCAAACCCCTGTCCTGAACAAGGACAAGGACAAGGCCAGGGCAACCCAGGAAACCGAGGGAAAAAGACAGTGAATACTGTGAGTATATCCACCACTCCGGCAGCCGGAAAGGATTCATCAACATCCTCATCTACAGCTGCTGAAGGTAAAAATTAAGGACTCAACTCTTGTTGGACACTGGGATTCTCAAATTGAAATATCATGTATTCCAGAAGTTTTCCTAGGTGATGTAGAGCCAACTGGATGTTTAAATATTAAAAGCATACTGGGAGAGAAACGGAAAACTACTTATTATGTGATCTTTAAGGTAAATGGATGAAAAATACAGACTGAAGTCATTTCCATTAGATCTGACTATGCTATTATTGTGTCCCATGATGTACCATGGTTAATGGCCAAACCTTTAACTTTAACCATAAAATTGGACATTGATGCCATTAAAAAAAAAATTAACAGGGACAAATATTAATGGAAAACAACAAAATAAATTGAATACATTACTGATAAAGTATTCTAAACTCAAGAATGAGAAAATCAAGTGAGACATAGAAAAATAACTCCACATAAAACAGCAATTGGCACTGAGCATCCCAGGCCTCAAAAACAATATTGTTAGACAATGTTGCCACAAGAAATCTTAAAAGCCCTGCCTTATTTACAGGAGATACAGTAGAGCTACTTAGAGAAATTAATAACGTACAGATATATGTTAATGATGTATATTTCAGTCATGATATGTTTGAAGAACATTATAATGCCTTAGACCAAATGCTTATGATCTTAAAAGACGCAAGATATATAGTTTCATTACATAAGTCTCAGTTATTCTGAAAATAGGTTGAATTTCTTAGATTCCAGATAACTAATAAGAACAAAAGATAGACTGATTCATATAAAGAAAAGCTTATAAAGTTGACACCTTCAACGACTTTAAAACAATTAGAGAGTATTTTGGGTTTTCTAAATTTTGCTAAAAATTTTCTGCCAAATTTCAGTTAATTAATTATTCCTTTATAAGTTGATTTCAAAAGCTAAAAAAGGAATTTGTGCCCTGTACTAAAGAACATACAAATATTTTATTTTATTTTAAGCTTTTATTTTGCTTTTAACTTTTATAGAGTTTTGCTGTTTACAGATAAAAAACATACAAATATTTTAGATAAAAGTTACTGACTTAAATACAACAGCTAAATTAGTTAAACAAAAACCTGAAAAGACGTTAACGATAAAATGCAATGCCTCTCCTACAACTGGTTGTATCAGATTTTAAAATAATGGAGAAAATTCTCCAATACAATATATGTCAATAATTTTTACTAAAACTAAATCCAAATTTAGACCACTGGAAAAACTTTTACCTGTAATTTTTTAACTTGTTATTACTTGTAACTTGTTGTTACTTATATCTTGTAACCTGTAACTTCTTACCTGTTGTTGTAACTTGCAACTTGTTGTTACTGATAGTGATTACTTAACAAAGTTATTTAACAATCAGTTAAGTTATTAGATTTCAAATGAGTTTCTAAGAAATAGAAAGAAGCCTCTTGTTTATATTAAAAAATAAAAATATGTTACTGATGCCTTAAGATTAAGCCAGACATTTCGGTGGTTCATGAGCCAAGCCACCAAAAATTAAATACTTTTTCTCACACAATAGATAATAGTCTGACAAATAAGTTAGCAATGCAAGCCTCATATAAAGTTGATGTTATTTAAAAATTCCCAGAGCTGGATTCAGAACTCAATCAAATGCTATTAGGCACCTTTCCAAAAGGCTATCCATCTAAATATATTTATGAACTTAAAAGATGGTCAAGTCATTGTTGCTAGACCTAAAGACAGCAGGATTATTCCTGCCCATACTTAAATTGTGCACACCAAGCTGCACATTCAGGCCATGAGATTTTGCTTCTTAAGCTAAAAACCAAATACTGGTGGCCTAATATGAGACAAAATGTAGTTAAAACTCGCATTACGTGCGAGACATGCCACAGGATAAACAAACCCTCATCAGCGCCACAAATGCTGATCTCACAAAGACGGCTGGATAAGCCTTTTGAAAAGTTCCAAATGGACTATATAAGTCCATTACCACCATCAGAAGGATATTTACATATATTGGTCATTGTGGATATAACAACTGGATACCTTTAGTTATACCCCACCAAGGTCCAAACAGCCAAGACACCAATCAAAACTCTAAACCTATTAACTGGTACTGTAATTCCTAGGGTACTACATTCTGATCAATGGTCAACATTCACCTCTTCTGCCTTAGCCACTTGAGCTAAGGACAAGGAAATACAATTGGAGTTCAGTACTCCTTATCACTCCCCTAAACAGTGAAAAAGTAAAAAAAAAAAACAAAAAACAGTAAGATTAAGAAGCTTTTGACCAAACTTTTGGCTGAAAGGCCTATAAAGCGGTATAATTATATTCCAGATACCCAGTTTGCCTTAAATAATACCCTCTCCACACTGACCAAATATACTCCACACCAACTGATGTATAGTGTTGACTGTAACCAATCTTTTGCTAATCAAGATACTTTTGATTGGACTTGAGAAAAACAACTGGCCATCCTCAAAAAAAATTGTGAATCTTTAGCCTCTGATTCTTTTAGCCCTCCTTTCTCATAGCTAGGCTCCAGAAGTTAGCCTGCTGGTCCAGGAGAGGGTGTACAGGTCCTCACAATTGTGACCTAAGTGGAGGAAACCGACACCCATTTTCACTGCTTTGATTGTGGACCACCTGGGCCAACTAAAAACAGTAAGCATTAATAACCTCAAAAAAACTGCTCATCAACAGATAAATGACACCACCCATGACTCTTTAAAAATGGCTACTGTAGAGACAAACACCAATGATAAATCATTTACAGAAGTAATTCCCAGAAGCTGACTTGAGCCTCTGCTGGGGGGAAAAAAAAAAGACTAAAACTCGTAAAATCCCTTTTAAAACAAAAATGAGGAATTACTTTTATCTGGCCTACACAACCACTACGAGAGTCCTTTGTTGGATATTATTATTCATCCTTCTGGTGGCTACTATACTAGCTGCTTTTTTAAAGCTCCTATGGAGAACTGTGGTTGAAACCCCTAGTCCTATTATAACTTAAAATGTGGGTCTGACTAACCAGACCTTGTTAACATCATCAGTGCCTTCAAGAACAAGAAGGCATATGCGTTTTGCATTTAAGCCTGTAAATATACAGGCGTATCCACTTCCACAAAGCATGTATTATGAGCCCCATCCGAGACCAATTATGGCCAAAGAGAGGGTACTAGCTACATCCCAGGTTATAATAATAGACATAGATACTAAGTTATAATCACCAGCCTTTGTAAAAATGGTATGTGCCCTTTTTCATAACCCGATGTAAAGGGTAAAAACTTAAAGATCATTATGATAAGACACAAGTTAAAAGTTTCTATATACCACCAGAGAAAAGACAAGAGACTCAATATATTATTTTCTATACTGATGATTTATAATACATAGTATAATAATAATTTATAATAATAATAATTTACTGTACATGGTCTAATAATGTGACCACAGTAAAAAAAAAAACAAAAAAAACTTTGTTAATGCAAAGGTAATTCAACAAATCTTACCCAATAATATGCTAAAACTAAAACCAAAACCAGAAAATTTGCCTCCTAAATGACATAAACAAACAAACAAAAAATGTTTCAGAGTCTTAATCCTATGGACTCATACATGAGGCCTAAGACAGTAATATTACTAAATTCTACATACTATACATAGTCATTATAAAAAAGAGACTGTGGCATATATATAGCCAATCTCACTATGAATTTACCAGAATGTAAAAATTTAAATCAAAAGATGAACACTCACCCATATACTTGCAGACATTAAAGAACCAAAATAAGACCTGAGAGAACACTGTGTCCAAAAAGACCAGAAAAAAGAGATTGTTTATATTACCCTGAATATGATCCTGCTGAAAGAACTATAGATTTGGGGTTTTTGGCCTATCACAGGCATTTTCCTTATCCTATTTATATTAAACAGAAACATATTATTGATAAACCTAAATATAAAATACATTCATTATATACTAAATGTATAAATAAGACAAAGAAATATAGAGTTAAATCAGTAATAAATAAATTGTTTAAATAAATTAAAAAAAAAAAAAGCTGGGCTTATCAAGCCTTACTTAATTTAATTTCTGGACACACAATGACCGAAAAAAAAAACAAAAACAAAACTAAAAAAAAGAGATGCTCTCAAAAGAAAAAACAAAATAAAAACTTTCAAAAAATACAAACAACAGGGCTAGGGCTGGCAAGAGCCATCACAACAATAGCCCGACTTAGTGATCTAAACGATCAAAATTTAACTAGCAAAATTCATCTCCTGAGGGACCATATAATGACTTTGATAAAAGCCACTATTAATAATATTGGTTTGTTAACTAAAACAATTGAGATAGAACATATTCATACACATATATCACAATTTAAAAACATACTCATAAATAATCAAATAGATTAAAAAATAATGAGTTCTGATTAAATTCAAAATGGGTTACAGCTTACAGATGAGATAATAAAAATTATCAAAAAAACAGCCACTAGTATAACTTATAAAATAGAACAAACCAAAAATGAATCATTAGCTACAACATAAAAAATATATATATATTATAAAATTATACCTAAAGAGGTATATACACAAAATTAAAAAATAAAAAATATTAGACATCTAGTTAAAAATTCAAGACATCTAACCAAAATATAAATTAAACATCCTTACCAAAGTTTAAATCAAGATTGCCAATGAACCAGGTATTTAAAGTTAATAGATTGTTACATCAAAAACTACTTAATCTGTAAAAAAAGTTGTTAAAATGCTCCCTTGTAAAAAATCAAACTAGGCAAGATTGCCCCATAAAAACTTTAAAGATCAAAAAATCCTTTCATATGGTTCAACCTTTAAAAAATAAAAACTATTTACTTATAACAGATAAAACAGATTGTAGATTAGAGCCTTATGTACTTTAAATAGTTACTGTTAACGATACAATAATGTACTACGACAAAAAACTCAAAGACAATCCAGCCGCCCAGAAATTCTGGCTATCTCAGACCACACATACCACAACTGTCTGTAAGACTTCCTCATCTAATAGAGATCATAAAGTTAAAAGACACAGAGATAACGATTACTAGTACCTCCAAAAATAAATAAATAAACAAAATAAAAAGTCAAGTCGCTCAAACCAAAAAAAACCATACTGTGCCTAAATCTACAAAAAAAAAATTTGCCCAAATGACTTAATCAGCTTACACAAGTAACTCAAAACATTTGGCCTCTAGCTACAAATATGATAAAACATATTAAAAATTTTATTAATAATACAGCCAATGATGTCTTTGAGACTATGGTGAAGATTTTAGCCTATTTTAAACCTGTTTTTATAAAAATTATAATTGTTCTAAAAACATTATATAACTGAAAAAAAAAAAACCCAATAAAAGACAATAAAGCCTGGCTAAAAATACTTAAATAATAACTACTGGCTTATGGGGCCTACCTACACCAAGTATAATGATATTATTTGTTAATCTTACATTATATGCTCTATATCTTCAGTCAACTGTACATGAAATAAGATACTTTTATCTGCCTAATCTTGTTAGAGATATTACAGACACCTCTATGTTTAAAGTAACCTATGCCTGTTTAAAATGTAACAAAGTCTATGTAGATAAAACCCCACTAAAATGAGACTCCAAAAATAAACTATAGACTTCGATAAAACACGGCCCTACAAAACAGTAAACGTTAAGACTAATACAAAAACACATAAGGGGTAAGAAACATACTAAACAAAATTCCTTACCCCCTAATGTTCTTAACCTCAATCTTAGAGCCTGGGCTTCCCCTGGTGGTCCAGTGGGTAAGGACACCGCCTTGCAGTGCAAGGGGCGCTGGTTCGATCCGTGGCCTGGGAAGATCCCATGTGTCACGGAGCGGCTGGACTGATGTGTCCAATCACTGAGCTGGAGCTCTGGAGTGCTGGAGCGCATGCGCCCAGAGCCGGTACTCTGCAAGGACAGACGCCACCGCGATGGGAGGCCCACAGGAGCCAAAGAACAAAGACGGATGAACACAGAGAAACGAAAGACTAATAGAAGTGGCCCGCCTGCTCCCCTCCCTCCCTAACCCAACCCCCGCCCCAAATAAATAAATAAATAAATCTTAAAAAAAAAAAAAAAAGTTAGAGCCTATTTCAAGTCAACAAAAACAAGAGGTTTTAAAGATCCTCCAGACAAAAAAAGATATGACAACGAAAATTAAGCCAGAGACCCCAGTGCCCATCGTCTTCCCAATTACCATAACAACACAGAGACCAACAAAAATGATGATAAACCTCGTCCATCTTACCCTTGATCTCAACCCAGAACTGACATCAAAAAAAGACCCATTCATCTAGACCCAAACTTCAGATCAAATACTTTTAGAGACATCAACTTTTATACATAGACTGAGTTTAATAAAAATAAAAGTAGAAAAAAAAATGACCTAGATAAAAATCTGTATTAGTAATACAGAAAAAGAGTTTAATAATATTCTTTGTAATAAAATACATGTTGGTCCTTGCTCATGACCAGACCACTAATTATTGGTAAAGGTACCTTAACCTTCCTAACTCGTCTGAGTTCAAGACATGATCCAAAAATAATTTGAGAAAACCACCTTGTTAGAGATATTACAGACACCTCTATGTTTAAAGTAACCTATGCCTGTTTAAAATGTAACAAAGTCTATGTAGATAAAACCCCACTAAAATGAGACTCCAAAAATAAACTATAGACTTGATAAAACACGGCCCTACAAAACAGTAAACGTTAAGACTAATACAAAAACACATAAGGGGTAAGAAACATACTAAACAAAATTCCTTACCCCCTAATGTTCTTAACCTCAATCTTAGAGCCTGGGCTTCCCCTGGTGGTCCAGTGGGTAAGGACACCGCCTTGCAGTGCAAGGGGCGCTGGTTCGATCCGTGGCCTGGGAAGATCCCATGTGTCACGGAGCGGCTGGACTGATGTGTCCAATCACTGAGCTGGAGCTCTGGAGTGCTGGAGCGCATGCGCCCAGAGCCGGTACTCTGCAAGGACAGACGCCACCGCGATGGGAGGCCCACAGGAGCCAAAGAACAAAGACGGATGAACACAGAGAAACGAAAGACTAATAGAAGTGGCCCGCCTGCTCCCCTCCCTCCCTAACCCAACCCCCGCCCCAAATAAATAAATAAATAAATCTTAAAAAAAAAAAAAAAAGTTAGAGCCTATTTCAAGTCAACAAAAACAAGAGGTTTTAAAGATCCTCCAGACAAAAAAAGATATGACAACGAAAATTAAGCCAGAGACCCCAGTGCCCATCGTCTTCCCAATTACCATAACAACACAGAGACCAACAAAAATGATGATAAACCTCGTCCATCTTACCCTTGATCTCAACCCAGAACTGACATCAAAAAAAGACCCATTCATCTAGACCCAAACTTCAGATCAAATACTTTTAGAGACATCAACTTTTATACATAGACTGAGTTTAATAAAAATAAAAGTAGAAAAAAAAATGACCTAGATAAAAATCTGTATTAGTAATACAGAAAAAGAGTTTAATAATATTCTTTGTAATAAAAATACATGTTGGTCCTTGCTCATGACCAGACCACTAATTATTGGTAAAGGTACCTTAACCTTCCTAACTCGTCTGAGTTCAAGACATGATCCAAAAATAATTTGGAGAAAACCACCTGCTATTTGATATGCCAATATGTAATTCAGCTATTCTCAAGTAGAGAACACTACTCTGTCAAATGACACATACACCCCTCAATGATGAGGCTATTACATACAAGAGCCTCCAACTTATTAAAGCTCAACAAGAGAACACAGGCTTCAACATTAAAAAATACCCTATATCAAAATTTATCCTGATGCCATTTCCATTGGCTCTCCAAACATGTAGAATGCTGCTTGGAGACCCAAAAGAGAGGGTGTCATGGGCAAGTGAAGGCACTTCACTGACAGATATTGAGACCCTGATTATAAAGAAAACAGTTCTGATGGGAAAAGTGATGAAGAAAAAAAAGTTAGGTTATTTACAGAAAATGCCACTATATATATATAAAAAAAAGACCCCTCTACTCTAACTTAGTAGATATGTCAAATGCTCCCACAAGGGTGGGCATTAGTCTGAAGAGATCGTTTCATATTCACCTCTCACAAAAAAGATAAAAAAAAAATATCCGGGCTGAGCAGACAAATGTCTCCTCACACTAGCAATAAATATGGCCTACAACCGCGCCTCTCTGAGACCTCCTCCAAAGACAACTAAGTAACTGACAGACTTAAACTATATCCTTTGACAAACATAGATAGAAATGTTTACCTAGATAAAAACTTTTCCACCTGTGCCCTCTTTACAACTTGTAGTTCCCCTTGTAGATTAAAAATTATAAAAATGTTTTCTCTACAAACAAATGTTTTCCCTTGAGAACAAAAGTATTTACCTAAATGTTAATAAAAAAACAATAAGCTCTAATAATAACCTTTTTTGCATCTCTAGAGAGGCAAAAAGTTCTTGTAATAACCACTTTTATGATCACTAGTTAACTTAAAATTTCTAGTTAAAAGAATATAAAAAAGTAAAGTAAGATTGTGTGAGAGGCTCGCTCACAAAAATTGACTGCGCCCAATGTGAGACTGAGACTCTCCAGCTCTAAAATAAAAACCTCTGTTTACATTTGATTAAGCTCTGATAATTTTTGACTACTTGTGCTTGCCTTTATTTAAATCCTGATTAATGAAATCTTGATTCTGATTATTATATGTTTGGTGATTAATAAAACTACTCTTAGTATGACAATACTCGAGACCACGATACTTTATTGTCCAAGTCTGAGGCTCACGACTGAGGGGATTTACGTTGTGTCTATAAAAGGTCTCTAATCTATTTAAGATAATGTCTCTTGATGAAAACTAATAAAAATAAAAATCAGAATAAACTACAACACAATGCCCCCGACAACTTACTCAAGATCACAGAGCTAGACCCAGGATTTGAATTTGGTCAGTCTGGCTCCAGGGTCCATGCTCTTAACCATCATGTACAGTCAGTAAAGCAGTGTTAACCCACTCTCTTAACAGCAACGATGATGGACAGTCACTATAAGGTTTCTAAGGACCTCATCCTACGTGTGAATCTTGGCTCACCAAGAAGACTGCATTATTGTCAGAGAAAATCACTAAAGAACAAATGTTACTGAAAGTATCTCCTAGTTGATCAAACAATTTTCAAAGCATGTTTAACATTTTTAAATAGTTTTCCTATATATTCTTAAAAGGAATTTTATGAATTCCTAAAATTTTAGGAATTTTAGGAAAGAATTTCCTGTATAATCTTCCTACTTAGAAGAATTATGAGAATTATGGATCTTTTACCCAAAGTACATACTAGTCATTTAAAAAACAAATTTATTAATTAACACATATATATGTGTGTATACACACACACACACTCAGATACATAATAAGTACATGTATTACCTAGTTTTTCCCTCTGTAAAAAACAGGGATTGGACTATACCAGTGACTCAAAGACTTTACTTTAGTTGAACAATTTTAGCCAAAGAGCTAAAACATTTTATCCTCTCTCTCTTTCTTCCACTTCTAGGTAGCAGTTATGAGTTCTAACACTCTAAGACTCCATTTACTTAATTATGGAGACAACAGAAAGCTAAAAAAAAAAGAATACTATGTTAATTTTAGAGAGATCTCAGTGGCCCTAAAACGTGATGTCCCTATTTAACGTTATCTCTTTTAATACGGAATCTTCAAAAACACATGTGGAAATAAGTAGATTTATTAGTAAGTACATTTACCTTCCATTGAGTTGGATTCTATCAGCCAATTTGGAGAACTGGTCTGGAAGTCTTCTCTGTTTTATGACACCCTCAGGAGTAACAGAAACTTCACAGAGAGAATATGTGTCAGATGTACCAGTCAAGCTAAATTCATGAATAGCTTGACAAACAACTTCTTTAGCTGTAGTGTCTTTACTGATGATAATGTAGCAACTCTGCTGATCTGCTTTGAAAACTCTTATAACTTGATCAGGAATATCTGTATAAATACAAAAAAGTGTTGTGTTATTTTCCAGAAAATGACTTACAAACTCTTCAAAAAATGAAGACTATGATCTCCTAAACAGTAAAATATGCATTTCCACTTCAAGGAGGTTAAATGAAATTATTGTTGCACTTATTAATAATGAAATGTATCTTTCGTGGTGAGAATCTCTTAACAGCAAGATGATGGACAGTCACTATAAGGTTTCTAAGGACCTCATCCTACGTGTGAATCTTGGCTCACCAAGAAGACTGCAAGTTAAAAAATGTTACTGAAAGTATCTCCTAGTTGATCAAACAATTTTCAAAGCATGTTTAACATTTTTAAATAGTTTTCCTATATATTCTTAAAAGGAATTTTATGAATTCCTAAAATTTTAGGAATTTTAGGAAAGAATTTCCTGTATAATCTTCCTACTTAGAAGAATTATGAGAATTATGGATCTTTTACCCAAAGTACATACTAGTCATTTAAAAAACAAATTTATTAATTAACACATATATATGTGTGTATACACACACACACACTCAGATACATAATAAGTACATGTATTACCTAGTTTTTCCCTCTGTAAAAAACAGGGATTGGACTATACCAGTGACTCAAAGACTTTACTTTAGTTGAACAATTTTAGCCAAAGAGCTAAAACATTTTATCCTCTCTCTCTTTCTTCCACTTCTAGGTAGCAGTTATGAGTTCTAACACTCTAAGACTCCATTTACTTAATTATGGAGACAACAGAAAGCTAAAAAAAAAAGAATACTATGTTAATTTTAGAGAGATCTCAGTGGCCCTAAAACGTGATGTCCCTATTTAACGTTATCTCTTTTAATACGGAATCTTCAAAAACACATGTGGAAATAAGTAGATTTATTAGTAAGTACATTTACCTTCCATTGAGTTGGATTCTATCAGCCAATTTGGAGAACTGGTCTGGAAGTCTTCTCTGTTTTATGACACCCTCAGGAGTAACAGAAACTTCACAGAGAGAATATGTGTCAGATGTACCAGTCAAGCTAAATTCATGAATAGCTTGACAAACAACTTCTTTAGCTGTAGTGTCTTTACTGATGATAATGTAGCAACTCTGCTGATCTGCTTTGAAAACTCTTATAACTTGATCAGGAATATCTGTATAAATACAAAAAAGTGTTGTGTTATTTTCCAGAAAATGACTTACAAACTCTTCAAAAAATGAAGACTATGATCTCCCTAAACAGTAAAATATGCATTTCCACTTCAAGGAGGTTAAATGAAATTATTGTTGCACTTATTAATAATGAAATGTATCTTTCGTGGTGAGAAAATACTAATTATATGTATACAAAAAAATGCCAAGAGAAAGAAAACTAGAGTCATACTATGCATATGATTTGAAAGCCATAAAATCTTCATTTATTATAAATATTCTGATGTTACTAAATATTCAACAAAATTTTTTAAACGGAGGCACAGGACTTCACAATATGTATTTTATAATTTGAAACGACAATCAGAGACATTTAGCTTGCCTATCACTTTCCTTTATCATAAGTAAATTATGATAAATAATTCTCTCCATTCCAAACTCTCCCTGTAGATAAACATTTGCAGACAATCCAATTTATTTCCTCAGGGAAAACAAAACAAAGAGGAATGCTGAGTTAGAGGGTATGCTCTGAACTGTTCTCGGAGCATTATAATGCTTTATCATCTTAGGGTTAAAAACAGCAATTTTAGTCACATTCTTATCAAAACTGTTTATGAAATTTTTTTCTACTTTGAAAGCCCTATTAATTTCTTCTCTCCAATTTTTTTTTGAGGTATGGATTATTTTCAGTTTACTTACTGGTGAGACTCACTGGTTTAATGAATAATTATTGCTTTTTAAAAATATCTTTCTGTATTATTCATGCTTTTTTCTACTGAATTACACTCAGATGCCAATATAATCTACTATAAAGTACCAAATGTCTTCTCAAATTTTATATTTATATAGTTTAACACAAGAAAGTTTAAAATGTTCATGTGGTTAAGTCTCAGTGTCTTTGTGATGTCTATTAGTAGATAAATCCTATTTAAGATAAATGTTCACATAATATGTACATGTAACTAATGATATTTCCCCCTCTGACTCTACCTTACTTTTCTTTTCATATGGCACTGGCTAAAACTTTTCTGAACAACATTCAATATTATGACAGTGTGCTAATTTTTAACATAATTAAGTCTAACTGAAAATGATTTTCAATTAAACACAAACAACTGCTACGTTTTTTCTCATAATAATAAATCATTACAAAAATTTCTTCCATTTTTACTAGGAAAAAATATATTACTATGGTTTTCTGCCATGTGTAGTAACAGTGGTGAGCTGGGGATATTTTGGTGGCTCAACTTACTGTAAACTGTTCATGCATTACCTTAGCAGTATACACTGCAAATTTAAGAGGAAAAGAAACATTACAAACTTGTCTCAAAACCACCTGAGGTATAATTCTAGCTTAAGGAAAGAAGAGTAGCAAAATAGATGTGGAGTAAACAATTTCACAGAATAAAGTTCTCAGTGAGGCTAGGATTCCCAGTATCGGAAAACTCAACTGGATATATGTGAAGACAATTCCAGGAAAAGGATTACTGGCTGATGAGTGCTCAATGTTCTGGGTGTGTGTTAAACTGGAATCACAGTGCTGCTTCATCCTTTCAAGGCCCTCTTATAAGATATACACACCAAACTGCCTTTTTCTTTTTTTTTTGAGGTATGCAAAGATATGAGCCACCAAACCCCTCTTGCCTCCAGTTCCAATTTCTTGGCAAGTGAGTTAGTCAGTCCTTCAAAGTGTTGCTGACATTATCAGGTTTGTAAGTCTACAGGCCAAAAGTAGGCTCTTAAGACATGCTAAGGAGACACTTCTCTACTCTGGGCTAGAAAATGCCAAGAAGTTGGAAATTTCAGCTTTTCAAAAGAAAGATACTGGGCAAGAGTTGGTTGGGTTGAACCTCAGCCAAGCTGGCTGGTCGTGAGGGAATGCGGAAATGTTCCAATTCCTTTTATTAATTTCTTCAGAGAAATTTATTCACACAGACAGGCTGGGAATTTGCACACATTTCTTCTCTTGCTGTTAACATATTACAACATCTGGGAAGAACAGATACCCTGTGTATCCTTCTAATCACTGTACTCTGTTATATTTTGTTATATTTATACTGTTAAAACCACTTTTTTCACATGCAAAGGACAAACTGTCAGACAGTCATATAAGAGGGATTCAGGAATCATAAATGGGTAACTCTACAACAGATTCACAAATGATATTATCCAAAGGGTATTCCATAAGCTAAATCCAGGTGCATTCGCCGAGATAATAAATGTCAACTTGAAAACAGCTTGCAAAAAAACACTGTCATTACAAAAATTTCTTCCATTTTTACTAGGAAAAAATATATTACTATGGTTTTCTGCCATGTGTAGTAACAGTGGTGAGCTGGGGATATTTTGGTGGCTCAACTTACTGTAAACTGTTCATGCATTACCTTAGCAGTATACACTGCAAATTTAAGAGGAAAAGAAACATTACAAACTTGTCTCAAAACCACCTGAGGTATAATTCTAGCTTAAGGAAAGAAGAGTAGCAAAATAGATGTGGAGTAAACAATTTCACAGAATAAAGTTCTCAGTGAGGCTAGGATTCCCAGTATCGGAAAACTCAACTGGATATATGTGAAGACAATTCCAGGAAAAGGATTACTGGCTGATGAGTGCTCAATGTTCTGGGTGTGTGTTAAACTGGAATCACAGTGCTGCTTCATCCTTTCAAGGCCCTCTTATAAGATATACACACCAAACTGCCTTTTTCTTTTTTTTTTGAGGTATGCAAAGATATGAGCCACCAAACCCCTCTTGCCTCCAGTTCCAATTTCTTGGCAAGTGAGTTAGTCAGTCCTTCAAAGTGTTGCTGACATTATCAGGTTTGTAAGTCTACAGGCCAAAAGTAGGCTCTTAAGACATGCTAAGGAGACACTTCTCTACTCTGGGCTAGAAAATGCCAAGAAGTTGGAAATTTCAGCTTTTCAAAAGAAAGATACTGGGCAAGAGTTGGTTGGGTTGAACCTCAGCCAAGCTGGCTGGTCGTGAGGGAATGCGGAAATGTTCCAATTCCTTTTATTAATTTCTTCAGAGAAATTTATTCACACAGACAGGCTGGGAATTTGCACACATTTCTTCTCTTGCTGTTAACATATTACAACATCTGGGAAGAACAGATACCCTGTGTATCCTTCTAATCACTGTACTCTGTTATATTTTGTTATATTTATACTGTTAAAACCACTTTTTTCACATGCAAAGGACAAACTGTCAGACAGTCATATAAGAGGGATTCAGGAATCATAAATGGGTAACTCTACAACAGATTCACAAATGATATTATCCAAAGGGTATTCCATAAGCTAAATCCAGGTGCATTCGCCGAGATAATAAATGTCAACTTGAAAACAGCTTGCAAAACATGAAAGGAAAAAATACCTCCACACTGATAACACTGTCAGGGTAAATCTCTCTTTTCATTTTAATACATGTATAAAACATGTATTACATGTGTATATATATAACAAGTATTACATCTATATATATAGAAACATGTATTTTCTTCACAAACATGTTACTGGGAGAACACCATACATGCCAAACGTAACACCTGGGACACGGCAGACATTCAAACGTTAACTGATTAGATAAACGGTAAATATGAAATTAGAATAAAGCTGAATCAAGAACAAAAATGACCTAATCATTTCAAATTTTAGGTATAAAGCTAAAATGCACATATAATCCTGTAAGTAAAACAGACATTTAAAAAGAACCATGGAAAATTACAGCATTTATTAGCCTTACTATAATTTATACTTCATACTAAAATCCTTACATAATAGTTAAATGAATTCGAGAACTGAAATTCAGATACCCACACTTTCAACCCAATGGCAAAATTTCTAGTGTTTACTCTAGTGTTTAAAAATGAGATGAGGATACATGTTTTGACCCTGTTGTTGTTTGTTGTTTAATAGCTAAGTCGTGTCTGACTCTTTTGTGACCCCATGGACTGTAGCCTGCTGATGACATAACAGGTACTCCACAAATATTTGTACAAGGATTAACAATTTTAAGCAGAATGAAAAAGCAGTCATTTGCTTTTCTTTTTTTTAATGATCATCTTAAATACCTAAAAAATACTTCCAATTTTAGTGTCTGACTCTGAAATATTACTAAAAATGGAAGAAAAGTTTTTAGGTATTTAAGATGACCATTTAAAAAAAAAAAAAGGAAAAGTAGGGTTTCCCTGGTGGTCCAGTGGGTAAAGAGTTCACCATTTAGTGCAAAGGGCACTGGTTTGACCCCTGGCCCGGGAAGATCCCATGTGACGTGGTGCGGCTGAACTGGTGTGTCCAATTATGAGCCAGCGCTCTGGAGCGCATGCACCCAGAGCCAGTGCTCTGCAGTGACAGAGGCCACTGCAACGGGAGGCCCACACAAGCCAAAGAATAAAAAGATTGATGAAAATAAATATAAATAAAAGAGGCATGATGGGGAAAAATTTTTAAAAAAAGAAAAAAGAAAAGAAAAAGATGGCCTCTTCGTTCTGCTTTAAACTGTTAATCACTGCACAGGTATTTACCTGTACAGTGTTATGTCATCTGTGTCCCAGATGCTGAAGATTAAGTAATAAATGAGCTAAACAAAGTCTCTGTTTGCAGAGATTTGTTTATATTCAAGAGTGTAAGTGGTGATTCAAAGATATGATAATCAAGTAAATAAGACAATCCATGTAGTAGAAGGTTCAGAAAGTAAACACAGAGTAGGAGTATAATGGCATGGATTAAAGACTAGCAAACTTGTTCTACAATGGGTAAAACAACACATATTTTAAGTGCTGGAAGTCAACCGGTAAAATAAATAATATTTTATAGATACTTATATAACAAGAAACAAATTTCAGACAACATTTTTTGACAGAATTCAAAATATATTAATAATGCCAACCTACAACATGAAAAGATATGTGAACACAAAGGTTCAGGAAAACATCCACTAAAACAGAACTGGTTAAACAGAATGTTATCAGATATTCAAAAAACTGTGGCACAATATATCCTGATGTAGAAAGGCATTTATAACGTATGTTGCTAAGTGAAATGGGCTATATGGAAAAAGATATATCATTTGGGGTGAAGGAAACAGTACACACATTTATGTGCTATGAAATTTCTGGAAGGATATAGAAGCAAATGAACAACTGTTAATTCTGGAAAGCAGAGACTTCTGTATTTTATCCTTTCTCTGCAAATAAAAGCTTTAATGTGTGCTCCTTTACAATTAAAAATTAGTTAAAATAACTTAAGACTTGCAATGCAAAAATAATTACATTTACTAAATATTAAGAGTCAAATTAAAAGTTTGTGCTATTAAATGAAAAAGAGTAAGCAAAAAGTTTCATATGCAAACTCAGGAAAAAAAAAAATCAGTTTTCAAATTCTTTTAGCTGCACTCTGAATTATTCTAGGCCTCATGTCACATTAAACCCCCAAATTCTGCAACACTTTTCACATGTTATAGAATGGCATGCACACGCTGATTCTATGAGTATGAAACTATTTACATTCGAAGAAAATAGCGAAAAGAATATATTGGCAATCTTGCAAGTGTATGGAGAAGTTCTGCTTTCTACTCCATTCAATTCTGTATGACTTGACTTTTAAAGATATAATAAAATACTACACACAAATAGAAGCAATAAAACACTGAAGTCTCCAAGATACTTACAGTAAAAACCAACAGCTGTAGGCAGCAAAAACAAAGCAAAACCATAAAAAAAGTCAGCAATCAAAAGCAAACTATTAAACAGTTTTGTTGCTTTGTCCTTATTTTCTAAGTGATTTAAAGCATGCAGCAAAAACATAACTGAGATGTAGATGGATAAGAGCTGGTCAAGGCTGGCTGATGCCACATACATACTACAATACACATAGGTGATGTCTACAGTTAACCTAAGATTCAGTGCTATCATGGATGACGTATGGAGCTGAATTTGGAATTTACGGTAGTAAATATTTTACTCACCATAAATATAAAGAGCACTGCATAAGGCTTTTCATAAAGTTACCCATTTGGGGATTTAAAAATGTAATTTTAAGTTAAAGCCCTATCTTTTATGTGTTCCTTTATATCGCTGATATGGACAAAGGCTGCAGACTGAGTTTCTCTGAGACTGTCAAAGGGTATCTTCAGCACTTTCAACATGTACTCAGAGAGAATTACACAATCGACCTGAAATCAAGTTGAACAGCATATCCTCTTCAGAGGTCAGAAGAGATCAGATATCCTCTTCAGTGCCATGGGGTTTGTACAGTTTCTAAATTTTAGTAATTCTAACCTCCTTCTTTTGTCCCCCTGGCTAAATCCCCAAATTCTCTCTCTCCACTCCCTTCTACCCATTCTTTACCCTCCCACTCAGGCTCTCTTCTAAATATGCCAGTGGCAAAAATACAGATGTACACCAGTAATCCTAAGTCAGTCAAGCTATAAATCATACATGTCTAAATATTTGCCTTATGAAAGTACAGATGCATATTTCCTCTGTGCTCTGGTAGTGTTTACATATTTTATTTGTGAATGTAGTATAAGAAATACTGCTGTGGAACACACACACACAGACGCATAAATAAATTCACATGATACCACATGACAAACCAGCTAAGACAGACAATGTGCTAGAAAAGGAGAGACTGATTCTGTATCAGAGGGCCCTGGGATTCCCAGATGAGGTAACACTGGAGCTCAGCACTGAGGAGTAAGAAGGTCTTGGCATATGGAGCGAGAAAACACCAGAGGTAGCAAACAACATAGGCACAGAAACAGTGTTCTGAAGATATATGCCACACTCAGGGGAGAGAGAGAAGGGATATCAGTTCGGAGAAAGACAGAACAGGAGGCTAGAAAAGGGGTTTATAATTATGATGTAAAAACTGGATACCAAGTTATTAAGTTACTATGTTCATGTTCCAAACCTACACTGCCTTGCTGCAATAGGGCTAGGAGTGCAAATCACATTTCTTTCTTGCCCGCTATCTCTCTTAGGTTCTACCAAAAGGGAGCCCAGAGCTATACCACAAGTTTAGAGGAAGAAAAGACTTGCTGCCTTATTTTCTTATGTGAGGGTATCTGGCTCTTGCATCATCACTCAAGCAATACTCCCTCACCTTGGTAGAGGTATTCCTTTCATGTGCTAGAAGCTGAATCTACTCTGCAGTTTCCTAACTTTGACACTTTAGTGCTGGCCTTTTTACCTTTTTATGTAAGTAGTGTACTTTACACTTGGTAACCATTTCTGATATTAACTTCAGGTCAAATATATGGAGTGGTTTTCATCTCACTACTGAACTCAGAACAGAAATCGCTAGAAATTTTTAAGCCAAGTAAATGACTCACCAAAACCTTCACTCTAGAACAGGCTGTCCCAACCTCCAGGATCTAATGTGTCATGATCTGAGGTAAGGCTGATGTAATAATAACAGAAATAAAGTGCATAATAGATGTAATGCATTTGGTGGCTCCGACAGAAAAATAATCTGCCTGCAATGTGGGTGACCTAGCTTCCATCCCTGGGTTGGGAAGATCCCTTAGAAAAGGGCATGGCGACCCATTCCAGAACTCTTGCCTGGAGAATCCCACGCAGACAGGAGCCTGGTAGTATCTACTCCACGGAGTCATAAAGAGTCAGTCATGACTGAGTGACTTTCACTTTCACCCCGAAACCATTTCTGCTCCCTGGTCTCTGGAAAAACTGTCTTCCACGAAACCAGTCCCTGGTGCCGAAAAGGCTGGAGACTGCTGCTCTAGAAAGGACACTGATGGTCAAGAAGAGAGCAGGATGTGTCAGAGACAGATCACTGGGTTTTTTAGGAATCTCTCGAAACAAGTGAGGTGTAACTCCATTCTTCCCTTTCCCCACTAGTTCCTAGAGCTTTAGAGTCACAACTAAAGCTGAATCACAGTTACGCACATCTTTGTGGAGGTGCTTGTTCCCCTCCTCTCTTTGGACCCAAATACATTCTCAGTTTTTAATTGTATGTCTTTTATTGAAAGCCATTTCAAACCCATTAAAATTGTAGCAGATATAAAATGAAATTTTAGGCTACACAGTTATGTGACAATTTCTGCCTCTGAGAGTGAATAGAGAAAATAAACCTGATGTTCTACACTGAAAGTCTGAACATTAATGAAAAGACTTGCTGCCTTATTTTCTTATGTGAGGGTATCTGGCTCTTGCATCATCACTCAAGCAATACTCCCTCACCTTGGTAGAGGTATTCCTTTCATGTGCTAGAAGCTGAATCTACTCTGCAGTTTCCTAACTTTGACACTTTAGTGCTGGCCTTTTTACCTTTTTATGTAAGTAGTGTACTTTACACTTGGTAACCATTTCTGATATTAACTTCAGGTCAAATATATGGAGTGGTTTTCATCTCACTACTGAACTCAGAACAGAAATCGCTAGAAATTTTTAAGCCAAGTAAATGACTCACCAAAACCTTCACTCTAGAACAGGCTGTCCCAACCTCCAGGATCTAATGTGTCATGATCTGAGGTAAGGCTGATGTAATAATAACAGAAATAAAGTGCATAATAGATGTAATGCATTTGGTGGCTCCGACAGAAAAATAATCTGCCTGCAATGTGGGTGACCTAGCTTCCATCCCTGGGTTGGGAAGATCCCTTAGAAAAGGGCATGGCGACCCATTCCAGAACTCTTGCCTGGAGAATCCCACGCAGACAGGAGCCTGGTAGTATCTACTCCACGGAGTCATAAAGAGTCAGTCATGACTGAGTGACTTTCACTTTCACCCCGAAACCATTTCTGCTCCCTGGTCTCTGGAAAAACTGTCTTCCACGAAACCAGTCCCTGGTGCCGAAAAGGCTGGAGACTGCTGCTCTAGAAAGGACACTGATGGTCAAGAAGAGAGCAGGATGTGTCAGAGACAGATCACTGGGTTTTTTAGGAATCTCTCGAAACAAGTGAGGTGTAACTCCATTCTTCCCTTTCCCCACTAGTTCCTAGAGCTTTAGAGTCACAACTAAAGCTGAATCACAGTTACGCACATCTTTGTGGAGGTGCTTGTTCCCCTCCTCTCTTTGGACCCAAATACATTCTCAGTTTTTAATTGTATGTCTTTTATTGAAAGCCATTTCAAACCCATTAAAATGGTAGCAGATATAAAAATGAAATTTTAGGCTACACAGTTATGTGACAATTTCTGCCTCTGAGAGTGAATAGAGAAAAATAAACCTGATGTTCTACACTGAAAGTCTGAACATTAATGAAAAAGATGCTATCGTACTTTTTAACAATACTGGGTGTAAAAAAAAAACAACTTTAGCTTCAGGTGGTGGAAAGAAAAATCAGTGTTTCTAGAAAACTATTAACACATTCCTGTACATCATAGAGGACAGTGAGACAAGTTAGATTAAAATCATCTGCTTTATTCCTTTCTACACCCCATATAACATGTCTCTTGACTAAGAAGAATCTCTGCTTTGATGCCACTGCTTGGACTAGGTTACCAGAAGGTTTGTACTTCTCTTCCATAGTGGAAGTACCATCACTCCAGCGTAGACAAGAAGACACACTTCTCTTTAGTATTTCTGCATTAAGTCAAAATACAGAGAGCTAAAAGCAAACCTAGTATTTGTTACACACGGTTCAACCACGCCTTTATCTTTCTGATACAAATATGGCTGTAAAAAATAAAGAATTACCTGAGGAATTAGAAAAATCCAGCATGCTGGTGGTAGGCTGCAGGAGATCAGGGCTGCTGGACGAGAGTGTCCCAGGGATAGGCATTATGGCCAGACTGTGCCTACAGTGTCTCGTCCCCACAATGCTGTCATCCTGGGATTGGCTCAGGCCTCCATCACTTCAAAAGAATGCCACAAATCACTTTATAAAGTACATGAGGAGCCTCAACAGTAAACATTTTTGTTTTCTGTGCACTAAGGCATAACAGAACCAATTCAAAGCGGTGATTTTAAAATAGTATAGCAATTTTAAAAAGCAAGACAAGTGTAATGGATGAAAATGGCAATATTTTTAAAATAATTATACTCAAATAAAATTTAATTTATATATCAGATAATTCTACTACAGTTGATCCTTGAACAAGCCAGGTCAAACGAAGTAGGTCCATTTAGGCATGGATATTTCTCAACTGCAGTAAACACTACAATACTACACAGTCCATGGGTGGCTGAATCCACAGATGTAAGGGACCAGAGATGTGTAGGGCCAACTACAGATTTTATATAGACTAACTCCTGCTTTGTTCAAGGGTGGAATGTACATCACAAAGAAATGTTTGTATCTAGTTTCTGCTTGTTTTGCTAGAGAGAAAGAACCTGAGTAGGGGGTTCTTGAGATCTGCCAGCTTTATAAGATACATATCCTACAACGCACAGCCACACCACAGCAAGGTTCCTCCTTGACAGAAAAGTTTACCAACCTTTGAGGCTGGGTCTGAACTCGAGGCAAAAATATGGCAGGCTATAGACAACAAGAGGGCCAGGTTCAAGCGACAAAGTAAGATAGGTTTTTAAACACATGAGTAACCTGGAAACTGCTAAAGCCACCAAGTACAGAGAAAAGAAAACAGGAAGATGGCACAGAAAACAGCAATAAACAACAAGGCAGTATGTGACAAACAGAAAGCAGAAGAAAAAAAGAGGACCAAAAATGAAACAAGAAAAAAAATTACAGTCTCTAGTTTATTCTAAGGGTACACATTAGTCCTTGTGTGATTGTTCAAGTTTAATTATTTGGCTGTTCCCTACATGAGAAAATCAGTGCAGAAAGCTAGTCATCAAAAGTTAATTCCCAGGCTTCCCTGGTGGTCCTGTGGGTAAAGACACCATCTTGCAGTGCAAGGGGCACCAGTTTGATCCCTGGCCTGGAAGGATCCCACATGCCATGGAGCGGCTGGATGGATGTGTCCAACTACAGAGCCAGCACTCTGGAGTGCATGTGCCCAGAGCCAGTGCTCTGCGACAAGGGTGGCTGCTGCAACGGGAGGTCCACACAAGCCAAGGAACAAAGATAGATGAAAATGAATAAATGAAAGACCAAAAGAAGTGGCTAAAAAACCAAAAAAGTTAATTCCCTTTAAAGGTTTCAAAAACAAGTAAGAATTAAATGTTCATATTTAAGCAAATGCAATACTCTTCCTTTAAAATATTCGAGAGGTGTTAAACAGGCAACTCTAAAACTGCCTAAGAGAAAAAATAAAAACAAGCATAACCCTGTTACTTAAGGTCTAGATACCCCTCAAATTCTATAAAACAAGAATTTTACAAGCAAAACAGGCCTATACAAACATAGAACAGCAGTGAAAAGACTACCATCAGAATTAACAAGCAAAATACTACTTATTTCTAACCCTGGTTAAAACAAATGCTTTAGGCTAATATTCACTGCCATCTATCTATCTATCTATACATTTTTTTTTTTTTCAATGTAGCATTCTACCCAGTATTTGCTGCACATACAAATAGTTATCACAGAATACTTACCTATTACCTTGGGATAGATTAAGATCTGAGTAATATAGAGTACTTCCTAGATACGTTAGGAATTAAAAATAAGACTTAGGCAGATTAGAAAACTATGCAAGATGGAATTTAGAAGACTGTTAAATAAACAGCTGAAGGACTGTTAGTAGCCAGACATGGGAGAGAGCCAGAAGAGAGATAGAACTCAGGGAGAAGCATGAGAACATGGAAGAAAGCATAGATAAGTGTTTCAAGAGCAAGCTATGTCAGAATGACCTGGGTTATGAGCTGTGTGACTTCAAGGTAACTTCCGTTTCTTAGTTACTTGATCCAAAATTGTGAATACTACTACTGATCCCCCAGGCCTATGGCAAATATTAAATTAGGCAATGTAGACGAACATTCTGACACAGAGAAAAATAGGATTCCTACTTTTAAGAAGATAGTAGCAAGGTTCCCTGAGTGGTCATCAATAGTTAATTCCCAGGCTTCCCTGGTGGTCCTGTGGGTAAAGACACCATCTTGCAGTGCAAGGGGCACCAGTTTGATCCCTGGCCTGGAAGGATCCCACATGCCATGGAGCGGCTGGATGGATGTGTCCAACTACAGAGCCAGCACTCTGGAGTGCATGTGCCCAGAGCCAGTGCTCTGCGACAAGGGTGGCTGCTGCAACGGGAGGTCCACACAAGCCAAGGAACAAAGATAGATGAAAATGAATAAATGAAAGACCAAAAGAAGTGGCTAAAAAACCAAAAAAGTTAATTCCCTTTAAAGGTTTCAAAAACAAGTAAGAATTAAATGTTCATATTTAAGCAAATGCAATACTCTTCCTTTAAAATATTCGAGAGGTGTTAAACAGGCAACTCTAAAACTGCCTAAGAGAAAAAATAAAAACAAGCATAACCCTGTTACTTAAGGTCTAGATACCCCTCAAATTCTATAAAACAAGAATTTTACAAGCAAAACAGGCCTATACAAACATAGAACAGCAGTGAAAAGACTACCATCAGAATTAACAAGCAAAATACTACTTATTTCTAACCCTGGTTAAAACAAATGCTTTAGGCTAATATTCACTGCCATCTATCTATCTATCTATACATTTGTTTTTCAATGTAGCATTCTACCCAGTATTTGCTGCACATACAAATAGTTATCACAGAATACTTACCTATTACCTTGGGATAGATTAAGATCTGAGTAATATAGAGTACTTCCTAGATACGTTAGGAATTAAAAATAAGACTTAGGCAGATTAGAAAACTATGCAAGATGGAATTTAGAAGACTGTTAAATAAACAGCTGAAGGACTGTTAGTAGCCAGACATGGGAGAGAGCCAGAAGAGAGATAGAACTCAGGGAGAAGCATGAGAACATGGAAGAAAGCATAGATAAGTGTTTCAAGAGCAAGCTATGTCAGAATGACCTGGGTTATGAGCTGTGTGACTTCAAGGTAACTTCCGTTTCTTAGTTACTTGATCCAAAATTGTGAATACTACTACTGATCCCCCAGGCCTATGGCAAATATTAAATTAGGCAATGTAGACGAACATTCTGACACAGAGAAAAATAGGATTCCTACTTTTAAGAAGATAGTAGCATTTTTACTGAAATTACAACAGAATACATACCTAGAAACGATTTTACCCAATTCAAACTGAACAACAGAGAGGGTAGGATAGGCAAAAGCACTACAGAAACAGGAAATGCTTTCCTGGGGGAAAGAATGCAGTCTAATCTTATACATAAGGCAAAGGGGATACTTTATTTCATAAGAAACTTTTATTTATGCTAAATTGGCTCCTTGTTATTAGGTATGTATCCATAAAGATCAGAGCTAAATATTTTATAGAAAGAGAAGAAAAGGAGGGGGGCTTTCACACATATTTTATAGTTTTCTGTAAACATTCTGGCAACAATTAATACTTGCTGCAGTTGTTGTTTAGTCACTAAGTTGTGTCCAACTCTTTTGCGACTTCATGGACTGTAGCCCACCACCAGGCTCCTCTGTCCAGGGATTTTCCAGGCAAGAATACTGGAGTAGGCTACCATTTCCTTCTCCAGGGATCTTCCCAACTTAGGGATCGAACCCACATCTCCTACAATGGCGAGCACCAGGAAGCCCTACAGTTATTATATTAAAAATACGTAGTTTTTCAAATCGGTCTTTCTGTGATTTCTGAAAACAATCTTTCAGTTTTTAGACATAGAGAATCAGGTAACTAAATTCAAGGAAGCAGACTATTAAAAAATTAGCTGGTTCTACTAATAATCAAAGTCTAAACAACTTTAACAACGTTAAAAAGTTACAACTGCCTATTTAGCGAACTGGTTGCCACTTGCAATGAACTGGAATTTATTATAAAGACTAAGAAGCACATGAAACACTAAAGTCTTTATCTCTCTTACTGATGTTATTTAACACCTATTTCCGCTTTTAATTAAAACAAAAGATATGACTGGGAGAAGCATGAGAACATGGAAGAAAGCATAGATAAGTGTTTCAAGAGCAAGCTATGTCAGAATGACCTGGGTTATGAGCTGTGTGACTTCAAGGTAACTTCCGTTTCTTAGTTACTTGATCCAAAATTGTGAATACTACTACTGATCCCCCAGGCCTATGGCAAATATTAAATTAGGCAATGTAGACGAACATTCTGACACAGAGAAAAATAGGATTCCTACTTTTAAGAAGATAGTAGCATTTTTACTGAAATTACAACAGAATACATACCTAGAAACGATTTTACCCAATTCAAACTGAACAACAGAGAGGGTAGGATAGGCAAAAGCACTACAGAAACAGGAAATGCTTTCCTGGGGGAAAGAATGCAGTCTAATCTTATACATAAGGCAAAGGGGATACTTTATTTCATAAGAAACTTTTATTTATGCTAAATTGGCTCCTTGTTATTAGGTATGTATCCATAAAGATCAGAGCTAAATATTTTATAGAAAGAGAAGAAAAGGAGGGGGGCTTTCACACATATTTTATAGTTTTCTGTAAACATTCTGGCAACAATTAATACTTGCTGCAGTTGTTGTTTAGTCACTAAGTTGTGTCCAACTCTTTTGCGACTTCATGGACTGTAGCCCACCACCAGGCTCCTCTGTCCAGGGGATTTTCCAGGCAAGAATACTGGAGTAGGCTACCATTTCCTTCTCCAGGGGATCTTCCCAACTTAGGGATCGAACCCACATCTCCTACAATGGCGAGCACCAGGGAAGCCCTACAGTTATTATATTAAAAATACGTAGTTTTTTCAAATACGGTCTTTCTGTGATTTCTGAAAACAATCTTTCAGTTTTTAGACATAGAGAATCAGGTAACTAAATTCAAGGAAGCAGACTATTAAAAAATTAGCTGGTTCTACTAATAATCAAAGTCTAAACAACTTTAACAACGTTAAAAAGTTACAACTGCCTATTTAGCGAACTGGTTGCCACTTGCAATGAACTGGAATTTATTATAAAGACTAAGAAGCACATGAAACACTAAAGTCTTTATCTCTCTTACTGATGTTATTTAACACTATTTCCGCTTTTTAATAAGCAAAAGATATGACACTGCACAATTAAAAGTTAATAAAGCTGGTTACAAAGTCATGGTAATTAAGGTGAAAGCATATATAAATGAAACCCGCACTAATGTTATGTGGAACCCATGCTATGACATGTAACAGTATCTAATTGGCAAAATACCCATGCTTGTTTGAAAGCTGAATTGATAAAGCCTCTTTGCGAATAATTATGCCATTTCTTACCAAGAGAGTCTCCTGAGAAGGTGATGCAGTAATAGAAACAAGATAGTTTTGAAGAATTCCTCAGTAACCTTTGATACCGAATTTACTTAGAATAAAAGTATATTTTGGGGCTTCCCTGGTGGTCCAGTGGTTACGACTCTGTGCTCCCAATGCAGGGGGCCCAGGTTCAAACCCTGGTTAGGGAACTAGATTGCACACGCCACAACGAAGACCAGCACAGTCAAATAAATAAATAATTTCTTTAAAAAAGGTATATTTTGGTTTCATAGTCTGAAACTAAAAAGGCTGCAGAAACATCCCCAGTATGCAAATAAAAATAATCCCAATATTAAAAGCAAACATGAAGGAAATGCTGGCAATAAGTGGAGAGGAAGAAATAATTTCTCATAAGCAAACAAGACAGTCTACATCTGGGACTGTTATGATGAATTATAAACTTGGGTAATCCATGATTAAAGAAAACAAAATACAAGCTATGATTAAAAAATAATAAAAGATCAGGGCTTCCCTGGTGGTCCAGTGGGTAAGGACACTGCCTTGCAGTGAAAGGGGCGCCAGTTTGATCCCTGGCCTGGGCGACTGGACCGATGTATCCAACTACCGAGCCAGAGCTCTGGAGCACGTGCGCCCAGAGCTGGCGCTCTGTGACGAGAGAGGCCACTGCGATGGGAGGTCCACACAGGCCAAAGAACAAAGATAAATAAATAAAAGATTAATAGAAGTGGCCAAAATAAAAATAAAAAAAATAAAAGATCACTTTTTTTTTTTTTTGAGATCAGATTCTTTGATCAGATTTCTTAATTTTCAGATCAAGAAAATCCACATTGCTGTGTCTTAATTTGAGGATGCTATTCAAAACCAATTAGATTTTTTTTCACTTTTGATTTTCATTTTAAAATTATGTCATGGTTAGGGATTTGGGAGATTATCTCTTCTCATCTCAACTACCTATTCCTTCCTTGCATTCATTTTCCTTACTCCTCAGATAGATGTGGACACTGCAGTATTTCTATGACAACTCTTATGCCACAAACGCAAAGCCCAGTGCCCATTCCAGACTCCTGACACAGAGGAGCAATTCTGAAATTGTGGAATTAAACTCATAAAACGTTTTTTCTCAATTAAAAAAAAATAATTATTCAAACCAAAAAAATTTTTACATACAAAAACAAAAAAAGGAAGCAAGCAAGAAATGGAATATTTACCTATAAAGTTACTTATAGAAAACCACAATCAACCTTTTTCTTTCTAGTTGCTCTGCAGTAAAGAGCACACTATTTATTTAACTAGTCTCTTGCAGCTGGACATTTAGGGTTTGCAATTTTGTTTCATTATGCATAAAGAACAACTGATGACGATTTTAATTTTTGGCCTTACTGTACAGCTTGCAGGATCTTAGTTCTGCCATTAGGGGTCGAACCCAAGGTCACAGTCTAAGGGCTATGAAAGTGTTGAGTCCTAGTCACTGGATTCCCTATTCTTGATTATTATTGATGCATAACATCTCATTCATGTTCTGTGCCTACTGATGTGTGTGTGTGTAGCAAAAGAGGTTGTCTGAATTCATCTGTAATGGTTTAAGTGTGCCTACTGAACTTCTACTGGTGTGTGTTGAGGGGTGTTTGTGTGTAGCAATAAATTTTCTAGAAATGAGAGACATTATGAACACAGCTCAGCATGTTTCAATTCTCTGAGTCCCAAATTAAATGAAAAATAAATGTGTTTCTCTGAGTTGAAAATAAAAACTCATGAAGCAGAGCATTATCTGCTTAGGAAATTCTTAAGATCTTTTTAAATAAAAGACGAGAGCTGACATTCACCTTGTTCCTAATTATTTGCTGCTGTTAGTGTTTCATTGTGTTGTACCGTCAATCCCAAATCACTATCACACCTAAACAATCTTCCTAAAAGAACAAATCTTACTATCTTACATGCCATTGATGGCCCCCTATACAGACATGAAGTCTGTATCTTTAGCATAATATTCAAAGTCATTCACTTACCTCTCTATCACACTTCATCTCTAGATGTGCGCTGAGAAACACTGTCTACTCAAACCTAGATTTTTTCATTGAAATGTCATGGTTAGGGATTTGGGAGATTATCTCTTCTCATCTCAACTACCTATTCCTTCCTTGCATTCATTTTCCTTACTCCTCAGATAGATGTGGACACTGCAGTATTTCTATGACAACTCTTATGCCACAAACGCAAAGCCCAGTGCCCATTCCAGACTCC
Source organism: Tragulus kanchil (assembly GCA_022376925.1). NCBI lineage: Eukaryota > Metazoa > Chordata > Mammalia > Artiodactyla > Tragulidae > Tragulus > Tragulus kanchil. Next base: position 49,035,843 of record JAIOJX010000029.1, on the reverse strand, counting down.
TGACACAGAGGAGCAATTCTGAAATTGTGGAATTAAACTCATAAAACGTTTTTTCTCAATTAAAAAAAAATAATTATTCAAACCAAAAAAAAGTTTTACATACAAAAACAAAAAAAGGAAGCAAGCAAGAAATGGAATATTTACCTATAAAGTTACTTATAGAAAACCACAATCAACCTTTTTCTTTCTAGTTGCTCTGCAGTAAAGAGCACACTATTTATTTAACTAGTCTCTTGCAGCTGGACATTTAGGGTTTGCAATTTTGTTTCATTATGCATAAAGAACAACTGATGACGATTTTAATTTTTGGCCTTACTGTACAGCTTGCAGGATCTTAGTTCTGCCATTAGGGGTCGAACCCAAGGTCACAGTCTAAGGGCTATGAAAGTGTTGAGTCCTAGTCACTGGATTCCCTATTCTTGATTATTATTGATGCATAACATCTCATTCATGTTCTGTGCCTACTGATGTGTGTGTGTGTGTAGCAAAAGAGGTTGTCTGAATTCATCTGTAATGGTTTAAGTGTGCCTACTGAACTTCTACTGGTGTGTGTTGAGGGGTGTTTGTGTGTAGCAATAAATTTTCTAGAAATGAGAGACATTATGAACACAGCTCAGCATGTTTCAATTCTCTGAGTCCCAAATTAAATGAAAAATAAATGTGTTTCTCTGAGTTGAAAATAAAAACTCATGAAGCAGAGCATTATCTGCTTAGGAAATTCTTAAGATCTTTTTAAATAAAAGACGAGAGCTGACATTCACCTTGTTCCTAATTATTTGCTGCTGTTAGTGTTTCATTGTGTTGTACCGTCAATCCCAAATCACTATCACACCTAAACAATCTTCCTAAAAGAACAAATCTTACTATCTTACATGCCATTGATGGCCCCCTATACAGACATGAAGTCTGTATCTTTAGCATAATATTCAAAGTCATTCACTTACCTCTCTATCACACTTCATCTCTAGATGTGCGCTGAGAAACACTGTCTACTCAAACCTACCAAGTTTTTTTCTGCCTCTGTACACATCAAAACACTTATCACCCTGTCATGGATCACCTGCTTATTTTCCGTCTTAGATGATCCACTCTTACAGAGAAAGAAACTTGCTCCACTTTCAATATTTCTATCTCTGGATATTATGCCTAATTTATAATAAATGTGTGAAAAATAAAGGGTTCCTGCTATTAATTCCCTAAAGGCAGGGACTACCTCTTTCAGCTCCATAATTATCACCTGGCAAAGTGCCAGGAACTCTCAAGACCCAAATTAAATATTTTCTTTCAATATGCCTTCTTTTCTTTCATTGACTGTCTTAATTCAACAAATACTAAGTGATTACTATGGACTAAGTACTGCATTTGATTACAATTTTTCTGGTTATTTAGGAAAGTAGATACTATAAAATACATACAGATATAATACATACTAGAATAACTGCCAGTCATGACACTGGATTCATTTTATCAGTATTTGAAGGACTTAATCTGCATTTAAAATCCTGAGGATTTACTCAGTTTGGTGACATTTTGGTTTGAAAATAGAAATAGATTTGATTAAAAGGTTAGCTTTACAATTTGGGAGAGAAGAAACAGCAAAATAAAGAACATTCAAAAGACAAAAAAAAAGATGTCCAAATTTGTAGAACATGGGACTGACACTGGACCAAAAATCTATTAAAAAAAAATTTTTTTTTTCATAAAATAAAATGAACAGTGTTTTTTAAAATTCAAAGCAAGGCTAACAGAAGACTATATAATCTACCAATGATAACCTCACAGAAGTAGTGACACATTTAGAATTTATTCTTATTTATGAATTGCTTGTAGATTTTGAGGTATTGCATCATAATAAAAGAAACTCAACTGCCCTTTTCCCACAAAACCTTTACAGTCAATAGGAAAATGCCTACATTACTGAGATTGTCATTACCTACCTAAACAGTTTTGGAGGCAAGATACTAAATCGTGTTTTATCCAAAATCTTCCTGATTTTGTTTCTTCCACCTGAAACAGTATTTGCTTTAATTTTCTTATTTCCTTTCTCCTGTGATGTCTGTTCAATATCTCCTGGTACATCCTGGATTGAGTGGCGATTACTTTTTTTTTCAGCAATTTTGGGAATATGAGGAACACCAGATTTCTCTTGTTCAGTCCTACTAAGTAACTCTTTGAACACTGTGGGAACAAATAAATAAAACTGTCATTTCTTCTCATTACAAAGTTTTTATATCAACGACAGATTTTAAAGGTAAACACAGTTGTGTTCTATCATTATAGATTAAATCTTATTTCATTATGAAATTTACACTCCCCCTTTTTAATCAGCTATACTTACTTTTCACCTTTTATATCTGACTGCACTTCTGATTTCTTATTCACTGGAGAAAACAGAAATGAAGTGGGCAGAGTGTCAGCATATTTCAAAAGCCCAAGAGCTCCTATTTTAGGTAATAAGCAATGTAATTGCTAATCAACCTAGATTTTATAGAAATAGGTACTTTAGACAATTTTTCTGGTTATTTAGGAAAGTAGATACTATAAAATACATACAGATATAATACATACTAGAATAACTGCCAGTCATGACACTGGATTCATTTTATCAGTATTTGAAGGACTTAATCTGCATTTAAAATCCTGAGGATTTACTCAGTTTGGTGACATTTTGGTTTGAAAATAGAAATAGATTTGATTAAAAGGTTAGCTTTACAATTTGGGAGAGAAGAAACAGCAAAATAAAGAACATTCAAAAGACAAAAAAAAAGATGTCCAAATTTGTAGAACATGGGACTGACACTGGACCAAAAATCTATTAAAAAAAAATTTTTTTTTTCATAAAATAAAATGAACAGTGTTTTTTAAAATTCAAAGCAAGGCTAACAGAAGACTATATAATCTACCAATGATAACCTCACAGAAGTAGTGACACATTTAGAATTTATTCTTATTTATGAATTGCTTGTAGATTTTGAGGTATTGCATCATAATAAAAGAAACTCAACTGCCCTTTTCCCACAAAACCTTTACAGTCAATAGGAAAATGCCTACATTACTGAGATTGTCATTACCTACCTAAACAGTTTTGGAGGCAAGATACTAAATCGTGTTTTATCCAAAATCTTCCTGATTTTGTTTCTTCCACCTGAAACAGTATTTGCTTTAATTTTCTTATTTCCTTTCTCCTGTGATGTCTGTTCAATATCTCCTGGTACATCCTGGATTGAGTGGCGATTACTTTTTTTTTCAGCAATTTTGGGAATATGAGGAACACCAGATTTCTCTTGTTCAGTCCTACTAAGTAACTCTTTGAACACTGTGGGAACAAATAAATAAAACTGTCATTTCTTCTCATTACAAAGTTTTTATATCAACGACAGATTTTAAAGGTAAACACAGTTGTGTTCTATCATTATAGATTAAATCTTATTTCATTATGAAATTTACACTCCCCCTTTTTAATCAGCTATACTTACTTTTCACCTTTTATATCTGACTGCACTTCTGATTTTTTTATTCACTGGAGAAAACAGAAATGAAGTGGGCAGAGTGTCAGCATATTTCAAAAGCCCAAGAGCTCCTATTTTAGGTAATAAGCAATGTAATTGCTAATCAACCTAGATTTTATAGAAATAGGTACTTTAGACAATTTTCTATCAGTCCTAGTCTGGTGAGTTATATTCATCTTCGACAAGGGTGCAAGCACAGTGGAGGACTTGCCTTTCCAGCAATCTCTTCACTGAGATTTAGTTTTTCACCTTGTAAGAGGGGCTATACCTTCCTGGGATCAGGCAAAAGATATATCTCTATAAAGCTCTGTATCTATAGGCTACTGGTATCTTATTTACCAGTTTGGAACATCTGTGTCAAATGTTTTCCATTTAACTAATGTCATGTTTCCTGTTCTAAATGCACTCTCAAATAAGACAAATCAACTGCTACAGAAAAACACTAAAAAGCTAAATGCTAAAGTAGAAGACAACATTCCTGAAGACAGATGATACCCGAAAGCAGGGTCTGAATGAAAGAACAGGGGTGGCTGCATCTTCTTGAACATGCAGGTCTTCAGCCACATAAGACTCAGAACCTCCGCTTAACCAGAGGCATAGCTATGAGCAGATTAGCCTGTATCTTTATAAAATAAAAGCTATAAATTATAGAAATGTGCCCACTGAAACCTCAACCTCAGAAAACTGTGATTTTTTTTTTCTGTTGCTTCCGGAATAAACCCATAGTTTCCCGTGACATCAAAGGACTTGACTATTAAGACTCAAGTAGAGAAAGCCATTGACACATTACAACATAAACAGCTATTTACTTACTGACTTGAGCATTTTAGAAAGTTTCAACCAGGATGATATCACATTACCAAAGTACACTGCAAGTTTAGGAAAAGCACATTTTCTATATTAAAGAAAATGTCAATCTTTAGTAGCTAGCTTTCAAAGATACAATATTTGATTAAAATACAGTAAGTTCTTTTCAGTTTCTTAAAACTTCACTTTATTTTTAGCTACGTGGTTAAGATAATAAAAATTTTTTTTAGCTAATGTCAAGATACTCATCTATTCCAGAAATATTTACTGGACTTTGAACCCATCAGTCAGCCTATGCTAGATGACTGCAGATCCTTCTGGCTGTGAAACAAAGATAAAATGTATAGAGAGAACACAAGGAGAGGAAATACTTAAGAAAGAATGAAAATCTTCCTACGTGAAGCCACTGTGTAAGAAGAGATCAGTAAAGTGAGTTGATTTTAACCAAGCAAAGGGAGTAGAGGAGGGTCAATTCTAGGTAGAGGAAATCTCAAGTTTAAAGTACCTGTGGTGGAAGGGACGTTCAAGAAAATGAAGATGATGGAGAAACAAGGACGAGAAAGGGCCTGATAATATTATGGAAAGGTGTTAGCAATAGGAAATCTGAGGGCAACAGATATCTCTGGTTGTAGAGTACATGTAAGGTGACTCAAGAACGTACAAAGTAGTTTATATCTTCACTGGCCTTATGGATATAATTACAAGCAAAAACCTGCAACACATGATTTGTAGATAAAAGTTAAAAAAGGAAAAACATTCCTGAAGACAGATGATACCCGAAAGCAGGGTCTGAATGAAAGAACAGGGGTGGCTGCATCTTCTTGAACATGCAGGTCTTCAGCCACATAAGACTCAGAACCTCCGCTTAACCAGAGGCATAGCTATGAGCAGATTAGCCTGTATCTTTATAAAATAAAAGCTATAAATTATAGAAATGTGCCCACTGAAACCTCAACCTCAGAAAACTGTATTTTTTTTCTGTTGCTTCCGGAATAAACCCATAGTTTCCCGTGACATCAAAGGACTTGACTATTAAGACTCAAGTAGAGAAAGCCATTGACACATTACAACATAAACAGCTATTTACTTACTGACTTGAGCATTTTAGAAAGTTTCAACCAGGATGATATCACATTACCAAAGTACACTGCAAGTTTAGGAAAAGCACATTTTCTATATTCAAGAAAATGTCAATCTTTAGTAGCTACCTTTCAAAGATACAATGTTTGATTAAAATACAGTAAATTCTTTTCAGTTTCTTAAAACTTCACTTTATTTTAAGCCACGTGGTAAAAATAAAAAAAATTTTTTTTGAGCTAAAGTCAAGATACTCATCTATTCCAGAAATATTTACTGGACTTTGAACCCATCAGTCAGCCTATGCTAGATGACTGCAGATCCTTCTGGCTGTGAAACAAAGATAAAATGTATAGAGAGAACACAAGGAGAGGAAATACTTAAGAAAGAATGAAAATCTTCCTACGTGAAGCCACTGTGTAAGAAGAGATCAGTAAAGTGAGTTGATTTTAACCAAGCAAAGGGAGTAGAGGAGGGTCAATTCTAGGTAGAGGAAATCTCAAGTTTAAAGTACCTGTGGTGGAAGGGACGTTCAAGAAAATGAAGATGATGGAGAAACAAGGACGAGAAAGGGCCTGATAATATTATGGAAAGGTGTTAGCAATAGGAAATCTGAGGGCAACAGATATCTCTGGTTGTAGAGTACATGTAAGGTGACTCAAGAACGTACAAAGTAGTTTATATCTTCACTGGCCTTATGGATATAATTACAAGCAAAAACCTGCAACACATGATTTGTAGATAAAGAAATGACTGTGTTAAACTTAAAAAAAAAAAGTGAGAAACAAAACTCAATGGATGGTAAGCAAACAGAATTACAATATCATTAAGCATCAATATTAGATATAATATATGAACCAAAGATGAAGGTATCCAAGAATAAAAGAAATGTTTAATAAATCTGCCTATACAAAGATTAAAGATTTCTTAGTCTTTACATACATGTATCAAAAAGGTGTTCAACTTGCCTCATTATTAAAGACTGTATATCAGAAACTATAAAGTTGACTAAACCTGCTGCCGAGGTATTCTTATACACTGATGAAAGAAGCACACATAATTGATTGAGGAACTTTCAGAAAGGAAAAACCAAAGTAACTATAAAAGTAATTGCACTCAGAGAAATATGTATCTTATAACTGAGTCTATACAAACATAAAAGAAAAATACAAAGGAGTTTTTGCTATTTACAAGGATGTAATAAAAATATGAACAACTGGGCTTCCCTGGTAGCTCAGTGGTAAGGAATTCGCCTGCCAATGCAGGAAACACGAGTTTGATCTCAATCTGGGAAGATCTCACCTGCTGCGGAGCAACTAAGCCCATGTGCCACAATTACTGAAGTCTGTGTGCCCCAGAGCCCGAGTTCTACAAGTCATCACAACAAGAAGCCTGCTCACCTCAACTAGAGAGTAGCCCCCACTCCCTGCAAACTAGAGACTGTGGCAGCAGTGAAAACCCAGAATAGCCAAAAACAAAACAAAACAAGCAAACAAGCCTAAAACATCTGTCAACATGAAACACCAGATCCACAAATTATGGTTAACAGTGTGATGAATTTGATGCAGTAACAATTATACAAGAAGTAAATCTACAGGAACTATCATGGAAAGATATAAAACACTGTACACAATATGGTCCCACTGAGTGTCTTTTTTTAGTACTGCAATTTGTAAAACATGCATGTATTACTTTTATTAAACAATTAAAATGCTAATTATAAATTATCTGAATGGTGGGATTATTAAAGATGTTAGAAAGTTGTAAAAAGTAAGAGAAAAGGATGAAAGAAAACTCCAGAGCAGGAAGAAGGTAAAATTGAGATTGCCAGCTGTTTTCTTCTCTGGGGATGTTTGCCAAGTTTGAACACAAGCAGGAGGTGCGGACCGGGTAGAAGGACTCCTAGAGGAAAGAGAAGTTCTGATGGCTGCGAGTACTGTCAGGAAAACTGGAACACAGAGAGGCACCAAAGCAATGTCGCTTTTCTTCACCATATACCTCTACTGTAAGACAAGATAAGAGGCTGGAAGTTTCCTAGAACCTCATGGTACTCTGGAGACAAAGTCATATAACAGGGATAGACTTCCAACAAACACACAGCAGTTTTACTGCGTCAGGGTGGGAGGCCAAAGAGCTAAATTTTCAAAATCTCTTAAGAGAAGGACTCCAAAAAAGGGGGAGAGAAAGCTACCAGATTCTGAATGAAGAGACTGCAGGCGAGAAGGGGAGTGGGAGGACAAGGCTGAAAAAAAACAGAGTGAAATTTTTTAGCCTCTCAGTGTTTAGAGACAATGTTCCATTAGAGAAGGGACATGAAACAAGCACATGACAAGATTGCTGTCAACTTGAAACCAATGGACACAATGTAAGCAATTCTGCAACCCAGCCTGACTCAGCTCAACTCCGCTATGAGATTAAACAAAGGAAACAGTAAATCCTATGTGTGAGAAAATACTAATATCACTACTAAGATTCCTTTATATACAAAGTACAGCATACAATAAAAAATCTTAAGACACAAAGAAGACAGCTAGAGGGAAAAAGAGAAAAAAAGATAATCCAAATGTGAGTTAACACAAAAGGATTTTCTCATCCTTATAAATATATTAAAGATAACAGAGGAAGAGAGATAAAATGGAAGAAAAGATGAAGTGCAACAGAGAACTGGAGTCTTGAAGAGATTCAAGTCGATATTCCAGAATTGAAAAGTATCTAAAAATTAAATTCTATGTATGCATTTATCAGCAGACTGGGTACAGAAGAAGGTAAGATACCTTCTTAAATACATGTCATTAGAAGATGTCCAAAACACAAACAAAGAAACAGAAAGAATAGAACAGAATGAAATAAATAGATAAGACACAAATGTTCTAACATGTAAGTGACTTGATTTCCCACAGGCAAGGGCAAGAAAGAGAGGCAGCAGTAATTAATAATGCCCATGAAATTTTGAAAACTGATGAGCAGTATCAATGCACAAATTCCAATGCCAAACAAACTCCATACAAAATAAATAGAAAGAAAACTGTAATGAAGAATCCTTGCTACAGTTAAATTGCTGAGTCCTATCTGCAACTTAAGGAAAATGTTGGTATTTCTGTTTAGCCTTCTGTGGGCTGTGGTTCCAGTGATTAAGTTTCAAAGTTTCTGGAGCGCTCTACAGATCTGTCCACTGTGTACCACCTAGTGGTCAGTCTGGGACTTCAGCAGAGGTCTGCTTGTGCCAGTTCTCCAAGTCTAGGGTCTGCTAAACAGGATCAGATTTACGCACCTACGGGATACAAGTGAGCCTAGGATTTCATAAACAACTTTATGGGGTTGTTTCCTCCATTTCAGTTATCAGCCTGGTACTTTTTAGCTCCCTAGGTCCCCAAACTGTTGAATGTAGTACCTAAGGAGCCAAGTGGAAGAGGACAGAGAGTGAGGGGGAAAAAAAACCAGTGATGCTGGCCTTGCTTTCTTGAAGTCACAACTCCACTACAAGGTGAGGAACATTTTGTCAATGTCACTGGACCGCTTGAAGGCTGGGGCCTGAGAGAATGAGAACACAAGAGTGAAGGAAAAAAAAAAAAAGTGGGAATTCCCTGTCTCAGCTTTAGGAGTTCCCTTTCCCATTCCTCAAGCCAGACTTCTTCTAGGTCCTTTTCAGTCTGCAGCATAATATTCACATCCAGGTTTCATGTTGCCTTGAGTGAAAAAAATGGTAAATTCACTTCTGGTGGTGGCACTCTGGATTCTCCAAACTCTCCAATAGATAGATGATAATTCTGTCTACGTTTCATCTCTGACTTCAGTGGGAGATACTCCATCAAGGAACTAGAATCGTAATTTGTCTTTTATCTTCACGGACAGAAGGATATATCAAATTGTACCTTAAAGTCTGTGCTTGATATTCTGGAGCACTTACATATCTGTTTCTGTTGATTCTGGTTTATAGTGTCTCACAATATTTGATGGTTTGAGTCTGTATTGGAAAAATTACTTTTATAAGTAACAGGTTGCTGCTAGCATCCTCTAAACTGGATTTCTATTTCCTTTGTCAGGCACCAGAGACCCAGGGCCAGGCCAAAACTTAAGGTTTTTCTGAGTTGCCTAGATGACAGATCACATTCTCTTCGAAGTCCGACAATCAAGTTTCAATTCAGAACAAATGTTATGCTAGACTGTTGCAGCCTTTGGTAGGCTCTACACTATAAACCTTCTCTCAGCAGCTCTTTCTCTCAGCGACCATCTGTGGATGGGGAAATAACCCTGCAAAAGACACACCCTTGGTGGAGCAGAGACAGTCTCAGACCAGCAGTAGGGATTTAATATATCTAGAGTTTGTGCTTTTAACAAGTGGAGGATTCCAATTTCACCTTTTCCTGGGAGTCCACTGCCTCCCACCCCTAAAATTTCCATCTCTTAGTTGCTTTCTTCAATCTGATAAATGCTCTCGGGCAGATTCAGCTCCAGTTTACCTCTTTAAGGTCTCATTTCTCTCGTTTCTACCTGGCAGCTCTTCACTAGTCAGCCCTTTTTGCTGTTCCCAGTCAATACCAGAAATAGAAAGTTGACAAGTTTTTTGAACTAATTTTGCTCAGATTACAGGTGGTTCTTTGAATTGGAAGTTACTTCTTTCTTTGATTCTGAAACAGCCTCTGATACTGTTTGCTAAATACTTTCTTCTTCACATTTTCTTTTAGATCTCTTGGAATAATATCAATTTCACTTTCTCTTCTTTTGCTCTGCAAAACTGATTTCCTCAAATTACCTATTCCTTCTGCTCAGTGTTCTGTCTTTTCTAGTAAAATACGTCTCTGTAAATTTTAAGTTAACTCTTAAGAGTTATTTTTCTCAGGGACTGCCTTTTTCCCAAATATCCCGTTCTTGTTTTAAGGAATGAATTTTTAAATCGGAGATACTCCATCAAGGAACTAGAATCGTAATTTGTCTTTTATCTTCACGGACAGAAGGATATATCAAATTGTACCTTAAAGTCTGTGCTTGATATTCTGGAGCACTTACATATCTGTTTCTGTTGATTCTGGTTTATAGTGTCTCACAATATTTGATGGTTTGAGTCTGTATTGGAAAAATTACTTTTATAAGTAACAGGTTGCTGCTAGCATCCTCTAAACTGGATTTCTATTTCCTTTGTCAGGCACCAGAGACCCAGGGCCAGGCCAAAACTTAAGGTTTTTCTGAGTTGCCTAGATGACAGATCACATTCTCTTCGAAGTCCGACAATCAAGTTTCAATTCAGAACAAATGTTATGCTAGACTGTTGCAGCCTTTGGTAGGCTCTACACTATAAACCTTCTCTCAGCAGCTCTTTCTCTCAGCGACCATCTGTGGATGGGGAAATAACCCTGCAAAAGACACACCCTTGGTGGAGCAGAGACAGTCTCAGACCAGCAGTAGGGATTTAATATATCTAGAGTTTGTGCTTTTAACAAGTGGAGGATTCCAATTTCACCTTTTCCTGGGAGTCCACTGCCTCCCACCCCTAAAATTTCCATCTCTTAGTTGCTTTCTTCAATCTGATAAATGCTCTCGGGCAGATTCAGCTCCAGTTTACCTCTTTAAGGTCTCATTTCTCTCGTTTCTACCTGGCAGCTCTTCACTAGTCAGCCCTTTTTGCTGTTCCCAGTCAATACCAGAAATAGAAAGTTGACAAGTTTTTTGAACTAATTTTGCTCAGATTACAGGTGGTTCTTTGAATTGGAAGTTACTTCTTTCTTTGATTCTGAAACAGCCTCTGATACTGTTTGCTAAATACTTTCTTCTTCACATTTTCTTTTAGATCTCTTGGAATAATATCAATTTCACTTTCTCTTCTTTTGCTCTGCAAAACTGATTTCCTCAAATTACCTATTCCTTCTGCTCAGTGTTCTGTCTTTTCTAGTAAAATACGTCTCTGTAAATTTTAAGTTAACTCTTAAGAGTTATTTTTCTCAGGGACTGCCTTTTTCCCAAATATCCCGTTCTTGTTTTAAGGAATGAATTTTTAAATCTCTCTGAGTAGAGTTGTAAAAATGGTTTTCTTCTCTTCCTCAAATTAACTATTTTCTCTAGAATCTGTAAACTCACTTGCTAGGTTCTTCATCACGATAATGCTGGTTTTCTTATGCCTGCTAATCTCCTGTTGTCAGTTCCAATTAACACAATATGATTAAATATCTAGCATCATCTAAACAAATCTCTTTTCTGGTCACAGCTTTCCTGTTTTAGATACTCTACCTCTGAACTGCATGCATGTTGACCTCATCACTCAACCGTGCTTCATGATAACGCCAGAGTTACTGGGACTTTATTTCAGGCATCACATAATAGACTAAAATGCTCCATTTCAACACGTTTCACTTATATTCCTTCAAGAAATTCTTTGGCATTTTGGATGGAGAGAATGTTGACTGACTACACTCTGGCTGTGGCATGGAGTGAGGCCTGAGGGCACGGGCCCCTTCTGTAGCACCACATAACTCTCATGCTCTACAACAACCAGTCTAGGGTTCTGCTGTGCAACTGTTTCTCACCATTCAGAGTTCAGAGGCTGTGGTTTCTCTTCCTCTTGGATCCTTCAGATCAATTTTGTTTCCCAGGATCTACAGCGTCAACCACTATATTACACTACCTCTATGTTTTTATACACAACAACATTTGATACTGTAATTATTATGTGTCAGAAACAAGAAAATTTAAAGGTATTGATGCTTTTACAAATCCTATGAAACAGAGCTGCAGAAACTGAATAAAGAAACTAATTTGTTTGAAGTGTCAGGATAACTTTTGTTTTCTAATTTTTCAAAATCAGAATCCTTTTCTGTTTAACCCAAAACGTGTATTTCTACATATCAGTCCAAAGCCTAGAAAATCCAAAAACTATTAGGGTTTACTTAATTCAATGCTAAGTATGTTTATACAATATTTGGGAACTGATAATAGACTTCTATATGCCAGATTTAGCATGATGCCATTCAGTGAAAGGGACTCAAAAAAAAAAAAAAAAAAAAAGAGGAAAAACATCAAATGTTTCATTTTTCATTATTACTAACTGCAGTATGAGGAGGGGCCAAAGTGGGGGAAACACACACACATGTACACGCATGTATACACACACTTCCTTTTCCATAGGCAGAACTGTGAAATACAACACTTATTTCTCAAATTTCAACCTAGATAATGTAAAGAATTTTTTTCCTTCTTATTCCATAAAGATTCTTAAATTTTCTTTGATAGTTTTCAATTGTTACCTTGTTTTTACTGAAGCCCTTCTCAAAAGGTGAGAGAAAATCCTATAAACTATAATCAGATTAAGTCAGTCTTTTCCAAAAGTTAAAAAAAGAAAACCATATAGTAAATTAAGTTAAAAGTAGAAGTTTAGTCCCTGGTACATTCAAATAGTAACAAGATAAAAACACAGTTCAAACACAGTAATCAACATTTTGATATAGGAAGGCACAGTATATTGTTATTAAAAACCAGCAATTCACTGATTAATATTTCCATGGAATAGCTAATCTGGCATTGATATTATTTCATTTGAAGTAGACTGCCTTGTGAAGTCAACTATACTTCAATATTATATATATATATATATATATAAAGAAAAAAAGTAGACATTAGTAGGGAGAAAAAAAAAGCCTGACTATGACTTTTAAGTTTCATTCAGTATTTCCAGGCAAAGTACAGTACATAATACTCAGTAGACATTTCATAATGACTAAGTGTGGCTGTCTACCTCTTGTAAAACTTTTATTTCAAATACAAATTTTAAAAAATTCTACAGTATAGAATATCATATCTAAACACTAAAAATCCTAAAAATGTTCAAAAAGCTTACAGAGAAACATGCTAAAGTATTACTATCTTCCTTTTCCCTGTAATGACTTGTTTCCTACTACCGAAAAAAATAACCCACAAAAGAGCTCAGATAGTTTTTTCTACAACAAAACTCACCAAAAATGTTGGTCTTTACAGTAAGTGCAAGATGAGTATTATTCCTCAAAATTTCAAGGGCCTTCACAAATGTAATATTCTCAAAGTTTTGTCCATTTACTTCCATTATCTTGAGGAAAGTGTTTGAAAAATAAAGAGTAAGACAGAAACAGTATTAGTTATTTCTGCAACCTTAATCTTAATGGTGAAACAATTTAAAAAATGTACCTATACATGGACAATGGTTATCCCTGTGAGAAGCGCAATTATTGTTTAATAGCTTTTTTCTATATTGTGGTATATTCCTAAATCTCCACCATAAACATTTTAAGTTCATTCCTTCTGGGATCATACTGGGAAAAAATTTTTAGAATATAATGTTTTATAATATGAAGGAAAAATTTTTATCGTGTCAGATCACCTAATAAAAATTACCACCTATGGTGGTGTGTGTGTGCGTGTGTTTGTGTGCACAAATTTTAGTGAATTAAAACATTAAAACAAATTTACTGCATTTAAAAGAGAGGTAAATTCATTTAAAAGAAGTATTCTAATTGCATCTAGTATCATTTCTGCCTCTGACTGAATCAAGCAGTCAAAAAGCAAGAAGCATAACTGTGATGGGATCTTGCTCCATCTGACGCATCCGACCCTTCATATCAGGGTGTCACAAACTTGGCTGTACCTCAGAATCATCAGGAAGTTTATTCAGAAAGTATGAATTCCAGAAAAAAAAGATAAAGAGACACAAAGAGAAAAATAAAATGTAGCACAGAGAACATATCTCGAGGACTGACACAGATTTCAAAAGGATAAAAAAAAAACAGTGAGAAATAAAATATTAGGAAAAGAAAAATCACAGAAGTAAAATATTCAGAGTTTCAAAAAAACCTTTAGTCTAAACAGTGAAATGGATCATCTAATTCCAGGCAATAAAATAAAACGATTTATTTTTTTAAAAACCTATTCCATGAATATTCTGAATTCCAAGAACTCAGAACACAGACTCTGTAAGCATCACTGTGAGGGATTGGTGGTGGCGGCCAAAGGTACTCAAGGAAGACACAGGTTGGCTTAGGCTTTTTGTGCAGGCCATACTAAAATGATGTGATACTTCCTGTGATTTCAGTGTTCTGAGGGAAAAATGACTGTGATCGAAGACTTTTATACTCCACTGAAGTATCATTAGACTAAATTTTTGGCTTCCTAAAAAAGTTTTGTCCATTTACTTCCATTATCTTGAGGAAAGTGTTTGAAAAATAAAGAGTAAGACAGAAACAGTATTAGTTATTTCTGCAACCTTAATCTTAATGGTGAAACAATTTAAAAAATGTACCTATACATGGACAATGGTTATCCCTGTGAGAAGCGCAATTATTGTTTAATAGCTTTTTTCTATATTGTGGTATATTCCTAAATCTCCACCATAAACATTTTAAGTTCATTCCTTCTGGGATCATACTGGGAAAAAATTTTTAGAATATAATGTTTTATAATATGAAGGAAAAATTTTTATCGTGTCAGATCACCTAATAAAAATTACCACCTATGGTGGTGTGTGTGTGCGTGTGTTTGTGTGCACAAATTTTAGTGAATTAAAACATTAAAACAAATTTACTGCTTTTAAAAAGAGAGGTAAATTCATTTAAAAGAAGTATTCTAATTGCATCTAGTATCATTTCTGCCTCTGACTGAATCAAGCAGTCAAAAAGCAAGAAGCATAACTGTGATGGGATCTTGCTCCATCTGACGCATCCGACCCTTCATATCAGGGTGTCACAAACTTGGCTGTACCTCAGAATCATCAGGAAGTTTATTCAGAAAGTATGAATTCCAGAAAAAAAAGATAAAGAGACACAAAGAGAAAAATAAAATGTAGCACAGAGAACATATCTCGAGGACTGACACAGATTTCAAAAGGATAAAAAAAAAACAGTGAGAAATAAAATATTAGGAAAAGAAAAATCACAGAAGTAAAATATTCAGAGTTTCAAAAAAACCTTTAGTCTAAACAGTGAAATGGATCATCTAATTCCAGGCAATAAAATAAAACGATTTATTTTTTTAAAAACCTATTCCATGAATATTCTGAATTCCAAGAACTCAGAACACAGACTCTGTAAGCATCACTGTGAGGGATTGGTGGTGGCGGCCAAAGGTACTCAAGGAAGACACAGGTTGGCTTAGGCTTTTTGTGCAGGCCATACTAAAATGATGTGATACTTCCTGTGATTTCAGTGTTCTGAGGGAAAAATGACTGTGATCGAAGACTTTTATACTCCACTGAAGTATCATTAGATACATAAGGGACAACATAAAACTAGAGTATGCATTTGCTCTTTTTTTTTTTTTTTTGCCTCTAAGCCATCATTTATTTTTCATCCACCTTTATTCTTTGGCTTGTGTGGGCCTCCCATTGCAGTGGCCTCTCTTGTTGCAGAGCACTGGCTCTGGGCACATGTGCTCCAGAGCACCGGCTCATAACTGGACACAACAGCCCAGTCATTCCTTGGCATGTGGGATCTTCCTGGGCCAGGGATCGAACCAGTGCCCCCTGCACTGCAAGGCGGACTCTCTACCCACTGGACCACCAGGAAAGCCCGCATTTGCCCTTTTTGCTGAAAAAACATATGTATTAGAAAAGGGACCAGAAGTGCTGAAAGACAATTGTGAGATAAATCAAAATAATGGGGACACGTGGCATAGACGAAATGGTGTGCAAATGTTTAAATGGTTCTTAGTGATAAGCTTATGAAACAATGCAAATGCCAAAAGACTCTTAGAGAATATTTTAATGTTAAACAATGACTTATAATCTACATCTAAAATCTCAGATGATTTCAACCATAATTGGGAGGACTGAGGAAAGAAGTAAAATAATGATAAATTTCTCTCCTCTCTTAAGAATGAAGGCACTGGATTTTTTTTCTTCTTCTGTGAAGAATGAGATTCTTAAGTACGTTTATAAAAAACATTGGATTGGGCTTCCCCTGGTGGTCCAGTGGGTAAGGACACTGCATTGCAGTGCAAGGGGCGCCGGTTTGAGCCCTGGCCTGGGAAGATCCCACGTGCTGCGGAGCAGCTGGACCGATGTGTCCAATTTTGGAGCCGGAGCTCTGGAGCGCATGCGCCCAGAGCCGGCGCTCTGCAGCGACAGATGCCACCGCAATGGGAGGTCCACAGGAGCCAAAGAACAAAGACGGATGAAAATAGAAAAATGAAAGACCAATAGAAGTGGCCCGCCTGCTCCCCTCCCTCCCCAACCCCCGCCCAAAAATAAATAAATAAATAAATCTTTAAAAAAAAAAAAATTGGATCAATAAATATAATGACTCCAAATTTCTAGCTCGTAGATATTCATAAATGAGTAGTCTGGGTAAGGGTCAGAAATCTCTAGTCTAAAAAGTTCCCTTAGGGGAAGAAGATTATCATTAAAACTACTTTGTACCAGAGTTTCTTTTCTAAAATTACAGCATTTACTTTTAAATTTTAAAGTATTTTATTAGGACATACGACTCACTTATATCAGAGCTTTTTAACTCCTTGCACTACTGATACCTGCATACTGATATCTGGGCTGGATAACTGCTGTGTGTACAACTGCTTTGTCATGGCGTGTTGCAAGCTATTTAGAAGTATCCCTGGCCTCTATCCACTACCTGCCAGTAGGAACTCCCAACTCACGACAATCAAAAATAACTCCAGACATTACCAAATTCCCCTAGGTGACAAAATCACTGCTGGTTGAAAGTCACTGTTCTGAAGTGTACAACTTTTCATACTGTAAATGACTGCTTGCTTGTTTGATTTTTGCCACGCGACGAGGCATGTGGGATCTTAGTTCCCTAACCAGGGACTGAACCTGTGGCCCCTGCAGTGGAAGCACAGACTGTTTACCAATGAACCACCAGGAAAGTCCCCGTGAATACCTTAATTTAAAAAAATACCTTATTATTACAAATAAAATAAAGTCACATTCTAAATGAGTGCATGAACAAACAGAACTTTCTGGAACAAAGTCAGCTTCCCAAATAATTTAGCTAGGTGAGAAACCACACTGGAGTACATGAGAATTATTTAGAGAGCTTTGTTTAAAACAGGATTCCCAGTCTTCACCTTTGCAGAATATGATCAATATGATTACTGAGGTAGCTCCAGGAATTGTATTTTTTCAGTAACAAGATTGTTAGCAAATAGTTCTGTTACCACAGGAAAATTATTTACACCAAAACCATCACTGATGGCAATCTCTGGCCACTTAATTTTAGACTTGTATGGACAGAAGCACTCACTCCTTTAAAACATGCTAGAGTTCTATCTCTCATGTCGATTCTTCTGGAATACTGTGAAGTTGCCAATTGATAGAGCTTCCTAATTCTTGAAGGAAGGGCAAAACCACCCATGTTGACAGTGGTCAGACTACCATGCTATATCAAATTTCCTATTAATAGTAATAGACATATGACAAATACATTTTTAAAATAAACCATTTAAAAATATCACTTCTAAAAAAAGGCCTACAAAAGTATTTCCTTAATTTGATCATGCTTACAAGAAGAACTATCAGATGAGGAAAAGAAGTAGTACACCTCTTACTCATAAAAAAGGCTTTCAATAGGTGTCATTTTCTTACCTGATCACCGCGTTTCAGTCCTGCATCAGCAGCTTTGCTACCAGGTTCTACACCTTCAACAAAAATACCAAATCCCCTCTCACTTCCTCCACTGAGGCTGAAGTGCAGAGGGGACTCCCGGGAAGCCTTCTGCAGCACAACCTGTCTCCACTTAGCCTTTGCAGCACAGGCAATATTCAACAACCGGAGATGGCCGTTCATTTTCTAGAAAGTAGAAAAGGGGTAAGATACTTATAAATGCATATATCTATTCATATAGGCTGTAAAAATTGTCACCTAAAATGATTAGAATTAGAGGAATATGTGAAATGTAGAGTAAATAAAGAACATATAAGTAGGGGTAAATTAAACTGAAGGAAGGAAGCCTTCCACTCCAGCGCACTCTCGAAGAGTAAGATCTCAGGCTTCCCTGGTGGTTCAATGGTAAGGAATCCGCCTATGAGTGCAGGAGATGCAGGTTTGATCCCTGATCCCGGAAGACCCCACATGCCACAGGGCAACTGAGACCATGCCCCACAACTACTGAGCCTTCTCTCTAGAGCCTGGGAGCTGCAACTACTGAAGACTGCATGCCTAGAGCCTGTGCTCTGCAGCAAGAGAAGCCACTGCAATGAGAAGCTTGTAGGCCACAAATGGAGAGTAGCCCCTACTCTCGCCAACTAGATAAAAGCCCTCGCAGCAACGAGGATCCAGCACAGCCAAAAATAAATAAATAATTTTTAAAAAGAGAGAGAATAAGATCTCTTAATAGGACTTTTTAAAATTTCTAGATGACAGTACTCTAAATCCTACTCAAAATGTAGAGTTCTTCTCTGGAATACTGTGAAGTTGCCAATTGATAGAGCTTCCTAATTCTTGAAGGAAGGGCAAAACCACCCATGTTGACAGTGGTCAGACTACCATGCTATATCAAATTTCCTATTAATAGTAATAGACATATGACAAATACATTTTAAAATAAACCATTTAAAAATATCACTTCTAAAAAAAGGCCTACAAAAGTATTTCCTTAATTTGATCATGCTTACAAGAAGAACTATCAGATGAGGAAAAGAAGTAGTACACCTCTTACTCATAAAAAAGGCTTTCAATAGGTGTCATTTTCTTACCTGATCACCGCGTTTCAGTCCTGCATCAGCAGCTTTGCTACCAGGTTCTACACCTTCAACAAAAATACCAAATCCCCTCTCACTTCCTCCACTGAGGCTGAAGTGCAGAGGGGACTCCCGGGAAGCCTTCTGCAGCACAACCTGTCTCCACTTAGCCTTTGCAGCACAGGCAATATTCAACAACCGGAGATGGCCGTTCATTTTCTAGAAAGTAGAAAAGGGGTAAGATACTTATAAATGCATATATCTATTCATATAGGCTGTAAAAATTGTCACCTAAAATGATTAGAATTAGAGGAATATGTGAAATGTAGAGTAAATAAAGAACATATAAGTAGGGGTAAATTAAACTGAAGGAAGGAAGCCTTCCACTCCAGCGCACTCTCGAAGAGTAAGATCTCAGGCTTCCCTGGTGGTTCAATGGTAAGGAATCCGCCTATGAGTGCAGGAGATGCAGGTTTGATCCCTGATCCCGGAAGACCCCACATGCCACAGGGCAACTGAGACCATGCCCCACAACTACTGAGCCTTCTCTCTAGAGCCTGGGAGCTGCAACTACTGAAGACTGCATGCCTAGAGCCTGTGCTCTGCAGCAAGAGAAGCCACTGCAATGAGAAGCTTGTAGGCCACAAATGGAGAGTAGCCCCTACTCTCGCCAACTAGA
Organism: Tragulus kanchil; assembly: GCA_022376925.1. NCBI lineage: Eukaryota > Metazoa > Chordata > Mammalia > Artiodactyla > Tragulidae > Tragulus > Tragulus kanchil. The sequence goes on along the minus strand of JAIOJX010000029.1, from coordinate 49,016,124 downwards.
TAAAAGCCCTCGCAGCAACGAGGATCCAGCACAGCCAAAAATAAATAAATAATTTTTAAAAAGAGAGAGAATAAGATCTCTTAATAGGACTTTTTAAAATTTCTAGATGACAGGTTAGAAAAGATTCCAAAGTGATGTCTCATTTACAGCGTGATGACAAAGTCTTCATTTTCTGAATCTTGGTAATACGTCCTCTGCACTACCATCACGCTTATCTCCTGGCTGTTACATAAAACCAGAATCTTTTCAAGTCTTTATTTAAAACTTTAAAGGGCTTCAACCACATTCCCAAACACTGTCTAATATTCAAAGACACTTTAAAGTCTCCATTTCTTCCACAAACATTATTTCTATATTATTTTAGATCATCATTAAACTCAGTTAACATTCTAACTTCCAGGTTCTAATATCAGTTTAATATATCAGTTGAGAATTCAACTATTCTCAAATACTGTATTAAGTAAATCTCACATCCATAAAAAAAGCTGAGTTTTTTTTCAGGTTAGAAAACAAGTTTTATACCTATTCTGATTCTATATAACAGCCTGAAGTATGAACTAGAATTCAGTAAATACTTGATGACTGACTCAATTACTAGGGGAAAAAAATCTCATGATTGTAAGGTAGTTTCTTTCCATATTTTCATAAGTCCCTTGAATATTTACATAGTCGACACTGGAAGAGTCAAATGATGTTGGTGAACCTCTGTAGGGGCCTCTTAATCAAGTTCCCTCTTCATTCTCCCCATTTTGCATAGAGCAGATATGCTGCTGAAAAGGCTATAGGAACCAAGAGGTAAAGAAAGGGACCAAAAAAAATCAGAAATTTTCCTCCCTTTATTCAATTTAATCCACTTCTACTCTGTGAGCAATAACAATGGTTTTTGAAAAACTGCCCTGTTAAGTTTAGTTTGTGGATTCTTATGTTCACTGCTTCACTATTATCCCCATGACAATCAAAACCATCTAGAGGCTACTATCTACAAAATAAGACAAGTGAGACATATAAGTCTGGACAACCTATCCAAGTTCACGTATCTACCAGGTGAAGTCTGAATTGAGGCAATCTAACTCTTGAGCTGCATTATCATTTACTTTCTAAAGTATCAAGTCACTTGCTTTAACTTTTTATGAGCAATAATTAAATAAATAATTTTTAAAAAGAGAGAGAATAAGATCTCTTAATAGGACTTTTTAAAATTTCTAGATGACAGGTTAGAAAAGATTCCAAAGTGATGTCTCATTTACAGCGTGATGACAAAGTCTTCATTTTCTGAATCTTGGTAATACGTCCTCTGCACTACCATCACGCTTATCTCCTGGCTGTTACATAAAACCAGAATCTTTTCAAGTCTTTATTTAAAACTTTAAAGGGCTTCAACCACATTCCCAAACACTGTCTAATATTCAAAGACACTTTAAAGTCTCCATTTCTTCCACAAACATTATTTCTATATTATTTTAGATCATCATTAAACTCAGTTAACATTCTAACTTCCAGGTTCTAATATCAGTTTAATATATCAGTTGAGAATTCAACTATTCTCAAATACTGTATTAAGTAAATCTCACATCCATAAAAAAAGCTGAGTTTTTTTTCAGGTTAGAAAACAAGTTTTATACCTATTCTGATTCTATATAACAGCCTGAAGTATGAACTAGAATTCAGTAAATACTTGATGACTGACTCAATTACTAGGGGGAAAAAAAAATCTCATGATTGTAAGGTAGTTTCTTTCCATTTTTCATAAGTCCCTTGAATATTTACATAGTCGACACTGGAAGAGTCAAATGATGTTGGTGAACCTCTGTAGGGGCCTCTTAATCAAGTTCCCTCTTCATTCTCCCCATTTTGCATAGAGCAGATATGCTGCTGAAAAGGCTATAGGAACCAAGAGGTAAAGAAAGGGACCAAAAAAAATCAGAAATTTTCCTCCCTTTATTCAATTTAATCCACTTCTACTCTGTGAGCAATAACAATGGTTTTTGAAAAACTGCCCTGTTAAGTTTAGTTTGTGGATTCTTATGTTCACTGCTTCACTATTATCCCCATGACAATCAAAACCATCTAGAGGCTACTATCTACAAAATAAGACAAGTGAGACATATAAGTCTGGACAACCTATCCAAGTTCACGTATCTACCAGGTGAAGTCTGAATTGAGGCAATCTAACTCTTGAGCTGCATTATCATTTACTTTCTAAAGTATCAAGTCACTTGCAACAGACAACCAAGTTGTAATTCAAAGGCTTTATATCTCATACGGAGAACAAAACAGATTTATAAATAGCTACCATGAAAGTTAAGAAGATCTTGAGGGTATTATCTTAGGTGTTATATATTAAAAATCAATGAAATAGCAGGCAGAAGGGACATTTAGAGAGTCTAATGTAGGTCTGATAGCTTATGTATATTTGTATGCCTAAATCAGTTAAGACTCTGGAAGAAACATGAGTTTTGTTTGGGTTGAAGTAGCAGAGGATGAACTGAAATCTAGAATACAGATTTGAAAGTTCTCAGAACAGACATTTAAGACACAGGAAAAGGTAAAGTCTATTGAGTTGTTATTCGTCAGTGGGAAGATGGAAGAGGTTGGTAAGAAAACCAAAACCATGAAGAATATAATTCTGAGACTTACTGTATCTTCCAGATTTTTTTCAAATTCCTCTAGAAATCGAGTCATAGCAGGATCACCTTCAAAATCATTGAAATGATTATTTACCCATAATAATACAATCCGTGTTACCTGTGGAAACATGCAAGAGGCAGCACACGATTAAATGAGATTAAATGAGATTAAATGCACTCTTCCTGCAAAAGTAAGTTTCAAAAGCATGTCCTAAACCGAGGGGCAACATAGCTTTACGGCTAAGCCCTTTGCCTACCCTCTCACACATGAAAGGCTCTTTTTTTTTTTTTAAGATTTATTGATTTGTTTATTTTTGGGCGGGGTTGGGTTGGGGAGGGAAGAGAGTGGGCGGGCCACTTCTATTGGTCTATGAGAGGCTCTTTTTAGCACAGAGACACCCTTTAGTTTGAACTTTTGTTTCTTTACATACACAAGCAACAGAAGAACCAAGGCTTCGTCTTCACTGAGAAAGCAAGCCTGAACACTAACATGTAAGAGGGACATGGGATGTTTATCTTGAATAGTATGTTAAACTACAAACTTCTAAGGGCAGGCAAATGTCAAACTGAGACTGTTCACCAAATATAACAAAAATCTGAAACCGGGCTTCCCTGGTGGTCCAGTGGGTAAGGACACCGCACTGCAAGGGTGCCGGTTGGATCCCTGCCCTGGGAAGATCCCACGTGCCGCAGAGCGGCTGGACCCACGTGTCCAATTACCGAGCTGGAGCTCTGGAGTGCATGCGCCCAGAGCCGGTGCTCTGCGACAACAGAGGCCACCACAATGGGAGGCCCACACAGGCCAAAGAACAAAGATGGATGAAAATGGATAAATGAAACCAATAGAAGTGGCCCGCCCATCCCCCTCCCTCCCCACCCCCACCCCCAATAATAAACGAATAAATAAATCTTTAAAAAAAAAAAAATCTGAAACCTCCTTTGTAAATACTGTGAATTTTCAAATTAATGAAATAATTTATTACTTTGTGCCACAGATTAACAAAACAGTTAAAAACAAACAAATGGATGTTGAATTAAACACAGGGAACACTACTCAACACTCTATGGTGATCTATTATGGGAAGGAAATCGGAAAAAAAGATGGGCTATATGTATACTATATACTCACTTTGCTGTATAGCAGTAACCAACATTATAAACAAACTATACTGCAATAAACATTAAAAAAACCTTAAGAACATTAAGAAACATTCTGAACATTAAAAAAACACACAGGAGCCAAGATAAATCAAAAGAAACAAGCCAAAGAATTTTCCTAAATCTAAATTAAAAAAACAGTGGCTAACAATACAAATAATGTGTCATATACTTGCAAAATTGTGGTAAAAATGCACATAAAATCCACCATTTTAACCACTTTAAAGTGTACAATCCAGTGACATTTATCCCATTCTCAATCACATACAGCCATCCCCATGACCTAGTTCTGGAACACCACCACAAAAGAAAACCCCACTCCCAGTAAGCGGTCACCTCCCTTTCTGCTCTCTTTCTAGCTCAGAACAGTTTTCTGCCTGTGATCTGTCTACCTGGATACCTCATACAATAAATGATCTTTCATGACTGGCCTTTTTGACTTAGCATATTTTCAAGGTTTATGCATGTATCAGTATTTCACTTCTTTTTATAGCTGAATAATGTTTCACTATATAGGATGCCATATGGTGTCTATCCATTCATCAGCTGATGGAGATCTGAGTGGTTTCTACTTTCTGGCCATCATCAACAGTGCTACTATGAACATTTGTTGAACAAACTCTTGTTGGCACACCATCAGCCTTTGTGGCTACATGCTTCCAAGAGTATGCTTCCAAGAGTAGAACTACACTGTTTTATATTACTACAAGCAATGTATGGGAATTCCATTTTCTCCAGATCAACATCCTTGAAAAGTTTGATATTTCCTTTCCTATTTTAAGTTGTCTTAGCAGGTTTGAAACAGACTATCACTGTGGTTTTGATTTGCTTTCTCCTACAACTAATAACACTGAACAACTATTTCATGTGATTGCTGCCGATTTACACATCTTCTTGGGAGAAATACCTGAGTCCTTCATCCATTTTAAATTGTATCGTCTTTTTGCTGTTGAACTGTAAGAGTTCTTTATACATTCTGGATACTAGACCCTTGTAAGACATGATTTGCAAATATATTCTCCTATCCCATGTGTTGTTCTGTCTTTCCTGATAGTTTCTCTAATGTAGATAATGTTTTAATTCTGATGAAATTCAGTATATCCATTGTTTCAACCAGTGCTTTGCATTGGGAAATCATTGCTTAATCCAGAGTCATGATTTTTTTCTCTTTTCTTTTAATATAGATATAAGGCAAAGGTAAAATTTCATTCTTTTACACATGAATATCTGTTGATGCTCAGTCACTAAATCATGTCTGACTCTGCGACCCCATGAACTGCAACATGCCAGGCTTCCCTGTCCTTCACTATCTCCTGGAGTTTGCTCAAACTCATATGCATTGAGTCAATGATGCCATACAACCATCTCATCCACTGTAGCCCCCTTTTCCTGTTGTCCTCAATCTTTCCTAGCATGAGGGTTTTTCCAATGAGTCGGTTTTCACATCAGGTGGCCAAAGTATTGGTGGAGCTTGAGCTTCAGTGTCATTCTTTCCAATGAATATTTAGGGTTAATTTCCTTTAGGATTGACTGCTTTAATCTACTTGTTGTCCAAAGGTCTAGCTGTCTCAAGAGTCTTCTCCAACACCACAGTTCAAAAGCATCAGTTCTTTAGCACTCAGCTTTGTTTATGGTCCAACTCTCACATCCATACATGACAACTGGGAAACCTACAGCTGTGACTATCTGGTGGTCTGTCACAGCTATTCTTTCAAGGAGCAAGTGTCTTTTAATTTCATGGCTGCAGTCACTGTGTGCATTGCTTTTGAAGCCCAAGAAAAGAAAATCTGACACTGTTTCCACATTTTCCCCAACTATTTGCCACAAAGTGATAGGACCAGATGCCACGATCTTCGTTTTTTGAATGCTGAGTTTCAAGCCAGGTTTTTTCATTCTCCTCTTTCGTCTTCATCAAGAGCCTCTGTAGTTCTTCTTCCCTTTCTGCCATTAAAGTGGTATTCACCTGTAGGTCTGAGGCCGGTGGTATTTCGCCTGTCAGTCTTGATAGCAGCTTAAGATTTGTCCAGCCCTGCATTTCACATGATATACTCTGCATATAAATTAAATAAGCAGGGTGACAATATACAGCCTGGATGCACTCCTGTCCCAATTCTGAACCAGTCTGCTCATCTATGTCTGTTTCTAACTGTTGCTTCGTCTTGTATACTGGTTTCTAAGGAGGCAGTTTGGTCTGGTATTCCTATCTCATTAAAAATATTCCACAGCTTGTTGTGATCCACAAGCCATAAGTGCTTTCTTTTGGAAGGGGGTTGATGCATAGTTTCTCTAATGTAGATAATGTTTTAATTCTGATGAAATTCAGTATATCCATTGTTTCAACCAGTGCTTTGCATTGGGAAATCATTGCTTAATCCAGAGTCATGATTTTTCTCTTTTCTTTTAATATAGATATAAGGCAAAGGTAAAATTTCATTCTTTTACACATGAATATCTGTTGATGCTCAGTCACTAAATCATGTCTGACTCTGCGACCCCATGAACTGCAACATGCCAGGCTTCCCTGTCCTTCACTATCTCCTGGAGTTTGCTCAAACTCATATGCATTGAGTCAATGATGCCATACAACCATCTCATCCACTGTAGCCCCCTTTTCCTGTTGTCCTCAATCTTTCCTAGCATGAGGGTTTTTTCCAATGAGTCGGTTTTTCACATCAGGTGGCCAAAGTATTGGTGGAGCTTGAGCTTCAGTGTCATTCTTTCCAATGAATATTTAGGGTTAATTTCCTTTAGGATTGACTGCTTTAATCTACTTGTTGTCCAAAGGTCTAGCTGTCTCAAGAGTCTTCTCCAACACCACAGTTCAAAAGCATCAGTTCTTTAGCACTCAGCTTTGTTTATGGTCCAACTCTCACATCCATACATGACAACTGGGAAACCTACAGCTGTGACTATCTGGTGGTCTGTCACAGCTATTCTTTCAAGGAGCAAGTGTCTTTTAATTTCATGGCTGCAGTCACTGTGTGCATTGCTTTTGAAGCCCAAGAAAAGAAAATCTGACACTGTTTCCACATTTTCCCCAACTATTTGCCACAAAGTGATAGGACCAGATGCCACGATCTTCGTTTTTTGAATGCTGAGTTTCAAGCCAGGTTTTTTCATTCTCCTCTTTCGTCTTCATCAAGAGCCTCTGTAGTTCTTCTTCCCTTTCTGCCATTAAAGTGGTATTCACCTGTAGGTCTGAGGCCGGTGGTATTTCGCCTGTCAGTCTTGATAGCAGCTTAAGATTTGTCCAGCCCTGCATTTCACATGATATACTCTGCATATAAATTAAATAAGCAGGGTGACAATATACAGCCTGGATGCACTCCTGTCCCAATTCTGAACCAGTCTGCTCATCTATGTCTGTTTCTAACTGTTGCTTCGTCTTGTATACTGGTTTCTAAGGAGGCAGTTTGGTCTGGTATTCCTATCTCATTAAAAATATTCCACAGCTTGTTGTGATCCACAAGCCAAAGGCTTCAGCGTAGACAATGAAGTAGACACAGATTTTCTTTTGGAATTTCCTTGCTTTTTCTGTGATCCAGCAGATGTTGGCAATTTGATCTCTGGTTCCTCTGCCTTTTCTAAAACCAGCTTGTACACTTGGTTCACATACTACTGAAGCTTAGCTTAAAGGATTTTGAGCATCATCTTGCTGCCATGTGAAATGAATGCAATTGCTGGGACTGGAAGGAAAACTGACCTTATCCAGTCCTGTGGCCACTGCTGAGTTTTCCAAATTTGCTGGCATAATGAGTACAGCACTTTAACAGCATCATCTTTTCGAATCTGAAATAGCTCAGCTGGAATTCCAACACCTATACTCACTTTATAGTAATCCTTCCTAAGGCCCACATGACTTTACACTCCAGGATGTCTGGCTCTAGGAAAGTGACCACACCATCGTGGTTATCTGAGTCATTAAGATCTTTTTAGTACAGTTCTTCTGTGTATTCTTTTCACATCTTCTTAATCTCTTCTGCTTCTGTTAGGTCCTTTCCATTTCTGTCCCTTATTGAGCCTTTCGTTGCACAAAATGTTCCCTTGGTATCTCCAATTTTCTTAAAGTGATTTCTAGATTTTGCATCCTATTGTTTTCCTCTATTTGTTTGCATTGTTCACTTAAGAAGGGTTTCTTCTCTCCTTGCTATTCTCCGAAACTCTGCATTCAGTGGAGTATATCTTTCCCTTTCTCCTTTACCTTTTGCTTCTCTTCATTCTCAGCTATTTGTAATATGGATATTTATTTGTCCATAAATCATGTATTTGTTCATTCTCTAGCATGCCTTTATTTTCTCAGCAACCTAAACAACTATACATATTTTCAAAAGCAGAGTAAAGGCAAGCCTGTAGTTTTGGATACTTTAGCCTGACTCTTTTATCTATTTAATTTCCTTTAAAGTATAACTCAGAAAGATATGCCAGGCAATTATGGTATTACTTTTATTTTTCTTAAAATAGTAAGTAACTTTCTATTACTGATATTACTAGTTTTTCCACAAAAAAGTACAAACACTCCATAAAATAAAGCAAGATAATCTACTTAAAATAGCCAAGGTTTGATGCAAAAGGGAAAAAAAGAACCCAACAAATTCAATGCCTCAATGCCACATCTAAAGACGTCACAGTAGTGACAACTTAGGTCAAAAAGATAAACTTTTAAAATGATTAAGTCTTTAACTCAGAAAAATTAATGAATTTCTATTATTTCTATTTAGATATTATTTCTAAGCCCTCTTGAAAAAAATTTACTTGGTGAATATTCTTTCTAAACCATTAAATGACTGTGAAATGTTTTATTGATCTCCTCTGAAACAACTAAGTATTTTGACAAAGTGCAAGACTACTATTCTGTATTTGCTACATTTTCAGCTATACCACAACCTGATTTAAATCTCTGCCTTCTAAAAGGCAAATTATCCACTTTTAATATGCTATCTTATCATAAAAGTAACCAGGTATGTCTATACTGATTCATTAATTTTTTAGGTGAATTGACTCTTACAAAAATAAGCATTTAATCTGACAACTGCAAAAGACTTTAGGGAAATATAAAGGTTAAAATCACTTTCATGCCCTTTATAGTTATAAAACCAACCTTATCCCTTAAGCTGTCAATTTTAAACCATTCCAATAGTTTGGTCCCAACATCCAAAGGACTTTCAAGAAATGTTCTATAAGTTAATAGGAAATCTTCTATATAAGTTGGGTCCACAATGGAATGCTCTTCTATTAAATGCATGATGAGACGCTCAGGCGTTGCCTAAAAATGAAAACAAAGGAAGGATTAGAAAATAAACAAGTAGCTCGGGAATCAAAGGATTCCTATTGATTACTTCCCTTTGTAGCTGCTCTATTATGAAGTACTAAAAGTCCAGTTTCATCTTTAAAACCCTCCAGTTGTCTCTCAAGGTTGTAGTCTATCATCACCCAGAAGTTTAGAGAGAAAAAAGAAAGGCAAAAGAATAAACATGCACAGCAGCCTTAAATTGGCTGTAGCCGTTTTTATCGGTATTTCATCACAGCAGTGGGGGGATAAATTAGTGATTGTCTAGAGTAAAAAGAAGGAAAAGGAGATTTGCTGGTGTTCCAGGGGTTCAAAGTCCATCTTGCGGGCTTCCCTGGTGGTATAGTGGGTAAAGAGCCCGCCTTGCAGTGTAAGGCGCACTGGTTCTATCCCTGCCCAAGAAGATCCCACATGCTGTGGAATGGCTGGACCAGTGTGTCCAAACTGCAAGCCAGCACTCTGGAGCGTGTGGCAAGAGAGGCCGCTGCAATGTGAGGCCCACAAAAGCCAAAGAATAAAGATGGATGAAAATTAAATAAAGAACCAATAAAAGAGGCCAAAGTTAAAATAATAATAATGATAATAATAAAACAGGTCAAAACTAAATTTAAAAAAAGAAAAAAAAATCCATCTTGCAATACAGGGGACATCAGAATTCAATCCCTGGTCCGGGAAGATCTTACATGCCGTGGAGTAACTAAGTCTGAGTACCATAACTACTGAGTCAGCACTCCACAGCCTGCGACCCACAACTACTGAACCCACATTCTGCAACTACTAAAGCCTGCACGTCTATAGCGCATGCTCTGCAACAAGAGAAGCCACCGTAACGAGAATCCTGCACACCACAATGAAGAGTAGCCTCCAACTGCTGCAACGAAAGAAAGCTCCTCGTAGCAACAAATATCCACCACAGTCAAAAAATAAAAAAGAGAAAGAAGGCGTGAAAATTAAACCAAAGGAGTATTTTAAATACATAAAGCCTTCTTCCAAATTTAATCATCCTTAAATTCCTTTCTGTCCCATGTTATGGCAACAACACAGTTCAAGAGAGCTTGTTTTATTGTTGTCACTTCCTGGAATAGAAGTTTCCTCTTCTACGGTTTCTCCATTCCAGTTCACTAGAGGAACCAGAAGTTCTATAGATAGTTTTTACATTAATTCGGAGTTTAACTGATTGCCTGTTTCCCAATTTATAAAAAGGAATGCAAGCAAAATCTATCTACTGGTCCTCCTTGAATTCCTGAATCAATGTTAAAATTTATTTCTTTAGCAGCATTTTCACAAATGGGTACACAGAAATGCAGAAATAAACCCAGTATTAAGTCAAATATAAAAACCAACTGGTAGTGGATCAGGGATATGCACATGACTGATCTGGGAACACACATGTCTGTGAACAACAAAACTCTGTAAAAACTTTAAAAAAAACCCAACAACTGTTTCCCATAACCTCAGATTTCAATTTGGTGCATTCTTCCTAAAGATTTCACTGGCCAGAATTACTGCATACCAAACAATACATTAATACTAACAGTGTTCTTATTTAAAAGTTTAAATTAAAAAGGATACCCACTGCCAATAAGGTGTGTAAATGATTTCTCTAGAAGGATGTCAAAGGAAAGGCTCTTCAAATCACCTATTCAAGGACAACCACGGGCCATTTCTATTCTTCTGCTACACTACACTCAAAACTAAATTTAAAAAAAGAAAAAAAAATCCATCTTGCAATACAGGGGACATCAGAATTCAATCCCTGGTCCGGGAAGATCTTACATGCCGTGGAGTAACTAAGTCTGAGTACCATAACTACTGAGTCAGCACTCCACAGCCTGCGACCCACAACTACTGAACCCACATTCTGCAACTACTAAAGCCTGCACGTCTATAGCGCATGCTCTGCAACAAGAGAAGCCACCGTAACGAGAATCCTGCACACCACAATGAAGAGTAGCCTCCAACTGCTGCAACGAAAGAAAGCTCCTCGTAGCAACAAATATCCACCACAGTCAAAAAATAAAAAAGAGAAAGAAGGCGTGAAAATTAAACCAAAGGAGTATTTTAAATACATAAAGCCTTCTTCCAAATTTAATCATCCTTAAATTCCTTTCTGTCCCATGTTATGGCAACAACACAGTTCAAGAGAGCTTGTTTTATTGTTGTCACTTCCTGGAATAGAAGTTTCCTCTTCTACGGTTTCTCCATTCCAGTTCACTAGAGGAACCAGAAGTTCTATAGATAGTTTTTACATTAATTCGGAGTTTAACTGATTGCCTGTTTCCCAATTTATAAAAAGGAATGCAAGCAAAATCTATCTACTGGTCCTCCTTGAATTCCTGAATCAATGTTAAAATTTATTTCTTTAGCAGCATTTTCACAAATGGGTACACAGAAATGCAGAAATAAACCCAGTATTAAGTCAAATATAAAAACCAACTGGTAGTGGATCAGGGATATGCACATGACTGATCTGGGAACACACATGTCTGTGAACAACAAAACTCTGTAAAAACTTTAAAAAAAACCCAACAACTGTTTCCCATAACCTCAGATTTCAATTTGGTGCATTCTTCCTAAAGATTTCACTGGCCAGAATTACTGCATACCAAACAATACATTAATACTAACAGTGTTCTTATTTAAAAGTTTAAATTAAAAAGGATACCCACTGCCAATAAGGTGTGTAAATGATTTCTCTAGAAGGATGTCAAAGGAAAGGCTCTTCAAATCACCTATTCAAGGACAACCACGGGCCATTTCTATTCTTCTGCTACACTACACTCAAAAACCCACTAAGAATGCCACACTGGGTCTGTCATTCAGACAAATCAGTTTGACGTCGCTTAGGTCAGATATAGCTAAGTCAGGGGTGGAAATGATCGACACATTAAATTAAAGAAAGGCCATTATTCTGATTAGCTAAATCACAAAGGAGGGATCTCTGTGGAGATTAGGCTATATTTTAAAAAGCCATATATATTTAAAGACAAGTCCCATCGTCAAGCAAAGCCATGTTACCAAATCACTACCATCCAACAGGGTAGGATGCGGGGAGACAGGGTATGCAGAGTGGGCAGGTAAAAACGAGAGCTGGCTGGAAGAGGTTGGTTATGCTGATCAAGTAAGTAAATGTACAGAGCATAACAAGAGCCACTGTTAGGTAAGGTATGTACAAATAAGAAAAGTAAAAAACCCTCTGTGGTACAGTACTGGAACTGGGAGTACCAATATGAACTTCTGACTAAGACAGATATAAGAAGTTATAGGTGTGTATGAATTTATAGTAAATAAATACACATATTTTCTATCTCTCTGATGAAAGGTTCTAGAAGCAATGACCTCACAGTAGCCATGAATAGAGTGAGTCTCCAGATCTTGGGTTTTAAACACTCTTATCCACTGGGAGGATACAGGGCTCTCTGGATGTCTGGATTCCAGAGCAGGAGCAGGCCAAGTAAAAGATGAGCCTGGGACATCTTGTTTTGCCAGATAACAAGGAAGTTCTCAAAACTAATGGGATTATGCCAAAGGAATACAAGAATCAACAACCTTAAGAGGGTCCCACTGGCCAAATCTGGGACAATCTAGACAATCACAACAATCCTGGTGGTAAAGGAATACATGAGACCAAAACAGTATAATTAAAGAGAGAGAATGCTCATTCTTACAGCATAATGACAATAAATGCAGAAGAATAATGGAAAAGGAAAATCACCATTTCAAGCAGGAGGAGTCAATTGAAGTGAAGACTGGTACACAGAGGTGTTTGGAAGACATACTGACACTATCCCAGAATACCAATGCTTTAAATGCTCATCAACTGTGAAATGTTAACAGGGAATCTAAGTCAAGATACTCTCTATATTGTTTTTGCAACTTTTCTGTACGTTTGAAATTATATAAAAAAAAATAACAGTAATAAGGCTCAACATGAACCTTCATAAAAAGGATAGCCTGTGAAAACACATATATTCTTTTTTTTTCCTACATAGAAAGCTTATACTTTCTTTTTTATATATACAGCTTTTTTTATATACAGCTTAGGAAAAGGACTGTTGAGAAATAGCCTGACTCATAAGGAATATCTGATCTGACACCAATCCCTCTTATTGTTAAATAAGCTGCTGCACTTACAATGAAAAATAACACATCTATTTATTTTGCAGCCAAGACTAGCTTGAAAAGAAAAAAAGGTTATGCATTTATTTCCTGTCTTCCAACTATAATTGCTCTATTTTACATCTGAGTGTGCTCAGTCATGTCCGACTCTTTGTCATCCATAGACTGTAGCCCACCAGGCTCCTCTGTTCAAGGGATTTCCCAGGCAAGAATACTTGTGGAGTGAGTTGCCATTTCCTTCTCCAGATTTAGATGTCATTAAGACAGGGAGTTGCGAAAGTGGAAGGCCTGGGGCAAGGACAAGGGGAGAGAGGGAATCAGAGAAGGGAAAACAGAATGGATATTAATACTCAGATTGTACAGCAGGCTACAGCTTTTGCTCTGCCACAAGCTGGCCCGAATAAAGTCCTGCCACACCATCCTCATTTTCAGATAACAAAACTGAGGTTCAGAGACGCTAATGTCTATTTTCAATGACACAGAGATCCAGTAAGCTCTCTGCATCTTCATCTAGGATTTTTTATGCATTTATGTATAAAGTCCTCTCAATTTCTGTTTTGTTTCTATATGCTGCTGTCTTTGATGAAATTAACTCCCATTATCAGTGGATCATAAATTTGAGAAGGAAAAATCTGACTGATATGTTCTAAATAATATCTTTTCATACTGATATTAAATGGGAATGTCATCCTTACCCAAGAAAATATTGTGAAAACCAACAGAGAAAAAGTCAAAAGAACACATTTATATACACTGGAACCCAAAGTAACTGAATTATCTTGCACTACTCAGTAAGTGCTTCAAAGTCTTTTAGACAATAAAACTAATAATAAGTAAAAACACCCACCTTGATCACAATGTGTCCTTTCCTGGTTCCACTTCGATCCAGTTCACGGTGCTCATGTACCATAACAATTTCTCCCTCTTCTTCAACTTTATGGGTATTTTTTTCCACATGATTTAAAATTCTCCAATAATCCTGCTGGGCTATGCAGACAAACTGTCCGAGAATAACATGGGGACAATTAATAAACCTATAATACATAAATATATCACTATGCACCAGGGCAGAGCACAAAGATAAGAACTCAAGTGGCATCAGTTCTTTTTTTCCTTAACCCCTTTACTCCTGAACAAAAGTTAAGATAAAATAAGTAATTCACCCACAAAGAGACCTCGGTTAAATCCGTTTGAATTCTGCTCTAAAAGGAGAAGTGAGCATCTACTTCTTTTAAAACTGCCACTATGTAAAGAAACCATGAAGCAGGAGTAAGTTAGAAACAAACAACTAAGAAGTTCCTATTTCTTCCTCTATTAAAAAACCAAAAGGAGACTGAGCTGCAAAAAGAAAAATACAGTTTAAAAGACAGGGAGTTGCGAAAGTGGAAGGCCTGGGGCAAGGACAAGGGGAGAGAGGGAATCAGAGAAGGGAAAACAGAATGGATATTAATACTCAGATTGTACAGCAGGCTACAGCTTTTGCTCTGCCACAAGCTGGCCCGAATAAAGTCCTGCCACACCATCCTCATTTTCAGATAACAAAACTGAGGTTCAGAGACGCTAATGTCTATTTTCAATGACACAGAGATCCAGTAAGCTCTCTGCATCTTCATCTAGGATTTTTTATGCATTTATGTATAAAGTCCTCTCAATTTCTGTTTTGTTTCTATATGCTGCTGTCTTTGATGAAATTAACTCCCATTATCAGTGGATCATAAATTTGAGAAGGAAAAATCTGACTGATATGTTCTAAATAATATCTTTTCATACTGATATTAAATGGGAATGTCATCCTTACCCAAGAAAATATTGTGAAAACCAACAGAGAAAAAGTCAAAAGAACACATTTATATACACTGGAACCCAAAGTAACTGAATTATCTTGCACTACTCAGTAAGTGCTTCAAAGTCTTTTAGACAATAAAACTAATAATAAGTAAAAAACACCCACCTTGATCACAATGTGTCCTTTCCTGGTTCCACTTCGATCCAGTTCACGGTGCTCATGTACCATAACAATTTCTCCCTCTTCTTCAACTTTATGGGTATTTTTTTCCACATGATTTAAAATTCTCCAATAATCCTGCTGGGCTATGCAGACAAACTGTCCGAGAATAACATGGGGACAATTAATAAACCTATAATACATAAATATATCACTATGCACCAGGGCAGAGCACAAAGATAAGAACTCAAGTGGCATCAGTTCTTTTTTTCCTTAACCCCTTTACTCCTGAACAAAAGTTAAGATAAAATAAGTAATTCACCCACAAAGAGACCTACGAAGTTAAATCCGTTTGAATTCTGCTCTAAAAGGAGAAGTGAGCATCTACTTCTTTTAAAACTGCCACTATGTAAAGAAACCATGAAGCAGGAGTAAGTTAGAAACAAACAACTAAGAAGTTCCTATTTCTTCCTCTATTAAAAAACCAAAAAGGAGACTGAGCTGATTAATATCAGAAATTTATTAGGCATATTCTCTTTAAAATACATACAGTTTAATTCCACAAATATTTGAGTCAGATATAAAATCTAGTTTTCTTTTCAAACTTCCATTTCTCAAATCAAGATATTTTATCTTGAGGAAGGAAAAAGGCTCAGCCATTTAAAGTAAAGAATCGAGAGAACAACAACAAAAAAGAACAAAAGAACATACACTGCTATATATAAAATGAATAACCAACACGGACCTACGATACAGCACATGGAACTCTGCTCATATGTTATGTAGCAGCCTGGATGGGAGGGGTGAGTACATGTATATTTATGGCTAAGTCCCTTTGCTGTCTACCTGAAACTATCGTAACACTGATAATTGGCAATATTCCAATATATAATAAGACGTTAAAAAAAAAGACACCAGAGAACACAACCAGAGATAAGCTCACCTGACAATCATCTACTTTAGTCCTCACAACTCCATGCATGTACTGCTTATCCAGAGTGGGTGTAACTCCAAAACTGTTTCCCATGAAGAGATTTTCAACTCTTCCATCTAGATGACTAATTTCCACAGTGCCATTTAAAATAACATACCACGAATCAAGCTACAGAGGACAAGACAGGTTTTAAGAATCTTTGGGAAAAACGGTTATGTGTTAACACTGAAAAATAACTGATTAGTACATAGGACTCATATAATTTAAGATTTATTTATTTATTTATTTTGGGTGGGGGTGGGGTTGGGGAGGGAGAGGAGTGGGCGGGCCACTTCTATTGGTCTTTCATTTCTCTATGTTCATCCATCTTTGTTCTTTAGCTCCTGTGGGCCTCCCATCGCGGTGGCGTCTGTTGTTGCAGAGCGCTGGCTCTGGGCGCATGCACTCCAGAGCTCTGGCTCAGTAATTGGACACATGGGTCCAGCCGCTCCACAGCACATGGGATCTTCCCAGGCCAGGGCTCGAACCGGCGCCCCTTGCACTGCAAGGCGGTGTCCTTACCCACTGGACCACCAGAGGAAGCCCGGACTCATATAATTTAAAAAAGACCTGACTATATTACTAAATAACACCCTATTCCTGTTAAGTAAACCACAACAGTTTATTTTACTCTTTAATTTGGTCACCAAGTGAAATCAGAGGCCCTCATAAATGACCAAATACTCTTAAGACAAAATAACGTCACAGTTAAGACAACTAGTTCTGGAATTTGAACACCGAATCTGCCACTGTCCAGCTGAGTGAATATGGGAAAGTTATGTAACCTTCCTAGGGCTTCAGTTTCTTTACTGCTAAAATAGGAAAAGCAGTATCACAGAACTTTTGTGTCAATTTAAAAAAAGTTTATTATAAATCAAGTGACTGGGATGTCTGGCACGTAGCGAACATTTAAAAGAAAAAAGGTAGCTAGTGATTAAGAAAAACTATGAAGGGCTTCCCTAGTAGTCCAGTGGGTAAAGAGTCTGCCTTGCAGTGCCAAGGGCACTGGTTCCATCCCTGGCCAGGGAAGATTCCACATGCTATGGAGCGGCTGGACCAGTGTGTCCAATTATAAGCCAGTGTGATGGAGCGAATGTGCCCAGAGCCATGCTCTGCAACGAGAGGTCACTGCAATGGGAGGCCCACACAGGCCAAAGAATACAGATGGATGATAAATAAATAAATAAAAGATCAACAAAAAGAGGCCAAAATTAAAAAAAAAAATGTAATAAGAGGCCAAAATTTAAAAAATAAAAGTATCCTTTAAAAAATTAGAAAAACTATTAAAGACCTGAATTTTAAGACACAACTAAAAAATTTGTGTATTTCTAATGTTAAGAAAATACTACTCTCAATTTATATGTCTCTAAAGAGGCATATTCTCAGGCCTACTTGTTTTCATTTAGTAACCCTTTCATCTAAACTTTCAACACTTTGAATGTGATTTAAGGGAAATCTAGATTATCAATTCTGAAGAAGACAGCAGTGACAACAAGAAATATATTTTCAAAAGTGTGGGATTTTTTTTTGTTATTTCAAACATAAAATACAATTCTTGAGAAATCCATAGATTACACAAACACTTGAGGACAGGGGCTATGTTGGTTTTTCCACCACTGTCCTCACGGCATCTAGAACAGCACCTGGCACAAAGCAGGCACAAAACAAAGTTTTACTGACAGAACTGAGGAAATTTAAAAGACTAAATTTGTGAAAAAGTAAAGTTATTTAAAATCTCACTGTTTGTATAGCTGTCATTAAAAGTTTAGTATTTTCCTCCCATATTTATATTATTTCACAATGTTGAACTATTTAGATTATTTGACGCTTTTTAAAACTTTAATACTATATACATTTGTCCAAACTTTTATTTTTTTATTATATCCCATGTGGCAAATATTTTCTAGGATATGGAGAGAGCAGGTAGATGGAGTCAGAACTAAAGCCCACCTTCAAAGATTTCTATCAAATTTTAAAATCACTTGAAAACCTATATGATTATTATAACCTGTGACTATATACTCATTCAGTTAAGTACTGCTTACTTGAGGGATATTTTTTGGCCATTTCCAATTTTTACTATTATACACATGCCCCAGTGAGTATCTTTTGGCATAACTCTGAGTTTTATACTGTGTCTGGAGGAGAGACATTCAGAAGGGAAATATTAGGTTAGAGACTGTTAAAAGCCCATGTTAATAGTCATATAGTAGAGTGTTCACTGACTGACTTCTCACCATCAATTTTTATCAGTACAATAAGGAAACCAGGGAAGTGCTACCTAACAGTGGTAACACGTTTCAACACGTTTCAATTCCTCTGAGTCCTCCTTCCACCATTCACAAGGTGCCATTCAAGAGTTTTTGAAAACAGAATTCCCACATAAATGCCTCAATTGACAGTGCTCCACAAGGAGGCACAGGTATAGATACACTTCCTTCATTAAAAATATGGGTAATATAGGGCTTTCCTGGTGGTCCAGTGGGTTAGGACACCGCCTTGCAGTGCAACGGGCGCCGGTTCAATCCCTGGCCTGGGAAGATCCCACGTGCCGCGGAGCTGTGGACCGATGTGTCCAACTACCGATTTGGAGCTCTGGAGTGCATGCGCCCAGAGCCAGGGCTCCGCAGCGACAGGGGCCGCTGCGATGGGAGGCCCACACGGACCAAAGAACAAAGATGGATGAAAACAGATAAATGCAGGACCGATAGAAGTGGCCAAAAAAATATATATATATGGGTAATATAAAAAAGTGTTGATAAACATTTTAATAATAACCTTATAAATAGACTAATAAAACACTGGAACTGTTTTCAAGTCGTACGACTTGAGAAGTTTAACAAATCTGCTCCAATGAATATTAATTACTGAATATCTATTCTGTGTAAGGCCCATGGCCAAGAAATCAGAAAAAGACAAAATAAAACAAAATGAAACTTCGCTCTTTGGAAATTTTAAGTACCTCAAACTCAGCATTCATTTAAAAAACTGTAATTTTAAAATCAAGATTTATACAAGTTTATAAAAATTAAATATTTCAAAACTTAGCTGCCACAACCAAGTCATGTGTAACATTTATTTGCTAACCTACCTCTTGCTCATCTTCAAGAATAATAGCTCCAGCCTGCTCCACAACTTCAAAAATCATCACTGAGCAGAGTTCTCTCCTTACAGACATGGTCATGTTTGCAAAAGCTGGAAGCTGGTGCATAAACTCCAGTAATTGTTCTGTTAAAAAACAGGAATTCTAGTTTAGTGCTCATCAAGGACTGCAGTTAAAGATACAATTTTTGCTGTAAAAGCCCATGTTAATAGTCATATAGTAGAGTGTTCACTGACTGACTTCTCACCATCAATTTTTATCAGTACAATAAGGAAACCAGGGAAGTGCTACCTAACAGTGGTAACACGTTTCAACACGTTTCAATTCCTCTGAGTCCTCCTTCCACCATTCACAAGGTGCCATTCAAGAGTTTTTGAAAACAGAATTCCCACATAAATGCCTCAATTGACAGTGCTCCACAAGGAGGCACAGGTATAGATACACTTCCTTCATTAAAAATATGGGTAATATAGGGCTTTCCTGGTGGTCCAGTGGGTTAGGACACCGCCTTGCAGTGCAACGGGCGCCGGTTCAATCCCTGGCCTGGGAAGATCCCACGTGCCGCGGAGCTGTGGACCGATGTGTCCAACTACCGATTTGGAGCTCTGGAGTGCATGCGCCCAGAGCCAGGGCTCCGCAGCGACAGGGGCCGCTGCGATGGGAGGCCCACACGGACCAAAGAACAAAGATGGATGAAAACAGATAAATGCAGGACCGATAGAAGTGGCCAAAAAAATATATATATATGGGTAATATAAAAAAGTGTTGATAAACATTTTAATAATAACCTTATAAATAGACTAATAAAACACTGGAACTGTTTTCAAGTCGTACGACTTGAGAAGTTTAACAAATCTGCTCCAATGAATATTAATTACTGAATATCTATTCTGTGTAAGGCCCATGGCCAAGAAATCAGAAAAAGACAAAATAAAACAAAATGAAACTTCGCTCTTTGGAAATTTTAAGTACCTCAAACTCAGCATTCATTTAAAAAACTGTAATTTTAAAATCAAGATTTATACAAGTTTATAAAAATTAAATATTTCAAAACTTAGCTGCCACAACCAAGTCATGTGTAACATTTATTTGCTAACCTACCTCTTGCTCATCTTCAAGAATAATAGCTCCAGCCTGCTCCACAACTTCAAAAATCATCACTGAGCAGAGTTCTCTCCTTACAGACATGGTCATGTTTGCAAAAGCTGGAAGCTGGTGCATAAACTCCAGTAATTGTTCTGTTAAAAAACAGGAATTCTAGTTTAGTGCTCATCAAGGACTGCAGTTAAAGATACAATAAAATTCAGAATCCAATATCCAATTTCTTAATCAACTGAGGAATTCATGATGAAGAAACAAAGATTCAAGACTACTGCTGCTTAAAAAAATGCAGTTATCTGGTTAACAGATATATTCAGACTCACACAAAAATACAGGCATAATTCAGGAAGACACCAGAATTCACAATTCCCAGAGAAAACCAGGAAACTATAGGTGCACATGAGGCTGGAGAGTTTAGCTAATGTTCCTTGGAAGAGACGTGAATCCATGGTGGTTAGGTTCAGTGATGTCCTTGGGCACAAATCAGTGAAAAGAGCTTTTGTTTGTTTCTTATAGGCTAGAGTTTTTAAAAAGTTATTAATAAAGGTCAGTAATTAAATGAGGGATAACAAATGTGAATACTAGCCTAAGATTTGTCAAAACAAATACAAGGTAACTTAACCAAGAAATGTTTGAGTGCCTGACTCAGTACTTTCCCTGGTAAAGATACATGAGCGATGAAGATAAAGTGGCATAAAAAAAGAAAAAAATTTAAACAGAGGCTGAAACAGAGGAAATTAAAAGGTGTAACCTACCCACAGATAACTGAGAGTTAATTATCTTTCAATTTTTAAACAAACCTTGTGAAAACAGCATAGTGTACAACGTTTTATCACTGAAAATGCACTTACAGATCTGTTCAGAGAGTATCCACGAGTCTCAACTGTAGGTTACATAACTATATTATTTGTTATTAGCATGATAAGGAATGTTCAAATGTATTGATCTTTACTCCCTATAATTATCAGTAGCAGTACCTTCTGATTTGAATCCACTAAGTAATCTCTGTCCTTAAAGATAACATTAGCATCTTTAGTATTATTCAATCTCTAAAGTATGAAAAATTAGAGGAAAATGCATAAAATTGAACCCCCAAAATACACATACATTTTTTCAAGCTAGAGAGGCAAAACTATGTTTTTACAATAACATTTGAAATCTTTTAAAATTCACAGACACTGAACATTGACATCCTGTGCTGTAAGTGTCTAAAGGACATAAAGGGGGAAATGCTTTGATTGTGAAATGCATTCACTTTAATGTAATCAAAGCTTCTGTTTTATAAACTGTGGCAGCCAGAATGTGAGGACACTCTGGACGCAACATCCACCACCCCAATGATCCCCAGGGTTGATTCAGCAGATCTGACTGTCCAGGTAAGCGGTCCCTCTCTCCCTCACCACTCTAGGCATGCATCCCTCCTGAAACTGTACTCTGAGTCAAAAAGGACAACCTGTTCTAATAGAGGAGAACATTCCCTGACAAAGGAGAACTGTCCTTTGGTTAAGGGTATATGAGGAGCTACATTCCACCACTAGAACTCCAAACTAGCTCTCCTATTGGGGCAGCTAGCTTCAAAATTGGCCCTGAACAATTTCTGCCTCTTGACAGTCATGTCTGGATGCAGTTCTCTGGATCTGGATCTGGATGCATGATGGTTGCTCTGTGTGACAAATAGAATTAAGAAGAAGCAATAATGTGTCACTCCTGAGACCAGACCAAATAAGACACTGTGGCATCTGCCTTACTCTCTCCTGAACTATTGGCTCTGGGAGAAACCAACTGTCATGTTGTGAGGACATTTAAACTACCTCTGGAGAGGCCTGCATGGAGAGGAACTGAGGTTCATGCCAAAGCCACCTTGGAAGTAGATCCTCTAGCTCACCCAGTGAAGACTCAGATGGCTGTAATCCCTGCCACATTCTGACTACAACCTTATGAGGGAGAATGAGCCAGAATCACTCAGCTAGGCTGCTCGTGAATTCCTGACCCATAATAATCTGTTATGGGTAATCTGTTATGTACCAATAAGCAACCACATATAAATTAAACGATAAAGCTCCTACTGTGAACAGATGTTTCTTACCAATGTCATCGTCAGTTTTATCTGCAGGTTCTTTTTCAAGGCATTCTCGAACAAGATCCCGCCCCTGCAGTGGATCTGTTCGATCAATCTCTTCATCTTCCTCTTCTTCATCTTCAGAATCAACAGGTCCTTCTGGAAGACGTGTTAAATCGACATCTCCCACCTCACTTTCAGTAGCCTACAAAAAGAAATCTTGATCAATGACCATTTCCTGCTAAAAATTATGTATCACAATCTGAATAAAGCAAAACCACTCTTCCCAATAAATATTATCAAGAATTAGGCAACAATGTATGTTTTATGAAAAACAGACTGTTACTTCTTCTTTATTGGAATATAGTGGATTTACAATGCTGCATTAGTTTCAGGTGTACAGAGAAGTTGTTGTTGTACCTCTTTTACTGAGTTTTGTTGTTTACAGCTATACACAATCCCAAGTCAGTCATAGGTATACTCCTGACCTCTCCCATCTGAGCCCCTTCCCCCTCCCCCACACCCTGTCCCACCTCTCCAGCAAAAAAAATGCTACTTCTTTATAAAAGGTTTCTCTCTGCACAAAATCAGGTCATCATTTCACAGTGTGACATCTAACTTGGTAAGTCTCAGCCAGTAAGTATAAAATGGTCAAGAGACTCAGACCTATCACTAAATGCATTAATACTGGTTTCCAAAAAACACCTGAATTCCTTAAGAAGACCTGAGACCAGACCAAATAAGACACTGTGGCATCTGCCTTACTCTCTCCTGAACTATTGGCTCTGGGAGAAACCAACTGTCATGTTGTGAGGACATTTAAACTACCTCTGGAGAGGCCTGCATGGAGAGGAACTGAGGTTCATGCCAAAGCCACCTTGGAAGTAGATCCTCTAGCTCACCCAGTGAAGACTCAGATGGCTGTAATCCCTGCCACATTCTGACTACAACCTTATGAGGGAGAATGAGCCAGAATCACTCAGCTAGGCTGCTCGTGAATTCCTGACCCATAATAATCTGTTATGGGTAATCTGTTATGTACCAATAAGCAACCACATATAAATTAAACGATAAAGCTCCTACTGTGAACAGATGTTTCTTACCAATGTCATCGTCAGTTTTATCTGCAGGTTCTTTTTCAAGGCATTCTCGAACAAGATCCCGCCCCTGCAGTGGATCTGTTCGATCAATCTCTTCATCTTCCTCTTCTTCATCTTCAGAATCAACAGGTCCTTCTGGAAGACGTGTTAAATCGACATCTCCCACCTCACTTTCAGTAGCCTACAAAAAGAAATCTTGATCAATGACCATTTCCTGCTAAAAATTATGTATCACAATCTGAATAAAGCAAAACCACTCTTCCCAATAAATATTATCAAGAATTAGGCAACAATGTATGTTTTATGAAAAACAGACTGTTACTTCTTCTTTATTGGAATATAGTGGATTTACAATGCTGCATTAGTTTCAGGTGTACAGAGAAGTTGTTGTTGTACCTCTTTTACTGAGTTTTGTTGTTTACAGCTATACACAATCCCAAGTCAGTCATAGGTATACTCCTGACCTCTCCCATCTGAGCCCCTTCCCCCTCCCCCACACCCTGTCCCACCTCTCCAGCAAAAACAAAATGCTACTTCTTTATAAAAGGTTTCTCTCTGCACAAAATCAGGTCATCATTTCACAGTGTGACATCTAACTTGGTAAGTCTCAGCCAGTAAGTATAAAATGGTCAAGAGACTCAGACCTATCACTAAATGCATTAATACTGGTTTCCAAAAAACACCTGAATTCCTTAAAAGTACATTTCTTAAAATATGAAGTGCAATAAAGAGGAATAGAATTTACTAACTATCATTTTAGGAGTACCTTGTTAGTCTATCTTGGGTGTTGTAAATAATGTATTATTCTTTCACCATAAGGTTTAAAGTCTAATAGAGTAGGCAGTCACATCAACTAAGAACGAAAGCATAAAACATGTGAAGAATGGTACTCAGAAGTGCTAAAATGCAGCAACTCTGAAGGACTGAACAAATACTTATCTCTTTCCAATACTTTACTACTGAATCTAACAGTAAGCAAAGAAGAGCCAAGGTTACTCTGAGCAATCTTAAAAAAATAAACTTACACTTACAACCTGAACTTTGCAAATAAACTAATCTCAGATACTTGTACAAGAACTACCAGACCTTAAAAACTGTAAATTTAAATGTCATTCATAGAGAATAATGAAAATGCACTTTAGGAAATAAAATTGTCCTGAAGTAGACTATTAGGCAATATTTCTAAACATTATGCTCATTTGATTCATATTATTAATGAAAAAGAATGAATACTGAAGCAGATACGAAAAAAAATAAGACATACATACACAAACTTCATGATAAATAAGCACTCATATGTAAGTATTATTGAAGACTACAGAACCTTCATTCAAATATTTAAGTCTCATATCCTTGGATGAACATTTACTAACTTGTTCCTCTGCAACTTAACCTAGATATTTCCAAAGAAAACAGGGTCCTGTGCTGGGCTAGGTAAGCTACAGGAGAAAGTACTTTCCTATGGATTTTTATAACTGGAGTTGGGAGATCGAGCATGTTTTATTCTCTGGTTGATGAACTGGAACAATGTGATGCAGGGCAGCCTATGGCTATATGGGAATACCTTTCTGTGCTGGGAGTAAATGGAATCACCTGGCAGATAAAGGGGCAGGGAATGTGGAGGAAGGACACTGGACAAGAGAGCTACTTTAAAGGTTCTCTTTTTTGCCCACAAAATCAGGTCATCATTTCACAGTGTGACATCTAACTTGGTAAGTCTCAGCCAGTAAGTATAAAATGGTCAAGAGACTCAGACCTATCACTAAATGCATTAATACTGGTTTCCAAAAAACACCTGAATTCCTTAAAAGTACATTTCTTAAAATATGAAGTGCAATAAAGAGGAATAGAATTTACTAACTATCATTTTAGGAGTACCTTGTTAGTCTATCTTGGGTGTTGTAAATAATGTATTATTCTTTCACCATAAGGTTTAAAGTCTAATAGAGTAGGCAGTCACATCAACTAAGAACGAAAGCATAAAACATGTGAAGAATGGTACTCAGAAGTGCTAAAATGCAGCAACTCTGAAGGACTGAACAAATACTTATCTCTTTCCAATACTTTACTACTGAATCTAACAGTAAGCAAAGAAGAGCCAAGGTTACTCTGAGCAATCTTAAAAAAATAAACTTACACTTACAACCTGAACTTTGCAAATAAACTAATCTCAGATACTTGTACAAGAACTACCAGACCTTAAAAACTGTAAATTTAAATGTCATTCATAGAGAATAATGAAAATGCACTTTAGGAAATAAAATTGTCCTGAAGTAGACTATTAGGCAATATTTCTAAACATTATGCTCATTTGATTCATATTATTAATGAAAAAGAATGAATACTGAAGCAGATACGAAAAAAAATAAGACATACATACACAAACTTCATGATAAATAAGCACTCATATGTAAGTATTATTGAAGACTACAGAACCTTCATTCAAATATTTAAGTCTCATATCCTTGGATGAACATTTACTAACTTGTTCCTCTGCAACTTAACCTAGATATTTCCAAAGAAAACAGGGTCCTGTGCTGGGCTAGGTAAGCTACAGGAGAAAGTACTTTCCTATGGATTTTTATAACTGGAGTTGGGAGATCGAGCATGTTTTATTCTCTGGTTGATGAACTGGAACAATGTGATGCAGGGCAGCCTATGGCTATATGGGAATACCTTTCTGTGCTGGGAGTAAATGGAATCACCTGGCAGATAAAGGGGCAGGGAATGTGGAGGAAGGACACTGGACAAGAGAGTAGACACAGAGATCAAGACACACAGAGCAACAAAGCCAAAACAAAAACAAACATGTACATGCAGGACAGAGATGGAAAGAGCACAGCACGTGCAGCAAAGATGACTTGTGACAGAAAGTGTCACAGAGAGAGGGACGAAGAGCAGTCAAGCTGCAGGGGCTCGAATGACTACAGACAGGCCAGTGGAGCAGACACTTGCAAGCAGTCTGATTCCTTGAGGCCAGAACTGTTTCTGCTTTTCCTGGGCATCAATAAAGTATCTTTTCTGACTTCTGTTAATTCAACTTAAGGCTCTGATATCTCCAACCCAAAGAGTTCTGATTTGTTTTGTAAGACCATGTTCTATACTTCCTATGGACTTCTGCACAGCTTTAAGTAACAGCTTTAATCAATAGTTTAACTAGATTAAAACACCCGAACTAAAATCTTTAAGGTTAAACAAGCTGGCTCTTAGGATCATATGGTGTAATCCTATCTTGTATGACTAGCATAGTCTCCTAAATTATTTCCTGGTTATGAAACTTCAGAGTTTAAAGCAAATGCATGCCTGAATGGTATATCTTTTGAAACAAAAATTTGCTGCAAGTTACAATCTCTTTTTCAGAAAAAAGTAATTTTAAGTATATAAATATTAAAAATGACTTTTCCAAAACCCAATTTGTTTACAAACACTGATTTTAATCTAAGAAATGAGTGCTTAAAAAACACTGAAGCAGTATTTTTCACACAAGCTAAAATTTTCAGAATACAGACACTCACCTCAGGAATCACAGTCTTTTTCTCTTCTATAAAATTTGAAGGATAAATCTGAGTTCTTAAACTACCCTGTTACTCTGCAACTTAACCTAGATATTTCCAAAGAAAACAGGGTCCTGTGCTGGGCTAGGTAAGCTACAGGAGAAAGTACTTTCCTATGGATTTTTATAACTGGAGTTGGGAGATCGAGCATGTTTTATTCTCTGGTTGATGAACTGGAACAATGTGATGCAGGGCAGCCTATGGCTATATGGGAATACCTTTCTGTGCTGGGAGTAAATGGAATCACCTGGCAGATAAAGGGGCAGGGAATGTGGAGGAAGGACACTGGACAAGAGAGTAGACACAGAGATCAAGACACACAGAGCAACAAAGCCAAAACAAAAACAAACATGTACATGCAGGACAGAGATGGAAAGAGCACAGCACGTGCAGCAAAGATGACTTGTGACAGAAAGTGTCACAGAGAGAGGGACGAAGAGCAGTCAAGCTGCAGGGGCTCGAATGACTACAGACAGGCCAGTGGAGCAGACACTTGCAAGCAGTCTGATTCCTTGAGGCCAGAACTGTTTCTGCTTTTCCTGGGCATCAATAAAGTATCTTTTCTGACTTCTGTTAATTCAACTTAAGGCTCTGATATCTCCAACCCAAAGAGTTCTGATTTGTTTTGTAAGACCATGTTCTATACTTCCTATGGACTTCTGCACAGCTTTAAGTAACAGCTTTAATCAATAGTTTAACTAGATTAAAACACCCGAACTAAAATCTTTAAGGTTAAACAAGCTGGCTCTTAGGATCATATGGTGTAATCCTATCTTGTATGACTAGCATAGTCTCCTAAATTATTTCCTGGTTATGAAACTTCAGAGTTTAAAGCAAATGCATGCCTGAATGGTATATCTTTTGAAACAAAAATTTGCTGCAAGTTACAATCTCTTTTTCAGAAAAAAGTAATTTTAAGTATATAAATATTAAAAATGACTTTTCCAAAACCCAATTTGTTTACAAACACTGATTTTAATCTAAGAAATGAGTGCTTAAAAAACACTGAAGCAGTATTTTTCACACAAGCTAAAATTTTCAGAATACAGACACTCACCTCAGGAATCACAGTCTTTTTCTCTTCTATAAAATTTGAAGGATAAATCTGAGTTCTTAAACTACCCTGTCTTCATCTCAAACTCAAGTTTTCATCCTCTGACCCAGCCAGACTGTTTCAACCTAATCTCATTCTTAGATAATCTAAAATTATCTGATTAATAGATGGATAACTCACAATAGTAATAAAAGCAAGATGCAATTCAGTTATGGGAAGGCTTACTGTTACCTGCATGAAAAATGGAATTATTAAAGAAAATAACTATTTTGGGAGAATGAAAATCATGGGTAGGGATTGGGAGAAGACTACTGAAAGAACCCTTAGAAACTTTTTAAGGCCACCTGCAGAGGAAAGAATATAATCTATTCTTACTACTGTTTTCATTTATCTGCGTATTTTTCAAAGTAGGATAAAAGAAAAAGGATGAATAAAATTAGTTAAGAGAACATACTCAAACTGTCAAAATGTTCAGAATCTACAAGAGGAATGAAGTGGTAAAATAAGAATTAAAAATTAAAAACATGAGTGACCATAAACATGCTACAAAACTAAAGAGGATTTCGTAATTTAAAAATAAATAAATAAAATGTGTTGTAGAGATTCCAAGGTCTTAATCCCTGACTAAACAAAGGGAAGTCAACTCTTTAAGGTAAAGGTAAAGATACGACAACCACCAAGACCAGAAGTCACTGTATGATGCTCCTGAGGATGCAGTTCCAAGGAATAAAATTTCCTTAATAATGATAAGATTTTTTTTAAATGTAGTACCAACAATGTCCAGCATACAGTATAAAATTACTAGATACATGAAGAAGCAGGAAAACGTGATCACAACCAAGAAAAAAGCCAATATGACACCCAGGAATACAGGAATAATGAAATCAGAAAACGTGAATTTTTGACATTTAAGTAAATTAAGGATTTTCTAAAAGTACAAACATATTGCATGCCTGAATGGTATATCTTTTGAAACAAAAATTTGCTGCAAGTTACAATCTCTTTTTCAGAAAAAAGTAATTTTAAGTATATAAATATTAAAAATGACTTTTCCAAAACCCAATTTGTTTACAAACACTGATTTTAATCTAAGAAATGAGTGCTTAAAAAACACTGAAGCAGTATTTTTCACACAAGCTAAAATTTTCAGAATACAGACACTCACCTCAGGAATCACAGTCTTTTTCTCTTCTATAAAATTTGAAGGATAAATCTGAGTTCTTAAACTACCCTGTCTTCATCTCAAACTCAAGTTTTCATCCTCTGACCCAGCCAGACTGTTTCAACCTAATCTCATTCTTAGATAATCTAAAATTATCTGATTAATAGATGGATAACTCACAATAGTAATAAAAGCAAGATGCAATTCAGTTATGGGAAGGCTTACTGTTACCTGCATGAAAAATGGAATTATTAAAGAAAATAACTATTTTGGGAGAATGAAAATCATGGGTAGGGATTGGGAGAAGACTACTGAAAGAACCCTTAGAAACTTTTTAAGGCCACCTGCAGAGGAAAGAATATAATCTATTCTTACTACTGTTTTCATTTATCTGCGTATTTTTCAAAGTAGGATAAAAGAAAAAGGATGAATAAAATTAGTTAAGAGAACATACTCAAACTGTCAAAATGTTCAGAATCTACAAGAGGAATGAAGTGGTAAAATAAGAATTAAAAATTAAAAACATGAGTGACCATAAACATGCTACAAAACTAAAGAGGATTTCGTAATTTAAAAATAAATAAATAAAATGTGTTGTAGAGATTCCAAGGTCTTAATCCCTGACTAAACAAAGGGAAGTCAACTCTTTAAGGTAAAGGTAAAGATACGACAACCACCAAGACCAGAAGTCACTGTATGATGCTCCTGAGGATGCAGTTCCAAGGAATAAAATTTCCTTAATAATGATAAGATTTTTTTTTTTTAAATGTAGTACCAACAATGTCCAGCATACAGTATAAAATTACTAGATACATGAAGAAGCAGGAAAACGTGATCACAACCAAGAAAAAAGCCAATATGACACCCAGGAATACAGGAATAATGAAATCAGAAAACGTGAATTTTTGACATTTAAGTAAATTCAGGGATTTTCTAAAAAGTACAAACATACGTTTTTTAAGGGTAAAATGGGAAATACCAATAAAGAAATGTAAACTCTAAGAAGAGCAAACTTGAGGAAGGGCAAAAACAGCTACTCAAACTGAAGAGAGGAAAGAAGTCATAGTGAGAATTAAACAGAACCTCAGAGACTCATATGATAATATCAAAGTTGCAAAAAAGAGTAGGTCAAAAGATATGCCACATTCATAAGGGCAGGGTATGAAAAAGACAGGAGGCCTGGCCTTTCAGCTATTTTATTCCAGCAGCTGGGATGTAGCAGACTCTCAGAAAGGTTATGATAAATAGAGTAAGGGGAAAAAGGAAAAAAAGTATATTGATGAAAGGGCTAACAAGACAAACATTAAGCTTTTTGTGTTTTCCTTTTCCCACAGTATGAATGTGCCTCTGTGCATATGTATAAATTTGGTGAGGCAGACAGTCTGAGGTGATTTTCTGTTGACTTGGCCTTCTCCAAATAAGCTGCCAGAGGATATCCTTTTCCTGTTTCCATCTACATAAACACGAAGCTACGGGGAGAATAGCACAATTAGAATGAGAAGTTACACAAACTTACAGAAGCCACATTTTCAAAATCAGAGCAAATATTAAGACAGAACTTGAGACTTTCAGTGGTTATCTTTACTGAACTCCCATTTTTAATATTTCATTCAAAATACTTTCTCATGGATCACTTAGTCCTTACATTTCCTCTTTGTCTTTCTAGTCAGGACAAGAACCCTGTGAAATTAATCTAGCACAGTAACACTGTCTGTGCTGGCCCATTCCATTATCTCTATGACAGGGCAGGTGGCGAAAAAAGACCTCCTTTGCCCTGGATCATCAGTTAGTTAGTAGAGATCCTCTGCATCTTCCCTGGTAACAATATTGATTTCTATTTTCAAATGTTCAGTTCAGTCACTCAGTCATGTCCGACTCTTTGCAACCCCATGGACTGCAGCATGCCAGGTTTCCCTGTCCTTCACTAACTCCTTGAGCTTGCTCAAACTCATCTCCATTGAGTCAGTGATGCCATCCAACCATCTCATCCTCTGTCACCCCCGTCTCCTCTTGCCCTCAACCTTTCCCAGCATCAGGGTCTTTTCCAATGAGTCGTCTTTTTGCATCAGGTGGCCAAAGTATTGGAGCTTCAGCTTCACCATCAGTCCTTCCGATGAATATTCAGGATTGATTTCCTTCCGGATTGACAGGTTTGATATGCTTGCAGTCCAAGGGATTCTCAAGAATCTTCTCCAACACCACAGTTCAAAGGCATAAATTCTTCGGTGCTCAGTTTTCTTTATGGTCCAACTCTCATATCCATACATGGCTACTGGGAAAACCAGTTTGACTATACAGACCTTTGTCGGCGAAGTGATGTCTTCGCTTTTTAATCTGCTGTTTAGGTTTGCCATAGCTTTTCTTCCAAGGAGCAAGCAACTTTTAATTTCATGGCTGCAGTCACTGTCTGCAGTGATGTTGGAGCCCAAGAAAATAAAGTCTGTCACAGTTTCCATTGTTTGCCCATCTACCTGCCACAAAGTGATGGGAATGGATGCCATGATATTCATTTTTTTTTTAATGTTGAGTTTTAGGGCAGTCTTTTCACTCTCCTCTTTTACATTCATCAAAAGGCTCTTCAGTTCCTCTTCGCTTTCTGTCATAAGGGTGTTGTCTTATGCATATCTGAGATTGTTGATATTTCTCCTGGCAATTTTGATTCCAGCTTGTGCTTCATCCAGACTGGCATTTCACATGATGTACTCTGCATATAAATTAAGTAGGCAGGATGACAATATACAGCCTCATTGTACTCCTTTCCCATGGATCACTTAGTCCTTACATTTCCTCTTTGTCTTTCTAGTCAGGACAAGAACCCTGTGAAATTAATCTAGCACAGTAACACTGTCTGTGCTGGCCCATTCCATTATCTCTATGACAGGGCAGGTGGCGAAAAAAGACCTCCTTTGCCCTGGATCATCAGTTAGTTAGTAGAGATCCTCTGCATCTTCCCTGGTAACAATATTGATTTCTATTTTCAAATGTTCAGTTCAGTCACTCAGTCATGTCCGACTCTTTGCAACCCCATGGACTGCAGCATGCCAGGTTTCCCTGTCCTTCACTAACTCCTTGAGCTTGCTCAAACTCATCTCCATTGAGTCAGTGATGCCATCCAACCATCTCATCCTCTGTCACCCCCGTCTCCTCTTGCCCTCAACCTTTCCCAGCATCAGGGTCTTTTCCAATGAGTCGTCTTTTTGCATCAGGTGGCCAAAGTATTGGAGCTTCAGCTTCACCATCAGTCCTTCCGATGAATATTCAGGATTGATTTCCTTCCGGATTGACAGGTTTGATATGCTTGCAGTCCAAGGGATTCTCAAGAATCTTCTCCAACACCACAGTTCAAAGGCATAAATTCTTCGGTGCTCAGTTTTCTTTATGGTCCAACTCTCATATCCATACATGGCTACTGGGAAAACCAGTTTGACTATACAGACCTTTGTCGGTAAGTGATGTCTTCGCTTTTTAATCTGCTGTTTAGGTTTGCCATAGCTTTTCTTCCAAGGAGCAAGCAACTTTTAATTTCATGGCTGCAGTCACTGTCTGCAGTGATGTTGGAGCCCAAGAAAATAAAGTCTGTCACAGTTTCCATTGTTTGCCCATCTACCTGCCACAAAGTGATGGGAATGGATGCCATGATATTCATTTTTTTTTTAATGTTGAGTTTTAGGGCAGTCTTTTCACTCTCCTCTTTTACATTCATCAAAAGGCTCTTCAGTTCCTCTTCGCTTTCTGTCATAAGGGTGTTGTCTTATGCATATCTGAGATTGTTGATATTTCTCCTGGCAATTTTGATTCCAGCTTGTGCTTCATCCAGACTGGCATTTCACATGATGTACTCTGCATATAAATTAAGTAGGCAGGATGACAATATACAGCCTCATTGTACTCCTTTCCCAATATGGAACCAGTCCATTGTTCCATGTCCAGTTCTAACTGTTGCTTCTTGTCCTGCATACAGGTTTCGCAGGAGGCAGGTAAGGTGGTCCGGTATACCCATCTTTCAGAATTTTCCAGTTTGTTGTGATGCACACAGTCAGAGGCTTTAGCACAGTCAATGAAGCAGATGTTTTTCTGGAATTCCTCTGGTCTTTCTATGACCTAACAGATGTTGGCTATTTGATCTTTGGTTCCTCTGCCTTCTCTAAATCCAGGTTGTACATATGG
This sequence comes from Tragulus kanchil, assembly GCA_022376925.1. NCBI lineage: Eukaryota > Metazoa > Chordata > Mammalia > Artiodactyla > Tragulidae > Tragulus > Tragulus kanchil. The sequence continues at coordinate 48,982,715 of JAIOJX010000029.1, read as the reverse complement.
AAGTTCTCAGTTCACAAACTGTCGAAGCCTAGCTTGGAGGATTTTGAGCATTATTTTGCTAGCATGTGAAATGAGTGCAGCAGTGTGGTAGTTCGAACATTCTTTGGCATTGCCCTTCTTTGGTATTGGAATTAAGACTGACCTTCTCCAGTCCTGAGGCCACTGATGACTTTTTCAAATTTGTTGGCATATTGAGCACAGCACTTTAACAGCATCATCTTTTTTTTTTTTAATTTTTATTTTACTTTTTACAGAGTTTTGTTTACAGATATGTAAAATTAGTCTTATGTATATCGCCCCCATCCCAACCCTCCAGGCCATCGCACAGCACCCCTGCAGGATCCCCTTTTCTCACTGAGCAATGACAATAGCTATTTTTTTCACATGATAGTATAGGTTTTCATGCTACTTCCTTTACACCTCCCACCCACTGTTCATTCCCCACAATGTCCATACATCTGTTCTCCATGTCTGTTTTTTCATCACTTCACTGCGTGTTATCATTACCATCCTACTACATTCCATATATACATGTTAGTATATTGTACTTGTCTTTCTCTTTTTGACTTCACTTTTTATGATATGTTCTAAATCCAACCACCTCCTTAGGACTGATTCTTCTGCATTTCTTTTATAGTCGAGTAGTACCCCATTGTATACACATATCAGAGCTTTTGTATCCATTCATTTGTCGATGGACATCTAGGTTGCTAGCTATCTAGGTTCTAGCTATCGTACAGAGCAGAGTCATCTTTTAATATCTTCAATAGCTCAGCTAGAATTGCATCACCTCCAGTAGCTTTGTTCATAGTAATGCTTTCTAGGGCCCACTTTACTTTGCACTTTGAGATGTCTGGCTCTAGGTGAGTGATCAGAACCTCGTGGTAATCCTGCTCATTAAGACCTTTTTTGTATAATCCTCTGTGTATTTTTGCCACCTCTTCTTAATGTCTTCTGCTTCTGTTAGGTCCATACCATTTGTGTCCTTTATTGTGCCTATGTTTGCATGAAATGTCCCCTTGGTGTCACAAATTTTCTTGTAGAGATCTCTAGTCTTTCCCATTCTGTTGTTTTCCTCTATTTCTTTGCATTGTTCACTTAAGAAGGCTTTCTTATCTCTCCTTGCAATTCTCTGGAACTCTCTATTCAGATGGGTATATCTTTCCTTATCTTCTTTGCCTTTCACTTCTTTTCTCAGCTCTTTGTAAGGCCACTTCAGACAATCATTTTGCCTTTTTTACATTTCTTTTTCTTGAGGATGGTTTTTGATCACTGCCTCCTGTACAACATTACAAACCTCTGTCCATAATTCTCTAGGCATTATATCAGATCTAATCCTTTGAATCTATTTGTAACTTCCACTGTATAATTGTAAGGGAAAATCGCAGCTGTGACTATATGGACCTCTGTTGGCAAAGAGATGTCTCTGCTCTTAATACGCTGTCTAGGTTTGTCATAGCTTTTATTCAACTTAAAAACATTTCTACATTGCTTCCTAAGTGCCAACACTGTGCCTAACTCAGCATGAGATACAAAGGATAAAAACAAACCCTGCACACTAAAAACTTATTATGATGACGAAAAAAGATCAAGCTTACAAGAAACTACACTAAAAACAGAGTGAAAAAAGTGGTAAGATCCAAGGAAACACTGCTGTGAGTTCCAACACGTGAGAAGCAATACAATGTCTTGTCTCTTTGACTTCACTTTTTATGATATGTTCTAAATCCAACCACCTCCTTAGGACTGATTCTTCTGCATTTCTTTTATAGTCGAGTAGTACCCCATTGTATACACATATCAGAGCTTTTGTATCCATTCATTTGTCGATGGACATCTAGGTTGCTAGCTATCTAGGTTCTAGCTATCGTACAGAGCAGAGTCATCTTTTAATATCTTCAATAGCTCAGCTAGAATTGCATCACCTCCAGTAGCTTTGTTCATAGTAATGCTTTCTAGGGCCCACTTTACTTTGCACTTTGAGATGTCTGGCTCTAGGTGAGTGATCAGAACCTCGTGGTAATCCTGCTCATTAAGACCTTTTTTGTATAATCCTCTGTGTATTTTTGCCACCTCTTCTTAATGTCTTCTGCTTCTGTTAGGTCCATACCATTTGTGTCCTTTATTGTGCCTATGTTTGCATGAAATGTCCCCTTGGTGTCACAAATTTTCTTGTAGAGATCTCTAGTCTTTCCCATTCTGTTGTTTTCCTCTATTTCTTTGCATTGTTCACTTAAGAAGGCTTTCTTATCTCTCCTTGCAATTCTCTGGAACTCTCTATTCAGATGGGTATATCTTTCCTTATCTTCTTTGCCTTTCACTTCTTTTCTCAGCTCTTTGTAAGGCCACTTCAGACAATCATTTTGCCTTTTTTACATTTCTTTTTCTTGAGGATGGTTTTTGATCACTGCCTCCTGTACAACATTACAAACCTCTGTCCATAATTCTCTAGGCATTATATCAGATCTAATCCTTTGAATCTATTTGTAACTTCCACTGTATAATTGTAAGGGAAAATCGCAGCTGTGACTATATGGACCTCTGTTGGCAAAGAGATGTCTCTGCTCTTAATACGCTGTCTAGGTTTGTCATAGCTTTTATTCAACTTAAAAACATTTCTACATTGCTTCCTAAGTGCCAACACTGTGCCTAACTCAGCATGAGATACAAAGGATAAAAACAAACCCTGCACACTAAAAACTTATTATGATGACGAAAAAAGATCAAGCTTACAAGAAACTACACTAAAAACAGAGTGAAAAAAGTGGTAAGATCCAAGGAAACACTGCTGTGAGTTCCAACACGTGAGAAGCAATACAAAACGTCATCTAGGTGGAAGCTACAGGAAGAACAGCATTAGCAAAACAGGACTAGGAGAAGACAAACACATTCAGAGAACAGCATATGTGTTTGTCATGGGCTAGAGTCTAGAATGTGTTACATGGGAAACAGTACAATAGAAAACCAAATTTGCAGATTGTGGCTAGAAATTTCAAGGAACTGGAACTGAGGCTTGGGATGTGAATATAAATTTGAAACGAAGAGAGTAAATTAGATAATGGTGAAGTACTGAAGCTTTTAAGTACAGAAGGAAAATCATATTCTTCTTGCAATGAAAGTGGAAGTTTAAGAAATGGAAATAGGCAAAGGTAACTGAGACTGACTAGGACGCAGATGATATTTTTAACAGAAATATTAAAATATATATATATACGTATTGTGTATAGCCCATCTTTCATTAACAGTTCACTGTAAAGCACTGGCCTTTCCAAGTGACCCTGAACTTCAATCTGGTGCCCTATCCTTGTGTCCCTTTTCTCATAACCATTGAACGTTCTGCTCCTTGCTCCAAAAGGGGGATCACATCTGGCTTAGAGATGGATAGAGACCAGTATCATCAACACCACATCTCTACTTTATGGTCTCTCTTTCCAGGTCCACACAGTCTCACTAATCTTGAGAGAAATCTTCAGCCACAGTCCTTAACATCGTTAACCCAGGGTCAGTCTTCCTTAGGGTTCTCCTGTACAACATTAAAATCGAAAGGAAATCTAATCCTTTGAATCTATTTGTAACTTCCACTGTATAATTGTAAGGGAAAATCGCAGCTGTGACTATATGGACCTCTGTTGGCAAAGAGATGTCTCTGCTCTTAATACGCTGTCTAGGTTTGTCATAGCTTTTATTCAACTTAAAAACATTTCTACATTGCTTCCTAAGTGCCAACACTGTGCCTAACTCAGCATGAGATACAAAGGATAAAAACAAACCCTGCACACTAAAAACTTATTATGATGACGAAAAAAGATCAAGCTTACAAGAAACTACACTAAAAACAGAGTGAAAAAAGTGGTAAGATCCAAGGAAACACTGCTGTGAGTTCCAACACGTGAGAAGCAATACAAAACGTCATCTAGGTGGAAGCTACAGGAAGAACAGCATTAGCAAAACAGGACTAGGAGAAGACAAACACATTCAGAGAACAGCATATGTGTTTGTCATGGGCTAGAGTCTAGAATGTGTTACATGGGAAACAGTACAATAGAAAACCAAATTTGCAGATTGTGGCTAGAAATTTCAAGGAACTGGAACTGAGGCTTGGGATGTGAATATAAATTTGAAACGAAGAGAGTAAATTAGATAATGGTGAAGTACTGAAGCTTTTTAAGTACAGAAGGAAAATCATATTCTTCTTGCAATGAAAGTGGAAGTTTAAGAAATGGAAATAGGCAAAGGTAACTGAGACTGACTAGGACGCAGATGATATTTTTAACAGAAATATTAAAATATATATATATACGTATTGTGTATAGCCCATCTTTCATTAACAGTTCACTGTAAAGCACTGGCCTTTCCAAGTGACCCTGAACTTCAATCTGGTGCCCTATCCTTGTGTCCCTTTTCTCATAACCATTGAACGTTCTGCTCCTTGCTCCAAAAGGGGGATCACATCTGGCTTAGAGATGGATAGAGACCAGTATCATCAACACCACATCTCTACTTTATGGTCTCTCTTTCCAGGTCCACACAGTCTCACTAATCTTGAGAGAAATCTTCAGCCACAGTCCTTAACATCGTTAACCCAGGGTCAGTCTTCCTTAGGGTTCTTCTCCAGGAAAAACAAAGTTCAGAGAAGCATACTTCTACTCTTTTAGGTATGCGACAATTTGAACTTAACCCACAAGATACTTCTTTGGGGGAGGAGGTGGGAAATGCATGAAGCCCAGCAACTCCATGAACACAGTAGTAAGTGGCCCCAGAACCACTCCACTGTTTCTAACTAAAAAAAATGCTAACGAGGGAGAATTCCTTGTTCTATCTACTATAAAATGCCAAACAAGGAGATGCAGATGGCATGTCCACAGCAACAATCTTCGTAGAGAAAACCCTCACACAGACCAAAACGTAGGTTTTTTTCCATTTTGAACCTGCCTGCAAACTTCCCTTAACAGTGGAATGCCAGTTTTCATAAAACAGCTAAATCCATGCAACTAAACAGAACCAAAGTCAAAAGTAGAATCTTTTCCTCAGACAGTGACTGTATTTCAAAAGACCAATACTATATGCTACCCACTAGCCACATGTGGTGCTTTTAAGTATGGCTTATCTGAATTGAGATGTGCTGTATGTTAATATTCAACTTTACCCTTTGAAGACTTAGCATGAAAAAAATAACGTAACTCAATCATAATTTTTAAACGCTGATTACATGTTGACCTAATATTCAAATATGCTAAATACATTATTAAAATTAATTTTACTTAGTTTCTTTTAGTTTTAAAATGTAGCTACTATAAACTTGAATAGTCTTTACAACACAAAGGCAACTCGTTTTCTTCATAACTTTACTTATATGGTCTAGGTAAGTAAAGAGACACGCATATGGTCTATATGCGTGTCTCTGCCTCTTTGCAGTCCTGAGCACTAGCCCGCTAGGCTCGTCTGTGTAGGACTTTCCAGACAAGAACAATGGAGTGGGTTGCCATTTCCTCCTCCAGCAGATCATCTCAACCGAAGGATCCAACCTGTGTCTCCTGCATTGCAGGCGGATTCTTTACCGCTAACCCATCAGGGTAGCCCAACTTTACTTATAGAAGACTTAAATAATTAACTATCATAAAAATCAGTCCCTTCAACTATTTTCTAATGAAAGTAAATATTACATATTAATATAGATTCACGGGTAAAATAAATTAAAAGGAACACAATATTCATATACTTCTCGACCATATTTAATCACTCTCAGAAGATTACTTCTTTCACTAGGCTTGTAAATTTGAAATAGAAAATAGGGCACATTTTCTCAAAGAACTTATGTCTGAATTTTATAACCTAATACAACAATCTACGGCATAAGCACAAGGTGTCTGTCAGAATAAAAAAGCCATGAGCATAGCATATACACTCCTGATGTGTTACCTGATAGATATCAGATAAACTGCTGCTCCCGGAGTCGCTGGCGATGCTACAACCAGACTGACTGGAAGGCACATGAGTCACCTGTGGATGAGGGCTGTCTGCAATGTGCATCTTGGTAAGATCAGCTGGAAGCTGAAGAAAAAAAGAGTTTAAAATTATCAAGCATTACTCTTAAAGAGTTCTTGACACATTGTAATTTCTGCAACAAAAATTTATATATGTTTCTCTGGGACCTAATTTCTAATCTAAATTCCTCATTCTTAGGAAAAAATCTCAAGAAAAGATAGAAATAATATTAGCAATCTATTATGCAAGCCTACAGTGGAAGGTCAGTGAGCAGTTTTCAGAAGAGATTACCATAAGCTTTTTGGAAGGGAAAAACAGCCTTTCCTTTTCCTCAAATAGAAGTATCAGCTGAGGGCTTCCCTGGTGGTCCAGTGGGTAAAAAGTCTGCCTTGCAGTGCAAGGGGCACCAGTTCGAACCCTGGCCCAGGAAGATTCCACGTGGAGCAGCTGGACTGGTGTGTCCAATTATGAGCCAACACTCTGGAGCACATGCACCCAGAGCTGGTGCTCTACAACGACAGAGGCCACTGCAATGGGAGGCCCACACAGGCCAAAGAATAAAGACAGATGAAAATAAATAAATAAATAAAACAATAAAAGAGGCCAAAATTAAAAAAAAAAAGTATCAGCTGTTGCTACTTAAAGTACAGGAAGGCTATCCCCTCCCTGCCCATACACACCGCCCACTCCCTGATACAAAACGGCTGCTAATACCAGAATAAAACAGCAATATATTGGATTAAAGTACAGCATGTGGCATCAAGACTGAAGAAAAGCATGCATTTAATACTCTAAAATTTTAGTAAGCCTCTTTTAATTTAATATTGTTGGTCCCCCTCTCCAAAAAATATGTTAGCAATCACAATGATTTAATGAATATCTGTGCTAGGTATAGGGATACAGAGACAAAGAGGGAAATGGTTCCTCTACCTCATCTTTCATATGATCATACTTTTACAAGGAATGAAAGTTGTACAATTAATTCACACCATAAAACTTTAATTAATTTCACAAAATAAACGCTACAAGAGCTGAGACAAGACACAAATCACTGTGCTGCCAAGTAGTGAAAGAGAGTTTCACATGGCGATTTGACATATTTTCCATATTAATTCCTCTGTAACTTGCTATTCAGGACCATTGAGAGAAATCTACTTTTTAGGGCATTTTTTTTTTCTCACTAAATTACTATAGAAAAATGTTAAAGAAACGTGTAAAACAGTGGAAATCAAATACACTCTAAAGGAGAAAATGTCTAAACCTGAATTATATTATCTCAAGAAAAACTATAGTTAAAAACCATACACAAAAACCTACAAATTTCCCCTGCTGAGACAGGATTCAGATGAATCCTGTAAATCAAATAGAAAAACTGCAACACACACACACACACACACACACACACACACGCTCTGCTCCTTTAAGTTGCTTTCTTTTAAGAGTATTTTCTGCTTTCTAAAGAGGAGGCAAACAGATTGAAAAGCAGTTCTGATAGCCTCTGATCAGATGGACAAAAGTTATATTCCAAAGCTTTGCATGGATGGATCATGCTTTGGATTTCAACCTTGGAAAGTACATTGTTCTTGCTGTTTAGTCACTAAGTCATGTCCAACTCTTTTGTAACTCTGTTGGACTATAGCCCACCAAGCTCCTCCATAAATGTGATTTTCCAGAATACTGGGGTGGGTTGTTATTTCCTTCTCCAAGGGGTCTTCCCTGATTCAAGGTTCGAACCCAAGCCTCCTGCATTGGTAAGTGGATTCTTTACCACTGTGCTACCTGGAAAGTATGTTATACACTATACTATAGTATATATTTTTTATATAGTATTTAAGATTGCTGGGAGAAATATCAACAACCTTGAACAGATACAGAGATAACATCACTCTAATGGCACAAAGTGAAGAACTAAAGAGCCTACTGATGAGGGTGAAAGAGAAGAGTGAAAAAGTTGGCTTAAATTCAATATGCAAAAAACTAGTAAAATCATGGTATCCAATCCCATCACCTCATGGCAAATAGATGGGGAAAAAGTAGACACAGTGACAGATTTTACTTTCTTGGGCTCCAGTATCACTGTAGATGGTGACTGACGCCATGAAATTAAAAAATGCCTGGCTCCTTGAAAGAAAAGCTATGATAAACCTAGACAATTAAAAAAACAGATATCTCTTTGCTGACAAAGGTCTGTATAGTTAAAGCTATGGTTTTTCCAGCAGTCATGTACAGATATGAGAATTGGACCATAAGGAAGGCTAGGAGCCAAAGAATTGATGCTTTCAAACTGTGGTGCTGGATAAGACTCTTAAGAGACCCTTGGACAGCAAGGAGATCAAACCAGTCAATCCTAGAGGAAATCAACCTTGAATGTCTACTGGAAGGACTGATGCTAAAGCCTAAGCTCCAAAACTGGCCACGTGACCGCAAAGAGCTGACACTCTGGAAAAGACCCTGCTGCTGGGAGAGATTGACAGCAAGAGGAAAAGAGGGAGGCAGAGTATGAGATGGCTGAATGGCATCACCAACTCAATAGAAATGAGTCTGAGAAATCTCTGGACGACAGTGAAGGACAGGGAAGTCAGGCGTACTTCAGTTCATGGGGTCACTAAGAACTGGACACGACTTAGCTACTGAACAAGAACAAAGTAAGTGTGATCCAAAAGTAAACTGATGCTCATTTTAGAATCATCTCAATTCCGGATTCTGGATTAAAGTAATACAGGATTAATGGTGCTTTCAGTCAGGTACTGAAAGCAAACACAAAACATCACCACAGGAAAAAATCGTCTTGTGATTTTCCAGAATACTGGGGTGGGTTGTTATTTCCTTCCAAGGGGTCTTCCCTGATTCAAGGTTCGAACCCAAGCCTCCTGCATTGGTAAGTGGATTCTTTACCACTGTGCTACCTGGAAAGTATGTTATACACTATACTATAGTATATATTTTTTATATAGTATTTAAGATTGCTGGGAGAAATATCAACAACCTTGAACAGATACAGAGATAACATCACTCTAATGGCACAAAGTGAAGAACTAAAGAGCCTACTGATGAGGGTGAAAGAGAAGAGTGAAAAAGTTGGCTTAAATTCAATATGCAAAAAACTAGTAAAATCATGGTATCCAATCCCATCACCTCATGGCAAATAGATGGGGAAAAGTAGACACAGTGACAGATTTTACTTTCTTGGGCTCCAGTATCACTGTAGATGGTGACTGACGCCATGAAATTAAAAAATGCCTGGCTCCTTGAAAGAAAAGCTATGATAAACCTAGACAATTAAAAAAACAGATATCTCTTTGCTGACAAAGGTCTGTATAGTTAAAGCTATGGTTTTTCCAGCAGTCATGTACAGATATGAGAATTGGACCATAAGGAAGGCTAGGAGCCAAAGAATTGATGCTTTCAAACTGTGGTGCTGGATAAGACTCTTAAGAGACCCTTGGACAGCAAGGAGATCAAACCAGTCAATCCTAGAGGAAATCAACCTTGAATGTCTACTGGAAGGACTGATGCTAAAGCCTAAGCTCCAAAACTGGCCACGTGACCGCAAAGAGCTGACACTCTGGAAAAGACCCTGCTGCTGGGAGAGATTGACAGCAAGAGGAAAAGAGGGAGGCAGAGTATGAGATGGCTGAATGGCATCACCAACTCAATAGAAATGAGTCTGAGAAATCTCTGGACGACAGTGAAGGACAGGGAAGTCAGGCGTACTTCAGTTCATGGGGTCACTAAGAACTGGACACGACTTAGCTACTGAACAAGAACAAAGTAAGTGTGATCCAAAAGTAAACTGATGCTCATTTTAGAATCATCTCAATTCCGGATTCTGGATTAAAGTAATACAGGATTAATGGTGCTTTCAGTCAGGTACTGAAAGCAAACACAAAACATCACCACAGGAAAAAATCGTCTTGGGTTTCAAAGTAAGGGCCTTCACTGGTGGCTCAATGGTAAAGAATTTGCCTACCAATGCAGGAGATGCTGGTTTGATTCCTGAATTGGGAGATCCCTAGAGAAGGTAATGGCAATCCACTCCAGTATTCTTGCCTAGGAAATCCCACGGACAGAGAAGCCTGGTGGGTTATAGTCCATGGAGTCGCAGAAGAGTTGGACATGACTTAACATCTAAACAACAACAGGCCTTAGAATACTATGATAGAGATTTCATGCACAAGATCCATTGTTCAAATAACAACAGGCACAGCAGAAGACAAGATGGTGTTCATGAAAACTAAGAGAAATAATAAATCTAGAAACCACTGAAGAAAGACTTCCAAATAATGGAGATATCAGATATAGATTCTAAAATAACTATATTTAATAAATACCAGGGGTCAGCAAACATTTTCTTTAGAGGACCAAAGACTATGCTTTAATACAAGCTTTTGCAGACCACACAAAATCTCTGTGGCATTTTTTTTTTTAAGGAAAACTCAGCAAAAATAAAATTTCTATTTATTGTTGGCCAACGTTGTTTCATATACATGTCAAACAGGCCAAGAAAATACATAAGCAGCCACTTCAGAAACAAAAAGACAAAAAGAAACCTTTTTAAAACTGGAAGTCATCAAGCTGTATGTTTTGAAATTGATACAGGTTTCTGTGAAGGGCAGTGACATAAAACCCACAGGGTACATCTAACAGACTTAACTCAGCAGCACACTGCCTTGTTCTGCTGGCTCAACTCGCCTAGAGGTCCAACTAACTCTTTGGGGCAACTGTTCCATATGCAGAGACTCAGAGACTCAGGCTGCTTTGGTCTCTTGGTTCTGCCATCTTAACATGGGGACACTTAAGTAACTGCAACAGGAGAAAACACAGCTGAAAGAGATGGCTAAACATTGCCAGCAATCAGGGAAATAAAAATTAACACAAATAACCTTTCTATCCATCAAAATGGAAGAAAGAAAATTCGATAATACCAAACATGGGCAGGGCAATGGAGGAAAACCATGTTCTTATAAATTGCTAGTGGGAGTTATGAACTGATATAGAGCCTCTGGAGACTGATTTGGGGAGTAGCCACTTGGGAGAGAGCAAATATAAGAAAATGCTATGCTTCAACAACTCCTCTTTGGGTACCTACCATAAAGAAGCATATACGTGACCAAGGGGGAACGTAACAGGACACTCATTACAATGTCTGTAACAGTTTAAAGAAAGGATAAACAAATATCACAAGAGAATAGCTAAATTACTATATAGATCATTATGGAATACAATGCAATAGCTCAAGGCGTAAAATAGATCTATATGTTCAAACCTGGACAATTCTCTCAGAATTACTGACTGAAAAACCATGTTTCATGATAAATGTAGAAGATAGAACTCATTTTAAAAAAACATAAAAATAGCATCAGGTATTTTCTGGGTATATAGTTATGAAAACTAAGAGAATAATAAATCTAGAAACCACTGAAGAAAGACTTCCAAATAATGGAGATATCAGATATAGATTCTAAAATAACTATATTTAATAAATACCAGGGGTCAGCAAACATTTTCTTTAGAGGACCAAAGACTATGCTTTAATACAAGCTTTTGCAGACCACACAAAATCTCTGTGGCATTTTTTTTTTTAAGGAAAACTCAGCAAAAATAAAATTTCTATTTATTGTTGGCCAACGTTGTTTCATATACATGTCAAACAGGCCAAGAAAATACATAAGCAGCCACTTCAGAAACAAAAAGACAAAAAGAAACCTTTTAACACTGGAAGTCATCAAGCTGTATGTTTTGAAATTGATACAGGTTTCTGTGAAGGGCAGTGACATAAAACCCACAGGGTACATCTAACAGACTTAACTCAGCAGCACACTGCCTTGTTCTGCTGGCTCAACTCGCCTAGAGGTCCAACTAACTCTTTGGGGCAACTGTTCCATATGCAGAGACTCAGAGACTCAGGCTGCTTTGGTCTCTTGGTTCTGCCATCTTAACATGGGGACACTTAAGTAACTGCAACAGGAGAAAACACAGCTGAAAGAGATGGCTAAACATTGCCAGCAATCAGGGAAATAAAAATTAACACAAATAACCTTTCTATCCATCAAAATGGAAGAAAGAAAATTCGATAATACCAAACATGGGCAGGGCAATGGAGGAAAACCATGTTCTTATAAATTGCTAGTGGGAGTTATGAACTGATATAGAGCCTCTGGAGACTGATTTGGGGAGTAGCCACTTGGGAGAGAGCAAATATAAGAAAATGCTATGCTTCAACAACTCCTCTTTGGGTACCTACCATAAAGAAGCATATACGTGACCAAGGGGGAACGTAACAGGACACTCATTACAATGTCTGTAACAGTTTAAAGAAAGGATAAACAAATATCACAAGAGAATAGCTAAATTACTATATAGATCATTATGGAATACAATGCAATAGCTCAAGGCGTAAAATAGATCTATATGTTCAAACCTGGACAATTCTCTCAGAATTACTGACTGAAAAACCATGTTTCATGATAAATGTAGAAGATAGAACTCATTTTAAAAAAACATAAAAATAGCATCAGGTATTTTCTGGGTATATAGTTATCTTGGTTTAGGGGAAAAGATGTGGAGGAACATACACTAGACAACCAACAGCAGCACTCTATAGTGAAGGTGGAAGATCGGGGCTGGTGGTCCAAAAGGAATTTTAGCTTTATTTGCAAAATCTATCTGAGATGTTACGCTTCTATATGGGGAAAGAACTGCCCTATTATTTCTAAATATAAACTACTTGAAAATTTTCAGAACTGAGAACAGATATATACACATGTATGAGAGGGCTGCATTTTCCCACCTTCCCGTTAAAAAGTGTCCATGAACACTGAATGTGCTGAAATTCTGGAACTCTTAGCAACTAGGCGTTGATATACACAGGATATACATTCTGACTTTTTATAAATGTTGAAAATAGTAACATCCAAAAGTGATTTTATCAGAATGCCTTGTAGGAACATGATAAATACTGATATACCTTATTTAAGTAGAGTGGAGAATGAACATTTACTTTACAGGTGTTGGAAACAGAGTAGAAAGTGATATAAAATTAGATTAACAACAAAAACTCCCAACATAAGGACCTGAATGAAAGGCTGAGATATGAACAGAAAGTGAAATGACTCTTTTTTCACTCCACTCCTTTGAATGCAGCACTCACACTCCACACTCCTATATCTCATATCCATACATATATATAAACATTAACATATTATTATACATTTATATTTCACTTTTACTACTTAATGAAAGTCTATCAAAGTAATGCCTACCTCCACATACATCACCTACTCATTAAGTATCTGTAGAAAACTGAGTGAATATTTGACTTTTGAACATTTTCACTATTGCTCAGAGGTTTTCTATGGTAGCTGAACAGATGACGTCTTAGCACATACTCACTCAGTACTTCAGGGTGAGTAGCAATTTCTAAACTTGAAAACCATGTTTTCTGGATCTATGGGGGGAGGCTTTGATGGTTGAATAAATTAGCAAATAATTTTATATAACAGTCCCCCTCAGCTCTTTACAACAAGCATGAGCATTATTTATGGAGGGTCCAAGGAGTCTCACAAAAAGAAATTTGTTTCACTAGCATTTTAAGCACTTCCTTCCCCCCAATATTCGTCTTATCAACATCCTGTCAATGTAAGAAATCATGCTTTGGGACAATCCCATCCATCTATCCAAGAAACATTTATAGGGCAATTAGTCCGCAGAGAGCTACTTGAACCTAGACTGGCATGATTGCAGGCATAAGTCCAGTGCCATATTACACAAATGAACATAGATGTATGTATAGCATATGTATATATTACAAAAATTTTCAAGACTGTACTTCCTATTTTAAAACTTGGTCTTCAAGAATAACATGCCACAACTAAGAATGATAGCAGGAAAATGTATCTTTTAATAAGCTGCTATTTGAAACATTTTGCCCCTTATAATCCATACCCAAGAATTACTTCATTTATCAGAAGAGCATTCAAAAGGCTCTGTAAGTACAAAATAATATTTACTATTAACCCTAAAAATAATGTCTAAAAACTATACAATCCCCCAATAGAACAGCATTCCTCAAAACTCGCTATTACATTCCAAACTGCATTGTTAGAACTTTCTTTCTAAAGTGTAGTTACCTGATACAGAGGAATTGTGCCTATCCAGAAATCACTTATCCATTATCCTTAAAACTATCAAAGAATAACAATGGGCAAATTCCAAAGTCTTTTAATTTCTTGTGGTAGTCACAATAAGACATTTCAGAACCACATACTCTTTTATTGTATATATAAATAAACTTCTAACAAGTTTGGTAGTCTAACTTGCCAATAACTCAATAAACAGCACTTAGTGTATACCTGGTATTAGTCATAACATTAGTAGCTATCTTAGGTTTGGGCAAACTTTTAAAAACAAATAAAATACTAATATAGCAAACGCAACTCAGAGAGACATATCTCATTCAAATTGAGCATAAAGAGCAGGTTAAGTGTACTGAAGAAGAGTCCTGACAAAGACCCAGAATAACAACATCCAAAATGGCAGCCCTAGTCAAACATGGCTACTTGAAGTGTGACTAGTCAAACTGAGATAGGCTGTAAGTCTAAAACGCAAATCTGGATTTAGTAAAAAAGAAAAAGTAAAATCTCATTAATAATTCTAGTCCCCTCAGCTCTTTACAACAAGCATGAGCATTATTTATGGAGGGTCCAAGGAGTCTCACAAAAAGAAATTTGTTTCACTAGCATTTTAAGCACTTCCTTCCCCAATATTCGTCTTATCAACATCCTGTCAATGTAAGAAATCATGCTTTGGCAATCCCATCCATCTATCCAAAAAAGAAACATTTATAGGGCAATTAGCCCCAGAGAGCTACTTGAACCTAGACTGGCATGATTGCAGGCATAAGTCCAGTGCCATATTACACAAATGAACATAGATGTATGTATAGCATATGTATATATTACAAAAATTTTCAAGACTGTACTTCCTATTTTAAAACTTGGTCTTCAAGAATAACATGCCACAACTAAGAATGATAGCAGGAAAATGTATCTTTTAATAAGCTGCTATTTGAAACATTTTGCCCCTTATAATCCATACCCAAGAATTACTTCATTTATCAGAAGAGCATTCAAAAGGCTCTGTAAGTACAAAATAATATTTACTATTAACCCTAAAAATAATGTCTAAAAACTATACAATCCCCCAATAGAACAGCATTCCTCAAAACTCGCTATTACATTCCAAACTGCATTGTTAGAACTTTCTTTCTAAAGTGTAGTTACCTGATACAGAGGAATTGTGCCTATCCAGAAATCACTTATCCATTATCCTTAAAACTATCAAAGAATAACAATGGGCAAATTCCAAAGTCTTTTAATTTCTTGTGGTAGTCACAATAAGACATTTCAGAACCACATACTCTTTTATTGTATATATAAATAAACTTCTAACAAGTTTGGTAGTCTAACTTGCCAATAACTCAATAAACAGCACTTAGTGTATACCTGGTATTAGTCATAACATTAGTAGCTATCTTAGGTTTGGGCAAACTTTTAAAAACAAATAAAATACTAATATAGCAAACGCAACTCAGAGAGACATATCTCATTCAAATTGAGCATAAAGAGCAGGTTAAGTGTACTGAAGAAGAGTCCTGACAAAGACCCAGAATAACAACATCCAAAATGGCAGCCCTAGTCAAACATGGCTACTTGAAGTGTGACTAGTCAAACTGAGATAGGCTGTAAGTCTAAAACGCAAATCTGGATTTAGTAAAAAAGAAAAAGTAAAATCTCATTAATAATTATTTTATTACATATTTTAAATATTCAACTGGACATATTATTACATTACTTTCACCTTAAAGTTATTTTAGAGATAAGGCAACTAGAAGATTTAAAATTACACATGTAATTCACACTTGGCTAGAGACTTGAATGGGCATGATGCATTCAGGAAACAGGATAGCTCAGGCAGACATGCACACTACAGGAATACAGAAGAGATGAAGGGCCAGACATAGTCTTTGGGGATGCTTAGATCCCCTGTACTAGGAAAGAGTTATCGTTGAGTGTTAAGTAAGAAAATGACCAGAAGAAATGAACACTTTTAGAATATGTTACTCTGGAAGCACAGAAAGTGAATCGGAAGCAAACCATACACTAACGGAGACAAGAAACATTAGTCACAGCCCAGAAGAAGGAGGCCTTCCAAAATTAAAGACAAGTCATCAGAAGTACATGGTACCTTCTAAGACAAGAGAAGAGTGACACATCAAAGAAGTGTCAGCTGTCAGTGACAGAGCGAGTCCAAAACAGATCCTACAGTCTTCAAAGCAGGCTGCAGCCTGTTTTATGAAATCAGTCTAAATTATCAAAATCCTAAGGAAAAAGCTACAACTAACTATAGCAGCCTTGGGTATATGCAGTAGCACTGTGCCTAAGGCAGGTAAAACCACGTTCCTAACATTATTTTTACTGAAAGATGAGGATGGGGGGCACTAGTAAATATCTCAATAAATATCAGTTCTTCAACTCTGAAATATATATTTCTTCCCACTTAACATGTTTAAAACCACAGAGTTCAAACAACATTTGCACTCAATAGTGGGTTTGTTAAAAGTGCAAAGAGAATTCTTGAGGAAATAGGAAATCAGTTTAAGAGTACCTGGCAGATCTGAAGAGATGCAAAGAAACCAGAAGTAGTTGGCAAGTCATGGTTGATTTTTACTCTGGAGAAATAATAACAAGGAGGAGAAAGTGATCAACTGTTCAAATGTTGCAAATAGGTAAAGTGAAGTGTGACTAGTCAAACTGAGATAGGCTGTAAGTCTAAAACGCAAATCTGGATTTAGTAAAAAAGAAAAAGTAAAATCTCATTAATAATTATTTTATTACATATTTTAAATATTCAACTGGACATATTATTACATTACTTTCACCTTAAAGTTATTTTAGAGATAAGGCAACTAGAAGATTTAAAATTACACATGTAATTCACACTTGGCTAGAGACTTGAATGGGCATGATGCATTCAGGAAACAGGATAGCTCAGGCAGACATGCACACTACAGGAATACAGAAGAGATGAAGGGCCAGACATAGTCTTTGGGGATGCTTAGATCCCCTGTACTAGGAAAGAGTTATCGTTGAGTGTTAAGTAAGAAAATGACCAGAAGAAATGAACACTTTTAGAATATGTTACTCTGGAAGCACAGAAAGTGAATCGGAAGCAAACCATACACTAACGGAGACAAGAAACATTAGTCACAGCCCAGAAGAAGGAGGCCTTCCAAAATTAAAGACAAGTCATCAGAAGTACATGGTACCTTCTAAGACAAGAGAAGAGTGACACATCAAAGAAGTGTCAGCTGTCAGTGACAGAGCGAGTCCAAAACAGATCCTACAGTCTTCAAAGCAGGCTGCAGCCTGTTTTATGAAATCAGTCTAAATTATCAAAATCCTAAGGAAAAAGCTACAACTAACTATAGCAGCCTTGGGTATATGCAGTAGCACTGTGCCTAAGGCAGGTAAAACCACGTTCCTAACATTATTTTTACTGAAAGATGAGGATGGGGGGCACTAGTAAATATCTCAATAAATATCAGTTCTTCAACTCTGAAATATATATTTCTTCCCACTTAACATGTTTAAAACCACAGAGTTCAAACAACATTTGCACTCAATAGTGGGTTTGTTAAAAGTGCAAAGAGAATTCTTGAGGAAATAGGAAATCAGTTTAAGAGTACCTGGCAGATCTGAAGAGATGCAAAGAAACCAGAAGTAGTTGGCAAGTCATGGTTGATTTTTACTCTGGAGAAATAATAACAAGGAGGAGAAAGTGATCAACTGTTCAAATGTTGCAAATAGGTAAAGTAAGGGAAGGGTCAAGAAATAGCCTATAGGTTTAGCCGTGTATAAAAGTAAGAATGGAAGCACTTCCTAACCAGTGACTGTGGGAGCACCTAAGAAAGGAAGATGGAAGTCAGGGTAGTAATGCCTCTTCCATCCAGCAGCCAGCCACCTGGGGCAAGCGACTGTAGCAGGCCAGACGGTGAGCTCTCAACTAAGACTCTACCAAGAAAAGTCAACCCACTGAAAGAATAACAACAACAAAAAAATGACTCAACAAAGAAGAAGCTTTAAACTTATAAAACAATTAGGAAAAAAGAATAGCATCCATAAAATGAAAAGTTATTAAACAAAGATGGTTGTAATGAAGCATCACCAACAGATGCTGGAAATGAGTAACAGAATAATTAAGTTTAGAAAGTTAAAAAATAATCACAGAACAGAAACTAGGCACAAGTGGAGGACGGAATTAACAAGCTAGAATATCACACTAGAAATGCTCAGAATGAAAACAATGTATGAAACAAACGTAGAGAGACATTATGGACAGATAGAGAGCTCCAACATAGGGAATGATGAGAGAAAAAGAAAAAAAGAGTTTCAGTTTTCAAAAAATAACTATTTCCCACAACTGAAGACAAAGAGGAATCTTCAGCTTGAGAGACTTCCAAATGTTAAGTAGGAGAAAGAAAACAAAAAATGAGATAATCCATAATAAAACTTCATGGCATCAAAGATAAAAATAAAACAAAATGAAGCAAAATATAACTAAAAACCAACAAGGAGAAAAGCAGATTACCTAACACAGGAACAAGAATTACAAGGATTCCAGACTTTTCATCACTAGTACTGGGTGCCAGAAGACAGTGCATTAACTTTTTCAAAGTGCTAAGGGGAAAAAGACATTTTATATACAAATAAGCAACTATTTGAAGGCTAAATACAAAGGACAGAATTTTGGACATTATTGCTAGAACTACTTATTTGATCAAGAAAATTCAGAAGTAATGAATCTGAATAGTAGAATGGACAAAATACATGAACTAATAAATAAAATGGGTAAAAAAAACCCATTAGAAAACCAAAAGTAGCAAGTATGAAAAATCAATCACAAGTTTAACGTGTTTAATCACAATGCAGAGTTAAAATTCTATCAACAGTGACATGAGAGTTGGGGGCAAGAGGAGGAGACGTAAATATTTAATTTACACAGGAAAGTAACAATCACAAAATCCAACTCAGATAATATTTTCTGTCATTTAATGAAACCTCTAATCTTTAAAATCCTCTTTGGATCTTCTATACTTGTGAAATAATAAATTGAATGCTGATTACCACTATCTCAAAAGGCTATTATTTAATAGTATTCTAAAGAATAATCCCTTTAGTCCATTCTTTTGTTTGAATCTTTCTCACCTGGTCTTCATTTCCCTTCTATGTGTCGTTTTTAAAGCTTGGTGCCAAGCATCAGCAGTGTGTGGGCCCCACAGGTGGTATTTCACTAAAGAGAGCCCCACAAATGAAGTGTGTACCTGAACAGAAACTAGGCACAAGTGGAGGACGGAATTAACAAGCTAGAATATCACACTAGAAATGCTCAGAATGAAAACAATGTATGAAACAAACGTAGAGAGACATTATGGACAGATAGAGAGCTCCAACATAGGGAATGATGAGAGAAAAAGAAAAAAAGAGTTTCAGTTTTCAAAAAATAACTATTTCCCACAACTGAAGACAAAGAGGAATCTTCAGCTTGAGAGACTTCCAAATGTTAAGTAGGAGAAAGAAAACAAAAAATGAGATAATCCATAATAAAACTTCATGGCATCAAAGATAAAAATAAAACAAAATGAAGCAAAATATAACTAAAAACCAACAAGGAGAAAAGCAGATTACCTAACACAGGAACAAGAATTACAAGGATTCCAGACTTTTCATCACTAGTACTGGGTGCCAGAAGACAGTGCATTAACTTTTTCAAAGTGCTAAGGGGAAAAAGACATTTTATATACAAATAAGCAACTATTTGAAGGCTAAATACAAAGGACAGAATTTTGGACATTATTGCTAGAACTACTTATTTGATCAAGAAAATTCAGAAGTAATGAATCTGAATAGTAGAATGGACAAAATACATGAACTAATAAATAAAAATGGGTAAAAAAAACCCATTAGAAAACCAAAAGTAGCAAGTATGAAAAATCAATCACAAGTTTAACGTGTTTAATCACAATGCAGAGTTAAAATTCTATCAACAGTGACATGAGAGTTGGGGGCAAGAGGAGGAGACGTAAATATTTAATTTACACAGGAAAGTAACAATCACAAAATCCAACTCAGATAATATTTTCTGTCATTTAATGAAACCTCTAATCTTTAAAATCCTCTTTGGATCTTCTATACTTGTGAAATAATAAATTGAATGCTGATTACCACTATCTCAAAAGGCTATTATTTAATAGTATTCTAAAGAATAATCCCTTTAGTCCATTCTTTTGTTTGAATCTTTCTCACCTGGTCTTCATTTCCCTTCTATGTGTCGTTTTTAAAGCTTGGTGCCAAGCATCAGCAGTGTGTGGGCCCCACAGGTGGTATCTGCACTAAAGAGACCATCCATGCCTTACCAGGTAACAGTACAAATGAAGTGTGTACCTAGGCATCTTTCCATCACTTTACATTTCCATCAGTTGCTTGCCAAATGAAAAGTGAATTTAAATGTCCTTCCAGAAGCTGCCTTTAAGAGAGATATCCAGTGAGCTATCTTTCAGATGAAACAGTACACCATGATGCTATCATAGTATTTCTTCCTTAGTCACCATCAATAGGACAACCTTTAAACAAAGACATGATTTCAGATCATCCTAAGAGATGCTTCCATCGTGGCTGTCTCAATCCGACAGAACCATAAAGCAACCTTAACATACTTATTCTCACAATTATTTTCTAAAACACTTGGTTTTATAAAACAAAACTAAAAATTTAGACTTGACTGTTTTTGTTTTGAAATTTATAAACAGGAAAGATAACCTGAGTGGAATCAAATTCCAGATCTATACAAATAACCACTATGAACAATACAATTTATTAAATTCTATTGTATACATTGTATACTTTCCTAAAATCTACCAAATTCTGCTGTGTAGCATTTTGCTTTTTTGTGAGTTAACATGTTTACTTTAAAATGACAGGCATGACAGACAATTCTGAACAGTCCCAAGCTATTAATGGTTCATTTACTATTATTTTGAAAATAATTACGATAATTATTAAAAGATTTTCATATAATTACTTTTCATAATGAATATTCTTCATACTATTTGACTGCTTCATACAATTTATCTGATAGTACCACATGAGTGAAAAATGTTGTGTAACACAGATTAAAGATGAGACTAACATAGCTAAATACATCAACTCTTTAAGGAAATGAGGAAATATATTCGAGCTAAAGTATGATCACAGAGAAGTACAGAAATAGGCATAAACAAATGATGATTCGGTCTGAAAACAGTATACTTCAAATGCACTACACATTTTAAGTCTACAAATTAAGAAAGTATTTTCAAATCCTCTTAGAGGTACGTGAGAATATTTTAGAGATTTCTAAAGAATAATCCCTTTAGTCCTTTTTGAATCTTTCTCACCTGGTCTTCATTTCCTCTATGTGTCGTTTTAAAGCTTGGTGCCAAGCATCAGCAGTGTGTGGGCCCCACAGGTGGTATCTGCACTAAAGAGACCATCCATGCCTTACCAGGTAACAGTACAAATGAAGTGTGTACCTAGGCATCTTTCCATCACTTTACATTTCCATCAGTTGCTTGCCAAATGAAAAGTGAATTTAAATGTCCTTCCAGAAGCTGCCTTTAAGAGAGATATCCAGTGAGCTATCTTTCAGATGAAACAGTACACCATGATGCTATCATAGTATTTCTTCCTTAGTCACCATCAATAGGACAACCTTTAAACAAAGACATGATTTCAGATCATCCTAAGAGATGCTTCCATCGTGGCTGTCTCAATCCGACAGAACCATAAAGCAACCTTAACATACTTATTCTCACAATTATTTTCTAAAACACTTGGTTTTATAAAACAAAACTAAAAATTTAGACTTGACTGTTTTTGTTTTGAAATTTATAAACAGGAAAGATAACCTGAGTGGAATCAAATTCCAGATCTATACAAATAACCACTATGAACAATACAATTTATTAAATTCTATTGTATACATTGTATACTTTCCTAAAATCTACCAAATTCTGCTGTGTAGCATTTTGCTTTTTTGTGAGTTAACATGTTTACTTTAAAATGACAGGCATGACAGACAATTCTGAACAGTCCCAAGCTATTAATGGTTCATTTACTATTATTTTGAAAATAATTACGATAATTATTAAAAGATTTTCATATAATTACTTTTCATAATGAATATTCTTCATACTATTTGACTGCTTCATACAATTTATCTGATAGTACCACATGAGTGAAAAATGTTGTGTAACACAGATTAAAGATGAGACTAACATAGCTAAATACATCAACTCTTTAAGGAAATGAGGAAATATATTCGAGCTAAAGTATGATCACAGAGAAGTACAGAAATAGGCATAAACAAATGATGATTCGGTCTGAAAACAGTATACTTCAAATGCACTACACATTTTAAGTCTACAAATTAAGAAAGTATTTTCAAATCCTCTTAGAGGTACGTGAGAATATTTTAGAGATTTCTATAAACTGAAAAGCAAAATGGCCATGAGAAAGAGTTTTTTAAACTGCTTTGTAGTTCTTATTTTTAAAGTTTAGAAAATACAATAGTACAATACAGCTCATTTACAATTCAAAATAGATAGAATTTAAGTGTACTATCAAGATTATATCAATCTCAAAGAAAATAATACTTACTTTGGAGGCCCATGGCTGAAGACAATTGGCATAACAGCGAACAAGAAAAGCCATTTCCTGAGCTGCAAAGGATAGTTTCCTTTTCAAACCAGAGCCACACCGATGAGTATGTTGACAAAATTCTGTTAAGTTTCTTTTTTACAAATCATACACCATTTGCAGTGTAAACTGCAGTGTAAAGACAGCTTCTCCAATTCCCTTTCAAACTGAAATCAGGAGCTTTCAGTAGCTTAGAAATGAGCGTCTAAATTACTAGAGCAGTTTTCATCAAAATGTTCACTTTTAACAATCAAATCACAGTAAATCAAGATGTTTATCTTTCTGGCTCAGAACATACAGACATACACATGCTTCCTCAGGCACCTGGCACAGACATGCACGGTGGTAACACAACAGTTAATACTGGATCAATCAAAGCAAATAAGGCAACATGCACCAAATCTGTGTTGCTCGATTCTGAGAAACCTTTCCAAAGACAGCTTTGTCTTTTCTTCAACTTATTTCATTCTGTAGAGCAAGCACTGCAGTAATTCTTCTGCATCAAAAGCAAACCAGAACACTGTATCCTTTAGGATGAAAGTTTCTTCTTTATATTGTAAACCACCAGAGGTTAAACAAAAACAAAAAAAATCAGCCACTGAGCAGGCAGTAGTTAGAAGATAGATGTTCTAACAGGTTTGTCCTGAAGAATGCCTGAGAATCTCCAAAATTAAAAATCTCTCTTTTCACACGTACTATTTACAGCTCTGCAGCACTGCTCCTTGTTCTAAAGCATCAGTAAGACAGTACTGTGGCTCTGAGTCAGGCTTTCTGATTGCAAATTCATATATGATATGCTATAAAAACATTATATCTTCTGCTAAAGCAAGACTATATGTTAGTGTCTTAATTCCTGCTGTCTTTGCCTGTTTCACAGCAGCTCCCTAAGGGGAAGCTCCTATTGATTCTATGTTCTGCAGTAAGATGAAATATCTAATAAGAAGGAAAGAGAGTGGGAGGAGAAAGGAGCTAAAAGGATGACATCACCTGTATAGAAAGCCTTCAGAAACTGCATTAGATCAATTGGCTACTGGATCTGCAGATGTAGCCCAAAGAGCAATTTACTGAAAACACACACACCCTTCCATGAGACTTGTCTGCAAGCTAAATTCTATAAGGAATAAAAAAAAAACTGCCTCAAGCATCTCTGTTTCAGTTTTAAAATCCATTCTGATTTTTAACTCTGTGCATTGCCACACAGCTTTATTTGGGAAGCCATATTTACTAATATTACTATTCAAGTTTAACACAGTCCCTCCCAAGGGAAAATAATTAGCTCTAGTGAGATGCTCCCGCACTGCACACACAGAAGGTAGCCTCATTCTCAGATGTCACATATGTCATCTGCTTGCAAAACTTCCTATTCATCAAGTAACTATTCTGAAAGGTATAACCTTCAAGACTACTCTAAATTACCATTGAAAACATCAAAACTGGCATAAAGACTTGTATGTAAATAATACATTTAAATGGCAAGAACAGCGTTTCACTATGCAAAGGAAAACTGGGGAAAAAAAAATAAAGTCACAAGCAAAAGAGCCGACATTTACCAACTTCTCTGAGGAAAAATAATCTAGGCAATATGGTACTTTCCTACAGCCCGATCCTAAATTCCTAGAAAGAGACAGGAAGCAAGTAAAACTCAGAAGCAATCAGAAAAGAAAATGATTCACCCTGCTTCCAAATTGAGCTCGGACTAAAGATAGATGTTCTAACAGGTTTGTCCTGAAGAATGCCTGAGAATCTCCAAAATTAAAAATCTCTCTTTTCACACGTACTATTTACAGCTCTGCAGCACTGCTCCTTGTTCTAAAGCATCAGTAAGACAGTACTGTGGCTCTGAGTCAGGCTTTCTGATTGCAAATTCATATATGATATGCTATAAAAACATTATATCTTCTGCTAAAGCAAGACTATATGTTAGTGTCTTAATTCCTGCTGTCTTTGCCTGTTTCACAGCAGCTCCCTAAGGAAGCTCCTATTGATTCTATGTTCTGCAGTAAGATGAAATATCTAATAAGAAGGAAAGAGAGTGGGAGGAGAAAGGAGCTAAAAGGATGACATCACCTGTATAGAAAGCCTTCAGAAACTGCATTAGATCAATTGGCTACTGGATCTGCAGATGTAGCCCAAAGAGCAATTTACTGAAAACACACACACCCTTCCATGAGACTTGTCTGCAAGCTAAATTCTATAAGGAATAAAAAAAAAACTGCCTCAAGCATCTCTGTTTCAGTTTTAAAATCCATTCTGATTTTTAACTCTGTGCATTGCCACACAGCTTTATTTGGGAAGCCATATTTACTAATATTACTATTCAAGTTTAACACAGTCCCTCCCAAGGGAAAATAATTAGCTCTAGTGAGATGCTCCCGCACTGCACACACAGAAGGTAGCCTCATTCTCAGATGTCACATATGTCATCTGCTTGCAAAACTTCCTATTCATCAAGTAACTATTCTGAAAGGTATAACCTTCAAGACTACTCTAAATTACCATTGAAAACATCAAAACTGGCATAAAGACTTGTATGTAAATAATACATTTAAATGGCAAGAACAGCGTTTCACTATGCAAAGGAAAACTGGGGAAAAAAAAATAAAGTCACAAGCAAAAGAGCCGACATTTACCAACTTCTCTGAGGAAAAATAATCTAGGCAATATGGTACTTTCCTACAGCCCGATCCTAAATTCCTAGAAAGAGACAGGAAGCAAGTAAAACTCAGAAGCAATCAGAAAAGAAAATGATTCACCCTGCTTCCAAATTGAGCTCGGACTAAATTACAGGAAAAATGAATTCTTGTCATACCCTCTCCAATCTGAAAACACAATCCCTCTAGATCCCACCCTGTTCTTCGAGATTCTGCCACAAGTTACCAAATGCAGACACTACCACAAAGCCTTTTCATTAAAGGTTGCAATGGTGCCTCCCAATGGCCAAAGTAAAGCATAGTTTCTAATGGTTTCTAAAAAAAATTAATACTGGTACCTCCAGGCAGCAAAATTATGGGAATAACATCAATAAATAACTCAAAGTAATAGAACTATCTTGTTTTATTCACCTACCACCATTTTAAGGGGAAAGAGGTGTGCAACATAAGAAAAATTATTACCAAGAGACAAGTGTTATTACATAGGACTCTACTGTCGAACAGACAGACACCTTGTTATTAGCCAAAAGCAAACAGGCAAAGTAACAATGAGAACTTCAACACCCCTGGGCAAAGTATAAGTCACTTTGTGAACAACACTATGCTGCCAATCATTTATGCTGCTACTTATAAGACTAGAACTGACTTTAGTAAAACTGTTATCTGCACAGTCCTACTTTCACAATAAAAGTGATCATGTATGAAACCTGGTTTTCATAAAACTTGAGACTTGTTTTCTGAAAAGATTTCAAAAGAACACACAAAATTTACATATAAACATATAACTAAATCTAGCAAATACACATGACCTTAGTTTTCGAAACTCAAAACATCAAAAATATGTACAGGTTGATTTTCCAGCACCAATGTATTTTTTTCAACTCAGTTGTTTTAAATAAACTACAATAAGTTGGAATTTCAACAAAACGTTAAGTATTCACAAATAACTTACCTAAAATCTAATGTTAACTCTCATTTTTAAAAACAGGATAATGATAGTAGGCACCTTGTATGTAAATGAACACAAACATTTCCTAAAGATAAATTTCTAAAAAGATATTTTGTACATAAACAGTAATGTAACTGAACAACATTTTAGTTTCAGTGTGAGCCAATAATTATACCATGTACAGAACCAACAGGAAAAATTATAACCAAATCAAAAAGCAAAATCCTGAAGGGCACCTTTTCCCCTTTTTATAAATCACGCTGATAGCGCACAAAGGGCTTCCAGCTGAGCAAGGGAGACAGCCATCTCCTAGCTGCTTTAAAAAACACTCTGCCCTGTGTATGAAATGCAATCCACTAATGCCATATGTTAGAATTACTGTAGTAAACACCAGCTCAATAAAGGAACAACTCTCTTTTCCTTTAGTTTGGCCTGGAAGTGAAGATGACATCATCCTTTTCCTTGTTCTAACCAATCGTCTCATAGTATCTGCCGTTCTAGGGAATTACACGGTGAGCCTAAGCATAAAAAAATCTCCCTGTGCAACAATACCATGAAAGAAACCAACAAGCCAAATTCTACATTTAGCATGTGAACCCACCACCATTCTGATGATACTCTATACCACACTGTTTCTTCAGAAATAATAACTTACTCTCTTAACTACTGATCAAAAATATAACCAACAAAAATCTATTGTATAGCACATGCTACTCTGCTCAATGTTAGGTACCAGCCTGGATGGGAGGTTGGGATGGAACAGACAGACACCTTGTTAAGAAAAACAATGAGAACTTCAACACCCTGGGCAAAGTATAAGTCACTTTGTGAACAACACTATGCTGCCAATCATTTATGCTGCTACTTATAAGACTAGAACTGACTTTAGTAAAACTGTTATCTGCACAGTCCTACTTTCACAATAAAAGTGATCATGTATGAAACCTGGTTTTCATAAAACTTGAGACTTGTTTTCTGAAAAGATTTCAAAAGAACACACAAAATTTACATATAAACATATAACTAAATCTAGCAAATACACATGACCTTAGTTTTCGAAACTCAAAACATCAAAAATATGTACAGGTTGATTTTCCAGCACCAATGTATTTTTTTCAACTCAGTTGTTTTAAATAAACTACAATAAGTTGGAATTTCAACAAAACGTTAAGTATTCACAAATAACTTACCTAAAATCTAATGTTAACTCTCATTTTTAAAAACAGGATAATGATAGTAGGCACCTTGTATGTAAATGAACACAAACATTTCCTAAAGATAAATTTCTAAAAAGATATTTTGTACATAAACAGTAATGTAACTGAACAACATTTTAGTTTCAGTGTGAGCCAATAATTATACCATGTACAGAACCAACAGGAAAAATTATAACCAAATCAAAAAGCAAAATCCTGAAGGGCACCTTTTCCCCTTTTTATAAATCACGCTGATAGCGCACAAAGGGCTTCCAGCTGAGCAAGGGAGACAGCCATCTCCTAGCTGCTTTAAAAAACACTCTGCCCTGTGTATGAAATGCAATCCACTAATGCCATATGTTAGAATTACTGTAGTAAACACCAGCTCAATAAAGGAACAACTCTCTTTTCCTTTAGTTTGGCCTGGAAGTGAAGATGACATCATCCTTTTCCTTGTTCTAACCAATCGTCTCATAGTATCTGCCGTTCTAGGGAATTACACGGTGAGCCTAAGCATAAAAAAATCTCCCTGTGCAACAATACCATGAAAGAAACCAACAAGCCAAATTCTACATTTAGCATGTGAACCCACCACCATTCTGATGATACTCTATACCACACTGTTTCTTCAGAAATAATAACTTACTCTCTTAACTACTGATCAAAAATATAACCAACAAAAATCTATTGTATAGCACATGCTACTCTGCTCAATGTTAGGTACCAGCCTGGATGGGAGGGGGTTTTGGGGGAGAATGGATATATATGTATGGCTGAGTCCCTTCACTGTTCACCTAAAACTATCACATTATTAACTGGCTATACCCAAATAAAAATGTTTTTGGTGTTAAAAAATAAAATAAAAAACTAAAAATCCCCACAGAAACATAAACATCTTTTGAAAACTCAGTAATTTATCAAATAACTAATATACATGATTAGGTGAATAAATGATCTTTCACTTCCATTACTTAAAAATTATAATCATGATCTCATTCCATTGCATCAATTCAAATGATGTAACTAAAGCAAAAGAGTGTGCCCTGATGTACACACTGTCTAGGCATCAACTTCACAGGATACCCACTTAAGAATACATTTCCCCTCACATGAAATGTTACAATGCTAAGCCACACTGATGAAATGCTTAGCGTTAAAAAGGTCCTTCAAACTACTATCAAATAAAGCAATCAATGCATGCATCTACAAAACATCAAACCATTTAAAACAGTTTTATAAAAATGTAAATTCTATAGTTAATAATTATATTCCTATTATAAATTACATTAACTGTATACACTAATATAAACTATGTTGCCTATATAAACTATTTCTAAACAAAAATAGAAAGCAGAACATTTGCAATCATACTGTAGAGAAAGTCAAATATGAGCTTTTAATAGTTATTAAACTATAAATATATCTTTTATTTCAAGAAGTAACAATACTGAAAAGGAGGTTAAAAGGTAATCATGGATGAAGACTAGTTATCAGAGAAGTAAGAATGAGAAAAAGTTATCACTCCAGGTGTTATGAAAAACAAAACCCCAACCAGGTTTACAGTAATCTCCAGCACAGTCATACACTTTATTATTCCCCATCTGCACAGTGAAATATTATAATCACAACTTAGAGAAGCCCAATTCAAAAGAAGATGAAGATTAAAAGAAAAATTATGTAGTTTTACAAAATACAACACAGAGACCACTTATTTTTTTATTTTAGTTGTCAGCATTTAGCATTTATAATATAAACTGTTAAATGAACTGATTTACATAGTAAAACTACTTTAATCTTTTTGAAAAATGAATGAATAAATGGCACTACCATAATGTCTGAGGCAACATACAAGTCCTTTTAAAGGGTTACAGCAAGCCTTGCTACTCCTCACCCTTTCCTGCCCCTTGCTTAACTTGAACATCTGATTTTTTGTAGTTATCAGACATGGTTAACTCTCACTGCTGGTGTCCCTCACGAATTCCTGCTTCAAAACTGCATCCTATCTATTTTTCAGCCTTTGTGAAAAAAGGAAAGCCACAGTAGCAACACTCTCCCACTCTGTAAGAAACAGTGTGCTACAATACACTGTCATCTATGTTCACAAAATGACCAGCACCACGCTGTTGAAAACCCTGTCAGAGCTGCCAGCAGGACACATATGCACTATGAAATATGATCCTTCCTTAGGGAGTGATGGAAGCAGAAAAAGCAAAGAGGGAGAGGGAAGCCTTCATCATCAACTAAGGTGATGTAAGCTTCTATAATAAGAATCAGTGAAACCGAAGGAACAATAAAGAGGCACCACCATGCTTATACTCCCCACTATACAGTGCAGTTGTAGCAAGTATCTTTCTTTTCATGCACACACTCAAAAATACACTGTGCATACATAGTGATCAGTTAAGTGTGCTCTTTACTACATGCAAAGTTAATGTAAAGTTTTAATATATTACTTGATACAATAAAACAAGATCTGCCCAACAATTAAAATAGATACCTTTATCTATAAGCATGACTGAAAAAAGAAAACTCACTAAAAAATTAAACTATTTAGAATATTCTTTCCATCTGTAAATTCCTGGATTACAACTTCTCTAATTTTAAATACTGCATTTTCTAGTATTATAAAAGCTAACTGTTAAACAGCATAGTTACTGAATGCATGATAAATCGAATTAAAAGGCAGTAACTACCAGCATTATCAATTTGTTTGAAATGTTTCAGTACTTATTTCCTCCTAACTGGATTATGTAGATTTAGCATTTAAAAAATATAAAAAACACAGAGACCACTTATTTTTTTATTTTAGTTGTCAGCATTTAGCATTTATAATATAAACTGTTAAATGAACTGATTTACATAGTAAAACTACTTTAATCTTTTTGAAAAATGAATGAATAAATGGCACTACCATAATGTCTGAGGCAACATACAAGTCCTTTTAAAGGGTTACAGCAAGCCTTGCTACTCCTCACCCTTTCCTGCCCCTTGCTTAACTTGAACATCTGATTTTTTGTAGTTATCAGACATGGTTAACTCTCACTGCTGGTGTCCTCACGAATTCCTGCTTCAAAACTGCATCCTATCTATTTTTCAGCCTTTGTGAAAAAAGGAAAGCCACAGTAGCAACACTCTCCCACTCTGTAAGAAACAGTGTGCTACAATACACTGTCATCTATGTTCACAAAATGACCAGCACCACGCTGTTGAAAACCCTGTCAGAGCTGCCAGCAGGACACATATGCACTATGAAATATGATCCTTCCTTAGGGAGTGATGGAAGCAGAAAAAGCAAAGAGGGAGAGGGAAGCCTTCATCATCAACTAAGGTGATGTAAGCTTCTATAATAAGAATCAGTGAAACCGAAGGAACAATAAAGAGGCACCACCATGCTTATACTCCCCACTATACAGTGCAGTTGTAGCAAGTATCTTTCTTTTCATGCACACACTCAAAAATACACTGTGCATACATAGTGATCAGTTAAGTGTGCTCTTTACTACATGCAAAGTTAATGTAAAGTTTTAATATATTACTTGATACAATAAAACAAGATCTGCCCAACAATTAAAATAGATACCTTTATCTATAAGCATGACTGAAAAAAGAAAACTCACTAAAAAATTAAACTATTTAGAATATTCTTTCCATCTGTAAATTCCTGGATTACAACTTCTCTAATTTTAAATACTGCATTTTCTAGTATTATAAAAGCTAACTGTTAAACAGCATAGTTACTGAATGCATGATAAATCGAATTAAAAGGCAGTAACTACCAGCATTATCAATTTGTTTGAAATGTTTCAGTACTTATTTCCCTCCTAACTGGAATGTTCTCAAAAATCATGATCTTAGGCCACGGGTATCTACTTTCGGAGCTGCTTCAAACAATCTTCAAAAGAGCTTTCTGCAAAGTGTTTCATGTATGATGAATATCTTTCTGATTCTGGTTCCCTGGGTGGATCTATAGGAATGAGTGACACCTTTAAGAAAGAGACAACTGTGTCAGAAAACGAGGGGCATGCCCCTGCCCTGCTCTCAACACTCCTAAAGCTCATACAGAGTGAATGATAAAAACAATTTTTAAAAATCAACTACTTAGGGGCTTCCCGGGTGGTCCAGTGGGTAAAGAGTCTGTCTTGCAGTGCAAGGGGCACTGGTTCGACTACTGGCCCAGGAAGATCCCATGTGAGTGGAGCAGCTGGATCAGTGTGTCCAATTATGAGCCAGCGCTCTGGGGTACATGTGCCCAGAGTCAGTGCTCTGCAGTGGGAGAAGTCACTGCAATGGGAGGCCCACACAGGCCAAAAATAAAGACGGATGAAAATAAATAAATAAATAAAACAATAAAAAGAGTCAAAAACAACAAAAAAATAAACTACTTAGAAGTTAGCAATATTTATGTGAAGCCTTAAAAATAACTTTAATGTACATATGTAAAATAATTTTCATATGCTTTGAGTCAATCCTAAGGGAACAAAAATCGAAGTCATACATAAACATATTTCATACAAGCTGTAATAGAAGAAAAACTGGAAAATGCCTAAGAATACTTTGTTGTAATATTAGGAATAGTGTTCAGGGAAAAATTCAAT
This sequence comes from Tragulus kanchil, assembly GCA_022376925.1. Taxonomy (NCBI): domain Eukaryota; kingdom Metazoa; phylum Chordata; class Mammalia; order Artiodactyla; family Tragulidae; genus Tragulus; species Tragulus kanchil. The sequence goes on along the minus strand of JAIOJX010000029.1, from coordinate 48,950,546 downwards.
TCCTTGAGAAGCAGAAAGGCAGAAAAGCAACCATTCAGCATTATCTAAATAAGTCAAAAAGATATCAATGATTTAATCAAGATAAGTGGCACTTAAAAGCTTCTGCACAGCAAAAGAAACTATAAACAAGGTGAAGAGACAACCCACAGAATGGGAGAAAATTATAGTAAATTAAATAACCAACAAAGAACTAATATCCAAAATATACAAGCAGCTCAGACAACTTAACACTGGAAAAACAAACAACCCAATCAAAAAATGGGAAAAGGACCTAAAGAGACATCTATCCAAGGAAGACATACAGATGGCCAGAACACACATGTAAAGATGCTCAACACTGCTTATTATCAGAGAAACGCAAATCAAAACTACAATGAGATATCACTTCACACTAGTCAGAATGGCTATCATCAAAAAATCTACCGACAACGTGCAGAAAATGCTGGAGAGGGTGCGGAGAAAAGGGAATACTCTTGCATTGTTGGTGGGAATGTAAATTGATACAAGTACTGTGGAAGACAGTATAGAGATTCCTCAAAATACTAAGAATAGAAGCACCATATGACCCAGCAATCCCACTATTAGGCTTATAACCTGATGAAATCAAAATTGAAAGAGTCATCTGTACCCCAATGTTCATTGCAGCACTGTACACATTAGCTAGAACGTGGAAGCAACCTAGATGTCCAATGACAAACGAACATATAAAGAAGCTATGGTACATATATACAATGGAATATTTCTCAGCTGCAAAAACAAATGCAGAAGAATCAGTTCTAATGAGATGGATGAATCTAGAACCTATAGTACAAAGTGAAGTAAATCAAAAAGAGAAGGTCAGGGCTTCCCCTGGTGGTCCAGTGGGTAAGAACACCAACTTGCAGTGCAAGGGGTGCCAGTTCGAGCCCTGGCCTGGGAAGATCCCACGTGCCGCGGAGCAGCTGGACTGATGTGTCCAATTACTGAGCCGGAGCTCTGGAGCGCATGCGCTCAGAGCCGGTGCTCTGCAACGACAGACGCCACTGCGCTGGGAGGCCCACAGGAGCCAAAGAACAAAGACGGATGAAAATATAGAAATGAAAGACCAATAGCAGTGGCCCGCCCACTCCTCTCCCTCCCCAACCCGACCCCCGCCCAAAAATAAATAAATAAATCTTAAAAAAAAAAAAGGGAAGGTCAAGTACAGTATACTAACACACACACATATATATATATGATATCTAAGTAAGATCGCACTAATAAATACAAAGCATCGATGGAAAAACAGTCATAGAGAACAGACATGGAAACTGGGGGAGGGAAGAGTGGGTGAGAGATACGGAAAGAGCAACATGGAACCCTATACTATCTTATGTAAAAGAGATAACTATAGTCAATGTGCTGTGGGACTAAGGGGTCTTACATGGGGGCTATTTGATGGTCTGGAGGGGTGGGATGGGTAGGGAATGGGATATACATATGACTAATCTGGAAATATATACTCTGTAAACAACAAAACTCTGTAAAAGCAAAAATGCAAAATAAAAATAAAAGTAAATTTTATTAGGTATTTAAAACTAGTCAGAATGGCTATCATCAAAAAATCTACCGACAACGTGCAGAAAATGCTGGAGAGGGTGCGGAGAAAAGGGAATACTCTTGCATTGTTGGTGGGAATGTAAATTGATACAAGTACTGTGGAAGACAGTATAGAGATTCCTCAAAATACTAAGAATAGAAGCACCATATGACCCAGCAATCCCACTATTAGGCTTATAACCTGATGAAATCAAAATTGAAAGAGTCATCTGTACCCCAATGTTCATTGCAGCACTGTACACATTAGCTAGAACGTGGAAGCAACCTAGATGTCCAATGACAAACGAACATATAAAGAAGCTATGGTACATATATACAATGGAATATTTCTCAGCTGCAAAAACAAATGCAGAAGAATCAGTTCTAATGAGATGGATGAATCTAGAACCTATAGTACAAAGTGAAGTAAATCAAAAAGAGAAGGTCAGGGCTTCCCCTGGTGGTCCAGTGGGTAAGAACACCAACTTGCAGTGCAAGGGGTGCCAGTTCGAGCCCTGGCCTGGGAAGATCCCACGTGCCGCGGAGCAGCTGGACTGATGTGTCCAATTACTGAGCCGGAGCTCTGGAGCGCATGCGCTCAGAGCCGGTGCTCTGCAACGACAGACGCCACTGCGCTGGGAGGCCCACAGGAGCCAAAGAACAAAGACGGATGAAAATATAGAAATGAAAGACCAATAGCAGTGGCCCGCCCACTCCTCTCCCTCCCCAACCCGACCCCCGCCCAAAAATAAATAAATAAATCTTAAAAAAAAAAAAGGGAAGGTCAAGTACAGTATACTAACACACACACATATATATATATGATATCTAAGTAAGATCGCACTAATAAATACAAAGCATCGATGGAAAAACAGTCATAGAGAACAGACATGGAAACTGGGGGAGGGAAGAGTGGGTGAGAGATACGGAAAGAGCAACATGGAACCCTATACTATCTTATGTAAAAGAGATAACTATAGTCAATGTGCTGTGGGACTAAGGGGTCTTACATGGGGGCTATTTGATGGTCTGGAGGGGTGGGATGGGTAGGGAATGGGATATACATATGACTAATCTGGAAATATATACTCTGTAAACAACAAAACTCTGTAAAAGCAAAAATGCAAAATAAAAATAAAAGATATCAATTATTTAATTAGGTATTTAAAAATCATTAGCCATACTAGCTATCTCTGGTTTTGAGGATTACAGTAAACTTATTTCCTTCTTAATATTCTTATTTTTCTACATAACTATAATAAACTTCCCTCCCCCTGACACACAGATTTTTTTTCAATCTGATCTAGACAGGCATATGTCCTAATTAGTTTGATTACAGTAACACCCCTTTATTTTCTCTGTCCATTTGTGAACTCATGACCCTGTTACTACATACAATAACCTTCTATTGAGAATTCTACATTATTTCCCAGAAAACAAATGAGAAAATTTCTCCTAGGAGATGCTAGATGCCCATGAATAAAAAGAGAAAAGTCCTCTTCTGTTTTTAGGCACCATAAAGAACATAGCTGTCCAGAGCACTTTAGCTGGCAAACAGGATGAGAGGACAAGCACTACTGAAAAGCTGCAGATTCTCAAAGGTTGGGCTCCATATTTCTCAGTAGCAATCTGGTCACTCACTCTCTTACATATAAATAAGATTGGCAAAAACTCCAGATACACAATCCTCTTTACTTTGTAAGTGACAGAAGATTGAGTTATCCTTTCATTTTACACATACTTACCAAATACAAACTATAATTAAGAACAATCAGGAGCCATCAAAAGCACAAATAAAATTCACACTGTTGAAAAGTGTCTTCATAAATCACTGACTGCGACTTTAGCAGTCCAAATTGAAATTCTGATAATATGTGTAACAAGAGTGCATATACAGCCTCCATTCTGACTTAAATAAATGTCTAAATTATTTGTTCATGAGTGTTGTGCTATGGTCTAAAGGCCTGCACCCGACTCCCACTCCGACATGTCCTGCAGATTTCTAGGTTAAAATCTAATCTCCAAAATTATGGCATAAGGAAGTGGGGTCTTTAGGTGATTAGATCATGAGAGCTCTGAAACTGTGACTACATACGTGCTAAGTCATTTCAGTTACGCCCAGCTCTTTGCAACCCCATGACAGTAGCCTGCTAGGCTCCTGTATCCATGGGATTTTCCTTCGAGAATACTGGAGTGAGCTGCCAGGCCTTACTCCATCCAGAGGCTCTCTCCCATCCAGAGACCAGCTCTTGCACTGCAGGCAGACTCTTTACCACTGAGCCACCAGGGAAGCTGAAGCTGGGATTAGTGCCTATATAAAAAATGCCTCAGAGAGCTTCCTAGCTCTGTTCTAGCATGTGGACACAGAAAGGGGTTGGCAGTCCTATGGCTGATTCATGTTGATGTTTGGCAGAAACAAACACTGCAAAGCAATTATCCTTCAATTACAAAATAATTTTTTTTTTAAAGCGACTTGGTAGCTGGTTCAATTGCCACAAGTGATGCAGAAACTGAGGATACTAAACATTTAATACTGCAAATTACTGCTTGAAATAGAAAAAGAATGTATATCATTTGATTCCTAGTTTAATATCTATCCTATCACATCAAAATGACAGATCTGGCTCTTATAAACCTGACTGGATCAAGGATGCAACTCATTTGAAAGTCCAAATGGGTGGTCCTGAGACAAACGTAGAGATGCTGCTTATGAAGGTCTATGTTCCTGCAAAACTGATATACTGAAATTCTAATCCTCAAGATGATGGTAAGAGGAGGTGGGAGCCTATGCAAGGAAGTCCCTGAGGTTAGTGCCCTCATAACAGAGGCTCCAGAGAGCTTCCTAGCCCTTTGCACCATGTGAGCAGAAAGCAAGAGGTAAATAAGCAGTTACAACCCTGAAGAGGGCCTTTACCAGAACCTGAACATGTTGGCTGCTGGTACCATGATCTTGGCCTTCTTAGCCTCCTAAACTGTGAGAAATAAAGTTCTGTTGTCTATAGTCAGCCTGCCACCGTGTCACAGCAGCCTGAGTGAACTAAGACACACTCCATGAGGTGATGTCGGCAATCACATTCAGACTTTCTCTGTACACTCTAAATCTAAACAAAACATGGGAACACTGCAGGAGAGCAGGGAACATAAAGTGCAATCGCAGAACTACAAAGAGAGAGAGACGCTTGCTGCATGAGTACTTTGTGAGGCTAAAATCAAAACTGTGGATTCTGGAGTGTCAACACAGGCTTATCACCTGCCATACTAAGCTAAAACAATGACCTGGGTGGAAGAAAACATGTAAAAAGAGTGCACAAAACCACAGATGATGAGATGGTTAGTTAGATAGCATCACCAACTCAATGGACATGAATTTGAGCCATCTCTAGGAGACAGTGAAGGACACAAGGAGCCTGGTGTGCTGCAGTCCATGGGGTCACAACGATTTGGGCTGGACTACTGACCGAACAACGGTTAAAGATTCAATTCGCTACCTATGAAAAATGTTCACCATTGTAGGCCGTTTAAACTACAGTAATCAACTTTCTATAAAAAACACAAATTCTTAAGTTGTTAATTTGCTTTCTGCTACCTTCAGAACAGAACATAGATTAAATGCACAAATGCAAAGAAGGATGTATAATGCCTTATGGGCTCAATCAGGAGAAGCACTCCTTAGGAACAGAAAGTGTTAGGGAAGGCTTCTCTAAAGAGTTCATGGATGAAAGGAGCTGTAGGAGGTGAGCAGGCCTTTGTCGGGAGGTCTTGGGAGCAGATCATTCTGGATAAAAGGAACAAATAGCAAGCTAAGATTCTAACTGAATGACAAAGAACAGAATTACATTAAATAAAGACAGAACTTTCTAGGGCAAGAGAAGAAACAAAAGAAGGAACAACCAACAAATAAGGAGGCCAGAAGGCTGAACAGGTAGGCTGAGGCCAGATGAGAATGGGATATATGTATTATCTCAGTACTTTAAAAATTAAGTACTTCCAAATTATACTTCTAAGACACATAATTTACTTATAAATTAATCCAAATTACCAATAATTTATTTATAAATGTATATAAAACACAAATACAAAATTCATTTTTAAAACATATAAGTATGTGTAATACATTGTAATTTATAAATTAATGCATATATTACATGTATTCTAAGATATATAATCTATTTATAAATTAACACATATAAATTTATTTATGTGTAATTAATACATGTATTATAAGCAAAAATATTTTGTGTTCAATTTGAAATAAACAGAAAAACTGACAGAAACTTCAGAGGATTACAGTACATACAGACTCTACTATTTCCTTCCTGTATCCCATATGCTCTTTTGCTAACTACATTTTAAGACACCTAAGCTAAACTACTGACCTTATTAATTACTACAAGAAAAAAGGTCTTCAAGTCCATAATTCCAAAACCAGTCATCAGTTTCCAGCACACATCTCTTGTCATCATTTAACTGGCTTCTACTCATTTATTATTACATATAGTAAAGCAACTAATTCAGTGACTTTCATATACATTTTATAACCACTCTATCTTGTGGGGATGAATGAAGAAATTACTTAAAGTAAACCATAGTAAGTACAGGCTACAGGAAAATTGGAAAAGTAGGGCTGATTGTTACCTGCCTGATTTTGTATTTCCTACCTCTATTCTCCCTTTGTCTGATTCTTTACCTTACATTTTTCAGTTATCTTAACATATATACATATTTTGGCAAACACGTTTTATAGCCAGGAATAGATAAATAATTAATTTTTAGTAAAAGGAATAAAGATATTTTTTGTACTATATTCAATAACTGTAACAGTAATAGAAACTGCTGGCATTACTGCATGTTTTTCAAGGAACGAAACACTGACCAGAGCCTTTTATGTATATAAAAACACTAAAAAGGTTACACAACTTGCCCAAAGTTACACAGGAAAACCAAACAAGCTTATACAAAAATAGGCACTCGGACTTCCCTGGTGATCCAGTGAGTAAAAACTCCGCCCTGCAGTGCAAGGGGCATGGCCTGGCCCAGGGAAGATCCCACATGCCAAGGAGCAGCTGGGCCAGTGTATCCAACTAGGAGCCAGCGCTCTGGAGCACATGCGCCCAGAGCCAGTGCTCTGCAAAGAGAGAGGCCACTGCAATGGGAGGCCAACACAGGCCAAAGAACAAAGATGGATGAAAAATAAATGATGCCTTAGAGGCAAACAAATAAAAACGTCACTCTGTTTTCATTATCATAAGCTTAAGGATATAAGTATGATGGTTCATATCTTCAAGGCATGTACACTTTGATGGGACAGACAGACATTTGAATTAAAAATTACAATGTAGTATAACAAATGCTAACAGGTATATACATGGGATATTACAGCAATGTAGCTACGTATACCTAATCCTACCAAGAAAAAAATCATGGATTCCTCCCAAGAGATGATGTCAATTATTTAAATTAAATATTTTAATTTTAAATTAAAACCCTTAGCAATACCAGCCACATTTTAAATGCTCAAAAGCCACATGTGGCTGGTTAGTATAAGTTTGGAAACCAAAGATACAAAACATTTTCATCACTCGGAAGTTCTATTAGAACAGGTTTAGACTATATGAGAGATTAATATGCTAGATCATTAGAATTTCTAATAGGCCATGAAAACATTTAAGACTAAAAATGAGAGATTTTATTAGACATAGTAAGTACAGGCTACAGGAAAATTGGAAAAGTAGGGCTGATTGTTACCTGCCTGATTTTGTATTTCCTACCTCTATTCTCCCTTTGTCTGATTCTTTACCTTACATTTTTCAGTTATCTTAACATATATACATATTTTGGCAAACACGTTTTATAGCCAGGAATAGATAAATAATTAATTTTTAGTAAAAGGAATAAAGATATTTTTTGTACTATATTCAATAACTGTAACAGTAATAGAAACTGCTGGCATTACTGCATGTTTTTCAAGGAACGAAACACTGACCAGAGCCTTTTATGTATATAAAAACACTAAAAAGGTTACACAACTTGCCCAAAGTTACACAGGAAAACCAAACAAGCTTATACAAAAATAGGCACTCGGACTTCCCTGGTGATCCAGTGAGTAAAAACTCCGCCCTGCAGTGCAAGGGGCATGGCCTGGCCCAGGGAAGATCCCACATGCCAAGGAGCAGCTGGGCCAGTGTATCCAACTAGGAGCCAGCGCTCTGGAGCACATGCGCCCAGAGCCAGTGCTCTGCAAAGAGAGAGGCCACTGCAATGGGAGGCCAACACAGGCCAAAGAACAAAGATGGATGAAAAATAAATGATGCCTTAGAGGCAAACAAATAAAAAAACGTCACTCTGTTTTCATTATCATAAGCTTAAGGATATAAGTATGATGGTTCATATCTTCAAGGCATGTACACTTTGATGGGACAGACAGACATTTGAATTAAAAATTACAATGTAGTATAACAAATGCTAACAGGTATATACATGGGATATTACAGCAATGTAGCTACGTATACCTAATCCTACCAAGAAAAAAATCATGGATTCCTCCCAAGAGATGATGTCAATTATTTAAATTAAATATTTTAATTTTAAATTAAAACCCTTAGCAATACCAGCCACATTTTAAATGCTCAAAAGCCACATGTGGCTGGTTAGTATAAGTTTGGAAACCAAAGATACAAAACATTTTCATCACTGCGGGAAGTTCTATTAGAACAGGTTTAGACTATATGAGAGATTAATATGCTAGATCATTAGAATTTCTAATAGGCCATGAAAACATTTAAGACTTTAGAAGAAATAACATTGTTAAGAGATTATTTTAGGACTGAAAGAAGTAAAATGAATGAATGACTTGGTAGCAGGGGATATAGGAGTATGTAAGCAACAGTTCTAAATGCAGACACCAGAGAGAAGAGAAAAATCTTAAAATGAAATAAACAAAATGATTAAGTGACATTTTTAAATGTAAAGATTACATAAACTTTTCAATTAAAAATTTCTCCAGGGCTTCCCTGGTGGTCCAGTGGGTAAGCCGCCTTGCAGTGCAATGGGCACTGATTCTATCCCTAGCCCGGGAAGGTCCCACATGCCATGGAGCAGCTGGGCCGGTGTGTCCAATTACCAGCCAGTGCTCTGCAGTGCATGCACCCAGAGCTGGTGCTCTGCAAGGAGAGAGGCCACTGCGATGGAAGGCCCACACAGGCCAAGGTATTAAGATGGATGAAAATAAATAAACTACTAACCAATAAAAGAGGCCAAAATTTTAAAAAAATATTCTGCAAAGTTCCCAAAATGAAAAATTACTGTTTTTGCATTAAAACTTGGCTGGAGGGTGCGGTGGGTAGGAGATGCCACTACAACATTCCTAAAAAGGCCAGTGAACACTAAGGCAATGACATGGGGAAACTGACATTAGGGCACAACCATTTGAATGGAAGAACCTATAATACCATTGACTGATTAGACCTTGAGTGTGCCCATATGTTCCACCAGCAACGGTCGTGTGAGACAGGCAAACCCAAAACTATCATCCTCAATTTTAGAGGTAAAGCAACCAAAGCATTAACAGTTCAGATGAAATGTTCCTGTTGCAGAGCAAGTAAAAGAAGAATTTAGACAGATGGCTCATCTAAATAACAGACTATTTTAAATGTCTTAATTACCCATCCTATTCACTGAATATTGTTCCCAATACGATACCTAATCCTACCAAGAAAAAATCATGGATTCCTCCCATGAGATGATACAAATTATTTAAATTAAATATTTTAATTTTAAATTAAAACCCTTAGCAATACCAGCCACATTTTAAATGCTCAAAAGCCACATGTGGCTGGTTAGTATAAGTTTGGAAACCAAAGATACAAAACATTTTCATCACTGCGGGAAGTTCTATTAGAACAGGTTTAGACTATATGAGAGATTAATATGCTAGATCATTAGAATTTCTAATAGGCCATGAAAACATTTAAGACTTTAGAAGAAATAACATTGTTAAGAGATTATTTTAGGACTGAAAGAAGTAAAATGAATGAATGACTTGGTAGCAGGGGATATAGGAGTATGTAAGCAACAGTTCTAAATGCAGACACCAGAGAGAAGAGAAAAATCTTAAAATGAAATAAACAAAATGATTAAGTGACATTTTTAAATGTAAAGATTACATAAACTTTTCAATTAAAAATTTCTCCAGGGCTTCCCTGGTGGTCCAGTGGGTAAGCCGCCTTGCAGTGCAATGGGCACTGATTCTATCCCTACCCCGGGGAAGGTCCCACATGCCATGGAGCAGCTGGGCCGGTGTGTCCAATTACCAGCCAGTGCTCTGCAGTGCATGCACCCAGAGCTGGTGCTCTGCAAGGAGAGAGGCCACTGCGATGGAAGGCCCACACAGGCCAAGGTATTAAGATGGATGAAAATAAATAAACTACTAACCAATAAAAGGGGCCCAAAATTTTAAAAAAATATTCTGCAAAGTTCCCAAAATGAAAAATTACTGTTTTTGCATTAAAACTTGGCTGGAGGGTGCGGTGGGTAGGAGATGCCACTACAACATTCCTAAAAAGGCCAGTGAACACTAAGGCAATGACATGGGGAAACTGACATTAGGGCACAACCATTTGAATGGAAGAACCTATAATACCATTGACTGATTAGACCTTGAGTGTGCCCATATGTTCCACCAGCAACGGTCGTGTGAGACAGGCAAACCCAAAACTATCATCCTCAATTTTAGAGGTAAAGCAACCAAAGCATTAACAGTTCAGATGAAATGTTCCTGTTGCAGAGCAAGTAAAAGAAGAATTTAGACAGATGGCTCATCTAAATAACAGACTATTTTTAAATGTCTTAATTACCCATCCTATTCACTGAATATTGTTCCCAATCACCCCTTTGCTATTTTGAAATATCAAATACACTCTCTGCAAAGATTAACGCTCTGAAAGCAACATCCAAAGGAGCAATACCCTTCTCTCTGGTGTCTGCTTCTAGAACTATTCCTGTTATTACTGTTATAGAAGTGCCTTTTTTAACATTAAAAAAAAAAAAAAAAAAAACTCTTCACATTAACAGTGTGCTGCTCATCTTTATATAAAGCAATGTATATGAAAAATCTGAAAGCAGTTCATAAAAATAAATCACTGTTTTTCAATCATTCTAGGCATTCACTCATACAGAGTCTTTTGAAACACATGCAAAAACTTAATGTTCACAAAATCTTGATATAATTTAGATGAATGACAGTTAAAACTACAGTAACAAAATATACCATACATCTTTAACAATTTTGACCTTCAGCACTCTAGGAAGCAAAAGTTGATGGTTTGAAAATGAAGAGAGGGGCTTCCCTGGTGGTCCAGTGGGTAAGGACACTGCCTTGCAGTGCAACGGGCACCAGTTCGATCTCTGGCCTGGGAAGATCCCACGTGCTGCGGAGTGGCTGGATTGATGTGTCCAATTACCGAGCTGGAGCTCTGCAGCGCATGCGCCCAGAGCCGGTGCTCTGCGACAACAGAGGCCACTGTGATGGGTGGCCCACATGGGCCAAAGAACAAAGATGGATGAAACTGAATAAATGAAAGACCAATAGAAGTGGCCCACCCACTCCTCTCCCTCCCAACCTGTCCCCCCTCCAAAATAAAAAAAATGAAAAGAGAAACTGTCAAATTCCCATTGCTACTATCCTGAGTAATGATTCTGGGACTTCCATGGTCATCCACTGGTTAACATCTGTTCCCAATACAAGGGGCCCAAGTTCAATCCCCAGTGGGGAAACTAGATCCCACATGCCACAACTAAGATCAAAGATCCCACATGCCGCAACTAAGACCTGGTGCAGACAAATAAATAAATAACATACATATATACACACATATATAATCCTCATCTCTCTGAATTGCTGATAATACCCATGAAAGAAATAAAGATCCTTATGGTAGTAATAAAACCAATTCTCTACTGAATAGATGTAAATTACAGGAGCTTCCCTGGTTGTCCAGTGGGTGGGGAGTCCCCCTTGCAGTGCGGGGGGCACCAGTAGATCCCTGGCTTGGGAGAATCCGCATGCTGTGGAGCAGCTGGACCGGTGTGCCCAGCTGCAGGCCAATGCTCTGAAGCACATGTGCCGGCAGCCAGTGCTCTGCAGCAGGAGGGGGCTACTGTGGAGGGAGGCCCACACAGGCCGAAGAATAAAGAGGGATGAAAAACGAATGAATGGAAAATCAATAAAAAGCGCCAAAGTTTAAAAAAAAAAAAAAAAAAAGACAATTACAGGCTAATATCTTTAATGAATACAGATGTTAAAAATCTCAGCAAAATATTAGCAAACCAAATCCAACAACACATAAAAGGGATCATACACAATGATTAAGCTGGAAACATGTCAAGGTTCCAAGGATGGTTCAGCATACACAAATGTGATACACCACATTAAACAAAAGGAGAGGCAAAAGTCACGTGATCATCTCAGCTGATGCAAAAAAAAGCATTTGACAAAATTCAACATTCATTCATGAAAAACTATCAAAGAAAATATCTCAACATAACAAAAGTCATTTATGAAACATCAATACTCTGCAGCGCATGCGCCCAGAGCCGGTGCTCTGCGACAACAGAGGCCACTGTGATGGGTGGCCCACATGGGCCAAAGAACAAAGATGGATGAAACTGAATAAATGAAAGACCAATAGAAGTGGCCCACCCACTCCTCTCCCTCCCAACCTGTCCCCCCTCCAAAATAAAAAAAATGAAAAGAGAAACTGTCAAATTCCCATTGCTACTATCCTGAGTAATGATTCTGGGACTTCCATGGTCATCCACTGGTTAACATCTGTTCCCAATACAAGGGGCCCAAGTTCAATCCCCAGTGGGGAAACTAGATCCCACATGCCACAACTAAGATCAAAGATCCCACATGCCGCAACTAAGACCTGGTGCAGACAAATAAATAAATAACATACATATATACACACATATATAATCCTCATCTCTCTGAATTGCTGATAATACCCATGAAAGAAATAAAGATCCTTATGGTAGTAATAAAACCAATTCTCTACTGAATAGATGTAAATTACAGGAGCTTCCCTGGTTGTCCAGTGGGTGGGGAGTCCCCCTTGCAGTGCGGGGGGCACCAGTAGATCCCTGGCTTGGGAGAATCCGCATGCTGTGGAGCAGCTGGACCGGTGTGCCCAGCTGCAGGCCAATGCTCTGAAGCACATGTGCCGGCAGCCAGTGCTCTGCAGCAGGAGGGGGCTACTGTGGAGGGAGGCCCACACAGGCCGAAGAATAAAGAGGGATGAAAAACGAATGAATGGAAAATCAATAAAAAGCGCCAAAGTTTAAAAAAAAAAAAAAAAAAAGACAATTACAGGCTAATATCTTTAATGAATACAGATGTTAAAAATCTCAGCAAAATATTAGCAAACCAAATCCAACAACACATAAAAGGGATCATACACAATGATTAAGCTGGAAACATGTCAAGGTTCCAAGGATGGTTCAGCATACACAAATGTGATACACCACATTAAACAAAAGGAGAGGCAAAAGTCACGTGATCATCTCAGCTGATGCAAAAAAAAGCATTTGACAAAATTCAACATTCATTCATGAAAAAACTATCAAAGAAAATATCTCAACATAACAAAAGTCATTTATGACAAATCCATCATACTCAAAACTGAAAAAATTGAAAATCTTTCCATGAAACTCAGTAGTACAATGAGGATCCTCACTCACCACTTTTGGCCAACATACTATTGGAAACCCTAGCCACAGCAATAAGACAAAGGGAAAAAAAAGTATCCAAATTAGAAGGGAAAAGGTTAAACTGTCACTATTTGCAGATGACACAATACTTTTTATAAAGAGTCCTAAATTTTCCACATACAAGCCTTACTAGAACTAATAAAATTTGGCAAGGTAGCAAGATAAGAGATTAAAATACAGAAAACCTGTTGCATTTCTTTATAACAGTAATGAAATCTCAGAAAGTGGAAAAAAAGAAAATAAAAATAAAAAATAAAAAAGAACCTCCTGCTTAAAACGTTTAGAAAGCAAAATACCTAAGAATAAACTTAAACAAGGAAGAGAAAGACCTATATGCCGATAACCATAAAACAATGATAAAAGCAATCTACAGATATAGTGCAATCTCTACGGAAGAAATCCTAACCAGAAAGCCAAAGCAATCCCAAGGAAAAAGAACAAAGCTGGAGACATAACCCTTCCAGATTTCAGACTATACTACAAAGCTGTAGTAATCAAAATAACATGGGACTGGCACAAAAAGAGACATATAGATCAGTGGAACAGACCTGAGAGCCCAGAAATAATCCTATACTCCTATTCAATTAATCTATAATAAAGGAAGCAAGAATATTCAATGGAGAAAAGACAGTCTCTTAAGCCAGTGGTGCTGGGAAAGGTGAAGACTTACATGTAAATTGGTGAAATTAAAATATCGTACACAAAAATAAATTCAGAATGGCTTAAAGACCTCAATAAGCATAGAGGCAGAACATTCTCTGACATAGTCAAAGCAGTATTTTCTCAGATCAAACTCCAAAGGCAAAAGAAATAAAAGCAAAACTAAACAAATGGGACATAATTAAACAAAAAGTTTTTGCACAGCAAAAGGAGTCATCAACAAAAAAAAACAACCTATGGAATGGGAGAAAATATTTGCAAACGATGCAACCAACAGGAGTTAATATTCAAAATACATAAACAGTTCATTGAACTCAATACGTAAAAAAACACAACTCAATAAAAGGAATGGGCAGAAGACCTGAATAGACATGTCTTCAAAGCAGACATAGAGATGGGCAACAGGCACATGAAAAGATGCAAAACATCACTAATTATTAGAGAAATGCAAGTCAAAACTATAATGAAGTGTCAGTTCACAACTGTCAGAATGCCTATCCTGAAAGAGTCCACAAATAATAAATGTTGAGACGGTGCAGATAAAAAGGAAGCCTCATGTGCTGTTGGTGGGAATGTAAACAGGTACAGCCACTATGGAAAACAATATGGAGGTCCCTTAAAAAACTAAAAATAAGGTACCATATGATCCTGCAGTCCCACTCCTGGACTAAACTTTAATTTCAAAAGATGTGCCTGGGGCTTCCCTGGTGGTCCAGTGGGTAAAGAGTCTGCCTTGCAGTGCAAGGGGCATGGGTTTGATCCCTGACCCGAGAAGATCCCATGTGCCATGGAGCAACTGGACCAGTGTGTTCAATTCTGAGCTGGCGCTCTTTAGCACATGAGCCCAGAGCCAGTGCTCTTCAACAAAAGAGGCTGCTGCAATGGAAGGCCCACACAGGTCAAAGAATAAAGATGGATGAAAATAAATTTAAAAAATAAAAAACCATAAAAAAGAGGTCAAAATTTAAAAAAAAAAAAGGGTTAAACAATAGACCAAAAGAATATTTTAAGGTGATAAAGGTCTTACTAGACACACACCCACAACAGATATCTTTAGATAACATACATACAAGCTAAGAAGGAGAAAAATATCCTCCAGCAAGATACATTGTTGTTATAAACATTAGCTCTTGGCTTAAAGAAAGTCTTAAGTAAAACAGATTATTGTCATAGGCGTGGCAATCAAGGCGACAGTACCTTGGATAAAAATGTTTGCTCCCCTCCTCCACCTCCTCCTTGGAAACAGCTAGCCTCCTTACCAAATTTGTCTATTCACCCCTTTCACCAAGACATAGAAACACCCCAAGAAGCCACCAACAGATAACTGGCTTGAGAAGATATGACATACATGTATATGTATGCATGTATGTGTGTATATATATATCTCCACATATACATGCATGTATACATATACACACGCACATGCATATATATATACAGTATACACATGCATGCATATATACACACATACATACATGTATATACATATACACACACGCATATATACATATACACAGTTGAGTATTAGTCATAAAAAGGAATGAAATAAAAAAAAAGAAATGAAATATTGCCATTTGCAGCAACATGGACAAATCTATAGAATATCATACTAAGTGAAGTGTGACAGAGAAAAACAGTATATGATATCACTTATATGTGGAATCTAAAAGTAATAGAAATGAATCTATTTACAAAACAGAAACAGACTCAGAAAACAAACTTAAGGTTACCAAAGTGGTGAGGACCGGGGAAGAACAAATTAGCAATATGAGTAACAGATACAACTACTATACATAAAATAGATAAGCAGTAAGGAGTCACTGCATAGCACAGGGAATTATATTCAATATTTTTTAATAACTTTTAGGAAAAAGTCACCCTGCCCCGAGAAGATCCCATGTGCCATGGAGCAACTGGACCAGTGTGTTCAATTCTGAGCTGGCGCTCTTTAGCACATGAGCCCAGAGCCAGTGCTCTTCAACAAAAGAGGCTGCTGCAATGGAAGGCCCACACAGGTCAAAGAATAAAGATGGATGAAAATAAATTTAAAAAATAAAAAACCATAAAAAAGAGGTCAAAATTTAAAAAAAAAAAAGGGTTAAACAATAGACCAAAAGAATATTTTAAGGTGATAAAGGTCTTACTAGACACACACCCACAACAGATATCTTTAGATAACATACATACAAGCTAAGAAGGAGAAAATATCCTCCAGCAAGATACATTGTTGTTATAAACATTAGCTCTTGGCTTAAAGAAAGTCTTAAGTAAAACAGATTATTGTCATAGGCGTGGCAATCAAGGCGACAGTACCTTGGATAAAAATGTTTGCTCCCCTCCTCCACCTCCTCCTTGGAAACAGCTAGCCTCCTTACCAAATTTGTCTATTCACCCCTTTCACCAAGACATAGAAACACCCCAAGAAGCCACCAACAGATAACTGGCTTGAGAAGATATGACATACATGTATATGTATGCATGTATGTGTGTATATATATATCTCCACATATACATGCATGTATACATATACACACGCACATGCATATATATATACAGTATACACATGCATGCATATATACACACATACATACATGTATATACATATACACACACGCATATATACATATACACAGTTGAGTATTAGTCATAAAAAGGAATGAAATAAAAAAAAAGAAATGAAATATTGCCATTTGCAGCAACATGGACAAATCTATAGAATATCATACTAAGTGAAGTGTGACAGAGAAAAACAGTATATGATATCACTTATATGTGGAATCTAAAAGTAATAGAAATGAATCTATTTACAAAACAGAAACAGACTCAGAAAACAAACTTAAGGTTACCAAAGTGGTGAGGACCGGGGAAGAACAAATTAGCAATATGAGTAACAGATACAACTACTATACATAAAATAGATAAGCAGTAAGGAGTCACTGCATAGCACAGGGAATTATATTCAATATTTTTTAATAACTTTTAATGGAATGTAATCTGAAAAAAATAACTGAATCACCCTGCTGTACACCTGAAACTGATACAGTAGAAAACTAATGGGGAAAAAAGCTTTTTGTTACTCTTTCTTATTTAGACCAACTACCAATATGTAGAAATTTGGTCAGATGCATAGCCTTCATTCAAAAACAAAGTAAAACCTCTTAATGTTGCATTTTCTCAGTTGCCTAAAATATATCCCTTTTAGAGAAAAAGAAAAATCCTGATTACTTTAAGAAATAGCATACTCAAGAAACATGACCAAGTATCATTCCCTAACCCCGTCTAATAGTTAATCAGTTTTGTCTAAGTTGAATCAACTTAGTCCTCCTTTTCCCAGGAGCTGCCAAATCCCTGACCATATTTATTAAGACAGTCATCTAAAACAAGCTAAAGAAGACTTTATATGAGAAAATGCCACATTTTACTTAAAGTCATCAAATGACAGAACCCCAGACAGTGCCTATTGCTTTCTACTCCAATCTGGAAGCCAGGATATGCTAAAGAGGACAATCTGTAGCTTCCTCAAGAAAATATGGAAACTGTCTAGACTTCCTGAAATGACACTCATAAAAAAATCTGAGAAAAAAACACACCGCAGTTGAGACTCAAGTAAGCAAGAAATCAACATACATACACAAACTATGCATTATGCTTCATACAATGTGAACTAAATTGTACAATTAAAGATACTTTAAATAAGCAATGTGACAGAATTTTTTCTAAAGGAGCCAAGGACATATACAGACACAAAATTACTTAGTTTATTAAAAAATAACAAGTTTAAAAAGAAAAAAAAAAAAAAAAAACTAGAAAAATCTAGAAGACCAAATACTGAAAACTGAGTAAATGAATCATGGTAATTAATATAATGGAGTACACAACACTGCTGAGAGTAATGTTAACATTCAAATATGTTCAAATTATAAAGTTAACATACAAATCAGATATTTAAACTTTATGAAGTTAGTCAATAAGCTCACATATCTATCTATAAGTTGAAAAAAGTTTTATCCAAGAAGATACAAAATGTCAACAGTAGTTCCATAACTGAGTAATGGACTAACCAGCTTTTAATTTCTCAAAAGTAGACAAGACTCATTTGTGTAATAAGGCCAGACTTAATTAAAACTTAAATTAGCTTAAATTAATTATTGAGGGACTTCCCTGGTGGGCCAGTGGGTAAACAGTCCACCTTGCAGTGCAAGGGGCGCCAGTTCAATCCCTGGCACGGGAAGATCCCAAATGCCGCGAAGCTGGACCAGTGTGCCAATTACTAGCCAGTGTGCTCTGGAATGCACATGCCCAGAGCTGGTGCTCTGCAAGGAGAGAGGCCACTGCGATGGGAGGTCCACACAGGCTGAAGAATAAAGATGGATGAAAATAAATAAATAAGAAACCAATAAAAGAGGCCAAAAATTAAAAAAAATAATAAAAAAGAAAAAAAAATTGATTATTGAGGGCAATTTACTATATAAAAAGAAAAAGTTGGAATTCCCCAGCAGTTCAGTGGTTAGGACTTGACACGATCACTGCCATGGACCCAGGTTCAATCTGTGATCTGAAAACTAAGATCCCACAACCTGCGTGGTACAATCAACACATCAAAACAAAACAAAAAAATTATTAAATAATAAAAACAGACAATGAATTTTATGTAATAAAAATTTGAGAACTACTTCATATGTTATTGTTTGTGGTCAGAATGTGCTCAGTCAATGAAGTGAGGCAAATACGACTAAATCCTTACACCTGCTCAAATTTAACACGATCCTAACACGAACAACTCCCTAAATATACCTCCTTATTTTGAACATGGAATAAATTTGTTTCTGACAACCAAAAGAACTGAACACATCTTTGGGAATTTTGATATCATCAACCTCTAGGATGTTTTTATATTTTGGAGGCTCATGACTCCTCTGAAAACTTATAAAACACACCTGGATTTATTCTTTCTTAAATTATCCTTACTCTTTGATGCAACTATTGGGTTGGCCAACAAGTTCGTTCAGGTTTTCCTTGTAAGATCGTATGGGAGACCATGAATGAACTTTTGGGCCAACCCAATACTTTCCAGTCTGAAAAGCAGCATCTACCATTACAACATTAAGATTTATAAAGGAAAATAGCTTATGGTTTTTCTGATTTTATGAAAGCTGTTGACTTTATCATCATCTTTTTCAACATTCATCCACAGAAACATACCTTTAACACTTGCATATATTTCTGCACTAGCACACAGCAGTGTAACTGCCCCACACTTCAAGGGAAGAACTGACATCTTTCTTTTATATGCCTTAGTGCATAACAGAAAAAAAGCTCCCAAATAAGTCTATTTCCTCAGTTCTCAGGGCACACATGCATACACAATTCAGGCAACAAAAAAGGTAAGAAAACCCACAGGCATGTCTGAAAAGATACAGTAAATAAATTATTTTATATCATTTAAACAAATATCTCACTGGTAAGAGTATTTCTACCAAACAACACAGCAAAAACATTAAAAAAAATTATATAGATATCATATCTTTACCTGACCCAAACTTTAATATGTAGGGCCGCAAGTACTGATATTACCAAAAATACATGTAAACTAAACATCCTGTGTATGTGTATTAAGGAACATCCATGAAATGGTCCTAAATATACTCACAGAAAGATAGCTGTTAATGTCCACATCATCAGTGATAGTCTGGCGTTCTCCTTTATAGTTAATTTTCCGAAACCTTCTTCGAGACTGTCTGGCAGGAATTTCTCTTTGTAGAATATTATCTTCATTATCTTTGGAATTCTCTACCTGAAACACATGTTCACATTCTTGATTAAACATCCAATTTTTCCATATTACTGACAATCTATGGAGTTTTAACAGACTCATAAGTAGGTTTCATTTATTTCTTGCAAGAAACTGCCTCAAGAAAATAGTCGGTACAGGACAATGCTCACAAGTATAAACAGACTAAAGGTGGTATTATTATACAGATCTGGAGACCACAGCTTCCTCCCAGGAAACAGTCTCTCTTGCTCACATGAGCATACATCCTCTAAGTAAAGTCACTTACCAGAAATGAAGGCTATTCACTACACCTACACATTCAATAATTACAACTTCGTTCAGGTTTTCCTTGTAAGATCGTATGGGAGACCATGAATGAACTTTTGGGCCAACCCAATACTTTCCAGTCTGAAAAGCAGCATCTACCATTACAACATTAAGATTTATAAAGGAAAATAGCTTATGGTTTTTCTGATTTTATGAAAGCTGTTGACTTTATCATCATCTTTTTCAACATTCATCCACAGAAACATACCTTTAACACTTGCATATATTTCTGCACTAGCACACAGCAGTGTAACTGCCCCACACTTCAAGGGAAGAACTGACATCTTTCTTTTATATGCCTTAGTGCATAACAGAAAAAAAGCTCCCAAATAAGTCTATTTCCTCAGTTCTCAGGGCACACATGCATACACAATTCAGGCAACAAAAAAGGTAAGAAAACCCACAGGCATGTCTGAAAAGATACAGTAAATAAATTATTTTATATCATTTAAACAAATATCTCACTGGTAAGAGTATTTCTACCAAACAACACAGCAAAAACATTAAAAAAAATTATATAGATATCATATCTTTACCTGACCCAAACTTTAATATGTAGGGCCGCAAGTACTGATATTACCAAAAATACATGTAAACTAAACATCCTGTGTATGTGTATTAAGGAACATCCATGAAATGGTCCTAAATATACTCACAGAAAGATAGCTGTTAATGTCCACATCATCAGTGATAGTCTGGCGTTCTCCTTTATAGTTAATTTTCCGAAACCTTCTTCGAGACTGTCTGGCAGGAATTTCTCTTTGTAGAATATTATCTTCATTATCTTTGGAATTCTCTACCTGAAACACATGTTCACATTCTTGATTAAACATCCAATTTTTCCATATTACTGACAATCTATGGAGTTTTAACAGACTCATAAGTAGGTTTCATTTATTTCTTGCAAGAAACTGCCTCAAGAAAATAGTCGGTACAGGACAATGCTCACAAGTATAAACAGACTAAAGGTGGTATTATTATACAGATCTGGAGACCACAGCTTCCTCCCAGGAAACAGTCTCTCTTGCTCACATGAGCATACATCCTCTAAGTAAAGTCACTTACCAGAAATGAAGGCTATTCACTACACCTACACATTCAATAATTACAACTTCTGAGTTAGTCTAACTACAAACAGCCTGGTTATACACATACTTTATTTAGCAAACGATCATAGTTATGACTTCAGTGAATTGCTAAACAGTGAACAAAAATGCTTTATGTTTTAATTTTTCATGTCCATCTTAACGTGTGAAAACAGTCAAGAATAAATAAGGCTGGCATCTTCTAAGGAAGGAAGGGAAACTAACATTTACTGAGGGCTTAAAATAGGCCAGCATGGATATATATTATACTATATAGGTCACACAACAGCCCTGTAATCAGGTATTACTATTTCTAGTTTAAAGGTGAACAAGGTAAAATCCAAAAAGATAGGTGACTTTCCACTCTCAAAACAGTGATACTTTTTATTAAAGGTGATCTAAAATACAGGTCTGTTTCCAAAACCTATGCTACTGATACAAGACACACTGCCAGGGGAGGTGGGGAGGAGGAGGAGGAAAGAAATAGATGAGGGATATTAACAGGTACAAACATCCAGCTATAAAATAAATGAGTCATGGACATGAAATATACAGTATCAGGAATATAGTCAATAAATATGCAGTGCCTTTGTATGGTGACAGATGATAACAGGACTTATTGTGGTGATAATTTTGAAATGTACAGAAATACCAAATCACACTTTCAGTAAGAGGAACTAACCTAAGTGTTCTGGGTTGATTATACTTCAAAAACAAACTCATGGTAAAAGAGATCAGACTTGTGGTTTTTATAGTTAATTTTCCGAAACCTTCTTCGAGACTGTCTGGCAGGAATTTCTCTTTGTAGAATATTATCTTTTTTTGGAATTCTCTACCTGAAACACATGTTCACATTCTTGATTAAACATCCAATTTTTCCATATTACTGACAATCTATGGAGTTTTAACAGACTCATAAGTAGGTTTCATTTATTTCTTGCAAGAAACTGCCTCAAGAAAATAGTCGGTACAGGACAATGCTCACAAGTATAAACAGACTAAAGGTGGTATTATTATACAGATCTGGAGACCACAGCTTCCTCCCAGGAAACAGTCTCTCTTGCTCACATGAGCATACATCCTCTAAGTAAAGTCACTTACCAGAAATGAAGGCTATTCACTACACCTACACATTCAATAATTACAACTTCTGAGTTAGTCTAACTACAAACAGCCTGGTTATACACATACTTTATTTAGCAAACGATCATAGTTATGACTTCAGTGAATTGCTAAACAGTGAACAAAAATGCTTTATGTTTTAATTTTTCATGTCCATCTTAACGTGTGAAAACAGTCAAGAATAAATAAGGCTGGCATCTTCTAAGGAAGGAAGGGAAACTAACATTTACTGAGGGCTTAAAATAGGCCAGCATGGATATATATTATACTATATAGGTCACACAACAGCCCTGTAATCAGGTATTACTATTTCTAGTTTAAAGGTGAACAAGGTAAAATCCAAAAAGATAGGTGACTTTCCACTCTCAAAACAGTGATACTTTTTATTAAAGGTGATCTAAAATACAGGTCTGTTTCCAAAACCTATGCTACTGATACAAGACACACTGCCAGGGGAGGTGGGGAGGAGGAGGAGGAAAGAAATAGATGAGGGATATTAACAGGTACAAACATCCAGCTATAAAATAAATGAGTCATGGACATGAAATATACAGTATCAGGAATATAGTCAATAAATATGCAGTGCCTTTGTATGGTGACAGATGATAACAGGACTTATTGTGGTGATAATTTTGAAATGTACAGAAATACCAAATCACACTTTCAGTAAGAGGAACTAACCTAAGTGTTCTGGGTTGATTATACTTCAAAAACAAACTCATGGTAAAAGAGATCAGACTTG
Source organism: Tragulus kanchil (assembly GCA_022376925.1). Lineage (NCBI taxonomy): Eukaryota > Metazoa > Chordata > Mammalia > Artiodactyla > Tragulidae > Tragulus > Tragulus kanchil. Next base: position 48,927,514 of record JAIOJX010000029.1, on the reverse strand, counting down.
TGGTTCCTAGAGATGACAGCTGAGGGGGAGAATGAAACTGGAGAAATCAACCTTTCCAGCTTCAGACTATACTACAAAGCTACAGTCATCAAGACAGTACGGTGCTAGCACAAAGAGAAATATAGATCAGTGGAACAAAAGCTTTTCCACAATGAACGAAACTGTAAGCAAGATAAAAAGACAGCCCTCAGAATCAGAGAAAATAATAGGAAACAAAACAACTGACAAAGAATCTCCAAAATATACAAGCAGGTTATGCAGCTTAATACCAGAAAAACGAACAAGCCAGTCAAAAAGTGGGCAGAAGACCTACACAGACATTTCTCTGAATAAAACACACAGATGGCCAATAAACACATGAAAAGATGCTCAACACCGCTCATTATTAGAGAAATGCAAATCAAAACCACAATGAAGTATCATTCACAATGGTCAGAAAGGCCATCATCAAAAAGCCTACGAACAATAAATTCTGAAGAGGGTGTTTAGAAAGGGAACCCTCTCCCACTGTTGGTGGGAATGTAAATTGATACAGTCGCTATGGAGAATAGCATGGAGATTCCTTAAAAAACTAGGAATAAAACTACCATATGACTCAGTAATCCCACTACTTAGCATATACCCTGAGGAAACAAGAACTGAAAAAGACACATGTACTCCAATGTTCACTGTAGCCCTATTTACAACAGTGAGGACATGGAAGCCACCTAGATGTCCACTGGCAGACAAATGGATAAGGAAATTGAAGTATATATAGACACAATGGAGTATGACTCGGCTGTAAGAGGAACATATCCAAGTCAGTTCCAATGAGGTGGATGAACCTAGAGACTATCATACAGAATGAAGTAAGTCAGAGAAAGACAAATGCCATATATTAACACATATATATGGAATCTAGAAAGATGGTACTGATGATCTTACGTGCAGTGTAGCAAAGGAGACAGAGACATAAAAACAGACTTCTGGACTCGGAGGGAGAAGGAGAAAGTGGGATGACTAGAGAGAACAGCACAAACATGTACATTACCATATGTGAAACAGATAACCAGGGCGCATCTGATGTTTGACTCAGGGCACTCAAACATGGTGCTCTGGGACAGCCTGGAGGGACAGACTGGGGAGGGAGGTGCTAGCACCAAAGAGAAATAATAAAATCAACCTTTCCAGCTTCAGACTATACTACAAAGCTACAGTCATCAAGACAGTACGGTGCTAGCACAAAGAGAAATATAGATCAGTGGAACAAAAGCTTTTCCACAATGAACGAAACTGTAAGCAAGATAAAAAGACAGCCCTCAGAATCAGAGAAAATAATAGGAAACAAAACAACTGACAAAGAATCTCCAAAATATACAAGCAGGTTATGCAGCTTAATACCAGAAAAACGAACAAGCCAGTCAAAAAGTGGGCAGAAGACCTACACAGACATTTCTCTGAATAAAACACACAGATGGCCAATAAACACATGAAAAGATGCTCAACACCGCTCATTATTAGAGAAATGCAAATCAAAACCACAATGAAGTATCATTCACAATGGTCAGAAAGGCCATCATCAAAAAGCCTACGAACAATAAATTCTGAAGAGGGTGTTTAGAAAGGGAACCCTCTCCCACTGTTGGTGGGAATGTAAATTGATACAGTCGCTATGGAGAATAGCATGGAGATTCCTTAAAAAACTAGGAATAAAACTACCATATGACTCAGTAATCCCACTACTTAGCATATACCCTGAGGAAACAAGAACTGAAAAAGACACATGTACTCCAATGTTCACTGTAGCCCTATTTACAACAGTGAGGACATGGAAGCCACCTAGATGTCCACTGGCAGACAAATGGATAAGGAAATTGAAGTATATATAGACACAATGGAGTATGACTCGGCTGTAAGAGGAACATATCCAAGTCAGTTCCAATGAGGTGGATGAACCTAGAGACTATCATACAGAATGAAGTAAGTCAGAGAAAGACAAATGCCATATATTAACACATATATATGGAATCTAGAAAGATGGTACTGATGATCTTACGTGCAGTGTAGCAAAGGAGACAGAGACATAAAAACAGACTTCTGGACTCGGAGGGAGAAGGAGAAAGTGGGATGACTAGAGAGAACAGCACCGAAACATGTACATTACCATATGTGAAACAGATAACCAGGGCGCATCTGATGTTTGACTCAGGGCACTCAAACATGGTGCTCTGGGACAGCCTGGAGGGACAGACTGGGGAGGGAGGAGGGAGGGGTCAGGATGAAGGGAACACACGCACAACTATAGCTGATTCATACTGATACATGACAAAACCGATCACAATGTTGTAAAGTAATTATTTTCCAATTAAAGTAAATAATTGTTTTTAAAAATCACAAACTTCCAGTTGTATGAGAAGTACGTACTAGGGATGTAATGTCAACATGATAAATAAAATAAACAGTACTACATGTCAGACATGACTGAGACACACACATACGTCATATATAAAAGTTGTTAAGAGAGTAAATCCTAAGTATTCTAATCACAAGAAAAATAATTTCTTCTATTTCTGACTTTCTATCTATATGAAATGATGGTTGGTCACTAAACTTATTGTGCTTTATCACTTCATAAGTCAAATATTATGTCTTAAACTTATAAAGTGCTGTATGTAAATTGTATCTCAATAAAACAAAGAAAATCTCAATAAAACTGAAAGAAAAAAGACTATCTTGCCTATTACTAATAATTATATAACACACCATAATTTTCAAAATTCACTTTTACAAATGAATACTGACATGTTCTAAAGCTGACTTCATAATTAGTCTCACATCCAATAAATAATAAATGATAATTTCATTTTTTTTCCCACAACTACTTTTGCAGCTAATGTTGTATGGCTTGCTGATATCAAAAATTTCCTAGAGGGCTTCCCTGGTGGTCCAGTGGGGTAAAGAGTCTGCCATGCAGTGCAAGGGGCACCGGTTTGATCCCTGGCATGGAAGGATCCCATGTGCCATGAAGTGGCAGGACTGGTGAGTCCAGTTGCAAGCCAGCGATATGGGGCGCATGCGCCCAGAGCTGGTGTTCTGCAGCGAGAGAGGCCACTGTGATGGGAGGACCACACAGGCCAAAGAATTAAGACGGATGGAAAAAGAATAAATGAAGGACCAATAAAAGAGGCCAAAATTTAAAAAAAGAAAAAAAAAAATTCCTAGTCATCCAAGAATGAAATTTCAGCATTTCCAACTCCTCTGCTTATCTTCTAAATCTTCAATCATTTCTTCGAAACCGTCAAATTGTTTTTCAGAAATCCCTTTCACAATGCCTTCTCTTTTATTCCCACCATTATCTATTTAAATCTTAATCACTTCAGTCCTAAACTTGCTGCTTCTGTTCTGTTCCTCTCTAATTCCATTTGGCACGCTCAGGTAAATCACCTAGATAAATTATTATGTCCTCTCCTATTCAAAATGCTACAATGGACCTTTAATGGTTACCAAATAAATTTTAAACTATTACATTTAATATCCCAAGCCATATATGCTCCATTCCCAAAATATTTTTTAATCACTTTATCTTATACATACAAGTCTGAAAAAACTGCTCCCGTATCCTCCTCCCCCACAAAAAAATCCTCACATAAAAGTTCCAACGAAATACGCAAAGTTCCTGATGAAGTTAGGAAGAATCCATGTCTAAACTGTTCTGTTTCAAGTGTGAGAGTTCAGGATTTAAGTAGCAGCCAAGCCAATGTGATTATTCATGGGTCCTGTGCACTCTGCTAAGCAACTTCACCTATTTCCTCAATAAAACAAAGAAAATCTCAATAAAACTGAAAGAAAAAAGACTATCTTGCCTATTACTAATAATTATATAACACACCATAATTTTCAAAATTCACTTTTACAAATGAATACTGACATGTTCTAAAGCTGACTTCATAATTAGTCTCACATCCAATAAATAATAAATGATAATTTCATTTTTTTTCCCACAACTACTTTTGCAGCTAATGTTGTATGGCTTGCTGATATCAAAAATTTCCTAGAGGGCTTCCCTGGTGGTCCAGTGGGGTAAAGAGTCTGCCATGCAGTGCAAGGGGCACCGGTTTGATCCCTGGCATGGAAGGATCCCATGTGCCATGAAGTGGCAGGACTGGTGAGTCCAGTTGCAAGCCAGCGATATGGGGCGCATGCGCCCAGAGCTGGTGTTCTGCAGCGAGAGAGGCCACTGTGATGGGAGGACCACACAGGCCAAAGAATTAAGACGGATGGAAAAAGAATAAATGAAGGACCAATAAAAGAGGCCAAAATTTAAAAAAAGAAAAAAAAAAATTCCTAGTCATCCAAGAATGAAATTTCAGCATTTCCAACTCCTCTGCTTATCTTCTAAATCTTCAATCATTTCTTCGAAACCGTCAAATTGTTTTTCAGAAATCCCTTTCACAATGCCTTCTCTTTTATTCCCACCATTATCTATTTAAATCTTAATCACTTCAGTCCTAAACTTGCTGCTTCTGTTCTGTTCCTCTCTAATTCCATTTGGCACGCTCAGGTAAATCACCTAGATAAATTATTATGTCCTCTCCTATTCAAAATGCTACAATGGACCTTTAATGGTTACCAAATAAATTTTAAACTATTACATTTAATATCCCAAGCCATATATGCTCCATTCCCAAAATATTTTTTAATCACTTTATCTTATACATACAAGTCTGAAAAAACTGCTCCCGTATCCTCCTCCCCCACAAAAAAATCCTCACATAAAAGTTCCAACGAAATACGCAAAAGTTCCTGATGAAGTTAGGAAGAATCCATGTCTAAACTGTTCTGTTTCAAGTGTGAGAGTTCAGGAGTTAAGTAGCAGCCAAGCCAATGTGATTATTCATGGGTCCTGTGCACTCTGCTAAGCAACTTCACCTATTTCCTCAATTTCTGTTATCCTACCCATTTTATTTTCATATGCTGAAACACTACACATCATGTAAGACGCAACTCAACTGCCATCTCTTCAATAACCACAGGAGACATTCTCTTTGACTGTTTATTATGTGTACACAACCCAGACTTCTCAAAAGAAAGACTGCTTTCTGGCCTTTGCATACGTTTGTATTATTTCTGACTAAAAGACATTGCTCCTCTGCTAACATCTTGGCATCCTACACACATTTCAAATAACACTACCTATGCCCCAAGAAGATGCCAGCCCTTCTACAGCACTAAGCACATGGGTCATAGTTATTAGATAAGCCTACCTCACTACAAGTTCTCTAGGATAAGAACTGCATTGTATTTATATTCATCTTTGTTCATTTATTCAAATCAAAACAGGCATTAAATTCTTTCTCCCTAAATATTTTAAGCCCTAAGAAAGTATGTGCAAAATATCAAGAAATATTCGGCCATGTTCTTCTGAAAGGTAAAACCCAGAAGAAACAGGGACTTGCATTCCAATTCAAAACTATAGAATTTTGTACAGGTAGGAAATACACGTCACCTCTTTGAAATTCAATTTCCTCTTCTAAAAAAAATGATAGAGAACCACCATTTTACTAAATAATACACTAGGCCAAGTACCAGAAACTATGATTTTTGTCCTTTAAGGTTCACAACACAGCTATTCTTTCTGTGTTAACAGATGATACAGAGTTTCATAAAACTTAAGTATTTCACAGAAGTGGATGAGTAACAATTCAAAAACTAAATATGACTAAAAAGTTCACTGCCGGGCTTCCCCTAGTGGTCCAGTGGGTAAGAACACCGCCTTGCAGTGCAAGGGGTGCCGGTTTGAGCCCTGGCCTGGGAAGATCCCACGTGCCGCGGAGCGGCTGGACTGATGTGTCCAATTACCGAGCAGGAGCTCTGGAGCGCATGCGCCCAGAGCCAGCGCTTTGCGACAACAGAGGCCACCACGATGGGAGGCCCACAGGAGCCAAAGAACGAAGACGAATGAAAATAGAGAAATGAAAGACCAATAGCAGTGGCCCGTCCACTCCCCTCCCTCCCCAACCCGACCCCCGCCCAAAATAAATAAATAAATCTTTAAAAAAAAAAAAAAAAAAGTTCACTGCCTTCCTATTGTCCTATTCCACAGGATGAGCTGAATTATTTACTTTAGGTGAAATTTCACTATGTATGGTTCTTAGATTTTTAATAGCTACCATTTGTCAAGCTAAAGCAGTGATTTCAATGATAAAGAATTTTCAAGATAGAAATAATAGTAAGTTAAAATTAGGAAAGGAGTTTCCAAGCCTCAAAAATGTGGGGAAAAGTACTGAACAGAAAAAAAATATAAAAAAAAACAATGAATAAAGGATTAAACTCTCTTTGACTACAACTGAAATGTGAGATTAGATTTTAAAAGTGAAATCTCGTAAACACATACTGAAATGGCACAAAAGAAAGGACTCCAAATGCAAAGAATAAAGTGAAAGCAAAAGACCAGAAAGTAGGCTAGCAATAAAGCCCAGCTCTACTGGATGATTCCTCAACTTTAGAGGTAAGACTTTCCACTTTGATAGTTGTAGGGAATGAGGGAGGCAGAAAATAAAAGAGAATCCACAAAAGGCAGGGAATGCATAAGAGACTTCTCATCTCAAAGAGTTAGATCCTCACTATGAGGTTTAAGCCCATCCTGCAAAAGGGAGAGGAAGAAAAACTGCTTAGCGCTGAGAGAAGACTTGCTGAGGGTGGGTGGAATTCAAAACAGAGGCCATCCTTAATGCAGATCTGTAGTTTTAATTCACTATACCTTAAGTGTATAAGAAAACTGAAAGAATTTCAGGATGAAAAACATACACACATGCAACAGGCAAAAACAAATCTAAAACCTCTTTACAAGAATGCAACGTTAAACCAAACCTCAAAGAATTCCCGCATCTAAAGTTCAAGATACATGATGTCATGTACAAATAAACCCTTCATCAAAACTGCAAAATTAAAAACAGAAAGAAAAAAAAAAAAAAACTACGACAAAATCTAATCAAAAGAGACATAATGAACAATCATGGACCATAAAAAGGGTAGTAGAATCACATTTGCAAATACTCTAATATATTGGAAGTATCAGAAAAAAGAAAGCTATAGTAAAATATATATATATATATAGAAACAAAATGAAAATGAGCCACATATTATAAATAGCAACCAAACAAGTAAAGATTGACCAGGACAAAAGAAAAATTCCTCCACAAGTGCCATCCCTCCCCACTGCCAGGCTAGCAAGCAGTGAGTAACAGAAATAGCTGTCTATGTTAGAAAGAAGGATGAGACTATGAAGATATATCCTATCTGAAACACAAAAGTTCAGTGCAGTCCTAACACTGAGAGTAGAACAGGAACATTCAGAAAAATCTTTCAAAAAACCAGTCCCACCTCTAAACACAAAAGTTAACAGTAGAGAAAACTGAAACTGATGTACAATAGGTAAACATAAAAACAACAAAAATCTAAACCCAGTTTAATTCTAGCAGAAGAGATGTGTTCCTCTCCAGGCTTAACTTAAACACAATCTACCTTCTGTCTTCACTGCCCTACACACAATATCTAGTATCAAATACAAAATAGTAACTCATATATAAATATAAAAAGAATTAAAAAAAAAATACTCCAAAAGACAAAAAAATCAGTAAAGCAATCCCTGAAAATTAAGGAAGACCCAGATGAACAGAATTTAAAACAACTATAATTAATATGGTAATGGTTCAGCAGAAAATATGGACAGTATAACCAGAATGATGGAGCAGACATAAGAAAAGTATTATAGCAAAATGAAAATGTCAGAAACAAAAAACATGGCGCAAAAGAGGAAAATGCCTTTGATCAATACACCTGATGCAATCAATAGAAATTACCCATGGTGAGAGAGAAGGTAAGAAGATATAGGAATTAAACAATGGTGTCAACAATTAATGTCAACTACAAGCTGGCACTTGTCACTGGCACTTGCCATCTAACTCTAAGGATTAAATCACGTGCTGCTGCAGCTGCTGGTTTAATTCAGGGCAGACAGCAGAAACAAGGCACTCTGTGCTCTGGGAAAAACTGTAAACTAAGTCTTCAGATAGATGTTTTTAGGAGCCAACTGTATCTGCCCAATTCTTTTATCTCATCATATCTAGAAAAGCACTAAAATGTTTCATGATGATGATTACTCCTCGAGACTACCAGAAAGCTTATGCAAAAAAATCCATGTGCTTGATTGAATGTATGCTCTCTTTACCAAAATGACAAACATTCTGACCTTCCCCCATGTGTTATCTGGAGCAGTTTCTCAGAGCTATCTGAGGTACTATCTCCCAGACTATAGTCCTCATTGTGCCCAAGAAAAACTTATCTCAAAATCCTCACAGTGTGATACTAGTATGGAGCACAAGTTCAGGATGAGGTGAAAAGCAAGAAAAAGAAAAAGCAATCTTGAAAAATACAAAGAATTTAAAAAACAATACAAAGAATTAGGTGAAAATACTTAACATACTTGTAGTTGAAGATAGTGATAACTGAAAAATGAAGACAAAGAAAAAAAACTTAAAAGTTTTTTTGTTTGTTTGTTTCTAAGCTATTCTAAAATGTCCAAAAGAGTGACCTTCCTGGTGGTTCAGTGGTTAAGAGCATGCCCTAAAGTGTAGGAGACACAGGTCTAGTCACTGCTTAGGTTAGGGAACTAAGATCACACATACTCTTGAGCCAGTGCTCCACTAACTAGAGAAAAGCCTGCACCACAACGAAGACCAGCAAAGTCAGAATGAAAAACAAAAAAGCCCAAAGTTACCCAACAATTCTGAAGAAGTACACTTAGAAACTACAAATTCACACAGAAAAGATAAACAGATGTTCAATGCAGCCAGAAGAAAAATGAAAACCAGCTAAGGAAGGGCAATTAAATTAACAACTGATTTCTCAAAAAAACAATGGAAACCAAAAATTGGAACATACTGACTGCTGAGGAAAAACAGGATCTTTTGCCTGTAAGTTCACTGACAGCAAAATAATCCTTAAGAATACAAAATAAAGCTATTTTCAGGCAAAACAAAGAAAAAGCAAAAACAATATACTTAGTTGAAAAATTCCCAAAACCATAAAGCTCCAACTAAAATTTCAGGCAGACAGCAGAAACAAGGCACTCTGTGCTCTGGGAAAACTGTAAACTAAGTCTTCAGATAGATGTTTTTAGGAGCCAACTGTATCTGCCCAATTCTTTTATCTCATCATATCTAGAAAAGCACTAAAATGTTTCATGATGATGATTACTCCTCGAGACTACCAGAAAGCTTATGCAAAAAAATCCATGTGCTTGATTGAATGTATGCTCTCTTTACCAAAATGACAAACATTCTGACCTTCCCCCATGTGTTATCTGGAGCAGTTTCTCAGAGCTATCTGAGGTACTATCTCCCAGACTATAGTCCTCATTGTGCCCAAGAAAAACTTATCTCAAAATCCTCACAGTGTGATACTAGTATGGAGCACAAGTTCAGGATGAGGTGAAAAGCAAGAAAAAGAAAAAGCAATCTTGAAAAATACAAAGAATTTAAAAAACAATACAAAGAATTAGGTGAAAATACTTAACATACTTGTAGTTGAAGATAGTGATAACTGAAAAATGAAGACAAAGAAAAAAAACTTAAAAGTTTTTTTGTTTGTTTGTTTCTAAGCTATTCTAAAATGTCCAAAAGAGTGACCTTCCTGGTGGTTCAGTGGTTAAGAGCATGCCCTAAAGTGTAGGAGACACAGGTCTAGTCACTGCTTAGGTTAGGGAACTAAGATCACACATACTCTTGAGCCAGTGCTCCACTAACTAGAGAAAAGCCTGCACCACAACGAAGACCAGCAAAGTCAGAATGAAAAACAAAAAAGCCCAAAGTTACCCAACAATTCTGAAGAAGTACACTTAGAAACTACAAATTCACACAGAAAAGATAAACAGATGTTCAATGCAGCCAGAAGAAAAATGAAAACCAGCTAAGGAAGGGCAATTAAATTAACAACTGATTTCTCAAAAAAACAATGGAAACCAAAAATTGGAACATACTGACTGCTGAGGAAAAACAGGATCTTTTGCCTGTAAGTTCACTGACAGCAAAATAATCCTTAAGAATACAAAATAAAGCTATTTTCAGGCAAAACAAAGAAAAAGCAAAAACAATATACTTAGTTGAAATATTCACCAACAAAACGCCTTTATTAAAGAAAAATTTAAAGAGTGTACTCCCAAGCTGTAACACAAATGGTTCCATGAGTTCACAAATCCAAGAAATCACTAAAAGCAAAGAAATGCTAAATATGTGGTTAAATCTGAGCAAATAATGACTGCATAAAATAATATGAAAAATTTGTAAAATTAGTAAGTATTACTAAAATACTGGTCAAAAGCAATTATGTTTTGGTAATAGTCACCAGTATTAAATTTTTATCAACTTTACTAATTATTAGCTTCAGTTATTTTTAACTAGGCTGGAATTAGCATGAAAAGAACAGACCAAATGCACTATATCTAAGGGAGTATCAGAGGAAGAAGTTGAGGGTGAAAAAAAATATATACTACCTAATACAGATAGCAAAAATAACAAGGGGGGAAATGCTAAAATATATACAAAGCACATGAAGTGGTTAAAGTAAATCCAAATTTGTCTGTAATCACAATGAATGTAAATATAAGAATCTTTTCAGGTTAAAAACAAAAATCATCTGTCAAACACAGAAAAAGAGTTAACAATCGCTAAGTACTAAGGTTCACAAAACTGTTGTTTATGTTTAGTTTCTAAGCCGTGTTTCAGTCTTTTCAACCCCATGGACTACAGGCAGATTCTTCATCAATGAGACACCTGAGAAACCCTAAGGCCCAAGGAATCTGGATACATAACTAGAAATTAAATTACAAAGTAACATCTCACCACAAAATAATGAATGCAAGAATCTTAAGCTCAATAATCAAATTAAGTCTAGAAATACAGAAAAAAATAGAACTAATAGGTCAGGCTGAGCCTTCACTGGAAACAGAAGGAGCTTTCCTGGTGGTTCATAGGTAAAGAACCCATTTGCCAATGCAGGAGACCCTAGTTCAGTCTCCAGATCAGGCAGATCCCCTGGAGAAGGAAATGACAACCCACTCTTGGCCTGGGAAATCTCATAGACAGAGGAGCATGGCAGGGTATAGTCCAAAGGATTACAAAATAAAGCTATTTTCAGGCAAAACAAAGAAAAAGCAAAAACAATATACTTAGTTGAAATATTCACCAACAAAACGCCTTTATTAAAGAAAAATTTAAAGAGTGTACTCCCAAGCTGTAACACAAATGGTTCCATGAGTTCACAAATCCAAGAAATCACTAAAAGCAAAGAAATGCTAAATATGTGGTTAAATCTGAGCAAATAATGACTGCATAAAATAATATGAAAAATTTGTAAAATTAGTAAGTATTACTAAAATACTGGTCAAAAGCAATTATGTTTTGGTAATAGTCACCAGTATTAAATTTTTATCAACTTTACTAATTATTAGCTTCAGTTATTTTTAACTAGGCTGGAATTAGCATGAAAAGAACAGACCAAATGCACTATATCTAAGGGAGTATCAGAGGAAGAAGTTGAGGGTGAAAAAAAATATATACTACCTAATACAGATAGCAAAAATAACAAGGGGGGAAATGCTAAAATATATACAAAGCACATGAAGTGGTTAAAGTAAATCCAAATTTGTCTGTAATCACAATGAATGTAAATATAAGAATCTTTTCAGGTTAAAAACAAAAATCATCTGTCAAACACAGAAAAAGAGTTAACAATCGCTAAGTACTAAGGTTCACAAAACTGTTGTTTATGTTTAGTTTCTAAGCCGTGTTTCAGTCTTTTCAACCCCATGGACTACAGGCAGATTCTTCATCAATGAGACACCTGAGAAACCCTAAGGCCCAAGGAATCTGGATACATAACTAGAAATTAAATTACAAAGTAACATCTCACCACAAAATAATGAATGCAAGAATCTTAAGCTCAATAATCAAATTAAGTCTAGAAATACAGAAAAAAATAGAACTAATAGGTCAGGCTGAGCCTTCACTGGAAACAGAAGGAGCTTTCCTGGTGGTTCATAGGTAAAGAACCCATTTGCCAATGCAGGAGACCCTAGTTCAGTCTCCAGATCAGGCAGATCCCCTGGAGAAGGAAATGACAACCCACTCTTGGCCTGGGAAATCTCATAGACAGAGGAGCATGGCAGGGTATAGTCCAAAGGATTACAAGGAGTTGGACACAAAAATTAAACAATAACAAAGGGTAGTTTAATATTATAAAAATCTACTAATATATATAATCATATAAGAGATCACAAGAGAAAGAGGCACAGATCACTATAACAGACGTAGGAAAAAGTTAATCATTTTCAGCATCCTTTTGTGATAAAAAATTTTAACACTATTTTTTGTCAGTAAAGATACCCTGCTAAGTTATGAACTTTAACAAATTTTGGTATTTCTTTTCTTTCCAACACAAGAATTCCTAGCCTAAAACCTTTCCTGCACCACCTATGATGTAAGCTATTATTTCATGAAGGCTTATATCCTTTTAGTGGCAAAATAATATTTACTCACCATATTCTGGGCTCTTATAGCCACTAAGAATTACTAAAACTGTTTCTCTGTTGCTGTCCCCCAAGCTTTTGCAATGAACAGGCCTAAGAAATACATTTTTTCATAAGTAAGCCAACTTGGGAAATAATTTCAAGATAAATAAGGATTTATTCTATTCAAATTTTGGAGTACAATTTTACTTAACATGTTTTATTTTGCACAATTCTTTACTTTCATATTGGAGAAAAATGACTAATAATGATATATATTATTAACTGCATTATATTAATTATAATTTTTGTAAATTTAATTACATCCAATTAAATATATCTTGATGACAAAAGAATTTCATACTATACACATGTATGTTATAAATAGATATGTAATAGTTATAACAGTATTAACATTACTAGCAACATCCTGACACTATATAATCTTGGTTCTTAATGATTTCTGTATATACAATTTATAAATTTATGTATATATTAATTACACATTACATTTATGTAATTATGTGTAATTTGTCTCTAAACATAAAAAATTTTTTTTTTAATATTGTCATTACTACTAAAAATTAAACCAGACTCTTCCTCTCCTCATGGGACACTCCATTAAAAAAGACATAGGCAAAATTTATCTTTTAAAGTCAGCAGAGTACATCATGCAAAATGCTGGGCTGCAAGAAGTTTAAGCTGGAATCGAGATTGCTAGGAGAGTATCAATAACCTCATGACACCACCCTCACGGCAGAAAGTGAATAGGAACTAAATAGCCTCTTGAAAGAGGTGAAAGAGGAGAGTGAAAAAGCTGGCTTAAAACTCAACAATCAAAAAACTAAGATCACGGCATTCAGTTCCATCACTTGATGGCAAAGAGATGGGCAAACAATGGAAACAGTGACAGACTTTATTTTCTTGGGCTCAAAAATTACTGCAGACTGTGACTGTAGCCATGAAATTCAAAGATTATTTGTGCCCAACTAGATAGCATATTAAAAAGTAGAAACAGGGACTTCCCTGGTGGTCCAGTGGGTAAGGACACCACCTTGCAGTGCAAGGGGCGCTGGTTCGATCCCTGGCCTGGGAAGATCCCACGTGCCGTGGAGCAGCTGGACTGACGTGTCCAGTTACCGAGCCAGAGCTCTGGGGCGCATGTGCCCAGAGCCGGCGCTCTGCAACAACAGAGGCCACCGCTATGGGAGGCCCACACGGGCCAAAGAACAAAGATGGATGAAAACAGATAAATGAAAGACCAATAGAAGTGGCCTGCCAGCCCTCCTCCCTCCTCAACCCACCCCAACCCCCTAAAAAAAGCAGAGACATTACTTTGCCAACAAACATCTGTATAGTCAAAACTGTGGTTTTCCCAACAGTCATGTATGGATGTGAGAGTTGGACCATAAAGAAGGCTAAGCACCAAAGAACTGATGCTTTCAAACTGTGGTGTTGGAGAAGACTCTCAAGAGTCCCTTAGACTGCAAAGAGATCAAACCAATCAATTCTAAAAGAAATCAACCTTAACTATTCAATGGAAGGACTAACACTTAAGCTCCAACACTTCAGCACCTGATGTGAAGAATTTACTCATTGGAAAATACCCTGATGCTGGAAGACTAAAGGTACGCGGAGAAGGGGAAGACAGAAAATGAGATGGTTGGATGGCATCACCAACTCAACGGACATGAGTTTGAGCAGGAGATGGTGAAGGACAGGGAAGGACATGGTTATGTCCTGCAGTCTATGGGGTCACAAAGAGTTGGACACGAATGAGTGACTGAACAACAACATTAAGGAAACATTCAATTTTTATGTTTTCTATAATACAATATATATTATTTCTTCTTTAAATATTTGGAAGATTTATCAGTGAAGCCATGTGGGTCAATTTCTAAATGAGAAGGACTTTAATTACAGCTTCATTTTCTTTCTAGATATTGGATTATACAGATTTTCTATTTGTGTGAGGATGTGTGCCAGTTTTGGTAAGCTGTGTACCTCAAGGGATTTGACTCTAAATTGCAAACTTATTTACTTAAAATCTTCATAATATCCTTTTATTACTTTTTTCTTTACATTCATTAGATTCATAATACTATATCTTTTCTCATTCCTGACACTGTTTATGTAATATCTGTTTTGCTCGATTACTTTGACAGGGATTTATTAATTTTATTATTCTTTTCTGAGAACCAACTTTAGCCTTTGCTGATTCTTAGCTTGACATGCCACCAATTTTAATATTTATCTTCACTGCTTATTTGCTTGTAATTTCTACTGGTACAGTCTGTTGCTCTATTTCCTGATAATGTATACTCTGAATTTCACAAGTTATATTTTGTTCCAGTTCTGTTTCATTTTTAAAAATTAATTCCATGGTGGTCAAGAGCTATAAACTGTAAAACCTAATCCTTTTGGAGCTTGACATTCCACCTACGGTCAACTTTTAAAAATATTCTATGTGTACTTGAAAAGCAGATGTATTCTATTGTTACAATGTTCTCTATGTGTGTTAGGTAGAGTGCTGTTTCCCTAAACCTCATGAACCAACCTCTGCTAGCTTGAAGCTTATCTTCTGCCGCTTTCTCACTTCGTTTAGCCTTCACAGAAATAAAGACAGTTAAGACCTTGCACTAGATTATGTTTTGGCTTAAGGGAATGTCATAGCTGGTTTGATATGTCCTACAAATCACTAAAACTTACACCTTATGAACAATAAGGTGGTTTCATTTTTCTACATTCGTATGTTCACTGGTATAGAACTTTTAACTTCCTTTGAAAACTAAGCAGGAGATGGTGAAGGACAGGGAAGGACATGGTTATGTCCTGCAGTCTATGGGGTCACAAAGAGTTGGACACGAATGAGTGACTGAACAACAACATTAAGGAAACATTCAATTTTATGTTTTCTATAATACAATATATATTATTTCTTCTTTAAATATTTGGAAGATTTATCAGTGAAGCCATGTGGGTCAATTTCTAAATGAGAAGGACTTTAATTACAGCTTCATTTTCTTTCTAGATATTGGATTATACAGATTTTCTATTTGTGTGAGGATGTGTGCCAGTTTTGGTAAGCTGTGTACCTCAAGGGATTTGACTCTAAATTGCAAACTTATTTACTTAAAATCTTCATAATATCCTTTTATTACTTTTTTCTTTACATTCATTAGATTCATAATACTATATCTTTTCTCATTCCTGACACTGTTTATGTAATATCTGTTTTGCTCGATTACTTTGACAGGGATTTATTAATTTTATTATTCTTTTCTGAGAACCAACTTTAGCCTTTGCTGATTCTTAGCTTGACATGCCACCAATTTTAATATTTATCTTCACTGCTTATTTGCTTGTAATTTCTACTGGTACAGTCTGTTGCTCTATTTCCTGATAATGTATACTCTGAATTTCACAAGTTATATTTTGTTCCAGTTCTGTTTCATTTTTAAAAATTAATTCCATGGTGGTCAAGAGCTATAAACTGTAAAACCTAATCCTTTTGGAGCTTGACATTCCACCTACGGTCAACTTTTAAAAATATTCTATGTGTACTTGAAAAGCAGATGTATTCTATTGTTACAATGTTCTCTATGTGTGTTAGGTAGAGTGCTGTTTCCCTAAACCTCATGAACCAACCTCTGCTAGCTTGAAGCTTATCTTCTGCCGCTTTCTCACTTCGTTTAGCCTTCACAGAAATAAAGACAGTTAAGACCTTGCACTAGATTATGTTTTGGCTTAAGGGAATGTCATAGCTGGTTTGATATGTCCTACAAATCACTAAAACTTACACCTTATGAACAATAAGGTGGTTTCATTTTTCTACATTCGTATGTTCACTGGTATAGAACTTTTAACTTCCTTTGAAAACTAATCCTTCACAATCACAACTTGGCTTAGTGGTTTGGCACAAGAAATCTAGCTTTCAGCCTATTTAAGCTTTCAACATGCCTTCCTCAAAAGCTTAATAATTTTCAGCTTTGATTTACTGTGAGAGATGTACAACTGTTCTTTTCACTTGAGCATTTAAGAGGCCATTGCAGGGTTATTAACTGACCTAAATTTCTATATTGTTGTGTCTCAGGCAGTAAGGAAGCCCAGGGATAAGAAGAGATGGCAGAATAGCCAGTTGGTGGAGAAATCAAAACACAACAATTACCGACCATCTTATATCGGTGTGGTTCTTGGTGCCTCAAGACAATCATAACAGTATCATCAAAGATCACTTATACAAATATAATTTTTAAATGCTACCAATTGACTTACTTGATGTAGGGTGCTACAAATCTTTGATGCATTTAAAAAAAATTATTAGGGAGGTACAATTTTTAAAAAACCATGTGTGTAGGCAACACACCTGAAAGTGAAAATATTAGTCACTCACTCATGTCCAACTCTTTGGAACCACATGGACTATAGCCCATCAGGACCCTCTGTCCATGGGATTTTCCAGACAAAAATACTGGAGAAGAAAAAATATTTGCAAACAATGTGACTGACAAAGGTTTAATTTCCAAAGTATGCACACAGGTCATCAACTTGACAACAAAACAACAACTCAATAGAAAAAAGATCTAGAGACATTTCTCCAAAGAAGACATACAGGGCTTGTGGTCCAGGTCCTGGTGGTCCACTGGGTAAGGACACCGCCTTGCAGTGCAAGGGGCGCTGGTTCGATCCCTGGCCTGGGAAGATCCCACGTGCCGCGGAGCGGCTGGACCCATGTGTCCAATTACTGAGTCGGAGCGGAGCTCTGGAGCGCATGCGCCCAGAGCCGGTGCTCTGCGACAACAGAGGCCACCGTGATGGGAGACCCACAAGGGCTGAAGAACAAAGATGGATGAAAAATAAATAAATGAAAGACCAATAAAAGTGGCCCACCCACCCCACCCTCCCCAAAGAAACTATTAAAAAAAAAAAAAAGAAGACATACAAACGGTTAACAGCACAAGAAAATCAGCACTGCTAATTGTTAGAGAAACACAAATCAAAACTACAAGGTATCACCTCACGTAGGTCAGAATGGCCACCATTAAAACTCTACAAACAACAAATGCAGGACAGGGTGTTGAGAAAAGGGAACACTCCTAGACTACTGGCGGGAATGTTAATTGGCCCAGTACAGAGGATCCTCAGAAAACTAAAAATAGAATTACTCTATGATCCCAGTAATCCCACTCTCAGCTATATAGCCAGCAAAACTATAATTCTAAAGATACATGCTTCGCTGTATAGTAGTGCCATTTTCAACAGTCAAAACACAAAAGCCACCTAAATGTCTATAGACAAATAATGAATAAAGATGTGGTACATACATACAATGGACTACTACTCAGCCATAAAAAGAATGAAATAATGGCATTTGCAGCAACATGGATACAACTGAAGATTATCATACTAAGTTAAGTCAGAAAGAAAAAGACAAATATCATATAATTTCACTTATATATGCAAACTAAATTATGACACAAATTTATCTATAACAGAAACAGAATCATATTCAGAGAATAGATAGGTGATTGCCAATGGGGAAGGGATGAATTGGGAGTATGAGATAATCATCTCCATGATTATTTTTCCTAGAATTTTTTCCCAGTTGACATGTAAGAATTATAATTTTATTTTTGTAATACCTATATATATAGATAGATTTATAGTTTCCCCTTTACCTTTCTGTGGTACTAGTACATCTTGAAAATTCCTAGTTTAACAGCACATCTTTTTTCAAATACTTTAAGTCCAAATGTTTTAAGATTTTTTTCTTCATTTTGCTAGTGGAAGGAGAAGTTTCAAGACCTTGATTTTGAGCTCCCTTTGGCTTGTAGGAACCTAAAATTTACCCATGTCCTTCTTCAGCACTTAAATGCCAAAGGCAATTTCTTTCCTCTATAAAACCATTTGAAGCTACCCATTTAGACGACTACTGTGCAAATTATCCATAATTTTAAATAACTTTTGTCTCTGTTCTGGTCTATCATATGCATATATACACACACTTAATTTTAATCTCAGCACAGAATTACTCTTCTGGCAGTGTGAGTCAACCTTAGGTCCACTTGCTAGCTTCCATTTTCCATGTTTTCTATAGATTTGCTTGGTTGGCCTCTACTCATCATAAAGTAAGAGATGAAATATGAGAGATAACATTGCTGGGAACTGGTGATTTCTCCCTTTATATTTACAATTATTTTCAAGTTTGAGTATCCTCTGTTTTCAACTGTTGCCATGAGCATGGTTTGTGTATAGATTTCTTACGGCCATCTTTTAGTTCTACATTGTTTTTGGAGGAAATATTGGGAGACAGTTAAGTGGTCACCACTGTCTTCAGCTTCCCAGAAAGATTTATAAGTTCAATTAAAACAATGAATCGAGAAAATTCTATAAAGCAATACCTGAATTTTAAAACTTCAATAATCATGTCATCAAAGGTTTTCTAATAAGTATGACTTCAAACCAAAAAGTTGTAAGAAGGAAAAACTCAAAATAGATTTTTTAAAAATTGTAATTACTGAAGATTTCTTTTAGAATGGAGTTAAAAAATGATAAATAGCCTCTTATAACATAAGTGCTCATTTACATAGTAATAAAAAGTTCCTATGAACAAATAGAGTAATTCAAGCAGAAAAATGGGCAAGAGATGTAGATAATAAGAAAAATAAACCAAAAGCATATGAAAATATGCTTAAGTTACAGTAAGATTTCACTATAAGATGACTAACCCATCAGTGTAATGACAAAGGTGTTCAGAAACATGCATTTTCAATCACCAGTGTTTACTCAAATTTGTAGAAACATATACATAATAAAACTACCCAATAGAACTTATCAAAATAGTAAACATGTAACTTATAAACATGTGTATACTGAGACCAAGCATTTTTATGATCTCTAAATAATTTCACCTACAAAATACAGTGAGGTATCAAAGATCTGTACTGTTACAGGATATTCTGTATAATTTTATATTTTGACGACTACTGTGCAAATTATCCATAATTTTAAATAACTTTTGTCTCTGTTCTGGTCTATCATATGCATATATACACACACTTAATTTTAATCTCAGCACAGAATTACTCTTCTGGCAGTGTGAGTCAACCTTAGGTCCACTTGCTAGCTTCCATTTTCCATGTTTTCTATAGATTTGCTTGGTTGGCCTCTACTCATCATAAAGTAAGAGATGAAATATGAGAGATAACATTGCTGGGAACTGGTGATTTCTCCCTTTATATTTACAATTATTTTCAAGTTTGAGTATCCTCTGTTTTCAACTGTTGCCATGAGCATGGTTTGTGTATAGATTTCTTACGGCCATCTTTTAGTTCTACATTGTTTTTGGAGGAAATATTGGGAGACAGTTAAGTGGTCACCACTGTCTTCAGCTTCCCAGAAAGATTTATAAGTTCAATTAAAACAATGAATCGAGAAAATTCTATAAAGCAATACCTGAATTTTAAAACTTCAATAATCATGTCATCAAAGGTTTTCTAATAAGTATGACTTAAAACCCAAAAAAGTTGTAAGAAGGAAAAACTCAAAATAGATTTTTTAAAAATTGTAATTACTGAAGATTTCTTTTAGAATGGAGTTAAAAAATGATAAATAGCCTCTTATAACATAAGTGCTCATTTACATAGTAATAAAAAGTTCCTATGAACAAATAGAGTAATTCAAGCAGAAAAATGGGCAAGAGATGTAGATAATAAGAAAAATAAACCAAAAGCATATGAAAATATGCTTAAGTTACAGTAAGATTTCACTATAAGATGACTAACCCATCAGTGTAATGACAAAGGTGTTCAGAAACATGCATTTTCAATCACCAGTGTTTACTCAAATTTGTAGAAACATATACATAATAAAACTACCCAATAGAACTTATCAAAATAGTAAACATGTAACTTATAAACATGTGTATACTGAGACCAAGCATTTTTATGATCTCTAAATAATTTCACCTACAAAATACAGTGAGGTATCAAAGATCTGTACTGTTACAGGATATTCTGTATAATTTTATATTTCAAGGGCTATAACAGCAGTGAAAAACTAAAATAAAAAAAATCAAGATTTACAAATATGGTGGAGTGAAAACACAATCCTCAGAAACTTTGGGAACAAAAGTCTTATTTTCTCCTTTATTCATAAAGAATTTTTACCTGTGCTGATCATCAGTAAGATAGTTCTGGAATTAAATTACAAATCACAAATATATACATTTGACGTGGGTTTTGGGTGATTTAAATAATTTCCTATACTTTTCTGAAACACTCGGTTTAAATGAAGAGAGTGATTTTTTTTTTAACTTTTATTTTACTTTTAACTTTTACAGAGTTTTGTTGTTTACAGGTATGCACATTCCCAGATTAGTCACCTGTATATCCCCCTCATCCCACCCCTCCAGAGTGGTTCTTGACCTTAAAATGTGTCAGCATGGGCTTCCCTGGTAGCTCAGTGGTAGAGTTCACCTGCCAATGTAGGAGACAAGGGTTTGATCCCCGATCCGGGGAAGACTCCACATGCAGTGGCCCATGAGCCACAATTACTGAACGCATGCTCTAGAGCCTTGGTGCCACAACTACGGAAGCCGATGTGTCCTGGAGCCAGAGTTCCACAATAAGAGAAGTCACTGTAGCAAGAAGCCTGTTCAACTCAACTAGAGAGTAGCCCCAACTCCCCACAACTAGAGAAGAGTCTGCAGCAGCAGTGAAAACCCAGAATGGCCAAAAATAAATAAATACATACATTTTTTTAAAAAAATGTGTGAGCATGTATTTCCTATGAACAAAGACTTGGTCTTACACAACCCCCCAAAATAATCAAAAATAGAAAACTCAATATTATCTAATTCAGGTGTCCCCGACCTTGGGGATCTAGTGCCTGATGATCTGAGGTACAGCAGATGTAATAATATGAATAGAAATAAAGTACACAATAAATGCAATGAGCTTGAGCGCTTCCCTGGTGGTCCAGTGGGTAAGGACACCGCCTTGCAGTGCAAGGGGAGCCAGTTTGATCCCTGACCTGGGAAGATCCCACGTGCTGCGGAGCAGCTGAACCGATGTGTCCCTGGGCCTGGGAGACCAGGGATATTCTGTATAATTTTATATTTCAAGGGCTATAACAGCAGTGAAAACTAAAATAAAAAAAATCAAGATTTACAAATATGGTGGAGTGAAAACACAATCCTCAGAAACTTTGGGAACAAAAGTCTTATTTTCTCCTTTATTCATAAAGAATTTTTACCTGTGCTGATCATCAGTAAGATAGTTCTGGAATTAAATTACAAATCACAAATATATACATTTGACGTGGGTTTTGGGTGATTTAAATAATTTCCTATACTTTTCTGAAACACTCGGTTTAAATGAAGAGAGTGATTTTTTTTTTAACTTTTATTTTACTTTTAACTTTTACAGAGTTTTGTTGTTTACAGGTATGCACATTCCCAGATTAGTCACCTGTATATCCCCCTCATCCCACCCCTCCAGAGTGGTTCTTGACCTTAAAATGTGTCAGCATGGGCTTCCCTGGTAGCTCAGTGGTAGAGTTCACCTGCCAATGTAGGAGACAAGGGTTTGATCCCCGATCCGGGAAGACTCCACATGCAGTGGCCCATGAGCCACAATTACTGAACGCATGCTCTAGAGCCTTGGTGCCACAACTACGGAAGCCGATGTGTCCTGGAGCCAGAGTTCCACAATAAGAGAAGTCACTGTAGCAAGAAGCCTGTTCAACTCAACTAGAGAGTAGCCCCAACTCCCCACAACTAGAGAAGAGTCTGCAGCAGCAGTGAAAACCCAGAATGGCCAAAAATAAATAAATACATACATTTTTTTAAAAAAATGTGTGAGCATGTATTTCCTATGAACAAAGACTTGGTCTTACACAACCCCCCAAAATAATCAAAAATAGAAAACTCAATATTATCTAATTCAGGTGTCCCCGACCTTGGGGATCTAGTGCCTGATGATCTGAGGTACAGCAGATGTAATAATATGAATAGAAATAAAGTACACAATAAATGCAATGAGCTTGAGCGCTTCCCTGGTGGTCCAGTGGGTAAGGACACCGCCTTGCAGTGCAAGGGGAGCCAGTTTGATCCCTGACCTGGGAAGATCCCACGTGCTGCGGAGCAGCTGAACCGATGTGTCCAACTACCGAGCCAGAGCTCTGGAGCACATGTGCCCAGAGTCAGTCCCTTGTTATGAGAGAGGCTACTGTGATGGGAAGCCCATACAGGCCAAAGAACAAGGATAAATAAATGAAAGATCAATAGAAGTGGCAAAAAAAAAAAAATCCTTTAGAAAAATAAATGTAATGACCTTGAATAATCCTGAAACCATCACTTCCCATCCTAGGAAGTGGAAAATTGTCTTTCATGAAAGTGGTTCATGGTGTCAAAAAAAAATTGGGGACCACTGATTATAGTCCAAGTTCAAATTTCAACTGCGCTATCATCATCATTTATTGCCACACTCCTCTCCTGCCTCCATGGTTTAATGCAAGATAAAAGGCACTGTATTTAGTTATATCTTTTTTTCTCATTTAATATGAAATAGTTCCTCAGTCTCCCCGTGACTGTTCTTGACATTGGGATATTTAATGAGGCTAGGCCAACAATCTGTAGAACATCTTGCATTTGGTTTGTCTGATATTCCTCGATTAGTTTCAGGCATGCATTTCTGACAGGCATGTATCTCAGAGGTAATGTTCTGGCAATCCTCTTCAGTGCATCATATTGGGAGTAGTATGAAATCACTTTATGTCTGTTACTGATGGTAGTAGCAATATTTTGTTATAGTGTTATCTCCCATGTTTCTTCATAAAACTTTGCTAATTTTTCCCTTCATAAGTGATTTATGGGGAGACACAATGAGATTACGTAAGTATCCCATTTTTCATGGAACATTAGCCCCAAGTTTCAGTATTCATTAACTATTTTCTAACTTAATCATTCCTTCAAAACTTATTAGTTGGCATTTGACTATCAGGAAGAAATTCTCCTTTTCATTCATTCATATCATTAGAATTTTCAAATTCTTTATTATACAGGAGAGTACCATCAATTACTACACAGTTTTATTTGGATTCTCACACTGTCCCAGATTTGGCCAATTGGAGACCGTTTAAAGTGGTTACTCTGTCCTTCTGCCAGGTTCCTATAATTCTCTGAATACTTCCTTACTTTATAAGGTAGGCGATGGAAATATTTTATATTTTGATAGAGAAATAGGTTATAAGTGGCATACATTTGTAATATCAATAAACTGTACCCTTAAAATAAGTATGTATGTGTATGTTAATACTCTAGCTAGTGGTGCTTTCTACACTGTTATAAGCAAGCAATTTTAAGTGTCTTATGTGTGCTAGGAAAGACTGAAGGCAAGAGGAGAAGGGGCGACAAAGGATAAGAAGGTTAGATGGCATCACAGACTCAATGGATACAAGTTTGAACAAGCTCTAGCAGACAGTAAAGGACAGGGAAGCCTGGCATGCTGCAGTCCATGGATTTGCAAAGAGTTGAACACGACTGAATTGAATGAACTGATTGATGTGTAAGTAAATATATTACTTCTCACCTTTTAGGGAAAGAAGGTGGTACCTTCTCACCATTTAGGGAAAGAAGGCACAAATAAGCAAAAAGTGAAAAGGAGAATAAACTCTAGGTTTTAAACATGGATACATAAAGAAATAAATACAGAAGTGTGGATATATGTGTATATGTATGTGTATACATATACACTCAGATGTATATCTACTCGCTCTGTTCAAGCACTGAGGTGTCTGAGTAACGAAAACAACTGGCCTCCAGATCTTGGTTTTCAAATACTGCTTTCCACTAAAAGCAAGTAGATCTCCTCACAGAAAAGACTAACTCTAGGTTTACAGCAAGATAAGTATAACTCTTCCCCCTAATTAAAAAGGAAAATTAATAGATAATAAACTTCATAATTAACAATAAATTGGACTGTACATTTTAAAAAGGCTAAAACAGTGAATTTTATCTTGTGCATTTTACCACAATAAAATAAGACAAAACAATGCACAATGTGCAGCTCAATCTACAAATTAACGTATAGTCTGCCCTCTGCATTTGTGGATTCAACCAACACCAGACTATGTAGTACTGCAGCATTTACTACTGGAAAATACCTGCCTAAATGTACTGAGCAGCTGAAATCCATGTTGTCTAAGGGTCAACTGTATACGAAAACACAATGGCAAAAACGCTACTCTTTTCCCATAAAATGTGAGAAATATAAAACACAGCACAAATAAATGAGAAAACCAGATTGCCTGTCCCTCAATGCACTTACTTAAAAGAAAGAGTTCTGAGGCCTTGATAGGCCATGCATACCAACTTAAAGAAAATAAACATAAAATAATACTTTTTACCCCCCAAGTTGCTCAGTCGTGTCAGACTCTTTGCGATCCCATGGATGAGCAATGGAATTCTCCAGGCAAGAATACTGGAATGGGTAGCCTACCATGGCTTGAATACTGGAATGGGTAGCCTGTACCTTCTCCAGAGGATCTTCATATAATACACAGTCTAAGCCTTAAATAAACTTGAAAACAAACAACATTTACTGAATATTTACTATGCAGACAGTACTCTGCAATACTGTGGAAGACACAAAAAGAATAAAAAGTAATTTTTGCCTTTAGAAGTTTAAAATCTGGTGTTTATATGAAATTTAGGACACTAAGCTCATGATAATGTAGAGAAAACAGAATTTACCTAAAGATGTCAGTTTGACTATAATATCATGGAATTTTTGAAACGTAGTTTAGTTTTGAATCCCTGATAAACAATGGTTCAAAAAAACGTGTTTTTACATATACACTCAGATGTATATCTACTCGCTCTGTTCAAGCACTGAGGTGTCTGAGTAACGAAAACAACTGGCCTCCAGATCTTGGTTTTCAAATACTGCTTTCCACTAAAAGCAAGTAGATCTCCTCACAGAAAAGACTAACTCTAGGTTTACAGCAAGATAAGTATAACTCTTCCCCCTAATTAAAAAGGAAAATTAATAGATAATAAACTTCATAATTAACAATAAATTGGACTGTACATTTTAAAAAGGCTAAAACAGTGAATTTTATCTTGTGCATTTTACCACAATAAAATAAGACAAAACAATGCACAATGTGCAGCTCAATCTACAAATTAACGTATAGTCTGCCCTCTGCATTTGTGGATTCAACCAACACCAGACTATGTAGTACTGCAGCATTTACTACTGGAAAATACCTGCCTAAATGTACTGAGCAGCTGAAATCCATGTTGTCTAAGGGTCAACTGTATACGAAAACACAATGGCAAAAACGCTACTCTTTTCCCATAAAATGTGAGAAATATAAAACACAGCACAAATAAATGAGAAAACCAGATTGCCTGTCCCTCAATGCACTTACTTAAAAGAAAGAGTTCTGAGGCCTTGATAGGCCATGCATACCAACTTAAAGAAAATAAACATAAAATAATACTTTTTACCCCCCAAGTTGCTCAGTCGTGTCAGACTCTTTGCGATCCCATGGATGAGCAATGGAATTCTCCAGGCAAGAATACTGGAATGGGTAGCCTACCATGGCTTGAATACTGGAATGGGTAGCCTGTACCTTCTCCAGAGGATCTTCATATAATACACAGTCTAAGCCTTAAATAAACTTGAAAACAAACAACATTTACTGAATATTTACTATGCAGACAGTACTCTGCAATACTGTGGAAGACACAAAAAGAATAAAAAGTAATTTTTGCCTTTAGAAGTTTAAAATCTGGTGTTTATATGAAATTTAGGACACTAAGCTCATGATAATGTAGAGAAAACAGAATTTACCTAAAGATGTCAGTTTGACTATAATATCATGGAATGGAAACGTAGTTTAGTTTTGATCCCTGATATCAAAAGGTTTCATTAAGAATTCAGCCCCGTTAAAACAAATCAGATGACCTGACCATCTGCATGAGACGCTAGTAGGACAGAAATTCCATTCAGCATTAGCTGTTTTATAGCAAGGTCATCTCAGAACAAGGTAAGAGAAGTTGTGCTCTGGATTCTTCAAATGGTAATAAGGAAAAAGGTCTTATTCTCTAAAGTTAAGTCAACTACCTAGCTTTCTTAGGAAAAAGAATTATTACTTCAATAGACTCTTAAAAATATTAAGACCTAAACCATTTCTTACTTGGATATAATTGTGTCTCTTTTTTCTTCTCTCTCTCAAGTCCAGGGCACAGAACACAGATGCTCAGAGATTATTAACTCTACTGAGTAGGGAAATCAGGGTCCCCTTTCAGAGGTCTTTTGAAATTTTCTAGTGAAAGTAGGAAAAGAAATTACCACATTGGCAATGCATCGCATTTCAAAATCACTCAAGAATCAGAAAAACATTTAAAGGAGACGAAACTGTGTGTGTGTGTGTGTGTGCGTGTGTGTATATGTATAGTTTGACGCTAGTTAGTTACATATTTAAAAAGTCACAGCAATGGAACCTCCTTGCATGTTTAAAATCCTACTACATTTAAATTAGAAAACAAAGCGTATTAAAAAACAATTCAGCATTCTTTGAAGTTCTTACCACAATCATTTCTGAAGGCTCTAATACAAGACAATCACATCCTCTTTTTCCTCCAAACTGCTTACCAAAACTATAAAAACAGAAAAATAATTTCTTTAGCAAACGTTATAAATAAAATGCATCAATACAGAAAAAAATGAACAACCAAAATACCTAGCTGTTAACCAAGAAATTGTGATTCTATCACTTTTTCTAATAATATTTTCTTAAAAAAAAAAAAAAAAAAAAAACACAATCTTTTACTTCCCCAGATATAAATGGTCTCAACACAGTTATGGTAATTATTTTAAAAATTCCATTCTTAAATAGTCTCTAAAACTGATTATAAAAGATATCTATTTAATCTTAAATTTTGAGTATCAAAGCAAAATCAACCTACTGAAGAATAAAGCCACAATTATTGAATATATTAAAAAAGCAAATTTTTGAAACTAATATTAGATAACAGATATAAAAATCTCTTAAAATACTTTTAGTTGAATATATTAAAAATGAAGTAATATACAGAAGGAATCCATTGGAAAAAATAGTGTTAGAGTCACTGGCCAGTTCTTTTTAAAACTGCAGTAGTACTAAAAGAAAATTTGAGTATTTTTATGTTCTTTGTCTGGGAGAAAGATTTCTAAGCAAATGAAAAGAAGAAAACACTCATAAAAAAATTAATGTTTTCATTTTAAAAGATGAACTGAATTTCTTTAAAGGTGGGTACAAAATATACTAGAGACACAAAAGGTTAACACACCTACTATGCAATAAAAGCAATCTAAAATATTCTAAAAGGGAAATTAAGTACCATGGTTAATTACAAAATATGTAAATAAAATATTATAAAAGTAAATGTTAAACTCCATTACAATGCAAGCAGAACTAGAGCATATCAAAAAATAAATTTAATAAGGAAATACAGAAGTTGTAAAAAAACATATGATTTTATTGATAGGTTGAAAATAGGGCTTAATTAAAAAAGTGATATAGCATACACTCACAAAGAAGCTCAATATTATAATAATGGCAACTTCCCACAAAATATATGATTATATACACATATTAGTTTACAGCAATATCCTAATCAAAATCCCAATGAACTTCTTTTAAATTTTTTTGGCCACTTAAATTGGTCTTTCATTCATTTATTTTCATCTATCTTTGTTCTTTGGCCCGTGTGGGCCTCCCTTGGCAGTGGCCTCTCTCGTTGCAGAGCACCGGCTCTGGGTGCAGGCGCTCCAGAGCTCTGGCTCAGTAAATGGACACATCGGTCCAGTCGCTCCCCACGTGGGATCTTCCCAGGCCAGGGATAGAACTGGCGCCCCTTGCACTGCAAGGCAGTGTCCTTACCCACTGGACCACCGGGGAAGCCCCTAAACTTACTTTTTAACATAACAACAAAAAAACACTGCTGTTTTTTCTTAAGCAGTAGCCTGTATTTTATTTTCCTCCCTGAAACTCCTACTTCATCTAATACATAAAACAAGCAAATTTGTAAAAGTCTGCCTTCAAGATGGAATAACAGGAACTAGATTTACTCTCCTACATGTAAAAAACTCTAGAAAATCAGACAAAACATATTAAACAACAGATTCAAGATTATGGAAAGCAGGTAGAACGAAGATGTGATCACTGAGAGAGGAAATTAAAATACTAAGATCACCGTTACAACATTCCAGTTTTACTAAGTACAGGTAATATATATATATATAATTCTTTATTTTAAAGGTTTTACAGAGTTTTGTTGTTCACCGACATGTATGTTCCCAGATCAGTCATATAGATGCCCCTGGTCCCTCCCTCTGCCCAGTTCCCCCCATCCCACCCCTCCGGATCATCGCCCCATGCCGTTGTAAGCACTCCTATTCCCTTAGCACAATGACAATAGCTATCTTTTCCACACATGACACTATAGGTTTCCACGTTACTCCCTCCATGTCTCTCCCTCACTGTTTCTTCCCCACAATGTCCATATGTCTATTCTCTGTCTGTTTTTCCATGAGTTCACTGCATGTGTTATCATGACCATCCTACTAGATTCCATAAATATGTGTTAGTATACTAAGTACAGGTAATTTTGAGGCCACAATGCAAGAAGAGAGAAATCTTATAATGTCTGCCAGTCTGCCAATCTCAATGATTTGAAAAGACAGTAAGACTTGGGGTATGGAAATACCAGCTTCCCTAGTGGCTCAGATGGTAGAGAATTTGTATTAGGTATTCCATATAATTTTTACTATGCAGGAAGACCACAAAATACATGGAACACTGGGAAGAATCTTCATAAATCTATCTCCTTTGTAATGTGATAAATCAGTCCTGCACTGAAGTAGTGCTGGAATCCCTCAAACAAATATTAAAGACTCAAAATGGAATCAAATTAGGTAAACTACATGTCAGAAGAAGGCCTAATAACTATGTTAAGAAAATACAACAAAAGCTGGAATCCAGCAACAAAGTTGTCTGACATCCAGTAAAACAAAATGAAAAAACAGGCATGCAAGGAGGACTACATGATACATGGCGAAAGCAAAAGGACCAAGTGATCTTATCACTTACCCACTGGACCACCGGGAAGCCCTAAACTTACTTTTTAACATAACAACAAAAACACTGCTGTTTTCTTAAGCAGTACCTGTATTTTATTTTCCTCCCTGAAACTCCTACTTCATCTAATACATAAAACAAGCAAATTTGTAAAAGTCTGCCTTCAAGATGGAATAACAGGAACTAGATTTACTCTCCTACATGTAAAAAACTCTAGAAAATCAGACAAAACATATTAAACAACAGATTCAAGATTATGGAAAGCAGGTAGAACGAAGATGTGATCACTGAGAGAGGAAATTAAAATACTAAGATCACCGTTACAACATTCCAGTTTTACTAAGTACAGGTAATATATATATATATAATTCTTTATTTTAAAGGTTTTACAGAGTTTTGTTGTTCACCGACATGTATGTTCCCAGATCAGTCATATAGATGCCCCTGGTCCCTCCCTCTGCCCAGTTCCCCCCATCCCACCCCTCCGGATCATCGCCCCATGCCGTTGTAAGCACTCCTATTCCCTTAGCACAATGACAATAGCTATCTTTTCCACACATGACACTATAGGTTTCCACGTTACTCCCTCCATGTCTCTCCCTCACTGTTTCTTCCCCACAATGTCCATATGTCTATTCTCTGTCTGTTTTTCCATGAGTTCACTGCATGTGTTATCATGACCATCCTACTAGATTCCATAAATATGTGTTAGTATACTAAGTACAGGTAATTTTGAGGCCACAATGCAAGAAGAGAGAAATCTTATAATGTCTGCCAGTCTGCCAATCTCAATGATTTGAAAAGACAGTAAGACTTGGGGTATGGAAATACCAGCTTCCCTAGTGGCTCAGATGGTAGAGAATTTGTATTAGGTATTCCATATAATTTTTACTATGCAGGAAGACCACAAAATACATGGAACACTGGGAAGAATCTTCATAAATCTATCTCCTTTGTAATGTGATAAATCAGTCCTGCACTGAAGTAGTGCTGGAATCCCTCAAACAAATATTAAAGACTCAAAATGGAATCAAATTAGGTAAACTACATGTCAGAAGAAGGCCTAATAACTATGTTAAGAAAATACAACAAAAGCTGGAATCCAGCAACAAAGTTGTCTGACATCCAGTAAAACAAAATGAAAAAACAGGCATGCAAGGAGGACTACATGATACATGGCGAAAGCAAAAAGGACCAAGTGATACATGGCCAAAGGAAACCCAGCCTATAAATACAGATCTACAGCTGTAAGCAGTGAGGGAATCAACAGACAACACTGAAACAGCTATTTCTAAGTATGCTCCACATGTTTAAGAGTGTAGAGATAAACATGAATACAATAGAGAAACAGAAACTACTAAAAAAAAAACTCCTGGTGGAATGTTCTATCACATCACATATGTAGACACATACTGTCTGGTTGTCCCAGTTTTTAGTAGTGCTAGAAATGATGAGTGGTTTTAGACAGTGTCAACTTGAAATTAAGAGGAAAATTTGTACTATAATGATATGTTCATTATACTACAAAATTTCCTCTCAATTTTTCCCTCTATTAATTTTAGCATCCATTTTTGATCAGTGACTAGACCTAAAATGTTATTGGGGGCTACTGAAAAAAGCATTTTATAATTTTATCATTCCTTCTGATTTTATCAGCTACAGTACTGACATAAAGAAACACACACCCTCATCAACTATTTGAGTTCCTGGAACAATAATTTGTTTAAGAAATGCATGAGAAAAGCTGTAATGGAGATGACATAACTGTATATTAAGTAAATTCTAAATATTCTGTTTTTAGGGAATTCCTTGGTGGTCCAGAGATTAAGGACTGGATGTTTTCACTGCTGTGGTCTAGGTTTGATCCCTAGTTAGGGAATAAAGATCCTGCAATCAATGTGGTATAAACAAATTAAATTAAATTAGTAAAGTTTTTTTTTTTTTTTAAGAAATAACTGAATTTACGAAGATTAAAATATACAAATCAATACTCAAAAATCAATGTTTTTATAGTATATTATAATGAACAACCTGGAAAAAATCTTTTAATTCTATTAAAGGCAGAATGAAAACAGAATATTTGAGATAAGATTATAAAACATGCATAAAACCTCCATAAAATTGCCAACTAAAAAAACTATACAGCACTGCCAAAAAAAAAATCAAAAAACAGGCATGCAAGGAGGACTACATGATACATGGCGAAAGCAAAAAGGACCAAGTGATACATGGCCAAAGGAAACCCAGCCTATAAATACAGATCTACAGCTGTAAGCAGTGAGGGAATCAACAGACAACACTGAAACAGCTATTTCTAAGTATGCTCCACATGTTTAAGAGTGTAGAGATAAACATGAATACAATAGAGAAACAGAAACTACTAAAAAAAAAACTCCTGGTGGAATGTTCTATCACATCACATATGTAGACACATACTGTCTGGTTGTCCCAGTTTTTAGTAGTGCTAGAAATGATGAGTGGTTTTAGACAGTGTCAACTTGAAATTAAGAGGAAAATTTGTACTATAATGATATGTTCATTATACTACAAAATTTCCTCTCAATTTTCCATCTATTAATTTTAGCATCCATTTTTGATCAGTGACTAGACCTAAAATGTTATTGGGGGCTACTGAAAAAAGCATTTTATAATTTTATCATTCCTTCTGATTTTATCAGCTACAGTACTGACATAAAGAAACACACACCCTCATCAACTATTTGAGTTCCTGGAACAATAATTTGTTTAAGAAATGCATGAGAAAAGCTGTAATGGAGATGACATAACTGTATATTAAGTAAATTCTAAATATTCTGTTTTTAGGGAATTCCTTGGTGGTCCAGAGATTAAGGACTGGATGTTTTCACTGCTGTGGTCTAGGTTTGATCCCTAGTTAGGGAATAAAGATCCTGCAATCAATGTGGTATAAACAAATTAAATTAAATTAGTAAAGTTTTTTTTTTTTTTTAAGAAATAACTGAATTTACGAAGATTAAAATATACAAATCAATACTCAAAAATCAATGTTTTTATAGTATATTATAATGAACAACCTGGAAAAAATCTTTTAATTCTATTAAAGGCAGAATGAAAACAGAATATTTGAGATAAGATTATAAAAACATGCATAAAACCTCCATAAAATTGCCAACTAAAAAAACTATACAGCACTGCCAACAAAGTTAAAATCTCCCAAGTAAGATATACCACCCAGGTTATGAGCTGAAATGTTCTAGGAATTTAATGCAATCAACAAGCTGCCTTAGAGAAATTGTCTTGATGATTCTAAAATTTACATAAAAATATAAAAAAATAGCTAAACCAATTTTGGAAAATAACAAAGATGGAATATTTATTTTATATTTCAAGATACACTTGTATAAAGCTAGAATACAAGATAGTATGGCATAAGATTAATTTCTACATCACGAAAAAAGAATAGAGAACAAAATCAGACATGCATGTTCAACTGATTTTTCTGTTCAATTGACAAAAGTGTCAGTGGAATTCATTGTGGAGAAAGACATTATTTTCTACAAATAGTGACAAAACAACCAGATACCAATAGAGAAAAAAAGATCTTAATATCACAAACAAAAATTTAAAATTGATCAGAAACGTAAATGAAAAATCGGAAATTATAAAATTCTCACAGCAACATAACTTTTGTACATTTCCTACACAAGGGTTAGGAAGTTTCCTTCCATGTATCTAATATTTTAAAAATTTTATAATGAATGGATTTTGTCAAATTTTATCTTTGAGGGTCTCCTGTGTTTCGGAGTCCCTGCAGAGGCACGGGTCACCAGTGGTCCGCTGTGGGGACAGGGGCTCTGGGAGTGGCAGTCCTGGGAGGTGTGGTGTGGGGCATAAATCCTCTTGGAAGAGGTCACCATTAGCCTCACTACAGAGTCACCAGGTGGGCAATCCACAAACTGAAGAACAATTAAACCAAAGAAGTTTTCACATGTGCAAAAGTTCTAGGCCCCACAACAGACTTCCCAACCTGGGGATCCCACAAAGGGGCTAAGAATCCCCAGGGAATCTGACTCTAAAGGTCAGTGGGGTTTGATTAACTTCCACAGGACTAGTGAAACAAGAGGCTCTTGGAGGCACAAACAAAACTTTGTGGGAACCAGGACCAAGGAGAAAAAAGGCAGTGATTCCACAAGAGACTGAGCCAGACAGACTTTCCTGTGTTTGGGAGTCTCTGGCAAAGGCTATGGGGTCAGGAGCACTGAAAGCAGCAGTACAGGAGGTGCAGTGGGCACTGCCAACAAAGTTAAAATCTCCCAAGTAAGATATACCACCCAGGTTATGAGCTGAAATGTTCTAGGAATTTAATGCAATCAACAAGCTGCCTTAGAGAAATTGTCTTGATGATTCTAAAATTTACATAAAAATATAAAAAAATAGCTAAACCAATTTTGGAAAATAACAAAGATGGAATATTTATTTTATATTTCAAGATACACTTGTATAAAGCTAGAATACAAGATAGTATGGCATAAGATTAATTTCTACATCACGAAAAAAGAATAGAGAACAAAATCAGACATGCATGTTCAACTGATTTTTCTGTTCAATTGACAAAAGTGTCAGTGGAATTCATTGTGGAGAAAGACATTATTTTCTACAAATAGTGACAAAACAACCAGATACCAATAGAGAAAAAAAGATCTTAATATCACAAACAAAAATTTAAAATTGATCAGAAACGTAAATGAAAAATCGGAAATTATAAAATTCTCACAGCAACATAACTTTTGTACATTTCCTACACAAGGGTTAGGAAGTTTCCTTCCATGTATCTAATATTTTAAAAATTTTATAATGAATGGATTTTGTCAAATTTTATCTTTGAGGGTCTCCTGTGTTTGAGAGTCCCCTGCAGAGGCACGGGTCACCAGTGGTCCGCTGTGGGGACAGGGGCTCTGGGAGTGGCAGTCCTGGGAGGTGTGGTGTGGGGCATAAATCCTCTTGGAAGAGGTCACCATTAGCCTCACTACAGAGTCACCAGGTGGGCAATCCACAAACTGAAGAACAATTAAACCAAAGAAGTTTTCACATGTGCAAAAGTTCTAGGCCCCACAACAGACTTCCCAACCTGGGGATCCCACAAAGGGGCTAAGAATCCCCAGGGAATCTGACTCTAAAGGTCAGTGGGGTTTGATTAACTTCCACAGGACTAGTGAAACAAGAGGCTCTTGGAGGCACAAACAAAACTTTGTGGGAACCAGGACCAAGGAGAAAAAAGGCAGTGATTCCACAAGAGACTGAGCCAGACAGACTTTCCTGTGTTTGGGAGTCTCTGGCAAAGGCTATGGGGTCAGGAGCACTGAAAGCAGCAGTACAGGAGGTGCAGTGGGCTGGCACAAGTCCTCCTGAAGGAGGTCATTACCACTACCATAGTTTGGTCTCAGGTCAAACTACAGGGAGGGACCAAAGCCCCACAGATCAGCAGAAAATTGGATTAAAGATTTACTGAACATGGCCTTGACTAGTTTTCCATCAAGAAGCTTGCACAAGCCTCTCATCCTCATCCATCAGAGGGAAGATGGAATGAAAACCACAATCACAGAAAACTAACTAAACTGATCACGTGGATCACAACCTTGTCTAACTCAACGAAACCATGAACCACGCCATGTAGACCACCAAGATGGACAGGTAATGGTGGAGAGTTCTGACAAAACATGGTCCACTGGAGAAGGGAATGGCAAACCACTTCAGTATTCTTGCCTTGAGAACTCCATGAACAGTAGGAAAAGGCAGGCTGGTAGGTGTCCAAAATGCTACTGAAGAAGAGCAGAGAGAGAAATAGCTCAAGAAGGAATGAAGAGGCTGAGTCAAAGTGGAAACGACACGCAGTTGTGGATGTGTCTAAGGGTGAAAGTGAAATCTAATGCTGTAAAGAACAGTCATGCATAGGAAACTGGAATGTTATGTCCATGAATCGAGGTAAACTAGAAGTGGTCAAACAGGAGAAGGCAAAAGTGAACACTGATACTTTAAGAATCAAGGAAGTGGGGGTGGAGCATAAGATGGTGGCATAGAAGGACGTGCTCTCATCTCTCCTGCAAAATCACCTGAATTGTAACGAGTGACAGGAGGAGACTGGATCTGATCACAGAAAGATACCCCACATCGAAGAACAAAGAAGTCGCAACAAGACCTTAGGAAGAGCGCAATCGCGCTTTTAAAAGTCAAACCTCATACCCGCCAGAGAGGCCAGGTGGGCCAAAGGCGCAATGCCTGGTGCAGATCAAGACCCGGGAAAGGTGCGGTGACGCCCACAAGGGACTGAGCCAGACCTGCTTTGGAGGGCCCAAGTGCCCCCTTGAGCTAGAAGTGCCCTTGAGCAGTCCTAGGAAGGACGACACTCAGTTCCCTTTGAAGGAGGTTACCATTAACCGGAGACGTCGAGTAGGACTGGAAACTGTGCGCACAGTGACCCAGGAGAGGGGAATAGCGATCCTGCAGGAGACTGAGCCAGACTCACCTCTGAGAAATCTGATGTCTCCCATGGTGGAGGGGGTCGACAGTGGCCTGCAGCAGGGTCGGGGTCACTGTGGAAGTGCTTCCCATAGAGAGTGTGGGAATAAATCCTTTGTGAGAGAGACGCCATTTTCCCTACTGTAGTTTGGCTGCTGGTCAAACTACAGGGTGGGAACTTAGCTCCACCCAGCAAGAAAAGGGATTTGGATTAAGCATTAAGAAACTCCCAGGGCCAGCCTGGGCGGGTGTTTTAGTTCTGGAATAGGCCAAAATAAACAAGCAGTCAAAGAGGTCTTCAGATCCAACCACTGCCAGGGGCAAGAAAAAGACTGATAATTCCTGAATAGTCAGCAAGAGACAGAAGAACATAAACACTATTTTCACGTTTTGTCTGAAGCAGGGCTGGATTTTTAAAATTTCATTTTATTTTTTATTCTTTGGTTTTCAATTGTTTTTTTCCCTTTTTTCCAAATGGAGCTGGAGGAATCAGCCTCCCCAACTTCAGACTCTACTACAAAGCAACAGTCATCAAGACAGTATGGTACTGGCACAAAAACAGAACTATAGATCAATGGAACAAGATTGAGACCCCAGAGATAAACCCACGCACCTATGGGTAGCTTATTTTTGACAAAGGAGGCGAACATATAAAATGGGACAGAGACAGCCTCTTCTACAAATGGTGCTGGGAAAACTGGACAGCTGCATGCAAAAAAATGAAGTTGGAGCATTCCCTGACACAATACACAAAGATCAACTTAAAATGGATTAAAGACCTAAATGGAAGACCAGAAACCCTAAAACTCTTAGAGGAGAATATAGGCAAAACCCTCAAGGATATAAACCAAAGCAAGATCTTCTCTGACCCACCTACTAGAATAGCGGAACTGGAAAGAAAAATGAACATGTGGGATCTAATGAAACTTAAAAGATTTTGTACAGCAAAAGAAATCACAAAAAAGCTGAACAGACAGCCCACAGAATGGGAGAAAATCATAGCATATGAAACAACAGACAAAGAATCTCCAAAATCTACAAGCAACTCAGACAACTCAGTACCGGAAAAATGAACAACCCAATCAAAAAATGGGAAAAGGACCTAAACAGACACCTCTCCAAAGATGACATACAGATGGCCCCAAAACACATGAAACGATGCTCAACTTCACTTATAATTAGAGAAATGCAAATCAAAACTACAATGAGATTATCACCTCACACCTGTCAGAATGGCCATCATCCACAAATCGACAGACAATAAATGCTGGAGAGGGTGCAGAGAAAAGGGAACACTCCTGCATTGCTGGTGGGAATGTAGACTGATACAGCCTCTATGGAAGACAGTCTGGAGATTTCTTAAAAAACTAAAAATACAAGCACCCTATGACCCAGCAATCCCACACTTAGGCTTATACCCTGAGGAAACTAAATCCGAAAGCAGCACCTGTATCCCAATGTTCATTGCAGTTCTCTATACAATAGCTAGGACATGGAAGCAACCTAGATGCCCATTGACAAACAAATGGATACAAAAGCTCTGGGACATATATACAATGGAATACTACACAGCTGTAAAAAGAAATGCAGAAGAATCAGCCCTAATGAGGTGGCTGGATCTAGAACCTATCATAAAAAGTGAAGTCAGTCAAAAGAGAAGGACAAGTACAATATACTAACACATATATATGGAATCTAGTAGGATGGTGATGATGGCACATGCAGTGAAGTGACGGAAAGACAGACATGGACAGTGGCCATAAGGACATTGTGGGGAAGGAACAGTGGGTGAGAGGTGTAAAGGAAGTAACTTGAAGGGCTGTACTATCATATGTGAAGAAAATAGCTACAGTCATTGCTCTGTGAAAAAAGCAGATCCTTCAAGGGTGCTGTATGACGGTCTGGAGGGGTGGAGAATATAGGCAAAACCCTCAAGGATATAAACCAAAGCAAGATCTTCTCTGACCCACCTACTAGAATAGCGGAACTGGAAAGAAAAATGAACATGTGGGATCTAATGAAACTTAAAAGATTTTGTACAGCAAAAGAAATCACAAAAAAGCTGAACAGACAGCCCACAGAATGGGAGAAAATCATAGCATATGAAACAACAGACAAAGAATCTCCAAAATCTACAAGCAACTCAGACAACTCAGTACCGGAAAAATGAACAACCCAATCAAAAAATGGGAAAAGGACCTAAACAGACACCTCTCCAAAGATGACATACAGATGGCCCCAAAACACATGAAACGATGCTCAACTTCACTTATAATTAGAGAAATGCAAATCAAAACTACAATGAGATTATCACCTCACACCTGTCAGAATGGCCATCATCCACAAATCGACAGACAATAAATGCTGGAGAGGGTGCAGAGAAAAGGGAACACTCCTGCATTGCTGGTGGGAATGTAGACTGATACAGCCTCTATGGAAGACAGTCTGGAGATTTCTTAAAAAACTAAAAATACAAGCACCCTATGACCCAGCAATCCCACACTTAGGCTTATACCCTGAGGAAACTAAATCCGAAAGCAGCACCTGTATCCCAATGTTCATTGCAGTTCTCTATACAATAGCTAGGACATGGAAGCAACCTAGATGCCCATTGACAAACAAATGGATACAAAAGCTCTGGGACATATATACAATGGAATACTACACAGCTGTAAAAAGAAATGCAGAAGAATCAGCCCTAATGAGGTGGCTGGATCTAGAACCTATCATAAAAAGTGAAGTCAGTCAAAAGAGAAGGACAAGTACAATATACTAACACATATATATGGAATCTAGTAGGATGGTGATGATGGCACATGCAGTGAAGTGACGGAAAGACAGACATGGACAGTGGCCATAAGGACATTGTGGGGAAGGAACAGTGGGTGAGAGGTGTAAAGGAAGTAACTTGAAGGGCTGTACTATCATATGTGAAGAAAATAGCTACAGTCATTGCTCTGTGAAAAAAGCAGATCCTTCAAGGGTGCTGTATGACGGTCTGGAGGGGTGGGATGGGGGGGATATACATATGACTAATCTGAGAACATACATATCTGTAAACAACAAAACTCTGTAAAAGTTTAAAGTAAAATAAAAGTTTAAGAAAAATAAAAAAAAATCAAGGAAGTAAAATGGATGGAAATGGGCGAATTTAATTCAGATGACCATTATATCTACTACTGTGGGCAAGAATCCCTTAGAAGAAATGGAGTAGCCCTCATAATCAACAAAAGAGTCTGCAGTGCAGTACTTGGATGCAATCTCAAAAATCACAAAATGATTTCGGTTTGTTTCCAAGGTAAACCATTCAATATCACAGTATACCAAGTCTATGCCCAACCACTAATGCAGAAGAAACTGAAGTCGAATGGTTCTATGAAGATGTCCAAGACTTTCTAGAACTAAAACCAAAAAGATGTTCTTTTCATCATAGTGGACTGGAATGCAAAAGTAGAAAGTCAAGAGATACCTGGAGTAACAGGTAAGTTTGGCCTTGGAAGACAAAATGAAACATGGCAAAGACTAACAAGAGTTTTGCCAAGAGAACGAACTGGTCATAGCAAACACCCTCTTTCAACAACATGAGATGACTCTACATATGGTTGGAACATTTACAGTCATTATCTATTTTCATTTAAAGTAATTATTGATACGTATGTTCCTATTGCCATCTTCTGAAATGCCTGGGGTTTGTTTTGTAGATGTTTTTCTTTCCTTTGCTGTCTATATAAGTCCCTTTAGCATTTGTTATAAGGCTGGTTTGGTGGTATTAAATTCTCTTAACTTTTGCTTGTCTGTAAAGCTTCTGATTTATCCATCAGTTGTGAATGAAATCCCACAGAATTACAAAATGCCAGTGTAGAAGCAGAAATATATAACCAAAATAGAAACTGTGATTAAAAAAAAAAATCTTAAAAACTTGAATACATTTAACAGTACCAACAAAGGAAGAAGAACAAAAGGGGGAGGGAGGACAAAACCCCACAGAACCGCAAATGGCCAATGTAGAAGCAGAAGTATATAACCAAGACAAAAAGCATGCTTAAAAAAAGATAAGACCTTAAATACACTTAATAGTACTAATAAAATTGAAAACTACAAGAGCAGAGGAAGTAGGAAAAAAAAAATACCCAGAAGCAACTCCAGAACAAGTCAAATTGCAAAAATAATATATATATATATTTTAAGTCTCTGCTCTCAGCATCCTTTCCCTTGCTGTGAGCGACAGTCTACCTTGTCTGCCTAGGATGCTGTCCACCACTGGGCTGGTTTCTGGACCTGCTGTGGGAGCAGATCAGACTCTAATCTGGTCCTACTCCTGTGTTGCTGCCTCCAATGTCCACAGCTGTCACAACCACCTTTACAATCTGCTTCAAAGGCCAAACAACCCTAAAATGGCTGACACTGAGTTCTTCAGCACCTTCTGGTACAGTTTTAAGAGGTTCAGCTTCAATGACTTCTCTAAACTGCTCCATATCAACTTTGATGGTGGTCCTCTAAGCTCATCTTCAAGGCTTTCATCGCCTATGTTCAAACTTCTTGAACATGGATTGTTTGTGCATGTTTTGTGTATGAACACAGATTGTTTCTACATATAGTAACATTATCTTTTTTTAATTCAAGTTTTATTGCTTATTAATTATATCATTCCATACAATTTTTTTTTTAATTATGGCCTCTCTTACTGGCTTTTTATTTATTTAGTTTCATCCATCTTTATTCTTTGGCCTGTGTGGGCCTCCCATTGCAGTGGCCTCTCTCATTGCAGAGCACTGGCTCTGAGCGCGTGCATTCCAGAGTGCTGGTTCATAAATCGACACAATGGTCCAGCCACTCCACGGCACGTGGGATCTTCCCAGGCCAGGGATCAAACTGGTGCCCCTTGCACTGCAAGGTGGACTCTCTACCCACTGGACCACCAGGAAAGCCTCCTATTTACACTATCTTTAATATCACATTTTTCAGTGTATAAGTTTCACATTTTTAAAAATTAAATTGTTAGATTAATTTTTGGATGCTATTCTAAAAATATTGTTTTCTTAGCTTATTTTTAATCTTATTCACTACTAATAAAAAGAAATACAATTAGTTTTCATATTTTGATCTTATATCCTGTGACTGTGATAAGTTTTACTACTTAAGTTTGTAAATACTTAGAGTTTTCTACATACAGCAACTGATGGAGGAGTTTTCTTTCTTACTTTCCATTCTGTATGCAACACCTATTCTATTCATCATAAAACTCTCATTAAGCGAGGAACAGACAGAACTTTCTCAATCTGATAACAACTATCTGACAAAGGACCAACAGTTACTATCATACCTAATGATGAGAACCTCAATGTTTTACCAAAAGCAGGATTTAACCAATAATACTCCCTCTAAACCACAGCATTTAAGATGGTACTTGGGCTTCCCTGGTAGTCCAATGCTTAAGAATCCACCTTGCAACTCAAGGGACACTAGTTCGATCCCTGGTCTGGGAAGATCCCACATACCGCAGAGCAACAAAGCCTGAGCACCACTACTATTCAGGCAGCACTGGAGAGCCCATGAGACACAACTACTGGCCCCTCAAGCTACAACTAGAGCTTGCCTAGAACCTGTGCTCCACAATGAGATAAGCCACTACAACGAGAAGCCTGTGCACCACAAAGAAGATGAGTCTCAGTCACTGCAAACAGAGAAAACCCGCATGCAGGACTGAAGATGTACCATAGTTAAAATATTCAATAAATCTTCAAAACACACACACACACACACACACACACACATATATATATATATATATATATATATAAAGCTGATATTGTGTCCTAGCTAAAAGAAAAAGAAATAAAAGGTATACAGATGGCAACGAAGACATAAAACTGCCCTTGTTCTCATATGATATGATCACTTACGTAGAAAACATGAAACAACTCACCAAGAAAACTTCTGAAACTAATAAGTGATTATAGCAAGGCTACAGGATACAAGGTTAACAAATATGCACCAGGGGATTTTTGCATAAACTAAAGTCTGTGTTCAGTAACTTGTTATATAAGCAAATACTGAAATGTCTCCAGTCAATAACTGTTGGGCAACAAAAGACAGATCAATACTTTCTGATCAATATGGGTTTCCCAGGTGGCACTAGTGGTAAAGAACATGCCTGCAAATGTAGGAAACCTAACAGAGGTGAGTTCAATCTTTAGGTTAGGAAGATCCTCTGAAGGAGGGTATGGCAACCCACTCCAGTATTCTAGCCTGGAGAATTACATAGACAGAGGAGCCTGGCAGGCTGCAGTCCATAGGCTTGCACAGAGTAGGACACAACTGAAGTGACTTAGCTTACACACTGGTTAAGTTTTTAATATACAAAAGTTAACTGCTTTCCTATGTAACAGTGAGAACATGTGGGATTTAATATAACAAACACTCTTTGCATTTGTTGTTGTTATTGAGTTGCTTAGTTCTGTCTGACTCCTCAAACCCAGGAACTGCAGCACACCAGGCTTTCCTATCCTTCACC
Source organism: Tragulus kanchil (assembly GCA_022376925.1). NCBI lineage: Eukaryota > Metazoa > Chordata > Mammalia > Artiodactyla > Tragulidae > Tragulus > Tragulus kanchil. Next base: position 48,884,831 of record JAIOJX010000029.1, on the reverse strand, counting down.
ATCTCCCGGATCCTGCTCAAACTCATGTCCATGGAGTCAGTGATGCCTTCCAACCGTCTCATCCTCTGTCATTCCCTTCTCCTCTTGCCTTCGATCTTTCACAGTATTAGGGTCTTTTCCAATGAGTTGAACTCATTCACATTAGGTGGCTAAAGTACTGGAGCTTCAGCTTTAGTATCAATGTTGTTCCAATGAATATTCAGGGTTGATTTCCTTTAGGATTGACAAGTTTGATCTCCTTGAAGTTCAAGGGACTCTCAAGAGTCTTCTCCAACACCACAGCTCAAAGGCATCAATTTTTCAGTGCTCAGCCTTCTTTATGGGCCAACTCAACTCTCACATCCATACACGACTACTAGGAAAACCGTAACTTTGACTATACAAAGCTTTGTCGGCAAAGTGGTATCTCTGCTTTTTAATCTGATGTCAAGATTTGTCATAGCCTAATCTGGGAACATACATATCTGTAAACAACAAAACTCTGTAAAAGTTAAAAGTAAAATAAATGTTAAAAATAAATAAATAAATAAAATAAAAAAATATTTGTCATAGCTTTTCTTCCAAGGTGCAAGCATCTTTGAATTCCATGGCTGCAGTCATCATCCGCAGTGATTATGGAGCCCAAGAAAATAAAGCTGTCACGGTTTCCATTGTTTGCCCACTGGGTAAAGAGTCTGCCATGCAGTGCAAGGGGCACCGGTTCAATCCCTTCCTGGCCCGGGAAAATCCCACATGCTGCTAAGCGGCTGGACCAGTATGTCCAATTATGAGTCAGCACATGCGCCCAGAGCTGGTGCTCTGCAACAAGAGAGACCACAGTAATGGGAGGCCCACATAGGCCAAAGAATGAAGATGGATACAAAAAAATAAATAAATAAACAAAATTAAAAAAAAAAAGTCTGAGTATAATTTCTACAGTAAGAGCTCCATATTGGCAGTGCCACATCTGCTAATTCAACCAATTGTGAATCCAGTTTTACCATAGAATTTTGCAGAAAAAAATAAAAGTCTACGTTTTAAGTGGGCCTGTGTAGCTCAAACCTGTATTTTCCAAGGGTCAATTGTACTACAGTAAAAATTTCACATGAGGAAAATTACAAAACTGTGATAAAAAAAAATATCAAGGGAGAACTAAATAAAATGAAGACAGTCCATGTTTATGGACAGGAAGACTCAATTTTGTCAATATGTCAGTACTTCCCACTTGATCTTAGACAAACTCAGTGCCAATCAAAATTCCAGCCAGTTCTTCTGTGGCTAATCAACACAACATTGAAAGAGAAGAACAAAATCAAAGGGCTGATGCTGTCAGACTTCAAGATGTACCACAAAGCTACACTCATCAAGACAGTGTGGTACTGCTGAAAGACTAAAAAGATCAATCAAACAGAATAAAGAGTCCAAAGACACACCTCCCTAAAAACAGTCAACTGATCTTTGACAAAGAAGCAAAGGAATCACAATGGAGCAAAGTTAGTATTTTTAACAAACTGTGCTGAAATCACTGGATACCCACATGTGAAAAAATAATTTAGACACATACTTTACACACTCCACAAAAATTAACTCAAAATAGGGGTTTCCCTGGTGGTCCAGTGGGTAAGGACACCACCTTGCAGTGCAAGGGGCGCCGGTTTAATCCCTGGCCTGGGAGGATCCCACGTGCCACAGAGCGGCTGGACTGATGTGTCCAACTACTAAGCTGGAGCTCTGGAGCACATGCGTCCAGAGCCAGTGCTCTGCAGCAAGAGAGGCCACTGTGATGGGAGGCCCACACAGGCCAAAGAACAAAGATAAATAAATGAAAGATCAATAGAAATGACCAGGAAAAAAAAAAACTCAAAATATACCACATACCTAAAAAAGCAAAACTATAGAATTCTACAAGATAAGATATAAGAAAACCCAGACAACTCTGAGTATAACAATGATAAATAAAGTAGTAACAGGGAAGTTGAACTTTATTAAAATTTAAACCTTCTCTACGAAAACATAGTTAAGAGAATGAAACAGTCCACCAACTGAGAGAAAATATTTGAAAAAGTGATTCTGATAAAAGACTTATCTAAAACACACAAATAACTCTTAAAACAACAATAATAAAACAACAATAATAAAAAAGAACACAATTCAAAAATGAGTGAACAACTTTAGCAGGTATTCTACAGAAGAATGCAAATTAGACTAACAAGATATCACTACATCTTATTAGAATGGCCAAAACCCAGAACACTGACAAAACTAAATGCTGGAAAAGATGCGGAAGAAAGGAACTCTAATTCATTGCTGCTAACAATGCAAAACGGTATAGCCAGTTTGGAAGACAACTGGCAATTTCTTACACAATTAAAAATTCTCTAATCATATGATTCAGTAATCATGTTCCCTGGTATTTCCCCAAAAGAGCTGAGAATTTATATCCACAGAAACACTTGCACGTCTTTGCTTATAGCAACTACTCATAATTGGCAAAATTTGGAAGCGACCTAGATATTCTTCAGCATGTGAATTTGATACATTCAGATGACAATTATTCAGTGCTGTAAGAAATGAGCTGCTAAGCTATGAAAAGACACAGAAAAAACATATAGATATTTCTAAGTGAAAGAATCCAATCTGGAAAAACTGCATACAGTATGATTTCAACTACATGACACTGCGGAAAACTCAAAACTATGCAAAGGCAGTGGTATCTGGGGTTGGTGGAAACGAAGGAATTAACAGGTGGAACTCAGAGGAATCTGATGGCTAGGAAACTACTCTGTGTAATGATATAATGTAATATACTTTTATATATTTGTCCAAACACAGAGAATATACACTACCAAGAGTGAACCCTAAGATGAACTCTGTACTTTGGCTGATAATGATGTGGCAATGTAGGTTCATCAACTTGAAGAAAAGTATCATTTTTATTAGAGTACGTCATAATGGTGTAGAGTATACATGAGTTGGGGCAGAAAGTGTATGAAAAATCTCTATACCATTTGCTCCATGCTTTAAACCTAAAATTGCTGTAAAGAAGTCTATTTTGAAATAAATAATAAACCATTTTTTATGAGAATTCCATCAGGATTTATAAGACAACCATATCCTTACAGGATTTATAAAATAACCAAAGAACCTAAAATAAGCAAAACCATTCTAAAAATGAACAAAGTTGTGAGACTTACAATACTGACATAACAACTTACAACAAGCCACATTAATTGAGACAGCAGACTGTTTCATTTAACTGTTTCATTTTTCTATCTTGATACCACACAAATATTAGTTCAGCATTAGCAAACACACACACACATATAGATGACCTTTTTAATAAAGGTACCAAAGCAACTCAATTTTCCTCAAATGGCAATGGGTCAATTGACTATTCCTAAGCAAAAATACAAAATAAAGAGAAGCAAACAAAAGTAAAAATGAAGTCATAATGGACACAAGGCAAAGCATAATACCTGAAACTGAAAACAACCTAGAAAAAATTGTAAGAGAAAACTATGAGATTAATTTCAGCAAAGATTTCTTATATATGACTCCGAAAACTAGATCCTCAAAAGGAAAAAAAAAAAAAAACCAAAACTGAATCTCATCAAAATATAAACCATTTGTGCTTCAGAAGATACTATGAAGAAAAGGAAAAGATAGGCCAGAGAAGAAAAGAATACATGTGCAAATCATGTATCTGATAAAGAACTTGTATCTAAAATGTCTAAATGCTAAAAATCTGGTAAGACAAAAAAAAGCCCAAGTGAAAATCATACATCTCATGAAATGTAATCAAAACATATAAATTCCTACAACTTGTTAAGACAGATGAAAAAAGGAGAAACGCTTTGGACAGAAATTTCCACAAAGGTACAGGAATGCTTAATAAGCACATGAAAAAAAATCTGCAATAGTAATAGTCATTACTGAAGAAATGCAAGTTAAAATCACTGAAGTACTGTTAAACGCATTCTAGAATGGAAGACAGTCAATAGCAAGTGACCGAAAGAATGTAGAAAAACTAGATCTATGATATGCTCCTGGTCAGTATATAACACAATAATCATCTTTTAAGCAATTTGGACTTTTCCTCAAAAATTAAATATATATGACATGGCAATCTCCTCCTACATATCTACAAAAGAAATAAAAATACACAGTGCATGTAAAGACGTGCACGTGAATCTTCATAAGAGCATTATTCACAAAAGTCCCTAAACAAAAACAATAAAAATTTCAAACTTTTTATATTCTCATGAATAGCTAGACAAAATGTGTAATCTCTATAGAATGAAATACAATTTAACAACTAAAAAAAAAAAACAGACATGCTACAACTGCTATGGTCTAACAGTGATGAACCTCAAAAACATTATGCTAAGTGAAAAACGTCATTTTCAAATATTTGTACAAGGTAGATACTAACACAGAAAATGTATCAGATTTTACCTGCAAAAGAGCATTAGAACTTTTTCAGATAATGGAAGTATGAAACTGTGATGCACCAAAGTATAGATTAAATTGTAAATTATTAAACTGAAAACTTATAATAGGTAAATTTTATGATATGTAAATTATATACCAGTAATACAGCTATTTTAGGAAAATTATCTGAGAATGCACAGAAGAGAATATTTACAAATCTGGAGTAGCAAAGATTAGTAGAACACGGGCTTCCCTGGTGGTCCAGTGGGTAAGGACACTGCCTTGCAGTGCAAGGGGCGCCGGTTCGATCTCTGGCCTGGGAAGACCGATGTGTCCAATTACTGAAGAAGAATACATGTGCAAATCATGTATCTGATAAAGAACTTGTATCTAAAATGTCTAAATGCTAAAAATCTGGTAAGACAAAAAAGCCCAAGTGAAAATCATACATCTCATGAAATGTAATCAAAACATATAAATTCCTACAACTTGTTAAGACAGATGAAAAAAGGAGAAACGCTTTGGACAGAAATTTCCACAAAGGTACAGGAATGCTTAATAAGCACATGAAAAAAAATCTGCAATAGTAATAGTCATTACTGAAGAAATGCAAGTTAAAATCACTGAAGTACTGTTAAACGCATTCTAGAATGGAAGACAGTCAATAGCAAGTGACCGAAAGAATGTAGAAAAACTAGATCTATGATATGCTCCTGGTCAGTATATAACACAATAATCATCTTTTAAGCAATTTGGACTTTTCCTCAAAAATTAAATATATATGACATGGCAATCTCCTCCTACATATCTACAAAAGAAATAAAAATACACAGTGCATGTAAAGGCGTCCCGTGAATCTTCATAAGAGCATTATTCACAAAAGTCCCTAAACAAAAACAATAAAAATTTCAAACTTTTTATATTCTCATGAATAGCTAGACAAAATGTGTAATCTCTATAGAATGAAATACAATTTAACAACTAAAAAAAAAAAACAGACATGCTACAACTGCTATGGTCTAACAGTGATGAACCTCAAAAACATTATGCTAAGTGAAAAACGTCATTTTCAAATATTTGTACAAGGTAGATACTAACACAGAAAATGTATCAGATTTTACCTGCAAAAGAGCATTAGAACTTTTTCAGATAATGGAAGTATGAAACTGTGATGCACCAAAGTATAGATTAAATTGTAAATTATTAAACTGAAAACTTATAATAGGTAAATTTTATGATATGTAAATTATATACCAGTAATACAGCTATTTTAGGAAAATTATCTGAGAATGCACAGAAGAGAATATTTACAAATCTGGAGTAGCAAAGATTAGTAGAACACGGGCTTCCCTGGTGGTCCAGTGGGTAAGGACACTGCCTTGCAGTGCAAGGGGCGCCGGTTCGATCCCTGGCCTGGGTAGACCGATGTGTCCAATTACTGAGCCCGAGCTCTGGAGCGATTGCGCCCAGAGCTGGTGCTCTGCGACGACAGAGGCCACCGCGATGGGAGGCCCACACGGGCCAAAGAACAAAGATGGATGAAAATGGACAAATGAAAGACCAATAGAAGTGGCCTGCCTGCTTCCATCTCTCCCCACCCCACCCCCTCCAAAATAAATAAATAAATAAATCTTAAAAAAAAAAAAAAAGATTAGTAGAACACATAAGTATTTCAAATAAAAGAGAAAAAATCATACTTTGGACTGCATCACAATTAAAAAGGCTATCATTGCAAAATAAAAAGGTAAGACACAATCTGGGAAAAATGTTTGCAATACATATATCTCTCAAACTTTTAAGTATGATACATAAATAATATAACTCAAGAATAAAAAGACAACCTCCAAAAAAAAAACCCTTGAGTCAGTTTTCCACAAAAGGTACATGAATGGTCAATAATTATATGTATAAATGCTAAATATGATTAGTGATCAGGGTAAATTAATGTCACAGGGAGATCCACTATATATGCACTGAAATAGCTAAAATTAAAAGACTAAACCATATTAAGTGTTGAAGAAGATAGTTAGCAAATGAAATTTTCATAAACTGGTGTGGGAATGTATAAGCACTTAACAAAACATTTTGGCATTTTAAGTTAAAAGTCTCGGGGTTTCCCCTGGTGGTCCAGTGGATAAGGACACCGCCTTGCAGTGCAAGGGGCGCCGGTTTGATCCCTGGCCTGGGAGGATCCCACGTGCCGCGAAGCGGCTGGACTGATGTGTCCAATCAGCGAGTCGGAGCTCTGGAGCGCATGCGCCTAGAGCAGGTGCTCTGCGACAACAGACCGCCACCGCGATGGGAGGCCCGCAGGAGCCAAAGAACAAAGACGGATGAAAATAGAGAAATTAAAGACCAATGGAAGTGGCCCGCCCACTCCCGTCCCTCCCCAACCCGACCCCCGCCCAAAATAAATAAATAAATACATCTTAAAAAAAAAAAAAAAGTCTCTAACATACAACTCAGCTGTTGTACTCCTAGGTATTTACTCAAGAAAACCAAAAACATACGTTCATACAAAAATCAGTACATAAATGTTTATAGGTCCTTTATTTGTAACAGCCCAAAATTGGAAACAACCTTCATGTCTTTTGATAGATGAATGGATAAATACCTTGTGGTATACCTATACAATGCTCAGTAGTGACTGAGCAAATTTACAAAAAGCTACATGGAGAAATCACCAAAACATTATGCTATGTGAAAATCTTAACTATAAAAAACAATACAGAGCTTCCCTGGTGAGCAGTGGGTAGAGTCCGCCTTGCAATGCAGGGGGCACCAGTTCCATCCCTGGCCCGGGAGGATCCTGGATCCCATGTGCCACAGAGTGGCTGGACCAGTGTGTCCAATTACCAAGCCAGCACACTGGAGCACATACACCCAGAGCCGGTGCGCTGCAACAGGGGAGGCCAATGCAATGGAAGGTCCACACAGGCCAAAGTATAAAGATGGATGAAAATAAATAAATAAATAACCAATTTAAAAAGACCAAAATTAAAAAAAAAAAAATACAACATATGATTCCAATTATATAAAACAGAAGAAATGTAAACTGATCTATTGCCAAAAAAGCACAGCAGTGTTGCCTATTGATGAGGGTACAACAAACAAGAAATTACCAACAGGCAACTAGATAAAGGGTATCTATGCAAAACTTAGAGTTCAAAAGTCAATGTTTCCACTTTCTCATCACCAACTCTCTTCCTGGACTGGGAACAAGTAAAAGACACCTTCTCTTACTATGTCTCTTCGACATTGTACCATAGCTTCCTCCCAGTGCAATAATGCAGGAAAATGGAAGAGGAGAGGAGGATTCACATCAGGGGGAAAAAAAGAAGCAAAACCATCTATTCACAAATGACAAAATCACTTATTTAGAAAATCTTAAAGAACCTATAAAACAGCTACTGGAACTAATTATGAATTTATATGCAATACCTGAACACTGAATACTACAAAATCTTGTGAGAAATCTAAAATGACCAAAAAAATAAAAGGATGATGGGCCTTCCTCATAATTCAAGAGTCAAGTGTTATCACACAAATTATAAAAAACCTATAATGATCAAAACAATTTGGAAAAGCTAAAGGACCAGTACTACCTTATTTTGTGACTTACTATAAATCTATAGGTGTCGAGATGATGTAGTGCTGGAACCAGGCAGAAAAATAAATTAAAATCAAAAATTTTACATAATATTTAATGCACATTCACACACTAGAAGATGCAGTACTGTTAAGTGCAAGTCTCCTCATATTAATCTGTCAGTTGAAAACATTCCTGAAGTTCCAGTTTCTGTTAGGCCATGTAGGAATCTTGGAAAATGCTAACCTAGTATTAGGTTGTTGCCAAAGTAATTGTGGTTTTGCACTGTTGAACTCTTGTTTGAAACTGGAATACATTCTAAAATAACTGTGGCTATATTATACATTATTTTAATGTGCATTTCTATGTAGTTGTTACTTTATTTTGTTTATTTATCTATTTTTGTCTATTCTGTGTTTTCACTGCCACTGCAGGCTCTTCTCCAGTTGCAGGGAATGGGGGCTACTCTCTAGTTGAGGTGAGCAAGCTTCTTGTTACGGTGACTTCTCTTGTTGTGTAACTCGGGCTCTGGGGCACACAGGCTTCAGTAGTTGCGGCACATGGGCTCAACAGCTGTGGCTCTGAGGCTCTAGAGCACAGGCTCAATACTTTTGGCTCACGGAGTTAGTTGCTCTGCAGCATGTGGGATCTTCCCAGATCAGGGATCAAACCCATGTCTCCTGCAGTGTACACAGTGTAACTCTTTACCACTGAGCTACCAGGGAACCCCTGTTTTGTTTTGTTTGCTAATGACCTATTATTTGCTGTTTATTTTAGGCCAGAGTCTGAATTTAGACCATAGTTCTGAATTTCAGTTTGGGGGAGAGGGCTCCCCTTTCGATTGTTTCTTCCTTGGATACTCTTCCTTAGCTCTTTTATTCTTCTTAGTACCCACTTTCTCAAAAGTTAATAATTCTTTAAATGGTCCCTGTTTAAATTACTGTGTGGTTTTTGTGCACTCACTGATAAAGGAATAACAGATATCTCAATATCTAGGGAAAGAGTATTTTATAAACTAGAGTACTACTTCCTCATAAGAGTAGTTATCACACAAATTATAAAAAACCTATAATGATCAAAACAATTTGGAAAAGCTAAAGGACCAGTACTACCTTATTTTGTGACTTACTATAAATCTATAGGTGTCGAGATGATGTAGTGCTGGAACCAGGCAGAAAAATAAATTAAAATCAAAAATTTTACATAATATTTAATGCACATTCACACACTAGAAGATGCAGTACTGTTAAGTGCAAGTCTCCTCATATTAATCTGTCAGTTGAAAACATTCCTGAAGTTCCAGTTTCTGTTAGGCCATGTAGGAATCTTGGAAAATGCTAACCTAGTATTAGGTTGTTGCCAAAGTAATTGTGGTTTTGCACTGTTGAACTCTTGTTTGAAACTGGAATACATTCTAAAATAACTGTGGCTATATTATACATTATTTTAATGTGCATTTCTATGTAGTTGTTACTTTATTTTGTTTATTTATCTATTTTTGTCTATTCTGTGTTTTCACTGCCACTGCAGGCTCTTCTCCAGTTGCAGGGAATGGGGGCTACTCTCTAGTTGAGGTGAGCAAGCTTCTTGTTACGGTGACTTCTCTTGTTGTGTAACTCGGGCTCTGGGGCACACAGGCTTCAGTAGTTGCGGCACATGGGCTCAACAGCTGTGGCTCTGAGGCTCTAGAGCACAGGCTCAATACTTTTGGCTCACGGAGTTAGTTGCTCTGCAGCATGTGGGATCTTCCCAGATCAGGGATCAAACCCATGTCTCCTGCAGTGTACACAGTGTAACTCTTTACCACTGAGCTACCAGGGAACCCCTGTTTTGTTTTGTTTGCTAATGACCTATTATTTGCTGTTTATTTTAGGCCAGAGTCTGAATTTAGACCATAGTTCTGAATTTCAGTTTGGGGGAGAGGGCTCCCCTTTCGATTGTTTCTTCCTTGGATACTCTTCCTTAGCTCTTTTATTCTTCTTAGTACCCACTTTCTCAAAAGTTAATAATTCTTTAAATGGTCCCTGTTTAAATTACTGTGTGGTTTTTGTGCACTCACTGATAAAGGAATAACAGATATCTCAATATCTAGGGAAAGAGTATTTTTATAAACTAGAGTACTACTACTGCTCCTCTTATACTAGTTAATGCTCGTATTCTATTTATTATCATAACGATGATATGCCAATGTTATTATTATTAGCAGAAATCAAAAGTTATTTGATACTTAATAGATGCTAAGCTTTAGTCTGGGTATTTTATTTGCAATGACTAATTTAATGCTAACAATAACCCTCCAATAACCTCTCAAAAACGTATATCTCAGACACAAAATATAAATTTCCTACCCAGGAACTGTTCTCTAAATAACAGTATACTTCTATAATCATGTTTGCTGTGAAGTTCACAATGGTTGCATTAATGAATACCAAGACTTTGTTTTAAAAATCTTGTTTTCTCTGGAGTTCCCTAGGGGTTCAGTAGTTAGGACTTGGTTCTTTCATCACCATGGACTCAGTTTCAACCCCAGTTGGGGAACTAAGTTCCCATACACTTAGTGGTAAAGCCAAAAAAAATACCAACCCAGAAATACACACACACACACACACACACACACAGAAGATCTCATACTATAAATTACTTATAACATAAACTTCATTGTCTTGAGCACAAACTAATGGTGAATTATTGCGGCTTATTAATGGCGTCATAAAGTCCTTACAACAAATTCTTAACTACTCAACAGCAGGAAAGAACAACAAAATATTCAAAAGAACAATACCAATAATCCTAAAATATAACTGTAGTCTGTATCAACCCAGCTTATTCTGTCTCAGGAACTAATTCATTATAAATCACCAAAGTGGGGCTTCCCTGGAGGTCCAGTGGGCAGAGTCTGTCTTGTAGTCCAAGGGACGCCGGTTCAATCCCTGGTCTGGAAAGATCCCACGTGCCGCAGAGCGGCTGGACCCGTGTGCCCAATTATGAGCCCATACTCTGGAGCGCGTGCACCCAGAGCCGGTGCTCTGCAACGAGTGAGCCCACTGCAATGGGAGGCCCACACAGGCCAAAGAATAAAGATGGATGAAAAATAACCGAATGGACAACTTTGCTGTATACATGAAGCTAATGCAACATTGTAAAACAAATATACCCCAATAAAACATTTAAAAAAAAAAATAAACAAATGGAAAACCAAAAGAGGCCAAAAAAAAAAAAATTTCACCAAAATGACTTTTAGAAATATAGGGAAAAGGAACAACAGCCAAAAGCTCAAATATGAATCATTATGTTTTTGTTTTTGTTTTTGTTTTTTTTTTTTAGATTTATTTATTTATTTATTTATTTTGGGCGAGGGTCGGGTTGGGGAGGGCGGGGAGCGGGTGGGCCACTTCTATTGGTCTTTTGTTTCTCTGTTTTCATCCGTCTTTGTTCTTTGGCTCCTGTGGGCCTCCCATCACAGTGGCCTCTGTTGTTGCAGAGCACCGGCTCTGGGCTCATGCGCTCCAGAGCTCCGGCTCGGTGACTGGACACATGGGTCCAGCCGCTCCACGGCACGTGGGATCTTCCCAGGCCAGGGATCGAACCGGCGCCCCCTGCACTGCAAGGCGGCGTCCCTATCCACTGGACCACCAGGGGAAGGCCTATGTATTTTATTTTTAAAAACAGTCAATAATATGTTTTATACTACTCGTCAAAAAGTACAGATTTCATTTAACCAAAAATTGACAATGTAAAGTTTCAAGACTAAAAACATGGCTTTAAAAATGGTCTCAAAACTGAGATGTTCTATACCATCTATCAAGTAGAATGTATCTTGATACTTCAATATTTTTAAAACTAATTTACTAAGACTCAACGTCTTACCTAAGGATCCTAAAAATCTCTTCTCAACATTACTGGGAAGGTTACCAAAAAATTAAAGTTTTATGTCACCAAATTATAATTTCTGGTCCCCAAATCTTACGAATTACTAAAAGACCAAGTTCGTACTATATCTGATCATCTTTCCCTCAACTCTTATTTTACCTAATAATTCTGATGGTGATAATTAACAATTACTTCTAACAGCCAGGCAGTATTGTTCTAAGAACTATATATACGTAAACTTATTTCCCAAAACTAGCCTATGAAATACATCCTATTACTGTCCCTATTTTACAAGTGAAGAAACTCAGGCACAAGAGGATTAAGTAATTAACCCAAGAAGTAGTAAAGCAAAGAGACGAACTCAAGCAATCTGGTTCTAATATATCAACTTCTACAGACCTCCATTGAGAACTATGAGTAGGAGCTTGCTATAACCTCATAACACACTTAAGTGAGTACTATTATGATCTTTATTTACACAAGAAAACTAAAATTTGTCAAAAGTCATATAACTTGTAAGTGACAGAATCAGGATACTAGCCGAATCTACGTTACTCTAAAAGCTTATTACTTAATATAAAGGTATATTACCTCCCTATAAATAAGAGCAATATATTCACAAAATATCAGATAAACAAGGTCAAATCGCATAGATAATTAAAGACCAAAGGGCAGTACGATAATGTGTCACAGGATAAACCAAAAATTACGCTGCCAGAAATATGAAATATCAGCTGATTCCTACCAAGTACTTCGAGTAGTACCAAAAAGCAAAGACATTTATAAAATGTATCGCCTACTAAGAGAAAATACATATCCTTCATAAAACAGTTCAACATAAGAAATACACTTTAATGTTATAAACAGCTGTAATGTTAACTCTCCACCCCACTAAGCAGCAAATGTAAACATACCTGCAAGGAGGCAAGACCATGGAGTCTTTCATAAGTACAGATTTCATTTAACCAAAATTGACAATGTAAAGTTTCAAGACTAAAAACATGGCTTTAAAATGGTCTCAAAACTGAGATGTTCTATACCATCTATCAAGTAGAATGTATCTTGATACTTCAATATTTTTAAAACTAATTTACTAAGACTCAACGTCTTACCTAAGGATCCTAAAAATCTCTTCTCAACATTACTGGGAAGGTTACCAAAAAATTAAAGTTTTATGTCACCAAATTATAATTTCTGGTCCCCAAATCTTACGAATTACTAAAAGACCAAGTTCGTACTATATCTGATCATCTTTCCCTCAACTCTTATTTTACCTAATAATTCTGATGGTGATAATTAACAATTACTTCTAACAGCCAGGCAGTATTGTTCTAAGAACTATATATACGTAAACTTATTTCCCAAAACTAGCCTATGAAATACATCCTATTACTGTCCCTATTTTACAAGTGAAGAAACTCAGGCACAAGAGGATTAAGTAATTAACCCAAGAAGTAGTAAAGCAAAGAGACGAACTCAAGCAATCTGGTTCTAATATATCAACTTCTACAGACCTCCATTGAGAACTATGAGTAGGAGCTTGCTATAACCTCATAACACACTTAAGTGAGTACTATTATGATCTTTATTTACACAAGAAAACTAAAATTTGTCAAAAGTCATATAACTTGTAAGTGACAGAATCAGGATACTAGCCGAATCTGCGTTACTCTAAAAGCTTATTACTTAATATAAAGGTATATTACCTCCCTATAAATAAGAGCAATATATTCACAAAATATCAGATAAACAAGGTCAAATCGCATAGATAATTAAAGACCAAAGGGCAGTACGATAATGTGTCACAGGATAAACCAAAAATTACGCTGCCAGAAATATGAAATATCAGCTGATTCCTACCAAGTACTTCGAGTAGTACCAAAAAGCAAAGACATTTATAAAATGTATCGCCTACTAAGAGAAAATACATATCCTTCATAAAACAGTTCAACATAAGAAATACACTTTAATGTTATAAACAGCTGTAATGTTAACTCTCTCCACCACACACTAAGCAGCAAATGTAAACATACCTGCAAGGAGGCAAGACCATGGAGTCTTTCATAAGCACAGATCCAGAAAGCAGGATATACCAACATCTGGCAATAGTTTCTGAACTGTTTAAATAAGTAAATAGATGAGTAAATAAATGTATTCACATGTATATGAATTCAATACAAAACATGAAAAATATCTGAATATTATAATAAATCATTAAAAATTTTGCTTGTTTCCTAAGGTTTCATGCAGACCATGCTCACATCTTACATAATACCTATCTTACGATATAAGTTTCAGAAATATATGCTTATGGCATCTTCCTTACTGATTTGTATCCGTAACTTTCCATTCCTAATTTTTGTGTACTGGATACCACCTTTGATGAAGATTAACTCAAATACTATCCCACATGTGCATATAAAAATTATGTTTTGATAACTTTTACATATATTAGACAATATTATTTGGATTTTGTAAGTTTATTAACTATCTTCAAGTTCAACTATAATATGGATCATAATGATCTACTTTTTTCTCTTAAATTTTATTCTGACAGGAAGAAATAAAATGCCTACCCAATCTTTTATTTTATGTGTTTCTGAAGGATTTAAAAAAAAAAAATCAGATAACTAAAGTCCGTCATCAATTTTCATTCACTAAAATCACCAGAATATGGAAGCCAGAATACTGTTATATATTAGTTCATAATCCAATCGTTCAGTCTCTCAAATATTTTTAATTTACCACACGTAAAACTTCAATTAACTTAAGCATGTAGAGAACTCTAATATTATAAAAGAATCGCTTCCCCTAAGGTGGAGAACTGTGTTATCTAGCTGGCTATTGACATGTCAGCTTGCATATAAAAAACACAACTCAACCTCAACATGTTCAGAATCTACTTATTAGTGAGCTTTCTAGGTGAATCCTGTTGCTTACCATGGGAAGGAAAAAATATCATCAACTTTCCAGAAGATACTTTCAGGAAAACTTTTTTATATTCACTACTTCTATGTCACTGAGGGAAAATACAAATGGCTGAATATCTCCTACTTAAGGTTCTTTGGAAACTCTACTTTCTTTTTTTTTTTTTTTTAAGCTTTTATTTCACTGAAATTCCACTTTCTAATGCTTATGAAATATGACTTTTATACAACTAAGAAGGAATAAAATCAATAAAAGAAAGTTTTGCCCAAAGTCAAAACAGAAGAAAATTATAATTAAATGCCACCGTAAGCCGCCAATTTTACCTCACTTCACTGAAACTGTTGCAAAGTTGTCAGTAAATTCTACTATAAATACAGGAAGAGTCCTGATGTTCACTCCTACCACCAAGAGAGGCATGCCTGCTCATGAATCAGAAACTATTCAGACCTTGCAGAGCGCTCCACTCTCAGAACACAGTTTGGCAATGTATCCGATGAGTAAATGAAAGGAAAGGGAAAGTCTTTTACCATGGGTCCACCTATCTCCTTTCTTTCTGTAAGCAAATGAATTTAAGAATCATACCCATTACAGATTTCCCTTAGCCTAATTTATTTTAGTTTTGGATTTAAGTTTATTAACTATCTTCAAGTTCAACTATAATATGGATCATAATGATCTACTTTTTTCTCTTAAATTTTATTCTGACAGGAAGAAATAAAATGCCTACCCAATCTTTTATTTTATGTGTTTCTGAAGGATTTAAAAAAAAAAAATCAGATAACTAAAGTCCGTCATCAATTTTCATTCACTAAAATCACCAGAATATGGAAGCCAGAATACTGTTATATATTAGTTCATAATCCAATCGTTCAGTCTCTCAAATATTTTTAATTTACCACACGTAAAACTTCAATTAACTTAAGCATGTAGAGAACTCTAATATTATAAAAGAATCGCTTCCCCTAAGGTGGAGAACTGTGTTATCTAGCTGGCTATTGACATGTCAGCTTGCATATAAAAAACACAACT
Source organism: Tragulus kanchil (assembly GCA_022376925.1). Taxonomy (NCBI): domain Eukaryota; kingdom Metazoa; phylum Chordata; class Mammalia; order Artiodactyla; family Tragulidae; genus Tragulus; species Tragulus kanchil. The sequence continues at coordinate 48,869,005 of JAIOJX010000029.1, read as the reverse complement.
CAACCTCAACATGTTCAGAATCTACTTATTAGTGAGCTTTCTAGGTGAATCCTGTTGCTTACCATGGGAAGGAAAAAATATCATCAACTTTCCAGAAGATACTTTCAGGAAAACTTTTTTATATTCACTACTTCTATGTCACTGAGGGAAAATACAAATGGCTGAATATCTCCTACTTAAGGTTCTTTGGAAACTCTACTTTCTTTTTTTTTTTTTTTTAAGCTTTTATTTCACTGAAATTCCACTTTCTAATGCTTATGAAATATGACTTTTATACAACTAAGAAGGAATAAAATCAATAAAAGAAAGTTTTGCCCAAAGTCAAAACAGAAGAAAATTATAATTAAATGCCACCGTAAGCCGCCAATTTTACCTCACTTCACTGAAACTGTTGCAAAGTTGTCAGTAAATTCTACTATAAATACAGGAAGAGTCCTGATGTTCACTCCTACCACCAAGAGAGGCATGCCTGCTCATGAATCAGAAACTATTCAGACCTTGCAGAGCGCTCCACTCTCAGAACACAGTTTGGCAATGTATCCGATGAGTAAATGAAAGGAAAGGGAAAGTCTTTTACCATGGGTCCACCTATCTCCTTTCTTTCTGTAAGCAAATGAATTTAAGAATCATCTAGCCTAACAGTGCCATACTTAATCCTGTCATATCTTACTCCTTCAAAGGCTTCGCAATGCTCCTAAAGAACAAAAACTATTAAGATGGCTTCCACCTACCTCCACACATCTCTCTCTTCTCACTTCCTCCTCTCTGCTGGTATGGTACTGAACATAGTGGTTTCTTTACACTTTTCCTACCATGCAGCTTCCCAGTTACATTCAACTACACACACTCTTTTCTCTGCTTCCACTAATTTCTGAATTTAAACTTTTTACATAATTAATTTACATATTCATTTTTATAAAAATTCTTTGGTTTACAATTAGCCAGATGTAGATTTGGATAATTCTTAATATTAATTTTTTAAAAGCTTAACTGAGGTATAATCTGCAAACTATTAATTCACCCATTTTAAGTGCAAAATTCAATGACTTTTATGAAATTGAAAAGACTGCAAAATGTCACCACAAAGAGACCTCTTACGTCTTGTCTGCAGTCAATCAGTGCCTCAGGTGACCAATAACCTACTCTGTCTCTACAGATTTACCTGTTATGAACCGGTCATACAAACAGAATCATGAAATACATGATGCTTCTATCTTACTTCTTCCATTTAGCATATGTCTGAGGTTTGTTCATGCTGCAGTAGGTAGCACCACTTATTCCCTTTTACTGCCCAACAGTATTCTGCTCCACAGATGCAGAGCATTTTACCTATCCATTCACTGGACAATTTCTTTTTTAAGTGTTTTTTTTTTTTTGGGTCACTTCTATTGGTCTTTCATTTATCTATTTTCATCCATCTTGGTTCTCTGGCCTGTGTGGGCCTCCCAACACAGTGGACTCTCAGAGCACCGGCTCTTGGCACATGCGCTCCAGAGCTCCAGCTCAGTAGTTGGACACATAGATTCAGCTGCTCCACAGCACCTGGGACCTTCCCACGACAGGGATTGAACTGGCGACTCCTGCACCGCAAGGCAGTGTCCTTACCTACTGGACCACCAGGGAAGCCCCTCACTGGACAATTTATTTCCACTTTTAGGCTACTATGAATAGTGCCACTAAGAACATCTGTGTATAGTCTCTTGTATGTGTATGTTTTCATATCTCTTGGGTAAATACGTAAAAAGTGGAAATACTGGGTCATACGGTAAAATTTTAAGAAGCTGTCACACCATTTCCTAAAGTGGCTATACTGATATCTGCACCACAAATACATGATGATCCCAGGTGTCAACATATCCTAATCAACACTTATTGCCTACCTTTTTGACTGTAGTTTTCAAAATTTATGTTTAAATGAAGTAACACTGGTTAATAACATTATATAAATGTCATGTGTGTGTTTCTACTTCTATATATCTGATAGCATACTCATCATCAAACATTTAGTTTCCAACCATTAACATTCAAGCAGATCCCCTTTATCCATTTCGAACCCCTACAACAGTATCTGTTCCACTTGGTATAAAGTGATATCTCATTAATTTTTCTATGATGTGTAAAATAAGAATCTAAATTAACTTTCTGCATGTAAATACTCTGCATCATTGGTTGAAAAAACTATGCTTTGCCAATTGAAAAGCTTTAGTACCTTCATCAAAAATAAACTGTTCACTGGCAGCTCCTTTTTAATACTCAGTTGTATTATACCCACATTGTGTGCAAATCTTAGCTACACAACTATGAATCCATTTTTAAAAAGCGAGTCTATTTATAAATATAAGAGTTTATTTCTGGCCTCGCAATTCTGTTTCACTCATCTATAAATCTATACTTGCTTTTGATAGCACTTAAATATGTATAGCTATTTTAATGAACTCTCTCTCCCCCATTATACAATAAACTCGTAAGGACAAATCCTGGGTGTTCCCACTACTCTATGCCAATCTAAGCATAGTAATAGTAGACAACCATTTAATAATAAATGAATGAATCAACAACTGAACAAATAAAGCTATAAAACTTCATAGGAAACCAGAAAATACTTAGAAATAATGATAAATGCAATATACAATGAAACACTGAAGTCAATAACAGAAATGCTAGAAAACCAGAGCTCAAACTGCCAAAATTTGCTGGACTATGCAGAAAGTAAGAGAATTTCAGAAAAATGTCTACTTCTGCTTCATTCATTATGCCAAAGCCTTTGATTGTGTGCATCACAACAAACTAGAAAATTCTTAGAGACGGGAATATCAGACCACCTCACCCTGTCTCCTGAGAAACCTCTATGCAGGTCAAGAAGCAACAGTTAGAACTGGACATGGGACAAAGGACTGGTTCAAGATTGGAACAGGAGTATGACAACGCTATATACTGTCATCCTCTTTAACTCACATGCAGAATTCATCACCTGAAATGCAAGGCTGGAGGAATTCCAAACTAGAATCAAGACAATCACAAGCTGGAATCAAGATTGCTAGAAGAGGGCTTCCCTGGTGGTCCAGTGGGTAAAGAGTCCGCCTTGCAATGCAAGGGGCACCAGTTTGATCCCTGGACCAAGAAGATCTCACGTGCCACGGAGCGGCTGGACCGGTGTGTCCAATTACAAGCCAGCACTCTGGAGCGCTTACGCCCAGAGCCAGTGCTCTGCAGCTTGAGAGGCCACTGTGATGGGAGGTCCACACGTGTCAAAGAATAAAAATATGGATGAAAATAAATATAAATAAAAGAAGTACTATGGGGAAAAGAATATAAAAATAATAAAAAAAAAGATTGCTGGAAAAAATATCAACCACCTCAGATATGCAGATACCACCCTTCTAATGGCAGAAAGTGAAGAGGAATTAAAGAGCCTCTTGATGATGATGAAAGAGGCAAGTAAGAAAGCTGGCTTAAAACTCAATATTCAAAAGAGCTAAGACCATGGCATCTGATTCCATCACATCGTGGCGAAGAGAAGAAGAAAAGTGGAAACAGTGACAGGTTTTATTTTCTTGGGCTACAAATTCACTGTGGACAGTGACTGCAGCCATGAAATTAAAAGATGCTTGCTCCTTGGAAGAAAACTTATGACAAACTCAGACAGTATATTAAAAAGCAGAGACATTACTTTTGCCAACAGAGGTCCATATAGTCAAAGCTATGATTTTTCCAATAGTCATGTACGGATGTGAAAGGTGGACCATAAAGAAGGCTGAGTGCTACAGAATTAATGCTTTTGAACTGTTGTATTGGAGAAGACTCTCGAAACTCCCCTGGATGGCAAGGAGATCAAACCAGTCAATCCTAAAGGAAATCAACCCTGAATATTCATTGGAAGGACTGATGCTGAAGTTCTGGTATTTTGGTCACCTGATACAAATAGCTGACTCACTGGAAAAGACCTGGACGCTAGAAAAGACTGAAAGCAAAAGAAGGCGGCTTCATTAGATGAGATTGTTAGATAGCACCAGTGACTCAATGGACATGAATCTGAGCAAACTCCAGGAGACAGTGGGGACAGAGGGCCTGGTGTACTGCAGTCCACTGAGTAGCAAAGAGTTGGATACAACTTAGTGACTGACCAGCAACAACATACCAGTTGCAAAAAAAAGTGCAGTATAGAAAAAGAGAAGAATATCTTCATAATCTTGAGGAAGGAAAAACTAGGTAATCGACAGAGGGCTCTGGATCCGCCTTGCAATGCAAGGCACCAGTTTGATCCCTGGACCAAGAAGATCTCACGTGCCACGGAGCGGCTGGACCGATGTGTCCAACTACAAGCCAGCACTCTGGCGCTTACGCCCAGAGCCAGTGCTCTGCAGCTTGAGAGGCCACTGTGATGGGAGGTCCACACGTGTCAAAGAATAAAAATATGGATGAAAATAAATATAAATAAAAGAAGTACTATGGGGAAAAGAATATAAAAATAATAAAAAAAAAGATTGCTGGAAAAAATATCAACCACCTCAGATATGCAGATACCACCCTTCTAATGGCAGAAAGTGAAGAGGAATTAAAGAGCCTCTTGATGATGATGAAAGAGGCAAGTAAGAAAGCTGGCTTAAAACTCAATATTCAAAAGAGCTAAGACCATGGCATCTGATTCCATCACATCGTGGCGAAGAGAAGAAGAAAAGTGGAAACAGTGACAGGTTTTATTTTCTTGGGCTACAAATTCACTGTGGACAGTGACTGCAGCCATGAAATTAAAAGATGCTTGCTCCTTGGAAGAAAACTTATGACAAACTCAGACAGTATATTAAAAAGCAGAGACATTACTTTTGCCAACAGAGGTCCATATAGTCAAAGCTATGATTTTTCCAATAGTCATGTACGGATGTGAAAGGTGGACCATAAAGAAGGCTGAGTGCTACAGAATTAATGCTTTTGAACTGTTGTATTGGAGAAGACTCTCGAAACTCCCCTGGATGGCAAGGAGATCAAACCAGTCAATCCTAAAGGAAATCAACCCTGAATATTCATTGGAAGGACTGATGCTGAAGTTCTGGTATTTTGGTCACCTGATACAAATAGCTGACTCACTGGAAAAGACCTGGACGCTAGAAAAGACTGAAAGCAAAAGAAGGCGGCTTCATTAGATGAGATTGTTAGATAGCACCAGTGACTCAATGGACATGAATCTGAGCAAACTCCAGGAGACAGTGGGGGACAGAGGAGCCTGGTGTACTGCAGTCCACTGAGTAGCAAAGAGTTGGATACAACTTAGTGACTGACCAGCAACAACATACCAGTTGCATATATGTAATAAAAGAGTTAACTGTTGCCAAAAAGTATAGAAAAAAAAGAGAAGAATATCTTCATAATCTTGAGGAAGGGAAAGATCTCTTTTCTGTAATAGGACATGAGAAGCAATAATCACAAGTGGGAAAACTGAGAAAGTCAGGAATTTCTTTTCACCAAAAGACACCACTAATAGAATAAAAAAACCCAAGCCACACAGTGGGAGAAGATATTTGCAACTTATATATCCAACAAAGGACAGAGCCAGAAAATTCACAAAAATGTTACACAGGGGAGGAGCCAAGATGGCGGAGGAATAAGGGGAAGATTTCACCAGCTCCCCAACAGAATCACCAGAACTAATCAAGAAACACCACCAACAAACCAGTCGCTAGACGACAGAAGAATTCCATAGGTCCGCGAGAGGAGAAGAGTGAACAGCCAGAACTTTCCCGGACCTACAGTTCTAAGAATCCTCTATCCTAACCCCCACGCCAGACCACACCGACGGAGAGCGCACCAGCAAGTGCCCTAAAAGGAGGCCTAAGCGGAGCCTCGGGGGAGAGAGGGCAGCGATCAGCGTGAAAATTCCAAGAATCCGCCCGGATCGCCAGCAGAAATTAAGACACTGCGAAGATAGGATACCGGAGCAGGGCCGAGCAGAACACGCTTGCTGCCTAGCGACCTGAACGTGGGGAGTGCTGCCTAGCGACCTGGAGCCTGGAGGGAGCGCCCAGTGCGAAAATCGCGCTGCTTGGCACCGGGTGAGTTCAAACACTCCTAGTGTGGGACAAGCTGAAGGGGAAGTCACCCACAGATTGCTGACCAGGGATCGGGCTCGAGCCAGACGGGGAAGCTTGTGCCTGCCTTTGGGACTTGGACGCGTAACTGGCAGTGCGCGCGCGCCAGTGGCAGAGGAGCCCGTGCACCCCCATAGCTACACCCGCAGCAGAGGAAGCCGGGAGAAGGGCAGGTATTGGGGGCTACCGGCAGGTGCGCAGCAGAGCCGGGGCGCCCCTGCACAAACGGGATTGCACGCGCGCCGCAGCCCCCTGCCCAACGGACTGGGATCAGCCTGTGCCCCTGCCCAACCAGGGACTGCGCGTGCCGCGGCCCCCCGCCCGACGGACTGGCATCAGCCCGCCGCCACGGCCAGCACCCGAGCTTGCAGCAACGCCTTATTTGGCTGAAAACAAACCATAGCAACCGGTGCCGTAAGGGAAAGGCTATATCATCAAGACAACACCATCTAGAGCAGTTTGGCTTCCACCAGACAGATGAGAGGATAAAAACCAGGGACAGTATTTAGCTTTTTTGTTTATTTGTTGTGGACGGTTCTGTTTATTGGTTTTATCTGTCAGGCTTGGGGGTTTTTTTTGTTGTTTTTTTTCCCCTCTTTTGTCTCTTCTTATTAAGTTTTTCTTCCCTTTTTAATTTTTAATTTCTTTTTTTTGATTTTTATTTTTTTTTTTAATTTTAATTCTTGAAAACTTCTAATGTTCTTTCCTCTTTGCCACTGCTTCCTCCCTCTATGTTCTAAATCTAAAACTTTCTCCTATCTACCACTATTCGCTAGATAAATATTTCCTACCTTACTGTCTCCACTATTCTCTTCCAGCTGCACTAAACAATACAACACACTAATCTTGGCTACAGAACCCTATAAAATCGTTCCAAGACAAATCTATTCCTTCTCATTACCCATACACTCTCCACCTCCTCACCCCCAACACATGTCTTAGCTATAAATTGCTTTCAATGAAATAGTCCAAGCCAGGACCTTGCCCCGGATCTATTTTTCCAGGCAATATTTTAATTAATTCAGAGCTTAACGGGCAAGTACCATCTTCGACTGCGTTGTCTGCCAGAAAAATTTCCTGTGCTTTGTCACTGTAAGACTGGTTAGATGTGGTTATTGCTGTGTATGTATGTATATCTTATGACTATGTTAGAAAACATCTGCATGCTTTTATGACTGTCACCCATCAGGGACACACCTCTTACTCCTCAGATGCTAGTATATGAAGTAAAATCACGGAACACTATAGCAAACCAGACATAAAGCCTACACCCCCTGACCAATCATCAAACCAAGGACCTTGGAGTAGAAGCCCTGATTCCAAGACCCTACACTATCAAAGAACATACAGCACTAGAGATTGTTCACCTGTAAACAAGACTTAACACCACCCAAGACACAAACCATTGAACCTTTCTAGAAGGACAGAAACCCAAAGGAAGGGAGAATTCAACCAAGAAGCCTAGTGGAGACAAGAACTTCATACACACAGACACACGCAAAGAAACAAAAACTAACCTAATAATGAAACAACAGAGAAACACTGCATAGATGAAGGACCAAGCTAGAGAATCACAGCTTCAAATGACAGAGGAGGAGATAGACAAATTATCTGAAAGAGAATTCAGAAAAACTACACTAATGAAGATGCAAAATACCGAAAACAGAATATTAGAGGAAATTAGTGCACTGAGAAAAGACATGCAGGAAATGAAAAATAAGCAAATAGAGAGCACCAACTCAGTTGCTGAACTCAAAAATTCTATAGAAGGTCTCAACAGTAGAGTATCGGAGGCAGAAGAACAAATAAGTGAGCTGGAAGATAGAATGGTTGAGATAAATGCTGAGGAACAGAACAAAGCCAAAAGAATTAAAAGAACTGAGGATAGCATCAGAGACTTATGGGACAATATCAAATGCACCAACATTAGAATTACAGGAGTTCCAGAGGAAGAAGAAGGGAAGAAAGGCTAGGAAAAAATTCTTGAAGAGGTTATAGTTGAAAACTTCCCCAGCATGGGAAAGGAAATAGTCAACCAAGTCCAAGAAGCACAAAGAGTTCCATACAGGAGAAACCCCAGAAGAAACACACCAAGACACAATCTAATCAAACTAACGCAGACTAAATATAAAGACAGATTACTAAAAGCAGCTAGGAGCAAACAACAAATAACATATAAAGGAAACCCCATACGTCTAACTGCAGATCTTTCCACAGAAATCCTGCAGGCCAGAAGACAATGGCAAGACACATTTAAATGGCTAAAAGAGAAGAACCTCCAACCAAGAATTCTCTACCCAGCAAGAATCTCATTCAGAATTGATGGAGAAATCAAAAGCTTCACAGACAAGCAAACCTAAAAGAATCCTGTACCACAAAACCAGCCCTACAACAAGTGTTAAAGGGCCTGATATAGCCAATAAATACAAGAGTAGGAGAAGTCCTACAAATCAAACCCCAAACATCTGAAAAGATGACAACAGGAACATTCGTATCAATAATTACTTTGAATGTAAATGGATTAAATGCTCCAACCAAATGACACAGGTTGGCTGAATGGATCTAGAAGCATGACCCATATATATATACTGTTTACAAGAGACCCACTTTAGACCAAGAGACACCCATAGACTGAAAGTGAGAGGCTGGAAAAAGATATTTCATGCAAATGGAAATCAAAAGAAAGCTGGAGTAGCAATCCTCATATCAGACAAAATAGACCTCAAAATAAAGAAGATTAGAAGAGACAAGGCAGAACACTACATCATGATCAAGGGATCCATCCAAGAGGAAGACATAACGAGGAGGAAATTAGTGACGGGAAAAAATAAAAAAAAGGGGCACCAACTCAGTTGCTGAACTCAAAAATTCTATAGAAGGTCTCAACAGTAGAGTATCGGAGGCAGAAGAACAAATAAGTGAGCTGGAAGATAGAATGGTTGAGATAAATGCTGAGGAACAGAACAAAGCCAAAAGAATTAAAAGAACTGAGGATAGCATCAGAGACTTATGGGACAATATCAAATGCACCAACATTAGAATTACAGGAGTTCCAGAGGAAGAAGAAGGGAAGAAAGGCTAGGAAAAAATTCTTGAAGAGGTTATAGTTGAAAACTTCCCCAGCATGGGAAAGGAAATAGTCAACCAAGTCCAAGAAGCACAAAGAGTTCCATACAGGAGAAACCCCAGAAGAAACACACCAAGACACAATCTAATCAAACTAACGCAGACTAAATATAAAGACAGATTACTAAAAGCAGCTAGGAGCAAACAACAAATAACATATAAAGGAAACCCCATACGTCTAACTGCAGATCTTTCCACAGAAATCCTGCAGGCCAGAAGACAATGGCAAGACACATTTAAATGGCTAAAAGAGAAGAACCTCCAACCAAGAATTCTCTACCCAGCAAGAATCTCATTCAGAATTGATGGAGAAATCAAAAGCTTCACAGACAAGCAAACCTAAAAGAATCCTGTACCACAAAACCAGCCCTACAACAAGTGTTAAAGGGCCTGATATAGCCAATAAATACAAGAGTAGGAGAAGTCCTACAAATCAAACCCCAAACATCTGAAAAGATGACAACAGGAACATTCGTATCAATAATTACTTTGAATGTAAATGGATTAAATGCTCCAACCAAATGACACAGGTTGGCTGAATGGATCTAGAAGCATGACCCATATATATATACTGTTTACAAGAGACCCACTTTAGACCAAGAGACACCCATAGACTGAAAGTGAGAGGCTGGAAAAAGATATTTCATGCAAATGGAAATCAAAAGAAAGCTGGAGTAGCAATCCTCATATCAGACAAAATAGACCTCAAAATAAAGAAGATTAGAAGAGACAAGGCAGAACACTACATCATGATCAAGGGATCCATCCAAGAGGAAGACATAACAGTCATGAATATCTACGCACCCAACACAGGGGCACCTCAATACATAAGACAGATACTTTCAGACTTAAAAGAAGAAATCAATAATAACACAATAATAGTAGGAGACTTTAACACTCCTCTCACACCAATGGACAGATCATCCAAACAGAAAATTAATAAAGAAACACAAGCCTTAAATGCCACACTAGAAAAAATGGACTTCATCGATATCTTTAGGACGTTCCATTCAAAAGCAGAAGAATACACTTTCTTCTCAAGTGCTCACGGAACATTCTCCAGGATAGACCACATCTTGGGCCACAAATCTAACCTCAGTCAGTTCAAGAAAACTGAAATTATATCAACCATCCTCTCAGACCACAATGCAATGAGACTAGAGATCAACTACAGGAAAAAAACTGCTAAAAACACGAACACATGGAGATTAAACAACACATACCTAAAAAACCAACTGATCACTGAGGAAATCAAAGGAGAAATTTAAAAATTCCTGAAAGAAAATGATAATGAACATATGACCGTGCAAGACCTATGGAATACCGCAAAAGCAGTTCTAAGAGGGAAATTTAGACCAATACAATCCCACCTCAAGAAACTAGGAAACTATGAAGCAGATGACCTAACCCTCCGCTTAAAACAACTGGAGAAGAACAAAAACATCCCAAAGCCAGAGGAAGACGAGAAATTATAAAGACCAGAGCAGAAATAAATGAGAAAGAAATAAAACAAACTATAGTACGGATAAATAAAACAAAAAGTTGGTTCTTTGAAAAGGTAAATAAAATTGACAAGCCACTGGCCAGACTCATCAAGCAAGAGAGAAAAACCAGATCAACAAAATCAAAAATGAAAAAGGAGAGATTACAACAGATAATGCAGAAATCCAAAGGATTCTAAGGGACTATTATGAGCAACTCTATGGCAACAAACTGGACAACCTGGAAGAAATGGACAGTTTCTTGGGGAAGATCAATCTCCCAAGACTGAGCCAGGAAGAAACAGAAACTTTGAACAACCCAATCACAAGCTCAGAAATCGAACCTGTGATTAAAAATCTACCCAAAAATAAAAGCCCAGGGCCAGATGGCTTCACAGACGAATTCTACCAAACATTTAAAGAAGAGCTAATGCCTGTCCTTCTAAAACTCTTCCAAAAAATTGTACAGGAAGGAAAACTTCCAAACACATTCTATGAGGCCACCATCACCCTGATACCCAAACCAGGCAAAGACAACACAAAAAAGGAAAACTATAGGCCAATTTCACTGATGAACTTAGATGCCAAGATCCTCAACAAAATCCTAGCAAACAGAATTCAACGACACATCAAGACACTTATACACCATGATCAAGTCGGGTTCATCCCAGGCATGCAAAGATTCTTCAATATCCACAAATCAATCAATGTGATACACCATATCAACAAATTGAGAGACAAAAATCACATGATCATCTCAATAGATGCAGAAAAGGTCTTCGACAAAGTACAACATCCATTTATGATAAAAACTCTTCAGAAAATGGGTACTGAAGGAACCTATCTCGACATAATAAAAGCCATATATGAGAAGCCTACAGCGAATATCATCCTTAATGGTGAAAAACTCAAAGCATTCCCTCTAAGATCAGGAACAAGACAGGGGTGCCCACTTTCACCACTACTATTCAACATAGTGCTGGAAGTTCTAGCAATAGCAATAAGAGAAGAGAAAGAAATCAAAGGAATCCTGATTGGAAAGGAAGAAGTCAAGCTCTCTCTATTTGCAGACAACATGATATTACACATAGCAAACTCCAAAGACACGGTTACAAAGAGTTAATCAATGAATTTCAGCAAAGTGACAGGATACAAAGTCAACACACAGAAATCACTGGCATTCCTATACACAAACAATGATAACTCAGAAAACGAAATCAAAGAGGAAATCCCCTTCACCACTGCAAGCAAAAGATTCAAATATCTAGGAATAAACCTACCAAAGAAACAAAAGAACTGTATACAGATAATTACAAGACACTCATGAAAGAAATTAAAAAAGACTTAAACAGATGGAGAGATATCCCATGTTCCTGGATCGGAAGAATCAATATTGTGAAAATGACCATACTACCAAATGTCATCTATAGATTCAATGCGATCCCTATCCAACTACCATTGACATTTTTCACAGAACTAGACCAAACAATAACAAAGTTCATATGGAAACACAAAAGACCTCTAATAGCCAAAGCAACCCTGAGAAAGAAAAATGGAGCTGGAGGGATCAGCCTCCCTAACTTCAGACTATACTACAAAGCAACAGTCATCAAGACAGTATGCTACTGGCACAAAAACAGAACTATAGATCAATGGAACAAGATTGAGAACCCAGAGATAAACCCACGCACCTATGGGTACCTTATTTTTGACAAAGGAGGTGAACATATAAAATGGGACAAAGACAGCTTCTTCAACAAGTGGTGCTGGGAAAATTGGACAGCTACATGCAAAAAAATGAAGTTGGAGCATTCCTTGACACAATATACAAAGATCAACTCAAAATGGATCAAAGACCTAAATATAAGACCAGAAACCCTCAAACTCTTAAGAGGAGAATATAGGCAAAACCCTCAAGGACATCAATCAAAGCAAGATCTTCTCTGACCCACCTACTAAAATAGCGGATCTGAAAAGAAAAATGAACATGTGGGACCTCATGAAACTTAAAAGGTTTTGTACAGCCAAAGAAATTACAAAAAAGCTCAACAGACACCCCACAGAGTGGGAGAAAATCATAGCAAATGAAACAACAGACAAAGAATTAATCTCCAAAATCTACAAGCAACTCAGACAACTCAGCACAGGAAAAACGAACAACCCAATCAAAAAATGGGAAAAAGATCTAAAGAGACGCCTCTCCAAAGAGGACATACAGATGGCCCAAAAGCACGTGAAACGATGCTCAACCTCGCTTATTATTAGAGAAATACAAATTAAAACTACAATGAGATACCACCTCACACCCATCAGAATGGCCATCTTCAAAAAAATCTGCAGACACTAAATGCTGGAGAGGGTGTGGAGAAAAGGGAACCCTCTTGCATTGCTGGTGGGAATGTAAATTGATACAACCTCTATGGAAGACAGTATGGAGATTCCTTAAAAAACTAAAAATAGAAGCACCCTATGACCCAGCAATCCCACTATTTGGCTTATATCCTGATGAAATCAAAACTGAAAGAAGCACCTGTACCCCAATGTTCATTGCAGCTCTCTATACAATAGCCAGAACGTGGAAGCAACCTAGATGTCCATCGACGAATAATGGATACAGAAGCTCTTCTATATATACACAATGGAATACTACTCAGCTGTTAAAAGAAATGCAGAAGACTCAGTCCTAATGAGGTGGCTGGCTCTAGAACCTATCATAAAAAGTGAAGTAAGCCAAAAAGAGAAAGACAAGTACAGTATACTAACACGCATATATGTAATTTAGTAGGACGGTCTTGATAACACATGCAGTGAACTTACGGAAAAACAGACAGAGCATAGACATACGGACATTGTGGGGAAGAAACAGAGAGGGAGGCATGGAGAGTGACATGGAAACCTATAGTGTTAGTGTGGAAAGGCATTGGAGGAGTCTTCTTGACCAAAAAGCCAAAAGGACGCTAAATATAAGACCAGAAACCCTCAAACTCTTAAGAGGAGAATATAGGCAAAACCCTCAAGGACATCAATCAAAGCAAGATCTTCTCTGACCCACCTACTAAAATAGCGGATCTGAAAAGAAAAATGAACATGTGGGACCTCATGAAACTTAAAAGGTTTTGTACAGCCAAAGAAATTACAAAAAAGCTCAACAGACACCCCACAGAGTGGGAGAAAATCATAGCAAATGAAACAACAGACAAAGAATTAATCTCCAAAATCTACAAGCAACTCAGACAACTCAGCACAGGAAAAACGAACAACCCAATCAAAAATGGGAAAAAGATCTAAAGAGACGCCTCTCCAAAGAGGACATACAGATGGCCCAAAAGCACGTGAAACGATGCTCAACCTCGCTTATTATTAGAGAAATACAAATTAAAACTACAATGAGATACCACCTCACACCCATCAGAATGGCCATCTTCAAAAAAATCTGCAGACACTAAATGCTGGAGAGGGTGTGGAGAAAAGGGAACCCTCTTGCATTGCTGGTGGGAATGTAAATTGATACAACCTCTATGGAAGACAGTATGGAGATTCCTTAAAAAACTAAAAATAGAAGCACCCTATGACCCAGCAATCCCACTATTTGGCTTATATCCTGATGAAATCAAAACTGAAAGAAGCACCTGTACCCCAATGTTCATTGCAGCTCTCTATACAATAGCCAGAACGTGGAAGCAACCTAGATGTCCATCGACGAATAATGGATACAGAAGCTCTTCTATATATACACAATGGAATACTACTCAGCTGTTAAAAGAAATGCAGAAGACTCAGTCCTAATGAGGTGGCTGGCTCTAGAACCTATCATAAAAAGTGAAGTAAGCCAAAAAGAGAAAGACAAGTACAGTATACTAACACGCATATATGTAATTTAGTAGGACGGTCTTGATAACACATGCAGTGAACTTACGGAAAAACAGACAGAGCATAGACATACGGACATTGTGGGGAAGAAACAGGGAGGGGGAGGCATGGAGGGAGTGACATGGAAACCTATAGTGTTATGTGTGGAAAAGATAGCTATTGTTATTGTGCTAAGGGAATAGGAGTGCTTACAATGGCTTGAGGCGATGGTCCGGAGGGGTGGGACGGGGGGGAACTGGGGGGGTGGGGACCATGGATATGCATATGACTGATCTGGGAACATACATGTCTGTGAACAACAAAACTCTGTAAAACCTTCAAAACAAAAAATTAAACAAAAAAAATGTTACACAAACTCACAGAAATAAGTTAGCCCAATTAAGAAATGGTTGAAAATGTTAATCAGGGTTTCAAAAAAGAGCTATCCAAATAGACTGTAAGAATAGGAAAATCAGTTATCATCATTACTGAGCAGGAAAACAAAAAATAAAATCACACTGAGATAATAAAATGAGATACATATTTTAGATTCCAATTTTCGAATTTTCTAATTTTGAACACATGTATTTCCAATGCTTTTATTCCTAAGAATATTTCCAAAAGGAATGAGTAAAGAAGGATACAAAAAACTCATGAATAAAATATTCATAAAAACTTACTGTTTATGATAGAAAAAAACTGGAAACAACTCAAATATCTATTAATAGTGGGAAGGATAAACAAATTGTTGTTTTCACATAATGGCACACTAAAAAGCACTGAAAAAGAATGAATACAAAAGCACGGAAGAATCTTCAACATCTGTAAGGTGTAAGAAGCCTGACCAAAAGATTTTTACCTATATGAAATTCTGAGACAAAACTCATCTAACGTGACAGACATCAGAACTTGATTATCTTTCCAATCCAGTTGACTAGAGCCTTCTGAAGAGGTAATATGTTCTATATATTCACTGAACAGTATTTATACACCTGTATGCATTTATTAAACTTAGAGGTACTATACATGCCATGAATTCTATGTATGTTATATTTCACAATTTAGGAATATATTTCAACCTCCTCTACAGAAACTGTTCCAAAATCAAACAAATTTCACTGCTAACCATCCAAATTACTAACTTAAGCTAATTATGGAAATACTTACCAAAATAGAACTTGATTGCCACTGTATCTCTCATAGCGTGCTCTTGCAGACATCAATCTAACATATTTTTAAAAAGTAAAAAATTTTTAGATCACTTTATCTTAAATTGTTTCAAAATTATTATAATTACCACAACAGAAAGTTATCATATCTACCACTAAATTTTTCAATAGGGTTTAAAAATATAAACATCACATATATCCTAAACACGTGCCACACAGTGATAAACACAAATTCCCTTACATTTAAAAATATTTTATTACTAATGCTCTACTTTTCAATTTTCTTCTTTCTTCTTGATACACTTATTTCACATACACTAACGTTTGAATTATGTTACACACACAAAAATAGAAAATAATAAATCCCAAATAATCGTATTTTAGCAATCTGGTCCATAGTCAAAAATTTACAGAATAGCCAGAAAAAGTGATAGTGAAGCTGGCCACAGAAAGAAAACACAGTTTAATTAAAATTTATGCAAAGTTACAACAATTAGTGCTACAGCACTCAAAACTGTTTTTACAAATACAATCAAAATGATACAAGGTGGAAGGTCAGAATGCACCTTACAAACTAGAAATATGAGGTTTGGAAAGCTGTATAAAGTGTCCATAGGCACTTTATACAAAATCAAAGAGTCTTGCTCCTTCCAGTTTTATATATAACACTACATCACACTCTGCCCATCTTAATCATTTGATGTAAGAAATATCAATGCAAACTACAAAAGGAAAAGAGCTCTGTTTTCTCTAGCTAACACAGACTCAGCACTGCACTTTGCTTTAAATATTCTCATTTAATCCTCAAACTGCTGTAACAAAGTTAATGCTTTTATCCCTATTCTATGAAGACAAAACTACAGCTTAAACATTAAGACTTGCTCAGGGTACCATGGGTAAGAAAAAATTGGAATGAGAAGGGCCAATTACTATGCATATCTTATAAAAAGCCCCTAATAATCTGGCTCCTGCAACTACCTATCCAAGCTCACTTGAATAACTTCTTAGCACATACTCTTAAACATAGCATCACACTTACCTAAGTTGATGTTCCCTGAGATTTGATAATATTTCCATTCCATGAAGATAAGAATAAATAGTATTTAAGTCCTATAAAACAGAAAAGATTTTAGATTAATAATTTAAAAATACACTTAAAAAAAGATTTTCCCTGATGCGATTCTTTCCTGAACAGCTGTTTTCCCCAACAGTAGTTGTTTATTTCCATCCGCCTTTTCTCCCACCAAAGTGCATGTCGCCTCATCGTGGAAGAGTCAGGGGACATGGATATGAGCCCCTCAAAGGCTCCAAAACTATCTTTTCGGGTATGAACTAAAGGCTGACAAAGATGATCACTCTGGGGCTTCCCTGGTGGTCCAGTGGGTAAAGAGTCTGCCTTGCAGTGCAAGGGGCACTGGTTCGATCCCTGGCCCAGGAAGATCCCACATGCCGCGGAGCAGCTGGGCTGGTGTGTCCAATTACGAGCCAGCGCTCTGGAGCACATGCACCCAGAGCTGGTGCTCTGCGATGAGAGAGACCACTGCAATGGGAGGTCCACACATGCCAAAGAATAAAGCTGAATGAAAATAATAAATAAATAAACCAAAAAAAAAAAGCTTCCTGGGATTTCTCTGGTGGTTCAGTGGTTAAGACTTCACCTTAAAACCTTTAAAATAAAGAAATAAACTTAAAAAAAAAAAAAAAAAGACTTCACCTTCCGAACTTCCCCAGTGGCTCAGATCTTAAAGACTTCACCTTCCAAGGCAGGGGGTGTGGGTTCATTTCCTGGTTGGAAAGCTAAGATTTGAAATGGCTCGTGGCCAAAAAAAAACCCCTCAAAACCCCAGGCTCATACATAGCCTAAGAGCGCTTTTCAAGCCGTCTGGCCTGGTTACAGAGAATAGACCGAGAGCTGGGAGCCACCTAAAAAAAAAAAAAAAGATCACTTTAAGGTGGATGCTGATGAAAATGAGCACCAATCACCCTTACAATCAGTCAGTTTAGGGACTGGTGCAAAGGATGAATTGCACATTGCTGAACCAGCGGCAATGAATTATGAAGGAAGTCCAATTAAAGTAACCCCAGCAACTTTGAAACTGTCTGTACAATCAAAAGCTTCCCTTGGGGGCTTTAAAATAGTACCACCTGTGGTCTTAGAGCTGAAGTGTGGTTCAGGGCCTGTGTGTATTAGTGGACAGCACTTAGTAGCTGTGGAGGAAGATGCAGAGGAGGATGTGAAACTCTAAGTATATCTGGAATGCATTCTGCCCCCCGAAAGGGGTAGCAACGTTGCCCAGAAAAAAAGTAAAGCTTGCTGCTGATGAAGATAATGAAGATGCTGATGATGACATCTTTAATAAGGAAGCTGAAGAACAAGTTCCAGCAAAGAAATCTGTATGAGATGTTCCATCCAAAACTGCACAAAAATCGAACCAGAATGGAAAAGACTCAAAACTGTCAACACCAAGATCAAAAGGTCAAGAATTCTTCAAAAAAAAAAAAAAAAAATCAAAAAAGAAAAAAAAAAAAAACCCTAAAACACAGAAAGGACCTAGATCTGAAGAAGATATTAAAACAAAAATGCAAGCAAGTATAGAAAAAGCATACTGAACAATCCTGGGCACTACTGGTAAATTAAATTCAAAGTTAGGTAGAGAGGAAACATAGTCCAAACTGAGTATCATCGACAATTCAGACTGAAGTCTCCTATCATAATCTCAAGCCCCTTTCCTCTTTGGCCACCCACCATGCCCCCTTCCAAACTGGAAGAAATCTTTTGATCTCCTAAAACACTTTCTATTGACTGCTGTGATTCAGTGAACCTTATACTTTGCTTTCTATTATTCATGCAACTGCCTCACTTCTGATCATGTTTTACTTACCTTTTTATTTGCCTAGCTGCTCAATAAATATTTGAATAAAAAATTAAAAATATAATGATATACCACAATTCTGATTTGAAGCAACAACCACTTCTGCACAATTTTTACCTATGGAAGAGTCACAAACATCTCTGAATTACAAAAGATCTGAAAAGATTAAGCAGAATTTCCTCAACTCATACAGGAACCCCTTCTCAGCATGGCTGACAACCTCTACTCAAACAATGCCAGAAATCAAAAGCCTCATTATTTCATAGAAGTCCCATTTCATTTCTAAGCAGTTATCTTTCTTCTTTAGTGATTTCCAAATATTTGAAAAGGTATTCCATCATCTTAAGTCTTTTGTTTTTTTTTTTTTTTTCTCCAGGTGACACAGACTCAGTATTTGTCAGTTCCAGATCTTTAATAAGCATCCTAACTAATGTCCTTTGAAGATGATTCTGTCAATATTCCTCTTAAAACATGACTTCAAAAAAAAAACTCTTTCAAACAGACTGAAGGGATTTCCCAGGTGGTGCAGTGGTCAAGAACCTGCCTGCAAATGCAGGAAATGCAAGAGACGTGGGTTCAATCCCTGGGTTGGGAGGATACCCTGGAAAAGGAAATGGCAACCCACTCAGTATTCTTGCCTGGAAAAATCCCATGAACAGAGGAGCCTGGTAGGCAACACTCCATGGGGTCGCAAAGAGTTGGACATGACTGAGCATGCACACATCTACAATAAGACGGTATTAGTGAAGTGTTAGTCACTCAGTCACACTCTCTTTCACTCTCAGAACTGGGAATGTTCCTCTAGACCTCACTCATGTAATTAGGTATTAATAAATACAGGTTAATACAGAAATATAGTGTAACTCAGCTAAGAGCTATGGCATAGCAAAAGGAAAACATGGAAGCAGGGAATATTCCTGACAGAAAGTATTCTGTCAGAAAGCACAAAATGCTGGTGCATGGTGATTACAAAGAAGCTTAAACTCCCTACCCCCTCCCCCCTAAAATGGTGTTCCTTATTCTCTTACAACGAGTAATGTTTTTATACCAGGGCAGACTGCTCCCAAGCACCACCCATCCTCTTTGATATGTAACTATCCAAGAGAATTATCAAATGATAGAGAAAAGAAACAGAAAAGACACCTATGACAACTTTTTTCCCATTATGCAACTTACAAGGAAGTCATAAGAAAAAAAGCAATAACCTATATTCCAAAGATTACTGCCAATTAACCATTCAATGACCACACACATCGCACATCTCTAAATCCTTACCAAAATAAGAGTGAATAAGATTTTTAAGTGCATTTTTAAAAAAGAGTTGAATAGATTAAAAGACGGAACCATAGTAATGAGCCTACAGACCTAACCAAGGTCTATAAAATTCTTAAAGAGATGGGAATACCAGACCACTTTACCTGCCTTCTAAGAAACCTGTATGCAGGACAAGAAGCAACAGTTAGAACCAGACATGGGACAATACACTGGCTCCAAATTAGGAGTATGTCAAGGCTGTATACTGCCACCCTGATTTGAATATTCCTCTTAAAACATGACTTCAAAAAACTCTTTCAAACAAAAAGATTTTTGAAGGGATTTCCCAGGTGGTGCAGTGGTCAAGAACCTGCCTGCAAATGCAGGAAATGCAAGAGACGTGGGTTCAATCCCTGGGTTGGGAGGATACCCTGGAAAAGGAAATGGCAACCCACTCAGTATTCTTGCCTGGAAAAATCCCATGAACAGAGGAGCCTGGTAGGCAACACTCCATGGGGTCGCAAAGAGTTGGACATGACTGAGCATGCACACATCTACAATAAGACGGTATTAGTGAAGTGTTAGTCACTCAGTCACACTCTCTTTCACTCTCAGAACTGGGAATGTTCCTCTAGACCTCACTCATGTAATTAGGTATTAATAAATACAGGTTAATACAGAAATATAGTGTAACTCAGCTAAGAGCTATGGCATAGCAAAAGGAAAACATGGAAGCAGGGAATATTCCTGACAGAAAGTATTCTGTCAGAAAGCACAAAATGCTGGTGCATGGTGATTACAAAGAAGCTTAAACTCCCTACCCCCTCCCCCCTAAAATGGTGTTCCTTATTCTCTTACAACGAGTAATGTTTTTATACCAGGGCAGACTGCTCCCAAGCACCACCCATCCTCTTTGATATGTAACTATCCAAGAGAATTATCAAATGATAGAGAAAAGAAACAGAAAAGACACCTATGACAACTTTTTTCCCATTATGCAACTTACAAGGAAGTCATAAGAAAAAAAGCAATAACCTATATTCCAAAGATTACTGCCAATTAACCATTCAATGACCACACACATCGCACATCTCTAAATCCTTACCAAAATAAGAGTGAATAAGATTTTTAAGTGCATTTTTAAAAAAGAGTTGAATAGATTAAAAGACGGAACCATAGTAATGAGCCTACAGACCTAACCAAGGTCTATAAAATTCTTAAAGAGATGGGAATACCAGACCACTTTACCTGCCTTCTAAGAAACCTGTATGCAGGACAAGAAGCAACAGTTAGAACCAGACATGGGACAATACACTGGCTCCAAATTAGGAGTATGTCAAGGCTGTATACTGCCACCCTGCTTATTTAACTTATATGCAGAACACATCATGGGAAATGCCAGGCTGAATGAAGCACAAGCTAGAATCAAGATTGCCAGGAAAAATATCAATAACCTCAGATATGCACATGACACCATCCTCATGGCAGAAAGCAAAGAGGAACTAAAGAGCCTCTTAATGAAGGTGTAAGAGGAGAGTGAAACAGCTGGTTTAAAAGTCAACGTTCAAAAAACTAAGATCATGGCATCTGGTCCCATCACGTCATGGCAAATAGATTTGGAAATAGTGACAGACTTTATTTTCTTGGGCTCCAAAATGCAGCCATGAAATTAAAAGACATTTGCTCCTTGGAAGAAAACCTATGACAAACCTAGACAGCATATTAAAAAGCAGAGACATCACTTTACCAACAAAGGTTGGCATAGTCAGTTACGGTTTTCCC
This sequence comes from Tragulus kanchil, assembly GCA_022376925.1. Lineage (NCBI taxonomy): Eukaryota > Metazoa > Chordata > Mammalia > Artiodactyla > Tragulidae > Tragulus > Tragulus kanchil. The sequence goes on along the minus strand of JAIOJX010000029.1, from coordinate 48,847,388 downwards.
AGTAGTCACATGTGGATGTGATAGCTGGACCATAAAGAAGGCTGGGCGCTGAAGAAATGATACTTTCAAAATGAGGTTTTAGAGAAGACTCCTGAGAGTCTGCCATGGACTGAAAGGCGGTCAATCAGTCAACTCGAAAAGAAATCAACCTTGAAAATTCATTGGAAAACACTGATGCTAGAGTTGAAGTTCCAATACTTTGGCCACCTGAAGCGAACAGCCAACTCATTGGAAAAGACACTGATCTGGGAAAGACTGAGGGCAGGAGGAGAAGGGGGTGATAGAAGATGAGACAGTTGGACAGAATCACTAACTCAGTGGCATCAGTTTGAGCAAGCTTTGGGAGATGGTAAAGGACAGTGAAGTCTGGTGTGCTGCAGTCCGTGGGGTCACAAAGAGTCGGACACAACTGAGTGATTGAACAACAACAAAAATTCTATAAAACAGCAGATGGGAAAGTGATACTGTCAACTGTACTTCTTAAGAGGGCTACAATGAAAGTCTTATCCCTTATGTTCTTTTGCAATGAGACATTTGTCACTCATCTCCCTCATCAAAAACTGAAAACTAGGTAACATCCCCATAGATGTGGGTGGCCCTTTAATTTGTTCTGATCCAAAGTATGTGGCTGAAGTGAGGTTGTGTAACTTCTAAGATTCAAATACCCTGAGACCACTGATGTTGTAAGGAAGCCCAAAATAGTCTGAGAGAGAAAGGCCAATGGAGCAGCATCAAAGAATCAGATATGTGATTGCTTTTTGGATCAAACTAGCTACCAGCTGTATGTAAAAGTGTTCTATCTTAGATTGGGACTTAAACCCAAAACCCAGTTTGGGATTTGAACTCATGTGGCTGGGACTCAAACCCAGCCAAAACCCACCATACTTGGTTTCAGGACCTAACGGAGCTCAGGTTCTTCATGTCTCTTCGCACAAAAGAATTCAGTGCGAGACAAAGTAACAGGTAAGAAATGGATTTATTCAGATTCAGAGAAAAGTACACTCCACAGACAGACTGTAGGCCATCACAGAGCAAATCCAGCCACCCCCAAAACATGGCATTCTTAGCTTTTATGGGCTGGGTAATTCCATACGCTAATGAGTGGGAGGATTATTCCAGTTCTTTTGGGGAATGGGCGGAACTGTCATGGTACCTCTCGGTGTGTCATTTAGCTTACTGACTGAGGATCAAGGTCTAGTCTGCCATCTTGGACCCATTTGACTCTAATGGGTTTATGCTGTGTCCTTGGGCTATGTCATTATTTCAAAACGTATGCCCTGCCCCTTTCCCTAACCCTTATATATGGAACTAAGAGCATGACAGAAATCAAGGTTCTAGCCAAAACTTTCTGAACTGAGGTAATAAACAGTCCTGACAAAAGTCTGGTTCATAGTGAGCTCTCACTGAGCCTACAAACCCACCAAAAAGTCTCTCTCCAACTCCCAAATATGTAACTAGATTTATACAACTAGCAGTTAGAATAACCCTCACAAATGATCCTATGTGGTAAAAGCAGTCAGAGTGGAAAAGGCCAAGTGTAAACCTCTGCATGCATGCACGCATGCTAAGAATTTGCTTCAGTCGTGTCCAACTCTGTGTAACTCAGTGGACTACAGCTTGTGAGACTCCTCTGTCTATGGAATTCTCCAGTTAAGAATACTGGAATGGATTCCCATGCCATTTTCCAGGGGATCTTCCTGACCCAGGGACTGAATCCATGTCTTCTGGGTCTACCTGCATTGGCAGGTGGGTTCTTTACCACTAGTACCACCTGGGAAGCCCTCTGAAACTGCCCCATTCCCCAGAACAAGACAAAATAAAAAAATAAAAGACAATATTCCTTTCCAAGGGCAAAGCAGCAAAGACTAGCTACCAGCTGTATGTAAAAGTGTTCTATCTTAGATTGGGACTTAAACCCAAAACCCAGTTTGGGATTTGAACTCATGTGGCTGGGACTCAAACCCAGCCAAAACCCACCATACTTGGTTTCAGGACCTAACGGAGCTCAGGTTCTTCATGTCTCTTCGCACAAAAGAATTCAGTGCGAGACAAAGTAACAGGTAAGAAATGGATTTATTCAGATTCAGAGAAAAGTACACTCCACAGACAGACTGTAGGCCATCACAGAGCAAATCCAGCCACCCCCAAAACATGGCATTCTTAGCTTTTATGGGCTGGGTAATTCCATACGCTAATGAGTGGGAGGATTATTCCAGTTCTTTTGGGGAATGGGCGGAACTGTCATGGTACCTCTCGGTGTGTCATTTAGCTTACTGACTGAGGATCAAGGTCTAGTCTGCCATCTTGGACCCATTTGACTCTAATGGGTTTATGCTGTGTCCTTGGGCTATGTCATTATTTCAAAACGTATGCCCTGCCCCTTTCCCTAACCCTTATATATGGAACTAAGAGCATGACAGAAATCAAGGTTCTAGCCAAAACTTTCTGAACTGAGGTAATAAACAGTCCTGACAAAAGTCTGGTTCATAGTGAGCTCTCACTGAGCCTACAAACCCACCAAAAAGTCTCTCTCCAACTCCGAAGTATGTAACTAGATTTATACAACTAGCAGTTAGAATAACCCTCACAAATGATCCTATGTGGTAAAAGCAGTCAGAGTGGAAAAGGCCAAGTGTAAACCTCTGCATGCATGCACGCATGCTAAGAATTTGCTTCAGTCGTGTCCAACTCTGTGTAACTCAGTGGACTACAGCTTGTGAGACTCCTCTGTCTATGGAATTCTCCAGTTAAGAATACTGGAATGGATTCCCATGCCATTTTCCAGGGGATCTTCCTGACCCAGGGACTGAATCCATGTCTTCTGGGTCTACCTGCATTGGCAGGTGGGTTCTTTACCACTAGTACCACCTGGGAAGCCCTCTGAAACTGCCCCATTCCCCAGAACAAGACAGTAAGTAAAAGACAATATTCCTTTTCCAAAGGGGCAAAGCAGCAAAGACTAGTGCCTCCAGTATAAGACTTCAAATATACAGGATGGTCCTTCTCATGCATGATCTGCAAAAAGCAAATGGGCCCTTAAAAAAATGACTACCGACTGCCAGAGACTTAACCAAATTTTAGCCCCTGGCAAGTTCCAAGTCCCAGACACAATGGTGTTGAAGGAACTGATTAATTAAGCTTCGAATATTGATTTCTTGAGTATATTCTTTCCCATTCCAGTTACTAAAGTAAAAAGCACAAGAAACAGCTTGCAATTGCGTAAGACAGTATTAACTTACAGTTTTGCCTAAGGGCTATTTTAATTTTCTCAGTTTCTGTTGTAATATAACCTGAAGGCAACTAGACCACCTGACACATTATATACATATTTGCTGACTGGAGAATAAGCAAGGGGTACCTGGTACGGTGGAGTCTTGGGAATACACTCACAACTCCAGAAAATGAGATATTAACTCTGTGAAAGCTCGAAGACCTGCAACTTTAATGTTTTTGAGGGTACAGTGTTCAAGTGCAATACAAGACTTCCCTTCCAAAGTAAAAAAACAAACTGGTGAGACTTCAGCTTTCATTAAGGTGGAGTAAAAGGGACTGGTCTTAACTTCCACTAAAAATAACGGAAAATAGTAAATAAATAAAACATTCTTACAGAGACAGACACCAGGGGAAAAAAGATAGTGACACTTGAGAGAGGGGAAACAAATGACTGGTGGTATCTTGAGAAAAATTACCTGCCTATCAAGGAACACATAGCTTAAGTTTGCAGAGCACAACAGAGTTTATGCATACTACATAGAAAAAAAAGAAAGTTCTGCAAACCTACAGAGGGTCTCACTGCAAGCCTACAGAGGGTCTCAATGGAGTGAGTACCAATCACTTCATGTGCATGATGAAATTCCTGAATTCAGGGCCACCTGAAGGGATTAGACTGCTGCTATTGCTTAGTCACTTCAGTCGTGTCTGACTCTGTGTGACTCCATGGACTGCAGCTCATCAGGCTCCTCTGTCCACGGAATTCTCTAGGCAAGAATACTGGAGTAGGTTCCCATGCTCTCCTCCAGGGGATCTTCCCAACCCAAGGATGAAACCCGGGTGCCCTGCGTTTCAGGCAGATTCCTCACCAGTGAGCCATCAGGGAAGCCGTATATATGTATGTATGTGTATATACATATACATATATATATGTATATACACATACACATATATACATCTGAGACCCCATGGACTTTAGTTCGCCAGGCTTCTCTGTCTATGGAATTTTCTAGGCAAGAATACTGGAGTGGGTTGCCATTTCCTTTTACAGAAGGGATTAGAGTAGTGGTCCTCAATCAAGACTGATTTAGCCCCTTGGGTGACCCAGTAATACTTGGAAATTTTAGGGGTTGTCATAATTGGGTGGGGTGGAAGCTCGGGGTATTGTTCCTATCAAGAAGTGACTATAAGCCAGAGATGCTGCTAAACATCCTAGATGTCCAAGACAAGGTCTTAGAATTAAGAATTCTCTGGGCCAAAACAACAATAATTCTGAGGTTTAAACTTCCTGAATTATAGGGAACAATACCCAAAACTCACATAGGGACCAGAAGAGTTACTATTCCAACCAGGGAAAATGGAAAAAATCTCATTAATTCAGAACACATTTAGCAGAATATTCTGGAGCCTTTGGATTTCGTATTGAGGCAAAATTAATGTCTCACTAAATGCTACTCTGGTATCACACAGTATAGCTCAAAAAACAGCCCCAAAGGATCAAAAAATTTCCAACCTACTTAACTCTGTCTCAGAAAAATATTTACAGGATATAAAAAATACCCAGCACATAGAAAAGTAAACTTCACAATCTCTGGTATTCCATCAAAAAACATCAGGCATGCAAAGAAACAGGAAAAAACACCCATGATGAGGAAAAAAAAAATCAAAATCAACCTGGTAATTATCAGGGCTTTCCAGTGGGTAGGGAACACTGTCCTGCAGTGCAAGGGGCGCCGGTTTGATCTCTGGCCTGGGAAGATCCCACGTGCCGCAGAGCGGCTGGACTGATGTGTCCAATTACCGAGCAGGAGCTCTGGAGCGCATGCGCCCAGAGCCGGTGCTCTGCAACAAGAGAGGCCACTGAGATGGGAGGCCCACATGGGCCAAAGAACAAAGATGGGTGAAAATAAACAAATCAATGAACAAAAGAAGTGGCCTGCCCGCCCCGTTCCCTCCCCAACCAGCCCCCACCCCCTCCAAAAAAGGGGAAAAAAAAAAAACCTGGTAATTATCAGATAACAGAGTTCATACAAAAAGACATTTAAGAACTTATTTTAAAAACTTATTAAAGCTATATTCCTTATGTTCAGGAAAATATAGAATAGATTAACCATATAAGAAGGGGTATTAAAAAAAAAAATTCCAGGACTTCCCAGGTGGTCCATTGGTTAAGGAATCCACCTGCCAATGCAGGGTACATGCATTCGATCTCTGGCCCAGGAAGATTCCACGTGCCATGGAGCAACTACGCCCATGCAACATAACCACTGAGCATCAGCTCAGCACCCAAGAGCTGGTATTTCGCAACAAGAGAAGTAACAAAATAAGAAGCCCAAGCACCACAATTAGAGAAAGCCCAAGGCCAGCCACAAAGATCCAGTGCAGGCCAAATTAATTTATTAATTTTAAAAAACAGGGGAAGGAGGTGCTTCCCTGGTGGCTCAGACAGTAAATAAAATGGAGGAAGGAGATCAAGATAGCAGATTAGAAAGGTTCTGAGTTCACCTGCTCCCCCCAACCCCCGTAAAAACGAACACATCAAAAATACTTCTATTTGGGGATTCCCTGTGGTCCAGTGGGTAAGGACACTGCCTTGAAGTGCAAGGCGCACCAGTTTGATCCCTGGCCTGGGAAGATCCCACGTGCCATGGAGCAGCTGGACCGATGTGTCCAATTACCAAGCCGGAGATCTGGAGCGCATGCGTCCAGAGCCAGTGCTCTGCAACAAGAGAGGCCACTGTGATGGGAGGCCCACATGGGCCAAAGAACCAAGATGGATGAAACTACATAAATGAAAGACCAATAGAAGTGGCCCCCCCGCAAAAAAATACTTAAAAATACATCTATTTGGGTAGCAATTCTCACTGAAAACAAACTGGAGACTGGCAGAAAGGCTCTTACACAACCAAGGCTGTAAAGAAAGATCCACATGAAGTCAGGTAAGAAGGAAGGAGAAGCAACCAGGTCAAGACCTGTGCCTCTAGGAGTGGTATTACATGGGCTTGGAGACCACCCTGAACAGCGAGGAGTTTGAACCACAAAATGGGCAATTATCGTGAGCCCTCAGGATACAGTACCAGAAAGGTAAGTCCACTTGTCTGACTTGCAGACCAGTGGGACTAGCAGGGAGGCTATGAGACATCCATAGACTTTGCTTGCTTGCTTGCACTCAAAACAAGATGGAGAAAGTAACTGAAAATGCTAGCAACTCTAGCAGGGTTCCTACTTCTGTCTCAGTGTGCTCCCCAGTCCATGATGGCGGCAGCTTCAGTTCCTCTTGCTCCACAGCACAGCTCCCCACTGGGGCAGAGGCTGATTCTGTGGCAGGCAGAGCCAGCTCAGACCTAGCACTGCATCTGACTGGGGTGAAGGCAACCATTACTGGCATTTATGAGAATAGCAGATGAGAAGTAGTTTGGAGCTCCACTATGTTAGCACTGCCCCCGCATGTACCTGGACCCACAGCGACTGCCCACTCTGGCCCCTTGTACTCCAGCACTCATACCTGGTCGGGTGAAAATACCAAAGTTGGAAGAGGTAGGGACACACATTTACAGAAAATGGAAATGCTGGTCATTTATTTTAAATATAGCAGTGTGTACATGTCCATTCCAAACAACCCAATTAACCCTTCCTCCATCCTTCCCCCTGCCAACCACAATGTTCATTCTCTAAGTCTGTGAGGCTCTTCCTGTTTTTCAAGTTCATTTGTATCATTTTGTTTTAGATTTCACATATAGGAGGTGTCATACAGTGTTTCTCCTTCCCTGTTTTTCTTCACTCAGTATGACAGTCTAAACATAAGAGCTTTTACACAGCAAAGGGAACCAATGACAAAAAAAGACAATCAACTGCAAAATGAGAGAAAATATTTACAAATGGTATGACTGACAAGGGCTTAATATCCAAAATACATAGTTATATAACTCAGTATCAAAGAAACAATCAGGGCTTCCCTGGTAGCTCAGTGATGAAGAGTATGCTTGCCAATGCAAGGAGTATGCTTGCCAAAACAAACTGGAGACTGGCAGAAAGGCTCTTACACAACCAAGGCTGTAAAGAAAGATCCACATGAAGTCAGGTAAGAAGGAAGGAGAAGCAACCAGGTCAAGACCTGTGCCTCTAGGAGTGGTATTACATGGGCTTGGAGACCACCCTGAACAGCGAGGAGTTTGAACCACAAAATGGGCAATTATCGTGAGCCCTCAGGATACAGTACCAGAAAGGTAAGTCCACTTGTCTGACTTGCAGACCAGTGGGACTAGCAGGGAGGCTATGAGACATCCATAGACTTTGCTTGCTTGCTTGCACTCAAAACAAGATGGAGAAAGTAACTGAAAATGCTAGCAACTCTAGCAGGGTTCCTACTTCTGTCTCAGTGTGCTCCCCAGTCCATGATGGCGGCAGCTTCAGTTCCTCTTGCTCCACAGCACAGCTCCCCACTGGGGCAGAGGCTGATTCTGTGGCAGGCAGAGCCAGCTCAGACCTAGCACTGCATCTGACTGGGGTGAAGGCAACCATTACTGGCATTTATGAGAATAGCAGATGAGAAGTAGTTTGGAGCTCCACTATGTTAGCACTGCCCCCGCATGTACCTGGACCCACAGCGACTGCCCACTCTGGCCCCTTGTACTCCAGCACTCATACCTGGTCGGGTGAAAATACCAAAGTTGGAAGAGGTAGGGACACACATTTACAGAAAATGGAAATGCTGGTCATTTATTTTAAATATAGCAGTGTGTACATGTCCATTCCAAACAACCCAATTAACCCTTCCTCCATCCTTCCCCCTGCCAACCACAATGTTCATTCTCTAAGTCTGTGAGGCTCTTCCTGTTTTTCAAGTTCATTTGTATCATTTTGTTTTAGATTTCACATATAGGAGGTGTCATACAGTGTTTCTCCTTCCCTGTTTTTCTTCACTCAGTATGACAGTCTAAACATAAGAGCTTTTACACAGCAAAGGGAACCAATGACAAAAAAAGACAATCAACTGCAAAATGAGAGAAAATATTTACAAATGGTATGACTGACAAGGGCTTAATATCCAAAATACATAGTTATATAACTCAGTATCAAAGAAACAATCAGGGCTTCCCTGGTAGCTCAGTGATGAAGAGTATGCTTGCCAATGCAGGAGACAAGGGTTCAATCCCTGATCCGGGAAGATCCCACATGCTGTGCAGCAACTAGGCCCATGAGCTGCAACTATTGAGCCTGTTCTCTAGAGCCTTGGAGCCGCAACTACTGAAGTCCATGTGCCCCAGAGCACGAGTACCATAAAAAGAAGCCTGCTTAATTACTTCAACTAGAGAGTAGCCCCCATTCCCTGCAACTAGAGAAGAGCCTGTGACAGCAGTGAAAATACAGAATAGGGCTTCCCTGGTGGTCCAGCGGTTAAAGAGTCTGCCTTGCAGTGCAAGGGGGCACTGGTTTGATCCCTGGACCACGAAGATCCCATATGCCGCTGAGCAGCTGAACCAGTGTGTACAATTACGAGCCAGCGCTCTGGAAAACATGCGCCCACAGCCAGTGCCCTGCAATGAGAGAGGCCACTGCAATGGGAGGCCCACATAGGCCAAAGAATCAAGACAGATGAAAATAAATAAATAAATAAACCAATAAAAGAGGCCAAAAAATTTTTTTTAATTCTAAAAAAAAAAAAGAATAGCCAAAAATTAAAAAAAAAAAAAAAAGTAACATCTCAAAAGATGGGGCAGAAGAAATGAAAGCCATTTTTCCAAAGATACACAGATGGCCAATAAGCATATGAAAAGAGCATAACATCACTAATCAGTAGAGAAACACTGATCATACCATAATTAAATACCACCTTACTCCTGTTACAATGGTTATCAGCAGAAAGATCATAAATAACAAATGCTGGCAAAGATTTGGGGATAAGATTTCCATGCAAGGAAAGGGAATGTAAATTAGTGCAGCCACTACAGAAAACAGTATGGAGGTTCCTCAAAAGAAACTAAAAATAGAGCTACCATAAGATCCAGGAATTACACTCCTAGGTATATGACTAAAGAAAATGAAAACACTGATTTAAACAGATACATGCAACCAATGTTCATAGTACCACTATTTACATACAATAGACAAGATATGGGAGGAACTAATTGTCCATCGACAGATGAGTGAAGATGATGTAGTATCAGTATATATGTGCACACAAACAGATATGCACACAATGGAATATTGCTCGGCCATGAAAAGGAGTGCAATTTTGCCATGTTTAAGAACACAGATGGACCTGGAAGGTATTATGCCTAGTGAGATAAATCAGACAGAGAAAGACAAATACTGTATGTTATCACTTACATGTGGAATCTAGCAGCAGGGAGAGAGACAAGATAGGGGAAGGAGATTAGGAAGTATAAACTACTAAATGTAAAAAAGATACAAGAATGTAAAGTAAGCATAGAAATACAGCCAATATATTATAACAACTTTAAATGGAGTATAATCTACAAAAAGGAATGGCTATACTGAATGGCTATGTTGTATGTATGAAACTAATCCTGTACAATATTGTAAATCAACTATATTTAGATTAAAAAAATAAATACAAATAAATAAAACATGGGAAAAAGACGGAAAAAAAACAGAGCACTGAACAGAGCACCAGTGAGATAGGGAACAACTTCCCAGCAAAAGTATAACTGGAGTCACTGTGAAGAAGACAAAGAATAAAAATATAATTTGGAAAACGGTGGAAATTTTTCCTTATTTGATAAAAACAAAACAAAACTATAAGCTTGCACATTCAAAAGCTCAACAAAACACAGACAAACAGAAAATAAACGACAGCAAAGTACATTATCAAATTGCTTAAAAAATGATAAAAAGGGCTTCCCTGGTGGCTCAGATGCTAAAGAATCCACCTGTGATGCATGAGACCTGGGTTCTATCCCTGGGTTGGGAAGATCCCCTGGAGAAAGGAATGGCTATAAACTCCAGTATTCCTGCCTGGAGAATTTCATGGACAGAGAAGCCTGGCAGGCTACAGTTCATGGGGTACAAAACTCAAGCATAAGAAATATGAAATAAACAATAGCAAAGCACATTATCAAATTTAAAAAATGACAGAAGATCATAAAAGTATAGAGAACTTCCCTGGTGGTACAGTGAGTAAGAATTCACTTGCCAATGCAGGGGCATGGGTTCGATCTCTGGTGTGGGTAGACCCCCACATGCCATGGAGCAAATAAGTCCACGTGCCACAACTACCGAGGCCGCACTCGAGGATCTGTGAGCCACAACTACCAAAGCCCACATGCCTAGAGCCTGTACTCTGCAACAAGAGAAGTCACAGTCATGGGAGTCCATATGCCAGAATCAAGAGTGGCCCCCTACTCACCACAAACAGAGAAGGCCTGTGTGCAGCAACAAAGACTCAAGGCAATCAAAAAGAACAAGAAAGGGAAAAAAAGCAACTAGAGAAGGAAGATAAATTACACAGTAAGAGTAAGAAATAATTAGAATTACAGAACACTCCAGTTAGAAACAATGCAATCCAGACAACATTGCAGTTAACACCTTGAAAGTCACAAAATTATCTAGAATACTCTTCCCGGTCAAAATACCTTTCAAATACGAAAGCAAAATATTTTTCACGTATACAAAGACTGAATCAATCAATCATCAGTAGATTTGCTCTTTCAAAAAAAAAATGTTAAGTCATTTCCATAAAGAAGAAAACAATACCAGATAGAAATCTGGAGCTACACAAAGGAATGAAGAAAACTGGAAATGGTAACTACATGGGTAAATATAAATATTTTTTTTTATTAACAGACAATTGACTATTAAAAGATACAGCAATAACACTGATTACAGCATATTATGAGGTTTATAATATGTTTACAAGTAAAAGGCACTATAAAGTACAAAGGCCAGGAGGTAAAAATGTAAGTATTAATATTGTAAGGTTCTTGTACGAGATGAGAAACAGTATAATATCACTTGAAAGTTGACTGTGATAAGTTTAGGATGTATACTATAAACCTTAATTAACCTGAAAATTTGCAGATTCTTTTGGATTCTCTACCATACAGTAACATATCCTGTGAACAATAACAGTATTGTTTCCTTCCCTATATATATATATATACACACACACACACACATAAGTTTTTTCCCCTTAGCTTTAATGCATGAGCTAGGGCTTCCAAAACAATGGCTGGTAGGTGCAGTCATATACTACAAACACAGCTGCTGAGGTTAAGAGTCACCATAATCTGGCCAGACACCCACAAAATACCTATCCCATGGAAATGTGCTTGTTATTTTCTGATATCAAGGCAGTTTTGTTTTAGTGGCAAACAAGTTTGGAAAACTGTAACACAAAAAGGTTATGTATGCATAGCAAACAAAATTAGAAGTCCCAAAACCTGACCAGCCAGATGAGGAGGCCATGTTTTCTGAGATTTTTCAACTGAATCGTGACACATAATTTCCATTGTTTTCAAGTCAGAGGATATCTTTGATACATCATGGCGTTGATGATGCCATGAACAGCTGACAAAGAATTAGGAATTCACTTTTCAATTTTAAAGTCTAAGTGAGAATATCATTTACAAGTTTCTCCAATTCTTCGCTTGAAGAGAGCTGACAGTGTTTATGAGCTTCAGATTCTGAAAATCCTTCTTCAAATATCTAAAAGTTGCTATTTTATTTGTCTATCTTCAACAATTTGATCATTTTATATGCTGTTCTCCAATAGCATCTATAAATGGTGACCACATGGACTTGAAGAGTATTAGGATTACTCCTATCAAGAGTTGGCAAACTTTTTCTATAAAGGGTCAAGCAGTAAATACTCTAGATTTTCTGGGCCATATGGTTATGGTACAGCTACTAATCCACTTTGTCTCTGCAGCAGTGAAAATAACCAAAGGCAAAAAAAAAAAAAGGTAGATGAATGGGGGTGGGTATATTTCAATAAAACTTTATTTACAAAATAGCTGGTAGGCTGATTTTGTCCCCAGGCAATACTCTGTCAAGTCCTAATGCATGTGTGTATGGGTCTGTGTGTGCTTCTATGTGTTTGTGTCTGTCTGTGTGTCCAGTTATTCAGTCATGTCCAACTCTTTGCGACCCCATGGACAGAGGAATCTCATGGGGTAATTTCCAACTCCAGGGGATCTTCCTGATCTAGGGATGGAAGCCATGTCTCAGTTCTCCTACATTAGTAGGTAGATTCTTTACCACTGCATCACCTGGGAAGCCCAAGTCCTAATGGGTCAAAAATATCTACCAAGGAAGTCAAGCCATGAATGAACACGTCGTTGGTGAATACCTCAACTTATAGAGTCTTGGTGGAAACTGGAAACATCAGTTTCATTTTTCCAGCCTTCCATAAAACCATGGCACAGGCAAATGATCCAAGTATTACCAATCAGACATCTATATTCACCATAAACTTTTAACCTAGTGATACCAGGAAGCAAGAACTATACAGAATTCACTTGGGCAGCTAGTGGTTAAAGGTTCTGTCAATGCATGCAATGTATAGTGTACACAGTCAGCACTGCAAGTTACAGTATCCACTGTGTTCAATGCAAGTAATGATAGTATCTGTACCAAATATGTGATAAGGAGTATGGATCATGGTTATCTAGCCCCAAGTACTCTCCCCTATTTGGTCACTACCCACTATCCTTTAAATAAATTCCTTTTCTTTAACTTGACCAGAATTGGAGTTTGCTGCATGTAAGTTACAACATGAAAGACTCTTACAGTAGCACCATCATATCACTTGGGAAGTTGGCAAAAGTGTAAATTTCCATAACAAAGGAATCAGAGCCTCTAGGAGTAGGACCTAGCAATCTGTGTTTTAATGAAGTCCTACAGGTGGTTCTGATGCACAATAAAGTTTAGAGCAAGTGGTTTGTTGGTAGGATCTATGCCATACCAGGGCTTCCTGTGTGGCACAGTGGTAAAGAACCCACCGGCTAAGGCAGTAAACACAAGAGATGTAGGTTCGACCTGGGATGGAAAGATCCCCGGGAATAGGAAATGGTAACTCACTCCAGTATTCTTGCCTGGAAAATACCATGGACTGAAGGGCATGCCAGGCTACAGTCCACAGGGCCGACTAGTAACCAAATGCACACACACCCCACTCTGGGTTATCTGGCTGATAATCTCTTAAAGAGGAGGGACACAATCACCAAGATATCTAGCAAATTCTAGACCTTTCAGTGCACCTGGTTTTAGGGTCACAAGATGCTAAGCATTTATGAAAGGACAGAAAATAATCTTCCAGAACAAAGAATGGTTGTAGCAGCGAAATGATTAATTCTATCATACAACATGGGTGGCTATGGCTTTTGGTCTATATGGGGCAGCAAGTATTGACAGCTGTTGACTGTGTAATGCTGGTCTTAGAAAGTGGTTTCTTGTGGTTTCTGTACCAATTATCCCTAACACAGGCTTAAGGTACTGCACTATCTGTTGGGTTCCTGGTGTGTCCAAGATCAATAAAAGCTATTATAAAAACCCAAAACAAACAACTCTGACAGAGGCAGACTGGAAGTTTTACAGACATTTTTAGGTAATAAAAAATGTAAACACTATATTTAAGGCAATGTTAATTATTTAGACTGTGTACTTGAAAGCTGCTCTATAAAACTTCAGAGAGGGAAATCATGAGGAAGATGGAAAAACTAGGAATTTACGACATTCCAGGTCAGTAATAACCTAAATCACACACTGGTTCTATAACTACAAAATAGTCAAGAAATTATCCTGGGGCACAGGGTCACAAAGAGTCGGACATGACTGAGCAACTGGACACACACACACTAAAAGACAAATACTAACTCAGGATTAGAGAATAAAAATAATCAGTGTCACTTGGGTAAAAAGATGAGGAAGTGGTGATGACACAGCACATTCTAAAACATTAGCAACATCCTCTACAGCTATGCATGAGTGTAGGTGGGTAAGCTGAGGTGGGTGAGACCACTGACATTCTACAAGCTGCCCTTCAAACGACCGATACCTAATGCATTCACTACAGGTATATTCTATGGCTTTTCAATTTTGTGGTTAAATGAAATATTCAATTCCTATTTGTAATTCTGTATGTATGAGGAATGAATACTTCTGTTATATATACACTTCTAATTAAGCATTCTGGGATTTCTATGCCCTTCTCCAGTGCTGTAGCAAGCAGCGTGCTGCTCTCAGCAGCTATGTATCTCCATTCAGCTGACTGCGTTCTACACATGCTTATAAAACCAATTAAACTTCCAAAACTCAAATTGGAATGCTTAAAGCAATTCTGAATTTTTCTGTTTCTCAAAGTCTAAATCCAGTGAATTTCTTATCTACCATATACTTAAGTCATCACAACTTTCAGTACAACAATTATCTAAAACATTCATCAGTCAAGATATTTTAATCATTATCTCGCAATTTTAATTAAAAAACACTCTCAGGAGACTTTTCTCATGGACCAGTGATTGAGAATCTGCCTTGCAATACGGGAGACCTGAGTTCAATCCCTGGCTGAGGAACTAAGATCCTGCATGCCTTGGAGTAACTAAGCCCATGTCCTAAAACTAAGCCCACCCTGACACAACTAGAGAGCCCACGTACCACAACTAAGACCTGAGGCACCCAAGTAAATAAATATTAACAACAACACAACCTCTCAGGATGGATCTCTAAGGTCAATACAGATTCAAATCCAAGGTATACACATTCTGCAGCTGTAACTGTATCATCAAAACTTACGATGAAAAATTCTTTCCAAAGTATTATTAGGCTGACTGCAGTCTAACAATGTGGTTAAAAATTTAAGATGCTGAACACAGCTGCAGTTTCCAATTCTGCCTCTCTTAGTTATTGACCATTTAACACTGGATAATCTGCTTAACATTTATTTTTTGTACAATCGGATGATAAACAGATTCCTTTTAAAGATAAAATTTTTAAAAATACCCATTAAATGTGTAGCACAGAAACTAACACATGTCCAGAGTTAATAATCATTTTAGTCCTATGTTTTATATGTTTGCATTACAGAATTACAAAAGTTAAATTATCAGCAGACTATTAAAACTATGAAACATTTTCAGTAATATCTCCAAGTTAGCATGCCCATATATTAAATATTCCATTGGTTTTATCACTCATGAAGGTGTAAATATATTCTGCAAAATGGCAATAAAAAACTACAACACTTACCACACCTGAAGCCCACACCACAGATTCTAAAAGGCATTTCCTACTATAAGGAACCTAGTTCCCTAGATAAATGGCTAATTTCAGTAGCAGGGCAAGGAAAGCAAAAGCCTGGAATACATTTTGGGGCCAGAAAGTAAGGTATTACTTAAAGATTACTTCTAGCTGTTAGTCGCTGAGTCATGTACAACTCTTTTGCAACGCCATAGACTGTTGCCTGTCAGACTCCTCTGTCTGTTGAGATTTCCTAGGTAAGAATACTGGAGTTATTTGCCATTCCCTTCTCAAAGGATCTTCCTGACTCAGGGAATGAACTCATGTCTCCTACCTGGCAGGTGTACTCTTCACCGCTGAGCCACCCAGGAAGCCGCTAAGAGACTACTGGACTATGCCAAAGTTCTTAGGAGAAGGAGGAGAGGGGAAAGTGGGGAAAGTTTTTCTATACAGAACACCTGCTAATAAATGTACAGAAGGAATAAACCGCCTCACTTTCTACTGCACAATGAACATTTTTACCTGGTGACCCCTCAGTATCTCAAGCGCAATATATCCAAAGCTAAACTGATTATCTGCCCCTAGCTGTGCTGTGCTCCTAGGTTCCTGGATTTAGGTGACAGTTCTCACCTTCAGCAGCTCTGGGGAGAGATCTGTCAATTCTACTTTCTAAACACCTCTGTTCACCATCTCTAACTGAAGCAATTTAGAGAGTTGTCATTTCTTACTGGGTAACAGAAAACAGGATTCTTGCCTATGATCTGGCCCCCAGTAATCCATTTTTCAGAGAGCTGCCAGAGTGATCTTTCTAAAAAGATAGAACAAACTTAACAAAGAGAACATAATCCTTCATGTTCAGGTTCCTGACCATGCCTTCAGCCTCATCTATTTTACTACTCAGTTTTATCCCAATGTTCCAGCTACCCAGGCAACTTACAGGTCCATACCAACCTCATCTTGTAGCCTTAGAAAATGCTGTTCCCTTTTCAGGAAAAACATACTTCCTTCTTTGCTCTTTTTATTACCATATATTAAATATTCCATTGGTTTTATCACTCATGAAGGTGTAAATATATTCTGCAAAATGGCAATAAAAAACTACAACACTTACCACACCTGAAGCCCACACCACAGATTCTAAAAGGCATTTCCTACTATAAGGAACCTAGTTCCCTAGATAAATGGCTAATTTCAGTAGCAGGGCAAGGAAAGCAAAAGCCTGGAATACATTTTGGGGCCAGAAAGTAAGGTATTACTTAAAGATTACTTCTAGCTGTTAGTCTCTGAGTCATGTACAACTCTTTTGCAACGCCATAGACTGTTGCCTGTCAGACTCCTCTGTCTGTTGAGATTTCCTAGGTAAGAATACTGGAGTTATTTGCCATTCCCTTCTCAAAGGATCTTCCTGACTCAGGGAATGAACTCATGTCTCCTACCTGGCAGGTGTACTCTTCACCGCTGAGCCACCCAGGAAGCCGCTAAGAGACTACTGGACTATGCCAAAGTTCTTAGGAGAAGGAGGAGAGGGGAAAGTGGGGAAAGTTTTTCTATACAGAACACCTGCTAATAAATGTACAGAAGGAATAAACCGCCTCACTTTCTACTGCACAATGAACATTTTTACCTGGTGACCCCTCAGTATCTCAAGCGCAATATATCCAAAGCTAAACTGATTATCTGCCCCTAGCTGTGCTGTGCTCCTAGGTTCCTGGATTTAGGTGACAGTTCTCACCTTCAGCAGCTCTGGGAGAGATCTGTCAATTCTACTTTCTAAACACCTCTGTTCACCATCTCTAACTGAAGCAATTTAGAGAGTTGTCATTTCTTACTGGGTAACAGAAAACAGGATTCTTGCCTATGATCTGGCCCCCAGTAATCCATTTTTCAGAGAGCTGCCAGAGTGATCTTTCTAAAAAGATAGAACAAACTTAACAAAGAGAACATAATCCTTCATGTTCAGGTTCCTGACCATGCCTTCAGCCTCATCTATTTTACTACTCAGTTTTATCCCAATGTTCCAGCTACCCAGGCAACTTACAGGTCCATACCAACCTCATCTTGTAGCCTTAGAAAATGCTGTTCCCTTTTCAGGAAAAACATACTTCCTTCTTTGCCTAACTTTTATATATTCTAATCTACAGTCAAGTCAGGGTTCCCTTTTCTAAAACAAATTGAATGACGTGTGCCTACCCTCTGCTTCTCTCTCCCAACAGCCCTCCTACAAACTCCTGAGCATCTGACATGTGCAACTGTCACAATACTTAACCAGATGGTATTTTAATTGTCTGTGTACTTGTCTATTTCCTCCACTAAGAACTTTAATCTTTTCTTCCTAGGACTTAAAAACAGGACTGCAAAAATATATACCACACAAACATTCACTAGTAAGTCTTCTACAAAAAATGTATACATTCAGCTCTGCCTCAGAGTCATCTGAGGAGCTCATAAGCAATGCAAATTTCAATTGGCCTTGTGATACTTAACAAACTCTAAAAATTTTACTATGGTAAAACCTTCTTGTATTAGTTGAATGTTTTTAAGAAACTAAACTAGAATAGACTACCAACCTCTGAAAACAAGTTATAGAATAGAATGGTATTTTTAAAAAATCACTTATCAAACATAACCTGTTTTCATTCTACAAGAAACTTAAAATTACAAACTTAAAAAGCCACAGGCACCTTAAAGTTTTATACTTCATACAGTACAGGCAAGATTAAGTGAGAGGCGTTTATTTAGAAAAATGTTAGGCCTCTCTCCATATATATATATATACAAACACAAATAAGATCAAAGCTTAAGATGTAACATAAAGTTTACTGATAAAGAGAAAGCAGTGGGCACTACTGGACGAGGAAGTAACTGATGAATCATGTGACCCTGAGCAAGACATTTTACCTCTCCCTAGTTCCTTTATCTGTGCGCAACTCATTTCACTAACTCTTGAACCATCAGCTGAAGTATTTTTGAAAGAGTTTTATATACACAAACATTCACGAATACTTGCTAGGTGGTGCTGTTACTTCTGCTGTGTACTAAGTGTCCCATCCAACAAGTTCCAACTGTCTCTGCCACATGTCAAAGGCAGAAGCCCTAGAGTTGCCCAAGTTTCAATTTTGGGCCAAGTGCAGAATATCCAGTAGTGGAGAACATCAAACAAGAGCTGCTCATGCCTTCATAACTTCAAGTTCTTAATAAAGTGGTCTGCTTAGTTTTCATTTTAGGCAGACCTCAGTTTACACCAGCTAGCTCAAGGCAAAGCCAAATGGTAACTACTGTGTTACTGAGCTCACAGTCCTACATCCTTTTCAAAGAACATGACATTGTCACAGAGTTGAGTTCACCACGCCTAGCTGTTGCTGCTCGGGAGAATTCCCAGGAAACTCATCTCATCTCTCAGAAACAAAATTTTATGGTGTCTGAACTCCTGAATGGCCAGAGGTTTTTTGGCTTTTTTTTTTTTCCTTTCCCCTGAAGTTGGGAATCTCCAATACATAATAAAATGAGGTCTCCTGGAAGAGAAATTATCCAATAAAGGTCCCATCAAGATCTAGTATTCCCTTTCTATACACTTTAGTTTACAAATGAAGGTCAGAGAGCCCCCAAAGCATAAGTAAGTTCTTACTTTTCAAGGAACTCTCTGAATGTGCATCTGCTGTAGAAAAGCACAACAGAATCTTTGTTCTGCCACCCTCAAGGATGCACACAGTGACTCACTCAAAAATTCCAAATACAATGGTGCTCTTTCGCCGATTCAGAAAAAACAACCCTCTTAACTGTACATTTAAAGATCATTATTCTAAATTCTGAGAAAGATTAACCAATAATTGCAAGAATACTAAATTTTACATTCCTTCAGTTCAAGCTCCCTCTTTAAATTACGGTAACAAAAACAAGCTAGTTTTTTTATAAAACACCTTTATGGATTGTTAATAGGCAATTACACTAACATCTAGCTGAGCACAAAACAGGTGCCCAGCAAAAGATTATAAAGTCATATGCTTAAAAATACATGAAGGGCTTCCCTGGTGGTCCAGTGGGTAAGGACACCGCCTTGCAGTGCAAGGGGCGCCAGTTCGATCCCTGGCCTGGGAAGATCCCACGTGCCGCGGAGTGGCTGGACCGATGTGTCCAATTACCGAGCCGGAGCCCTGGAGCGCATGCGCCCAGAGCCGGTGCTCTGCGACAACAGAGGCCACTGCGATGGGAGGCCCACACGGGCCAAAGAACAAAGATGGATGAAAATAGATAAATGAAAAACCTATAGAAGTGGCCCGCCTGCTCCCCTCCCTCCCCACCCCACCCCCACCAAAATAAATAAATAAATAAATCTTAAAAAAAAAAAAAAACACATTAAAAGTTAAAACTAGCACTGCAGTGGAAACTGCTAATGTGTTTTAAAGCCATATGAAAAAGAGGTTCCTCTTGCAGGGTATGGTTTAACTTCCTCTATCATAATTGTCTTTGAAGAACTGCCACGTAAAATGCACAGCTTCTTTATGGGCACTATTCATTATTCATATTTTAATAAGAGAATATTAATAGCAAACTGTGCCACTGTACCAAACTTCAGTCTTTCTTCCCCCAGCGCTTCAAATATCAAACCAACAGAAATCACTACTAGAAAAAAACGAAAACAGTATTTGTCAGATTCCTTTTCTTTTGTAGAGTCGTTTACTCTACAAATATTTGGCTACCTATCCCATGGACAGAGGACCCTGGCAGGCTACCCAGTCCATGGGTCACAAAGAGTCAGATATGACTAAGAGACTAACACACACACACACACACGTAACAAGTACTGCACGATGGGAACTGGGAGATAAAAGATATAGTCACTGTCTTCAAGGAGCTTATAATCCAGGCAGAGGAACAAACATGCTAGCAAACAGAACACAATACAGTAATTGTTCTGGCAGAGAAAGGGACACAGACAAGGTGTAGAAGGTCAGATTTCAGTGAGGAGTCTGGATTTGTCCAGCGAAAAGATGATATTCAAGGCAAAGGAAAGAGCAAACTAACATGTACAGTTGTTACCAAGTGGTCATTATGATCTGCACTTTGCTAAATACTTTGGGGCTTCTCTGGTGCCTCAGAAGGTAAGGGACTCACCAGAAATGCAGGAGACTAGGGTTAGATCCCTGGGTCAGGAAGATCCCCTGGAGAAAGGAATGGCTACCTACTTCAGTATTCCTGCCTGGAGAATTCCACGGACAGAGGAGCCTGAAGGGGATGCAGTCCATGGGGTCAGAAAACTTTCCAAATTTCTTTCAGTCCACATAACAATCCCCCAAAGATATTCAATCTTAAAGTTTGGTAACTTTTCTAGGATCACTCAAATTCTCAGTGCTAGAGCACAGATATGAAGTAGGCTTGTTCCAACACATAAAATCAGGGCCATAAACACTTTCCCACCCTGTAACAAAAGCAAAAGACAAGAGAAATTGGCACAATGGACAACGCTTCTAACCTCTATCTACGTATTACAATTATTTAAGGAGACTTCTATAAATACAGTGCTTGACACTCCATTCCAGAAGATTTTAATTCAAGAAATGAAGGATTGAAAAAAAAAAAAAAAAAGAAATGAAGGATAGGCCTGGGCATTAAAAAAAAAAAAAAAAAAAGACATTCCCTAGGCTGAGAAACATGTAGCCCAGGTTGAAAAATAATGCATTAGGATATTTATATTTCTCTGATAACTAGTGATGCTAAGCATCTTTTCATGTGTTTGTTAACCATCTCTGTCTTCTGTAGAGAAATGCCTCTTTAAATTTTCTGCCCATTTTTAAATTGGGTGGTGTTTCTTTTGTATTTTGTTTTTATTGAGTTACATAAGCTGTTTATATATTTTGGAGATGAATCCCTTTTCAAGTCACTTCATCTGCAAATATTTTCTTCCATTCTGAGGGTTGATTTTCATTTTGTTTATGGTTTCCTTTGCTGTGCAAAGCTTTTAAGTTTAATTAGGTTCCATTTGTTTTTATTTTCACAACTCTAGGAGATTGGCCAAAAAAGATCTTGCTGCAATTTATGTCAAAGAGTGCTCTGCCTATGTTTTTCTCTAACAGTTTTGTAGAGCTGGGACTCACATTTAAGTCTTTAATCCATTTTGAGTTTTTCTGTGTATGGGGTTAGAGAGTTCTCTAATTTCATTCTTTTACATTTAGTTGTCCAGTTTCCCAAGCATCACTTACTGAAGAGTGTGTCTTTCCTCCATTGTATATTCCTGCCTCCTCAGTCATAGATTAGGTGACCATAGGTGCATGGGTTTATTTCTGGGCTTTCTATCTTGTTCCACTGATCTAAACTACAATGAGGTATCATCTCACAGTGGTCAGAATGGTCATCATGAAAAGATCTACAAACAATAAATGCTGAAAAGAGTGTGGAGAGAATTCTCCTATACTGTTGCTGGAAATATAAACCAGTACAGCCTACAGTATGGAGGTCCCTTTTTAAAAATCCTGCTGGTAAGACCTTTATCACCTTGAAATATTCTTTTGATCTATTGCCAATAACCAACTGGAAAAGTATAAAACGCCTTGCCTAAACTAGCTTCTGGGGTACTCTTCTATCCCCCTTCCAGTTCCTTTAGCTGGAAGCTTTCTCTATCCCTTTATTCTTTAATAAAACTGTTCCTACATGAAGCTCTGAGTGACCAAAGCCAAGTCTTTTTGATCCAAATGGGAAATCTCCTTTAGAGATCAAGAATTCGACACCATTCACAGAGGTGCTATCAGCTGTGGCAGGTGCATGCTGGAAGACAGTTCAGAAGACGAAGATCAGAGTCCAGTGCTGGTCACATTCCCAAGCAGCTCAGTGGTAAAGAACTCACCTATAAAGCAGAAGATGGGGGTTCGATCTCTGGGTCAGGAATATCCCCTGGAGAAGGAAATGGCAACCCCCTCCAGTACTCTCACCTGGGAAATCTTACAGACAGAGGAGTCTGGTGGGCTTATGGTCCATGGGGTTGCAAATAGTCACATGTGACTGAGCAACTAAACAACAACAAAAATACATTAAATTAGAATCCTGATCCTTATAAAAAAAGAAAAATTCCTCAAAACAGAGCTATCGTGTGACTCAGCAATCCTACTCTTGGGCATATACCCAAGGAAAACCATAAATCAAAAAGATACACATACCCAAATGTGCACCACTGTTTAGACTGGACAGGACATGGAAGAAAGCTAAACATCCATCAACAGAGGAATGGATAAAGCAGATGTGGTACATATATACCATAGAATATTACTCATTACTCAGCCATAAAAAGGAACAAAATTGTGCCATTTGCAAAGACAGGGATGGATCCAGAGACTGCCATACAGACTGAAATATGTCAGGAAGAGTGAAACAAATATTGTATAATAACATTTGTATGTAGAATTTAGAAAAATAGTACAGGTGAACTTATTTGCAAATCAGAAACAGAGACAGAAATGTACAGAACTTATGGATATCAAAGGAGGAAGGAGGAGTGGGATGAACTGGGATATTGGAATTGACATATATATACTATTATGCATAAACTAACATATGTATACTACTATGTACACCTAAGGTCACTACAGAGCATGGAGTGGAATTCCTTGTATACTATACAGTAGTCTCTTGTTAGTTACCTATCTTATACAAAGTAATGTATGTATGTCAATTCCCAATCTCCCAATACAACCCAATCCCTTTCCTCCTTTACAAACGTAGTCTTCTCTAGTTATCTGTTACTTTCTCTATCCCTTTATTCTTTAATAAAACTGTTCCTAAGACTCAAAAAGAATTCGGAACCAACCAATTCACAGAGGTGCTATCAGCTGTGGCAGGTGCATGCTGGAAGACAGTTCAGAAGACGAAGATCAGAGTCCAGTGCTGGTCACATTCCCAAGCAGCTCAGTGGTAAAGAACTCACCTATAAAGCAGAAGATGGGGGTTCGATCTCTGGGTCAGGAATATCCCCTGGAGAAGGAAATGGCAACCCCCTCCAGTACTCTCACCTGGGAAATCTTACAGACAGAGGAGTCTGGTGGGCTTATGGTCCATGGGGTTGCAAATAGTCACATGTGACTGAGCAACTAAACAACAACAAAAATACATTAAATTAGAATCCTGATCCTTATAAAAAAAGAAAAATTCCTCAAAACAGAGCTATCGTGTGACTCAGCAATCCTACTCTTGGGCATATACCCAAGGAAAACCATAAATCAAAAAGATACACATACCCAAATGTGCACCACTGTTTAGACTGGACAGGACATGGAAGAAAGCTAAACATCCATCAACAGAGGAATGGATAAAGCAGATGTGGTACATATATACCATAGAATATTACTCATTACTCAGCCATAAAAAGGAACAAAATTGTGCCATTTGCAAAGACAGGGATGGATCCAGAGACTGCCATACAGACTGAAATATGTCAGGAAGAGTGAAACAAATATTGTATAATAACATTTGTATGTAGAATTTAGAAAAATAGTACAGGTGAACTTATTTGCAAATCAGAAACAGAGACAGAAATGTACAGAACTTATGGATATCAAAGGAGGAAGGAGGAGTGGGATGAACTGGGATATTGGAATTGACATATATATACTATTATGCATAAACTAACATATGTATACTACTATGTACACCTAAGGTCACTACAGAGCATGGAGTGGAATTCCTTGTATACTATACAGTAGTCTCTTGTTAGTTACCTATCTTATACAAAGTAATGTATGTATGTCAATTCCCAATCTCCCAATACAACCCAATCCCTTTCCTCCTTTGGTATCCATAAGATTGTTCTGTACCTCTGTGTCCCTATTTCTGATCTGCAAGTAAGTTCATCTGTACTATTTTTCTAGATTCCACATATAAGTTATATTATACTGTATTTGTTTTTCTGACTTATTTCGCTCTGTATACTTATGAGCTTCCCTAGTGGCTCAGACAGTAAACAATCTGCCTGCAATGCAAGAGAGCCAGACTCAATCCCTGAGTTGGGAAGATCCCCAGGAGAAGGGAATGTCTACCACTCCAGTATTCTTGCCTGGGGAATCCCAGACAGAAGACGCTGACATGTTAGAGCCGATGAGGCTGCAAAGAGTCAGACATGACCGAGTGACTAACACTTCTCACATTCATGTTTACATATAGCTGATTCACTCTGTTGTACAGCAGAAATAACACTATGAAGCAACTATACTTCAATGAAAAAGCTTTTAAGTACTAAGTTAGGATATTTTAAGTTGTTAAAAGTGCAAGTATCTGAACTCAAAGAGTGGGAAGAAGACCTGAAGAGACATTTCTCCAAAGAAGAGACATACAGATGGCTAACAAACACATGAAAAGATGTTCAACATTGCTCGTTATTAGAGAGATGCAAATCAAACCTACAATGAGGTTACCACCTCACACCGATCATAATGGTCATCATAAAAATAATCTACTGGGCTTCCCTGGTGGTCCAGTGGGTAAGGACATCGCCTTGCAGTGCAAGGGGCGCAGGTTCGATCCCTGGCCTGGGAAGATCCCACATGCCGCGGAGCCACTGGACAGATGTGTCCAATTACCAAGCCGGAGCTCTGGAGCGCATGCGCCCAGAGCCGGTGCTCTGCAACAAGAGAGGCCACTGCAATGGGAGGCCCACATGGACCAAAGAACAAAGATGGATGAAAATAGATAAATGAAAGTCCAACAGAAGTGGCCTGCCCTCCCCACCCCCCAAATTACCTACTAACAATAAATGCTGGAGAAGGTGTGGAGAAAAGGGAACTGTCTTGCATTGTTGCTGGGAATGTAAATTAATACAATCTCTATGGAGAATAGTATGGAAATTCCTTTAAAAAATAGGAATAAAACTACCATATGACTAAGCAATCCCACTACTGGGCACATACTCTGAAGAAATCAGAACTGAAAAAGACACACACACCCCCCAATGCTCACTGTAACACTATGTGCAATAGTTAGTGCTGCAGCATGTCAGCGGGTGCACTGAGAATAGCAGGTGTGGCAAGACAAAAAGAAACACACACACACAGACTAAGAGAAAGGATGGTTACGGGGGGCGGGGGGGGCGGCTCAAGACCTCTTGGGTCAAGAGCCCTGACCACATTCACCAGGCCACTTTCATTCAGAGTTCAGACATCCAGGTGTTTGCAGGGAATGATACAATTAGCACTGGCTAGAACTCACAACCCTAGTCAATAACTACCCTCGTGACTCTTAAGCTGTTTAGGTCATCTCCTTAATGGAAAGGGCATGCTGCAGCTGGGGGGCAATTAGACAGGCCAGAAGTTAAGGTGTCTCTCCTGTGTGCTCACACAGCGTTCTAACATATGCTGATCCTACATTCGAAAGTTCACAGCAGATCTCCCACCTGTTGCAGATCAGCAGGACGCCAGCTAATGAGCCAATGTGAATTGAATCAACTTGTTTTTGTCTAAGTCCTTTCTGTTTCTCACAGTTGTTTCTCACTCTTCAAGATGTTTTTCTCCCAGCTTGGCCAAAGCTGTGAGAACCTGCACCAGCTTGATTCCCCACAAGCTAGGATATGGAAGCAACCCAGGTGTCTATTGACAGACGAATGGATAAGGAAGTTGCGGTATATATACAAAATGGAATACTACTCAGCCATAAAATGGGATGCATTTGTTCCAGTTCTAATGAGGCAGATGGACCTAGAGCCTGTTACACAGAATGAATTAAGAAAGAAAAATATCATATTAACGCATAGATACGGAATTCAAAACAGATGGTTCTGATGAACCTATCTGCAGGGCAGCAACGGAGACACAGAGAACAGACTCAGTGGGAGACGGAGAGGGTGGGATGAATAGAGACTAGCACTGAAATATATACACTACCATATGTAAAACAGATAGCTGGTGGGAATTTGCTATATATGACACAGGGAGCTCAAGCCCAGTGCTCCATGACTACCTAGAGGGATAGGATTATTTTTAAAATAAATTTAAAAATAAATAAACTCAAGTAACTCCAAAAAAAATGCATGTGTTTAGGGGCGGAGGATGATAAGCCTAGCGTGCTAGTAGAAGATAATGGGGAACCTGACATCTTTCCCATTCCCATCAGACTCAAATTCATGAACATGCAGCCTTCACTTTCTTGGGTCTTATTCTCTCTTTAATCCACTGCATCAGACTCTGTATTCAGTCCACTGGAATTATTCTGATGGAAGCAACCTGAAGAATATGACTCTTCACCTTTCTTGAACTCTCTAAAGTATCTGATACTAATGATTAGGAATTTATTTCTAAAATGTCCTCTGGTAAGTTCTCCTCCTACCTCTATAAACAATTCATTTACCTTGCCTTTTGGCAGTTTTCTTTTCCTTCCCTCATCCCTTTAAAATCAGAGTGCTGGAAAAGTCTGCCCTTCTATCCTCACTCAGTTTTTTTTCACTGAGCATTCCTACCAATCTCATTACTTCACCTATGACCCATATGCTCTAGACTTTCAAACTAACTCAGACCATAACCTGATTTGATCTGAAGTTTCAAATGCTTACTAAACATCTCTGTCCCCTGAAGGGAGCCTCCAACCTTCTCCAAAATTGAATTCACTTCCTACCTTAATTCTGCCCTTCAATAATGTGCTATTATAAACCAAATGAGAAATTAAGAAATTATCTGAACTTCTGCTTGCTCTGAACAGAACCAATCCAAGTCTGTCCCAACAAGCAAGACAGAAAAGTTTGCCAGATTTGCCCCTGAGCTACTGCAGACACTTGAGCGGAACATAAAAACAGGATATTTTGGTTTGAAGTGCAGCATCTGAGGTTTGAGGCCGCTGCCACAAAGAGTAAGGTTGGAGGAAATGAGGTGGCCAATCCAAAGGGCTTAGGTGAGTCAAGGTATAAAGGATAAGCGATGAAGATAAGCAAAGCCAGGATAGGAGGTTCAAGAGCCCAGAGATCTGGAGACGAGGGGGAAACTAGCACTGAAATATATACACTACCCTATGTAACACAAAAAGCTGGTGTGACTTTACTATATATGAAACAGGGATCTCAAGCCCAGTGCTCCATGACTACCTAGAAGGATAGGATTATTTTTAAAATAAATTTAAAAATAAATAAACTCAAGTAACTCCAAAAAAAATGCATGTGTTTAGGGCGGCGCATGATAAGCCCAGCGCGCTAGTAGAAGATAATGGGGAACCTGACATCTTTCCCATTCCCATCAGACTCAAATTCATGAACATGCAGCCTTCACTTTCTTGGGTCTTATTCTCTCTTTAATCCACTGCATCAGACTCTGTATTCAGTCCACTGGAATTATTCTGATGGAAGCAACCTGAAGAATATGACTCTTCACCTTTCTTGAACTCTCTAAAGTATCTGATACTAATGATTAGGAATTTATTTCTAAAATGTCCTCTGGTAAGTTCTCCTCCTACCTCTATAAACAATTCATTTACCTTGCCTTTTGGCAGTTTTCTTTTCCTTCCCTCATCCCTTTAAAATCAGAGTGCTGGAAAAGTCTGCCCTTCTATCCTCACTCAGTTTTTTTTCACTGAGCATTCCTACCAATCTCATTACTTCACCTATGACCCATATGCTCTAGACTTTCAAACTAACTCAGACCATAACCTGATTTGATCTGAAGTTTCAAATGCTTACTAAACATCTCTGTCCCTGAAGGAGCCTCCAACCTTCTCCAAAATTGAATTCACTTCCTACCTTAATTCTGCCCTTCAATAATGTGCTATTATAAACCAAATGAGAAATTAAGAAATTATCTGAACTTCTGCTTGCTCTGAACAGAACCAATCCAAGTCTGTCCCAACAAGCAAGACAGAAAAGTTTGCCAGATTTGCCCCTGAGCTACTGCAGACACTTGAGCGGAACATAAAAACAGGATATTTTGGTTTGAAGTGCAGCATCTGAGGTTTGAGGCCGCTGCCACAAAGAGTAAGGTTGGAGGAAATGAGGTGGCCAATCCAAAGGGCTTAGGTGAGTCAAGGTATAAAGGATAAGCAGATGAAGATCAAGCAAAGCCAGGATAGGAGGTTCAAAGTCCAGCCCAGAGATAAAACACAAAGAACCAAGGTAGTTTCATAGTTCCCTTGGTTACTGGAAAGAATACACTATATGATTCCACTCAAATGAAATACAAACACATCTTTCATGGCGAAAGATGCCAGAACATTTTCTGTGGGAGAAGGTACTGACTAGGAGGGACAAAAGGGGAGTTTCTGGAGTGCTAGTAATATTCTATAATGATGACTTGGATGGTACCTAAATATGCCTGTGAAAATTAAGCTAGCTATACACTTAAAAAGCATGTGGACTTCACATTATGTTGTTGTTTAGTTGCTAAGTGCTGTCTGACTCTTTTTGCAACTCCATGGACTGTAGACTGACAGGCTTCTCTGTCCATGCGATTTCCCAGGCAAGAATGGGGTGGGTAGCCATTTCCTTCTCCAGGGAATCTTCCGGACCCAGTGATCGAACCTGTGTCTCCTACAAAGGCATGAGAATTCTTTACCACTTAGCTCCCTTGGAAGCTCCCATGTGTATTACAGTTAATTAAAGGGTGAAGAAAAAAAAAAAGTCTGGTGGGATGTACAAACTCCTATTTCAATCAATGACCATGTTAAGACAACTCTACTTCTTCACTATTCTACTATATCACATTCTGTTACCTTATTTCACTTCTAAACCATTGCATTTGTTTCCTATAATTAGATCCAAATCTTCTGATTATGTTATCCTAATAGAATCATTAACAGCCTTGCCCCTGAAGGGAGCCTCCAACCTTCTCCAAAATTGAATTCACTTCCTACCTTAATTCTGCCCTTCAATAATGTGCTATTATAAACCAAATGAGAAATTAAGAAATTATCTGAACTTCTGCTTGCTCTGAACAGAACCAATCCAAGTCTGTCCCAACAAGCAAGACAGAAAAGTTTGCCAGATTTGCCCCTGAGCTACTGCAGACACTTGAGCGGAACATAAAAACAGGATATTTTGGTTTGAAGTGCAGCATCTGAGGTTTGAGGCCGCTGCCACAAAGAGTAAGGTTGGAGGAAATGAGGTGGCCAATCCAAAGGGCTTAGGTGAGTCAAGGTATAAAGGATAAGCAGATGAAGATCAAGCAAAGCCAGGATAGGAGGTTCAAAGTCCAGCCCAGAGATAAAACACAAAGAACCAAGGTAGTTTCATAGTTCCCTTGGTTACTGGAAAGAATACACTATATGATTCCACTCAAATGAAATACAAACACATCTTTCATGGCGAAGGAGGCCAGAGCGTTTTCTGTGGGAGAAGGTACTGACTAGGAGGGACAAAAGGGGAGTTTCTGGAGTGCTAGTAATATTCTATAATGATGACTTGGATGGTACCTAAATATGCCTGTGAAAATTAAGCTAGCTATACACTTAAAAAGCATGTGGACTTCACATTATGTTGTTGTTTAGTTGCTAAGTGCTGTCTGACTCTTTTTGCAACTCCATGGACTGTAGACTGACAGGCTTCTCTGTCCATGCGATTTCCCAGGCAAGAATGGGGTGGGTAGCCATTTCCTTCTCCAGGGAATCTTCCGGACCCAGTGATCGAACCTGTGTCTCCTACAAAGGCATGAGAATTCTTTACCACTTAGCTCCCTTGGAAGCTCCCATGTGTATTACAGTTAATTAAAGGGTGAAGAAAAAAAAAAAGTCTGGTGGGATGTACAAACTCCTATTTCAATCAATGACCATGTTAAGACAACTCTACTTCTTCACTATTCTACTATATCACATTCTGTTACCTTATTTCACTTCTAAACCATTGCATTTGTTTCCTATAATTAGATCCAAATCTTCTGATTATGTTATCCTAATAGAATCATTAACAGCCTTGCCTTGCACACTGAAAAAACCCCAATTTGGACAAAATGTTATTTGTTCATCCTACTGCAAACCACCTGACTCTAGTGAGGCCAGCCTGTGCTCCTTCTTTATCCACTCCCTACATCTTCAACAATGCTTGCAGAGTAATCTCTGTAAAACTGATCCTGTTTCTGGACTTGAAACCCTCCAACAGTTCTCCTTTATTTACAGCATCGAGTCCAAATCCCTGAAATGATCCAACTCTGCTATTACATCCAGTTTCAACATTTAACGTCCAACACCACGCACCATCCCCTTACACACACAAACCACAATACACTAGCCCAGTGTTTTGCAACCTTTCTTCATTATCACATCTCTCCAAAGAGTGTTTTTCATAAATGCCACCCCATCTCCAATGAAACAGTAAAGAATAAGACACTGTCAGGTATGGATGAGTTTCATATAGATATTACTATACAAACCAATGTAATATCTAAGTTTTTTTTCCTCTCCCCCGAAAAGACCCAAGTTTTGTGCCTCTGGGAATGACATCATTCCCACTGGGAATGCAGGCTCCAGACTCACAGACTGGCTTCTTGTTCTACAATTGTACCTGGCTTGTCACCATTAGTGCCTCCCTCCTGTTGCTCTCTGCCTGGAATGACCTCCCTTCTGGACAGCATCTAGACACTTCTGATATTACAGATTTAATTTAAAGTTCCAAACAAGAAGCCTTTCCTTTCCTTATTTGCAGCTGTAAAGTGTCCTAAAAGTGCCCTATCCAAACCTTTGTCACTAGTAATCTTAATGTTTTACTAATGTCATAGTTGTCTCCTAAGTCACTGAGGAATAGGGACCATGTCAAATTTCTCCCTACAACCTTGGCTTTCAGTACTGTGTCTAACATATCTGTTTACTGAATGGATAAGTCAATGTAACCATCTACATGAAGTAACCAAAGACCTCAGTTTGCTGGAACTGGGATGTACAAACTCCTATTTCAATCAATGACCATGTTAAGACAACTCTACTTCTTCACTATTCTACTATATCACATTCTGTTACCTTATTTCACTTCTAAACCATTGCATTTGTTTCCTATAATTAGATCCAAATCTTCTGATTATGTTATCCTAATAGAATCATTAACAGCCTTGCCTTGCACACTGAAAAAACCCCAATTTGGACAAAATGTTATTTGTTCATCCTACTGCAAACCACCTGACTCTAGTGAGGCCAGCCTGTGCTCCTTCTTTATCCACTCCCTACATCTTCAACAATGCTTGCAGAGTAATCTCTGTAAAACTGATCCTGTTTCTGGACTTGAAACCCTCCAACAGTTCTCCTTTATTTACAGCATCGAGTCCAAATCCCTGAAATGATCCAACTCTGCTATTACATCCAGTTTCAACATTTAACGTCCAACACCACGCACCATCCCCTTACACACACAAACCACAATACACTAGCCCAGTGTTTTGCAACCTTTCTTCATTATCACATCTCTCCAAAGAGTGTTTTTCATAAATGCCACCCCATCTCCAATGAAACAGTAAAGAATAAGACACTGTCAGGTATGGATGAGTTTCATATAGATATTACTATACAAACCAATGTAATATCTAAGTTTTTTTTCCTCTCCCCCGAAAAGACCCAAGTTTTGTGCCTCTGGGAATGACATCATTCCCACTGGGAATGCAGGCTCCAGACTCACAGACTGGCTTCTTGTTCTACAATTGTACCTGGCTTGTCACCATTAGTGCCTCCCTCCTGTTGCTCTCTGCCTGGAATGACCTCCCTTCTGGACAGCATCTAGACACTTCTGATATTACAGATTTAATTTAAAGTTCCAAACAAGAAGCCTTTCCTTTCCTTATTTGCAGCTGTAAAGTGTCCTAAAAGTGCCCTATCCAAACCTTTGTCACTAGTAATCTTAATGTTTTACTAATGTCATAGTTGTCTCCTAAGTCACTGAGGAATAGGGACCATGTCAAATTTCTCCCTACAACCTTGGCTTTCAGTACTGTGTCTAACATATCTGTTTACTGAATGGATAAGTCAATGTAACCATCTACATGAAGTAACCAAAGACCTCAGTTTGCTGGAGACAAATGACTTCTTTAATCTGCTTTCCCAGTATAAATATTAATCCACCTCTTCTAATTCTCAGAAATAATTTGGATGATAATTTATACTGCTAACCTATGTAGGCAGTGGGAAATACTTAAATTCTGAGCAAGAATGGACAACCAGATCCTAGTATTAGAAAGATCATTCTAAAAGAATATGACAATAAATAAAAAGACTCGGAAATTCAGGGGTGAAATGATAAAAGTCTGAACTAGGGTAGCTGAGTTGGATATGAAATAGAGAGAGACAAGATGCAAAATCAAACAAGATTTAGTAACCAGTTAGATACAGAGAAGACGACAGCAGGGGGAATTGAGTGAAGACACCAATTTCTGGGTTGAGCAACTGAGATCATCACCAGCAGAATATTAAAGAGCAGGAATGATGATGGTTTCATTTTGAGACTAGTGACTGAGGAACCTGGAGGACAATTTAGAGGTTAGATAATGAATCTGAACCACATGGAAGGGGGTAACAATGTGACAGACCTACGTGTCAGCCTATTAAAAATCAACAGAAGTCACAATGCTGAATGAGACCACCCAGGATGTATAAAATCAACAGTTCTAATGAATAGAAAGAATTATTTTAACATGAAGACTTTACAAAATTAACTCTAAATTTTGTTCCGTGTAACATATTGTTCACTGAGTATGTGCAAAGCATGGTACTAAGCACGTCAAGATCGAAATACAAGAGAAACAAGGTGTTCACTCTGAGGTATAAAAGATTTATAGAGAAAGAATGGCATCGAATATGAACTGAGTTGCGAAAAACACAAATTCAAGGTCTCAATTTTGACTATGGTGTCTTTAACAACTCAAAATGCATACCTTAACAGTTTGTTGCTTCAAAACACTTAGTTTCCCACTGAGTATTTAATGTAAAGTTTTTCCTTTGAAAATATTTTAAAAACTTCGTAAATGGGAAAGGAAATCAGAGAACGAGCTTAAGAATCAGCTGATGCTAAAATAGGAGAAATTGAATGTAACCATCTACATGAAGTAACCAAAGACCTCAGTTTGCTGGAGACAAATGACTTCTTTAATCTGCTTTCCCAGTATAAATATTAATCCACCTCTTCTAATTCTCAGAAATAATTTGGATGATAATTTATACTGCTAACCTATGTAGGCAGTGGGAAATACTTAAATTCTGAGCAAGAATGGACAACCAGATCCTAGTATTAGAAAGATCATTCTAAAAGAATATGACAATAAATAAAAAGACTCGGAAATTCAGGGGTGAAATGATAAAAGTCTGAACTAGGGTAGCTGAGTTGGATATGAAATAGAGAGAGACAAGATGCAAAATCAAACAAGATTTAGTAACCAGTTAGATACAGAGAAGACGACAGCAGGGGGAATTGAGTGAAGACACCAATTTCTGGGTTGAGCAACTGAGATCATCACCAGCAGAATATTAAAGAGCAGGAATGATGATGGTTTCATTTTGAGACTAGTGACTGAGGAACCTGGAGGACAATTTAGAGGTTAGATAATGAATCTGAACCACATGGAAGGGGGTAACAATGTGACAGACCTACGTGTCAGCCTATTAAAAATCAACAGAAGTCACAATGCTGAATGAGACCACCCAGGATGTATAAAATCAACAGTTCTAATGAATAGAAAGAATTATTTTAACATGAAGACTTTACAAAATTAACTCTAAATTTTGTTCCGTGTAACATATTGTTCACTGAGTATGTGCAAAGCATGGTACTAAGCACGTCAAGATCGAAATACAAGAGAAACAAGGTGTTCACTCTGAGGTATAAAAGATTTATAGAGAAAGAATGGCATCGAATATGAACTGAGTTGCGAAAAACACAAATTCAAGGTCTCAATTTTGACTATGGTGTCTTTAACAACTCAAAATGCATACCTTAACAGTTTGTTGCTTCAAAACACTTAGTTTCCCACTGAGTATTTAATGTAAAGTTTTTCCTTTGAAAAATATTTTTAAAAACTTCGTAAAATGGGAAAGGAAATCAGAGAACGAGCTTAAGAATAGCAATGTGCTATGCAAGCTGCATCTACAAAATAGGAGAAATGGTCAGAAGAGCAAAAAACTGCTTTAGAACACAGTTCTAAATGGCATTTTTCACAAAACTTGCCATTCTTAGTGTCTCGCTCACCAGGATTATGCTTGAGCTGATAGTTTCATGTAAGGACAACAGACGGTTCAAAACAAAGGAACCATTAATTTTGCCCCAGAAACAAACAGAAGACTTCTTTACTCATTAATTATGTGATGCAAATGTCTGACTACAAGACACTGACTCTTATCTATTTGTATATTTTTCATAATGCTTTGTATCCAGTAGGTATTCAAGGAAAAAGAACCTCAATGAATACATTTTACCCCTTCTATTATACACTTTACTGGCTTAGCTTCCAAGACAGCGCCACTCTGCCCTGGTTTTTCTTCTCCTGTGCTGCTAGCTCCCAGGCATCCTCCTCTGCTGGTCTCTGCTCCTTTCCCTGACCCTGTAGTCATCTCTGTTTGGTACTCTTCTATTCCTGTGTACAATCACTACTTTGGTAATTTCAGCTAGTCTCATGACTTTAAACATGATCTTTAAGCTAATAACTACAAAGCTTCTATTTCCAGCCCAGCCTTCTCTTTGGAAATAACTATAAACTGTATATGCAACTCCTTATACAACATTTCTAACAGACATCTCAAATGTGACCTATTCAAAACTGAATTTGTGATCTACTCCCCTTTCTAAAACTCCTCCTCCTGCAACTTTCCCAGTCTCTTTGACGGCAGCTCAAACTCTCTTTGAGGGTAATTCCAACACTCCAGTTATTCAGGTCAAAAACCTTGAAATTATGCTTGATGCTTTCCTTTCTCTCTAAGCAGAAATCTAATCCTTTAGCAAACCCTGTTAGCTAAACCTTCAAGATATTTCCATAATATCTGCTCACCACCAGCAGGATGAGTTACAATCATCTCTTCCCTGCTTTAATGTGATAACCTCTAACTGATATTCCCGTGTCCTTCCACCCTTGACCCCACAAAGTCTACTCTCAACCCAGCAAGCAGCTAGGGTGTGCTTTAAAAAGTAGGATTACATTGCTCCTCTGTTTCAAAACATTTCGGTAAAAAACAAAACCCTCTTTCATTCAAAACAAAAGTCAAAAGAATCTATGATTTAGAGAATGATAAGCTCCATCTTACACCACCACTACTGCCTTTTTGACATCATTTCTTACTGCTCTGCTCTAGTCAGTCAGTTCCGTTCAACTGCTCAGTCATGTCTGACTCTTTGCGACCCCAGGAACTAGAGTACACAAGGCTTCCCTGTCCTTCAGCATCTCCTGGAGTCTGTTCAAACACACGTCCACTGACTCAGTGATGTCATCCAACCATCTCATCCTTTGTTGTCCCCTTCTCGCTCTGCCAGCATCAGGGTCTTTTCCAATGAGCTGTCTCTTTGCATAAGGTGGTCAAAGTATTGAGAGTTGATTTCATTTAGGACTGACCGGTTTGATCTCCTTGTAGCTGGCTTCCAAGACAGCGCCACTCTGCCCTGGTTTTTCTTCTCCTGTGCTGCTAGCTCCCAGGCATCCTCCTCTGCTGGTCTCTGCTCCTTTCCCTGACCCTGTAGTCATCTCTGTTTGGTACTCTTCTATTCCTGTGTACAATCACTACTTTGGTAATTTCAGCTAGTCTCATGACTTTAAACATGATCTTTAAGCTAATAACTACAAAGCTTCTATTTCCAGCCCAGCCTTCTCTTTGGAAATAACTATAAACTGTATATGCAACTCCTTATACAACATTTCTAACAGACATCTCAAATGTGACCTATTCAAAACTGAATTTGTGATCTACTCCCCTTTCTAAAACTCCTCCTCCTGCAACTTTCCCAGTCTCTTTGACGGCAGCTCAAACTCTCTTTGAGGGTAATTCCAACACTCCAGTTATTCAGGTCAAAAACCTTGAAATTATGCTTGATGCTTTCCTTTCTCTCTAAGCAGAAATCTAATCCTTTAGCAAACCCTGTTAGCTAAACCTTCAAGATATTTCCATAATATCTGCTCACCACCAGCAGGATGAGTTACAATCATCTCTTCCCTGCTTTAATGTGATAACCTCTAACTGATATTCCCGTGTCCTTCCACCCTTGACCCCACAAAGTCTACTCTCAACCCAGCAAGCAGCTAGGGTGTGCTTTAAAAAGTAGGATTACATTGCTCCTCTGTTTCAAAACATTTCGGTAAAAAACAAAACCCTCTTTCATTCAAAACAAAAGTCAAAAGAATCTATGATTTAGAGAATGATAAGCTCCATCTTACACCACCACTACTGCCTTTTTGACATCATTTCTTACTGCTCTGCTCTAGTCAGTCAGTTCCGTTCAACTGCTCAGTCATGTCTGACTCTTTGCGACCCCAGGAACTAGAGTACACAAGGCTTCCCTGTCCTTCAGCATCTCCTGGAGTCTGTTCAAACACACGTCCACTGACTCAGTGATGTCATCCAACCATCTCATCCTTTGTTGTCCCCTTCTCGCTCTGCCAGCATCAGGGTCTTTTCCAATGAGCTGTCTCTTTGCATAAGGTGGTCAAAGTATTGAGAGTTGATTTCATTTAGGACTGACCGGTTTGATCTCCTTGTAGTCCAATGGACTCTCAAGGGTATTCTCCAACACCACAGTTCAAAGCCATCAATTTTTTGGCACTCAGCCTTCTTTAGGGGCCAACTCAACTCTCATACCCATACACAACTACTGGGAAAACCATAATTTTGACTATACAGACCTTTGTTGGCAAAGTGATGTCTCTGCTTTTTAATGTGCTGTCAAGATTTGTCATAGCTTTTCTTTCAGGGTGCAAGCATCTTTGAATATCATGGCTGCAGTCACCATCCGCAGTGATTTTGGAGCCCAAGAAATAAACTCTGTCACAGTTTCCATTGTTTGCCCATCTATTTGCCATGAAGTGATGGGACCAGATGCCATGATCTTCCTTTTTAGAATGTCACTCAGAGCTCCTTGCTATTCCTTGAATATATGAGACATGCTCTCATCTAAAGACCTGTGCAATAACTACTCTACTTGGAAAGCTATTTCCCCATATATCCCTATGGTTAATTCTATCACATGAATCAGAATTTTAATAAAAATTCATCTCAACCAAGATACTAACTACCTTAAATTGCACCCAGTCCTAGTTTCCTGCTTCCAATTCCTTTATCCTGGTCTTCTTAAAATTAGCAACTATCAGCTAACTTATTGTGTAACATATTTGTTTACTATATTTATTTCCCTATCTCCCCCCGCTTCTGTTACAATAATTAATAAAAATACCAACACAGCCTTTCATTCAAAACAAAAGTCAAAAGAATCTATGATTTAGAGAATGATAAGCTCCATCTTACACCACCACTACTGCCTTTTTGACATCATTTCTTACTGCTCTGCTCTAGTCAGTCAGTTCCGTTCAACTGCTCAGTCATGTCTGACTCTTTGCGACCCCAGGAACTAGAGTACACAAGGCTTCCCTGTCCTTCAGCATCTCCTGGAGTCTGTTCAAACACACGTCCACTGACTCAGTGATGTCATCCAACCATCTCATCCTTTGTTGTCCCCTTCTCGCTCTGCCAGCATCAGGGTCTTTTCCAATGAGCTGTCTCTTTGCATAAGGTGGTCAAAGTATTGAGAGTTGATTTCATTTAGGACTGACCGGTTTGATCTCCTTGTAGTCCAATGGACTCTCAAGGGTATTCTCCAACACCACAGTTCAAAGCCATCAATTTTTTGGCACTCAGCCTTCTTTAGGGGCCAACTCAACTCTCATACCCATACACAACTACTGGGAAAACCATAATTTTGACTATACAGACCTTTGTTGGCAAAGTGATGTCTCTGCTTTTTAATGTGCTGTCAAGATTTGTCATAGCTTTTCTTTCAGGGTGCAAGCATCTTTGAATATCATGGCTGCAGTCACCATCCGCAGTGATTTTGGAGCCCAAGAAATAAACTCTGTCACAGTTTCCATTGTTTGCCCATCTATTTGCCATGAAGTGATGGGACCAGATGCCATGATCTTCCTTTTTAGAATGTCACTCAGAGCTCCTTGCTATTCCTTGAATATATGAGACATGCTCTCATCTAAAGACCTGTGCAATAACTACTCTACTTGGAAAGCTATTTCCCCATATATCCCTATGGTTAATTCTATCACATGAATCAGAATTTTAATAAAAATTCATCTCAACCAAGATACTAACTACCTTAAATTGCACCCAGTCCTAGTTTCCTGCTTCCAATTCCTTTATCCTGGTCTTCTTAAAATTAGCAACTATCAGCTAACTTATTGTGTAACATATTTGTTTACTATATTTATTTCCCTATCTCCCCCCGCTTCTGTTAGAATAATTAATAAAAATACCAACAGGGCAGCCTTGTATTGTTCAATGATACACCCTAGTGTACAAAATAATTCCCTGAGCTGCTAAGCTTTCAATAATAATTGCTGGACATATTTATAAAAGACCCGTAAGAGTCCACTAAAAAAAAATAAGGATCTTCAGAAAGCATAAATGACCCAGTGAGAATTTCATCATTATCACTAGGATCAATTTATCACTTCTTTATTGATACTGTGCCACCAAACAAACTCTACACTCATTCAAAAGCACTATCAAAGATGGGTCATCTCTGGGATTAGGACTCTACACTTTCATTGCTGAGGGCCTGGGTTCAACCCCTGGTCTGGGGAACTAAGATCCCACAAGCCACGTGGCTGGTCCATAAATAAATAAAAATAGTTTAAAAAGTACTGCCGGGCTTCCCCTGGTGGTCCAGTGGGTAAGGACACCGCCTTGCAGTGCAAGGGGCGCCGGTTTGATCCCTGGCCTGGGAAGATCCCACGTGCCGCGGAGCAGCTGGACCCATGTGTCCAATTACCGAGCCGGAGCTCTGGAGCGCATGCGCCCAGAGCCGGTGCTCTGCAACGACAGACGCCACCGTGATGGGAGGCCCACAGGAGCCAAAGAACAAAGCCGGATGAAAATAGAGAAATGAAAGACCAATAGAAGTGGCCCGCCCGCTCCCCTCCCTCCCCAACCCGACCCCTGTCCAAAAATAATAAATAAATAAATAAAAAGTACTGCCAATGAATCAAGCAGTTAACACATTATGTTGCTAGATATCAGAGATCCACTCTGTGTACTGTGGGCAGCTGTTCAGCATCCATTCCCTTAAACAGTGCTGCTGTTCCAGTAAAACAAGATAAAGTACTCAACATAGCACACACTAGCCAGCATAATTTTGTGAAGTTTAAAAGGTTTCCTAGAGCTCAAAAACAAGCAAACTAAGTAATCTTGTTATTAAAGAGAATTAGGATTTGGGAAATTCAAATTCTCAAATCCAAATTTTAATGGGTTAAAATATGATTTTATCATAAGTAACATTCAAAAGTAAAACCTACATTATACATTGTTAGACCTGTATACCTTTTTTCTTTTTTACATTATCAAAGTATGATAACACATTTATAGAAGATTGAGAAAATACAGAACTTACACACAGTTCCACTATATATTACAAGTATTTTTTAATTAGATAAATTAAGATTTTTAGTTGGAATTTCAATATCAAACTCTGAAAAATTAACAGAATGAAAAGACAGAAAAGTAGGATACAGTAGACTTGAAAAGACCATGGGGCTTCTCTGCTAGCTCAATGGTGAAGAGTTCGTCTGCCAATGCAGGATACACAGATTTGATCTCTGATCCGGGAAGATATCACATGCTGTGGAGCTATTAAGCCCATGAGCCACTACTACTGAGCATATGCTCTAGAGCCAGGGAGCCGCAAGAGCCCATGCGTCGCAAATACTGAAGCCCATGAGCCCTGGAGCCTGAGTTCCAGGGCAAGAGAAGTACGGTAACAAGAAGACTACTTACCTCAACTAGAGAATAACCCCCACTCCATGCAACTAGAGAAGAGCAGCAGTGAAGGGCCAAAATAGGCAAAAATAAATAAATAAAATAAAATAAAGACCATGAACCAATTCAAAAAAATTAAGATTGATACAATTTTCACACAACAATAAGATACAAATTCTATTCATGTTCCCATGGACTAAAAACCA
Source organism: Tragulus kanchil (assembly GCA_022376925.1). NCBI lineage: Eukaryota > Metazoa > Chordata > Mammalia > Artiodactyla > Tragulidae > Tragulus > Tragulus kanchil. The sequence continues at coordinate 48,806,907 of JAIOJX010000029.1, read as the reverse complement.
GGAGACACTGGAACACATCCACAACAGAAAACAAGGCGCAAAAATTTCATGGTCTAAAGGTATTGAAATCAAACAGAGTCTGTTCTCTTATTGCTATGAAATTATGTTAGAAATCAGTATCAAAAGATATTTGAAAATAACCCATGTATTAAAAAGAGATTTTTAACTAGTCATTGAAAGAAAACCTCAAGAAAGACGACTGAAAACACACGGAGAGTTGAGAATAAAGTATTAAAACGAGAAGAGAAGAAAGTATTTAAATGAGAAATTAATATCAAAGATACTTTGAAAGAGAATTAGGATTTGGGAAATTCAAATTCTCAAATCCAAATTTTAATGGGTTAAAATATGATTTTATCATAAGTAACATTCAAAAGTAAAACCTACATTATACATTGTTAGACCTGTATACCTTTTTTCTTTTTTACATTATCAAAGTATGATAACACATTTATAGAAGATTGAGAAAATACAGAACTTACACACAGTTCCACTATATATTACAAGTATTTTTTAATTAGATAAATTAAGATTTTTAGTTGGAATTTCAATATCAAACTCTGAAAAATTAACAGAATGAAAAGACAGAAAAGTAGGATACAGTAGACTTGAAAAGACCATGGGGCTTCTCTGCTAGCTCAATGGTGAAGAGTTCGTCTGCCAATGCAGGATACACAGATTTGATCTCTGATCCGGGAAGATATCACATGCTGTGGAGCTATTAAGCCCATGAGCCACTACTACTGAGCATATGCTCTAGAGCCAGGGAGCCGCAAGAGCCCATGCGTCGCAAATACTGAAGCCCATGAGCCCTGGAGCCTGAGTTCCAGGGCAAGAGAAGTACGGTAACAAGAAGACTACTTACCTCAACTAGAGAATAACCCCCACTCCATGCAACTAGAGAAGAGCAGCAGTGAAGGGCCAAAATAGGCAAAAATAAATAAATAAAATAAAATAAAGACCATGAACCAATTCAAAAAAATTAAGATTGATACAATTTTCACACAACAATAAGATACAAATTCTATTCATGTTCCCATGGACTAAAAACCAGGAGACACTGGAACACATCCACAACAGAAAACAAGGCGCAAAAATTTCATGGTCTAAAGGTATTGAAATCAAACAGAGTCTGTTCTCTTATTGCTATGAAATTATGTTAGAAATCAGTATCAAAAGATATTTGAAAATAACCCATGTATTAAAAAGAGATTTTTAACTAGTCATTGAAAGAAAACCTCAAGAAAGACGACTGAAAACACACGGAGAGTTGAGAATAAAGTATTAAAACGAGAAAGAGAAGAAAGTATTTAAATGAGAAATTAATATCAAAGATACTTTGAAAACGTCATGTATTTGGAAATCAAATGTCCGCTTTTAACTGATAAATGTATCTAAGAAGCTATAACAAGGATAATTAGAGAATATATATATGTCAGTAAAAATGAAGAGAGAATTTACCAGAATCTGTTGCACACAGCTGAAGCCACCTGGTATTTTCTATGATAGAAAAACCATAGCAGATTCACCTGTTCAAAGTGATTGCTTTCAATTAACTCACAATGACCTAAAGAATTATCAAGGAAATTAACACACCTGGGATTAAAAGTCAAGTCTTTAAAAGGACTGTAGAAAGTGGTAGAATTTACTTTGTTTCTATGCAAAGATCAGGATCTCCAACAACAAAATCTGATCCACCAACTAAAATTACAGTTGACTAATGTCATGTCACAAAAGGTTAACCCAAATTACTGGGACCTACTATGCAAAACATTATAAATCTGAAAAACACAAAAGTACCTTAGGAAGAATGAATCAAAGCACTTTCATTTATTACAATTACACACAAGACAACCCAAAAATACATTCACTATATTGATAGTTTTTACTTTTTTGGTTTAAGAAACATACCACTTATGGAAACTTCTCCCAATCAAGGAAAACCTTCCACCCAAATAAATCTAAGCACTCTACAGGCACCAGCAGGGTTAACAGGTTTTAGTTATTTGCCTGAAAACTAGCCTGCAGGTGAAATAAAAACCATTTAAACTGATGCCATTACTACTAACTCAACACAGCAGGTCTTGGATCCAAGCACGAAATAATGTAAAATTTGCCAATGATATAGTCTGAAAAAATTACCTCCAGAACTGATCTTTAAATACGCATAATTCTCCACTAGAATTCATCACATGAACTAGTTGCAAAGTTTCAAACTGATGCTGAAATCTTTATCGTTCAGACAACTGAACAGTATTTAAAATGCCTACAGGATAACTTTGAGAAGTTATTTAAGCAAAGTAACTTTAACACAAGTTTGGTTCTTTTTCTTACTAACAAGGCCATTACAATTCACTTACAATTTCCATCTCGTTTCTCATAGTCTACCTAGCTAGGGGACAATCTCACTCCGAGACCCACATTTTATTTACCCTGAGAAAATACGATTTAGTAATGGTGCTTTCTGAACGAAAACACTGGGAAGTCACCGGCAAAGATAAGGACAGCGGAGACGCCGTCACCCGCCTACAAGGGCCCCGGTTGGGGCCGGGAACGCAAAGAAGATAGCCTGGCAGCAGGTGCGAGGCTCTGGAAAGGGGACAGTCGCCACAAGTTTCGGGCCGACAAAGGGACACTGTCCGTTGGGAGGTTCGAAGCGCCAGCTGGCCTTACCTCGGCCGTCCGCTCGGGCGGCTTCTTCTTCAGCGCCTGCCTAGCGCCAGGGTCCACAGGTGAGTTCATGGTCGCGGCGCCGGCCCCCGTGCTCCCAGCCGGCCCTTAGAAGTCCCTGCGATGGGCCATTCACCCTAGTTAGGGGGCTACACCCTCCGCCCACCAACTCCCCTGAAGAAGGGAACTCCAAACTAAGGAGGGGACAGTGCTTTGGCAAACAAGCCTTCGCAACGCCCGCCCAGGGCCCCAGCCCACGCGCGACTGGCCAGAGGGAAGCCCGCGCGGAGGCGGAGGGAAGGAGAGTGCGCATGCGCAACACGCGCAAGCGCACAAACGAACGCCTAAGGGCGTGACTCCGCAGTGACGTAAAAACTGGGGCGGTGCCGCGAAGCCTCTCCCCTCTTCTTGATGAGAATTGAGGAAACGTCGCGAGACTTCACTTAAGCCCGTAACAGCTTCTGTCTCAGAGTTGCGGTTTCGGCCGCTCCTGTTTCCGCTGGAGGGGCCGGAAACGCGCTGCTATAGACTGAGAGAAAATAACGTGTCCAGGGTCGAACCTTGGGGCAGGCGCTCTGGGCGGAGGATTGTTCGTGCCAGAATCCGGAAGCTCAGGGCGTGGCCAGGCCCGGCCCCGAACCCAAGCCCGAGTTGCAGTTCGGCAGCTCCAACACCCGTTCCCTTGGAGAATGTGCGGAAGTCGAAGCTGCCATTCAACAAACGGTGACGTTCACACCCCATCTCTTACCTGTCTTCTAATAAAACGAGCCTCTTGTGAAAGGAGCCCACCGAGAAGAACCTGCCCTGTCCAAGACGGACACCCTGACATCAAGGCAGAGGGATCGGGGCTCCGTGGCCTGGAGCAGATTTGGGCAGTCACCATGCCTGCAGCCAGCTTAGAATGAACTGCTACTTCGCGAAGTCCATCTGGACTATGTTCACCTAACCAGTGCCGAAGCCAGCCCTCCCTCCGCTCAATCCCTTGTCAGGTAGCGGGCCTTAGGGTTGCCTGACTGAGGAATGAGCGCTTTTTGCATTGTATATACTTGTCTGTTTCCCAGCAGGCGGAATAATGCAAATGTGCATTTATTTACTAGTCCCTTAGGAAGAAAAAACATCTGTCCTCTGAGGCAGCTAGACACATGCAAAAGCTGTTTCCGGAACAGCCCTATCTAAGTGCACAATGAACCGCACTACTCAGTTTTCTTTGGCGTCACATAATCAAGTCCTTTTCACTAAATACATCTTAGTATTTTTTTACAGCATTTGGCATGGTTCACTAAACAACTTAGTGATTTAAGTTTATGACGTTGTTCATGTTAATTTTTTAACGACAGGTAAGCACCAAAAGGGAAAAGAGTTCAGGCTGCAGCATTCACTGTTACAGGGATCCGGTAATGATGGCTCACGTTAAGAGGTTTCGTTTACCGTTGGTCGTTCAGCTTGCCCAAACTTGAAGTTTACAACATAGTATTAGCACATTTCTTTTATGAGTATATGGGACAACACTCTACCACAGAAGCCATGGCTCAACGACTCTGAAAATTTTCGGGTGATCACAAATGATCCACTTTTTTGTGTGTATCAACATATCCTCTCAAAAGTTTCCCTGATCTCAAAGGTACCCCTTCCATTTTCAACCTTGTTTTCAAAGCCAAACCAATATTTTGAAAAGGGAAAAAGGAATTAAAACATGATAACCATGAGCTTGGATTTTAAGGGCAAACATCTGTATCTGTCTTTTGACTTCGTTATTTAATATTTCTGAACTTAAGTTTCCTTATCTGTAAAATGAGCCTAGTCAAAGACCTACTGCTTTGCAATTTTCTTAGGAGTACATGAGATAATTTATGTGAAGCATTTAAAATGCTGCCTGCACAATCAAAACACTTTTATTATTTGTATTTATCTCTAGGAAGTAATTTCTCTAAAGCATACATTCAAATTTGAAGAACTGGATAGGGTTTTGTTTTTTTGTTTTTTTTTAAGAACTATTCAGAAACACAATGAAGTATTCATGAAAATGTGGAGCAACAGGAACTCTCACAAACTGCCAGTTAGTGTGTATTGGGAAACCACTTATAAAAAATAAATATCTAGTTAGCATACCCTTTGACAACAAGCCCACTCCTTGCGAATGTCCTGAAGAATACCAGGAAAAAGTCATAGTTGGAATGGCTTTTATGTGCGGATTAATGGAAAGCCAGAAAACATCTGTCCTCTGAGGCAGCTAGACACATGCAAAAGCTGTTTCCGGAACAGCCCTATCTAAGTGCACAATGAACCGCACTACTCAGTTTTCTTTGGCGTCACATAATCAAGTCCTTTTCACTAAATACATCTTAGTATTTTTTTACAGCATTTGGCATGGTTCACTAAACAACTTAGTGATTTAAGTTTATGACGTTGTTCATGTTAATTTTTTAACGACAGGTAAGCACCAAAAGGGAAAAGAGTTCAGGCTGCAGCATTCACTGTTACAGGGATCCGGTAATGATGGCTCACGTTAAGAGGTTTCGTTTACCGTTGGTCGTTCAGCTTGCCCAAACTTGAAGTTTACAACATAGTATTAGCACATTTCTTTTATGAGTATATGGGACAACACTCTACCACAGAAGCCATGGCTCAACGACTCTGAAAATTTTGGGGTGATCACAAATGATCCACTTTTTGTGTGTATCAACATATCCTCTCAAAAGTTTCCCTGATCTCAAAGGTACCCCTTCCATTTTCAACCTTGTTTTCAAAGCCAAACCAATATTTTGAAAAGGGAAAAAGGAATTAAAACATGATAACCATGAGCTTGGATTTTAAGGGCAAACATCTGTATCTGTCTTTTGACTTCGTTATTTAATATTTCTGAACTTAAGTTTCCTTATCTGTAAAATGAGCCTAGTCAAAGACCTACTGCTTTGCAATTTTCTTAGGAGTACATGAGATAATTTATGTGAAGCATTTAAAATGCTGCCTGCACAATCAAAACACTTTTATTATTTGTATTTATCTCTAGGAAGTAATTTCTCTAAAGCATACATTCAAATTTGAAGAACTGGATAGGGTTTTGTTTTTTTGTTTTTTTTTAAGAACTATTCAGAAACACAATGAAGTATTCATGAAAATGTGGAGCAACAGGAACTCTCACAAACTGCCAGTTAGTGTGTATTGGGAAACCACTTATAAAAAATAAATATCTAGTTAGCATACCCTTTGACAACAAGCCCACTCCTTGACGAATGTCCTGAAGAATACCCAGAAAAGATGAACAAAAATGGTCATTGTTCATATAGCCAAAAATTGGAAATAATCCATTTGTCCATCAACCATGGCATAGGTAAACTGTTGTATATTCTTTCAGTGGAATACCATCTACATAGCACACGAATGAATCTCCAACAAAATGCTGACAAAACCTCCCCAAAATATGGAATATTCTTACACAAAATTCAAGCACAAGCAAATCTAAAGAATACCACTTACGGACGAATACACAGAAGCAGAACTAAGAGAAGAGCTAGGAAATGCTCATGAAAGGTTGGAAGCTAAAAAATGAGAAGGGATAAGCATTACAATTAGGATAAGTACATGGAGGAGGTGGGATTCTGGGTTACTGAAAGGATTTAGTTTTTGACCAAAGTGATGGTTACAATAGTGTATATTTATTCATCTTATATAACACTTCACAAGGAAAATGAATAAAGTCTACAAAAACACTTAATCATATAGACTTTATTATAAGACAGCAACAGTAAAAACAGTATATTAAGACCCATGGTAACTATACACAGCTAAACTTAAGCATATTTTCAAAGTCTATCTTTACCATCCTGTGTTATGCTCTGGTATGATGAAAAAAAGTGAGGAGACAGAGCTCTAATAGAGAAAAGCCAACCTCCAGATAGGATTCACTAGAATTAACATACATCTGGAAAAAAAATGGTTCTGAATGGAAGTAATTTTACTAAATACTAGGTGTTTAAATCTGTAAAGACATTTGGTTAAATCTTGCTTCCCTGTGGGTCAGTGGTAAAGAAATCTTCCTGCCAATGGAGGAGATGCAGATTCAATCCTGTGTTGGAAAGATCCCCCTGAAGAAAATGGCAACCCACTCCAGTATTCTTGCCGGGAGAATTCCACGGACAGAGGAATCTCGTGGTCTATGGGGTTGCAAAGAGTTGGACACGACTTAGCTACTAAACAACATATCTTTTAAAAGAGAAAAAGTAGCTTAACTCCTTACTGAATCTTAATTTTTGTCATTATACTATCACAACCTGACAGTATATTTATCAGTCTCCTCCTACAGCAGGAAATACGTTATGACTTCATGAGAAACTTTATTTACTGACTTATTCCTGGCCCTCCAGACCTGTGCCTAGCATATAATAGGTGCCCAATCAGTATCTGCTAAATGAACAAATCCTAAGGACTAAGTGATTAGAGGATTTTGCCGTTAGATCCAGACCTGTGCCTAGCATCCATAATGGTAAACTGTTGTATATTCTTTCAGTGGAATACCATCTACATAGCACACGAATGAATCTCCAACAAAATGCTGACAAAACCTCCCAAAATATGGAATATTCTTACACAAAATTCAAGCACAAGCAAATCTAAAGAATACCACTTACGGACGAATACACAGAAGCAGAACTAAGAGAAGAGCTAGGAAATGCTCATGAAAGGTTGGAAGCTAAAAAATGAGAAGGGATAAGCATTACAATTAGGATAAGTACATGGAGGAGGTGGGATTCTGGGTTACTGAAAGGATTTAGTTTTTGACCAAAGTGATGGTTACAATAGTGTATATTTATTCATCTTATATAACACTTCACAAGGAAAATGAATAAAGTCTACAAAAACACTTAATCATATAGACTTTATTATAAGACAGCAACAGTAAAAACAGTATATTAAGACCCATGGTAACTATACACAGCTAAACTTAAGCATATTTTCAAAGTCTATCTTTACCATCCTGTGTTATGCTCTGGTATGATGAAAAAAAGTGAGGAGACAGAGCTCTAATAGAGAAAAGCCAACCTCCAGATAGGATTCACTAGAATTAACATACATCTGGAAAAAAAATGGTTCTGAATGGAAGTAATTTTACTAAATACTAGGTGTTTAAATCTGTAAAGACATTTGGTTAAATCTTGCTTCCCTGTGGGTCAGTGGTAAAGAAATCTTCCTGCCAATGGAGGAGATGCAGATTCAATCCTGTGTTGGAAAGATCCCCCTGAAGAAAATGGCAACCCACTCCAGTATTCTTGCCGGGAGAATTCCACGGACAGAGGAATCTCGTGGTCTATGGGGTTGCAAAGAGTTGGACACGACTTAGCTACTAAACAACATATCTTTTAAAAGAGAAAAAGTAGCTTAACTCCTTACTGAATCTTAATTTTTGTCATTATACTATCACAACCTGACAGTATATTTATCAGTCTCCTCCTACAGCAGGAAATACGTTATGACTTCATGAGAAACTTTATTTACTGACTTATTCCTGGCCCTCCAGACCTGTGCCTAGCATATAATAGGTGCCCAATCAGTATCTGCTAAATGAACAAATGGAACTATCTAAGGACTAAGTGATTAGAGGATTTTGCCGTTAGATAGACTGGCACTTGATTTGCTCTCCAATGGCAAAGAAAGATGTCTGGCTAGGCAAATATTGTGCAAAACTGAATGTTCATTAACCAGACACAATCACATGACCACCACCGCAGAACAGCAGCAGACCAAGAAAAAGATGGAAGTTAAGAGCACTGATTTTAATAGCACCTGAAAGCTGTAGGGAATTTAGATTTGGGGTATGCTGGGAGACTGAGTCACTACTAGTGGGAAAACAAGAGCACTTGCTTGCCTAAGTCCAGCAGGTCAATATCTATCACCGAATAAGGATCTTTGAGGGTGGGGTCTAGGAATAAATACTTTCCCAAGCACTCTCTAGGTGTTTCTCATATGCAACCAGGTTTGAAAACTACTTTCAACTAACTCAGGTTCTGGGTAGTCTGACCCATCTTAATTCCAACAGTGAAGGATATTGACTTGTGAGTGCTGAACCAAATGTGTGGCACAAAAATGGCATCACAAGCTTTTTGAGGAAATAACAGTATCTTCCTTATATCTACATGGCACTTCAAAAATGTTATTCCCTTTCAGACAATTTAGGTGACACTGATTATCAATAATCAGTGCTATCAATATCACCGATATCAGTAAGATTATCAATAATCTTACTTGAGTGCTGAGGTGAATAAAAAGACACATTTTGGGACTGTCCTTGTTACAATGGTTACTTGGAAAGGAAGGAATCTCAAACCTCTTCAACTTAATATTCTCCTTGGGGTAAATACAGGTTTATCTGTGAGAGATCTAGTCAGACAGTGTTAACCCGGGCAGAGAGCTGTCTGCAACCTGATGAAGGTATCGGTCTAAGCTCACACTTTTATAAGAAGGAGAGTCCCTTTTAAAGGAAAGAATATAAAGGGACCAAGTACTGGGTAGCTTAACTCCTTACTGAATCTTAATTTTGTCATTATACTATCACAACCTGACAGTATATTTATCAGTCTCCTCCTACAGCAGGAAATACGTTATGACTTCATGAGAAACTTTATTTACTGACTTATTCCTGGCCCTCCAGACCTGTGCCTAGCATATAATAGGTGCCCAATCAGTATCTGCTAAATGAACAAATGGAACTATCTAAGGACTAAGTGATTAGAGGATTTTGCCGTTAGATAGACTGGCACTTGATTTGCTCTCCAATGGCAAAGAAAGATGTCTGGCTAGGCAAATATTGTGCAAAACTGAATGTTCATTAACCAGACACAATCACATGACCACCACCGCAGAACAGCAGCAGACCAAGAAAAAGATGGAAGTTAAGAGCACTGATTTTAATAGCACCTGAAAGCTGTAGGGAATTTAGATTTGGGGTATGCTGGGAGACTGAGTCACTACTAGTGGGAAAACAAGAGCACTTGCTTGCCTAAGTCCAGCAGGTCAATATCTATCACCGAATAAGGATCTTTGAGGGTGGGGTCTAGGAATAAATACTTTCCCAAGCACTCTCTAGGTGTTTCTCATATGCAACCAGGTTTGAAAACTACTTTCAACTAACTCAGGTTCTGGGTAGTCTGACCCATCTTAATTCCAACAGTGAAGGATATTGACTTGTGAGTGCTGAACCAAATGTGTGGCACAAAAATGGCATCACAAGCTTTTTGAGGAAATAACAGTATCTTCCTTATATCTACATGGCACTTCAAAAATGTTATTCCCTTTCAGACAATTTAGGTGACACTGATTATCAATAATCAGTGCTATCAATATCACCGATATCAGTAAGATTATCAATAATCTTACTTGAGTGCTGAGGTGAATAAAAAGACACATTTTGGGACTGTCCTTGTTACAATGGTTACTTGGAAAGGAAGGAATCTCAAACCTCTTCAACTTAATATTCTCCTTGGGGTAAATACAGGTTTATCTGTGAGAGATCTAGTCAGACAGTGTTAACCCGGGCAGAGAGCTGTCTGCAACCTGATGAAGGTATCGGTCTAAGCTCACACTTTTATAAGAAGGAGAGTCCCTTTTAAAGGAAAGAATATAAAGGGACCAAGTACTGGGATGTGGGCAGGAAAGAAGCATCTCACTGGAGCATATGCTTTAAGACCAAAAGTTCTAAAAAAAATTATGGATGGAAATCTCATCCATTTAAAAATCTCTTGTTAAAATTTTCTTTTAAAACTTTAAAAGAAAAATCTTTGAAAAAAATCTCTTTCGGATTGGCTGTATTTTCTTTAGGGAAGTCTAGAGCAAACACAGTCAAGTCCACAGTCTGCACTACAAAGCAAGGACAAGAAGCATTATACTCACCAATTTCCCCCTTTCCTATCCACCCAAGTCCTTCTCGCTAAGTGACAATTCCCCTGTCCCCAGTGCACCTTCAGCTCGTGTTTGGTCTCACTTGCCATCCAACTGCTACCTCCTACACTGGGAAAGACAAATTTCAGGTATCTTTCAAATGCATTTGTCACCACATCCTAGTGGGAAACATTCCGGTCTGAGATAGATATATTTCAGTTTCTCCTTAACAAAATCTATGCTTCGTAGAAATGTTGCAAGATTTCTCTAAATTTTCAACAGAGAACAGCACATATAAAATAGGTAATTATAAGCCTCTGAAATATCTGATAAATGTTTCCCCTTCCCGAATACTTGATATTTCCTTTCTGATTTTAAAACAGTGTTCTTAAGTCTCTTCAATCAAATGTTTAAGAGTAATAAATGTGAAGTAATGTAAAAACAGGCACTAGCAAAAAACCCCTAGCCTAATCCCAACTCCAGGGTCATCTCTGCCCAAATTCACCTAAAGGAGTAAGGGTCAGCTTCCCAACAGGCTGCTCAGAGTCAGATCACTGCTGTAAAGCAGGCCCTAAGGAATGATGGCAAGACTCCACTGACATTCTCTACAATGCAGGTGAAGACGACAAATTTCTCAGTTACATGCAAATCCATGAATAGCACAGAATTAGAATATAAGCAAACTGACCCATTTTTTGTTTAATTTTACAGTGATTTTAATTAGATACGTTCTTAACAGGTTTACATGGCTTCCTGTAGGTTTTAAATGATTTTCAGTTGTTTTCATAAAAGCATTTAAAGAAATTTTCAATTTTTCATCATGATGATAAGTTAAATGTAAGAATATATATTTTTGGGTTACTGTATTTTAACTCAAAAGAATATATGTTAAATTTTGCCCACATTAAACCAGATACGGCCTGAACAGGAAAGGGTGGACAGATTATCTGGCAACTATACCACCCTAAAATTCCTGAGCCTTTGGACTGTGGCAAGCACTGAGATGAATTCCTAATATTCATTATTTCACTTGATTCTTACAACCTCATAAACTAGATTCTACTAAGTTACTAACACAGAAATCTTGGATTAGAGAAGGGCAAACAAATTTAGATGACATCATGAACAAGGTCCCTTGCCTATAGGTGTCACATTTGGGAAAAGAATCCAGGTGGGATGGCACCAGAGTCCACGATGTTACATACACCTTATTAAATGTGAAAGAAAGACCAACATCATCCATCAAATTGACATGTGTGTTTATTGCACAAATATCCCCTAGAACTGGGAAGTTATTATAATACAGGCGTACATTTGAGAAATGTATACAGAACAAGGAAAGAGTATTTACATTTTACATCTCCCACCATCTAAATAACTTAGAGAAAGCAAAACAATCTCATAAGACATCTAGCAGAAGTAGGCATTGTGTAAAAAAAAATTTTTTTTAAGTGATTACCCCCAGTGTATGCCAACTGCAACAAAATGAAATCTGTGCTAGTGTGTTTATTGCACTTAACATTTTCAAACTCAAATTTAGGACACATTAATAAAAGCCAAGAATTTAAAATCAGAATTAGTCAATATACAGGAAAAATTAGTTTTAAATCTATAATGTAAAAGATCCCTTTTTCATTTCCTGCTATAACAAAAAGGTTTTTAAAATGCATTATACGTATCTGTCTGTACCATTAGCAGTTGAAAAAATATTTTGAACAGGCCAAAATTCTTTTCACATTCATCATAACCACACTTTTAAAGAAGTAGCAGCTCATTCCTTGGGCTTAGAATATAAGCAAACTGACCCATTTTTTGTTTAATTTTACAGTGATTTTAATTAGATACGTTCTTAACAGGTTTACATGGCTTCCTGTAGGTTTTAAATGATTTTCAGTTGTTTTCATAAAAGCATTTAAAGAAATTTTCAATTTTTCATCATGATGATAAGTTAAATGTAAGAATATATATTTTTGGGTTACTGTATTTTAACTCAAAAGAATATATGTTAAATTTTGCCCACATTAAACCAGATACGGCCTGAACAGGAAAGGGTGGACAGATTATCTGGCAACTATACCACCCTAAAATTCCTGAGCCTTTGGACTGTGGCAAGCACTGAGATGAATTCCTAATATTCATTATTTCACTTGATTCTTACAACCTCATAAACTAGATTCTACTAAGTTACTAACACAGAAATCTTGGATTAGAGAAGGGCAAACAAATTTAGATGACATCATGAACAAGGTCCCTTGCCTATAGGTGTCACATTTGGGAAAAGAATCCAGGTGGGATGGCACCAGAGTCCACGATGTTACATACACCTTATTAAATGTGAAAGAAAGACCAACATCATCCATCAAATTGACATGTGTGTTTATTGCACAAATATCCCCTAGAACTGGGAAGTTATTATAATACAGGCGTACATTTGAGAAATGTATACAGAACAAGGAAAGAGTATTTACATTTTACATCTCCCACCATCTAAATAACTTAGAGAAAGCAAAACAATCTCATAAGACATCTAGCAGAAGTAGGCATTGTGTAAAAAAAAATTTTTTTTAAGTGATTACCCCCAGTGTATGCCAACTGCAACAAAATGAAATCTGTGCTAGTGTGTTTATTGCACTTAACATTTTCAAACTCAAATTTAGGACACATTAATAAAAGCCAAGAATTTAAAATCAGAATTAGTCAATATACAGGAAAAATTAGTTTTAAATCTATAATGTAAAAGATCCCTTTTTCATTTCCTGCTATAACAAAAAGGTTTTTAAAATGCATTATACGTATCTGTCTGTACCATTAGCAGTTGAAAAAATATTTTGAACAGGCCAAAATTCTTTTCACATTCATCATAACCACACTTTTAAAGAAGTAGCAGCTCATTCCTTGGGCTTTGTGTAATGAAAAAATAACCACAACAAACAGAAGGATTACAAACTGTAAATCTCAGGAACCCTATAAAGGATCAATGATTCTGTAACAAACCATAGAGATTTTTCTTCCAAGCAATGCTGTTTTAAAAATTACAGGAGCATAAGCCATCCATTTGTTGAAAACCAGATTTCCTAAATGGTAATTTATTAGAAATTTCAAATAGGACTACGAATAATTTCATAATTAATTTAAAAAACAACACACAAAAACAGATACTGTCTACCTGCTATGTATCTTAAAACTAATTTTTTTTTAAATGTACAGTGGCCCATGTATGATCTTTTCCATATTCTGAATTCTGCAAAAGAGACTGATCCATAAAATTTCAAACAACAGATCAGAGAAGAATTTCTTTAATGAACAGACTAAAAAAACTAAGTCAATAGAAAATATATCCATAAACACTCTTTGACAGCAAGTCATTCATGGGAGACTCAGGTACTAAACAGCTGATAGGACACAGGGACCAAAATGACAGCAGGCCAATGTCAGGATAACATCCATTAAATAACCATTTTATCTTAGTCTAGCTGGAGACTAGAACAAGGTCAAATGGGACCCAATACTATAAATTTGAGGTCAAAGACTAAATAAACCATAGAAATCTTCCGTAATTACTGAAAGTTTAAACAGCAAGAATGGATGCATTATACACAAAATGTACGTAGTAACAGAATGAACAAGTGGTTTTCAGTTTTAAGCTAATCAGCTAATTATGATGAAAATAGTTCATCAATGCATAAACCAGTTCCATGTCTAGCATTAAAAGCATCTTAGACCAGATAAGTAAAGGATAAGCTCTTAATATAATGTAGTATTTCAAGTAAACTGAGGTAGGAGAGCATATTCAAAACTTCATCTACCTATCTTTCTATTTACATTACTTACAAGAGTTTGGTTCCATATTAGCCTTTCTCACAAACAACACTCCACAGTATATACAAAAACAGTTACAACTGAAAAGTAGAAATCTTTGAAAAAAGAATTAATTTTTGGAAGGAAGGAGATACTAGAGAAAAGAAAAATTTTAAGAGTTAATGAGTTTTGTTAGTATAAATTGAATATTATGAAGCACTGAAACAAATATTGAGTTCCTGTAGGTTCAAGAAGGGCCTGATACCGAAAACCAATGGCCTCGGCTACCTGAGCACTTTTAAAGAACATAGTATTATTTTTGCCAATGCTTTGGTGCAATTTTTAATCCTAATTTTATTAAATTAGATGTAAATATGTAAATATTAACATTTATAAGAATTAGCTTATACTTACAAACAAAACAAATGGTATAAAGTAGTACTCTTATTTTGGGAATCTACATTCCTCAACTGTAAAAAAAAGATTGGCATTACTTATATTTCAGGGTGTGTGAAACAGAAAAATCACCAGAAAGTAATATTTCAACATTATATACAATTAATACTAGTTGAAAATATATTTTTAAAAATGTTTACCAATCTTATATTTCTACCTCTGCTTTTTAAAAATAGATACATATGTACACTAAAAAACTAAGTCAATAGAAAATATATCCATAAACACTCTTTGACAGCAAGTCATTCATGGGAGACTCAGGTACTAAACAGCTGATAGGACACAGGGACCAAAATGACAGCAGGCCAATGTCAGGATAACATCCATTAAATAACCATTTTATCTTAGTCTAGCTGGAGACTAGAACAAGGTCAAATGGGACCCAATACTATAAATTTGAGGTCAAAGACTAAATAAACCATAGAAATCTTCCGTAATTACTGAAAGTTTAAACAGCAAGAATGGATGCATTATACACAAAATGTACGTAGTAACAGAATGAACAAGTGGTTTTCAGTTTTAAGCTAATCAGCTAATTATGATGAAAATAGTTCATCAATGCATAAACCAGTTCCATGTCTAGCATTAAAAGCATCTTAGACCAGATAAGTAAAGGATAAGCTCTTAATATAATGTAGTATTTCAAGTAAACTGAGGTAGGAGAGCATATTCAAAACTTCATCTACCTATCTTTCTATTTACATTACTTACAAGAGTTTGGTTCCATATTAGCCTTTCTCACAAACAACACTCCACAGTATATACAAAAACAGTTACAACTGAAAAGTAGAAATCTTTGAAAAAAGAATTAATTTTTGGAAGGAAGGAGATACTAGAGAAAAGAAAAATTTTAAGAGTTAATGAGTTTTGTTAGTATAAATTGAATATTATGAAGCACTGAAACAAATATTGAGTTCCTGTAGGTTCAAGAAGGGCCTGATACCGAAAACCAATGGCCTCGGCTACCTGAGCACTTTTAAAGAACATAGTATTATTTTTGCCAATGCTTTGGTGCAATTTTTAATCCTAATTTTATTAAATTAGATGTAAATATGTAAATATTAACATTTATAAGAATTAGCTTATACTTACAAACAAAACAAATGGTATAAAGTAGTACTCTTATTTTGGGAATCTACATTCCTCAACTGTAAAAAAAAGATTGGCATTACTTATATTTCAGGGTGTGTGAAACAGAAAAATCACCAGAAAGTAATATTTCAACATTATATACAATTAATACTAGTTGAAAATATATTTTTTAAAAACGTATGTTTACCAATCTTATATTTCTACCTCTGCTTTTTTAAAAAATAGATACATATGTACACTTGGGTGGATAACATAACAGATTTATACAGAGTTTATTTTAATTAACAAGTTATTTAAAATACTTTGAGAAGTACCTAGAAATTAGCTATTCTAAATTGAAAAACAAAACAAAACACAAAGTTTTACAGATCTCTGTACCTTAGAAATAAAGAATTAAAACTAGTGAAAATGACTATTTCCTAGCCATTTAGTGAAATCTCTATTGCTACATATGAGTTGTGGCAAGACTGTAGTGATTGTAATCAAATTCTTCAATGTTACTCATTTTGTAGAAACCTCTTAAGTTACACTATGGCTTTCTCAAATGCCTTTCCCCTAAATCTTGCTTTTAGTTTTCCCTTGGTTAAAAATCCACCACCATCCAAAAGTCCAATGAAAATGAAAAGGCCATCCAATGGTGACACAATACGCACTGCAATGCAGAATATCAAGATGACTGACTCATTCAGATCAAAGTCTGACAGAGAAAAAAAAACTGCCATAAATGCATGCTGCGACTGCTTCCTTAGTTTCTACTTAACTTTTCACCGAGGTTAATTTCTAACAGCCTTTAGGTTAAAGTAGTATCTGGGCAACATATGGAGAGTGAGTGCTTGCTACAGCAGCCAAGAGAGGAAGATCACTGGATTCAATCCTGAAATTAAAAAGAAAACAAAATCTCAGTTCAGGTTTTCTACACCCAGTATATACGTCCTACAAGCAATGACTATTACCTGTGAGGATCAACCCCGGTGAGGAGGATGCCACCATGGCCTTTTAAAGGGTTAAAAAAAAAAAAATTTTATTAAATAAGATGTAAATATGTAAATATTAACATTTATAAGAATTAGCTTATACTTACAAACAAAACAAATGGTATAAAGTAGTACTCTTATTTTGGGAATCTACATTCCTCAACTGTAAAAAAAAGATTGGCATTACTTATATTTCAGGGTGTGTGAAACAGAAAAATCACCAGAAAGTAATATTTCAACATTATATACAATTAATACTATCTGAACCAATATTGTTTAAAAACGTATGTTTACCAATCTTATATTTCTACCTCTGCTTTTTTAAAAAATAGATACATATGTACACTTGGGTGGATAACATAACAGATTTATACAGAGTTTATTTTAATTAACAAGTTATTTAAAATACTTTGAGAAGTACCTAGAAATTAGCTATTCTAAATTGAAAAACAAAACAAAACACAAAGTTTTACAGATCTCTGTACCTTAGAAATAAAGAATTAAAACTAGTGAAAATGACTATTTCCTAGCCATTTAGTGAAATCTCTATTGCTACATATGAGTTGTGGCAAGACTGTAGTGATTGTAATCAAATTCTTCAATGTTACTCATTTTGTAGAAACCTCTTAAGTTACACTATGGCTTTCTCAAATGCCTTTCCCCTAAATCTTGCTTTTAGTTTTCCCTTGGTTAAAAATCCACCACCATCCAAAAGTCCAATGAAAATGAAAAGGCCATCCAATGGTGACACAATACGCACTGCAATGCAGAATATCAAGATGACTGACTCATTCAGATCAAAGTCTGACAGAGAAAAAAAAACTGCCATAAATGCATGCTGCGACTGCTTCCTTAGTTTCTACTTAACTTTTCACCGAGGTTAATTTCTAACAGCCTTTAGGTTAAAGTAGTATCTGGGCAACATATGGAGAGTGAGTGCTTGCTACAGCAGCCAAGAGAGGAAGATCACTGGATTCAATCCTGAAATTAAAAAGAAAACAAAATCTCAGTTCAGGTTTTCTACACCCAGTATATACGTCCTACAAGCAATGACTATTACCTGTGAGGTCACTACATACCTCCAGGTGAGGAGGATGGCCACCATGGCCAAAAGGAAAAGGGTTAATAAGAGAGTGGAAGATGATGAAAGAAAGAAATTTTTCCATAGGTAAAAACCCATAACCAAAGATGTTTTTTAAAAAGAAATCTCTGAAACTCAATAGTAACAAAGTCTTAACTGCAGAAAACTATCTCTGTAATCTGCTGATGGGCCGGCCATGCATCAGGGCGAGCGATGATGTCTAAGAAATACTAAATGGTGTAACAACAGAATGATTAGTATGCAGCCATAGTGTTTTGGATACAAATGTTTCTATAATAAAATTCAATGGAAAGAAGTAATGGAAGCCTCTTAAAAATACACTCTACCACTAAAAAGAAATGCAGAAAAATCAGTCCTAATAAGGTGGATGAATCTAGAACCTATTATACAAAGTGAAGTAAGTCAAAAAGAGAAAGACAAGTACAGTGTACTAACTCATATATATGGAATCTAGTAACACACACAGTGAAGTGATGGAAAACAGACAGAGAAGAGACGTACGGACACTGTGGGGAATGAACAGTGGGAGGGAGGCATAGAGGGAGTAACATGGAAACCTATACTATCATATGTGAAAAAGATAGCTAGTGTCATTGTGCTGTGGGAATAGGCGATCCTGCAGGGGCACTGTCCAGGAATATACATATGACTAATCTGGGATTATACATATCTGTAAACAATAAAATTCTATAAAAGTAAAATAAAAATAATTATTAAAAAGAATATACTCTATTACAAATAATTTACAGGAAACTAAAAATGGCCAATAAGTATTCAAATAAGCTATGTAGACTAAATCGTGGTTACAGAATAAATCTAATAAAAATCAGATTTCATTTTTCAGCAAGTAGCTTAGCAAAGATGAAAAAACTGGGCTTCCCTGGTGGTCCAGTGGGCAAACAGTCCGCCTTGCAGTACAAGGGGCACTGGTTCGATCCCTGGCTGGGGAGGATCCCACATGTCGCAGAGCTGTTGGATCGGTGTGTCCAATTACCAGCCAGTAGTCTGGAGTGCATGTGCCCAGAGCCAGTGCTCTACAACGAGAGAGGCCACTGTGATGGGAGGCCCACAGAGGCCAAAGAATAAAGATGGATGAAAATAAATGAATAACCAACCAATAAAAGAGGCCAAAATTTAAAAAAAAAAAAAAAAAGTAGTAGGAAGGATGTGCTCCTCATTGTTTGTGGAAATTTATTCTGGTATTTTCTGGATAGAATTTACTATTACTGATCAAAATAAGTATCAGTATCTATCAAAAATTTAATATACTTATTGTTTAATTCAAAAATTCTACTTCAAGAATTTATTCTGTAAACTTCAAACAGTTGTATTTATTTTAGCACCAATCTGTAACAGCAAAACACTGAAAATAACCTCAATTCCACCACCTAATGGAATGCAATACAGTCTTTAACAATGATATAGACCAGTATGTGTGGTATGTGTTCAAATGCTCAAACATTCAAGATACATTAAAAGACAAGTTGTACAAGGGTACACAGAGTATAAACTAACTTATATTTTTAACCGTACCTATTTAAAAATTCTATAATAATTTTTTAACTGTGTTTGGATGAAAACTGGAAGTTGTAGAAAAGATGATACAACTTACTTTTCACTTTATGCCAAAATGCACTGAAAGTTTCATTATATGCATATTACTTTAAAAATTAGTTTAAGCTTTTAAAGAAATAAAAGCCTCACACACAGAGAATCATCTATTTCCAATCTGGATAGAAAGCAGTAACATTAATGATAGAATTTAATTTCAGATATATAGTAACAACTCAATGTTGGCCGTTTCTCTCTTCATAAAAGCTGAAATTAGACAAAAGTTCTAGCTTGTTTTAATTTATTCAACCAGCATTTCAAGAAATAATCGTGCACATGCACGCACGCACACACACACAAAAAGTGGCCATAGAACACAGGGAAAGTGACCACAGAACATAATGAAAGGGGCTATACTATGCCTCCTGCCAATTTCTTCTTTGTCCTTCAGTGAGCATTTTATATAACTGGCTTCCTCCCAGGAATAATTGCTGGGAGGATCCCACATGTCGCAGAGCTGTTGGACCGGTGTGTCCAATTATGAGCCAGCGCTCTAGAGCACATGCGCCCAGAGCCGGTGCTCTGCAATGAGAGAGGCCACTGTGATGGGAGGCCCACAGAGGCCAAAGAATAAAGATGGATGAAAATAAATGAATAACCAACCAATAAAAGAGGCCAAAATTTAAAAAAAAAAAAAAAAAGTAGTAGGAAGGATGTGCTCCTCATTGTTTGTGGAAATTTATTCTGGTATTTTCTGGATAGAATTTACTATTACTGATCAAAATAAGTATCAGTATCTATCAAAAATTTAATATACTTATTGTTTAATTCAAAAATTCTACTTCAAGAATTTATTCTGTAAACTTCAAACAGTTGTATTTATTTTAGCACCAATCTGTAACAGCAAAACACTGAAAATAACCTCAATTCCACCACCTAATGGAATGCAATACAGTCTTTAACAATGATATAGACCAGTATGTGTGGTATGTGTTCAAATGCTCAAACATTCAAGATACATTAAAAGACAAGTTGTACAAGGGTACACAGAGTATAAACTAACTTATATTTTTAACGTACCTATTTAAAAATTCTATAATAATTTTTTAACTGTGTTTGGATGAAAACTGGAAGTTGTAGAAAAGATGATACAACTTACTTTTCACTTTATGCCAAAATGCACTGAAAGTTTCATTATATGCATATTACTTTAAAAATTAGTTTAAGCTTTTAAAGAAATAAAAGCCTCACACACAGAGAATCATCTATTTCCAATCTGGATAGAAAGCAGTAACATTAATGATAGAATTTAATTTCAGATATATAGTAACAACTCAATGTTGGCCGTTTCTCTCTTCATAAAAGCTGAAATTAGACAAAAGTTCTAGCTTGTTTTAATTTATTCAACCAGCATTTCAAGAAATAATCGTGCACATGCACGCACGCACACACACACAAAAAGTGGCCATAGAACACAGGGAAAGTGACCACAGAACATAATGAAAGGGGCTATACTATGCCTCCTGCCAATTTCTTCTTTGTCCTTCAGTGAGCATTTTATATAACTGGCTTCCTCCCAGGAATAATTGCAGAGTATAAACACATAATATACAGATAATGGGCAAGGAGTAATAAATACACAGATAATATACCACCATCCACAGAGTGCCATTATTTATTCAATTAGTTCATTTGAATGGCAGGGTAGACGCTGGGAATGATGAGTTTATAGCATATTTAATAAATAAAAATGAATACTTAGTTTTTCTAATGCAAAAACTTCTATTTTAATTCATTTTATTAGACTATATTCTCAATCAAGTGAATTGCACGTGGGCCAGTGCCGTTTCACATCAGTCCAAGACAAGATTCTGCTCTTATACTGTAGTGTGCAACCCAGAAAATAACACTGTACAGCTTCTAACCAGACAAATATTTAAGAAAAAAGGCAATTCTGAAAAATATTCCTTGCCTAAATAAAAACAGTGCCATAAGAAAGCAAAGCCAGAGAAGAAATCGGGAACATACCCTAGAACCACGCCCAGCTCCTTGACATGAACACGCATCTGCCCCCTCAGGTACTCAGACAGCATTCTGCTCTTGAAGTACAGCTCCTGTAACCGGTCTTCAAGGTGCATGACACACTGCAGTTAGGAGGGAGCAAAGAACCAGGTCAGAAAATCCACACTCTATGCAATGGCAAGTTCCAAAGCATTATGCTTAAACAATTAGTTCTATTTAGTTATTTCAACATAAACTAAATTTGAAGCACATTTTTAAAGCATGCAATTTTAGATAAAGGAATGTAAACTCACTGGCTCGTGTCAACAATTTAGATTCTACAGTTATGTTTTAATGTGGTAGATTACATATAACATAAAGTTAACCATTTTAAATATAAAAGCTACCATTTTAACCACTTTAAGATCATGATCAAAAATTTAATTTCAGATATATAGTAACAACTCAAGGCTTTCTCTCATAAAAGCTGAAATTAGACAAAAGTTCTAGCTTGTTTTAATTTATTCAACCAGCATTTCAAGAAATAATCGTGCACATGCACGCACGCACACACACAAAAGTGGCCATAGAACACAGGGAAAGTGACCACAGAACATAATGAAAGGGGCTATACTATGCCTCCTGCCAATTTCTTCTTTGTCCTTCAGTGAGCATTTTATATAACTGGCTTCCTCCCAGGAATAATTGCAGAGTATAAACACATAATATACAGATAATGGGCAAGGAGTAATAAATACACAGATAATATACCACCATCCACAGAGTGCCATTATTTATTCAATTAGTTCATTTGAATGGCAGGGTAGACGCTGGGAATGATGAGTTTATAGCATATTTAATAAATAAAAATGAATACTTAGTTTTTCTAATGCAAAACTTCTATTTTAATTCATTTTATTAGACTATATTCTCAATCAAGTGAATTGCACGTGGGCCAGTGCCGTTTCACATCAGTCCAAGACAAGATTCTGCTCTTATACTGTAGTGTGCAACCCAGAAAATAACACTGTACAGCTTCTAACCAGACAAATATTTAAGAAAAAAGGCAATTCTGAAAAATATTCCTTGCCTAAATAAAAACAGTGCCATAAGAAAGCAAAGCCAGAGAAGAAATCGGGAACATACCCTAGAACCACGCCCAGCTCCTTGACATGAACACGCATCTGCCCCCTCAGGTACTCAGACAGCATTCTGCTCTTGAAGTACAGCTCCTGTAACCGGTCTTCAAGGTGCATGACACACTGCAGTTAGGAGGGAGCAAAGAACCAGGTCAGAAAATCCACACTCTATGCAATGGCAAGTTCCAAAGCATTATGCTTAAACAATTAGTTCTATTTAGTTATTTCAACATAAACTAAATTTGAAGCACATTTTTAAAGCATGCAATTTTAGATAAAGGAATGTAAACTCACTGGCTCGTGTCAACAATTTAGATTCTACAGTTATGTTTTAATGTGGTAGATTACATATAACATAAAGTTAACCATTTTAAATATAAAAGCTACCATTTTAACCACTTTAAGTATACAACTGAGAGTCATTAAGTACATTCAAAATGTTATGCAATTATCACCACCATCCATATCCAGAATTTTGAAAAATACTTTTTTTATTGCAAATTTTATAAATATAACACTCTTATAAGTTAATACATTTTAAACATATTTACATTAGTAAGGCTGCATTCTCTTACAGAAAGCAAAAGATTTTCAGCAGTTCACAAAGAATGCTCTATAGGCCTTATTAAAAGAAATGTTTCTAAGCTGGAATATTAAAACCTAAAATACATAAATTTGGTTTATGGTCAATTAACTTGTTCAATTCACTAAAATAAGTGTTTTCTCATATAATTTGATGATATATATGCATGAGGAAAAAGCTTGAGGTGCAGGTGCTAAAATACTAAATTCTTGCAGAGTATTTCTTTCCAATGAAAACTGGCTGCAGATAAAGCTCCTAATAAAAACACATTTTCTTTTTCTTCAAAGAAAACTGAATGGATTTCTTAGCACATATTCTTTTGTGTTATATGTTTTATAGTACTAATATAATGCTCAGGTAGCCTGAAAACGTGTTCAGTGAAAAAGAAAATATCTATAAAATATATGTGTATAATAGAATTCATACATGCACACACACATAAATTTATCATATTACCCATTGTTAGCTACAAATTCAATGACATTAAGTACATTCACAATGTTGTGCACCATCATCACTATCCATTTCCAGAACTTTTTTTCATTATCCCAAACAGAAACTCTATATCCAGTATACAATAACCCTTCATGCTCTCCTTCCCCTCCACCCCTGGTAACTTCTCTGTCTTTTCTGTTTCTAGATACCTCATGTAACTGGGACCCCACAATAACTGTCCTTTTTGTATTTTGCTTATTTCACTGAGTACAATGTTCCATCCGTGTTGTATTATATATCAGAATTTCCTTCCTCTTTA
The DNA here is from genome assembly GCA_022376925.1 of Tragulus kanchil. NCBI lineage: Eukaryota > Metazoa > Chordata > Mammalia > Artiodactyla > Tragulidae > Tragulus > Tragulus kanchil. Next base: position 48,782,915 of record JAIOJX010000029.1, on the reverse strand, counting down.
TGGCTGAAATATTCCATTCTTTGTATTACATATCATTTACTGATGGACATGAGTTTTTTCCAATTCTATCTATTGCAAGTAATACAGTACAATGCAATTGTTCAGTTCCTGCTTTCAGTTATTTTGATTATAAATCTATAAGCAGACCTGCTGGAGCACATGATAATACAATGTTAAACTTTCTGCAGAACTGCGAAACTGTTCTCCACAGCAGCTACATCATTTCACATTCAAACCAGCAATGTACAAGGGTTTTGATTTCTCTACATCCAGTACTTGTCATTTTCAGGTTTTGTTTGATAAAAACCATTCTTATGGGTGTAAAGTGGTATCTCAATGTGATGTTTTTTTTTTTTTTCCTGGCCACCTCTATTGATCTTTCATTTATTTGTTTTAACCATCTTTGTTCTTTGGCCTGCATGGGCCTCCCATCACAGTGGCCCCTATTGCTGCAGAGCACCGACTCTGGGCGCATGCGCTCCAGAGCTCCGGCTGGTAATTGGACACATCGGTCCAGCCGCTCCGCGGCACGTGGGATCTTCCCAGGCCAGAAATCGAACCAGCACCCCTTGCACTGCAAGGCAGTGTCCTTACCCACTGGACCACCAAGGAAGCCCTCAATGTGGTTTTGATTTTCATTTTCCTAACAACTAATGGATGCTAAATATCTTCTCATGTGCTTATTGGCTATTTGTACATCTTCTTCAGAAGTGTCTACTCAACTCCTTTGCCTATTCTTTGAGTTGTTTCTCTGCTGTTGTTGAGTCAAGTTCTCTATGTATTCTGAGTATCAATCTCTTCTCAGATCTATGAGTAGTCAATATTTTCTCCTATTATGTCAATTGTCTTTTCCCTTTATTAATACACCAAAAGTTTTTAGTTCAATGAAGTCCCAATTTATTTATTTTTCCTTTACTGCCTGTCCTTTTGAGCCACTGCCAAGGAATCACTAAATCCAGCATCATGGATACTGGATTATGCCCTATGTTTTCTTTAAAGACCTTTACGGTTTAAAAAGTTTGGGTTTAAGTTTAGATTTAAGTTCGAGTTCAGTTTTGCATACTGCACCAAATAAGGGTTCAACTTAATTCTTGTGCATGGATACTGGATTTAGCCATTGTTTTCTTTAAAGATATGGCTTTTTGTATTACATATCATTTACTGATGGACATGAGTTTTTTCCAATTCTATCTATTGCAAGTAATACAGTACAATGCAATTGTTCAGTTCCTGCTTTCAGTTATTTTGATTATAAATCTATAAGCAGACCTGCTGGAGCACATGATAATACAATGTTAAACTTTCTGCAGAACTGCGAAACTGTTCTCCACAGCAGCTACATCATTTCACATTCAAACCAGCAATGTACAAGGGTTTTGATTTCTCTACATCCAGTACTTGTCATTTTCAGGTTTTGTTTGATAAAAACCATTCTTATGGGTGTAAAGTGGTATCTCAATGTGATGTTTTTTTTTTTTTTCCTGGCCACCTCTATTGATCTTTCATTTATTTGTTTTAACCATCTTTGTTCTCTGGCCTCTGTGGGCCTCCCATCACAGTGGCCCCTATTGCTGCAGAGCACCGACTCTGGGCGCATGCGCTCCAGAGCTCCGGCTGGTAATTGGACACATCGGTCCAGCCGCTCCGCGGCACGTGGGATCTTCCCAGGCCAGAAATCGAACCAGCACCCCTTGCACTGCAAGGCAGTGTCCTTACCCACTGGACCACCAAGGAAGCCCTCAATGTGGTTTTGATTTTCATTTTCCTAACAACTAATGGATGCTAAATATCTTCTCATGTGCTTATTGGCTATTTGTACATCTTCTTCAGAAGTGTCTACTCAACTCCTTTGCCTATTCTTTGAGTTGTTTCTCTGCTGTTGTTGAGTCAAGTTCTCTATGTATTCTGAGTATCAATCTCTTCTCAGATCTATGAGTAGTCAATATTTTCTCCTATTATGTCAATTGTCTTTTCCCTTTATTAATACACCAAAAGTTTTTAGTTCAATGAAGTCCCAATTTATTTATTTTTCCTTTACTGCCTGTCCTTTTGAGCCACTGCCAAGGAATCACTAAATCCAGCATCATGGATACTGGATTATGCCCTATGTTTTCTTTAAAGACCTTTACGGTTTAAAAAGTTTGGGTTTAAGTTTAGATTTAAGTTCGAGTTCAGTTTTGCATACTGCACCAAATAAGGGTTCAACTTAATTCTTGTGCATGTAAAGATCCAGTTTTCTCAGTAGGATTTGCTGAAAGACTCCTCTCCCCTTGGCACAGTCCTGGCTTCCTTGGTAAAAATCAACTGACCATACATGCTAGGGTTTCTTTGGGGGTTACTATCATCTATTGGTCTATGTCTGTCCTTATGATACTACCACACTGCTTTGACTACTGTCCCTTTGTAGCAAGTTCTAAACTTAGGTGTGAGTCCTCCAGCTTCGTTCTTAGTGCTGTCCACCGTACTAATATTGTAAGTGTTCAGAACCATTATTATGAAATGACTTTCATTTGCTCGTGTCTTTAATCCTGTTCAGAGATGTTTTATAGTTTTCAATGTATAAAGTACTTTGCCTCCTTGGTGAAATTTATTTAAAGTAAATTATACTTTTAATGCTACTGTAAGTGCTTTCTTAATTTCTTCTTCAAGACTGTTCATTCCTAGCATATGGGAATGCAACTATTTTTCACAAGCTGATTTATCTTTCATCTTTGCCAAATTCATTTACTAGCTCTATCAGGCTGTTTTGTTTTTTTTGATGGACTCTAAGATTTGTACATAAAAGATGTATCTGCAAGCAGAGATAATTTTCTTTTTTTCTAATTTAGATGCATTTTGTTTCTTTTTCTTGCCTAATGGCTCTGTGGTTATGACTTTCCAATGTATAGTGAATAAAAGTGGTGAAGTTTAGCATCCATGTCTTGTCCCTGTTCTTAAGGCTAAAACTTTTGGTCTTTTAAACCACTCAAGTATAACACCAGCTCTGAGTCTGTCATATGGACTTTGTCATGTTGATCTACAAAGGTTTTTAACTATGTTGTATTATAGCTTTCCTAACAAGAAAAGGAAAGAATCTTCCAAGTTGGAAATGGCATCTTTAGAAACAGGTTACCAGTGTTATAAAAAAGGATCATCCAAAGTCCTAATATGACAATGCACTGGCATTCTGCACAGGGCTTAGGGATGTTGCATGTCATTACTTCACATGATACTAAGTCAGGCACTAAATTCTGGCTGCAGATATCACAGACTATACAGACAAGTACACGTCCCTTTCTGTCTTAGCTTGCAACAACAAACTACCACAGACTCAATGGCTTAAATAACAGAAAATTATTTTCTCTCAGTTCTGGAGACTGGGAGTCTGAGATCAGGGTGCTGGAATGGCTGAGTTTTAGTGAGAACTCTCTTCCTGGCTTCCTTCTCCCTGTGTCCTCACATGGCAGAGACAGTGCAATCTCTCTCTTCTTCTTCTTATAAAGCCACTAATCTCATAATGAGGGTCTCACTCTAATAACCTAATCTAACCCTAATTACCTCCCAAAGGCCATCACACTGCAAGTTATGACTTCAATCCATAACACCTTCTTTCAGGAAAACGATAATGGAGGTTAACAGTAGTATTCAAGGTAGGCACATATATAACAATAGAGTTAAGTTAGCTATCACAGTGCTCACAGTAATTCAAGCATTACATATACTTACAAAATTTGGAGACAGATTATGTTTATAAAGCTGAAGAGTGGAATGAAGCAGATTAGAAACAAGACTGGAAACCAACACTTCCTTTCCCAATTTATTATCTGTCACTCGTCTCTGGCTACTGGCCACTTGAACAGTCCATTTATCCATATCTGCTATAATACAGACAGCTTCTGCTATTGGTTCATCCAATACTGGATGCTGGGGGTGAAAAAAAGAAATCATCTTATGATTAAAAAAAATAAAGATTTCCTAAAATAAATAAATAAATAAATCTTTCAAAGATAAAGTTAATGGGATGGGCAAGGAAGAGATACTAGATAAAAACAAAAAAATATGAAATTCTTGAAGTTACTACCAGAGAACATCTGACAGTAAAGAAAGTAAAAACTCACTAATACCAAGAGATATCTTATAGAAATCATCATTGGTAGAGGTTCATTACCAGAACTTTGCATTCTTTAAACCAAAACTCAAATTTCACCAGTATTTTCATCACTCATTCATTTGGCAAATTTACTGAATGCCAACCTCTGTTCCAGGCAACTGAAAGAAAATCCTTTACCTTGAAAAGAGGTACATATTTTAAATATAGACAGGAAACAAATTCAGATGAATAGCACAGGGCTTAGGGATGTTGCATGTCATTACTTCACATGATACTAAGTCAGGCACTAAATTCTGGCTGCAGATATCACAGACTATACAGACAAGTACCGTCCCTTTCTGTCTTAGCTTGCAACAACAAACTACCACAGACTCAATGGCTTAAATAACAGAAAATTATTTTCTCTCAGTTCTGGAGACTGGGAGTCTGAGATCAGGGTGCTGGAATGGCTGAGTTTTAGTGAGAACTCTCTTCCTGGCTTCCTTCTCCCTGTGTCCTCACATGGCAGAGACAGTGCAATCTCTCTCTTCTTCTTCTTATAAAGCCACTAATCTCATAATGAGGGTCTCACTCTAATAACCTAATCTAACCCTAATTACCTCCCAAAGGCCATCACACTGCAAGTTATGACTTCAATCCATAACACCTTCTTTCAGGAAAACGATAATGGAGGTTAACAGTAGTATTCAAGGTAGGCACATATATAACAATAGAGTTAAGTTAGCTATCACAGTGCTCACAGTAATTCAAGCATTACATATACTTACAAAATTTGGAGACAGATTATGTTTATAAAGCTGAAGAGTGGAATGAAGCAGATTAGAAACAAGACTGGAAACCAACACTTCCTTTCCCAATTTATTATCTGTCACTCGTCTCTGGCTACTGGCCACTTGAACAGTCCATTTATCCATATCTGCTATAATACAGACAGCTTCTGCTATTGGTTCATCCAATACTGGATGCTGGGGGTGAAAAAAAGAAATCATCTTATGATTAAAAAAAATAAAGATTTCCTAAAATAAATAAATAAATAAATCTTTCAAAGATAAAGTTAATGGGATGGGCAAGGAAGAGATACTAGATAAAAACAAAAAAATATGAAATTCTTGAAGTTACTACCAGAGAACATCTGACAGTAAAGAAAGTAAAAACTCACTAATACCAAGAGATATCTTATAGAAATCATCATTGGTAGAGGTTCATTACCAGAACTTTGCATTCTTTAAACCAAAACTCAAATTTCACCAGTATTTTCATCACTCATTCATTTGGCAAATTTACTGAATGCCAACCTCTGTTCCAGGCAACTGAAAGAAAATCCTTTACCTTGAAAAGAGGTACATATTTTAAATATAGACAGGAAACAAATTCAGATGAATAGGTCAATGATATGGTTCTCTAATAACCACCTAATCCAGTGAGGCACTAATTTGCTTGAGTACTGTCATTATCTCTTCCTGGCTAAGCATGTCAGGTTTTTCTGTTTTACAAAATGTGCATCAAGAGTATGAATATAGCAGTTAAAAATGAGACAAATCAACAAGTACCACTCCAGGACAGAAGGCTGAATAGGAGCAGGGTGGTCACTCCACCCGGCTTTCCAGGTGGCGTAATAGTAAAGGGGCCACTGTCAAAGCTCAAGACTTGGGCTTCCCTGGTGGTCCAGTGGGTAAGGAAACCGCCTTGCAGTGCAAGGGGCGCCAGTTCGATCCCTGGCCTGGGAAGATCCCACATGCCACGAAGCGGCTGTATTGATGTGTCCAACTACCAATCCGGAGCTCTGGAGCGCATGCGCCCAGAGCTGGTGCTCTGCAGTTGAGAGGCCACTGCGATGGGAGGCCCACATGGGCCAAAAAACAAAGACGGATGATAAACAGATAAACGAAAGACCAACAGAAGTGCCCCCGCCACTCCCGGCAAAAAAAGAAAGCTCAGGACTCGAGAGAGGCAGGTTTTGATCTCTGGATCAGGAAGATGCCCTGGAATAGGAAATGGCAACCTACTTGAGGATTCTTTTTTCTTTTTTTTTCCACTTCAGTATTCTTGCCTGGAAAACTCCATAGACAGAGGAGCAGGATGGGCTACAGTCCATGAGGTCACAGAAATGGACTGGACTAAGACTGCATGTGAGCAGGCACACACACGTACACACATACACATTATATTCTGGTTATAATTTTTAAAATTCAGATCGGGGGCTTCCCTGGTGGTCCAGTGGGTGGGGACACCGCCTTGCAGTGCAAGGGGCGCCGGTTCCATCCCTGGCCTGGGAAGATCCAGCATGCCGTGGAGCAGCTGGACTGATGTGTCCAACTACCGAGCTGGAGCTCTGGAGTGCATGCACCCAGAACTGGTGCTCTGCAGCGAGAGAGGCCACTGTGATGGGAGCCCCACACAGGCCAAAAGAACAAAGATAAATGAATGAAAGATCAATAGAAGTGGCCCCCAAAAAACATTAATAAAAAATATTAAAAACTTAAAAAAAAAAGATCTCTGTAAAGAAATATGGAATAGGTGGGTCAGAGAAGATCTTGCTTTGATTGATGTCCTTGAGGGTTTTGCCTATATTCTCCTCTAAGAGTTTGATGGTTTCTGGTCTTACATTTAGGTCTTTAATCCATTTTGAGTTGATCTTTGTGTATGGGGTCAGGGAATGTTCCAACTTCATTTTTTTGCATGTTGCTGTCCAATTTTCCCAGCACCATTAATCAAAGCAAGATCTTCTCTGACCCACCTACTAAAATAGTGGAACTGAAAAGAAAAGTCAACACGTGGGACCTCATGAAACTTAAAAGCTTTTGTACAGCAAAAGAAATCACCAAAAAGTTGAACAGACACCCCACAGAGTGGGAGAAAATCATAGCAAATGAAACAACAGACAAAGAATTCATCTCCAAAATCTACAAGCAACTCAGACAACTCAACACAGGAAAAACGAACAACCCAATCAAAAAATGGGAAAAAGACCTAAAGAGACGTCTCTCCAAAGGGGACATACAGATGGCCCAAAAGCACATGAAACAATGCTAAACCTCGCTTATCATTAGGGAAATGCAAATTAAAACCACAATGAGATACCACCTCACACCTGTCAGAATGGCCATCATCAACAAATCGACAGACAATAAATGCTGGAGAGGGTGCGGAGAAAAGGGAACCCTCTTGCATTGCTAGTGGAAACTCCATAGTATTCTTGCCTGGAAAACTCCATAGACAGAGGAGCAGGATGGGCTACAGTCCATGAGGTCACAGAAATGGACTGGACTAAGACTGCATGTGAGCAGGCACACACACGTACACACATACACATTATATTCTGGTTATAATTTTTAAAATTCAGATCGGGGGCTTCCCTGGTGGTCCAGTGGGTGGGGACACCGCCTTGCAGTGCAAGGGGCGCCGGTTCCATCCCTGGCCTGGGAAGATCCAGCATGCCGTGGAGCAGCTGGACTGATGTGTCCAACTACCGAGCTGGAGCTCTGGAGTGCATGCACCCAGAACTGGTGCTCTGCAGCGAGAGAGGCCACTGTGATGGGAGCCCCACACAGGCCAAAAGAACAAAGATAAATGAATGAAAGATCAATAGAAGTGGCCCCCAAAAAACATTAATAAAAAATATTAAAAACTTAAAAAAAAAAGATCTCTGTAAAGAAATATGGAATAGGTGGGTCAGAGAAGATCTTGCTTTGATTGATGTCCTTGAGGGTTTTGCCTATATTCTCCTCTAAGAGTTTGATGGTTTCTGGTCTTACATTTAGGTCTTTAATCCATTTTGAGTTGATCTTTGTGTATGGGGTCAGGGAATGTTCCAACTTCATTTTTTTGCATGTTGCTGTCCAATTTTCCCAGCACCATTAATCAAAGCAAGATCTTCTCTGACCCACCTACTAAAATAGTGGAACTGAAAAGAAAAGTCAACACGTGGGACCTCATGAAACTTAAAAGCTTTTGTACAGCAAAAGAAATCACCAAAAAGTTGAACAGACACCCCACAGAGTGGGAGAAAATCATAGCAAATGAAACAACAGACAAAGAATTCATCTCCAAAATCTACAAGCAACTCAGACAACTCAACACAGGAAAAACGAACAACCCAATCAAAAAATGGGAAAAAGACCTAAAGAGACGTCTCTCCAAAGGGGACATACAGATGGCCCAAAAGCACATGAAACAATGCTAAACCTCGCTTATCATTAGGGAAATGCAAATTAAAACCACAATGAGATACCACCTCACACCTGTCAGAATGGCCATCATCAACAAATCGACAGACAATAAATGCTGGAGAGGGTGCGGAGAAAAGGGAACCCTCTTGCATTGCTAGTGGGAATGCAAATTGATACAACCTCCATGGAAGACAATATGGAGATTCCTTAAAAAACTAAAAATAGAAGCACCCTATGACCCAGCAATCCCACTACTAGGCCTATATCCTGATGAAATCAAAACTGAAAGAGGCACCTGTACCCCAATGTTCATTGCAGCTCTCTATACAATAGCCAGAACATGGAAGCAACCTAGATGTCCATCGACAAATGAATGGATCCAGAAGCTCTGGTACATATATACAATGGAATACTACTCAGCTGTTAAAAGAAATGCAGAAGACTCAGTCCTAATGAGGTGGCTGGCTCTAGAACCTATCATAAAAAGTGAAGTAAGTCAAAAAGAGAAAGACAAGTATAGTATACTAACTCATATATATGGGATCTAGTAAGATGGTCATGATAACACACGCAGTGAACTCATGAAAAAACAGAGAATAGACATAAAGACATTGTGGAGACCGAACAGTGGGAGGGAGGCATGGAGGGAGTAACATGGAAACCTATACTGTCATGTGTGGAAAAGATAGCTGTTGTCATTGTGCTAGGAGAATAGGAGTACCTACAACCACTTGGGGCGATGGTCTGGAGGGATGGGAGGGGAACTGGGTGTGGGGAGGGTCCAGTGATATGCATATGAATGATCTGGGAACATACATGTAAAAAATAAAAATAATTACATAAAAAAAAAAGAGTAACAACAACAAAAAAAAGAAATATGCAATATTAAGACCATAAAGAATTTTCACTTTTTGCTTTGTGTATCTTTATATTGCTTAAATTTCTATCAGAAGCATTCACCTAAATAATACTTTTACAAGACAACTTAAGATAGAGTGAAAAAACTATTTTGAACTCATATATACAGATGAAAGTACCACAGGCACATGCCTGTGCTCTCAATTTCTCATGATATAGCCACAAAGACCAAAAATTACAATTAAGTACACAGTACCACCACAAGAAAAGAGATGCTCAGTACATCTTTTTGATTCAGAAAGGTAAGGGTTTCTTCACCATTCACCATTATGAATCAACATACTGGCAGAAGACTGAAATGTAAACTACAATCTAAAATATTCAAACCAACAGGCCTTTTTTCCTTTAAAACTTCTACCGTTGCTAATGAAACAGAAGGGAGCTCAGTCTTACAAGAGACACAAAAAGATATACACATATGCGGCTATGAAAATACTTGTGTAACAGATGAAACAGTCACCAGAAGGGCAACAGTGGGTTCTGTGACTGGGAGTAACACAAGAGAGGAACACGGGGATAGGCCACTGAAGCATAAATAGGAATGCTAGTGAAAAATGGAAGAGGAATATGGAAATACTGTTAAGGAAGAATATCATGAAAAGTTCAAATACAGAAGTAGATGCATATAACCAAATTCATGAAAAGTGATACTGTGAAGTGGGAAAGAAGAGAATGCAAGTAAGCCTGGAAAAAGGGATAGTTTCCAAGGAACTCTAGTAAGATGGTCATGATAACACACGCAGTGAACTCATGAAAAAAACAGAGAATAGACATAAAGACATTGTGGAGACCGAACAGTGGGAGGGAGGCATGGAGGGAGTAACATGGAAACCTATACTGTCATGTGTGGAAAAGATAGCTGTTGTCATTGTGCTAGGAGAATAGGAGTACCTACAACCACTTGGGGCGATGGTCTGGAGGGATGGGAGGGGGGGAACTGGGTGTGGGGAGGGTCCAGTGATATGCATATGAATGATCTGGGAACATACATGTAAAAAATAAAAATAATTACATAAAAAAAAAAGAGTAACAACAACAAAAAAAAGAAATATGCAATATTAAGACCATAAAGAATTTTCACTTTTTGCTTTGTGTATCTTTATATTGCTTAAATTTCTATCAGAAGCATTCACCTAAATAATACTTTTACAAGACAACTTAAGATAGAGTGAAAAAACTATTTTGAACTCATATATACAGATGAAAGTACCACAGGCACATGCCTGTGCTCTCAATTTCTCATGATATAGCCACAAAGACCAAAAATTACAATTAAGTACACAGTACCACCACAAGAAAAGAGATGCTCAGTACATCTTTTTGATTCAGAAAGGTAAGGGTTTCTTCACCATTCACCATTATGAATCAACATACTGGCAGAAGACTGAAATGTAAACTACAATCTAAAATATTCAAACCAACAGGCCTTTTTTCCTTTAAAACTTCTACCGTTGCTAATGAAACAGAAGGGAGCTCAGTCTTACAAGAGACACAAAAAGATATACACATATGCGGCTATGAAAATACTTGTGTAACAGATGAAACAGTCACCAGAAGGGCAACAGTGGGTTCTGTGACTGGGAGTAACACAAGAGAGGAACACGGGGATAGGCCACTGAAGCATAAATAGGAATGCTAGTGAAAAATGGAAGAGGAATATGGAAATACTGTTAAGGAAGAATATCATGAAAAGTTCAAATACAGAAGTAGATGCATATAACCAAATTCATGAAAAGTGATACTGTGAAGTGGGAAAGAAGAGAATGCAAGTAAGCCTGGAAAAAGAACACTGTGAATAGTTTCCAAGGAACTCTAAAGGTTGTATTTGTTTTTTGTAACTGTACTTAAGTATTTCTAATTCAATTCTTACCAAGGATATAATATTTTCATCAACTTCAATACTGAAGAAAAACTTTGGAAATGGTAAATATATCTTGAGAGATAAGGTATATTTCACATTTTTAAGAAATAAGATAATAGTGAATATATATTTAACAGAATTACCTCGGTCGTTATAAAACAAAAATAAGACAGGCGATATGATTAAATAATTAAAGTGGAAAACAAACTGTTAAAAGAAAGATAATACTTTCAAAAGAATCTTCAAGAAATCAGAATTATGGTGGGAGTCCATCTACTAACCTCACAAGGAAATACCTAAACAGCTAAAGAGGAAACTGCTATGAAATAAATATGCTTCCTTTTCAAAAGGTTATAAAAGTATTTTATAAATTCACTTTATAGCTCCTCAATCAAAAGTCACATTGCTAAGATTTTTCAAAGCTATTTAAAGAAAAAGGAAAATGAGCCCACACTAGTAGCTTCCCAAGAAAGATGGGTCTAAATTCCAAGTCTGAGACTGGAAATAAACCAAATAAAATCAAATTAAAGAAACAAGGGGGCATCCCCAGTGGTCCAGTGGGTACAGAGTCCACCCTGCAGTGCAAGGGGCACCAGTTCAATCTCTTGCCTGGGAAGATCCCACATGTCACAGAGCGGCTGGACCGGTGTGTCCAACCGCAAGCCAGCACTCTGGAGCACATGCGCCCATGCTCTGCAACCAGAGGCAGCAGCTATGGGAGGCCCACACAGGCCAGAGAATTAAGATGGATGAAAATAAATAGGAATGCTAGTGAAAAATGGAAGAGGAATATGGAAATACTGTTAAGGAAGAATATCATGAAAAGTTCAAATACAGAAGTAGATGCATATAACCAAATTCATGAAAAGTGATACTGTGAAGTGGGAAAGAAGAGAATGCAAGTAAGCCTGGAAAAAGAACACTGTGAATAGTTTCCAAGGAACTCTAAAGGTTGTATTTGTTTTTTGTAACTGTACTTAAGTATTTCTAATTCAATTCTTACCAAGGATATAATATTTTCATCAACTTCAATACTGAAGAAAAACTTTGGAAATGGTAAATATATCTTGAGAGATAAGGTATATTTCACATTTTTAAGAAATAAGATAATAGTGAATATATATTTAACAGAATTACCTCGGTCGTTATAAAACAAAAATAAGACAGGCGATATGATTAAATAATTAAAGTGGAAAACAAACTGTTAAAAGAAAGATAATACTTTCAAAAGAATCTTCAAGAAATCAGAATTATGGTGGGAGTCCATCTACTAACCTCACAAGGAAATACCTAAACAGCTAAAGAGGAAACTGCTATGAAATAAATATGCTTCCTTTTCAAAAGGTTATAAAAGTATTTTATAAATTCACTTTATAGCTCCTCAATCAAAAGTCACATTGCTAAGATTTTTCAAAGCTATTTAAAGAAAAAGGAAAATGAGCCCACACTAGTAGCTTCCCAAGAAAGATGGGTCTAAATTCCAAGTCTGAGACTGGAAATAAACCAAATAAAATCAAATTAAAGAAACAAGGGGGCATCCCCAGTGGTCCAGTGGGTACAGAGTCCACCCTGCAGTGCAAGGGGCACCAGTTCAATCTCTTGCCTGGGAAGATCCCACATGTCACAGAGCGGCTGGACCGGTGTGTCCAACCGCAAGCCAGCACTCTGGAGCACATGCGCCCATGCTCTGCAACCAGAGAGGCAGCAGCTATGGGAGGCCCACACAGGCCAGAGAATTAAGATGGATGAAAATAAATAAATGAAGGTCCAATAAAGGAGGCCAAAATTGAACTACCAATCACTCTGAAAACTGATTATTTTCACTCAGTGGATCATAAGCAATATCCTAATCTGATAAAATTTCAATTTGACCAATTTCAGTGCCTTCCTTCACCAAAAATTTGTGGGAAAAATAAAATAATAATAACAGCTTACAGCCAACAGCAGCATATTCTCAGTTGAGATATTATCGTAGCCTCCTCCACAGTACTAAGTTTGTATCCAGCCTCAAATATTTCCAAGTCACAAAATGTGTTTGTGTGTGCATGCTAAGTTGCTTCAGTCATGTGCAACTCTTTGAGACCCTATAGACTGCAGCCTGCCAAGTTCTGCTGTTCATGGGATTCTCCAGGCAAAAATACTTGAGTGGGGGCTTCCCTGATAGCTCAGTGGTAAGGAGTTCACTTGCCAATGCAGGAGACACGGGTTCAATCCCTGATCCAGGAAGATCCCACAGGCTGCAGAACAACTAAGCCCATGAGCCACAACTATTGAGCCTGTGCTTCTAGAGCCTTGGATCTGCAACTACTGAGTCCATGTGCCACAATTACTGAAACCCGTGTGCCCTAGAGCTCGAGTTCCACAACAAGAGAAGTCACCACAACAAGAAGTCTGCTCACCTCAACTAGAGAGTAGCCCCCACTTTCTGCAACTAGAGAAGAGCCTGTGGCAGCAGTGAAAACCCAGAATAGCCAAAAATAAATAAATTAATTAAAAAAAAAAAGAATACGGGAGTGGATTGCCATGCCCTCCTCTAGGGGATTTTCCTGACCCAGGGACTGAAACCCCACCTCATGTCTCCTGGGCTGGCAGGCAGGTTCTTTACCACTAACACCACCTGGGAAGTCCAAGTCACAAAATAGAAAGTGTATGAATGAAAGAAAGCAGTGAATCCAGAGTTTTATTTTCCTTAAACCTTTTTCTCTGAGTTCTGTAACTCCTATAATATGAATGTATCCACAATCTTACAAGCCCTATTCCCATCCAAAGTATTTCCAGAATCTCAACACATAATTTCCCAATTCTTTAAGTAATCTCCTCTCTAGCAGATACCCTTACATCTCTTCCATATTACAAAAATCTGATTTTTCCAGTGGCCTGCTTAGCCATTCAAACATGGCCTTGCAGATTGCAGTTTTGATGTTTATTTCTATTTCTTTATTTATTTGACTACACTAGGTCTTACTTGGTCTGAGTTGCAGCATGCAGACTCTTATTTGCTGCACGTGGGATCTAGTTCCCCGACCAGGGATCAAACATGGGTCCCCTGCACTGGGAGTATGGAGTCTCAACCACTGGACCACAAGTGAAGCCCTTAGATTGCACTTTTAAACTCAAAATGTACCAAATCAACTACAGTGTACTTTCCTCAAAACTAGTTAAGTTTTCTTCATTTATCTTTTTTTTTTTTTTTTAAGAGAGAGAACCCTGACACTGTGAAAGGAAAAGTTGTAGGGACATTACAAACTGCTGTTCAAACTAGCATCGTCTTCTGGAAAAGAAACATACCACAAGAACAGAAAAATAGTTCTAAACTTAAAAATTGGTCAGTAACTTCATTTCTGGGAATCTACCTAAAGAAATGATCTTAAGTTCATAAAACACAGCAATAGTATCAATGTTACTTGTAACAAAAGAAAAGGAAGAAAGGTTGTTTTTAAAGTTGAGCAATAGAGAACACAAAAATAAACCCATATATATATATATATATACACATATACATATGTATATATATGCTCAATTGATTTGTGACAAAGGATCCATGAAACGTTTCTTCAATAAATGCTGCTTAAGAAACTTAACAGCTACACTGCAAAAGAACGAAACTGGATCACAATCTTACACAATACACAAAAGTCAACTCATATGCTATACAAGTTCCATACACCATGACCAAATGGAATTTTCCCCGCTAGGAACACAAAGATAGGGTTAACATCTAAAACTCAATCAATGTAATATCTGACAAAACCCCACTGTCAGTCATGATTTAAGTGGGTGAGAGACAGAAAACTCAGAACACTAGTAACAGAAGGCAACTTCATCCACCTGATGAAGAGCATCTTATAAAAATCCAACAGTTAATATCATGCTTAATGATAAAAGACTCAATGTTTTCTCCCTACAAAAAGGAACAAGGCAAGGATGTTCACTATCAGCATTCCTACAAGGTACTAAATTCTTTAAGTAATCTCCTCTCTAGCAGATACCCTTACATCTCTTCCATATTACAAAAATCTGATTTTTCCAGTGGCCTGCTTAGCCATTCAAACATGGCCTTGCAGATTGCAGTTTTGATGTTTATTTCTATTTCTTTATTTATTTGACTACACTAGGTCTTACTTGGTCTGAGTTGCAGCATGCAGACTCTTATTTGCTGCACGTGGGATCTAGTTCCCCGACCAGGGATCAAACATGGGTCCCCTGCACTGGGAGTATGGAGTCTCAACCACTGGACCACAAGTGAAGCCCTTAGATTGCACTTTTAAACTCAAAATGTACCAAATCAACTACAGTGTACTTTCCTCAAAACTAGTTAAGTTTTCTTCATTTATCTTTTTTTTTTTTTTTTAAGAGAGAGAACCCTGACACTGTGAAAGGAAAAGTTGTAGGGACATTACAAACTGCTGTTCAAACTAGCATCGTCTTCTGGAAAAGAAACATACCACAAGAACAGAAAAATAGTTCTAAACTTAAAAATTGGTCAGTAACTTCATTTCTGGGAATCTACCTAAAGAAATGATCTTAAGTTCATAAAACACAGCAATAGTATCAATGTTACTTGTAACAAAAGAAAAGGAAGAAAGGTTGTTTTAAAGTTGAGCAATAGAGAACACAAAAATAAACCCATATATATATATATATATACACATATACATATGTATATATATGCTCAATTGATTTGTGACAAAGGATCCATGAAACGTTTCTTCAATAAATGCTGCTTAAGAAACTTAACAGCTACACTGCAAAAGAACGAAACTGGATCACAATCTTACACAATACACAAAAGTCAACTCATATGCTATACAAGTTCCATACACCATGACCAAATGGAATTTTCCCCGCTAGGAACACAAAGATAGGGTTAACATCTAAAACTCAATCAATGTAATATCTGACAAAACCCCACTGTCAGTCATGATTTAAGTGGGTGAGAGACAGAAAACTCAGAACACTAGTAACAGAAGGCAACTTCATCCACCTGATGAAGAGCATCTTATAAAAATCCAACAGTTAATATCATGCTTAATGATAAAAGACTCAATGTTTTCTCCCTACAAAAAGGAACAAGGCAAGGATGTTCACTATCAGCATTCCAATGCAACAAGGTACTAAAGGTTCTAGCCTATGTGATCAGACAAAGAGACATCAAGACTGGAGAGGAAGATAACATGAAGCTGTATGTATAAAATCTCAAAGAATCTATACAAATAATTATGAAAATGAGTAAAAGAGCTCATTAAAGTGGCAGGATACAAGAGCAATATACAAAAATCACCTGTACAGACCAAAAATGAAAAAAATTAATCCCATTCACATTTAAGCATCTGCAGTATTTTGACATTATAAATAACCTAGTAATGAACATCTATGAATACATACAGTATTTTCTGTATTTTCAGATTCCCAATTTGATAGATTACTGGAACTCTCTACTTGCTTTCATGATGACAGATCCAAACATGCAGGTTACTACATACTAAAGTGATGAATTTAGAGAATAACAACTGTGCTACACACTGTGTGTGTACGTGCATGCTCAGACGTGTCCAACTCCTTGTGATCCCACATACTGTAGCCCACCAGGCTCCTCTGTCCATGGAATTATCCAAGCAAGAATACTAGAGTGGACTGTCATTTCCTTCTCCAGTGACACACTGAAATTTGAACAAAAAAGGCCAATTCTGGGTTCTACTGGTGAAGAGTTTGTCCTAAATGAAATAAAGAGCAGTGAAGGTCACTCACTTGCACAGCATGAGACAAATCCGACACTAGACACTGACGGAGCCTCTCATCATTTCCAATTCCCTGAAGAACAAAGTCAGGCACATAAGACGAGCAGTAGCCACCCAGCAAGGATCTCCCAAAGTTGGCAATGTTGGGCTGAACAGCACTCACTTCAATTAACTTTGACCTGGAAGAAAAGTTCCAAAAGAAACCATATTTAATCAGTAATAAACATATTTTACCAGGCTTCCCTGGTGGTCCAGTGGGTAAAGAGTCTGCCTTGCAGTGCAGGAGGCACCGGTTCGATCCCCAGTTGGGGAAAATTCCACATGTCGTGGAGTGGCTGGACTGGTGTGTCCAATTACCAGCCAGCGCTGGGGCACGTGCGCCCAGAGCTGGTGCTCTGCAATGAGAAAAGGCCACAGCAATGGGAGGTCCACACAGGCCAAAGAATAAAGACGGATGAAAATAAATTTAAAATTAAATAAATAAATAAATAAAAGAGGTCAAAATTAAAAAAAAAAAAACAAACTTTACCAACATACAAAAAATCTCTGGACTCTACTAGTCCACATTCCCAGTATCATCATTCTCTACAAAATATTCTGAGTAAAATCATCCTTAAATAAAAACTGGCCTTAAAAATAAACAAAATGGCTCAGGGGCTCAATGCGAACACAAAAACTCCTTCCTATCCAAAGCGGGTTTGATGGACAATTGTAATGAGATAAGCATGAATTTTCACAACAGACTTTAGGAATGCTATCCTTTGTGTATGTAATATACCTTTAATTATTAACAATCAAATTACAGAAACCATCATCCAAAACAAAGTATAAATAACTCACAAACCCAAAGCCTGATGTATAGTATTTCTTATGCATACAACTTTTCCTTGTATTCTTGACCAAGAGTATATGTTCTATGCTTTCCTATTTCCAAACTTCTTTCTTTTTTTTTTTTTTTTTAATTTTTTTTGGTGGGAGGTGGGGTGGGGAGGGAGCGGGGCAGGTGGGCCACTTCTACTGGTCTTTCATTTATGTAGTTTCATCCATCTTTGTTCTTTGGCCTGTGTGGGCCTCCCATCACGGTGGCCTCTGTTGTCTCAGAGCACCGGCTCTGGATGCATGCGCTCCAGAGCTCTGGCTCAGTAACTGGACACATGGGTCCAGCCACTCCGCGGCACATGGGATCTTCCCAGGCCAGGGATCGAACCGGCGCCCCTTGCACTGCAAGGCGGTGTCCTTACCCACTGGACCACCAGGAAAGCCCCTCCAAACTTATTTCTAACAGCTATTTTCTACTTTCTCTTTGCGATCACTTCTCCATAGGTGCCAGGCTCAGCACAGGTTCTTTCTGAGAAGCATAATTTTCTCCTAACTGGCTTGACAACTCCCAAACAGTAAGGAATCTCCCACACACCAAAATAATTTTTCTCTAATGTCTTCACAAAGCTTATCCACAGTACCTGTGGGCCTTAACCTTTAATCCTTCTTATGAGTAACAGTACATGATAATCAAAGAGTATCTGTCTAGAACAATGATCTCTTCTTTTATATTAGCTACTACCAACTTTCAGAGACCAGTTACACAAAAGAAGGGTATATATTTTTACAGGTTCTATAAAAGGCAAACATTACTTACTCACCCAGGAAAAGGTATCTCATCTTCTTCTGCCCAATCTTCCTGCTCTCCTCCGTAATAACTGTTTACTTGTCTGGTTACATCTTGACCTGTATCTTCACTTTCACTGTCCCCGAGGGCACTATCTGAACTTTCATTCCTTGAATGTTTTTTCCATCCCATGGGCTCAATGCGAACACAAAAACTCCTTCCTATCCAAAGCGGGTTTGATGGACAATTGTAATGAGATAAGCATGAATTTTCACAACAGACTTTAGGAATGCTATCCTTTGTGTATGTAATATACCTTTAATTATTAACAATCAAATTACAGAAACCATCATCCAAAACAAAGTATAAATAACTCACAAACCCAAAGCCTGATGTATAGTATTTCTTATGCATACAACTTTTCCTTGTATTCTTGACCAAGAGTATATGTTCTATGCTTTCCTATTTCCAAACTTCTTTCTTTTTTTTTTTTTATTTTTTTTTGGTGGGAGGTGGGGTGGGGAGGGAGCGGGGCAGGTGGGCCACTTCTACTGGTCTTTCATTTATGTAGTTTCATCCATCTTTGTTCTTTGGCCTGTGTGGGCCTCCCATCACGGTGGCCTCTGTTGTCTCAGAGCACCGGCTCTGGATGCATGCGCTCCAGAGCTCTGGCTCAGTAACTGGACACATGGGTCCAGCCACTCCGCGGCACATGGGATCTTCCCAGGCCAGGGATCGAACCGGCGCCCCTTGCACTGCAAGGCGGTGTCCTTACCCACTGGACCACCAGGAAAGCCCCTCCAAACTTATTTCTAACAGCTATTTTCTACTTTCTCTTTGCGATCACTTCTCCATAGGTGCCAGGCTCAGCACAGGTTCTTTCTGAGAAGCATAATTTTCTCCTAACTGGCTTGACAACTCCCAAACAGTAAGGAATCTCCCACACACCAAAATAATTTTTCTCTAATGTCTTCACAAAGCTTATCCACAGTACCTGTGGGCCTTAACCTTTAATCCTTCTTATGAGTAACAGTACATGATAATCAAAGAGTATCTGTCTAGAACAATGATCTCTTCTTTTATATTAGCTACTACCAACTTTCAGAGACCAGTTACACAAAAGAAGGGTATATATTTTTACAGGTTCTATAAAAGGCAAACATTACTTACTCACCCAGGAAAAGGTATCTCATCTTCTTCTGCCCAATCTTCCTGCTCTCCTCCGTAATAACTGTTTACTTGTCTGGTTACATCTTGACCTGTATCTTCACTTTCACTGTCCCCGAGGGCACTATCTGAACTTTCATTCCTTGGAATGTCCCATTCAGCTCCCACGGCAATTTTTTTCTCTGCACTCTCTTTATCCCCATGGGGGACAAGTATGGAGAGTGTATCTCTTTGGTCTTGCTGAGGAAAACAGGTTTTACATGAATCTTGGTTAACTGTTCCTACACATTTGCAAAATTCATTGTTTTGTCTGTTATTTTTCGTACACAATCTTTTTGAAAACTCTAACATGTGGCAGTGTTCTTTACTGTCTGTACTTGTTTTAACTGGAATATCATCAATAGTCCTGGTCTCAATTGAATCATCATTAAAATATTCATCAAATAAGCTCATGTTTTCCGGGTCAACTTTCCAGCAGGGAAGTTCACAGGCTTCTCCAGATACTATGTTCGGTATATCAGACTCTTCAGATGTAGCTGTTTGTTTATTTTCTTGATGCTCATCGACAGCCCCTCTTTCCTCCTTCAGAGATTTGGTGTGATGCCTGGTAATCTGATCCACTACTGCCTGACTCCGGAGTTCAGTATCTGAGTCAGGTGACATAGAATCCCCAATCAAGAAAGTAACCTTTGTCTGGGCTGCCTCACAAGTAAATGCAGCTGTCACAAGCTTATCTGGAGGTTTTTTCTCCACAAACATTCCTGCAGATCTCTGGACTTTACCTGTGTGATTACCTGAATCTAGCAACTCCTCACTCTGCCATGTTTCTGCTGCGTCTAAGCCTGACTTTGACAATGTGCATCTGTCTACTGGAGCAGATCCTGTGCAAACAACTGTTTCTAACTTGGGATCAAGACAAGTTCTTGATTTATCTCTGTATTGTTTAACATCGACAGCATTTTCTTCTGGTGGGGATTACCTGAAATCTAGCAACTCCTGCACTCTGAGTAACAGTACATGATAATCAAAGAGTATCTGTCTAGAACAATGATCTCTTCTTTTATATTAGCTACTACCAACTTTCAGAGACCAGTTACACAAAAGAAGGGTATATATTTTTACAGGTTCTATAAAAGGCAAACATTACTTACTCACCCAGGAAAAGGTATCTCATCTTCTTCTGCCCAATCTTCCTGCTCTCCTCCGTAATAACTGTTTACTTGTCTGGTTACATCTTGACCTGTATCTTCACTTTCACTGTCCCCGAGGGCACTATCTGAACTTTCATTCCTTGGAATGTCCCATTCAGCTCCCACGGCAATTTTTTTCTCTGCACTCTCTTTATCCCCATGGGGGACAAGTATGGAGAGTGTATCTCTTTGGTCTTGCTGAGGAAAACAGGTTTTACATGAATCTTGGTTAACTGTTCCTACACATTTGCAAAATTCATTGTTTTGTCTGTTATTTTTCGTACACAATCTTTTTGAAAACTCTAACATGTGGCAGTGTTCTTTACTGTCTGTACTTGTTTTAACTGGAATATCATCAATAGTCCTGGTCTCAATTGAATCATCATTAAAATATTCATCAAATAAGCTCATGTTTTCCGGGTCAACTTTCCAGCAGGGAAGTTCACAGGCTTCTCCAGATACTATGTTCGGTATATCAGACTCTTCAGATGTAGCTGTTTGTTTATTTTCTTGATGCTCATCGACAGCCCCTCTTTCCTCCTTCAGAGATTTGGTGTGATGCCTGGTAATCTGATCCACTACTGCCTGACTCCGGAGTTCAGTATCTGAGTCAGGTGACATAGAATCCCCAATCAAGAAAGTAACCTTTGTCTGGGCTGCCTCACAAGTAAATGCAGCTGTCACAAGCTTATCTGGAGGTTTTTTCTCCACAAACATTCCTGCAGATCTCTGGACTTTACCTGTGTGATTACCTGAATCTAGCAACTCCTCACTCTGCCATGTTTCCCCTGCTGCGTCTAAGCCTGACTTTGACAATGTGCATCTGTCTACTGGAGCAGATCCTGTGCAAACAACTGTTTCTAACTTGGGATCAAGACAAGTTCTTGATTTATCTCTGTATTGTTTAACATCGACAGCATTTTCTTCTTGGCAGTTAGGAGAAGTCATTCGGCACTCATCTGAAATTCCAAGCAGTTCCTTGGAGCTGTTTTGAATATCTTCTCTCTCTTGTCGTGAAACATTCTCTGTATTTTGCCCAAGGAGTGGATGACTGCAATATTTACAGTTACAATTGGGAGTCCTTGTCTCTTCTGACTCTTTAAAGAGCAAACTGCTTTTGTTTCTATGCATTGTGATAAGTACATACTCAGACTCTTCGATTTCACCTTTCTCTAAAGTAGTAGTAATTACTGTGCCTGGCATAACAATGGCTTCATCTTCTCCATTTTCTAAAAGATGGGTTTCTTGAAGTTCAGAGCATCTTATGAAATAAGTAAGAAAATAAAGCAGCCTCTGGACTATGTCTTGTCGTTTTCCAATTACCACAGTCCTTGCTAATCGTACAGGAGAGCCAATAGCGCCATACAAGTCTCCTGAAATGGAAAAATCAGTTAATGGACACATCCTCTACTCACACAGCTAAGCAGGCTAATTAACAGAAACCTCCTCTTATTGTATTACAGGTAGTTCAGATTTTACTCTTGGCTCCTTAAAAGGTGAGTGATTATTCAGGAGTAGGATGAGATGAATGGTCTTAGCCAAAGAGAAAGGTGAATGGAGGGACGTTCTAGCTTCCTCCTGAAGCAGATGCTGTGGTGCTAAAACCACAAGCAAACAGTTGTAAAAGGCATATTTACCAAAAACATGCTCCATGCCAGTCCCCTCACAGAGCACTTCAACAGGGTGCAGAAGTACTATGTGTAGAGGCAAATCTGCTGGGACCAAGGAGAGGAAGGTAGCAGTAGTGAAAAAGAGGAGAGCTGAAGTAGTTACATCACATCACACTCTTAACTGTCCTTGATTTAAATCATACTCCTGAACTTCAAACTGTTGCTGTCCTATCTGGAACCTCATGTTAACTTCCAGATTTTTAAAAGTCCATTTTTCTTTTCATTCCATTCCCCAGAGAGCTGGGCACTCAAGATACACCCCAAAGGACAATATGTTTAACTTTGTGATTCATTTTCACTTCTGTATCCATACTATACATGAACGACAATTACACTCAAAAAAGGAGAAGTGGAATTTAATTCGTTTTGCATACATTTTTGAAATTCTTGATTTTTATTTTATAAAAACCTCATACATTTTCAAGGAAACAAATATAAACAGGCCTCAAATAATATGCTATAGTCGGTATTATGATAAATTTTCTCCTCTGGCTAAGACACTGGCTCTAGTACTATCATGCCACTGTTCAAAACTACTCCAAAGATTTCCACGAAAAACTTAATGAACTGAAACTGCTCTGGCATGGAAAGTGAGTCTTTCATGACTGGTTTCACTGTACTTTTCCAGGTTTATCTTCTGATGGTTACCCTTTCTCCTCTTTATCCATCCAAAGTTCCACTTAAAGTGGACAACTAAAACTGGACCCCTGAATAGTCAGCACTTTCAATACTCGGACCCCTTTACTCATTCTATGTCCTTTCCCTTCCCTCTGTTATCTCTGCTACTCCAAAATTTCCCACTCAAGCATCATCGTTCCTTGGAAAAAAGTAAGCTTCACTAATCGAACTCCCACTGCACTTGTAGTTTCTTACAGTTACTATTTGAATTATTATTGACCTATAGCTTAAGACTGTCACTTCTTAAAGACATTCATCTTTATACCCTCCAGTGGACTTTGCACAGTCTTAGATATATTGTGCATTCAACAAACGACTGTAGAAATGAAAACAAATTTGAAATGTTCAAAAAAAAAAAAACCTACTGAATTACTTGTTTTTTGAAATGAAAAAACAAATTTGAAAAAAAGTTGCAAAAAAAAAAGGGTGCAGAAGTACTATGTGTAGAGGCAAATCTGCTGGGACCAAGGAGAGGAAGGTAGCAGTAGTGAAAAAGAGGAGAGCTGAAGTAGTTACATCACATCACACTCTTAACTGTCCTTGATTTAAATCATACTCCTGAACTTCAAACTGTTGCTGTCCTATCTGGAACCTCATGTTAACTTCCAGATTTTTAAAAGTCCATTTTTCTTTTCATTCCATTCCCCAGAGAGCTGGGCACTCAAGATACACCCCAAAGGACAATATGTTTAACTTTGTGATTCATTTTCACTTCTGTATCCATACTATACATGAACGACAATTACACTCAAAAAAGGAGAAGTGGAATTTAATTCGTTTTGCATACATTTTTGAAATTCTTGATTTTTATTTTATAAAAACCTCATACATTTTCAAGGAAACAAATATAAACAGGCCTCAAATAATATGCTATAGTCGGTATTATGATAAATTTTCTCCTCTGGCTAAGACACTGGCTCTAGTACTATCATGCCACTGTTCAAAACTACTCCAAAGATTTCCACGAAAAACTTAATGAACTGAAACTGCTCTGGCATGGAAAGTGAGTCTTTCATGACTGGTTTCACTGTACTTTTCCAGGTTTATCTTCTGATGGTTACCCTTTCTCCTCTTTATCCATCCAAAGTTCCACTTAAAGTGGACAACTAAAACTGGACCCCTGAATAGTCAGCACTTTCAATACTCGGACCCCTTTACTCATTCTATGTCCTTTCCCTTCCCTCTGTTATCTCTGCTACTCCAAAATTTCCCACTCAAGCATCATCGTTCCTTGGAAAAAAGTAAGCTTCACTAATCGAACTCCCACTGCACTTGTAGTTTCTTACAGTTACTATTTGAATTATTATTGACCTATAGCTTAAGACTGTCACTTCTTAAAGACATTCATCTTTATACCCTCCAGTGGACTTTGCACAGTCTTAGATATATTGTGCATTCAACAAACGACTGTAGAAATGAAAACAAATTTGAAATGTTCAAAAAAAAAAAAACCTACTGAATTACTTGATTTAAAAAAAAAAAACTAAATATTCATACAATGAAATACCACTTAGCACTAAAAAAGAATGTACTATTAATAAGTAAAAAAATTGGTCAATCTCAAAATTATCACCTTCAATGAATGAATTCAGACCAAAAATTAAAAAAAACTGCATGTATGATTCCATCTATATAAAATTCTAGAAAATGCAAACTAATCTACAGTGACAGAAAGCAGACCAGTGGCTTCATGAATATAAGGGAAAGTGAATAGGCACAGTAGGGAGGAACAAGGGGCAGAGATTACATGAGGAAACTTTTGTAGTGATGAATATGGTAACAATTCTGATTTTGGTGATGGTTTCATATATATTTTGATATATATATAAATCTACAAAGCTATATACTTTATATATATACATATATATATACATATACATATATATGCATGTTTGTGTTTATATATATATATATCTGCCTGGCAAGCTCATTTACCCTAACAACTAAAAGAAGTTAAAGCTTCTACTCTGTCAACATAGTGTTCTCACTATATTCCTCCCCCATCATCAAATAGCAATAGAGTTAACAGGAGGAGTAATAGCAACTACATTTATTTACCAGTCACTGTCCTAAGCATTATACTCATATTATCTCATTTTCTTTTCACATTATGAAGTATTTGTTTTTTATTTTATTTTTGGACATGCTGAACAGCTTGTGGGATCACAGTTTGCCAACTAGGGACTAAACCCGGGTCAATGCAGTAGAAGCACCAAATGCTCACCACTAAACCACCAGGGAAATCCCTGTACTATTACTATTCCTACTTTATAAACACGGAAACTGTGATTCAAACATGGTTTGCCTGACTCCCTAGCCTACGCTTAAATTTAAGCACCTTGCTACACTGCCTTCCTAATGACTGCCAACTCATCAATTAACCCTCTCTCCTGTCACCCGTTATTTAGTGGGATGCCAAGCACTAAGGGAAACGTTTTCAAAACTTACTCAGCAAAATAAACAGAAATGGAACAACGGAAATTTCATGATTGCTTCTCAATTAACCCGATTTATTCTAGTGATCACAGGTGACTTTCTTGGGTCAATCTTTCTAGGCAAAGTACCAAACACAAAAAACCCTGAAGACCCCGAAGTTAGTAGCAAGCTAGCTATTATTCTGCTCCTGTTACAGCTGCAGGTCTCTATGCATATGGAACGATATTAAACAAAAAACACCAATAAGGCAATTTAGCAGTCATGAAACTACTTAAGGAAGAAGTACTTTAGAAAGGAGAGAGAAGAGAGCACTTAATTTTTCTCTATTTATTTTTGCTATAACACAACTCCAGATAATTGCGCAAAAAAGTATAATGTGTAAGATAAGGGTTTTCAGAATACATACCTAGTTGTGCCCAAAGTGGGTTATATGGATGAGTCTTTGCCAACATGTCCACACTCTGAGAGGAATGTTTCTCTAAAAATATTTTTATAGGTGGCTGTCCATTTGGCATGACTGTTGGAACCCAGGCAAGATGATTGGTCAAAACTGCAGTAATGAGGGCTGGCAAGAATCTGAGAACAAAATGCATCCTATCAGATTCTAAACTGCTTTCATAAAACCTGAAGCAAAATGAAGTGGCAGAGTAAAGCAGAGAGGGTACATGGCCAAGTCATCATACAAAAGGAGAGGATAGGGCTTCCCCGGTAGCTCAGTGGTAAAGAGTTTGCCTGCCAATGCAGGAGACATGGGTTCAATCCCGCATCAGGGAAGAAGTCACATGCTGTGGAGCAACTAAATCCATGAGCCACAACTATTGAGCCCATGTGCCACAACGACTGAAGTCCATGTGCCCTAGAGCCCTGAGAGAAGTCATCACAATAAGAAGCCTGCTCACCTCAACTAGAGAGTAGACCCCTCTCCTTGGAACTAGAGAAGAGCCTGCAGAACCAGTGAAAATCCAGAACAGCCAAAAATAAGTAAATAAAATAATTTTTTAAAATAGGCATTTTTTTTAAAAGGAGAGGGCTTCCCTGGTGGTCCAGTGGGTAAGGACATCGCCTTGCAGTACAAGGGGCGCTGGTTGGATCCTTGGCCTGGGAAGATCCCACGTGCCATGGAGCGGCTAGACCGATGTGTCCAACTGCTGAGCCGGAGCTCTGGAGTGCATTCGCCCAGAGCCAGTGCTCTGCAGCGAGAGAGACCACTGCAATGGGAGGCCTACACAGGCCAAAGAACAAAGATAAATAAACAAAAGATCAATAGAAGTGGCCAAAAAAAAAAAAAACGAGAGGATAGAAGAAAGGATAGTTATGTCACCAAGACGAAAACCAAAGTTAAGAAATTATTTTTCTTGTGTACAAAAACACCAATAAGGCAATTTAGCAGTCATGAAACTACTTAAGGAAGAAGTACTTTAGAAAGGAGAGAGAAGAGAGCACTTAATTTTTCTCTATTTATTTTTGCTATAACACAACTCCAGATAATTGCGCAAAAAAGTATAATGTGTAAGATAAGGGTTTTCAGAATACATACCTAGTTGTGCCCAAAGTGGGTTATATGGATGAGTCTTTGCCAACATGTCCACACTCTGAGAGGAATGTTTCTCTAAAAATATTTTTATAGGTGGCTGTCCATTTGGCATGACTGTTGGAACCCAGGCAAGATGATTGGTCAAAACTGCAGTAATGAGGGCTGGCAAGAATCTGAGAACAAAATGCATCCTATCAGATTCTAAACTGCTTTCATAAAACCTGAAGCAAAATGAAGTGGCAGAGTAAAGCAGAGAGGGTACATGGCCAAGTCATCATACAAAAGGAGAGGATAGGGCTTCCCCGGTAGCTCAGTGGTAAAGAGTTTGCCTGCCAATGCAGGAGACATGGGTTCAATCCCGCATCAGGGAAGAAGTCACATGCTGTGGAGCAACTAAATCCATGAGCCACAACTATTGAGCCCATGTGCCACAACGACTGAAGTCCATGTGCCCTAGAGCCCTGAGAGAAGTCATCACAATAAGAAGCCTGCTCACCTCAACTAGAGAGTAGACCCCTCTCCTTGGAACTAGAGAAGAGCCTGCAGAACCAGTGAAAATCCAGAACAGCCAAAAATAAGTAAATAAAATAATTTTTTAAAATAGTCATTTTTTTTTTAAAAGGAGAGGGGCTTCCCTGGTGGTCCAGTGGGTAAGGACATCGCCTTGCAGTACAAGGGGCGCTGGTTGGATCCTTGGCCTGGGAAGATCCCACGTGCCATGGAGCGGCTAGACCGATGTGTCCAACTGCTGAGCCGGAGCTCTGGAGTGCATTCGCCCAGAGCCAGTGCTCTGCAGCGAGAGAGACCACTGCAATGGGAGGCCTACACAGGCCAAAGAACAAAGATAAATAAACAAAAGATCAATAGAAGTGGCCAAAAAAAAAAAAAACGAGAGGATAGAAGAAAGGATAGTTATGTCACCAAGACGAAAACCAAAGTTAAGAAATTATTTTTCTTGTGTACGAGTTAAAAGAAAAATTCTTAAAGTAAAGACAGCATTCACAAGGAGCTCCTTCTACTCATAATTAAAAAACAAAAATGCCATTTTATTTGAAAAACTATGGATTCTTTCCAGTGTTTAACATACACATATTAATCAACCAGGAGGTCTACACATTTCCAAATATTGAAAAGGAAAAGGAAAGCAAGCAGTAAGAAAACTGTCTACTATCAAAGAGAATAAAAATATTTAAACTCATCTGGAGCCTAAGAATTAGATGAATGATTTGAATTAACCAATACGATAAAGTACCACATTAAAAATGTATTATTGGAATTCTGGCACTTCCCTATACATTCTGTGGGGGGGAGGGCACTTCTATTGGTCTTTCATTTATTCATTTTCATCCATCTTTGTTCTTGCGCCCTTGCACTGCAAGGCAGTGTCCCTACCCATTGGACCACCAGAGAAGCCACCCCTATAATTTTTAAAGTACTTCTCTACAGAATAAAACTGCATAGGTGGATATAATTCATGAAATATGGTATGCTAGAAGATGTCAGGAGTTTCAATAACACACAAAAGGCATTTTTACTGTTTCTCATTCATAGGGCTATCTGGCCTTCTTCCACATCCTATCTTTTAATAGATTATCTTTTATAATTCTATCTTATTCATTAATATGAAATAATTCCAAAGATAATGATTAACTCTTCCATTTTTGCAACTAAACTTGCTCACAATTCAGATATCTAGATATATCACAATCTAGATATAATAACAGCTAAGACAATTTAGATAGCTTAAAAGGATGGACAGATGGAAGAAAGGAAGGAAGGGAGGGAGTGAGGGAGGATCATACTGATTTTTTGAAGCATTTTCCATTAGAAAAGTGAACTCCTTCATGAAACGATGGCAAAGCTGGTTCTTTTCTGGAGTCCCCGACATCATTGTAAGCCAGACAGGCTCTCCAATTCGTGGCATTGTATACAGATTACAAATTGTTGTTCTAAAAAGAGGAAAATACATTATAAAAAGTCAGTTCCCAGAATTACACACTCAGTGTTGCTGGCTCATATCTAGATTATTAAAGCTTTTGAGAAGAAGCAATGAATGAGTCAAGTCTTTCCTTCTTCGTCCTCAGCGTAAGTACCAAGGGAAAGGGGGATCATGAACTCAAAATGTGTTGGTTCTGGAGCTGGCTTTGCCCTCAAAGACTGTGCGCCTTTGTATAAATTACTGCCCTACCTTAAGCATCAGTTACCCTTACTTGTAAAACGAAAGAAAGGGCTAGAACCCTTTCCAGTTCTGCATTTCTAAACTTACATATACACTGCAAATAATCAACAACATGGAAAGTATTTTTAAATTTTTAAAAATTTAAGGAGTAATACCTTACCAATAATCATACCCATTCAAAACAATCAGCAATCATTTTGTTGCCTATACTGAGACTTAGTAAAATTCTGGAAGAGGATAAGGATACTATCTATGAATACTGAAGTTTATGACTGCCTCTCAATTTTCTGAAGTTTTCTATTGAATCCACACAAAAGAGGATTGCTACACAATTAATACAGTGTTTCTCTGACTGCTTCTTGCACTTATTTAAATAATACTTATCCTTGTAACCTGCGCTCTTTACTAAAGGGTTTAAAGGATACCTTAGGATGCCATTCCGTTTACAGTAACATCTGTTTGGCGAAGTCCTATACACTTTCCAGACTAAGCAACTCCTGCAAAGTTGAAGCTTAAGAAACCAATCAATCTCCTAGAAGTTACAGAACAGTATCTGACTTTCTGTTCTCCTGATCGGGCATTCTAACAGAACTTTTAGCAATATTATAGGAATGTTCTCATAGTAGACACTAGTCAGTCATTTGTGATTACTGAATAAGTAAACTTTGGCCAGTATAACTGGGGAATAGGATTTTAAATTGTACTGAGTTACAATTAAATTAACTTAAATAGCCACATGTGGCTAATCGCTACTAGTGCATCAGGAGTACAGCTATAGAAATTCCTCTGAGATCTCCACAAAGCTCTGATATACCAACCCAGTATAATTCCAACACCTAGAATTCAAAAAAGGAAAAGAATGTTGCTCCTTCTACAAATATACTGAATCTCAACCTAATATGAACAAGATATACTACCATAAAGTGACAAATACAGATCACATTAACAAATTCTCAATAAGGCATAAAATAACTGCTGAGAACTTAAAAATAAATGCATAGAAAAACTATAGGCATCTTATAGAGAAAAATATAAGTAGAATATAAACCAGGGATATACACTAATGCTCATTTTTAAAAGACCATCAAGGATGTCCGCATAGGATAAAAAAACAGAACACAAATGTTTATTCTCTTTCAGTTCTGATGCCCCAATTGAAAAGCTAGTCAATGATTTAAACAAATAAAGCAGTACAACAGACAAAACTTTAGTATACTTTAAGGGAACTTCAGTGAAAATTATAGGTTTACTAGGATTCTAGAAAACAAAACAGAAAAGAATGTGCACTGAAACAGTAGGGCAGAAAAAGATAATGGTTTACAGGCTCACAGAGGGGAACATGCACAAAGAGAAGCTAATCTGCCCCAGTGAAGTAAGGAGAGCTTAAGTTTTCAAAAGTGCCTGGTTAATGTAGTCAGGAGATACGTAAGACTACTATAAGTTAGAGGTTTTCTTAAAAAACTACACAATTAATACAGTGTTTCTCTGACTGCTTCTTGCACTTATTTAAATAATACTTATCCTTGTAACCTGCGCTCTTTACTAAAGGGTTTAAAGGATACCTTAGGATGCCATTCCGTTTACAGTAACATCTGTTTGGCGAAGTCCTATACACTTTCCAGACTAAGCAACTCCTGCAAAGTTGAAGCTTAAGAAACCAATCAATCTCCTAGAAGTTACAGAACAGTATCTGACTTTCTGTTCTCCTGATCGGGCATTCTAACAGAACTTTTAGCAATATTATAGGAATGTTCTCATAGTAGACACTAGTCAGTCATTTGTGATTACTGAATAAGTAAACTTTGGCCAGTATAACTGGGGAATAGGATTTTAAATTGTACTGAGTTACAATTAAATTAACTTAAATAGCCACATGTGGCTAATCGCTACTAGTGCATCAGGAGTACAGCTATAGAAATTCCTCTGAGATCTCCACAAAGCTCTGATATACCAACCCAGTATAATTCCAACACCTAGAATTCAAAAAAGGAAAAGAATGTTGCTCCTTCTACAAATATACTGAATCTCAACCTAATATGAACAAGATATACTACCATAAAGTGACAAATACAGATCACATTAACAAATTCTCAATAAGGCATAAAATAACTGCTGAGAACTTAAAAATAAATGCATAGAAAAACTATAGGCATCTTATAGAGAAAAATATAAGTAGAATATAAACCAGGGATATACACTAATGCTCATTTTTAAAAGACCATCAAGGATGTCCGCATAGGATAAAAAAACAGAACACAAATGTTTATTCTCTTTCAGTTCTGATGCCCCAATTGAAAAGCTAGTCAATGATTTAAACAAATAAAGCAGTACAACAGACAAAACTTTAGTATATTTTAAAGGGGAACTTCAGTGAAAATTATAGGTTTACTAGGATTCTAGAAAACAAAACAGAAAAGAATGTGCACTGAAACAGTAGGGCAGAAAAAGATAATGGTTTACAGGCTCACAGAGGGGAACATGCACAAAGAGAAGCTAATCTGCCCCAGTGAAGTAAGGAGAGCTTAAGTTTTCAAAAGTGCCTGGTTAATGTAGTCAGGAGATACGTAAGACTACAGAGAAGACTAATTTAAGGTCCATAAATGGTTGGTGACCCCTACCCTTTATCCCATCTTCCTTCAGAATAACTAAAAATAGGAGAACAGAGGAAACAACTGACCAAGCCAGGGAAATGACATCCCCAAACTCTCCCTGATACTGGAATCTTTCACAGCACATATACATATACATGGTAAATCTTGTGGTATTAAAATTTCATGGCAGTGGCAGCAATTATGGGAAAAAGTGTTTAAATATACTCCTTCAGGCAATGAAAAAAAAAAGTACTTTTCATTTTTCAGAAAATTAAAAAAAAAAACAAACAAAAACGTTCAGCAACACTGCTCTAAAGTGAGTTTCTCCAATCTGTGCTCCCAACCTTTATTTTGGTTCCTTGTTCAGCTCTTAATGGACAACCAACATACTGATATTAATACATAGGTAAAGCCTCCAAGGAGAGAGGGACACAAACATAAAGACAAAAACAAACACATACACACACTAAATGGCTCCATAGTTAAAAAGAAAATATATTTAGAAAAAGAGAAGAAAAATATGAAAGACACAAGATCAATCCAGCAGTGTCAGTTTCTAACAAAATAAACTTGAGAGAGAGAAAACAGAGGAAAATAAACTATCAGAGAAGGCAGACAATTAACCAAAGTTGACAGACAAGGTAGTACTAAAACTATACTGAAAGGATAAAGGACCAAGAATCACGTATGAATTCACAGCAGGATATAAATATGTCCTACAACTAATAAATCAAGAAATTAAGTATACTGTTAATTTGTTTCCACGCCATAGGATAAAAACAGAACACAAATGTTTATTCTCTTTCAGTTCTGATGCCCCAATTGAAAAGCTAGTCAATGATTTAAACAAATAAAGCAGTACAACAGACAAAACTTTAGTATACTTTAAGGGAACTTCAGTGAAAATTATAGGTTTACTAGGATTCTAGAAAACAAAACAGAAAAGAATGTGCACTGAAACAGTAGGGCAGAAAAAGATAATGGTTTACAGGCTCACAGAGGGGAACATGCACAAAGAGAAGCTAATCTGCCCCAGTGAAGTAAGGAGAGCTTAAGTTTTCAAAAGTGCCTGGTTAATGTAGTCAGGAGATACGTAAGACTACAGAGAAGACTAATTTAAGGTCCATAAATGGTTGGTGACCCCTACCCTTTATCCCATCTTCCTTCAGAATAACTAAAAATAGGAGAACAGAGGAAACAACTGACCAAGCCAGGGAAATGACATCCCCAAACTCTCCCTGATACTGGAATCTTTCACAGCACATATACATATACATGGTAAATCTTGTGGTATTAAAATTTCATGGCAGTGGCAGCAATTATGGGAAAAAGTGTTTAAATATACTCCTTCAGGCAATGAAAAAAAAAAGTACTTTTCATTTTTCAGAAAATTAAAAAAAAAAACAAACAAAAACGTTCAGCAACACTGCTCTAAAGTGAGTTTCTCCAATCTGTGCTCCCAACCTTTATTTTGGTTCCTTGTTCAGCTCTTAATGGACAACCAACATACTGATATTAATACATAGGTAAAGCCTCCAAGGAGAGGGGGACACAAACATAAAGACAAAAACAAACACATACACACACTAAATGGCTCCATAGTTAAAAAGAAAATATATTTAGAAAAAGAGAAGAAAAATATGAAAGACACAAGATCAATCCAGCAGTGTCAGTTTCTAACAAAATAAACTTGAGAGAGAGAAAACAGAGGAAAATAAACTATCAGAGAAGGCAGACAATTAACCAAAGTTGACAGACAAGGTAGTAC
Source organism: Tragulus kanchil (assembly GCA_022376925.1). Classification (NCBI taxonomy): domain Eukaryota; kingdom Metazoa; phylum Chordata; class Mammalia; order Artiodactyla; family Tragulidae; genus Tragulus; species Tragulus kanchil. The sequence continues at coordinate 48,749,320 of JAIOJX010000029.1, read as the reverse complement.
TAAAACTATACTGAAAGGATAAAGGACCAAGAATCACGTATGAATTCACAGCAGGATATAAATATGTCCTACAACTAATAAATCAAGAAATTAAGTATACTGTTTAATTATATGAAAGTAAATAAGAAATATTTAAGAGTTCAAAGAGAATGTTCTTCCGAAATAAGAATGAGGATACTCCTACAGGAGAGGGTTCATTTACTTTTCATTATTAGAACTATCAGTATATATTTTTTCTTTTTTAACCACACGAATGTACTTTTTTAATTAAAGGAAACTTTTTGATTAAATGAATGAATAAACTGATCAATTCATTTTCCATGAGTTTCTTCAGCACAATAGTGTCAACTCTATGAGGTTGGTGCAAACATAATTGCAGTTTTGGACTATTAATTTTAAATTATAACTAGACTCAAACATATTTTTATTAATCAAAATAGGAATCATTATAATCAACACATTTTTGCCAGTGAGAAATAAGTTTGTTTATTCCTGTAGTGTAAAAATCCATGCTTTAGGATTTGATGAACTCTTGGAAAGCATTTTCTGCCTCCTGCTGATTGTGGAAGGATTTTCCCGGCAAAATGTTATACAGACTGCTTGAAGAAGTGGTAGTCGGTTAGGAAGAGGTCAGGGAACATTACAGAGGATGATAAACTTCATAGCCCAAATTGTTCAATTTCTAAAAGTTGGTTGTCCGATGGGTAGTCCAGCATTGTCATGGAGAAGAATTGGGCACTTTCTGTTGACCAAAGCTGGTTGCAGGTGCTACAGTTTTTGGTGCATCTCATAGATTTGCTGAGCATACTTTATTTTGGTTCCTTGTTCAGCTCTTAATGGACAACCAACATACTGATATTAATACATAGGTAAAGCCTCCAAGGAGAGAGGACACAAACATAAAGACAAAAACAAACACATACACACACTAAATGGCTCCATAGTTAAAAAGAAAATATATTTAGAAAAAGAGAAGAAAAATATGAAAGACACAAGATCAATCCAGCAGTGTCAGTTTCTAACAAAATAAACTTGAGAGAGAGAAAACAGAGGAAAATAAACTATCAGAGAAGGCAGACAATTAACCAAAGTTGACAGACAAGGTAGTACTAAAACTATACTGAAAGGATAAAGGACCAAGAATCACGTATGAATTCACAGCAGGATATAAATATGTCCTACAACTAATAAATCAAGAAATTAAGTATACTGTTTAATTATATGAAAGTAAATAAGAAATATTTAAGAGTTCAAAGAGAATGTTCTTCCGAAATAAGAATGAGGATACTCCTACAGGAGAGGGTTCATTTACTTTTCATTATTAGAACTATCAGTATATATTTTTTCTTTTTTAACCACACGAATGTACTTTTTTAATTAAAGGAAACTTTTTGATTAAATGAATGAATAAACTGATCAATTCATTTTCCATGAGTTTCTTCAGCACAATAGTGTCAACTCTATGAGGTTGGTGCAAACATAATTGCAGTTTTGGACTATTAATTTTAAATTATAACTAGACTCAAACATATTTTTATTAATCAAAATAGGAATCATTATAATCAACACATTTTTGCCAGTGAGAAATAAGTTTGTTTATTCCTGTAGTGTAAAAATCCATGCTTTAGGATTTGATGAACTCTCAGAAAGCATTTTCTGCCTCCTGCTGGTTGTGGAAGCATTTTCCGCAAAATGTTATACAGACTGCTTGAAGAAGTGGTAGTCGGTTAGGAAGAGGTCAGGGAACATTACAGAGGATGATAAACTTCATAGCCCAAATTGTTCAATTTCTAAAAGTTGGTTGTCCGATGGGTAGTCCAGCATTGTCATGGAGAAGAATTGGGCACTTTCTGTTGACCAAAGCTGGTTGCAGGTGCTACAGTTTTTGGTGCATCTCATAGATTTGCTGAGCATACTTCTCAGATGTAATGGTTTCACTGGAATTCAGAAAGCTGTGGTGGATCAGACAAGTAGCAGACAACCAAACAGGATCATGATCTGGTTTTGGGAAGTGCTTTGGAGCTTCTTCTTAGTCCAATCACTGAGTTGGCTGTCGCTTATAGTCACTTTTCATCACACATCACAATCCAATCAAGAAATGGTTTGTTGTTCTTGTTACACAGAGTAAGAGAAGACAGCACTTCAAAAATAACAATTTTTTGGACTTGCAGCTAGCTCGAGAGGCATCCACTTATCATGCCTTTTCACCTTTCCAATTTGCCTCAAATGCCAATGGAGTTCTAAGAGGATCAGCTTCGATCATCCTCTCAATTGGTCACTGTCAACTTCTAATGGCCAGCGACTGACCACCTTACCTTTAAGGCTCCTGCCTCCTTTGCAAAACTTCTTGAACGACCACTGACCCTGTACATTTGCTAGCGGCCCCTGGGCCAAATGCACTGGTAATGTTGCGAGTGGTCTCCACTGCTTTGCAACCCATTTGGAACTCAAAATAATCGCTCAAATTTGCTTTTTGTCTAACATTATTTCCCTAGTCTAAAATAAATATAAAATAAATGGCAGTAATAAATCAATAACAACAAAACAGAGCAAGAAATGCACATTAAAATATACAACATAACTACATTTAATTAAGAATGTATTCCTGTATCAAATGATAATGTTCAACAATGCAAGATCACAACTGCCTTTGCACCAACCGAATACAAAAGCCTGTTATGTCACAGGCCAGAGTCATATCACTAACATTAGCACAAGCAGCCACTAAGAACATTTGTTTTAGTGTTTTGATATTTAAAAATACGTACCAAGACCTTGGAGTGTATCAAGTAGAAAGAAAGCAAAAAAATTAACTGTGCAATACTGTTTCTCACTATATAAACCTCTATGCTGGGGCTTCCCTGGTGGTCCAGTGGCTAAGGACACCACCTCAGAGCAGGCGCGGTTTGATCCCTGGACTGGGAAGATCCCACGTGCCGCGGAGCGGCTGGCCCGATGGGTCCAAGGACCGAGCCAGAGCTCGGGAGTGCATGCAGCCAGAGCCGGTGCTCTGCGACAAGAGAGGCCACTGCAATGGGAGTGCTGATCGCAATTTAGCACGATCAAACCAACACAGGATCATGATCTGGTTTTGGGAAGTGCTTTGGAGCTTCTTCTTAGTCCAATCACTGAGTTGGCTGTCGCTATAGTCACTTTTCATCACACATCACAATCCAATCAAGAAATGGTTTGTTGTTCTTGTTACACAGAGTAAGAGAAGACAGCACTTCAAAAATAACAATTTTTTGGACTTGCAGCTAGCTCGAGAGGCATCCACTTATCATGCCTTTTCACCTTTCCAATTTGCCTCAAATGCCAATGGAGTTCTAAGAGGATCAGCTTCGATCATCCTCTCAATTGGTCACTGTCAACTTCTAATGGCCAGCGACTGACCACCTTACCTTTAAGGCTCCTGCCTCCTTTGCAAAACTTCTTGAACGACCACTGACCCTGTACATTTGCTAGCGGCCCCTGGGCCAAATGCACTGGTAATGTTGCGAGTGGTCTCCACTGCTTTGCAACCCATTTGGAACTCAAAATAATCGCTCAAATTTGCTTTTTGTCTAACATTATTTCCCTAGTCTAAAATAAATATAAAATAAATGGCAGTAATAAATCAATAACAACAAAACAGAGCAAGAAATGCACATTAAAATATACAACATAACTACATTTAATTAAGAATGTATTCCTGTATCAAATGATAATGTTCAACAATGCAAGATCACAACTGCCTTTGCACCAACCGAATACAAAAGCCTGTTATGTCACAGGCCAGAGTCATATCACTAACATTAGCACAAGCAGCCACTAAGAACATTTGTTTTAGTGTTTTGATATTTAAAAATACGTACCAAGACCTTGGAGTGTATCAAGTAGAAAGAAAGCAAAAAAATTAACTGTGCAATACTGTTTCTCACTATATAAACCTCTATGCTGGGGCTTCCCTGGTGGTCCAGTGGCTAAGGACACCACCTTGCAGAGCAAGGGGCGCCGGTTTGATCCCTGGCCTGGGAAGATCCCACATGCCACGGAGCAGCTGGACCGATGTGTCCAACTACCAAGCCGGAGCTCTGGAGCGCATGCACCCAGAGCCGGTGCTCTGCAACAAGAGAGGCCACTGCAATGGGAGGCCCACACAGACTAAAGAACAAAGATAAATAAATAAAAGACCAATCGATGTGGCCAAAAAAAAAATTTTTTACATTAAAAAAAAAACCTCGGGCTTCCCCTGGTGGTTCAGTGGATAAGGACACCACCTTGCAGTGCAAGGGGCGTCGGTTCGATCCCTGGCCTGGGAAGATCCCACGTGCTGCGGAGCGGCTGGACTGATGTGTCCAATCACCAAGCCGGAGCTCTGGAGTGCATGCGCCCAGAGCCGGTGCTCTGCGACAATGGCCGCCACTGCGATGGGAGGCCTGCAGGAGCCAACGGATGAAAACAGAGAAATGAAAGACCAATAGAAGTGGCCCGCCTGCTCCCCTCCTCCCCAACCCGACCCCCGCCCAAAATAAATAAATAAATTAATTAAAAAAACCTCTATGCTGTCATTAACAACCTAGAAATAGTACTTGCTCTCTTCCACCTTTAATGACTACTTCCTACCCATAAATAATCAGTTGCTCAGTCGTGTTCTACTCTTTGTGACCCTGTAGCCTGCCAGGCTCCTCTGTCCTGGGGATTCTCCAGGCAAGAATACTGGAGTGGGTCACTATTCCGTTCTCCAGGGGAATAAATGATAGGAAAGGTTAAGTATTTTCAGTCATCTGATCCTTTATTTTTCCTGGTCTATCCCTAGAGAATTAAAAATTACTCAGAAGGGAATTCTGACATGATTCAGTTTTCACTGATATACATAAACTCTAAATAAAAATCTAAGAACTTCAATGTATAAATATGGCTGATTAACTATGCTGTACAGCAGAAAATAATACAACACTGTAAAGCAACTATACTCCAAGTATTATTTTTTTTAATCCAAGGACTTCACCTCTATCAGGCAGCAATGCTAATTAACTAAACACAGATTTTACTTCTCTAGATTTCAGGACTCCTATATACATGTGAACCATTTCCTTCCTCTTCTCAACTACCCAAAATTCATTAATCATCTGATTTCAAATAATCACTTATTTTAAAAATTATCTAATGCCAGATAAAAATAATCACTTAAGGGACTTCTCTGGTGGTTCAGCGGTTGAGACTGTTTCAATGCAGCAGGCCCCAGTTCAATCCCTGGTTAGGGAACTAGATCCCACATGCCATAACTAAGAACCAGTGCATCCAAATAAATAAGTCAATAATTTTAAAAAGCAATCACTTAAAAACTAAGTGTGACAACTTCTCATTATTTGTAGAGAAGTTATATGAAGTAAATAGAAACACTGAATTAGTGAATAATGAATCACTGTCAGTGAACACAGGGTTAGGTTCCTTTGAGCCTCTGGTCACAATATTTTTTCAATCCATCAATACATAATCTTATTTGATGAGTTTTTTTTTAAAGACACTATTTAACATTGTTAATTCATTAATGATGAATTCAGAGCCAACAGCATGATGATGCAGCATGTCTTAAAGAAAATCTGTCTATTATCTTACGTATTTTCTCTGTAAGGGACATCACATCCATCTTGCACTTACCAAACATTAGATAGCATCTGAACACTATGCTCATGGGTCGTATTTTTTAAAACTGAAGTAGAGCTGATTTACAAAGTTGTATTAGTTTCTGGTATACAGTAAAGTAACTCCATTTTGAATATATATATATATATATATATATATATATATATATATTCTTTTCCATTCTGGTTTATCATACAATATTGAAAATACTCTCCTATGCTATAATAGTAGAACCTTGTATATCATTTTTTATATACTAGTGTGTATCTGCTAATCTGAAACTCCTAATTATATCCTTCTACTCTACCTTTCCCCTTTGGTAACCATAGGATTGTTTTCTACCAGTAAATGTGTTTCTATTTGTAAACAAGTTCATCTGTATAAATATGGCTGATTAACTATGCTGTAAAAAATGCTAATTAATTTTAATCCAAGGACTTCACCTCTATCAGGCAGCAATGCTAATTAACTAAACACAGATTTTACTTCTCTAGATTTCAGGACTCCTATATACATGTGAACCATTTCCTTCCTCTTCTCAACTACCCAAAATTCATTAATCATCTGATTTCAAATAATCACTTATTTTAAAAATTATCTAATGCCAGATAAAAATAATCACTTAAGGGACTTCTCTGGTGGTTCAGCGGTTGAGACTGTTTCAATGCAGCAGGCCCCAGTTCAATCCCTGGTTAGGGAACTAGATCCCACATGCCATAACTAAGAACCAGTGCATCCAAATAAATAAGTCAATAATTTTAAAAAGCAATCACTTAAAAACTAAGTGTGACAACTTCTCATTATTTGTAGAGAAGTTATATGAAGTAAATAGAAACACTGAATTAGTGAATAATGAATCACTGTCAGTGAACACAGGGTTAGGTTCCTTTGAGCCTCTGGTCACAATATTTTTTCAATCCATCAATACATAATCTTATTTGATGAGTTTTTGTTTAAAGACACTATTTAACATTGTTAATTCATTAATGATGAATTCAGAGCCAACAGCATGATGATGCAGCATGTCTTAAAGAAAATCTGTCTATTATCTTACGTATTTTCTCTGTAAGGGACATCACATCCATCTTGCACTTACCAAACATTAGATAGCATCTGAACACTATGCTCATGGGTCGTATTTTTTAAAACTGAAGTAGAGCTGATTTACAAAGTTGTATTAGTTTCTGGTATACAGTAAAGTAACTCCATTTTGAATATATATATATATATATATATATATATATATATATATTCTTTTCCATTCTGGTTTATCATACAATATTGAAAATACTCTCCTATGCTATAATAGTAGAACCTTGTATATCATTTTTTATATACTAGTGTGTATCTGCTAATCTGAAACTCCTAATTATATCCTTCTACTCTACCTTTCCCCTTTGGTAACCATAGGATTGTTTTCTACCAGTAAATGTGTTTCTATTTGTAAACAAGTTCATCTGTATCATATTTTAGAGTCTACATATAAGTGATGTCACATGGTATTTTCCTTTCTTTTTCTGATTTACTTTACTCAGTATGATAATCTCCTAGGTCATTTATGTTGCTTTGAAAATGGCATTATTTCACTCTTTTATTTTGTTTTTTACTGAGTAGTGCTCCACTGAGTATTTATCTTCTTTATCCATTCATCTGTCTATAGACATTTAGATTGTTTCTATTCCTTGGCTACTGTAAACAGTGCTGTTCCAAACACTGGGGTGCACGTATCTTTTATTATTATAATTTTCTCTGAATATATGCCCATGAGTAGGGTTGCTAGATCATACGGCAACTCTATTTTTAGTTCTTTAAGGAACCTCCATACTGTTCTCCATAGCAGCTGCACCAATTTACATTCCCACCAACAGTGAAAAAGGGTTTCCTTTTCTCCACAGCTTCTCCAGCATTTGTTATTTATAGCCTCTTAAATGATGGCTATTCTGACCAGTGTGAGATAACTCACTGCCATTTCAATTTGCATTTCTCTAATAACTAGTGATGTTAAGTATCTTTTCACATGTTTCTTGGTCATCTGTATATCTTCTTTGAAGAACTGTCTTTCGGCTAATTTTAACTGAAAAATAACTAAAAGAAAAAAAAGTCAAAAACACTTTTTTTTTAAAGTACGACTTAAGAGATCATGAAAATGACACTTGTTTATAAAATAAGAGCTGAAACAAGAAGAGAGAGTACTCCAAATAAGACATACAACTAACCAGCGAAAACATGAAAAGACGCTCAGCCTTACTCATCATTGTGCATGCTAAGTCACTTCAGTTGTGTCTGACTCTGTGGGACCCTATGGCTGTAGCCCACCAGGTTCCTCTGTCCAAGAGATTCTCCAGGCAAGAATACTGGAGTGGGTTGCCATTTCCTCCTCCAGGGGATCTTCCCGAATCAGGGATCAGACTCAAGGTTCCTGTGTCTCCTGCACTGGCAGGCAGGTTCTTTACCACTAGTGCCAGCTGAGAGAAATGCAAATCAAAACTATAATGAGGTATATCCTTGTATTTTTAACTGTAAATCAACCTTAAAATTTTTTTGGTAACCATAGGATTGTTTTCTACCAGTAAATGTGTTTCTATTTGTAAACAAGTTCATCTGTATCATATTTTAGAGTCTACATATAAGTGATGTCACATGGTATTTTCCTTTCTTTTTCTGATTTACTTTACTCAGTATGATAATCTCCTAGGTCATTTATGTTGCTTTGAAAATGGCATTATTTCACTCTTTTATTTTGTTTTTTACTGAGTAGTGCTCCACTGAGTATTTATCTTCTTTATCCATTCATCTGTCTATAGACATTTAGATTGTTTCTATTCCTTGGCTACTGTAAACAGTGCTGTTCCAAACACTGGGGTGCACGTATCTTTTATTATTATAATTTTCTCTGAATATATGCCCATGAGTAGGGTTGCTAGATCATACGGCAACTCTATTTTTAGTTCTTTAAGGAACCTCCATACTGTTCTCCATAGCAGCTGCCCCAAATTTACTTTCCCCACCAACAGTGAAAAAGGGTTTCCTTTTCTCCACAGCTTCTCCAGCATTTGTTATTTATAGCCTCTTAAATGATGGCTATTCTGACCAGTGTGAGATAACTCACTGCCATTTCAATTTGCATTTCTCTAATAACTAGTGATGTTAAGTATCTTTTCACATGTTTCTTGGTCATCTGTATATCTTCTTTGAAGAACTGTCTTGGGCTAATTTTAACTGAAAAATAACTAAAAGAAAAAAGTCAAAACACTTTTTTAAAGTACGACTTAAGAGATCATGAAAATGACACTTGTTTATAAAATAAGAGCTGAAACAAGAAGAGAGAGTACTCCAAATAAGACATACAACTAACCAGCGAAAACATGAAAAGACGCTCAGCCTTACTCATCATTGTGCATGCTAAGTCACTTCAGTTGTGTCTGACTCTGTGGGACCCTATGGCTGTAGCCCACCAGGTTCCTCTGTCCAAGAGATTCTCCAGGCAAGAATACTGGAGTGGGTTGCCATTTCCTCCTCCAGGGGATCTTCCCGAATCAGGGATCAGACTCAAGGTTCCTGTGTCTCCTGCACTGGCAGGCAGGTTCTTTACCACTAGTGCCAGCTGAGAGAAATGCAAATCAAAACTATAATGAGGTATTATCTCATGCCAGTTAGAATGGTCATCATCAAAAAATCCACAAACAATAAATGCGGAGATGATGTTGAGAAAAGGAAATCCTCCTGCACTGCTGGTGGGAATAAAATTGATACAGCTACTGTGGAGAATAGGATAGAGATTCCTTAAGAAACTAGGAATAAACTATCACATGACCCAGCAATTCCACTATGTGGAATATGTCCTGAGAAAAACATAATTCAGAAGAATACATGGGCCCCAATGTTCACTGGAGCACTGCTTACAATAACCAGGATATGGAAGCAATCTCTAAGTCCACTGACAGATGAACAGATAAAGAAGTTGTGGTACATATACAATGGAATATTACTCAGCTATAAAAAGTAACAAAATTGGGTCATTTGTTGTGAAGTGAATGAACCCAGAGTCTATTACACAGAATGAAGTAAGAGAAAAACAAGTATCATATATTAATGCATATATATGGAATCTAAAAAAAATCACACTGATGAACCTATATGTAGGGCAGGAACAGATACACGGACATAGAGAACAGCCTGTGGACATAGGAGGGGAGGAGAATATGGGACAAACTGAGAGAGCAGCACTGATATACATACACATGTAAAACAGATAGCTAGTGAGAAGCTGCTGTATAACACAGAGAACTTAGCTCAGAACTCTTAAGATGACCTAGAAAGGTAGGATGTGGGGAAGGGTGGGGGAGGGCAGGGGAGAGAATCTTAAGATATATATACTTTATTGTACAGAAGAAACTAGCACAACATTGTAAAGCAATTATACTCCAGTTAAAATAAAAAATAAGAAGTGAGAGTACTGTCTTTTTTGACTTCATCTGGAAATGTATATGTCATAGCACTCAAAAATGTCATTGCTTTAAACATGTTCACAACTGATCCTACAATCACCATAAGTATATTTTAAGTTTATAAATAAATTTCGGCAAGCAGATGAATTCACAAATACAGAATCTGTAAACAATGAGGATCAACTATACATATTAAAGTACTTATACAGATAAGAGCACTTCAAAAAACTATGAGTTTCTAAAAGTATTTTTAAGATATTATAAGAATAATTAACTGATTTCATGTAGTCATTCAGATTTGCAACAACTGAAGTAAAATAAACAAACTAATACAAAAAAGAAGATACATGATCAATATATACATTTGCAATGGTTTTCTGTTTGTTTGGGGGTTTTTTGGATGCACAGCATGCAGAATCTTCGAACCCTGACAAGGAATCTAATCCAAGCCCTTGGCAGTGAGAGCATACAGACCTAACTGCTGGACTGCTAGGGCATTTCCTACAATGATTTTATAACTCATAGTAAATTCCAGGCAACGTTATCATTTTAAAGGGAGGCAGTTCACACCACTTTGTATCACAGCAATTGTCTTGTAGGTATTTAACTCAAAACTTCATAAGTCAAAACTGGCTGGGGCTTCCCCTGGTGGTCCAGTGGGTAAGGACACCGCCTTGCAGTGCAAGGGGCGCCGGTTCGAGCCCTGGCCTGGGAAGATCCCATGTGCCGCGGAGCGGCTGGACCGATGTGTCCAATCGCCGAGCCGGAGCTCTGGAGCGCGTGCGCCCAGAGCCGGCGCTCTGCAACGACAGACGCCACCGCGATGGGAGGCCCACAGGAGCCAAAGAACAAAGACGGATGAAAATGGAGAAATGAAAGACCAATAGAAGTGGCCTGCCCGCTCCCCTCCTTCCCCAACCCGACCCCCGCCCAAAATAAATAAATAAATAAATCTTTAAAAAAAAAAAAAAAAAAACTGGCTGGCTTTACCTAAGAGCAAGATCAGTATTCTACCAGGAATAAGTCTCATGACAGTATTTACTATTCTGGTAACCTCAGCTGGATCTATGATGACAGTGCTTCCTCGGAGCTCACAAACAGACTCTTGGCCTTCTGCCACAAAGCTTGTGACTGCAGAAAAGAAACTAATCAAATAATGTAAGATGCAGCTCTAAGCAAAAGGGCAATGATTCAACGCCTTATAATAGTGCAAAATGCGAAAGTCAAAAAATAAAATGCAGGAATTCTTTTAGGCAATAAGCAAAATGAATTGTTCAAAACATATAATAATTTCAGGTCAAAGTCAACTAACACAACTTGAATTAAACCATACTCATGCCACTTTCACACATATAAAAGAAAACTGAAACGATACAGAGAAGATTAGCAAGGCCCCCTGCACAAGATGTTACACAAATTCATGAAACATTCCATATTTTTTTTAAAAAAAACAAGCAACAAAAAACCATGTTTACTCTATCCAAAGCAATTTGCAGATGTTATGCAATCCCTAACAAAATTGAAACAGCATTTTTCACAAAAATTGAACAGATAATTCTAAAACTTGTATGGAACCACACAGAACCCTGAATAGTCAAAAGTAATCTCAAAAAAGAATGGAGCTGAAAGCATCATGCTCCCTGATTTAAAACTGCATCACAAAGCTAATCTGGGAGCATACGTATCTGTAAACAACAAAACTCTGTAAAAGTTAAAAGCAAATTAAAGGTTTAAATCAAAAAATATACAAATAAATAATAAACTAAAAAAAAAAAAGCTATAATAATCAAACGCTATTGGAATAAAAACAGACATAAATCAAAGGAACAGAATAGAGCGCCCAGAAATAAACCCATGAATATATATGGCCAATTATTTTATGACAAAGGAGCCAAAAACATAAAATGGAGATAGGATAGCCTCTTTATTAAATGGTTCTCGGAAAACTGGCAAACCACATGTAAAAGAATGACTGGATCCTTATCTTATAACGTAAACAAAAATCAACTCAAAATAGATTAAAGACCTGAACGAAGACCTGAAATCATAAAACTCCTAAAAGAAAACAGAAGGAATAAGCTTCTTGACACCAACTTAGCAGTAATTAGAGATAACAACCCCTAACATGTATGTACTGACATACGTAAGGTATAAGGGAGGAGAGGAACTCGAATGAAGACAGTCAAAAGGCACTACAAGTTTCCAGTTGTAAGATAAATAAGAACAAAAGATGTAATGTACAAGATAAATAGAATTACCACTGTTATACGTGATATATGAAAGCTGATAGGACAATAAATTCTGATTTCGCATAACCAGAAAAATGTTTTTAAAATTTTCTTTTAATTCTGTAACCACAGGAGATGATGGATGTTCACTAACTTGCTGTGAGAATCATTTCAATGATGTGTGCATGTGCATATGTTGCCAAACTGTGTCTGACTCTTGGTGACCCCATGGACGGTAGACTACCAAGCTCCTCTGTCCATGGGATTCTCTAGGCAAGAATACAAGAATGGGGTTTCCCTGGTGGTCCAGTTGGTAAAGAGTCCACCTTGCAATGCAAGGGGCACGAGCTGGATTCCTGGCCTGGGAAGATCCCACGTGCCGCAGAGCAGCTGGCCAGTGTGTCCAATTAGGAGCCAGTGCTCTGGAGCACATGCACCCAAAGCTGGTGCTCTGCAAAAAGAGAGGCCACTGCAATGGAAGGCCCACATATGCCAAAGAACAAAAAGACGGATGAAAAATAAATGATGACCTAGAGACAAAAAAAAAAAGTTTAAAATAAATTAAAAAAAAAAAAAAAAAAAGAATACTGGAGTGGGTTGCGGTTTCCTTCTCCAGGAGATCTCCCCAATCCAGGGATCAAAACTGCATCTCCTGGTTGGCAAGGAGATTCTTTACCACTATGCTATTGAGGAAGCCATGAAACTCTTTTTTTTTGGCCACTTCTATTGGTCTTTCATTTGTCTATTTTCATCCATCTTTGTTCTTTGGCCCATGTGGGCTTCCCATCGCAGTGGCCTCTCACTGCAGAGCACTGGCTCTGGGCGCATGCACTCCAGAGCTCCTGCTGGGTAGTTGGACCCATCGGTCCAGCCACTCCAGAGTACGTGGGATCTTCCCAGGCCAGGGATCGAACCGGCGCCCTTGCACTACAAGGTGGTGTCCTTACCCACTGGACCACCAGGGAAACCCCATGAAACTCTTTATTAGAGGAAAATATAAGCAGAACACTCTTTTTTATTTTTATGGAGTTTTGTTGTTTACTGCCAAACATCAACATGAATCAGCCATAGGTATACATATCCCATCTCCCTACCCCCATCCCACTCCTCTAGGGTTCTTACAGAGTCCCTGTTTGAGTTCCCCAAGTCTTACAGCAGATTCCCATTGGTTATCTATTTTATATATGGTAGTACAGGTTTCCATGTTACTCTTTACACACATTTCACCCATTCCTCCCTCCCTCCAATGTTCAAAAGTCTGCTCTCTATGTCTGTTTCTCCACTGCTGCTCTACACATACATTTATCAGGACCATCCTTCTACAATCCATATATATGTTAGCACACAATATTGATCTTTTGACTTACTTCACTCTGTATAATAGGCTCTAGATTCATCCACCTCATCAGAACTGACTCAAATGCATTTCTTTTGATGGCTGAGTAATATTCCATTGTATACATGTGCCACAGCTTCTTTATCCATTCATCTGTCAACGGACATCTAGGTTGCTTCCATGTTCTAGCTATTGCAAACAGTGCTGCAGTGAACACTGGGGTACATGTGTCTTTCTCAGTTTTTGCTTCCTCAGGGTACAAGCCTAGCAGTAGGATTACTGGGTCATATGGTTGTTTCATTCCTAGTTTTTTAATGAATCTCCATATTCCATAGTGGCTGTATCAACTTACATTCCCATCAGTAGTGCAAGAGGGGTCCCTTTTCTCCACACCCTCTCCAGCATTTATTGTTTGTAGACTTCTTGAAGTGGCCATTCTGACTGTTGTGACTACAGTGATATCTCACTGTAGTTTTGATTTGCATTTCTCTAATGATGAGTGATGATAAGCATCTTTTCATGTGTCTGTTGGCCTTCTGTACTCTTCTGTGGAAAGATGTCTGCTTTGGTCTTTTTCCCACTTTTTGACTGGGTCGTTTGTTTTCCTGGTATTGACTTGTATGAGGTACTTGCATATTTTGGAAGTTAATCCTTTGTCAGTTGTTTCCTTTGCTATTATTTTTTCCCATTTGAAGGGCTGTCTTTTTACCTTGTTTATAGTTTCCTTTGCTGTGTAAAAGCTTTTAAGCTTAATTAGGTCCCACCTGTGTTTTTTTGTTGTTGCTGTTCTTCTTATTTCCATTACTCTAGGAGGTGGGTCATAGAGAATCTTGTTTTGATTTATGTCATCAAGAGGGACAACACTCTCTGACATGTATCACAGCAATCCTTTTACAATCTATCTTCTAGAGTAAGAGAAATAAAACAAAAATGAACATATGGGATCTAATCAAATCCAAAAGCTTTTGCACAGCAAAAGAAACCATAAACAAAATGAAAAGACAATCCACAGAATGGGAGAAAATATTTGCAAACAATGTGACCTACCTGGGATTAATCATCAAAATTTACAAACAGCTCATGTAGCTCTATGTCAAAAAAACAAAAACAATCAAAAAATAGGCAGAAGATCTAAACAGCCATTTCTCCAAAGACAACATACAGATGGCCAAGAGCCACATGAAAAGATGCACAACACTGATAGAGAAATGCAAATCAAAACTACAATGAGGTTCACTTCACACCAACCAGAATGGCCTATGAACAATAAATGCTGGAAACAGTGAAGAGCAAAGGGATGCCTCCTACAATTTTGGTACAAATGTAAATTGGTGCAGCCACTATGGAGAACAGTACAGAGGCTCCTTAAGAAACTAAACATAGAGTTACATATAATCCAGCAATCTCATTCTGGGGATTTATCTGGAGAAAAACATGCTTTGAAAGGATACATGCACCCCAAAGTTCACTGCCGTGTTGTTTACAATAGTCAAGACATGGAAGCAATCTAAATTTCCATAGACAGAGGAATGATGTGGTAAATACAGATACAGCCACTAAAAGGAATGAAATAATGCCATTTGCAACAACATGAACAGACCTGGAGATGATCAGACTAAGTGAAGTAAGTCAGATAGGGAAAGACAAATATCATATGGTATCACTTATATGTAGAATCTTAAAAAAAAAAAATAATACAAACTTATTTACAAAACATAAATAGACTCACAAACTTAAGAGAATGAATTTATGTGCTATTACATGGCACAGGGAATTCTGCTCAATACTCTAAAGACCTAAATAGTCAAGTAACTTAAAAAAGAATAGAACATGTATATGTAAAAGTGAATCATTTTGCCATTCACCTGAAACTATCAACTTTACTCCAGTACAAAATCAAAATTAATAAAATAAAGATCTATGGAAAATTCCCAAATGTGTAGAGATTTTTAACAATATATTTTTTAATAGAAGGATCAAAGAAGAAATTCCAAGAGAAACTTCTACACGTTTTGAATTAAATTTTCTTTCAGCATAACAAAACTTGTGGAATCCAGCAAAAGCAGTGTTTAGAGGGAAATTCATAGCACTGAATACATATATTAGAGAAAAAGAAAGATCTAAAAGCAATAGCCTAAAGTTTAACTTTCAGGAAACTAGATTAAGATGAACAACATAAAACTAAAGCAAGTTGGAGAAAAGAAATAACAAAACTTAGATTAAAAATTACTGAAATTAAAGACAAAGTTAATAGATTAGAAATGCAAAAAATACCTGGTTCTCTGAAAAGACCAAAAGCTCTTTTAAGATTTAAAAATTTCTAGGCCAGATATCAAAGTAAAAAAGAAAAATGACACAAATTACTAATACCAGAAATTAAAGAGGGGACTATCACTACTAAACTACAGACATCAAAGCAATAATTAGGAAGTAATATGAACAACTCTATGCTTGAAAATTTGATGACTTAGATAACGAAGACCAATTCCTTGAAAGATACAAACTACCAAAACTCACACAAGAAGAAATAGATAATCCGAAGAGCCCTATACCTATTTTTTAAACTGAATCAATAATTAGTAACTTAAGCAAACGAAGAATAAATATGGAACTTCTTCAATCTGACAGGAGTATAAGAAACCTAACTTCATACTTAATGGTGGAAAAGTCGAAGCTTTTCCATTCAGATCTGGTAGGAGGTGAGGGTGAACTGTCTCATCCATTGCTCTTCTACATCACGCTGGAAGCCCTTGCTAACGCAAGAAAACAAAAATTAAAAAATAAACAGGGCTTCCCTGGTGGTCCAGTGGGTAAGGACACCGCCTTGCAGTGCAAGGGGCGCTGGTTCGATCCCTGGCCTGGGAAGATCCCATGTGCCGCGGAGCGGCTGGACCGATGTGTCCAACTACCGAGCCGGAGCTCTGGAGCGCATGCGCCCGGAGCCGATGCTCTGAGAGGACAGACGCCGCCGCGATGGGAGGCCCACATGGGCCAAAGAACAAAGACGGATGAAAATGGAGAAATGAAAGAACAATGGAAGTGGCCCGCCTGCTCCCCTCCCTCCCCACCCCACCCGCACCAAAATAAATAAATAAATAAATCTTAAAAAAATAATAAGATAAAATAAGCAGAAATAAGATGCAGATAGATTAGGAAAGAAGACATAAATCTGTCTCTATTCACAGATGATTTCTAATGTAGAAAATATGAAACAAGTGACAAAAACCTCCTGAAATAATAAAATAGCTATAACAAGGTTGAAGAATATAAGGTTAATACACAAAAGTCAAATGATTTCTTTTAGACCATCAATGAACAGTACAAATTTGAAATTATAAACAAGGTATCATTAATATTAACAACAACAAAACAAAAACGTACTCTAAGTTATTCGGGTATAATTTTTTTTTTCAGCCTCTTTCATTGGTTTTTTATTTATTTATTTTCATTCATCTTGATTCTTTGGCCTGTGTGGGTCTCCCATTGCCAGTGGCCTTTCTGTTGCAGAGCACTGGCTCTGGGTGCATGCATTCCAGAGTGCTGGCTCATAATTGGACACACTGGTCCAGCTGTTCTGTGGCACATGGTATCTTCCCAGGTCAGGGATCAAACCAGTGCCCTTTGCACTGCAAGGTAGACTCTACCCACAGACCCACCAGGGAAGCTCTAGGTATAAATTTTAAAAAATTTTCTAAGATCTTTAGAGGAAAATTATAAAGCTCTGATTGAAGAAATCAAAAGAGATACAAATAAATAGCAAGCTATTCCATGTTCATGAACAGGAAGTCTTATTGTTGGTAAGATGTCATTTTTTTCCCAATTTAATCTACAGATACAATATAATCTCAATCAAAATCCAAGTACATTACTTTGTAGATATTAACAAACTTATCTGTTGGAGATGTGATAAAGTTTGGAGACGCAAATGATCCAGAATAGTCAATACAACACTGAAGGAAAACAACAAATCTCTGGACTCATATTATTTGACTTTAAGAATTATTATAAAATTTTAGTAATCAAGAGAGTGTGATACTGGTAAATGAAAAGACAAAGAGATCAATAAAACAAAACAGAAAGCTCAAAAATATGCCCCTGAGATATACTCAGGTATTACTTGATAAAGGAGTAAAATCAATACAATAGAGCAAAGACAGTCCTTTCAACAAATGATGCTGGAACAAGTAGACATTCATATGCAAAAACACCTAGACAGAGAGCTCAGTGCTTTCACAAGATAAATAAATAAAAATGGATCAGAGATTTAAATGTTAATACAAAATTATAATACTTTTTATTTTAACTGGAAGATATTCATAACACTGTGATGCTTTTTGCCATACGTTAATATAATTGGCCAGGTATATACAGGTGTATCCCTCATCCTGAACCCTCCCCTCCTACCTCCCTCCTCATCCTACCCATTTGGGTTGTCCCAGAGCACTGGCTTTGAGTGCCTTGCTTCATGCATCAAACTTGCACTGGTCATCTAGTTTACATACAGTAATATATATGCTTCAATGCTATTCTCTCAAATCATCCCACCTTCACCTTCTCCCACTGAGTCCCAAAGTCTGTTCTTAACATCTGTGTCTCCTTTGATACCCTGCATGTAGGATCTTCATTACCATCTTTCAAAATTCCATATACATGTGTTACTATACAGTATGTCTTTTTCTGACTCTGCATAATAGGCTCCAGTTTCACCCACCTCATTAGAACTGATTCAGATATATTCCTTTTAATGGGTGAGTAATGTTCCACTGTGTTTATGTACCACAAATTCCTTATCCATTCATCTTCCAATGGACATCTAGATTGTTTTCATGTCCTAGCTATTGTAACTAGTGCTGCAATGGACACCAGGATACACATGTTTCTCAATTTTGGTGTCCATATGGTGCATGCCTAGTAGTGAGATTTCTGGGTCACATGGCAGTTCTATTCCCACACTGCTGTCTATAAGTGGTTATACTAGTTTGCATTCCCATCAACAATGTAAGAGGGTTCCCTTTTCTCCACACCCTCTCTAGCATTTACTATTTGTAGACTTTTTGATGATGGTCATCAAAAAGATGAGATGATACCTCATTGTGGGTCTGATTTACATTTCTCTAATAATGAATGATGTTGAGCATCTTTTCATGTGTTTATTAGTCATCTGTAATGTCTTCTTTGGAGAAATGTCTATTTAGGTCTTTTGCCCATTTTTTGATTGGGTTGTTCATTTTTCTGGTAGGGTGAGCAAAATTGCAGGATATAAAATTAACACACAGAAACTCCTTGCATTCCTATACACGAACAATGGAAAATCAGGAAGAGAAATTAAGGAAACGATCCTCTTCACCACTGAAAGAATAAAACTTAGGAATAAATTACTAAAGAAACATAAGGCTTATATGCATAAACTATAAAACACTGATGAAAGACATCAAGGATGACCCCAAGAGATGGAGAAATATACCATGTTCTTATATTGGAAGAATCAATATCCTGAAAATGACTATACTACTCAAAGCAATCTACAGATTGAACACAATCCCTAAAAATTACCAATGGTATTTTTCACAGAACTCGAACAAATTATTTCACAATTTGTATGGAAACACAAAAGACCTTGAATGGCCAAAGCAATCTTAAGAAAGAAGAATGGGGGCTTCTCTAGTGGTCCAGTGGTAAGGACACCGCCTTGCAGTGCAAGGGGCACTGGTTTGATCCCTGACCCGGGAAGATCCCATATGCCGTGGAGCGGCTGGATCGGTGTGTGCCCAATTATGAGCCAGTGCTCT
This sequence comes from Tragulus kanchil, assembly GCA_022376925.1. NCBI lineage: Eukaryota > Metazoa > Chordata > Mammalia > Artiodactyla > Tragulidae > Tragulus > Tragulus kanchil. The sequence goes on along the minus strand of JAIOJX010000029.1, from coordinate 48,729,891 downwards.
GGAGTGCATGTGCCCAGAGCCAGTGCTCTGCAGTGAGAGAGGCCACTCCGATGTGAGGCCTACACATGCCAAACAATAATAAAGATGGATGAAAAATAAACAATGACTTAGAGGCAAAAAAAAAGAAAGAAAAATGAAACTGGAGAAATCAACCTTCCTGACCTCATACTATACTACACAGCTACAATCATCAAGACAGTATGATAGTGGCACAAAGACAGAAATATAGATCAATGGAACAAAACAGAAAGTCCAGGGATAAATATACACACCTATGGATATTTTATCTTTGACAAAGGAGGTAGAAATATACAATGGAGAAAAGACAGTCTCTTCAACAAGTGGTGCTGGGAAAACTGGTCAATCACATGTAAAAGAATGCAACGACAACACTTTCTAACACCATATACAAAAATAAAGTCAAAATGGATTAAAGACCTAAATGTAAGACCAGAAACTATCAAACTCTTAGAGCAGAATACAGGCATAACACTTTCTGACATAAATCACAGCAAGATCCTCTATGACCCACCTCCCAGAGTAATGGAAATAAAAACAGAAATAAACAAATGGGACCTAATTACACTTAAAAGCTTTTGCACAATGAAGTGGAAACTATAAGCAAAGTGAAAAGACATCCCTCAGAATGGGAGAGAGTAATACCAAACAAAACTGACAAAGAATTAATTTCTAAAATCATAATAGTTCTAGAGCATAACATGGCAGAAAACTTAATGAACTTATGTTTATTTTATCATACGTTCAAAGATTCTTGAATATGGCTGAAACAATGAAATCTCTCCTTTGAGAGAGGTTTAAAATAGGACACCGGATTTATTTTCACTTAGTTTAACACAAAAGGAGAAAAATGAAGAATAAAAAAGGATCAAAGCTGCAAATAAACATGAGTTTTCTCTTATTGTCAAATTTACTAAATATATGACTCTGTAGTCACTTCCCTTAAAAAAAAAAAGTAATCTTGCAATATCACAGGTAAACAGCCTTTTACTTCAAAATGTAGTAGTTCATATTTAAACAATACAGAAGTTCCTTGACCCAGTAAGGTACCATACAGCACAAGCCAATGAACAAAATGAAGTAGATGGACTACTGGTGACAGTAAACCATAGGTGGTACACAGATACATATTTTAAGTTTTAATTATGATGCATTCATTTTATGACTGCAAAGTTGGTAGCTGATTCCCCATTTAGGGTTATAATGCATAAAGTTTCATTTTGAAATACATTTATTTAGATATTAAACAGGGTATTTAAAGAGGTTTGGCAATACTGTGAACATCAACTGTGAAGGACTTTTGAAAAGCACTTATATAGGTTATATTTGTCATATATAATAGTGGTCACATTAATGTTGAGCATTCTGCTAAGCACTTTACATAGATTATTTTATCTTTTCAACAACCTATTCAATTATTGCTAAATTGAATTCACACATTAGAAACCTAACGGTCAAAAACATGCTAACAAATCTGCCCAAGGTCATCAGGCATAATAAAAGGCAGGGTCACATGTCTGTCTCTCAGTTACTTAAGTCTGACTTCTTGCCCTATGTGTTATTCTATTCCTCTAGTCCAAAGGAGGAAAGATGGAGAATGTAAGAGGACAAGGTGAACTCAAGTGAATATCTTTGAGACAGAAATACATCAATCACTTAGTATGATTCTCAACATAAGGTCATATGTAATATGCTTCCTTTCCATAATTACAGTGCAGCTACAGCACTAGCCTGAGACTCAGGCACCAAGCTTTGGTGTGCCAGAAAATACACTAGAGAAAGGATTATGCAACAGGGTTATTGGAACATCAAAGTTCATATTCCTTATATCCATGTATATCTTTGTATTCTATGTATCTAAGAATATGTGATTACTATAATTTAACCAGTCCCTACATCTAGAAGTCCAACAAAGGAAAAAGCACATATCTACTAAAACAAGGATCTCTTCTGGTCTAGTGGTCCAATGCTAGCAACAATACTGCTGACTCCCCCTAAGTGTGTTTGAATTCCAAGTTTAAAGCGGGGCAAATAAACATGAGTTTTCTCTTATTGTCAAATTTACTAAATATATGACTCTGTAGTCACTTCCTTTAAGAAAAAAAAGTAATCTTGCAATATCACAGGTAAACAGCCTTTTACTTCAAAATGTAGTAGTTCATATTTAAACAATACAGAAGTTCCTTGACCCAGTAAGGTACCATACAGCACAAGCCAATGAACAAAATGAAGTAGATGGACTACTGGTGACAGTAAACCATAGGTGGTACACAGATACATATTTTAAGTTTTAATTATGATGCATTCATTTTATGACTGCAAAGTTGGTAGCTGATTCCCCATTTAGGGTTATAATGCATAAAGTTTCATTTTGAAATACATTTATTTAGATATTAAACAGGGTATTTAAAGAGGTTTGGCAATACTGTGAACATCAACTGTGAAGGACTTTTGAAAAGCACTTATATAGGTTATATTTGTCATATATAATAGTGGTCACATTAATGTTGAGCATTCTGCTAAGCACTTTACATAGATTATTTTATCTTTTCAACAACCTATTCAATTATTGCTAAATTGAATTCACACATTAGAAACCTAACGGTCAAAAACATGCTAACAAATCTGCCCAAGGTCATCAGGCATAATAAAAGGCAGGGTCACATGTCTGTCTCTCAGTTACTTAAGTCTGACTTCTTGCCCTATGTGTTATTCTATTCCTCTAGTCCAAAGGAGGAAAGATGGAGAATGTAAGAGGACAAGGTGAACTCAAGTGAATATCTTTGAGACAGAAATACATCAATCACTTAGTATGATTCTCAACATAAGGTCATATGTAATATGCTTCCTTTCCATAATTACAGTGCAGCTACAGCACTAGCCTGAGACTCAGGCACCAAGCTTTGGTGTGCCAGAAAATACACTAGAGAAAGGATTATGCAACAGGGTTATTGGAACATCAAAGTTCATATTCCTTATATCCATGTATATCTTTGTATTCTATGTATCTAAGAATATGTGATTACTATAATTTAACCAGTCCCTACATCTAGAAGTCCAACAAAGGAAAAAGCACATATCTACTAAAACAAGGATCTCTTCTGGTCTAGTGGTCCAATGCTAGCAACAATACTGCTGACTCCCCCTAAGTGTGTTTGAATTCCAAGTATTTTTGATATTTAATCACAAAGGAGTCAATGGTTTCCTAAATTACACCCTCATTTGACTATGGGACACAAAAATGTAAAAATTATATTTTATCAGAATAAGTTAAAGAAAATAAGCTAAATTTTCCAGTGTACACTATGAAACAATTCTATATTATGAAAAGCTGGAGAGTATGTACCTGAATTCATTTAGGGCATCAACTATTCGATTATATGCCAAACTCCTCTGACTGGCATCAGCTGATCTCCGGCTCATTTTCATAGCCTTGAAAGCAATCAAATAGTTAATTCTTATACTGACCATGGGCAAAATATGGGGGAAAAAGTAAAAGACAAAATCACATATTTAACATTCTACCTACCATTCTTAACTGGATATGCATAAAGGCACACATATTTCTACTGTCTTGTTTTTGCACTTTTAGTCATTAATGAGTATAATAAAATTCAAATTTTTCCAATGTTAGGCCTCTTAATTGAAATAGGTCAACGTACAAAGCAACTGATGTTGACAGTTTCTGGGCTACATAAAACTTTTTTCTCTTCAACAGACCATAAAATGGTAACTCAATAATAACACCTGGGTTTTGCTAATATTCCATAAATGATGGTTCTGTCAAGTAAATCATTTTTTTAAATCTAAAATATAAATATTCACTGAAAGACATCTCAAGTTATTAGTAGTGTCTGCTTTCTTAAAAACACATTTAGCCAAAGCTGAGAAGTCTTTAGGTAGAAAAAAAGAGGATCAGAATGAGAATATGAATATTAGGAAGAACTCTGAAATTTTTAAATCTTTTTCAAAGAGAATGTAATTCTGCACTACTTATGTAATTACACATTAACTATTTTAATCTTTAAACATGTATTTAAGAGAAGGTTGGACTACTTCAGGTTAGAATCACTTATGTACATTCCAAAGCTTCATAAGGTAAAAGCGACACTTTTTGTTTTCACAAACTGCTGAGACTTCCAATTGATAAAGAAATATTAATATTACTGTCATTCTTAATAATAATATCATCAAAATATAATTTTTTTGGCTAGAATTGAGCAGTGTTCTTTCTTAACTTTATGAACAATAAAAAAATTTCATTACATTATAAATTTGAAGAGGTAGTTCAGACTTTGAAATAACTCCCAAAGTGCTCAGAAGCAGAATCTGTAATTTTTCATTAAAAAAATAGATAAGTGATAATTTGAAAACAGCCCTAGAACCTAACTTATTTGGGTGGTTCAGTGTTTACTGTATTCTATGATTAATGAACAACCATAGAATGTTCTAAATTAAGGTCTACTCATTTATATGAAAGTATTCACTCAGCTCTTTCAGCTTTATTAACAAATGAGATGTTAAACTTGAATATACACACACCTGCAATGTGTACTTCAGCCTAGAGAATGAACAAAGCATTAAAACATTTAAAAAGTAATCTCTAATGAGTTCTATATCGCTTGAATAGTTTTCGACCCCTTTTTCCAGAAACTTTTGTTTTTGCACTTTTAGTCATTAATGAGTATAATAAAATTCAAATTTTTCCAATGTTAGGCCTCTTAATTGAAATAGGTCAACGTACAAAGCAACTGATGTTGACAGTTTCTGGGCTACATAAAACTTTTTTCTCTTCAACAGACCATAAAATGGTAACTCAATAATAACACCTGGGTTTTGCTAATATTCCATAAATGATGGTTCTGTCAAGTAAATCATTTTTTTAAATCTAAAATATAAATATTCACTGAAAGACATCTCAAGTTATTAGTAGTGTCTGCTTTCTTAAAAACACATTTAGCCAAAGCTGAGAAGTCTTTAGGTAGAAAAAAAGAGGATCAGAATGAGAATATGAATATTAGGAAGAACTCTGAAATTTTTAAATCTTTTTCAAAGAGAATGTAATTCTGCACTACTTATGTAATTACACATTAACTATTTTAATCTTTAAACATGTATTTAAGAGAAGGTTGGACTACTTCAGGTTAGAATCACTTATGTACATTCCAAAGCTTCATAAGGTAAAAGCGACACTTTTTGTTTTCACAAACTGCTGAGACTTCCAATTGATAAAGAAATATTAATATTACTGTCATTCTTAATAATAATATCATCAAAATATAATTTTTTTGGCTAGAATTGAGCAGTGTTCTTTCTTAACTTTATGAACAATAAAAAAATTTCATTACATTATAAATTTGAAGAGGTAGTTCAGACTTTGAAATAACTCCCAAAGTGCTCAGAAGCAGAATCTGTAATTTTTCATTAAAAAAATAGATAAGTGATAATTTGAAAACAGCCCTAGAACCTAACTTATTTGGGTGGTTCAGTGTTTACTGTATTCTATGATTAATGAACAACCATAGAATGTTCTAAATTAAGGTCTACTCATTTATATGAAAGTATTCACTCAGCTCTTTCAGCTTTATTAACAAATGAGATGTTAAACTTGAATATACACACACCTGCAATGTGTACTTCAGCCTAGAGAATGAACAAAGCATTAAAACATTTAAAAAGTAATCTCTAATGAGTTCTATATCGCTTGAATAGTTCACTTTTTATGCAAAGTTTAAACCCTTTTCCCAGAAACTAAAATGTCAATTCAGCCACAGTTTAATATTCCGTATACTGACTTTGGCAACAACAGACTACAAACAATAAAAATAAAAAAACAGCAGCAAACTGAAAAAAATGTCATCGGTATTGGACTTTCAAAAAAATAAACAAAAATGGACTTTACTCATCTGTTCAGTAAAAAGGTATTGCTAATGATCTATTTGTCTTTTAACAGATTTAATGTGAGTAACTTATATAGTGCTTTCTTTAGAAGCAGGTGATCCTCAGGCACTAATGAGTTACTTCACTCTCTGCTTTATACCACTCAAATTGGTCTTGAATATCCAGTTTCTTATGCTAGTCTTTTTTAAGCATGCTGCCATAATAACATTCTTAGAGCACAATCCGAAGACAGTCTAACAAACAAAGGCAAATATTCTGGCAAGCATTCTAGACTCTTTGTGATCTGGTCCTCATTAACTCTGTCAGCCACACCACCCACTACTCCTCTTTGTATTCTTGCATACTGTCACAGGGATTAGGAAATTTAGTTCACTGATTCATTAGTTCAACTTACAGGAATCTCTTGTAAAACATAATCTGGAAAAAAGAAATTGGCCTAATGAAAAAGTTATTTAAATGGAGAAAAGCCACTAAAATATATTTAAGAACTATTTATGTTAACAATGATGAATTTTTCAAAACATGCATGTAATTAAAACAAATGAACACAATACAGTTTCTCTCAAGTAAAATACAATATGCACAGAAAAGGTCTCAGTAAGACTTTCAGCGAAATGTTAACGAGTTATCTTTGGGTGGCAAAGGTATCAATTTTTCCTGTTATTCTGCTGTATCCATTTTTCAAAGCATTACATTGAAAAAAGTCTACAACTCCTTTAAGATGCAGTTCAAATGAAACACCTTCCCAGTAGAAGGTCATTTTTCTTTCCTATGAACTTCTAAAAAACTTTGCTTTTCCTTCTCTATTACTTTTATGTTCTATCCTACATTCACAATTTTCTTTACATGAATTTATTAAATGCATTACCAGCAGCATTCAACACAACTGATCACTCCTGCCTTCTTAAACCACTTTCTTCACCTGGCTCACCCCAGAAGTACAATAATAAAAATAAAAAACCCCAGCAAATGTCAATTCAGCCACAGTTTAATATTCCGTATACTGACTTTGGCAACAACAGACTACAAACAATAAAAATAAAAAAACAGCAGCAAACTGAAAAAAATGTCATCGGTATTGGACTTTCAAAAAAATAAACAAAAATGGACTTTACTCATCTGTTCAGTAAAAAGGTATTGCTAATGATCTATTTGTCTTTTAACAGATTTAATGTGAGTAACTTATATAGTGCTTTCTTTAGAAGCAGGTGATCCTCAGGCACTAATGAGTTACTTCACTCTCTGCTTTATACCACTCAAATTGGTCTTGAATATCCAGTTTCTTATGCTAGTCTTTTTTAAGCATGCTGCCATAATAACATTCTTAGAGCACAATCCGAAGACAGTCTAACAAACAAAGGCAAATATTCTGGCAAGCATTCTAGACTCTTTGTGATCTGGTCCTCATTAACTCTGTCAGCCACACCACCCACTACTCCTCTTTGTATTCTTGCATACTGTCACAGGGATTAGGAAATTTAGTTCACTGATTCATTAGTTCAACTTACAGGAATCTCTTGTAAAACATAATCTGGAAAAAAGAAATTGGCCTAATGAAAAAGTTATTTAAATGGAGAAAAGCCACTAAAATATATTTAAGAACTATTTATGTTAACAATGATGAATTTTTCAAAACATGCATGTAATTAAAACAAATGAACACAATACAGTTTCTCTCAAGTAAAATACAATATGCACAGAAAAGGTCTCAGTAAGACTTTCAGCGAAATGTTAACGAGTTATCTTTGGGTGGCAAAGGTATCAATTTTTCCTGTTATTCTGCTGTATCCATTTTTCAAAGCATTACATTGAAAAAAGTCTACAACTCCTTTAAGATGCAGTTCAAATGAAACACCTTCCCAGTAGAAGGTCATTTTTCTTTCCTATGAACTTCTAAAAAACTTTGCTTTTCCTTCTCTATTACTTTTATGTTCTATCCTACATTCACAATTTTCTTTACATGAATTTATTAAATGCATTACCAGCAGCATTCAACACAACTGATCACTCCTGCCTTCTTAAACCACTTTCTTCACCTGGCTCACCCCAGAAGTACTCTCTCATCCTTTCTCCTACTTAAATAGGCAATCTTCAGTATGCCTCGTTGGTTCTCAAGACATCCAATTTTTAACGACTGAAATGCTCCACAAATCAGGATCTCCTCCTCTCTCTTCTGTCTCTCTCAATTTCTTGGCTTAAAATACCATCTATATACTGATGACTGTCCATTCTGGATCCTAAACTCTAGACTCACAATAATTTGGATGTTCGGTGGGTATCTGAAGCAAACTCTTGATCTTCCTCTACCAAGTCTGTTCCATTTGTAGCTTTCCCATTTTAATACTAGTAATTCCATCTATTTTACTGCTCAAAAGAAAAATCCCAATCCATCTCCATTACGCCTATTTTTTACACTCCAATTCAGTCCATCAACTAATTTCATTAGTTCTATTTTCAAATACATCCAGAATCCAGCGTCTCACCAATCCCATCGTGGAACTGATTTGACTATCCACCATCTCTCACCTGAGTTATATTTCAGCACCCTTGTACATAATCCCAATGCATCCACTTTTGTCCTTTGAAATCTATTCCCCACCAACAGTAAGAGTGATTCTCGTGAATAATGTCATTTCCCTGCTCAAAACACTTCATGGCTTCTCAACTTTTTAAAAGAGTAAATGCCAATGCTTGTAGAATGGTAACCTATAAGGTATATGATTTAGCTCCACTGCAAACCCAGCCATTTTGGCCTCCTTACTTCTCCCTACTGATGCTCAAATATCAGGCTTACTCCTTTGGCCTGCCTGGAACATTCTTCTCTCAGATGGTTATACCTAATTTCCTCCTTATCTCTGGGCCATATGTGATTTTATCAGGAGCCTTCTTGACTATCCTATAAAAATGTGCAATCCGGGCTTCCCTGGTGGTCCAGTGGATGGAGACTCTGCCTTGTAGCGCAGGGGGCACCAGTTCGACTCCTGGCCCGGGAGGATCCCGCATGTGCAACTGCAAGCCAGCGCTCTGAAGCGCATACACCCACAGCCAGTGCTCTACAACAAGAGAGGCCACTGCAATGGGAGGCTCACACATGTCAAAGAATAAAAAAGACAGGGCTTCCCTGGTGGTCCAGTGGGTAAAGAGCTAGCCTTGCAGGGCAAGGGGCACCAGTTCGATCCCTGGCCCAGGAAGACTCCACATGCCGTGGAAGGGCTGGACCGGTGTGTTGAGTTACGCACCAACGCTCAGGAGCACATGCGCCCAGAGCCAGTGCTGTGCGACGAGAGACGCCACTGCAATTAGAGGCCCACACAGGCCAAAGAATAAAGATGGATGAAAATAAACAAATACAAAACCAATAAAAGAGATCAAAAATTTTAAATATATGTATTTTTTAAAAAGATGGATGAAAATAAATATAAAGAAAAAGAGGCATGATGGGGAAAAGAAGAAAAAAAATGTATAATCCTTCCATCCAAGATTCGTTAAAAATCCTGACTCTGTTGTTATTTTCTCCTGTAGTACTTACTACCATCTAAATTCTTAAATTTTGTTTGTTTGCTGTCCCATGATCAAGAGTGTTGCCTTTTTTCACTCACATTATCAGTTGCCAGAGGAGGCCTGCCACATTACAGGTCCTCAAATACTTATTTGTTGAATGCATAAATGACCTTAGATCTTTTTTTAGGTGGTAAGCTCCTTAAAAAGATCTAAAGTCAATATTACATGGCAGCCTGGATAGGAGGGGAGCATCTCCCAGATCACACTTTTTAGGATACCTGCAGAGTCTGTTAAGTTTTCTGCCAAAAGAATAAACATAATGCTAAAGCAAGAGAGTAAGATTCAAAGGAAAATAAAAAATATAAACAAACTATAAACATGACTATGCTTACCTGTTCTATTGCACTCTTCAATTTGTTCATGTGGCTTTCAAACAGAGGAAAATGTGAAAAAAAGAATTCATTAAATTTGTTACTTTCATCTTCATCTTTGGATAATGAAAAAATTATCCCAATTGCAATCTTCTTTTTCCTCACAATTCCTGGGTTAGGGCCACAGCTTTCATCTGACAGATTAAAGCTTTCTTCTACAGACCTTAAAAATAAATGTGTTTTTTTTTTAATTTAAAAAATATAAAAATGATTAAAATTCAATTCAATCTCTTTGCTAATTAAATGTATGCAAGCTAAAGGTCTTCCAAGTCTTTAATCAAGTAAGTCTAAAAATTCATATTAACTGTGTGTATCTTTAAGAAATCTAGTGCCTATTCGTTTATATTCATATTTCTTAACAGACTGACTGAAAACATTTTTGTTCAATTAGAAGTTACTAAAAAAAAAAAAAAAAAAAAAGTTACTAAAAAAAGTAGATAATCCCAATGCACAACTAACCTAAAAGGTCTGAATTTTAAGGTGTATAGATGAATCTGACATAATCTCTTCATCGTTCTAAAATCCAGTTCTCTCCTTTTGATTCCAAGAGTAAAATCAAAGATTAGGGAATAAAGGAAGTGAATAAAAAGGGAAAAAAGCTTCATCATCTTTAGTTGTATTAAACATAGATTTTAAAAATCTGTCAAAATAGAAATTTCTGTTTAAATCCTGACTCTGTTGTTATTTTCTGTACTACCATCTAAATTTTAAATTTTGTTTGTTTGCTGTCCCATGATCAAGAGTGTTGCCTTTTTTCACTCACATTATCAGTTGCCAGAGGAGGCCTGCCACATTACAGGTCCTCAAATACTTATTTGTTGAATGCATAAATGACCTTAGATCTTTTTTTAGGTGGTAAGCTCCTTAAAAAGATCTAAAGTCAATATTACATGGCAGCCTGGATAGGAGGGGAGCATCTCCCAGATCACACTTTTTAGGATACCTGCAGAGTCTGTTAAGTTTTCTGCCAAAAGAATAAACATAATGCTAAAGCAAGAGAGTAAGATTCAAAGGAAAATAAAAAATATAAACAAACTATAAACATGACTATGCTTACCTGTTCTATTGCACTCTTCAATTTGTTCATGTGGCTTTCAAACAGAGGAAAATGTGAAAAAAAGAATTCATTAAATTTGTTACTTTCATCTTCATCTTTGGATAATGAAAAAATTATCCCAATTGCAATCTTCTTTTTCCTCACAATTCCTGGGTTAGGGCCACAGCTTTCATCTGACAGATTAAAGCTTTCTTACAGACCTTAAAAATAAATGTGTTTTTTTTTTAATTTAAAAAATATAAAAATGATTAAAATTCAATTCAATCTCTTTGCTAATTAAATGTATGCAAGCTAAAGGTCTTCCAAGTCTTTAATCAAGTAAGTCTAAAAATTCATATTAACTGTGTGTATCTTTAAGAAATCTAGTGCCTATTCGTTTATATTCATATTTCTTAACAGACTGACTGAAAACATTTTTGTTCAATTAGAAGTTACTAAAAAAAAAAAAAAAAAAAAAGTTACTAAAAAAAGTAGATAATCCCAATGCACAACTAACCTAAAAGGTCTGAATTTTAAGGTGTATAGATGAATCTGACATAATCTCTTCATCGTTCTAAAATCCAGTTCTCTCCTTTTGATTCCAAGAGTAAAATCAAAGATTAGGGAATAAAGGAAGTGAATAAAAAGGGAAAAAAGCTTCATCATCTTTAGTTGTATTAAACATAGATTTTAAAAAAATCTGTCAAAATAGAAACATGAATATCAAAGCATGCATGCAATAAATGGACCAAAGACCAAAACACAGAGAGTTAAAACTATAAAAGCCTTAGAAGAAAACATATGGTAAAATTTGTAACACTGGATTTGTCAACGACTTTTTGGATATGACATCAAAAGTAAAGGCAACAAAAGAAAAAAATACATTGGGCTATATACAGATTAAAAACTGCTGTATATCTAAAGGGGATCAGTGGTAAACGAATCTGCCTGCCAGTGCAGGAGTTACTGGGGACGTGGGTTTGATCCCTGAGTCAGGAAGATCCCCTGGTAGAGGGAATGGCAATGCATTCCAATATTCTTTCCTGGGAAATCCCATGGACAGAGGAGCCTGGCAGGCTATAGTCCATGGGGTTGCAAAGAGTCCAGAGTCAAATATAACTGAGTGACTGAACATGCATGCACTTGTATGAAAAGACACTATCAACAGAATAAAAAGGCAACTAATGGGATGGAGCAAAATACTGCAATGTATATATTTAATAAGAGATTGATATCAAAAAAATATATAAAGAACTCCTACAATTCAATAAAAACAAAAAACACCTGATAAAAAAATGAGTAGAACACTTGAATAGACATATCTCCAAAGAAAACACGCACATGGTCAATAAGCATACGAAAACATGCTCAACATCACCAGCCATTAAGAGAAATGCAAATCAAAATTACAATGAGATCACCTCACATCCATATGGATGTTTTGTTTTGTTTTTTTTTTTAATGGAAATTAACTACTGAAGAAGATGTGAAGAAACTAGAACTCTTGTGCATTTCAAGTGGGGGGTGGGAGGGTGGAATTCTATGGTAGTCCACTGGTTAGGACTCCATGCATCCAATGCAAGGGTCATGGATTCAATCCCTGATGAGAGAACTAAAATCCCACATGCTGCTTAGCGCAACCTCCCCCTAAAAGAACAAAAACAAAAAGAAACCTGGCCATTTTCAGAGGGGATATAAGTAAAATGGTGTGGTGTTTGGCAGAATATGGCAGTTTCTCAAAAGCTTCATCATCTTTAGTTGTATTAAACATAGATTTTAAAAAAATCTGTCAAAATAGAAACATGAATATCAAAGCATGCATGCAATAAATGGACCAAAGACCAAAACACAGAGAGTTAAAACTATAAAAGCCTTAGAAGAAAACATATGGTAAAATTTGTAACACTGGATTTGTCAACGACTTTTTGGATATGACATCAAAAGTAAAGGCAACAAAAGAAAAAAATACATTGGGCTATATACAGATTAAAAACTGCTGTATATCTAAAGGGGATCAGTGGTAAACGAATCTGCCTGCCAGTGCAGGAGTTACTGGGGACGTGGGTTTGATCCCTGAGTCAGGAAGATCCCCTGGTAGAGGGAATGGCAATGCATTCCAATATTCTTTCCTGGGAAATCCCATGGACAGAGGAGCCTGGCAGGCTATAGTCCATGGGGTTGCAAAGAGTCCAGAGTCAAATATAACTGAGTGACTGAACATGCATGCACTTGTATGAAAAGACACTATCAACAGAATAAAAAGGCAACTAATGGGATGGAGCAAAATACTGCAATGTATATATTTAATAAGAGATTGATATCAAAAAAATATATAAAGAACTCCTACAATTCAATAAAAACAAAAAACACCTGATAAAAAAATGAGTAGAACACTTGAATAGACATATCTCCAAAGAAAACACGCACATGGTCAATAAGCATACGAAAACATGCTCAACATCACCAGCCATTAAGAGAAATGCAAATCAAAATTACAATGAGATCACCTCACATCCATATGGATGTTTTGTTTTGTTTTTTTTTTTAATGGAAATTAACTACTGAAGAAGATGTGAAGAAACTAGAACTCTTGTGCATTTCAAGTGGGGGGTGGGAGGGTGGAATTCTATGGTAGTCCACTGGTTAGGACTCCATGCATCCAATGCAAGGGTCATGGATTCAATCCCTGATGAGAGAACTAAAATCCCACATGCTGCTTAGCGCAACCTCCCCCTAAAAGAACAAAAACAAAAAGAAACCTGGCCATTTTCAGAGGGGATATAAGTAAAATGGTGTGGTGTTTGGCAGAATATGGCAGTTTCTCAAAAATTTCAACACACAATTATGGTTCAGTCCAGGGATTCCACTTCTGGGCATGTAATTCAAAGAACAAAAAGCAGGGACTCAAAAGGTATTTGTAGACCCATGTTCATATCATCATTATTTACAACAGTCAAAAGGGTGTTATAGATACAACACCCAAGAATCAAAGGACAGATGAATGGATAAGCAAGATGTGGTTATGTATATACAATAGAGTGTAAGTCATAAAACAGAATGAAATTTTTTCTTTCTATATGTATGAACCCTGAAGGCATCCTAAGGAGAATAAAGCAGACATAAAAGGAAAACACATTCTATGATTCCACTTTGAGGTATGCAGTCAAATTTACAGAGGAAAAAAAATAGCACAGTAGTTCCCAGGGGCTCAAGGAAGGAAGGAATGGGGAATTACTGCCTAATATCTATAAAGGTTCAGGAGGGAGAGATTAAAAAAAGTTCTAAATGTGAATGGTCATGGATTCACAACAATGTGAAGGTACTTAACGCCACTGAACTATACAGCTAATAGCTAAAATGGTAAATCACGTGCTATGCATAACTTAACACAATTTTTTAAAATGTACTACACTTTAACAGTTTCCATTTCCAGTCCATAAAAATACAAGACCAGGCTCTTAACATACAATACTGTGTTTAAGGAACTATTCAATCACGTGGTAAATTAAGTTTTAACTTACCATCTAGGAAATACCCCATTCTCCAAACTTGTTGTTTGGCTACGTCGCCAGCGTCGCTGGTAGCTGCTGGCACAACTTCGGGTAAGTGAAGAGTTTGGAGAGGGAAATGGTGTAATAAGCAAGCTGCTGAGAGAGGCTGTCAAATCAGAGCAAGAATAAGTATAACATATAAGTAAATAATAACTAAAAATAAGAGCAAGTTTCTTTTTCACCAATTTAAGAATAGTAACTCAAATTTTCCATTTTGCTGAATGAGGGTCTAAAATCTCCATTAGAAAAAAAAAATATATATGTATCACTGTTGAAGCAAGGTCCCAGGAAAAAAATCACATACTGAAAGTGATTTAGCAAGAGATCCTGATAACAATCCTCTTTTGCCATCCTTTTTCCCACCCCGACTCCCACCCTAGAAGAAAAATGCAATTTTGAAATAAAAGCTTTATTTCTTTTGTGATGACACTGTCTCCTAGCTTAGATGAACCTCTCTGCACAGGTTTAATCACAGAACACTGCACACAATGAACTATGACAGATGATTTTCCTGGCTATACTCTCATTAGAACCTGTGCTCTGCTCTTTAAGGACATAACATGGGTGCTGCTTTTTTTTGTTTATTTTAATTTTCTTAAATCCTCAGAATGTTTCAATATAACTTTGTCAGACAAATTCTTGAAAAGTAAGTATTTCAAAGAACTATGTGTAACACTGGTTCAAAATACCTGAGCTTCTCTGTGTAAGAGACAGTCTGACATATTAAGCCCTAGTTAGAAGAAAAAGGTAAAGCCAATGTGTTTTTTATACTATACTATCTAAGCAGTTTCTTGAGCAATACTATTTTTCTAAGTAAGTGTGTATTCATCCAGGCCATGCTCTATCAGGCACATTTTTATTTTTATACATGAAAACATTTTAATTTAAAGTATTTATCTTTGTTTTCTAAAATCTATTGTAGGCTAACATCAATACTAACAAACTATACAATCACGTGGTAAATTAAGTTTTAACTTACCATCTAGGAAATACCCCATTCTCCAAACTTGTTGTTTGGCTACGTCGCCAGCGTCGCTGGTAGCTGCTGGCACAACTTCGGGTAAGTGAAGAGTTTGGAGAGGGAAATGGTGTAATAAGCAAGCTGCTGAGAGAGGCTGTCAAATCAGAGCAAGAATAAGTATAACATATAAGTAAATAATAACTAAAAATAAGAGCAAGTTTCTTTTTCACCAATTTAAGAATAGTAACTCAAATTTTCCATTTTGCTGAATGAGGGTCTAAAATCTCCATTAGAAAAAAAAAATATATATGTATCACTGTTGAAGCAAGGTCCCAGGAAAAAAATCACATACTGAAAGTGATTTAGCAAGAGATCCTGATAACAATCCTCTTTTGCCATCCTTTTTCCACCCCGACTCCCACCCTAGAAGAAAAATGCAATTTTGAAATAAAAGCTTTATTTCTTTTGTGATGACACTGTCTCCTAGCTTAGATGAACCTCTCTGCACAGGTTTAATCACAGAACACTGCACACAATGAACTATGACAGATGATTTTCCTGGCTATACTCTCATTAGAACCTGTGCTCTGCTCTTTAAGGACATAACATGGGTGCTGCTTTTTTTTGTTTATTTTAATTTTCTTAAATCCTCAGAATGTTTCAATATAACTTTGTCAGACAAATTCTTGAAAAGTAAGTATTTCAAAGAACTATGTGTAACACTGGTTCAAAATACCTGAGCTTCTCTGTGTAAGAGACAGTCTGACATATTAAGCCCTAGTTAGAAGAAAAAGGTAAAGCCAATGTGTTTTTTATACTATACTATCTAAGCAGTTTCTTGAGCAATACTATTTTTCTAAGTAAGTGTGTATTCATCCAGGCCATGCTCTATCAGGCACATTTTTATTTTTATACATGAAAACATTTTAATTTAAAGTATTTATCTTTGCTATTTCTACAATTCTATTGTAAGGCTAACATCAATACTAACAAACTGCACACATAAAATTACGTGACTAAAGCAAAGATAAAAAAGGAAACCAATGTCAGGTAACAGTGATCTCACCAAAAACTGAATTAATATATGAACCTGTCATTACCAGAGCGTGCTATGCCACTGTCTCTGTCTTCACTCAGTTCTCTTCCAGGCATGTCCATCGGGTTGCTGTGAACTGTGAATCAAGATAAAACTGTGACTTACAAACCACAGTGCTGTTCAGGTTGATGTTACTTTTAAAAAGCAAACTAAATCATGCTCATCTCATTGCATTCCTTTATTTTTTTTCAACAGCATGGCACAAACCCAACACCAAGAGCTATTATTCAGTTGAACAAGCTTTGAGATCTATCTGAAAACGATCTGTGACATAACATCTGAAGAAGCAAAGGATGACTAAAATAAGTATTTTAGAAGCATATTCAGTGACATGAATACATTCATGATATAGTCACAATATACTATTAAATCAAAAAAACACCAGCTACTAACCAGTAAGAATGATGGTTGCTGGATTAAGTGACTGGCATGTGGTGGTTGTCTACTGTTCTTACTATACAAAAAGTATCTTTTAAAATTCTCCATAATAAAAAATTTAAGAAAACTGAACAGTATAATCCCATTTTGTTTTAAAACAAATGAAAAATAAGGAGGTATTTCTGGCTGACAAGATGGCTGATGAATATTTTTGCCTATTTTTATATTTTCCAGAACCTGTGCTCTGCTCTTTAAGGACATAACATGGGTGCTGCTTTTTGTTTATTTTAATTTTCTTAAATCCTCAGAATGTTCAATATAACTTTGTCAGACAAATTCTTGAAAAGTAAGTATTTCAAAGAACTATGTGTAACACTGGTTCAAAATACCTGAGCTTCTCTGTGTAAGAGACAGTCTGACATATTAAGCCCTAGTTAGAAGAAAAAGGTAAAGCCAATGTGTTTTTTATACTATACTATCTAAGCAGTTTCTTGAGCAATACTATTTTTCTAAGTAAGTGTGTATTCATCCAGGCCATGCTCTATCAGGCACATTTTTATTTTTATACATGAAAACATTTTAATTTAAAGTATTTATCTTTGCTATTTCTACAATTCTATTGTAAGGCTAACATCAATACTAACAAACTGCACACATAAAATTACGTGACTAAAGCAAAGATAAAAAAGGAAACCAATGTCAGGTAACAGTGATCTCACCAAAAACTGAATTAATATATGAACCTGTCATTACCAGAGCGTGCTATGCCACTGTCTCTGTCTTCACTCAGTTCTCTTCCAGGCATGTCCATCGGGTTGCTGTGAACTGTGAATCAAGATAAAACTGTGACTTACAAACCACAGTGCTGTTCAGGTTGATGTTACTTTTAAAAAGCAAACTAAATCATGCTCATCTCATTGCATTCCTTTATTTTTTTTCAACAGCATGGCACAAACCCAACACCAAGAGCTATTATTCAGTTGAACAAGCTTTGAGATCTATCTGAAAACGATCTGTGACATAACATCTGAAGAAGCAAAGGATGACTAAAATAAGTATTTTAGAAGCATATTCAGTGACATGAATACATTCATGATATAGTCACAATATACTATTAAATCAAAAAAACACCAGCTACTAACCAGTAAGAATGATGGTTGCTGGATTAAGTGACTGGCATGTGGTGGTTGTCTACTGTTCTTACTATACAAAAAGTATCTTTTAAAATTCTCCATAATAAAAAATTTAAGAAAACTGAACAGTATAATCCCATTTTGTTTTAAAACAAATGAAAAATAAGGAGGTATTTCTGGCTGACAAGATGGCTGATGAATATTTTTTGCCTATTTTTTTATATTTTCCAAATTTTTGATAATACATATATATTGCTTATATATTTATAAGGAAAATAAAAATTAAAAGAAGGTAGATGTAACTTCCTAGATACAGAAGCATGAGCATACTCTGCAATCATCCATTTAGTGATATTAATATAAACAAAGATAGTCATATATGCCTTTTATAGTATATAATGGTGCTTGTTCATCTAAATCTTAGCTCCATGAGAAATCATTCTTATGGAATAGTGTAGATCAGAAATTGCACAACAATAGTAAGATAGGATATTTT
Source organism: Tragulus kanchil (assembly GCA_022376925.1). Lineage (NCBI taxonomy): Eukaryota > Metazoa > Chordata > Mammalia > Artiodactyla > Tragulidae > Tragulus > Tragulus kanchil. The sequence goes on along the minus strand of JAIOJX010000029.1, from coordinate 48,711,389 downwards.
CTGTGATTGGTGAACTATGATACAAAAGCTACTCAGCCATGGAAACAAGATAGTTCATATTAAAAATTCAACTGCTATTGTAAGAAATAATGTTCACATTATATTTTGGTTTAAGACTCTAAAGTTAAAATCATTATTACATAATGAGGTAAGAAATGACAAACTGAAATTTTATGGAGGTGTCACTTCCATTGATAACTTAGTTTCTGGAAACTTTAAGAACATACTCAGTAGACAGATACTTAGTTCTTTAAACTTCCTACACACCTTGCCAAACTGCATTTCTCTACTCTCTTGTTTCCACAGCTTAACTATAAATTCTAGCCACTGGGGCACACCAACTAGTCTACCCACACAGCACACGGCAAACCTGCAAAGAAAGACGCGCTCCTGATCAGGCGGAGCGGACCCTGTTCAGAGAATGCCCGCCTGGGGCTGCAGAACTGTGAAAGACCTACATGGCAAAAACGTAAAATACATATGAAAGAGGGCTGTTAGAGAAGCCACAATGCGTCAGGAATAAAAGGTGAGCTAACCCAGCACAAAAGCAGAGTGACAGATACTAATGGAATCTTTAAGTAAGAATAATTCAAGCTGGCTTCCTATTTTTGACATAGGATAGTTTTTCTCAACATAACAATTTCTAGCCTATCTACTCATAAGCCCACATATAATAATGAAAGTCAGCTTCTACTATACAAGCTAAAAAATACTTTAAACATTCAATCTTTTCTCATCTAAAACAGTGTTTTGAAAGATTCAAGATAGCACAGTGATGATACCTACATAATTAGACATTTTCCATATAAACTTATCTTTTAAAAAGTCATTTTTAATATTATAGTATTATACAACTACAAGAAGAAAACCACCTAAGTGCTTGGCTGAAAAACCAGAACACAACATAAAACAAAGAGCAAAAAAAGAAAAAGGGTCTACTGACAGATAAATATGAAACTGATTTTTCTAAACTAGTGATAAATTATAAAGTAATGGGAGAAACCAGAGTTCCTACAACAGCGGTCAGCCACTATGGAAGCAGGAAAGCCAATGCAGCCTGTCCAGGTCAGACTCCCTGCTGTCCAAGATAAGTAGCTGCCACACGCTTGGCCAAGAGAAGGGAAGAGTCTGAAGACCCAGACAGGGAGCACAGCTTGGAAGCAAGCAGTTGAGTTAGTTGTTAGCTATGCTTAATCAAGATGGCCCAAAAAGCCACCTAGGAGGTTTATCTAGGTTAGAACTGACAGCTTTTATATTTTAAAAAGTGACAAATGTATGTTTCAAATTGTTATTAGGTATCATTCTGTAACAAGAGTTTCTATAATTATAGTGCATGTGCAGCAATTCTTCCAGGTTTCACTGTTCAGTTCTCTCAACTCTTTTTACCTCAAAATTTACCTGCTCTCTTTAATCCCCTTCCCTGCCACCTCTTCCTTACTCTCAGCATGTAACTTTGTCTGCCGCAGTATGCACATGTGCATGTGTGTACACAGAAAGAATCCCCATATGGGAACTCTCCTTTTCCTACCATGCTATCTCTAGGCTTAATTCTTATTATCCCTGCCTTCTTCCTGAATGAGCAGTAATATAACAGGTAACATTATTCAAGACTCTTTATGTGCGGTTACTTTGTGAAAATTCCTGAGATGTCCCTCTCCTCCAGGGGGTCTTCCAAATGCAGGGATTAAAACTGGGTCTCCTGCAATGCAGGCAGATTCTTTACCACTGAGCCACCAGCTCAGGTCTAAATCAGTTAGGTCCTTTAAAAATCACACTTTAGCAGTACCACCTTATCTCCAATCTCATCCTCCTTACAACCTCCTTTTCCATCAACATTTAAGTACGGTCAGAACTCATCTCCCTTCTCCCCATGTATCTAACCCTACAATTAAACAGTTCTTAAAATGGGATCCAAGGACTCCCTACGGGGACTCTGTATCTCTTTCAGGGGTTCCTGAGGACATTCCTTTTTCTAAATACATATTTATGTGAGACCAGATTTTCTTTCTAGTCTTTCTAACTTTTCTTTCTGAAGGTTAGCACACTTCAGTCAAAACACCGAATTACAAAAGACTGAAATACAGAGCAGTAGGAGATTCCAGCTGCGTCTATTAAGTCAGACAATAAAAAGATTGGCAAAAATGTAAAACAATGCCACTCTTCTAAGCTTTGTCTTGGAAAATACAGTTATTTCAAAACATGTTATTTATATTAATATGAAAGGGTTACCAGTGTTATTTTCATGAATTACTAAATATCTTTTAATTTTCCAAATTTTAATTTCTAATACAGTATATATCAACAGATATAACCTACATACAGAAAAACTCTCTATGGTCATCAATAATTTATAGAAAATAATTTTCTTAGAAAGAATTGCCTCAACTGGTTTCAAATTGTTATTAGGTATCATTCTGTAACAAGAGTTTCTATAATTATAGTGCATGTGCAGCAATTCTTCCAGGTTTCACTGTTCAGTTCTCTCAACTCTTTTACCTCAAAATTTACCTGCTCTCTTTAATCCCCTTCCCTGCCACCTCTTCCTTACTCTCAGCATGTAACTTTGTCTGCCGCAGTATGCACATGTGCATGTGTGTACACAGAAAGAATCCCCATATGGGAACTCTCCTTTTCCTACCATGCTATCTCTAGGCTTAATTCTTATTATCCCTGCCTTCTTCCTGAATGAGCAGTAATATAACAGGTAACATTATTCAAGACTCTTTATGTGCGGTTACTTTGTGAAAATTCCTGAGATGTCCCTCTCCTCCAGGGGGTCTTCCAAATGCAGGGATTAAAACTGGGTCTCCTGCAATGCAGGCAGATTCTTTACCACTGAGCCACCAGCTCAGGTCTAAATCAGTTAGGTCCTTTAAAAATCACACTTTAGCAGTACCACCTTATCTCCAATCTCATCCTCCTTACAACCTCCTTTTCCATCAACATTTAAGTACGGTCAGAACTCATCTCCCTTCTCCCCATGTATCTAACCCTACAATTAAACAGTTCTTAAAATGGGATCCAAGGACTCCCTACGGGGACTCTGTATCTCTTTCAGGGGTTCCTGAGGACATTCCTTTTTCTAAATACATATTTATGTGAGACCAGATTTTCTTTCTAGTCTTTCTAACTTTTCTTTCTGAAGGTTAGCACACTTCAGTCAAAACACCGAATTACAAAAGACTGAAATACAGAGCAGTAGGAGATTCCAGCTGCGTCTATTAAGTCAGACAATAAAAAGATTGGCAAAAATGTAAAACAATGCCACTCTTCTAAGCTTTGTCTTGGAAAATACAGTTATTTCAAAACATGTTATTTATATTAATATGAAAGGGTTACCAGTGTTATTTTCATGAATTACTAAATATCTTTTAATTTTCCAAATTTTAATTTCTAATACAGTATATATCAACAGATATAACCTACATACAGAAAAACTCTCTATGGTCATCAATAATTTATAGAAAATAATTTTCTTAGAAAAAAGAATTGCCTCAACTGGCTTGTCTTTCCCCCACTGAAACTACTCATGTAGGCTACCAAAAGCTTTCCTGTTACCTAATGCACTCCATATCATTTTACATTACCTTACATCATAGTTGATGCTGACCACATAACACTTTGAACATTTTTCTCTCAGTTCTTACAGCACATACTAAAGTGTCCTTTATGTCCTTTACTCAGTCTCCTTTATGTGCTTCTCTTCCCCTACTCCATCTTTAAAGCCAGCACTCACCAGTTTCATTCTCACCATTTCTTTCTCATTCATTCTTATGCTTGCAATTATCATTTATATGCTAATAATTTTCAAATCTGTAATAGAAACAGCTAACAATCTAAAAACCAACTGGGCTTCCTTTTTCATAATAGGAAGGAATCTGTAGGAAGCAGCTGCACAGCTAGCAACCGTATTTCTCAAACCTCCTTATAGGTGAAGCTGTATGACTGATTAGTCACCACCAGTGGAATCTGAACAAAAATGATGTTATCAATTTCAGGTTGAGGTGGTTTTGAAGCAAACGTGCCTTCTCCATAATCTCCATACTCAATCTCTTTCCCCTTGGCATAGGTGAGCACAACCTTGGAGCACATGTGGTGAAGAAGGCAGAACTCCCAAAAGAAAGAAGACGGGACCTCTAAAACACTGCTTTGAGGAAAACAGTGAGGAAAAAAAAAAACCTCTATTGTTTTAAAATTATTGTATGTTCATTCTCCTACAGCAGCTACCACCACAATACATCGATCTCTCCTGGTTGAGAATCTGTCTTCCAGTGCAGGAGACTCACCCCTGGTCAACAAACTAAGATTTTACAAGCCAAATGGCAACTTAGACAAAGCCCATGTGCCACAACAAAGAACCAGTGCAGCCAAAATTAAAGAAAAAGAGAAAAATCTAAGTATAATGGATATCTTCACCTGGATATCCTACTAATACTTCAACTTGACATGTTTAATTTAAAATCATCCATTCCCTATTTTTCATGTTCCTCCCAGCAATTATAACTTTTTTCTTTTAATTTTCCAAATTTTAATTTCTAATACAGTATATATCAACAGATATAACCTACATACAGAAAAACTCTCTATGGTCATCAATAATTTATAGAAAATAATTTTCTTAGAAAAAAGAATTGCCTCAACTGGCTTGTCTTTCCCCCACTGAAACTACTCATGTAGGCTACCAAAAGCTTTCCTGTTACCTAATGCACTCCATATCATTTTACATTACCTTACATCATAGTTGATGCTGACCACATAACACTTTGAACATTTTTCTCTCAGTTCTTACAGCACATACTAAAGTGTCCTTTATGTCCTTTACTCAGTCTCCTTTATGTGCTTCTCTTCCCCTACTCCATCTTTAAAGCCAGCACTCACCAGTTTCATTCTCACCATTTCTTTCTCATTCATTCTTATGCTTGCAATTATCATTTATATGCTAATAATTTTCAAATCTGTAATAGAAACAGCTAACAATCTAAAAACCAACTGGGCTTCCTTTTTCATAATAGGAAGGAATCTGTAGGAAGCAGCTGCACAGCTAGCAACCGTATTTCTCAAACCTCCTTATAGGTGAAGCTGTATGACTGATTAGTCACCACCAGTGGAATCTGAACAAAAATGATGTTATCAATTTCAGGTTGAGGTGGTTTTGAAGCAAACGTGCCTTCTCCATAATCTCCATACTCAATCTCTTTCCCCTTGGCATAGGTGAGCACAACCTTGGAGCACATGTGGTGAAGAAGGCAGAACTCCCAAAAGAAAGAAGACGGGACCTCTAAAACACTGCTTTGAGGAAAACAGTGAGGAAAAAAAAAAACCTCTATTGTTTTAAAATTATTGTATGTTCATTCTCCTACAGCAGCTACCACCACAATACATCGATCTCTCCTGGTTGAGAATCTGTCTTCCAGTGCAGGAGACTCACCCCTGGTCAACAAACTAAGATTTTACAAGCCAAATGGCAACTTAGACAAAGCCCATGTGCCACAACAAAGAACCAGTGCAGCCAAAATTAAAGAAAAAGAGAAAAATCTAAGTATAATGGATATCTTCACCTGGATATCCTACTAATACTTCCAACTTGACATGTTTAATTTAAAATCATCCATTCCCTATTTTTCATGTTCCTCCCAGCAAATGGAACCAATATCCCTGGAATCACACAACCAAGTAGCTAAATGTCACCTGTGACTCCCCCATTCTCCTCAGCTCTTCTATCTAATTACCAAGTCCTGGCCACCCTACTTCTCCCAACAAAGTTCTCAAAAACTCTTTATCCTCATCGACACAACCTTACTCTAGGTCCCCATTATCTGTCTCTTGGAATTATCATAAGCAATCTTCTAATATGGGTCTTTTCTCAATCCCACTGGCTCACTTGAATCCTTTCCCAAGGCAATTAGAATATTCTTTTGAATATACAAATCTGATCTGATAATGTTTTTATATTCTGAAAACTCCTCTGTGGTAGCCTTGAGACTGCACCACAAAGCTCTCCAGCTATAAGAAAAGAAATTGGCCAAGCATCCAACTGCTGTGTTCTTAAATCCACTGCCATGTTTGGGCAAGGCCACATATCTCACAGCCTACTCTTAGCCAATGACTGAACTCAGCAGGTATAGTAAGGCAGGCCCATATTGGCAAGATACAGGTCACTTCTGACAACCAAGTTTAACTCAAGGACTTGTTCACAGCCTTACCAAACCTTCTCTGGACTACGTGGCAGGTTGAAACATGTCTTCTCAAGCCTTTATTCCTTTCACTCAGGGTCACACCTTGGCCACCTCCCAATTTTGAAAAGGACTCTCTGAACCCTCCACTTCCCTGGGCATAGGTGAGCACAACCTTGGAGCACATGTGGTGAAGAAGGCAGAACTCCCAAAAGAAAGAAGACGGGACCTCTAAAACACTGCTTTGAGGAAAACAGTGAGGAAAAAAAAAAACCTCTATTGTTTTAAAATTATTGTATGTTCATTCTCCTACAGCAGCTACCACCACAATACATCGATCTCTCCTGGTTGAGAATCTGTCTTCCAGTGCAGGAGACTCACCCCTGGTCAACAAACTAAGATTTTACAAGCCAAATGGCAACTTAGACAAAGCCCATGTGCCACAACAAAGAACCAGTGCAGCCAAAATTAAAGAAAAAGAGAAAAATCTAAGTATAATGGATATCTTCACCTGGATATCCTACTAATACTTCCAACTTGACATGTTTAATTTAAAATCATCCATTCCCTATTTTTCATGTTCCTCCCAGCAAATGGAACCAATATCCCTGGAATCACACAACCAAGTAGCTAAATGTCACCTGTGACTCCCCCATTCTCCTCAGCTCTTCTATCTAATTACCAAGTCCTGGCCACCCTACTTCTCCCAACAAAGTTCTCAAAAACTCTTTATCCTCATCGACACAACCTTACTCTAGGTCCCCATTATCTGTCTCTTGGAATTATCATAAGCAATCTTCTAATATGGGTCTTTTCTCAATCCCACTGGCTCACTTGAATCCTTTCCCAAGGCAATTAGAATATTCTTTTGAATATACAAATCTGATCTGATAATGTTTTTATATTCTGAAAACTCCTCTGTGGTAGCCTTGAGACTGCACCACAAAGCTCTCCAGCTATAAGAAAAGAAATTGGCCAAGCATCCAACTGCTGTGTTCTTAAATCCACTGCCATGTTTGGGCAAGGCCACATATCTCACAGCCTACTCTTAGCCAATGACTGAACTCAGCAGGTATAGTAAGGCAGGCCCATATTGGCAAGATACAGGTCACTTCTGACAACCAAGTTTAACTCAAGGACTTGTTCACAGCCTTACCAAACCTTCTCTGGACTACGTGGCAGGTTGAAACATGTCTTCTCAAGCCTTTATTCCTTTCACTCAGGGTCACACTTGCACCTCAATTTGAGGACTCTCTGAACCCTTCCCAGCTCCCTCTTCATTTCTCTCACCTAGTAATAATAAAATCCTTGCATGTTTAATCCTGTCTTGGAACTTGTTAAAAATAAGGTGGAAGGCCCAAATACATCCTCACTGTACCCAACTGCTCTAAGCATAAGTCCTAACTTCTCAGTGTGGCCCACAGTGCCCTTCATTATCTCACTCTTGCTCACTTCTTTATTTCTTTTCCCTTCCTTTAACTCCTATCCACACTGTGCTCCACCCACACCAATGTACTCACATTCTTTCCACGCTCAATGACTGCTTGTGCTTAGGTATGTGAACATGCTGTAACTTTTTCCAAGAACATTTCTTCTCCCAACTGTCAGGTCAATTCTTCAAGTTTAAGTTCACTTCTTTAAGGAAGCCTTTTCTGAGACTCCAAGAGTGAACCTGGTGATCCTCCTCATTTCTATCACATCATACTCTTAGTCTTATCCAAGAATTAACTACAGTATACTGTAACTGTATACTGTACTGTATCCCAGTATACAATTCCACTATTTATCTACTGAAGCAAGAACTATGTCTGGTTCACCTCTGTATTCTCATAACCTAGCAGAGTGCCTGGCATTAAGTGCTTAATAAGTATTTGCCATTAACTGAAAATTAAAAAAGAAATGATGCTCAAATGTTTTTGATTCACAATTAAGAATGTGTAAGAAAAAGCTGTTCATGAAAAAGTATGCACTTTTTTAAATGTATTAATTTGTGTTCCACATTAAAACAGAAAAGTTGAGTATATTTAGCATCTACAGTATACTTTACCTTTAAACATGACAGATTTGTATTCTTAAACAGCTTTTAATAAGCCCCTTTAGCACTGAAAAGTGGCAAATTACAAAGAAACGAAGACTTCTGTCATATTTTTACTTTATTAAAATGAAAGAAATAAAAGTAGAACTTCTAGTTTTCTATAAAATACATGCTTTCTAAATTGCATGACTGATACTGTAACTAGCCTACAGTAGGGAGTTAATAGTTGCTATTTCAATGAATATTAATTATTAAGACTATATAGTGCTACAATGTTAAAACTGGGAGAAAAATCTTTTCTACTAATGTGTAAATTTGATTTATTTATTAAAATTAATTACAAATAAAAATCTTTACTAAACAGGGAATGAGGAAAATATTCATCCTATCCTAACTGCTGTCCACTCTCTGACACACTAGCGTTCTTTTTTTTTCTTTTTTTGGCCACTTCTATTAATCTTTCATTTAGTTACCCTTGTTCTTTGGCCTGTGTGGGCCTCCCATCACAGCAGCCTCCATCATTGCAGAGCACCGGCTCTGGGCACACACGCTCCAGAGCTCCGGCTCGGTAGTTGGGACACATCGGTCCAGCTGCTCCATGGCACGTGGGATCTTCCCAGGCCAGGAATCGAACCAGCGCCCCTTGCAACGCAAGGTGGTATCCTTACCCACTGGACCACCAGGGAAGCCCCACACTACAGTTCTTTACACACTGGAAATATGGTCGGAAGTAATTTAGTTGATCTTTGTAAGATAAAACAAAGGACCAGAAATTTTAGAAACAGTTTTTCACTTTAACATGCTGAACTTAAATAACAAAAATACCAAAAATACCAAATGAGCCACTATTATAATAAATCTCTTAAGAATTATGTCTTTAAGGAAACATCAAATTTGAGTATCTACTCACCTGAATTACAAGTCAGATGCGCCATTTTAAAATTATTTAATATGCTCAGGAAAAAGGAAAGAGAGAAAGTGTAAAAGTGTCTGTCTCAGCTAAAATATTCAAGAGAACTTATAAGGACTTTTTACACCAACAAAAGTACTGTTCAAAGACGCATCAAATGGCAATTAAAAACAAAAACAAACCAGATATTTCTTCAGAAGTTCTCTTTTTTCAGACAGAAAATAAATACTACATTCAAATACAAGAAAATTATATTTTTCAAATAATACAAATATTACAAATACTTGCCATTTAAATCCCTTTTCTACTTTTAGCATTTGAAATTCTCTGGTCTTCTAACAGATCTACATTATTAAGAACATTTTTAAAACATATAAAACCATTTTACCTATATTTCCAAGTAGTCCATTAATGACTGTGTTATTATCAGCCTTTAAAGTACTGTTGTCCTGATTAATGAATTCAAGACTGTCTTGCAGCCTAATAAGGAGGAAAAAATAAATAAATTCCAAATCTATTTTATGCTATTAACGGCAATTCTTTGTATACCTCAATAAATTTTTTTTTAAATTTTGACCTCTTTTATTGTTTTTATTTATTTTCATCCATTCTTATCCTTCAGCCTGTGTGGGCCTTCCACTGCAGTGGTCTCTCTTGTTGCAGAGCACCCGCTCTGGGCGCATGCGCTCCAGAGTACTGGCTCATAACTGGACACTCTGGTCCAGCCTCTCCACGGTACATGGGATCTTCCCGGGCCAGGGATCAAACCAGCGTCCCTTGCACTGCAAGGCGGACTCTTTACCCACTGGACCACCAGGGAAGCCCCTGTATACCTCAATGAAATTTTAAGTAGAAAACATTATTAAGTTTTAAATTTCTTTATCAGTACTATAAACTAGTCATTTAAATTAGGGGTTGGGTACAGCCTGAGGGTTAAATTAAGCCTGCTGCCTGTTTCTATAAATAAAGTTTTATTGGAATACAGTCACACTCAAGTGATTATCAATAGATGAATGGATAAAAAAGACTGTTGTGTGGGGAGGCCGAGAAGGGACACTGGAGAAGTATTCACCGTGATATACTGAAAAAAAAAAAAGGAAAGTTATGTAAAAAGAAAAAAATGGAAAGCCTGCCATTTGCAACAATGTAGATGGTCCTTCAGGTTACAGAACGAAGATTCCAGGAGCTGTGAGGCATGGCTAAAATATAAATATAAATTTTAAAAACTTTTTTAATTAAAAAGAAAAATTTTAAATCCAAACTCAAGAGACATAGCAGGGCGACGGTCACTGGGGGCAGGGAGCAAAGGGAAAGGGAACATGATGGTCAAATGGTACAAACTTGCAGGGGTCAAATGGTACAAACTTTTAGTTATAAGATTAATGAATTCTGGGTGTATAATGTACAGCTAACGAACAATATATATAATATACTGCAGTATTATCTGCATTATCAATACCTGAGAGTTGCTAACAGAGTTAATCTTAAATATTTTTACCACAGAAATGATAATTATGTGACAAGATGGCAGTGGTTGCTAATGCTATTGGTAGTCATCATTCTGCAACATATAAATGTATCAAATCAATGCACCAGGTACTTCAAACTTACACAATAGTACATCCCTATCACATTTCAACAGAGCTAGGAGGGAAAATTTAGCTTCCATAAACTTTCAAACTTAAGGGATAGAAGAAAATCTGAATTTATTCTGCGGTCCTAAAAGCAGCTTACTAGTTTTCATACTTTGGAAATCTTAAACAATCCATTTCTCCCGTCATTCAGAACTACTTACGTATTGAGACTTCCACAGATGCTGCTGCCAGTCCGTGCAGTAAAAACTTTGCTAAGCATGAGCTGTGGAGGGGAGCTATGGAGAAACGGAGAGGGAGAGACAGATCAAAATTGAAACACAGGGACCTTTAAAATTTATTATAAATAAAAATGTTGAAGTCAGAGACATGTCATGGCATAGTTTTAACAGCCATGATTTAGCATTATACCTATAAAACATCATAAACTGAGTATCTCACATGCTCTGAGTAGAGACTATATGAAATTCTCCCATCTTTAAAAAACAAAATATTTTTAATTGGATTCATTAAAAAAACTCAGAAAATCCCTCACCGGATCTGATGAATTTTTAAGGTGGATCCTTTGTAGCTCATTGCTACAGAGCCAAACATCATTTCTCCAAGCATATTGGCATCAGAAGAGCACCGAGATCCCTAAACAGTAAGCATAACATTAATAAAATTGCAGAATTTAAAACTTAATTCAAATACCAATTTTTATTAAAAATACCTCCCTGATGGCTCTGAGGTAAAGGATCAGCCTGCAACCATAGGAGATGTGGGTTTGATCCTCGGGTTGGGAAAAATCCCTGCAAGAGGAAATGGCAACCCACTCCAGTATTCTTGCCTGAAAAATCCCATGGACAGAGGAGTGTGTGGTGGGCTACAGTCCATGGGGTCACAAAGAGTCAGAGATGACTGAGCACTCACACACATTTCCACAGCTCTTGCTGTAGTTTTTCTATATAATGTTTTATAAGTGATTTTATATTGTATATACTGTTCTGCGGCTTGATTTTCTTCATTTCACAGTTATCTTACAGATCTAAGCATATTGTTACATACAGATCCCTTTTAAGAGACGCAACGTGTTCTACTATATGAAAATACCAATTTATCACACCAGTTTCCCTTGCTGATAGGCATTTAAATCACTTTCTGGTTTTTGCTATTACAAATAATGCTCAAATAAACATTCTTAGTCATATATTATGCATATGCAATGGTCCTCCAGGACATATAATAAGAAATAGAATTCACTGAACATGCAGAACAGACTTTATCACTCCTGTTATGCAAAAGGGGCAATCACAAAAGGGGAAATTTGGACATATTTTGCATTTCTTTAAAGAAGACTTATTTTATACATCAGAATGTTTTAAAATCTAAAAACTGACTCATCCATTTCATTACTATGTAGACTCTGTGACTCTTATTCTTTATTTTTTGAAGATCAATGTGTTTCAAGGAAGCCATGTGCCCAAATGAAAAAAATTCCATTTCAATCCCTCCCTTGTAGGTAAGAGATTTAGAGATGGTCACTATATTCAAAGAGTTAAACCAATGGTTTCAGTGGCTTTCAGAACTATCTTAACAAAAGTATTTTTAATTGGATTCATTAAAAAAACTCAGAAAATCCCTCACCGGATCTGATGAATTTTTAAGGTGGATCCTTTGTAGCTCATTGCTACAGAGCCAAACATCATTTCTCCAAGCATATTGGCATCAGAAGAGCACCGAGATCCCTAAACAGTAAGCATAACATTAATAAAATTGCAGAATTTAAAACTTAATTCAAATACCAATTTTTATTAAAAATACCTCCCTGATGGCTCTGAGGTAAAGGATCAGCCTGCAACCATAGGAGATGTGGGTTTGATCCTCGGGTTGGGAAAAATCCCTGCAAGAGGAAATGGCAACCCACTCCAGTATTCTTGCCTGAAAAATCCCATGGACAGAGGAGTGTGTGGTGGGCTACAGTCCATGGGGTCACAAAGAGTCAGAGATGACTGAGCACTCACACACATTTCCACAGCTCTTGCTGTAGTTTTTCTATATAATGTTTTATAAGTGATTTTATATTGTATATACTGTTCTGCGGCTTGATTTTCTTCATTTCACAGTTATCTTACAGATCTAAGCATATTGTTACATACAGATCCCTTTTAAGAGACGCAACGTGTTCTACTATATGAAAATACCAATTTATCACACCAGTTTCCCTTGCTGATAGGCATTTAAATCACTTTCTGGTTTTTGCTATTACAAATAATGCTCAAATAAACATTCTTAGTCATATATTATGCATATGCAATGGTCCTCCAGGACATATAATAAGAAATAGAATTCACTGAACATGCAGAACAGACTTTATCACTCCTGTTATGCAAAAGGGGCAATCACAAAAGGGGAAATTTGGACATATTTTGCATTTCTTTAAAGAAGACTTATTTTATACATCAGAATGTTTTAAAATCTAAAAACTGACTCATCCATTTCATTACTATGTAGACTCTGTGACTCTTATTCTTTATTTTTTGAAGATCAATGTGTTTCAAGGAAGCCATGTGCCCAAATGAAAAAAATTCCATTTCAATCCCTCCCTTGTAGGTAAGAGATTTAGAGATGGTCACTATATTCAAAGAGTTAAACCAATGGTTTCAGTGGCTTTCAGAACTATCTGCTTAAAAAAAAAGAACATGGAAGCAACCTAGATGTCCATCGACGAATGAATGGATAAAAAAGCTCTGGTACATATATACAACGGAGTACTATTCATCTGCAAAAAGAAATGCAGAAGAATCAGTCCTAATGAGGTGGCTGGATCTAGAACCTATCATATAAAGTAAAGAAAAAAAAAAGTGAAGTAAGTCAAAAAGAGAAAGACAAGTACAATATACTAACACATATATATGGAATCTAGTAGGATGGTAATGATAACACAAGCAATGAAGTGATGGAAAAACAGACATGGAAAATAGACATACGGACATCATGGGGAATGAACAGTGGGTGGGAGGTGTAAAGGAAGTAGCATGAAAATCTATACTATCATATGTGAAAAAAATAGCTATTGTCATTGCACTGTGGAAATAGGGGATCCTGCAGGGGCACTGTGTGACGGCCTGGAGGGGTGGGATGGGGTATATATACATATGACTAATCTGGGAATATATGTATCTGTAAACAACAAAACTCTGTGAAAGCAAAATTAAAAAATAAAAATTAAAAAAAAAAAAGAACTATCCGTTTATATGCATTCAACATTGTCCTGGTCAATGCAATATATATGGAAACAAATGAGGACGGAGATACCATGAGAGGACCACATGGCAACAAGCATGTATACACTAGCCCTGGATAAGGAGAAAGATAAGGAAGCCTTGGTCTCTGAGGCCATTTTGAAGCCCATATATTATCATGCCTAGATGGCCTCTCTCAGCGTGTCATGTGAAGAAAACAATTCCTAATTTGTTTAAGCCTATGAACAGACTTTATCATTTTATAAAGGCAATCACAAAAGGAAATTTGGACATATTTTGCATTTCTTTAAAGAAGACTTATTTTATACATCAGAATGTTTTAAAATCTAAAAACTGACTCATCCATTTCATTACTATGTAGACTCTGTGACTCTTATTCTTTATTTTTTGAAGATCAATGTGTTTCAAGGAAGCCATGTGCCCAAATGAAAAAAATTCCATTTCAATCCCTCCCTTGTAGGTAAGAGATTTAGAGATGGTCACTATATTCAAAGAGTTAAACCAATGGTTTCAGTGGCTTTCAGAACTATCTGCTTAAAAAAGAACATGGAAGCAACCTAGATGTCCATCGACGAATGAATGGATAAAAAAGCTCTGGTACATATATACAACGGAGTACTATTCATCTGCAAAAAGAAATGCAGAAGAATCAGTCCTAATGAGGTGGCTGGATCTAGAACCTATCATATAAAGTAAAGAAAAAAAAAAGTGAAGTAAGTCAAAAAGAGAAAGACAAGTACAATATACTAACACATATATATGGAATCTAGTAGGATGGTAATGATAACACAAGCAATGAAGTGATGGAAAAACAGACATGGAAAATAGACATACGGACATCATGGGGAATGAACAGTGGGTGGGAGGTGTAAAGGAAGTAGCATGAAAATCTATACTATCATATGTGAAAAAAATAGCTATTGTCATTGCACTGTGGAAATAGGGGATCCTGCAGGGGCACTGTGTGACGGCCTGGAGGGGTGGGATGGGGTATATATACATATGACTAATCTGGGAATATATGTATCTGTAAACAACAAAACTCTGTGAAAGCAAAAAGTAAAATAAAAATTAAAAAAAAAAAAGAACTATCCGTTTATATGCATTCAACATTGTCCTGGTCAATGCAATATATATGGAAACAAATGAGGACGGAGATACCATGAGAGGACCACATGGCAACAAGCATGTATACACTAGCCCTGGATAAGGAGAAAGATAAGGAAGCCTTGGTCTCTGAGGCCATTTTGAAGCCCATATATTATCATGCCTAGATGGCCTCTCTCCAGACGTGTCATGTGAAGAAAACAATTCCTAATTTGTTTAAGCCGCTGTTTCACAGGATGTCCCAATGCAATCCTAACCAGTATAACTATATAATAAAACAACTGATGAGGAAGAGGACCTAAATAACTAAGACAGCAAATAAAAACTATGTGCAAATTTAACTAAGCCATTCTACCATGGGGAATCAAGAATTAGGAGTTCTTGAAAATACTTAGAAGATTCTTCTGAAGATAACAATAAAGAGATGAAGACCCCCATTTTACAAGTGGAAGCCAGAGAATGCATCTACATACTACTTTTCTTTTTATTATGTAATTCTCTTTCACTCTTTTGCTTGTTCACTACCTGCACTGGGTTAAAAATATATATTTATATTCTGTCATCTTTCTTAAAAAGAGCATCCTCAAACAGTGATTCATTTCATTATACATACTATTTTTATATTAGTTCTGTTTTCTTTTTTTTAATGTGGTATATTTGTTTTACAATGTTGCACTGGCTTCAGGTGTACAATGAAGTTATTGTTACACATTTTTACAGAGTCTTCCTGTTTAGAGATATACATAATCCCGAACAATCATAGGTATATCCCTGATCCCTCCCACCTGGGCGTTCTCTCCCTTTTCCCCCTTCCCACCCCCTTAGATAGATGCTTAGGCCCCATGTGGGTTCCTTTAGTCTTTTGGCTTAATCACAGTGGTTACCTCTATTACATATGATAGTGTAGGTTTCCCTGTTGCTCTTTCCATACCTCTCCCCTGATCTATATATTAGTTTTTTATACATTCATTGACATTGTTTTTTTTCTTTCTTAGTGCTGTAATCTTAATTTTGTGTTAGTAAAGGCATAAGGTTACTTTTTAAGGAAAAATAAGAAATCACTTCTGATATACCTAGGTTACTAAAAGAAGCAACTCATCTATTCTTGGGATTTGGGTTGGAAAAAATTTTTATTTCTAGGCATGGAAATTTAGGAATTAAGAACAGTTTATAAAGAGTAGAGTATTTTTTTAAATGATAAGAAAGTTTGTTTTTCTTTTAAGATCAATAATGCCAATCTTACTTGGCAACATAAGTTGCTTCTAGATAATGACAGAAGTAAGAATCTTCTCTTACAAGCTCATTTTTACTACAATGCATCTAACTCTATTCTTATTTTGACTAAAAATAGTATTTCTTATATTAAGCAAGCCACACAGATTTAAATATCAAAGAATGTATACATTTTAATACATCAGGAGAAAACAATCCTTAGAAGATAAAATAAAGTAAAAATAAACTAATGTATAAACTTTATGAAATCAGGTAGCAAGAGTTTGCTATTAAAGGTTCTCTTTACGTGTTCCAGTACACACCAAATAGTTACTACGAATGTGACTGACACGTAGTATATTTTAATGTGACATAATCTATAATGAAGGCTATAATTAAGAAAATATTATCCTTAATGCTTTCTTTAAAGTTTTTTTTATTTAAAAGGTCAATTCTTTGAATATACTCATGGCTGACAGCAATGATTTGTTAATACCTTATAGATCAAATATAACGTTCTAGTTACTTGAAATAAAATCTTCATCAAGTACAGTGAACTAACTAAATGCTATGATAATTCAATGACTGTAAAAAATTTCCAAGACCATAATGAGTCTACTGTCAGAACATCTGGATATATGACCTAGGAATAAGAATTCAAAAAAAAAAAAAACCTCTGGGAATTTTTGATACAAAATGAGAATTAAAATCACTCACTGCTTCAGAGTTTCTACAATCTGGATCCATTTGCTAATACTCATATTTAACTGCATAACATAAGGAAGAAAGGAAAGTTTGTAAAATTTATCAAATCAGAAAACTTGCTAACTGGCATAAGTCTGATGATCCTACATAGCACAGCACTATCAGGAACCTGTTGGAGAGGAACAGAGGAAGGCAGAGGGATCTATTTAGTACTTCCTTACATCTGGGTTTCTATAACTTCAAATCACTCTCATACATATCATTAACATAGATGTGGTATTAGAGCTACTTTCTATTCAGACAAAATTACCTAATTACAAATAATTTACAACGTCAGAATTCTATTCTGATACTTCCAAATTTAAAATACCTGTGCTTAATTCATAGATTTTTTAATAAAAACTTTTAAGATCAATAATGCCAATCTTACTTGGCAACATAAGTTGCTTCTAGATAATGACAGAAGTAAGAATCTTCTCTTACAAGCTCATTTTTACTACAATGCATCTAACTCTATTCTTATTTTGACTAAAAATAGTATTTCTTATATTAAGCAAGCCACACAGATTTAAATATCAAAGAATGTATACATTTTAATACATCAGGAGAAAACAATCCTTAGAAGATAAAATAAAGTAAAAATAAACTAATGTATAAACTTTATGAAATCAGGTAGCAAGAGTTTGCTATTAAAGGTTCTCTTTACGTGTTCCAGTACACACCAAATAGTTACTACGAATGTGACTGACACGTAGTATATTTTAATGTGACATAATCTATAATGAAGGCTATAATTAAGAAAATATTATCCTTAATGCTTTCTTTAAAGTTTTTTTTATTTAAAAGGTCAATTCTTTGAATATACTCATGGCTGACAGCAATGATTTGTTAATACCTTATAGATCAAATATAACGTTCTAGTTACTTGAAATAAAATCTTCATCAAGTACAGTGAACTAACTAAATGCTATGATAATTCAATGACTGTAAAAAATTTCCAAGACCATAATGAGTCTACTGTCAGAACATCTGGATATATGACCTAGGAATAAGAATTCAAAAAAAACAACCTCTGGGAATTTTTGATACAAAATGAGAATTAAAATCACTCACTGCTTCAGAGTTTCTACAATCTGGATCCATTTGCTAATACTCATATTTAACTGCATAACATAAGGAAGAAAGGAAAGTTTGTAAAATTTATCAAATCAGAAAACTTGCTAACTGGCATAAGTCTGATGATCCTACATAGCACAGCACTATCAGGAACCTGTTGGAGAGGAACAGAGGAAGGCAGAGGGATCTATTTAGTACTTCCTTACATCTGGGTTTCTATAACTTCAAATCACTCTCATACATATCATTAACATAGATGTGGTATTAGAGCTACTTTCTATTCAGACAAAATTACCTAATTACAAATAATTTACAACGTCAGAATTCTATTCTGATACTGCCAAATTTAAAATACCTGTGCTTAATTCATGCAACCTTGAATGACACAAATTCACATTAGATGACATTGGCTTAATTTCAAGCTAAGTACTGATCTTACGTAAAATATAACAACTTGTTATTGCTTTTCAGTCATTAAGTCATAAATTTACAAAGAAGTTCCTACATATTCAGCTGACTGGTTAATTCTATATTTTAAAAGAAGAGTCACATTAATTTCCACAAATGAAAATATACATTGCTGATAAAAGATACTTCAGCTGTATTTTAATTTCATACTATAGCTGAACTCTATTATTCAATATTTATCTTCATACTTAAATAATTAAAAAGTATATAAAATAAGAAATAATTCTGGTAGCCTGAAAAATAAGAAATGGGAAATAAAGAGGAGACAATATCCCTGGCTACCTATGCCCAAAGCTCTCTATACTTCCCCTATCCTAATATTTATCAAAGTTCATAAACGTATTTAATTATCTATCTCTTCAGCTATACCCTGAGCTCCAAAGGGTAAGGACTAGTCCCTGTTATACCCTCAATCCCTAAGATGGTACACAACACATTCAAGGTATTCAAAAATACTTGTGAATAAGTAAGTAAATGACATCAACAATCTTACCTGATACTTAGGACACTGATCTTTTACATCCGAAGATGAAGTCATAGAACTATCTAAAGAGGAAGAACTGTCTCCTCCAGGTTTCAGTTGGCAGCATTTTCCAAAGACTTTAACTTGAGCATCACTACAGAGTTTCTGAAATGGAGACATTATTCTCATTCATATTGTAACAGATTCTCAACCATATTTAACTTACAGCATAAAAACCTTTGGAAAAAATAAAGATGAAGTAACTCAATATAATGAGTACCTATTTTCCCTAATACTGTTTTCTTTATCTTTTTCTCATAGCTATAGTATATGTGGGGTTATTTTTTATTGTACTTTTCTCATAAAAATTATCAACTCATGGGAATTTTTCTGTATTACAATGGTCTATACAATGCTCATTGCTACGGACTTAGTTATATACTATAGTACTTTCTATTCAGACAAAATTACCTAATTACAAATAATTTACAACGTCAGAATTCTATTCTGATACTGCCAAATTTAAAATACCTGTGCTTAATTCATGCAACCTTGAATGACACAAATTCACATTAGATGACATTGGCTTAATTTCAAGCTAAGTACTGATCTTACGTAAAATATAACAACTTGTTATTGCTTTTCAGTCATTAAGTCATAAATTTACAAAGAAGTTCCTACATATTCAGCTGACTGGTTAATTCTATATTTTAAAAGAAGAGTCACATTAATTTCCACAAATGAAAATATACATTGCTGATAAAAGATACTTCAGCTGTATTTTAATTTCATACTATAGCTGAACTCTATTATTCAATATTTATCTTCATACTTAAATAATTAAAAAGTATATAAAATAAGAAATAATTCTGGTAGCCTGAAAAATAAGAAATGGGAAATAAAGAGGAGACAATATCCCTGGCTACCTATGCCCAAAGCTCTCTATACTTCCCCTATCCTAATATTTATCAAAGTTCATAAACGTATTTAATTATCTATCTCTTCAGCTATACCCTGAGCTCCAAAGGGTAAGGACTAGTCCCTGTTATACCCTCAATCCCTAAGATGGTACACAACACATTCAAGGTATTCAAAAATACTTGTGAATAAGTAAGTAAATGACATCAACAATCTTACCTGATACTTAGGACACTGATCTTTTACATCCGAAGATGAAGTCATAGAACTATCTAAAGAGGAAGAACTGTCTCCTCCAGGTTTCAGTTGGCAGCATTTTCCAAAGACTTTAACTTGAGCATCACTACAGAGTTTCTGAAATGGAGACATTATTCTCATTCATATTGTAACAGATTCTCAACCATATTTAACTTACAGCATAAAAACCTTTGGAAAAAATAAAGATGAAGTAACTCAATATAATGAGTACCTATTTTCCCTAATACTGTTTTCTTTATCTTTTTCTCATAGCTATAGTATATGTGGGGTTATTTTTTATTGTACTTTTCTCATAAAAATTATCAACTCATGGGAATTTTTCTGTATTACAATGGTCTATACAATGCTCATTGCTACGGACTTAGTTATATACTATAGTACTTTTCAAACCGTTTGATCTCAGAAATCACTTTTTAAAATCCAGATGACTATCAGAATTATCTTGGAATGTTTTGAAAAATATACATGCCCAGGTACTGCTCTTTTTCTTCAAAGCTCCAGATATGTTTCTGATGAGTAGCCATGTTTAAAAACCACCAGACTATATGACCATCTTTTACTTTTATCTAGCTTGTTTCACTTTTTCTATTTCATACTCAGTGCTTCCATTTCATTTAGTTTATTTTCCAATTTCTCCATCTCTTCTTTTTGATGATTTTTTTTTTAACTTTTTTTTCTTTTGCCTCTAAGTCATCATTTTGTTTTCATCCATCTTTATTCCTTGGCATGTGTGGGACTCCCATTGCAGCGGCCTCTCTCATTGCAGAGCACCGGCTCTGGACACATGCGCTCCAGAGCGCTGGCTCGTAACTGGACACACCTGCCCAGCTGCTCTACAGCGCGTGGGATCTTTCCGGGTCAGGGATCAACCAGTGCCCTCTGCACTGGAAGGTGGACGCTTCACCCACTGGACCACCAG
This sequence comes from Tragulus kanchil, assembly GCA_022376925.1. Lineage (NCBI taxonomy): Eukaryota > Metazoa > Chordata > Mammalia > Artiodactyla > Tragulidae > Tragulus > Tragulus kanchil. The sequence goes on along the minus strand of JAIOJX010000029.1, from coordinate 48,690,268 downwards.
GGAAGCCCTTTGAGGATGTTTTTTTCTCAAGCCTTCATTAAGCGTAGTACAAAAGCTTTTGCATACATATACATAAATAGTACATATAATACACACATTTTAGAAAACATGAATTTTTGCCTAACTAAAAAATGACATTTTGATTCCACTTGATTGCCTTGGTATGAACAGAATGCTAGATTTATAACTTAAAAAAATAGATACGGGGCTTCCCTGGTGGTCCAGTGGGTAAGGACACCGCCTTGCAGTGCAAGGGCCGCCAGTTTGATCTCAGGCCTGGGAAGATCCCACGTACTGCAGAGCAGCTGGACTGATGTGTCGAATTACTGAGCCGGAGCTCTGGAGCACATGCGCCCAGAGCCGGTGCTCTGTGACAACAGAGGCCACTGCGATGGGAGGCCCACAAGGACCAAAGAACAAAGATGGATGAAAATGGATGAATGAAAGACCAATAGAAGTGGCCTGCCTGCCCCACTCCCTACCCAACCCAACCCCCTCCAAAAAAGTCTAAAAAAAAAATAAAAATAAAAAAATAGATACACAACAAGTATGGCACAGGGAACTACAGTCAGTATCTTGTAATAATCTATAATGAAAAATAACCTGAAAAATAACACATGTATATATGTATAACTGAATCATCTTGCTGTGCACATGAAACATTGTAACTCGACTATACTTAAATAAAACATGCATGTTAATAAAAAAGACCTCTTCATGTTCTTAAAACTTATTTAGGATCCCAAAGGCAATTCCTGTTTATGTGAGATATATTTATCAATATTTTCCCATACTGGAAATTAAAACAAAATTTTAAATATTTATATAATGCAAGTAAATATGGAAAAAAACCTTAGAAGATGTAAGAATCTGAAGAGAAATGCAAATGAGACATATATTAATGAATGTACATATATATATATGGGGGCTTCCCAGATGGTGCAGTGGTAAAGAATCCACCTGCTAATGCAGGAGACAGAAGAGATGCAGATTCCACTCCTGGGTTAAAGAGGCCATGGAGAAGGAAATGGCAACCCACTCCAGTATTCCTGCCTAGTAAATCCCACGGACAGGGAGCCTGGCGAGCTACAGTCCATGGAGGCAAAGAGTCAGATACAGCACTCGCAAATACATGTAAATTTAGTGACTGAGCATGCACATACATATGTAAGTTTAAACTTTTGAAATGAGAATGTAGTCCATGCATTGAATGGTTATATTTTCAGTAAGAGCTGAGGTTAGGACCAGAAGGTTGTACTGTCTAGTATGGAAGAACTGTACTGTCTAGCATATAATTTTTTTGGTTTTATTCCTCTTATTCTCCTCTCCCACACTAATAGGTTTTAGAGCTTTCACTGCTGATAAATACCAAAGCTGCAATCCATCAAGGTCCTTGATACTTCTAAAAGCATTGCAATGCTTTACCAGTTACCAGTAAGTTCATTCTTCAAAATACAGCTGGCCTAACTTAGCTACTATTGCCAACCACCATTTATCAATCAACAGAAGTAAATGAATACTATGTGTACCAAGCACTAGGGAAAATAAGTGAATATAACAGTTTTTTCCTTTTGGAACTAACAATCAACAGGAGAAGGAAACATTTAACAAAAAGACAAATTAGTATAACCGAACACATGTTTCAAATATGTCTAATAAAAGTAATAGCAATGACAGCAACTGTTAACTCACATAGAGCCTAGTATCTGGTCAGGTACTATTCTGTTTTACATATATTTACTCTCTGATTCCTCACGACAATTCTATGAAGTTGGTACTAATATTATACTCATCTGACAGATTGAAGATGTTAAGGAAAAATAATGTTTATGTCACCTGTCCAAGAAAGAACTTAGTTTAGCTAAATCAAGGAAGTGGCATTTAAACTGGCACTACAAAAAAACACAGGAATTAACATGAAAAAATGGGAGGGTTAGAAAGACATGGCATGTTGAGTTAACTATGCATGTCCAATCTGTGAATCAAGAAACAATTTTCTAGAGGGAAGGAAGAGACAAACGTACATCAACTCCAGGTCTGAAGCCCAATTTCTGCTGCCAGATGGTCAATGTCTACTGTGACATGTCCCCTCAACTAGACTATATTCTAATGAACCTGCTGCTGTTTAGTTTCAAAAAAGTTACAACATCAGAATGGGAAAGTGAAAAGACACTGTACAGCTGGGAAGTTTGATGTGAGAAAGGTCTGTGCGTATGTGTGTGAGAGAGAGCACTTTTACATACACTTGTATGCACAATGTCTTATACTTCTCTATAACAAGACAAACTAAGCCAGAATTGAAATGCATATGAAATGCCTTTCCCCATATTCACTGTGCATCTCTATTGTGCGCTAACCAGATTCTCTCAAGGTAGGAGGATGTAATCAACTTTTAAGGAAAAAACCCCTTCCTTCTGATGCCAGGGTGGTAATTTTAAGATTAACGTTTCTTTCTCATCCTGTCCAGGAGATCATACTGACTAAAGGTTCATTCTATGTGCACATACTTGATTTTTAAAATCTTTGATGAACTTTATTTATAATTTTAACATGTTGATATGACACATGATTTTTTGTCTCAAAAAACATGTAAGACCTGGCCAGTGGAACAACACTCAGAATTTTTTGAAAATAGTACACAATCCTTAATTTGGCTCAAACAAAGTTCTCTTTATTTCTTCTTAGTTTGCTGTTAACTGACTTTTCGTTTACATGAAGAAATCCAGGTCCCACTTTTCTTTAACTACCCTTTTCCCAACTCCATAAACTGCCAACAAGCAAAATCATTTTCATTGGTTTACTATTATCCTTCCAATATTTCTTTTTTCAAATATAAGCATATTCCTTCTCCTCTTCTGTTACAAGAAAAGTGACTCAGTTCTGCCCTTGCTTTATTTTATACTAATATCATAGAGAATCTTTTCATCTATCTTTAGAAACCTTTCTCATATTTTTTTTTTTGGCTTAAACAAGTTTGTATAGTCTTTCAGTATTTGAAACAGATAAGACTGATTGATATTCACCCAGATGTTAAACAACCTGAAATGCCATTATTAAAGATTAATTTAATGACTCTACATCCTCACACTTTCATCCTCTCATTCTCTTCTGTTATGAATACAGCTGCACAGTATTCTAGTGTGTAAATATACTATAGCTTCTTTAACCAGTCATCTGTTAATGACACTGCTAATGGAACTGCTGGGTCAAAACAGAAATACATAAAATTTTGACAGATATTCCCAGATTACCCTCCAAGGATGTCATTTCACTCACTTTAACAGCAAAGTACTGTCGTTCAATATCGGGGTGTTGTCAACTAAAAGGAAAGAACTAAAATCACAATATAGTTTAATTTTCGTTTCCTTTATTATGAGTGAAAGGAAGAATCTTATTAAATATGTAATGCCATTTGTATGTGAACTCCTTGCTCTTATCTTTCACCCAATTTTCTACAGAGTGGTTCTCTCTTGTCTTGATTTCTAGGAATTCTTTACCACCTGAGTCATCAGGGAAGCCCCTGATTTCTAGGAATTGTTTATAGAGCAACACTACCAGCTATTTTCCAAGGATATCAATTGTCTTTTAATTTTCCTTATGTAATTTTTTCTTTCTTTTTTCTTTATTTCCTTTTGCTTTGTTTTGTTCATCCTCCAAGTTATTTCCTTTTCTTATCCTTTATTTGTTTTTCAAATTTATAAGCTTTTTACTTTTCAACTTCTGCATTATGAGTAATAGTTAAAAGGTATTTTTCCATGCCACAGATATATACGAATTCATGTTTTCTTTTGTAATGTTACAGTTTTATTTTTTACATCTAAATGTTTGATACACTTGAGATATGAATCTAAGTATATCTTTCTTACAATTGGGCTAATTATCTCAATACCATTTATTAATCTTTTTTTAAAAATTTTTGGCCTCTTTTTATTCACTTTTCATTCATTCATTTTTCATCTATCTTTATTCTCTGGTTTGTGTGGGCCTCCCATCACAGTGGCCTCACTTGTTGCAGAGCACCAGCTCTGGGCGCACGCACTCCAGAGCGCTGGCTCGCAACTGGGCACACCAGTCCAGCTGTTCTGCAGCACACGGGATCGTCCCGGGCCAGGGATCGAACCAGTGCTCCCTGCACAGCAAGGCAGACTCTTTACCCACTGGACCACCAGGGAAGCCCCCATTTATTAATCATTACTGTACTGATTTAAGATGATACCTCTAGGACTTCCCTGGTGGTCCAGTGGCTAAGTATCTGAGCTCCTAATGCAGGGGGCCAGGGTTTGATTCCTGGTCAGGGCACTAGATTCCACATGCCACAACTAAGACCCAGTGTGGCCAAATTAAAATAAATAAATAAATAAATAAAAGATGATGCCTCTATCATATACTAAGTTCCTGCACGTATTTAACCTTCTAATCCTCTATTTTCATTAGTTTTAACTTCCAATAACATTGTTTTAACTACTGAGACTTAATAGTATTTTTTCAAATCTGGCAGAACTAACTCAATCTCACTATTCGTCTTTTTCAGTTTTCCAACCTATGATTGCTAACTTTTTTCCAAGTGAACTTTCAAGTCTGCTAACTAGTTCCAGACAGCACCACTCACCAATAATAATAATAATAACAATAATAATAGTAAGGTTGGCATTTTTATTGAGATAGCATTATTTTACTAAACAACTCAGAATGGACAACATTAATCACCAAAACTATATTACCGAAAAATATATTTTGTCTTTTCATTTGCTATTCAGGACACTTTCAGAGTGCTAAACATACAGATTTTGTTAAGTTTATGAAAAAGCACTTTCAAAAACGGCTATTACATTTAAGAGAATTCAATTACCTAACCAAATCCTATATTCTAAATCTGGTATCATAGGGCTTCCCTGGTGATCCAGTGGGTAAAGAGTCTGCCTTGCAAGTGCAAGGGGCACCGTTTTGATCGCTGGCCCAGGGAGATCCCACGTGCCACGGAGCGGGTGGACTGGTGTGTTCAATTGCGAGCCAGCGCTCTGGAGTGCATGTGCCCTGAGTCAGTGCTCTGCAATGACAGAGGCCACTGTGATGGGAGGCCCACACAGATCAAAGAATAAAGATGGATGAAAATTAAAAAAAAAAAAACAACCATAAGAGGCCAAAACAAAAAAACTTAATCTGATATCACAATTATGATTCAACTACTGGCACATACACAGTGCTCAAAGTATGTAAAACTCTGACATGTTAAAATTTATATTCACATTTCCAAAGTTATGTGAATAGTCTAATGTACAATTTTATTCTTGCATATAAACACTGAAGGCTGAAACATGAGTTACAAAGCACGTTGACTGGGAACACATGAAAAACCACTTGATTACTGTTAACACAAAAAGAATGTCCAGAAAAAAGATTGTATCATATGATCAAATCACCCTTGATCCATCTGGCCCTATTAGTGTTCAAAGAAACCATACCTCAATAAATTTCACACTTTAACTAGATAATGAATCAGGTCTGAGGCCCAAATGTAAAATAATAATAATAATAATAGCTTTACAAACAAGTGAAATTTCTTGATTTAATTCACTAAATGCTCAAGTCATTTTTCACAAAATATAACAGAGTTGGAACAAATAGGTGCTCTGAGAAAGCCATATATGAATATAATTTTTATTTCAGCATTTTAAGACAATATTCAAGAAATTGCTAAAGCCTATCTTATCATTATGTATAGACCCAAAATATTGTGTAAAAAGTTTAAAACTATCATTTACATAACAAAGTGCCTCTTTGCCTAATAGAACTCACATAATGTAATGCTCCAAGGGTACAGACAAACTAAAGTAGATGAAAAAAATCACTTAATGATTCCAACAGTTCACAATTGAGGGGGAAAAAATATGTTCTGTAATGTTCAAGCAGAACATATAAAATCTTCATGCAAGTATTTATAGGATTTTCATAAAAAGCATCCTAACTTTTAATTAAAACTGATCAAATTATGTCCTAAGTAATTACCACTTATGAGGCAGGGTACAGTTCAAGAAACAAAGGTGAACAAGAGACAATTTTTTTTTTTTACATCTTAAAAACAAATGAACATGCAAATATATCTATGACACAGAAGTCTCTGAAAGACTATTAATATAAACAAAGAACTATGAGAATTCTGATGTAGGAGAAAATATATACACTTGGAGAAATCTGAAAGGATTCATAAAATTGTGATAAAATAAACCTTGAAAGAGGACCAATCTTCATCTAGGGAGACAGCACATAGGATGAGGCTATGTAAAACAAATGAGACTGCAAGTAAGTATTCAAGGTTGTTTGATTTCTAGTCACTGATGGGCCTCCAGAAAAGTTTGAAATAGAAGCAGGGTTACAGGAAAATTTCAGAAGACTGAGTGGATGGTAAGAGATTAGAGCCAACAGACATTACTACTGAGAAACAAGACTAACACTGAGAGACGAGACCAAGAAGAGACAAAGAGATACAAAGAAGAGACTGAGATGAGACACTGACGAAAGCCTGAGAGATAATGAGGCAGAAAGAGGTAACAACAAACACTGAGAAGGACCAAAAAAACACATATATACTGGCTTCCCTGGTGGACCAGTGGGTGAAGAGTCTGCCTTGCAGTGCAAGGGGTGCCAGTTCAATCCCTGGCCCAGGAAGATTCCACGTGCCACAGAACAGCTGGACCAGTGTGTCCAATTACAAGCCAGCGCTATGCAAACAGAGAGGCTGCTACATTGGGAGGCCCACAAAGGCCAAAGAGTAAAGATGAATGAAAATAAATAAATAAGTAACCAATAAAAGGCCAAAATTAAAAAAAAATATATATATATACATAAGGGAGAAAGTAAATAATTACATTGTTGGTGTTGGGTAATGAGGCTTGTGAAGATTTGCAGGCAAAGAAAAACAGCTGAGAGGGAAAGAAGGAAACAGAAGACTAATAAAGCAGAAGGCGGGCAGGAAGGGTTCGAGAAAACAGCGTGACAGGAGACTCACAAGAATGTTTCAGACAGAAGAATGCTACAGAAACACAACGAATAGTATTAATCAAGAGAAATAATAAATGATACCTCAACTCAATGGAATATCATCAACCACAAAAAAAAAGTCAAGAAATATTTGCTAAAGGAATAATCAAGAGTATTAGTTAATCAAACATTGTCAACCTGTCAGTCTTAGCCAAGTTCTGCTGAGCTACTAGCCATCTAAATACAAAGAAGAGGGGCTTCCCTGGTGGTCCAGTGGGTAAGGACACCGCCTTGCAGTGCAAGCGACGCCGGTTGGATCCCTGGCCTGGGAAGATCCCACGTGCCGCAGAGCAGCTGGACCAGTGTGTCCAATTACAAGCCAGCGCTATGCAAACAGAGAGGCTGCTACATTGGGAGGCCCACAAAGGCCAAAGAGTAAAGATGAATGAAAATAAATAAATAAGTAACCAATAAAAGGCCAAAATTAAAAAAAAATATATATATACAAAAGGGGAGAAAGTAAATAATTACATTGTTGGTGTTGGGTAATGAGGCTTGTGAAGATTTGCAGGCAAAGAAAAACAGCTGAGAGGGAAAGAAGGAAACAGAAGACTAATAAAGCAGAAGGCGGGCAGGAAGGGTTCGAGAAAACAGCGTGACAGGAGACTCACAAGAATGTTTCAGACAGAAGAATGCTACAGAAACACAACGAATAGTATTAATCAAGAGAAATAATAAATGATACCTCAACTCAATGGAATATCATCAACCACAAAAAAAAAGTCAAGAAATATTTGCTAAAGGAATAATCAAGAGTATTAGTTAATCAAACATTGTCAACCTGTCAGTCTTAGCCAAGTTCTGCTGAGCTACTAGCCATCTAAATACAAAGAAGAGGGGCTTCCCTGGTGGTCCAGTGGGTAAGGACACCGCCTTGCAGTGCAAGCGACGCCGGTTGGATCCCTGGCCTGGGAAGATCCCACGTGCCGCAGAGCAGCTCGACCCATGTGTCCAATTACCGAGCCAGAGCTCTGGAGCGCATGCGCCCAGAGCTGGTGCTCTGCAACAACCGAGGCCACCATGATGGGAGGTCCACATGGGCCAAGGAACAAAGATGGGTGAAAATGGACAAATGAAAGACCAATAGAAGTAGCCCGCCTGCTCCCCTCCCTTTCCCACCCCACCCCCACCAAAATAAATAAATAAATAAATCTTTAAAAATAAACAAATAAATAAACAAATAAATAAATACAAAGAAGACATGCTTATCATATTTGCTAGACTTAGATTTCAACTGTCTTCTTGACCATCCTCAACTTTCTTAGGCATCTCACTACTCAGCTACTCCAGTCAAAACGCTGAATTCACCAAAAACTTCCTTCCTCATCTCCCCCACAACCAACCAACCTCTATGAAATAAGGTGGTTTTTTTCACTATATTTTAAAAACTGACATGTAAGTGACAACAGCTTTATATCCATTTCAGATATAATGATGTATAGATTATGAAATGATCTCCACAATGTCTAGTTAACATCACCATACATATTTATAAAAAATTTTCCCTGTTATATAATCTTTTAAAATGTACTCTTTTAGCAACTTTCAAATATACAATACAGTATTATTAACTACAGTGACCATAAAGTACATTATATTCCCATGGGAAATTTGTACTTTTTGACCCCTCTTCATGACATTTCCCCATTCCTCATACCCTCCCTCTAGAAGAACCTGTTCTCTGTATCAGTCAGTTCTTTTTTTTTTCTTTAGATTCCACATATGAGATCATATAGCATTTGTCTTTCTGTGTCTGACTCATTTCACTGAGCATAACGTCCTCAAGCTCTATCCACGTTGACAAAAACAGTAAGGCTGGCTGAATTACGTTTTTATCCATTCATTCATTAGTGGGTGCTTGGACTGTATCCATATCTTGTCTATTATAAACAATGTTGCAATAAACATGCAAGTGCATGTATTGTTTCAAGCTAGTGTTTTTATTTTCTTCAGATAAACACCCAGAAGTAGAAATGTTGGATCATACAGCATTTCTATTTTCAATTTTCTGAGAAAACTTCATACTGTTTTCAGCTGTTTATGTTCCCACAGATAGGGCACACAGGTTTCCTTTCTCCATACCTTTATCAACATCTGTCATTTCTTGCCTTTTTCGTAATAGCCATCCTATAAGGTGATACATAATTCTAGTTTTGATTTGCATTTCCCTGATGATTAGGCATGAGCACCTTCTCATGCATCTGTTGGACAACTCTGTATCTTCTTTGGAAATTGTCCATTCAGATCTACTCACTTTTCAATTAAATTGGTTTTGTTTTTTTTTTTTCCCGCTCTTGAGCTGTATGAATTCTTCATATATTTTTTACATTAACCGGTTAACTGATATATGATTTACAAATATTTTATCCCACTTGGCAGACTACCTTTAGTTTTGTTGATGGTTTCCTCTGCTGTGCCTTTTTTAGTCTTTGTTTTTATGAGTATAATTCATGAAATGGGACTATATTTTAAAAACTGACATGTAAGTGACAACAGCTTTATATCCATTTCAGATATAATGATGTATAGATTATGAAATGATCTCCACAATGTCTAGTTAACATCACCATACATATTTATAAAAAATTTTCCCTGTTATATAATCTTTTAAAATGTACTCTTTTAGCAACTTTCAAATATACAATACAGTATTATTAACTACAGTGACCATAAAGTACATTATATTCCCATGGGAAATTTGTACTTTTTGACCCCTCTTCATGACATTTCCCCATTCCTCATACCCTCCCTCTAGAAGAACCTGTTCTCTGTATCAGTCAGTTCTTTTTTTTTTCTTTAGATTCCACATATGAGATCATATAGCATTTGTCTTTCTGTGTCTGACTCATTTCACTGAGCATAACGTCCTCAAGCTCTATCCACGTTGACAAAAACAGTAAGGCTGGCTGAATTACGTTTTTATCCATTCATTCATTAGTGGGTGCTTGGACTGTATCCATATCTTGTCTATTATAAACAATGTTGCAATAAACATGCAAGTGCATGTATTGTTTCAAGCTAGTGTTTTTATTTTCTTCAGATAAACACCCAGAAGTAGAAATGTTGGATCATACAGCATTTCTATTTTCAATTTTCTGAGAAAACTTCATACTGTTTTCAGCTGTTTATGTTCCCACAGATAGGGCACACAGGTTTCCTTTCTCCATACCTTTATCAACATCTGTCATTTCTTGCCTTTTTCGTAATAGCCATCCTATAAGGTGATACATAATTCTAGTTTTGATTTGCATTTCCCTGATGATTAGACGCCGAGCACCTTCTCATGCATCTGTTGGACAACTCTGTATCTTCTTTGGAAATTGTCCATTCAGATCTACTCACTTTTCAATTAAATTGGTTTTGTTTTTTTTTTTTCCCGCTCTTGAGCTGTATGAATTCTTCATATATTTTTTACATTAACCGGTTAACTGATATATGATTTACAAATATTTTATCCCACTTGGCAGACTACCTTTTAGTTTTGTTGATGGTTTCCTCTGCTGTGCAGAAGCATTTTAGTTTGATGTAGTCTCATTTGTTCATTATTTTTCTTTTGTTGTTTTTGCTTTTGGTTTCACATTTGAAAAAAATCATTACAAAGACCAATGTCAAGGAGTTTACAGTCAATGTTATATTATAGGAGCTTTATAGTCTCAGATCCTACGTTCAAGTCTTTAATCCACTTTGAGTTAGTTTTTATGTATGGTGCTAAGAGAGTAATCTAGTTTCATTCTTTTGCATGTGGTTCTCCAGTTTTTCCTGTCCTATCCCACTGTATATTCATTCCTTTGCTGTAAGTTAACGGACCACATACGTGTATGTTTATTTCTGGACTTCCTACCAAAGTGGTTTTTTGAAACATAAACCAGATCCCTTCGATGGATTCCCTCTGCATTTAGAATATAATCTAAACTTTTAACTCAAGAGACCTATAAGGTCCAAAGTATTCTGTCTCTTGTCCTGCCTCTCTCCATTTTCATCTCTCAATTAATTTACATTGTACTTTACTATCATTCCAGCCAGATGGGGCTTCTTTTACATCTTTCAGTTCACTGAGCTCCTAGACTGAGTTCACTGAGCCACTCTGCAGACTGCATTTGCTGGTTCTGCTAAAAGGAATTCTCATCTCCTATTTTCTTCAGATCTCAGGCTGAATGTCACTTTCTCATCAAGCCCTACCTTAATACTCCTATACCCACTGATAAAAAATGAGTTCCTTCCTGTGGCATCTCGTAATACTTCAGTATGTTTCCTTTCTCCATACCTTTATCAACATCTGTCATTTCTTGCCTTTTTCGTAATAGCCATCCTATAAGGTGATACATAATTCTAGTTTTGATTTGCATTTCCCTGATGATTAGACGCCGAGCACCTTCTCATGCATCTGTTGGACAACTCTGTATCTTCTTTGGAAATTGTCCATTCAGATCTACTCACTTTTCAATTAAATTGGTTTTGTTTTTTTTTTTTCCCGCTCTTGAGCTGTATGAATTCTTCATATATTTTTTACATTAACCGGTTAACTGATATATGATTTACAAATATTTTATCCCACTTGGCAGACTACCTTTTAGTTTTGTTGATGGTTTCCTCTGCTGTGCAGAAGCATTTTAGTTTGATGTAGTCTCATTTGTTCATTATTTTTCTTTTGTTGTTTTTGCTTTTGGTTTCACATTTGAAAAAAATCATTACAAAGACCAATGTCAAGGAGTTTACAGTCAATGTTATATTATAGGAGCTTTATAGTCTCAGATCCTACGTTCAAGTCTTTAATCCACTTTGAGTTAGTTTTTATGTATGGTGCTAAGAGAGTAATCTAGTTTCATTCTTTTGCATGTGGTTCTCCAGTTTTTCCTGTCCTATCCCACTGTATATTCATTCCTTTGCTGTAAGTTAACGGACCACATACGTGTATGTTTATTTCTGGACTTCCTACCAAAGTGGTTTTTTGAAACATAAACCAGATCCCTTCGATGGATTCCCTCTGCATTTAGAATATAATCTAAACTTTTAACTCAAGAGACCTATAAGGTCCAAAGTATTCTGTCTCTTGTCCTGCCTCTCTCCATTTTCATCTCTCAATTAATTTACATTGTACTTTACTATCATTCCAGCCAGATGGGGCTTCTTTTACATCTTTCAGTTCACTGAGCTCCTAGACTGAGTTCACTGAGCCACTCTGCAGACTGCATTTGCTGGTTCTGCTAAAAGGAATTCTCATCTCCTATTTTCTTCAGATCTCAGGCTGAATGTCACTTTCTCATCAAGCCCTACCTTAATACTCCTATACCCACTGATAAAAAATGAGTTCCTTCCTGTGGCATCTCGTAATACTTCAGTATGTTTCTTTTCACAGTACTCAATTACATTTGGAATTATTTATTTATTTGTTCAATCGGTATTTCCATAAGAATGTCTAACTGCAGGCACCGAAAGGGGAAAAGACTGCTAAATCTCCAAATGACTAATGCTTTATAGATACTCAGTTATTCGTATAACTAAGTAATAGTTTAAGAAAATTTTGCAATTTTTTGTCAGACTGAAAAAAAAATGTCCTGATAATGGCTAAGAAACCTAAACAAAGCACAATCTCCACAAACTTGTGATCATAAAACTTTACAATCAAAATAACTCAAAAATTATGTACTTCTTACATACCACTTACGTAGATAATGAAGATACTATTATAAATAACACAGACCACATCCAATATATCAGATTTTTCTAAGAACACAACATCTCAGGTACAAGCTTCCAAGTAACTGTTTGCCTAACTCTTTGTCTATTTTAAGTCATTTCTCTTGGTAGAAAAACATTTCCCAAAGTATTTTGCTTTCAGTTGTTAACTGAAATGTTAATGAAAATTGTCAACTTAGAGGAGACAAAACACAGTTTCAGGCTTCAAATGCCAGATTATAGACCCAGGAATGGAAAGTCTCTATGCCTGAAAGTGTAATAGAAGCAGCAGAAGCAAAATAACAGCAATCATGTGGGTTCACTTGGACAACAAGTGAATGGTCATTTACTACTGCTAAACTAGTCATAAAATATTTTAAAATATGATGTTCAAAATCAAGAGAATAGACGGTCTTGCTACTGCTGCATAGCATGGGAAAATATGATGAGTTAGGGGCTAGAGATTTAACTTTCTTTGTATCTTCACCTCTCTAGGTCACACTTATCACAATTACTTAAGATGGGAGATTTGTAGCAGATCCTCCTTAAGAATTCTGTAGCTCCAGGGATTCCTACAGATATCTAAATAAGTAAATGTCAAAATAAAATTTTCTCTTGTTACTGGACTAATGCAAATAAGGCAAATGTTTTTTCCTGTAAAAATTCTCAAAATCAGTGCTCTAAATGTTAATAACATGGTAAAGATGTTTCATACTGATAAATCAAGTAACATTACTGAAATCTGACTCATTCCTTCTTGTATCAGAATATTCTGACATTAAATCTGAACCAAAGCAATAATGATGCTCACCGATACTGATATGTCCTCATTTTTTCTCTTAACACTGGAGTCAAACAAGACATTTCTCCCTCGTCTTTCACAGTCTTGATAAACAATTAGTCGAATCTGGCTTGGATCAAACTCTGGCAAAGGCCAACTTTAAAGAAAAATAAAGATTCATTAGAATTACTTTAATAAATATTTCACATAAACATCTAGAAATACAACCTATATACTGAAATCCAAAGTTGTACTACTTCTCAAGATAATGTAATCATCTTTATATAAAATACCACCATTTAGTTTAGGGCTTAAAATTTACACAGCTGGGCTTCCCCTGGTGGTCCAGTGGGTAAGGACACCGCCTTGCAGTGCAAGGGGCGCCGGTTCGAGCCCTGGCCCGGGAAGATCCCACATGCCGCGGAGTGACTGGACTGATGTGTCCGATCACCGAGCCGGAGCTCTGGGGCGCATGCGCTCAGAGCCAGTGCTCTGCAACGACATTCGCCACCGCGATGGGAGGCCCACAGGAGCCAAAGAACGAAGATGAATGAAAATAGAGAAATCAAAGACCAATAGCAGTGTCCCGCCCACTCCCCTCCCTCCCCAACCCCCGCCCAAAGTAAATAAATAAATAAATCTTTAAAAAAAAAAAAAAAAAATTTACACAACTATGACACTTTAGGTTAAAAATAAAAAATAAAAAGTTGTGGCAAATATAACTCAGTGTATATAAAATATAGTCATCGACATGAATCTAAAAATAGCTAATAAAAATATATAAGAATATTTAATATAATGAAAATACATACTAATTTCACGTCATGAACTCAGATAAGGTTAGTCCATGTTTTTAAATACTTTCGATACTGTTTCTTTAATATGGAAATGAAAAAACAACATTCAGTTTAAATAACAGTCTTTATAAAACAAAAACAAGTAAAAAGATGATGAATATCCCAAATGGGATATAAATTATAAAGCTGATGTGAGTGAAAATGGCATAATCTCTTTAGAGGACAAGTTTTAAAATATATACACATATTAGACAAAATCTAGTAAAAAATGAAGTTAACCCCGCAATTCCATTCCACAAAAGTATGCCATTATACAAGAATGTTCATAGCAGCACTGTTCATAAGAGCTGAAAACTGGAAAGTATCCAGATACCAACAGAATATTCATAATATGAAACACTATAAACAAACATAATGAACAAATCTCAGCCTCAGGCAGAAACATAGATTGGACCATGAACAAAAGAAATTAAGACAAGGACACACATATAGACAGTATTATAATTTATCATTTATAGAAAGATTCAAATCAGGTAAAGCTTTACCAAGTGATGCATATTTAGTACTTCAAACTATCAGGAGGACAAAGGAAATAAAGGCTTCAGAAGTTTGGAGAGTAGCTGTATCCTGGAATTAGATGAGGGTGGTGGGCGTTTTACCAGGAAGGGACATACCAGGAGGACTGGGGTACTGATGATGTTCTATTTTCCGAGTGGATAATGTTTACACAGATATAGTACCAAAAAAAAAAAGGCCACTGCATTTGTCCTGTGTACTTTTATACAGATACTGCATTTCACAACTAAAAAAAAACTAATGGAGTGAGTGAGACGAGGAGTAGAGAGAAAGATAGAAAACAGTGAATTGTATGACAGACACTAATCTGGTAAACTGAATGCACTACAACTTATAGGACAGTTGCCAAGAGGTCCTCCCATGCCTGTTGCTAGTTAGGCTGAACGGTCAATTCCTTACAATTCGTCAATCACAGCATTCGATAACATTCCTTCATTTCCTTAAGAGAACCTTAACCCTAATCCTAGGGTATCCCTGATGACTCAATGGTAAAAAATTCGCCTAACCAATGCAATAGACACAGGTTTGATCCCTAAGTCAGGAAGATCCCCTGGAGAAGGAAATGGCAACCGACTCTAGTATTCTTGCCTGGGAAATTCCCATCCCCCTGGAGAATAATACAAGGAAATGAAACAACATTCATTTATAAAAAACAAAAACAAGTAAAAAGATGATGAATATCCCAAATGGGATATAAATTATAAAGCTGATGTGAGTGAAAATGGCATAATCTCTTTAGAGGACAAGTTTTAAAATATATACACATATTAGACAAAATCTAGTAAAAAATGAAGTTAACCCCGCAATTCCATTCCACAAAAGTATGCCATTATACAAGAATGTTCATAGCAGCACTGTTCATAAGAGCTGAAAACTGGAAAGTATCCAGATACCAACAGAATATTCATAATATGAAACACTATAAACAAACATAATGAACAAATCTCAGCCTCAGGCAGAAACATAGATTGGACCATGAACAAAAGAAATTAAGACAAGGACACACATATAGACAGTATTATAATTTATCATTTATAGAAAGATTCAAATCAGGTAAAGCTTTACCAAGTGATGCATATTTAGTACTTCAAACTATCAGGAGGACAAAGGAAATAAAGGCTTCAGAAGTTTGGAGAGTAGCTGTATCCTGGAATTAGATGAGGGTGGTGGGCGTTTTACCAGGAAGGGACATACCAGGAGGACTGGGGTACTGATGATGTTCTATTTTCCGAGTGGATAATGTTTACACAGATATAGTACCAAAAAAAAAAAGGCCACTGCATTTGTCCTGTGTACTTTTATACAGATACTGCATTTCACAACTAAAAAAAAACTAATGGAGTGAGTGAGACGAGGAGTAGAGAGAAAGATAGAAAACAGTGAATTGTATGACAGACACTAATCTGGTAAACTGAATGCACTACAACTTATAGGACAGTTGCCAAGAGGTCCTCCCATGCCTGTTGCTAGTTAGGCTGAACGGTCAATTCCTTACAATTCGTCAATCACAGCATTCGATAACATTCCTTCATTTCCTTAAGAGAACCTTAACCCTAATCCTAGGGTATCCCTGATGACTCAATGGTAAAAAATTCGCCTAACCAATGCAATAGACACAGGTTTGATCCCTAAGTCAGGAAGATCCCCTGGAGAAGGAAATGGCAACCGACTCTAGTATTCTTGCCTGGGAAATTCCCATGGACAGAGGAGCCGGGCAAGCCTGGCAGGTTACAGTCCAAGTGGTAGCAAAAAGTCAGACACAGCTTAGCTACTGAACAACTACAACAACCCTAACCCTATCAATGAATGTTAAAGAAAAAAAATCCGTAACTGGCAACATAAAATAATCTTCGCCCCAGTCTTGACAGAAAATATAATTTTGGCATTCAATGTAATCGTTAGCAAATATACATGACAAACTTAATATTCATCCTTAGACAACATCCTTAGACAACAAGAATTTGTATCCCACTGAACAGCTTTTATTAAACTGGGTTTTGATGTTATGCAAAGGATAGGACAGACTGATACAGAATGAAAATCTGAAGTTGTTCTCAAGAAAACTAAGAAAGAGGAGGACCTTAAAGAGGAAGAAGTAGTATCATGGTGATTAATAAAAAGCCTCTGCTAGTTTTATAAACAAAGGAGTCACTGGAGACCATGATAAAGACAATTCTAAGTACAGGGGTCAGATTACAGAGAATTGAGGGCTGTATAAGAGTAGAGAAAGTAGTGATTTTAAGACAAATGTCAAGAAAAGAAAGAAAAGGAATCATGAAACAGAGTGACAACTATTTTGTTACTTAAAAAGACACATCTGAACATGCTTACGTATTGATGACAAAGAATATGAAGTGGAAAAGAGAGGATGATTGAAAACATAAGGCATCTAGGGAAATGGAGTGAGTGCAGGAGTAGAGAGAAAGATAGAAAACAGTGAATTGTATGACAGACACTAATCTGGTAAACTGAATGCACTACAACTTATAGGACAGTTGCCAAGAGGTCCTCCCATGCCTGTTGCTAGTTAGGCTGAACGGTCAATTCCTTACAATTTCAATCACAGCATTCGATAACATTCCTTCATTTCCTTAAGAGAACCTTAACCCTAATCCTAGGGTATCCCTGATGACTCAATGGTAAAAAATTCGCCTAACCAATGCAATAGACACAGGTTTGATCCCTAAGTCAGGAAGATCCCCTGGAGAAGGAAATGGCAACCGACTCTAGTATTCTTGCCTGGGAAATTCCCATGGACAGAGGAGCCGGGCAAGCCTGGCAGGTTACAGTCCAAGTGGTAGCAAAAAGTCAGACACAGCTTAGCTACTGAACAACTACAACAACCCTAACCCTATCAATGAATGTTAAAGAAAAAAAATCCGTAACTGGCAACATAAAATAATCTTCGCCCCAGTCTTGACAGAAAATATAATTTTGGCATTCAATGTAATCGTTAGCAAATATACATGACAAACTTAATATTCATCCTTAGACAACATCCTTAGACAACAAGAATTTGTATCCCACTGAACAGCTTTTATTAAACTGGGTTTTGATGTTATGCAAAGGATAGGACAGACTGATACAGAATGAAAATCTGAAGTTGTTCTCAAGAAAACTAAGAAAGAGGAGGACCTTAAAGAGGAAGAAGTAGTATCATGGTGATTAATAAAAAGCCTCTGCTAGTTTTATAAACAAAGGAGTCACTGGAGACCATGATAAAGACAATTCTAAGTACAGGGGTCAGATTACAGAGAATTGAGGGCTGTATAAGAGTAGAGAAAGTAGTGATTTTAAGACAAATGTCAAGAAAAGAAAGAAAAGGAATCATGAAACAGAGTGACAACTATTTTGTTACTTAAAAAGACACATCTGAACATGCTTACGTATTGATGACAAAGAATATGAAGTGGAAAAGAGAGGATGATTGAAAACATAAGGCATCTAGGGAAATGGATGAGGAAAGAACACAGAGAACAGATGAAAGTTACCTAAAAAAGGATAATCCCTGTGCTAGCACAAAAAGGAAGCAAAGACGGACACAAGTACAGAAAGATTTATAGATATGAGAGTGAGAATGAGGGAATTCGTATCTAAAAGCCCTATAATCTTTCTAAGGTAGGTAAAGGAAAATAAAGGACAGGTTGTAAAATGTGTGGACAGTAGAAAGTAAAAAGAGAGCAGTTTTTGTGGCAAAAGACAATGTGCTGACTGGAAACATAAGATTTCTTGAATCCTCAAAAGTCTACCTGAGATTGAAGGCTATGAATATACACCAGTCACAAACTTACAGAACTGGGTCATTTTCCCTAGCAATCATTCACGTGCTTGGATCTAAGGCAGATTAAACCAAGTCAGGGATTCTGATGGGTAGATGGGACAAAATGGAAAAGGGGCTATGGAGATGGAGGAGACACAGGTCCGATCCCTGATCCGAGAAGATCCCACATGCTTGCGGAGCAACTAAGTCCGTGAGCCACAAGTACTGAGCCCATGCTCTAGAGCCTTGGATCTGCGACTACTGAGCCCATGTGCCACAACTACTGACGCCCGTGTGCCCTGGAGCTGGAGTTCCACAACAAGAGAAGTCACTGCAGCAAGAAGCCTGCTCACCTCTCCTAGAGAGTAGCCCCCACTCCCTGCAACTAGAGAAGAACCTGCAACAGTAAAGAAAACCAAAAGTAGCCAAAAATAAATAAATAATTTTTAAAAAAGGATTAAAAAAGAAACAAATGGGGGTTTCCCCTGGTGGTCCAGTGGGTAAGGACACCGCCTTGCAGTGCAAGGGGCGCCGGTTCGATCCCTGGCCTGGGAAGATCCCACGTGCCGCAGAGCGGCTGGACCGATATGTCCAATTACCGAGCCAGAGCTCTGGAGCGCATGCGCCCAGAGACAGTGCTCTGCGACGACAGATGCCACCACGATGGGAGGCCCAAAGGAGCCAAAGAACAAAGACGGATGAAAATACAGAAATGAAAAACCAATAGAAGTGGCCCGCCCACTCTACTCCCTCCCCAACCCGACCCCCACCCAAAATAAATAAATAAATAAATCTTAAAAAAATAATAAAAAGAAAAAAGAAAAGAAACAAATAGAATAATTTCACGTAAGTGACAGGTAAAATAAGAAAATAACACAGAAAAAAAAATAAGAAAATAACACAGGGCTTCCCCGGTGGTCCAGTGCGTAAGGACACCGCCTTGCAGTGCAAGGGGCACTGGTTCGATCCCTGGCCTGGGAAGATCGCACGTGCCGCGGAGTGGCTGGACCCATGTGTCCAATTGCCGAGCCAGAGCTCTAGAGCGCATGCCCCCAGAGCCGGTGCTCTGCGACAACAGAGGCCACCACGATGGGAGGCCCACACAGGCCAAAGAACAAAGACAGATGAAAACAGATAAATGAAAAACCAACAGAGGTGGCCCGCCTGCTCCCTTCCTTCCCCACCCCCCCCTAATAATAAATAAATAAATAAATCTTTAAAAAAAAAAAAGAAAAGAAAATAACACAGAAAATCAACAGACAGTGATAGAAGGTAGTAAGGGCATGCACGGTGTCTTAAGTTGGGGGAGATATATTTATTCAAGTGTTTATATGGACAAATTTTTCTGAAGAACATGAGAAGTTTAGCTTTGTGGGACTGTGAGGCCTTCTAACAGACCTTGAATGAGCAATGACTACCAATCTTGTTCATCCAAATCCCTTGTCGTCCAAGACACTTGATGAATAAAATCCAAATTCTTTTTCCTAGATGTAAAGATGTTCACAATCTAGCCCTGCTCTGCCTTTCTAGACTTACTTCACGTTACCCATGATATCATCACAATGATCTTCTCAAGATATCAAGACCTATCAGACCATTTTACAGTTTTATGCCTCTGTATCAGGTATTTCTTCTACCTGAAATATCCTCAATCACGCAGACAGCTCCTGTTCATTCTTACAGAATCTAGCTCAGGGGCTTCCCTGGTGGTCCAGTGGGTAAAGAGTCCACCTTGCAGTGCAAGGGGCACCAGTTCGATCCCTGTCCTGGGAAGATCCCACATGCCGTGGAGCGGCTGGAGAGGTGTGTCCAATTACGAGCCAGCGCTCTGGAGGGCATGCACCCAGAGCCGGTACTCTGCAATGAGAGAGGCCACTGCATATAGGGAGGCCCACACAGGTCAAAGAATAAAGATGGATGAAAATAAATAAAAGCCCAATAAAAGAGGTAAAAAAAATTTTTTTAAACCTGCATATCAAAAGGCCAAGATTTTTTTTAACTGGAAGAAAATATCCGCACTGTATATAAATGACAAAGGATTTGTAAACAACCTATACAAAGAGTTCCTATAAAGCAACAAGATGAATCATCAGTCCAATTTTAAAATGAGTAAAAGGTTTGGGCATTTCAGATGAAGAGTATATTAATGATGAACAAACAAAACACATGGAAAATATGCTGACAGTATTAATACTTAAATCCTTCCACAAAAGACTAATAACACTGTTGGTAACAATATGAGGTGTGTGGAATCTTATACACTGCTGGCAGTAGTGTGAAAGGGTACAACCATTTTATAAAATTATTTGGCAGTCATAACCCAGCAATTCTTTTCAAAGATACTCATCCAGTAGAAATGTAAATATGGTCAATGACTTCCATAAAAAAAAAAAAAGTTTTAAGTCTAGCAGAAATGAAAATATATGCTCAAAGGCTTTCATTAAAAAAATATACCTGGGGCTTCTCTGGTGGTCCAGTGGGTAAGGACACTGCCTTGCAGTGCAAGGGGCACCGGTTCGATCCCTGGCCTGGGAAGATCCCACGTGCCACGGAGCGGCTGGACCAATGTGTCCAATTACCGAGCTGGAGCTCTGGAGGGCATGTGCCCAGAGCCGGAACGGGCCAAAGAACAAAGACAGATGAAAAACGATAAATGAAAGACCAATAGAAGTGGCCCACCCACCTCCCTCCCTCCCCAACCCACTCCCGCTCCAAAAAAAAAAAAAATGTATCTGGGGTTTCCCTGGTGGTCCAGTGTGTAAAGAGTCCACCTTGCAGTAAAAGGAGCACTGGTTCGATCCCTGATCCAGGAAGATCCCACATGCCACAGAGTGGCTGGACTGGTTAGCCAGCACTCTGGAGTGCACGCACCCAGAGCCAGTGCTCTGCCAAGAGAGACGCCACTGCCATGGGAGGCCCACACAGATCAAAGAATAAAGATGGATGAAAATAAATAAATAAATAAAAGAGGCCAAAATTAAAAAAAAAAAAAAAAAGGTATCTGCAGTTTTACTCCTAATAGTAGTAAAAAACTGGAAACACCCAAATGACCATCAATGGGAAAACGAATAAACAAGCTATGATAGACTCTTATATTAAGATACTATGCAGAAACAACAAGGAATGAATTATTAGTCATAACATAGTTGAACTCCGAAACAATGTTGAGTGAAAAAAATCCAGACACAAAAGCATACATATTAGTAATTCCATTTATATGCATTTCTACATCAGCTAAAACTAGTCTGTGGTGACAGAAATCAAGTACTTGGTCAGGGGCAGGATGTGAAGGGAATGGACTAGAAAGGTATATGAAAGACCTTTCTGGAGAACTCAAATGTTCTAAATATTTACTGGGGTTGTAGTTAAAGAGATGTATACATTTTTCACAATTCATCAAATTACACACTTAAAATGTGTGCTTTTAACATAAATTGTACCTCAGTTTTTAAAAAGGAGGATTGTGGGTGGAAAAACCTGTGTGTGTGTGTGTGTGTGTGTGTGTGTGTGTGTGTGTGTGTGTGTGTGTGTGTGTGTGTGTGTAAATTATTCCGTGTGTGTGTGTGTGACCAGTAACACACTGTGTGTGTGTGTGTGTGTGTGTGTGTGTGTGTGTGTGTGTGTGTAAATTATTCCGTGTGTGTGTGTGTGACCAGTAACACACACACAGGCTTTCCTGGTGGCTCAGACGGTAAAGAATATGCCTACAATGCAAAAGACCCAGGGTCGACTCCTGGGTCAGAAGATCCACTGAAGAAGGAACTGGTTCCCATTCCAATATTCTTGCCTGGAAAATTTCATGGACAGAGGACCTTGCACACTACAGTCCACGGGGTCACAAAGAGTCAGACATGACTTAGCGATTAACACTTTCACTTTTCAAAATATATCTGTGCTGTTTACGATCCAGGAAGATCCCACATGCCACAGAGTGGCTGGACTGGTTAGCCAGCACTCTGGAGTGCACGCACCCAGAGCCAGTGCTCTGCCAAGAGAGACGCCACTGCCATGGGAGGCCCACACAGATCAAAGAATAAAGATGGATGAAAATAAATAAATAAATAAAAAGGGCCAAAAATTAAAAAAAAAAAAAAAAGGTATCTGCAGTTTTACTCCTAATAGTAGTAAAAAACTGGAAACACCCAAATGACCATCAATGGGAAAACGAATAAACAAGCTATGATAGACTCTTATATTAAGATACTATGCAGAAACAACAAGGAATGAATTATTAGTCATAACATAGTTGAACTCCGAAACAATGTTGAGTGAAAAAAATCCAGACACAAAAGCATACATATTAGTAATTCCATTTATATGCATTTCTACATCAGCTAAAACTAGTCTGTGGTGACAGAAATCAAGTACTTGGTCAGGGGCAGGATGTGAAGGGAATGGACTAGAAAGGTATATGAAAGACCTTTCTGGAGAACTCAAATGTTCTAAATATTTACTGGGGTTGTAGTTAAAGAGATGTATACATTTTTCACAATTCATCAAATTACACACTTAAAATGTGTGCTTTTAACATAAATTGTACCTCAGTTTTTAAAAAGGAGGATTGTGGGTGGAAAAACCTGTGTGTGTGTGTGTGTGTGTGTGTGTGTGTGTGTGTGTGTGTGTGTGTGTGTGTGTGTGTGTGTGTGTAAATTATTCCGTGTGTGTGTGTGTGACCAGTAACACACTGTGTGTGTGTGTGTGTGTGTGTGTGTGTGTGTGTGTGTGTGTGTGTAAATTATTCCGTGTGTGTGTGTGTGACCAGTAACACACACACAGGCTTTCCTGGTGGCTCAGACGGTAAAGAATATGCCTACAATGCAAAAGACCCAGGGTCGACTCCTGGGTCAGAAGATCCACTGAAGAAGGAACTGGTTCCCATTCCAATATTCTTGCCTGGAAAATTTCATGGACAGAGGACCTTGCACACTACAGTCCACGGGGTCACAAAGAGTCAGACATGACTTAGCGATTAACACTTTCACTTTTCAAAATATATCTGTGCTGTTTACATTCTAGACATCTCATTAAACAGAGATAAAATATCTACCATCCTCAAAAGCACAATGCCAGGTACTGAGAATATTCCTGTGCATTCATTCACTGACCTAAAAGCATTCACGAAGTATGAAAAGAAAAACATGACTGTGTTTAATAAGTCTAATAGGAAGATATAAGCAATTTTATCACTGTAACACAGTCTACAACCAAGGCAAACTTATAACGCAGACAAGAGGTCTGCATAGGGAGGTCAGGTGCAGAATTACTAAAGAATAATAATAAATGGCACACAACAAATAATAAATAATAGGTAACAGTTACTATCTACTGTCTACCAGCTACTGTCCTAAAGGCATTAAATATGTTAATTTACTCTTCACAGCACCAATTTATCTTCACAACTTCATTCCTATTTTACAGACAAGAAAACTAAGCAAAGAGAGATTAAGTAACGTACACAAAATAACATAGACAAATATACACAGAAAATGGCAAATCTGGGTTTAGATTCCAGGCAGTATGTCTACAGAATCCCTGATAACAACCATTATTCTGTATTATCAATTAAGTAATTAAACTTTGTATCACCTTCAAGTTGGGAGGAAGGGTATTCTCTTCCCTGCGAGAAGAAAACATCACATTCTAATTCTTAGTGATCCTTGCTTGTGAAGCAACAAAAGCTGGAAAGGTAGACTGGTGCCAGATCAAAACTCAGAACTGTATCACACAAACACACGAGGATTTCACCATTCAGACAATGAGTAAACAAGGGGGTTAAATAATAGACAGTAAGATCATTTGTGCCTTTTAGGGAAATCACATTTTCAGAAACTTAGAGAAATGCCTAGAAAGGGAGGTGTGGAGGTAAGAATAATGTTCTAACCTGAACTAAAAATAGCACTGAAAGTAGAAAAGGATAGAGCTAGAATTATTATTTAGAATTATTATTTAGGAGACAGAGAAACGACTTGGAGACTGAATATGGGGAATGAGGGAAAAGGATGCCTGACTCTCAGGTTTCAGATCTGACAAAAAGAGAGAGAGGTAGAGAATACAGAGGGGAAAGCAAGTTTGGGATAAGGGTATTTCCAGATTGAGTTCAATGACCCTGTGAGACAGCTGCAGAAACACCCCTGGTATTTCAATGAAACTCTGTAGCTCAGGAGAAAGACTTAAGAATTTATTCACAAATAGTTGGCAGTGAATTATTCAGGGAGAATGTATTAATGAAAAAGAGAAAAAATACACATAAACAACAAGGTCTTACTGTATAGTACAGGTAACTATATTCAAAATCCTGTAATAGTAATGAAAAAGAATATGAAAACGTGTAACTGTGTATATATGAACCAAATAATTTTGTTATACACTAGAAGCTAACACAACATTGTAAATCAGTTATACCTCAATAAAATAAATTTTAAAAAAGAAACAGGGGAAAAAAAAGAATTAATAAGCTCAAATTTTATGACATAGTAATATTTAAGGACAGAGGATAGAGAAGTTAGGGAAGAACAGTAAAGACAGACCACAAAAGAGAAAATCAATGGTAAAACATTATTTTAAAAGTCAAGGAAGATGAAAAAAGGAACAGCGCACAGTACCAAAGGCTTCAGAAAAAACAAAAATTTTATAAAGACGACAAGCATCCATGGGATTTAGTAAACTGATAAGTCTTGGTACTCTTGCAATAATCATTTCAGTGGAGAGTTGGAGTCGGGGTAGTTACACAACAATAGCAATTGGAGAAAAGAGCTGAGAAAGTGAGATGGTAAGTATATACTATTCAGAAAGGTTTCCCTTTAAAATGAGGAGAGAGAAAAATGTGACCATACTAATGATCATCTAAACTGCAAAATTTTAAAAGCAAAAGAGGACCCTAAATGCACAAGAGACTTGAGATTATTTCAGCAACCAAGATCTATGGTCACCTTGGACAAGTAGAAGAGGTAAGGCTACAAAAGGCTATTTCTTAAAGGAAAAAGATATATACATATAAAAATACACATTGTTCTCATGTATATATGTATATATGTATGTATATATCTATCTACCTAAAGAAAAAAAGCTATATGCTTAAAAGTTACGTATTTCCAAACTAAATGGAAGAAATCAGAGAAAGAGCCTAAAAGTACCCAGAAAGAAATGTTCGACTAAGATTCCAGACAAGTTAGGACACAGCATCCTGAGCAAAGCTAATGAACTACAGAATGCAATTAATCAGGGAGGGAGGGGAATAATGACCTACAAATGAAAATTAGTGCAGGTAGGAGACAACAAATTGAGCATTTACATTTTTTTTTTAATTTTTTACAGAGTTTTCTTGTTTACTGCCACACATCAACCTGAGCATTTACATTTGATCATCTGTTTCTTCTGAAAAGTATAATCAAGAATGTTTATTTGCAGCACTCTATACAATAGCTAGAATATGGAAGCAACCTAGATGTCCATTGACGAATGAAGGGATAAAAAACCTCTGGTACATATATACAATGGAGTACTTCTCAGCTGTAAAAAGAAATGCAGACGAATCAGTCCTAATGTGGTGGACGGATCTAGAACCTATTATAAAAAGTGAAGTCAGTCAAAAAGAGAAAGACAAGTACAGTATACTAACATATATATGGAATCTAGTACGATGGTAATGATAACACATGCAGTGAAGTGATGGAAAAACAGACATACAGAACAGACATATGGACACTGTGCAGAATGAACAGTGGGTGGGAGGCATAGGGGGAGGAACATGGAAACCGGTACTATCATAGGTGAAAAAGATAGCTAGTGTCATTGTGCTGTGGGAATAGGGGATTTTATAAAGACGACAAGCATCCAATTTAGTAAACTGATAAGTCTTGGTACTCTTGCAATAATCATTTCAGTGGAGAGTTGGAGTCGGGGTAGTTACACAACAATAGCAATTGGAGAAAAGAGCTGAGAAAGTGAGATGGTAAGTATATACTATTCAGAAAGGTTTCCCTTTAAAATGAGGAGAGAAAAATGTGACCATACTAATGATCATCTAAACTGCAAAATTTTAAAAGCAAAAGAGGACCCTAAATGCACAAGAGACTTGAGATTATTTCAGCAACCAAGATCTATGGTCACCTTGGACAAGTAGAAGAGGTAAGGCTACAAAAGGCTATTTCTTAAAGGAAAAAGATATATACATATAAAAATACACATTGTTCTCATGTATATATGTATATATGTATGTATATATCTATCTACCTAAAGAAAAAAAGCTATATGCTTAAAAGTTACGTATTTCCAAACTAAATGGAAGAAATCAGAGAAAGAGCCTAAAAGTACCCAGAAAGAAATGTTCGACTAAGATTCCAGACAAGTTAGGACACAGCATCCTGAGCAAAGCTAATGAACTACAGAATGCAATTAATCAGGGAGGGAGGGGAATAATGACCTACAAATGAAAATTAGTGCAGGTAGGAGACAACAAATTGAGCATTTACATTTTTTTTTTAATTTTTTACAGAGTTTTCTTGTTTACTGCCACACATCAACCTGAGCATTTACATTTGATCATCTGTTTCTTCTGAAAAGTATAATCAAGAATGTTTATTTGCAGCACTCTATACAATAGCTAGAATATGGAAGCAACCTAGATGTCCATTGACGAATGAAGGGATAAAAAACCTCTGGTACATATATACAATGGAGTACTTCTCAGCTGTAAAAAGAAATGCAGACGAATCAGTCCTAATGTGGTGGACGGATCTAGAACCTATTATAAAAAGTGAAGTCAGTCAAAAAGAGAAAGACAAGTACAGTATACTAACATATATATGGAATCTAGTACGATGGTAATGATAACACATGCAGTGAAGTGATGGAAAAACAGACATACAGAACAGACATATGGACACTGTGCAGAATGAACAGTGGGTGGGAGGCATAGAGGGAGTAACATGGAAACCTATACTATCGTATGTGAAAAAGATAGCTATTGTCATTGTGCTGTGGGAATAGGGGATCCTACAGAGGTGTTGTGTGACGGCCTGAAGAGGTGAGATGAGGGGGACTAGGGTGGGAGGAGGGAGGGAAACAGGGAATGTACATAGGACTGATCTGGGATTATACATACCTGTGGACAACGGAACTCTGTAAAAGTGAAAAGTAAAATAAAAATAAGTATATAAAAAAAGAATGTACACAAGCATATACGAGATGGTAGCCTGAACTGGGAAACAAGGTTTGAGAGATAAAGGTTTGGCAAAATCACCAAAGAAATTTAAGAAAGGTGCTAACTTAAGAAAAGCAAAAGAACTATCAAGCTATACAGAGAGCCCAGCTAAGCTGAAAACCACTGGCTTCCTAAGCCAATCATCTGTTAATGGGTACCTGAGTTCTTCCCGTATCTTACCATACTACTCCAAGCAATCTACAAATTTAATGCAATCCATATCAAAATACTCATGACACTTTTCACAGAACTAGAAAAAATAATCCTAAAATTTACACAGAACCACACACAAAAAAAAAAAATGCCACAGCAATTGTTCTTTGGCTCCTGTGGGCCTCCCATCGCAGTGGCGTCTGTCGTCACAAAGCGCCGGCTCTTTCATGTGTGGGGGGCAGTGGATATATAGGAAATCTATCTTGCACTAAATTTTACTCGGACCTAAAACTGCTCTAAAAACTTAAGCTTATTTTTTTCAGTTATATTTATATTTTTTCATATTATTTTCCACTATAGGTTACTGTAACATATTGACTATAGCTCCCTGTGCTATACAGTAAATCCTTGTTGTTTACCTATTTTATAGCAGTGCTATACAATAGCTAGAATATGGAAGCAACCTAGATGTCCATTGACGAATGAAGGGATAAAAAACCTCTGGTACATATATACAATGGAGTACTTCTCAGCTGTAAAAAGAAATGCAGACGAATCAGTCCTAATGTGGTGGACGGATCTAGAACCTATTATAAAAAGTGAAGTCAGTCAAAAAGAGAAAGACAAGTACAGTATACTAACATATATATGGAATCTAGTACGATGGTAATGATAACACATGCAGTGAAGTGATGGAAAAACAGACATACAGAACAGACATATGGACACTGTGCAGAATGAACAGTGGGTGGGAGGCATAGAGGGAGTAACATGGAAACCTATACTATCGTATGTGAAAAAGATAGCTATTGTCATTGTGCTGTGGGAATAGGGGATCCTACAGAGGTGTTGTGTGACGGCCTGAAGAGGTGAGATGAGGGGGACTAGGGTGGGAGGAGGGAGGGAAACAGGGAATGTACATAGGACTGATCTGGGATTATACATACCTGTGGACAACGGAACTCTGTAAAAGTGAAAAGTAAAATAAAAATAAGTATATAAAAAAAGAATGTACACAAGCATATACGAGATGGTAGCCTGAACTGGGAAACAAGGTTTGAGAGATAAAGGTTTGGCAAAATCACCAAAGAAATTTAAGAAAGGTGCTAACTTAAGAAAAGCAAAAGAACTATCAAGCTATACAGAGAGCCCAGCTAAGCTGAAAACCACTGGCTTCCTAAGCCAATCATCTGTTAATGGGTACCTGAGTTCTTCCCGTATCTTACCATACTACTCCAAGCAATCTACAAATTTAATGCAATCCATATCAAAATACTCATGACACTTTTCACAGAACTAGAAAAAATAATCCTAAAATTTACACAGAACCACACACAAAAAAAAAAAATGCCACAGCAATTGTTCTTTGG
Organism: Tragulus kanchil; assembly: GCA_022376925.1. NCBI lineage: Eukaryota > Metazoa > Chordata > Mammalia > Artiodactyla > Tragulidae > Tragulus > Tragulus kanchil. Next base: position 48,660,915 of record JAIOJX010000029.1, on the reverse strand, counting down.
CTCCTGTGGGCCTCCCATCGCAGTGGCGTCTGTCGTCACAAAGCGCCGGCTCTTTCATGTGTGGGGGGCAGTGGATATATAGGAAATCTATCTTGCACTAAATTTTACTCGGACCTAAAACTGCTCTAAAAACTTAAGCTTATTTTTTTCAGTTATATTTATATTTTTTCATATTATTTTCCACTATAGGTTACTGTAACATATTGACTATAGCTCCCTGTGCTATACAGTAAATCCTTGTTGTTTACCTATTTTATAGCAGTGTACATCTATTAATAAAATACTCCTAGTATATCCTCCCCATCTCCTTTTCCCTTTGGCAACCATAAGTTTGTTTTCTGCCTCTGAGTCTGTTTCTGTCTTGTAAATAGATCCATTTGCATTACTTTACAGAAATAACAAATCCAACATTTCAGGGCTCATTCATGACAGACTTGTGATACAAATTTGGGTTTAATATAATCAGAAAAAAGCATGTTTGCAGCACCACTGAATGTGTTAAAGGCGAAAAAAACAAAAAACAATTAAAATCTCCATCAAAAAGAGACTTAGTATGTGTCAGTACATTCAATCAGTGGAGCACTGTATACACAGCTCTTAAAAGTCTAAGAACTGTATATACAGATCTCCAAGATTATTACATGAAGAAAACAAGGTTCAAAAGGGCATGAATACCATCACACTTTCCTCCAAGGAATACAAAGTAACTTAATAACCTTCATGTATCTTACAGCAGAACATGATCTGTTTTTCCAATGAAAAGTTTCAGGATAGAAAAGAACTAGCCAGAGAAAAGTCTGATGTCCCCAAGCTCAAAAACCAGCAAAGTACCATAACACTAAGGTAAAACGGAAGAAAAAGGATGTGTTCCAAAACGGAAAAGCCAATAAAGTTTTTCTAATGTCAACCTACAGAAGCCTCCATTCACCAAGATGCTCAACCAAAAAATCCAGAAGTCACTAAGTCCTGTTTATTCTATCTCCTGAATATCTTGAGTTAATTCACTACCACTGGGGACTCCCCTGGTAGTCTAGTGGCTAAGAATCCATGCTTCCAATGCAGGAGGGGACAGGTTCAGTCCCCGGTCAAGGAACTAGATCCAGCAATTGTTCTTTGGCTCCTGTGGGATCGCAGTGGCGTCTGTCGTCACAAAGCGCCGGCTCTTTCATGTGTGGGGGGCAGTGGATATATAGGAAATCTATCTTGCACTAAATTTTACTCGGACCTAAAACTGCTCTAAAAACTTAAGCTTATTTTTTTCAGTTATATTTATATTTTTTCATATTATTTTCCACTATAGGTTACTGTAACATATTGACTATAGCTCCCTGTGCTATACAGTAAATCCTTGTTGTTTACCTATTTTATAGCAGTGTACATCTATTAATAAAATACTCCTAGTATATCCTCCCATCCCCTTTTTCCCCTTTGGCAACCATAAGTTTGTTTTCTGCCTCTGAGTCTGTTTCTGTCTTGTAAATAGATCCATTTGCATTACTTTACAGAAATAACAAATCCAACATTTCAGGGCTCATTCATGACAGACTTGTGATACAAATTTGGGTTTAATATAATCAAAAAAAAGCATGTTTGCAGCACCACTGAATGTGTTAAAGGCGAAAAAAACAAAAAACAATTAAAATCTCCATCAAAAAGAGACTTAGTATGTGTCAGTACATTCAATCAGTGGAGCACTGTATACACAGCTCTTAAAAGTCTAAGAACTGTATATACAGATCTCCAAGATTATTACATGAAGAAAACAAGGTTCAAAAGGGCATGAATACCATCACACTTTCCTCCAAGGAATACAAAGTAACTTAATAACCTTCATGTATCTTACAGCAGAACATGATCTGTTTTTCCAATGAAAAGTTTCAGGATAGAAAAGAACTAGCCAGAGAAAAGTCTGATGTCCCCAAGCTCAAAAACCAGCAAAGTACCATAACACTAAGGTAAAACGGAAGAAAAAGGATGTGTTCCAAAACGGAAAAGCCAATAAAGTTTTTCTAATGTCAACCTACAGAAGCCTCCATTCACCAAGATGCTCAACCAAAAAATCCAGAAGTCACTAAGTCCTGTTTATTCTATCTCCTGAATATCTTGAGTTAATTCACTACCACTGGGGACTCCCCTGGTAGTCTAGTGGCTAAGAATCCATGCTTCCAATGCAGGAGGGGACAGGTTCAGTCCCCGGTCAAGGAACTAGATCCAATATGCTGCAACTAAGAATTCATATGCTGCAAACAAGAGCAAAGATTCTATGTGTCACAAATAAGGCTCAGTGCAGCCAAATAAATATATTTCTTTCAAATTTATAAAAAGAGATCACCACCACTACCATACTGCCACCATCCTACTATGAGCTAGTATAATATCTCACTGCTTAAATTAGTCTTCCAGTCTCTTGTGCTTTCTTCCAGTTTATTCTCCACAGTGTACCTAAAGTAGGAAAACTTCAACATGTCACTCATCTCCTTAAGAAGTCCTGGTTGATACCTCACTGCTCTCAGGATAAAGATCTAACTAGTTAATAGGTTTGGCTCTCTCTTTCCACATCCTGTCATATCCACTTAAATCAGTTATTCAAATGACGTTTTTCACTTCAACCTTTTTCACTGTGTTTTTTCTTTGGTCTAGCACACTTTTTCTTCTCCTCCCCCTATTAACCTGATTCATTTTTCAGGTCTCCCAAGAAGCATTCCTCCTCCTTCCAATCCTCCATCCTGCATCTGGAATAGATTCTCTTCCTACGTGCCTCCACAGTATCCCTTTCTCTACCATAACAGAGCTCTAAACTGACATTCTGTACATTCCCCATTCTAGCGTTTAACAGACTACTCTCATAATTTTTTATTATCTCCATTTCTACTGGACTAAAAGCTCTGTGAGAATAGAACCATACATCTCTCGTGCACAGTTGTATTCTAGTATCTAGCACCATGTTTGTTATTTAGTAGCCTATCAATAGGTAAAGAATTTGCCTGCCAATGCAGCAGACGTAAATTCGATCCTTGAGTTGGGAAGATTAAGAGGAGAAAACAGCAACCCACTGCAGTACTTTTATCTGAAAAATCCCATGGAGAGAGGAGGGTGGTGGGCCACAGCCCATGGAGTTGCAAAGAGTCGGACAGGACTGAGTGACTGAGGACACATGCGCACACACACACACACAATAGGTCAAAACTAAAAACTAATTTTTGAATGAACTGTGACAAACTTTTTTTCCTGAGATCAGTTGACTGTTAACAAAACATGAAATAGGATTTTAGGGTTTTTTTAATGAGAATGAAATATCTCAGTATCCATTTGCTCATGCTACTCTAAAGTACACAGTTGTTTCAGGGGTAATGCAGTCAGTGTTCCCTCCCAACTCTTTATCCTCAAAAACAAGAATGCTTATTCTAAACATAATATAAAGTAACTATACAACCCTATGAGAATCTAACAGAATGTTTAACTTGATTTTTGATCTGGATCATTTTTAAAGTCTTTAAAAAGTTGTGAGGAGAGTCAAATAAAATAACTTCCAAAAGGTAATCTATAAACTATTATTTCTGGCTTTGCCTAGTTCAGGACACAGCATTCATTCTACAAGAAACCTACAAAGTCAGGGTGAATACAACCAGAAAGGAGTATCCAGAAAGGAGTTAACATGGCAAGCCTAACACTGAGATCCTGAGAAAGATCTGCTTGTAAGACAGGCCTTTACTGGGCATCAAGAAACTTGACTGGTAAACAGTTTTCTACACTGATATGAAACTTTCTCTAAGTGTTAAGTGTGGCTTACTGTAACTAAACTGTACAAAATGGTTTATGCTGAAGACCTTCTTTTCTTTTGAAAGTATGGATTTGGTACATGCTGTCAAAAGTTCCTACATGGTCAGTATCTAATAAAAACCTTGGGCACTATCTGATCAGTCCAAATAACAGGACATTATTCAAGAACTTAAATGCCTTTTGTGTGACTCTACTGGAAAAGGATTCTTAGAAGTCTACACCTGGTTTTCTCTGGATCTAGCTCCATGTACCTTTTCCTTTGCTGATTTATATGAGCTTTATAACCTCTCATTGTAATAAACTTTAGTTCTGAGTTTGACTGTATGTTGAGTACTGTGAGTTCTTCCAGCGAATCAATAAACCTGGGGTGGTCTTCAGAGCCCCCAGAACAATAAAGAAAATGTATTCATAGAGTATGTACAATGTCTTTCTGTCTGGAGTGATAATACAACAACAGAACACAGAAGCAGACCTCTTTCCCTAGTGTCATTAAAAAACAAAAGCAAGGTCGGTTCTCTTTGAGCCAACCCGTTGTTCTGATAGCGTGGGTTCTCCTTTGAGTCGACCCGCTGTTCTAGCAGCGTCTTCCATGCTGATTCTCCCTTAAACCAGCCCGCTGTACTGTCAGCAACTCTCCCTTCCCCCACTCTAATGAACTTTACTTTCCTCTCAAAAAAAAAAAAAAAAAAAAGGCAAAAGCAAAAAGTAGAGAATGGAAATTGGTGCAGTCCCTATGGAAAACAGAACTGCAGTTCCACCAAAAGAAAAAAAAGGACTACCATATGAACCAGCAATCCCATTCCTGGGCTTATATTCAAAGAAAATGAAAACGATTCAAAAAGATACATGAGTCGCAATGTTCACAGAAGCATCACTTGCTGTTTAATTAATAAGTCATGCCTGACTCTTTTGCAACCCCAATGTAGCTCACCAGGCTCCTCTGTCCAGGGGATTCTCCAAGCAAGAACACTGGAGTGGGTTGCCATTCTCTCCTCCAGGCAATCTTCCCAGATCAGGGATCAAACTCATGTCTCCTGTACTGCCAAGTGTATTCTTCAGCAGTCAAATAAAATAACTTCCAAAAGGTAATCTATAAACTATTATTTCTGGCTTTGCTTAGTTCGGGACACAGCATTCATTCTACAAGAAACAGTCAGCCACCAGGGTAACCTGCTACCTAGCTAGAGACTACACTTTTCATCCACCTTTGCATCTACACATTGCCATATTACTAAATTCAAGTTAGCAGACTACAAGAGGAACGGGCATGTGCAACTTCTAGGCCACCTCCCTAAATACACATTGCTTTTCCTTCTCTCTTTGCCCCTTCCATAACTGAGAAACAGCAACAATTTAGCCCAGCCCTTTGGACTCAGAAGGGGAAATCACATGATAAAGACGGCAGAGATGTCCTAACAGACCTACCAGTTTGGATCATTAGATAACATCCTAAAACTGCACTGTCTACAGGCCAAGAACTGCTTACCTACTTTAAAAAAAAGTTAATATACAAGACAGATCATTTTGTTTTACTGTATCTTGCTATCTCTATTATAAACCTTAGCTTGCACCCTAATACACAATTCTGGGTCTGAGTCTCACTTAAGCAAACTTTCCCTTTCCAGGGTCAGAATTCCGTAGTTTTATAGCTTCTGGTCTTACATTTAGGTCTTTAATTCATTTAGAGTTTATTTTTATGTATGGTATTAGGAAGTGTTCTAACTTCATTTTACACGTAGCTGCCTAATTTTCCCGGCACCACTTATTAAAGACACTGTCTTTCCTCCATTGTACATTTTTGCCTCTTCTATCAAAGATAAGGTGCCCACAGGTACATAGATTTATCTCTGGGCTTTCTATCTTGTCCCATTGATCTACATTTGTATTTCTGTGCTGGTACCATACTGTCTTTTTTATCTTTTAAAAAAAACATTTATTTCATTTATTTATCTTTTGGGGGTGGGGTGGGGAGGGAGGGGGACGGGCGGGCCACTTCTATTGGTCTCCAGAAGCAATCTAGTGCTGCAACAGAAGCATCACTTGCTGTTTAATTAATAAGTCATGCCTGACTCTTTTGCAACCCCAATGTAGCTCACCAGGCTCCTCTGTCCAGGGGATTCTCCAAGCAAGAACACTGGAGTGGGTTGCCATTCTCTCCTCCAGGCAATCTTCCCAGATCAGGGATCAAACTCATGTCTCCTGTACTGCCAAGTGTATTCTTCAGCAGTCAAATAAAATAACTTCCAAAAGGTAATCTATAAACTATTATTTCTGGCTTTGCTTAGTTCGGGACACAGCATTCATTCTACAAGAAACAGTCAGCCACCAGGGTAACCTGCTACCTAGCTAGAGACTACACTTTTCATCCACCTTTGCATCTACACATTGCCATATTACTAAATTCAAGTTAGCAGACTACAAGAGGAACGGGCATGTGCAACTTCTAGGCCACCTCCCTAAATACACATTGCTTTTCCTTCTCTCTTTGCCCCTTCCATAACTGAGAAACAGCAACAATTTAGCCCAGCCCTCTGGACTCAGAAGGAAATCACATGATAAAGACGGCAGAGATGTCCTAACAGACCTACCAGTTTGGATCATTAGATAACATCCTAAAACTGCACTGTCTACAGGCCAAGAACTGCTTACCTACTTTAAAAAGTTAATATACAAGACAGATCATTTTGTTTTACTGTATCTTGCTATCTCTATTATAAACCTTAGCTTGCACCCTAATACACAATTCTGGGTCTGAGTCTCACTTAAGCAAACTTTCCCTTTCCAGGGTCAGAATTCCGTAGTTTTATAGCTTCTGGTCTTACATTTAGGTCTTTAATTCATTTAGAGTTTATTTTTATGTATGGTATTAGGAAGTGTTCTAACTTCATTTTACACGTAGCTGCCTAATTTTCCCGGCACCACTTATTAAAGACACTGTCTTTCCTCCATTGTACATTTTTGCCTCTTCTATCAAAGATAAGGTGCCCACAGGTACATAGATTTATCTCTGGGCTTTCTATCTTGTCCCATTGATCTACATTTGTATTTCTGTGCTGGTACCATACTGTCTTTTTTATCTTTTAAAAAAAACATTTATTTCATTTATTTATCTTTTGGGGGGTGGGGTGGGGAGGGAGGGGGACGGGCGGGCCACTTCTATTGGTCTTTCATTTGTCCATTTTCATCTATCTTTTGTTCTTTGGCTCTTGTGGGCCTCCCATCGCAGTGGCCTCTGTTGTCGCAAAGCGCTGGCTCTGGGCGCATGCGCTTCAGAGCTCCAGATCGGTAACTGGACACATCCGTCCAGCCGCTCTGCGGCACGTGGGATCTTCCCAGACCAGGGACTGAACCAGCGCCCCTTGCACGCAAGGCGGTGTCCCTACCCACTGGACCACCAGGGAAGCCCCCATACTGTCTTGATGATGACACCTTTGCAGCATAGCCTGAAGTCCAGCTCCATTCTTTCTCAAGACTGCTTTGCCTTTTGTGTTTGTTAGGTCGGTGGAGGCTCATGGGCCTAGCCATTCCAGGAGGCAGCGGTCTCAAAAGATTTCCTGCTGACTCATCACTGGCACCATCTGCATCTGGAGTTTTCCCGCCAGACCTAGTACAGTTCAAACAAAGAAAATGCCTCTGCGCAGGAGCAAGACCTTGCCCCTCCCCTGACTTGACCCTGAAAAGCTAAAAGCCCCCTACCCCCACCTCTGGGGGAGACTTCACTGGCCCACCTCTTGGACCCGTGAACCTCGCCCAGGAGCAAGATCCCAATAAAACTTAACTTTTTGCTTTTAATTTGGCCGATTTGCCTGTCTCTTGCTGCGACAAGATCTTACAGTTTCCATATACATTGTGAAATTATTTGTTCTAGTTCTGTGAAAAGCACCATTGGTAGTTCGATAGGGATCGCAATGAACCTCTAGATTGCTTTAGGTAGTATAGTCATTTTTACAATATTGATTCTTCCAATCCAAGAACATGGTATCTCTCTCCATCTGTTTGTATTGTTTTTGATTTCTTTCATCACTGTCTTACAGTTTTCTGCATACAGACAGGTATTTTATCACTTCAGGTACATAGATTTATCTCTGGGCTTTCTATCTTGTCCCATTGATCTACATTTGTATTTCTGTGCTGGTACCATACTGTCTTTTTTATCTTTTAAAAAAAACATTTATTTCATTTATTTATCTTTTGGGGGTGGGGTGGGAGGGAGGGACGGGGGGGCCACTTCTATTGGTCTTTCCTTTATCTATTTTCATCTATCTTTTGTTCTTTGGCTCTTGTGGGCCTCCCATCGCGGTGGCCTCTGTTGTCGCAGAGCACCGGCTCTGGGCGCATGCGCTCCAGAGCTCCGGCTCGGTGATTGGACACATCAGTCCAGCCGCTCCGCGGCACGTGGGATCTTCCCAGGCCAGGGACTGAACCAGCGCCCCTTGCACGCAAGGCGGTGTCCCTACCCACTGGACCACCAGGGAAGCCCCCATACTGTCTTGATGATGACACCTTTGCAGCATAGCCTGAAGTCCAGCTCCATTCTTTCTCAAGACTGCTTTGCCTTTTGTGTTTGTTAGGTCGGTGGAGGCTCATGGGCCTAGCCATTCCAGGAGGCAGCGGTCTCAAAAGATTTCCTGCTGACTCATCACTGGCACCATCTGCATCTGGAGTTTTCCCGCCAGACCTAGTACAGTTCAAACAAAGAAAATGCCTCTGCGCAGGAGCAAGACCTTGCCCCTCCCCTGACTTGACCCTGAAAAGCTAAAAGCCCCCTACCCCCACCTCTGGGGGAGACTTCACTGGCCCACCTCTTGGACCCGTGAACCTCGCCCAGGAGCAAGATCCCAATAAAACTTAACTTTTTGCTTTTAATTTGGCCGATTTGCCTGTCTCTTGCTGCGACAAGATCTTACAGTTTCCATATACATTGTGAAATTATTTGTTCTAGTTCTGTGAAAAGCACCATTGGTAGTTCGATAGGGATCGCAATGAACCTCTAGATTGCTTTAGGTAGTATAGTCATTTTTACAATATTGATTCTTCCAATCCAAGAACATGGTATCTCTCTCCATCTGTTTGTATTGTTTTTGATTTCTTTCATCACTGTCTTACAGTTTTCTGCATACAGACAGGTATTTTATCACTTCAGGTAAGTTTATTCTTAAGTGTTTTATTCTTTTTGCTGCAAAAGTGAATAGGATTGTTTCCTTAATTTCTCTGATTTTTCAATGTTAGTGTATAGGAATGCAAGTGGGTTTTGTGTATTAATTTTATATCCTGTAACTTTACTATATTCATTGATTAGTGACAGTAATTTTCTGGTGGCATCTTTAGTGTTCTCTATGTAAAGAATCATATTATTTGCCAACAAAGAGTTTTACTTCTTATCCAGTCTGGATTCTTATTTCTTTTTCTTCTCTGATTGCTGTGGATAGCCAGTTTTTATTGTGAATTTACAATATGCCAGGCACTGTGCTAAATGCTTCTTACACATATGAAATTTAATCGTTTATTAATTTATGTAAATCCTTAACAACAACTGCATGAAATAAGTATTGTCATTCACATTAATAGTTATAGTACTTACCTATACAGCTAATAAATGACTGAACTTGGGACTTGTACCTTAGTCTTTCAGTTTTTGGTTTCTTTTTTTATGGGAGTAATGGATGTATATTTTTGGGGGGCCACTTTTATTGGTCTTTCATTTAGTAATTTTCATTCATCTTTGTTCTTTGGCCTGTGTGGGCCTCCCATCGCAGTGGCCTCTCAAGTTGCAGAGCACCGGCTCTGGGCACATGCGCTTCAGAGCTCTGGCTCGGTAGTTAGACACATTGGTCCAGCCGCTCTGCGGCACGTGGGATCTTCCCAGGCCAGGGATCGAACCGGCGCCCCTTGCACTGCAAGGCGGTGTCTTTACCCACTGGACCACCAGGGAAGCCCGTCTTTCAGTTTTAAAACCACTTAATTGCTATACTCTTTCCCATAAAATGTGTTCACATAAAATCTGTTCATAAAGCACGTTCACTGGCTTACTAAATCCAAAGGTTTGTACACCATTTGGAATATAAAAACAGAGAGATAATATTCACCCAGTAAAATTTTCACATACAAGAATTCTAAAACTTTCAGATATAAGCAGTAAAAAAAAAAAACCCCAAAGCACGAACATCACATATTCTTTAGCAAGGGAATAACATAATATAGGTGCTGTTTAAAAATAACAGAAAATCAGCCTGTAACTACCAGGACTGGACCTAGGATAATGATAAGGACAATGGCCACTAAAGGATCTGAGGGAGCAAAAATCAAAAATACTTAGTGTATAATTAAATACACTGTGGTACTAAGATGGTGCTAACTACTCCTCAAAATAACCCAGCGGTAGAAATAAGAAGACTAAACAAATTGACTTTGCAATTATCCTAAGATATTAGAGGGATGTCAAAATGAACGTGTCCTAAAGGCTTCCCTGGTGGTCCAGTGGGTAAGGACACCGCCTTGCAGTGCAAGGGGCGCCGGTTCGATCCCTGGCCTGGGAAGATCCCACGTGCTGCGGAACGGCTGCACCCATGTGCCGGAGCTCTGGAGTGCGTGCGCCCAGAGCCGGTGCTCTGAGACAACAGAGGGCACTGCGATGGGAGGCCCACGTGGGCCAAAGAACAAAGATGGATGAAAATGGACAAATGAAAGACCAACAGAAGTGGCCTGCCTGCTCCCCTCCCAAATAAATAAATCTTTAAAAATAAAATGTATATCCGGATATATTCTCTGTTAGGAAGTCAGGAACAGAGATATAATTTTGAAAATTAGCAGCAGGGAACTGACAGCCTCTACAGTAAAATCTTTTTGTTGTTGTTTCTCTTCCTGTTGTTACCTCCACTTCTAAAATGATCTCCACATTAACAGGTTTTTATCTATTTCTAGGCTGAGAAAATCTTAGCATTTCTGAGGCTATGAAAAGCTGAACAAAGCATACAGATAAACCTAGAAGCATCCATTTTTTTAGCGAGAGCTTGCCAGTAAGTTTAACTTTGAGGTTACACAGAATAAACAGTACTGTTAAAAATAGTCTGCTGAAATTTCATATATTTATGAACAGTAGTCACCCTGAAGGCCACTGGCTTACTAAATCCAAAGGTTTGTACACCATTTGGAATATAAAAACAGAGAGATAATATTCACCCAGTAAAATTTTCACATACAAGAATTCTAAAACTTTCAGATATAAGCAGTAAAAAAAAAACCCCAAAGCACGAACATCACATATTCTTTAGCAAGGGAATAACATAATATAGGTGCTGTTTAAAAATAACAGAAAATCAGCCTGTAACTACCAGGACTGGACCTAGGATAATGATAAGGACAATGGCCACTAAAGGATCTGAGGGAGCAAAAATCAAAAATACTTAGTGTATAATTAAATACACTGTGGTACTAAGATGGTGCTAACTACTCCTCAAAATAACCCAGCGGTAGAAATAAGAAGACTAAACAAATTGACTTTGCAATTATCCTAAGATATTAGAGGGATGTCAAAATGAACGTGTCCTAAAGGCTTCCCTGGTGGTCCAGTGGGTAAGGACACCGCCTTGCAGTGCAAGGGGCGCCGGTTCGATCCCTGGCCTGGGAAGATCCCACGTGCTGCGGAACGGCTGCACCCATGTGCCGGAGCTCTGGAGTGCGTGCGCCCAGAGCCGGTGCTCTGAGACAACAGAGGGCACTGCGATGGGAGGCCCACGTGGGCCAAAGAACAAAGATGGATGAAAATGGACAAATGAAAGACCAACAGAAGTGGCCTGCCTGCTCCCCTCCCAAATAAATAAATCTTTAAAAATAAAATGTATATCCGGATATATTCTCTGTTAGGAAGTCAGGAACAGAGATATAATTTTGAAAATTAGCAGCAGGGAACTGACAGCCTCTACAGTAAAATCTTTTTGTTGTTGTTTCTCTTCCTGTTGTTACCTCCACTTCTAAAATGATCTCCACATTAACAGGTTTTTATCTATTTCTAGGCTGAGAAAATCTTAGCATTTCTGAGGCTATGAAAAGCTGAACAAAGCATACAGATAAACCTAGAAGCATCCATTTTTTTAGCGAGAGCTTGCCAGTAAGTTTAACTTTGAGGTTACACAGAATAAACAGTACTGTTAAAAATAGTCTGCTGAAATTTCATATATTTATGAACAGTAGTCACCCTGAAGGCCACTATTTGTCTGGATTCAAATACATTTACTATGCTTCCATCCAGTGCTTTTATTGTTCTGTTATTACTGTTTTTTGTTTAAAAAAAAAATTTGATGATTTCTCTGGCGGTACAGTGTATAAGAATCCATCTCCCAATGGAGGGGACAATCCCTGGTCTGGGACGATTTTGCACCTGGTGGCAGCAACTAAGCCCATGTGCCACAACTACTGAAACCCAAGCACTCTAGAGCCTGTGCTCTGCAACAAGAGAAGCCACTGTAATAAGAAGCCTGAACACCACAGCTAGAGAAAGTCTGTGCACAGCAAAGATGACACAAGGCAACCAAAAAAAAAAGATTTTTCTGAGGCAGACCATTTACTGAATTTGTTAAAACACTGTTTCAGTTTTAAGTTTTGGTTTCTGGGCCTTGAGGCATGTGGGATCTTAGTTGCCTGACCAGGGACTGAACCCACACCCTCTGGATTGGAAGGCGAGGCCTTAACCACTGAATTGCCAGGAAGTCTCCCATCATTATGACTGAGACTCAAATAGTCTCAATTTGTCTAGAAGGAGGCTTTTGAAGTTAGCTATTGAATTCCCTTAACATGACACAAGTAGTCTTTGGTAGCTTTCTTGATTTGGAGAGGACAAATGAAAGACCAACAGAAGTGGCCTGCCTGCTCCCCTCCCAAATAAATAAATCTTTAAAAATAAAATGTATATCCGGATATATTCTCTGTTAGGAAGTCAGGAACAGAGATATAATTTTGAAAATTAGCAGCAGGGAACTGACAGCCTCTACAGTAAAATCTTTTTGTTGTTGTTTCTCTTCCTGTTGTTACCTCCACTTCTAAAATGATCTCCACATTAACAGGTTTTTATCTATTTCTAGGCTGAGAAAATCTTAGCATTTCTGAGGCTATGAAAAGCTGAACAAAGCATACAGATAAACCTAGAAGCATCCATTTTTTTAGCGAGAGCTTGCCAGTAAGTTTAACTTTGAGGTTACACAGAATAAACAGTACTGTTAAAAATAGTCTGCTGAAATTTCATATATTTATGAACAGTAGTCACCCTGAAGGCCACTATTTGTCTGGATTCAAATACATTTACTATGCTTCCATCCAGTGCTTTTATTGTTCTGTTATTACTGTTTTTTGTTTAAAAAAAAAATTTGATGATTTCTCTGGCGGTACAGTGTATAAGAATCCATCTCCCAATGGAGGGGACAATCCCTGGTCTGGGACGATTTTGCACCTGGTGGCAGCAACTAAGCCCATGTGCCACAACTACTGAAACCCAAGCACTCTAGAGCCTGTGCTCTGCAACAAGAGAAGCCACTGTAATAAGAAGCCTGAACACCACAGCTAGAGAAAGTCTGTGCACAGCAAAGATGACACAAGGCAACCAAAAAAAAAAGATTTTTCTGAGGCAGACCATTTACTGAATTTGTTAAAACACTGTTTCAGTTTTAAGTTTTGGTTTCTGGGCCTTGAGGCATGTGGGATCTTAGTTGCCTGACCAGGGACTGAACCCACACCCTCTGGATTGGAAGGCGAGGCCTTAACCACTGAATTGCCAGGGAAGTCTCCCATCATTATGACTGAGACTCAAATAGTCTCAATTTGTCTAGAAGGAGGCTTTTGAAGTTAGCTATTGAATTCCCTTAACATGACACAAGTAGTCTTTGGTAGCTTTCTTGATTTGGAGAGGACAAGATTTTCTATGTTCATTTTGTACATTTTCCGCCCCAGACCTGGAATCAACTATTTCTCCAAAGAGTCCTGATTATGAAGGCTATGGTTTTGCTGGTCTTTTAATTCACAAAATATACCTGAGACTTATGCGGACCAAGAGGTTATCTAAAAGAAAGCAAATATAACTCAATCATCATATCATTTTGAATTCTCAGAAAGGAAAAATTAAGGATTCTTTTTCATTATCAATCTAAAGTTAATACTTAAAAATTGGGATGTCTAAAAGAAACAGATTTTAGAGGAGTCTTTGTGCTATGGATTATTCACAAATAAGAACTGAAACACATTAATTCAGAATCACAATGACTCTACAGGCACATATAATAAAAGCAAATGCTTGGAAAATTACGGATCATCTCAAGGATACCAATTCTATAGGTCATTCAATTTTCCTTCAAATAATTTTGTTGCTAATAGTTTAAACTGCTAACAACTCTCAAAATAACCTCAAAACCACACAAAAAACTTTTAATAGCTCTAGTATCATTCACTTTCATTTCTCGTGACAATCCTAAAAGTCCAAGCCCTCAAGATTTCATTCATAGATATAGTCATTTTTTTAACTTTAGGCTCTCCTACAAACTTATTCCTTTCCAAGTCTACACTTAATTCCACCCCTTCTGATCTCCTGCTCAATCTTACTTGTTTCTTACAACTCTGGTTTGTTTCTTCCACCCATTTACCTCTAAAAATCTCTATACTATGTTATTTCCACATTTCCCTCCCTTCTAAACCAATGTTGAAAAAGTTGGTTACCTGTAGCCTCTTTAATGCCCTATTCAACCTTAGAATGTGCACATTTGACATCTATTCCCTGATGCCCTCTCATCTCATCCAATTTCCAACATACTACCATTTTCAAGCTATCTTTCTGAATTCAGATGATCTGGAGACCAGGTATATATGGTTTTTTAAAACCATCACATACATAATACAATACTACTCAGCAATGAAAACAAATTACTTAGGGGCTTCCCTGGTAGCTCAGTGGTAAAGCGTTCGCCTGCCAGTGCAGGAGACACAGGTTCAATCTCTGACCCAGGAAGATCCCACATGCTACGGAGCAACTACGTCTGTGAGCCACAACTACTGAGCCTCTGCTCTAGAGTCTCAGAGCCACAACTGTTGAGCCCACGTGCCACAACTATTGAAGCCCGTGTGCCTTAGAGCCCAAGTTCCATAACAAGAGAAGTCACAGTAACAAGAAGCCTGCCCACCTCAACTAGAGAGTAGCCCCCACTCCCTGCAACTAGAGAAGAGCCTGTGACAGCAGTGAAGTCAGAATAGCCATAAAAAAAAAAAAAGATAAAAACAGGATAAAAATCTTCCAAAAAAACCCAAAAAGATTACTTACTATACACAATAACATGAACGAATCACAAGTTTTTATATTAAGTGAAAAAAAAAACTGATACAAAAGACTACTAGTATGTGATTTAATTTATATGACATTCTGAAAAGAATAAAACTATAGGGACAAAAATCAGATGATTGGTTGTCAGGGTTGGTTGGTTTAGAAAACTTTGAGCTTTAAAAACCTCAAAACCACACAAAAACTTTTAATAGCTCTAGTATCATTCACTTTCATTTTCGTGACAATCCTAAAAGTCCAAGCCCTCAAGATTTCATTCATAGATATAGTCATTTTTTTAACTTTAGGCTCTCCTACAAACTTATTCCTTTCCAAGTCTACACTTAATTCCACCCCTTCTGATCTCCTGCTCAATCTTACTTGTTTCTTACAACTCTGGTTTGTTTCTTCCACCCATTTACCTCTAAAAATCTCTATACTATGTTATTTCCACATTTCCCTCCCTTCTAAACCAATGTTGAAAAAGTTGGTTACCTGTAGCCTCTTTAATGCCCTATTCAACCTTAGAATGTGCACATTTGACATCTATTCCCTGATGCCCTCTCATCTCATCCAATTTCCAACATACTACCATTTTCAAGCTATCTTTCTGAATTCAGATGATCTGGAGACCAGGTATATATGGTTTTTTAAAACCATCACATACATAATACAATACTACTCAGCAATGAAAACAAATTACTTAGGGGCTTCCCTGGTAGCTCAGTGGTAAAGCGTTCGCCTGCCAGTGCAGGAGACACAGGTTCAATCTCTGACCCAGGAAGATCCCACATGCTACGGAGCAACTACGTCTGTGAGCCACAACTACTGAGCCTCTGCTCTAGAGTCTCAGAGCCACAACTGTTGAGCCCACGTGCCACAACTATTGAAGCCCGTGTGCCTTAGAGCCCAAGTTCCATAACAAGAGAAGTCACAGTAACAAGAAGCCTGCCCACCTCAACTAGAGAGTAGCCCCCACTCCCTGCAACTAGAGAAGAGCCTGTGACAGCAGTGAAGTCAGAATAGCCATAAAAAAAAAAAAAGATAAAAACAGGATAAAAATCTTCCAAAAAAACCCAAAAAGATTACTTACTATACACAATAACATGAACGAATCACAAGTTTTTATATTAAGTGAAAAAAAAAACTGATACAAAAGACTACTAGTATGTGATTTAATTTATATGACATTCTGAAAAGAATAAAACTATAGGGACAAAAATCAGATGATTGGTTGTCAGGAACTGGAGTGAAGGAGGGGAGAATCACAACAAAAAGGGTTACAAGGGAATTTCTGATGTGATAAGAAAACTCTATACCTCTACTGTGGTGGTAATTATATGACTATACATTTGTCAAATCAAAAAAAAGAGAACACAAATAAATTGAATTTTAATATATCCAAATTATATCTCAATAAAGCATACCTTTAAAAAATACTTCACAGATGATTATAATGCATTAATCTAAATATTTTTAAATCTCTACCTCCATCCCCAACCATCTGCCTGAGAAAATATCTGAATCTCAGAATAGCTCAAATTTATTAAGTACACCTAAATTTGCTTATTTTATCCATCATGCCTACTCTTGCCTCTTGTATTCCTTACCTGATTAATGGCACTACAATTATCCATGTCCCAGTCTCCCAACAGAGTAGATTCAGCCACAACTATTTCTTCACATTTCATATTTAAACACTGAATTCTTTCTTCCAAATACATAGCACCTCTTTTCCCATCCTTCTGCGACTGTTACGACCTATTTTCTCTAACCTGTAATAAATGTAATAGTGCTTTATTTCACTGTCAACTGCTTCTAGTCGCTGCCCATTCTGTCACATGTCTGTGACATTCTGTCACAATGCCATCTGAGATAACATCCTAAAACACAAAGCTGATTACATTATACACACCACTAGCTCCTAGTTGCATAGTATACACAACTCTGCTTATAATGTGAGCTCCAGCACGATTGCCCCCAACTTCTCATATCTTGTCATTCCCTTATATGCAAATCATGAAACTCAAGAGTCACAAATTTGCCACAGTCTTTCCATACGCTATACCTATGAGCATGCCTTAACTGTAAATACCTCTCCCTTTATTTCATTCAACCTCAAAATCCAGGGTATCTTATATCTAGGATGAAGCTCAATGCCATCTCCTCTAACAAAAACAGATGTAACCACAAAACAGAGATAATATCCCCTTAAGCACTCTCAGAATTATTTACATAGCTCTGGAGAAGAACTCAGACTCTCTTGGAAAGCAAGATCAAACCAGTCAATTTTAAAGGAAATCAACTCTGAATATTCACTGGAAGGACTGATGCTGAAGCTGAAGCACCAAGAGTCTGGCCACCTGATGTGAAGAGCGGACTCACTGGAAATGACTCTGATGCTGGAGAAGACGGCAAAAGAGGATGTGATGGCTTAATGGCATCACCAATTCATTGCACATGAATTTGGGCAAACTCCAGGAGGAGGAACAAAGAAGTCCTGCATGTTGCAGTCCATGGGTTCCCAAATAGTTGGACATGACTTAGCAAGTGAACAACAAAAATTAGAGCACATTATAGTCATCTACTTAACACTTACTAGGCATTTACGTATCAGTCTCACAGTCTAAACTAAGAGCTCCTAAAGGAGAAGTCCTTAATGTCAAGTTTACTAACCTATAAGGAATCTGTGGTTCGATGTGCAAAAGAAACTGGATAGAAGGGAAAAAATGGTGTGTTTTATTTTCACTAACTCTAACCCAGTTTAGCATTTCCTTCAATTAAAATGTAGGCAACAACCCTGAATAGTATTAGTAATTCCTCTAACTTCTGATCACCAAGGGGAATCATAGATAGTTGTGTGTTTTTTTTTTTTTAAAGATTTATTTATTTATTTATTTATTGGGCGGGGGTCGGGTTGGGGAGGGAGGGGAGCGGGCGGGCCACTTCTATTGGTCTTTCATTTCTCTGTTTTCATCCGTCTTTGTTCTTTGGCCCGTGTGGGCCTCCCATCACGGTGGCGTCTGTTGTCGCAGAGCGCCAGCCCTGCGCGCATGCGCCCCAGAGCTCCGGCTCAGTAATTGGACACATCGGTCCAGCTGCTCCGCGGCACGTGGGATCTTCCCAGGCCAGGGCTCAAACCGGCGCCCCTTGCACTGCAAGGCGGTGTCCCCACCCACTGGACCACCAGGGGAAGCCCTCATAGATAGTTTTAACAGACCACGGTTGACGCAGATATTTGAGAAAAATTGTCTATCTGCATTATTTCAAAATTACAGTACTTACTAGATCCACAAATTCTTTTCAATACTTAATGAGTTAATATGCAAACCACATTACTGTGCCACAAACTTAACATTCTGACCACTATTTCTATACGAGTTTCCTTTACAATCCTATGTATTTTATGTGTTTATAAACATCTTTCTAAGAATAGATCTAAAGTCTTTCCAAGCCGCCAAAGGAATATCTGATAGGAAAAGGGGCTTCCCTGGTGGTCCAGTGGGTAGAGTTTCTCTTGCAGTGCAAGGGGCACCAGTTCGATTCCTGGCACAGGAAGATCCCACATGCCATGGAACAGCTGGACCAGTGAGCCAGCGCTCTGGAGCGCATGCGTCCAGAGCCAGTGTTTTGCAACGAGAGAGGCCACTGCGATGGGAGGCCCACGGAGGCCAAAGAATTAAGATGGCTAAAAATAAATAAATGGCTCTGAGCTTGGCGGCGGGTCGGAGCTGGGGCTGCAGCTGAGCAGCTCTGGTCCTGGCCCTTCTACCCCTCCGCTCCCCGCCGCCACCTGACGCCGGGCCTGACGTCACCACGCCGGAGGCCGCCATTAGAGAGCCGAGCTTCGGGGCTAGAGCGAATGGCGGAGGGCAGGGGCCGGTGGCTGAGCACAGAGGGGCGAGCCGGAGGGCCTGCGCTATCGCCGAGCAGCCACCAGTGCCTGCACGAGTACCCCGGGAGCCGGCGGCGGCGTGTGCATGTGGCCCGTGTGCAGGCGGCGGCGCGGGAGGAGGGCGGAGCAGCAACCGGTTCGGGCGGGTGGCATCATGGACGAGAAGGTGTTCACCAAGGAGCTGGACCAGTGGGTCGAGCAGCTGAACGAGTGCAAGCTGTCGTCCGAGTCCCAGGTCAAGAGCCTCTGCTGAGAAGGCTAAAGAAATCCTGACAAAGGAATCCAATGTGCAAGAAGTTCGATGTCCAGTCACTGTCTGTGGGGACATGCACGGGCAATTTCATGATCTTATGGAACTGTTTAGAATTGGTGGCAAATCACCAGATACAAATTACTTGTTTATGGGTGATTATGTTGACAGAGGATATTACTCAGTGGAGACAGTCACTCTGCTCGTAGCTCTTAAGGTTCCTTACCGTGAACGTATCACCATTCTTCGAGGAAATCACGAGAGCAGACAGATCACACAAGTATATGGTTTCTATGATGAGTGCTTAAGGAAATATGGAAATGCAAATGTTTGGAAATACTTTACAGATCTTTTTGACTACCTTTCTCTCACTGCCTTGGTGGATGGGCAGATCTTCTGTCTACATGGTGGCCTCTCACCATCCATAGATACACTGGATCACATCAGAGCACTTGATCGCCTTCAAAAAGTTCCCCATGAGGGTCCAATGTGTGACTTGCTGTGGTCAGATCCAGATGACCGTGGAGGTTGGTGTATATCTCCTCGAGGAGCTGGTTACACCTTTGGGCAGGATATTTCTGAGACATTTAATCATGCCAATGGCCTCACGTTGGTGTCTAGAGCTCATCAGCTGGTGATGGAGGGATATAACTGGTTCCATGACCGAAATGTAGTAACAATTTTCAGTGCTCCAAACTATTGTTACTGTTGTGGTAACCAAGCTGCAATCATGGAACTTGATGATACTCTAAAATACTCTTTCTTGCAGTTTTACCCAGCACCTCACAGAGGCGAGCCACACGTTACTCACCGTACCCCAGACTACTTCCTGTAATGAAATTTTAAACTTGTACAGTATTGCCATGAACCATATGTTGACCTAATGGATACGGAAAGAGCAACAGTAACTCCACAAGTGTCAGAGAACAGTTAACATTCAAAAAAACTTGTTTTCACACGGACCAAAAAGATGTGCCATATAAAAATACAAAGCCTCTTGTCATCAACAGCCATGACCACTTTAGAATGAACCAGTTCATTGCAGGCTGAAGCGACATTGTTGGTCAAGAAGCCAGTTTCTGGCGTAGCGCTATTTGTAGTTACTTTGCTTTCTCTGAGAGACTGCAGATAATAAGATGTAAACATTAACACCTCGTGAATACAATTTAACTTCCATTTAGCTATAGCTTTACTCAGCATGACTGTAGATAAGAGTAGCAGCAAACAATCATTGGAGCTTAATGAACATTTTTAAAAATAAGTACCGAGGCCTCCCCTCTACTTGTGAGTTTTGAAATTGTTTTATTTTCAGGGATACCGTTTAATTGTATGATTTGTCTGCACTCAGTTTATTTTTCCTTCTCAAATCTCAGCCTCATGTTGTTCTATGTTACTGTCAGAACCTGGCGAGTTGTTTTGAACCGAACTGTTTTTTCCTCCCTCCTGTAAGACGATGTCACTGCACAAGAGCACTGCAGTGTTTTTCATAATAAACTTGTGAACTAAGAACTGAAAAAAAAAAATAAATAAATAAATAAATGAAGGACCACTAAAGGAGGCCAAAATTTAAAAAAAGACTTCCTCCCCTAGAGAATCTCATTGTTTTTCTTAGGCTCTGCTCTGAATATGGCATTTAAAAACAAACAAAAAAAAGTGCACAAAATGTGCTTACCACATGAATGAATCAATGTATGTTTGAAGTCAATTTTTTAGCTCCTTTGCATTTGAAACATTTAAAACATAATCAAGATGGTCTTTATTTTACAAACAGTATAAAGGCAATTTATCAGATACAACATCTTATGTTACCTCTAAGAAAGTAAAATTGAACAAGTCTTGAGAAACAGACTTTTAAGAGCTTTAACTTCAATGTCAGCTTTGAAAAGTCATACACCTAATGTCTTTTAATGTCATTTTTTCATTATGTAAAGATTTTGGAAAGTTCATTCAAAAACACTCTTTCTTACTGTGAAGGAATAATGAGGTCAACTAATAAAGGTGACTCCCAGCATAGGTCTGCATGTTGAAGGAAGTAAGCAAGGTCAGATGACAAATAAATACCAAGAAAAGAATAAATGAAAAATTAAAATTATCTAGAAATACGATTTTAAACAGTTCCGAATTCTTAAAGCTCTAGAATATTTAGATATACCTGAAGTATTTTAAGAAAAGGTTATCAGATTTGAGGAAGAAGAGTCTGAGAAGCTTCTTCAGCCAGACAAATAATATTGTTTCCTCATGATCTCTCTCTCAGTTATCTATTAAGGATCGTTAAGTATCTCTTATTAATTCAAAACTCATTACAAAATTTTACAAAACTTTTATAAATATCATCTAAACAAATAAGTACATTTAAATGTGCTATGTATTCTGCATTAAGGCATACAGGAATAAACTGGACTCAAGCAAGTTGCCAGTTCCTCAGAAGTTCCTAGTTTCATAGAAGTATATCCACAAGTAAAAATAATTATGATCAAAGAAAGACTCTAATGCATAGTTAAGCTACAGTGGAACATTAGTGTTTGTTTAGTGTCTAGTTTCCAGCTCCAAACTACTATAAATAAGATATGAGATACCAAACAAACCTACGTAATACCAACTGGTACTAGAAGACAACAGGGCTTTTTTTTCCTGGCAAACAGTTATTTTATTGTGCATGCTATGTTTTCAGAAAGCTGAATAATCTTTCCTCTCTGCTTTTAAAATTAACATGTAAGATGTATCAACATATATTTAACTGAAGAATTTGGCAGGAAAAAATATTAAATCCCTAGGCATCTTTTGTTAACAACCAAAACAGTAAGGATAAGAAACAATTCACTGAAAAAAAATCCTATCTAATAATTTCATATATTCCTAATTTCAAATTCATATATTGAATACATAACATATTTTTAAGAAAGCATTCCTGAAGAGTAAGTGAAGAGTTTTATGCTAATAATTTTAATTTACTCCTTATAATAATTAATAAGTTGGAATAATTGAATTTAATAAATATATAAAAAGTATTTCTAACCTCTGGCTTCTAAAACATTGTTTCTAATTCTAAAAATTTTACTCCTCAAAAATCTATTACATGCTTAAGGAAAGCCAGACTGGATAGCTGGGATACTACTTAAATTTCCTACTACTACAAAACCATCCATAGATGTCAGCAATTAGAACAGGGTCTAACTACAGTGGAGCAGCACAAGGGAATTCTTTGGCCACAGGAACTGTTTCCTGTTGGTGGTGGTAGCTGTAATAATCCAGTCATGTATTACAAATGAAAATAAATACATGTATATGTTACTAGCGGCACTATTCACAATCCAGTTGCCAAGAGATGGAAAAAGCCTAAGTGTCCACTAACAAGTGAAAAGATAACAATTGGTTGTATAATATATACAAAGTGAAAAAGGATCTCTTATTAATTCAAAACTCATTACAAAATTTTAAAAAGCTTTTATAAATATCATCTAAACAAATAAGTACATTTAAATGTGCTATGTATTCTGCATTAAGGCATACAGGAATAAACTGGACTCAAGCAAGTTGCCAGTTCCTCAGAAGTTCCTAGTTTCATAGAAGTATATCCACAAGTAAAAATAATTATGATCAAAGAAAGACTCTAATGCATAGTTAAGCTACAGTGGAACATTAGTGTTTGTTTAGTGTCTAGTTTCCAGCTCCAAACTACTATAAATAAGATATGAGATACCAAACAAACCTACGTAATACCAACTGGTACTAGAAGACAACAGGGCTTTTTTTTCCTGGCAAACAGTTATTTTATTGTGCATGCTATGTTTTCAGAAAGCTGAATAATCTTTCCTCTCTGCTTTTAAAATTAACATGTAAGATGTATCAACATATATTTAACTGAAGAATTTGGCAGGAAAAAATATTAAATCCCTAGGCATCTTTTGTTAACAACCAAAACAGTAAGGATAAGAAACAATTCACTGAAAAAAAATCCTATCTAATAATTTCATATATTCCTAATTTCAAATTCATATATTGAATACATAACATATTTTTAAGAAAGCATTCCTGAAGAGTAAGTGAAGAGTTTTATGCTAATAATTTTAATTTACTCCTTATAATAATTAATAAGTTGGAATAATTGAATTTAATAAATATATAAAAAGTATTTCTAACCTCTGGCTTCTAAAACATTGTTTCTAATTCTAAAAATTTTACTCCTCAAAAATCTATTACATGCTTAAGGAAAGCCAGACTGGATAGCTGGGATACTACTTAAATTTCCTACTACTACAAAACCATCCATAGATGTCAGCAATTAGAACAGGGTCTAACTACAGTGGAGCAGCACAAGGGAATTCTTTGGCCACAGGAACTGTTTCCTGTTGGTGGTGGTAGCTGTAATAATCCAGTCATGTATTACAAATGAAAATAAATACATGTATATGTTACTAGCGGCACTATTCACAATCCAGTTGCCAAGAGATGGAAAAAGCCTAAGTGTCCACCAACAAGTGAAAAGATAACAATTGGTTGTATAATATATACAATGAAGTAGTTAGTATTCAATCATAAAAAGGAATGATACATGGATAATGATGCAATACAACACGAACCTTGGATACATTACACTAAGTCAAAGCAGTCAGACATTAAAAACTCATTACTGGGCTTCCCCTGGTGGTCCAGTGGATAAGGACACCGCCTTGCAGAGCAAGGGGCGTCGGTTCGATCCCTGGCCTGGGAAGATCCCACGTGCCGCGGAGCGGCTGGACTGATGTGTCCAATTACCAAGCCGGAGCTCTGGAACGCATGCACCCAGAGCCGGCACTCTGCAACAACAGACGCCACCGCGATGGGAGTCAAAGAACAAAGACGGATGAAAACAGAGAAATGAAAGACCAATAGAAGTGGCCCGCCCGCTCCTCTCCCTCCCCAACCCGACCCCCACCCAAAATAAATAAATAAATAAATCTTAAAAAAAAAAAAAAAAAACTCATTACTATATAATTCTATGGATATGAAATATCCAGAGACAGACAACAGATTGGTGACTGCCAGTGGCTAAGGGGGAAGGAAAGAAGAAACTGTTTAATGGATACAATGTTTGCTTCAGAATTGTGGAAATGTTTGGAACTACTTAAAAAGAGAAGCGACGGCTGCACAATACTATGACTGTACTAAATGCTAATGAATTGTTCACTTTAAAAATGGTTAATTTTATGTTACATGAATTTCACATCAGGAAATTATATACATATACATGAAGTTTCACACAGAAACAAAATGATGGTGATAATTGTGCCAATGAAAATAATGATGATGGTACACCAACAGGGATAGAGAGCACAGCATCTGCCTTCAGCATGCTTACCATTTAAGGTATATGCAGAATACCTGGAACAGTTAAACACAACCACTTTTTAAAAGTTCCATCCCTCTGAAAATATAATCACAGTATTAAAAAAAGAAAAAAGGAAATAAAAAGACTTGACCAGCAAGTCTTATTTAAATGACAACGCTTAAAAACAATTTCAGTAAATTTTTTATATCAGTTACTGACACTTGACTTTGACAGTTGTGTCACAGTTCATGAAACTCACCAAGAACACGAAAACATGGGCTTGAAGCCACGCTGCACCTGGACAAGATGAACGACG
Organism: Tragulus kanchil; assembly: GCA_022376925.1. Classification (NCBI taxonomy): domain Eukaryota; kingdom Metazoa; phylum Chordata; class Mammalia; order Artiodactyla; family Tragulidae; genus Tragulus; species Tragulus kanchil. The sequence goes on along the minus strand of JAIOJX010000029.1, from coordinate 48,636,073 downwards.
CACTGCGCCGCTGGGGGTAAGTTCAAACACTCCCAGTGGAGGGCTTGCTGAGCGGAGAGGGAAAGTCGCCCACGGATTGCTGACCAGGGGCCGGGCACGAGCCGGAGAGGAAAGCTAGCGCCCGCCTTTGGGACTTGGACGCATAACCGGCAGTGCGCATGTGCCAGCGACGGAGAGGTCCGCGCACCCCTATATCGGCAGCAGCAGCGGAGAGAGCCTGGAGCAGAGCAGGGATTGGAGGCTACTGGTGGGTGCGCGGTAGAGCTAGGGCGCCCCTCTCCAACGCTGGAGTAGCAATCCTCCTATCAGACAAAATAGACTTTAAAGTAAAGAAGATTCTAAGAGACAAGGCAGGTCACTACATCATGATTAAGGGATCTATCCAAGAGGAAGACATAACAGTCATGAATATCTATGCACCCAACACAGGGGCACCTCAATACATAAGACAGGTACTTTCAGACATAAAATAAGAAATCAACAATAACACAGTAATAGTAGGAGACTTTAACACTCCTCTCACACCAATGGACAGATCATCCAAACAGAAAATTAATAAAGAAACACAAGCCTTAAATGCCACACGAGAAAAGATGGACCTCATCGATATCTTTAGGATGCTCCATCCAAAAGCAGAAGAATACACTTTCTTCTCAAGTGCTCACGGAACATTCTCCAGGATAGACCACATCTTGGGCCACAAATCTAACCTCAGTTCAAGAAAACTGAAATTATATCAACCATCCTCTTGGACCACAATGCAATGAGACTAGAGATCAACTACAGGAAAAAAACCGCTAAAAACACAAACACATGGAGATTAAACAATACATACCTAAAAAACCAACTGATTACTGAGGAAATCAAAGGAGAAATTTAGAAATTCCTAGAAGAAAATGACAACGAACACACGACAGTGCAAAACCTATGGCATACTGCAAAAGCAGTTCTAAGAGGGAAATTTATAGCAATACAATTCCACCTCAAGAAACTAGGAAACTATGAAGCAGATGACCTAACTCTCCACTTAAAACAATTGGAGAAAGAAGAACAAAAACACCCCAAAGCCAGCAGAAGAGAAATCAAAAGGATCAGAGCAGAAATAAATGAGAAAGAAATGAAAGAAACAATAGCAAAGATAAATAAAACAAAAAGCTGGTTCTTCGAAAAGGTAAACAAAATTGACAAGTCATTGGCCAGACTCATCAAGAAAAAGAGAAAAACCAGATCAACAAAATCAAAAATGAAAAAGGAGAGATTACAACAGATCATGCAGAAATCCAAAGGATTCTAAGAGACTATTATGAGCAACTATGACAACAAACTGGACAATCTGGAAGAAATGGACAGTTTCTTGGAGAGGATTAATCTCCCAAGACTGAGCCAGGAAGAAACAAAGTTTGAACAACCCAATCACAAGCTCAGAAATCGAACCTGTGATTAAAAATCTACCCAAAAATAAAAGCCCAGGGCCAGAAGGCTTCACAGCCGAATTCTAAAAAACATTTAAAGAAGAGCTAATGCCTGTCCTTCTAAAACTCTTTCAAAAAACTGCACAGGAAGGAAAGCTTCCAAACACATTCTACGAGGCCACCATCACCCTGATACCCAAACTAGGCAAAGACAACACAAAAAAGGAAAATTACAGACCAATTTCTCTGATGAACTTAGATGCCAAGATCCTCAACAAAATCCTACCAAACAGAATTCAACGACACATCAAAACACTCATACACCATGATCAAGTCGGGTTCATCCCAGGCATGCAAAGATTCTTCAATATCCACAAATCAATCAGTGTGATACACCATATCAGCAAATTGAGAGACAAAAATCACATGATCATCTCAATAGATGCAGAAAAAGCCTTCGACAAAGTACAACATCCATTTATGATAAAAACTCTTCAGAAAATGGGCACAGAAGGAACCTATCTCGACATAATAAAAGCCATATATGAGAAGCCTACAGCGAATATCATCCTTAATGGTGAAAAACTGAAAGCATTCCCTCTAAGATCAGGAACAAGACAGGGGTGTCCACTTTCACCACTACTATTCAACATAGTCCTGGAAGTCCTAGCAACAGCAATAAGAGAAGAGAAAGAAATAAAAGGAATCCTGATTGGAAAGGAAGAAGTCAAACTCTTTTTGCAGACGACATGATATTATACATAGAAAACCCCAAAGACACGGTTACAAAGCTACTAGAGTTAATCAATGAATTCAGCAAAGTCGCAGGATACAAAGTCAACACACAGAAATCACTGGCATTCCTATACACAAACAATGAAAAATCAGAAAACAAAATCAAAGAGGCAATCCCCTTCACCATTGCAACCAAAAGAATCAATTATCTAGGAATAAACCTACCCAAAGAAACAAAAGAATTGTACACAGATAATTACAAGACACTCATGAAAGAAATTAAAGAAGACTTAATCAGATGGAGAGATATACCATGTTCCTGGATCGGAAGAATCAATATTGTGAAAATGACCATACTACCAAATATCATCTACAGATTCAATGCGATCCCTATCCAACTACCATTGACATTTTTCACAGAACTAGACCAAACAATAACAAAGTTCATATGGAAACACAAAAGACCTCTAATAGCCAAAGCAATCCTGAGAAAGAAAAACGGAGCTGGAGGGATCAGCCTCCCCAACTTCAGACTCTACTACAAAGCAACAGTCATCAAGACAGTATGCTACTGGCACAAAAACAGAACTATAGATCAATGGAACAAGATTGAGAACCCAGAGATAAACCCACGCACCTATGAGTACCTTACTTTTGACAAAGGAGGTGAAACTATAAAATGGGACAAAGACAGCTTCTTCAACAAGTGGTGCTGGGAAAATTGGACAGCTACATGCAAAAAAATGAAGCTGGAACATTCCCTGACACCATACACAAAGATCAACTCAAAATGGATCAAAGACCTAACTATAAGACCAGAAACCAGCAAATTCTTAATATAGGCAAAACCCTCAAGGACATCAATCAGAGCAAGATCTTCTCTGATCTACCTACTAGAATAGCGGAACTGAAAAGAAAAATGAACATGTGGTATATGGAATCTAGTAGGATGGTCTTGATAACACACGCAGTGAACTCATGGAAAAACAGACAGAGCATAGACATAGGGACATTGTGGGGAAGAAATAGGGAGGGGGAGGCATGGAGGGAGTAACATGGAAACCTATACTGTCATGTGTGGAAAAGATAGCTATTGTCATTGTGCTACGGGAATAGGAGTGCTTACAATGGCATGGGGTGATGGTCCGGAGGGGTGGGATGGGGAGAACTGGGGGGGTGGGGACCAGGGATATATGCATATGAATGATCGGGGAACATACATGTCTGTGAACAACAAAACTCTGTAAAACCTTTAAAATAAAGAATAATTTTTTTTTTTTTTTAAATGAACATGTGGGACCTAATGAAACTTTAAAACTTTTGTACAGCAAAAGAAATTACAAAAAAGCTCAAAAGACACCCCACAGAGTGGGAGAAAATCATAGCAAATGAAATAACAGACAAAGAATTAATCTCCAAAATCTACAAGCAACTCAGACAACTTAGCACCAGAAAAACAAACAATCCAATCAAAAAATGGGAAAAAGATCTAAAGAGACGCCTCTCCAAAGAGGACATACAGATGGCCCAAAAGCACATGAAACGATGCTCGACCTCGCTTATTATTAGAGAAATGCAAATTAAAACCACAATGAGATACTACCTCACACCCGTCAGAATGGCCATCATCAATAAATCGACAGACAATAAATGCTGGAGAGGGTGCGGAGAAAAGGGAACACTCCTGCATTGCTGGTGGGAATGTAAATTGATACAGCCTCTATGGAAGATAGTATGGAGATTTCTTAAAAAACTAAAAATAGAAGCACCCTATGACCCAGCAATCCCACTACTAGGCCTATAACCTGATGAAATCAAAACTGAAAGAGGCACCTGTACCCCAATGTTCATTGCAGCTCTCTATACAATAGCCTAGATGCAACTTAGATGTCCATCGACGAATGAATGGATACAGAAGCACTGGTACATATATACAATGGAATACTACTCAGCTGTTGAAAGAAATGCAGAAGACTCAGTCCTAATGAGGTGGCTAGCTCTAGAACCTATCATAAAAAGTGAAGTAAGTCAAAAAGAGAAAGACAAGTACAGTATACTAACTCATATATATGGAATCTAGTTAGATGGTCGTGGTAACACACGCAGTGAACACATAGAAAAACAGAGAATAGACATAAGGACATTATGGGGAACAAACAGTGAGAGGGAGGCACAGATGAAGTAACATCGAAACCTATACTGGCACGTGTGGAAAAGATAGGTATTGTCATTGTGCTAAGGGAATAGGAGTGCCTACAATCACCTGGGGCGATGGTTCGGAGGGGTGGGATGGGAGGAACTGGGCGGGCAGGGGAGGGAGCAGGGATATGCATATGAATGATCTGGGAACATACATATCAGTGAACAATAAAACACTGTAAAATCTTTAAAATAAAGAATAAAAAAAAAAAAAAAAAACACGGGCTTGTCTGTTGGAGATAATAAGCTGTTGGTGATGTTGGGGAAGGAGACCTAGTCATCAACATAAGAAAGAGCAACTCTGATGTGGAACTGCTTTCACAAAAGCCAGAGCTGAGGGCTTCCCCTGGTGGTCCAGTGGGTAAGGACACCGCCTTGCAGTGCAAGGTCATAAGCAAGATGGCCCAAAAGCACATGAAACGATGCTCGACCTCGCTTATTATTAGGAAATGCAAATTAAAACCACAATGAGATACTACCTCACACCCGTCAGAATGGCCATCATCAATAAATCGACAGACAATAAATGCTGGAGAGGGTGCGGAGAAAAGGGAACACTCCTGCATTGCTGGTGGGAATGTAAATTGATACAGCCTCTATGGAAGATAGTATGGAGATTTCTTAAAAAACTAAAAATAGAAGCACCCTATGACCCAGCAATCCCACTACTAGGCCTATAACCTGATGAAATCAAAACTGAAAGAGGCACCTGTACCCCAATGTTCATTGCAGCTCTCTATACAATAGCCTAGATGCAACTTAGATGTCCATCGACGAATGAATGGATACAGAAGCACTGGTACATATATACAATGGAATACTACTCAGCTGTTGAAAGAAATGCAGAAGACTCAGTCCTAATGAGGTGGCTAGCTCTAGAACCTATCATAAAAAGTGAAGTAAGTCAAAAAGAGAAAGACAAGTACAGTATACTAACTCATATATATGGAATCTAGTTAGATGGTCGTGGTAACACACGCAGTGAACACATAGAAAAACAGAGAATAGACATAAGGACATTATGGGGAACAAACAGTGAGAGGGAGGCACAGATGAAGTAACATCGAAACCTATACTGGCACGTGTGGAAAAGATAGGTATTGTCATTGTGCTAAGGGAATAGGAGTGCCTACAATCACCTGGGGCGATGGTTCGGAGGGGTGGGATGGGAGGAACTGGGCGGGCAGGGGAGGGAGCAGGGATATGCATATGAATGATCTGGGAACATACATATCAGTGAACAATAAAACACTGTAAAATCTTTAAAATAAAGAATAAAAAAAAAAAAAAAAAAAAACACGGGCTTGTCTGTTGGAGATAATAAGCTGTTGGTGATGTTGGGGAAGGAGACCTAGTCATCAACATAAGAAAGAGCAACTCTGATGTGGAACTGCTTTCACAAAAGCCAGAGCTGAGGGCTTCCCCTGGTGGTCCAGTGGGTAAGGACACCGCCTTGCAGTGCAAGGGGCGCCGGTTCGAGCCCTGGCCTGGGAAGATCCCACGTGCCGCGGAGCGGCTGGACCGATGTGTCCAATCACCGCCGCCACCGCGATGGGAGGCCCACAGGAGCCAAAGAACAAAGACAGATGAAAATGGAGAAATGAAAGACCAATGGATTTGGCCCGCCCGCTCCCCTCCCTCCCCAACCCGACCCCCACCCAAAAATAAATAAATAAAAAAAAAAAGCCAGAGCTGAAACATATGTCATCAAGATCACAGGACAGTAAAGCACAGGGTTAAAACTCATGCCTTCATGCATGCAACTCGCATCTTTTGTGAGTCATTTACGATGTCAACCAATGGGTACATTGAAAACATTTTAAAAAACTCGGGCCTTAAACCACAAAATATCCTAGTTCAAATTTAAACCTCAGGAGAATGTGGAAAAATGGAATTCTCATACACAACTAGTAAAGTGAAAACTGGTTCAACCACTTTAGAAAATAACACAGCAAAATCCAATAAAGCTAAACATATACATATCTTACGATCTATAAATTCAATTCAATGTGCATCTTCAACAGAAATGTGGACATTATCTTTCCCCAAAACACTTGTGCAAAAACGTTCATAGCAACATTTTTCTTTATAACCGCAAACTGGAAGTGATCCAAATATTCATCAACACAGCAGCCTGGATAAATAAACTGTGGTATTCTCACACAAAGACTGTACTTTAGTATAGATTCTGCCCTGTCTGTAGGGGACACTCAGCAACATCTAGAGACATTTTAGGTTACCGTAACTCGGGCTGTGGGAAGGGGGGAGCTGCTACTGGTATCTGTGGTTGGAGTCAGGGATGCTGGTAAAATCTTTAAATGCACAGAATAGCTCCCCCATAACAAAAAAGTACCTCATCCAAAATGCCAATGGGGTCACCCCTGAGAAATCCTGACCTACAGGAATGAGAAGGAACTAGAAAAACACAAAAAGGAAGCCAGACAAAGACACTATATGTACAATTCCATTCATATAAAGCTCAACAGCAAGCTATATTAATCCATGGTATTTGAAGTCAGGATAGCAAGGGCTAAAAGGGTCCTAAGGAAGACTTCAGAAACACAAGCAAAATTCAACTTTTGAACTTGGTACCAGTCACCTGGCAACGTGTAAATTCACTGAGCTGAACAGTCAAAATGTGGACACTTAAGTATGTTATTCTTCAATAAAAAGTTTAAGAAAGGGCTTCCCTGGTGGTCCAGTGGGTAAGGACACCGCCTTGCAGTGCAAGGGGCACTGGTTCGAGCCCTGGCCTGGGAAGATCCCACATGCCGCGGAGTGGCTGGACTGATGTGTCCAATTACCGAGCCGGAGCTCTGGAGCGCATGCACCCAGAGCCGGCACTCTGCAACAACAGACGCCACCGCGATGGGAGTCAAAGAACAAAGACGGATGAAAACAGAGAAATGAAAGACCAATAGAAGTGGCCCGCCTGCTCCCCTCCCTCCCCACCCCCACCAAAATAAATAAATAAATAAATAAATCTTTTAAAAAAAAAAGCTTAAGAAATTCATAGGATCTTATACCACAAAAAGGGAATTATTACATGTAAATTTTTTTAATAAATGTTAAATGCTTTTCTACTATAAATCATTTAAAATTCATTATCACATTGGTTAATATTTTTCTGAAAAATTTCTCCTTTGGACTCTGATAATTCCAAGTCCCAGCTATACCACTTACCAGCTGTGCCGATCTTGATCAAGTTATATTTTTCATGTTTATGTCTTTTTAAAATTACAGAAGCAAGAGACCATACTGCCAGGTGAATACAAAACAACCAAGTATATGAAAAATCCATCCTACCAATCCTTCTTCTCAGACCTAGCTACTCTCAACACTTTTCTGTTTCCATCTTAACATTTTTCTATCTATATACATATAAACACATTAATAGGGTTAAACATTTAATTCTCATGCACTTATAAAAGCAAGACTACACTGTACACTACCCTGTAATGTTTAAAAATTTAATATATGTGTAAATCTCTGCCAGGAAATACAGAATTACCATATCCTATTTAATAGCTACACAATGTTTCAATGTAAAACCATAACTTATTTAATCAATCTCCTAATTATTGTCACAGTAACAAATTGGAAACAACTTCAAACAATGCTTTAATAAACATCAGAATATGCTTACATGATCACATCTGCACAACTGGTGCACTCCAAAATAACTGTACCCATATACACTCTCACAATCATAGAACAGGGCTTGCTTCCTGATTCTTGCTGTAATATAGCATTGCTTTTAACCTTTACTTAAACTGACAGCCTAGTGAATTGCAGACATGATACTGTCATTTGTATTTTTTAATTACTGAGATTAAGCATCACTCAAAATGTTTCAAGGTCATTTATAAAAAATGTCTCCTGTTAATTTTCTTTATATCCCTTGTGGAGAATGGTGTAAAAAATCACATTAAGTTTCACCTTCTGCCTGTGCAAATTGAGTAACACCACACGTCTCTTAGGATGACTGAGGTCAAATGAGAAATCATCAGAGACTGATAACATGTACATCAAAATCATGCTGCAGAGCTTCAAAACAAACCAAAATAATCACCTAACCAAAATCCTACCACAGAAGATTAAGAATCAATTCCATATAGGGCATTCTGAATGTTTCTAAAGTCCTTGGGTGATATTAATGTATATATCAGGTTGACAACTACCAACAAATTAGGAAATGAAGTTCATTCCTTTTTTGACACGCTACCTATGTGCTCTCTTTTTAGATATACACAGAATCTCTGACACTGGATTCAACATTTCTTGGGAGTTGAAAATCCTACTAAAGGCAGTCCTCCTACTGCTTTTCACTCCCTTGACTGCTAAAACAAGCTGAACAAAAATATTTCCAGTTTTTATGTATGGTTAAGACTAAGTTCCAAAGTAAACATTCTTATTTACTAATAAGCACATTATGTAAAAGGGCACTGTGCTTTGGTTGATTATTAGAATAAAAGCTCATAAATCTTTCCACATTTCAAAAACATGTACAATCCTATACTACACTACTTCAAGTGTATGATGGCATTTATTATTGTTCATTGGGAAATTCAAGATCAAAGTCCTTGAAGCTAGGCTTAAGCAATATGTGAACCAAGAACTTCCAGATGTACAATCCGGATTCAGAAAAGGTAGAGGAACAAGATATTAAGTTGCCAACATCTGCTGGATCATAGAAAAAGCTAAAGAAATCCAAAAACATATCTATTTTTGCTGCAGTGACTATGCTTAAGTCTTTGTGTAGATCACAACAGATTGTGGAAAACTCTTAAAGAGATGGGAATATCAGACCACTTTACCTGTCTCCTAAGAAACCTGTACTCTGGACAAGAAGCAACAGTTAGAACTGGACATAGAACAATGGACTGGTTCCAAATTGGGAAAGGAGTTAAGTCAAGGTCACCCTGCTTATTTAACTTATATGCGGAGTTCATCATGTGAAATGCCAGTCTGGATGAAGCACAAGCTGGAATCAAGACTGCCAGGAGAAATACCAATAACCTCAGGTATGAAGATGACACAACCCTTACGGAAGAAAGCAAGGGGAAACTAAAGAACCTCTTGATGAGGGTGAAAGAGGAGAGTGGAAAAGCTTGCCTAAAACTCAACATCCAAAAAATTAATATCATGGCATCCAGTCCCATCACTTCATGGCAAATAGATTGAAACAGTGATAGACTTTTATTTTCTCAGGCTCCAAAATCACTGAAGACGCTGTCTGCAGCCATGAAATTAAAAGATGCTTGCTCCTTGGAAGAAATGTTATGACAAACCTAGACAGAATATTAAAATATAGAGACATCACTTTGCCAAAAAAAGTTCATACAGTCAAAGCTATGGTTTCCCCAGTAGTCATGTATGAATGTGAGAGCTCAACCATAAAGAAAGCTGAGCACAGAAGAATGGATGCCTTTTAAGTGGGGTGTTGAAGGAGACTCGTGAGAATCCCCTGGACTGCAAGGAGATCAAACCAGTCAATCCTAAAGGAAATCAATCCTGAATATTCACTGAAGAACTGATACTGAAACTGAAGCTCCAATACTTTGGCCACCTAATGCAAAGAGACAACTCACTGGAAAAGACCCTGATGCTGGGAAAAATAAAAGGCAAAGGAGAAAGGGACGACAAAGGACAAGATGGTTGGACATCACCAACTCAAAGGACATGAGTTTGAGCAAGCTCCAGGAGATGGTGAAGGACAGGGAAGCCTGGCATGCTGCAATCCATGGAGATTGCAAAGAGTCAGATACACTGAGTAACTGAACTGAACTGACTGGGAAATTCCTTCTGATCCAGAATGTATCAACACAAAGAAAGATAAATTAACACACGGTAATTAAGAAAAAATCAAAATGTAGCAACTCTACAGATGGTACGAGATAAGCTAGATATTTGAATGGAAAATGTTTAGCTCAACCTATATGTAAAAATAACTCAAAATGAGTCACAGACCTAAAGAAAACCTCAAAAACTATAAAATTTATAAAAGAGAACAGGAGAAAATCTTCTTGACCCTTAGGTAGGACAAAAATTGCTTAGAACACATACACAAATAAAACATAAAATCTTTAAAATATAATAAACTAGAAACTTCACCAAATGTAGGGTAAGACTTCCGTCCTTTGAAAGTAGATGCACTAAAAAAGAGATGCAAGCCAGCGATTAGAGAAAATAAGCTAAAGAATTTTTATCCAAAATATATAAAGAAGTCTTACAACACCTAAGCACCTCTTAGCACTCCAATTCTTAAATGGACAAAATAGTTGAACATTTTACAAAACAATACATATGACTAGGCAATAAACACCAAAAAATATGCTCAACATCACCAGGTATAAGGGAAAGGTAAATTAAACTACAATGAAATGCCACTACACAACCGCAAGTATTGATGATAAATGGAATTAGGCAGGGAAATGTAACAAGAACTTTGTGTTTTCATAGGAAAGAATGTCAGAGTAAACGACCTAAGCAGGTTTAGGATTGGCTAGTTAGCTGGTACTTGACCCTGGGGTGATTACAGGAGGGAGACAGTGGCCCAGCAATATGAGAACTCAATAAAGGATATAGTTGGGGGCCACAACTAGAGGAGGACTGGTTGGTTTGCACGCGAAAGGCACACTCCTAGAGGAGTCCTTTGCTATCTCTAGGAATTAGCTAGCCCTGGAAGGGGCAGGTGAACATTCGGTTCACTGAAATAATGTAATAATCAGCATAAATAAATGACAAATCCATTAGCTAAACAATTGATAGGCAACTTTAAAATGGAAGGATCAGGCTAACACCACCTGAACCTGTTGATCAAACTTAGCACCATAAGTTTGACAACTAAGTGGGGACAACTAGAGATCACATGTTTCCTGATAAAATGCAATAGTAAGTACACAGCACACCCATGAAGTACTCTCAGGGAACAGCATAATACACACACAGAAAAAATCCTACAAAACTGCACCTAAATCTAATCAAGTCTCTACATCTAACCCTAAATTTAAAGAAAATAAGGTGGAGGGAGAACAAGGTAATGGACACAGTGAAGATGAAATCAGATACAAATCAAAATATACAATATTCTACAGACAAATTAGAATACTACTTCAAACTCTAAAAGGACATGTCTGAGACAATGAATAGTAAACTGAGTAGTCAATACGAATGAATATGGACTGAGTATTAAATACTAAGGAATCACTGCTCATTTTCAGAGATAACAGTAATATTTTAGAAATTCATACTCGAGTATTCCTGAGTGAAATAACAGAATGCCTGGAGTTTACTTTAAAATATCTCAACAACAAATAACAGTACTGAGTCCCTGGTGGCTCAGACAGTAAAAATAACCCCTTTAAATGCAGACGATTCAGGTGGGTACTGTTATAAAATTCTCTTTATTTTTCTGTTTGGGATTTTTCATAAGAAAAAGTTTAGAAACTTTTTAAGGAAATCCAGGTTAATCGCCAGTGCGCTAGTAACATTCAAATCCCATTCAAATGATGGTAAATGAAGTGTGTGCCCATATGTATATATACACTCACCACACACACACAGATATAAGACAAAGAGAATACGAGAGGAAAACTTTCAAGGATAAAAAGACTTTAAACATAAAATAAACATTTGAAAGATGAAAACCATAAACTGACTTTTCAAGAACATAAGCAGTTACAACCGAAATATCAATTACTGTCTTGAAGCAAAGAATTCTTCTCCTCAGAGTACCTAAGAAGCAAAGCCCTTGGACACATAAAGTCCTTTGGAAGGTGGAGGAGAGGCAAAGGAACAAAAAGCACATCCTCCACAGGATGTGAGGGCAGCCTTCTCCATCCTCTCTTAATCTACCCTTTATATATGACAAATATTTATTTTCTTGGGAAACCTGTCAAGGCTGCTCCAGCCTTGAATGTCTCCAGATTGAAAGGTCCATCAAGATTAAACAAATGAATTTAAAAAAAAAAAAAAAAATGTACAGGTACATGACTGTGAAATTTCAGGGAACAGCATAATACACACACAGAAAAAATCCTACAAAACTGCACCTAAATCTAATCAAGTCTCTACATCTAACCCTAAATTTAAAGAAAATAAGGTGGAGGGAGAACAAGGTAATGGACACAGTGAAGATGAAATCAGATACAAATCAAAATATACAATATTCTACAGACAAATTAGAATACTACTTCAAACTCTAAAAGGACATGTCTGAGACAATGAATAGTAAACTGAGTAGTCAATACGAATGAATATGGACTGAGTATTAAATACTAAGGAATCACTGCTCATTTTCAGAGATAACAGTAATATTTTAGAAATTCATACTCGAGTATTCCTGAGTGAAATAACAGAATGCCTGGAGTTTACTTTAAAATATCTCAACAACAAATAACAGTACTGAGTCCCTGGTGGCTCAGACAGTAAAAATAACCCCCTTTAAATGCAGACGATTCAGGTGGGTACTGTTATAAAATTCTCTTTATTTTTCTGTTTGGGATTTTTCATAAGAAAAAGTTTAGAAACTTTTTAAGGAAATCCAGGTTAATCGCCAGTGCGCTAGTAACATTCAAATCCCATTCAAATGATGGTAAATGAAGTGTGTGCCCATATGTATATATACACTCACCACACACACACAGATATAAGACAAAGAGAATACGAGAGGAAAACTTTCAAGGATAAAAAGACTTTAAACATAAAATAAACATTTGAAAGATGAAAACCATAAACTGACTTTTCAAGAACATAAGCAGTTACAACCGAAATATCAATTACTGTCTTGAAGCAAAGAATTCTTCTCCTCAGAGTACCTAAGAAGCAAAGCCCTTGGACACATAAAGTCCTTTGGAAGGTGGAGGAGAGGCAAAGGAACAAAAAGCACATCCTCCACAGGATGTGAGGGCAGCCTTCTCCATCCTCTCTTAATCTACCCTTTATATATGACAAATATTTATTTTCTTGGGAAACCTGTCAAGGCTGCTCCAGCCTTGAATGTCTCCAGATTGAAAGGTCCATCAAGATTAAACAAATGAATTTAAAAAAAAAAAAAAAAATGTACAGGTACATGACTGTGAAATTTCAGAAAACTGAGAAAATTCCAAAGCAGTTTAGAGTCATGGCTCTGACCTTCTCGGTAGCAATATTGAAAGCCAGAAGACCAGGAAGCAATCAATACCTTCAAACTTCTTAGTTAAAATTATTCTCAACACAGAACTCTGTATTTACTAGATTGACAACCAAATATAAGAATAGAATAGACACTTTTTCAAACGTTCAAAGTCTCAAAAAATTTATCTCAAGCAATCATTCACAGGAAGTTCCTAGAAGGATAGGCACTACCAAAACAAGGGAACAATCCAAAATGGAAGACATCATGGAAGCCAGTCTACAGGAGATCCTAACTTAAAAAGGTCAAAGGAATTTCCAGGAGGAAGGCAAAGGAAGGCTCATAATAATACTATGAAGCAGAACTACAGTGCAGCAGCATAAGCTGGAGTCAAAGAAGGGCAGAGGGCTCCAAGACGGGTATATTCAGAAAGGAAAAATATTAACTAATCAATTATCTAGTAGGTTTAACCAAGAGAAATAAGCTGTTTTGAGAGGTATTTTATGGAGTTGTTAAGCTAAAGATTCCAAAGTAAATTAGATGAACCGAAAAAGGAGAAAAAGGGGGAGGCGGGGGGAGGCAATTAACTCCAAGAGCTAAGCTTAAAAAAAAAAAAGTACAATCAAACATAAAATATATTTAGCTCAGCAGTGAACACTTGTAATACAATAGTTAATTATGATTATTTAAACTAACCAAAAACTGTGATACTGGAGGAATGAAGAAGGAAAGGGTATATACATGAGTGTGTGCATGTGTGCATGCTTAAGACCTATATCTTTACCAATACAAAAAATTGATAATGTCTAAGATGAATAAATTTTTGTAAATAGTATATTCATATTATTTATAAATGTAAAAACAAATTCTCAAAGAAACACCAAACAACTAAAACAGTAGTTGCATCTAGATCATGACTGGTTGGAGGAACTTACTCTAAGTAAATTCCTGCCATGCTGTTGTTGGGTTGGAGCAAAAAATTCAACACACACGGGCTTCCCTGGTAGCTCAGTGGTGAAGAGTCCACCTGCTAATGCAGGAGACATGGGTTTGATCCCTGATCCGGGAAGATCCCACATGCTGCAGAACCTAAGCCCATGAGTCACAATTATTGAGCCTCAGAGCCGCAACTAATTGAGCTCATGTGCCCTACACCCAAGTTCCACAACAGAAGAAGTCACTCCAACAAGAAGCCTGTCACTCCCCCCCAACTACAGGAAGATCCAAAAGAAGAGAATAGACACTTTTTCAAACGTTCAAAGTCTCAAAAAATTTATCTCAAGCAATCATTCACAGGAAGTTCCTAGAAGGATAGGCACTACCAAAACAAGGGAACAATCCAAAATGGAAGACATCATGGAAGCCAGTCTACAGGAGATCCTAACTTAAAAAGGTCAAAGGAATTTCCAGGAGGAAGGCAAAGGAAGGCTCATAATAATACTATGAAGCAGAACTACAGTGCAGCAGCATAAGCTGGAGTCAAAGAAGGGCAGAGGGCTCCAAGGCGGGTATATTCAGAAAGGAAAAATATTAACTAATCAATTATCTAGTAGGTTTAACCAAGAGAAATAAGCTGTTTTGAGAGGTATTTTATGGAGTTGTTAAGCTAAAGATTCCAAAGTAAATTAGATGAACCGAAAAAGGAGAAAAAGGGGGAGGCGGGGGGAGGCAATTAACTCCAAGAGCTAAGCTTAAAAAAAAAAAAGTACAATCAAACATAAAATATATTTAGCTCAGCAGTGAACACTTGTAATACAATAGTTAATTATGATTATTTAAACTAACCAAAAACTGTGATACTGGAGGAATGAAGAAGGAAAGGGTATATACATGAGTGTGTGCATGTGTGCATGCTTAAGACCTATATCTTTACCAATACAAAAAATTGATAATGTCTAAGATGAATAAATTTTTGTAAATAGTATATTCATATTATTTATAAATGTAAAAACAAATTCTCAAAGAAACACCAAACAACTAAAACAGTAGTTGCATCTAGATCATGACTGGTTGGAGGAACTTACTCTAAGTAAATTCCTGCCATGCTGTTGTTGGGTTGGAGCAAAAAATTCAACACACACGGGCTTCCCTGGTAGCTCAGTGGTGAAGAGTCCACCTGCTAATGCAGGAGACATGGGTTTGATCCCTGATCCGGGAAGATCCCACATGCTGCAGAACCTAAGCCCATGAGTCACAATTATTGAGCCTCAGAGCCGCAACTAATTGAGCTCATGTGCCCTACAGCCCAAGTTCCACAACAGAAGAAGTCACTCCAACAAGAAGCCTGCTCACCTCAACCAGAGAGGAGCCCCCACTCCCTGCAACTAGAGAAGAGCCTGCAGCAGCAGTGAAAACTCAGAATAGCCAAAAATAAATATAAATAAATTTTTTTTAAAATTCAACATACAAATTTAGAGTCAGATTCACAAGGAAAAAAGTATCCAAGCTACCCAGTCAGAAGTTTCAAGGGTCCAAGAGTCACTCAAGGGATACTATATACTGGGTACTGTGAGTACAAGTGATGCATTAACGTGAGGCTTTACTGTCTAATGGTTAAACTATGTTCAGTTATTCCTTTGAAAAAATTTAAAATATCTGAATTATCACAAGTAATTATATTTCTGCATTCTATAAATGTATAGTGTATATGTTTTACATTCTAAAGTAATTAGGAATTGATAGAAATCAATATAAAACTAAATACTAAATATCCCTATCTGTGGGAATCCTATCACAACTCAATTTTACTCACTTGGACATTAATGTCACAATCTATAGCTCTCTGTATAAACAGAAAACATTAAAAATTATGTAACAGACCACAACAGGGTGGGAAAGCAGGCCAAAAAGCTGTGAAGAGCCTGATAGTTACATCCTACAAATGTAATCATAAAACAGTATAAACTGAAACGGCTCATAATCCCATGCTCTAAGAACCAACTCTGCCACTCTTATTAGGATTACACCAAGATATAATGTTTCTGGGGTGACTTAGGATAAAATGCTGTTGGGTCAAGGGATACTATATACCGGGTAGTGTGAGGACAAAGAAGCAGATCCTCAGAGCTCTGGCTGTGTCCCAAGGAGCTAGGTTAAACTGTTGCTCCAGTTCCCCCGAAGGTCTGCTTAACAATCAGAAGGTCTAAGGACAAAGAATGCTCAAATGGAAAAGAAATTCCATAGCACCTCAAAAACCTCCTGGGTTCTTGAAATAAACCCCCACTACCAAAAGAGTACATGAGTTCATTTATTCATTCTTTTATCCATTCAACATATACTATGTCAGAAAAGACTGCACACACACACACACACACACACACACACATTTTGAATGTGAAAAATGGTAGAAATAGAAAGTATAAAGAGTTATAAGGAATATAAATAGAGAATCTAACTTACTTCTGGGAAATCAGGCCAGTCTTGCCATCTTAAAAAGAACAAAATAAAAGTAAAATTTTCCTCTAAATGGGTATACACTGATGTCAAAGAAAAATGTGCTTAAGTTACAATGGAATGACTAGGCAAATAACCCCAAACAGAAACATCTTTGTTAAAGGAAATTTTAAGTTTTTCCTTTGAAAAATTTAAAATATCTGAATTATCACAAGTAATTATATTTCTGCATTCTATAAATGTATAGTGTATATGTTTTACATTCTAAAGTAATTAGGAATTGATAGAAATCAATATAAAACTAAATACTAAATATCCCTATCTGTGGGAATCCTATCACAACTCAATTTTACTCACTTGGACATTAATGTCACAATCTATAGCTCTCTGTATAAACAGAAAACATTAAAAATTATGTAACAGACCACAACAGGGTGGGAAAGCAGGCCAAAAAGCTGTGAAGAGCCTGATAGTTACATCCTACAAATGTAATCATAAAACAGTATAAACTGAAACGGCTCATAATCCCATGCTCTAAGAACCAACTCTGCCACTCTTATTAGGATTACACCAAGATATAATGTTTCTGGGGTGACTTAGGATAAAATGCTGTTGGGTCAAGGGATACTATATACCGGGTAGTGTGAGGACAAAGAAGCAGATCCTCAGAGCTCTGGCTGTGTCCCAAGGAGCTAGGTTAAACTGTTGCTCCAGTTCCCCCTAAGGTCTGCTTAACAATCAGAAGGTCTAAGGACAAAGAATGCTCAAATGGAAAAGAAATTCCATAGCACCTCAAAAACCTCCTGGGTTCTTGAAATAAACCCCCACTACCAAAAGAGTACATGAGTTCATTTATTCATTCTTTTATCCATTCAACATATACTATGTCAGAAAAGACTGCACACACACACACACACACACACACACACATTTTGAATGTGAAAAATGGTAGAAATAGAAAGTATAAAGAGTTATAAGGAATATAAATAGAGAATCTAACTTACTTCTGGGAAATCAGGCCAGTCTTGCCATCTTAAAAAGAACAAAATAAAAGTAAAATTTTCCTCTAAATGGGTATACACTGATGTCAAAGAAAAATGTGCTTAAGTTACAATGGAATGACTAGGCAAATAACCCCAAACAGAAACATCTTTGTTAAAGGAATTAAGTTTTTTTCAATTCAGTAACTATTTTTATTCATCACTCATTTATCAAATACTCACTGACAGCATTCTGTGAATCAAACACCAGGAATACAGCATTAAACAAGTTAGACCATAGTCGTACCCTACGAAAATTACAATCTAGTCAAGTATCCAGATACATAAGAAGTGATAACAACCCAAGAAGATAACTGCCATAAATGAGAGCACATGGTTTCTATTGGAGCTTCAAAAAAAGATGTGTTGTAACTGTGCAATTCCAAGGAATGTGCAAACATATGAAGGACAATATTCTAAAGAAACATCAAGTTTCTAGTCTGACTCAGATCTCACAGCTAGAGGAAAAATTAGAAAGAAGACCTGAAAGAATCAAGTGTGGGGTGAGGAAGTATGAGAAGGAATTCTACCATTTAAGAGACTACTATGCCACTGAACCCTTAAAAAAACTCTAAGATAGTAGGTACAATGGGTACTGGGACTGTCTCTTTAGCATCCACTCCCCTACCCTGACATATGTACATGGTTCCTTTAATGACAACATGATACAATTCCCAAGGTTACGTACACAGGAACCACTGGGGCAAGTACCTGAACTCAGGTCCATCAGACTAAGCTACAACAATTCTACAGGAGGCTGACATGACAAGTTGAGAAGTTTGAACACTGTAAAAACAAAGGCACGAGTTTGTGCTAAGTCGCTTCAGTGATGTCCGAATATTTGCAACGCTATAGATTGCAGCCTGCCAGGCTCCCTCTGTCCATGGGATTCTCCAGGCTAGAATACTGGATTGGGTAGCCATTCCCTTCTTCAAGAGATCTTCCTGACCAGGAGATGAAACCCAGTCTCTTACATCTCTTGCATCTGCAGGCAGGTCCTTTACCTCGAGAGCCACTAGGAAGCAAAGGTTGTGAAACTCAAATGTCTGAATTTGTATCTTAATTATATCACTTACTGTGTGATTTGGGATAAGGTCCTTAACCTCTCTCTGCCTCTGTTTCCTCATCTTCATTTAGTTTATGTTTTCCAATTTATCCATCTTTGTATTTGTTTGATGTTCTTTTTCAAGCCTTTATCAAGCACAGTAGAAAAGTTTCTTATACACATATATAAATAATATGTATAATATATATAATTTTGAATACATGTAAATTTTTGCCTAACTAAAAAATTATGGCATTTTGATTCCATTTGTTTGACTTAGTATGAATAGAATACTACATTGCTAACTTAAAAAAAAGATATGCAGGCTTCCGTGGTGGTCCAGTGGGTAAGGACACTGCCTTGCAGTGCAAAGGGTGCCGGTTCAATCCCTGGTCTGGGAAGATTCCATGTGCCACAGAGCGGCTGGACCAATGTGTCCAACTACCGAGTTGGAGCTCTGGAGCGCATGCGCCCAAAGCCGGTGCTCTGTGATGAGAGAGGTCACTGCGATGGGAGGCCCACACAGGCCAAAGAACAAAGATAAATGAAAGATCAATAGAAGTGGCCAAAAAAAAAAAGATATGCAGCAAGCAACAAAGGTTTATTGTATAGCACAGGGAACGTAAAAACCCATAACAGAAAATAATTTCAAAAATAATATATGTGTGTACATACAACTGAATCACCAAAAAAAAAAAAAATTACAGAATTCTACTTTTTGAAATTTAGTTATGTTTAACTTTTTGTCAGTTTTTCTAAATGCCCTATGGAAATCTAATAACAACATAGGAGATACAAAATTTTAAATATAATAGTGCAGAGTTTGAATCAACAGGACTTAACAAATGAGCAAATGAGGCAACTAGAGAGGAAAGAATAAGAGAGGATTCCCTGACTTTCAACTTGATAGACTAAGAGAAACGTAGTAGCAGGAACAGAAATAAGATTGTGTAACAACGGTTCAGGATTCCTGATTTTTAAAATTTATTTGTTTTTAATTGGAGGATAAATGCTTTACAATGTTGTGGTTTCTGTCACACATCAACATGAATCAGCCATAGATAAACACATGTGGCCTGTTAAGTTTTACATGGCAAATTCTTAAAAAAGGTGATCTTTCCTAAAATATAGCTTAAAACTCAGTAAGATTTACAATAATTATTGTATTAGTAAGAAATAAGGTCCAAGTTTTATAAGGTGAGTATTAAACCTGTATTTTTTACTAAACTATTTTCTTTAAATAAACATGGTTCTAAAAAACTAATACAACTACTTAGAGATGGAATAGCAAATCAACAATAAAGTATCTGCATTTCCTATTGCAAAATTAGATTCTTAGCACCAAATACTGGTACCCGAGAGCATTAACATGAAATTAACTTCTACTTCAATAAGAAAGATATGATCTCACAGGGTCCTCTGAAAGAATATTATAACTTCCTATTATTTCTAATGTAAGATTAAAAGGTGCAATTTATGGAGACGTCGGGTTTTAATTTATATATTCATTTTTTTATTTATCTTGAATTTGGGGGGGAGTGCCACGTGCCATATGGGATCTTAGTTCCCTGAGTAGGGATCGAACCCACGCCCCCTTCAGTGGAAGTATGGAGTCCTAACCGCTGGACCACCAGGGAAGTCTGAGACGTGTTATTTTTAAATAAAAAATCTTGTCAACACATAAGTGTCTAAAATCACATTAAAAAACTTCAGACGCATGATTTTTATGAATACTAATAGTATTAACAAGCCAGCCTCAGCAAAGGAGAGGCAGACATGAAGGACAGACATACGGACATTGGTGTGAGGGAGAGGGATATGCTGTGAGACTAAGGGATCTCAAACAGGGGCTCTGTGGCGACCTGGAGGAGTGAAACAGGGAGGGAGATGGGGGGAGGTTTGAAAGCAGGGAGGACATATATATACCTATGGCAGATTCAGGTCGATGTGTGACAGTAAACAACACAACTCTATAAAAAACAAAATAAAATAATTTTTTTTAAAAAAAGCTAGCCTTTAAGAACTTGAGAAGCTTAAAATGCAACATAAAATCAGAATACTGAAAGTGAAAAGATAATGCAGCACTACAGATTGTTTCCCCTCCAGAAATAGAAAGCTTCAGCAGTGAAGCCATTTCCTCCCTTTTCACTTAATACACATCTCAGTTTTTCCCCCAATCATTTTCCCCCTCAACAAAAAGAAAGAAAGAAAAAAATTAAGGTCACTAATTATCTCCAACTTGACAAATCCAACAGTTAGTTTTCTTTTACTCATCTCACAAAACCTGTCAGCAACCAGCAAACAAAACACTTCATCACGCCATCATTTTGTAAACACTTCCCTTTCTGAGTTTTCCTAATACCACACACCACTGGCCTTCTCCCTTCCTCTCTGGCCATTCTTTCTCTGTAGAGTTTCCACTTCCACGTGGATTTGTGCATTTTATATTTCCTCTGGATAACACCTGTTGCTTCTAATTCTTTATCTACATACACTCTTTGCCTAGATTTTCTCATCCATTCCTAGTTTTAATATGACCACCGACCATAAACCCCAATTTCATTATCTTCAGGCCTGATCTCTACTGTGAACCATGGAATTACTTTATCAAATTGTTAAATAAATATCTCATTAGCAATTAAAAGCAGATTAAATGCCCAAAACAGAACTCTGATTCTCTGCCCTTAAAATTAATTAATATGTCCATTCTAAAAATACTTACTGAGCACAGACTCAGGCACTGTGCTGTATACACTGACTCAACAATGTGAACTTGAGGAAGAGAGAGGTAAGTTATAAAAGAACTATGAAAGATAATCAACAGTGTGCTGTCATAGAGAATAGGGAAGAGGACTGCTCCTTTTGACAAGGAGTTCAAGATAGGCCCCCAAAGTATGCCAGTCTCTCCCTTGAAACAGGCATCTACCTAGCTGCTCCAGACAGAACTGAGGCAACTGTTCCCCACAAACAACCCAACACGTGGCTTACAAGGTTCTAACTTCAAAATAGTTGGGGGAAAATATATACCTATGGCAGATTCAGTATGTGTGACAGTAAACAACACAACTCTATAAAAAACAAAATAAAATAATTTTTTTTAAAAAAAGCTAGCCTTTAAGAACTTGAGAAGCTTAAAATGCAACATAAAATCAGAATACTGAAAGTGAAAAGATAATGCAGCACTACAGATTGTTTCCCCTCCAGAAATAGAAAGCTTCAGCAGTGAAGCCATTTCCTCCCTTTTCACTTAATACACATCTCAGTTTTTCCCCCAATCATTTTCCCCCTCAACAAAAAGAAAGAAAGAAAAAAATTAAGGTCACTAATTATCTCCAACTTGACAAATCCAACAGTTAGTTTTCTTTTACTCATCTCACAAAACCTGTCAGCAACCAGCAAACAAAACACTTCATCACGCCATCATTTTGTAAACACTTCCCTTTCTGAGTTTTCCTAATACCACACACCACTGGCCTTCTCCCTTCCTCTCTGGCCATTCTTTCTCTGTAGAGTTTCCACTTCCACGTGGATTTGTGCATTTTATATTTCCTCTGGATAACACCTGTTGCTTCTAATTCTTTATCTACATACACTCTTTGCCTAGATTTTCTCATCCATTCCTAGTTTTAATATGACCACCGACCATAAACCCCAATTTCATTATCTTCAGGCCTGATCTCTACTGTGAACCATGGAATTACTTTATCAAATTGTTAAATAAATATCTCATTAGCAATTAAAAGCAGATTAAATGCCCAAAACAGAACTCTGATTCTCTGCCCTTAAAATTAATTAATATGTCCATTCTAAAAATACTTACTGAGCACAGACTCAGGCACTGTGCTGTATACACTGACTCAACAATGTGAACTTGAGGAAGAGAGAGGGTAAGTTATAAAAAGAACTATGAAAGATAATCAACAGTGTGCTGTCATAGAGAATAGGGAAGAGGACTGCTCCTTTTGACAAGGAGTTCAAGATAGGCCCCCAAAGTATGCCAGTCTCTCCCTTGAAACAGGCATCTACCTAGCTGCTCCAGACAGAACTGAGGCAACTGTTCCCCACAAACAACCCAACACGTGGCTTACAAGGTTCTAACTTCAAAAAACACTCCTAAGTTGGAGAGAGCTCTTAAGCAAGCAAAGAAGAGAGATGTGGACAAGTAATGACAGCGGTGATACATGTCACAGAAGGAAATACAGAAAGCTATGGAAGAAAATCAAAGTGTAATCTAACTCAAAGACAGGGAAAACTTAGAACATGATTCCTGGAGAAAGAATAATTAGGATAAACTCAGACAATCACTACAAGAAGGTAAACAAAAAGGTATATAGAACTATGCCCCAAAGAAAGTCACAACATGACACATCCCAGAACCTAAAACAAATCCAAGGTGATAAAGTCATAGAAAAGGGAGGGGCCTAGATTAAGACAAGGCTGGAAGAAAGCAACAAGTTGTCAAAGATTAATAAGGTAAGATCATGACGAAGGGCACAGAACAAAGTCTCTCTCTGGCCAAATATGGGGCCAATTTGACTGTAATGGATTAAAATACATTCAAGTGGTGACACTAAAAAGTGGTAATTAAAATGAAAACCTTAAGTGAACTCAGCATAATTATTCTGAAAAGTGATAAGCAACCTTTGATGCTGACTTTCCTATAGCAAATAACTGAATAAGTGATAAGAGAAAGTTCACCTGGAAATAAACGCAGAAAGGACTGAACAATCAGGATACTACCATTTTGCATCCCCTTATAAGATAATGGGTTAGGCAGTAATCAACAAAAAATGCTAAAATTATTAGTGAAAAAGGAATTTTATAATGGAAGAATAGGTTGAAACCACCAATCAATCTTATTAGCACTTTCAAATTAAAACTTACAATTAAAAGAGTTCCAAACAGACTCAGGCATTTTTGAGCACAGACTCAGGCACTGTGCTGTATACACTGACTCAACAATGTGAACTTGAGGAAGAGAGAGGGTAAGTTATAAAAAGAACTATGAAAGATAATCAACAGTGTGCTGTCATAGAGAATAGGGAAGAGGACTGCTCCTTTTGACAAGGAGTTCAAGATAGGCCCCCAAAGTATGCCAGTCTCTCCCTTGAAACAGGCATCTACCTAGCTGCTCCAGACAGAACTGAGGCAACTGTTCCCCACAAACAACCCAACACGTGGCTTACAAGGTTCTAACTTCAAAAAACACTCCTAAGTTGGAGAGAGCTCTTAAGCAAGCAAAGAAGAGAGATGTGGACAAGTAATGACAGCGGTGATACATGTCACAGAAGGAAATACAGAAAGCTATGGAAGAAAATCAAAGTGTAATCTAACTCAAAGACAGGGAAAACTTAGAACATGATTCCTGGAGAAAGAATAATTAGGATAAACTCAGACAATCACTACAAGAAGGTAAACAAAAAGGTATATAGAACTATGCCCCAAAGAAAGTCACAACATGACACATCCCAGAACCTAAAACAAATCCAAGGTGATAAAGTCATAGAAAAGGGAGGGGCCTAGATTAAGACAAGGCTGGAAGAAAGCAACAAGTTGTCAAAGATTAATAAGGTAAGATCATGACGAAGGGCACAGAACAAAGTCTCTCTCTGGCCAAATATGGGGCCAATTTGACTGTAATGGATTAAAATACATTCAAGTGGTGACACTAAAAAGTGGTAATTAAAATGAAAACCTTAAGTGAACTCAGCATAATTATTCTGAAAAGTGATAAGCAACCTTTGATGCTGACTTTCCTATAGCAAATAACTGAATAAGTGATAAGAGAAAGTTCACCTGGAAATAAACGCAGAAAGGACTGAACAATCAGGATACTACCATTTTGCATCCCCTTATAAGATAATGGGTTAGGCAGTAATCAACAAAAAATGCTAAAATTATTAGTGAAAAAGGAATTTTATAATGGAAGAATAGGTTGAAACCACCAATCAATCTTATTAGCACAACTAAAAATGGAACAACTAGATATTATGTATGCAATACAAAGTATACTGAAAAATCTGCTGAATGTTTTAATTAAAAAGAAAAAAAAAACCTAAACCCAAATCTAGTAAAGTATCTAACCACCAGTTTTCAGGAAAGCAGTGGTTCTGAAACTTGAGCATTCAGAATCACCTGAAGTGCCTTGTTAAAATATACATTATTAGGATAACTATTGTCAATACACTGTGAAACTAAGGGATCGTACATGGGGGCTGTGTGACAGCCTAGAGGGGTGGGATGGGGGGAATGGGATATACATGTGACTAATCTGGAATTATACATGTCTGTAAACAACAAAACTCTGTAAAATCAAAAAAGCAAAATAAAACTTGTGCTTGTGAAAAAAAAAATTATATATATATATAGAGAGAGAGAGAGAGAGAGAGATTATTGGGAACCTGTGAATTAAAGGAAACCATTAGAGACCAAACAGTCAAATAGAGAATGTAGGAAGTTTCATAGGAAAAATTACACAGTTTAAAAAGAAAATAACATATTTAAAAGGGAGTGGGGGAGGCTGTTACAGAAGAAAAATTATTTATGACATATAACTGCAGATTCAACATGCAGACTGATGCAAACAAACCTACTGAAAAAAGTGATCCTGAGAAAACTGAGAAAATCTGAACATAGACTAAGAACAGATCATATTAATATATAAACAATAATATACAAAATTAATAGATAACAAAACAGTTAATAATAGAATAATGGCTTTGTTTTTAAAAAATTACCTTATTAAAAAAATTAAAAGGTCAAGACTCCAGACTTCACAAAAGCCACACAACCACAAGACACGTTAAGGAGTTTGGTCCTAAATTGAACGGTTTTATACATAAGTATAAGATCATCACAGTAACAACAACTTTTGGTTGTGAAAGTCATGTGTTAAGCATTGCATTAAGAGCTCAAAATGACTTATCTCTTTGAAGCCTTAAAATAACTGTGTTGTGGAGATTTTAAATTGTAGACCATTTTGCCTGCTGATCATGACCTGAATTAGCATTTTTTAAAAAAATATGACTGTTGAGAATAGTCTGCAGAAACCCAACAGTGATGACAGAAAAACCAATTAAGAGGCTAACTCCTGCCACAGACAGTAAGAGCAAACATTCATGCATTACGAATAAGAGGAAAATACAGAAACTGTTTTTTGAATAAAACATGAATTATGTCCTATAGACATGTAACTCTAAAACAATCTTCTGCATCAAATTAGACTTCAAGAATTTTTTAAAGATTTAGTTTATTAACACAACGCAGTTTAGTGTTACCTTCAGTAATATACCTCATATTAGCAACAACCCTGCACAACTGCTATTATTAACCATATTTAGGTGAGGAGGATTTTATTTCTTTTAATATTTACTTATTTATTTGGCTGTACCAGGTCTTAGCTACAGCACACAGGAGCATCAATACTCGCTGCAACCTGCAGGATTTTTAGTTGAGGCAGGTGAGATCTAGTTCTATGACCAGGGATCAAACTCAGGTCCTCTGAATTGGGAGCATACTGTCTTAGTCACTGGACCACCAGGGAAGTCCTGAGAATTTCATTTATTTATTTTTATAACTTTACTGATTTTCAGCTGCACTGAGTCTTTGGTGCTATGCTGGCTTTTCTGCAGTTGCAGCAAGCAGGAGCTACTCTCTAGTTGCATACAGTGGCTTCTCTTGTTGCAGGGCACCGGCTCTAGGCCTTGGGGCTTCAGTATTCACAGCACCTAGGCTCTAGAGCACAGAGTCAATAGTTGGGGTGCATGGGGCTTAGCTGCTCCAGAGCATGTGTTATCTTCCCAGGTCAGAGATCAAACCCAAGACTGGCAGGGAGATTCTTTACCACTAAGCCACCAGGGAAGCCCCTGAGAATTTTATTTTTAAAGCAATTATTTTATGTGTAATGCAGTTACTGAACTTACACTTAATTTTTACTTCCACTGGAAAGTGATCAGATGAAGAAAACATAAAGCAGTATCTTCCCCTAGAAAGCACTGTCTTTCCCAAATTCTTTAAAAGATGAAAACAGGGCTTCCCTGGTGGTCCAGTGGGTAGGGACACCGCCTTGCAGTGCAGGGGGCGCCAGTTCGATCCCTGGCCTGGGAAGATCCCATGTGCCGCGGAGCGGCTGGACCCAAGTGTCCAATTATCGAGCTGGAGCTCTGGAGCGCATGCGCCCAGAGCCGGTGCTCTGCGACAACAGAGGCCGCCACGATGGGAGGCCCACACAGGCCGAAGAACAAAGATGGATGAAAATGGACAAATGAAAGACCAATAGAAGTAGCCCGCCTGCTCCTCTCCCTCCCCACCCCACCCCCACCAAAATAAATATAAATAAATAAATCTTTAAAAAAAAAAAAGATGAAAACAAATTACTGTTTCATTTATAGACAATTAAAATAATATTCTCCCTGTGACCCCCTACACTCACCTAGAGCTAGGGAAGCTTAGACAGGACAAGCACCAGAAACCTACAAGGTAAGGGACTTAAGACTGAAAGGAAGGGACTAATCCCTGACCACCTTTTTCAGTGGAGTAACTATGAAAGACAATACTGAAAAGCTCCTAAGGCTTCTCTGTTTCAAGTCTTTCCTATCCTAGAGTCCTACTGTGGCTTATCACCACTGGACCTTGTATACTGCTTACTCTAGGAACTGACTCTTACAGGCTGAGCTATAGTTAGTTGCCATATGGCTAACTGTGTCCAAGCCTGATTTAACAACTTTAGCTGACTAAAACAAAACCAAACCAGAAAAGGATTCTAGAAAGGAAAGCATTGTATAGTGGGGTAAAAACTAAATTTTAGTCTATTCAAAAAACTGAGTTACATAAAAAGATGCCAAACATAACTTATTATTTGAGAAATGCAAATTAAAATAAGACACTATACCAATTAGCATGGGAAATGAGTCTAAAAAAGAGTGGATGTATCTATATGTATAACTAACATTGTAATCAACTATACTCCAAGAAAAAATATTTTTTTAAGCCCCCAATATGGTGCTTTATACAATACAAAAAAAAAAAAAAATTTTTTTTTTAATTTAAAAAGCCACACTAAAAACAAAAAACAAACAAAAAACCACACTAACAATACTTTGCTTTGAAGAGAATCTGGAGCAACTGTAACTTACGCACACTACTAATGGGAATATGAATGGTACAACTACTTTGGAAAAGTTTGGCAATTTTTTTTTAAAGTTAAGCATACACTTAGCGTATGACCCAGCAATCCCATTCTAAGAGAAATGAAAATGTGTTTCCATATAAAGATTTGTTCACAAACGTTCACAACAGCATTGTTCGTTACAGCCCGAATCTGAAAAGGATGCAAATGTCTGTCAACCAGTGAATGGATAAACAAATTATGGTATACTATTTAGCCAAAAACAAACTGAAGAAAGTACAGAAAATGCAACATAAATGAATCTCAAAATCATCAGAGTTAAAGCAGCCAGACACAAAAGATGGTAACACAATGATTACATTTATATGAAATTCTAGAAAAGTCAAAACTTCTGTCATTAGAAATCTCATCAGTGATTGCCCTGGGTGAGGAGGGGTTAAGGAATGATAGTAAAGGGGCATGAGGAAATTTTTTGAGTGATGGAGTGTTCTAAAACTTCATCAGGATGGTGGGTACAACGGTATCTATATAACAAAATCCACATACATTTAAAGTGGCTCAATATCATTGTACGTAAATTATAGCTCAATGAAGTTGTTAAAAAACTGGGTTGATAAAATTTGCAAGCTACTAGGTATATAACATTACGTACTTTTCATTTTCTTACAAGCATAATTGTTTAAAGTAGTAACTTTCATACTGTACTGCAATTATTGTGCTTACCCATCATTCTCACTCAAAAAAAAGGATCATGTAGCTATCTATACTGCTTCTTGCCCTATCTCACATGGCTGCTGTGAAATATCACATGAAGTTATAACTGATGAGAAAGTGCTTTGGCAACTCTAAAGCAGTATTATACAACCATACTGTAGACTTCACATTTTTTTAAAAAATAAACTTTTCTTCCACAAGAACTACTTGAGATGTTTGGAAACTGGGTACCCCAAAGCAACTCTTTGCCCAAACACAGAAGGTCTATTCAAACGTCACATTTTTAATATACCTCCTGAACTTGCTTTCTACTGACCTCTGATTTACTGGATGGCTCAATGTAGTACTATCTAGACTGCACTTTAATTTTTTAATTTGTCATTAGATGAGCATGGCGAGACACTTATTTCCCAGTAGAAAAAAATCAAAAGCTAGATAACTGTTTTTACTAGGTACTGTTTCAAAATGTTCACCACTGAGATGTTTCTTCCTCTAAAACTCAGTGAAATTTCTTTCCACTTAATACTTCAATTTCACATGCTACTGAATGTTTACTAAAGGGGCCTGCGTTAGCAAGAGAGGGTGAATAATTTTAAGACTGGCAAAACCTTTTAAACCAGTGTGGTTCAGTCATTTCAGACTGTGGCCGCTGCAAAGTTGAACAGAGTCTCATTTTTTCCTCCTCCTACTGTACAGTTGGACTCTCTGCTAGCCTACCAGGTTGGAGTGATATTTGACATTTAGCCTAGTTACAAGTTTCCACAGGGCAAGTATGAAGGCTGTATGAAAGACAATCTCTTCTTCAAATGGAGTAAAGGGGCATGAGGAAATTTTTTGAGTGATGGAGTGTTCTAAAACTTCATCAGGATGGTGGGTACAACGGTATCTATATAACAAAATCCACATACATTTAAAGTGGCTCAATATCATTGTACGTAAATTATAGCTCAATGAAGTTGTTAAAAAACTGGGTTGATAAAATTTGCAAGCTACTAGGTATATAACATTACGTACTTTTCATTTTCTTACAAGCATAATTGTTTAAAGTAGTAACTTTCATACTGTACTGCAATTATTGTGCTTACCCATCATTCTCACTCAAAAAAAAGGATCATGTAGCTATCTATACTGCTTCTTGCCCTATCTCACATGGCTGCTGTGAAATATCACATGAAGTTATAACTGATGAGAAAGTGCTTTGGCAACTCTAAAGCAGTATTATACAACCATACTGTAGACTTCACATTTTTTTAAAAAATAAACTTTTCTTCCACAAGAACTACTTGAGATGTTTGGAAACTGGGTACCCCAAAGCAACTCTTTGCCCAAACACAGAAGGTCTATTCAAACGTCACATTTTTAATATACCTCCTGAACTTGCTTTCTACTGACCTCTGATTTACTGGATGGCTCAATGTAGTACTATCTAGACTGCACTTTAATTTTTTAATTTGTCATTAGATGAGCATGGCGAGACACTTATTTCCCAGTAGAAAAAAATCAAAAGCTAGATAACTGTTTTTACTAGGTACTGTTTCAAAATGTTCACCACTGAGATGTTTCTTCCTCTAAAACTCAGTGAAATTTCTTTCCACTTAATACTTCAATTTCACATGCTACTGAATGTTTACTAAAGGGGCCTGCGTTAGCAAGAGAGGGTGAATAATTTTAAGACTGGCAAAACCTTTTAAACCAGTGTGGTTCAGTCATTTCAGACTGTGGCCGCTGCAAAGTTGAACAGAGTCTCATTTTTTCCTCCTCCTACTGTACAGTTGGACTCTCTGCTAGCCTACCAGGTTGGAGTGATATTTGACATTTAGCCTAGTTACAAGTTTCCACAGGGCAAGTATGAAGGCTGTATGAAAGACAATCTCTTCTTCAAATGGAGTTTCGAAACGAAACTTTACCTAGAAT
Source organism: Tragulus kanchil (assembly GCA_022376925.1). Taxonomy (NCBI): domain Eukaryota; kingdom Metazoa; phylum Chordata; class Mammalia; order Artiodactyla; family Tragulidae; genus Tragulus; species Tragulus kanchil. The sequence goes on along the minus strand of JAIOJX010000029.1, from coordinate 48,605,379 downwards.
TCAGACTTCTATTACACTTACAATTTTACTACGTGTTTCCACCAGCAACAGGTACTGTAACCAAAAACTAGCCAAGCCTGTATATACCACAAAACATGTTGGTATCGCTCTCAATTTTTTAAAGACTGTTTTTTCGTAACAGTTCCGAGGGGAGGGTCAACTCGACGGCCGTGCTGCATTTAACTCAGCGCAGCTTCTTTCTCGTCGGTAACAGTCACAGCCTCTTGGGTTTCACATTTCTCCTTCGACCATATTCAGGCCACTCGGTTCGGTTATCTGCACACCTCCCATTTCGGTTTACCAGCAATCGCAAACAACGGCCGCTCGCCCCCACGCTCCTCCAGCCTTCTCTCCACACTCCGACCGCGGGCCAAGCGCGGCTCCCTCCGCCACAGCAGCCCAGCTGGCAGGGAGCGCCCGGAGGACGAGGGGCCGCGGGGAGGAGGGGAAAACTTCTCGGCCCGGAGGACCGCGGCTGAGGTCCAAGCCAGCCCGCGCCCAACTCTACGCGCCGCCAGGAAGGCGTGGGGACCCTCAACTCGGGCCGCGAGGCTCCGCCTGAAGGGGCAGAACGCGCGTGGCGGCCGAGCAAGACGTAAACAAACCGACCCGGACGCAGGGGAAGGGGCGCGCGTGGGGGAGGGGAGGGGGCCGCGCTCGACCCCTCCAGCGCGGGTCCGCCGCCACCCGGCCGCCACCCGGCCCCTCCCGACCGCGGCCCGGGCCCGGACCCCGGCCCCGGGCGACGCGGCTGCGCGAGCGGCAACTTCCAAAGCCCCGGCGCCTCTGGCAGCCGAAGCCCACTTAGGCCGTCGGCTCCGCGCCCCCTCGCCCCTCGCCCTGCATCGACCTACCTGAACGCGCAATCCGGGTCTCTCGCGTCCCGACCGGGCGCGCCCAGGCCGTTCCTCTTGCTGAAGAGCTTCTGGAACAGTGTAGGGGCCATGGTGGCCACGACCAGGCCGGGGTCGCTCCTCCAGGCACTCCCCTGGGCCCCGCTCCTAGAGCTGCCCCGCCACCCCCATAGGCGCCTCGGTCATATGACAGAAATTAGTCACTTCAAACGGCCACGGCGCGCGGGGCGGGGCGCGAGGCGAGGCCGGCGCCCATTGGCTGGCGCTGAGCCGCGTCACGTGGCGGCGAGCGGAGCTGGGTGCAAGGCGGGGATACGGGGCGGGGTTGGCGGCCATAGGCTGGCCGGCGGGGGTCCTCACGTGGCAGCTCTCGGGGCGGGGCGTGCACCGAGTGGCGGGGCCGGGACCTGGTTGTGGAGGAGGGACCAGCTCCGGTTCTGGTCTTCGTGACGCTTACAGTTGCTAGCTGAGACAACGGCGCCACGGCCTTTGGAAGACAGAAGGCTTCGCCTCCCGCACGCACGACACAGAGAAGTGCACTAGCGACCGACGCTCTCCTGCCGTCTCCCTCAGTCTCTGCGGCTTCGCACCTCCGGACGTTTGCGCCTGCTGGAGTCTGGCGGCCCCCGGAGCAGAAAAAGCGCGCAAGCGTACCTGTGGGGCCGCGGCAAGGGCTGTACTTTTAAGCCCGGGGCCACTGGCCCGCCCACGTAGGCCTCGAGAGATTTGGGCTCCGCGCTTGAGTGCGCGGGACTGGCGGAGGGCCATAATGAGACCTCTGTGGGTAGCGGCCTCCACCCCACCGCCGGTGTTTCCCACTAGCGGTTCAAACGCTGACACTTCGGGAATGAGCCCCTTGGAAGAGCTAACCGTAGGAAGCTCGAGATGTACACCGTTTAGGTATGGAGAGAGAGAGGAACTGTGGAATTGTGAGCAAATGAGGTTTAATAGGCACAATACCCTTTCCAAAGAAAAACATTGCTCATAAATAACTTTACAGTCTACTTAAACCTAGGGAAGCAAAATGTATCAGGGTTTGGATCAAATTGGTCATACAGATTCTTCAGTATCCCTACTCATTCACCCACTGCCACTCCAGGATGAGGAAATTTTTTTACCATGGGACTCAATTCTTTGACAAATACAGATGTCAGGAAATTACTGGTATGTGGTTTGGACGGTCAGATTAAAATACTTTGTTGAGAATTTCATTTCACTAGGCAAACAAATCAGATTGCCTTTTTTTTTTAGTGGCTACCAGATCACACTAACTTGCAGCTTGAGTTTCTGCTGTAAAATAAGTGGTCTTATATAAAGAAAAGAAAAAAATACATTATCTCCGAGAATATCAGTGGTCATGTAACAACGTTAAGTTTCAGTGTTACAGTAATGTTTACAATAATTTTAAAAGCAGTATTTGTAGACAAACTAATTTAGAGACTTCCCTGGTGATCCACTGAAGAATCCACCCGCTCATGCAGGGGACAAGGGTTAGGCACGCACGACACAGAGTTGTGGAGGAGGGACCAGCTCCGGTTTTTTACGTTTAGGCGGGAACAACGGCGCCACGGCCTTTGAAGACAGAAGGCTTCGCCTCCCGCACGCACGACACAGAGAAGTGCACTAGCGACCGACGCTCTCCTGCCGTCTCCCTCAGTCTCTGCGGCTTCGCACCTCCGGACGTTTGCGCCTGCTGGAGTCTGGCGGCCCCGGAGCAGAAAAAGCGCGCAAGCGTACCTGTGGGGCCGCGGCAAGGGCTGTACTTTTAACCCCTGGGGCCACTGGCCCGCCCACGTAGGCCTCGAGAGATTTGGGCTCCGCGCTTGAGTGCGCGGGACTGGCGGAGGGCCATAATGAGACCTCTGTGGGTAGCGGCCTCCACCCCACCGCCGGTGTTTCCCACTAGCGGTTCAAACGCTGACACTTCGGGAATGAGCCCCTTGGAAGAGCTAACCGTAGGAAGCTCGAGATGTACACCGTTTAGGTATGGAGAGAGAGAGGAACTGTGGAATTGTGAGCAAATGAGGTTTAATAGGCACAATACCCTTTCCAAAGAAAAACATTGCTCATAAATAACTTTACAGTCTACTTAAACCTAGGGAAGCAAAATGTATCAGGGTTTGGATCAAATTGGTCATACAGATTCTTCAGTATCCCTACTCATTCACCCACTGCCACTCCAGGATGAGGAAATTTTTTTACCATGGGACTCAATTCTTTGACAAATACAGATGTCAGGAAATTACTGGTATGTGGTTTGGACGGTCAGATTAAAATACTTTGTTGAGAATTTCATTTCACTAGGCAAACAAATCAGATTGCCTTTTTTTTTTAGTGGCTACCAGATCACACTAACTTGCAGCTTGAGTTTCTGCTGTAAAATAAGTGGTCTTATATAAAGAAAAGAAAAAAATACATTATCTCCGAGAATATCAGTGGTCATGTAACAACGTTAAGTTTCAGTGTTACAGTAATGTTTACAATAATTTTAAAAGCAGTATTTGTAGACAAACTAATTTAGAGACTTCCCTGGTGATCCACTGAAGAATCCACCCGCTCATGCAGGGGACAAGGGTTAGACTCCAGAAAGAGTCTGCATGCCCTGGGGGAAACTAAGCCGAGGGGTCACAACCACTGAGCCAGTGGTCTGCAACATGAGAAGCCACTTAAATTAGAAGCCTGTACCTCGAAGCTAGAGAGTAGCCTGCAACTAGAGAAAAGCCCATATGCAATGAAGACCCAGCACAGCCATTTAAAAAAAAATCTTTTTTAAATAAGACAGTCATTCCACAACGTTGGAGTGCCCCTGGTCTAGGCACTAGGGATCCAAAGTAAACAAAGACAGGGCTAAATGTCTGTTTGGGGGTTGGAGGTGGGTGACTTAGTTGCCAAGTCATGTCTGATTCTTTGTGACCCCTGGACTGTAGTCCACCTGGCTCATCTGTCCAAGGAATTCTCCAGGCAACAATACTGGAGTGGATTGCCATTTCTTCCTCCAGGGGATCTTCTGTAAGTGGAAACAATTAGTAAAAAGTTATTTGGAACTACCAGTGCTGTGAATGAAAAACAATGAAATGAGTGAGGAAGGTCTCTCTGAGGAGACCTTTACACTCCTCAGTATTTGAGGTGCTCGGGTTAGGAATCATTCAAAGTTCCTCTATACATGGCTTAAGCTCCAGAATTACTGAGTAATACAAGCTCAAAATAGCAAGACTCTATCCCCCTAGAAACTTAACCTATCTTAATTCTATGGTGCCAAACACTGAAAGATTTCTAATAAGGCAAAATAATCTATATTTTCTTCACAAAATGTAAATGCAGGATAAAATTTTCATAAACAAAAAAATGAACTCAGTGCAATTTTTAAAGTTAGAAAATACACTTCCTGTAAATCAATTAATGAACCAATCATTTCAGGAAGTTTTGTTTTTACACTAGCAAGTCTCACTAAATGAGTGCTAGCAAAACAGGCTCAAGTACATCTGTATAGCACCAAAGACATAAGGAGGAATCATGACTGCTCCATGGTGGCACAGAGAAGAATGGTTTCAGGTCCCCTCAGAACTTTCTAAATACAGTAACCTTGTGTGCTTTAATCTTGGGAAAAAGCTACTTCATGGATAATTATAGATAATAGTAAGGAAAAGAACATACGACTTGCATAAGAGATACTTTTGTTGTCTCTAATCACCCAATGGACATGAACTTGGACAAACTTCAGGAGATGGTGATATATGGGGAAGCATGGTGTGCTGCAGTCCATGAGGTCGCAGAGTCAGACATGACTGGGCGACTGAACAGACAATCATGTAACAGCTTCATTTCTGTGGTCTCGTTTTATCTTATACTTGAAAGATATAGAAAAAAGACAAAATGGATTGGATTGGCCAAAAGGTTCATTTGGTTTTTTTCCCATATGATGGCTCTAGTAGCGCTCAGTTGTCTTTAACTTCACTCAGTATCGAAGGTGAAATAAAAAAGCAACATGTTTGACATATTATGCTTTATTATTTCAAGAAAGGTAAAAACACAACTGAAATGGAAAAAAAAATATTTGTGCAGTGTAAGAAGGTGTTATGATTGATTAAATGTATCAAAAGTGGTTTGCTAAGTTTTGTGCTGGAGATTTCTCTCTGGATAATGCTCCACAGTTGGACAGACCAGTGCTGTGAATGAAAAACAATGAAATGAGTGAGGAAGGTCTCTCTGAGGAGACCTTTACACTCCTCAGTATTTGAGGTGCTCGGGTTAGGAATCATTCAAAGTTCCTCTATACATGGCTTAAGCTCCAGAATTACTGAGTAATACAAGCTCAAAATAGCAAGACTCTATCCCCCTAGAAACTTAACCTATCTTAATTCTATGGTGCCAAACACTGAAAGATTTCTAATAAGGCAAAATAATCTATATTTTCTTCACAAAATGTAAATGCAGGATAAAATTTTCATAAACAAAAAAATGAACTCAGTGCAATTTTTAAAGTTAGAAAATACACTTCCTGTAAATCAATTAATGAACCAATCATTTCAGGAAGTTTTGTTTTTACACTAGCAAGTCTCACTAAATGAGTGCTAGCAAAACAGGCTCAAGTACATCTGTATAGCACCAAAGACATAAGGAGGAATCATGACTGCTCCATGGTGGCACAGAGAAGAATGGTTTCAGGTCCCCTCAGAACTTTCTAAATACAGTAACCTTGTGTGCTTTAATCTTGGGAAAAAGCTACTTCATGGATAATTATAGATAATAGTAAGGAAAAGAACATACGACTTGCATAAGAGATACTTTTGTTGTCTCTAATCACCCAATGGACATGAACTTGGACAAACTTCAGGAGATGGTGATATATGGGGAAGCATGGTGTGCTGCAGTCCATGAGGTCGCAGAGTCAGACATGACTGGGCGACTGAACAGACAATCATGTAACAGCTTCATTTCTGTGGTCTCGTTTTATCTTATACTTGAAAGATATAGAAAAAAGACAAAATGGATTGGATTGGCCAAAAGGTTCATCTGGGTTTTTTCCCATATGATGGCTCTAGTAGCGCTCAGTTGTCTTTAACTTCACTCAGTATCGAAGGTGAAATAAAAAAGCAACATGTTTGACATATTATGCTTTATTATTTCAAGAAAGGTAAAAACACAACTGAAATGGAAAAAAAAATATTTGTGCAGTGTAAGAAGGTGTTATGATTGATTAAATGTATCAAAAGTGGTTTGCTAAGTTTTGTGCTGGAGATTTCTCTCTGGATAATGCTCCACAGTTGGACAGACCAGTTGAAGATGATACAAATCAAATCGAGACATACACTGAGGATAATCAACATTATTATTACTACATGGGAGATACCTGACATGCTCAAAATATCCAAATCAAGTGCTGAAATCATTTGCACCAGCTCAGTTACGTTAATTACTTTGATGTTCAGGTTCCACATAAGCAAAAAAAAAAAAAAAATTCTTGATCATATTTCCACATACAATTGTCTACTTATAATTAAAATGTTCCATTTTTAATACAAACTGTAATGGGCAATGAAAAGTGGATACTGTACAATAAGGTGGAATGGAAGAGATCATAGGGCAAAGAATGTGATGTTGTATATATGGTCGGATTGGAAAGGAGTCCACTATTATGAGCTCCTTCCAGAAAGGAGTAAGTAGTGCTCCCAATTAGACCAACTGAAAAGCATCTGGAATTAATCAACAGAAAACGCATAATCCTCCATCCAGATAATAAAAGACTGCATGTTTCTTTGATGATAAGGCAAAAACTGTTACGGCTTGGCTGGGAAGTTCTGATTCGTATGTATTCACCAGACAATGCACCTTCAGATTTCCATTTATCTCAGCCTTTACAAAATTTTCTTAAGGTAAAATGTTTCGATTCCTGGAAGACTATAGAAGGCACCTGTAACAGTTCTTTGCTCAAAAAAAGAAAGTTTTTGGAAGTTGCCTGAAAAATGGCAGAAGGTAGTGGAACAAATTAGTGAATACATTGTTCAATAAAATTCTTGGTAAAAATGAAAAAAAAAGTCTTTTATTTTCACTTTAAAACCAAAGGAACTTGGCTATCATTCATCACATTTCCTTTATATTGTGTGTGGTGTAATATTCAAATTATAGACTCAGAACTGAAATAATACAAGTTTGCCATAAAAGAGAGCATATAAGTATACCTAATTATGCAGATTAAACTGAAAATATTCTCAAGTTCAATAACAGTATGTATTATATTTTTCCCCTTGTACTTATGACCTCTTTCCACAGAGAAGCTGAGGTGTCTTAAAGTAGCTTCTTAAAGTTTACGAGCAAGGAGGAAATGTGAGAAAGAAAATGATTATTCACTAATGTCATATAAATGTGGAACTGTTGGGTTAGAAAGTTAGACATAAGGCCTAGACTTTCTCTTGGGAGTAGAAGATGTAGCCTCTGTCCAAAGCCGATGGCCTTTGGGTATATGTCCATGTTATTCCAATTAACAAAGAAGACAGGAGCACTCTGCCCTATGGCCATTTTCCAGCTATCAGATACAGCCAAAGGTGGCAATAAAACTGGAATCTTGCTCCCTTAACCACCATGCTTATAAGTACAACCTCAATTGTGCTCAATTCTCCTAAAACAAATTAGATTTTCATTGATAACATCTCAGAACATGACAGAATCAAGATGATCGAGTAAAACTTCCTGAATGATACTTAGATGGACTCAGAGGACCTCAGTTTTAAAAACGCTTAAACCAGCTATAATTTACTGCTATACAATAATGTACTGGCAGCAGTTAGAGGCAACAGAAAACAAAAAATCCTTTATTCTACAAATATTTCTTGAGTCCCTCAGAGATCTCAGACTAGGTTCTGGATGTCTATTCCTACTCTCAGGAACTTAGTTCTTAGTGGGAGGACGCAAAGTAAACAATATGTTTGCAAGGAGTGCTAAGAGTCAGGAAAGAAAGAGTTAATAGTAAACAACTGGAGGGGGCCAAATTAGATAGAGTGGCCAGGAAAGTCCTCCAAAGATGTACATTTGAACTAAGTTCTAAAGAATGAAAAGGGATCAGTCATGAGATGATGATGTTACAGAACATTCTAGCAGAGAACCAAAAAATACAAAGACTCTGAGACAGCAGGGGTTTCTCCTGTTTGAAGAACAAAAAAGGAGCCCAAACAGATGAATACACTCCAGGAGAGGGGAAGATGTTTTACATCTGGTTTAGATGGAGACAAGGAGCTAAATTATGTACAGCCTTGAAAATCATGTGAAAGCGATTGAATTAAGCATGATGGAAACTATTGTGGGAGTTTAAAACAGAAGAGGAACATGACAGAATTTATGATTTTAGAAGCTAACTGGTTGCTTTGTTTAGAAGGGATTATAAAAAACAAGAATGGGGGCTTCTGTGGTGGTCCAGTGGGTAAAGACTCCGCCTTGGAGTGCAAGGGGCGCCAGTTCAATCCCTCACCAGGGAAGATCCCACGTGCTGCAGAGCGGCTGGATGGGTATATCCAATTAGAGCCAGCACTCTGGAGCGCATGCGCCCAGAGCCAGTGCTCTGCAGCGAGAGAGGCCACTGCAATGGGAGGCCCACACAGGTCAAAGAACAAAGATGGATGAAAATTAATTCATTCATTCATTTAAAAAGGCCAATTTTTTTTTTAAAAAAATAAGAATGGAAGGAGAGAAACCATGCAGGAATGTACCATGTATTTTAGGCAAGAGTTGATGTTAGGTAACTATTTTGAAAACAGAACTAATAGGATTTATGGTTAGACTAATAGGACTTATGGTTAGAGTGACAGGAAGAACTACTAAGGATTGACTCCTAGGTTTTTGCCTTAAGCAACCAAATGGAAGTCATTTCCTGATGAAAATAATAGGGAAATTTTAGGTTTAAAGACGAAATTTAGCATATTCAGTTTGGATATATATTGAGTGGCTATTAGCTATCCACATGGAGATTCTAAGTAGAATATATGAGGAGAAGCCAGGAGTGAAGAAAAATTCAATAGGCATCAGCTCATATACAGAATTTAAAATAACAGAATGAATGAGTTTACCTAAAAAGAATATGCATATATAGAAGAAAGGCCAGCATTAATATTCAAAGAGGACACTATTACAAGTCTTCTCAAGAAGGAGTCAGCAGGGCTTCCCTGGTGGTCCAGTGGGTAAGGACACCGCCTTGCAGTGCGAGGGGCGCCGGTTTGATCCCTGGCCTGGGAAGATCCCATGTGCCGTGGAGTGGCTGGACGGATGTGTCCAATTACCGAGCCGGCGCGCCGGTGCTCTGAGATGACAGAGGCCACCGCGATGGGAGGCCCACAGGAGCCAAAGAACAAAGACGGATGAAAACAGAGAAATGAAAGACCAATAGAAGGCCCGCCCGTTCCCCTGTCTCCCCAGCCCACCCCTCAAAAGATAAATAAATAAAATTAAAAAAAAAAAAAAAGGAGTCAGCAAAATAGATTGAGTAGTAGTGAGACAAAAGAAGAAAATAACCCCCAAAAGGAAGAAGACATCACCTGTGTTGAATGTTACTGAAAATTTAAGCATTCATTAGGTTTGTCAATATGGACATCTTGACAAGAAGTTTCAATGGAAGGGTGAGCAAAAACTTGAATGGAGTGGACTCAAAAAAGAAAGAGTAGGCAGGGAGTAGCAAAGCAAGTACAGACCACTACTCTGCTTCACTGAGATCAGTCAGTTCAGTCACTCAGTGTCCCACTCTCTGCGACACCACAGACTGTGGCACACCAGGCTTCCCTGTCCTTCACAATCTCCCAGAGCCTGCTCAAACTCATGTCCATTGACTCAGTGATGCCATCCAACCATCTGGTCCTCTGTTGTCTCCTCCTGTTACTCTGGGGGGGGGAAAAAATTTTTTTGTTTATACTTATGGTTAGAGTGACAGGAAGAACTACTAAGGATTGACTCCTAGGTTTTGCCTTAAGCAACCAAATGGAAGTCATTTCCTGATGAAAATAATAGGGAAATTTTAGGTTTAAAGACGAAATTTAGCATATTCAGTTTGGATATATATTGAGTGGCTATTAGCTATCCACATGGAGATTCTAAGTAGAATATATGAGGAGAAGCCAGGAGTGAAGAAAAATTCAATAGGCATCAGCTCATATACAGAATTTAAAATAACAGAATGAATGAGTTTACCTAAAAAGAATATGCATATATAGAAGAAAGGCCAGCATTAATATTCAAAGAGGACACTATTACAAGTCTTCTCAAGAAGGAGTCAGCAGGGCTTCCCTGGTGGTCCAGTGGGTAAGGACACCGCCTTGCAGTGCGAGGGGCGCCGGTTTGATCCCTGGCCTGGGAAGATCCCATGTGCCGTGGAGTGGCTGGACGGATGTGTCCAATTACCGAGCCGGCGCGCCGGTGCTCTGCGATGACAGAGGCCCCCGCGATGGGAGGCCCACAGGAGCCAAAGAACAAAGACGGATGAAAACAGAGAAATGAAAGACCAATAGAAGGCCCGCCCGTTCCCCTGTCTCCCCAGCCCACCCCTCAAAAGATAAATAAATAAAATTAAAAAAAAAAAAAAAGGAGTCAGCAAAATAGATTGAGTAGTAGTGAGACAAAAGAAGAAAATAACCCCCAAAAGGAAGAAGACATCACCTGTGTTGAATGTTACTGAAAATTTAAGCATTCATTAGGTTTGTCAATATGGACATCTTGACAAGAAGTTTCAATGGAAGGGTGAGCAAAAACTTGAATGGAGTGGACTCAAAAAAGAAAGAGTAGGCAGGGAGTAGCAAAGCAAGTACAGACCACTACTCTGCTTCACTGAGATCAGTCAGTTCAGTCACTCAGTGTCCCACTCTCTGCGACACCACAGACTGTGGCACACCAGGCTTCCCTGTCCTTCACAATCTCCCAGAGCCTGCTCAAACTCATGTCCATTGACTCAGTGATGCCATCCAACCATCTGGTCCTCTGTTGTCTCCTCCTGTTACCTGAGATAAGAAGCAGAAAAAATGGGGATTGAGAGGAGATGGGAGGAGGGAAATTTGTCCTCCTTTGTTTGTTTCATAAGATGGAAGGGATTAGAGAATTTCGTATGCTGAAAGAAATAATCTAATAAAGATGATGAAATCAAACACCTACTTAGTTCCAAGTGCTAAGAATGCAATAATGTACATAACAGGTACAACCCTCACCCTTAAGAAACCAAGTAAACAAGTTATTACAGACTGTGGTAAGTGCTTTTAAGGAGTTTTAAACTTTTATCTTCAATATAAAATTGGCTTGAAATCCCCACCTTGAATACTGGAAGCATACAAAAGTAACGGCACACTTCTATAACAAACATTCTTTCAACATTTTTTCAAACACTTAATATGTTTACTATGTCTCTGTGAGCTATGCTAGAACCTGAAAATACAACAATAGACAAGATGCAGTTTCTGCACATAAGAACTTACAGTCTAGGGGAAAAAACCAGAATTTGACAGGCAATTACATGGTGTTATAGTGTAGTAAATGCTATTATATGGGCAAGTAAGGATGCCAGGAGAAAACAAGGAGGAAAAAGTGACCTTTTGGGGGAATTAAGGGTAGTCTTCTGAAAGAAGTCTGGATTTAAAATTAAAGTGGGATACGCAAAAGAAAAGAGGATATGGGCACAGAAAATGTGTTTCAGGCAGATGGAGTAGAACATTCAGGGTTTGGAGGCAAAAAAAAGAAAATAAAAATTCGGGAACCTACAATATAATTTAATGGCAAAATTGAACTGGATTAAGAAAACTATAAAAATCATTTAAAAGACTTTATCCAGAGGACATGGGGAGTTTGAGGTATTTTAATCAGAAGACAACATGATCAGATAAGCATTTTAGAAAGCTCTGTCTGGGTGGATTGTGGAAGACTGACTATAGAGTAATGACTGAGAAACTAGTGAAGAGGCTGTTTTATTCGAAGCCAGGCAAGAAAGTACTGGCATGAACTTAAGAGAACAACCACAGGAATGGAGGTGTATGGAAAATATTGAGAGCTTTTAGGATTCAAAATCAGCAGGACTTCATGATTGCCTGCCTGTGAGAAAGTACAAGAGAGGAGTCATGGATGACAGCAACTTTCTGGCTTAGGTAACTTGGATAGATGAAGCTCTCTAACACTGAAGCAGATGGTAGAAGAAAGAACTGCTTCAAGGGGGATATACATTAAATTTGGAATATGCTGAGTATGAGATGTCATGAGAATCCCTGTAGTGATGACGAGTAAGGAGTTGGCTCTTGATGAGGGTGAAGGAGGAGACTGAAAGAATCAGCTTACAACTAAATATATTTAAAAAAAAAGAAAAGAAAAGGGCTTCCCTGGTGGTCCAGTGGGTGAAGAGTCTGCCTTGCAGTGCAAGGGGCACTTTCTTGCAGTGCAAGGGGTGTCTGGGAAGATCCCATGCGCTACAGAGTGGCTGGACTAGTGTGTCCCATTACGAGCCAGCGCTCTGGAGTGCATGCACCTAGGGTCGGTGCTCTGCAACGAGGGAGGCCCACTCAGGCCAAAAAACAAAAACATGGATGAAGATAAATATAAATAAAAAAAGAGGCATGATGGGGAAAAGAAAAAAAATTTATTAAAAAAAAAAAACCTATTCTGGCCCCATTACCTCATGGCAAATACAAGGGAAAAGGTGGAAGTAGTGATAGATTTCCTCTTCATGGGCTTTAAAACCACTGTGGGTGGTAACTTTAGCCATGAAATGAGAAGACAATTGCTTCTAAGCAGGAAAGCTATGACAAACCTAGACAGTCTGTTGAAAAGCAGAGACATCACTCTGCCGACAAAGGTCCATATAGTCAAGCCAATGGTCTTCCCAGTGGTCATGTACAGTTGTAAGAGCTGCACTGTAAAGAAGACAGACAGCCAAAGAATTGATGCCTTCAGACAGCGGTGCTGGAGAAAGACTCCTGAAAGTTCCTTGGACAGCAAGGAGATCAAACCAGTCAATATTAAGTGAAATCAATTCTGAATACTCACTGGAAGGACTGATGTTGAAGCTCCAGTATATTGGTCACCTGATGAAAACAGATGACTCATTAGAAAAAGCCAGTGATGCTGGGAAAGGTTGAAGGCAGAAGAAGAGGGCATCAGAGGATGAGATGGCTGGATGGCAACACTGATGCAATGGACATGAACTTGGGCAAACTCTGACGAGGAACAGGGAGGCCTGGTGTGCTGCAGTCCATGGGGTCGCAAAGAGATGGACACGACCGGGTGGCTGAACAAACTAGTTATATACTAAAGTGAAGGGGTGCAACCTCACTGTTAACTTTTTAAAAATTATAGACCACTTCGAAAATATGATGAAAACTATGGAGATCCTCTCCCCAAAAAGAGACGAACTCCTTTTCTGATGGGTCTTCCAGGCAGGGTCAGTGAAAGATGTCTAAGGCCTACCCACCAATGTAAAGTTAAGAGCATAACTTTCTTCTAGGATTTGCCAACAGGAATCTTCCTGGAACTTTTTACATCTGTCAGATAGCAAGCCGGCTTATTCTGCTTTCCTTCCTCTTACTCATAACTGAAGTTATGTCCTCTACCATTAAGCCTTGAACTCCAACTCAGTTCTTTCATCCCTCCTGCCATTCCCTGTGTTCCAACAGATAAAAATAATGGACGCAGAATCCTACCTTCACTTCTTGGCTCTCTTACTTTCTAAATCACATCAGCTTGGCCAAGTCTTTATCTCTCGAAGAAAGTTATACTTTTCTTATCAGCAATATGAAACTATCAAATACTTATTTCCTTCAGCCCCACTAGGCCCAGTCTAAAAATCAGGTGTCATTCTTTCTCACAAGAACCTAGAAAATATCAAATACTTTTTTCTCATTCTTGCTTCCCCCTCCTTGGATTATAAACTCCTTGAAGGCAGGGAATAATCCTTCTATTTAATTTCATCTTCACCAATTGCTTATCACATTTCTGCTTTTTAAAACTACCACAAGAGTTGCTGACTTGGTTAAGTACTGATTTAGAAATCAAATCTAAATTTGGTTCCAACCTCCATCATTAATTATCTCTTCTATATTTCCTAACAACTTTCCTACACTTTACCTCCAAATTAGAATATGAAACTGAAATCACAAATAGTTTTGTTAGTAACTAAAGGACTTGTGAAACTATTTACAAGAATATCTTCATGGGACTATTTTAAAGTGAGTACTATATGGGTTATGTAACCTCAGTTACTTCCTCAATTTTACAATTTTCTTTCATAATAAAGTAGCTCTGAAATTTTTCCTCATTTAATGTCTAATAACTTTAGTAAAAACATCAGAGTGAAAATCTCTCCAATAGTTATACACTTGTTTCACTGGCAACAGGTTTAATGTGAAGGGTGCAACCTCACCTGTTAACTTTTTAAAAATTATAGACCACTTCGAAAATATGATGAAAACTATGGAGATCCTCTCCCCAAAAAGAGACGAACTCCTTTTCTGATGGGTCTTCCAGGCAGGGTCAGTGAAAGATGTCTAAGGCCTACCCACCAATGTAAAGTTAAGAGCATAACTTTCTTCTAGGATTTGCCAACAGGAATCTTCCTGGAACTTTTTACATCTGTCAGATAGCAAGCCGGCTTATTCTGCTTTCCTTCCTCTTACTCATAACTGAAGTTATGTCCTCTACCATTAAGCCTTGAACTCCAACTCAGTTCTTTCATCCCTCCTGCCATTCCCTGTGTTCCAACAGATAAAAATAATGGACGCAGAATCCTACCTTCACTTCTTGGCTCTCTTACTTTCTAAATCACATCAGCTTGGCCAAGTCTTTATCTCTCGAAGAAAGTTATACTTTTCTTATCAGCAATATGAAACTATCAAATACTTATTTCCTTCAGCCCCACTAGGCCCAGTCTAAAAATCAGGTGTCATTCTTTCTCACAAGAACCTAGAAAATATCAAATACTTTTTTCTCATTCTTGCTTCCCCCTCCTTGGATTATAAACTCCTTGAAGGCAGGGAATAATCCTTCTATTTAATTTCATCTTCACCAATTGCTTATCACATTTCTGCTTTTTAAAACTACCACAAGAGTTGCTGACTTGGTTAAGTACTGATTTAGAAATCAAATCTAAATTTGGTTCCAACCTCCATCATTAATTATCTCTTCTATATTTCCTAACAACTTTCCTACACTTTACCTCCAAATTAGAATATGAAACTGAAATCACAAATAGTTTTGTTAGTAACTAAAGGACTTGTGAAACTATTTACAAGAATATCTTCATGGGACTATTTTAAAGTGAGTACTATATGGGTTATGTAACCTCAGTTACTTCCTCAATTTTACAATTTTCTTTCATAATAAAGTAGCTCTGAAATTTTTCCTCATTTAATGTCTAATAACTTTAGTAAAAACATCAGAGTGAAAATCTCTCCAATAGTTATACACTGTACTGTGTTCACTGGCAACAGGACTGCTGCTTTTTAGGAAGGCTGTTTCCAAGATACCATAATAAGCTATATTACCAAAAAAGAAAAAAATCCTACAGACAGTATTAGCTGAAGAAGGTTATTTGGGGATGAGGTAATATATTAAATACTTAGTGTCTGATTGATTGTACCTATTATACATTCCCTGCTTGAGCAAACCTTGAGTATAGAGTTTCTTTCAGTCAGATGTGAAATTAGGTCTCTCACTCATGTGGTTTCAATTAAGTTCTGTTAAAAATAGCTTGTAATATAAGCATCAACAATTCTACTACAGTTAATCCATACAAAGAATAAACCTGGGGAAAAACCAACAAAGAAAGTTACCTAGTATCCTGGTGTTGAGTCTTTATAAATAGCTGAAGTCATCTATTTAGTGTATAATCTTCTAATATAAGTTGTATGTTATAATACAAACATACATATATATATATATTTAAAAGAAGCACATAGAAGAATGATTCTCAGCTCATTTAAAGTAATTTATAAGATTCTCAATAGAATTTCAACATCAGGATATAACACAAATAATGAGAAAACTTTGATTTTTTAGATTTCATGTAATTTCAGGCAGACATTCTGCTTCATGGACTTTGACTTCACATTCAAGTCTTCAAAGTAGTGAAAATTCACCCACAGCTGCTATATTCTGCCACTTGTTTTTATTATAATATCTGGAGAAAAAATAACAATAGATTACTTTATATACATCACAAGCAAGTGTTCAATAGTTATTAATAACCAGTCTCTAGGGGGAGTGCACTTGATGTCCAAGCAACTCTAATTTCACTCCAATGAGCTTTAGGAAACAAATCTAGAGGTCATTTAAAATAAAATTAAAAAAAAAAGGAATAGCTGGCTAACTCCCTCTTGGACATGCTGAGGACACTTCTCTTCTCTTTGGACACACAAAGAGACCTGTTTAGTAATACTGCAGTGGAAATCCCAGCAAAGACAGCTGTCAGGAGCCACCAAAGGCCACTAACTCCAGCCTTGTAACCTGGTGGAATCCATCCAGTTGTGGTTTTCATCCCAATCCTCTCAGCTACCAGTTAGTCAGAATCTCCTTTTCCAGCCCACCTCTCCTTTCATTCTCCTACCCACCTGCTGTAGCTGAACCCAGGTTCTTTCCAATATAGGATTCTGGGACCTTTCCCCCTCCCAATACCTTCACAAGATCCAGAGTGCAGTCAACTTTATGTATTCCCATCATCACATTCATAATATGCTATGCCTCATCCCTGGCCTAATCAGCCTGTACGAATAGTTCGCAAATGCTGCTGTACCTTAGAGTTATCTGAGCTTTTAAAAATTCTGAAATCCAGGCTTTGCATACCAATTAGAACAGAATCTCTGGACAAGGGACTCAAATATCCAGAAAAGTCTGATATACACCTGTTTGAGCACTGGAGACCTGTAACTTTGGTGGCCCATGAACCGGTAACTTCAATGTCATCTAGGAGTTAATTAGAAATATAGAATCTGGGGGGCTTCCCCTGGTGGTCCAGTGGATAAGGACACCGCCTTGCAGTGCAAGGGGCGCTGGTTCGATCCCTGGCCTGGGAAGATCCCACATGCCGCGGAGCGGCTGGACTGATGTGTCCAGTCACCGAGCCGGAGCTCTGGGGCGCATGCGCCCAGAGCCAGCGCTCTGCGATGACAGACCCACCACAATGGGAGGCCCACGGGAGCCAAAGAACAAAGACGGATGAAAAATAGAGAAATGGAGGACCAATAGAAGTGGCCCGCCCGCTCCCCTCCCTCCCCAACCCGATCCCCATCCAAAATAAATAAATAAATAAATCTTTAAAAAAAAAAAAAAAAAAGAAATATAGAATCTTGGACTCCATTCCAGACCAAGAGAATCATAAATCGCCATTTTTAATATGATCCTCAAGCAAGTCACAAATAAAGTTTGGGAAGTACTGGCTATTCTACCATCTACTCCTTCTTACTGTTATCTTTGCTGACATCAGATACTGTTTGTTCATTTATTAAAGACTTTGTAAATGGGCCATAGTCATCCTCTCTCCATACAACTTAAAACTTTCCAAATGGCAATTGGAAAGTCCATTCAGCTATACAGTCTTCTCGAATCCTCCTCGGCCTTCACATATACATCCAGGACCATGATCTATAGTTTGCCCTGACATCGCCTCTAGCACATTATCTTTAAAATGTTACATTATTAGAGACCTAGGGGTCATCCTATAACTGTCCTTTTCCCTCACTACCCTGAACCAGTACCTAAGCAGTCACTAAACTGTGGCAATTATATCAATGAACATTTTAGATTACACTGGTCCTCAATCCCAGAAATCCTAAGTCAGACTTCTGAAGCAATGACCCAGAAATTTGCACAATTTATAAATTTCCAGTGTGGTATGAACAACACACTTAATCATATTTCTGTGTGATGCTTCTGCCTGCTATTATTATCTAAATATTCAAACTCTCACTAAAGACATATATGCAAGTAACAGCTGTTATTCTACTAATTTAAGATACAAATTTATAACATACCATTCATGATCACTTCTGAAGAATAAAAATCTCAAAAGCTAAGGATAGCTGATTTTCTAAACGGTACTTCCCCTGGTGGTCCAGTGGATAAGGACACCGCCTTGCAGTGCAAGGGGCGCTGGTTCGATCCCTGGCCTGGGAAGATCCCACATGCCGCGGAGCGGCTGGACTGATGTGTCCAGTCACCGAGCCGGAGCTCTGGGGCGCATGCGCCCAGAGCCAGCGCTCTGCGATGACAGACCCACCACAATGGGAGGCCCACGGGAGCCAAAGAACAAAGACGGATGAAAAATAGAGAAATGGAGGACCAATAGAAGTGGCCCGCCGCTCCCCTCCCTCCCCAACCCGAACCCCATCCAAAATAAATAAATAAATAAATCTTTAAAAAAAAAAAAAAAAAAGAAATATAGAATCTTGGACTCCATTCCAGACCAAGAGAATCATAAATCGCCATTTTTAATATGATCCTCAAGCAAGTCACAAATAAAGTTTGGGAAGTACTGGCTATTCTACCATCTACTCCTTCTTACTGTTATCTTTGCTGACATCAGATACTGTTTGTTCATTTATTAAAGACTTTGTAAATGGGCCATAGTCATCCTCTCTCCATACAACTTAAAACTTTCCAAATGGCAATTGGAAAGTCCATTCAGCTATACAGTCTTCTCGAATCCTCCTCGGCCTTCACATATACATCCAGGACCATGATCTATAGTTTGCCCTGACATCGCCTCTAGCACATTATCTTTAAAATGTTACATTATTAGAGACCTAGGGGTCATCCTATAACTGTCCTTTTCCCTCACTACCCTGAACCAGTACCTAAGCAGTCACTAAACTGTGGCAATTATATCAATGAACATTTTAGATTACACTGGTCCTCAATCCCAGAAATCCTAAGTCAGACTTCTGAAGCAATGACCCAGAAATTTGCACAATTTATAAATTTCCAGTGTGGTATGAACAACACACTTAATCATATTTCTGTGTGATGCTTCTGCCTGCTATTATTATCTAAATATTCAAACTCTCACTAAAGACATATATGCAAGTAACAGCTGTTATTCTACTAATTTAAGATACAAATTTATAACATACCATTCATGATCACTTCTGAAGAATAAAAATCTCAAAAGCTAAGGATAGCTGATTTTCTAAACGGTACTGTTAGCTTGGAAGCCTTTCCTGAAACTTCTAAGTTAAAAGTATCCTCTCCTGGGCTCCTAGAATGCTATGCTCCACTTCCAACTTATCACCTTAGAGAGAAGACTATGAAGTCTACCTCATCACTAATCTGTAAGCCCTGGAGGGCAAAGCCTGTATTAGCATCCCTAGCTAATATTACAGCACCTAATGCATGCTTTTTGGTTGAATTAAAGTACCAACAAATTAGACACTGCTGTAACTGTAAGAAGTATAAAGCAATGACTGTCCAACTTTTTACTGGTTAAAACATTTTTAATTCTATGTTTAAACAGAACTGGAGAAGGAAATGGCAACCCACTACAGTATTTTTCTTTTGGCCACTTCCATTGATCTTTCATTTATTTATCTTTGTTCTTTTGGCCTATGTGGGCCTCCTATTGCAGTGGCTTCTCTCGTTGCAGTGCACCAGCTCTGGGTGCATGTGCTCCAGAGCTCCAGCTCGGTAGTTGGACATATAAGTCCAGCTGCTTCGCGGATCTTCCCAGGCCAGGGATCAAACTGGCACCCTTGCACTGCAAGGCGGTGTCCTTATCCACTGGACCACCAGGGAAGCCCCCACTATAGTATTCTTGCCTGGAGAATTCCATGGACAGAGGATCCTGGTAGGGTACAGTCCATAGGGTCACAAACAGTCAGACACGACTGAGCAATAGAAATCCAATGTGTAAAGCAAAGAAAAGCAAGACTCTCTGTCTGGATGAGCTGACCTTCCCAATGAAAAATCAAACAATGAACATTTTAGATTACACTGGTCCTCAATCCCAGAAATCCTAAGTCAGACTTCTGAAGCAATGACCCAGAAATTTGCACAATTTATAAATTTCCAGTGTGGTATGAACAACACACTTAATCATATTTCTGTGTGATGCTTCTGCCTGCTATTATTATCTAAATATTCAAACTCTCACTAAAGACATATATGCAAGTAACAGCTGTTATTCTACTAATTTAAGATACAAATTTATAACATACCATTCATGATCACTTCTGAAGAATAAAAATCTCAAAAGCTAAGGATAGCTGATTTTCTAAACGGTACTGTTAGCTTGGAAGCCTTTCCTGAAACTTCTAAGTTAAAAGTATCCTCTCCTGGGCTCCTAGAATGCTATGCTCCACTTCCAACTTATCACCTTAGAGAGAAGACTATGAAGTCTACCTCATCACTAATCTGTAAGCCCTGGAGGGCAAAGCCTGTATTAGCATCCCTAGCTAATATTACAGCACCTAATGCATGCTTTTTGGTTGAATTAAAGTACCAACAAATTAGACACTGCTGTAACTGTAAGAAGTATAAAGCAATGACTGTCCAACTTTTTACTGGTTAAAACATTTTTAATTCTATGTTTAAACAGAACTGGAGAAGGAAATGGCAACCCACTACAGTATTTTTCTTTTGGCCACTTCCATTGATCTTTCATTTATTTATCTTTGTTCTTTTGGCCTATGTGGGCCTCCTATTGCAGTGGCTTCTCTCGTTGCAGTGCACCAGCTCTGGGTGCATGTGCTCCAGAGCTCCAGCTCGGTAGTTGGACATATAAGTCCAGCTGCTTCGCGGATCTTCCCAGGCCAGGGATCAAACTGGCACCCTTGCACTGCAAGGCGGTGTCCTTATCCACTGGACCACCAGGGAAGCCCCCACTATAGTATTCTTGCCTGGAGAATTCCATGGACAGAGGATCCTGGTAGGGTACAGTCCATAGGGTCACAAACAGTCAGACACGACTGAGCAATAGAAATCCAATGTGTAAAGCAAAGAAAAGCAAGACTCTCTGTCTGGATGAGCTGAGAAACTCACAGCTCTATCTACTCTTACATTCCCTATATGGCAGCCAGCAAGTCAAATATCAACAACCTCAGATGTGTAGATGTTACCACTCTAATGGCAGAAAGTGAAGAGGACCTGTAGAGCCTCCTGATGAGGGTGAAAGAGGAGAGTGAATAAGCTGGCTTAAAACTCAGCATTCAGAAAACCAAGATCACATCATCTGGTCCCATCACTTCATGGTGAATAGATGGGGGAAAACATGGAAATAATGATAGATTTTGTTTTCTTGGGCACCCAAAATAACTGCAGATGATGACAGCAGCCATGGAATTAAAAGACGCTAACTTCATGGAAGAAAAGCTATGACAAACCTAGACAGTGTATTAAAAGGCAGAGACATAACTTTCTCCATATAGTCAAAACTACAGTTTTTCCAGTAGTTATGAACAGATGTAAGAAGGCTGAGAACCAAAGAACTGATGCTTTTGCATTGTGATGCTGGGGAAGTCTCTTGAGAGTCCCTTGGATAGCAAGGAGATCAAACCAGTCAATGGTAAAGGAAATTAATCCTGAATACTCATTGGAAGGACTGATGCTGAAGCTCCAATATTTTGATCAGCTGATGCAAAGATCAGTCTCATTAGAAAAGACTCTGGGGCTTTCCTGGTGGTCCAGTGGGTAAGGACACCGCCTTGCAGTGCAAGGGGTGCCGGTTTGTTCCCTGGCCTGGGAAGATTCCATGTGCCGTGGAGTGCCTGGACCGATGTGTCCAATTACCGAGCCAGAGCTCTGGAGCGCATGCGCTCAGAGCCTGTGCTCTGAGACGACAGAGGCCACTGTGATGGGAGGCCCACACGGGCCAAAGAACAAAGATGGATGAAAACAGATAAATGAAAGACCAATAGAAGTGTCCCACCCGCTGCTCTCCCTCCCCAACCCTCACCCCCCTCCCACTGCAAAAAAAAAAAGAAAAGACTCTGATGCTGGGAAAGACTGAGAGCAGAAGGAGAAGTGGGTGACTGAGATGGGTGGATGGCATTAATGATTCAATGGATATGAGTTTAAGAAAACTCTGGGAGATAATGAAAGACAGGGAAGCATAGTGTGCTGGAATCCATGGGGGTCATAAACAGTTGGACATAACTTAGCTACTAAACAGTAATCAAACTTAGCAAGAACCAGGAAATCTCAAGTTCTAATTGTGATTCTGGCAGTAACTAGCTGTGGGACCTTCGGTAAGTCATTTATCAATATGGCCAAGTCATTGTTGTTATACACAAAATGAGCAAAATAAACTAGATTACTATACAATTCTCAGTTTTAGGTTCCTACTGGGATCACCTACAAAGCGCATCAAATTATAGATAATTGTGCCATATCTCTAGAGATTACAATTTACCAGTGATCTGGGTACTCTGGGTACAGATGGTCAGAGGACCACACAATGACAAACCTTGGACTGGATGTCTGATAAGGCCTTTACTATTTGTCTGTCTGTAACCATTCTCAGATCTCTACTTACCCACACCATCTAATCTGCTGTATCTCTTTGGATCCTAGTGTTTACTTTCACCATTTTTCTTTAATCAGCATAACGCCAGTTATTAATGAAAAGCAGATCAAACCACTCATTGTTAAAGGAAATTAATCCTGAATACTCATTGGAAGGACTGATGCTGAAGCTCCAATATTTTGGTCATCTGATGCAAAGATCAGTCTCATTAGAAAAGACTCTGGGGCTTTCCTGGTGGTCCAGTGGGTAAGGACACCGCCTTGCAGTGCAAGGGGTGCCGGTTTGTTCCCTGGCCTGGGAAGATTCCATGTGCCGTGGAGTGCCTGGACCGATGTGTCCAATTACCGAGCCAGAGCTCTGGAGCGCATGCGCTCAGAGCCTGTGCTCTGAGACGACAGAGGCCACTGTGATGGGAGGCCCACACGGGCCAAAGAACAAAGATGGATGAAAACAGATAAATGAAAGACCAATAGAAGTGTCCCACCCGCTGCTCTCCCTCCCCAACCCTCACCCCCCTCCCACTGCAAAAAAAAAAAGAAAAGACTCTGATGCTGGGAAAGACTGAGAGCAGAAGGAGAAGTGGGTGACTGAGATGGGTGGATGGCATTAATGATTCAATGGATATGAGTTTAAGAAAACTCTGGGAGATAATGAAAGACAGGGAAGCATAGTGTGCTGGAATCCATGGGGGTCATAAACAGTTGGACATAACTTAGCTACTAAACAGTAATCAAACTTAGCAAGAACCAGGAAATCTCAAGTTCTAATTGTGATTCTGGCAGTAACTAGCTGTGGGACCTTCGGTAAGTCATTTATCAATATGGCCAAGTCATTGTTGTTATACACAAAATGAGCAAAATAAACTAGATTACTATACAATTCTCAGTTTTAGGTTCCTACTGGGATCACCTACAAAGCGCATCAAATTATAGATAATTGTGCCATATCTCTAGAGATTACAATTTACCAGTGATCTGGGTACTCTGGGTACAGATGGTCAGAGGACCACACAATGACAAACCTTGGACTGGATGTCTGATAAGGCCTTTACTATTTGTCTGTCTGTAACCATTCTCAGATCTCTACTTACCCACACCATCTAATCTGCTGTATCTCTTTTGGATCCTAGTGTTTACTTTCACCATTTTTTTCTTTAATCAGCATAACGCCAGTTATTAATGAAAAGCAGCATACTGAACAGGGGTCCTAGACCATCAAAAGTGAGCTTCACTCTGTCCCTGATTAGATTACTGCCAAACTAGCTAAACTGTTAAATGCCAGGACTAAAAATAGGCTGTTGCATGTTTAAAATAACATGCTCACAGTTAGCTTGGAGCTTTGCTATTTATACTAAAGGAAAGACAGAGACAAGTGCCCAGAGGTTGAAAGTAAATTATTTAAATACGGAGGCTGCTGTATGAGGTGAGAGACTAGCAAGAAGCCAGGAGGTGGCACACCTGGTTCAATATGCATCAGGGGACTCTCTAAAAGTTTTGGTCCGAACACTCAAAAGAACTTCCTAAACACAATTTAGTTTTGATTTGTTGCATAATTAAACCCAGAACTATGACATTACCTGATAAATGACTATGACAGGCCAAAAAGGTCAAAGTAAGAGTTTATTTTTATTTTTATCATTTTACTGAAATATAACATACACACGGAGAAGTACACGTACGTGTACTATACAGTGTTGGGTCATCAGAAACTTAACATATCCATGTAACTAGCATCCAGACAATGAAACAGAATACTACCAGTCGCCTATAATTCTTTCTTATAACTCTTTTCAGTTAATACCTGCTCCGCAACAAGGACATCCACCATAGTGATTTCCATCATAGTTTTTAGCTTTGCCTCATTTTGTACTAAATAAAGTAATATTAAATGGGTTCTATTGATCTGAGTTTGGTTTCTTATGTGGGACTCATAAATACTGTTGCAAGTAACTGCATAGTGCTGATTCTCACTATCATATATCCCTTTAATGAATGAATATACCAGTTATCCATTCTACTGTTGATGGGCATAATCGAATAGTTTGCAGTTTGAAGTTGTTACCAACAGTGCTGCTCTGAACATTCTAGTGTATATCTTATGATGAATATATGTACATATTACAGTGGATTATTCCTAGAAGTAGAAATATTCCCTTGGTCTCTAGGGTCCAGGGAAGTGGAATTGCTGGATTTCTTTCCATCTCAGTGAAACTTGAAGGGGTTCAGTGGTATAAGCGATATGCCTTATGAGGTAAAGGGTAAGTTGTTGCATCTGGATATTTAATCAGCATAACGCCAGTTATTAATGAAAAGCAGCATACTGAACAGGGGTCCTAGACCATCAAAAGTGAGCTTCACTCTGTCCCTGATTAGATTACTGCCAAACTAGCTAAACTGTTAAATGCCAGGACTAAAAATAGGCTGTTGCATGTTTAAAATAACATGCTCACAGTTAGCTTGGAGCTTTGCTATTTATACTAAAGGAAAGACAGAGACAAGTGCCCAGAGGTTGAAAGTAAATTATTTAAATACGGAGGCTGCTGTATGAGGTGAGAGACTAGCAAGAAGCCAGGAGGTGGCACACCTGGTTCAATATGCATCAGGGGACTCTCTAAAAGTTTTGGTCCGAACACTCAAAAGAACTTCCTAAACACAATTTAGTTTTGATTTGTTGCATAATTAAACCCAGAACTATGACATTACCTGATAAATGACTATGACAGGCCAAAAAGGTCAAAGTAAGAGTTTATTTTTATTTTTATCATTTTACTGAAATATAACATACACACGGAGAAGTATACGTACGTTTACTTTACATTATTGTGTCTGCTGAAACTTAACATATCCATGTAACTAGCATCCAGACAATGAAACAGAATACTACCAGTCGCCTATAATTCTTTCTTATAACTCTTTTCAGTTAATACCTGCTCCGCAACAAGGACATCCACCATAGTGATTTCCATCATAGTTTTTAGCTTTGCCTCATTTTGTACTAAATAAAGTAATATTAAATGGGTTCTATTGATCTGAGTTTGGTTTCTTATGTGGGACTCATAAATACTGTTGCAAGTAACTGCATAGTGCTGATTCTCACTATCATATATCCCTTTAATGAATGAATATACCAGTTATCCATTCTACTGTTGATGGGCATAATCGAATAGTTTGCAGTTTGAAGTTGTTACCAACAGTGCTGCTCTGAACATTCTAGTGTATATCTTATGATGAATATATGTACATATTACAGTGGATTATTCCTAGAAGTAGAAATATTCCCTTGGTCTCTAGGGTCCAGGGAAGTGGAATTGCTGGATTTCTTTCCATCTCAGTGAAACTTGAAGGGGTTCAGTGGTATAAGCGATATGCCTTATGAGGTAAAGGGTAAGTTGTTGCATCTGGATAGTCCTACAACTGAAAAAACAGATCCCCTAGGGGGCCATTTTAGACTTTGGAGCCAACAATTCCTCGTTTGTGTATACTACTCCAGCCCACTTACTAAGTGACCTAAAAAGTTGCTAGTTTTGAGAGGGTCTCAGAAAAAGAGAAGGCTCTGCAAAAAGTCCAGGTTACTGAACCCCTTGTACCATATGATCCAGCAGATCCAAGGGGCAGTGGCAAAAAGAGACAGTTTGGAGCTTGTATGTGAATAATATCAGTACAAGCCCTGAGGATTTTTGAGCCAAATGCTGCCATTCCCTGTAGGTAATTACTCTCTTTTTGAGAAATAACTTTTGCTCTGCTACTGGATCTTTGTAGAGATTGAATACTTAACCATGGACCACCAAGTTACCATGTGAGCTGAGCTACCCATCATGAATTGTGTGCTGTTTGATGCACCAAGTCATAAAGCTGGCTGTCAAGAGCAACACTGTTAGCAAATGGAAACAGGTATATGAGATTGGGCTCAAACAGGCGCTGAAGGCAAAAATAAGTTACATGAGAAAGTGGCCCACGTGCCCATGCCCACTACTCCTGGTACTCTATCTTCTTTCTCCCTACCTGCTTCAATGGCCTCATGGGGAGTTCTGGTCAGGTAGCTGAGGAAAAGAAAGCTCAGACTTCATCTATAGATGGTTCTCCATGAAATGCAGACACCACCTGAAAGTAGACTGCTTTAACACCTATAGCTTCTTTCTGGAACATCCCTGAAGGAGACTGGTGAAGGAATATCCTTCAAGTGAGCAGAACTTAAAGCAATGAATCTGGTTGTTTACTTTGTTGGAAGAAATGGCCAGATATGTGATTATATACTTGGTGGCTCAGATGGTAAAGAATCTACCTGTAATGCAGAAGACCCAGTTTTGATTCCTGGGTCAGGAAGATTCCCTGGAGAAGGTTTGAAGTTGTTACCAACAGTGCTGCTCTGAACATTCTAGTGTATATCTTATGATGAATATATGTACATATTACAGTGGATTATTCCTAGAAGTAGAAATATTCCCTTGGTCTCTAGGGTCCAGGGAAGTGGAATTGCTGGATTTCTTTCCATCTCAGTGAAACTTGAAGGGGTTCAGTGGTATAAGCGATATGCCTTATGAGGTAAAGGGTAAGTTGTTGCATCTGGATAGTCCTACAACTGAAAAAACAGATCCCCTAGGGGGCCATTTTAGACTTTGGAGCCAACAATTCCTCGTTTGTGTATACTACTCCAGCCCACTTACTAAGTGACCTAAAAAGTTGCTAGTTTTGAGAGGGTCTCAGAAAAAGAGAAGGCTCTGCAAAAAGTCCAGGTTACTGAACCCCTTGTACCATATGATCCAGCAGATCCAAGGGGCAGTGGCAAAAAGAGACAGTTTGGAGCTTGTATGTGAATAATATCAGTACAAGCCCTGAGGATTTTTGAGCCAAATGCTGCCATTCCCTGTAGGTAATTACTCTCTTTTTGAGAAATAACTTTTGCTCTGCTACTGGATCTTTGTAGAGATTGAATACTTAACCATGGACCACCAAGTTACCATGTGAGCTGAGCTACCCATCATGAATTGTGTGCTGTTTGATGCACCAAGTCATAAAGCTGGCTGTCAAGAGCAACACTGTTAGCAAATGGAAACAGGTATATGAGATTGGGCTCAAACAGGCGCTGAAGGCAAAAATAAGTTACATGAGAAAGTGGCCCACGTGCCCATGCCCACTACTCCTGGTACTCTATCTTCTTTCTCCCTACCTGCTTCAATGGCCTCATGGGGAGTTCTGGTCAGGTAGCTGAGGAAAAGAAAGCTCAGACTTCATCTATAGATGGTTCTCCATGAAATGCAGACACCACCTGAAAGTAGACTGCTTTAACACCTATAGCTTCTTTCTGGAACATCCCTGAAGGAGACTGGTGAAGGAATATCCTTCAAGTGAGCAGAACTTAAAGCAATGAATCTGGTTGTTTACTTTGTTGGAAGAAATGGCCAGATATGTGATTATATACTTGGTGGCTCAGATGGTAAAGAATCTACCTGTAATGCAGGAGACCCAGACTTGATTCCTGGGTCAGGAATATTCCCTGGAGAAGGGCATGACAATTCACTCTAGTATTGCTGCCTGGAGAATCTCATGGACAAAGGAGCCTGGCGGGCTACTGTCCATGGTCACAAAGAGTTGGACATGACTGAGTGACTAATACTTTCACTTTCATGGGCTGTGACCAATAGTTTGGCTAGATGGTCAGGGACTTGGAAGGCACACAATTTGAAAATTGATAACAAAAAAATATAATAAAAGGTATGAGACTGGGGTTTCCCTGGTGGTCCAGTGGGTAAGGACACCGCCTTGCAGTGCAAGGGGCGCCGGTTCGATCCCTGGCCTGGGAAGATCCCACGTGCCGCGGAGCGGCTGGACCGATGTGTCCAAGTACCGAGCCGGAGCTCTGGAGCGCATGCGCCCAGAGCCAGTACTCTGAGACAACAGAGGCCACCGCGACGGGAGGCCCACACAGGCCAAAGAACAAAGACAGATGAAAATAGATAAATGAAAGACCAATAGTAGTGGCCCACCCGCCCCCTCCCTCCCCAACCCGCCCCTCTCCCTCCCTAAACCTACCCCTCCCCCAAAAAAATAAATAAATAAATAAAATTTTAAAAAGGTATGAGGCTTTTGCCCATTTCTCTGAATGAGCAAAAATCATGACAATTATCAGTGTTCCACATAAACACTCACTAAAGTTACCTAAGCAGAGGAAAAATTTCATAATCAAGTGGATAAGATTACCTGTTACAAGAATATCAGTTAACTTCTTTTCCCAGCCACCCGTTATCACCAATAAGCCAATGAACAACGTGGCCATGGTGACAGGGATGGGGGTTATGCATTGTCTCAGAAAAACACACTTTCACTCACCAAAGTCAGCCTGGATACAAACTCTGCTGAGTACCCAATCTGTCAGCAGCAGAGACCAATGCCTAGTCTCCAATACGGCACCATTCCCTGAAGTAGTCAGCCAGCTACTTGGTGGCAACAACTTGATTACACTGGTTCACTTCCATCATGAATGGGGCGACATTTTATTCTTACTAGAAAAGACAATTACTCTGGATACAAACTTGCCTTCTCTGCACATACTGGTTTTGCTGAAAATCACCAACCAAGGATTTATGGAAGGCCCTATCCACCATCAGTTCAGTTCAGTCCCTCAGTTGTGGCCAACTATTTGTGACCCCATGGACTACAGCATACCAGGCTTCCCTATCCTTCACTATTTCCAGGAGCTTGCTCAAACTCATGTACATTGACTCAGTGATGCCACCCAACCATGTCATCCTCTGTTGTCCCCTTCTCCTTCTGCCTTCTATTTTTCCCAACATTGGGGTCTATTCCAATGAGTTGTCCTCTTTGCAGCAAGTGGCCTAAGTATTGGAACTTTAGCTTCAGCATCAGCCCTTCCAATAAACATTCAGTGTTGATTTCCTTTAGGATTGACTGGATTGATGTCCTTGCAGTCCAAGGGGCTCAAGAGTCTTCTCCAACAGCACAGTTCGAAGACCTCGATTCTTCAGCACTCAGCCTTCTTTATGGTCCAACTCTCACATCCATACATGATGACTGGGAAAATCATAGCTTTGACTATATGGAATTTTGTTAGAAAAGTGATGTCTCTGCCTTTGAATATTCTGTCTAGGTTTGTTATAGCTTTTCTTCCAAGGAGAAGAAAAGCATCTTTTAATTTGATGGATGTAGTCACCATCTGCAGTAATTTTGGAGCCTGAGAAAATAAAGTCTGTCACTGTTTCCATTGTTTGCCCATCGATTTGCCATGAAGTGATAGGACAAGATGTCATGATCATCATTTTTTGAATGTTGAGTTTTAGGTCAATTTTTTCACTCTCCTCCTTTATCTTCAAGAGGCTCTTTAGTTCCTCTTCACTTTCTGCCATAGGGTGGTGTCATCTGCATATCTTAGGTTATTGATATTTCTCCCAGCAATCTTGATTCCAGCTTATGCTTCATCCAGACTGGCATTTCACATGATGTACTCTGTACAGAAGTTAAATAAGCAGGGTGATAACATACAGCATTGACGTACGCCTCTCCCAGTTTGGAACCAGTCCACTGTTTCATGTCCAGTTCTAACTGTTGCTTCATGTCCTGCATACAGGTTTTGTAGGAGGCAGACAAGGTGGTCTGCTGTTCCCATCTCTTTCAGAATTTTCCACAATCTGTTGTGCTCTACACAGTCAATGGTTTAGTGTAGTCAATGAAGCAGAAGTAGATCTTTTTCTGAAATTCCCTTGCTCTTTATATGATCCAATGGATGTTGGCAATATGCTTCACCAGCATGTTATCCCAAAACATTGTTTCTGATCATGGAAATCACTTCACAGCAAAAATAGTTTGGCAGTAGGCTCAAACCTTTGGAATTCACTGATATTTCCCCTTTGGGTTTGATGGACTACAGCATACCAGGCTTCCCTATCCTTCACTATTTCCAGGAGCTTGCTCAAACTCATGTACATTGACTCAGTGATGCCACCCAACCATGTCATCCTCTGTTGTCCCCTTCTCCTTCTGCCTTCTATTTTTCCCAACATTGGGGTCTATTCCAATGAGTTGTCCTCTTTGCAGCAAGTGGCCTAAGTATTGGAACTTTAGCTTCAGCATCAGCCCTTCCAATAAACATTCAGTGTTGATTTCCTTTAGGATTGACTGGATTGATGTCCTTGCAGTCCAAGGGGCTCAAGAGTCTTCTCCAACAGCACAGTTCGAAGACCTCGATTCTTCAGCACTCAGCCTTCTTTATGGTCCAACTCTCACATCCATACATGATGACTGGGAAAATCATAGCTTTGACTATATGGAATTTTGTTAGAAAAGTGATGTCTCTGCCTTTGAATATTCTGTCTAGGTTTGTTATAGCTTTTCTTCCAAGGAGAAGAAAAGCATCTTTTAATTTGATGGATGTAGTCACCATCTGCAGTAATTTTGGAGCCTGAGAAAATAAAGTCTGTCACTGTTTCCATTGTTTGCCCATCGATTTGCCATGAAGTGATAGGACAAGATGTCATGATCATCATTTTTTGAATGTTGAGTTTTAGGTCAATTTTTTCACTCTCCTCCTTTATCTTCAAGAGGCTCTTTAGTTCCTCTTCACTTTCTGCCATAGGGTGGTGTCATCTGCATATCTTAGGTTATTGATATTTCTCCCAGCAATCTTGATTCCAGCTTATGCTTCATCCAGACTGGCATTTCACATGATGTACTCTGTACAGAAGTTAAATAAGCAGGGTGATAACATACAGCATTGACGTACGCCTCTCCCAGTTTGGAACCAGTCCACTGTTTCATGTCCAGTTCTAACTGTTGCTTCATGTCCTGCATACAGGTTTTGTAGGAGGCAGACAAGGTGGTCTGCTGTTCCCATCTCTTTCAGAATTTTCCACAATCTGTTGTGCTCTACACAGTCAATGGTTTAGTGTAGTCAATGAAGCAGAAGTAGATCTTTTTCTGAAATTCCCCTTTCTCTTTATATGATCCAATGGATGATGGCAATATGCTTCACTAGCATGTTATCCCAAAACATTGTTTCTGATCATGGAAATCACTTCACAGCAAAAATAGTTTGGCAGTAGGCTCAAACCTTTGGAATTCACTGATATCATGTTTCCCACCATTCTGAAGCAGTTTGCTTGACAGAATGGTGGAAAGGCCTTTGGAATATTCATTACACCATCAACCTTTAGAGCTGGGGCAAGGTTCTGCAACAGGTCACACGTGCTCTGAATCAGCATCCAATATATGGTGGCACTGTTTCTCCCATAACCAGGATTCAGAGGCCCAGGAATCAAGTGAGAAATGGAAGTGAGATGATTCAATACTACCCTTGGTGACCCACTAGCAAAACTGTTGCCTCCTGCTGCCATCACTTTATGCTCTGCAGGTCTAGATGTCTCAGTTTCCAAGGAAGTAATGCTGTTACCAGGAGTCACAACAATGATTCTACTGAACTAAAAATTAAGACAGCCACCTAGCCACTTTGGGATTCTCACACCTCTCAGTTGACAGGCAAAGGATGGACTTCTCTGTGCTGGCTGGAGTGACTGATCCTGACTACCAAGGGGAAATTGGACTACTACTCCACAGTGGCATTAAGGAAGGATATATCTGGAATATAGGAGATCATGTGAAACATCTCTTAGTACTACCATGTCCCATCATTAAGGTCAATGGAAAACTAAAATAAGCCAATCTAAGCGGGACTACTAACTGTACAGTCCCTTCATAAATGAGGATTGTGTCACCTGATAAGCTAAAGAACCACAACAGCTGAGGGTAGAGGAAGATGGAATGAGTAGTGGAGGAAGGCAGTCATAAGTACCTATTATGACCACATAACCAGTTATGCAAATATCTTTGTTGTCTTCTCTTTCATGCCCATATCATGCAACATAGTTGTATTAATAAAAGTTAACTGTTGCTTCATGTCCTGCATACAGGTTTTGTAGGAGGCAGACAAGGTGGTCTGCTGTTCCCATCTCTTTCAGAATTTTCCACAATCTGTTGTGCTCTACACAGTCAATGGTTTAGTGTAGTCAATGAAGCAGAAGTAGATCTTTTTCTGAAATTCCCTTGCTCTTTATATGATCCAATGGATGTTGGCAATATGCTTCACCAGCATGTTATCCCAAAACATTGTTTCTGATCATGGAAATCACTTCACAGCAAAAATAGTTTGGCAGTAGGCTCAAACCTTTGGAATTCACTGATATCATGTTTCCCACCATTCTGAAGCAGTTTGCTTGACAGAATGGTGGAAAGGCCTTTGGAATATTCATTACACCATCAACCTTTAGAGCTGGGGCAAGGTTCTGCAACAGGTCACACGTGCTCTGAATCAGCATCCAATATATGGTGGCACTGTTTCTCCCATAACCAGGATTCAGAGGCCCAGGAATCAAGTGAGAAATGGAAGTGAGATGATTCAATACTACCCTTGGTGACCCACTAGCAAAACTGTTGCCTCCTGCTGCCATCACTTTATGCTCTGCAGGTCTAGATGTCTCAGTTTCCAAGGAAGTAATGCTGTTACCAGGAGTCACAACAATGATTCTACTGAACTAAAAATTAAGACAGCCACCTAGCCACTTTGGGATTCTCACACCTCTCAGTTGACAGGCAAAGGATGGACTTCTCTGTGCTGGCTGGAGTGACTGATCCTGACTACCAAGGGGAAATTGGACTACTACTCCACAGTGGCATTAAGGAAGGATATATCTGGAATATAGGAGATCATGTGAAACATCTCTTAGTACTACCATGTCCCATCATTAAGGTCAATGGAAAACTAAAATAAGCCAATCTAAGCGGGACTACTAACTGTACAGTCCCTTCATAAATGAGGATTGTGTCACCTGATAAGCTAAAGAACCACAACAGCTGAGGGTAGAGGGAAGATGGAATGAGTAGTGGAGGAAGGCAGTCATAAGTACCTATTATGACCACATAACCAGTTATGCAAATATCTTTGTTGTCTTCCCTCTTTCATGCCCATATCATGCAACATAGTTGTATTAATAAAAGTTAACTTTATAACAAAGTAACTAATACATTATCAAGGAGAAAAACAAACATCATCCAAAGACTGCATCCTCTTCTAGGGAAGGAAAAGCTGTAGCATGTGAGTCAGAAGTATGACTTTGTTATTATCTTTATTTGTATATTTAACATGGATTAAGGAGATGTATATGAACGTAAAGTTGACATGGAGTGAACTTCAATGATACTCAGTTGTATGCGTCAACTTGGCTAGGCAACACTATCCAATTAAATTAAATACTAATCTTGGTGTTGTTATGAAGATATTTTATAGATATGGTTAACATATGTAACAAATAACTTTAAGTAAATGATATTATCCTTTATAAGGTGGGCAGGCCTCATTTAATCAACTAAAAGACAATTTAGTTAAGATCAAAACTGAAGTTTCTCTGAAGAAAATTTCCTCCTGAAGACTGACTGTATCATTAGCTCCTGCCCAAGAGTTTCCAGCCTGCCCTGCAATCTGCAATCAGACCTTCCAATTGCATGTCAATTTCCTAAAATAAATCTCTTTATATACATACACATATGTATGTCTATATATGTCTGTATATATATATATATATATATATATATACACACATATATATATATATAGACACACACACACACCCCACTCGTTCTATTATGGCATCTACTACTTCTCACCACTATGCTAAAGCTATCAGAGACAGAGAAATAAAGAAATTTATTATTAGGTTTCTGTCCTTTAAAACTTCACAACCTGAAGATTATAAAAAGCAGCACTGTGAATTATGTTAGGTAGCCTGCCAGGCTCCTCAGTCCATGGAATTTTCCAGGCAAGAATTCTGGAGTGGAGTGGGCTTCCCTGGTGGTCCAGTGGGTAAGGACACCGCCTTGCAGTGCAAGGGGCGCCGGTTCGATCCCTGGCCTGGGAAGATCCCACGTGCGGAGCAGCTGGACCGATGTGTCCAAGTACCTATTATGACCAAGAAAAAATGAGGGTAGAGGGAAGATGGAATGAGTAGTGGAGGAAGGCAGTCATAAGTACCTATTATGACCACATAACCAGTTATGCAAATATCTTTGTTGTCTTCCCTCTTTCATGCCCATATCATGCAACATAGTTGTATTAATAAAAGTTAACTTTATAACAAAGTAACTAATACATTATCAAGGAGAAAAACAAACATCATCCAAAGACTGCATCCTCTTCTAGGGAAGGAAAAGCTGTAGCATGTGAGTCAGAAGTATGACTTTGTTATTATCTTTATTTGTATATTTAACATGGATTAAGGAGATGTATATGAACGTAAAGTTGACATGGAGTGAACTTCAATGATACTCAGTTGTATCGTCAACTTGGCTAGGAAACACTATCCAATTAAATTAAATACTAATCTTGGTGTTGTTATGAAGATATTTTATAGATATGGTTAACATATGTAACAAATAACTTTAAGTAAATGATATTATCCTTTATAAGGTGGGCAGGCCTCATTTAATCAACTAAAAGACAATTTAGTTAAGATCAAAACTGAAGTTTCTCTGAAGAAAATTTCCTCCTGAAGACTGACTGTATCATTAGCTCCTGCCCAAGAGTTTCCAGCCTGCCCTGCAATCTGCAATCAGACCTTCCAATTGCATGTCAATTTCCTAAAATAAATCTCTTTATATACATACACATATGTATGTCTATATATGTCTGTATATATATATATATATATATATATATACACACATATATATATATATAGACACACACACACACCCCACTCGTTCTATTATGGCATCTACTACTTCTCACCACTATGCTAAAGCTATCAGAGACAGAGAAATAAAGAAATTTATTATTAGGTTTCTGTCCTTTAAAACTTCACAACCTGAAGATTATAAAAAGCAGCACTGTGAATTATGTTAGGTAGCCTGCCAGGCTCCTCAGTCCATGGAATTTTCCAGGCAAGAATTCTGGAGTGGAGTGGGCTTCCCTGGTGGTCCAGTGGGTAAGGACACAGCCTTGCAGTGCAAGGGGCACCGGTTCAATTCCTGGTCTGGGAAGATTCCACGTGCCGCGGAGCAGCTGGACCGATGTGTCCAAGTACCGAGCCGGAGCTCTGGAGCGCATGCGCTCAGAGCCTGTGCTCTGAGACGACAGAGGCCACTGTGACGGGAGGCACACAGGGGCCAAAGAACAAAGATGGATGAAAATAGATAAATGAAAGACCAATAGAAGTGGCCCCCCTGCGCCCCCCCCTCCCCAACCGCCTCCCCCCTCAAAAAAGAAAAAAAAAGAAAGAATTCTGGAGTGGGTAGCCATTCCCTTCTCCAGGGCATCTTCCCAACCCAGGGTTCAAGCCTAGGTCTCCTGCACTGCAGGCAGATTCTTTACCGCTTAAACCACCAGGGAGTCACCAAAATATGGAATGTTTCATGAATTTGCATGTCATCCTAGTGCAGGGGCCATGCTAATCTTCTCTGTACCGTTTCCATTTTAGTGTGTGTGCTGCTAAAGTGAGCACAGCAGTATATATCATTAAGTGTCAAATGAGTATCATTAAATTCAGTACTCAAGGAACTTAAAAAAAAAAGATCTCTGTGGACTTCAGGAGTTGAGGGCATGTTCTGTGGAGGAAACAGAACAAGGATCAAGTTATACATAATCTATTAAGTTTCAATTTCTTCACTGCTTGCTTACCTTTCAAAGGTTCTCAAGCTCCACTGAGTAATTAGACATTCTGCCTGATATGCAGCGAGGGAAGTATTGAAAAACCTAAATTTGGAGTGTAGAAGCCTCAAGAAATTTAATTCCTCTCCACCACTTGGTAGCAATGTGATCTTAGACAAATTTCATTTAAAAAAGATAGACTAGGGCTTCCCCTGGAGGTCCAGTGGATAAGGACACCGCCTTGCAGTGCAAGGGGCGCCAGTTCGATCCCTGGCCTGAGAAGATCCCACGTGCCGCGGAGCAGCTGGACCGATGTGTCCAAGTACCGAGCCGGAGCTCTGGAGCGCATGCACCCAGAGCCAGTGCTCTGCAACGACAGAGGCCACCGCGATGGGAGGCCCACACGGGCCAAAGAACAAAGACGGATGAAAACAGACAAATGAAAGACCAATGGAAGTGGCCCGCTCCCTCCCTCCCCAACCCGACCCCCGCCCAAAATAAATAAATAAATAAATAAATCTTTAAAAAAAAAAAAAAAGATAGACTATATAACCTGTTACCACAAAGTAATAGTGAGAAGAAAAGAAGATATATAATGAGCTGCCTTTCACAGAGCAAGTGCTCAACTCATGTTAAGTGAATACAAAAATGTCTTCATATATTTAAAAATGAAATATCTATGAAATCCAATAATACTAAATTTTAGATAGTTATAAGAGGAAGTTGCCTAGATAAATATACTTTATTTATTTTTTTTTCATTTTTTTATTTTTTATTTATTTATCTTTTGGAGGGTGGGATGGGGAGGGAGGGGGATGGACGGGCCACTTCTATTGGTCTTTCATTTATCCATTTTCATCCATCTTTGTTCTTTGGCTCCTGTGGGCCTCCCATCGCGGTGGCCTCTGTCAGAGCATCTGTGCTCCCCCGGTGCATGCGCCAGAGCTCCGTTTTAGTGTGGCTGCTAAAGTGAGCACAGCAGTATATATCATTAAGTGTCAAATGAGTATCATTAAATTCAGTACTCAAGGAACTTAAAAAAAGATCTCTGTGGACTTCAGGAGTTGAGGGCATGTTCTGTGGAGGAAACAGAACAAGGATCAAGTTATACATAATCTATTAAGTTTCAATTTCTTCACTGCTTGCTTACCTTTCAAAGGTTCTCAAGCTCCACTGAGTAATTAGACATTCTGCCTGATATGCAGCGAGGGAAGTATTGAAAAACCTAAATTTGGAGTGTAGAAGCCTCAAGAAATTTAATTCCTCTCCACCACTTGGTAGCAATGTGATCTTAGACAAATTTCATTTAAAAAAGATAGACTAGGGCTTCCCCTGGAGGTCCAGTGGATAAGGACACCGCCTTGCAGTGCAAGGGGCGCCAGTTCGATCCCTGGCCTGAGAAGATCCCACGTGCCGCGGAGCAGCTGGACCGATGTGTCCAAGTACCGAGCCGGAGCTCTGGAGCGCATGCACCCAGAGCCAGTGCTCTGCAACGACAGAGGCCACCGCGATGGGAGGCCCACACGGGCCAAAGAACAAAGACGGATGAAAACAGACAAATGAAAGACCAATGGAAGTGGCCCGCCCGCTCCCCTCCCTCCCCAACCCGACCCCCGCCCAAAATAAATAAATAAATAAATAAATCTTTAAAAAAAAAAAAAAGATAGACTATATAACCTGTTACCACAAAGTAATAGTGAGAAGAAAAGAAGATATATAATGAGCTGCCTTTCACAGAGCAAGTGCTCAACTCATGTTAAGTGAATACAAAAATGTCTTCATATATTTAAAAATGAAATATCTATGAAATCCAATAATACTAAATTTTAGATAGTTATAAGAGGAAGTTGCCTAGATAAATATACTTTATTTATTTTTTTTTCATTTTTTTATTTTTTATTTATTTATCTTTTGGAGGGTGGGATGGGGAGGGAGGGGGATGGACGGGCCACTTCTATTGGTCTTTCATTTATCCATTTTCATCCATCTTTGTTCTT
The DNA here is from genome assembly GCA_022376925.1 of Tragulus kanchil. Taxonomy (NCBI): domain Eukaryota; kingdom Metazoa; phylum Chordata; class Mammalia; order Artiodactyla; family Tragulidae; genus Tragulus; species Tragulus kanchil. Next base: position 48,567,430 of record JAIOJX010000029.1, on the reverse strand, counting down.
TGGCTCCTGTGGGCCTCCCATCGCGGTGGCCTCTGTCGTTGCAGAGCACTGGCTCTGGGTGCATGCGCTCCAGAGCTCCAGCTCGGTACTTGGACACATCGGTCCAGCCGCTCCGCAGCACGTGGGATCTTCCCAGGCCAGGGATCGAACTGGCACCCCTTGCACTGCAAGGCGGTGTCCTTACCCACTGGACCACCAGGGGAAGCCCTAAATATACTTTAAATCAATGGAATAACCTAATGTTTTAAGAGATAAAATTACAGACTTTCAAAAAACTATTTTACTCAGACTCTGAAAACTGACCAAGCTTTTTATAATTTTACCATTTTCATTTTGTGCAAGAACTCTCAGAATTTATAACTAAACATCCTGTGTACATAAGGAATCTACAAAAAAAAAAATGTTTTCTATCTTCTGATAATTAGGTTGTGCCTTTATATTACCATACCTTGAGGAGTATCTTTAGGGAAAGAGTATTTCTTCTTTACAATAACACCTTTACTTCCCACCTGTCTAGATCCTGGTGATGCCTTAATAATACAACATATTTCTGTTGCATTTGAAGGAACCTGAAAAAAGCAGATATTACATATTTTTTTCCAGTATTAAATCTGTACATTGCTTTATTTCAAAGGCAAGCAGTCCCAATATTCATATATTTCATAGATAGTAGCAATAGAAAGCATTCATGAGGACTTCCCTGGTGGCGCAGTGGATAAGAATCTGCCTGTCAATGCAGGGGACACAGGTTCAATCCCTGGTCCAGGAATCTACATGCCACAGAGCAACTAAGCCTGTGCACTGCATCTATTGAGCCCAAGTGCGGCAACCACCGAAGTGCATGAGCTTAGAATCTGTGCTCCACAACATGAGAAACCCTCACACCACAACAAAGAGTAGCCCCTGCTTGTTGCAACTAGAGAAAAAAACTTGCACACAGCAAGGAAGACCCAGTGCAGCCAAAAATAAAAACAAATAAGTGAATAATAATTTAAAAAAGAGAAAGCATTCATGAAGTGCTTACTTCACTGCAGACACTATATAATTGGTTTTAAAACACTTGCTTATTTAATATTCACAAGAACCAGCAAAGCAGATTGTATTATTCCCATTTATAAAACAAGGAAACTTAGGTTCAGAGAGGTTGGATAACATATTAAAAAACAGAGAGAAAGTAATAACAGAGTTGAGACTCAAGCACTCTAAAATAGAAGAGAAAGTTTATAGGATTTACTGAATTAAAACATGAAGTAGTATGACGGTCTGGAAGGGTGGAATCGGGGGGATATACATATGACTAATCTGGGAACAGACCTATCTGTAAACAACAAAACTCTGTAAAAGTTAAAAGTAAAATAAAAGTTTAAAAAAAACAACAACAAAAAAGCATAAATTAAAATTTAAGTCTGTGTCAAACACTAGATTACTTGATTTCCCAACTCAGTTAATTTTTTTGAAGTTTTAAGAAAAAAAATATTTATTTCTTCTGCAACTGATGGATAAGACAAGCATATTTTTTTTAAATTGGCCTCTTTTATTGGTCTTTCATTTATTTATTTTCATCCATCTTTGCTCTTTGGTCTGTGTGGGCCTACCATTGCAGTGGCCTCTCTCATTGCAGAGCACCGGCTCTGGGTGCATGCACTCCAGAGTACTGGCTCCTAATTGGACACACTGGTCCAGCCGCTCCACGGCATGTGGGATCTTCCCAGGCCAGAGATCCAACTGGCACCCCTCGCACTGCAAGGTGGACTCTTTACCCACTGGACCATCAGGGAAGCCCCTAAATAAGATTTTTATACCACTTTACCTCTCTTCTCTTGTGCTAATGTTTAGTCTTATATTTGTTTTTCTCTGTTTTGCTTGCTTCACTTAGTGTGATAATCTCTAGGTCCATTCATGTTGCTGCAAATGAGATTATTTCATTCTTTTTATATAATTTAATTTTTGAATTTTCTGTTGAGGTAGAACCAATTAAGAGTACTGTGACAGTTTCAGGTGAACAGTAAAGGGACTCAGTCATACACATATATGTATCCATTCTCCCCCACACTCCCCACCCATCAAAGCTTCCTCATAACAGTGAGCAGAGCTTCATGTGCTGTACAGCAGGTCCTCATTGGTTATCCATTTTAAATATAGCAGTGTGTACATGTCCATCTCAAACTCCCTAACTATCCCTTCCTCCCATCCTTCCCCTGGGCAGCCCTTAGTTTGTTTTCTATGTTTGTGAGTCTCTGTATTGTAAGTGCACTTGTGTAATTTCTTTGTAGAGTCCACATATAAGGGATGCCATATAATATTTCTTCTTCTCTATCTCATTTACTTCACTCAGTATGATAATCTCTAGGTCCATCCATGTTGCTGCAAATGGCATTGTTTCATTCTTTTAATGGTTGAGTAATATTCCATTGTGTGTGTGTACATATATATAGAGAGAGAGAGGGGCTACATTTTCTTTATCCATTCCTGCGTCGATGGTCATTTAGGTTGCTTCCATGTCTTGGCTATTGTGAACAGTGCTGCAATGAACACTGGAGTTCATGTATCCTTTCAGACTACATTTCTCTCTGGATATATGCTCAGGAGTGGGACTGAAGGGTCATATGGTAGCTCTACTTTCAGGTTTTTAAAGAATCTCCTAGCTGTTCTCCGTAGTAGCTATACCAATTTACATTGTCACTAACAGCAATGGAGGGCTTCCCAGGTGATTCTAGTGGTAAAGACCCCACCTGCCAATGCAGGAGACACAAGGACATGGTTTCAATCTTTTAGTTAGGATGATCCCCTGGAGGAGAACATGGCAACCCACTCCAGTATTCTTGCAGGAGAGCTTGGTGGGCTGAAGTCCATAGCATAACAGAGTCAGGCATGACTGTAGTGACTGAGCATGCATGCACAACAGTGAGAGAGATTCCCTTTTCTCACACCCTCTCCAGGATTTATTGTTTGTGGACTTTTGATGATAGTAATTCTGGCTGGTGTAAGGTGATACCTCATTGTTTTTGAATTTTCTGTTGAGGTAGAACCAATTAAGAGTACTGTGACAGTTTCAGGTGAACAGTAAAGGGACTCAGTCATACACATATATGTATCCATTCTCCCCCACACTCCCCACCCATCAAAGCTTCCTCATAACAGTGAGCAGAGCTTCATGTGCTGTACAGCAGGTCCTCATTGGTTATCCATTTTAAATATAGCAGTGTGTACATGTCCATCTCAAACTCCCTAACTATCCCTTCCTCCCATCCTTCCCCTGGGCAGCCCTTAGTTTGTTTTCTATGTTTGTGAGTCTCTGTATTGTAAGTGCACTTGTGTAATTTCTTTGTAGAGTCCACATATAAGGGATGCCATATAATATTTCTTCTTCTCTATCTCATTTACTTCACTCAGTATGATAATCTCTAGGTCCATCCATGTTGCTGCAAATGGCATTGTTTCATTCTTTTAATGGTTGAGTAATATTCCATTGTGTGTGTGTACATATATATAGAGAGAGAGAGGGGCTACATTTTCTTTATCCATTCCTGCGTCGATGGTCATTTAGGTTGCTTCCATGTCTTGGCTATTGTGAACAGTGCTGCAATGAACACTGGAGTTCATGTATCCTTTCAGACTACATTTCTCTCTGGATATATGCTCAGGAGTGGGACTGAAGGGTCATATGGTAGCTCTACTTTCAGGTTTTTAAAGAATCTCCTAGCTGTTCTCCGTAGTAGCTATACCAATTTACATTGTCACTAACAGCAATGGAGGGCTTCCCAGGTGATTCTAGTGGTAAAGACCCCACCTGCCAATGCAGGAGACACAAGGACATGGTTTCAATCTTTTAGTTAGGATGATCCCCTGGAGGAGAACATGGCAACCCACTCCAGTATTCTTGCAGGAGAGCTTGGTGGGCTGAAGTCCATAGCATAACAGAGTCAGGCATGACTGTAGTGACTGAGCATGCATGCACAACAGTGAGAGAGATTCCCCTTCTCTCCACACCCTCTCCAGGATTTATTGTTTGTGGACTTTTTGATGATAGTAATTCTGGCTGGTGTAAGGTGATACCTCATTGTAGTTTTTATTTGCATTTCTCTAATAATTAGCAATATTAACATATTTTCATGTGCCTATTGGCCATCTGTATGTTTTCTTTGGAGAAATGTCTATTTAGGTCTTCTGCCTATTTCATTCGTTTTAATGGCCAAGTAATATTCCATTGTATAAATATACCACATCTTCTGTATTCATTCATCTTCCCCTGGACAACCAAAAGTAGAAATTTAAGTTGCTTCATGTCTGGCTACTGTAAATAGTGCTGCAATGAACACTGGGATGCGTATATCTTTTTAAATTATAGTTTTCTCTAGACATATATCCAGGAGTGAAATTGTAGGATCATATGAAAGCGCTATTTTTAGTTTTTAAAGCAACTTCCATACCATTCTCCATAGTGGCTATACCAATTTACATTTCCACCAATAATTGCAGAAGGGTTTCATTGTAGTTTTTTTTGGGGGGGGTCTTTTATTGGTTTATTTGTTTATTTATTTTCATCCATCCTTATTCTTCGGCCTGTGTGGGCTTCCCATTGCAGTGGCCTCTCTTGTTGCAGAGCACCAGCTCTGGGCACATGCGGTCCAGAGCACTGGCTCATAATTGGACACACCAGCCCAGTTACTCCATGGCATGTGGGATCTTCCTGGCCCAGGGATCGAACCAGTGCCCCTTGCACTGCAAGGCAGACTCTTTACCCACTGGACCACCAGGGAAGTCCTCATTGTAGTTTTGATTTGCATTTCTCTAATTAGTGATGTTGAACATCTTTTTATGTGTTTTTTAGTCATCTGTATCTCTTTGCAGGCTTCCCAGGTGATTCTAGTGGAAAAGACCCCACCTGCCAATGCAGGAGACACAAGGACATGGTTTCAATCTTTTAGTTAGGATGATCCCCTGGAGGAGAACATGGCAACCCACTCCAGTATTCTTGCAGGAGAGCTTGGTGGGCTGAAGTCCATAGCATAACAGAGTCAGGCATGACTGTAGTGACTGAGCATGCATGCACAACAGTGAGAGAGATTCCCCTTCTCTCCACACCCTCTCCAGGATTTATTGTTTGTGGACTTTTTGATGATAGTAATTCTGGCTGGTGTAAGGTGATACCTCATTGTAGTTTTTATTTGCATTTCTCTAATAATTAGCAATATTAACATATTTTCATGTGCCTATTGGCCATCTGTATGTTTTCTTTGGAGAAATGTCTATTTAGGTCTTCTGCCTATTTCATTCGTTTTAATGGCCAAGTAATATTCCATTGTATAAATATACCACATCTTCTGTATTCATTCATCTTCCCCTGGACAACCAAAAGTAGAAATTTAAGTTGCTTCATGTCTGGCTACTGTAAATAGTGCTGCAATGAACACTGGGATGCGTATATCTTTTTAAATTATAGTTTTCTCTAGACATATATCCAGGAGTGAAATTGTAGGATCATATGAAAGCGCTATTTTTAGTTTTTAAAGCAACTTCCATACCATTCTCCATAGTGGCTATACCAATTTACATTTCCACCAATAATTGCAGAAGGGTTTCATTGTAGTTTTTTTTGGGGGGGGTCTTTTATTGGTTTATTTGTTTATTTATTTTCATCCATCCTTATTCTTCGGCCTGTGTGGGCTTCCCATTGCAGTGGCCTCTCTTGTTGCAGAGCACCAGCTCTGGGCACATGCGGTCCAGAGCACTGGCTCATAATTGGACACACCAGCCCAGTTACTCCATGGCATGTGGGATCTTCCTGGCCCAGGGATCGAACCAGTGCCCCTTGCACTGCAAGGCAGACTCTTTACCCACTGGACCACCAGGGAAGTCCTCATTGTAGTTTTGATTTGCATTTCTCTAATTAGTGATGTTGAACATCTTTTTATGTGTTTTTTAGTCATCTGTATCTCTTTGCAGAAAAGTCCATCTAAGTCTTCTGCCCATTTTTTGATTGGGATGTTTGGTTTTTTGATATTGAGCTGCATGAGCTGTTTTTATACTTAGGAGATTACTCCCTTGTCACTTGCATTATTTGCAAATACTTTCTCTCATTTTGCAGGTTGTATCTTCATATTGTTTATGATTTCCTTTGCTGTGCAAAAGCTTTTAAGTTTAATTAGATCTCTCTTGTTATTTTTGTTCTTATTTCCCTTACTCTAGGAGATGGATCCAAAAAGACATTACTGCAACTTATGTCAGAGAGTATCCAGCCTATGTTTTCACTCTAGGGGTTTTATAGTATCTGATCTTACATTTAGGCTTTTAGTATATTTTTAGTTTATTGGTCTACATGGTGTTAGAGAATATTTCAATTTCATTCTTTTACATGTAGTTGTCCAGTTTTCCCAGCACCACTGATAACACTTCTAGCACCAACATGGTCACATGATCCTGCCTAACCAATCAATGTATTCCATGCCCCTAGACATAGTGACTGGCTTAGAGAAGGCCACTGTAAATGGGTCAACAGGAAGAAGGGAATGCTGAACTTGAGATTCTGACACAAAACCATAATCATTAAAGTGGGCCAGAGGGGCCCCAAGTTGATATTCAACCTGGTATATACCTGTTGTAATAGAAACAGATACAAATCTTTGGAGGATGAGATCCTCAATTTAGGTCCATAGGATTCTCATCAAATAAGAACAACAAAATATTGGGTTTAATGATCAGGGTCAAGGTCATTGTCAGAGTCAATCTTTAAGATTCAGCTCAGGATAGTATTAAGCAGAAATGATGACAAAATACATTTCACACTCTCCTATAATTTCATGTTATAAACAAAAAAATAAGAACCAAAAGGGCTGTGGGAAATGCCATTGGTATTTACTAGGAACTGTCAGTTAATTTTGACCAATATCCCATCAACCAGATCATCTCTAGAATAAAGAAACACCATTTCTTTCAAACGTGACATATGTCTTAGAACTCAAAAGCAGAGGTACATATTTATGAAGGGCACCTCATATTTAACATAAAGTTTATACAGAAGCCTTTTCTAATGCAAAATTTATTTCATCTTCTGAGGTGGACATCTGCAATTTTTCTGCCCAGTATTCATTTTCCATTCTTCTGATACTGAACAGTACTAGATTTTCTTAGGAGAATCTACTCATTTGACCCCTTTGGCTGGTTGGAGAGCCACTGGAAGAGATAGTAAGGTTGGAGAAACCTAGACTTCACTCTTGAGGAGTGTGCAGGTACTGGCTTGCTCCCAGGTAGGGAAGACAAAGGCCTGCCCCAGCAGCTGCTGGGTCTCTGACAACTGCCTCACAGTACTCTCCAGCTGAGCCGAGTGAACATCTCCGTCCAGCTGACTCCAGGTCACAGAGTGCCACTAGATCTACAGCAGCCAGCCCAGAGGAAACGACTTGACCTTGGGATGCAATGGTGACCTGGTTCTGGGGTAGAGCTCCGGTGGGGCAGTGGGGGTAACTGCTAGAGCTTACTCAAGCAACACCCCAGAAGCAGCCTAGACTTCTGATGGCAGCATACCAACTGGGTTTCTCCGTGACTGCCTTGCTGTGTACCCCAGCCAAAGCTGAGCAAACACCCTGGCCCTGCTCATTCCATGCAACACCACAGTACTGTGTCTGGAGCAGCCACCAACTGGGAAAATATGTGATAAACATAGGCAAAGCACTGGACCTTTGGGAACACAAGCCCTCCTTGGGGCAAAGGTCTTGGGGCAGGGAGAAGGAAAATACACAATTGATATTCAACCTGGTATATACCTGTTGTAATAGAAACAGATACAAATCTTTGGAGGATGAGATCCTCAATTTAGGTCCATAGGATTCTCATCAAATAAGAACAACAAAATATTGGGTTTAATGATCAGGGTCAAGGTCATTGTCAGAGTCAATCTTTAAGATTCAGCTCAGGATAGTATTAAGCAGAAATGATGACAAAATACATTTCACACTCTCCTATAATTTCATGTTATAAACAAAAAAATAAGAACCAAAAGGGCTGTGGGAAATGCCATTGGTATTTACTAGGAACTGTCAGTTAATTTTGACCAATATCCCATCAACCAGATCATCTCTAGAATAAAGAAACACCATTTCTTTCAAACGTGACATATGTCTTAGAACTCAAAAGCAGAGGTACATATTTATGAAGGGCACCTCATATTTAACATAAAGTTTATACAGAAGCCTTTTCTAATGCAAAATTTATTTCATCTTCTGAGGTGGACATCTGCAATTTTTCTGCCCAGTATTCATTTTCCATTCTTCTGATACTGAACAGTACTAGATTTTCTTAGGAGAATCTACTCATTTGACCCCTTTGGCTGGTTGGAGAGCCACTGGAAGAGATAGTAAGGTTGGAGAAACCTAGACTTCACTCTTGAGGAGTGTGCAGGTACTGGCTTGCTCCCAGGTAGGGAAGACAAAGGCCTGCCCCAGCAGCTGCTGGGTCTCTGACAACTGCCTCACAGTACTCTCCAGCTGAGCCGAGTGAACATCTCCGTCCAGCTGACTCCAGGTCACAGAGTGCCACTAGATCTACAGCAGCCAGCCCAGAGGAAACGACTTGACCTTGGGATGCAATGGTGACCTGGTTCTGGGGTAGAGCTCCGGTGGGGCAGTGGGGGTAACTGCTAGAGCTTACTCAAGCAACACCCCAGAAGCAGCCTAGACTTCTGATGGCAGCATACCAACTGGGTTTCTCCGTGACTGCCTTGCTGTGTACCCCAGCCAAAGCTGAGCAAACACCCTGGCCCTGCTCATTCCATGCAACACCACAGTACTGTGTCTGGAGCAGCCACCAACTGGGAAAATATGTGATAAACATAGGCAAAGCACTGGACCTTTGCGGGAACACAAGCCCTCCTTGGGGGCAAAGGTCTTGGGGCAGGGAGAAGGAAAAATACACAATTACAGGGAACAGAGCCAGCATGAGCCCAACCCTCAGGGCTTCTACTCCAGCAACTTGGGATCAGAACCTGCACAACAAGATTGTGGCCGCCACTCAGCAGAGAGGAAGTCCTGCCTCAGGACCTGTGCTGGCTCTATCTCTCCATCTCCAGCCCCACCTCCTCTAAGGTGACAGCGACAGCAAACCGTGAGGAAAGCCATGACTGGTGTCCACATCAAATCCAGCCCTCCCACCAAAGGCATTAAACACACACAGTCTACAAAGTGAAATTCCCACATAAAAAACCCCTTCAAGACCATAACAGGTAACTGTTTCACTTAAATTCATAGAGACAGAGAAAGTTAAGTGAAAAGGCAGAGAAACTGTCATCAATTGAAAGAAAAAAGAAAAACAAAAAAATAATAAAACAGAAATAAACAATTTATTAGATAAAGAATTCAAAGCACTGGTAATAAATATGTCAACTGAACTAGGAAAACAACTGATCTAAACACTAATCATTTTTGACAAGGAATAGAAAATGTAAAAAAAACTTCATCAGAAATAAAAAACTCAATAGTTGTAATTGAAAAAAACCACACTAAAAGGAATGGATAGCAGACTAAGTGATACAAAAGAATACATAAGTGACCTGGAAGATAAAATAATGTAAAGCAACCAATCAGAAGATCATAAAGAAAAACAAATTTAAAAAATCCAAAAGCAACCTATGAGATCTTTAAGACACTATTAAATGTAACAGCATTCACATTGTAGGAATTCCAGGAGAGGAAGAGAAAGAACTGAAAATGTATTTGAAGAAATTAAGGCTGAAAACTTTGCAAAGAAACCTAAAGAAGGAAATATATATCCAGGTGGAGAAGGCACACAGGTTTCGCAGACAAGATGAGCCCAAACAAACCCTTGCTAGGACACATCATACCTAGAATGGCAGAAGTTAAAGACAGAACTCCAAAGACTGCAAGAGAAAACAAAGAGTCATACACTGCAGAGTCCCTATTCAGCTATCCCCGGATTTTTCTGCAGAAACTTTGCAGGCCAGAGGGGAGCAGCATTATATTTTCAAAGTCCTGAAAGGAAAACTCTGCCACCAAGGATACTCTACTCAGCAAGATTATCATTTACAATAGAAAGAGAGATAAAGATCTTCTCAGATGGGGGCTTCCCTTGTGGTCCAGTGGGTAAGGACATCGCCTTGCAGTGCTAGGGGCGCCGGTTCGATCCCTGGCCTGGGAAGATAAATCAGCAAGATTATCCCATCAGAAAGCCATGTGCTGGCTCTATCTCCATCTCCAGCCCCACCTCCTAAGGTGACAGCGACAGCAAACCGTGAGGAAAGCCATGACTGGTGTCCACATCAAATCCAGCCCTCCCACCAAAGGCATTAAACACACACAGTCTACAAAGTGAAATTCCCACATAAAAAACCCCTTCAAGACCATAACAGGTAACTGTTTCACTTAAATTCATAGAGACAGAGAAAGTTAAGTGAAAAGGCAGAGAAACTGTCATCAATTGAAAGAAAAAAGAAAAACAAAAAAATAATAAAACAGAAATAAACAATTTATTAGATAAAGAATTCAAAGCACTGGTAATAAATATGTCAACTGAACTAGGAAAACAACTGATCTAAACACTAATCATTTTTGACAAGGAATAGAAAATGTAAAAAAAACTTCATCAGAAATAAAAAACTCAATAGTTGTAATTGAAAAAAACCACACTAAAAGGAATGGATAGCAGACTAAGTGATACAAAAGAATACATAAGTGACCTGGAAGATAAAATAATGTAAAGCAACCAATCAGAAGATCATAAAGAAAAACAAATTTAAAAAATCCAAAAGCAACCTATGAGATCTTTAAGACACTATTAAATGTAACAGCATTCACATTGTAGGAATTCCAGGAGAGGAAGAGAAAGAACTGAAAATGTATTTGAAGAAATTAAGGCTGAAAACTTTGCAAAGAAACCTAAAGAAGGAAATATATATCCAGGTGGAGAAGGCACACAGGTTTCGCAGACAAGATGAGCCCAAACAAACCCTTGCTAGGACACATCATACCTAGAATGGCAGAAGTTAAAGACAGAACTCCAAAGACTGCAAGAGAAAAACAAAGAGTCATACACTGCAGAGTCCCTATTCAGCTATCCCCGGATTTTTCTGCAGAAACTTTGCAGGCCAGAGGGGAGCAGCATTATATTTTCAAAGTCCTGAAAGGAAAACTCTGCCACCAAGGATACTCTACTCAGCAAGATTATCATTTACAATAGAAAGAGAGATAAAGATCTTCTCAGATGGGGGCTTCCCTTGTGGTCCAGTGGGTAAGGACATCGCCTTGCAGTGCTAGGGGCGCCGGTTCGATCCCTGGCCTGGGAAGATCGCACGTGCCGCAGAGCGACTGGACCCATGTGTCCAATTACCGAGCTGGAGCTGTGGAGCGCATGCGCCCAGAGCCGGTGCTCTGCAGCAACAGAGGCCACCATGATGGGAGGCCCACAAGGGCCAAAGAACAAAGATGGATGAAAATAGACAAACGAAAGACCAATAGAAGTAGCCCGCCTGCTCCCCTCCCTCCCCATCCCACTCCCCCATAAATAAATAAATCTTAAAAAAAAAAAAAAGACCTTCTCAGATGGGAAAAACAAGAATTCATCAATATTAAACTTACCCTAAAAGAACTGTTGAAAGGTCTTTAAGTGAAAAAGGAGTAAGATTCTAGAGGAAAGATAAAATTCCAGTAAGACAGGTATATAGTAAGGATTGAAGATGACTTAAATAAGCCACTGTGCAGATTAAAAGACAAAAAGAAAATGGTAAAAGCAACTACAATAATCAGCAAAAGGATAAGCATGAAGATGTAAAATATGACATCAAAAACACAATGTATTTCTGTATAGCAGTAAACCAAAAACTCTGTAGAAGTAAAACAAAAATAAATTAATAAAAAAAAAACAATGTAGAGGAGGAGAGCAAAAAAATTTTGATCTTTTAGAATGTATTTGAACCTAAATGAATAGAAGTTTAAAATAAGTAAATAGAATTATAATGTAACCACAGATCAAAAACCTACAACAGATAGAGAAACCCAAAAGAAATGTATCCAAGTACTCTACTAAAGAAAATCATCAAAATATAATGGTATAAAGAAAAAGACAAAAAAAATGAACAGAGAACAAGTACAAAAACAACTGGCAAAAAACAATAAAGTGGCGCTTCCCTGGTAGTCCAGTGGGTAGGGACACCGCCTTGCAGTGCAAGGGGTGCCGGTTCGATCCCTGACCTGGGAAGATCCCATGTGCCGCAGAATGGCTGGACCGATGTGTCCAATTACTGAGCCGGAGCTCTGGAACGCATGCGCCCAGAGCCGGTGCTCTGCAACAACAGAGGCCACCGTGATGGGAGGCCCACACAGGCCAAAGAACAAAGATGGATGAAAATAGATAAATGAAAGATCAATAGAAGTGGCCCGCCCGCCCCCCTCCCTCCCAATCCCCCCAAAAGCAATAAAATGGCAATAAGCATATGCCTACAATAATTACCTCAAGTGTCAATGAACTAAATGTGCCAACCAAAAGACACAGGGTGGATGACTAGAATAAAAAAATTTCTTCAATATGCTGCCTACTTGAGGCTCACTTCAGTGCTAAAGACACACAAAGACTGAAAGTGAAAGGATACGAAATATATTTCATGCAAACAAAACAACAAGAATGTGGGGGTAGCAATACTTATGTAAGGGTTAGGGAAAGGGGCAGGGCACAATTTTTAAAAGAATGACATAGCCCAAGGACACAGCATAAACCCATTAAAGTCAAATGGGTCCAAGATGGCAGACTAGACCTTGATCCTGTCAGTAAACTAAGAGGTGCCAGGACAGTTCTGCCCCTTCCCCAAAAGAGCTAGAATAATCCTCCCACTCACTAGCATATGGAATTACCCAGCCCATAAAAGCTAAGAACGCCATATTTTGGGGGGCGGCTGGATTTGCTCTGTGATGGCCCGCTCTGTCTGTGGAGTGTGCTTTTCTCTGAATCTGAATAAATCCATTTCTTACCTATCACTTTGTCTCTCACTGAATTCTTCTCTGCAAAGAGACATGAAGAACCTGAGCTCTGTTAGGTCCTGAAATCAGGTATGGTGGGCTTTGGCTGGGTTTGAGTCTCAGCCACGTGGGTTCAAATCCCAAACTGGGTTTTGAATTTAAGTCCTAATCAGAGGTAGAACACTTTCACTTATACCAGACAAAAGATTTTAAAACAAAAGCTATAACAAAAGACAATGATTATTGTTTATAATGATAAAGGAAACAATACAAGAAAAGAATACTATAAACATACATACACCCATACAGGAACACCTAAATAAAGGGAGAAATTGATAATAATATAATAATATTAATAGTAGGAGACTTTAACACCCCATTGACATCAATGGGCAAATCATCCATACAGAAAATCCATAATGAAATAATGGTCTTAAATGGCCCAATTGTACTTAACAGATAGCTATGGGACATTAAATCCCAAAACAGCAGAATCACATTCTTCCTAAATGCACATAGAAAGTGCTTCAGGATAAATAACATATTGGGCCACAAAAGAAGCCTCAACAGCCCTTCCCTGGTGTCCAGTGGGTAAGAAGTCCGCCTTGCAATACAAGGGGCACCGGTTTGATCCCTGGCCTGGGAAGATCTGATGTGCCACAGAGCGGCTGGACAGGTGTGTGCAATTTCGAGTCAGTGCTCTACAGTGAGAGGCCACTGCAGTGGGAGGCCCACACAGGTCAAGGAATAAAGATGGATGAAAATAAGTAAATAAAAACAATAAGAGGCCCAAATCAGAAAAAAAAAAAAAAAAAAAGAAGCCTCAACAAATTTAAAGGAACAGAAATTATATCATGTATTTTTTTCTAACCATGAGCTATATAAATAGAAATCAACTATAGAAAGAAAAATAGGGAAAGAACAAATGCATGGGGACTAAACATGCTACTAAACCAGTGGGTCAATAATCAAATCAAAGATGCAATCAAAACATACCTCAAGACGAATGAAATAGAAACAAAAGTTCTCAAAACCTATGAGATGCAATACAAACATTTATAAAAGGGAAATTTAAAGCAATAAAGGCCTTCCTCTAGAAACAAGAAAAAAAAAAAAAACCCAACCTTCCACTTCAAAGAATTAAAGGAATTCCCTGGTGGTCCAATGGTAAAGAATCCTCCTGCCAATAAAGGGAACACAGTTTGATCCCTGATCTGGGCAGATTCCACATACTGCAGGGCAGCTAAGCCCATGAGCCACAGCTACTGAAACCTGCTCATCCTTGAGTCAGTGCCCCACAACAACAGAAGCTCCTGTAATAAGGTTGTACACCACAACAAGAGAGTAGCCCCTGATCACCATTACAAGAATTAACTTGAGCACAGCAAAGAAGACCTATCACAACTATAAATAACTAAATAAATATTTTTAATGTAAAAAATAAGTTAGAAAAAGAACAAAGTCAGCAGAAGGAAGGAAATAATAAACATGAGATGAAATAAGTAAAATAAAGATAAAAAATAGATAAGATCAATAAAACCAAGAGCTGTTTTTTAAAAAGATAAACAAAACTGACAAACTTTTAGCCAAATTCATCAAGGAGAAAAGAGGCCTCTGCCTCATAATAAGTAATGAAAGATGAGAAATAATAACCGGTATCACAGAAATACCAAAAAAGGAAAAAAAACCTATAAAATAACACTATAAACAGTCAATATGCTCACAGATTGGACAACCTGGAAGAAATTGACATATTTATAGAAGCATATAACCTGCCAAGACTAAGCCAAAATAAATAAATGATTTAAAACAAACCAAATCACTAGAAGTGAAATTGAATCTTTCATTCAAAAAACTCCTATCAAACAAAAATCTAGAACCAGACAGCTTCACAAGGAAACTTTACCAAACATATAAAGAACGAATACTTCTCCTTCTCATCTATTCAAAACAACTAAAGAAGAAAGAACAAATGCATGGGGACTAAACATGCTACTAAACCAGTGGGTCAATAATCAAATCAAAGATGCAATCAAAACATACCTCAAGACGAATGAAATAGAAACAAAAGTTCTCAAAACCTATGAGATGCAATACAAACATTTATAAAAGGGAAATTTAAAGCAATAAAGGCCTTCCTCTAGAAACAAGAAAAAAAAAAAAAACCCAACCTTCCACTTCAAAGAATTAAAGGAATTCCTGGTGGTCCAATGGTAAAGAATCCTCCTGCCAATAAAGGGAACACAGTTTGATCCCTGATCTGGGCAGATTCCACATACTGCAGGGCAGCTAAGCCCATGAGCCACAGCTACTGAAACCTGCTCATCCTTGAGTCAGTGCCCCACAACAACAGAAGCTCCTGTAATAAGGTTGTACACCACAACAAGAGAGTAGCCCCTGATCACCATTACAAGAATTAACTTGAGCACAGCAAAGAAGACCTATCACAACTATAAATAACTAAATAAATATTTTTAATGTAAAAAATAAGTTAGAAAAAGAACAAAGTCAGCAGAAGGAAGGAAATAATAAACATGAGATGAAATAAGTAAAATAAAGATAAAAAATAGATAAGATCAATAAAACCAAGAGCTGTTTTTTAAAAAGATAAACAAAACTGACAAACTTTTAGCCAAATTCATCAAGGAGAAAAGAGGCCTCTGCCTCATAATAAGTAATGAAAGATGAGAAATAATAACCGGTATCACAGAAATACCAAAAAAGGAAAAAAAACCTATAAAATAACACTATAAACAGTCAATATGCTCACAGATTGGACAACCTGGAAGAAATTGACATATTTATAGAAGCATATAACCTGCCAAGACTAAGCCAAAATAAATAAATGATTTAAAACAAACCAAATCACTAGAAGTGAAATTGAATCTTTCATTCAAAAAACTCCTATCAAACAAAAATCTAGAACCAGACAGCTTCACAAGGAAACTTTACCAAACATATAAAGAACGAATACTTCTCCTTCTCATCTATTCAAAACAACTAAAGAAGAAAGAACACTCCCAAATTCATTCTATTATAAAGCCATCAGTGCCCTAATATTAAAACTAAATAAAGACACTTAAAAAAAGAAAATTATAGGCAAATATTTTTGATGAATACAGAAGCAAAAATTCTCTAGAGCCCATGAGCCACAGCTACTGAAGGAAATACAAAATACTAGCAAACCAAATCCAGTAATATATAAAAAGGATCATATACCATGATAAAGTTGGATTTAGTCTAGAGTCACTAGGACAGTTCAACATTCATGAATCAATCAGTGTGATACACCACAGTAACAAAAGGAAGGATAAAAATCATATCATTTCAACAGATGCAGAAAAAGTATCTAGAAAAATTCATTTATGAATTCATACTATTTGTGATAAAAACTCTCATCAAAGTGGGTATAGAGGGAATATATCTCAACTTCATAAAGGTCATTTACGACAAGCCCACTCAGTATCACAGTCAATGATAAAAAAGCTAACATCTTTCTTCTCAAGTGAGAAACAAGGTAAAGATGCCCACTAGTGAATAGGAGTACCTACAACCACTTCGGGCGATGGTCTGGAGGGATGGGAGGTGGGGAACTGGGTGGGGGGAGGGCCCAGGGATATGTATATGAATGATCTGGAACATACATGTAAAAAATAAATAAATAAATTAAAAAAAAAAAAAGATGCCCACTAGTGCCAATTCTATTTAATAGAGTAATGGAAGGCCTAGCTACAGGAATAATGTAAGAAAAAAAACAAATAAATGGTATCCAATTTGGAAGAGAATAGAAGAGAAACTATAGTATCTTTGTGACCCTACAGGCTGTAGCCTGCCAGGCTCCTCTGTCCATGGGGATTCCCCAGGCAAGAATCCTGGAGTGGGTTGCCATGTCCTCCGTGTATAGAGAATCCTATGGCCTCTACCCAAACATTATTAGCAATAATAAATCAATTTAGTAAAGCTGAATAATATGAGATTAAAACATAGAAATTTGTTGCATTTCTATACACAAATAATGAAATAATGGAAAGAAAAAAAATTCTGCTTAAAATTGCATCAAATAAAATAAAATACATAGGAACAAAATTAACCAAGGAGATAAAAGATCTGTACTCTAAAAACTACAGAACACTGATGAAAGAAACTGAAGATGCTACAGAGAAATGGAAAAACATCCCATGCTCTTGGTTTGAAAGAATTCATATTTTTTAAACAGCCAGAAAATACCCAAAGCATCCCATGCAATTCCTATCAAATTTTCACATTAACTAGAACCAATGGCTCCCATTGCCGTTTGGCAAAAGTAAATTCCCTTTTTTTTATTGATAAAGTGATTACAGAACTTCAACATTCATGAATCAATCAGTGTGATACACCACAGTAACAAAAGGAAGGATAAAAATCATATCATTTCAACAGATGCAGAAAAAGTATCTAGAAAAATTCATTTATGAATTCATACTATTTGTGATAAAAACTCTCATCAAAGTGGGTATAGAGGGAATATATCTCAACTTCATAAAGGTCATTTACGACAAGCCCACTCAGTATCACAGTCAATGATAAAAAAGCTAACATCTTTCTTCTCAAGTGAGAAACAAGGTAAAGATGCCCACTAGTGAATAGGAGTACCTACAACCACTTCGGGCGATGGTCTGGAGGGATGGGAGGTGGGGAACTGGGTGGGGGGAGGGCCCAGGGATATGTATATGAATGATCTGGAACATACATGTAAAAAATAAATAAATAAATTAAAAAAAAAAAAAGATGCCCACTAGTGCCAATTCTATTTAATAGAGTAATGGAAGGCCTAGCTACAGGAATAATGTAAGAAAAAAAAAACAAATAAATGGTATCCAATTTGGAAGAGAATAGAAGAGAAACTATAGTATCTTTGTGACCCTACAGGCTGTAGCCTGCCAGGCTCCTCTGTCCATGGGGATTCCCCAGGCAAGAATCCTGGAGTGGGTTGCCATGTCCTCCGTGTATAGAGAATCCTATGGCCTCTACCCAAACATTATTAGCAATAATAAATCAATTTAGTAAAGCTGAATAATATGAGATTAAAACATAGAAATTTGTTGCATTTCTATACACAAATAATGAAATAATGGAAAGAAAAAAAATTCTGCTTAAAATTGCATCAAATAAAATAAAATACATAGGAACAAAATTAACCAAGGAGATAAAAGATCTGTACTCTAAAAACTACAGAACACTGATGAAAGAAACTGAAGATGCTACAGAGAAATGGAAAAACATCCCATGCTCTTGGTTTGAAAGAATTCATATTTTTTAAACAGCCAGAAAATACCCAAAGCATCCCATGCAATTCCTATCAAATTTTCACATTAACTAGAACAAGTAATTGTAAAAGTCATATGGAACTACAAAAGATCCCAAGTTGCCAAAGTAATCTTGAGAAAAAAGAACAAAACTGGAGGTATAACCCTTCCAGACTTCACATTATAGTACAGGAAACAGTAATCATACAGCCGAGTACTGGCACATAGATCAATGGAACAGAACATAAAGCCCAGAAATAAACCTATACATCTATGATCAATTAATCTATGACAAAGGACATAAGAATATACAGTGGAGAAAAAACAATCTCTTCAACAAGTGGTTCTGGGGAAAAGTGGAAAGTTACATGTAACAGAATGAATTTAGAACATTTTCTAACACCGTTTACAAGAATAAACTCAAGATGGATTAAAGACCTAAATACAAGACCAGAAACGATAAAAATCCTAGAAAAAAACAAAGCTAGAAAACATTTTTCACATAAATAATAGCAGTATTTTTTGAATCTGTCCCCTAAGGCAAAAGAGGTAGAAACGAAAATAAATTAACAGGACCTAGTTAAACCTAAAAGTTTTTGCAAAGTAAGGGAAATCATAAAATGAAAAGACAATCCACAGAATGTGAGAAAGTATTTACGATAAATGATATGGCCAACAAAGAGTTAATATAGGACTTCCCTGGTGGTCTAGTGGGTAAAGAGTCTGTCTTGCAGTGCAAGGCTGCACCTGGCCTGGGAGGATCCCACGTGCTGCGGAGCTGGACCAGTGTGTCCACAAGCCAGTGCTCTGGAGCAAATGCACCCAGAGCCAGTGCTCTGTAGTGAGAGAGGCCACTGCAATGGGAGGCCCACATAGGCCAAAGAATAAAGATGTGTGGGGCTCTGAATTGAAAGAGGACCGTTGCAAGCATAAGGAAGCTTAAGCACATTGTTTCAGTTTGGAGCTAAGATGGCGCCTACAGGAATGGATGTGGGAGTAAAAGCAAGCTTAAGCACATTGTTTCAGTTTGGAGCTAAGATGGCGCCTACGTGAAGGGACGTGGGAGTGAAAGGAAGCTTAAACACATTGTTTGAAGAAGCTTAAGCACATGTTTGCAGTTTGGAGCTAAGATGGCACCTACAGGAAGAGACGAGGGAGTGATCTAATTGTTAAGTGATGGTCAAAATTTCTGACTGGTTCCCCTGGTTTCCGCACTCATGGATGATTGCTTGACCTTTAGCTTGATTGGCGTAATCTATAGGAAGTCCCGTGCAAAACCCCCTTCACTTGCCTATAAAAGCTGTGAGTCTGTACGAATAAAATGGAACTGCTTTGACGGAACCCCTGCCGTGTCTAATTGTCCCCTGCATGCGTGCCAGGGGGCTGGGGGGGCCTGCAGCAAGACTTGCCTCTCTCCGAAATCTCCCGGTTCGGCCGGGGGCAATCCCGCTGCCTTCCTTTCTGCGGAAGGCCCCCACAGGAGCTGGTGCCCAACGTGGGGCCTGACGGCGAGAAAGTAGAAGGCAGCATCACCGTGCGGGTTTGAAAGAGAACCGACAAGCAGTCGACAGGGGCCTCAGCAAGGCGCCTCCCTCTAGAGAGGCATCTTCTTGGAGTAATCTGGATTTCAAGGTGAGTCTCCCCCTTTTTCTCGCCACTCTCAAGAGGGTGGGGATTTAGTGTAGTCACAAAAAACTGTACGCTGCTTTTCCTTGTTCGTCCTTCTTTACTTTAATTCCTACTTTCACATTCTCTCTGATTGGAGACTTCCAGCGAACCGGCGAACAGTCTAAAAAGCAACTGACGGGTCCTGATCAGGGCTACTCTCTGACAGTCCTGAAAGGCTTTAAGATAGTTCACCCCAGTAGCGGCAGCCCAACTGGGTGGAAGCCGCTCTTTTCTATATTTCAAATTGAGGACACAGCCTAATAAACCTCTCCCTCACGGGCACAGGTCAGGCATTTAAAGGCCACTATGGCGCCTGCCGCTTGAAGACTCCCGTGACAGGATAAGGGGGTCACGGAATGGGCCAGAGCCTCTTAGAGTGCCCGCCCCCAGCAAGACAATGTCCATGCAACACTAGGGAT
This sequence comes from Tragulus kanchil, assembly GCA_022376925.1. Lineage (NCBI taxonomy): Eukaryota > Metazoa > Chordata > Mammalia > Artiodactyla > Tragulidae > Tragulus > Tragulus kanchil. The sequence continues at coordinate 48,547,099 of JAIOJX010000029.1, read as the reverse complement.
TCCTTCACCGTTTCACAAGCACGACATAAGCCCAACTTCCTGGCTGCCACCACTCCCGTTAGGATTTTTGGTGGTTATCCTCAGTAATCTTTCCTTTTTGCTTTCTTTCAACAACATGGGAAACTATATCCAATCTATTAGCAGAGCCTGGGACTCCTTTATAAATGAAGAAGAAACTAGCTATGATGAGTGTTTCCCCAGTCACTCGAGGTCAAGACCTCAAGAAACAGGACTGTACTCCACACTCCCTCCCCCCTTTGAAGAGATCACAGAGACATCACGGGGAGGGAAGGCACTGGGGTCACCTTGGAGAGAGAGGACCTATCCTGAAGACCCTTGGGAGCCCTCAGTGCCCTTCATGGGCCCAACCCAAGCTTTTCCTGTAAACGTTAACCCGGGGGGAAACAGACCGGATGCCTGGTATCCATGGGAGGCCAATGACCTAAAGGAACTTAAGAAGGCGGTAGCAGAGGACAGCCCAAACTCCCCATGGGCAGAAACCATACTCCAAGGGCTGGCCCACCAACCTTGTACCACTCAAGACTGGAAGATGCTATGTAAGGCAGTACTTCCCAGTAACACTTATATCAAATGGTGTACCTTCTTCAAAGAGGAATGCCATGCTCAAGCAGAAAGAAACCAGGCTGCCGATCCCATCATTCCAATAACTTCTGGAATGCTATCAGGAACGGCGGACCGATGGAGCATTGGTATTCAGCAGGCTGCCATCCCTGCCCCTTATCAAGACCAAGTACGGGCTATATGTCTGGCTGCCTGGAAAAAACTTGCTGAGGGCCCTACTGAACCCCCCATATTGGGCTAGCACAAAAGAATAATGAAGACCTTGCCACTTTTGTAGATCATGTAGAAAAGAGCCTACAGAGAAAGTTCCCCCCAGGGCCTTTAAGAGATCAGTTCCTCAGAACCTTAGTTTGGGAGGGAATGAATACAGACCATAAATTGGCCTGTGCAGGACAAAAAGATCGTTCCACTGAGCGATGGGTTGTGTGCTCTAAAGATATAGGCACACATAGTCACCAAGCCCGCTCTATCACCAATGCTCTTCAGGCTCAAATTGAGGCTCTCTCTGAGGCAATGACTAAAGTCTTATCCACTGTAATGGCTACAGGCAGGACCTTGTCCCAGGGGCCCCCCGCCTCACCCGAATCAGGCCACTGCTTTGGGGTTCTCCTTTCAACAACATGGGAAACTATATCCAATCTATTAGCAGAGCCTGGGACTCCTTTATAAATGAAGAAGAAACTAGCTATGATGAGTGTTTCCCCAGTCACTCGAGGTCAAGACCTCAAGAAACAGGACTGTACTCCACACTCCTTGACCCCTTTGAAGAGATCACAGAGACATCACGGGGAGGGAAGGCACTGGGGTCACCTTGGAGAGAGAGGACCTATCCTGAAGACCCTTGGGAGCCCTCAGTGCCCTTCATGGGCCCAACCCAAGCTTTTCCTGTAAACGTTAACCCGGGGGGAAACAGACCGGATGCCTGGTATCCATGGGAGGCCAATGACCTAAAGGAACTTAAGAAGGCGGTAGCAGAGGACAGCCCAAACTCCCCATGGGCAGAAACCATACTCCAAGGGCTGGCCCACCAACCTTGTACCACTCAAGACTGGAAGATGCTATGTAAGGCAGTACTTCCCAGTAACACTTATATCAAATGGTGTACCTTCTTCAAAGAGGAATGCCATGCTCAAGCAGAAAGAAACCAGGCTGCCGATCCCATCATTCCAATAACTTCTGGAATGCTATCAGGAACGGCGGACCGATGGAGCATTGGTATTCAGCAGGCTGCCATCCCTGCCCCTTATCAAGACCAAGTACGGGCTATATGTCTGGCTGCCTGGAAAAAACTTGCTGAGGGCCCTACTGAACCCCCCATATTGGGCTAGCACAAAAGAATAATGAAGACCTTGCCACTTTTGTAGATCATGTAGAAAAGAGCCTACAGAGAAAGTTCCCTCCAGGGCCTTTAAGAGATCAGTTCCTCAGAACCTTAGTTTGGGAGGGAATGAATACAGACCATAAATTGGCCTGTGCAGGACAAAAAGATCGTTCCACTGAGCGATGGGTTGTGTGCTCTAAAGATATAGGCACACATAGTCACCAAGCCCGCTCTATCACCAATGCTCTTCAGGCTCAAATTGAGGCTCTCTCTGAGGCAATGACTAAAGTCTTATCCACTGTAATGGCTACAGGCAGGACCTTGTCCCAGGGGCCCCCCGCCTCACCCGAATCAGGCCACTGCTTTAACTGCAGCCAACCGGGGCACTTTAAGAGAGAGTGCCCCCAAGGAGATAAGAAAACATCCAACCGAAACCACACCACCACTCCATGCCCTCGATGTAAAAAGGGGTATCACTGGAAAATAGACTGCAGATCTAAATATGATAAGGATGGCAAGCCTTTAAACTAGATGAGGGGCAACCCCCAGCCCTGTCAACCCAAGGGAGGGCCCTCGCCCAGCCCGACTGGCACGATCAACTCATCAAAAAACCTTTCCCCGGTTGCAATTTAAAAAGGCCGCCTACTAGATTGTCGGGAGTTAACAAACCCCCGGGGCCCGTCAGAGCCCACTGGACCATCCCTATTGTGCCTGGGCTGAGACCTAAGATGGACATTTATATAGAGGGGAAGAAATTCAGATGTCTAGTCGATACCAGGGCCAACCAATCTGTTCTCAGAGCAGAAGAGGTCCCTCCCGAGTGGGAAACAATCCCAGGTCCCATGATATTGGGAGTTGGAGGAAATACCCCATCTAAAGAATCAGCAAAATGGCTTACCTGGAAAGATACTGATGGCACAATAGGGACAATCAAACCCCTAATAGCTACTGGATTAAATGCTAACTTATTGGGACAAGATGTATTGGGGGCAGCTGATGCCTACATTACTACGGATTATACAGGCTTCTACGAAGACCTGCTAGATGAGGAAAAATATCAACAACAGTTTGTAAAACCCCATGTTGAAAATTATAGGGGAGAACCATTAACTCAGGGGAAGGTGTACCCTCAATCCTAAAGGCCAGTGCCCTCCAGGTCCCTCCAATACAATGGAAACACGGACCCCCCAATATGGGTGGAGCAGGGGCCTCTTCCACTCCTTAAATTACAAGCCCTCTGAGAAATTATAACTGAACAGTTAAGCATGGGACATATCCGCCCTTCCATTAGTCCATGGAATACCCCTATATTTGTGATTAAAAAGGCTTCAGCAAAATGGAGAATGCTGCAGGATCTCAGAAAGATTAATGAGAGGATGGTTATCCAAGGAACCCCCTTGAGAGGATTGCCCTGGATACCCGCTATCCCCAATAATCTATACCTCATGATAATAGCCATCAAAGATTGCTTCTTTTCTATACCCTTGAATCCCCAAGATTGTGAAAAGTTCGCCTTTTCGGTGCCCTCTACTAACTTCGAGGGACCCGATGAACGCTTTGAATGGACAGTTCTGCCCCAAGGAATGGCTGATAGCCTGGCCTTTTGTCAAAACCATGTAAAAGACCTCCTCCAACTGGTCAAACAGCTAACAGAGACCAAATTGCATATATACATGGATAATATTATCTTAGGAGCCTCGACCACCGCACAGCTAACAGAGGCTTACAAAATTCTACAAAAATGTCTCTCAAAGGGAAAACTTCACGTATCCTCTGACAAGATTCAAACCGTCCCGTTGTTTAAGATCTTGGGATCTTGACTTTCCCTAGAGGGCGTTAACCCCTTAAAGCCTCAGTTGCTTATTCAGGACTCCTACTCCTTAACTGGCTTACAGCAGGTTTTGGGGGAGATTAATTGGCTGCGGCCCTGGATTCCTATCTCAACGGGCCAACCCTTGCCACTCTTTGAATTATTAAGAGATAAACAGCCCCATGATGAAAATGCCCTCTCGCCCTCTCACAAACAAATTTTTAAAAATGTTCAAAAGGCGCTTGATGAAGCTCAACTTGCTCGATATGACCCTGCAGAGAGTTTACAGTTATGGGTTCTGCCTACCCCGACAATACTTACAGCAACTCTAATACAAAAAGAGAGGCCTCTGCAATGGATTCACATCTCCTTGGGGTGGGGGGGGCTCCCTAAATCTATGCCCATCTAGACCAAATGACCGACAATGCAAAAGGGGAGAGAACCTGCAGTTCGCTGCTATGCGCGAGAAACCGGGAAGATCATTATCCCTCAGAGGTTGTCTGATTTTGAATGGGTCCGAAAAACAACGGAAGAATAGCCATAGCCCTATGACGCGAGTATATCTCTGGTAGCATTTGACTCCACATGTGATTAAAAGGCTTCAGCAAAATGGAGAATGCTGCAGGATCTCAGAAAGATTAATGAGAGGATGGTTATCCAAGGAACCCCCTTGAGAGGATTGCCCTGGATACCCGCTATCCCCAATAATCTATACCTCATGATAATAGCCATCAAAGATTGCTTCTTTTCTATACCCTTGAATCCCCAAGATTGTGAAAAGTTCGCCTTTTCGGTGCCCTCTACTAACTTCGAGGGACCCGATGAACGCTTTGAATGGACAGTTCTGCCCCAAGGAATGGCTGATAGCCTGGCCTTTTGTCAAAACCATGTAAAAGACCTCCTCCAACTGGTCAAACAGCTAACAGAGACCAAATTGCATATATACATGGATAATATTATCTTAGGAGCCTCGACCACCGCACAGCTAACAGAGTCTTACAAAATTCTACAAACATTTCTCTCAAAGGGAAAACTTCACGTATCCTCTGACAAAATTCAAACCGACCCGTTGTATAATATCTTGGGATCTTGATTTTCCCCTAGAGGGCGTTAACCCCTTAAAGCCTCAGTTGCTTATTCAGGACTCCTACTCCTTAACTGGCTTACAGCAGGTTTTGGGGGAGATTAATTGGCTGCGGCCCTGGATTCCTATCTCAACGGGCCAACCCTTGCCACTCTTTGAATTATTAAGAGATAAACAGCCCCATGATGAAAATGCCCTCTCGCCCTCTCACAAACAAATTTTTAAAAATGTTCAAAAGGCGCTTGATGAAGCTCAACTTGCTCGATATGACCCTGCAGAGAGTTTACAGTTATGGGTTCTGCCTACCCCGACAATACTTACAGCAACTCTAATACAAAAAGAGAGGCCTCTGCAATGGATTCACATCTCCTTGGGGTGGGGGGGGCTCCCTAAATCTATGCCCATCTAGACCAAATGACCGACAATGCAAAAGGGGAGAGAAACTGCAGTTCGCTGCTATGCGCGAGAACCCGGTAAGATCATTATCCCTCATAGGTTGTCTGATTTTGAATGGGTCCGAAAAAACAACGGAAGAATAGCCATAGCCCTAGAGGAGTTTCTTGGTACATTTGACTGCCACTATGGGCCTCATAAATGGGTGGCCTCTTTTAGTCGCCTAGATTGGACAGTCCCCCGATTATTCTTCTTTAAACCCATACCAGAGGCCCTCAATGTCTTTACAGATGGAGGAAAAAATGGAGCTGCAGTTATCATCTTCTGACCTCCCCATATGCCTGGACATAACATACAGAAATATTTCGAGCCTTGTGAGGGGTCCACACAATTCAAAGAACTGTATGCTATTATCCTAGCATTTAACAAAAGTCTCTGAACCAATGAATCTATTCATTGACAGTCTCTATGTAAAAAATCTGCTCCCAGGACTACCCAATTCTCACATACGCCTAGATAACAACCCAATCACTCCCATCATGATACAAGCCCACACCCTATTATCCGAAAGGGCTCAACCCATTTACTTACACCACCTCAGGGGCCACCAAAATCTACCTGGACTACTCTCAAGGGGAAATTCTTTAGCTGACAAAACAGCATCCCATGCTGTTCAGATCCACAGTCTACAACAGGCCCAAGATCTTCATGATCTAACCCATATCAACTGGAGAGAGGGTTGCATAAAAAATTCCCGCAGGTCCCCGTCAAGGATTTTAAAAAAAGGAAAAGAAAATTGTGCATACTTACAAGTCTTGCCTCCCTCACTTACAAATTCCTCCCTTACAGTCGCTGGGAGTAAACCCTCGAGGACTGAGGCCTAATATGTTGTGGCAGACAGATGTCACTCACTTTTCCCCCTTTGGAAAACTCAAGTACATCTTTGTATCCATTAATACTTATTCCCATGCCTGTTGGGCTACAGCCCACTCAGGAGAAAAAGCAAAACATGCCCAGAGTCATTTCTTACAATGCTTTGCAACTCTGGGTCTATCTTATCAGATAAAAACAGACAATGGTCCCTGCTTTGTTAGCAAAAATTTACAAAACTTCTTTCAACAATGGCACATCCGCCACACCACAGAGATCTCATACAACCCTCAAGGACAGGCCATAATTAAATGTCATCATCAAAACTTAAAGGCCCAATTACAAAAACAAAAAGGGGGAATAAGCCCTCACCAGCAACTTGGAATGGCACTCTTCACCCTAAATATTTTAAATTTTTCAAAAAATGAACTGATGGCACCCTTTCAAAAACACTGGTCCAACCAAGAAATAAAACCTGAAATACAAGTGAGACGGAAGGACCCCATCACTGGCCAATGTAAGGGGCCTGATCCACTCCTTACAATGGGAGAGGATTTGGGTGCATATTCCCCATTGGGGAACCCAGCCCTATATGGGTACCGGCAAGAAATCTTAAATTTATGCCACAAAACAAGGATCAAACCTTAGAATCGGCTGGCCAATAAAATATTTCGAGCCAGACACAATTCAAAGAACTGTATGCTATTATCCTAGCATTTAACAAGTCTCTGAACCAATGAATCTATTCATTGACAGTCTCTAAAAAATCTGCTCCCAGGACTACCCAATTCTCACATACGCCTAGATAACAACCCAATCACTCCCATCATGATACAAGCCCACACCCTATTATCCGAAAGGGCTCAACCCATTTACTTACACCACCTCAGGGGCCACCAAAATCTACCTGGACTACTCTCAAGGGGAAATTCTTTAGCTGACAAAACAGCATCCCATGCTGTTCAGATCCACAGTCTACAACAGGCCCAAGATCTTCATGATCTAACCCATATCAACTGGAGAGAGGGTTGCATAAAAAATTCCCGCAGGTCCCCGTCAAGGATTTTAAAAAAAGGAAAAGAAAATTGTGCATACTTACAAGTCTTGCCTCCCTCACTTACAAATTCCTCCCTTACAGTCGCTGGGAGTAAACCCTCGAGGACTGAGGCCTAATATGTTGTGGCAGACAGATGTCACTCACTTTTCCCCCTTTGGAAAACTCAAGTACATCTTTGTATCCATTAATACTTATTCCCATGCCTGTTGGGCTACAGCCCACTCAGGAGAAAAAGCAAAACATGCCCAGAGTCATTTCTTACAATGCTTTGCAACTCTGGGTCTATCTTATCAGATAAAAACAGACAATGGTCCCTGCTTTGTTAGCAAAAATTTACAAAACTTCTTTCAACAATGGCACATCCGCCACACCACAGAGATCTCATACAACCCTCAAGGACAGGCCATAATTAAATGTCATCATCAAAACTTAAAGGCCCAATTACAAAAACAAAAAGGGGGAATAAGCCCTCACCAGCAACTTGGAATGGCACTCTTCACCCTAAATATTTTAAATTTTTCAAAAAATGAACTGATGGCACCCTTTCAAAAACACTGGTCCAACCAAGAAATAAAACCTGAAATACAAGTGAGACGGAAGGACCCCATCACTGGCCAATGTAAGGGGCCTGATCCACTCCTTACAATGGGGAGAGGATTTGGGTGCATATTCCCCATTGGGGAACCCAGCCCTATATGGGTACCGGCAAGAAATCTTAAATTTATGCCACAAAACAAGGATCAAACCTTAGAATCGGCTGCAGATAAAATATGACCATATATCAGGTCCAAGAACAGAAAGTTCTTAAGGCATCTCTCTCTCTCTTTCTCTCCTTAATAGGTACAACAGTAACAACATCCGTGCTGGGAGTTCAACAAATGCACACCATCACAGTGGTAAACATCATATCCACCGCCTCTGCCCAGGGACTTTAGACCAGCCTGCACCAACTTGAACACGTGAGGGCTGCCATAATGGGACTCCAGCAACAGCTTGATCTACACGCCAGAGCTATTGAGACATTAAGCGTTCTGGCACGCTTGGACTGACGTGAGATATCCCCGCTTTTGCCTGACAAAAGGGGGCTAATGATTTTTGGCTATGGATACAAAGCCCTTTCAACTGGTTTAAAAATGCTTTCTATTTGCTTATTTTTGTTGCCTTGTTGGCTATACGGTTTAAGGTCAAGGGCGTTATGGCCCACGATAGACAGTTGCAATAAAAAATAATTACGCTTGCTCAGGTCCAAGAAGATGAGCCCCACGTTGGACAAAACCCCTGGGTCAATATGGCTCTTCAAGAAATCACTCGAGACATATAATGAGGCCTTCGAATAAAAAACGCTCTAAAAACTCTGTCCAGCCCCCTTAAGATGGCTGGTTAGCCAATGACGGGTAAGATCCTCAGAGAAGGACAACCTAAGACAGGCACAGCTGCTGAGGGGAACCGACAAGGTAGGATGGCTGGCTAGCCAATGACGGGTAAGATCCTGGAGGACAACTTAAGACAGGCACAGCCTCTGCTGGGAGCTGATGAGGCTAGAGGCTGGCCACCTCTTAGCTCTATGCCTTGCCTCATCAAGTCTCTTAATTTTAAAATAAAAGAGGGGCAGATGTGGGGCTCTAAATTGAAAGAGGACCGTCGCAAGCATAAGGAAGCTTAAGCACATTGTTTCAGTTTGGAGCTAAGATGGCGCCTACAGGAATGGATGTGGGAGTAAAAGCAAGCTTAAGCACATTGTTTCAGTTTGGAGCTAAGATGGCGCCTACGTGAAGGGACGTGGGAGTGAAAGGAAGCTTAAACACATTGTTTGAAGAAGCTTAAGCACATGTTTGCAGTTTGGAGCTAAGATGGCACCTACAGGAAGAGACGAGGGAGTGATCTAATTGTTAAGTGATGGTCAAAATTTCTGACTGGTTCCCCTGGTTTCCGCACTCATGGATGATTGCTTGACCTTTAGCTTGATTGGCGTAATCTATAGGAAGTCCCGTGCAAAACCCCCTTCGCTTGCCTATAAAAACTGTGAGTCTGCACGAATAAAATGGAACTGCTTTGACGGAACCCGTGCTGTGTCTAATTGTCCCCTGCGTGTGTGCCAGGGGGCTGGGGGGGCTGGTAGCAGGACTTGCCTCTCTCCAAGATCTCCCGGTTCAGCCGGGGGCAATCCCGCTGCCTTCCTTTCTGCAGAAGGCCCCCGCAAAGATGGATGAAAATAAATAGTTAAAGGACTAATAAAAGAGTTCAAAATTTAAAAAAAGAGAGAGCTAATATCCAGAACATATAAACAGCTCCATACTATTCAATATCAATAAAAAAAAACCCAATCAAAAAAAAATGGCTAGAAGACCTAACTAGACATTTTTCCAAAGAAGACATACAGATGATGAACACGAGAAGATGGTCATCATGGCTACTTATTAGAGAAATGCAGATTGAAACAAGAAGGAGGTATCACCTCACTTCTGACAGAACGACTATTAGCAAAAAGTCTACAAAAAACAAATGCTGATGAAAACGAGAAAGGGGAACTCTTTGTACACTGTTGGCAGGAATGTAAATTGGTATAGCCACTATGAAAAACAGTATGAAAGTTCTTCAAACAAGACAGGCACAGCCTCTGCTGGGAGCTGATGAGGCTAGAGGCTGGCCACCTCTTAGCTCTATGCCTTGCCTCATCAAGTCTCTTAATTTTAAAATAAAAGAGGGGCAGATGTGGGGCTCTAAATTGAAAGAGGACCGTCAAGCATAAGGAAGCTTAAGCACATTGTTTCAGTTTGGAGCTAAGATGGCGCCTACAGGAATGGATGTGGGAGTAAAAGCAAGCTTAAGCACATTGTTTCAGTTTGGAGCTAAGATGGCGCCTACGTGAAGGGACGTGGGAGTGAAAGGAAGCTTAAACACATTGTTTGAAGAAGCTTAAGCACATGTTTGCAGTTTGGAGCTAAGATGGCACCTACAGGAAGAGACGAGGGAGGGATCTAATTGTTAAGTGATGGTCAAAATTTCTGACTGGTTCCCCTGGTTTCCGCACTCATGGATGATTGCTTGACCTTTAGCTTGATTGGCGTAATCTATAGGAAGTCCCGTGCAAAACCCCCTTCGCTTGCCTATAAAAACTGTGAGTCTGCACGAATAAAATGGAACTGCTTTGACGGAACCCGTGCTGTGTCTAATTGTCCCCTGCGTGTGTGCCAGGGGGCTGGGGGGGCTGGTAGCAGGACTTGCCTCTCTCCAAGATCTCCCGGTTCAGCCGGGGGCAATCCCGCTGCCTTCCTTTCTGCAGAAGGCCCCCGCAAAGATGGATGAAAATAAATAGTTAAAGGACTAATAAAAGAGTTCAAAATTTAAAAAAAGAGAGAGCTAATATCCAGAACATATAAACAGCTCCATACTATTCAATATCAATAAAAACAAACCCAATCAAAAAAAAATGGCTAGAAGACCTAACTAGACATTTTTCCAAAGAAGACATACAGATGATGAACACGAGAAGATGGTCATCATGGCTACTTATTAGAGAAATGCAGATTGAAACAAGAAGGAGGTATCACCTCACTTCTGACAGAACGACTATTAGCAAAAAGTCTACAAAAAACAAATGCTGATGAAAACGTAGAGAAAGGGGAACTCTTTGTACACTGTTGGCAGGAATGTAAATTGGTATAGCCACTATGAAAAACAGTATGAAAGTTCTTCAAACAACTAAAAATTGAACTACCATTTAATCTAGCAATTCCATTCCTGGGTATATATGCAGAAAAAAGGAAAAGATACATGCACCCCAATGTTCACAGTAGCACTGTTTTGCAATTTCCGAGACATGTAAGCAGCCAAAGCACACATCAAAAGACAAATGGAAAAATGCAATACATAGGGGGCTTACCCCATGGTCCAGTGGGTGAAGAGTCCGCCTTGCAATGCAAGGGGCGCCAGTTCGATCCCTGGCACGGGAGGATCCCAATGTGCCGCGGAGCGGCTGGACCGGTGCGTCCAATTGTGAGCTGGTGCTCTGGAGCACATGCACCCAGATCCGGTGCTCTGTGGCCAGAGAGGCTGCTGCGATGGGAGGCCCACACAGGCCAAAGAATTAAGATGGATGAAAATAAACAGATGAAGGACCAATAAAAGAGGCCAAAATTAAAAAAAAAAAAAAAAAAAGCAATACACACACACACACACACACACACACACACACACTCATACACACAATGGACTATTAACAATAAAAAAAAAAAGAATGAAATTCTGTCATTTGCAGCAACATAGATGGACCTAGAGAATATTATGCTTCATGAAATCAGAAAGAGAAAGACAAATACTTTATGATATCACATACATATAGAATCTAAAAAATAACAATACAAATTGATATGTACAAATAAAAAGTAGAAACAGGTTCACAGATACAGAAAACAAAGTTGTGGCTATTAAAGTGAAGATGGTAGGGAAGAAGGACAAATTAGGGGGACTGGATTAACAGAGAAAAACTACTATATATCTAATAGTCAGCAACAGGGATATATTATACAGCACCGGAATGAGAGCCATTATCTTATAATAATTTAAGTGGAATATAATCTACAAAAATACTGAATCACTATTTATATAACTGAAAATAGTATATTTTAAGTTAACTCTACTTCAATACGAACAATAAATTACAAAATCAAAACACAATAAAATCAGCAAAAGGAAAAGGTACATAGAGTGGGGTCCAGAAGAAAAGACATATGGATCTGAATTCAGGAGGATAAGCTTCCAATTGTCTGCTCCTTGTTGAAGTCAAATAGAGAACATTTATTTCTCTCATGTGCAAAGTACTGCCAACCAGGGAAGCTCATGAGCCTTGGCATCAGGGTTTCTATTTGGAGTCAGTCACATAAGCATGCAGTGCCTGCATAACTGACCTCAGCTACTCAGACCCAAGTCCCCCAGAGGTCAAAATGATACAGGTCGCTCAAAGCCTCAGGCAACAAAAGCAGGTGTTTACCATAAATCACTTGTTAGCAAAAACTATCTGGCCTGGCTCAGGACATACAAAAGCACTGTTATCCAAGTAACCACTGATACTCCAAGGCCTCAGAGGTCATCTCTCAGGAACCTCACCCCAGGATAAACCTGAGGGCCTTGGGAATGTGCAATCTTGATATTTTAATCTTTTCCTGCATACATACCATTTGCACAGAAACGACATTAGGCTAACAGAAGATATATATAAGTGAGAAGCATATTCAGTAAGAATACAGTGGAGTGACAGCATCAAAAAGCAGAGCAAAAAACAACTCTCATCACAAAAACATGTGCCCAATAGATGTGGAAAAAGAATTTCAATAAAAATCATATTCATGTCACAGCAAACTTGAAATAGGGGTAAGTTCTCAAACAGTACAGGATGTTGATAGTCCTGAGTATTGATTTTCAGAGAGTTTTCATTTCTTGGAAAAGATGCACCTCCTGTCCCTTCTGATTCATTAAGCTCCTGAGTATTTGATTTTCAGAGTAGAATGTCACTTCATTATTTCTTGAAAAGAATCTAAAAATAACAATACAAATTGATATGTACAAATAAAAAGTAAAACTTATTAAGTGAAGATGGTAGGGAAGAAGGACAAATTAGGGGGACTGGATTAACAGAGAAAAACTACTATATATCTAATAGTCAGCAACAGGGATATATTATACAGCACCGGAATGAGAGCCATTATCTTATAATAATTTAAGTGGAATATAATCTACAAAAATACTGAATCACTATTTATATAACTGAAAATAGTATATTTTAAGTTAACTCTACTTCAATACGAACAATAAATTACAAAATCAAAACACAATAAAATCAGCAAAAGGAAAAGGTACATAGAGTGGGGTCCAGAAGAAAAGACATATGGATCTGAATTCAGGAGGATAAGCTTCCAATTGTCTGCTCCTTGTTGAAGTCAAATAGAGAACATTTATTTCTCTCATGTGCAAAGTACTGCCAACCAGGGAAGCTCATGAGCCTTGGCATCAGGGTTTCTATTTGGAGTCAGTCACATAAGCATGCAGTGCCTGCATAACTGACCTCAGCTACTCAGACCCAAGTCCCCCAGAGGTCAAAATGATACAGGTCGCTCAAAGCCTCAGGCAACAAAAGCAGGTGTTTACCATAAATCACTTGTTAGCAAAAACTATCTGGCCTGGCTCAGGACATACAAAAGCACTGTTATCCAAGTAACCACTGATACTCCAAGGCCTCAGAGGTCATCTCTCAGGAACCTCACCCCAGGATAAACCTGAGGGCCTTGGGAATGTGCAATCTTGATATTTTAATCTTTTCCTGCATACATACCATTTGCACAGAAACGACATTAGGCTAACAGAAGATATATATAAGTGAGAAGCATATTCAGTAAGAATACAGTGGAGTGACAGCATCAAAAAGCAGAGCAAAAAACAACTCTCATCACAAAAACATGTGCCCAATAGATGTGGAAAAAGAATTTCAATAAAAATCATATTCATGTCACAGCAAACTTGAAATAGGGGTAAGTTCTCAAACAGTACAGGATGTTGATAGTCCTGAGTATTGATTTTCAGAGAGTTTTCATTTTTCTTGGAAAAGATGCACCTCCTGTCCCCCTTCTGATTCATTAAGCTCCTGTGAGTATTTCTGGCCCACTGAGTTTTGAGCAGAGGTAATGAATGTCACTTCCAAGCCAGAACATTTAATTGTCAATATAAAAAGACACTTCAGAGCTTTCTTCATTTTTCCCCCACTGGCATAATTTCTAGAAATATTGAAGATGGGGGCTGCTCCATGAACAGGGCCTCCAGTCAACTCAACGGAGGAATAACATGAGCAAGAAATGACCTTTGTTGTTTAGCTGCTAAAAAAAATTTTTAGTTCTCTCTTAATACAGGTTATCTTGCTTAATACAAGTTATCTATAAAATAAGTTCCACAAGCTGTAAGCTTAACATTGAAACTTTTTAAACAATTTCCCTTAAGATCTTAAATAAAAAATATGTTGTACTAGAGGTCTTACCCAAGATAATAAGGAACAATTCTCATGGAAGAAACAAAATTGTTATTATTCAAGATGATATGACTGCCTATCTAGAAAACCCACAAGAATCCACAGATATATATTAGCATTAATACGATTCAGCAGGGTTTTGGATATACACAAATATATACAAATCATTGTATTTCTATACTCCACAGACAAAATTTTAAAATGTAATTATTAAAAAAAGCATACTTTGCTATAGCATCATATAATATAATGTACCTAGAAATGTATTTAACAATAACAACAACAAAAATACAAGGTCATTCTGGTTAAAATAATAAAACTTTACTGAAAAATACTAAGGAACACTTAAATCAGGAGTATATGAAGTTCATGGAATGAAAGATGCCTTTTTAAAATCAGGAGTATTTTGAAGTAATGGAATCATGATTTTGACAAAGAAACGAAAAATTAGGCTAACAGAAGATATATATAAGTGAGAAGCATATTCAGTAAGAATACAGTGGAGTGACAGCATCAAAAAGCAGAGCAAAAAACAACTCTCATCACAAAAACATGTGCCCAATAGATGTGGAAAAAGAATTTCAATAAAAATCATATTCATGTCACAGCAAACTTGAAATAGGGGTAAGTTCTCAAACAGTACAGGATGTTGATAGTCCTGAGTATTGATTTTCAGAGAGTTTTCATTTTTCTTGGAAAAGATGCACCTCCTGTCCCCCTTCTGATTCATTAAGCTCCTGTGAGTATTTCTGGCCCACTGAGTTTTGAGCAGAGGTAATGAATGTCACTTCCAAGCCAGAACATTTAATTGTCAATATAAAAAGACACTTCAGAGCTTTCTTCATTTTTCCCCCACTGGCATAATTTCTAGAAATATTGAAGATGGGGGCTGCTCCATGAACAGGGCCTCCAGTCAACTCAACGGAGGAATAACATGAGCAAGAAATGACCTTTGTTGTTTAGCTGCTAAAAAATTTTTAGTTCTCTCTTAATACAGGTTATCTTGCTTAATACAAGTTATCTATAAAATAAGTTCCACAAGCTGTAAGCTTAACATTGAAACTTTTTAAACAATTTCCCTTAAGATCTTAAATAAAAAATATGTTGTACTAGAGGTCTTACCCAAGATAATAAGGAACAATTCTCATGGAAGAAACAAAATTGTTATTATTCAAGATGATATGACTGCCTATCTAGAAAACCCACAAGAATCCACAGATATATATTAGCATTAATACGATTCAGCAGGGTTTTGGATATACACAAATATATACAAATCATTGTATTTCTATACTCCACAGACAAAATTTTAAAATGTAATTATTAAAAAAAGCATACTTTGCTATAGCATCATATAATATAATGTACCTAGAAATGTATTTAACAATAACAACAACAAAAATACAAGGTCATTCTGGTTAAAATAATAAAACTTTACTGAAAAATACTAAGGAACACTTAAATCAGGAGTATATGAAGTTCATGGAATGAAAGATGCAGTAAAGATGTCAGTTATAAAAATAAAAAGAAATTAGAGGAATTAATGCCACAAATCTCAGGATAGTCATTACTTATGGGACAGTTAATGGAATCATAGTGAGACTTCTTGGGTTTTGGGGAGACAGTATTTCTAATGTTCTATTTCAATGTCTGCTTAGTGGGTAAGCACAAGGATGTTCATCTAATTTTTTCTTTAAGCTACGCATACTCTCTCCAATTGTGGTACATGGGCTTCTCATTGTGATGACTTCTCTTGTTGTGAAGCAAGGGCTTTAGGGTGTGCAGTCTTCAGTTGTTGCAGCTCACAAGCTCTAGAAAGCAGGCTCAGTAGTTGTGACATGTGTGGAATCTTCCCAGACCAGGGATTGAACCTCTGTCCCCAGTATTGGAAGGTGGATTCTTTTTTTTTTTTTTTGAATTTTGGCCTATTTTATTGGTTTTTTATTTATTTATTTTCATCCATTGGCTTATGTGGGCCTCCCACTGCAGTAGTCCCTCTCACTGCAGAGCACTGGCTTTGGGTGCATGTGCCTCAGAACACTGGCTTGCAATTGGACACACTGGTCCAGCTGCTCCGCAGCACGTGGGATCTTGCTCGGCCAGGGATCAAACTGGTGCCCCCTGCACTGCAAGGCAAACTCCTTACCCACTGGACCACCAGGGAAGCCCTGGAACGTGGATTCTTAGCCATTGGACCATCAGGGGAAGTCCAGAAAGAGAAGAAAATTAAAGAAAAGAAGGAAGGATACAACTTGGATAAAACTGAGACTACAGTAGCAAAAGAAAATGTCAAGATTAGTTTCATTAACATTACAAATAAGGCAACCATGAAACAAGTATGATATTAAAAAGCAGCATCTAGAGAACATACAGGAGCCAAACCCTAATTTGCTAATACGATTCAGCAGGTTGATATAAATATAACTAGTACCTCCACAGACAAAATTTTAAAATGTAATTATTAAAAGCATACTTTGCTATAGCATCATATAATATAATGTACCTAGAAATGTATTTAACAATAACAACAACAAAAATACAAGGTCATTCTGGTTAAAATAATAAAACTTTACTGAAAAATACTAAGGAACACTTAAATCAGGAGTATATGAAGTTCATGGAATGAAAGATGCAGTAAAGATGTCAGTTATAAAAATAAAAAGAAATTAGAGGAATTAATGCCACAAATCTCAGGATAGTCATTACTTATGGGACAGTTAATGGAATCATAGTGAGACTTTTTGGGGTTTTTGGGGGAGACAGTATTTCTAATGTTCTATTTCAATGTCTGCTTAGTGGGTAAGCACAAGGATGTTCATCTAATTTTTTCTTTAAGCTACGCATACTCTCTCCAATTGTGGTACATGGGCTTCTCATTGTGATGACTTCTCTTGTTGTGAAGCAAGGGCTTTAGGGTGTGCAGTCTTCAGTTGTTGCAGCTCACAAGCTCTAGAAAGCAGGCTCAGTAGTTGTGACATGTGTGGAATCTTCCCAGACCAGGGATTGAACCTCTGTCCCCAGTATTGGAAGGTGGATTCTTTTTTTTTTTTTTTGAATTTTGGCCTATTTTATTGGTTTTTTATTTATTTATTTTCATCCATTGGCTTATGTGGGCCTCCCACTGCAGTAGTCCCTCTCACTGCAGAGCACTGGCTTTGGGTGCATGTGCCTCAGAACACTGGCTTGCAATTGGACACACTGGTCCAGCTGCTCCGCAGCACGTGGGATCTTGCTCGGCCAGGGATCAAACTGGTGCCCCCTGCACTGCAAGGCAAACTCCTTACCCACTGGACCACCAGGGAAGCCCTGGAACGTGGATTCTTAGCCATTGGACCATCAGGGGAAGTCCAGAAAGAGAAGAAAATTAAAGAAAAGAAGGAAGGATACAACTTGGATAAAACTGAGACTACAGTAGCAAAAGAAAATGTCAAGATTAGTTTCATTAACATTACAAATAAGGCAACCATGAAACAAGTATGATATTAAAAAGCAGCATCTAGAGAACATACAGGAGCCATTATACGTTAAAAATATTCTAACATTAATGCAAAATCATCAATAAAAATGTAGAAGATAAAAACTGAGGGCATCTCCCAGAGAGTACAACAAAAGGATAGATTATTTTAAAGATAAGAAATTGAGAGGGCTGGTACAGGAAATCTACTATGCAAATAATAGATGTTATAGAAAAAGGAGAAAAATACAGAGTAGGAGATTGCTGAAGAAATAATATGAAAAATTTTCCCAAGCCTAACTGTTTATGTTTCCAGGTTAAAAGAAACCCACCATGTTCTAGAACAATGCATGGAAAAAAAACTATATTAACATATTAATAACCTACTAATATATTATCATGAAATTTAAGACACTGAGTATAAGGAAAAGATCATTTTAACCTTCACAGAGAAAAAATTATTTAAAAAATATTTATTTATTATAGGCTGACATTTCACATGATGTACTTTGCATGTAAGTTAAATAAGCAGGGTGACAATACACTGCCTTGTCATACTCCTTTTTCAATTTCGAACCAGTCAGTTGTTCCATTTAGGGTCCTAATGTTGTTTCTTGACCCTCATACAGGTTTCTCAGGAGGTAGGTAAGGTGGTCTGGTACTCCTATCTCTAAGAATTTTCCACAGTGTGTTGTGATCGATACAGTCAAAAGCTTTAGCGTAGTCAGTGAAGCAGAAATCAATGTTTTCCTGGAATTCCCTTGCTTCTTTATGATCCAGCAGATGTTGGCAATTTGATCTCTGATTCCTCTGCTTTTTCTAAACTCAGCTTATATATTTGAAAGTTCTAGTGAAGCCCAGCTTGAGGGATTGTGAGCAAAACCTTATTACTATGTGAAATGAGTGCAATTCTCCAGAAGTTTGAACATTCTTTGGCATTGTCCTTGAGATTGGAATAAGCACTCACCTTTTCCAGTCTTGTGGCCACTGCTGAGTTTTTCAAATTTGCTGACATACTGAGTGCTCCACTTTAACAGCATTATCTTTTAGGATTTGAAATAATTTAGCTGGAATTCCATTACTTTCATTAGCTTTTTTTTTTCCTTTTTGCGGGGTGGGTGGGGAATGGAGGGGAGGGAGGGGCGGTGGGCCACTTCTATTGGTCTTTCATTTATCTGTTTTCATCCATCTTTGTTCTTCAGCCCGTGTGGGCCTCCCATCACGGCTTTCATTAGCTTTGTTTGCAGTAATGTTTTCTAAGGCCCAGTTGATCTCACACTCCAAGATGTCTGGCTGTAGGTGAGTGATCACCTCATCATGGCTACCTTGGTTAATTAATAATTTGCAGAAGACTTAGTTCTTCTGTGAATTCTTGTCACTTCTTCTTAGTATCTTCTGCATTTGTTAGGTCCTTAATGTTTCTGTCCTTTACCGTGCCCATCCTTCCATGAAATGTTCCCTTGATATCTCTAGTTTTCTTGAAGAGATCTCTAGTCTTTCCTCTTTCTACTTCTTTGCATTGCTCATTTAAGAAGGACTCTACCCTTCATATTTATTTATTATAGGCTGACATTTCACATGATGTACTTTGCATGTAAGTTAAATAAGCAGGGTGACAATACACTGCCTTGTCATACTCCTTTTTCAATTTCGAACCAGTCAGTTGTTCCATTTAGGGTCCTAATGTTGTTTCTTGACCCTCATACAGGTTTCTCAGGAGGTAGGTAAGGTGGTCTGGTACTCCTATCTCTAAGAATTTTCCACAGTGTGTTGTGATCGATACAGTCAAAAGCTTTAGCGTAGTCAGTGAAGCAGAAATCAATGTTTTCCTGGAATTCCCTTGCTTCTTTATGATCCAGCAGATGTTGGCAATTTGATCTCTGATTCCTCTGCTTTTTCTAAACTCAGCTTATATATTTGAAAGTTCTAGTGAAGCCCAGCTTGAGGGATTGTGAGCAAAACCTTATTACTATGTGAAATGAGTGCAATTCTCCAGAAGTTTGAACATTCTTTGGCATTGTCCTTGAGATTGGAATAAGCACTCACCTTTTCCAGTCTTGTGGCCACTGCTGAGTTTTTCAAATTTGCTGACATACTGAGTGCTCCACTTTAACAGCATTATCTTTTAGGATTTGAAATAATTTAGCTGGAATTCCATTACTTTCATTAGCTTTTTTTTTTTTTCCTTTTTTTGCGGGGGGGGGGGGGGGAATGGAGGGGGGAGGGAGGGGGCGGGTGGGCCACTTCTATTGGTCTTTCATTTATCTGTTTTCATCCATCTTTGTTCTTCAGCCCGTGTGGGCCTCCCATCACGGCTTTCATTAGCTTTGTTTGCAGTAATGTTTTCTAAGGCCCAGTTGATCTCACACTCCAAGATGTCTGGCTGTAGGTGAGTGATCACCTCATCATGGCTACCTTGGTTAATTAATAATTTGCAGAAGACTTAGTTCTTCTGTGAATTCTTGTCACTTCTTCTTAGTATCTTCTGCATTTGTTAGGTCCTTAATGTTTCTGTCCTTTACCGTGCCCATCCTTCCATGAAATGTTCCCTTGATATCTCTAGTTTTCTTGAAGAGATCTCTAGTCTTTCCTCTTCTACTGATTTCCTCTACTTCTTTGCATTGCTCATTTAAGAAGGACTCTTACCTCTCCTTGCTATTCTCTGGAACTCTGCATTCAATTGGATCTATCTTTCCCTTTTCCTCCTGCTTTCGCTTCTCTCCTTTCCTTAGCTATTTGTAAAGCCTCCTCAGACAATTACTGTGCCTTAATTGCATTACTTTTCCTTCGGGATGGTTTTGGTCACTGCCTCCTGTACAATGTTACAAATCTCTGTCCATAGTTCTTTGGGCACTCTGTCTACCAGATCTAATCCCTTGAATCTATTCATTACCTCCACTGTATAATCACAGGAGATTTGATTTAGGTCATATCTGAATGGCCTAGTGATTTTCCCTACTTTTTTCAGTTTAAGCCTGAATTTTGCAATAAGGAGTTGATGATCTGAGCCAGTCAGCTCCAGGCCTTGTTTTTGCTGATTGTAGAGACCTTCTTCATCTTCAGCTGCAAAGAATATAATCAACTGATTTCGGTATTGACCATTTGGTGACATCCATGTGTAGGGTCATCTCTTGTGCTGTTGGAAAAGGGTGTTTGGTGTGACCAGTGCATTCTCTTGACAAAATTCTGTTAGACTTTGCCTTGCTTCATTTTGTATTCCAAGGCTAAACTTACCCTTACTCCAGGTATCTCTTGATTTCCTACTTTTGCATTCCAGTCCCCTATAATGAAAAGGACATCTTTTCTTGGTGTTAGACTCTAGGTCTTGTAGGTCCTCACAGAACCAGTCAACTTTAGCTCCTTTAGCATCAGTGGTTGGGGCACAGACTTGGATTACTATGATGTTCAATGGTTTTACTTGGAAATGAACCAAGATCATTCTGTCATTTTTGAGACTGCACCCAAGTACTGTATTTTTGACTCTTCTGTTGACTATGAGGGCTACTCTACTTCTAAGGGATTCTTGCCCATAGTGTAGATATAATGGTCACCTAAATTAAATTTGCCCATTCCCGTCCATTTTAGTTCACTGATTCCTAAAATGTTAATGTTCACTCTTGCTGTCTCCTGCTTGATTCACTTAATGAAGGATCTTTTTTTGAAGAGATCTCTAGTCTTTCCTCTTCTACTGATTTCCTCTACTTCTTTGCATTGCTCATTTAAGAAGGACTCTTACCTCTCCTTGCTATTCTCTGGAACTCTGCATTCAATTGGATCTATCTTTCCCTTTTCCTCCTGCTTTCGCTTCTCTCCTTTCCTTAGCTATTTGTAAAGCCTCCTCAGACAATTACTGTGCCTTAATTGCATTACTTTTCCTTCGGGATGGTTTTGGTCACTGCCTCCTGTACAATGTTACAAATCTCTGTCCATAGTTCTTTGGGCACTCTGTCTACCAGATCTAATCCCTTGAATCTATTCATTACCTCCACTGTATAATCACAGGAGATTTGATTTAGGTCATATCTGAATGGCCTAGTGATTTTCCCTACTTTTTTCAGTTTAAGCCTGAATTTTGCAATAAGGAGTTGATGATCTGAGCCAGTCAGCTCCAGGCCTTGTTTTTGCTGATTGTAGAGACCTTCTTCATCTTCAGCTGCAAAGAATATAATCAACTGATTTCGGTATTGACCATTTGGTGACATCCATGTGTAGGGTCATCTCTTGTGCTGTTGGAAAAGGGTGTTTGGTGTGACCAGTGCATTCTCTTGACAAAATTCTGTTAGACTTTGCCTTGCTTCATTTTGTATTCCAAGGCTAAACTTACCCCTTACTCCAGGTATCTCTTGATTTCCTACTTTTGCATTCCAGTCCCCTATAATGAAAAGGACATCTTTTCTTGGTGTTAGACTCTAGGTCTTGTAGGTCCTCACAGAACCAGTCAACTTTAGCTCCTTTAGCATCAGTGGTTGGGGCACAGACTTGGATTACTATGATGTTCAATGGTTTTACTTGGAAATGAACCAAGATCATTCTGTCATTTTTGAGACTGCACCCAAGTACTGTATTTTTGACTCTTCTGTTGACTATGAGGGCTACTCTACTTCTAAGGGATTCTTGCCCATAGTGTAGATATAATGGTCACCTAAATTAAATTTGCCCATTCCCGTCCATTTTAGTTCACTGATTCCTAAAATGTTAATGTTCACTCTTGCTGTCTCCTGCTTGATCATGCCTAGTTTACTTTCATTCATGGACCTAACATTCCAGGTTCCTATGCAATAATGTTACAGCATCAGACTTTGCTTTCACCAACAGACATACCCACAGTTGAGCATCATTTCTGCTTTGGCTCATCCTCTTCATTTTTTCATGAGCTATTAGTAATTTCCCTCTGCTCTTCCCCAGTAGTATATTAGACACCTTCTGGCCTAGGAGGAGGGGTGTGGGTGGCTCATCTTCTGGTTTCATATATTTTTGCCTTTTCATACTGTTGATGGGGTTCTCATGGCAAGAATACTGGAGTGGTCTGCCATTTTCTCTTCCAGTGGACCATGTTCTGTCAGAACCCTGCACTATGACCCATCTGCTTTAGGTCGCCCTGCAGGGGTGGCTCATAGCTTCACTGAGTGACTCAAGCCTCTCTGCCATGACAAGGCTGTGATCCATGAAGGGGATTAATCAAACTAACAAAAATTTTTAAAAAAGAAAGTTCAAGTAGCAATACTCATATCAGACAAAATACAGTTTAAAATAAAGACTGTTACAAGAGACAAATAAGACTACTTCATAATGATCAAGGGACCAATCCAAAAAGAAGAGATAACAACTGTAAATATATATGCACCCAACATAGGAGTACCTCAATATATAAGGGAAATGCTAATAGCCATAAAAGAGGAAATCAACAGTAACACAATAATACCAGAGGATCTAAAAAACCCACTTATACCAATGGACAGATCATCCACGTGGAAATTAATAAGTAAACATAATCCTTAAGTGATATACTAGACCAGACATAATTAACTAATATTTATAGGCCATTGCATTCAAAAGCAGAAAAATATACTTTCTCCTCATATACACAGAGAATATTCTCCAGGATAGATTACATCTTGGGCCTTGAATCAAGCCTCAGTAAATTTAAGAAAATTGAAATCATTATCAAGCATATTTTCCAGCCACAATGCTGTAAAATTAGAAATCAATTTCAGGAAAAAAAAAACTGTAAAAAGAAAACCCACAAACTCATGGAAGCTAAACAATATTTCACTAAATAATCAACTGATCGCAGAGGAAATAAAAAACCCACCAGCTAGGGACATCAGGTACAGGAATAAGACAAGAATGTTCACTCTTGCCACTATTAATCAACATAGTTTTGAAGGTCTTAGCCACAGAGTTTCCTAGCTTAGAGACAAATGACAATGAAAGTACGGTGATCCAAAACCTATGGGACACAACAAAAGTAGTTCTAAGATGGAAGTATAGAGCAGAACAATCTTATCTTAAGAAACAAGAAAAATCTCAAATAAACAAGCTACCCCTATATCCAAAGCAACCAGAGAAAGAAGAACAAACAAAACCCAAAGTTAGTACAAGGAAAGAAATCATAAAGCTTAGAGCAAAACTTAATAAAATACAAAGAACACAATCGCAAAGATCAATGAAACTAAAAGCTGGTTCTTTGAGAACATAAACAAAACTGAAAACCTTTAGCTAGACTCATCAAGAAAAAAAGAAGAGGACCCAAATTAGTAAAATAAGAAATGAAAAAGGAGAAGCTATAACAGATATCAAAGAAATACAAAGGATCATAAGAGACTACTATAAGCAACTATATATCAATAAAATGGATAACCCAGGAGAAATGACAAATTCTTAGAAGTGTACAACCTTCCAAGACTGAACCAGGAAGAAGTAGAAAATATGAACAGACCAATCACAAGTACTGAAATTGAAACTGTGAGTAAAAATCTTCTAACAAACAAAGTCCAGGACCAGATGGCTTCACAGGCAAATTCTATCAAACATTTAGAGAAGAGTTAACAACTACCCTTCTGAAACTCTTCCAGAAACTGCAGAGGAAGGGACACTCCAAAGCTCATTCAAAGAGGCCACTATAATACCAAAATCAGACAAAGATATCACAAAAAAGGAAAATTAAAGGACACTGATGAACATAACATATAGACACACAAATCTTCAACAACATACTAGAAAACCAAATCCAACAACACATTGAATTTTCAACATCTTCAAATCAATCAGTGTGTACACTACATCAACAAATTGAAGAATAAAGACCATATGATCATCTCAGTAGACGCAGAAAAAACTTATTACAAAATTAAATACCATTTATGATCAGAAACACCCCAGAAAGTAGGCAAAGAAGGAACCTATCTTATCATAATAAAAGCCATATATGAGAAACCCACAGCAAACATCATTCTTTTTTTTTTTTTTTTAAACTTTTATTTATTTATTTTTGGCTGTGCTGGGTCTTTGTTGTTGTGTGGGTTTAGCTGCTCTGTGTTACGTGGGATCTTCCCGGATCAGGGATCGAACCTGGGTCTCCCGCATTGGCAGACGGGTTCTTATCCACTGAGCCACAAGGGAAGCCCGCAAACATCATTCTTAATGATGAAAAGCTGAAAGTATTTCCTCTAAGATCAGGAACAAGACAAGAATGTCCACTCTTGCCACTATTACTCAACATAGTTTTGAAGGTCCTAGCCACAACAATTAGAGAAGAGAAAGAAATAAAAACAATTCAAATTGGAAAGGAAAAAGTAAAATTGTCACTGTTTGCGGATAACATGATATTATACATAGAAATTCCTAAAAAAATGCTACCAGAAAACTACTAGAGCTTATTTAGTAAAGTTGCAAAATACAATATTAATTTATTCAAATCTCTCACATTCCTATACACTAACAATGAAAAGATAAGAAAGTAGTTCATAAGAAGACGAAAACTATAAGCAACTATATATCAATAAAATGGATAACCCAGGAGAAATGACAAATTCTTAGAAGTGTACAACCTTCCAAGACTGAACCAGGAAGAAGTAGAAAATATGAACAGACCAATCACAAGTACTGAAATTGAAACTGTGAGTAAAAATCTTCTAACAAACAAAGTCCAGGACCAGATGGCTTCACAGGCAAATTCTATCAAACATTTAGAGAAGAGTTAACAACTACCCTTCTGAAACTCTTCCAGAAACTGCAGAGGAAGGGACACTCCAAAGCTCATTCAAAGAGGCCACTATAATACCAAAATCAGACAAAGATATCACAAAAAAGGAAAATTAAAGGACACTGATGAACATAACATATAGACACACAAATCTTCAACAACATACTAGAAAACCAAATCCAACAACACATTGAATTTTCAACATCTTCAAATCAATCAGTGTGTACACTACATCAACAAATTGAAGAATAAAGACCATATGATCATCTCAGTAGACGCAGAAAAAACTTATTACAAAATTAAATACCATTTATGATCAGAAACACCCCAGAAAGTAGGCAAAGAAGGAACCTATCTTATCATAATAAAAGCCATATATGAGAAACCCACAGCAAACATCATTCTTTTTTTTTTTTTTTTAAACTTTTATTTATTTATTTTTGGCTGTGCTGGGTCTTTGTTGTTGTGTGGGTTTAGCTGCTCTGTGTTACGTGGGATCTTCCCGGATCAGGGATCGAACCTGGGTCTCCCGCATTGGCAGACGGGTTCTTATCCACTGAGCCACAAGGGAAGCCCGCAAACATCATTCTTAATGATGAAAAGCTGAAAGTATTTCCTCTAAGATCAGGAACAAGACAAGAATGTCCACTCTTGCCACTATTACTCAACATAGTTTTGAAGGTCCTAGCCACAACAATTAGAGAAGAGAAAGAAATAAAAACAATTCAAATTGGAAAGGAAAAAGTAAAATTGTCACTGTTTGCGGATAACATGATATTATACATAGAAATTCCTAAAAAAATGCTACCAGAAAACTACTAGAGCTTATTTAGTAAAGTTGCAAAATACAATATTAATTTATTCAAATCTCTCACATTCCTATACACTAACAATGAAAAGATAAGAAAGAGAAATCAAGGAAATAATCCCATGTATCATCACATCAAAAAGAATAAAATACCCAAGAATAAACCTACCTAAGGTGGAAAAAGACCTGTGCTTGGAAGACTATAAGATACTTTTTTTCCTGTACAGTTATTAATTGGAGAACAATATTAATTTTTCAAGATTATTTCTGGCAGTTTAAAGTATATTTCCTTTTTGAAAATTTGGAGGATAATTGCTTTATATTTTTTTGTGCATTAGATATATCCCCTCCTGTTTTGGATTTCCTTCCCATTTAGGTCACCATATTGCACTGAGTAG
Source organism: Tragulus kanchil (assembly GCA_022376925.1). Lineage (NCBI taxonomy): Eukaryota > Metazoa > Chordata > Mammalia > Artiodactyla > Tragulidae > Tragulus > Tragulus kanchil. The sequence continues at coordinate 48,520,602 of JAIOJX010000029.1, read as the reverse complement.
AGTTTACTGTCCTATACAGTCTGTTCTCATTAGTTATGTATTTTATACATAGTAGTGTGTGTCTGTATATATACATATATATGGGTTCCCCAGATGACTCAGTGGTAAAAGAATCTGCCTGTCAATGCAGGAAATGTGGGTTCGATCACTGGGTAAGGAAGATTCCTTGGAGAAGCAAACAGCAACGAACTCCAGTATTCCTTCCTGGAAAATCTCACAGACAGAGTCTGGTGGGCGACAGTCCTTGGGGTTGCAAAAGAGCTGGATGTGACTTAGCAATGAAACAATGTTAGTTTGTCAATCCCAGTCTGTCAGTCCATCGCATCCCCTGTTCCTCACTTGGTATCCATATGAATGTTCTCTACATCTGGTCTATTAATTAAAAAAAGAAAAGATAATTCTAACATGATGACTGCAACATCATCCCTGTAACCAAATACACAGAGGTGGCATCATAAGTGGTTAAGAGGTTGATGGAGTCAGCCAGCAATATATAATACCTGTTTAAACAGTAAGGAAGACTTTATTCAAAACTATTGTAATAGGGGTCCTTGCAATAGCAGAGACAGGGATCAACGGGCTCCCTGCCACAAAAAATTTAAAATTTTTCCAAGATCAGGAACAAGACAAGAATGTCCACTCTTGCCACTATTACTCAACATAGTTTTGAAGGTCCTAGCCACAACAATTAGAGAAGAGAAAGAAATAAAAACAATTCAAATTGGAAAGGAAAAAGTAAAATTGTCACTGTTTGAGGATAACATGATATTATACATAGAAATTCCTAAAAAAATGCTACCAGAAAACTACTAGAGCTTATTTAGTAAAGTTGCAAAATACAATATTAATTTATTCAAATCTCTCACATTCCTATACACTAACAATGAAAAGATAAGAAAGAGAAATCAAGGAAATAATCCCATGTATCATCACATCAAAAAGAATAAAATACCCAAGAATAAACCTACCTAAGGTGGAAAAAGACCTGTGCTTGGAAGACTATAAGATACTTTTTTTCCTGTACAGTTATTAATTGGAGAACAATATTAATTTTTCAAGATTATTTCTGGCAGTTTAAAGTATATTTCCTTTTTGAAAATTTGGAGGATAATTGCTTTATATTTTTTTGTGCATTAGATATATCCCCTCCTGTTTTGGATTTCCTTCCCATTTAGGTCACCATATTGCACTGAGTAGAGTTTACTGTCCTATACAGTCTGTTCTCATTAGTTATGTATTTTATACATAGTAGTGTGTGTCTGTATATATACATATATATGGGTTCCCCAGATGACTCAGTGGTAAAAGAATCTGCCTGTCAATGCAGGAAATGTGGGTTCGATCACTGGGTAAGGAAGATTCCTTGGAGAAGCAAACAGCAACGAACTCCAGTATTCCTTCCTGGAAAATCTCACAGACAGAGTCTGGTGGGCGACAGTCCTTGGGGTTGCAAAAGAGCTGGATGTGACTTAGCAATGAAACAATGTTAGTTTGTCAATCCCAGTCTGTCAGTCCATCGCATCCCCTGTTCCTCACTTGGTATCCATATGAATGTTCTCTACATCTGGTCTATTAATTAAAAAAAAAGAAAAAGATAATTCTAACATGATGACTGCAACATCATCCCTGTAACCAAATACACAGAGGTGGCATCATAAGTGGTTAAGAGGTTGATGGAGTCAGCCAGCAATATATAATACCTGTTTAAACAGTAAGGAAGACTTTATTCAAAACTATTGTAATAGGGGTCCTTGCAATAGCAGAGACAGGTTGGGTACAACTCCAAGTACCACAAAGATGTGTGCATTAAGTCACTTCAGTCATGTCCGACTCTTTGCGACCCTATGGACTCTATGGACACTATGGACTGTACTCCACCAGGTTCCTCTGTCCTTGGGATTCTTCAGACAAAAATACTGGCATGGGCTTCCATTTCCTTCTTCAACAGCAAAGACAGCTGGGGATTTATAGCCAATGAATAGTGAAAGCATCAGACGATGGAAAACTGTTAAGACTAGACATCAAGGGTAAGGGGATTCTTGCTAAACTGATCTATGATACTATCACTTATGATAAGAAATACATAATGGGTCTTTGTCCCCATTCTGGCATAAGTGATGAGAGCAATTAGGTGTTTTTTTGTTACATTTATACAGTAACTTTTGAACTGTACTTAAAGATAGGGGCTGGTTGTGAGGGAAAACAACTATGTAATTAGAGAACTGGAACTTTCAGTCCCATACCATAACCTCTCCTTATAAGGGAGTAGAGGGAGATAGAGTTTGAATGAATCACCAATGACCATTGATTTAATCAATCATGCCTAAGTAATGAAGTCTCCATAAAACTCCAAAAGGACAGGGTTCAAAGAGCTTCTGAATTGGTGAGATCTGAGGAGAATGGCATTCCAAGAGAAGGCATGGAAGCTCTGTACCTTTCCCTCATACTTTCCTCTATGCATCTCTTTTATCTGACTATTCCTGAATTATATCCTTTTCAAATAAACCAGTAATATAGTAAGTAAAATGTTTTTCTTAGTCCTGTGAGCTCTAAAAATTAAATGAACATAAGGAGAGAGTTGTAAGAACCTCTGATTTATAGCCAGAAAGTTAGAAGTAAAGGTAACAACATGGATTTGTGACTAGAGTCTGAAGTCCAAAGAGAGGGACCATGAGATCCTCCAATATGTAGCCTGGATCAGTCAGAAACATGGGTAAAAACCAGGGCTTGAAACTGGTGTCTGAATTATAAGGGCTCTGTAGACAGGAGCCCTCTACCTGTGGAATCTGATGCTATTCCTGGGTAGATAATGTCAAATTGGGTTGAATTCTAGTATACCCAGTTGATGCCTGGAGCACTGCTTGTTGGAAGTGTGGAAAGACACTCCCCATCATACACTCATTGAAATTGGGCCCAGGAACTGAATTAGACTTAATATGTCAAGGTGCTAAAGGCAGCCAGAGTGCCTTTAAACCAATTATCAGAATTCTTGCAAAAACCATATTCAAGGATGGACATGTAAGCCCAAGGTCAAGGCCTAGTTGAGGAGAGAGCTTAGAATAGTCTAACTAAAGTTTGATCATGGAGAAGTTCTTTGCTAACACAAATATTTTACCCAAATCTTACCAGCAGCTAAACAATCTGAATGTTCATAAATAGGTGAATGGTTAAATAAATTATGGTATAGCATGCAATGGAATACTATTTAGCAATAAAAAGAACAAAATATTGATATACTTAACAACATGGCTGAATCTCAAAATAACTATGCTGAGTGAAAGAAGCCAGACCAAGAAAAATCTCTTTCTTGAAGAAGTCCAAAATCCTATCTGTATGACAGTAACTAGATAAGTAGTTGCTTGGGTGGGGGAGCAGGTGGGGCAGGAAAAAAGAAATTGTAATACAGTAAGAGAAGACTTCTGGTGATAAGTATGTTCACTATTTTGATTGTGGTGGTGCTTTTCAAAGATGCTTACATACATGAAAACTTTTTTTTTTTTACTTTTATTAGAGTATAGCTGCTTTATAATATTGTGCTAGTTTCTGCTGTACAGCAAAGTGAATCAGTTATAGATATATCCCCTTTTTATGGTCACCAAAGAGCACTGAGTAGAATTCCCTGTGCTATACAGAAGGTTCTCATGAGTTATCTATTTTATACACATTATCACTAGTATATAATATGTCAATCCCAAACTCCCAATTTATCCCATTCCTCTCTTCCATCACCTCCTGACCCCAATATCCATAGGCTTGTTCTTTAAATCTATGTCTCTAGTTCTGCTTTTTAAACAAAATTGTATATATCAATACCAGGCTTTCCTGGTGGCTCACTTGGTAAAGAATCTGCCTGCAATGCAGGAGAGCACCTGCAATAAGGAGACTCAGGTTTGATCACTGGGTTAAAAAGATCCCCGGGTTAAAAAGATCCCCTGAAGAAGGAATGACAAGCCACTCCAGTATTCTTCCCTGGGAAATCCCATGCACAGAGGAGCCTAGTGAACTACAATTCCTGGGGTACAAGAGTCAGACACGTCTTAGTGACTAAACCACAGCTGTCCCAATACCAACTTTTGATGATGAATATTTTTACTATCTTGATTGTGGTGGTGATTTCAAGGGTGCTTACATATGTAAGAACTTTAAACTGCACAGTTTAAATATGTATAATTTATTGCGTGTCAATTATATCATGACTCAACAAAGAATTTTTTCTTTTTTAAAGTAATAGTTCCTAGTTTCAACTGGGCTTACAATGGGCTGGAATCTTGGGTTTCCCTGGCTTTTCCATTCCCCTAAACTCCTACTTCAAACTATTTTTACTAAGCCTCTTCTTCTCTTTCTCTGGAGATTATACCTCAAGCTCCCTCTAGCCTCAGCCTTTCTCCACCCTTGAGGCCAAAATAAACTTTACACAAAAACATTAATATCTCTTGTTTACAAGTCCTAACTGGCACCCCATCAAGAAAAAAATTGCTTAACATGTATTATAAGACCTTCTTTGATGCTGGCCTTTGTTTATGGCTACAATCTCATCTCCAGATTTTTCCTTACCACCTGCATCCCCACTGTCACTCCAGGGTCACACTGAAAAGGTCTGGCTACAATGAAATACCACCCATTCCTAAGTTCTGCATTCTCTGGATCTTTCTTATCTTATTCTGGCTCTCTAGTCTGCCCTCTCCCTTTTTCTCGCTTTCTCTCTTCCTCTCTCTCTTCCGCTTGCTTTTTCTGGTCATCCTCTCTCTTTACTCCCGCCACCTCACCATGACCCTTAGAGTTATGAGTCTTGTTAGTGGAGTAGAGAACTTCCACATATATATTCTAACACAACTAGGTTGATGTCCACAATTTACATGTACAGACGTAATGAGTTTTGGATCCAAGTAGGATAATACTATTTCCTCTGGTTGTTTCCTCTTGATGATGCAGAGTGACAGCCTAATACCCTTTATTTGGAATTCTATCTGATAGATGATTCCACATGCAGATAACATTAGCCTCAACTGAGTTACAGATCTCTTAAAGTATCTCACATACAAAGTATCCAATATAAAAGTAAGTGAAGGAAAATCTGAAACTACTACCTCATTTGAAGAACTGTCTTGAAAAGCTGACACAGGAACAATTTCATTTGAATTCACATAATTGCTGACATTTGGAACTAGTTCTTCAAAAGATGCTTTTTGCACTGAGGACAAATCAATCTATAAAAGAATATATTACTCTTTTGTAGAAGCCTAACATTGCTAAAACAATTATTTTTAAGTAATCAAAGAAAAGTTGAACTACTCTCTCAATAGAACAATTTTCCTGTGAACTTAACATACGAATAATCTTATCTGAATTAATATAATTTCTGACATTTAGAAATACTTCAGAAGATTCATTTTAACTGGGAACAAATGAATCTATAAAGAATACTACAAGGCTCTTTACTTTTGAAATTTTTTTTTAAATAAGAATTTTCATTTGCTAAAGTATCTAATTTATATATGTTAAGTGCCTACTAAGTGAAATTCACCTACCCAGGAACTACACCTCATGGACTGATCTCCCTCCTTTTCCCTTAATTGTCAGTCTTCCCCAGTGTTCTGCTTTGCCTTCTTTTTGCCTACCAATTGTACAGTAGGGATTTTTAAATCTCTCTTTCCAGAGAACCATGTACATATCACTATCAGGTTTCTCAAATCACCACATATTTCCACATCGAATTCAAAGTATTTAAAGCCAAAGTCATGATTCATACTCTTTAGTTTTGCAATTCAAGAAGTTTTGTCATGTTGACTATCCAGATGTGACTAGAGTAACCTGGCCTAAACCTCAGCTATGCCACATGTATGTGTGCCCAGAATGAATGATCAATTGTGCTGGGTGAAGAGTAGGAGGATCTGCCCTTACCCAACACCTCTTCCTTGCAGGGAGGCAGAACAACTTCAGACCGATCAATGTGTATCTCAAAACAGTGTTAGGAAGATCATGTTAAAGGGAGACTCTAGAAAATGAAAATCACCAGAACTACTTGAGTCAGTTGGCCTCCTTTCAGAGTAGCCAGCCAAGGAATGACAGCTTGGATTTGAGGCAAATCTAAATGCCTTGTTTGATGGCAGCAAGCTGTGGAATGAACCAAAGACCAAAAGACTCATTATAAAAAAAAAAAAAGAATAGACCTTAAAATGTCAAACCTTTAAGGGCTCTCAAAAAAAAAATTTTTTTTTTTTAAAGATTTATTTATTTATTTATTTTGGGCAGGGGTCGGGTTGGGGAGGGAGGGGAGCGGGCGGGCCACTTCCATTGGTCTTTCATTTCTTTGTTCTTTGGCTCCTGCGGGCCTCCCATCGCGGTGGCATCTGTTGTCGCAGAGCGCCAGCTCTGGGCTCATGCGCTCCAGAACTCCGGCTCGGTGATTGGACACATCAGTCCAGCCGCTCCGCGGCACGTGGGATCTTCCCAGGCCAGGGATCGAACCGGCGCCCCTTGCACTGCAAGGCGGTGTCCTTATCCACTGGACCACCAGGAGAAGCCCTCAAAAATATTTTGATTTATTAAAAGACACTGATATTTACCTAAAAAGTAGGAGGAAACATCTGAAAATTATTTATCTGATAAGGGTCTAGTATCTGGAACATATAAAACAACACTTAAAACAATAAAAAGACAACAGCCAAACTTTTAAATGGGCAGAGGATTTGAGTAGACGTTTCTCCAAGGAAGATATACAAAAGGCCAATAAGTTCTATTGCAAAATCACAATGAAATACTACCTCACATGCCAAAAGATGGATGATAGTAGGTGTTGGTAAGAATACAGACAAACCAGGACACTCATACACTACTGCTGGGAATGTAAAATTCTTCAGCCACTTTGGAAAACAGTCTTATCAACTCCTCTAATGATTAACCACAGTCACTACATAACCCTGCAATTTTACTTCTAGTTATATACTCAAGGAAATGAAAACATACATCCACACAAAAGCTCATACCTGAATGTTTATAGCAGCATTATTAATAATAGCCCAAGGCAAAAATGTCCATAAATACATTATTATTAGGCCACAAAAGGAACGAAGTGCTAACCTTACATACTGGTACATACGATCATGTTAAAGGGAGACTCTAGAAAATGAAAATCACCAGAACTACTTGAGTCAGTTGGCCTCCTTTCAGAGTAGCCAGCCAAGGAATGACAGCTTGGATTTGAGGCAAATCTAAATGCCTTGTTTGATGGCAGCAAGCTGTGGAATGAACCAAAGACCAAAAGACTCATTATAAAAAAAAAAAAAGAATAGACCTTAAAATGTCAAACCTTTAAGGGCTCTCAAAAAAAAAATTTTTTTTTTTTAAAGATTTATTTATTTATTTATTTTGGGCAGGGGTCGGGTTGGGGAGGGAGGGGAGCGGGCGGGCCACTTCCATTGGTCTTTCATTTCTTTGTTCTTTGGCTCCTGCGGGCCTCCCATCGCGGTGGCATCTGTTGTCGCAGAGCGCCAGCTCTGGGCTCATGCGCTCCAGAACTCCGGCTCGGTGATTGGACACATCAGTCCAGCCGCTCCGCGGCACGTGGGATCTTCCCAGGCCAGGGATCGAACCGGCGCCCCTTGCACTGCAAGGCGGTGTCCTTATCCACTGGACCACCAGGAGAAGCCCTCAAAAATATTTTGATTTATTAAAAGACACTGATATTTACCTAAAAAGTAGGAGGAAACATCTGAAAATTATTTATCTGATAAGGGTCTAGTATCTGGAACATATAAAACAACACTTAAAACAATAAAAAGACAACAGCCAAACTTTTAAATGGGCAGAGGATTTGAGTAGACGTTTCTCCAAGGAAGATATACAAAAGGCCAATAAGTTCTATTGCAAAATCACAATGAAATACTACCTCACATGCCAAAAGATGGATGATAGTAGGTGTTGGTAAGAATACAGACAAACCAGGACACTCATACACTACTGCTGGGAATGTAAAATTCTTCAGCCACTTTGGAAAACAGTCTTATCAACTCCTCTAATGATTAACCACAGTCACTACATAACCCTGCAATTTTACTTCTAGTTATATACTCAAGGAAATGAAAACATACATCCACACAAAAGCTCATACCTGAATGTTTATAGCAGCATTATTAATAATAGCCCAAAAGGCAAAAACAAATGTCCATAAATACATTATTATTATTAGGCCACAAAAAGGAACGAAGTGCTAACCTTACATACTGGTACATACTAACCTTGAAAACATTACACTAAGTAAAAGAAGTTAGTCAAATAAGACTACATATTATATGATTTTATTCACACAAATGTGAATAAATGTCCAGGAAACCTATTGAGACAGAAAGTGGATTAGTGGTTGCTTAGGACCAAATAGTGGGATGGAGGACTAAGGGGATAATGGTAATGGTTGAAGGGGATGAGGTTCCTTTTTGAGGCAATAAAAATGTTCTAAGTTGACTATGGTGATGATGGTATATATTTGCATATATACTAAGAAATGTTTTATACTCTAAATAGGTGAATTGTACCTCAATAAAGCTGTTTCTAAAAGTCTACCACAAAAAAGTGTTAAGTGTAGTTACCATATAATATTCTACTTCCAAGCATATACCCAAGAAAACTGAAAACATATAATATACACACAGACTTGTACATGACCATTCATAGCACTACTATTCATTCAAATACTCATAAACTGACGAATCAATCAATGCCCATAAACTGATGGATTAGTAAATAAAATGTGATATATCATTATAATGGGATATTATTCAGCCATAAAAAGCAAATAAAATATTGATACATGCTGTAACATGGATGAATCCTGAAAATATTATAAGTAAAGGCAGTCAGATATAAAAGGCCACATATCATATGATACAATTTATATGAAAGGGCCATAATAAACACATTTAAAGAGGTAGAAAGTATATTAATAACTTCCAGGAGCTGGAGACTGAGATGGGAGGAATGGTAAGTGACTGCTAAGAGGGTGATGAAAAGTGTTCTTAAGTTAGACTGCCGTAATGGTTGCACAAGCTTAGGAGTATACGGAAAGTCAGTGAATTCATACTTGAGCAAAGTGAATTTTATAAAGTGTGACTTATAGCTCAACCTTAAAAAGATGTTGATATTCACAACACAGTCAACAAATTAGTCCTTGGTTTTGTAGGGAAAAACTCATTTTAAACATTTATTTCTAACATATTTTAACAAAATTAACAAAAAGCTCATACCTGAATGTTTATAGCAGCATTATTAATAATAGCCCAAAGGCAAAAACAAATGTCCATAAATACATTATTATTATTAGGCCACAAAAAGGAACGAAGTGCTAACCTTACATACTGGTACATACTAACCTTGAAAACATTACACTAAGTAAAAGAAGTTAGTCAAATAAGACTACATATTATATGATTTTATTCACACAAATGTGAATAAATGTCCAGGAAACCTATTGAGACAGAAAGTGGATTAGTGGTTGCTTAGGACCAAATAGTGGGATGGAGGACTAAGGGGATAATGGTAATGGTTGAAGGGGATGAGGTTCCTTTTTGAGGCAATAAAAATGTTCTAAGTTGACTATGGTGATGATGGTATATATTTGCATATATACTAAGAAATGTTTTATACTCTAAATAGGTGAATTGTACCTCAATAAAGCTGTTTCTAAAAGTCTACCACAAAAAAGTGTTAAGTGTAGTTACCATATAATATTCTACTTCCAAGCATATACCCAAGAAAACTGAAAACATATAATATACACACAGACTTGTACATGACCATTCATAGCACTACTATTCATTCAAATACTCATAAACTGACGAATCAATCAATGCCCATAAACTGATGGATTAGTAAATAAAATGTGATATATCATTATAATGGGATATTATTCAGCCATAAAAAGCAAATAAAATATTGATACATGCTGTAACATGGATGAATCCTGAAAATATTATAAGTAAAGGCAGTCAGATATAAAAGGCCACATATCATATGATACAATTTATATGAAAGGGCCATAATAAACACATTTAAAGAGGTAGAAAGTATATTAATAACTTCCAGGAGCTGGAGACTGAGATGGGAGGAATGGTAAGTGACTGCTAAGAGGGTGATGAAAAGTGTTCTTAAGTTAGACTGCCGTAATGGTTGCACAAGCTTAGGAGTATACGGAAAGTCAGTGAATTCATACTTGAGCAAAGTGAATTTTATAAAGTGTGACTTATAGCTCAACCTTAAAAAGATGTTGATATTCACAACACAGTCAACAAATTAGTCCTTGGTTTTGTAGGGGAAAAACTCATTTTAAACATTTATTTCTTATACATACATTTTAACCCAAAATATAAGCTAAAAATGAATTTAAAAAAATAGTCCTTTTCAAGGAAAAATACTAATCTTTAGAATACTGGAAAGATTGTGAGCAGTGTTTACAGAAATCTTTTTCCCATCTTGCAAAAGTGATCTCTGGTTAACTCTCCAGCTCTGTTCCACTAGGAATCTGATAAAAGCAGGAATGTCAACTGTACTGCCAGGTGACACTGCTTAGGGTAAAAATGGTATCTGATTGAGAAATTGCAACTGAACTGGGAGGAACTATACATGCACTATAAGTAAATACTGCTAGAAAACACACTGTATTTTAGGCTTCCCTGACTTTTGTAGCTAGGCATGTCCCTTGTGGAACCCTGAGAGCTACATTTCAATGTTATTACCAAAGATACTGGATCTCATCTCATTATCTCTGAGCTGTCTCAAGACAGCTACTATATGGACTTCTGTGAGGACTGCTCCCCAATGAAGAGGAACACCTGATCCTGCTCTGTTTGCGATACCTGTTGTTTAGCTGAACAACTGATTTTTAAAATAAGCAAAGGACATTTCTCAAAAAGAATATATAAAAATAGCCAATAAGCAAGTAAAAGGTATCACTAACCATCAGGGAAATACAAATCAAAACTACAAGGAGGGCTTTCCTGGTGGTTCAGTGGGTAAAGAGTCTGCCTTGCAGTGCAAGGAGCACCAGTTTGATCCCTGGCCCAGGAAGATCCCACGTGCCACAGAGCGGCTGGACTGGTGTGCCCAATTACAAGCCAGTGCTCTGGAGCGCATGTGCCCAGAGCCAGTGCTTTGCAACAGAGAGGCCACTGCAATGGGAGGCTTGCATGCGACAAAGAATAAAGATGGGTGAAAAAAAAATACTTCAAGGAGATACAGTCTTATACCTATTATTTAAAATAACAAAAAAGAAAATAACAAGTGCTGGCAAGGATAGAGAAACTGAAACCCTTGTAAATTGTTTGTGGTAATGAAAATAGTATACAAAAGCTCTTAAATACGCTATTTAAATAAAATTAGTCCTTGGTTTTGTAGGGAAAAACTCATTTTAAACATTTATTTCTTATACATACATTTTAACCCAAAATATAAGCTAAAAATGAATTTAAAAAAATAGTCCTTTTCAAGGAAAAATACTAATCTTTAGAATACTGGAAAGATTGTGAGCAGTGTTTACAGAAATCTTTTTCCCATCTTGCAAAAGTGATCTCTGGTTAACTCTCCAGCTCTGTTCCACTAGGAATCTGATAAAAGCAGGAATGTCAACTGTACTGCCAGGTGACACTGCTTAGGGTAAAATGGTATCTGATTGAGAAATTGCAACTGAACTGGGAGGAACTATACATGCACTATAAGTAAATACTGCTAGAAAACACACTGTATTTTAGGCTTCCCTGACTTTTGTAGCTAGGCATGTCCCTTGTGGAACCCTGAGAGCTACATTTCAATGTTATTACCAAAGATACTGGATCTCATCTCATTATCTCTGAGCTGTCTCAAGACAGCTACTATATGGACTTCTGTGAGGACTGCTCCCCAATGAAGAGGAACACCTGATCCTGCTCTGTTTGCGATACCTGTTGTTTAGCTGAACAACTGATTTTTAAAATAAGCAAAGGACATTTCTCAAAAAGAATATATAAAAATAGCCAATAAGCAAGTAAAAAGGTATCACTAACCATCAGGGAAATACAAATCAAAACTACAAGGAGGGCTTTCCTGGTGGTTCAGTGGGTAAAGAGTCTGCCTTGCAGTGCAAGGAGCACCAGTTTGATCCCTGGCCCAGGAAGATCCCACGTGCCACAGAGCGGCTGGACTGGTGTGCCCAATTACAAGCCAGTGCTCTGGAGCGCATGTGCCCAAAGCCAGTGCTCTGCAACGAGAGAGGCCACTGCAATGGGAGGCTTGCATGCGACAAAGAATAAAGATGGGTGAAAAAAAAATACTTCAAGGAGATACAGTCTTATACCTATTATTTAAAATAACAAAAAAGAAAATAACAAGTGCTGGCAAGGATATAGAGAAACTGAAACCCTTGTAAATTGTTTGTGGTAATGAAAAATAGTATAGCCGATATGGAAAATAGTATGGTGGTTCCTCGAAAAGCTAAAATGAGAATTACCAAAGTATCCAGCAATTCCACTTCAAATAATATACCAAAAGAATTGAAAACAGGGTCACAAAGAGAGATTTGTATACCTATGTCCTTAGCAACATTATTCACAATAGCCAAAAGATGGATGCAACCAAACGTCCAATGACAGAAGAATGGATAAACAAAATATGATACATTCACACAATGAAATATTATTCAGCCTTATAAAAGGATGTAAGTTCTGCACATTCTTCAACATGGATGAGCCCTGAAGACATTAAGCTGAGTGAAATAAGTCACTCACAAAAAAGACAAAAACTGTATGATCTGTTTATACCAAGTGCCTAGAACAGTCAAATTCATAGACACAGAAAATAGGATGGCCCTGATGAAATCAAATCTGAAAGAAGCACCTGTACCCCAATGTTCATTGCAGCTCTCTATACAATAGCCAGAACACGGAAGCAACCTAGATGCCCATCGACGAACGAATGGATACAAAAGCTCTGGGACATATATACAATGGAATACTACACAGCTGTAAAGAGAAATGCAGACTAATCAGCCCTAATGAGGTGGCTGGATCTAGAACCTGTCATAAAAAGTGAAGTCAGTCAGAAAGAGAAGGACAAATACAGTATATTAACACATATACATGGAATCTAGCAGGATGGTGATGATGGCACACGCAGTGAAGCAATGGAAAGACAGACATAGACAGTGGACATATGGACATTGTGGGGAAGGAACAGAGGGTGGGAGGTGTAAAGGAAGTAGCATGAAGGCCTGTACTATAATAAGTGAAGAAAATAGCTATAGCCATTGCTCTGTGAGAAAACGGGATCATTCAGGGGTGCTGTGTGATGGTCGGGAGGGGTGGGCAGGGGGGGATATACATATAACTAATCTGGGAACATGCATATCTGTAAACAACAAAACTCTGTAAAAGTTAAAAGTAAAATAAAGGCTTAAAAAAATAAAAAATTTAAAAAAAGAAAATAGGATGGTAGTTACAGGGAACTAGAGGAGGAAGGAATGAGGAGTTACTATTGAATGCATACGAAATTTCAGTTTTGCAAGATGAAAAATTTAACAGTGTAAATTATGGTGATAGCTGCACAACAATGTGAATGTATTAGAATTGTACATTTAAAAATGGTTAAACGGGGGCTTCCCTGGTGGTCCATTGGGTAAGGACACCGCCTTGCAGTGCAAGGGGCGCTGGTTCGATCCCTGGCCTGGGAAGATCCCACGTGTCACGGAACGGCTAGACCCATGTGTCCAATTACCGAGCCGGAGCTCTGGAGTGCATGCGCCCAGAGCCGGTGCTCTGTGACAACAGAGGCCACTGCAATGGGAGGCCCACACAAGCCAAAAAACAAAGATGGATGAAACCAGACAAATGAAAGGCCAGTGGAAGTGACCTGCCCACCCCACTCCCTCCCCACTCCCGCCAAAATAAAATAAATAAATTAATGTTTAAAAAAGATAAAAAAGTAAAAATGGTTAAACAGATAAATTCTATGTTATGTATATTTTGTCACAGTAAAAATTTTTTAAAAGAAGAAAAAAATATTCCTTTCATGTCCAGCAGCATACATGGTACTTCCAATAAAAATATGTATATGCAACAGAAAATACAGACATTATTGACTATGTGCAATATCCCCCTGGCCTAAGAGAAACAGAATAATGGGGGAGAACAGGAAGCCAGAAAATAGATACTACAAGTGTCAAATACTAATAATAACACTTACCACTAAACCAGCTGTTTGCGAAGATGGAGTACTTGTTAACAGGCCTCTGCTTTTCTTATCAGAAGTACTAGAACGTGTGTTCTATCAATATTTTGTGAAATAGAGGATTAAACAGGAGAAATAAATGAATTACCTTAATATAGTAAAAACAAAACTTTAAAATAGTATAATAGATCATAATGTGTCACAGTAATAAAATTTTAAAGAGGACTGAACAGCAGGAAGTAATGAATTACCTTAATACAGTAAAAACAGAACTTTAAAATAGTATAATAGATCACAATGTGTCACAGTAATAAAATTTTAACCTACTAATTAAATTCTAAACCACTAGACAGGTAAATAAAGAATTGCTTGGCTTGAGCTAGGTTAAACAGCTTCAAAGAAAACTCTAAGTGGAGCACGTGATAAATCCCTTTGAATAGGTGTCAGTATATGCTGCCAAGTCTGGAACCCAAACTCAAAATTTGAACATTTAAGGGAAATTGAGTTCTTTATTGTTTTTTCTTTCATTTTTTTTCTCCCTTGCAGCCTTTTTTTCTGGCTTATATGCTGCCAAGTCTGGAACCCAAACTCAAAATTTGAACATTTAAGGGAAGTTGTGTTCTTTATTGTTTTTTCTTTCATTTTTTTCTCCCTTGCAGCCTTTTTTTCTGGCTTAAAATCTCTTAAACTAGTTGTTCAAGACATAATATGGAATACTTATTAGGAAAACTTTACCCCAAAATTTATGCATACATTTACCTAGCACACTAAATCTGTTAGTTCTCTAATTTATTAGCTGGCTATGTGCGTGCTAGGTTGCTTCGGTCCTATCTAACTCTTCACAACACTATGGACTATATGCTCGCCAGGCTCCTCTGTCAATGGGATTCTCTAGGCAAGAATAGTGGAATGGATTGCCATGCCCTCCTCCAGGGGATCTTCCCAACCCAGGGATCTTCAGTCTTCTGTACTGACAGTTGAACTCTTTACCACTAGTGCTACCTAAGAAGCCCTTTTATTAGTTATATAATCTTTCAATTTGTTCATCTGAACAATAGGGATTACTCTACCCTAGGAATTGTCATGCAAAGGTTACATATAATATATGCTGTCCCACTGCAAAGAGTGCAGTGAGCTGATAGCTCCCAGCTGCAACATCTTTAGAATCTGCTTCAGCTTTCAGGATGAAGCCATCACCTTTGTGGGCAAGCCTCAGGCAACATCTGAATACAGCAGCCCACTGTAAGATTCCTATAATGGACAATCTTTGCTCCAGACCTCCCCACCTCCCTTACCAATGTTCTGTCAGCTCTGCTTTGAAGACTGAGGCTATACCAGCCCAAACTTCCTTCCTTCATGCTTTCTTTTTTCAGTTATGGCTCCCTCCAATATGCCACTTGCACTCTTAATTTTGCTGAATAATCTTCCCCACTGGTCTCAAGCAACAGAATTGTCAACTGTTAGTCCATTTAAAAAACATCTGCCTGTATATAGTTGTAAGTACACAGATTCTCTGTATATTTTCTTAACTTTGCTGAGAAATTATGCATATCTAAGTCTTCTTAATAAGTACATTTGCTTTTTATAGTCTTTTCAAGAATCAGTTAATGAAAGGTCAGTGCTTACCAACGAAGGTTTGAGAGGCGGAGGCAGCATAAACTTAGGAACTGATTTACCTGCACCACTTTCTACAACAGGTCTCAGGTGCGATGGCAGAACCTTGGGTTTTAGATGATGCGAGCTTAAGGTTGGAAATTTTGTATCTCTAGGTTCAGGATCTTTTTCAGGCTGAAACGAATTCAGAATCCTAAGACACATTCCACAGTACCATAAAAACATTTGTATAACTTCTCAGATTTCCTATTTTTATTGGTATATGCATGTATGTGTTATAATTGTTATAATTAAAATGGGATATGTATTTCTATCTTTAATTCTCTCAACTTGAAAGTCTTAAACTTAAAAAGTTTTTCTTTAAAAAAGTAAGGCATTCTTCATTCCTGCTATAGTTTCATTCTTAGAATGGATTGCCATGCCCTCCTCCAGGGATCTTCCCAACCCAGGGATCTTCAGTCTTCTGTACTGACAGTTGAACTCTTTACCACTAGTGCTACCTAAGAAGCCCTTTTATTAGTTATATAATCTTTCAATTTGTTCATCTGAACAATAGGGATTACTCTACCCTAGGAATTGTCATGCAAAGGTTACATATAATATATGCTGTCCCACTGCAAAGAGTGCAGTGAGCTGATAGCTCCCAGCTGCAACATCTTTAGAATCTGCTTCAGCTTTCAGGATGAAGCCATCACCTTTGTGGGCAAGCCTCAGGCAACATCTGAATACAGCAGCCCACTGTAAGATTCCTATAATGGACAATCTTTGCTCCAGACCTCCCCACCTCCCTTACCAATGTTCTGTCAGCTCTGCTTTGAAGACTGAGGCTATACCAGCCCAAACTTCCTTCCTTCATGCTTTCTTTTTTCAGTTATGGCTCCCTCCAATATGCCACTTGCACTCTTAATTTTGCTGAATAATCTTCCCCACTGGTCTCAAGCAACAGAATTGTCAACTGTTAGTCCATTTAAAAAACATCTGCCTGTATATAGTTGTAAGTACACAGATTCTCTGTATATTTTCTTAACTTTGCTGAGAAATTATGCATATCTAAGTCTTCTTAATAAGTACATTTGCTTTTTATAGTCTTTTCAAGAATCAGTTAATGAAAGGTCAGTGCTTACCAACGAAGGTTTGAGAGGCGGAGGCAGCATAAACTTAGGAACTGATTTACCTGCACCACTTTCTACAACAGGTCTCAGGTGCGATGGCAGAACCTTGGGTTTTAGATGATGCGAGCTTAAGGTTGGAAATTTTGTATCTCTAGGTTCAGGATCTTTTTCAGGCTGAAACGAATTCAGAATCCTAAGACACATTCCACAGTACCATAAAAACATTTGTATAACTTCTCAGATTTCCTATTTTTATTGGTATATGCATGTATGTGTTATAATTGTTATAATTAAAATGGGATATGTATTTCTATCTTTAATTCTCTCAACTTGAAAGTCTTAAACTTAAAAAGTTTTTCTTTAAAAAAGTAAGGCATTCTTCATTCCTGCTATAGTAATTTTGATCTCTAGCATTCATTTCTTAGGATTTTTATCTCTCTGCTTATACTGCATGTTGTCTACTTTCTCCTGTAACTGTCTTAGCATTTTTTTTTCCCCCTAAGTCATCACTGATCATTCTGTCCATGCGCTCCTGCTCTGGTAAGTCATGATTCTCTGTATCCACCTGTTGGTCTTTCCACATTTTGGTGCAGTAGTTTATTGTGTGATCATACTTATGTTTTTGACAGATCTATCAAGAGTTGCTGATTTTTCAGTTTGTTCAGGTTTCTGCTTGTTAGGACAGAGTAATGATTTCGAAGTTCCTTTCACGTTGGATGGGAAACTGGAAGTGCTCCAGTTTTCCAAAATTCTTCATAATACTGAACCGCCCAAGCAGCAGTTGGCATAACTGGCCACTCTCCCGTTCAGGAACAAAAGTCCTCCTCTCTTATCTTCTATGATACCACATGCTATTTATTTCCCCCTCTTCTCAGTCCACTCTCCCTTTTCCATCTGACTGTAGAGTTTTCCAAGAATTGATCCTGGATGCCCTTCTCTTTCTTACTCTCTAGATACTCTTTCCCAAGTGATTTCATCCAATACCATAAAATTTTAAGTATCTATAATATTGTACACTTTTCTTTTGCTTTTTTGACTTGCAAACTTGCAGCCAATAGCATTTCCAACATTTTCATCTGCATTTGTCTTCAGATCTCCTGCTTTTCCTATATTATTATATAGTACCTTTATCCACCAAAGCTGCTTAAGACACAAACTGAGAAGACTTTCTTGACACCACTCACTCTTTCAGCTTCTATATTCAACTCATGAACTCTACAGACAATATCTTAAGTCCATGCATGTCTTTCCATATCTCCTACAAAACATCCTAGTTAAAGCCACCACAATATCCCACCAAAAATCTTGGTAACTTCGTATTTGTGAATCCTCTAGCTGACACTCATGCTCTCTTTCAATTTGCTCCCCAATTATACAATGGCAGTATGGTACAGTGAAAAACGCTATCAGTTTCAGATCAAGAAAGACTTGCCATAAACTCCTCAAGCATCTTGGTTAACATTTAAACCTCATTTTCTCAGCTATCAAATAGCTAAAAGAATAAAACAAACAGAAAAGTTTACCTAATAGGAATACTATAGGTAAGCACTTTTGACATCATTTGACTAAAGAAAAGTGCTTAGAATAATGTTTACATTGAGTAGGCACTCAACTAGTAGCTCCTGAAATATAAAGTCAACCTTGAATTCTTCCCCCGAAACCTCTAGATTCCAGGCTGAATGTACTGATTTCTAATTCCTTAGCATAGAACACTGTTTTGACTACAAAGCAAATGTGTAATTTTCACTTTAAATTATTAACAGACATACAATTATCCAAAAAGAAAAACTGTAGTTTTCTTTCATTAAATTTATAAAAAGTATATATTCATACAACAATAATGTAATCTAACTGCTAAACTCCAAAAATATTTTCAAGTATTGGCCTAAAGAGCTGAAAAATAATTCCTATAAAAGTGTTCTAAAGCAAAAAGTATGGTCTATATTAATTTGTGGTTTATAAGATTATTCTGCTTCAATACTTGCTTTTTCCTTTTTCTTTTCAGGGGTCAAATGGTAATTTTTCTCAGCAAGTAAAACTTCACACAGTGCATTGTCTATAATAAAAATATACTTTAGTGTCAATTATTTAACCTGTTGTTATGTCTAAAGTACAGAAAAGAGAACTCAAATTTGAAAAACATTAGATTTTAGTAATTTTAATTTTGCAATAGTTTTAGAAGAAAAACTTAGCATATGTTGAACAACCTGACTTGCTGCAAATAGGAGAAAGAATTCTTAAAAATATCTTTATCTCAAAAGCTCCAGGTTTCACAGCAGTAAATAAACTGTATATATAAGAGTTACCTTTCAATTCGTAGAAAAATTTGAATGTGACTAGAATTCATCACTATTACTCTTCCATTTCCACTCTCTCTTGTATTTTCACTCTTTCTACTGCAACCTTTCTACTGGCATTTAGAACAACTCAAGCCTCTTTCACCTTGCCAAAAATTTTATCTGTACTCCAAATCCTTTTTTGTTACATAGCTTCCAATAGCTTTTTTTTTTTTTTAATTAATTTATTTATTTAGGGCGGGGTCGGGTTGGGGAGGGAGGGGAGTGGGCGGGCCACTTCCATTGGTCTTTCATTTCTCTACCTTCATCTGTCTTTGTTCTTTGGCTCCTGTGGGCCTCCCATCGCGGTGGCGTCTGTTGTCGCAGAGCGCCAGCTCTGGGTGCATGCGCTCCAGAGCTCCGGCTCGGCGATTGGACACATCAGTCCAGCCGCTCCGCAGCACGTGGGATCTTCCCAGGCCAGGGCTTGAACCGGCACCCCTTGCACTGCAAGGCAGTGTCCCTATCCACTGGACCACCAGGGGAAGCCCCCAATAGCTTTTCAAATCACCTCCCTCTGCAGTCCACTGTCAATGCTGTATACCCAAAATATTAATACAAATCTAATATCTGCTTAAAACCCTTCAAAGGTTTTTTATTTCCCTCAAGTTAAAACTTAAGCTCTTCAAACTGGCATACAAAATCTTGTTTTTCTAATCCTTGTATTGCTTACGTATTTCCAGCCTTAGTGCAGACGCTAATAGGTTGCTGGATTAATTACAAGATGCCCATATAAATTTCAATGACAATTTTTTTTTAGTTTAAGTGTTTTCCACCTAATAGTATAATCTAGGGCTTCCATGGTGGTCCAGTGGGTAGAGTCCGCCTTGCAGTGCAAGGGGCACTGATTCGATCTCTAGTCCGGGAAGATCCCACATACCGAGGAGCGGCTGCATCGGTGTGTCCAATTATGAGCCAGCACTCTGGGGCGCATGAGCCCAGAGCCAGTGCTCTTCAATGCGAGAGTCCACTGCAATGGGAGGCCCATACAGGCCAAAAAATAAAGATGGGTGAAAAATAAATTTAAAAAAATCAATAAAAAGAGGCCAAAATTAAAAAAAATAGTACAGTCTATGCAATGTTTATGATATAATTATATTAAAAATGATTTGTTGCTTATCTGAATTCAAATTTCTCTGGGCATGGTGTATCTTTGCTAAATAAGGCAACCTTTGAGGCTAATTATTATTCTCATCTTCATCCCCCCACCCCAACACAGAAAGAAGCTGTAGGATTGAGAATTCTGTAAAATATAAAATTAGTACCACGATTGCTAACAAATTAGAGACAGGAATGACAAAGAGTACGGTGTTAAGGATGATCCCATGTTTCAGTTTACTAAGTTACATTTGCTGAGTTGGAGGACACTGGAGGAAGAGGACTAGGCTAGACCTTGGTTGTGACAAGTCTCAGTCATGAACAATTCTTATTCGATCTTTTGGAAACTTCTGTTATAACTGCTTCTTACTGAAGTGTCCCATTCACATTCTTTTTACATGTCTCTTTTCTATTTTGTGTTCATAAATGACTCATCTACTCTCATGGCTTCAAAATGTCTGTATCTGACTCTAAATATTTATCTACAGCCGCATTTTCTGCCCTGAACTCTGGGCTCTTGTGTCACAAATTGCTTTCATGACATCTCCAGCTGAAGGTTAGTAAGACTCCTGATATTTTAATATCTTATTAAAGTATTCCATATATACAGTAATGGGAACAAATCTTGTATTTACAAGTATTTGTCCATATAATTATCACCCAGATAAAGACACAAAGTATTTCCAACCCCAGAAGTTTCCAATATACTCTTTCCCAGTCAGTGTCTGTTTTGAAATACTACCACTATTATAAAAATAAATAAATAAAGATTACCACTATTCTCACTTCTGTCATACAGAGTAGACTTGCCTGTTCTTGAACTTCACATATATTGAACAAATTCAGCACATGCATATTTGTGCTTGCCTTCTTTTATGGAACATTATGGACATGCGCTAACAGAACAAATTTAATATGTGCAATCCAAAGTCTCTTAATTACTCTCTAACTTGCTCTGCCCTCCAATGTTCCTATTTCAAGAAATGATATCACCATTCATCTAGTTTGCTCATACAGGCCAAAAATAAAGATGGGTGAAAAATAAATTTAAAAATCAATAAAAGAGGCCAAAATTAAAAAAAATAGTACAGTCTATGCAATGTTTATGATATAATTATATTAAAAATGATTTGTTGCTTATCTGAATTCAAATTTCTCTGGGCATGGTGTATCTTTGCTAAATAAGGCAACCTTTGAGGCTAATTATTATTCTCATCTTCATCCCCCCACCCCAACACAGAAAGAAGCTGTAGGATTGAGAATTCTGTAAAATATAAAATTAGTACCACGATTGCTAACAAATTAGAGACAGGAATGACAAAGAGTACGGTGTTAAGGATGATCCCATGTTTCAGTTTACTAAGTTACATTTGCTGAGTTGGAGGACACTGGAGGAAGAGGACTAGGCTAGACCTTGGTTGTGACAAGTCTCAGTCATGAACAATTCTTATTCGATCTTTTGGAAACTTCTGTTATAACTGCTTCTTACTGAAGTGTCCCATTCACATTCTTTTTACATGTCTCTTTTCTATTTTGTGTTCATAAATGACTCATCTACTCTCATGGCTTCAAAATGTCTGTATCTGACTCTAAATATTTATCTACAGCCGCATTTTCTGCCCTGAACTCTGGGCTCTTGTGTCACAAATTGCTTTCATGACATCTCCAGCTGAAGGTTAGTAAGACTCCTGATATTTTAATATCTTATTAAAGTATTCCATATATACAGTAATGGGAACAAATCTTGTATTTACAAGTATTTGTCCATATAATTATCACCCAGATAAAGACACAAAGTATTTCCAACCCCAGAAGTTTCCAATATACTCTTTCCCAGTCAGTGTCTGTTTTGAAATACTACCACTATTATAAAAATAAATAAATAAAGATTACCACTATTCTCACTTCTGTCATACAGAGTAGACTTGCCTGTTCTTGAACTTCACATATATTGAACAAATTCAGCACATGCATATTTGTGCTTGCCTTCTTTTATGGAACATTATGGACATGCGCTAACAGAACAAATTTAATATGTGCAATCCAAAGTCTCTTAATTACTCTCCTAACTTGCTCTGCCCTCCAATGTTCCTATTGCAAGAAATGATATCACCATTCATCTAGTTTGCTCAAATCAGTAACTTAAGAAGTCATTCTTGACTCTTCTCTCTTACTCAACATGCAACCTAATCAAAAAATCCTGGCTTGGGTTTCCCTTAGTGTCCAGTGGTTCAGATTCACTTGCCAATGAAAGGGACACAAGTTTGATTCCTGGTCCAAGAAGATCCCACATGCAACTAAGTCTGGGCACCACAACTATGGAGCCTGTTCTCTGGAACCCAGGAGTCACAGTGAAGTCCCAGCACAGCCGAAAATAAATTAATTAATTTAAAAAAAATAAAATCCTGGCTCATCTGCCTTTAAAATATATTCCAAATCAGATCACTGCTACCACTTTAGTCTCAAATACCTTGGTTCCACTCTTTCCCCCTTAGTCTATTCTCCACATAGTAGCCACAGTGATAACTCTAAAATATGTACCTTATCATTTCACTTGTCTCCTCTTAAGATGCACTTACCAGAACATTGAGAAAAAAAGCCCTACTCCCTGCAATGGCATATGAGATTCTACATTATACTATTTGCTCTGTGACCATAATTTCAACGATTTTTTTTTTTCAAATTTTGATCTCTTTTATTGGTTTTTTATTTATCCATTTTCATCCATCTTTATTCTTTGGCCTATGTGGGACCCCCATCACAGTGACCCCTCTCATTGCAAAGCACCGGTTCTGGGCACATGCACTCCAGAGCACTGGCTAGTAGTTGGACACACCAGTCCAGCTGCTCCGCGGCACATGGGATCTTCCCAGGCCAGGGATCAAACTGGCGTCCCCAGCACAGCAAGGCGGACTCCTTACCCACTGGACCATCAGGGAATCCCAACGATCTTTTTTTTTTTTTGAAGATTAACACTTCATCAGAAAAAAATTTTAAATACTATTAAATTAATTAATTTAACTATTTTTGGCTGCTCTGGGCCAACGTTGCTGCACAGTCTTCCTCTAGTTGCAGTGAGCAGGGGCTGCTCTTGGTCGTGGGTTTTCACTACTGTGGCTTCTCTTGTCAAGGAACACAGGCTCTAGGTGTGTGATCCCCAGTAGTTGTAGCACACAGCCTTGTGGCTTGCCGGTGCTAAAGCATGGGCTCAGTAGTTGTGGTGGCACAAGGGCTTAGTTGCTCCATGGCAGGTGGAATCCTCTCAGGTCAGGGATCGAACCCATGTCCCCTGTGTTGGCAGGTAGATTCTTATCCACTGCGCCACCAGGAAAGTCCTCAACTATTTTCCTCATTTTGCTCCAGTCACACTAACCTCCTTTCTTCAAACATGCTAAACACATTCCCACCTCATGGCCTTCTCTCCTATCACTCCCTTTGCCTGGCATGCTCTGGCCCCGGGATGTTTCACATAGCTCACTCGCTCACCTCATTCAAGCTCTGTGCAAATGTCACAGCCTCAGTGGGGCCCACCCTGATTAACTAGTCTAAAACAGCATCCCTAGTCAAACTTTCTCTTTTTTTTTTATTATTAATTATTTTTATTTTGCTTTTACAGAGTTTTGTTGTTTACAGCTATATATAATCCCAAATCTGTCCACACTCTCTGTTTTTATGCTTTATTTTCCCACATTACTCTTATCTCTGACATCACTATATGTACTTGCTTATCCGTTTATTATCTTTCTTTCTACACTATAACATAACACTGTATCATAAATTCTGTTAGGGCAAAGAATCTGTTATGTTCCCCAGCAACTAAAACAGTTTATGCTGTACCATTGGTACTTAATAAATATTTGGATGGACCCCCATCACAGTGACCCTCTCATTGCAAAGCACCGGTTCTGGGCACATGCACTCCAGAGCACTGGCTAGTAGTTGGACACACCAGTCCAGCTGCTCCGCGGCACATGGGATCTTCCCAGGCCAGGGATCAAACTGGCGTCCCCAGCACAGCAAGGCGGACTCCTTACCCACTGGACCATCAGGGAATCCCAACGATCTTTTTTTTTTGAAGATTAACACTTCATCAGAAAAAAATTTTAAATACTATTAAATTAATTAATTTAACTATTTTTGGCTGCTCTGGGCCAACGTTGCTGCACAGTCTTCCTCTAGTTGCAGTGAGCAGGGGCTGCTCTTGGTCGTGGGTTTTCACTACTGTGGCTTCTCTTGTCAAGGAACACAGGCTCTAGGTGTGTGATCCCCAGTAGTTGTAGCACACAGCCTTGTGGCTTGCCGGTGCTAAAGCATGGGCTCAGTAGTTGTGGTGGCACAAGGGCTTAGTTGCTCCATGGCAGGTGGAATCCTCTCAGGTCAGGGATCGAACCCATGTCCCCTGTGTTGGCAGGTAGATTCTTATCCACTGCGCCACCAGGAAAGTCCTCAACTATTTTCCTCATTTTGCTCCAGTCACACTAACCTCCTTTCTTCAAACATGCTAAACACATTCCCACCTCATGGCCTTCTCTCCTATCACTCCCTTTGCCTGGCATGCTCTGGCCCCGGGATGTTTCACATAGCTCACTCGCTCACCTCATTCAAGCTCTGTGCAAATGTCACAGCCTCAGTGGGGCCCACCCTGATTAACTAGTCTAAAACAGCATCCCTAGTCAAACTTTCTCTTTTTTTTTTATTATTAATTATTTTTATTTTGCTTTTACAGAGTTTTGTTGTTTACAGCTATATATAATCCCAAATCTGTCCACACTCTCTGTTTTTATGCTTTATTTTCCCACATTACTCTTATCTCTGACATCACTATATGTACTTGCTTATCCGTTTATTATCTTTCTTTCTACACTATAACATAACACTGTATCATAAATTCTGTTAGGGCAAAGAATCTGTTATGTTCCCCAGCAACTAAAACAGTTTATGCTGTACCATTGGTACTTAATAAATATTTGTTGAATGAGGGGAACTGATGAATGATGAGATAAGGTATCTCTGAAAGATACAAGGGGAGATGTCCAGAAGGCACAACCAAGGGGAAAGTCTAGAATGGAAAATTTGGAAGCCCTTCCTTTTATAGGACACTTATACATATCAGTGGGTAGACTGAAAGGAGATTAAGATCTAGAAATCAGCCTTTAAGAACTCCCACATTCAACAACTAATAGCAGTAGATAAGATAGCAAAGAAGATTGAGGAGATGTCTGAGAAGTAATTTCTTATTTGTTTCTGTCACTAGATGATTGAATCCTTGAGGTCAGAAAAACAGTTTCTTGGTTTCCTAACATTTAGTTTAGAGCCTGAAAATCAACTGGAATACACTTAAATTTGTTGAATTAAGGAATATGTGAAGAATACCACTAGAGCAAAATGTGATTTACTTAATTTTAAAATTTAAGTCAATCAACCACTGAAAGCATATATAATTACAGAATCACTATTCAGCCTTACTACCAGGCTTTATAAATAATATTTTCCGCTGCTAAGTCAAAGCTTTTTATTTGCCAAGGCCTAGATAAAATCATGATTATTTTTGGTACCCTTACCAACTTTCCTTTTCATACCTTTCTTCTCTTTTTCACAAGTTCCTTTATCTCTGATCTATAAAACAAATCTTCCTTCTAATGCTCATCTTCCAGCATAGCAGGTGCTACTCTTTTCAAAGATGTACAATTTTACAAGTTTAGTTTTTATCACTAGATTCATTTCCCTTAGAATGGAAACCATCTTACTCTTTTTACACCCACACTTCCTAACATAATACCTAACATTTTCTAAATGCTCATTAAGATAACTGCTTAAAGTAAAGATAACACACTCAAAAAAAAAACCCTCTTTTTTTTTCAGCTCAAACAAACATTTATATCCATCAGGAACAAAGCAAGCAACTTTTAAGTTTATCTCCAAACAAATACTATAAAACATACTGCAGGAAATAAAGAAATTGGAAATAAAACACATGTTAATAAGGTTGCAAATATCTTGCTAAGTTTAGTCTAATAATAAACTGCATGATAGAGGGACAAAAACACAAACATTGTTTCTTTTATTTTTCAATCATTACACATACCTTCAATATATCTGGTTTAACTGATTACCTTTCTCTCCTATGACTGAAATTTACAAGGGCAGGGAAAATATATCACTCTCTGCTGGTATATAGAGTAATGCCTAGTACAGAAACTCAGTAGATATTTATTAAATGATTAATGATGGGTACTGTGGGGATAGTTAAGACCTAACTTCACATATCTTCATTTCTTAAATACAACCACACACTAAAAAACACTCAATTTCCTGGGCTACCAGTTTTCTTAACATACACTGTACTGTAACAAAAATAAAGAAATAGGGGATTATAGAAATGCTTAATTTCATTATTAATTACCTGATTCTGAATATGAATCTGATACAAATTTCATTATTAATTACCTGATTCTGCCTTTGGTTTTAGAGAAATTCTTTGGTCTGTGAACATCATCACACTAGAATAAGAATAAATTAATGGAATTCTTTTAATCTTTCAGTAACTTTTGAGAATCTTCAAATAATACTTAAAATAAGTGTATTTTCTATGTAATCAATTATCCTGAAGAAAAATACAACTAGTTAGCAAAAATGTTAATATATCTATAGGAACAAATAGTTTTTTTAAAAAGGCAGTATATGCATTCATCAGTGTGAGACACCATGTGCAGAGAACAAAGCATAGTGTTTAGAATGAGACAGATCTCAATTTAAAGTTCAGTTTTGCTACTTTCACTTGAGTGGCCTTGGGAAAGTCGCTTAATCTATCTTGAGTCTTGATTATCTCATTTATGCAAGAAGAATAACAACCTAGTTTTCCAGGATTCTTATGGTAAGGATCTCAAGTAAAATAAGGGATTATACTTCTAAAAAATAAATATTCTTTTCTATTTGATATTTTCACAAATGAAATGGCTCCAAATCCTATCTAAATGTTAAAAATTATTTATTACAAAAGGAATACAAAGCAAGCAACTTTTAAGTTTATCTCCAAACAAATACTATAAAACATACTGCAGGAAATAAAGAAATTGGAAATAAAACACATGTTAATAAGGTTGCAAATATCTTGCTAAGTTTAGTCTAATAATAAACTGCATGATAGAGGGACAAAAACACAAACATTGTTTCTTTTATTTTTCAATCATTACACATACCTTCAATATATCTGGTTTAACTGATTACCTTTCTCTCCTATGACTGAAATTTACAAGGGCAGGGAAAATATATCACTCTCTGCTGGTATATAGAGTAATGCCTAGTACAGAAACTCAGTAGATATTTATTAAATGATTAATGATGGGTACTGTGGGGATAGTTAAGACCTAACTTCACATATCTTCATTTCTTAAATACAACCACACACTAAAAAACACTCAATTTCCTGGGCTACCAGTTTTCTTAACATACACTGTACTGTAACAAAAATAAAGAAATAGGGGATTATAGAAATGCTTAATTTCATTATTAATTACCTGATTCTGAATATGAATCTGATACAAATTTCATTATTAATTACCTGATTCTGCCTTTGGTTTTAGAGAAATTCTTTGGTCTGTGAACATCATCACACTAGAATAAGAATAAATTAATGGAATTCTTTTAATCTTTCAGTAACTTTTGAGAATCTTCAAATAATACTTAAAATAAGTGTATTTTCTATGTAATCAATTATCCTGAAGAAAAATACAACTAGTTAGCAAAAATGTTAATATATCTATAGGAACAAATAGTTTTTTTAAAAAGGCAGTATATGCATTCATCAGTGTGAGACACCATGTGCAGAGAACAAAGCATAGTGTTTAGAATGAGACAGATCTCAATTTAAAGTTCAGTTTTGCTACTTTCACTTGAGTGGCCTTGGGAAAGTCGCTTAATCTATCTTGAGTCTTGATTATCTCATTTATGCAAGAAGAATAACAACCTAGTTTTCCAGGATTCTTATGGTAAGGATCTCAAGTAAAATAAGGGATTATACTTCTAAAAAATAAATATTCTTTTCTATTTGATATTTTCACAAATGAAATGGCTCCAAATCCTATCTAAATGTGTATAAAAGGATTATTTATTACAAAAGGAATACAAAGGATCAAAGCTCAGCCTTTGATCACCTAAGTGGGATTTCTGAGTTCCAGCAAGACAGTAAGCTGACAACTAAATGTGAGAAGATGACTTTTAAATTTCTTTTAATGTTTTAGTTAAAAGTTGAACTCAGTAAGCAAAAAAGAATTTTATTCTTTCATATTTCCCCTTTAAATTCACCTTGTCAAAAATTATAATTCAAAAAGGCACATGCACCCCTATGTTCATAGCACACTATTCATAATAGCCAAGACATGGAAATAACCTAAATGTCCATCAATAGATGAATGGATAAAGATGTGGTACATACATACAATGTAAAAAATATACATATACATATAATACTATTCAACTATAAAAAAAAGAATAAAATAATGCCATTTGCAACAACACAGTGCAATTAAGAGATCATCATATAACTTACACATGGAATCTAAAATATGACAAATGAGCCTACTTATGAAATACAAGCCGAATCATAGACATAGAGAGCAGACTGCTGATTTCCAAGTGGGAAGGGGTTACGGGAGGGATGGAGTGGGACGTTGAGGTCACCAGATGTACACTTTTATATACTGAGTGAATAAACAACAAACTTCTACTGTATAGCAAAGAGTACTATGAATATTTTTAATATCTTATGATAAACCATAAAGAAAAAGAATAAAGAATATATATGTGTAACCGAGTCACTTTGCTGCACAGCAGAAATTAACACAACACTGTAAGTCAATTATACTTCAATTTTTTAAAAATTGGAAAACAAGAATCAAATAAAATAAATCCATCCTGTCAAAACAGTAGTACTTTTTTGCCCTTGAATGAAATCTCAGGTGTACTGTACTGCTTTTGTGGTATTCTCCAGTAACAAATACTCAATTTTAGGTAATAAAAAGCCCAGTATAATATCACAACACCAAACTCTTATTATCCAATTTAAACCTCTTTTTCTCCCCCCCAAACTAGCTCTGATTTAGACTCCTGAAGTTAAGGAAAACAATCATGTTGACTTTTCCCCTTCTATTTCTTAATCTTTTTCTTCCCCATTTGTTAACTACTCTTTAGAATTCTTTGGTATTGTAGTAGCTGGAGGAAATTGTAGAAAAAAAATAGGAAAGGTCTTCCCTGATCTTAATTGATACTATTATAATGTGTCCTTGGTGCCCTATGGACATGACAAATAAGCAAATGCTGACTCTCAAACCTGAAGTATTATATTCTGAAGGTTTCAGGATACAACTTCCCAATCCCTGGGTCTCTCTCACTTGCTGCTGTTTATGATGCTCTCAGATTTTACATTTGATGGAAGAATTTCCGGCCTTATTTTTTAACATATGTCTTTCATTATGTTTTTAAAAATTATTTATTTGGATGTGCAGAGTCTTAACTGTGGCACACAGGATCTTTAGTTGCAGCATGTGAACTCTTAGTTGCCTTATGTGGGATCTACTTCCCTGTCCAGGGATTGAACTCAAGCCCCCTTCATTGGGAGTTTGAAGTCTTAATCACTGGACCACCACGGAAGTCTCTCCAGCCTCTTTCAATCAGGTTTACTTTGTCTTTTCCAGGAAGTCATACTGGGCATGGTCCCTTTCAAGATGATTCCTTCTGTGGGATCTATGTCTGACGTCTGGGCAATATGCACAAATCTTCGCTATGTCAAATTCTGAAAGTATATCTAGTATCCCCTTTATCAGCCATTCCAAAGCATCTAACAGACCTTCTTGCTTTGAGCCTTTTCAGATGTGAGTCAGAAACCAAATTCCAGGGAATATATGTTGAACTTCCCAAGTGGCTCTCTGCGGGCTTCCTCTCTTGTTGAATTGAGGAAGAAATTTCTCCCTCTCCTTGCTTATTACACCAGCAATGCTTATCAAGGAAATAAACATTCCTGGTAATTTCATCCTCTTACTGTATTTTTAGTCTTTTCTTAATTAACCTCAGTTCAGTTCAGTCGCTCAATCAAGTCTGACTCTTTGCAACCCCATAAACAGCCTGGAGGCTGGTGATGGGCTAATGACAGAAGAGCTGGGTTTTCATCTCACCTATGACAAACCCATCATAGATGGTTCTACATGGAATAGGGTTGGAGTAATTGTCATTTTAATTTTGTTCTCATCTATTGAGGTCACTCTCCAAACCCTAAGACTACATGAAAGCACATTTAACATCCTGCTACATTTGTTAACTACTCTTTAGAATTCTTTGGTATTGTAGTAGCTGGAGGAAATTGTAGAAAAAAAATAGGAAAGGTCTTCCCTGATCTTAATTGATACTATTATAATGTGTCCTTGGTGCCCTATGGACATGACAAATAAGCAAATGCTGACTCTCAAACCTGAAGTATTATATTCTGAAGGTTTCAGGATACAACTTCCCAATCCCTGGGTCTCTCTCACTTGCTGCTGTTTATGATGCTCTCAGATTTTACATTTGATGGAAGAATTTCCGGCCTTATTTTTTAACATATGTCTTTCATTATGTTTTTAAAAATTATTTATTTGGATGTGCAGAGTCTTAACTGTGGCACACAGGATCTTTAGTTGCAGCATGTGAACTCTTAGTTGCCTTATGTGGGATCTACTTCCCTGTCCAGGGATTGAACTCAAGCCCCCTTCATTGGGAGTTTGAAGTCTTAATCACTGGACCACCACGGAAGTCTCTCCAGCCTCTTTCAATCAGGTTTACTTTGTCTTTTCCAGGAAGTCATACTGGGCATGGTCCCTTTCAAGATGATTCCTTCTGTGGGATCTATGTCTGACGTCTGGGCAATATGCACAAATCTTCGCTATGTCAAATTCTGAAAGTATATCTAGTATCCCCTTTATCAGCCATTCCAAAGCATCTAACAGACCTTCTTGCTTTGAGCCTTTTCAGATGTGAGTCAGAAACCAAATTCCAGGGAATATATGTTGAACTTCCCAAGTGGCTCTCTGCGGGCTTCCTCTCTTGTTGAATTGAGGAAGAAATTTCTCCCTCTCCTTGCTTATTACACCAGCAATGCTTATCAAGGAAATAAACATTCCTGGTAATTTCATCCTCTTACTGTATTTTTAGTCTTTTCTTAATTAACCTCAGTTCAGTTCAGTCGCTCAATCAAGTCTGACTCTTTGCAACCCCATAAACAGCCTGGAGGCTGGTGATGGGCTAATGACAGAAGAGCTGGGTTTTCATCTCACCTATGACAAACTCATCATAGATGGTTCTACATGGAATAGGGGTTGGAGTAATTGTCATTTTAATTTTGTTCTCATCTATTGAGGTCACTCTCCAAACCCTAAGACTACATGAAAGCACATTTAACATCCTGCTACATACCTCAAGTTTCTATTAACATATTGTTGATTAAAGCCAGTGCAAAGAACCAGAGATTTTCAACTAGCCATAGAATATAGAAAGAACCCAGTATGTGACCTGATAATAGATCTCTATTCTACACTTCCAGCCTGATGGTTTATTGTAAAGATAAAGCAGTCAGAGGCTTAGGAAACACACAGTTAGACAGTGCAGAATGACACTCTCCCTCAAGCCCAGGATCTGGGGGTAGAGGTAATAGATGGGAAGATGACATTAGAAGAAACGAAGAGAAAGCCCAAAATAGAGGGGACCTGTGCCAAGCTCCCTGCTTAGAACTCTAGGAAAAAGTAACCACGCAAGGTGAAAACTCAGCATAAAAACAAGCACTTGGGATACTCAGAGAGGAGGCCTCAGTTTTCCTGAGAGACCCTTTTGTATATTGTAATCTATTAATACTTCTCAAGGTTCCACATAACAAATGCAATGCAGAGAAGGTGGTCAAATCTAGAACCAAAATATCTGGCACAGAGCTACTGTGTCTAGGAGAGTTCACCTTGAAGGTTGCATAAAGACAATGAAGTCAAAATCTGGATGGAGGACTTCAGTGAGACTTAAGGGGTCTGGGGTGGGCAACAAAAGCTAAGGTGGGAAGAGTCAGCAGTGGAGGACTTCAGCCCCAAAATAAAGCTGTAAGTTAATCAGTAACTTTATAAGTAGAGTCCAGCCCAGGTATAGAACTAGTCTTCAAACCTTCAGCACAGATGAGTAAAATTCAGAGACAACTTGTGGGTCCCAAATACCCTCAAGACCCAACCTCATTCCTCCCCGACCTCTGGCCAATAAATCTGTATTCACCATGACAATCTGTCCAAACAGGGACCTTTCTGAGAGCAAAAGGGGCTCTGTTACAGAGTATGTCTCAACATCAGGCACTGAAATTGTTCCATGTTCCAAATCATGAAGTATTGGTACATGAAGAGCTGGGTTTTCATCTCACCTATGACAAACTCATCATAGATGGTTCTACATGGAATAGGGGTTGGAGTAATTGTCATTTTAATTTTGTTCTCATCTATTGAGGTCACTCTCCAAACCCTAAGACTACATGAAAGCACATTTAACATCCTGCTACATACCTCAAGTTTCTATTAACATATTGTTGATTAAAGCCAGTGCAAAGAACCAGAGATTTTCAACTAGCCATAGAATATAGAAAGAACCCAGTATGTGACCTGATAATAGATCTCTATTCTACACTTCCAGCCTGATGGTTTATTGTAAAGATAAAGCAGTCAGAGGCTTAGGAAACACACAGTTAGACAGTGCAGAATGACACTCTCCCTCAAGCCCAGGATCTGGGGGTAGAGGTAATAGATGGGAAGATGACATTAGAAGAAACGAAGAGAAAGCCCAAAATAGAGGGGACCTGTGCCAAGCTCCCTGCTTAGAACTCTAGGAAAAAGTAACCACGCAAGGTGAAAACTCAGCATAAAACAAGCACATGGGATACTCAGAGAGGAGGCCTCAGTTTTCCTGAGAGACCCTTTTGTATATTGTAATCTATTAATACTTCTCAAGGTTCCACATAACAAATGCAATGCAGAGAAGGTGGTCAAATCTAGAACCAAAATATCTGGCACAGAGCTACTGTGTCTAGGAGAGTTCACCTTGAAGGTTGCATAAAGACAATGAAGTCAAAATCTGGATGGAGGACTTCAGTGAGACTTAAGGGGTCTGGGGTGGGCAACAAAAGCTAAGGTGGGGAAGAGTCAGCAGTGGAGGACTTCAGCCCCAAAATAAAGCTGTAAGTTAATCAGTAACTTTATAAGTAGAGTCCAGCCCAGGTATAGAACTAGTCTTCAAACCTTCAGCACAGATGAGTAAAATTCAGAGACAACTTGTGGGTCCCAAATACCCTCAAGACCCAACCTCATTCCTCCCCGACCTCTGGCCAATAAATCTGTATTCACCATGACAATCTGTCCAAACAGGGACCTTTCTGAGAGCAAAAGGGGCTCTGTTACAGAGTATGTCTCAACATCAGGCACATACTGAAATTGTTCCATGTTCCAAATCATGAAGTATGATCATCCTTAGGAATAGTTTCATACTTCACCAGTCCATCAGTGGATCCTGTTAATTCTGCTTTCAAAATATATCCAAACTCTGACTTCTCACTATCTCTCCTTTTGCAACTGTGGTCCATACTCCAATATTTCTTGTCCAGTTAGGGCAGTATTATCCTAACTATCATTTCCCTAATTCTTTGTGCTCAATACAGCAGCTAGGGTGATTCTTTTAAAACACAAATCATATCATCCTTCTAAACCCTTGAACAGCCTCCCAATTCACTTCTATTTGTTGAAAATGCTTTATATGATCTGGTATCTTGAAGTATCTCCTGCTTCACTCCTCCTCCCTCACTTTAGACGAGGAGTCCAGGTTTTCTTGCCTCAGGTTTGGCTCCAGCTAGTCCCTCTACCTGTAATGCTCTTTTCTCCGAATGAGTTATACAGCTTGCTCTGTCTCCTTCTTTATGTCTTTCTTCAAAAGCTACCTTTTCAATAGTGAGTCTCTGACCACACTACTTGAAAGAGTAAATCTCTACTCTAATACTCCATAGTCCCCTATCTTGCTTTATTTTCTCCATAGCATTCATTACCATATAGCATGGTATAAATTTACTTGCTTATTAATTTATTGTCCATTTTCTCCAACTAGAATGTGGACTCAACCAAGGCAGAGATTTTATTTTTAATCAATTTTGTTCACTATAACAATTAGATAAATAAATAGACAGATAAATAGCAAATATACTTCTGGTGATCAGAACAGTTCTGACTTATAATGAGTCCTCACTAAATACTGAATACAAAAATCTGAATTTGTTGACTAACAATCATACTTGCTATATAACTATAAGAACACAAAAGTTTTAAAAGCATAACAGCTTTAAAAAATGTTAGTTCTTACACTTTTCTGTGGCATTTCTGATATTCTTCTGGAGGGGTACCTAAGAAAGGAAAAAAAATCTATTAAGAATATAATTTAGGAGAGGGTAATCAAGATGGCAGAATAGGAGAACAGCCCAACCTCATTCCTCCCCGACCTCTGGCCAATAAATCTGTATTCACCATGACAATCTGTCCAAACAGGGACCTTTCTGAGAGCAAAAGGGGCTCTGTTACAGAGTATGTCTCAACATCAGGCACATACTGAAATTGTTCCATGTTCCAAATCATGAAGTATGATCATCCTTAGGAATAGTTTCATACTTCACCAGTCCATCAGTGGATCCTGTTAATTCTGCTTTCAAAATATATCCAAACTCTGACTTCTCACTATCTCTCCTTTTGCAACTGTGGTCCATACTCCAATATTTCTTGTCCAGTTAGGGCAGTATTATCCTAACTATCATTTCCCTAATTCTTTGTGCTCAATACAGCAGCTAGGGTGATTCTTTTAAAACACAAATCATATCATCCTTCTAAACCCTTGAACAGCCTCCCAATTCACTTCTATTTGTTGAAAATGCTTTATATGATCTGGTATCTTGAAGTATCTCCTGCTTCACTCCTCCTCCCTCACTTTAGACGAGGAGTCCAGGTTTTCTTGCCTCAGGTTTGGCTCCAGCTAGTCCCTCTACCTGTAATGCTCTTTTCTCCGAATGAGTTATACAGCTTGCTCTGTCTCCTTCTTTATGTCTTTCTTCAAAAGCTACCTTTTCAATAGTGAGTCTCTGACCACACTACTTGAAAGAGTAAATCTCTACTCTAATACTCCATAGTCCCCTATCTTGCTTTATTTTCTCCATAGCATTCATTACCATATAGCATGGTATAAATTTACTTGCTTATTAATTTATTGTCCATTTTCTCCAACTAGAATGTGGACTCAACCAAGGCAGAGATTTTATTTTTAATCAATTTTGTTCACTATAACAATTAGATAAATAAATAGACAGATAAATAGCAAATATACTTCTGGTGATCAGAACAGTTCTGACTTATAATGAGTCCTCACTAAATACTGAATACAAAAATCTGAATTTGTTGACTAACAATCATACTTGCTATATAACTATAAGAACACAAAAGTTTTAAAAGCATAACAGCTTTAAAAAATGTTAGTTCTTACACTTTTCTGTGGCATTTCTGATATTCTTCTGGAGGGGTACCTAAGAAAGGAAAAAAAATCTATTAAGAATATAATTTAGGAGAGGGTAATCAAGATGGCAGAATAGGAGAACATGGAGTCCACCTCCCACAGCAAACACATAAAAGATATATCCATGGGACTTCCCTGGTGGTCCAGAGGGAAAAGAGTCTGCCTTGCAGTGCAGAGGGCACTGGTTCAATCCCTGGCCCAGGAGGATGCTGCGTGCCACAGAGAGGCTGGACCGGTGCACCTGGTTGTGAGCCAGCACTCTGGATCGCATGTGCCTGGAGCCAGTGCTCTGCAGTGAGAGGGGCCACTGCAGTGGGAGGCCCAGGCAGGCCAAAGAATGAAGATGGATGGAAACAAATAAATACATAACCAATAAAAGAGGCCAAAATAATAATAAAAAAAGACATATCCACATGTGGAACAATTCTTATGGAAAACAAATTGGCAACTGTCAGGAAAATGCCTATACAACCAAAGCTGCAAGAAAAATCTCCACATAACCAGCTGGGATGGAAAAAAAAGGCATCAGCTCAGGACCTGTGCCTCTGGAAGGGCTCTGTAAGGGAAAAAAAATCTCTGTGGGTAGACCTTTACCCTGGGGAGGCAAGCAAGTCAAGCCCAACCTAGGCATCACAGTCCCAGGGTTCTGTGCACATGAGACAAGCCCTCTTGCCTGCTGGGAAATTCACTGTGATACAGTAGGGCTAGAAAAACCTAGACTTTACTCATAAGGAGTACACCTTGCCAACAATCAGGGCAAAGAGAACCTCACAGCATTTACCGACCCAAAAGGGCAAGTACCCTAACCCCACTCACTCTGCATCACAGCCTGCCACAGGTTCTGGGCAAAGACTTAGTTAGAGACCTGGGTAGAGTGCCTGAGGTGTGATCTGGGTGAAGTGCCTGGGTATGATCTGGGTGGAGCTCTGATGGCCACAGTCTTGTGTGCATGTAGGGTGGCATCAAAAGAATGTGTAGTGCTGGGCTTCCCTGGTGGTCCAGTGGGTAAGGACACAGCCTTGCAGTGCAAGGGGCGCAGGTTCAATCCCCGGCCTGGGAAGATCCCACGTGCCACCGAGAGGCTGGACCGATGTGTCCAATTACCAAGCCGGAGCTCTGGAGCGCATGTCCCCAGAGCCAGTGCTCTGTGACAACAGAGGCCACCGCAATGGGGGGCCCACACGGGCCAAAGAATGAAGATGGATGAAAATAGATAAATGAAAGACCAATAGAAGTGGCCCGCCCGCCCCCTCCCTCCCCAACCCGACCCCTGCCGACCCCCGCCCAAAATAAATAAATAAATAATAAATATTAAAAAAAAAAAGAATGCGTAGTGGTTAAGCCTTGAACATACAGGTCCTGGGAAAGGACTTGATCTAGGTATGCAGAGACAGTTCAGAGGGGTTGCAGTGTGATCTGAGTGGAGCCATGGAGGTCACTGTCAGCACACTCAGGACTAGGTGGTGGTTTGTCTCCCAATGAGAGTGCCCTGGCTCCACCTAATCCACACCACACCTCAGTGGTAGATCTGGAGCTGAAAGTTTCTGGGAGAGGTCTGCCACAGAGGCAGCACAGATCTCAGGAGGCAGCACAGATCTCAGGAGGCAGCACAGTCACCTAGGTTCCTGCTTTCACTGCCCTGATCCCAAGCCTCAGCCTATGTCTCACCACAACCTCGCACTATATCTAGGACAAACACAGCAGAGAAAGGGATGTGACCGTGGCCTACTCCTGAGCAGAACCACCAATGCCTATACAGGCTGCACATAGGTGCTCTGTGACCAAACAGGCCTCACTTGCTGTGGGGCAGAGGACACACTCAAAGGCAACATAGCCTCATCAAATCTGACCCTCAAAGCTTCTAATCCAACACCCAGAGAACAGACCCGGCTTCTGACAAGGTAGTGACAGCCACTGAGAAGAGAGGAAGCCGTGCCTCACATTCTGCATAGGCTCTAGACAGTCCAGCATGAACCACACCCTCTATTTAGGGAATAATGGCCAGCACAATCAGAGGAATGACATGGCTGGTATAGATACCAAAAGCAGCCCTTACACCAAAAACACTGGACACACACAGCCTGCACCAGGATGCTCCCATGTAAAAATGCCAAGATCACAGTAGACAATCGTTTCTCTTAAATTAATAGAGACAGAGAAAGTTAAGTAAAATGAAAAGTCAGAGGAAATATTTCCAATTAAAAGAACAAAGAAATCCTGTGCAAGCAAAAGCAATGAAATAGAGCTCACCAGTCTACTAAACCCTAAACTCAAAAAGGTAGTAATAAAAAGGTCAGCATACTAATCCAGGATTATACGTATCTATAAAAAACAGAACACTCTCAAAGTAAAAAGTAAAGTAAAATTTTTTAAAAAAGGTCAGCATAAATAAGAAACATTATTGATGGAAATTCAGACCACTGTAATAGGAACTAGAAGCTACAAAAATGAACCAATCAAAACTAGACAATTAATTTACTGAGATAAAAACCAATTACTGGGCTTCCCCTGGTGGTCCAGTGGGTAAGGACACCACCTTGCAGTGCAAGGGGCGCCGGTTCGATCCCTGGCCTGGGAAGATCCCACGTGCTGCGGAGCAGCTGGACCGATGTATCCAATTGCTGAGCCAGAGCTCTGGAGCGCATGCTCCCAGAGCTGGCACTCAGCAACGACAGACGCCACCGCGATGGGAGGCCCACAGGAGCCAAGGAACAAAGACGGATGAAAACAAACAAATGAAAGACCAACAGAAGTGGCCTGCCCGCTCCCCTACCTCCCCAACCCGACCCCCGCCCAAAAATAAATAAATAAATAAATCTTTAAAAAAAAAATTACTTCTTCTTTAGAAGCAATGAATAGCAAAGTAAATGAAACAGAAAAACAAATAACTAGTCTATAAGACAGAATAATAGAAATCACCCAATCAAAATAGCAGACAGAAAGACAAATAAAAAAAATGAAAGCAACATATGAGATCTATGTGACATAAAACATGCCAACCTATACAACAGAGGTTCTAGAAGGAGAAAAAGAGAGATGGATGGAAAATGTGTGTGAAGAAACTATGGCTGAGAGCTTTCTACCCCAAAGAAGGAAACAAGTGTAGGAAACACAGAGGCAGCTAAACAAGATGAACCCAAATAGAGCACACCAAGATATATCAAAATTAACATGACAAAAGTTAAAGAGAAGATTCTAAAGGCAGTAAGGAAAAAACAGAGTCAGTTACAGGGCACCCCTCCCCCATAAAACTACCAGCAGATTTGTCTGCAGAAATTTTGCAGGCAAGAATGACCTATAGATACCAAAAGCAGCCCTTACAAAACACTGGACACACACAGCCTGCACCAGGATGCTCCCATGTAAAAATGCCAAGATCACAGTAGACAATCGTTTCTCTTAAATTAATAGAGACAGAGAAAGTTAAGTAAAATGAAAAGTCAGAGGAAATATTTCCAATTAAAAGAACAAAGAAATCCTGTGCAAGCAAAAGCAATGAAATAGAGCTCACCAGTCTACTAAACCCTAAACTCAAAAAGGTAGTAATAAAAAGGTCAGCATACTAATCCAGGATTATACGTATCTATAAAAAACAGAACACTCTCAAAGTAAAAAGTAAAGTAAAATTTTTTAAAAAAGGTCAGCATAAATAAGAAACATTATTGATGGAAATTCAGACCACTGTAATAGGAACTAGAAGCTACAAAAATGAACCAATCAAAACTAGACAATTAATTTACTGAGATAAAAACCAATTACTGGGCTTCCCCTGGTGGTCCAGTGGGTAAGGACACCACCTTGCAGTGCAAGGGGCGCCGGTTCGATCCCTGGCCTGGGAAGATCCCACGTGCTGCGGAGCAGCTGGACCGATGTATCCAATTGCTGAGCCAGAGCTCTGGAGCGCATGCTCCCAGAGCTGGCACTCAGCAACGACAGACGCCACCGCGATGGGAGGCCCACAGGAGCCAAGGAACAAAGACGGATGAAAACAAACAAATGAAAGACCAACAGAAGTGGCCTGCCCGCTCCCCTACCTCCCCAACCCGACCCCCGCCCAAAAATAAATAAATAAATAAATCTTTAAAAAAAAAATTACTTCTTCTTTAGAAGCAATGAATAGCAAAGTAAATGAAACAGAAAAACAAATAACTAGTCTATAAGACAGAATAATAGAAATCACCCAATCAAAATAGCAGACAGAAAGACAAATAAAAAAAATGAAAGCAACATATGAGATCTATGTGACATAAAACATGCCAACCTATACAACAGAGGTTCTAGAAGGAGAAAAAGAGAGATGGATGGAAAATGTGTGTGAAGAAACTATGGCTGAGAGCTTTCTACCCCAAAGAAGGAAACAAGTGTAGGAAACACAGAGGCAGCTAAACAAGATGAACCCAAATAGAGCACACCAAGATATATCAAAATTAACATGACAAAAGTTAAAGAGAAGATTCTAAAGGCAGTAAGGAAAAAACAGAGTCAGTTACAGGGCACCCCTCCCCCATAAAACTACCAGCAGATTTGTCTGCAGAAATTTTGCAGGCAAGAATTGAAGTTGCATAATATATCCAAAGTCCTAAAAGGGTAAAATACTACACCTACTACAAAAGAAATAGTGAAAGGTCCTTTTTAAATAGAAAAGAAGCAAGAATCTATAGGAATGGGGGAAAACACATTAGGAAAGGCAAATATGTAAAACAACTGATGACTACTTAATAAGCCAGCATGTAGGAAAAAAAAAAACAAAAAAAAATTTTGTAAACACAATTCTAACTATAACCATCAATTTAAAGCAAGCAGATATAGTTATGGGTTAATATACTTGTAATTCAGGGTAATCACAAATCAACATACAAAGGTACACAAAAACCAAAAAGAAAGGGATTCAAATATACAGCAAAAGAAAAACATCAAACCACAAAAGAAGAAACAAAAAGAAGAAAAAATGAACAAAAACTACAAAACAACTGGAAAACAAAAATGAAAATGGCAGTAAATATATACCTATCAATACTTAAGTAAAATGTCAATGGACTGACTGCTTCTATCAAAAACTATAGAGTGGCAAACTGGACAAAAAAGTAAGAACCGAGCTTCCCTGGTGGTCCAGTGGGTAAGGACACTACCTTGCAGTGCAAGGGGCACCAGTTTGATCCCTGGCCTGGGAAGATCCCATGTGCCACAGAGTGGCTGGACCAATGTGACCAACTACTGAGCCAGCATTCTGGAGTGCATGCACCCAGCATTGGCGCTCTGCAACGAGAGAGGCCACAGCAATGGGAGGCTCATATGGGTCAAAGAACAAAGATGGATGAAAACAAATAAATGAAAGACCAACAGAAGTGGCCAAAGGGAAAAAAAAAAACAACAAGAACCCACAACATGCTGCCTAAAAGTGTCTCACTTCAGGGCAAAATATACACATACACTGAAAGTGAGGGGAAAGAAAATCAAATT
Source organism: Tragulus kanchil (assembly GCA_022376925.1). Lineage (NCBI taxonomy): Eukaryota > Metazoa > Chordata > Mammalia > Artiodactyla > Tragulidae > Tragulus > Tragulus kanchil. Next base: position 48,479,207 of record JAIOJX010000029.1, on the reverse strand, counting down.
TCACACAAATACAAATAATAAAAAAATGGGGGTATCAATACTCAGACAAAATAAGACTTCAAAACACAAGTCATAGAGAAAGACAAAGAAGGGCATTATGTAATGATAAAGGAATCAACATAAAAAGATGTTACACTCATTTACATGTATGTACCCAATATAAGGAATGCCATGATCTTGTTTTCTTTTTTTAACATTGAATTTCAAGTTGAACCATAAAGAAAGTTGAGCATCAAAGAATTGATGCTTTCAAATTGTGGTGCTGGAGAAGAATCTTGAGCCCTTAGACAGCAAGGAGATCAAACCAGTCAATTCTAGACGAAGTCAACCTTGAATATTCCTTGGAAGGACTGATGCTGAAGCTTCAGTACTTTTGCCATTTCATGTGAAAAGACCTTGATTCTAGGAAAGATTGAAGGCAAAAGGAGAAGAGGGTGCCAGAGGATGACATGGGTAGATAGCATCACTGACTCAATGGATATGAATGCAATCAAACTCCATGAGCTAGTGAAGGACAGAGAAGCCTGGCATGCTATAGTCCATGAGGTTGCAAAGAGTTGGATACAACTAAGCAACTGAACAACAACAACAACTAACATGTGAAACAAATACTAACTAACATAAAGGGACAAATGGATAATAGTACAATAATAGTAGGAGACTTTAGCGCCCCAATGACATCAATGGAGAAATTACCCAGACAGAATATCAATTTAAAAAAACAGAAGTTCTAAATGACACAACAAATCAATTGGACTTAATTGACATCTACAAGACACAACATCCAAATTTAAAAAAAAAAAAAAACACAACAACAAAACATACATTCTTCTCAAGTATGCATGGAATGTTCTCCAGAATAGACAACATGACGGGTCACAAAATAAGCCCAACAAATATAAGAAGACAGATATCATTTCAAGCATTTTTTTCTGACCAAAATGGTATGAAACTAGAAAGAAAAACAGGGAAAAAACAAAAACGCATGAAGACTGAATAACATGCAACTATAAAAAAACTAACACATCAATAATGAAACCAAAGAATAAATCAGAAAATAGCTTGAAACAAACAAAAATTAAAACAAAACAATACAAAATTTAGGGGATATAGCAAAATAAGACTTCAAAACACAAGTCATAGAGAAAGACAAAGAAGGGCATTATGTAATGATAAAGGAATCAACATAAAAAGATGTTACACTCATTTACATGTATGTACCCAATATAAGGAATGCCATGATCTTGTTTTCTTTTTTTAACATTGAATTTCAAGTTGAACCATAAAGAAAGTTGAGCATCAAAGAATTGATGCTTTCAAATTGTGGTGCTGGAGAAGAATCTTGAGCCCTTAGACAGCAAGGAGATCAAACCAGTCAATTCTAGACGAAGTCAACCTTGAATATTCCTTGGAAGGACTGATGCTGAAGCTTCAGTACTTTTGCCATTTCATGTGAAAAGACCTTGATTCTAGGAAAGATTGAAGGCAAAAGGAGAAGAGGGTGCCAGAGGATGACATGGGTAGATAGCATCACTGACTCAATGGATATGAATGCAATCAAACTCCATGAGCTAGTGAAGGACAGAGAAGCCTGGCATGCTATAGTCCATGAGGTTGCAAAGAGTTGGATACAACTAAGCAACTGAACAACAACAACAACTAACATGTGAAACAAATACTAACTAACATAAAGGGACAAATGGATAATAGTACAATAATAGTAGGAGACTTTAGCGCCCCAATGACATCAATGGAGAAATTACCCAGACAGAATATCAATTTAAAAAAACAGAAGTTCTAAATGACACAACAAATCAATTGGACTTAATTGACATCTACAAGACACAACATCCAAATTTAAAAAAAAAAAAAACACAACAACAAAACATACATTCTTCTCAAGTATGCATGGAATGTTCTCCAGAATAGACAACATGACGGGTCACAAAATAAGCCCAACAAATATAAGAAGACAGATATCATTTCAAGCATTTTTTTCTGACCAAAATGGTATGAAACTAGAAAGAAAAACAGGGAAAAAACAAAAACGCATGAAGACTGAATAACATGCAACTATAAAAAAACTAACACATCAATAATGAAACCAAAGAATAAATCAGAAAATAGCTTGAAACAAACAAAAATTAAAACAAAACAATACAAAATTTAGGGGATATAGCAAAATAAATTCTAAGAAGGCAGCTCACAGCAATACAGGTCTTCCTCAAGAAACAAAAATCTTAAACCTAACTTACTACTTAAAAGAATTAGATAAAGAAGAACAAATAAAACCTGAAGTCAGGAGAAGAAAGAAAATTACAAGGATCAGAGAGAAAATAAATAACATAGACATAAAAAATAATTGAAAAGATAAATAAAACCAAATGCTGACTTTCTGAAAAGATAAGCCCGTCTCACCAAGAAAAAAAGAGAGGACATAAATAAACAAAATAAGACATGAAAAAGGAGAAGAAACAACTGATACCACAGAAATAGAAAAAAGAAAAAAAAAAAAGAGCCTACTATGAAGATATATAAGCCAACAAACTGGAGAACCTAGAAGAAATGGACAAATTTCTAGAAACACACAGCCTGACAAAACTAAGTTAAGGAGAAACAGATGGTTTGAACAGACTGATCACTAACAATAAAATAGAATCTGTAATTTAAAAAATTCTTTACAAACAAAAATTCGGAACTGGTTGGCTTCCCTGAAGAATTCCACCAAACATACAAAGAACTAATACCCATCTTTCTCAAGCTATTCCAAAAAACTGAAGAGGAAGGAGGACTCCAAAATTCATTCTATGAGACCACTATCACCCTGAAAAAAAGAGACAGTAATAGTACAAAAAAAGAAAATTATAGGTTAATATTGTTGATGAATACAGATGCAGAAATCCTCAACAAGATATCAGCAAACCAAAGCCAACAATACAATAAAAAGACCACACACAATGACTAAGTTGGATTCAATCCAAGGTCACAAGGAATGGTTCAACATATGCAAATGAATCAATGACATGTACCGTATTAACAAAAGGAAAGACAAAACCATATGATCATCTTGATAGACACAGAAAAAGCATTTGATAAAATTCAACACTCAGTCATGATTAAAAACTCTGACCAAAGTGGGTATAGAAGTAATATATCTCAATATAATAAAAGTCATTTTTTACAAGCTTATAACCAATATAATATTCAACTGTGAAAAGCCAAAAAACTTCCTAGTGAATTCAAAAAAGAAAAGCATGAAGACTGAATAACATGCAACTATAAAAACTAACACATCAATAATGAAACCAAAGAATAAATCAGAAAATAGCTTGAAACAAACAAAAATTAAAACAAAACAATACAAAATTTAGGGGATATAGCAAAATAAATTCTAAGAAGGCAGCTCACAGCAATACAGGTCTTCCTCAAGAAACAAAAATCTTAAACCTAACTTACTACTTAAAAGAATTAGATAAAGAAGAACAAATAAAACCTGAAGTCAGGAGAAGAAAGAAAATTACAAGGATCAGAGAGAAAATAAATAACATAGACATAAAAAATAATTGAAAAGATAAATAAAACCAAATGCTGACTTTCTGAAAAGATAAGCCCGTCTCACCAAGAAAAAAAGAGAGGACATAAATAAACAAAATAAGACATGAAAAAGGAGAAGAAACAACTGATACCACAGAAATAGAAAAAAGAAAAAAAAAAAAGAGCCTACTATGAAGATATATAAGCCAACAAACTGGAGAACCTAGAAGAAATGGACAAATTTCTAGAAACACACAGCCTGACAAAACTAAGTTAAGGAGAAACAGATGGTTTGAACAGACTGATCACTAACAATAAAATAGAATCTGTAATTTAAAAAATTCTTTACAAACAAAAATTCGGAACTGGTTGGCTTCCCTGAAGAATTCCACCAAACATACAAAGAACTAATACCCATCTTTCTCAAGCTATTCCAAAAAACTGAAGAGGAAGGAGGACTCCAAAATTCATTCTATGAGACCACTATCACCCTGAAAAAAAGAGACAGTAATAGTACAAAAAAAGAAAATTATAGGTTAATATTGTTGATGAATACAGATGCAGAAATCCTCAACAAGATATCAGCAAACCAAAGCCAACAATACAATAAAAAGACCACACACAATGACTAAGTTGGATTCAATCCAAGGTCACAAGGAATGGTTCAACATATGCAAATGAATCAATGACATGTACCGTATTAACAAAAGGAAAGACAAAACCATATGATCATCTTGATAGACACAGAAAAAGCATTTGATAAAATTCAACACTCAGTCATGATTAAAAACTCTGACCAAAGTGGGTATAGAAGTAATATATCTCAATATAATAAAAGTCATTTTTTACAAGCTTATAACCAATATAATATTCAACTGTGAAAAGCCAAAAAACTTCCTAGTGAATTCAAGAATAAGAAAAGGATGCCCACTCTTGGCACTATCCAATGTATCAAATGGAAAAGGGAGCCCTCCTACACTGTTGGTGGGAATATAAGTTGATGCAGCCTCTATGGAAAACAGTATGGGGACTCCTCAGAAAACTAAGAACAGAATTACCATATGCTCTAGCAATCACACTCTTGGGAATATACCTGGACAAAACTATTAATATAATTCAAAAAGATTCTACATGTATCTCCTACGTTCACAGGGATTCCCTTGTAGCTCAGCTGGTAAAGAATCCACCTGCAATGCAGGAGACCCCAGTTCAATTTCTGAGTTGGGAAGATCCTCAGGAGAAGAGGTAGGCTACCTACTCTAGGATTCTTGGATTTCCCTAGTGGCTCAGGTGGTAAAGAATCTGCCTGCAATACAGGAGACCTGGGCTTGATCCCTGGGTTGGGAAAATCCCCTGGAGAAGGGAAAGGCTATCCACTACAATATTCTTGCCTGGAGAATTCCATGGCTCATTCATGGGTCACAAAGAGTCAGACATGACTGAGTGACTATGCTCATAGCAGCACTATTCACAATCACCAAAACATGAAACAATCTAAATGTCCGTTGACAGATAAATGGATAAAGAAGATGTGGTAGATACATACAATAAAAATACTACTCAGCCATAAAAATAATGCCATTTGTGGCAACAGGGATGGACCTAGTGATTATTATACTAAGTGAAGTAAGTCAGAAAGAAAAAGACAAATACCATATGATATCACTTATATGTGGAATCTAAAATATCACACAAATGAACCGATCTACAAAACAGAAACTGACTCACAGACATGGAGAACAGACTTGGTTGCCAAGAGTAGATGGGATGGAGAAGAAAGGACTAGGAATTTGGGGTTGGTAGATGCAAACTCTTACATATAGAACGGATAAATAACAAGGTCCTACTCTATGGCACAGGGAACTATATCCAATCTCCTGGGATAAACTGTAGTAGAAAAATATATCAAGAAAGAACATATCGACATATATAGCTGAGTCATTTGGTTAAACAGTTGAGATTGGCACAATCTCTAAATCAACCACACCTCAATTAAAAAATTCTTCTACAATGGATTCAAATAGAAGGGAAGAGGTAAAATTGTCATTATTCGAAGATGACATGATACTCTATGTATATCCTAAAGTCTTCACACAAAGTTTATTAGAACTAAAATATGAATTCCGTAAGGTAGCAGGATACAAGATTGATGTATACAAATCTGTTGCATTTCTTTACACTAATAATAAAATATCTTAAAGAGAAAGTAAAAAAAAATCCTGTTTAAAAATCACATCAAGTAAGTCAAAAAGAGAAAGACAAGTACAGTATACTAATACATATATATGGAATCTAGTAAAAGGATAATGATAACACACGTAGTGAACCCATGGAAAAACACACAGAGACTAGACATATGGACATTGTCAGGAATGAATAGTGGGTGGGAGACACAGATGGAGTAACATGGAAACCTAAACTATCATATGTGAAAAAGACAGCTATAGTCATTGCACTGTGGGAATAGGAGCTCCTACAAGGGCTTGGTGCGACAGCCTGGAGGGGTGGGATGGCGGCGCCTGGAAAGGGGGAGGGGACCAGGGATATGCATATGACTGATCTGGGAACATACATGTCTGTGAACAACAAAACTCTGTAAAACCTTTAAGATAAATCAGTAAATAAAATTAAAAAGAAAAAGTAGCACTGAAAAAAAGGACCACACTGTATAAACAGATCACATGTGTCAAAAAAAAAAAAAATCTGTGAATTCTTCATGATGCCAGAAACAAAAAAGACAGACTCATTGATTTGCTAGACCCCCATCTTAGTACTCTGAAAACTGGTAAATAAAGGAAATAAATTTTTTAAAAATCACATCAAAAAAATAAAATACCTAAGAGTTAAACTTAACCAAGGAGGTAAAAGTCCTTTATACTGAAAACTATAAACAGTGACTAAGGAAACGTAAGATGATTCAAAGAAGTGGAAAATTATACCAAACTTTTAGATTAGAAGAATTAATATGGTTAAAATAGTCATACTCCCCAAAGAAATCTACAGATTTGATGCAATCTCTATCAAAATATCCATGATATATTTCACAGAACAAGAACAAATAATCCAAAAATTCGTATGAAACCACAAAAGATCCAGATTGCCAAAACAATCCTGAGAAAAAGAACAAAGCAGGAGGCATAACTCTTCCAGATTTCAGACAATACTACAAAGCTACAGTAATCCAAACAACATGGTATCGGCACAAAAACAGGCAATTAGATCAATGAAGGAAAATAGAAAGCCCAGAAATACATGCACACAACTAAAATTAATCTACAGTAAAAGAGGCAAGAATATACAATGGAGAAAAGATAGTCTCTTCAGCAAGTGGTGATGGGAAAACTGGATAGCTACATGTAAACCATGGAAATTAGAACAAAACCACATATCACATACAAAAATAAATTTGAGACGGTTTAATAAATATAAACACATGACAGGGATTTCCCTGGTGGTTCAGTGGTTGAGAATCCATCTGCTAATTCAGGGGACACAGGTTCGATCCTTGGTTTGGGAACTAGGTTACCACATGCCTAGGAGCAACTGAGCCTGTGCATCACAACTACGAAGCCTGTGCTGTAGAGCCTGTGAGCCGCAACTAATGAAGCCCTTGCATCGTGCAGCCTGTGCTCTGCAATAAGAGGAGTCATCACAATGAGAAGTTCACAAGCCACAACTAGAGAAAGTCCACACAGCAACGAAGACCCCGAGCAGCAAAAAAAAAAAAAAGAGAGAAAAGAAAAAAAAAACCAAAATTGACTGAAAATATGACATGATAAAACTCCTAGAAAAGAACATAGGTAAAACATTTTTGGATATAAATTGTAGCAATATTTTCTAGACTCTGTCTACCAAGGTAAAGAAAATCAAAGCAAAAACAAATAAATGGGACCTAATTGAACAAAAGCTTTGCACAGCAAAAGAAACTATAAACAAAGTGAAAAGACAATCTACAGAATGAAAGAAAACGTTAGCAAACAATGCAACTGACAATGGGTTAATACCCAAAAGAGACAAACAGGCCAAACAACTCAATACGAGAAAGCAAAGAACTCAATCAAAAATGAACAGTTATTATTTATTTATTTATTTATTTTTGCTCTAAGTCATCATTTATTTTCATCCATCTTTATTCTTTGGCATGTGTGAGCATCCCATTGCAGTGGCCTCTTTCACTGCAGAGCATTGGCTCTGGGTGCATGCACTCCAGAGTGCTGGCTCATTACTGGACACACCAGCCCAGCCACTCCATGGTACGTGGGATCTTCCTGGGCCAGGGATCGAACCAGTGCCCCTTGCACTGGAAGACAGACTCTTTACACACTGGACTACCAGAGAAGCCCTATTTATTTATTTATTAATAATAAAGCTATTATTTCAACAACTTTAGATGTAATATACCCTAAGTGTATTATACTCTATATTGAGTCACTATGTTGTACACCTGAAAGTAATATAATATTATAAATCAATTTAATTTCAATAAAAAATAATTAATATAATAGAAAAAAATGAGAAGACCTAAATAACATTTCTCTAAAGAAGATAAACAGATGGCCGATAAATATATGAAAAAATGCTCAACAATGCTAACTATTAGAGAAAAGGAAATCAAAAACACAATGAGATATTATTACCTCACACCTGTCAAAATGGCTATCATGAAAAAGTATACCAAAAGAAAAAAAAACAATGCTGGAGAGAATGTGGAGAAAAGAATCCCACCTACACTGTTGGTAAGAATGTAAATTGCTACTATGGAAAACAGTATGTGGGTTCCTCCAAAAACTTTAAACTGAGCTACCGTATGATTCTTCCATCCCATTCCTGGGTATATATCCAGAAAAGATGAAAACTCTAGTTTAAAGAGATACATGCACCCCAACATCCACAGCAGCACTATTTATACTAATCAAGTCATGGAAACAATCCAAGTGTCTATCAACAGATAACTGGCTTAAGATACAATATGTATGTTACATGTCACACACACACATGTGTGTATATACAGATGATGGAATATTACTCATCCACAAAGAGGAATGAAATATTGCCATGTGCAGCAACATGGATGGGCCTAGAGAATAATATATTTAGTGACGTTAAGTCAGACAGAGAAAGACAAATATACGGTATCATTCATATGTGGTATCGGAAAAAACACAAATGAATCTATTTATAAAACAGAAACAGATTCACAGACATAGGAAACAAACTTATGACTAAAAAAGGGGAAAGGGAAGAGGGAGAGAGACAAATTGGAAGTATAGGATAACAGAAACAAACTATTATACATAAAATAGATAAGTAACAAGAATTTGCTCTATATCACACAGAATTATATTCAATATCTTGTAATAATATATAATGGAAAATAATCTTAAAAATGCACATATACATAACTGAGTCACCTTGCTGTATACCTGAAACTAACACAATCTTGTAAATCAACTATACTTCAATTTAAAAAAGAAAGAATATACATGGGGCTTTGTTCATATGTGTAAGAGTCTGCTTATCAATAAGAGGTGGATAAAAATGGGGCAGAAAGAAGAGGGGAAAGTATCATGGTAGCAGTAGAAGATAAAGCAATACTTTTCTGACAATTTTTTCTATATAGCTACAATTCTTAGAACCATAGTAATGTTTCACACACCTTCACAAAGCCCCCTCTCCATGAATAAACAAACAAAACCAAACACAGAGGAATCCAACACTATCAAAGGAATGTATTAATAACTATATAACCCATGAATAACAATTCCAATGATAGGGGAGAGGAAAAGAACTAACTTCTCTAACTTTGGAAAAGAGTGTGTTGATAGAACTCTGTAATGCTAAAGACAAACAAAACTACATAAATGCTATAGTAATCCTCTCAGTAAATGTATTTCTCACAGGAATATGGGTTAACAAATTTGAAACTTCTCTGTGGGTACAACAGGATAAGGGAATATTATCCACTCCAGTATTCTTGCCTGGGAAATCCCACAGACAGAGGAACTTGGTGGGCTACAGTCCATAGGGTCACAAGGAGTCAGACATGACTGAGTGACTAACACTTCACTTTCGTAATAAAAGAAGGAAGGGAGGGAGGGAGGAAGAGAGAGAGAGAGGGAAACAAAATAAAAAGCAAGCAAGCAAGGAGTGGATTTAAACCCATAAGATAAGTATCTATGAGTTCACACTGATATAAGTAACTGAATAAATGGCAGAAAATAGTTATTTTACAAAAAGAATTTCAATTAATAAATGTAACAGGTAAGAGTGAAGTACTGATAGAAAATCACCATTAGATGAACACCGCAGTAAGAACTGTTGCAATCAAGTTCCTCTGATGAATCGTAGTATCAGTGAATGAAAGTTTGAGGAGAAACAAGACTTACGGACCCATAAACTATCATTTTCTAGGTTATTTATTAACTACAGAAGGAAACTAGTTACTTTACAGTGGAGAAAACCAGCAGACAGCACCTCAGTCAAGTGAAGATTAGTAACACCAGTAATAACATATATGTACTGACATTAAGAATTCCTTAATTCAATATAATTTCTGTGGTTGTCTTATCAAAAATTGCATAATCTCTTTCTAATCATGAGAAAATACTAGACAAATTCAAATTGAGGGACATTCTACAAAATAACTGATGAGTAATTTTCAAAATTATCAAGCTTATGAAAGACTGAGGATCTGTCACAGTAGACTAAGGGAGGAATAACAAGCTAATGCAATGTAGGATCTTAGGCAGTATCCTGGATCAGAAGAAAAGACATTAGTGGAAACACTGGTGAAGTGTGAATAAGTTTTTTTTATTACTTTTGGAACTTTTTATTACTTTTGGAACTTTTCTGCAAGTGTATTAAAGTTCAAAATAAATGCCTTTAAAAAGTAAACCCGTATGTGCTTAAGTTACTTTATTATTACTCAGATATTACATATAGTCAAAGGTAATCCTAACTGATGAATTTAGCTAAGAAATCATTCAAGAGAAAAAATACTTTGCTTGTTCAATACAAACAAGAGTTTCCCCTTGTGACATGAGGATAAAGAATGTGAACTTTACCTAAAATTGCAGAGAGGTTTGAAAACTGTGGTGCCTTCTCTACTGTTACTGCTTTACTGGTGTCCAAAAGAGTGGAATTCTTCCATGGCATGTTTTCTTCCAACATGGGACACTCCCAATCTAAAAAAGCAGAGAGGAATGCACAAAAGTTTGAACAATAGCAGTCAAGTGGCAGGGTACCTTTTTCTCCCAAGTTTAGGTCCCTAGCCCATACCATGCAATAGTAATTGAAGAAAGTTTGGGTGAAGCATAAAGACAAGCCTTGATGACCTCATGATATTAAATAATCTCTGGGCCATTGCAACGTCCAAATAGTCTCACTTCCTTTCCCTACTTTTCCACTGTCCTCATACATTTATATAGCATATTTAGTTAGTCCAATATTCAATGTAGACATTATGATGCAAATTTTCATAAAAATGCCATCTTTAACTCTTGTGGTACACCATGACCAACTTTCATTTTTCCTGGAGTCGATAAAAGTCTTCTTTGTTTATATTTCTCTGTATTCTTCATGCATTTAATCTTAAACCTTACCAAACTGTATAAATCCATTCTCTGATGTTCTGAAATTTCATACTGCTCTGTCTTGATGCTTTTCATCTATCATGGCTAGGCACAGTATAGCCCTTTTAACCCAGATATCATGTTCCCTAGCTCTGGGAAATTCTCTTGAGTTATATCTTTGGTGATTTTCCTCCTCTGTTTATTTCATTATCTTTTTCTGGAACTCCTATTATTGGATGTTAGATTTCATATACTGCTTCTCTAATTTACCTTTCTCCATTTTTAATTTTTTTAAATTTTTTGTTCGTGAAAACATGTTTTATTTAAATAAGGGTTTAAATACATTATGTAACATTAAAACTGAAGGGGAAGAAAGGAAAGAGAAAAACAAACAAAAAACCAGTTTGTTAATTCACATAACACTGGGCAGCTATTGGTAGTCAAGTTGCAAGCTCTACAGCTATGTGACTAATAGATCGGTTTGAAATTTGTTCCCTTGTCAGAAGTTTAAGTGATGGAAGGTTGGCCTCATATTCTAGCGTGGACATCGACTAGCTAGGATATGTCTGGTCAAAAAGATCTCAGTGGCAAGCCAGATGTCCTATCACCTCACTAGAAGGAGGGGTTTCACTGTTACTGCTTTACTGGTGTCCAAAAGAGTGGAATTCTTCCATGGCATGTTTTCTTCCAACATGGGACACTCCCAATCTAAAAAAGCAGAGAGGAATGCACAAAAGTTTGAACAATAGCAGTCAAGTGGCAGGGTACCTTTTTCTCCCAAGTTTAGGTCCCTAGCCCATACCATGCAATAGTAATTGAAGAAAGTTTGGGTGAAGCATAAAGACAAGCCTTGATGACCTCATGATATTAAATAATCTCTGGGCCATTGCAACGTCCAAATAGTCTCACTTCCCTTTCCCTACTTTTCCACTGTCCTCATACATTTATATAGCATATTTAGTTAGTCCAATATTCAATGTAGACATTATGATGCAAATTTTCATAAAAATGCCATCTTTAACTCTTGTGGTACACCATGACCAACTTTCATTTTTCCTGGAGTCGATAAAAGTCTTCTTTGTTTATATTTCTCTGTATTCTTCATGCATTTAATCTTAAACCTTACCAAACTGTATAAATCCATTCTCTGATGTTCTGAAATTTCATACTGCTCTGTCTTGATGCTTTTCATCTATCATGGCTAGGCACAGTATAGCCCTTTTAACCCAGATATCATGTTCCCTAGCTCTGGGAAATTCTCTTGAGTTATATCTTTGGTGATTTTCCTCCTCTGTTTATTTCATTATCTTTTTCTGGAACTCCTATTATTGGATGTTAGATTTCATATACTGCTTCTCTAATTTACCTTTCTCCATTTTTAATTTTTTTAAATTTTTTGTTCGTGAAAACATGTTTTATTTAAATAAGGGTTTAAATACATTATGTAACATTAAAACTGAAGGGGAAGAAAGGAAAGAGAAAAAAACAAACAAAAAACCAGTTTGTTAATTCACATAACACTGGGCAGCTATTGGTAGTCAAGTTGCAAGCTCTACAGCTATGTGACTAATAGATCGGTTTGAAATTTGTTCCCTTGTCAGAAGTTTAAGTGATGGAAGGTTGGCCTCATATTCTAGCGTGGACATCGACTAGCTAGGATATGTCTGGTCAAAAAGATCTCAGTGGCAAGCCAGATGTCCTATCACCTCACTAGAAGGAGGGGGTTTCTCTAAGCTCTGCCCACTGGTCACGCTGAAGATCTCAGGGGATCCTTGCCTGACCACCAAGGGCTCCTTCTCACAGTTCAGCTGCCTCGCCTCATCTTCCACTTTCCGCCTCTTTGAGGGCTGTTCAGGTGGTGACATTCTCTCGAGGAAGGGAACTCTGCACGAGGAGCTGCCAAGGAGTTTCCGGCCAGACATAGCCATCTGTGATCTTGGGGCTTTGGACTTGGCTAAAACATCACTTGTGATTGCCTTGTTTCAAGCTGGACAATGCCAGGCGCTTACTGCTTGACTTCTGTTTAAATGAGGGACTTTAAGACTAGACAGCATGGCTCTTTTCAGTTTATTGCATGAAGGAGTTACACTAGTCCAAGTTAAAAGCAGACCCCAAATGGTTACATTATACACACTATGCGGTTTTTAAACTTGTGACAAGGGACAGAAGGGAAATTCTACTCATTGCAAGGAAATCCTCACTTAAGCTTCAGTGAGCTAAAATGCACTTAAAACCCATGAACCTTCAGCTGGTCATCCTTAGCCAGTCCAATCTCTATGAGGAACTGGCATATGTTCTTGTGCTGGTCACCCTGTAGCTAAATTACTTCTCCATATTCTCGATGCTCAATTACAGTACCACTGCAGTCAAATTTCTTCTTAAACACCTTCACTAGTTTCTTTTTATCATAATCATCAGCAATCCCTTGGACAGTAGTAGTAAGGGTGCTCCTGCCATTTCTCTGTTGAATTCTTATATGGATATAATCCTCAGTGCCAGCAGGAAGCAGATCATCACTCTTACTTGCATCAGCAAAGGGGTCGAAAGAGTAGAGGTTCTGGATAGTGGGCATATGATACGATTCCTTTTCCTCCGTGGAAATGGCCTGTGGCAGGTGGCGGCAGGAGAAGGCGGGCGGGGGGCCAGAGCGTCGGGAAGCAAGGGGGCTCCAGGGGGAGGCTGCTGAGTCCTTGGCAGTGGATTAATGACTGGGCCTTTTTTTTTTTTTTTCTCTTTCCCCTCCTGACTTTTTTTTTTCCTGGGAAATCTCAACTTATCTTCTAATCTTTCTACTGAGTTTTCCATCCTGCTATTGCATTTAACTTATTCTCTGAATATTCTTCCCCCACCTTTTTTTTTACAGCATCCTATTCCTATTGAATTGAATATATATATATATATATATACACACACACACATATATATATATATGTGTATGTATATATCAAGGAAGACTTTTTTCCCCAGTATCTTGTCTTCCTTTTTCTGCTTGGTTTATGCTCTTGTTTTTAATTTTATTGTGGTGGGAACACTTAATATGAGACCCACCCTCAAATCTGTAAGAGTACATTAGAGTATTATTAACTATAGACACAATGTTGTACAGCAGATCTCTAGAAGCTATTCATCTTGCATAACTGAAACCATACCTGTTGAACAGCAACTCCCCACATCCCCGTCTCCCTGGGCCCTGGCAACCAACATTCTACTCTCAACTTCTATAATCTGACTACTTTAGATATCTCATACAAGTAGAATCATATAGTATTTTTCTTCCTGTGACTAGCTTATTTCACTTGTCATAATGTTCTCAAAGTTCTTCTATAGTGTTGCATATGGCATGATTTCCTTCTTTTTTAAGGCTGAATAATATTCCTCTGCATGTATATACCATATTTTCTTTATTTATTCCCATCAGTAGTCACTTAGGTTGTTTACACACTGGGTTATTGTGAAAAGGCACGTGGGAGTTCAAATATCTCTTCCAGATCCTAATTGCAATTATTTTGAATAAACACCCAGAAGTGTGATTGCTGGATCACATATGATATTTATGTTTTTTTTGTTGTTGTTGTTTGGCCACTTCTACTGGTCTTTCATCCACCCATTTTCATCCATTTTTGTTCTTCTGGCCTCTGTGGGCCTCCCATCGCAGTGGCCTCTCTCGCTGCAGAGCACCAGCTCCAGGCACATGCGCTCCAGAGCTCTGGCTTGATAATCAGACACATTGGTTCAGCCGCTCCGCGGCACATGGGATCTTCCCAGGGCAGGGATCGAACCAGTGCCCCTTGCACTGCAAGGCGGTGTCTTTACCCACTGGGCTACCAGGGAAGGCCTGTTTTTAACTTTTTGAGTAACTTTAGCCATACTGTTTTTCCATTGCAGTTTCTCTATTTTACATTCCGATCAACAGTGTACAAAAGGAGGTTCAATAACTCCATATCCCTGGCAACACTTACATTAAAAAAAAATGACCCTAATAGTTATGAGGTGATATCTCACTGTGATCTTGATTTACATTACTCTGATGGTTAGTGATGCTTTCATATACCTGTTGGCCATGTGACTGTCTTCTTTTGGGTGGGGGATATGTTTACTCAAGTTCTTGGGAATTTTTTCAAATCAAGTTATTTGGATTTTTTCCTGTTGAACTGTGGGAGTTTCAGATATATTTTGGATATTAACCCCTTATCAGATATGCAAACATTCTCCATTTTTATAGGTTACATTTTGATTCTGTTGATTGTTTCTATGCTGTGCAGAAGTCTTTTAGTTTTATCTAGGCCCACTTATCGAATTCTGCTTCAGCTGCCTGTGCCTTTGGCGTCACATCCAATAAACAACTGCCAAGGCCGACTGTCACGAAGCTTTTCCCCTATGCTTTCTTCTATGAGTTTACAGTTTCTGGTATCACACTTAAGTCCTTACTACATTTTGAGCTGACTTTTATGTATAATATAGGCTAACGGTCCAATTTCATTCTTTTGTATATGGATATCCAGTTTTGCCAATATCATTTGTTGACGAGACTATTTCTCCCACATTGTGTACTCTTGGCACTCCTGTTAAAGATCAAGTGTCCATATACCTATGGATTTAGTTACGGGCTCTCTATTCTGTCCTGCTGGTCTATGTAGAGTCTTTGTGCCAGTATTATGTTACATTTACTGTAGTTTTGCAATATACTTTGGAATCAGTTTAAGTGTTGATTTTCTATCCAGATGTTAGTTATATCCATTATTACAAGTGGAAGTACTGAAGTCTCCTACTATGACTGTACGCCTATTCTACCTTTAGTTCTGCCAGAGTTTACTTTATGTTAGGTGCCCTGCTATTGGGTGGATGTTTATTCATAATTGTTAAGTGTTTCTGATGAATTTTTTTAGTTATATAGCATTTTACCTTGTCTCTTACAATAGTTCCTTAATTAAAGTCTGTTTTTATCTGATGTAAGTATACTCCTCCCCACCTCCACTTTTCCTATAGGACTCTCACAATGCATATACTCATCTGTTTTCCTGCGCTCTGTTTAAATCTCAAACTTTCCTCATTTTTAAATATTCTTTTTCCTTTTTGCTCCTCTGACTGGATAACTGCAAATGACTTATTTTGAGTTTGACCCCGATTGATCTTTACCTTTTTAAAGTGCCCAATTTTTTGGGTTTTTTTTTTAAATTTCTTTTCAACTCAAGTTATTTGGATTTTTTCCTGTTGAACTGTGGGAGTTTCAGATATATTTTGGATATTAACCCCTTATCAGATATGCAAACATTCTCCATTTTTATAGGTTACATTTTGATTCTGTTGATTGTTTCTATGCTGTGCAGAAGTCTTTTAGTTTTATCTAGGCCCACTTATCGAATTCTGCTTCAGCTGCCTGTGCCTTTGGCGTCACATCCAATAAACAACTGCCAAGGCCGACTGTCACGAAGCTTTTCCCCTATGCTTTCTTCTATGAGTTTACAGTTTCTGGTATCACACTTAAGTCCTTACTACATTTTGAGCTGACTTTTATGTATAATATAGGCTAACGGTCCAATTTCATTCTTTTGTATATGGATATCCAGTTTTGCCAATATCATTTGTTGACGAGACTATTTCTCCCACATTGTGTACTCTTGGCACTCCTGTTAAAGATCAAGTGTCCATATACCTATGGATTTAGTTACGGGCTCTCTATTCTGTCCTGCTGGTCTATGTAGAGTCTTTGTGCCAGTATTATGTTACATTTACTGTAGTTTTGCAATATACTTTGGAATCAGTTTAAGTGTTGATTTTCTATCCAGATGTTAGTTATATCCATTATTACAAGTGGAAGTACTGAAGTCTCCTACTATGACTGTACGCCTATTCTACCTTTAGTTCTGCCAGAGTTTACTTTATGTTAGGTGCCCTGCTATTGGGTGGATGTTTATTCATAATTGTTAAGTGTTTCTGATGAATTTTTTTAGTTATATAGCATTTTACCTTGTCTCTTACAATAGTTCCTTAATTAAAGTCTGTTTTTATCTGATGTAAGTATACTCCTCCCCACCTCCACTTTTCCTATAGGACTCTCACAATGCATATACTCATCTGTTTTCCTGCGCTCTGTTTAAATCTCAAACTTTCCTCATTTTTAAATATTCTTTTTCCTTTTTGCTCCTCTGACTGGATAACTGCAAATGACTTATTTTTGAGTTTGCTAATTCTTCCTTCTGATTGATCTTTACCTTTTTTAAAGTGCATTGTTTTCTTCAACTCTAATATTTCTTTTTGGTTCTTTAAATCTTTTATCTCTTTATTAAAATTCTCACTTTTTCCATACATTGTTCTCCTCAGCTCTTTATGAACATTTGTTGAACATCTTTATGACAATTATTTTGAATTCTTTGTCAAGTAGTTCATATATTTCCATTTAATTAGGGTCACTTTCTGGAGCTTTATCTTTTTCCCACTTTTTGGACCATGTTTCCCTGTTTCTTCTTTTTAATGGTATGTGTTGGCGCACATTAGAAAAAATACCCACCTTTCCCAGTCTTCCCATACAGGCCTTGTACAGAAGAAGACTTTCCCCAGTCCTTCCAACCAGAGAGTCTGGGATTCTTTCAAACCTTCTTACTAGTTCAAAGCAGAGTCTTTGTTCTTGGTGGCCATTAAGACACCAAGGTGTACACTAGGCAGCTACAGTACACCAAGTCCCATCACTGCTCTAAGACAGAGGAGACGAAACCTACTCCCTTGGGCAGCCCCCAGAAATGCTGGAATGTTGAACACAGTCCAATCTTCCCCTCCTCAAAGAGAAGCTGAGATTTAGTGAATGTTTTCTGCTAGGATAAACTGCTATCTTTGTTTCAGCACTCATCAGACTTCTAGAGTTATGTCAGGTCCCATCAGCACTCCGAGACAGACTGTCCAGTAGTCAATTCTTTGGTTATTCTCAGATATTTGAGAACTTTTGGCACATTGTTCAGTCCTTTCGCTCCCTCTCGAAGGAAAAGCTGGGAGCTGAAGGTTTTCTGCCAATTGTATAGTACTGTACTGGGGATGGAATTATGATGAAAGGGTGTCTTGAATTTTCCTACTGGCTTTGATTGCTGCAACTTGTAGTCCCTTTTGACAAAAAATTTTTTCTATGTTTTAGTTATATAGCATTTTACCTTTTAATGTTTTTAAACTTTTTAAACTCCTCCCCACCTCCACTTTTCCTATAGGACTCTCACAATGCATATACTCATCTGTTTTCCTGCGCTCTGTTTAAATCTCAAACTTTCCTCATTTTTAAATATTCTTTTTCCTTTTTGCTCCTCTGACTGGATAACTGCAAATGACTTATTTTTGAGTTTGCTAATTCTTCCTTCTGATTGATCTTTACCTTTTTTAAAGTGCATTGTTTTCTTCAACTCTAATATTTCTTTTTGGTTCTTTAAATCTTTTATCTCTTTATTAAAATTCTCACTTTTTCCATACATTGTTCTCCTCAGCTCTTTATGAACATTTGTTGAACATCTTTATGACAATTATTTTGAATTCTTTGTCAAGTAGTTCATATATTTCCATTTAATTAGGGTCACTTTCTGGAGCTTTATCTTTTTCCCACTTTTTGGACCATGTTTCCCTGTTTCTTCTTTTTAATGGTATGTGTTGGCGCACATTAGAAAAAATACCCACCTTTCCCAGTCTTCCCATACAGGCCTTGTACAGAAGAAGACTTTCCCCAGTCCTTCCAACCAGAGAGTCTGGGATTCTTTCAAACCTTCTTACTAGTTCAAAGCAGAGTCTTTGTTCTTGGTGGCCATTAAGACACCAAGGTGTACACTAGGCAGCTACAGTACACCAAGTCCCATCACTGCTCTAAGACAGAGGAGACGAAACCTACTCCCTTGGGCAGCCCCCAGAAATGCTGGAATGTTGAACACAGTCCAATCTTCCCCTCCTCAAAGAGAAGCTGAGATTTAGTGAATGTTTTCTGCTAGGATAAACTGCTATCTTTGTTTCAGCACTCATCAGACTTCTAGAGTTATGTCAGGTCCCATCAGCACTCCGAGACAGACTGTCCAGTAGTCAATTCTTTGGTTATTCTCAGATATTTGAGAACTTTTGGCACATTGTTCAGTCCTTTCGCTCCCTCTCGAAGGAAAAGCTGGGAGCTGAAGGTTTTCTGCCAATTGTATAGTACTGTACTGGGGATGGAATTATGATGAAAGGGTGTCTTGAATTTTCCTACTGGCTTTGATGTGACTAGTTTCAAGCTTGCCTGGAGTCCCTCAACTAGTTT
This sequence comes from Tragulus kanchil, assembly GCA_022376925.1. NCBI lineage: Eukaryota > Metazoa > Chordata > Mammalia > Artiodactyla > Tragulidae > Tragulus > Tragulus kanchil. The sequence goes on along the minus strand of JAIOJX010000029.1, from coordinate 48,459,845 downwards.
TGAGATTTCTCACAAAATAATTAGTCCATATATTGTTGTTGAATTCATGTGTCAGTGGGGAAAGGCAGGTCTAGGTTTTCCTATTCCAACACCTTACTGACTTACTACATTTGTCTTTGTTTTGATCTCTGTTTTATATTAAAGGATTCCTCAGGAGTCTGGTAGTCTTTGTCTTGTGCTCATATTTGAAAGAGCATCCTAAATGACTAAATGGGATCTCTATGGCCTAGCTGGGGCTGGCCACATAGGTAGCTTCACTGTAGTGTTCTTGTCAGTTTCACTAAGGGACTACCGAGGTCAGTATCTTCAGACTTTTAAGATTGCTCAGATTTTTCAGGGGAAAAAAACCTTACATTTTCCTCCCTAGAAGTTTCAATTCTGAGTGCTAGCATTCTGGAAGCTGAGCAGATAAATGGACTATTGGGTTAGGAAGAGAATAGGCACTGGGTGAGTAGGTCCCACAATTTGGAACATATGCTTGCATTTAACCTACCCGCCCCTTTTGGCATTCACTACGGTATTTGAAGCAGTAGGCTTTTTCTGTATAATAAATAGTACTGAAATCTCAGTGATATAAAATGAAAGCATTTCTTCTTTTTTTTTTTTGTCCACTTCTATCAGTTTTTCATTTATCTATTCTCATCCATCTTTGTTCTTTGGCCCATGTGGGCCTCTCATCGCAGTGGCCTCTGTCGCTGCAGAGCACAGGCTCTGGGCGCATGCACTCCAGAGCTCCTGCTCGGTAGTTGGACACATTGGTCCAGCCGCTCTGCGACATGTGGGATCTTCCCAGGCCAGGGATCAAATCAGTGCCCCTTGCACTGCAAGGCAGTGTCCTTACCCACTGGACCACCAGGGAAGCCCAAAAGCATTTCTTTCTTATACCCATCTACTACTTGGCTCAAGTGGTCTACGTCAGCTTGATCAAGCCGTCTCCAGCTGATCCAGGTGATCAGCTGGGGCAGCTCTCTGAAGTCTTCAGTCTGCCTGGGGCCATCCCACTCTTATCTGGAGTATCTGGGTATCTCTTATTCTGGAGTCCCACAAGAGAGGTAGAAGCTATTTAGGATATACCTATGCTCCCTGAGTCACAATAGTGCAACTTATGAGATTTTTTTCTATCATAAGCGAAGAAGGTTTGTATTTTTCTTGTGATAGCAAAAGAATAAGAGGACAAGCCCAATCATGTACGTACATATCAAAGGGTTGCTCATGTTTCACTTACTGATCTCCATGTCACCCAAAGTAAGTCATATGGCCAACCTCAAAGCTAAGAGTGGGAAAGTACACTTCACCCACTATAAGGCTATGATGAGGGTATGGCTATATATAGCTACTACAGGGGAAGGCATAATTGGGACTAACATTTCAAAATACCATGGTATCCTTGCTATTAACAGTGCCTACTATCCTCTAGTCCAGAGTCCCTTTGTTTCAAAACACCCTAAAGAATAAATCTCTAGGAAAGAGAAGTCATCATATCTTCATGTTTTGGATACAGCTTTTTACAAGCCACACCGAAAGGTTTTCTGGGATACTACAGTATTGTACAAGCTGGCTTGTTTCTGGGGTATGCCTACTGCTGTTGATTAAGGATTCAGCTTTTTCACATCTGCTTTATCAAACCATTTGCTCTTAGCTTTCCAAACTTTATTCTCCCCCATTTTCTTTATCCTTACATGTCTATGTCTTTTTTTAAAAAGTCCTTACTTGTCATTGCACAAAGCTGTAAAGGAAGGGAGTATGTTCAATCTGCATCATTAATAAAAGTCTTTTAATTATACATACGGCAAATGTCAATAACTTTGCCAATTTGTAGAAAAAAATTTAAGCTGGGAGATGGTCTAATTAACCTCTGAGTTACTGAAAAGTAAGAGAAGCATAGGAAATAAAAGACAGCCCATAGTTCAAGAGAACAAATATATATATATATATATATTATGTATAAAACTGTTTGATATTAATAACCGGATACATATATTACATGTAAATGCTCCTCTCTTCATCCTTTCCTGATGAGACAGCTTTTGATCTATGGCCCTATGTGACTAACCATGGAACACAATGGATAGTGGGAAGAGAAGATTTTGGTGAAGAAGGTAAGTATACCTTCTCAAAAGGAACATTATTTATTGCAGGATTTGTAGACAAAGGAGCAGTTTCTATGGTAGAGCAACTTAAGGTTGAAATTACTTTCTTACCTGAATAATCTGGTCCTCTGAAGAGCTCAGGTGATGGGAAGCTACTTAAACTCTCTTTGGAAACCTTTTTGTAAGAGTCTGTAACTGAACTACTAAGAAGAAGGTTTGTATTTTTCTTGTGATAGCAAAAGAATAAGAGGACAAGCCCAATCATGTACGTACATATCAAAGGGTTGCTCATGTTTCACTTACTGATCTCCATGTCACCCAAAGTAAGTCATATGGCCAACCTCAAAGCTAAGAGTGGGAAAGTACACTTCACCCACTATAAGGCTATGATGAGGTATGGCTATATATAGCTACTACAGGGAAGGCATAATTGGGACTAACATTTCAAAATACCATGGTATCCTTGCTATTAACAGTGCCTACTATCCTCTAGTCCAGAGTCCCTTTGTTTCAAAACACCCTAAAGAATAAATCTCTAGGAAAGAGAAGTCATCATATCTTCATGTTTTGGATACAGCTTTTTACAAGCCACACCGAAAGGTTTTCTGGGATACTACAGTATTGTACAAGCTGGCTTGTTTCTGGGGTATGCCTACTGCTGTTGATTAAGGATTCAGCTTTTTCACATCTGCTTTATCAAACCATTTGCTCTTAGCTTTCCAAACTTTATTCTCCCCCATTTTCTTTATCCTTACATGTCTATGTCTTTTTTTAAAAAGTCCTTACTTGTCATTGCACAAAGCTGTAAAGGAAGGGAGTATGTTCAATCTGCATCATTAATAAAAGTCTTTTAATTATACATACGGCAAATGTCAATAACTTTGCCAATTTGTAGAAAAAATTCAAGCTGGGAGATGGTCTAATTAACCTCTGAGTTACTGAAAAGTAAGAGAAGCATAGGAAATAAAAGACAGCCCATAGTTCAAGAGAACAAATATATATATATATATATATATTATGTATAAAACTGTTTGATATTAATAACCGGATACATATATTACATGTAAATGCTCCTCTCTTCATCCTTTCCTGATGAGACAGCTTTTGATCTATGGCCCTATGTGACTAACCATGGAACACAATGGATAGTGGGAAGAGAAGATTTTGGTGAAGAAGGTAAGTATACCTTCTCAAAAGGAACATTATTTATTGCAGGATTTGTAGACAAAGGAGCAGTTTCTATGGTAGAGCAACTTAAGGTTGAAATTACTTTCTTACCTGAATAATCTGGTCCTCTGAAGAGCTCAGGTGATGGGAAGCTACTTAAACTCTCTTTGGAAATCTTGTCCTCTGTGTAAGAGTCTGTAACTGAACTACTAAGAAGAGAGCTAGAAATATCATGCTGCAAACTTAGTCCTGTAGAATAAACAAACAAAACAAGTAAAAGGTCTCAATAGTACACAGATTAAAAATCCTTAGACTTTAAATTTTTAGAAATACACTTGCAGTTGTATACTAGTAAGGTAAAATTACACATAAAGCTGAAAAGGCATACTATAGTATACAACCTTAAATCGTACTTGAACTTCAGCCTTAGAAAATAATTCTATTTTTGATATGAAGAAAATGCAATATAAAGCCCTTCCACTGTTTTTCAAAGTTTTACAAATTTATTCCTTCCCTACTTTGGTTCAGTTATAATTCTTGACTCAAAAATACAAGTTTTCTCAACTACATTTTAATAAAAAATAAATATAAATAAAATGTATATCTAGTTTTTAATGCAAGTTTTATATATAAGTAACCCACTAACTGTAAACTAACTAGCTGAGAAGAAAGGGTGATTCTAGTTAGTCCATTTAAAAAACAATGAGCATAACATAGACTCAAAGGAACATAGACCAAAAGAACTGAACAGAGCCCAGAAATAAGACTTACAAATGTTAAGAGTAACTTATTTTCAATCAAGATGCAAAGGTAGCTTCATGGAGAAGGAATATTCTTTTAAACAAATTATGCTAGAACAACTGCATATCCATATGCAAAAGCAAAACAAAATAACCTGCACTCATATCTTCCATCATATAAAAAAGTAACTATGGGGCTCCCCTGGTGGTCCAGTGGATACGGACACCGCCTTGCAGTGAAAGGGGTGCCGGTTCAATTCCTGGCCTGGGAAGATCCCACGTGCAGCTGAGAGGCTGGACCAATGTGTCCAATTACCGAGCCGGAGCTCTGGGGGTGCATGCACCCAGAGCCGGAGCTCTGTGACAACAGACGCCACCGCGATGGGAGGCCCACATGGGTCAAAGAACAAAGATGGGTGAAAATAGATAAACGAAAGACCAATAGAAGTGACCTGCCCGCCCCCCTCCCTCCCCCGCCCCCACAAAAAAGTAACTCTAAATGCATCATGATTCTAAATGCAAAAGCTAAAACTACAAAACTTCTACAAAAAACCAAGGAGAAAATCTTCATGACACTGAGTTAGGTAAATATTTATTTGATATCGCATTAAAAGGATGATCCATAAAGCAATAGCAGAAGTGCGTTCGGCTCCAGCGGATCTGTGATGGAACAGACCTAGGGACGCTCCTTGCTCCAGCCTCCAACCACCCTCCAGCCTTTTTTCAGTCGTAACTTTTGGAGTCAGCCATTTAGCTGTCCTCAACCACCGGAAGCAGCCACTATTTTCTGAGCTTAAGTCTTTACTACCAAACTATTCCAACATGATAAAACAGAGGTCAACACTAACAGAAACTGGTGGGGTGTAGGGTCAGGGATGAAAGGAGAACATTACTCTTAAAACCCATTATCTTCTGCCCTGTAGTTGACTTATACCTATCTCTGCTCATCCATTACCTACCTGAAACAACTGTTTATCTTTCACATTTTGACCTTGCCACAACTTTTCTTTCACTCCAATCCCCTCAAAGTTGACAACTGCTTTTCCTATTTGGCCACCTCCTCCAGCCACCAGTGCAACACTTAAATTGATTCAAAACATAGACCAATAGAACTGAACAGAGCCCAGAAATAAGACTTACAAATGTTAAGAGTAACTTATTTTCAATCAAGATGCAAAGGTAGCTTCATGGAGAAGGAATATTCTTTTAAACAAATTATGCTAGAACAACTGCATATCCATATGCAAAAGCAAAACAAAATAACCTGCACTCATATCTTCCATCATACAAAAGTAACTATGGGGCTCCCCTGGTGGTCCAGTGGATACGGACACCGCCTTGCAGTGAAAGGGGTGCCGGTTCAATTCCTGGCCTGGGAAGATCCCACGTGCAGCTGAGAGGCTGGACCAATGTGTCCAATTACCGAGCCGGAGCTCTGGGGGTGCATGCACCCAGAGCCGGAGCTCTGTGACAACAGACGCCACCGCGATGGGAGGCCCACATGGGTCAAAGAACAAAGATGGGTGAAAATAGATAAACGAAAGACCAATAGAAGTGACCTGCCCGCCCCCCTCCCTCCCCCGCCCCCACAAAAAAGTAACTCTAAATGCATCATGATTCTAAATGCAAAAGCTAAAACTACAAAACTTCTACAAAAAACCAAGGAGAAAATCTTCATGACACTGAGTTAGGTAAATATTTATTTGATATCGCATTAAAAGGATGATCCATAAAGCAATAGCAGAAGTGCGTTCGGCGTCCAGCGGATCTGTGATGGAACAGACCTAGGGACGCTCCTTGCTCCAGCCTCCAACCACCCTCCAGCCTTTTTTCAGTCGTAACTTTTGGAGTCAGCCATTTAGCTGTCCTCAACCACCGGAAGCAGCCACTATTTTCTGAGCTTAAGTCTTTACTACCAAACTATTCCAACATGATAAAACAGAGGTCAACACTAACAGAAACTGGTGGGGTGTAGGGTCAGGGATGAAAGGAGAACATTACTCTTAAAACCCATTATCTTCTGCCCTGTAGTTGACTTATACCTATCTCTGCTCATCCATTACCTACCTGAAACAACTGTTTATCTTTCACATTTTGACCTTGCCACAACTTTTTCTTTCACTCCAATCCCCTCAAAGTTGACAACTGCTTTTCCTATTTGGCCACCTCCTCCAGCCACCAGTGCAACACTTAAATTGATTGACTCAAACTACCATCCTTCTTCACTTCTTCAGATGTCAGAGGTAGGCTGTCCTCCTGAATATCTTTCTCTTCCTCTATTTCAGCTGCTCCAGAGTGTATTTCCTGTCTTTACTAGTTTTTACTTTCCTCACTGTTTTCATCCTTCTCATTCACAGGTTGTCACATCTCTCCTGTCTTCCACCTTTCAAAATTCCATGGATAATATTCTCAGGAGAATTAACCCTTCAAGCAAAATCCAGAACTCCTGCCTGACCCAGGAATTAGGAAAGCCCGGTGGTCACCACCTGGGTAGCGTGGTAGAGAAAAGAATAAACAAATGTTCCTGACTATAGCAGTATAGGGGCTTTCCAGATGACACGAGTGGTAAAGAACCTGCCTGCCAATGTGGGAGATGTAAGAGACATGGGTTCAATCCCTGGGTCAGGAAGATCCCCTGGTGGAGGGCATGGAAATTCACTCCAGTATTTTTGCCTGGAGAATCCCATGGACAGAGGAGCCTGGCAGGCTACGGTCCATAGGGTCACAAAGAGTTGGGACACAACTGAAGCAACTGAGCACACACACACATAACAGTAGAAGATTGTTCCTGGTGTCACAAGTAAGAAATGCAAATACATTTAAAATTACATTTATATTATATTATACTATACATTTTAAAAAGTAAGCTTTTATCAAGAATTACAACCTGTTAGAAGAAATAAAAAACCTGCAACCTCTTGTCTCACAACTCCGTCATAATGAGACAACTACTGTCAACAACTATTTTAACTCTAGTTTCTTTTAATATCTATGTTTATATTTATAAATTAAATTCAATGACTCTGGCATTATAACTGTGTAAATATATTTACAGCTGAGCTATGTACTATGAGCTATATTATTTATGTCACTTTTTTGCTATAAGTGTTTGTTTTGCCTTTGAGTTATTGATTACCTAAATTTTAATTAGTTTTCTAAGTACCTATTTCACCCCAACTTTTCACAGAAGTATAAATTTCCCCTCAACAATTTTTTTAAAAATGTCAGGCAATCTATCAATTCTTCTCTTTCTTTCCTTTCCTTCCTTCCCCCTTTCCTCCCTCTTTCTCCTCTTTCTTTCCATTCAAGAAATGCCACTGGAGAGCTCAATATACTTGCTCAAGTTGGGATTGACTGTCCTCTAGGCATACTGCACAAGTGTCTTCCTGGGATTTCCCATACCATGATCCTAAGAAGTTCTTTCACATATTTCATGTATTGCAGCCTTTGATTTCTGGATCACATTATTTTCTCTTTACTGATTGCCTTTCTGGTTTTGTTGGAGTATCTCCTTCATTTCTTCAGAGAAGGTGCATAGAAGACCTGACTAAAAATTTCTTGATACTATCTTCATATTTAAGTGATTCTTTAACTGAGTACAAAATTCTACACCAGTATATTAAAAAGACTGATGGCAGTTTTTAGTGTTTGACAGATTTAAGCCTCAGGGTTCCAAGTTCCCTTTCTGCCCCATATCTGTACAAGCTGATAAGCCTGGTGTTCCATCTTCTGGCAACAGCAAGGTAAAACCTCATCTGTGTTATATGGCAAAAACCATTACAATATTCTAAGGCAACTATCCTCCAATTAAAACAAATAAATAAATTTTAAAAACTCATCTCAGTCCCACTCTCTTGTCACCTAAAAACACTGATCCAGTCTCCTTTCCCTGCTCTCTCAAGCCATTTTCTGTTCTGTTTAGGAGACACCCTGCTCTCTAGAAGGCCTTATTAGTAATAAACCTTTCCTTACCTTCTTGATATATGAGTGGCATCATTAACCTTGAAATTAACAACAAATTTTGGGTGAGAATTTATGCTGTCTCTGTGAAGTCAGTTCTCCTCAAAAAGAGAATGCATTTTCCACCACGTTTTAGTGTCTAGAGCTGCTCCTGATATGCTCAATGTTTCTCATATTTTTGATTGCTTATTTGCAATTAGTAATTTTTTTCCCTGGAAGACTGAAACATTTCTCTCTTTATATTGAGGATTTAAAGATTACATAATGTTGTGCCTTGGTGTGGGTCTTTTTCATTCATTGTGGTGGGCTCTTTCAGTATGTACACTCATGACCATTTTTAATTCTAGAAAAATTTCTAGTTTTATCTGCTTAATAATTCCCTGTTTATTTTATAATGTCTGGAACTACTATTTTTCAGATGTTAAAATGCCTGGACTCAGCTTAAAACTTTTCTTTTTAAAATAGCAGCTTTACTTAAATATAATTCATACAGCATAAATCCACACTTTTAAAGTATACAGTTTGAAAGGTTTTAGTATACTCACAGAATTGTGTCATAACTGTTTCTGTCTTTTATCTTTTCTTTAATGTCTGTTCAACTTTTGGAATATTTCCTTAAATTGCTCACCCAATCCTTCATAGAATGTTTTATTCCTGATTTCATATTTTGAAGGGATTCTTTAATTTTTGAAGTACAAAATTCTACACCAGTATATTAAAAAGACTGATGGCAGTTTTTAGTGTTTGACAGATTTAAGCCTCAGGGTTCCAAGTTCCCTTTCTGCCCCATATCTGTACAAGCTGATAAGCCTGGTGTTCCATCTTCTGGCAACAGCAAGGTAAAACCTCATCTGTGTTATATGGCAAAAACCATTACAATATTCTAAGGCAACTATCCTCCAATTAAAACAAATAAATAAATTTTAAAAACTCATCTCAGTCCCACTCTCTTGTCACCTAAAAACACTGATCCAGTCTCCTTTCCCTGCTCTCTCAAGCCATTTTCTGTTCTGTTTAGGAGACACCCTGCTCTCTAGAAGGCCTTATTAGTAATAAACCTTTCCTTACCTTCTTGATATATGAGTGGCATCATTAACCTTGAAATTAACAACAAATTTTGGGTGAGAATTTATGCTGTCTCTGTGAAGTCAGTTCTCCTCAAAAAGAGAATGCATTTTCCACCACGTTTTAGTGTCTAGAGCTGCTCCTGATATGCTCAATGTTTCTCATATTTTTGATTGCTTATTTGCAATTAGTAATTTTTTTCCCTGGAAGACTGAAACATTTCTCTCTTTATATTGAGGATTTAAAGATTACATAATGTTGTGCCTTGGTGTGGGTCTTTTTCATTCATTGTGGTGGGCTCTTTCAGTATGTACACTCATGACCATTTTTAATTCTAGAAAAATTTCTAGTTTTATCTGCTTAATAATTCCCTGTTTATTTTATAATGTCTGGAACTACTATTTTTCAGATGTTAAAATGCCTGGACTCAGCTTAAAACTTTTCTTTTTAAAATAGCAGCTTTACTTAAATATAATTCATACAGCATAAATCCACACTTTTAAAGTATACAGTTTGAAAGGTTTTAGTATACTCACAGAATTGTGTCATAACTGTTTCTGTCTTTTATCTTTTCTTTAATGTCTGTTCAACTTTTGGAATATTTCCTTAAATTGCTCACCCAATCCTTCATAGAATGTTTTATTCCTGATTTCATATTTTTAAGGATTTTTTTTTTTGGTCTCTGAATCCTCCTTTTTATAGCAGCCTTCACTCATTTCACGGACATACTTTTTCATCATATTGAGGATAATAATGAAAATATAACTTTTAAAAGTTTTTTTCTTGCACTGTCTGTGTTCTCCAAGTTCCTTTTTACTTGGTATCTAACTTTTAATGTTTTCCTTAAATGCCTGGTAATTCTTGAATGTTTAAGAATGAGGCACTAAATAGCAGCTGGAAACTCTGGATTCATAAGGGGGGTTTAAGAAGCAGTGGGGATTACTGAAGGGTATTTGGATGGGAACCAGGCCATTACTGCCAGAATACAGCTCTTTTCCTGGTCAGAGAAGTTTCTAAGAGAGGAACTCTTCAGTCTCTTAACTGGGGTGTATTTTCCTGAGTGCAATAAGGAATCTGAGGTGAGTAAATAGACTTCCCTTCCCTCCTCCTCCACCCCCTCACTGCTAGTTTACAGTACAGCACCCCTACCCTCAGCAGTACCAAGCATCCCTAAGTCTAGATCCTTTGCTTCAACTTCTCTGCACTGCCATGGTGGGAAAAAAAAGTAGCTGCCTGACTACACAGTGTTAGGGAAGGGATCAAAGTATCTGTTACTTTTTAAAGATTTCCAAAAATTTTATTTTCAACATTATCTATCTGTTTCCTTCAGGAGTATGTAGAGTATGTGATGTCTCTAATTTCTGAACCTTCAGCCTGTGTCAGTTTGCTTCTTGGTTTGTCTAGGTTTCAGCCTTTTGGTTTTTTTGTTAGGCCTATTATACTTTATTCATCTGCCTTCCAGATTTCAAACTTTTGTTGCTTATCTCTTGTCGGCTGACATCTCTCTTTTTCTCTGCATTACAGCTTCATGCCTTTATTGGTATTTTAGTGCATTTTCAGAAGGGAGAAACAAATATGTTAAATCCTACATATTAACTATGAAATCCTGAGTTAATTTTTGATCGTTGCGAATTTTCTAGATTCCAAGACAGAATTTTAAAAATTGATCATATGGTAAATAGAACTCTATGGGTTGTTCAAAACCTAACCACTTATATTGTGGTATAAAGTATTCTAGGGGGCTTCCCTGGTAGTCCAGTGGGTAAGGACACCGCCTTGCAATGCAAGGGGCACCAGTTTGATCCCTGGCCTGGGAAGATCCCACGTGCCGCGGAGTGGCTGGACCGATGTGTCCAATTACCGAGCCGGAGCTCTGGAGCGCATGCGCCCAGAGCCGGTGCTCTGCGACAACAGAGGCCACTGCGATAGGAGGCCCACATGGGCCAAAGAACAAAGATGGATGAAAATAGACAAATGAAAGACCACTAGAAGTGGCCCGCCCACCCCCCTCCCCAACCCGTCCCCCCCTCCAAAAAAAAAAGTATTCTAGGTCTCAAATATCAATCAACTATCAGACAAACTCAGAATACAACCAGTATGTTAGAGACAGTCTATTTTCTATTTTCTCAAACCTTTCACACACCTACTTGATAAAGCTAGTAACCAAGACTGGACATTATCATATATTTAAAATACAACTTCTTAAAATACTGATTAAGATAAAATTATTATTATTTTTTTTAAAATTTTGGCCTCTTTTATTGGTTTATTTATTGATTTTCATCCACCCCTACTCCCCGGCCCATGTGGGCCTCCCACCACAGTCACCCCTCTGCAGAGCACCAGCTAGGTATGCATGCACTCCAGAGCACTGGCTCACAACTCCGGATACACTTTTTTTTTTTTTTGTTTCCTTCAGGAGTATGTAGAGTATGTGATGTCTCTAATTTCTGAACCTTCAGCCTGTGTCAGTTTGCTTCTTGGTTTGTCTAGGTTTCAGCCTTTTGGTTTTTTTGTTAGGCCTATTATACTTTATTCATCTGCCTTCCAGATTTCAAACTTTTGTTGCTTATCTCTTGTCGGCTGACATCTCTCTTTTTCTCTGCATTACAGCTTCATGCCTTTATTGGTATTTTAGTGCATTTTCAGAAGGGAGAAACAAATATGTTAAATCCTACATATTAACTATGAAATCCTGAGTTAATTTTTGATCGTTGCGAATTTTCTAGATTCCAAGACAGAATTTTAAAAATTGATCATATGGTAAATAGAACTCTATGGGTTGTTCAAAACCTAACCACTTATATTGTGGTATAAAGTATTCTAGGGGGCTTCCCTGGTAGTCCAGTGGGTAAGGACACCGCCTTGCAATGCAAGGGGCACCAGTTTGATCCCTGGCCTGGGAAGATCCCACGTGCCGCGGAGTGGCTGGACCGATGTGTCCAATTACCGAGCCGGAGCTCTGGAGCGCATGCGCCCAGAGCCGGTGCTCTGCGACAACAGAGGCCACTGCGATAGGAGGCCCACATGGGCCAAAGAACAAAGATGGATGAAAATAGACAAATGAAAGACCACTAGAAGTGGCCCGCCCACCCCTCCCTCCCCAACCCGTCCCCCCCTCCAAAAAAAAAAGTATTCTAGGTCTCAAATATCAATCAACTATCAGACAAACTCAGAATACAACCAGTATGTTAGAGACAGTCTATTTTCTATTTTCTCAAACCTTTCACACACCTACTTGATAAAGCTAGTAACCAAGACTGGACATTATCATATATTTAAAATACAACTTCTTAAAATACTGATTAAGATAAAATTATTATTATTTTTTTTAAAATTTTGGCCTCTTTTATTGGTTTATTTATTGATTTTCATCCACCCCTACTCCCCGGCCCATGTGGGCCTCCCACCACAGTGACCCCTCTCGTTGCAGAGCACCAGCTAGGTATGCATGCACTCCAGAGCACTGGCTCACAACTGGACACACCAGTCCAGCCACTCAGCGGCATGTGGGATCCTCCCAGGCCAGGGACTGAACCAGTGCCCCCCACCCCGCACTGTAAGGCAGACTCTCCATCCACTGGACTACCAGGGAAGCCCTGATTAAGATAAAATTATTTATCTCCTCTAAATAGAGTAGAAAAACTCATTCAACAAGCATTTCAAATTAGACCGTGCCCCAAGAATGGAATAGGAAGATAAAAGGCAGTGCTTATTCTCAACAGCTTTAGGGCCTAGAGGAACAGAAGCTATACTGATGTTTTGAGACCTATGACAGCGCCATGGGACTACCAGGAGAGAACAACTCATCTAGAAAGAGACGAGCAGTCAGGAGAGGCTTCCCAGAAGAGATGGCACCAGAACCCGTATTTGAACAACTGGCAGAAATTAATTAGGCAAAAAAGGAAGAAGGAAGAAAAAGCATTTGCTGAGCACCTTCCACGTTCTTTTGCACTGTATTTTAAGGAAATTGCTCTGTTCTATTTTCTACCTAGCTAATTTGAGTTTCAGCTGAATATATCCAATATTAGGTTGACTTATTGTTTTTCGTTTCCAGGGACTATAATTTTTTTTTTTTTATTCTTTATTTTAAAGGTTTTACAGAGTTTTGTTGTTCACAGACATGTATGTTCCCAGATCAGTCATATGCACATCCATGGTACCCACCCGCCCAAAGACCACTAGAAGTGGCCCGCCTGCTCCCCTCCCTCCCCAACCCGACCCTCGCCCAAAAAAAAAAGTATTCTAGGTCTCAAATATCAATCAACTATCAGACAAACTCAGAATACAACCAGTATGTTAGAGACAGTCTATTTTCTATTTTCTCAAACCTTTCACACACCTACTTGATAAAGCTAGTAACCAAGACTGGACATTATCATATATTTAAAATACAACTTCTTAAAATACTGATTAAGATAAAATTATTATTATTTTTTTTAAAATTTTGGCCTCTTTTATTGGTTTATTTATTGATTTTCATCCACCCCTACTCCCCGGCCCATGTGGGCCTCCCACCACAGTGACCCCTCGTTGCAGAGCACCAGCTAGGTATGCATGCACTCCAGAGCACTGGCTCACAACTGGACACACCAGTCCAGCCACTCAGCGGCATGTGGGATCCTCCCAGGCCAGGGACTGAACCAGTGCCCCCCACCCCGCACTGTAAGGCAGACTCTCCATCCACTGGACTACCAGGGAAGCCCTGATTAAGATAAAATTATTTATCTCCTCTAAATAGAGTAGAAAAACTCATTCAACAAGCATTTCAAATTAGACCGTGCCCCAAGAATGGAATAGGAAGATAAAAGGCAGTGCTTATTCTCAACAGCTTTAGGGCCTAGAGGAACAGAAGCTATACTGATGTTTTGAGACCTATGACAGCGCCATGGGACTACCAGGAGAGAACAACTCATCTAGAAAGAGACGAGCAGTCAGGAGAGGCTTCCCAGAAGAGATGGCACCAGAACCCGTATTTGAACAACTGGCAGAAATTAATTAGGCAAAAAAGGAAGAAGGAAGAAAAAGCATTTGCTGAGCACCTTCCACGTTCTTTTGCACTGTATTTTAAGGAAATTGCTCTGTTCTATTTTCTACCTAGCTAATTTGAGTTTCAGCTGAATATATCCAATATTAGGTTGACTTATTGTTTTTCGTTTCCAGGGACTATAATTTTTTTTTTTTTATTCTTTATTTTAAAGGTTTTACAGAGTTTTGTTGTTCACAGACATGTATGTTCCCAGATCAGTCATATGCACATCCATGGTACCCACCCGCCCAGATCCCCCCATCCCACCCCTCCAGACCTTCGCCCCAAGCCATTATAAACACTCCTATTCCCTTAGCACTATGACACTAGCTATCTTTTCCACACATAAGACTATAGGTTTCCTTGTTACTTCCTCCATGCTTCCCCCTCCCTGTTTCTTCGCCACGATGTCCCTATGTCTATGCTCTGTCTTTTTTTCCATGAGTTCCCTGTGTGTGATATCAAGACCGTCCTACTAGACTCCACATATGTGTGTTAGTATACTGTACTTGTCTTTCTCTTTTTGACTTACTTCACTTTTTATGATAGGTTCTAAAGCCAGCCACTTCATTAGGACTGAGTCTTCTGCATTTCTTTTAACAGATGAGTAGTATTCCATTGTATATATGTACCAGAGCTTCTGGATCCATTCATTCGTCAATGGACATCTAGGTTGCTTCCATGTTTTGGCTATTGTATAGAGAGCTGCAATGAACATTGGGGTACAGGTGCTTCTTTCAGTTTTGATTTCATCAGGATATAAGCCTAATAGTGGGATTGCTGGGTCATAGGGTGCTTCTATTTTTAGTTTTTTAAGAAATCTCCATATTGTCTTCCATAGAGGCTGTATCAATTTACATTCCCACCAGCAATGCAAGAGGGTTCCCTTTTCTCCGCACCCTCTCCAGCATTTATCGTCTGCAGATTTTTTGAAGATGGCCATTCTGACGGGTGTGAGGTGATATCTCATTGTAGTTTTAATTTGCATTTCTCTAATAATAAGAGAGGTTGAGCATCGTTTCATGTGCTTTTGGGCCATCTGTATGCAGGGACTATAATTTTTTATAGCAGCTTATTAGATTATGGATTCAATGGTCTCTTGTCTCTAAAGAGATATTGAATGTTTCCTACCATTCCCTCAGGTGCTAATTCTTTTGTTTGCTGCATTTGTGACCTCTCTTTCACGGCACTGAATTTCTTCGAAGATCTGTTTCTGATGGTCTGTTCACATTTCTGTTTGAGAATTTCTGTTTAAACGGCAGAGAATATAAATTCTGAAACCACCACCTACCTCTGGAGATTTTAGAAGAGTGATGTGATTCTGGGCCTCATGTTCTGGGTGGGGAGGTTCTGCTGTATTTTCTAGGTATTGCAGGTTGCGTGGGAGTGTGTGAGAGCTCTGTTGTAAGTTGTGTCTGACTCTTTGCAACCCTATGTGCTGTATCCCACGGGGCTCCGCTGTTCATGGACTTTCCAGACAATAGTACTTGCGTACGCAAGTACAATAGTACTTGCGTACCATGGACTTTCCAGACAATAGTACTTGCCATTTCCTCCTCCAGGGGATCTTGCCAACCCAGGGATTGAACCCGCATCTCTTGGGTCTCCTGAGCCACCTGCAAAGCCCTAGGTTACATGGGGGTGCTGCCCTGTTTCGCTAGTATCCACACTGGAAGTCTCCTATACCAGAATTCCCACTTCAGAGAGTCCTAATGTTTCTTTTTTCCTGGAGTTAACAAGTCTGACGCAATCTATTTTTTTTTTTGCTTTTCTGCTACCCATGTGGCAATCTGGAGTTACTTCAGATCCTCTCCTGCTTCTCACTCTAGCTCCAGCACTGAGCCTAAGGAGTCAAAGTGAAGTCTTAGATCACTTTGCTTGGCTGCAATTCCTAGGGTTCTACCCTGGCAGCAAGTACTGGTAGCTGCCTGTGTTTCCAGTGTAAGAAAGAGATCAGAAAGGGGGCCAGGTCATATAGTGCCAGAATATGGTACTTAATCCATCACCTTAACAACACCTTCAGGGTTCCATCTATTACAGTGTTTTGCATTTACTGACCAACTGTTCTGAGTTCAGTGTATCTCCAGAGCCACTCAACATCTGCAGTGGCTTTTCTCTGCTCTCCATATATTCATCAGTCTGATCTCATCTGTTTTTTTTGGTTTTTTTTGGGGGGGGGGGGGGGCAGGTTGGGAAGGGAGGTGGGTGGGCGGGCCACTTCTATTGGTCTTTCATTTGTCTATTTTCATCCGTCTTTGTTCTTTGGCCCGTGTGGGCCTCCCATCGCAGTGGCCTCTGTTGTCACAGAGCACCGGCTCTGGGCGCATGCGCTCCAGAGCTCCGGCTCGGTAATTGGACACATCGGTCCAGCCACTCCGCGGCACGTGGGATCTTCCCAGGCCAGGGATCAAACTGGCGCCCCTTGCACTGCAAGGCGGTGTCCTTACCCACTGGACCACCAGGGAAGCCCTTGATCTCATCTGTTTTTAAGAATTCCTCAAGCTTTCTGGTATAGTAATGACATCCTTTTTTGTTTTCAAAAATAATCAATTATACCAAATTACTATTAGTAGCCCTCCATATCCAGCTCCCTTTTTGTCATTACTATTTAGCCATCTTAAAGGCATCAATTACTTAGTATGTTAAAGAGAGAATTTATGATCTTTCAAACACTGTTTTCCAGTGAACAGCACCACCTTACACTCAGTTATGCAAAGCAGAAACACGTGCCACCTTTGATACCTCCATCTCCTTCCCTCTTCACGTGCAAATTCTGTCAGTTTCATTTCCCACATTAGCCATATGCATATCCACTTCTTTTCATTTCCAGCATCATCACTTGGTACAAGATGCCATCATTCCTCCCCTTAACCAGTGCAATAGCCCCCCCAGTGGTCTATTTACATCCATTCCTGCTTCTTTCCATACTGTAACTAGGACGATCATATCATTCCCTACAAGGGCATGTAGGGCCTACAAGGCCTTCCCAACCTTGTCTTATTATCACACTTCCTCCTCTCTGCTTCTGCCACACTGGCCATCTTTCAGTTCACTGAACACAAATCCTCAGTCCCTACGTTAGGTTCTTTGAGCTTGCTATCCCCTCTGCCAGGATTTCTCTTTATTCAACTCTTTGTATAGTTCAGCTCTACTTTTCTTCATATCTCAATTAAATTATCATTCCCTCATGGAAGCCTTCCCTAATCTCTTCAACTAAATTCAATTATGGTCAAGTCTATTTCACTTTTGTAGCACTTATCACAATTAAAATTTACTTGTGTGTGCTTGAAGGCTTTGAGGATGAAGTCCAGAGCACAGGCAGAAGGATTCAACTTGGACCAGGAGAAAGACATCTGTTCCACTGAGATGGAAAAACAAGGTAGACATACAAATGGATGTTTATGCTTGCAAGAAAACAAGTTGAAGGTGTTCATGCTGCCACCTTACCTGATACTTGTTCACCATCTGATGAACTACTATCAACCTGGAGGTCATCTATCACTGACTCCTATGTAAAATAAGAATTAAACATACAGTACCAATTATGAGATGGAATATTTTTATAATATTATAAAAACACTGATTTGGTTATTTTGAAAATGCAAAACTAATGTCAACTTTGTATGTCACTCATATGCAATACATTTTCAGCTTACTGATACAGATGTAATATGATATTCAATATTAAATCTTAAAATATAATACTGCAGACATATCTAGGGTGCCAAAAATATACCAGTGTTAAAGAGAGAATTTATGATCTTTCAAACACTGTTTTCCAGTGAACAGCACCACCTTACACTCAGTTATGCAAAGCAGAAACACGTGCCACCTTTGATACCTCCATCTCCTTCCCTCTTCACGTGCAAATTCTGTCAGTTTCATTTCCCACATTAGCCATATGCATATCCACTTCTTTTCATTTCCAGCATCATCACTTGGTACAAGATGCCATCATTCCTCCCCTTAACCAGTGCAATAGCCCCCCCAGTGGTCTATTTACATCCATTCCTGCTTCTTTCCATACTGTAACTAGGACGATCATATCATTCCCTACAAGGGAATGTAGGGCCTACAAGGTCTGTCCAACCTTGTCTTATTATCACACTTCCTCCTCTCTGCTTCTGCCACACTGGCCATCTTTCAGTTCACTGAACACAAATCCTCAGTCCTACGTTAGGTTCTTTGAGCTTGCTATCCCCTCTGCCAGGATTTCTCTTTATTCAACTCTTTGTATAGTTCAGCTCTACTTTTCTTCATATCTCAATTAAATTATCATTCCCTCATGGAAGCCTTCCCTAATCTCTTCAACTAAATTCAATTATGGTCAAGTCTATTTCACTTTTGTAGCACTTATCACAATTAAAATTTACTTGTGTGTGCTTGAAGGCTTTGAGGATGAAGTCCAGAGCACAGGCAGAAGGATTCAACTTGGACCAGGAGAAAGACATCTGTTCCACTGAGATGGAAAAACAAGGTAGACATACAAATGGATGTTTATGCTTGCAAGAAAACAAGTTGAAGGTGTTCATGCTGCCACCTTACCTGATACTTGTTCACCATCTGATGAACTACTATCAACCTGGAGGTCATCTATCACTGACTCCTATGTAAAATAAGAATTAAACATACAGTACCAATTATGAGATGGAATATTTTTATAATATTATAAAAACACTGATTTGGTTATTTTGAAAATGCAAAACTAATGTCAACTTTGTATGTCACTCATATGCAATACATTTTCAGCTTACTGATACAGATGTAATATGATATTCAATATTAAATCTTAAAATATAATACTGCAGACATATCTAGGGTGCCAAAAATATACCAGTCAACCACTGCGGGATAAACCAGCAAGTAGAAGATAAAGATTAATATTTTTCTTATCTCCTAGGTAAGAATTTTTTTTCCTCTAAATATGAAAGCAAAATAAATAAAAAGAAAATACTGATAAATGTAAAAGTAAACAACATGCTACTTTTCATCCATCAAATACATCTATATATCTCTATATCTTTAAGTTTCAGATAATATGGTGCCAACTGGATGACATGAATCAAAACTTTAAGCATAATAAACATAATCCAACACTTGACCCACTGCAACATACTTGTCTTAGGGTAACAATTTGAGATATACAAAAACAACTTCTGTGGTGCGCTATCTACTGGTATCTAAAATAGCAAAACTGGTCTTCCCTAGTGGTCCAGAGGGTAAAGAGTCCGCCTTGCAGTGCAATGGGCACCAGTTCGATCCCTGGCCATGGGAAGATCCCACAAGCCGCAGAGTGGCTGGACCAGTGTGTCCAATTGCGAGCCAGTGCTCTGGAACATGTGCGTCCAGAGCGGGTGTTCTGCAGCAAGAGAGGCCACTGCAATCGGAGGCCCACACATGCCAAAGAATAAAATGATGGACGAAAATAAATATAAATAGAAGAGGCATGATGGGGAAAAGAAAAAAAAGAAAACAATAAAACAGCAAAACCTTGGGAACAAAGCCTCTCAACCACAGAAAATAATTATATAAATAAGCACTATGCATATATTAAAAACCACATTTTTGAAGATTATTTACATTAAAGAAATTTATACAATGATATAATTTGTAAAAACTAATTTGCTAAGGCACACAGTAAAAGAAATGCTAAGAAAAACACAAAAATTAAAAGAAACTGTTTAAATATTCCTTTTGCATAGTTTGAATCATCTGTTGGGGATACTTAACACTGTGAAAATCTGGGGAGAAGCCTTTAAAATGTCTTTGGTTAAAGCGGCCCCCCCCAAAAAGCATGTCATGGAGAAATATGCAGGCTAAAATGCTGCACTGGCAGATGGTCAGCTTACTGATACAGATGTAATATGATATTCAATATTAAATCTTAAAATATAATACTGCAGACATATCTAGGGTGCCAAAATATACCAGTCAACCATCGGATAAACCAGCAAGTAGAAGATAAAGATTAATATTTTTCTTATCTCCTAGGTAAGAATTTTTTTTCCTCTAAATATGAAAGCAAAATAAATAAAAAGAAAATACTGATAAATGTAAAAGTAAACAACATGCTACTTTTCATCCATCAAATACATCTATATATCTCTATATCTTTAAGTTTCAGATAATATGGTGCCAACTGGATGACATGAATCAAAACTTTAAGCATAATAAACATAATCCAACACTTGACCCACTGCAACATACTTGTCTTAGGGTAACAATTTGAGATATACAAAAACAACTTCTGTGGTGCGCTATCTACTGGTATCTAAAATAGCAAAACTGGTCTTCCCTAGTGGTCCAGAGGGTAAAGAGTCCGCCTTGCAGTGCAATGGGCACCAGTTCGATCCCTGGCCATGGGAAGATCCCACAAGCCGCAGAGTGGCTGGACCAGTGTGTCCAATTGCGAGCCAGTGCTCTGGAACATGTGCGTCCAGAGCGGGTGTTCTGCAGCAAGAGAGGCCACTGCAATCGGAGGCCCACACATGCCAAAGAATAAAATGATGGACGAAAATAAATATAAATAGAAGAGGCATGATGGGGAAAAGAAAAAAAAGAAAACAATAAAACAGCAAAACCTTGGGAACAAAGCCTCTCAACCACAGAAAATAATTATATAAATAAGCACTATGCATATATTAAAAACCACATTTTTGAAGATTATTTACATTAAAGAAATTTATACAATGATATAATTTGTAAAAACTAATTTGCTAAGGCACACAGTAAAAGAAATGCTAAGAAAAACACAAAAATTAAAAGAAACTGTTTAAATATTCCTTTTGCATAGTTTGAATCATCTGTTGGGGATACTTAACACTGTGAAAATCTGGGGAGAAGCCTTTTTAAAAATGTCTTTTGTTAAAGCTGCCCTCCCCCAAAAAGCATGTCATGGAGAAATATGCAGGCTAAAATGCTGCACTGGCAGATGGTCATTATCAAAAACTCAATAAATGCTGCAGAGCGTGTGGAGAAAAGGGCATTCTCTTGCACTGTTGGTGGGAATGTAAACTGACACAGCCACTATGGAAGACAGTATGGAGATTCCTTTAGAAATTAGGAATATTACCACTATATGACCCAGTAATCCCACTAGTAGGCATATATCCTAAGGAAACCAAAATTGAAAAAGACACATGTATTGCAATGTTGTTTACTGCAGCACTGTTTACAACAGCTAGAACAAGGAAGCAACCTAGATATCCACTGACAGATAAGTGAATAAAGATGTGGTACATATATACCATAGAATATAACTCAGTCATAAAAAGGAATGCACTTGAGTCAGTTCTAACGAGGTGAATGAACCTAGAGCCTATTATACAGTCTGAAGTAAGTAAGAAAGAGAAAGTCAAATATTGTATACTAACGCATATATGTATGGAATCTAAAAAGATGATGCTGATGAATTTACATATCTTTAAAATACTGTGCATGCATACACAGTCACTCTCTCATGTCTGACTATTTGAGACCCTATGGACTATAGCCCAATAGGTTCCTCTGTCCATGGGATTGTTCAGGCAAGAAAACTGGAGTGGGTTGCCATTTCCTCCTCCAGGGGATCTTCTTGTGCTAGGGATCGAACCTGTGTCTCCTCCATTGGCAGGGAGAGTCTTTACCACTGGACCACCTGGGAAGTCCCTTAAAATACTGTACAGAATCCAGTAAATACAGTAGATCAGTAAGTTGTGTAATATTCTAATGATAATGAATCCTGTTTGTTAATGCAAAGTCAGAAAACATGAAAATGGCGCTGAAATGTGTAAGTGCTACCAAACATAATTACTAAGAAACTACTTTGTATCTGTCACACAGAAAATTAGCCAGTAATGAGTATTCCTCAAATTTTTATCAAAGGAAAGAAAAGACAAAAATGCAGGGCTATGAGTCCACTAGAATCAGAAATTCAAGGCCCTGTCCACAGCATCAATATTTATAAAAACCCTAGAAAGCTATGTAGTCTCTATTAAACAAAGATCATATTATACTTTCTTCCAGAGGTACCTTAGATATCACTAGTTTCTACACTAAGTTTATCCAAGGACTACAGAAGAAACATACTTACACTCAAAGGAGCCATCTTCTCATCCTGGGCCTCTTCACTAGTGCTATTTTCATGCAGGCTTTTCTCTCCTGTCACTCTTAAATGAGTGCTAATAAACAAACAACACAATTAGTTTGTACTGTCTGGACTCAGCTCTCCACATCCCTGACCACTGTTAACACTGTTGAGAATCTGATAGGTTCCATGGAGTCATTAGTAACAAGTCAGGAGCACTGTGAGTGAACTAGATGCCACAAATGCCACCCAATTGATACCACGAATGCTTTCTTTCTTGGAGATTTTTATCTTATTTGTTTTTAGGCATCATTCTTTCTTTCTAATTATCTCTCTTTTCTAAGTTAAATTCCTGGCTCTGTGTTCTGGGAAGAGCGAAATCAGAACACATTATTTTCTTTGTTGACTCTTAGGGTAGAAATCGATTGGAAATTTCGAGGTGGCCAGTGGCATGGGTCTGTTACTCGTGGATACACACCTCGATAGCCCAGAGTTGCTACCTCCCGGCTCACTCCGCTCAGATTTTTCCGCAATTCTTCGCAAACCATGTGTTTTTCCATTTCTTTTCAGGCCTAAAGACAGGGCGACACGTTTCAGGACAAAAGCCTCAGAGGCCTACGCGCTGGCCTTGGTGGGCCCTGGGGCTGAGGTCCAACCGCCCCCGCCCCCACCCCCAGCACCTGCCCACCCGCATCCCACTCTGGAAGCCAGCCCGCGGAGCTTACAGTGAGCAAAGGGCTTTCCGCAGGGCCGTGACGGTGCCTCCGCCTGCGCTGGGGCACCTACCTAGCTCTAACGTTGGGGTCAGGTTGAGTCTATTGCCGGCCCGCTTTTTCCGGGTATAGTCCCTCAGTGACCACATCCCCAGCCCACCGCCAGGCCTTGGAGGCCTCTTGGCCCTCGACGGCCTCTCTCGTCTTCTTCCTGAGGAACCGAGTTACAGTCTTACGGGACCACGTCCAGGCCTGGCCTGCGGGGCTGCCAAAGAGGAAGGAAAAAGGTAGGAAAAGTCAAAAAGGCCTACAGCGCCGACGCCCACGCAGGCCTGGCACGGCCTGCCCCGCTTCAACCTTTTTATCTTCTCAGAGTAGCGCAGCGGCTTCTGGGAAGACGTAGTAACGTGGTGGCTTCTGGGAAGCTGTAGTCCGCCGTGGCGAGCACCCGGTCCTGTTGCCCAGGACACTCCCCTTAGCAACGTTCCCAGAAAGGTCACGGCAATGCAGTTTGAGGTCTCTGAGCGCAGGGAGTCTAGCTAGCGGACAGCCTGACTCAGTGCAGGAAGGGGAGAGAGGAATGAAAAGCACGTTACCATGACAGGCACTTCAGTCCCCCAGAGCTGTGTACTGCGGGACTATAGTACTTGAGTCTCACCAAGCATTCAAAGTGCTTAGGTTCCAGGAGTCTTCTCAGGGACAAACAGAATCCCTGAGTCCCTTCCTAGAGGCCACCTCCTGGACACCTCTGAGTAGCCCTGTGGTTAAAGTGGAGAGGTTCACAAGGGGGCCTCCCCTCGTAGTGCGCTGAGGCGCAGCTCTACTGCCCAAAGGGAGTAACATAGGAATGACCACTCACTCCATACACTGAAGATACACCATACAATAACCATCTTATTTTTTAAAAATGACATTTCACAATATTTAAAAATGCTGTTTGTACAGATGAAATTAGAAAAAAAACTGTCTTTTGTGATGCTCCAATATTGTGCAAATGAACACAACAAAGCCACAGTATTTTCATAATAAAATCCCTGAATTTTTTAATTCAAAATATACTCATAGAAAGTCACTTAATAATGAATAATTAATCACTAAAACTTAACTTTGTAAAGAATAGAGGGTAGGTATTCTTACCTTATTAGATCTAATGCTTTGAGTCACTGAATCAGTACTTACTCAGCACCTTACTCTATGTTAGGCATTGTGGTAGGTCCTAGGGATACAGAAGTGAATTAGAAATGGTTCTAATGTTTCAAGAAACCCATTATTTTGTTGTAGTATAAAGCAATTATCCTATTTTAACATCTTTTCTCTAGTCACATCCATACATGCTGACAGGTAGACTGTAGTTTACAAGCCAGGTCTCTAGGCTCCCCTCTGCCCTTTGGAGAATTTTTTTCTTTTTTTTAAATAGAGTTCTTAAATGACTTTTAGGAGGTATGGATCCTGGAATACATTAATCCTAGAAATGCAAGAAATGTTAAAGAATAAGGAATACAGCTTAAAACAAATGCTGATCTACCCTTTGGTGGCCCTATTCTCTAGAACTCTCTATACTTAATTTTACTCACTGACATGCCAACATGTTGATTTACAGGAGTTAATGCCTTGAGTTTCAAAACATGAAATAACCTTTAGTGTGATCTCTTGAGCCAAAAGTGTCCTTAGAGATAATCTGGTTGTCTCCTCAATTTGAACCTGAGCAAACCACAACCTAGGAGGTTCATTATGACAGGTGGTTGGCATAGGTGATATGAAATCTCCTGATATTTGGCTAGAGTGCTTGACATGCCATGCCCCCAGGTCCTTCCAACACATGGATGGGAAAGGGCTTGGGGAGGAGACAAGGAAAAGAGCTTGAAGCAAGGGGAGAGGAAGGGACTCAAACTGGGTCGATTTAAAATTGAACCTCTAGTAGCCCTGTGGTTAAAGTGGAGAGGTTCACAAGGGGCCTCCCTCAGTGCGCTGAGGCATCTATAAATTTGACCACTCACTCCATACACTGAAGATACACCATACAATAACCATCTTATTTTTTAAAAATGACATTTCACAATATTTAAAAATGCTGTTTGTACAGATGAAATTAGAAAAAAAACTGTCTTTTGTGATGCTCCAATATTGTGCAAATGAACACAACAAAGCCACAGTATTTTCATAATAAAATCCCTGAATTTTTTAATTCAAAATATACTCATAGAAAGTCACTTAATAATGAATAATTAATCACTAAAACTTAACTTTGTAAAGAATAGAGGGTAGGTATTCTTACCTTATTAGATCTAATGCTTTGAGTCACTGAATCAGTACTTACTCAGCACCTTACTCTATGTTAGGCATTGTGGTAGGTCCTAGGGATACAGAAGTGAATTAGAAATGGTTCTAATGTTTCAAGAAACCCATTATTTTGTTGTAGTATAAAGCAATTATCCTATTTTAACATCTTTTCTCTAGTCACATCCATACATGCTGACAGGTAGACTGTAGTTTACAAGCCAGGTCTCTAGGCTCCCCTCTGCCCTTTGGAGAATTTTTTTCTTTTTTTTAAATAGAGTTCTTAAATGACTTTTAGGAGGTATGGATCCTGGAATACATTAATCCTAGAAATGCAAGAAATGTTAAAGAATAAGGAATACAGCTTAAAACAAATGCTGATCTACCCTTTGGTGGCCCTATTCTCTAGAACTCTCTATACTTAATTTTACTCACTGACATGCCAACATGTTGATTTACAGGAGTTAATGCCTTGAGTTTCAAAACATGAAATAACCTTTAGTGTGATCTCTTGAGCCAAAAGTGTCCTTAGAGATAATCTGGTTGTCTCCTCAATTTGAACCTGAGCAAACCACAACCTAGGAGGTTCATTATGACAGGTGGTTGGCATAGGTGATATGAAATCTCCTGATATTTGGCTAGAGTGCTTGACATGCCATGCCCCCAGGTCCTTCCAACACATGGATGGGAAAGGGCTTGGGGAGGAGACAAGGAAAAGAGCTTGAAGCAAGGGGAGAGGAAGGGACTCAAACTGGGTCGATTTAAAACTTCACCTGCCCAGCTATACGAGTAGGAAATGTATCCCCTACAAAAGGGTGAAATAGGGCTGAGACATCTCAACTCAGCCATCTCTCTCCCTCCACTCTATCCTTAAACACACAAATGCCAATGCAAACATTCAGCTATGAGTGTTAAACCGAACATCTCCCATTTCTCTGTTGTGTTGCTTCCATATCCGTATTTTGCTTAGAATTCTACTTTCAGTGTTTCAGTTCAGTCATGTGATGGTTTTGAGTTGATCTGGAAAAGTCATGGAAAGCTAATTTCCATGGGAAAACAAATTCCAAAATTTTAAGAAATCTCTCAAGAAAGCTTTGGGGAAACAGCCAGTTTATGGATATAGGGTTCCCTGGAGCCCAGAGGAAATCTTTTGGAATACCATTTCCTTATCAAGAGTCCCTCCCTGCCCCACTCCCCTCCGGCCAATCTGGGCTCTGAGAATCTTCATTTGTGCCACTGCCCACAGGTTTTATGGTCCAACCGGAAATCACCTTATTTTTGCTTAGTTGACAGGATTGGGAAAAAATTTACCATGATAACAAAAAATATCTTCAAGTATTCCAGTATTAGTGCAATGCAACATATATGAAAAGGTCAAGAGGATTTTCATCCAATAGACATTTCCTGAGCCTCCGTGATTGAACAGACCTTTTGCGCTGGGACTACAACCACAAGCAATTTACAGTCTTAGTGGGCATGGGGCAGAGAGTGAGTCAACCATGCAACCATATGGGAAGCTTCTTAAGAGAAAAGGATAGTTGAACTGAATTATAAGGAGATGAATGACAGGAATTAGGGAGATTAAAGGAAAGGATATTCCATGAAAAGGAGTCCTAAAAGCATGGTGCTTTTAGGCTACTACAAAAGGTAGTTGGCATGACTGAAGCCAAGACTCTGGAGGAAGAGCTGAAGAAGAGATGCTGGACCTTGTGTGCTGAACCAGGGAGCCTGCACTTTATCCTGGAAACTATGGGAAGTCATTGAAGGAATATTAAGCAGGAGAGTGGCATGACCAGATTTTCAATTTAAAAAGGTCGCCCTGACTGAAATGTGGATGGTGAAATTTGAGGAAGCTGAGGTGGAAACAGAAAGACTAACTTTAAAAGCACTGGAATACTCCAGACAAGGGATGAAAGGGGCCCCAACTACACTAAAAGCTGCAAAAATAGAGAGGAGTACATGGTAACAAATAGATGGAGAAAACAATCTGCATAATTTAGACTCTGCAGAATATACCATTTTAAGAAAGTGTGCCCACTGTGCATGGGTAAAAGATATGGAAATATCATTTAAGACCCATCATAATGGAAAAGTTGAATACAATGGTTTGTTCTTTTAAAAATATAAAAATGGACTAAACCCAGGACACATTTAAATCTGGGACACTTGATAATAGCAATTGTGCAAAGCAAAGGAGAGCTTTTCTGGCAGGATGATAAATCTTTGGAGTCTGGGGATCCTTACAGAGATGTACAGTATGCTGCCTAGTGATATAGCTTGATTTCGTGTTTACCATAGCACTATGATCAGTGATCACCAAATATGCTAAGATCAGGGGATTATGCTAAATAAATACATAAAATAGTAATTAAAAGCAACTTTGAGAAACAAAAAAAACTTTTATTTTTTACAAAAGTTTTCATAAATGCATTTTATATTTGATGTGCATGCTATGATAACAAAGCAACTAAAAATATAGTTAATATACTTTTATGCATGTTTAAAAGGTAATTTTTAATCTCAATTTTTAAAAATTGAAAGTAGAATAAGCAATTCTTCAAAAAAATCCATTTCCCCTCCATGCAATTGTTGCAATGACTTAACAAAGAAAATAAAAATAATCAGTCAAATGAATATTTAAAAGCCACTGTCTCCCTGTGAAAACCTTTTGCTTGGGATCAAGTTTAGAAATGCTTCTCTCCAGGTAGTATGTATCTATGGCCTCTGGGTTATAACCATTCATGTATTCTCATTAAGGTTTTGTCCTCACTGGAATGTTAATTCCATTCTTACTGTAGTAAACTGTAAATTCACAGAAATGACTGTGTAGCATACTTGAGAGAAAATTCTGACTACCAGGATCCTTTTCTCTTTTCATGTAAATGCCTCCTTAAAATAGAAACAGGCAAAAAAAAAAAAAAAAAAAAAAAAAGCAATTATTCAACATACAGTTTATCAGTTTTATATATAATTTGTCATTCTTTTTTCCTGAGATATTAAGTTTGTAAATGGTTTGTTTTCATGCAAAAATAGTTTTCCATTCTTTACATTCACTTCATAGTATTTTGTATTCTAAGTAACTATATCACATTTGTGCTTTATATTAATACATTTGGAAAATAAAGAATAATTAATTTCCTTAACTGCTAGAAACATAAAAGTGTGTCTTTGATGGGTAATACAATCAAATTAAGTGCTGACTTCAAGTTTCTAAAACATTACCTGACTATAAAAACTGCCATGAAAAATTCTGTTTTTTTTCCCCATGCTTGCAGTTTTACTTAAATTTGTCATGAAAAGTTGACCTGCTCATGTGAGGGAGACTGGGTATGTTTATTCCCTAGATTCCTGAGTGCTTGAGCCCCTAATATAGGAAACCAGGCCTGCACACCACACCTGGTCAGTTTTCTCTCTCACCTGGAGGAAAATCACAATACAACACACAAAGATGACTTTTACGGCAAAAGGAAAAAAAAAGGTGTATATTCTACTTTATATCTTTATATACAACATCAGTTTGTAAACTATGAGAATTATCAACAAATTTGAATGAGAAATAGATAAAAGGCCAAACATTTAAGGACATATTTATGCTTAAGCATTGATTTCTGTTCTACCTTTAGACTTAAATTGGATATGATGTTCACCATGAATGTAAATGGCTCAAGTACATAACCTTTTTCTATAATGGTTAAGAGAAATACAAACTTTTTCCCCTCAAAATAAAGCTGGCAAGTCTGAGGCAAGAAGGACTTTTTTTCCATTAACACATATTGTTTCATTTCTCTTTTATTAAAAAATTCAGTAGTTAAACAGAGGAAAAAGCAAATGTACATGCAATATTTTTAGGCCTGCTGTTTACTTTTCTCAGCACATCTGCAAGAACCTATTTATATGCCCAAGTGTGATGATTTTCACAAGGATTGGGAAGGATTAGAAACTTAAGCTCTTTAAAGTGAGGAAAAGAATCTTAACTTACCCATAATCAATTATATCTATTACAAGGTACAAATAGAATTAAAATAAAATTTAAATTACTTGCTGGTAATTACGTTATCTAAAATCCTTTGGAAACAAAGACAAATACGAAATTTTAGTTGAGTGGAAGGACAATGAGAAACAGCTTCATTTTCCTCAAGATGTGATGCTACTTGTCTTTGAAATAGTATGAAAATCTAATTCAGGTAATGACTTTCTCTTTTAATTAGTCAAATATATATTAAATATAAAAAATGTTATATAGACATGACCTTGGACATTTTTAGTATTTGTTTATTTAGAAATGCCTTTGAAAGTTAATGTACCTAGAACTAGGCCGTTTACTAAAAGTCAAACCTCTTTAAGTGCAAGCAGTGGGACTGCAGAGAGAATCCAGTAAGGATTCTGTAAAAGACTGGACAATACATCAAATAAGGCTGGGGTCCACTTCTGCAAAGACTGAATAGAAGTGCATCATCCCTGGTGCAGATTCATCTAGTCGGCCTGTGTGATTCTGCAGTTTCTAACTGACAGCCTTATTGACAGCTTGGATTTGCTCAAGGGGAAAGGAGCTTCTGGACTGTGGTCCTGTCTCCATTTTCAGATCCTGTTTCTACAGACTAAAACACTTTCCT
The DNA here is from genome assembly GCA_022376925.1 of Tragulus kanchil. Taxonomy (NCBI): domain Eukaryota; kingdom Metazoa; phylum Chordata; class Mammalia; order Artiodactyla; family Tragulidae; genus Tragulus; species Tragulus kanchil. The sequence continues at coordinate 48,430,126 of JAIOJX010000029.1, read as the reverse complement.
AGGGACAGCTTCTTCTCCAGATGCAGTCTGAGGCTTGGAACTTAATTGCTGTTCATGCTGAGTTTTAATTATATGACACTGCTGGCACCCAGGTGCAAGTATTTAAACACATAACGCAAGAGAGGAGGTTTTCAGGGGTAAACTCAGAGGCGTTTAGAGATTCTGTGCATGAAATTATTCCCCAAGGAGATAGTTATCTATGATGGACTTTAAAACAGTTTTCTAGGGGTATTTTAAGAGGGTCTTCAAACTTAAGTTGTTAAAAATTATATTCTTTGGAGATGACATCCCTCCTCCCTACATCCTGCCTTGACAGTCTTATTGAAAGAAAGTGAAACTGTTCAAAATTATTGCCACATACGTTTCCCAAGCCTCACACAGTCATGTTAAGAATGGAAGACTGGAAGACCCCAGCAAGGAAATCTGGTGTACTAATTGCTGGCCACCGTGAGAAATAATTCTGGGTTTCTTATCCCAAGTCTTCCCTAAAGCTCCATCCATTGTAGTCAACAGACTTCTTTCATAATAAATGATGACATCCACGAATATACACATACTATCCTTGAAATAGTTTTACATTACATTTTTTTCTAGGTAGTTCCTCAATATTTTAATAAGCCTAATAAATAAGAGAATGGATTGAAAGGTCTAATTCAGGTAATGACTTTCTTTAATTAGTCAAATATATATTAAATATAAAAAATGTTATATAGACATGACCTTGGACATTTTTAGTATTTGTTTATTTAGAAATGCCTTTGAAAGTTAATGTACCTAGAACTAGGCCGTTTACTAAAAGTCAAACCTCTTTAAGTGCAAGCAGTGGGACTGCAGAGAGAATCCAGTAAGGATTCTGTAAAAGACTGGACAATACATCAAATAAGGCTGGGGTCCACTTCTGCAAAGACTGAATAGAAGTGCATCATCCCTGGTGCAGATTCATCTAGTCGGCCTGTGTGATTCTGCAGTTTCTAACTGACAGCCTTATTGACAGCTTGGATTTGCTCAAGGGGAAAGGAGCTTCTGGACTGTGGTCCTGTCTCCATTTTCAGATCCTGTTTCTACAGACTAAAACACTTTCCTAGGGACAGCTTCTTCTCCAGATGCAGTCTGAGGCTTGGAACTTAATTGCTGTTCATGCTGAGTTTTAATTATATGACACTGCTGGCACCCAGGTGCAAGTATTTAAACACATAACGCAAGAGAGGAGGTTTTCAGGGGTAAACTCAGAGGCGTTTAGAGATTCTGTGCATGAAATTATTCCCCAAGGAGATAGTTATCTATGATGGACTTTAAAACAGTTTTCTAGGGGTATTTTAAGAGGGTCTTCAAACTTAAGTTGTTAAAAATTATATTCTTTGGAGATGACATCCCTCCTCCCTACATCCTGCCTTGACAGTCTTATTGAAAGAAAGTGAAACTGTTCAAAATTATTGCCACATACGTTTCCCAAGCCTCACACAGTCATGTTAAGAATGGAAGACTGGAAGACCCCAGCAAGGAAATCTGGTGTACTAATTGCTGGCCACCGTGAGAAATAATTCTGGGTTTCTTATCCCAAGTCTTCCCTAAAGCTCCATCCATTGTAGTCAACAGACTTCTTTCATAATAAATGATGACATCCACGAATATACACATACTATCCTTGAAATAGTTTTACATTACATTTTTTTCTAGGTAGTTCCTCAATATTTTAATAAGCCTAATAAATAAGAGAATGGATTGAAAGGTCTTTGTAAAATGTTATGTAAATACAACATTTATTTTAAGAATGTTTCAATTTGCCTTTATCATAAGTAAAGGTAAAAATTGGAAAGAAAACTTTTTCACACCAATAAGGACTGTTATGTGTAAAGAATCTGAAGTTATGTAGAAGTTACATATCATGTCTGTTTTAGCGTGATTCAGTTTTAGTTTTCATTTAAGTCTGATTTAACTGTGATTTTGACCATTAGTTATAGAATGAGGCAGTCCACATTGCCTAGATATTTGCCATAGACCTGTTTACTATTCCACAAAAAATTAACTACAATATATCAGTTACGTTTTTCCTTTATGTTTAATAGAAGTTCTGTGAACATTGAGAATATATTACTTTTAGTGGTACACAGTTCTTGAGAAAAGTCTTGATTTTTTACAGTGCCACTTGTGGTATTTAGCAGCTTGCTACAATATCATTGTAATAAAAAATAAAGTGTACTTGGTGATGAGAGAAAAAATATTGTTAAAGACCTCTTGGGACAGGAAAAGGCTCAGTCATAAGGTCACCTGCTGTTCATTTTCGGCTGCATCATTCTGACTTGTTACTTTCAAGAACACCTCTAATATTGCTACATTGTCCATTACACTGAGAAGAACTTTCCTTGAACTTCACATGGAGGTTGAGTAAAGCTCTTCTATTTGTTTTTTGAAGTACTCTCTCAGTTCAGGTCTCTTAGCCTTTAGGGTTGGTGTCAGCAAGCCATTTTGAACTGAGAACATATCAGAGTGGATGTGAATGGCTTTAACCTAAAAACCAAATGCAGAATACATCTTTATCAGGCATATAACACAGCATTCATAGCATACATGATACAAATAGACAGGCATATGGGAATAGAAATCTTGATACAAAAACATGCCTATTTAAAAGTCAGCGTTATCTTAATAACATTTCAGCCTATTTGATACACCTGAAAGCCACCTCTTACCCTTCTTACTCTTCCATTTGGTCAGTCAACAGAAATGAGTGAGTTCCCTACTCTGTGGCAAGCACTGAGGACACAGAGGAACCATGAGTGCTCCTGTCCTTGGGGAGTGCACACTGGCATCCAGTAGAACGGACACACTAGGCAATTATTAGACAGTACGGTACACATAGTGGGGAAGGCACCTAACAGTGTGGCAGAGGAAAGAGAGGAGCAGTCAGGGAAGCCTTCCCAAATCAGGGGAGTGTTAAAGAACAAGCAGGAGTTAACCAGCAAAGGAGAGGTGGGTGAAGGGCATTCCAGGCAGAGACAGGCCCATGAACACAGCTATGGGGTGAGAAATGGCAGTTATGAAAAAGGAAATGCAAATAGTTTCTGTTGTAGTTATGGAAAATAGGAAGCCAAGGGGTGAGAGATGAAGCTGAAGACATAGATGGGCAGATTGAGAGGAAGGCACTGAAGACTTCTACACAGGGTAACAACATGGCCGAACACATTTTATAAACTTCTCTCCGAGAGAAATGTAAAAAATGGCTTTTAAGAATGTTAAGACTAGAAGCAGCAAAACCAATCAGAAGGATATGAGCAGTCCGAAGCAGAGAAGAAGATAAAGGTCTCCACTTGGAGCAATGGCAGAGACAGAGCCAAGTAAGCAGCTCTAAGATTCAGAGAAATGAGCAGGATGTAACACAAAAGAGGCAGCTTTAAGAACTCCCAGGTTTCCAGCTTGGGGGGCTACATGGACGTGGTGCCATTCTCAGGAGGAATACAAAATCTAGGTGGGAGGTGAGTCAATGTTTAAAAATAAAAGTTCCGTCAGAAAATTTTACCACATTATTGGAAGGAGGAATAGGGTCAGGTTTAGTGTTCACAGGGCTTATTTACATGAGGTAGATTCCAGGCCTCTTCATACGAAGTCTCTCTGCAAGACTGAACAGGGGGCCAGAGAGATGGACTATTCTGAGAAGGCCTAGGCAGGCTTCTTCCATGTGGGATTCCAGCTGAAAGGGTCACTGTCAATATAACAAGAACTTTATCATCTGGATGTGAGCTGAATCCTAGAGTGACGGTCTCTCCAAGAAATTGTATACTGATGGACAACTGAGTCTACATTCAGTTATTTTGCTAAGATAATGGATCCATATTACTAAATAGCAAAGGAATCAAAATTTTTAAAAAAAAAATTTTTTTTTTTTGCAACAGAAATGAGTGAGTTCCCTACTCTGTGGCAAGCACTGAGGACACAGAGGAACCATGAGTGCTCCTGTCCTTGGGGAGTGCACACTGGCATCCAGTAGAACGGACACACTAGGCAATTATTAGACAGTACGGTACACATAGTGGGGAAGGCACCTAACAGTGTGGCAGAGGAAAGAGAGGAGCAGTCAGGGAAGCCTTCCCAAATCAGGGGAGTGTTAAAGAACAAGCAGGAGTTAACCAGCAAAGGAGAGGTGGGTGAAGGGCATTCCAGGCAGAGACAGGCCCATGAACACAGCTATGGGGTGAGAAATGGCAGTTATGAAAAAGGAAATGCAAATAGTTTCTGTTGTAGTTATGGAAAATAGGAAGCCAAGGGGTGAGAGATGAAGCTGAAGACATAGATGGGCAGATTGAGAGGAAGGCACTGAAGACTTCTACACAGGGTAACAACATGGCCGAACACATTTTATAAACTTCTCTCCGAGAGAAATGTAAAAAATGGCTTTTAAGAATGTTAAGACTAGAAGCAGCAAAACCAATCAGAAGGATATGAGCAGTCCGAAGCAGAGAAGAAGATAAAGGTCTCCACTTGGAGCAATGGCAGAGACAGAGCCAAGTAAGCAGCTCTAAGATTCAGAGAAATGAGCAGGATGTAACACAAAAGAGGCAGCTTTAAGAACTCCCAGGTTTCCAGCTTGGGGGGCTACATGGACGTGGTGCCATTCTCAGGAGGAATACAAAATCTAGGTGGGAGGTGAGTCAATGTTTAAAAATAAAAGTTCCGTCAGAAAATTTTACCACATTATTGGAAGGAGGAATAGGGTCAGGTTTAGTGTTCACAGGGCTTATTTACATGAGGTAGATTCCAGGCCTCTTCATACGAAGTCTCTCTGCAAGACTGAACAGGGGGCCAGAGAGATGGACTATTCTGAGAAGGCCTAGGCAGGCTTCTTCCATGTGGGATTCCAGCTGAAAGGGTCACTGTCAATATAACAAGAACTTTATCATCTGGATGTGAGCTGAATCCTAGAGTGACGGTCTCTCCAAGAAATTGTATACTGATGGACAACTGAGTCTACATTCAGTTATTTTGCTAAGATAATGGATCCATATTACTAAATAGCAAAGGAATCACTATATAAAGACTTCAAAAAATTAAATGTGCTAAATACACACATACTTTCACTTGCTGTTTTGCTTAACTGATATTTATTGAACAACTACTATGAGTCAGGTATAGCATAAGGCACCACGGATATAAAGAAGAACAAGATACCATCTCTGACCACATGGGCTTAGAATCTAATGAGAGATGCTGCCATGTGAATACTACTACCACAGGCACAAGCAGTTGTCCATTCCTTTCCTTGTATGACTCTCTCTTTTCATGCAAATAAAACCTGTTTTGTTGGGGCCAAAATGGTCTGTACAAACAATGACGATCCTATTCCCTATTTCCCTGCCTCCCATGAGGCAAAGGGGGCAATCATGAGATCCATTTTTGGCTAGGGAGGGAACATTTTTGTTTTCCTCATGAGAGTTTCTGATTTCTACTCACTCCCCTTTGCGCTTTCCTGGAAGGTGGACGATGTCCAAAGCTGTAGCAAATACCTTGTGACCATGAGTGGCACACCACCATACTAAGAATGGGGAGTGGGAAGAAAGGCAGAGCCTAGGGCTTTGAAGACCTGTACCTTGTTGAGAAAACCACAAAACACACCCTATGTAAAGATATGGAGGGTTTTGTTTAAGAGCTGAAAGTATTTCTGATATAGCACCTAACCCAGTCTGGGTCAGAATTCATTGAAAAGGGATACTTGAGTCAAACCCCGAAGGACAAGTAGGCTTTTGCCAGAAGACAGCAAAGTGGAAGGGAAAGGCTGTTCTATAGCTTTGGGCAGAAAAAAAAATTGAGCATGCGTCAGAAAATTTTACCACATTATTGGAAGGAGGAATAGGGTCAGGTTTAGTGTTCACAGGGCTTATTTACATGAGGTAGATTCCAGGCCTCTTCATACGAAGTCTCTCTGCAAGACTGAACAGGGGGCCAGAGAGATGGACTATTCTGAGAAGGCCTAGGCAGGCTTCTTCCATGTGGGATTCCAGCTGAAAGGGTCACTGTCAATATAACAAGAACTTTATCATCTGGATGTGAGCTGAATCCTAGAGTGACGGTCTCTCCAAGAAATTGTATACTGATGGACAACTGAGTCTACATTCAGTTATTTTGCTAAGATAATGGATCCATATTACTAAATAGCAAAGGAATCACTATATAAAGACTTCAAAAAATTAAATGTGCTAAATACACACATACTTTCACTTGCTGTTTTGCTTAACTGATATTTATTGAACAACTACTATGAGTCAGGTATAGCATAAGGCACCACGGATATAAAGAAGAACAAGATACCATCTCTGACCACATGGGCTTAGAATCTAATGAGAGATGCTGCCATGTGAATACTACTACCACAGGCACAAGCAGTTGTCCATTCCTTTCCTTGTATGACTCCCTCTCTTTTCATGCAAATAAAACCTGTTTTGTTGGGGCCAAAATGGTCTGTACAAACAATGACGATCCTATTCCCTATTTCCCTGCCTCCCATGAGGCAAAGGGGGCAATCATGAGATCCATTTTTGGCTAGGGAGAGGGAACATTTTTGTTTTCCTCATGAGAGTTTCTGATTTCTACTCACTCCCCTTTGCGCTTTCCTGGAAGGTGGACGATGTCCAAAGCTGTAGCAAATACCTTGTGACCATGAGTGGCACACCACCATACTAAGAATGGGGAGTGGGAAGAAAGGCAGAGCCTAGGGCTTTGAAGACCTGTACCTTGTTGAGAAAACCACAAAAACACACCCTATGTAAAGATATGGAGGGTTTTCTTTAAGAGCTGAATGCATTTCTGATATAGCACCTAACCCAGTCTGGGTCAGAATTCATTGAAAAGGGATACTTGAGTCAAACCCCGAAGGACAAGTAGGCTTTTGCCAGAAGACAGCAAAGTGGAAGGGAAAGGCTGTTCTATAGCTTTGGGCAGAAACAACATATCCCAAAACACATTTGGGGCATTGCAAGCATATGCTGAAGCAGGTGGTATAAAAGAAGAAGAGATGAAGCTGCGGAGACAGGCTGGGACCAAATCACAAAGGATCAATACACCAACATAGGGAATTTGGACATAATCCTTTAAAAAATTTTTAATCAGGGAGAGACGGTACTAGAATGTCTCTTTGGAAAGATTACTCTGTTAAGAGTGAACCAATATGAGGTAAAAGGGGAAGCTGGAAGACCAACTAAGAGGCAAGACTGATGGTGATTTAGGCTATACAGCTGGCTATGAAGACAGAAATAGAGTTCACGAGTAGAAAGGCCAGGACTTAAATTGGTTTGGGTAAGTGGTAAAGAAAGAAATGTTAAGCATGGCTCTAGGTTACTGCTTGAACAGAAACACTGTAGGAGGAGCAAAAAGATTCTTTGGAGGTGGGAAGATCCAGGACGCATGTTCAGTTTGAAATGTTTCTGAGACATCCAAGAGGTTTTTGGGCACAGGATATATTATTAGTATTAGTATGCAGGACAGCGTCAGCCTTGGGCTTGAGATGGACAAGGAGGTCTTGAGAAGTAGAAAGCAACTGGGGTGTGGGTTACAGAAGCCAGGAGAACAAGAGTGCAAGGCCCCTGTGTCAGACGCTGCTGACAAACGAGAACTGTTAATTAAAATCAATGGGTACAATCAGGAAATGACTTATTTTTAAAAATCACTTCAGACCCATTAGGATGGCTATTATCCAAAAAAGAAAAAATAACAACTGTTGGTGAAGATACACAGAAACTGGAATCCTTGTGCACTGCTGGTAGAAATATAAAATAGTGCAGCCACCGTGGAAAAGTGTGGCAGTTCCTCTAAAAATTAAAGATAGAATTACCATACGACCCAACAATTGCACTTGTGTGTGTGTATATGTGTATCCAAAAGAAATGAAAGCAGGATCTTGAAGAGAGATTTGTACATGCATTATTCACAGTGGCTAAGACAGAGCAACCCTAATAATGTCCATCAACAGATGAATGGACAGGCAAAATGTGGCACAGATATACAGTGAAATTCTACTTTATAAAGGAAGGAAATTCTGACACATGCTACAGCATAGATGAACTTTGAGGGCTAAGTGAAGTACTCCAGTCACAAAAAATACTTAGAGTAGTCAAAGTCTAGACAGAAAGCAAAATGGTGGTTCCAGTGGCTGGGGGTAGAGAGAGAATTGAGAGTTAGTAGTCAGTGTTTGTCCACACATTAATTCAACAAGAAAATAGTGCTTTTCTAAGTAGCATAACATAAACAGTAGAGATTTCAATGTAAGTGGAAAGCAGTGTTATGTTTGAAAAGTGACTATGGCAAAAGAATTCTTTTTTCTCCCCCAAATAATAATGCACTTGTATTAGGCTTTATTTTTGCCATTTTTAAATTTTGCTTTTTGCTTTTGCAGAGTTCTGTTGTTTGGTAATGAAGAAAGAAATGTTAAGCATGGCTCTAGGTTACTGCTTGAACAGAAACACTGTAGGAGGAGCAAAAAGATTCTTTGGAGGTGGGAAGATCCAGGACGCATGTTCAGTTTGAAATGTTTCTGAGACATCCAAGAGGTTTTTGGGCACAGGATATATTATTAGTATTAGTATGCAGGACAGCGTCAGCCTTGGGCTTGAGATGGACAAGGAGGTCTTGAGAAGTAGAAAGCAACTGGGGTGTGGGTTACAGAAGCCAGGAGAACAAGAGTGCAAGGCCCCTGTGTCAGACGCTGCTGACAAACGAGAACTGTTAATTAAAATCAATGGGTACAATCAGGAAATGACTTATTTTTAAAAATCACTTCAGACCCATTAGGATGGCTATTATCCAAAAAAGAAAAAATAACAACTGTTGGTGAAGATACACAGAAACTGGAATCCTTGTGCACTGCTGGTAGAAATATAAAATAGTGCAGCCACCGTGGAAAAGTGTGGCAGTTCCTCTAAAAATTAAAGATAGAATTACCATACGACCCAACAATTGCACTTGTGTGTGTGTATATGTGTATCCAAAAGAAATGAAAGCAGGATCTTGAAGAGAGATTTGTACATGCATTATTCACAGTGGCTAAGACAGAGCAACCCTAATAATGTCCATCAACAGATGAATGGACAGGCAAAATGTGGCACAGATATACAGTGAAATTCTACTTTATAAAGGAAGGAAATTCTGACACATGCTACAGCATAGATGAACTTTGAGGGCTAAGTGAAGTACTCCAGTCACAAAAAATACTTAGAGTAGTCAAAGTCTAGACAGAAAGCAAAATGGTGGTTCCAGTGGCTGGGGGTAGAGAGAGAATTGAGAGTTAGTAGTCAGTGTTTGTCCACACATTAATTCAACAAGAAAATAGTGCTTTTCTAAGTAGCATAACATAAACAGTAGAGATTTCAATGTAAGTGGAAAGCAGTGTTATGTTTGAAAAGTGACTATGGCAAAAGAATTCTTTTTTCTCCCCCAAATAATAATGCACTTGTATTAGGCTTTATTTTTTGCCATTTTTTAAATTTTGCTTTTTTGCTTTTGCAGAGTTCTGTTGTTTATAGATACATAATCCCAGATTACCCATATGTATATCCCATCCCCTGTATTAGGCTTTAGAATCTAAGAATATGTGTATTGATCTGATTCAAATAACAAAGAAAGTTCTGTTAAATTTCCAATCTTATGGGAAAATTAAATTTTTAAAAATTGTAAAAAAAAAAAAAAGAATTGAGAGTTAGTAGTCAGTGGCTACAGAGTTTCATTCTACAAGATGAAAAGAGTTAGAGAGATAGATGGTGATAATGATTGCACATACATACATACATTATAAATGTATAATAATGTATAAAGCCACTGAACTACACCTTTAAAAATGGTTAAGATGGTAAATTTTATCTTATGTGTACTTAACCACCAAAAAATTGGGGAAAAAATTAGTGCATGCGAATTGTTACAAAAAATTTCACACATCAATAATTGTTTTCAAAACCTCTGATGCTAATGGTCTAGTGTTCTGGTGGGTGGGTATTGTGATATGACACAGAATTCTTTGCTCAGAAAATTCTCCATTGCATTTTTTGACTTTCCAGATCAAAGACTCAATATACAAAAAAGACCCCTAAAACAGCTACACTTCCTACTTCTTAAAAAGCTTTGAAGAAAAATTCTAACAAATTCTGGCATTTCTTAAAATCATGATTGTAATTTTTTTTTCTTTAATCACATAGCTTTTTTTTTTTTTTTTAAAGATTTATTTATTTATTTATTTTGGTGGGGGGTTGGGTTGGGGAGGGAGGGGAGCGGGCGGGCCACTTCTATTGGTCTTTCATTTCTCTATTTTCATCCATCTTTTGTTCTTTGGCTCTTGTGGGCCTCCTGTCGCGGTGGCGTCTGTCGTCGCAGAGCACTGGCTCTGGGCGCATGTGCTCCAGAGCTCCGGCTCGGTGATTGGACACATCAGTCCAGCTGCTCTGGGGCACGTGGGATCTTCCCAGGCCAGGGCTCGAACCGGCGCCCCTTGCGCTGTAAGGCGGTGTCCTTACCCACTGGACCACCAGGGGAAGCCCCCCATGATTGTAATTTAAACATGTGATAATTGGGCTTCCCTGGTGGTCCAGTGAGTGAGGACACCACCTTGCAGTGCACGGGGTGCCAGTTCGATCCCTGGCCTGGGAAGATCGCGGAGCAACTGGATCAATGTATCCAACTACTGAGCCAGAGCTCTGGAGTGCATGCACCCAGAACCTGCGCTGCGCAGCAACAGGGGCCACTGCGATGGGATGCCCACACAGGCCAAAGAACAGGGATGGATGAAAATAGATAAATGAAGGCTCAATAGAAGTGGACAAAAAAAAAAAAAAAAGTAATAATTTTCAAATGAGTACATTAACAAATCAGATTCACCTTTGTCTCTTAGAAATGTGCTCAAACGAAGGACTCACTTTTGCTATTGAAAGAACAGTATTTTAAGGGACTCATGGATGTGGTGGGAAGTGGAGACTGAGACTGCAGTCGAAAACTAAAGCTGAGTATTACAGGCTGTGGCCTCACAGCTGGAAGGATTTCTACTCGGAGTTCCAATATAAATAGGTGGAAATTTGAGGCCCCTGCCCCAAAAGAGGTATTATCTAATGTTTCAAGATTTGTTAAGGTTCTTGTAAAAATCGTTTTATTTGAAAATTCCCTCTCTGTTCTTGAAGCAATGAGCTGGTAGGGAATAGGGTTGCCAGTTTTTGTACTCTTTGGAATATACTTTTTTTCCTAATTTGTTTTTATCAAACATAAAAGTATCCTGGGGGATCCAAAATTCACTGGAAACACATCCCAAGTTTCAGACCAGAGTACGCTGAGAACCAGGGATCCTGCAGTGGTCACTGCTGGTGCGTGTGTAGAGCTGGATGTGGGAATGCAGGTGGGGTGTAGACAGGCAGGGGTGGGGTGAGGTGGGGGAGAAGCAGTGGTGTCTGGAGGCGGGGTGGGGGACGGAAGGAGGAGGTTGGGTTGAAGGTGGGGATGGAAGACAGGCTCTGGCTCTAGCCCCAAACCTGCTGCTCTTCTGTTTGGTACATGCTCAACTTGCACAGGAGATGAGTCATCTAAATTCTGCGACGTAAGTTTAGAAATTGCTATTTGATAACAAGACTAGTTGGCATGAAGAAAAAACGAACAAAATCCAAATCAAACTTAATCCAAGATACAGAGATTTAACTTAGCAACTCATGCTTACTGTCATGAAACAAAAAAGGAGCAGGGCTAATATCCTTAACTCCTTTTCTGATAGAAAAGGTATCATGTGAAGACTTCTGGAAAGTGTAAACAATGTCCACCTTCTTCTGTAAATGAAATTAATAATACAATTTTAAAAGGTAATGCCAATGCCGATATAATTTCTACAGGGTCCTTGCAGCCCTGGTTTTTAGTTCATCTGTATTCCTAACAGTGTGTGAAGAACATGTGTAACTGGGAAAAGAGTTTACATTCATCACAGGGTCTTGGGTGAACACCCTTGGAAAACTAGCAGAACCTTCTGCTTGACATGCAGAAGCTTCAAAGAATACAGTGCAAGGAAGACGACTCTCACAGGGAGAGCTACAAATGCTATTATGTTATTAAGATGGTAAGAAGAATGTAAAAGAAACATGATCTTAGGAAGAAAGATTATCAGCTTGCTGATATTGAGTATCAGTCAAACCAGTTACCTGCAGCAAGCCTAAAGTGCTGACCGGGGCACCTGCAGCTCAGTGTGGCTCTCTATAAGAGTCTCTGCCTGAGGAGAGGGGACAAATACAGTCTTGCAGGAAGCCAAGCAGGATGGCACTCAGCTCACCTTTCAGTCACTTGTGAACAGGTAAGAGTGGCACTGTTGCCAGTCCCTGCTTTAGTCTGACCTATAGCCCTGGGTCCATTTAAATCCTTCCATGAAAAGACCTATACAGATTGCTCCAGTGTCTGAAGATCTAATCAGTAAGTGGGAAAAAAATGAATCAAAATAGTTCTTTAACTTACTCTGACCTTAACTGGGTACCAAACCTACAAGTTATTTTATTATTTTTTTCCCTCATAAGTAAACCAATTTTGTTTTTATAAAAAATTACGTATTTTCTAATGAGACCAAACTGTTGAATTGTCAGGGGGTGGGGGAAGAAGTCTTTATTCTCGCTTTATGCCTAACATAAAACTTGTTTCCCAGCTTGCAGTAAGCTAAGTTTTTGTTGTAAAAAGAAAGAAGGAAATTCTTGATGTTTGCTCCCTTTCTTAAACTACACTCTTATTACTGAAGAGTGATTCCATAGTTTTTTTTTTTTAATTTAAAGGCACTGTAACATTTAAATCTTATATGGGAATATAATGTCTCAAAAGTGTCAATTTATGCTAACTCACTAAAACAAAAATTTTTCATAATCCTGAGAAAACAGAGTATTTAAAATCCTTCAATGGTATTACTCGGTGAAATACTTTAACACACAATATTGCTTGTAGATAATAAACACAGAATAAGTAATTTAGGATGGGAGAAATTTAAAAATTGTAATTAATCAGGGAAACGCTAAATTCATTTCTGATTTAAAGGCAAATTCATTAGGTAAGGATTCATTTCAATGACAGAAAATGCAGTAAAATATGTTTAGTAAGGGCTCTGCAGTCAGATTTGAAAAGTCTATTAAGTTGCAAAGTTAACCTTGTATTTCTATGCCTATGCAAACTAATAAGGCATATAAATATCAAGAAACTGGTTAAATCATGCTTAAGTATACTCAAGAATCTACATATTTTAATTATTGATACCGTTATTTTAAATGCTTCCTATCTACTCATTAAGAAATATCACCCAAAGATCTCCATAAATTAATGATGGTTTGCCTAGTTCTAGGAATGATCTGTTTCTGGAAATTAAATTACATTAATTTTTCATCTAATTCAGAGTTTAATTCAGATCAATCCTTCCCAGTAACTCTCAGCTTCTAATGCTTCTGTTGAATGCTTTAAGCCTTGGGCTTAGATATCTATTTCTGGGGATTGGGTAGGGGTAGGAACTGAAATCCTTCCATGAAAAGACCTATACAGATTGCTCCAGTGTCTGAAGATCTAATCAGTAAGTGGGAAAAAAATGAATCAAAATAGTTCTTTAACTTACTCTGACCTTAACTGGGTACCAAACCTACAAGTTATTTTATTATTTTTTTCCCTCATAAGTAAACCAATTTTGTTTTTATAAAAAATTACGTATTTTCTAATGAGACCAAACTGTTGAATTGTCAGGGGGTGGGGGAAGAAGTCTTTATTCTCGCTTTATGCCTAACATAAAACTTGTTTCCCAGCTTGCAGTAAGCTAAGTTTTTGTTGTAAAAAGAAAGAAGGAAATTCTTGATGTTTGCTCCCTTTCTTAAACTACACTCTTATTACTGAAGAGTGATTCCATAGTTTTTTTTTTTTAATTTAAAGGCACTGTAACATTTAAATCTTATATGGGAATATAATGTCTCAAAAGTGTCAATTTATGCTAACTCACTAAAACAAAAATTTTTCATAATCCTGAGAAAACAGAGTATTTAAAATCCTTCAATGGTATTACTCGGTGAAATACTTTAACACACAATATTGCTTGTAGATAATAAACACAGAATAAGTAATTTAGGATGGGAGAAATTTAAAAATTGTAATTAATCAGGGAAACGCTAAATTCATTTCTGATTTAAAGGCAAATTCATTAGGTAAGGATTCATTTCAATGACAGAAAATGCAGTAAAATATGTTTAGTAAGGGCTCTGCAGTCAGATTTGAAAAGTCTATTAAGTTGCAAAGTTAACCTTGTATTTCTATGCCTATGCAAACTAATAAGGCATATAAATATCAAGAAACTGGTTAAATCATGCTTAAGTATACTCAAGAATCTACATATTTTAATTATTGATACCGTTATTTTAAATGCTTCCTATCTACTCATTAAGAAATATCACCCAAAGATCTCCATAAATTAATGATGGTTTGCCTAGTTCTAGGAATGATCTGTTTCTGGAAATTAAATTACATTAATTTTTCATCTAATTCAGAGTTTAATTCAGATCAATCCTTCCCAGTAACTCTCAGCTTCTAATGCTTCTGTTGAATGCTTTAAGCCTTGGGCTTAGATATCTATTTGTGGGGGATTGGGTAGGGGGTAGGAACTGTTAAAAAATTAGCATTAAGCCTTAATTGGTCATTCATTTCTGAGGAAAGGGGAGAAGGACTAGCAGACAATAGATTACGGCTTAGCTCAAATAATTTATGTGGAGCTTTAGAGCACAACTAGGAGCACACCCTTCTTGGGCACGAGGCCTGGTTTCTACTCGCCTGCGGTCGGCTGAGGGTATACACGCTGGTTGCAGGGGGAGCTGCCACAGACCGACACAGAGGAGAAGGAGAACAGAGAAAATGAAGAGGTAACAGCCTTGGCAATGAAACTCAGGACGTTGGGATGCCACATGACTTCTCTGTATGTGAGGTTACCATGGCGAGGGCAGATTATTAGAGCAGAAACTCTGCTTGAGGCATATGGAAAGTCGGGAATAAGGCTCCTCTCAGTAAGAGCTCTCCCTTCAGCAATGGTTAACACAGGAAACGTAACCAAAAGTTTCTTTTAAACATAATCTTAAATCTTTTCCAGGAAGGGGAATCTGTAACTTAAAATTCTCCACATACCCTGAGTCAGGTCACACAGCCCATATCCAGCAGGGGGCGTGCGAGCCTTGGGAATAGCAAGGATATCAATAGGATCTCCAGTGCCCTTTGCTAGCCTTTCAGCTATCAGGGAGGCCCAGACCCACCAGGTCCCCAACCACTCTGTGGCCCCTGCTCTACAGGATCATGTCTACAGTCATACAGATCCCCTTAATGGAGGAGCAATGAAATCAGTTCTAGGAAATTTAAAAATTCAAACAATTATCATGCCAGAACTGACCTTGCATTCAGAAAGATATATGTAATTTGCCTGAATGCCTCAGATTTTATACTTTGCTATAATAAGGATATATTCATTCAGGTCTTATTTGCCCTAAAACATGTTGACAAATGAGGGTAAAGCAGTGTTTCTCAAGATAGGTTAATGTAAAGATCTATTTTAAAAGAAAAACAATTCTCTCAAACCCTGAAACTGTGTTTATTTAGATTTCCTCAGTTTGAAACACAAGCAAGTAAAATCGTAATCTGTAGAAATATTTTCTAATTGACAAACAATTGCTGTAATAGTTTTATTAATATATTTAAAACTGGTTTAAAAATGTTTTTAGGTTAACATAAAAATGAACACATAAAATTTAAAATTCTCATAAACTTTACAGATCCTTAATACTGTATTTGGGGACCCAGCTGGAGAAACATTTTATGAAAAACAATTATATTAATTTATCTCACTGGCCCCAGAAGTGCAATCCTTTCAATGTCCCAGCAAGTGAGCTTGCCTGCTGCAGCCAAAAAGACAGCCCCCATAAAAATAAAAATGAGACAAGATTTTGGTCTGGAGTAATGTACACAGCTTGGAGACACACCATGGGGGCAAGTTCTCTACTGGTGACAGCTGGGGCAGTATTTCAGCTTTATGAACATTTGTGATTATGAGGACAATAAACACAGTCTCACTTAGCATATTTCAGTTAGGATGCAGGCTGCTGCAAAGTCAGCTTGGAACAGGCCATCAGGGGTCCACTGGTACACTGCCTGCCTCCAGGCCACAGTGTGGCAGATAGGGAATCTAGGTCAGGGTCACAGTTGGTTACTTTAATTTTTCATCCCTGAGAAAAAGGGCCGTAACAACTCTAGAAAAGGTTAACAGTTACCTGTTCGAAAGAATGGAGTCCACTTTCTTTTCCTAATCTCACCATATCTTCCAAAATGGCTTTCTTCAGCTCCTGAATCGAACCATAGAGGTAAAATCACAAGGCAAACACCGCATTTCAAAATGGAGATAGAAGAATCGGTGAGTTGTGAGCAAAATACAACTGGTTATTATACCAACACTTCCCCTCACTGGTCAAACCCCCAAGTGTGGCTGACACTCCCTAGAAGCAAGTCAATCACTACCTCTCATCTGGTAAGTAAATGCTGGCATGGCCTAAGGAGCACCCAAGAGCAGGCTAAGCAACTACTCATTATTTTTAAAAAAGCGGCCCTTGCTTCTGGTCAGCCTGCAGAGGCCCGGGTACCCTGTCACCTCCAAAAGAGCCCAGGGCCTGACGGGAGCTCTAGAGTTCTCGGCTGCTAAGAAACAGACCATGTGACTGAGGGGCCAATGTTGAGTCAGGGCACAGAGATCCTTTTCCATAGAACCGTGCATGTGCCAGGATGTTCCTGGAAGGTATGAGTGCCTAACGTTCTAAGCAGGGAGACTGCGTCCCTCTTCCAATTTCATGACTGTCTCTCTAAGCCCAGCAGACACAAAATCTATCTCCCATCGGGAGAGAACAAGGCCATCAGAAGGCCTATGCTCACACCTGACATGGTTGTTACCCAGCTGTGTGGCTCTGGGCAAGCCCCCTCACTCTCTGGACTCTCCTGCAAGTTACAAAACAGGGCTGTACAAGCTTTACGTGCTGTCTCCTGACTGGAAAATTCAACAGTTTATCAAGTATTCTAAAAGAAAGGTAAGTTCCTTCTACAACAACAAAAAACAGACTTCTAGTTTAGGACTCTCACTATTCATAAAAATGAAGCTAGAAAATTTCCTACTGGCTCAAATTTCACTTGGGCTGCTGTTCTTGTGTCCTGTCCTTATGCAGTGTCACAGAAGGCCCAGCAGGCTTTTAGGGAACAGCCCCAGGTACAGACCTTATTTGTGCAGAGCTCTGCATACGTCCCTTCAATTCCTCTCTTCTGGGCCCAAGAGGCTATGACTTCCGAGTCAGGCACGACGATGCCCACCAAAAAGGCCTGTGATCCCGCCAGAGGTAAACACAGTTAGGACAAAAGCTTTTCAAGTGGTTATTTGTGGTCCAGTATTAAACCTAATCTCCTGGTATTCTTGGGCTCCACTATTTCCTAAAAATATGTATACGCTTATATTATGAAATAGTTCCACTAACATATCACACATTCTTTACAGAAATATTCTTGAATGTTTCTGATATATTTCCCTAACCTTGTAAAAAACTAATTAATAAAAAAATAAGTTTAAGGAGATTAAGCAACAGTAAGGTTAGTCCTGTATGTACCTTTGATTCTCATGCTCAACTTAAATGACAGCATCTTTAAAAAAAATTAACTAAAACATATGTTTCGGCCCTTGCTTCTGGTCAGCCTGCAGAGGCCCGGTACCCTGTCACCTCCAAAAGAGCCCAGGGCCTGACGGGAGCTCTAGAGTTCTCGGCTGCTAAGAAACAGACCATGTGACTGAGGGGCCAATGTTGAGTCAGGGCACAGAGATCCTTTTCCATAGAACCGTGCATGTGCCAGGATGTTCCTGGGAGGTATGAGTGCCTAACGTTCTAAGCAGGAGACTGTCCCTCTTCCAATTTCATGACTGTCTCTCTAAGCCCAGCAGACACAAAATCTATCTCCCATCGGGAGAGAACAAGGCCATCAGAAGGCCTATGCTCACACCTGACATGGTTGTTACCCAGCTGTGTGGCTCTGGGCAAGCCCCCTCACTCTCTGGACTCTCCTGCAAGTTACAAAACAGGGCTGTACAAGCTTTACGTGCTGTCTCCTGACTGGAAAATTCAACAGTTTATCAAGTATTCTAAAAGAAAGGTAAGTTCCTTCTACAACAACAAAAAACAGACTTCTAGTTTAGGACTCTCACTATTCATAAAAATGAAGCTAGAAAATTTCCTACTGGCTCAAATTTCACTTGGGCTGCTGTTCTTGTGTCCTGTCCTTATGCAGTGTCACAGAAGGTCCAGCAGGCTTTAGGGAAACAACCCCCAGGTACAGACCTTTTTTGTGCAGAGCTCTGCATACGTCCCTTCAATTCCTCTCTTCTGGGCCCAAGAGGCTATGACTTCCGAGTCAGGCACGACGATGCCCACCAAAAAGGCCTGTGATCCCGCCAGAGGTAAACACAGTTAGGACAAAAGCTTTTCAAGTGGTTATTTGTGGTCCAGTATTAAACCTAATCTCCTGGTATTCTTGGGCTCCACTATTTCCTAAAAATATGTATACGCTTATATTATGAAATAGTTCCACTAACATATCACACATTCTTTACAGAAATATTCTTGAATGTTTCTGATATATTTCCCTAACCTTGTAAAAAACTAATTAATAAAAAAATAAGTTTAAGGAGATTAAGCAACAGTAAGGTTAGTCCTGTATGTACCTTTGATTCTCATGCTCAACTTAAATGACAGCATCTTTAGAATACTAACCAACTCTGTGATCTAAAACACATATGTTTCTAAGGATTTGCAGACCATTTTGAACTTAATTCATTAATATGATCCTCATTCATTAAGAATACCATTTTAATTTTTAAAGCATTTTCTTTAAAAAATAATTAAATAGTCTTTAACTACATACATCCAATGATAGCATATGGGCTTCCCAGGTGGTACAGTGGTAAAGAATCTGCCTGCCAAGGCAGGAGATACAACAGACCTGGATTCAGTGCCTGGGTTGGGAAGATTCCCTGGAGTAGGAAATGGCAATCCACTCCAGTGTTCCTGCCTGGAAAATTCCATGGACACATGAGCCCAGTGGGCTTCAGTCCATGGGGATTGCAAAGAGTTGAACATGACTGAGAGAACATGCAATGATAGCACAGAATATATTCACAATGATCTTTCTGATTTTATATCTAAATGGTACTGAAAGGCAGAATAAATAAAAATACTTTCCAAATGATTTAATCCTAAATTATATTAGCATATTCAGTTCAGTTCAGTTGGTCAGTTATGTCTGACTCTTTGCAGCTCCATGGACTGCAGCACACTAGGCTTCCGTGTCTTTCATCTTCTCCCAGAGCTTGCTCAAACTTATGTCCATTGACTCAGTGATGCCATCCAACCATCTCAGCCTCTGTCATTCCCTTCTCCTTCTGCCTTCTATTTTTCCCAACATCAGGGTCTTTTCCAGTGAGTGATCTCTTTGTACCAGATGGCCAAAGTATTGGAGCTTCAGCTTCAGCATCAGTGCTTCCAATGAATAGTCAGGATTGATTTCCTTTAGGACTGACTAGTTTGATCTCCTTGCAGTCCAAGGGATAAGAGTCTTCTCCAACACCACAGTTCAAAGGCATCAGTTCTTCAGTGCTCAAGTCTTCTTTACAATCTAACTCTCACATTCATACATAACTACTTGGAAAACCATAGCTTTGACTATATGGACTTTCGTTGGTAAAGCGATGTCTCTGCTTTTGATTATGCTGTCTAGGTTTGTCATAGCTTGTCTTCCAAAGAGCAAGTGTCTTTTAATTTCATGGGTGCAGTCACCATCCACAATGATTTTGTAGTTCGAGAAAATAAAGTCTGTCACTGTTTCCATTGTTTGCCCATCTATTTGCCATGAAATGATGGGACCAGAATGCCATGATCTTTGTTTTTTGAATCCTGAGTTTTAGACCAGCTTTTTCACTCTCTTCTTTCACCTTTATCAAGACTCTTTAGTTCTTCTTCACTTTCGGCTAATAATGGTGGCATCATCTGCATATCTAAAGTTATTGATATTTCTACTCGCAATCTTGATTCCAGCTTGTGTTTCATCCAGACAGGCATTTCACATGATGTACCCTGCATATAAGTTAAATAAGCACAGTGACAATATACAGCCTTGACACACTGCTTTCCCAATCTGGAACCAGGTTGTTGTTCCATGTCTAGTTCTAACTGTTGCTTCCTGACTTGCACACAGGTTTCTCAGGAGGCAGGTAAGGTAGTCTGGTATTTCCATCTCTTTCAGAATTTTCCAGTTTGTTCTGATCCACAGTCAAAGGCAAACAATGAAGCGGAAGCAGATGTTTTTCTGGAATTCTCTTGCTTTTTCTGTGACCCAACAGATGTTGGCAATTTGCCCTCTGATTCCTCTGCCTTTTCTAAATCTAGTTTGTACATCTGAAAGTTCTCAGTTCATGTACTGTTGAAGCCTAGCTTGGAGGATTTTGAGCATTACTTTGCTAGTATGTGAAATGAATGCAATGGTGTTGTAGTTTGAACATTCTTTGGTACTGCCTTTCTTTTGGACTGGAATGAAAACCAAACTTTTCCAGTCCTGAGGCCACTGCTGAGTTTTTCACATTTGCTGGCATACTGCATGCAACACTTTAATTAGTGTACTAGCTTCATGTATTAAGCTATATCATCAGTACAATTACTTGCAATACTGCACTTATTTATCTGTAAAGTTCATTTGCATATTTCAAAACAAAAACTGCAGAAACCTGAATCTTGCTTAATCGTATTACCTCATAATTCCTCTTGGAAGTAAATAAAGCACAAGTTAAAAGTAGTGGGAATGTTCATTACTACTACTTCAAACAATTTATTTACCTAATTGTAAATCTGTCAAACTATAAACAATTACGATTTCTCCCTTAGAAAGGTTATTTTCTCTCTGATCTTATATGCTGGAGAATACCAGTGTCTGACTGGAAATGAATGTTCATCACTTTAATCAAATACCAGATACTTAAGAAACCATTCCCCAAATTTGCTTCAGGCACGTGTGGGAGGGCTGATGCCTGGGGACTCACCTTTAAGCTGTCCCCGTGGACATAGACTTGGGCAACGGGCTCGCTCCGGATGTAGATGTTCTCAATCATCTCGGGTGCAACATATTCTCCCTGAGCAAGTTTAAATATATGCTTCTTCCGATCAATAATTTTAAGAGTTCCAGCCTATGGAGTTGGACAAGCAGCTTCATAAAAAGATGGCACTCCCAAGCCTGAGCCCCCTCACTCATTCATGGCACAGCCCCTCCACCCCTGCCCTGTCCCACCCTGCATGCCCCATTGGATCTGCCTGTGCACCTGATGTCTCTGTCCTCGGAGCCACTGTGTGGCTGGAGAGGGATGCTGTGCGCACAGGAGGACGTCTCCCAAGCTCTGCTGAACTGAGTGCCCAATGTCCTTCCCTTCAGCATGCAATCTCATTTCCCCTCCCACTCTGGCCTCCCAGGTGCCCAGCAGCACGTGACCTCCTCTTCAGAAGGCTGCCCGCCTTCCTATAAGGGCTCCTCTCATCCAAGGCCCTCAGTTCAGCTGTCCTTTTCCTCATCATCATCTTTAGATTCGCCCCCTCAAACCAGGTCTATGGCACAACTATCTGTCCTTCGGCACAATGCACAGCTCTGGCAGAGAACTCCAGATGGCAGGAGGGGCCCTCTCCCTCCTGGACCTCTGCAGTAGGCAGACCACCCCTTGGGCAGTAAGTGCTTGAGCTCCTGGCCTGCAGGACACCCTCACCCACCTCCCTGACTCCCTTACATCTCTGAATTTCACAGGGGAATAGGTGAGTCTCTTTATCTAGGGGATCTCTCTCCTTTGGCCCAATCCTTGAATGCTGCAATTGCCTCACTTCCACTGATAATGCCGCTTGAGGTGACTACCATTCATCTTCTCAGTGGCTATGACTGCATGTATCTGAGCTCCCAGCCAGAGTTCTTCACTAAGTTCCAGACCCAGAACCTCACGATCCTCAGAACCAGGCTGTCTACCCTATACAATGCAACATGCCCTAAAGGAAGCTCAGCCTCCTCCTCCACCTCTTCAAACCTGTCCCATTCCCCAAGCCCTAAACCCAGAGATGGCCTTGCCACTAGGCTCTCCTAGGCCTTGCAGCAGTCAGGATCACTTATCCTCACATATAAATCCTTCTCACAGTCAACTCCTCCTCCCATCAAAACCACTTCCTTATCTACCCTGAGCACACACGCTGGCCTGCTCTATCTCTTCAATCATCATAACCACAGTAATCTCACCAGAAGAGAAAAACAACCAGGCCTTGTTTTGCTCAAAATCCAGGCTGGACATCAGGCACTTTCACTACACCAGCTTCTTTGGTCCTTGTGGTACCCCCATGAGCTGGGTGTCATTCCCTCCATTTCAAAAAATGGTGACGGTGAGGATTAGAGAGGTCAGTTAACTCCTCCACAGCCATGCAGGGAGGAGGTGAGAGAATCAGGACTTAGATGAGGTCTTTCTGGATCAGAAGCTTAGATCTTTTCTGACCTATCTAGTACTATTTCAAAATATATTAATTTTAAAAAGTGACTCCCTTTTTGGAGTCTTTTGACTCCAAGCAAAAGACTGCTTGCCTGCTGCACTGGGTTTTGAATTCAAGCACACACCACCTGCTTCACATCAATTTACTTGCTTCTCACAACACTGTGAAAGGTGAGTGGTTTCATCAAGTTACAGGGCATCAGTTCAGTGGATCCAGAATTTTGTGGGATTCCAAGTTGTTCCCAATTTTGAGGAACTCTCCCCCTCTTTAAAACAATATAAAATGAAGTGCAGAGCCTTGAAAGGGGCCTATGTAAGTGAGGGCTGAAGTCTGGGCTTCATTTGCTGACAGGACAATTTACCCTCAGCCAGTGCGGAAGGCCCCACTGTGTCTCCAGACTCTCTCCTCCACCTGTGAACCCTTCACTAGAACTGCTTGCCTCGCACCTCTAGCTTTCCTTGACTTTGCATGGCTCTTACTTCTGTCCACACTGTCCTTCTCACTCTCCCCTCTCCTCCTCGAAAAGGATTTATATTCTGAGACTCAGACTCAGTAGGAGCCTGTCCTTCTCTGCTTCTCCCCCAGGTGAGCACAGCCCTCACCTCATGCCCATCACATTGGGTTGAGCAGTGTCTAAAGATGTGTCTCTTTCCTAAGCAGAGTTCCTGGCCCTGAGCACATAGTGGGGATACATCCCTGCCTGCTGCAGGGGTGAGGGTTTCTCCAAGTCATATGCTCAGTTACGAGCTGGGGCAAATCAGCTCACCAGTTCAAAGGACTCCTGGAGGGCTGAGCATCATTAACCAGTCTGATAAACTCGACCTCTGAGAACATCCACCCAGAGCCCTAGCAATCTCCCAGAGACATAGGAAAGGTTTCCTGGGGTGGGTGGCAGCAGATGTGGGGCTCTTGGTTTCAGCTCCTTCTGTAGTCAGAGCTTTCACCTGAGAGCTTTCCAGGTATACTGAATGAGAATTCGTTCCTTACGACAAAGACCACAGAGGTAAGCCGTGTTATTACTCCCAGGAAGGAGTTACCATAATTTTTGGTAAAAGTTGAGCAGGAGGAGGTGAGAGAATCAGGACTTAGATGAGGTCTTTCTGGATCAGAAGCTTAGATCTTTTCTGACCTATCTAGTACTATTTCAAAATATATTAATTTTAAAAAGTGACTCCCTTTTTGGAGTCTTTTGACTCCAAGCAAAAGACTGCTTGCCTGCTGCACTGGGTTTTGAATTCAAGCACACACCACCTGCTTCACATCAATTTACTTGCTTCTCACAACACTGTGAAAGGTGAGTGGTTTCATCAAGTTACAGGGCATCAGTTCAGTGGATCCAGAATTTTGTGGGATTCCAAGTTGTTCCCAATTTTGAGGAACTCTCCCCCTCTTTAAAACAATATAAAATGAAGTGCAGAGCCTTGAAAGGGGCCTATGTAAGTGAGGGCTGAAGTCTGGGCTTCATTTGCTGACAGGACAATTTACCCTCAGCCAGTGCGGAAGGCCCCACTGTGTCTCCAGACTCTCTCCTCCACCTGTGAACCCTTCACTAGAACTGCTTGCCTCGCACCTCTAGCTTTCCTTGACTTTGCATGGCTCTTACTTCTGTCCACACTGTCCTTCTCACTCTCCCCTCTCCTCCTCGAAAAGGATTTATATTCTGAGACTCAGACTCAGTAGGAGCCTGTCCTTCTCTGCTTCTCCCCCAGGTGAGCACAGCCCTCACCTCATGCCCATCACATTGGGTTGAGCAGTGTCTAAAGATGTGTCTCTTTCCTAAGCAGAGTTCCTGGCCCTGAGCACATAGTGGGGATACATCCCTGCCTGCTGCAGGGGTGAGGGTTTCTCCAAGTCATATGCTCAGTTACGAGCTGGGGCAAATCAGCTCACCAGTTCAAAGGACTCCTGGAGGGCTGAGCATCATTAACCAGTCTGATAAACTCGACCTCTGAGAACATCCACCCAGAGCCCTAGCAATCTCCCAGAGACATAGGAAAGGTTTCCTGGGGTGGGTGGCAGCAGATGTGGGGCTCTTGGTTTCAGCTCCTTCTGTAGTCAGAGCTTTCACCTGAGAGCTTTCCAGGTATACTGAATGAGAATTCGTTCCTTACGACAAAGACCACAGAGGTAAGCCGTGTTATTACTCCCAGGAAGGAGTTACCATAATTGGTTTGAGCTAAAAGTTGGGGCCCACAGCTGAAGAATGCCATGTAGCTTTATTCTCTTACTCTACGAGTGAGTCAATACAAAACCCCAGAGAGGGATCACGCTTTGCTCAAGGTCACAAGAGCAGCTGCTAGCAGACAAAAGGAACCCAGGATCCTGCAGCCCAGCTCCAAGCTTTTCACACTGCTCAGTGCCACCTCTCAGCTGGGGGCTACTGTCCCAGATCCTGCCTTTCTCACATCTCCCAAGGAGCTATGAATCCCCTGTTTCATGTATAATACTTTACCCGTCAGATTCTAGAGCACTGTCAGATTTCTTCAGGGAAACCACTTATGGGTAGGGAGTGGGGCTCAAACTCCAGTTCTACGTTACCCAAAGACCCCTGTCACCTTCATCCAGAGGATGGAGGAAGAAGCTTTGGGGGCGAGGTAAGGAAGAGCCCTCCCAATTCCCAGAGGTGTTCTGAAATGTCAAGGTGGATGTGAAGACTCCTGCCTCAGGAGTGAACCTGATGACACTCCCACTACTGAAATGTGGGGAGGTTCGCGGTCCCAAGCACACACCGGCAGCCATTTCCCAATGTCTCCAGTGTGAAGCCAGCCGTCATCATCCAGGGCTTCCTTTGTCCTCTCGGGGTCTTTCAAGTAACCTTTGAACACATTTGGTCCTCTCACACATATCTGTAGGAACAAACACCTGGTTTCTCACAGGACATAGCACAGGAAATCCTGATATGAGGCTCTCATGAGGCGTGTGTGGAAAAATGGACCTATCCCTCAGGAAATCCACGTAGAAACCACAGTGGTGGAAAGAGAGGACAGAACAGCTGCCAGCATTCTCTCAAGCAGTGACCTCCATCCGCCTCTCTGCCCTGGGCCCCCCCCAGGCCCCTAGCAATCTCCCAGAGACATAGGAAAGGTTTCCTGGGGTGGGTGGCAGCAGATGTGGGGCTCTTGGTTTCAGCTCCTTCTGTAGTCAGAGCTTTCACCTGAGAGCTTTCCAGGTATACTGAATGAGAATTCGTTCCTTACGACAAAGACCACAGAGGTAAGCCGTGTTATTACTCCCAGGAAGGAGTTACCATAATTGGTTTGAGCTAAAAGTTGGGGCCCACAGCTGAAGAATGCCATGTAGCTTTATTCTCTTACTCTNCGAGTNAGTCAATACAAAACCCCAGAGGNGGATCACGCTTTGCTCAGNGTCACAAGAGCAGCTGCTAGCAGACAAAAGGAACCCAGGATCCTGCAGCCCAGCTCCAAGCTTTTCACACTGCTCAGTGCCACCTCTCAGCTGGGGGCTACTGTCCCAGATCCTGCCTTTCTCACATCTCCCAAGGAGCTATGAATCCCCTGTTTCATGTATAATACTTTACCCGTCAGATTCTAGAGCACTGTCAGATTTCTTCAGGGAAACCACTTATGGGTAGGGAGTGGGGCTCAAACTCCAGTTCTACGTTACCCAAAGACCCCTGTCACCTTCATCCAGAGGATGGAGGAAGAAGCTTTGGGGGCGAGGTAAGGAAGAGCCCTCCCAATTCCCAGAGGTGTTCTGAAATGTCAAGGTGGATGTGAAGACTCCTGCCTCAGGAGTGAACCTGATGACACTCCCACTACTGAAATGTGGGGAGGTTCGCGGTCCCAAGCACACACCGGCAGCCATTTCCCAATGTCTCCAGTGTGAAGCCAGCCGTCATCATCCAGGGCTTCCTTTGTCCTCTCGGGGTCTTTCAAGTAACCTTTGAACACATTTGGTCCTCTCACACATATCTGTAGGAACAAACACCTGGTTTCTCACAGGACATAGCACAGGAAATCCTGATATGAGGCTCTCATGAGGCGTGTGTGGAAAAATGGACACTATCCCTCAGGAAATCCACGTAGAAACCACAGTGGTGGAAAGAGAGGACAGAACAGCTGCCAGCATTCTCTCAAGCAGTGACCCCTCCATCCGCCTCTCTGCCCTGGGCACCCCAGGCCTGCCTATGCCGTCCCTTCTTCCTCAGGAACCCTGTGGCCTTTGGTGGGTGCTGTTCTGTGGCACTGGATGGGGTCTCGCCTGAGACTGAAGGCTGGCTGATTCTACCAGAGATGCTTGAGCCCCTGCTTGATGACCAGGCACTCAGTTTTCTCAGCCACTCCCGTGGAATGAACAGGCGCAGGCCAGCTCTATCTCTATCCGGCCTATTTGCAAATGGTCATGTTTCTGCTTGGACAGATACACAGCAGCAAGCCATGCCAACAAAGGAAAATAAAGAGAGTTTTAAAAAAGGTTTGGGAATCCCAAATCTTACTTTAGACCAGCCCAGTCCCATCCTTTGGGGTTGGTTAGTTCATAAACAGGAGAAGAAATGCTCAATTCAGCTGAGTCAAACTAATCAGGAATATGAAGTGACTTTACACATACAGTGAAAGGAAAAAAATTTCTTTTTTCTCTTTTACTCATACACATAAACCATCCACAGACATGAATGGCTAAATGCTCAAGTTTACCTCTCCTTCTCCTTCGCTGGTCCAATAGTTCAGTTCCTCGACATCAACGAGCTTGATATGATTGCAGGGCAGAGGTGCCCCTACGTGTCCTAGAACAA
Source organism: Tragulus kanchil (assembly GCA_022376925.1). Classification (NCBI taxonomy): domain Eukaryota; kingdom Metazoa; phylum Chordata; class Mammalia; order Artiodactyla; family Tragulidae; genus Tragulus; species Tragulus kanchil. Next base: position 48,402,802 of record JAIOJX010000029.1, on the reverse strand, counting down.
CACAACAATGGGGCATTTGTCAGTGTTCCGATCAATTTCAGCAATGAAGATGCTCCACGCCACATAAAACCCCTCAAGTTGTCAAGTGGGGAATTGTGGACGGAAACTAGTATACCCTTAAATGGGCACTTGTCACAAGCAAGCAAAACCAAGTTCTGGAGAAAGGCCAGCTTCTGCTGGGCCCCTATTTTACATCCAATTCTTAAAACAGCTGGACAGGCTCACATAGCCCAGCATCAACTGGCACAGGGTCTGTGGGGAGCCTCACACCCACACCAACCATGCAGTCAGGATTTATTTATATTAAGACATTTTCCCATTACTAGATCATATCTTTAGTTTTAGGATCATAAGATTTAGTCATTATTGCTTTTCTCCCAGGCACCAGACTGTTGATGCGTGTAATAATCATCTACAGTTCTTAATAAAATGGAGATTCCAATTCAGCACATCTGGAATGAGGTCTGAGATTCTACAGTTCTTACAGGCACTCAGGTGATGTTGATTTTTCTGATCCACACAAAGGAGTGGAAAATAAGGATGAGGCAATCGGTCAGCTCTCCCAACCAAATGACACTTTAAATTTTCTTGATCTTATACATTCCAACTGCAAAATGACATCTAAGTCATTTTCTAATAACTGTGGTTGTTTCTCAGTTCACTGGTGAGGCAGAGGATTTTTAAGCAGGTGCTGGCCAAGGTCCTGAAATAAACTGAGCCATGTAAATAAAAAGGAGGCTTCAACACTTTCTCTTTTAAATGAGACTGTCGAATCTTTTACAATACGGTACAAAGACAGCAATCCTCTCATACTCAAAAACGTTTGTAAGATTTTATGGTAAGAAGGATGCATAAAAAAGGTGAAACCTCAAAACCCTCAAAAGGGGTAAGAGAGAGGATATCATTAAGAAGAAAGAAGATCTCCACAAGGAAGGGTTTATGTGTAAGGGATCAGTAAATATGATGGCAGTAATAAGATAACAGGACCTCAGAATACAGTCCTTACAGTAAATCTGCCGGTGGTAGGGAGACCAAAGACTTTGCATATAACATAGTCTTTATTCAGCTAGAGTTTAAGGAGATAAAACTCAGAAAAAGAAAAAAAAAGAAAGAAACATTCTGTTCATGGCTTGGCCAAGTGTGATTTCAGTAGAGAATCCACCTATCACGTTTCTGCTGACTACTCAAGGTGCCTGGAAAATAGTCGCCTTACTAAGCATATTTCTTTTCTATGGACATCACCCCAAGTTTTCTAATTGGTAGCTGAGCAAACTTAAGCATGAAAGCAAGCCTCAGGCTCACAGAGGAAGCCTGTATCCAGGAGGAGTCTTCTGATGAATGTTTTTCAGATTCTTCCAGTGTTTGGTCTAAATCTGGTGATGGCCAATAAACGGGCTACCTAATGTTTTCTGAATGGCCATTCAGGTATGCCCTAAATCAAATCCTTTATGATTATACAGTGGAAGCAACAAACAGATTCAAAGAATTAGATCTGATAGACAGAATGCCTGAAGAACTATGGATAAAGGTTTGCAACATTGTAGAGGAGAGAGTGATCAAAACCAACTCCAAGAAAAAGAAATGCAAAAAGGCAAAATGGTGTGTCTAAAAAGGCATTCAAATAGTGGAAGAAAGAAGAGATGTGAAAGGCAAAGAAGATACCCATCTCAATGCAGAGGTCCAGAGAATAGCAAGGAGAGATAAGAAACTCTTCTTAAGGAAACAATGCAAAGAAATAGAGGAAAACAACAGAATGGGAAAGACTAGAGATCTCTACAAGAAAATCAGAAATACCAAGAGACCATTTCATGAAAAGATAGGCACAGTAGAGGACAGAAACAGTATGGACCTAACAAAAATTTTTAAGCAGGTGCTGGCCAAGGTCCTGAAATAAACTGAGCCATGTAAATAAAAAGGAGGCTTCAACACTTTCTCTTTTAAATGAGACTGTCGAATCTTTTACAATACGGTACAAAGACAGCAATCCTCTCATACTCAAAAACGTTTGTAAGATTTTATGGTAAGAAGGATGCATAAAAAAGGTGAAACCTCAAAACCCTCAAAAGGGGTAGAGAGAGGATATCATTAAGAAGAAAGAAGATCTCCACAAGGAAGGGTTTATGTGTAAGGGATCAGTAAATATGATGGCAGTAATAAGATAACAGGACCTCAGAATACAGTCCTTACAGTAAATCTGCCGGTGGTAGGGAGACCAAAGACTTTGCATATAACATAGTCTTTATTCAGCTAGAGTTTAAGGAGATAAAACTCAGAAAAAGAAAAAAAAAGAAAGAAACATTCTGTTCATGGCTTGGCCAAGTGTGATTTCAGTAGAGAATCCACCTATCACGTTTCTGCTGACTACTCAAGGTGCCTGGAAAATAGTCGCCTTACTAAGCATATTTCTTTTCTATGGACATCACCCCAAGTTTTCTAATTGGTAGCTGAGCAAACTTAAGCATGAAAGCAAGCCTCAGGCTCACAGAGGAAGCCTGTATCCAGGAGGAGTCTTCTGATGAATGTTTTTCAGATTCTTCCAGTGTTTGGTCTAAATCTGGTGATGGCCAATAAACGGGCTACCTAATGTTTTCTGAATGGCCATTCAGGTATGCCCTAAATCAAATCCTTTATGATTATACAGTGGAAGCAACAAACAGATTCAAAGAATTAGATCTGATAGACAGAATGCCTGAAGAACTATGGATAAAGGTTTGCAACATTGTAGAGGAGAGAGTGATCAAAACCAACTCCAAGAAAAAGAAATGCAAAAAGGCAAAATGGTGTGTCTAAAAAGGCATTCAAATAGTGGAAGAAAGAAGAGATGTGAAAGGCAAAGAAGATACCCATCTCAATGCAGAGGTCCAGAGAATAGCAAGGAGAGATAAGAAACTCTTCTTAAGGAAACAATGCAAAGAAATAGAGGAAAACAACAGAATGGGAAAGACTAGAGATCTCTACAAGAAAATCAGAAATACCAAGAGACCATTTCATGAAAAGATAGGCACAGTAGAGGACAGAAACAGTATGGACCTAACAAAAACAGAAGATACTAAGAAGAGGTAGAAAGAATACGTAGGAGGGAGGGGTGGAATGGAGGGATATACATATGACTAATCTGGGATCATACACATCTGTAAACAACAAAACTCTGTAAAAGTAAAATTAAAAATTTTAAAAAAAAGAATACACAGAAGAACTATACAAAAAGATCTTAATGAGCCAGATGACCATGATGGTGTGATCACTTACCTAGAGTCAGACATTTTAGAGTGTGAAGTCAAATGGGCCCTAGAACGCATTACTACAAACAAAGCTAGTGGAGGTGATGGAATTCCAGCTGAGCTATTTTAAATACTAAAAGATGATGCTGTTATTTGGCCATCTGTATGTCTTCCTTGAATAGATGTCTCTTTAGATCTTTCTCCCATTTTTTGATTGGGTTGTTTGTTTTCTTCAGTATTGAGTTGTCTGAGCTGCTTGTATATTACAGAGATCAGTCCTTTGTCAGTTGTTTCATTTGCTATTATTTTCTCCCATTCTGTGGGTTGTCTGTTCACCTTATTTGTAGTTTCTTTTGCTGTTCAGAAGTTTTTAAGTTTCATTGGGTCCCACATGTTTATTTTTATTTTTATTTCTGTAATTCTAGAGGGCGGGTTTTAAAAGATCTTGTTAGATTTACGTCACTGACTGTTTTGCCTATAATCTCCTCCAAGAGTTTTATGGTCTCTGTTCTTACATTTAGGTCTTTAATCCATTTTGAACATAGAGAACAGACTTACGGACACTGGGGAGAGAAAAAAGTGGCTGAGAGATACGGAAAGAGCAACACGGAACCCTATACTATCTTATGTAAAACAGCAATTATTGTCAATGCACTGTGGGTCTAAGGGATCGTACATGGGGGCTGTGCAATGGCCTGGAGGGGTGGGGAATGGGATATACATATGATTAAATTGGAATTATAAATATCTGTAAACAACAAAACTCTAAAATCAAAACAGCAAAATAAAAAAAACTTGGGATTGTGAAAGAAAAAAAAGATGATACTGTAAAGTGCTACGCTCAATATGCCATCAAATCTGGAAAACTCATCAGTGGCCTCAGGACTGGAAAAGGTCAGTTTTCATTCCAATCTCATAAAAGGGCAATACCAAAGAATGTTCAAACTACCGCACCATTGCATTCATTTCACATACTAGCAAAATAATGCTCAAAATCCTCCAAGCTAGGCTTCAACAGTACATGAACTGAGAACTTCCAGATGTACAAGTTGGATTTAGAAAAGGCAGAGGAACCAGAGATCAAATTGCCAACATCTGCTGGATCATAGAAAGAGCAAGAGAATTCCAGAAAAACATCTACTTCTGTTTCATTGACTATGCTAAAGCCTTTGACTGTGTGGATCACAACAAATTGTGGAAAATTCTTAAAGAAAGGGGAATATCAGACCATCGTACCTGCCTCCGATGAAACCTGTATGCAGGACAAGAAGCAACAGTTAGAACCAGACATGGAACAACAGCCTGGTTCCAAATTGGGAAAGGAGTATGTCAGGGCTATATACTGTCACCCTGCTTATTTAACTTGTATGCAGAGTACAGCATGCTAAAAGCTAGTCTGGACAAAGCACAAGCTGGAATCAAGACTGTGGGTAGAAACATCAATAACCTCAGAAATGCAGATGACACCACGATTATGGCCAAAAGAATAAGATGAACTAAAGAATCTCTTGATGAAGGTGAAAGAGGAGAGTGAAAAACCTGGCCTAAAACTCAGGATTCAAAAAACAAAGACCATGGCCTCCAGTCCCATCACTTCCTGGGAAAAAGATGGGCAAACAATGGAAACAGTGACAAACTTTATTTTCTCACACTCCAAAACACTGTGGATGATGACTGCAGTCATGAAATTAAAAGACACTTGCTCCTTGGAAGAAAAGCAATGACAAACCTAGATAGCATATTCAAAAGTAGAGACATCACTTTGTCAACAAAAGCCTATATAATCAAAGTTATGGTTTTCCCAATAGTCATGTATGGATGTGAGAGTTGAACCATAAAGGAGAAGGCTGAGTGCCAAAACTTGATGTCTTTGTGCTCTTTTTTTTTTGTCTCTAGGTCATCATTTGTTTTTCATCCATCTTTATTCTTTTTGGCATGTGTGGGCCTCACATCGCAACGGCCTCTCTCGTTGTAGAGCACTGGAAAACTCATCAGTGGCCTCAGGACTGGAAAAGGTCAGTTTTCATTCCAATCTCATAAAAGGGCAATACCAAAGAATGTTCAAACTACCGCACCATTGCATTCATTTCACATACTAGCAAAATAATGCTCAAAATCCTCCAAGCTAGGCTTCAACAGTACATGAACTGAGAACTTCCAGATGTACAAGTTGGATTTAGAAAAGGCAGAGGAACCAGAGATCAAATTGCCAACATCTGCTGGATCATAGAAAGAGCAAGAGAATTCCAGAAAAACATCTATTTTCATTTCATTGACTACGTTAAAGCCTTTAATTGTGTGGATCACAACAAACTGTGGGAAATTCTGAAAGAAATGGGAATGATAGACCACCTTACCTGCCTCCTGGAAACCTGTATGCAGGACAATAAGCAACAGTTAGAACCAGACATGGAACAACAGCCTGGTTCCAAATTGGGAAAGGAGTATGTCAGGGCTATATACTGTCACCCTGCTTATTTAACTTGTATGCAGAGTACAGCATGCTAAAAGCTAGTCTGGACAAAGCACAAGCTGGAATCAAGACTGTGGGTAGAAACATCAATAACCTCAGAAATGCAGATGACACCACGATTATGGCCAAAAGAATAAGATGAACTAAAGAATCTCTTGATGAAGGTGAAAGAGGAGAGTGAAAAACCTGGCCTAAAACTCAGGATTCAAAAAACAAAGACCATGGCCTCCAGTCCCATCACTTCCTGGGAAAAAGATGGGCAAACAATGGAAACAGTGACAAACTTTATTTTCTCACACTCCAAAACACTGTGGATGATGACTGCAGTCATGAAATTAAAAGACACTTGCTCCTTGGAAGAAAAGCAATGACAAACCTAGATAGCATATTCAAAAGTAGAGACATCACTTTGTCAACAAAAGCCTATATAATCAAAGTTATGGTTTTCCCAATAGTCATGTATGGATGTGAGAGTTGAACCATAAAGGAGAAGGCTGAGTGCCAAAACTTGATGTCTTTGTGCTCTTTTTTTTTTTGTCTCTAGGTCATCATTTGTTTTTCATCCATCTTTATTCTTTTTGGCATGTGTGGGCCTCACATCGCAATGGCCTCTCTCGTTGTAGAGCACTGGCTCTGGGCGCATGTGCCCCAGAGGGCTGGCTCATAATTGGATACACTGATTCAGCTGCTCCACGGCACGTGGGATCCTCCCCCACCAGGGATTGAACCGGTGCTCCCTGCACTGAAAGGCGGACTCTCTACCCACTGAACCACCAGGGAAGCCCAATTTGATGCCTTTGAACCGTGGTGTTAGAGAAGACTCTTGAGAGTCCCTTGGACTGCAAGAAGATCAAACCAGTCAGCCCTAAAATAAATCAACCCTGAATATCCATTGGAAGGACCGATGCTAACGCCCAATGCTTTGGCCACCTGATGCGAAGAGACAATTCATTGCAAAAGACCCTGGAGCTGAGAAAAATAGACAGCAGAAGCAGGGGATGACAGAGGACAAGATGGTTGGATGGCATCACTGAGTCAATGGACATGAGCTTGAGCAAGCTCCGGAAGATGGAGGACAGGGAAGCCTGGCGTGCTGCAGTCCATGAGGTCGCAAAGAGTTGGACATGACTGAGCAACTGAACTCAACTGAATGCTTCCTCCTTGCCCTGAAAGAGAAGTCTCTTTGGAATGAGGGTGCAGGCAGTAGGTGCTTCTTTTTGAGACTGCCATTACCTTTTAGACGCTGCTATCACAGAAGATCATAGTTCCAAAGAGCCTCTGAAATGGCCCTTCAAGAAATAGTACTCTGGCTGCTATGATTAAAACTCAGGATTCAAAAACAAAGACCATGGCCTCCAACAAAGATGGGCAAACAATGGAAACAGTGACAAACTTTTCTCACACTCCAAAACACTGTGGATGATGACTGCAGTCATGAAATTAAAAGACACTTGCTCCTTGGAAGAAAAGCAATGACAAACCTAGATAGCATATTCAAAAGTAGAGACATCACTTTGTCAACAAAAGCCTATATAATCAAAGTTATGGTTTTCCCAATAGTCATGTATGGATGTGAGAGTTGAACCATAAAGGAGAAGGCTGAGTGCCAAAACTTGATGTCTTTGTGCTCTTTTTTTTGTCTCTAGGTCATCATTTGTTTTTCATCCATCTTTATTCTTTTTGGCATGTGTGGGCCTCACATCGCAATGGCCTCTCTCGTTGTAGAGCACTGGCTCTGGGCGCATGTGCCCCAGAGGGCTGGCTCATAATTGGATACACTGATTCAGCTGCTCCACGGCACGTGGGATCCTCCCCCACCAGGGATTGAACCGGTGCTCCCTGCACTGAAAGGCGGACTCTCTACCCACTGAACCACCAGGGAAGCCCAATTTGATGCCTTTGAACCGTGGTGTTAGAGAAGACTCTTGAGAGTCCCTTGGACTGCAAGAAGATCAAACCAGTCAGCCCTAAAATAAATCAACCCTGAATATCCATTGGAAGGACTGATGCTAACGCTCCAATGCTTTGGCCACCTGATGCGAAGAGACAATTCATTGCAAAAGACCCTGGAGCTGAGAAAAATAGACAGCAGAAGCAGGGGATGACAGAGGACAAGATGGTTGGATGGCATCACTGAGTCAATGGACATGAGCTTGAGCAAGCTCCGGAAGATGGAGGACAGGGAAGCCTGGCGTGCTGCAGTCCATGAGGTCGCAAAGAGTTGGACATGACTGAGCAACTGAACTCAACTGAATGCTTCCTCCTTGCCCTGAAAGAGAAGTCTCTTTGGAATGAGGGTGCAGGCAGTAGGTGCTTCTTTTTGAGACTGCCATTACCTTTTAGACGCTGCTATCACAGAAGATCATAGTTCCAAAGAGCCTCTGAAATGGCCCTTCAAGAAATAGTACTCTGGCTGCTATGAACTTGTCCCTCCCTCCTGAATCATATCCAATTTTCAGCCTGCTTCCTTCATTCTGAAATGACTATAAGCAATACTGTGCTATCTAGAAACTATAAAATCCAGTATATTGACATTATAGGGTTTTTTTCTATCTGGAGCTGTATTTTGTGACCTATTACTTTTTTCTTTTAACATGACTCCTATTTATCTATAAAAGAAATAAGAAAATACAAAAAACCAGGAAATACAAAAATATGTAAAAAAGAAATAGATCCATAATGCCACAAGACTGACAAAACAACCATCAGTGTTTTTCTTCTATTTCCTAACTGTCCATACTCTCTATGAGGAAGTTTTTGAGCCTGCTGTTCTAACCATTCTCAGATCTCCAGTCCATCCTACCTGACGTCCAGTCCCCAGGTGTGGTGAAGGTACATCCTGCTGTGCACTCAGTTTGGCCATAACCTTCATAAACCTTCAAGAAAAACACAAAAACCACACTGTAGGTGCACATGGTCCAGCAGAAACATGGTGAAAAGTCAGCTAACCTCTCACTGAGCATCTGGCTGCTCCCAGCTGGGGATGAGGCTCTGGAAGTAGGTAACTCCAGGAGAAACTGATGACAGGTAACAGGTATGGTTACTCTCCTTGGAAAAATATTAGTTTTACCACGGACACTTAGTAGATATGGCTATATGGTTTGGGGTAAAGACTTTTCAACCACTGACTTTATTTTCAATTTGAATAATATATAGTAAAACATTTTAAAATCCACTAGAGGTTTTCTTTTGTCTGTGTAAGACAGTTCCTTCAGAGCCCCATGTGCTCGCAAGAATCAGAGCCCCATGTGCTGCAGTCCATGAGGTCGCAAAGAGTTGGACATGACTGAGCAACTGAACTCAACTGAATGCTTCCTCCTTGCCCTGAAAGAGAAGTCTCTTTGGAATGAGGGTGCAGGCAGTAGGTGCTTCTTTTTGAGACTGCCATTACCTTTTAGACGCTGCTATCACAGAAGATCATAGTTCCAAAGAGCCTCTGAAATGGCCCTTCAAGAAATAGTACTCTGGCTGCTATGAACTTGTCCCTCCCTCCTGAATCATATCCAATTTTCAGCCTGCTTCCTTCATTCTGAAATGACTATAAGCAATACTGTGCTATCTAGAAACTATAAAATCCAGTATATTGACATTATAGGGTTTTTTTCTATCTGGAGCTGTATTTTGTGACCTATTACTTTTTTCTTTTAACATGACTCCTATTTATCTATAAAAGAAATAAGAAAATACAAAAAACCAGGAAATACAAAAATATGTAAAAAAGAAATAGATCCATAATGCCACAAGACTGACAAAACAACCATCAGTGTTTTTCTTCTATTTCCTAACTGTCCATACTCTCTATGAGGAAGTTTTTGAGCCTGCTGTTCTAACCATTCTCAGATCTCCAGTCCATCCTACCTGACGTCCAGTCCCCAGGTGTGGTGAAGGTACATCCTGCTGTGCACTCAGTTTGGCCATAACCTTCATAAACCTTCAAGAAAAACACAAAAACCACACTGTAGGTGCACATGGTCCAGCAGAAACATGGTGAAAAGTCAGCTAACCTCTCACTGAGCATCTGGCTGCTCCCAGCTGGGGATGAGGCTCTGGAAGTAGGTAACTCCAGGAGAAACTGATGACAGGTAACAGGTATGGTTACTCTCCTTGGAAAAATATTAGTTTTACCACGGACACTTAGTAGATATGGCTATATGGTTTGGGGTAAAGACTTTTTCAACCACTGACTTTATTTTCAATTTGAATAATATATAGTAAAACATTTTAAAATCCACTAGAGGTTTTCTTTTGTCTGTGTAAGACAGTTCCCTTCAGAGCCCCATGTGCTCGCAAGAATAGACCATGTTGGAGACCTGCCTTTATGACAAGTCAGCTTATGTTGCTGTAGAACAGGAGGGTCAGTTTAAGAAGCTCATGGCTTCCCTTCCTTTTTTGAGGGCGCAGGGGGAGACTTATAGGATCCTGATGAATGATGGAACCCAGGCTCACAGCAATGAAAGTACTGAGTCCTAATCACAGGACCATCAAGGAAGTCTCAAGACAGCTTCTAAAGCACAAAATTTTAAACATGCACATTTATGAAATGGATGTGCCAACTTAACTGGAAGTCCACCAGTCACAACTATGTTACTATAGTCTACATACATAAGAACTCAATACAAATTTATTGAATGGATAAATAAAGAAATGAAGTTTTTAGCCATGACAAAACCTACTGAATCAAATAAAAGCACACAAATGAACTCTCACTCGCCTCCCTCCTGCTCCTTCCCTGGCTTGGGGGATAGTCTGCAGGCTGGAAAACACAGAGATGCTCATGTGGGATAGCTTCTCCAGCACACTGATGATCCATGTAGTTTTTTTCCCAGAGTGGATACACGCCTGGGCTTTCCACATCACAAGGCTATCTTGGCTTTCAGTGACCCTGGGCTTCTAACATCTTCAGAGGAGGGAGCTTTTACACCACAAAAATCTTGCCCCTAGCGTAATTCTCTATACAGTACAAGATACAATGGATTCCCTGCCCTGTCCTAACACACACCCCATCGACCCCAAGGAAAGGCACACAAAGGCAATACCTGGCACCCCAGAGCTGCCCGGAGGAATCCTAGGACTGTTGGTGATGCGGGGCTGCTCCGGTGAAAAGTCATCTAACCTCTCTCTGAGCATCTGGCTGCTCCCAGCTGGGGATGAGGCTCTGGAAGTAGGTAACTCCAGGAGAAACTGATGACAGGTAACAGGTATGGTTACTCTCCTTGGAAAAATATTAGTTTTACCACGGACACTTAGTAGATATGGCTATATGGTTTGGGGTAAAGACATTTTCAACCACTGACTTTATTTTCAATTTGAATAATATATAGTAAAACATTTTAAAATCCACTAGAGGTTTTCTTTTGTCTGTGTAAGACAGTTCCCTTCAGAGCCCCATGTGCTCGCAAGAATAGACCATGTTGGAGACCTGCCTTTATGACAAGTCAGCTTATGTTGCTGTAGAACAGGAGGGTCAGTTTAAGAAGCTCATGGCTTCCCTTCCTTTTGAGGGCGCAGGGGGAGACTTATAGGATCCTGATGAATGATGGAACCCAGGCTCACAGCAATGAAAGTACTGAGTCCTAATCACAGGACCATCAAGGAAGTCTCAAGACAGCTTCTAAAGCACAAAATTTTAAACATGCACATTTATGAAATGGATGTGCCAACTTAACTGGAAGTCCACCAGTCACAACTATGTTACTATAGTCTACATACATAAGAACTCAATACAAATTTATTGAATGGATAAATAAAGAAATGAAGTTTTTAGCCATGACAAAACCTACTGAATCAAATAAAAGCACACAAATGAACTCTCACTCGCCTCCCTCCTGCTCCTTCCCTGGCTTGGGGGATAGTCTGCAGGCTGGAAAACACAGAGATGCTCATGTGGGATAGCTTCTCCAGCACACTGATGATCCATGTAGTTTTTTTCCCAGAGTGGATACACGCCTGGGCTTTCCACATCACAAGGCTATCTTGGCTTTCAGTGACCCTGGGCTTCTAACATCTTCAGAGGAGGGAGCTTTTACACCACAAAAATCTTGCCCCTAGCGTAATTCTCTATACAGTACAAGATACAATGGATTCCCTGCCCTGTCCTAACACACACCCCATCGACCCCAAGGAAAGGCACACAAAGGCAATACCTGGCACCCCAGAGCTGCCCGGAGGAATCCTAGGACTGTTGGTGATGCGGGGGCTGCTCCAGTAACAATCATCCTTACGCATCCACCGAGACTGGCCTGTGGGGAGAGAGAAGAACCTACCAGAGTCTGTGCTGCTGCAGGTGATGTCCAGCTCACCTGGGTCTCACCAACGTCCACATCCATCAGTTCTACCCTTCCTGGACCCTGGAGCTGGGATCAGAGAGACAGCCTGAGGCTGTACAGTACATGAGCTGAGGAAGGCCCTTCTCCTTACAAATGAATAAACCCAATTGATTTTGCAATACAACCAACAGTGTGGCTGGCTAACTCCTTATGTGCTCTGAGATATGAGCCATAAATCTGTGAGCCATTCTGTAATTTTGATTCTCCCTTTCTTAAAACACACAGCTGTTCCCTATCTCACTGTTTGTAAGCATCCAAAACAATTACTTAGGACAATTTCTTCGCACTTTCACCTTAATGGCATGGCCTTTTTTCATTTCTAAATCAATGCCATGAGCTATTCACTATGCACTGCAATGACAAATAATTTTGTAAGCACTTTGCTTCTGTAAATTGAGCCAAGGGATTTTTAAATATTCATTTTCAGAGCTAAAAATAATAGTAAGGAAAAATAAATAATGCTTACTCATTTAATTAACTACATATTCTTTTCATAATGTAGACACAACTTTAGTGGGGATACAGGAATGAGTCTTTCAGACATGGCTTGGTCTGGGAGAAGATGAAGGGGTGGGAAACAGGGAGGGAAAGGAAGATTCTTGGTTATCTGGCTAGAGTCTTGTGCTGCTGGAAAGCCACAGTGCCCAAGGACAGGGAGGTGCAACAGAGTCCTCTGGTCGAGGAGATCCTTGGTGGACCTGACTACCCAAGGGCAGAGTTGCCCAGCTGCCTACAGGAACTTACTTTCCAGGAGTCTGAGAGTTCTCACTGGTTGCCTCTGGCAAATATAACCATGTCTAATGAACAAAAATGAGTCCTTATTTAAAATTTCAATGGCAGCTCAAGCTTTGATTTCATTAGCAAATAAGCTACTGATTTTTTTATTTTCTGCTTCCAAATCATCACCTGTTTTCATCGATCTTTATTCTGTGGCATGTGTGGGACTCCCATCACATGCCTCTCTCGCTGCAGAGTACTGGCTCTGGGCACATGTGCTCCAGAGTGCTGGCTCGTAATTGGACACACCAGTCCAGCTGCCACTCCTTGGCACGTGGGATCTTCCCGGGCCAGGGATCGAACCGATGCCCCTTGCACTGAAAGGTGGACTCTTTACCCACTGGACTACCAGGGAAGCTCTAAGCTTCTGTTTTATAAGATGACACACCACTGGAATGAACTCTAGCTCTTCTATGAGGTCACCCACTGGACACCTGGGTGCCACTCTATCATCATTTGTTCATTCTCGTACCTGAATCTTATTAAAGAAGAGTTCATCCCAGATACTATCATTCCTGATGATTCCACTCCGGACCTCGGCCTGTTTACGCTTTGCTGCAAATTCCAGGAGCCAGCGCTTCAATGGGGTATCTGCCTGGCTGAAGATCTGAGGAACAGGAGTTGGTAACAGCTGTAAAAATTATACCCCCACCTTGAGACAGACCCCAGGGAGAAAGCCCAGAATGGTCAGCAGAGAAGCCACAGTATTTTTGCCCCTGCAGGAGGTTCACTAAGTGTGTGACATTCCAGCTAAAGGTTAACACTACCAAGACCCAGGCACACTACTGAGAAAGACGATTCCCCAACACAACCCCCTAACCATGGTTTTAGAGAAGAAGAAGAGACAGGAGAAGAAGGGGTGAGAGTCAGGGAATACGAGAGGAGGCGACTTCCAGGACCTGGGGCTGGATGGGTAGAAAGCCTCCCTGGGCTTCCAGTCTCTGTCCAAACAGGCAGAGGTGTGGCCCCTCAGCTTGGTCAGAGACTCGCTGCAAGACCCACCTTGTCATACATGCGGTTCAGCAGTCGGGGGACCACCGGGAAGATGGTGGGGCACAGAGCCTTCATGTCATCTGAGAGGAGGCGGATGTCTCCTTGGAAGAAGCCGACACGCCCTCCATGGCAGTAGACGACAGACTGGAGGAAGAGGACAGGCCGGGGGGGGGGGTCCCTCAGGGCACTCACTCCTACTGGCGGTCCTGAGCTGTCCAAAGCCCAACCCCATCCGAAGGGCGCCTATGACCCCCTGACCCAGCTCCGGCTGCTGCCACAGGACACTGAAGAACCACCCCCCACCATCCCCCACCCCATAAAGCCCCACACAGATGCAGAGAAAAGCAGAAAGCAGGGTGGAACCCTGAGCCTTTGGGGGATGCCAGAGCAGCCAGACTCACTGGTGCCTGCCCCTTTGTGCTCACTCCCAAAGCCTGGACAGCAGACTCCCTCGGGACTCAGCCTCTGAGCAGTACCACCAGAGTATCTGCTCCAGGTACCAGAGTGCCTGCAGACTTCCCAAGGGACACCGCAGCAAGTCTGGAAGGGTAGGCAGCGCCCACAAGTACCAATGTTGACTAAGGGAGGCCAAGGGGGAGCCTGGCTGGTTGCGAATGGGACTAGGAATATGCCAGGGGCTCCTTTAATACTCATAAGCAATTATGTAAGGAAAACAGAATTTCTTATCTCTGTTTCACAGATGCACAGGCTTCAGAGGTAAAGGGATTTGCCCAGAGTCACAAAACTTATCCACAGTAATTGTTAGCACTGGATTCCAGGTCTGGAAAGGATGATCTGCCCTAGTGCACCAGATCTACCCAAGGCAAAATGGGAGAGGCTTAGGAGATAATACATGCACAGGCTGGGCCCTTAAGTGACAGATAATTCTTTGTTCCCATAACCTCCATTCTCTGTTCCCCCAAGGTCTGTCCTAGGGCCAATCACAATGCCAGTGCCATCTATAGCCTAAGGGGCTGTGAAAGCTTCATTCTTCCACTTTACTGCCTTGTGCTCTTTTTTCAGGAGTTTGTGAGTGACGGAAGCTACAGACAATCGATGTGTTGGCCATAAACGGAGCCACACTGCACAGAGCTTGAATGGTAAAGCGCTTCTGCGGAACGGCAATGCTCTCTGAGCAGAGGCCGTCAGCCGGGACCTCTCTCAGCCAAGGTGTGTCTATAGTCAGGAGAGGGCTGGTCCCAAAAGGGACAGGCAGAGGGTCCCAGATTCTCTGACCCCTCTGACCCCTGTGAGCACCTTCCGAGGACAGGCCCGTTTAGTTCTACTTCATAGAAGTAGACAAGCAACAAGTGATAAGCAACACCCTGCTAGGGTTGTGGGTTCAGGGCACAGGCTGTGCCTCCCTGAAGCCAGGGCCTTACCTGCACCATTCGCTCAAACATGTGTGCTAAAGGCAAATAGGAAATGTGCACATCCGCACAAGTGGGAGCCCACTGACTCTGTAAGAAAACACAAGGAGCCCAGGCAAGGCCCGGTCAGTCAGGCGGGCGTCTTACCTGGATGACTCTCTCAAACATGTGAGCCAGAGGCAGGAAGGAGATGAGCACATCGTCCTGTCTCGGAAAGATCACTTTCTGCAGGTGCCGGGCATGGGAGACAGAAAGGAAAGAAACACTGACAGAAAGACGAGGAGAGATGCCTAAAACACTCAAGAGAAAATGATCTGGAGGGCCAACGGGAAGAGGGGAAGGGCAGGTTGGGAGGGGGAGAAGAGACCGATGACAGCGAGAGGTGAGGAGAGAGGAGGACGGAAGGTGCAGTAAGAAGAGAGACAGAGAGACAGGGCAGTGTACGAAGCCGAGTGTTAGGTCGAAGCGCCAGTGGGTCTAGGTTATCTGCAGAAGCAAAGAGCCAGTTGAAGCACACATAAACCAGCAGCCTCAGCTGCACAGGAAGTCTCCTCCAGGAGGACCTGCACCTCACACAGTCTTCTTGCCACCTCAGCGCGCCTCTCCCTCCCCACAGCTGCCTCAGGTCTCCTTCGCCAGCTTCCCTGAGTCACCCGGGCAGGGATTCAGAGTCTCAGCCTGTCAGCACTGACTAGTCCTTCTTGGAGAAAGGGATCCAGAGAACCCTTGGTCTGTGCCTACAAGGGCTGGGGACAGAGGTGTGGCAGGTGGAACCAGGCCTCACAAGCCACAGTCTGGGAATAGGGCCTCATGGGGGAGAGCGGTGCAGGATCCCCCTCTCTGTGCCAGGTCTGGTCTCAGGGACAGGAGCTGCCCTGGCCAAGGGACCTGCTTAGCCGAGGACTCTTTAGTTCTTTGACTTCATGGGAGGGTTTAGTCAGGAGAGCTGGTCCCAAAAGGGACAGGCAGAGGGTCCCAGATTCTCTGACCCCTCTGACCCCTGTGAGCACCTTCCGAGGACAGGCCCGTTTAGTTCTACTTCATAGAAGTAGACAAGCAACAAGTGATAAGCAACACCCTGCTAGGGTTGTGGGTTCAGGGCACAGGCTGTGCCTCCCTGAAGCCAGGGCCTTACCTGCACCATTCGCTCAAACATGTGTGCTAAAGGCAAATAGGAAATGTGCACATCCGCACAAGTGGGAGCCCACTGACTCTGTAAGAAAACACAAGGAGCCCAGGCAAGGCCCGGTCAGTCAGGCGGGCGTCTTACCTGGATGACTCTCTCAAACATGTGAGCCAGAGGCAGGAAGGAGATGAGCACATCGTCCTGTCTCGGAAAGATCACTTTCTGCAGGTGCCGGGCATGGGAGACAGAAAGGAAAGAAACACTGACAGAAAGACGAGGAGAGATGCCTAAAACACTCAAGAGAAAATGATCTGGAGGGCCAACGGGAAGAGGGGAAGGGCAGGTTGGGAGGGGGAGAAGAGACCGATGACAGCGAGAGGTGAGGAGAGAGGAGGACGGAAGGTGCAGTAAGAAGAGAGACAGAGAGACAGGGCAGTGTACGAAGCCGAGTGTTAGGTCGAAGCGCCAGTGGGTCTAGGTTATCTGCAGAAGCAAAGAGCCAGTTGAAGCACACATAAACCAGCAGCCTCAGCTGCACAGGAAGTCTCCTCCAGGAGGACCTGCACCTCACACAGTCTTCTTGCCACCTCAGCGCGCCTCTCCCTCCCCACAGCTGCCTCAGGTCTCCTTCGCCAGCTTCCCTGAGTCACCCGGGCAGGGATTCAGAGTCTCAGCCTGTCAGCACTGACTAGTCCTTCTTGGAGAAAGGGATCCAGAGAACCCTTGGTCTGTGCCTACAAGGGCTGGGGACAGAGGTGTGGCAGGTGGAACCAGGCCTCACAAGCCACAGTCTGGGAATAGGGCCTCATGGGGGAGAGCGGTGCAGGATCCCCCTCTCTGGGCCAGGTCTGGTCTCAGGGACAGGAGCTGCCCTGGCCAAGGGACCCTGCTTAGGGAGGAGCTCTCCTGGGCTGACTTCCCTGCTCTCTGCCCTTTTTCAGAGGTCCTCAGTCTCCTGGGATGGCTTCTGGATGAGTCTGGACAAGCCCTGGGAACCCTGCTCATGACTCATGGCCCGAGCTCAGCTACCAACAGTCTCTCAGTTGTCTACCAAGATGTATAACTGTTTGGGCATACATTCCACAATCCCATCCAGCATAAATGTGGATAGTGATTTTCTCTACAGTAGAGAAAAAGTTTAATTTATATGAAAAGGTACATCCCTTCCTCCTTAAGGAAACTGTAGGACATTCAGATACTCACCACTTGTGGTAAAAGGTCCTCCTTTCTCAGCCAGTTAAAAAATGCTAACAAGCTTTTGTCAGGCCAGGATATCAAGCTTTTTTGATTTTAGATTTACCTTTTTTAAGTACAGTCTTATAAATTAGCAGTTGCCGTTGTTTCTCAGACTCTAGTAGTCCTTAAACACAAAATGACTGAATTAAACCCTGACCTACTTGGAAAAACAAGTTATCAAGGATTATTCCTTTCTAAATAAATAAAGGTACATGTAAAACCACAGATGTCTCAATGTTTGAAGTTAAAAAATGTAAAACAGGTTTCCATGCTTTTCTTTCTTGGCTCTCAGCACTTTAAGAAATCAACTGACTATTTACCAGGTATGGATCACTTCAGCATTTGGAACTCGAAGTATCAGTGAAAGTGGGATTGCTCTGATGAGAAGAGAAATTCCTGCCTAGGAAAGGCAACCTAGATTATATCAGGTAAAAACGAAAATACAAAAAAGCCTCTGAGACTTGAGGGTGACCCTGAAAGAAATCTGCATTAGTCTACTTTATTCACCTCTGTCACTTTCAGAAAGCCTGAGAAATCGGCCACCACGTTCCCATGGGTGAGCATCGCACCTTTTGGGTTCCCTGAAAGAAGAGAGCAAGGACAATTAGTTGGAAGCTCAAAGGCCACTCCTGACACCCAGTGCTGTCCACACAAACCTCTGGCCTTGGACCACAGCCACTTTTAGAATCCCAGGCAGATGAATGCTGTGGGAGGGACCCTCACTCAGGAGACACCTGAAGCCCACCCTGAGGTTCCCCGCTGCCTGAGGCCACAGAAGGCAGGGGACACAGCTGCACAGGTGGGGTGCCTCGAGGCCTGATGGGCTAGCCTGAGCCTTGCCTCCTGTCTCTTTCAGGCAGAACAGGCTCTTGGCCCCCAGTCTCCTTGTGGATATCCCCAGTGACCCATGTTGCTCTCCGGGCCAGAGCTGTTCCAGTCTCCAGGCTCCTGTAGCCAAGCGCACTGGCAGAGGACTTCCTTGCTGCATCCGGCACCTGGAAAGGCACCAGGCCAGGCCAGGCTGGAGGCCCAGACTGCTGGGGGAGCCCTCCCCTCTGCTCATCAGCAGAGAGGGGACATGGATGTTCTTGCTCTGTCTCGACACGACCTTCAATCACTGTTTGTGAGGAAACCCAGGGTGCTAGGATGGCCCAGAGGCCAGGTGGGGACAGAAGGCACTGCAGGCTGGGGAGGGAGGCCACTGGCCACCACCTCCTGTCAGGGTGGACCCAACACTGCCGCTGCTCCTGGACAGACCTGACCAGGCTCAAATCCTGGCCTTGCCTCTTACCTGTAAGCTTAGTACTGACAAGCTGTTATTCCTTTCTCAGTTTCCCAACCTACAAAATCAGGCTTCAATAATTTCCAAGGACATAGCCATGTACAAAAGATATTAAATCAGAAGTTTCCACTGAGGCAGGATATATACAATGTTAAACTTCAAAAGTGAGGGGCCAGACCATGTGCAGAATTTACCCCCAAAATATCAAGTAAACCAAAATGCTAGCTTTGCAACCCCCACCCAGAAAGAAGTAATAAGAAGGCTGAGTTCAGGTTAAGAGAGTATAGTAGTAAATGCCAGTGAATTTTTCACTTTAAGATGGCTAATTTTATGCTATGTGAACTTTCACCTCAATAAGAGAGAGACACAGAGAATACAAATGAATGAGGGTGAATTTGTGAGAAATTCTTCAGAAATCCCTTCAAAAGGGGAGGAATGAGGAGTCCTCTCTCCCAACTCCAATCTGAAACCCAAGCTCAATAGGAGCAAGCACCTGAAGCCCACCCTGGGAAGGAATCCCAGGCAGATGAATGCTGTGGGAGGGACCCTCACTCAGGAGACACCTGAAGCCCACCCTGAGGTTCCCGCTGCCTGAGGCCACAGAAGGCAGGGGACACAGCTGCACAGGTGGGGTGCCTCGAGGCCTGATGGGCTAGCCTGAGCCTTGCCTCCTGTCTCTTTCAGGCAGAACAGGCTCTTGGCCCCCAGTCTCCTTGTGGATATCCCCAGTGACCCATGTTGCTCTCCGGGCCAGAGCTGTTCCAGTCTCCAGGCTCCTGTAGCCAAGCGCACTGGCAGAGGACTTCCTTGCTGCATCCGGCACCTGGAAAGGCACCAGGCCAGGCCAGGCTGGAGGCCCAGACTGCTGGGGGAGCCCTCCCCTCTGCTCATCAGCAGAGAGGGGACATGGATGTTCTTGCTCTGTCTCGACACGACCTTCAATCACTGTTTGTGAGGAAACCCAGGGTGCTAGGATGGCCCAGAGGCCAGGTGGGGACAGAAGGCACTGCAGGCTGGGGAGGGAGGCCACTGGCCACCACCTCCTGTCAGGGTGGACCCAACACTGCCGCTGCTCCTGGACAGACCTGACCAGGCTCAAATCCTGGCCTTGCCTCTTACCTGTAAGCTTAGTACTGACAAGCTGTTATTCCTTTCTCAGTTTCCCAACCTACAAAATCAGGCTTCAATAATTTCCAAGGACATAGCCATGTACAAAAGATATTAAATCAGAAGTTTCCACTGAGGCAGGATATATACAATGTTAAACTTCAAAAGTGAGGGGCCAGACCATGTGCAGAATTTACCCCCAAAATATCAAGTAAACCAAAATGCTAGCTTTGCAACCCCCACCCAGAAAGAAGTAATAAGAAGGCTGAGTTCAGGTTAAGAGAGTATAGTAGTAAATGCCAGTGAATTTTTCACTTTAAGATGGCTAATTTTATGCTATGTGAACTTTCACCTCAATAAGAGAGAGACACAGAGAATACAAATGAATGAGGGTGAATTTGTGAGAAATTCTTCAGAAATCCCTTCAAAAGGGGAGGAATGAGGAGTCCTCTCTCCCAACTCCAATCTGAAACCCAAGCTAACTCAAGTCCCTTAACGAGAGAGCTTGAAGTCCAATCACGTTCCCTATACCTCGGGGGCAGGGGTGGTGGTGTCCCAATTAGAAGGCCGTGGTTGTGAAACAAATAATAAATAAATACCAGAAACTGAATATGGAGTCTATAGAAGGAACATCAGGTGGTAGTGGGAATGGTGTCTTAAAAAGGAATCTTATCTGGACGCCAGTACCCAGCCCCCACCACAAATTGGGGTGTATACACCAGAGGCAGGAGCAGATATGAAGTGGGAAGCAGATAACCAAAGGAAGGGTGCTGCCTGCTTCAGCAGAACTCCTGCAAGCGTCTGTGAAACAACAGATGGAGTTGTAAACCTCTGCCTAAAGCCTTTCTCCCTCTCTCCTTCCATTAGCCAGCTAGAGGAGGGGGAGGACCACCAGGCGGGAAGGGAGGAAGGCATGAGTTCACACCTTGCCCACCAGGCCTGCAGCCAGCCCTGGCTTGTGGAGGGAAGGCTCCATGAAGAGGACACACTGATATTTTGAACCAACACTTGTAATTCTGAATTAAGATTGAGTTTGTGACATAAAATGCCCATGGGACTCACCTGAGAGGGATCAGAAAAGGCAAGAAGGCCTGAAGATTTATTCAGGGGCAGACAAAGAGCTAGCCCCACCACGTAAGTTAAAAAGAACAGATGGAGACAAAAATAAAGTTGCTCTCATAACCATGCCCCACGAGGCTCAACCTGTCTGACAGAAACAAGCATCAGTAGTGGCACCACCTCTGTCTGACCAAGGTATGTGGTGGGCAGGGTTTCGACATGTGCTCGGGCACCTATACTCATACTGCAAATCAGAGGTGATCTTGGGGACACAGCAAGTTACAGGACTGAAGAGGGAGCTGCTAAAGGTCCTCCGTTTGAAAATGAGATCCATGCATTCTGTTTTACTGCTTGTCTTTCTTTCATCCCAGCATCTCTCCTCAAACCCAGGCCTACGTTAAGAAATCACCCTGAGCTGTCTCCTACATACAAATCCAAGAGAGTCCCTGGGCCCACAAACCATTCTGAGAGTATCTTCTAGAAATTTGCACTGGTGGATTCCCAAATTCCTGAATTTCTCTAAGGAACACTCCCAAAATACTAAGTATGAAATCAAAACAGTCACAAATGTGGTTCTATGCTCCACAGCCTTAGATCTGCTTGACTGACTTGACTTGCTCACACCTAATACAACCTCAGGTGGAAGGCTTGAGAATTTCAAGAGTCACTCATCTTCGCTGATGAAAAAGGTCTAAAGCCTCCATTCAGTGCAGGCCAGAACTCACACAATGGTAGCTGTTATTCAGTTCTGCTTAGTGAGACATGGCCTTTTCCTCTCCAACATGATGAGAAAATCTTACAGCTTTAAAAAACAAAGGTTTTCTTGTGGCTATAAATGAAATTTTATAGACTTCTAGTGAGTTGTAGAATGTTTAAGTATTTCCAGAAATGCTCAAATTATTATTTGAGCATTTAAAAGCTTAAAATATTTAAATAGTTAATATTTAAATGCCTAAATCATTTCCTCAAATCATATCTAGATGTGGTCCTGGAAGCTAAAGGAGAGGTAACGCTGACAACAAATCCTGGGAGAAGACTCCAAGGCCTGAGTGGGGAAGCGAGAGGCAAGCCTTTGGAAAGCCTCTGCTTGCTTCTCGGATTTAGGACAATTCACACCTCTGGTCACATTTGTTTCAAATGTGATATGGAAATTTTTCCAAGTTGCTCACATGGAGGAACAGTCTAAGCATTCCCAGCTAGACCTACATGCAACCAAATTTGCAAAATCATGTCCTCTAGTTCTATCCCTTTCTGTCAACATCCGTGAGAAGTGGGGGCCATCCAGGCCCTGACGTCTCAGCAGAATGAGACCTATGACCTACTTTCCACCTCCTACTCATAAACTCGCCATCCTTGCACTTCATTTTCTCTCCAACTGCTGGCTGACGGAAGAAAAGTCTCCGAGTTTCAGATTCTGCAAACAGCATTTTGGTGTCAGCCACTGCTCCTGTGCAGGCCACTCAGGGTAGACGCACAGAAGGGCAATTCACTGGGTGAAGATCTGCTCTGGATGGATGCTGGTCCCGAGACACAGCAGCTGTGGGGTGAAGCTGAGCTCAAGGTCTCTCCTCTAGTGATGGATAGGAGAGCGGCTGGGAACAGTATTGGGCCCTCTGGCCCTTGGTTTCTTTCACACAAAGGTGGGTTACAAAAGATACCAGTGACAGAAATGTTCTAGAAGGGCTTCCCCTGGTGGTCCAGTGGGTAAGGACACCGCCTTGCACTGGAAGGGGTGCCGGTTCAATCCCTGGCCTGGGAAGATCCCACGTGCTGCGGAGCAGCTGGACCGATGTGTCCAATCACTGAGCCAGAGCTCTGGAGCGCATGCGCCCAGAGCCAGCGCTCTGCAACGACAGACGCCACCGTGATGGGAGGCCCACAGGGCCAAAGAACAAAGACGGATGAAAATAGAGAAATGAAAGACCAACAGAAGTGGCCCGCCTGCTCCCCTCCCTCCCCAACCCGACCCCCGCCCAAAAAAAAAAAATAAATAAATCTTTAAAAAAAAAAAAAAAAAAAAGAAATGCTCTAGGAGTTGTATAATGCAGATATAGACTATTTCACTGCTTGCTAAAGGTTCCCAAATCTTTTTAAGGACTGAATTTTACTTTCCCCAACTCCATACCTATTAATTTTTTAAGCATCAAACTTAAGGACTAGCAAGAACACAAATAGTTATTACAACAGCAGGCAATTATTGAACACCAGTGTGGGCCCTGTGCTAGGACTAGCAAGCATGCATCAAATGTGATATGGAAATTTTTCCAAGTTGCTCACATGGAGGAACAGTCTAAGCATTCCCAGCTAGACCTACATGCAACCAAATTTGCAAAATCATGTCCTCTAGTTCTATCCCTTTCTGTCAACATCCGTGAGAAGTGGGGGCCATCCAGGCCCTGACGTCTCAGCAGAATGAGACCTATGACCTACTTTCCACCTCCTACTCATAAACTCGCCATCCTTGCACTTCATTTTCTCTCCAACTGCTGGCTGACGGAAGAAAAGTCTCCGAGTTTCAGATTCTGCAAACAGCATTTTGGTGTCAGCCACTGCTCCTGTGCAGGCCACTCAGGGTAGACGCACAGAAGGGCAATTCACTGGGTGAAGATCTGCTCTGGATGGATGCTGGTCCCGAGACACAGCAGCTGTGGGGTGAAGCTGAGCTCAAGGTCTCTCCTCTAGTGATGGATAGGAGAGCGGCTGGGAACAGTATTGGGCCCTCTGGCCCTTGGTTTCTTTCACACAAAGGTGGGTTACAAAAGATACCAGTGACAGAAATGTTCTAGAAGGGCTTCCCCTGGTGGTCCAGTGGGTAAGGACACCGCCTTGCACTGGAAGGGGTGCCGGTTCAATCCCTGGCCTGGGAAGATCCCACGTGCTGCGGAGCAGCTGGACCGATGTGTCCAATCACTGAGCCAGAGCTCTGGAGCGCATGCGCCCAGAGCCAGCGCTCTGCAACGACAGACGCCACCGTGATGGGAGGCCCACAGGGCCAAAGAACAAAGACGGATGAAAATAGAGAAATGAAAGACCAACAGAAGTGGCCCGCCTGCTCCCCTCCCTCCCCAACCCGACCCCCGCCCAAAATAAATAAATAAATAAATCTTTAAAAAAAAAAAAAAAAAAAAGAAATGCTCTAGGAGTTGTATAATGCAGATATAGACTATTTCACTGCTTGCTAAAGGTTCCCAAATCTTTTTAAGGACTGAATTTTACTTTCCCCAACTCCATACCTATTAATTTTTTAAGCATCAAACTTAAGGACTAGCAAGAACACAAATAGTTATTACAACAGCAGGCAATTATTGAACACCAGTGTGGGCCCTGTGCTAGGCATTCCATACACAGTAGCTCAGTTATTTCTTGGAACAAGCCTATGCTATAGGCATCAGATGTTTTCATTTCATATCCAAGGAAACCGAGGCTGAGAGAGGTTAAGAAATTCTCCTAAAGCTGCACTGCAGGAGTGCCACGATGTAGTCTTAGGCATGTGATCACACAAATTGTGAACGGAATGGTGCAAAACACAAAGGTCAGGGTGAACATTTTCCCCGAGAGCCCACTGCTGACAAGGAATAGCCGTAGGGCTGATGGGCACTTACACGCTCGGCTAAATGACAGGTTTCTCTGGGCATCCTAGGCTGGAATAGAGGGGATGCTCCAGCTGCAGCAGCCCCCACCTCCTCCTCAGTCTCCCAGTCCCACAGCCACCACTGAGGACTAACCTGGCATGCTGAGAGCCTTTCCAGGCACATAATGCTCCCCACCTTCCCTCCCTCCCAAGCTGGACTCCCGCATCCCTCACTCCAGCTGCTTTCCTGCCAACTCCTTCAGGCCCCACCCAGGCTTCTCTGGAGGACCCCACTCAGATAACGCCCCCACGTCAATCCAGCTGCCCATCTTTTTCACTCCTCCCACAGTGCGACCTGGAAACTCACAATTTCCAGTCCAAGAGAGTTGCTCTTCACAAAGACTCACATGTCACTCCCTCAGACCCTGGTCCATCCATGACAATTCTCACCCTCAGGCCAGGACCCTGACTCCTCCTCCAGAGAGGAGATCCCCCAAACTCCTGGCCTCCCAGAAGCCTTTCCTCCCTTCTTCCCCTCAGGCAGGCATCTCTTTACAAAACTCAGAAGCCTCCTCTCACCCAAACCACTGCTCTGGTTTGCTGGACTTTGCTCCATTGAGCCTCGCCTCCCTTTATCTTCAGTGGCTCTCTCTCAACTGTTCAAAACACTTTCAGGTATTTCCAGGAGAACAACAAAAACTCCACCCTCCCTCAACCACAAGGGGGTCCATGAGCTGCCACTCTTGTTCTCTGTCATCCTTTCACAGCTAATCATTTTTTTTTTTTTTAATAAAGTCTTTGTTACATTATAACAGGCATATGGGAAATACATATATAGTTCAATAAGTTTTTTTCAAAGTCAACTTATCCACCCAACTAGTACCCAGGTCAAGAAACAGAACATCATCAGAATTCCAGAGCACCAGGATCAACCATGATCTTGACCTCTAAAGCCAGAGAACCCTTTATCATGTTTTGTAATTGAATATAAAAGGAAGCATACAATATTTTCTGCCTTTCTGTCTTTCACTTGAGGTATAATTTCCTATCTGCAGATATACCATTCTGTTGCTGACAGGCATTTGAGTTGTTTCCAGATTTCGACTTTTCAAACTGTGTTGCTAGGAACACTATGGAGCATGCCTACTGAGGACACAGCCAAGGCTCCTGAGAGAACAGTCCATTCTTGCTGAGCTGACCTCCTCATCTCTCGTCCACTCCTCAGTCCATCACAAAAGCTTCTGCCTCCAGCGCCGCCCCCACCACACGAGCACCAAGAGGTCTTCCTGCTGCAGCGTCCTACGGGTACAGCTTAGCCCCCGGACCATGGAATCAGGCTCTGCTCTCCTCCAGCCTCTGAGGCCCCACCCAGGCTTCTCTGGAGGACCCCACTCAGATAACGCCCCCACGTCAATCCAGCTGCCCATCTTTTTCACTCCTCCCACAGTGCGACCTGGAAACTCACAATTTCCAGTCCAAGAGAGTTGCTCTTCACAAAGACTCACATGTCACTCCCTCAGACCCTGGTCCATCCATGACAATTCTCACCCTCAGGCCAGGACCCTGACTCCTCCTCCAGAGAGGAGATCCCCCAAACTCCTGGCCTCCCAGAAGCCTTTCCTCCCTTCTTCCCCTCAGGCAGGCATCTCTTTACAAAACTCAGAAGCCTCCTCTCACCCAAACCACTGCTCTGGTTTGCTGGACTTTGCTCCATTGAGCCTCGCCTCCCTTTATCTTCAGTGGCTCTCTCTCAACTGTTCAAAACACTTTCAGGTATTTCCAGGAGAACAACAAAAACTCCACCCTCCCTCAACCACAAGGGGGTCCATGAGCTGCCACTCTTGTTCTCTGTCATCCTTTCACAGCTAATCATTTTTTTTTTTTTTAATAAAGTCTTTGTTACATTATAACAGGCATATGGGAAATACATATATAGTTCAATAAGTTTTTTTCAAAGTCAACTTATCCACCCAACTAGTACCCAGGTCAAGAAACAGAACATCATCAGAATTCCAGAGCACCAGGATCAACCATGATCTTGACCTCTAAAGCCAGAGAACCCTTTATCATGTTTTGTAATTGAATATAAAAGGAAGCATACAATATTTTCTGCCTTTCTGTCTTTCACTTGAGGTATAATTTCCTATCTGCAGATATACCATTCTGTTGCTGACAGGCATTTGAGTTGTTTCCAGATTTCGACTTTTCAAACTGTGTTGCTAGGAACACTATGGAGCATGCCTACTGAGGACACAGCCAAGGCTCCTGAGAGAACAGTCCATTCTTGCTGAGCTGACCTCCTCATCTCTCGTCCACTCCTCAGTCCATCACAAAAGCTTCTGCCTCCAGCGCCGCCCCCACCACACGAGCACCAAGAGGTCTTCCTGCTGCAGCGTCCTACGGGTACAGCTTAGCCCCCGGACCATGGAATCAGGCTCTGCTCTCCTCCAGCCTCTCGGGCTGCCTCTGCCCAGCTTCTGCTTGGAACCCCTACCCCATCACTCCTCTCCTGTCAGGTTCCCAGGCCCTGCTACCAGACTCCTTTTCTCAGTCGATCCTCTCTCAAGGACACATCCTCTTTCTTGCAGCTGGTCCTCTGCACATCCTGCTCCCTCTGCTGAGAATGCCCATCCCCCTCTTCTCCTCCAGCTACCTGTCCTTCAAGACTCTACTCAGACCTGGAATCCCTTCTGTCCCGCTGTTCTGACCTCTGGGGGGCCTAGCACTTCATGCACCCTGCGATGCAGACCCTCGGGGCAGAGAATCGCCTCATGACGTGAGCCGTGAGCGCAAAGGGCAAGGCCGGGTCTTCTCCATTCTTGTCTCCTCAGTCTCCAACATAATGGATAGTGAGTGGATATTCAGTAACGAAACTGAATAGATGAATCTACATAAATTAGAACAGGAATGCCCAGAACCCACAGACTAAGAAGGTATGTTTTAAAAGACCCCTGTATTTTCTTCTCTGGGACGACAAGGATACACGAATGCAGAAGGGTACATCTGAAGTATCGTTCATGTGGCCCAAGTCTCCAGACTGGGTTATGTTATACCCACAAAGTATCTTTTATTTGGGGAAGGCAGTTCAATTTCAGTCTAGCATATCCTTATTCTGAAATGAACAACCAAGCACATGTCCACCTGTTAGCCAGCCCTGAGTGCAGACAAAGCCCATCCAACCCTGCTACTAGGCTCCAAAGTTTAATTCGGCTTAAAATTCCTATCTGCAGATATACCATTCTGTTGCTGACAGGCATTTGAGTTGTTTCCAGATTTCGACTTTTCAAACTGTGTTGCTAGGAACACTATGGAGCATGCCTACTGAGGACACAGCCAAGGCTCCTGAGAGAACAGTCCATTCTTGCTGAGCTGACCTCCTCATCTCTCGTCCACTCCTCAGTCCATCACAAAAGCTTCTGCCTCCAGCGCCGCCCCCACCACACGAGCACCAAGAGGTCTTCCTGCTGCAGCGTCCTACGGGTACAGCTTAGCCCCCGGACCATGGAATCAGGCTCTGCTCTCCTCCAGCCTCTCGGGCTGCCTCTGCCCAGCTTCTGCTTGGAACCCCTACCCCATCACTCCTCTCCTGTCAGGTTCCCAGGCCCTGCTACCAGACTCCTTTTCTCAGTCGATCCTCTCTCAAGGACACATCCTCTTTCTTGCAGCTGGTCCTCTGCACATCCTGCTCCCTCTGCTGAGAATGCCCATCCCCCTCTTCTCCTCCAGCTACCTGTCCTTCAAGACTCTACTCAGACCTGGAATCCCTTCTGTCCCGCTGTTCTGACCTCTGGGGGGCCTAGCACTTCATGCACCCTGCGATGCAGACCCTCGGGGCAGAGAATCGCCTCATGACGTGAGCCGTGAGCGCAAAGGGCAAGGCCGGGTCTTCTCCATTCTTGTCTCCTCAGTCTCCAACATAATGGATAGTGAGTGGATATTCAGTAACCGAAACTGAATAGATGAATCTACATAAATTAGAACAGGAATGCCCAGAACCCACAGACTAAGAAGGTATGTTTTAAAAGACCCCTGTATTTTCTTCTCTGGGACGACAAGGATACACGAATGCAGAAGGGTACATCTGAAGTATCGTTCATGTGGCCCAAGTCTCCAGACTGGGTTATGTTATACCCACAAAGTATCTTTTATTTGGGGAAGGCAGTTCAATTTCAGTCTAGCATATCCTTATTCTGAAATGAACAACCAAGCACATGTCCACCTGTTAGCCAGCCCTGAGTGCAGACAAAGCCCACACTCTCACCTCCTTCCTAAAGGTCCTTCCTAGCCTGACTAGTGGCTCCAAAGTATCGGCTTATTCTGACAATCTCTACAGATGTTTCATCACACATCAAGAAAAACACCTTCCCAGAGTGACTGCACCAGAATCATGACTCAAGCGTCAGCTTCAGATTATAGTTTTCATCTTTGCTCACTGAAAGCATAACGTGGCTCTCGACGCAGCCACGGCCAGGACACTCACCAGGGAGGGGAAGTGGTCTCCTTGGCTGCGGTGTGCCAGACAAGAGGATGGCCCCAGTGGCACTGCACAGGCTCAGGCTGAGGCCAAGGAAATCCAAATGTGCGGCCACGTAGCGCGACGACAGACAATGGGCCTGCTCTCTCCCCTAGCTTCACGCTGGCACCAGCTACCCCTCTCGAGTGGAGCTTTGGGCACCAAATCACAGCTGTTTCCTAGGCTCCATATATTCTGTTGGGCAGAATGGCTCAGCTTCCAAGTTTGATTCCACGGTCTGAAAAACCCCTGGACATGAGGCCTGCCCTCCACAGCTAGGCAACAGCACGTTTCTGTATCACAAAGTTCTTTTCCAGACACAGGGGGCAGCAGTTGACTAAAGTGACTCACGTGTGTGACTTAGTCTTAGTCACTTGGTTGTGACCAAGTGATTCTGTGCTTTTAAGCCTGAAGGTAACTCTTGAACAACAAGGATCCAAAGTTAAAAGTCAGAGTACTGACCTGCTCCCAAACCCAGGAGAGAGGGACAGGTCATCAAATTTTCACACTGAAACTCAACAAAAAGCAACATAAACCTGAAGGGCATTTTCGAACTCTGGGCTGGCTCTGGATATCAGCTCCTGGGGAGTAGAAGCTGTGCTATTTCTCTTCTGACAGGATTTAGCAGTAAGGTAGAAATCCTCAAACCTACTTCGATTCAATAACGTTATATTTGTAACAATCCACCCACAAGGACAGTCCTGCCCGGAGCACTGGTCAAGGATCTGCCAAATGCCCTAGAGTCTCCATCTGGGGAAGCTGTGAGGAGCCCCGTTCACTGCCATCAAGAGCTATCATCAAGACAGGCCGGCCCGAGGTCTGCAGAAGACGCTGGAAACCTCCTGCCCATTCCCAAGTTGTCAGATGAGGTGGCAGAGCAGCAGTGAGAAGAGCCCTGGATGGGGAGTGGGCAGCGATCAGGGCACAAGCCTCCTGCCTCCCCTGGCTGCTGGTGCCCCCTGGACAGCCCCACCCTGCCTGCCTCGCAGGCTCTGTGCTGAAGGCCCAGCAGCACAGTGGCAGGGTGGACAGGCCACAGAAGCCTGCAAACACTGAGCCTGTGGTCCTGGTCCTCAAGCCTGTTCAGCCTCCTCCAGGAGGCCTTCCTTGGCTATTCCCGCTGACCCCTCTGTGCTCCTCTGCCAGCACCAGGCATGCAGTGAGTCATTTCCTCTTCTTGACATCCTTGACACACCAGCCCCAGATCATTGGCCTGCCCAAATGGGCCTGCTCTCTCCCCTAGCTTCACGCTGGCACCAGCTACCCCTCTCGAGTGGAGCTTTGGGCACCAAATCACAGCTGTTTCCTAGGCTCCATATATTCTGTTGGGCAGAATGGCTCAGCTTCCAAGTTTGATTCCACGGTCTGAAAAACCCCTGGACATGAGGCCTGCCCTCCACAGCTAGGCAACAGCACGTTTCTGTATCACAAAGTTCTTTTCCAGACACAGGGGGCAGCAGTTGACTAAAGTGACTCACGTGTGTGACTTAGTCTTAGTCACTTGGTTGTGACCAAGTGATTCTGTGCTTTTAAGCCTGAAGGTAACTCTTGAACAACAAGGATCCAAAGTTAAAAGTCAGAGTACTGACCTGCTCCCAAACCCAGGAGAGAGGGACAGGTCATCAAATTTTCACACTGAAACTCAACAAAAAGCAACATAAACCTGAAGGGCATTTTCGAACTCTGGGCTGGCTCTGGATATCAGCTCCTGGGGAGTAGAAGCTGTGCTATTTCTCTTCTGACAGGATTTAGCAGTAAGGTAGAAATCCTCAAACCTACTTCGATTCAATAACGTTATATTTGTAACAATCCACCCACAAGGACAGTCCTGCCCGGAGCACTGGTCAAGGATCTGCCAAATGCCCTAGAGTCTCCATCTGGGGAAGCTGTGAGGAGCCCCGTTCACTGCCATCAAGAGCTATCATCAAGACAGGCCGGCCCGAGGTCTGCAGAAGACGCTGGAAACCTCCTGCCCATTCCCAAGTTGTCAGATGAGGTGGCAGAGCAGCAGTGAGAAGAGCCCTGGATGGGGAGTGGGCAGCGATCAGGGCACAAGCCTCCTGCCTCCCCTGGCTGCTGGTGCCCCCTGGACAGCCCCACCCTGCCTGCCTCGCAGGCTCTGTGCTGAAGGCCCAGCAGCACAGTGGCAGGGTGGACAGGCCACAGAAGCCTGCAAACACTGAGCCTGTGGTCCTGGTCCTCAAGCCTGTTCAGCCTCCTCCAGGAGGCCTTCCTTGGCTATTCCCGCTGACCCCTCTGTGCTCCTCTGCCAGCACCAGGCATGCAGTGAGTCATTTCCTCTTCTTGACATCCTTGACACACCAGCCCCAGATCATTGGCACTGCCTTTTAACAACCTTTCCACCTCCTATTTGGTACCTTTAATCACCCACGTGAGAAAGCGCGGACAGTGGTGACAGAGAGGTTACCATGGTCCTGCAACAAGTGGTGGATGTGGGACTCAAAACCAGGCTCTTAGACACCAAACTCCACAGTCTTTCCCCAAATTCTGAGACAAAGGCCAAGCAGGGACAGGAAGCAGAGGGTTGAGATCCCCTCCTCAGTCATGCAGGACCCTGCTGCCCAGTTCCTCTCTGGTCCCTGCTGTGGGAGGTTTTTAACACCCACCCCAGTCCTCCCAGTTCTTTCGTGTCCAACCACCCTGTGCTGCCTCATGCTGCCCACGGGGAGCAGCAGGGAGGACCCAGCATCTGAAGCCAGGCACAGAACTAGACTCAGCCCATCCCACAGAGGACACCAGATGCCCCTTGGTCATCCTGTCCAGCGTGCCAGGGAAGGGAGCAGATGGCCCTGGCTGGTGAGCAAGGAGCCTCCACTTACCTGTCGTGCCACTTGTGAAACACACAATGGAGAGGTCACTGGGTTTCGGCGGCTACAGAGGTGAGAAGAGGAGTGTGTTAAAGACCCAGTGTGGCCAGCCTGGGTCACTCCCTGAGTCAGCCCCTCTGGGCACACCCCACCCCACCCCACCCTGTGTGTGTGCACGGTGTGAGGTACAGGCATGTGTTGGCACATGCGTGTGGCTCTGCACACTGTCATCAGAAAGGTGAGGAGGCAAGCCTCCAGGAAAGAGGAAGAAAAGTCAAGGAAACCTAACCAGGCATAGACACAGATCATCTCTCCCACGAACCTCACCCTTGCTCCCGTTGCCTCCCCTACTTGCATCTGAGGTGAATTCCAATGGGATGGCACTGCAGTGACCACACACAGGCCTCTATCAAAGATCTCATCTTTCTAGGCAGCAGCACCTATTTCCTTCTTTCTTCCCACTTTCACCAAAATGTCTGGGCTTAGGCTTGGGAACAGAACATATAGCCCAGAACTGAGCTGCCCACTCTGTCACTAAGCTTGCTCTGCAACAGGCCTTGGCTCTGTGCATAGTCCTGGGGTCACTAGGAGTGACCACCTGCGTGTAGAAGATGGCTTCCCAGAAGAGGTGACATGAGTTGAAATTGAAGGACAAGCAAGACCTTCCAGATGAAGTGAGGGTGAACATTCTGGGAGAGCAACCAGCCTGGGCACAGACAGAGGTGTAAGAGACAGGGAGGCCACTGAGCCAGAGAGCAGTTCTCTACGGCTGGGACAAAGTGGGCAGGCAGTGGGGGGTCACACCAAGGGCTACTCAGTAAGGGCCCTGGGAGAAGGGATGTGACCTGCTGCAACCTGTGTATAAGAAGGCTCACAGGGCAGTGGTGCAAGTGGGAAGAGCTGAGCTGCAGAGGGGGCTGGAGGCAAGAGAACGTGTTTAGAAAGCAGAAAGTCCTCAGCCCCAACGGAGGACCCAGCATCTGAAGCCAGGCACAGAACTAGACTCAGCCCATCCCACAGAGGACACCAGATGCCCCTTGGTCATCCTGTCCAGCGTGCCAGGGAAGGGAGCAGATGGCCCTGGCTGGTGAGCAAGGAGCCTCCACTTACCTGTCGTGCCACTTGTGAAACACACAATGGAGAGGTCACTGGGTTTCGGCGGCTACAGAGGTGAGAAGAGGAGTGTGTTAAAGACCCAGTGTGGCCAGCCTGGGTCACTCCCTGAGTCAGCCCCTCTGGGCACACCCCACCCCACCCCACCCTGTGTGTGTGCACGGTGTGAGGTACAGGCATGTGTTGGCACATGCGTGTGGCTCTGCACACTGTCATCAGAAAGGTGAGGAGGCAAGCCTCCAGGAAAGAGGAAGAAAAGTCAAGGAAACCTAACCAGGCATAGACACAGATCATCTCTCCCACGAACCTCACCCTTGCTCCCGTTGCCTCCCCTACTTGCATCTGAGGTGAATTCCAATGGGATGGCACTGCAGTGACCACACACAGGCCTCTATCAAAGATCTCATCTTTCTAGGCAGCAGCACCTATTTCCTTCTTTCTTCCCACTTTCACCAAAATGTCTGGGCTTAGGCTTGGGAACAGAACATATAGCCCAGAACTGAGCTGCCCACTCTGTCACTAAGCTTGCTCTGCAACAGGCCTTGGCTCTGTGCATAGTCCTGGGGTCACTAGGAGTGACCACCTGCGTGTAGAAGATGGCTTCCCAGAAGAGGTGACATGAGTTGAAATTGAAGGACAAGCAAGACCTTCCAGATGAAGTGAGGGTGAACATTCTGGGAGAGCAACCAGCCTGGGCACAGACAGAGGTGTAAGAGACAGGGAGGCCACTGAGCCAGAGAGCAGTTCTCTACGGCTGGGACAAAGTGGGCAGGCAGTGGGGGGTCACACCAAGGGCTACTCAGTAAGGGCCCTGGGAGAAGGGATGTGACCTGCTGCAACCTGTGTATAAGAAGGCTCACAGGGCAGTGGTGCAAGTGGGAAGAGCTGAGCTGCAGAGGGGGCTGGAGGCAAGAGAACGTGTTTAGAAAGCAGAAAGTCCTCACACGGCCCCTCCCAGGGAGTGGTGACCCTCATGGGTGACTCCAGCCCAGCAGGATCACTTGGGGATAAAACAAAGAGAAGTTCAGAGAGCAAAGACGAACGAAGGCAGCAGATACTTGTGGCATCCACTTCCGGTTCTTTGCTGCTCCTGTCCATCCCATCCTCTGGAGGGGTAGCTACATTGAAAGGGAAAACATAAGGTCTCCCAACGAAAACGTTACTGGAGACCCAAGGGTGCTCGGGACTGGCTGCCCTTTTTTCTCCTTCTCAAGCATCTGACTCCTGTTCCAGGTTCCTCTCTGGACTCTCACTCATGGAAGTCCTCAGCGACCCAAGCGGACACTTCTTGAGTTGCTTGTTAACATGGGAGTGCTTCTCTGGCCTATCTACCCAGCCTTGTGCACAGTGAGGTGGCTCCACGAGGACATGCCCTGAGCACCATTTTGCTCAGTCAAGACCTGATGGAAGATGAGCTTACCACAGGAACGTGGTGATTCTGCTGGCCACAGTCCTGAAAGAGGAAAACACTGGTTTTAAATGCTCAGAAGTTCTAATCAATAATAATAATAAAAAAAAGCAACCAAAATACACTCAACACAGTATGCCTTGCTCCTGCACAAGCCCAGAGTCCAAGATTCTCTAGGGAATATACAGACACTCAGGCGTTGGCACCCCACACACCACAGACAGGGGTCTGAGGCCCAGAGAGAGGCTGAGCACTGTATACACGTACAACAGGGAGACAGCCTGAGGGGCCCACGGTGCTGTCAGGACAGGGTGGCCAGGTGGCCTGGGCTTCTAGCTAAGTGGTCAGGGCTGAAGGGGCAGACTGGGGCTCCCAGCTTAGGTGTGGCTCCTAAAGCCATGGAGGGGGTGCAGGCACTGCGGGTACATTTAAGAGCAAGCAGGGAAACAGGAGGAGAACTAGAGAGCCCACTGGTCTAGGGCACAGTGGGGACCAGCCGTTACGGAGAAAGGCCTAAGGCCCCAGAGGACGCCCTGTGTCAGTCCAGCGTGCCATACGCTGCCACCAGCCCAACGTCTCTGGGGAAGCCGTGCAAAGGAAACTGATTCCATTGGCTGCTGGAGGCCTGGGAGACATCTACAAGAGCTTCTCCAAGACTCCCGGAGCTCAGGTTTACTATAGTCCTCAGGCTCAGACCGGCTGGCCGTTAGCTGGCCATGAGGGGACTCCAAGGCTGTGGGAGTAGCTCTGGGGCAGGCTGGCACCACTACCCACTTTCTGGCACCTGTGTCATTAACTGTGCCCACCAGCTGGGCCCATGCTGAAGAGGATGCCTGCGGGGAGCGACTCCATTTCCCACCAGCAGCCCCTGTGGAGCCTGCCCTAACTGAACCCTGGCATCCTCTTGCCCTAACTGAACCCTGGCACCCTCTTGCCCTAACTGAACCCTGGCACCCTCTTGCCCTAACTGAACCCTGGCACCCCCTTGCCCTAACTGAACCCTGGCACCCTCTGATGGCCCCAAACATCAGCACAAGACAGGCAGATAACCGACAGCTCTGCCTCAGGCGCCAACCAGCTGCGGCCCAGGAAACAGCCCAGAAGCAGCCCCTCACCTCCACAGCCTGCATGGACTTAATGACCACCCCGCACTCTTCCCCTCTGTCTTTCAGGGCTTCCTCGAACGGTTCCATGAGGATGATCAGCTTGAGCCCTGGTGTCTCCTTCCTCTCCACGTGCTCCAGCAGAACCACGGCCTTCTGAGGTTTATCCACGATCACGGTGCTGATGTCAGCTGTAGGGATTGTCAGGGCGACTCAGGCTGGGAGGGCACAGGCTGTGACTGCAGGCAGCTCATGCCAGGCAGTAGAACCACAGGCTGTGTTTGTGGCATGTGTGTAAATGCACACAGACGACAGGCCAGGTGGAATGGGTATTGTATCCAGAGGAAAGTGCATGGAGCCTGGACAGAGCCCCAGGCAGAAGGCCAGGGAATCTCTTGGAAGGAGTGAGTAGATCTACCCCTAAGAGATTCCCAGGGATAGATTCCAAACATTCCTTTTTTCCTTGTTCAGCCCCCATCATCCCTGATCTAAGATACTGATCACACCCCCAGCACCTGCCTCAAACTGAAGTGAACTCAAAGGATTGGAAGCCTACATGGGGGCTGGTACAGGCTCCTTCTTGGCAGCCTCACCGTGTGGAAGGAGCCTTTAAGTAAAGTCCAACTGGGGACTCAGGAAGCCAACTCAAGGGCCAAAGTGGAACTCCCCAGCATTCTCTGAGAGTGGAAGCAAGTGCTTATTAGCATCAGACAATCAGCATAAGCTGAAAGGCTGGGAGGGGGAGGGGGAGCTGGCTGCCAGGGGCAGCAGGGGGCAGCTGGGCTTACCTGTGTTGATGATGTAGCGGACGGCCCCAGGGCCCAGGGTGTCATACAGAGGGACCACCACCATGGAGTACGTGTAGCAGGCAAGCTCCGCAATGATCCACTGTGGAGAGAGTCAGGGTGGGGAGGGGGAAGCGCAGAGCAGATAGTAGGGCAGCACTGCCCTCAGCACAGGCAGCTCCAGGGAACCAGGTCCTTGCTCTGGCCCTGTCCACCAGGCACGGGACCCACGTGATCAACCAGTGGTGCCTGCTCACCCACAGCCTTCAGTCCATGCTTGCTCCAGGGAACCACAGGACTCCAAATAACCCCAAGCCCACCTCTGGGGCTTGCAGGGGCCTTTTCCCAAGGTTCTCCCTCTCCCATGGCTCAGGGAGCCACTGTTTGTGTAGCTGGGTGGGGTGTGAATGGAGCTTGGCAGAACATCCACCCATGATTAGGGGCCATGCCAAGGGAGCGAGGGATGGCATGGATCAAGGATCTCCATTTTCCCTCTTGTCCCAGACCCCTCGGACAGGGGGGCAGGGCTGTGCTATGGTACCCAACCCTGTATGCCTCAAAAACCAGCTAAGGCAGACGCTCACCTCTGGTCGATTTTGTGCAAAAACGCCGATAAACTGATCTGTACATGGTTTACAGTCGTGCTGGAGAAGTCCAGACCCTAGAAATTCAGCCCTGTCGGCCACCTGCACACAGACACAGGGAAGTGACGGAAAGCAAGGCCACTACAGCAGGAAGGGAGATACCCAGGTGGGCATCTCTACGGTCTGAGGAAGCTCCCCAACTCCCTACCCAGGTGTGCTGGGAGCCTTCAGAAGCTGCTGCTGGGAGTTTGGCAGACAGGCCAAGCAAGACCCTCCAGGGCGCCCACAACGTCCTGCTCTGCCCCCCGCAACCAGTGCCAGGTCTGTGTGGACAGACAAGGTGGGGCCTGTCTTCTGTTACTCACCTCCTGGTAGGACAGCCACTGATACGGCTGCTTGGGACTCCTGAAGCCAAGACAGGGTCCATTCCCTGCAAAGAGATAAGCAGGCCTTATGCTAGGGAGGGCGGGGCGGCAGAGCCTCCTGCACCTGCTCCTCAGACACCTGGATGAACACCCCGCCCGGGGAGGTGGTCTCCAGTGGTCTCTAGCCCACGTGAACTGCTCTCCAGCTGCCTGTCTAACCTGCTGAAGTGCAAGAAGACCTGAAGCACACAAGCATGGCATCTCCCCAGGAAGCTCAGGGAGGCCCAGGAATGGGAAATGACACAGTTCCAGTTTCCACCATGGCCTGTGTGATGCAGCCCCAAGAGGACATGGAGACCTGGGGGCCACTGCAGAGCTGGCGGTCTGCCTCTCTGTGACATCTTGGACGCTGGGTTCAGAACCATGCCAGCCAGTAGCCTGGTAGTTCAAGGCTCACCGGGAGCTGCCAATGGGAGATACAGAGGATGAACGAAGAGACAGCCTAAGGTCAGCAGTGCTCAGGGCTGGAACAAAGCTGAGGTCAGCCCTCTGGCCTCATAATGCAGCTACTTGTCTGACTGGATGGCAGGAGGGCCCAGAATGGCTTCTCTCCTCTGAACCTGGCCATGACTACCCTGCCCCCGGAACCATGCTTACTCACCCCGACCCTCACAACTGCTCAATCCCTTCCACACCCCTTCCACACCCCACGGGCCCTCTCACCTGAGATGCTAAGCCCGCGGCGGAACACCTCGTACATGGTCCTGGCATCGTCATAGTAGTGGGTGAGCAGCTGTGGGCCATCCCCTATTACGGATCGCCGGGCCCCACCACTGTCCTATGGGCCAAGCACAGGCCAGAGAGGCTGGCTGAGGCAGGCAGGGGTGTCAGGGGTGGGCGCCAGGTTGTGCATGGTGTGGATGCACACCTGGGCCACATGCTCTGTGTGCACTCACATGCGTGGCCTACACACACCTGGGCTGTACGCATACCACCTCTACACACATTCACATACACACAGACCTGTACGCATCCATACTCAAATGGGCATCTCATGCCCTCGGACCCGGTGCAGTGATATCCCCCCCACCGACACACACACAGACACACACACACACACACACACACACACACACACACACACGGCTGGCATATACTAATCGCCCAGAATCGTCAGTTACTGTTCATACCCATGGTTCACTCATACAACAGAGTGGGGAGTGCTGGCTGGAGTCAGGCTGCCCCCTGGCACCAGGGTCAACCCGCCAAGGTGCTGCTGCTATGTACGTAAGTTAAGAACCATGGCTGCCATCCATCACTCACATAACAGCGTGATGAGTCTGAAGACTGGCTGAAGGCACTCTGTTGGAAAAAGAGGCCTAGAAGGCTGTGAAGGGAACAGCAGATGCCTGGGACCCCTGGTGAATCGAGTGGGAAGGTAGCAAATGCCATGTGAGCTGGGGGCTGGGAAAGGAACTGGGCTTTACCTGCCTCTTTCCCTTCCACACGCCACCCTTCCTCAGGCTTCCAAATCCAGAATTCTTAATGCTCTACCTCTACTCTGAGCTCTATCTGGGCTGTACTACTACTTCGTGGAACATCAAGTCTCAAGAAAAATGTGAGAGCCACAAAGCAAACAGCCAGACTCTAAACTAGAGGCGGCACTCGGTTGTTTTGTAGTGGAAAGTTTTGTTTGGCCAGTGCCTCCTGAGCACCAGGCCCATGGAGGGACCTGCAGGGAATCTGAATAGAGATACAATCAGACCTGGTGAGCACTCAGGCGAACATAAATGATAAAGCAAGACACTGTGTCCCAGGGACAGAGGGGGCTCACACGGGCAGGTATGTCAGAAAGAGTGACTGCTGAGCCGGTTTTAAAGGATACAAAGGGCCTCCACGGATCGCCGGGCCCCACCACTGTCCTATGGGCCAAGCACAGGCCAGAGAGGCTGGCTGAGGCAGGCAGGGGTGTCAGGGGTGGGCGCCAGGTTGTGCATGGTGTGGATGCACACCTGGGCCACATGCTCTGTGTGCACTCACATGCGTGGCCTACACACACCTGGGCTGTACGCATACCACCTCTACACACATTCACATACACACAGACCTGTACGCATCCATACTCAAATGGGCATCTCATGCCCTCGGACCCGGTGCAGTGATATCCCCCCCACCGACACACACACAGACACACACACACACACACACACACACACACACACACACACGGCTGGCATATACTAATCGCCCAGAATCGTCAGTTACTGTTCATACCCATGGTTCACTCATACAACAGAGTGGGGAGTGCTGGCTGGAGTCAGGCTGCCCCCTGGCACCAGGGTCAACCCGCCAAGGTGCTGCTGCTATGTACGTAAGTTAAGAACCATGGCTGCCATCCATCACTCACATAACAGCGTGATGAGTCTGAAGACTGGCTGAAGGCACTCTGTTGGAAAAAGAGGCCTAGAAGGCTGTGAAGGGAACAGCAGATGCCTGGGACCCCTGGTGAATCGAGTGGGAAGGTAGCAAATGCCATGTGAGCTGGGGGCTGGGAAAGGAACTGGGCTTTACCTGCCTCTTTCCCTTCCACACGCCACCCTTCCTCAGGCTTCCAAATCCAGAATTCTTAATGCTCTACCTCTACTCTGAGCTCTATCTGGGCTGTACTACTACTTCGTGGAACATCAAGTCTCAAGAAAAATGTGAGAGCCACAAAGCAAACAGCCAGACTCTAAACTAGAGGCGGCACTCGGTTGTTTTGTAGTGGAAAGTTTTGTTTGGCCAGTGCCTCCTGAGCACCAGGCCCATGGAGGGACCTGCAGGGAATCTGAATAGAGATACAATCAGACCTGGTGAGCACTCAGGCGAACATAAATGATAAAGCAAGACACTGTGTCCCAGGGACAGAGGGGGCTCACACGGGCAGGTATGTCAGAAAGAGTGACTGCTGAGCCGGTTTTAAAGGATACAAAGGGCAGGATGAGGAACAAGGACTGGCAGTCTGACCAGAGGCGACAGCAAGTACAAACACATGGGAAAGGAGGTGCCTGGGGGACTGGAGGCAACTCACGCCGCTCTGAGTGGGAAATGGAGGGGGCCAGAGCAAGGCTTTAGGTGGAGGGCAATGGGGAGCCGGGAGAGATTTGAAGCCA
The DNA here is from genome assembly GCA_022376925.1 of Tragulus kanchil. Taxonomy (NCBI): domain Eukaryota; kingdom Metazoa; phylum Chordata; class Mammalia; order Artiodactyla; family Tragulidae; genus Tragulus; species Tragulus kanchil. The sequence continues at coordinate 48,362,410 of JAIOJX010000029.1, read as the reverse complement.
TGGTGACAGACATGATCCTAATTGTTTCCCACCACGTAGAACACAGAGTAGATGCTTCCAAGCTCTGGATGGCTGGGGTCCCTCTTCCCTCTCTCATCTTATTTCCTTCCACCTGCTCCTTGCCTCCTTCACTACAACAGCTCCAGATTCCTGCGCTCCTGGGGGATGAGGTCAGGGAGGGCATAACCCTCCCAAGGAAGGGAGGCCTTAGCTATGCCTATGCCCGGTCCTCCCACCCAGACCCATGAGGGACTGCCTCTGTGGCCTTCAACCTGACCCCACCCAGAGCACTTCACCTCTACTCCGGAAGTCCCAGGTGCTTCCCCACGCCTGTCCCAGCGAAGCCACAGCAAATATGGCTCTGTCTCTCCTACTACTGAAAACCCCAGTTAAATCCAGGCTGTCCACCCCAAAGATCCCTCCAGTTCATAAGGGTTTGTCTTCGCTGGTCTCTCCAGGCGACTTAATTCGTCTTAGTGCTTCCTCTGTATCATCTTACCAAATCCTCACCGTAACTTCAGGAAGCTGGTTCTCTTTTAAGTGCCCACTTGACACATGAGGAAACTGAGGCTCAGAGATTTAAAAAAAAAAAAAAAAAAACTGCCAAGAACCATAAGGCTCGTAAGAGGCTCAGCTGGCCTGCAAATCCAGGGCTGCTGGTCACCAGAGGCTACCGATGTATCCACACCCTGCCTTCAGCTCCCAGCCACACCACATGAATAGCCATTTCCCAAAGCCACCAGGTGGGCTGTCACACCCTGCCCCTCTGCACACCTCACTTCTTTGGTTGCTCTGAACTGTGTGGAATACATTAACTATTCAAAATAAGTGAAAGAAGATCCTCTGGAGAAGGGAAACGCCAACCCATTCCAGTATTCTTTCCTGGTGGGCTACAGTCCATGAGATCACAGAGTCTGACAAGACTAAGTAAAAAAACGCCTAACCCAGTGGGGAACAAGGACTGGCAGTCTGAAAGGAGGTGGGGCCTGGGGACTGGAGGCAACTCACCCCTCTGAGTGGGAAATGGAGGGGGCCAGAGCAAGGCTTTAGGTGGAGGGCAATGGGGAGCCGGGAGAGATTTGAAGCCATGGTGACAGACATGATCCTAATTGTTTCCCACCACGTAGAACACAGAGTAGATGCTTCCAAGCTCTGGATGGCTGGGGTCCCTCTTCCCTCTCTCATCTTATTTCCTTCCACCTGCTCCTTGCCTCCTTCACTACAACAGCTCCAGATTCCTGCGCTCCTGGGGGATGAGGTCAGGGAGGGCATAACCCTCCCAAGGAAGGGAGGCCTTAGCTATGCCTATGCCCGGTCCTCCCACCCAGACCCATGAGGGACTGCCTCTGTGGCCTTCAACCTGACCCCACCCAGAGCACTTCACCTCTACTCCGGAAGTCCCAGGTGCTTCCCCACGCCTGTCCCAGCGAAGCCACAGCAAATATGGCTCTGTCTCTCCTACTACTGAAAACCCCAGTTAAATCCAGGCTGTCCACCCCAAAGATCCCTCCAGTTCATAAGGGTTTGTCTTCGCTGGTCTCTCCAGGCGACTTAATTCGTCTTAGTGCTTCCTCTGTATCATCTTACCAAATCCTCACCGTAACTTCAGGAAGCTGGTTCTCTTTTAAGTGCCCACTTGACACATGAGGAAACTGAGGCTCAGAGATTTAAAAAAAAAAAAAAAAAAAACTGCCAAGAACCATAAGGCTCGTAAGAGGCTCAGCTGGCCTGCAAATCCAGGGCTGCTGGTCACCAGAGGCTACCGATGTATCCACACCCTGCCTTCAGCTCCCAGCCACACCACATGAATAGCCATTTCCCAAAGCCACCAGGTGGGCTGTCACACCCTGCCCCTCTGCACACCTCACTTCTTTGGTTGCTCTGAACTGTGTGGAATACATTAACTATTCAAAATAAGTGAAAGAAGATCCTCTGGAGAAGGGAAACGCCAACCCATTCCAGTATTCTTTCCTGGTGGGCTACAGTCCATGAGATCACAGAGTCTGACAAGACTAAGTAACTAACATCTTCACTTTCAAATTTTTTTTTTTTTTTAAATTTCGGCCTCTTTAATTGGTTTTCTACTCATTTATTTTCATCCATCCTTATTCTCTGGCCTGCGTGGGCCTCCCACCGCAGTGTCTTCCCTCATTGCAGAGCAATGGCTCTGGGCACATGAGCTTCAGAGTGCTTACTCGTAACTGGACACACCGGTCCAGCTGCTCCACAGCACGTGGGATCTTCCCGGGATAGGGATCAAATCGGTGCTCCCTGCACTGCAAGGCAGACTCTTTACCCACTGGACCACCAGGGAAGCCTCGAAGTTTTTTAAAAAGACAAAATAAATTCCATAAACTTAACAAATGAATCTTACAGGTCCTTCTAGACTGAGCCTGGAACCCCTTTTCCAGTCTAGGCCACTGTCCCTTTTTCCCTCAGGGGCTCTATCTGTATGTTCTGTGCTCTGGGAGAGCAGAACCCTGGGGCAGGCTCCCTCTGCATCCCAGCTCCAGACCAGGGTTCAGCACAGGAAGAATCTGGGAGAGAATTTACTCAGCAGTCCCCTGAGAATATGCTTAAGCCTCCTACTGAGGCAGTTCGTAAGTCAAGGACCCCTCCTCAAAAAGCAGGCAAACCAGAGGCCAAAGGCAAGGCCAAGGTCAGCCGCTGACCAGGCTTCAGTTACTGGGAGAGACAGAGGAGCATCTGGTCGGAAAGCCTGTCCAGGGCCGCATCAGGGCTTACTGGCTGGCTGCCCAAGGAAACCAAGATTCTCTGGGCCATTTGAGGTCAAATAAGCCCCAAGTTCAGTTCAGTTTCTGCCTTCCAGATGCCTGTCCCCTGCCCACTGCTTCCCACAGCCCAGGTGCTCACACGCTGCTCACCTCCACTTCCTCTGACTGCATCAGGAGATTGCACGGTGGCTGCAAGGCCTTTGGTCGGTGAGTGAACCAGTAGGCAAGGATGGCAGCCAGCGCACCCATACTCACGAGGGTGGTGGCTGAGAGGCTGCGAAAAAACTGGCCCAAGTCGCCCAGCTCGGGCAGCCGCAGCATCCTCAGGATCTCCTGAGTCTGCATCTTCTCCAGAAGCGAGAGGAAGAACTCTGCAGGAAATAAGAGGCAGGTGAGGGCGGAGATCTGACGGGAGGCAAGGGAGGGAGGTCAGGGCTCTCCTGGCCTGTCCTGATCAGCACACTGATCTTGGCCAGGCCCTGAGAGAGTTTCGGGAGGTACGGTCTCCTGGAGGCAATGCCCATGAGCTCCAGAGTGCTTACTCGTAACTGGACACACCGGTCCAGCTGCTCCACAGCACGTGGGATCTTCCCGGGATAGGGATCAAATCGGTGCTCCCTGCACTGCAAGGCAGACTCTTTACCCACTGGACCACCAGGGAAGCCTCGAAGTTTTTTAAAAAGACAAAATAAATTCCATAAACTTAACAAATGAATCTTACAGGTCCTTCTAGACTGAGCCTGGAACCCCTTTTCCAGTCTAGGCCACTGTCCCTTTTTCCCTCAGGGGCTCTATCTGTATGTTCTGTGCTCTGGGAGAGCAGAACCCTGGGGCAGGCTCCCTCTGCATCCCAGCTCCAGACCAGGGTTCAGCACAGGAAGAATCTGGGAGAGAATTTACTCAGCAGTCCCCTGAGAATATGCTTAAGCCTCCTACTGAGGCAGTTCGTAAGTCAAGGACCCCTCCTCAAAAAGCAGGCAAACCAGAGGCCAAAGGCAAGGCCAAGGTCAGCCGCTGACCAGGCTTCAGTTACTGGGAGAGACAGAGGAGCATCTGGTCGGAAAGCCTGTCCAGGGCCGCATCAGGGCTTACTGGCTGGCTGCCCAAGGAAACCAAGATTCTCTGGGCCATTTGAGGTCAAATAAGCCCCAAGTTCAGTTCAGTTTCTGCCTTCCAGATGCCTGTCCCCTGCCCACTGCTTCCCACAGCCCAGGTGCTCACACGCTGCTCACCTCCACTTCCTCTGACTGCATCAGGAGATTGCACGGTGGCTGCAAGGCCTTTGGTCGGTGAGTGAACCAGTAGGCAAGGATGGCAGCCAGCGCACCCATACTCACGAGGGTGGTGGCTGAGAGGCTGCGAAAAAACTGGCCCAAGTCGCCCAGCTCGGGCAGCCGCAGCATCCTCAGGATCTCCTGAGTCTGCATCTTCTCCAGAAGCGAGAGGAAGAACTCTGCAGGAAATAAGAGGCAGGTGAGGGCGGAGATCTGACGGGAGGCAAGGGAGGGAGGTCCAGGGCCTCTCCCCTGGCCTGTCCTGATCAGCACACTGATCTTGGCCAGGCCCTGAGAGAGTTTCGGGGAGGTACGGTCTCCTGGAGGAATACAGTGCGTGCCAGGAGCTGGACCTCTAGAAGGACCCTTCCTGGTGATGGGCCAGAGAGGCCTTAGCAGCCTCAACTGACAGTCAGACATCTGGCTCAGTCCTCCTGAGAAACATATGCTCAGGCCTCGGGCCACGCTGACATGTGCTTCCATCCCTTCCAGGGCACAGTGCACTCCAACAGCTCTGGGGCTCATGCCTCTGGAGCCCGGGGCCTGGTGTACTGCCTTTTCTGGGCAGTCACAGCATCTTGCTTACTCTTGTTCCCAAAGTGTAGGCTGAACAGAGGGGCAGCAGGTGTGCCTGGCACCGTCCCCAGGATGAGTGAGGGTGATAATCCTTTCACTCTACCTCAAAGCTGCCAGCCCCCAGCTCTCACCCTAAGCAACACAGAGAGGGCAAGGGTCCAGGACCCACAGACCAGCCCTGACAGATGCGAGGGCAGTGGCCTCCCTGATGAGGGTTTGGAAGATGACACAGAGCAGAGTCCTCTCAGGCCCACATCCTGGCCCACCAGAAAAGTTACAGCCAAAGGCCTGCCAGAGGCAGAGGTGATACTGGGGTCATCTTTCTCAGGAACAGCAGAGTTCCCAAGAGCAACCAGGGTGAAATCTGGACATGACCCTCCAGCCCCAGACGGCTGACCGCTATGCACCACTGCTCTGCACCACCACAGATCCAGGTCCAGGAGCAAGAGCTGGCCCCACCATGAACCCGACCCTGTGCTGTCCTCCCTGGGATCCCACCTGATAATGTCTAGAAGAAAAAGAAGGTGCGAGAGTTAAGCTGGTAGGAAGGAAAAGAAAAGAAGGCTCAGAGAAAAGAGGCTCAGCAAAGTGCCGGGTCCCTCCTTAGAGGTAAGGAGCATCCCTCGTGACATTGCATATAGTGGTCAGAGGGCCGCGCTCACCCACTGCAGCCTAAGCGGACACCGTGGCCCTACCAGGGGTACACGGAGGATGCCCTAGAGTGGGCAGTGGGAGCTTTTCTGTGACAAGCACAGGTGGATTAACTTAAAGAGGGAAGCCCCCAAGTGCCAGCATGTCCTCCTGTGAGCTGCTGAGCGAAGCAGTGCCAGTGGGACAGACACACGGCCAACCGGGCTTGGGGTCTGCACTTTGCCCAGGCCTGGGGAAGGCAGCCAGGGTGGGCCAGGCATTGGACACTGTATCCCCATGAAGGCCTTCACAGTGTCGCTGCCCACCGGGAAGGCCTGGAGCCAGAAGTGCTGTAAGACACCTACAGGTCTGCCCACTCAGCGAGAACTGTGTGGGCTCTGGCTGCCATGCACTGGCCAAACATTTGGATGCATGGCTGTTGTTTCCCTCCTTGGGAAAGAATGAAAAGGTCAACAACAGCTACTGTGCAGCCATGGGATATGAGCCAAAGAGCAATTGCTTGACCCTCTTGGAGATGAGAGAGCTGCTGAAATTCCAATAAAAGGCATTTGTGCTAAACTGTAACATCATCCTACCAAAGATGAGGTCAGTGTTGTGCGAAGTCATTGCAGAGACAGTGGGCAAAGCTCCAGAGTTCAGGCCCCTTCTCCTTCACTTATGAGCTGTGCTAGGCTGAGCACACCCCTTCTCTGGACCTCTCCTTTCCCATCTTTAACACGGGGACAGTATCACTCTTCATCCTGGGTGTGGTACAGCTAGAGGCATGGGCTAGGTCACATGTACTAAAGAGAGGGCTAGTGCTATGCTTGTCAAAACAAGGGGGCTATTCAGCCCAGACTGGAAAAAAAACACTGGACAGAGGTGGTCGAAACCGGGCACATGGACCCCCAGGAGTGTATGCTCCAGGGGTCACAACAGGCTGTCTGAGCCCAGGGAACACTCATCAACCATGTACAGGGTCTGGGTGAGAGAAGCAAGCCCCCATCCAACCAGAACATTCTCACAGTGTCCCTGAGCCGGAAATCCAGTTTTATCAGCAGCCTCCTTAGGGCAGATCCCTGTTGGAGCCATCCCACAGGAACAAACCACTGCTGGCATACCAGTGAAATCAAGGTTCTGAATCAGCACAGCAGAGGGCAGGCTATGGCCCAAAGAGAAGTCACTAAGGAAAACTGCTCTGGGAAGGACCCTGGGCAGGAGGCCAGCTGGCTTTCTTAAGCGGCAAATAAGGAGACTAAGTTACAGCCAGGCCCATCAGATAAAAAATGACTTACTACATAGTGGAAAATCCAGATATGCCCACCAGCTCCTTGGATGAGCTCGAAAGCTGAACAACATTTCCTATAGCAGGCTCAACAGACTTCTTCGGTTGGGCAGCCAAGCTCCAAGAAGTCCTTGTCAGCCCTGGGGCTCAACTATAAAGTCCCCAAAGTTTCAGAGAAAACTCTGGGAGGATGCCCAACCATCACCAGTCCTTGGTCCTCGGCAGTTGCTTGCAGGCCCTAAGCTACAGCCAAATGTGGGCATTGGGAGTAATGCTGGGGTTGTCACGGAGCGCAGATAAGAATGGCTAAGCCATCCACCCACCTGCCCATCCAACCATCCACTCACCCAGCAGACCCTCAAATGGCCCCTGCTCTGATCTTGCTCAGTGCTGGGCACAGGGACAAGCCAGCGGCAGGCCTGCCCGTGGGCTCAAGGGGGAGACACAAGAGAGAACGGGCAGTTGCTGTGAGTGCAGTATGGGCTGTGATTTGGCACGAGGAACCAGAAAAGACGACCAACTCAGGTATGGAGAGTCAAGGCAGGCTTCTAGCAGGAAGGTATTGATGCTGAGAATGAAGGATACAGAGGAAAAGTGCCCCAAGCAGGGGAAGCAAGTAGGCAAAGGCTGGAGCTGGGGGGGGAAAAGGACGGAAATCTGGAGCCCCAGGAGTGTATGCTCCAGGGGTCACAACAGGCTGTCTGAGCCCAGGGAACACTCATCAACCATGTACAGGGTCTGGGTGAGAGAAGCAAGCCCCCATCCAACCAGAACATTCTCACAGTGTCCCTGAGCCGGAAATCCAGTTTTATCAGCAGCCTCCTTAGGGCAGATCCCTGTTGGAGCCATCCCACAGGAACAAACCACTGCTGGCATACCAGTGAAATCAAGGTTCTGAATCAGCACAGCAGAGGGCAGGCTATGGCCCAAAGAGAAGTCACTAAGGAAAACTGCTCTGGGAAGGACCCTGGGCAGGAGGCCAGCTGGCTTTCTTAAGCGGCAAATAAGGAGACTAAGTTACAGCCAGGCCCATCAGATAAAAAATGACTTACTACATAGTGGAAAATCCAGATATGCCCACCAGCTCCTTGGATGAGCTCGAAAGCTGAACAACATTTCCTATAGCAGGCTCAACAGACTTCTTCGGTTGGGCAGCCAAGCTCAAGAAGTCCTTGTCAGCCCTGGGGCTCAACTATAAAGTCCCCAAAGTTTCAGAGAAAACTCTGGGAGGATGCCCAACCATCACCAGTCCTTGGTCCTCGGCAGTTGCTTGCAGGCCCTAAGCTACAGCCAAATGTGGGCATTGGGAGTAATGCTGGGGTTGTCACGGAGCGCAGATAAGAATGGCTAAGCCATCCACCCACCTGCCCATCCAACCATCCACTCACCCAGCAGACCCTCAAATGGCCCCTGCTCTGATCTTGCTCAGTGCTGGGCACAGGGACAAGCCAGCGGCAGGCCTGCCCGTGGGCTCAAGGGGGAGACACAAGAGAGAACGGGCAGTTGCTGTGAGTGCAGTATGGGCTGTGATTTGGCACGAGGAACCAGAAAAGACGACCAACTCAGGTATGGAGAGTCAAGGCAGGCTTCTAGCAGGAAGGTATTGATGCTGAGAATGAAGGATACAGAGGAAAAGTGCCCCAAGCAGGGGGAAGCAAGTAGGCAAAGGCTGGAGCTGAGGGAGACGACGGAGAACTTAGCAAACTAAATGCTGTACTCAGGAAATGAAGTCTGGAGCCCATGAACTCTTGTACGAGGGTCAGTGCCACAAGTCTGAGGCTGGTCTCCCAGATGTGTAGGGCTTTCAGCCATCACCAAAGTAGCACACTCCCCAGTAGAGGCAAGAACAGAACCTGCCTAAACTTCCTGAAATCCTGGTACCCAGGAGCCCATGCCTCACACTGCAGCGCACGGTCCTCACGACTCATAAGGTGAAGACATAGATACTCCACTGAGGACGTTACCTGCCACTCACAGGTGCACAGTAAGTGAGTGGCCGAGCCAGGTCTCGAGCCCAGATGACTCCACCTCTCAAACCACTGCCTCGTACTGTATCACCACCCCAACTCTTGCCTACACTGTACCATCCACACCCATAACTCGTGCTCTCCTTTGCAGTAGTGCTAAACCCACTGGGGGTAGGAGGTCGGAAGGGGAAGCACATACCCACCAGGGCCTGTAGCGTGTCAGGCCAGTCACCTGTGCTTTGTCACATACATACCACAGGTGGGCTCTCTCCTGGCCTCACATTATGAACCTGCCACCTTCCCATGGCTGGGTTCCCTTCCAGGAAGCCCACTCGCCTGGGATGCTAGGGCTTGGCCACCCAGTCCTCCTCAGGCTCCTCCTCAGGTGCGCACCCTAAAGGAGGTGTCTGAAGTGACTGCAGCTTCTCTAGTCCTAAGGCTGGGCCTGCCTCCCTTCCTGGCTGGGCAGTGACCAGAAGGTGCCATTCCTGCAAATTCAGGTCCTGTGAGGACACAGACCTCAGAACCAGCCTGTGCCACCAGGCCTCTGGCTTGGGGCAGGGCCTGGGAGTCTGGTCTCATCTCATTACTTCTTCACAGGGCCTTGGTCTCTTCCGACCTCTGCTCCTTCTCTGTCAACCTGGAGTGGGGCCTGGTGGTCCCTGGGGTCCGAGTCACAGCCCCAATGGCTGCAGCGACATGGAGCTCGGCGAGGGGAGGGATAGGGAGGGGGGGATAGCACCTAAGGGAATCACTGGCAGTGCTGGTGTTGTCAAGGGAGCAGCTGTGTTTGTAAATACTCACCAGGCAGGGGGACCCAGCCTCAGCATCAACTAGCCACGCCTCTTAGAGTACCCTATGCCTTCTTCTCTGGCACAGGCGAGTTCAGAATACCAAGTGGTGGTACAGGCTAGGGGTTGGGGGGACCTTGCCTCCTCACCCTGTCCTCTGCAGAGTCAGGGCATTGGAAGGTGGGTAGTGAGAGGTACAGCTGTCAAAACCCAAGAGAGAGAAAGCAGGAGGAAAGGGGCGCTGCTCGGAAACACTCTGACTTCACGGTGGCAGAGGCAGAGCCCCAGGGCCCATTTCCCGTGGAGACGGCCCTGAGACCCATGGCCCTACTCCTAGAGAGCTCTCTGCTGGTCCAGCTTCCTAACCCTAGCACTCCAGACCTTCACGATCTAGCAAGATGGGCTCTACCAGGACTATTTCCTAAACAGCTCCCAAACCTGATCTCTCCTTTCCACCCTGCCTCCTCTCTCCCACCCACCACCCCGCCCCACCTGGTCTGGTCCAGCCACCATCAAGTACAGTCCAGACTCCCACACCAGCCTCCTCACAGGCCTCCCCGCTCTATGCAATGTTTACACTGATACCAGAGTTATGTTCCTGATACACAGCCTTGACCATTTCATGCCACTGCTCAAAAAACCTTGCCTGGTTCTCTCCTACCTCAGGACAAAACTTCAAAGTCAAGATTCTGGGACTGAGACCCTCCACGACCCCTCAGATTCTTCCCTCTTACAATCACATCGGCTTTTAGTGCTGGGCCTGCCTCCCTTACTGGCTGGGCAGTGACCAGAAGGTGCCATTCCTGCAAATTCAGGTCCTGTGAGGACACAGACCTCAGAACCAGCCTGTGCCACCAGGCCTCTGGCTTGGGGCAGGGCCTGGGAGTCTGGTCTCATCTCATTACTTCTTCACAGGGCCTTGGTCTCTTCCGACCTCTGCTCCTTCTCTGTCAACCTGGAGTGGGGCCTGGTGGTCCCTGGGGTCCAGTCACAGCCCCAATGGCTGCAGCGACATGGAGCTCGGCGAGGGGAGGGATAGGGAGGGGGGGATAGCACCTAAGGGAATCACTGGCAGTGCTGGTGTTGTCAAGGGAGCAGCTGTGTTTGTAAATACTCACCAGGCAGGGGGACCCAGCCTCAGCATCAACTAGCCACGCCTCTTAGAGTACCCTATGCCTTCTTCTCTGGCACAGGCGAGTTCAGAATACCAAGTGGTGGTACAGGCTAGGGGTTGGGGGGACCTTGCCTCCTCACCCTGTCCTCTGCAGAGTCAGGGCATTGGAAGGTGGGTAGTGAGAGGTACAGCTGTCAAAACCCAAGAGAGAGAAAGCAGGAGGAAAGGGGCGCTGCTCGGAAACACTCTGACTTCACGGTGGCAGAGGCAGAGCCCCAGGGCCCATTTCCCGTGGAGACGGCCCTGAGACCCATGGCCCTACTCCTAGAGAGCTCTCTGCTGGTCCAGCTTCCTAACCCTAGCACTCCAGACCTTCACGATCTAGCAAGATGGGCTCTACCAGGACTATTTCCTAAACAGCTCCCAAACCTGATCTCTCCTTTCCACCCTGCCTCCTCTCTCCCACCCACCACCCCGCCCCACCTGGTCTGGTCCAGCCACCATCAAGTACAGTCCAGACTCCCACACCAGCCTCCTCACAGGCCTCCCCGCTCTATGCAATGTTTACACTGATACCAGAGTTATGTTCCTGATACACAGCCTTGACCATTTCATGCCACTGCTCAAAAAACCTTGCCTGGTTCTCTCCTACCTCAGGACAAAACTTCAAAGTCAAGATTCTGGGACTGAGACCCTCCACGACCCCTCAGATTCTTCCCTCCCCTTACAATCACATCGGCTTCCCTCTGTATCAGCCTGGGGGCAGGAAGGGCCTCTGCAAAGTCTCTGAAATGAAATCCTAACCTTTCCAGAGTCCACGGCCCCTGGCAAACAAGCCAGGGAAAAGACTCAAAGGGGAGTTCTGGTGCTGGACGGACCCAGGTCCAAGTACTAGCTCATACTGACGGTAGTATGACCTTAGACAAGTCACTTTACCCCTGTGGCTTCATCTCAAAAATCTCACGGACAGAGAATGCAGTGCCAGGCACATCATAAAGGAAACATACAATAGACAGAAGCTAGCTGAAGCAGTTCCTCTGTCTCTGTCAGCCAAGGGACTCAAAGACCACTTGAAGAATGGCATGCATTTACTCCCTACCTTTCCAGCAGGCTCCTGGCACTGAGGAGGCAGTGAGCTGGTCCCGCCAGTACCAGTCTCCCTTTACAAAAGGTGTGTGGGGCTTAGGGAGACAGCTTACCACATCTTGATCAAAGCATGAAAGTGGAGAAGGCCCTGCCCCAAGGCTGCCCTCCTGGGGACAGCCAATAGCAACAAAATCCTGCTCTGAGGAGCTGGCTGGTGGCTGAGCTCTGGCCGTGGTGGCAGAGGCTCCCTGCGGCTGCGGCAGTGGGTCGCAGAAGAACTCCATGGGGAGCGGCTGGCCCCTCAAGGCCCCTACTGCCCTCCCCTAGCCCTCCATGTGCACACAGGGCAGGGCTGGCTCAGATCAGCTCTGAGGCAAGCAACCCTGCCTTAACCCCGACTCTGCCAGGTTGCAAAGAGCCTCAGTTCACACTCCTCTGCCTCTCCCCATCCCTACCATGTCTCCAGTCCTAGAAAGGAGTTTGTCAGAAGGGTTGCTTAAGGACAGAGCCTTCTTATACACCTCTCTGTGGCCAGGCTATCAGCCAGAGGTGTCGACCTCCAGGCAGCACAAGGTGGGCTTGGTGGGAAACAGTGGACGTGGGGGAGGGGATGCCAGCTCTCCCGACAGAGGGAAGCCTGCACCATCCTCAGGAATCTCCTATAGCTTGCCCCCAGGGGCTCCCCACGACTGGTCACACCAGCTCCACCCCCACCTGGTCACAACCAGTCTACTCGGGAGAGCAAAGAGACTGGCCACAGTCCCAGGTAAAGCGTTTGCTCAGAGATGTTCTGGGTGATGGGTGGGGACACTCCAGACAAAGCACCAGGGTGGGTAGGTAGAAGTTAACAGCTGAGCTCCCAGCACAATGCCTGCCCTGAGAAGCTTTCCCACCTTGCTGGGGAGGGCATCCTGGAGCCAGAATCCGCACCCTGGCCCGATGGAACCAAAGTTGAGCCTCAGCACAGCCTGCAACCCTGTCTCAAAATCTCACGGACAGAGAATGCAGTGCCAGGCACATCATAAAGGAAACATACAATAGACAGAAGCTAGCTGAAGCAGTTCCTCTGTCTCTGTCAGCCAAGGGACTCAAAGACCACTTGAAGAATGGCATGCATTTACTCCCTACCTTTCCAGCAGGCTCCTGGCACTGAGGAGGCAGTGAGCTGGTCCCGCCAGTACCAGTCTCCCTTTACAAAAGGTGTGTGGGGCTTAGGGAGACAGCTTACCACATCTTGATCAAAGCATGAAAGTGGAGAAGGCCCTGCCCCAAGGCTGCCCTCCTGGGGACAGCCAATAGCAACAAAATCCTGCTCTGAGGAGCTGGCTGGTGGCTGAGCTCTAGCCGTGGTGGCAGAGGCTCCCTGCGGCTGCGGCAGTGGGTCGCAGAAGAACTCCATGGGGAGCGGCTGGCCCCTCAAGGCCCCTACTGCCCTCCCCTAGCCCTCCATGTGCACACAGGGCAGGGCTGGCTCAGATCAGCTCTGAGGCAAGCAACCCTGCCTTAACCCCGACTCTGCCAGGTTGCAAAGAGCCTCAGTTCACACTCCTCTGCCTCTCCCCATCCCTACCATGTCTCCAGTCCTAGAAAGGAGTTTGTCAGAAGGGTTGCTTAAGGACAGAGCCTTCTTATACACCTCTCTGTGGCCAGGCTATCAGCCAGAGGTGTCGACCTCCAGGCAGCACAAGGTGGGCTTGGTGGGAAACAGTGGACGTGGGGGAGGGGATGCCAGCTCTCCCGACAGAGGGAAGCCTGCACCATCCTCAGGAATCTCCTATAGCTTGCCCCCAGGGGCTCCCCACGACTGGTCACACCAGCTCCACCCCCACCTGGTCACAACCAGTCTACTCGGGAGAGCAAAGAGACTGGCCACAGTCCCAGGTAAAGCGTTTGCTCAGAGATGTTCTGGGTGATGGGTGGGGACACTCCAGACAAAGCACCAGGGTGGGTAGGTAGAAGTTAACAGCTGAGCTCCCAGCACAATGCCTGCCCTGAGAAGCTTTCCCACCTTGCTGGGGGGAGGGGCATCCTGGAGCCAGAATCCGCACCCTGGCCCGATGGAACCAAAGTTGAGCCTCAGACGCCCTCAACCCTCTGGGAGGCAGACGGGGACAGCGAGATCCCAGTACACACAGTGCCTCACTCTTGCAAGTTGTCTCCACAAGGCAAAGGGTAGGGGTGAGGATCAGGGACGGTTTTTTTTTGACTCCTCCTTCCCAAGCCAGGATGTGATGGGGCACAGAGTAGACACAGAATAGGCACAGGGTGGCCACTGCTGGAAAGGAAAAGGCAGGTCCAGCCCAGAGGACCCAGCTCACCACCTCCAGGCCCTACTCACAACCAGTGCTTCCGAGTCTTCCAGGCCAGGGCCTTCCCACCACGTCTACCTCCTCTGCAGCAGGACTGTCTCAGGGCATGGCCCAGCACTCAGAGCTCCCACTTGAGGGCTATGTGCACAGCCTGCCTGGGAACTCTAGAGCCCGTGGGCCTTGCAACACCTTCCCTGGAGCTGATACGGCCTTCACTGCTCACGCCACCACTGGGGCGGGCCCTGTGGAGAGCTTCCTGCCTCTGCAGCCCTCACCTGGAGCCTGGAACAAGCTTGTTTGGGCCCCTAGGCCCCACCCTCTGACAATCCCACTAGGAGGAAGCTCTAAAACGCACAGATGCCTGAGGACTCCACCCTCAGCCCCCAAAGCCCCTTTCCCTTCCTTCCTGGCTGGATCCTTACTTATCTCTATACATTTTCAAAGATGTCTTTAAGTAAGATGAACACCTCCTTTAACGCTTCTCAGGGTAGCTTCTGGGCCAGTAACCAAGGTCCTGGCTGACAGAAGACCACACAGGGTGCCAGAGACGGGGAGTCCTGGCCCTGCAGTGCTGCCCCAGAAGTACATGGCCCAGGCACTGGGTCAGAAAAGCACAGACCTCAGCATCACACCTGTGTAACCCTGGTCTACGGCGACACAGACATAGACACCCTCCCCCAGCCCAGCACCTGCCCCGTCCACATGAGCATCCACGCCCGTCCGTGCTGAGAGGGGCTGCCTTCCTCCTGGGTTTTAATTAGAGTCACAGAACCACAGACGACTGGGGCAGACACGGGGCCGACGGCCTCCCCAAGCTGAGAATTGCCAGGTGAGACCCACTGCAGGCTCCCCCATGAGACGGGTCCAGGATTCAGGGTTGCTGGGTGACAGGGTGGCTCACCTGCCAAACCTCCCTGAGGAGGAGTAGTTCTGAGGGTTTAACTAGGCCTCTTGAATGTAGAAAGGCCTAACTAAAGTGGGCTGTGCCCGACCACTGCGCAGGGTCCCCGTCTCAACGGCCTGACTCCGCCATAACCAGGCCTCCCTTCAGCAGTTCGCTTGGCGTGGGAGGCCGTCCCCATTGCCCTCTGCCCTGCAGCCTCAGGCCAGCACCTCTCAGGAATCTCACTCACCTGAAGCCCTGGTCAGGAAACATGAGCCCACATTCCTGACAGCTCACCAGGAAGCCAGGCTCCAACACCACCATCAGATACTTAAAAATACAAATAGCCTTGAGCACACAGGAGCAAAGAGAAACACAGTATCTTCTACGAGCTCTGATATAAAAGCTGTCCTTACCACAAATCAGGCTGGACAAAATTCCCCAAATGAGGAGGGGAGGCAGAGACTAAGACAGTGACCCTGTCCCTTTAGAAATATTTCCACAGGACGATGACTAGGACTGACGGTGTGCATGAGCCCTGGGCTCACCATCCTTCCTTCCACACCAAGCCCTGGGGTGGCAGGCGGGGACAGTGGCGAGGGGCATGAGTGCTACACAGGCAGAGGCCACCCCCGGCCAGGCCTCACTGTGCTGGGAGCCAAATCCCGTGGCTGCAACCCAATCCTTTCCCCTCCCAGCCTGACTAGGCTAGGGCTGCCAGCGCCCTGGCCTCGGGAGCAGCGATCCATTTCATCACTGGCCCAAACTGAGGACACACTGCAAACCCTATAGGTTCAAGCTCAGAGAACATGCACCGTTCCTGGCAGGGCCATGTTGTCAAAGCTCGACCGTGGGTGGCCAGGGTACAGGTGGGACAGGATCTAATTGCCTCCAGCTAGGGGGAAGTTCCTGGTAGGCAGGAGAAGGGTCTTGTTAAGATAGGGCTGGTTGGGGTCAATGAGGTAGAGGGAGCAAGAGAGGGATGCACTTGCCCATGGGTTCACTCAGGAGCAGCTGCAGACATCCTGCTGGGGGAGATTCACAAGACAGAACCTAAAACACACCCTCCCTCAGTCAGGGATGGGGAGCGAGAAATTAGGAGCAAGGTGGGGAGGAGAGTTCTCAGAAGCTGACAGAGTCCCAGAAAGAACCTGTGAGGTGTGGGGACTCCTGGGAAGGAGGCGCTGAGGCTGAAGACGCAGAGAGAGAGAAAGACTGATTTGTGCTATACACAGCCTAGTGCTTTTGAAGTCACAGCTGCAGGCTGATGGTGGTCACCAGCGCACCTGACCTAGCACCTCAGGGTTTTAGGACGCCACAATGTCCCAGGCAAGCTGTGCCTCCAGATTCCGGTCAGAGGGACCACTGCTGCGGCCAGGAGTCAACAGGCCGCTGTTCCCAGCGTCACGGTTATTTCACAGGAATGACAATGAGTGGAGAAAAGGGAGCTGCTCTTCTGGTTAAAGTTTTCTGGGACTCTGATAAACAGCTGCATTTTCTGGCTTCCTCATACCTCGAGCAAGGTTCCTCTTGTGAATGGCACAAGGAGAAACAAATCTGAATCTCAATCAGTTTAGCAGAAGTCTGCACGTCAGAGGGACCTTGCCACATCCCGAACTGTCCCTGTGGATGTCAGGGCCACGGAGCAGCTGCTGCCTTTCACTGCCCTCCCCTGACCAAGACATGTTGTTCGCTGGTAACAGCTGATGACGTCCACAGGGTTAACACCAGTCTCAAGCAGCCCAGCCCTCACTGGTCAGGAGGACGGAGAACTCAGACCTCCTTTTCAAGGCCAGGATGAATGGGGACTATGCAAATCACTGCCTCTGAGGAGCTGTGCAGGGGAGGGCCTGCTGCTGGCAGCCTGCACCTCTCCACTCGGGTCTGTCACATGAAAGGGTTTGTATTCCTACCGCGGTCTCCGGCACTCAGCCAGACGGGGGGCTGTTCTCACCGGAAAACAAAAATCTCTTTCAGACCAAAGCTAAACCAGGCCCCGCTGGCCCAGGAGGCTGCTGGACGTTGTTCACCGACCCACCGAGAGCACAAATCACTTGGATTCTCACTGAACCCCGGCTCTCCAAAGGGAAAGGAAGCAGTGCAGACATCCTGCTGGGGGAGATTCACAAGACAGAACCTAAAACACACCCTCCCTCAGTCAGGGATGGGGAGCGAGAAATTAGGAGCAAGGTGGGGAGGAGAGTTCTCAGAAGCTGACAGAGTCCCAGAAAGAACCTGTGAGGTGTGGGGACTCCTGGGAAGGAGGCGCTGAGGCTGAAGACGCAGAGAGAGAGAAAGACTGATTTGTGCTATACACAGCCTAGTGCTTTTGAAGTCACAGCTGCAGGCTGATGGTGGTCACCAGCGCACCTGACCTAGCACCTCAGGGTTTTAGGACGCCACAATGTCCCAGGCAAGCTGTGCCTCCAGATTCCGGTCAGAGGGACCACTGCTGCGGCCAGGAGTCAACAGGCCGCTGTTCCCAGCGTCACGGTTATTTCACAGGAATGACAATGAGTGGAGAAAAGGGAGCTGCTCTTCTGGTTAAAGTTTTCTGGGACTCTGATAAACAGCTGCATTTTCTGGCTTCCTCATACCTCGAGCAAGGTTCCTCTTGTGAATGGCACAAGGAGAAACAAATCTGAATCTCAATCAGTTTAGCAGAAGTCTGCACGTCAGAGGGACCTTGCCACATCCCGAACTGTCCCTGTGGATGTCAGGGCCACGGAGCAGCTGCTGCCTTTCACTGCCCTCCCCTGACCAAGACATGTTGTTCGCTGGTAACAGCTGATGACGTCCACAGGGTTAACACCAGTCTCAAGCAGCCCAGCCCTCACTGGTCAGGGAGGACGGAGAACTCAGACCTCCTTTTCAAGGCCAGGATGAATGGGGACTATGCAAATCACTGCCTCTGAGGAGCTGTGCAGGGGAGGGCCTGCTGCTGGCAGCCTGCACCTCTCCACTCGGGTCTGTCACATGAAAGGGTTTGTATTCCTACCGCGGTCTCCGGCACTCAGCCAGACGGGGGGCTGTTCTCACCGGAAAACAAAAATCTCTTTCAGACCAAAGCTAAACCAGGCCCCGGCTGGCCCAGGGAGGCTGCTGGACGTTGTTCACACCGACCCACCGAGAGCACAAATCACTTGGATTCTCACTGAACCCCCGCGGCTCTCCAAAGGGAAAGGAAGGCCTCGGTGGCTGCCTAGAAAACCCCTGCATCAGGTTGGGAAGGTAGGACCCAGGCATGGGGTCGGCCTATTCTGACGCTCCGCGGTTATGGCCTTTTCAGAAACAGCGATGAGGGGGCCTTAGGTAGCAACCTTTTTCTCGAGATGTGGATGTAATTCTCAAGTAATGCTCGTGGTGTTGATGCAAAACATGGAGAAAGAAATGGGAAGAAAAATGTGACAGTAAACAAAAGCCCTTGCCGTGAACAGAAAGGACTTTGAAGAATGGAGGCCTCGACTACCCCTGCCTGCTGCCCACAGGGCTGCTGCTGATGTGCCCTTGAGCTGTGGGTGGGGTTGGAACCCAGAGCCCAGCGTGCACAATCACCCTCCAGAGCTGGGACTCCATCCTCCACAGAGGCTCCACAACAAGGTCAGAGTTCAGGCAGAGCTGCTCTCCTGACATCCCTAGGGTCCTCAGGAACTGTCCATTAAACATGGCACAAACATTTAAACATCTGCATCGATATCTCTCTACATACTTTTAGAGAAATATATCAGTGACAAAACAAAAGCCCAACCTGACTCCCAGCACATTTTATTACAAGATGGATGAAAGAATATTATCTCAGAATAAAGGACAGTAAAACTCACAGTGTTGCCTTCATCTTCCACAGTTTTTGCAAGGTATTGTAGCAAATTTCCTCGTTACAAGCAGCACATGGAGGACACTGAGTGAAGAAACCAGGCACAGAACAGTGCACACCCTAGGGATTCACGTAGAGACAGGACAGACACAGGTGCGCTAACCGACATGGGCAGCACAACCTCATAAGCTATGGAGCACGGATGCTATCCAGACTCCCATCAACAGGAGACAGTGACACAGCAATGACCATTTAGCCTGAGACAAAATCTAGGACAAAATCACTTGCGGGCTGATTCTGAACCAATAGGAGGATTTGCAGATGCCTCACAGATACCCTGCAATCCAAGAGAAACAGGACTTGTCTGCCTCTAGCGAAAGGGAGGCTGCTGGACGTTGTTCACACCGACCCACCGAGAGCACAAATCACTTGGATTCTCACTGAACCCCCGCGGCTCTCCAAAGGGAAAGGAAGGCCTCGGTGGCTGCCTAGAAAACCCCTGCATCAGGTTGGGAAGGTAGGACCCAGGCATGGGGTCGGCCTATTCTGACGCTCCGCGGTTATGGCCTTTTCAGAAACAGCGATGAGGGGGCCTTAGGTAGCAACCTTTTTCTCGAGATGTGGATGTAATTCTCAAGTAATGCTCGTGGTGTTGATGCAAAACATGGAGAAAGAAATGGGAAGAAAAATGTGACAGTAAACAAAAGCCCTTGCCGTGAACAGAAAGGACTTTGAAGAATGGAGGCCTCGACTACCCCTGCCTGCTGCCCACAGGGCTGCTGCTGATGTGCCCTTGAGCTGTGGGTGGGGTTGGAACCCAGAGCCCAGCGTGCACAATCACCCTCCAGAGCTGGGACTCCATCCTCCACAGAGGCTCCACAACAAGGTCAGAGTTCAGGCAGAGCTGCTCTCCTGACATCCCTAGGGTCCTCAGGAACTGTCCATTAAACATGGCACAAACATTTAAACATCTGCATCGATATCTCTCTACATACTTTTAGAGAAATATATCAGTGACAAAACAAAAGCCCAACCTGACTCCCAGCACATTTTATTACAAGATGGATGAAAGAATATTATCTCAGAATAAAGGACAGTAAAACTCACAGTGTTGCCTTCATCTTCCACAGTTTTTGCAAGGTATTGTAGCAAATTTCCTCGTTACAAGCAGCACATGGAGGACACTGAGTGAAGAAACCAGGCACAGAACAGTGCACACCCTAGGGATTCACGTAGAGACAGGACAGACACAGGTGACGCTAACCGACATGGGCAGCACAACCTCATAAGCTATGGAGCACGGATGCTATCCAGACTCCCATCAACAGGAGACAGTGACACAGCAATGACCATTTAGCCTGAGACAAAATCTAGGACAAAATCACTTGCGGGCTGATTCTGAACCAATAGGAGGATTTGCAGATGCCTCACAGATACCCTGCAATCCAAGAGAAACAGGACTTGTCTGCCTCTCAGTCCAGAGAAAATGCCCATCTCTGACAACCGTCCACCCTCCTCAAGTCCTCCTGCTGGCAGCCGGAGCCGTACGCCATGCCCATGCCGCCCAGAGGCCAGGCATGTCTGAGAGAGCTCATAGGGCTGCCCCCCGTGGAGAGAAGCAGGAAGTAGAGGAGGAAAAGAAAAGAAACTTCAGTCCAGATGGAAAGGGAGGCCTCTTAGGTCACAGCCTTCCTTGCCCTCTGACCTGTGGCAAATAGATCAGGGACACAGGCCCCCAAATCTCTTAACAGCCCACTAGGACAGGGGAAATCTGCCTCCCTTTCTCTCCACCACCCCAGGCAGAGCCAGGCTGAGGGGGAGGCAGCCTGCAGGCCGGGTGGGGGCTGGGTACAGGTGAGTCAGAGGCCTCTCCTAAAAAGCACATCTGCCGGAAGGTACATTCTCCAGCATCCTGGGATCTAGGTGGCTTTATGCAGAAGAAGGACCGGAAGCACTGCCCCTTTCCCCATTCCAGGGTCACCACAGGCCTCTAGGAGGCCCCCTTCTCCACGCAGATACCTGTTTTCCTCTTACGGGCCTCTAGGGCCTCACTATCTGGTCTCGGTCAACCTTCCTGTCCAGTCTCACTGCTGGCCCACATCCCATCTTGCTTCATTCTCCATCCCAGTTCTGACTACCCCCTCGTCCATTCCTCCGTCTTCTCCCACGTATCAATGTTTAGGACAAAAACACAGGTTGCCTTCATCTTCCACAGTTTTGCAAGGTATTGTAGCAAATTTCCTCGTTACAAGCAGCACATGGAGGACACTGAGTGAAGAAACCAGGCACAGAACAGTGCACACCCTAGGGATTCACGTAGAGACAGGACAGACACAGGTGACGCTAACCGACATGGGCAGCACAACCTCATAAGCTATGGAGCACGGATGCTATCCAGACTCCCATCAACAGGAGACAGTGACACAGCAATGACCATTTAGCCTGAGACAAAATCTAGGACAAAATCACTTGCGGGCTGATTCTGAACCAATAGGAGGATTTGCAGATGCCTCACAGATACCCTGCAATCCAAGAGAAACAGGACTTGTCTGCCTCTCAGTCCAGAGAAAATGCCCATCTCTGACAACCGTCCACCCTCCTCAAGTCCTCCTGCTGGCAGCCGGAGCCGTACGCCATGCCCATGCCGCCCAGAGGCCAGGCATGTCTGAGAGAGCTCATAGGGCTGCCCCACGTGGAGAGAAGCAGGAAGTAGAGGAGGAAAAGAAAAGAAACTTCAGTCCAGATGGAAAGGGAGGCCTCTTAGGTCACAGCCTTCCTTGCCCTCTGACCTGTGGCAAATAGATCAGGGACACAGGCCCCCAAATCTCTTAACAGCCCACTAGGACAGGGGAAATCTGCCTCCCTTTCTCTCCACCACCCCAGGCAGAGCCAGGCTGAGGGGGAGGCAGCCTGCAGGCCGGGTGGGGGCTGGGTACAGGTGAGTCAGAGGTGTCTCCTAGAGAAGCACATCTGCCGGAAGGTACATTCTCCAGCATCCTGGGATCTAGGTGGCTTTATGCAGAAGAAGGACCGGAAGCACTGCCCCTTCCACATTCCAGGGTCACCACAGGCCTCTAGGAGGCCCCCTTCTCCACGCAGATACCTGTTTTCCTCTTACGGGCCTCTAGGGCCTCACTATCTGGTCTCGGTCAACCTTCCTGTCCAGTCTCACTGCTGGCCCACATCCCATCTTGCTTCATTCTCCATCCCAGTTCTGACTACTTCTCCATCCTCGTCTCTGACTGTCCCTGCTATGTGGCTCCAGCTGGCCATTCTGGCCAGACTCTGGGTGACCCGACTGTCCCCCCACGTAGCCCTCCTGTCTACGTGGCAGGACCCGCAGTCAGTCCCCAGAATGGTTTATAGCCAAGGCTGAGACAAGGATTAGTGGTCAGGAGAAACACCATGGGGGACTCTTGGCCACCAGAACAATCTAGAGAACACAAAACAAATCAAACAAGGAAAACACACTAGTGGGAAAAATAGGACTACCGAGGGCTAACCCTCGGCAGCCAGCCCCTGTGCTGGTGGGCCAAACTGTGGAACGCTGGCATTGGGCAGGGCTCCCAGTGTCAACGAGTGGGCACTGTCCCAGAGCTGCCCACTCAACCTGGGCCTCTCCTTCCTCTCCATTCCTCCTATAGCCGTAACCACGAGAGCTGTTCCTGGCCCTGACAGGTACCAGCCCTGGTTTGCTTACCCCAGGATCTGGGAACAGATGCTGACTGCTACCTCACTGGCACCATCCTGGTCTGGCTTCATGCTGTAAAGCCCCAGGGGACAGGTTACCTCAGAATGCAGACCTGAATGAGCAGATTCAGACTCAGAAGCCAGCTACCCTCAACTCTCCATGAACACCCCAGGGGCCCCTACTCCCTGGAGTAGCTGTTGGGAGAGGAAAGGCACAGATGGAACTTCTTGGGATTTGAAATCTTTCAGGCTCTGAGATGACAGATTGGACTTCTGAAGAGAGCGCCTGGCTGGGCTCACAGTTGGTCCCAGCCCACTTCCCGTCTTCCTACTTCTACCTGTCTCAGACCCCAAACCTCACGTGAATCAGGAACCACATCAAGTAGCTAGGTCTGAGGAGGACCACACCAAGCACGGGCTCCCAGAGCAGCTGAGCAATTACGTTGCACCACTTCTGGAACAAACCTGAAGGCCAACCCCAAAAGTTGAAAATAGCACCTCAGTCACAGTGCTCCCTTCCTGGGCCCCAAGGAGTGGCTAGTGGGGACTTTGACAGACCAACGAAGGGAGTGGGGCCATCACACTAGATTCTCCAGTGAGCTGAGGACCTGGACCAGGGCCTCCTTTCAGCTCTGCTCAACCAGAGTTCCCAGCCTACTAGGAGATGGGAAACTTGGAGCTCTAAGGAAACAACAGGATCTCTTCCTCAGAGAGGACTACCTTCCACAAAATCCATCACTCTGCAGCGACAAGAGTGGTCATTTGCTCGTTTGTGAACTCAGCACACACTCTGGAGACCTCCTGTTCGAGCTCTCCACTGAAGGCTGCTATGGCGCTGGCTGCACGGAGTTCACACCTGCTCTCCCCTAAAGCTTTACTCATATTGGCGCCATCCCCCAGCTGGGCAGAGAGCCTTGCACCCAGTAGGAACACACTCCAGGTCTGCTGCCAGCCCATGGACTTGCGGTGAGAAAACAAGATTATAAAGCACATCATTAAGATAAATTATTCTCAGGGAATTCTTCATATCGCTCACCTGTGCAGTCAACACTGATGCACAATGGTGTGCCTGCCCTGACCTGGGGTGCAGGGAAGAGACACCCTGGCTCGGCCCTCAAGGAGATCACAGGGACAGGAGAGGAAGCCAAGGACTGTAGTTTACTGGAACCCGTGCCACCAGGAGATGTGTGCGGCTTGAGAAGTGCAAGGACAGTGTCACCTTTGCGATCCAAATGCCCAGCTCTGGCCATATGTCCTTGATGTGGCTACCACAGAATAAGCCCTATGCTGCCTGGCCTGGCCTTCTCATGCCTGCAGAGCCCAGCCCTGGAGACCCCACTGCCCAAGTAGAGCTTGTCCCACACTCTCATTCAGCTCTCTTCTCCATCTTTTCTCACATGGATTCCTCCGCCTGGAATGTCTGTTCTTTCCCTACTCCCTTTCTGCATGTCAAGAGTCCTGCATCTCCTAGCTCAAGGTGTTATAACTTCAATTCACATTTAGTGAGCCATTCTCTATATGTCAGTCCCTCGTCTTTATGCCTGACTTCTTCTTAAACTCTTCTGAAACTCCATCCAAGAATCACTCCCTTTCCTGTGTCCACAGACCAGCCAGCTGGAGGGGCACAGGTTCTTCCTCATCTTCCAGGTCCTTCTGGGGTCTGGAGTCTGAGAATGTGGTTTGACTCACAGCTCTCAGGAGCTGCTACTACACTGAACCGCCCTGTGTCTTGATGCCACACCTACTGAAGGGGGCTAACAGCACCATGGTGTTGTGTGTGAGATTAAAGGATAGTGTGGGGACTGTAGAAGACGGTGCTGGACACACGATACATGTTCAAGGAAACAGCAGTCAAGTTTGCATGTTTGTCACAATGAAAATATGGCTCCTATCCAACAGTACTTAATTCAGTGAATATTTGACTGCCTACTACATGCCAGGCAATGGCCAGTTACAAACTGCAGCTTCTGTTATACAAATGCCTACAACTTCAGCCTCTTTCTGCAAATAAGCCAGAGCCTCATGCTCACTTATCCTGCATGCTGTGTGTGGGGGACAGCTCAGGGTCGTATCTGGAGCTGTAGCTGAGCCAAATTCAGCCTTCTGAAGGTCAACCCAAGAGCCCTTATAAACACAAGGGACAGAAAATCAGCCAGGGAGCAGAATGGCTGGGTTCTGCCGCCCCCTAGTGTCAGTGTGCTCTCACCGGACTTCTCTCCCATAGGCTGGGAAGTGAGAGAAGGCACTAAGGTCAGAATTCTCACACAGAGGTGCACCATGTGTACAACCAGGCTTTCTTTTGTGACGTGTCCCCTCAGATGCTCTGCCCAGAGCTCCACCATATGTTTGGGCCTTGGCTGCCTTCTTAGGCCCCCCGGGATGGCCCCAGATCTCATACCAGTTCTCTACCCAAATGGGAGCAGAGGTGGGGGCAGAATTTGACTGGGCTGAGCTGAGCTAGGCTGTGCAAGCCTGTACCTGCCCTGCACACCTATAGAAAGGCTGCTGTCACACCAGTCTCTGCCACTGTTCCCCCAAGGTCACAGCTGGAGCCTTCTACCTTCCCCTTCCTGGAATCCAGTCTTGACTAGGCCATCCTTGATGAAAGTTATGTTCATCCATAATACTGCAATAGTCTCCCACTATTCTCCCAGCCTCCACTCTCCTCCTGATGGCTCAGCCTGGCCACTGCAGGTGAATCAAGGGCTCCTATGCCCCAGAAATAAAACCCTCTTCTCTAGAATCCCCTACCATCCAGACTCCATCCCTTCCTACAACCCAAGCTCCTTAGGCAAGAGACCTTAACAACCCATCTCTTCCTGCACACCTTCGCTGGCCTGACTTTCTCTTCCTGGGGTTTGGCCTACCTGCCTCTGACAAACACCCCTGTGTGCTGCAGAAGCCAACTCAGCTGTCACCGATGATCAGGTATATGGCTGCGCAGACTGGATCCTGCAGAAGGACACAGGGTTACATCAGCCTAGAAATTCATCCACCAAGAGGGGAGCCTGTTTCTACTTCGCACAAGGGTGCCATATGGCAGGCAGAAGTGCCAATCCATTGTTCCCACAAACCTCTTAGTGCTCACAGCACTGAGGCCTTGTTTTCCTGGGCTAGGCACAACATCTGACTCACCACACCAGACCTATTTGGTTTCCTTGTTTATCACTCAACACACAGGTGGGATTCAGGCTGGCCGCAGTACAGCCCTTGTTTTCCCCTAAGGCTCAGAGCACATGGTCGCTTCCCCCAGAGAGTCAGTTCCTTCTCTAGGAGGCTCCCCTCTATCCTTCCCTGGTCTCCCTAGGGCCAGACTGGCTAGTAAATGGCACATAATTCTACAAAGATTAGCACCACTTCAGGAGACCTCTCCTATTGCCAGCTGAGCCATGAGACCCTGGAGATTACAAAGTAGAATGTGTTCTCAGTGTTAGCCTAGGTGTCCGCTCTGCCCTCAGAGAAAGGCTGGGTGCAGGCAGAGTCCCAAGGAAGGCAGACACAATCTGGGAATGCCCCGACGTGTGGCTGGAATGCGCGCTACACACCAGCCTCTGTGTTTCGCTCTTACACCAACTGTGGTATCTTTTGAGAAATTTCCTGTACGCATTGAGAAACCCGGCCTCCAGGGAAGCAGTTGCCACCTGTTCAAGAGCCACCCTGCTTGACCATTCCGAGTCCCCTCAACAGTCCTTCCGTGAGTCAGTTTCACTCTTTTGGGCAGCACCTGACCGCTTCGCAAAACACTCCGCACCAAAGCAGGGCTGAAGGCCGCTCTGAGTTAGGATCTGCTGAATCCCACTTTCAGATGAGCATCCTGCGACAAGGACTTTCTCCTCAGAGGCCGCTGAGGACTCCTGCAGCTCCCAGGCATCTCCTGTAGCCACAGAAGACCAAGGCTCCAGAGACCTACCCTTGGACCTATGGGGGGTCTCCAAGAGTAGCGAGGGTGGCGGGGCTCTGAGAAACACCCCTGTGTGCTGCAGAAGCCAACTCAGCTGTCACCGATGATCAGGTATATGGCTGCGCAGACTGGATCCTGCAGAAGGACACAGGGTTACATCAGCCTAGAAATTCATCCACCAAGAGGGGAGCCTGTTTCTACTGCACAAGGGTGCCATATGGCAGGCAGAAGTGCCAATCCATTGTTCCCACAAACCTCTTAGTGCTCACAGCACTGAGGCCTTGTTTTCCTGGGCTAGGCACAACATCTGACTCACCACACCAGACCTATTTGGTTTCCTTGTTTATCACTCAACACACAGGTGGGATTCAGGCTGGCCGCAGTACAGCCCTTGTTTTCCCCTAAGGCTCAGAGCACATGGTCGCTTTCCCCAGATAGTCAGTTCCTTCTCTAGGAGGCTCCCCTCTATCCTTCCCTGGTCTCCCTAGGGCCAGACTGGCTAGTAAATGGCACATAATTCTACAAAGATTAGCACCACTTCAGGAGACCTCTCCTATTGCCAGCTGAGCCATGAGACCCTGGAGATTACAAAGTAGAATGTGTTCTCAGTGTTAGCCTAGGTGTCCGCTCTGCCCTCAGAGAAAGGCTGGGTGCAGGCAGAGTCCCAAGGAAGGCAGACACAATCTGGGAATGCCCCGACGTGTGGCTGGAATGCGCGCTACACACCAGCCTCTGTGTTTCGCTCTTACACCAACTGTGGTATCTTTTGAGAAATTTCCTGTACGCATTGAGAAACCCGGCCTCCAGGGAAGCAGTTGCCACCTGTTCAAGAGCCACCCTGCTTGACCATTCCGAGCCCCCTCAACAGTCCTTCCGTGAGTCAGTTTCACTCTTTTGGGCAGCACCTGACCGCTTCGCAAAACACTCCGCACCAAAGCAGGGCTGAAGGCCGCTCTGAGTTAGGATCTGCTGAATCCCACTTTCAGATGAGCATCCTGCGACAAGGACTTTCTCCCTCAGAGGCCGCTGAGGACTCCTGCAGCTCCCAGGCATCTCCCTGTAGCCACAGAAGACCAAGGCTCCAGAGACCTACCCTTGGACCTATGGCTGGGTGGGCGTCTCCGAAGAGTAGGGCGAAGGGGTCCTGGCACAGGGAAAGAGCTCTGAGAACACCACTCACACAGTAAGTGGTAGGTGTTACTACGATCACTATTATTTTGGTAACTCTGACCCCAGCTCTAGCTCCGACCCTGTCTGCTGCATGAGCTCATCAGGCCCAGTGGGCCTCTGCCCGGCTTGTCCTCAGACAAGGCAGACAGAAGGAGCTTAGGGAGCTGAGGGGATTAGGGAGGCCTCACTCTCTCCCCAGCTCAGGGGAGGTGCCCCTGCGGCCAGGCTCCAGGGCAATGGTGACAGGGGATGCCCATCAACTCTCTAGTTCAAGTCTGATGCCACAAAGCACTGAGCAACGATGGGTCAATCAGAACCTCAAACCAAATCCTTATCTGTCAGATATTATCTGTACGACATTGGGCAAGTCAATTAACCTCTGAACTTCAGTTAAAAAAAAAACAAAAAACAAAACACCCAGCACCACCGACCTCCTAGGGTGCTGTGAATATTAAATAATAGGCAAAGTTTCAGTTAAGGATTTCAAAAGGGTCAACTTCCTCCCCTTCTGCTCAGAAAGAACTGTAATACTTCCTCTGATGCTGCTGTTGGACTATGAAATAACAATAAAACCAGCATTCATAAAGCAATGGCTCTGGGCTAGATGAGCTTAAAGTCAGTTTAAGGTTCAATTACTACACATTATTAGGCTGAATTTGCATGAGGAGGTGGGGATGGGTGGAGACCCTTCGGTAGTATCATCACCTAGAGGAACCCAACGCTGGTGCAGGCAGCAAAACTGGGTGCTGTGTAGGGAAGGAGGAAGAGTGCTGGGCAGAGATCCAGAGGGGTCCTCAAAGTTTCTTGGGAGGATGCAGAGGTGAGAAGCTGACTTGTGTAGGGGAAGAGGTGGGGCCTGGCAAGGTGGGGACACAAGCTTTGGGCATAGCCGAGTAGCCAGGTGAACCCCGCTTTACAGAAATTGTGTCCTCCAGCTAAAAGGTGGGCGGAGAGGGGTTGTGAGGAGACCCTCTCACCAGGACCAGGGTGCCCAGGTCAGTCTGGGTCATGTCCTTCACCTGCTCTGGAACCTCGGGGTCCAACCTCCTCCATTTCTGGACCCCGGAGACGGACAGGGATGAACTGTCTGACCCTGGACTTGGTCTTGAGGGACAAGTGGGCTCAAGGCCTAGTCTGCTCAGCGGATGGCCCTCGCCATATTGGGGAGGGGGCGGGAGGCGAGAACCGAAAGGAAGTTGTGGGGTCGCAGAGACCAGATTGCTGTGGGGTCGCAAAGAGCACAGCCCCTCATCATTACTGACACATCTGCTTCCGAAACGCGGCCCCGGAGCCCGCTAGAATCTGGAAGGGGGAGACCTAGGCGGTCCAGGGAAGTCCTGAAACGATGGCTCTGCTGCCGAGGCTGAGGCTCTCCGAGTCTGGGACCAAGACCCCGCAGCGTGCTGGGGATGGGGTCACGGATGAGGACGGGGGTGGGGGGACTCACCGGACAACAGCCAGAGGGAGCCCCCCGACACGAGGAAGAAGGTCAGCATGTCGGTCAGCGGGACCCAGCGTGGCCCCGCACGGCCCCGCCGGCCCGCAGCCCCGCAGCCCCAGCAGCCGCCGCGCCGCGCTCGCCGGGTATTTTTAGCCCCCGCCCCTCGGCTCCGCAGCGCCCCGCCTCCCAGCGCGGCTGCGGCGTCTCGGCGGGAGGGGGAGGGCCCGGCGCGCGCCCTGCACCGGCTCTCCCGGCCGCGTCCCGGAGCCCCGTGCGCTCACCGCCGCGGCCCGGCCAGGGGAGGGGCCACGCCGAGGAGCCCACCGGCCCCTCCGCCCCCGCCCAACGTCAAGACCCGGCGTTCCGGGGAAACGGGCAGGAGAGGGGCGCAAGAACGACAAGCGCGGGAGCGTGACGCCGCGCGCACCCCATCTGCGCGCGACTCTTACCACTACACCCCTACCCTCGCGATCCTGGCTTTTATGGCTGGGCAGGCTCTGGGTGGCAAAAAAGGTGGCGGTCACCTGTTCTAGGAAGCACGCGTGCCGCTGGGCCGCTTCCCGCTGACGCTAAGGCCCCCTAGGACCTCAGTTTGCAGACACCGGCAGCCTCTGGGTGTCCAGTTCGCTAACCAAAGAGGAGAGAGGGCGATGAGAGTCTATCTAGGCTCTGGAAAAGTGACTGCAAGGCTGGATATTCCCTGTATTCTCTGGGAACGCCTGATCACAGGTCTCTCCTGGGAAGACTGAATCTGAGGCCACATAAAGTCACAGGAGGCTCCATGTGGTCACAGACTGCCACACGGGATCACGAGGTCACAGGAAACCACATGGAATCACAGGTGTTTCACCAGAACACAGGCAATCCTGGTCTTCATACACAATTATATGTGGCACATGAGGTCTCAGGAGGCCCCTCACAGCTACAATGGATGGCCACACAGCCACCCACAGTCCCAGAGGGCTACACTGTTAGCTGACGTGCTGTGTTACCAAAATGAACTCACCCAGCCTAAGGCGCAGCAAAGCTAATCTACAGACACCAGGTTTTGGTGAAGCGAAGTAGTTTTTATCACAGTGCTCCAAGCAAGGCAGCAGAAGATAAGCCTCAGGTCTACTTCAAGTTGGTCTCTAAGTTAGGGTTTTTTTCTTAAGGGATATGAACAAACAGGCTGAAGTTGATCATCTTGTGACATTTCTGTGACGTTTCTTCATTGTAGTTTTGAAACAGGAGGGAATGAGGGCAGGGCACAGCCTTTGAAAGAATGGCATTTCCTGAGAACAGCGTAAACTGATTAGAACCAAACGGGTCCAAGATGATAGACAAGTCAATTTCCACCACACCTTACTCCTCGGTATGCACTGCGTGTAACACATCAGCAAGCTAGGTGACACAGTCACAGTTGCCAGGACAGTTCCAAGACTGACTATCAAAGACCAAAAAGTAGATGGTGACTCGATTCCTGGAAATCTCCACTCCTTCCCCCAAATAACTGCAATAATCCTCTCACTTAAAAGCCTATGAAATTACCCACCCCATAAAAACTAACCACGCAGGTTTCCCTGATGGTCCAGTGGGTAAAGGGTCCTCCCTGCAGTGCAAGGGGCACCAGTTCCATCCCTAGTCAGGGAAGATCCCACGTGCTGTGGAGCACTGGACCGATGTGTCCAATTAGGAGTCAGCGCTCTGGACTGTATGCACCCAGAGCCAGTGCCCTGCAACAATAGAGGCCACTGTGATGGGAGGCCCACATAGGCTAAAGAATAAAGACGGATAAAAATAAATGGGTAAATTAAAAAACAACAACAACAATAAAATAGGCCAAAATTAAAGAAAAAAAAATTAACCATGCCATATTCAAAGCCCTCTTGCTTAAGATGACCCACCCTCTTTATGTGGAGTATTCTTCTCTCTAAATAAATCCATTTCTTACTTATCACTTTTGTCTCTCACTGAATTCTTTCTGTGATGAGACATTTAAGAATCTGAGCTTTGTTAAATCCTGAAACCAGGTGTGTGATTCAGTTTTGAGAATTAGGATGTCCCTGGTTTATGATACTCTGGCCAGGTGGTCCATGGCTTGCAGTCTGTTAACTCATCTTGCTCTGGAGAAACAACCTGAGTTTGTGTATTAATGATGATATCTCTAATACCTTTTAGTATATCAATGATGTTATTGACAACAGCAATTGTAGTCATCTGATTTTTGCTTGATTACTGTTTAGGTCCTCAGGTCTACTTCAAGTTGGTCTCTAAGTTAGGGTTTTTTTCTTAAGGGATATGAACAAACAGGCTGAAGTTGATCATCTTGTGACATTTCTGTGACGTTTCTTCATTGTAGTTTTGAAACAGGAGGGAATGAGGGCAGGGCACAGCCTTTGAAAGAATGGCATTTCCTGAGAACAGCGTAAACTGATTAGAACCAAACGGGTCCAAGATGATAGACAAGTCAATTTCCACCACACCTTACTCCTCGGTATGCACTGCGTGTAACACATCAGCAAGCTAGGTGACACAGTCACAGTTGCCAGGACAGTTCCAAGACTGACTATCAAAGACCAAAAGTAGATGGTGACTCGATTCCTGGAAATCTCCACTCCTTCCCCCAAATAACTGCAATAATCCTCTCACTTAAAAGCCTATGAAATTACCCACCCCATAAAAACTAACCACGCAGGTTTCCCTGATGGTCCAGTGGGTAAAGGGTCCTCCCTGCAGTGCAAGGGGCACCAGTTCCATCCCTAGTCAGGGAAGATCCCACGTGCTGTGGAGCACTGGACCGATGTGTCCAATTAGGAGTCAGCGCTCTGGACTGTATGCACCCAGAGCCAGTGCCCTGCAACAATAG
Source organism: Tragulus kanchil (assembly GCA_022376925.1). Lineage (NCBI taxonomy): Eukaryota > Metazoa > Chordata > Mammalia > Artiodactyla > Tragulidae > Tragulus > Tragulus kanchil. Next base: position 48,330,896 of record JAIOJX010000029.1, on the reverse strand, counting down.
AGGCCACTGTGATGGGAGGCCCACATAGGCTAAAGAATAAAGACGGATAAAAATAAATGGGTAAATTAAAAAACAACAACAACAATAAAATAGGCCAAAATTAAAGAAAAAAAAATTAACCATGCCATATTCAAAGCCCTCTTGCTTAAGATGACCCACCCTCTTTATGTGGAGTATTCTTCTCTCTAAATAAATCCATTTCTTACTTATCACTTTTGTCTCTCACTGAATTCTTTCTGTGATGAGACATTTAAGAATCTGAGCTTTGTTAAATCCTGAAACCAGGTGTGTGATTCAGTTTTGAGAATTAGGATGTCCCTGGTTTATGATACTCTGGCCAGGTGGTCCATGGCTTGCAGTCTGTTAACTCATCTTGCTCTGGAGAAACAACCTGAGTTTGTGTATTAATGATGATATCTCTAATACCTTTTAGTATATCAATGATGTTATTGACAACAGCAATTGTAGTCATCTGATTTTTGCTTGATTACTGTTTAGGTAGCACAGGGTTGATGTAAGAGGGGACAAGAAAGGAGAAAACATATTGGATACAGAGATTAATCATAAGCTCGGTAAGAAAATCCAATTTTAGGGAGACTCAGCTTCAATCCCCACTCCTGTTTTAACTTTCCACCAAATCTTTGAAGGAACAGAGCAATGACCATTCTGGCTATTTCCTGCTGAAATGGGGCATGGTTTTGACTCCAACTGGGGAATGGAAACATTGCATACCAAGCTGGAAATATTTCTGAGATCCAGGTCTTGGACCTGAGTTTTGCATGATTAAATTTTAGTCCCTGGGTCCACCATTTTGATTCAAGAGCTTATAGTAAGTATAATTTATAATCTGGTACCCTGTTAGAAGTAGGAAGAGGAGTGACCACCCAAACTTTAATACAACTTGGAAAACAGATCTCACTCCCTGAGGAATTCAGGAGAATAAGCCTGAAAACCAGCTGGACCTGGTTCCACAAGGGAGACTTGTAGCCAGGTAACAAATTTCCTAATTTTATCTAAGTAGGTCTTAACTTCTGATGTGGTATTAACATATACATAACAGAAGGTATTAGCTACTACACGTTTCCTTTTTCTGCTAAAATCTAATCTAAAACAATTTTATTGTCTAGCACTAATCCAGCTAAAGAATCTGATGCTTTCTGGTGGAGGCTATGGCTTGAGCTGCCTCATTTGTCACTAATATTCCTAAAGTGGAAGATTTCATAAGGCTGAGTTGGCATTGCAAGCAGATTTTGTTTAGAGAAGAGCTGGTAGTGTCCTTGAGTCTGATATGGTTAGTTCAGAAAATCTAGATCCTCAGTAATACAGGAATCAGTCTGAAACCATGTCCACAATGACCACTCAACTCTGTTTTGAATGCTTGAACCACAGTTATTCTATTTTCATTTTAAAATGTATTTTTTCCTTAATGGTTACAGAAGATGTACAATATATGTTCAATAAGCCACAGAATAGACTGTTCCAATTTAATTTAAATGATGTATAAGTCAGAATGACTTCCCCAGACCTCAATATGTGAAAATTTCTTTGATCATTTGTTTGCAAGTATTTCAATAGATCAAAATAGTTGTCCCTCAATGCTAGGATGATTACTGCCTCCCTGAATCCATCACGTCCCTCAGTGCTAGGCCTCTTTTTTGTTTATATACCTATGTACATAGATGCCTATATCTACTATATCTACCCATCTAGCTAGCTATATACATTCTTAGAGAGAAAGATCTATCTAGTTGTCTATATTGGAGAAAAACTCTTCACATACAGTGAACAAGTCTGATTATAGGGAAACATTTTACATTTTATAAGATATATTTTATCCATTATCCTAAACTGTCACATGCGCTCTTAGTGCAAGCAGTGATGCATGTCCTGAGTAGTTATAGGCTCATAATCTCACTAGATAACTTTCTTTTTCTCCTGAACACTGGGGCAACAGTATGGTCAGAAGTAAAACAGTAACGTTCAATTCTGACAGGAGACAAACATATGGCAAGCAGTTCAACTGAATTAGTAGGCTGGGGCTTACAGACCTGGTCTAGATTCTTGGGCCAGCAATCTACCACCGCTGTTTTCTTCTTGTCTTGATGTGGGTGTCATTTACAGTTAGCATTCCTTTCTATAGGTCAGTCCAGTGAAGAAACCCTTCTTAAATGGGAAATAAGAATTCAAGTGTCAATTCCCTTTACTTTTGCTGTTCTTAAGCTAGTCAGGAGTCTATAAAAAGGATCTTTTCATCTAGGTTGGAGACAGTTATTTAACTGATGCCTTTTCCAATATGTATAATTTCTGGTTGCAGGTCATGGGGCATCTGATTTTCCTCCAGAGACAGACTGCTGTGATAAGCTTCAAATTTAGAATGTCCTTTTAATAACTTAATTAAACCTACAATAACATAACAGAAGAACAAAGAATTATCTGGGAAGTGAGCTTTAGGCAGTAAATACAGACCTCAAAAAACTGGAATTCAATATCCACTGAAACATATCATCTTTTTCTTCCTAAAATTACCCTCATTTCTACCAAATGTAGCCAAATTAAGACTAATTTCTTTGCAAAACATGTCTGATTTTAATAAACTTGGCCTGATTATTTACATAAATGTCATTGATTATATGCTTCCCTGGTGGCTCAGTGGTAAGGAATCCACTTTCTAATGCATGAGATGTGGGTTCGATCCCTGAGTTGGGAAGATCCCCTGAAGGAGGAAATGACAACCCAATCCAGTATTGTTGAGGGGGAAATCCCACGGACAGAGGAGCCTGGCAGGCTACAGTCTATGGGGTTGCAAAAGAGTTGGACACGACTTAGCAACTAAGAGAAAAGAATGCTCCACACAATTGATCACACAGGATCTTTTAAATTCTCTGTCCTGGAACTTTTCATAAGAAATCTCAGATTGAACTTTTAAAAAAAGACTCTCAAGGCCAGAGAAATCACACCAAGGGCTTGTCACAGATTCTGCTTATGATATCTATAGATTTGGGTGAACTCTTATTTTCTCAAGCCCTCCAGATACCTTGAGATCCCTACAAGAAGGTCAGGAGGTAATCTTCTTTATTCACCTGATAAGGCTGTTGGAAACCTGAGTTCACAATTTCTGGAGAGAACAGGTAGAGAGAAAAGATAAATGTTTCATTTCTGTTTATAAAGGTGTAATTTATCAAGCTGCTGAAAGTCAAATTAGCTTAAGGGGAAAGCTTTTCTCACCTCTGGAAAAACAGGTTAAAAGTCAATAATATTTCAGAAAAATATTACATTCATCAGTTCACTCAATCCTATGTAATGAATCTTTTTGTTAACAGTTTTATACAGCCATCAAAATTCTTTAAGTTCTCACCCAGTTCAGTGGCATAATCTGAAAGTTATCAGAAACTTGTACTTTCTATGAATCTTCCTGAAAATGAAGCATTTTTGCAAAACCATCAGAGTACAACAATAACTGTCTACAAATGACAAAACCTTCAAAGGTATTAAAGATCTTATTACAATGCAACTGACAAAGAAACTTGTTTGCTGCTATGACAGACAACGTTGGAAGATAATAATTAGAATTATGACCAATAACATTTATCAGGACATATAAGATTTTTAAAGAATTCAATGTAATTTTTAAAATACCAACGTTAATAATATTTACCCATACAGCATAACCTGAGATGGTTTATCACTCTTTGACAATGCTTCCCTTGTAATTTAACATACCAAATAATCCCACTTAGTTTAGTATTTCTCTCTGAGATGCTTCAGGGGCCTTTTGGAAAACTCTAGGTTAGCTAGAGGTCAAATGAACTTTAATTAGAATTTGATCTTTGGGAAGTTTGTTGAAAATACCATAAAGTTTCAAAATACTTGATCAAATAGGGTCATAGATTACTGTAAAATAGTATTTACTCAGTTTACCAAAATGACAATAAAAACTAATAAAAGCAAACATGAACATTTACAAATTTCTGAAAAACTTACAAAGAAACTTATTATGATTCGTTATCATAGTAGCTCACTATTAAAAAACAAAACAAAAAATCCTTTGGGGGTTCCTTTGGTGGCTCAGTGGTAAAGAATCTGCCTTCCACTGCAGAAGACGTATTATGATCCATTATCATAGTAGCTCATTATTAAAAAACAAAACAAAAAATCCTTTGGGGGGCTCCTTTAGTGGCTCAGTGGTAAAGAATCTGTCTTCCACTGCAGAAGACGTGGGTTCGATCCCTAATCCAGGAAGATCCCACATGCCGAGGAGCAACTAACCCCATGTGCCGCAGTTATCAAGCCTGTGTTCTGGAGCCCAGTAACCACAAATGCTGAAGCCTATGTGCTCTAGAGTCTGTGCTCCACAACAATATAAGCTATCACTGTAAGATGCCCTTGCATTGCAACTAGAGAGTAACCCCTGCTTCCTGAAACTAAAAAAATCCCATACAAAGCAATGAAGACCCAGCACTGCTAGAAATAAATAAGTAAATAAATAAATTTTCAAACAAAACAAAAAATGTGTTCTCTTAACAGAGAGAAACTAAGTCCAGGGTTTTGTTTTTTTTTTTTTTTTTTTACTATCTTACCTTTAATATTAAAATTGATTTACTTAATTAAATTCATCCTAATTTTAGCCCTGACCACACATAGCATTCCTTTCTAAAGATTTTTTTTTCTTTCACAAATCTTCTACAATTTTCTATAGTTATATTAGTTGGTCTCTTGTTTGCTTTTTTAAGAAAGCAAATTAGGCATGCATTTATAATGCATACATAGAGAAAGACACAACCAGAGATTTCATGCCTTCATTTTAAAACTTAGTCATGAATTAGGTATAACAATATAAAATTGATTAGTTTGTAAGTAACGGAATACATTTTAAAGGGCCTCTTTTCCCTTTTTTGCTTCATTCTCAAGAACTGGAGATGGTCTAGACAAGACAAAGATGAGTTCCTAAGAGCCCGTCTCAAAGATACAGGGAGAGAAAAACAAATTCCTCTCAGAAGGACTTGTTCCCTTAGGGTAAAAATTCTGAAAAGACAATGTCTTATCAAGCCAGCAAAATCAGTTTGGGATTGTCATATGAACCTCATCTTGGTCATTTTTTTCTTCAGAGCCAAAAGAATATTACGACCATGTGGTGTTATCCATGTAGGTTTGGCTTTAGTCACAGAACCATAAATAAAGATGGTCCAGTTTCATAGGATACATCATAAAGGACTAGTTTTAGGAACTGAACTTTTGTTGCCCATCTCTGCCAATTAAAATGATGCACTTCCTTTAACACAAATATACCCTCACACATGTATATGATAAAAGTCAAACTAATTCCAAGAGCTTCAAAGCCAAACCAGTGTCCAAAGGCTCACTTCAATACAATCGCAGAAAAGCCTATACTTAAGCAATTTCATCACATTTCTTTCCTTTTTATAGTTCTAGTTGATAGATGGCATTATAATTTAGAGAGCCATTAGGGGTCATTGTTCTCCTGATTTTAAGGAGTACTGAAGTCAAGCAGTGTTACAATAAAATACATATTTTTTTCTTTTCACAGGTGCACAACTAAAAATTTTCCAATTCTGCAAAATATACTCTAGCGGGTTACAAGATGGAAACAAAAGCTCTGAGTGTCTATTATTAGTTGTTTACAGCCAGTGTTGTCAAATATCAAGCCAACCAAGAAATCAAGGCAGAGTGGTTTCTCAGGGTCACAGTTCCTTAATCCAAAAGGGCAAATCCTGATCAATGTCTTGCCAAAGATGAACCCAAATGAAATAGAGAAGAATATCCTGCTGTCATCACACATGAGCTCTGCTACTTGCCAGAGACATCTCAACAAGTGGATGCCTTGTGCCTTTCATCACAAAATTGAGAGCTCCATGGGTCAACAATGCCTGGTATTTTAAAACTTAGTCATGAATTAGGTATAACAATATAAAATTGATTAGTTTGTAAGTAACGGAATACATTTTAAAGGGCCTCTTTTCCCTTTTTTGCTTCATTCTCAAGAACTGGAGATGGTCTAGACAAGACAAAGATGAGTTCCTAAGAGCCCGTCTCAAAGATACAGGGAGAGAAAAACAAATTCCTCTCAGAAGGACTTGTTCCCTTAGGGTAAAAATTCTGAAAAGACAATGTCTTATCAAGCCAGCAAAATCAGTTTGGGATTGTCATATGAACCTCATCTTGGTCATTTTTTTCTTCAGAGCCAAAAGAATATTACGACCATGTGGTGTTATCCATGTAGGTTTGGCTTTAGTCACAGAACCATAAATAAAGATGGTCCAGTTTCATAGGATACATCATAAAGGACTAGTTTTAGGAACTGAACTTTTGTTGCCCATCTCTGCCAATTAAAATGATGCACTTCCTTTAACACAAATATACCCTCACACATGTATATGATAAAAGTCAAACTAATTCCAAGAGCTTCAAAGCCAAACCAGTGTCCAAAGGCTCACTTCAATACAATCGCAGAAAAGCCTATACTTAAGCAATTTCATCACATTTCTTTCCTTTTTATAGTTCTAGTTGATAGATGGCATTATAATTTAGAGAGCCATTAGGGGTCATTGTTCTCCTGATTTTAAGGAGTACTGAAGTCAAGCAGTGTTACAATAAAATACATATTTTTTTCTTTTCACAGGTGCACAACTAAAAATTTTCCAATTCTGCAAAATATACTCTAGCGGGTTACAAGATGGAAACAAAAGCTCTGAGTGTCTATTATTAGTTGTTTACAGCCAGTGTTGTCAAATATCAAGCCAACCAAGAAATCAAGGCAGAGTGGTTTCTCAGGGTCACAGTTCCTTAATCCAAAAGGGCAAATCCTGATCAATGTCTTGCCAAAGATGAACCCAAATGAAATAGAGAAGAATATCCTGCTGTCATCACACATGAGCTCTGCTACTTGCCAGAGACATCTCAACAAGTGGATGCCTTGTGCCTTTCATCACAAAATTGAGAGCTCCATGGGTCAACAATGCCTGGTCAGCAGTAAGCTCTTGGTGCTGTCCATGAGACAGAAGCACTCAGGTAACTGCTAGATGGGATCTGAGAGCCACCACTGGTCAGGGGCCAATGTGCCATGGACAAGATGCCTACAGTGGATGGTGGTCCCTTTGTGCTTGTAAAAACTGTAATTTAACCAAACTTGGGGCTGCTGACCTAATGCTCAACAAAATCAGCCTATTGGTATCAGGCCATGATAAAGGAAAGCGCACCACTTATTGCAGAGAGCCAGGCCAAAAGAGTGGTTAATAGCCTCAGATCCACTCCAACTTGGTCTTTTGAGTTAGTTTAGGTTTTTTTTTTTTTTTTTTTAAGGGGAAGAACAAAGAGGATGGTATTAATCATCATCTTGTGACATTTATTAATCCTAGTTTTGAGAGTCAGGATGTCTCTAGTTTTTGATTCTCTGTCCAGTTGGTCCATGACTCATGGTCTGTTAGCTCATCTTGCCTTAGAGAAGCAACCTATGTTTGTATACTAGCGATGATATCTAATAATAGCAAGTCCAGCACACTAATCATGTTATTGACATCACAGTCATCTGACTCTGGTTGAGTACTGTTCAAGTTAGTGCAGGACTGAGCTTAGAAGGGACACAAAAGGGGATAAAAGTTTGGACAGTGAGATTGATCATAAACTCAGTGAGGGAACTCAGTTATAAGGGGACTTGGTTTCAGCTGAACACCTTCTGTTTCAGTGCCTGGGGCTGAAAGGAGGAAGCCCAGTTGCACATTCTTCTGGAAGAATAAATGTGGTTATTTTGGTAGGTTCCAGTGGACACCCACGCTGAATTTCAAGGTTACTTTCTCCAGCACTCTCGCTTATTTTCAAACATGCGTGTACCACCAGGTCTCCAGCACCGAGGACAGCGCTCAGGCAGCCCAAGCCTGTCTATATGTAGCTATTCCAGGCCAAGCACTCGCTGATCTTGGCAAGAAAAAAAGATAGGAAATCAGAGAGCAGAAGTCAGGAAGCAGAGGGTGGAAGGGCCAGAGGTCTCTTCAGACCCACCACAGACCACCTACCCTGTGTGCATGTGCGCTCAAAGTTCAGCAGCTAGGATTTGAGTTTGCGTAGGGGCCTGTGCCTGTAGCAGCAACATATGGCATATGTGTGTCCATTCTGTCTGTGTACACCTTGTGCGTACAGGTGTGCAGGTATATACCTCTGAGACACTTCCTATGTTTATAATAAGCACTTCCACCTACTTCTCTGTCCTAAAGCCTGGACTCCTTGAAAGCTGCTCTTGCTAGAACTCAGGCACAGCCTGGCAGGGACTTTGGAATCATTCGTGCTCCAAGACGGGCAGGGATCCTCCAAAAGGGTGTCGTATGGCTGTCAGAATCCCCTCCCTTTACTCCCACTGGCAGCAGATTAACCAAAGACCTTCTGGTACTCAGGAGGAAACTCGGGGGAAGCCAGAAGGGTGGGCAGAAAGAAGGTAGCTCCCCAGACCAGACTGTCTTACAGAAGTGAGCAAGTAACTTCTCCACAGGTCAGAGAGCCCATGAAGCATTTCTTTGCAGAGCAATGGGCCTGAGAGCCATGCCTCAAGCCCTGGGTCCAGCACTCAGCTGTAGAGGTATTCCAGGTCCTTGCAGAAGTCCTGACAGCCTCCTCTCCAGAGTGATGTCATGGGATACATTTAGTCTGGCCTCCTGCAGGATGCAGCATCCAGTTACTATTCCTACAGATGTCTCTGTTACTTGTGAACATTTTAATTCAAAAACCTGTGCTTTGGGAGATATGCATATGACTAATCTGGGATCATACATATCTGTAAACAACAAAACTCTGTAAAAGTAAAAAGTAAAATTAAAATTAAAAAAAAACAACAGGGAATTTCAAAAAAAAAATAAAAACAAAAAAACACACAAAAAACCCGTGCTGAAGCTGGGACACATTACAGCTTAACTGTATTCTTTCCCCACCCCCCTCCACCAACCAAACATGGTTTGGTCCTCCCTGAGAAACAGAGATAGCAAGACCAGGCACCTCTCCTCTCCCGGCCTGTTCCTACCACTAGGTGGGGTCTTGTTCTTTCCTGTCCTGGGCTTCAGAGATCTCCTTCCGGCGCTATGGTTTTCCATGTATGCACCATTTTGAGCCTGAGAAATTGTGACTCTGCGTGAGCGTGGCAGCCATGGAACCCAACAGGAGAGAGCCCAGAGCCCAGAGATACCTAGGCCTAGCTGAAGGACCCTTGGATTTATCTCTCTGTGAGCAAGGTCAGCCACAGTAGTGCTCAGTACTGTCCATGCCATCTCCTCCCACATCAGCATCTCTGGAGGGTGGCCAGGCAGGTCGATCCTGATCATATTTTCAGCCTGGGCACAGGACCTGATCCAAAGAATTCAGAGAACATTATCCCATTTAATAGAACAGGAGACTAAAGTCTAGTGATGAGATGATCTGCCTCAGATCACAACAGCAGTTCTCACCTCCAGGCTCTCATTTATTCATTCATTGAGCTCTGGTTCACTAATAATGTGCCTGCCGCCTGCTGGACACTGAGGCAGCAGGAGAGATAAATAGGAAGCAGCAGTAACAGCAGTCCGGGGTGGTGAACCTGGTGACACACATTCACCCAGGCAAGACATCCTGGAGGGGGAAATATTTGAGTAGGCTCTAAATCTTGCCAGGGATCAAAGTGGGCATAGGACACCACTCCAGCCCTGGCTCTGATTCAGCTGTGTGGTGTAGCCCTGATCAAATTTCTGCCCCTCTCTGTGTTCACTGGTATAAGGAGAGGTGGATCTAGAGGCTTCTGGGCATCAAAACTAACAAGCAGGGGCTTCCCTGGTGGTCCAGTGGGTAAGGACACTGCCTTGCAGTGCAAGGGACGCCAGTTCGATTCCTGGCCTGGGAATATTCCACGTGCCATGGAGCGGCTGGACCAATGTGTCCAACTACCAAGCCGGAGCTCTGAAGTGCATGCGCCCAGAGCCAGTGCTCTGCAGTGACAGAGGCCACTGCGATGGGAGGCCCACACGGGTCAAAGAACAAAGATGGATGAAAATAAGACAGATGAAAGACCAATAGACATGTCCCCCTGGAAAAAAAAAAAACAACCTAACAAGCGATAACTCTGCTGCCTCTTTATCAGCACAGTGGCCACTTTCTGTTCTGCAAGACCTCACATCCATCCTAGGTCCAGCTTTCTAGTGACCCTAAGAGCCTGTCAAGGATGGACTCAGTCTTTGGGCCCAGGTTTTCCTACCCTTATGAATTCTAGGCCAAGCTTCTCTGACAGTGATGAATTTCTGTTATTTGAGCTTGCAACATTTTTGAACAATCTCCTATTTTTTGATAGTAGTTTCCCACATTGTATCCCAAGGTAGAATTCAGAAAACTCTTCTTTTCCAGCCTCCCTTGTAGGAACAGGTAGACTTGGATTGTACTAGTGAGATGAACGCTCCGGAGCCTTTGATTCAAGCCAGCAGTGAGAGGGAGAGAGTCCTACATGTGGACTCTATCTTGCTGACACAAGGAAAGTAGTAGAAGGAATGAGTAATGGGTGGGTTTGTAGGTTTTAAGAGCTTTAATTCTCACCTCCAGGCTCTCATTTATTCATTCATTGAGCTCTGGTTCACTAATAATGTGCCTGCCGCCTGCTGGACACTGAGGCAGCAGGAGAGATAAATAGGAAGCAGCAGTAACAGCAGTCCGGGGTGGTGAACCTGGTGACACACATTCACCCAGGCAAGACATCCTGGAGGGGGAAATATTTGAGTAGGCTCTAAATCTTGCCAGGGATCAAAGTGGGCATAGGACACCACTCCAGCCCTGGCTCTGATTCAGCTGTGTGGTGTAGCCCTGATCAAATTTCTGCCCCTCTCTGTGTTCACTGGTATAAGGAGAGGTGGATCTAGAGGCTTCTGGGCATCAAAACTAACAAGCAGGGGCTTCCCTGGTGGTCCAGTGGGTAAGGACACTGCCTTGCAGTGCAAGGGACGCCAGTTCGATTCCTGGCCTGGGAATATTCCACGTGCCATGGAGCGGCTGGACCAATGTGTCCAACTACCAAGCCGGAGCTCTGAAGTGCATGCGCCCAGAGCCAGTGCTCTGCAGTGACAGAGGCCACTGCGATGGGAGGCCCACACGGGTCAAAGAACAAAGATGGATGAAAATAAGACAGATGAAAGACCAATAGACATGTCCCCCTGGAAAAAAAAAAAACAACCTAACAAGCGATAACTCTGCTGCCTCTTTATCAGCACAGTGGCCACTTTCTGTTCTGCAAGACCTCACATCCATCCTAGGTCCAGCTTTCTAGTGACCCTAAGAGCCTGTCAAGGATGGACTCAGTCTTTGGGCCCAGGTTTTCCTACCCTTATGAATTCTAGGCCAAGCTTCTCTGACAGTGATGAATTTCTGTTATTTGAGCTTGCAACATTTTTGAACAATCTCCTATTTTTTGATAGTAGTTTCCCACATTGTATCCCAAGGTAGAATTCAGAAAACTCTTCTTTTCCAGCCTCCCTTGTAGGAACAGGTAGACTTGGATTGTACTAGTGAGATGAACGCTCCGGAGCCTTTGATTCAAGCCAGCAGTGAGAGGGAGAGAGTCCTACATGTGGACTCTATCTTGCTGACACAAGGAAAGTAGTAGAAGGAATGAGTAATGGGTGGGTTTGTAGGTTGCTTTTGAAAGCTGAGATTTAACCCTGTGGTTGGGGTATAGACTTGGATTACTGTGATACTGAATGAAATGAACACTGGAAATGAGCCAAGATCATTGTTGTTTTTGAGACTGCACCCAAGGACTGCATTTTGGAGTTTTTTGTTGACTATGAGGGATACTCCATTTCTTCTATGGGATTCTTGCCCACAGAGGCAGATATAATGGTTACTTGAATTAAATTCATCCATTCCTGTACATTTTATTTCACTGATCTAACCCCAAATAAAGGCAATGTCAAAAAATGTTCAAACTATTGCACCACTGTACTCATTTCACATGCTAACAAAGTAATGCTCAAAGTCCTCCAAGCTAGGCTTCAATAGTACATGAACCGAGAACTCCCAGATGTACAAGCTGGATTTAGAAAAGGCAGAGGAACCAGACATCAAATTGCCAACATCTATTGGATCATAGAAAGAGCAAAAGAGTTCCAGAAAAACATCTACTTCTGTTTCACTGACTAAGATAAAGCTTTTGACTGTGGATCACAACAAATTGTGGAAAATTCTTAAAGAAAGGGGAATATCAGACCATCGTACCTGCCTCTTGAGAAACCTGTATGTAGGTCAAGAAGCCAACAGTTAGAACTAGATATGGAACAATGGACTTGTTCCAAATTAGGAAAGGAGTACATCAAGGCTGTATATTGTAATCCTGCTCATTTAATTTATATAGTACATCATGTGAAATGCCAGGCTAATGGACTTGTCTTTGGGCCCAGGTTTTCCTACCCTTATGAATTCTAGGCCAAGCTTCTCTGACAGTGATGAATTTCTGTTATTTGAGCTTGCAACATTTTTGAACAATCTCCTATTTTTTGATAGTAGTTTCCCACATTGTATCCCAAGGTAGAATTCAGAAAACTCTTCTTTTCCAGCCTCCCTTGTAGGAACAGGTAGACTTGGATTGTACTAGTGAGATGAACGCTCCGGAGCCTTTGATTCAAGCCAGCAGTGAGAGGGAGAGAGTCCTACATGTGGACTCTATCTTGCTGACACAAGGAAAGTAGTAGAAGGAATGAGTAATGGGTGGGTTTGTAGGTTGCTTTTGAAAGCTGAGATTTAACCCTGTGGTTGGGGTATAGACTTGGATTACTGTGATACTGAATGAAATGAACACTGGAAATGAGCCAAGATCATTGTTGTTTTTGAGACTGCACCCAAGGACTGCATTTTGGAGTTTTTTGTTGACTATGAGGGATACTCCATTTCTTCTATGGGATTCTTGCCCACAGAGGCAGATATAATGGTTACTTGAATTAAATTCATCCATTCCTGTACATTTTATTTCACTGATCTAACCCCAAATAAAGGCAATGTCAAAAAATGTTCAAACTATTGCACCACTGTACTCATTTCACATGCTAACAAAGTAATGCTCAAAGTCCTCCAAGCTAGGCTTCAATAGTACATGAACCGAGAACTCCCAGATGTACAAGCTGGATTTAGAAAAGGCAGAGGAACCAGACATCAAATTGCCAACATCTATTGGATCATAGAAAGAGCAAAAGAGTTCCAGAAAAACATCTACTTCTGTTTCACTGACTAAGATAAAGCTTTTGACTGTGGATCACAACAAATTGTGGAAAATTCTTAAAGAAAGGGGAATATCAGACCATCGTACCTGCCTCTTGAGAAACCTGTATGTAGGTCAAGAAGCCAACAGTTAGAACTAGATATGGAACAATGGACTTGTTCCAAATTAGGAAAGGAGTACATCAAGGCTGTATATTGTAATCCTGCTCATTTAATTTATATAGAGAGTACATCATGTGAAATGCCAGGCTAGATGAAGCACAAGCTGGAATCAAGATTGCCTGGAGAAGTATCAATCACCTCAAGTATGCAGATGACACCACCCTTATGGCAGAAAACAAAGAGGAACTGTGAAAGAGGAGAGTGGAAAAGCTGGCCTGAAACTCAGCATTCAGAAAATTAAGATCATGGCATCTGGTCCCATCACTTCCTGGGAAATGGACAAACAATGGAAACAGTGACAGACTATATTTCTTTGGGCTCCAAAATCACTGCAGACAGTGACCGTAGTCATGAAATTAAAAGATGCTTGCTCTTTGGAAGAAAAGCTATGACAAACCAAGACAGTGTGTTCAAAAGCAGAGGCATCACTTTGCTGACAAAAGTCCATAGAATCAAAGCTGTGGTTTTCCCAGTAGTCATGTATGGATGTGAGAGTTGGACCGTAAAAAAGACTGAGCAACGAAGAATTGATGCCTTTGAACTGTGGTGTTGGAGAAGACTCTTGAGAGTCCCTTGGACTGTAAGGAGATCAAACCAGTCAATCCTAAAGGAAAACAACCCTGAATATTCATTAGAAGGAATGACGCTGAAGCTAAGGCTCCAATACTTTGGCCACCTGATGAGAAGAGATGACTCACTGGAAAAGACCCAGATGTTGGGAAAAATAGAAGGCAGAAGGAGAAGGGGAAGACAGAGGATGAAATGGTTGGATGGCATCACTAAGTCAATGCACATGAATTTGAGCAAGTTCCAGGAGATGGTAAAGGGCAGGGAAGCCTGGTTTGCCACAGCCCATAGGGTTGCAAAGTGTCAACATGACTGAGTGACTGAACTCAACTAAACTTACACCATGCTACTTTTAAAAACCTGATCATTTGAGTACTGTCTACATTTTATTACCTCTTTAAATTAAAAAATGGATACATGGTGTCCATGCATTTATTCAGTTAACAGTGTATGCTGGGTCACAACAAATTGTGGAAAATTCTTAAAGAAAGGGGAATATCAGACCATCGTACCTGCCTCTTGAGAAACCTGTATGTAGGTCAAGAAGCCAACAGTTAGAACTAGATATGGAACAATGGACTTGTTCCAAATTAGGAAAGGAGTACATCAAGGCTGTATATTGTAATCCTGCTCATTTAATTTATATAGAGAGTACATCATGTGAAATGCCAGGCTAGATGAAGCACAAGCTGGAATCAAGATTGCCTGGAGAAGTATCAATCACCTCAAGTATGCAGATGACACCACCCTTATGGCAGAAAACAAAGAGGAACTGTGAAAGAGGAGAGTGGAAAAGCTGGCCTGAAACTCAGCATTCAGAAAATTAAGATCATGGCATCTGGTCCCATCACTTCCTGGGAAATGGACAAACAATGGAAACAGTGACAGACTATATTTCTTTGGGCTCCAAAATCACTGCAGACAGTGACCGTAGTCATGAAATTAAAAGATGCTTGCTCTTTGGAAGAAAAGCTATGACAAACCAAGACAGTGTGTTCAAAAGCAGAGGCATCACTTTGCTGACAAAAGTCCATAGAATCAAAGCTGTGGTTTTCCCAGTAGTCATGTATGGATGTGAGAGTTGGACCGTAAAAAAGACTGAGCAACGAAGAATTGATGCCTTTGAACTGTGGTGTTGGAGAAGACTCTTGAGAGTCCCTTGGACTGTAAGGAGATCAAACCAGTCAATCCTAAAGGAAAACAACCCTGAATATTCATTAGAAGGAATGACGCTGAAGCTAAGGCTCCAATACTTTGGCCACCTGATGAGAAGAGATGACTCACTGGAAAAGACCCAGATGTTGGGAAAAATAGAAGGCAGAAGGAGAAGGGGATGACAGAGGATGAAATGGTTGGATGGCATCACTAAGTCAATGCACATGAATTTGAGCAAGTTCCAGGAGATGGTAAAGGGCAGGGAAGCCTGGTTTGCCACAGCCCATAGGGTTGCAAAGTGTCAACATGACTGAGTGACTGAACTCAACTAAACTTACACCATGCTACTTTTAAAAACCTGATCATTTGAGTACTGTCTACATTTTATTACCTCTTTAAATTAAAAAATGGATACATGGTGTCCATGCATTTATTCAGTTAACAAGTGTATGCTGGGTTCCCTCTTTGTGAAAGGCATTGTGTAGGTACTGGGGAGGTAGCAATGAACAACCAAAAAGTCCCAATCCACATGGAGGGTACTTGTGCTACAGAAGTGCCATTGCCAAACTGCCAGACATCAATTAATCCATTTATTTGGGTTTTTTTTCTTTGATTGACAGTTCTTTGATGAGTCAATCAGACAAAGGCAGTTATATTATTTTCTCTTAAGAGGGCCAACTAGATAACTAGAGGGCTCCTGGGGTTTCCCCTGAGCCATAGAAAGACAGAAACAAAGCCCTTGGAATTTTCCCTGTATCCACAGGGCTGATCAAACCACCAGCACTGGTCCTGGAGACACCTCTGCCCTTGAGACACAAGGTCAGGACTGATAAGAAACAAACCATACTTTAAGATTTTGAAAATGAAACAAGCAAATCATTTCAAAGAAAGTTTGGTTGAATGTTTATCTTCTTCAGCACAACAAAGTAGGCAGAAACCACAAAGGAAAAGACTGGTAGATTTGAAGATCTGACTACAAATAAATTTTAAATGTCTGCATGTTAAAAACCACCATTATTAATAGGAAACTTGCAAAAACTGTAAGACAGGCAACAGAAGAAGGGTTTGACTAACTCAAATCAAGAATAAAAAGACAAATAAGCAGAGGACAAAGACAGGCAGTTTCAGAAAGAAGAAATACTACTCTTCTCTGTTGAGCTGCCCACCTAGGTGAGATATGAAGCTACTGCTGAATGTTCTTGCCTGTTTTTCGTCTCCTTCTTCCAAAGTCTAGGTCACAGGGGTGCTGATTCCTGTGAGAGGAAGACACACTAGCCTTTCATAAGTCACACCTCACTCATCTGGAAGCCCTCTCTCCTGTCACTCTTCCCATCTACTCAGAATCCAGTACCTTTTTCCTGGTGGCCACCTAGGCAGCTTACCCCACCACCAGGTCAGATGATCTCAAGAGTAAAAGCAGGGTAAAGATCCAAAGAAAGTGTGCACATCTAGGTATCTGACATCCTGCAAGCGCTTTTCGAAGGGAACCTTGGCAAGCTGTGTCACAAACCCTCAAAAAATTATCAGACTCTGACTACCACCAGCAGGCTTGCTTAGGAATTAACACAAAGGAAAACAAAATCAGGAAGTTTTTTGTCCACGAGGATTGTCATTGCAATATTATTTATAATAGTGCCAAGGTGAAAACTATCCTAAAGCCCAATCCCAAAGCGGAATTCATTTCTGTACATCCATAGGATGGTATACGCTCTGCTGCCCAGAAAAGTGATGATGCAGACGACTGTGCATCTGTGAACACAGAGAGATGTTCATGGCATGTGGCCAGTTGAAAAAGGCAGGTTACAAGACAATATACTCAGTATGATTCCACTTAGATTTAAAAGCATTTATCCTGCTTTAGTTATTAAGTCGTGTCCGACTCTTGCAACCCCAAGGACTGTAGTCTAAGCAGGTTCCTGTGTCCATAGGATTTCCCAGGCAATATACATTCATGCAGAAAAGTGGAAGAAAAGTTAATAGTGATTATCATTGACTGGTGAGATTATAAGGGTTTTTTTTTTTTTTTTCCTCTTCTTTGAATTTACCTGTATTTTCCAATTTTTCTACAATGAATAGACATTTCTCTAACAAGGAAATATCTATTTTAAGGAAGAGCATTTTCCAGAGCTCTCTCTTGGCTCAGAAAGGGTTGGGATGCTGGAGAGGGAGATGAGTGTCATGGGAAGATCATGACAGAGATCAGAATGATGGCCCTTCCTACATGGCATGAATTGTAAGGTGTGAGTAGAGGATCAGTGCTACCAGACTCCTCACATCCTGACCTGTGGTCTCTTGCCATGTGCCCCAATCTTCATCTTCTCTGGTGATCATTAGAAGTCCACATGATAAGGACTGTTAGTGGCCATGAGGACTTTAAGAGTGGCTCATGCCAGCTAAGGAAGATATTAAGAGAGGTTAGGGAGGTGGGGAGAGGCAGGCCTTTTTAGAGGTGGTGGAAAGAGAAGCTCTTGGGGAGGGGCCAGTACTGGGGAGTCAAAGAAGAAGTGAATTTTCAGAATGGATGGTACATCCCCTTGAGGGAGTCAGGCTGCTTCCCAGTCTCAGAGCTTATTACAGGGAACCAAAAAAAAAAAAAAAAATCAGTGCTCAAGACACTGCCCACGTGGTCTCAGACCCACAGATGACAAAAACAGTGCTTTGAGAGGCTAGCACAACATAAAGCACATCAAAGGTGGGGGAAAAACTACTGGCTAGAAATCTGCTAGAAGGCACCAAAAGGGTACAAAAGAGGACTGCCAAAAGAAACCACCCCAACAACCAGAGGGACCAGCTAAGTGTGGGCTCAACAAAAGGGCCAGAGGGCTTCCCCTGGTGGTCCAGTGGATAAGGACACCGCCTTACAGCGCCAAGGGGCGCCGGTTCGATCCCTGGCCTGGGAAGATCCCACGTGCCGCAGAGCGGCTGGACTGATGTGTCCAATTACCGAGCCGGAGCTCTGGAGCGCATGCGCCCAGAGCTGGCGCTCTGCGACAACAGATGCCACAGCGATGGGAGGCCCGCAGGAGCCAAAGAACAAAGACGAATGAAAACAGAGAAATGAAAGACCAATGGAAGTGGCCCGCCCGCTCCCCTCCCTCCCCAACCCGACCCCCGCCCAAAATAAAATTAATTAATTAATTAATTAATTAAAAAAAAAAAACTGAACCAGCTGTCCTGTCCTCCTAATCCCATAAGAAGCGCTGGGAGGGGCAGGGACATGCTTGAGGTCACAGAGAAAATAAGGACAAAGACCAAAATGTGGACATTCTGACTCCCAGTCTAATATGCAGACCATTATCCCCTAAGGAGGGTTTCCTACGTGGATCAGTGATAAAGAATTCACTGGCTTGCCAATGCAGGAGACACAGGAGACTCAGGCTCAATCCTTGGGACAGGAAGATCCTTTGGAGAAGGAAATGGAATTCTATCTCAGTATTCTTGCCTGGGAAAATCCCATGGACAGAGGAGCCTGGTGGGCTTCAATCCATGCAGTCGCAAAGACTCAGATAGGAGTAAGCACAGATACACCCTCTAAGGAGAGTTTTGTTTCACTTGAGATATAAATAATCCCTATATCACAAAAAGCATTTGAAACTATATAAAAACATGATTTGTCACTCATCATGACAAAGTAACTGAAGTAACTTGCCTAAGATCCCATAGCTAGCCTGAGATTTGTCCAAAGCCATCAACTCCCAAGCCTGTGTCCTTTATTATATTAAAGAGGAATCCACAAAAAAAATCTTTTCTCAATAAAATCTCTTAAAATTAGAAACAGAGGATAGCCTATGTAAAAAGGGAAAGTAGGAAAGTAAGAGTTAATTTCTTGGCAAGAAGAGATTTGAATTCAGAAGCCAGTCTGCTTTGTTTCTTTCTTTTTTTCAATCTACTTTCCAGTTGGAAAAGATGGCAAGTGTAACCCCAGTTACCTGAGTCTTCGCTGTCATCCCCATAGCTGTTAAAAGCCTCACTGTGGTTTATGTGGGGGCAAACCCTGGAGAGAAGGAAAGAGAATATCCCCTGCACTTGTAGAAACTCTGGGTGAACCACAAGGTCTCAGTGATGACACACAGCAGGGAATCCACCTAAAATACCAATGCATCCTGTATGCATGTGCTGTATGACTCCAACCTCACTCAAAATAATTTCAAAAAAAATTTTTTTAATTGGTAGAATGAAAACTTTCCCCAAAGAAAAAAGGTGATGGCATGTAAAACACCTAAGGATGGACATGTGGGGCCCAAGTGTGCAGTGAAAAGGGCACAGTTTCACAAGGCTAATTTCTAGAGAACATGGGGTAAGGAGTGAGGGAGGTGATTCACTCTGATGCTCTCACAGGTGTGGGAGCATCAGAGTGAAACTCACAAGACCGCCCTCTCTATCCAGAAGACACCCACCACCTGCCACCTCTGCCACTCAGCACACATGCTGGTATTCAGGAGACACTCAATAAACGCCTGGTGCTGTAGGATTTTAGAATGAAAGAGAAATCTTAAAGCAGTAGCCAATACCAACAGGACCTGTTCAGGTGGACAATTAGACACAACTTGCCCTGGGACAACATTTTTCTGTGACTCCCACTTTCTGGGAGTCAGAAGGATGGACTTCTAAATTACACCCTTGGCAAGGCTCAAGAAGGATGACCTTGTGGGGGTGAGAGCAGACAAGGCACTTGAAGAAAGGAGACTGGCAGACAGGTCCTCCTTCCAAGCACCTGTGCTCACTCTGGTGCTCTTCCTCAAACCCTGCCCCACAACATACATACATTCAGTCCCTATTCTTCCCTGGGCCCTCCCATCCCCATTCTCATGCTCCTCAAGGGCAGGTCCTCCTGTCAGAGCACAAATTCAGGGCTTCCAGTAGCTCCAGACTCTCATAGCCAGTTTCTGTACTGAACCTCTGGCCATCTTACCTACAACTCTCCCAGGCTCTCTGTTCGATCTGGTCTTTGCTCCTTCCAGGAGATCTGTTTCCATGGTGCCTTGGCTGGGTGAACGGTGTCCCTCCTGTCTCAGTGAACAGCTACGCCTCCAGATCAGGTTGATCTTTCCAGGGTCAGCACAAATGATCTCACTGGAGGAAGATCATCCATGTTTCTCTGAGGACAGGAATCCGTGTTGCCCTGTCCTCTGGTCTGAAGTATACAAACTTAGTTCTGCCTCCACCTGCAGATGGAAGAGAGAAGGAGGAAAGACAGAAAGTGAGCACCTACAGGGTAGAAACTCCAAGACAAGCAACTAAAAACTTGTATACTACACAAGAGTGTAAAGTGACCGGATGTTTATGAAATATGAAAACAAATGTTACAGGAAGATATTTCTTTCACTAAAGCAACACAAAAAATACAAAATGAGAATAAACAAGGTATGTTCAGGATCAAGATGAAGAGCACTGTAAAACTTCATAGAGGGCTTCCCAGGTGGCCCAGTGGGTAAAGAGTCAGCCTTGGAGTGCAAGGGTCACCGGTTCGATCTGTGGCACGGGAAGATCCCACATGCCGCAGAGCAGCTGGACTGGTGTGTCCAATTACGAGCCAGTGCTCTGGAGTGCATGCACCCAGAGCCGGCGCTCTGCAACAAGAGAGGCCACTGCGATCAGAGGCCCACACAGACCAAAGAATTAAGACGGATTAAAATAAATGAAGGACCAATAAAAGAGGCCAAAATTAGAAAAAAAAATTCATAGAAGGACATGAAAGAAGAATGAATGAATTAAAATAATGATATTCCTGGATTAAACTAAATACTACAACTATAGCAATTCTCCCCAAAGTTGTATTTATATTTAATGCAATCTCATTTTAAAACTTAACAAAAAGGGCTTAATTTGAAGAATGTTTGTGTACAATACTGGCCAAGAGACACTTTTTTTTTTTTGACCACTTCTATTGTTCTTTCATTTATCTATTTTCATCCATCTTTGTTCTTTTGGCCTGTACGGGCCTCCCATCACAGCGGCCTCTCTTGCTGCAGAGCACTGGTTCTGGGCGCATGCACTCCAGAGCTCCGGCTCGGTAGTTGGACACATCGGTCCAGCTGCTCTGCGGCACGTGGGATCTTCCCAGCCAGGGATCGAACCGGTGTCCCTACCCACTGGATCACCAGGGAAGCCCCAAGAGACATTTTTGAAAGTAGAATGGTACTAAAAACTAAACTGCTACAATAAACAATAATAATAACAATACAGAATACTACTAAATTGCTACAATAATAGTAACACTAATAATACAATAATAACACAAAAATTAAATCTGTGGCACAGATTTAATTTAATTTATCAGAACGCTCAAACATGGGGGCTTCCCTGGTGGTCCAGTGGGTAAGGACACCGCCTTGCAGTGCAAGGGGCGCCGGTTCGATCCCTGGCCCTGGAAGACTCCATGTGCCATGGATTGGCTGGACCCATGTGTCCCATTACTGAGCCGGACTCTGGGGCACATGCGCCCAGAGCCGGTGCTCTGCGACAACAGAGGCCACTGCGATGGGAGGCCCACATGAGCCAAAGAACAAAGATGGATGAAAATGGACAAATGAAAGACCAATAGAAGTGGCCCGCCTGCTCCCCTCCCTCCCCACCCCACCCCAACCAAAATAAATAAATAAATAAATCTTTAAAAAAAAAAAGAAAGAAAGCTCAAACACTAAAGAGAAGTACATGAAATTTTAAAATTTCAACACTCAAAAGTATTTATTATATGAGAAGCTCTTACAAATCAATTAGAAAAAACACAGTCTGAAAAGAATAAGGGGAAAGAAGAAAACTAAGTAATACAGAAAAGATAATAAAAAATAAATAGCTTGTGAACATAAAAATTAGCCAATCTCACAAGTAATCAAAGAAAGTTTCAGTAAAAATAAGGTACATCTTTATCCATTTTCAAAGTTTAAAACATAGATCCCATTGAAAATGGTTGAGGACATGTGTGTGGATCAGCCTTTTGGGGCAGGAGAGCAATTAGACAAACATATAGAAGTTTTAAGTAAGCATATTCAATCCAACAATCCCACTTCTAGGAATCTATCTTTCGCAAATAATGTGTAGAAATAGCTAATATTAATACTGAAAGATGTGTAACCTCATATTACCTATAGTATAAAAAATTCAAGGCCATTTCAATATCTACTAATAGTGAGTTAGATTTTAAAAATGTTGTATATACACAGGATAAAATACCATGCAGTCATTAAAAATAACAGCACAATAGAATACACAAAAAGTTTCAGAAAAGGGTTACATTGTATTAAGTGAAAACAAGTAATGAAATCTATCCTTCCAACAAATATTTATTGAATGACTGCCATGTACTTACTGAACAGCAGAGAACAAAATAGATAACATTCCAACTCTCATGAAAGCTTCCTTTCCATTGCAAAATTTATAAACTGGACCATAAGCATGGTTCCAACTAAAATAAACAAATAAATAGAAGAAGATGTTGTAAGGGTGTCAAAAAAAGACACAAAATGATGTGTCAGGAGAGAATGATTGCCACCAAGTTCGGCATTGAGGGTGGTTTTTACACTTGTTTTGGTACTTTTCTGAGTTTTCCAAAATTGTGATGAATATATATCACACGTATAGCCCAGAATGAAAAATCAAAGAATGTCATCTTTTCCCCAAGAATGTGAGGGGACCTGTGTAGGAGGTGGTAAAGCCAAGATAGCGTGTGTAGGGGTGGGCTGGCTGCTCTGGGGCTGGAGTTGAGGGGCCACTAGGGAAGGGCCGCTGAGGAGTGGGTGTGGAATGCAGATAAGGCAGGAGGAGCACTGGGAGGGAAGAAAAGTCCAGGCAAAGGAACATCTTCTAGGACTTTCTCTTACTATCCACCCCCACAAAACCATATTGATCCTGATTACAGTGTCTTTCCCATGAGTCAGGGGATGTCCTCTCATCTCCAGGCATGGCTGAGGCCCTAGCCTCCCCAGAGGACAGACAGAAACTGCTATTTGACTCAATCCTTCCTGACCTGGCTTTTTTTTTTTTTTTTTTCCTTTGAATCTTTGCTGCCTTTCTGGAAATTAGGTTTCAGAATTGATCACTCATTATTTTATCACTTGTTCACTTTCGTTTATCAAATGTGGTCACTTTTAAACTCCTTCTAATGTCCAGGTAATGGGTGGCTAAGATTCCTTGCCACATGCTGAGTCGTGAGAGATGCTCCCACAGCCCCCTGCCATCACCCTCAAGACAATCAGAGACCTGAGGTCCCACAGTCAGTCATGGATAGACCTTACCCCTGGGGATTAGAGTGATGGTCTTCGCAGGCTGACTATCTCCCGCATGGCTTTCACTGGTGTGAAAGAAGCTCTGTGTTGGAGTTTGGTATTTCCTCTTTGTGGGGCTTCCCAGGCAGTCAGTGGGTAAAGAGTCCACCTGCAATGCAGGAGAAATGGGTTCAATTCCTGGGTTGGGAAGGTCCCCTGGAAGAGGGCATGGCCACCCATTCTAGTAGTCTTGCCTGGAGAATTCCGATGGATAGTGGAGCCTGGTGAGCCACAGTCCATGGGGTCGCAAAGAGCAGGACATGACTGAAATGACTGAGCACACAGTCACGCGCGTGGCCTCTTTGTAGTATGAGCTAACAGACAGCATAGCTCAGAAGAAGGTTAATACTTCAAAACATGATTATGACATGTGTGATAGCTTAGACTAGCTTACAGGACTTCTCCCAGGCCAAGCAACACCATCTCTTAAGGCTCCAGTCAATCCCGTTGGGGACCCCAGTTCTCCCTTTTCATCACCCTTAACCTTACACATCCCACACAAACATGACTTTCCAGCACTCATGCTGTTCTTGGCCACCGTGCTGGCCACTGGACCTCAACTGTCCCTCACCCTTTATTTTCGTTTCTGTCCAGCCCCGTCTCCACTGCTACCCAGTCCTCCCAACTCCCGTTCAGTCATTTTTGTCAGCACCCAGGACTTCCCTCCTGTGCTGATGCTGCAGTGACTGGGGCTCAGTCCTTTATTCTCGTGTCAGCCAGGGGTGTTCAGAGGAGGCGGACATGCAACCCCATGGACTGTAGCCCACGAGCCTCCTCTGTCCAAAGAATTTCCCAGGCAAGAATATAGGAGTGAGCTGCCATCTCCTTCTCCAGGTGATCCTCCTGACCCAGAGACCGAACCCATGTCTCCTGCATTGGCAGGTGGATTCTTTACCACTGCATCACCAGGGAAGTCCCATAAGTACTGTCTATACACCCATAACCAATATCTGTTTCCCAGTCAGACCTCTCTCCTGAGCTTTGGACTCCTACACCCAGCTTTCCTCTTGATATTTCCTGTTGTTTATCTAAGAGAACTCTCCAACGAACTACGGTTCTGTGGATCCTAGGGCTGCTTTCTCAGCATCCATTCCACCCTTCCTCACCTCTCATGAGCAGATATTCCTGCCCACAGTTACAGGGACCACTTCTTATTGGTAAAGACAATTAGTATAACCCCATTCCCATTTGTCACAGTGACTGGAAACCTAAATTGATCCAAACAAATTGAACAAAAGTCCAGAAACTTTGTTTAGTGGTTGGGCAGTAGAAGCTCCTTCTTCTGGTGGGTGTTGAGACTAAAACAATACAGCCATTTTACTCCACTGAAGGAAGCCAGATTGAGGACAAAGCCAGACTGAGGCTCCATGGATTAAAACATGCCTGAATGCTGGACTTTTCAGCATCAGAGTCAATACATTCCACTTGATGTTCAGGCCAGTTTTACTTGTACTGTTATTCACCAATCATGAACATATGAGGGAAAACACAGAACTCTCATGTTCCCACCACTCTTCAACCTACTTTTTTGTGGTCTTTGCCATTTCCCTGTCCAGTCAAACTCATCCTTGACTCCTTTTATACTCTCACACCCTTTGTTTGTCTGCAACTTTTTCAGTTGTTTTCAAAACAGATGGAGAATTCATCCTCTCCTACTCTTGTCCCACTGCTGTGCACTCTCAAACAGCAGCTAGATGAATCTTTCAAAAGCCTAAATTAGATGACATCATTACCCTGCTTTAAAATCCTCCAACTTGGAATAGAATTCAGAGTCCTTACCACGCCTACAGTCTGTATGGGATCTAGCCCTGCTTACCTTTCCGACTCATCCCCTTCCACTGCCCCTTTCCAACTGCACTGGCGTCCTCTTCCTCCGAGTCACCTGTTCTCCCATGGAAGGCCTTGGCACTGCTTTTCTATATCCTCATTTCTTCCTATGCTGCTTCTTTCTTTGTTACTCAGGTTTGAACTCAGATGTCCCCTCTGCAGAAGGCCTTACATGAAGAGCCCACTTCATGGTGCTCACCCAATCAAACTCTTATCACAGTGCCTTGTTTTATTTTATTAATGGCACTTATCATTCTCTGAAATTGCCTTGTTTGTGCATGTATTCACTTCTTATTGTCTATCTCTCTCCCTTTCCTGGTTTCTCCTTGATGGAAGGCCCAGTCCTTTTAACTGCTGTATCCCAAGACCTAGCATTCATTGTATTCAGAGAGTGTGAGTCTTTGTTGTGTTTGCAGCCATGATAAAAGCAGAAGATGGTTGAGGCCTCGCTAACTTGAGACACTGAGTCTTCCTGCAGTGGAAGTCCCAAGTCCTTGGTCAGACTTCTAGGTGGAGCGGGGGTGTGGAGGCAGATGACGGGGTGTAGGGGAGAATCCGTGAGGCTTTCAGAGACCTGGGCTCCAGATAGTGGACAAAGCCAGACTGAGGCTCCATGGATTAAAACATGCCTGAATGCTGGACTTTTCAGCATCAGAGTCAATACATTCCACTTGATGTTCAGGCCAGTTTTACTTGTACTGTTATTCACCAATCATGAACATATGAGGGAAAACACAGAACTCTCATGTTCCCACCACTCTTCAACCTACTTTTTTGTGGTCTTTGCCATTTCCCTGTCCAGTCAAACTCATCCTTGACTCCTTTTATACTCTCACACCCTTTGTTTGTCTGCAACTTTTTCAGTTGTTTTCAAAACAGATGGAGAATTCATCCTCTCCTACTCTTGTCCCACTGCTGTGCACTCTCAAACAGCAGCTAGATGAATCTTTCAAAAGCCTAAATTAGATGACATCATTACCCTGCTTTAAAATCCTCCAACTTGGAATAGAATTCAGAGTCCTTACCACGCCTACAGTCTGTATGGGATCTAGCCCTGCTTACCTTTCCGACTCATCCCCTTCCACTGCCCCTTTCCAACTGCACTGGCGTCCTCTTCCTCCGAGTCACCTGTTCTCCCATGGAAGGCCTTGGCACTGCTTTTCTATATCCTCATTTCTTCCTATGCTGCTTCTTTCTTTGTTACTCAGGTTTGAACTCAGATGTCCCCTCTGCAGAAGGCCTTACATGAAGAGCCCACTTCATGGTGCTCACCCAATCAAACTCTTATCACAGTGCCTTGTTTTATTTTATTAATGGCACTTATCATTCTCTGAAATTGCCTTGTTTGTGCATGTATTCACTTCTTATTGTCTATCTCTCTCCCTTTCCTGGTTTCTCCTTGATGGAAGGCCCAGTCCTTTTAACTGCTGTATCCCAAGACCTAGCATTCATTGTATTCAGAGAGTGTGAGTCTTTGTTGTGTTTGCAGCCATGATAAAAGCAGAAGATGGTTGAGGCCTCGCTAACTTGAGACACTGAGTCTTCCTGCAGTGGAAGTCCCAAGTCCTTGGTCAGACTTCTAGGTGGAGCGGGGGTGTGGAGGCAGATGACGGGGTGTAGGGGAGAATCCGTGAGGCTTTCAGAGACCTGGGCTCCAGATAGTGGTTCACAACAGCTCCTAGCTCTTCGATGGAAAAAGCGTCAGAGAAAAAGGGCCTGAGGAAAAACCTCTGTGGCCACAGTCACAGGAAGCCCCAACCCGGAGAGGCCTTGGGGCGGGGTGTGTGGGGACATCTCCAGTCACTCTGAGGTCTTTGGTCACAGATTCCAGTACTGCTGGGGCACAGAGTCCCTGGAGTCACCATCACCTTGACCACTGCCACCCTGAGGGCAGGTGGTACCATGGGGGAGGGAGGGAGCAAGTGGACAATGCTGCCACCACAAGGCCTCGGATCAGATTCAGGACTTGGCCGGACTAAGGCCACTCAGGCCCTGGCCAGGGAGGGGCTGCTGTACACATTTCCTGGCACACACTTCCTTTCCCTTTTTAGAGGAGTAAATGTCACTGGGGCCTTGGCCGCAGCTTCCTGCCTCCTTCTGAGATCAGAAGCCACAGCTACCCTGCCAGATTAGCTTCAGACATCTAGGGCCAGTCACACTGCCACTCCCCCACCATTCCCAAGGTGGGTGCTCTCGGAGCAGGGCATGCCTAGTGACAGCCAGCTTGATATCTTGGGGAGGGGTGGCTCCGGCTCTGAGGAGCCGGGTAGCTCCAACAGATCTGCATGTGGCACAGGCCAGGCAGAGCTCCCCACTACCCCAGCTTGTCCCATTGCTTGTCTACTCTCAATCAGCAGCCAGATGAACCTTTCAAAAGCCTAAATTAGATGACATCATTACCCTGCTTCAAAATCCTCCAGCTTGGAATAGAATTCAGAGTCCTTACCATGCCTACAGGCTGTATGGAATATAGTCCTGCTTACCTTTCTGACGCATCCCCTTCCACTGCCCCCTCCCAACTGCAATGGAAAAAAATTCAGGACTCTGCCAAAAAAAAAAAAAAATCACTGATTCACTAAGCAATGGACACGGATGTGAGTACTGAGGGGCCACCTGTAATCTGATGTCCTGGGCTGTGAGCCTCACTCAAGCTCTCTTGGCTTTAGGATGGACACTGCTCCCTCACTTGCCCCTGCCCTCCAGCCCATGGGAGCCATCTGGAGTGCCGGATGGAGCCACTCTCTCCGTCCCTGTTGCCCACGCTGCTGTCTCTCCTAGAATGCCTTTCCCTGATGACTTCCCATCAGTTCACAGGCCTTCTTCCCGGAGACCCTCTATCACCCCTCGCCAGCGGGGTGGAGACGCTTCTGTCTGTTCTCACAGCTCTGGCACTACACTGTGTTCTCAAGGAGGCTGCCACCAGGCTCCCCAAGGGGGCCCCCTGGCCATATTTTAATTCATTATCCCTCCCTCCTCTTCCACCATTCCCAGATCCCTTATCTGGTCTACTTTTCCCAAAGCATTTATCACTTTCTAACATACCAAATGTATACCTTTTTATTGGGACCTTATTGTTGTATTGCCTTTGTCTCTGCCAATTTGCACAAGGGCAGGGATCTTTGGTTATTTCTTTTACTTGCGTATCCTAAGCCCTTAGAGGAGTGTCTGGCATTTACTGGGTGGTCAATACATATTAAGGCTTCCCAGGTGGTACTAGTGGTGAAGAATCTGCCTGCCAATGAAGGAGACGCAAGAGATGCAGGTTCGATTCCTGGGTCAGGAAGATTCCCTGGAGAAGGAAATGGCAACCCCAGGATTCTTGCCTGGACAATTCCATGGACAGAGGAGCCTGGAAGGCTATAATCTATGGGTCACAAAGAGTCAGACACAACTGAGCAACTAGCACGTGCACACACACACACAATGCATATAAGTGGAATGAATGAATGAATGAACTATAGCTGTCTGTTTACCTGGTGAGCTCCTTGAGGGCAGGACTTAAAGATAAGGAATCCCTGTATCCTCAGCACCCAGTAAGGGGCCGTGCACAGAGCGCGACTTTGAGCCCAGCATGCAAGGCTCCCATCGTCTACAACCAAGATTCTTGCCAGTCTCCTCCTTCAACATAAATCAGGAACGAAGTGGTTATGGCTAAAAGGGTGGCCACATGAGTTGGCTTTTGCCCTCCTCACCATGGGTCACTCTTGTCTGCCCACTCTGGCAATGTCTGGATCACTGCATGAATGGGGCAGATGTCCTAATCTCTTGTCAATCAGTGGAGAGCTGGGCCTGGGTCTGAATGATTTTAATATCTGAGCAAGTGTGTGAACTTCATCAGCATGAGTTGGGTCACCACAAGATATGTTCTGGGGATACTCAGAATTAATTGAGGAGGTATTACAGGGGCCTGGATGTGTGTGGGGAAGGGAATTGCCTGCAACTGTCCTAATTCCTGTAACTACAGCAGGGTGGGAATGACATATTATAAATCAAGCTGGAAGGAACCAATTCTTCATTAAATGGTGATAGAGAAAATGGCTATTTGGGGGACAAAGTCTGTTAAAATTCCTACCTAATACTAGCCAGCAAAATTAACTCCACCTTATTAAAAAGAAATGCAAAAAAATAGAAGAAAATACATATATTCTTTCATTCGCTAGGAGATAATTTTCTAAGAATAAAAATCAGTGAAAGAATTTATCCAAGAGAAATCAAAGTGTATGTCCACATAAGGACCTGTACTTGAATGGCAGCAGTTCTATGTGTAGTAGCCCAAACTGGAAACAACCTACATTGTCATCACTAGATAAATGGTTAAACAAAGTATGCACTAGCCATACAATAAAGCACTACACAGCAATAAAAAGGAAGGTGCTATATATTTGCAGCAACATGGATGGACCTAGAGATTATTATACTGAGGGAATTAAGTCAGAATCATATAATATAACATGTGGAATCTTAAGAAATGATACAAATGAACTTATTTACAAAACAAAAATTGACTCATAGACATAGGAAACAAACAGATGGTTACCAAAGGAGGGAATAGGGGTAGAAGGGCAGAGATAAATTAGGAGTTTGAGATTAACAAATACACAGTATTATATATAAAACAGGTAAGCAGAAAAGACCAACTGTATAGCACAGAGAACTATATTCAATATTTGTAATAGCCCATAGTGGAAAAGAATCTGAAAAAGAGCATATATATATATATATACATACACACACACATATATGTATGTATACATATATATAACTGAATTACCTTGCTGTATGCTTTAAAGGAACCTTGTAAATTAAGTATACTACAATAAAAAAAAATGTTAGAAAAAGGACAACACTATCGATACATACAACAGTCCAGGTAAATCTCAAAATACTGAATGATGACTGAAAAAAACCACATAAAAAGAATACACAGCGTATGATTCCATTTATATAGAACTCTAGAAAACGTAAACAGTCGTGACTGAGTAGGAGGAAGAGATTATAAAGGAGTATGAGGAAACTTCTTGGGGCGATGCATATGTTCATAATCTTGATTGTGGTTACGACTTTACACTTGCATGTGCTGTGTGCTGTGCTCAGCTGCTCAGTCACATCTGACTTTTTGCAACCCCATGAACTGTAGCCCACCACTCCTCTGTCCATGCGATTTTCCAGGCAAGAATATTAGAATGGGTTGCCATTTCCTCTTCCAAGGTATCTTCCCCACCTAGGAGTAGAACCCATATTTCCTGCATCTCCTACATTGGCAAGTAAATTCTTTACCAATGAGTCACATGGAAAGCCCTTACTCTTGAATACATGTGTTAAAGCTTATCACATTGTACAATTTTAAAATGTGCAGTTGAGGGGCTTCCCTGGTGGTCCAGTGGTTAAGACATGGAACCCGCATCTGCCTTCCAATCCAGGGGACTTGGGTTGTATTCCTGGTCCAGGATGATTCCACATGCCTTGGAGCAATTAAGTCCCTGTGCCACAGCTATTGAGACTGTGCTTTACAGCCCAAGAGCCAGTGCTCTGCAACAATGTGGAATCTTAAGAAATGATACAAATGAACTTATTTACAAAACAAAAATTGACTCATAGACATAGGAAACAAACAGATGGTTACCAAAGGAGGGAATAGGGGTAGAAGGGCAGAGATAAATTAGGAGTTTGAGATTAACAAATACACAGTATTATATATAAAACAGGTAAGCAGAAAAGACCAACTGTATAGCACAGAGAACTATATTCAATATTTGTAATAGCCCATAGTGGAAAAGAATCTGAAAAAGAGCATATATATATATATACATACACACACACATATATGTATGTATACATATATATAACTGAATTACCTTGCTGTATGCTTTAAAGGAACCTTGTAAATTAAGTATACTACAATAAAAAAAAATGTTAGAAAAAGGACAACACTATCGATACATACAACAGTCCAGGTAAATCTCAAAATACTGAATGATGACTGAAAAAAACCACATAAAAAGAATACACAGCGTATGATTCCATTTATATAGAACTCTAGAAAACGTAAACAGTCGTGACTGAGTAGGAGGAAGAGATTATAAAGGAGTATGAGGAAACTTCTTGGGGCGATGCATATGTTCATAATCTTGATTGTGGTTACGGCTTTACACTTGCATGTGCTGTGTGCTGTGCTCAGCTGCTCAGTCACATCTGACTTTTTGCAACCCCATGAACTGTAGCCCACCACTCCTCTGTCCATGCGATTTTCCAGGCAAGAATATTAGAATGGGTTGCCATTTCCTCTTCCAAGGTATCTTCCCCACCTAGGAGTAGAACCCATATTTCCTGCATCTCCTACATTGGCAAGTAAATTCTTTACCAATGAGTCACATGGAAAGCCCTTACTCTTGAATACATGTGTTAAAGCTTATCACATTGTACAATTTTAAAATGTGCAGTTGAGGGGCTTCCCTGGTGGTCCAGTGGTTAAGACATGGAACCCGCATCTGCCTTCCAATCCAGGGGACTTGGGTTGTATTCCTGGTCCAGGATGATTCCACATGCCTTGGAGCAATTAAGTCCCTGTGCCACAGCTATTGAGACTGTGCTTTACAGCCCAAGAGCCAGTGCTCTGCAACAAGAAAAGCCAAAAAAAGGAGAAGCCACCAAAATAAGAAGCCTATGCACAACTAGAGAATAGACTCCGCTTATTGCAACTAGAGAAAGCCCACACATAGCAATGAAGACCCAGTGCAGCCAAAAATAATAAAAATTTAAAAATTATTAAAAAAATGTATGTTAGTCTAAATGAAACTGCTTTAAAAAAAAAAATTAGTGTGGGCTTCCCTGGTGGTCCAGTGGGTAAAGAGTCTGTCTTGCACTGCAAGGGGCACCAGTTCGATCCCTGGCACAGGAAGATTCCACATGCCCCGGAGTGGCTGGACTGGTGTGTCCAATTACAAGTCAGCGCTCTGGACTGCATGTGCCCAGAGCTGGTGCTCTGCTACAGGAAAGGCCACTGCAATGGGAGGCCCACACAGGCCAAAGAACAAAGATAGAAGATAAATGAAAGACCAGTGAAAGTGGCCAAAAAAAAGTGCTTCCTTAGTTAAAAAAAAAAAATCAGTGAAAAAAATTCACAAGCAAAAAGGGAAACGTATTTTTAAACTTCTTTTTGAGTTATATCTTATATATAATAATATGTACAGGTATTATGTGTACAATTTAATGAATTTTTACATATGTATACACTTCCGTAAGCAACAGTCAGATCAGGATCTCAGACATTTCCAGTATTCCAGAAGGTTTCCTCATGTCCCCTACTGCCCAATATCCCCACAAAAGCAACCCCAAAAAAGGCCAGTAGATTTGCTAGCATACAAATTTAAAACTTCTATGTGTGAAATAACACCATGAATTATGTTAACAAGTAATTAACATTCTGTATAAAAGATTTTCCACAAATACTACATACAAAGTGCTGCTAACCTTAATATATGAAAGGCTCTTACAAGGAAAACACTTCACATGTTGGTAGAAAAATGGGAAAAGGGCACAAATGAACAAGTCATGAAGGAAGAAAGGAGGGAGACAGAGGGAGAAAGAGAACAGAGAGAAAGGAAAGAAGACATTCAACTACTCAGTTAACCAACAAGAATTTATGTTGAGACTGTTGCCATCTAGACTCTGAGCTGAGATTATAAGAGCAAAGAAGACACAGTCCCAATTAACAGGGTAGTGAGAAAGGGGGACAAATGACCATTAAAAGACGCGGTTCAGTGGTTAGGACTCTGTGCTTTCACTGCTAAGGGGGCAGGTTTGATCCCTAGTCAAGGAACTAAGATCCCAGAAACTGCATGGAGTCGGGTAAAAAGGAGAATAAAGTCTTCAGTCCACGGAGGAAAAGCACAGGGGTTTTCTGAGCCCAGAACAGGTTTCTGACTGAGCCGTGGAGGTTTCCTGGAGGAAAAAGTATCTGAGCTGAAGTCTGAGAGAGCAGGAGGGCGGGGCTGGGGGGAGGGGAGAATGCCAGCATTCATTCTAGAGTACAAAAGCAAATGAGAAAAGGCCTGGACAAGAGAGAACGCAGCCTGAGCCACAGGGGCAGGGGAGTGATGGGAAATGAGACTGAGGAATAAGGAGCCATGGCCTCGAGCACCAGGTAACAGAAATTCTGAAGTACTTTGAGGAGTAGGAGAGTGAGATGCCCATGTGCTTCAGCTGGAGCAAGGCCTCCAGCAGTGCCCTCTTTAGGGCAGCCTTCTTGGGTAGTGGACTCACAGCACAGAAACAAGGGAGAGATGAGGCTGGGGAGAGAATGGAACAGCCACTCCAGCCTCAGTGCCCCTCCTTTGTCACTTGTGGTCCCTGGGCTCCTGGTTTTCCTTATGAACTTCCTTTATTTCCCAAGAAACCAAAGAACCTGGTGACAATTACATAAAAGGAAATACTAAACTAGTTGTGTTTTCCCAGTAAATTCTGTTGGCCCATAAGTCTTCCCCAATTCCTGCAGCTGGAATATGAAGCACATCGGACTTCAAAGGATGGCTGTTACATCAGAAACAGAGAAAAAGCTTTAGAGTTTCAAGAGCTCAGACTCAAGGTATTCAGGACACAGGGAACAAATGCAAGATGGTTTAGGGCCAGGTCTCTTACCCAACTTGATAAAGCTTTCCTGGGCTGGTGGGAAGGAATGTTTGGGGTAGGTGGAGCCAACGCCCTGTCCCTTCCTTAGGCTTGGCCAGAGGGATTTAAGGGATCTCAGTGTAGAAGGGTACTTACTCCCCTGTTTGGTTTAGCTAGAGGTATTCCAAATAGTAGAGGAGAAAAAATTATTAAAAAAAAAAAAAAAAAAAAACGAATTCAAAAGAACAAAAACAAACAAGGCAGGAAAAATGAAACTCACTAAATAAGATGATAAAACTTATCAGAAATACGACAACAATGTTAGATTCAAATTAAAAACAACCAAACATTTCCGTAAAAGACAAAGACTGTCTGACTAGATTAAAAATCAAAAGGAGAGGGACTTCCTTGGCAAAAGGAGACTCTGAGCTCCCATCTTATGGGGCACAGGGTCCATTAATCCCTGGTCAGGGAACTAGGATCCTTTATGACGCCATGACACCAAAAAGAAAAAAGAAAAAAAGCAAAGGAGAAACATATCTAAAATGTGAGAAAAGTTGAAAGCAAAAGACTAAAGATGATGTAACATGCAAGCAACAGCAAAGAAACTGAAGACAAAACTGATTTTAAGACAAATATCTTTTCTGTTTGTTTGTTTCTTCAACTTTAAAAAAACTTTAAGAAAAGCGAACCCTCTTGCATTGCTGGTGGGAATGTAAATTGATACAGCCTCTATGGAAGACAGTATGGAGATTCCTTAAAAAACTAAAAATAGAAGCACCCTATGACCCAGCAATCCCACTACTAGTCCTATATCCTGATGAAATCAAAACTGAAAGAGGCACCTGTACCCCAATGTTCATTGCAGCTCTCTATACAATAGCCTAGATGCAACCTAGATGTCCATCTTTTTCCCCAAAGAACCTGGTGACAATTACATAAAAGGAAATACTAAACTAGTTGTGTTTTCCCAGTAAATTCTGTTGGCCCATAAGTCTTCCCCAATTCCTGCAGCTGGAATATGAAGCACATCGGACTTCAAAGGATGGCTGTTACATCAGAAACAGAGAAAAAGCTTTAGAGTTTCAAGAGCTCAGACTCAAGGTATTCAGGACACAGGGAACAAATGCAAGATGGTTTAGGGCCAGGTCTCTTACCCAACTTGATAAAGCTTTCCTGGGCTGGTGGGAAGGAATGTTTGGGGTAGGTGGAGCCAACGCCCTGTCCCTTCCTTAGGCTTGGCCAGAGGGATTTAAGGGATCTCAGTGTAGAAGGGTACTTACTCCCTGTTTGGTTTAGCTAGAGGTATTCCAAATA
Organism: Tragulus kanchil; assembly: GCA_022376925.1. Lineage (NCBI taxonomy): Eukaryota > Metazoa > Chordata > Mammalia > Artiodactyla > Tragulidae > Tragulus > Tragulus kanchil. The sequence continues at coordinate 48,295,776 of JAIOJX010000029.1, read as the reverse complement.
GTAGAGGAGAAAAAATTATTAAAAAAAAAAAAAAACGAATTCAAAAGAACAAAAACAAACAAGGCAGGAAAAATGAAACTCACTAAATAAGATGATAAAACTTATCAGAAATACGACAACAATGTTAGATTCAAATTAAAAACAACCAAACATTTCCGTAAAAGACAAAGACTGTCTGACTAGATTAAAAATCAAAAGGAGAGGGACTTCCTTGGCAAAAGGAGACTCTGAGCTCCCATCTTATGGGGCACAGGGTCCATTAATCCCTGGTCAGGGAACTAGGATCCTTTATGACGCCATGACACCAAAAAGAAAAAAGAAAAAAAGCAAAGGAGAAACATATCTAAAATGTGAGAAAAGTTGAAAGCAAAAGACTAAAGATGATGTAACATGCAAGCAACAGCAAAGAAACTGAAGACAAAACTGATTTTAAGACAAATATCTTTTCTGTTTGTTTGTTTCTTCAACTTTAAAAAAACTTTAAGAAAAGCGAACCCTCTTGCATTGCTGGTGGGAATGTAAATTGATACAGCCTCTATGGAAGACAGTATGGAGATTCCTTAAAAAACTAAAAATAGAAGCACCCTATGACCCAGCAATCCCACTACTAGTCCTATATCCTGATGAAATCAAAACTGAAAGAGGCACCTGTACCCCAATGTTCATTGCAGCTCTCTATACAATAGCCTAGATGCAACCTAGATGTCCATCGACGAATGAATGGATACAGAAGCACTGGTACATATATACAATGGAATACTACTCAGCTGTTATAAGAAATGCAGAAGACTCAGTCCTAATGAAGTGGTTAGCTCTAGAACCTATCATAAAAAGTGAAGTAAGTCAAAAAGAGAAAGACAAGTACAGTATACTAACTCATATATATGGAATATAGTAAGATGGTCATGATAACACACGCAGTGAACTCATGGAAAAGCAGACAGAGAATAGATATAAGGACATTGTGGAGAACAAACAGTGAGAGGGAGGCATAGAGGAAGTAACATCGAAACCTATACTGGCACGTGTGGAAAAGATAGCTATTGTCATTGTGCTAAGGGAATAGGAGTGCCTACAATCACTTGGGGCGATGGTCCAGAGGGGTGGAGGGGGGGAACTGGGTGGGAGGCAGGGGACCAGCGATACGTATATGAATGATCTGGGAACATACATGTCGGTGAACAACAAAACTCTGTAAAATCTTTAAAATAAAGAATTAAAAAAAAAAAAAACCTCTAATAACGTACACCTATACTTCCCACAGCTACAAACTAGAAACCTTAGAAACAGAGTAAAAGCTTTTAACTGTGGTGCATGTTCCACTTTGCATTTCTGCATTACCAAATCATTTGGTACACTAAAGCAACATACAAATAAATAAAACATACAGGTAAGTTTTTTAATGGCATTTTGTTAACTCATGAAGAAAACTGATGTCTAAGTATGACGCTCTAGAAATATTTACCAAAGCAACCATTCCAAGTACCCTATTCGAAGTTCTCTATTTGCTCTGAAGTGAGCAAAAACAGACTCATATGAATTACACAGTTTACTAACTCTATGCCTTTGAAAGAGCCCTTAGACAAATATCTTTTTAGAAACAAGAGGATTTTAAAATTCACTGACACTTAATGACAATGAACAGTTCAATTCATGAACATACAATTTAAATATTATATGCATAACTTCAAAATATATAAAGGTAACTGACAGAACTATAAGGATAATTAGACAAATTCACAATCATGGTGGAAACCCTATACAATAGCCTAGATGCAACCTAGATGTCCATCGACGAATGAATGGATACAGAAGCACTGGTACATATATACAATGGAATACTACTCAGCTGTTATAAGAAATGCAGAAGACTCAGTCCTAATGAAGTGGTTAGCTCTAGAACCTATCATAAAAAGTGAAGTAAGTCAAAAAGAGAAAGACAAGTACAGTATACTAACTCATATATATGGAATATAGTAAGATGGTCATGATAACACACGCAGTGAACTCATGGAAAAGCAGACAGAGAATAGATATAAGGACATTGTGGAGAACAAACAGTGAGAGGGAGGCATAGAGGAAGTAACATCGAAACCTATACTGGCACGTGTGGAAAAGATAGCTATTGTCATTGTGCTAAGGGAATAGGAGTGCCTACAATCACTGGGGGCGATGGTCCAGAGGGGTGGAGGGGGGGAACTGGGTGGGAGGCAGGGGACCAGCGATACGTATATGAATGATCTGGGAACATACATGTCGGTGAACAACAAAACTCTGTAAAATCTTTAAAATAAAGAATTAAAAAAAAAAAAACCTCTAATAACGTACACCTATACTTCCCACAGCTACAAACTAGAAACCTTAGAAACAGAGTAAAAGCTTTTAACTGTGGTGCATGTTCCACTTTGCATTTCTGCATTACCAAATCATTTGGTACACTAAAGCAACATACAAATAAATAAAACATACAGGTAAGTTTTTTAATGGCATTTTGTTAACTCATGAAGAAAACTGATGTCTAAGTATGACGCTCTAGAAATATTTACCAAAGCAACCATTCCAAGTACCCTATTCGAAGTTCTCTATTTGCTCTGAAGTGAGCAAAAACAGACTCATATGAATTACACAGTTTACTAACTCTATGCCTTTGAAAGAGCCCTTAGACAAATATCTTTTTAGAAACAAGAGGATTTTAAAATTCACTGACACTTAATGACAATGAACAGTTCAATTCATGAACATACAATTTAAATATTATATGCATAACTTCAAAATATATAAAGGTAACTGACAGAACTATAAGGATAATTAGACAAATTCACAATCATGGTGGAAGATTTTCATACACCACTCCGTGATGGACAGAATAGCATACCAAAGGTTCCAAAAATTCAGTAAGGGTACAAAGATTTGAACAACACAGTGAGAAAATGTCCCAAATTTTGATGAATGCATTTTGTATAAACTTCTTTATTCAGTAACTAAAGAAGATGGAATCTTTTCAAGTATACAAGTAACATTTATAAAAACTGGCTATATACTAGGCCATAAAATAAGTCTGAGCAGATTTTCAAGGGTGGCACAATCTAGTGCTACACTATCCAATACGGCCACCACTGGGTAACTGAGGACCTGAGAGGCAGCTAGCCCTAACTATGATGTGCTATGGGTGTAAAATATACACTGTATTTTGAAGACTTCGACAAAAAAGGGAAAAGAATCTAAAATATAGTCTTAGTTATTTCTTTTTTAAAAAACATTTATTTATTTATTTATTTATTTATTTAGGCTGGGGTGGGGAGGGAGAAGGGTGGGTGGGCCACTTCCACTGGTCTTTTGTTTGTCTAGTTTCATCCATCTTTGTTCTTTTGCCCGTGTGGGCCTCCCATCACGGTGGCCTCTGTCGCTGCAGAGCTCCGGCTCTGGGCGCATGCACTCCAGAGCTCTGGCTCAGTAATTGGACACATCGGTCCAGATGCTCCGCGGCACATGGGATCTTCTGAGGCCAGGGATCGAACCAGCGCCCCTTGTACTGCAAGGTGGTGTCCTTACCCACTGGACCCCAGGGAAGCCCTTAGTTACTTCTTTATATGAATTACATTTTGTTAACTCATGAAGAAAACTGATGTCTAAGTATGACGCTCTAGAAATATTTACCAAAGCAACCATAACCCTATTCGAAGTTCTCTATTTGCTCTGAAGTGAGCAAAAACAGACTCATATGAATTACACAGTTTACTAACTCTATGCCTTTGAAAGAGCCCTTAGACAAATATCTTTTTAGAAACAAGAGGATTTTAAAATTCACTGACACTTAATGACAATGAACAGTTCAATTCATGAACATACAATTTAAATATTATATGCATAACTTCAAAATATATAAAGGTAACTGACAGAACTATAAGGATAATTAGACAAATTCACAATCATGGTGGAAGATTTTCATACACCACTCCGTGATGGACAGAATAGCATACCAAAGGTTCCAAAAATTCAGTAAGGGTACAAAGATTTGAACAACACAGTGAGAAAATGTCCCAAATTTTGATGAATGCATTTTGTATAAACTTCTTTATTCAGTAACTAAAGAAGATGGAATCTTTTCAAGTATACAAGTAACATTTATAAAAACTGGCTATATACTAGGCCATAAAATAAGTCTGAGCAGATTTTCAAGGGTGGCACAATCTAGTGCTACACTATCCAATACGGCCACCACTGGGTAACTGAGGACCTGAGAGGCAGCTAGCCCTAACTATGATGTGCTATGGGTGTAAAATATACACTGTATTTTGAAGACTTCGACAAAAAAGGGAAAAGAATCTAAAATATAGTCTTAGTTATTTCTTTTTTAAAAAACATTTATTTATTTATTTATTTATTTATTTAGGCTGGGGTGGGGAGGGAGAAGGGTGGGTGGGCCACTTCCACTGGTCTTTTGTTTGTCTAGTTTCATCCATCTTTGTTCTTTTGCCCGTGTGGGCCTCCCATCACGGTGGCCTCTGTTGTCGCAGAGCACCGGCTCTGGGCGCATGCGCGCCAGAGCTCTGGCTCAGTAATTGGACACATCGGTCCAGATGCTCCGCGGCACATGGGATCTTCTGAGGCCAGGGATCGAACCAGCGCCCCTTGTACTGCAAGGTGGTGTCCTTACCCACTGGACCCCAGGGAAGCCCTTAGTTACTTCTTATATGAATTACATGGTGAAATGATACTATTTTGGATATATAAAGTTAGATAAAACACATTATTCAAATTAATTTCCACCTACTTCTTTTTACTTTTTTAAAAGGGGAAAAAATTTAATTACATATGTGGCTTTGCACTGTATTTCTATTGAGCAGCACTGATAAGGAGCATATTCTTCAACCACAAAACAATCAAGAAGGGACTATCCTAGTGGTCAAGTGGTTAGGACTCCACACTCCCAGAATATAGGCAAAACACTCAGTCACATAAATCAAAGCAAGATCTTCTACGACCCGCCCTCTAGCATAACGGAAACAAAAACAAAAATAATTGTGTGGGACCTAATGAAACTGAAAAGCTTCTGCACAGCAAGAGAAACTACAAACAAGGTGAACAGACAACTCAGAGAATGGGAGAAAATAATAGCAAATGAAACAATCAACAAAGAACTAATCTCCAAAACACACAAGCAGTTCAGACAACTCAATATTGAAAAAAACAAACAATCCAATCAAAAAATGGGAAAAAGACCTAAAGAGACATCTATCCAAGGAAGACATACAGATGGTCAAAAAACACGTGAAAAGATGCTCAGCGTTGCTTATTATTAGAGAAATGCAAATCAAAACTACAATGAGGGCTTCCCTGGTGGTCCAGTGGGTAAGGACACCGCCTTGCAGTGCAAGGGGCGCCGGTTCGATCCCTGGCCTTGGAAGATCCCACGTGCCGCGGAGCAGCTGGACCGATGTGTCCAATTACCCAGCCAGAGCTCTGGCGCGCATGCGCCCAGAGCCGGTGCTCTGCGACAACAGAGGCCACCACGATGGGAGGTCCACACGGTACAAAGAACAAAAACGATGGCTGAAAATAAATGAAGAACCAATAGAAGTGGTCTGCCTGCTCCCCTCCCCCACCCACCCCCAATAATAAATAAATAAATAAATCTTAAAAAAAAAAAAACCTACAATGAGATATCACCTAACACCAGTCAGAACGGCCATCATCAAAAAAATCTATAGAAAATAAATGCTGGAGAGGGTGTGGAGAAAAGGGAACACTCTTGCATTGCTGGTGGGAATGTAAATTGATAAAACCACTATTGAAGACAGTATGGAGATTCCGCTAAAAACTAAGAATAGAAGCACCATATGACCCAGCAATCCCACTATTAGGTTTATACCCTGATGAAATCAAAACTGAAAGAGACACTTGTACCCTAATGTTCACTGCAGCTCTCTACACAGTAGCTAGACCATGGTAGCAACCTAGATGCCCATCAACAAATAAATGGATAAAGCAGCTCTGGTACATGCATACAATGGAATACTTCTCAGCTGCCAAAAGAAATGCAGAAGATTCAGTCCTAATGAGATGGATGAATCTAGAATCTATTTCGCCTTTTATAGAAAAAAAATTTGGTTCAGAGCCTTAAGTACAAATATTAGAAAGGAGTAAAGAGTGAAAAATAACAGATTAAACACCTACATCAAGAAATTTGACAAAGAACAGCAAAATAAACCGAAAGAAAATCAACAAAGGGAAATAATAAAGAGCAAACAGATGGACAAGATCAGGCTCCTTTAGAGGGGTACGGTCATAGACAAACAACAAACAGTAATGAAATAGAAATTGAGCATATGCTAGAAAGGATTAGCAAAGCTCAAAAAGTGGTATTTTGAAAAATCTTAAACAACGAAAACAGACTTCTAGTGAAATAATAATAAAATAAGTAGAAAGAAGAATGAAGAACCAATATTAGGACCATCACTGCTGTCACTACAGACATTAAAAAGATAGAAGCAGGGCTTCCCCTGGTGGTCCAGTGGGTAAGGACACCGCCTTGTAGTGCAAGGGGTGCTGGTTCAATCCCTGGACTGGGAAGATTCCACGTGGCGCAGAGCGGCTGGACCCATGTGTCCAATTACCGAGCCGGAGCTCTGGCGCGCATGGGCCCAGAGCCGGTGCTCTGTGACAACAGAGGCCGCTGTGATGGGAGGCCCACAGGAGCTAAAGAACAAAGATGGATGAAAATAGAGAAATGAAAGACCAATAGAAGTGGCCCGCCCATCCCCCTCCCTCCCCACCCCACCCCCAAAAGATAAATAAATAAATTAATCAATTAAAAAAAAAGATAGGAGCATAATATGGCTTTGAAAGATTCTACTGTGACCAAGGTTGAAAGTACTGGCTTCAGTATTAACTGTATAAATCTTGACCTGAGTAACAAATCATATGGAGATGTGATTAACCATAGGTCAAAATTTCTGAGCGCAATAATTCAGGGAAACCATAAAGAAATTTGGAACAACTGAGGAAAAAAAGACAGGAGCATCATTTGAAAAGTCATATGCTAACAAAATTTAGGAAAAGAATCAACAAATTTTGATTTGTTTTGATAAAAGATAAAATTATAACCTCAAAATTGACTCAAGGAAAAACAGCAAACATGAATAATCCAATAACCTATAAAATGATAGATTTAGTAAGGAAACTCTGACCCCAAATGGGTACAATAGTGATTTCTTCCAAAATATTCAAGGAAGGCATAGTTCCAGTATTATACAACATCTTCTGGAAAATGAAAAACAAGGAAACACTGCTACAATACCAAAACTGGACAGATAACTGAGTCTTTCTCTTTGAGAAGGCATTCTTACTAGAATGATACCAAACCAGAGCACATCTGAGAGTAAAAGAAAATAATAATGATATCAGGATGACAAGTATTAACTGTGGTTGTTCCAGGCAAATCAGGACATAGGTTCCCCTTAATCTCACTCATAAACATAGATGCAAAAAATTTTAACAAAAATTAGGACACACAAACTAGCAATACATAAAAATGACAATAATATCTGATAACCATGTTGGGTTTATCTGGAATACAAATTATTTTAACTCTAAAAATAAATTAATGTGATTCGCCACATGAACAGATTAAAGCAAAAAAACACATGATCATCTCAATATATGTGGAAAAGATTTTGATACAATCAACATCCATTCATGATGGAAAAAGAAAAAAGAAAAAACCTCTTGCTGACCTAGGAATAGAAGGGAACTTCCTTAATCTGATAAGGGATACGTGCACTATACTTACAGGAACAACATACTCAATGGTAAAATGATTGAATCTTTCTCTTTGAGATCTGTAACAAGACAAGGATGCATGATACCACTATGTCTATTTAATAGTGTAGTGATGTCCTAGCCTGTATAGCAAAAAAAAGAGGAAAAAATAAAGATATGAAAAAAGTAGAAGCAAAATGTCATTATTTGCAGATGGGTTTACCTGTATATGTATAAAGTTTAAAAAGATCTATAGGTGAAGCTTAAACACTGATAAGAGCTTATAAATTCACTGGATACAAAATCGTTTTAAAAAACTATGTCAAAAATATTCTGAGCGCAATAATTCAGGGAAACCATAAAGAAATTTGGAACAACTGAGGAAAAGACAGGAGCATCATTTGAAAAGTCATATGCTAACAAAATTTAGGAAAAGAATCAACAAATTTTGATTTGTTTTGATAAAAGATAAAATTATAACCTCAAAATTGACTCAAGGAAAAACAGCAAACATGAATAATCCAATAACCTATAAAATGATAGATTTAGTAAGGAAACTCTGACCCCAAATGGGTACAATAGTGATTTCTTCCAAAATATTCAAGGAAGGCATAGTTCCAGTATTATACAACATCTTCTGGAAAATGAAAAACAAGGAAACACTGCTACAATACCAAAACTGGACAGATAACTGAGTCTTTCTCTTTGAGAAGGCATTCTTACTAGAATGATACCAAACCAGAGCACATCTGAGAGTAAAAGAAAATAATAATGATATCAGGATGACAAGTATTAACTGTGGTTGTTCCAGGCAAATCAGGACATAGGTTCCCCTTAATCTCACTCATAAACATAGATGCAAAAATTGTAACAAAAATTAGGACACACAAACTAGCAATACATAAAAATGACAATAATATCTGATAACCATGTTGGGTTTATCTGGAATACAAATTATTTTAACTCTAAAAATAAATTAATGTGATTCGCCACATGAACAGATTAAAGCAAAAAAACACATGATCATCTCAATATATGTGGAAAAGATTTTGATACAATCAACATCCATTCATGATGGAAAAAGAAAAAAGAAAAAACCTCTTGCTGACCTAGGAATAGAAGGGAACTTCCTTAATCTGATAAGGGATACGTGCACTATACTTACAGGAACAACATACTCAATGGTAAAATGATTGAATCTTTCTCTTTGAGATCTGTAACAAGACAAGGATGCATGATACCACTATGTCTATTTAATAGTGTAGTGATGTCCTAGCCTGTATAGCAAAAAAAAGAGGAAAAAATAAAGATATGAAAAAAGTAGAAGCAAAATGTCATTATTTGCAGATGGGTTTACCTGTATATGTATAAAGTTTAAAAAGATCTATAGGTGAAGCTTAAACACTGATAAGAGCTTATAAATTCACTGGATACAAAATCGATCTATAAAAATTATATTTATCTATGTCAGAAAAATATATTAGTATGAATTTTAAAGAAGATACCATTATTAATATTACACTGAAATACACACTTCAGAAGAATAAATATAACACAAGATGTAAAAGCTTTCTACGGAGGAAATTTTAAACTTAATCGAGAGACATTAAAGAAATAAAAAAGGACATACAAAATTCATGGATTATATCTTAAAAGGATACCATTAGACTTAAGATAATTTATAGAAACAATGCAATCCCAAACCCCCAAACTTCTGGGGTTGGGACAGAAATTGACAAGTTGATTTAGAATTTATGTGGATAAAGAATAGCCAAGACACTCAAGAGTGTCTTGGATACTCTGGGACAAGGTGGGAGAATTTGGTCTACTAGATATATAAATATATTATCACAAGGATGAACTATAGAATTTAAGATAGTGTGATACTGGTTCAAAAAAAGACAAACATATCAATGGAACAGAATAGAGAGCCTAGAAAGGGACCCAAAGCCACATATAAATGAATCCTTGAAATACGATTGCTATAGTAATGCCATTCAATGGGGAAAGGACAGATTTTCTCAACATGCTGCTGGTACAAATAAGTACCAATATGGAAACAAAGCAGAGTCCTACTTTATACTGTCCCAGGTCAATGAAACACATCAATGTGGAAACCAAAATTATAAAGTTATTAGACAGTATTAATATATGAGAAAACCTCATGACCTTGAGGTAGGGAAGTAGGAAATTACTAAATATGACATAAAAAGCACTACTAATAAAGATAAGAGAAAACTTTGGTTCCTCAAAAGATACCATGAATTGGCAGAATAAGAAGTGGGAGAAAATACATGCAACATATGCAATCTGCAAAGAATTTGGAGAAATTCTACAAATACCCAACTTGGATAACTGAACTTATTGAATCTACGCAGTATCTTTTGTGTGAAAAGTGCACAGTGCTTATCTCTATAACTACTTTTGAGAACTTTATATATTTTATTAAACTAAGCTTATTTTCACTAAAAAAAAAAAAAAAGAAAGAAAGTTAACAGACAAACCCAGAGCAAAAGGGTGGATGAGTGCTTCACATCTGAGGAAATCCAAACGGTTGATAAACATATAAAAAATCCTCAACCCTGTTAGTCATCAGCACACAAGGCAGGATTTAGAAAAACTGGATTTAGGAAAGGCAGAAGAACCAGTGATCAAATTGCCAACACCTGCTGGATCATAGAAAGAGCAAGGGAATTCCAGAAAAACATCTACTTCTGTTTCATTGACTATTGCTAAAGTTTTTGACTATGTGGATCACAACAAACTGTGGAAAATTTTTAGAGATGAAAATACCAGACCATTTCACCTGACTCCTGAGAAACCTGTATTCAGGACAAGAAGCAACAGTTAGAACTGAACATAGAACAACAGACTAGTTCCAAATTAGGAAAGGAGTATGTCAAAGCTGTTGTCACTCTGCTTATTTAACTTACATGCAGAGTATATCATACAAAATGCTATGCTGGATGAAGCACAAGCTGAAATCAAGATTACCTGGAGAAATATCAATCACCTCAAGTATGCAGATGACACCACCCTAATGGCAGAAAGCAAAGAGGAACTAAGGAGCCTCTTGATGAAGGTAAAAGAGAAGACTGAAAAAGCTGGCCTAAAACTCAACATTCAGAAAATGAAGATCATGGCATCTGGTCCCATCACTTCCTGGGAAATAGATGGGCAAACAATGGAAACAGTGACAGACTTTATTTCCTTGGGCTCCAAAATCACTGCGGATGGTGACCACAGCCATGAAATTAAAAGACACTTGTTCTTTGGAAGAAAAGCTATGACAAACCTAGATAGCATATTAAAAAGCAGACATCACTTTGCTGACAAAAGTCCATATAATCAAAGCTATGGTTAAAATGAGAAGAACTTGCTAAAGAAGTGGAAAGAAAATACATGCAACATATGCAATCTGCAAAGAATTTGGAGAAATTCTACAAATACCCAACTTGGATAACTGAACTTATTGAATCTACGCAGTATCTTTTGTGTGAAAAGTGCACAGTGCTTATCTCTATAACTACTTTTGAGAACTTTATATATTTTATTAAACTAAGCTTATTTTCACTAAAAAAAAAAAAAAAGAAAGAAAGTTAACAGACAAACCCAGAGCAAAAGGGTGGATGAGTGCTTCACATCTGAGGAAATCCAAACGGTTGATAAACATATAAAAAATCCTCAACCCTGTTAGTCATCAGCACACAAGGCAGGATTTAGAAAAACTGGATTTAGGAAAGGCAGAAGAACCAGTGATCAAATTGCCAACACCTGCTGGATCATAGAAAGAGCAAGGGAATTCCAGAAAAACATCTACTTCTGTTTCATTGACTATTGCTAAAGTTTTTGACTATGTGGATCACAACAAACTGTGGAAAATTTTTAGAGATGAAAATACCAGACCATTTCACCTGACTCCTGAGAAACCTGTATTCAGGACAAGAAGCAACAGTTAGAACTGAACATAGAACAACAGACTAGTTCCAAATTAGGAAAGGAGTATGTCAAAGCTGTTGTCACTCTGCTTATTTAACTTACATGCAGAGTATATCATACAAAATGCTATGCTGGATGAAGCACAAGCTGAAATCAAGATTACCTGGAGAAATATCAATCACCTCAAGTATGCAGATGACACCACCCTAATGGCAGAAAGCAAAGAGGAACTAAGGAGCCTCTTGATGAAGGTAAAAGAGAAGACTGAAAAAGCTGGCCTAAAACTCAACATTCAGAAAATGAAGATCATGGCATCTGGTCCCATCACTTCCTGGGAAATAGATGGGCAAACAATGGAAACAGTGACAGACTTTATTTCCTTGGGCTCCAAAATCACTGCGGATGGTGACCACAGCCATGAAATTAAAAGACACTTGTTCTTTGGAAGAAAAGCTATGACAAACCTAGATAGCATATTAAAAAGCAGACATCACTTTGCTGACAAAAGTCCATATAATCAAAGCTATGGTTTTCCAAGTAATCATGCATGGATGTGAAAACTGGAGAAGGCTGAGTGTAGATGAATTGATGCCTTTGAACTGTGGTGTTGGAGAAGACTCTTGAGAGTCCCTTGAACTGCAAGGAGATCAAACCAGTCAATCCTAAAGGAAATCAACCCTGAATATTCAGTGGAAGGACTGATACTGAAGCTGAAGCTCCAATACTTTGGCCACCTGATGCAAAGAGACAACTCACTGGAAAAGACCCTGATGTAGGGAAAATAGAAGGCAGAAGGAGAAGGAGATGACAGAGGATGAGATGGTTGGATGGCATCACTGAGTCAATACACATGAGTTTGAGCAAGCTCCAGAAGATGGTGAAAGACAGGGCAGCCTAGCATGCTGCAGTCCATGGGGTTGCAAAGAGTCAGACATGACTGGATGACTGAAGTGAATTCAACAAAAGGGAGATTTAAATCACGATAAGATATTATTATCACAATGTCTACCAAATTAGTAAAATATTTTCAAGTCTAGAAAACCAAAGAGAATGATAAAAACTTTTGGAATGAAGACAGTTTAGCAAGATGGTAGAATGATTCATTACCTTTTCCTCCAGCTTCTTTTCCTCCCACCCCGAGCGAACTCCATGGCAGATCTAAATCGATTTAGCTGACATTCTCAAACATCATGGCCAGAGTCTGCCATGAGCAATAGGTTTCCAGCCACTAGAGCCATCTTCACATGGTGCTTCCTCCTGCTTGCTGCCTGACTGCCTTGCATCCAAGCCCAGAATATTTACTTTCCCAAGATTCCCAAGCTAATCCCCTATCTCTCACCCAGGCCTCCCAGGACACAGGCAGGAAGCTGATGTGGCTCACCACAGAAACCTTTGGGCCTGGTACACATGCTCTCATTAACAGACAAAACTGCAGGTATAACCAAGCCATACGGAGGGCAGACATTGCTCTCTGGGTGGGTAAGGAGGCTGGAGGGCCACACAGAGGTGACCATGAACTGAGTCTAAGAATTAGGAGGCATTTACCAGGCAGTGAGGGGTCAAGGAGCCCCAGGTGAAGGAGGATCAGGATCAGGGTGGAGAGAACTCAGGGACTGGTACTCTGAGGGCCCTGTTGCTACATTGAGTAAACCTCAAGAAGAGTCCCAGGTCATACAAATATATATGTATATATATATGTGTATAGGTATATATATATATACACACACACATATACATATATATAATATAAAATTTACCTTTTAAGTCATTTTACATGTACAGTTCAGTGTCATTAAGTACATTCATACTGTTGTACAACCATCGCCACCATCCATCTCCTTTTCTATCTTCCCAGACAGAAACTCTGTACCTAAGAAAGGATAACTCCTCATTTACCCTTGCCTCCCAGGCTGTGCCAACCACCTGGTTACTTGAAGTAGATCAAGTACATAAAGAGACTGCAACATTTGTCCTTTTGTGTCTGGTATATTCACTTAGCACAATGTCTTCGAGTTTCATCCATGCTGTAGCATGTACCAGCACTCCCTTCCTTTTTAAGGCTAAATAACATTCCACACATGCATTTACCATAGTTTATCCATGTGTCTATTGATGAGCACTTGGGTAGTTCCATTTTTTGGCTATTGTGAATAATGTTGCTACTGTAGAATGAATGTTTTTGTCCTTCCAAAATTCATATGCTGAAATCCCATCCCCGAGATGATGTTATCTGGAGGTGGAGTCTTTGAAGACAAGTAAGTCATGAGGACAGAGACTACATGAATGGGATTTGTTTTTTATAAAAGAGACTGCAGGGAACTCCCTTGCTTCTTCTTTCATGTGTTACAGTGAAAAGACAATCATTTATAAACCAAGAAACACCCCTGCATCAATACCAAATCGGCTAGCATCTTGATCTTGGGCTTTTCAGCTTCCAAAACTGTAAGAAATAAATCTCTGTTGTTTATTATGTACCCTGTCTATGGTGTTTTGTTAAAGTGGCCCACACAGACTAAGACAGCTACTATGAAAATTGGTGTATAAATAAAGACTAGATGCTTCAAAGCGAGGAACTAATGCACTTTCGGTTAAGAAAAGCACCATTAGAGAATTCTTTGGCAGTCCAGTGGGAGGACTCTAAGCATCCACTGCCTGGGGTCCAAGTTCAGTCCCTGATTGGGGAACTAAATTCCCACGTGACACGTGGTACAGCCAAAGAAAAAAGAAAGGAAGGCAGAAAGAAACCATCAGAGATGCCAGTACAATTACAACTACCAAGTCTTGAGAGATCTGTAGGCTCCAAATCCACTTCCCACCTGTGGTCCCTGACATCATGGCCCTGTTGACACATTCACCTGGCCAGAAATGAAGTGTGACATTCCTAGCCACAGGTCTCCTAAACTCAACTCAGCCTCATGGAGTACTAGGCACATTCAATGGAATGATAGGAATATGACTCAGTAGTTGCGCCTGAAAAACTTACCAATGTTGAAAAAGTCTTTTGCAAACCTGTGAGACTTCAGTACATGTGGAAGACACAAGGGTCACGCAAATGTTTTGACCTACATTCCAACAAATCCATGATAAAACAGTTTATGTAAAAAACCAAATTCAGGGTCCTGTGCACAGGGGAGAGGAGGACAGGCAGCACCCAGGAGGCAGCACAGCTCAGAGAGGGCAACTGTCCAGGATCTGAAGAGCTGAAGCTCCTAAAGAAGTGTCCCCTGGGGGAAGATGTGTGTGAGTCAGAGACAAAAAATGTATGATGAGAATGTATCCACACCCTCCTCTCTCAGTCTCAAGGAACTGCCCTCCACTTCTGCAGGAATGGAGTTTTACCCATACCTGACAGGTCTCCTACAAGAGATGGACAAGGTGCTTGAAATGGAAAGCAAATGTGTGAAAGGCATGGAGGGACCTCAGCAGGGACCACAGCAGCCAGACTTAGGGTGCTTGGTAACTGTAAGGGGCTATGGGAAGACCCCCGAGAGGCAGGCACACAATGAACATCACTTTTATTTTTTGTAATTACTGCCTTAAACTGTGTCCCTTCCCAGACTGGCCAACTTCTTAGACTCTCTACTCTTGAGTCACTTGAGATATAAAAGAAATGAGAGCAGCGTAGAGACAATTTGACATGTGTTTCTTCCCTCCCCTGGGCTGGGTGTATTGAGGTGAGGATGAATGAGACCCACGGCTCCTGCATGCCTACTGCCATCCTCTTACTGGTTGCTGCTCTTCAGCCTCGGCTTACCTGGCTGTGAGGTTCTCTGTGGTGGTGGGTCCCCAGGGGGCACATGTATGCATCCTTCAGGACTCCCTAAGGAACAAGAAGGCACTCCCTGCTTCACAGCTCTCCATCAAGTGAAAACCCTTTGCTTGACCTTTTGCGAGCCCCCAGCTCCAGTCACTGTGGTCACCCTGCGATCTTTTCCTCTCGGGACCTCTTGCCTGGCAGGCAGTCTTCCTCACTTAGGTTGCAGTCTTTCTAATTTACAGGTGTCCACTCAGGCCAGAAGAAACTACACATTCTTTCTCCACCACATTCTTTCTCTTTCTGTGGGAGCACAGAAGACTCCTGGCCCCCTGTCCCAATAGTCTTCTTGGCTCAGAGAGGCACAGGATTAAATGTCGGCTCTCTTTTCCAGGGCAATAAAGTAAAATCCTACCCGGTTAAACTGTCATTTAGTCTTTAGGGGGTAGTTGAGAACAAGCCTGTGGTGTGGTGTTTAGTCCCTATGTTGTGTCAGGCTCTTTTGTGACCCTTTGGACTGTAGTCTGCCAGGCTCTTCTGTCCGTGGGATTTCTCAGGCAGGAATAATACTGGAGTGGGTTGCCACTTCTCCGGCCCGGGGAATTTGTAGTAGGACATTGATGAGAATGCCACACCCTCCTCTGTCAGTCTCAAGGAACTGCCCTCCACTTCTGCAGGAATGGAGTTTTACCCATACCTGACAGGTCTCCTACAAGAGATGGACAAGGTGCTTGAAATGGAAAGCAAATGTGTGAAAGGCATGGAGGGACCTCAGCAGGGACCACAGCAGCCAGACTTAGGGTGCTTGGTAACTGTAAGGGGCTATGGGAAGACCCCCGAGAGGCAGGCACACAATGAACATCACTTTTATTTTTTGTAATTACTGCCTTAAACTGTGTCCCTTCCCAGACTGGCCAACTTCTTAGACTCTCTACTCTTGAGTCACTTGAGATATAAAAGAAATGAGAGCAGCGTAGAGACAATTTGACATGTGTTTCTTCCCTCCCCTGGGCTGGGTGTATTGAGGTGAGGATGAATGAGACCCACGGCTCCTGCATGCCTACTGCCATCCTCTTACTGGTTGCTGCTCTTCAGCCTCGGCTTACCTGGCTGTGAGGTTCTCTGTGGTGGTGGGTCCCCAGGGGGCACATGTATGCATCCTTCAGGACTCCCTAAGGAACAAGAAGGCACTCCCTGCTTCACAGCTCTCCATCAAGTGAAAACCCTTTGCTTGACCTTTTGCGAGCCCCCAGCTCCAGTCACTGTGGTCACCCTGCGATCTTTTCCTCTCGGGACCTCTTGCCTGGCAGGCAGTCTTCCTCACTTAGGTTGCAGTCTTTCTAATTTACAGGTGTCCACTCAGGCCAGAAGAAACTACACATTCTTTCTCCACCACATTCTTTCTCTTTCTGTGGGAGCACAGAAGACTCCTGGCCCCCTGTCCCAATAGTCTTCTTGGCTCAGAGAGGCACAGGATTAAATGTCGGCTCTCTTTTCCAGGGCAATAAAGTAAAATCCTACCCGGTTAAACTGTCATTTAGTCTTTAGGGGGTAGTTGAGAACAAGCCTGTGGTGTGGTGTTTAGTCCCTATGTTGTGTCAGGCTCTTTTGTGACCCTTTGGACTGTAGTCTGCCAGG
The DNA here is from genome assembly GCA_022376925.1 of Tragulus kanchil. Classification (NCBI taxonomy): domain Eukaryota; kingdom Metazoa; phylum Chordata; class Mammalia; order Artiodactyla; family Tragulidae; genus Tragulus; species Tragulus kanchil. The sequence goes on along the minus strand of JAIOJX010000029.1, from coordinate 48,278,684 downwards.
CTCTTCTGTCCGTGGGATTTCTCAGGCAGGAATAATACTGGAGTGGGTTGCCACTTCTCCGGGGGATCTTCCTGACCCAGGGGTTGAACCAATTGGCTTCTGCATTGGCAGATGGATTCTTTACCTCTGAGCCACCTGGGAAGCAGCACTGCAGGTGCTTAGAGTCTGGCCATTAGAGCGGCTTTATACTGAATCTGACAGGAGGGTCTTAGAACGAAAAAAAATGAGCACATTTCATATTGTGTGCTGTGGGCTACCCTCTTCCTATCCTCTACACCCCTGAGTATGGCTCCCAGGAGGTGCAGGAAGGCAGGAGGGGTGAGAGGGAACCAAAGGTCTATTTAAACAGGGGTGAAGGGGTTTGCGGGACCAGGATCCCAAACTACAAGGACCACTTGTTTCCCGGAATGGAAGGAGCCCTGTGGATCCTCAGCAGAGATTTTCTTAGGAGGAGAACCAGGTTATGTTTCTCCTAGAGTTTAGTCCAAGTAGGCTGACCACTGGAGGGACAAATATGGGGTGATATGAGCAGAGAGGTGTCCAGAAAGACCCCTCTGATAGCTGTGGGATTATAGGGTGGGAGGTCGCCCTGGAAGCTGTGGTGGGAATTCAGGCAGCCAGGGTCAGGCTGTGGCTGCCCATGGGAATGATAGGAAATGGACAGAGTAGAGTAGAGAGGTACTAAGATGCAGATGCAGGCAACGGGGAGAAAGCAATGAGCAGGAGGGGGAGGCCGATGGTGGCAACACAGACAGGGAGAAGGAGCAGGGTCTGGGTGAACTTGCTCAGGGCATAGGATAGGGAAACACTCAAAGAAAGAATCTCAAGAGGAACCAAACCCATAGCATTAAAATATAAATTGCAGACTGTGGGAATCACAACCCAGACCCAAGTCAGATGGAGAAACCGCTAGAAACCCAATGCTGCATACAAAGTGACTCTTTACAAAACGATTATTTTCCCCAGGGTAGAAGGAACCCCTCTGAAATCTGATACAAATAAAAATGGTGTCACACTCCCTGTGAGCTCTGCTCAGAGGCTCCTTAGAGGTCCCCGTTATTAAGATAAATAACTCCATAATAGGGTAGATAAAGATAAACTGCTACATAAATATCACAGTTGTTGGTAACCCTGAGACCAAGCAGCCTGGCTCAGAAGCCAAATGTTCAACAGCTGAGATCCGGGTGGCACAGAGCAGTCCCCGGAACATAAGGAGGAGAACTGAGACCAAGGACCTGAGCACAGCTCTGTGCCCTGGGAGGGCAAAGGCCTGGACTCAGGGACTCCACACAAGGTTGTGAGGATCTGTGGGACGCTCAGGAAGGACTCCAGGGCATCATCCAGGGCTTTCAGGAAGATACCCAACACCCTCAAGAACCCGTTACAATCTATTGCTAGGATGTGCTCTACCACCCCCTGACCCCCCACCAGTCCCTTGAAGAAATCATAAATTTGGATCAGACATGAGGAAGGTGGATGGTACATGGCAAGTGTGGTGCTCAGTCTGGGCAGTGGGCACCCCAGCCCGGTTGGCAGCTTACCTGGGATGTGGCTGGGTGTGTGTGTGTCAACGTTTGCAGGAGCTCCTGTGGACCAGAGACAAGAGAAGGCAGTCAGCCTTGGGGGAGGCTGGAAAGGCAACGGGGCCTCTGTGACTGAGCAGGTTCAGGTGGCCACTCTGCCCCAGCCCTGGAGGGGCTGGTTGCAGGGAAGGGGGAAGGAACTGGGAAATGGGGGCAGCAATGAGGCTCCTATTTCGGGAAAGAGAAAGACATGGTTACTCACTCTTACCTGGAGTGGGCTCTGCTGGGGGTGTGGAGACCCCAGTGTTGGAGGGACCCTCCCTGGTCTCACACATCTCAAGCTTCTTCAGATTTCTACTGACAGACAGAGACACATTAAAGATATTGACAGGGGTTTCCCTGGTGGTCCAGTGGGTAAGGACACTGCCTTGCAGTGCAAGGGTGGTTCGATCCTGGCCTGGGAAGATCCCATGTGCGGAGCGGCTGGACCAATGTGTCCTCACGAGCTCTGGGGCATGCGCCCAGAGCTGAAAAGACAGAGACCCTCTGAAATCTGATACAAATAAAATGGTGTCACACTCCCTGTGAGCTCTGCTCAGAGGCTCCTTAGAGGTCCCCGTTATTAAGATAAATAACTCCATAATAGGGTAGATAAAGATAAACTGCTACATAAATATCACAGTTGTTGGTAACCCTGAGACCAAGCAGCCTGGCTCAGAAGCCAAATGTTCAACAGCTGAGATCCGGGTGGCACAGAGCAGTCCCGGAACATAAGGAGGAGAACTGAGACCAAGGACCTGAGCACAGCTCTGTGCCCTGGGAGGGCAAAGGCCTGGACTCAGGGACTCCACACAAGGTTGTGAGGATCTGTGGGACGCTCAGGAAGGACTCCAGGGCATCATCCAGGGCTTTCAGGAAGATACCCAACACCCTCAAGAACCCGTTACAATCTATTGCTAGGATGTGCTCTACCACCCCCTGACCCCCCACCAGTCCCTTGAAGAAATCATAAATTTGGATCAGACATGAGGAAGGTGGATGGTACATGGCAAGTGTGGTGCTCAGTCTGGGCAGTGGGCACCCCAGCCCGGTTGGCAGCTTACCTGGGATGTGGCTGGGTGTGTGTGTGTCAACGTTTGCAGGAGCTCCTGTGGACCAGAGACAAGAGAAGGCAGTCAGCCTTGGGGGAGGCTGGAAAGGCAACGGGGCCTCTGTGACTGAGCAGGTTCAGGTGGCCACTCTGCCCCAGCCCTGGAGGGGCTGGTTGCAGGGAAGGGGGAAGGAACTGGGAAATGGGGGCAGCAATGAGGCTCCTATTTCGGGAAAGAGAAAGACATGGTTACTCACTCTTACCTGGAGTGGGCTCTGCTGGGGGTGTGGAGACCCCAGTGTTGGAGGGACCCTCCCTGGTCTCACACATCTCAAGCTTCTTCAGATTTCTACTGACAGACAGAGACACATTAAAGATATTGACAGGGGTTTCCCTGGTGGTCCAGTGGGTAAGGACACTGCCTTGCAGTGCAAGGGATGCCGATTCGAGCCCTGGCCTGGGAAGATCCCATGTGCCGCGGAGCGGCTGGACCAATGTGTCCAACTACCAAGCCGGAGCTCTGGAGCGCATGCGCCCAGAGCCGGTGCTCTGCGACAACAGAGGCCACCGGGATGGGAGGCCAACAAGGGGCCAAAAGAACAAAGATGGATGAAAATAGATAAATGAAAGACCAATAGAAGTGGCCCACCAGCTCTCCACCCTCCCCAACCCGTCCCCCCTTCAAAAAGAAAAAGATACTGACAAACTTCTCTCAGATGTTTCAGCAGGCAGCCAGTTAGACTCCAGATGGGTCTTTCTCTGCAGGGACCAAGAGAGTGTGTGCAGGGCTGGGGAGGGGCTGCCCTTCTCGTGGTCCCCTGTCACCCCTCCTGCCTCCTGTCCGGAGAGGTCCCCAGCAGAGTCCTCCGCCATCCCCCACAGCCCTCCGCCTCACCAGCTCTGTCCTGACCCCAACCTCGGGAAGAGCCCAGCTGTCCTAAAGGCACCCTCCGAGCTGGTCACAGCACGTTCCAGCAAAGCCCAGACAAGGCAGGGCTCAGCAGGAAAATGAAGAAGTGGGAGGCAGAGGGATCGCCACATTTCTGAGCTGCTGGGAGCAACTGTGGTTCTCCCTGATCCTATGGAAATCTGAAATGGCCTGGCCTTTCTTTTAGGCCCTGTGGAGTGGGGGAGGGGACAGGTTGGGAAATGGGGTGATGGTGGGGTGTGTGAAGAAGCCCTAGATGGGCTGATACCCTTTCCTGATATGGAAACCTCTGCAACAAGCAAATCAACCTAATCATAATTTTCTAGAATTCAAGATCAGTAAAACGTGAAAAACTGTTCTCAGAGGGTTTCTTTCCTCTCTTCTTTTTTGGCTACACAGCTTATCAGGTCTTTGTTTCCTGACCAGCAACCAAACCTGTGCCCTTGGCAGTGAAAGCTCAGAGTCCTAACCACTGGGTCACCAGGGAATTCTCTCAGAGGGTTCCACCTTAATTAACCTTACCAAGGAAGATAACAGCCACTGACTACTGAACAGAGTGGGTGCAGGTGAGGGGGCAGCCTGGCTCTGAGTTCCCCCAGGCTCCTCTGTGCCTCTGCCCAGCTGGGATCTGGTCCTTTTGTCCTCTGACAACTCTGACTCTCTGCCAACCACCCTCACTGGCCTCCTGCTTTCTGCTTAACAGGAAGACAAGATTCTGCCTGGGAAAATCGTCTGTGTGTGCTGACTCGCTTGGTTGTGTCTGACTCTTTTGTGACCCCATGGACTGTAGCCCACAAGGCTCCTCTGTCCATGGGATTCTCCAGGCAAGAATACTGGAGTGGGTTGCTATTTCCTTCTCCAGAGGATCTTCCCAACCCAGGGATCGAAACCACACCTCCTTAGTCTCCTGCATTGGCGAGCGTATTCGTTACTACTGCATCTGGGAAGAAAATCATAAGGAAAAGAAAACACGTTTACAGAATTGTATCAGGCTTCCCTGATAGCTCAACTGATAAAGAATCTCATCTGGGAACATAACGTATCTGTAAACAACAAAACTCTGTAAAAGTTAAAAGTAAAATGAAAGTTTAAAAAAACAAAACAAAAAGAATCTGCCTGTGATGCAGGAAACCCTGCTTTGAAACCTTGGTCAGGAAGATCCCCTGGAGAAAGGTCAGGCCTCTCACTTTAGTATTCTTGGGCTTCCCTGCTGGCTCAGAAGAATCTGCCTGCAATGTGGGAGAACTGGGTTCAATCCTTGGGTTGGGTAGATCCCCTACTGTGTTTATTGGGTCTCCCCAGGTGGCGCTAGGGAAAGAACCTGGCTGCCAATGCAGGAGACACAGAGAAGTGGGTTTGATCTCTGGGTCAGAGACGTGAGTTTGATCCCTTGGTTGGGAAGATCCCCTGGAGGAGGGCATGGAAACCTACTCCAGTATGCTTACCTGGAGAATCCTTATGGATAGAGGAGCTTGGTGGGCTCCAGTCCACAGGGACGCAAAGAGTTGGTCACAACTGGAGTGACTGAGCAAGCGAGCCTAGTGTAATCAACAGGATTGCTTCATGGTAGCTTGGCCTATACACCAATGAATGAACCATTATATACCATTACAGTATACAGTGTTACAGTCATATTCATGACATTGGACTGGGAATATTGTTATACTAAAAAAACCTATCTGTGATGATAGGCAGGTTTTCTATACAACCAATGAAGATAGCCTGGCTCTGAGTTCCCCCAGGCTCCTCTGTGCCTCTGCCCAGCTGGGATCTGGTCCTTTTGTCCTCTGACAACTCTGACTCTCTGCCAACCACCCTCACTGGCCTCCTGCTTTCTGCTTAACAGGAAGACAAGATTCTGCCTGGGAAAATCGTCTGTGTGTGCTGACTCGCTTGGTTGTGTCTGACTCTTTTGTGACCCCATGGACTGTAGCCCACAAGGCTCCTCTGTCCATGGGATTCTCCAGGCAAGAATACTGGAGTGGGTTGCTATTTCCTTCTCCAGAGGATCTTCCCAACCCAGGGATCGAAACCACACCTCCTTAGTCTCCTGCATTGGCGAGCGTATTCGTTACTACTGCATCTGGGAAGAAAATCATAAGGAAAAGAAAACACGTTTACAGAATTGTATCAGGCTTCCCTGATAGCTCAACTGATAAAGAATCTCATCTGGGAACATAACGTATCTGTAAACAACAAAACTCTGTAAAAGTTAAAAGTAAAATGAAAGTTTAAAAAAACAAAACAAAAAGAATCTGCCTGTGATGCAGGAAACCCTGCTTTGAAACCTTGGTCAGGAAGATCCCCTGGAGAAAGGTCAGGCCTCTCACTTTAGTATTCTTGGGCTTCCCTGCTGGCTCAGAAGAATCTGCCTGCAATGTGGGAGAACTGGGTTCAATCCTTGGGTTGGGTAGATCCCTACTGTGTTTATTGGGTCTCCCCAGGTGGCGCTAGGGAAAGAACCTGGCTGCCAATGCAGGAGACACAGAGAAGTGGGTTTGATCTCTGGGTCAGAGACGTGAGTTTGATCCCTTGGTTGGGAAGATCCCCTGGAGGAGGGCATGGAAACCTACTCCAGTATGCTTACCTGGAGAATCCTTATGGATAGAGGAGCTTGGTGGGCTCCAGTCCACAGGGACGCAAAGAGTTGGTCACAACTGGAGTGACTGAGCAAGCGAGCCTAGTGTAATCAACAGGATTGCTTCATGGTAGCTTGGCCTATACACCAATGAATGAACCATTATATACCATTACAGTATACAGTGTTACAGTCATATTCATGACATTGGACTGGGAATATTGTTATACTAAAAAAACCTATCTGTGATGATAGGCAGGTATGAAATTTCTCCAATTATAAGAAAGAGAGGCATACTTTACTCTAATGTAATTCTTTGAAAGCAAGGTTATGAAACAGTAAGAAAACGAGCACATGATTAATTTTATATTAAAGATTTCACTCACTTTACCCCTACATAAGCATACACTAGTTAGATCCACATATATTTATGCATTCATGACATAAACTTTTTCTTAGTTTTTCCAGTATTTCTAGGCTCTACAGCTTGCCTGTCAGTTTTTTCAAATTGTTGCTTATCTCCCAAAATTTTTCCAATATATTTATTGAATAAGAAGTCCACATATAAGTAGAACCACTCGATTTAAATTCATGTTTAAAGGTCAACTGTAATTTTTAAGAGCCTGAAACACTGTTACCAACATTGACACTTCACAGTTTGGGGGCAGTTCCTTTGAAGAGGAGGACTGTGGGGCTGAGGGCCTTACGTGCCTATCCCTTCTCGGCTCCTGCTTTTGCTGCAGATAAATGGAATGACCACAGTAGGAATGAATGCATGTCCACAATCTTTGTGTTCCAGGTGAGCAACGTGATAGGCACAAAAGCCTACACATTTATTAATAACAAGAATAATATGGCCAACCCCAGTTCCCTGGATATCCGAGCAATGCCTAGTACAACAAACAGCTCCACTCAGAAGTGCTTCCTCTGTGGCATGCCTGGCTCCAGAGCATCCTTGAGATCTTAGCTGCCCCTTCCTCTAGTTTCACAGTCCAGACGGGAGAGGCTCCCCCACTTCTGGGCTTCTCCTTCTCATCAACTCCCCATCCCACCAGGCTTATCATCCTAAACTGTGCTTCTCCATCTGCCTTCTATATTAGTCTGAGCTTGGGGAGAAGGTCCACTTGGCCCAGTTGTGCCCCCAAAAAGGTCATGTCCCTGCAGCATGGGCTAGAAAGCTGAGGGTGCACAGGTTGAGGTTGTACAGGCTCCAGGGAAGGAGTACAGAGCTGGTGAGACAGGAGACCAGGCCTCTCCATCTGGGCCCACCCGGGTGTCTTTCCTATGCTCTCTGCTCAGGTGGGCGTTTGAAACCTGATGGCACTGCCTGGCCAGCCAGAAGCGCTGAGCTGCCTTCTGTATTGATAAAACCAGGCGGTGTGGTCAGGGCCACAAGCGGAAGCACAACTGAGGTCATGGAGAGACTAAATCTGACACATGATGCCATGGAGAGGGTGGAAGAAGGGCTTGTCACGATGACTGAGGCCTGTGTCCCCGACCGTGGTGGGCACCCAGAAAAGTCCAGTAGGCCTGTGGGGGCAATTGCCTGGAAGAAGCAAGAGTGAACCTCTGGATAAATGGGCCCCACAGGGGCCAGGACCTCAGACACTGCGCCCTACTCTGAAGGTGTCTAGGTCACGGGTGAAAACAAGCCAGGCTGGCTGGGATCCTCAGGACGAGGCCCAAGGACCCTCGCTGAGCCCCATAACCAAATTTATAATTATTGAATAAGAAGTCCACTTTCCGATTTAAATTCATGTTTAAAGGTCAACTGTAATTTTAAGAGCCTGAAACACTCTTACCAACATTGACACTTCACAGTTTGGGGGCAGTTCCTTTGAAGAGGAGGACTGTGGGGCTGAGGGCCTTACGTGCCTATCCCTTCTCGGCTCCTGCTTTTGCTGCAGATAAATGGAATGACCACAGTAGGAATGAATGCATGTCCACAATCTTTGTGTTCCAGGTGAGCAACGTGATAGGCACAAAAGCCTACACATTTATTAATAACAAGAATAATATGGCCAACCCCAGTTCCCTGGATATCCGAGCAATGCCTAGTACAACAAACAGCTCCACTCAGAAGTGCTTCCTCTGTGGCATGCCTGGCTCCAGAGCATCCTTGAGATCTTAGCTGCCCCTTCCTCTAGTTTCACAGTCCAGACGGGAGAGGCTCCCCCACTTCTGGGCTTCTCCTTCTCATCAACTCCCCATCCCACCAGGCTTATCATCCTAAACTGTGCTTCTCCATCTGCCTTCTATATTAGTCTGAGCTTGGGGAGAAGGTCCACTTGGCCCAGTTGTGCCCCCAAAAAGGTCATGTCCCTGCAGCATGGGCTAGAAAGCTGAGGGTGCACAGGTTGAGGTTGTACAGGCTCCAGGGAAGGAGTACAGAGCTGGTGAGACAGGAGACCAGGCCTCTCCATCTGGGCCCCCCCGGTGTCTTTCCTATGCTCTCTGCTCAGGTGGGCGTTTGAAACCTGATGGCACTGCCTGGCCAGCCAGAAGCGCTGAGCTGCCTTCTGTATTGATAAAACCAGGCGGTGTGGTCAGGGCCACAAGCGGAAGCACAACTGAGGTCATGGAGAGACTAAATCTGACACATGATGCCATGGAGAGGGTGGAAGAAGGGCTTGTCACGATGACTGAGGCCTGTGTCCCCGACCGTGGTGGGCACCCAGAAAAGTCCAGTAGGCCTGTGGGGGCAATTGCCTGGAAGAAGCAAGAGTGAACCTCTGGATAAATGGGCCCCACAGGGGCCAGGACCTCAGACACTGCGCCCTACTCTGAAGGTGTCTAGGTCACGGGTGAAAACAAGCCAGGCTGGCTGGGATCCTCAGGACGAGGCCCAAGGACCCTCGCTGAGCCCCATAACATCTCTCCCCTGCAGACTCCAGGCCGTAGTTCTGGGGAGGCTCTCCTGCCCCAGCCCTAGCAGGGCCAGGGCTGGGAACCCTCGGCTCATTTCCCTTCATTGATCACAATCAGCCAGCCTGCAGAGGAGGTTTCCCTGGGCTGGGCTGACGCAAACACCCAGGGTAGAATCACCTCCTAACAGGAAGCCAGGCCTCTCCCAAGGGGTCAGGAGGACAGTGGCTGGTGAGGGAGGAGGGCAGGTGATTTCACCTGAAGCAGTTTCTTTAGAGTCAAGGAAAACCTCAAAGAAGACTCCTGCAGGAGGCCCGGGCTCTGCCTGGTTCCCCTGAGAGGCTGCAGGAGCTCTGTGGAGGGCACCCACCCGCCCTCCACAGGGGCACCCCTCCCTCGAATCACGTTTGCTTAGAGGAATGTGACTCTGTTCCTCACACTAGAATAGGTGCTGCACTGCACACGGTAGGCCATCCTTGCTCCCTTCCCTGCCCTTCATGGTCTCCTCCCACCACCCTGCCTCAGGAGCCTGCCCTTCTACGCTCTGTACTGTCACTCTTTCTACACCCTGGATTCTCCCAACATCCTCACCCTCTGACCCCTGGAGGCCAGCCCCTCAAGGCCATCCCTAGCAGTCAGCTCACATTCCCCAACCTTGCCAGCCTCCATGCCTCTAACCGCACCTCCTCAAACCCTCAGGGACTGACTTGGCCAATTTCCCAGGGAACGCAGAAGCTACTGTCTCCTCCTAGCACCAAACCCACTGCAACTTCCCAGCTGGACAGATGGTGTCCACCCAGGTAGCCCTCTCCTGAGCTCTCTGTTCAGGTAGACATATGATACCTGATGCTGTGATTCCTTCCTTAGACCGCCCCCTTCAGGCACCCCCGGCACAGAATACCATCCAGCTCACTCACCCATCCCCAGCTAATCTCCAACACAGAGATTCTCAAGTTTCCCTGCCTAGAAAAGACCTTCTCTGACCCCTTGACTCCTCTGGTTGCCTCTGTCTCTCCTTCCTTCCCTTCAGAATAAACCTTCGAAGAGCTGTCTTCCCTCTCTAGTGTGTGCACTAGAACTGTGCACACACCCTGCCCCATGGAGGCTCTGGTGGCCTCCTTATCAATAATCCCAGGGGCCACATCGTATCCAAACCCCGCGACTCCCCGCTCACCTCGCATCACCTCCTAATTTGTCCTTTTCCAGTGCTGTCATGGTGGGTGCTCAGTCTCTGCGGTCAGACTTGCTTGTGTTCAGTCTTGGTGACATTGCTTCCTAGCTGCAGGAACTTCACCTTTCCGAGCTTCAGATTCCTTTTCTGTAAAATGGGGTAATAAAAGTCCCTGCCTCAGGCTCCTTGTGAGGATGAAATGAATTACCCCATAAAAAGAACTCAGTGCCTGGCATCTTAGTAAGTGATGTTCAGTGAAAATTAGCCATTAGGGTCTCTCCATTCCCACACCAGCCTTCCCACTACCTGTGGTCCAGAGAACACCCCTGCCTCCTCACTGGCCAACCTGCTGTCCTGATTCTTCCCCACCATTCACCCCACAGCAGCTAGACCCTGCTTCCTGGGACCCAAAACTTCAGGGACCACACAGATCCCTAGCTGGAAACCCCATAATACTTCCAAGGCTCCTAGCATGGAACCCAAACCTCCTCCTCATTTAATAAGGTTTTATAACTATTTTTAAAACAAGAGGCAAACTACAGAGGTTAAGATTTACAATAACACTACTCAATTTTTTTCTTTGTTACAATGTAATGTGAGGTCAGGATATTAAAGAAGCCTTGCAGGAATATTCAGCCTCCATAGCTTTCAATTTCCCTCAGAAAGCCTCTTTACAAAAGAGGTTTTTCTCTATAAGAAATCACTTTTTTTTTTTTTTTTTGGTGCACAGGTCCCAAAACTCTTGCATAGAATGCAACACCAAACCACAGTTGAGTATTGAAGAAGTCCTGGGTTTCTGGGACATGAACTCCCACCCCTACTTGAGCTGAATACTTTAAATCAGAGCTTTTTAAAAAAATTCTTATTTTTTCTTTTTCATCTTTAAGTGAAAATATAATGTACAATAATATTATATGTCTTAGGTATAAGTACAGTAAGTCACAAAAGTTATATTCATTTACTGTAAAATAGTGGCTACATTCTCCATGTTGTGCAATATTCCCTTGTAGCTTAATTTATACCTAATAGCTTGTATTTCTTAGCCCCCTACTTCTATTATGCCCCTCCCCCTTTCTCTCCTCACTGATAACTGCTAGTATGTTCTCAATGTACATTGGGCATCTGCTTCTTTTTCTGTTATATTCACTAGTTTGTTGTATTTTTTTAGATTCCACATATGAGCAATATTACACAGCATTTACCTTTCTCTAACTTACTTCATTTAACATAATGCCCTCCAAGTCCATGTTGTTGTCAATGACAAAATGTCATTATTTTTTATGACTGAGTAACATTCCACTATATATGATGTACATACAGATATATATATATCTCACATTTTCTTTATCCATTCACCTGCTGATGGGCACTTAGGTTGCTTCCATACACTGGCAATCAAATCAGGACTTCCTAGATGTCATGTGAATCACCTGAGGACCTGGTCAAAAGGCAATTTTGAATCAGGAAGTCTGAGGTAAAGCCTGAGGGCCTGCACTTCACACAAGCCCCCAGCTGATGCTGAAGCCACAGTTCTGGGATCCAAGCTGAGTAGGAAGTTTTTACGTCTGTCTCTGCCCACAAGATTGTGCATCTCTTGAGTGGGACTGTGTTTGTTTTATTCACAGTGCCTGCACACATCAAGTGCTTCATGTAAGTGTGCTGAGTGAATTGTTCTTAGTGGGTATCCAGTCCTCAGCCTCCTTACGTGTCTCTGATGTCTAATTTCACTCCTGTCTTTGAGACTCTCCACTTGCTTTTTGAGGATGCTCTGGGTCCAGATCTGAGAGCTGCACCAGGACCCTACATCACAGGCATATTGTCACGACATGGCCTTACATCACAACCTCTTCACCTGCCTCTGCTGAAGCCACATCCTGGTCCTTGTCCTCACCAGATCTGCTCCTGCTCAGAAGCCTGAAACACCCAAATTCCCCTGCCTCAGCATAATCTCCTATCCTTCATCTCCCCACACTGATCATCACATCACACTGCCCTCAGCCCCTGGCTTTCCCACCTTGTCTCTCTTCTTCCTCCAACCACCAGGCCCAGTCATCTCAAAGAACGCTTCCCCACGTCCCTGTTACACTTACCTCTTAACCAGAACGCCCTGATCTGAGCCTGTGTCAGGGCCTGGCATGCCCCATGGGCAGGGACTCACCTCTTCCTTCATGGGCTGCCCTCTGGGCCCCCATCCTCCTAGTCTGCCTGCTTCCATTCTGGCTACTGCTTCTCTGTTCCTTTGTGGACCCCCCATGATCTGCCACGTTGAGCAAACACTTCCTTCCGGCCTGCATCAGCCGAATCATCTTTAGCACAGACAGGGATCCAGATCCCCTGCAACAAAACGCCTTAATTCACCGGACTGCACCTCCAGAGGCCCAGCTTGAAACCAGCTTCCTCCTCTCTTCTTTTCCCTCACCCTTCACTTGCCAGTCCCATCACTTAAACCTCTCCAGACCAGCCCCCTCCTCCTCCTTTCCAGTGATAGCTTCCTCCAGGGCCCTCCTCATCGTGTCCTGGAGTCCGGCTTCTCTGTGCTACCAGATGGACTGCCCAGGGACTGCAGCCTGGCCGCCACAGGGCTACCTCCCCACAGCACAGAGCAGAGTTGGGATGTGCTGTTATCATATTAAGAAGAAAACGGGCATCTGGCGCCTGAGCTCCATCTGCTACCCACCAGGAACAGAGAGACTAGAGGTGAAGCTGCCCAAAGCTTGTGAGACAAACCTCTGGGGGCTTTTACACCAGTAACTCAGCACTGGGAGTGGGTTCAGTGGACGAGCCCACAGGTGGACGGTTAGCCATGACAGGCTGCCAGATAAACTCCTGCCTGTTCCACTGGGCCTTCACATGGTTACCCATGCAGTGCCAGGAGGGGTGGGCAGCAGAGGGTCAGGGTTTTCCAGGGGATGGCAGGACCAGGTCCCACTGGGTAGGAGGCTCAAGGGAGCTAAGTCAGGGGGCCCCTCACTTGTCAGAGAAGACCTCTTACCTGTCCCCACTCTGCCCAGTGACCCACCTCTCTTTTGCCTCCTTGGCAAGATGAGGAGATACCCTTTGAGTAATTTTTTTTCCAAGTTTCACTGATCTTGAGCACCAGAGTGATGAATAAGTCTGTGGTTTATTATGGAGGTTCCATCTGAGATAAAGATTCTTCTGAAGCCCGCCCTTCTTTTGCTTCCCTGGGCGTGGGCATACTAAATAAAAGACGGAGGCTGCCTTGGACACTTCAGAACGCCACGAAGGATCCGAACAAGACAGAATCCATCCTGCCGGCCCAAACATGAGCAGTCTCTCCATTTTCCATCTGCTCCTGCTCCTGCTTGCACTCCATGCTCCTCAGGCAAAGGGGTCTCCCATCAAGGAACGAACCACTCAACCATACCCTAGGTTGGTGGAGGAAATTATGGGTGATCTACAGGCGATAACCGTGACTGCAGAAGTAAGTAGCTGGGATAAGGCTGACAAGGGGCAGGGAAGGACTGGCTGTTGCCTCAGATCAGTAGGACTCATGAGCTCTCTCCCTCTGACTTTCTAGGGCCCCTTGAATTCAAATGAGAAGAAGACCCTGACGGTAGAGTTCAGCCCCACACCTGGGTTCACTCAGGTGGTTCCCTTCTAGGGGCCCCTTCACTTTTTCTCCCAGCACAGAGCAGACTGCAGCCTGGCCGCCACAGGGCTACCTCCCCACAGCACAGAGCAGAGTTGGGATGTGCTGTTATCATATTAAGAAGAAAACGGGCATCTGGCGCCTGAGCTCCATCTGCTACCCACCAGGAACAGAGAGACTAGAGGTGAAGCTGCCCAAAGCTTGTGAGACAAACCTCTGGGGGCTTTTACACCAGTAACTCAGCACTGGGAGTGGGTTCAGTGGACGAGCCCACAGGTGGACGGTTAGCCATGACAGGCTGCCAGATAAACTCCTGCCTGTTCCACTGGGCCTTCACATGGTTACCCATGCAGTGCCAGGAGGGGTGGGCAGCAGAGGGTCAGGGTTTTCCAGGGGATGGCAGGACCAGGTCCCACTGGGTAGGAGGCTCAAGGGAGCTAAGTCAGGGGGCCCCTCACTTGTCAGAGAAGACCTCTTACCTGTCCCCACTCTGCCCAGTGACCCACCTCTCTTTTGCCTCCTTGGCAAGATGAGGAGATACCCTTTGAGTAATTTTTTTTCCAAGTTTCACTGATCTTGAGCACCAGAGTGATGAATAAGTCTGTGGTTTATTATGGAGGTTCCATCTGAGATAAAGATTCTTCTGAAGCCCGCCCTTCTTTCGCTTCCCCTGGGCGTGGGCATACTAAATAAAAGACGGAGGCTGCCTTGGACACTTCAGAACGCCACGAAGGATCCGAACAAGACAGAATCCATCCTGCCGGCCCAAACATGAGCAGTCTCTCCATTTTCCATCTGCTCCTGCTCCTGCTTGCACTCCATGCTCCTCAGGCAAAGGGGTCTCCCATCAAGGAACGAACCACTCAACCATACCCTAGGTTGGTGGAGGAAATTATGGGTGATCTACAGGCGATAACCGTGACTGCAGAAGTAAGTAGCTGGGATAAGGCTGACAAGGGGCAGGGAAGGACTGGCTGTTGCCTCAGATCAGTAGGACTCATGAGCTCTCTCCCTCTGACTTTCTAGGGCCCCTTGAATTCAAATGAGAAGAAGACCCTGACGGTAAGAGTTCAGCCCCACACCTGGGTTCACTCAGGTGGTTCCCTTCTACTTCCTGCCTGGGTGACCTCAGGCATGTCACTCCACCTTGACTAGGTTCCGTGTTTTCACCTCTGAATTGAACTGACAACACCTATCTCATTGCGGTTGTTGTGAGAATTACATGCACACTGTGTGCCTAGTCCCCAGACCAATCTCTGATGCTTAACAGGTGCTCAGGACATTTTCCCAGTTAAAGCTGTAATAATGAAAATGAATGTTTAAAATGACAAAACGAAAAGGCAACTCTAGGTGAATAACACCAAAGGCCTTAAGCTTGGTTTTCAGTGGGACAGCTTCTGGGCTGGCACACTAAAATTTTCCTCAAGATCATGCTTGCCACCTTCCTTTTCCTTAAATAACTGAGTCATGTTTTCCAACTCCAACCAGCCCTAGTCATAATCACTTTTAGTTATTTTTCACCTTTTTTTGCACAGCAATTCTTGGGCCAAACAAGAGGTGGGATCTCTCCTGAGTTTATTGGTCATTTGCATTTCTGCTCTCTTAGGCACTCACAGCTCACACGCTGCATCCATTTCCATGCTGGGGTCTTTGTGACTATCTTCCTGATTTCTAGGAACCCTCGATTCAGTCAAGGCCTTTTAGTTGTAAATATTCCCCTTGGCTAGCCTTTTGCCTTTTTAGAATCTGTTTTGGGAAATTTTTTTTTCTCCAAGTACAGAAAGATTCACCCAAGCCCTTCATGCGGCTCACAAGAGCCATGGGTTTGGGATGTGGGTGACGTCAGGCTTGTCTGGGGTATGCATTCACCTCCAGACCGGTGCCCTTCAGAGCAGTTCAAGGACCCATAGGGGACGAGAATGGACTAGGAAGGGGTTGTCTGGGGAGGTCCCTGAAAGCAGGCTTGGAAAACCATGAGAATGATTTCAGCCCAGCCATGGGAAGGACACTGTTAAACCTTTCTCTCTTACATGTATTCTTTGTCCCCTTAGCTTGAGCGCCTTCTGCAGCCAAACCTGAAAGCATTCATGACATTTGCCCCAGGTTCCTTTGGAAATGGTTTAAAAATCATGAAAAATCTTAAGGTATGTGAAGCTGTCAAGGGTTTGGGGATTCCAGTCTTGACCCTGCTGTGCCTCTGGCAGAGGGTAGTGGGTACTGCTTCTTATCCCGGAGAGTCTCTTGACTGTCTGCTTTGGTCTCTCCCCACAGCAATTCCAGCCTGTCCTGCCCACACCCACATCCACGGTAAGCTGCCCCCAAAATGCTCCTGCAGGTGATGCCCTCAGCCACGACCTAATCTGAGCCTGTCATTCACTTTAAAACTTAGCTCCGTCTGATGATGCCTCCTTCTTTGGTTTCTTCACAGGAAGAGCCAATCTCTATTCAAAAGGGTGATTTCCGGAAGAAATTGGAACACTATCTGAACTTCATTAGAAGCTATCTGAAGGCCAAGGGCAAATGGTAAAGCATCTGACGTGTGAAGCCAAGTTTCCTCTCCGAAGCTTTGAAATGTCAGTAACAGACTGTCCTAAATTTCTTGATGTCTCTTATACGGTCCAGGCCTGGAAGAACTTAATATTCTCCTGTGGAGTCCGACGTATTGTTAATTATTTAATTCCTGAACTGTATGGCCTCCATTTATCGTTTTGCGATTATGTTCTCATTTTTAATCTATTAAGCATATTTATTTATGTATGTATTTATTTATTACCTTGTGGAATGTGAAGGGTATTTATTTTAGCGAAGGAGCCATGCCCTGCTCCTTCTACACAAGACTCAAGATGGGAACCTGGGGGCATATTCATTTGTACCTCAGGCTTTAAAATAGTTTCTACACATCTGTGAAAATAAACCATACTCTCTGAACAAATGCTTTGTCTCAAGTGTCTCAATTTGACTCAGGTCTTAATAACTCTCTTGCCTGATGATTTAACATGCCTCCTTCCTGCATGTTCCCGGATGGGCCCTGGAACCTATGCCCTGGCACTCTGTGGTCCAATGGGGAACCAGATTGAATTTTAGAAAATGTAAATATGACCAAGTTGCTTTATACTTAATTTTCCAGTCTTGAGAATCTTCTGGACCTTACCCAGATAATTTGTTGTTGTTTAGTTGCTAAGTCATGTCCAACTCTTTGCAACCCCATGGACTGTAGCCCACCAGGCTCCTATGTCCATGGAATTTCCCAGGAGAGAACGCTAGAGCAGATTGCCATTTCCTTTTCCAGGGGATCTTCCTGACCCTGGGATCGAATCCATGTCTCCTGCATTGACAGGTGGATTCTTGACCACTAAGCCACCAGGGAAGCCCCATCCAGAGACGTAGGATAGCATAAAAGGACTGATTCCACCTAGTGCTTCTATTCCTTACTCCCACAGCTACCTACTTTCTCAGTGCTCCAGGTAACAGAAGTGCTGTGGCTTCCCAGATGAACCACACACCTTTCTTCATGCCTCTCAACCACTGCCCGCACTGTTACCACAGCTTCACAGGCCTGGATCCTGACTCAACACATCCAAGTTCATTTAAAAAGCTGTTTGCTTGAAGTAACAAGTAACACCCTGAGAATTTAAAGAGCCCCTTACCAGCATGTTTTCTAATGCCTAGTCATTAAAAGGATGAGTGAAGGTAGAGAAAGAGAAGACATAATGCAACTTTTGAATTACTAATAAAGCAGACTGAAATATTTCTTATTAAAATAGACCAGGAATAACATAATAAAAACAAGTCACTGTGCCAGAACCATACTGTCTTGATGACTGTAGCTTTGTAGTATAGTCTGAAATCAGGTACGCTGATTCCTCTAGCTCCATTCTTCTTTCTCAGGATAGCTTTGACTATTTACAGTAGCTAGGGCGTGGAATCAACCCAGATGTCCATTGACAGATGAATGGATAAAGAAGATGTGGTACATATACACCATACAATATTACTCAGCTATAAAAAGGAACATATTTGAGGGGGCTTCCCTGGTGGTCCAGTGGATAGAGTCCGCCTTGCAATGCAAGGGGAACTGGTTCGATCCCTGACCTAGGAAGATCCCACGTTCTGCAGAGCAGCTGGGCCGGTATGCCCAATTACAAGTCAGTGCTCTGGAGGGCATGCACCCAGAGCCCATGATCTGCAACGAGAAAGGCAACTGCAATGGGAGCCCCACACATGCTAAAGAATAAGAGATGAATGAAAATCAATGATGACTTAAGAGGCAAAAAAAAAAAAGGAACATATTTGAATTAAGTCCTAATGAGATGGGTGAACCTAGAGCCAATTATGCAGTGAAGTGAGTCAAAGAAAGAAAAACAAATATTGTATATCAACACATATATAGAGAATCTGGAAGGTTGATGCTGATGAACCTGTTCTCAGAGCAGCAATGGAGATGCAGACATGAAGAACAGACTCATGGACAAGAGCAGTGGGAGAAGAGGGAGACGTGAGATGAATGGAGAGAGTAGCACGGAAGCACATACACGAACATATTTAAATAGATATTCCCACTCCAGTGCGAATGTGCTGTCTGGCTCAGTGAGCTCAAGCTGGGGCTCTGTAACGACGTAGAGGCATGGGAATGGGTGGGATGTGGGAGGAAGATTCAAGAGGGAGGGGACATATGTACTGTACACCTGTGGTTAATTCGTGCTGATGTATGATGTAACTCAAACCAGTATTATAAAGCAATCATCAATTAAAATTAAATAAATATTTTTAAAAAGTCAGATAGAAACAGTCTTCTGTATCTTATGAAGGATATGAAAATGTGTGTAATAATTCTTTTTTTTTTTAATTTACTATAAAGTGTCTGTGCTTAGGGGAATTTGGAGTCTTACTGAAAAAGGGAAAATGAATACATGGAAGAAAAAACGACTAGCTCAAATGTTGCATACCTCTGCTCTGTCCACACTACTTGAGGACAGAGCTTTCTTCTAAAAGAAGTGGGTAGGCAGGGACCCACTAGAAGGACTGCCAGTGTAGGCCCTGAGGTGGCACCTGAATGACAGAGGCTGGGGCATTACTGAAGGGGCTTCAATCTGCCACCTGACCCTTGGAGTACCACTGGCTCTTTAGCTGAGTGTCTTCCTCTCTGGCTCCCCTGAGTCCTGCCTGCTGTACTTTCTCCAGTCTGCGGGTTCAGAGGAGGAGGGGCAGAGCAAACTTTCTTCTGTCACTATGCTAAGGAGCAATGGCATCCTCTCTGACCCCTCACAAGTCCCATAAAGGCTGTAAGTGCCGAATACCTACAAGTCAGGCCCTCTACTGGACGCTGGCAATACAACAGTGACTAGACATGTGGAAGGTGTCCAGGGAGCTTGCTTTAGATGGAAGGACCTGGGAAGGTCCTTCTGAGGAGGTGACATATGAATGACAATAAGCTGCCAGCCATGCAGCCATCACGGAGAAAAGAGCTCTGGAAAGAAAGGCCAACAGCCGGTGCCTAGAGACTGAAATGTGCTGAGCGTACTCACAGGACAGAAGGAATAGCCTACAATTCTCCCTCGGTCTCTCTCCCTTCCCTTCTTAAGCTCAAGCCCTGTGTTAGTGACCAGTGACTGCAGGAAGTGACCAGACAATACAGACGTGGCGCAGAAAGATCAGAGTATGTGAACTGTGAGGTCAACACAGACAGGACCTGGGGGGAGGGGACATGCTTAAGGAGTTGTTGTTCGATCACTAAGTTGTGTCTGACTCCTTGAAACCCCATGAATTGCAGCACACCAGGCTTCCCTGTCCTTCACTATCTCCCAGAGTTTACTCAAACTCATGTCCATTGAGTCTGTGATGTCTGAGGAAGGAGTGGGCCTTTTTGGATTCTGGGATGGTTCTTCATTGATTGCCCTTCTTGTAGAGCAATCCAGGCTGCTCCAGCTTGACCTGAAATGAACACGAGCCTGGCACACTCAGTTTCATTCTTGACCCCAAATAGCAGACCCTATCTAGCTCTAGCATAAGCAGGCACAGGTATGTCCTGATCTGGGGCCCAGAGCCAACAGGTGGTCAGTTTCCAGTCAAGCTGGGGCATTTTCATGTCATGTCCATCTGTTTGCAGAGAGATGGCTGATGACCCAATGGTAGGCCCTGGGTGAGTCTCCTGCAGGTCGTAGAGCCTTCCCAGACTGTCCTTAGTGCCAGGTCTGTAACTCCAGTTGCCACTTGTTGTACAGTTGCTCAGTCACGTCTGGCTCTTTGTGACCTCATGGACTGCAGCATGCCAGGCTTCCCTGTCCTTCACCATCTCCTGGAACTTGCTCAAACTCACATCCATTGACTCAGTGATGCCATCCAACCATTCTGTCCTCTGCTTCCCCCTTTTCCTGCCTTCAATCTTTCCCAGCATCTGTGTCTTTTCTAATGAGTCAGCTCTTCGCATCAGGTGGCCAAAATATTGGAGCTTTAGTTTCAGCATCAATCCTTCCAATGAATGTTCTGGGTTGATTTCCTTAAGGATTGATTGGTTTGATCTCCTTGCAGTGCAAGGGTCTCTCAAGAGTCTTCTCCAGGACCGCAGGTCAAAGGCATTGATTCTTCAGCACTCAGCCTTCTTTATGGTCCAACTTTCACATACATACAAGACTACTGGAAAAACCATAGCTTTAAATATATGGACCTTTGCAGGCAAAATAATGTCTTGCTTTTGAAAATGCTGTCTAGGTTTGCCATAGCTTTTCTTCCAAGGTGCAAGCATTAATTTCATGGCTGCAGCCACTATTTATAGTGATTTTGGAGCCCAAGAAAATAAAATCTGTCATTGTTTCCATTGATTCCCCATCTATTTGCCATGAAGTGATGGAACTGGATGCCATTATCTTCATTTTTTGAGTTTTAGGCCAGGTTTTTCACTCTCATCTTTCACTTTTATCAAGAGGCTCTTTAATTCCTCTTCACTTTCTCCCAAAAGGGTGGTGTCATCTGCATATCTAAGGTTATTGATATTTCTCCCCGCAATCTTGAATTCAGCTTGTGCGTCATCCAACCCAACATTTTGCATGATGTACTCTGCATACAAATTAAATAAACAAGGAGTGCCTACAATCACTTGGGGCGATGGTCCAGAGGGGTGGGAGGGGGGAACTGGGTTTGGGGGAGGTGTCCAGGGATATGCATATGAATGATCTGGGAACATACATGTCGGTGAACAACAAAACTCTGTAAAATCTTTAAAATAAAGAATAAAATAAAAACCAAATTAAATAAGCAGTGTAACAGTGCCTACAGCCTTGATGTATTCATTTCCGAATTTGGAACCAGTCCTATGTTGCGTGCCCAGTTCTAACTGTTGCTTCTGAGAAACATGCATACAGGTTTCTCAAGAGACAGGTAAGGTGGTCTGGTATTCCCATCTCTTTCTGAATTTCCCACAGTTTGTTGTGATCTACACAGTCAAAGGCTTTAGCATAGTCAGTCAAGCAGAAGTAGATGTTTTTACAGGACTGGAAAATGTCAGCTTTCATTCCAATTCCAAAGAAGGAAGCTAAAATGTTCTGGTTGATTTCCTTAAGGATTGATTGGTTTGATCTCCTTGCAGTGCAAGGGTCTCTCAAGAGTCTTCTCCAGGACCGCAGGTCAAAGGCATTGATTCTTCAGCACTCAGCCTTCTTTATGGTCCAACTTTCACATACATACAAGACTACTGGAAAAACCATAGCTTTAAATATATGGACCTTTGCAGGCAAAATAATGTCTTGCTTTTGAAAATGCTGTCTAGGTTTGCCATAGCTTTTCTTCCAAGGTGCAAGCATTAATTTCATGGCTGCAGCCACTATTTATAGTGATTTTGGAGCCCAAGAAAATAAAATCTGTCATTGTTTCCATTGATTCCCCATCTATTTGCCATGAAGTGATGGAACTGGATGCCATTATCTTCATTTTTTGAGTTTTAGGCCAGGTTTTTCACTCTCATCTTTCACTTTTATCAAGAGGCTCTTTAATTCCTCTTCACTTTCTCCCAAAAGGGTGGTGTCATCTGCATATCTAAGGTTATTGATATTTCTCCCCGCAATCTTGAATTCAGCTTGTGCGTCATCCAACCCAACATTTTGCATGATGTACTCTGCATACAAATTAAATAAACAAGGAGTGCCTACAATCACTTGGGGCGATGGTCCAGAGGGGTGGGAGGGGGGAACTGGGTTTGGGGGAGGTGTCCAGGGATATGCATATGAATGATCTGGGAACATACATGTCGGTGAACAACAAAACTCTGTAAAATCTTTAAAATAAAGAATAAAATAAAAACCAAATTAAATAAGCAGTGTAACAGTGCCTACAGCCTTGATGTATTCATTTCCGAATTTGGAACCAGTCCTATGTTGCGTGCCCAGTTCTAACTGTTGCTTCTGAGAAACATGCATACAGGTTTCTCAAGAGACAGGTAAGGTGGTCTGGTATTCCCATCTCTTTCTGAATTTCCCACAGTTTGTTGTGATCTACACAGTCAAAGGCTTTAGCATAGTCAGTCAAGCAGAAGTAGATGTTTTTTCACAGGACTGGAAAATGTCAGCTTTCATTCCAATTCCAAAGAAGGGCAATGCTAAAGAATGTTCAAACTACCACACCATTGCACTTAGTTCACATACTAGCAAAGTAATGTTCAAAATCCTTCAAGCTAGGCTTCAAAAATGTCTGAACTTAGAACTTCCAGATCTACAAACTGGATTTAGAAAAGGCAGAGGAACCAGAGAGCAAATTGCCAATTGTTATCATTGGATAACAGAAAAAAAACAAGAGAATTCCCGAACATCTACTTCTGCTTCATCGACTACGCTAAAGCCAGCTGCCACTAGGGAGCACCAAAGCCCCATCATTAATTGCATGAAGGCCACGTGCAGGCTTAAATTTCCCCCTTTCCATATTTAATGTGCCTTTTTCACCAGGAAAGTAGATAGCCTCAACCAGGAACTTTATTTATTTTTAATTTAAAAAATTGCAGAAAATAATATGAAATGCATATGTATTTGTATAGATATGTAGATATATATACACACACATGCACATATATACACATATAGATACATATTTCAGATTCTATGTAACATATAAAACTGGGCTTCCCAGGTGGCGCTAGTGGTAAAGAACCAACCCGCCAACACAGGTGACATAAGAGATGCAGGTTCAATTCTTGGGTAGGGAAGAGCCCCTGGAGCAGCAAATGGCAACCCACTCCAGTATTCTTGCCTGGGAAATCCCATGGACAGAGGATCCCAGTGAGCTGCAATGAGTTGGACACAACTGAAGCAACTTAGCACAAAAGCACATATATATAACTGAAATCATGTTGCTGTACACTGGAAACACTGTAAATTAACTTTTCAATTTTCAAAAATTACATATTTTTTGTAAGGGTAATATGAGAAAGCGTACATGCTCTTTACTGATAAACTTTGGGTTAAAAAAAAAAAAAAAAACAAAACTCTGAAATACAGAAAAATAAAGCAAAGAGAAATTGCCAGGAAGGAAGTTTCTGAGGAGAGAATGGTGAAGCACTGCCCACCTCCTTCCATGGTGCGAATCCTCTTGCTCCAGGAAGAGGCTCTGCTCCTCCCACCCTGGCATTTGACTCAGTTCAGCAAACACTCTGTGGACCCTCCACAGCTTACTGAGGCTGGGGCACTGGGTTGGAGAGACACTGAGTCAGGCTGGGGGCTTCCTGACCATGTCCAGGTGGCCCAGGATGATGTGGTGAGGGTTATTACATACAGAGCAATGGATAGATGAGTGTGGATCTCGTCAGAGGTGCTCCTGTCAGGAGGTAACGCACATGGAGTTTGAGAAAGGAGCAGGAGCTCATTAGGCAGCCAAAGGTGCGCAGAGGGACGTCAGGCAGATGGGAGCAAAGACCGGGGGGGGGTGTGTGTCTAAGAGTTTTGACAGCTTATAGGGCCACAATATGGGTGGCCCTGTGGCCAGATGGAGACAGGTCCCCCAGAGTTCCCTGGTCACTGCCTTCGTTTCCAGAGTCTAGTGACCCAGGATACCTCTGGGTCTCAGCCTGGTCCCTCCCCAGTTCCTCCATCTCTTTACCCAGCCCAGCCACTGTGGGGACAGCAGGACTACACAACCATGCCTGAGGAGCGGGGGTTGTTTGGGATGGAGAGACGGGGACAGGGCCACATCACTGTGTTTAAGGCCAACAGGAAGGAACCAGAGCAGAGGGAGAGATGCTGGAGGAAAGAGGGGCCATCCAAGCAGAAGGGGTCCTCAGGGCCACAGTGGGTGGGTGGGAGGGAGGGAGAGGCAGAGGCTGTATGGGGAAAGAATGGAGGGCTGATGTTTTCACCATGGTCTGAGGCCTCAGTTTTCTCCTTGAAAACCTCAGGTCAGGCTCCTGCCTAGTGAGGCACTGGCATCACCTCCTTGACTGAACACAGGCCTCTGGAGGCACCCACTGCCTCCACAACCTCCTGGTTCCAGGTCTAGGGGTGCACGGCCCAGCTGCAGTGCTTCATCCTCCACTCACAGACCCACCACACCATTTACCACCCAAATCCTCTCCATGAACCTCTGTCCCTCCCCGTACCCAGTGCCCCCGTACTCCCCATGTCTGCACACAGTGGGCTTAGACCCACACTTGTTCCCATCCCCACGCCGCACAGAGTTTCTGAGCGAGACCACTGACTCACAGCCGCACCCTGCCTTGGCTGGTAGTCAAGGTCCCCTCCCTCCCACCCAGCTCCTCAAAGATGCCACACTCAACTTCCACCTGCCCCCTTGGCTCATGCTGTGGCCCTTCACAGGCCTTCCTGCTCCCCTGTGCCAGCAGAACCCCAGCCTGAGGCCTTCCTGCCGCTCCCTCAGACAGGCGCCCTTGAACTGGCTGCCCCCGGGACTGCCTTCAGTTGACAGTGGGTAAGGATCTCTACTCGGTCTGCCCTGAGGGGCACCACATGGGCTGTGCCAGAGATGGAGTGGCAGCCAGGGACAGCAGGCTGTGACAACAAAGTGTGTACCTCTGCAAGAAGCTGAGCTGGGAAGGAACATGGCTGGGCCTGGGCCTGTGGCCACGTCTGAAGCACAGGTCTGAAGGTCCTAAGAGCCCTGGGAGTGGGGCGCTGTGGCCGAGTGCTGGGAGCAAGGGTCCACACCCGGCGTGATGGTGGCAGGGTGATCCTTCTCCTCTTACTGTTCATGTCCTGACCCCTGCAGGGAGAAGGACCAGGGTCTCTTGAACACCGTAATAAGAACAACGGACTCCTCGAAGGGCTCTGAGCCTTGAACGGGGGCGGGGGAAACATTTTGGCTAAGTTCATCCTACATCAGCGAACATTTAATAGACGTGACTCTGCTCTCCTCAGGATGAGGGGCGGACTGAGTGGCTGCTTTTTCCTACCAGCAAGGCCATGAGCTCCTGGCAGTCTGGGACCACCTCCTTCCAGCCAGGACAGGGGGCAGGACCAGGAGGACAGTGCCCTGTGCCTGTGTTGTCAGTTGGCTCTTTCTAGGAAAATCCATGTGACTGAGTCATTTCCTAGTCGGCTGATCTTGAATTCCCAGGATGCCTGGTAGGGCTTGCCTCCTGGGGCTGCGTGTGGGGCGGTGCTGGGGTACTGGGGAAGGTTGGCAAAGGAAAAGCCCATACCACCCTCACCAGAAGCCTTTGGAGCTGGCCCAGACCTCCGTGATCAGTCCCCGCTCATCCTCTTTCCAGCAGGGCAACGGAGACCGGAAAGGGGAGGCACTCAGCCAAAATAGAAAACAGCCCCCCACGCAGCCCACAACTCCTTCATTAGGGAGTTGTTACCTATAAAGTGGGTCTTCACCTCCTCATGGAGATAAGCCAACTGGGGTCCTGAGGTAGAAGACACAGTTCGAGGTGGCCACTGAGAAGTGGCCAAGCCTGAAGGTAGGCCCACTGGCCTCCAGCCTGCATTCAACACACAGAGTGGCCCCACAACACTACATGGGGGACTTGGCACAACCCCTGCTAGGATGTGGCCTGAGGGAGTGGGAAATGAGTGTGCATTTATGACTGATGGCCCTGGGGCTAGGAGGAGATCCCCAGAGATGGAGTGGCAGCCAGGGACAGCAGGCTGTGACAACAAAGTGTGTACCTCTGCAAGAAGCTGAGCTGGGAAGGAACATGGCTGGGCCTGGGCCTGTGGCCACGTCTGAAGCACAGGTCTGAAGGTCCTAAGAGCCCTGGGAGTGGGGCGCTGTGGCCGAGTGCTGGGAGCAAGGGTCCACACCCGGCGTGATGGTGGCAGGGTGATCCTTCTCCTCTTACTGTTCATGTCCTGACCCCTGCAGGGAGAAGGACCAGGGTCTCTTGAACACCGTAATAAGAACAACGGACTCCTCGAAGGGCTCTGAGCCTTGAACGGGGGCGGGGGAAACATTTTGGCTAAGTTCATCCTACATCAGCGAACATTTAATAGACGTGACTCTGCTCTCCTCAGGATGAGGGGCGGACTGAGTGGCTGCTTTTTCCTACCAGCAAGGCCATGAGCTCCTGGCAGTCTGGGACCACCTCCTTCCAGCCAGGACAGGGGGCAGGACCAGGGAGGACAGTGCCCTGTGCCTGTGTTGTCAGTTGGCTCTTTCTAGGAAAATCCATGTGACTGAGTCATTTCCTAGTCGGCTGATCTTGAATTCCCAGGATGCCTGGTAGGGCTTGCCTCCTGGGGCTGCGTGTGGGGCGGTGCTGGGGTACTGGGGAAGGTTGGCAAAGGAAAAGCCCATACCACCCTCACCAGAAGCCTTTGGAGCTGGCCCAGACCTCCGTGATCAGTCCCCGCTCATCCTCTTTCCAGCAGGGCAACGGAGACCGGAAAGGGGAGGCACTCAGCCAAAATAGAAAACAGCCCCCCACGCAGCCCACAACTCCTTCATTAGGGAGTTGTTACCTATAAAGTGGGTCTTCACCTCCTCATGGAGATAAGCCAACTGGGGTCCTGAGGTAGAAGACACAGTTCGAGGTGGCCACTGAGAAGTGGCCAAGCCTGAAGGTAGGCCCACTGGCCTCCAGCCTGCATTCAACACACAGAGTGGCCCCACAACACTACATGGGGGACTTGGCACAACCCCTGCTAGGATGTGGCCTGAGGGAGTGGGAAATGAGTGTGCATTTATGACTGATGGCCCTGGGGCTAGGAGGAGAGATCCCCCCAAGGAACCCCACTGGTCATCCCAGAAACAGTGTGGGCCATCTCCCTCCCCTGCCCCATACACTTATCCCTTGATCACCATTCCCGCTAGGCCCTTAGTTTTTGCCACAGAAGGAGGACTATCATTCCTGTGAGGGGCTCAGGGGCCTCTGGGGAAGATGCTGGGAGGAGGTAGGGGGCTCTTCCCAGGGGCAGTGGTACATAACAAGGAGCTCACGGTTCAAGGCCAGAGCCCTCTGATGGCACCTGAACAGAACTGGAAGCAAGACACACACCTGCCCAAAAAGGGCCTCAAGGAGAGTCCGAGGAAGCCCAGACACTTCAGAAAAGTTCCAAAGGAAGCTGGTTCCAGAACCACTCATTTTCCCCAGAATAGGAGGCTTGCATCTGCCACCCAGACTAGCCAGCCTATCAGCCTCCGAGGGGCTAGGGGGAGAGCGGGGCCAGGGTCCCCAGGCCTTTCCTAGACTCCAGGCCCAAACACAGATGGCAGTGAGAGGTATCCTTGGACTCTGGGAAGTTGTAAAGGCTTCTGGTAGTGATTTCTCCTCCTTTTACTTTCTAATGACACCTCCAGTGATTTTCTCCCCCTCTCAAGGAGGCAGGTAAAGGCAGTGCCCCTTCTGGATATCTGATGACACTCACAGTTGGGGATGAGCTTAAGGGACAGAGATTCACAGGTAGGGAATGCACTTTCAGCCCTGCAGGGAGTCCTCTGGGTGGATGGGAGGCACAGGCTGGGGGAGGGTAGGCCCACTCCACCTACCCTTGGGGTGTCACTGCCTGAATGTACAGTACTTCAGTGCTGGGAAACAGCAAGGAGTGAAGTGGAAAAGAACATGCCGGCATCCCTGGGCACTACCCAAGGCCTGGCTCGCTCTGTCAGTGCTCTCATACCAAGAACTTCCTCTTCACCAGTGACTTCCACATGTCTGTGCCCTGACTTCTCTCTGACCTTTGGGCCTGTGTGGCTTCAGCTGAGTCTTCTTAAGTTCCCCTGGCCTCTCAAACTTGCCAGTTCAGTTTGGAATGATCCCCACAAACCTCTCTGATACCTTGGTCTCCCCCATCGCAGAAAATGGCCCTGTTGTCCACCAAGCTGCCTGAACCAGAACTCAAGAGTGTCAGAGGCTCCTCACTCACCTCTTAACCCCAACCCACACATCCTATGAGTCCCCTCAAGGCAGGATCTTAACTTGCTTCACTCTCACTCCATGACCGATCCCTCCTGGCTATTCATTCCCTGTGCATGTCTTGATTGGTACCCTCAACACTGTGCCTATGAGTTTGAGCCTTGTCCTGCCGGCCCCCTGCCCAACATGAGCACCAGAAGGGACCTCTGAGAGCAGGGGGCTGTGAGGCCAGCCACACTCCCATCTCCCTGGAAGCTGGGCTATATGGATGCAGAGTTCACACACACATGGTTGGGGGTTAGCGGCCCTCAGATTCTCCCTGATCACTCGAAGCTCGTCAGTGCCTGGGGTCTGAGGATACCCAGAGAGCAGGACCAGGACAGCACTCCTGGACAGCCTGGCCTTTTGTGCAGTATCTCTTTCAGAAAGAATGAGCCATCAGCCTGCTTTTGGCCCCCCTCTGTCCCAAACACAGATGCCAGTGAGAGGTATCCTTGGACTCTGGGAAGTTGTAAAGGCGTCTGGTAGTGATTTCTCATCCTTTTACTTTCTAATGACACCTCAGTGATTTTCTCCCCTCTCAAGGAGGCAGGTAAAGGCAGTGCCCTTCTGGATATCTGATGACACTCACAGTTGGGGATGAGCTTAAGGGACAGAGATTCACAGGTAGGGAATGCACTTTCAGCCCTGCAGGGAGTCCTCTGGGTGGATGGGAGGCACAGGCTGGGGGAGGGTAGGCCCACTCCACCTACCCTTGGGGTGTCACTGCCTGAATGTACAGTACTTCAGTGCTGGGAAACAGCAAGGAGTGAAGTGGAAAAGAACATGCCGGCATCCCTGGGCACTACCCAAGGCCTGGCTCGCTCTGTCAGTGCTCTCATACCAAGAACTTCCTCTTCACCAGTGACTTCCACATGTCTGTGCCCTGACTTCTCTCTGACCTTTGGGCCTGTGTGGCTTCAGCTGAGTCTTCTTAAGTTCCCCTGGCCTCTCAAACTTGCCAGTTCAGTTTGGAATGATCCCCACAAACCTCTCTGATACCTTGGTCTCCCCCATCGCAGAAAATGGCCCTGTTGTCCACCAAGCTGCCTGAACCAGAACTCAAGAGTGTCAGAGGCTCCTCACTCACCTCTTAACCCCAACCCACACATCCTATGAGTCCCCTCAAGGCAGGATCTTAACTTGCTTCACTCTCACTCCATGACCGATCCCTCCTGGCTATTCATTCCCTGTGCATGTCTTGATTGGTACCCTCAACACTGTGCCTATGAGTTTGAGCCTTGTCCTGCCGGCCCCCTGCCCAACATGAGCACCAGAAGGGACCTCTGAGAGCAGGGGGCTGTGAGGCCAGCCACACTCCCATCTCCCTGGAAGCTGGGCTATATGGATGCAGAGTTCACACACACATGGTTGGGGGTTAGCGGCCCTCAGATTCTCCCTGATCACTCGAAGCTCGTCAGTGCCTGGGGTCTGAGGATACCCAGAGAGCAGGACCAGGACAGCACTCCTGGACAGCCTGGCCTTTTTGTGCAGTATCTCTTTCAGAAAGAATGAGCCACTCATGGTGCTGTCCCCACGCTGGGTTCTCCCATGAGCCCTGAATCTGGGTGGTGGTTGGGCTCACCATCTCACCACATCTGTCCAGAAAGATACTATCTGGGCTGCAGCTGGGCAACGGGTAGTCATCCCTGAGAATTCCAGGAAGGCTGAATCCTCAATCAGGTCTGGGCTTTAGAAACCTCCCACAGTGGTGGGGAGAGGAGAAGAAAGGTGGAAGCACTGCTTCCTACCTGGGAGGCTTCTCCCATGAAGGTTCCTGGGACAAGCAACAATTTCCTCCATAAGGTAATGATAATTAGATGCACTGTGCAGAAGAGAGAGCTGAGGCTCAGGGAGGAGGAACTTCTCAAGACTACCCAGAGATCAATGGTGGAGGGCCCAGTCCTGAGACAGAGAGATGCCGGCACAACAGGCTCTCCTGGGAAAATTCTGCTTTGGGGCCCAGGGGCTTCCCAGGACACTTAACTTTCCTGCCAAAATCTGGAGGATTCTCCCTTTATTTACAGTTGCCATGACAGGGACATCCTTCTGCTGGTGCAGCCAGGTGACCAGCAGCTCCTGGCTTTCTGATCCTTGAGACATAAGACATTAGAGAAGCAGGAATGGATATGGGCTCAAACCCCATCTCTGCCATCAGTGATTGTGTGGCCTGGATGGGCCACTGGTCTCCTGGTTCTCAGGTACCCAGGGAGAACATGGACACCCACCAGTGGGCGGCAGGCCCAGGGAGGGCGAGGTCAGCTGAGGTGCTCAAGCAAAGGTCCTATAGGATGCAAGGCACTGAGGCCCATTTCCTTCCCTTGTAGTAACTTCCTCTCTGAAAAAGATGCCCGGGAAACCACAAGCCCCTAATTTCCCTCAGTGTCTGTGGGAGGGACACTCATAGGAAACCCCTTCCAGAAGGTTTTCTCCTGACCCTGTGGGAAAGGGGCCGAGGAGGAGTCACACTGTCCATCTTGGTCCTCGCCCCACCCTCCCACTGTCCCACTGGGGCCCTGAGTCAGTGCACCCGCTCAGCGTTATCACTGCCACTCTCCATGCAGTGCAATCTAGGAATGCCTGCCCGTGTCATAGCCTCACACCTGACGTCATCTTTCCAGAAGAAAGATGTATGGCTGCCCACAAACCTCACTGCCAAACCCGTGCACTTCTGTCCTTGGTGTGCCAACTTCAACACCCACAGGCCACCCTGCTGGTGTGGACCTCTCCTTGTGGCTCCTGCTCCTCCTTTCTTTCTCTCTTGGGACCACCGGCCACTGGTCAGTCTCTCGCCCAGGTTATCATGCCCCTGGCCCCTAGACACTGCTGTCCTGGCCTGCAGCCCTTCTTGAATAACAGGGCCCTCAGACCCTGTAGATCTGTTTTTCGTCCCCCGGGTCCTCACCTTGGGCACATGGACAGTAGCTCTAACTCTTCTTGCTTTCACCCCACAGCACACTGTGGAACCTGCCTCCTCTTCACCATGCTGTTGTTGTTTAGTCACTAAGTTGTGTCCAACTCTTTGCAAACCCATGTCCCGCAGCCAGCCAGGCTCCTCTGTCCATGGGATTTCTTAGGCAAGTATACTGGAGTGGGTTGTCATTTCCTTTTCCAGAGGATCTTCACAATCCAGGGATAGAACCTGCATCTCCTCCAATGGCATGCAGATTCTCTACCACTGGGCCACCAGGGAAGCCCCCCTTCACCATACCTGTTCCTAAAACTCTCTGCCTGTGCCCTAAACACTCTCCCTCTATCCTATCCACTTCCTCCCTTCAACAACCTCGTTTGCATCAGACTCTACTGGCCTCTTCAGCATGCACTGGGAGGCAGCATCTCCTAGGAAAAGTATCTGGTGCCCTGTGATCACCAAGCTGGAAGAAGTGGTTCCTTGAGATTCCTCGGCTCTGAATTTCCTCCCCCCGAGACTGGATCATATGATGGGAGGGTCCACTGCCCCCTTATGAGGACTGAAAGCCCTCAGGGCCAGATGAGAGGGCCAGTGGGAAGCTCCCATCCTCTTCCTCTCCAGCAGAGGGCTTGGTGCAGATTGGTAGAGTTTGCTGACTAACAGTCTGAGTTGTGACAACTCATTTCAAGGAGGAAAGTGACCTTCCATCTCAGAGAGCCCACACGAGCTCTCTGCCTCCCTGGCCATAAGCTCAGCGATAGCCCATGGCCCGCACTGCCCACCACACAGTCTCCAGGGCACTGTTCAACATAGCCTTCCAGTCTGAGTGGCATCTTCACCTAGAGTCCTTGACTTTCTGTTACCCCTTGAGTGCTCCCAGATAGGGGCTGAGCAGAGATTTCATGGAAAATGTAGAAGAAGGCCAGGGTCTGGACATGCCACACTCTTATCCTCAGCTTGGCCGTCTAGGAACACACCAGGCTCAAATGGGTAGGGTTGGCCTCGTGGTGTGCCCCGGATCCTGGCAGGGGTCTCGGGGTGGAGGGGCTGGAGGGCCAAGGCCTGGCTTCCGCATACAAGGACAACGACCCTCCTGCTATGCCTTGAAACCTGCCGGGGCTGCAGTCCAGTGTGAGTTCCGCCTGTTCTGCAGAGCTGCCCACCGGAGCTCAGCACCATGTCCTCACTTATGTCTGACCTCATCAATCTAGCTTATTAACCAGCCTCTGGGGCCCAGAAACATCACACCCAGTGTGGTGAGCTTCTTGTGTATTAGGGAGGCACCTGCAGGGGCACAGGGGCTCACACAGATGCACCTCACGTAAAGCACCCTCCCCACCTGTCACATCTGTAAGTACAGACGTCTACCACGCTGGCACACAGACACTCAGATGTGTACGTGTGTGGACCCATACCCCTTCAACCATGAAGCTTACGGCACAGGGAAGTAAACACCAACTCGTGCTATCCTCTCCAAAGTCCATTGTGAAAACCAAACACTTGTCAGTCCCTCAAGAGCCTGTGACTTTTCCAGAAGCAGTTCCTGTTCCACAGGGAGGACACTGAGCTGGAGGTGGGCTGGGGCCAGAGCCACATAGAAAATTAAGACTGGAAGACCTTGGTTAAGAAGCCGTTGCCTCCTGGACCTCTTGTGGATGAAGCCATGACCTGGTCAGTGTCTCCAAGAGGCTGTAGATGGGAGTGCAATGCCCACCTCAAAGGCGACAGTCTACCCGGCAGAGGGAAGCAAGGTTCACAGAACTCAGAAGGAAAAATCACTTGGCAAGGTGGTGCTGGAGGCAGTATTTGAACTCAGAACTCTGACCCACCCCATTGAGAGCTTCAATCCAATTAAGCACCTGAATATGACTATGTAAACCAGGTTTGCTGCTCTGAGATGCAATTTCACCACGGAGGAATATTCTGGAATCTTGCTGGCTGGACATGCATACGGTTGTTATTCACTCAGCTTACAGGGGCTGTGGGGCAGAGTCCCTGGCTGGGCACAGCTTGTTCACTGCTTTGGGTTCTTGGTGCAAGCTGAGGTGAGCAGTCACAGGACTGTGTCACTGGGCTGGAATCTGCCTAGGTGGACAGTGGGGCAGGCCTGTGAGTGTCCTCAAATTTCCCCACTCCAATTTCTTTCACACTCCAATTTCTCACTCTTGCTGGAGCTGTGAGGTGTAGGAGAAGAAGGGGAGGCTGGGGTCGGAACCCGCCTCATTGTAGCACAGCCAGCGGAAAGGCCTCTCAGGATCACGGGCAGGATGGGGAGCCAAGGGGGGGGCGGGGGTAGAAGCCCAATCCAGTGTCTTCCAGGCCCCGCCCGGGCCCCTTCAGGCCAGGAAGTCCAAGCTGTGCCCAGAGGCCCCTCAGAGGAGGAAAGCCTCGGCAGGTCAGACGGCCGGGGAGGGCTGGAGAACGCTCAAGAAAGCAGGCAGGTGGGCTGCCAATTCTTGGAAGGGCTCATTAGTGAAAACCCCCAAGCCTGACCACCTAAGGGAAAGGCTCACGGTTCCATGTGCAGCTGATAAGGGCCAGGAGATTCCACAGTTCAGGTAGTTCCCCCGCCTCCCTGGCGTTCTGTGGTCACCATTAATCATTTCCTCTAACTGTGTATATAAGAGCTCTTTTGCCAGTGAGCCCAGTGCTCAGAGAAAAAGGCTAAAGTCCTCAAGAGGATGTGGCTGCAGAACCTGCTTCTCCTGGGCACTGTGGTCTGCAGCTTCTCCGCACCCACGCGCCCACCCAGCCCTGCCACCCGGGCCTGGCAGCATGTGGATGCCATCAAGGAGGCCCTGAGCCTTCTGAACCACAGCAGTGACACCGCTGCTGTGATGGTGAGTGAGGGAGGGAGCACAGGCCAGGCCTGAACTCAGAAGGAAAAATCACTTGGCAAGGTGGTGCTGGAGGCAGTATTTGAACTCAGAACTCTGACCCACCCCATTGAGAGCTTCAATCCAATTAAGCACCTGAATATGACTATGTAAACCAGGTTTGCTGCTCTGAGATGCAATTTCACCACGGAGGAATATTCTGGAATCTTGCTGGCTGGACATGCATACGGTTGTTATTCACTCAGCTTACAGGGGCTGTGGGGCAGAGTCCCTGGCTGGGCACAGCTTGTTCACTGCTTTGGGTTCTTGGTGCAAGCTGAGGTGAGCAGTCACAGGACTGTGTCACTGGGCTGGAATCTGCCTAGGTGGACAGTGGGGCAGGCCTGTGAGTGTCCTCAAATTTCCCCACTCCAATTTCTTTCACACTCCAATTTCTCACTCTTGCTGGAGCTGTGAGGTGTAGGAGAAGAAGGGGAGGCTGGGGTCGGAACCCGCCTCATTGTAGCACAGCCAGCGGAAAGGCCTCTCAGGATCACGGGCAGGATGGGGAGCCAAGGGAGGGGCGGGGGTAGAAGCCCAATCCAGTGTCTTCCAGGCCCCGCCCCGGCCACTTCAGGCCAGGAAGTCCAAGCTGTGCCCAGAGGCCCCTCAGAGGGAGGGGAAAGCCTCGGCAGGTCAGACGGCCGGGGAGGGCTGGAGAACGCTCAAGAAAGCAGGCAGGTGGGCTGCCAATTCTTGGAAGGGCTCATTAGTGAAAACCCCCAAGCCTGACCACCTAAGGGAAAGGCTCACGGTTCCATGTGCAGCTGATAAGGGCCAGGAGATTCCACAGTTCAGGTAGTTCCCCCGCCTCCCTGGCGTTCTGTGGTCACCATTAATCATTTCCTCTAACTGTGTATATAAGAGCTCTTTTGCCAGTGAGCCCAGTGCTCAGAGAAAAAGGCTAAAGTCCTCAAGAGGATGTGGCTGCAGAACCTGCTTCTCCTGGGCACTGTGGTCTGCAGCTTCTCCGCACCCACGCGCCCACCCAGCCCTGCCACCCGGGCCTGGCAGCATGTGGATGCCATCAAGGAGGCCCTGAGCCTTCTGAACCACAGCAGTGACACCGCTGCTGTGATGGTGAGTGAGGGAGGGAGCACAGGCCAGGCCTGGCCTACCCTGCTGGCCGGGACTTGCCCTGCCTGTCAGCTTGATAATATGTTTTTCTTTTCGACAGAGTGAAACAGTAGAAGTCGTCTCTGAAAAGTTTGACTCCCAGGTAAGATGCTTCTCTCTGACACACCTCTTCCCAAAAGCCTCTGCCCTGGGGACTGACTCCATGTCAATGAACCCTCACAGGGTTGTCCACTTTCCCTCTATAGCCAGGTGGCTGCCAGGAGGAGGGTTACTCAGGGGGCCACTGGCCTTGCCCCTGTGGCAGTCACATGGACTCTTTTATTAGCTGAGCAGCCACGGACAGACCTAGCTTTCAAGGGTCTAGGGATTACCAGGCGACAGGTGGGTGGGTGAGGGTTATGTCATGAGATGAGGGTGGGGGCTTAAGATATTCACTGTGCCCTAAGACCAAGCCCCGTGGACGTGGTTCTGGCTACTGAAGGGCACAGAAGGTATTCAGGAACAACTCTCCTCACACAGCAGGTTTAAGCAAGGCCCCACTCCTCCCCTGACTCCAAATGGTGGGAGGACAATGACCTCCTTTTCCAGGGGCTGGAACCCTCTTCAGACCAAGCCAAGGGAATATGGCTGCGCTGGCTGGGGGTGGCCAGAGCTGAACAGTGAGGACGAGTCAGACTCATGCCTGCAGTGGACAGGAGGACAAGGTGGTGTATATGAAGGGCCTGGCCTGAGATTAGTCAGAAATAATCCTGTGCTCCTCCCAGGCCCTGCTCTTGGGAGATAGGAATGAGAACGGGAAGGAGTGACGGGGAGGATGTCCCATGCCCACTCGGGCACACTTGGCCACTGCTCACCAAGGAATGGACATTTCCCACAGGAGCCGACGTGCTTGCAGACTCGCCTGAAGTTGTACGAGAAGGGCCTGCGCGGCAGCCTCACCAGTCTCAGGGGGCCCCTGGCCATGATGGCCAGCCACTACCAGCAGCACTGCCCCCCCACCAAGGTGAGTGCCCACATCAGGTGCCCAAGCAGGGAGGCCTCATTCTAGGAGGGTGGAGGCAGAGACAGGGAGAGACTTTTGGCTGTGGGCATTCAGGACCCCAAAGAGTTTGAGTCAAAAGATTTGTAATGATCAGCCCCTGCTGAGAGGGGCTAGAGTCAAAGCCCTGCAGCTCAAGATCCTGTATCATTCCCTAGTGGGAGCTGCTACCATGCTTGTTATTACCATTAATGATGTGATTTCTTTCACTGGGTTTCGGGGCCACACCTCTTCCCAAAAGCCTCTGCCCTGGGGACTGACTCCATGTCAATGAACCCTCACAGGGTTGTCCACTTTCCCTCTATAGCCAGGTGGCTGCCAGGAGGAGGGTTACTCAGGGGGCCACTGGCCTTGCCCCTGTGGCAGTCACATGGACTCTTTTATTAGCTGAGCAGCCACGGACAGACCTAGCTTTCAAGGGTCTAGGGATTACCAGGCGACAGGTGGGTGGGTGAGGGTTATGTCATGAGATGAGGGTGGGGGCTTAAGATATTCACTGTGCCCTAAGACCAAGCCCCGTGGACGTGGTTCTGGCTACTGAAGGGCACAGAAGGTATTCAGGAACAACTCTCCTCACACAGCAGGTTTAAGCAAGGCCCCACTCCTCCCCTGACTCCAAATGGTGGGAGGACAATGACCTCCTTTTCCAGGGGCTGGAACCCTCTTCAGACCAAGCCAAGGGAATATGGCTGCGCTGGCTGGGGGTGGCCAGAGCTGAACAGTGAGGACGAGTCAGACTCATGCCTGCAGTGGACAGGAGGACAAGGTGGTGTATATGAAGGGCCTGGCCTGAGATTAGTCAGAAATAATCCTGTGCTCCTCCCAGGCCCTGCTCTTGGGAGATAGGAATGAGAACGGGAAGGAGTGACGGGGAGGATGTCCCATGCCCACTCGGGCACACTTGGCCACTGCTCACCAAGGAATGGACATTTCCCACAGGAGCCGACGTGCTTGCAGACTCGCCTGAAGTTGTACGAGAAGGGCCTGCGCGGCAGCCTCACCAGTCTCAGGGGGCCCCTGGCCATGATGGCCAGCCACTACCAGCAGCACTGCCCCCCCACCAAGGTGAGTGCCCACATCAGGTGCCCAAGCAGGGAGGCCTCATTCTAGGAGGGTGGAGGCAGAGACAGGGAGAGACTTTTGGCTGTGGGCATTCAGGACCCCAAAGAGTTTGAGTCAAAAGATTTGTAATGATCAGCCCCTGCTGAGAGGGGCTAGAGTCAAAGCCCTGCAGCTCAAGATCCTGTATCATTCCCTAGTGGGAGCTGCTACCATGCTTGTTATTACCATTAATGATGTCAGAGGTGAGGCAAATACAAGGAAATTCAAGACCTGCCTAAGGCCTAGAGGAAGTTCCCGGGGACCAAGTGCTACCTCCTAAAAGGACCTTGACCCTCCTGGACTGCCTGGATGGCATGGGAGCAAGGGGGGAGCTTACTCATAATGGAAAAAGGCCCCAAACATTCCTTTCCTGTGGGAAATGTGAGGTCTCTGGCCTTGAATCCAGACCCTTCTAGGCTCCCAGAGACATAGAGACAGCCAGCGCTCAGCTGTTGTGCCCTGGTCTGGGGCCAAAGAGGCGGGGGTCCAGTTGCCCAGCAGACCAAAGCCTGGCTTGTACTTTCTCAGGTCCCTCGCCCAGCTGCCACTGGCAGAGCTGTGCACCCTGTGGGTAAAACATGGGTGGCAGGATGTCACCTGACCCAGGTCAGCAGGTAGGCCCCAGACAGGCCTTCTGGGCTGTAGGTCTCAAGAGGCAGCACAGAAACATGCTGATGCTTCCCCTGTGTTACCCACTCATGCCTGGACTCAGGTTTTCTTTTTTTTTTTTTCTTTTCTTTCTTAAGGAAACTTCCTGTGATGGCCAGACTATCACCTTTAAAAATTTCAAAGAGAACCTGAAGAATTTCCTTTTTACCATTCCCTTTGACTGCTGGGAACAAGACAAGTGAAGCAGGCTAGACCAGCTGGAAGCCAGCCTGGGAGCTTACTTCACAGACCACTGCCCTCCTACCCACAAAGAGTCAAGCTAAACTCAGGATCTTCACCCTGGAGGGACCACAGGGTGGTCCAGGGGCCACTGACTTGTTCTGGGCCATTTCGACCCTGATACGGGTATGGTGGGGGAAACAGGAGATGTTTTACACTGGTAGGGATCCGTAATATTTATTTATATATTTATGTATTTTAATATTTATTTATTTATTTATTTATTTATTTATTTAAGCTCATACCCATATTTATTCAAAATGTTTTTCTATAATAAAAAAATTATTAAAAGTCTGTTCTGATTCATGCAGTTTGCCAGTTTGTTTTCAACCATGAGCAAATGTTCACGATGCTCTCCTCCACCGCCCGGGGCAGGGAGGGGAGGAAGCTGGGAGCTGGGGAAGGGGCTGGGGCCTGCAGCAGATCAGGCACAACTGGACAGGCGGTACTGTCAGAGCACAGGGGAGGCGGTGCCCTGGACACACCTGGACATGCTTTCCTGGATGCTCAAAGGCTCCCACCCCAGAGAGAGGTTTCCAGGTTTACTCAGAAGTCCAAGTAACCCAGACAGTGGGAATCTTGCTCCAGAGAAGGTGGGGGATTCCTGGAGCTTGGCTGGTCACTGGCTGAATGGACAAAACACCTGTGCCCTGCAGAGGCCCGGACCATGTGGCCAGGCCCTGCCCCTCGCACTCAGGGCTTCAACCACTCCCAAGGCAAACCAGCAGATAGACAAGCTGTTCAGGGAAAAAGAAACCAAACCACAGGGGCCAGAGCTCAGCATATTTACCAAACTTTCCCCAAAATGGGTGATCTTAATCTTTCAGAGTCAGAATGTAACTTCGTAAGTGTTGGTCCAAGGCTCTCAGTTCAGTCACTCAGTCGTGTCTGACTCTTTGCACAGGGCTCTAGTGTGGCATTTTTCTGAGCTTGTTGCTATTTTTTCATGCAATTTTGCATGCAATCTGGTACCTTCCCCCAGAATCTATGGCCTTTAGGCTAAGAAAATAGTATTTCTCTTTCCTCCCCTAGCTTTCGTCAATGGGGCTGGACGCCTTGTTCCTGCACCTGTTTTCCAGTGTCCCTCCTGGGGTCTGTGAGGAAGTGGGTGTGTTCCAGAGGATCAAGTGGGCAGCAGGACTGGCCTTTAACTTGACCGGTGGGTCTGGGGAAGCCCATCTGGTGCAGCTGTAGCTCCTGCCTGTTTTTTTTTCCTCCACTCTGCTGGCTAGCTGTGGTTGGGCCACCACCTATAGACTGAAGTCCTGGTCAAAATCCTGCATCACACACAGATGGAAAGGTCATGACTTCAGATGCGCTTGCAAATAA
Organism: Tragulus kanchil; assembly: GCA_022376925.1. Lineage (NCBI taxonomy): Eukaryota > Metazoa > Chordata > Mammalia > Artiodactyla > Tragulidae > Tragulus > Tragulus kanchil. Next base: position 48,239,369 of record JAIOJX010000029.1, on the reverse strand, counting down.
AAATTCTTAGACCAAGCCTGAATTTCAGCAAAGACGAGAATCCACAAAGTATGATGTAGTCACAGAAAATGCATGAAAAACACATCTTGCCCAGAGATAAGGTAGGTTGTCTCTGTCCTCCACATAAACCGATGATAACTGATAAGAGATTTAGTGTTTCCTTAGACTCATATATATAGGCGCCACCTCTCCTCAGAGAAACTCGATCAAGCCCAGGGTTTGGATCAGCTTGGAGCCACCTCAAGGCACATCATGTACCTGTACATGCTCCTGGCTTGTGTGTCATGGGTCTTGGAAAGCTATTCCGTCCCAATGAAGATAGTCAGCGCGTCTACCCGGGACAATCACACTGCGGTCTGTGCTGAGATTGAGAAAGAACTCAAGCTAGACAATGTTACATACAAGGTAAGTCTGGGTTTTCATCAAATAGCACTTTACTCTCAGTGGCCCCGTGTTTCTAACCAACTTTTCCTGCTTCCAGGGTTCCTTTGAAAGGCCTCAGAACACCAGTGAGGTAAGGAGCAGTCACTCCATGGTCATTTCTGATCACAATTGAAAGGGAAATCAGAGGACAGAGACAAGAGCAAAAGTTGTTAAGTCGAGAAATCTGGGGAGAAAGCTGGGAGTTTGAAGATGAAGTCTTTGGCTCAGCCTGTAGATGAACCAGTTGCCAGGTTATGCCAGGTTCTCTGAGCACCATCCCAGAGCAGCCCTGTGCCTGGGAGAGACCAGAAACCCATGGCAAACCTCAACCATCCGTGGTTACCCTGGCCTGAATTTGAGTCTAGGGTTCCATCTGGCCAGGGTAGGTAGAGACAGATGAGGCTGAGGGTCAGCTGATACACCACCATCAAGTCAACACCCCAACCCTGTTTCAGGAACTCTGCTATGGGAAGTTTATAGAGCTTCATCTCCACTCTGAATAACATCTTCTAGGAACATGGTGCAGCTGTAGCTCCTGCCTGTTTTTTTTTCCTCCACTCTGCTGGCTAGCTGTGGTTGGGCCACCACCTATAGACTGAAGTCCTGGTCAAAATCCTGCATCACACACAGATGGAAAGGTCATGACTTCAGATGCGCTTGCAAATAAAAATTCTTAGACCAAGCCTGAATTTCAGCAAAGACGAGAATCCACAAAGTATGATGTAGTCACAGAAAATGCATGAAAAACACATCTTGCCCAGAGATAAGGTAGGTTGTCTCTGTCCTCCACATAAACCGATGATAACTGATAAGAGATTTAGTGTTTCCTTAGACTCATATATATAGGCGCCACCTCTCCTCAGAGAAACTCGATCAAGCCCAGGGTTTGGATCAGCTTGGAGCCACCTCAAGGCACATCATGTACCTGTACATGCTCCTGGCTTGTGTGTCATGGGTCTTGGAAAGCTATTCCGTCCCAATGAAGATAGTCAGCGCGTCTACCCGGGACAATCACACTGCGGTCTGTGCTGAGATTGAGAAAGAACTCAAGCTAGACAATGTTACATACAAGGTAAGTCTGGGTTTTCATCAAATAGCACTTTACTCTCAGTGGCCCCGTGTTTCTAACCAACTTTTCCTGCTTCCAGGGTTCCTTTGAAAGGCCTCAGAACACCAGTGAGGTAAGGAGCAGTCACTCCATGGTCATTTCTGATCACAATTGAAAGGGAAATCAGAGGACAGAGACAAGAGCAAAAGTTGTTAAGTCGAGAAATCTGGGGAGAAAGCTGGGAGTTTGAAGATGAAGTCTTTGGCTCAGCCTGTAGATGAACCAGTTGCCAGGTTATGCCAGGTTCTCTGAGCACCATCCCAGAGCAGCCCTGTGCCTGGGGAGAGACCAGAAACCCATGGCAAACCTCAACCATCCGTGGTTACCCTGGCCTGAATTTGAGTCTAGGGTTCCATCTGGCCAGGGTAGGTAGAGACAGATGAGGCTGAGGGTCAGCTGATACACCACCATCAAGTCAACACCCCCAACCCTGTTTCAGGAACTCTGCTATGGGAAGTTTATAGAGAGCTTCATCTCCACTCTGAATAACATCTCTATACTAAATAAGGACTTTCACATAGAAAAAGTCTGTAAGAACATGAAGGAACTCACTGAAATCTGCCCGAAGCTGAAAGTAAGTTGTTTGCTCTTAGGGTAACCTGAAACATCATTTCTCCTGCCACCACAGCCGGAGGCCCAGTGGGGCAAAGGGCTTCTTAAGGACCCCACTTGTGAGGCTGCAGATACTACTTTCTAATCCAAAAGAAGTCTACTGACAGGGCTGAGGCTTAGGTGCATGGGGAATTGGGGGTTATTCTGGAGGCTTCTGTTGTGCTCTCCATCCAGCTCCTAGCACTGGGATGTCTGGAACAGGTCAGAGCAGGGCTGGCCGTGGACGTGACGTGGGGACAGGGAAGGCCAGACAGCGCCAACCTCAGTCGGGTGGCCAGTCTAAACCAGCACTGGTCTGTCCTGCCCTTGGGGCCTCTTCTAGGCTAAGGAACTCCACTGGGAGCCCATGTGGTGGGAGTTGGGTAGAAGGGCAGGTTGTGGGGAAATGACTGAGGTGCCCTGCTCTTTGTCCACCTTACTCTTTGTCTCCTGTGTCTTCTTCCTCCTCCATGTCCTATGTCCCTGTCCTGGGAAGTCACAAGACCCCCCCAACACCCTCCTGGGTCTCTCCCTAAAGCGACGGACAAGCCTCAGTCCTGGGGATCCACTGTCACCAGACGGTGCCAAGTACCCTCCCTAAGACAGATAGGGAGGCCGTGCCTGAGTTACCTGTTGGGTAGACAGTAGGGGTGGTCTTACAGAGCCCTTATGGCTGGGAGAAGAGTTTGCTTTTACTTTTTTTTTTCTGCTAAAAAGAGAACTTAAATATGTGTTTCTTATTTAGATAACAGGACACAACTGCACTACTGAGAAAAGTAACTTCTCAAAGTTCAAAGAAGCTTTACAGCATGTTGTCATATCCATAGAAGGATGGAAGTCTTGTAAAAGGATCAAGGGCATCCTCTGAGACTGCCTCTTCTCACGTCCTGGAGCCCTGGGGGTTTCAGGAAACGGGGCTGGAGGAACCTCAGGAACAATTTATAGCCGCCGGGGTAGGGTAAGAGTTTGATGGCCCTGGGTCAACAGATGGGGGACTGAGGGTGGGTAATGGCAGGGGTGTGCCTGAGGAAATATTTCTGTAACTGATGCATCAGAACTTGCTGCCTTAATAAAGCTGGGGTATGGAAATGCCAGGAAGAGTTGTAATAGTGTCCAGTCTCTCCAGGGTCTTGATAGACTGGGAGGGGCAAGGGGCTGGGCTTGCTGGCCCCATAAGCAAGGCTCGTGACTTGGAGGGCCAGGGATCTCTCAGGAAAAGAGACCCAGGAAGGCGAGTGGGAGCCCTACCTCCTTGGCCCCTTCGCGGTGCTTCCAGTGCTAGTGGACACACAGCAGGGCCCGTCGTCACCAGTGCAGCTTGTTACTGCTCCTTTTCTCCTTGTGTCCTTTCAGATCAGATCCTTCCCAGACACCCCTCTCCAACCTCACTCAGCACCCACACACGCCTGATCCAAAGGTCCAAGGCTATCCCTCCTTTGGTCTCTACTGCAGCACCTGGTGACCTCTAAGTTTAATTTATCCGGCACCGCTCAGACCCCTGAGGACTCAACGTGGCCACAGAAGGATCAGCCGTAGTAAACGGCTCAGGAGAATGGGGATTTCAGGCTACTCACAGAGAACTCAGCACAGTGGGTGACCTGAACCAGGTTCAGGGGCCCAGAACACTTCCATACGCTCAGCTTCATCTCAACCAGCCAACAACTCTCTGACTTCAAAGTAAAGCCCCTCTCCTGGCCTGAGGAGCCCCTTACAACACCCTCTGAGGATACTCTCCAAGCATCTCCTTGCCCTAACAGTCCCCTCTCTGACTCACAGCCCCAAACGTGGGGCCCTGCATGTAGGGATCTCCCAGTCACTCAGGTCCTGCAATGCTGCCACACTGGGCTACCAAGCTCTGACCCCACCCTCAATTCGAAACTTAAATATGTGTTTCTTATTTAGATAACAGGACACAACTGCACTACTGAGAAAAGTAACTTCTCAAAGTTCAAAGAAGCTTTACAGCATGTTGTCATATCCATAGAAGGATGGAAGTCTTGTAAAGGATCAAGGGCATCCTCTGAGACTGCCTCTTCTCACGTCCTGGAGCCCTGGGGGTTTCAGGAAACGGGGCTGGAGGAACCTCAGGAACAATTTATAGCCGCCGGGGTAGGGTAGGAGGGTGATGGCCCTGGGGCAGCAGATGGGGGACGGAGGGGGGGTAATGGCGGGGGTGTGCCTGAGGAAATATTTCTGTAACTGATGCATCAGAACTTGCTGCCTTAATAAAGCTGGGGTATGGAAATGCCAGGAAGAGTTGTAATAGTGTCCAGTCTCTCCAGGGTCTTGATAGACTGGGAGGGGCAAGGGGCTGGGCTTGCTGGCCCCATAAGCAAGGCTCGTGACTTGGAGGGCCAGGGATCTCTCAGGAAAAGAGACCCAGGAAGGCGAGTGGGAGCCCTACCTCCTTGGCCCCTTCGCGGTGCTTCCAGTGCTAGTGGACACACAGCAGGGCCCGTCGTCACCAGTGCAGCTTGTTACTGCTCCTTTTCTCCTTGTGTCCTTTCAGATCAGATCCTTCCCAGACACCCCTCTCCAACCTCACTCAGCACCCACACACGCCTGATCCAAAGGTCCAAGGCTATCCCTCCTTTGGTCTCTACTGCAGCACCTGGTGACCTCTAAGTTTAATTTATCCGGCACCGCTCAGACCCCTGAGGACTCAACGTGGCCACAGAAGGATCAGCCGTAGTAAACGGCTCAGGAGAATGGGGATTTCAGGCTACTCACAGAGAACTCAGCACAGTGGGTGACCTGAACCAGGTTCAGGGGCCCAGAACACTTCCATACGCTCAGCTTCATCTCAACCAGCCAACAACTCTCTGACTTCAAAGTAAAGCCCCTCTCCTGGCCTGAGGAGCCCCTTACAACACCCTCTGAGGATACTCTCCAAGCATCTCCTTGCCCTAACAGTCCCCTCTCTGACTCACAGCCCCAAACGTGGGGCCCTGCATGTAGGGGATCTCCCAGTCACTCAGGTCCTGCAATGCTGCCACACTGGGCTACCAAGCTCTGACCCCCACCCTCAATTCTAACCCTAACCCTAACCATTTGAACTGATTATTAGAGGTGACTAGGATTACCCCCAAATCCCAATACTTTCCTACAATACAAACCTTCAGACCAGGAACTCATACAAACCAGGAAAGATGAAGATCTATTGTTCTGGAATACAAACAGCCTTCTACCTATGACCACAACTAGCCTCAGGCCAGCCCTGCAGAGCCTGCACATCTATCTTGCTCTGCTGTAAAGCAGAATGTGCCTGCAGCCAGCACACAGAGCACCACAGCCCTGCCCACCCTCATCTCTTGCCCCATGGCTTTCATGACTTTCCCATGACTTCCTGCTCATTTCCACCATGAGGACCATTTCAGACTGGAGGTCAGAAAGTGTGACTGAGGGAAGTTGCCAGACTATCTCAGAACATGGAGGGTGGTCCTGTGATTCAGGTTCAGCCACTATGGGGCCAGGGTTTCGGCCCAGGCAAAGTCCATGGTCCAGTCCCCAGAGGCTATGAATTCCTGTCCCTTAGGCAAATCACACAGGTGCTCAAGAGTTCCTGAGGCCACTCCCCTGTGTCTGGCAGTAGGGTCTATGGAGTGCCTGGCAGCACAGAATTGCTGAGACATGCTGGCAGGAAGAACTGCTACTTCAATGCCCAGCCTTTTCTCTAGAAGGTTGGGGGCTTGCATAAACATCCTTGTCATCTCACTGTTATGTTCAAAACATAACATACATCAAGACTTTCCAGGACACTTGAACAGCCCCTTCTCTTCACAGGGACCTCCCCGGGGACCATCCAAACCTGCTACCACCTTCCGCTTCTGGGTGGCCCAGTCTGCTTCAGAAATCAGTGGATCTAAAGATGGAACCAGGAACCGAAGCCTTGCACTAAAGCAGCAGGGAAGCCCTCTCTCAATACAGTAGGCCTTGAGAACTGAACAGCCCCACTGGCAGCCACATGGCAGTTGCTATCAAGGGTCATAGTGTGTGTTCACATCTTCTGATTCCACATTCACATTCAGGGAGATCACTTGAAAGACAGAGGAGGGAAGCTCCATCCAGAGAAACAATCTGCCAGTCCATGAAAGAAAATGATGGACATGAAGCTAACATGACATGATGCCAAAGCACCTGTGAAAGGCCTAGGAAATGGCATTATTGCCAGGATGACCCTTCTGTGGGCCAAGAGCTGCAAGGGGAGTGAGATGATGATTTAGCTGGTGGGATGGCAGGTGAGCTTTCTCCTTGGTTTTCGACCCTATGATGACTCTAAGCATGGCCATGGCTGGATCTGAGGAGAGAGGCTGAGGACCAATGTCAGTGATCATCATTTGGTGCCCTTGTTTATAGAAAAATTGCAGCCTCAGTGTCTCCAGATAAATGGGATCCTAAGTAGTGGCTTGCATTGCTGACTGATCCCCCAAATTGGTTGTTCAGTCAAGATGGTGGTGATTAGCTTACAATGGTGACTGCATCCCTCAAAGACTGTGCTCGGGTGTGCTCAGTCTTGTCCAACTTGTTGCGACCCCATGGATAGTAGCCCACCAGGATCCTCTGTCCATGGGATTTCCCAGGCAAGAATACTGGAGTGGGTAGCCATTCCCTTCTCTAGGGGATCTTCACGACCCAGGGATGGAACCCGTATCTCAAAGCCCAGAGTACCAATACTACCAATACTTTATTTCTGAGTGAGGACCAAAATTTCCACTGTCTCTAAGGGGGATTTCTACCCAGCCTTTTCTCTAGAAGGTTGGGGGCTTGCATAAACATCCTTGTCATCTCACTGTTATGTTCAAAACATAACATACATCAAGACTTTCCAGGACACTTGAACAGCCCTTCTCTTCACAGGGACCTCCCCGGGGACCATCCAAACCTGCTACCACCTTCCGCTTCTGGGTGGCCCAGTCTGCTTCAGAAATCAGTGGATCTAAAGATGGAACCAGGAACCGAAGCCTTGCACTAAAGCAGCAGGGAAGCCCTCTCTCAATACAGTAGGCCTTGAGAACTGAACAGCCCCACTGGCAGCCACATGGCAGTTGCTATCAAGGGTCATAGTGTGTGTTCACATCTTCTGATTCCACATTCACATTCAGGGAGATCACTTGAAAGACAGAGGAGGGAAGCTCCATCCAGAGAAACAATCTGCCAGTCCATGAAAGAAAATGATGGACATGAAGCTAACATGACATGATGCCAAAGCACCTGTGAAAGGCCTAGGAAATGGCATTATTGCCAGGATGACCCTTCTGTGGGCCAAGAGCTGCAAGGGGAGTGAGATGATGATTTAGCTGGTGGGATGGCAGGTGAGCTTTCTCCTTGGTTTTCGACCCTATGATGACTCTAAGCATGGCCATGGCTGGATCTGAGGAGAGAGGCTGAGGACCAATGTCAGTGATCATCATTTGGTGCCCTTGTTTATAGAAAAATTGCAGCCTCAGTGTCTCCAGATAAATGGGATCCTAAGTAGTGGCTTGCATTGCTGACTGATCCCCCAAATTGGTTGTTCAGTCAAGATGGTGGTGATTAGCTTACAATGGTGACTGCATCCCTCAAAGACTGTGCTCGGGTGTGCTCAGTCTTGTCCAACTTGTTGCGACCCCATGGATAGTAGCCCACCAGGATCCTCTGTCCATGGGATTTCCCAGGCAAGAATACTGGAGTGGGTAGCCATTCCCTTCTCTAGGGGATCTTCACGACCCAGGGATGGAACCCGTATCTCAAAGCCCAGAGTACCAATACTACCAATACTTTATTTCTGAGTGAGGACAGACAGCAAAAGAAGTCCGTCTGCTCCTCCTAGGCAGGTGGAGAAGTTCTCAGTTAGGGCCTGGAAGGTGCAAGGTGTTGTCCAGGCATCCTTATCTTTACAACTGTCCTGTGTCGGGGCACTCTCCTTTGGGGCAATATATCTGGCCCACCAGTCAGTCCCAAGTGACCAGGACTGGCCCTGGAAATCAAGGCCTGAGCCCCTACACCTTTGGCTTCCTGGATGAATGCACTTGTGTGTGCTTGAGAATTCAAGGTCCACTGACTAGAAGTGGAAGGCAGGGGCTGCATGGACCAGGCACATACTGTGCCAACCTGGGCTTCTGAGCAAAGCTGCTATTTGTGTTGAAAGCACAAGGCTGGTTGTTGTAGCTCCAAAAGCTCCTCCTCTGGACCCTCCCACTTTGTTACATGGGCTTCACAAATATGGAATCTAGTATGTAGGTTGTCTTGGGCCTCAGTTTTACTATCTATTAAATAAGGTTGCAGCATGGAGAGAGAGGCCCCAGCCCCAAATTAGCCTGACACAAGGAGGCCCAGCTAGACATGAGGCCCTGCTACCCAAGGCCTGGGTCAGAACTCCACTGAGAGCACCCTGATACTGGCCCTATTCCTCTGAAGAGAGGGGAGGCCTGAATGCTCATGGCATCTAGGTCTGCAGGGCAGGTGGGAACAGAGCCAACTCCCAACAGGGGAGCTGGGGATGAGGAAGGGCCATCTCACCGATTGTCATGCTGGCTGCTCTCTGCCACAAAGCCCAGAGAGACTTGGGACTTCCTCATGACTACACAGGGGGTGAGCCAGACCAAAAATCCTCGGAAGCCTCCTATCTAGGCTCCTAGAAGGGCTGCTGGGCACAGACTTCGCCCTCGGAAAAGACTGACCAACTTTCCTGCTATTAGGAGACCCCCGAGTTACAGCTGCCAGGAAAGATGCAGCTTCACAAGTTATTTTTCACTGTGGTTTGAGATAACAACAGTTAAACAGTTTCATGTTGCTGCCACTGATGTTATCTCTGGCTCAGACCCACTCTTTCAACCTGGAAATGATTAATCAAAAATTTTTCTCCCTTTTCTTTTTCTCAACTTCAAAGGAAGACGAGCATAAACTCCCTAAATTCTGCCCTCAAACAGGGCTCCTGGGCCCCTCAGCCAAAGTAAAGGTTGGCATTTCCTTCAAGATCCTAGCGTTCTTCTAGATGTTGGAAAAAACATTTTAAAATTATTTCACTTTAAAAAATTCAGTTACTGTACAATAACGTACACAAATATTAAGTGTACAGTTTAGTGAATTTTTATGTATGTTTTACTGATAAAACCAGCACTTGGAGCAAGACAGAGGACATTTTCCAGCACCCCATCCTGAGTGCTCTCTCTCCTGGTGAATATCCACTGCCCTAAGTGTATCCACCTTTCAACCTCTATCACCAGACAGTCGCTCTAGCCATTCTTAAACTTCATTTAAGCGGAAGCATAGGCTGTGCTGTCTTCTGTTTGACTTCTTTTGTTCAATACTGCGTCTGTGCAATTCTCCCTGGTTGTTACATGTAATGGTAGTCTGTTCCTTTCTGTTTCTGCGTAGTATTCCATTGCATCCCAAATGTATTTTCTCATTCTACTGCTGATGAATATTTTGGCTGTTTGTTCTTTCTATTTAATATTAATAAAGCTACTATGAACACTCTTGTACTCATATTTTGGTGAGCATATGTGAGCATTTCTGTTGGAAATGCTGAGTATGGTGTGAGATTACTGGGTCATAGGATATACATACTTTATCTTAGTTGGTACTGCCAAACTTTTTTCTAAGGAAGTCTTTTATAAACAACATTTTTGTTGGTTTTCCTGCCTTTTGTAGATACTGTTTGTCCATCAAACACTGGATATCTCCTCTCTCTACACATGATCTGAAGCTGTTTCTCAAACATTCTCATCATTATTGGAATTCTTCTCTACATTGTTCAGTCTTGTCCAACTATCAACATTTTGACAAGCCAAATGTTGAGAAACTAAACCCAAATCTGACTAAGTCTGGTCCAAGGTCAGCCCTTGCTCACACAGCTGTGGGTTCTGCCCTTGGGAGGCTTGGCTTGGACAGGTTGCCGTGAAGCACGTGCATTGAGAAGAGCAGAATTAGCTAGTTTATTGCTCACCAGCACCCCATGCTGTCCTCGCTATGGGTGGGCTGCCTCGACTTCCGGCCTCTCCAGCGTCTCACTGAGGGAGATAGCTCATGGAGGGCCTAGCTGACTTGGATATGGCTGATGTCTTACCAGAGCACTATACAGCACAGCCCTGGTCCATGAGCCCTGGTCCATGAGCCTCTGGGAGGCCAGAAGACACTGTAATGTGCCACTGTCCTAGGGGAGAGACTAGGCCAAACGACTCAGCCTGGGGTCCTTCTGGGGTCTCAGCTCCCAGTCATTCCCTTTCCATGTCCTGGTGCTTTCACCTTCTGGCCCCTTCTAAATCTTTCCAATTTTCTCCATCCTACAGCCTCAACCTACCCTCCTCCCCACCCTCCCTGCAACACACACACAGATGACTACCACAATTGCCCCATGGACACTCATCTCTAGACAGATCCCTCCTGTGCTTCCAGGCAGTCAGATGAATTCATGTACCTATTTATTCACTCAGCAAGTATTTACTGAATCCTACAAAGTATCAAGAACTATGCCAGGCTCTGTACAGTACCCAACACTTGAGGTGCTAACCTTTTAGTGCATGAGTCTGGCTATGCCCCTGTAACAGGAGGGAAAGAGGCAGGGCACAATTTTTTGAAAGAATAACACAGCCCAAGGACACAAGATAAACCCATTAGAGTCAAATGAGTCCAAGATGGCAGACTAGACCTTGATCCTCAATCGCAAACTAAATGACACACCCAGAGGAGTCATGATAATTCTGTCCCTTCCCTAGAAGTTGAAATAATCCTCTCACCCATTAGCATATGAAATTACCCAGCCCAAAAAAGCTCAGTACACCATGTTTTGGGGGCTACTGGATTCGCCCTCTGCGATGGTCCACACTGTCTGTGGAGCGTGTTTTTCTCTGAATCTGAAGAAATCCATTTCTTACTGATCACTTTGTCTCTCACTGAATTCTTTTGTTTTGTTTTTATTTTTCTAGCCTAAATGTTTGCCATGACAACGATCAACTCACTGAATTCTTTTTTGCAAAGAGATATCAAGAACCTGAGCTTCATTAGGTCTTAAAACCAGGTATGGTGGGTTTTGGAGAGGTTAGAGTCCCAGCCACATGGGTTCAAGTCCCAAGTGGGGTTTTGGCCGGGTTTGAGCCCAGCCACATGGGCTCAAATCCCAAGCAGAGTTTTGGCCGGTTCAAGTCCTGGCCACGTGAGTTCAAGTCCCAATCTAAATTTTAGGTTTAAGCCCCAGTCTGAGATAAAATGGTTTCACCCACACACAGGCTCCTTGCTGGCTCAGTGTGAGCTTCAAGACCTCCGGTCTGCCCTAAGACGTGCCACTCTGGGCCCAGTCCTGGAGACAGCTCCAGCCTCACTGCTTACAGCCCTCTGTCTCCCTCACAGCAGTCCTTGGTCCCAGGAACAGGAACCAGCTGCAGCTTTCCTACCCTCCCCAGGGCCCTATGCCTGGCACACTTCCTAGTCAAACAGCTGATGTTTTTCTCCCTGTGGGATAGATCAGTGTCTAGTGGGAGGTGGACACATCCTCTACGGGGCCATCCTCCTCCACAACATTTATTCTGAAGCTTGCCTGGCTACCTTCCAGGCCTTAGGTGAGCACTATTCTCTGTCAGGGGACTGTGAGGTCTCTGTTCTGAACTACAACTCTATCCCCTAAGTCTGGGGAGGACCACTCACTGCAGAGGTGCCAGCGTGACTGTGTTCCAGAGCCTGCGGTCTCTTTTCACCTCTGATTAATAGAAATACTTAAGGTTTTATGGAAGGTAGCATGAATTTCCCAAAGTTTAGAAAATGGGCAAAGATCAGCATGAGCCTAAAAGGTACTCCACACAAAACCAGGGATCTGTTATCATTATCCTTATCAACAACAGCATCTGAGAGATGAGCCAAGAAGATGACCTTGGGTCACCCAGGAGCCAGGGGAGCTGAGAACCTAACATCAGCATAGCTAGCTGTTACCTCTCCCACTTAACGGATTTAGACACTGTCTCAAAGGAAGCAGGAGAAGGGAGGGAAGCCGAGCTCCCTGGCAGTGTGTCATACTTCCTCCTGCCCAGAGCCTGGGGCAGCCCCAAGTTGTCCTGGCGGAGGCCGTGGCTCCTATCCAGGCCTCTTGCACCAGCAGGGCTGGATAAGGGTGGGGTCATTTCATGTGCTGGGAGTGGAGGCCAGGGAAACAGCAACTGTTGCTAGAGTCACAGCTTCAAGTCAGAAACTACATGATAACTCATAGTCTTATCCATCCCCCTCACACCTAGGAAGGTCTCCCTGACTAACTCCCACAATCCTCAGGTCCCTTCTCCTGCCAGGTTCTCTCCTGGGCAGTTGCTATAGTGCTTCCCAGGTCTTCAACTGAAGCAGAAGTTCTAGGCCTCCCCAAGGCCAGAGGCAGCGCTGTAACCAGCCTAGATTCACAGAAGACCTGTGACTCAGATCCTAATACCTCTCCAGGTCCAATCTCTGGAAATGCACACCAACCAGTTTTGAAATCCAGGAAGAAATCACAGGGAGCTGCCAAGAGTCTCAGGCCATTCCCTGGACCACAGTCGTACCAAAGGCTCCTGTACCTTTGATGCCAAACCATCCCCTGGGCTCCAGACAGAACAAAAACACTCGACATGGCTGTGGGCCTGGGTCCCCTTATTATCATGAAACCCCATGGTAGGAGGGAGCATCTTTCCTTAGTGTCAGTCAGTCCAAAAGTCCAGGAGTCACAGACAGAACAGACTCATGACACTGAGAGACAGATAGACAGACACAGCCTGAAGCTCCTGACAGTAACAGATGGACAGACAAGGACCAGTCCTTGGTACTGAAAGATTCAGCTAGTGCTTTGAAAGGACATATGAAAAGACCCGCTAGGGACAGTGGCAAAGACTGACGGACAGAAAAGTAGATGAACAGACAGGACTTACAGGGTTCGAGCAGCAACAAAGACAAAGCGCTATTGCTGTGGCCAGGGTGACATGTGGCAGTTCTGTCCTATGCTTAGCCCAAGAGGCTCCTGGAGTTTCTCTCCCTTGGCAATGCAATCAGAGACTTAAAGGGACTCCTTCTAAGGCCACAACTCCCCCTGGCCCATGATCCTCAGGAAGGAGCAAGTTAGGGCTCTCATTGTCCCTAGAGCTGTAACTGAGCAGGATTTAGACACTGGGGCAGGAGAGGGGAGGGAAGCCGAGCTCCCTGGCAGTGTGTCATACTTCCTCCTGCCCAGAGCCTGGGGCAGCCCCAAGTTGTCCTGGCGGAGGCCGTGGCTCCTATCCAGGCCTCTTGCACCAGCAGGGCTGGATAAGGGTGGGGTCATTTCATGTGCTGGGAGTGGAGGCCAGGGAAACAGCAACTGTTGCTAGAGTCACAGCTTCAAGTCAGAAACTACATGATAACTCATAGTCTTATCCATCCCCCTCACACCTAGGAAGGTCTCCCTGACTAACTCCCACAATCCTCAGGTCCCTTCTCCTGCCAGGTTCTCTCCTGGGCAGTTGCTATAGTGCTTCCCAGGTCTTCAACTGAAGCAGAAGTTCTAGGCCTCCCCAAGGCCAGAGGCAGCGCTGTAACCAGCCTAGATTCACAGAAGACCTGTGACTCAGATCCTAATACCTCTCCAGGTCCAATCTCTGGAAATGCACACCAACCAGTTTTGAAATCCAGGAAGAAATCACAGGGAGCTGCCAAGAGTCTCAGGCCATTCCCTGGACCACAGTCGTACCAAAGGCTCCTGTACCTTTGATGCCAAACCATCCCCTGGGCTCCAGACAGAACAAAAACACTCGACATGGCTGTGGGCCTGGGTCCCCTTATTATCATGAAACCCCATGGTAGGAGGGAGCATCTTTCCTTAGTGTCAGTCAGTCCAAAAGTCCAGGAGTCACAGACAGAACAGACTCATGACACTGAGAGACAGATAGACAGACACAGCCTGAAGCTCCTGACAGTAACAGATGGACAGACAAGGACCAGTCCTTGGTACTGAAAGATTCAGCTAGTGCTTTGAAAGGACATATGAAAAGACCCGCTAGGGACAGTGGCAAAGACTGACGGACAGAAAAGTAGATGAACAGACAGGACTTACAGGGTTCGAGCAGCAACAAAGACAAAGCGCTATTGCTGTGGCCAGGGTGACATGTGGCAGTTCTGTCCTATGCTTAGCCCAAGAGGCTCCTGGAGTTTCTCTCCCTTGGCAATGCAATCAGAGACTTAAAGGGACTCCTTCTAAGGCCACAACTCCCCCTGGCCCATGATCCTCAGGAAGGGAGCAAGTTAGGGCTCTCATTGTCCCTAGAGCTGTAACTGAGCAGGACTCTATGAGACCTTCAGAACAGACCCCCTCCCATGTCCTCTGCCTGACTTTTATTTGTGGAAAAACTTGGGTCAAAGAATAAGTTTAACTAGAGAAGTGAGAAAATATAGAAAGGAAAATAGTCAAGCAAGACAAAATAGTAATATTTCAGCTGTTATAGTCAAGGACCTTTAGTTCTTCCTCAAGGACTAGAGATAATATTCAGAGCCATGTCCTTTGAGCTGGTTAGCAGATACTTCCACCAGCTGGAAGAAGATAACTGTATGCTGCCCACAAGCATGTAGACCCCAGACCAGATGGAACCAGAAAGTCGATGATCCTGACTCCTGATCACCTCACTACCAACCAATCAATGTCCAAGAGCTGGTCATGCCCTGCTCTTCAAACACTCTACAACCCGTCCTTATGCCCTCCAGGGCAGAGCATACAGTTTTGAAGGCATGAACCCTCTATGGCCCTTCTGCCTGGCAAAGCAATAAAGTTATTATTTTCTACTTCACCCAAAACTCTGTCTCTACATGTCTATTTAGAACTGTTGAACAGAGGCCAAATCTTAGCAACAGAGCCAGACTCAAGAATCAATTCATATCCCGTCACTACCCCTGCTTCCAAACCAAGTGGGGCAGGAACAGCTCCCCCACTTCCCTCCTTAGGAGCCACTGTGAGTACAGACTCTGGGCACAGTGGACAGTACCAGGGAGAGGCTGCAGTCTACTGCTCTCGTGGCTATCAGATGATGCTTAGCTCCAATTAGCCAACTTTTCTCTTCACCTCCATGACCTCCAGGGCCCAGAGATCTGAGGAGCTAAAAGGCCCTGGTCAAGGGGAGAGCCTCTAGGCCAGACAAGGATGGGAAGACTAACTGCTTTCACAGGTAGAGAGACTGAGGCTGACTTGGTCATGCTCAGCTCTGTGTCTGTAGAGTCCAAGAATCCCTGGAAAGGGGTTTCCTAGGACTTTCCTATCGTGAAGGGACATTTGCACTGAAACCATGACCAGGCTTCCTGCCCAGGTTGGGTCCCTGGAATGAAGACTCTGAGACAGAGATTGGCATGTAGGACTGTTTGTGGAAGGGAAGGGAGCAGGACTGAACTGAGGGAGAAGCTGGATTCAATGCAGTCACAACAAAATTCTCAGCTGACCCAAAGGAGATTTCCTAACTTGGAGTGTGGAGGTCAAGCCTTATTCCTTGATGTAGGCTGTCCCCGGGAGGAGGTACAACTCCAGGTGTGGCAATGTTTTTCAACCAAGGAATTCCCCAAAGAGGGAAGATGCCTGCCAAGAGCTACCTTCCAGCAGTACTCTTAAGCTGGGGGAATAAGCCCTGGAATCTCGAAGGGTGTTCTGGGCAGCATACCATCATGTCCACCATAGTCCACCCCTTGAGCTGTTTAGATCCACTTCTTCATACGACCACTTCCCACAGGTTCTGGAAGTAGCTCCTCCAGGATTCTAATGCTGTGTGCTGTTATATGTTTAACAACTGGCTCTTAAAAATTAGGGCTTCCCTGGTAGTTCAGTGGGTAAAGAGTCTGCCTTGCAATGCAAGGGGCATCAATTTGATCCCTGGCCAAGGAAGAACCCACGTGCCACAAAGTGGCTGGACTGGTGTGTCCAATTATGAGCCAGTGCTCTGAAGTGCATACGTCCAAGAGTTGGTGCTCTACAAAAAGAGAGGCCACTGCAATGGGAGGTCCACACATGCCAAAGAATAAAGATGGATGAAAATAAACAAAAAACCAGGGCTTCCCTTGTGGTTCAGTAGGTGAGGACACCACCTTGCAGTGCAAGGGGCGCCGATTCAATCCCTGGCCTGAGAGGATCCCGTGTGCTGCAGAGCAGCTGGACCAATATGTTCAACTACCGGGCCGATGCTCTGGAGAGCATGCACTCGGAGCCGATGCTCTGAGGCCAGAGGGGCAGCTGCAATGGGAAGCCCACACAGGCCAAAAAAAGAGAACAAAGATGGAAATAAGTGAAAGACCAACAGAAGTGCCTTCCCCATCCCCCGCCCCCCAAAACAATAAGAGGTCAAAATAAAAAAAAAAAAATTAAAAATGGGCTATCTCAAGCCAGGCTGAGTGACCTCCAGCACACTAATGATTCTGATGTGCTTCTCTTTTTGGAGAAAACTAAGTAGAGGAAAGTTAGTGAGACAAACTACAACCCCTGCTAATGTAGCTGATCTCAGGATCACCTCATGACTCTTGTTGTCTCTATTTCAGATCCCTCAGTTAAGGCTGGGCAGCATACAAATCTAGGGGTTCCTAACTTGGAGTGTGGAGGTCAAGCCTTATTCCTTGATGTAGGCTGTCCCCGGGAGGAGGTACAACTCCAGGTGTGGCAATGTTTTTCAACCAAGGAATTCCCCAAAGAGGGAAGATGCCTGCCAAGAGCTACCTTCCAGCAGTACTCTTAAGCTGGGGGAATAAGCCCTGGAATCTCGAAGGGTGTTCTGGGCAGCATACCATCATGTCCACCATAGTCCACCCCTTGAGCTGTTTAGATCCACTTCTTCATACGACCACTTCCCACAGGTTCTGGAAGTAGCTCCTCCAGGATTCTAATGCTGTGTGCTGTTATATGTTTAACAACTGGCTCTTAAAAATTAGGGCTTCCCTGGTAGTTCAGTGGGTAAAGAGTCTGCCTTGCAATGCAAGGGGCATCAATTTGATCCCTGGCCAAGGAAGAACCCACGTGCCACAAAGTGGCTGGACTGGTGTGTCCAATTATGAGCCAGTGCTCTGAAGTGCATATGCCCAGAGTTGGTGCTCTGCAACGAGAGAGGCCACTGCAATGGGAGGCCCCCACAAGCCAAAGAATAAAGATGGATGAAAATAAACAAAAAACCAGGGCTTCCCTTGTGGTTCAGTAGGTGAGGACACCACCTTGCAGTGCAAGGGGCGCCGATTCAATCCCTGGCCTGAGAGGATCCCGTGTGCTGCAGAGCAGCTGGACCAATATGTTCAACTACCGGGCCGATGCTCTGGAGAGCATGCACTCGGAGCCGATGCTCTGAGGCCAGAGGGGCAGCTGCAATGGGAAGCCCACACAGGCCAAAAAAAGAGAACAAAGATGGAAATAAGTGAAAGACCAACAGAAGTGCCTTCCCCATCCCCCGCCCCCCAAAACAATAAGAGGTCAAAATAAAAAAAAAAAAATTAAAAATGGGCTATCTCAAGCCAGGCTGAGTGACCTCCAGCACACTAATGATTCTGATGTGCTTCTCTTTTTGGAGAAAACTAAGTAGAGGAAAGTTAGTGAGACAAACTACAACCCCTGCTAATGTAGCTGATCTCAGGATCACCTCATGACTCTTGTTGTCTCTATTTCAGATCCCCTCAGTTAGCACTGGGCTTCCACAGTGGCTCAGCAGTAAAGAAACCACCAACAACACAGAAAGCCTAGGTTTGATCCCTGTGTCGGGAAGATACCCTAGAAGAGTAAATGGCAACCTATTCCAGTATTCTTGCCTGAAAAATTCCATGGATAGAGGAACCTTGCAGGTTAACAGTCCTATGGTCCCAAAGAGTTGGACACAACTGAAGTGATGTGAGCATGCACACATGAACAATTAGCATTTGTGTATATATTCATCTTGGTGGCTTCCCCAGTGGCACAACCCAGTCCCTTATCACAGAGGGATCTAAACCTGATCTGATTTGGTTTTAGCCTGGGATTGCTGTACTCATCCCTTTTCCTGTTAAAGCTGAGGGTAGAAATACCAGAGGGGCATTCAAGAGGATCCCATCACACAGCACTGTGGAGCAGGACCCTTTCCTCCTCCTCCTCCTCCTGATGATCAGGCTCAGGTAGTGTTCCCAAGAGTAGTTCTTTCCTGCTGATCCCTGGACAAAAGGAGGTCAAAATTCCCTGGCAATACCCTTGGTTTATAGTTCAATGGGACTCTTGCTTGTGGTCTCAGGTAGAAGTGTTCCTTTCTAGGGAGCCAAGATCTTTGAACCCACAGAGTCAAGAGTTGCAGGGATGGGGAGCACAAACTTCCCAAGTGGGTCACTGGGTAATGGTAAAAGGGGCTATTTCTACTTCTGTTTCTTGGTTCTCAGACCTTTGTATAATACCTATTGGATGATGACTCCATATAAGGGCCTTTGACTTACAGTGAGAACTGTGTCTTGGAGAGTGGCTCCGATCCTTGTAAAGTACCACTCCTAAGCTGGTGCTTCAATAAGAAAAACAAAGATGGAAATAAGTGAAAGACCAACAGAAGTGCCTTCCCCATCCCCCGCCCCCCAAAACAATAAGAGGTCAAAATAAAAAAAAAAAAATTAAAAATGGGCTATCTCAAGCCAGGCTGAGTGACCTCCAGCACACTAATGATTCTGATGTGCTTCTCTTTTTGGAGAAAACTAAGTAGAGGAAAGTTAGTGAGACAAACTACAACCCCTGCTAATGTAGCTGATCTCAGGATCACCTCATGACTCTTGTTGTCTCTATTTCAGATCCCCTCAGTTAGCACTGGGCTTCCACAGTGGCTCAGCAGTAAAGAAACCACCAACAACACAGAAAGCCTAGGTTTGATCCCTGTGGCGGGAAGATACCCTAGAAGAGTAAATGGCAACCTATCCGAGTATGCGTGCCTGAAAAATTCCATGGATAGAGGAACCTTGCAGGTTAACAGTCCTATGGTCCCAAAGAGTTGGACACAACTGAAGTGATGTGAGCATGCACACATGAACAATTAGCATTTGTGTATATATTCATCTTGGTGGCTTCCCCAGTGGCACAACCCAGTCCCTTATCACAGAGGGATCTAAACCTGATCTGATTTGGTTTTAGCCTGGGATTGCTGTACTCATCCCTTTTCCTGTTAAAGCTGAGGGTAGAAATACCAGAGGGGCATTCAAGAGGATCCCATCACACAGCACTGTGGAGCAGGACCCTTTCCTCCTCCTCCTCCTCCTGATGATCAGGCTCAGGTAGTGTTCCCAAGAGTAGTTCTTTCCTGCTGATCCCTGGACAAAAGGAGGTCAAAATTCCCTGGCAATACCCTTGGTTTATAGTTCAATGGGACTCTTGCTTGTGGTCTCAGGTAGAAGTGTTCCTTTCTAGGGAGCCAAGATCTTTGAACCCACAGAGTCAAGAGTTGCAGGGATGGGGAGCACAAACTTCCCAAGTGGGTCACTGGGTAATGGTAAAAGGGGCTATTTCTACTTCTGTTTCTTGGTTCTCAGACCTTTGTATAATACCTATTGGATGATGACTCCATATAAGGGCCTTTGACTTACAGTGAGAACTGTGTCTTGGAGAGTGGCTCCGATCCTTGTAAAGTACCACTCCTAAGCTGGTGCTTCAATAAGGCCTCAAACAAGCTGCTGTACAACATCCTATTTGGTCAGCAGCTCCTATATGTTACAGTATGATCAGTGAACCCTATGGTCATGAACCTTCTCTTTCACCATAAAGTGTATCTCTTGTTTGACATATTATATGAGATCTCATGCTAGTGGGTCAAAAACTCTGAAAATCCTTGGATAGTGATTTGACAGGCTCTGTAGATATGAAAGGCAAACCTATTCCTGGAATGTATATTTATTTTTGTCAAAAAGAATCACTTGCCCTTCCCGGATTTTAGAAGGCCATGAGTCAACTAGGATGGTAAAGAATCTGCTTGTAATGCAGGAGACCTGGGTTTGATCCCTGGGTTGGGAAGATCCCCTGGAAAAGAAAATGGCAACCCACTAGAGTATTCTTGCCTGGGAAATCCTATGGACAGAGGAGCCTGGCAGGCTACAGTCTATGGGGTCTCAAAGTGACTGAGCGATTAACAACACTGTAGTCAACTAGCAACCAAGTGGCCCGTTGATCTCCTTGACTCAGAGAATTGTATCTGGGCTTCCCTGGTGGCTCAGTGGTAAAGAATCCACCTGCAGGGCTTCCCCTGGTGGTCCAGTGGGTAAGGACACCGCCTTGCAGTGCAACGGGCGCCAGTTCGATCCCTGGCCTGGGAAGATCCCATGTGCCCCGGAGCAGCTGGACTGATGTGTCCAATTACCAAGCCGGAGCTCTGGAGAGCATGCGCCTGAAGCCGGCGCTCTGCGACAACAGAGGCCACCGTGATGGGAGACCCACACGGGCCAAAGAACAAAGACGGATGAAAAATAGAGAAATGAAAGACCAATAGAAGTGGCCCGCCCATTCCCCTCCCTCCCCACCTCACCCCCCTCCAAAAAAAAAAAGAAAAGAATCCACCTGCAATGCAGGAGATTAAGGTTCGGTCCCTAGGTACAGAAGATCTCTTGGAGAAGAAAAAAATTTTTTCTGGGAAATCAATGAACAGAGGAACCTGGTGGACTACAATCCATGATCACAAAAGAGTTGGACATGACTTTGCGACTAACTGACAACAGTAATAATAAATCATATCTGGAGCTTGAAGTTGATCTCTGCTGGTAGACCAGACATCTGACAGTGGCAATATCTAGATCAACTGTGGTAAGTTAAGAGCTCATGGTGACACAACTTAGCAACAAGTAACAACGGTAACAATAAATTGTATCTGGAGCTTGAAGTTGGTATGTTGCTAGCAGGTTAGACATTTGACAGTGGCAATAGCTAGATGAACTGTAGTAAGTAAGAACTCAAGGTATTGGGTTTATGCATAGCCTGCATCCCTGCCCCCATGGCTACTCCATTCATGTACCCACTTAGCCAGCACTGGGATACAATAATGGAAACTAGATGATATTAGCTGGAAGAGTCATGATGTATACCTAATTACTGTACATCTTCCATTGTGGTATGCTTCTTAGTGGGCATTAACATGTGAAATGAAGCTCTCCATAGTTCATGCCACTAACATCTCTGCCTTGCAGGCCTATGTACTAGATTTGCTTGTTTCAGGTAACAGGAGTTGTTTTTCAAAAGGTGTATAATTCTCCAAGGCAAATTCTGTGGCCTGTTCCAGAGTTTAAGGAACACAATATATTTTCCCACTATTGATATCTTGTAAGGAACATAAGATATAATGATTCAAACACTCCAATGGCATGGTTACTTGTACCTTAATGCTGAAAATGCTGCAGAGCCCTGGGGCCCCACTCAAAAGCGGCAGGCTTTTGTATTACTGCTAGGTGTATGGGTCAGAGCAATAGTTCCAGGTGTT
This sequence comes from Tragulus kanchil, assembly GCA_022376925.1. Lineage (NCBI taxonomy): Eukaryota > Metazoa > Chordata > Mammalia > Artiodactyla > Tragulidae > Tragulus > Tragulus kanchil. The sequence goes on along the minus strand of JAIOJX010000029.1, from coordinate 48,217,877 downwards.
CAGTATGTTGCACCCATAACTCTAAAAGGCCTACCAAACATGGTGCTTCCTTCCACATGGTGAGAAGTACAACATGTAGTCATTTGTCCTATACTTCGGAGGAATTTTCTGATATACTCCAGACCACTGGATCCCTGAAAAGTTTACTGATGTGGAAGGCTCTGAAATATAACAGGGATTATATTTTGGAGCACATTTTGTCATGGTCATCAATGTGTTAGTCACTTCTTGATAACCTTGTCTGATTGGCATAAAATTATTGATAGAGTAGGCCAGTGTGATGTTCTGCAGGATGTTCAGATGACTCAGACCTCTTAGGGACTACAGTACGACAAACGGAAGGAGCGATAACCTAACCCTGGAAATCTATGATGTTTGCTGCAAGTAAATCCAAACTATTTCTGATAGAAGTACGAAAGAAAGGAGTCACCGTATCAGTGTCCACATACTATATGCCTGACATCATATTAATCTCCTGTAGCAAAGACAAAAGCATCTGGCAGGAACATTGGCTGCAACTATGGCTACTAATTGCTGAAGTGGTAGTAGCCCACTGCCATCTTCTAGGGTCTATCTGAGTTTTACCGGTAAGTTAAAGAAGATAAAATGGAATATCTTTAGGTCTTTTAACAGTGATATTAATTTCTGCCATCACCTCTGGAATATGATACTGTTTTTTCGTGATATAGTTTTTGATTTATTAATACTATTTTGACTGGAAAAAAGTTGTTAAGGCTTCCACTTGGCTTTCCTCACTATGACAGTTCTTACCATATTGTCCAAGGACCCAATACAGAAGATCATACTATCCATGAAGTCTGTTTATCTGATTATAGCATTGAGTGGGTCTGTGAACCTAGAGGGGCTGCTATGAACAGGATTCAGACCAAGAATCTGTTCACTATCGGAACTATATATGTCTCCAATTATAACCAGAGGGTCTTGGTGCTATTTCTAGTCCCCAGAGAATAATTTTAACTCAACTTCTGTGTTTAATACTTCTTGAAATACTGGCCTATTCTCTTTCCCCCAATATCTACAGTTATCCAAATAAATAGCTACAGGTTCCCTTGGGGTCTACCAAAAGCGGCATGGTGCTTCCAGGTGTTCAGTATGTTGCACCCATAACTCTAAAAGGCCTACCAAACATGGTGCTTCCTTCCACATGGTGAGAAGTACAACATGTAGTCATTTGTCCTATACTTCGGAGGAATTTTCTGATATACTCCAGACCACTGGATCCCTGAAAAGTTTACTGATGTGGAAGGCTCTGAAATATAACAGGGATTATATTTTGGAGCACATTTTGTCATGGTCATCAATGTGTTAGTCACTTCTTGATAACCTTGTCTGATTGGCATAAAATTATTGATAGAGTAGGCCAGTGTGATGTTCTGCAGGATGTTCAGATGACTCAGACCTCTTAGGGACTACAGTACGACAAACGGAAGGAGCGATAACCTAACCCTGGAAATCTATGATGTTTGCTGCAAGTAAATCCAAACTATTTCTGATAGAAGTACGAAAGAAAGGAGTCACCGTATCAGTGTCCACATACTATATGCCTGACATCATATTAATCTCCTGTAGCAAAGACAAAAGCATCTGGCAGGAACATTGGCTGCAACTATGGCTACTAATTGCTGAAGTGGTAGTAGCCCACTGCCATCTTCTAGGGTCTATCTGAGTTTTACCGGTAAGTTAAAGAAGATAAAATGGAATATCTTTAGGTCTTTTAACAGTGATATTAATTTCTGCCATCACCTCTGTAATATGATACTGTCTTGTCGTGATATAGTTTTTGCTTTATTAATACTATTTTGACTGGAAAAAAGTTGTTAAGGCTTCCACTTGGCTTTCCTCACTATGACAGTTCTTACCATATTGTCCAAGGACCCAATACAGAAGATCATACTATCCATGAAGTCTGTTTATCTGATTATAGCATTGAGTGGGTCTGTGAACCTAGAGGGGCTGCTATGAACAGGATTCAGACCAAGAATCTGTTCACTATCGGAACTATATATGTCTCCAATTATAACCAGAGGGTCTTGGTGCTATTTCTAGTCCCCAGAGAATAATTTTAACTCAACTTCTGTGTTTAATACTTCTTGAAATACTGGCCTATTCTCTTTCCCCCAATATCTACAGTTATCCAAATAAATAGCTACAGGTTCCCTTGGGGAAGAGCTGGGGAAGTCAGTATCATGTACACTTGGCTATGGTACTATGAGATCTTTCCTACTAGAGATCTGGCTTTTTCTTCAATCAATGCATTCTGAGTCTGAAAACTGGTCCCTATTGGGAAATTTAGCATCCCAATTGTGATTGGGATGACTAGGCTCATTATTCTTGACCGGTTTCTTCTGACTGTACAGAATGAGCAGTACTGCTCTCAGGGAGCTCAGTTCTAGGATAGTATCTCCTACTATTAGTCCTGACCTACAGAGGACAGCCACCACTTCACATCTAGTGATGCTGCTGCTCTTCTCTCCAGCACACTCCTTATTGCTTTGGTATCTCTGGGGCCCTTGGGTGGGCTTTCCAACCTTAGTATATTGATTCCTGCATACCCACTTCCTGCATACTCTGTCACAGCAATTCTGGCATAGCTATCTTATTACTTTTCCAGGCTTCTAGGAAGCATTCTAATGGTGTATTTGCATCATCTCCTAGGGTTCTTGCCAAAGTTTTAAGTACCACATTCCTTGGACAATGATCTCAAATCCACATACTCTTCTATTCAAATTTTTGTTCCACCCCCTTAATCCAGAATCCAGTTTCATATATATTCTTTTTTTTTTTTTAATTTTTTGGTCACTTCTATTGATCTTTCATTTATTGATCTTTGTTCTTTGGCCTGTGTGGGCCTCCCATCGCAGTGGCCTCTCTTGCTGCAGAGCACTGGCTCTGGGCACATGTGCTCCAGAGCTCCAGCCCAGCAGTTGGACACATCATTCCAGCTGCTCCACGGCACGTGGGATCTTCCCAGGCCAGACATCAAACCAGCGCCCCTTGTACTGCAAGGTGGTGTCCTTACCCACTGGACCACCAGGGAAGCCCCAGTTTCATATATATTACAACTCCTGCTTGTTCTTACTTGCTAGCTCCTGTGTTTTCTTTGAGTGTAAATCCTTTTCTCCCTTAACAGATTCAGCATTATCTCTGGCCAGATTACATTGTGACTTAACCCAAGTTATGGCCTAGCGGTCAAGAGTGGGAACAGGTCCTGGGAGGATGAGAGAACATGAATTGCAGGATAAACGCCTCTGTACCACCTTTAGTTAGACAAGAGTTAGGGCCCCTAACTCTTAATAGGGATGAATATACCACTTGTATAAATCCAGAGGGTTCTGAGGAAATTGAAGAGTAAGATTTTCAGATGCAACAGATGTTCCCGTTCTACACATCAGCGTCCCCTTCTTTGCAACCCAGGATTCCATCTAATGTGGGCATGGGAGACCTGCCTTAGCTGGAACTTTAACCTTCTTTGGAGCTTAACTACTTTGATAAATAAGTCCTGGGCTGGCATTTTCCTTCTCTTTCACTGAAAGAGGTGAGAGCTAATTATATGTACCAAGGAGGCCTAGGGCTTTCATACTTAAGTTTTTAATCACCAATGATTAGCCACTCTAAGCTTCTCATTATCTTTTTATGAGACTCAGTCAAGTTTAGCAATAGTTACCCAAACACTGTGCTTGAAGTAACTAACTCCTCCATATTTGTCAAATGGCTGACAAATTGCACCAGCTAAGGCAATCTTTTCCAACAGGTGTAGAAGTATTAAAAACTGCACTACCACCTTGTGCTGGAGGCTGTCTGTCAGCTGTGCAGGGGTTGGGTCCTCACTGGCAACCAGGTGGTGAGTTACCTGGCTCCACACCTCCATCTAAGCATCTCCTTTATTTCTTTTATCACTCCTGGAGCTAAATACCACAGATCAGGTGCTGTGCGAAGCAGACTCTGAGATTAGCATGTAGGACCTTTACTTGGGATCAGCATCTGTAGAAAAAAGGCCAGAAGGAAGATTATGCAGAGGGAAGCTGAGATGCCAGTTAGTTACAACAAAGATTCCAGCTGAGCCCAGGGTTTCCCTAGAGGCTATCGTTTAGAGTCTTCCCAAGGTAAGGAAGGGAGCCATGCCTTTATGCCTTCAATTATTAGTCACTAGATATGAGGTAAGACCTTAAGTAAGATAATTTTCTTCAGTAGAGGCAAGATCCAAAGAGGGCTGAGAGCACTGAGGCGGTCATCTGGCAGCCCTCCCAGTAGCTGGTGGAATAAGTCCTTCATTTATAAATGAGTGGGTTGTACACCACAACACTCACCACACTGCTTTCAAAATGCCACGTGCAAAATCAGCTCCTGGCAAGTGGGTCAGAAGCCTAAAGCCTAAATAGTCGCCTGTTAAGATTCTCTTGCTTTAGCTGAAGTCTCTTTCAGGAGGCCCAGGAAAGGGTCTCACTTTGCTGTTCTCCGGTACCTAGCACCTCAGGAGAAGTGGCTTCAGGGTCAGGAGTGGTGACATCATGGAGGCAGAGAAGAACAAGAGGTCAGAAAACTTCCTTGGGGCTTCCCTGGTGGCTTAGTGGTAAAGAATCTGCCTACCAATGCAGGAGACAGGTTCAATCCCTGATGTAGGAAGATCCCCCATGCTGTGGAACAACTAAGCCTGTATACCACAACTGCTAAGCCTGTGCTCTAGAGCCCAGGAGCCACAACTACTGACCCACATGCCACAATTACTGAAGCCCATGCTTCAGCAGGCCCATGCGCCTAGAGCCTGTTCTCCACAGCAAGAGAAGCCACAGCAATGAGAAGCCCATGCACTGCAACTAGAAAATAGCCCCCACTAGAGAAAAAGTCCACATAATAATGAAGATCCAGCACAGCCAAAAAATTTAAAAATAACTCCTTAAAAAAACTAAACCTTCCCTGATTCTGGAGAGAGCAGGTCAGTTCAGGGTGAATGGCATCTACTGGCAGGGTCTTGGGGAAGCTGGGGTGGAGGTGGGTGATGGGGAATGAGGAGGGGATGTGAGTGGAAGAGGCCTCAATAGTTTAGACCCTTGGGGCTGGGACCTTTAGATCAGCTGGATGTTAAGTAGGATTCAGGTAAGAGCAGCCCTCAGCCAGCCTCCTTTCCCAAGATTTCCCCAGAGCCTTGTTGGAGCAAGATGGACCGGAACTGTCCCCAGATCCAGGTGCCAGCTCATGCCTGGGTTTCCCCAGGAGGTGGGTCCAACTGGTCCACCCATCCATTCTGGCAGTCCTAAGCTCTTCTCAGGCTTTAAATGAGGTAGGGATAATTTTTTCTTCAGTAGAGGCAAGATCCAAAGAGGGCTGAGAGCACTGAGGCGGTCATCTGGCAGCCCTCCCAGTAGCTGGTGGAATAAGTCCTTCATTTATAAATGAGTGGGTTGTACACCACAACACTCACCACACTGCTTTCAAAATGCCACGTGCAAAATCAGCTCCTGGCAAGTGGGTCAGAAGCCTAAAGCCTAAATAGTCGCCTGTTAAGATTCTCTTGCTTTAGCTGAAGTCTCTTTCAGGAGGCCCAGGAAAGGGTCTCACTTTGCTGTTCTCCGGTACCTAGCACCTCAGGAGAAGTGGCTTCAGGGTCAGGAGTGGTGACATCATGGAGGCAGAGAAGAACAAGAGGTCAGAAAACTTCCTTGGGGCTTCCCTGGTGGCTTAGTGGTAAAGAATCTGCCTACCAATGCAGGAGACAGGTTCAATCCCTGATGTAGGAAGATCCCCCATGCTGTGGAACAACTAAGCCTGTATACCACAACTGCTAAGCCTGTGCTCTAGAGCCCAGGAGCCACAACTACTGACCCACATGCCACAATTACTGAAGCCCATGCTTCAGCAGGCCCATGCGCCTAGAGCCTGTTCTCCACAGCAAGAGAAGCCACAGCAATGAGAAGCCCATGCACTGCAACTAGAAAATAGCCCCCACTAGAGAAAAAGTCCACATAATAATGAAGATCCAGCACAGCCAAAAAATTTAAAAATAACTCCTTAAAAAAACTAAACCTTCCCTGATTCTGGAGAGAGCAGGTCAGTTCAGGGTGAATGGCATCTACTGGCAGGGTCTTGGGGAAGCTGGGGTGGAGGTGGGTGATGGGGAATGAGGAGGGGATGTGAGTGGAAGAGGCCTCAATAGTTTAGACCCTTGGGGCTGGGACCTTTAGATCAGCTGGATGTTAAGTAGGATTCAGGTAAGAGCAGCCCTCAGCCAGCCTCCTTTCCCAAGATTTCCCCAGAGCCTTGTTGGAGCAAGATGGACCGGAACTGTCCCCAGATCCAGGTGCCAGCTCATGCCTGGGTTTCCCCAGGAGGTGGGTCCAACTGGTCCACCCATCCATTCTGGCAGTCCTAAGCTCTTCTCAGGCAGGGCTATATCCAGCTGTTGTGAGGGCTTTCCAGTGAGCTACAGTGCTTCTGTCCCATGGAACCTACAGGGAAACCCCAGCTCTGGCCCCCACCCCTTGACTAAGGCCTCTGGAATCTGGGCCAGAGGCCAGGGTGAGGCAAGTCACTGAGTCAGGACAGCGGTTTTCTGTCCACAGATTCCCCTACCATCTGTACCCAAGATGACACTATAGGAATGGGGAGCTGAAGTCCATACAGTCACTAGAATGAGTTACATCACTTTGTTAATGCTCACCACAATCATGTGAGACCATGACCACCCTCTTTCACAGATGGCGTAACTGAAGTTGCAAGCAGAGAAATAATCTGTTCAGAGCTATAAAGTCAGAGAGTAGCAAAGATGAGCCTTGGACCCTAGTCTCTGAAGCTCCTCAGGTGTTCTTCCATTACCCTCTCTGCCACTCAATGAACCAGCCAGGATAACAATGCTGAGAGGGATGGCAGGTCTTGGCTATGTGGCATCAGGATGCCAGCTGGACCTGGGCCCTCTGAGTGTCTGCCCTCTGCCTGCCTCAGGACCCTCAGTGTAAGCGTATGTCCCATCTGCCACCCTGGGCTCCCACTTACACCTCACACCTCAGCCATCGACAGCTTCACTCTTCCTTGAACCTTCAGGCCCCAGTGCCAACCAAGACCTTCCTCCCAGATGTTCCAGGCTCTTCACAACCATCAGTGTGGTGGAACAACTTTACTAACAGAGAGACGAAAACACAGAGGAGCCTGAGGAGCCAGGGCAGTTGAGAGCACATGGGTCCAACACATGGCTCAGGGCAGGTTCCCCAGTGTCCATGAATGGCACATGTGAGGGAGAGCAGCCTTGTGTCTCAACCTCACCTCAGTGAGGACAAGGGTGAGGCACCTGGGGCAGCCCCAGCTCCAGGGCCTTCAGAGGGGATCTCCTCTCCTTGTTCTCCACAGGAAGTGTGTGATGCTGGCTGCCCAGCCACAGAGGCCTGGGCATCCCCACAGAGCACCCTCACTTCTCTGCTCCCTGGCCCTCTCCCCACTTTTATCACAGTGGCGGTCACGCTTCTTATCTCAGGGCTTGGTTTCCTGCTGCTTTTAAAGAGACATGCGGCATACTACTGGCTGACTCCACCTTGCTAAGAGGTCCTAGCCCCATCTCCCAGGGTCATAGCAGGCTCATGCTTGCTCATCACCAGGGAAAAGCTCTCTCCTCTTCATTCAGCCCCTAGGTCACCCTAAGAAACACCAAACAGCGTAGCAACTAGAACGTGAGTTCTGAAGGATGGATAGATGGATGATGAACACATTGATTTATTCATTCAACAAATAAATACTTACTGAGCACCTACTTGCTGCATATGCACTGTCCTGGGCATTGAGGACAAGTGGGAAATAAGACAGATAGACTGTCCGCTCTCTTGGTGCTTATATTCTAGTGGGTAAACAAAAGAATTCTCCAGATAATGTCAGAGAGAATAGCAATGAAGATGATAAAAGAGATGATGGTATGGAGTCCTTGGAGTGATCAACAGGAGCCTTTCTGAGGAGACATTTGGCTAAGACCTGACAAGAAGGAGCTAGACTGACATGTTTAACGGATCACACAGGCTACTGTGCTGGCCAAAAACACTGGAAAGGGGATTGATAAGGAGATTGCCAGAGATGGTGACCTGATATAGGCAGTGCAGACATCAAGGGGGAGAAAGGGGTCACAGGGAAGAGGGAGCAGATGGAGCACAAAAGGGAGGCAGGGTTCAGTGCTCAATGGCCTGGCAGGTAAACACCACTTGCCTCTACTTTCTCACCCTATGTTCCTCCACTGACCTGGCTTCTCGTAGGCCTCTGCTGTATGCCCTTTGGACAGAGCTAGAGAATTCAGAAGGAGGTGGGGATAGACTGGGAGAGACTTTGGGCCTGATCCAGCGGGCTCCATCCTCACTCTCAGGGCATCCTGACTGGTCATATGAGAAACGACTTGAAATGTTAAGCACCCTTCTCCTGATGTTCTTGTACCTCAAACTCCTGGCAATCCTGACCCCGGTTCATATGAGAAACGACTTGAACCAGGAGGGGCGCCACCAGAGGCCTGGGCATCCCCACAGAGCACCCTCACTTCTCTGCTCCCTGGCCCTCTCCCCACTTTTATCACAGTGGCGGTCACGCTTCTTATCTCAGGGCTTGGTTTCCTGCTGCTTTTAAAGAGACATGCGGCATACTACTGGCTGACTCCACCTTGCTAAGAGGTCCTAGCCCCATCTCCCAGGGTCATAGCAGGCTCATGCTTGCTCATCACCAGGGAAAAGCTCTCTCCTCTTCATTCAGCCCCTAGGTCACCCTAAGAAACACCAAACAGCGTAGCAACTAGAACGTGAGTTCTGAAGGATGGATAGATGGATGATGAACACATTGATTTATTCATTCAACAAATAAATACTTACTGAGCACCTACTTGCTGCATATGCACTGTCCTGGGCATTGAGGACAAGTGGGAAATAAGACAGATAGACTGTCCGCTCTCTTGGTGCTTATATTCTAGTGGGTAAACAAAAGAATTCTCCAGATAATGTCAGAGAGAATAGCAATGAAGATGATAAAAGAGATGATGGTATGGAGTCCTTGGAGTGATCAACAGGAGCCTTTCTGAGGAGACATTTGGCTAAGACCTGACAAGAAGGAGCTAGACTGACATGTTTAACGGATCACACAGGCTACTGTGCTGGCCAAAAACACTGGAAAGGGGATTGATAAGGAGATTGCCAGAGATGGTGACCTGATATAGGCAGTGCAGACATCAAGGGGGAGAAAGGGGTCACAGGGAAGAGGGAGCAGATGGAGCACAAAAGGGAGGCAGGGTTCAGTGCTCAATGGCCTGGCAGGTAAACACCACTTGCCTCTACTTTCTCACCCTATGTTCCTCCACTGACCTGGCTTCTCGTAGGCCTCTGCTGTATGCCCTTTGGACAGAGCTAGAGAATTCAGAAGGAGGTGGGGATAGACTGGGAGAGACTTTGGGCCTGATCCAGCGGGCTCCATCCTCACTCTCAGGGCATCCTGACTGGTCATATGAGAAACGACTTGAAATGTTAAGCACCCTTCTCCTGATGTTCTTGTACCTCAAACTCCTGGAACTTTGAAGTGTGGATGCTACAGCTTCTGCCCATTGGTTGCCTGCCATGCAGCACTTTGACCATGATCCAGGGTGACACCCAGACAGTGATGCCCACTGAAGCTCTAGCATGTTGGTTATCCGACACTTAAGCCATTTCTGACCTCCTGGCCACAGGAGAGTAGAAAGGAGTGTCAGACAGAGGTGAGCAACACAAGGCTGGGGGAAGATGGCTGCCAGAGGAGCAACAGTCAGTGGTCAGCAGAGGCCTGTTGCTTACCATGTGCTCACATTGTTGCTCATCACCAAAGAGGATATTTACTCAGCATCCAAGCCCCAAAGATCCTAAAGCATGAGGGCTGAGGTGTTGCGATGATGTGGGCAGAGACAAAAACAGTCGCAGCATAAATGGTTTGAGTCAGAGACCCTGCAGGGGGATTAAGTCTTGGGGTAAAATGGTTATTGAAGTCACTACCATCAGCACACCTCAGTTGGGGGATCAGTTGTAGTGGTGGCTGAGGGAAAAGTGAGCATCATGACCCATTCAGCGATATTTTCTCTCACCAGTTTTGCACCCTGTAGTGAGACTCCAAAGATCAGAGAGTATAAAAGTTGAGTCATTTTCAGGAAGTAGACCACCCTGGACTCTAAAAATGAGTCTAGGGCTTCCCTGGTGGTCCAGTGGGTAAGGACACTGCTTTGCAGTGCAAGGGGCACCAGTTCGATCCCTGGCCTGGGAAGATTCCACATGCCATGGAGCTGCTGGACCAATGTGTCCCATTACCGAGCCGGAGGTCTGGGCGCATGTGCCCAGAGCCAGTGCTCTGCAATGAAAGAGGCCATTCCGACAGGAGGCCCACGCAAACCCAAAGAACAAAGATAAATCAATGAAAGATCACTAGAAGTGGCCAAAAAAATAAATAAATAAATAAATAAATAAAAATGAGCCTAGGGAAACACTGTTGGATACCGGCTTCCAACCTAGAGGACCCCAGGGCTCCAAAAGCAAGTACTCACTCAGTTCTGCATTATTTTATAGCTTTCTTGAGAAATCATAGGGCAATTTGGCCTGTTCCTTGAACTATTTTACAAGTCAAAGAGGCCTGTATTTTAGGGATTCACTTGCCAATGCACACAATGGCAGCTCCCCACAAACCAAATATTTAGAATTTAAGAGAGTAAGAATCGATCACTGTTCTCATATATGCCAGTCCTACCAATGGCCCTCAAACAGAACTTATGGGCATAAAGATTTTGTTATTCTGCAGCTGTCAAAAGAGGTGAGCAACACAAGGCTGGGGGAAGATGGCTGCCAGAGGAGCAACAGTCAGTGGTCAGCAGAGGCCTGTTGCTTACCATGTGCTCACATTGTTGCTCATCACCAAAGAGGATATTTACTCAGCATCCAAGCCCCAAAGATCCTAAAGCATGAGGGCTGAGGTGTTGCGATGATGTGGGCAGAGACAAAAACAGTCGCAGCATAAATGGTTTGAGTCAGAGACCCTGCAGGGGGATTAAGTCTTGGGGTAAAATGGTTATTGAAGTCACTACCATCAGCACACCTCAGTTGGGGGATCAGTTGTAGTGGTGGCTGAGGGAAAAGTGAGCATCATGACCCATTCAGCGATATTTTCTCTCACCAGTTTTGCACCCTGTAGTGAGACTCCAAAGATCAGAGAGTATAAAAGTTGAGTCATTTTCAGGAAGTAGACCACCCTGGACTCTAAAAATGAGTCTAGGGCTTCCCTGGTGGTCCAGTGGGTAAGGACACTGCTTTGCAGTGCAAGGGGCACCAGTTCGATCCCTGGCCTGGGAAGATTCCACATGCCATGGAGCTGCTGGACCAATGTGTCCCACTACCGAGCCGGAGGTCTGGAGCGCATGTGCCCAGAGCCAGTGCTCTGCAATGAAAGAGGCCATTCCGACAGGAGGCCCACGCAAACCCAAAGAACAAAGATAAATCAATGAAAGATCACTAGAAGTGGCCAAAAAAATAAATAAATAAATAAATAAATAAAAATGAGCCTAGGGAAACACTGTTGGATACCGGCTTCCAACCTAGAGGACCCCAGGGCTCCAAAAGCAAGTACTCACTCAGTTCTGCATTATTTTATAGCTTTCTTGAGAAATCATAGGGCAATTTGGCCTGTTCCTTGAACTATTTTACAAGTCAAAGAGGCCTGTATTTTAGGGATTCACTTGCCAATGCACACAATGGCAGCTCCCCACAAACCAAATATTTAGAATTTAAGAGAGTAAGAATACGATCACTGTTCTCATATATGCCAGTCCTACCAATGGCCCTCAAACAGAACTTATGGGCATAAAGATTTTGTTATTCTGCAGCTGTCAAAAGATGTTCCATATGTAGCTGAAGTCCTCACACCATCCACCATTGTAGAGCTCTTCACACATTTCTGCCTGGAGCAAAGGCTCTCTCCAAGAATGTACGCGTGAGTGAGAGTGAGCAAAGGGGTGAGTGAGAGTGAGCAAAGTTCTGGGTCTGAGCAGTCACCAACCTCAGTGGAAGAGGGAAGTTTGGGCACTTCTGGGGAAGGTTATCTCTTTTTCTAAGCTACCATCATCTCATGTGCCCCTCCCTGGCTAGTTCCACTGCATTCAGCAGGGGCAGGCTGTCTCTCAGGTGAAACTACGTCACCACTGAAAACACCTCATGGGAAAGTCTGTCCATCAAATAGGCGCTGCATGAATCTTACTTAAATAATTCTACCACCACAATAATGATATAAACGTATTGTTAAAAATCCAAACAAGTAAAGCAAAACAGCATCCCATATATCTAGAGATGGCTCTTTGGTTAGCATCCTTCTTTCCTTCCTTACTCATAGAGTCAAGTACACATTTATATTCTTTGTGTAAAAACATCTTACTGTACATGTTACAACCTTTTTGGTTTGTTCATTTCAGCAACTTCAATGTGCCACATGCCAGCAATTTTATTCAGAGACAAATGATTCAAAGAGCTATTAGAAAGTTGTGACCTAACATTATGACAGTGAGCTACCTTTTGATAATGAAAAGTGTAATTCTGGAGAAACTCCCTCCCTTAATCGCTGTTCACTATTATGAGACCTTGCCTACCGCTCAGCTGACACCTGCAGAGTGCCTGACGTGGAAAGTGTGAGCACACAGACCAGAGGTCAGCTGTGCCCTGAGGTGCCAGTGATGCAGAAACTCATCATCATGTCACTGTGTCAGCAAAGAAACCTTGACAGGGTGAAAGACCCTGTTAGCAACAGTGAAAGTTTTCTGAAGGGTGAGAAAACCACTGAGGAGGAAACTCTTTTGGCATCTGACTGGCTCATTAATTCTACAGAAAGGCAATTGGTCAAAATGACTTAAAGACCCCCCAGTTGTTCATGCTTAACCCACCTGTTTGAGAGAGGAAAAGGGAAAGTGACATTTCCTGAGAGCTAGCTACTATGAGGGTTAAGAACTTCCACATATTATCTTATTTAATGCTCACATATTATCTTATTTAATCTTAGTGAAGTGGATATCATGATCCCATTTTACCTGTCCAAAAGTAAACTCCCAATTTTCCCCTTCAAACTTGCCCCATTGTAGACTTCCTTCTCTCGGGCAATGCCAAGCCCTTCTTTTCAGCAGCCTAGAGCAAAATCCCTGGACTCAACATGCTCTTTCTCATATTCACTTCTAATCCATTATGAAATCTTGATGGTTCTTCTTTCAAATTGTGTCAAGAATCCAAGATTTCTTGCCATCTCCCCTGCAATCCATGTTGGTCTATGCTGGTTTACCTTCTGCCTAAAATAAACTTCAGTGGATGCCTAGTTAATTTCCCTGTTCCTGCCTGTGCTCTGCGTTACAATCTATCATCAGCTCAGCAGCCAGAGTGATCCTGCTACAATCTAGGTTACATTGTGGAACTCCCACAACGGCCAGGCCCAACGTCATCTGCCCCTTCATTTTTCCACTACCTCTTTGGCTTTTCCCCTGGGCCCCACCCTCTCACTCATGCTGCCGCAGCCCCAACGGCTTCTGTGCTGTTCTCAGGGCCTTTGCACTGGCTCTTCCCTCTGTCTGGAATGGCCAAACTCCTTCAACCACTTTCAAGTCTCTGCTCAGATGCTACCTTCTCAAAGAGATCTTCCCTGGTCACCCTATTTGAGACTGCAGTCCCATCTAGTAGCACTCCCAGCACCCCAAATCCCCGTTATCTTGCTCTATTTTTTATCTGTCATACTTATCACCACCTAACATATTATCAAGCTGGTTGTTTATTCTGTGTCTCCCATGCAACGATACACATTTCTGAAAGCAGCATTACTTCTCTGTTTCCTCAACTGATGACACCCAAGTACCTAAATGAGTACCCGGTACACAGAAGGTGCTCAAGCAGTGTACACAGAATGAATGAATAATGAACTGGGGCAAAATGAAGAGTTTATACTATCTAAGGTGTGGCAACTTTAGTAGTGGTTCCAAACATCAGGCTATTTCTACCAAAATGTCTCTCAGAAACAAAGAGGCAAAGGACCCAAAAGCAAACTAGGGGCCTTTTGCTTACAGGATAATCTGGGGACTCTTTAGGAGTGGGTGGCCAATTCAGAGCTGGGCCTACCTCCAGCTGTACGTGTAACCTCACCTAGATTCAACACACAGTGGCCAGCCTGAGCCACAGCCCTGAGTCACCCTGAAAGGTATCAGTTGATTAAGGTGGAGCGTGAGAAAACACTGTGAAAAGGATGTCTGTGAAACATTAGAGTAACATCTGGGACTGGTCCAACTATGTTACTTAAAAGAGTCACTTCCTTATGAACTTGGAGTCCTGTTTTTCTGAGTGTAGAGTGGCCACCTCACCTCTACCCACTGTCCTCTTCAATTTGTTGTCTGTAATGTGTACATGAACCATTTGCCTGACAAGCTTCCCTCTAAACCTGCCCTGGATGTGGCAGCTTGCTTGCTGCTTCTACATTCCTATGTGTGCTGAATTCTCTCCCCCAAGAAGATTGTACATTCTTAAGAGGGCAGTCCAAAGCTTGAAGGCTAACTTATTTCTCAGTCCTCTCATCTAATTAAATCAGCATCAGGAGCCTGGGGAGGGTGGGTAAGTGAATTGTGTTACTTTAGAGGCATGGCAAAGAGCCTTGGAGGCTCCCAAACATCTGGGACACTGGGCCGATTCGTGGCTCCACCAGAACTGAAGTAACATATTTTTCTTCAGAAAAAGAAGGGTACTTTCAAACAAGCAAACAAACCAACAAATTTCTGTTGCTACATTAGGGCTATTCCTGATAGAAAAGCTCAGTTTCTCCAGCTTCCTGCCTGTCTCTCACTCTGCCTGCCTCAAAGGCAGTAACTCCTGCTTCCCTGTATTCCTGCCCACCACACACATACCCTGAAAGATCATAACAGGACAAGCTGGAGCCAGTTGTAAGCTCGGGAACAAGAGGCCTGCCTAAAGGCCAGAGGGACCCCTATTCCAGCCCTTTTCCACTTAGGAAAACACCACCAGCTGACGAGACGCATGACTATTTCATGGCTTTGTGGGCAAGGTTCAGCGGCCAAGCTGGAGCCAGTTGTAAGCTCGGGAACAAAGGCCCCAAAAGCAAACTAGGGGCCTTTTGCTTACAGGATAATCTGGGGACTCTTTAGGAGTGGGTGGCCAATTCAGAGCTGGGCCTACCTCCAGCTGTACGTGTAACCTCACCTAGATTCAACACACAGTGGCCAGCCTGAGCCACAGCCCTGAGTCACCCTGAAAGGTATCAGTTGATTAAGGTGGAGCGTGAGAAAACACTGTGAAAAGGATGTCTGTGAAACATTAGAGTAACATCTGGGACTGGTCCAACTATGTTACTTAAAAGAGTCACTTCCTTATGAACTTGGAGTCCTGTTTTTCTGAGTGTAGAGTGGCCACCTCACCTCTACCCACTGTCCTCTTCAATTTGTTGTCTGTAATGTGTACATGAACCATTTGCCTGACAAGCTTCCCTCTAAACCTGCCCTGGATGTGGCAGCTTGCTTGCTGCTTCTACATTCCTATGTGTGCTGAATTCTCTCCCCCAAGAAGATTGTACATTCTTAAGAGGGCAGTCCAAAGCTTGAAGGCTAACTTATTTCTCAGTCCTCTCATCTAATTAAATCAGCATCAGGAGCCTGGGGAGGGTGGGTAAGTGAATTGTGTTACTTTAGAGGCATGGCAAAGAGCCTTGGAGGCTCCCAAACATCTGGGACACTGGGCCGATTCGTGGCTCCACCAGAACTGAAGTAACATATTTTTCTTCAGAAAAAGAAGGGTACTTTCAAACAAGCAAACAAACCAACAAATTTCTGTTGCTACATTAGGGCTATTCCTGATAGAAAAGCTCAGTTTCTCCAGCTTCCTGCCTGTCTCTCACTCTGCCTGCCTCAAAGGCAGTAACTCCTGCTTCCCTGTATTCCTGCCCACCACACACATACCCTGAAAGATCATAACAGGACAAGCTGGAGCCAGTTGTAAGCTCGGGAACAAGAGGCCTGCCTAAAGGCCAGAGGGGACCCCTATTCCAGCCCTTTTCCACTTAGGAAAACACCACCAGCTGACGAGACGCATGACTATTTCATGGCTTTGTGGGCAAGGTTCAGCGGCCAGCCCTCCTCAGCCCTCAACCTGGCAGTGCTTTACCAACTCCAGGAGCAGGAATGCCCCTCAGAGGCACACAGTGGAGCCCAGGAGCCATGATAAGACAACCCAGGAGTTTAGAAGAAGAGGCTAAGTAGGCAAAATTCTCACAGAGAGATAGACTACGCCTAAGTCTGTACAGACCTCCTGAGTGAGACCTACCCTGGAGATCAAAGTGTGAATACCACACGCTCCCATCTTTATAATAAGCAAGGAATTCTGAACACTGTATAATTTCTTGAAAGGGCTTTATCAAAGACCTCCATTAATGTATTCCTTAAGACGTTCTCTTTTCTTAAAATGAAAATGCCCCAGAAAGATCATAGTTTGGGTCTTCACAGTTACTGACACCACGGAGTACATGGGTCTTCCTTTGAGTGGATTTTCTGGGAACTATTCTCTACCCATATCTCTTCATTGAGATAGTAAGGTATTTCTTGCCCAAACTAAATCTCCTGAGGAGGACAAAATGCTTAAGAGGATGTCTGAAGAAGCTCCACAAACAAGGCAGGCACACAGCGCTGCTGAGGCCTACCCTGAGGAGGCAGGACTGCCACACTGGAATGCCATCTCTTGTCAGCCTGTCACAGAGGAGCAGGAGCCAGGAGCTGGGGGCAGGGATCACCTTGCTGACTAATAACCTAATCGTGGAAAATTACAACTTCCTGAGTTGGGTCTAACAGAGGTGGCCACAAAACTCTTTATGATGTGGCCAAAAATTCTTCCTGCCACCACAGCCCTTGAAAATAGGTCAAAGACACCTCGTATGGAACTCTCAAAGCTGGCCTTAACTTATACCATCAAACTCCGTCAATATGCTACAAACACTGGAGCTTTTGTGAGAATACCCTCATCATCTCTGGGTCTGAGTCCAGCCCTGGCCCTGAGTTGGTTATCAGTCTTGCTCTCCTTTATCCTCCTCAGGAGACTAATTGGCTATGGAGTTCAAAGAGAAGGTTTCCTGCCTAAAGGCCAGAGGGACCCCTATTCCAGCCCTTTTCCACTTAGGAAAACACCACCAGCTGACGAGACGCATGACTATTTCATGGCTTTGTGGGCAAGGTTCAGCGGCCAGCCCTCCTCAGCCCTCAACCTGGCAGTGCTTTACCAACTCCAGGAGCAGGAATGCCCCTCAGAGGCACACAGTGGAGCCCAGGAGCCATGATAAGACAACCCAGGAGTTTAGAAGAAGAGGCTAAGTAGGCAAAATTCTCACAGAGAGATAGACTACGCCTAAGTCTGTACAGACCTCCTGAGTGAGACCTACCCTGGAGATCAAAGTGTGAATACCACACGCTCCCATCTTTATAATAAGCAAGGAATTCTGAACACTGTATAATTTCTTGAAAGGGCTTTATCAAAGACCTCCATTAATGTATTCCTTAAGACGTTCTCTTTTCTTAAAATGAAAATGCCCCAGAAAGATCATAGTTTGGGTCTTCACAGTTACTGACACCACGGAGTACATGGGTCTTCCTTTGAGTGGATTTTCTGGGAACTATTCTCTACCCATATCTCTTCATTGAGATAGTAAGGTATTTCTTGCCCAAACTAAATCTCCTGAGGAGGACAAAATGCTTAAGAGGATGTCTGAAGAAGCTCCACAAACAAGGCAGGCACACAGCGCTGCTGAGGCCTACCCTGAGGAGGCAGGACTGCCACACTGGAATGCCATCTCTTGTCAGCCTGTCACAGAGGAGCAGGAGCCAGGAGCTGGGGGCAGGGATCACCTTGCTGACTAATAACCTAATCGTGGAAAATTACAACTTCCTGAGTTGGGTCTAACAGAGGTGGCCACAAAACTCTTTATGATGTGGCCAAAAATTCTTCCTGCCACCACAGCCCTTGAAAATAGGTCAAAGACACCTCGTATGGAACTCTCAAAGCTGGCCTTAACTTATACCATCAAACTCCGTCAATATGCTACAAACACTGGAGCTTTTGTGAGAATACCCTCATCATCTCTGGGTCTGAGTCCAGCCCTGGCCCTGAGTTGGTTATCAGTCTTGCTCTCCTTTATCCTCCTCAGGAGACTAATTGGCTATGGAGTTCAAAGAGAAGGTTTCCTGATCTTTGACCCCCAAAAATCTGTCTACAGCCTCTCTGGGGCAAGAGTGTCTCCTCTTGTGTACCAACCAAGATCTAGAGGCCTGATCCCATCTCTTATCTCCCAGGTTACACCTCACAAAAAAGCATGACAAGGGGTAGATCAGGCCCTGGCAGAGGCTTTAATTATCCTTCCTTCAGCTTCTGAGAGGCCCCAGGCTTGTGGCAGGCGCTCATGCCTGGCTGATGCCTAGGTCAGACATGCAGAGCTCCCTCCCTGAATGTTGAGCATCCCATTAGCAAAGGTTAGCACATAACCTGACTGTGATGCCACCCATACTGTGTAGCCCTGAACCATCTCCCTTAACACAGCGAGGTCTGTCTTCTCAGAGAATGGGGACAGCATTCTATGCTATAGGGGCTGAGCACACAACAACAGATGAAAATGGGCTTTGTAGACCCTTGTGGACGTACACACAGTGGCCCTGTCTCCTATTTCCTGTGTTCACGCCTTAGTAGAGACAGAAACCATTCAGCTCTGAAGGAGTCAACCAGTGGGGCTTTAGTTCTAAGAAGACAGGGCTCTCTGAAAGTTCTGTGCCTATTCCTCTGCCTTTGTGTCTGTTGCTACTAGCAGGAGTCCCACCCTCCAGGGCTGAAGCAATGGAATCTCTAGGGTCTGAGTTTCCTCTCTTCTAAAAGGATCAAGAAAGGGTTGACCTGGAGAAGATGCCCCACCTAAATGCCTTCCATCCAAGATTTCACTTCTCTTGCCCCAAAAGTCTCATCTCATCACTGGTCCACATCTCAGTCTGGATGCGGGTAGATGGTCCTGTCCTGACAGGACCCTCCGAGCCTCCAGGCAGCCTCACCAGGCATAAGAGACCTTGTGTTAGACTGGTCCAGAGCGAGCTGAGTCACAAGAGTCTGCCTTGCGTTCAAGGCCAAAAACGATGATTCAGGCAGGATGGAATCTAGGGAAAACCAGCCTAGCTTTCCACCCAAGAGTGTTGACCAGCTGGGTATGAGCTCATGCAGCTAGACAATGACAATGACAGTGGGAAACTGCCAGCCATTTGTAGATGAGAGGACTTGGGGGCTGAGCCTGGAGCTTGAAACCACCCCTGAACATTCTTTGAAAACCCCATATCATATCAACTCATCTAAAATTAGCTTTCAGCATCTAAATCACTTCCTGTTATGGAAACCACAGGTCTGATGCTTCAGTCATCACCCTGACAGCCTCTAGGGGGTGGGGCAGGTGAAACAGGGGAGCTGCACACACAAAACTATGATAATAAAAAAGAGATATAGCAGTCAGGAGCCCCTCTCTCCCTACAGCAGAAATGACGGCTAAGCAGGGCACATGAGGCTGCTGCTACAGGATCTAGGACCAGCGTGAGCAGACGTGTGCATGCAAGCACACATGTTCATAGCCCTGTATGCCTTGTACACACAGGCCAGAGCCTTCACTACTACTACAGATAGACTACCACATGCACAGCCCAAGCACATCTCCGCCATGCCCTTTCTGAGCGTGGGATTCTCCAAGAGAGGAAGGTGGGTGTCTGGCCTTCTTTAGGCATCTGCAGCCTTGTTTCTTCTTCTCTTGCGGCCTTGGGTACTTTATGCCTAATAAACCGCAAGCAGGGCTAGCCTAGTGCTTAGGGCTTAGTTTCTGCTCACTGGATCAGCCAAGTCTCCGTATACTAGGACGACCAGCAAGCATTCTTAGTAAGACCAAGGATTAAATCAAAAATCTATATCAAATATATTGTAACAGTCAAACGTTAGAAAAAATTCCATTAAAATCAGGAATAAGACAATACTATCTGATACCCGTGCTACTATGCAATACTGTATTAAAGTCCTAGTCAGTGCATTAAGATAAGAAAAACAGGTATGAGGATTCAAAAAAAAAAACAATAAATTTTTTAAAAGATAAATGATGATACTGTTATCACTGTTTGCTTTATATTAAATGTTTTATGTATCTCATTTAACTCATTTAATCCCAACAATCATCTTATGAGGTAGGTATTAGTATAGAAGCCATTTTTACAGATAAGGAAACTAACAAAGATGCTGAGGTACTTGTCTGGTAAATAGCAGAGCCAGAATTTATACCCAGGAGGCCCGTTCGGGGCTTTACATATTTGGCGATATACATCAAAAACTCCCTAAACTGGGCTCCGGCTAAACCACCCTGAACATTCTTTGAAAACCCCATATCATATCAACTCATCTAAAATTAGCTTTCAGCATCTAAATCACTTCCTGTTATGGAAACCACAGGTCTGATGCTTCAGTCATCACCCTGACAGCCTCTAGGGGGTGGGGCAGGTGAAACAGGGGAGCTGCACACACAAAACTATGATAATAAAAAAGAGATATAGCAGTCAGGAGCCCCTCTCTCCCTACAGCAGAAATGACGGCTAAGCAGGGCACATGAGGCTGCTGCTACAGGATCTAGGACCAGCGTGAGCAGACGTGTGCATGCAAGCACACATGTTCATAGCCCTGTATGCCTTGTACACACAGGCCAGAGCCTTCACTACTACTACAGATAGACTACCACATGCACAGCCCAAGCACATCTCCGCCATGCCCTTTCTGAGCGTGGGATTCTCCAAGAGAGGAAGGTGGGTGTCTGGCCTTCTTTAGGCATCTGCAGCCTTGTTTCTTCTTCTCTTGCGGCCTTGGGTACTTTATGCCTAATAAACCGCAAGCAGGGCTAGCCTAGTGCTTAGGGCTTAGTTTCTGCTCACTGGATCAGCCAAGTCTCCGTATACTAGGACGACCAGCAAGCATTCTTAGTAAGACCAAGGATTAAATCAAAAATCTATATCAAATATATTGTAACAGTCAAACGTTAGAAAAAATTCCATTAAAATCAGGAATAAGACAATACTATCTGATACCCGTGCTACTATGCAATACTGTATTAAAGTCCTAGTCAGTGCATTAAGATAAGAAAAACAGGTATGAGGATTCAAAAAAAAAAAACAATAAAATTTTTTAAAAGATAAATGATGATACTGTTATCACTGTTTGCTTTATATTAAATGTTTTATGTATCTCATTTAACTCATTTAATCCCAACAATCATCTTATGAGGTAGGTATTAGTATAGAAGCCATTTTTACAGATAAGGAAACTAACAAAGATGCTGAGGTACTTGTCTGGTAAATAGCAGAGCCAGAATTTATACCCAGGAGGCAGTCTGACTTCAGAATCTGTACTCTTAATCACCGAATTACCTCTTGATGATGTGAGACTTTACACAGTAAACCAAGGAGCTGAACACTGTGGCCAGATATAAGTTCAATAAACAAAAAATTAGCAGCTTTCCCAAATATCACATAAGTCAGTTCTCTTTCAATTAATCCATAATTTCTATTTTAATTATATTAAACTTTGGATCTAAGAGATTGATTGTAAAACTCACTGTGGAAAATATTCAAGCTCATTCTGAATAAGAACTATGGTGGAAAATTTGTCATATATAATTTCGAAACATGTTATAAAGCAACAGGAATTAAGATTGTGTGGTAATGGTATATAAATGAATAAACAAACCGGTTGTTCAGAAAGAAGAGTCCAGAAACAGACCCATAGATTTAAGGGATTTATGGGGGCAAGATAACGTGTAGATTTTGAGATGAGTGGTAATACTGACATGGGCTCTCTTTAAGGTTGGTTTTATTTTGGTTTGCTCCTAAAGTAGTTAATAAATAGGAGTCCAAAGGACATTAGTGAGATGAAGATGCATGTGAGGGTTTCTTGCTTTCTCACAAAGGCATTCCCATTCATGACAGCCTGCAGAGAATGACACATCTACCAGGTCAGAAGAGCCCAGAAGGGCTTCCCCTGGTGGTCCAGTGGGTAAGGACACCGCCTTGCAGTGCAAGGGGCGCCGGTTCAAGCCCTGGCCTGGGAAGATCCCACGTGCCGCGGAGCAGCTGGACTGATGTGTCCAATCACCGAGCTGGAGCTCTGGAGCGCACGCGCCCAGAGCCGGAGCTCTGCAGCGACAGACACCACCGTGATGGGAGGCCCACAGGAGTCAAAGAACAAAGACGGATGAAAATAGAGAAATGAAAGACCAATAGAAGTGGCCCACAAATGTATACTCATTTATATTAAATGTTTTATGTATCTCATTTAACTCATTTAATCCCAACAATCATCTTATGAGGTAGGTATTAGTATAGAAGCCATTTTTACAGATAAGGAAACTAACAAAGATGCTGAGGTACTTGTCTGGTAAATAGCAGAGCCAGAATTTATACCCAGGAGGCAGTCTGACTTCAGAATCTGTACTCTTAATCACCGAATTACCTCTTGATGATGTGAGACTTTACACAGTAAACCAAGGAGCTGAACACTGTGGCCAGATATAAGTTCAATAAACAAAAAATTAGCAGCTTTCCCAAATATCACATAAGTCAGTTCTCTTTCAATTAATCCATAATTTCTATTTTAATTATATTAAACTTTGGATCTAAGAGATTGATTGTAAAACTCACTGTGGAAAATATTCAAGCTCATTCTGAATAAGAACTATGGTGGAAAATTTGTCATATATAATTTCGAAACATGTTATAAAGCAACAGGAATTAAGATTGTGTGGTAATGGTATATAAATGAATAAACAAACCGGTTGTTCAGAAAGAAGAGTCCAGAAACAGTCCCATAGATTTAAGGGATTTAGGGGGGCAAAATAACGTGTAGATTTTGAGATGAGTGGTAATACTGACATGGGCTCTCTTTAAGGTTGGTTTTATTTTGGTTTGCTCCTAAAGTAGTTAATAAATAGGAGTCCAAAGGACATTAGTGAGATGAAGATGCATGTGAGGGTTTCTTGCTTTCTCACAAAGGCATTCCCATTCATGACAGCCTGCAGAGAATGACACATCTACCAGGTCAGAAGAGCCCAGAAGGGCTTCCCCTGGTGGTCCAGTGGGTAAGGACACCGCCTTGCAGTGCAAGGGGCGCCGGTTCAAGCCCTGGCCTGGGAAGATCCCACGTGCCGCGGAGCAGCTGGACTGATGTGTCCAATCACCGAGCTGGAGCTCTGGAGCGCACGCGCCCAGAGCCGGAGCTCTGCAGCGACAGACACCACCGTGATGGGAGGCCCACAGGAGTCAAAGAACAAAGACGGATGAAAATAGAGAAATGAAAGACCAATAGAAGTGGCCCACCTGCCCCCTCCCTCCCCAACCCAACTCCCACCCAAAATAGATGAATAAATCTTTAAAAAAAAAAAAAAGAAGAAGAGCCCAGAAGAGCACTCACTATCTTTTGCAATCCCTCTTATGTCAGCACCAAAAAACAGCTCACATTACCAGATAAAACAGTAGTTCTGCTCTTTAGTAAGTCACACCACAGAGTCCTACTATGTATATTCTAGATCTTGAAAATTCTTGATTCCAGGTTTATGGGCCATCTATCCTTACCTAAAAATAGTGTCATGGAGTTTTCTGTTCATGTATGCTCTTTCAGTAAGCAAGCCTGAGACTACCACAAGTGGTCTTTCATGTAAATGTGAAACATATAGCGCTCCCCAGGTGGTATCAGTGGTAAAGAATCCGCCTGCCAGCACAGGAGCTGCAGGAGATACGGGTTAAATCCCTGGTTGGGACGATCCCCTGAAGAAGGAAATGGCAACGCACTCTAGTATTTCTGCCTAGAGAATCCCATGGACAGAGGAGCCTGGTGGGCTATAGTCCACAGGGTCACAGAGAATTGCACATGACTTAAGTACGTGAAACACATTGATCTTTAAATGCACAGTATTGAGACGATTATGATTAAATGGGTTAGAAATACTTCTGGTTTTAGGTAAAACTTAACTCAAACTGGCTTAAATAATAAAGAAAAAGTACTGGCTTATGTAAGTGAAATATCCAGAGGTTGGCTGGATTTCAGAACAGGATTGGTCCAGCAGATCAGTGATGTCACCAAGAACCTGATTTCTCTTCTCAGTCTTCTACTTTATTGGTTCACTCTAAGATTAGCTTCCCTTGTGGGAGTAAGATGACTGTCAGTGGCAACTGAGCCAATACTGGAAAGAAAATCTCTTTGTCAGAAGTTCACAGCCAACATTATTTTGTGTATCTTGGTCCCTGAAGAGTCAGTTACCCATGTGAAGCATTCATGCCCTGGAGCCAGGGTGGATGGGATACACTGACTGGCTTTAAGTTACTGTGAGAGGTGAGAGTGAGAGCAATCCCACACATACTAGACATCTGGGAAATTTAGAATGCTGTTAGAAAGGGAGGAGGGAAGAATAAGTACTTGTAAGACAGCCAACAAAACTTCTATAAAATTATCACTTACTAGAAAAAATATAGATCTTCCTCATACTATTCAAAAATAAACTCAAGAGACATTAAAGCCCTAAATATAACTAATACACATAGGAGAAATATATAGACTAATATGTTTATGACCTTAAGGGGAGAACAAACCTTTTAAAATAAGATCACACAAAATACCGAGTCACTTTAAAATATGATCTTTTTACTCCATCCAAATCACATACTTTGTTATAATAAAAGATACTGTAAAATCAAAGACAAGTGAAACACTGAGAGGAAGCATTTATAACACACGTAATAGACAAATGATTAACATCCAGAATTTATAAAAGGAACACCAAAATGTTAAGAAGCAAAATCTTAACAACTTAATAAAGTAATAATATGAAGAAACAAAAATGTCCAATAAATACATAAAAAATGTTTAGCATCAGTAAGGAACTTCAAAAATAAAGTCAGAAATTCTTCATGTAATATTTGATAATATGAAGATGATTCTTAGTATATATATAATGCTAGTGATTTTTAGTGGATCTAACTTTTCTCTAGGAACAAGTTGACAGACTCTACTAAATGTAAATACACACACACACACACACCTACCCGTGAGTCTGTGACTTATGTTGCATCTACCAGGAAATATGCTTGTTTGTACAAGATATGTATACAAGAATATTCATTGCAGCCCATGTATAATAGTGAAATTTTAGACATACATAAAATTTTTATCAACCAAAGGTAAATAAATAAACTGAGGTATATTCATGTTAGAGAATACTGTGCAGCAATTCCAAAATGTAATTGTTCTCTTTGAACCAACAAAGAGAGATCTGTAATATATCACTGACTGATAAATGCAGATTGATACATATGGTATATCACGTATGAAAAACAAAGAGAGAAAGAGGAGAAAAGAAAAGCAGAAACCATAGAAGAATCCTATCTACTTTTTAAACAGATTAACAAGGTCATCAAGTAAACGTGTAACAAAAAAGATCTGGAGGGATATACACCTAGCTGAGAACTGTGGTTATTTGTGGGAACTGGGAGAGGGGACCAGAATCAGATGAGGCAGTCAAAGACTACTTTAGTTTTACAATTTTATAATCATCAGGCTGAACAGCTTTCTTTCTTTTTTTTTTACAGGAAGATAATATTTCCTCTTGCAAGATGTTATAAGAAGAGAATGTATTCATGCATCACTTGGGTAACTAAAAGACAAAATCATTCTTTATAAATCATTAGGAGTTGGCCAAGCAAAGGTCTGGAGCCTTAGCCTTCTGCACGAGCCCTGTAGTCCATGAAAGACTAGCCTCCAGATGTCTCTGCTCACCTGCCATGTATCTGCCTAGGCCTCACTGCCATGTTCATGGACCTCCCTGGTCCCTGAAGGTGGGGGCATGGGCCAGCTCTCTCCTGCAGCACAGTTGCATGTCCCTTAATATGGAATGGGGGAGGGGTAGGCACAAAGTACTGGATAGCCAGGGAGTCAGAAGGTAATGGTTTCTCTTATGAAAGAAGTTCAAAGAAAGGAGGGAAGGCCATGGAAGGTCCAACCCAGGCAGGCAAATACCAGCATTCAGATTATGTGTACTGCTCCCTATGACCTCACTTGGCATCCCAGCAGCACCTCATCCCAAGGATCTTTGCCCAGATTTTAAGAGACTGTCTTCCTCAACTCAGCTTAAGTCCAGGGCAGTGGCTAGAACAGGGGTAGGAGAAGGAACAGAAAAAAAATGATCTAGGATAGCATCAGGGTTAGAAAAAGGTGTGAATAGAACATCAAAAATAGTATAGGATCAGGGAAAGGGCCAAGGGCAGGGGCAGAGTTCTGCATCAGGAGGAGGTTTATTCATGGACAGTAGTAACAGATGAAACCACTACCTATCCCTATCTCCAACACAGAGCAAACTGTCTTTTACTCACAGGGGCACTAATCCTAATTCCCACTTTGGTTAACCAAGTAAGAGACAGAAGAGCCTTCCTACCAGGTCAGGGAAAAGAAAGTAATTGTTTCCATTGGAGAGGTACAAATGGTGCCAGAGCCCTCTCAAGGCATGGTCCAAAGGCTGGGGCCAAGATAATGAGAGATGCTGATGCTACATGTGCAGGAAATGGAATCCTGGGGGTGGTGTGGTAAAAAAAAAAATCCCTCTGGTTTTAACAGATCCACTCTCCTAAGGTTACTCAGAAAGTTCAGACCATAGCATTGCCCTCACTCTACAAAGCATCCACCCACTCTCTAATGACTTCAGAGAAGAGTTGTAGGAACTAAAGTGCTCCATCCCAGGAAAGAGCTTCCTTTTGAGGTTAAGGTGTGAAATGATAAAGACTACAGCATCCAGAATGCCTTTCCCATGCTAAGACTTCTGATCTCTACCTCCAAAAGAGGCTGAGAAGAAAGTGAGTACTTTACCAGGCTCTTAAAAAGAATGAACATTAAAAGCTTCCATTGCATCTTTTTAGAGCCAAGTGACCTGACATTGAAGGAGAGAGGTTCAGACGAGAGAGAACAAGATGACGGAGGAGTAAGTGGACGTGGAGCACCTCTCTCTCCATGGATACCTCAGGGATACACCTTCAGACACAGAAGTGCCTGGAGAACACCAGCTGAGAATGGGCAGGAGTACCTGACCACTGGGAAAGAATATACAGAATGACAAAACAATAAAATTCTGTAAAGCAATTATCTCTCAATTAAAAATATTTTCTTTTAAAAAAGAGAGAGGCTCACTAGGTTCACTATTATACAAAGTGAAATAAATCAAAAAGAAAACAAATACAGTATACTAACACAAAATATATGGAATCTAGTAAGGTTGTAGTGATAATCACCACATGCAGAGCAGTAAAACAGACATAGAGAACAGAACTATGGACATTGAGAGGAGGGAAGGGTGGGTGAGAGGTATGAAAGAAGTAACATGGAATCCTATACTATCTTATGTAAAAGAGATAACTAGTTTCAATGCGCTGTGGGACTAAGGGATCTTACATGGGGACTACGTGATGGCCTGGAGGGGTGGGATGGTGGTACTGAGAGGAGGGCACAGCAGGGACGGGTCAGGGATATACCTATGACTGATCTGGGATTATACACATCTGTAATTGTTTCCATTGGAGAGGTACAAATGGTCCCAGAGCCCTCTCAAGGCATGGTCCAAAGGCTGGGGCCAAGATAATGAGAGATGCTGATGCTACATGTGCAGGAAATGGAATCCTGGGGGTGGTGTGGTAAAAAAAAAAATCCCTCTGGTTTTAACAGATCCACTCTCCTAAGGTTACTCAGAAAGTTCAGACCATAGCATTGCCCTCACTCTACAAAGCATCCACCCACTCTCTAATGACTTCAGAGAAGAGTTGTAGGAACTAAAGTGCTCCATCCCAGGAAAGAGCTTCCTTTTGAGGTTAAGGTGTGAAATGATAAAGACTACAGCATCCAGAATGCCTTTCCCATGCTAAGACTTCTGATCTCTACCTCCAAAAGAGGCTGAGAAGAAAGTGAGTACTTTACCAGGCTCTTAAAAAGAATGAACATTAAAAGCTTCCATTGCATCTTTTTAGAGCCAAGTGACCTGACATTGAAGGAGAGAGGTTCAGACGAGAGAGAACAAGATGACGGAGGAGTAAGTGGACGTGGAGCACCTCTCTCTCCATGGATACCTCAGGGATACACCTTCAGACACAGAAGTGCCTGGAGAACACCAGCTGAGAATGGGCAGGAGTACCTGACCACTGGGAAAGAATATACAGAATGACAAAACAATAAAATTCTGTAAAGCAATTATCTTTCAATTAAAAATATTTTTTTTTTAAAAAAGAGAGAGGCTCACTAGGTTCACTATTATACAAAGTGAAATAAATCAAAAAGAAAACAAATACAGTATACTAACACAAAATATATGGAATCTAGTAAGGTTGTAGTGATAATCACCACATGCAGAGCAGTAAAACAGACATAGAGAACAGAACTATGGACATTGAGAGGAGGGAAGGGTGGGTGAGAGGTATGAAAGAAGTAACATGGAATCCTATACTATCTTATGTAAAAGAGATAACTAGTTTCAATGCGCTGTGGGACTAAGGGATCTTACATGGGGACTACGTGATGGCCTGGAGGGGTGGGATGGTGGTACTGAGAGGAGGGCACAGCAGGGACGGGTCAGGGATATACCTATGACTGATCTGGGATTATACACATCTGTAAACAACAAAACTCTGTAAAAGCAAAATAAAAATAACTAAGTAATTTTAAAAAGAAAAGAAAAAAAGGAGAGAGGTTCAAAAGATGGGCTTATTTTCTTCTTTGTAACAGGCCTAAAGAGGCACAAAGTGAAAGGACTTCCTTGCATAATAACATGAGATATTAAATATATCGTGGATAAGAAAAATGATGAAGCAATTTGTAAAATGCTTCTCTTCTAATGGTTTTAGCATATCCAATCTATAAAAATAAGTGACTGTGTATGTGTTTGTGTGTGTGTGTCTAATAGCTACCAGATGTATTTTTGGACAACTAGAATAATACAGGTAGGTACACCTGTTTCACATAGTGGCAATGAAGAACTTGAAGCTGCCTTGGAATATCTACATCCACATGGATAGTCCTGCTGGAATTTTTCTATATTATTCTAGACCAGTATTCCAATAGAATGTTCTGTGATGAGAATTATGTATCTGCACTGTCTAGTATAGAAGCCAAAAGCCACATGTAGCCATCAAACATCTGAAATATGGTTAAGTCAACTGAGAATTATAATCTTGTTTAATTTTAATTAATTAGTTATATTTAATTAAATAGCCATATATGGCTAGTAGAAAATGGTGTAGGAAATGGCAGCCCACTCCAGTATTCTTGCCTGAAGAATCCCATGGACAAAGGATCCAGGTGGACTACAATCCTTGGGGTCACAAAGAGTCGGACATGACTGAAGTGACTTAGCACACATGGCTAGTAGTTACTGTACTGGACAGCACAGTTCTAGGTTGAATCTGTCTTGCTTGTTTGGGGCAGAGTCTGCCAAGGGGCAGAAGATGCACTGTGGAGGATGGTACAGAAAACACTATGAATCACGTGAGGAACACAGCCCTCATGATGGATGAAGCTCAGAGCAAGTGCCTTGACAGCATATAACAGCTGCAGTTTCTCAAAACTTCTGAAGCATCTGCTGCTTACAACAAAACAAAACAAAAAACAAAACTCTTGACCAACTGACATTTTCAGAAAAATCCTTGAAAAGGGGGCATATGAGTGAAATGGATCAGGTATAACAAATTCGGATCGGTAGAACAGTGTGATTCTAATGATGATGAAATTTTCATCCCCAATCCCATTAGTGAGAAGTTCACTTTAGCAAGTGACCACGGAAGCACCAGGTTGTACACAGGGTTGGGACTGGACTTCTCTGCCATTCATAGGCAGTGACTCAAGACAAAGTGATGGGTTGAGATATGCCTCAACTTCCTAAACATTAGACTATATGGTCTCTTGGGCCTTTTATGCAAGGTAGCTCTTCATATGAAAAAAAATCTCAGAAGCTTAGACAATCGGTGAACCCAACACTCCCTTCTCCCCATCCATCCCGAAAGCACGGAGTAACAATAACTTCCTTCCACTTATTGTTTCTTTCCATAAGGCCAGTTTTCATAAGCCATATGACAAGCATATGACATCCATTTTGCATGCTCCTAGGTCAGAGTTCAGGATGCAGAACTTCCTTTTGGAGAACTCAAACATTTCTGGCAGACTATCAGAGTACCTGGCATACTGCCCACAGCCCAGACTGCAAAAGCTACTAGCAAGCAGCTACTAGCAAACCATGTTACTGTTTTGGAGATGGTAGGAATCAGAAGTCACTTCAGGGAATATTTCAGGAGACTGATGCAGGTGGGAGAAAGAGAAGAAACAGAGAAGAGACAAAGTCAAAGAAGGGAAACACAAGAGGAGACATCTCACATTCTGTCCACCTCACCCCAGTGGGAAAGTATCAGTGGAGCTTCCTCATGCAGTTCTAACCATAGTTCTTTTTTTCTGGTTCAATGTCTTCTATCACCTTCCAGCAGCCACAAGGTACAGGTTAAAATTCTATGCTTAGTAACCAAGGCTCAGGCTCATGGGGCCAGGTCCTATCTACTCTATACCCATGTCTTGCATGTTCCAGATGAATTGATCCTTTTACTTCTCCCACACACAGCATGCTGATTAGGGCCTATATATCATCTCTACACCAGCTAGTTCACCCTAACCACATCCTTCCTTTTTACAACCATGTCACAATCCAGCTAGTATTGTCCACTTCTGGAAGACTTATCCAAGTAACCAGTTCAAAGGGCTCCCTCTCTTCTTTTAGCACACCTAGTTTACGTGAAATTTCTTCCTTTGTTTTTTAACTCTTTAAATGGATAATAATTTCTACCAGATAGAGCCCACTGCAGGAACAGTACTTTGTTTCTGAATTCCCCACAGCACCCAGCACAGAGCCAGGCATACAGCAATCACTCAAGCTTTGGTTCATTTCAACAAGCATATTATGAGTATTAACTCTGTGCCAGGAGCCCCTCAATTCCTCTGATTCTTCAAAGCCAGACAGTTTCACTTTGATGAAAAATACTATTCCCCATATCGGACCTGTCTCTTCCCTTTACCACAACTTCAATCTCCATAATGCTCTTGCTCATCTCAGAAGCCTGAAACTATTAAAGCAAGACAGGCACAATCTATGGCAAAGTCATCTCAACTCCTAGTACTAGGCAAACTCATGTCTTCCTGCATAACGGAAACCAAACAAATAAATCAAACTGTGAGACAAACAAAAAAAATTTTTTATCAGTTCAAAAAAGTGACTCGACTTGAGGAAGAATTTTTCAAACAAATGCCAAAAGGACATTATATCAATAGGAACAATATAATCAGAAAAAAATTTGGAAAGAAAAAATGTGATTACAGAATTGCAGATTTTTTAAATCCCAATGTAAATAGAAGAACTAGGTACTACAGAAAACAGAATCACTGTATTAGTGAGCAAACTTAAAAAGAAATTCTGAGGACTTCCCTGGTGGTCCAGTGGGTGAAAGAGAAGAAACAGAGAAGAGACAAAGTCAAAGAAGGGAAACACAAGAGGAGACATCTCACATTCTGTCCACCTCACCCCAGTGGGAAAGTATCAGTGGAGCTTCCTCATGCAGTTCTAACCATAGTTCTTTTTTTCTGGTTCAATGTCTTCTATCACCTTCCAGCAGCCACAAGGTACAGGTTAAAATTCTATGCTTAGTAACCAAGGCTCAGGCTCATGGGGCCAGGTCCTATCTACTCTATACCCATGTCTTGCATGTTCCAGATGAATTGATCCTTTTACTTCTCCCACACACAGCATGCTGATTAGGGCCTATATATCATCTCTACACCAGCTAGTTCACCCTAACCACATCCTTCCTTTTTACAACCATGTCACAATCCAGCTAGTATTGTCCACTTCTGGAAGACTTATCCAAGTAACCAGTTCAAAGGGCTCCCTCTCTTCTTTTAGCACACCTAGTTTACGTGAAATTTCTTCCTTTGTTTTTTAACTCTTTAAATGGATAATAATTTCTACCAGATAGAGCCCACTGCAGGAACAGTACTTTGTTTCTGAATTCCCCACAGCACCCAGCACAGAGCCAGGCATACAGCAATCACTCAAGCTTTGGTTCATTTCAACAAGCATATTATGAGTATTAACTCTGTGCCAGGAGCCCCTCAATTCCTCTGATTCTTCAAAGCCAGACAGTTTCACTTTGATGAAAAATACTATTCCCCATATCGGACCTGTCTCTTCCCTTTACCACAACTTCAATCTCCATAATGCTCTTGCTCATCTCAGAAGCCTGAAACTATTAAAGCAAGACAGGCACAATCTATGGCAAAGTCATCTCAACTCCTAGTACTAGGCAAACTCATGTCTTCCTGCATAACGGAAACCAAACAAATAAATCAAACTGTGAGACAAACAAAAAAAATTTTTTATCAGTTCAAAAAAGTGACTCGACTTGAGGAAGAATTTTTCAAACAAATGCCAAAAGGACATTATATCAATAGGAACAATATAATCAGAAAAAAATTTGGAAAGAAAAAATGTGATTACAGAATTGCAGATTTTTTAAATCCCAATGTAAATAGAAGAACTAGGTACTACAGAAAACAGAATCACTGTATTAGTGAGCAAACTTAAAAAGAAATTCTGAGGACTTCCCTGGTGGTCCAGTGGGTGAAGAGTCCGCCTTGCAGTGCAAGGGAAACCAGTTCGATCCCTGGCTCAGGAAGATTCCACATGCCGCAGAGTAGCTGAACTGGTGTGTTCAATTACAAGCCAGCACTCTGAAGCGCATGTGCCCAGAGCCAGTGCTCAGCAGTGAGAAAGGCCACTGCAATCAGAGGCCCACACAAGCCAAAGAATAAAAAGATGGATGAAAAATAAAATATAAATAAAAGAGGCATAATGGGGAAAAGTAAAAAGGAAAAAAATGAAATTGTGAGAAATTCAAAGAAAAACATAAAAAGAAGAAAATGACAACACCTGGAAGAAAATCACAGACAAGGTAAACAAATACATAAAGAAATCTTAGAAGGAGAGAACTAACTAGATGAAGACCTAAAGAAATAGCTGAAGAAAATCTCCCTGAGATGTACAGGGTTATAGGTGTCAGGGATCCATCAGAAAAGAACTCATACAAGATATACACTCTCACTGAATTCCACCAATAAATGATTACAAATATTTCAGATATTAGTAAATGCTTTAAAGAAAAAAATGAAGTAATATAATAGAGTGCCTTGGTGATAGAATGGCTTGGTGATAGAATGGCTATTTTAGATTGAGTAGTCGGGGAGAATTTGCTGAGGTAACAAATGCAGTTAGTCTTGAAGGAAAAGAGTACAGTAGTCATGATGATAAATCTTCTAGGCAAAGAAACTACTTGGTGCAAAAGCCCTGACGTAAAGGTTTGGGAAGACAAATAAACCCAGTATGGCAAGAGTGTCGGAAGCAAAGGGGAGAGTGTGATGAGATGAGGTGGGAGAGGCAGGATGGGGCAGATTACACAACATAAGCCATGGTGAGAAGTAAGTAAGTGTGAGAGAAGCCACAGGAGAGCTTTTGGCTTGAAAATTATTACTCTGGCTGCTGACTGGAGAATGGATTGTAATAAGGTAAAAAGAGAAGAACAGTGAGAAATCTATTTCAGTAGTCCAGGGAAAGTGGGACAGTAAACAGGTACTTAAGTATTTAGTGGACATAAACACAAGCAGATTAAAAATAAAGAAACAGGCAATGATACAAGAAAGAAGAAGAAATCGGAAGTTGTAATAGAAAAAAAAACACTAAATTAAATCAGAGGGTTATTTTACTATGATACTCCAAAACAAAGACATTCATAAGTATTTCTGGGCTGAAAAACAGCTTACAAAATAACTAAAACAGCTAGGAAGAAGGAAAGGTAATTAAAAAAGTGTAAATCTACTATCATAGTGGATACCTTACCATATATTTTTCAATCTTTAATGGATCAAGCAGACAAAGATACAGAGAACTTGGCTATTATTAATAATAAACTTGGCTTAATAGAGATATTAAACACATATCCTATAAATTCTGAATATACATTCTGATCAAAAAAATCATAAGAACGATAGTGACTTTTTAAGATTCACTACCTAAATAACTATATGTCAGTGCTCACTTTGGCAGCACATATACTAAAATTGGAACGATACAAAGAAGACTAAGATGGCCCCTGTGTAAGGATGACATGCAAATTTGTGAAATGTTCTATATTTTTTGTTGTGACCTAGTGTGGGATGAGTGTTGGTGCGAGGTAGGTCCAAGAGAGAGGGATATGTGTAGACATATAGCTGATTCACCTCGTTGTACAGCAGAAAGGCGCACAGCATTGTAGAGCAATTATACACCAATAAAAATAGATATGTTTAAAAAATAAACAATTTTAAGTCAAAGGGGGAATCAAAATTGCTAGTAAATGAAAGGCAACATGTACCATGCTACATATTAAATATATATGGAATGGATCACAGAAAAAATTTCTCGGGCTTCCCCTGGTGGTCCAGTGGGTAAGGACACCGCCTTGCAATGCAAGGGGCGCCGGTTCGAGCCCTGGCCTGGGAAGATCCCACGTGCCGCGGAGCGGCTGGACTGATGTGTCCAATTACCGAGCCAGAGCTCTGGAGCGCATGCGCCCAGAGCCGGTGCTCTGCAGCGACAGACGCCACCGCGATGGGAGGCCCACAGGAGCCAAAGAACAAAGACGGATGAACAGAGAAAAACGAAAGACCAAGCTCCCCTCCCTCCCCAACCCGACCCCCGCCCAAAAATAAATAAATAAACCTTTAAAAAAAAAAAAAAAAAAAAAATTTCTCAAAATACAAAGAATTCTAGGATACAGAAAGCTGGCAAAAGTATTGTTCAAACCTAATAACAACAACAATAGCCAGGTAAACTATAAAATGATAACTTTTCCTGGACCCATCAGAGATCTGAAGTCACAGAGCAATTAAAGAGCTAAAATCTAAGGAAACTCGGGTACCAGCACTTAAAGAAGTGAACCACTGGGATACTCCAAAACAAAGACATTCATAAGTATTTCGGCTGAAAACAGCTTACAAAATAACTAAAACAGCTAGGAAGAAGGAAAGGTAATTAAAAAAGTGTAAATCTACTATCATAGTGGATACCTTACCATATATTTCTCAATCTTTAATGGATCAAGCAGACAAAGATACAGAGAACTTGGCTATTATTAATAATAAACTTGGCTTAATAGAGATATTAAACACATATCCTATAAATTCTGAATATACATTCTGATCAAAAAAATCATAAGAACGATAGTGACTTTTTAAGATTCACTACCTAAATAACTATATGTCAGTGCTCACTTTGGCAGCACATATACTAAAATTGGAACGATACAAAGAAGACTAAGATGGCCCCTGTGTAAGGATGACATGCAAATTTGTGAAATGTTCTATATTTTTTGTTGTGACCTAGTGTGGGATGAGTGTTGGTGCGAGGTAGGTCCAAGAGAGAGGGATATGTGTAGACATATAGCTGATTCACCTCGTTGTACAGCAGAAAGGCGCACAGCATTGTAGAGCAATTATACACCAATAAAAATAGATATGTTTAAAAAATAAACAATTTTAAGTCAAAGGGGGAATCAAAATTGCTAGTAAATGAAAGGCAACATGTACCATGCTACATATTAAATATATATGGAATGGATCACAGAAAAAATTTCTCGGGCTTCCCCTGGTGGTCCAGTGGGTAAGGACACCGCCTTGCAATGCAAGGGGCGCCGGTTCGAGCCCTGGCCTGGGAAGATCCCACGTGCCGCGGAGCGGCTGGACTGATGTGTCCAATTACCGAGCCAGAGCTCTGGAGCGCATGCGCCCAGAGCCGGTGCTCTGCAGCGACAGACGCCACCGCGATGGGAGGCCCACAGGAGCCAAAGAACAAAGACGGATGAACAGAGAAAAACGAAAGACCAAGCTCCCCTCCCTCCCCAACCCGACCCCCGCCCAAAAATAAATAAATAAACCTTTAAAAAAAAAAAAAAAAAAAAAATTTCTCAAAATACAAAGAATTCTAGGATACAGAAAGCTGGCAAAAGTATTGTTCACACCCTAATAACAACAACAATAGCCAGGTAAACTATAAAATGATAACTTTTCCTGGACCCATCAGAGATCTGAAGTCACAGAGCAATTAAAGAGCTAAAATCTAAGGAAACTCGGGTACCAGCACTTAAAGAAGTGAACCACTGGCACATATTTATCTGTGGCAGAACACAAAAGGATGAAACATTGGGCATCACAGAAGAAGATAAGAAGAATCCACATAAAACTTTTCAATAAATTGCTACAAGCAAAGTATGGGCTATGTGAGATTATGCGACTCCTGGGGGTCACAGATGCAAGGGAAATCCACACCTCTCACTTTTCTTTTTCAAAGACCATCAATGGGTGCTCACAGGATATTCCTGTCCCCAGAGTTTTCTCAATAATCCTGACCCTCCTCTCCATAACATTCAAAACCCTTCCTCATATCATTGGTAGGTCTTGGGCAGGAGACAGTATAATGAACCTCCCACAAGGGCAGGACACTTCTAACAATCTGGGGTCAGATCATTTCCTGACCTCCCATATGGCAAAAGAGTTCGTAAACTGTCTATAATTGAGGCTAGACCAGGACAACACAGGATCCTCACTGGTTTCTACCATGAGGTCAGCAAGCATGTGTACTAGACAACAGAGGATCACTGCTTGGGGAGGGGACAAGAGTGTACCAAGAAAAGCCTTCTTAGGTACAATTCTACTGTGAAGTCTCAAAGCTGCAAGTGAAGTAGGAATATCTAAAAAACAAAACAAAACTTCTGGAAACTTAGCCGCTTCCTAAGCAAACTGTTTGAAGCTGAAGGTACGCTGGAGGCAAAATATAGCAACCAAAAATTATCTCAAATCCAATTCAGATACTAATTGACTCTGTTCTCCACACTAATGACTTAGTGCACACTAATGGTTTTCCTGTATACCTCCAGGGGAAAAAATCACATTTCTGTCATGGTATTACAAACTCATCCCAATTCGCAAGAAAGGGAAGTACTAAAGAATGCTCTAACCATCGAACAATTGCACTCATCTCCCATGCTAATAAGGCTATGCTCAAAATCACCCAAGCTAGGCTTCCAGCATTACATGAACCAAGAACTTCCAGATGTTCAAGCTGGTTTAGAAAAGGTGGAGGAACCAGAGATTAAAATGCCAACATTCACTGGATCATAGAGAAAGCAAGGGAATTTCAGAGAAAAACTTCAACTTCTGCTTCATTGACTACAACAAAGCCTTTGACGGCGTGAATTGTGAAAAACTCTTGGAGAGATGAGAATACCAGACCATCTTACTTGTCTTCGGAGAAACCTGTATACAGATCAAGACGCAACAGTTATAACCCTGTATGGAACAACTGACTGGTTCAGGATTGAGAAAGGAGTACAACAAGGCTGCATATTGTCACCCTGCTTATTTATCTTATACGAAGAGCACAGCATGTGAAATGTCCGGCTAGATGAATTACAAGCTAGAATCTAGATTGCAGGGAGAAATATCACCAACCTCAGATATGCAGATGGTACCACTCTAATGGTAGAAAGGGAAGAGGAACTAGAGAGCTTTTGGATGAGGGTGAAGGGAGAGTGAAAAGGCCAGTTTAAAATTCAGTATTGGGGCTTCCCCTGGTGGTCCAGTGGGTAAGGACACCGCCTTGCAGTGCAAGGGGCGCCAGTTCAATCCCTGGCCTGGGAAGATCCCACGTGCCGCGGAGCGGCTGGACCCATGTGTCCAATTACCGAGCCGGAGCTCTGGCGCGCATGCGCCCAGAGCCGGCGCTCTGCAGCGACAGACGCCACCACGATGGGAGGCCCACAGGAGCCAAGGAACAAAGACGGATGAAAATAGAGAAATGAAAGACCAATAGAAGTGGCCCGCCCACTCCCCTCCCTCCCCAACCCAATCCCTGCCCAAAAATAAATAATAAAATAAATAAATCTTTTAAAAAAAAATTCAGTATTAAAGAAACTAAGATCATGGCATCCAGTCCCATCACTTCATGGCAAGTAGAGGGGAAAGGTGGAAGCAGTGACAGATTTCCTTTTCTTGGGCATTAAAATCACTGCAGATGGTGACTGCAGTCATGAAATCAGAAGATGATTGCTTCTCGGCAGGAAAGCTTTGACAAACCTAGACAGTATGTTAAAAAGCAAAGATAACATCACTTTGCCAACAAAGGTTCACACAGTCAAGGTTATCCATACAGCAGCTATAAATGGACGTGAGAGGTGGAAAATAAAGAAGGCAGAACGCTGAAGAACTGATGTTTTCGAACTCTTGAGAGTCCCTTGGAAAGCAAGGAGATCAAACCAGTCAATCCTAAAGGAAATCAACACTGAATATTCACTGGAAGGACTGTTACTGAAGCTCTAATACTTTAGCCACCTGATGCAGAGTGGACTCATTGGAAAAGATCCTGATGCTGGGAAAGACTGAAGGCAGAAGGAAAAGAAGGTGACCTGGCAGGATGAGAAAGGAGTACAACAAGGCTGCATATTGTCACCCTGCTTATTTATCTTATACGAAGAGCACAGCATGTGAAATGTCCGGCTAGATGAATTACAAGCTAGAATCTAGATTGCAGGGAGAAATATCACCAACCTCAGATATGCAGATGGTACCACTCTAATGGTAGAAAGGGAAGAGGAACTAGAGAGCTTTTGGATGAGGGTGAAGGGAGAGTGAAAAGGCCAGTTTAAAATTCAGTATTGGGGCTTCCCCTGGTGGTCCAGTGGGTAAGGACACCGCCTTGCAGTGCAAGGGGCGCCAGTTCAATCCCTGGCCTGGGAAGATCCCACGTGCCGCGGAGCGGCTGGACCCATGTGTCCAATTACCGAGCCGGAGCTCTGGCGCGCATGCGCCCAGAGCCGGCGCTCTGCAGCGACAGACGCCACCACGATGGGAGGCCCACAGGAGCCAAGGAACAAAGACGGATGAAAATAGAGAAATGAAAGACCAATAGAAGTGGCCCGCCCACTCCCCTCCCTCCCCAACCCGACCACCGCCAAAAAATAAATAATAAAATAAATAAATCTTTTAAAAAAAAATTCAGTATTAAAGAAACTAAGATCATGGCATCCAGTCCCATCACTTCATGGCAAGTAGAGGGGAAAGGTGGAAGCAGTGACAGATTTCCTTTTCTTGGGCATTAAAATCACTGCAGATGGTGACTGCAGTCATGAAATCAGAAGATGATTGCTTCTCGGCAGGAAAGCTTTGACAAACCTAGACAGTATGTTAAAAAGCAAAGATAACATCACTTTGCCAACAAAGGTTCACACAGTCAAGGTTATCCATACAGCAGCTATAAATGGACGTGAGAGGTGGAAAATAAAGAAGGCAGAACGCTGAAGAACTGATGTTTTCGAACTCTTGAGAGTCCCTTGGAAAGCAAGGAGATCAAACCAGTCAATCCTAAAGGAAATCAACACTGAATATTCACTGGAAGGACTGTTACTGAAGCTCTAATACTTTAGCCACCTGATGCAGAGTGGACTCATTGGAAAAGATCCTGATGCTGGGAAAGACTGAAGGCAGAAGGAAAAGAAGGTGACAGAGGATGAGATGGTTGGATGGTGTCACTGATTCAATGGATGTGCACTTCAGCAAACTCCAAGAGATGATGAGGGACAGGGAATCCTGGCACACGCAGTCCATGAGGTCATGAAGAGTCAGACACAACTTGGCTACTGAACAACAACAACAAATTACACACTATATTGCATACAAATATGCAATAAAAATTACGAGACACACAAAAAAGCAAGAAAATGAAACACTGTTAACAGGCAAAGCAATTATCTGAAATAGAAACAGGGAAAACCCAGATATTGGAACGAACTGACAGGGAAGTTCAGTGTATGATAGATCAGTTAAAGACTTGAGTAAATAATGGATGACATATCTGAACAGATAGGGAATTCTGGAAGAATTATGGGAATCATAAGAAACAATCAGATGGAAATTCTAGAAATAAAAAATACAATAAGAGAGCTGAAGAATGCCTTTTACAGACTTATTGTAAACTTAATACAGCCAAGGAAAGAATCAGGGAACCTGGAGA
This sequence comes from Tragulus kanchil, assembly GCA_022376925.1. Classification (NCBI taxonomy): domain Eukaryota; kingdom Metazoa; phylum Chordata; class Mammalia; order Artiodactyla; family Tragulidae; genus Tragulus; species Tragulus kanchil. The sequence continues at coordinate 48,177,626 of JAIOJX010000029.1, read as the reverse complement.
CAGAGTAATAGAAATTACTCAAATATAAACACAAAGCGAAAAAAGTGTATTAAAAACAAAACAAAACAAAACAAAAAACCCAGAGTATCCAGGAGCTGTGAAATAACATCAGGTGGTCTAATATATATGTAATTAGAATCTAGAAGGAAAAAATTAAAGGAAAAAGGAATAATTAAAGGAAAAAAGAAACATTTAAAATTAGGCAGGGATTTTCAGAAAACAATGAAATATATAAACTAGAAAATCAAGAATCTCAGAAATCACATCAGGATAAATACTACCCCTGCTCCATCACACTGAGACACATCATATTCAAACTGCCAAAAGCCAAACAGGAAAAGTGAAAAACCTTGAAGGTAGTGAAACAAAAAAAAATCACACAGAGAAATAAAGATTCAAAATTATAGCAAACATTCATAAACTGAAATCCAGAAAACAGTTGAGTGAGATCTTCAAAGTGTTGAACTAAAGTGAGATCTTCAAAGTATTGAATCCTTCAACAAAGTCAACACCCGATGAAATAACCTTTTAAACTGAGGGGAAAAAAAACTTTCCAGAAAATAGACTTCTATTTTTTTAGAGCAGTTTTATGTTCACAGTAAACCTGACCAGGAAGCACAGATAGTTGCTAGACATTCTCTGCCCTTTACACATGCACAACCTCTCTCAATACTGACATCTTGTACCATAGTGGTGCAATTTTTTTTTACATTGCAATCTTTTACATGGGCAAAAACTGACGAACCTAAACTGATACATCGTTATTACCTAAAGTCCACAGCTTACATTACAAGTTGACTCTTGTTATGGGCTTTCCTGCTGGCTCATTGGTAAAGAATTTGCCTGCCAATGCAGGAGACGAGGGTTCCATTCCTGGGTTGAGAAGATTCCCCTGGAGAAAGAAACGGCAACCCATTCTAGTATTCTTGCCTGGGATACTTCATAGACAGAGGAACATGGTGGGCTACAGTACATAGGGCCACAAAGAGTTGGAAACAACTAAACCACAACCTGGTGTTGTACATTCCATGGATGTGAACAAATTTATAAAGACGAGCATTCACCATTATAGTATCATATTTAATAAGTCACTACCCTAGAAATCCACTGTGCTTTGCCTATTGATCCCTCCTTCCCCCAACCACTGGCAACTACTGATCTTCTTACTGTCTTCATAATTGTTGATTTTCCCTGAATTTTATGCAGTTGTAGTCATATATTGTATACAGCCTTTTTAGATTGGCTTCTTTCAATTAACAATATGTATTTAAGATGCCTTCATGTCTATTCATGCCTCGATAGCTCATTTCTTTCTAGCCCTGAGTAATAGTCCATTATCTGGATGCACCACAGTTTATCAGTTTATCTACTAAAGGACATCTTGGTTGCTTCCAAGTTTTGGCAAGTATGAATTAAGTCACTCTGAACATTTGTATGCAGGTTTTCATGTGAATGTAAGATTTAACTTATTTGGGTAAATACCAAGGAGTTGTGATTGCTGGATGATACAGTAAGACTATGTCTACTACTTTTAACAACCTGCCAAACTGTCTTGCAAGGTGGCTGTAAAGTCATTACTGATATAATTAGATTAATACCTATGGTATTTGTTACTGTTTTCCACTTGCTGTCCTTCTTCCTTGTTCCTGATACTGTCTTCAACTTTTTTCCACTTCTTGTAATTTTAATGGAGCATTTTATATAATTCCATTTTCTCTTCTTTCTCAGCATATCAATTAAATTATTTTACAGTTTTATTGAGGTATAATTGACATCCTGCTTTAAAAAACTTTTAGTGGTACTCTAGAATTTGTGATATACATTTATGGGTTTTTTTTGCTGTTGTTGTTGCTCAGTCCCTAAGTCATGTCCAACTCCTGGTGACCCCATGCACTGCAGTACGCCAGGCTTCCTGTCCGTTACTATCTCCTGAGTTTGCTCAAAATTCTGTCCATTGTATCAATGCCATCCAGCCATCTCATGCTCTGTCGCTTCCTTCTCCTCTTGCCCTCAATCTTTCCCAGCATCTAGTATTCTTGCCTGGGATACTTCATAGACAGAGGAACTTTTATCATAGGGCCACAAAGAGTTGGAAACAACTAAACCACAACCTGGTGTTGTACATTCCATGGATGTGAACAAATTTATAAAGACGAGCATTCACCATTATAGTATCATATTTAATAAGTCACTACCCTAGAAATCCACTGTGCTTTGCCTATTGATCCCTCCTTCCCCCAACCACTGGCAACTACTGATCTTCTTACTGTCTTCATAATTGTTGATTTTCCCTGAATTTTATGCAGTTGTAGTCATATATTGTATACAGCCTTTTTAGATTGGCTTCTTTCAATTAACAATATGTATTTAAGATGCCTTCATGTCTATTCATGCCTCGATAGCTCATTTCTTTCTAGCCCTGAGTAATAGTCCATTATCTGGATGCACCACAGTTTATCAGTTTATCTACTAAAGGACATCTTGGTTGCTTCCAAGTTTTGGCAAGTATGAATTAAGTCACTCTGAACATTTGTATGCAGGTTTTCATGTGAATGTAAGATTTAACTTATTTGGGTAAATACCAAGGAGTTGTGATTGCTGGATGATACAGTAAGACTATGTCTACTACTTTTAACAACCTGCCAAACTGTCTTGCAAGGTGGCTGTAAAGTCATTACTGATATAATTAGATTAATACCTATGGTATTTGTTACTGTTTTCCACTTGCTGTCCTTCTTCCTTGTTCCTGATACTGTCTTCAACTTTTTTCCACTTCTTGTAATTTTAATGGAGCATTTTATATAATTCCATTTTCTCTTCTTTCTCAGCATATCAATTAAATTATTTTACAGTTTTATTGAGGTATAATTGACATCCTGCTTTAAAAAACTTTTAGTGGTACTCTAGAATTTGTGATATACATTTATGGGTTTTTTTTGCTGTTGTTGTTGCTCAGTCCCTAAGTCATGTCCAACTCCTGGTGACCCCATGCACTGCAGTACGCCAGGCTTCCCTGTCCGTTACTATCTCCCTGAGTTTGCTCAAAATTCTGTCCATTGTATCAATGCCATCCAGCCATCTCATGCTCTGTCGCTTCCTTCTCCTCTTGCCCTCAATCTTTCCCAGCATCGAGGTCTTTTCCAGTGAGCTGGCTTTTTACATCAGGTGGCCAGGTTCTCAGGTGGCTTCAGCATCATTCTTTCCTTTAGGATTGACTGGTTTGACCTCCTTGCAGTCCAAGGGACTCTCAAGAGTCTTCTCCAACACCACAGTTCAAAGGCATTAATTCTTTGGTGCTCAGCCTTCTTTATGATCCAACTCTCATGTCCATACATGACTACTGGAGAAAAGCATAGCTTTGACTATATGGATCTTTTGTCAGCAAAGTGATGTCCCTTCTTTTTACCACACTGTCTAGGTTTGTCATAGCTTTTCTTCCCTTTGGTTAAGCGTAGGATTTTCTTTTCTTCTTTTAATTTATTTTTTAATTGGAGGAAAATTGCTTTATAATGTGTTGCTTTCTGTCATGCAACAATGTGAATCAGTCATAATTACATATATATGTGTGAGTGCCAGGCTGGGTTCCCTGTTTTATACAGCAACTTCCCACTAGCTATCTATTTTACACATAATAGTGTATATGTTGATGCTACTCTCTCAATTCATCCCACCCTCTCCTTTTCTGCTGTGTCCACAAGTCCGTTCTCTACATCTGTGTCTCCATGCCTTCCTTGCAAAAAGGTACCTAAATACCATTTTTCTAGATTCCATATATATGGAATAGATAGTACTTTTCTCTGACTTACTTCACTCTGAATAACAATTTCTAGGTTCATCCACTTTACTACCACTGACTCAAATTCGTTTTCTTTTTATGGCTGAATAAAGGAGAATATTATGATTTTTAGGATCACTAAAATTTGCTAAAATGTGATACAAATAATAAGGCAATAATGCATAAAAAAGGAATAATAAAAGCAGGCAGAAAAAGAGGAAAAAAGGGACAAAGAACAGATGCAACAAATAGGAGTCAACTACAAAAACGGTCATTTTAATCCAATTCTTTCATAATTATATTAAATATATTCATCTAAACACACAACAGAGATTGTCAAATTGGATGAAAAGCAAGACAATTACATGCTGTGTACAATAAACCTACTTTAAAATTAAAGACAGGTTAAAAGTAAAACAAGGGCAAGAGAATGAAAGACAAGTCTCAGGCTGCGTAAAATCATGTGCAAAATATATACGTGATAAAGAACTGTTAACCAAAATATGCAAAGAAATATTAAAACTCAATAATAAGAAAACAACCCAATTCAAAAATATGCAAAGTATATGAACAGACACTTCATTAAAGAAGATATACAAGAGGCAAGCAGCATGAAAAGACGCTCAACATTATGTCATTAGGGGATTGCAAATTAAAATAATGAGATACTAAACACTAACACCTATTAGAATGATAAAAAACCAAACCACCAGCAACACCAAACACTAATGAGAACATGGAACAACAGGTATTAGCAAGAATGAAAAATGAACAGGCACTTTGGAAGACAGTTTGGCAGTTTCTTAGAAAGCTAAGTTCTGCCATAGGACCCAGAAATTGTGCTCCTCAGTATTTACCCAAATGAGCTGAACACTTAGGTCCACATAAAGACCTATGCAAAGGGCTTCCCTGGTGCTCCAGTGGGTGAAGAGTCCGCCTTGCACTGCAACAGGCACCAGTTCAATCTCTGGCCTGGGAAGATCCCACGTTCTGTAGAGCAGCTGGGCCAGTGTGTCCAATTACTAGCCAGCACTTTGGAGTGCATGAGCCCAGGGCCGGTACTCCGCAGTGAGAGAGGCCACTGCAATGGGAATCCCACACAGGCCAAAGAATAAAGATGGATGAAAATAAATGATGACTTAAGAGGCAAAAAAAAAAAAAAAGTAAAAAATTGTAAATTCTTCAAAAAAAAAACCCTACACATAAATGTTTATAGCAGCTTTACTCATAAATGCCAAAACCTGGAAGCAAACCAAGATGCCCTTCAATAGGTGAATATACAAACTGTGTCATATATATATATATATAATAAAATACTACTTATTGGTATAAATAAATGAGACATCAAGCCATGAAAAGACATGGAGGAATCTAAAATGCATAATGTTGAATGAAAGAAGCTAATCTCAGAAGGCTACATAATATTTGACTCCAATTACATGACTTTATAGAAAAGGCAAAACCATAGAGATAGTCCAAAGATCAATGGTGGTCAAAAGCTCGAGGAGGGAGGAGGAATGAATGAATAGGTGTAGCATGGGGGATTATTAGATTAAGGCTATTAAACTATTCAGCATGATACAGTAATGGTAGATGCATGTCATTGTATATTTGTAAAACCCCACAGAACTCTGTAAGACAAAGAGAAAACCCTACAGTAAACGGTAAGCATTAGTTAATAATATTGTATCAAACGTGCTTATAAACTATAACAAGCGTATCACACTAAGGCTAGATGTTAAATAATAGCAGAAACTGTGTTTGATGGGGGAAGGAGATAAGTGGGAAGACTTATGTTTTCTGCTCAGTTTTTCTGTAAGCCAAATTTTTCTCTAAAAAATAAACTATTGGGCTTCTCTGGTGACCCAGTGGTGGTCCACCTTGCAATGTGGGGGACAGCAACTAAGCCCGTGTGCCACAACTACTGAGCTCTCAAGCCTGAGAGCCACAACTACTGAGCCCATGTGTCCCAGCTGCTGAGGCCTGTGTGCCCTGGAGTCTGTGCTCCACAACAAGAGAAGCCACCACAATGAGAAGCCTTTGCATTGCAACCTGAGAGCAGTCTCCAGACTCACTGAAAACAGAGAAAGCCCATACACATGAATGAAGACCTAGCACAGCCAAACAAATAATATTAAAAAGTAACCACAATAGTCAATGTTTTAAATAAACTATTAATTTTCTTAAAGTAGAATGATGAAAAAATGATAATCTATTAAAACACAAATCAAAAGACAGCTGGAGTAGTTATATTAACATCAGACAAAATAGATTTCAGAAGAAGAAAGATTACTTGGTATAAGAGGGACATTATATGATGGAAAAGGGGTAAATTAAGAAGACAATCTTTAATTGTATGTACACCTAACAAACAGTTTGAAAACACATGAAGCAAAAGCTGAATTGAATTGAATAGGATCAGAAAGAATCCACAGCTGTAGACTTCAACACATCTCAGTAATTAACAGAACAAACTATTAAGTTTACAGAAAATCTAAACACTATCAACCAACTTAACCTAGTTGATGTTTATAGTACACTCAGCCTAACAACAACAAAAAAACCCATTCTTTTCAATGCACATGAAACACTCACCAAATACACTGTAATTCTTTGCTATAAAACAATTCTCAACACATTTAAAATGAAAATCATATAAAGTGTGTTCCTTGACCACAACAGAATAGAATTAGAAGTAAAAAATAGAAATCTATGTGGAAAATCCCTAAACATTTGGTAATAATATTGTATCAAACGTGCTTATAAACTATAACAAGCGTATCACACTAAGGCTAGATGTTAAATAATAGCAGAAACTGTGTTTGATGGGGGAAGGAGATAAGTGGGAAGACTTATGTTTTCTGCTCAGTTTTTCTGTAAGCCAAATTTTTCTCTAAAAAATAAACTATTGGGCTTCTCTGGTGACCCAGTGGTGGTCCACCTTGCAATGTGGGGGACAGCAACTAAGCCCGTGTGCCACAACTACTGAGCTCTCAAGCCTGAGAGCCACAACTACTGAGCCCATGTGTCCCAGCTGCTGAGGCCTGTGTGCCCTGGAGTCTGTGCTCCACAACAAGAGAAGCCACCACAATGAGAAGCCTTTGCATTGCAACCTGAGAGCAGTCTCCAGACTCACTGAAAACAGAGAAAGCCCATACACATGAATGAAGACCTAGCACAGCCAAACAAATAATATTAAAAAGTAACCACAATAGTCAATGTTTTAAATAAACTATTAATTTTCTTAAAGTAGAATGATGAAAAAATGATAATCTATTAAAACACAAATCAAAAGACAGCTGGAGTAGTTATATTAACATCAGACAAAATAGATTTCAGAAGAAGAAAGATTACTTGGTATAAGAGGGACATTATATGATGGAAAAGGGGTAAATTAAGAAGACAATCTTTAATTGTATGTACACCTAACAAACAGTTTGAAAACACATGAAGCAAAAGCTGAATTGAATTGAATAGGATCAGAAAGAATCCACAGCTGTAGACTTCAACACATCTCAGTAATTAACAGAACAAACTATTAAGTTTACAGAAAATCTAAACACTATCAACCAACTTAACCTAGTTGATGTTTATAGTACACTCAGCCTAACAACAACAAAAAAACCCATTCTTTTCAATGCACATGAAACACTCACCAAATACACTGTAATTCTTTGCTATAAAACAATTCTCAACACATTTAAAATGAAAATCATATAAAGTGTGTTCCTTGACCACAACAGAATAGAATTAGAAGTAAAAAATAGAAATCTATGTGGAAAATCCCTAAACATTTGGTAATTACATCATGCTTCTAAATAACTCATGAGTCAAAGTGGAAGTCATAAATGAAATTTGAAAATATTTTGAATTGCACTTAAATGAAAATGTATCAAAATTTATGTGACAACCATGAGGGAGTACCAATTTGTCACTGATAGTAGGTAAAGTTAATATCATGTGCCCCTAAAGTTATACAATAAGAAGGGCACATTTTGCTTCAAAATCCATACCTTCAGTCTAATCATAAGTAAACAAACATTAAGTTGATGGCCATTCTATGAAATATCTGACCAGTACTATTTAAGGCTGTTAATGCAATTGAAAACAAGGAGAGAATAAAGGAGATATTGTAACTAAATGTACTACAATACTCTGGATTAGGTATTGGAACAGAAAAAGGACACTAGTAGAAAAGCTGGTAAAATCTGAATAAAATCTGAACCTTAAGTTAATAGTAAAATACCAATGTTAACTTATTTCAAAAAATATACCATGGTTGTATAAGTTGTTAGCATTAGATGAAAATGGCTGACATTATATATATAACTAACTGTACTATCTCTGAAACTGTTCTATAAATCTAAAATTATTTGCAGGAGGTATTGGCTCAATTCCTGCTTAGGGAGCTAAGATACCACATGCTTCATAGGCCAAAAACCCTAAACATAAAATACAGCAATTATCGTGGGCAGGTGGGGGCATGTTCATTTCTCACAGAAAAATTAAAAAGATATCCAGGCTGAGCAGACAAATGTCTCCTTCTGCCTGCAAGCCTCACCTCTCTGAGACCAATACAGAGCAAAAGCTGAATTGAATTGAATAGGATCAGAAAGAATCCACAGCTGTAGACTTCAACACATCTCAGTAATTAACAGAACAAACTATTAAGTTTACAGAAAATCTAAACACTATCAACCAACTTAACCTAGTTGATGTTTATAGTACACTCAGCCTAACAACAACAAAAAAACCCATTCTTTTCAATGCACATGAAACACTCACCAAATACACTGTAATTCTTTGCTATAAAACAATTCTCAACACATTTAAAATGAAAATCATATAAAGTGTGTTCCTTGACCACAACAGAATAGAATTAGAAGTAAAAAATAGAAATCTATGTGGAAAATCCCTAAACATTTGGTAATTACATCATGCTTCTAAATAACTCATGAGTCAAAGTGGAAGTCATAAATGAAATTTGAAAATATTTTGAATTGCACTTAAATGAAAATGTATCAAAATTTATGTGACAACCATGAGGGAGTACCAATTTGTCACTGATAGTAGGTAAAGTTAATATCATGTGCCCCTAAAGTTATACAATAAGAAGGGCACATTTTGCTTCAAAATCCATACCTTCAGTCTAATCATAAGTAAACAAACATTAAGTTGATGGCCATTCTATGAAATATCTGACCAGTACTATTTAAGGCTGTTAATGCAATTGAAAACAAGGAGAGAATAAAGGAGATATTGTAACTAAATGTACTACAATACTCTGGATTAGGTATTGGAACAGAAAAAGGACACTAGTAGAAAAGCTGGTAAAATCTGAATAAAATCTGAACCTTAAGTTAATAGTAAAATACCAATGTTAACTTATTTCAAAAAATATACCATGGTTGTATAAGTTGTTAGCATTAGATGAAAATGGCTGACATTATATATATAACTAACTGTACTATCTCTGAAACTGTTCTATAAATCTAAAATTATTTGCAGGAGGTATTGGCTCAATTCCTGCTTAGGGAGCTAAGATACCACATGCTTCATAGGCCAAAAACCCTAAACATAAAATACAGCAATTATCGTGGGCAGGTGGGGGCATGTTCATTTCTCACAGAAAAATTAAAAAAAAGATATCCAGGCTGAGCAGACAAATGTCTCCTTCTGCCTGCAAGCCTCACCTCTCTGAGACCAATACAGAGCACAAAGGTTCTTCCTCTTACCCACTTTTTAATGATAATGAAACACTTTACAACTCAAAGGAGTGCCCTTTGTAACTTAAAAATTTGTAAGAATGTTTTTCTATAAACAAAGTGTTGGTGAGGGAGAAAGGGCTCCGGTGATGACCTCTTTTACATCTCCAGAGAGACAGAAAGTTTCTTCATGATTATTAATTAGCTTGAGATTTCCAGTCAGAAAAAATATAAAAAGGGTGAAAAAAGATTGTATGGAAGCTTGCTCATGCGACTCAGCTATGAGTGAGATGGGAAGCTCTCCAGCTCTGGGGTAAGAACATCTATTTGCATTGGATCAAGTTCTGATTATTTCTGATTACTTGTGCTTGCCTTTATTTGATGATTAATAAACCCACTCTTGGTTTGACAATACTTGAGACCACAATACTTTATTGTCAAAGTCCGAGGCTCACACCCTGAGGGGACCATACCGTGTTCACGGAAAAGTCTCTGAGCTATTCAATATAGTTTCTATTAGTGAGGGCTAGTGAGAATAGTAATCAGAGTAAACTCCAATACGGTGCCCACGACACAAATAGCAAATTTAATAATGATTTTAAAAAGTGGTTCACATTTTAAAAATCTTTAAAACAAAGTCTTAATGGGGATTTCCTGATGGTCCAGTGGGTAGAGAGTCTGTCTTACAGTTCAAGGGGCACTGGTTCGATCCCTGGCCAGGGGACATCCCATGTGCCGCAAAGCAGCTGGACAGGTGTGTCTAATTAGGAGCCAGTGCTCTGGAGCACATGTGCCTAGAGCCAGTGCTCCACAACGAGAGAGGCCACTGCAATGGGAGGCGCACACATGCCAAAGAATAAAAGATGGATGAAAATAAATATGGAAATAAAAAAGGCATGATGGTGAAAATTTAAAAAAAAAAAATCTTAATGAATTCTCTGCATGATGCAGCCAAAACTATGCTTACAAGGAAATGTTTGTCATTAAATGTTTAAATTAGAACAGAAGATAAGGTTCCAATTTACAACCTAACCTCTGTGAACAGCACAGTAAAAGGGCAAGCTAAATGCAAAGCAAGCAGAGGGAAGGAAATCATTTGGTAAGAGCAGAAATCAATGAAATTGGACATATAAACAACAGAGACAACCCATGAAGCCAAGAGTTAATTCTTAAAAAAATCAATAAAACACAACTTTAACTCAGACTAATATTAAAAACAAGATGACACAGATTACCTATATCAAGGATGAAAGAAGGGTTGTTATTACAGCCCACTCTGCACGCATGCATGTGTGCTCAGTTGCTTCAGTCATGCCTCTGTGTGACCCTATGGACTGTAACCCACCAGGCTCATCTCTCCATGGGATTTTCCAGGCAAGAATACTGAAGTGGGTTGCCATGCCCTCCTCCAGGGGATCTTCCTAACCCAGGGATCAAATCTGCCTCTCTTATGTCTCCTGCATTGGCAGGCAGGTTCTTACCACTAGCGCCACCTGGGAAGTCCCACAGACCACTCTGGAATCAACAGATTCAACTTGGATGAAGTGGTTCTTAAGACAACTATGAGGGGACCATACCGTGTTCACGGAAAAGTCTCTGAGCTATTCAATATAGTTTCTATTAGTGAGGGCTAGTGAGAATAGTAATCAGAGTAAACTCCAATACGGTGCCCACGACACAAATAGCAAATTTAATAATGATTTTAAAAGTGGTTCACATTTTAAAATCTTTAAAACAAAGTCTTAATGGGGATTTCCTGATGGTCCAGTGGGTAGAGAGTCTGTCTTACAGTTCAAGGGGCACTGGTTCGATCCCTGGCCAGGGGACATCCCATGTGCCGCAAAGCAGCTGGACAGGTGTGTCTAATTAGGAGCCAGTGCTCTGGAGCACATGTGCCTAGAGCCAGTGCTCCACAACGAGAGAGGCCACTGCAATGGGAGGCGCACACATGCCAAAGAATAAAAGATGGATGAAAATAAATATGGAAATAAAAAAGGCATGATGGTGAAAATTTAAAAAAAAAAAATCTTAATGAATTCTCTGCATGATGCAGCCAAAACTATGCTTACAAGGAAATGTTTGTCATTAAATGTTTAAATTAGAACAGAAGATAAGGTTCCAATTTACAACCTAACCTCTGTGAACAGCACAGTAAAAGGGCAAGCTAAATGCAAAGCAAGCAGAGGGAAGGAAATCATTTGGTAAGAGCAGAAATCAATGAAATTGGACATATAAACAACAGAGACAACCCATGAAGCCAAGAGTTAATTCTTAAAAAAATCAATAAAACACAACTTTAACTCAGACTAATATTAAAAACAAGATGACACAGATTACCTATATCAAGGATGAAAGAAGGGTTGTTATTACAGCCCACTCTGCACGCATGCATGTGTGCTCAGTTGCTTCAGTCATGCCTCTGTGTGACCCTATGGACTGTAACCCACCAGGCTCATCTCTCCATGGGATTTTCCAGGCAAGAATACTGAAGTGGGTTGCCATGCCCTCCTCCAGGGGATCTTCCTAACCCAGGGATCAAATCTGCCTCTCTTATGTCTCCTGCATTGGCAGGCAGGTTCTTTACCACTAGCGCCACCTGGGAAGTCCCACAGACCACTCTGGAATCAACAGATTCAACTTGGATGAAGTGGAAAAATTTCTTGAAAGACACAAACTATCAAAAGCTCATGCAAGAAGAGATTAACATCCTGAATAATCCTACTCTCTTTTTTTTATGCAGGAAAAGTTTATTATATAAAAAAGGGATAGAGAAAGTTTACAGATAAAGGAACTGGAAAGGGGATAGAAGCTGGTTTAGGTAAGGCATTTTGTACTTTTCTTTTCTTTTTTTTTTTTTTTTTGAGGGGAGGGTGGGGTGAGGTGGGGAGGGAGGGGGGCGGGCGGGCCACTTCTATTGGTCTTTCATTTGTCTATTTTCATCCATCTTTGTTCTTTGGCCTGTGTGGGCCTCCCATCACAGTGGCCTCTGTTGTCGCAGAGCACCAGCTCTGGGCGCATACGCGCCAGAGCTCCAGCTCAGTAATTGGACACATCGGTCCAGCCACTCCACGGCACGGGGGATCTTCCCAGGCCAGGGATCGAACTGGCACCCTCTGCACTGCAAGGCGGTGTCCTTACCCACTGGACCACCAGGGAAGCCCCATTTTGTACTTTTCTAGTTGGTTATTAACAATAGATCAAAAGAACATTTTAACGTGATAAAGCCTTTACCAGATCCACACCCACAACTTGTATCTTTGCATAACATAGGTACCAGCTAAGAAGGAGACACATGTCCTTTAGCAAGACAGACTGTTGTTACAAACATTAGCTCTGGGGCTTAAAGAAAGTCTTAGGCAAAACAGATTATTGTCATGGGCGTCCGAATAATCCTACTCTTATTAAAGTATATTCCAACATAGAAAACCATGGGCATAAATGGGTTCATTGGTAGAGTCTACCATACTAGCAATTCTCCACAAACTCTTCTGGAGAAAAGAATAGAAGGGAACACTTCAAAATTTATTTTATGAGGTCAGAATTACCCTGATAACAAAGCCAAGGGAAAACATTACAGGAAAAGAAAACCACAGACCAACATTCCTCATGAACTTGGACAGAAAAAATTACAACAAAATATTAGCAAATAGAATCCACCCATCTATAAAATGGACATCATCATGACTAAGTAGGATTTATCCCAGGAATGCAAAATGAGTTTCAACATTTCAAATTCATTTACTGTAACTTAAGACATAAACAGACTAAAGAAGAAAAATGTCATATGATTGATTAAATCAGTAGTTAAAGAAAAAGCATTTAACAAACTCAGTCTCCAATTCATGATACTGTCAACAAAATAGGAAGAGAAAAGTATATTCATAATCTGACCAAAATCATCTGAATAAAACTTTAAATTACATCATATTTAATGATGAAAATCTGAATGCTTCTGCCTAAGACTGAAAGTGAGACAGAGATTTTCCTTCACCATTCCTATTCACTATTATACTCTAGGTCATAGCTAGTATAGTAAGATAAAAAAGTGAAATAAAAGGCTAACAGATTGGAAATGAAGAAATAAAACCATCTCTATCTGTACACGTCTATCCACATAAAAAATTCTGAAGAAAATTTTAACGTAGCTACTAGAATGAACTAATAGCTAACCAAGGTCATAGGATAAAAAGTCAAAATTAAAACTTAACGGTATTTCTATATATTATCAAGGAACAACTGGAAATCAAAACTCAAAAAAATACAATTTATAATAGCACAGAAACATAAAGTATTTAGACATAAATGTAACAAAATATACAAAGGTTCCATATGCTGAAAACTACAACAGCCAAAAAATCTGACAACAAAAAAATCAAAGAAGATCTATATAAAGTGTTATAGATCTGTATCCATGGATTATAAGGCTCAATATTGTTAAGATGTTAATTCTCCCTCCACTGACCTAAAGATTCAATGCAATTCCAATCTAAATCCAAGCACACACAAAAATTAGTTGCATTTCTATACACAGGCATGAAAATATGAAAGAAAATTAAGGAAACAATGCCATTTAAAATAGAACAAGTGCTCACTTTGGCAGCACATATACTAAAAATTCGAACGATACAGAGAAGATTAGCATGGCTCCTGCGCAAGGATGACACACAAATTCATGAAGCGTTCCGTATTTTTTATGAGAAGCCCACAGCGAACATTATCCTCAATGGTGAAAAACTCAAAGCATTTCCTCTAAGATCAGGAACAAGACAGGGGTGTCTACTTTCACCACTCTTATTCAACATAGTCCTGGAAGTTCTAGCAAACAGCAATAAGAGAAGAGAAAGAAATAAAAGGAATCCAGATTGGAAAGGAAGAAGTCAAACTCTCTGTATTCGCAGATGACATGAAAATCCCAAAGACACTATTACAAAACTACTAGAGTTAATCAGCGAATTCAGCAGTCACAGGATACAAAATCAATATACAGAAATCACTGGCATTCCTATACACAAACAATGAAAAATCAGAAAATGAAATCAAAGAGGCAGTCCCCTTCACCACCGCAACCAAAAGAATCAAATATCTAGGAATAAACCTACCCAAAGAAACAAAAGAACTGTACACTGAAAATTACAAGCCACTCATGAGAGAAATTAAAGAAGACTTAATCAGATGGAGAGATATCCCATCTTCCTGGGTCGAAAGAATCAATATTGTGAAAATGAGCATACTACCAAATGTCATCTATAGATTCAATGTGATCCCTATCAAACTCCCAGTCACATTCTTCACAGAACTAGACCAAAGAATAACACAGTTCATATGGAAACACAAAAGACCTCGAATAGCCAAAGCAATCCTGAGGAAGAAGAATGGAGCTGGAGGGATCAGTCTCCCTAACTTCAGACTCTACTACAAAGCAACAGTCCTCAAGACAGTATGGTACTGGCACAAAAACAGAAATATCGACCAATGGAACGAGATCGAGAACCCAGAGATAAACCCACGCACCTATGGGTACCTTATTTTTGACAAAAGAGGTGAACATATAAAATGGGACAAAGACAGCCTCTTCAACAAATGGTACTGGGAAAATTGGACAGCTACATGCAAAAAAATGAAGTTGGAACATTCCCTGACACGATGCACAAAGATCAACTCAAAATGGATTAAAGACCTAAATGTAAGACCAGAAACCCTAAAACTCTTAGAGGAGAATATAGGCAAAACCCTCAAGGACATAAATCAAAGCAAGATCTTCTCTGACCCACCTACTAGAATAGCGGAAAAATAAAAGACAATGACCTCTACTTTCACCATTTTCCTCAATGGTGAAAAACTCAAAGCATTTCCTCTAAGATCAGGAACAAGACAGGGGTGTCTACTTTCACCACTCTTATTCAACATAGTCCTGGAAGTTCTAGCAAACAGCAATAAGAGAAGAGAAAGAAATAAAAGGAATCCAGATTGGAAAGGAAGAAGTCAAACTCTCTGTATTCGCAGATGACATGAAAATCCCAAAGACACTATTACAAAACTACTAGAGTTAATCAGCGAATTCAGCAGTCACAGGATACAAAATCAATATACAGAAATCACTGGCATTCCTATACACAAACAATGAAAAATCAGAAAATGAAATCAAAGAGGCAGTCCCCTTCACCACCGCAACCAAAAGAATCAAATATCTAGGAATAAACCTACCCAAAGAAACAAAAGAACTGTACACTGAAAATTACAAGCCACTCATGAGAGAAATTAAAGAAGACTTAATCAGATGGAGAGATATCCCATCTTCCTGGGTCGAAAGAATCAATATTGTGAAAATGAGCATACTACCAAATGTCATCTATAGATTCAATGTGATCCCTATCAAACTCCCAGTCACATTCTTCACAGAACTAGACCAAAGAATAACACAGTTCATATGGAAACACAAAAGACCTCGAATAGCCAAAGCAATCCTGAGGAAGAAGAATGGAGCTGGAGGGATCAGTCTCCCTAACTTCAGACTCTACTACAAAGCAACAGTCCTCAAGACAGTATGGTACTGGCACAAAAACAGAAATATCGACCAATGGAACGAGATCGAGAACCCAGAGATAAACCCACGCACCTATGGGTACCTTATTTTGACAAAAGAGGTGAACATATAAAATGGGACAAAGACAGCCTCTTCAACAAATGGTACTGGGAAAATTGGACAGCTACATGCAAAAAAATGAAGTTGGAACATTCCCTGACACGATGCACAAAGATCAACTCAAAATGGATTAAAGACCTAAATGTAAGACCAGAAACCCTAAAACTCTTAGAGGAGAATATAGGCAAAACCCTCAAGGACATAAATCAAAGCAAGATCTTCTCTGACCCGCCTACTAAAATAGCGGAACTAAAATCAAAAGCGAACATGTGGGACCTAATGAAACTTCACAGCTTTTGTACAGCAAAAGAAACTACAAAAAAGCTGAACAGACAGCCCACAGAATGGGAGAAAATCATAGCAAATGAAACAACAAAGAGTTAATCTCCAAAATCTACAAGCAACTCAGCCAACTCAACATCAGTAAAACGAACAACCCAATCAAAAAATGGGAAAAGGACCTAAACAGACACCTCTCCAAAGAGGACATACAGATGGCCCCCAAACACATGAAATGATTCTCAACCTCGCTTATTATTAGAGAAATGCAAATCAAAACGACAGTGAGATATCACCTCACACCCATCAGAATGGCCATCATCCACAAATCGACAGACAGTAAATGTTGGAGAGGGTGCGGAGAAAAGGGAACACTCCTGCATTGCTGATGGGAATGTCAATTGATAACAGCCTCTATGGAAGACAGTCTGGAGATTTCTTAAAAAACTAAAAATGGAAGCACCATACGGCCCAGCAATCCCACTCTTAGGCTTCTACCCTGATGAAATCAAAACTGAAAGAGGCACCTGTACCCCAATGTTCATTGCAGCTCTCTATACAATAGCTAGAACATGGAAGGAACCTAGATGCCCATAGACGAATGAATGGATAAAGCAGCTCTGGTACATATATACAATGGAATACTACAGAGCTGTAAAGAGAAATGCAGAAGAATCAGCCCTAATGAGGTGGCTGGATCGAGAATGTATCATCAAAAGTGAAGTCAGTCAGAAAGAGAAGGACAAGTACAATATACTAACGCATATATATGGAATCTAGCAGGATGGTGATGATGACGCATGCAGTGAAGCAACAGAAAGACAGACATGGACAGTGGACATATGGACATTGTGGGGAAGGAACAGTGGGTGGGAGGCGTAAAGGAAGTAGCATGAAGGCCTGTACTATCATAAGTGAAGAAAATAGCTCTAGTCATTGCTCTGTGAGAAAAGGGGATCTCAGGGGTGCTGTGTGATGGTCAGGAGGGGTGGAAGCGGGGGATATACATATGACTAATCTGGGAACATACATATCTGTAAACAACAAAACTCTGTAAAAGTTAAAAGCAAAATAAAGGTTTAAAAAAAAATAAAATAGAACAAAAAATAAAATACTGAGGAATAAATTTAATCACAAAGGGCAAGATTGGTACACAGAAAACTACAAAACATTGCTGAAAGAAATTAAAGAAAACTTAAATAACCCAAAAGATATCCTCTGTTCATTGACTGGAATACAATATTGTTGGGAAGACAATACTTCTCAAAGAAATCTACAGATCTAGTTCAATCCCAATCAAAATCCCAATGGCATTCTTTGTATAAACTGAACAGCTGATCCTAAAATTCATACGGAATTTCAAGGTAACACAAATTGCCAAAACAATATTCAAAACAAATTGAAGCATTCACATTTCCTGATTTCAAAATATACTACAAAGCTACTTATCATTAAAGCAGTGAAAAGGGGTGCGGAGAAAAGGGAACACTCCTGCATTGCTGATGGGAATGTCAATTGATAACAGCCTCTATGGAAGACAGTCTGGAGATTTCTTAAAAAACTAAAAATGGAAGCACCATACGGCCCAGCAATCCCACTCTTAGGCTTCTACCCTGATGAAATCAAAACTGAAAGAGGCACCTGTACCCCAATGTTCATTGCAGCTCTCTATACAATAGCTAGAACATGGAAGGAACCTAGATGCCCATAGACGAATGAATGGATAAAGCAGCTCTGGTACATATATACAATGGAATACTACAGAGCTGTAAAGAGAAATGCAGAAGAATCAGCCCTAATGAGGTGGCTGGATCGAGAATGTATCATCAAAAGTGAAGTCAGTCAGAAAGAGAAGGACAAGTACAATATACTAACGCATATATATGGAATCTAGCAGGATGGTGATGATGACGCATGCAGTGAAGCAACAGAAAGACAGACATGGACAGTGGACATATGGACATTGTGGGGAAGGAACAGTGGGGGGGAGGCGTAAAGGAAGTAGCATGAAGGCCTGTACTATCATAAGTGAAGAAAATAGCTCTAGTCATTGCTCTGTGAGAAAAGGGGATCTCAGGGGTGCTGTGTGATGGTCAGGAGGGGTGGAAGCGGGGGATATACATATGACTAATCTGGGAACATACATATCTGTAAACAACAAAACTCTGTAAAAGTTAAAAGCAAAATAAAGGTTTAAAAAAAAATAAAATAGAACAAAAAATAAAATACTGAGGAATAAATTTAATCACAAAGGGCAAGATTGGTACACAGAAAACTACAAAACATTGCTGAAAGAAATTAAAGAAAACTTAAATAACCCAAAAGATATCCTCTGTTCATTGACTGGAATACAATATTGTTGGGAAGACAATACTTCTCAAAGAAATCTACAGATCTAGTTCAATCCCAATCAAAATCCCAATGGCATTCTTTGTATAAACTGAACAGCTGATCCTAAAATTCATACGGAATTTCAAGGTAACACAAATTGCCAAAACAATATTCAAAACAAATTGAAGCATTCACATTTCCTGATTTCAAAATATACTACAAAGCTACTTATCATTAAAGCAGTGAGATATTGGCATAAAAACAGGCATATAATCAATGGACTATATGCCTATCATATACAACTCAGAGTCCAGAAATGAATCTATATATATAGTCAATTGATTTTTGACAACAATGTGAAGGCAATTAAATGTAGAAAGAACATTCTTTTCAACAAATAGTTCTGAGATAATTAGATAACCAAATTCGAAAGAAGGAACCCTTACCTTAAATACAAAATTAACTCAAGGTGGATCAAAAGCCTAAACATAAGAGCTAAAACCAAAAACTCTTAGAAGAAAACACTGAGGTAAGTCTTCATGACTCTGGGTAGGTATGACACCTAAAGCACAAGAAACCAAAGAAAACATCAGATAGGGCTTCCCTTGTGGTCCAGTGGATAAAGAGTCCACCTTGCAGTGCAAAGGGCACCAGCTCGATCCCTAACCCGGGAAGGTCCCACATTGCAAGGAGTGGCTGTACCAGTGTGCCCTCTGCAATGAGAGCGGCCACTGCAAAGGAAGGCTGACACAGGCCAAAGAATAAAGATGGATGAAAATAAATAAATTTAAAAAGAAACAATAAAAGAGGCCAAAATTTAAAAAAGAAAACATCAGATAAAATGGGCTTCATCAAAATTTAAAAGCTTTTGTGCTTCAAAGGACACCATCAAGAAAGAAAAGGCAGGGCTTCCCCTGGTGGTCCAGTGGGTAAAGACACCGCCTTGCAGTGCAGGCGCCAGTTTGATCCCTGGCCTGGGAAGATTCCACGTGCCGCGGAGCAGCTGGACCGATGTGCTCTCAACCTGGTGGGGTCCAGTGAGGTAAAGACAAAACATTGCTGAAAGAAATTAAAGAAAACTTAAATAACCCAAAAGATATCCTCTGTTCATTGACTGGAATACAATATTGTTGGGAAGACAATACTTCTCAAAGAAATCTACAGATCTAGTTCAATCCCAATCAAAATCCCAATGGCATTCTTTGTATAAACTGAACAGCTGATCCTAAAATTCATACGGAATTTCAAGGTAACACAAATTGCCAAAACAATATTCAAAACAAATTGAAGCATTCACATTTCCTGATTTCAAAATATACTACAAAGCTACTTATCATTAAAGCAGTGAGATATTGGCATAAAAACAGGCATATAATCAATGGACTATATGCCTATCATATACAACTCAGAGTCCAGAAATGAATCTATATATATAGTCAATTGATTTTTGACAACAATGTGAAGGCAATTAAATGTAGAAAGAACATTCTTTTCAACAAATAGTTCTGAGATAATTAGATAACCAAATTCGAAAGAAGGAACCCTTACCTTAAATACAAAATTAACTCAAGGTGGATCAAAAGCCTAAACATAAGAGCTAAAACCAAAAACTCTTAGAAGAAAACACTGAGGTAAGTCTTCATGACTCTGGGTAGGTATGACACCTAAAGCACAAGAAACCAAAGAAAACATCAGATAGGGCTTCCCTTGTGGTCCAGTGGATAAAGAGTCCACCTTGCAGTGCAAAGGGCACCAGCTCGATCCCTAACCCGGGAAGGTCCCACATTGCAAGGAGTGGCTGTACCAGTGTGCCCTCTGCAATGAGAGCGGCCACTGCAAAGGAAGGCTGACACAGGCCAAAGAATAAAGATGGATGAAAATAAATAAATTTAAAAAGAAACAATAAAAGAGGCCAAAATTTAAAAAAGAAAACATCAGATAAAATGGGCTTCATCAAAATTTAAAAGCTTTTGTGCTTCAAAGGACACCATCAAGAAAGAAAAGGCAGGGCTTCCCCTGGTGGTCCAGTGGGTAAAGACACCGCCTTGCAGTGCAGGCGCCAGTTTGATCCCTGGCCTGGGAAGATTCCACGTGCCACGGAGCGGCTGGACCGATGTGTCCAATTGCCAAGTCAGAGCTCTGGTGCGCGTGTGCCCAGAGCCGGTGCTCTGCAACGACAGTGGCCACTGCGATGGGAGGACCACAGGAGCCAAAGAACAAAGACGGATGAAAATGGAGAAATGAAAGACTAGTGGAAGTGGCCCGCCCATCCCCCTCCCTCCCCACCCCACCCTCCAAAGGATAAATAAATAAATAACTTAAAAAAAGAAAGAAAAGACAATCCAGAGAATGAGAGAAAGCAAATCATATTATCTGATTTGGGACTAGTATGCAGCATATATAAGAAACTCTTACAACTGAACAACAGAAAGACAAACAACCCAACTAAAAGAATAGATAAAAGATTTGAATAGACATATCTCAAAGGAATATACATATGACCACTAAACACATGAGAAATTGTTGAACATCAATATCCCTTACTGAAATACAAATCAAAATCACAATGAGATACGATTTCACAACTACTAGGAAGGCTATATAATTTGTAAATAGGAAAATAATAAATGTTTGCAAGAATGTGGAGAAATTAGAATGTAAAATGGGGCAGCTATTATAAAAACTAGCTTTGCTGTTACTAAAAAATTAAACATAAAATGACCATGACTCAGCAATTCTACTCTTGGGTATATAACTGAAGAATTGAAAACACATGACTAAACAAAACTCTGCACACAACTGCTCATAACATTACTAATAACAATAGTAAAAAAGTGAGGAACAATCCAAATGTCAACTACTCATGAATGGATAACCTCAAATAGCCAAAGCCATTCTGAGAAAGACAGACAGAACCAGAAGAATAGGACTCTCGGACTTGAGACTATACAACAAAACTACAGTAATCAAAACACTATGGGGCTTCCCCTGGTGGTCCAGTGGGTAAGGACACCGCCTTGCAGTGCAAGGGGCGCCGGTTCGAGCCCTGGCCTGGGAAGATCCCATGTGCCGCGGAGCGGCTGGACTGATGTGTCCAATCACTGAGCCAGAGCTCTGGAGTGCATGCGCCCAGAGCCGGTGCTCTGCAACGACAGACGCCACCGCAATGGGAGGCCCACAGGAGCCAAAGAACGAAGACGAATGAAAATAGAGAAATGAAGGACCAATAGAAGTGGCCTGCCCACTCCCCTCCCTCCCCAACCCGACTCCCGCCCAAAGTAAATAAATAAATAAATCTTTAAAAAAAAAAAAAAAAAACACCATGGTATTGGCACGAAAACAGAAATAGTGATCAAAGGAATGGAATAAAAAGTTCAGAGATAAACCCATGCACCTATGGTCAATTAACGTATGACACAAAGGAGGTAAGGCTATACAAGGGAGAAAAGACAGTCTCTTCAATAAGTGATGCTGGGAAAACTGGACAGCTACATGTACAAGAATGAAATTAGAACATTCCCTAATAGCATACACAAAAATAAATCAAAATGGATCAAAGACCTAAATTTAAGTCTGGATGCTACAAAACTCTTAAGAGATAAGTACAGGCAGGACGCTCTGACATAAATTAACAGCAAGATCTTTTTTGATCCACTTCTTAGAGCAACAAAAACAAAAACAAATGGGACTTAATTAAAATTAAAAGTTTTTGCACAGCAAAGGAAACCATAAAAAAAATGAAAGGATAACACAGAATCGGAGAAAATATTTGCAAATGAGGCAACTGACAATGAATCTCCAAAATATATAAATAGCTCATGTAGCTCAGTGTGGGGAAATAAACTGGTGGAGGTTTTTGTGGCTTTGGATGAGCCAGGAGAAAAGTAAACTGGGAATGAGAAATATACTAGAAAGATCTAAGACAATAAAGTGATTTGATTCATATGGGCTTATTAGCTGGGGATATACTAAACGGCAACAGGCGAGAGATCTTCTGTGAACTTAGGAACGCCGGATCAGTGCATGTTAAGCTGCGTGCGCACACAGGACAGACTCCTTAACTTCTTGCTGATTTAGTTGCCCCAGGTGCAACACGCCCTTTCTATCCTCAAAGCTACGAGAACAATCATTGAATAAGGCTGTAACTGAAACCAGCCAGTGCCAGTATCATTCCCTGAAAACACCTGGAGGCCTTAGCACTGAATAAAAGCAGGACTGGTGAAGGTGTTCTGGGCCTTGACCCAAGAGGTCTTGAGCCCCCCATTCCCATCCTTTCTCTCTGTACGTATGTGCATTTTTTCTTATCATCTCACCTGCATTCTCTGGTGCAAGACCAACAGAAGGGGCCCCCCCACTCCCCTCCCTCCCCAACCCGACTCCCGCCCAAAGTAAATAAATAAATAAATCTTTAAAAAAAAAAAAAAAAAACACCATGGTATTGGCACGAAAACAGAAATAGTGATCAAAGGAATGGAATAAAAAGTTCAGAGATAAACCCATGCACCTATGGTCAATTAACGTATGACACAAAGGAGGTAAGGCTATACAAGGGAGAAAAGACAGTCTCTTCAATAAGTGATGCTGGGAAAACTGGACAGCTACATGTACAAGAATGAAATTAGAACATTCCCTAATAGCATACACAAAAATAAATCAAAATGGATCAAAGACCTAAATTTAAGTCTGGATGCTACAAAACTCTTAAGAGATAAGTACAGGCAGGACGCTCTGACATAAATTAACAGCAAGATCTTTTTTGATCCACTTCTTAGAGCAACAAAAACAAAAACAAATGGGACTTAATTAAAATTAAAAGTTTTTGCACAGCAAAGGAAACCATAAAAAAAATGAAAGGATAACACAGAATCGGAGAAAATATTTGCAAATGAGGCAACTGACAATGAATCTCCAAAATATATAAATAGCTCATGTAGCTCAGTGTGGGGAAATAAACTGGTGGAGGTTTTTGTGGCTTTGGATGAGCCAGGAGAAAAGTAAACTGGGAATGAGAAATATACTAGAAAGATCTAAGACAATAAAGTGATTTGATTCATATGGGCTTATTAGCTGGGGATATACTAAACGGCAACAGGCGAGAGATCTTCTGTGAACTTAGGAACGCCGGATCAGTGCATGTTAAGCTGCGTGCGCACACAGGACAGACTCCTTAACTTCTTGCTGATTTAGTTGCCCCCCAGGTGCAACACGCCCTTTCTATCCTCAAAGCTACGAGAACAATCATTGAATAAGGCTGTAACTGAAACCAGCCAGTGCCAGTATCATTCCCTGAAAACACCTGGAGGCCTTAGCACTGAATAAAAGCAGGACTGGTGAAGGTGTTCTGGGCCTTGACCCAAGAGGTCTTGAGCCCCCCATTCCCATCCTTTCTCTCTGTACGTATGTGCATTTTTTTTCTTATCATCTCACTGCACCTGCTATTCTCTGTGCACCCGGCTGACAAGTCATGGCAGCTCAGTATCAAAAAATAAATAAATAAATAACCCAATCAAAAAATAAGCAGAAGAGTTACATGGAAATTTCGCCAAAGAAGACATACATATGGTGAAAAAGTACATGAAAAGGTGCTCAACAACACTAATTATTAGAGAAATACAAATGGAAACTACAAAGAAGTGTCACTTCACATTGGTCAGAATGACCATCATCTAAAACTCTACAAACAATACCTGCTGGAGACAGTGGAAAAAAGGCAACGCTCCTATGCTGTTGGAGGAAATGAAAATTGGCTACAACCACTATAGAGAACAGTATGGAGGTTCCTTAAACAACTAAAAATAGAGCTACTATATGATCTATATGATCCAGCAATCCCACTCCTGTACATATATCTGCAAAAAACCATAATTCAAAAAGATGCATGTACCTCAAAGTTCACTGCAGCACTATTTACATCAGCCAGAACATGGAAGTAATCCAAGCATCTGCTGACAGTGAAATGGGTAAAGATGTGTGTGTGTGTGTGTGTGTGTGTAATGGAATATAAATGGAATATTATGCAGGCATAAAAAGTGAAATAAAGCCATGTGTAGCAACATGGATGAACCTAGAGACTGTCATACTAAGTAAAACGAATCAAATAGAGATAGATCTAAGACAATAAAGTGATTTGATTCATATGGGCTTATTAGCTGGGGATATACTAAACGGCAACAGGCGAGAGATCTTCTGTGAACTTAGGAACGCCGGATCAGTGCATGTTAAGCTGCGTGCGCACACAGGACAGACTCCTTAACTTCTTGCTGATTTAGTTGCCCCCCAGGTGCAACACGCCCTTTCTATCCTCAAAGCTACGAGAACAATCATTGAATAAGGCTGTAACTGAAACCAGCCAGTGCCAGTATCATTCCCTGAAAACACCTGGAGGCCTTAGCACTGAATAAAAGCAGGACTGGTGAAGGTGTTCTGGGCCTTGACCCAAGAGGTCTTGAGCCCCCCATTCCCATCCTTTCTCTCTGTACGTATGTGCATTTTTTTTCTTATCATCTCACTGCACCTGCTATTCTCTGTGCACCCGGCTGACAAGTCATGGCAGCTCAGTATCAAAAAATAAATAAATAAATAACCCAATCAAAAAATAAGCAGAAGAGTTACATGGAAATTTCGCCAAAGAAGACATACATATGGTGAAAAAGTACATGAAAAGGTGCTCAACAACACTAATTATTAGAGAAATACAAATGGAAACTACAAAGAAGTGTCACTTCACATTGGTCAGAATGACCATCATCTAAAACTCTACAAACAATACCTGCTGGAGACAGTGGAAAAAAGGCAACGCTCCTATGCTGTTGGAGGAAATGAAAATTGGCTACAACCACTATAGAGAACAGTATGGAGGTTCCTTAAACAACTAAAAATAGAGCTACTATATGATCTATATGATCCAGCAATCCCACTCCTGTACATATATCTGCAAAAAACCATAATTCAAAAAGATGCATGTACCTCAAAGTTCACTGCAGCACTATTTACATCAGCCAGAACATGGAAGTAATCCAAGCATCTGCTGACAGTGAAATGGGTAAAGAAGTTGTGGGGAGTGTGTGTGTGTGTGTGTGTGTGTAATGGAATATAAATGGAATATTATGCAGGCATAAAAAGTGAAATAAAGCCATGTGTAGCAACATGGATGAACCTAGAGACTGTCATACTAAGTAAAACGAATCAAATAGAGATAGATAAGAATCATATGATGTCACTTACATGTGGAATCTAAAAAAATGATATAAATGAACCTATTTACAAACAAAAATAGAGTCGCAGATACAGGAAACAAACTTATAGTTACCAAAGAGGGAAGCAGGGGAGGGATAAAGGTGGGACTGACATACTAACTGTTGCTGTAGCTGCTTAGTCATTTCAGTCATGTCTGACTCTGTGCAACCCCATAGACTATAGTCTGTCAGGCTCCTCAGTCCATGGAGTTGTCCAGGCAAGAATACTGGGGTGGAGGCTTCCTTGGTAGCACAGTTGTGGAGAGTTCACCTGCCAGTGCAGGAGACACAAGTTCGATTCCTGATCCAGGAGGATCCCACATGCTGAGGAGCAACTAAGCCCGTGAGCCACAACTACTGAGCCTGTGCTTTAGAGCCTCAGAGCCGCAACTATTGAGCCCATGTGATGCAACTACTGAAGCCTGTGACCCCTAGAGCCTGAGTTCCACAAGAGAAGTCACCGTAACAAGAGAGTAGCCCCCACTCCCTGCAACTAGAGAAGAGCTTGTGGCAGCAGTGAAAACTCAGAAGAGCCATAAATAAATAAATAAAGATGACAAAAAAAAAAAAAAAAAAAGAATACTTGAGTGGGTTGCTGTGCTCTTCTCTAAAGGATCGTCCCAACTCAGGGATCAAATCCAGGTCTCTTACACTGCAGATTTCCCCACCCCTGGGCCACCAAGGAAGCCCTATATACATTTTGTGTGTGCGTGTGTATGACCCCATGGACTGTAGCCTGCCAAGCTTTTTCTCCATGGAATTTTTCAGGCAAGAATACTGGAGTGGGTTGTCACTTCCTTTTCTGTTCGTACTAACTACTATATATAAATATATAACTAATAAGAACCTACAGTATAGCAAAGAGAACTTAATACTCTGTAGTGAGAAGAACAATGGCAAAAAATGTTCAAACTACCATTCAACTGCACTCATTTCACATGCTAGTAGGGTAATGCTCAAAATTCTCCAAGCTAGGCTTCAGCAGTATGTGAACTGAGCACTTCCAGATGTACAAGCTATATTTAGAAAAGGCAGAGGAACCAGGGAACAAATCACCAACATCTGTTTGACCATAGGAAAAAGCAAGGGGATTCCAAAAGAAACATCCACTCCTGCTTCACTGACTACAGAAAGACTTTGACCCTGTGGATCACAATAAACTGTGGAAAATTCTCAAAAAAATGAGAAGTAAGACAAGTAAGACCACCTTACCTGTCTCCTGAGAAACCTATAATCCAAATCAAGAAGCAACAGTTAGAACCAGACATGGAACAATGGACAGCTTCAAAACTGGGGAAGGAGTACGACAAGGCTGAATACTGTCATACTGCTTTTTTAACTTCTATGCTGAGTTGTTTAGTCACTCAGTTGTGTCTGACTCTATGACCCCATGAACTGCAGCACTCCTGGCTTCTGTCCTTCACTATCTTCTGGCGTTTGCTCAGACTTATGTTCATTAAGTTGATAACACCATCCAACCATCTCACCTTCTGTTGTCCTGTTCTCCTCCTGCCCTCAATCTTTCCCAGCATCTATGCAGAGTACATCATATGAAATGCCAGGCTGGATGAATCACAAGCTGGAATCAAGATCACTGGGAGAAATATCAACAACCTTAGACATGCAGATGATACCACTCTAATGACAGAAAGCGAAGAGGAGCTAAAGAGCCTCTTTTTTTTTTTTCCATTCCTACTACACCAGATCTTTATTAACTGGTGAATGAATAATAATATAAATTACTTTTTTTAGGGCAAAGGCTTTGGGAAACTGCCAGATCCAGGTCTGATTCCCAAGCCTTTCACTAACCTGCAATAAGGTCTCATGTGACCTCAGATACATTATCTAACTTTTTGACCTTCAGCTTCTTCTGTATCTGTTCTAAAGAGCTGTGAGCTTGAAATAACAGACTGCAACATTCCTAGCACACAACCAAATCTATATTGAAATGCTCAACTCTTTGATGCCATGCTAAACATATCAACACTAAGCTAGGCAGGCTAATAAAGATTACTGAAAACAGTGCCATATTCCTAACATTATCTTCTGCTTGAGAACAGGATGAAAAAGAGAGAAAGGCATGATCCATGCTGGTGTGTGTCAAGGACCCCCACAAGCCTGATATTACTGGGATGTGGTGGGCTGGCACTGAGTGCTAAGAGATGAGGAAGCCTGTCAGGACTGTGGGGAGTCTGGACATCAACTTCAGGAGCTCTGGGAAGAGCGGGTCAATCTGTGTGCTATGGGCAGGAGGGAAGCAGAGCTGGTGACGGCACTATTAATTAAAGCTGTGCCTTAAAGGCTCATGAATCATGATTTCATTTTTCAATACAGATTCCTTCAAATTAAAATTTAAAGCTGATTTTAAGGCACTAATGGAGTCATTATACTTTAAAAACATAACTTATAATAGTTAATTTTTAAAGTAATATATGTACTTACTTGGAAAAATCAAGTTGTTTTACAAGAATTACAATGATACACAGCAATCTCTTGTCTACCCCTACTCACTACCAATTCCCACTTCAAGAGGATATTCATTTTTGGCGTTTGCTCAGACTTATGTTCATTAAGTTGATAACACCATCCAACCATCTCACCTTCTGTTGTCCTGTTCTCCTCCTGCCCTCAATCTTTCCCAGCATCTATGCAGAGTACATCATATGAAATGCCAGGCTGGATGAATCACAAGCTGGAATCAAGATCACTGGGAGAAATATCAACAACCTTAGACATGCAGATGATACCACTCTAATGACAGAAAGCGAAGAGGAGCTAAAGAGCCTCTTTTTTTTCCATTCCTACTACACCAGATCTTTATTAACTGGTGAATGAATAATAATATAAATTACTTTTTTTAGGGCAAAGGCTTTGGGAAACTGCCAGATCCAGGTCTGATTCCCAAGCCTTTCACTAACCTGCAATAAGGTCTCATGTGACCTCAGATACATTATCTAACTTTTTGACCTTCAGCTTCTTCTGTATCTGTTCTAAAGAGCTGTGAGCTTGAAATAACAGACTGCAACATTCCTAGCACACAACCAAATCTATATTGAAATGCTCAACTCTTTGATGCCATGCTAAACATATCAACACTAAGCTAGGCAGGCTAATAAAGATTACTGAAAACAGTGCCATATTCCTAACATTATCTTCTGCTTGAGAACAGGATGAAAAAGAGAGAAAGGCATGATCCATGCTGGTGTGTGTCAAGGACCCCCACAAGCCTGATATTACTGGGATGTGGTGGGCTGGCACTGAGTGCTAAGAGATGAGGAAGCCTGTCAGGACTGTGGGGAGTCTGGACATCAACTTCAGGAGCTCTGGGAAGAGCGGGTCAATCTGTGTGCTATGGGCAGGAGGGAAGCAGAGCTGGTGACGGCACTATTAATTAAAGCTGTGCCTTAAAGGCTCATGAATCATGATTTCATTTTTCAATACAGATTCCTTCAAATTAAAATTTAAAGCTGATTTTAAGGCACTAATGGAGTCATTATACTTTAAAAACATAACTTATAATAGTTAATTTTTAAAGTAATATATGTACTTACTTGGAAAAATCAAGTTGTTTTACAAGAATTACAATGATACACAGCAATCTCTTGTCTACCCCTACTCACTACCAATTCCCACTTCAAGAGGATATTCATTTCCTTAACTGTTTCTCCTGATATTTATCCTTATTTTTCTAAATAATATACTTGCAGTGCTATTTCTATACTTTCAATTTTAGATTTTTCATGTCCATAGTCCATGGAAGAGAGAGATATGTAATTTTTTACACCACTCTTCAAATACATGTTTCACCCTCCTATCCTCCAATATAGTTAAATCACAAGTTCAGTTAAATTAATATTCAGTGTTTATATTATTATGTCATTTCAATATTATTCACACCTAAGCCATATAAGAGATAATACAGCTGACTCTTGAACCATGCAGCTTCATTTATATGTGGATTTTTTTTTAAGCAAATACTATAGTATCATACAACCCCACAGTCGGTAGAACCATAGATATCGAGTAGCCAGGTACATGGAGAGCCAACTATAAATTATATGCAAATTTTTAACTGTGCTGAGGGTTAGTATCCCAACCCCGACATTGTTAAAGGCTCAGTTACATACTTCTATTTTCCTTCTTATATAACTTTTTCTTTTTCCTGAAGTCAGCAATTATCTCATTTCCATTTTTCATTTGCTTATTTTTCCATGAATCTATCACTATTTATTTCTTTCTCTCCAAGAGGGCTATAAACTCATCTTTGTGATCACTTCCAGAATGTGTAACATTCTGCTTAAAGCCTCTCCGTGGCTCATCACAGCTACTTCCAGAACAAAGCTCAAGTTTCAGCCTCCACAGTTTGGTTTCAGCTTTGCGTTTCATCCCTTGACCTCTGTGCTGTCACAGGCCTCCCTGTACAACAGACAAAAGCAGCCCATCTCCATACCCACGATGCTGGTTTGAGTCTGAGTCTTATCCCATGTCGGCTTTGCTTGCCTTAAAGGCTCATGAATCATGATTTCATTTTCAATACAGATTCCTTCAAATTAAAATTTAAAGCTGATTTTAAGGCACTAATGGAGTCATTATACTTTAAAAACATAACTTATAATAGTTAATTTTTAAAGTAATATATGTACTTACTTGGAAAAATCAAGTTGTTTTACAAGAATTACAATGATACACAGCAATCTCTTGTCTACCCCTACTCACTACCAATTCCCACTTCAAGAGGATATTCATTTCCTTAACTGTTTCTCCTGATATTTATCCTTATTTTTCTAAATAATATACTTGCAGTGCTATTTCTATACTTTCAATTTTAGATTTTTCATGTCCATAGTCCATGGAAGAGAGAGATATGTAATTTTTTACACCACTCTTCAAATACATGTTTCACCCTCCTATCCTCCAATATAGTTAAATCACAAGTTCAGTTAAATTAATATTCAGTGTTTATATTATTATGTCATTTCAATATTATTCACACCTAAGCCATATAAGAGATAATACAGCTGACTCTTGAACCATGCAGCTTCATTTATATGTGGATTTTTTTTTAAGCAAATACTATAGTATCATACAACCCCACAGTCGGTAGAACCATAGATATCGAGTAGCCAGGTACATGGAGAGCCAACTATAAATTATATGCAAATTTTTAACTGTGCTGAGGGTTAGTATCCCAACCCCGACATTGTTAAAGGCTCAGTTACATACTTCTATTTTCCTTCTTATATAACTTTTTCTTTTTCCTGAAGTCAGCAATTATCTCATTTCCATTTTTCATTTGCTTATTTTTCCATGAATCTATCACTATTTATTTCTTTCTCTCCAAGAGGGCTATAAACTCATCTTTGTGATCACTTCCAGAATGTGTAACATTCTGCTTAAAGCCTCTCCGTGGCTCATCACAGCTACTTCCAGAACAAAGCTCAAGTTTCAGCCTCCACAGTTTGGTTTCAGCTTTGCGTTTCATCCCTTGACCTCTGTGCTGTCACAGGCCTCTCCCTGTACAACAGACAAAAGCAGCCCATCTCCATACCCACGATGCTGGTTTGAGTCTGAGTCTTATCCCATGTCGGCTTTGCTTGCCTGGGACATCTCTTCCCATGTCTGATTCCAGTTCTCCCTCACTGCAATCTCAGAACCCTTGCCTGAGTCCATTCTTCTTGACAGTCATATTCAGGAATTCTCTCTAAGGTTTCCATAGTATTCTTGAGAGTGCTCAAGGGGAACTCAATCAACTGTCTTGATACTCTCCATCAACTGAGCCAGTAAAGGGCTACATGCTGAAAGAGGGCCTTAAGTAGTTATTATAGAAAATTCTATTCAAGGAATTTGTCTTGGCTTCATAAGAACTTGGCAGCAGTTCACTCATAGCATAAAGTCTAAGACTGATCGCCAAAACCTAGCGTGAGGTCACAGTGGCTAACCCCATATCTTATATCACTCACCCCACTTGGAGCCCACAAGCACAGGACAGACAGCATATTTTTTTAGTTGGCTGCCTTTTCCATTCCACAGAAGGTTACACCAGAATATGGCTGTCCCCTGGAAAGAGAGGGCCTATCAGAATACATCCTCTTGCTTGTTTTAAGGGAACAAATCAGAGACAGTCCTTGGAAGACACAATTTCTCAACTCCAAAAGAGATGCCATTTGTGATAAGCATGTGACTTATTTTTGTTCGGAGAAAGTCTTCAGCTACCTATATACCCACCACTCCAGTTTCACATGGTCTCTGGGACATGACTATGGAGTACTTTTTCAAACTCCAATGTGAAAGGAAACACTCTTACCTATGTATAAGGGGACATAGCTCTAGGACTCCAGGGACACTATGCAAGCAGTATCTACCCCTCATTATGTGGTGAGCACCTGGAAACCCACTTGTTCTCAAAGGATCTCCTATACGTACACTCTTCCCAAAGTTGGGACCAAAAGACTGGAGTCCATGTAGGAAGTTAGTTCCTGAAACCATCATAGTTACAGTAAAGCAAGCAATAGAATGGGGCAGGGGAAAAGAACAAGGCCTGTGCCCTGAGGCAACCAGTTCTTTGCCCCACAAAGAATAGATATTACCTTCTTGGGTGAAATCATAGCCCCCAGATGTGGGAAGACAGTGGCATCACAAGCTTCTACATCACTCACCTGTAAAAACAAAGCATAATAGTTGGCTCCTCTCACTCAAGACTCTTAGACTCTATATCCTGCTTGATTTGAGGAGGATCCAGAACACATCAAGCTGTCTTTTTTTACCCCTACCACACATGGTCAGGTCTCCATAACGATCAAGTTGGGCAAAAGATTTCTGGTCATTGACTCTAAGGCCTTTCTCTTTCAAGAAGGGGGAACTATTTCCTAGAGCACCAGATATTTCCTCCCCAAGTAGTTATTATAGAAAATTCTATTCAAGGAATTTGTCTTGGCTTCATAAGAACTTGGCAGCAGTTCACTCATAGCATAAAGTCTAAGACTGATCGCCAAAACCTAGCGTGAGGTCACAGTGGCTAACCCCATATCTTATATCACTCACCCCACTTGGAGCCCACAAGCACAGGACAGACAGCATATTTTTTTAGTTGGCTGCCTTTTCCATTCCACAGAAGGTTACACCAGAATATGGCTGTCCCCTGGAAAGAGAGGGCCTATCAGAATACATCCTCTTGCTTGTTTTAAGGGAACAAATCAGAGACAGTCCTTGGAAGACACAATTTCTCAACTCCAAAAGAGATGCCATTTGTGATAAGCATGTGACTTATTTTTGTTCGGAGAAAGTCTTCAGCTACCTATATACCCACCACTCCAGTTTCACATGGTCTCTGGGACATGACTATGGAGTACTTTTTCAAACTCCAATGTGAAAGGAAACACTCTTACCTATGTATAAGGGGACATAGCTCTAGGACTCCAGGGACACTATGCAAGCAGTATCTACCCCTCATTATGTGGTGAGCACCTGGAAACCCACTTGTTCTCAAAGGATCTCCTATACGTACACTCTTCCCAAAGTTGGGACCAAAAGACTGGAGTCCATGTAGGAAGTTAGTTCCTGAAACCATCATAGTTACAGTAAAGCAAGCAATAGAATGGGGCAGGGAAATGAACAAGGCCTGTGCCCTGAGGCAACCAGTTCTTTGCCCCACAAAGAATAGATATTACCTTCTTGGGTGAAATCATAGCCCCCAGATGTGGGAAGACAGTGGCATCACAAGCTTCTACATCACTCACCTGTAAAAACAAAGCATAATAGTTGGCTCCTCTCACTCAAGACTCTTAGACTCTATATCCTGCTTGATTTGAGGAGGATCCAGAACACATCAAGCTGTCTTTTTTTACCCCTACCACACATGGTCAGGTCTCCATAACGATCAAGTTGGGCAAAAGATTTCTGGTCATTGACTCTAAGGCCTTTCTCTTTCAAGAAGGGGGAACTATTTCCTAGAGCACCAGATATTTCCCCTCCCCCCAAAAAAATCAAAAGCTTTTTCACTTTGCTTTTTTGATTTTACAGAGTTTTGTTCACAGATATGCATAATTTCAGATTAGTCATATGTATATCCCATTCCCCTCATCCCACAACAGGTATGTTTCTGTTAACACTTTATGTGTAGGTCTTTCCCCCAGCCCTGACTCCTCTACCTCTTGAACTCCTCAACCTTGCGAAGGTGCTCACTCTTTACTCCACAAGGATTCATAAATACCTGCTACACAATGAAACAATTCCCAAATCTGGAACAGTGATAAATAAAACAGGCACACACATTCCCTGCCTCACAGTTGGAGCTTTCAGTTATGTACTGTGGTTCTCAAATTTGGTTCTGCCTGCATGCTTTATCTGTCAAGAAGGGCTAACTACAGTAGCCATACACTTGGAAGGGGCCATGAGAGGAAGACAAAGAGGCCAGCGATCTCTATGTATCCGATCTCTAAAGGCATAAATGGCAGAGTCCAAGTAGAGGACACTTAAGCCAGAGCTCACTCCATGCTGCTCAGCCAGCTAATCTGCCTCTTTACTTATTAAAATTGAAGTATAGTTGCTGTACAATATTATATAAGTTACAGGTGTACAACAGAATGATTCACCACTTTTAAAGGTTATACTCCATTTGTAAGTAATATAAAATACTGTCAATATTCCCTATGTTGTAACATATATCCCTGTAGCTTATTCTATACCTAATAGCTGTACCTCTTACTCTTTTCCCCTATTCCTTCTCCCTTTCTCTTTCCACACTGGCAATCACAAGTTTGTTCTATCTGTATGTCTGCTTCTTTTCTATTAATGTTGACTAGTTTGTTGTATTTTTAGGATTCCATATGTGATAAGTGATATCATATAGTATTTGTCTTTGTCTCACTTGTTCCACTTAGCATCATGTCCTCCAAGTTCATCCATATTGCTGCAGATGGCAGAATGTTGTCTGAGCAATAGTTCACTGTATATGTATATCACATCTTCTTTGTCTGTTCACCTGTTTGGTCATTTAGGTTGCTTCCATTATCTTAGCAATGGTAAATAATGCTTCTATGAACTATGAACCAGGGTGCATGTATCTTTTTGAAATAGTGGTGTTTTGGGTTTTTTATTCAGATATATACTCAAAAGTGGAATTGCTGGGTCATATTGGTAGCTTTCAGTTTTCTTTCAGAAACCTCCACTCTGTTTTCCATAGTGGTTACACCAATTGACATTCACACCAACAGCAGGAGGTTCCCTTTTCCATTCCCCTCATCCCACAACAGGTATGTTTCTGTTAACACTTTATGTGTAGGTCTTTCCCCCAGCCCTGACTCCTCTACCTCTTGAACTCCTCAACCTTGCGAAGGTGCTCACTCTTTACTCCACAAGGATTCATAAATACCTGCTACACAATGAAACAATTCCCAAATCTGGAACAGTGATAAATAAAACAGGCACACACATTCCCTGCCTCACAGTTGGAGCTTTCAGTTATGTACTGTGGTTCTCAAATTTGGTTCTGCCTGCATGCTTTATCTGTCAAGAAGGGCTAACTACAGTAGCCATACACTTGGAAGGGGCCATGAGAGGAAGACAAAGAGGCCAGCGATCTCTATGTATCCGATCTCTAAAGGCATAAATGGCAGAGTCCAAGTAGAGGACACTTAAGCCAGAGCTCACTCCATGCTGCTCAGCCAGCTAATCTGCCTCTTTACTTATTAAAATTGAAGTATAGTTGCTGTACAATATTATATAAGTTACAGGTGTACAACAGAATGATTCACCACTTTTAAAGGTTATACTCCATTTGTAAGTAATATAAAATACTGTCAATATTCCCTATGTTGTAACATATATCCCTGTAGCTTATTCTATACCTAATAGCTGTACCTCTTACTCTTTTCCCCTATTCCTTCTCCCTTTCTCTTTCCACACTGGCAATCACAAGTTTGTTCTATCTGTATGTCTGCTTCTTTTCTATTAATGTTGACTAGTTTGTTGTATTTTTAGGATTCCATATGTGATAAGTGATATCATATAGTATTTGTCTTTGTCTCACTTGTTCCACTTAGCATCATGTCCTCCAAGTTCATCCATATTGCTGCAGATGGCAGAATGTTGTCTGAGCAATAGTTCACTGTATATGTATATCACATCTTCTTTGTCTGTTCACCTGTTTGGTCATTTAGGTTGCTTCCATTATCTTAGCAATGGTAAATAATGCTTCTATGAACTATGAACCAGGGTGCATGTATCTTTTTGAAATAGTGGTGTTTTGGGTTTTTTATTCAGATATATACTCAAAAGTGGAATTGCTGGGTCATATTGGTAGCTTTCAGTTTTCTTTCAGAAACCTCCACTCTGTTTTCCATAGTGGTTACACCAATTGACATTCACACCAACAGCAGGAGGTTCCCTTTTCTCCATATCCTTGCCAACATTTGCTATTAATGTTCTTTTTGATCACAGCCATTTTGACAGGTGAGAGGTGGTATCTCACTGTGGTTTTGACCTGCATTTCCCTGATGATTAGCCATGTTGAGCATTTTTTCATGTGTCTGCTGGCCATCTTCACCTCCTCTTTGGAAAAATGTCTATTTAGTTCTTCTGCCCACTTTTAATCAGGATTATTTAAAATAAGGTTGAGTTGTATGAATTATTTATAGAATACTAATCTCTTATCAGTCATATCATTTGCAAATATTTTCTCCCATTTAATAGGTTGTCTTTTTGTTTTGATGATGGAATTTCTTTTGGAAATTCCAAAAGAAAAGCTTTTTGATGGAAAAGCTTTTGTCCCATTTGCTTATTTTTGCTTTTATTTCCTTTACTTTAGGAGATGGATCCAAAAAATACTGCTGTAATCTACATCAGAGTGTTCTGACTGTATTTTCCTCTAGGAGTTTTACATATCCAGGCTTTTTTAAAAAATTTTATTTATTTGGTTGTGCCGGGTCTTAGTTGTGGCACTCGGGATCTTCAATCTTCATTGCAGCACATGGGATCTTTTAGTTGTGGCACGCAAGAGCTTTGGTTACAGCATGTGAACTCTTAGTTGCAGCATGTGGGATCTAGTTTCCTAATCAGGGACTGAACTTGGGCCCCCTATATTGGGAGCTCAGAGTCAGCCACTGAGCCACCTGGGAAGTCCCCTACATAACCAGTTTTACATTTAGTTCTTTAATCCACTTTGAGCTTATTTCTGTATATCCCTTTAAAGTGACATCTCTGGCTAACCCCTACCCAGTCCTCATGAACTTATCATTCTCAGAATTCATGTAAAATCCATGAGTTGCAGTATTATTACCTGGCCTCTAGCTGGTAGAGCCCTGCTGCTACCCCTTTCTTGTACCAGTATCCTCGATCTACAGCTCATTTCTGTGGGCCTTAAGGATAGGCTGCTAGCTTTCTTCCAAATGCCTCTTCCTTGGGGTCCATAAGAAATGTTCTGTAGAGATGACTTGGTCCAGGTTTCCCCTTCCCTGAGGCTTACAGCAGGAAACATCACCATGAGAGTCACCGGGCCATGGTTTCTCTGCAACTGCTCTAGGCGGAGCTAATCCAACTCTGCCTTGCAAAGACTACTTGAAAAGAAGTATCTTTGACATGTATCAACCCATTTTCTTTTTTCCTCTTGCAATCTAATAGTTTTCCCTTTCTCTTCCTCCTTTCAGCCAATTAGCCCAGGGCTCACACTGTAAAGCCTATGAGGTAGACAGTGTGGTGAGCCACCCAGATGCTTCTCTCTGGATTGAGGTACTCATTTATGAAGCTGTTTGTTGATGACTCACAGCTGTGCTCCTCTCTGGATATTGCCCTCATCTGAAAAGAACTGCCTCGCCTACAGTTATAAATCCCCTTAGGGACAGCCTTCATTCAACGTTTGGCTGATGCAGAATAGGACAGTCTAGGCATCTTGCCTCAATTTAGGGCAATAAAGGGTCTTCCCAGTTCAAGACCTTTTCACAAGTTTGACTTAGGCCTGTTTTGCAACTGAATCATAGTTCACCTTATTGCACTGTTCAACCCTGGTTCCCCAAATGTTTAGTATTATTCTTGAATGCAAATCTACAGTTCAGAGTCTGTATTTAGAACTGACCTAAAATCTGTTAGTAAACTAAGTGATTCTAAGGCATAGATACTAAGATGGGATTTGGGACTCAATTACCGGCTTGGTGGCTAACAATGAGGGCCCTATCATTGGCAGTAGAGATAATATTAATCCTTAGAATGATGTATATTTGTTCAAACCTTCAGAAATGGTAAGTTGGGATAGGATGTTAGCAGAAAAGAACACACTGGTTGATGTAATATCTCAAGTGACTAAATGATACAGCGGTGTGGTATGCAAATTAATATCCCCTAAAGATGTAGAGAACAAATGTATACTTAACAGAAGGTAAACTTATGGTTATAAGAGGGTAAATCAGTGTATGGAGGAATAAACTAGGAGTTTCCCTGCTGCTACCCCTTTCTTGTACCAGTATCCTCGATCTACAGCTCATTTCTGTGGGCCTTAAGGATAGGCTGCTAGCTTTCTTCCAAATGCCTCTTCCTTGGGGTCCATAAGAAATGTTCTGTAGAGATGACTTGGTCCAGGTTTCCCCTTCCCTGAGGCTTACAGCAGGAAACATCACCATGAGAGTCACCGGGCCATGGTTTCTCTGCAACTGCTCTAGGCGGAGCTAATCCAACTCTGCCTTGCAAAGACTACTTGAAAAGAAGTATCTTTGACATGTATCAACCCATTTTCTTTTTTCCTCTTGCAATCTAATAGTTTTCCCTTTCTCTTCCTCCTTTCAGCCAATTAGCCCAGGGCTCACACTGTAAAGCCTATGAGGTAGACAGTGTGGTGAGCCACCCAGATGCTTCTCTCTGGATTGAGGTACTCATTTATGAAGCTGTTTGTTGATGACTCACAGCTGTGCTCCTCTCTGGATATTGCCCTCATCTGAAAAGAACTGCCTCGCCTACAGTTATAAATCCCCTTAGGGACAGCCTTCATTCAACGTTTGGCTGATGCAGAATAGGACAGTCTAGGCATCTTGCCTCAATTTAGGGCAATAAAGGGTCTTCCCAGTTCAAGACCTTTTCACAAGTTTGACTTAGGCCTGTTTTGCAACTGAATCATAGTTCACCTTATTGCACTGTTCAACCCTGGTTCCCCAAATGTTTAGTATTATTCTTGAATGCAAATCTACAGTTCAGAGTCTGTATTTAGAACTGACCTAAAATCTGTTAGTAAACTAAGTGATTCTAAGGCATAGATACTAAGATGGGATTTGGGACTCAATTACCGGCTTGGTGGCTAACAATGAGGGCCCTATCATTGGCAGTAGAGATAATATTAATCCTTAGAATGATGTATATTTGTTCAAACCTTCAGAAATGGTAAGTTGGGATAGGATGTTAGCAGAAAAGAACACACTGGTTGATGTAATATCTCAAGTGACTAAATGATACAGCGGTGTGGTATGCAAATTAATATCCCCTAAAGATGTAGAGAACAAATGTATACTTAACAGAAGGTAAACTTATGGTTATAAGAGGGTAAATCAGTGTATGGAGGAATAAACTAGGAGTTTGGGATTAAAATATATATACTACATATAAAATAAACGAGGACCTACTGTATAGCACAGGGAATTATAGTCAATAATTTGTAATAATCTATAATGGGAAACAGTTTGAAAAAGAATATATATATATATATATATATATATATATTGAGTTACCAAGGAAAAGTAAAGAAGTCTAAATGAAAGATATCCCATGTTCATGAATTGGAAGACTTTATTTCTAAATAGCAAAACTATCTTAATAATTTATAGGCTCGCCAATTAGAATTCCAACTTCCTTGTTCACATAAATAAAAAAAAAACCTGTCCTGAAGTTCCTTGGAAATCCAAGGGACCCATAATAGCCAAAAATCTTGGAAAAAGAAAAATACAGTTGAAGTACACATTCGTTGATTTCAAACCTACAGTAAGAAGAGAACAATCTTTTCAACAAATGGTGCTAGGACAAATGAATATCTAAGTGCATGAAAATGACACTGGATCCATAGCTCACATCACATACAAAAAATTAACTCAGGTAGATCCCCAGTAGCTTAGTGGTTAAGATTCCACACTTCCACTGCTGTGATCTGGATTCAATCCCTAGTTGAGGAACTGAAATCCCACAAGCTACATGGCACAGCAACAACAACAAAAAGAGTTGACTAAAAATGCATCAAATTTAAATGATAACAGCTAAAAATATAAAATTATGAGAAAACACAGGTGCAATTTTTGTGACCTTGGATCAAGCAATGGTTTCTTAGGTGTGAAATATAAGTAACCAAAGGCAAAATAATAGATTAACTGGACTTCACTAAATTTAAAAACTTTTGTGCATCAAAGGACACACATAATGGGAGAAAAATCACATAATGGGAGAAATATTTTCAAGTTATATATCTGATAAAGATCTAGTATCCAGAATATAAAAAAGAATACATACCATATAACTCAATAAAAAGACAACCTAAAAAAAAAAAAAGACAACCTAATTTTAAAATGGACACAGGATTTAAATATATCTCCAATAGGGGGCTTCCCTGGTGGTCCAGTGGGTGAAGAGTCCGCCTTGCAGTGCAAGGGGCACTGGTTCAATTCCTGGCCTGGGAGGATCCCATGTGCTGCGGAGTGGCTGGACCAGTGTGTCCAGTTACAAGCCAGCGCTCTGGAGCACGTGTGCCCAGAGCCGGTGCTCTGCAACAACAGAGGCCACCGCGATGGGAGGCCCACACGGGCCAAAGAACAAAGATGGATGAAAACAGATAAATGAAAGACCAACAGAAGTGGCCCGCCCGCCCCCTCCTTCCCCAACCCGCCCTTCCCCACCCCCAAAAAAAACCAAAAGAAAAAAAAAAAAAAAAGGATAATGGTAAACAAGGCTCAGACCCCTCAAGGATGAGTGTTTGGGTCAGACTAACAGCTTGTGCCACCTATTCAAGCAGAGGTACAAGCCTGAAACAGGAATGAAGAACAGGTTCATTATTTCCTGTGTAGTAACATGACAATGACTCAAGGTCCAAATGAGCATACCCCAGTGCTTTGTTATTATGCAGGTCTCCAAAATACTGAAACAATTACCATATCCAAGGACTGGGAGATCAGGGTTGTCTAAGATTGGATTCCTAGAACTAGGAAAATGGTGGCTGAAACTGAAAGAGCTACTTCCAAAATGTGGGGTTTTTAAAAATTTTTTATTTCTTATTTTTGCTAGAATCGTTCAACTTTAATAGAAGTCCTCTATTTTTTTTTTTTAAATCTTGGTCCCCTTTCATTGAATTTTCATTCATCTATTTTTCATCCATCTCCATTATTCGGCCTGTGTGGGCCTACCATTGCAGTGGCCTCTCATTTCAGAGTACTGGCTCTGGGCACACATGCTCCAGAGCACTGGCTTGCAATTGAGCACACCGGTCCAGCTGCTCCATGGCACGTGCGATCTTCCCAGACCAGGGATCGAACCAGCGCCCCCTGCACTGCAAGGCGGACTCCCAACTCACTGGACCACCAGGAAAACCCTGTTTTTTGTTTTGTTTTTTCAGACAAGTTTTTCTCTGTGCAAAAAGCCTTTGCACTTGCCATTCTCTTTCCGTAGAATGCTCATCTTCCAGATCATTTACACAGTTAGCTCACATCATTACTATGTCATCTCCTTAAAAGGAATTTTCCCTAGTCAACAAAATTTTCCAACATAGATAATTTTCTTAACACCATTATAGTTCATTCCTTCATAAGACTTCTAAAATGTGCATTCATGTTTTTTATTGATTTTTATTTTTTCTTATTTATTGTCCAGTTCAACCACTTGAATTTAATCTTCATAAGGGTGGACACTTTGGTGATTCTATTCACTGCAACATTCTCAGCACCTAAGATTAATGTCTAGTACATTGTAGGTGCCAATGTGTCCGTGTTAAGTTGCTTTAGTCATGCCCGACTCTTTACAACTCTATGGACTGTAACCCACCAGACTCCTCTGTCTGTGGGAATCTCCAGGCAAGAATACTGGAGTGAGTTACCATGTCCTCCTCCAGGGGATCTTCCTGACCCAGGGATCAAACCCACAATTCCTGTGAGTACAAGCCAAAAGGAATGAAGAACAGGTTCATTATTTCCTGTGTAGTAACATGACAATGACTCAAGGTCCAAATGAGCATACCCCAGTGCTTTGTTATTATGCAGGTCTCCAAAATACTGAAACAATTACCATATCCAAGGACTGGGAGATCAGGGTTGTCTAAGATTGGATTCCTAGAACTAGGAAAATGGTGGCTGAAACTGAAAGAGCTACTTCCAAAATGTGGGGTTTTTAAAAATTTTTTATTTCTTATTTTTGCTAGAATCGTTCAACTTTAATAGAAGTCCTCTATTTTTTTTTTTTAAATCTTGGTCCCCTTTCATTGAATTTTCATTCATCTATTTTTCATCCATCTCCATTATTCGGCCTGTGTGGGCCTACCATTGCAGTGGCCTCTCATTTCAGAGTACTGGCTCTGGGCACACATGCTCCAGAGCACTGGCTTGCAATTGAGCACACCGGTCCAGCTGCTCCATGGCACGTGCGATCTTCCCAGACCAGGGATCGAACCAGCGCCCCCTGCACTGCAAGGCGGACTCCCAACTCACTGGACCACCAGGAAAACCCTGTTTTTTGTTTTGTTTTTTCAGACAAGTTTTTCTCTGTGCAAAAAGCCTTTGCACTTGCCATTCTCTTTCCGTAGAATGCTCATCTTCCAGATCATTTACACAGTTAGCTCACATCATTACTATGTCATCTCCTTAAAAGGAATTTTCCCTAGTCAACAAAATTTTCCAACATAGATAATTTTCTTAACACCATTATAGTTCATTCCTTCATAAGACTTCTAAAATGTGCATTCATGTTTTTTATTGATTTTTATTTTTTCTTATTTATTGTCCAGTTCAACCACTTGAATTTAATCTTCATAAGGGTGGACACTTTGGTGATTCTATTCACTGCAACATTCTCAGCACCTAAGATTAATGTCTAGTACATTGTAGGTGCCAATGTGTCCGTGTTAAGTTGCTTTAGTCATGCCCGACTCTTTACAACTCTATGGACTGTAACCCACCAGACTCCTCTGTCTGTGGGAATCTCCAGGCAAGAATACTGGAGTGAGTTACCATGTCCTCCTCCAGGGGATCTTCCTGACCCAGGGATCAAACCCACAATTCCTGTGATTCCTGCAATGCAGATGAATTCTTTACTGGTGAGCCATCAGGGAAGACCGTAGGTGCCAATAAACGTTGTTTTTGTTTTTTTGTGGTTTTTTTGCCAATAAATATTTTCTCATAGGCTGTTGCAGAGACTAACAAAACTGGCTTAGAAACTGGGACAGGTTGTTTCAGTACCTTTAACTAACCAATAAACCAATGGGGACAAAAAACTTAAAGGAAACAACTTGCCAAATATATGCAGCTATTTCCTAGCAGATTACGCATCAGAATGTTGGTTTGGAGGTACTAAAGGCCCTGCTCTTTCCATTGAAACATCGATATAAAAGTAAATAAGTACCGCAATTGTTCCAAGAATGTGATGAGCAGCATTGAAGCCATACACATAAGTCAAAGAAAGTGAACTACAGTTAGTATCAGCTTTAAATACTACACCTACCACCTCTTGTCTGTTTAACTGTTAGAGAAGCAAAGAGAACAACTCCCAAATATCTGTGGCAGTAGCAAAGACTGGGAGAGCCAGAACACAGTTAATCACAAGAGAACTCAAACTACATTTCTTTACCATCTTCTCGTCTAAATTCTTTATCAATGTTTCTCAACATACCATAAAAGCATTGCTCCAATGTTCATACTGAAGAAAAGATGTGGGGATAACTGTTCTGGATAATCTGTACCTAGAACAACAAGCCTAAAATGCCTTACACTCATTTTGTAATTAATGATTTCTTACTTTATGTTGGTGAAAACAGGAAATTTACACATTCTGACTACTACCTATTGGGACTATACTAAAGAAGACCAACCATATTCATTTTCTAAGTTATAATCATTCACTGAAAAATTTAAATGTTAAAATTTCCCTTATTAGATTAATGTTCTAAGGTACACTTTGGTGATTCTATTCACTGCAACATTCTCAGCACCTAAGATTAATGTCTAGTACATTGTAGGTGCCAATGTGTCCGTGTTAAGTTGCTTTAGTCATGCCCGACTCTTTACAACTCTATGGACTGTAACCCACCAGACTCCTCTGTCTGTGGGAATCTCCAGGCAAGAATACTGGAGTGAGTTACCATGTCCTCCTCCAGGGGATCTTCCTGACCCAGGGA
The DNA here is from genome assembly GCA_022376925.1 of Tragulus kanchil. Taxonomy (NCBI): domain Eukaryota; kingdom Metazoa; phylum Chordata; class Mammalia; order Artiodactyla; family Tragulidae; genus Tragulus; species Tragulus kanchil. The sequence continues at coordinate 48,133,324 of JAIOJX010000029.1, read as the reverse complement.
TCAAACCCACAATTCCTGTGATTCCTGCAATGCAGATGAATTCTTTACTGGTGAGCCATCAGGGAAGACCGTAGGTGCCAATAAACGTTGTTTTGTTTTTTTGTGGTTTTTTTGCCAATAAATATTTTCTCATAGGCTGTTGCAGAGACTAACAAAACTGGCTTAGAAACTGGGACAGGTTGTTTCAGTACCTTTAACTAACCAATAAACCAATGGGGACAAAAAACTTAAAGGAAACAACTTGCCAAATATATGCAGCTATTTCCTAGCAGATTACGCATCAGAATGTTGGTTTGGAGGTACTAAAGGCCCTGCTCTTTCCATTGAAACATCGATATAAAAGTAAATAAGTACCGCAATTGTTCCAAGAATGTGATGAGCAGCATTGAAGCCATACACATAAGTCAAAGAAAGTGAACTACAGTTAGTATCAGCTTTAAATACTACACCTACCACCTCTTGTCTGTTTAACTGTTAGAGAAGCAAAGAGAACAACTCCCAAATATCTGTGGCAGTAGCAAAGACTGGGAGAGCCAGAACACAGTTAATCACAAGAGAACTCAAACTACATTTCTTTACCATCTTCTCGTCTAAATTCTTTATCAATGTTTCTCAACATACCATAAAAGCATTGCTCCAATGTTCATACTGAAGAAAAGATGTGGGGATAACTGTTCTGGATAATCTGTACCTAGAACAACAAGCCTAAAATGCCTTACACTCATTTTGTAATTAATGATTTTTCTTACTTTATGTTGGTGAAAACAGGAAATTTACACATTCTGACTACTACCTATTGGGACTATACTAAAGAAGACCAACCATATTCATTTTCTAAGTTATAATCATTCACTGAAATAAATAAAATGAGTAAATAAAACAAGTCCTACTCAAAAAATTCCTGAAAGAAAATTCTTTGTCCAAATCAAGCTTTTTTTTTTTTTTTTTTTTTTTTGCCTATTGATGATGATTAAAAGAACAGAGAAGGAACTTTATATCATACCAACCTTCAAATTAGGTATCGTAGAATTTCAATATTGACAATCATTTCCTTCCAAAAGGAATGAATAAGAATAAGTCAGAAATCTTTCCTCTTTGAAGCAGTTGTTATTCAGCCTCTAAGTCATGTCCAACTCTTGGCAACCCCACAGACTGCAGCACACCAGGTTCCCCTATCCTTCCTTATCTCCAAGAGTTTGGTCAAATTCATATACATTGAGTCAGTGATGCTATCTAACTTTCCATACTCTACCGCCCTCTTCTCCTGCCCTCAATCTTTCCCAGAATCAGGATCTTTTCCAATGACTTGGCTCTTCACATCAGGTACCCAAAGTATCAGAGCTTCAGCTTCAGCATCAGTTCATCCAATGAATGTTCAGGGTTGAGATTTCCTTTAGTAGTCACTAATTATAAGCAAAAGTTTCTGTGATGTCCCTCACAAAAAGTGGATTCTAAATCTGCTATACCTTGGGGAAAATCTTTGAAAATGACAGGGAATAGTGTGGCCTTATTCATGAACTATGTGAGTTCATCTGAGTATTGAAGATTGATAACATCTGAGCATTAACTGATACAGTTTTGGGTAGAGAAGGAGAGACAATAGAAAAATGCCTGTTATATGCCTCTAGGAGGGAGAAAAAATAGAAAATGTATATCTGTGGCAGTGAAAAGCAAGCCAGAACACATTTTCAAAACTAACATTTCTTTACCATCTTCTCGTCTAAATTCTTTATCAATGTTTCTCAACATACCATAAAAGCATTGCTCCAATGTTCATACTGAAGAAAAGATGTGGGGATAACTGTTCTGGATAATCTGTACCTAGAACAACAAGCCTAAAATGCCTTACACTCATTTTGTAATTAATGATTTTTCTTACTTTATGTTGGTGAAAACAGGAAATTTACACATTCTGACTACTACCTATTGGGACTATACTAAAGAAGACCAACCATATTCATTTTCTAAGTTATAATCATTCACTGAAATAAATAAAATGAGTAAATAAAACAAGTCCTACTCAAAAAATTCCTGAAAGAAAATTCTTTGTCCAAATCAAGCTTTTTTTTTTTTTTTTTTTTTTGCCTATTGATGATGATTAAAAGAACAGAGAAGGAACTTTATATCATACCAACCTTCAAATTAGGTATCGTAGAATTTCAATATTGACAATCATTTCCTTCCAAAAGGAATGAATAAGAATAAGTCAGAAATCTTTCCTCTTTGAAGCAGTTGTTATTCAGCCTCTAAGTCATGTCCAACTCTTGGCAACCCCACAGACTGCAGCACACCAGGTTCCCCTATCCTTCCTTATCTCCAAGAGTTTGGTCAAATTCATATACATTGAGTCAGTGATGCTATCTAACTTTCCATACTCTACCGCCCTCTTCTCCTGCCCTCAATCTTTCCCAGAATCAGGATCTTTTCCAATGACTTGGCTCTTCACATCAGGTACCCAAAGTATCAGAGCTTCAGCTTCAGCATCAGTTCATCCAATGAATGTTCAGGGTTGAGATTTCCTTTAGTAGTCACTAATTATAAGCAAAAGTTTCTGTGATGTCCCTCACAAAAAGTGGATTCTAAATCTGCTATACCTTGGGGAAAATCTTTGAAAATGACAGGGAATAGTGTGGCCTTATTCATGAACTATGTGAGTTCATCTGAGTATTGAAGATTGATAACATCTGAGCATTAACTGATACAGTTTTGGGTAGAGAAGGAGAGACAATAGAAAAATGCCTGTTATATGCCTCTAGGAATCCTGAGGGTTTTTTCCCCCATTGCTTACTTCAAAAATTAGCTTAAAAATTAAATAATTACTTTAAGAAAATGTAAAAATTAGCCCTAGTCCACAGGAGGAAATCACACCTGACTGTCAAAACAAATGGTTCTATATCTTTACCCCTCAATGAAGAGACAGATTGACAATGTAAGGAGGAACAGAATGAATTCCCTAGGGGATTCTGCAACTCAACCGTTTCCCTCTTTCCCCTTCTACTTTTAATCACTAAGTGATAGTAGTTCCCATACCATGTTGATCACTAGAATCTACTGTAGTGTTTTAAAAAATGAAAAATCTCGGATTTAAATCCTCAGTGTTCTGCTCAGTGGTGATGCTTCCAGTGCATGCTTAGTGTGCCTGGGAGCAATTCAGTACTGACTATACTCACATAGTTCATGAATAAGGCCACACTATTCCCTGTCACAACCAGTTTCAAAGGCTTAAATCCCTGTGAAATTTAGGTAAAAGTGAAAGTGTATGTCTTAAGCTTAACTAAGAAGCATGAACAACAGCTGATTTCCCAACCATTATGAGAATGAGGTCACCCTGCCCAGAGAATCCTATGGACAGAAAAGCCTGGTGGGCTACAGTCCATGGGGTTGTGAAGAGTAAGACATGACTGAGCATGCACATGCACTGCCCCTCAAGGATGGCTATGAACATATAAGTAGATGATCCTGGAATCCAGACAGAAGGGGCAGATATAGGAACTAAGTGTGTTTGTTCAAGAATAACAATCCACTTATTTTTCCATAGTGAAGACCAAAAACTCAACGAAGGAAGTGGGTCAGAAAAGATGACTAAGAAAGTATGCATGCCACTCTAGAAAACATTTGATCCTACAGTTGGCTAAGCCAGAAACATTTCAGAGTAGAATCACAAAGAGGTCTTCTCCATGGGAACAGACTGACTTTTGCTTTCAAGGTCTACGTGGTTCCCTCAGCAAAGTTATTCCTGCAACACCAAGAACATGGTTTGATGGAGATAAAACATCTGAGCATTAACTGATACAGTTTTGGGTAGAGAAGGAGAGACAATAGAAAAATGCCTGTTATATGCCTCTAGGAATCCTGAGGGTTTTTTCCCCCATTGCTTACTTCAAAAATTAGCTTAAAAATTAAATAATTACTTTAAGAAAATGTAAAAATTAGCCCTAGTCCACAGGAGGAAATCACACCTGACTGTCAAAACAAATGGTTCTATATCTTTACCCCTCAATGAAGAGACAGATTGACAATGTAAGGAGGAACAGAATGAATTCCCTAGGGGATTCTGCAACTCAACCGTTTCCCTCTTTCCCCTTCTACTTTTAATCACTAAGTGATAGTAGTTCCCATACCATGTTGATCACTAGAATCTACTGTAGTGTTTTAAAAAATGAAAAATCTCGGATTTAAATCCTCAGTGTTCTGCTCAGTGGTGATGCTTCCAGTGCATGCTTAGTGTGCCTGGGAGCAATTCAGTACTGACTATACTCACATAGTTCATGAATAAGGCCACACTATTCCCTGTCACAACCAGTTTCAAAGGCTTAAATCCCTGTGAAATTTAGGTAAAAGTGAAAGTGTATGTCTTAAGCTTAACTAAGAAGCATGAACAACAGCTGATTTCCCAACCATTATGAGAATGAGGTCACCCTGCCCAGAGAATCCTATGGACAGAAAAGCCTGGTGGGCTACAGTCCATGGGGTTGTGAAGAGTAAGACATGACTGAGCATGCACATGCACTGCCCCTCAAGGATGGCTATGAACATATAAGTAGATGATCCTGGAATCCAGACAGAAGGGGCAGATATAGGAACTAAGTGTGTTTGTTCAAGAATAACAATCCACTTATTTTTCCATAGTGAAGACCAAAAACTCAACGAAGGAAGTGGGTCAGAAAAGATGACTAAGAAAGTATGCATGCCACTCTAGAAAACATTTGATCCTACAGTTGGCTAAGCCAGAAACATTTCAGAGTAGAATCACAAAGAGGTCTTCTCCATGGGAACAGACTGACTTTTGCTTTCAAGGTCTACGTGGTTCCCTCAGCAAAAGTTATTCCTGCAACACCAAGAACATGGTTTTCCAGATTCCTGTAACCAGTGGGTCAATCTGGACTGCAGAGAGAGCTAATTTCAAACTATATTCTGGCAGCAATGAGAGGGCTTTGATGCTAGGAACACCTTCTTATGAAGGGACAGGCTTAAAGGAACAATCTTAGCTTATACTTAAGCTCTCCCAGGAAGTCTTCTCTGAACATTCAGGCTGCATGCCCGTTCACTGGGTTCCAGGACACTGTGTACATCCCTACTTTATAGCATTTACTTAATAACTTAAAAAGTAGCTATTCATATGTATGATTCTCAAAAAATCATGGCCTCTGTTTGAAAATGGGAATTGTTTTGTCTTCCTATCCCTAGATACTAGGAGAGTAACCAGGACATCGAAAGTGCTAAAGAAAGATATTGTGTTTTGTTTGATGACTCAGCTTGTCATTCCCAAAGCACAAATAGCTATCTTCTTTCAGTGTTTGGTTCAGTCACACTAGGGGCTTATATAGGCTCACATATTGGAACTCAGAGTAATAGACTCAAGTGCTTCTCCCATCAACAGAAGTGTGAAGTTTGCCTGAAGAGAGAGACAGAGGAACCTCCTAGCACAAGAGGGGACACAGGTAGGAGCAAAAGACTCTGTAGTTCTTTCTCCTTCACTTTCTACCCCAAGAATTATCTCACTTTCAGGTGACTAGTGGAGGCAACACCATATAAGAAGATGGTAAAATCTGTTTTCTCTCCTGAGTCTAATTTTAAGACAGTCCCCAAGATTTATCCTATGACAGAAGGGGCAGATATAGGAACTAAGTGTGTTTGTTCAAGAATAACAATCCACTTATTTTTCCATAGTGAAGACCAAAAACTCAACGAAGGAAGTGGGTCAGAAAAGATGACTAAGAAAGTATGCATGCCACTCTAGAAAACATTTGATCCTACAGTTGGCTAAGCCAGAAACATTTCAGAGTAGAATCACAAAGAGGTCTTCTCCATGGGAACAGACTGACTTTTGCTTTCAAGGTCTACGTGGTTCCCTCAGCAAAAGTTATTCCTGCAACACCAAGAACATGGTTTTCCAGATTCCTGTAACCAGTGGGTCAATCTGGACTGCAGAGAGAGCTAATTTCAAACTATATTCTGGCAGCAATGAGAGGGCTTTGATGCTAGGAACACCTTCTTATGAAGGGACAGGCTTAAAGGAACAATCTTAGCTTATACTTAAGCTCTCCCAGGAAGTCTTCTCTGAACATTCAGGCTGCATGCCCGTTCACTGGGTTCCAGGACACTGTGTACATCCCTACTTTATAGCATTTACTTAATAACTTAAAAAGTAGCTATTCATATGTATGATTCTCAAAAAATCATGGCCTCTGTTTGAAAATGGGAATTGTTTTGTCTTCCTATCCCTAGATACTAGGAGAGTAACCAGGACATCGAAAGTGCTAAAGAAAGATATTGTGTTTTGTTTGATGACTCAGCTTGTCATTCCCAAAGCACAAATAGCTATCTTCTTTCAGTGTTTGGTTCAGTCACACTAGGGGCTTATATAGGCTCACATATTGGAACTCAGAGTAATAGACTCAAGTGCTTCTCCCATCAACAGAAGTGTGAAGTTTGCCTGAAGAGAGAGACAGAGGAACCTCCTAGCACAAGAGGGGACACAGGTAGGAGCAAAAGACTCTGTAGTTCTTTCTCCTTCACTTTCTACCCCAAGAATTATCTCACTTTCAGGTGACTAGTGGAGGCAACACCATATAAGAAGATGGTAAAATCTGTTTTCTCTCCTGAGTCTAATTTTAAGACAGTCCCCAAGATTTATCCTTAAGAATTTAGGGGCCCCTGAGGAAGAAATCAAACCTTCCATGTGAGCTGCTACCTTTTCCTTTCACTCAAAACATAGTCCAAAGGAACAAAATTTTGCCCTTCCCAAAAAATAATCTACATGAGGCTCACAGTATCCTCCAATGGCATAATCAGCAACCTGGCAGTAAAACCAAAGCAAAACAAAACAACAAACAAGTAAACAAAAATACATGGTTAAGCTAGATGGGCAGCCTCCAATCCAGCCCAAGAACTCTGAATTCCCAAGCCTGCTCCTAAATGAAGACTGAAAATCAGTTTATCCAGCACCTTCACCAGGAAGCTAGGTATCAGACAGAATAAGCAACTTATCCAAGGTGACACATAGAAAGTAGCAAAGCTTGCGTTCTTACCCAGGGTTGTTTTTTTTTTTTTGATTCCTGAGCTCCATGCTCTTAAACCCTATGCCATTTGTGTTCAGATAAACAGACAACCAATAATCAGACTGGGTAAGTTTTCTGTGGGAAGGGGCATAGAAGTGGGGCTCATATTTTGAGGCTCATGTCCTCAGGCTGGAACATGGAAAGCTTCAGGGCAAAAATGACCATGGCTCAACTGCCTGATCAGAAAGGGCATGAAAGGTAGACTCCTCACTCAGATTGACTCAGAAACCTCATACCTAGAGAAATTTAGCTGTTTCACCTGAAAGCCCAGGGATGAGCTGAATCCTGTGATTCATTTGGCCAATCACAGGGTTTTTCCTCTGTTAGAAATACACTGGATGGAGAAAACCAGGTAGAAGACAGGGGCATGGGGGAAGGAGAAAAGATGATCACTGAAAAGGGAGTCAGGAGAAAACGATGGGTAAAAAAGGAGGCGGGAGGTATGGAAATCATTCCTCTCACCTCAGGACACTGTCCCACAACCGTCATTTCTGGCTCCGAATTGCTATATATTGATATTCAGAATCCCCACAATGTCAGCATTCACAGGGCCCTTGGAATTCATCCCTTCCAACCCTCTAATCTCTTAACAATTATATTGAGACAATACTGAGGAGGTTAACTGACCAAGTTAACCAGTCGGTAAGGGCAGAGCTAAGACCATAATGCAAGTCTTCAAGATTTTAGTCCTGTGCTTTTTTGGTGATAAGAAGATCTCCCAAAAATTTAAGTAAAACTCACAACTAGTCAAACCATGATTAAAAAAAAAAAAATGAATAGATAATTTAATTTAGAAAAAAATCATTCTTGGGGGCCATAAACAAACATAAACCACACGTATACACGTGTGCTTAGTCTCTCAGTTGTGTCCAACTCTTTGCGACCCCTTGGACTATAGACAACCAGGCTCCTCTGTCCATGGAATTCTCCAAGCAAAAATACTGGAGTTGGTTTCCCTGGTGGTCCAGTGGGTAAAGAGTGCACCTTGCAGTGCAAGGGGCACCAGTTCGATTCCTGGCCCAGGAAGATCCCACATGCTGTGGAGCAGCTGGACCAGTGTCTCCAATTACAAGGCAGTGCTCTGGAGCACAAGTGCCCAGAGCCGGTGCTCTGCAGTGACAGAGACCACTGTAATAGGAGGCCCACACATGCCAAAAAATAAAAAGATGGGTGAAAATAAACATAAATTTTTTAAAAAAAGACATGATGGGGAAAAAAAAAAAAATACTGGAGTGGATTGCTATTTCTTTCTCCAGGGGATCTCCTTGACCTAGGGATTGAACCCAGGTCTTCTGCATTGCAGGCAGATTCTTTACAGTCTGAACCACCAGGAAAGCCCCATGCATACATGCACACTTACGAGCCCAAATGGAGGTATGCACACAGTCACAGCTAAGGACAGTGTGAGAGACAAACAGTAAACAAAAGGGGAGAGACAAAGTGAGCACCAGGTAGAGAAATCTCACATATATGAGAAGAGTGGGAGTGATGCCAAACCACATCAGGAGAAACGATGGGTAAAAAGGAGGCGGAGGTATGGAAATCATTCCTCTCACCTCAGGACACTGTCCCACAACCGTCATTTCTGGCTCCGAATTGCTATATATTGATATTCAGAATCCCCACAATGTCAGCATTCACAGGGCCCTTGGAATTCATCCCTTCCAACCCTCTAATCTCTTAACAATTATATTGAGACAATACTGAGGAGGTTAACTGACCAAGTTAACCAGTCGGTAAGGGCAGAGCTAAGACCATAATGCAAGTCTTCAAGATTTTAGTCCTGTGCTTTTTTGGTGATAAGAAGATCTCCCAAAAATTTAAGTAAAACTCACAACTAGTCAAACCATGATTAAAAAAAAAAAAATGAATAGATAATTTAATTTAGAAAAAAATCATTCTTGGGGGCCATAAACAAACATAAACCACACGTATACACGTGTGCTTAGTCTCTCAGTTGTGTCCAACTCTTTGCGACCCCTTGGACTATAGACAACCAGGCTCCTCTGTCCATGGAATTCTCCAAGCAAAAATACTGGAGTTGGTTTCCCTGGTGGTCCAGTGGGTAAAGAGTGCACCTTGCAGTGCAAGGGGCACCAGTTCGATTCCTGGCCCAGGAAGATCCCACATGCTGTGGAGCAGCTGGACCAGTGTCTCCAATTACAAGGCAGTGCTCTGGAGCACAAGTGCCCAGAGCCGGTGCTCTGCAGTGACAGAGACCACTGTAATAGGAGGCCCACACATGCCAAAAATAAAAGATGGGTGAAAATAAACATAAATTTTTTAAAAAAAGACATGATGGGGAAAAAAAAAAAAATACTGGAGTGGATTGCTATTTCTTTCTCCAGGGGATCTCCTTGACCTAGGGATTGAACCCAGGTCTTCTGCATTGCAGGCAGATTCTTTACAGTCTGAACCACCAGGAAAGCCCCATGCATACATGCACACTTACGAGCCCAAATGGAGGTATGCACACAGTCACAGCTAAGGACAGTGTGAGAGACAAACAGTAAACAAAAGGGGAGAGACAAAGTGAGCACCAGGTCAGAGAAATCTCACATATATGAGAAGAGTGGGAGTGATGCCAAACCACATCATGCCCAGATTGCCTTTGGCTGATTCTTTCTTTGGATGACTGGGCAGAATCTGAAGTGATACTAAAGACTCTGGATCATTTCTCTAGGAAATAAAATTTGAGAATGAATATTGTCTCACTTCACCTCTAACTATCTGCTTAGGTCAAAAGACCCTAGACATGGAACTATCATTAACAAATTAATTCATTTATTATTTTTAAAACTTATCCTGAACTATTTTAAAGCATACAGAGAACTATGAGGGATAATACAGCAAATTCATAGGTACCTGAACTCAGGCCTGCCTAATGTTGGCATTGGTTCGAGGAGACAGAGACTACCTACCTACATCATTCCTATATGGAAGACTTTCTCTCTCTTTTCACTAATCAGGTAACCCTGATTTTATTTAAGTACCAGTGTGCCCAGAAAAAGAGATTAGATTCTCTCATCTCACTTGTATTCTCAAGTGCGTATGCTAAGTTGCTTTGGTTGTGTCTGACTCTTTGTGACCCTATGGACCATGGCCCACCAGACTCCTCTGTCCATGGGATTCTCCAGACAAGAACACTAGAGTGGGCTGCCATGCCCTCCTGAAGGTGGGCATGTTCCTTGGCCTGTTCCATGGGATCAAATCCAGGTCTCTTATGTCTCCTGCTCTGACAGGCATGTTCTTTACCACTAGTGCCACCTGGGAAGCCCCAATATCCTCAAGTAACCCTGATTATGGTCTAGAAGCCTATTTGGAGGCAGAAGTTGTTTTGGGGGTAGAGGAAGTCCAGGAAATCTCAATAAACATGGGCAGACAGTTGGAGCAGACTCTATTAAGGCCCTTCCCTCTCTTTCTAATTGCTTCTGTTCTCAAACCTAAGTGTAGCTCCACCAGTCCTCTTGTGACATTAGGAAGAAAGCCATGCACTCTAAAATACAAAACAAAAAGAAAGATCTAGGGCTTCCCTGGTGGTCCAGTAGGTGAGGAGTCCACCTTGCAGTGCAGGGGACACCAGTTCGATCCCTGGCATGGGAGGAATGTGCATGCCATGGAGTGGCTGGACCGGTGTATCCAGCTGCAAGCCAGCACTCTGGAGTGCATGCGCCCAGAGTCGGTGCCCTGCAATGGGAGAGAGACCACTGCAGTGGGAGGCCCACACAGGCCAAGGAACAAAGATGGATGAAAATAATTAAATGAAAGACCAATAAAAGAGGCCAAATATTTAAAAAAGAAAAAGAAAAAAGGAAAAAAAAGATCTAGGTCCCTGATGATACTGTGGCGCTACCAAAATTATGTTAGGCTATCCTTCTATTTACATTTTTTTTTAAACTTTTATTTTACTTTTAACTTTTACAGAGTTTCGTCGTTTACAGATATGTATGTTCCCAGATTAGTCATATGCATATCCCCCTCTTCCACCCCTCCTGACCATCACACAGCACCCCTGAAGGATCCCCTTTTCTCACAGAGCAATGACTAGAGCTATTTTCTTCACTTATGATAGTACAGGCCTTCATGCTACTTCCTTTACGCCTCCCACCCACTGTTCCTTCCCCACAATGTCCATATGTCCACTGTCCATGTCTGTCTTTCTGTTGCTTCACTGCATGCGTCATCATCACCATCCTGCTAGATTCCATATATATGCGTTTAGTACTCTTTGTGACCCTATGGACCATGGCCCACCAGACTCCTCTGTCCATGGGATTCTCCAGACAAGAACACTAGAGTGGGCTGCCATGCCCTCCTGAAGGTGGGCATGTTCCTTGGCCTGTTCCATGGGATCAAATCCAGGTCTCTTATGTCTCCTGCTCTGACAGGCATGTTCTTTACCACTAGTGCCACCTGGGAAGCCCCAATATCCTCAAGTAACCCTGATTATGGTCTAGAAGCCTATTTGGAGGCAGAAGTTGTTTTGGGGGTAGAGGAAGTCCAGGAAATCTCAATAAACATGGGCAGACAGTTGGAGCAGACTCTATTAAGGCCCTTCCCTCTCTTTCTAATTGCTTCTGTTCTCAAACCTAAGTGTAGCTCCACCAGTCCTCTTGTGACATTAGGAAGAAAGCCATGCACTCTAAAATACAAAACAAAAAGAAAGATCTAGGGCTTCCCTGGTGGTCCAGTAGGTGAGGAGTCCACCTTGCAGTGCAGGGGACACCAGTTCGATCCCTGGCATGGGAGGAATGTGCATGCCATGGAGTGGCTGGACCGGTGTATCCAGCTGCAAGCCAGCACTCTGGAGTGCATGCGCCCAGAGTCGGTGCCCTGCAATGGGAGAGAGACCACTGCAGTGGGAGGCCCACACAGGCCAAGGAACAAAGATGGATGAAAATAATTAAATGAAAGACCAATAAAAGAGGCCAAATATTTAAAAAAAAAAGAAAAAAGGAAAAAAAAGATCTAGGTCCCTGATGATACTGTGGCGCTACCAAAATTATGTTAGGCTATCCTTCTATTTACATTTTTTTTTAAACTTTTATTTTACTTTTAACTTTTACAGAGTTTCGTCGTTTACAGATATGTATGTTCCCAGATTAGTCATATGCATATCCCCCTCTTCCACCCCTCCTGACCATCACACAGCACCCCTGAAGGATCCCCTTTTCTCACAGAGCAATGACTAGAGCTATTTTCTTCACTTATGATAGTACAGGCCTTCATGCTACTTCCTTTACGCCTCCCACCCACTGTTCCTTCCCCACAATGTCCATATGTCCACTGTCCATGTCTGTCTTTCTGTTGCTTCACTGCATGCGTCATCATCACCATCCTGCTAGATTCCATATATATGCGTTAGTATATTGTACTTGTCCTTCTCTTTCTGACTGACTTCACTTTTGATGATACATTCTCGATCCAGCCACCTCATTAGGGCTGATTCTTCTGCATTTCTCTTTACAGCTCTGTAGTATTCCATTGTATATATGTACCAGAGCTGCTTTATCCATTCATTCGTCTATGGGCATCTAGGTTCCTTCCATGTTCTAGCTATTGTATAGAGAGCTGCAATGAACATTGGGGTACAGGTGCCTCTTTCAGTTTTGATTTCATCAGGGTAGAAGCCTAAGAGTGGGATTGCTGGGCCGTATGGTGCTTCCATTTTTAGTTTTTTAAGAAATCTCCAGACTGTCTTCCATAGAGGCTGTTATCAATTGACATTCCCATCAGCAATGCAGGAGTGTTCCCTTTTCTCCGCACCCTCTCCAACATTTACTGTCTGTCGATTTGTGGATGATGGCCATTCTGACGGGTGTGAGGTGATATCTCACTGTCGTTTTGATTTGCATTTCTCTAATAATAAGCGAGGTTGAGAATCATTTCATGTGTTTGGGGGCCATCTGTATGTCCTCTTTGGAGAGGTGTCTGTTTAGGTCCTTTTCCCATTTTTTGATTGGGTTGTTCGTTTTACTGATGTTGAGTTGGCTGAGTTGCTTGTAGATTTTGGAGATTAACTCTTTGTTGTTTCATTTGCTATGATTTTCTCCCATTCTGTGGGCTGTCTGTTCAGCTTTTTTGTAGTTTCTTTTGCTGTACAAAAGCTTTTAAGTTTCATTAGGTCCCACATGTTCACTTGTCTTTTTAGTTCCGCTATTCTAGTAGGTGGGTCAGAGAAGATCTTGCTTTGATTTATGTCCTTGAGGGTTTTGCCTATATTCTCCTCTAAGAGTTTTAGGGTTTCTGGTCTTACATTTAGGTCTTTAATCCATTTTGAGTTGATCTTTGTGCATCGTGTCAGGGAATGTTCCAACTTCATTTTTTTGCATGTAGCTGTCCAATTTTCCCAGTACCATTTGTTGAAGAGGCTGTCTTTGTCCCATTTTATATGTTCACCTCTTTTGTCAAAAATAAGGTACCCATAGGTGCGTGGGTTTATCTCTGGGTTCTCGATCTCGTTCCATTGGTCGATATTTCTGTTTTTGTGCCAGTACCATACTGTCTTGAGGACTGTTGCTTTGTAGTAGAGTCTGAAGTTAGGGAGACTGATCCCTCCAGCTCCATTCTTCTTCCTCAGGATTGCTTTGGCTATTCGAGGTCTTTTGTGTTTCCATATGAACTGTGTTATTCTTTGGTCTAGTTCTGTGAAGAATGTGACTGGGAGTTTGATAGGGATCACATTGAATCTATAGATGACATTTGGTAGTATGCTCATTTTCACAATATTGATTCTTTCGACCCAGGAAGATGGGATATCTCTCCATCTGATTAAGTCTTCTTTAATTTCTCTCATGAGTGGCTTGTAATTTTCAGTGTACAGTTCTTTTGTTTCTTTGGGTAGGTTTATTCCTAGATATTTGATTCTTTTGGTTGTGGTGGTGAAGGGGACTGCCTCTTTGATTTCGCTTTCTGATTTTTCATTGTTTGTGTATAGGAATGCCAGTGATTTCTCTGTATTGATTTCGTATCCTGCAACGTTGCTGAATTCGCTGATTAGCTCTAGTAGTTTTGTAATAGTGTCTTTGGGATTTTCTATGTATAATATCATGTCGTCTGCGAATACAGACAGTTTGACTTCTTCCTTTCCAATCTGGATTCCTTTTATTTCTTTCTTTTCTCTTACTGCTGTTGCTAGAACTTCCAGGACTATGTTGAATAAAAGCGGTGAAAGTGGACACCCTTGTCTTGTTCCTGATCTTAGAGGAAATGCTTTCAGTTTTTCACCACTGAGGATAATGTTCGCTGTGGGCTTCTCATATATGGGTTTCACTATGTTTAGATAGGTTTCTTCTATGTCCATTTTCTGAAGAGTTTTTATCATAAATGGATGCTGTACTTTGTCAAAGGCTTTTTCTGAATCTATTGAGATGATCATGTGATTTTTGTCTCTCAATTTGTTGATATGGTGTATCACATTGATTGATTTGTGGATATTGAAGAATCCTTGCATGCCTGGGATGAACCCAACTTGATCATGATGTATGAGCTTTTTGATGTGCTGTTGAATTCTGTTTGCTAGGATTTTGTTGAGGATTTTGGTGTCTAAATTCATCAGTGAAATTGGCCTATAATTTTCTTTTTTTGTGTTGTCTTTGCCTGGCTTTGGTATCAGGGTGATGGCTGCCTCATAGAATGTGTTTGTAAGTGTTCCTCCCTGAGCAGCTTTTTGGAAGAGTTTTAGAGGGACAGGCATTAGCTCTTCTTTAAATGTTTGGTAGCATTCAGCTGTGAAGCCATCTGGCCCTGGGCTTTTATTTTTGGGTAGATTTTTGATGACAAAGTCGATTTCTGAGGTTGTGATTGGGTTGTTCATAGTTCCAATTTCTTCCTGGTTGAGTCTTGGGAGATTAATCTTCTCTAAGAAACTGTCTATTTCTTCCAGGTTGTCCAGTTTGTTGCCATAGAGTTGTTCATAATAGTCTCTTAGAATCCTTTGGATTTCTGCATTATCTATTGTAATCTCTCCTTTTTCATTTTTGATTTTGTTGATCTGGTTCCTCTCTCTTTTTTTCTTGATGAGTCTGGCCAGTGGTTTGTCAATTTTATTTACTTTTTCGAAGACCAGCTTTTTTGTTTTATTTATCTTTACTATTGCTTTTTTCATTTCTCATTTATTTCTGCTCTGATCTTTATGATTTCTCTTCTTCTGCTCACTTTGGGGTGTTTTTGTTTTTCTTTCTCCAGTTGTTTTAAGCAGAGGGTAAAGTCATCTGTTTGAGATTTTCCTAGTTTCTTGAGGGAGGATTGAATTGCTATAAACTTCCCTCTTAGAACTGCTTCTGCAGTATCCCATAGGTTTTGCACTGGCGTGTGTTCATTGTCATTTTCTTCTAGGAATTTTTTTATTTCTCCTTTGATTTGCTCGGTCATCAGTTGGTTTTTTAGGTATGTGTTGTTTAATTCCATGTGTTTGTGTTTTTGGCAGTTTTTTTCCTGTAGTTGATCTCTAGTCTCATTGTGGTCAGAGAAGATGGCCGATATAATCTGAATTTTCTTGAATTGACTGAGGTTTGATTTGTGGCCCAAGATGTGGTCTATCCTGGAGAATGTTCCATGAGCACTTGAGAAGAAAGTGTATTCTTCTGCTTTTGGATGGAAGGTCCTAAAGATATCCATGAGGTCCATTCCTTCTAGTGTGCCATTGAAGGCTTGTGTTTCTTTATTAATTTTCTGTTTGGATGATCTGTCCATTGGTGTGAGAGGAGTGTTAAAGTCTCCTACTATGATTGTGTTATTGTTGATGTCTTCTTTTATGTCTGAAAGTGTTTGTCTTATGTATTGGGGTGCTCCTGTGTTGGGTGCATAGATATTTATGATTGTTATGTCTTCCTCTTGGATTGATCCTTTGATCATGATGTAGTGTCCTACCTTGTCTCTTCTAATCTTCTTTATTTTGAGGTCTATTTTGTCTGATATAAGGATTTCTACTCCAGCTTTCTTTTGATTTCCATTTTCATGGAATATCTTTTTCCAGTCTCTCACTTTCAGTCTATGAGTGTCTCTAGGTCTGAAGTGAGTTTCCTGGAAGCAGCATATGTATGGGTCATGTTTTTGAATCCATTCAGCCACTCTGTGTCTTTTGGTTGGGGCATTTAGTCCATTTCCATTCAAAGTAATTACTGATACAAGTTATCCTACTGTCATCTTCTTAGATGTCATAATGTGTTTGTTTTGTGGATCTTCTCCTTCTCTTATACTTGTTGTCTATATAAGTCCCTTTAACACTTGTAGTAAGACTGGTTTGGTGTTACTAAATTCTTTTAATTTTGGCTTATCTGTAAAGCTTTTGATTTCTCCATCAGTTTTGAATGAGATCCTTGAAGGGTAGAGGATTCTTGGTTGCAGATTATTCTCTTTTAGCTGTTTAAATGTGTCCTGCCATTCCCTTCTGGCCTACAGAGTTTCTGTCGAAAAAGCAGCTGTTAAACGTATGGGCTTGCCCTTGTATGTCCCTAGTTGCTTTTCCCTTGCTGCTTTAGAATTCCATCTTTGAGTTTAATTTGTGTTAGCTTCATTAATATGTGTCTTTGTGTGTTTCTTCTCGATTCTGTATGGTACTCTTTGTGCTTCTTGGACTTGATTGACTATTTCTTTTCCCATGTTGGGGAAATTTTCAACTAGAATCTCTTCAAAAATTTTCTCATAGCCTTTCTTTTTTCTTCTTCTTCTGAAACCCCCATAATTCAAATATTGGTGAATCTGATATTATCCCAGAGGTCTCTGAGGCTATCCTCAGCTCTTTTCATTCTTTGAGCTTGATTCTCTTTTTCAGCATTTACTTCCGCCATTTTATCTTCCAGTTCACTTATCCAGTCTTCTGTCTCAGACACTCTGCTCTTGATTCCTTCTACAGTGTTTTTGAGTTTTTCCATTGAGTTGTCTCTGTTAGTGTTTTGTAAGTTCTTGGGTGCATAGATATTTATGATTGTTATGTCTTCCTCTTGGATTGATCCTTTGATCATGATGTAGTGTCCTACCTTGTCTCTTCTAATCTTCTTTATTTTGAGGTCTATTTTGTCTGATATAAGGATTTCTACTCCAGCTTTCTTTTGATTTCCATTTTCATGGAATATCTTTTTCCAGTCTCTCACTTTCAGTCTATGAGTGTCTCTAGGTCTGAAGTGAGTTTCCTGGAAGCAGCATATGTATGGGTCATGTTTTTGAATCCATTCAGCCACTCTGTGTCTTTTGGTTGGGGCATTTAGTCCATTTCCATTCAAAGTAATTACTGATACAAGTTATCCTACTGTCATCTTCTTAGATGTCATAATGTGTTTGTTTTGTGGATCTTCTCCTTCTCTTATACTTGTTGTCTATATAAGTCCCTTTAACACTTGTAGTAAGACTGGTTTGGTGTTACTAAATTCTTTTAATTTTGGCTTATCTGTAAAGCTTTTGATTTCTCCATCAGTTTTGAATGAGATCCTTGAAGGGTAGAGGATTCTTGGTTGCAGATTATTCTCTTTTAGCTGTTTAAATGTGTCCTGCCATTCCCTTCTGGCCTACAGAGTTTCTGTCGAAAAAGCAGCTGTTAAACGTATGGGCTTGCCCTTGTATGTCCCTAGTTGCTTTTCCCTTGCTGCTTTAGAATTCCATCTTTGAGTTTAATTTGTGTTAGCTTCATTAATATGTGTCTTTGTGTGTTTCTTCTCGATTCTGTATGGTACTCTTTGTGCTTCTTGGACTTGATTGACTATTTCTTTTCCCATGTTGGGGAAATTTTCAACTAGAATCTCTTCAAAAATTTTCTCATAGCCTTTCTTTTTTCTTCTTCTTCTGAAACCCCTATAATTCAAATATTGGTGAATCTGATATTATCCCAGAGGTCTCTGAGGCTATCCTCAGCTCTTTTCATTCTTTGAGCTTGATTCTCTTTTTCAGCATTTACTTCCGCCATTTTATCTTCCAGTTCACTTATCCAGTCTTCTGTCTCAGACACTCTGCTCTTGATTCCTTCTACAGTGTTTTTAAGTTCAGCAATTGAGTTGTCTCTGTTAGTGTTTTTGTAAGTTCTTGTATTTCTTTATTCAGTGTGTTAGTTGTGTCTTGCAATTTCTCTAACATTCTGTTTTCAGTGTCTTCGACCATCTTTACTATCATTCTTCTGAAATCACTTTCACAAAGTTTGTACAAATCCTCTTCGTTTATTTCAACTTGTGTGTTTATAGATCATTCCTTCACTTGTGTGGTATTTCTCTGTTGATTCATTGTTATTATTAATTTTTTAACTTTGGGTTACGTCTGTCAGTGTTTGTTGTTTGGACGGGGCTTCTTATTCTGGGTGATGCTGGTGGTTGGTTTATGTCAGGACTTGCAGACAAGTGCTTACCTTTGTTGGCGTTCGCACTTGTATACTGCTCTCTAGTGTTAGGCGTTCTTTAGTATTGTAGAGTTTTGGAGTCAGTGCTCCCTCCCTAAAGCCCCGGGGCTTGTTGCCTGACCAGGGAATGAAGATTTCACGGCTGGTTTGTTATGGCATTAAATGATATTAAGACATATATACACAAATGAGAAACAGAAGTTATACCTTTGACAAATGGCAATTAAAATATTATACAAGTATTATCTAGTGTATTAAATTATACACACTAACATATACAGCTATAACATAACCCAAACATTCCAACCAAAAATACAGTACCATACACTAGCATGGCGAATAGAGAAAACCAGGAATGATATCCACCAGTTAATAACCAAACTAACTAAAGCACAAATTGGAGAATAATGCTAGAGCAGGGTCCCAAGGCCCCATTGCAGATAAGGCAATGAGGACAGAACAGACTAAGAAATATGGTGGAAAAAGGGAAAAAGAGAAAGGGAGGATAGAAGAGAAATATAGAATGATACTGCAAAGTTAAATATAGGGAGATAAACATTTGCATGTATTAGAGTTTAGTGCTGTAGGAAAAGAGCATCAGAGAAAGCAAAGAAAGGGAGGGTATAGAAGAGAAGATATAGAATAGATAACTTGATTCTCTTTTCAGCATTTACTTCGCCATTTTATCTTCCAGTTCACTTATCCAGTCTTCTGTCTCAGACACTCTGCTCTTGATTCCTTCTACAGTGTTTTTAAGTTCAGCAATTGAGTTGTCTCTGTTAGTGTTTTTGTAAGTTCTTGTATTTCTTTATTCAGTGTGTTAGTTGTGTCTTGCAATTTCTCTAACATTCTGTTTTCAGTGTCTTCGACCATCTTTACTATCATTCTTCTGAAATCACTTTCACAAAGTTTGTACAAATCCTCTTCGTTTATTTCAACTTGTGTGTTTATAGATCATTCCTTCACTTGTGTGGTATTTCTCTGTTGATTCATTGTTATTATTAATTTTTTAACTTTGGGTTACGTCTGTCAGTGTTTGTTGTTTGGACGGGGCTTCTTATTCTGGGTGATGCTGGTGGTTGGTTTATGTCAGGACTTGCAGACAAGTGCTTACCTTTGTTGGCGTTCGCACTTGTATACTGCTCTCTAGTGTTAGGCGTTCTTTAGTATTGTAGAGTTTTGGAGTCAGTGCTCCCTCCCTAAAGCCCCGGGGCTTGTTGCCTGACCAGGGAATGAAGATTTCACGGCTGGTTTGTTATGGCATTAAATGATATTAAGACATATATACACAAATGAGAAACAGAAGTTATACCTTTGACAAATGGCAATTAAAATATTATACAAGTATTATCTAGTGTATTAAATTATACACACTAACATATACAGCTATAACATAACCCAAACATTCCAACCAAAAATACAGTACCATACACTAGCATGGCGAATAGAGAAAACCAGGAATGATATCCACCAGTTAATAACCAAACTAACTAAAGCACAAATTGGAGAATAATGCTAGAGCAGGGTCCCAAGGCCCCATTGCAGATAAGGCAATGAGGACAGAACAGACTAAGAAATATGGTGGAAAAAGGGAAAAAGAGAAAGGGAGGATAGAAGAGAAATATAGAATGATACTGCAAAGTTAAATATAGGGAGATAAACATTTGCATGTATTAGAGTTTAGTGCTGTAGGAAAAGAGCATCAGAGAAAGCAAAGAAAGAGTTATAGAGGAAGTAGTAGTACATATACCAAATTTAAAAATTAAAACAGAGATAAGTATATAGAAAAATACAGAAAAACAAAGCAAAAACAATAAAAACAAATAACACCCCCATAGAACCATAAAAGGCCAATGTGGAACCAGAAGTTTATACCAAAATAAAATGTATGGTTTCAAAGGAAAAAAGGAAAAAAAATTATGTAAACTTGAATATGTTCAGTCTTACTGATAAGATTAGTAGCTTCAATAGAATTCAATGGAGGAAATAAACAAACACACACACACACAGGGCAGGGGAGCTGAGTGGGTTTGGAAAAAAGGGAAACAACAATTAAAACAAAAACAAAACAAAACAAAAAAAGCAATAAAAAAGAATAAGAAATAAAATGAGATTTAAAAAAACCAGCAGTAGCTCCAGCTTCAGACAAAACGTGAAAATAGTGTTTATGTTCTTCTGTCTCTTGCTGACTATTCAGGAACTATCAGTCTTTTTCTTGCCTCTGGCAGTGGTTGGATCTGAAGATCTCTTTTACTGCTTGTTTATTTCAGTCTATTTCAGAACTAAAAGGCCTGTCCAGGCTGGCCCTGGGAGTTTCTTAATCCAAATCCCTTTTCTTGCTGGGTGGAGCTGAGTCCCCTACCTGTAGTTTGACGAGCAACCAAACCACACTAGAGAAAATGGCATCTCTGTCACAAAGGATTTATTCCCACACACTCTATGAAAAGACTTCCGCAGTGACCCCGACCTTGCTGCAGGGCACTGTTGACCCCCGCCACCGCGGGACACTTCAGATTACTCAGAGGTGAGTCTGGTTTAGTCTCCTGCAGGATCGCTATTCCCCCCTCCTGGGTCATGGTGCACACTGAGTTTCCAGTTCTCCTTGGCAGCTCTATGCTTGGGTTAATGGGAACTGAGTGCCATCCTTCCGAGGACTGCTCAAGGGCACTTCTAGCTCAAGGGGGCACTTGGACCCTCCAAAGCAGGTTTAGCTCAGTACCTTGTGGGTGTCATCTCTCCTTTCCTGGGTCTTGATCTGCAATAGGCTTTGCGCATTTGGCCCATCCGGTCTCTCTGGCGGGGATGAGGTTTAGTGCTGTACGAAAAGAGCATCACAGAAAGCAAAGAAAGAGTTATAGAGGAAGTAGTAGTACATAAACCCAATTTACAAATTAAAACAGAGATAAGTATATAGAAAAATACAGAAAAACAAAGCAAAAACAATAAAAACAAATAACACCCCCATAGAACCATAAAAGGCCAATGTGGAACCAGAAGTTTATACCAAAATAAAATGTATGGTTTCAAAGGAAAAAAGGAAAAAAAATTATGTAAACTTGAATATGTTCAGTCTTACTGATAAGATTAGTAGCTTCAATAGAATTCAATGGAGGAAATAAACAAACACACACACACACAGGGCAGGGGAGCTGAGTGGGTTTGGAAAAAAGGGAAACAACAATTAAAACAAAAACAAAACAAAACAAAAAAAGCAATAAAAAAGAATAAGAAATAAAATGAGATTTAAAATATCCCGCGGTAACTCCGGTTTCAGACAAAACGTGAAAATAGTGCTTATGTTCTTCTGTCTCTTGCTGACTATTCAGGAATTACCAGTCTTTTTCTTGCCTCTGGCGGTGGTTGGATCTGAAGACCTCTTTTACTGCTTGTTTATTTCAGTCTATTTCAGAACTAAAAGGCCTGTCCAGGCTGGCCCTGGGAGTTTCTTAATCCAAATCCCTTTTCTTGCTGGGTGGAGCTGAGTCCCCTACCTGTAGTTTGACGAGCAACCAAACCACACTAGAGAAAATGGCATCTCTGTCACAAAGGATTTATTCCCACACACTCTATGAAAAGACTTCCGCAGTGACCCCGACCTTGCTGCAGGGCACTGTTGACCCCCGCCACCGCGGGACACTTCAGATTACTCAGAGGTGAGTCTGGTTTAGTCTCCTGCAGGATCGCTATTCCCCCCTCCTGGGTCATGGTGCACACTGAGTTTCCAGTTCTCCTTGGCAGCTCTATGCTTGGGTTAATGGGAACTGAGTGCCATCCTTCCGAGGACTGCTCAAGGGCACTTCTAGCTCAAGGGGGCACTTGGACCCTCCAAAGCAGGTTTAGCTCAGTACCTTGTGGGTGTCATCTCTCCTTTCCTGGGTCTTGATCTGCAATAGGCTTTGCGCATTTGGCCCATCCGGTCTCTCTGGCGGGGATGAGGTTTGATTTTTAAGAGCGCTTTTGTGCCCTTCCTACTGTCTTGTTGTGGCTTCTCCTTTATTCTTCGATGTGGGGTATCTTTTTGCTGATCAGATCCAACCTCCTCCTGTGGATGGTTTTTCAGGAACTCGTTGCAATTCAGGCGATTTTGCAGGAGAGATGAGTGCACATCCTTCTATGCCACCATGTTAGCTCCACTCCCCTTACATTTGTTTATATGAAAGAATAAACTTTTAGGCGTGTAAGTCACTAAAACTCTATTATTAGGAGTGTAATGTAATTTTCAACTTCTATATCTACTTACTATGGAACTTTTTAAAAAATAAACAAAACAGGGCTTCCTGGTGGTACAGCAGCTAAGAATTTGCCTTGCAATGCAGGGAACACCAGTTTGATCCCTGGTCTGGGAAGATTCTACATGTCACTAAGACTGTTCACCACAACTATTGAGCCCGTACTCTGTAGCCCACCTGCAGCAACTACTGAAGCCCATGCACCCTAGAGCCTGTGCTCCACAACAAGATAAGCCACCACAATGAGAAGTCCTTGTACCACAACTAAAGAGTGGCCCCCAGTCTCAGCAAATAGAAAAATCCCCCATACAGCAATTAAGACCCAGTGCAGCCATAAATAAAAAAATATTTTTTTAAAAAATAAAACATTATAGACAAAACTGAAACACCCCTGCCAACAGAAAAATTGAAACCCTTCAATATAGCCCCTCCTGATCCAATTCTCTTCTACAGCTCCCCCCAAATAATCACTATCCTAAAATTATTAATGCTTCTTTACCCTGGAGCACGTTTTTATATATATATATATATATATTTTTTTTTTTTTTAAAGATTTATTTATCTATTTACTTTGGGCGGGGGTCAGGTTGGGGAGGGAGGGGAGCAGGCGGGCCACTTCTATTGGTCTTTCACTTCTCTATTTTCATTCGTCTTAATGGGAACTGAGTGCCATCCTTCCGAGGACTGCTCAAGGGCACTTCTAGCTCAAGGGGGCACTTGGACCCTCCAAAGCAGGTTTAGCTCAGTACCTTGTGGGTGTCATCTCTCCTTTCCTGGGTCTTGATCTGCAATAGGCTTTGCGCATTTGGCCCATCCGGTCTCTCTGGCGGGGATGAGGTTTGATTTTTAAGAGCGCTTTTGTGCCCTTCCTACTGTCTTGTTGTGGCTTCTCCTTTATTCTTCGATGTGGGGTATCTTTTTGCTGATCAGATCCAACCTCCTCCTGTGGATGGTTTTTCAGGAACTCGTTGCAATTCAGGCGATTTTGCAGGAGAGATGAGTGCACATCCTTCTATGCCACCATGTTAGCTCCACTCCCCTTACATTTGTTTATATGAAAGAATAAACTTTTAGGCGTGTAAGTCACTAAAACTCTATTATTAGGAGTGTAATGTAATTTTCAACTTCTATATCTACTTACTATGGAACTTTTTAAAAAATAAACAAAACAGGGCTTCCTGGTGGTACAGCAGCTAAGAATTTGCCTTGCAATGCAGGGAACACCAGTTTGATCCCTGGTCTGGGAAGATTCTACATGTCACTAAGACTGTTCACCACAACTATTGAGCCCGTACTCTGTAGCCCACCTGCAGCAACTACTGAAGCCCATGCACCCTAGAGCCTGTGCTCCACAACAAGATAAGCCACCACAATGAGAAGTCCTTGTACCACAACTAAAGAGTGGCCCCCAGTCTCAGCAAATAGAAAAATCCCCCATACAGCAATTAAGACCCAGTGCAGCCATAAATAAAAAAATATTTTTTTAAAAAATAAAACATTATAGACAAAACTGAAACACCCCTGCCAACAGAAAAATTGAAACCCTTCAATATAGCCCCTCCTGATCCAATTCTCTTCTACAGCTCCCCCCAAATAATCACTATCCTAAAATTATTAATGCTTCTTTACCCTGGAGCACGTTTTTATATATATATATATATATATTTTTTTTTTTTTTAAAGATTTATTTATCTATTTACTTTGGGCGGGGGTCAGGTTGGGGAGGGAGGGGAGCAGGCGGGCCACTTCTATTGGTCTTTCACTTCTCTATTTTCATTCGTCTTCGTTCTTTGGCTCCTACGGGCCTTCCATCACGGTGGCATCTGTTGTTGCAGAGCACCGGCTCTGGGCGCATGCGCTCCAGAGCTCTGGCTCGGTGATTGGACACATCAGTCCAGCCGCTCCGCGGCATGTGGGATCTTCCCAGGCCAGAGCTCGAACCGGCGCCCCTTGCACACTGCAAGGCAGTGTCCTTACCCACTGGACCACCAGGGGAAGCCCTATATTTATTATTAATGTATTAAAAAGGATATAAATAATATTTTTCCATGTACTCAGTATTTTCTGAGTGATCCACGAGAAACAGGTAGGGTTTTTTTTAGCCCACTCATTTGCACTACAGCTAAGTAATGAGTTGTATGCATATTTCATAAATTAATTATCATTTCCCTTTGGTGAACATTCAGATTTATAAAACCCTTTCCATTATATCTCTGTGTCCACATGCACAAGTGTTTCACTAGGGTGGTGGTCTATGTACCCCTGAAATATGCAAATTTTAGCAGAAATACATAGGAATTGACTTTCAGACACTCAAGTTCTATATATACACTTTTCACAGCTCTGCTATTTCTCTCTTTTAAAAATATTTCTTTATTTAATTAAGTTAGTTGTAGTGTGTAAGATACAGTTTCCTAACCAAGGACTGAACCCAAGTCCCCTGCATTGGGAACATGGAGTCTTAGCCACTGGACCACCAAGGAAATCCCTCAATTTCTTTTTCCAAACAGTCCTTCCCTTCACTAATCAAAAGGAAGGCCTACTGTTCATACACATAAAATTTTACTATGGGGTACACCCTCCACATGCAAAAACTAGGGCATCAAAAAAGGAACAACATGAAATACTGCTTCAATGAATCCTTCTCTAGGTTAACCAAGACACTCATTAACTCACAGTAGGGTTTCCTGTATCTGGTAAGCATAAAGTATAGCACTTAGAAATGGAGTATTTTGGGCCCTTGTTTAGATGCTCTGAATAAACATGTTTGTAAAGTTGGACACTACAAATACACACATTTTTGTTTCATAACTTGGCCTCTTCTATTCCTTGATTATTTTCAAAGAAGTCAGTTTGGCAAGGGTCAAGTGAGTACTGAGAAAGAACATTTAAATGGCACAATTTGTTTCATCGGGCCTTCCATCACGGTGGCATCTGTTGTTGCAGAGCACCGGCTCTGGGCGCATGCGCTCCAGAGCTCTGGCTCGTGATTGGACACATCAGTCCAGCCGCTCCGCGGCATGTGGGATCTTCCCAGGCCAGAGCTCGAACCGGCGCCCCTTGCACACTGCAAGGCAGTGTCCTTACCCACTGGACCACCAGGGGAAGCCCTATATTTATTATTAATGTATTAAAAAGGATATAAATAATATTTTTCCATGTACTCAGTATTTTCTGAGTGATCCACGAGAAACAGGTAGGGTTTTTTTTAGCCCACTCATTTGCACTACAGCTAAGTAATGAGTTGTATGCATATTTCATAAATTAATTATCATTTCCCTTTGGTGAACATTCAGATTTATAAAACCCTTTCCATTATATCTCTGTGTCCACATGCACAAGTGTTTCACTAGGGTGGTGGTCTATGTACCCCTGAAATATGCAAATTTTAGCAGAAATACATAGGAATTGACTTTCAGACACTCAAGTTCTATATATACACTTTTCACAGCTCTGCTATTTCTCTCTTTTAAAAATATTTCTTTATTTAATTAAGTTAGTTGTAGTGTGTAAGATACAGTTTCCTAACCAAGGACTGAACCCAAGTCCCCTGCATTGGGAACATGGAGTCTTAGCCACTGGACCACCAAGGAAATCCCTCAATTTCTTTTTCCAAACAGTCCTTCCCTTCACTAATCAAAAGGAAGGCCTACTGTTCATACACATAAAATTTTACTATGGGGTACACCCTCCACATGCAAAAACTAGGGCATCAAAAAAGGAACAACATGAAATACTGCTTCAATGAATCCTTCTCTAGGTTAACCAAGACACTCATTAACTCACAGTAGGGTTTCCTGTATCTGGTAAGCATAAAGTATAGCACTTAGAAATGGAGTATTTTGGGCCCTTGTTTAGATGCTCTGAATAAACATGTTTGTAAAGTTGGACACTACAAATACACACATTTTTGTTTCATAACTTGGCCTCTTCTATTCCTTGATTATTTTCAAAGAAGTCAGTGCCCTTAATGGGATGATCTAGCAAGGGTCAAGTGAGTACTGAGAAAGAACATTTATATGAAAAGTGGTGGCAATTTTTTTCAACTATTCTTAATATTCACCCCTACTATATGTCACTCATTACAAAGAAAAGGAAATTCAAACACCTGACAAAAGTTCAAAGTCTAGGTTGGTAATATTGATTATTTCAATAGTAAAAGGCTGTCATAATTATATCCTTCTGAATGTAATTCCCTCCACATAGCTTCCAGAAAACCATCAAATAGGAAAGAAAACAGAATCACCCATCATCCATGCCTACAATGTAACTTGGAAACAGAGATACTACAAATTGTGATTTTCTTATTAGTAGGAAAATAAACACCGGATGACAGCACAGTGTCCATACACATTTAAGTAAAGAATCTGAGGCAGCAGAAACGGTGAAAGGTACAGTATGGTCCTAACGATGGTGAAACAAATATTAATGGTAAACCTCACATAAAGTAAGCTAGGATCTTCTTTCCACAGGGAGAGGTCTTACTCTGAGTAGAGAAATACTGAGAGAAAAATCTGAAACTTAGTGGATCAGAAGACTGCCTTTTGGATATTTTTAACACAAGAGCTTAGAAACTGTACTGAATCACAAGTTACAGCATAGCGAAGGCACTGTTACTGGGGTGAAGGAGGTCCCAGAGAGTGAGATGGCTCTTATAGGTTTAGTGGTGAAGATAAGTGGCTAAAATTTAGGGACCTATTAAAATACAAATCAAGAAATAATTCAGAATAAACAGATCAAGAACAATACCATTGCTTAAACTAATTGCATTTCACTGTAGAAAGAAGAAGCATTTAACATGAGGTCAGTAGTCCAAGAAAATACAGTAAAAATAAACATGGACAAGAAAAATAAAAAAGAACTCACTATCCATACAAGGTACTATAGAAAAACATAAAACAAAAAACAAAACTTTTCAGGAGCTGAAAACACAAAATAACCAAGACCCAGCCAAGAAATGGATGAAAATTTTATAACAAAATACTGTAACATTAAATATAATTAATATGAAAGAATATCATAATTCAGAAATTGAAAAGCTCAGAATGGATACAAGCAATAGAAGATATTAAATAGAAACTGATCATATTGAAAAACACCACTGAAAAAACAATAGTAAAATTATCTCAGAAATGAAGGCTACTATAAGTTTCCCAAGGAAGACAGAGATATGACCAAAGTGTCCACAGAGGACAGAAAAAGACAAGTAATATTTTTTAAATGGAGACAGTGGTAAAAAGAATTCTAAAAGTTGGGAGAGTAATACCTTCTGAATGTAATTCCCTCCACATAGCTTCCAGAAAACCATCAAATAGGAAAGAAAACAGAATCACCCATCATCCATGCCTACAATGTAACTTGGAAACAGAGATACTACAAATTGTGATTTTCTTATTAGTAGGAAAATAAACACCGGATGACAGCACAGTGTCCATACACATTTAAGTAAAGAATCTGAGGCAGCAGAAACGGTGAAAGGTACAGTATGGTCCTAACGATGGTGAAACAAATATTAATGGTAAACCTCACATAAAGTAAGCTAGGATCTTCTTTCCACAGGGAGAGGTCTTACTCTGAGTAGAGAAATACTGAGAGAAAAATCTGAAACTTAGTGGATCAGAAGACTGCCTTTTGGATATTTTTAACACAAGAGCTTAGAAACTGTACTGAATCACAAGTTACAGCATAGCGAAGGCACTGTTACTGGGGTGAAGGAGGTCCCAGAGAGTGAGATGGCTCTTATAGGTTTAGTGGTGAAGATAAGTGGCTAAAATTTAGGGACCTATTAAAATACAAATCAAGAAATAATTCAGAATAAACAGATCAAGAACAATACCATTGCTTAAACTAATTGCATTTCACTGTAGAAAGAAGAAGCATTTAACATGAGGTCAGTAGTCCAAGAAAATACAGTAAAAATAAACATGGACAAGAAAAATAAAAAAGAACTCACTATCCATACAAGGTACTATAGAAAAACATAAAACAAAAAACAAAACTTTTCAGGAGCTGAAAACACAAAATAACCAAGACCCAGCCAAGAAATGGATGAAAATTTTATAACAAAATACTGTAACATTAAATATAATTAATATGAAAGAATATCATAATTCAGAAATTGAAAAGCTCAGAATGGATACAAGCAATAGAAGATATTAAATAGAAACTGATCATATTGAAAAACACCACTGAAAAAACAATAGTAAAATTATCTCAGAAATGAAGGCTACTATAAGTTTCCCAAGGAAGACAGAGATATGACCAAAGTGTCCACAGAGGACAGAAAAAGACAAGTAATATTTTTTAAATGGAGACAGTGGTAAAAAGAATCAGAGATGGGGCAAATATAAAAGTTTGACAAAGAAGAGTAATACAGGTTTCACTGGATGCTTAAAGAAAAGAAAAATGAAAAAATGGAATTGACCTTAAATGGCCAATTCTAGCATATAGCCTAGTAAAACAAGCAAACAGAAAATAATGACTAAAGTAAATTAATTTAAAACAGTATGTCAAGGGCTTCCCTGGTGGTCCAGTGGGTAAAGAGTCTGCCTTGCAGTGCAAGGGGCGCCAGTTCGATCCCTGGCATGGGAAGATCCCATATGCCACGGAGCGGCTGGACTGGTGTGTCCAATTAGGAGCCAGCACCCTGGAGCGCATGCACCCAGAGCTGGTGTTCTGCAATTAGACAGGCCACAGCAATGGGAGGCCCACACAGGCCAAAGAATTAAGATGGATGAAAATAAATAAATAAAGGACCAACAAAAGAGGCCAAAATTTAAAAAAACAAAACAAACAAACAAAAAAACCCAGTATGTCAAAACTGAGGTCAAATACATCAATCATACGAAAAAAACTACTCATTTACATAGATAAATATAATTTTTTTATTAGGAATAAAAAACTTTTGGGCTTTCCTAGTGGTCCAGTGGATAGAGAGTCTGCCTTGCAGTACAAGGCGCAATGGTTCGATCCCTGGCCCAGGAAGACTCCATGTGCCGCGGAGCGGCTGGGCCGGTGTGTCCAATTACGCGCCAGTGCTCTGAAGCACATGCACCCAGAGCCAGCACTCCGCAAAGAGGCCACTGCGATGCCATGCCAAAGAATAAAGATGGATGAAAAATGAACAATGACTTACAGGCAAAAAAATAAAAGGTTCAAAAAGAAGAAAAATCTTTTTAATATAGCTGAGTATATTTCTAACAGACTGACCATTACCCAGATCACTATAAACTCTGGAAAAATATGAAAAATAATTATTGGAAGGCACTACAGAGTAAACGAAAACAGGCAGATTATGAATGGCAGCTGATCCTTAAAAGGTAGAAATGGTACAGGATGGTTTTCCATTTTTTAAGTAGCTGTTAGTCTTGGATGACCACAGATGACACAGGACAGCTAAAATTCTAAGAGAAAACTCAAAGTCTTTCTAACCTAAAGCATCACATTACATAGGTGCTTAAGAGTAAACAGTGAGTCACAACAATGTGAGAGACTGGTGGTGGTGATGGTGGTTTAGCCGATTCTTTGCAATCCCATGAACTACAGCCTGCCAGGCTCCTCTGTCCGTGGGGCTTCCCAGGCAAGAATACCGGAGTGGGTTGCTGAGAGAAAGAGAGGAACTTTCAAATGCTATGCATAAGCTCTGCCTGATTTTCTTGCAGATCTCTAAGCAAAGCATATACAGGCGAGACTGCATGCATCCCAGTCAAGGATAAGAACCAAACTGATCAGCCTCCCCAACTTTAGACTCTACTACAAAGCAACAGTCCTCAAGACAGTATGGTACTGGCACAAAAAAATATCGACCAATGGAACGAGATCGAGAACCCAGAGATAAACCCACGCACCTATGGGTACCTTATTTTTGACAAAGGAGGCGAACATATAAAATGGGACAAAGACAGCCTCTTCAACAAATGGTACTGGGAAAATTGGACAGCTACATGCAAAAAAATGAAGTTGGAACATTCCCTGACACGATGCACAAAGATCAACTCAAAATGGATTAAAGACCTAAATGTAAGACCAGAAACCCTAAAACTCTTAGAGGAGAATATAGGCAAAACCCTCAAGGACATAAATCAAAGCAAGATCTTCTCTGACCCACCTACTAGAATAGCGGAACTAAAAAGACAAATGAACATGTGGGACCTAATGAAACTTAAAAGCTTTTGTCAGCAAAAGAATAAAGATGGATGAAAAATGAACAATGACTTACAGGCAAAAAAATAAAAGGTTCAAAAAGAAGAAAAATCTTTTTAATATAGCTGAGTATATTTCTAACAGACTGACCATTACCCAGATCACTATAAACTCTGGAAAAATATGAAAAATAATTATTGGAAGGCACTACAGAGTAAACGAAAACAGGCAGATTATGAATGGCAGCTGATCCTTAAAAGGTAGAAATGGTACAGGATGGTTTTC
Source organism: Tragulus kanchil (assembly GCA_022376925.1). NCBI lineage: Eukaryota > Metazoa > Chordata > Mammalia > Artiodactyla > Tragulidae > Tragulus > Tragulus kanchil. The sequence continues at coordinate 48,102,284 of JAIOJX010000029.1, read as the reverse complement.
CATTTTTTAAGTAGCTGTTAGTCTTGGATGACCACAGATGACACAGGACAGCTAAAATTCTAAGAGAAAACTCAAAGTCTTTCTAACCTAAAGCATCACATTACATAGGTGCTTAAGAGTAAACAGTGAGTCACAACAATGTGAGAGACTGGTGGTGGTGATGGTGGTTTAGCCGATTCTTTGCAATCCCATGAACTACAGCCTGCCAGGCTCCTCTGTCCGTGGGGCTTCCCAGGCAAGAATACCGGAGTGGGTTGCTGAGAGAAAGAGAGGAACTTTCAAATGCTATGCATAAGCTCTGCCTGATTTTCTTGCAGATCTCTAAGCAAAGCATATACAGGCGAGACTGCATGCATCCCAGTCAAGGATAAGAACCAAACTGATCAGCCTCCCCAACTTTAGACTCTACTACAAAGCAACAGTCCTCAAGACAGTATGGTACTGGCACAAAAAAATATCGACCAATGGAACGAGATCGAGAACCCAGAGATAAACCCACGCACCTATGGGTACCTTATTTTTGACAAAGGAGGCGAACATATAAAATGGGACAAAGACAGCCTCTTCAACAAATGGTACTGGGAAAATTGGACAGCTACATGCAAAAAAATGAAGTTGGAACATTCCCTGACACGATGCACAAAGATCAACTCAAAATGGATTAAAGACCTAAATGTAAGACCAGAAACCCTAAAACTCTTAGAGGAGAATATAGGCAAAACCCTCAAGGACATAAATCAAAGCAAGATCTTCTCTGACCCACCTACTAGAATAGCGGAACTAAAAAGACAAATGAACATGTGGGACCTAATGAAACTTAAAAGCTTTTGTACAGCAAAAGAAACTACAAAAAAGCTGAACAGACAGCCCACAGAATGGGAGAAAATCATAGCAAATGAAGCAACAGACAAAGAATTAATCTCTCCCCAAAATCTACAAGCAACTCAGACAACTCAGCACCGGAAAAATAAACAACTCAATCAAAAAATGGGAAAAGGACCTAAACAGACACCTCTCCAACGATGACATACAGATGGCCCAAAAACACATGAAACGATGCTCAACTTCACTAATAATTAGAGAAATGCAAATCAAAACAACAGTGAGATATCACCTCACACCTGTCAGAATGGCCATCATCCATAAATCGACAGACAATAAATGCTGGAGAGGCTGCGGAGAAAAGGGAACACTCCTGCATTGCTGATGGGAATGTCAATTGATACAGCCTCTGTGGAAGACAGTCTGGAGATTTCTTAAAAACCTAAAAATGGAAGCACCATACGGCCCAGCAATCCCACTCTTAGGCTTATACCCTTGATGAATTCAAATCTGAAGGAAACACCTGTACCCCAATGTTCAATGCAGCTCTCTATACAATAGCTAGAACATGGAAGGAACCTAGATGCCCATCGATGAACGAATGGATCCAAAAGCTCTGGTACATATATACAATGGAATACTACACAGCTATAAAGAGAAATGCAGAAGCAATGCTATATATATTCACACTGCTACAAAGGTAATGTCCAGAACTTCTACATCCTGTTAAACTTATAAACTTATATACTACATCTTGTTTTGTTTTTTTTATATAGATTCTTTTATTTTTTAATTTTTTAAAATGTATTTATCTTTTGGGGGGTGGGGTGGGGAGGGAGGGGGATGGGCGGGCCACTTCCATTGGTCTTTCATTTCTCTATTTTCATCCGTCTTTGTTCCTTGGCTCCTGTGGGCCTCCCATCATGGTGGCCTCTGTTGTCGCAGAGTACCGGCTCTGGGCACATGCTCACCAGAGCTCCGGCTCGGTAATTGGACACATCGGTCCAGCCGCTCCGTGGCACGTGGGTTCTTCCCAGGCCAGGGATCGAACAGGCGCCCCTTGCACTGCAAGGCAGTGTCCTTACCCACTGGACCACCAGGGGAAGCCCCTACATCTTGTTAAACAGTGGGTGGGAGGCATAGAGGGAGTAACATGGAAACATATACTATCATATATGAAAAAGACAGCTATTGTCATTGTGCTGTGGGAATAAGGGATCCTGCAGACGCGCAGTGCGATGGCCTGGAGGGATGGGATGGGCAGGACTGGGAGGGGACCAGGGATATACATATGACTAATCTTGGAACATACATATCTGTAAACAATAAAACTCTGTAAAAGTCAAAAGTAAAATAAAAGTTTTAAAAATATATATATATATAAAATAAAAATATTTTTTTAAAATGAAAAAAATTTTTTAAAGTTTCTTTACCGACAAACCACCAACTCATTTTACGCTTTCTCTGCAGTCCCCATCAACCATCATTCTGCTTTCTGCCTCTATCAGTTTGACTACTGTAAATACTTAAATGGAATCATACAGTATTAGTCCTTTTATTACTCACTTCACTTAGCACAATATCCTTAAGGTTCATCCATGCTGCAGCATGTACCAGAATTTTCTTTCTCTTTACGGCTACATAAAATTCCACTATATGTCTACACCACACTGTGTTTATCCATTCATTTGTAGACAGACATCTGGCTTCCTTCCACTTTTTGACTGTGATGAATAATACTGTTACAAACATAGGTTTACAAATAATTCCTGGAGACTCTGCCTCCAATTCTTCTGGGTATACACCAGAAGTGGAATTACTAGATCATATGTTAATTGTATTTTACATTTTTGGAGGCATCACCATACTGTTTTCCATAGGGACAGCATCATTTTACATTCCCACCAACAGCACACAAGGGATCCAATTCCTTCACATCCTTGCCAATATTTGTTATCTTCTGATTATTTTCTGGCTTTGTTCACTTTTTTTATCGTACCCATCCTAACAGATAAGACGTGGTATATCTCACTGTGGTTTTGATTAACATTTCCCTAATGACTTGTAGTGATGGGTGCATTTTCAGATGTGTGTTGACCATTTGAGGATCTTTTTTAAAAATTTTATTTATTTTTGGCTAATCTGAGTTTTCAATTATGCCACAGGCTCTTCTCTAGTTGCAGGGAGTGGGGCGAGGGCAGCTACCCTCTAGTTGAGGTGAGCAGACTTCTTGTTGTGGTGACTTTTCTTGTTGTGGAACTCAGGCTCTATGGCACATGGGCTTCAGCAGTTGTGGCACATGGGCTCAATCGCTGAGGCTCCGAGGCTCTAGAGTACAGTCTCGATAGCTATGGCTCATGGGCTTAGCTGCTCCACAGCAAGTGGGATCTTACTGGATAAGGGATCGAACCTGTGTCTCCTGCATTGGCAGGCAAACTCTTCACCACTGAGCTACCAGGGAAGCCCCCCATTTGAGTATCTTTCTTTCAAGAAGTGTCTATTCAACTTTTTTGCCCATTTTTTAATTATGTGAATCACACTGTGCATTTATTTTTTTTAATTTTTTAATTAATTAAGTATTTATTTATTTATTTACATGTATGTTCCCAGATCATTCATATGCATATCCCTGGACCCTCCCCCCACCCAGTTCCCCACCCCCATCCCTCCAGACCATCGCCCCAAGTGGTTGTAGGTACTCCTATTCCCCTAGCACAATGACAATAGCTATCTTTTCCACACATGACAGTATAGGCTTCCATGTACAAGTGTGCATTTATTTTTAACCTCACTGTATGCATAGCTATGTCCAGTTTTTACTTCTAATATTGTTTATTTGTAGTTTTTCTCTTTTTCTTGATGATCTCAGCCAGAGGACTGATTACCTTGTTAACACTTACAAACATTACCAGCTTCTGGTTTTGATGACTTTCTAAACTGAATCTTTTTCTTCTGTGACTTTACTAATTTCTGCTTTATATGGGTTGAAAAGTTTGTTTTAATAAAATTTTTTTCAGTCCATGAGGTCATCCTTGCCAATATTTGTTATCTTCTGATTATTTTCTGGCTTTGTTCACTTTTTTTATCGTACCCATCCTAACAGATAAGACGTGGTATATCTCACTGTGGTTTTGATTAACATTTCCCTAATGACTTGTAGTGATGGGTGCATTTTCAGATGTGTGTTGACCATTTGAGGATCTTTTTTAAAAATTTTATTTATTTTTGGCTAATCTGAGTTTTCAATTATGCCACAGGCTCTTCTCTAGTTGCAGGGAGTGGGGCGAGGGCAGCTACCCTCTAGTTGAGGTGAGCAGACTTCTTGTTGTGGTGACTTTTCTTGTTGTGGAACTCAGGCTCTATGGCACATGGGCTTCAGCAGTTGTGGCACATGGGCTCAATCGCTGAGGCTCCGAGGCTCTAGAGTACAGTCTCGATAGCTATGGCTCATGGGCTTAGCTGCTCCACAGCAAGTGGGATCTTACTGGATAAGGGATCGAACCTGTGTCTCCTGCATTGGCAGGCAAACTCTTCACCACTGAGCTACCAGGGAAGCCCCCCATTTGAGTATCTTTCTTTCAAGAAGTGTCTATTCAACTTTTTTGCCCATTTTTTAATTATGTGAATCACACTGTGCATTTATTTTTTTTAATTTTTTAATTAATTAAGTATTTATTTATTTATTTACATGTATGTTCCCAGATCATTCATATGCATATCCCTGGACCCTCCCCCCACCCAGTTCCCCACCCCCATCCCTCCAGACCATCGCCCCAAGTGGTTGTAGGTACTCCTATTCCCCTAGCACAATGACAATAGCTATCTTTTCCACACATGACAGTATAGGCTTCCATGTACAAGTGTGCATTTATTTTTAACCTCACTGTATGCATAGCTATGTCCAGTTTTTACTTCTAATATTGTTTATTTGTAGTTTTTCTCTTTTTCTTGATGATCTCAGCCAGAGGACTGATTACCTTGTTAACACTTACAAACATTACCAGCTTCTGGTTTTGATGACTTTCTAAACTGAATCTTTTTCTTCTGTGACTTTACTAATTTCTGCTTTATATGGGTTGAAAAGTTTGTTTTAATAATTTCAAAGTGTGTTTAATTTGCAGTCCATGAGGTCGCAAAAAGTCAGACATGACTGAGTGACTGAACTGTCTGATGTTTAATTTATAACTCTGAGACTCTTAAGAGTTTGCTATAGGAAAGAAAAATGTTAAAAGTAATTGCTGTAGAAAAGGCTATGTGCTCATTAAAGATGTAAACTTTGCCAGATATTGCTAATCTTCCTGATAATCAAGGCATTATGTCTTCATATGCTAATCAACAAAACTATTTAAAAGAAGTGAAAAGATTTTCTTAACATTTGGAACATAGATGAGACATTCATCCTTGTAAAACCAGTCTTACAATTAAAAAATAAAGTGATTGCAATTTTCGAGTCTTAAAATACAATGCAGAATTTTCATTTACTTTAACAAAACTTACCTCATCAATTCCAGTCTTTCTCCCTTTGGAATTGAGGCATTTAAGACTATCAAGATCCCTCTAAGACAACCTAGCATCCCTTAAGATTTGAGATATAATATTTTTATTACAGTCATTTCATTCTAAATATCTTCTAATTTCTAAGATAACATCATTACTGATTCATTTTATATATAAATATATATACACATACAGATATATTTTAAACATGAACTCTTAAAAGTTGTTTTTGTTACTTCCTAACTTCATGGAATGATGACTGGAAAACATGGTCTGTCAATACATACTCTTGAAGTTGAAGTATGACCTAGTGTGTATGGAATTTTTTTATGTCCTATATGTACTCAGTATACCAAGCTTATTGCCTATTTTATTCAAATCATCCACAACTTTAATGTGTTTTAATTTGCTGCTCTATCAAGTACTGTGTATGTTAAAATATCTCACATTAATTATGGCTTTATCAATTCTTCCCAGAAACTATAAAAATAATTTGTTTCAGTACTTGTACGGTATATTATAGTAGACCAAAACAAGTTTAACAATCATCATCAAAGTCAGTATCATCATTTGCCTTAGGGATCAATTTTTTTGATATTAACTTGCCATACTGGCTTTAATACCGCCTAGAGGATTTCCTTGATGGTCCAGTGGCTGGAAATCTGCCTGACAATGCAAGGGACACTGGTTCAATCCCTGGTTTGAGAGGATTCCACATGTTAAGTAGCAACTAAGACCATGTTCTGCAACAACTAAGTCCACACTGTACAGAGTACGAGAGTTACAACTACTGAGTTCACATTACGAGAGCTGCAACTACTGAGCTTACATGCTCTAACTAGTGAAGCCTGCATGCCCTAGAGTCCATGCTCTGCAACAAGAGAAACCACTGCAATGAGAAGCCCAGGTACTGCAACCAGAGAAAGCTGTGTGCAGCAATGAAGACCCAGCATAGTCAAAACTACATAAATAAATAAATAAATAATTTAAAACAACTGCCTGGAGTATATTTTACAATTCTTTTACTGTTCGACCTTTCTGTATTCTTCAGTTTTCTGTCTCTTTTGTAAACATGATATAAATTTTTTAAATTGAATCTGAGAGTGTATCAGTTAAACTGCAGCAACTTTCAGGCTTGTTTACCCTATTCTATTTTTCCTTTTTTATAGCACTTGTCATATTCTAACAAACTATATAACATGCTTATCCAGTATATTGTAATGTCTCTTCCCCTCAGCTAGAATGTTAGTTTCTGAGAATAGGAATTCTTGCCTATTCTACTCACTGATGTCCTAAGTGTTTACAGTACAGCCTGACATACTGAACTTAATGAGTACTTGTTAAGTGACAATTTCTCTTTTAACTGTAAGTTTAATGTATTTACATTTCTTGTGATTACTATTATATTCGGATTTACTTCTACAATATTTTTTTTTTATGGAACGCTTCACGAATTTGAGTGTCATCCTTGCACAGGGGCTATGCTAATCTTCTCTGTATCGTTTCAATTTTAGTATATGTGCTGCCAAAGCGAGCACTACAATATTATTTTTAATGCAGAGTAAAAATAGTACATCAGGACTTCCCTGGTAGACCAGTGGCTAGGACTCTGTGCCTTCAATGCCTTCAATGCAGGGGGCTCAGATTTGATCCCTGGTCAGCTGGGTCTCACATGCTCCAATTAAAGATCCCTCATGACACAGTGAAGACTGCAGGTCCTGTGTGCTGCCAAATAAAATAAATAAATATTAAAAAAAAAAAAAAACAGGGGCTTCCCTGGTGGTCCAGTAGGTAAAGAGTCCATCTTGCAGTGCAAGGGGCACTGGTTTGATTCCTGGCCCAGGAAGATCCCATGTGCCACAGAGTGGCTGGACCAGTGTGTCCAATTACAAGCCAGTGTCCTGGAGCGCATGAGCCCAGAGCCAGCGCTCTGCAATGAGACAGGCTACTGCAATGGGAGGCCCACACGGGTCAAACAATGGAGATGGATAAAAATAAATAGGTAGAAAACCAATAAAAGAGGCCAAAATTTAAAAAAACTAAGGAACAAAAGATGAATTTCTGAAAAGTTACGGCTTTTTCTTGGTAGCCAAGCAGTTCTATCTTGACCAGGAAATTCAAGAATTGATGGAACCTTTAACCGAAATTTTTTTTTAAAAGATTTATTTATTTATTTATTTATTTGTTTATTTTGGTGGGGGTGGGGTGGGGAGGGAGGGGAGCAGGCGGGCCACTTCTATTGGTCTTTCATTTGTCCATTTTCATCCATCTTTGTTTGCGGTGGCCTCTGTTGTCGCAGAGCACCGGCTCTGGGTGCGTGTGCTCCAGAGCTCCAGCTCAGTAATTGGACACATGGGTCCAGCTGCTCCGCGGCACGTGGGATCTTCCCAGGCCAGGGATCGAACCAGTGACCCTTGCACTGCAAGGCGGTATCCTTACCCACTGGACCATCAGGGAAGCCCCTTTAACTGAAATTTTATTTCATCAACATATTTGCCTTGATGAAGTAAATAGGCTCTTATTCACCATAACTGGGGATCCTTTGTCTTATATGTAAAACTGAATGAACTCACTTTTTAAAATAAAAGCTTTACTGACATATAATTTACATACCAGAAAATTACTCCTTTAATATATAAGACTGAATAGTCTTTAGTATATTCACAGAATTATACATTACCACTAACTGCAGAACATTTTCCTCTCCCTATAAAGAAATGCCATACCCATTAAAAGTCATTCCCCACTCTCCTTTCCTCTGCCCAGCCCTAGGTAACCATTAATGTGATACCTGTCTCTGTATTTGCCCACTCTGTAAACATTTTATATCAATGCAATCATACAATATGCAGCCTTTTATGTCTGGTTGACTTCTCCAGTAGGTAAAGAGTCCATCTTGCAGTGCAAGGGCACTGGTTTGATTCCTGGCCCAGGAAGATCCCATGTGCCACAGAGTGGCTGGACCAGTGTGTCCAATTACAAGCCAGTGTCCTGGAGCGCATGAGCCCAGAGCCAGCGCTCTGCAATGAGACAGGCTACTGCAATGGGAGGCCCACACGGGTCAAACAATGGAGATGGATAAAAATAAATAGGTAGAAAACCAATAAAAGAGGCCAAAATTTAAAAAAACTAAGGAACAAAAGATGAATTTCTGAAAAGTTACGGCTTTTTCTTGGTAGCCAAGCAGTTCTATCTTGACCAGGAAATTCAAGAATTGATGGAACCTTTAACCGAAATTTTTTTTTAAAAGATTTATTTATTTATTTATTTATTTGTTTATTTTGGTGGGGGTGGGGTGGGGAGGGAGGGGAGCAGGCGGGCCACTTCTATTGGTCTTTCATTTGTCCATTTTCATCCATCTTTGTTTGCGGTGGCCTCTGTTGTCGCAGAGCACCGGCTCTGGGTGCGTGTGCTCCAGAGCTCCAGCTCAGTAATTGGACACATGGGTCCAGCTGCTCCGCGGCACGTGGGATCTTCCCAGGCCAGGGATCGAACCAGTGACCCTTGCACTGCAAGGCGGTATCCTTACCCACTGGACCATCAGGGAAGCCCCTTTAACTGAAATTTTATTTCATCAACATATTTGCCTTGATGAAGTAAATAGGCTCTTATTCACCATAACTGGGGATCCTTTGTCTTATATGTAAAACTGAATGAACTCACTTTTTAAAATAAAAGCTTTACTGACATATAATTTACATACCAGAAAATTACTCCTTTAATATATAAGACTGAATAGTCTTTAGTATATTCACAGAATTATACATTACCACTAACTGCAGAACATTTTCCTCTCCCTATAAAGAAATGCCATACCCATTAAAAGTCATTCCCCACTCTCCTTTCCTCTGCCCAGCCCTAGGTAACCATTAATGTGATACCTGTCTCTGTATTTGCCCACTCTGTAAACATTTTATATCAATGCAATCATACAATATGCAGCCTTTTATGTCTGGTTGACTTCTCCAGGCAAACTTCCAGGGTACCTATTCTTTGTTTAGCTGGCCTTAGTCTACTGTGTATCTGCTGTGGAAACACACCACTGAATCAAAGAGAACTCACTACAAGGAATAAAAAGACAGAAGAGGAACACTGAAATAACAGTGATAGTAACTGCAGAAGCAGCTCCCACCCCTACAACCAGGGGAACAAGGGAAGAGGTATGAGGAGGGCTCTGGTTTAAACCTAGGGATCCTGTGGAGCTGTAACAATGATCTCTTAAGATGATGCAGTCTGACTTTTTCTGGAGATGAAGAGGGAGGCACCAAAAGTCTGGGACTCAAGCCTTCGAAGAAAGACCACTAACTTGATGAAACTGCTATCTGTGAACACAAAATATGACTGCTTCTAGGAGACCTGGAAAAAACTGGGAACATCTACTAATGCTGAAATTTATAACTATTGATGGATTGACATTCATGGGAACTACAAACAAAACAGGAAAAGTACAGGTCATTTCTTCTTCCTGCTGCATTTCATTCTGCTTTTAGTGCCCTCCAATTGGCAGAAACTGACAGGAAGTCAACTAATAAACAAAAAATGAGGCTTGCCAAGTCTCATCTCCAAGAACAAAGCAGATATATTAATAGAAGGGTAAGTTTGGATCCAAGATGTCTCTTGGATAGCTTAATAACTACTACATGTTATTTAACCCACCCAATGAATTTTCAAGTTCAAGAACTGTTTTTAATTTATAGAACATATATTTGGTTCTTTTCAAATCTGCATGGTTTTCTGCTGAATCTTGCTGCTTTCTGATGTTGTCTATTTCATTTCAAATATCTTATAAGCCTCTATTATCTCAAGTTCTTTGGGGTCTAATATTAATTTTGTTCTCTATTGTTTCTGCTGACACTTATAGTGAATAGGTTTTGGAATTTACAATTTTCAAAGGCCCTACATGAAAGGCTGACTCTGTACCACTAACTGCAACTTTCCTCTATGAACAACCAAAAGTTTTTTCCCCAGCCCTAGGTAACCATTAATGTGATACCTGTCTCTGTATTTGCCCACTCTGTAAACATTTTATATCAATGCAATCATACAATATGCAGCCTTTTATGTCTGGTTGACTTCTCCAGGCAAACTTCCAGGGTACCTATTCTTTGTTTAGCTGGCCTTAGTCTACTGTGTATCTGCTGTGGAAACACACCACTGAATCAAAGAGAACTCACTACAAGGAATAAAAAGACAGAAGAGGAACACTGAAATAACAGTGATAGTAACTGCAGAAGCAGCTCCCACCCCTACAACCAGGGGAACAAGGGAAGAGGTATGAGGAGGGCTCTGGTTTAAACCTAGGGATCCTGTGGAGCTGTAACAATGATCTCTTAAGATGATGCAGTCTGACTTTTTCTGGAGATGAAGAGGGAGGCACCAAAAGTCTGGGACTCAAGCCTTCGAAGAAAGACCACTAACTTGATGAAACTGCTATCTGTGAACACAAAATATGACTGCTTCTAGGAGACCTGGAAAAAACTGGGAACATCTACTAATGCTGAAATTTATAACTATTGATGGATTGACATTCATGGGAACTACAAACAAAACAGGAAAAGTACAGGTCATTTCTTCTTCCTGCTGCATTTCATTCTGCTTTTAGTGCCCTCCAATTGGCAGAAACTGACAGGAAGTCAACTAATAAACAAAAAATGAGGCTTGCCAAGTCTCATCTCCAAGAACAAAGCAGATATATTAATAGAAGGGTAAGTTTGGATCCAAGATGTCTCTTGGATAGCTTAATAACTACTACATGTTATTTAACCCACCCAATGAATTTTCAAGTTCAAGAACTGTTTTTAATTTATAGAACATATATTTGGTTCTTTTCAAATCTGCATGGTTTTCTGCTGAATCTTGCTGCTTTCTGATGTTGTCTATTTCATTTCAAATATCTTATAAGCCTCTATTATCTCAAGTTCTTTGGGGTCTAATATTAATTTTGTTCTCTATTGTTTCTGCTGACACTTATAGTGAATAGGTTTTGGAATTTACAATAGTGAACTCAAGCTCAGCAGCAGGCCCTACATGAAAGGTAAAATGTTAGTCACTCGACCATGTCTGACTCTGTGACCCCATGGATTGTAGCCCTCCAGGCTCCTCTGTCCATTGAATTCTCCAAGCAAGAATACTGGAATGAGTAGCTATCTCCTTCTCCAAGGGATCCTCCTTATCTTGGGTCTCCAGCATGGCAGGCAAACTCTTTACCATTTGAGCCACCAAGGAAGCCCCAGGGCCTATGTGGCCTGGATTTAAAGTGTATCCCTTCAAGGAAGACTTGCATTTACTTTTGCTAGGCATGCTAGTGGACTATATTCATGTGAATTTCTACATCTGGAGAGTAAGGGCAAAACTCTAGATAGACTGTGCGAATAATGAATTATCTTTACCTTTTCATTAACATAGATAGTTTGACTTCAACCAAAACAATGTATTCTTTCAGAGCCTGGACCAGTTGTTCTCCCGCAGAAATCAAGCTAGCCATGCACCACAGAAGGGACAGAAGAAAGAAAGGCCCATCAGAACTGGACAAGTAACTTCCCAGCTTACTTCACTGTGGCAAAAACTCCAATGAAAGGTGGGTCCCCTGAGCCAGGAGAGTCAGCTGTTTCTGGATCACTGAGTCAAGGAGTTTAAGGAGATCTGATGGTCACACAGTTCGAGCCTTTAGCTCCAAGAAAGAAAGACACTCCTAGAGGGGGGTTCAATACTTTGTCCATACAGTGAACTCTGCCATCAAGGAAGGAACTTTATCTCATCCTTTCACCATACAGGTAATCTTCCATGTGGGACATGGAAACCCTGGAGGATAAAACCACTTCAATATACAGGAATGAACTCTGAAATTTCAGGTGAAGAAGAAAAGAGGAGACTGGATTCTCAGGTCATATCATGTACACCACCTATAGTCACTGTGCACATGTGCTCAATTGTGTCTGACTCTGTGAGCACACGGACTGTTGCCCACTAGGCTCTTCTGTCCATGAAATTTTTCAGGCAAGAACACTAGAGTGGGTTGCCATTTCCTACTCCAGGCAATCTTTCTGACCCAGGGATCAAATCTGTGTCTCCTGCATTGGCAGACAGATTCTTTACCTCTGCACCACCTGAGAAACAATCACTGACATTCCATTAAAAGTACCTAACCATTCCGAAAGATCCTAAAAATATCTAGACTCACAAAAAGGATACATACCACAAATGCAAGTTTCCCATAAAAAAAATATCTGGGCTTTGAGATTTCATTTCCTTAATGGCCTCTAAAACAAAAAGTATTAATTTCTGGAAACTCCTTTCTCACTGTCCCCTAGTTTTAGGTAAAGACATGTGGGTGAGACTGTTCCACCGGAAAGAGAGTAAGTGAACCACACCTGATATTGACAACTCAGAATCACTTGTAGAGAATACAACCTTCCCTGGTCCATACCAGCAGATGTGAAGATCTTAGCCCATGTACAGCCCAGAAAACCAAACAAGGCCATCACTAGCAGACATTTGGAGTTTCATGATTCCAGAATCCAGCATCTGCAATGCATATAGGAACATGCATTAGACCACAACAGTTAGAAAAAAAGACTGACAAATGTGAGAAGACTAATGCAAATGCATGCACGTGTCCAAACACGCACAAGCCATAATAATTGACCTACACTGTGAACACTTAAAAGAAAACTGTGATTATATGCTCTTCAGGAAACCAAGCACAAGATGGGGGCAACCAGTTGGAAGTAACCAAACTTAAGTCAAAGAATTTTTTTTAATGCTAGGATGATCAATATGAGCTGGTTGCTGGAAACTTTGAGTGAAGCATGCTATGATGCTTAAACTAAACAATTCACTCTGGAAACAAAATTATAAAAGCTGAGCACACAATTCATTAAAAAGCCACCTCCAAACTGTTAGCTGGTTAAAAGTCTATGGTCTTCAGAAAAGGCAGAGCTCAGGCTTCCCTGGTGGTCCAGTGGGTAAAAAGTCCACCTTGCAGTGCAAGGGGCACCAGTTCAATCCCTGGTCCAGGAAGATCCCACGTGCTGCACAGAGGCTGGACCAGTGTGTCCAATTACAAGCCAGCACTCTGGAGCACATGTGCCCAGAGCCAGTGCTCTGCAAAAAGAAAGCCCACTGCAATGGGAGACCCATACACACTGAAGAATAAAAAGATGTATGAAAATAAATATAAAAAAATAAAAGAGGCATGATGGGGAAAAAAATAAAAATAAAAAAGAAATGGCAGAGCTCAACAAGAAAAATAAGCCAGAACAGATAAGACTAGACTAGACTTCACAGATTACTCTGCCATCTTTATTTAGATTTGGTCTTCAAGGTCAAAAGAATGGGAGCATGTCCTGGAAATTTTCAGATCTCACTAGGAGAATAAATAAGAACATACATGAGCACATAACAAAAGTGTTGAACATTTAGATTCAGGAAACACAGATCAATTAGTCACTTTTCAAAGGACAAATTTCTCCATCAGCAAAATGACATAACTAGATATCATGATTTTTAAGGCCACCTCTGAGTCTCAAAGAAGGTCTCTGACATTTATCAAATCCTGCCTCAAAGAAGAAATACAATATGGTATATACTGTGGTAACTATGGAGTAAGAGCATTTATCCAGTTACTAGCAGGGATGTCTTGGAAAAGTCAATTGACCTAATGTCTGCTTTTGACTCTGCAACTGATTAGTGTAATAAGGATTAAACAACAGATTTAATGTGACTGGCACATAGCCATCATTTCATTAAAGATAACCACAGTTATTATTTCATAAACATAAAAAGTGTCTGCTTTTTTATGCTGCTGGGCTTGCCCAAATTGTGCCTTTGGTCTACTTCTCCCTTTCTACCCTTTTAATAATAGTAGCTAACATTTATTGAGTGATTACCACTCTTCTATATACCATCAGGTGTAATGGTATCATTTAATCCTCACAATTCTATGAGGGTAGGAATTCTTCTCACCATTGAATCAATGTGGAAACTGAGTGCAGAGAAATTAAGTAAACAGCCCAAGGTCATATAGCTAATAAAGTGTCAAAATCAAGCATTCAAGCTTTAAAGTTCATGTTCTACCACCTTGCAGTGGCACGTCACCTGGTCCAGGAAGATCCCACGTGCTGCACAGAGGCTGGACCAGTGTGTCCAATTACAAGCCAGCACTCTGGAGCACATGTGCCCAGAGCCAGTGCTCTGCAAAAAGAAAGCCCACTGCAATGGGAGACCCATACACACTGAAGAATAAAAAGATGTATGAAAATAAATATAAAAAAATAAAAGAGGCATGATGGGGAAAAAAATAAAAATAAAAAAGAAATGGCAGAGCTCAACAAGAAAAATAAGCCAGAACAGATAAGACTAGACTAGACTTCACAGATTACTCTGCCATCTTTATTTAGATTTGGTCTTCAAGGTCAAAAGAATGGGAGCATGTCCTGGAAATTTTCAGATCTCACTAGGAGAATAAATAAGAACATACATGAGCACATAACAAAAGTGTTGAACATTTAGATTCAGGAAACACAGATCAATTAGTCACTTTTCAAAGGACAAATTTCTCCATCAGCAAAATGACATAACTAGATATCATGATTTTTAAGGCCACCTCTGAGTCTCAAAGAAGGTCTCTGACATTTATCAAATCCTGCCTCAAAGAAGAAATACAATATGGTATATACTGTGGTAACTATGGAGTAAGAGCATTTATCCAGTTACTAGCAGGGATGTCTTGGAAAAGTCAATTGACCTAATGTCTGCTTTTGACTCTGCAACTGATTAGTGTAATAAGGATTAAACAACAGATTTAATGTGACTGGCACATAGCCATCATTTCATTAAAGATAACCACAGTTATTATTTCATAAACATAAAAAGTGTCTGCTTTTTTATGCTGCTGGGCTTGCCCAAATTGTGCCTTTGGTCTACTTCTCCCTTTCTACCCTTTTAATAATAGTAGCTAACATTTATTGAGTGATTACCACTCTTCTATATACCATCAGGTGTAATGGTATCATTTAATCCTCACAATTCTATGAGGGTAGGAATTCTTCTCACCATTGAATCAATGTGGAAACTGAGTGCAGAGAAATTAAGTAAACAGCCCAAGGTCATATAGCTAATAAAGTGTCAAAATCAAGCATTCAAGCTTTAAAGTTCATGTTCTTAACCACTATGCCATAACCTCTTCAAATAACACACCTAAACAGATAATTCCCAAACCCAGCATCCAGTGCTTTGGACCAAAATTTTAAAACAAGGCTGAAGCCAAGAGGGTATTTGAAGCAGTCAATGGAATTTCTGTCCCTGTGGGTTGGGTCTTATGGGTTGGGTCACTATAGTCAAAGCTGCAAAGACTACTTAAAAAGTACTGTTTTTATACAATAAGTTGATAGTGACACAGCAAGCATCTGGCTAAGCAGCACCTAACCCTACAACACACTGATAGCACAGCTTAGACACCAATGCCATACATCCTTCCTATGACAGAAGACTTTCTTCTGTGCCCATTTAGCCTTATTTCCAATCTCAGATAGACAGCTAACATTCATTAAATGGTTACCACTATTTGAATCCAGGAAAACATAATTACCTTACCAAGGTAACAAAGAATTTAGAATATAGGGCACAGGTCTAATGTTTTTAAAGTCTGCTATTTACTGAGCACTGCGTACATGGTATCTGAATATATGCCTTAAAAATATTATTTCATTTGATCCCCATCTCAATATAGGCACACCATTCAACCTGTTCAACCATAAAGCCATGGAGAGACTTTCCTGGTAGTCCAGTCATTAAGAATTTATCATGCAATGCAGGGGACACAGATTTGATCCCTGGTCAGGGAACTAAGATCCCACATGCTGTGCCACAACTACTGAGCCTGCAAGCCACAAGTAAGAGTCCTATGCACCACAGTTATTATTTCATAAACATAAAAAGTGTCTGCTTTTTTATGCTGCTGGGCTTGCCCAAATTGTGCCTTTGGTCTACTTCTCCCTTTCTACCCTTTTAATAATAGTAGCTAACATTTATTGAGTGATTACCACTCTTCTATATACCATCAGGTGTAATGGTATCATTTAATCCTCACAATTCTATGAGGGTAGGAATTCTTCTCACCATTGAATCAATGTGGAAACTGAGTGCAGAGAAATTAAGTAAACAGCCCAAGGTCATATAGCTAATAAAGTGTCAAAATCAAGCATTCAAGCTTTAAAGTTCATGTTCTTAACCACTATGCCATAACCTCTTCAAATAACACACCTAAACAGATAATTCCCAAACCCAGCATCCAGTGCTTTGGACCAAAATTTTAAAACAAGGCTGAAGCCAAGAGGGTATTTGAAGCAGTCAATGGAATTTCTGTCCCTGTGGGTTGGGTCTTATGGGTTGGGTCACTATAGTCAAAGCTGCAAAGACTACTTAAAAAGTACTGTTTTTATACAATAAGTTGATAGTGACACAGCAAGCATCTGGCTAAGCAGCACCTAACCCTACAACACACTGATAGCACAGCTTAGACACCAATGCCATACATCCTTCCTATGACAGAAGACTTTCTTCTGTGCCCATTTAGCCTTATTTCCAATCTCAGATAGACAGCTAACATTCATTAAATGGTTACCACTATTTGAATCCAGGAAAACATAATTACCTTACCAAGGTAACAAAGAATTTAGAATATAGGGCACAGGTCTAATGTTTTTAAAGTCTGCTATTTACTGAGCACTGCGTACATGGTATCTGAATATATGCCTTAAAAATATTATTTCATTTGATCCCCATCTCAATATAGGCACACCATTCAACCTGTTCAACCATAAAGCCATGGAGAGACTTTCCTGGTAGTCCAGTCATTAAGAATTTATCATGCAATGCAGGGGACACAGATTTGATCCCTGGTCAGGGAACTAAGATCCCACATGCTGTGCCACAACTACTGAGCCTGCAAGCCACAAGTAAGAGTCCTATGCACCACAATGAAAGATCCTGCATGATGCAATGAAAATCCAACATGCCACACCTAAGACCCAATGCAGGCAAATAAATAAATAAAATAAATGAATAAGTTTTAAAAGCACACACACACAACTCATGGAGTCATCTTTGACTTCATTTTTGCTTTTATAGCACAAGATCCATTACCATACCCTGTCATCTTTACCTTCAAAATGCGCATCAAATGCAATCATTTCTCATTACTTTCATCACAACTACTCTCATCCAAGCTACTATCATCTCTTTCCTGAATGAATGCAGTTAGTCTCTTAACAGAGCTTTATTCTGTCTTGCCACCTCTACAGCCTATTCTACACAGAGCAACCAAAAGTGACTGATCCTTTAAGGTCTCACTCACAGTAAAATCTTGCAGTCCTTGCCCCAGCCTGAAAGGTCCGCCTTGCTTTGCCTAATTCGTCTGCTAAACATCCCCACCTTTGCTTGTCTGCTCCAGCCACATTGGAATGACCTTTATTATTCCTCAAAAACACCAACTAGGGCTCCCCTGGTGGTCCAGTGGGTAAGGACACTGCCTTGCAGTGCAAGGGCCGCTGGTTTGATCCCTGGCCTAGGAAGATCCCACGTGCCACAAAGTGGCTGGACCAATGTATCCAATTACTAAGCCGGAGCTCTGGAGCACATGCACCCAGAGCCAGTGCTCTGCGACAACAGAGGCCACTGCGATGGGAGGCCCACACGGGCCAAGGAACAAAGATGGATGAAAAATAGATAGATGAAAGATCAATATAAGTGGCCCACCAGCCCCCCTCCCTCTCCAACCCTCCCCCAAAAAAAGCCTTATAAAAAAAAAAAAAACACCAACTATTCTCCATATCTAGGTAATTTATATTTACTTTCCTTCTAACTGAAATGCTCTTTCTTACTGCATTCAGGACTCTATTCAAAAATTACCTACTAAGAGAGGACTCCTGAATCTTTATAAAATATGAGACTCTATCCTTTCCTATCCCCTTGTTGTTCAGTCATTAAGTCACGTCCAATTCTTTGCGACCTCATGGACTATAGCACTCCAGGCTCCCCTGTACTTCACTATCTCCCAGAGTTTACTCAAACTCATGCTATTGAGTCGGTAATGTCATTCAACAATCTCATCCTCTATTGACCCCTCCTCCTTTAGCCTTCAATCTTTCCCAGCATTAGGGTCTTTTCCAACAAGTTAACTCTCCAAATCAGGTGGTCAAAGTACTGGAGCTTCAGAATCAGTTCTTCCAATGAATATTTAGCATTGATTTCCTTTAGGATTGAGTGGTTTTATATCCTTGGTGTCCAAGGAACTCTCAAGGGTCTTCTCCAGCACCACAGCTCAAAAGTGTCAATTCTTGGGGAAGGAACAGAGGGTGGGAGGCATAAAGGAAGCAGCATGAAGGCCTGTACTATCATAAGTGAAGAAAATAGCTATAGTCATTGCTCTGTGAGAAAGGAGATCCTTCAGGGGTGCTGTGATGGGAGGGGTGGGAAGGGGGGATATACATACCACTAATCTGGGAACATACATATCTGTAAACAACAGAACTCTGTAAAAGTTAAAAGTAAAATAAAAGTTAAAAAAAAAAAGGCAATAAAAAAAAGTGTCAATTCTTTGGCACTCATGCCTCTTTATGATCCAACTTTCATATCCATACACGACTACCAGAAAAACCATAGATTTGACTATACAGACCTCTGTTAGCTAAGTACTGTCTCTGCTTTTTAATACACTGTCTACGATTGTCACAGTTTTTCTTCCAAGCAACAATATCTTTTAATTTCATGGCTATAGTCACTGTTTATAGTGATTTTGGAACCTAAGCAAATACAATCTTTCACTGTTTTCATTCTTCCCCATCTATCTGCCATGAAGTAATGGGACTGGATGCCATGATCTTAGTTTTTTAATGTTGAGTTTTAAGTCAGCTTTTTCACACTCTCCTCTTTCACCTTCATCAAGAGACTCTTTAGTTCCTCTTCACTTTCTGCTATTAGGGTGGTATCATCTGCATGTCTAAGGCTATTGATATTTCTCCTGGTAATCTCAATTCCAGCTTGTGATTCATCCAGCCCAGCATTTCCCATGATATACTCTACATATAAGTTAAATAAGCAAGGTGATAATATACAACCTTAGCATACTCCTTTCCCTGTTCTGAACCAGTCCACTGTCCCATGTCTGGCTTAAATTGCTGCTTTTTGACTTGCATATATGTTTCTCAGGAGGCTGGTAAATGGTCTGATATTCCCATCTCTTTAAGAATTTTCCAGTTTGTTGTGATCCACACAATCAAAGGATCTAGTGAAGTCAATGAAGCAGAAGTAGATGTTTTTCTGAAATTCTCTTGCTTTTTTCTATGATACAATGGATATTGGCAATTTGATCTCTCATTCCTCTGCCTTTTCTAATCCAGCTTATACATCTAGAAGTTCTCACTTCACATCCTGTTGAAGCCTAGCTTGAAGGATTTTGAAACTTACTAAAGGAAGCAGCATGAAGGCCTGTACTATCATAAGTGAAGAAAATAGCTATAGTCATTGCTCTGTGAGAAAGGAGATCCTTCAGGGGTGCTGTGATGGGAGGGGTGGGAAGGGGGGATATACATACCACTAATCTGGGAACATACATATCTGTAAACAACAGAACTCTGTAAAAGTTAAAAGTAAAATAAAAGTTAAAAAAAAAAAGGCAATAAAAAAAAGTGTCAATTCTTTGGCACTCATGCCTCTTTATGATCCAACTTTCATATCCATACACGACTACCAGAAAAACCATAGATTTGACTATACAGACCTCTGTTAGCTAAGTACTGTCTCTGCTTTTTAATACACTGTCTACGATTGTCACAGTTTTTCTTCCAAGCAACAATATCTTTTAATTTCATGGCTATAGTCACTGTTTATAGTGATTTTGGAACCTAAGCAAATACAATCTTTCACTGTTTTCATTCTTCCCCATCTATCTGCCATGAAGTAATGGGACTGGATGCCATGATCTTAGTTTTTTAATGTTGAGTTTTAAGTCAGCTTTTTCACACTCTCCTCTTTCACCTTCATCAAGAGACTCTTTAGTTCCTCTTCACTTTCTGCTATTAGGGTGGTATCATCTGCATGTCTAAGGCTATTGATATTTCTCCTGGTAATCTCAATTCCAGCTTGTGATTCATCCAGCCCAGCATTTCCCATGATATACTCTACATATAAGTTAAATAAGCAAGGTGATAATATACAACCTTAGCATACTCCTTTCCCTGTTCTGAACCAGTCCACTGTCCCATGTCTGGCTTAAATTGCTGCTTTTTGACTTGCATATATGTTTCTCAGGAGGCTGGTAAATGGTCTGATATTCCCATCTCTTTAAGAATTTTCCAGTTTGTTGTGATCCACACAATCAAAGGATCTAGTGAAGTCAATGAAGCAGAAGTAGATGTTTTTCTGAAATTCTCTTGCTTTTTTCTATGATACAATGGATATTGGCAATTTGATCTCTCATTCCTCTGCCTTTTCTAATCCAGCTTATACATCTAGAAGTTCTCACTTCACATCCTGTTGAAGCCTAGCTTGAAGGATTTTGACCATTACCTTGGAAGCATATAAGATGAGAACAATTGTTCTATAGTTGGAACGTTTTTGGCACTGCTCCTCTCTTGAGACTGGAATGAAAACTGACCTTTTCCTATCCCCTAGGCTGCTTTATATTTCTTCCTAAAAGAAGATAACCAGAAACACCTGTTGTTGCTATCTTGTAAATATCTAAGTAAGTTCACGCTCATAGCTTTTAATGAGAACAAGAGAAACTGAGCAACTTCTCAAAACAGAAAAAAGATCAGTAGAGACAAGAAAAAGACAAAAGTCTAGTTAAGAGAACTGAATACTACACTTACATGCAGCATCCCTAAGAAAGACTTAGGCCTCAGAAATGATAGTTTTATGGTACACCAGAAAGAGTACCATGATTTTTCAGCCTCCACAGATTCCTGAACCCCAATGTGACACAGAAGCGAAAACTGGCGTCGTTTAAGGACACACTGTGGATGTCAATAAACATCCATATACTATTTGGAATGAGTCATACTTAGAAAGCTTCCTTCTATTTTCTGTGAATATTATTAGGCTGCTACACTTTGATAGAAACTTTGCAAAGGAAAGAGCTCCCCATAGTGACTGACAGTAAATTTCTCACCAGCACTAAATCATATTTAATTTTAATTAATGAAAAAATTCAAAATATGCTATTTCTTGCTTATCAGGCTTTATATTTAGACTTACAACACATAATCTAGATCAAATTTCTTCTCTTATTCAAATATATAAATATTTCAGATAAAATACAAACTCCTGACCATAATCTTCAAGATTCTTTACGAGCTTGCTCTTGTTTTAAGCACTTTAGCCTCATGTGCCCCCACAGTCCTCTGAATCCCTATGTGCCAGCCTTCTTTTCCAGTTATTCAAAATGTCAAGCTCTCTTACAATTCAGAATCTGTTCCCTTTACCTACAATGCTATTTCCCCTCCTTTCTTCACACTCTGATTCCTTCCAATCTTCAGGTCTCAGTTTGTATGTCACCTTCAAAAAGATGCCTTCTCTGAACATCCTATCTGAAAGCCTCCTGCCTGAAGATTCTCCATCACTGACCTCCTTGATTTCTCTTAGTAAATGGCAGAGTTTTCCAGTTTGAATAAAAAATAAGATCTAAATATATTCTACACAGAAAAACACACTTCAAATTCAAGCAATCTAAGAAAATGTGAAAGTAAAGAGAGGAAAAAGATACACCATGCAAACAGCAACCATAAGAGAACTGCAATTGCTGTTTTGATATTTCACAAAATAGATTTTAAAATCTAGAGACAAAAAGGAACACTTATCAATATAAAAAAGGTATATATATATATATATATGTATATGTGTATATATATATATGTTTGTGTATATATATATAGATATATAGATATATATATAGAGAGAGGTATAACAATTATAACTTTAGGACTTCCCTGGTAGTCCGGTGGTTAAGAATCCACCTTCCAATGCAGGGGACACAGGCTTGATCTTTAGTCAGGGAACTAAGATTCCACATGCCACAGGGTAACTAACTCACGTGCTGCAACGAAAAATCCCACAGGTCTCAACAAAGATCTAAAGATCCAGCATGTTGCAACTAAGGCCTGATGTAGCCAAATTAATCAATTATTTTTTAAAAAGCTCCCAATCAACTTAAGAAAATAATTTCATACACAATGACACTCCCAAACGCATGAGGCAACAACTAACACAACTGAAAGAAGAAACAGGTAAATAGCAGAATAGCTATTCTGAATAACCTGAATAGCTCATTCTTAACAATTAATAGAACAAACATCAGCAGGAATACAGAAGACTTGAAAACATTAAAGTGGCAGAATGTGCCAATACTATGGCACCCTTATGTCATTTTGTCAAAATAAGAATTATTTTGAACTAAAGAAACTAAAAAAAAAAAAAAAACCAGTAATTACAAGTAGGGCACTCTAACCTCTTCTTTTCTCCAAGAAAGCAGAAGTTAAAACTCCTACATGAAAGATGTACTTTATACACTGGGATGAAAGGAACTCTCTAATTCCCAGAGAGTGAAAGAAGAGACCAAGAGAAACCTGTACATAGAGATTTTATTAAAATAACTCAATTTCCTTTCATCTCCCCATATATACTTCAGTCACTTTTTCATATTTTCTACTCTTTCTTTTTTGATACCTAGAATATAAACACTTAGGTCTATGCATTTTGGGATCTTCATTTTCCTATAGGGACTCTTATGTAACTTTAAAACCTGCCTGAAGATTCTCCATCACTGAGATTTCTCTTAGTAAATGGCAGAGTTTTCCAGTTTGAATAAAAAATAAGATCTAAATATATTCTACACAGAAAAACACACTTCAAATTCAAGCAATCTAAGAAAATGTGAAAGTAAAGAGAGGAAAAAGATACACCATGCAAACAGCAACCATAAGAGAACTGCAATTGCTGTTTTGATATTTCACAAAATAGATTTTAAAATCTAGAGACAAAAAGGAACACTTATCAATATAAAAAAGGTATATATATATATATATGTATATGTGTATATATATATATGTTTGTGTATATATATATAGATATATAGATATATATATAGAGAGGTATAACAATTATAACTTTAGGACTTCCCTGGTAGTCCGGTGGTTAAGAATCCACCTTCCAATGCAGGGGACACAGGCTTGATCTTTAGTCAGGGAACTAAGATTCCACATGCCACAGGGTAACTAACTCACGTGCTGCAACGAAAAATCCCACAGGTCTCAACAAAGATCTAAAGATCCAGCATGTTGCAACTAAGCCCTGATGTAGCCAAATTAATCAATTATTTTTTAAAAAGCTCCCAATCAACTTAAGAAAATAATTTCATACACAATGACACTCCCAAACGCATGAGGCAACAACTAACACAACTGAAAGAAGAAACAGGTAAATAGCAGAATAGCTATTCTGAATAACCTGAATAGCTCATTCTTAACAATTAATAGAACAAACATCAGCAGGAATACAGAAGACTTGAAAACATTAAAGTGGCAGAATGTGCCAATACTATGGCACCCTTATGTCATTTTGTCAAAATAAGAATTATTTTGAACTAAAGAAACTAAAAAAAAAAAAAAAACCAGTAATTACAAGTAGGGCACTCTAACCTCTTCTTTTCTCCAAGAAAGCAGAAGTTAAAACTCCTACATGAAAGATGTACTTTATACACTGGGATGAAAGGAACTCTCTAATTCCCAGAGAGTGAAAGAAGAGACCAAGAGAAACCTGTACATAGAGATTTTATTAAAATAACTCAATTTCCTTTCATCTCCCCATATATACTTCAGTCACTTTTTCATATTTTCTACTCTTTCTTTTTTGATACCTAGAATATAAACACTTAGGTCTATGCATTTTGGGATCTTCATTTTCCTATAGGGACTCTTATGTAACTTTAAAATTCTGTTTTTCTCCTGTTAATGTGTCTTATATTAATTTAATTATCAGGTGCATACAGACACCCTAAGATAGCAGATATAAAGTTTTGCTTGCCCTACACTATTAACCAACTTGACTTGGTGTCTACAGAATATTCTATCAAAAACAGCAGAATACACATACCTTTCAAGTTCACGCAAAACATTCTCTAGGAGATGATACTGATAAATATATTTGCAGAGCAGCAATGGAGAAACAGACATAGAGAACAGACTTATGGACATTGTGGGGAGGGAGGAGTGGGTGAGATGTATGAAAAGAATAACATGGAAACTTACATTACCATGTGCAAAATAGACAACCAATGTGAATCTGCTGTAACACTAAGGGAACATACACAGGGACTACATAACAACCTAGAAGGGTGGGATGCGGAGGGAGATGGGAGGGAAGTTCAAGTGGGAGGGGACATATGTGTACCTATGGCTAATTTGGGTTTATATATGGCAGTAAACAACAAAACTCTGTAAAAGTAAAAAAATACACATTCTGTAGGATAGATCATATGCTAGGTCATAAAATACATTTCAATAAACTTTTTAAAGATTTAAATCATTTATTATCCAATCACATGGAATAAAATTAAAAATAAAAAATTGCAAAAAATCTTAGACACCTTAAGATATTTGAAAATTGAACAATATACTTCTCAATAACCCATAGGTCTAAAAGAACTTACAGCAGAAATTAGAAAATATTTTGAACTGAATAAAAACAAAACTACATCAAAATTGATGATGCTTAGTTGCTCATTCATGTCTGATTCTTCGCAACCCCTTTTTTTTTTTCCTTCACAACCCTTTCAACTGTACCCCACCAGGCTCCTCAGCCCATGGGATTCTCTAGACAATACTGGAGTGGGTTGCCCTGCCCTCCCCCAGGGAATCTTCCTGACCCAGGAATCGAACCTGCATCTCCTGTGTCTCCTTCACCGCAGACAGATTCTTTATCCACTGAGGCATCAGGGAAACCCTCAAAATGTATGGGCTGTAGCTTAAAACAATATTTAGAAGGAATGTATAGCTTTAAATGCCTATACCAGAAAACAAAGGTCTCAAATCAATAACCTAAGCTTTCACCTTGTCCTGGGCTATGCTTAGTCACTCAGTCATGTCTCACTCTTTGAGACCCCATGGACTACAGCCCACCAGGTTCCTCAGTCCGTGCGGATCCTCAAAACAAGAATATTGGAGTGGATTGCCATTCTCTCCTCCAGGGGATCTTCCCAACACAAGACTGAACCCTGATCTCCCACACTGCAGGCAGATTCCCTACCATCTGAGCCACCAGGAAGCCCAAGAATACTGGAGGAGGTAACCTATCCCTTCTCCAAGGAATCTTATCAAATCAGGAAACAAAATGAGATCTCCTGCACAGCAGGCAGATTCTTTACCAGCTGAGCTACCAGGGAAGCCCAAGCTTTCATCTTAAGAAACTTTAAAAAAAAAGGAGGGGAGGTAAATTAATCAAAGCAAATAGAAGTAATGAAATAATAAGAATAAGAACAGAAAGGAATGAAATAGAAAACAGAAAAGTATTAGAGAAAACAAAGGAAGCCAAATACTGTTTATTTGAAAAGATGAAGATCAATAAACTTTTATTTGAATGACAAGGAAAAAAAGAGACAATTTTAAAATAGACAAACAAATACAGGATTAAAATAATGAAACAGAACCCTACCCTACAGAAACTTCATGGATTATAAGGGAATATTATAAATATCTTTATGCCAATATAGCAAACAATTTAGATGAAAGAGAAAATTCCTAGAAAAGTACAATTACCAAAATAAACTGAATAAAGTACAGAAAATCTAAATAGATCTATAACAACTAAAGATATTTAATTAGTAACTGAAAATATTACTAGAGAGAAATATTCAGGCCCAGATAGTGAATTCTATCAAACATTTAACTAAAAAATATTAATCCTTCACAAATCATCTCAGAAAACAGAGAACATATCCATATCCACCAAAATGTATAATGTCATTATTACCCAGACAGCATAGTCACACAAAGACATCATATGAAAAGAAAACTACGTAAGTCTCATAAAAATCCTAAATTACTAGCAAACCAAATCCAGCAATATGTAAAAAGGTTTAAATACCATGATTGAGATTTATCCCAAGAATATAAGGCTGGTTTAACATTCAATTAAAGTACAGTATTATCTAGAAAGAAGGATCAAAAACGTCATCACTCAAAAAATGGAGAAAAAGCATTTGACAAAATTCAATACTCACTCATGACTTAACAAACAAGAAAAACTCAACAAAACAAATAGAAAAGAATTTCTTTAACCTTATGAAGCATGTATGAAACTCTCACAGCTGACAAGCTATTTAATGATGAAAGACCAAATGCTTTCCTGCTAAGAACAGGGACAAAATAAGGATATCTACTCTTGCTACATGTATTCTAGCCAGAGGCAGTAATATCTTTTTTCAAAATTAGAAAATAAGACATGAAACTGTCATTTACAGACTACAGGTAGAAAATCCACAGAATTCACAAGACTACTACTAGAACAAGGTATAAAATCAACATATCAAAATAAATTGTATTTATATATACTAACAATGAACATAACAAATGGAATTAAGAAAAAATTCCTAGAAAAGTACAATTACCAAAATAAACTGAATAAAGTACAGAAAATCTAAATAGATCTATAACAACTAAAGATATTTAATTAGTAACTGAAAATATTACTAGAGAGAAATATTCAGGCCCAGATAGTGAATTCTATCAAACATTTAACTAAAAATATTAATCCTTCACAAATCATCTCAGAAAACAGAGAACATATCCATATCCACCAAAATGTATAATGTCATTATTACCCAGACAGCATAGTCACACAAAGACATCATATGAAAAGAAAACTACGTAAGTCTCATAAAAATCCTAAATTACTAGCAAACCAAATCCAGCAATATGTAAAAAGGTTTAAATACCATGATTGAGATTTATCCCAAGAATATAAGGCTGGTTTAACATTCAATTAAAGTACAGTATTATCTAGAAAGAAGGATCAAAAACGTCATCACTCAAAAAATGGAGAAAAAGCATTTGACAAAATTCAATACTCACTCATGACTTAACAAACAAGAAAAACTCAACAAAACAAATAGAAAAGAATTTCTTTAACCTTATGAAGCATGTATGAAACTCTCACAGCTGACAAGCTATTTAATGATGAAAGACCAAATGCTTTCCTGCTAAGAACAGGGACAAAATAAGGATATCTACTCTTGCTACATGTATTCTAGCCAGAGGCAGTAATATCTTTTTTCAAAATTAGAAAATAAGACATGAAACTGTCATTTACAGACTACAGGTAGAAAATCCACAGAATTCACAAGACTACTACTAGAACAAGGTATAAAATCAACATATCAAAATAAATTGTATTTATATATACTAACAATGAACATAACAAATGGAATTAAGAAAAAAATTTAATTAACAATAACATTAAAAAGAATACACTGTACAGAATCAAATGCAACTAAAGTATAAGACTTATACACTGAAAACTAAAAACTGTTGAGAGAATTTTTTAAAACTCTAAATATGATAAAACACTCCATGTTTATGGACTGGAAGGCTTAATTTTCAGTTGGCAACACTCCCCAAATTGATTCAAAGATTCAATACAATCTCTATGGAAATCTCTGCTGGCATTTTTGCAGAAACTGACACGCTGATTCTAAAATTCACATGGAAATGCAAGGGGCCCAGAGTCAACCCAAGCAAACCTAAGCGGCAATTATCAAACAAAAAGCATTTATGTGGTATCAGAGAATTGCAATAAGGGACACACAGATTGGATAGCAACCCAGTGTTTCGTTAGAGGGTAACAGTAAGGTTTTTGAAGGCAGAGAAAGAAGTTTGCATTACAAAGAACTGTAACTGGAGTTGGAGGCAGAAGTTATTCTTGGCTAAGTAAGATTGACTGCTAAGGCCAACACTAGAAGGAAGTAAAAGTTTAGATATTCTTGCAGAGTCCTTAAAATATGTGTGGCTTGGTCCACTTTAAAAGCTCAGTTCCAGGCCTTCCCTGGTGGTCCAATGGGTAAAGAGTCCACCTTGAGGTGCAAGGGGCACCGGTTCGATCCCTGGCTCAGGAAGATTCCACATGCTGTGCAGAGGCTGAACTGGTGCGTCCAATTATGCGTCAGTGCCCTGGAGTACATGCACCCAGAGCCGGTGCTGTGCCATGAGAGAGGCCACTGTAATGGGAGGCCCACATAGGCCAAAGAATTAAGATGGATAAAAATAAATAAATGAAGGACCAATAAAAGAGGCCAAAATTTACAAAAACAAAACAAAACAAAACCTTTTGACATAAGTATCTTTATTGCACCCCTTCACCTCAGAATAACCATAATTTTGAAATTTTTGGCAAAATCTTGAAATGAATGAAGCTTAAGGACTTACATTACCTGAAGGACCAAGGAAGTCTTCCCTAAAGGACATATATGCTTAGCTACCTGAAATAAATTGGCAGACGACTCATTTCCCTTTCCCTAAGGTCAGACTCATAAGTCTATCTTCATCCACCTTCATCCTCAAGAAATACTTCAAGAAGAACATCTAGGCAGGGGTAAGAGGCTGTCTCTATGAGGTGATGTTATAGTTACAGTTCTTGTAACTCTCCCTCTTGAGGTAACCAATTAACAATAACATTAAAAAGAATACACTGTACAGAATCAAATGCAACTAAAGTATAAGACTTATACACTGAAAACTAAAAACTGTTGAGAGAATTTTTTAAAACTCTAAATATGATAAAACACTCCATGTTTATGGACTGGAAGGCTTAATTTTCAGTTGGCAACACTCCCCAAATTGATTCAAAGATTCAATACAATCTCTATGGAAATCTCTGCTGGCATTTTTGCAGAAACTGACACGCTGATTCTAAAATTCACATGGAAATGCAAGGGGCCCAGAGTCAACCCAAGCAAACCTAAGCGGCAATTATCAAACAAAAAGCATTTATGTGGTATCAGAGAATTGCAATAAGGGACACACAGATTGGATAGCAACCCAGTGTTTCGTTAGAGGGTAACAGTAAGGTTTTTGAAGGCAGAGAAAGAAGTTTGCATTACAAAGAACTGTAACTGGAGTTGGAGGCAGAAGTTATTCTTGGCTAAGTAAGATTGACTGCTAAGGCCAACACTAGAAGGAAGTAAAAGTTTAGATATTCTTGCAGAGTCCTTAAAATATGTGTGGCTTGGTCCACTTTAAAAGCTCAGTTCCAGGCCTTCCCTGGTGGTCCAATGGGTAAAGAGTCCACCTTGAGGTGCAAGGGGCACCGGTTCGATCCCTGGCTCAGGAAGATTCCACATGCTGTGCAGAGGCTGAACTGGTGCGTCCAATTATGCGTCAGTGCCCTGGAGTACATGCACCCAGAGCCGGTGCTGTGCCATGAGAGAGGCCACTGTAATGGGAGGCCCACATAGGCCAAAGAATTAAGATGGATAAAAATAAATAAATGAAGGACCAATAAAAGAGGCCAAAATTTACAAAAACAAAACAAAACAAAACCTTTTGACATAAGTATCTTTATTGCACCCCTTCACCTCAGAATAACCATAATTTTGAAATTTTTGGCAAAATCTTGAAATGAATGAAGCTTAAGGACTTACATTACCTGAAGGACCAAGGAAGTCTTCCCTAAAGGACATATATGCTTAGCTCCCTGAAATAAATGGGCAGACGACTCATTTCCCTTTCCCTAAGGTCAGACTCATAAGTCTATCTTCATCCACCTTCATCCTCAAGAAATACTTCAAGAAGAACATCTAGGCAGGGGTAAGAGGCTGTCTCTATGAGGTGATGTTATAGTTACAGTTCTTGTAACTCTCCCTCTTGAGGTAACCAATTAGAAAAACTGAATCATCTGTTCAGTACTTTTTTAAAAATAAACTCTCTCAACTGCTCTCTCTAAACAAAAGACTACTTGCTGTAACAACACAGTTATGTAATTGATACATTATCCAACTTTTATAGCTAAGGAAATAAATGCACAACATTATTAAGTTAACTTGCCCTAAGTCACACTGTTAAGTGGTAGTCTCAGGTTATCTTATTGTCTAACCAGGACACGAAGAACTTAAAAAGTGACTAATCATGTTCTAAGTATTAACTAGCACTGACATAGCATCCAACAAACTCTATAAGGAAGATAAGAGAAGGTCTTTCCTACTGTTTGGAAGAACCCAATGCGCTAAACACTTCAGTGATTTGCCCACGTATAGGCTCTTGTTGACAATTCACTGGTGGCTATCTCCAAACTTGGAATACAGTGTAAGAGAACAGAGAAGAATTTAACTAATTTTTATACAGACCTTGAATTATAGAAATATTTTTCTTTTCACAGATTATACTGAAGTGATTATAAACTGTGGAACTGAAGAACTAAACTCATTTAATCTAAAAGTAGTTTCCCATTGTTATTTTACTGTTGCTGAATGTTCTTAGGAAGAAACCTTGGCATGTCTTTTCCAAAACAATAACAAAAGTCACCACTAAGAGAGAGAGAAAAAGCAAGTCACTCTATAAAATAGAAGAACATTTGCAGAATAAACTACCAATAAAAAGCTTGTATCCAGAAAAAATACAGGATTCCTACAAATGAGTAAGAAAACTCAATAACAAGTGTGTTAGAGACTCAAAAAGAACTCTTAACAGAACATATCCATATAGCAAACAAAAATATGAAAGGTGTCCAGTATTATTCATCATCAGATGAACAGATGAATGCAAAATAAAACTAGAGGATACAACTACCCACTACCAGAAAGTCTGAAATGTGTCTTACAAAATAAATAAATCTTACAAAATATCAGTAAGAACTGTAGTGCAATGGGAACTCTTACATGGTTGGTGAAGTGAAAATACAATTGTTTTGAGAAAGTGGCATAATATAATACATTCCAATGACCCTGTAATTCCCTTCTAATGAAATAAATAGTAATTTCATTCCCCTGAACTGAATATAAATATATGCACAATAAACAAGTACAAGAATACTGACACCAGAGCCAAAGCAATCCTGAGGAAGAAAAATAGAGAAGAAGAATCAGGCTCCCTGATTTCAGACTATAGTACAAAGTTACAGTCATCAAAACATAAGGTACTGGCACACACACACAAAAAAGAAATACTGATCAACTGAATAGGACAGAAAGCCCAGAAATAAAACCATGAACCTATTGTCAACTAATCTATGGAAAAGGAGGCAAGGATATACAATGAAGAAAAGACAGTCTCCTCAATAAGTAATACTGGGTAAACTGGACAGCTACATGTAAAAGAATGAAATTAGAACATTCTCTAAAACCATACACACACAAAAAAAGTAAAATTGGATCAAAGACCTAAATATAAGCCCAGATACCATAAAAGTCTTAGAGGAAAACATGGACAGAAAACTCTCTGACATAAATCACAGCAATATCTTTTTTTGATCTACCTCTGAGAGTTATAAAAATAAAAATAAACAAATGGAACCGAGTAAAACTTGAAAGCTTTTACACAGCAAAAGAAACCATAAACAAAATGATACAATGAGGTATCACCTCACACAAGTCAGAATGACCATCATCAAAAAATAAAAAAAAATCTACAAACGATAAATACTGGAGAAAATGGAGAAAAGGGAACTCTTCTACACTGTTGGTGGGGATAAATATTAGTACAGTCACTGTGGAGAATAGTATGGAGGTTCCTTAAAAAAGTAAAAATAGAAGGACTTCCCTGGTAGTCCAAGATTCTGCATGTCCACTGCAGGGGATGCAGGTTTGATCCCTGATAAGGGAACTAGGATCTCACTTGCCACAAAGTGTGGCCAAAACAAACAAGAAACCCAAACCTAAAAAGAGACCTACCATATGATCCGGCAATCCCACTCTTGGGTATATATATATAGAGAAAATCATTAATTCCAAAAAATATATGCACCCCAATGTTTACAGCAGCACTATTTACAAAAACAAAAAATGGCCCGCAGCAAATAGGAGAAATGGCTTTTCCCTGACCCTTTCTTAATGAAATAAATAGTAATTTCATTCCCCTGAACTGAATATAAATATATGCACAATAAACAAGTACAAGAATACTGACACCAGAGCCAAAGCAATCCTGAGGAAGAAAAAGAGAGAAGAAGAATCAGGCTCCTGATTTCAGACTATAGTACAAAGTTACAGTCATCAAAACATAAGGTACTGGCACACACACACAAAGAAATACTGATCAACTGAATAGGACAGAAAGCCCAGAAATAAAACCATGAACCTATTGTCAACTAATCTATGGAAAAGGAGGCAAGGATATACAATGAAGAAAAGACAGTCTCCTCAATAAGTAATACTGGGTAAACTGGACAGCTACATGTAAAAGAATGAAATTAGAACATTCTCTAAAACCATACACACACAAAAAAAGTAAAATTGGATCAAAGACCTAAATATAAGCCCAGATACCATAAAAGTCTTAGAGGAAAACATGGACAGAAAACTCTCTGACATAAATCACAGCAATATCTTTTTTTGATCTACCTCTGAGAGTTATAAAAATAAAAATAAACAAATGGAACCGAGTAAAACTTGAAAGCTTTTACACAGCAAAAGAAACCATAAACAAAATGATACAATGAGGTATCACCTCACACAAGTCAGAATGACCATCATCAAAAAATAAAAAAAAATCTACAAACGATAAATACTGGAGAAAATGGAGAAAAGGGAACTCTTCTACACTGTTGGTGGGGATAAATATTAGTACAGTCACTGTGGAGAATAGTATGGAGGTTCCTTAAAAAAGTAAAAATAGAAGGACTTCCCTGGTAGTCCAAGATTCTGCATGTCCACTGCAGGGGATGCAGGTTTGATCCCTGATAAGGGAACTAGGATCTCACTTGCCACAAAGTGTGGCCAAAACAAACAAGAAACCCAAACCTAAAAAGAGACCTACCATATGATCCGGCAATCCCACTCTTGGGTATATATATATAGAGAAAATCATTAATTCCAAAAAATATATGCACCCCAATGTTTACAGCAGCACTATTTACAAAAACAAAAAATGGAAGCAAGCTAAATATTCATTGGCAGCTGAATGGATAAAGAAGATATGAAATACACACACACACTGGAATATTACTCAGCCATAAGAAACAATGAAATAATGCTATTTAAAGCAACATGGATAGACCTAGAGATCATACTAAATGAAGTAAGTCAAAAACAAATATACAATATCACTTATATATGGAATCTAAAAAATGATACAAATGAACTTATTTACAAAACAGAAACAGACTTGGAGACACAGAAAACCAACCTATGGTTACCAAAGGGGAAAGGTTGGGGTGAGGGTGATGGGGATAAATTAGGAGTTTGGGACTCACATATACACACTACTATATATAAAACAGGTAATCAACAAAGAGCTACTGTATAGCACAGGAAACTCTACTCAATATTCTGTAATGGTCTATGTGGGAAAAGAATTTGAAAAAGAATGCATGTATGTACATGTATAACTGAATCACTTTGAAACTAACACATGTATATCAACTATACTCCAATATAAAACAAAAATTAATTAAAAATTTTAAAAGAACGTCCTTAAAAAAAGAGAGGAAAAAAAGAACACTCACACCAGAGTTCACTGTATCCCCAAAGTGGAGGAAACTCAAATGTCTTTCAATAGTAGAACAGATAAACAAACTATGGTATACCAGTTTCTATCCAGCTGAACACCACAGAGTACTTAAAAGGACTGAACTATACAAGATACAAAAAAATAACATGGATATATCTTAAAAACAAAGTACTGAGTAAAATAAACTAGATCAAATAGAATACATAGTATATAAGTTCATGAATATAAACTTTGAAAATGGTAAAATTAAAGTATATTGCTAAATTATAAAACTGAACTCTTACAAGACTACTACATTTAAATATATAGTTGAATATACTAAGAACAGGAAAATCTTCAAGATAGCATTAACAAAAATAAACTGTAGAACAATATGTTTACTATGATGCTATTTATGTAAAACAGATTAGTTTAGAGACTTTCCTGGTAGTCTAGTAGCTAAGAATCTGGGCTCCCAGTGCAGGGGAGGGAACTAGATCCCTGGTCAGGAAACTAGATCCAACATGCTCCAACTAAGAGTCCACATGCAGCAACTAAGATTCCTTATGCCATGCCTAAGACCCCAAGTGCTGCAACTAACACCTGACACAGCCAAATAAAAAAAATTTAAGATAATTTATTTGCATAACATATACCTGAGACATTGTTCAACAGACGTTACTGCAATAATGGAAATGTTCTAAAATCTACTGTTTAATTCAGTAGGCACGTGGCTGTTGAACACTTAAAATGTAGTTAATACAACTGATTAACTGAATTTTTAGTTTAATTTGAATTATTCCCAGTTTAAACAGCTTCATGTGGCTAATGTCTACAGTTTGGACAGTGCCTATGCTCACTCAGTCGTGTCTGACTCTGCAACCCTTTGGACTGTAGTCGGCCCAGCTTCTCTGTTCATGGGGCTTGTCAGACAAGAATACTGGAGTGGGTTGCCGTTTCCTCCTTGGGATGACCTTCCGGACCCAAGTTTCAAACCCACATTTCCCTGCAGCTCCTGCCCTGCGGGTGGATTATTTGCCCACAGAGCCATAGGGAAACCTCAGTCATAGATAAATATATAATGATTACTTCCTGAACAGTGATCTGCAATTTGGCAGTACAGACATTTGGGACCTGATAATTCTTTATTGTTGGGACTACACACTGTAGGTATTTAAAAACAAATTTTTTTGATATGGACCATTTATAAAGTCTTTATTGAATCTGTTACATTATTGCTTCTGTTGTTTATGTTCTGGGTTTTTCGGCCTGAGGCAAATGGGATCTCAGCTTCTGAACAGGGGTCAAACATGCACCCCCTGCTTCAGAAGATGAAGTCTTAACCATTGACCACCAGGGAAGTCCCCACACTGTATGTATTTAGAAACATCCCTAGCTCTGTCCTGTAAATGATGATAGTAATCCTTTCAGTAATGATAATCAAAATAATCTTCAGACCTTGCCAAATGTTCCCTGTGGGACAAAGAGTGTCCAGTTGAAAACCACTGCTCTATAGATAGCAGGAAAATGCGGAGGGCGGGGCGGGGGAGAGTAAGACCCATTGTAACATTTTGCTCTACTAAATTGTTTAGCAGTAATGTACATGATATTTATGTAATTAATAATCTAAAAACCAAGACCATTTTTCTCATGGGTAAAATGAGAAGTATCTGCCTAAACTCCAAGGGTACTATAACTGCTAAAACCAAAATGCAAACATTCCAATTTCCTGGAGCAGTGAGATAAAAAACAGAACAATTTAGAGTAGTGGAGAGAGAACATGGAATCTGGGATCACACAGGAGTTTGTAGCTGGGGAAAATGATCAAGTTATTTTTGCCATTAACAAAGGCAAAACAGAAACAGGAGCCACTTATGGAAAGTATAATGCATTCTGTTTGGAATGTATTACCACAGAAGAACGTGTGGGCCCTTTAAACAGAGCTAGAGCTGCTGAGTGGTAAAAGCTAGAATTAAAGATTCAAGAGCCGACAATACATAGGAAGTAATGGAAATCATGGGCCTTCAGGGAAAGCAAAATGGCTACAAAGAAACTGAGCCATAGCTGAGAACTGACAAGGAAGGAGGAGCGGAGAGCTGAGTAGCAGTAGTCAAACAGATAGAAAAGCTAGAAGAGAATTGGTTTGGCTTCTCATGGAAGATAAGGGGGTTTTATGGTTTGTTTTTGTTTTATACTTATTTATTTGGCTGTGCTGAGTCTTAGTTGTGGCATGTGGGATCCAGTTCCCTGACCAGGGATCGAACCCAGGCCCCCTGAACTTGGAGCTCAGAGTCTTAGCCACTGGGCCACCAGGGAAGTCTCTTGTTTTTGTTTTTAAATGGTTAATGTGTTCTTAGCTCTCATTTCTATTAAAAACAACAACAACAACAACATATATTGGGACTTCCCTGGTGGTCCAGTGGTTGAGACTCCATGCTGCCAATGCAGGTGCCCAGGTTCAATACATGGTTGGGGAACTAAGATTTTGCATTCACTGAGCAGAATAGATATAAATAGATATAGTAAATAGACTACTGGCACAGGAACAAAAAAAATGAAATAGAGTTAAATCAGGAGAGTGAGGTCAATCTCAAAGTAGCACTCACTGAGTGCTAACTCTGGAACTGACGAGCATTTTTCTCAATGGTAACATTTTGCTCTACTAAATTGTTTAGCAGTAATGTACATGATATTTATGTAATTAATAATCTAAAAACCAAGACCATTTTTCTCATGGGTAAAATGAGAAGTATCTGCCTAAACTCAAGGGTACTATAACTGCTAAAACCAAAATGCAAACATTCCAATTTCCTGGAGCAGTGAGATAAAAAACAGAACAATTTAGAGTAGTGGAGAGAGAACATGGAATCTGGGATCACACAGGAGTTTGTAGCTGGGGAAAATGATCAAGTTATTTTTGCCATTAACAAAGGCAAAACAGAAACAGGAGCCACTTATGGAAAGTATAATGCATTCTGTTTGGAATGTATTACCACAGAAGAACGTGTGGGCCCTTTAAACAGAGCTAGAGCTGCTGAGTGGTAAAAGCTAGAATTAAAGATTCAAGAGCCGACAATACATAGGAAGTAATGGAAATCATGGGCCTTCAGGGAAAGCAAAATGGCTACAAAGAAACTGAGCCATAGCTGAGAACTGACAAGGAAGGAGGAGCGGAGAGCTGAGTAGCAGTAGTCAAACAGATAGAAAAGCTAGAAGAGAATTGGTTTGGCTTCTCATGGAAGATAAGGGGGTTTTATGGTTTGTTTTTGTTTTATACTTATTTATTTGGCTGTGCTGAGTCTTAGTTGTGGCATGTGGGATCCAGTTCCCTGACCAGGGATCGAACCCAGGCCCCCTGAACTTGGAGCTCAGAGTCTTAGCCACTGGGCCACCAGGGAAGTCTCTTGTTTTTGTTTTTAAATGGTTAATGTGTTCTTAGCTCTCATTTCTATTAAAAACAACAACAACAACAACATATATTGGGACTTCCCTGGTGGTCCAGTGGTTGAGACTCCATGCTGCCAATGCAGGTGCCCAGGTTCAATACATGGTTGGGGAACTAAGATTTTGCATTCACTGAGCAGAATAGATATAAATAGATATAGTAAATAGACTACTGGCACAGGAACAAAAAAAATGAAATAGAGTTAAATCAGGAGAGTGAGGTCAATCTCAAAGTAGCACTCACTGAGTGCTAACTCTGGAACTGAGAAATCACTGATCAATGGCCCTACAAATCATCAAAGAAGGAAGGTTCTTGCTAAAACACCAATAACAACCTTGAACCCTCACTCACCTCTATCATTCTTGTCTCCCTACTCAGGGCTTTTACCAAGGGGCAGGCATCAGACCTGTACTCAAGAGGAGAGGGGCAGGCTACTCTCTCACTGGCAAGCACTTTCTGAAAGGTCTCCAGAGGACCCTAATCTCTGACCAGGCTAAGGAATATCCCAGTTGGACTGTGATACACAAAATCTACACAGTTAATCAGAAACCTCTTCTTTGGATTCCAGGCTTATCAATACAGACCAAGTTTCTATAAGTCAGTCTGGTGGACTGCTGTGAGTTATTGATCAACAGAGACTGGAATACAATCCATTCTCATGGAAAAGCTCTAAATCTGATGTATATCTATGAAAACATACTTTTTCATACTTGAGGAAATCCTAACTCAAAATCAGAACTGTTGAACTGTAGCGGGTCGGGGAAACTCTGAAACCATACGCAAAAATTAGTGCACACATTTTTGAGGACAAAGTCCTTAATTTCATAAGATTCATAATGGAGTCTGTCATCCCAAAGGTCAACAGTCCCAATAAATGTACTTTTTGTTTTACCTCAGGCCCTATTTATGATCATTCATTGAATAATTTGCAACATCCATTCCAGACGTATGTGCAAGTCCCAAGTTGGTATGTTCCCTAGGAAGCTGGTCCTAAGGTCTAGAACAAAACTCGAGAGAGAGATGTGAGTGCAGTTTAGGATATAAGCATATAAATGATTATTACCGCATTGAGAGAAAGACCCTTCCTCTTACAGTATAATTCTGCGAAGAGAAAACATGAACTAGAGAACATACACAAGAGAAATGTGGGCCAGCGAAGAAAAGCTAGCAGGGAGGCTAGGAAAGAAAGAAAAAATCAAGAATCCTTAAGTTGTTTTTCCTTCATCGAATAAAAAAACCTCAAAAGCGTCTACTACTGAGTATGACCACTAGGAGGACCCGGAACGCTTCAACAGACAATCTCAGGCAATTAGTTACGATAGATTAACGATGTCAAAAAATAAAAAATGGGAGGTGAGAGGACAGTAAATATAAAGTTTTAAGTAGCCTGCCAATGAAATCTGGAGACGGACCAGAGGACAGCTGGGAGCACATCAGGAATGTTGGCTATGGCTTCAGCGAGGCCTAGGGGTAGAAAATTCATGAAGCAAGGAGAAGAAAGAGGCTGACATTTTAAAGCATATTATCAGCGACAAGAGACCATCCGAGGGGGGTTGCTGACCTCCTATATTATAAAAGTACATTCAGAAACACACCAAAAAGGTCCTTTAAAACACAAAACTTCGGGTCTGCCAAATACCCGTGGCTTTTTGCTTCCCATTACTCTCTTAACCCCCAACCACTTTACACTCAAAACAAATTTCCCCCGAGTTTTAAGAAAGAAAACAATCTTCACGAAAGTTTAAAGACTTCTTCAAAGCGCCCTCAGCATTGTAAATGACGTCCCAGGCTGCGCTGGGCACACCCCACACCTCCCTCAGGGCGCGGCCTCCACGCCATCTGCGCGCCGGCGTTCCCTCCCTGGGACCTGGTCCCACAGTCCCACACCGCGCGCAGCATGCCGGCCCTGAGGGGCTGCTCCGTCAAGGATGTCCCGATAGAGAGGCGGGCTAGCGGCCTAATACAGAGACTGCCTCATCCTTGAAACCCCCTGCCACAGCTCTCACCGCCTCTTCGCTCGAAGCACACGCAGCAGTATCGAAGCCTTCTCGGAAACCTCTCCAGAAACCTCTGGCCCCGCCCTTCTCGCAGCAAGTCCCGCCCCTTCCCCCAGGCTGCCCACAGGCCCGCCCCATCCGGGTACTTCGCTCTGGGGCTCAAGTGACTTTTTTTTAAATTTTAACGTTTATTTTTGTTTTCCTTTTTACTTTTACAGAGTTTTGTTGTTTACACGTAGGTATATCTGAGAGAGAGCCGCTGGTAGACAAGTGATAGAGAAGTCAGAAAACAAAGGTCCTCCCCTTCAGGGAGTTTCCATTCAAGTTGAGTCAAAACCTAATACACAGGGCTTCCCTGGTGGTCCAGTGGGTAAGGACACCGCCTTGCAGTGCAAGGGGCGCCAGTTCGATCCCTGGCCTGGGAAGATCCCACGTGCCGCAGAGCGGCTGGACCCATATGTCCTCTGGAGCGCATACTCCCAGAGCCGGTGCTCTGCAGTGACAGAGGCCACTGCGATGGGGCCGAAGAGCAAAAATGGATGAAAATAGATCAATGAAAGACCAATAGAAGTGGCCAGACAGACACTGCTGTACCAGGCGAGATGAGAGGCACTTGGAAGCCTGGGTGTAGGATCCTGATGAGAGAAGAGAGTTAGTTAGGCTCCCAAGTAACCTCTAGGACTGCTATCCTCCTAGGTGTCTTATGCTTACCTGTCTCTGCTGTCCCCTCCTAGGTTTCCCCCACGCTCAGTGGTATCTCATTTTGGCCGAGGTCAGAGTGGAGATATAAGTACAGATAGGAAAGTCAGGAGAGATAGGAGAGTTATGAGACAGAAAGGTGTGGGTTAAGAGAGGGACAGTGCACAGTGCTGGGGAGCAGACGAGGTGCAGTACAAGTGTTGTGGGATTCATGTAGAGCAGTCTTGAGCACTGGGCCAGAGTGAGGAAGGGTAGGATCTATACCTCTTTACAAGAGGATCCCTTCTGAGAGCTACGAGGGAAGTAGAGGCACAGGTTGTCAGGAAGTTAGGTAGGGAGTAGCTTCTAAGAGCCTACGGTCATAAGTTCGATTCTTTTTTGTTTCCAGAAAGAAGCTCTAGCCAATTTGTACAACTTGAAAAATTGTACATGATTGACTTACCACCGGTCTGTTCCAGCATGCTTCTAATGATATCAGAATCACTTGGATCAATGATAGCCAGGGTGCATACTCTATAGTATTCTTCACATGCTGTGCACAGTTCAATATTATTGCCACGGTAGTGATGGGCACCCGTTTTGGCCAACATGGCATAATACTCTATTTCAGAATTCCTCAAGGCTGGGCAGTTGCTGGCAAGGATGACCAGTTCTGTCTTGCCTTGTCTGATCATTTTCAGAGTCTTCTTGTACCCCAGCATGTACATCCCACTTTTCATAACCAGCCGGTGTCTGGAGTTGATCAACTCCAGTGACTTTTTCATCTTCTATGCAGCCACCATCTTCCTGCTTTAGGTATGGGACTCCCCCAACCAAGGGCAGCCACCAAGATGGCCAGGAGGAGAAAGGAAAGAGTTCCCTCTATGCCAAGCTCTTCCCCACGGGACTATGACTGGAGTGACAGAGGCCAAGATTTCAATGAAAGACCAATAGAAGTGGCCAGACAGACACTGCTGTACCAGGCGAGATGAGAGGCACTTGGAAGCCTGGGTGTAGGATCCTGATGAGAGAAGAGAGTTAGTTAGGCTCCCAAGTAACCTCTAGGACTGCTATCCTCCTAGGTGTCTTATGCTTACCTGTCTCTGCTGTCCCCTCCTAGGTTTCCCCCACGCTCAGTGGTATCTCATTTTGGCCGAGGTCAGAGTGGAGATATAAGTACAGATAGGAAAGTCAGGAGAGATAGGAGAGTTATGAGACAGAAAGGTGTGGGTTAAGAGAGGGACAGTGCACAGTGCTGGGGAGCAGACGAGGTGCAGTACAAGTGTTGTGGGATTCATGTAGAGCAGTCTTGAGCACTGGGCCAGAGTGAGGAAGGGTAGGATCTATACCTCTTTACAAGAGGATCCCTTCTGAGAGCTACGAGGGAAGTAGAGGCACAGGTTGTCAGGAAGTTAGGTAGGAGTAGCTTCTAAGAGCCTACGGTCATAAGTTCGATTCTTTTTTGTTTCCAGAAAGAAGCTCTAGCCAATTTGTACAACTTGAAAAATTGTACATGATTGACTTACCACCGGTCTGTTCCAGCATGCTTCTAATGATATCAGAATCACTTGGATCAATGATAGCCAGGGTGCATACTCTATAGTATTCTTCACATGCTGTGCACAGTTCAATATTATTGCCACGGTAGTGATGGGCACCCGT
Organism: Tragulus kanchil; assembly: GCA_022376925.1. Taxonomy (NCBI): domain Eukaryota; kingdom Metazoa; phylum Chordata; class Mammalia; order Artiodactyla; family Tragulidae; genus Tragulus; species Tragulus kanchil. The sequence goes on along the minus strand of JAIOJX010000029.1, from coordinate 48,060,498 downwards.
TTTGGCCAACATGGCATAATACTCTATTTCAGAATTCCTCAAGGCTGGGCAGTTGCTGGCAAGGATGACCAGTTCTGTCTTGCCTTGTCTGATCATTTTCAGAGTCTTCTTGTACCCCAGCATGTACATCCCACTTTTCATAACCAGCCGGTGTCTGGAGTTGATCAACTCCAGTGACTTTTTCATCTTCTATGCAGCCACCATCTTCCTGCTTTAGGTATGGGACTCCCCCAACCAAGGGCAGCCACCAAGATGGCCAGGGAGGGAGAAAGGAAAGAGTTCCCTCTATGCCAAGCTCTTCCCCACGGGACTATGACTGGAGTGGAAGTCTTTTCTTTTTTTTCTTTAAATGCATTTCACTTCATCGTAAAGCAGTGTTCCCAAGCTTCCCATGACACAGCATACCCTGAGGGTGGAGAATTAATGGCCAAGCACACTTGGGAACCTAATGAGAAAGCACTAGTGTAGAAAACCAGGGCAGCATCTTCATAGCAGAAAAGAGCCACGTTCAGTAGCTGTGTTGGAGTGTGCCAAGCTCATGGCCCTCACTAGCTTCCTGCAGATGAGCCCCATGGAGCCAAGACCCAGCTCCTCAGGGTCTCCAGGGCCCCTCCTGGCCGTGCAGACCCTGCCTCAGATCACCCAGCTGCCAGTGGTGGCCTGGATGCTGTCTCTGCCCGGACCCATCTCTCCCAGGGACCCTGGACACCCAAGGTCCGTGGCTCCTCCAGGGGTCAAATGGGCCCCCTACTTCTCTGGCCAGGTTCTGTTCATCAGAAATGTGTAGGAGTGCAGGCTCCTCAAACTAATTATTCCTTCATTGATTTCTTTACTTACTTTTGGAAATCAAAAATTTCAGTCTGTTTTCTGGTGGCCATCTGTGGACTCGTCTGTGTATGTTCATTTGGCCTGGATGCAGAGTACATACCAGAAACTTCCTTGTGTTGACAGACATCTCTTTGTGGAGGTAGGACTGTAGTAGATGTTTTGCAGGATTAGGGTCCAGGAGTCTTGAGTACTGGGCTAGTGTCACAAATGGTGGATTCCACACCACTTTAAATGGAGGATCCCTACAGAGAGCTACATGGCATAATACTCTATTTCAGAATTCCTCAAGGCTGGGCAGTTGCTGGCAAGGATGACCAGTTCTGTCTTGCCTTGTCTGATCATTTTCAGAGTCTTCTTGTACCCCAGCATGTACATCCCACTTTTCATAACCAGCCGGTGTCTGGAGTTGATCAACTCCAGTGACTTTTTCATCTTCTATGCAGCCACCATCTTCCTGCTTTAGGTATGGGACTCCCCCAACCAAGGGCAGCCACCAAGATGGCCAGGGAGGGAGAAAGGAAAGAGTTCCCTCTATGCCAAGCTCTTCCCCACGGGACTATGACTGGAGTGGAAGTCTTTTCTTTTTTTTCTTTAAATGCATTTCACTTCATCGTAAAGCAGTGTTCCCAAGCTTCCCATGACACAGCATACCCTGAGGGTGGAGAATTAATGGCCAAGCACACTTGGGAACCTAATGAGAAAGCACTAGTGTAGAAAACCAGGGCAGCATCTTCATAGCAGAAAAGAGCCACGTTCAGTAGCTGTGTTGGAGTGTGCCAAGCTCATGGCCCTCACTAGCTTCCTGCAGATGAGCCCCATGGAGCCAAGACCCAGCTCCTCAGGGTCTCCAGGGCCCCTCCTGGCCGTGCAGACCCTGCCTCAGATCACCCAGCTGCCAGTGGTGGCCTGGATGCTGTCTCTGCCCGGACCCATCTCTCCCAGGGACCCTGGACACCCAAGGTCCGTGGCTCCTCCAGGGGTCAAATGGGCCCCCTACTTCTCTGGCCAGGTTCTGTTCATCAGAAATGTGTAGGAGTGCAGGCTCCTCAAACTAATTATTCCTTCATTGATTTCTTTACTTACTTTTGGAAATCAAAAATTTCAGTCTGTTTTCTGGTGGCCATCTGTGGACTCGTCTGTGTATGTTCATTTGGCCTGGATGCAGAGTACATACCAGAAACTTCCTTGTGTTGACAGACATCTCTTTGTGGAGGTAGGACTGTAGTAGATGTTTTGCAGGATTAGGGTCCAGGAGTCTTGAGTACTGGGCTAGTGTCACAAATGGTGGATTCCACACCACTTTAAATGGAGGATCCCTACAGAGAGCTACATGGGAAGGAGCAGGCAAGCGCTATCAGGATGCTGGGTAGAATAGCAGTTAGGGAGTAGCTTCCTGAAAGCCTAGGGTCACGGCTCTGATTCTTGTTTTGGGCAGCAGGGAGAGGTCTAGCATTACTTTATTGATTTATTTACCTTTGGAAACCATTTGTTTGACTCTGTAATCTCAAGGCTCTCATCAGGTTGTCATTTGTTGACTTGTGTATGTATGTTCAGTTGGCATGGAGAAACAGTGCAAGCCATAAGCTTCCTACTGATGAAAGCCTTCTGTTTGTATGTCACTATGACTTCTCTTCATTAGACCCTATAGACACGTGACCTGGAGACTCAGGACACGTGACCGTACACAGGCAGGATAAGACACTGCTGCGCGAGGATGCTAGGCACTCAGGAGCCTGGGCATAGGATCCTGATGAGAGGAGAAGAGAGCCAGGCTCCCAGGTAACCTCTGGGACTCCTATGCTCCTAGGTTTCCTACCCTCACCTGGCTCTCCTCTCCTCTCCTAGGTTTCCCCCATGCTCACTGACATCTGTTTGGCTGAGATCAGAGTAGAGATGTAGGTAAAAATAGGAAAGGCAGGACAGGTAAGAGAGTTACTAGACTGAACAATGTGGTGGGGGAAGGGGAGGAGAAGAGGGAGGAGGGAGAAGGGGAGGGGGAGGAGGAGGAGGCCCCTATCGGCCGCAGTCACCTCTGCATACGCAGCGGTCAGGTCGATGAGGCGGCCTTGGTGGACCCAGGGAAGGCAGGCAGCTTTCTCTCCCATGTGAATTAATGTTTAGGTTTGGAAGATAATATAAAGGATGTCCAGTTAAATTTGAAGTTCAGATAAGCAACGAATAATTTTGTAATATCTCTCATGCAAAATTATTCACTGTTCATCTGAACTTAAAGTTTAATTGGGTGCCATGTGTTTTTGTGAAATCTGGCAACTGATGTTAATGTTCAGATGCTAGGTTTCAGAAACAAGAACGATGGTATGCCAAGCCATATTAGCATCTGAGGCAGAAGAAATCGCATGCCTCTCATACATATGTCCTTGTGTATTTTTTTATTAAGTGTTCCCAAAGTAGTAAAATTAGTTGAAAATATTGCAAAATTGAAAAGATTGGTGTATTAAAATTCAGTTATTTTTAAGTCTGAATATTTTTATACCAGAAATAAAATTACTATGGCCTACGTCCCAAACTTGTCAGTAAAAATTTCAAAATTTTTTAAATACTTGGTCGACTCTCTTGACCAACTGCAATCTTAAATTATCTTTTTTTAATTTTTGACCATTTCTATTGGTCTTTCATTCATCTATTTTCATCCATCTTTGTTCTTTGGCCTGTGTGGGCCTCCCATCACAGTGGCCTCTGTCACTGCAGAGCACCAGCTCTGAGCACGTGCGCTCCAGAGCTCGGGCTCAGTAATTGGACACATGGGTCCAGCCACTCCACTGCACGTGGGATCCTCCCAGGCCAGGGATCAAACCGGCGCCCCTTGCACTGCAAGGCCGTGTCCTTACCCACTGGACCACCAGGGAAACCCCTTTAATTATCTTAAATGTAGCTTCAGTTTACTGAAACTTTGTTTGTAGGATGCCAGTCACTGGTATTTAGAACAAAATTCCCTCCACGGGCCACCACTTACAAGTTTGGGTAAGACTGCACTATGAAAAATTCATGAATCAGTTTCAGAGGACTCAAACACAATGCCGACTTTATGTTACAAGTCATTGCTATTGTATGCTTCTTAAAACTACTTCTGGTGAAATTTCTACAAGATTTAAATTATCGACTATTAAAGAGGATGCTTTTTATAAATCCGTATATTCATAGAAAATCACCTTTCTACAGATAAAAATTCAAAAGATCTGAAGACACTTCACTTGATAAGTTCATATCTAGGATCTCTATAATCTCTTTGATTTCTATTTGATAAACTTTTTTATAATAATGAATGAACCCATCCAATAACTTGTACATTTCCGATCTCTTTTTGTTTTTAATTTCAGGAAGTATATTCATAGCTCTTGCTAAAGTTTAACATTAGTCATACATAAACTTTCAGTTATTCGCTTTCATTTGTTACAAGCAAAGTATGCAGCTTTATATATAGTCATGACTTTTTAAAAAACATTTTTTTAGTTCAAAATATCCCAAACAGATAAGTTACATAAAAATTTGTAATATCAGGTTTCCCTGATGGTCCAGTGGGTAAGGACACCACCTTGCAGTGCAAGGGACGCTGGTTCGATCCCTGGCCTGGGAAGATCCCATGTGCAGTGGAGTGGCTGGACTGATGTGTCCAATTACCGAGCTGGAGCTCTGGAGCGCATGCATCCAGAGCCAGTGCTCTCTGACAACAGAGGCCACTGCGATGGGAGGCCCACACGGGCCAAAGAGCAAAAATGGATGAAAATAGACAAATGAAAGACCAATGGAAGTGGCCTGCCCAGCCCCCTCCCTCCCCAGCACCCCCGAAATTCATATGAATTAGAAAAAGACTTGAACAAAGATGAAACCTAAAACTAATAAACATACAAAAAGGTGTTCAGTCATTAATAATCATGGTATGATTATACATTTGATATAATACTACTATACATATAACAAGCTAGCTAAAATGCAAGAATATGACAATACCAGATAATGGAGAAGGTTGGTGTCGACAGTACAAAATTCTACTCACCCCTGGTGGCAATGTGCACAACCACTTTGGAGCACATTACATGCTAAAGTTGAAGACTCATCTACTAAGACCCACAGCTTCCACTTCTAGATATATATTCTACAGAAATGTTTATTTGTATCAGATATTATGTATGAAAATGCAATAGTAGCCTTATTAATGAAAGACTGCAACCAACCCAAATGTATATCAACAGTATATTAGTATATTCTGGTACTGTCCTACAGTAGATGCTAACCAAACTGAACTACACAAATTAACATGAACTACAGCTGCACAACAACATGAATGAATCCTACGAACAACTATCAAAAAAGCCAAACACCTCCTAAAGTATACTCAGATTTCACTACAAAAAGTTCAAAGTCAGGGAAAACAAAGTAACAGTTACTTATTTAGGGATATAGACATGCATGGTAAAACTACAAAGAAAAGCAAAGGCACAACCACCACAAATCACTGGACAGTGGCGACCACGGAGGCACTGGGGCAGGTCAGAGATGTGAGCATGGCAGGGCTCACAGGGGCTCCTGAGGTGTACGTCTGGAAATAATCTCTTCTCCAGCCCAGGGAGGGTGACACGGGTGCTTATGCGCACCTTCATGTTCTTTGAACTGTACATTTGTGCATCACCAACAATTCTGTGTCTATACCTCAAAATTTTAAAGTAAGATTTTTCAAATTATTAACAGCATCGCAACCATGGACATACATGATCTCTATGTTCTCTGAGATGCAAGGACTGTCTCCCTCACTTTCGAGAAAGGACACTGATGCTCAGAGGAAAAATAAGTGCTGAAACCTGACGTAGAACCTAACATCAAGGTTTGCCTCTCAAGTATTCATCACCCAGATTCTGCCTGTATAGAGAAGATACATAGGAAATGGTGAATTTGATGAATGCTCCCTGTTTTTTAAAAAAAAAGAAAAAAAGAAAAAAACTCCAGTAAGGTCTTTAAGGCTTCTGGGAAACACATTTTATTTTTTGGTTAAAGCCACATTAATAGAAATTCCATAGAAACAAGCATGTAAACAAGGTATCAGAACTTTGGTTCACTGAAATATCTCACACCTAAAGCATCTGAGGTACCAAAGCACCTTGCTAGGTGCCAGACCACCTGACTCTGCTCCAACCCTACCCGTGTGGCCAGAGATAGCACAGGCTGGCCAGAGAGGCTGAGACCCAGGTCACCCAGGACCTTCCCAGTCCACTCTCTACTTCACACAAATATTCACGCCTCCAAAGACCCGCCTGATGGGACTGGAACATTAGAGGGGGGTCTGTCACGTTGAACTTGAAGACAACATGGGCTGTGGGGCCAGGAAGGTGAAGGGCAGAAAAGGATGTCAGTCAACTTCTGTTGATCCACATGGCCTCAAGAATTCCTGTCCTCGTTCATGGAACCACTTGTTGGAGACTGTGAACACACAGAAAAGTATATTACAATCCTGTTGACTAGTTGAGCAGCCTAAATGAATGATTCCTTCATTCTGAAGGAATTCTACACTGGCCCTGGGAATCAGACATGAGTAAGACCTGGTTTCGGGCATCAAGTTGCTTATGAGGAAAAGAGATCATACAAAAGTCTGTCAGTGACACAGGATATATGTGTGTAGGTTGCCACGGAAATAAAATGAGAGAGCATCTAACCATGTGGAGGAAGAGGAACCCCCAGGGAAGGGACAGAAAGTTGAACAGGAGCTATCCAGGGAAGGAGATGAACAGAGTAGGTGGTTCCCGTAGCAAGGGGGGCTGGGAAGTGGGAGTAGGATGAGAAAGAGAGAAAGGCATGATCCACACTGGTGTGTGTCAAGGACCCCCACAAGCCTGACACTACTGAGACATGGTGGGTGGGCACTGAGGGCCAGGAGATGAGGAAGCCTGTCAGGACTGTGGGGGTTCTGGATGTCAACTTCAGGAGCTCTGGGCCAGCGGATCAATCTTGTGTGTTGCAGGCAGCATGGAAGCAGAGCTGGTGACAGCACTATTACCTAAATTTGTGTCTTAAATGCTCACAAACCACGGTTTTCATTTCATAGACTCACAATGAATTAAAATAATTGATTTTAATGTACTAGTGAAGTTATAGTACTTTAAAAATACAATCTATAATAATTAAAGTAATACATGTATTTGGTTGAAAGAAAAACAAACTGTTCTACAAGGTTTATAATACACAGCAATCTCTTATCTATCCTTTCACACTGCCAATCCCCATTTCCATAGAAAATTCAACTCCTTTGTCTCTTGTAATATTTATCCTCATTTTTCTTTTTTTTTTTTTAGTTTTAGCATTTACTCCCCCACATCACCCTCTTGGAACTGTCTTCATTGAAGTTCAACAGGAAACAGTGCTGACGGAGAAGGTGCTGGCTTTCCCATGGTGAAGTAGCTGTTGGAGCTGCTTGGGAAGAATATGTGCCTCTGGGGACCACAGAGATGCCTGCATGTGGGCAGCAGGAGGCTGGCCAACTGGCCCGCCACCAATCCAATTGCTTTTGGAGCAGGTGCCCAGATTGCTGCCTGAGTCCTTCACAAAGGTGGGGGCAGGGCCTGCACCTCCTCTAGGCACTCGTCATAGGCCTCCCGGTATTCCTCATGGGGCTTGACCATTATCACACAGGTGGGGCGCTTGGAGCCAGCAGGTGCACCCGGGTCCGTCTTAGAGGGGATATAGACATAGGGAAAATTCCGGTCTTCACACATAACTGGGAGATGGCAGTATACCTCGATGGGTAATGTGTCTCCTGCCAAAACCATAATCCCTTTTTCGCCTTTGTTGATAAATTTCTGAACCTCCTTCACCCTACGCCGAATCTGCTTCTGCTTCACGGCTTTCTTGATGCATTTGTAGAGCTTCCGCGTGAGGCGGCAAGAAGCCAGAGGCTGCGTGATGGGGTTCAGATTTACCAGTAGTTCATGGTACATGCGCTCCCCACAGCACGCGTCTGCCTGGGCCTCTGGCCCATCCGGATCTGCCTTTATCTTGGTCGTGGCAGCGGTCGGGGCAACCTCCTCATTTTTCTAAATAACATACTTATAATGCTATTTCTTGACTTCCAACTTTAGATCTTATGTTGATAGTCTACCGTGGAAGATGGGAGACTTAGAAATTTTTATGCCACTCTCAAAATACATATTTCCTCTTCCTATTCCCTAATACAGTTAAACCACAAGTCCTAGTTAACATTAAATGCTTACATTATTATGTCATGAAAATATTACCCACACCTGAGCTGCCTAATAGATTATACAGTTGACCCTTGAACAACACATTTGACTGGTCAAGTCCACTTATATATGTGGATTTTTAAAAAGATTTATCACTGGGATCATACATATCTGTAAACAACAAAACTCTGTAAAACTAAAAAGTAAAATAAAAATTAAAAAAAAAAGATTTATCGCTTTACTTTTTAATTTAAATTATTCCATTTTTGCTTTGCCAGATCTTCGCTTCTGTCAGTAGGCTTTCTCTAGTTGTGCAAAAGGGCGCTACTCTCTAGCTGTGGTGTGCAGACTTCTCGCTGTGGTAGCTTCCCTTGTTAGGAAGCATGGACCCTAGGTGCACGGGCTTCAGTAGATGCAGCATGTGGAATCTTCCCAGTCCAGAAATTGAACATGTGTCCCCTGCACTGGCAGGCAGACTCTTAACCCCTGGACCACCAGGAAAGTCCTATATGCAAATTTTTTCAATAGTAAATATTACAGTACTGCATGATCCACAATTGTCTGAATTTGCAAATGCAAAACCCTGGATAGGGAGGAACTGCATATATGGAGGGCCAACTATAAATTACACATGGATTTTCAACTATGCAGAGAGTCAGCACCCCTAAACCCTGCTTTACTCAAGGGTCAACTGTACTTACATTTCCTTTCTGGTACAACTTTTTTCTTTTTTTCTTTTTCATTTGTTTAATTTTCTATGAACCTATCACTATTTATCCCACTGCCTCTCCAAGAAGGCTATAAACTCAACTCTTTGTGATTACTTCCTGTCACATCCTGTTTCAAGGCTCTCCATGACTTACCACAGCTGCTTCCAAAACAAAGCTCAACATTCAGCCTCCACAGTTTGGTTTCAGCCTCAAGCCTCGTCTCTCAGCTCCTATGCCACAGGCCTCTCCTTGAGCAAGAGTTAAAGGCAGCTGGTCCCCACACTTATGATGCTGGCTTTGACCTGTACCTTGTCCATGTGGGCTTTACTTGCCTGGGACACCCGTTCCTCTTTCTGTTTCCACTTCTACCCCACTGTAACCTGAGAACCCTTGCCAGAGTTCACTCTTCTGGGAGCCATCTTGGACCTATGATGCCTGTGTAGCCATTCTTCCATGGGGCTTCCTTAGCTCTCTAGCCACCTCTAGAAAGTGTTTCAACCAGCTGTCTTAGCACATAACCAGCTGAGTGGACAGCTGCAGGAGTGGATAGGACTACCAGTTATCAAGGAAAAACAAAACCCAAAACTCTCCAAAAGGAGAGCTTTGTGAAAATTAAGCAGCAATTGTCTTCCAGTTCAGCATCTTAGGCTGACCATTAAGGCCCACAGGCCAATACCACACCTTAAGCCACTCACCCCACTTGCAGCCCACAAGCACAGGGCAGGCAGCATGTCTGTTCGTGTAGCTTCCCTTGTTAGGGGAAGGGGCATGGACCCTAGGTGCACGGGCTTCAGTAGATGCAGCATGTGGAATCTTCCCAGTCCAGAAATTGAACATGTGTCCCCTGCACTGGCAGGCAGACTCTTAACCCCTGGACCACCAGGAAAGTCCTATATGCAAATTTTTTCAATAGTAAATATTACAGTACTGCATGATCCACAATTGTCTGAATTTGCAAATGCAAAACCCTGGATAGGGAGGAACTGCATATATGGAGGGCCAACTATAAATTACACATGGATTTTCAACTATGCAGAGAGTCAGCACCCCTAAACCCTGCTTTACTCAAGGGTCAACTGTACTTACATTTCCTTTCTGGTACAACTTTTTTCTTTTTTTCTTTTTCATTTGTTTAATTTTCTATGAACCTATCACTATTTATCCCACTGCCTCTCCAAGAAGGCTATAAACTCAACTCTTTGTGATTACTTCCTGTCACATCCTGTTTCAAGGCTCTCCATGACTTACCACAGCTGCTTCCAAAACAAAGCTCAACATTCAGCCTCCACAGTTTGGTTTCAGCCTCAAGCCTCGTCTCTCAGCTCCTATGCCACAGGCCTCTCCTTGAGCAAGAGTTAAAGGCAGCTGGTCCCCACACTTATGATGCTGGCTTTGACCTGTACCTTGTCCATGTGGGCTTTACTTGCCTGGGACACCCGTTCCTCTTTCTGTTTCCACTTCTACCCCACTGTAACCTGAGAACCCTTGCCAGAGTTCACTCTTCTGGGAGCCATCTTGGACCTATGATGCCTGTGTAGCCATTCTTCCATGGGGCTTCCTTAGCTCTCTAGCCACCTCTAGAAAGTGTTTCAACCAGCTGTCTTAGCACATAACCAGCTGAGTGGACAGCTGCAGGAGTGGATAGGACTACCAGTTATCAAGGAAAAACAAAACCCAAAACTCTCCAAAAGGAGAGCTTTGTGAAAATTAAGCAGCAATTGTCTTCCAGTTCAGCATCTTAGGCTGACCATTAAGGCCCACAGGCCAATACCACACCTTAAGCCACTCACCCCACTTGCAGCCCACAAGCACAGGGCAGGCAGCATGTCTTGTTCGGTAGTCACCTTCCCCACTCCGCAGGAGGTTGTACCAGAATACAGCTGTGCCCTGCAAAGAGAAAGCCTGGCATTCAACACCCTTAGACACTGGGCTCAGGGATATCACCCCAAGTACCACAGAGCCCTCTCTGAGCAGAAATACCCTCTCTCTCCTGTGTTAAGGGTCACAGAACTCTGGGACTCCAGTGCAGAGAAGTTCCCCCAAAGCACCTACCCTTCATGGTGGGGTGGATATTGGGAATCCCACCAGGCCCCAAAGGGACTTTCCTGTCCATCCCATATCCACAGAAAAAGGCTGATATCACAGGTCAAAGCTCAGGCAGGAAAGGGCTAAGGTCCTTCAAAGTGACAGCCAAACAAGTAAGGGAACTGGAGCAAGACAGAGGAATGAGGTCTGGGCCCTGCACTTCAACATCTGACCCACGAGAACCAGAACTCACCTTCTTAGGCCAGATTGCAGCCCCCAGATCAGGAAACACGGTGGCACCACCAGCTTCTACATCACTCATCTGGGAATACAAGACATAGTGCTTGGCCCTTCTACTCAATGCTCTCAGAGCAACTGAGCCGCAGAAGACTGAACAAAGCATCTGGATTGCCCTCCTCTGAGCACTGAGCAGCTCCGCCACCAGTCCTCTGGCCAAGAAAGCCTCTTCCCACAGACTGCCCCTCCCTAAACCCTGCTTAATCTGTGTGGTTCATCAGGACAGTCTCATGCCATGGAGAGATGTAGGCTTGCAGGAGACCCATGTCCTGGCTGTCCTCGAATGGGAAAAGTCTGAGTCTATCTGGGAAAATGCCTGACTGACTCCCACACCCTCTATCCTCATCCAGGTGGACCCTTGCCTAAGCCCATGTGCTCCGTGAGCTGCACTGACCAGGAGCTCCCTGCGGCTTTAACACCATCGGTGGTCCCAACTGTGAGTTGTTTCTCTGGCTTGAGTAACTTAGGGGCAGCTCTAGTCAGACCCTCACCTTCCCAGAACAGCCACCTTCTCAGGGCCAGTTAGGGCACTGTGCCTGGAGGGGCCCGCTTCTCCTGCACTAAAATCTCAAAACTAAATGGAACACAATTCTCCTAGTAGCAAGGCTGCACTCATGCCCACAGAGCTCAACTCATGTCCAAGGCACCACTTCTTGCTCATCTGGCTCTGTAAGTTTTCTGTCTGTAAGGTAATAAAATGTGGAGCTAAAACGTTTCCACAGGCCACATACCAGACAGACTGAAGGGCACCCAACAGATGAATGGCAAATGATTAAGATTAAAAACCCCTGATGGCTTCCCACCCAAGTGGGAATCAAATCCAGGCTCTTTTCTAGAACCTGAAGGCCCTGGCAGTCTCACCAGCCTCTCCCTCTAGCCACCCCAGACTAACACACTATCTCTAAGACATAGGAGAGAGGAAAGTGTTCCTCATGCGAGAGGTAAACCCAACGGCTGGTGGCTGGAGTAAGGGCAGCAGGTGGGAAGCAGGCAGGCCACTGAGCCCCAGGGAAATGGAGGAAGCTTCATCTGAGAGCACCTCTAGGCTACCTCCCCACTCTGCCACCAAGGAGAGACCCCTCCAGGACACCCCTCCCCTAAGTCCAGACTAGCACTGGGCCCCTCAGAAAGGAGTCAGGGACGTAAAAGTCACAGGGGTTGGGGGAAGCAAACAAATGGGAATACAAGGCAACTCTCTACCCAGGCCAAGAAGGATGCCGAGGGCCAGGAGGGCCCAGCTATCGAGCCACAGCTGGTGGTATCAGCTCTGATGGGAGTGGATGTAAGAGAGCCCTCTGGACCCAGGCTCCCCTTAAGCCCACACACTGCAAGCATCATACTTACGTAGTTTAAGAACGTGGCCACACGATTCCCCGTCCCTAAACGCTTGAAAGCATCTTGCTCATCTTTCTATAAAATTAAGTGAGAGCAAACAGGTGGGCCTGTACCCAATACTTACATAGTTAAGAAACGTCGCTAACCTATTCCCCTCCGTTTTGAGGCCGCTGTCAAAAGGTCGCTGCAATAGACAACAACTTTCACCCAAGTTTGCAACTGACTTCCCCCCACCACCCACAGGACTGGGGCCAAAAAGGTCTCGGGAAGGTAGTTAAGTGTGTGTTCCACACATTGGCCTGGACGAGGGGCCAAAGCTGCAAAGGAAATCCTGGCTGGGCATGGAGGAGAGGAGGCAGGAAAGCATTCACAGAGACCTAGTGAGGTCCTCTGCTCTAGAGTCAGGGCAAAGAATGGCCAGGTTGGGTCAGGAGGACCACACCCAACATCACGGGGGAACAGCGAGGCTACACTCAGTTTGGACTTGGGCTTCTCCAGTAACAAAGAGTGGGCCCTGGTGAGGCCGGGGGCAGTGGGGTGGGAGGAGCTGATGTGAAGGCCACAAATGCTCCTAAAGGCTCCAGCCTTCCAAACCAGTTAGAGCAGGGCCCTTGAAAGCACCTGTGAGTGGGACCTTACCCTGGAGAAGTCAAAATGCGGCTCGTACTGTCCTCCCATTCCATAATTAGCAACCTGGTGGGAAATAACAGCATTGGACTTTGTCAGCAGCATGAACCACCCAGAAGCAGGCCATTTCCCCAGCTAACAACCGGAGTCTCCAAGAGCAGCTAGTTTGGGCAAAACAAATACTGTGCCCAAGAGCAAGGACCTGGCACAAACGTGGTTTCCCCAAAAGGACGTGATGGGCAAGCTGCAGATGGCCACTGTGGAGAAGTTGCAGCCCTCAAGGGATGCGTGGATGGCAGCAGAGGGAGCCCTCTCCTTTAGACAGGCCCTGGCCCAGGCCCTGATTATTTGGATGATAATGAGATGGAATCTGAAAGACTGTCAACAACAAATTCAGAATTGGTTGGGGGGAGGGGTTCTTTTTAATGCTACTTTGTGAGCTCCTGGGGCCTGGCACCCCTGTCACCCGGCCCCAGGAGCTCTTCTTGGTCTTGCTGAATAGGACGAGCAAACCTCACCCCATCCCACAGTGGTCCACTGCACAGAGTACTTCTGCACCCAAGTGCAGCAGCAGGCCCTGGGCGGCCCAAAACCGCTGCCCTACCTCAGTGCCCCGGTGGAGCCCAGACCCGGACCAGGGCCTGCAATAGACAACAACTTTCACCCAAGTTTGCAACTGACTTCCCCACCACCCACAGGACTGGGGCCAAAAGGTCTCGGAAGGTAGTTAAGTGTGTGTTCCACACATTGGCCTGGACGAGGGGCCAAAGCTGCAAAGGAAATCCTGGCTGGGCATGGAGGAGAGGAGGCAGGAAAGCATTCACAGAGACCTAGTGAGGTCCTCTGCTCTAGAGTCAGGGCAAAGAATGGCCAGGTTGGGTCAGGAGGACCACACCCAACATCACGGGGGAACAGCGAGGCTACACTCAGTTTGGACTTGGGCTTCTCCAGTAACAAAGAGTGGGCCCTGGTGAGGCCGGGGGCAGTGGGGTGGGAGGAGCTGATGTGAAGGCCACAAATGCTCCTAAAGGCTCCAGCCTTCCAAACCAGTTAGAGCAGGGCCCTTGAAAGCACCTGTGAGTGGGACCTTACCCTGGAGAAGTCAAAATGCGGCTCGTACTGTCCTCCCATTCCATAATTAGCAACCTGGTGGGAAATAACAGCATTGGACTTTGTCAGCAGCATGAACCACCCAGAAGCAGGCCATTTCCCCAGCTAACAACCGGAGTCTCCAAGAGCAGCTAGTTTGGGCAAAACAAATACTGTGCCCAAGAGCAAGGACCTGGCACAAACGTGGTTTCCCCAAAAGGACGTGATGGGCAAGCTGCAGATGGCCACTGTGGAGAAGTTGCAGCCCTCAAGGGATGCGTGGATGGCAGCAGAGGGAGCCCTCTCCTTTAGACAGGCCCTGGCCCAGGCCCTGATTATTTGGATGATAATGAGATGGAATCTGAAAGACTGTCAACAACAAATTCAGAATTGGTTGGGGGGAGGGGTTCTTTTTAATGCTACTTTGTGAGCTACTCGGGGCCTGGCACCCCTGTCACCCGGCCCCAGGAGCTCTTCTTGGTCTTGCTGAATAGGACGAGCAAACCTCACCCCATCCCACAGTGGTCCACTGCACAGAGTACTTCTGCACCCAAGTGCAGCAGCAGGCCCTGGGCGGCCCAAAACCGCTGCCCTACCTCAGTGCCCCGGTGGAGCCCAGACCCGGACCAGGGCCTGCACCACCTCAGGTGTCACTAGTTGGATCAGAGATCATAAATGCTTTCGTGAACAGTGTGTCAGCACAATATAAGTCCTAAATCACAACAGTTATTTTAGCTTCATTCGCTAGACGAGAGATGAAGTTCAAGACAAAATGTAGAATCTGACATGAAAGCTGATGTGCCTAATGTTTCCACCACTGTCCACCCGGGAACACTTGGCTATTATGTCTTCATGAAACCATAAACACTTCTGGGGTTCAACTATTAGTCCTCAGAAAACTGGTTTCATATAACCTTTTGGTGATTCTAACAGTCAGGCGACGGATGCTACAAAACTGGCAATAATGGCAACCTACAGATGGGGTGGAGAGAGAGGGAGCATGGGCTACACCAGAGAGAAAATCCTCCTGTCAAAGTAGGAAACAGTATTTATCAAATGTGATGAAAAGTAGAGTGATTTTTCAGTGTTCACAAAAATAAAAACGTTGATAAGGAGAATCAGAATCAGTGGGTGGAAATACACTGTCATATGCTGCTTCAGCCTTCAAGAGACCCACATAAAAAATAACTAGAAATCCCATCAACAGTGCGAGGGGACCTAGTTCAGCAGGTGACCCGAAGCCTGAAGGTACATGTAAGGAAGAGATGTGATACTGACCAGTTTATGAAGTGATACTACAAATGCTTTTTCTTTGGATCTACTATAGCTGAGAACTTGAAGAAAATTAAACATGACCATGATCAGTCTGCCAGGGCACTCGGGAAAGTTCAATCACTGCCTGCTGCTGGGGGTACAGGGTATGTCTGTTTTCCAACACTCCCACTTGTTGGACGGAATGCTTAAACATTCACTACCTGCAGATAATGAAAGAAGCTGCATTGTTACAGCTGGCTCATCTTTTAACAGTTTTGAGAATCACATTTGACCATGGTGTTCAAGCTACCATGCCTACACTATTTAGCACCATCCCCAAAGAGTTCAAGTATCACGAGAACCTCTGATGTTCAGCCATTCAAATCACCATCTGGTAAAACTCCAGGCCCCAGACTCACACCTTACGTAACAAGTAAGTGTGCATCAACACTGATTCCTGAGAGGAGGTATTCATTTGTCACAAAGTAGAAGAGCCAGTCCTTTGGAAGATGTGGGTTATTTATGACACTGAGGTCAGAGTGAAAGGGAAAAACGGTTTGCGATCCCTTGTTGGGGGAGGCTGAGACATTGAGTCAGCAGGGTCTTCAACCTGCAAGAATTCTGGCTAAGCCAGAATCTCTTCCCCTATCACACAGGCCCTCATCCAATTCTAAAGACAGTCCAACTGCCCTTTCTTCCAAATAACCTATAGCAAACACATCAGCTACAGATGAGAGTGTCAACAGATAGCAGAAGAACCAGTTCCTTTCCAGAAGCTTGTAATGCTGCCACAAGGACCCTGGTGGGAAGGCTGCCACAGGTGCCTACACAGGTATCATACCACGTGGAATGTGGAATGAGCATGTGGGGATGCAAGCTCTGAAAACCAGGCTCAAATCCCCAGCTCACATACAATCATAGCCTTCAACAATGCTGGCTGGTCAAGAAAATGCCAAGATAGTTCCCAGAGAATGAAGGCAAACAAAAATCGTATGTCAGCCTCCTGGCAGCAGGGGTCTGAGTCTTCCAGAAGACCCCTGACCACCAAAGCCCATCCACTGGGAGCTGCAGCATTCAGATCCATTTATCACCTGAGTTACAACATGAGCGTGGGCTCATGACAAGAGGTCGGTTAAGATGAAGCCAAGGTTGTGGCGGGGAAGCTGGTCCGAACATGGAGCTGCTGTTTTCGGGCTGCGCGGAGATGCGTGCAGAGGGTGCTGCCAGGAAGCCAGTCAGGAGAGCAACAGAGGCACAGGCCCTGAAGACTCTCTTCAGTCTCTTGGTCCAGGAGGCACCGACTGAGTAGAACGTCAGCCTCAGTGAGGGCCACGACAGTGACAGTCCTAACACTGGCTCTGGTTTGTAGAAAGCAATGGCAGATGTCTTAAGAATGAAAAACCTGCTCCAGGAACGTATAAACCACAATTACACCAACCGGGAGCTGATGTTCAGCCATTCAAATCACCATCTGGTAAAACTCCAGGCCCCAGACTCACACCTTACGTAACAAGTAAGTGTGCATCAACACTGATTCCTGAGAGGAGGTATTCATTTGTCACAAAGTAGAAGAGCCAGTCCTTTGGAAGATGTGGGTTATTTATGACACTGAGGTCAGAGTGAAAGGGAAAAACGGTTTGCGATCCCTTGTTGGGGGAGGCTGAGACATTGAGTCAGCAGGGTCTTCAACCTGCAAGAATTCTGGCTAAGCCAGAATCTCTTCCCCTATCACACAGGCCCTCATCCAATTCTAAAGACAGTCCAACTGCCCTTTCTTCCAAATAACCTATAGCAAACACATCAGCTACAGATGAGAGTGTCAACAGATAGCAGAAGAACCAGTTCCTTTCCAGAAGCTTGTAATGCTGCCACAAGGACCCTGGTGGGAAGGCTGCCACAGGTGCCTACACAGGTATCATACCACGTGGAATGTGGAATGAGCATGTGGGGATGCAAGCTCTGAAAACCAGGCTCAAATCCCCAGCTCACATACAATCATAGCCTTCAACAATGCTGGCTGGTCAAGAAAATGCCAAGATAGTTCCCAGAGAATGAAGGCAAACAAAAATCGTATGTCAGCCTCCTGGCAGCAGGGGTCTGAGTCTTCCAGAAGACCCCTGACCACCAAAGCCCATCCACTGGGAGCTGCAGCATTCAGATCCATTTATCACCTGAGTTACAACATGAGCGTGGGCTCATGACAAGAGGTCGGTTAAGATGAAGCCAAGGTTGTGGCAGAGAAGCTGGTCCGAACATGGAGCTGCTGTCTCTCGGGCTGCGCGGGAGATGCGTGCAGAGGGTGCTGCCAGGAAGCCAGTCAGGAGAGCAACAGAGGCACAGGCCCTGAAGACTCTCTTCAGTCTCTTGGTCCAGGAGGCACCGACTGAGTAGAACGTCAGCCTCAGTGAGGGCCACGACAGTGACAGTCCTAACACTGGCTCTGGTTTGTAGAAAGCAATGGCAGATGTCTTAAGAATGAAAAACCTGCTCCAGGAACGTATAAACCACAATTACACCAACCGGGAGCACTCAGGACGTGGATAGCCCCCATCACTCTTTAAGGGCTGGTGGTCCCCCATGAACGAGGGGAGTGGGAGGTGGGGCTGAAGTCCTCTCTCGATGTGCCTGTCTACAAAACGTACCTACAAATGAGGCTTATAAACTCAACACTAAGCTGAGCTGAACTGAAAAAAATTACATAAAGTGTTCACAAGACTGTGGGATAACCAGGATGTTTTATAAAAACTCTGGTAGACTTCAGATAAATCCATAAAGACAACTTTCAAAATCAGCTGTGGTTGCTGACACAGCTACAAAGAGGGGAAATGAGCCCCAATTTGCTTGGATGTGTCCAGGCAGAAGTTCAAAGAATATTTTCCAAGTGATCTCAATTCAATATTCTACTGAGAGCTATGCTTAAAGTGTGAGATCCTTAAATACACAGAAACTCTGGCCAAAGAGATCCAGGAGACTCAAGGAAAACGCCAGTGAAACGTCTCTGGCCGTCTCTCAGGTCTTCACTTTCCAGCAGAACTCCGAATCTGGGGTGTTCAAAGGGAGCGGGGCCAGTGCTGATCTGATCTCAAAAGCACAGAGAGAGTATCAGTAGGAGCTTTACCCAAAATTCTCAGCATGCACATCAGCTCTGAAACAAAAAGTGGAGGCCAGGGTCCCACAGGGTGACTTAAAAAGGAGCACTCCAGGGCTTCCCTGGTAGCTCAGTGGTGAAGAGTTCACCTGTCAGTGCAGGAGACACAAGTTTGATCCCTGATCCAGGAAGATTCCACATGCTGCTGAGCAGCTAAGCTCGTGAGCCACAACTGTTGAGCCTGTGCTCTAGAGCCTTGGAGCTGCACCTGCTGAGTCCATGTGCCACAACTACTGGAGCCCGTGTGCCCTAGAGCCCAAGCTCCACAACAAAAGTCATCGCAACAAGAAGCCTGCTCACCTCAACTAGAGAGTGGCCCCCACTCCCTGCAACTAGAGAAGAGCCTGTGGCAGCAGTGAAAACCCAAAATAGCCAAAAATATATAAATTAATTTTTTTAAAAAAAGGAGCACTCCACTATCACCAGCCAGCCAGTCTAAGTCTCTCAGTTATTATCTCCAAATACGTTTGACCAAGACTCATATCCATAACCCCTGAGTATAT
Organism: Tragulus kanchil; assembly: GCA_022376925.1. NCBI lineage: Eukaryota > Metazoa > Chordata > Mammalia > Artiodactyla > Tragulidae > Tragulus > Tragulus kanchil. The sequence continues at coordinate 48,041,495 of JAIOJX010000029.1, read as the reverse complement.
TTATAACTCTTAGTGGTGTCCCTGGAACAATTCAGGATTAAAGCTTCTGTAGACAAGAAGGCATAAATGAGGGCTTCTCTTGTGGTCCAGTGGGTAAGGACACTGCCTTGCAGTGCAAGGGGCGCCAGTTCGATCCCTAGACTGGGAAGCTCTCACATGCTGCGGAGCAGCTGGACCGATGTGTCCAACTATGGAGCCAGAGCTCTGGAGCACATGCGCCCAGAGCCGGTGTTCTGCAGCGAGAGAGGCCACTGCAAAGGGAGGCCCACATAGGCCAAAGAACGAAGATGGATGAAAACCAATAAATGAAAGACCAATAGGAGTGGCCAAAAAAAAAAGAAGGCATAAATGAGCCTGCCACACCCACCAACGATCCCTAGCACCTGGTGTGATGGCTGGGCAGAGAAGATATTCAAGTGACGTGTGTGAACACTTAAGTGTTGAATGCCAGTGGGCACAGTTAATTCTGGCTTCCCAGCATGAGGCTACTCCATGCTCATGGCATCCTGCAGTCACACAGTTTTGGGGGCAAGCCTCCCTGTGCCCAGCCCTGAGCACCCTGGGAGATCACCTGGCTAGAAATACTCCCACCCCAACTCCAGGGTGCCCAGGAACAAGCCATACCTGCAACAATTCTGCAGTCTTTACGGTTAGCCCTGTGATGTGCTGCATCCGGCGATTCACCCGGGCCACAACAGGGTCATCGTCCTCTTCCAACCAGGAGCTAAGACAAAACATGAGGGAGAGAAGGTGGGGAAGGCAAGTTTACACGAGGCCGTGTACTCTCTCCCCAGCCTCGTGGCTAGCACTGACAGGCAGCACAGAGTCAGTGCTCCACATAGCAGGGGGTGAGCGGTGGCAGGGGGTACCAGCAGAGAGGACTACGACCCAAACCACGCCTCCTCTTCAGTAGGAACTGGGAGGCCCTGGAGTTAGTGCTTGATCTAATAACACGCCAAATGCAAAATATAAATTAATTTTAAAAAGAGCACTCCACTATCACCAGCCAGCCAGTCTAAGTCTCTCAGTTATTATCTCCAAATACGTTTGACCAAGACTCATATCCATAACCCCTGAGTATATTTATAACTCTTAGTGGTGTCCCTGGAACAATTCAGGATTAAAGCTTCTGTAGACAAGAAGGCATAAATGAGGGCTTCTCTTGTGGTCCAGTGGGTAAGGACACTGCCTTGCAGTGCAAGGGGCGCCAGTTCGATCCCTAGACTGGGAAGCTCTCACATGCTGCGGAGCAGCTGGACCGATGTGTCCAACTATGGAGCCAGAGCTCTGGAGCACATGCGCCCAGAGCCGGTGTTCTGCAGCGAGAGAGGCCACTGCAAAGGGAGGCCCACATAGGCCAAAGAACGAAGATGGATGAAAACCAATAAATGAAAGACCAATAGGAGTGGCCAAAAAAAAAAGAAGGCATAAATGAGCCTGCCACACCCACCAACGATCCCTAGCACCTGGTGTGATGGCTGGGCAGAGAAGATATTCAAGTGACGTGTGTGAACACTTAAGTGTTGAATGCCAGTGGGCACAGTTAATTCTGGCTTCCCAGCATGAGGCTACTCCATGCTCATGGCATCCTGCAGTCACACAGTTTTGGGGGCAAGCCTCCCTGTGCCCAGCCCTGAGCACCCTGGGAGATCACCTGGCTAGAAATACTCCCACCCCAACTCCAGGGTGCCCAGGAACAAGCCATACCTGCAACAATTCTGCAGTCTTTACGGTTAGCCCTGTGATGTGCTGCATCCGGCGATTCACCCGGGCCACAACAGGGTCATCGTCCTCTTCCAACCAGGAGCTAAGACAAAACATGAGGGAGAGAAGGTGGGGAAGGCAAGTTTACACGAGGCCGTGTACTCTCTCCCCAGCCTCGTGGCTAGCACTGACAGGCAGCACAGAGTCAGTGCTCCACATAGCAGGGGGTGAGCGGTGGCAGGGGGTACCAGCAGAGAGGACTACGACCCAAACCACGCCTCCTCTTCAGTAGGAACTGGGAGGCCCTGGAGTTAGTGCTTGAGCAACTATCCCCCCACCACCATCACCCTTGCTAACCTTTTGGAAACCCTGTAGCTGGCGACAGTGAGAACACCTGTCTTGGGATCACGAACAGTGGCTCGTGCAAGCTGGAAGGCAGGAAGAAAGGACGCACTTATCAGTCTTGTCTTTGAGTGTTTTCCTGGAGAGACTGGGACCTGCCAATCAGGCCAGTGAGGGAAGGAGCCCTGCAGGTTGTGGCCCTAGCCCCTTGATCCTGCAAGCTGGCCCAGGGCGGTGGTTTCCAAATCCCTGCTCTGCTGTCAGACCCTGGTCACTGCCCTGCTGGGTCACTGCCTGCCCCTGCTCCCTCCCAGTTCCATGCTGTCTGTAGAACTAAGCTTACGGAGTCTGTTCTGTCCACCTACTCATCTGCCTGGACAGCCGTTTTCTGATCAGGCCCACCCACCACACCTGCCTTCACCTGGCTGCTCCCACCACATTCAGACTGTGCTGCCATCCCTGAGCCTGTCCTGCAGGCTCCTCTTAATTCGGTCAAGTCCACAGTCCTTCTGAACCTCAGTGGCCTCCGCTGCCCAGAAAACTACCCCAACATCCTCCTACTGCACAGCCCAAACTGGCTTCCTGTCGCACAGGAACAAAAACAGAAGGCACAGTTTTCATTCCCTTGGGCGCCTCGCAAGGTCAGAAGACAATCAGGAAAGCGATCTACAAGCTGCAATAAGTGAACTGCTACTGGAAGCCACCCACCTTCACATACTCGCTCGTAATGACACATACACACCTCACCTGTCTCATATCCCCCAGCCTCCACAGACTGGTGCAGTGACACTCCCACGAAGGACCTGCTACCTGGAGCCACAGCCACCAGCTCTAGCTGCAGACTGTCCTAATGAGTGCTTACTCGTATGCCTAGCACGATGCCGGGTGACCAAGACAAGGCCCCTGTCCTCATACAACTCAATCAAGTGGGAAGGCAGAAAACTAACTGGATGGTCACAGCGCAGCATGGTGGGAGCGGGGAAGGGGGAAGCTCAATGTCCGGGGGAGTGCGGTCTACAGGGTCCACACTGGCTTCTTAAGAAAGAGTAAGTCAGATGGGAGAACATTCCAGGAACAGGGAAGGAACAGCAACGCAGGGACGCACGGGTGAAAATGGATGTGGCATAGAAGTGTGGATTAGAAGTGAGAGGAAAGAGATGAGAACAGGCTGAGGCGGCAAATGGGGGCTGGGCTGGATGTAACTTGTGACCAACGAGAAGCAGGGGAGGAACACCACAATCTGAATGTAAGAAGGATCACTGTGGACACATCACAGAGGGGTGACTAAGGAGGGGTCAAAGCAGAACAAGGCAGCCAGTGAGGATGGAAGGGAGAGGTCAGGGCAAGAGATGGCAGAAGGGATAGGGGCAGGGTGGACCAGAAGGCTGGCCAACCTGGACAGCTACTGCAGCCCATCGGGTAAGACGGTACTGCACTCAGAGCAGAGGGCTTTCCTGGGATCCCACCTACCGTGCTTTCCTGAGGACACCTGCAGCTGCAGCTAGACCCCATCCAAACAAGTGAGCCGCAGCAGGGGCTGACGCCCACAGGGCAGCTCCAGGCAGCTGTGCTCTGCTCCCAGACACAGACAGAGCTATTCTGAAAGCAGGCCAGAGACCCACAGGCAGCTGCCAGGCATTCCCCAAAGGCCAAGTTAAGCTCATGGGCCCTACTTCAAAGCCAGCAGAGCATCTGTCCCTCACAGGCTCCGGAAAGGAGAGGTCCACTTGTAACAGCCAACATGTTTGGCCCTTCACGGGGCTTCTGTTCAAAGACAAGCTTTCCCAACACTCTCCTCCCTGCCCACTCTGTCCAGCCACACCCGTGTGCACACACACACCCACGCACACACATGCACCCAACATGAACACACACACAGAGCGGTGTTTCAGCCTTGGCCAGAGGGACAAGGGAGAAATCTCTCAGCAGGTTCAGCACCACAGTGCCTCTCTCACCTGAGAGCCAAGAAAGTGGTTTTCTTTCCTGGAGGAACTTAGAGCTGGTCCAGGGAATGGAAGAGGGTGAGGGTGGGGGTCTCTGGTGTCCATTCTCCACACACACTGGCTAGACCCTCCCTCAGCAACATCAGTGGCACTGACTCTGAGCCCAGAGATCCTAGAATCTCAAAGCAAGGATGTTTCAAGATGCCATCCACGGCCCAGGATGGGAGCCTCTCTTAGGTCTCTCCAGGAGCGCTGGCCTCCTGGCCTCTGCAGTTCTCTTAGGAGCAGAGCAACAACTAAATCCTCTCCAACTAAATCCTCCCTCCTAATCACCAGTGACAGGAGGAGGGTGGCGATATGGCACCAAGAAGTTCTCTTTGAAAGACGTCAGATGGGAGGAGATCTTTTATGAACTAGAAATAGAAAAATAATTTTGTAACATGATGACATACACACACAACTAACAGCCAACTGCACTCTTAGCAGTGAAATGCCAGAGGAATTTCTAAGAATATCAGGAACAAGACGGGATCTTCCCAACCTAGGGATCGAACCCAGGTCTCCCTCACTGCAGGTGGATTCTTAACCAGCTGAGCTACCTAAGCTAATTTAATAATGTGACCAATAAAAACCTAATGATGAAAGAAACAAAGTAAAGTCACAGTAACAACAACAAAAACTGTCTAGGAGTGGATTTAACAAGAGGAGTGCAGGGCTTATGTGAAGTCACTATTTAAGGATCTGAATGGAGAGAGACCCAGCGAGCTCCCGGATGAGAAGACAGTGCAGAGAGGTACGTGTGCTCCTCCAGGCCAATCTCCTCTCTGCCGTCCTACCCAGGAGATTCGCAGGACCCAGCCGGGCAGCACTTCATGGCCTACCTCCTAAACACTCGCCCACACACCAGCCCCAGCCTGCCCTGCTCCTGGGGTGCCCTCACACCCCACCGCTGTCTGTGCACCCTGGTTCCCTCAATTTTCTTGCCTCACTGGACCGTGACCCCTCAAGGCCGAATTGAGTCTGCGGTACCTTAGTACCCGACAGCGGACTCATGCCAGACCTCAGCAAAGGCCAGCTGGGTGAGCACGCACACAGTGCCCTGGTACTTGGAATTAGGTGGTCTGAGAAGGAACTGCAGAGACACCTACTTTGGGTTTCGCGATCTCCTTGATCCTCTCGATCTCCTCGTCGGACATGACGTCGTAGTACCGGACAATGTGCGGGCTGTCCCACTCATCCTCCTCCTTGAAGGGGGCAATGAGCAGCTGCGGCACCTTGTTGCCATGGTGGTACCTACAGAAAAGCCTCTTCTGCCTTCGGGGTGTCTGGGGAGCACAGAACAGCAGGCCTTGAATGGAGTGAGTCCCAGCCCACAGTCCCAGACGGGCTGCAGACCCTGGCCTATCCAGCAACTGCTCCCTCCTACCTCACCAGAGAAGAAAACGAAGCCCCTCAGTCTGACTGGCACAAAATGATACCCCACAAATCATACAGTGTTTCCTCTCTCCCAAGAATACCTCAATTGACAAGTCCGGGAGCAGGGTGTAATCCCTGGCCCCTCTCACAGAGACGTGAGTATGTAAGGAGGGCTGTCACAGGGGAGACGCCTTTCTAGACAGAGGAGCCAGCGGGTGCAAGCGGACATGGGCACAGAGAAGGCCGAGAGACTGCCTCACCCCTGAGCCTCCCTGAGGAAGCGCTGGGGTCTCAGGGCTCTCCAAGGCCAGTGATACCCCATACCAAGCTCTAAGTAACTGTCTTCTCTTTGCTAGAGAACACGACTTCCGCTGGGACCCAAGGCACATCCAGTCCCACGGTCTTCTTCCGAAAAGTGAGTCAACCAGAAGCTGGCCTCCTGGGGTGGGGAGGAGAGCTCAGCAACAACTCAGGACTGAAACTCTGCCTGGGACCTCAGGGAAAGCAAGCCTCCTATCCTACACCACAGAGAACACCCACGTGTCCACCTCAGCAGACACTGCCAAGAAGTGAGAAAACCTCCTCGAGACAGAGGAACATCTTCCTCGCGTTCGTCTGTCTGGAGCTGAAGCCCAGGTCCACAGCCTGGGCCCCAAACCCGGCGTGCAGCTCACCAGTTTGACGCCCTCCCCGCGACAGAGGCTCTCGTAGACATCCCTCTCGGGCAGGTAGTCCTCGGGCCTCTCATAGATGCCTTTCTGGGTTGCGAGCTCAGCTTCCGTATGATTCGACATTTTCTCTCTTTCTTCTTCCAACAGCCGTTCAAAGTAGTGCAGATTCCCTCCAGCTCGTTCATGGCTCGGGTCTACAAAAGGAAAGAACATGAAGGAAAAGGAAACCACAAACATCTGTTAGGTCATTTAGAGAAATTATTCTGTAAGCGGTTTTCTCTCCCAGTAGCTCACTTGCACGCAGCGTTCTGGCTTCCACGCAGCACCTAAGCAGGGTTCGCTGGTCACAGGGAAAAAGCCAGTGGAGTTCTCCCCACGGTGGTCAGAGACGATAAAGGAGCAGCAAAGCAGGGGCTGGGGGACACCGAGCCACTGACACAACTTTCCCTCAGAGCCCCCTGGAAAGCCCGAGGACACCGCTCCAGAGAGGCAGTCCAGAGTTTGGCCTCCACCTCCCCACTTGGCGGTGTGCCAGAGTACCCTAGCGTGCATCCGTTACTAGTAAGCACATCACCCACTGGCCACAGCGAGAAGGCAGGCTGAACCATGGACAACAAGAACCACCACACGACACTCCACAGCTTCGTCCTGCGGGTCTCACGACACGAAGGAGCGAGCCTGGCGGGATTACTGTGCCGCCCCTCAGACGAGGAAATCAAGGCCCAAGGACCTGAGGAAAGGAAGCTCAGGTCACTCAGAGGAGGAACCCAGGCGTTCCGACGCCCTGTCCAAGGCTCCCACTGACACGGCAGAGTCCCAGAGCTCTCCGCCCACGTCCGCCTTACAGATCTCCACACGGGCCAGCCTCAGACACAGGGCCCACGAAAAGCAGCAACAGAGGTACGCCTCGGCTTGTCTGTGACGCCTCAGACTATGACATCCCATACGCACAGCGCCCAAACCCCCGCCCGTGTCCACCTCAGCAGACACTGCCAAGAAGTGAGAAAACCTCCTCGAGACAGAGGAACATCTTCCTCGCGTTCGTCTGTCTGGAGCTGAAGCCCAGGTCCACAGCCTGGGCCCCAAACCCGGCGTGCAGCTCACCAGTTTGACGCCCTCCCCGCGACAGAGGCTCTCGTAGACATCCCTCTCGGGCAGGTAGTCCTCGGGCCTCTCATAGATGCCTTTCTGGGTTGCGAGCTCAGCTTCCGTATGATTCGACATTTTCTCTCTTTCTTCTTCCAACAGCCGTTCAAAGTAGTGCAGATTCCCTCCAGCTCGTTCATGGCTCGGGTCTACAAAAGGAAAGAACATGAAGGAAAAGGAAACCACAAACATCTGTTAGGTCATTTAGAGAAATTATTCTGTAAGCGGTTTTCTCTCCCAGTAGCTCACTTGCACGCAGCGTTCTGGCTTCCACGCAGCACCTAAGCAGGGTTCGCTGGTCACAGGGAAAAAGCCAGTGGAGTTCTCCCCACGGTGGTCAGAGACGATAAAGGAGCAGCAAAGCAGGGGCTGGGGGACACCGAGCCACTGACACAACTTTCCCTCAGAGCCCCCTGGAAAGCCCGAGGACACCGCTCCAGAGAGGCAGTCCAGAGTTTGGCCTCCACCTCCCCACTTGGCGGTGTGCCAGAGTACCCTAGCGTGCATCCGTTACTAGTAAGCACATCACCCACTGGCCACAGCGAGAAGGCAGGCTGAACCATGGACAACAAGAACCACCACACGACACTCCACAGCTTCGTCCTGCGGGTCTCACGACACGAAGGAGCGAGCCTGGCGGGATTACTGTGCCGCCCCTCAGACGAGGAAATCAAGGCCCAAGGACCTGAGGAAAGGAAGCTCAGGTCACTCAGAGGAGGAACCCAGGCGTTCCGACGCCCTGTCCAAGGCTCCCACTGACACGGCAGAGTCCCAGAGCTCTCCGCCCACGTCCGCCTTACAGATCTCCACACGGGCCAGCCTCAGACACAGGGCCCACGAAAAGCAGCAACAGAGGTACGCCTCGGCTTGTCTGTGACGCCTCAGACTATGACATCCCATACAGCACAAGAAGAGGAACACATGGGTTCTTATGACACAGTGCTTTTGATCCCCTTCAGGTCTAACCCCACGAGACCCTTAAACCACCAGAGCTGTGACAAGTCCGCCAGTCAGACCACAGGCCTCTAACAGGCAGGTCACAGTCACTGCAGCAGCCCTGAGACGCAGCTGGCCTCTCGAGCTAGTCCTGACGCAGCACAGGTTCCGCCCCACAGAGCTGGGTTCCTATTCAGAAACGGAACAGGAGTCCACGTGCAGGGCTGTGGGTGCCAGAGGCCTGAGTGCATCCACCAGTGACTGGGCAAGGGCTCAGGCCTGAACTGAGGTAGATGAAGAGCTAGGCTGGGTCCGACAGCAGCAGGGCATCAGTCACTGGCTGGGTGACCAGTCAGACTGGCTCAGTCCCTAGAAGGCAGCCTCCCTGCAGCCTCCCATCTGCACCTGACCGTCCCCCAGAACCTCCTCACCAAGGGAGAGCAGGCGGCGGGTGAGCTCCAGCGCCCTGTGCAGGTCACCCAGCTGGAAGACGGCGTAGCTCAGATAGTCCAGCACCTGGGCCTTGGATGTGGCGGCCTCCTCCCCAGCATCGAGTTGCTTCAGCACCTGCTCCATCCACAGCACCGTGTGGTAATAGTCCCCCTCGTTGTAGGCCGAGCGGCCCATCCCAAAGCAGTCGTCCACACTCAGCACAGCCTGGTACTTGGTTCCTGCAGCCAGAGAGACAGAGTCCCAGGGTTAGGGAGAGAGGCTGCCCCCACAGCAGGAGTCTGGGCCCCTGGGAGCGGGGCATCACCCCAGCAGAGCCCCGCCAGGGTTTCCGACCACATACCTCCAAGGCCCATTAGTGCGGAAAGCACAGCCATGCTGGCCCTGCCTCCGGCTGGGGTGCACAGCCTATCTCCTAGCCTCAGACTCCTCTCCTTCCAAGGGGACAGGGATCTTTGTTAAGAAGGCGCTCAGGATACCCAAGAAGTTGCGTTGTTGATATAGTGGTGAGCACAGATGCCTTCCAAGAAGCAGTGCTCGGAAGACTATGAAGGTCCTGCGAGCCACACAGGAGATGTCCGCGAGGCAGCTGGCCATTTGAGACTGGAAGTTAAAAAAAGTAACTGGAATATAAAAAAAGAGAACTGAGGCGGCAGGTAAAGCCATGGATGAAGATAACGGCTTCCCGAAACAGTGTCATGAAAGACAGTCGGTGGTTGAGGCCACCTGTGCAGAAAGCCTGGAGTGAGTAACACCGAGCCGGACCGAAGAGGTTAAAGAAACAGGGAGGGACTTCCCTGGCAGTCCAGTTAAGACTTCACCTTGCAAGCCAGGGAGTGCCAGTTCAACCCCTTGTCAGGGAGCTAAGATCCCACATGCCTCACAGCCAAAAAACCAAAAACATAAGACAGAAGCAATACTGTAACAAATTCAATAAAGACCCTTTTCTCCAAAAAAAAGAGAAAGAAACAGAGGGAGCAGTGGGACAGACACCAAGGGAGGCCAAAAAATAAGGCTGCAGTGCCAGCTTTGACCACTAGGTGGTGGGGGCCCTTGAAAGTGAAAGTGTGGGTCGATCGGTCCAGACTCCTGTCCATGGAATTCTCCAGGCAAGAATCTTTCCCCAAAAAAAGAAAAAGAAAAACTTCCCAACCCAGGGACCTAAGCCAGGTCTCTCACACTGCAGGCAGATCCTTTACTGTCTGAGCCACCAGGGTGGGGCCCTTAGTAAAGATCAACTCAGCAGGTCCTCTGACCATAGGTCATCCGCTGCTGGATTTCACTGGAAAGTGACTGTAGGAGAGTCCCAAGTCAAGAAGGAGATGTGCTGTGCAAACTACAGGCAGATGTAGGGTTTAGGGCGGAGAGCAAAGGAGCTTCCCTACAACCCCATTAATAGCAACCCAGCCATGGCTGACATGGAAGAGTTGCCTCAGAGTGGGCTCCTTCTGCCTGATGTCCAAGATGTCCAGAGTGAAACCCCTGCAACCACGGGTCGGTTGCTTCAGAGGCCAGGGGCTGCTGGCCATGATGGCTTCGAAACAGACAACGTGGGACAAGAAAAATGGGGAGAGCAAACACCAGAGTGAGCCGGCAGATCACAGACTGGGGAGAGTGGGGGTGGTCCCTGAGTCCCTGTCCACACTCCATGACCTCCACAGACCTCTGGCTCTGGAGGCACAGGAACCCAACGCTGATGGAGGCAGCACAACACAGCAGAGTGAGCTGGACAAAGCAGAGTCTGCGTGGCCCTAATGATGGCACCCAACAGCTGTGTGACTATGGGCCAGTTACTCAGCCTCTCTGTTCTTAGTCTGTTACCTCTAAAAAGAGATACTATCATAAATTTTAGAGGGCATATGCCAAGAATTCAAAAGAAGATGAGTAACACCGAGCCGGACCGAAGAGGTTAAAGAAACAGGGAGGGACTTCCCTGGCAGTCCAGTTAAGACTTCACCTTGCAAGCCAGGGAGTGCCAGTTCAACCCCTTGTCAGGGAGCTAAGATCCCACATGCCTCACAGCCAAAAAACCAAAAACATAAGACAGAAGCAATACTGTAACAAATTCAATAAAGACCCTTTTCTCCAAAAAAAAGAGAAAGAAACAGAGGGAGCAGTGGGACAGACACCAAGGGAGGCCAAAAAATAAGGCTGCAGTGCCAGCTTTGACCACTAGGTGGTGGGGGCCCTTGAAAGTGAAAGTGTGGGTCGATCGGTCCAGACTCCTGTCCATGGAATTCTCCAGGCAAGAATCTTTCCCCAAAAAAAGAAAAAGAAAAACTTCCCAACCCAGGGACCTAAGCCAGGTCTCTCACACTGCAGGCAGATCCTTTACTGTCTGAGCCACCAGGGTGGGGCCCTTAGTAAAGATCAACTCAGCAGGTCCTCTGACCATAGGTCATCCGCTGCTGGATTTCACTGGAAAGTGACTGTAGGAGAGTCCCAAGTCAAGAAGGAGATGTGCTGTGCAAACTACAGGCAGATGTAGGGTTTAGGGCGGAGAGCAAAGGAGCTTCCCTACAACCCCATTAATAGCAACCCAGCCATGGCTGACATGGAAGAGTTGCCTCAGAGTGGGCTCCTTCTGCCTGATGTCCAAGATGTCCAGAGTGAAACCCCTGCAACCACGGGTCGGTTGCTTCAGAGGCCAGGGGCTGCTGGCCATGATGGCTTCGAAACAGACAACGTGGGACAAGAAAAATGGGGAGAGCAAACACCAGAGTGAGCCGGCAGATCACAGACTGGGGAGAGTGGGGGTGGTCCCTGAGTCCCTGTCCACACTCCATGACCTCCACAGACCTCTGGCTCTGGAGGCACAGGAACCCAACGCTGATGGAGGCAGCACAACACAGCAGAGTGAGCTGGACAAAGCAGAGTCTGCGTGGCCCTAATGATGGCACCCAACAGCTGTGTGACTATGGGCCAGTTACTCAGCCTCTCTGTTCTTAGTCTGTTACCTCTAAAAAAGAGATACTATCATAAATTTTAGAGGGCATATGCCAAGAATTCAAGAAGATGGCATACAAAAATGTCTCCTGTGAGTCCTCCAAGTGGCAATCATCATAACTATTATCAGTATGTTGCACAGGTAACAGGAATGTCAAGAATGGCTCCCAGGCTTTCCCTGGTAGCTCAGTGGTGAAGAGTTTGCCTGCCAATGCAGGAGACACGGGTTCGATCCCTGATCCAGGAAGATCCCACACGCTGCCAAACAGCTAAAACCATGAGCCACGACTACTGAGCCTGTGTTCTAGATGTTCGGAGCTGCAACTACAGAGCCCACATGCTGCAACTATTGAAGCCTGTGTGCCCTAGAGCCCGAGTTCCACAAGAGAAGTCACCGCAACAAGAAGCCTGCTCAGAGCTTCCCTGGTGGTCCAGTGGGTAAGGACACCGCCTTGCAGTGCAAGGGGCACCGGTTCAATCCCTGACCTGGGAAGATCCCACGCGCCATGGAGCGCCTAGACCGATGTGTCCAACTACCAAGCTAGAGCTCTAGAGCGCATGCGCCCAGAGCCAGTGCTCTGCAGCGAGAGAGGCCACTGCAAAGGGAGGCCCACACTGGCCAAAGAACAAAGATGGATGAAAACAAATAAATGAAAGACCAATAGAAGTGGCTAAAAAGGAAAAAAAAAAAAAAAAGCCTGCTCACCTCAATAAGAAAGTAGCCCCCACTTCCTGCAACAAGAGAAGAGCCTGTGGCAGCAGTGACAACCAAGAGTAGCCAAAACCAAATAAATAAATAAATAAATAAATAAAAAAGAAAAGAAAAAGAATGGTTCTCAGACAGTATCTTTTCCAGACACCAACAGGGAAGTCACCTCTTGTGAGAACACTCCCTGGAGAATGCTCCCTGGAGAACGCCAGCTGAGCTGAGTGTTGAAGGGCTACATAGGCGAACTTGGAGAGTTTCTGGGACAAACACAGAAGCTGAGCAGTGGTGAAGCCCAGGACAATGGGCAGGAGGCCATGGAGACGGTGCCAGGCAGGACTGCAAAGACCACATGCTAAGAATATGGGTTTAGCCCTAAAAGTTAAGCACTGTGATCAGGAACTCATGTAAAAACATAATGTGCTTAAGATCACATGGAGGATAATTTTAAGGAGTGAGCTGGAGGTGTACAATAAGTCAGAATATTTCAATAACCCAGTTGAGAAAGAAGTGACCACGCAGCTGGAGTCAGGGCCTCCCAAGTACAAAAGATACTAGAGAGTAGGCAGTAGGTGGAGTGCTTTTTGCTGAGATATGGAGAAAGGATAGAAGACGGTCCAAAAGAGGATGAGGATTTCAGCTTGGGACACGTGAATTTTTAGGAGCCTGTGGAACATCTGAGGAGAGATACAGCCATTTGCCTGCCATCGGTTGGAAGCTTAGGAGACAAGCCTTGAGAGGGAACAACACAGGTCCAGATGTTATCCATGTAGAGGTGATACCTCAAGTGACAGAAACGGCTGGGCTCACCTGGAGAAGGTGCTTAGGGAGACACCAGGTAGGGATGGCACTCTGGGGACCAGCTCCCGCCCACCCCTCATCGCCCCTCCAGAATACGCATGGAGCTGTTACTGGATGTAAAGGGTCAGTGCCTGGCTGCGGCTCCCTCTTCCCAGCAACCATTCTCACAACTACAGGCTAACAGATGCTGCCAGTGCCCCGAGCCACCTTCTCTCTGGGCTCCTGGCCTGGTATGGTCCAAAACCCGACTGAATGAGAATTAAGGAGAAGTCTACAACCTTCCTGTCGGTGCCCTGGTGCTCAGGCTCCAGAGCCTGCCCCGCCAACAACACAGTGCCTTCCTCCATCACACACCGCAATTCCCCCTGCCGTGTCTCCTGCAGGGTCCCCGTGGGAGAGGTGACCTCCAAGATCTACTGGCGCTGAGCTGAATCCCTGTGTTTAGTGCCCTTTAACAGCCACCAAAACCCTCCATGTCTTCTTGTAAATATACTGAGGCAGACAGCTGACTTGAAACTAGGCCTGTAAAGAAGTGAGAGAGAGGTGCCAAAAGGGAAACAGCCGAGATCAGGGTCCAGAATGCAAAGGAGGGGAGACTATCAGGAAGTATCGGGCAATCAACAGGCTGAATGCTAGTGAAAAGCTAAAGAACACTCAGCCTGAAACCTGTCTACTGGCTTTACCAGCCAAGTGGCCACTGGTGATCTTGCAGGGGCAGGATCGGCCAAATGGTGGGGGTAGGGGAGGCCAGGCTTCATGTATTCAGAAGGGCACAGGAACCAAGGAAATAGAGAAAGCGTGCAGATGATTCTATCCAGCTGCCTAACCAGGAGGGAGACGAGATTGAGTCAGCAACAGAGACGCAGAAGGGCCCAGGGTCCTGAGGGAGGAGTCTGTAAGACGAGCGAGAACGGAGGCGCCTAAGATGAGCTCACGGGGGAAGAGGCCAGGGTGGGAGATGCTGAATGAACACAGTCAGAGACCATAGCTGAGGGCACACAGGCCACGGGGCAGTGAGGTCTAAGATCAGTCCTGAGCAAGAGCACACTGGAGGGAGGGGAACAGGAGCGGACGCAGACCTGAGCGGTGGGGACAGGGTTGGCCAAGGAGGGCCTGAGCGGCAGTCTCGGCATTCCCTGAGCTCAGAGAGGAGAGGCCTGATCCTGAAGGGAGGTGGTGGGGCGGGGGCTGAGGAGAGGCAGCTGTCCTGGGCTAGGGGCCTGACGCCCACTGGAAACCCAAGGGGGAGCCATCGCCAGAAGTGACGGTGCGCCTGAGGATAGAGGCCACGAGTCAGCCGTGGCTCCACCCCTGTCCAGACACCTGGGCAGACGCACATGCTGGACAGGCCTTGCCTGAGTGCTGAGTTACCTGGAAGTTCCCCTTTGGAGATTGTCTCTGGGTCCAGTTTGTACGTGTCCTGAAGTCTCATCAAGGCCTTGGCAGCTCCCATTTCATCTTCATCGGTGGGGAAGAACTGTCGCTGCACTGACAGGTTTGCAATAAAATCTTCCAAAGGAAGAGAGTGAGAGCTAAAGGTTACCTCTATCCAGAGACAAATTTCCACCTGGAACCAGACAGGCACCCAATAGAGAATCTTTGTATAGTGCAATTCCCTGCCCCTTCCCTTGAAGGCCCTTTCCTCTTCCTCCAGGAAGACCTCCCTGATGGCTCCAGTCTAGGAAGACTAGTAAGATCCTCTCGTTTCTTACTCCTCACTGTACCAACTGCTCATTTGAATGGAACAGAAAGGCCTCCTCATCCTAATTAACCTGTGAGAGTCTGAGAGACCACACTGGCCCTGCTCTGTTCACTAGGGTACTCTGCCACTCAGACCCTCAGTGAGTTCAGGGGATGAATTCCCCCACTGTGGTGCTCAAGACCACAGCTCGGAGCCTGGGAGAGCCGTGACCACAAATGTGGTGCCAGGCTTCATGTATTCAGAAGGGCACAGGAACCAAGGAAATAGAGAAAGCGTGCAGATGATTCTATCCAGCTGCCTAACCAGGAGGGAGACGAGATTGAGTCAGCAACAGAGACGCAGAAGGGCCCAGGGTCCTGAGGGAGGAGTCTGTAAGACGAGCGAGAACGGAGGCGCCTAAGATGAGCTCACGGGGGAAGAGGCCAGGGTGGGAGATGCTGAATGAACACAGTCAGAGACCATAGCTGAGGGCACACAGGCCACGTGGCAGTGAGGTCTAAGATCAGTCCTGAGCAAGAGCACACTGGAGGGAGGGAACAGGAGCGGACGCAGACCTGAGCGGTGGGGACAGGGTTGGCCAAGGAGGGCCTGAGCGGCAGTCTCGGCATTCCCTGAGCTCAGAGAGGAGAGGCCTGATCCTGAAGGGAGGTGGTGGGGCGGGGGCTGAGGAGAGGCAGCTGTCCTGGGCTAGGGGCCTGACGCCCACTGGAAACCCAAGGGGGAGCCATCGCCAGAAGTGACGGTGCGCCTGAGGATAGAGGCCACGAGTCAGCCGTGGCTCCACCCCTGTCCAGACACCTGGGCAGACGCACATGCTGGACAGGCCTTGCCTGAGTGCTGAGTTACCTGGAAGTTCCCCTTTGGAGATTGTCTCTGGGTCCAGTTTGTACGTGTCCTGAAGTCTCATCAAGGCCTTGGCAGCTCCCATTTCATCTTCATCGGTGGGGAAGAACTGTCGCTGCACTGACAGGTTTGCAATAAAATCTTCCAAAGGAAGAGAGTGAGAGCTAAAGGTTACCTCTATCCAGAGACAAATTTCCACCTGGAACCAGACAGGCACCCAATAGAGAATCTTTGTATAGTGCAATTCCCTGCCCCTTCCCTTGAAGGCCCTTTCCTCTTCCTCCAGGAAGACCTCCCTGATGGCTCCAGTCTAGGAAGACTAGTAAGATCCTCTCGTTTCTTACTCCTCACTGTACCAACTGCTCATTTGAATGGAACAGAAAGGCCTCCTCATCCTAATTAACCTGTGAGAGTCTGAGAGACCACACTGGCCCTGCTCTGTTCACTAGGGTACTCTGCCACTCAGACCCTCAGTGAGTTCAGGGGATGAATTCCCCCACTGTGGTGCTCAAGACCACAGCTCGGAGCCTGGGAGAGCCGTGACCACAGAACTATGTTGTGACTCCAAGCCCCAGTTATAAAGCAAAAGACACACCTCTTGCAATCTCAGGACTCCAGATTGGGCTCAGGCCCTCCCTTGCTGATTGAGGAGCTCCAAACGTGCTCAGGAGCTGAGAATTGGAAGGGGAACTCCAAGGCCATTTCTTCTCTGGCTTCTTCCCACAGCACCCACCACCTCAAACTCAAACATCCACTTCTACCCATGCCTGAGGACCCAGGGACCAAGATGCTACAACCCTATCTTCCTCATGGCTGCATGGTCAGGGACTCACAATCCAGAAGGAAAAAATGCTTCCAGAAAAAGCCACGTTGTTAGCATGTCTCCCTGCCTCCTCTGCCCCCCATTTCAGGGGCAAGAACTCTGAAAGGAAGAGATAAAAAACAACCTATTGCTCTCTGGGGCTGTCCTATCTCCCTGCAGGTAATTATAAGGCTTTTCAAAGGAACCATACGCTGATCGTGGGGGCTGGGTACGGAGAACAAGACTGGAGCACAGGAGATCATCTGGCCGGGCTTCTCCTGCTGTGCAGGCAGGACGGCCAGTTCTGAGCTACAGGCCCAGGCTGGGAGGCAGGGTCTGGGAAAGGCAGTCACAGCTTCTGGAGGCAGTGAGCTCGCTGGGCACAGCTCCAGCCCGGCTGAGCTCACCAATCCCTCACCAGAGGCCACCCGGCTCCCAGCCAAGTCCGGCCCAATCTGGCCACATGGGCTAAAACGTCTCCAGCCCGAGAAACAACAAATCTGAAGTTCATCAGTACTTCCAGCCCAGGGAGGAGAGAGAGTGAGTTCCAAGGCTGGAACTGGAAGGGCCCACCTCCAGCCTGCCCCACCATCTGCGGCTGAGAAGAAAATATCACTCCCGTAGTAAAAGCACTAAGCAGAGCTAAAGCTTTAAAGAAGTTCACCCTCTGACATGCAGAGCCCACTTATAGGAACTCATCATAAGAAAATAATCAGAGACGAACACAAAAATAGGAGTAAGACTGCTGATAACTTGGGAACAAGTCCATGCCCACTGATGACAAGTTTTATACTATGTCAGCACAACGTATGACTGATCCAGACATTAAAATTACTGCAGAAGAACATCTAAAAACCATACACAGACACTGAAAACCTCAGGAAAACAGTATACGCTATGTCACAAATCTGCCAAAAGATATGTTCTGTTTCTAAAAGGTATGAATGGGAATGAATTTAGATGAGGCCCATGCCCCCACCACTTGGTCCCCTTAACTAATACTTTTACTAATTCATTTGATCCCTCAAAGCATTTCCTGGTATGGTTCCATTTCGTATACATGTAAAAGACTAGAATTTTAACAGGGATTATCACCAGGAAATTGGATTAAAAATTGTAATTTTCTTTTATAATTGCTTCTGTGTTTTCCAACTTTTCTTGGAAAATATATTACTAAAACATAATTAGAAAAAGTCACTACCCTCATCCCAAAAGGGATACCAAAACACTAGACAAAGGCAAGAACTGACTTTTATTTTGGCTGTGCTATATGACATGCAGGATCTTAGCTTCCTGCCCCTTACAATAGAAGCACTGAATCCTAACCACTGGATCACCAGGAATTCCCAAGAACCGATTATTATTAATATCACAATTGAAAGCAAGGATAGCCAACTGCCTGGTCCCCACAGAGATGAGAGCCACGGGACTGGTGGGCTGCATGTTCACACACCAATGCCCTGACCCCGGGACAGGCTCAGGCCACACTCCCCAGGCACAAGCCCAGGGACACACCAACTCATCCAACCACCCGCTCACCGTCCCTCACCTGTGGCTGAGTTCTGCAGGACAAGGTCCTCCAGCGCAAGCCAGTCTGTGTTGAGTCGCTTCACCAGTTTATAGGCATTCACAGGGTGGGCCAGGTAGCCCTCTGGGTCAGCGGCCGACTTGCTAGTCAGGGCTTCCATTTTATCGGCCCAGCTGTGGAACCACAGAAAAAGGAAAACTAACATATCCACTTGACCTATGGCAATTTTCCTGGTAAGATTCAGGGGATCTCTATCTAGAAAGGAAAAAACAGTGATCCTCAGCCCACATACATAGCTACTCTGGGGACTGGCATGAAGTAACCTCCAGGTCAGGCCCACATTGCCCCTCAAGGGCTTCCTCTTATGGGCGCCCTGGGTGGGTTCCTGATGGGGGCTCCTGGCACGCTAGCTCAGGGTGACTATGGACACTGAGGAGATCAGAAACCTCTTAATCTTGGAGAGCTTGGCTTCCTCCACCAGGATGTACTCCTTCAGGGACTGTACCAGGTCCTTCTCTGCATAAATCAGGTCTGTCATGTGCCCTGCAACAGAGAGAAAAAAAAGGGCCAGTAAGAAATGGAGGAGGCACATCCAGCTCCCAACCTGAGGCACTAGACAACAGCACAGAAGCAAGCCCCCTGGGCCAAGGGCATATCAGCTCTCTTGGGATCACAGGAACACAGAGTTAAAGGAGGCCTAGGTACGCATACGGTCCTGGCCCCCAGCTTTAGGAAGAGAGAGGAAGAGGCTCCAAGGGGATGGTAAGAACCAGAGGACACCTTAAGGAAGAAACCCCAAATCTCACTCTCCCACTGTCACTCAGTTGGATCATGTTTCTGGGACACAGACGTCCTGGGGGCTTCTGTGCTAAGAACCATTTCCTAGTCTGGAAGAAAAGTCGGGCAGAAATTCCAGGCAGCCCAGGATCGGCCTGAGTTCCCAGGGTGGAGGTCCAGCTGAGATGGCCAGGTCTCAGGAAGGACATCCAGGTCATCAGGGCTCAGAGGCAGAGACAGCAGCTCTGCAAGCTCCACTCTGCCTGGTCAAAACCAGAGGACGAGGCCACACCACCCTAAAGGAGAGCAGTCCTCCGGCAGTGCCTTCTACTGGCATTTGAGCCAAGCACTGCTCAGGCAGGTGACAGCCCTGTTGGCACTTACCAATAGAAGTGAAGAATTCAGCCTGCACACAGCCCAGGCCACCAAGCCAGGCCACCAGCAACATGGACACCAGGAGTTTCATGGTCACAGAGGGGAGAGTCTGCAAGGCATTCAGTGACAGTCATTAGATCAACAATGGTAAAAAGCAACTTAGGTGAGGATACACATACACATGTGCACATATATACACACATTCAAGCATGCCAAAGTCCCGGCCCAGCACACAAAAGTTAAGGAAGGTATTCAGGATCACCAGTGGAAAGACGCCGGGGTGTAGAACCAGGGATGTGTGCTTAACTGTGACCCCTGCTTCGGGAGGCTGAGTGCCCATGGGAGAGACTCCACCCTCTCGACTTCTGGTGACTACTTACAACACAGGAAGGCTGAATGGGGAGGGAAGACAGTCACCTCTGGTTCTAAGGGTCTACTGGTTCAAGATTCTGACCCAAACCTCTTTGCTGCTTCTGTCTTCCCTTCCAACACAGGTGCCAGGAGAATGCCAAGTGCGGAGGACCTGGATATACCACACCTGCCCCTGCCCACAAGAAGACAACGGACCGAAAGAGAACTGGACACAAAAAGTTAAAAAGGTAGAAGGGATTGCCCAGCCCATTGCACTGGGCCCCCTCCCCCCCCCCCTTTTTTTTTTTTTTTTGCTGCACTGACAGGTTTGCAATAAAATCTTCCAAAGGAAGAGAGTGAGAGCTAAAGGTTACCTCTATCCAGAGACAAATTTCCACCTGGAACCAGACAGGCACCCAATAGAGAATCTTTGTATAGTGCAATTCCCTGCCCCTTCCCTTGAAGGCCCTTTCCTCTTCCTCCAGGAAGACCTCCCTGATGGCTCCAGTCTAGGAAGACTAGTAAGATCCTCTCGTTTCTTACTCCTCACTGTACCAACTGCTCATTTGAATGGAACAGAAAGGCCTCCTCATCCTAATTAACCTGTGAGAGTCTGAGAGACCACACTGGCCCTGCTCTGTTCACTAGGGTACTCTGCCACTCAGACCCTCAGTGAGTTCAGGGGATGAATTCCCCCACTGTGGTGCTCAAGACCACAGCTCGGAGCCTGGGAGAGCCGTGACCACAGAACTATGTTGTGACTCCAAGCCCCAGTTATAAAGCAAAAGACACACCTCTTGCAATCTCAGGACTCCAGATTGGGCTCAGGCCCTCCCTTGCTGATTGAGGAGCTCCAAACGTGCTCAGGAGCTGAGAATTGGAAGGGGAACTCCAAGGCCATTTCTTCTCTGGCTTCTTCCCACAGCACCCACCACCTCAAACTCAAACATCCACTTCTACCCATGCCTGAGGACCCAGGGACCAAGATGCTACAACCCTATCTTCCTCATGGCTGCATGGTCAGGGACTCACAATCCAGAAGGAAAAAATGCTTCCAGAAAAAGCCACGTTGTTAGCATGTCTCCCTGCCTCCTCTGCCCCCCATTTCAGGGGCAAGAACTCTGAAAGGAAGAGATAAAAAACAACCTATTGCTCTCTGGGGCTGTCCTATCTCCCTGCAGGTAATTATAAGGCTTTTCAAAGGAACCATACGCTGATCGTGGGGGCTGGGTACGGAGAACAAGACTGGAGCACAGGAGATCATCTGGCCGGGCTTCTCCTGCTGTGCAGGCAGGACGGCCAGTTCTGAGCTACAGGCCCAGGCTGGGAGGCAGGGTCTGGGAAAGGCAGTCACAGCTTCTGGAGGCAGTGAGCTCGCTGGGCACAGCTCCAGCCCGGCTGAGCTCACCAATCCCTCACCAGAGGCCACCCGGCTCCCAGCCAAGTCCGGCCCAATCTGGCCACATGGGCTAAAACGTCTCCAGCCCGAGAAACAACAAATCTGAAGTTCATCAGTACTTCCAGCCCAGGGAGGAGAGAGAGTGAGTTCCAAGGCTGGAACTGGAAGGGCCCACCTCCAGCCTGCCCCACCATCTGCGGCTGAGAAGAAAATATCACTCCCGTAGTAAAAGCACTAAGCAGAGCTAAAGCTTTAAAGAAGTTCACCCTCTGACATGCAGAGCCCACTTATAGGAACTCATCATAAGAAAATAATCAGAGACGAACACAAAAATAGGAGTAAGACTGCTGATAACTTGGGAACAAGTCCATGCCCACTGATGACAAGTTTTATACTATGTCAGCACAACGTATGACTGATCCAGACATTAAAATTACTGCAGAAGAACATCTAAAAACCATACACAGACACTGAAAACCTCAGGAAAACAGTATACGCTATGTCACAAATCTGCCAAAAGATATGTTCTGTTTCTAAAAGGTATGAATGGGAATGAATTTAGATGAGGCCCATGCCCCCACCACTTGGTCCCCTTAACTAATACTTTTACTAATTCATTTGATCCCTCAAAGCATTTCCTGGTATGGTTCCATTTCGTATACATGTAAAAAGACTAGAATTTTAACAGGGATTATCACCAGGAAATTGGATTAAAAATTGTAATTTTCTTTTATAATTGCTTCTGTGTTTTCCAACTTTTCTTGGAAAATATATTACTAAAACATAATTAGAAAAAAGTCACTACCCCTCATCCCAAAAGGGATACCAAAACACTAGACAAAGGCAAGAACTGACTTTTATTTTGGCTGTGCTATATGACATGCAGGATCTTAGCTTCCTGCCCCTTACAATAGAAGCACTGAATCCTAACCACTGGATCACCAGGAATTCCCAAGAACCGATTATTATTAATATCACAATTGAAAGCAAGGATAGCCAACTGCCTGGTCCCCACAGAGATGAGAGCCACGGGACTGGTGGGCTGCATGTTCACACACCAATGCCCTGACCCCGGGACAGGCTCAGGCCACACTCCCCAGGCACAAGCCCAGGGACACACCAACTCATCCAACCACCCGCTCACCGTCCCTCACCTGTGGCTGAGTTCTGCAGGACAAGGTCCTCCAGCGCAAGCCAGTCTGTGTTGAGTCGCTTCACCAGTTTATAGGCATTCACAGGGTGGGCCAGGTAGCCCTCTGGGTCAGCGGCCGACTTGCTAGTCAGGGCTTCCATTTTATCGGCCCAGCTGTGGAACCACAGAAAAAGGAAAACTAACATATCCACTTGACCTATGGCAATTTTCCTGGTAAGATTCAGGGGATCTCTATCTAGAAAGGAAAAAACAGTGATCCTCAGCCCACATACATAGCTACTCTGGGGACTGGCATGAAGTAACCTCCAGGTCAGGCCCACATTGCCCCTCAAGGGCTTCCTCTTATGGGCGCCCTGGGTGGGTTCCTGATGGGGGCTCCTGGCACGCTAGCTCAGGGTGACTATGGACACTGAGGAGATCAGAAACCTCTTAATCTTGGAGAGCTTGGCTTCCTCCACCAGGATGTACTCCTTCAGGGACTGTACCAGGTCCTTCTCTGCATAAATCAGGTCTGTCATGTGCCCTGCAACAGAGAGAAAAAAAAGGGCCAGTAAGAAATGGAGGAGGCACATCCAGCTCCCAACCTGAGGCACTAGACAACAGCACAGAAGCAAGCCCCCTGGGCCAAGGGCATATCAGCTCTCTTGGGATCACAGGAACACAGAGTTAAAGGAGGCCTAGGTACGCATACGGTCCTGGCCCCCAGCTTTAGGAAGAGAGAGGAAGAGGCTCCAAGGGGATGGTAAGAACCAGAGGACACCTTAAGGAAGAAACCCCAAATCTCACTCTCCCACTGTCACTCAGTTGGATCATGTTTCTGGGACACAGACGTCCTGGGGGCTTCTGTGCTAAGAACCATTTCCTAGTCTGGAAGAAAAGTCGGGCAGAAATTCCAGGCAGCCCAGGATCGGCCTGAGTTCCCAGGGTGGAGGTCCAGCTGAGATGGCCAGGTCTCAGGAAGGACATCCAGGTCATCAGGGCTCAGAGGCAGAGACAGCAGCTCTGCAAGCTCCACTCTGCCTGGTCAAAACCAGAGGACGAGGCCACACCACCCTAAAGGAGAGCAGTCCTCCGGCAGTGCCTTCTACTGGCATTTGAGCCAAGCACTGCTCAGGCAGGTGACAGCCCTGTTGGCACTTACCAATAGAAGTGAAGAATTCAGCCTGCACACAGCCCAGGCCACCAAGCCAGGCCACCAGCAACATGGACACCAGGAGTTTCATGGTCACAGAGGGGAGAGTCTGCAAGGCATTCAGTGACAGTCATTAGATCAACAATGGTAAAAAGCAACTTAGGTGAGGATACACATACACATGTGCACATATATACACACATTCAAGCATGCCAAAGTCCCGGCCCAGCACACAAAAGTTAAGGAAGGTATTCAGGATCACCAGTGGAAAGACGCCGGGGTGTAGAACCAGGGATGTGTGCTTAACTGTGACCCCTGCTTCGGGAGGCTGAGTGCCCATGGGAGAGACTCCACCCTCTCGACTTCTGGTGACTACTTACAACACAGGAAGGCTGAATGGGGAGGGAAGACAGTCACCTCTGGTTCTAAGGGTCTACTGGTTCAAGATTCTGACCCAAACCTCTTTGCTGCTTCTGTCTTCCCTTCCAACACAGGTGCCAGGAGAATGCCAAGTGCGGAGGACCTGGATATACCACACCTGCCCCTGCCCACAAGAAGACAACGGACCGAAAGAGAACTGGACACATTATACTCTGGGGGATCCTCAAAACCAGGTTCAGCCAGAAGAGAAATCTAACTTTGTTCCCTGCTGGTCTGCACCTGGCCAGGGTGAGAGCAGGCTGGGCAGACACACTGCCCTTCCTGTACTGAGGCTACTCGGCAGACACTGTCCTCATGGAGAATCACCAATCACAAACATTTACGGTGCCAGGCACTGAGCTAGGCACTCGGGATACAAAAGTGAATCAGCCACACAGGGCCAAAACCTCAGGCCAGCCAGGCTGGGCTACTGACATGAGTAAGACGCCAGCTGCTGCCTTCCCATCAGCCTAGAAATAGCCAGACGCGGCTCTGAAGGCAGCAGGCACACCGTGGGGCAAGCCCACTGGCAGTGGGCCCAAGTACACAACAGAAGCTCCAGACACCATCTCCCAGCCTAGCCCCACAGCCTGGCGCACACAGGAGGAACCTCCACCTGAGTCCCAGTTCTGCCAGTCCCTCCGCTTCCTGCTCTACTTTGGCCAAGCCCCACTAGAAATATACTGAGAGAAAACAAGGAAAATACAGGAAATACAAAAGGCTTTCCTCCAACATGCAAGCCTTATCTGACAGAATTCTAAGTCTGAGCTGACTAATCCCAGCTCATCAATTTTTAGCCTGCAATGGTTGATTAGACGCACAGTCACATCCCCCAGTCCTTGCTTCACCCTTCCAGAAGAAATTCCAATCCACTGTGGTTTCTGGTCAGGCTCAGAGGAGCCCAACCACAACTCTCAACCCCAAGGAGGTTCCTGGATGAGGAAGGGGAGAGGACAAGTGAGTGTCTCCCGCTCCTTTGTTTATCCACAGTCAAATGTATGCAGAGCTGAAATCACGCCCATCAATGCCCTGGGTGTTAGGGGCCCACAGACACACAGGACAAGATCCTTCAGCCAAGAACCTGCTGCAGGGTAAGGAGGACAGGCCAGGGGTCCACCATAAAGTTGGGGCAGTAGAGGAAAGCAAGTCCCTGAGAAGACAGGACAGGGACCAGCCCAGCCCCAAGGTAGAGCCCAGAGCCTCCTTTTTCCAGTCACAAATCTGCTCCCTGGCCTCAGCATACTGCATCCTCTTCTTGCTTACATAAGACCCTTTCTCAGGGAATGGAGTCGGCTCCTTGTACTTCAAGAGGCTTCATCAGCTCAAGAGAGCACCTTCTGTATGCACGTAGGGAGGGAACAGTAAAACCCCAGAGCCAGAAGGCTGTATCCGCAGACAATAAGGAATCAGTCAACTGCACCTAAGGCTGGGGTGACAGGAAAGGAGTATCCAGCCAGGAGACCAGACCACACACGGCTGGAAGACTGGGGCGGTGTCTGTCCCCTGGTCCATCAGCAGTTGCCGTGGCATGCCTCTTCAGAGATCACATTTAAGGAAGGGAGAAGCCTCTCTGTTCCATTCAAATCACCCTGGGCATCCTTACCGTGATTCATGCTTTATGGCATTCAGGAAAAGGCAGCCAGGTTCCTTCTCTACACGAATACCAGCTGCTATTCCTCTGGAATGTGCTATCTGGCTTAGACTGAGCCTATCCACGAATCCCTGTCTGGAGGCAGAGCCCGAAGAATCGCAGATGGGCTTCTGGGCTGACCAAGGGCCTATGGAGTCCTGCTCCGATGAAGGAGGGGGCTGACCGCCACTGCTGGCCCAGAGAGCTAGGCACACCACGCAACCCCCAGACCCCTCAATCAGTTCTATCACCCCATCCATTTCTCCCGAACACTAGTTTCTATTAGATGAATGAAAGGTCCTCCAGTCAGGGTTAGGCGGGAAGGAGGCAGTCTCCCAGCAGAACGGCATGCCACAGGGTGGGGGAAGTTAAACACCGACATGCGCCCACCCCTCCAGCACCTATATCCGGAGCTTGCTGACGACAGAGCAAGTGGGAGCCTGTATACCTGGCCAGTGCTGCCAAAAGCTCTCCAGGAACACTCAGATATCCACGCGGAAAAGGCCTAGAAATGGGCAACGTCGAGCCCCCTTTGATGAAAATAAAGTGGCATCAAGCCTGAGCAGAAAGAAATCCACAGTGAATTTTAGGTAAACCTAAGCTGCATCCTAAGTTTTGAACAAAGTCTGGCCCATATCTGGCACCCAGCAAAAAGAAAAACCTCACCACAGACTTGTTCATGCCAAGAAACTGTAACAACAGAAGATGTTACATTTCTTCCTACAATGGATTATGTAGGAATGGGTACTGTATGCTTATTGATACTGAGAGAAGATCAAAGCATCCTGTTAAGTGAGGAGAGCAGGCTCCCAAACAATATATGCTCTATGTTTTCATTTTTACAAGGAAAAATGTTTATATTTGGAAATTTACATACCAGCATACATATGTAAGCAAAATGTCAAAAATCTAGTTACTATTTTGGCAAAATATTTTTTTCTCTTTATGTTTATTTGTATTCCCTAATATTTCCACAAGAGGTTCTATGAGAAACTTAAAATATATTTTATATTATACTTAAAATGAAAAGAAAACAAAAGAAGGCCCTCTTCAATGGACTCCAAAGAGGTCCAGCAGCCTGAGTTGGAATCTCTAAAGCCTGCCAACACCCCAGAGACAATAATTCACCCACCAGGCGACCGGCACTATTTCTAAGCACAGGGAGGTTCCAAGACATACAGTCACAGGCTCTTTGGAAACGACGTTCACAACCTGGCCAAATGGTAATGAAAAGATATTTCCAATTGCAAACCAGCAGCGTCCTTAGGTTCTCCCCTTACCTCATCAGGCAGGAACCTCTGCCAAGCTCCCAGCTGCAACCCAAATGCAACAGCTTGAGTTTTAACAATGTATTTAACAGCCTAGAGACAGAACATGGATTTGCTGAGAAAAAACAGGTCTCGCTTGGCTCTGAACAAGAGGCTGCCTGCCTTCTGCAAAGGGGCACGCAACCTGGCTGAGCAGGGCGCCCCCAGCGGCCTGCCGCCCAGTAGTGTGGTCAGCTCTGCATGGCAAAGCCAAGAGGACCTGTGTGCTCGACTGGACAGGAGCTGACAGAGGTTTCAGGAGGCCCCACCACTTACACATGTGGATGTCCATTGAGACCCATAAGCTGCTTTCCCTGGCAGCCCAGGAAAGGATGAGAGATGTCTCGCTGTTCACCTGAGGTCAGGCCGCACATATCACCCTGGTCTGAGCCACGCCCAAGTCCCTCTTCCAGCCATACTGGACCCTCCTGAACTGGCCCATATCTGGCACCCAGCAAAAGAAAACCTGTTTAAAAATTTCTTCCTACAATGGATTATGTAGGAATGGGTACTGTATGCTTATTGATACTGAGAGAAGATCAAAGCATCCTGTTAAGTGAGGAGAGCAGGCTCCCAAACAATATATGCTCTATGTTTTCATTTTTACAAGGAAAAATGTTTATATTTGGAAATTTACATACCAGCATACATATGTAAGCAAAATGTCAAAAATCTAGTTACTATTTTGGCAAAATATTTTTCTCTTTATGTTTATTTGTATTCCTAATATTTCCACAAGAGGTTCTATGAGAAACTTAAAATATATTTTATATTATACTTAAAATGAAAAGAAAACAAAAGAAGGCCCTCTTCAATGGACTCCAAAGAGGTCCAGCAGCCTGAGTTGGAATCTCTAAAGCCTGCCAACACCCCAGAGACAATAATTCACCCACCAGGCGACCGGCACTATTTCTAAGCACAGGGAGGTTCCAAGACATACAGTCACAGGCTCTTTGGAAACGACGTTCACAACCTGGCCAAATGGTAATGAAAAGATATTTCCAATTGCAAACCAGCAGCGTCCTTAGGTTCTCCCCTTACCTCATCAGGCAGGAACCTCTGCCAAGCTCCCAGCTGCAACCCAAATGCAACAGCTTGAGTTTTAACAATGTATTTAACAGCCTAGAGACAGAACATGGATTTGCTGAGAAAAAACAGGTCTCGCTTGGCTCTGAACAAGAGGCTGCCTGCCTTCTGCAAAGGGGCACGCAACCTGGCTGAGCAGGGCGCCCCCAGCGGCCTGCCGCCCAGTAGTGTGGTCAGCTCTGCATGGCAAAGCCAAGAGGACCTGTGTGCTCGACTGGACAGGAGCTGACAGAGGTTTCAGGAGGCCCCACCACTTACACATGTGGATGTCCATTGAGACCCATAAGCTGCTTTCCCTGGCAGCCCAGGAAAGGATGAGAGATGTCCTACGCTGTTCACCTGATGTCAGGCCTCAAATATCACCCTGGTCTGAGCCACCCCCAAGTCCCTCTTCCAGCCATACTGGACCCTCCTGAACTGGTGTCCCATCTATGTGGCCTCCCTCCCACCTGTGCTCTGCAAAGTAGCCAGCACGGCTTACTGCAGCCCCTTGTTTGGTATCTCTCTCCCTAAGAACCTTCCAAAGGCTCTCCACTACCCTCAGAATACAGTTCAAATTCCTTAACACCGAGGGCCTTTTTGACTCTGTGTGACCTGGTCCCACCGCCCTCTCCAGCCCCATCTCGTGACTCCAGGTTTCATACCTTCAACAACCACATCACACGAAAAACAGCCTCCTTCACAGAGAACCTAACAAAGTCTCGGTGTGCCTGCGTACCTTTCCGTAGGCAGCTGTCCCTCAGTATCCACAAGGGACAGGTTCCAGGAGGTGTCGCAGACACCGGTGCCCACAGGTCCACTCAACTATACACTAGGTGTTGTACAGTCAGCCTTCTGTCACATCTTCTCTATCCAGCACCTGCACATGTTGACCTGTACTTCCCACGTGCGTACCCTCAAAACCACACATCTCCTGCTTCAATAACTAGTCAATGAAGTGGCAGAAAATGCTGTACAAATCAACATGCAAAAGCCAGCTGGGCTTTCAATAAGAGTCCTGGCAGAGACTTGGCAGTCTAGGCAAGACTAACTTATGAGGAACTCTGGGAAAGAAGCAGACCCACACGCCACTGTACTCGATGCATGTGATGTACCACTCTGTCCTCTCTTGGCCTTGCCTGCCTCCTAGGCCGCTTGCTCCGCCTCAGAGCCAGTGATGGAGACCATGCAGGCCTCAAATCTTGGACTCTTCGTGTGACTTCTAGACTCCAGCAAAGTGCGGTGCTGGCCGCCCTGGGGGCCACTGGAGGGCCCTGGGAGTGCAGCTGAGAGCTGAGCGGGCTGGGGGGAATGGGCTCCTCCTGGGGTAACCATGACCAGTGAACGACAGAAACAAGAGGACGTCAGCAGATAAATCCCCTCTCAAGGGCTCCACTGAGAAGCCGTGCCGCAGCACAGAGCCTCTGTAAGGCATGGCTGAACAGCTAGTGCATCTCCGCGCAGACGGGCCAGCTTGCAACAGCACCACTTTGGATTTGCTTCCCCTAGACGGCCAACTCTGCCAAGACTTATTGAAAAGACCGCACTTTTTTTTTTCCCCTTTACCTTTGCTACTCAGCAACTGTACCTCCTAACAAAGCAACAAGTACTTAAGCTCTGCCTCGGGCTCTGTTTTCTGGGAACTAGGCTAAGCTAACCATGATTCATGTTTCCCAGACTCTTTCATTCTTACCATCTAATCCTCAGCAACACCTTATAAACTAGATAGATTATCATCTCCATTTCAGACACAGATATATGAAATACGTAACTGAGGCTGCTCACCTCACACAGCAACAGCAAGTTAATGCCAGAGCTCAGACTCAAACCCCAAACGTATTTTCCACTATTTATTGCTGCCTTCAATCTTAGTAACACCTGTTGTCATATAACACAAGGACTTCCCAAAAGGTGGAGCAGCAGACCAGGCCTGCCCAGGTCACATGCTTTATTGCAGTTCACAAAGCAGCCTCATGATATGCATGGCTGGATCCCAGTACAAGGCAGACAGCGACAAGGCCTCGGAAGACAGAAATATGATGTCTTCAGTTAAAGTGAGCAGTCACTCCTGTCAGACATCACAGCACTCGCAAATGACCAAGTGGCCCAGCTCAGGACAAGCCAATACAGTTGAGTGGGCCGGCACGCCAGCTTGGGGTCAGTCCCAGAGCTAGAGCTCAGCTCTACCATCACTTCCATAACTTAAACGAGTTACTCTTGTCTAAGGCTCTCTTTTAATCTCAGTCTTCCCATCTTTTTAACAGTGATAATATCAGGATCTACATCTCACAGGCCTGTTCTGAAGATTGAACGCAATGACAGATGTCAGTGGGCAGCCTAGCACCAGGCACAACTTTCATCATTCATCAGCACCAGGGGTCTTAGAGGAAGGACAACAGACCTGAAGCAGCCAGCTTCCCTGCTGACCCCTGGAGAGAAAGAAGGCCCAGCCTATGGGACAGTGAAGATGAAAACTAAACAGAAATCAGGGAATCTCCATGTCCTAAGAGTGGCAAAAGAGATTCAGGAGAGGGTGGGGTCTCGCCTAACGTAGCACAATGACCATCAGGGAGTAACTCTGGAAACTGGTCCATCACTGGCTCTAACGCTCACCAAGGAAGGAAAGTTCTCTGGCAAAAACAGGTGACCAGGGCTTCCCCTGGTGGTCCAGTGGATAGGGACACCGCCTTGCAGTGCAAGGGGCGCCAGTTCGATCCCTGGCCTGGGAAGATCCCACGTGCCGCGGAGCGGCTGGACTGATGTGTCCAATCACCGAGCCGGAGCTCTGGAGCGCATGCGCCCAGAGCCGGTGCTCTGCAACAACAAACGCCACCGCAATAGGAGACCCGCAGGAGCCAAAGAACAAAGATGGATGAAAACAGAGAAATGAAAGACCAATGGAAGTGGCCCGCCACCCTCCCTCCCCAATCCGACCCCAGCCCAAAATAAATAAATAAATAAATCTTAAAAAAAAAAAAAAAAAACAGGTGACCAGATCAATACTCTAGAATCTCACCTATTTCTGCATCTCTGACCTGCACACTCTCAGTCCCTACAAATCCCAGGCCTCAGGATCATGGCCACACCCTGGGCCCTCAGAAGTGCCAGGTACAGAGCAGGCTATATTCTAGCAAACACTTCCTGAAACGCCTAGAGCAGATGCTGGTCTGTAATCAGAGTCACGTCCAGTAAGCTGGGGAACTCACTAGACAAACATTTCTAATTCTCTGCCCTGCAATGACACCACTTAAACACACACCTTCTCCTAGGTCTCCCAGAAGTCTCATCTAGACTTTTCTCCCCACTCTGCTCCTTCTGAGAATAAAAACTATATTCCTCATTCCACATCCACAGCTCAAAAAACCCCAGTGAGAGGAGCCACCAGCCCTCTCCGCTGGAGAACAGACTGACAATGCAGTGGGCAGCCTAGCACCAGGCACAACTTTCATCATTCATCAGCACCAGGGGTCTTAGAGGAAGGACAACAGACCTGAAGCAGCCAGCTTCCCTGCTGACCCCTGGAGAGAAAGAAGGCCCAGCCTATGGGACAGTGAAGATGAAAACTAAACAGAAATCAGGGAATCTCCATGTCCTAAGAGTGGCAAAAGAGATTCAGGAGAGGGTGGGGTCTCGCCTAACGTAGCACAATGACCATCAGGGAGTAACTCTGGAAACTGGTCCATCACTGGCTCTAACGCTCACCAAGGAAGGAAAGTTCTCTGGCAAAAACAGGTGACCAGGGCTTCCCCTGGTGGTCCAGTGGATAGGGACACCGCCTTGCAGTGCAAGGGGCGCCAGTTCGATCCCTGGCCTGGGAAGATCCCACGTGCCGCGGAGCGGCTGGACTGATGTGTCCAATCACCGAGCCGGAGCTCTGGAGCGCATGCGCCCAGAGCCGGTGCTCTGCAACAACAAACGCCACCGCAATAGGAGACCCGCAGGAGCCAAAGAACAAAGATGGATGAAAACAGAGAAATGAAAGACCAATGGAAGTGGCCCGCCCGCCCCCCTCCCTCCCCAATCCGACCCCAGCCCAAAATAAATAAATAAATAAATCTTAAAAAAAAAAAAAAAAAACAGGTGACCAGATCAATACTCTAGAATCTCACCTATTTCTGCATCTCTGACCTGCACACTCTCAGTCCCTACAAATCCCAGGCCTCAGGATCATGGCCACACCCTGGGCCCTCAGAAGTGCCAGGTACAGAGCAGGCTATATTCTAGCAAACACTTCCTGAAACGCCTAGAGCAGATGCTGGTCTGTAATCAGAGTCACGTCCAGTAAGCTGGGGAACTCACTAGACAAACATTTCTAATTCTCTGCCCTGCAATGACACCACTTAAACACACACCTTCTCCTAGGTCTCCCAGAAGTCTCATCTAGACTTTTCTCCCCACTCTGCTCCTTCTGAGAATAAAAACTATATTCCTCATTCCACATCCACAGCTCAAAAAACCCCAGTGAGAGGAGCCACCAGCCCTCTCCGCTGGAGAACAGACTGATATCCCACCCTGGTGCACTTCACAAGTCTAAATCCCCAGACTTTTCAAAGCATAATTCTCACTCCAACACCCTGCCTGGGCTTGCACGTTCCTGTGTCATGCATTTCCTGCAATCCTGCATCTGCATAAAATTAAACTCTTGACAGATCCCAGGAGCCAGGGACACACCCACCAATCCAAAGCACACTACAGCCAGCGTGGCCACATGTTGGCCAAGGTCTTCCATCCAGCCTCAGACCTTCCCAAGGATGTGGGAGGGCAGAATCAAAAAGGGAGGCTCTCTCAGGAAACGAGCAAACCCCAGAGTTGCTCACGCCGCTCACTCCTCCGGGCTGTACCCATGCAGTCTCTCCTCACACGCATGCACATTCTGAGCTCCTCCCTGGCCCAAGACGAGCTGCCAGCACGAAGCAGCAATCTCAGCGAGATACCCACGGGCAAAGATTGTGCCACCGCGCCTGCCTTCTTTCCCTCCTGCTTCATTCCAGCCCCCGCACACAGGAGGTACTCCAGGAATAGACACAGATCGGCTGTGGCCGGGCTAAACCAGTGACAAAGTAGGCATTCTCGGGGGCACACCATTTCAGAGCCCCGGACAGGTTAGAAGGGTCTGTCACAAGCCACAGACAATGCTCAGTTGTCACCATGTCTGCCTGCAGATCTTTCGGAGAACTAGGGTGGCCCCGCACAACAGCATCTCTGGGATAAGGCCCCAAGCCAACTCACTCCATCTTTGCTACGTGGCTTTTGGCTGGGCCACACTGTGGACGGGGTTGGCCGTCTACAAATGAGGCTGAAGGATTCAAGGATTCAAAGCCCAAATATCCTATCTGTAGGGAGACAAGAACAGAGGCTGACCCTTGAGGTCCAGAACAAGTGAGAAACTGCACCCTGGAAGCTTCAGGGGCAGTCTAAGCACAAGCCAAAGGAAACCAGGGTCCATGGAACAGAAAATGAAATCATGGAATCTGCTATCCCACATATGATAGCAGCTTGCAAAGCCATTCTCTAAGTGCTTAGGTGGAAAGTGGATCGCTGGAAAATCAGGAACACCTGAAAAGGCCTCAAGCTACAAAGCCATGTTCCTGAACTCTTGATCTCAGGACCAGGACCTCCTGCAAAAGGGCTGAGGTTGTTGAGCTTCAGAGGGTTTCCATCAAGCACAAACCCCAGGTCATGCAGATGAAAAACCAGTCTCAACCTTGGGAGCGGCTCTCATGTTCTTCTCCACAAATTAAACTCTTGAAGATCCCAGGAGCCAGGGACACACCACCAATCCAAAGCACACTACAGCAGCGTGGCCACATGTTGGCCAAGGTCTTCCATCCAGCCTCAGACCTTCCCAAGGATGTGGGAGGGCAGAATCAAAAAGGGAGGCTCTCTCAGGAAACGAGCAAACCCCAGAGTTGCTCACGCCGCTCACTCCTCCGGGCTGTACCCATGCAGTCTCTCCTCACACGCATGCACATTCTGAGCTCCTCCCTGGCCCAAGACGAGCTGCCAGCACGAAGCAGCAATCTCAGCGAGATACCCACGGGCAAAGATTGTGCCACCGCGCCTGCCTTCTTTCCCTCCTGCTTCATTCCAGCCCCCGCACACAGGAGGTACTCCAGGAATAGACACAGATCGGCTGTGGCCGGGCTAAACCAGTGACAAAGTAGGCATTCTCGGGGGCACACCATTTCAGAGCCCCGGACAGGTTAGAAGGGTCTGTCACAAGCCACAGACAATGCTCAGTTGTCACCATGTCTGCCTGCAGATCTTTCGGAGAACTAGGGTGGCCCCGCACAACAGCATCTCTGGGATAAGGCCCCAAGCCAACTCACTCCATCTTTGCTACGTGGCTTTTGGCTGGGCCACACTGTGGACGGGGTTGGCCGTCTACAAATGAGGCTGAAGGATTCAAGGATTCAAAGCCCAAATATCCTATCTGTAGGGAGACAAGAACAGAGGCTGACCCTTGAGGTCCAGAACAAGTGAGAAACTGCACCCTGGAAGCTTCAGGGGCAGTCTAAGCACAAGCCAAAGGAAACCAGGGTCCATGGAACAGAAAATGAAATCATGGAATCTGCTATCCCACATATGATAGCAGCTTGCAAAGCCATTCTCTAAGTGCTTAGGTGGAAAGTGGATCGCTGGAAAATCAGGAACACCTGAAAAGGCCTCAAGCTACAAAGCCATGTTCCTGAACTCTTGATCTCAGGACCAGGACCTCCTGCAAAAGGGCTGAGGTTGTTGAGCTTCAGAGGGTTTCCATCAAGCAGCACAAACCCCAGGTATCACTCGACAGATGAAAAACCAGTCTCAACCTTGGGAGCGGCTCTCATGTTCTTCTCCACTATCTTAAAGGTGTCAATTAGAAAACAGAGAACAGACATTTCCTTTCCCTCTACCCTGGAAAAGGAAACGCCCTCATCCACGTCTAAGCTGCAAGGGTTCACTGAGCTACCTCCACATACAGGACACAGTACCAGGCACTGGTCTCTGGACAGGGTCCCTGGGCAAACTGTCCACTCAAGTGAACCTTCCCCCACCTCTTTGCTTCCACTAGGGTGCCCAGGTCTGCTTCCACTCACACAGGCTGTTCTTCTGTCTGGGTTACCCTTTATTCAACCTTCATCTGACCGATCCAGCTCAAGGAT
Source organism: Tragulus kanchil (assembly GCA_022376925.1). Classification (NCBI taxonomy): domain Eukaryota; kingdom Metazoa; phylum Chordata; class Mammalia; order Artiodactyla; family Tragulidae; genus Tragulus; species Tragulus kanchil. The sequence goes on along the minus strand of JAIOJX010000029.1, from coordinate 48,006,805 downwards.
CACCTCCTCCAGGCAGTCCTCTGGCCTGAAGCAGCCTGTCCTCTCTACCAAGTATCCTCACTCTGGTGCTTCCTTTGGGCAAAGCACTCACCACACTGACCCGGGCGGGCTTGGCCTTTCCTGGTCTTCCAGTCCGCCTGCCCCACTGGGCTAGCAGCTACTTGCAGTTTCCGTTAGACTGAAGGGTTCTTTTCTTGAATTAGTTATCTAGTTACAAGTCTCCGCGGCTGCTGAGGCAAAACCAGGCAAGTTCGAAAAGGATGTCTAGAGAGGGGAAAAAAAAAAAAAACTTTATCATCCAATAGTCTGTCGTAATGGGAACCAAATGGGACTAAGGCTGCAGACTCCCAGGCCTCTGGAGTGAGGCGGGTGGACCTAACACTAAGCGACCCCTCAGGGCCTGCCAGGCAGCCCTGCCTCCGCCTCCAACCTCGGGAAGCCCTCGGGCCGGGCCGCCCCTTCCCGGGAGCCTCGCCGGCGGGGCGGCCACGCTCCCCGCCCGGTCCGGCCGCCCCAAGGGGACCGGCAGGAAGGGCGCCGCTGACCTCACCACCCTGAGCTCGGGGAGGGGACGCGGCGGCGGGACAGGAACCCACACGGGTGCTGAAACAGGGCGGAGGGCGCGGGGCTCCGGCCCGGACGGCGCGACCCCCGGCCCCCAGCTCCCTGACCCGAGCGGGCAGAAGGTTCGGCCCGATGACCCCAGCCTGTGCCCGAGCCCCGCGGCGGACGGGGCTGCCGGCCGGGCGGGACGCTCACCCGGACACGCGCCGCTCCCGGCGTTTCCAGAACCTCCCGCGGCGGCGCCGGGCCCGCTCGGCGCCTCCTCCCTGGGCGGCTCCGCCTCCCGCAGCTGCCGGGCTCCGCCCGCTTGAGCCGCCGCCACGTCCCCACCTCCCGCCCCCATCCCCGCCCCCACGCCCCCGCCCCGGGCCCCCGCTTCCGCGCCCTGACCGCCGCGGGCGGGGGCGCCACCGCCGGCGTCCCCCGGGAAGGCCCGGGCCGCCTGGCCGCGCTGGAGCGAGGAGCCGACCCGGGACCCGGCGGGGGCCGGCCGCCCGTGCCCTTCATGCGGCCCGCCGCTCGCCGCACGTACGCGGCGCCCGCCTCCCCGCGGCGCTCCCACCTGTGGGACTCGGCCCGCCCTCCTCCCCGGCCCCGGACGGCCGCAGAGGGGCCACGACCCGGCCCGGCGCTGGCTCTGGCGAGGGCGGGGGTGGGGGTGAGGAGGGCACCCCTGGATGCTGGCCGACTCCCCTGGCCCCAGCTCAGGCCGGTTTCCTCAGTGGTCCTGCTGTATACACCGCTCCTACCGCCGCCTCCCCTGCACCGTCGCCATCAGGTTACAGAGGGTGGGGCCACCCGGCCCAGGAGCCCGATTATCAGGGGTTAGCCGGGCAGGGGTCAGTGGAGAAGGACCTGAAAAAGATCTGGGCCAGGTTCCCAAAGGGATTCAGACTGTCCCTAGCTCCTAGATCGGGCACCCCTCCTGGTGATGAATGAGTGGGTGAATGGTTTGATGAGAAGGGAGCCCATTTAAAGGCCGAGGGAAGGCAGGCGCATTGGGGTCAATGTACTCCTGTGTTTTTCTCCAAGCCCTGACATACAATACGGGCCGAAAACAGTGAACGCCTCCTTCAGCCAACCCAGTTTGGGAGGGAGTTTAGGCAGGGATGCTGCACTTCTCAGCCTGAGCTCGAGGAGGCCCTGGCCGCCCAGCAGGTTCCCACGCCTGCTCTATGAACCTTCCTGCTCATGAATGAGGGGAAACGCTGTCTGAGAATCTCATCAGGGAGCTAGCCCAGAGTGGGAGGTGCCCAGCCTCCGCCCAGACCGGCATGGGGATATTCCCTGTGGCACACCATCCAGGCTGGCAGCCCGGAGCTGGGGAAGGCCTGAGGACACACAGAAGTGCACACAACACACATAAAATACACACACGGAGTGAACCACTGTTCGGGCCTTCCTCAGCCACCAGCTGATCTCCCCAGACTTCAACTAAAACCCAACGGAGCCCTTCCTGCCTCGGCTACACCCTCTTAGACCACAGCAGCCTTCCTCTGTCTGCGCAGCCCCTCCCATCCTCTCCCCCTTCTCAGGAGCTTGCCCTGTGCATCATCCCCCCTCTCTCTTGAATGTTCAATCGCCTCCTCGCGGATGAATCCACCTCTCGACCTATAAATGTTTTCAGACCTTGGGACTTCCTTGGTGGTCCAGTGGCTAAGCCTCCGTGTTTCCAATGCAGGGGGCCTAGGTTTAATCCCTGGTCAGGGAATCAGATCCTGTGTGCTGCAACTAAGACCCAGCGCAAATATTTAAAATAAATATATTTTCAGGTCTCTACAATGGAAACGAACCTCATTAGATCTCACCAACTACTGCAGTATCTCTCTCTAAAAGAGCAATTTGTCCTCACTATCCCTCCCCTCCTCAGAATGGTGCGGGGGCCTCCTGTCCGCCTCAGGAGACCAAACAAGCTCTATAACCTCCTAGCCTAAATTCAACAGCCACTCTAGGAAAACCAAACAGCTATTATCGGGGGGGGTAGCCGGGCAGGGGTCAGTGGAGAAGGACCTGAAAAAGATCTGGGCCAGGTTCCCAAAGGGATTCAGACTGTCCCTAGCTCCTAGATCGGGCACCCCTCCTGGTGATGAATGAGTGGGTGAATGGTTTGATGAGAAGGGAGCCCATTTAAAGGCCGAGGGAAGGCAGGCGCATTGGGGTCAATGTACTCCTGTGTTTTTCTCCAAGCCCTGACATACAATACGGGCCGAAAACAGTGAACGCCTCCTTCAGCCAACCCAGTTTGGGAGGGAGTTTAGGCAGGGATGCTGCACTTCTCAGCCTGAGCTCGAGGAGGCCCTGGCCGCCCAGCAGGTTCCCACGCCTGCTCTATGAACCTTCCTGCTCATGAATGAGGGGAAACGCTGTCTGAGAATCTCATCAGGGAGCTAGCCCAGAGTGGGAGGTGCCCAGCCTCCGCCCAGACCGGCATGGGGATATTCCCTGTGGCACACCATCCAGGCTGGCAGCCCGGAGCTGGGGAAGGCCTGAGGACACACAGAAGTGCACACAACACACATAAAATACACACACGGAGTGAACCACTGTTCGGGCCTTCCTCAGCCACCAGCTGATCTCCCCAGACTTCAACTAAAACCCAACGGAGCCCTTCCTGCCTCGGCTACACCCTCTTAGACCACAGCAGCCTTCCTCTGTCTGCGCAGCCCCTCCCATCCTCTCCCCCTTCTCAGGAGCTTGCCCTGTGCATCATCCCCCCTCTTGAATGTTCAATCGCCTCCTCGCGGATGAATCCACCTCTCGACCTATAAATGTTTTCAGACCTTGGGACTTCCTTGGTGGTCCAGTGGCTAAGCCTCCGTGTTTCCAATGCAGGGGGCCTAGGTTTAATCCCTGGTCAGGGAATCAGATCCTGTGTGCTGCAACTAAGACCCAGCGCAAATATTTAAAATAAATATATTTTCAGGTCTCTACAATGGAAACGAACCTCATTAGATCTCACCAACTACTGCAGTATCTCTCTCTAAAAGAGCAATTTGTCCTCACTATCCCTCCCCTCCTCAGAATGGTGCGGGGGCCTCCTGTCCGCCTCAGGAGACCAAACAAGCTCTATAACCTCCTAGCCTAAATTCAACAGCCACTCTTCAGTCCTGGTCTGCCAAAGCCACCAGCACCACGTGACATCCCAGCAGCGTTTGGCCACTGCCTTCCTGGAACACTCATGTCCCTTGGTTTGCCTCTGTCCTCTCTGGGCACCTCTGCCTCGGCATCTTTGCCCCCAGCTCATGCCCCCTCTCTTCCCATTAGTCAGTAAAGGTTGGGGTTCCCATAGTTCAGGCCTGGGTACTCTACTTTCCTCTTCTCTTTCTATAATTTCTTCCTATCCACAGATGAAACAGATTTCCCTACCCTTGCCCGGATTCCTGAGCTCCAGACTGACTGCAGAGGCTGCATCGCTGCTGAGTCTCCACAACCTCCTCAACTGCGACAGGCCCAAGGCTAAGTTCATACTCTTGCCCCTTCTCCTCTCTTCCATGCGTCTTGTGGTCCCTGCTTCGCGGAGGGAGCCACCCCGCCCCCACCCCCAGAGACCTAACCGGAAGCCTGGCAATCACCCTCTGCACATCCCTCTGCCCTTACCCTATTCTCCTTCCATATCCCACATCCATTCAATTCTACCACTTAGGACCTTCCCTCGTCCAGTGGTCCAGTGGGTAAGGACACCGCCTTGCAGTGCAAGAGACACCGGTTTGGGAAGATCCCACATACCGCGGAGTGGCTGGACCGATGTGTCCAACCGCCGATCCGGAGCTCTGGAGCGCATGCGCCCGGAGCCGGTGCTCTGCGACAACAGAGGCCACCGCGATGGGAGGCCCACACAGGCCAAAGAACAAAGATGGATGAAAATAGATAAGTGAGAGACCAATAGAAGTGGCCAAATAAATAAATAAATAAATAAATTCTACAACCTAAATTTCTCTCTAATCCACATGTCTCTACATCCTCTATTCTTTCTTTCTTTCTTTTTTTTTTTTTTTTTGCGGGTTGGGGAGGCAGAGGAGTGGGCGGGCCACTTCTATTGGTCTTTCATTTATCTATTGTCTTCCATCCCTGTTCTTTGGCCCACGTGGGCCTCCCATCGCAGTGGCCTCTCTCGTTGCAGAGCACCGGCTCTGGGCGCATGCGCTCCAGAGCTACGGCTTGGTAGTTGGACACATCGGTCCAGCCGCTCCGCGGCACGTGGGATCTTCCCAGGCCAGGGATCGAACTGGCGCTCCTTGCACTGCAAGGCGGTGTCCTTGCACACTGGACCACCAGGGAAGTCCCTATCCTTTTTTTTTAATATGAACAAAGGGTGCCCTCCTTTAATAACTTGGCACAGGCATCTGCATATCAAAGAAGTATCAATTTAAAAAAAATTGTAAACATGAGAGTTGCAAGTTAGGTTTCATTTAGGGCAGAATCAGGCCTGCATCATTCTTTCACTTGAATGACTGCAGCAGTTTCCCAGCTGGCTGCCCAGCTCCATTGTTTCTCCTTCCATACTGCAGCCATCCTCAGAAAGCAATGACCTCCCCAGAAGGCAACTCTGAACCCATCACTTTCCACTTAGTCAATTGCACTGGTCTCATGAAAAAATCCTCCAGTGGCCTAGAAGGCACCTCATGGTTCAGCCTCTGCTGCTTCTCCAACCACACTAACCTTCCCCTCTAGTCCCTCTAACTGGCCGTTCTTCCTCCCCCTTTCGCTCCCAGGCCTTGCGCATGCTGTTCTCAGTAGAAAAATGCCCCTCCCCGCCAGTTAAGTCCTTCAGATCCTCCCAGAGGGAATTTCCTCTCTTCCTGACCAGGTCAAAACCTCCTACAACAGCCTTCCATGCCGTGCATGCTTTGTAACACTTGCTACAGTCATTATAATTGATTGTTTGATTAATGTCTGTCTTCTGACTCCACAGACACACACCCCTGGCCTGGGAGCTCCAGGAGTACATACACTGTGTGTTTTTATCCATCATCACATTCTAACAGCTACCACAGAAATGGGCTCAATAAATATGTCACAACTACAAGAAGGGGTGGATGTTTCCTTAAAGCCTTGTTCCACATAACTATAGTTGAAAGTCTGATTGAGGTCTCCACAGAGCCTCAGAGTCCTGGCCCCCACTCATTCCTCAGGATCTGCTTCTATTCCCCTTCTGTCTTGTATAAGGATACTTACTGATGGACTTGGGACTCACCTGGATAATCAGCATGATCTGACGGCCATGTCTACTTCCTTTACCACTTTGCCTTCCTACGGATGGGAGCTGCTTCTGTCCGGTTTAACCACTGTGTCTCCAGCTCTAGCACAGGGCCTAGAGAATCCAGGACCTAGACAGGGAGTGGGGAAGAAAAACACATGAATTGATGTGCCCCTCTAGTGCGGTCGCCATAGGCTTCACTAAGCACACACATTTTAGGTCACTTAATAGATCAAGAGGGTTTTTGAGCAGCCATGGCACACTCTCTTCCCCAAACTTACTGTAAGAGAGTTGCAAGTTAGGTTTCATTTAGGGCAGAATCAGGCCTGCATCATTCTTTCACTTGAATGACTGCAGCAGTTTCCCAGCTGGCTGCCCAGCTCCATTGTTTCTCCTTCCATACTGCAGCCATCCTCAGAAAGCAATGACCTCCCCAGAAGGCAACTCTGAACCCATCACTTTCCACTTAGTCAATTGCACTGGTCTCATGAAAAAATCCTCCAGTGGCCTAGAAGGCACCTCATGGTTCAGCCTCTGCTGCTTCTCCAACCACACTAACCTTCCCCTCTAGTCCCTCTAACTGGCCGTTCTTCCTCCCCCTTTCGCTCCCAGGCCTTGCGCATGCTGTTCTCAGTAGAAAAATGCCCCTCCCCGCCAGTTAAGTCCTTCAGATCCTCCCAGAGGGAATTTCCTCTCTTCCCTGACCAGGTCAAAACCTCCTACAACAGCCTTCCATGCCGTGCATGCTTTGTAACACTTGCTACAGTCATTATAATTGATTGTTTGATTAATGTCTGTCTTCTGACTCCACAGACACACACCCCTGGCCTGGGAGCTCCAGGAGTACATACACTGTGTGTTTTTATCCATCATCACATTCTAACAGCTACCACAGAAATGGGCTCAATAAATATGTCACAACTACAAGAAGGGGTGGATGTTTCCTTAAAGCCTTGTTCCACATAACTATAGTTGAAAGTCTGATTGAGGTCTCCACAGAGCCTCAGAGTCCTGGCCCCCACTCATTCCTCAGGATCTGCTTCTATTCCCCTTCTGTCTTGTATAAGGATACTTACTGATGGACTTGGGACTCACCTGGATAATCAGCATGATCTGACGGCCATGTCTACTTCCTTTACCACTTTGCCTTCCTACGGATGGGAGCTGCTTCTGTCCGGTTTAACCACTGTGTCTCCAGCTCTAGCACAGGGCCTAGAGAATCCAGGACCTAGACAGGGAGTGGGGAAGAAAAACACATGAATTGATGTGCCCCTCTAGTGCGGTCGCCATAGGCTTCACTAAGCACACACATTTTAGGTCACTTAATAGATCAAGAGGGTTTTTGAGCAGCCATGGCACACTCTCTTCCCCCCAAACTTACTGTAATGGCTTCTGGCTCTATCCTATTCATTCATGAATTCAGTCCACATTTGCTGGGCACCAGCTGAGGCCCTGGCTGGGAGTTCAAGCACCATGAAAATCAAAGGGTCTCTGTCTAATGGCGAAAACTGGCAGGTGAAGAGAGGCCCACCTTGTCTCAGCCTTAGAGACCTTTCTCAGGTTCGAGATCAGGTGACTGCCACCTTTGGCCCCAGGCTGGCAAGGGGCATTGCCAAATGAAACCCTATCCCCATGCTATCCCCAAGTGATAACCCTGGCCAATGGCTCCTCAAAGCAGGCTAGACATGTCGGCCCAACAGTCACCACCCCAAAGAAGGACCTGGCATTTCTCCAGAAAGAGATGACGCAAATATTTGTGCTGACAATCAGGTAACTGGATGGATGAGAGGGCAGGTGTGCTGCAGCCTTTCCCTCTACACCCAGCGGTCCCCATCCCCGGGGCCAAACGGTGAGCGGTGGACTGGATGAGTAGCAAAGCTTCATCTGTGTCTACAGCCGCTCCCCCTTGCTCGCATTTCTGTTTGATGTCTGCCTCCTGTCAGATCAGCCTCAGTCTTAGATTCTCACAGCAGCATGAACCTTGCTATGAACTGTGCATGTGAGGGATCTAGGCCGTGTACTCCTTATGAGAACCTAATGCCAGATGAGCTGATTCTGCATGGTGGTGAGTGGTATAAATACTTCATTATATATCACAATGTAATAAGAATACAAATAAAGTACACAATAAATGTGCTTGAATCATCCCAAAACGATCCCCCTCCCCCATCCATGGAAATGTTGTCTTTCATGAAACTGGTTCCTGGTGCCAAAAAGGCTGGGGACCGCTGCTCGAAACAACAGAGGCGTCCTCAGCCTGCCCTGCTCCTGACTTCCCCTGCTCACCTGTGATCCCTGACCTGGGGAGGAGGAGGGGACAGTTTCCACTGCCTGGTGCTGAGGCCTCCCTGACTGCTGATGTTTCTTGCAGGGCCTGGCAACTACCACAATAGCCGGAAACCTGGCCAGGGTTTATGAGCGCCTGGTCCTGCCATGGGATACACCAGAGCTGGGTTCCCAAGACCAGCCAGTGCTGCAAGGGTACTCTGTGTGTTGACACATGTCTGCTTCAGGACAGTCAGCATGCCGCTGTCCACAGGACTTGGGACCAGTCCTCCTCTCCAGATCCTTCCCTTTAGGGACCAAGAAAATCAAAGGGTCTCTGTCTAATGGCGAAAACTGGCAGGTGAAGAGAGGCCCACCTTGTCTCAGCCTTAGAGACCTTTCTCAGGTTCGAGATCAGGTGACTGCCACCTTTGGCCCCAGGCTGGCAAGGGGCATTGCCAAATGAAACCCTATCCCCATGCTATCCCCAAGTGATAACCCTGGCCAATGGCTCCTCAAAGCAGGCTAGACATGTCGGCCCAACAGTCACCACCCCAAAGAAGGACCTGGCATTTCTCCAGAAAGAGATGACGCAAATATTTGTGCTGACAATCAGGTAACTGGATGGATGAGAGGGCAGGTGTGCTGCAGCCTTTCCCTCTACACCCAGCGGTCCCCATCCCCGGGGCCAAACGGTGAGCGGTGGACTGGATGAGTAGCAAAGCTTCATCTGTGTCTACAGCCGCTCCCCCTTGCTCGCATTTCTGTTTGATGTCTGCCTCCTGTCAGATCAGCCTCAGTCTTAGATTCTCACAGCAGCATGAACCTTGCTATGAACTGTGCATGTGAGGGATCTAGGCCGTGTACTCCTTATGAGAACCTAATGCCAGATGAGCTGATTCTGCATGGTGGTGAGTGGTATAAATACTTCATTATATATCACAATGTAATAAGAATACAAATAAAGTACACAATAAATGTGCTTGAATCACCCCAAAAACGATCCCCTCCCCATCCATGGAAATGTTGTCTTTCATGAAACTGGTTCCTGGTGCCAAAAAGGCTGGGGACCGCTGCTCGAAACAACAGAGGCGTCCTCAGCCTGCCCTGCTCCTGACTTCCCCTGCTCACCTGTGATCCCTGACCTGGGGAGGAGGAGGGGACAGTTTCCACTGCCTGGTGCTGAGGCCTCCCTGACTGCTGATGTTTCTTGCAGGGCCTGGCAACTACCACAATAGCCGGAAACCTGGCCAGGGTTTATGAGCGCCTGGTCCTGCCATGGGATACACCAGAGCTGGGTTCCCAAGACCAGCCAGTGCTGCAAGGGGTACTCTGTGTGTTGACACATGTCTGCTTCAGGACAGTCAGCATGCCGCTGTCCACAGGACTTCGGGACCAGTCCTCCTCTCCAGATCCTTCCCTTTAGGGACCAAGAAAAGACTCAAGGCCAGCAAGGGAGGGCAAAAGGTGCGGACTGAGTCAGGCCACCTGGTGGTAGTCTTGCAAGCGTGCTAAGTCGCTTCAATCGTGTCCAATTTTTTGAGACCCTGTGGACTGTAGCTGACCAGGCTCCTCTGTCCATGGGATTCTCCAGGCAACAATACTGGAGTGGGTTGTCATGCTCTCCTCCAAGGGATCCTCCTGTCCCACAGAATCGAATCCACGTCTCTTATGTCTCCTGTTTGGGCAGGCAGGTTATCTACCCCTAGCACAACCTGAGAAGCCCATCAGTGGCCCTACTAACTCAGAAATAGGACCTTGCCAGCGAGTCTGGTCTTACAGCCTGGCAAAGGACCCTGGGGTAGATACGGAGAATCTTGCAGAATCTCCAAGAGCCTGCAGGGCCAGCCCTGGACAGGGCCAAGTAGGTTCCCACAGAGCGCCAACTTGATGCATGCAAAGGACGAGACAGACCCGTTAGAATAGGTACAAGTCCCCTCCAAGGTGCCTCCCCCATGGACCTCTGCAGTCCAAGACAGCAGAGCCAGCACCAGCTAGGCTGTCATTAGAAGGTGGGGAGAGACACCCAGGGTTTTTGGGAGCTATAATTACCCAGCAGATCCGGGGCAGGCCCCCAGGGTAGAAACTATGGGCTTATACTTTGGCTTCCCTCCTCAACACTCTCCCCACTTCCATCTTGAGCAAGAAGCTTCTGGGTTGGTGCAAATACACAGAGGGCAGGAGTTAGCTAGGTGTGGTGCTTAGAAGGCCTGATGTTTTAATGCATACAGTCTAAATGTGCTGTTTAAAATTATTGTTATTACAACACAGAAACCCATCCTACCCCCACCAGCACAGAGCTGGGTTTCTTGCAGGGCCTGGCAACTACCACAATAGCCGGAAACCTGGCCAGGGTTTATGAGCGCCTGGTCCTGCCATGGGATACACCAGAGCTGGGTTCCCAAGACCAGCCAGTGCTGCAAGGGTACTCTGTGTGTTGACACATGTCTGCTTCAGGACAGTCAGCATGCCGCTGTCCACAGGACTTCGGGACCAGTCCTCCTCTCCAGATCCTTCCCTTTAGGGACCAAGAAAAGACTCAAGGCCAGCAAGGGAGGGCAAAAGGTGCGGACTGAGTCAGGCCACCTGGTGGTAGTCTTGCAAGCGTGCTAAGTCGCTTCAATCGTGTCCAATTTTTTGAGACCCTGTGGACTGTAGCTGACCAGGCTCCTCTGTCCATGGGATTCTCCAGGCAACAATACTGGAGTGGGTTGTCATGCTCTCCTCCAAGGGATCCTCCTGTCCCACAGAATCGAATCCACGTCTCTTATGTCTCCTGTTTGGGCAGGCAGGTTATCTACCCCTAGCACAACCTGAGAAGCCCATCAGTGGCCCTACTAACTCAGAAATAGGACCTTGCCAGCGAGTCTGGTCTTACAGCCTGGCAAAGGACCCTGGGGTAGATACGGAGAATCTTGCAGAATCTCCAAGAGCCTGCAGGGCCAGCCCTGGACAGGGCCAAGTAGGTTCCCACAGAGCGCCAACTTGATGCATGCAAAGGACGAGACAGACCCGTTAGAATAGGTACAAGTCCCCTCCAAGGTGCCTCCCCCATGGACCTCTGCAGTCCAAGACAGCAGAGCCAGCACCAGCTAGGCTGTCATTAGAAGGTGGGGAGAGACACCCAGGGTTTTTGGGAGCTATAATTACCCAGCAGATCCGGGGCAGGCCCCCAGGGTAGAAACTATGGGCTTATACTTTGGCTTCCCTCCTCAACACTCTCCCCACTTCCATCTTGAGCAAGAAGCTTCTGGGTTGGTGCAAATACACAGAGGGCAGGAGTTAGCTAGGTGTGGTGCTTAGAAGGCCTGATGTTTTAATGCATACAGTGTAAATGTGCTCTTTAAAATTATTGTTATTACAACACAGAAACCCATCCTACCCCCACCAGCACACATGCTGCCCCTCCTCCCCTGCCTGGGTTGGGTGGGGAGTAGGGGTGGGCAAGAATGAGGTGAGAGTGGGGATAGCTCCTGAACATCTGACTTAGCTACCGTTTAAAAGGCTGAAATGTTCAGTGGTTTCACTTTTTTTTTTTTCCCAGGCCTTGTCAAAATGTCAAGAAGCTAGCAGAGCAGAGGGCAGAGGCTAAACGAGAGGTGAGACTGCTGTGGTCCCGGCAGAAGTCACCTTTGACTTTGTGGGCCCCCAAAATGTGTTTAGATGTGATACTGAGGGCAGCCACCCCAGATGAAAGCCAGGAGGAGCAGGATCCCATTGGGATCTAGGGAGAGCACCCTGTCTGCCTGCCAGGATGAGGATCAGAGCCTGTAGGTGCCTGGGGAGAGGGCTGGCACAGGGTCTACAGGACAGCTGATGCTGATCTCAAGTAGGGAATGGCAATGCATAGAGAAAGAAGGGGTAGATTTAAGAATTAATAAGGGGTGGTGGTCCCTGGTGGGCTTGTGGGTAAGGACACCGCCTTGCAATGCAAGGGGCGCCGGTTCCATTCCTGGCCTGGGAAGATCCCACATGCCGCGGAGCAGCTGGACCGATGTGTCCAACTACCGAGCCGGAGCTCTGGGGCGCATGCGCCCAGAGCCGGTGCTCTGCAAAGAGAGAGGCCACTGCGACGGGAGGCCCACAGGAGCCAAAGAACAGAGATGGAAGACAATAGATAAATGAAAGACCAATAGAAGTGGCCTGCCTGCCCCCTTCCCTCCTCAACCCGCCCCCACCCCCGCCAAAAAATAAATAAATAAATAAGAATTAATAAGGAGGTAAAGACAGGGAGGCTATGTTCACTCATTTATTCAGTAAATATATATATTTTTAATGTTTGGCCTCTTTTTTTTAAAACTTTTCTTTTACTTTTAACTTTTACAGAGTTTTGTTGTTTACAGATATGTATGTTCTCAGATTAGTCATATGTATACCCCCCCACCCCAATCCCACCCCTCCAGACCGTCATACAGCACCCGTGAAGGATCTGCTTTTCTCACAGAACAATGACTATAGCTATTTTCTTCACATATGATAGTATAGGCCTTCAGGCTACTGGCCTCTTTTTTATTGATTGATTGACTGATTGATTGATTTTTCATCCATCTTAATTCTTTGGCCTGTGTGGGCTTCCCATTGCAGTGGTTTCTCTCGTTGCAGAGCACACCAGCCCTGGATGAGTGTGCTCCAGAGTGCTGGCTCGTAATTGGACACACCAGACCAGTCACTCCGCGGCACATGGATCACTCCCGGGCCAAGGATCGAACCAGTGCTCCTTGCAATGCAAGGTGGACTCTTTAGCCACTGGACCACCAGGGAAGCCCATATTCCATAAATATTTACTGAATTCTCTCCTGGTGGTTCAGACAGTAAAGAATCTGCCTGCAACGCAGGAAACCTGGGTTCGATCCCTGGGTCAGGAAGGTCTCCTGGAGGAAGGAATGGCTACCCACTCCAGTGTTCTCTCCTGGAGAATTCCATGGACAGACGAACCTGACAGGGTCCATGGGGTTGCAAAAAATCGGACACAAATGAGTGACTAACACACACTGCTCCTCATTCTCTGCTCCTTCTTCAGGTTAAGACACTAATTCATATCCAGAATGAGGTCTTTTCATCCTTGGCTCCCTTGGCCCTGCCACCCCAATGCAGGCCCTGCTAAAGGAAATCAGTGGCAGCCCTCAGAAAACACAAGAACGGGAAGTGAGCTGGTTACCCGCAATGGACACACCAGCACCCTTGGGAGTCTCTGTCTGACATGGAATCCCAATCACAGCGTCCAGTTTCCTCGGTCGTGAGGCTCCTTCCATGAACCACCCCGTTACTGATGGTCTTGGCATGGACTCACTAGCATCACCCTTCCTCACCCTGTGCTTCATTTCCCCCTCCTAGTTTTAAACAGGTGGGACTTCTGGTCTAGTGAGGCATATGTTCCTAAGGCACCTCATTTCCTTCCTGGAATGAGATGGAAAACCATCCATGAGTGACCCTAGCCCAGTGAATCTGTGCAACGTCTCTACTGCACACGTTTGGGGCTCCATTCACCTCACAGACATTGTAGAGTTGATTATTCCTGACAACGTACCAGTAGATAGAAATAAGAGTGAACTGCAAATGGGGTGTTCTTTGCTGATTTGTACAAAATCGCTGCATGATTTGGTACATCTACCCCCACATAATCACCCTTGTGGATAAGGCCTTCAGGACCCAACCCCTCCTGCAGGCTCTCTCCTGTCCTCAACTATCCTGCCTGCATCACTTCTGGCTGTTGCTCTGACTCTCCCCTAGCCCCTAGAGTAGACACTGTCATCTGGACTTGCTGCTGAGCCCTGTCCTCTGCCCGAGGGACCTGCCCAGAACTCTGACCCACCACAGAGAGGCCAGGGCACTCATTCCGCCGGAAGCGCTGACTATCCCAACCCACATCAAACATGCTCCAATACATCTCATACAAGGTAACTGTGCACTTACCCAGAAGGAACATGGCTGAGTTGCAGTTAACTAGTTTTCATGACATATTATAGTTGCTTGCATTTCATATTTACAATTTTCCTTTTTTGTGGTTTTCTAGAGTTTCCTATAATTTGCGTGAACCTGTGAGAAGTTTGATGGACTTGACCACAGTCTTTGGTAGGAGGATCCTTACCCACTAGGCCTGCTGGCGCATGCACACATGCACAGAGGGATGTCCACGCATGCACAGACTTGTGGGACTTGCCTCTCACCTGAGGAGCAGGAGGTGGTTCTGTGCTCCATACCTTGGCTCTGCCCTTCATGTTGACGCTGTCTCACTACTTACTGTTAACTGTGAACCAGAATCTGACTTCATTCCTGACCCTGGGAAGTGAGCTGGTTACCCGCAATGGACACACCAGCACCCTTGGGAGTCTCTGTCTGACATGGAATCCCAATCACAGCGTCCAGTTTCCTCGGTCGTGAGGCTCCTTCCATGAACCACCCCGTTACTGATGGTCTTGGCATGGACTCACTAGCATCACCCTTCCTCACCCTGTGCTTCATTTCCCCCTCCTAGTTTTAAACAGGTGGGACTTCTGGTCTAGTGAGGCATATGTTCCTAAGGCACCTCATTTCCTTCCTGGAATGAGATGGAAAACCATCCATGAGTGACCCTAGCCCAGTGAATCTGTGCAACGTCTCTACTGCACACGTTTGGGGCTCCATTCACCTCACAGACATTGTAGAGTTGATTATTCCTGACAACGTACCAGTAGATAGAAATAAGAGTGAACTGCAAATGGGGTGTTCTTTGCTGATTTGTACAAAATCGCTGCATGATTTGGTACATCTACCCCCACATAATCACCCTTGTGGATAAGGCCTTCAGGACCCAACCCCTCCTGCAGGCTCTCTCCTGTCCTCAACTATCCTGCCTGCATCACTTCTGGCTGTTGCTCTGACTCTCCCCTAGCCCCTAGAGTAGACACTGTCATCTGGACTTGCTGCTGAGCCCTGTCCTCTGCCCGAGGGACCTGCCCAGAACTCTGACCCACCACAGAGAGGCCAGGGCACTCATTCCGCCGGAAGCGCTGACTATCCCAACCCACATCAAACATGCTCCAATACATCTCATACAAGGTAACTGTGCACTTACCCAGAAGGAACATGGCTGAGTTGCAGTTAACTAGTTTTCATGACATATTATAGTTGCTTGCATTTCATATTTACAATTTTCCTTTTTTGTGGTTTTCTAGAGTTTCCTATAATTTGCGTGAACCTGTGAGAAGTTTGATGGACTTGACCACAGTCTTTGGTAGGAGGATCCTTACCCACTAGGCCTGCTGGCGCATGCACACATGCACAGAGGGATGTCCACGCATGCACAGACTTGTGGGACTTGCCTCTCACCTGAGGAGCAGGAGGTGGTTCTGTGCTCCATACCTTGGCTCTGCCCTTCATGTTGACGCTGTCTCACTACTTACTGTTAACTGTGAACCAGAATCTGACTTCATTCCTGACCCTGAACCAGTCGGTTGATGCTTGTAGTCAGAAAGATGTCCACTTCCACCATCTACCTGAACACCCGCCCCCCCTAGGGGAACAGGGATGGTTTGGACAGGGTGTCCCCCGGCTGAAGAGTGAGTGATGGCAGAGACATGGCTTTCACACAGTGTCTGGCCATCAGTCTTGGGACCAAGCATTAATCTCTCATCCCGACAGTCACCCAACATGTCTAGGCCAGGCTGACCCCGTGCCTTCATCAGGGCCTGGACTTTTCCTCTTTACTCCATCCCAGGACCACAGCTGTTATCTGTGTGCCTGGGCTAAGACGCACTGGGGCGGGAAGAATTCTGCCGTTCTGGTCCTGCCCCAACGGCTCTATCTGCAAACATGAGGATGGCCAGCAGAGGGTGCATGGAACCCACTCTGGGCCCCTCAGTGAAAGGAGAACCCCCAGTTTTGCTCAACAAGCCCCTCAGTTCTTGATCTCAGGCTCTGCTCCTACAATCTGCCAAGGTTTAGCAGGAATCCTTGCCTAGAACTGCATAAACATGAGCAACTGGGGCCGAGAGATGCTTTCCAGGCCATGTGGAAGGCCTCCAATGCTGGGACCTCTGATGGTGGGAAAGGCAGGGAGGGTGACCATGGGGGACCAAGGCCCTTCACAGCCAGTTAAGTGGACTTGCAGCCTTGGGGGAGCCTCAGGCCATAGGATCCAGTAGGTCTAAAGAAAAATCAAGGGCCAGTAGCGCAGTGAAGGTAGGTGAAGAGATGGGGAGGCCGCTGACAAGACTCTGAACGTGCCTAGAATATATCATGGCTCCTTTGAGATGGTGATGGCTCCTTGAGGAGAGGGGCCAAAGGAGAAGGGATGAGCAGTCCTCATCTGGGTCCCCTGATGCTCCAAGTGCTTCTCCGACTATGCAGCTAATGGATGAAACACTCCCTGTACCAGGGAGTATAATCTAACACTTCACAAATATCATCTGCATTCTGCTAGCTCCTTCAGAACCCTGCCTCTCTCTCCTCCCCTGCTCTGTGCTCCTGGCTACTGACCTATATGCATACACAACAGATGCTCCTGCCCTGTGACTTTTTTTTTTTAATGGAAATTAAGCTATTAGGTATTTGTACTTTTTTTTTTTTTTTAATTTTGGCCTCTTTTATTGTTTATTTATTTATTTATTTTCATCCATTTTTATTCTTTGGCCTGTGTGGGCCTCCCATTGCAGTGGCCTCACTTGTTGCAGAGCACCGGCTCTGGGCACATGATCTCCAGAGCGCTGGCTCGTAATTGGACGCACTGGTCCAGTTGCTCTGCAGCAGGCGGGATCTTCCCAGGCCAGGGATCGAACCGGCGTCCCTTGCACTGCAAAGCAGACTCTTTACTTACTGAACCACCAGGGAAGCCCTGCCCTGTGACTTCTGAATGATTTCAGTCAATGGGGAGTACCAAGCCAGAGGGAAGAAATGGACTTTGGGGAAGTGGCCTGCAGCCTACATTCAAGGACCTGGCTCAGTGACGTACCTAGTCTCGGGACGGCCCTGGCGATCCTGAGGGGCAGCCAGGCCCCTCTACTCTCCTTCACACTAGATCGCTTAGCCCAAGGCCTCAAAACCCTTCTACACACTTACTTACCCATGTTCAGTCAGTCAATAAATATTTCTTGACATTTCTGTGCCCAGTCCTAGGTGCCCAGGGACACAGACACAGAGATGAGTCTGACAAAACCCACTGACAGAGCTAATAGGGTTCTCTTTTTTTAGGGGGGTTGCAAGGACACAGATAAGGAAACTGCCTAGTGAGGTGTCAGGTGAGGGAGTGGGGTCTGGGTCTCCCTACCAGAGGGAGTAAAGGAGGTCTGGGAGACAAAAGGAGCAAAGCATGGGGTGGGGAGATTGCCTGTGGCCCAGTGGTTAGGACTCTGCATCCTCAATGCTGAGAGGCCAGGCTCAAGCCCTGGTTAAGAACTAAGATCCCACAAGCCAGGCAGTGTGGTCAAAAATAAAAGAATAAAAAGACTGGGGCAGGGGGATGACTAACTCACCTGGAAGCCTGTGGTAGCCAGGCAGGGCCTCCTTCTACCACTGGAAAGCTAGTACCTCCTGCTTGAATTTCACAGACCTCCCCCCACCCACCAGCAGGGGTAGACTGACATGCATAGGCAGTGTCATTTTAAACTTTTGTTTAAAAATTTCTCATTAAGATATAATCAACAAACCAAAAACCATGCACATCTTAATGTACAGCTCAATGTGTTTCAAATATATATAAGTCCATATAACCATTGCCTAGATCAACATCCCCCTTGTAACCCCATGAGAGTCAACAAACCATACCAAGTTGATTGCCATTCTTCCTTCTTTCTCCTATGATTATTTTTTTCAGATTTTGAATTTTATAAAAGTGAACTTATACACTATATACTTTTATGTCTGCTTCTTAAATTCGACATTATGGTTGTGGTAGTGACTCATCGTGTTGCTTTTGATATTACATCATTCTATTTCATTGCTGTAAGGTATTCCATTGTTTGAATACATCCTAATTTATCCATTCTATTGTTGGAAGGCATTTGGATTGTTTTCAGATTTTAGTTATTTTAAATCAGACTGCTTTGTATGTTTGCACATGTACATTCTTATTTCTTAGTGGAAATAAACATTCATTTATGTAGAATATAAAGAGAGGAGTGGAACCACTAGGTCATAGGATGTATATACATTGAGCTACTTCCAACCATGTTTCTAGATGGTTGCAGATGATTACTCTCCCAGCAGCAATGTATGAAAGTTCCAGTTGTTCCGCACAACAATGTAGGAAATCCCCAGGAAAAAAGCCAGGGTAAATGTGAAACCCACTACGCATTATTCCCTTTTCTCGAGGTTCATAATCCTTCAGTAAAAGGTAATCCTTTTACCTGTATTAGTTTTTCTCTAGTGCCCTCAAATGGTTGTCATCTATATTTCGTCCAAGATTCATAACTGTTTTTGGCAGGAGTACTATTCTGATACAACCTGCCATCATGACCAGAACTGGAAATTTTATGCAGTTCAGTTCTGATGCCAGGTTAGAAAATAGTGGAAAGGGATAGGCCCCACTGGTCCACTGTTTTCAGCTCCAGTTTCGAGTCTTAGACACCCGTGGCATCAGATCCACATTCTAAATTATGGCTCCCTGTTTTCCTTTCTTCTGTTAAAATTTTATTAGATTGCAATCATAGGTGAGTAACTGGTAATAAACTTACTTCTCGATTGCAAATATAAAGCTAGATAAAACATTTATAGCAACTGATAACAGGCATTGGACAGCAAACTGGGTTCATCCTTGACAGAAAGGAAACACAAGAGGTGAATTCCACATTCGGTAAAGTTCTTTGCCTAAGGCATTTTCCAAACTATGGCAGAGGAAAGTGGAGCCCAAACAGAGCAAAATAAAGGAGCAAAGGAAATAGAGATCAGAGACAGAGGATACTGAGAAGGCTGGTCTTGTAGGGCAGAGTATCAGAGGAGGGAGGGGGCTGTGTGGAGAAGGAGCTCTAGAAATCTGCACAGATGCCCTTTTGAGGTTTTGTCTAATTTGCACACTTGCAGGGAAAGAATCTTTGAAGCCCAGTAGATAAAAACTTTGAGTCTGTAAGCTACACAGGGGCTCCAGAGTTCAAACAGCTGAGACCTGTTCTGGCCAGAGTGTAAAGATCTTGCTGAAAACCCTGAGCATCTAATTAAAACCTTAGAAAGTCCATACCTTAGGAATAGGGCTACCCTAGTCATGCAGAATGCATTACTTTACAACTACCCTAACCAAATCTCAGCAAGATCAAATTAAGTACCCAGTAGATGTACTGCCCAATGAAACAAACAATACTCCATAGAGAAGAGTGTGTTCCAGACTCAACAATGCACTGTTCACAGTTTCCAACATACAAGTAAATATTACCAGACATGAAGAAGCAGGAAAATATGGTCTATAACTAGGAAAAACAATAGTGAATAGAAAAGATTTGTAGATAACACAGATACTGAAATTAGCAGATAAGGACTTTAAAACACCTACTATAAGTATGTCCATGAATTTTTGAGTGGTAAGATGGGCGTAATAAATGAACAGATGTGCCGTCTCAGCAGAGAAATGGAAACTGTAAAAAATAACTAAATAGAAATTCAAGAATTTAAACCTATAATATATAAAATGAAAATTTTACCAGGTAATCTTAAGAGCAGACTGGACTCTGCAGAAGAAAAGTTCAATAAACTTGAAATCAAGTCAATAGAAACCATCTAAATACGAACTCAGAAAGAAAAAGGACTGAAAAACAGTTAAGAGCTTCGGGGAAGTGGCCTAGAAACACTATGAAGCAGACTAGCATACCTAACCTTGTAGTCCCAGAAAGAAAGGAAAAAAATTGAGGTGAAATGAAAAAAAAAAAAAGTGAGTAACTGGTAATAAACTTACTTCTCGATTGCAAATATAAAGCTAGATAAAACATTTATAGCAACTGATAACAGGCATTGGACAGCAAACTGGGTTCATCCTTGACAGAAAGGAAACACAAGAGGTGAATTCCACATTCGGTAAAGTTCTTTGCCTAAGGCATTTTCCAAACTATGGCAGAGGAAAGTGGAGCCCAAACAGAGCAAAATAAAGGAGCAAAGGAAATAGAGATCAGAGACAGAGGATACTGAGAAGGCTGGTCTTGTAGGGCAGAGTATCAGAGGAGGGAGGGGGCTGTGTGGAGAAGGAGCTCTAGAAATCTGCACAGATGCCCTTTTGAGGTTTTGTCTAATTTGCACACTTGCAGGGAAAGAATCTTTGAAGCCCAGTAGATAAAAACTTTGAGTCTGTAAGCTACACAGGGGCTCCAGAGTTCAAACAGCTGAGACCTGTTCTGGCCAGAGTGTAAAGATCTTGCTGAAAACCCTGAGCATCTAATTAAAACCTTAGAAAGTCCATACCTTAGGAATAGGGCTACCCTAGTCATGCAGAATGCATTACTTTACAACTACCCTAACCAAATCTCAGCAAGATCAAATTAAGTACCCAGTAGATGTACTGCCCAATGAAACAAACAATACTCCATAGAGAAGAGTGTGTTCCAGACTCAACAATGCACTGTTCACAGTTTCCAACATACAAGTAAATATTACCAGACATGAAGAAGCAGGAAAATATGGTCTATAACTAGGAAAAACAATAGTGAATAGAAAAGATTTGTAGATAACACAGATACTGAAATTAGCAGATAAGGACTTTAAAACACCTACTATAAGTATGTCCATGAATTTTTGAGTGGTAAGATGGGCGTAATAAATGAACAGATGTGCCGTCTCAGCAGAGAAATGGAAACTGTAAAAAATAACTAAATAGAAATTCAAGAATTTAAACCTATAATATATAAAATGAAAATTTTACCAGGTAATCTTAAGAGCAGACTGGACTCTGCAGAAGAAAAGTTCAATAAACTTGAAATCAAGTCAATAGAAACCATCTAAATACGAACTCAGAAAGAAAAAGGACTGAAAAACAGTTAAGAGCTTCGGGGAAGTGGCCTAGAAACACTATGAAGCAGACTAGCATACCTAACCTTGTAGTCCCAGAAAGAAAGGAAAAAAATTGAGGTGAAATGAAAAAAAAAAAATAGTGACTGTATCACATGGAACTCTGCTTAATATTATGTACCAGCCTGAGGAGGTTTTGGTGGGGAATGGATACATGTATATGTATGGCCAAGTTCCTTCACTGTTCACCTGAAACTATCACAAAATTGTTAATTGGCTCTACTCCAATAAAAATGTTTTTGGTGTTAAAAAAAAAATAGTGACTGGAATTTGAATTTGATTTAAAAAATTATTAACTCATCATCTCCCCAAGTTTAGGTTATAAAATGTCAAACAGGATAAATACAAAGGAAACCACATCCAGGAACACCATAATCAAATATTTTGTGCATATGTCTATGCTAAGTGCTTCAGTCATTTCTGACTCTGTGTGACACTATGGACTGCAACCCACCAGGCTCCTCTGTCCATGGGATTCTCCAGGCAAGAATACTGGAGTGGGTAGCCATTCCCTTCTCCAGGGCATCTTTCTGATCCAGGGATAGAACCGAAGTTTTCAATATGTCCCGCATAAAATAATGAAAGAGTACAAAGATGTCACATTGAGGAACAATGATAAGAATGAACATTTACCAGTCATCAGAAGTAATGTAAGCCAGAAAACATGGAAACATAAAATATATATAGTATTTTAAACATGCTATATCCAGAAAAAATTATCCAGAGAAATTCTATATCCAGAGAAATTATCTCTAAAAAAAGAAATGAAAAAGAAAAATATTTTGGATTTAAGAAAAGCTGAGAGAACTTATTACCAGTAAACCTACATTATCAGGAATGTTAAATGAAGTTCTTAATGCTAAGGGGAAATAATACCTGATGGAAATCTGGCTCTAAGCAAAAGAACAAAGACCTATATTAAGTAAATATAAAGTGTGTTTTCTTGTTTCCTAAACTATTTAAGAGACAACCAAGTACTTAAAGGAAAAATAAGAACTCTTCATTATGGAGTTTATCACATTTGTAGAAGTGAATGTACAATAGTACAAAGGAAGGGAGAGGTGAATGGAAGTATGTTAGTGTAAGGTTTTTACATTATAGAAGAAGCAGCGTTTATCCTTTTCTTCTATATATTTTTCATCTTATTATCTTCATCTTTCTAGTTATAAATACAAGTTTATTTACATAAAATTATAACTGATGATCATATAACTCATAAAATGTAAATGTTGCAAAATATTATCACCAGAAATAACTATCAGTAGTTCACAGTATATTTTTTTTGATATTTTATTTATAAGTAACAGACATATTTAAAGTATCTTGATGAAAAAAATATTTATTACAAAATTTTATCTGTTTTCTACCAGCCCTTTTTTTGTGTTTATGTTTATATGAATAGTTGATGAGAACACTCAGAAAAACTGAAGCACATAATTTGTGAATCAGTTTGGAAAACATTTTATAGGATGGAGAAGTATATAGGACACAGGAATATAACCATACTTTAGTTGTATGATTTAAATGATTTATTGAATAAACTGCAATTTATCCTCGGAAGTGAGATGTTTCCACTACCGTATGCTCTGAGCTGTCTTGTTCCATTAATAGATTTGGTTTTTGCTTATGCTGCCCCACACTCAGTTACTTGAGCTCTATCGCCTCTTTTAATCCTATAGGGCCAATTTCTGGGTTTTGTCCATATTTACTCTTCCAGTTGATCTTAGAGTCATCTTGCCAATTTCCCTCACCTAAATAAATTTTGATGAGAATTACACTGAATTCATCAATTAACTAAATGTAAAACACTGAGTCTTCCAGGAACACAGCATACGCCTCTCTGTATTCTGTCTTCTTTTCTATTTATCCTAGAGAAAGACCCTTATGCCTTCATATGCCTTAAGTCAGTTGCTAGCTAATTCTCACGTTACTGTTATTGTGAATGGTAAATTGTTTACATCACATTTTCGATTAGTTGTGACTTACTACTTTTAAAAGTTTTAAAATCTGAACACATATATGAATATACCTATTTTGCTCCATCTGACTACATCCCTCTACTAGCCATGGGAGTTTTTCAATTGATTCTCCTGAATTTTATGACACCACGACTGCCAATAACAGCTGCCAATAATGACCCTCTGACTCTTTCCATTACTTATTTCTTTTATTTATCCATTCTTTCTTTTTTTTTTTCACCACCTTAATGTCCCAGTAAGGGCCTCCAAAGCAACACTGCACAGTATGTGAAAGGGACATTGTTTGGACAGTGACATTAATGGGGGTTTTAGAGTTGTAAGTCCAAGCTGGATTTAGAAAAGCCAGGGGAACCAGAGATCAAATTGCCAACATCCGTTGGATCATACAAAAAGCAAGCAAATTCCAGAAAAACATCTACTTATGCTTCATTGACTATGCTAAAGCCTTTGACTATCTGGATCACAATAAACTGTGGGAATTTTTGAAAAAGATGGGAATACCAGACCACGTTACCTGCCTCCTGAGAAACCTGTATGCAGATCAAGAAGCAAGTTAGAACCAGACATGGACTAATGGACTAATTCCAAACTAGGGAAGGAATACATCAAGCCTGTATACCATCACCCTGCTTATTTAACTTATATGCAGAGTCTATCATGAGAAATGCCAGGTTGGATGAATTTTGAATAAACTGCAATTTATCCTCGGAAGTGAGATGTTTCCACTACCGTATGCTCTGAGCTGTCTTGTTCCATTAATAGATTTGGTTTTTGCTTATGCTGCCCCACACTCAGTTACTTGAGCTCTATCGCCTCTTTTAATCCTATAGGGCCAATTTCTGGGTTTTGTCCATATTTACTCTTCCAGTTGATCTTAGAGTCATCTTGCCAATTTCCCTCACCTAAATAAATTTTGATGAGAATTACACTGAATTCATCAATTAACTAAATGTAAAACACTGAGTCTTCCAGGAACACAGCATACGCCTCTCTGTATTCTGTCTTCTTTTCTATTTATCCTAGAGAAAGACCCTTATGCCTTCATATGCCTTAAGTCAGTTGCTAGCTAATTCTCACGTTACTGTTATTGTGAATGGTAAATTGTTTACATCACATTTTCGATTAGTTGTGACTTACTACTTTTAAAAGTTTTAAAATCTGAACACATATATGAATATACCTATTTTGCTCCATCTGACTACATCCCTCTACTAGCCATGGGAGTTTTTCAATTGATTCTCCTGAATTTTATGACACCACGACTGCCAATAACAGCTGCCAATAATGACCCTCTGACTCTTTCCATTACTTATTTCTTTTATTTATCCATTCTTTCTTTTTTTTTTTCACCACCTTAATGTCCCAGTAAGGGCCTCCAAAGCAACACTGCACAGTATGTGAAAGGGACATTGTTTGGACAGTGACATTAATGGGGGTTTTAGAGTTGTAAGTCCAAGCTGGATTTAGAAAAGCCAGGGGAACCAGAGATCAAATTGCCAACATCCGTTGGATCATACAAAAAGCAAGCAAATTCCAGAAAAACATCTACTTATGCTTCATTGACTATGCTAAAGCCTTTGACTATCTGGATCACAATAAACTGTGGGAATTTTTGAAAAAGATGGGAATACCAGACCACGTTACCTGCCTCCTGAGAAACCTGTATGCAGATCAAGAAGCAAGTTAGAACCAGACATGGACTAATGGACTAATTCCAAACTAGGGAAGGAATACATCAAGCCTGTATACCATCACCCTGCTTATTTAACTTATATGCAGAGTCTATCATGAGAAATGCCAGGTTGGATGAAGCAAAAGCTGGAATCAAGATACTGGGAGAAATATCAATAACCTCAAACATGCAGATGATACCACTTTAATGGCAAAATGTGAAGAGAAACTGAAGAGCCTTTTGATGAAGGTAAAAGAGGAGAGTGAAAAAGCTTGAAACTTAACATTCAAAAACACTAAGGTCATGACATCTGGTCCCATCACTTCATGGCAAACAGATGGGCAAACAATGAAAACAGTGACAGATTTTATTTTCTTGGGCTCCAAAATCATTGTGGATGGTAATATGCAGTCATGAAATTAAAACATACTTGCTGCTTGGAAGAAAAGATATGACAAACCTAGACAAGGTATTCAAAAGCAGAGACATCACTTTGCCCACAAAGATCTGTATAGTCAAAGCTATGGTTTTCCCAGTAGTCATGTAAAGATGTGAGAGTTGGACCATAAAGAAGATTGAGCACCAAAGAACTGATGCTTTCAAACTGGTGTTATAGAGAAGACTCTTGAGAGTCCCTTGGACAGAAAGGACATTAAATCAGTCAATTCTAAAGGAAATCAACCCTGAATATTCATTGGAAGGACTGATGCTGAAGCTCCAATACTTTGGCCACCTGATGTGAAGAGCCGATTTACTGGGAAAGACCCTGATGCTAGGAAAGATTGAGGATAAGAAGAGAAGGCAGGGACGGAAGATGAGATGATTGGATGGCATCGCTGACTCAATGGGCATGAGTTTGAGCAACTCTGGGAGATAAGAAGAGAAGCGAGATAGCCAGGGAACCAGAAGATCAATATTGCCAACATCCGTTGGATCATACAAAAGCAAGCAAATTCCAGAAAAACATCTACTTATGCTTCATTGACTATGCTAAAGCCTTTGACTATCTGGATCACAATAAACTGTGGGAATTTTTGAAAAAGATGGGAATACCAGACCACGTTACCTGCCTCCTGAGAAACCTGTATGCAGATCAAGAAGCAAGTTAGAACCAGACATGGACTAATGGACTAATTCCAAACTAGGGAAGGAATACATCAAGCCTGTATACCATCACCCTGCTTATTTAACTTATATGCAGAGTCTATCATGAGAAATGCCAGGTTGGATGAAGCAAAAGCTGGAATCAAGATACTGGGAGAAATATCAATAACCTCAAACATGCAGATGATACCACTTTAATGGCAAAATGTGAAGAGAAACTGAAGAGCCTTTTGATGAAGGTAAAAGAGGAGAGTGAAAAAGCTTGAAACTTAACATTCAAAAACACTAAGGTCATGACATCTGGTCCCATCACTTCATGGCAAACAGATGGGCAAACAATGAAAACAGTGACAGATTTTATTTTCTTGGGCTCCAAAATCATTGTGGATGGTAATATGCAGTCATGAAATTAAAACATACTTGCTGCTTGGAAGAAAAGATATGACAAACCTAGACAAGGTATTCAAAAGCAGAGACATCACTTTGCCCACAAAGATCTGTATAGTCAAAGCTATGGTTTTCCCAGTAGTCATGTAAAGATGTGAGAGTTGGACCATAAAGAAGATTGAGCACCAAAGAACTGATGCTTTCAAACTGGTGTTATAGAGAAGACTCTTGAGAGTCCCTTGGACAGAAAGGACATTAAATCAGTCAATTCTAAAGGAAATCAACCCTGAATATTCATTGGAAGGACTGATGCTGAAGCTCCAATACTTTGGCCACCTGATGTGAAGAGCCGATTTACTGGGAAAGACCCTGATGCTAGGAAAGATTGAGGATAAGAAGAGAAGGCAGGGACGGAAGATGAGATGATTGGATGGCATCGCTGACTCAATGGGCATGAGTTTGAGCAACTCTGGGAGATAGTAAAGGACAGAGAAGCCTGGAGTGCTGCAGTTCATGGGGTCGCAAAGAGCTGGACATGACTGAGCGACTGAAAAAAACAACAACGTATGTTATTTAGGGCTTCCCTGGTGGCTCAGTGGTAAAGAACCTGCCTGCAGTGTGGGAAATGCAGGTTCACTTCCTGGGTGAGAAAGATCCCATGGAGGAGGAAATGGCAACCCATGCCAGTACTCTCGTCTGGAGAATCCCATGGACAGAGAAGCCTGGCAGGCTATCGTGCATGGGGTTGCAAAGAGTCAGACACGACTGAGCGCACATGCACACATATATTATATATATATTTTTTAGCCACTTCC
Source organism: Tragulus kanchil (assembly GCA_022376925.1). NCBI lineage: Eukaryota > Metazoa > Chordata > Mammalia > Artiodactyla > Tragulidae > Tragulus > Tragulus kanchil. The sequence continues at coordinate 47,979,862 of JAIOJX010000029.1, read as the reverse complement.
ATTGGTGTTTCATTTATTTATCTCTGTTCTTTGGCCTCTGTGGGCCTCCCATCACAGTGGCCTCTCTCGCTGCAGAGCACTGGCTCTGGGTGCATGCGCTCCAAAGCTCCGGGTCAGTAGTTGGACACATCGGTCCAGCCGCTCTGTGGCACGTGGGATCTTCCCAGGCTAGGGATCGAACGAGTGCCCCTTGCACTGCAAGGCGATGTCCTTACCCACTGGACCACAAGGGAAGCCCCACATTTATCATTTTAAATGTTAACATTTCCTCCTCTTCATGATTTTCCTACTTACTGTGAATGGCTGGTGAATTTCATCAAATGATTTTTGAGATGATCAGAGTCCCTTTTTTCTCTTTAATCTATTAATCAATGGATTTTATAATGTTAAATCAAGCTTGCAATCCTAGAAAATCCCCAAGCTGATAACTATTTTAACATACTATGGAAACCACTTTGCTGTATTCACAAATTAGATGGATCTGCCATTTTCTTTGCAGGGGGCTGCGTTGGTGTTAGCATAATAAATAGGTCTTAACAATAACTGTGAGAACCCTGGTTCAGGAACACCACAGTTCTCAGAGGGAGAATGCTTGTGTTCCTTGGCTGGGCCAACAACGCTTCATGCTTGAACGCCCAATGTTACAGCGCTTTGTGGTCAGCTTGTTTTAATCCTAGACACAGCTACCTCTCAGGGCCTGCTGGTTCCAGAGTTGTGGGCAGGGCCCATTCCAACACTCAGCGCATGTCTAGTCCAGATCCGCCATTTCCCCCTCCTCTTCCCTGAGATGAGACAGTTCTTGCTTAACTCTCAGCACATAGAAAACTCATTATACTTTCTCTTTGAGAAATCCTGGCTTCCTGTGTGGGAGAGGCACCCCTCTAAAACCCCTCAACCCTACCTCTCCTGCTCCTTAAGCAAGCCTACCTTTCTACAAATAGGATGATCTCACTGGCAGCAAACAATCTGATCAGGTGCACTCTCATCAGGGGCCACGTCACATGTACACTCTTTCCACTGAAGGGGCATGAATAAGAGATGTCGGGTGTGAGGAGCTCAGACCCCAACACTGAGGGCTCTGCCCACCTCCCACTGCTGAGCCTGGGTCTGAAAGCTATGGACCTATTTAGGAGGGAAAGTGAGTGGGAAAGGATTTCTGAAGATTCCTGGGAGCCAAAAAATAGCCACCCAGGACATGAGGCTGACTCATAAGTCCTGCTCTAGCCCATTCACCCCATGGGCCTGGAGTAGCCTGAACCCAAGTGTACTCTTCCAGGCCTGTATCTGGCTTTTTCTGCTCTAATCCCCATGGCCCCCTGCACCTGGATTCCCACACCCCAGGGCCAGCTGGCAGCTGCTACCCTCTAGGGGCACAGCTCTGCCCCCACTTTCGGGCAACACTGGCACCCAGGCTCACACCAGGTGGTCACAGCTGGGGTGTCCCATAGCCAGGCCCGGAGGTGAAGTCAGCCTGAACAGTCCCCGCCAGCCTGTGACTCAGCCGCTAGAGGCACCACAGGCACCACCTGGAAGTTCTGGGCACCACTGGGCAGGGCATTTCACCAAGACCCATCAGGGACTAAAGCTGCTGGTCCTGTCGGGGTGGCGGGTGACCCTTAGAGATAGAAAGGATGCAGCTGGGAAGACAGGCTGGAAACAGGGCCATGCTTGCTGGACTCCTGGGGAAGCCACGGCCTCCACCAATCTCATTGTGGTCCCCAAGATTCTTGGGTAGCAGGGGACAGAGGTCAAATATATACCCATAAGAAAATTAGGAGGGGCAGGGGCTGCTAAGGTTCATTTTGAGGAGAAGCAGTAAAAAGCCTGGAATTTAAATCTTTGAAGTTATCTCCAAATAAGGCTATATGTTTTACACATATGTTACAAGCATTTAGTTGTTCAATACTCAGACCTGAAACAGTGCCTGACCCATAAGAAGCTCTCAAAAATATTTGTTGAATAAATGATCGAAGCATAAATAACATATGCCATGATTCTTTTGGGGGGAGGGCGGCAGGTTGAGGAGGGAGCGGGATGGATGGGCCACTTCTATTGGTCTTTGATTTATCTATTTTCATCCATCTTTGTTTTTTGGCCCGTGCCATGATTCTTAAAAACATTATTTTCAGGGACTTGCCTGGTTGTCCAGTGGTTAAGAATTCGCCTGCCAATGCAGGGGATACGGGTTCAATCCCTGGTTCAGGAAGTAAGATCCCACACACCAATGGACAATTAAGCCCTTGTGCCACAACTACTGAGGCCACACACCTGTGCTCCACAACAAGAGAAACCCCCGCAATGAGAAGCCTGTCCACCGCAAGGAAGAGCAGTCCCTGGTCACCACAATTAGAGAAAACCTGTGCACAGCCATGGAGAGTCCGTGTGCCACAGTGAAGACCCAGAGTGGACATTAGATAGACAGATAAACAAACAAATCTTTAAAACAAACAAAAAGCCCACTATTTTCATGTGTTTTCCATTTTTATTTCACTGAAGGTCTAGAAGTATGGAAGTGGCCTGGCCCTTTCTCTGAGTGGCCTCAGTGTCAGCTCTCATAGGGTCAGAAGAGAAGGAAAGTTCTCAGTCCAGAGAACAGAGTGTTCTGGCCAGGTCATTACCAAATGTGAGTGTCTGTGGACGTGTGGACCGGGGCAGAGCCACACTGTGCAGGACTCCAGGCCCTGGGAGCGAGCCCCAGGCAGACAGAGGAGTAGCGGTGTGTCTCAGGAGCCTCAGTAGTTAGATTACTGGGCTGCTTCCCACACTTGTTCCTCTTTGTTATCCCTATATTTTTGGTAGAGCCTTACCTGCACCTGGCAGCCATGTTTCTCCCCTGGAGCTGCAGAGGGAAGCGTCCTGAACCCCTGCTTATGCTAGAGCATGGTGATGATCAGGCCAGGGCCAAGAGGGAACAGAAGGGACTGCTCAGTTGTTCCCTGATCCCTCTGTTGTTCTGCCTGGAGAAGCTGGTTTGTGAAAGGAGTCACTTGCTCTGCACAGGGACCAGTGTGGCTGGCTGATAGTAGCCTTCAACCAACAGGGGATGCTGGTGAGAACCCCTGCATGGGGCTTCTGTTTGGGAGTGACAGGGAGCACTGAGGCCTTTGTTGCTAGGAGAGGCTGGGCGATCTATGGCAAGTTGCCTGTACCCTCTGACCTGAGCGAGAAGCAACAGGGAGCGTAAGTGTCAGGGTGTCCTTGAGGCAAGGCTGAGACCACAGTGCCTTTGTAAGCTTCTCTCTTGAGGACCTGGCTGCACAGCACTTGGTCACATGGGCCTCACTCCCACCTCTGACAACCTGTTCTGTCACTTTCCTGCCTGGGCTGGGCTGCTTCCAGCTCTCCCACCTGTCTGCTGCCTCCCTCCATCTCTCCCGACACCCTCCCCTCCCAGGCCTCAGGGCCGGGGCCTCCCTGGCTCCAGCTGGGTAAACCTGCTCCCACCCTGCTGCCTGGCAGTCCCTTTGTTGGGTCCCAGCGCAGACAGGTTTTCTCTGTAAAAACAGAGACAAAGCAGGTCTGACAGGGGTGCTCTTGGGGGCTGAAGGTACAACTGAGGCATGGCTAGTCCCTGGTGCAAGGGGCGTGGCCTAAATCACCAGCGCAGGGTCTGCCCCCTGAATCAACTGCTGAGAAGCTGTGTGAGCCTGGGGTGGACATTCGCCCTTCCCAAGGCTCGGCTTCCTGTCGAGAATTGGTTCTGCTTTCGTGTCTGCCCTGGGATCTGGCTCAGGGCCAGTAGCTAGGCTCCGACTGTCAGAATTGGCTTTGTCCCTGTTTGGACCTTCAGAGATTGGTTCCCTCTCAGCCCCGAGGGGAGGCACAGGAGTGTGTGGGGGGTCCCCACCACATCTCCATGTCTAGTTAATCAGGTCTAAGCTAAACACAGACCAGGCACTTAAGAGTTTGTTGAGGGATCGAATGGCACAAAACTAGAGCTGGGAAACTCCCTTTGTCACAGGCACGCCCTCTCTTGAGTTCTGCTGCACCAAACACAGCTCAAAGGCCAGCTCTGTGGCCTCCCTGACTAGCTCTGTCATCCCAGGATATGTGGGGCCCTGCTCTCAGTCCACTTCAAAAGCTACAAACTACAGACCTCCCTTTGGGATGTCACCTGGTGCCCATGCCCCTGGTTGCCTCCTCCCCTGTCAGAGTCCCTCAACTCATGCTGAGGCCTGCCTTGGTCCCCTTCACTGTGGGGCTAAGCCCTAGTCTTGCAGAAGGCCCACACAGCCCATCCCCATCCACGCCTGCCCCAGACCACTGCTCTCTCCACCCTGCAGACTCACAGGTTCCTCACCTTGACCAGCAGGCTTCTTAGAGAGCAGACTCAAAGAAGGCTAGAGGCCGTGGGACCTGGAGTCAGGCCGCATAGGCTACACTGAAATGGGAGCTTCTCAGGTTCTTCTTTGGGTGGCCTCTGGGTCCTGGAGTGACCAGCACTGTGGGGTGGGCATCCCTTGAAGAGGCAGTACCTCTATCAAGACTCAGATGCCCTGGGAATCCTGGCTATTGACCGACAGGAGAGGGCTGGGCCTTGAAGGAAGGCTGTACTGGCCTGCAGAGCCAGGCCAGAGCAGAGCGGGTTTGGGCCCCAGGGATCCCTTTGTCGGGTCCCAGCGCAGACAGGTTTTCTCTGTAAAAACAGAGACAAAGCAGGTCTGACAGGGGTGCTCTTGGGGGCTGAAGGTACAACTGAGGCATGGCTAGTCCCTGGTGCAAGGGGCGTGGCCTAAATCACCAGCGCAGGGTCTGCCCCCTGAATCAACTGCTGAGAAGCTGTGTGAGCCTGGGGTGGACATTCGCCCTTCCCAAGGCTCGGCTTCCTGTCGAGAATTGGTTCTGCTTTCGTGTCTGCCCTGGGATCTGGCTCAGGGCCAGTAGCTAGGCTCCGACTGTCAGAATTGGCTTTGTCCCTGTTTGGACCTTCAGAGATTGGTTCCCTCTCAGCCCCGAGGGGAGGCACAGGAGTGTGTGGGGGGTCCCCACCACATCTCCATGTCTAGTTAATCAGGTCTAAGCTAAACACAGACCAGGCACTTAAGAGTTTGTTGAGGGATCGAATGGCACAAAACTAGAGCTGGGAAACTCCCTTTGTCACAGGCACGCCCTCTCTTGAGTTCTGCTGCACCAAACACAGCTCAAAGGCCAGCTCTGTGGCCTCCCTGACTAGCTCTGTCATCCCAGGATATGTGGGGCCCTGCTCTCAGTCCACTTCAAAAGCTACAAACTACAGACCTCCCTTTGGGATGTCACCTGGTGCCCATGCCCCTGGTTGCCTCCTCCCCTGTCAGAGTCCCTCAACTCATGCTGAGGCCTGCCTTGGTCCCCTTCACTGTGGGGCTAAGCCCTAGTCTTGCAGAAGGCCCACACAGCCCATCCCCATCCACGCCTGCCCCAGACCACTGCTCTCTCCACCCTGCAGACTCACAGGTTCCTCACCTTGACCAGCAGGCTTCTTAGAGAGCAGACTCAAAGAAGGCTAGAGGCCGTGGGACCTGGAGTCAGGCCGCATAGGCTACACTGAAATGGGAGCTTCTCAGGTTCTTCTTTGGGTGGCCTCTGGGTCCTGGAGTGACCAGCACTGTGGGGTGGGCATCCCTTGAAGAGGCAGTACCTCTATCAAGACTCAGATGCCCTGGGAATCCTGGCTATTGACCGACAGGAGAGGGCTGGGCCTTGAAGGAAGGCTGTATTGGCCTGCGCTTTGTGGCTGCAGAGCCAGGCCAGAGCAGAGCGGGGTTTGGGCTCTCTAGCCAGGCCCTTCACAGGAAGGTATCCTCCAGGTGACTCCATCAATCCTGAGGGGAGGGGCTACACAAGCCCCTTGGGACTGCCTCCAGCTCTGGGCGGCCTCTTGGGTCGGCTTCAACCTCAGGCTGAGGTTGTTCCTGTTTTGGGCCTTCCTTCCCCTCACCCTAGGCTCAGTCCCAAAAGCATCTCCCAAGGGCATCTGTTCCTGATGGAACCTGCCAGTCCACTGAGGAAGAAGCATTGTAGCCTCTCCTGACCTTGGACAGATCCGGCCACACATAGCAGGCCTGGGCATAGTGCCCTGAGCTACTTGAGGCTCTCCTGAAGGACAGGGCTCCTGAGCATGCCTCCGAGGCAGCAGGAGCAGAAGGGCCCAAGTCTCCCCGTCCTGGGTCCCCTCGTGCCTCTCTGAGTCACAGCTGAGAGATAAGCTGTAATAATAATTCCTCTAACAGTAATAATATTGTACTAACAAACGTCTTTGAACACCCTCGCTGTGCCAGGCTCTCTGTGGCTGCTGGGAAAACATAAGTAAATAAGACAGACACAGTTCTTGTCCCTACAGATCTCTCTACTCCAGTCCTGGGCAGGCATAGGCCCTGGCATATGGAAAGCATTCAATACGTTTTTGTTGCATGGATAAAGAATGCACGAAGCGTGTGGTCTGGTTGTACCCAGCAGCAGAGGTGCCTGGTGGGGTGCCCAGTGAACAGAGAAGGCACCGGGGTAGAGGGGAGGTGTGTCCCACTGCCACCACCCCCACCTTGGAGAGGACTCCCGGACCCTGTAAACTCCCTTGTGACCTGGGGCTCCAGCACAATAGATTTTCAGCAGTACAACAATCTCCTCTGGCATTAGGTTATTAAGTGTGAAAAGGAAATTCTGAGAGCTTCCTGGAGGGAGTACTGGAGATGGACTAAAGCGGCTTGTTTAGCCTACAGGCTGCAGGGTATCTCAGCTGAGAGCCTACAGTGCGGCCCCTAGGAAGGTCTGCCTCCAGTCTGCAGGAGCACAGCCTTGCCCAGGCCCATGTCCTGTGGAAGGGTGCTGTCTGAAGTGGGTCTCCGATGTCCCCTCAAGTCAGGCATACCATCGAGGACCCACTGTAGGGGGAGACTGCTATAGACCCTGGAACTACCCCAGAAACTGCTCAGTGAAATGGGAAAGTTTATAACCCTGACTTTGGAAGAGCCGCTCCTTACCACACCCCAGTCTTCAGCCCTGAGAGAGAAGCTTTTAGGGATGGATTGTACAGCCTAGAGGCTGAAGGGCTGGGAAGGGCACACTCAGAAGAAGTGTTTCTGGAAGGGGGGATCTACTCCCTCTACCTGGAGGTAAAGAGGAAGGCAGTGAAGGGACTGCAGGAGGGGGTGGGGGTTGGCAGTCCCTGGGAGTGTGCAAGTTGGGAAAAGTTTAAGCTTGGTGGGAACTTCCGCAGCCTCCTGAGGGCCCCCTCCTCATCCCCCTGCAAAGACCTGCATCATTTACATCATGTCTCTTGGAGTCCCAATGAGGTGTCTGACCACCCAGCCATGCTGTGCACTTAGTCCTCATACAGTCAGTGATGGCGTTAGCTGCCCCCAGTCGCGACATCACTCGGCGGGGTCCAGGTCCTGGGGAGTCTTTGGCGGAAGAGCTCCTGAGAGACCATCCAGCCACCAGTTCTCTACTAGCCCTTCCACTTGGTCCCTGTTGGGCAGACATCTGTACAGAGTCGAGCAGAAACCTCCTCCCTCACAGAACTGAAAGCCCGATGGCTGGCACTCTCTGGTTACGTTTACCACACCATCACCTCCCCCCACCATGTACAATCCTCCCCTCTGGACACACCACTGTCACATACGCCACTCCTGTTTCTCTGCAGGCTGAACAGACGGCAGCACCCCCTCTTCCAGGGAGGCACCCATGCCCCTCCCTAAAGGGCACCCGCACTTCCTTGGACTACCCTGAGTCTGTGCCTCTCAAGCGCCTCCTTCTTGAGGTGTTACAGATCCCACAGACCTGTCTGACCCCATAGCCTGTTAGCCCCCAAGAGCAGCCTACAGTGCCCCTAGGAAGGTCTGCCTCCAGTCTGCAGGAGCACAGCCTTGCCCAGGCCCATGTCCTGTGGAAGGGTGCTGTCTGAAGTGGGTCTCCGATGTCCCCTCAAGTCAGGCATACCATCGAGGACCCACTGTAGGGGGAGACTGCTATAGACCCTGGAACTACCCCAGAAACTGCTCAGTGAAATGGGAAAGTTTATAACCCTGACTTTGGAAGAGCCGCTCCTTACCACACCCCAGTCTTCAGCCCTGAGAGAGAAGCTTTTAGGGATGGATTGTACAGCCTAGAGGCTGAAGGGCTGGGAAGGGCACACTCAGAAGAAGTGTTTCTGGAAGGGGGGATCTACTCCCTCTACCTGGAGGTAAAGAGGAAGGCAGTGAAGGGACTGCAGGAGGGGGTGGGGGTTGGCAGTCCCTGGGAGTGTGCAAGTTGGGAAAAGTTTAAGCTTGGTGGGAACTTCCGCAGCCTCCTGAGGGCCCCCTCCTCATCCCCCTGCAAAGACCTGCATCATTTACATCATGTCTCTTGGAGTCCCAATGAGGTGTCTGACCACCCAGCCATGCTGTGCACTTAGTCCTCATACAGTCAGTGATGGCGTTAGCTGCCCCAGTCGCGACATCACTCGGCGGGTCCAGGTCCTGGGGAGTCTTTGGCGGAAGAGCTCCTGAGAGACCATCCAGCCACCAGTTCTCTACTAGCCCTTCCACTTGGTCCCTGTTGGGCAGACATCTGTACAGAGTCGAGCAGAAACCTCCTCCCTCACAGAACTGAAAGCCCGATGGCTGGCACTCTCTGGTTACGTTTACCACACCATCACCTCCCCCCACCATGTACAATCCTCCCCTCTGGACACACCACTGTCACATACGCCACTCCTGTTTCTCTGCAGGCTGAACAGACGGCAGCACCCCCTCTTCCAGGGAGGCACCCATGCCCCTCCCTAAAGGGCACCCGCACTTCCTTGGACTACCCTGAGTCTGTGCCTCTCAAGCGTCCTCCTTCTTGAGGTGTTACAGATCCCACAGACCTGTCTGACCCCATAGCCTGTTAGCCCCCCAAGAGCAGCCTCCTTAACAGAAGCTGGAGGACGAGAGGGCCCACAGAGTTACCAAGAGCGGCTAAATTAGGGGCCTCCTCAGGGCCTGGAACAGCCGACAGACCTGCCCGGATGTACCCGGACCAAAGTGTCCAGGAGGGCCTGGGAGTGGTTAGTGGGGCCCCGGCTAGGTCATGGCACCTGCAGACACTGTCCCCGACAGACAATGGTTCAGAGGGAGAGAAGGCCTGGGAGGTCCCAAGCGCAGAGCTGCCCCCAGATTCCACGCCCCTCGGGTACTCACACTCCTCCAACGTGGCACAGCCACTACGGAGCCACAGCAGCCGCTCCTCTCCTAGGCAGGTAGCTTTCCAAACCTCCTTCCAAGGGAGGAGGAAACGGAGCCATGCACTCAGGAGAAAGGCTAGGGAGGAGAGGGCCGCTGGCGAAGGCCTGAGCGTCCTGGGGAAGCAGTGACGCCTGGAAGGACAAGACAGGGCACCCAAGAGGGCCTTCCTGATCTCCCAAACAAGACTGGATACTTTTTTGTTCCCCCTCCCATAGGTCTGCTCAGGTCCAGGGCTCCCCATCAATGCTCGCTGTTCAGAGGACTCCTCGCACTGGGAGGTGGGGCCCAGGATTGCCTGTCGGGACCTTTTAGAGGTTTCAGCGCAAGGCGTGGCCTCGTCCCCCATCTGGGCTGCCCTTGCCCCACCATCTTTTCCCGGGCTGGGGCGCCGCCCCGCAGAAGCAACTTCAAAGGACCCAACTCGAGCTCCCGCAGCCAGGCTCGGGTCCGTGGCCCGCAGAGCGGAGGCCCGGGCAGGATCTGGGACGTCGGAGCCGGCCCGGTCCCGGGTCGCTGAGATCCTGGTAGGGGTGCCGGGCTGCGGGCGGTCGGGGCGGAGGAGCAGGCCCTCGTAGCCCCCCGAAGTGGGAGGGTCGGGTCGGCCGCGGGCCAATCCCGGCGCGCAGGGCGCGGGGCGGGGCCGGGCGGAGCGGGGTACGGGGCGGGCGGGCCGGGGCGGAGGCGGCGCGGCGTCCAGGCGGCGGCGGAGACGGCGGCGGCTCCTGGTGTCCGGCTCAAGCTCCGGCTGCGGCTCCGGTTCGCGATGCCCCACCGTGACTCTGCGCGGCCCCTCACCCTGGGGCTTCCGCCTGGTGGGCGGCCGGGACTTCAGCGTTCCCTCACCATCTCGCGGGTGAGTCAGGCGGCCACAAGGCGCGGGAGGTCCTCAACCTGAGACCCGTCCTTGCGGTCCACTCGGAACCCGGATCCCCAATGTTCTGGAGGCTCGAAGGCCTGGGAGGTCCCAAGCGCAGAGCTGCCCCCAGATTCCACGCCCCTCGGGTACTCACACTCCTCCAACGTGGCACAGCCACTACGGAGCCACAGCAGCCGCTCCTCTCCTAGGCAGGTAGCTTTCCAAACCTCCTTCCAAGGGAGGAGGAAACGGAGCCATGCACTCAGGAGAAAGGCTAGGGAGGAGAGGGCCGCTGGCGAAGGCCTGAGCGTCCTGGGGAAGCAGTGACGCCTGGAAGGACAAGACAGGGCACCCAAGAGGGCCTTCCTGATCTCCCAAACAAGACTGGATACTTTTTTGTTCCCCCTCCCATAGGTCTGCTCAGGTCCAGGGCTCCCCATCAATGCTCGCTGTTCAGAGGACTCCTCGCACTGGGAGGTGGGGCCCAGGATTGCCTGTCGGGACCTTTTAGAGGTTTCAGCGCAAGGCGTGGCCTCGTCCCCCATCTGGGCTGCCCTTGCCCCACCATCTTTTCCCGGGCTGGGGCGCCGCCCCGCAGAAGCAACTTCAAAGGACCCAACTCGAGCTCCCGCAGCCAGGCTCGGGTCCGTGGCCCGCAGAGCGGAGGCCCGGGCAGGATCTGGGACGTCGGAGCCGGCCCGGTCCCGGGTCGCTGAGATCCTGGTAGGGGTGCCGGGCTGCGGGCGGTCGGGGCGGAGGAGCAGGCCCTCGTAGCCCCCCGAAGTGGGAGGGTCGGGTCGGCCGCGGGGCCAATCCCGGCGCGCAGGGCGCGGGGGCGGGGGCCGGGCGGAGCGGGGTACGGGGGCGGGCGGGCCGGGGGCGGGGCGCGGCGCGGCGTCCAGGCGGCGGCGGAGACGGCGGCGGCTCCTTGGTGTCCGGCTCAAGCTCCGGCTGCGGCTCCGGTTCGCGATGCCCCACTCCGTGACTCTGCGCGGCCCCTCACCCTGGGGCTTCCGCCTGGTGGGCGGCCGGGACTTCAGCGTTCCCCTCACCATCTCGCGGGTGAGTCGGGCGGCCACAAGGCGCGGGGAGGTCCTCAACCTGAGACCCGTCCTTGCGGTCCACTCGGAACCCGGATCCCCAATGTTCTGGAGGCTCGAAGGCCAAGCGTTGACTCGGTGACCCATGGGCTGTAGAGGAGGCTTCTTGGCAGGGCCGTAGCTGTCCCCACTCCTCTCCCTCTCCCCCGAGCCTGCCTGCCTATCCCTCAGAGGATGCCCCCAAGAGTTCACAAAGCAGGCTCCTTGCTGGCCTCATTTTGGGGGACTCACTCCAGGCCAGGGAGGGACCGAAGTCATGGGCCAGGGATCTGGGCTGCTCTACAGAGGCCCAGAAATGCTGCTTTAGGCCAGCCCAGCCTGAAACTGGGGCAAAATGACTGAGACACCCCTTCCCTTATCAAGGGTCCCTCCCAGCAGAGCTGGGTGACCCCAGAGAGGTCTGGGGTACTCTCGGAAACTGAAGAAAGGAAGATCCAGGTAGTTGCCCTCTTTGGTTTTGGTCAGTCTCTCTTCCATGACCTCAGTTGTCCTAAGGGGAAGTGACCAGGAATTTCTGGCTTCCAGGCGAAGGGGAGGCCTGTCTGTGCAGTTGTGAGACCCCCCTCCCCACAAGTCTCACAAGGCCAGGATAACCTCAGCCCAGTCCCTCAAGTGTCCATGGCCATTCCCTGCCCCAGGCTTAGGACAGCGGAGGAAGAAGGAGGGGGCACAACCCTGGGCGGTGGCTAATCCCAGGAGGACAGAGGAGCAGAAAGAGAGGACTTGGGCCCAGTCAGGGGGTGCCCAAACTGGGAAAGACAGGATCCTGGCCCAGACTGTGCCCCAGGAGGTTCCCGTCTAGGACCTTTGGGGGCTCCCAGTAGGAAAGGAAGAGAGGCGGGGACCTGTGGCCATCCCTTGACCTCGCACAGGCCTCTCTGGCCTTCGGAACCCTGTGTCACAGGAATTGAGAACACTTCCCCCCACCCTTCTGCCACCTCTTGCCATGAGGGCTGGACCAAGCTGGCTGGAGACGTCTTTCCAGTTCTTGGGAGGGGGTGAGCACCTGATGCAGCATGGAATCATGGAATCCTGTTTCTGGGGGCCAGGGTGACAGGCAGGCCCAGCTGTCCTGGGAGGCTTCCCACAGTCCCCGCACCAGGAGGTCCTCAACCTGAGACCCGTCCTTGCGGTCCACTCGGAACCCGGATCCCCAATGTTCTGGAGGCTCGAAGGCCAAGCGTTGACTCGGTGACCCATGGGCTGTAGAGGAGGCTTCTTGGCAGGGCCGTAGCTGTCCCCACTCCTCCCTCTCCCCGAGCCTGCCTGCCTATCCCTCAGAGGATGCCCCCAAGAGTTCACAAAGCAGGCTCCTTGCTGGCCTCATTTTGGGGGACTCACTCCAGGCCAGGGAGGGACCGAAGTCATGGGCCAGGGATCTGGGCTGCTCTACAGAGGCCCAGAAATGCTGCTTTAGGCCAGCCCAGCCTGAAACTGGGGCAAAATGACTGAGACACCCCTTCCCTTATCAAGGGTCCCTCCCAGCAGAGCTGGGTGACCCCAGAGAGGTCTGGGGTACTCTCGGAAACTGAAGAAAGGAAGATCCAGGTAGTTGCCCTCTTTGGTTTTGGTCAGTCTCTCTTCCATGACCTCAGTTGTCCTAAGGGGAAGTGACCAGGAATTTCTGGCTTCCAGGCGAAGGGGAGGCCTGTCTGTGCAGTTGTGAGACCCCCTCCCACAAGTCTCACAAGGCCAGGATAACCTCAGCCCAGTCCCTCAAGTGTCCATGGCCATTCCCTGCCCCAGGCTTAGGACAGCGGAGGAAGAAGGAGGGGGCACAACCCTGGGCGGTGGCTAATCCCAGGAGGACAGAGGAGCAGAAAGAGAGGACTTGGGCCCAGTCAGGGGGTGCCCAAACTGGGAAAGACAGGATCCTGGCCCAGACTGTGCCCCAGGAGGTTCCCGTCTAGGACCTTTGGGGGCTCCCAGTAGGAAAGGAAGAGAGGCGGGGACCTGTGGCCATCCCTTGACCTCGCACAGGCCTCTCTGGCCTTCGGAACCCTGTGTCACAGGAATTGAGAACACTTCCCCCCACCCTTCTGCCACCTCTTGCCATGAGGGCTGGACCAAGCTGGCTGGAGACGTCTTTCCAGTTCTTGGGAGGGGGTGAGCACCTGATGCAGCATGGAATCATGGAATCCTGTTTCTGGGGGCCAGGGTGACAGGCAGGCCCAGCTGTCCTGGGAGGCTTCCCACATCTGCCCTCACCCCATGGCCACCAGGTCTCTAGGCCTGAGTGAGGTGGGCCTTCGACACATCCAGCAGCCCTTCATCTCCCCTTCCTGAGCAAGCTCTGCCGGGTGTGGAGGGGAGTGTGTGGGAGAGTAGTACATCTGTGTCTATCTGTGAGTCTCATGCTGTGTGTCCACTGAGGCAGGCTCGTGGGGGTGCTCCGCCAGCCAGCCGGCCAGGCACCCTGGGCGTGAGGCCGCTGACAGGCTCAGTGGCGGCGGCTGACGGCCGCAGGCGGCAGGGAGTAGAGACATCTGTTGCCCACGCGGCTGCCGGTCCGCGGAGGGAAGGCCTCCACACGTCACAGCAGCAGCAGCAGCATCGGCAGTGGCGGCGGCGGCGGCCTTGTTTGGAGCCGATCAGGATGCAGGCTGCTGGCAGGCAAACGGGCTGGAAAGGGTTTGCCAGGAAGAAACCCTCCTTTGTCCCCCAAAGTCACAGAGCAGCAGCTCAAGCCTGAAGAGCCAGGAGGGCTGAGCCTGGGTTTGGGTGGGATCTGGGAGATTTACGGGGCTGAGGAGGCACAGGCCACAGCTTGCCCAGCAGGTACCTCAAGGGCAGTTCTACAGACACTGACAATACATGGGAGTGTCCTCACCAGGGGGGTTCCAGACCCAGCTCCTCCCATGGGGAAGCTCATGGGACTTCTTCCCCTACCCAGTGTAGCTACTGTAGGTGAGGCGGCTGGTTCATGCTCCAGTCTCCCAGCTGACCTCACTGCTCCTCTCTCTTCCTTTTATCTGTTTACCCTGCACTCCACAGCCAGAAAGATCAGCCTGCATTCAACTCTGTGCTGTGATTTCCCGGTTTAGAATCCTCTGTGACCTCACTGCCTCTCTGGCCTTCGGAACCCTGTGTCACAGGAATTGAGAACACTTCCCCCCACCCTTCTGCCACCTCTTGCCATGAGGGCTGGACCAAGCTGGCTGGAGACGTCTTTCCAGTTCTTGGGAGGGGGTGAGCACCTGATGCAGCATGGAATCATGGAATCCTGTTTCTGGGGGCCAGGGTGACAGGCAGGCCCAGCTGTCCTGGGAGGCTTCCCACATCTGCCCTCACCCCATGGCCACCAGGTCTCTAGGCCTGAGTGAGGTGGGCCTTCGACACATCCAGCAGCCCTTCATCTCCCCTTCCTGAGCAAGCTCTGCCGGGTGTGGAGGGGAGTGTGTGGGAGAGTAGTACATCTGTGTCTATCTGTGAGTCTCATGCTGTGTGTCCACTGAGGCAGGCTCGTGGGGGTGCTCCGCCAGCCAGCCGGCCAGGCACCCTGGGCGTGAGGCCGCTGACAGGCTCAGTGGCGGCGGCTGACGGCCGCAGGCGGCAGGGAGTAGAGACATCTGTTGCCCACGCGGCTGCCGGTCCGCGGAGGGAAGGCCTCCACACGTCACAGCAGCAGCAGCAGCATCGGCAGTGGCGGCGGCGGCGGCCTTGTTTGGAGCCGATCAGGATGCAGGCTGCTGGCAGGCAAACGGGCTGGAAAGGGTTTGCCAGGAAGAAACCCTCCTTTGTCCCCCAAAGTCACAGAGCAGCAGCTCAAGCCTGAAGAGCCAGGAGGGCTGAGCCTGGGTTTGGGTGGGATCTGGGAGATTTACGGGGCTGAGGAGGCACAGGCCACAGCTTGCCCAGCAGGTACCTCAAGGGCAGTTCTACAGACACTGACAATACATGGGAGTGTCCTCACCAGGGGGGTTCCAGACCCAGCTCCTCCCATGGGGAAGCTCATGGGACTTCTTCCCCTACCCAGTGTAGCTACTGTAGGTGAGGCGGCTGGTTCATGCTCCAGTCTCCCAGCTGACCTCACTGCTCCTCTCTCTCTTCCTTTTATCTGTTTACCCTGCACTCCACAGCCAGAAAGATCAGCCTGCATTCAACTCTGTGCTGTGATTTCCCGGTTTAGAATCCTCTGTGGTTCACAGCCACCCAGGAGAGATGCCAGCTTCTCGCCTGGGCCTACAAGGCACGCAGGTCTGGTCCCTGCTTTGTCTCTGATTCCATCCCTCCTGTTCTCTCCTCACCAACGGGACTGTGGCCACATGAGCCTGTGTTTACTCTCACTCCTAGATGAGCCATTGTCCATGCTGATCCTTCTACTTGGGACCCTGTCTCGCCCCTCACTCCCGTTTTATAGCTAAGCACACTGTGGTTAAGCGCAGAGGATTGGGAATCGATTGGCCTGGACTGAAATTCTAACTCTGCAGTTATCAACTGAGTGCCCTGTGCTTCTTTGGACCTTGGTTTTCTCATCTAGGAAATAGGCTTGCCTTGAGGACTAATGAGACAATGCATGTAAAGGCAGTTGGGAGAGTCACGGTTTCCTGGCCTCACGCCCTCTCTGACCAGAACTCCCCAGCTAGCGGCGCT
The DNA here is from genome assembly GCA_022376925.1 of Tragulus kanchil. NCBI lineage: Eukaryota > Metazoa > Chordata > Mammalia > Artiodactyla > Tragulidae > Tragulus > Tragulus kanchil. Next base: position 47,964,131 of record JAIOJX010000029.1, on the reverse strand, counting down.
GGCAGAGCCCCAGCCACCCCTGCTTTCTAGAACTTCCTCCACCCACCGGGGCCTGAATGCACCTCTTGTGCTGGCTGAGTCATCCTGCCGCTAGCCGCCCCCTGAGGAAGAAGACTCCTCGCCAGCATGGGGAGTGGGATGAGGTGCCCCATGCCCAAGGCCTCACTTTCTTCATCTGTAAATAGGGATGAGAACAGCCTCTGTCTCACCAGGTGGTGGAGAGGCTGCCATGAGCTGCAGTGGCTAAAGCAAAGAGTCCAGGCCGTGCCACCCAGCAGGTCTCTGTGAAGGAGATGGGCCTGAAGCAGGGCCTAGGGGAGGGTGGGGTGGGGCCAAGTGGGCGCCTCCCCTGGGAAGACAGGCCTGTGTGGGTCCAAGGGAACATTCATGGTGGGCTGGTGGGCTGGTGGGCTGAGGGTATCAGGCTCCAGAGGAATATTCCTTGAGGCAGCCTATTTCGGGACAGGTCAGTGTGGCAGTACCCACACCAGGATGCCAGCCAAGGAGCTGCCAGCACCTCAGCTCTGCCCACTCACTACAGAGAACTGGCGAAGTGGAGTCTGGCCAGGCTTGCAGCTCGCCCACTCCCCTCCATCTCGCCTGGAAAGATCAGCCTGCATTCAACTCTGTGCTGTGATTTCCCGGTTTAGAATCCTCTGTGGTTCACAGCCACCCAGGAGAGATGCCAGCTTCTCGCCTGGGCCTACAAGGCACGCAGGTCTGGTCCCTGCTTTGTCTCTGATTCCATCCCTCCTGTTCTCTCCTCACCAACGGGACTGTGGCCACATGAGCCTGTGTTTACTCTCACTCCTAGATGAGCCATTGTCCATGCTGATCCTTCTACTTGGGACCCTGTCTCGCCCCTCACTCCCGTTTTATAGCTAAGCACACTGTGGTTAAGCGCAGAGGATTGGGAATCGATTGGCCTGGACTGAAATTCTAACTCTGCAGTTATCAACTGAGTGCCCTGTGCTTCTTTGGACCTTGGTTTTCTCATCTAGGAAATAGGCTTGCCTTGAGGACTAATGAGACAATGCATGTAAAGGCAGTTGGGAGAGTCACGGTTTCCTGGCCTCACGCCCTCTCTGACCAGAACTCCCCAGCTAGCGGCGCTGGCAGAGCCCCAGCCACCCCTGCTTTCTAGAACTTCCTCCACCCACCGGGGCCTGAATGCACCTCTTGTGCTGGCTGAGTCATCCTGCCGCTAGCCGCCCCCTGAGGAAGAAGACTCCTCGCCAGCATGGGGAGTGGGATGAGGTGCCCCATGCCCAAGGCCTCACTTTCTTCATCTGTAAATAGGGATGAGAACAGCCTCTGTCTCACCAGGTGGTGGAGAGGCTGCCATGAGCTGCAGTGGCTAAAGCAAAGAGTCCAGGCCGTGCCACCCAGCAGGTCTCTGTGAAGGAGATGGGCCTGAAGCAGGGCCTAGGGGAGGGTGGGGTGGGGCCAAGTGGGCGCCTCCCCTGGGAAGACAGGCCTGTGTGGGTCCAAGGGAACATTCATGGTGGGCTGGTGGGCTGGTGGGCTGAGGGTATCAGGCTCCAGAGGAATATTCCTTGAGGCAGCCTATTTCGGGACAGGTCAGTGTGGCAGTACCCACACCAGGATGCCAGCCAAGGAGCTGCCAGCACCTCAGCTCTGCCCACTCACTACAGAGAACTGGCGAAGTGGAGTCTGGCCAGGCTTGCAGGAGCGCCCAACCCAGTAGGAACAGTGTCACTGACAGCTCTTGGGCCACAGCTGGGCACCACTGGAGAGGCTGGGAAGTCTTTCTCCAAAGGCTGTGCTGGGGCGAAGGACATCCTGTTGCCTGAATTCCCCCCAGGCTGCTTACTCAGGCATCCCATGAGCCTATCCCCAACCTCATGTGACTCGTGTCAAGGGACCAGCATTGAAGGAGGCTCCAGTGGAGGCTCCCCTGCTGACGCCCTTGGGTCAGCAGTGGCACGGGGGTGGCCGCAGTGCCTGTCCAACCGCAGAAGGGGAGCGGAAACCATGACCCAGGAATGCAGGCTGCCAGGTGGAAGTAGATGGCCCTCAGCTTGCCTGGGGATGTGGCAGCACAGAACGAGGTGCTAACACCATTAGGGTAGCTAAGTGGTCAAGGGGGGACACAGGGTATGGTGGGACCTCACATGAGAAGCTCCCAGGGGAAATGCCTCTGTGGAGAGACTGAGACCTGAAGGACAAGGAGGAGTAAGCTGGTAACTGGGTTTGTTGGGGCCAAAGGAGAGTGTGTTCTGGGCAGAGGGAACAGCATCTGCAGCAGTGTGGGGGAAAGCACTGTCTGGGGCCTGTGAGGAATTCAGATGGTCTGGATAGAGTGGTGGGGGGAGTAAATGTGGAGGGGTGGGGATGAGAGCAAACAAGATCACTAAGGGTTTGATGGTGGATCAAGCAGCTACCATGTGGTCTGACTGGATGGGGCAACGTAGGGTAGGTGTGACATGTCTGTGTTTCATATTAAGTATCTGTTTGACAGCACATATCCCTGTGTGTCCTCTGCGTGTCCATGGGCATGCATGCAGGCTGGAAGGGTGAAGCCCACTTGTCCCAGCCCAGAGGAAGCCCCTATCATACGCCATCATGTCCCATCAGACCTCCAGGAGCTGGAGTTGGGGGTGTTTAGAGCAGAGCCTGCAGCAAGGCCACGTGGGGAGACTCAGCCAGTCTCGTGGTGTGCCCACCCACAGGTCACACTGGCAGCAGGGCAGCACTGACCCAGTTCTGAGGTTGGAAGGGGTCTGGAGCAGAGCCTGCAGCAAGGCCATGGAATGACCGATGCCCAGCCATCTGGCTTGTCCATCCACAGGTCCATGCTGGCAGCAAGGCTGCCCTAGCAGCCCTGTGCCCGGGAGACCTGATCCAGGCCATCAATGGGGAGAGCACAGAGCTCATGACACACCTGGAGGCGCAGAACCGCATCAAGGGCTGCCATGACCACCTCACGCTCTCCGTGAGCAGGTATGCATAGGGCGGGCTGGGCTAGGATGGTGGGGGGATTTAGGGGAGGGTGAATTCTGGGTGCCCAGCATCCTGAGTGAACAGGGCTTCTCACAGCTTCTCTGCTTCAGTTCTCTTGCACCCCAAGCCTAAGGGGGAGCTCTTCCACAGGAGTTTGGCAGGTATTGTTTGGAGATACGGGTGGCTTAAGAAAGAAAGAAAGTAGCTCCCATTTAACCTATGGTTGGAACTATGTTGGGGTCTTATGGCAGAGGGTAGACATCCCAGAATGAGGACTGAAATAGTAACTGGGGTAGCCACATGCTGGGTGTGTGTGGTGGGGTGGTCTCTGTCCTTTCCCCACCCATGAGTGACCAGCTTGATGACCAGTTCAAAGAATTTAATCGTCCAACACCTTGTTTAACCCTCAAACAAACTTGATAAGGTAAAACTTTATAATAGAGTCTCCACTTTACACAACTGACACTCAGAAAGTTTAGAGGGTGCTTCAAGGTCACACAGTGGAGCAAGGGGAAGCAAGATGTGACCTCAGGTGGATCAAGCAGCTACCATGTGGTCTGACTGGATGGGGCAACGTAGGGTAGGTGTGACATGTCTGTGTTTCATATTAAGTATCTGTTTGACAGCACATATCCCTGTGTGTCCTCTGCGTGTCCATGGGCATGCATGCAGGCTGGAAGGGTGAAGCCCACTTGTCCCAGCCCAGAGGAAGCCCCTATCATACGCCATCATGTCCCATCAGACCTCCAGGAGCTGGAGTTGGGGGTGTTTAGAGCAGAGCCTGCAGCAAGGCCACGTGTGGAGACTCAGCCAGTCTCGTGGTGTGCCCACCCACAGGTCACACTGGCAGCAGGGCAGCACTGACCCAGTTCTGAGGTTGGAAGGGGTCTGGAGCAGAGCCTGCAGCAAGGCCATGGAATGACCGATGCCCAGCCATCTGGCTTGTCCATCCACAGGTCCATGCTGGCAGCAAGGCTGCCCTAGCAGCCCTGTGCCCGGGAGACCTGATCCAGGCCATCAATGGGGAGAGCACAGAGCTCATGACACACCTGGAGGCGCAGAACCGCATCAAGGGCTGCCATGACCACCTCACGCTCTCCGTGAGCAGGTATGCATAGGGCGGGCTGGGCTAGGATGGTGGGGGGATTTAGGGGAGGGTGAATTCTGGGTGCCCAGCATCCTGAGTGAACAGGGCTTCTCACAGCTTCTCTGCTTCAGTTCTCTTGCACCCCAAGCCTAAGGGGGAGCTCTTCCACAGGAGTTTGGCAGGTATTGTTTGGAGATACGGGTGGCTTAAGAAAGAAAGAAAGTAGCTCCCATTTAACCTATGGTTGGAACTATGTTGGGGTCTTATGGCAGAGGGTAGACATCCCAGAATGAGGACTGAAATAGTAACTGGGGTAGCCACATGCTGGGTGTGTGTGGTGGGGTGGTCTCTGTCCTTTCCCCACCCATGAGTGACCAGCTTGATGACCAGTTCAAAGAATTTAATCGTCCAACACCTTGTTTAACCCTCAAACAAACTTGATAAGGTAAAACTTTATAATAGAGTCTCCACTTTACACAACTGACACTCAGAAAGTTTAGAGGGTGCTTCAAGGTCACACAGTGGAGCAAGGGGGAAGCAAGATGTGACCTCAGGTCCCTCTCACTCTCACCAAAGACTCTACTCCTTCTGGTGGACTGCTGACCACGTCTGCCAGCCCCACAGCTGCCCTTCCTCAGCTGTCCGCATATAGTGCAGGTCTCTGCCCTGCTTATCTCTGGATGCCATGGGCCATATAGGGCTGTACGCTCATCAGAAAAGGAAGGATTGGGAGGTCTACCCGGGGTATTGCCAGCCTTGCTCAGGCTGATGCATTCGGCTGGGTCCTGCCTGAGCGGGATCTCCCTCCCCCTGTCTTCCCTGGATCCAGACGTGACTGACTTCAGCTCTGCTCTGCCACGTACACTGCTTACAGGGACTTTCCACGACCCCCTGTGAACGTGTGGAGTCAAATCCTCCCCGAACCACAATGTGGCCAACCGGGCCTCAGAGCTGGCAGGCCAGGGGGTAATCCATCAGCTCAGAGCCCCTAAACATGGTGGGAAGGCTTCTGAAGTAGCCCCATTTGAGTCTGGCTTTGGTCTGGGCTGAAGTCAGGACCCTTGGACTCTGTCCTCAGAGCTGAATGGGCCCAGCTGCAAGTCCAGGGCCTGGTACACAGTGAGGAGGCCATGGCCTGGGAGTCCAGCAGAGCTGGCCCTCTTTCAGACTCTGCGGGCTCTTAGGTACTCCAGATGACCTCCATGAGCCTGGGTTTCCTTCTCTATAAAGCAGAATCACATTCATCACCCTCTCTGGAACTGAGGTACAGGCTGGCTGGGGGAAGCATCAGCACTGCCCATGAGGCCAACCAGCTTGGCTGGGTTCCTGGGCCCTGACTCACCCCCGGCCTGGACTCTGTGTGGCTGGATAAAGGAAGCCTTGGTGGTAGTGGGGCAGGGGGCAGGGGAGGCTCACAGAGGGCCTGATTCAGGAGGTCTGCAGAGGGAATAAAGTCAGGAGAGGATGGCGCGGTGGGGGCAGGGTGGAGGTCCCCCTTCCTTCCTTCCTTTGCTGGTCATTTGTTCCGAGCCAGGCACAGATGGAGCCAGGGGTCCCTGACCTGTTCCACTCTGGGTATTTCGGCCCCAGATGCTGCCTGGCCACGGAGCACATTCTCCTATCACAGATCTGGGTTCCAGTCCCCGCTTTGCACTTGAGAACCGTGTTGTCCTCCAGCTAGTGACTTAGCTTCCTCAGCTTCACACGGGGGATCTGGGATTGAGTGATCATGACCTACAAGGTCTGCTCAGTCAGGGTGAAAAGCTGGGGTCCTGACCCCCAGCCTCCTATCCCTAATTCTCATGCATGTAGATTCTCAGGATCAAGACAGGGGCCACCTTGACCTTCTGGGCCAGTATCTCTTGCCCTGGGAACTTTCTCACCTACAAGGCTCCTGATCCTCTTCTCTATCCTGCCTATTGTGCCAGGACTTGTGCCCGAGCCCCGAGCATGGGCTCGGTGGAAGACGGGCCTGGTGAGCTGGTTGGAGGGAGCTTCTGTGTGGCAGCACTCCAGAGCTCTGGCCAGGCCAGCCTCCCTACCTGCTCTCTTGTGTACAGAGAGCTCTAATCCTCCACAGACTAATTCTAATTCATCACAAGATGAAAAGTGAAGTAAAGCTCGGCTTTCTTGCTATACTTACTTTGTCTGGAACTCAGTCAGGTATTTAGCAGTCCAAGCTCACCCACAATTTCTGGGCACATTCTATAGGTCCAGGAGCTTCCTGGCATCAGATCCAAACACAGGGCTTCTGGTCAGATCCCTGTCACATATTACAGCTGACACAAGATGGATTTGCACAGCGTACCCTTTGGGGACTTTAAAGATGGTAGATGGAGCTACCTGCCCAGCCTAAAGTGCGGAGACCTGGGGGTGGGGTTTGCCAGGTGAATAAGCCTTTCATTCCAATCTGATGCCTTGGGCTATTCTCATGGCTCTAGGTACTTTGTACCTGATGATCCTGGGACCTAAGGCTTGTACTTCTATTCAGGGCAGGACTTCAAGGAAGTATAAGGCCAGATAGCCACACGAGATGTCCTAGGTTTATCCTGGCAGAGTTCTCAGTCCATGCAGGGCATAGTTAGAGCTGTGAGTTAAGGCAGCAACTTAGGGGGCTGGAGCCAGACGGATGCCAGATGGGGTGGGACAGCAGAGCCTTGGTGCCACAGGCCTCTGAAAGGCTATGGAGGAGAGAGGTGGCCTGCAGGGGGCCAAGGGATGGGCAGTGGTGAGGAAGAGCAGCGCGAGTATGGACTACAGGTGTAATCAGATTGTTAAAATCCTCCGCTAAGTCGGGAAGAGGGGCAGGGTTGAGCTGCTAGCCCAGCGGTGAGACCCCTGAGAAGACCCAGGAGGCCCTGTGAGACAGAGTGGGGACATTGTTCCCCTTCGCTGTAACCAGCCTCACTCATACCCATCTGCCAGACCAGGGTCCACACACCCTCCTGGCCTGGCTTCTCACAGGACTACGGGGGCAGGACTGGGCTCCTGGCCTGTAGCCTCTCGGCCCCGCCTGCCCTGCTGATGGCAGGTTTATGATGTTTTTCTCTCTCCTGAGTGGTGTTTGGCTTTTGGTTTCTATGGCGAAGCAGGAATTTCCTAATGGCCTGTTTCCCATCTGGGCTGGGCAGACATTGGTGATGACTCTGCCGGCGGCAGCAGGAGGGGAGGTGCACCCTCAGAGCCTCCATCCTAGCTCCCCCACAGTCCCTGGGGTGCCTGATCCGTAAGCCCAGGCCGGGCTGTGGATGGAAGAGGGATGAGTGGGTGGGCTCCCAGCTGATCAGTGTGTAAGGCTTGGCTTCCTCCACCCCACCACGAGCTTGGCCCTCTGTGTGGAGCTTCCGTAGGCAACAGAGAGGGTGGAAAAGTGGGGAAGCTGCAGGGCTTCCTTTCTAGGAACCAGACCAGGTGGGAAGGAGCAGCTGATGGAGAAGGGACACGCGGCCCACTCCAGAATCAGGCTGTGCCTCCTTGCCACACTGACCACCACTCTGGTGCAGGGGAAAGTGCTGGGGTGGTGTCATTACCCATGCAGGGTACCCAGCCTGGTCTGGGGTGGCCCTGGGCCTAGACCCCAGCCTTTTTTGGTCCCAGTTCCCAAGCATGGTGGGCTAATAAGCAGAGATTTCTGACCATCTTAATTCCTGCCACAGGCCTGAAGGCCGGAGCTGGCCCAATACCACAGAGGACAGCAAGGCTCAGGCACACAGGATCCACATCGACCCCGAGGCCCAGGTATGTACATCTGCCACCCGACCTGGCTTGGGCTGGTTCAGGGCAAGCCCAGGGCAGAGAGGCCAGGCCTCGCCCATAGGTTTAACTGCACTGGGTGTCCTCGCTATGGTTCTCAAATGCCCAGGCCAGAGACTGAAGCAGAAGGCTTCTCTGAGCCCTGTCCATGCCCCATCGGGTGCTCCTCAGGTGATGAGTACTGGCTGTGGGCTCCGCTAGGACCCTAGGGCAGTCCTGGATTCTGGGACAATAGTGCCTGTGAGGGGCAGGGACTGGGGCAACTAGGCTTAGGGCTACCACTTACTCAGCTGGGTTTCACTCTGTTGCCCAATGATGCTGGATCAGGAGGAAGTGACCAGGCTTGGGGACGGGGTGGGGGACAACCATAGGCTTCGGAGTGACCTCAGGCTATAGGGCACTCTTCTGTCTCATCCTAGCCTTGCCCTATTCAAGACTGAAGTTTTCTCTTGGCCATTCTGGGATTGCAGCTAGCAGTTCTCTGGCTGCAGGCCTGTCTGCTCAAGACACCTTTCTGGGCGTGACAAGAGTCACAGCTATGGTGCTGTCCTCAAGGAGATTTGGGTGAGACCAGGTTGCTTTAGGGCCTCATTGTGCCACAGGCTTGAGGGGTAGCCCAGTGGGCAAGGCTGAGGTATCCAGAGTGAACTCGGTATCTCTGGGCCACAGAGTTTAGGCAAGGTGGAGGCTCGACTGGTCTGTGACTGATCCAGAACTTGGGACCCAGCATGAGGGACCATGGCCTCCTGGGCCTGCTGCTATCCACTGTCTCTCCACAGCGGCCTTGTGTATGTACCAGGGGTGATATGCTGTGGCCTCTCTCTCACCACCTCGCCCAGTTCCCATCTTTCTGGGACATTTGTTTCCGACCTTGCTTTTTCTAGTGTCCCTGAGGCCAGATGTTTACCATGTGCAGGGAGTGCCCATTCGAGAAGGGGTGAGGCACCTAGCAGTTCTGGGATGGCAGAAGCCAGGGATCAAAGGTGTCCAGAGTAGGTATAAAATTCAGTCAAGAGGTCAGAGAGGACTGCCTGGAAGAGGGGCTATCCAAGCCACGACCTCAGCATCTAGGAAGAATAAGGCAAGGAGAGGGGCACAGAGAGAAGTGTGCCACATTCAAAGTGAAGCATGTACAAAGGCCCAGAGGTGAGACTGTGTAGCAGAGGTTCAAAGAAAAGAAAAGCCCCAGGGGTGGCTGGGGGCAGAGGGGAGGGCTTGGGCCCAGAGAGGCTCCCGGTTTCTTCTACCCAGGACCTCAGCTATTCTTGCAGATTTCTGGGCCACACCTGCATCTCAGAAGCTTACTCCTGGTAGTCTCGGGGACCCATGGGGACAGGAGGTAGGAAAACAGGCAAATCAGCCAGGCTTGACATGGGCCAGATGAGAACTGTGTGGTGCAGGCCCCCAGCTCATGGATGAGCCCAACCCTTGGAATGTGACACTTGGGTCTGCTGAGTCCTCCGGGAGAGTCTCTGGGCCAGGAGGGCTGGGGGCTGGAGACCAGCGCCTTCGGCCCCCACACCTTCCCTCGCTGACCTCCTCAAGGGCCAGGCTGCGGGTGGCTCAGGCTGGAAGCAGGGGATTTCCACGAGCGGCAGGGCAGCCTCTCCAGCTGCTGCCACCCTTTTGTGCTTAAAAGGTCATGAGCTCCATGGGCGGTGACAGAAACACCCCCACCAGCCCCCCAGGGCCTTGTCCTCAGTAACACAGACACAAGGCCTATTGTGCCCGTATGCTCCCACCCTCTGCCTGCAGGGGGTGTGGCGGTGGGCCCAGTCAGAGCCATCACGGGAGGGGAAAGCCACAGCTGGCCCAAAGACCAGCATGAGGTACCCTGGCACTCAGCAACCGGGGTTTCAGGCCCACCTTCCATATAGGGTCATAGAAGACGCCTTTTCTTAGGCCTCACATGGGAGCAACAGCCCAGAGTGGAGGAAGGACCGTGGTCAGGAAAGGTTTCCCAGAGAGGGTGGCATCTGAGCCGAGAACCAGGTGACAGGTTAAGGCAAGCCGGGTGCGCCAGGCAGCGCAGGACTCAGCCTGTCCTCTCCTCACAAGCAGAGAGCCGAGGCTCGGCCTCTGGGAGGTGCCACCTGCTCACCTGGATTTAGAGCCCACCTCTGTCTCAGGTGAGCGTCCCAGATTCTGACCACAGTCATGTGGGAGCTGATGAGCAAGCCCATGGTTACCCCCATTCTGTTGAGGAATGCACCAAGGTTTCAACACCCAACCACTTGGCAGAGACTCGGACAGAGAGCGCACAGAACCGGGAACACTGTGGAGAGGGGAAACTCAGGAAGGGGGGCTCAGGGATGCCCAGGACAGCCATTCCTCCAACGATGGGTGTGTGCCAGGCACTGTTACACTCAGTGCTTTCCACGCAACTGTCTCATTTTATCCCTGCTAGGAACTTCTGACATAGAAACCATCATGTTCCCCTTTCACAGGTGAAGAAACTGAGGTTGAGAGAGGCAGTGTAACTAGCTCAGTGAATGAGTGAGAGAGTTGGGGATTCAAAGCAACACTGAGGTCACCAAGTGTGTCTTAACTCTGAGAGGCTGCTGCCTGGGTGGCCGTGGGAGGGGCAGTGGCTCCGATGACCCTGCGGTAAACTCCCACACCCTGCTGGGCCGGGGTGAGTGAGGGCCTCCTTCCTCCTGGTCCTTCCAGCCCCCTCCTGTGGAAGCCTCCTTTGTATGGGGCCCAGCCCTGCCCCCACAGCCCATGGCCCATCTGGTCCGCATTAGAGGCCAGGCCAGCCCCAGCCTGCCGGCCCTGCAGACACATGTGCAAGAGTGCTTGGGTTTCTCAGGGGCTTTTCTTGGACCCAGTAGGGTTAAGGGCTTTTAATGGGGTTAATGCTGCTGGTGCCTCATTGATGGGGGCCCACCTGGGCAGCGAGAGACCCTCCCCTTTGTCTGCTGAGGCAGGAGAAGCTGGGACACCACCCCCAGTCATTCACTCAGCTGCTGGTTCGCCCATTCCTTGTGCTTCCATCCAGCTCAGAGCCTGCAGAAGGCAGCAGCTCAGGCAAAGCGCTGCAGGCTCAGCTGTGCCCCCGCTGGAGGCTGCCTGAGGCCAAGGCCTGCTCTTTCCGCCTGCTACCATAGGGGTTAGGGGGTAGGCCCCTTTCCTCCCACCTGGCATCTCTGTTCACACTGCAGAGTAGAGGGACAATTTACATGTCTCCTCCCAGACTTGGACTAAGGACACTTTCACAGCCTGGACTCTTGGGCCCCACTTGAAAGTCAGGTTGCTCTGGCCACCAACTGACCCTTCAATGGAAGCTACCACAGTCGTCCCCAGTGTGACCAGCAATGGCTCTGAGTATATGTAACTATCTGTGTGATTACGTGTATGTAAGTGGACTGGGAGGTGTGTGTGTGTTGCCTTCCTGTATCGGTATGTCTATAAATGTATTGTGAGAGTGTGCATGCCTGTTATCACACTGCTGAGGTCAGGCCTATGTGCCAGCAAGCTAGAGGCAACGTGGCCCTGAACTCTGCAGGAACAAGGATCCCCAGTCCTCATTCAGTCCTGCAGCCACAGAAAAACTTCCTTGGACTCATGAGTGGAGGAGGCATATTCAGGCCATTTTGTATTCATGCACAGGTCTCAGTCCTGTGCATTAGGCTGGCTGCAGGGTAGTGGGATGGAGGGGTTGAGCTCTGGCCTGGTCTCTGCCCCTCATATGCTGTGTCTGTGGAAGACCAGCCATTTGGGCCTGGGAAGCAGGAAATGGGGGTGAAAATGCAGGCCTGGAGGGGGCTGACCTCACAATGGCACCTTGAAACCTCACCTGCTCCCACCAAAGGGTCCTGGGACACAATGATTGATGACCCTTCCTGGCTGCAGAACAGGAGTTCCATTTTTGCATTCCCAGCCATGGGCTCATCCAGTATTCACACAGTTCTGACAGGTAAGAACACCTGGCACCAGGGCCACCTTCGCAAGGAAACCACACACACTGCATCAGACATGCTGGCCTTAAAATAAGCCCATGTGGGTGGCGCTGGGACATGAGATGGTCCTGCCCTAACACCGCCCACATGCGTGCTGGTAGTCAGAACCACCACAGGGCTCATGAGCCAAGTTTGAGGCTCAGGGACTCAGGGTTTTGTGTCTGACTTTCCATGCGCATTTCTCATTTCTGCAGGGGTTAAACCAGGCCCAAGACTCAGCCTTTCCCACAGACCCCTTCCCTGACCAGGCACCATAGCCCAGAGATGCCTGAGCAACAGTAGCCAGCCAGCACCCAGGAAGGCGTGGCGTAGCAGGGCAGAGGTGGATGTACAAAGGTTGGCCACAGACGCTACCCCACATGGTCTCCCAGTGCCTCAGGCTTCTCTCTCTCCTAGGATGGCAGTCCAGTGACAAGCAGGCGGCCCTCAGCCACCGGGCTTGGGCCAGAGGACGGCAGGCCAGGCCTGGGATCTCCTTTCGGGCAGTCACCTCGCCTCCCAGTCTCTCACAATGGCGGCGGCAATGAGGCTCCTTTACTGGCCCAGATGGGCACCCTGCACGTATCTCCACCCCACAGGTAGTACGGAGGCAGGACCTGTGATGCCATATCCAGGTCCCATTGTAATCCCTGATCCCTCAAATCTCACGCCAGGTCCCATCTTGGCCCGTAACCCTTGATCCTTGGGTCTCAGCTGGTTCCATTCTGACTCATGAAACCTCACCAGACCCCTGGGCTGGCAGAACGAAGGCTAGTACTACAACCCTGTCCCTTTGTGTATCTCACCCAGCACTGACCCAGCCAGAGGCCTTGCCAGGAGCCGCGACTGCGGAGTCGACCTGGGCTCAGAGGTGTACAGGATGCTTCGGGAGCCAACTGAGCCCACAGCGGCGGAGCCCAAGCAGTCAGGCTCCTTCCGCTACCTGCAGGGCATGCTGGAGGCCGGAGAGGGCGGTAAGACCCTTCTGTTTACCCCACCTGCCTTCCCACTCTTTTGAGGTACCCAACTCCGCCCTCCGAACTTGCCCCATCTCGCCTTTGCGACTCCACATCCTGCCTCCCAGACATGAGCCCCTCCCTCCCAGATATTAGCTCCTCCCACGTTTCGGACCCGCCTTATTGACTGAACAACAGCGAAACTCATCAGCGGCTTCTCCTAGACCCCTCGCTGCGCCTGGGCTTTCTGATTACCACTCCACTCGCAGCTCTTCTTTTCACGCCCTCCCAATCCCCTCCCCAGCCTCTTTGCGGGTGGTTCCGGAACCAGGGAGCAGCCCCGTGTTCCTCAGAAGTCAATAAGTTTTCTCCTTTTCTGACCTCCGTACCGGGCTCCTGCAAATCGCTCTCTGACTTTCAGGGGAACGGGCCGGCCCTGGCGGCCCCCGGAACCTCAAGCCCACAGCCAGCAAGCTAGGCGCTCCGCTGAGTGGCCTGCAGGGGCTGCCCGAGTGCACGCGCTGCGGCCATGGCATCGTGTGAGTACCTCCCCGGCCTTCCCCGCCCGCCCCCAGCGCCCCCTGAATAAGGCTGTGCTGAGCTGTCAGCCTCTGACGCCGTCCCTTCCGATCACTCATCAGGGGCACCATCGTCAAAGCGCGGGACAAACTCTACCACCCCGAGTGCTTCATGTGCAGCGACTGCGGCCTGAACCTCAAACAGCGCGGTTACTTCTTTCTGGATGAGCGGCTGTACTGCGAGAACCACGCCAAGGCGCGCGTCAAGCCACCCGAGGGCTACGACGTGGTGGCGGTGTACCCCAACGCCAAGGTGGAACTCGTCTGAGCCGCCCCTTGAACGTCGCGTCCCCACCTCTGCTTCTTTTTCTGGCCCCGCGCGGCCCGTGTAAATATGTGTTTGCGCCCCTCCTCTCTAATAAACTCCCTCCGCTCCGCTTCCACTGTGTCGGTGCCCCCTGGCCTGCCTCCCTCCATCCAGCACAGGCCTGCACCGGTGCAGGTGCCAGGCATTTTCTTAGGCACTGGGTGCAATGGTGAGCCAGGTAAGGACTGGGCTGTCCTCAAGGAAGTCTGGGCGGGCGGCAGACCTGAATCACAGGGAGGCCTGTTAAGAGGATGGGGAGGGAAGTCACGCCAAAGCGTTTGACCTGGTGGAGTCAAGGAAGGTGACAGCTGGGAACTAAGGGATGAAGGAAGGAAGAGTCGAAGGTGTGACAAAAGCGAGCACCAGCAGGAGCGCGGGCGGCGCCTAGCAGTCGCTGAAGGGACTGCCCCGCGGGGATAGGACTGGGGAGATCACTGGTTTGGCTGGAGGCGGTGTCAGCCTCCCGGCGGTCTCGGTATTCTCTCCTCCGGGTGCGCCCTCCCCGCAGACTCAGCCCCGCCACTGTACTAGTTCCTTTCTTTGTTCCTTCCCTACTTTCCCGCCAGAGGGCGCGCGGAGCGAGTGAGAGTGTGGGGCGGGGTGTGTGCGTGTGGAAATAGAGATTTTAGAAAGACAAGAACCTTCCCTACTTCCTCGAGGCCCGGCCCTGGCCCCGGAACCTCAAGAAAATAAGTGGCCTGCAGGCTGCCCGAGTGCACGCGCTGCGGCCATGGCATCGTGTGAGTACCTCCCCGGCCTTCCCCGCCCCCCCCAGCGCCCCTGAATAAGGCTGTGCTGAGCTGTCAGCCTCTGACGCTCCCTTCCGATCACTCATCAGGGGCACCATCGTCAAAGCGCGGGACAAACTCTACCACCCCGAGTGCTTCATGTGCAGCGACTGCGGCCTGAACCTCAAACAGCGCGGTTACTTCTTTCTGGATGAGCGGCTGTACTGCGAGAACCACGCCAAGGCGCGCGTCAAGCCACCCGAGGGCTACGACGTGGTGGCGGTGTACCCCAACGCCAAGGTGGAACTCGTCTGAGCCGCCCCTTGAACGTCGCGTCCCCACCTCTGCTTCTTTTTCTGGCCCCGCGCGGCCCGTGTAAATATGTGTTTGCGCCCCTCCTCTCTAATAAACTCCCTCCGCTCCGCTTCCACTGTGTCGGTGCCCCCTGGCCTGCCCCCCCCCATCCAGCACAGGCCTGCACCGGTGCAGGTGCCAGGCATTTTCTTAGGCACTGGGTGCAATGGTGAGCCAGGTAAGGACTGGGCTGTCCTCAAGGAAGTCTGGGCGGGCGGCAGACCTGAATCACAGGGAGGCCTGTTAAGAGGATGGGGAGGGAAGTCACGCCAAAGCGTTTGACCTGGTGGAGTCAAGGAAGGTGACAGCTGGGAACTAAGGGATGAAGGAAGGAAGAGTCGAAGGTGTGACAAAAGCGAGCACCAGCAGGAGCGCGGGCGGCGCCTAGCAGTCGCTGAAGGGACTGCCCCGCGGGGATAGGACTGGGGAGATCACTGGTTTGGCTGGAGGCGGTGTCAGCCTCCCGGCGGTCTCGGTATTCTCTCCTCCGGGTGCGCCCTCCCCGCAGACTCAGCCCCGCCACTGTACTAGTTCCTTTCTTTGTTCCTTCCCTACTTTCCCGCCAGAGGGCGCGCGGAGCGAGTGAGAGAGTGTGGGGCGGGGGTGTGTGTGTGCGTGTGAGAGAGACAGAGAGAAAGTAGAAGATTTTAGAAAGACAAGAACACTCGCCTCCAAAGTCGAGAGTAAACGCCACTCTTCCTCGGAGGCCCGGCGGCGACAGCGTGGTGGGGCGGCCCTGAGCCTTTCACTGCTCGGTTGGTTGCAAAGTCCGGTAAAGACTCGCACTTAAAAAAAATAAAACTGGTAGCTGACTTGGTGAAGCCTGGCTATGCACACCGGATGACGCGTCCTGGACTCGGGGTCACGTGAGTCTACCCTCTTGTTAAGTTACTCAGAACAGGAAGCAGCCTTATTTATTTCGTTAGCCCCGAGTAATGTACCTTTGTGCTGTTTTCAGTTTTGTACTATCACAAACCACAGAAGACTGCTATCAGTTCACACTCGAACCATCAGCACCCGACAGTGCTGATTTCCTCATGCTCTTGCTTGGGCTTTTTTTTTTTTTTTTTTTGACCAATCTGATAAGTAAGATGAGATATGTAGTTACTTTAGTTTGCATTCCTCTGATTACCAGGCGTGAGCATTCATTCAACAAATATTTGTTGTTTTTGCTAGTGACTGCTGGGTGAACAGGGAACAGAATGGCCTTCTCCTTCCAAGAATTCCTCTAAACTCATTTTTCTGAGATTTAACTTCTTAATGGTAGATAGGAACTTTCTGTATTTTTGCAGGAATCTTTGTTATTGGACTCAATTCCACAGAAATATTGAGACAGTATCATATTGATGTAATTATTACCTTTTAAAGATTTCAATGTGCCAGTCTCTCCTCCTTGTTCTTCATTTACAAACATGCCAAGATTATTCTTGTACATTTCCATTTGTACAGAGATTTAGACGCAGTATCGGACTCTGGAAAATCAGAGAACAAACAAACCTCTTTGAACCATGACTGGGGTTGCCCTGAATCTAGAGCTCAGGTGGGGAGAACTGACTAGAATCTTTTCCCAGAAAGGGATATACTGTGATCTGTGCTTATTCTGCATTTATTCGGGTTGATGAAATAAAAATTCAGATTCATAAGGCAAGACCAAAAAAATGTAAGGATGAAACTTGTTCTCTACCCCTTGGTTTCCTTCCCCCAACTCCAGTGTCCATTGTGCAGTTATCAGGTGGTTAACTACACCTCCTCAGTTGCAGAAATACCTTCTCAACCACAGAGATCAATTTTTCTCCAGGTACCGGCCATGTAATTCCTTAGAGGGTGGTGGGGCGGCCCTGAGCCTTTCACTGCTCGGTTGGTTGCAAAGTCCGGTAAAGACTCGCACTTAAAAAAAATAAAACTGGTAGCTGACTTGGTGAAGCCTGGCTATGCACACCGGATGACGCGTCCTGGACTCGGGGTCACGTGAGTCTACCCTCTTGTTAAGTTACTCAGAACAGGAAGCAGCCTTATTTATTTCGTTAGCCCCGAGTAATGTACCTTTGTGCTGTTTTCAGTTTTGTACTATCACAAACCACAGAAGACTGCTATCAGTTCACACTCGAACCATCAGCACCCGACAGTGCTGATTTCCTCATGCTCTTGCTTGGGCTTTTTTTTTTTTTTTTTTTGACCAATCTGATAAGTAAGATGAGATATGTAGTTACTTTAGTTTGCATTCCTCTGATTACCAGGCGTGAGCATTCATTCAACAAATATTTGTTGTTTTTGCTAGTGACTGCTGGGTGAACAGGGAACAGAATGGCCTTCTCCTTCCAAGAATTCCTCTAAACTCATTTTTCTGAGATTTAACTTCTTAATGGTAGATAGGAACTTTCTGTATTTTTGCAGGAATCTTTGTTATTGGACTCAATTCCACAGAAATATTGAGACAGTATCATATTGATGTAATTATTACCTTTTAAAGATTTCAATGTGCCAGTCTCTCCTCCTTGTTCTTCATTTACAAACATGCCAAGATTATTCTTGTACATTTCCATTTGTACAGAGATTTAGACGCAGTATCGGACTCTGGAAAATCAGAGAACAAACAAACCTCTTTGAACCATGACTGGGGTTGCCCTGAATCTAGAGCTCAGGTGGGGAGAACTGACTAGAATCTTTTCCCAGAAAGGGATATACTGTGATCTGTGCTTATTCTGCATTTATTCGGGTTGATGAAATAAAAATTCAGATTCATAAGGCAAGACCAAAAAAATGTAAGGATGAAACTTGTTCTCTACCCCTTGGTTTCCTTCCCCCAACTCCAGTGTCCATTGTGCAGTTATCAGGTGGTTAACTACACCTCCTCAGTTGCAGAAATACCTTCTCAACCACAGAGATCAATTTTTCTCCAGGTACCGGCCATGTAATTCCTTAGAGGGTAACATTCCTTTCTCAGTCTTGTAAGGGTTCACACTGACCCAGCACCACTGGGCTTGGATGGGCATACATCTTTGGGGAACGTTATGTACAATGCCAATGTATTATTCCCCTAAAAGACAGCAACTGGGGCAGAACAGACTGGTCAAACTACCTGAGTAAACACTGTGCCACACCTAATGGAAGTTCTTAGCTTAAACACTTACTCATGACCTTATTAGTGTTACTAGATCCATTTCTTATATTCTGTTTATTTTACCTATTATTGTTTCTTGCAGTATCAAATGTGTGATGGAGCCTCATAAAATTAATGATGATTAGGCAATGTGAAATGACTGACCAAATATATAGATCCATGATTATCTTAGTGTGACTAGATACGTGAAGAAGCAACAAGAGGGAACAACTTCCTGGATTTTAACAGACTAGTGAGACTGCGCGGTCCTAAGGCTTTTGGTTACTGTTAATAGGACACTGGGTGGCCTATCAATGAAATCCTTGACTAATCTTGGAATGAACATTCCTAGTGCTGTGGGACAAATTGGTCATGAAAAGCCTCCTAAACCTTGGTTGAAATTAAGACTGAAAGGGATCGTAAAATAAATAAAAAGTGTTGCCTACCATCCGGTTCTACAAGAATCAACTCATTAGCCACCGCAGTCACTGACCTACGAGAGAACCTGAAAAGAATCTGAGGTGAAGATCAGGATGGGGTGTTCTGGTGTTCTGGGAAAAGTGGTAGAACAGGCCCTTCAGATAGATTTCAGGAGAAAATTTTATGAAAGTGGATTCTTTCATTTTCTTATACTCAGAAAAAGCACTAAAACTATTAACTAAGATACCTACTCCTCATGGCTAGCAGCAGCCTTCTCCTGAGATGTGGGCTGGATCACTAGTATTCCCTTAACAAAAATCACATATATACTGACCTCCCTATCTTACCTCTTTGAATAGTATCCCTAGTGCTCTCAGACTGACTCCTGGACTATAAATCTCAGTTTAGCTCAAATCTTTTAGCTAAAATCTTTCATTTCATTCTGAGGTTGACTGTACATTTTTGTTTCATTGACAGAGTATTGTGTAGTGCTCTGGTATATTTTAATTTCCATTTTCTTCTCATGGACTTTGTGTTCATGCTTTCATTTGTCCTTAGGAATTTCTTCCAAGGCTCCTTCCGCCTACCCCGCCCCTCCCTTAAGGAGCACAGCCCAGGCCAATGGGCAAGTGTCCCCGAAGAAGTGAACTGCCCGCCACCTGAGTAGGCCACGCCTGAGTAGGGTGGGGAGAGGGTGGTGAGGAGCCGGCCTTTCCCTCCCTGCCAGTCTCATCTGCAGACCAGCTACAGGTAGCTGGTACGCTGAGCAGAGGGCTGACCTGCAGCCCTGTCCAGGGAAGCTGTTAGGCTCAGGAGCCGGTGAAAAAATACAGTAGCCCCTGGTACAGGCCCCACACCTCTCCCAGACTCAGACCAGCAGAGACCTGGCTCTCACTCCCAGCCACTGCCCTTGCTCGCCTTAATCCCAGAGTCACCACCACCCCACACAGGACCCACCTAAGCAAATTGAGGGGTCCTTGAGTTATCTAGGCACCATCAGCCTCCCAAGATCAAGCAGAGCTGCAGCAGCTGTTGCTAGAACTCAGGCTCTGTTCACCGGAATCAGAGAGAAAGTTGGAAACAGAATGTAGGTCAAGTAGGGAAGAGCAGCTTTTATTGCTTTGTCAGGCAAAGGGAATCAGAGTGGGCTAACTGCCTTTCAGATTGTGTGACCCACCATGGCGGGGGTAGTGAGGAGTTCAAGGAGCAGGCTGGTTGGCATTAAGTTGAAGTTTCCACCTTCTGGTTTCCACTAGTCTAGGGCCTCTGTTCTTGGGGTCAGTAGTTTTCATCTGGTGGGGGTCTGCTTCTTAGAAAAACATCTTAGCAGTGTGTGTCAGGCCTGTATCTGTATCTTTCAACGAACTGGGCATTTCATGAATCTGCTCTTCCGCTATGTGACAGATTTATGGTCTAACTGTTACCAGTTCCCCAGCCCAACAGCTAATTTTTGTTTCTGCAACTTCGCATTTCCCAATCATTAACTCATGAGTCAGCCTTTTTCTCCAAAAGGCAAGGACAGAGGGACTTGTACTTGGTTTCACAACCAGATCAACCCCTGCTGAGGTAGGCATCCTTGTTGGGGGCGGGACAGGAGCCTGGAGGAGTAGCGCCAGAGCTGCCAGTCTTCCCTGCTTCAGGGCCCAGGCTCTGCCCAGTCCCCCAGCTGCCTCCTCTGCCCAGGGGCCCTGACTGAGTCCAGATGTGCTGGACCATGAAAAGCCTAGGGCAGGGTCCCTGTGCAACAAGATTTTTGTGAGCCAGGGTCCCAGTCCTGACACAGAGCAGCCGAGTCTCCAGGAGGAGACACAGATCCAGGATCGCCAGAGTGCCCAGCCCACCCGCCCCAGACCAACCTCTCATTATTGTCCCTAAAACTGCCCCTCTCTCAGCGCATAGACCCCCAAATCAGAGAATTGACATCATCCTCTACACCTTCTCCCTGGCCATCGCATCCCACCCATCACTGTTAAAGGGGTCCTGGCTCCTAAATATTTCTAGGGTCCGTATCAGGACACCTGGAGGACTCTCCATTCCTTGCTTCATGGACCTCCTCACCTGGCCACCATGGCCTTAGGGCCCTTAGGAGGGAGCCCATGACCGGTCATTTGCCAGTCTATCATTTAAGGCCCCTTGGACTTCACAATGCTGACCAACTGCTTGTTTTCACTTCCTCTGCTACGCAGGACAGTTCACCATTCTCTGAGCAATCTTGCCTTTTCATACCCTCAGAGCCTTTCTCAAGCTCAGAATGCCTTTACTCTTCCTTCTTTATTCAGCGAACTCCTAATCACTTTTTATGGCCCAGCTCCACTGTCCCCTCCCCTAGAGCAGAGCCTTGGCCAGCCTACCCCCAGGCAGTCAGTAGTGGTTCCCAACCACACGCCCTCCCTCTTAGCTCTTTCATTCCTTCCTGGTGCCTCTGGCATGACCTGTTATCTCCTCAGTCAGAGCCTGGCCCAGATCTACCTCCATACTGCCCAGATTCCACCCAGGAGCCCTGGGGCCAGCGCCTACCCCGTCTCTCACACACACATACCCTGGGTCTCCTTGCCTCTTAGCACTTTCCTCCTCACCTTGCTCTCCTAGTTTCTGCTGGCATACTGCCAAACTCTTAAGAGGAGGTAAGGCCTAGAGGGCAGCTGCCTCACTTGTGGATCCTCAACCTCAGCTCATTCATTCAACTAATTATTCACTAAGAATCTACTACGTTCTAGTCATTGTGCTATATACTAGGAAACATTTTGAACAAACTTTTTTCTTTCTTTCTTTATTTTGGGGGGGGGGGAGGTGCACATGAAATCTTAGTTCTCTGAATGGGGATCAAACCTATGCCCTTTGCAGTGGAAGCGGCAGGGAAGTCCCCTAAACAAATGTATTTAAAAAGCACTAGATTATAAACAGTATCATAAATGAAAGAAATAGGATTTACAGTAGAGAATAAGTGATCTGTTCAAATAAGCAATGGGGGAGCTTCCATGTGGATATCTGGGAAACCACATTTCAGGCAGAGGGAGCAGGGAACATAGAGAGCTGGGGTGGGGCAGGGGGAGAGACACATGCTTGCATGTTCTAAGAACAGCGAAGCAATGTCTGGAGGGGTGTCAGTGAGCTGCTAGTAGAAGTAGGTGAGCTCAGAGAGATGTGGAGGTGGGAATACTGGCCGTGTGGACCTTGTACACCCCAGGAAGGACTTTGGCTTTTACTCTGAGATGAGAAGCCAGGGGAACGGCATAACCTGGCTTTTATGTTTTAACCAGGATGACTCTATCTGCTGTATGGAGAAGAGACTGTAAGGGACAAAGGTGGAGGCAGGGAGACCAGTTTCTAGGCATGACTGCCTTCATCCCTAACCAATCCCTAGTTAGGAGCCCCAGGTCAGGCCCCCACCTTCTCCTGCCCGGGTGCTGCAACAGCCTCCTGCCTGGCCTTCCTGGCTCCCGTCTGGCCCCTCAAGCCTTTCTCCACACGTGCCCAAGAGAGATTTTTAAAATGCAGGTCTGATTAGGTCACTCTTGTCTTTTAAAGCTTCCACAGTGCCCCACTGCTCTTAGGACAAAGTCTAAACTCCCATAACCTGCACGCAAGGCCCCATGAGGCACAGTCCTGCTGAACTTCACCGACAGCCCTGCCACAGGCCACCATAAACACAGTGGTGCCATTCTGTAAGTTCAGCCTCCTCAAGTTTTCCCAGATTCTAACAGGCTTCCTTGACCCTCCAAAGAGTATGAAAACTGAGTTATTCCTCATGGTTCTCTGTGTGGCAAACTTTATTGCCCTCAGCTTCCACCTTGAGAAACTGAAAGGGGTGAGAGCAATAGAAACCCAGATGCTGCTTCATGCCAGGGCTCCTTTCCTGGCCAAGGACTCAGACCCTCTGCTGCACAGAAGCCTGGCCTTGGGGGCATGGCCCATGAAGAGCTGAATTGGGGGTGTTGCGACCTTTACTGTTGTGCCCAGAAGCCTGGGCTCTGAGCCCAGAGAATACCTCTGACCACTCGGAGTACCCTGCCCTTCTCCTCCTCCTCCTCCCTGCCCAGCTTATCTGCACTCCAGCTCCATCCTGAAGCTCATTCTTATCCAAGGTGACAGCTTCTTGATTTGAGGCCGCTGACTTGCTTTCCACAGCTCTGGGTAATTTCCTGGCTTATCGTTTTCTCACACAGTATTCAAAAATTTTCCCACAGAATAGTCGTTAATACGTCTCTGGAAAAAAGGTGGAAGTCTAAAAAGAAACACAGGGAGTAAAGAGGTCTATCTACTAAGTATGGACTGTCCTTCTGTCCCGCCTTTACCACAAGTAGGAAACTATAGTTGGAAACCAATTTTACTTTTACTCCTGTCTGATGTGGCTCATTTGTGGGGGAAGGCAGAGTCTAGAAATCCCAGAAAAGGCTGGCGGAGGCCTCACCCGTTCTTGCAGGGTCTGGTGTTGGCCTTGGCCATGTGGGCTCAGAGGCCTGACCGACCAGCCCTCTGAGCAGGCCTGTCTCCCTGGCATGACCGACCCAGAAGCTGAAGCACCACACCACACCCTAGCTTCTTTACCGACATAGGTATCCACGGCAGGACACTTGGCTTCTCCCCAGGGTATTCTTGGCCTAAAGGCACATTTCATGGGAAAAGCCAGAGCATGGTTACAGACTAAGAGGGCGTCTCAGAAGATGCAAATTGAGTAAGAAATATAATAGGAGCTAGTATGTCCTAGGCCTTCATCTTCAAGTCCTTAACAAACTGATATTATTCCTCTTTCATCCTCCCTTAAATGTGAAAGGAAGCAGCTATTACCCTCATTTCATGAAAAAGCTGAGAAACTTGCCAAGGTCACGTGCTGGTTGGCTGATCTCTGTGGCAAGGACACCTAGGGCAATTGGAAGTCTGCATCTTCCCTGGAGAACATTGCTTGTCCTACCAATGGTCTGGAAACCCTTGCCAGGCCACAGCTGATGATGCTGACCTATCTCTGTTTGTCAGGGTCCCCAGAGCAGCCCAGAGTGCAGGCTCAGATGCACAAGTCCTCACACAAGGTCAGGCGTCTCCAGAGAATATGGAATGGTGGAAGATGAGCTGAGTCAAGGTGACCTCTGAAGCTTTGGGTCTGGGTGTAAACAAGGCTGGTGCCCACAACACCTGTTCATACCTCTGGCCAGCATGAACCCACCCCAACACTTGTCTGACTTGTGCCTGGGGTAAGGTCCTGATCCCTGTGTAAAGGGCTGTTCTGACTCCTTACCACCTTCCTCTCCTACTTCATGCGATGCCTTCTCAGCTGCCTGTCCCTGAGGCACCAGCTTCCTCAACGTTCTGGCCCAGATTCTCCCTTTTTATCCAAATACCCATTCTCAAGGGTGTCTTAGGTTGTTTGGGGTGCCTAATAGCTAGATCCCTTCCAAGCTATCCCTGGCCTTTTTCTGTAGTCTCGCCCTGTCCCACTGGAATTGGTCTGAGGGACAGAGCTCAGAGGCCCAACCAAGGGATGGTTCTTACCCTACAGGCTTGATCTTAAGCAGACTATGATTCCAGTCTACTTCCCAGCAGCCAGAGCCACCTCCACTGTAGGCTTCTGCTTTTTCCTACCAGACATCTGGCTCTCCTATCGATTCTTGGAGCCTGCATGCAACCATGGAACCCTGACATGGCTCTGCTCCTTGATATCCTTGTCTATGCCGAGCCTCAGAAACTCTGCAGTCATGACCACTTCCAAATATTATACCTCCAGCCCAGCCCTCTGACCAGCTGGCCATCTATAGACACTTGGCTTCTCCCAGGGTATTCTTGGCCTAAAGGCACATTTCATGGGAAAAGCCAGAGCATGGTTACAGACTAAGAGGCGTCTCAGAAGATGCAAATTGAGTAAGAAATATAATAGGAGCTAGTATGTCCTAGGCCTTCATCTTCAAGTCCTTAACAAACTGATATTATTCCTCTTTCATCCTCCCTTAAATGTGAAAGGAAGCAGCTATTACCCTCATTTCATGAAAAGCTGAGAAACTTGCCAAGGTCACGTGCTGGTTGGCTGATCTCTGTGGCAAGGACACCTAGGGCAATTGAAGTCTGCATCTTCCTGGAGAACATTGCTTGTCCTACCAATGGTCTGGAAACCCTTGCCAGGCCACAGCTGATGATGCTGACCTATCTCTGTTTGTCAGGGTCCCCAGAGCAGCCCAGAGTGCAGGCTCAGATGCACAAGTCCTCACACAAGGTCAGGCGTCTCCAGAGAATATGGAATGGTGGAAGATGAGCTGAGTCAAGGTGACCTCTGAAGCTTTGGGTCTGGGTGTAAACAAGGCTGGTGCCCACAACACCTGTTCATACCTCTGGCCAGCATGAACCCACCCCAACACTTGTCTGACTTGTGCCTGGGGTAAGGTCCTGATCCCTGTGTAAAGGGCTGTTCTGACTCCTTACCACCTTCCTCTCCTACTTCATGCGATGCCTTCTCAGCTGCCTGTCCCTGAGGCACCAGCTTCCTCAACGTTCTGGCCCAGATTCTCCCTTTTTATCCAAATACCCATTCTCAAGGGTGTCTTAGGTTGTTTGGGGTGCCTAATAGCTAGATCCCTTCCAAGCTATCCCTGGCCTTTTTCTGTAGTCTCGCCCTGTCCCACTGGAATTGGTCTGAGGGACAGAGCTCAGAGGCCCAACCAAGGGATGGTTCTTACCCTACAGGCTTGATCTTAAGCAGACTATGATTCCAGTCTACTTCCCAGCAGCCAGAGCCACCTCCACTGTAGGCTTCTGCTTTTTCCTACCAGACATCTGGCTCTCCTATCGATTCTTGGAGCCTGCATGCAACCATGGAACCCTGACATGGCTCTGCTCCTTGATATCCTTGTCTATGCCGCAGGCCTCAGAAACTCTGCAGTCATGACCACTTCCAAATATTATACCTCCAGCCCAGCCCTCTGACCAGCTGGCCATCTATCTCTACCTGGATATCCCAAAGACACCTCAAGCTCAAAACAACCCCAATGCACTTCATCTTCTCTTCAACTCCTCTTACGTGTGTGATTCTCAAAGACACTACCATCCATGCATCCATCCATCCAGTTCCCCAAATCTGTCACCCTCCTTGCCTCTCCCCCTCCCTAATCTCCACATCTAGTTGGTCATCAAGACCTGTCCTTGCCACCTCCGTAACAACTCTGCATGTGTGCTCCGATGCCCAGTTGTGTCTGACTTTTTGCAGCCCCATGGACAGAGCTCTGTAGAGTTCTGAGCTCTCTCCTCCCAGACCAATTACAGTTCTGGATGAGGAGCCTGCCAGGCTCCTCTGTCCATGGAATTTTCTAGGCAAGAATACTGGAGCGGGTTGCCATTTCTTACTCCAGGAAATCTACCCAACCTAGGGATCCAATCCACATCTCCTTTGTCTTCGGCATTGGCAGGCGGATTCTTTATCACTGAGGCACGTGGGAGGCCCCATGAACAGCTCTATAATCTGTCTGTTTCTTGGCACCACCACCATCACCCTCTTGGACACACTCAGCAGTCTCCTCTCTGGTGTCTCTGCTTCCATTCCAGCTCCGTACTTTGCATTCTCAACTTGGCCACCAGAGGGAATCACCCTAAAACATACCCCGCATCAGGTTTTCCCTCTGACTCCCATTGCCTCAGTATTACATCTAAAGCCATTTGACAACGAAGATTTTCTTAAAAGATGCTCAACATTGTTAATTATTAGAGAAATGCAAATCAAAACTACAATGAGGTATCATCTCAGAGTCTGAACCTATAAATGAGGCGGCCAGGATCTAGCCTTCCTCATGTTCCTAGATAGCACTCAGTGAGAGGCAGTGCAGGCTGCATCCTCCTTAGACATATATGACTAGGATGACCACATAGGACACCTCCAGCTCACAGCTGCAGACATTCCGGGCACGCTATTTACTCCAGCCGCTGATACAGCAGCCAGCTTCTCTAGGGTTTCCCAGTCTCAGCTGTGCTGCTTACTTCTCACTTTCTGCTCCCAGACCCCTTGGATACTGAGGCACCGAACACACAGGGAAACCTGCTCAACAAGCATGCACGTGCAATCTATAAGTACTGGGGGGTTAACACTCAACAGGACACATTTGAACCAAAGAGGGGTGAAAACCATGGATAAATGTTGCTTCTGAATCTTAGACACATCTGAGACACATTTCGCCTGGTCTCCACAGCTGTGAACAACCCTCTTGGTACTTCTGTACTTTTCTTCTCTGTTTCACTCTCCACTGCCACTTACACCTCTTCCCTTGGAGGCCATTAGAAGTCAAAAAAAAGGGTTGGTCATCAAGACCTGTCCTTGCCACTTTAACAACTCTGCATGTGTGCTCCGATGCCCAGTTGTGTCTGACTTTTGCAGCCCCATGGACAGAGCTCTGTAGAGTTCTGAGCTCTCTCTCCCAGACCAATTACAGTTCTGGATGAGGAGCCTGCCAGGCTCCTCTGTCCATGGAATTTTCTAGGCAAGAATACTGGAGCGGGTTGCCATTTCTTACTCCAGGAAATCTACCCAACCTAGGGATCCAATCCACATCTCCTTTGTCTTCGGCATTGGCAGGCGGATTCTTTATCACTGAGGCACGTGGGAGGCCCCATGAACAGCTCTATAATCTGTCTGTTTCTTGGCACCACCACCATCACCCTCTTGGACACACTCAGCAGTCTCCTCTCTGGTGTCTCTGCTTCCATTCCAGCTCCGTACTTTGCATTCTCAACTTGGCCACCAGAGGGAATCACCCTAAAACATACCCCGCATCAGGTTTTCCCTCTGACTCCCATTGCCTCAGTATTACATCTAAAGCCATTTGACAACGAAGATTTTCTTAAAAGATGCTCAACATTGTTAATTATTAGAGAAATGCAAATCAAAACTACAATGAGGTATCATCTCAGAGTCTGAACCTATAAATGAGGCGGCCAGGATCTAGCCTTCCTCATGTTCCTAGATAGCACTCAGTGAGAGGCAGTGCAGGCTGCATCCTCCTTAGACATATATGACTAGGATGACCACATAGGACACCTCCAGCTCACAGCTGCAGACATTCCGGGCACGCTATTTACTCCAGCCGCTGATACAGCAGCCAGCTTCTCTAGGGTTTCCCAGTCTCAGCTGTGCTGCTTACTTCTCACTTTCTGCTCCCAGACCCCTTGGATACTGAGGCACCGAACACACAGGGAAACCTGCTCAACAAGCATGCACGTGCAATCTATAAGTACTGGGGGGTTAACACTCAACAGGACACATTTGAACCAAAGAGGGGTGAAAACCATGGATAAATGTTGCTTCTGAATCTTAGACACATCTGAGACACATTTCGCCTGGTCTCCACAGCTGTGAACAACCCTCTTCGGTACTTCTGTACTTGCTTTTCTTCTCTGTTTCACTCTCCACTGCCACTTACACCTCTTCCCTTGGAGGCATTCCCAAGTAGAAGGCAGCCTAGAAGACAGACTTGCAAGGAAGAAGGGATTCTAGAACTGGAACTGAAAGTGTTCTACCTCGGACTGAGACTTAAGACCAATACTCAGTTTGAGAGTTGCACCCACGTGAGCAGGATTTGAACTGGCCAAAGTTTCGCTCTGGACCTGCAAACCCAGCCAAAGTCCTGTCTGAGGGCTCTAACCCACATGGTCAGGACTCAGTCCGGCTAAACCCTGTCTAGGGCTTGATTGAGCCCACATGGCAAGGGCCCAGACCTGATCAAACCCTGCTTGGGACTTAAACCCACGTGGCTAGGACTCAGTCCAGCCAAAGCCCTGTCTGGGACTTGAATCCACACAACTTGAACTCAGTCCAGCTAAAACCCTACCTGGAACTTGAACCCATGTGGCCAGGACTTAACCCCGGCCAAAACTCTGCCTAGGACTTGAACCCACATGGCTGAGGCTTAACCCCAGCCAAAACCCTTCTTGGGACTTGAAACCATGTGGCTGAGGCTTAAACCCAGCCAAAACCCTGCTTGAGGCTTAAACCCACATGGCGGGGGCTCAGACCTGATCAAACCCTACTTGGGACTTAAACCCACGTGACTAGGACTCAGTGCAGCCAAATCCCTGTCTAGGACTTGAATCCACACAACTTGAACTCAGTCCAGCTAAAACCCTACCTGGAACTTGAACCCATGTGGCCAGGACTTAACCCCGGCCAAAACTCTGCCTAGGACTTGAACCCACATGGCTGAGGCTTAACCCCAGCCAAAACCCTTCTTGGGACTTGAAACCATGTGGCTGAGGCTTAAACCCAGCCAAAACCCTGCTTGAGGCTTAAACCCACATGGCGGGGGCTCAGACCTGATCAAACCCTACTTGGGACTTAAACCCACGTGACTAGGACTCAGTGCAGCCAAATCCCTGTCTAGGACTTGAACCCATGTGGTTGGGACTCAATCCCGGCCAAAAAACCCTGTCTGGGACTTGAACCCATGTGGCCAGGACTTAATCCAGCCAAAACCCTAGTCTTGAGCAATCTTTGAATTAAAATCACTCACCTAATGACTGGACCCACTGAGGCTCAGGTTCTTTGTGCCTCAACACAGAAGGAATTCAGCGAGAGGCACACTGATAGGCAAGAAGTGGATTTATTAGGATAGGACTCTTGTAAGAGGTGCAAGCAGGCAGGCGGGAAAAGCTTCACTCCTATTGCATGAGCAGCAATATATATATATATATATGGGTAGAAGACCGCCTTCTTCAAGTAGACATAGATGCAGACCTAAGGCATACATATTAGCTCCTCCTTCACTAGCTCTTCTTTCATTAGCTATTTATCCTTAGTCAAGCCTGCTTTATTAAATAAGAAGCAGCTTTCCTGAGTTATCGTTAACTTACTGGCCTTCCAACTTTTCTTAGGTTTTTGCCTTTCTACCCACAGTCCACTACTAGGACTTTACCTAACTATTCTATTCTGTCCCTATCAGAACATTACCCGTTCAAACAGAGATAAGGGCTCTATTACTGTTAGTAAGTAGGATGGCAATAATCCCAGCATGCAGCAGCGTCATTTATCAAAAGTCCTATTTTTGTGGACTAGAATGAGATGCAAGTGGAAAGAAAGTGCGGCACTGGCATGTGCCAGTGCTTTTTTTTTTTTACAGTTTTTTAGGGAGCCACTTCTATTGATCTTTCATTTATTTATTTCCATCCATCTTTGTTCTTTGGCCTGGTGGGCCTCCCATCTCAGTGGCCTCTCTCGTTGCAGAGCACCAGCTCTGGGCGCGTGTGCTCCAGAGTGCTGGCTCAGTAGTTGGAGACATCAGTCCAGCCGCTCTGCGGCACATGGGATCTTCCCAGGCCAGGGATTGAACCGGCGCCCCTTGCACTGCAAGGCGGTGTCCTTACCCACTGGACCACCAGGGAAGTCCAGTGTCAGTTCTTTTTAATAAGGACTCTTTCATTCCTTCAGGGGACATTTAGCAATGTCTGGAGACATTGTCACCACTAGGGGAGTATACTATGGTATCTAATAAATACAGGTCAGAGATGCTGCTAAACATCCTAAAATACACAGTACAGCCCCTCACAAGAAAGAATCATCTGGCTGAGGATTTAAGTGCCATTGACCTTGCAATTAATCCAGCCAAAACCCTAGTTTTGAGCAATCTTTGTTTAAAATCCTCACCTAAGACGGACCCACTGAGGCTCAGGTTCTTGTGCCTCAACACAGAAGGAATTCAGCGAGAGGCACACTGATAGGCAAGAAGTGGATTTATTAGGATAGGACTCTTGTAAGAGGTGCAAGCAGGCAGGGAAAAGTGATCCTTCATAGAGCAATATACTATATATATATATGGGTAGAAGACCGCCTTCTTCAAGTAGACATAGATGCAGACCTAAGGCATACATATTAGCTCCTCCTTCACTAGCTCTTCTTTCATTAGCTATTTATCCTTAGTCAAGCCTGCTTTATTAAATAAGAAGCAGCTTTCCTGAGTTATCGTTAACTTACTGGCCTTCCAACTTTTCTTAGGTTTTTGCCTTTCTACCCACAGTCCACTACTAGGACTTTACCTAACTATTCTATTCTGTCCCTATCAGAACATTACCCGTTCAAACAGAGATAAGGGCTCTATTACTGTTAGTAAGTAGGATGGCAATAATCCCAGCATGCAGCAGCGTCATTTATCAAAAGTCCTATTTTGTGGACTAGAATGAGATGCAAGTGGAAAGAAAGTGCGGCACTGGCATGTGCCAGTGCTTTTTTTTTTTTACAGTTTTTTAGGGAGCCACTTCTATTGATCTTTCATTTATTTATTTCCATCCATCTTTGTTCTTTGGCCTGGTGGGCCTCCCATCTCAGTGGCCTCTCTCGTTGCAGAGCACCAGCTCTGGGCGCGTGTGCTCCAGAGTGCTGGCTCAGTAGTTGGAGACATCAGTCCAGCCGCTCTGCGGCACATGGGATCTTCCCAGGCCAGGGATTGAACCGGCGCCCCTTGCACTGCAAGGCGGTGTCCTTACCCACTGGACCACCAGGGAAGTCCAGTGTCAGTTCTTTTTAATAAGGACTCTTTCATTCCTTCAGGGGACATTTAGCAATGTCTGGAGACATTGTCACCACTAGGGGAGTATACTATGGTATCTAATAAATACAGGTCAGAGATGCTGCTAAACATCCTAAAATACACAGTACAGCCCCTCACAAGAAAGAATCATCTGGCTGAGGATTTAAGTGCCAAGATTAATAAAACCTGATTATAGCACCTAGAACATATGAGGACAATGGTGATGATCATGGACTTGACTGACTTTTGCTAAATGCTTCAGAAGCCTGAAAAGAGAAAATGATAGTCCCAGGTCAGCCAGCTGTAAACTCAAGGCACACTGTGAAAGCCAGAAGGCCTCCATGGAAGCTTTTAAACAGACCTTCATCTCCTGCAGCCCCAGGGTAGATTGTGTTGGTAGTCAGTTCTAAGGGTTTATTTAATTTATTTAACTCTAAGGATAGGAGCGTGTGTGCTTAGTTCTCAGTTGTGTCCAACCCTTTATGACCCCATGGACTGTAGCCCACAAGGCTCCTCTGTCCATAGGATTTCCCAGACAAGAATACTAGAGTGGGTTGCCCTACCCTCCTCCAGGGGGTCTTCCCAACCCAGGAATCAAACCCAGGTCTCCCTCATTGCAGGCAGATTCTGTACCGTCCTAGCCACCAGGGAAGCCCAAGGGTAGGAGGGCCACAACAAAAGGCCACATGCACAGTTTTGTTGGGTCTATGACAAAGCTGTGGCCCTGAAACAAAATGCACAGAACCCTGGAACATGGAATAGGGACCTTTGGGAAGGTTAATGTGAGAATTTTTAATTCCTGGATTCCTCTACTCTTTCAAGGGTAGCAGCAGAAGCTTCCTTCTTCTTAGTACAAGAGAGTAGCCTCTCTTGCCTGGAATCCCTGCCAAGCCTCTCCTAAGTCAAGTGGCTCCAGAGACAACACATGTCCTCCTCCAGCTCCTTCCCTGTCTCCCCTTATGGTCTCCAGACTGCAGTTAGGTGGCAGCACAGACTAAGTGGGGAAATACAGTCTCTGATCCACAAGGAAATAACATACATATAGAAAATACGATAGGACTTACTGTTCTGATTGCAACAGAGGCAACTTGTGGGAATTTATTGACCTGGAAGCACTCTCTGGTTATTCTAACTTTAACATTCAAGCTTCCCAGGTGACTCAGTGGCAGAGAATCTGCCTGCAATGCAGGAGACCTGGGTTCAATCCCTGGGTTGGAAAAATTCCCTGGAGGAGGAAATGGTAATCCACTCCAGTATTCTTGCCTGGAAAATTCCATGGACAGAGGAGCCCGGTAGGCTATACCCCATGGAGTCAAAGAAAAGTTGGACACGACTCAGCACTGTGGACAACATCCAAGCAAGGAAACATCAGGACTGGTCTTTAAAACCTGGATACAATTATGGCCTACGGAAATCAGGTGGAAGTGCCTGAACTTCCTTGACAGCATCAAAGGAGTCACACGGCTCAGAGGAGTGAGAATGTTAATTGCGTTTAGCACGCAAGACCAGAGAACCTATCACCAGATTGCATTCCCAAGTCAAGTTTATCAGACACTCCCTTCACTAAGGCAATACAAAATGCACAGGTGAGGATCCCTAGCATTGGTGGGGACGGTAGGATTCTAGAAGAGCCGGGGCTGGGTGGTGACACAGACAACTGAGGCAAGGTGGATGAAACTGCAGACCAAACAGGCGAAACTGCAGACCCAAGGGGCAACCAGAGCGCGTCAACCCACGCGATCTGTGGTGATGGCTAACAGACTGTGCTTTCCCTGGGAGCTAAATTAACGGGCAGATGACTGACCCGTAATTCCTTGATTTGTGTAACGACCTCACCCCCCAAAATCACAAGCTTATCAGAAGGCTGCCCCAACAGAAAACAGTATTTCCTCATAAATTTCCCAGACCCAAGCCTGTTCACAAGCTCAGAGCCTATGGACGGAAAAGGAGGCCAAGTCACTTCAAGGAAGAACTCTCTAAAGTGCCAAAAGGATATAGGATAATTGTTTCTCCAATCTTTTTCCACAAGAGATCTGTGGCTGTCTCAGGCTCCTCAGGCTGCTGTAACAAAATGCCACAGATTGGATGGCTTAAACAATAGAAATTTATTTTTTCACAGTTCTGGAGACTGGAAAGTCCAAGATCAAGTGCTGGTCGATTCACTTTCTGGTGAGTCTTCTGCTTGGCTTGTAGATACCTCTCTGATGTTCCTTCTTATAAAGGCACTAATTCCATCATGAAAACCCCACCCTCACGATCTAAACCTAACTGTTTTCCAAAGGCTCCAGCTCCAACCACCCTGGAGGTTAGGGCTTTAACCTATCAATTTTGAGGAGCTACAATTCAGTCCAGAGCAGTGGTTGAGTAACTCTGGCCTGAGGAAAGGGAAGGACCCAGACCTTTTAGACACAGAGTATGTGCTGGCACTGATACCAAGAGTCAGCAAGCACCATTAGGATCCCTTAGTTTATATGGGGGGTTCATGAAAGCCAGGTGCTAAATGGGCTTCTCCTGCAAGCAAGTCTAATGGATCTGAAGATCCACACTGGATCTTTAGCAGTTACCTGGTCCCTAAGTGTATAACCAGGATAGATACACTTAGTAGCTGACAAGGCCCTAACATTTCTCCTGATTCAATAAGAGCAACTGTGGTGAGAAGGACCAAACAGAAGCCTCTCACACACCCACATTTTTTACCAACTTATTACATCAGAAGTAAAACCACCTTCTGGGAAGAAATGCAGAGATGAGCACCAATGTCAAAAGCTTTCTTCTTCATATTCTTCAGCATGGAAGATCAAAATCTGTTTGTTTTGATGTGGAATGAACAGCAGTACATATCACTGTCTTGCCCTGGGGTTGCGTCCGTTCTCCTACTCTCTGTCACAATATAGTATTTAGTAACTTTGATGGTCTTGATATTCCATAGAACCATCATGATGGTCTACTGTCTTGATGACATGATGCTAATATGTCATAACCTTGTGAGCAGATGTCCTAGTAAGGCACATTCTTGCCAAATGAATGGGAGATAAAAAGGATGACTGAGGGTTTTCAGTACAGGTGAAGTTGTTTTTTACCTTTTTGTTCCAGAATGAGTTAAATGTATATAAAAGTTGATAAACTGGTAAGAATGAGTCCTGAGGACCACTATTATGGTCAATCATATTTCATCTAGAGCCTCACCCACTTGCATTCTGTATGACTTTGAAGCTAATTGAAGTTATTAGGGATCCCATTGTCTGGAGCATACCAGGCCATCCTCTGTAAGGGAAAGGCAAGCTGTTGTACCCTATACCTTGTACCCCTAATAAAAAGACATAGTGCTTGGCGGGAATACTACTCTAACCCATATCATGGGTACCTTGGGAGGCTCCCACTTTTGAGTGAAGCCCAAAGCAAGAGAGTGCTACAGAGTGTTCAAGGTTCCCTGCCACTTGGTCTCTGTGACCCACCAGAATCAACGGTGCTAGAGCTTGTTCATCAAGATGCTGTGTAGTCTCTGAGAGGCCCTAGTACAATTTTAGCAAGATCTCTAGGGTGCTAGAGCAAGGTTGCGTGTTCTGCAGCAGGGAGCTATTTGCCTCTCGAAAAGCAGCTGTTTGGCTACAGTAATGTCATATTCTCTCAGGTCATAAAATTAATCAGGCACATGAGCAATCTGTTATACAACAGAAATGGAATGGCAGGATCAGGACTCAGCAGGTCCATACGGCTCATGTAGGTTTACTGAACAGTGGTCAGACTCTATGATACCTACCACTCCACCCCCGCTATACCAACACTTCTCCCTTAACTCAAACTTACGGTCTTGTGGGGGTTCTCCATAACCAACGGACAGAGGGAAGAAAGTAGTCAGCCCTGTGCCACAGTTGCTATTAGTCAAAAAATGGATTGTTTACTGAAACACAGCCCGCTTAGAGAGGCTCTAAAGGACAAGAGTGAAGGAAATCCTCCCAGTGGTCCA
Source organism: Tragulus kanchil (assembly GCA_022376925.1). NCBI lineage: Eukaryota > Metazoa > Chordata > Mammalia > Artiodactyla > Tragulidae > Tragulus > Tragulus kanchil. The sequence continues at coordinate 47,929,491 of JAIOJX010000029.1, read as the reverse complement.
GGTATAAGTAGGGTATTTTGATTACCAATCAGTTGATCTTTTAAAGTATTTAGTAACTTTGATGGTCTTGATATTCCATAGAACCATCATGTCCTTGATGACATGATGCTAATATGTCATAACCTTGTGAGCAGATGTCCTAGTAAGGCACATTCTTGCCAAATGAATGGGAGATAAAAAGGATGACTGAGGGTTTTCAGTACAGGTGAAGTTGTTTTTTACCTTTTTGTTCCAGAATGAGTTAAATGTATATAAAAGTTGATAAACTGGTAAGAATGAGTCCTGAGGACCACTATTATGGTCAATCATATTTCATCTAGAGCCTCACCCACTTGCATTCTGTATGACTTTGAAGCTAATTGAAGTTATTAGGGATCCCATTGTCTGGAGCATACCAGGCCATCCTCTGTAAGGGAAAGGCAAGCTGTTGTACCCTATACCTTGTACCCCTAATAAAAAGACATAGTGCTTGGCGGGAATACTACTCTAACCCATATCATGGGTACCTTGGGAGGCTCCCACTTTTGAGTGAAGCCCAAAGCAAGAGAGTGCTACAGAGTGTTCAAGGTTCCCTGCCACTTGGTCTCTGTGACCCACCAGAATCAACGGTGCTAGAGCTTGTTCATCAAGATGCTGTGTAGTCTCTGAGAGGCCCTAGTACAATTTTAGCAAGATCTCTAGGGTGCTAGAGCAAGGTTGCGTGTTCTGCAGCAGGGAGCTATTTGCCTCTCGAAAAGCAGCTGTTTGGCTACAGTAATGTCATATTCTCTCAGGTCATAAAATTAATCAGGCACATGAGCAATCTGTTATACAACAGAAATGGAATGGCAGGATCAGGACTCAGCAGGTCCATACGGCTCATGTAGGTTTACTGAACAGTGGTCAGACTCTATGATACCTACCACTCCACCCCCGCTATACCAACACTTCTCCCTTAACTCAAACTTACGGTCTTGTGGGGGTTCTCCATAACCAACGGACAGAGGGAAGAAAGTAGTCAGCCCTGTGCCACAGTTGCTATTAGTCAAAAAATGGATTGTTTACTGAAACACAGCCCCGCTTAGGAGAGGCTCTAAAGGACAAGAGTGAAGGGAAATCCTCCCAGTGGTCCAGGTATAAGTAGGGTATTTGGGTGTTCATTTTGTACGGCAGGTGAAGTGGTTCAAGGTATGGATGTACATATACTCATGGGTCACGGTGAACTGTTTTGTCAAGCAGTGCCTGTTGGTTCTCACACACATGTGCAGCAGCTTGGAAGTGCGGGGGAGCTGACCAATGGAGCCAACACTAGTTTTTCAAAAATAATGCCTCTTCATTCCCTATGGCTGTTTGGAAGATCCCAGCAGGATTGAACCCCAATTACCCATAGAAATTAGGGTTGAGAAGAAAGCTAAGGCAAGTGAAATGAGTGAGGCACTTGCCTCTGGTACAAAATTTAAGGGGGTGCCAGGAAATTCAATAATCAAGATAAACAATATTTAACACTGTATTTGGTTTTTTTTTTTTTGGGGGGGCATAAACAACTTAGTCTTTTATTTGCCCAAGGCCAGCTGTTGCAGGCACTGAGGCCCCAAGGCTTCCAGAGGGATGGAAGGAGGAGAGGCGAGCCAGCCTGACTACCACGTGCTGCCCGCCCCACCCTGCTTCCTGCAGGAGGTGGGAGAGGAAGAGGACACCTGTGCCATCGACTCTCAGTACGTGTGTTAGTTGCTCGTTCGTGCAACCCTTGGACCGTAGTCCACCAGGCTCCTCTGTCCATGGGGTTCTCCAGGCAAGAATACTGGAGTGGGCGGCCATGCCGTTCTCCAACGCTGTATTTATTTATTTATTTATTTTGGTGGGGGTGGGGAGGGAGAGGGAGGGCGGGCCACTTCCACTGGTCTTTCATTTGCCTAGTTTCATCCATCTTTGTTCTTTGGCTCTTGTGGGCCTCCCATCGTGGTGGCATCTGTTGTCGCAGAGCACTGGCTCTGGGCGCATGCACTCCAGAGCTCCGGCTCGGTAATTGGACACATCAGTCCAGCCGCTCTGTGGCACGTGGGATCTTCCCAGGGCAGGGATCGAACCGGTACCGCTTGCACTGCAAGGTGGTGTCCTTACCCACTGGACCACCAGGAAAGCCCCCCAAAGCTGTATTTTTAAAAACCAAAACCAGTATGAAAATCTATGATGAAGAAAACATCAACAGTTTCAGGTAAAGATATGATTTTTTCTTTGCCCTCAGGTTAAGTGGGGTTCATTTTACGGCAGGTGAAGTGGTTCAAGGTAGGGTGACATATACTCATGGGTCACGGTGAACTGTTTTGTCAAGCAGTGCCTGTTGGTTCTCACACACATGTGCAGCAGCTTGGAAGTGCGGGGGAGCTGACCAATGGAGCCAACACTAGTTTTTCAAAAATAATGCCTCTTCATTCCCTATGGCTGTTTGGAAGATCCCAGCAGGATTGAACCCCAATTACCCATAGAAATTAGGGTTGAGAAGAAAGCTAAGGCAAGTGAAATGAGTGAGGCACTTGCCTCTGGTACAAAATTTAAGGGGGTGCCAGGAAATTCAATAATCAAGATAAACAATATTTAACACTGTATTTGGTTTTTTTTTTTTTTGGGGGGGCATAAACAACTTAGTCTTTTATTTGCCCAAGGCCAGCTGTTGCAGGCACTGAGGCCCCAAGGCTTCCAGAGGGATGGAAGGAGGAGAGGCGAGCCAGCCTGACTACCACGTGCTGCCCGCCCCACCCTGCTTCCTGCAGGAGGTGGGAGAGGAAGAGGACACCTGTGCCATCGACTCTCAGTACGTGTGTTAGTTGCTCGTTCGTGCAACCCTTGGACCGTAGTCCACCAGGCTCCTCTGTCCATGGGGTTCTCCAGGCAAGAATACTGGAGTGGGCGGCCATGCCGTTCTCCAACGCTGTATTTATTTATTTATTTATTTTGGTGGGGGTGGGGAGGGAGAGGGAGGGCGGGCCACTTCCACTGGTCTTTCATTTGCCTAGTTTCATCCATCTTTGTTCTTTGGCTCTTGTGGGCCTCCCATCGTGGTGGCATCTGTTGTCGCAGAGCACTGGCTCTGGGCGCATGCACTCCAGAGCTCCGGCTCGGTAATTGGACACATCAGTCCAGCCGCTCTGTGGCACGTGGGATCTTCCCAGGGCAGGGATCGAACCGGTACCGCTTGCACTGCAAGGTGGTGTCCTTACCCACTGGACCACCAGGAAAGCCCCCCAAAGCTGTATTTTTAAAAACCAAAACCAGTATGAAAATCTATGATGAAGAAAACATCAACAGTTTCAGGTAAAGATATGATTTTTTCTTTGCCCTCAGGCTCCGGGGTCTTAGCACCGCACTGTCACTGATCCTGGTCACGACCAATGCCCTGCTCAAATACGCGGTCTGAGTTGGCCTTACGTCCTTCCCTGTTTACTCTCCCTGATTCTTCGTTCCTGGGATCACCACTATAAATAAATGATCTTCACATAAATTCTTATCTCAGGCTTTGATTTTTTATTGGGGAGGATGAAATCTGAGCTAAGAAGACAATGACTACAAGAAATACTGTTCAAAGGAGGATACTTTTGAAAGGAAAGGGCAACACTTAATATTTCTACTGAACTAACAGGCGTAAGTCCGTTCTGTCCTGACACACCCAGACATGTGGTCTTATTACACATAACAACACTGAGGTTCCTTATGTGTAATAAGAGCAGATAGAAAGCCAGCGAAGACTGGCTCTGGCGCATAATAAAAATGGGGCAGAAATCCCTCCCACCTCTTAACCAGGGCCTGGAGAAGCAAAGGCATTGGTACAAAGAGGTGGGCCCTTCAGCCTGTCAACTCCTCCTGCTTCAAGAGCCCCAGGACTCCCACGGCAGCCCCAGGCTCTCACACAACAGCAGAGGGGGTCTAAGGCCTGGACACTAGCAGACAGCTCCCTGCTCTGGCTACCCTGGCAGATCTGGGCTGCAACCTGGACCTTCTCTGCCTCCCTTCCAGCCTCCCTCTTTTTCCGACTGGGGGCGGTCCCTTCTGCAAACCAGAGGCCTCCTGTCCAAGAACACTCTGGCAGCCAGCCTCAATGAAGAGCCCCAGGGCATCAAAATCAGAGCCCGGGGCTGGTGACAGCTGGATCTCCAGGACCGTGCTCTCACAAAGGGTCAAGCTCCGTGCAGAACCTTCTCCAGAGGCTCTAACAGGATCCTGGGACCACCCGGTAGTCCTTGCTCCCCACCTCCTCTCCGTCCAAGCCTGTCTCTGACGAAGTGTGTCCTTGATCGTCCCTTCGGGGCGCTGTGTCTGTTCCCCAATTCAAGGTGAGGCTCCTGGCGGTCCAGAAGCCGTGGCAAAACCAGTATGAAAATCTATGATGAAGAAAACATCAACAGTTTCAGGTAAAGATATGATTTTTTCTTTGCCCTCAGGCTCCGGGGTCTTAGCACCGCACTGTCACTGATCCTGGTCACGACCAATGCCCTGCTCAAATCGCGGTCTGAGTTGGCCTTACGTCCTTCCCTGTTTACTCTCCCTGATTCTTCGTTCCTGGGATCACCACTATAAATAAATGATCTTCACATAAATTCTTATCTCAGGCTTTGATTTTTTATTGGGGAGGATGAAATCTGAGCTAAGAAGACAATGACTACAAGAAATACTGTTCAAAGGAGGATACTTTTGAAAGGAAAGGGCAACACTTAATATTTCTACTGAACTAACAGGCGTAAGTCCGTTCTGTCCTGACACACCCAGACATGTGGTCTTATTACACATAACAACACTGAGGTTCCTTATGTGTAATAAGAGCAGATAGAAAGCCAGCGAAGACTGGCTCTGGCGCATAATAAAAATGGGGCAGAAATCCCTCCCACCTCTTAACCAGGGCCTGGAGAAGCAAAGGCATTGGTACAAAGAGGTGGGCCCTTCAGCCTGTCAACTCCTCCTGCTTCAAGAGCCCCAGGACTCCCACGGCAGCCCCAGGCTCTCACACAACAGCAGAGGGGGTCTAAGGCCTGGACACTAGCAGACAGCTCCCTGCTCTGGCTACCCTGGCAGATCTGGGCTGCAACCTGGACCTTCTCTGCCTCCCTTCCAGCCTCCCTCTTTTTCCGACTGGGGGCGGTCCCTTCTGCAAACCAGAGGCCTCCTGTCCAAGAACACTCTGGCAGCCAGCCTCAATGAAGAGCCCCAGGGCATCAAAATCAGAGCCCGGGGCTGGTGACAGCTGGATCTCCAGGACCGTGCTCTCACAAAGGGTCAAGCTCCGTGCAGAACCTTCTCCAGAGGCTCTAACAGGATCCTGGGACCACCCGGTAGTCCTTGCTCCCCACCTCCTCTCCGTCCAAGCCTGTCTCTGACGAAGTGTGTCCTTGATCGTCCCTTCGGGGCGCTGTGTCTGTTTCCCCCAATTCAAGGTGAGGCTCCTGGCGGTCCAGAAGCCGTGGGAAGCTGACTGAATCCGGCAGTCTAGGGTTGCGGTTTGTGAGCTCCGGGTCGGCGGGCTCTGAGGAGAGGGCGCGCTCTTGTCACCCCTGCGTCCCCAGAGGTTTCCCGGGAGCGCCGGCCCCACGGACTCGGCTGTCCGCGCCCCGCCCAAGGCCCCCCGAGCTCAGACGTCGGGTTGGAAGCAGCAGCGGAGATATCCCAGCCCCGGACGAGGCCTGTGGCGACACGAACAGGGAGGTTCGACCTCTGAGTCCTTGCTCTGCGGTCTCGACTCTTCCCTTTCGCCCACTCTCAGCCCCGGGGCCCAACCCGGCAGCCCGGGGCCAGGCGCTCAGCACTTAGGGGCGCCGGAGCTAAGCCTCTTTCCTGACCTCGCCGCCTCCGCGGGGTCGCCGGGGCGGGAGGCGGAGCACGGGCGGAGCCGCCCTGGAGCCCCACCCTGGTCCGCCCCGCCCCGCCCCCGCCGGGATGGGGGTGTGGTCCCGAGTTTCTCCTTCCAGAAAGCGGTTTCCAGCTTAAGGTCTTTTAAAGTCCAGCTCCCAGGAACCTTCTAACACCCGGAACGGAGGTCCCAGCTGCGCGCCCCACTTTCCCTCAGCCTGCCTGGTCCGCCAGACCGTTCTGACGCCCCCGGGGAATGCCCTGGACCGCACGGCGCCGTCCCGGGAACACGCTTATCACCCCTTGTTGCCAACTGCAGAGCGGCGGGGAGCATGCGGGACTACGACGAGGTGACCGCCTTCCTGGGCGAGTGGGGGCCCTTCCAGTGCCTCATCTTCTTCCTGCTCAGCGCCAGCATCATCCCCAACGGCTTCAATGGTATGTCAGTCGTGTTCCTGGCGGGGACTCCGGAGCATCGCTGCCGGGTGCCGGACGCCGCGAACCTGAGCAGCGCGTGGCGCAACCACAGTGTCCCCATGCGGCTGCAGGACGGCCGCGAGGTGCCTGACAGCTGCCGCCGCTACCGGCTCGCGACGATCATCAACTTCTCGGCGCTGGGGCTGGAGCCGGGGCGCGATGTGGACCTGGAGCAGCTGGAGCAGGAGGGCTGCCTGGATGGCTGGGAGTTCAGCCAGGACATCTACCTGTCCACCATCGTCACCGAGGTGGGTGTGCTAGGAACCCTTCATTTACATTAGTCCCCCTTGACACACCCTAGCAGTGCTGTGCCAGCGTCCCCCACTCCTCATCAAACTTGGCGAGCAGACTGTACTTATAACATAGGTGTGCAGCACAAGACAGCAGGACTCACTTAGGTTCATTACTTTGTCTAGCAGGGAGGGGATACGCTGTGACAAAAGGCACTTGTCAACTGCCTTTCCCTCTGGCAATTTTACAAAACCAAGTTGTTTCCCAAGAGCCTAGATACTGCCAACCCCTGGCTCCCCAGATGTACAGGAGTCTAGTTCCTGCCACAGGCATGGGGTGTGGGGATGCTGCTGAGCCCATGTGCAGACACAAGGAAGAGTCTTGCTGCTGGGCAGGGCATGGGCAGGTCTGGTCTCTTCCCAGGCCACAGACTTCTGGAAGCATCAGGGGCTCTCCTGCTCTGCCACACAAGTATAGTAAGGCATGGATCCTGTCCTGAGGCTCCAATTTCTCCAAAGATGAGCTGAAGGCCCCTGATACGGATGGAGTACAGGGCACCAGAGGAGGCATAGCCCTGGTCCCAAGGTGCTCATGAAGGGACAGACTCACAGAGACCTGTGTATGAGCACAGGGCCCGTGGCTTCTCTGGCTCTGATCCCAGCAGGGGCTCCCAGTGCTCACCTGCCTTCTGCCCACAGCCTGGTCCTGAGGCATCTGCAAGTAGGGGTCAGCATGCGGGACTACGACGAGGTGACCGCCTTCCTGGGCGAGTGGGGGCCCTTCCAGTGCCTCATCTTCTTCCTGCTCAGCGCCAGCATCATCCCCAACGGCTTCAATGGTATGTCAGTCGTGTTCCTGGCGGGGACTCCGGAGCATCGCTGCCGGGTGCCGGACGCCGCGAACCTGAGCAGCGCGTGGCGCAACCACAGTGTCCCCATGCGGCTGCAGGACGGCCGCGAGGTGCCTGACAGCTGCCGCCGCTACCGGCTCGCGACGATCATCAACTTCTCGGCGCTGGGGCTGGAGCCGGGGCGCGATGTGGACCTGGAGCAGCTGGAGCAGGAGGGCTGCCTGGATGGCTGGGAGTTCAGCCAGGACATCTACCTGTCCACCATCGTCACCGAGGTGGGTGTGCTAGGAACCCTTCATTTACATTAGTCCCCCTTGACACACCCTAGCAGTGCTGTGCCAGCGTCCCCCACTCCTCATCAAACTTGGCGAGCAGACTGTACTTATAACATAGGTGTGCAGCACAAGACAGCAGGACTCACTTAGGTTCATTACTTTGTCTAGCAGGGAGGGGATACGCTGTGACAAAAGGCACTTGTCAACTGCCTTTCCCTCTGGCAATTTTACAAAACCAAGTTGTTTCCCAAGAGCCTAGATACTGCCAACCCCTGGCTCCCCAGATGTACAGGAGTCTAGTTCCTGCCACAGGCATGGGGTGTGGGGATGCTGCTGAGCCCATGTGCAGACACAAGGAAGAGTCTTGCTGCTGGGCAGGGCATGGGCAGGTCTGGTCTCTTCCCAGGCCACAGACTTCTGGAAGCATCAGGGGCTCTCCTGCTCTGCCACACAAGTATAGTAAGGCATGGATCCTGTCCTGAGGCTCCAATTTCTCCAAAGATGAGCTGAAGGCCCCTGATACGGATGGAGTACAGGGCACCAGAGGAGGCATAGCCCTGGTCCCAAGGTGCTCATGAAGGGACAGACTCACAGAGACCTGTGTATGAGCACAGGGCCCCGTGGCTTCTCTGGCTCTGATCCCCAGCAGGGGCTCCCAGTGCTCACCTGCCTTCTGCCCACAGCCTGGTCCTGAGGCATCTGCAAGTAGGGGTCAGCTCACCCCATCTCAGTGCCTGGAAGCGTGGTCAGCACTGAGCTAGAGCTGGCCCTACCAGCTGGAGCCCTCATTGACAGCTGGGGTAACCTGTCTCCTTCCCTCTCCTTGCTAGTTCTGTTCACCTGAGGCTGTGAGGGGTGGGTAGCTGCTGGCTTACATGCCCATAGCTATTCCTGTTGCACCCGGTCCATGTAGGGCTGTGGGGATGCACATCCTCGCCATCTGGGGAGGCACAACATCACACACTCACAAACATGCACCAGGATTTGCTTTTTTCAGCAGCCTTTCCCTTACATGCTTCTCTTTTTGGTTCTGGGAGTGAAATAAAAAGGCAAGGAACACTAGTGGTTGGGAGGAAGGAGGGGAGCAGCATGAAAGTAAGTAGGGTAGGTGGTTCTCTCAGGAGAAGTTCTGGAGTCACGTGGTGGGCCAGTTCTGATCCCACCCCTGAGCACTCGGCTGACTTCAGCAGGTTACATCACTACTCAGTCAATACCTGAGTTTTCTTATCTGTAAAAGGGGATAGAGGCAAAGATGCTCAACATCATTAATCATTAAGGGAATTTAAATCAAAACCACAATGAGATGCTATCTCATATCCATTAGGTTGGCTGCTATTAAAAAACAAAACAAAAAAGGGCTTCCCTGGTAGCTCAGTGGTGAAGAGTTCACCTGCCAATGCAGGAGACACAGCTTCGATCCCTGATCCGAGAAGATCCCACATGCTGTGGAGCAACTAAGACCGTGAGCCACAACTATTGAGCCTGTGCTCTAGAGCCTTGGAGCTGCAACTACTGGGCCCATGTGCTGCAACTATTGTAGCCCGTGTGCCCTAGAGCCCAAGTTCCACAACAAGAGACGTCACTGCAACAAGAAGCCTGCTCACCTCAACTAGAGAGTATCCCCCATTCCCTGCAACTAGAGAAGAGCCTACAGCAGCAGTGAAAACCCAGAAGAGCCAAACATAAATACATAAATAAAATTTTTTAAAAAACATAAAATGATAAACAAGGATGAAGAGAAATTGGAACCCTCATGTAAGAAATGTAAAATGGTATAGCCACTATAGAAAACAGCATGGCAGACTCAAAAAATTAAAAAATAGAATTACCATATGATCCAACAATATCATTTCTGGGTATATATTCAAAAGAATTGAAAAGAGGGCCTTAAAATATTTGCATATCCATATTCATGGCCATATTTTTTTTGCAATAGCCAAAAGGTAACAGCAACTTAAATATTCAGCAACAGATGAATGGATAAATAAAATGCAGTATATACACACAATGAAATAGTACTCAGCCTTAAAGAGGGAGGAAATTCTGACACATGCTTTAACATGAATGAAACTTGAAGACAGTATGCCAAGTGAAATAAGCCAGCCACAAAAAGCAACCGTTTGATTTCACTTATATGAGATACAAAGAGTAGTCAGACTCATGGAAACAGAAATCAGCATGGTCACTGCGAGAGGCTGGAAGGGGAGGAGACTGGGGAGTTATTTAATAGAGTTTTATTTTGCAAGAAGTAGATTTAGGCTATAATCTTTCCATCAGACTTGCAGGCTGCCTTGGAATTCTGCTGGCTAGAGTGCTAGTGTGAGACTGGAAGCTTGGTTGTTGGCACAGCCTGAATATCAGACCTGCCCTCTAACAGATTTCAAAGGGGGTAAAGTGGGGACCTCCACCTCCAGCCAACACCAACAACCTTTTATTGCCAGTCACTGCTGCAGAAAGAGAACAAATAACAGAGACTGAAGGGCTTTCTCTAGCTGTGGGCTGGATCTGCTTCCCTGTTTATCAGCTGCCTCATGCCAGTTTGCCTGTTGTCTCTAAGCTCTGTCCCTCTGACAAAGGCCACCAGGATCTCAGAATGTGTCTTTGTCCAGAGGCTGCTTCACCCAAACCTCCTACCAAATTTCTGGATAAAGACTTTGTCCATCTCTCCTGTGGGAGTAGAACCCTCATACTTTGTCCAAGAGGTAGGGTGTTAACAAAAACAAGGCATGGCAGAGCTGGCCAGAGAAGGTACAGATGCCTTGGGCCTGTGAAGGGACTGTAATTTCTTCTTTGTGACAGGCTATGTGGGCGTGCTAAGTCACTTCAATTGTGTCCAACTCTTTGTGACACCATGGGCTGTAGCCTGCCAGGCTCCTCTGTTCATGGGCTTCTCCAGGCAAGAATATTGGAGTGGATTGCCATGCCCTCCTCCAGGGGATTTTGGCAGGTAGGTTCTTCAAGGCTAATGCAGGCCTGTCTTGTTATCTGAAGCCTTGGTATAGTTTTAACGGTTCCTCTAGAGTCCAAAAAAAAAGAAAAAAAAAGGCAGGGATCCCCATTTGCAGCAGAATGGAGGCTCTGGGGAAAGGCTTCATTGACTTACATACCCCAACAACTGGCAGAGACAGTCCAAGGCTTGTGGCTCCCACTCTGTGTTTGCAGGACTGGGTGCCTCTTCTTCCCTCAGGCCCTTCCATGCCACATAAACTGTCTGGGCCTTTTGCTTTGGCTCCACCACTAATGACCACAGCACTCTTTACCAAGCCCTCTCCAGCTGTGGATGCTTTTTCTTTACTTCTAATATAAAGAAAGAAAGATGCTGAGAAGATTTTAAGGTTTAGACTCCATCTTTTGAGTTCCTAGTTGCAGACGCTTAATCCATGGTGAGAACAGCCAGGAGACTGGGGGATCCCATCCTCCACTCAGCCCATACCCCTATCATGGTGTCTCTGCTCCAGTTTCCATGGGCTGAGAATACTGGGTCCCTGGATGCCCTTATCCCACTCTGTTGTAAAGCAGAGATTCCACACTAAGAGAAGCAAGCCAAAAATGATGCTACCACCTCCAATCAGCTTGTAACTCTTAAGGCGGGGAGTGTCATTCTGAAGGCACTTTCGCTTCCCCTGTCTGGAGCAGGGCCTCAGATATTTTCCCGAGGGAAAGAAGTAGTTCATAACAACAGAGAGCTCTGAAGTGGTCACCAGAGGGAATAACTTCATTTGATACAGGATGTACAGAAGCTGAAGCCTAAGAGTATTCTTTAAAACAACAGAAATTGTGGTGGTAAACAATTAAGAGGAGATTGGGAGCTCCATTAGAGCAACAAGCTAACTGAAATGTCTAGTTTTTAACCAAAAATTACAGGACATGCAAAGAAACAGGACCCTTACCCAGGGAAAAAAGCAGGAAACAGAAATTGCCTGAAAGAACCTAAATGTCAGATATAACAAAAACTTGAAAGCAGCCCTATAAATACTTTCAAAGAACTAAAGGATTTTGAGCTTCCCTGGTGGTCCAGTGGTAAAAGAGTCCGTCTTGCAGTACAAGGGACACTGGTTTGATCCCTGGCCTGGGAAGATCCCATGTGCCGCAGAGCGGTTGGACCCATGTGTCCAGTTGCGAGCCAGTACTCTGGAGCACATGAGCCCAGAGCCAGAATGGCTGGACCAGTGTGTGGATGAAAATAAATAAGTACAAAAAAAAGAAGAAAAAATGAACATTGAAAGAGGCCCTCCCGCACCCCACCCCAAAAAAAGCTAAAGGACTTCATGCTTAAAAAGAAGGTATAATGACAATGATATACAGAATACAAATTAAGATATAAAAATGAAAGTAATATAAAAAGAATCAAATAGATGTTCTGGATTGAAATAGACAGTAACTGAAATTTAAAAATTCACTAGAGAGCCTCACTAATAACTTTGAATCCACAGAACAAAGAATCAGCAAATTTGAAGACAGAGAAATAGAAATTATATAATCCAAAAAAGCAGGAAAAAAAGGAGTGAAGGAAAGTGAACAAGGTCTTGGAGAAAGGTGGAACATTATTAACTAGACTAACACATGCATAAAGAGAACACCAGTGTTGGAGTTGAAAATCTGCAAAGACCGGAGTCAGCCTGCAGCCCCGCCCTCCCCGCAGTCTTCCTGCCACAGACCTCTTCGGACAGAAAGCTTTCCTACCTGACTCACAGCAGCACCAGCCACTCCCCTGGCCACCCCCAGATACTTAAGGTCCATCCCCTCATGCCATCATCTCTCTCTCTCTCCCTCCTGGCCCTGGCTCCTCTCTTGACTCTGGCCCTCCCCCTCAGATCCTTCTGCCTCTCTCTGCTGGCCTCTCTTCCGGTTATGTAGCCAGATCCCTCGTGGTGGCTCCTACCTAAGCCCAATATGAGTAAACCTGATCCTCCTCCCCAGCACCCCTCATCTTCTCTTTCTTTTGCATTTTTCTTACAACCAGAGGAGAGGAGTGAAAGGAAAAACAAGATAGTGAAATAAATACTAACTTAAAATTTCTCAAATATGATTAAAAACATTAATCTACACAGCTCAGCAGCTCAACTCCAAGAAGACACAAAAACCTTTTTGCACACAGACAAATCATGGTAAGGTTAAAGTCAAACACCAAGGGAAACTTTTGAAAACAACAACAAAACGAGGACACATACAAGGAAACCCCAATAAGATTTATATTTGACTTCTCATAAGAAACAAGGGAGGGGACTTCCCTGGTGATCCAGTGGTGAAGAATCTGCCTGCCAATGCAGGAGACACGAGTTTGATCCCTGGTATGGGAAAATTCCACATGCTGCAGGGCAACTAAGCCTGTTCACCACAAATGTTGAAGCTCATGCACCCTAGAGCCTACACTCTGCAACAAGAGAAGCCACTGCAATGAGTATTAGAGAACTGTGCACAGAATACAAATTAAGATATAAAATGAAAGTAATATAAATGAATCAAATAGATGTTCTGGATTGAAATAGACAGTAACTGAAATTTAAAAATTCACTAGAGAGCCTCACTAATAACTTTGAATCCACAGAACAAAGAATCAGCAAATTTGAAGACAGAGAAATAGAAATTATATAATCCAAAAAAGCAGGAAAAAAAGGAGTGAAGGAAAGTGAACAAGGTCTTGGAGAAAGGTGGAACATTATTAACTAGACTAACACATGCATAAAGAGAACACCAGTGTTGGAGTTGAAAATCTGCAAAGACCGGAGTCAGCCTGCAGCCCCGCCCTCCCCGCAGTCTTCCTGCCACAGACCTCTTCGGACAGAAAGCTTTCCTACCTGACTCACAGCAGCACCAGCCACTCCCCTGGCCACCCCCAGATACTTAAGGTCCATCCCCTCATGCCATCATCTCTCTCTCTCTCCCTCCTGGCCCTGGCTCCTCTCTTGACTCTGGCCCTCCCCCTCAGATCCTTCTGCCTCTCTCTCTGCTGCCTCTCTCTTCTGGTCATGCCTGTGTAGCCAGATCCCTCGTGGTGGCTCCTACCTAAGCCCAATATGAGTAAACCTGATCCTCCTCCCCAGCACCCCTCATCTTCTCTTTCTTTTGCATTTTTCTTACAACCAGAGGAGAGGAGTGAAAGGAAAAACAAGATAGTGAAATAAATACTAACTTAAAATTTCTCAAATATGATTAAAAACATTAATCTACACAGCTCAGCAGCTCAACTCCAAGAAGACACAAAAACCTTTTTGCACACAGACAAATCATGGTAAGGTTAAAGTCAAACACCAAGGGAAACTTTTGAAAACAACAACAAAACGAGGACACATACAAGGAAACCCCAATAAGATTTATATTTGACTTCTCATAAGAAACAAGGGAGGGGACTTCCCTGGTGATCCAGTGGTGAAGAATCTGCCTGCCAATGCAGGAGACACGAGTTTGATCCCTGGTATGGGAAAATTCCACATGCTGCAGGGCAACTAAGCCTGTTCACCACAAATGTTGAAGCTCATGCACCCTAGAGCCTACACTCTGCAACAAGAGAAGCCACTGCAATGAGTATTAGAGAACTGTGCACGGCAACTAGAGAGCAGCCTGGACTCGCTACCTTACAAGAAATACCAAATGAAGTTCTTCAGGAATAATTATTTTTCTAAAACACAACTTAGTCTCTGAAAACCACAAAGCAACTTTGAAAGAAATGAAATAAATGAGATGATATCTCATATTCTGCTCATGAAGCAGAAGATAATATGTTAAGATGGCAACACTCTCCAAACCAGTCTACAGATTCAACACAAAAGACGTTCTATGTTGTTAGTCATTAGGAAAAATCACAACCACATCAAGTTAAAAGCACAGTGAGACACTTCTTAATATCCCACAGGATGGCTCAAACTTTAAAAGACATACAATATTACAGGAATATGGAAAAACTGAAACCCTTGTTCATTGCTGTTGGGACTGTACAATGATGCAGCCACCGTAGAAAACATTTTGTGAATTTCTTGAAACGTTAAACATAGATTTATCATATGACTCAGCAATTCTACTTGTCATATATACCCAAGAGAAATGAGAGGCATCTGGCCCCTTTCCTTCCTTGGAAAGTAAATGAAAAACGCTTTCCTTTCCTTGTTAATACTTCTGTGAACTCTTCCTCAACTTGCATCTGCTCACCCAACACCCAGAATAGGCAAATCCATAGAGACTGAGAGTATAATAGATTGCCACAGCCTAGGGAAAGACAATGGGAAGTGACTGCTAATGGGCATAGTTTTCTTTCAGAGGTAATAAAACTGTTCTAAAATTAGATACTGCTGATAACTGCACAACTCTGTGAATATAGTAAAAACCATTATACATATAAGAAGAGTTAATTTTATGGTTTGTAAATGATATCTCAATAAAGCTCTTATAAACAAAAAGAATTCAACAGTCAGTTTTCCCCTATCACCCAGAGGTCAGGAAATTTCCAGCTTTAAGTTTGCAACTAAGTTATAAAGAAGAAATTATGGGTAGATGTATGTACTTTTATGAACTAACGACTACTTCCTCTTGCCCCCCCCCTCCCCCAATGAAAGACGCATAGAAATCTGTTCTTAATGAACTACTGCTAGTTTTTCATTCACAGTTGTCTCTGAGGATTGAAGTCTATTTATAAAAGGATTTTACACCTTGTAGTGAAAGCGTTTCTGATTTTTAGCCGTTGAATAGAAAGTTCTCATTTCTAACAATTTCTTCTGCCTAGTCAGGTTTAAGTATAACCTGCTTTGCTTATTCATTAATGCTGTTTGTATTAAGTCATGGTTTTGGTAAGGGCAAAGGCATGAGATTTGTAGAAAGGCAACTACCATTTAATGAGGCCTGTAATGTGTCAGAAGCTGTCAGACACTCTACTTAACATTTCCTGTCCAATGCTCACAACAGCCTGGAGAGGGAGTATTATAGTCACCTCTCTGAAGATGAGAAAGCAGGCTGACAGAGGCGAATGAGTGGCCCCAAATCACACAGTCAGAAGTGGCAGAACCCACAAGAGTCCGTGCTCTTTGCTCAACGTCAAGCTGCCTTCCAGAGTTCAGTTCTATGCAGTCTCAGGGATACCCTTATCTTTATGGTCCTTTATGGCTTTGGTAAAAGCTAAAATGACTATACTTTGGCTACTTACAGAGTTCAAGGTTGAGGGTGATTTTGAAAGGACAGCGTGTGATACCACACATTTCCAAATTAATTTTCCATAACTCCTAATTGTTAAACCTTCGTTCATCAACAATTTGTTAAGCATCTCCCATGTGCTAGCCTTGTACCTTTAGTTATCCAAAATGATTATATGAATGCGTTCAGGTTTTAGAACTTTGTCCATCTGGAGGAGATTGACAGGGGGTTGCCTCTTTTCCTCTCCTACCAGGGAGCAAGGGCACAGAGGCCAGAAACCCCCGCCCCCACCCGCAGGATGGCTGGGCTCATGCATGCACATGTGCTCACCTGATCTGTCCTGTAAGGTATGCTTGACCTTGAGCTTTGTGGAGGTGGTGACCATGTCTGCTTTGTGCCCCTTCAGGAGGTATGCTTTTTTGACCTATGAGCCTTATAAAGAAGAAATTATGGGTAGATGTATGTACTTTTATGAACTAACGACTACTTCCTCTTGCCCCCTCCCCCAATGAAAGACGCATAGAAATCTGTTCTTAATGAACTACTGCTAGTTTTTCATTCACAGTTGTCTCTGAGGATTGAAGTCTATTTATAAAAGGATTTTACACCTTGTAGTGAAAGCGTTTCTGATTTTTAGCCGTTGAATAGAAAGTTCTCATTTCTAACAATTTCTTCTGCCTAGTCAGGTTTAAGTATAACCTGCTTTGCTTATTCATTAATGCTGTTTGTATTAAGTCATGGTTTTGGTAAGGGCAAAGGCATGAGATTTGTAGAAAGGCAACTACCATTTAATGAGGCCTGTAATGTGTCAGAAGCTGTCAGACACTCTACTTAACATTTCCTGTCCAATGCTCACAACAGCCTGGAGAGGGAGTATTATAGTCACCTCTCTGAAGATGAGAAAGCAGGCTGACAGAGGCGAATGAGTGGCCCCAAATCACACAGTCAGAAGTGGCAGAACCCACAAGAGTCCGTGCTCTTTGCTCAACGTCAAGCTGCCTTCCAGAGTTCAGTTCTATGCAGTCTCAGGGATACCCTTATCTTTATGGTCCTTTATGGCTTTGGTAAAAGCTAAAATGACTATACTTTGGCTACTTACAGAGTTCAAGGTTGAGGGTGATTTTGAAAGGACAGCGTGTGATACCACACATTTCCAAATTAATTTTCCATAACTCCTAATTGTTAAACCTTCGTTCATCAACAATTTGTTAAGCATCTCCCATGTGCTAGCCTTGTACCTTTAGTTATCCAAAATGATTATATGAATGCGTTCAGGTTTTAGAACTTTGTCCATCTGGAGGAGATTGACAGGGGGTTGCCTCTTTTCCTCTCCTACCAGGGAGCAAGGGCACAGAGGCCAGAAACCCCCGCCCCCACCCGCAGGATGGCTGGGCTCATGCATGCACATGTGCTCACCTGATCTGTCCTGTAAGGTATGCTTGACCTTGAGCTTTGTGGAGGTGGTGACCATGTCTGCTTTGTGCCCCTTCAGAGTCTGGCCCAGAACACGTGCTTGATGACTACTAAGTAAATGATTAAGCAATTCCTTTTAGCAGTCCACTGGAACTTGAGGTAGTCACTCCATTGCTCTGTGCCTTCCTTTCCTCATTTGTAAAATGGGAACAAAGAGAATACCCATTTCACATGGATCCCATTAATAATGCAAGGCACACAGTGAGGCATCAATACACTGTATTTGTCCTTCCTATTATTACTGTTGAGGGCAGGAGACACATATTCTTCTAGGTCGAGTGTCCTCATGTCTCGTATAACCGTGTGACCTGGTTTGTTGTTTTTTAAAGGCTAGACGACTCACACAAATGGGGGGATATTGGTCTAAGATCTTGAAGACAAGACAGACACAGTAATACTACAAGAGTATATCCAGCACCTCGACCCTGCAGTCTGAGCCATTCCACTCTTTGTCCAGAGTGCACATAGGAGGGTGGGTTATGTTTCAGAAGTAGTTGTGTTTGACTTGAGAGCATAGCTCCCTTCCCTGGCAATACCTGGCAGCCTCTCACCAGGCCACCATTAGTCTCTGAGCTGGTCCTATGTATGTGTGTTTGTGTGTGCACATGTGTACACACATGTGCAGAGACCCACAGAACACTTCTGTCTCATCAAGGAAAAGACTGTCTCCCATTGGTCCTGCCATGTCCTTGTTAACCACACGGAGTTCCTTGGGACCTGACTATTAAGGCCCCAAGACACACCCCTAAAACCCAAAGGGCTGGAGAGGCAGGGTTCCTTGGGGGACCTGACTATTAAGCCCCAAGACAACCCCTCAACAATTTGTTAAGCATCTCCCATGTGCTAGCCTTGTACCTTTAGTTATCCAAAATGATTATATGAATGCGTTCAGGTTTTAGAACTTTGTCCATCTGGAGGAGATTGACAGGGGGTTGCCTCTTTTCCTCTCCTACCAGGGAGCAAGGGCACAGAGGCCAGAAACCCCCGCCCCCACCCGCAGGATGGCTGGGCTCATGCATGCACATGTGCTCACCTGATCTGTCCTGTAAGGTATGCTTGACCTTGAGCTTTGTGGAGGTGGTGACCATGTCTGCTTTGTGCCCCTTCAGAGTCTGGCCCAGAACACGTGCTTGATGACTACTAAGTAAATGATTAAGCAATTCCTTTTAGCAGTCCACTGGAACTTGAGGTAGTCACTCCATTGCTCTGTGCCTTCCTTTCCTCATTTGTAAAATGGGAACAAAGAGAATACCCATTTCACATGGATCCCATTAATAATGCAAGGCACACAGTGAGGCATCAATACACTGTATTTGTCCTTCCTATTATTACTGTTGAGGGCAGGAGACACATATTCTTCTAGGTCGAGTGTCCTCATGTCTCGTATAACCGTGTGACCTGGTTTGTTGTTTTTTAAAGGCTAGACGACTCACACAAATGGGGGGATATTGGTCTAAGATCTTGAAGACAAGACAGACACAGTAATACTACAAGAGTATATCCAGCACCTCGACCCTGCAGTCTGAGCCATTCCACTCTTTGTCCAGAGTGCACATAGGAGGGTGGGTTATGTTTCAGAAGTAGTTGTGTTTGACTTGAGAGCATAGCTCCCTTCCCTGGCAATACCTGGCAGCCTCTCACCAGGCCACCATTAGTCTCTGAGCTGGTCCTATGTATGTGTGTTTGTGTGTGCACATGTGTACACACATGTGCAGAGACCCACAGAACACTTCTGTCTCATCAAGGAAAAGACTGTCTCCCATTGGTCCTGCCATGTCCTTGTTAACCACACGGAGTTCCTTGGGACCTGACTATTAAGGCCCCAAGACACACCCCTAAAACCCAAAGGGCTGGGAGAGGCAGGGCCTGGCCTTCTCAAGAATAGCTCCATGGAGAAAAGGGTCCCTCTACAGGCTGGCAGCTGATGTGTCTGAATACCAGTCCCATAAGCCAAAGCCAAAACTTTATCTGTCAATCTTGTGTCCTATTACCAGGCCTCTTGCAGCTTTCAAAAAGACTCCTTGTGTACCCAGCCTTGGAACCAACCATCAATAGCATGAAGTTCAGCTGCCTTCCCCTATCAGGCATGAGCATGATCTCCAAAGCACCCTCCAAGAGCCTGGAGCAGACAGCTGCTATGTGCACATGGCCATCTTCTGTGCTGCATGATGCTGACAGGGCTTCCCTCCCTCTTCAGGGAGGCAAGGGGGACCTAGAACCATGGCCTCATGGCCTCCAGACAAGAGAAATGGGGAGCCAGCCCTCACCTCACCTTTCTCAGAACTCAATTCACAACTCCTTTCCTTGCTCCATTCCCCGAAGAGACCAGGCTGGACCCACCAGGGCCAGCTTCATGGGCATCAACCGCTGCAGTCACCTAGGGTCCTGAATTTGCTTTTAATGCTCTGCTATTGACATCCTGAAATTCTTAGTCATTTTTGAACAAGGGTTCCTACATTTTCAAGTTGTACTGGACCTGACAATTAGGTAGCCAGTCCTGTTTGCTGCCTTTGCTCATGGTAGGCCTGGCTCCCCATCTGATAGCCTTCATCTTTCCTGTCTGTCAGTATGTCCTATCTATGCAGCCCAAATGCAACATTCTGACAGAAAAGTGTTTTTAAAACCGCAAAGAAGAGCAGGAAGAGCTTTTCTGCTTGACTGCAGACGGAATGGTGATGGTTGATAATGGACACGCTAATACCCCTACCAAACTGGGGACTTCCTTGGCTCTGTCCAAGGCTGAGGGCTATAGTCCCCAAGTCCTTGAAGAAGTGGAGGAGTGGTGTGTAATAAACTCGTTTTATCTGGCCTTTGGAGTTCTTGTCCAAAGCAGGACATGGATGCAAGGTAAAGTTCTTAGGCCCCAGCTGGTATCTTGCTTGCCCATTGACTTGCTCTGACTTTAGGCAAATGTGAGTCTCACAGCCTGTGCTTTTCTGCAAAATGGGTTATGCTCCACATCAAGAGCCTTTGGGGCTTCAATCACTCATCTGTGTGTTGTGGTAGATTCCAATATCTTTTTTTTTTTTTTAACATACTTTTTTTGTTTTTTTTAAATTTTGGCCTCTTTTATCGTTTTTCTTTTTTTCATCCATCTTCATTCTTTGGCCTGTGTGAGCCTTCCATTGCAGTGGCCCCTCTAGCTGCAGAGCACTGGTTCTGGGCACATGCGCTCCAGAGCATTGGCTCACAACTGGACATACCAGTCCAGCCATTCTGAGGCACGCGGGATCTTCCTGGGCCAGGGGTCGAACCGGTGCCCCTTGTACTGCAAGGTGGTCTCTTTACCCACTGGACCACCAAGGAAGCCCCCAAGATCTTTTCTGACACTTTGGTGAGTAATTTCTGCAAGTCGGAGGCCGTTAATTCAGGTCTATGTTTCCCTTCTGACCTGTGACCTGGCAGGGCACATGAATCTGGCCATATGGTTTTGCAGGGTTTGTGTCCTTTCCCCTGAAGCCCATTCAAGGAACTCCCACTGAAGTAACCCTCTTCTGGGTGTGGTTTCAAACTTGTCCTCAGTTGTGCCCGAAGGGTAGAGAGCTGAGTTTCTGCTCGACATTGTCTTTTCTTCTGCAGAGCTGTGCTGGGGCGTCCTGCCTGTGAGCAGCATCACGAGCACAAGGAGAGGCAATCGTGAATCTTGCTGTTGTCTCCAGGATGGGGGTGTTCTCAAGGACATTATCCTCAGCATCACAGAGTGGCCCCTTTGTGGAAGGAAGTATATAGGAGGGGCTTCTCTCAGGTCTCAGTACTCCAACTAAGCTTTTGCAGCATGAGTTTATTACTCTGCACATTGTGAGAGCCAAGCTTCTGGGATATTCAAAGCTTCCCTGGCAAGCTGACAGGGCTTTGGGCAGGACAGCCAGAGGTCAGTCTTACTCCTGGCTTGCTTATTTTGTAACCTCTCCTCTTCTGAGATTTTCATTTGACCCCATTCCCTTAGCGCTTAGAAAATGTCACATTTCTTACGCCTTATATACACCGCCCGCTGCCGATGGGCATGATATAAATATGGTGAATCTTTTCTGCAAAATGGGTTATGCTCCACATCAAGAGCCTTTGGGGCTTCAATCACTCATCTGTGTGTTGTGGTAGATTCCAATATCTTTTTTTTTTTTTTAACATACTTTTTTTGTTTTTTTTAAATTTTGGCCTCTTTTATCGTTTTTCTTTTTTTCATCCATCTTCATTCTTTGGCCTGTGTGAGCCTTCCATTGCAGTGGCCCCTCTAGCTGCAGAGCACTGGTTCTGGGCACATGCGCTCCAGAGCATTGGCTCACAACTGGACATACCAGTCCAGCCATTCTGAGGCACGCGGGATCTTCCTGGGCCAGGGGTCGAACCGGTGCCCCTTGTACTGCAAGGTGGTCTCTTTACCCACTGGACCACCAAGGAAGCCCCCAAGATCTTTTCTGACACTTTGGTGAGTAATTTCTGCAAGTCGGAGGCCGTTAATTCAGGTCTATGTTTCCCTTCTGACCTGTGACCTGGCAGGGCACATGAATCTGGCCATATGGTTTTGCAGGGTTTGTGTCCTTTCCCCTGAAGCCCATTCAAGGAACTCCCACTGAAGTAACCCTCTTCTGGGTGTGGTTTCAAACTTGTCCTCAGTTGTGCCCGAAGGGTAGAGAGCTGAGTTTCTGCTCGACATTGTCTTTTCTTCTGCAGAGCTGTGCTGGGGCGTCCTGCCTGTGAGCAGCATCACGAGCACAAGGAGAGGCAATCGTGAATCTTGCTGTTGTCTCCAGGATGGGGGTGTTCTCAAGGACATTATCCTCAGCATCACAGAGTGGCCCCTTTGTGGAAGGAAGTATATAGGAGGGGCTTCTCTCAGGTCTCAGTACTCCAACTAAGCTTTTGCAGCATGAGTTTATTACTCTGCACATTGTGAGAGCCAAGCTTCTGGGATATTCAAAGCTTCCCTGGCAAGCTGACAGGGCTTTGGGCAGGACAGCCAGAGGTCAGTCTTACTCCTGGCTTGCTTATTTTGTAACCTCTCCTCTTCTGAGATTTTCATTTGACCCCATTCCCTTAGCGCTTAGAAAAATGTACACATTTTTCTTACACGTACCCTTATATACACCGCTCTCTGCTGCCGATGGGCATGATATAAATATGGGAGTTCACTTTTGAATCTACTTTAGGGAAGCTGCAAAGATTAAGAACTAAGCTGCCTTAGGAATGTCATGGGTGCAGCACCACTGCTGAGTTGGGGGCTGGGGCTATGTGGGAGGCAGGGAGGGTTTTGCTATAGACTGGACCATCTTGCAACACATACGACCCCCTGCCCCACAGCCCTGAAATGCTTACTGGCATCTGCTTCTTTTTTTAATTTACAATATCTCACTGAAAACATTTTGAAAAATTTTAACCTCCTCTTGAGATTATGTGGAATTGACTTAAGTCAAGAGCTAGAAACTGAAACTTTCATTTTTATGGGTCCACAAGCAGGGACTTGTTAGAGCTACAACAGACTATGGGAAACGGGAGGGACCATACTTCTGGGAGGGCTGCATGGGAAGGAGGGTAGAGGAGTGTAGAGGGGAGATAAGCAGCACTGGAGAAGGGTGGGAACACCGCCCTTAGCACAGTGGGGCTCCGGATCCAGCCCTGCGCATGGCCTATGGTGTAAGTGAGCCAGGGAGCACAGCGTTCTCTGGAAGATTTTGCTCAGAAAATATACTTGCATTTTCAACAGGCAGAAGAAACTTTTACACCTGGATCAAGTGGCCATGCCCTCCACCCTGCCCTGCAGGCATTTCAAACACTGTCCCTCCATGTGGGGGTATCCTCCAAAGCAGAAATGGCACCTTTGCTTCATACTCTTTCCGCCAGTCAAAGCCATGCCTCAGCTCACTTCGCAATACACAATGGAAACAGAGCCAGGGGTAGCACCCTCCCTTTCGGAAGAGGAGCGTGAGCCTCAGGAAGGACAGTGACTTGTCCCAGTGAGTAGAGAGTCAGCAGTCAATACCAGGGCTGTGAGGCCAAGGCCCTTTGCATAAAAATGACAGCCTGGCACTGGGGAGGAGAGCCAGCCTGGCTGCCATGCTAAGGTAGCATGGGCTCTTGGAGCTAGGCTGGGGCCAGGCCTGCTGGAGGGCAAGGCTCATGCTGTGTGTTTTTCCCTGGCAGTGGAGTCTGGTGTGTGCGGAGGATTGGAAGACACCCCTTACCACCTCCCTGTTCTTCGTAGGTGTGCTTCTCGGCTCCTTTGTGTCTGGACAGCTGTCAGACAGGTAAGGATGCCGGGAGGGAGGAAAGGTGATTGTCAATTCACTGCCCTTCTGGGGGTGGACTGAATTTAGGGTATTTTTCACCCAGAAGAAGGGAGGCCCCTTAGGCCAGCAGTGAGTGACAGGAGCAACCACAGTGTCTCCTGTATCCTCTGCCCTCAGCCCCTTGCGGGGACCCACTGGAAAATGGGGCCCTTATATCACCAACTTCCTCAAAAACACATACCGCTGCATCCCCATGGCCTCCCCACCCAAGAGTTGGGGCTCTTGGATGCCATGTGATCTGTCCACAACTAGCCATTGGCTAGAGGCAGAGCCAGATGGTGAGCACCCCTCCCTAACCCTGCACCCGCCTCCGCTATGGGTCAGGCCTCGGACTGGACACTGGGGTCACAGAGCTGACCGAGGCTGGTTCTGCGTCTCCTGCAGTGCACAGTTAGGAGAGACAGCATCACAGCTCAGGAAAGGTACCCACACTGGCCCCTGAATGTTCTGTAGGGACCAGAGCAGGAAGGTGGGAGTTCTCAGTGGCAGTGTTGGTGAAGGCTTCCCAGAGGAATGGCTGTCTCTCCCCTAGTCATGAAGCCCAATGGGATGCTGGACCCAAGAGCCTAAGATGATCTGACTTTGGAAGATGGGCTGGGAGACTGTCCTGTGTTCATTTCTAACCACTGGACACTATCAGAAAATAAAATCAAGACTTAAGCCAGCTGTAGTGTCATGAATGGATGTTGCTGGAAGCTACACTTCCCATAGAGCTGAGGTTCCCAATTGGGAATGCACAGTAGAGTCATCTGGGAAGTATCTTTAAGTCCCAAAACCTATATTGTGTCCAACTGTCTACTTCCGGACAATAAGAATCTCAGAAGCCCGGCACAAGTAATCTTTTTCGCTCTTTTGATTCCAAGTGCAACCAAGACTGGTGAGCACTGCCACTCTTGGCTCTGGAGGGACAGAACTCTCATGTTGCTGAGATTAGATGTATCTGAAATCTGTACTGTGCTCATGTTCCAGAAATGTGGTGGCAGCTTCTACCTAGGACTCCTTTTAAAGAGCAGATTTCCACGTGGTCCTTGCATAAGCTGCTCTGTGATTTCAAGATATGGTACCTCCACAGGAGGCTCAGATCTCAACAGCTAGGCAGACAGGTGCCTGATGCCTCACCCAGGAAGAACCTGGGAGGATGTGACAAGGAGCAACCACAGTGTCTCCTGTATCCTCTGCCCTCAGCCCCTTGCGGGGACCCACTGGAAAATGGGGCCCTTATATCACCAACTTCCTCAAAAACACATACCGCTGCATCCCCATGGCCTCCCCACCCAAGAGTTGGGGCTCTTGGATGCCATGTGATCTGTCCACAACTAGCCATTGGCTAGAGGCAGAGCCAGATGGTGAGCACCCCTCCCTAACCCTGCACCCGCCTCCGCTATGGGTCAGGCCTCGGACTGGACACTGGGGTCACAGAGCTGACCGAGGCTGGTTCTCGTCTCCTGCAGTGCACAGTTAGGAGAGACAGCCTCACCGCTCAGGAAAGGTACCCACACTGGCCCCTGAATGTTCTGTAGGGACCAGAGCAGGAAGGTGGGAGTTCTCAGTGGCAGTGTTGGTGAAGGCTTCCCAGAGGAATGGCTGTCTCTCCCCTAGTCATGAAGCCCAATGGGATGCTGGACCCAAGAGCCTAAGATGATCTGACTTTGGAAGATGGGCTGGGAGACTGTCCTGTGTTCATTTCTAACCACTGGACACTATCAGAAAATAAAATCAAGACTTAAGCCAGCTGTAGTGTCATGAATGGATGTTGCTGGAAGCTACACTTCCCATAGAGCTGAGGTTCCCAATTGGGAATGCACAGTAGAGTCATCTGGGAAGTATCTTTAAGTCCCAAAACCTATATTGTGTCCAACTGTCTACTTCCGGACAATAAGAATCTCAGAAGCCCGGCACAAGTAATCTTTTTCGCTCTTTTGATTCCAAGTGCAACCAAGACTGGTGAGCACTGCCACTCTTGGCTCTGGAGGGACAGAACTCTCATGTTGCTGAGATTAGATGTATCTGAAATCTGTACTGTGCTCATGTTCCAGAAATGTGGTGGCAGCTTCTACCTAGGACTCCTTTTAAAGAGCAGATTTCCACGTGGTCCTTGCATAAGCTGCTCTGTGATTTCAAGATATGGTACCTCCACAGGAGGCTCAGATCTCAACAGCTAGGCAGACAGGTGCCTGATGCCTCACCCAGGAAGAACCTGGGAGGATGTGACAAGGAGACAAGCCTACCACAGCCCTGAGAAAAACAAGGTCTGTGGCGATGCCTGACTCAGGGCCTCCACCCGCCCTGAGTACAGCGCGGCCGCCACCTGCACAGGCCACTTCTTGTGCTGTGCTCTACTCTACAGGTTCGGCAGAAAGACCATCCTCTTCGCTACCATGGCTGTGCAGACAGGCTTCAGCTTCTTGCAGATTTTTTCTGTCAACTGGGTGATGTTCACTGTGCTATTTGTCATTGTCGGCATGGGCCAGATCTCCAACTACGTGGTGGCCTTCATACTAGGTAGGAATGGCTTCCGACCTGCAGAGCTCTCCTTACAACCCTCTGAGAGGCCTGGGAAGAGGGGGCCACCGCTGAAGAGGACACAGAGAGTACACAGACTCAGCACAGAAGGAAGCACCTTAACTCATGGTCTGTGCTTCCAAAACTCAATCAGCCTCGGGCACATGCGCTGGGGCAGTGGCGGGGCCACACATTCTTCGGTGAGTCACAAGCAAGGCAGGCACTCGTAGGGAGCCAGCTCTGAAATGTGACTGTGAGTAAGAGCTGCAGCTGGCAAGAACCAGCCAAGTGATCACTGAGATGCATTTCAGGAGCACAGGGCTTGGGAGAGACACAGAGGAGGGAATCTTTTTTTTTTTTTAATTTTACTTTATTTATTTATTTACTTTTTTTTGTGTGGGGGGGGCGGGTTGGGGAGGGAGGGGATGGATGGGCCACTTCTATTGGTCTTTCATTTGTCTATTTTCATCCGTCTTTGTTCTTTGGCCCCTGTGGGCCTCCCATCACGGTGGCCTCTGTTGTCGCAGAGCACCGGCTCTGGGCGCATGCGCTCCAGAGCTCCGGCTCGGTAATTGGACACATCGGTCCAGCCGCTCCACGGCACGTGGCATCTTCCCAGGCCAGGGATCGAACCGGCATCCCTTGCACTGCAAGGCGGTGTCCTTACCCACTGGACCACCAGGGAAGCCCCCAGAGGAGGGAATCTTGAGGGAGAGACAGCCCAGGGAGGTCTTTGATCTGAGCTATGAAAGCTCAAGACTTCTGCTCAGGCCAGGGATAATGGTGCTTCTGGCAGCTGGGCCTGGCCCATGGTGGAACTGAGGGTGGTTGGTGTGGCCGGTACACAGGGGGAGGAGGCACATGCCAGACAGGAGTCTGGTGCCAGCCGTCCATCTCTGGGCAGATCTGGCTTCACCCCTAAGTCAGAGCCCACCCCCAGAGCGTCTCAGCTGCATGCAGGATGATCTTACTGCTGGGAGACATCATACCTCCTAGAAGCAGGCTTGCTTCTGGAATATAAGGCTGCAGGAGGGAGATTCACAAGTTAAAGGTCAGGAGGAGGCCCCAAGGGCCTTCAGCAGCTTTTCCTGGGAGGCAGCAAGGTGAGCCCTGAGCAGGTTGATAAGGGTAATCTGCAGGAGTGAGAGTCCCCTGCACACTCTCTGAGCCACCTGCTCAGGTGACACAAGGGGAGGTGGGGCACCTCTGGGACAATAGACACAAGTTCCCATAATCTCTAGTGTGATCATATTCCCTTGCAGGCTGTCCCAGTTTGTCCCTGTTGTCACAGTGTAATTACTAATAGCACCCCTTTAGTTTGAGTCTAATGATTCTTATCTCAAGTCTAAATCTAGTAAGATGATTCTGGATGACTCTGATTTCGAGATCCTGTGTTCTCTTAGTTGAGGATGCGTACACCCTGTCAGGCTGCCAACATGGAACTGTTCAAATTCCACTCCTTTAATCATTCGTGAAGAGCTCCTTGCCAAAGGCGCATGTACTTGGTGTCTGAAGAGGGAGGAGGGAAGGGTATGCTGCAGGCACACGGCCCCAGGAGAAGCACCGTCTTCAGCAGGAGAGGGCCTCTCTCCTTTCTTCGGGGGGAGAGGGGGAGCTGGGCAGGGTGGGGATTTGTTGAGAGGACACAGACAGCTGCCAGTCAGTGGTGCTAGAAACTGGAGACTGGAGGAATTCAGGACAGACGTTGCAACCTCCTAATGCCTGATGGTCCCAAGCGCTCTTGGACACAGCAGAGCCTACTGTTCTCATGGTTTAAACACACAGACTCCATCTTCCTTTTGTGATCACCTTGCACCTGGAAAGCCCAGTGGGTAGCTTTGCTTGGGCAAGAACATACTAAAGACTTAACAGAGGAGTCTGCCTGAAGTAAGCAGAGCCCAACAGGAGAACCCAGAGAATCACCTGAAATGGAAGTGCATAAGGTCCCCGTGAAGCCAGAGAAGCCCTGTCATTGGGATCAGGAGCCAGGTGGTATCCATGTCACGCACGGCATCCCCTAGGCCAGGCTGAACAGCAACACTGAGACCTGCCTTTCCAGGGGCCAAGGTGCTTCTGGAACCATAGTGCCTCCCCCGTGTGAGTGGATGAGGCCAGGAGAGCCCACTCCAGGCCTCCCGCTAGAAAGTCCCTGCCCAGCTGACCCTGACACTACAACCAACTTCCCTCCCGGCTCCTGATGCTGAGACGAGTGAGAAGGCCAAGGGGAAAGTAAGCAGCTATAAGACCTGTCAGAGCCAAGATGACCTGTCAGGCAGCAGTCGAGGGGCCAGACGCTGGTGTGGCAGGCGCCCTTCAGCCTGGCCCAGGCTGTGCAGGGTACTCTGGGAGACTCCCTGGGTTACTCCACTGTGTTCTACAAAAAACTGCTGACTTTTGTGTTCTGGTTTGAGACTCCTTGCCCTGGATTCTCAGGCCTGAACATTTCAGAGTGCCACTGAAAACCAACCTGCCCCTTGGAGCAGCCAGAATCCCTCGTGAGGGCCTGGGGGTAGGGTGCGGCTGGGAGACACAGAGGTGGCTGCGGTGCAGTGCCGTGCAGCAGCGCCCTCTGGTGTCCCAGGACTGAAACCGTCCAATTCTGGGTTTTATTTAACTAAAAGAGCTCTGTCTGGAACTTGCCTTTTTTTTTTAATCAATTTAAAAAAAAAAAAAAACTTTTATTTTACTTTTAACTTTTACAGAGTTTTGTTGTTTACAGATATGTATGTTCTCAGATTATTCATATGTATACCACCCCCCCACTCCAATCCCACCCCTCCAAACCGTCATACAGCACCCTTGAAGGATCTGCTTTTCTCACAGAGCAATGACTATAGCTATTTTCTTCATGGAACTTGCCTTTTGCCCTATGGCTCCAGGGAAGGGTTGGCAAGACTCCATGATGATAATCTCCCACTTTAGGAGCTCTCACATTAACCCAGGAAGCTGAATTACTCCCACTCTCAATGCAGCAAAAAAATGGTTTCTCCCCTCGCTCTGTGTTTTAACCATTATAAAGCCTGCCAGAGTCACAGGAGACAAGAAAGGGGAAGGAAGGAACAGTGCTACTTAGAGAAATAGAACATGGATATACCTGGAATTGAGGGAGCTGCCAGATTGAGGCTGGTTCAGGAGGAAGTGACTGACCGCTTAGGACCAAGGTGACACCGATCCTACCCACATTCTAGCTCCCCCTCATAATCTCCTACTGTTTCCCAGAAATAATGCCCTTGACCTGTCCACAGCCTCTGGGTTAAATGCCAGTGGCATTCTCCTTTACCTCTCATAACTAGCTGCCTAAATTTATTTTGCAGAGCTAATTGTCTCCTGTCTTAACTAATTTATTAAGTCAGTATTTCCCTAGCACTGCTAGCAATATTTGTTTTGTTCCAGCATGCTGAACTATTTAAAATTCTGCTTCCTCTGATGTCTAAAGGTTTTCTTCCTTTTGATAAGTACATAACCAATATCTTCCTTTATAACTTTGGCTACCAGGAAAATCAGGCTGTTATGCAGTCTTTATCAGCCAAACAGTCTTTAAAAGTTTTAAAACTGAGATATAGTTTATACAGTATAATGTTAACTCTTTAAAGGTGTATAAATTCAGTGGTTATTAGTATTAGTCAGACAATCATCAACTGTACCTAACTCTAGAACACTTCATCACCCACAAAAGAAAATTCTCCAGCAGCTGAGGGCCTGGGGTAGGGTGCGGCTGGGAGACACAGAGGTGGCTGCGGTGCAGTGCCGTGCAGCAGCGCCTCTGGTGTCCCAGGACTGAAACCGTCCAATTCTGGGTTTTATTTAACTAAAAGAGCTCTGTCTGGAACTTGCCTTTTTTTAATCAATTTAAAAAAAAAAAAAAACTTTTATTTTACTTTTAACTTTTACAGAGTTTTGTTGTTTACAGATATGTATGTTCTCAGATTATTCATATGTATACCACCCCCCCACTCCAATCCCACCCCTCCAAACCGTCATACAGCACCCTTGAAGGATCTGCTTTTCTCACAGAGCAATGACTATAGCTATTTTCTTCATGGAACTTGCCTTTTGCCCTATGGCTCCAGGGAAGGGTTGGCAAGACTCCATGATGATAATCTCCCACTTTAGGAGCTCTCACATTAACCCAGGAAGCTGAATTACTCCCACTCTCAATGCAGCAAAAAAATGGTTTCTCCCCTCGCTCTGTGTTTTAACCATTATAAAGCCTGCCAGAGTCACAGGAGACAAGAAAGGGGAAGGAAGGAACAGTGCTACTTAGAGAAATAGAACATGGATATACCTGGAATTGAGGGAGCTGCCAGATTGAGGCTGGTTCAGGAGGAAGTGACTGACCGCTTAGGACCAAGGTGACACCGATCCTACCCACATTCTAGCTCCCCCTCATAATCTCCTACTGTTTCCCAGAAATAATGCCCTTGACCTGTCCACAGCCTCTGGGTTAAATGCCAGTGGCATTCTCCTTTACCTCTCATAACTAGCTGCCTAAATTTATTTTGCAGAGCTAATTGTCTCCTGTCTTAACTAATTTATTAAGTCAGTATTTCCCTAGCACTGCTAGCAATATTTGTTTTGTTCCAGCATGCTGAACTATTTAAAATTCTGCTTCCTCTGATGTCTAAAGGTTTTCTTCCTTTTGATAAGTACATAACCAATATCTTCCTTTATAACTTTGGCTACCAGGAAAATCAGGCTGTTATGCAGTCTTTATCAGCCAAACAGTCTTTAAAAGTTTTAAAACTGAGATATAGTTTATACAGTATAATGTTAACTCTTTAAAGGTGTATAAATTCAGTGGTTATTAGTATTAGTCAGACAATCATCAACTGTACCTAACTCTAGAACACTTCATCACCCACAAAAGAAAATTCTCCATTCTCCTCTTTCCCCAGCTCCTGGCAACTACTAATCTAGTTTCTATCTATATGGATTTGTCTGTTTTGGACATTTCTCACAAATGGAATCTTACAATATGTGGCCTTTGTGACTGACTTCCTTCACTCAGTGTTGTCAAGGTTGGTCCATGTTGTAGCATGACTCAGTATTCCATTGTAATGAAGACACCACATTTTGTTTATCTCTTCATCAGTTGATGGACATCTGGGTTGTTTTCATTCTATGACCAATTTGAAGAATGTTGCTATAAGCATTTGAGTACAAGTTTTTTGTGGATCTATATTTTCAGTTCTCTTGGGTATATACCTAGGAATTGGCTTGCTGAGTCATATGGGGATTTTATGTTTTACCATTTAGGGAACTGCTAGACTGTTTTCCAGAGTAATCTGTTGCATAATTTTGTTCTTCTCTATAAGGCACTTTCACTTTTCTTTGTTTTTACTTTAATGTTACCATTAGTTTATTTTTATTTTTTAAATTTTGGCCTCATTTATTGGTTCTTTATTTATTTATCTTCATCCATCTTTATTCTTTGACATGTATGGGCCTCCCAATGCAGTGGCCTCTCTTGCTGCAGAGAACCAGTTCTGGGCGCATGCGCTCCAGAATGCTGGCTCATAATTGGCACACTGGCCCAGCCAGTCCGTGGCACGTGGGATCTTCCTAGGCCAGGGATCGAACCGGTGCCCTCTGCACTGCAAGGTGGACTCTTTACCTACTGGACCACCAGGCAAGCCCACCATTAGTTTATTTTATTTTTTTATTTATAAGCCACCTCAAAACCTCAAGAGATGAGATGGGATATAAACACACTAAAAAGACACAGAGATTTTGCTGGCAGCCCTTGTTTGCACTGCAGTGTGAGGGAAAAACTGGGGGACACAGGCAGGAGAAGACTAATTCCTGTCTGTCCTCAAGGGGTTCACCTCTGGTGGGCAGAGGCAGCCAATGCAGTTGTAACAGAGAATGTGGGTCGTGGGCCTAGGAGTGTGGGGGGAGCTCGGATAAATTTTCTGCATATATGCAGAGATAGGAAAGCTTCCTTTTAACTAGAATGATTTGTGAAAGTTTATAGAGAAGAAAGAGGAAGCAAGGGAATATTTTGATGAGAGTTCTGAGTATTTTCAAGAAGCAAAGAGGGGTTTTGCTATCTTCCATTGGATCTCTTGGTCAAAGGCAATGTGCTTTCCAGCATTTCCCTGACCTCTGGTACACTTCAACTGTTTGACCAGAATAAAAAAATTAATTACCCCTGGGCACCTGCTACATGCCAGACACTCGGCCAAGCCCTTTACCTACATTAATCTTAGTCCTCATAGTAATAACTCCATGAAGTAGGCCTTATCAAAGTCACTACAGTAGCAAAATAGCATCGCCATCTTGGGTATATACCTAGGAATTGGCTTGCTGAGTCATATGGGGATTTTATGTTTTACCATTTAGGGAACTGCTAGACTGTTTTCCAGAGTAATCTGTTGCATAATTTTGTTCTTCTCTATAAGGCACTTTCACTTTTCTTTGTTTTTACTTTAATGTTACCATTAGTTTATTTTTATTTTTTAAATTTTGGCCTCATTTATTGGTTCTTTATTTATTTATCTTCATCCATCTTTATTCTTTGACATGTATGGGCCTCCCAATGCAGTGGCCTCTCTTGCTGCAGAGAACCAGTTCTGGGCGCATGCGCTCCAGAATGCTGGCTCATAATTGGCACACTGGCCCAGCCAGTCCGTGGCACGTGGGATCTTCCTAGGCCAGGGATCGAACCGGTGCCCTCTGCACTGCAAGGTGGACTCTTTACCTACTGGACCACCAGGCAAGCCCACCATTAGTTTATTTTATTTTTTTATTTATAAGCCACCTCAAAACCTCAAGAGATGAGATGGGATATAAACACACTAAAAAGACACAGAGATTTTGCTGGCAGCCCTTGTTTGCACTGCAGTGTGAGGGAAAAACTGGGGGACACAGGCAGGAGAAGACTAATTCCTGTCTGTCCTCAAGGGGTTCACCTCTGGTGGGCAGAGGCAGCCAATGCAGTTGTAACAGAGAATGTGGGTCGTGGGCCTAGGAGTGTGGGGGGAGCTCGGATAAATTTTCTGCATATATGCAGAGATAGGAAAGCTTCCTTTTAACTAGAATGATTTGTGAAAGTTTATAGAGAAGAAAGAGGAAGCAAGGGAATATTTTGATGAGAGTTCTGAGTATTTTCAAGAAGCAAAGAGGGGTTTTGCTATCTTCCATTGGATCTCTTGGTCAAAGGCAATGTGCTTTCCAGCATTTCCCTGACCTCTGGTACACTTCAACTGTTTGACCAGAATAAAAAAATTAATTACCCCTGGGCACCTGCTACATGCCAGACACTCGGCCAAGCCCTTTACCTACATTAATCTTAGTCCTCATAGTAATAACTCCATGAAGTAGGCCTTATCAAAGTCACTACAGTAGCAAATAAGCATCGAGGGGCCCAGTCTCTGCACATGGCTGATGACGGCCCCTGAGTCCTACTCCATATCCTGGCAATGGCACCACAGTCTTGTTTCTTGAGCTGGGGTCTGCAGACCTCTGTTTGTCAATCATGGAGGGGCAGGGCCTGCCTCCAAGTAGTAGGGATCCAGTGGTCCCTGGGATAACTACCACAGAAGATCCATGAGCAACATGGCAGTAAGTCTGGCCCTCTGGGTCACTCACTCTTTTATTTTTTATTTTTTTAGTATTTATTTATTTATTTGGCCTCATTGAGTCTTAGTTGAGGCATGCAAGCTTGGTCACCTTGTGGTATGTGGGATCTTAATTCCCTGACAAGGGATCAAACCTGTTCCCCCTGCATTAGAAGGCAGATTCTCAACCACTGGACCACAAGGGAAGTCCTGGGTCACTCACTCTTGGGGAGAGTGCTCAGATTCTGGTGGTAGTATCAGGCAGTGGGCAGACATGTCTCTCTGGCTTGGATGTCAGAGTCTCACTCCCAAGTGACACTCAGAGGCCCAACCAGATCAAGACCAAGTGGATTTTGTCCTAGGAGCAAAAACCTAAGGGGTAATGGAAGCCAGAGCAAGGGTCCCCAGTGAACAAAGCCAGAAGTCACCAGTCACCTCTCCCACTGCCACCTGAACACATGGAGTTTGTGACACCTGCAGGCTGTGAAAGGTCTGCAGGAAACAAAACTACTCTCCCAGTGTCCCTGAGGGGGCTGGCTGGCTTCAAGTTAGTTTGAAGACCAGCCCAGGTGGAAAAGGATATGACCTCACCCGTCCCACACATATCTCCACTAAAACTCAGTTGAAGGACTGCCTGACAGGGCCAAGCCTGTCAAGGTTAACTTTTTTCTTTTCAAGAAGCAAAGAGGGGTTTTGCTATCTTCCATTGGATCTCTTGGTCAAAGGCAATGTGCTTTCCAGCATTTCCCTGACCTCTGGTACACTTCAACTGTTTGACCAGAATAAAAAAATTAATTACCCCTGGGCACCTGCTACATGCCAGACACTCGGCCAAGCCCTTTACCTACATTAATCTTAGTCCTCATAGTAATAACTCCATGAAGTAGGCCTTATCAAAGTCACTACAGTAGCAAATAAGCATCGAGGGGCCCAGTCTCTGCACATGGCTGATGACGGCCCCTGAGTCCTACTCCATATCCTGGCAATGGCACCACAGTCTTGTTTCTTGAGCTGGGGTCTGCAGACCTCTGTTTGTCAATCATGGAGGGGCAGGGCCTGCCTCCAAGTAGTAGGGATCCAGTGGTCCCTGGGATAACTACCACAGAAGATCCATGAGCAACATGGCAGTAAGTCTGGCCCTCTGGGTCACTCACTCTTTTATTTTTTATTTTTTTAGTATTTATTTATTTATTTGGCCTCATTGAGTCTTAGTTGAGGCATGCAAGCTTGGTCACCTTGTGGTATGTGGGATCTTAATTCCCTGACAAGGGATCAAACCTGTTCCCCCTGCATTAGAAGGCAGATTCTCAACCACTGGACCACAAGGGAAGTCCTGGGTCACTCACTCTTGGGGAGAGTGCTCAGATTCTGGTGGTAGTATCAGGCAGTGGGCAGACATGTCTCTCTGGCTTGGATGTCAGAGTCTCACTCCCAAGTGACACTCAGAGGCCCAACCAGATCAAGACCAAGTGGATTTTGTCCTAGGAGCAAAAACCTAAGGGGTAATGGAAGCCAGAGCAAGGGTCCCCAGTGAACAAAGCCAGAAGTCACCAGTCACCTCTCCCACTGCCACCTGAACACATGGAGTTTGTGACACCTGCAGGCTGTGAAAGGTCTGCAGGAAACAAAACTACTCTCCCAGTGTCCCTGAGGGGGCTGGCTGGCTTCAAGTTAGTTTGAAGACCAGCCCAGGTGGGGAAAACGCAAACCCTAACTTCTAAAATGCAGGTATGACCTCACCCGTCTCCCACACATATCTCCACTAAAACTCAGTTGAAGGACTGCCTGACAGGGCCAAGCCTGTCAAGGTTAACTTTTTTTTTCTTTTCTCTGAACAGTATCCATAGGTCAAACTGATCAGGCTTAAATCCTGGCTGCCCAACTTACTGCATATGTGTGAATTTAGGCAATTTGCTTCAACTCTTTAAGTCTCAGCTGATAACACATAAAACAAAAGTAATGTTAGTTGTTATATAATTATTGTGAAGATTCAAAGAGATAATATTAGTAAACAGTCGGGAACCTGGCTCAAAGTGCCTTCTCAAAACAACGTTGACTATGAAGATGATGATGGTGTTCAAGGCAAGAAAATCAGAGAGCAGGGAGTCATGCTACCAAGGAATTGTTGAGGTTTGTGCCATCCTGTTGCTCCACAGAAGGGCAGAGGGGGAAGACTGATGAAGCTTCTGTCCTCTATGGCTACGCTGCAAAGCTGTAACAACTCTGCCCTGGCCAAGACCTAAGCGCAGAGAGGGACATTATCCAGGAACTCAGTGGGGTAACTTTTTTCTATTCTCTTATCAGGGTCATGGAAGTGTGAGGGAGCTCCCTTGGCTTCATGAGTCTACAAGAGTCTCACTTGGTCCTGTGCACTTACTGTTTTCCACAATCATATCCTCTGCTGCCTCATTTCTGAATCTCTGCTTAGGAATAAAGCACTATTCGTTCTCATAGCATGATAATCACAGCCACGGTGTTTAGAAACCATGGCATGGTGAGTCTTCTTATGGAGTGGCAGGAAGGTCATGAATGAGGTAAGAAAAGGTCTGGGAACAACACCTGTGATCCTGAAAGAAGTCTGGCCCTATTGCTGGAAATGAGTTTAAAGGCTGAGAAATGCCCTGGGTGGTTAGAGCTACCGTCTGCAGTCCAGGATGTGAGAGGGACACAATATCGGTCGTTTCTACCAGTATGGCTTTTAGAAATAGCTGTTCAAGATGGAACCACTGAGGCACATCTTCAGTTACGCTGAGTGAGGAAGAAGAGAGGTGAGGACAGCAACAGGCAGAAGGGGAGAAAGGAAGCCCACAGAAGTAATTTTACTGCTTCTCTGGAATTAACTCCTTAACCTCCTTAGGGCATATAAACACGACTGAGAAACTCCTTGAAACCCAAGCCTGAATGACCTTTGAATCATCTGTTTTGTATTTTCTGGGCTACTTCTCAGTAGTGGTGGGCAGATCTCAAACAAAAGATGGAGCTGTTGCCATTGGTCACGTCTTCACCCTGGGGCAGAGGACCCAGAGTGGACTCTGGAGAGACTGAGCTTTGTGACAACAGAAGGAGCTTGTTCTCAGTCTCCTTGTCTCAAATCAAGCGCTCCAAGGAGCAGGCAGTGTCTCTGGAAAACTTGGGCTGAGCGATCCACTGTGGTGCTGAGCAGAACACGAGCCTTTTCCAAAACAGGGCCAGATGCCAAGCATCTGGTGGTGCTGTAGTGTTCTGGGAAAGCTCTATGAGCTCCCTCTGTGTGCGGTCAGCTGCAGGACTGCTGCCTACCAGGCCAGAAGAGCAATTTCTTGCCTTCCATTGAGCTGTATGGATGGTGTATGCCTTGAGCTGATCCCTGGGCACAGTGTGGCTGCAGCAGAATTCAGCCCTGGACACTAGGGCCCTGCTCTGTGGACTTTAAGAGCCACCTGGATCCTGTTTATCGTTTCTCAGGGCTCAGGGGTAGCTAAGGATGTCCTAACACAACTCAGTAGCTGAACTCTCCACTGTTTCCGAGAGACCCATGTCTGCTTATTTACAGTGGAAAATGGTGGGAGAGGCTGAATGCCTCATGGTCCACACACCCTCAGAAGAGCTCCCACATCTCCTGGGACACCCCCTCTACTCCTCACCCTGGGGCTATTATTTTGGAAACGTGGCATTCTCAGAAGAGGTTACCTCTTTGGGCTGAGCATGATGTTCTTATGGCATGAGGCGGCCTTAAAACAATGATAAAATCTACAGCTCCTTTAAAATCTCATGAAAAACTCATCCTTCTATGAGGTGGTAAGTCTTGGATCACATCCCACCTTCCTCCACATTGACTGCTTCTGCTCTGGGCCAGGAGGCAAATACCTCTTCCCTGTTCTAAGGGGTTATATTTTAACTCTAACTGCCAAGTAATGAGCTGTTGAGATAAAAGGCAGAAGGGAGAAAGGAAGCCCACAGAAGTAATTTTACTGCTTCTCTGGAATTAACTCCTTAACCTCCTTAGGGCATATAAACACGACTGAGAAACTCCTTGAAACCCAAGCCTGAATGACCTTTGAATCATCTGTTTTGTATTTTCTGGGCTACTTCTCAGTAGTGGTGGGCAGATCTCAAACAAAAGATGGAGCTGTTGCCATTGGTCACGTCTTCACCCTGGGGCAGAGGACCCAGAGTGGACTCTGGAGAGACTGAGCTTTGTGACAACAGAAGGAGCTTGTTCTCAGTCTCCTTGTCTCAAATCAAGCGCTCCAAGGAGCAGGCAGTGTCTCTGGAAAACTTGGGCTGAGCGATCCACTGTGGTGCTGAGCAGAACACGAGCCTTTTCCAAAACAGGGCCAGATGCCAAGCATCTGGTGGTGCTGTAGTGTTCTGGGAAAGCTCTATGAGCTCCCTCTGTGTGCGGTCAGCTGCAGGACTGCTGCCTACCAGGCCAGAAGAGCAATTTCTTGCCTTCCATTGAGCTGTATGGATGGTGTATGCCTTGAGCTGATCCCTGGGCACAGTGTGGCTGCAGCAGAATTCAGCCCTGGACACTAGGGCCCTGCTCTGTGGACTTTAAGAGCCACCTGGATCCTGTTTATCGTTTCTCAGGGCTCAGGGGTAGCTAAGGATGTCCTAACACAACTCAGTAGCTGAACTCTCCACTGTTTCCGAGAGACCCATGTCTGCTTATTTACAGTGGAAAATGGTGGGAGAGGCTGAATGCCTCATGGTCCACACACCCTCAGAAGAGCTCCCACATCTCCTGGGACACCCTCTCTACTCCTCACCCTGGGGCTATTATTTTGGAAACGTGGCATTCTCAGAAGAGGTTACCTCTTTGGGCTGAGCATGATGTTCTTATGGCATGAGGCGGCCTTAAAACAATGATAAAAATCTACAGCTCCTTTAAAATCTCATGAAAAACTCATCCTTCTATGAGGTGGTAAGTCTTGGATCACATCCCACCTTCCTCCACATTGACTGCTTCTGCTCTGGGCCAGGAGGCAAATACCTCTTCCCTGTTCTAAGGGGTTATATTTTTAACTCTAACTGCCAAGTAATGATGCTTTAAAAAGCAAATATTAAAGTGAGTTAAAATGCTAATACTTCTTCCTTGTTTTGAACAGGAACAGAAATTCTTGGCAAGTCAGTGCGTATTATATTCTCCACGTTAGGCGTGTGCACATTTTTTGCAGTTGGCTACATGCTGCTGCCGCTGTTTGCTTATTTCATCAGAGACTGGCGGATGCTGCTGCTGGCGCTGACAGTGCCGGGGGTGCTGTGTGTCCCGCTGTGGTGGTGAGTGTGGCTCCGTCCCAGATAGCCCCCTGCTGCAGGCCACCAGCCTGGAGCCCAGAGCCCAGTGCTGACCTTGGCGTGGGCCTGCTGATCACATAGGAGCAGTCTGGGGCCTCAAAGCCCAGAAACCATTTCCCATGCTGGGGGGAGCCTGTGTGCTGAGGTTTGATTCTCCACCATCCCACAAAGCACCATTTCCAGGAAACCTTGTCCTCCTTGGGCTGTCCTGACTCTTGTCCGTTACTGGTGTTTGCTGTTGTGCGTGGCGATGGTATTGTTGGGTTTTGTTATTTCTAACTCTGCCCCCTGCTCTTCTGACACATTTCTCTAGGAAATCTCTTTCTCCTTATGGCTCCAGCTAATGTAACCTCCTCAAGTTTCCCTATTGTGTGATGATTAGCATCGAAGATGTGACTAGTTATCTGCTTTGTCTTGAAGGGCAGATAACTGTCTCGAGAGAATTACTTCTCTTTAATTAGTTGTTAGAGAAAATATTCTCTTCTCTCCCACACACCCTCAGAAGAGCTCCCACATCTCCTGGGACACCCTCTACTCCTCACCCTGGGGCTATTATTTTGGAAACGTGGCATTCTCAGAAGAGGTTACCTCTTTGGGCTGAGCATGATGTTCTTATGGCATGAGGCGGCCTTAAAACAATGATAAAATCTACAGCTCCTTTAAAATCTCATGAAAAACTCATCCTTCTATGAGGTGGTAAGTCTTGGATCACATCCCACCTTCCTCCACATTGACTGCTTCTGCTCTGGGCCAGGATGCAAATACCTCTTCCCTGTTCTAAGGGGTTATATTTTAACTCTAACTGCCAAGTAATGATGCTTTAAAAAGCAAATATTAAAGTGAGTTAAAATGCTAATACTTCTTCCTTGTTTTGAACAGGAACAGAAATTCTTGGCAAGTCAGTGCGTATTATATTCTCCACGTTAGGCGTGTGCACATTTTTTGCAGTTGGCTACATGCTGCTGCCGCTGTTTGCTTATTTCATCAGAGACTGGCGGATGCTGCTGCTGGCGCTGACAGTGCCGGGGGTGCTGTGTGTCCCGCTGTGGTGGTGAGTGTGGCTCCGTCCCAGATAGCCCCCTGCTGCAGGCCACCAGCCTGGAGCCCAGAGCCCAGTGCTGACCTTGGCGTGGGCCTGCTGATCACATAGGAGCAGTCTGGGGCCTCAAAGCCCAGAAACCATTTCCCATGCTGGGGGGAGCCTGTGTGCTGAGGTTTGATTCTCCACCATCCCACAAAGCACCATTTCCAGGAAACCTTGTCCTCCTTGGGCTGTCCTGACTCTTGTCCGTTACTGGTGTTTGCTGTTGTGCGTGGCGATGGTATTGTTGGGTTTTGTTATTTCTAACTCTGCCCCCTGCTCTTCTGACACATTTCTCTAGGAAATCTCTTTCTCCTTATGGCTCCAGCTAATGTAACCTCCTCAAGTTTCCCTATTGTGTGATGATTAGCATCGAAGATGTGACTAGTTATCTGCTTTGTCTTGAAGGGCAGATAACTGTCTCGAGAGAATTACTTCTCTTTAATTAGTTGTTAGAGAAAATATTCTCTTCTCTCCTCCCACAACCCTTCAACCAAATTTAGACACATCAATGTGGGAATAACAAAGTGTCAAGATACTGATCCCAGTTTCACCCAGTATGGCTATGGGGAAGACTTTACATGAGAGAACAGAACAATGAATAAGTTCCCAGCCATATGCTTTCTGGGGAGGGATTCCCCAATTTCTTTGAGTTTTCCATATTTAAGCAAGAGGAAAGGGTATTTTCCCCATTATTGAGTCTGGCACTCTATCACTCTCTCTCATTGATTAGTCTTGGTTTGGTTTCATGATATCAAAATCAAATCTCGCAGCAGTAACTGGTTTTACTGAACTGCTTGACCTCAACCTGCTTAACCATAATGAAAGTTTCTTTGATCATATTTTGGAACTCACAGGTCAGACTAGCCCTCGTGGCTGCCCTGACCTATGGACACACTTAGGAAGTGTCCCTGAGGAAGTTTCCTAGAAGGACCTTCATCTTGCTGTGACTGTTAGGCAGCCATGAAAGCTGGCAGGTAATACCTCCTGGCCTTGTTAGCCAGATAGCTCTGGTTAGACAACTCCAAACTACTGTCCTTTTATGATCTCTAAGGCTGCTATGATTTATCAGTGCAAATACTTAGCATGAGTGTGCATGGGGGAGAGAGAGTACTTCTTTTTTTCTTACTCTCCTAGAATTTGAGAGTTTGTTAGAGTTAGATACTATTCTGATTTCCTGACCCAGTCTGAGAGTTAGGGCAGTTTCCTGAATGAGAATCATCATCATCATTACCACCGTCATAATCATACCCTCTGTTCCTCTCTGCACAATGCCCCTGCTAACTGAATTTATTGTAAAAGGTGTTGGTGACCAGACAGTCTCTCAGGACACAAGATAAGATTATTCAGAGGTTATTTTATGCCTCTTCAGATGAATGATTTTAGTAATCTGCGTTCTTTGGTTCTAGTGGTCGTTTTGGCATAAGAGACTAGTACTTTCAAAATGTCACAGTCAACTGCATTACTATATGATTCTATCATAGAGAACAAAACTAGAAGAGCCCTGACTGACCATAAGAGATTAGTAAGGATTTTAATTTGTGGGGCCTGGATCTTTCCCTCAGAATCAAACACCACAGCAAGGAACAACTCTGATAGGTCAGCCTCTTGGGTTTAAAACACAGAAGGTTCATCCCACAAGGAGCTGCTTTACTCTTGCCCCGAGGAGAGTTGTTCCTCTGTTGCCTACGGGCTGGTCCATGAGTGCTCCTGGCTGCGGGCACACTGTACCAGGGACAGGACTGCCCCAGACAGAGGGCAGCCCGGGGCCAGGACAAACAAGCTGAGTGCTTCTCTTGGAAGTTTAACACTTTTATCATTTTCCTATAAAAACCAAATAGCTTTCTCTTGAACATCTCGTCCTTGAGGGTGGGACTTCCTGAAGCAATGCCCTTTCATCGGGGTAAGCTGGGATGAGGTGGGAATCACTTCAGGCTACTGTGACCTCTGCTGCCTCAGTATGTGATATAGACTCTAGCAACACTCTTCCTCTGTTCAGTGTGAGAGGCTATAATGTACAACTTTATTTGGCCCTCCACTAATTTTTGAAACGATTAGCTAGACTTAATTATTTATGTACCAAAAAACCATGGCAATTCAAAAGTAGAGATTAAAGCAAGCCTGAGTACAGTGGACTGAAAATGGGAGCAACCCTGAGTACAGTGGACTGAAAATAGGAGCCACTTCAGGTAGTTTGGGGATTTTTTATGTCCCAAATTTCCTTAAAAAGGCTTGGCAGTCTGTGACCACAAGTATGAATGGAGATTGTGTGTTGTAGGTGGAGAAGGAGCCCCTAGGTGCAACATGAGGAAAATTTTGTCCTTTCTAGCTAAGCCTTTGGAACTTGAGACCAGTGATGGCCCTCAGAGCTGGTAGTAAGAAAGGTTGGCTTTTTCTAAGAATAACCTGACTGGGGAAAGATACCTCTCAGAAGTAGAAGTACCCATGCTGTATACAGTGGTTATGGGGCAGGACTTCTAATTCTTCACTAAAACAGCTGCCACTAGCCACATGCAATGACTTAAAATCAATTAAGAGTGAATAAAATATAAAATTAGTTTCTTCAGTTACACTAGTCACACCAGTTCAATAACCACATGTGGTTAGCGGCTGTTGTATTGGACAGCACAGACACAGAGCACCAGAGAAAATTCTCTGAGACAGCACAGCTCTAATCACTCAAAATCGGTGGCCTGACACCATCACAGGTGCTACAGTGACCAACCAAGTCTATATTCTGAAAAATGCAAACTGGGTTCATTTTTTAACTCACGTGCTTGTACTGGCTGGAGACAGAAGCTGAGGGTTAGCTATCTGATATGTTATGTTTTGCTCTGAGATAATTCCTATCAAGACTTTGAAGGGGCCTGTTAATTACAGAAAGACTATATATACTACATATAATTTATTTTCTAGGACACTTTAATAGTGACACATAACTAAGGAAAACTAGAGCTGGCAAAGGAATAGCTGAGCAATTCTGAGGAATAAAGATCAGGAAACAATAGAAAAAAATAAATGAAGTATGATAAAAAAAAATAGAAATAGAAAAAAAAAAGAAAACAAAAAGAAAAATCAGGAAAGAACAGAAGTCAGCCATGTTTGAGCATTAATTAAAAATGTGGATAGGTACTTCCCTGGTGGTCCAGTGGCTAAGACTCCGAGATCCCAATGTAGGGAGCCCTGGTTTGATCCATATCAGGGAGCTAGATCCCACATGTGGCAACTAAGACCCAGTGCAGCCAAATAAATAAATATATATTTTAAAATGTGAATAGATTATGCAATAAAGAGTAAGGCTCTAACACAGCATTGTTAGTCAAGTATACTCCAAAATAAAATAAGATTTAAAAAAAATATTTCTAGACAACAACAAAAAAACAAGATCATATTGGCTATCTCCACACAACTAGTTCGGGTACTCACTGAGCTGAGAATCTGCTGAAAGCCATGAGATGGCCCACAGGAGGGTGTCAATTCACTTGCCTTCTCTTCTGATTGCCTGAGGAAAAGCCCAAGGAACAGAGACGCCCTCTTCTACCCAGTAGACTTGTGACCGTCACCAGCTGGGGCACCAGGGATTCTCCTAGGAATAGACATACTGAAAAGACACTAGACTGTTTCTTTAATGAGCCATGCTGGCTGTGAAGTTCTGGATGGTGTCCTCCAGCTGCCCTGGCTTAAACATGCCTGCAGTTAATGTTCCCTCTTGTAGTCTGGCCCTGGCTTCAAGTACAACGAATGATCGGCCTTAAGATTTGATCAGAATATTCAAATGTGAAGGTACTTTTATTTATTCCTACAAATAATGGAAATTTTATGAGGCTTCCCTCCTGATGTTCTTTAAAAAGACAAACTAGAATTTTACAAAATAAAAATTGTTCGGGGGCAACTTACAGTTGATAGCATCAACCTTGCTGCTGTGAAAAATTATAAAACATGCAAAATGAATTTTAGGTTTATTCCTGAATCTCCCCGATGGCTGATATCCCAGAGAAGATTTCAAGAAGCGGAAGACATCATCCAAAAAGCTGCAAAAATAAACAATGTAGCTGCCCCAGTGGTGGTTTTTGATCCTGTGGAGGTAAGGATTTGCAAATGTTTCCTCTTGAGATCAGCTGTGC
Source organism: Tragulus kanchil (assembly GCA_022376925.1). Lineage (NCBI taxonomy): Eukaryota > Metazoa > Chordata > Mammalia > Artiodactyla > Tragulidae > Tragulus > Tragulus kanchil. The sequence continues at coordinate 47,885,420 of JAIOJX010000029.1, read as the reverse complement.
ATTCTTGATTATGGAGTTCAATTTGACTCAATAGATTCTGACTGCCTACTATGTACCAGGCACTGTTCCAGGCCTTGTAGACACAATGATGATGAAGTTCTGAGACAAAAACCCACATCAAAAGGCTGTGGACCAATTAAATGTAAAAATAAACTGCTTAGCATATAGCAAGTGTCGATTAAAAGATTAGCTCTCGCTCCATACTACTGATGTAGCTACGTACTGATGATTTTTGAATATTCAGATTAAGTGGGGAAAAAAATGTGTTTGAGGGGTATTCTACCCACAGGTTCCCCACTGTACCCTGAATCTTACCAAAGTCTGCTGGGAGGAGGCTGTACCTGTCTTTAGTCTTGCTGTGTTGTGTACAGAACCTTAAGGCCTGAGAGCACAGGCTGGTGGATTCACCAGCCTGTAGGAAGGAGGCCATAAGGAAAAGCGGATATTCAGTGGAAGCAGACTCACTTCCTGACAGTCCGTGAGGCCTCACAGTGTTCTTGGCCATGCCTCATGCCAGCTCCCAGAGAAAGCAAGAAAAATTATAGCCACATACGGAGCATAGAATATAACTGAGAGTGTTAAGAGAATTAGATGGAAGATAAGTGATGACATGAGGAAAGAAGTCCCCAGAGAGTGAACAATGTTAGCCAGAGAGAAAGAGAGCAAAGTGATTCAGGGCTGAAGAGGCCAGTCCAAATCAGCGAAGACACTAAAATGGATGGAGAGCATGGGGCAAGGGCACTCCTGGCTGGAAGAGCCAGGAACTACGCAGGACACCCCACGAAGACTTTATTCCTACAAATAATGGAAATTTTATGAGGCTTCCCTCCTGATGTTCTTTAAAAAGACAAACTAGAATTTTACAAAATAAAAATTGTTCGGGGGCAACTTACAGTTGATAGCATCAACCTTGCTGCTGTGAAAAATTATAAAACATGCAAAATGAATTTTAGGTTTATTCCTGAATCTCCCCGATGGCTGATATCCCAGAGAAGATTTCAAGAAGCGGAAGACATCATCCAAAAAGCTGCAAAAATAAACAATGTAGCTGCCCCAGTGGTGGTTTTTGATCCTGTGGAGGTAAGGATTTGCAAATGTTTCCTCTTGAGATCAGCTGTGCATTCTTGATTATGGAGTTCAATTTGACTCAATAGATTCTGACTGCCTACTATGTACCAGGCACTGTTCCAGGCCTTGTAGACACAATGATGATGAAGTTCTGAGACAAAAACCCACATCAAAAGGCTGTGGACCAATTAAATGTAAAAATAAACTGCTTAGCATATAGCAAGTGTCGATTAAAAGATTAGCTCTCGCTCCATACTACTGATGTAGCTACGTACTGATGATTTTTGAATATTCAGATTAAGTGGGGAAAAAAATGTGTTTGAGGGGTATTCTACCCACAGGTTCCCCACTGTACCCTGAATCTTACCAAAGTCTGCTGGGAGGAGGCTGTACCTGTCTTTAGTCTTGCTGTGTTGTGTACAGAACCTTAAGGCCTGAGAGCACAGGCTGGTGGATTCACCAGCCTGTAGGAAGGAGGCCATAAGGAAAAGCGGATATTCAGTGGAAGCAGACTCACTTCCTGACAGTCCGTGAGGCCTCACAGTGTTCTTGGCCATGCCTCATGCCAGCTCCCAGAGAAAGCAAGAAAAATTATAGCCACATACGGAGCATAGAATATAACTGAGAGTGTTAAGAGAATTAGATGGAAGATAAGTGATGACATGAGGAAAGAAGTCCCCAGAGAGTGAACAATGTTAGCCAGAGAGAAAGAGAGCAAAGTGATTCAGGGCTGAAGAGGCCAGTCCAAATCAGCGAAGACACTAAAATGGATGGAGAGCATGGGGCAAGGGCACTCCTGGCTGGAAGAGCCAGGAACTACGCAGGACACCCCACGAAGACTGTATGCTTCTTGGTTTGTGTGCTTGCCCCCACAGTCACAACCTGCGCCCCCAGGACTTTGGATGGTGGCAAGCATGCCAGTGCTCTATCTCTGGCCTTTGGAACCTTTGTCAGAAGCAGATACCCTGGAAATGGCTGGAGGATTAATTATAGTAGTCATGAGCCCAAGCTCTCAGAGAGCTGCCAGGACAAATATGTCTTAATCCTTTGCTCTTCAGATCAAGAATTCCATTCCTAGCCTTGGACAATTTAACTGTGATGCAAAAATAACACTGGGAATGTCTTAACACTATGTATCCCAAGGCTGTGCTGAATGTTTTTTGATATTTAATGGATATGTGGTCTGACTTCTGTTCTGAGGACCTTAAGTCTAGTAGTAGAGATAACACCCATGTGGATGAAAGGAATCATAAAACATATGAGAGATACATCATTATATAGACAAAAGAGAATAAATTCCAGTGCCAAAACACATGCTTTCCTCCTGTCATGAGGCACATCAAGCCTCAAATGAACAAATCTGAGGAAGAAAAGGGAGCTTGTGCTTCCCTGAGGCCCAGTCATCTCTCTCCACTCACCTCCCATGTAGGGTCCTCTGTAGGGGGATCTGTAGCCCTGTGCCAGCAAATACTGCTCAGAATGGTAATGGAGAGCCTAGCAAGTGCCAGGCACATTTTTCAGCTTATTTGATGTTCATGCCAGCCATAGCTAGTATGTATTATTATAGGCCCATTTCAAAGGAGGGTAAACTGAAGCACAGTTCTTCTTAATTGAAAAGTTAAATTACTTGCCCAGGATTATACAGCTAGGAGTGTCACTCTTTCTCTGTGGTGCCAGACTGCATGCTCCTAACTGTACTTTCTCATCTCACATAAGAGGCAGTGCCATTAACTTGGGACAGGAAGGAAAACCCTGTCCTATCATCTTGCAATATGATCTTGGGCTTCCTTTTCTGAATCATCTCCAGCCTGCTCATGGTGCCTGGTCCAAAGGCATTTTGGTAGCTCCATACAGGCCAGGGACAAGCACTGGATATAAGGATGCTCTTGTCCTGAGGTTTCCAAACCTTACTACTTACCACCACCATCCAAAGAGCTTTTAAAAGTTGCAGGCCTTGGGCCCCAGGAAAGATCCCCTAACCAGACCCAAAGTGGGACCTGGCAATCTGCATTTTCACAGAGGCCTTGTGGAAGCACCGAGTGTCAGCACTGGCCTGATCCACAAGTCCTGTCTGTGCCTGGTACCATCCCCACAGCCTTCCAGGAGGAGTGCTGGTTTATGCAGGGGCTTTCCCTGTTGTGAGAACAGGACTATACTGCTAGGGGCATGTTCTAGAGGTGTACACTCCACGTAGTACAGAAGCAAAAAGGTAACGTGGCTATGAGCTGCATGAGGAGGTGTCAGACTGTTCTCAAAAAGCGTGTAGTATTTGGGAAGCACCTACTATAAGGGCAGGTCTGGCACTCTCACTTCCTTCACTGTAGAAACTCCTTCCTCAGCCTCTTACTGAGTACACACCATAGCGCCAAAGAACTGAACTTTTTCTTGAAGAGATTCTCCACCTCAGGGCTTTGTAATTTTTTTAGTTTCAATTCCTTTTTTTCTTTAACTGAAGTGTTGATTTATAGTATTGTGTTACTTTCAGGTGTACAGGAAAGTGATTCAGTTATATTTTTCAGATTATTTTCTATTATAGGTTATTAAAAGATATTGAATATAGTTCCATATGCTATATAGTAAATAATCCTTGTTTTAGTTTATGTACAGTAGTTTGTATCTGTTAATCCCATACATGGCACATTTCAGCTTATTTGATGTTCATGCCAGCCATAGCTAGTATGTATTATTATAGCCCTTAAAGGAGGGTAAACTGAAGCACAGTTCTTCTTAATTGAAAAGTTAAATTACTTGCCCAGGATTATACAGCTAGGAGTGTCACTCTTTCTCTGTGGTGCCAGACTGCATGCTCCTAACTGTACTTTCTCATCTCACATAAGAGGCAGTGCCATTAACTTGGGACAGGAAGGAAAACCCTGTCCTATCATCTTGCAATATGATCTTGGGCTTCCTTTTCTGAATCATCTCCAGCCTGCTCATGGTGCCTGGTCCAAAGGCATTTTGGTAGCTCCATACAGGCCAGGGACAAGCACTGGATATAAGGATGCTCTTGTCCTGAGGTTTCCAAACCTTACTACTTACCACCACCATCCAAAGAGCTTTTAAAAGTTGCAGGCCTTGGGCCCCAGGAAAGATCCCCTAACCAGACCCAAAGTGGGACCTGGCAATCTGCATTTTCACAGAGGCCTTGTGGAAGCACCGAGTGTCAGCACTGGCCTGATCCACAAGTCCTGTCTGTGCCTGGTACCATCCCCACAGCCTTCCAGGAGGAGTGCTGGTTTATGCAGGGGCTTTCCCTGTTGTGAGAACAGGACTATACTGCTAGGGGCATGTTCTAGAGGTGTACACTCCACGTAGTACAGAAGCAAAAAGGTAACGTGGCTATGAGCTGCATGAGGAGGTGTCAGACTGTTCTCAAAAAGCGTGTAGTATTTGGGAAGCACCTACTATAAGGGCAGGTCTGGCACTCTCACTTCCTTCACTGTAGAAACTCCTTCCTCAGCCTCTTACTGAGTACACACCATAGCGCCAAAGAACTGAACTTTTTCTTGAAGAGATTCTCCACCTCAGGGCTTTGTAATTTTTTTAGTTTCAATTCCTTTTTTTCTTTAACTGAAGTGTTGATTTATAGTATTGTGTTACTTTCAGGTGTACAGGAAAGTGATTCAGTTATATTTTTCAGATTATTTTCTATTATAGGTTATTAAAAGATATTGAATATAGTTCCATATGCTATATAGTAAATAATCCTTGTTGTTTATCTAGTTTATGTACAGTAGTTTGTATCTGTTAATCCCATACATCTAATTTATCCCTTTCACCCTCCTTCCTTTCTCCTTTGGTAACCATAAATTTGTTTTCTATGTCTGTAAGTCTGTTTTGTATATAGATTCATTTGTATTTTTAGTACATATATAAGTGATATCATATATTTGTCTTTCTCTATCTGACTTCACAAGTGAAACAGTCTCATGTTGTTGCAAATGGCAATCTTTCATTCTTTCTCATGACTAATATTCCATTTGTATATGTATGTATACCATATTATCTTAAGCCAGTCATCTGTTGATGGGCACTTGGGTTACTACCACATCTTGGCTAATGTAAATCGTGTAGTTTCAATTCTAATAAGCTTTATTATCTAGATTCGTAACACGTGAAAAGTTAACTTCAGTTAACTTCCAATAAATGAAAGGAAGGAAGCCCATTAAGAGCGGTAAGAATGCCACCAACCACTAACAGCTCGTGTCTTTCCCTCAGTAGTGGAGTAATTATAACAACAGTTAAAATATACGGGGCATTTACCATGGTTCAAGTATTATGCTAAGATTTATAATATGACCTCATCTAATCTTCTCAGCTCCTAATAAATATACCCATTTTAGTAGGAATAGTAGTAGTAGCTGCTCAGTCGTGTCTGACTCTTTACGACCCCATAGACTGTAGCCCACCAGGCTCCTCTGTCCATGGGATTCTCCAGGAAAGAATACTGGAGTGGGTTTCCATGCCCTTCTCCAGGGGATCTTTCCAACACAGGGATCAAAGCCGATTCTCCGGTATTGCAGGCAGATTTTTTACCATCTGAGCCAAGAGGGAATACCCATTTTACAGAGAGTCAAACTGAGGTTCATAGAGGATAAAAAGTAATTTTCTCGAGATCCCCTAGTTAATCCAAATGTGTTCTGACACTGAGACAGAAACAGGAAAAGGAAGCAGATATGGATCTCAAGGCAGTTTGGGGCTATATGGCCCTATCCACTCAATAGGCCTTAAGGCTCAGTGTGATTAAGATCACCCATAGTGATGCCAATGAGCCAAGGCAAGGCTATGTTAGTTCCATATGCTATATGTTATCCGTTTATCTAGTTTATGTACAGTAGTTTGTATCCCATACATCTAATTTATCCCTTTCACCCTCCTTCCTTTCTCCTTTGGTAACCATAAATTTGTTTTCTATGTCTGTAAGTCTGTTTTGTATATAGATTCATTTGTATTTTTAGTACATATATAAGTGATATCATATATTTGTCTTTCTCTATCTGACTTCACAAGTGAAACAGTCTCATGTTGTTGCAAATGGCAATCTTTCATTCTTTCTCATGACTAATATTCCATTTGTATATGTATGTATACCATATTATCTTAAGCCAGTCATCTGTTGATGGGCACTTGGGTTACTACCACATCTTGGCTAATGTAAATCGTGTAGTTTCAATTCTAATAAGCTTTATTATCTAGATTCGTAACACGTGAAAAGTTAACTTCAGTTAACTTCCAATAAATGAAAGGAAGGAAGCCCATTAAGAGCGGTAAGAATGCCACCAACCACTAACAGCTCGTGTCTTTCCCTCAGTAGTGGAGTAATTATAACAACAGTTAAAATATACGGGGCATTTACCATGGTTCAAGTATTATGCTAAGATTTATAATATGACCTCATCTAATCTTCTCAGCTCCTAATAAATATACCCATTTTAGTAGGAATAGTAGTAGTAGCTGCTCAGTCGTGTCTGACTCTTTACGACCCCATAGACTGTAGCCCACCAGGCTCCTCTGTCCATGGGATTCTCCAGGAAAGAATACTGGAGTGGGTTTCCATGCCCTTCTCCAGGGGATCTTTCCAACACAGGGATCAAAGCCGATTCTCCGGTATTGCAGGCAGATTTTTTACCATCTGAGCCAAGAGGGAATACCCATTTTACAGAGAGTCAAACTGAGGTTCATAGAGGATAAAAAGTAATTTTCTCGAGATCCCCTAGTTAATCCAAATGTGTTCTGACACTGAGACAGAAACAGGAAAAGGAAGCAGATATGGATCTCAAGGCAGTTTGGGGCTATATGGCCCTATCCACTCAATAGGCCTTAAGGCTCAGTGTGATTAAGATCACCCATAGTGATGCCAATGAGCCAAGGCAAGGCTATGTTAGTAGTCAGGCTTTATATAATGAGACAGTGAAGCCAGTGTTATATATTTTTAAGGTTCTCTCTCTAGAATAAGGGCTTCCCTGGTGGTCCAGTGGGTAAGGACACCGCCTTGCAGTGCAAGGGGTGCCGGTTCGATCCCTGGCCTGGGAAGATCCCACATGCCGCGGAGCGGCTGGACCAATGTGTCCAATTACTGAGCCGGAGCTCTGGAGCGCGTGCACCCAGAGCCGGTGCTCTGCGACAACAGAGGCTACTGCGATGGGAGGCCCACACGGGCCAAAGAACAAAGATGGATGAAAAACAGATAAGTGACAGACCAATAGAAGTGGCCCGCCCACCCCCCTCCCTCCCCAACCCACCCCTCCAAAAAAAAAAAAAGTTAGAATAAGCATCATATATGTAGATGCCCTTATTCCTTGCAAATTCCAAACTTCTAAGCATGTTCAAAAGTGAAGTGAGAGTTACAAGCATAAGAATACATTGTTATAGCCAAAGATACTGTCTCACCACCACTTAACCTCAAGACTGTGTGCATTATTTTAGCTACAGGAGCTGCCCACCCTGAAGCAGCAGAAAGTTTTCATTCTGGACCTATTCAGGACTTGGAATATTGCTACGATAACCATTATGTCTTTGCTACTATGGTAAGTAATAAGAGATCTGGAAATGTGACATAGAGCATGTAAATATACAGCTGATTTTGTTTACTTCAAGGGACAGAGTCAAGGCCTAGGTCTTCCTGAGATAAAATTAACATTTTAGAATTCTAAGTTTATTTGGAAAGGGCTCAGTTTAACTTACAGAACTGGATACTGGGAAAAAAAGGTCACAGGGAACAACATTTAAGTTTGCGATACTGTCCCCTGACCCTCCTAAAGTCACTTCAGGGATATCATTCATTTTAATGATAATGATAAAATGAATGATATCCCTGAAGCCCAAAGCTGAGATGTGAACTCAGCTCCTGCTGCCTGTACTGGCAATTAATCAGTGAGGTCAAGGCACCCTGGATCCCCACTGCTTGACCCGCAGGGTTTTTTTTGTAATTTTTGTTTTCTCTCTAAGTCATCGTTTATTTTTCATCCATCTTTATTCTTTGGCATATGTGGGCCTCCTATTGCAATGGCCTCTCCCGTCGCAGAGCACTGATGCTCTGGAGCACTGGTTCATAATTGGACACACAGGTCCAGCCATTCCCCAGCATGTGGGACCTTCCTGGGCCAGGGATTGAATTGGTGCCCCTTGCACCGCAAGGTGGACTCTTTACCCACTGGACCACCAGGGAAGCCCTGGCCTGCAGTTTTGACAAGCTTTTTATACTTGCTATTACTGAGTGATTTTTCCTCAGTGATTTCCCTCATTTTGGGGGGTGGGGGAAAATGAAATACGGATTTTATCTTCACTGATGTGACTGATACTCTTTCTTCATATCATAACTCTAAGGGGGTGAGAATGTATTGTACAAACTTGTCTACTGAAACCTGAAGTTACTTAGATTAGGATAGGTACATTATTGTTGAATATTTGTATATTCAGACTAGTGCTGTCCGACATAACTTTCTGCAATGATAAAAGTTATGTTTCTTGTTTTCCATTATAGTAGCCATTAGCTGCATGTGGCTATTAAGCCACTGAAGTGTAACTAGTGCCAAAGTGAGGGAGAGAACTTTAAAATTTTAACTTTAATTTTTACTTGTAAATAGCCATATGTGGCTAGTCGGTACTTGTAAGATACCAAGGTCTATACAACGTCCTAACCACTGTGAAATTGTAGTGACACAAACCATCCTTTTCTTCGTTTTTGTCCTTTGACGTCCAGGATGCTGACGTCAGTGGGTTACTTCGCCCTGTCTCTAAACACGCCTAATTTGCACGGCGATGCCTACCTGAACTGTTTCTTCTCTGCCTTGATTGAAGTCCCAGCTTACATCGCAGCCTGGTTGCTCCTTCGAGCCCTGCCCAGGCGTTATGTCATAGCTGGGGTACTGTTCTTTGGAGGAGGTGTGCTTCTCTTAATCCAGTTGGTACCTGAAGGTAAGACATTATTCAATATTAACAGCTTACCAGAAAATATCTGCACCTCAACTGGGCTAATTATTAGTCGTGCGTGCATGCTTATATCACTCAGTTGTGTCCAACTCTTCGTGACTCCACGAACTGTAGCCTGCCAAGCTCCTCTGTTCATGGTATTCTCCAGACAAGAATACTGCAGTGAATATCCCCTTCTCCGGGGGATGTTCCCCACCCAGGGATCGAACCTGGGTCTCTGGCATTGCAGGTGTATTTTTTACCATCTAAACCACCAGGGAAACTCTTAATTTTTAGTCACTGTTTCCTATTTATGTAACCTTTTCATCAGAAACCATTTCTGAGTCAATTACACAAGTGATAGCTAACTCTGTGATTTCCTGTGTTCAAAATTAGTCCCTTCAAACAAAAGGATTAGCTTTGGAGAATGAGGAATTACCCCTGGAAGAGGAGGAGTCACGTTCCAAGTCACCCCTTTCATAGAAACTTTCATGTGAATCCTCAAACCTCTTTCTCTGAGTCATAAACCTGATTCTCACTTTCTTCATACTTTCAAACCTTCCCTCTGATTGACGTATATATTCCAGTGTTAGAGTTGGTAGTACAGACCAATTCCAGTATAAATTCAGTGACCTTTATGGTCTGTAATCTTTATAAATAGTTAGCACATGAAGAGATCTATTCTTCTTTTTTCCGAACCTTGTGTCCACATTTCTCATTTTGTTCAAATGTCAAGTCAACAGATTATTGATATACAGTATTATACACAGAAGTATATATGCCTTAATAAACAGGGTAAAAGGATTGGTCCTTCTCTTCAAAGATTAAACTTAACTGTATTAACAAGCTAACAACTGAAAATGAGACTGTTGTAATAAGAGGGGACAAGGTCACGGAATGCATAAATGATCTGGAATGACAGCAGAGTGAAGCTCAAAGCAGCCCTTCACTCTCCATCTTTGTCCATGTCCAGTTAGTAAGACTTTGAAGAAAAAGTGTAATTTGGGGAATACCTTTATATTATAAAACATTCCTATACAAGCAATAAGGACAATATAAGCAACTGTTAAGAAAGTGTCGTAAAAGCTTACACAGGGTCTCTTTATCCAGTATAAACACTCCGGGGTTTATGTGGGGTACCTTGGGAAAAAAGTAATATTCAATATTAACAGCTTACCAGAAAATATCTGCACCTCAACTGGGCTAATTATTAGTCGTGCCTGCTTATATCACTCAGTTGTGTCCAACTCTTCGTGACTCCACGAACTGTAGCCTGCCAAGCTCCTCTGTTCATGGTATTCTCCAGACAAGAATACTGCAGTGAATATCCCTTCTCCGGGATGTTCCCACCCAGGATCGAACCTGGGTCTCTGGCATTGCAGGTGTATTTTTACCATCTAAACCACCAGGGAAACTCTTAATTTTTAGTCACTGTTTCCTATTTATGTAACCTTTTCATCAGAAACCATTTCTGAGTCAATTACACAAGTGATAGCTAACTCTGTGATTTCCTGTGTTCAAAATTAGTCCCTTCAAACAAAAGGATTAGCTTTGGAGAATGAGGAATTACCCTGGAAGAGGAGGAGTCACGTTCCAAGTCACCCCTTTCATAGAAACTTTCATGTGAATCCTCAAACCTCTTTCTCTGAGTCATAAACCTGATTCTCACTTTCTTCATACTTTAAAACCCTTTCCCCTCTGATTGACGTATATATTCCAGTGTTAGAGTTGGTAGTACAGACCAATTCCAGTATAAATTCAGTGACCTTTATGGTCTGTAATCTTTATAAATAGTTAGCACATGAAGAGATCTATTCTTCTTTTTTCCGAACCTTGTGTCCACATTTCTCATTTTGTTCAAATGTCAAGTCAACAGATTATTGATATACAGTATTATACACAGAAGTATATATGCCTTAATAAACAGGGTAAAAAGGATTGGTCCTTCTCTTCAAAGATTAAACTTAACTGTATTAACAAGCTAACAACTGAAAATGAGACTGTTGTAATAAGAGGGGACAAGGTCACGGAATGCATAAATGATCTGGAATGACAGCAGAGTGAAGCTCAAAGCAGCCCTTCACTCTCCATCTTTGTCCATGTCCAGTTAGTAAGACTTTGAAGAAAAAGTGTAATTTGGGGAATACCTTTATATTATAAAACATTCCTATACAAGCAATAAGGACAATATAAGCAACTGTTAAGAAAGTGTCGCTCTAAAAGCATCTCTGCTTACACAGGGTCTCTTTTCCAGATTACAACTTCCTGTCCATTGGTCTGGCCATGTTAGGAAAATTCGGGGTCACGTCTGCCTTCGCCATGCTGTATGTCCTCACTGCAGAGCTCTATCCAACTCTGGTCAGGAACATGGCTGTGGGGGTCACCTCCATGGCCTCCAGAGTGGGCAGCATCATTGCTCCCTACTTTGTTTACCTTGGTGAGATGCATCTTATCAGTCTATCCTTTTTTAAAAAATATATAAGTAATAGGTTTTTGTTGTGAAAAATGCAAACAGCACAGAAAGTATTGGAAAAAGTACAAGTTTACTTGTACTCTCTCAGTTCCTCAAATTTCAGCCCTCAGAGGAACTAATACTAACAGTCTGGTGAGAGGTCCTCCAGACATTTGGTTTGTACAACAGACACACACACAGACACATTTTAAATATACAAAATTATATCATAAATACTGTTTCACAATTTTTTTAAACTTAACATTGTGTCAAAACATCTTCCCATGTTGGTATATATAGTTTTTTTACCATTTTTTAAAGTTAGTACATAAACTTCTTTTTTTTTTTAAGGTTTATTTTTTTGGCCACTTCTAGTGATCTTTCATTTATTTATCTTTGTTTTTTTAGTGGCCTCTCTTGTTGCAGAACACTGGCTCTGGGCACATGAGCTCCAGAGCTCCAGCTCAGAAGTTGGACACATCAGTCCAGCCACTCCGCAGCACGTGGGATTTTCCCAGGCCAGGAATCGAACCGCTGCCCCTTGCACTGCAAGGCGGTGTCCTTACCCACTGGACCACCAGGGAAGCCCAGTACATAGACTTCTAATATATGTATACAAATAATTTATTTAAATAGGTTCATGGATTATTGATATACAGTATTATACACAGAAGAATATATGCCTTAATAAACAGGGTAAAAAGGATTGGTCCTTCTCTTCAAAGATTAAACTTAACTGTATTAACAAGCTAACAACTGAAAATGAGACTGTTGTAATAAGAGGGGACAAGGTCACGGAATGCATAAATGATCTGGAATGACAGCAGAGTGAAGCTCAAAGCAGCCCTTCACTCTCCATCTTTGTCCATGTCCAGTTAGTAAGACTTTGAAGAAAAAGTGTAATTTGGGGAATACCTTTATATTATAAAACATTCCTATACAAGCAATAAGGACAATATAAGCAACTGTTAAGAAAGTGTCGCTTCTAAAAGCATCTCTGCTTACACAGGGTCTCTTTTCCAGATTACAACTTCCTGTCCATTGGTCTGGCCATGTTAGGAAAATTCGGGGTCACGTCTGCCTTCGCCATGCTGTATGTCCTCACTGCAGAGCTCTATCCAACTCTGGTCAGGAACATGGCTGTGGGGGTCACCTCCATGGCCTCCAGAGTGGGCAGCATCATTGCTCCCTACTTTGTTTACCTTGGTGAGATGCATCTTATCAGTCTATCCTTTTTAAAATATATATAAGTAATAGGTTTTTGTTGTGAAAAATGCAAACAGCACAGAAAGTATTGGAAAAAGTACAAGTTTACTTGTACTCTCTCAGTTCCTCAAATTTCAGCCCTCAGAGGAACTAATACTAACAGTCTGGTGAGAGGTCCTCCAGACATTTGGTTTGTACAACAGACACACACACAGACACATTTTAAATATACAAAATTATATCATAAATACTGTTTCACAATTTTTTTAAACTTAACATTGTGTCAAAACATCTTCCCATGTTGGTATATATAGTTTTTTTACCATTTTTTAAAGTTAGTACATAAACTTCTTTTTTTTTTTAAGGTTTATTTTTTTGGCCACTTCTAGTGATCTTTCATTTATTTATCTTTGTTTTTTTAGTGGCCTCTCTTGTTGCAGAACACTGGCTCTGGGCACATGAGCTCCAGAGCTCCAGCTCAGAAGTTGGACACATCAGTCCAGCCACTCCGCAGCACGTGGGATTTTCCCAGGCCAGGAATCGAACCGCTGCCCCTTGCACTGCAAGGCGGTGTCCTTACCCACTGGACCACCAGGGAAGCCCAGTACATAGACTTCTAATATATGTATACAAATAATTTATTTAACTAGGTTCATGGATGAACATTTAGGCCAGTTCCAAGTTTTTGCTATTACAAGCAACACTACAATTCCCCTGTGCCTCCATATCCTCTGTACATTTGGATCAATGGATTGCTGGAGCAATTTAAAAATTTCATAGATATTGCCAAATTGGCCTCTAAATGCTATACCAGTTTACAATCCAACTATCAATATATGAGACTGCTTTTTTCTCCATATCCTCACCAACAATGGGAATTATCCAGTTTTTAAATTATTGATAATCTGTATTATGAAAATGGATATCACTGTTGCTTTTATTTCTTTTTCTTCAATTACAAATGAAGTTGAACAGTTTTTCATATATTTATTGACATTCTATATTTATTTATTTTAAATTTTGGCTCCCCCCTTTTTTATTAGTCCTGTATTTATTTTCATCCATTTTTATTCTTTGGCCTGTGGGGACCTCCCTTTGCAGTGGCCTCTCTTGTTGCAGAGCACTGGCTCTGGGTGCATGCACTCCAGAGCACTGGCTCCTAACTGGACACACTAGTCCAGTCGCTCCATGGCACAAGGGATCTTTCCGGGCCAGGGATCAAACCGGTGCCCCTTGCACTGCAAGGCAGAGTCTACCCACTGAACCACCAGGGAAGCCCTATATTTATTTTTAAGATAGCTGACTGTCCATGTCTTTTGCCATCTTTATTCAATTTTATATTTTTTATTTTTGGAGCTCTTTGTAATTGAAAAAGTTAGCCCTCTGTATGTATGTATGTGTGTATATATATATAATAAATATTTATTATATATTATAAATAGTTACTATATTTATTATATAACATATTATAAAATTTATTTTATATACATATATATTATAAATATCTTTCCTAGTTTATCATTTCCATTTTGACTTCATGACTTTTACTTCCAGTGCAGAAATTTCAGCATTAAATGACCATATTTATCAATCAGTAGGATGTTCAGTGGAGGTAGGATCTATCACTCCAAGCCCAACTCTTGTAAGAACTCTACTGGCAAGAGATGGAGACACAATTCCTTATACTTCCTAGACATTCACTGGCTACCTACTGGTTCAAATGCACACTACACATCTCAAAAGACATATGTGAATTCTCAGAAAAGGTACACTGTAAATCCGTACAGAGACATTTCCATACAATTCCCTCTGTGCCTCCATATCCTCTGTACATTTGGATCAATGGATTGCTGGAGCAATTTAAAAATTTCATAGATATTGCCAAATTGGCCTCTAAATGCTATACCAGTTTACAATCCAACTATCAATATATGAGACTGCTTTTTTCTCCATATCCTCACCAACAATGGGAATTATCCAGTTTTTAAATTATTGATAATCTGTATTATGAAAATGGATATCACTGTTGCTTTTATTTCTTTTTCTTCAATTACAAATGAAGTTGAACAGTTTTTCATATATTTATTGACATTCTATATTTATTTATTTTAAATTTTGGCTCCCCCCTTTTTTATTAGTCCTGTATTTATTTTCATCCATTTTTATTCTTTGGCCTGTGGGGACCTCCCTTTGCAGTGGCCTCTCTTGTTGCAGAGCACTGGCTCTGGGTGCATGCACTCCAGAGCACTGGCTCCTAACTGGACACACTAGTCCAGTCGCTCCATGGCACAAGGGATCTTTCCGGGCCAGGGATCAAACCGGTGCCCCTTGCACTGCAAGGCAGAGTCTACCCACTGAACCACCAGGGAAGCCCTATATTTATTTTTAAGATAGCTGACTGTCCATGTCTTTTGCCATCTTTATTCAATTTTATATTTTTTATTTTTGGAGCTCTTTGTAATTGAAAAAGTTAGCCCTCTGTATGTATGTATGTGTGTATATATATATAATAAATATTTATTATATATTATAAATAGTTACTATATTTATTATATAACATATTATAAAATTTATTTTATATACATATATATTATAAATATCTTTCCTAGTTTATCATTTCCATTTTGACTTCATGACTTTTACTTCCAGTGCAGAAATTTCAGCATTAAATGACCATATTTATCAATCAGTAGGATGTTCAGTGGAGGTAGGATCTATCACTCCAAGCCCAACTCTTGTAAGAACTCTACTGGCAAGAGATGGAGACACAATTCCTTATACTTCCTAGACATTCACTGGCTACCTACTGGTTCAAATGCACACACATACACATCTCCAAAGACATATGTGAATTCTCAGAAAAGGTACACTGTAAATCCTTACAGAGATAGACATTTTCCATACAACTGCCCTGAACACCTGAGAAAGGACATTATTAAGTAGAAGAGTGTTTCTTCCCCTTTCATCTTCCCTATACTCTCAAACCATGCTCAGATGGTCTAACTGTGGACCATGGGTATGTAAGAACTGCAGGAGTCTGAGAAAGAGCTTTCTATTCCACAGTAGTGGCTGTCACCCTGTTGGTGACAACAGAGGCCTCAAAGAAGTGTCAACATTAGTATTTTTTTTTTGTCAAATAAAATTCTTGGTGGTGTTATTCTTCTGTAATCTCTGTATGCAGAAGGGAAGCAAGATGAGTATCTATTGTTCTCCTGTCTGAGTAACACCAGATAAAGAAGAGGTGGAATGGTTCTTCCAATTACCTATAAAATCAAGACATATAAATGCTGCAAGAAGAAACCAGAGTGCCTGACATTGATTGATTTTAATTGGACTGGATATATTACTTAGATTTTCTTTAAGAGTCTCAGCTCTGTGGACCTAGCTTTCCACAGCAGCCTACTGGTTTGGGCAAAAGCAAAAGTCTTGTCAGTTATAACTGCCAGTACCTATCCCTGCAACATCCTGGTCTACCTCTTTCCCTGTGGTCTCCTCCCAGCCCCCATCTCCAATGACCTTTACCTTAAGAGAACTTTGGTAGGCAAAGATTTCTATAAAAAGAACATCTGTCACACATGATTAGGTAGCAGCTTAGAGAATACCAGTTGACATGAAAGACTTTTTGATGATGCAAGACTGAGCAGGTGAATGATTATGGAAATTCAGAGGCAATGACATCTACCAAACAGAAACTGTGGTACTTTGCACACTTTTTTTTTCTTTCTGTAAGTATTCATATTTAAAAACTGCTCTCAAAGTTTTTAAAGTTTTGCCACTTTTACAAAGTGACTCTCAAGAGCATCTGGAGAGTCCCTGTATCTAATTGATGTTCTTATGTCCTGTGCCTTCCAGGTGCTTACAACAGAGTTCTGCCCTACATCCTCATGGGGAGCCTGACCATCCTGATTGGAATCATCACTCTTTTTTTCCCTGAAAGTTTTGGAAGAACTTTACCGGAGACCCTAGATCAGATGCAGAAAGTAAAATGGTAAGTGGGACTTTTGAAAAATGATATCAAAATTCCTCAGAAAGAAAACGCATGAGAGAATAAATAGAAAAATTCTAAAAGCGAAGAGTAACAAGTAGAGAGTAGCACTATCAGATAATAATGCATATTATTATTAAGCAAGGGAAATTAAAACGGTATGGAAGTGGTATAGGAAAAGAAACCACTGGAATGAGATAAAGTTCAGAATTAAACTGAAGAAAATATGAGAATTCAGTGTTTGATAACAAATGGTCATTAAAAATCAGTGGGAAAAGTTATATTATTCTGTAAAAGGTGTTAGAACATTCAGCTGGCCATTTTGGTTACATAAAAAGCTAAAACTCCTAGGAGGAGCCAAGATGGCAGAGGAATGAGGGGAAGATTTCACCAGCTCCCCAACAGAATCACCAGAACTAATCAAGAAAAGAACCACCACCAACAAACCAGCCACTAGACGACAGAAGAATTCCATAGGTCTGCGAGAGTAGAAGAGTGAATAGACAGAAATTTCCCGGAGCTAAGGTTCTAAGAATCCTCTATCCTAATCCCCATGCCGGACCGCACCGACGGAGAGCGCGCCAGCAAGTGCCCTAAAAGGGGGCCTAAGCAGAGCCTCGGGGGAGAAAGGGCAGCACTCAGCGTGAAAACTCCAAGAATCCGCTCAGATCGCCAGCAGAAATTAAGACACTGCGAAGATAGGATACCGGAGCAGGGCTGAGCAGAACGCGCTTGCTGCCTAGCGACCTGAGGCCTGACGGCGGAGAGCGCTGCCTAGAGACTGACCGGGAGACTGGAGGGAGCGCCCAGTGTGAGGATCGCGCCGCTCGGCCGCCGGGCGAAAATCGCGACTTTTCGCCTGGCACCGGGTGAGTTCAAACATTCCTAGTGGGGGACTGGCTGAAGAGGAAGTCGCCCACAGATTGCTGACCAGGACCGGGCTCGAGCCAGATGGGGAACCTTGTGCCTGCCTTTGGGACTTGGAGGCGCAACCGGCAGTGCGCGAGCGCCAGTGGCAGAGGAGCCCCTGCACCCGCATAACTGCACCCCCATAGCTACACCCGCAGCGGAGGAAGTCGGGAGAAGGGCAGGTATCAGAGGCTACCTGCAGGTGCGCTGCAGAGCCAGGACGCCCCCACCCAACACGGGATTGCGCGCGCGCCACGGCCCCCCGCCCAACAGACTGGGATCAGCCCGCGCTCCCGCCCAACCCGGGACGGCGCTTGCCACAACCCCCGCCCGACGGACTGGGATCAGCCCGCCATCCCGGTCAGCACCTGAGCTTGCAGACCGGTGCCATAAGGAAAAGGCTGCATCATCAAGACAACACCATCGAGAGCAGACTGGCTTCCAGACAGATGAGAGGATAAAAAACAGGGCCAGTATTTAGCTTTTTTGTTTATCTGTTGCGGACGGTTCTGCTTATTCGTTTGATTGGTCAGGTTTGGGTTTGTTTTTTTTTTCTCTCTCTCTCTCGCTTTTGTCTCTTATTAAGTTTCTCTTCCCTTTTTTAATTTTTAATTTTTTTGATTTTTAATTGTTAATTTTTTATTATTAATTTTTTTAATTTTAATTCTTGAACTTCTAATTTTCTTTCCTCTTTCCCATTCCTTCCTCCCTCTATGTTCTAAATCTAAAACTTTCTCCTATATACCACTACCCCCTAGATAAATATTTCCTACCTTCCTGTCTCCACTATTCTCTTCCAGCTGCACTAAACAATACAACACACTAATCTTGGCTACATAACCCTATAAAATCCTTCCAAGTCGAATCTATTCCTTCTCATTACCCATACACTTTCCACCTCCTCACCCCCAACATATGTCTTAGTAAAAAATTGCTTTCAATGACGAAATAGTCCAAGCCAGGACCTTACCCAAGATCTATTTTTCCAGGCACTATTTTAATTAACTCAGAGCTTAACAGGCAAGTACCATCCTTGATTGTGTCGTTTGCCAGAAAAATTTCCTGTGCTTTGTCACTGTAAGACTGGTTAGATGTGGTTATTGCTGTGTATGTATGTATATCTTATGGCTATGTTAGAAAACATCTGCATGCTTTTATGACTGTCACCCATTAGGGACACACCTCTTGCTCCTCAGATGCTAGTATTTGAACTAATATCATGGAACACCATAGCAAACCAGGCATAGAGCCTACACCCCCTGACCAATCATCAAACCAAGGATCCTCGGACTAGAAGTCCTGATTCCAAGACCCCACACTATCAAAGAACATACAACACTAGAGATGAAACGACAGAGAAACCCTGCACAAATGAAGGACCAAGCTAGAGAATCACAGCCTCAAATGACAGAGGAGGAGATAGACAAATTATCTGAAAGAGAATTCAGAAAAACTATACTAATGAGGATGCAAAACACTGAAAACAGAATATTAGAGGAAATTAGTGCATTGAGAACAGACATGCAGGAAATGAAAAATAAGCAAATAGAGACCACCAACTCAATTGCTGAACTCAAAAATACGATAGAAGGCCTCAACAGTAGACTATCTGAGGCTGAAGAACGGATAAGCGTGCTGGAAGATGGACTGGTGGAAATAAATGGTGAGGAACAGAAGAAAGCTGAAAGAATTAAAAGAACTGAGGATAGTCTCAGGGACCTATGGGACAATATCAAACGCACCAACATTAGAATTATAGGAGTCCCAGAGGAAGAAGAAGGGAAGCAAGGTTACGAAAAAATTCTTGAAGAGGTTATTGTAGAAAACTTCCCCAGCATGGGAAAGGAAATAGTCAACCATGTCCAAGAAGCACAAAGAGTTCCATACAGGATAAACCCTAGAAGAAACACACCAAGGCACATTCTAATCAAACTAAAACAGACTAAATATAAAGACAGATTACTAAAAGCAGCTAGAAGCAAACAACAAATAACATATAAAGGAAACCCCATATGTCTAACTGCAGATCTCTCAACAGAAACCCTGCAGGCCAGAAGAGAATGGCAGGACACATTTAAACGGCTAAAAGAGAATAACCTGCAACCACGAATTCTCTACCCAGCAAAAATCTCATTCAGAATCGATGGAGAAGTCAAAAGCTTCTCAGACAGACAAAACCTAAAGGAATTCTGTACCACAAAACCAGCCCTACAACAAGTGTTAAAGGGCCTGATATAGCCTATAAATACAAGAGTAGAAGAAGTCCTACAAATCAAACCCCAGACTTCTAAGAAGATGACAATAGGAACATTCGTATCAATAATTACTTTGAACATAAATGGATTAAATGCTCCAACCAAACAACACAGGTTGGCTGAATGGATCAAGAAACATGACCCAGGGGCTTCCCCTGGTGGTCCAGTGGGTAAGGACACCGCCTTGCAGTGCAAGGGGCACCGGTTCGATCCCTGGCCTGGGAAGATCCCACGTGCCGCGGAGCGGCTGGACTGATGTGTCCAATCACCGAGCTCTGGAGCTCGGAGCGCACGCGCCCAGAGCCAGTGCTCTGCAACAACAGAGGCCACCGCGATGGGAGGCCCACAGGAGCCAAGAAACAAAGACGAATGAAAATAGAGAAATGAAAGACCAATAGAAGTGGCCTGCCCACTCCCCTCCCTCCCCAACCCGAGCCCTGCCCAAAGTAAATAAATAAATAAATCTTAAAAAAAAAAAAAAAAGAAACATGACCCATATATATACTGTTTACAAGAGACCCACTTCAGACCTAGAGACACTCATAGACTGAAAGTGAAAGGCTGGAAAAGGATACTCCATGCAAATGGAAATCAAAAGAAAGCTGGAGTAGCAATCCTCATATCAGACAAAATAGATTTAAAAGTAAAGAAGATTCTAAGAGACAAGGCAGGTCACTACATCATGATTAAAGGATTCATCCAAGAGGAAGACATAACAGTCATGAACATCTACGCACCCAACACAGGGGCACCTCAATACATAAGACAGATACTTTCAGACTTAAAAGAAGAAATCAAGAATAACACAATAACAGTAGGAAACTTTAACACTCCTCTCACACCAATGGATAGATCGTCTAAACAGAAAATTAATAAAGAAACACAAGCCTTAAATGCCACACTGGAAAAGATGGACCTCATCGATATCTTTAGGACATTCCATCCAAAAGCAGAAGAATACACTTTCTTCTCAAGTGCTCACGGAACATTCTCCAAGATAGACCACATCTTGGGCCACAAATCTAACCTCAGTCAATTCAAGAAAACTGAAATTATATCAACCATCTTCTCGGACCACAATGCAATGAGACTAGAGATCAACTACAGGAAAAAAACCGCTAAAAATACAAACACATGGCGATTAAACAACACTTACCTAAAAAACCAGCTGATCATTGAGGAAATCAAAGGAGAAATTTTAAAATTCCTAGAAGAAAATGACAATGAATATACGACCGTGCAAAACTTATGGGATACCGCAAAAGCAGTTCTAAGGGGGAAATTTATAGCAATACAATCCCACCTCAAGAAACTAGGAAAATATGAAGCAGATGACTTAACCTTCCACTTAAAACAATTGGAAAAAGAAGAACAGAAACATCCCAAAGCCAGCAGAAGACGAGAAATTATAAAGACTAGGGCAGAAATAAATCAGAAAGAAATGAAAGAAACTATAGTTCGGATAAATAAAACAAAAAGCTGGTTCTTTGAAAAGGTAAACAAAATTGACAAGCCTCTGGCAAGACTCATCAAGAAAAAGAGGGAGAAGAACCAGATCAACAAAATCAAAAACGAAAAAGAAGAGATTACAACAGATAATGCAGAAATCCAAAGGATTCTAAGAGACTATTATGAACAACTCTATGGCAACAAACTGGACAACCTGGAAGAAATGGACAGTTTCTTGGGGAAGATCAATCTCCCAAGACTGAGCCAGGAAGAAACAGAAACTTTGAACAACCCAATCACAAGCTCAGAAATCGAATCTGTGATTAAAAATCTACCCAAAAATAAAAGCCCAGGGCCAGATGGCTTCACAGCCGAATTCTAAAAAACATTTAAAGAAGAGCTAATGCCTGTCCTTCTAAAACTCTTTTAAAAAATTGCACAGGAAGGAAAACTTCCAAACACATTCTACAAGGCCACCATCACCCTGATACCCAAACCAGGCAAAGACAACACAAAAAAGGAAAATTACAGACCAATTTCTCTGATGAACTTAGATGCCAAGATCCTCAACAAAATCCTAGCAAACAGAATTCAACGACACATCAAAAAACTCATACATCATGATCAAGTCGGGTTCATCCCAGGCATGCAAGGATTCTTCAACATCCGCAAATCAATCAATGTGATACACCATATCAACAAACTGAGAGACAAAAATCACATGATCATCTCAATAGATGCAGAAAAAGCCTTCAACAAAGTACAACACCCATTCATGATAAAAACTCTTCAGAAAATGGGCATAGAAGGAACCTATGTCAACATCATAAAAGCCATATATGAGAAGCCCACAGCGAACATTGTCCTCAACGGTGAAAAACTGAAAGCATTCCCTCTAAGATCAGGAACAAGACAGGGGTGTCCACTTTCACCACTACTATTCAACATAGTCCTGGAAGTTCTAGTAACAGCAATAAGAGAAGAGAAAGAAATCAAAGGAATCCAGATTGGAAAGGAAGAAGTCAAGCTCTCTCTTTTTGCAGATGACATGATATTATACATAGAAAATCCCAAAGACTCTATTACAAAGCTACTAGAGCTAATCAATGAATTTCAGCAAAGTCGCAGGATACAAAGTCAACACACAGAAATCACTGGCATTCCTATACACAAACAATGAAAAATCAGAAAATGAAATCAAAGAGGCAATCCCCTTCACCATTGCAACCAAAAGAATCAAATATCTAGGAATAAACCTACCCAAAGAAACAAAAGAACTGTACACAGAAAATTACAAGACACTCATGAAAGAAATTAAAGAAGACTTAAACAGATGGAGAGATATTCCATGTTCCTGGGTCGGAAGAATCAATATTGTGAAAATGACCATACTACCAAATATCATCTACAGATTCAATGCAATACCTATTCAACTTCCATTGACATTTTTCACAGAACTAGACCAAAGAATCACACAGTTCATATGGAAACACAAAAGACCTCGAATAGCCAAAGCAATTCTGAGAAAGAAAAACGGAGCTGGAGGGATCAGCCTCCCTAACTTCAGACTCTACTACAAAGCAACAGTCATCAAGACAGTATGGTACTGGCACAAAAACAGACCAATTTCTCTGATGAACTTAGATGCCAAGATCCTCAACAAAATCCTAGCAAACAGAATTCAACGACACATCAAAAAACTCATACATCATGATCAAGTCGGGTTCATCCCAGGCATGCAAGGATTCTTCAACATCCGCAAATCAATCAATGTGATACACCATATCAACAAACTGAGAGACAAAAATCACATGATCATCTCAATAGATGCAGAAAAAGCCTTCAACAAAGTACAACACCCATTCATGATAAAAACTCTTCAGAAAATGGGCATAGAAGGAACCTATGTCAACATCATAAAAGCCATATATGAGAAGCCCACAGCGAACATTGTCCTCAACGGTGAAAAACTGAAAGCATTCCCTCTAAGATCAGGAACAAGACAGGGGTGTCCACTTTCACCACTACTATTCAACATAGTCCTGGAAGTTCTAGTAACAGCAATAAGAGAAGAGAAAGAAATCAAAGGAATCCAGATTGGAAAGGAAGAAGTCAAGCTCTCTCTTTTTGCAGATGACATGATATTATACATAGAAAATCCCAAAGACTCTATTACAAAGCTACTAGAGCTAATCAATGAATTTCAGCAAAGTCGCAGGATACAAAGTCAACACACAGAAATCACTGGCATTCCTATACACAAACAATGAAAAATCAGAAAATGAAATCAAAGAGGCAATCCCCTTCACCATTGCAACCAAAAGAATCAAATATCTAGGAATAAACCTACCCAAAGAAACAAAAGAACTGTACACAGAAAATTACAAGACACTCATGAAAGAAATTAAAGAAGACTTAAACAGATGGAGAGATATTCCATGTTCCTGGGTCGGAAGAATCAATATTGTGAAAATGACCATACTACCAAATATCATCTACAGATTCAATGCAATACCTATTCAACTTCCATTGACATTTTTCACAGAACTAGACCGAAGAATCACACAGTTCATATGGAAACACAAAAGACCTCGAATAGCCAAAGCAATTCTGAGAAAGAAAAACGGAGCTGGAGGGATCAGCCTCCCTAACTTCAGACTCTACTACAAAGCAACAGTCATCAAGACAGTATGGTACTGGCACAAAAACAGAACTATAGACCAATGGAACAAGATCGAGAACCCAGAGATAAACCCACGCACCTATGGGTACCTTATTTTTGATAAAGGAGGAGAAACTATAAAATGGGATAAAGACAGCCTCTTCAACAAGTGGTGCTGGGAGAATTGGACAGCTACATGCAAAAAAATGAAACTGGAACATTCCCTGACACCATACACTAAGATCAACTCAAAATGGATTAAAGACCTAAATGTAAGACCAGAAAACATCAAACTCTTAGAGGAGAATATAGGCAGAACCCTCAAGGACATAAATCAAAGCAAGATCTTCTCTGACCCACCAACTAAAATAGCAGAACTGAAAAGAAAAATGAACATTTGGGACCTAATAAAACTTAAAAGGTTTTGTACAGCTAAAGAAATTACAAAAAAGCTCAACAGACACCCCACAGAGTGGGAGAAAATCATAGCAAATGAAACAACAGACAAAGAATTCATCTCCAAAATCTACAAGCAACTCAGACAACTCAGCACAGGAAAAACGAACAACCCAATCAAAAAATGGGAAAAAGATCTAAAGAGACGCCTCTCCAAAGAGGACATACAGATGGCCCAAAAGCACATGAAACAATGCTCAACCTTGCTTATTATTAGAGAAATGCAAATTAATACCACAATGAGATACCACCTCACACCCGTCAGAATGGCCATCATCAAAAAATCTGCAGACAATAAATGCTGGAGAGGGTGCGGAGAAAAGGGAACCCTCTTGCGTTGCTGGTGGGAATGTAAATTGATACAGCCTCTATGGAAGACAGTATGGAGATTTCTTAAAAAACTAAAAATAGAAGCACCCTATGACCCAGCAATCCCACTCTTAGGCTTATATCCTGATGAAATCAAAACTGAAAGAAGCACCTGTACCCCAATGTTCATTGCAGCTCTCTACACAATAGCCAAAATATGGAAGCAACCTAGATGTCCATCGACGAATGAATGGATCCAGAAGCTCTGGTACATATATACAATGGAATACTACTCAGCTGTTAAAAGAAATGCAGAAGACTCAGTCCTAATGAAGTGGCTGGCTCTAGAACCTATCATAAAAAGTGAAGTAAGTCAAAAAGAGAAAGACAAATACAGCATACTAACACACATATATGGAATCTAGTAGGACAGTCTTGATATCACACGCAGTGAACACATGGAAAAACAGACAGAGCATAGACACAGGGACATTGTGGCGAAGAAATAGGGAGGGGGAAGCATGGAGGAAGTAACAAGGAAACCTATAGTGTTATGTGTGGAAAAAATAGCTAGTGTCATAGTGCTAAGGGAACAGGAGTGCTTACAATGGCTTGGGGCGAAGGTCTGGAGGGGTGGAATGGGGGGATCTGGGCGGGTGGGGACCATGGATATGCATATGACTGATCTGGGAACATACATGTCTGTGAACAACAAAACTCTGTAAAACCTTTAAAATAAAGAATAAAAAAAAAAAGAATGACTGAAATAATTCAGCTGTAGAGAAATGGATTTGAACTAATGTAATATAAACTATAATATAAAATGGAAATTATATGGAAAATAAAGCTAAAACTCTACTTCAAAATATATTAGGATAAATATATATATATCAGGATAAATTCTAGAAAGATTAAAAATTGAGACCTAAAAATATAGTTATAAATGCACCAGAAGAAAACATAAATATATTATAACCTTAGAGAAGAATTTTCTGAGCATAATATGAAAAACAAAGAGCCATAAAGGAAAAGATTAATATATCTGATTAAGCAGTTTTAGGAAATGTTGGTACAGCAAAGGTTAAACCATAAATTAGAATGAAGATCCACAAGCCAGGGGGAGAATATTGGCAACACACAATATAGACAGAGTTAATAAATTTAAGATACAAGAAGCTCTTAGTGGGCTTCCCTGGTGGTCCAGTGGGTAAGGACACTGCCTTGCAGTGCAAGGGACGCCGGTTCAATCCCTGGCCTGGGTAGATCCCACGTGCCGCGGAGCGGCTGGACCAATGTGTCCAATTACCAAGCCGGAGCTCTGGAGCGCATGCGCCCAGAGCCGGTACTCTGCGACAACAGAGGCCACTGCGATGGGAGGCCCACACAGGTCAAAGAACAAAGATGGATGAAAATGGATAAATGAAAGACCAATAGAAGTGGCCCGCCTGCTCCCCTCCCTCCCCACCCCACCCCCCTCAAATAAATAAATAAATAAATCTTTAAAAAAAAAAAAAAGAGAGAAGCTCTTAGTGATCAGTGGGAAAAAGACAAACAACTCAGTAAGAAAACTGGCAAAAGTCATGAACGAGCAGTTTACAGAAAAGGAAATTTCAGTGGCAAATATATATATATATGAAAAAGAAAATTTGTTCATATTAATAAAAAAAAATTTAAATTCAGTATCATTTTTTGACCTATGAGATTGTGCGAGAGTTTTCCTCCTGATATTAACCAATCCTGACACCAAATAAGTGTCCTATAATATCATCCAGTCATGACACTAATTACCCACAGCTAGCATCAGACTCTACAGATTAAAGGTTGAATCCCATAAGACAGCCTACTCTTCAGCTGCCAGTCACAAGGAACAGGTCCCTAAGGTTATCTACATTTCTGACTTACTGGGGAGGGAGAAATTTACTCCTTTACCCCTTTAAGTTCTTGTGGCTGAACTAATAATAAAAGTGACATGAGTCAACAGGAGAAAAACACATTTTAATCCATGCACACTGAGATCTCTCAGAAAGGGGACCTAAGAAATGGCCAGAGGAGGCAACTTTTATACTTTTTAGACATAGTAACAATAAATGTGAGAGGAAATGAAAGGACAAAGAAACTTAGGTTTAGGTTCTTAATTAGTAAGGAATTTAAGTAAAGTTTGGGCTTGGGTATAAATTAGTAAAGAAGTAGCTAGGTTGGTTTATACAGATTTCTTGGGCCTGCCCTGAATTCCCTATCTCTGGTAATAACGGTGTCCTTCTGGCTTCTTATGCAGGGAGTGCACCTTACACATGAAGGATTTATTTCCTGCTTTCAGAGGCACCAGAGGAAACCAGAGTTTCCTTTTGCATGAGCTGCTTCACAAGCAACTTCAACTTAAAATAATCAATATGGGGACTTCCCTGGCGGTCCAGTGGTTTCACTCAGTGCTTTCACACAGAGGGCGCAGGCTCAGTCCCTGGTTAGGGAGCTAAGATCCCACATGCTGCGGATCAAAGCAAAAACAAAATCAAAACACAAAATAATCAATATGCCATTGTGGCATATTTTGGGGCAGCCTTCCCTGAACTCCAACATGTCCAGCTTGGCTACGAAGTCTGGTGTTTCCACAACCTCCTCACGTTTAGGAATCCACTAGAATGACTCATGGAACTCAGGAAAACATTTTACTTACTATAACCGGTTTGTTATAAACAACACAAATGAACAGCCAGGGAAAAATATGAGGTCCCGAGGGTCTGGGGCACAGGCATCTCTGTCCTGTGGAACTGGGCAGCACCGCCATCCTGGTACATGGATATGTATGCCAATGCAGAAGCTCTCCAAACCCTGGTGTTTAGGAGATTTTATGAAGGTTTTTTTTTTTTTTTTTTTTTTTAAAAACACATAAACATGATCAATATTGATTCAACCTCAGCCCCTCTCCCCTCTCTGGTGGCTGCAGGCTGGGCTGAAAGTTCAAGGCTTCTAGTCAAGGCTCGCTCTTTCTGGAAACCAGCCTCCATCATGAAGCTATCTAGGGACCCACCAAGAGTCACCTCATTAGAATAAGAGGTAAGACACTGTTACCTCTGTCACTCAGAAAATTACAAGGGATTTAGAAGCTCTATGTCAGAAACCAGGGGCAAAAATATCTTTCAATGACAACACAGACTGGCAAACATTTAAAATAGCAGCAGCATGGTAGTAAAAGTTTAAGGTTTATTTATTTTTATTTATGTATTTTTGTCTGCACTGGGTCTTCATTGCTGTAAGCTTTCTCTAGATACGGCAAGCACGGGCTACTCTTTGTTGTGATGTGCAGACTTATTGTAGTGGCTTCTCTTTTTGCAGAGCACAGCTACAGGCACCTGGGCTTCAGTAGTTGCAGCTCCTAGACTCTAGAGTGCTGGATCAGTAGTTGTGGCATACAGGGGGCATGTGCAAGATCTCTTCCTGGACTAGGGAGCCCTCTGCATTAGCTGGCAGTGGACCACCAGGGAAGCCCAAGAGAAGTTTAGATTTTAGAGTGAAATTGCTTGGTTTCAAATCCAAAATCTACTACAAACTTGGGCAATTTGCTTAGTTTTCCAAGTAAACCTCAGTATTTCCATCTGTTATATGAGAATAGTTCATACATTTTTTGTGATGTTATATAAGATAAAGTGTTTTTAGTGTATAACCATGATAAAAAGAAGTCTATATGTGAATATATTGTGATCCCAGACTGGATGTATATAGCAAAAGATCACCACTTTTGATATGTTGTTTCTCTAAATGATAAACTGCTTTAATAACAACTTTAACTTACCAAGAATTTTATGCTTATCACTCTTCTTCCCTCAGTGAAACTATAAAATTGTGAACACTAGCCCTAGACTCATGAGGTTCTTTTTAGAGTTAGAGTCATTGTTCATTGACTGGAAAAATGCTTTTCAGTGTCAATTTGGCATCTTGAGGAGGGGAGCCTTAAATATTTAATTTTCCTTAGCATTTGTCTTGTTTTCAGGTTCAGATATGGGAAAAAACCAAAAAGTTCAATGGAGAAAGAAGAAAATCCCAAAGTTCTAATAACTACATTCTGATAAAAATTCCCACCCTATTTGGTGAACTGAAAAACAGATCCATAAGACTGTGAAGAAACTAAAGCTGTTCCTGATGAAAAGGACTGACTAGGAGGAATCACACTAAAATGGACCTTGCTATTAAGAAATGCTTGTCGGGGGCTTCCCTGGTGGTCCAGTGGGTAAGGACACCGCCTTGCAGTGCAAGGGGCACCAGTTTGATCCCTGGCCTGGGAAGATCCCACGTGCCACGGAGCGGCTGGACCAATGTGTCCAATTACCGAGCTAGAGCTCTGGAGAGCATGCGCCCAGAATCGGTGCTCTGCGACAACAGAGGCCACCACAATGGGAGGCCCACATGGGCCAAAGAACAAAGACGGATGAACATAGAGAAACGAAAGATCAATAGAAGTGGCCCGCCTGCTCCCCTCCCTCCCCAACCCCCACAGAATAAATAAATCTTTAAAAAAAAAAAAAAAGAAATGCTTGTCATATGGCAAACTCTGGACCATGCTTACAGTCAAGCTCCTTATTTTTAAACACAATCTCTAGAGAGTCTTCCTTACTAATTAATTCGATGAACTGGGTTTGCAGGATTTGTAGAAAATGTGTTGGTCAAGGACTGGTAAATCCATATAAAGATTAAACTCATTTCCAAATACAAATACTATCCAAATTTTAAAAAGTCATTGAATTAACACAACTATCAGGCTTGTGTGTGCATGTATGCCTGTGTATCTGTGTGTCTGTGTATAAGTAAACCAGCGCATTCAAAATGACCAAACAATTACATGCAGTATTCCTACCCAGAAACTTTATACACTCTTTTGAGAAGAATTGGTGGCAGATACTAATAGTGCTTCACAAGTGAAATGCAGAAAGAGATCAAGCAGCCTGGCTCTATGGCCTATTGACCTTTAGGTATGTGTTTAATCTCCATGTGTTTGTGTTTTTGGCAGTTTTTTTTCCTGCAGTTGATCTCTAGTCTCATTGCATTGTGGTCAGAGAAGGTGGTTGATATAATTCCAATTTTCTTGAATTGACTGAGGTTTGATTTGTGGCCCAAGATGTGGTCTATCCTGGAGAATGTTCCATGAGCACTTGAGAAGAAAGTGTATTCTTCTGCTTTTGGATGGAAGGTCCTAAAGGTATCCATGAGGTCCATCCTTTCTAGTGTGGCATTTAAGGCTTGTGTTTCTTTATTAATTTTCTGTTTGGATGATCTGTCCATTGGTGTGAGAGGAGTGTTAAAGTCTCCTACTATGATTGTGTTGCTGTCAATGTCTTCTTTTATGTCTGAAAGTGTTTGTCTTATGTACTGGGGTGCTCCTGAGTTGGGTGCATAGATATTTATGATTATTATGTCTTCCTCTTGGATCGATCCTTTGGTCCTGATGTAGTGTTCTGCCTTGTCTCTTCTAATCTTCTTTATTTTGAGGTCTATTTTGTCTGATATGAGGATTGCTACTCCAGCTTTCTTTTGATTTCCATTTGCATGGAATATCTTTTTCCAGCCTCTCACTTTCAGTCTATGAGTGTCTCTAGGCCTGAAGTGAGTTTCCTGGAGGCAGCATAGGTATGGATCTTGTTTTTGAAACCATTCAGCCAGTCTGTGTCTTTTGGTTGGGGCATTTAGTCCATTTCCATTCAAAGTAATTACTGATACAAATGATCCTATTGTCATCTTCTCAGATGTCATGATGGGTTTGTTTCGTGGATTTTCTTCTCTTATACTTGTTGTCTATATAAGTCCCTTCAACACTTGTTGTGAGGCTGGTTTGGTGTTACTAAATTCGTTTAATTTTTGCTTGTCTGTAAAGCTTTTGATTTCTCCATCCATTCTGAATGAGATCCTTGAAGGGTAGAGGATTCTTGGTTGCAGATTATTCTCTTTTAGCTGTTTAAATGTGTCTTGCCATTCCCTTCTGGCCTGCAGAGTTTCTGTTGAAAGATCAGCTGTTAAACGTATGGGCTTGCCCTTGTATCCCTAGTTGCTTTTCCCTTGCTGCTTTAGAATTCCGTCTTTGTGTTTAATTTGTGTTAGCTTCATTAATATGTGTCTTGGTGTGTTTCTTCTCAGGTTTATTCTGTTTGGTACTCTTTACCCTTCTTGGACTTGATTGACTATTTCTTTTCCCATGTTGAAGAAATTTTCAACTAGAATCTCTTCAAAAATTTTCTCATAGCCTTTCTTTTTTTCTTCTTCTTCTGAAACCCCTATAATTCAAATATTGGTGTGTTTGATATTATCCCAGAGGTCTCTGAGGGTATCCTCTGCTCTTTTCATTCTTTGAGCTTGATCCTGTTTTTCAGCAGTTACTTCCACCATTCTATCTTCCAGCTCACTTATCTGGTCTTCTGTCTCAGATATTCTGCTCTTGATTCCTTCTACAGTGTTTTTAAGTTCAGCAATTGAGTTGTTTGTTTCTGTTAGTGTTTTTGAAAGTTCTTGTATTTCTTTATTCAGTGTGTTAGTCATTTCTTGCAATTTCTCTAAAATTCTGTTTTTGGTGTTTTGGATCATTTTTACTATCATTCTTTTGAATTCGCTTTCAGAAAGTTTGTCTAAATCCTCTTCGTTGATTTGAACTTGTGTGTTTGTAGATTGTTCCTTCACTTGTGTGGTATTTATCTGCCATTTCATTGTTATTATTAATTTTTTAACTAACTATGTTTGGGGTTTCCTTTTCCCACACTTTGAGTTACATCTGTCGGTATTTGTTGTTTGGATGGGGCTTCTTATTCTGGGTGATGCTGGTGGTTGGTTTATGTCAGGACTTGCAGACAAGTGCTTTCCTTTGTTGGAGTTCTCACTGCTCTCTAGTATTAGGTGTTCTCTAGTATTGTAGAGTTTTGGAGTCAGTACTTCCTCCCTAAGGCCCTGGGGCTTGTTGCCTGACCAGAGAATGAAGATTCCACGGCTGGTTTGTTATGGCATTAAATGATATTAAAACATATATACACGAATGAGAAACAGAAGGTATACCTTTGACAAATGGCAATTAAAATATTATGTAAATACTATCTAGAGTATTGAATTATACACACAAACATATACAGCCATAACATAACCCAAACATTCCAACCAAAAATACAGTACCATACGCTAGCATGGCAAATAGAGAAACCCAAGAATGATATCCACCAGTTAATAACCAAACTAACTAGAACACAAATTGGAGAATAATGCTAGAGCAGGATCCCAGTTGCAGATAAGGCAATGAGGACAGAACACACTAAGAAATATGGTAGGAAAAGCGAAAAAGAGAAAGGAAGGATAGAAGAGAAATATAGACTAATACTGCGGGAAAGTATGTAGTTATGGTGTGTTTGATATTATCCCAGAGGTCTCTGAGGGTATCCTCTGCTCTTTTCATTCTTTGAGCTTGATCCTGTTTTTCAGCAGTTACTTCCACCATTCTATCTTCCAGCTCACTTATCTGGTCTTCTGTCTCAGATATTCTGCTCTTGATTCCTTCTACAGTGTTTTTAAGTTCAGCAATTGAGTTGTTTGTTTCTGTTAGTGTTTTTGAAAGTTCTTGTATTTCTTTATTCAGTGTGTTAGTCATTTCTTGCAATTTCTCTAAAATTCTGTTTTTGGTGTTTTGGATCATTTTTACTATCATTCTTTTGAATTCGCTTTCAGAAAGTTTGTCTAAATCCTCTTCGTTGATTTGAACTTGTGTGTTTGTAGATTGTTCCTTCACTTGTGTGGTATTTATCTGCCATTTCATTGTTATTATTAATTTTTTAACTAACTATGTTTGGGGTTTCCTTTTCCCACACTTTGAGTTACATCTGTCGGTATTTGTTGTTTGGATGGGGCTTCTTATTCTGGGTGATGCTGGTGGTTGGTTTATGTCAGGACTTGCAGACAAGTGCTTTCCTTTGTTGGAGTTCTCACTGCTCTCTAGTATTAGGTGTTCTCTAGTATTGTAGAGTTTTGGAGTCAGTACTTCCTCCCTAAGGCCCTGGGGCTTGTTGCCTGACCAGAGAATGAAGATTCCACGGCTGGTTTGTTATGGCATTAAATGATATTAAAACATATATACACGAATGAGAAACAGAAGGTATACCTTTGACAAATGGCAATTAAAATATTATGTAAATACTATCTAGAGTATTGAATTATACACACAAACATATACAGCCATAACATAACCCAAACATTCCAACCAAAAATACAGTACCATACGCTAGCATGGCAAATAGAGAAACCCAAGAATGATATCCACCAGTTAATAACCAAACTAACTAGAACACAAATTGGAGAATAATGCTAGAGCAGGATCCCAGTTGCAGATAAGGCAATGAGGACAGAACACACTAAGAAATATGGTAGGAAAAGCGAAAAAGAGAAAGGAAGGATAGAAGAGAAATATAGACTAATACTGCAAAGTTAAATATAGGGAGATAAAGATTTGTATGTATTAGAGTTTAGTGCTGTAGGAAAAGAGCATCAGAGAAAGCAAAGAAAGAGTTATAGAGGAAGTAGTAGTACATATACCAAATTTAAAAATTAAAACAGATAAGTATATAGAAAAAAACCAAACAACACCCCCACAGAACCATAAAAGGCCAATATGGAACCAGAAGTTTATACCAAAATAAAATGTGTGGTTTCAAAGGAAAAAAGAATAAAAAAATTATGTAAACCTGAATATATTCAATCTTACTGATAAGGTTAGTAGCTTCAATAGAATTCAATGGAGGAAACAAACACACACACACACACACACACAAACAGGGGGTGCTGAGATGGTTTGGAAAAAGGGGAAAAAAACAACTGAAACAAAACAAAACAAAACAAAGCAATAAAAAAGAATAAGAAATAAAATGAAATTTTAAAAATCCAGCAGTAACTCCAGCTTCAGACAAAACGTGAAAGTAGTGTTTATGTTCTTCTGTCTCTTGATGACTATTCAGGGATTATCAATCTTTTTCTTGCCTCTGGCAGTGGTTGGATCTGAAGACCTCGTTGACTGCTTTTTATTTTGGCCTATTCCAGAACTCCAAGGCCCGCCCAGGCTGGCCCTGGTAGTTTCTTAATCCTTAATCCAAATACCTTTTCTTGCTGGGTGGACCTAAGTTCCCGCCCTGTAGTTTGACCAGCAGCCCCGTAGTTTGATCAGCAACCAAACTACAGTAGGGAAAATGGCGTCTCTCTCACAAAGGATTTATTCCTACACGCTCTATGAGAAGCACTTCCGCAGTGACCCCAACCCTGCTGCAGGCCACCATTGACCCCCGCCACAGCAGGAGACGTCAGATTACTCAGAGGTGAGTCTGGCTCAGTCTCATGCAGGATCGCTATTCCCCTCTCCTGGATCACGGTGAGCACAGAGTTTCTAGTCCTACTCGGTGGCTCTATGATCAGGTTAATAGTAACCTCCTTCGAAGGTAATTGAGTGCCATCCTTCGGAGGAGTGCTCAAGGGCACTTCTAGTTTAAGGGGGCCCTTGGACCCTCTAAAGCAGGTCTGGCTCAGTCCCTTGTGGGCGTCACTGCTCCTTTCTCAGGTCTTGATTTGCAACAGGCTTTGCGTATTTGGCCCACCCAGCCTCTCTGGCGGGTATGAGGTTTGAGTTTTAAAAGCACGAATGCGCTCTTCCTACCGTCTTGATGCGGCTTCTCCTTTGCTCTTCAATGTGGGGTATCTTTTTTTTGATCAGATCCAACCTCCTCCTGTCGATGGTTTTTCAGGAACTTGTTGCAATTCAGGCGATTTTGCAGGAGAGATGACTGCATGTCCTTCTACGCTGCCATCTTAGCTCCACCCCCTCACCTGTTGACCTTAAAGAAGGGAACCAAGGTAGCTTCTAGCTACAATTTCAGTGGCTATGACTCACAGCCTATTGAATGTTCTTTTTTTAAAAATTTTTATTTTTTGGTAATCAGATTTTCAGGAAAACAGCAAACTAGCTGGATTTGTAGAGGTGGTTTGTGTGCCTCATAGGCAAGAGAAGTCAGCACCACAAAAGAAGGCTGTCCAAGCCAACAATCTGGAGAGCCTTTCTTTCCTTAATACATACGTCCCTAAATATGGTATGCAGTTGTATCCTCTTTAACCAGGGGTGCATCTGGTCATCAATAGCGATCTCAGTTCCAGGAATGAACAAGGTAAAAGCTACAGATGGGATAATGTATTAACATAAGACCTAATTAAAATTAGGTCTCACAAGATAAATATCAGCTCTGTGTCTCACCACATTTGAGGCATGCTGAGATGACAACATAGCAAGCAGTTCCTCTTGAAGACCTGGGCACCATGCTCCAACCTGGACCAGTTCCTCTTGGAGCAGCAAGAGACAAGCTGCTGACCCATGGACAATGGTGTATTTGTAGGATTGGCAGCTTATGGTTTTTAATATGCTGCTTGGGGGCATCATCTCCTAAAATTAATTATCCCCAAATGTAAATATTTACTGTCTAAATATTTTTCAAAGGAATCTTTGATGTAACATCTTGGTAAACGATCCTTATTGCTTCAAGATCCTTATCTTGAACTTTTAAGATTAACTCCTAAATTTTCCTTTATATTGACATATTTCTAACACATATTTTATATCCCACTGACACACTGATCCCGCCTTTTGAATGTTACTTTAAAATCCACTAGAATTCTTGGAATAGTTTATGCTTTCTCACTGGAGACTCGGGGGCACAGTTTCATCCACCCAGTGCCTTTATCTCTCCCACGGGTGCAGCCTGTCTGGATGCGCTTCTCCTTTGCTCTTCAATGTGGGGTATCTTTTTTTTGATCAGATCCAACCTCCTCCTGTCGATGGTTTTTCAGGAACTTGTTGCAATTCAGGCGATTTTGCAGGAGAGATGACTGCATGTCCTTCTACGCTGCCATCTTAGCTCCACCCCCTCACCTGTTGACCTTAAAGAAGGGAACCAAGGTAGCTTCTAGCTACAATTTCAGTGGCTATGACTCACAGCCTATTGAATGTTCTTTTTTTAAAAATTTTTATTTTTTGGTAATCAGATTTTCAGGAAAACAGCAAACTAGCTGGATTTGTAGAGGTGGTTTGTGTGCCTCATAGGCAAGAGAAGTCAGCACCACAAAAGAAGGCTGTCCAAGCCAACAATCTGGAGAGCCTTTCTTTCCTTAATACATACGTCCCTAAATATGGTATGCAGTTGTATCCTCTTTAACCAGGGGTGCATCTGGTCATCAATAGCGATCTCAGTTCCAGGAATGAACAAGGTAAAAGCTACAGATGGGATAATGTATTAACATAAGACCTAATTAAAATTAGGTCTCACAAGATAAATATCAGCTCTGTGTCTCACCACATTTGAGGCATGCTGAGATGACAACATAGCAAGCAGTTCCTCTTGAAGACCTGGGCACCATGCTCCAACCTGGACCAGTTCCTCTTGGAGCAGCAAGAGACAAGCTGCTGACCCATGGACAATGGTGTATTTGTAGGATTGGCAGCTTATGGTTTTTAATATGCTGCTTGGGGGCATCATCTCCTAAAATTAATTATCCCCAAATGTAAATATTTACTGTCTAAATATTTTTCAAAGGAATCTTTGATGTAACATCTTGGTAAACGATCCTTATTGCTTCAAGATCCTTATCTTGAACTTTTAAGATTAACTCCTAAATTTTCCTTTATATTGACATATTTCTAACACATATTTTATATCCCACTGACACACTGATCCCGCCTTTTGAATGTTACTTTAAAATCCACTAGAATTCTTGGAATAGTTTATGCTTTCTCACTGGAGACTCGGGGGCACAGTTTCATCCACCCAGTGCCTTTATCTCTCCCACGGGTGCAGCCTGTCTGGATCACCTCTCCACCTACCCTGCTGGACACTAGCTACCTGTCCTGTGGCCTCCCAGAAAGTGCTACTGAACTTCCTTCTCACCAGCAGAGACAGCAGCACTCCTCTGCTCTTCTGGCACCTACTATTATACCTTCACTCAGTTGGGCTCTTGTCTAGTTGCTCACCCTGCTCCACATGTCTGTAAGCCTCTGGGAGACCAGGAACCTCACTAGTTTGTCTTCTTATCCTTACTGTACTGCTTTCTTACATGTAACAGGCATTTGATGATATTCCTCTTTTTTTTCCAAAAAAGAATTTTTTTTTTGGCCTGTTTTATTGGCCTTTCATTTATTTATTTTCATCCATCTTCATTCCTTGGCCTGTGTGGGCCTCCCATTGCAGTGGCCTCTCTTGTCACAGAGCACTGGTTCTGGGTGCATGTGCTCCAGGGCGCTGACTCATAATTGGACACACCAGTCCAGCTGCTCCATGGCATGTGGGATCTTCCCATGCCAGGGATCGAACTGGTGCCCCTTGCACTGCAAGGCGGACTCTTTACCCACTGGACCACCAGGGAAGCCTGATATTCCTTTTAATAAAAACATTTTACTGGCACAAAACCAGAAATATAGACCAATGGAACAAGACAGAGAACAGAGATAAACCCACACACCTATGGGTACCTTATTTTTGACAAAGGAGGCGAAACTATAAAATGGGACAAAGACAGCCTCTTCAACAAATGGTGCTGGGAAAACTGGACAGCTGCGTGCAAAAAAATGAAGCTGGGACATTCCCTGACACCATACACAAAGATCAACTCAAAATGGATTAAAGGCCTAAATGTAAGACCAGAAACCCTAAAACTCTTAGAGGAGAATATAGGCAAAACACTCAAGGACATAAATCAAAGCAAGATCTTCTCTGACTCACCTGCTGAATAGTGGAACTGAAAAGAAAAATGAACATGTGGGACCTAATGAAACTTCAAAGCTTTTGTACAGCAAAAGAAACTACAAAAAAGCTGAACAGACAACCCACAGAATGGGAGAAAATCATAGCAAATGAAACAACAGACAAAGAATTCATCTCCAAAATCTACAAGCAACCCAGACAACTCAACATCGGAAAAATGAACAACCCAATCAAAACATGGGAAAAGGACCTAAACAGACACCTCTCCAAAGAGGACATACAGATGGCCCAAAAACACATGAAACGATGCTCAGCCTTGCTTATCAGTAGAGAAATGCGAATCAAAACTACAATGAGATATCACTTCACACCCTTCAGAATGGCCATCATCAACAAACTGGCAGACAATAAATGCTGGAGAGGGTGCGGAGAAAAGGGAACCCTCTTGCGTTGCTGGTGGGAATGTAAATTGATACAGCTGCTGTGGAAGACAGTATGGAGATTCCTTAAAAGACTAAAAATAGAAGCCCCATATGACCCAGCAATCCCACTCTTAGGCTTCTACCCTGAGGAAATCAAAACTGAAAGAAACACCTGTACTCCAACGTTCCTTGCAGCTCTCTATACAATAGCTAGAACATGGAAGCAACTTAGATGTCCATTGACGAATGAACTGATACAAAAGCTTTGGTACATATATACAATGGAATACTACACAGCTGTAAAAAGAAATGCAGAAGAATCAGCCCTAATGAGGTGGCTGGATCTATAACCTATCATAAGAAATGAAGTCAGTCAAAAAGAGAAGGACAAGTACAATACACTAACACATATATATGGAATCTAGTAAGATGGTGATGATGGCACATGCAGTGAAGCAATGGAGAGACAGACATGGACAGTGGACATACGGACATTGTGGGGAAGGAACAGTGGGTGGGAGGCGTAAAGGAAGTAGTATGAAGGCCTGTACTATCATATGTGAAGAAAATAGCTATACTCATTGCTCTGTGAGAAAAGGGGATCCTGCAGGGGTGCTGTGTGACAGTCTGGAGGGGTGGGATGGGGGGATATACATATGACTAATCTGGGAACATGTATGTCTGTAAACAACAAAACTCTGTGAAAGTTAAAAGTAAAATAAAAGCTTAAAAAAAACACAACACTTTGCAATGCTAGCTTGGCGAAAATGTTATGTTTGAAACATAGGTGTCTAAATTTTTAACACGGAAGTATAAAATGCTCTTGAAGCTTTTTTTCAATATAAAAACTAAGGATATGATCATTGCCTTTTACTGCTGTTTATATAGATACTTTCTGTTGTTTTTTTTTTAATTTTGGCCTCTTTTTTTTTTTAATTTATTCTCATTCATCTTCATTCTCTGGCCCGTGTGGGCCTCCCATTGCGGTGGCCTCTCCAGCTCTCGGCAAATCCGCTCCAGAACCCTGGCTTGTAATTGGACACATTGGTCCAGCCGCTCCATGGCACGTGGGATCTTCCTGGGCCAGGGATAGAACCGGTCCCCCCTGCACTTCAAGGAGGACTCTTTACCCACGAGACCACCAGGGAAGCCCCTAGATGCTTTCTGTTTTAGACATGACTTTTTAAAATCTGTTTATAAAAAAGCAACAAGTACACAAGTGAATTATCTTGGTAGTTCAAAGATCAAATTGATCAATACATGCCAAAAAATATATATTCCTGATTTTTAAAAACTACTTCTAAAATTAGGTCTATAAGCCAGCTACATGAACTGGCTTATGAATATCAGTCTCAGACTGATGGTCAATATCACACTGCATGTTAGAGTGAAATACTAGAGGTATCCCATTAACAGTAATTTCACAGATACACGTTTCAGCATGTTTTCAACATTTTTGCATAAGTTTTAGTAACTATAGTCATAGTGTAAAATATAGATAAGAAGTAAAACTAGGCAGAAAATAGGCAGAATTATCAACAACACAAGGAGTATATAATAATATTCTGTCTTTAAAATTCAAGAAAATTAACTAAAAATTCTAATACCTAAGAGTCTCAGATTAAGTTGAGGCATTTGAGAAGTGTCCCTAAATCAGCAACTTTTTATGTACTAGAAGTAACCGGCTAGAAAATACACTAGAAGAAAAAAAGGTTTCATTCTTAATAGTCATAAGAACATAAAATACCTGGAAATAATCTCTACACAAATATATAAAACTTAAGTGAAAAATTATTCCATTTTATTAAGGCTTGAGTAGAGACGTACTTTGTGTAAAATGAATGCTGTGGACCTGCCATTCTTACCAAAGTATTTCAGTGACATATTTTAGGAACTCAAAAATTATTTTAAAGGGCATCTGAGAGGCTTCCCTGGTGGTCCAGTGGATAAGCACACCGCCTTGCAGTACAAGGGGCGCCGGTTCCATCCCTGGCCTGGGAAGATCCTACATGCCACGGTGCGGCTGGACCCATGTGTCCAATTACCGAGCCGGAGCTCTGGAGCGCATGTGCCCAGAGCCGGTGCTCTGCCACAACAGAGGCCACCACGATGGGAGGCACACATGGGCCAAAAGAACAAAGATGGATGAAAATAAATAAATGAAAGACCAATAGAAGTGGTCCACCCACCCCTCTCCCTCCCCAACCTGCCCCTCCGCCGCGCCCCCCACCCCCAAAAAGTGCATCTGAAAGAACAAATAAGCAAACTAAGGAATTTCTGGAAAAGAAGAGTTGCAAGGTAAAACATTCTTCAATTTAAAAATACAAAATAAAAAATAAATACAAAGATAAATAGGAAGACCAGAAGCAGACCCAAATGTTTATAAAATTGTAACATATGATAAAGTACATTATAAATTATCAAGAAAATGATAAATTATTCAAAACTAGTTCTGAGACAACCGACAAGCAGGGGAAAAATAGCATCTCACCATAAAACACATACCAAATTAATTCTTAATGAATTAAAGATTCAAAGGCAATAAATAAGTTGAAAGAAAATATAGATGGGGCTTCCCTGGTGGTCCAGTGGGTAAAGAGTCCACCTTGCAGTGTAAAGGGCACCAGTTCAATCCTTGGCCCGGGAAGATCCCATGTGCCGCAGAGCGGCTGGGCCGTGTATCCAATTTCCAGCCAGCGCTTTGGAGCACACGCGCCCAGAGCTGGTGCTCTGCCACAACAGAGGCCACCACGATGGGAGGCACACATGGGCCAAAAGAACAAAGATGGATGAAAATAAATAAATGAAAGACCAATAGAAGTGGTCCACCCACCCCTCTCCCTCCCCAACCTGCCCCTCCGCCGCGCCCCCCACCCCCAAAAAGTGCATCTGAAAGAACAAATAAGCAAA
This sequence comes from Tragulus kanchil, assembly GCA_022376925.1. NCBI lineage: Eukaryota > Metazoa > Chordata > Mammalia > Artiodactyla > Tragulidae > Tragulus > Tragulus kanchil. The sequence goes on along the minus strand of JAIOJX010000029.1, from coordinate 47,844,680 downwards.
CTAAGGAATTTCTGGAAAAGAAGAGTTGCAAGGTAAAACATTCTTCAATTTAAAAATACAAAATAAAAAATAAATACAAAGATAAATAGGAAGACCAGAAGCAGACCCAAATGTTTATAAAATTGTAACATATGATAAAGTACATTATAAATTATCAAGAAAATGATAAATTATTCAAAACTAGTTCTGAGACAACCGACAAGCAGGGGAAAAATAGCATCTCACCATAAAACACATACCAAATTAATTCTTAATGAATTAAAGATTCAAAGGCAATAAATAAGTTGAAAGAAAATATAGATGGGGCTTCCCTGGTGGTCCAGTGGGTAAAGAGTCCACCTTGCAGTGTAAAGGGCACCAGTTCAATCCTTGGCCCGGGAAGATCCCATGTGCCGCAGAGCGGCTGGGCCGGTGTATCCAATTTCCAGCCAGCGCTTTGGAGCACACGCGCCCAGAGCTGGTGCTCTACAAGGAGAGGCCACTGCAAATGGGAGGTCCCCACAGGCCAAAGAATAAAGATGGATGAAAATGAATGAATAAAAACCAATAAAAGAGGCAAACATTTAAAAAGAAGAAGAAAATACAGACAGATAGGGAATTAAAGATAAGGTAAAATAAATAGATTTTGCTATAAACTCTAAAAACTTTCTGTATACTGAAAGTCTTAAAATTAACACATTTGAAAAATGTTAACAAAAATATCTCAGACAAAGTTAGTTTCCTTTCTGTTTATGCATCAGTTTAAAAGTACCAGCTAATACTCTAGTTAAAGCAAACAGTGAGATGATCAAGTGCATCGTTGGAGACCAGTGTTCCTGGGCCTAGCTTTGGTCTGTCATTTATTTGTTGTGTAGCCTTGAGCAAGTTATGCAGGTACACCTCATTTTATTGTGTTTTGCTTTATTGTGCTTTACTGATACCGCATTTTTTACAAATTAACAGTTTGTGAAACCTTACATTTTCAGAGGATGGTTAGCACTTTTTAACAATAAAGTATTTTTAAATTAAAGTTTATATATTTTTTAAAGACACAATGTTTATTACACCCTTAACAGACTTCAGCATAGTGTAAACTTAATTTTTTTTTCTTTTTGGCGCTGGAAAACCAGAAAATTCATGTGACTCACTGTACTGTGATACGATGGTGGTCTGAAACTAGATCCGCAATATCTCTGAAATATGCATGATATTTCTGATATGCTTGAGTCTTCCTAAATCTCTAAAGGAGGCTAAATAAGTGTTTCCATTGGGGTGATTGTGAGGAGCATACAAGATATTGCATATATTTAACGCCGTACCTAGCAGGCCTAGATGTTTTCCTCTATCTCATATCTCGCTGTGCTCAACAGTTAATCATTATAATCAACTTCCTTTCCCTGTTTTTCAATCCACATTACTCTCCTGGGTAAACTGAAATGCTGGTTAAATCCAGCCTGCCTCCTACTTCCACCAGCACCTGCATGTGGCTGGGAAAAAAAAGTAGGCAAACATGCTGACTGGTTTCACTTAAAATTAATCATCAGTCATCAAGAGGAACTTTATTGCTGACTGACAGTCATGCTCCATTGCCCTGGTCCATTCTCTATCCTTAGTGACCTTTGTCTTCAGAACTCTAGTATCTCCTCCCCCATGCTCACCCTCAGCTGTGCCTTTTCTTCCTATTTCACTTAAGCTCTTATTGTCTTAATCTACCAGCCTAAGTGCATTTGTATCCATATACTCTGTCTTTTCTATTATTTGAGATAAATGGTCTCTGCTCCTAGCAGAAAATTCTCTTCTTCTCCCTCTCTCTCTCCCTCCCTTTGTATATGTGTGTCTGTTTCTGTATTTGGTGCCCCCATCCCCTTGCTTACCTACTCAAGGACATTGCTCCAGCAATTAATTCTCCTGCCTGCCCCATGATCAACCTATCAGTCTGTTCTCTCCTGCTGGGTCTTTTCATTCAGCATGCAAACATGCTGTCATTTCTACAATGCTGAAAAAGCTCTCCCTTGACCCCAATTCTGCCTTCAACTACTGGCCCATCTCTCCCTATCCCTTTACAGCATAACTCCTCAATGGGTACACATAGCTCTATATTTGCTACTTCTAGTTTTTTCCTTCCAATTAAAGTTTATATATTTTTAAAGACACAATGTTTATTACACCCTTAACAGAATTCAGCATAGTGAAAACTTAATTTCTTTTTCTTTTTGGCGCTGGAAAACCAGAAAATTCATGTGACTCACTGTACTGTGATACGATGGTGGTCTGAAACTAGATCCGCAATATCTCTGAAATATGCATGATATTTCTGATATGCTTGAGTCTTCCTAAATCTCTAAAGGAGGCTAAATAAGTGTTTCCATTGGGGTGATTGTGAGGAGCATACAAGATATTGCATATATTTAACGCCGTACCTAGCAGGCCTAGATGTTTTCCTCTATCTCATATCTCGCTGTGCTCAACAGTTACTCATTATAATCAACTCCCTTTCCTGTTTTTCAATCCACATTACTCTCCTGGGTAAACTGAAATGCTGGTTAAATCCAGCCTGCCTCCTACTTCCACCAGCACCTGCATGTGGCTGGGAAAAAAAAGTAGGCAAACATGCTGACTGGTTTCACTTAAAATTAATCATCAGTCATCAAGAGGAACTTTATTGCTGACTGACAGTCATGCTCCATTGCCCTGGTCCATTCTCTATCCTTAGTGACCTTTGTCTTCAGAACTCTAGTATCTCCTCCCCCATGCTCACCCTCAGCTGTGCCTTTTCTTCCTATTTCACTTAAGCTCTTATTGTCTTAATCTACCAGCCTAAGTGCATTTGTATCCATATACTCTGTCTTTTCTATTATTTGAGATAAATGGTCTCTGCTCCTAGCAGAAAATTCTCTTCTTCTCCCTCTCTCTTTCCCTCTCTCCCTTTGTATATGTGTGTCTGTTTCTGTATTTGGTGCCCCCATCCCCTTGCTTACCTACTCAAGGACATTGCTCCAGCAATTAATTCTCCTGCCTGCCCCATGATCAACCTATCAGTCTGTTCTCTCCCTGCTGGGTCTTTTTCATTCAGCATGCAAACATGCTGTCATTTCTACAATGCTGAAAAAGCTCTCCCTTGACCCCAATTCTGCCTTCAACTACTGGCCCATCTCTCCCTATCCCTTTACAGCATAACTCCTCAATGGGTACACATAGCTCTATATTTGCTACTTCTAGTTTTTTCCTTCCAATTTTCTCTTGAGCCCATTAAAATTAAGTTCTAGCCCCCACCTCTTCACCAGAGCAACTTCCATCAAGGTCCCCAGCGGCCTGCATGCTTCTGAACTGAATGGTCGATTCATAGTCCTCATCTTACCAGCCCTTTCCAGCGATAAGACAAACTGATTTCGCTTTCCTTGAAATGTTTTCTGGGACATCACATTTGCTTGGTTTTCCTCTTACTTTGTTGACTGTTCCTTTGCAATTTCCTTTGGTGGTCCTTTCTCATCTCCTCTACTGCTAACCATTAGAGTGCTCAGAACTTAGTCTTTGGTCCTCTTCATTTTTAAAAAACCCAATCTTGGGCTTCCCTGGTGGTCCAGTGGGTAAGGACACCTGGCCCAGTGCAAGGGGCGCCAGTTCGATCCCTGGCCTGGGAAGATCCCACATGCCACGGAGTGGCTGGACTGGTGTGTCCAACTACTGAGCTGGAGCTCTGGAGCACGTGCGCCCAGAGCCAGTGCTCTGCAACGAGAGAGGTCACTGAGATGGGAGGCCCACACAGGCCAAAGAACAAGATGGATGAAAACAAGTAAATGAAAGACCAATAGAAATGGTCAAAAAAAAAGAGACCCCAATCTTAACAATTTGAAATACCACTTCTGTATTAGCAACCACCAAATATACAGAGAGCTTAACTCCAAGTGCACATACCAATTCACTATCCTCACAGATATCTAACAGGAATTTTAAAAATAACACACCCAAATTTACTCTGTGCTCTTCCTCTCCCCTACCTCCATCTCAAATCTGCTTTTCCTGAAGTCTTCCCTATATCAGATGGAGAAACTCCATTTTTCCAACTTCTCATACCCCACATCAGATCCATCATAAAGTTTTTGGCCATAATTTCAGCATACCTAGAATCGAGATTTATTGGCTTCCTAACTGGTCCCTCCTTCATAACCCTGCTCCTGCCTTCCTTCAGTATATTCTCAGCATAGCAGTATGAGTTATCTAAATGAGATCATGTCATGTTACTGCTCAAAACCTTTCGATAGATTCCCATCTCAGTCAGAGTTCTTAAAAGCTAAGGTCTATAAGTAGGATGATCCCATGTCCCAGTTTTCCCAGGACACCTTCAGCTTCTATCTATAGACCTAGTGTAATATGTATTAATACCCCCAACTTTCACTCTAAAAATGTCCCAATTTGAATGATAAACTGTATGAAAGCAAGTGTTAGTCGCTCATTCTTGTCTGACTCTTTCAAACTTCTGAACTGTAGCCTGCCAGGCTTCTCTGTCCATGGAATTCTCCAGGCAAGAATATTGGAGTGGGTTGCCATTCCCTTCTCCAATATGGTCACCCAAATTTTAGGGCCCTACCCTATGTGTCCCCACCCTTTAGCTCCCTGACTTTATTTCCTATTATTCTCTCCCTTGCAGTCTTCATTTGGGTTACAAAGGCCTTGTTCTCTTTTGAACATGCTTCTTTTTTATTTTATTGAAATAGAGTTAATTTACAATGTTATGTTTAATTTCTGCTATACAGCAAAGTGACTCAGTTACATACATATATATTCTTTTCATTGTGGCTTATCACCAACTACCGAGCTGGAGCTCTGGAGCACGTGCGCCCAGAGCCAGTGCTCTGCAACGAGAGAGGTCACTGAGATGGGAGGCCCACACAGGCCAAAGAACAAGATGGATGAAAACAAGTAAATGAAAGACCAATAGAAATGGTCAAAAAAAAAGAGACCCCAATCTTAACAATTTGAAATACCACTTCTGTATTAGCAACCACCAAATATACAGAGAGCTTAACTCCAAGTGCACATACCAATTCACTATCCTCACAGATATCTAACAGGAATTTTAAAAATAACACACCCAAATTTACTCTGTGCTCTTCCTCTCCCCTACCTCCATCTCAAATCTGCTTTTCCTGAAGTCTTCCCTATATCAGATGGAGAAACTCCATTTTTCCAACTTCTCATACCCCACATCAGATCCATCATAAAGTTTTTGGCCATAATTTCAGCATACCTAGAATCGAGATTTATTGGCTTCCTAACTGGTCCCTCCTTCATAACCCTGCTCCTGCCTTCCTTCAGTATATTCTCAGCATAGCAGTATGAGTTATCTAAATGAGATCATGTCATGTTACTGCTCAAAACCTTTCGATAGATTCCCATCTCAGTCAGAGTTCTTAAAAGCTAAGGTCTATAAGTAGGATGATCCCATGTCCCAGTTTTCCCAGGACACCTTCAGCTTCTATCTATAGACCTAGTGTAATATGTATTAATACCCCCAACTTTCACTCAATAAATGTCCCAATTTGAATGATAAACTGTATGAAAGCAAGTGTTAGTCGCTCATTCTTGTCTGACTCTTTCAAACTTCTGAACTGTAGCCTGCCAGGCTTCTCTGTCCATGGAATTCTCCAGGCAAGAATATTGGAGTGGGTTGCCATTCCCTTCTCCAATATGGTCACCCAAATTTTAGGGCCCTACCCTATGTGTCCCCACCCTTTAGCTCCCTGACTTTATTTCCTATTATTCTCTCCCTTGCAGTCTTCATTTGGGTTACAAAGGCCTTGTTCTCTTTTGAACATGCTTCTTTTTTATTTTATTGAAATAGAGTTAATTTACAATGTTATGTTTAATTTCTGCTATACAGCAAAGTGACTCAGTTACATACATATATATTCTTTTCATTGTGGCTTATCACAGGATATTGAATGTAGCTCCCTGTGCTATCCAATAGGACCCTATTGTCTATTACATGTGTTTCGGCATGTTCCCTCTTCTTGGGAATGCTCTTCCTGGGTATCTGTATGGCTTGCTTTTTTATGTCTTTGCTCAGATATCACCTGCCTAATCAATCCTTCCCTGAAGACTCAATTTAAAGTTATATCCTATTCTCTCTTCATCCTAACCTTACCTGTCCCTCCCTGTTAAAGGTAAGGTTAGGCTGTCCCTGACAGTCTAACTAACTTCTTATTCACTTTGCATTCTTCTCTTTTCTCATGGAGCTTACGTTCCACAAGGAGAATATCTCATCAGCAATTAGAACAGTATTCAGCACATATCAGGTACTCAATAAATGTCTGTTGAACAAATGAATGACTGTATAATTGTTATCATTATTATAGTTAAATGGTTAAAAGAAATTACTAGTTTTTGAACAAGAAAACATTGGCTGGCCAATAAACACACCAAAAAAAAAAAAAAAAAAGTCATGCGGTTAGGAGCCTGACCTTTCATTGCCCAGGACCCAGGTTCAATCCCTGACTGGGGAACTATGGCTCCACAAGCCTTGCAGCCAAAAATAATAAAGTGTGCCTGCTTCACAAGTGAAATGACAATGTGATTCCATTTTCCATGTAACTTCAACAAAGATTACAAAATGACTATATCAGTATTGTGTATGATACCCCATGCTTATGGATTAGAAGACTCAAATATCATTGAAATGTCCACAGTAACCACACTGATCTACAGAGTCAATGCAATCTTTAATAAAATGCCAGTAGCCTTTTTCGCAGAAGTAGGGGGAAAAAATCCTAAAATTCATATGAGTCTTAAGGAACTCTAAAGAGCAAAAAATATCTTGAAAAATAAAAGAATTGGAGGTCTCTCACTTCCTGGTTTCAAAAGTAATACTAAGAAGCAACAGTAATCAAGATAGTGTGGTACTGGCATAAAGTTAAGATATATGAAACAATGGAACAGAATACAGTGATCAGAAATAAACTCTTGCATATATAGTCAAATGATTTTTCAACAAGCACGCCAAAACTACACAATGGAGAAAGGACAGTCTCTTCAGCATATGCTTTAAAAAAAAAAAAAAAAACACACGTGTAAGTTTATGTGCAAAACAATGGAATTGGACCCATACCTTACACCATATACAAAAATGAGCTCAAAACATACTTAACTGTAAGACCCAAAACTATAAAACTCTGAGAAGAAAAGCCTCATGACATTGAATTTGGCAATGATTTCTTGGCTATGACAACAAAGTACTGGCAACAAAAGCAAAAACAGACAAACAGGACTACATCAAAATTTAAAACTTTTGAGCAGCAAAGGAAACACCAGAACAAAAAGGCAACCTATGGAATAAGGGAGAATATTTACAAATCATATATCTAACAAAGGGTTAATAGCCAGAATACAAAAAGAACTCCTAAAGTCAACAACAAAAAAGCAAATAACCTGATTTTAAAGTGAGCAAAGGAAATGAACAGAAAATTCTCCAAAGAAAATATAACAATGACCAGCATGCATAAGAAATAATGCTCAACATCACTAATCATTAAAGAAATGCAAATCAAAACCATAATGAGATACATCATATGCATTAGAATGCCCACCATCAACAGAAGAGAAGACACATATTGGTAAGGATGTAGAGAAATTGGAATCCTTGTGTACCATTGGTGAGAAGGTAAGACGGTGCAGCCATTACAGAAAACAAGTTTTTGATATGTACAGAGTACAGAGGGTCCCCCCCAAATTAAAATATTGAATTATCAATATCAAATATTGATCTATCAATCCCACTTCCAGGTATATACCTAAAATACTTCAAAGCAGGATCTCATAGAGCTATCTGCACACCCATCTTCATCATAGCATTATTCAGAATAGCAAAGAGCTGAAAGCAGCCCAAAGGTCCATCTACAGATGAGTGGATGTAGAAAATGTGGCTCCAACATCCAATGGAATGTTATAAAGCCTTAAAAAGATGAACCTCAAGGATATTATGCTAAGTGAAATAAGCCAGTCACAAAAGGACAAATTCTGAATGGTTCCACTCACAGGAAGTACCTGTAACAGTCAAAATCATAGAAACAGACATCAGAAAGACAGTTACCAAGTCTGGGGGGAGAGAGAAAAAGAGATAATGGAGGAGTAAGTGCTTGGTACATTTTGGTTTTGCAAAATGAAAAAGTCCTAGAAATCTGTGCACAACAATGTAAATATATTTAATACGACAGAACTGTACTCATAAAAACAGGTGAGATGGTACTTTGAATGTTTCTTTTTTTTTTTTTTAAGATTTATTTATTTATTTATGGGGCGGGTGGAGGGAGGGGAGCAGGTGGGCCACTTCTGTTGGTCTTTCATTTGTCTACTTTCATCCATCTTTGTTCTTTGGCCTGTGTGGGCCTCCCATCGCGGTGGCCTCTGTTGTCACAGAGCACCGGCTCTGGGTGCATGCGCTCCAGAGCTCTGGCTTGGTAATTGGACACATTGGTCCAGCCACTCCGCGGCACGTGGGATCTTCCCAGGCCAGGGATCGAACCGGTGCCCCTTGCACTGCAAGGCGATGTCCTTACCCACTGGACCACCAGGGAAGCCCACTTTGAATGTTTCTAATTACAATTTTAAAAACTCAGTACAGAAATAGTTACATAAATAATGGTGTGTTTTTATGAAAGAATGTTATTCAGTCTTTAAAAATAGTGTTTAAGAATTATTTATAACAACATGATACAATACTTGTGATATAATGTGAGTAAAAGTACACAGTAATATTGACCAATTAACAAATGCATGAATGAATAAACTATGTTTATAAGACATGAAAAAAATAACTCAAAGGAAGTATCTCAAAGTATTAACAGTAAAAGTTTATGATATGTACAGAGTACAGAGGGTCCCCCCCAAATTAAAATATTGAATTATCAATATCAAATATTGATCTATCAATCCCACTTCCAGGTATATACCTAAAATACTTCAAAGCAGGATCTCATAGAGCTATCTGCACACCCATCTTCATCATAGCATTATTCAGAATAGCAAAGAGCTGAAAGCAGCCCAAAGGTCCATCTACAGATGAGTGGATGTAGAAAATGTGGCTCCAACATCCAATGGAATGTTATAAAGCCTTAAAAAGATGAACCTCAAGGATATTATGCTAAGTGAAATAAGCCAGTCACAAAAGGACAAATTCTGAATGGTTCCACTCACAGGAAGTACCTGTAACAGTCAAAATCATAGAAACAGACATCAGAAAGACAGTTACCAAGTCTGGGGGGAGAGAGAAAAAGAGATAATGGAGGAGTAAGTGCTTGGTACATTTTGGTTTTGCAAAATGAAAAAGTCCTAGAAATCTGTGCACAACAATGTAAATATATTTAATACGACAGAACTGTACTCATAAAAACAGGTGAGATGGTACTTTGAATGTTTCTTTTTTTTTTTTTTAAGATTTATTTATTTATTTATGGGGCGGGTGGAGGGAGGGGAGCAGGTGGGCCACTTCTGTTGGTCTTTCATTTGTCTACTTTCATCCATCTTTGTTCTTTGGCCTGTGTGGGCCTCCCATCGCGGTGGCCTCTGTTGTCACAGAGCACCGGCTCTGGGTGCATGCGCTCCAGAGCTCTGGCTTGGTAATTGGACACATTGGTCCAGCCACTCCGCGGCACGTGGGATCTTCCCAGGCCAGGGATCGAACCGGTGCCCCTTGCACTGCAAGGCGATGTCCTTACCCACTGGACCACCAGGGAAGCCCACTTTGAATGTTTCTAATTACAATTTTAAAAACTCAGTACAGAAATAGTTACATAAATAATGGTGTGTTTTTATGAAAGAATGTTATTCAGTCTTTAAAAATAGTGTTTAAGAATTATTTATAACAACATGATACAATACTTGTGATATAATGTGAGTAAAAGTACACAGTAATATTGACCAATTAACAAATGCATGAATGAATAAACTATGTTTATAAGACATGAAAAAAATAACTAAAAGGAAGTATCTCAAAGTATTAACAGTAGACATGTTTGGATGAGGGATTATAGATAACTTACAGTTTAGTTTCTTATTTGTAGTTTTCCATACTTTATAATTATTTACAAATAACATTATTTTTATAATCATATAGAAGTTAAAAAATAAAAATTATTTTTTACTTTTATTTTATTGTGTTAACTCCACAAAAGCTTTCCTTTTTTAAACTTCTATATAATTATAAAGTGCAAAGTCCTGGGGAGCAAAGATGAAGAACCTGAAAGATATAAAAGCTCTCCATAGGCTTTCCATGGGCTCAGTCTAGGCAGATTATGAACTCCTTCCTTTGTGGCCTCAGCAACTAACCCCGTGCCCCAGCCTGGAGCCGAGTGGAGCCAAAATCCAGGTCAAAGTCACTTCCTCCCATCCCAACCTGGCATTTTTATCTCTCCTTTCACTATTCTTGAGTAGTAGTCACCTCTACCCTGATTTAGACCAAGTCAAGCTTGCTCTGTTGAGATGAATTACCTTATCATGAGGTCATATTTAACTGCTGGATGGGTCATAAAAAATTATGAGGATCTGAGCTATCACTCAGTACCTCCTGAGTTAGAACAGAAATGTCTGATTTTTAGAACCTTTAAACCATCTCTCTCCGGCACTACAAATGTAATCCCTTTGGTCGAATACTCTCATTCTGACTCCTCTTTGTGCTCCTTGTCCATGCAGAGCCCACCATCTCACCCGCCCACTGTTTGCTTCCCTGCTACTGTGTCCTCTGAAACCCCGAGCCACTGTGGACAGAGAGATTTCCTTCAACAAGAACATCCCTGGTTGCTCTCTCCATGTCCACGCCTCTCTCCATGTCCATGACAGAGCTCCAGCTTACCCCAAGTGCTCCACTTCCTCATGGTCCTATCTCTCATTTGGAGGCACTTTCTTGTCCATTCTTATGACCTTCACAGCCACCTAAGGTCTCAGAACTGGTTCCTCACCGTAACTCTTTCACCTTCACATATATAAAATGTCTCCTTCAACGTTTGTGTTGTGCTCTTCTGGTTGCTTTCACCAACAATCCCGTCTTCCAGAATGTTTATAAAAAACTATGTTTATAAGACATGAAAAAATAACTAAAAGGAAGTATCTCAAAGTATTAACAGTAGACATGTTTGGATGAGGGATTATAGATAACTTACAGTTTAGTTTCTTATTTGTAGTTTTCCATACTTTATAATTATTTACAAATAACATTATTTTTATAATCATATAGAAGTTAAAAAATAAAAATTATTTTTTACTTTTATTTTATTGTGTTAACTCCACAAAAGCTTTCCTTTTTTAAACTTCTATATAATTATAAAGTGCAAAGTCCTGGGGAGCAAAGATGAAGAACCTGAAAGATATAAAAGCTCTCCATAGGCTTTCCATGGGCTCAGTCTAGGCAGATTATGAACTCCTTCCTTTGTGGCCTCAGCAACTAACCCCGTGCCCCAGCCTGGAGCCGAGTGGAGCCAAAATCCAGGTCAAAGTCACTTCCTCCCATCCCAACCTGGCATTTTTATCTCTCCTTTCACTATTCTTGAGTAGTAGTCACCTCTACCCTGATTTAGACCAAGTCAAGCTTGCTCTGTTGAGATGAATTACCTTATCATGAGGTCATATTTAACTGCTGGATGGGTCATAAAAAATTATGAGGATCTGAGCTATCACTCAGTACCTCCTGAGTTAGAACAGAAATGTCTGATTTTTAGAACCTTTAAACCATCTCTCTCCGGCACTACAAATGTAATCCCTTTGGTCGAATACTCTCATTCTGACTCCTCTTTGTGCTCCTTGTCCATGCAGAGCCCACCATCTCACCCGCCCACTGTTTGCTTCCCTGCTACTGTGTCCTCTGAAACCCCGAGCCACTGTGGACAGAGAGATTTCCTTCAACAAGAACATCCCTGGTTGCTCTCTCCATGTCCACGCCTCTCCATGTCCATGACAGAGCTCCAGCTTACCCCAAGTGCTCCACTTCCTCATGGTCCTATCTCTCATTTGGAGGCACTTTCTTGTCCATTCTTATGACCTTCACAGCCACCTAAGGTCTCAGAACTGGTTCCTCACCGTAACTCTTTCACCTTCACATATATAAAATGTCTCCTTCAACGTTTGTGTTGTGCTCTTCTGGTTGCTTTCACCAACAATCAGCCAGTTGCTTATCCACATTCTGTGAGTTGTCTGGAATCCAACCTGAGGTAAAGATGACTTTTGTGCTCAGGAGGATGAGTAATCCTATACCACATCCTCAGAGCACTTGGCCTTTACCAGTTCTATAATCCCTCCCGGTCAAGGACACACCCTGGGGCCAGTCAACAGTCACAACAACTCCACCTCATTCCAGGGCCTTTTATTTGCTTCACAACTGTTTAGCTCAGACCTGGACATGTTGGCTTCCCTTCCAGTTTCCCTCACAATCCCTTCTCTGCACTCACACTGCTAGCCTAGTCATTTTGTTTACTAATCTTGCAAAATCTAAACCCAAGATAAGTCAACACCATTTTACTCTTCACTTTCAATCTGCTCCTGAATTATGATACAGAAGGCAAGGGAGATCGTTGATGGACTGGAGAAACATGTGGGTTGGGATAGTAACAAGTGGGGTGAAAAGTTCAACTGTGATTGAAAAGGTAAATTTATAGAGACACCAATTCACATTGTTGTATGATCTCTACTGTCCCAGGGTAGGAATGAAACACACAAATGGTTGGATTGAGGGTTGTGCAGTAACAAGTGAGCAGAATGACAAGACAATAAAGGAAATGAGATTGAAGCAAAGGACCATAGTATCTAGACTGAAGATGAAAGGGAGGGAAAACATGACAACTTCTGTTCCTAGTATGCTGTGTCCCTCCAGCTTTTTCTTTTTCTTTTTTTGGTATATGAGAACCTGACACAGTGCTAAGATCCAGAGTGTTCAAAACAAGAGCCTGCAGATCAGCCTAACTAAGGCAGCAAAATTGGTACTATCTTTTCTGGACCATTCACCACCCACAAAGATGTGACTGTGGTGATGTGAATGTGTCAGTTGATAAGGGCCAGGGGATATATTTCATTGTTCATAATGAGATTAATAATTTAATAGTGTAGGCTTCAGGCAGACCAACCAGAGTTTTAATTTTGCCCTGCTACATATTAACTATAATAACCAGGTAAATTACTCACTTTGGTTTCTTTATCTATAAAGTGAGGACAACTGCTGTGAGGACTGAGCGATGTCTTGGGCTATTGTTAGTAGTATTATTGTAATAATACAATAGCAAAGAAGGTTCATACTTTCCCAGGAATTTCTAATTTCTAACTTAACATCTAGCACAAAAGATTAAGATCTTTGACTATACTACAAAGCAACAGTCATCAAGACAGTACAATACTGGCACAAAAACAGAAATACAGATCAATGGAACCAGATCGAGAACACAGAGATAAACCCACACACCTATGGGTACCTTATTTTTGACAAAGGAGGCGAAACTATAAAATGGGACAAAGACAGCCTCTTCAACAAATGGTGCTGGGAAAACTGGACAGCTGCGTGCAAAAAAATGAAGCTGGGACATTCCCTGACACCATACACAAAGATCAACTCAAAATGGATTAAAGGCCTAAATGTAAGACCAGAAACCCTAAAACTCTTAGAGGAGAATATAGGCAAAACACTCAAGGACATAAATCAAAGCAAGATCTTCTCTGACTCACCTGCTGAATAGTGGAACTGAAAAGAAAAATGAACATGTGGGACCTAATGAAACTTCAAAGCTTTTGTACAGCAAAAGAAACTACAAAAAAGCTGAACAGACAACCCACAGAATGGGAGAAAATCATAGCAAATGAAACAACAGACAAAGAATTCATCTCCAAAATCTAGATTGAAGCAAGGGACGATGGTATCTAGACTGAGGATGAAAGGGAGGGAAAAGATGACAACTGCTGTTCCTAGTATGCTGTGTCCCTCCAGCTTTTCTTTTCTTTTTGGTATATGAGAACCTGACACAGTGCTAAGATCCAGAGTGTTCAAAACAAGAGCCTGCAGATCAGCCTAACTAAGGCAGCAAAATTGGTACTATCTTTTCTGGACCATTCACCACCCACAAAGATGTGACTGTGGTGATGTGAATGTGTCAGTTGATAAGGGCCAGGGGATATATTTCATTGTTCATAATGAGATTAATAATTTAATAGTGTAGGCTTCAGGCAGACCAACCAGAGTTTTAATTTTGCCCTGCTACATATTAACTATAATAACCAGGTAAATTACTCACTTTGGTTTCTTTATCTATAAAGTGAGGACAACTGCTGTGAGGACTGAGCGATGTCTTGGGCTATTGTTAGTAGTATTATTGTAATAATACAATAGCAAAGAAGGTTCATACTTTCCCAGGAATTTCTAATTTCTAACTTAACATCTAGCACAAAAGATTAAGATCTTTGACTATACTACAAAGCAACAGTCATCAAGACAGTACAATACTGGCACAAAAACAGAAATACAGATCAATGGAACCAGATCGAGAACACAGAGATAAACCCACACACCTATGGGTACCTTATTTTTGACAAAGGAGGCGAAACTATAAAATGGGACAAAGACAGCCTCTTCAACAAATGGTGCTGGGAAAACTGGACAGCTGCGTGCAAAAAAATGAAGCTGGGACATTCCCTGACACCATACACAAAGATCAACTCAAAATGGATTAAAGGCCTAAATGTAAGACCAGAAACCCTAAAACTCTTAGAGGAGAATATAGGCAAAACACTCAAGGACATAAATCAAAGCAAGATCTTCTCTGACTCACCTGCTGAATAGTGGAACTGAAAAGAAAAATGAACATGTGGGACCTAATGAAACTTCAAAGCTTTTGTACAGCAAAAGAAACTACAAAAAAGCTGAACAGACAACCCACAGAATGGGAGAAAATCATAGCAAATGAAACAACAGACAAAGAATTCATCTCCAAAATCTACAAGCAACCCAGACAACTCAACATCGGAAAAATGAACAACCCAATCAAAACATGGGAAAAGGACCTAAACAGACACCTCTCCAAAGAGGACATACAGATGGCCCAAAAGCACATGAAACGATGCTCAGCCTTGCTTATCAGTAGAGAAATGCGAATCAAAACTACAATGAGATATCACTTCACACCCTTCAGAATGGCCATCATCAACAAACTGGCAGACAATAAATGCTGGAGAGGGTGCGGAGAAAAGGGAACCCTCTTGCGTTGCTGGTGGGAATGTAAATTGATACAGCTGCTGTGGAAGACAGTATGGAGATTCCTTAAAAGACTAAAAATAGAAGCCCCATATGACCCAGCAATCCCACTCTTAGGCTTCTACCCTGAGGAAATCAAAACTGAAAGAAACACCTGTACTCCAACGTTCCTTGCAGCTCTCTATACAATAGCTAGAACATGGAAGCAACTTAGATGTCCATTGACGAATGAACTGATACAAAAGCTTTGGTACATATATACAATGGAATACTACACAGCTGTAAAAAGAAATGCAGAAGAATCAGCCCTAATGAGGTGGCTGGATCTATAACCTATCATAAGAAATGAAGTCAGTCAAAAAGAGAAGGACAAGTACAATACACTAACACATATATATGGAATCTAGTAAGATGGTGATGATGGCACATGCAGTGAAGCAATGGAGAGACAGACATGGACAGTGGACATACGGACATTGTGGGGAAGGAACAGTGGGTGGGAGGCGTAAAGGAAGTAGCATGAAGGCCTGTACTATCATATGTGAAGAAAATAGCTATACTCATTGCTCTGTGAGAAAAGGGGATCCTGCAGGGGCTCTGTGTGATGGCCTGGAGGGGTGGGACGGGGGGAAGGATATACATATGGCTAATCTGGGAACATACATATCTGTAAACAACAAAACTCTGTGAAAGATAAAAGTAAAATAAAAGCTTTTTAAAAATGGTAAAATAAAAATTTAGAGAAAAAAAGATTAAGATCTTCAATAACTCATATTATCCAAATTTAACTCAGTCAAAACCTTCTGATATTTTCCTATGGACTCTTACTCCAGTGTGACTGTATCTCATTAGGAGACTTATGTGTTCCTATGTATCTTCTCTTTTTGTTGATCTCATCCAGACCCATGGTTATAAATACCATCCATACATGGATAGCTCTCTAATTTATATCTCACTTGGATCTCTCCTATGATCTTCAGACTCATAGGTCCAACTGTATCTAACTTATATTAAACATAAATTTAAAATATTAATATAGTTAAAGACTAGTTTATTTTTATATGTAAAACTCTTTTGCACAGGCAACGAAAGAAAAAATAGGTAAAACTGAATTCCATCAAAACTTAACATAAAAGGATATAATCAACAGAGTAAAAAGGCAGTCTGTGGAATGAGAGAAAATATTTGGAAACCATACATCTTATATGGAGTTAATAGCCAGGATATAAAAAAGAACTTCTACAACAAAACAGCAAAAAAACCAAATAACTCAATTAGAACAGGCAAAGGATTTGAAAAGACATTTCTTCAAAGAAAATACACAAATGACCAATAAGCACATGAAATGATGTGCAACATTACTAATCATCTGGGAAATACAAATCAAAATCACAATGAGATATTACTTTGTACCTTCTTACTAATAGAATAGTTACTATTTTTAAAAATGAGAGAAAATAACAAGTGTCAAGGAGGACCTTGTTGCACTGTTGGTGAAGATGTAAAATGGTGATGTCCCTGTGGAAAACAGTATGGCAGTTCCTCCAAAAATTAAACATAGGGTTACCTTATAGTCCAGAAACTCTATTCTATATGGATACTCAAAGAAACAAAAGCATGAGCTTGAAGAGATATTTATACACCTATGTTCACATTATACACAACAGTCAAAAGATGGAAGTAATCCACGTGTCCACTGACAGATGAATGGAAAAACCAATGGTGGACTATCATCCATATGATGGACTATCACTCAGTCTTTAAAAGGAAGAAAATTCTACACACTCTATAGATGAACCTTGCAGACACTACATGTACTGAAATAAGCAGTCACAAAGGACAAATACTGTATGGTTCCATTTATATGAGATACATAGAAAGGCCAAATTCACAGACAGAAAGTAGAAGGTGGTTGCTAGGGGCTGTGGAGAGTGGGGAATGGGCAGTTACTGTTTAATGGACACAAAGTTTCAATTTTGCAAGATGAAAAGAGTTTGTGATGGTTGTAAAACACCATAAACATACTTAACGCCACTGGACTGTGCACTAAAACAGAGTTACAATGATAAATTTTATGTGTATTTTACCATAATAAATTTTTAAAAATTAAAGTAAAACTGAATTCCATCAAAACTTAACATAAAAGGATATAATCAACAGAGTAAAAAGGCAGTCTGTGGAATGAGAGAAAATATTTGGAAACCATACATCTTATATGGAGTTAATAGCCAGGATATAAAAAAGAACTTCTACAACAAAACAGCAAAAAAACCAAATAACTCAATTAGAACAGGCAAAGGATTTGAAAAGACATTTCTTCAAAGAAAATACACAAATGACCAATAAGCACATGAAATGATGTGCAACATTACTAATCATCTGGGAAATACAAATCAAAATCACAATGAGATATTACTTTGTACCTTCTTACTAATAGAATAGTTACTATTTTTAAAAATGAGAGAAAATAACAAGTGTCAAGGAGGACCTTGTTGCACTGTTGGTGAAGATGTAAAATGGTGATGTCCCTGTGGAAAACAGTATGGCAGTTCCTCCAAAAATTAAACATAGGGTTACCTTATAGTCCAGAAACTCTATTCTATATGGATACTCAAAGAAACAAAAGCATGAGCTTGAAGAGATATTTATACACCTATGTTCACATTATACACAACAGTCAAAAGATGGAAGTAATCCACGTGTCCACTGACAGATGAATGGAAAAACCAATGGTGGACTATCATCCATATGATGGACTATCACTCAGTCTTTAAAAGGAAGAAAATTCTACACACTCTATAGATGAACCTTGCAGACACTACATGTACTGAAATAAGCAGTCACAAAGGACAAATACTGTATGGTTCCATTTATATGAGATACATAGAAAGGCCAAATTCACAGACAGAAAGTAGAAGGTGGTTGCTAGGGGCTGTGGAGAGTGGGGAATGGGCAGTTACTGTTTAATGGACACAAAGTTTCAATTTTGCAAGATGAAAAGAGTTTGTGATGGTTGTAAAACACCATAAACATACTTAACGCCACTGGACTGTGCACTAAAACAGAGTTACAATGATAAATTTTATGTGTATTTTACCATAATAAATTTTTAAAAATTAAAGTAAAACTTTTAATTTTCCAAATTCCCCACCCCACCCAACTTCCTCATTCCAACAACTGGCACCAGGTTTTGCTTAAGTCAAAAACCAGGAGTCAAAACTCTTAGAGGAGAATATAGGCAAAACCCTCAAGGACATAAATCAAAGCAAGATCTTCTCTGACCCACCTACTAAAATAGCGGAACTGAAAAGAAAAATGAACATGTGGGACCTCATGAAACTTAAAAGCTTTTGTACAGCAAAAGAAATTACAAAAAAGCTCAACAGACACCCCACAGAGTGGGAGAAAATCATAGCAAATGAAACAACAGACAAAGAATTTATCTCCAAAATCTACAAGCAACTCAGACAACTCAGCACAGGAAAAACGAACAACCCAATCAAAAAATGGGAAAAAGACCTAAAGAGACGCCTCTCCAAAGAGGACATACAGATGGCCCAAAAGCACATGAAACAATGCTCAACCTCGCTTATTATTAGAGAAATGCAAATTAATACCACAATGAGATGTCACCTCACACCCGTCAGAATGGCCATCATCAAAAAATCTGCAGACAATAAATGCTGGAGAGGGTGCGGAGAAAAGGGAACCCTCTTGCGTTGCTGGTGGGAATGTAAATTGATACAGCCTCTATGGAAGATAGTATGAAGATTTCTTAAAAAACTAAAAATAGAAGCACCCTATGACCCAGCAATCCCACTCTTAGGCTTATATCCTGATGAAAACAAAACTGGAAACTGTACCCCAATGTTCACTCAGTCTTTAAAAGGAAGAAAATTCTACACACTCTATAGATGAACCTTGCAGACACTACATGTACTGAAATAAGCAGTCACAAAGGACAAATACTGTATGGTTCCATTTATATGAGATACATAGAAAGGCCAAATTCACAGACAGAAAGTAGAAGGTGGTTGCTAGGGGCTGTGGAGAGTGGGGAATGGGCAGTTACTGTTTAATGGACACAAAGTTTCAATTTTGCAAGATGAAAAGAGTTTGTGATGGTTGTAAAACACCATAAACATACTTAACGCCACTGGACTGTGCACTAAAACAGAGTTACAATGATAAATTTTATGTGTATTTTACCATAATAAATTTTTAAAAATTAAAGTAAAACTTTTAATTTTCCAAATTCCCCACCCCACCCAACTTCCTCATTCCAACAACTGGCACCAGGTTTTGCTTAAGTCAAAAACCAGGAGTCAAAACTCTTAGAGGAGAATATAGGCAAAACCCTCAAGGACATAAATCAAAGCAAGATCTTCTCTGACCCACCTACTAAAATAGCGGAACTGAAAAGAAAAATGAACATGTGGGACCTCATGAAACTTAAAAGCTTTTGTACAGCAAAAGAAATTACAAAAAAGCTCAACAGACACCCCACAGAGTGGGAGAAAATCATAGCAAATGAAACAACAGACAAAGAATTTATCTCCAAAATCTACAAGCAACTCAGACAACTCAGCACAGGAAAAACGAACAACCCAATCAAAAAATGGGAAAAAGACCTAAAGAGACGCCTCTCCAAAGAGGACATACAGATGGCCCAAAAGCACATGAAACAATGCTCAACCTCGCTTATTATTAGAGAAATGCAAATTAATACCACAATGAGATGTCACCTCACACCCGTCAGAATGGCCATCATCAAAAAATCTGCAGACAATAAATGCTGGAGAGGGTGCGGAGAAAAGGGAACCCTCTTGCGTTGCTGGTGGGAATGTAAATTGATACAGCCTCTATGGAAGATAGTATGAAGATTTCTTAAAAAACTAAAAATAGAAGCACCCTATGACCCAGCAATCCCACTCTTAGGCTTATATCCTGATGAAATCAAAACTGAAAGAAGCACCTGTACCCCAATGTTCATTGCAGCTCTCTATACAATAGCCAGAACTTGGAAACAACCTAGATGTCCATCGACGAATGAATGGATCCAGAAGCTCTGGTACATATATACAATGGAATACTACTCAGCTGTTAAAAGAAATGCAGAAGACTCAGTCCTAATGAAGTGGCTGGCTCTAGAACTTATCATAAAAAGTGAAGTAAGTCAAAAAGAGAAAGACAACTACAGTATACTAACACACATATATGGAATCTAATAGGATAGTCTTGATAACACACGCAGTGAACACATGGAAAAACAGACAGAGCATAGACATAGGGACATTGTGGGGAAGAAATAGGGAGGGGGAAGCATGGAGGAAGTAACAAGGAAACCTATAGTGTTATGTGTGGAAAAAATAGCTAGTGTCATAGTGCTAAGGGAACAGGAGTGCTTACAATGGCTTGGGGCGAAGGTCTGGAGGGGTGGAATGGGGGGATCTGGGCGGGTGGGGACCATGGATATGCATATGACTGATCTGGGAACATACATGTCTGTGAACAACAAAACTCTGTAAAACCTTTAAAATAAAGAAAAAAAAAAAGAATGACTGAAATAATTCAGCTGTAGAGAAATGGATTTGAACTAATGTAATATAAACTATAATATAAAATGGAAATTATATGGAAAATAAAGCAGCCAGAGTACTCTTTTTAGGATAGAAATCACACCTTTCTCTGCTTAAAAATACTCTGACGGGCTTCCTGGTGATCCAGTGGGTGAAGAGTGAGTCTGCTTTGCAGGGCAAGGCACCAATTCGATCCCTGGCCCAGGAAGATCCCACGTGCTGTGGAGCTGCGGACCAGTGATTAGAGAAATGCAAATTAATACCACAATGAGATGTCACCTCACACCCGTCAGAATGGCCATCATCAAAAAATCTGCAGACAATAAATGCTGGAGAGGGTGCGGAGAAAAGGGAACCCTCTTGCGTTGCTGGTGGGAATGTAAATTGATACAGCCTCTATGGAAGATAGTATGAAGATTTCTTAAAAAACTAAAAATAGAAGCACCCTATGACCCAGCAATCCCACTCTTAGGCTTATATCCTGATGAAATCAAAACTGAAAGAAGCACCTGTACCCCAATGTTCATTGCAGCTCTCTATACAATAGCCAGAATTTGGGAAACAACCTAGATGTCCATCGACGAATGAATGGATCCAGAAGCTCTGGTACATATATACAATGGAATACTACTCAGCTGTTAAAAGAAATGCAGAAGACTCAGTCCTAATGAAGTGGCTGGCTCTAGAACTTATCATAAAAAGTGAAGTAAGTCAAAAAGAGAAAGACAACTACAGTATACTAACACACATATATGGAATCTAATAGGATAGTCTTGATAACACACGCAGTGAACACATGGAAAAACAGACAGAGCATAGACATAGGGACATTGTGGGGAAGAAATAGGGAGGGGGAAGCATGGAGGAAGTAACAAGGAAACCTATAGTGTTATGTGTGGAAAAAATAGCTAGTGTCATAGTGCTAAGGGAACAGG
The DNA here is from genome assembly GCA_022376925.1 of Tragulus kanchil. Classification (NCBI taxonomy): domain Eukaryota; kingdom Metazoa; phylum Chordata; class Mammalia; order Artiodactyla; family Tragulidae; genus Tragulus; species Tragulus kanchil. The sequence goes on along the minus strand of JAIOJX010000029.1, from coordinate 47,822,973 downwards.
AGTGCTTACAATGGCTTGGGGCGAAGGTCTGAGGGTGGAATGGGGGGATCTGGGCGGGTGGGGACCATGGATATGCATATGACTGATCTGGGAACATACATGTCTGTGAACAACAAAACTCTGTAAAACCTTTAAAATAAAGAATAAAAAAAAAAAGAATGACTGAAATAATTCAGCTGTAGAGAAATGGATTTGAACTAATGTAATATAAACTATAATATAAAATGGAAATTATATGGAAAATAAAGCAGCCAGAGTACTCTTTTTAGGATAGAAATCACACCTTTCTCTGCTTAAAAATACTCTGACGGGGCTTCCCTGGTGATCCAGTGGGTGAAGAGTGAGTCTGCTTTGCAGGGCAAGGGGCACCAATTCGATCCCTGGCCCAGGAAGATCCCACGTGCTGTGGAGCTGCTGGACCAGTGTGTTCAATTACGAGCCAGTGCTCTGGAGCGCATGCGCCCAGAGCTGGTGCACTGCAGTGAAAGAGGCCACTGCAATGGGAGGCCCACATAGGCCAAAGAATAAAGATAGGTGAAAAAAATAAATAAAAATGAAAAAGAGGCCAAAATTAAAAAGAAAAACACTCTTTGACAGGTTCTCATTGCACCGCATGAAATTCAAACTCCTTGTCACTCTCTGGAAGGCACTACTAGATGGTCTGGCCTCTTGCCAACGTCTCTGACCTTATGCCCCACCACCACTCACTTTGATCACTATGTTCCAGTCACACTCATCTTCCCTCTGTTGTTCAACCCCCTACGTGCGCGCCCTCACCTCACAGCCTTTGCACTTGCTGCTTCTCTGCTTGGAACACTGTCTTCCCACTTCCTCACATGATAGGCTTCTCATCCCTGTGTCTCAGCTTAGATATCACATTATTAGAAAAATGCTCACTCACCATTCAGTCTAAAGTAGCCACCCACCGACTGCCACTCTTCACACTCTCGTGCTCTTTATCTCTACTTAGTACTTGACCACTATTTGAAACTCATATTTATTTTCACAAGTTTATGGTTGGTTTCACCATCTGAGCTTCATGAGAACAGAAATCATGTGCCTTTCTCAATTCCAGAACAAGGTTTGGCATACAGCCTAATCAAATATTTGCTGAATGAATGAATGAAGAAGTAAATAAAATTAATGATTCAATTTTCCTTCTATGTCACACATGTTCATAAAAGCCTTTAGGGAAAACTTTTATTTTTTTTATTTTTTGGCCACTTCTGTTGGTCTTTCATTTATTCATTCTCATCCATCTTTGTTCTTTGGCCTGTGTGGGCCTCCCATTGCAGTGGCCTCTCTCACTGCAAAGCACCGGCTCTGGGTACATGCACTCCAGAGCTCCGGCTCTGTAGCTGGACATATCAGTCTAGCCACTCCACAGCACGTGGGATCTTCCCAGGCCAGGGATCGAACTGGCATCCCCTGCATTGCAAGGCAGTGTCCTTACCCACTGGACCACCAGGGAAGCCCCGGGGAAAACTTTTAATTTCTAATATTAGCTGTCACTAAGGTCTGTTCCATCTATTCTAGAAAGTGATAACCAGTCTTTAAAATTCACATCTCATTTAATATAGGCATACCCGAAGGCAACAAGTTTACATTCCTACCCCCACTTTTGTGGCATTAAGTAATTATTTATGTGAAAATTTTAAGCTCTCATAAGTCTCTTAAAACCAGATTGTGGGTTTTTATATTGGAAATTACACTCATTCAAAGGAAAAACCTGGACATCTAAGTCCTTCACAAATTGTTCAAAGTATTTGATTATGTCGTTTTTTCATCTGCAGAGTGTTTCAAGGCTCATTCTCTTCACAATCAGTTACCTATCTGTCCAGGCCAAAATAGTTTAGCACAAATGTGATTTCTCAAGCCCTTCTATTTGTGCAACTCTAATCTCCAGCCACAGCTGGGCTCATGAACATAGACTTCTCTTTTTTTCCCGAAATGTGTCTGCAATGAACACCTGGAGAACAGCACAAAAGTGCTGCACATCCACTGACAACTGAAGTCCTGCCTGCCAAGCTCAGCTGCATCTGCTCTTCTGTGCCCAAAACGCTGATACACCTGAGCGATGACATGCCTTTTGGGACTGATGACGTGGACAGACTCCAGTTCCTTCACTCTTAGTGTTTTGAGGCCAAGGCAACGTCTCATAGAGATCTTGGCAACAAGAGTTATTTTAGATTGTACTCATGGTCCGCCTTCTATGAAGTCCATACATAATCTGTGGGATCAACTAACAAGGATGGACAGACCCTCTGAATTCTCCTCTATTTTGATGCAGAAGCTCTAATAGTCATCCAAGCCTGGACTCTCTACTCGTTTTTTTTTTTTTCCCCCCTTAAAGAGTTCTTTCTTTAGAGCCTTCCTCTTCCTCAGGCAAGTAAGCACTTACTGCTTTATCCCACACAACCTACAGACATGTCCAAAGGTGCTTCTTTAAGGTTAGTAATCAAAATAAAACCATTAGTTATGGCTAATAATTATTTCACACTTTATGTGTCCTAATTAGTTCACACTTGATGTGCTCTGAGTTAAGCAGTATCATCTAGGAAACTGAGGCTTGAAAAATTTTAAAAACTGCCAAGTTAGGATTTGAAGGAGTCAGCAACGGAATACTGATCTTTATACAGAGGTAATGCTTTTAACCAATACACCATGCTGTGTCTTATCACAGAAATATATTGTAAAGCTTATCTGTAAAATTCTATTCTGTTGTTTAGAAGGTAAAACCAATAAGCAGTTACAGAAGTTTATTATTCTGTATTTTAATTTGACATATTATTCAATAATCTATGTATTAGTTATATATTGCTGCATACCAAAGTACTCCAAAATTTAGCAGCTTAAGACAATGAACTTTTATCTCTTACAACTGATGAAGTTCAGGAATCTGGGAGTTACCTTAGCTGGGTGGTGCTGACTCAAGTTTTCTCATGAAGCTGCAGTCAAGCTATTGGCTTGGGCTTCAGTCATCTGAAGAATCAGTTGATGCTGAAGTTGCTGCTCACAGGTTCACTCACATCAGGTCAGAGTGTCTTGCTTCCTTATTGGTGGTTGACAGGAGTCTTCATTCTTTGCCATCACCTGGGACAGTCAAAGGGCTACTTATAATATGGCAGACAGCTTGGTTTTCCCAAAGAAAAAGACAGAGAGAAAAGGATGAGGAGGCACCTAAAAGGAAGGTCACTTTAAAATGTTATCACTGAAGTGAAGAAATACCACTTGTGCTTTATGCTGTTGGTCACATAGACCAATCCTGATACTAAGTGAGAGGAGCCTACACTCTGCCCTCATGAAGTCATCAATCTGTGGGATCAACTAACAAGGATGGACAGACCCTCTGAATTCTCCTCTATTTTGATGCAGAAGCTCTAATAGTCATCCAAGCCTGGACTCTCTACTCGTTTTTTTTTTTTTCCCCCCTTAAAGAGTTCTTTCTTTAGAGCCTTCCTCTTCCTCAGGCAAGTAAGCACTTACTGCTTTATCCCACACAACCTACAGACATGTCCAAAGGTGCTTCTTTAAGGTTAGTAATCAAAATAAAACCATTAGTTATGGCTAATAATTATTTCACACTTTATGTGTCCTAATTAGTTCACACTTGATGTGCTCTGAGTTAAGCAGTATCATCTAGGAAACTGAGGCTTGAAAAATTTTAAAAACTGCCAAGTTAGGATTTGAAGGAGTCAGCAACGGAATACTGATCTTTATACAGAGGTAATGCTTTTAACCAATACACCATGCTGTGTCTTATCACAGAAATATATTGTAAAGCTTATCTGTAAAATTCTATTCTGTTGTTTAGAAGGTAAAACCAATAAGCAGTTACAGAAGTTTATTATTCTGTATTTTAATTTGACATATTATTCAATAATCTATGTATTAGTTATATATTGCTGCATACCAAAGTACTCCAAAATTTAGCAGCTTAAGACAATGAACTTTTATCTCTTACAACTGATGAAGTTCAGGAATCTGGGAGTTACCTTAGCTGGGTGGTGCTGACTCAAGTTTTCTCATGAAGCTGCAGTCAAGCTATTGGCTTGGGCTTCAGTCATCTGAAGAATCAGTTGATGCTGAAGTTGCTGCTCACAGGTTCACTCACATCAGGTCAGAGTGTCTTGCTTCCTTATTGGTGGTTGACAGGAGTCTTCATTCTTTGCCATCACCTGGGACAGTCAAAGGGCTACTTATAATATGGCAGACAGCTTGGTTTTCCCAAAGAAAAAGACAGAGAGAAAAGGATGAGGAGGCACCTAAAAGGAAGGTCACTTTAAAATGTTATCACTGAAGTGAAGAAATACCACTTGTGCTTTATGCTGTTGGTCACATAGACCAATCCTGATACTAAGTGAGAGGAGCCTACACAAACACATGAATACTATCAACCAAAAAAAAAAGAGAGAGAGAGAAAAAAAAACCAAAATACAGGAGGCTGTAAATAAGAAAAGAATTTACTTGGGGTCTTAAGAATTGCAATTTGGGAGACACAAATTAGGGTAACTGCGGTGCCCATGGATCAAAGAACAAGTCAAAACAAGGAGGGTCTTGGAATGCAAGACCCTTACTGTCCTCCCCTTCCCCGGGCCATAGGACACCGCCCAATCCTTAAGACCCCTCTGCCCCTCCTTGGACCTTACTGTCTTTCCCTCGTGCTGTAGTCATCACTCTACTTCACCCAGTAGACTGTCCAATCAGCAATGACCCTTAAGATCCCTATGCCACTCCTTAGACCCCAGGTATAAAATGGGTCAAAGACCCCTGCTTAGGGTCAGTTCTCCTTTGAGCCAACCCGCTGTTCTAGCAGCTTCTTCCACTTTAACAGCATCGATTCTCCCTAAACCAGCCCGCTGTACTGGCAGTGACTCTCCCTTCCACCACTCTAATACATTCTTCTCACTGTGCTTGTGTCTGGAAATTCTTTCCCAACCCTCGCATGGACCTCAACAGTAACCTTAAAGGAGCATTCCATAGAAGAGAAAGAGCCAGGGGCTTATAAAGACAAAAAGGCAATGGAGGTGGTTAAAAGTTGTCTGACAGGAATTGTAACTGACTGATGCAAGTCAGAAAGCAGTTGACCTTAAGGAACCATGAGCTGTTTTAGGGTAGGAGTCTTATAAGTAGATAGACTATCACAAGTTAATTCAGGGTAAGGGTCCTAATAATTAGCTTGAGTTTCTGGTAGATGTTCTGGATGACTTCATTAGGTCAAAAGGTCAGATTCCATTCAGACTGAGATGTCCATAAATCAGACTTCTTTAATGGCCTCTGACTCCATTTATAAAACTCTCTTAGCAATAATGACTTTGTTTTGATTTTTGTTACATAATACCACGACACAAGGATCATTGTGTACAATCTTGGAGACCAATTATCACATCTGTTAACATTTTAATTCATTTAAATGGAAAGCACAATGATCAAAAAAAAATGATAATAAGTGAGAGGAGCCTACACAAACACATGAATACTATCAACCAAAAAAAAAAGAGAGAGAGAGAAAAAAAAACCAAAATACAGGAGGCTGTAAATAAGAAAAGAATTTACTTGGGGTCTTAAGAATTGCAATTTGGGAGACACAAATTAGGGTAACTGCGGTGCCCATGGATCAAAGAACAAGTCAAAACAAGGAGGGTCTTGGAATGCAAGACCCTTACTGTCCTCCCCTTCCCCGGGCCATAGGACACCGCCCAATCCTTAAGACCCCTCTGCCCCTCCTTGGACCTTACTGTCTTTCCCTCGTGCTGTAGTCATCACTCTACTTCACCCAGTAGACTGTCCAATCAGCAATGACCCTTAAGATCCCTATGCCACTCCTTAGACCCCAGGTATAAAATGGGTCAAAGACCCCTGCTTAGGGTCAGTTCTCCTTTGAGCCAACCCGCTGTTCTAGCAGCTTCTTCCACTTTAACAGCATCGATTCTCCCTAAACCAGCCCGCTGTACTGGCAGTGACTCTCCCTTCCACCACTCTAATACATTCTTCTCACTGTGCTTGTGTCTGGAAATTCTTTCCCAACCCTCGCATGGACCTCAACAGTAACCTTAAAGGAGCATTCCATAGAAGAGAAAGAGCCAGGGGCTTATAAAGACAAAAAGGCAATGGAGGTGGTTAAAAGTTGTCTGACAGGAATTGTAACTGACTGATGCAAGTCAGAAAGCAGTTGACCTTAAGGAACCATGAGCTGTTTTAGGGTAGGAGTCTTATAAGTAGATAGACTATCACAAGTTAATTCAGGGTAAGGGTCCTAATAATTAGCTTGAGTTTCTGGTAGATGTTCTGGATGACTTCATTAGGTCAAAAGGTCAGATTCCATTCAGACTGAGATGTCCATAAATCAGACTTCTTTAATGGCCTCTGACTCCATTTATAAAACTCTCTTAGCAATAATGACTTTGTTTTGATTTTTGTTACATAATACCACGACACAAGGATCATTGTGTACAATCTTGGAGACCAATTATCACATCTGTTAACATTTTAATTCATTTAATCTAGGGTCCTAATCCTGAATCTGCTATCTACCATATAAATCACTTTTCTCTTACCTATTAAGTAAGAATATCCTAATTCAGAATCTCGAGGGTTAAAAGGATTCGGGTAACTGATTCAGATTCTGAGTTCAACCTCTCTTTTGAAAAGATGCAATTCAAATAATAATAGCATTCAGAGAATAATCCCTGCCCCACCAAGGACTGGAAGGCCCTGAGTTGCTCTTGGCTTTGTGCATGTGGACAAGCCATCTATGAGAAATGGTTTCTTTTCTTTTCAAGATCTGCAGCTTTTTTGGTAGCCTACTGAACTTTTTCCAAACCCTTTCAGGTCTGTTTTCTGATCTCCAACTGATATTTCTTAAAATAAGATTTTTCACTTTGTTTGGTCTGGGCACTAGTCAGCATTTTCCTCATAGAAGATTTCATTTATTTTGAAACATAAAGCCAATTCTGAGTTGATAAAAGAGAAAAGCTTATGTTCAAAAGTGTGCTTTTCCTGTCTATTCGTTGAGATAAGATATTAGAAAGAACTAAGTACATTTAATCCTAGCCAGGCTGGCAAGAATATTGGACAGTAAGTAAATGAAGTGATTAAGACATGTGCTAAGAATTTGAACCTAACTTGAAATATCTACTGCGTTTTATGGAAATGCTTATTTCTTTGAGCAAAACATGCTGGCAGGGATAGCTTCTCCTTCTCTGTTTTTATTTTCAATGTAGAATACATCACTACTAGTTTTCCCAACAGGTTATATTTAAAAGCATACGTTTAGTTCTCTATCATTAAGCCACTATTATTTTTTTAGCCACTATTATTATAAACAGGAAAATGCTTCAATGTTAAATTTAGCAACCCTAATTCTTACAGGCCTTAGAGCAGTGCTGTCCAACAGTAAGAGTCCACAAGCTACATGTGGCTATTGAGCTCTTCAAGTATAGTTAATCTGAACTGAAATGTGATATAAAATACATACTGGATTCTTATGATTTAGTATGAAAATTTTTAAAATATAAGATTACTTATATTTAATGTGCAATAATGACTTTGTTTTGATTTGTTACATAATACCACGACACAAGGATCATTGTGTACAATCTTGGAGACCAATTATCACATCTGTTAACATTTTAATTCATTTAATCTAGGGTCCTAATCCTGAATCTGCTATCTACCATATAAATCACTTTTCTCTTACCTATTAAGTAAGAATATCCTAATTCAGAATCTCGAGGGTTAAAAGGATTCGGGTAACTGATTCAGATTCTGAGTTCAACCTCTTTTTTGAAAAGATGCAATTCAAATAATAATAGCATTCAGAGAATAATCCCTGCCCCACCAAGGACTGGAAGGCCCTGAGTTGCTCTTGGCTTTGTGCATGTGGACAAGCCATCTATGAGAAATGGTTTCTTTTCTTTTCAAGATCTGCAGCTTTTTTGGTAGCCTACTGAACTTTTTCCAAACCCTTTCAGGTCTGTTTTCTGATCTCCAACTGATATTTCTTAAAATAAGATTTTTCACTTTGTTTGGTCTGGGCACTAGTCAGCATTTTCCTCATAGAAGATTTCATTTATTTTGAAACATAAAGCCAATTCTGAGTTGATAAAAGAAAAGCTTATGTTCAAAAGTGTGCTTTTCCTGTCTATTCGTTGAGATAAGATATTAGAAAGAACTAAGTACATTTAATCCTAGCCAGGCTGGCAAGAATATTGGACAGTAAGTAAATGAAGTGATTAAGACATGTGCTAAGAATTTGAACCTAACTTGAAATATCTACTGCGTTTTATGGAAATGCTTATTTCTTTGAGCAAAACATGCTGGCAGGGATAGCTTCTCCTTCTCTGTTTTTATTTTCAATGTAGAATACATCACTACTAGTTTTCCCAACAGGTTATATTTAAAAGCATACGTTTAGTTCTCTATCATTAAGCCACTATTATTTTTTTAGCCACTATTATTATAAACAGGAAAATGCTTCAATGTTAAATTTAGCAACCCTAATTCTTACAGGCCTTAGAGCAGTGCTGTCCAACAGTAAGAGTCCACAAGCTACATGTGGCTATTGAGCTCTTCAAGTATAGTTAATCTGAACTGAAATGTGATATAAAATACATACTGGATTCTTATGATTTAGTATGAAAATTTTTAAAATATAAGATTACTTATATTTATGTAAAAATGTAAAATATTTCAGTAATTTGTTATGGGTATATTAGTGGATTAAATAAATATGTTGTTAAAGTTAATTTCACCCATTTCTTTTGACTTTATTATGTAGGATTGCTCTACGCATTTGAATTTCATATGTCCCTGTGCATATTTTATTAGTACAAAATTATTCATTATTTCCAAGTTCCCTGGTGGTCCAAAGCTTAGGATTTCCAGCTTTCACTGCCCATAGCCTCAGGCTCAATTCCTGATCTGGAACGGAATCCACAAGACCCAGGGTGTAGCCAAAAAAAATTCCTTGTTTACCAGAAATTCAAATTTTAACTGAGCGTCCTGTATTTTTACCTGCTAAATCTAGTCACTTAATATGTTTTCTAGAAAATTTTAAATTACAAACGTGGCTACTTATTCCATTGGACAGTGAAGCTTCAGAATCACGCAGTTGCTTTTTAAAATCACCCTTCAACTCTTAACCATGCGTAGAAATAACTAATCTTGAGAGGAACGTTGCATCCTAGACTGGGGTCGCCAATAATCTGGAAGTTAAAATTCTACATTTGCTTGAACAAGTCAAAGGACAACAAAAAGGGCTTGTTACTGAGCACAATTTGAAAAGGGCCCTTGGATCAGAATCAAGTCTTTGCTCCCAGTCTCTCCACTGGGGTAGTGAACGGTTCCGGTTTCAAAATAGTCATGGTCTCTCTTAGCAAAAAACGGGCGGTGTCAAGGGCACTGTTTTAACTGCGAGACCCTGGGCCAGTCACAGTGCCCCTGCCGGCCTCGGTAAAGGGCGAGGTGGGGTTGGGGGAAGCTGCGGCATTCTTAATACCTGAACCTGGCTGCCAGCTCGCCCACTCGGGCGCTCTCCCAGCTCCGCGCTGGGCCAGCAAGCTTGGCCTCAGACGCCGGCGAGGTCACGAGTCTCGCGGCCTTCCTCGGCCCAGTCAGGGCTCCTTCGGCTGTAACCTGAGGGCTTGGCCCACGGAGGCCGGCGGAGACGGAGCGCGCCCGAGGGCAGCGACCAGTCCGAGCCCCAGGTGGGCCCGGCGGCCCGGGCCCGGGCCCGCCCACAGCCGTCACGCGCGGCCCAGCTCCGCCCGCGTCGGCGCCGCATCGCCGGCGGGCTGGGCGGCTCTGGCCCAAAGCCCGCCCCGGCCTCGCGCACTATGTAAGGCCGCTCGCTCCGGCTGGGCCGCGGCGGCGGCAGGAGCTCGAGACTCTGTTCACTCAGCGGGCCGTTCTTCGGTCCGACCCTCGCTGGGTTTCGCGGTGGGAACCCGCCGCGCACGCGCACGCGCGCCGCGCCGCGCCCCGCCTCCGCGCGCCGCCGCGTCCTCCGACCTCAGGCCGCGCGCCGCCCGCGGGCGGCCAAGGGCAGCATGCGGGACTACGACGAGGTGACCGCCTTCCTGGGCGAGTGGGGGCCCTTCCAGCGCCTCATCTTCTTCCTGCTCAGCGCCAGCATCATCCCCAACGGCTTCAATGGCCTGTCGTCCGTGTTCTTTACGGCGACCCCGGAACACCATTGCCGGGTGCCGGACGCCGCGAACCTGAGCAGCGCGTGGCGCAACCGCAGTGTCCCCATGCGGCTGCAGGACGGCCGCGAGGTGCCTGACAGCTGCCGCCGCTACCGGCTCGCGACGATCATCAACTTCTCGGCGCTGGGGCTGGAGCCGGGGCGCGATGTGGACCTGGAGCAGCTGGAGCAGGAGGGCTGCCTGGATGGCTGGGAGTTCAGCCAGGACATCTACCTGTCCACCATCGTCACTGAGGTGGGTACCAGCTCCGTGCCAGGGGCCTGGGACCCAAGCGTGGGCAGGACTTTCATAGTCTTTAAAAGTCGCGCACTCCACCCGCCAAGGTGTGTGTAGGATGCTGTCACTCCCTTTCCGCGGACTCACTACATACTGGTGATGGACATCCTCTAGCCAGGTGGCTCAGGAGCACTTTCCGTGGTGACTTCCAGAGAGATCATGGCCATCGCAGCACGGTTGTCAGGCTGGCCACCCATTCGGTTAGCTACCTTGGAGAGGAAGCCAAGAAGGCCCTGGCAATTTCCTGTAGATACTCTAAGATTCTGAGTAGTCAGCGTCAATTCCCATAAAAATTGTTTACCTTTTGCCTTATGGTTAGTTATTACCTTTTTAGGATTCCTGCATCTGAAGACCCATTCAGAGTGACTTCTTGACTTGAAATGTTTTAGGGTATTCTAAGGAAATGTCTTTAGCCAGATTTAGTTAAAGCAGACAGCCTTAGTTCCTAGGAAGCAGGGAGAAAATCTTTCTTTCATTCCGCAGTCCCTTGAATTTTGCTTTTGCTCGACCTTTTCTGTCCCCTGGCGACCTTGCAGTCATCAAAGCTGAATGTGTGATGTGATGTTTATGGGTGCATGTGGTTATACTTTGCATCTTACTCCGACTCTGGCACTCTGTGTAGTCTCAGCAGAACTGAGCAATCCAGACATTAAAAAGAGCACTTCTTGATAGGCTCTGGGGTTCACTGAGTGTAAAAAAGGAGGGATGTGGGGTTGTTGAGGAGTAGGGAAGGCTTCTTGGAGAAGGAGGTTTCTTAGTGGGGTGCATAGCTCAGCAGATACAAAGTCTGTAACAGCAAGAAACAACCTGGCAGGAGGTCAGAGTTCACAGGGAAGAGGCTGAAGGGAAGGGTGCACAGTCTTAGCATGTCATCAAACCCCACTGGAGCCTCAAAGGGGCCTTCTAGGTAGTCTAAGTGCTGCCGCAATAGATGTGTGTGTGTGTGTGTGTGTTGTATATTTGGACACTTGATATCCCCAGCACCTGTACCTCCTTAGTCCACATATGTGTAGTAGGAGTATTAAGAAGAGGGCTTCCCTGGTGGTCCAGTGGGTAAGGACACCGCCTTGCAGTGCAAGGGGCACCAGTTCGATCCCTGGCCTGGGAAGATCCCACGTGCCGCGGAGCGGCTGGACTTATGTGTCCAATTACCGAGCCGGAGCTCTGGAGCTCTGGAGCGCATGCGCCCAGAGCCGGTGCTCTGCGACAACAGAGGCCACCACGATGGGAGGCTCACGCGGGCCAAAGAACAAAGATGGATGAAAATAGATAAATGAAAGACCAACGAAAGTGGCTTGCCTGCCCCCCTCCCTCCCCACCCCATCTTCCCCCAAAATATGTAAATAAATAAATAAATATTAAAAAAAAAAAAGGAAAAAAGAAGAGCCCTGCTGGGATCCCTGAGCAAGTGATACCATTCCCGTGTCCTCAGTCATTGCTACCTACGAGGCACTGATTGGAGGTAGCTGGCTGTGATTTGTGGCTGAAGAGCACCCGGAGTGTTCAAACTTCCAGTCATCACAAATCTTCGTTCCTAGCCACCTGAGTGAGTCAGTCAATCTCCTGGAAGCCAGTGAGCATCGTGAAAGTAGAGGCTGTCCCTCGGATTGCAGGCAGAGACCACAGAGGGGAAGCCATGTTCCGTGACTCAGAGGTCCCTGCAAACCTTTTCTGTCCCCTGGCGACCTTGCAGTCATCAAAGCTGAATGTGTGATGTGATGTTTATGGGTGCATGTGGTTATACTTTGCATCTTACTCCGACTCTGGCACTCTGTGTAGTCTCAGCAGAACTGAGCAATCCAGACATTAAAAAGAGCACTTCTTGATAGGCTCTGGGGTTCACTGAGTGTAAAAAAGGAGGGATGTGGGGTTGTTGAGGAGTAGGGAAGGCTTCTTGGAGAAGGAGGTTTCTTAGTGGGGTGCATAGCTCAGCAGATACAAAGTCTGTAACAGCAAGAAACAACCTGGCAGGAGGTCAGAGTTCACAGGGAAGAGGCTGAAGGGAAGGGTGCACAGTCTTAGCATGTCATCAAACCCCACTGGAGCCTCAAAGGGGCCTTCTAGGTAGTCTAAGTGCTGCCGCAATAGATGTGTGTGTGTGTGTGTGTGTGTTGTATATTTGGACACTTGATATCCCCAGCACCTGTACCTCCTTAGTCCACATATGTGTAGTAGGAGTATTAAGAAGAGGGCTTCCCTGGTGGTCCAGTGGGTAAGGACACCGCCTTGCAGTGCAAGGGGCACCAGTTCGATCCCTGGCCTGGGAAGATCCCACGTGCCGCGGAGCGGCTGGACTTATGTGTCCAATTACCGAGCCGGAGCTCTGGAGCTCTGGAGCGCATGCGCCCAGAGCCGGTGCTCTGCGACAACAGAGGCCACCACGATGGGAGGCTCACGCGGGCCAAAGAACAAAGATGGATGAAAATAGATAAATGAAAGACCAACGAAAGTGGCTTGCCTGCCCCCCTCCCTCCCCACCCCATCTTCCCCCAAAATATGTAAATAAATAAATAAATATTAAAAAAAAAAAAGGAAAAAAGAAGAGCCCTGCTGGGATCCCTGAGCAAGTGATACCATTCCCGTGTCCTCAGTCATTGCTACCTACGAGGCACTGATTGGAGGTAGCTGGCTGTGATTTGTGGCTGAAGAGCACCCGGAGTGTTCAAACTTCCAGTCATCACAAATCTTCGTTCCTAGCCACCTGAGTGAGTCAGTCAATCTCCTGGAAGCCAGTGAGCATCGTGAAAGTAGAGGCTGTCCCTCGGATTGCAGGCAGAGACCACAGAGGGGAAGCCATGTTCCGTGACTCAGAGGTCCCTGCAAATTCAGCTTCTGGCAGACTGCGGAAGGAGAAGGCAGTGAAGACAGAAGCAGTTCGTGGCATTTCTTAGGATTTTTCCCCCAGCCCTAGGGTTGCTGACTTTGTTCATTTGTTCTTTCTCCACTGCCCCCATCCTACCTCCAGCCGATAGCAGTGATGGTGCTAATCTCCTAAAGGCCAGCTGCTCCAGAAGGGTCCTTGAGCTATGTTGCTACCAATGTCAGCCTCTCCTTTCATATGTTTAGCCCATTTCTTTAGCTATCTTAACAGTTTCGTAAGAACTATGTGCCCTTTCACCTACTTCCAGATTGTCAGTCTTTGCAGTGAGGCAAGATTAATACATTACTTAGCTCTTTGTTTGAGGATGCTGTTATGCCAGACTCTTAGGTCTAAGGCTGCTTGTTCTCTGTAGTAAACAGTCACTGTTAGAAGCTGTTGCATTAACATTCTGATGGTTCCATTTTTCTAAGGCCCATTTTCTTCTGACCAGACCTGGCCGGCTGATCATTGCAGCTAGTCATGTGCCTGCTAAATGTCTCCAAGCCTGCCCTCTGCCCCATATCATACCTAGAGGTATTTGTAAGTACACTGGTATGGAATCCCAGATGAAAACCTCAGGTTTCCATTTTTATTTATTTTTTCTTTGTTAGAGTTAACATGTGCACATGTGATACCAAACTTTGTGGTGGACTTATATCTTTGCAAGTCCTGACATTGATGCTGGATACAGATTGGGTACTCGGGAGAATTTTTGTTGACTGGATTAATGAATAATTTTGAAATCTTCTCCTCAGTGGGGGAACTGAAGAAGAAAAGGACAGGCTTAATTTATAAGAAGAGAAACTCAGGGGTGGTCAAAAAGCATTGACTGAAATATTTCAAAGTAAATATAATTCCCCACTCCACAAACTGGGGCTTGCTCCTGTGTGGATCTGCAACAAGATGTTGGGACCTGCAGAAAGAAGTTCTATGAGGTCAAAGATTGTTCTCCCATGCTTCTGGAATAGTTTAGTGGTTCACATGCTTCTCGGCTGGCCCCTTCTCTAGCCCTTCAGTCACCCCTGGAGTGCTGGGGGTGTCAGCCACCCCACTATGCAGTGATGCACCAATGCCTGAGTGTTTCTTGGCCCAGAACTGCCTGCTTCTCTGGGAACCCAGGTGATTTCAGACTGCCTGGGTCACCTGCTTTTTGATGTCACCATAACACTACCAATGGCTATAGAGTTTCCTTTAGAAACGTCCAACTCCTCCGGCATCCATGAGCTAGGGTCCCTTCAGCCCAAACCCAGCAGTCCTCTGTGTCCCCTGGCACCTTGCCAGTCTCTGCTTCCAGGAAGCCCCATATCCAGGCCCTTGGCAACACTTACTCACTCCCTGTTGTCCTGGAAAGCCTCTTTTTCTGAACCAGCTTTTTCATCAGCCTTATCTCACATGTGTATAGTCTTAGAAAATAGGAGGGCAACCACATCCACCTGAAGAAAAAGCTATATCATCCTGGGAGGCAGGCCCCAGGCTGACTTTAGGGTGGGGAGAGCAAAGAGACACGGAGCCCGTGCTTCACTGCTCTGCCTTTGCTGCCTTCCCTCACTCCAAGGAAGCACAGACCCCTTTCCCTGCCTCTGCAGCTCATGGGTTCTGAGGGCCCCTGTGCACATACAGTCACCGCAGACTCAGTTGACCATGAAGGGTCAGACTGAGACCGCAGCTAGCTGAGAACTGACACCCTGGGTCAAAGTTCTGACAGTTGACACAGAAGGTATGAGTGAGAAAGGAAAATAATCTTTTCTAGAGAATGAAATTCAGGGTTCATCTGGGCTTTGGGCAACCAAGGACTAAACCTGAGGGATAATATGGTTTGGAAGGTTAACAACCCTTTATTCATCTAATCTCTCACTTACCTAGGTATCAAACTGAGTCTGTCCTCTGCAGGACATCACCAGGCTTTTGGGGGATATGGTTGCCAACTTTTCTTTTCCTTGCTGTAACAGCCTTGGGTCAAGGATTCACCATTAATTGCAAGAGGAGGAAGGATGAAATATGTGTAGGAATATATGGTGTTCAGTAACAGGTAGAGCCTACCAGTGTGTTTGACCGTTGATGCGGTCAGGCTAGGTACATCTCAGGAAAGAACTTCTGCCCTGGGGGCACAGGCTCTGTCGCTTTCTTCTTCCAGCCAACTCACAGGTAAGAACATTTAGTCCCAGGGAGCTACATTATCTCTGTACTTTCCATAACTGAGAAGTAGCACTGGTTCTTTTCTTTTTTTTTTTTTTTTTTAACTTCATGCCATGAGCTATTTCTTAGTTATTTATTATTTTCATCCATCTTTATTCTTTGGCATGTGTGGGCCTCCCATTGCAGTGGACTCTCTTGTTGCAGAGCACCAGTTCTGGGCACATGCACTCTGGAGTGCTGGCTTGTAACTGGACACACGGGTCCAGCTGCTCCACAGCACATGGGATCTTTCCCGGCCAGAGATAGAACCGGTGCCCCTTGCACTGCAAGGTGGACTCTTTACCCACTGGACCACCAGGGAAGCCCAGCACCAATTCTATACTGCATTCAAGAAACACAGTTCTCTTTCTTCGTAAAAATTTTGACAGCTTTCTTGAGGTCTAAATGACTTAAAACATGCTGCACCTAACTAAAGTATGTAGTTTGAAAAGATATGTATGTACGTATATGTGTATGTATAATTTAGTGGTAAACAATCACTGTTGAAAGCTGTTACATTAACATTCTGATGGTTTCCATTTTCTAAAGCCCATTATATATATATACATATGCGTGTATGAAACCATCACTACTAGCAAGGTACATTTCTGACCAGAAAGGGTAGCAAGTCAAGGCTTCTTGCCAGGGTTACTCCCAGATTTTTTTCAGTTTGTTTCTGCTGTTACAGTTCACCCAGCTAAGGGTTAATGATGCTAGACTCATGACCTAAATCTTAAACGTACACATTTAGTTCATATTATCATAAGCCAGTACAGCTTATCCTTCATACCAGGTAGCATCTTCAGTGAGCAGATCTGTAGCTGCTTTTAGTCATGGCTGCCAAACCAGGAGCTCAGTGTAGAAGTACTAGATTCCTCTGTAAACACAGCAGGCCTGGGATACCTAGCCTGGACTCTATGGGCTTCTCATCCCACCCCTCCTAAGGAGGAATCAGGCCAAGTCCTGGACCCCACTGCTGTCCAGCTGGTGGTTGCCAGGTGGAGGGCTGGGTGGAACCTAATCTGTCCCTGCCCTTCTGTTCATTTTTTGAGACCTCGTACCTTTTCTGATCCTACTTACAGGCCCCTTGTGGCCAGTAGGAAGGAACTGTTAGCCTATGCTTGCTTTTGGAGGGCCCAGAGCCAGGCCTTGAGAATTGTTAAGAAGTGTTGGTAGTAGATGGAGAGCCCAGTTACTTCAGGTAGTTACATGCTTGCCCAGAGTAAGGACAGACTGGACCAAGTCTGGGTGAGGCTGCTAGAGTTGGGGAGATGCTCTGGGGACCTGCAAGATGAGTCACCTGGTCTCCTGAAGAGCATGGTCTGACCTAGTTCTAGGTAGCACCAGGTCTTGCCAGTCCACAAGTCCCTAGAAGCCTATATTTATTTGGAGATCTGACATGAGGTGGGGGTGGGGTTCCACTCCAGAATTCATTGCAGAAGCCCCTGTAATTTCTTGTCTAGCTCAGCTGTATCAGCCCCCAACTCTCATGAGAGACTTTTTTTTTGGCCCCCTCTATTGATCTTTCTATCTATTTCCATCCATCTTTGTTCTTTGGCCTGTGTGGGCCTCCCGCTGCAGTGGCCTCTCTTGTCGCAGAGCACCAGCTCTGGGCTCATGCACTCCAGAGCTCTGGCTTGGTAGTTGGACACATCGGTCCAGCAGCTCCATGGCATGTGGGATCTTCCCAGGGCAGGGATCGAACCGGCATCCCTTGCACTGCAAGGTGGTGTCCTTACCCACTGAACCACCAGGGAAGCCCCAAGAGAGACCTTTTGAGAAGCAGCTATTGACTCTATTCATTCTTTTTTTAAATCTCTGTCATTACAAAAGTAGCACATGCTAGCTGGGATAGATCCCACCATATTCAAGTACACTCATAGCAATAATCTGGCTCTGGAGCTCTAACACCCAGAGGCTGGCACTCCCTCACTGAATCCCTCAACTCTGACCCCCTGCCACTTTCATCCTGATTTCAGCAGTCATGTCTAGAGCACTCACCCTCCTTTTAGGAGATGGTATCTGGGTGCTGGCATGCTGAGGCTGCAGAGATGAGAAAGGCTGCCATCAGCTGTGTGTTCAGGCGTTGGTGCTCCTGGCTTGTCTGGGCTTCCTTAGACTTGGGAGTTGGTGACCCTCGACTCTTCCCTGGAGTGGAGATCACCACCCATCCTCAGTCCCTCCAAAGCTCATGCTTGCTCCAGAGTGGAGAGCCAGCTGTGTGGCTGTGAGATCTTCATTGGCACCTGCAGAGGTTCTTCGTGTCCACCCTGAGGGCTGCACTCCTACCACTCTGAGGTACCTGGTGTCTTTGTGTACACACTCCCAGCAGGGCCAAGAGAAGACTTGTTTTTTCCCTCTGACCTTGGCCTGGAAGAGATACTTTCTTCTTGGAAGCCACATACTCCTGGGAGCCAGAGGCCCTAACTGCAGATGAGTCACCTGGTCTCCTGAAGAGCATGGTCTCCATCTATCCTTTGCCAGTCCACAAGTCCCTAGAAGCCTATATTTATTTGGAGATCTGACATGAGGTGGGGGTGGGGTTCCACTCCAGAATTCATTGCAGAAGCCCCTGTAATTTCTTGTCTAGCTCAGCTGTATCAGCCCCCAACTCTCATGAGAGACTTTTTTTTTGGCCCCCTCTATTGATCTTTCTATCTATTTCCATCCATCTTTGTTCTTTGGCCTGTGTGGGCCTCCCGCTGCAGTGGCCTCTCTTGTCGCAGAGCACCAGCTCTGGGCTCATGCACTCCAGAGCTCTGGCTTGGTAGTTGGACACATCGGTCCAGCAGCTCCATGGCATGTGGGATCTTCCCAGGGCAGGGATCGAACCGGCATCCCTTGCACTGCAAGGTGGTGTCCTTACCCACTGAACCACCAGGGAAGCCCCAAGAGAGACCTTTTGAGAAGCAGCTATTGACTCTATTCATTCTTTTTTTAAATCTCTGTCATTACAAAAGTAGCACATGCTAGCTGGGATAGATCCCACCATATTCAAGTACACTCATAGCAATAATCTGGCTCTGGAGCTCTAACACCCAGAGGCTGGCACTCCCTCACTGAATCCCTCAACTCTGACCCCCTGCCACTTTCATCCTGATTTCAGCAGTCATGTCTAGAGCACTCACCCTCCTTTTAGGAGATGGTATCTGGGTGCTGGCATGCTGAGGCTGCAGAGATGAGAAAGGCTGCCATCAGCTGTGTGTTCAGGCGTTGGTGCTCCTGGCTTGTCTGGGCTTCCTTAGACTTGGGAGTTGGTGACCCTCGACTCTTCCCTGGAGTGGAGATCACCACCCATCCTCAGTCCCTCCAAAGCTCATGCTTGCTCCAGAGTGGAGAGCCAGCTGTGTGGCTGTGAGATCTTCATTGGCACCTGCAGAGGTTCTTCGTGTCCACCCTGAGGGCTGCACTCCTACCACTCTGAGGTACCTGGTGTCTTTGTGTACACACTCCCAGCAGGGCCAAGAGAAGACTTGTTTTTTCCCTCTGACCTTGGCCTGGAAGAGATACTTTCTTCTTGGAAGCCACATACTCCCTGGGAGCCAGCAGGCTCCATGGAGGGCAGACCTGCAGCCTGCCAGGCAAGCAAGGGACTGAATTCCACGCGCCTCCCACCCCTCCCACCTCCCTGAAGTTGGCCTCAGTTACTACTGAGCACCATCTTTCTGTTCTGAGAAATATTTTTCTGGGAATCACCAAGCTTCCTATTTTGGTTTCTGTTCCTGCTCTTGGCCCTTGTTAGGCTGGAGCAACCTCATATGTAAGTGTTCAGGTGCTTTCCCATGCCTGCAGACCTCTTCCCATGCCAACTGTGGATGGAACTCTACACCATGTGCTGGGAGCCTCAAGCACTGGAGCCCATTCCCTCCCCTAGTCACTGTTTCATAAGTGAGAGATTCAGGCACAATGAGGTTGGGTAACTAGTTAATTGAGTAGACACTAAGACCCAGCTTCTTGGCTCCCAGCTCCGAGCTCTTGACTGTAATTGGGCCTTGCGTTGGCACAGCATCAGGAATCCCAGCTCTCAATGTCAGTGAAGGACCCATGGGCCATTGGCCCAGAGTCAGGACCTGAGCAGAGCTGAAGGAACAGATCCAGAAGGTGCATACCAGGCCCTCTGGCTGCAGTCCCTCGCTGGATGCCTTGACCCTTGGAGCCAGAGATCCCTGCTCCAGAACCACTCATATGCCATCCCTGCCAATGGCCTGGACCCCAGAGAGGGTGCCTGCCCCACCCATAGTCCCAGCCTTGGTGCAGATCCTTAGGAGTGACTACGAGAGGCCTCACCCTTCTTCCTGGGTTGGCACGTGGGCAGAGTACCTGCTCCCTGCCTGTCTCCCCTCTTGAAATTAGTAACAAAACAATGATGCTAAAAGCTGTGAAAAACAGGACAACAAGTCTCCCTGTGAGGGGAAACCTGCTCTGTGCCTGGCTGGCAAATGAGCCATCGCCTGCCTCAGTTGAGCCCACATACCCTTGCAGTCATGCAAACCAAGCATGCAGGGATGTGGGATGTTCTGATTTCATTTTCCAAGAAGCCACACATTTACAACAATGCTAAAAAGAAGTGAGTGATGCATCCTTTTGCTCTTCTTTTCAGTGGAACCTGGTGTGTGAGGACGACTGGAAGGCCCCGCTCACGATCTCCTTGTTTTTCGTGGGTGTGCTGATAGGCTCCTTCATTTCGGGCCAGCTCTCAGACAGGTAAGGTGGGTTTTTCTCCTGCAGTTGGCCTCAGTTACTACTGAGCACCATCTTTCTGTTCTGAGAAATATTTTCTGGGAATCACCAAGCTTCCTATTTTGGTTTCTGTTCCTGCTCTTGGCCCTTGTTAGGCTGGAGCAACCTCATATGTAAGTGTTCAGGTGCTTTCCCATGCCTGCAGACCTCTTCCCATGCCAACTGTGGATGGAACTCTACACCATGTGCTGGGAGCCTCAAGCACTGGAGCCCATTCCCTCCCCTAGTCACTGTTTCATAAGTGAGAGATTCAGGCACAATGAGGTTGGGTAACTAGTTAATTGAGTAGACACTAAGACCCAGCTTCTTGGCTCCCAGCTCCGAGCTCTTGACTGTAATTGGGCCTTGCGTTGGCACAGCATCAGGAATCCCAGCTCTCAATGTCAGTGAAGGACCCATGGGCCATTGGCCCAGAGTCAGGACCTGAGCAGAGCTGAAGGAACAGATCCAGAAGGTGCATACCAGGCCCTCTGGCTGCAGTCCCTCGCTGGATGCCTTGACCCTTGGAGCCAGAGATCCCTGCTCCAGAACCACTCATATGCCATCCCTGCCAATGGCCTGGACCCCAGAGAGGGTGCCTGCCCCACCCATAGTCCCAGCCTTGGTGCAGATCCTTAGGAGTGACTACGAGAGGCCTCACCCTTCTTCCTGGGTTGGCACGTGGGCAGAGTACCTGCTCCCTGCCTGTCTCCCCTCTTGAAATTAGTAACAAAACAATGATGCTAAAAGCTGTGAAAAACAGGACAACAAGTCTCCCTGTGAGGGGAAACCTGCTCTGTGCCTGGCTGGCAAATGAGCCATCGCCTGCCTCAGTTGAGCCCACATACCCTTGCAGTCATGCAAACCAAGCATGCAGGGATGTGGGATGTTCTGATTTCATTTTCCAAGAAGCCACACATTTACAACAATGCTAAAAAGAAGTGAGTGATGCATCCTTTTGCTCTTCTTTTCAGTGGAACCTGGTGTGTGAGGACGACTGGAAGGCCCCGCTCACGATCTCCTTGTTTTTCGTGGGTGTGCTGATAGGCTCCTTCATTTCGGGCCAGCTCTCAGACAGGTAAGGTGGGTATCTTATCTCCTGCAGCTGCTGGGGACCCCAGCACAGAGCCAGGTAGTGTTCTCTCAGCCAGGGCCGTGTGTTTGAAAAGGGGGAAGGCACATGGATACTATAGACTCCATACCAAGTAAGGAGAGGCAAAGGCCTCCTCTGACTAATGCTTGCTGAGAGAAACAACCTCAGCTGAGTGTATCCATGATGCAGTTGACCAAGAAATACGCCATGATTCACTTCTGTAGTGTCTGGCTGGCCTTCCCTAGGTGAGGATAACTCTTTGCTGTCTTCGAGCATTAGGAGAGGGAGACACCACACACCTGCACATGAGCTGCATTATAGATCCCACAACGTTCCATCAATGGCTGTCTCTTTGTTCCCAAAACCATAGCTCTTTTCCTCAAGGTGAGAGGAGGTCTCGCTAACAGTGGCAGTGTGATGGGCAGAACTTTCGTGTCCACAGGGTGATTCCTTCAGCTCTGTGGTTATGGCACTTCCCAGCAGTCAGGGAGCGTGCTGTTTCCACCGATAAGCAGGCGATTTGTGTAATTCCATGGCTCTTAACTCGGCTCAAGGCTCTTAACTTAGGGAGTTCATCTTCTCTGGAAATTACATACCAAATTTTAGAGATTGTATGTGAGCATTTTTCTGGAGAAAGTCCCAGAGTTGCCGTGATATTCTCGGAGGGGTTTTTGATAATGTGTCTTTTTACCCCAGGACATCAGGGTCTGTGAGAGAAACCTGTGGCAAGAAAAGTGACCTTCAGCAAGGTCCTTTACCACACTGGGTCACCCAGTGGAGAGGAGTCCCAGCATCCTCCCAGCAGAGGGGAGTCTCTCATAGAGAAGAAGTTCAGGTTGAGAATGTCATCCTGCCTTGGCAACACAGCCATTTTATCCTGTAGCACTCATGCGGAGGGATGTTTGGGCGTGTGGAACCGATGGATTAATATCTTTACCTGATAAGTCTTTCCTCATAAGAAACATGGTCATTTCTCTCTTGATTTGCCTTTTCCATAATGTTATCTAGAGATTTTTTAAAGGGATAGATTCCCACAGTCACTAATAAGTATTAAAGAGTTAAGCTAATAATTGTCACGTTTTTTCGTGGGTGTGCTGATAGGCTCCTTCATTTCGGGCCAGCTCTCAGACAGGTAAGGTGGGTATCTTATCTCCTGCAGCTGCTGGGGACCCCAGCACAGAGCCAGGTAGTGTTCTCTCAGCCAGGGCCGTGTGTTTGAAAAGGGGGAAGGCACATGGATACTATAGACTCCATACCAAGTAAGGAGAGGCAAAGGCCTCCTCTGACTAATGCTTGCTGAGAGAAACAACCTCAGCTGAGTGTATCCATGATGCAGTTGACCAAGAAATACGCCATGATTCACTTCTGTAGTGTCTGGCTGGCCTTCCCTAGGTGAGGATAACTCTTTGCTGTCTTCGAGCATTAGGAGAGGGAGACACCACACACCTGCACATGAGCTGCATTATAGATCCCACAACGTTCCATCAATGGCTGTCTCTTTGTTCCCAAAACCATAGCTCTTTTCCTCAAGGTGAGAGGAGGTCTCGCTAACAGTGGCAGTGTGATGGGCAGAACTTTCGTGTCCACAGGGTGATTCCCTTCAGCTCTGTGGTTATGGCACTTCCCAGCAGTCAGGAAGCGTGCTGTTTCCACCGATAAGCAGGCGATTTGTGTAATTCCATGGCTCTTAACTCGGCTCAAGGCTCTTAACTTAGGGAGTTCATCTTCTCTGGAAATTACATACCAAATTTTAGAGATTGTATGTGAGCATTTTTCTGGAGAAAGTCCCAGAGTTGCCGTGATATTCTCGGAGGGGTTTTTGATAATGTGTCTTTTTACCCCAGGACATCAGGGTCTGTGAGAGAAACCTGTGGCAAGAAAAGTGACCTTCAGCAAGGTCCTTTACCACACTGGGTCACCCAGTGGAGAGGAGTCCCAGCATCCTCCCAGCAGAGGGGAGTCTCTCATAGAGAAGAAGTTCAGGTTGAGAATGTCATCCTGCCTTGGCAACACAGCCATTTTATCCTGTAGCACTCATGCGGAGGGATGTTTGGGCGTGTGGAACCGATGGATTAATATCTTTACCTGATAAGTCTTTCCTCATAAGAAACATGGTCATTTCTCTCTTGATTTGCCTTTTCCATAATGTTATCTAGAGATTTTTTAAAGGGATAGATTCCCACAGTCACTAATAAGTATTAAAGAGTTAAGTAGGCTGTGACCTACTTAACTATTGACTATTGATTCTAGATGAACCTGAGACACTTAGCTCTTTAGGGGAAACGCCTTTGCTTCCTAAGACTTAACCTATCAGCAAGCATCAGTTAGTTGCTTCCATTTATTTAATAAACATAGGGCATCTGAAAACTCCTCAATAATCCCGTTGGTTAGGACTCTGCATCCTTCATTGTCGAGATCACAGGTTCCATTCCAGGTAGGGGTGGGGAGCTAAGCTATCTCAACATTTACATACTTAGATACACATGTTTAATGAAACCTTTTTTCCCATTTTTCCTTTATAAATACACTTAGAGTCTAGCAGTATTTATTTACTGAAGGTGAATATACACTTATTCTATCATCTACCCCACCCAAGAAGACTCAACCTACAGCAAGCATCAGTGAGTTACTTACATTTATTTAATAAACACAGAGCCTCTGAGAATTCCCTGGTAGTCCAGTGGTTATGACTCTGCATTTTGATTGCCAAGGTCACAGGTTCAGTTCCCAGTGGGTGTGGGGAACTAAGATTCTGTAAGCTGCACAGCACGGCCAAAGTAAATGAATAAATGGATAGATAAATACATACATACAGAGCATCTAATATGTGCCATTCGCTCTTACAAGCACTGCGCAAATAAACAACAAATAATCCAATCTTCCTAACTCTTTGATAGAGAAAGTATTGTTATTCTCATTTTACAGATGGGAAAAATGAGTTTTCAGGAATTGAGAGAACCTGTAAAAATCCTAGCAAGGTCCTTTACCACACTGGGTCACCCAGTGAGAGGAGTCCCAGCATCCTCCCAGCAGAGGGGAGTCTCTCATAGAGAAGAAGTTCAGGTTGAGAATGTCATCCTGCCTTGGCAACACAGCCATTTTATCCTGTAGCACTCATGCGGAGGGATGTTTGGGCGTGTGGAACCGATGGATTAATATCTTTACCTGATAAGTCTTTCCTCATAAGAAACATGGTCATTTCTCTCTTGATTTGCCTTTTCCATAATGTTATCTAGAGATTTTTTAAAGGGATAGATTCCCACAGTCACTAATAAGTATTAAAGAGTTAAGTAGGCTGTGACCTACTTAACTATTGACTATTGATTCTAGATGAACCTGAGACACTTAGCTCTTTAGGGGAAACGCCTTTGCTTCCTAAGACTTAACCTATCAGCAAGCATCAGTTAGTTGCTTCCATTTATTTAATAAACATAGGGCATCTGAAAACTCCTCAATAATCCCGTTGGTTAGGACTCTGCATCCTTCATTGTCGAGATCACAGGTTCCATTCCAGGTAGGGGTGGGGAGCTAAGCTATCTCAACATTTACATACTTAAATACACATTTTTAATGAAACCTTTTTCCTATTTTTCCTTTATAAATACACTTAGAGTCTAGCAGTATTTATTTACTGAAGGTGAATATACACTTATTCTATCATCTACCCCACCCAAGAAGACTCAACCTACAGCAAGCATCAGTGAGTTACTTACATTTATTTAATAAACACAGAGCCTCTGAGAATTCCCTGGTAGTCCAGTGGTTATGACTCTGCATTTTGATTGCCAAGGTCACAGGTTCAGTTCCCAGTGGGTGTGGGGAACTAAGATTCTGTAAGCTGCACAGCACGGCCAAAGTAAATGAATAAATGGATAGATAAATACATACATACAGAGCATCTAATATGTGCCATTCGCTCTTACAAGCACTGCGCAAATAAACAACAAATAATCCAATCTTCCTAACTCTTTGATAGAGAAAGTATTGTTATTCTCATTTTACAGATGGGAAAAATGAAGCCCAGAGGAATTAAATGACTTGCCTAGAGTCATACAGCTGGCAAGTGGCAGAGCTAGGATTCAGGCCCAGAGAGTTCAGATTGTCTGTTTCCTTTGGACTTCTGTTCTAGGTGCCTGCTCTTCTAGACCTTGCCTTCTCTCAAGGCAAAATGTATTCAACAGTGAGTTGAGGGAAGTACTTGTTATCCTCTGTGGCAGTAGGGGATACAGAGGACACGTACAGGGGACTCAGGGAGTATATGGCAGAGGAGGCCTGAGATGGTGAAGCATGTTCTAGGGTGGAAAAATGAATTAGCCAGCTAAGGAGGTGGAGAGAGGAAAGAAGGTTCTGGGCAAGAAAGCCAAGAATATTTAAGGCTAGATTCAAGAAAAGGCATGGCACACTTCAGGAGCTGGGAGACAGTGCTCTGGGGTGGTGTGGAGGGTAGAATGGAGACACAGCAGTGAGGCAGGCTGAGGCCCAACCAGAAGAGCAGGCCAGGCATAGCAGATGAGTTAGGAGTCTGGACTTTCATTACAGAGCAGTGGAGAGCTTTTGAGAGCATGACATCATCAGATTTGCATTTTTTAAAAGTTGTTTGAGGGCTTCCCCTGGTGGTCCAGTGGGTAGGGACACCGCCTTGCAGTGCAAGGGGCGCCGGTTCGATCCCTGGCCTGGGAAGATCCCACGTGCCGTGGAGCGGCTGGACCGATGTGTCCAATTACCGAGCCGGAGCTCTGGAGCGCATGCGCCCAGAGCCGGCACTCTGCGACCATAGAGGCCACCGCGATGGGAGGCCCACAGGAGCCAAAGAACAAAGACAGATGAAAAATAGAGAAATTAAAGACCAATAGAAGTGGCCCACCCTTCCCCCTCCCTTCCCACCCCCCAAAAGATAAATAAATTAAAAATAAATGTTTAAAAAAAATAAAAGTTGTTCGATAGCTTTGTGGAGAAAGGATTGAAAGGAAGCAATGTTGGAAAGACCAGTTAATAGATTATCACAGTAATTTATGCAGGAAATGAAGGTGGCCTAAAAGGTAGTGGTTTAGAAGGACAAAAAGTATTGTTATTCTCATTTTACAGATGGGAAAAATGAAGCCCAGAGGAATTAAATGACTTGCCTAGAGTCATACAGCTGGCAAGTGGCAGAGCTAGGATTCAGGCCCAGAGAGTTCAGATTGTCTGTTTCCTTTGGACTTCTGTTCTAGGTGCCTGCTCTTCTAGACCTTGCCTTCTCTCAAGGCAAAATGTATTCAACAGTGAGTTGAGGGAAGTACTTGTTATCCTCTGTGGCAGTAGGGGATACAGAGGACACGTACAGGGGACTCAGGGAGTATATGGCAGAGGAGGCCTGAGATGGTGAAGCATGTTCTAGGGTGGAAAAATGAATTAGCCAGCTAAGGAGGTGGAGAGAGGAAAGAAGGTTCTGGGCAAGAAAGCCAAGAATATTTAAGGCTAGATTCAAGAAAAGGCATGGCACACTTCAGGAGCTGGGAGACAGTGCTCTGGGGTGGTGTGGAGGGTAGAATGGAGACACAGCAGTGAGGCAGGCTGAGGCCCAACCAGAAGAGCAGGCCAGGCATAGCAGATGAGTTAGGAGTCTGGACTTTCATTACAGAGCAGTGGAGAGCTTTTGAGAGCATGACATCATCAGATTTGCATTTTTTAAAAGTTGTTTGAGGGCTTCCCCTGGTGGTCCAGTGGGTAGGGACACCGCCTTGCAGTGCAAGGGGCGCCGGTTCGATCCCTGGCCTGGGAAGATCCCACGTGCCGTGGAGCGGCTGGACCGATGTGTCCAATTACCGAGCCGGAGCTCTGGAGCGCATGCGCCCAGAGCCGGCACTCTGCGACCATAGAGGCCACCGCGATGGGAGGCCCACAGGAGCCAAAGAACAAAGACAGATGAAAAATAGAGAAATTAAAGACCAATAGAAGTGGCCCACCCTTCCCCCTCCCTTCCCACCCCCCAAAAGATAAATAAATTAAAAATAAATGTTTAAAAAAAATAAAAGTTGTTCGATAGCTTTGTGGAGAAAGGATTGAAAGGAAGCAATGTTGGAAAGACCAGTTAATAGATTATCACAGTAATTTATGCAGGAAATGAAGGTGGCTTGGACCAGGCTAAAAGCGGTAGACATGGAAAGGAGTGGTAGGAGGAAAACCCAGCAGGACTTAGATATGGGCACACAGGAAGTGAGGGAAGGGAGACTTCTGACCTGCACAGACTTGTCCCTAAGAGCTCTGGGGAAGGGGACCATGTTTGTAGGAGACGATGCTGAGTTCACTTTGAACATACTGAATTTAGGTGACTGTGAGAGTTAGGGTCTCATAGGAGGAATTGAGTATGGAGTTGGATGTATGGATAGGGTGCTCCATGAGAGGTTTGGGCTGGAGAAACACATTTAGCAATTGTCAGTTCATAGAACCCTCCTCAGAGCAGTGTAGAGTGACAGGAAGGCATGCCCGGGGCTTAGCTTAGAGGACATCCTGGAGTGGGTGTGGGAACTCTTCCTCCCAGGGGGATGGCAGCTGAGACTCAGAAATTACCTTGATGTGGAAAACTAGGAGGAAGTACCTGTTTCAGAGTAGAAACCCAGTGCATTTTTCTGGTCAGCTGTGTCATAGAATAGGTAGATCATTGTGGGCCAGCTTCAGAGCCTGATGACCACATAGCACCATGACTATCTGAGGAAAGTGTTTACGTTCCAAAAGATCTGCTCCCAAGGAAGCAGTAGAAACAAAGTTAGTGAATAGATTGAAGGCTACCTTAGTGATCAGAAGGGCTAGTACAGTGCTTCTTAAACCTTTAAAAATATTTTGTTGCCAGCAGACTTCTTTTAAGTAGCGTTATTTAAGTCCAGTAAATGAGATAGCCAAATATGTAGCTGTACTGGCTGCAGGGCCTGCCTTCATCTCCCTGCACCACCCCTCAAGCTTGCCTGTACCCTCCTGGGAGGCCCCAGGGCTCTGCGGGGTGGACTGTTTTCCCCTAAGTGAACCAGTTCAAAAGCCTAAGCATAACAGATTACTGCAGAGCAGTGCATTCATGTTCTACAGTGTTGTCTATGATATCAACAGTGACTTTTATATAGGACTCCTTTCCGGAATAAGAATAAGCCTGGGCTTCCCTGGTGGTCCAGTGGGTAAGGACACTGCCTTGCAGTGCAAGGGGCGCCGGTTCGATCCCTGACCTAGGAAGATCCCACGTGCCACGGAGCGACTGGACCAATGTGTCCAATTACCGAACACAGAACACTGGAGCACATGCGCCCAGAGCCGGTGCTCTGTGACAACAGAGGCCACTGCGATGGGAGGCCCAAAGAACAAAGATGGATGAAAATAGATAAATGAAAGACCAATGAAAGTGGCCCGCCTGCCCCCCTCCCTCCCCACCCCAACCCCCCAAAAAATAAATAAATAAATAATTAAAAAAAAAAAAGAATAAGCCTAAGGATCAAGAGCAATAAAATAACCCTGGGTTGTCAAAGTGCTTTATCTGACATCATTGAGTTACCTTTACGCTCAGAATTACAAGAGAGGCACAAGCCTGGGAAGAAGTAGCTGATATTCTTATTTTTGTAGGCACACATGTGTGTGTTTAACCTTGTGTTGACATATTTTAAAAGTGAGCCTTTCTTGCAAGTCAGAACTACAGTAAGGTATCACCTCATACCAATCAGAATGGCCATCATTTAAAAAGTCTACAGGCCTTCCCTGGTGGTCCAGTGGGTAAGGACACCGCCTTGCAATGCAAGGGGCGCCAGTTCAATCCCTGGCCTGGGAAGATCACACGTGCCACGGAGTGGCTGGACCGATGTGTGCAACTACCGAGCACAGAACACTGGAGCACATGCGCCCAGAGCCGGTGCTCTGTGACAACAGAGGCCACTGCGATGGGAGGCCCAAAGAACAAAGATGGATGAAAATAGATAAATGAAAGACCAATAGAAGTGGCCCGCCTGCCCCCCCCCCTCCCCACCTCACCCTCCTCAAATAAATAAATAAATAATTAAAAAAAAAAAAGAATAAGCCTAAGGATCAAGAGCAATAAAATAACCCTGGGTTGTCAAAGTGCTTTATCTGACATCATTGAGTTACCTTTACGCTCAGAATTACAAGAGAGGCACAAGCCTGGGAAGAAGTAGCTGATATTCTTATTTTTGTAGGCACACATGTGTGTGTTTAACCTTGTGTTGACATATTTTAAAAGTGAGCCTTTCTTGCAAGTCAGAACTACAGTAAGGTATCACCTCATACCAATCAGAATGGCCATCATTTAAAAAGTCTACAGGCCTTCCCTGGTGGTCCAGTGGGTAAGGACACCGCCTTGCAATGCAAGGGGCGCCAGTTCAATCCCTGGCCTGGGAAGATCACACGTGCCACGGAGTGGCTGGACCGATGTGTGCAACTACCGAGCCAGAGCTCTGGAGCACATGCGCCCAGAGCTGGCGCTCTGCGACAACAGAGGCCACTGCGATGGGAGGCCCGCAGGAGCCAAAGAACAAAGACGGATGAAAATGGAGAAATGAAAGGCCAATAGAAGTGGCCCGCCCGCTCCCCTCCCTCCCCAACCCGACCCCCGCCCAAAATAAATAAATAAATAAATCTTTAAAAAAAAAAAAAAGAAAGGTTGGACGGGGTGTGGAGAAAGGGAAGCCTCCTACATTGTTGACAGAAATGTGAGTTGGTACAGCCACTATGGAGAACAGGTTTCTCAGAAAACTAAAAATAGAACTGCCATATGACCCAGCAATCTCTCTCCTAGACAAAACTGTAATTCAAAAGGGTACATGCACCCCTATGTTCATAGCATTATTTACAATAGCAACACTATGGAAACAACCTAAATGTTCATTCACAGATAAATAAATAAAAGAAGATGTGGTATACATGTACAATGAAATTCTACTCAGCCATTATAAAAAGAATGAAATAATGCCATTTGCAGCATCATGGATGTAACTAGAGATGGACGTAACTAGAGATTATCACACTAAGTGAAATAAATCAGAAGAGAAAGACAAATACCATAAAATATCACTTATACGTAGAATCTAAAGTATGACACAAATGAACCTATCTACAAAATAGAAACAGAGTCACAGACACAGAAAACAAACTTGTGGTTGCCCAGGGGGAGGGAGGCAGGTAGGGATGAACTGAGAGTTTGGGGTTGGTAGATGCAATTACATATAGAATGGATGGACAACAAGGTCCTATTGAATACTATATAGCATAGGGAACTATATCCAATCTCTTGGGATATAGCATGATGGAAAAGAATCGAAAAAAAGAATGTCTGTATGTGTGTAATTGACTCACTTTACCACATGGCAGAAATTAGCACAACATTGTAAATCAGCTGTACTTCATTTTTTTTTATTTCTGGGGAGATTTTTGATCACCGATTCAATTTCAATGCTTGTAACTGGGGTTGTTCATAATTTCTGTTTCTTCCTGGTTCAGTCCTGGAAGATTGTACTTATCTAAGAATATGTCCATTTCTTCCAGGTGGTCCAGAGACATCCCTTTGGCCTGGGAAGATCACACGTGCCACGGAGTGGCTGGACCGATGTGCAACTACCGAGCCAGAGCTCTGAGCACATGCGCCCAGAGCTGGCGCTCTCGACAACAGAGGCCACTGCGATGGGAGGCCAGCAGGAGCGAAAAAACAGAGACGGAGGAAAGTGGAGAAATGAAAGGCCAATAGAAGTGGCGTGTCTGCTACCCGCCCTCCCCAACCGGGCCGCCGCCCAATGAATAAATAAATGAATAAATCTTTAAAAAAAAAAAGAAAGGTTGGACGGGGTGTGGAGAAAGGGAAGCCTCCTACATTGTTGACAGAAATGTGAGTTGGTACAGCCACTATGGAGAACAGGTTTCTCAGAAAACTAAAAATAGAACTGCCATATGACCCAGCAATCTCTCTCCTAGACAAAACTGTAATTCAAAAGGGTACATGCACCCCTATGTTCATAGCATTATTTACAATAGCAACACTATGGAAACAACCTAAATGTTCATTCACAGATAAATAAATAAAAGAAGATGTGGTATACATGTACAATGAAATTCTACTCAGCCATTATAAAAAGAATGAAATAATGCCATTTGCAGCATCATGGATGTAACTAGAGATGGACGTAACTAGAGATTATCACACTAAGTGAAATAAATCAGAAGAGAAAGACAAATACCATAAAATATCACTTATACGTAGAATCTAAAGTATGACACAAATGAACCTATCTACAAAATAGAAACAGAGTCACAGACACAGAAAACAAACTTGTGGTTGCCCAGGGGGAGGGAGGCAGGTAGGGATGAACTGAGAGTTTGGGGTTGGTAGATGCAATTACATATAGAATGGATGGACAACAAGGTCCTATTGAATACTATATAGCATAGGGAACTATATCCAATCTCTTGGGATATAGCATGATGGAAAAGAATCGAAAAAAAGAATGTCTGTATGTGTGTAATTGACTCACTTTACCACATGGCAGAAATTAGCACAACATTGTAAATCAGCTGTACTTCATTTTTTTTTATTTCTGGGGAGATTTTTGATCACCGATTCAATTTCAATGCTTGTAACTGGGGTTGTTCATAATTTCTGTTTCTTCCTGGTTCAGTCCTGGAAGATTGTACTTATCTAAGAATATGTCCATTTCTTCCAGGCTGTCCATTTTATTGCCATGTAGTTGTTCATAATATTCTCTTATAATCCTTTGTATTTCTGTATTGTCTATTGTAATCTCTCCATTCATTTCTTTTTCATTTATTTCTTCTCTGATCTTTATTATTTCTCTTCTTCTGCTAACTTTGAGGGTTTTTTTGTTCTTGTTTTTCAAGTTGCTTTAAGTGTAAAGTTCAGCTATACTTAAAAAAAAAAGTGTTAGTGGCGATCACAGAATGTGGCTCATTTTTATTTTCTTCTGTGTGTTTCTGTATTTTACAAATGCACTGTGTACACATAAATATCAAAGAATAAAAATAGACAAATGTGACTGTTCTGGGTCCCAATCCAGATTGCTAAGGAGTGTTGCAATGAAAGGCCCCCCTGAGTTGTCCTCTTCCCTGCTCTCCAGGGGGCCCTTGGGAGGGGAGAGCAGGGTGGCGAGGCCCCGCCCCTTCGTTGACATGCAGGGCACCCTTGTTACAGAACAATGCAGGGGAGTCTTCTTTTAGGCCAGGATTGCTCAAGCTCTGCACTGTTGACATTTTGAGCCAGAGACTGCTTAATTATGCGGGTCTGTCCTGGACATTTTCAGATGTTTAAACACCTCTGGCCTCTATTTACTAGATGCCAGTATCATCAAAAACAACAAACCTAGTTGTAATGGGGAGAAGCACCAAACTCTTTATTGTGGTGGAGGCCTTGGGCAGTCTCACCCCTGCCACACTCTGCAGTCTCCTCCTGACCAGCTGCCCTTCCAGCCACTTGTGTATGTTCTTCTCACAGTCACAGCAAAGCATTCCCAGACCCCCAGGCCCATGCCATGACCTTCCATGACCACACAGGCCACCTGCTCAGCCTCCCCGGTTTACATCACACTGGTTCCTGTGCCTTGCCTTCACAGTGTCTATCAGAAATTGATTAATGGTGGCCTCCCCCACTGTACTGTAAATATCATCAAAAGCTTGGTCACTCTCCCCTGCTCCCTCTTGTCAACAACTACTTCACCTTTGGGTCTGATCTCAGTTCCCTATCTTCAGGGACACCTCCCCTAAATTCCCAAGTCCCCAGCCCCTATCTCCAGCCCAGGATAGGTTTCTTCATGTATCCCTCATGGGCCAGATGCTGATCCTTCAGCACTCTTAGAAAAAGAGTGTGCGATTGTATATTGAGCAGTGTAATTGTTTGATTAAAATATGATTACTGTCTATCTCACCAACTACAGACTACGAACTCCTTGAAGGCAGAATCAGTGTCTTTTTTCTTATTCAAATACATCCATAGTGACTAGATGTTCAAATAAGTACTCACTGAATGAAAACGGGTGTCTGCTAGACCTGGCCAGACTCAAGCTGAATTTGCTAGGTTGAATGAACTAGGTTAACTTGTTCCTCCTTATAACGCTGTCTTTGTAATCAAACAAATCAAAAAAAAAAACAAACCCAACTTTTTTTTTTTTTTAATGAACGTAGATCTAGAAAACCATACAGAACAAATGAGGTTTAATGAATATCCCAGGGAAATAACTATATAAATACCACCAAATCAAGAAAGAGAACTTTGCTGGCCACCAGGAATCCCCACTCATCTGTCCCACCTCAAGGACAGCAGCCTCCCTCACCTATCAGTAAGCACTAGCCTGACTCAGTAATCACTTCCTTGTGGGTTTTTTTTTTTTGGTAGTTTTATTGTCCAAATATGCATCCTTAAACACAAGTTTAGGCTCGCCCACTTAAAAATTTTTACGTGTCTGTTGGTCTGCGTTAACCTAGGGATCCTCTATTCTTTTCTTAGTCTGGACTGTTCTATCTGTAGAATTTCCCAGTCTGAATTTTGCTGATGGTATATACTTATGGTACCATTGAACATATTCCTTTTTTCTCTACATTTCTTGCAAATTGCAGCTAGATCCAGAGTCTTCATCAGATTCAGATCATAGGAATCATACAATATTCAGGTGTCTCTTTTTATGATGTTAGCAGTCATTGGAACATGATGCCCATATCTGTTCATTCACTGGGGGTTGTAAAATGGTAATTTTATTGCTTTGGTTTCATTTAATAGTTGGAATACTTTTATGAAATGATACTTTCCCTCATCTGTCATTGGTTGCTGTTCATACAGTTTGTATGGAAAAGTCAAGACAAATGTCATGCCCTTTATTTACCAGTTTTCATTTGTAGTGAATTTTTTCTGCATCATCCTCCAAAGTAAACCAGCTCTTTCAAAAAATAAATTATGAATGTGTGAGTTTAAGTATAATGAATGTGTTTCCGTCCCTTGTGATCACTGTCTTACTTCTGGCACTGACTTTTGGGCAACCCTGGTACCCAGGCTGGACGTTGGTCCTGGGGAGCAGGTAGGGGAGTGACAGCCTAGGGACCCAGAGAGCTGGACTGCACCTGCACCAGGTACAATGGCAGCTCTGTCTGCAACCTCTCCCTGAATAACCCCAGGAAAAGCCCCCGTTGGTGGGGCCCATTGCTGTTGCCTTATCCTAGCTGGTTCTCTATCACTCTCCTTTCCTTCCCAGGTTTGGTCGGAAGAACGTGCTGTTTGTGACGATGGGCATGCAGACAGGCTTCAGCTTCCTCCAGGTCTTCTCGAAGAACTTCGAGATGTTTACCGTGCTGTTTTTCCTTGTAGGCATGGGCCAGATCTCCAACTACGTGGCAGCATTTGTCCTGGGTATGGCCATCCGTTTGGAGTTGAGTACTTGATCCTGTGTTTCACCATCATCCCACCAACCCACTTTCTGGGGACAGCTGTGATGTCCCTGCAGGGGAAGTGGTCTCTGGCAGCACCAACCAGGGATTCTTGGTGGACCCAGCTAGTAGGCAGGGAAACTGAGTTCTCCAAGTGCCCACTCAGCCTTGTGTCCCCAGCAACACAGTAGCCTGACTGCTGATTTCCAGTTCTTCTCTGGTCTCCGAGGTGTGGCACCTTGGTCTTATTAGTACTTGATGGTGGTTTTGCTAGAATTCCCCTATGCTCTCCATTAAAAGTAGGACCTGCCACTGCTCAGGGCTGGGGTAGCTAAGGAAAGAGGGAGGTGTGACATGAGGAGCAAGGGCCACGATTGGCAGGCTTGCCAAGAAGGGAAGCTGCCTCTTCTGCAGCACATAGTGGCCTGGGAAGTTGACTGGCAAGAATGAATTGAGGGACTTGCTTGGTGGTCCACTGGTTAAGACTTTGCGTTCCAATGCAGGGAGTGCGGGTTCAGTTCCTGGTTGGGGAACTAAGATCCCACATGCCTAGGGGACAAGAAAACAAGCCCCACCAAAACATAAAACAGAAGCAATATTGTAACAAATTCAATAAAGACTTTTAAAATGGTCCGTGTAATTTTTTTAAATCTTAAAAAAAAAAAAAAGAATGACAGGAGTGGGCTTTAGTCACAAGACCTACAGGATTTTAATTCATCATCCACAATTCAGGGCTTTGGTCTACTCTCACTGAGAAGCTGCCAGTCTCGCTGTTCAGAGGAATCTAACTCTAGCTTTTTGGTCTTTGGGCTGATTGTTGAAAGGATTATTGTTTCACATTTAATAGAGCATTTTTCCTTAAAGTGTAATAGCATGTGTGGCCTTAGTACCGACTTCCCCTTTAATGAATCCTTCCTCAGTGAAGATTAAATGCTGAGGCCCCACGTGGTATCTTTAGCCTAGGGCTTCAGGAAGTGACCACAGTGTCAGGAGAGAACCCTGAGGTACCCCCAGCAGGTGGTCAGAATCCTGACCCTCCCTAGGGCTTGGAAACGTGGAGATAATTCTGCCTGTATGTTGACTCCTTATCTGTATGCTGAAAATTACACAGGAGACAATGAATAAGGAAATAACCGGAGTTAAAATACTAACATGACTCCTCCCTTGCTTTGAACAGGAACAGAAATTCTTGGCAAGTCAGTGCGTATTATATTCTCTACGTTAGGCGTGTGCATATTTTATGCATTTGGCTACATGCTGCTGCCACTGTTTGCTTACTTCATCAGAGACTGGCGGATGCTGCTGCTGGCGCTGACAGTGCCCGGGGTGCTCTGTGCGGTGCTCTGGTGGTGAGTGTGCCCCTTCCGGGTGGGGCCCGCCAGCAGGGTGTCTTCTGTCTGACCTTCACTAGGGGGCAGTAGCAACCCACAAATCCTGCTTTGGGTCTCCTAGAGGCAGAAAATCTTAAGTTATTTGTTAAGTTCTTTTTGGAATGTTTCTCCATATTCAGAAAAGCCAAAAACAAGACCACCTCAGGACATCAACAGGCTGGATCTCAGCTCTCTGCTGGGTTAATTGGAGTGCAGGGAGCAGAAAAAGAAGTAGCTGAGAAATGATAGTCTATCATGATCTCCAGGAAGCTGTCAGACCTCAGGTCCAGATAGCTTAGGCCCTGGCTCTGGTTGCATATTGCTGCAGCCTCATGCCACAGGGCTGGGAGGAGAGGGAGCACATTGTGCATAAGAGTCCTCGGCGTAGCTGGATGGAGGAAGCTATACTCCATCTGAACCTCCAAGGTATAGTTGGACAAGCAGAGGGAGGCCTGAGAGAGAGAACACAGCTGAGGGACTGAGGCGGGAATCCCACCTTGCAGGTGGAGATGGTGAGGTCACTGGTCTACCTGGAAGTGAGCGCGCTGAGAGCATAGTGGGAGAAGAAACAGAGACACAGACAACACGGCTCACCTCGGGTTATGGCCCAAGGGCAGAGGCCACCTGGTGCGGTAGAAAATAAGATCCACCATGTCTCAGAACACCCAAGTGCCTTCTAGAGAGATGATTGGATAAATCAAGGAGGGAGGGGTGAGGAAAAACTAGAGCCTATTAGAGGCCAGTGCAGAAGCTTCTGTGGGTGCCAAGGACAAGCAGGGGAGCAAGGGGAGCGTCTCAGCCTGGGACAGAAGCCAGGCTGCAGGAGCCCACGTTGCGCCTGTCTACTTAGTGTCCATCAGGTGGCACCACCACTCCTCAGAAATGGACGTGGCCAGCCATGGGAGAAATCTCGTCAGCGTGTAATGGCCCCTGTAAATTCTGTGTACACCAGGGTAATTAGAGGCTCACGCTTACGGGCTGTAGCATGGTGCATCTCTTAGCTTCTGGCTTGGAAGCATTCCTCAGACCTCACTCTGGTTCTGAAACCCCATTTCCCATCTCCACTTAGGCTCCACCTGGGCTGTGGGATGGAAGGCTCACAAGTGTGCCCTTCCGGGTGGGGCCCGCCAGCAGGGTTCTTCTGTCTGACCTTCACTAGGGGCAGTAGCAACCCACAAATCCTGCTTTGGGTCTCCTAGAGGCAGAAAATCTTAAGTTATTTGTTAAGTTCTTTTGGAATGTTTCTCCATATTCAGAAAAGCCAAAAACAAGACCACCTCAGGACATCAACAGGCTGGATCTCAGCTCTCTGCTGGGTTAATTGGAGTGCAGGGAGCAGAAAAAGAAGTAGCTGAGAAATGATAGTCTATCATGATCTCCAGGAAGCTGTCAGACCTCAGGTCCAGATAGCTTAGGCCCTGGCTCTGGTTGCATATTGCTGCAGCCTCATGCCACAGGGCTGGGAGGAGAGGGAGCACATTGTGCATAAGAGTCCTCGGCGTAGCTGGATGGAGGAAGCTATACTCCATCTGAACCTCCAAGGTATAGTTGGACAAGCAGAGGGAGGCCTGAGAGAGAACACAGCTGAGGGACTGAGGCGGGAATCCCACCTTGCAGGTGGAGATGGTGAGGTCACTGGTCTACCTGGAAGTGAGCGCGCTGAGAGCATAGTGGGAGAAGAAACAGAGACACAGACAACACGGCTCACCTCGGGTTATGGCCCAAGGGCAGAGGCCACCTGGTGCGGTAGAAAATAAGATCCACCATGTCTCAGAACACCCAAGTGCCTTCTAGAGAGATGATTGGATAAATCAAGGAGGGAGGGGTGAGGAAAAACTAGAGCCTATTAGAGGCCAGTGCAGAAGCTTCTGTGGGTGCCAAGGACAAGCAGGGGAGCAAGGGGAGCGTCTCAGCCTGGGACAGAAGCCAGGCTGCAGGAGCCCACGTTGCGCCTGTCTACTTAGTGTCCATCAGGTGGCACCACCACTCCTCAGAAATGGACGTGGCCAGCCATGGGAGAAATCTCGTCAGCGTGTAATGGCCCCTGTAAATTCTGTGTACACCAGGGTAATTAGAGGCTCACGCTTACGGGCTGTAGCATGGTGCATCTCTTAGCTTCTGGCTTGGAAGCATTCCTCAGACCTCACTCTGGTTCTGAAACCCCATTTCCCATCTCCACTTAGGCTCCACCTGGTCTGTGGGATGGAAGGCTCAGTGAGATTACTCCTTGTGCTTCCAGGTTCATCCCTGAATCCCCCCGATGGCTTATCTCTCAGGGACGGTTTAAGGAGGCAGAGGTGATCATACGCAAGGCTGCCAAAACCAACGGGATCATTGCACCCTCAACCATCTTTGACTCAAGTGAGGTGAGCACCGGGCAGGTTCCTTTGGGAGGGCCTCAGCGATCACGACTTTAGCACAGCACCGCACCACCCCAAAGCTCTGTCTTCACACAGCAGCCCAGCCCTCTCCCTACCCAAGCTTCCCTGCTCCCCCAAGGCAGATCCTGTTAAAATTCAGAAGTTGAGAAGGTACCAGCTGCCTTAATTCCTTCACCTTTCCTGTGGATTTTAGGTTTTCATACTTAAGACTTATATGAATCATTACTTTTTTGAACCATTACTTTTCATAATAAAAACTCTTCCATGAAGTTGGCATTTTAGGAAATCATTGTTTCTTATACCCTGAGTAGTTTCACATCTTAAAAAAATAATGCACACCTAAAATATGAAGCAAAAATAGATTTGGGGAAAAAAACAGTGAAAGCAAAAAACAAACAAAAATAAAATACGTATGTTTGGGAAAAAAAGAGATAGATTTAAAACATGTCCTGCCCGTGGGGAGTTGTTCAATATTGTCTTGGAGTCAGGTCCTTTTTGGTATTCACCCTCCCCCCAACCTTACCCCTCCCTGCAAACACCATTCTCACATGCCATGAGTACTTTCCTGACTCTTCCTGATTCCTGGGTCTTGCTTCTCTTTCCTGTTCCCTCTCTTTCCACTCTTTCCTCAGTCTCATGGTTCCCAGAAGAGTTCAGAGGTTGTCATTGCTGGCTGAGGGGTTCTGGAGCATGTTTCTGTTCTGACAAAGACAAAGACCTGGCTATGAGAATAGCCATCAAGAGGCATCCTGCAGTATGCGAAAGCGTGTTAGAGTCAACCAGACTCCAGATACAGAGTTGGGGCTTGCAAAAGAGAGACCAGTTATTACAGAAGAGAAGGCATTAGAGGAGAAATTATTAGAGAAGAGAAGGCAGATAAACAGCTGGCCACTGCCAGCCCTGCCAGTCTGCCAGTTAAGTGGTGGCCCAGCACTCAGCACGCCCGAGAAAGGACTCTTCTGGTCAGAGTTCCGGGAGGGGTAGATGACAGGGAGGTCTTCTGAGTGAGGTGGCCTTAGAAGCTTGGCAGAGGTTAGTCGGGGTAAACCCATGAAAGCCACTAGCATCTTTGTGGAAGTGAGGCTATTTCAGGGAATCTATTAAGTCAAAAGCTGAACTTTTGTTGAACTGCTAACTCGGGAAAAACAAACTCCAAAGCTGGGTTTGCTTAAGAAAGCAACATCAGTGTGTTTAGACGTGTGGTTTATTAATGTCCTTGGCTGTGCCAGATTTCATAGGAAGTTACACTGGGTTAAGCCGAGGTCAATTTTCCTGTTTTTCTATCTGAGTTTTTTTTTTTCCCTTGGAAATAGACCAGTAGCTACATGGTATGAGGACCGAAAACATTAATTCTTTTAAAATATCATATCAATAAACGACACAGCCAGTTTCTCTGACCCAGAGGGCTGGGAGCCAGCATCAGGAAGAAATACTTAGAGGCCTCCTTGGAATGTGGCCATTCACGGGGTTTGGGGTGGTGCTGGGAGGGAGTGGTCAGCTTGGGCTTTCTCTTTGACTGCATCGCGTCATGGGCTGGTCACTTTACTTTTCTTCCTCATTCTTGTTCACTAAGTTGTAATTGACAAGGCCTGACGAAGCCTTCTGCAGCCCAAAACACAGTCTTTTCACCTTCTCTTCTTTTCAAGCAAGAAACATGAAACACTCCCCAGCTCAGAGACACAGAAAGCTAAGTTGCCGGGCTTTTGAGTATGTCCTGTGGTCCCTAAGTCTCCAACCTTCTCTCCCTCCCATACCCTTGTCATGTTGTCCCTGCAGCTACAAGACCTAAGCTCCAAGAAGCAGCAGTCCCACAGCATTCTGGATCTGCTCAGAACCCGGAACATCCGGATGATCACCATCATGTCCATAATTCTGTGGTGCGTAAGTGAAACCTACCTGGGGCCTCCAGATGCAGCTTCTGGCAGAGGCTCTCAGCTTCGCATTTGCAGATATGTCTCAGACCAGAACTGAGAAAGCCCGTGTCATCAGAAAGTAGCAGGGGTGTGCCTTGCAATTAAAGAAGTGGTCATGACCCAGTTCTTGATGGAATCTCAGAAGAGGAGAACAGAAACCTTTTGTGGGGGCTTTTGGGGAAGACATAGGATCTTTGGGAATCCTTCCAGGTCATAGCTCAGTAAAAAATCTGCCTGCATTGCAGGAGACTCGGGTTTTATTCCTGTGTTGGGAAGATCTCCTGGAGAAGGAAATGGCAACCCACTCCAGTACTCTTGCTGGAGAATCCCATGGACAGACAAGCCTGGCGGGCTACATTCTATGGGGTCCCAAGAGTCGGACACAACTTAGTGACTAACCACCACTCGGTCACAAGGTGAAGCATAGCTCACGTTGGGTCCCTGGTTTAGTTGTTCCTGTCACCTTTGCATCAGATGGTGATGGAGGACAACAGGTGAGCGCTTTAAGAAGTCCTAAGTGAAGACACCGTGCCCTTTTGGTTATAGAGGCTGCTCAGTACATTCTGGAAAGATGAAAGTGGGAAATTATCCCTCTGGGATATTTGGAGACTGTCCCGGAGGCAGAGCCATGGCCTCCGTGTTCTCCGTCAAGTTCCTTCTAACAGGGCACTTCACCAAGTGAGTCAGGGAGAGATTTGTGACTTATCAGAGAGAAGGAACATATCCGAATGCCTAGAAAGCATTGCTCAGTGGCCAGACCCTTGAGATACAGGTGACTACCTGAGCCTGCTGGGGAGGAAGGCAGACTTCTCAGAGTCCTTATTGTTGGAGTCAACAAGCCTTGGCAGCCAGCTGCTTTGCTTGCTCCCTGTGGGGTACTATGAGTCACCCATTTCCAAGGAATGGCCCAGGATCCTTCAGGGCAGTGCACCGCCCCTGAGTCGGCGTCAGACAAAACCAGCGTTCAGCCTGCACCACAGACTTGCCAGCCTGCGGTGAGTCACCCATCCTGAGGTTCACCCAGGCGCTCTGCCTGCTTTGCATTTCCCAGAGGCTGCTGTGTGTGCCCTCTTCCCTGATTACAGCGCTGCGGCTTCAACCTGCAGATGAGTTAGAAACAGTCTGATTCATGTTGATATGGTTTATTGAGAATGTCTGCTGGCAACAGGGTCCTGGCCTGGGGCAGCAGGGGGCGTGCAGATGGCCCACTGGGAGCTCCCGCCCCTCACCCCGAGTCCTGTGGGGTTGGGGTCAGCTGCTTCTGACCAGCCTTTTCCTGGCTTTTTGCCCCAGAGGGTCTGTCAGGGATCTTTCTCTAAATGTTTGACCAGTGATTATTCCTTATTTTATCTTATGTCACCAGTCTTCTCACACCCTGCTTGATACCTGCCTCCTTACTCATTCCTGAGCTCCTTCTGCAGTTGCTGAATCTGGGAGGTTCAGAGAGTAGGGAAGTAGGCTTTTGTGAATACTTACGCTTAGGGTTCCCAGGTGGCACAGTGGTAAAGAATCCTCCTGCCAATACAAGGAGATGCAGGAGACACTGGTTCTATCCCTGGGTCAGGAAGATCCCCTGGAGGAGGACACAGCAGTCCACTCCAGTATTCTTGCCCGGAGAATCCCATGGACAGGGGAGCCTGGCAGGCTAGAGTCTATAGGGTGGCCAAGAGTCAGATACAACTGAGTATGCACAGTTTAGGATTTGTAGTCAAAAGGCCTGTTGACAGGTTTGGGCCTTTAGGGTTTTTTTTTTTTCTTTCTTTTTTTTCCCGAACAAAGTAAATCTATCTGAAATACATGTCTTTGCTGGGACACTTTGGAATGCTTTAAAAGTGCTCTGACCCAGAAGGTTCCCTGCTCTGGGGGAAGTTATCTTTGTTTCTGATTGTTTCTAAGAAGAACTCTGGATTAAATCTGCTGCCCTCCTGGTAAGGATAGTTTTGAATTTGCTGCAAGAATTATATTTTAAAAAGTCGCCCAGGTTGGGAGGCACCTGGATGCTGCTTCTCCAGCTTTCCTCGGCACTCTGTTTCAGGATGACCATATCGGTGGGCTACTTTGGGCTCTCTCTTGACACCCCTAACTTGC
Source organism: Tragulus kanchil (assembly GCA_022376925.1). Taxonomy (NCBI): domain Eukaryota; kingdom Metazoa; phylum Chordata; class Mammalia; order Artiodactyla; family Tragulidae; genus Tragulus; species Tragulus kanchil. Next base: position 47,780,504 of record JAIOJX010000029.1, on the reverse strand, counting down.
ATGGGGACGTCTATTTGAACTGCTTCCTTTCGGCTGTGGTTGAAGTCCCAGCGTACGTGGTGGCCTGGCTGCTGCTGAGGCACCTGCCCCGACGCTACTCCATGGCCACCGCCCTCTTCCTGGGCGGCAGTGTCCTCCTCTTCGTGCAGCTCGTGCCCCCAGGTAGGTCCCACATGTGTCTGGGGACTCCCCTGAGCCACTCGGCATGAAGTGAGCTATAACTGAACTTCCTATTCATCCAAAGATCCCTAGATAAGTCCACAGTGCCTACAGCATGAGGTTCTGGGGGGCCCCTTCCCCTGACTGTGGTACTGGGGAGCAGGCTTCTTTGGGTTGTGGAAGCTGGTCCCAGCCTCCTCTCAGTAAGCAGCTTAGAGGGACATAAGCCCCTTATCCTGCAATAGGGAGAAAGTATGTCTCTTTTAGACAAAAACACTGTTTCAGTCCCAGAGTGCCTTGGGTTGGTGCCTCTTCCTACTTTCTTCCCTTTTGCCTCTCCAGAGCTGTATTATTTGGCTACAATCCTGGTGATGGTGGGTAAGTTTGGAGTCACGGCTGCCTTTTCCATGGTCTACGTGTACACGGCTGAGCTGTACCCCACAGTGGTCAGGAATATGGGCGTGGGGGTCAGCTCCACAGCGTCCCGTCTGGGCAGCATCCTGTCTCCATACTTCATTTACCTTGGTAAGTCCCTCTGGCTGAGCACATGCAGGAAGAGGGGTGTGTGGAAGCACTGATGGGCTGTAATGTGAGCCGGGGACCACTCATTAACAGGAAAACAAGTGCACACACAGCAGATGGGGTGTGGCCAAGACTGGGTCTATGCCTGGAGAAGGTTCCTGTCCAGGTGCACTGGGATGGACACACTCGATGTGGAAAATAACCTATAGACAAGCTAGAAATTCACGGGAGTGGAGGATTTTGTACCTCTTTTAGCCTTCCCATGCCTTCCGTCAGAGAACATAATTCCCCTATCCTAAGAAATTGCAATGTTGTCTAAGAAGCCAGTGTCCTTGCTTAGGAAAATTCCTTCTTAGAATCAGAGTTTAAAAAGAGTAGGAAAAGGGCTTCCCTGGTGGTCCAGTGGGTAAAGAGTCCACCTTGCAGTGCAAGGGGCGCTGGTTTGATCCATGGCCTGGGAAGATCCTACCTGCTGCAGAGCAGCTAGACTGGCGTGTCCAATTATGAGCCAGCACTCTGGAGTGCATGCACCCAGAGCTAGTGCTCTACTACAGGAGAGGCCACTGCAGTGGGAGGCCTACACAGGCTGAAGAACAGAGATGGATGAAAATAAATAAATGAAAGACCAATAAAAGAGGCCAAAATTAAAAAAAAAAAAAAAGAGTAGGAAAAGAAAGATGTTCACTGAAGAAGTCTAATGAACACAACCTCTGTTATCTTGAAGCTCTCAACACAGTGGATTTACACTGTGCAAAAGATATGCCTTGTACTATTGTATGTAACAGGTCCCCAGTTGTATCTTTCTCGGAGTTATTTCCTCATGGCAGCTGCTGTCCCCCCGCATGTGCCCACTGGCACATCTCTGGGGAGGAGTGGCCCTACCTTGGGAGCACTTTATGAACATGCTGCAAAGATCTGACAAGCAGAAACACCTCCTGATCTAGCCTGAAGACAAATCGAGTGGGTTGTGATACATCTGGAGAGGTGGAGGAGTTATTCCTGTCCCTGGACAAGTACCTTGAGTTCCTTGGAAACCTAACACTAGGAAAGGGGAATGGAGGGACTTCCCTGGTGGTTCAGTGGTTAAGACTCTGCGCTTCCACTGCAGGGGTTCTGGGTTCGATCCCTGGTCAGGGAACGAAAATCCACATGCTACACAGAGTGACCAAAAAATATAAAGGAAATATGAATAGAAATGGCCCAGCCTCAACCTCCCAGTCTATACCCCTCACCTGCACCGAGATGCTGATGATCTGTGCCAACTCTGGGTTCTGTGACCTGCCTAGGTGCCCGATTCCAGTATGGCACCTCAGACTGGGAGATGCTGAGGCCAAGAAGGCAGGTGATCCCCGTTAGAGTCCTGGGGACACGAAGGAGGGAGAGAGTCCACGTCTAACCACACCCCTGGCTTGGGGCTCTGTCTGCTTTGCCCCAGGGGCCTACGACCGCTTCCTGCCCTACATTCTCATGGGGAGTCTGACCATCCTGACAGCCATCCTCACCTTGTTCCTCTCAGAGACCTTGGCACTCCACTCCCAGACACCATTGACCAGATGCTAAGGGTCAAAGGGTAAGGAGGCCTCCTTCTTCACAAAGTTACTGCACGAGGTCTGGGTTTAGCAGAGAGTTCCCCATGAACTCAGAAACGCCATGGACTAGTTTAGCCATAAGTGGATCAGACATGGCCGGGTGCTTTATAGCCTGCTGTTTGGCCAGACGCAGACAGCCAGGTCATCATATACCTCTCCACCACAAGAGCAACTCTGGAACAGTACAGAGACAAGAAGAAACCTTTCAGAATCTACTGTGGTTATTTTTTTTTTCCTTTTAGTGAGGTAACCTCAGCTCTGGGGGCTATTTGTTTGTTTTGAGACTGGTAGACATCTTTTAAGATTCCACTTTTGTACTATTGTATGTAACAGGTCCCCAGTTGTATCTTTCTCGGAGTTATTTCCTCATGGCAGCTGCTGTCCCCATGTGCCCACTGGCACATCTCTGGGGAGGAGTGGCCCTACCTTTATGAACATGCTGCAAAGATCTGACAAGCAGAAACACCTCCTGATCTAGCCTGAAGACAAATCGAGTGGGTTGTGATACATCTGGAGAGGTGGAGGAGTTATTCCTGTCCCTGGACAAGTACCTTGAGTTCCTTGGAAACCTAACACTAGGAAAGGGGAATGGAGGGACTTCCCTGGTGGTTCAGTGGTTAAGACTCTGCGCTTCCACTGCAGGGGTTCTGGGTTCGATCCCTGGTCAGGGAACGAAAATCCACATGCTACACAGAGTGACCAAAAAATATAAAGGAAATATGAATAGAAATGGCCCAGCCTCAACCTCCCAGTCTATACCCCTCACCTGCACCGAGATGCTGATGATCTGTGCCAACTCTGGGTTCTGTGACCTGCCTAGGTGCCCGATTCCAGTATGGCACCTCAGACTGGGAGATGCTGAGGCCAAGAAGGCAGGTGATCCCCGTTAGAGTCCTGGGGACACGAAGGAGGGAGAGAGTCCACGTCTAACCACACCCCTGGCTTGGGGCTCTGTCTGCTTTGCCCCAGGGGCCTACGACCGCTTCCTGCCCTACATTCTCATGGGGAGTCTGACCATCCTGACAGCCATCCTCACCTTGTTCCTCCCAGAGACCTTCGGCACTCCACTCCCAGACACCATTGACCAGATGCTAAGGGTCAAAGGGTAAGGAGGCCTCCTTCTTCACAAAGTTACTGCACGAGGTCTGGGTTTAGCAGAGAGTTCCCCATGAACTCAGAAACGCCATGGACTAGTTTAGCCATAAGTGGATCAGACATGGCCGGGTGCTTTATAGCCTGCTGTTTGGCCAGACGCAGACAGCCAGGTCATCATATACCTCTCCACCACAAGAGCAACTCTGGAACAGTACAGAGACAAGAAGAAACCTTTCAGAATCTACTGTGGTTATTTTTTTTTTCCTTTTAGTGAGGTAACCTCAGCTCTGGGGGCTATTTGTTTGTTTTGAGACTGGTAGACATCTTTTTAAGATTCATCACTAACTTTTGTTTGGCTTGCCTTTATAGAATAAAATACAGGCAAACTCCAAGCCACACAAGGATGTTAAAAGATGGTGAAGAAAGCCCCACAGTCCTTAAAAGCACATCCTTCTAACACAACCTCCAGTAAGAAAGCAGAGAGGAAAGACTCTTGCCAGAAGTGACTTGTGCAAACACTGATCTTTCAGTGGCAAATTCCTTTGCTGTTGATTCTGTGGATGCTGTGTCTGCCTTGCTTGTGGATGGACACCCAGACTCAGCTGCATATGGTCCTGGAGCATCACCTTCCCTCCAGGGACACTGGCTACTGACAGACAACTTTGGAAAAATCCTAACCATCACCGTGATGGACTTGGCACATTCTAAGAGGTTAACCACTAACTGGAACCAGTAGGATTTGGAGGAGTAGGAGAGGCATTTGCTAAATTTACATTTTGATTTCAGACTGCCTAAAAAGGCCTCTGATAGAACTGAGGGGTCTAGTCCTCTGCCTCCCCACCCCAACCCCCAGCCCCAGCCACTGCAAAACATCTTTTGCCCCTGTTTCCCTCTAATGGTGCACTTTGGAGGAAGAGAAATAATTTCATAGGAAGTTCGATTTCTCATACTTGCTCAGTTACAAACGATTTTAACTGGGACTGTTGCTTTCCAGGGCAGGAGAACACAGGACTGGGGAAACTTGGAGGAATTTAATATGGAGGGAACTGAGCAGATATAGAACACAGGCAAGTGCATTGACTTAACAAGCATTTAGATCACTCAAGGTGACTACTGGGTAGACTTGTTTACATCTGATCAAAGCATTTAAAATCACTCAGGTAGGTTACTGCACGAGGTCTGGGTTTAGCAGAGAGTTCCCCATGAACTCAGAAACGCCATGGACTAGTTTAGCCATAAGTGGATCAGACATGGCCGGGTGCTTTATAGCCTGCTGTTTGGCCAGACGCAGACAGCCAGGTCATCATATACCTCTCCACCACAAGAGCAACTCTGGAACAGTACAGAGACAAGAAGAAACCTTTCAGAATCTACTGTGGTTATTTTTTTTTTCCTTTTAGTGAGGTAACCTCAGCTCTGGGGGCTATTTGTTTGTTTTGAGACTGGTAGACATCTTTTTAAGATTCATCACTAACTTTTGTTTGGCTTGCCTTTATAGAATAAAATACAGGCAAACTCCAAGCCACACAAGGATGTTAAAAGATGGTGAAGAAAGCCCCACAGTCCTTAAAAGCACATCCTTCTAACACAACCTCCAGTAAGAAAGCAGAGAGGAAAGACTCTTGCCAGAAGTGACTTGTGCAAACACTGATCTTTCAGTGGCAAATTCCTTTGCTGTTGATTCTGTGGATGCTGTGTCTGCCTTGCTTGTGGATGGACACCCAGACTCAGCTGCATATGGTCCTGGAGCATCACCTTCCCTCCAGGGACACTGGCTACTGACAGACAACTTTGGAAAAATCCTAACCATCACCGTGATGGACTTGGCACATTCTAAGAGGTTAACCACTAACTGGAACCAGTAGGATTTGGAGGAGTAGGAGAGGCATTTGCTAAATTTACATTTTGATTTCAGACTGCCTAAAAAGGCCTCTGATAGAACTGAGGGGTCTAGTCCTCTGCCTCCCCACCCCACCCCCCAGCCCCAGCCACTGCAAAACATCTTTTGCCCCTGTTTCCCTCTAATGGTGCACTTTGGAGGAAGAGAAATAATTTCATAGGAAGTTCGATTTCTCATACTTGCTCAGTTACAAACGATTTTAACTGGGACTGTTGCTTTCCAGGGCAGGAGAACACAGGACTGGGGAAACTTGGAGGAATTTAATATGGAGGGAACTGAGCAGATATAGAACACAGGCAAGTGCATTGACTTAACAAGCATTTAGATCACTCAAGGTGACTACTGGGTAGACTTGTTTACATCTGATCAAAGCACTGGGCTTGTCCAGGCCCATAAGAGACGCATCACTGAACCAACTATTCTTGTTTTCCACTGCTGCGTGAATCAGGTCTCCTAGCTACTCTCGTTTCTGATGCATGGTTTGAGGGAAGTAAATCAGTGAGAAAGAGAGACAAGCAAACTTGTCTCTCATCCTGAAACTATAATGTGGATTTTGATTGTTTGTGTTTTGTTTGCTGTCTGTTTGTTGTTGTGTCTTTTTTCTCCTTAAGTTATTTGCCCTTCAGAATAGGCTTAGGAAAGGCCGGTTCCTAAGCCTCCTGGTCTGTGTCCTTTTGTTCATTTGTTTGAACCCAGAATCACTCTGGCAATGGTCTGCAGTTGCCACCTCTGCAAGGCCTTATCAAGCCTTAGCCACTAGCACTTCTCTGAGTGCCAAGAATGACATCATTGTCTGTGCTATTTTTGTGATCCTTATTCTTGGGAAAAAATTACAAAGAAGAAAGTTGTGTTCACGGTCTTTCAGAGTTGCTCACTTCAATGCTGTAACATTGGGAGATATCTATGTTCCATGTACAATTGTCTTCTCTTTTCTGATTATGTTACCATGGTACTCCTAGAGCGTATGCATCACCTGGTTAAAAAAAAAAAAAAGTATTTTTGTGAAAGCTACTGAAGTGCCTTGGGAAATGGAGATGTTTTAATAAATAAAGTGATTTTTAAAAAATAGTGTAACAACTGCCCACAACTTTTACTTCCACAATTTGGTGAGCCATGCCATACCATCATGTGACCTTTCTCTGTGTGAGTTTAGGCTTATTCTAGCAGTGGTTTATGATTAGTCTCTAAAGCTAAGATTTAATCCCTGTGTACTAGAGACCCTTGCTGTATTGACTATGAACTGAACCAGCATTCTTGTATAAGTGTCTTAGCCAGGTTTCTCCCGAAAGTAGAGCCTGAGACCAGCACTTCTGTGCAGGTGTGTGTGTGTGTGTGTGTCTGCTCAATCACTCAGTTGTGTCTGACTCTTTGAGACCCATGAACTATAGCCTGCCAGATTCCTCTGTCCATGGGATTTTCCAGGCAAGAGTACTGGAATGGGTTGCCATTTTTTCCTCCAGGGGATCTTCCCAACTCAGGAATCAAATCCAGGTCTCCTGTGTCTCCTACATTGGCAGGTGGATTCTTTTCCACTGAGCCACCTGGGAAGCTATATATATGTTGTTAGTTGCTCAGTTGTGTCCGACTCTTTTGCAACCCCATGGACTATAGCCCATCAGGCTTCTCTGTCCATGGGATTTTCCAGGCAAGAATATTGGAGTGGGCTGCCATTTCCTTCTGCAATATATATGTATGTATGTATGTATTATGTATATATGTGTGTGTGTGTGTGTGTGTGTGTATATATATATATATAATGTATCACAGGGTAGTCTGAGCTAGGATATGCAGAGACAGAAGTAAAAATCTCCAGGGTTGGGTAGATAGAAGGCATGAAGCATAACAAAACAAGCAGCATCCAACTCAGACAGGAAGGAAGGAAGCTCAGTTTCTATAACAATGTGAGCTTCTCTACGCTCCTTATACCTGGTTCTATGCACAGTTCCTGATTAACTGATGTCACAGAGCCTCCAGAGGATAATTATGGTCCTTCCTGCCCTTTCTCCTGTTGCACAGATGCGTGGTTTTGAGTTTTTTATTCTCAATGCCACTAATTTCAGTCATTTGTGGCCTTCTGGGTGCAAAAATCATAATTACCTGAATGTTTTGAACTCTTCCTGTGGAAAGGCAATACCTCAGGTCACTACTCTCAGGCTGAACCAAGTATCTAAAAAAATTCAAGGCCTCTTCCAGGCCTGCTGGGCTTTTGTGAGACTTGTTTCCATCAGTGATAACTTTGGAAAACTGACCTGATTATCCTTATCAAGGATTGCCTCAAGGAAACCACCAGGATATTTGATATGTGATACGGTGTTCAGTTAATGCCCATAAGAATTAGAAACCTGGATACCTACAGAAATGCAAAAGTGAAAGTGTTCGTTCAGTTGCCTCTGATTCGTTGTGACCTCATGGACTGTAGCCTGCCAGGTTCCTCTGTCCATAAGGATTCTCCAAGCAAGAATACTGGAGTGGGTTGCCATGCCCTTCTCCAGGGAGATCTTCCTGATCTAGGGATTGAACCCAGGTCTCCCACATTGTAGGCAGATTCTCTACCATCTGAGCTACCAAGGAAAACCATAGAAATGCAAAGGACAGAGCAAAGGACGTGGAAGAACAATTCAGATGTTAAAAGTAATAAGAAGCTTTCTACTACAGATCAAAGTGAAACCAGCAGTATACCCCATAATGTTTTCCTATTCTTGGCAACTAGTTCCTGCCTCCAGACCTCCTTAAACACTCTCCTGAATTTGAGAAGGGCTGGTGTTTGCCAAAGAGAATTAGTTTCTTAACATCTAGAATAAATGATGGTTGGGCAGAGGGTCATGTTCTCTGTCAAATGGTAAGTAGCACAAGAAATATCTTCCCTGGGTGTTTGTCATTTAACTCATTTTCCTAAAGGGTTTTCCAAGGTGACAGAAAGAAACTTGATGCAATTCAACAATGCCTTACATTCCGTGCCCTTGCTATAAAAGCACTTTGGAAAAATTCATCTATATTTTTATTTGATTCTCATAAAAATCTTATAAGATTGAGAAAGGATGCTGAGGACAACACATCAGAGGTTCCTCAGCAGAAATCACATCTTCCTGGAGTCTCAGGCAGACCCACCCCAGAAGGTCTCACCTTGAGAAGAAAGGGCCTCACCTTACAGGCGTGCAAGAGGCTGCCAGAGACACTGGGGCATTATCTCTCTGCTGGGCCAGTCAGAAGACAACAGCCAAGTACCATGCTGGCATCTCACATGAGAAACTCTTTTTGTGGATACTTAAAGTAGGTGTGGAAATACACCCTACACATCAAGGAGAGTCTGCTGAATGCATGCAACGGTATCAGTATTTCCAAGGCTAGTCTACTGAGCCATCCAAACTATTTTATTCATAGTCATGTACATCTGATTGTGAACAAAATACTTCTGAAAACAAGAAAGGTCATTTTAGAAGTGCCCTCCCCTAGACCAAACAAAAATAACATAAAAACATAAAAACCTATGAGTTTTTTTCACCAGAATTAACCAAACAAGAAAGTAGCACAACTTAAAACAATTTTAAAACTTAAAAAGTTGATGGAAGGAAAGAAATAGAAGATTCTAACATTGCCCTCAGCTCTTCAGTCATACTACAAATCAGAAGTCATTATCTGAAACCATCTCTCTACTTACTCCCACATCTGATGAATACCAGATTGGGTGAAGGTCCCTATTTCCCTGTTCAAGATTTTGGCAACTACTATAGAAAACAAATGAATGAAATGGAGAAAATGGACAATAATCCTTAGCAGTATACCCCATAATGTTTTCCTATTCTTGGCAACTAGTTCCTGCCTCAGACCTCCTTAAACACTCTCCTGAATTTGAGAAGGGCTGGTGTTTGCCAAAGAGAATTAGTTTCTTAACATCTAGAATAAATGATGGTTGGGCAGAGGGTCATGTTCTCTGTCAAATGGTAAGTAGCACAAGAAATATCTTCCCTGGGTGTTTGTCATTTAACTCATTTTCCTAAAGGGTTTTCCAAGGTGACAGAAAGAAACTTGATGCAATTCAACAATGCCTTACATTCCGTGCCCTTGCTATAAAAGCACTTTGGAAAAATTCATCTATATTTTTATTTGATTCTCATAAAAATCTTATAAGATTGAGAAAGGATGCTGAGGACAACACATCAGAGGTTCCTCAGCAGAAATCACATCTTCCTGGAGTCTCAGGCAGACCCACCCCAGAAGGTCTCACCTTGAGAAGAAAGGGCCTCACCTTACAGGCGTGCAAGAGGCTGCCAGAGACACTGGGGCATTATCTCTCTGCTGGGCCAGTCAGAAGACAACAGCCAAGTACCATGCTGGCATCTCACATGAGAAACTCTTTTTGTGGATACTTAAAGTAGGTGTGGAAATACACCCTACACATCAAGGAGAGTCTGCTGAATGCATGCAACGGTATCAGTATTTCCAAGGCTAGTCTACTGAGCCATCCAAACTATTTTATTCATAGTCATGTACATCTGATTGTGAACAAAATACTTCTGAAAACAAGAAAGGTCATTTTAGAAGTGCCCTCCCCTAGACCAAACAAAAATAACATAAAAACATAAAAACCTATGAGTTTTTTTCACCAGAATTAACCAAACAAGAAAGTAGCACAACTTAAAACAATTTTAAAACTTAAAAAGTTGATGGAAGGAAAGAAATAGAAGATTCTAACATTGCCCCTCAGCTCTTCAGTCATACTACAAATCAGAAGTCATTATCTGAAACCATCTCTCTACTTACTCCCACATCTGATGAATACCAGATTGGGTGAAGGTCCCTATTTCCCTGTTCGAAGATTTTTGGCAACTACTATAGAAAACAAATGAATGAAATGGAGAAAATGGACAATGAGGCTGATCACTCTGAAAGAAGTGAGACCTGCTTGAGACTTCCCTTGTGGTTCCAATGCAGGGAAAGGGGGTTTGATCTTTGGTTGGGGAACTAAGATCCCCAATGCCCCCAGGCATGGCCAAAAAAAAAAAAAAAGTGAGACCTGCTCTATGAAAAATGCTAACAGGAGTTCTTCAGGCTGAAAGGAAAGAACAATAGCAACACAAATGCATGTGAAAGAATAAAGAATACAGATAAACTAGAATGAGCAAATAAATGTAAAAGACAATGACACAGAGCAAATTAAATACCAATCTTACAGAAGAAAAAAAGTTTTAAGAGAATAAAACAATTGAATGTGAACAAATTAGATAACCTAGATGAACTGAACAAATTCCTAAAAAAAAAACACAAATTACCAAAATTGACTTAAGAAGAAATAAAATCTGAACAGACTTTGAATTAATAAACAAAGAAAAGTCCAGGATCAGATAGTTTCACTGGCGAATCTAACTAGCATTTAAAGAATCAGCACCAAAACTTCTCAACCTCTTCCCTAAAACAGAAGAAGAGAAGACAGTTCCTAATCATTCTATGAGGCTGGCATTACCCTGAGATCAAATCCTGACAAAGAAAAGAAATCTATAGATCAATATCCCTTATGAAAATAGACATAAAATATTCTACAAAGCACCAGGAAGTAGGCTTCCCTGGTGGTCCAGTGGGTAAGGACACCGCCTTGCAGTGCAAGGGACGCCGGTTCGATCCCTGGCCTGGGAAGATCCCACGTGCCGCAGAGCAGCTGGACCAATGTGTCCAATTACCGAGCCAGAGCTCTGGAGCACATGCGCCCAGAGCCAGTGCTCTGCAACAACAGAGGCCATCACGATAGGAGGCCCACATAGGCCAGAGAACAAAGATGGATGAAAATGGACAAATGAAAGACCAATAGAAGTGGCCCACCCGCTCTGCTCTCCCCCCACCCCCCCCCCCAAACTAAATTAAAGTAAAAAAAAAAAAACCCCAGGAAGCCAAATTCTGCAGCATAAATATGATGATTACATATTTGATCAAGTGGGACTTATCCCAGGAATACAATGGTAGTTCAATGTACAAATATTAATCAATGTAATACAACACATTAATGGAATGAAAGTTTTAAAAATGATGATGTAAACTGATTCAGAAAATCATTTGACAGGGATTTCCTATGATCCAGTGGTTAGGGCTCTGCACTGCCACTGCAGGGGACACAGGTTTAATCCCTGGTCAGGGAACTAGGATCCCACAAGCTACAGAACCAAAAAAACCAAAAAAATCATTTGATAATATCTAGCACCTTTTCTTGACAAAAAGACAGAACATTCAACAAACTAGAAATAGAACTCTATCAACATGATAAAGGACATTTATAAAAGCCCTGTAGTGAACAGACAACCCACAGAATGGGAGAAAATAATAGCAAATGAAACAACCAACAAAGAACTAATCTCCAAAATATACAAGCAGCTCAGACAACTCAATACTGAAAAAACAAACAACCCAATCAAAAAATGGGAAAAAGACCTAAAGAGACATCTATCCAAGGAAGACAGTTTCACTGGCGAATCTAACTAGCATTTAAAGAATCAGCACCAAAACTTCTCAACCTCTTCCCTAAAACAGAAGAAGAGAAGACAGTTCCTAATCATTCTATGAGGCTGGCATTACCCTGAGATCAAATCCTGACAAAGAAAAGAAATCTATAGATCAATATCCCTTATGAAAATAGACATAAAATATTCTACAAAGCACCAGGAAGTAGGCTTCCCTGGTGGTCCAGTGGGTAAGGACACCGCCTTGCAGTGCAAGGGGCGCCGGTTCGATCCCTGGCCTGGGAAGATCCCACGTGCCGCAGAGCAGCTGGACCAATGTGTCCAATTACCGAGCCAGAGCTCTGGAGCACATGCGCCCAGAGCCAGTGCTCTGCAACAACAGAGGCCATCACGATAGGAGGCCCACATAGGCCAGAGAACAAAGATGGATGAAAATGGACAAATGAAAGACCAATAGAAGTGGCCCACCCGCTCTGCTCTCCCCCTACCCTCCCCCCCAAATTAAATTAAAGTAAAAAAAAAAAAACACCAGGAAGCCAAATTCTGCAGCATAAATATGATGATTACATATTTGATCAAGTGGGACTTATCCCAGGAATACAATGGTAGTTCAATGTACAAATATTAATCAATGTAATACAACACATTAATGGAATGAAAGTTTTAAAAATGATGATGTAAACTGATTCAGAAAATCATTTGACAGGGATTTCCTATGATCCAGTGGTTAGGGCTCTGCACTGCCACTGCAGGGGACACAGGTTTAATCCCTGGTCAGGGAACTAGGATCCCACAAGCTACAGAACCAAAAAAACCAAAAAAATCATTTGATAATATCTAGCACCTTTTCTTGACAAAAAGACAGAACATTCAACAAACTAGAAATAGAACTCTATCAACATGATAAAGGACATTTATAAAAGCCCTGTAGTGAACAGACAACCCACAGAATGGGAGAAAATAATAGCAAATGAAACAACCAACAAAGAACTAATCTCCAAAATATACAAGCAGCTCAGACAACTCAATACTGAAAAAACAAACAACCCAATCAAAAAATGGGAAAAAGACCTAAAGAGACATCTATCCAAGGAAGACATACAGATGGCCAAAAAACACATGAAAAGATGCTCAACCTCGCTTATTATTAGAGAAATGCAAATCAAAACTACACCAGTCAGAATGGCCATCATCAAAAAATCTGCAGATAATAAATGCTGCAGAGGGTGCAGAGAAAAGGAAACACTCTTGCATTGTTGGTGGGAATGTAAATTGATACAACCGCTATGGAAGACAGTATGGAGATTCCTCAAAAAACTAGGAATAGATGCACCATATGATCCAGCAATCCCACTATTAGGCTTATACAATGATGAAATCAAAATATAAAGAGACACCTGTACCCCAATGTTCATCGTAGCACTCTATACAATAGCTAGATCATGGAATCAACCTAGATGTTCATCAACAAATGGATGGATAAAGAAGCTCTGGTTCATAAATACAATGGAATATTTCTCAGCTGCCAAAGGAAATGCAGAAGATTCAGTCTTAACGAGATGGATGAATCTAGAACCTCTTATACATGGTGCAGTAAGTCAAAAAGAGAAGGAGAGATACAGTATACTAACACATATGTATGGAATCTAGTAAGTTCGTACTGATAAATACACACGCAGAGCGTTGATGGAAAAACAGTCATAGAGAACAGACTTATGAACATTGGGGAGAGGAAAAAGTGGATAAAAGATGTGTAAAGAGCAACACGGAACCCTATACTATCTTATGTGAAAGAGATAACTAGGGGCTTCCCTGGTGGTTCAGTGGGTAAGGACACCTCCTTGCAGTGCAAGGGGTGCCAGTTCAATCCCTGGCCTGGGAAGATCCCACGTGCCGCGGAGCAGCTGGACCGATGTGTCCAATTACCGAGCCAGAGCTCTGGAGCGCATGCGCCCAGAGCTGGCGCTCTGCGACAACAGAGGCCACCGCGATGGGAGGCCCACAGGTGCCAAAGAACAAAGATGGATGAAAACGGACAAATGAAAGACCAATAGAAGCGGCCCGCCTGCTCCCCTCCCTCCATACCCCACCCCCACCAAAAATAAATAAATAAATAAATAAACAAATCTTTAAAAAAAAAAAAAGAGATAACTACTGTCAATGCCCTGTGGGACTAAGGGGTCTTACATGGGGACTATTTGACGGTCTGGAGGGGTGGGATGGGTGGGGAATGGGATATACATATGACTAATCCGGAATTATACATATCTGTAAACAACAAAACTCTGTGAAATCAAAAAAACAAAGTGAAAAAAACTTGCGATTGTGGGGAAAAAAAAGGCCCCATAGCTAAACCATTTCACTGGTGAAACTGAAGGCTCATCCCTTAACATCAGTAACATGACAAGGATGTTCATCTGGTGATTTGTGTTCAACACTGTGCAGGGAGTTCTGACCATGATAGTAATTAGACAAGAAGAACAAATAAAATGTAGCCAAATTAAGAAGAATAAAATGAAGCTACAGTAATGAAAACACTATGGTACTGGCAGAGACACAAATATATAGACCAATGAAACAGAATAGACAGCCCCCAAAATAAACCTTCACATGCCAAAGGAAATGCAGAAGATTCAGTCTTAACGAGATGGATGAATCTAGAACCTCTTATACATGGTGCAGTAAGTCAAAAAGAGAAGGAGAGATACAGTATACTAACACATATGTATGGAATCTAGTAAGTTCGTACTGATAAATACACACGCAGAGCGTTGATGGAAAAACAGTCATAGAGAACAGACTTATGAACATTGGGGAGAGGAAAAAGTGGATAAAAGATGTGTAAAGAGCAACACGGAACCCTATACTATCTTATGTGAAAGAGATAACTAGGGGCTTCCCTGGTGGTTCAGTGGGTAAGGACACCTCCTTGCAGTGCAAGGGGTGCCAGTTCAATCCCTGGCCTGGGAAGATCCCACGTGCCGCGGAGCAGCTGGACCGATGTGTCCAATTACCGAGCCAGAGCTCTGGAGCGCATGCGCCCAGAGCTGGCGCTCTGCGACAACAGAGGCCACCGCGATGGGAGGCCCACAGGTGCCAAAGAACAAAGATGGATGAAAACGGACAAATGAAAGACCAATAGAAGCGGCCCGCCTGCTCCCCTCCCTCCATACCCCACCCCCACCAAAAATAAATAAATAAATAAATAAACAAATCTTTAAAAAAAAAAAAAGAGATAACTACTGTCAATGCCCTGTGGGACTAAGGGGTCTTACATGGGGCCTATTTGACGGTCTGGAGGGTGGGATGGGTGGGGAATGGGATATACATATGACTAATCCGGAATTATACATATCTGTAAACAACAAAACTCTGTGAAATCAAAAAAACAAAGTGAAAAAAACTTGCGATTGTGGGGAAAAAAAAGGCCCCATAGCTAAACCATTTCACTGGTGAAACTGAAGGCTCATCCCTTAACATCAGTAACATGACAAGGATGTTCATCTGGTGATTTGTGTTCAACACTGTGCAGGGAGTTCTGACCATGATAGTAATTAGACAAGAAGAACAAATAAAATGTAGCCAAATTAAGAAGAATAAAATGAAGCTACAGTAATGAAAACACTATGGTACTGGCAGAGACACAAATATATAGACCAATGAAACAGAATAGACAGCCCCCAAAATAAACCTTCACATAGTGAGTCAAAAGAATTTTTTAAAAGATGTCAAGATCATTCAAGGGGGAAAGGACAGTTTTCAACAATGGTGCTTCAAAAACTGAACATGTGTGTGTGTGTGTGTAGTGCGTACTCAGTCATGTCCAACTCTCTGCAACCCCATAGACTGTGTAGTCCACCAGGCTCCTCTGTCCATAGAATTTTCCAATCTACTGAAGTAGATTGCCATTTCCTATCCTAGGGGATCTTCCTGACCAGGGATGGAACCTGCATCTCTTGCATCTCCTGCATTGGCTGGCCAGTGGGTTGTCTACCACTTGGGAAGCCCAAGTATGAATAGAAAGCTAGATTTCTAATTTATAATACAGTCAAAACTTTGATACAGTTCTACATATTCTGTCATCTAATATTACTACTAAAATTCTAAAGTTTATTATCTTAGTGATATTTTTAAAATTTTTGAATGAGCCATGAAACTTTTAATCCAATTCTGAAGATATAAAGAAATACTATGTTTTTTTTTAAGGAAATGAACATGTGCTATAGTATTATTAACTAAAGTACAGATTTTATTCAAATTTCACAATATTTTATGCTACTGTCCATTGTTCTCATATGTTATTCAAGATTACACATTGTATTTAGTTGCATTGAGCAGCTTCAGCTACCTGAAACAAATTCTCCTTTCATTTTTATTCTGTTACAAATATTTTCTAACTGTCCTTGTTATGGCTTCTTAGATACACCCAGCATTTAAAAGTAGACATTTAGGGCTTCCCTGGTGGTCCACTGGGTAAAGAGTCCGCCTTGCAGTTTAAGGGACACCAGTTCGATCCCTGGCCTGGGAAGATCCCACATGCCACAGAACATCTGGGCTGGTGTGTCCAGTTGTGAGCCAGCGCTCTGGAGTGCATGTGCCCAGAGCTGGTGCTTTGCAGTGAGAGAGGCCACTGCAATGGGAGGCCCACACATGCCAAGGAATAAAAAAAGATCAATGAAAATAAATATAAATTTAAAAAAATAAAAGAGGCACTGTAGGGAAAAGAAAAAAAAATAAAAGTAGACATTTTATTTCCAGATACATGGCAATTTGAAGTTTCTTTGATATTAATTTCTCATTTTGATATTAATTTCTCATTTAAACACTTTCTTCTCTGCAATCCCCCTCAGTGTTTTTCAGTCTTTTACCTTTACTGAGGCTTTCAGTGACTAAAAGATCTCTCTTGGTAATTGGCACGTTGTACTTGAAAATATGTGGGTTATTTTCAAATATCTTTTGACACAGATTTCTAACATAATTTCATAGGGATGAGAGAATAGACTCTGTATGATTTCAATACCTTTAGATCATGAAACTTTTGCACTGTTTTATGTGCAAAACAAGAATATGTTCCAGTGTCTCCTGGCTTATAGTCTATGAGAATTTGAATAGAATTTGTATCCCTCCCTTTTACGGTAAGTGGCCTGAGGTGACCTCTAAAAATGATGCGTTATTCATTTGACCCAGAAAACCCCACAAAATCATGCAAATCAAGAGGTTCAAATCTTCATGTTCACTTTAAGAACACTCATGAAACTGACCAGGGCATAAAGGGTATGCATATCTGAAAAGCCACGAAGTATCTGAGGGATGTTGCTTTAAAGAAGCAATGTGTGCCACGCTTGTCGTTAGAGTGGTGGAGTTGGTAGGTGTGCACAGGTCCAACAGTGGGACTGCACACAGGGTCAGTGGCCCAAACAGTGCTGAATTTTTACTGCACAGGCTCAAAAATGCAGAGTAATGCTGAACTTATGGGCTTAGATGTAAATTCTCTGGTCATTGAGCACATTCAGGTTGAACAAAGCCCCCAAGATGTGGCACAGGACTTACAGAGCTCATAGTCAGATCAACTCAAACATGAGCTGTCCTTGCTACATTGAGATGATCTTTACTGAAAAAGAATAGATTGTTCCTAAACCAGAAAAGGAAGTTGCACAGAAGAAAAAGATATCCCAGAAGAAACTGAAGAAACAAAAACTTATGGCCCAGGAATAAGTGCCACAAAAAATAAATGCAAATAGAAGTGAAGAAGAGAATTTGTAACCTGCTGTTGTATGAAAATTTCATAAATCTTGATTATATTGAAATGGTTCATAGTTCTTTTTAGGCCTACTTTTCTGCCTATTCATTCTATAAATTTTTGAGAATTTGATACTGAAAACTGAAACGGAAAGGGTTCGTTGCTCAGTCTTGTCCAACTCTTTGCAACCCTATTGGCTGTAACCCACCAGGCTCCTGTCTATGGAATTCTCCAGGCAAGAATACTAGAGTGGATAGCTGTTCCCTTCTCTGGGGGACTTTCCTGACCCAGGATCAAACCCAGGTCTCCTACATTGGCAGGTGGATTCTTTACCATTGAACCACCAGGAAGCTCAACGTTGTATAAAAGTGGGTTATTTTCAAATATCTTTTGACACAGATTTCTAACATAATTTCATAGGGATGAGAGAATAGACTCTGTATGATTTCAATACCTTTAGATCATGAAACTTTTGCACTGTTTTATGTGCAAAACAAGAATATGTTCCAGTGTCTCCTGGCTTATAGTCTATGAGAATTTGAATAGAATTTGTATCCCCCCCTTTTTACGGTAAGTGGCCTGAGGTGACCTCTAAAAATGATGCGTTATTCATTTGACCCAGAAAACCCCACAAAATCATGCAAATCAAGAGGTTCAAATCTTCATGTTCACTTTAAGAACACTCATGAAACTGACCAGGGCATAAAGGGTATGCATATCTGAAAAGCCACGAAGTATCTGAGGGATGTTGCTTTAAAGAAGCAATGTGTGCCACGCTTGTCGTTAGAGTGGTGGAGTTGGTAGGTGTGCACAGGTCCAACAGTGGGACTGCACACAGGGTCAGTGGCCCAAACAGTGCTGAATTTTTACTGCACAGGCTCAAAAATGCAGAGTAATGCTGAACTTATGGGCTTAGATGTAAATTCTCTGGTCATTGAGCACATTCAGGTTGAACAAAGCCCCCAAGATGTGGCACAGGACTTACAGAGCTCATAGTCAGATCAACTCAAACATGAGCTGTCCTTGCTACATTGAGATGATCTTTACTGAAAAAGAATAGATTGTTCCTAAACCAGAAAAGGAAGTTGCACAGAAGAAAAAGATATCCCAGAAGAAACTGAAGAAACAAAAACTTATGGCCCAGGAATAAGTGCCACAAAAAATAAATGCAAATAGAAGTGAAGAAGAGAATTTGTAACCTGCTGTTGTATGAAAATTTCATAAATCTTGATTATATTGAAATGGTTCATAGTTCTTTTTAGGCCTACTTTTCTGCCTATTCATTCTATAAATTTTTGAGAATTTGATACTGAAAACTGAAACGGAAAGGGTTCGTTGCTCAGTCTTGTCCAACTCTTTGCAACCCTATTGGCTGTAACCCACCAGGCTCCTGTCTATGGAATTCTCCAGGCAAGAATACTAGAGTGGATAGCTGTTCCCTTCTCTGGGGGATTTTCCTGACCCAGGGATCAAACCCAGGTCTCCTACATTGGCAGGTGGATTCTTTACCATTGAACCACCAGGGAAGCTCAACATTCGATTTAGAAATGACTTGGATATGGTACAGGAGACAAAAGAAAAAAATAGGTAAGTTCAGTGAGTTCAGGTCAGTTGCTCAGTTGTGTCCAACTGTTTGAGACCCCATGGACTACAGCATGCCAGGCTTTCCTGTCTTTCACCATCTCCCAGAGCTTGCTCAAACTTATTTCCATTGACTCAGTGATACCATCCAACCATCTCATTCTCTGTCGTCCCCTTCTCCTTTTGCCTTCTATTTCCCCCAACATCAGGGTCTTTTCCAGCAAGTTGTTTCTTCTCATCAGGTGGCCAAAGTATTGGGGCTTCAGCTCAGAATCATTCCTTCCAATGAATATTCATTGAATATTGGAATAGATAAGTTCCAATAGATAAGATATTGGAATAGATAAGTTAGACTTCATTAAAATGAAAAACCTTTGTTGTATGTCAATTATATCTCAGTAAAGCTGAGGGGAAAGTTTTGTGTATCATACAGCATTACCAAGAGGTAACAGGGCAACCTACAGAATGAGAAAAAATGTTTGGAAATC
This sequence comes from Tragulus kanchil, assembly GCA_022376925.1. Taxonomy (NCBI): domain Eukaryota; kingdom Metazoa; phylum Chordata; class Mammalia; order Artiodactyla; family Tragulidae; genus Tragulus; species Tragulus kanchil. The sequence goes on along the minus strand of JAIOJX010000029.1, from coordinate 47,760,984 downwards.
ATATATCTAATAAGAGGTTACTATCCAAAATATATAAGGAACTCAGACTCAACAATTAAAAGAAAATTACAGCCAAAGGACTTGAGGAGATATTTCTTTAAACAAGATATAGAAATGGCCAATAAGCACATGAAAAGATGTGTTAAGCATGAAAGATGTGTTAACACATGAAAAGATTTGCATTAGGGAAATGCAAATCAAAACCACAATAAGATACCACTTCACACCTAATAGGATGGCTGTTATTAAAAACAAAACAGAAAATAACTATATCGGTGAGGCTGTGGGGACACTGCAACTCTTGTGCACTGCTAATGGGAATGTAAAATAGTATAGCTACTGTGGAAAACAGCATGGCCTTTCCTCAAAACAAACAAACAGAATTACCTTATGATCCAGAAATTCTACTTCTAGGTTTAAGCAAATTGAAAGCACGGAGTTAAACTTATTTGTACAACTATGCTTACAGAAGCAATATTTACAATAGACAAAAGGTGGAAACAACCCAAACGGTGATATATATACACAATGGAATATTATTCAGCCTTAAGAAGGAATGGAATTCTGAGACTTGCTATAGTGTGGATGAGCCTTGAAAACACTGTTAAGTGAAATAAATCAGACACAAAAAAACAAATACCATATGATTCCATTTATATGAGGTACCTAGAATAGTCAAGAGTAATAGAGACCAAAAAAAAAGGAATAATGGTGACCATGGGCTGAGGGGAAAGAGGTAATGGAAATTACTGTTTAATGGGTAGTTTCAGCTTGAGATGATAACATCATCACCATTCTGGAGACAGATGACTGCACAACAACTAGAATGTACTTAATGCCACTGGATTGTACACTCAAAAATGGTTAAAGTGGTAACTTTTACATACATTTTACCACAATAATTAATTTTAAAAGAATTATTCAAGTATAATGGAAATAAACATTCTTAAATATGAAATTCAAGCAATAAGGTACCCATATATCCCTTTTTAAATAAGTTATTTAAAAGTTAAATCCAACCCTTTGCTAAATGAATCCATTTGAAATTCTTATTTTGTTGTAACCCCATGGACTGCAGCATGCCAGGCTTCCCTGTCCTTCTCTGTCTCCTGGAGTTGGCTCATATCCATTGAGTTGATGATGCCATCCAACCATCTCATTCTCTATCATCCTCCTATCCTCTTGCCCTCAATCTTTTCCAGCATCAGGGACTTTTCCAATGAGTCAACTCTTTGCATCAGGTGGCCAAAGTACTGGAGCTTCAGCTTCAGCATCATTCCTTCCAGTGACTATTTAGAGTTAATTTCCTTTAAGATTGACTGGTTTGATCTCCTTGCTGTCCAAAGGACTCTCAAGAGCTTTCTCCAGCACCACAATTTTAAAAACACCAGTTCTTCAGTGCTCAGACTTCTTTATGGTCTCTCACATTTATACATGACTACTGGAAAAACCATAGCTTTGACTAGATGGACCTTTGTCAGTAAGGTGATATCTCTGCTTTTCAATATGCTGTCTAGCTCCAAATTGCAAGTATTTCCTCAAAACAAACAAACAGAATTACCTTATGATCCAGAAATTCTACTTCTAGGTTTAAGCAAATTGAAAGCACGGAGTTAAACTTATTTGTACAACTATGCTTACAGAAGCAATATTTACAATAGACAAAAGGTGGAAACAACCCAAACGGTGATATATATACACAATGGAATATTATTCAGCCTTAAGAAGGAATGGAATTCTGAGACTTGCTATAGTGTGGATGAGCCTTGAAAACACTGTTAAGTGAAATAAATCAGACACAAAAAAACAAATACCATATGATTCCATTTATATGAGGTACCTAGAATAGTCAAGAGTAATAGAGACCAAAAAAAAAGGAATAATGGTGACCATGGGCTGAGGGGAAAGAGGTAATGGAAATTACTGTTTAATGGGTAGTTTCAGCTTGAGATGATAACATCATCACCATTCTGGAGACAGATGACTGCACAACAACTAGAATGTACTTAATGCCACTGGATTGTACACTCAAAAATGGTTAAAGTGGTAACTTTTACATACATTTTACCACAATAATTAATTTTAAAAGAATTATTCAAGTATAATGGAAATAAACATTCTTAAATATGAAATTCAAGCAATAAGGTACCCATATATCCCTTTTTAAATAAGTTATTTAAAAGTTAAATCCAACCCTTTGCTAAATGAATCCATTTGAAATTCTTATTTTGTTGTAACCCCATGGACTGCAGCATGCCAGGCTTCCCTGTCCTTCTCTGTCTCCTGGAGTTGGCTCATATCCATTGAGTTGATGATGCCATCCAACCATCTCATTCTCTATCATCCTCCTATCCTCTTGCCCTCAATCTTTTCCAGCATCAGGGACTTTTCCAATGAGTCAACTCTTTGCATCAGGTGGCCAAAGTACTGGAGCTTCAGCTTCAGCATCATTCCTTCCAGTGACTATTTAGAGTTAATTTCCTTTAAGATTGACTGGTTTGATCTCCTTGCTGTCCAAAGGACTCTCAAGAGCTTTCTCCAGCACCACAATTTTAAAAACACCAGTTCTTCAGTGCTCAGACTTCTTTATGGTCTCTCACATTTATACATGACTACTGGAAAAACCATAGCTTTGACTAGATGGACCTTTGTCAGTAAGGTGATATCTCTGCTTTTCAATATGCTGTCTGGGTTTGTCATAGCTTTTCTTTCAAATTGCAAGTATCTTTTAATTTCATGGCTGCAGTCACCGTCCGTAGTGATTTTGGAGTCCAAGAAAATAAAATCTGTCACTGTTTCTACTTTTTATCCATCTATTTGCCATGGAGTAATGGGATTGGATACCATGATCTTAGGTTTTTGAATGTTGAGTTTTAAGCCAGTTTTTTCACTCTCTGCTTTTACTTTAATCAAGAGACTTTAGTTCCTCTTTGGCTTTCTGTCTCCAGAGTGGTATCATCTGCATATCTGAGGTTATTGATATTTCTCCCAGTAGTCTTGATTTCAGCTTGTGATTTATCCACCCCAGCATTTCACATGATGTACTCTGCATGTAAGTTAAATAAGCAGGGTGACAATATACAGCCTTGATATACTCCCTTCCCAATTCTGAGTCTTTTGTGTTGTTCCATATCCAGTTCTAACTGTTGCTTCTTGTCCAGCATACAGGTTTCTCAGGAGACTGGTATTCTCATTTCTTTAAGAATATTTCACAGTTTGTTGTGATCACACAGTCAAAGGCTTTAGCATGGTCAATGAAGCAGATATTTTTCTGGAATTCCCTTGTTTTCTCTATGATTCAATGGATGTTGGCAATTTGATCTCTGGTTCCTCTGCCCCTTTCTTTTCTGGAATTCCAGCTTGTTGTTACTCTAGTGATTCAATGGATGTTTTTGCATTTCGGATTTGATTGCCCTATCATGCGCTCCTGTCATCATCCCCCCCCTCAATCTTTTCCAGCAGCAGGGACTTTTCCAAGGAGTCAACTCTTTGCATCAGGTGGCCAAAGTACTGGAGCTTCAGCTTCAGCATCATTCCTTCCAGTGACTATTTAGAGTTAATTTCCTTTAAGATTGACTGGTTTGATCTCCTTGCTGTCCAAAGGACTCTCAAGAGCTTTCTCCAGCACCACAATTTTAAAAACACCAGTTCTTCAGTGCTCAGACTTCTTTATGGTCTCTCACATTTATACATGACTACTGGAAAAACCATAGCTTTGACTAGATGGACCTTTGTCAGTAAGGTGATATCTCTGCTTTTCAATATGCTGTCTGGGTTTGTCATAGCTTTTCTTTCAAATTGCAAGTATCTTTTAATTTCATGGCTGCAGTCACCGTCCGTAGTGATTTTGGAGTCCAAGAAAATAAAATCTGTCACTGTTTCTACTTTTTATCCATCTATTTGCCATGGAGTAATGGGATTGGATACCATGATCTTAGGTTTTTGAATGTTGAGTTTTAAGCCAGTTTTTTCACTCTCTGCTTTTACTTTAATCAAGAGACTTTAGTTCCTCTTTGGCTTTCTGTCTCCAGAGTGGTATCATCTGCATATCTGAGGTTATTGATATTTCTCCCAGTAGTCTTGATTTCAGCTTGTGATTTATCCACCCCAGCATTTCACATGATGTACTCTGCATGTAAGTTAAATAAGCAGGGTGACAATATACAGCCTTGATATACTCCCTTCCCAATTCTGAGTCTTTTGTGTTGTTCCATATCCAGTTCTAACTGTTGCTTCTTGTCCAGCATACAGGTTTCTCAGGAGACTGGTATTCTCATTTCTTTAAGAATATTTCACAGTTTGTTGTGATCACACAGTCAAAGGCTTTAGCATGGTCAATGAAGCAGATATTTTTCTGGAATTCCCTTGTTTTCTCTATGATTCAATGGATGTTGGCAATTTGATCTCTGGTTCCTCTGCCTTTTCTAAATCCAGGTTGTACTCCTGGAAGTTCTTGGTTCATGTACTGCTGAAACCTAGCTTGAAGGATTTTGAACATTACCTTGCTAGCATGTGAAATGAGTGCAATTGGACAGTAGTTTTAACCTTCTTTGGCATTGCTTTTCTTTGGGATTGGAATGAAAACTGACCTTTACTGCCGAGTTTCCCAAATTTGCTAGCATATTGAATATAGCATCATCTTTTAGGATTTAACAGCATCATCTTTTAGGATTTTAAATAGCTCAGCTGAAATTCCATCACCTCCACTAGCTTTGTTCATAGTGATGCTTCCTAAGGCCCACTTGACTTCACTCCAGGGTGCCTGCAACTCATATAACAAAGAGCTAATTTACCTAGTATAAGAAGATCTGCTACAATGATAGACTCAATAAATAAGAAATCAACAACCCCAATATAAAATTGGTCAAGAAATAAAAGTAATGCACAGGTATTGACATATGGATGTTCTTTCTTTCTTTGCTGTGCTGGGTCTTCAATGCCGTGCAGGCTTTTTTTTTAGCTGCAGAGAGTGGGGAGCCAGTCTCTAGTTGCAGTCTCCAGGTTTCTCATTGCGGTGGCTTCTCTTGTTTCAGGGCACAGGCTCAAGGGTGCTCGGGCTTCAGTAGGTGCAGCTCCTGGGCTCTACAGCACAGGCTCAGTGGTTGTGGTGCATGAGCTTAGTTGCTCCGTGGCATGTGGGACCTTCCCAGATCAGGGATCAAAGCTGCATTGGCAGGCAGAGCCTTTACCACTGAGCCACCAGTGTGTGCTAACTCACTTCAGTCATGTCTGACTCTTCGTGACCCTCTGGACTGTAACCTATTCCTCTGTCCATGGGATTCTCCAGGTAAGAATACTAGAGCAGGTTGCCATTTCCCTTCTACAGTGGATCTTTCTGACTCAGAGATCAAACCCGAGTCTTATGTTTCCTGCACTGGCAGGCAGGTTCTTTACCATTAGCACTACTTGGGAAGCCCCTGTAGATGACTTTTACACATATGAGAAGATTCTGTACCTCTGTCCTTATAAGAGAAATACAAATGAAAACTGTACTGATAGTCAGAAAGAGAAGGCCAAGTACAATATACTAACACATATATATGGAATCTAGTAGGATGGTGATGATGGCACATGCAGTGAAGCGACAGAAAGACAGACATGGACAGTGGACATATGGACATTGTGGGGAAGGAACAGTGGGTGGGAGGCATAAAGGAAGTAGCATGAAGGCCTGTACTATCATATGTGAAGAAAATAGCTATAGTCATTGCTCTATGAGAAAAGAGATACTTCAGGGGTGCTGTGTGACAGTCTGGAGGGGTGGGATGGGGGGATATACATATGACTAATCTGAGAACATACATATCTGTAAACAACAAAACTCTGTAAAAGTTAAAAGTAAAATAAAAGTTAAAAAAAAACTATACTGAGATATCATTTTTCACCTGTCTATTCATCCTCCTCTCTAAATAAATGCAAAGGAAAATGTGTATAGTAATATTTTCCTAATATTAGTAGTAATAGTTATTAGATAGTAGGATTTGGGGAGTTTTAAAAACAGTTGTATTTGCTATAGTGTTTATATTCCTTATAATACACATGTGTAAATTTTTAAGCAGTTTTAGTTAAAAAACAAAGCTGGAAGTAAATATGCAAGATGAAAACAAGGATGGATTATTTTATTCTGTGTACTTTTCAGTATTTTTAAAAAACCCCTCCAACCCTCCTCCCAAATTTTCACGTACATTAATATATTTCTACCCCTGACAGAATGCACTTCCAGTTTTATATTTCTTTTTGTCAGTCTTGCCATCATATATACACTCTCCTCCTTCCTCTCTGATTATCTTGATTCTGCCCATGTTCAAGGTTCACCCCAAAGCATATCCTCTCCTAAGAGGCACTACAGCTAAGTGTCCACACCTGGAGCAGATATGTGGTGCCTGAGGTCCAAAAGTAGGCTTCTCCACTTACTAGTTCTGTAAGTTTGAGCAACTCACTTAACCACTGTGAGACTCAGTTTTCTCAACTGTAGAACAGATGGTCTATTCTTACCTATCTTATTAGGTTTTTATAAGGATTCAACTGGCATGCAGGTATAGTATATAGCAGGACTAAATTTGTGTTGATCATAATAATAGTGCTATTCCTCCTGACCCTCCCATGCAATTATTGAGGAGTCAGAAGAGAAGGACAAGTACAATATACTAACACATATATATGGAATCTAGTAGGATGGTGATGATGGCACATGCAGTGAAGCGACAGAAAGACAGACATGGACAGTGGACATATGGACATTGTGGGGAAGGAACAGTGGGTGGGAGGCATAAAGGAAGTAGCATGAAGGCCTGTACTATCATATGTGAAGAAAATAGCTATAGTCATTGCTCTATGAGAAAAGAGATACTTCAGGGGTGCTGTGTGACAGTCTGGAGGGGTGGGATGGGGGGATATACATATGACTAATCTGAGAACATACATATCTGTAAACAACAAAACTCTGTAAAAGTTAAAAGTAAAATAAAAGTTAAAAAAAAACTATACTGAGATATCATTTTTCACCTGTCTATTCATCCTCCTCTCTAAATAAATGCAAAGGAAAATGTGTATAGTAATATTTTCCTAATATTAGTAGTAATAGTTATTAGATAGTAGGTTTTGGGGGAGTTTTAAAAACAGTTGTATTTGCTATAGTGTTTATATTCCTTATAATACACATGTGTAAATTTTTAAGCAGTTTTAGTTAAAAAACAAAGCTGGAAGTAAATATGCAAGATGAAAACAAGGATGGATTATTTTATTCTGTGTACTTTTCAGTATTTTTAAAAAACCCCTCCAACCCTCCTCCCAAATTTTCACGTACATTAATATATTTCTACCCCTGACAGAATGCACTTCCAGTTTTATATTTCTTTTTGTCAGTCTTGCCATCATATATACACTCTCCTCCTTCCTCTCTGATTATCTTGATTCTGCCCATGTTCAAGGTTCACCCCAAAGCATATCCTCTCCTAAGAGGCACTACAGCTAAGTGTCCACACCTGGAGCAGATATGTGGTGCCTGAGGTCCAAAAGTAGGCTTCTCCACTTACTAGTTCTGTAAGTTTGAGCAACTCACTTAACCACTGTGAGACTCAGTTTTCTCAACTGTAGAACAGATGGTCTATTCTTACCTATCTTATTAGGTTTTTATAAGGATTCAACTGGCATGCAGGTATAGTATATAGCAGGACTAAATTTGTGTTGATCATAATAATAGTGCTATTCCTCCTGACCCTCCCATGCAATTATTGACCCTACAAATAATTAATCTTTATTTTGTTTGTTTTCATGAGGGAAATTATAACTATCTTTGGGGGAAAAAGACACATCTTCTATCCCTAAATTACTCAAGTATTACATTCACTTTACATTTAGTAGGTTTTCTCTTTTTTTGGTGGGGGGGCGGGTTGGGGAGGGAGAGGGGTGGGCCGGCCACTTCTATTGGTCTTTCATTTATTCAGTTTCATCCATCTTTGTTTCCTGGCCCGTGTGGGCCTCCCATCTCAGTGGCCTCTGTTGTCGCAGAGCACCAGCTCTGGGCGCGTGAGCTCCAGAGCTCCGGCTTGGTAATTGGACACACCGGTCCAGCTGCTCCGCGGCACATGGGATCTTCCCAGGCCAGGGATCTAACTGAAGCCCCTTGCACTGCAAGGCGGTGTCCCCACCCACTGGACCACCAGGAAAGCTCTTTTTTTTAATAATTATTTTTATTTTACTTTTACAGAGTTTTGTTGTTTACAGATATGTATAATCCCAGATTAGTCATACCTATATCCCTGGCCCCCTCCCTCCTCACCCGCCTCCTAGTCCCCCCATCCCACCTCTCCAGGCTGTCGCACAGCGCCCCTGCAGGATCCCCTGTTCCCACAGCACAATGACAATAGCTATCTTTTCACATATGATAGTACATGTTTCCATGTTACTCCCTCTATACTGCCCATCCACTGTTTTCTTTCTTTCTTTTTTTTTAACAGATGTTTTTACTCATTCATCCCTTAATGAGAGACAGACCTCTCAGGAAAATATACTTCACAAACTATGTATACCAGGGCTTCCTTGGTGGCTCAGACGGTAAAGAATCTGCCTGCAGTGCGGAAGACCTGGGTTTGATGTCTGGGTTGGGAAGATCCCCTGGAGAAGGGAAAGGCTACTCACTCCAGTATTGCTTAGAATTCCATGGCTTGTCAGTGGGTCGCAAAGAGTCAGACAAGACTGAGTGAGTTTCACTTTCCCTTTTTCACACAGATTTCTTTTTCTTCTTTTTTTTTTTTTGTTAAAGATTTATTTATTTATTTAATTTTGGGCGGGGGTCGGGTTGGCGAGGGAGGGGAGCTTGGTCTTTTGTTTCTGTCTGTTCATCCGTCTTTGTTCTTTGGCTCCTGTGGGCCCCCCATCGCGGTGTCATCTGTCGTCGCAGAGCGCTGGCTCTGGGCGCATGCGCTCCAGCTCTCCAGCTCGGTAATTGGACACATCAGTCCAGCCGCTCCGTGGCACGTGGGATCCTCCCAGGCCAGGGCTCGAACCGGTGCCCCTTGCACTGCAAGGCGGTGTCCCTACCCACTGGACCACCAGGGGAAGCCCTTCTTTTTTTTTTTAAACCAAGCAGACTAAGATAGGGCTTCTTTAAAGCATGGTAACAAAACATGTAAACTCACTTTCAGCTGCCACACTTTACAGTGAAATGGGTATGGGCTGTCTGGGGCCTGGGATTAGTGAAGGTAATGTCTGTCTTTTGAGAAAGCTCAGTAGTAGTCATGATTTGTGTTCAAGCCTGCTTCAGTAGGATAAGCCAATGTTGGACCTAAAGAGCTTTGCTCTATCACAGGCATTCTCCACAGCAAGGTCATCCTATGCCACCTAGCTCTCCAAGGGCACCTGGCTCAGCGAGAAAGATAGAGCAAGAGTGCATTTGATGTGCTAACCCCTTTTCTGCACAGAATGACAGATTTCCATCTGCCTTACCAAATATTTAAGTCTTTCCCTTTGGGGAACACTTACAGAAGACTTCCGAGAAAATGAGGGATATCTGCAGCAAAATAATTATACTGCCCATCCACTGTTTTCTTTCTTTCTTTTTTTAACAGATGTTTTACTCATTCATCCCTTAATGAGAGACAGACCTCTCAGGAAAATATACTTCACAAACTATGTATACCAGGGCTTCCTTGGTGGCTCAGACGGTAAAGAATCTGCCTGCAGTGCGGAAGACCTGGGTTTGATGTCTGGGTTGGGAAGATCCCCTGGAGAAGGGAAAGGCTACTCACTCCAGTATTGCTTAGAATTCCATGGCTTGTCAGTGGGTCGCAAAGAGTCAGACAAGACTGAGTGAGTTTCACTTTCCCTTTTTCACACAGATTTCTTTTTCTTCTTTTTTTTTTTTTGTTAAAGATTTATTTATTTATTTAATTTTGGGCGGGGGTCGGGTTGGCGAGGGAGGGGAGCTTGGTCTTTTGTTTCTGTCTGTTCATCCGTCTTTGTTCTTTGGCTCCTGTGGGCCCCCCATCGCGGTGTCATCTGTCGTCGCAGAGCGCTGGCTCTGGGCGCATGCGCTCCAGCTCTCCAGCTCGGTAATTGGACACATCAGTCCAGCCGCTCCGTGGCACGTGGGATCCTCCCAGGCCAGGGCTCGAACCGGTGCCCCTTGCACTGCAAGGCGGTGTCCCTACCCACTGGACCACCAGGGGAAGCCCTTCTTTTTTTTTTTAAACCAAGCAGACTAAGATAGGGCTTCTTTAAAGCATGGTAACAAAACATGTAAACTCACTTTCAGCTGCCACACTTTACAGTGAAATGGGTATGGGCTGTCTGGGGCCTGGGATTAGTGAAGGTAATGTCTGTCTTTTGAGAAAGCTCAGTAGTAGTCATGATTTGTGTTCAAGCCTGCTTCAGTAGGATAAGCCAATGTTGGACCTAAAGAGCTTTGCTCTATCACAGGCATTCTCCACAGCAAGGTCATCCTATGCCACCTAGCTCTCCAAGGGCACCTGGCTCAGCGAGAAAGATAGAGCAAGAGTGCATTTGATGTGCTAACCCCTTTTCTGCACAGAATGACAGATTTCCATCTGCCTTACCAAATATTTAAGTCTTTCCCTTTGGGGAACACTTACAGAAGACTTCCGAGAAAATGAGGGATATCTGCAGCAAAATAATTCACCTTTGATTGTTTAAGAAGAATTGCTCTCTCCTTTCTATTTTCTGACTTTTGCCTCCTCCTCAAGAAAGTTGAAAGATATTTTTGCTATTGGTAGGTCATTTTTTTCTAGAGGCAAATGATTATAGTATTGAGTTCTAAACTGAGGTTTGGAGATTATCCACAGAAAAAGCATTTTATAAAGAAGATACTAGCTAACACAGAGGACATAGCTGATAGTTTAACAGTAAAGCAGAACATATCTTATGAATGGAGAAGTGGATAGAGAGGTCCCCTGCCCACTTGACACCTGCCCCCTGCCCACCCCCCGATGTGGGCAAAACCAAAAAAACCCTCCAAAATATGGTCCTTATGAAGATTCTCCAGCTCAGTGAAGGACATTTTTGTGTCAGTTTGAGTTCTCCTAGAGCAGAAGGCAAGATGGAATTAAATGTGTGAGTTTAATGGGGAAAGTGCTCATGAAGGATAAAGAGGAGAGAGAGCAAGAGAAGGCAGAGAGAGACTCAGATCAGGATGCTGCCATGTTTCCTGTGAAAGGGGAGAGGGGAGGAAGGAGGACTAGATAGGAAGAGTCTCAGACTGCAGAGCAGTTTTGAGAAAGTGTTGGCCACATTGATGGGAAGTCCCAGAATATTGATTTCTTATTGGAGGAGTCCCATCTTGGGCAGAAATGGCCTGGCTCTGGTACCCATACTGTGATGATTCATTGCCTGGTAACAGCCAGAGTGTGAGGTCCTTTTTTTTTTTTTAATTTTTATTTTACTTTTTTTTTGACCTAGATCTTATTTATTTTTTATAGGGAGCTTTTTGATAATCTTTCATATCACCTTTTAATTTTTATTTTACTTTTTACTTTTACAGAGTCTTATTGTTTACAGATATGTATGATCCCAGATTAGTCAATATGTACATCCCCCCCATCCCACCCCTCCACGCTGTCGCACAGCACCCCTGCAGGATTCCCTTTTCAGAGTGTGAGGTCTTTTGTGAACACTGCAATGGATCTGAAGGTGCAGTGTCTGGAGGCTCGCAGCTAACTGTTTATTGTAGAAAGGGGTCTTGAAGAAAGATCAAAATACCTACATGGTTGTCACAATCATTCATTCAATTATGCAACCTGGGAGTCACGTGTGGTTTCTCCATTGGGTCTCTATGACCCAATCCATTCCTATGTACCTGACCATTTTACCTCCTAAACAGTCCTCACATCTGTCCATTTGTCTCCATCTCCGCTACTACTACCACCACCATCTTGCTCCCAACTGGTGACCATCTTTCAGTCCATTCACCACACAGCAAACAATCTTTCCAAAACACAAGTCAGATGATATAACCCCTTGCTTAAACATCAGTGTTCATGGGATAAAGACCGAGGTCCTTAGCATGATCTTCAAGGTTCTTCCTGATACAGCTTCTGCATTACTCTCCAGCCTTCTGGGATTTGGATTCTCCTAACTGCTCAATCAGATAAGACAGTGGTTCAAATTTTGCCTCCTTTCTCCAACCCCATACTCCTTTAACCGGTTAACTCATCCTCATTCCTTAGTTCCCAGCTCAAGCAACCCTTCATCTAAGAAATCTTCTCTGACTCTCCCTCCCCCCAGAGGAGTTGAAATTCTTCTCATAGAATCAAATTCCCCTTGTAATATTTAGTATAGTATTCTTCAATTGACTGGTTATTTGATTGTCTGACTACATCACTAGACTGTGTTTCCTGAGGGCAGAGACTGTCTGTTTCCACTCATTACTGAACCTCCAGGATTAGCAGAGTTACTACATTTTGGAGTTTCCACTAAATATTTTTTGAATGAATTATCTAAAAGATTAAAAATTTCTTCCCTTTTTATTTGAATCACACACCAGGTGTTTTCTTTTCCAACCATTTATTTCCATTTACACTGTTCTCTGGCCATGCTGCATGATCTCCTCCAACCCCAATCCTATTCCTACTTTATGCCCATGATACAGTTTCTGAAAGCTGACCATGGAGTTGGATTTTTGGGTATTAATTGATGAGCATTACACGCTTGGATAAAATGCTTATTGCAGAATGTGCACAAGAGTTTATTCTAGATTTAGGTCAGGGAGGGTAAGAAAGAAGTGAGTTGCCCCCAAAGAGTTGAAACACAAAATTAGATTATAAATTAAGTAAATCAGAACAAAGATATGCTAATAGTACTGTTATTCACTAAGGCCTTATTTTATCTAAAAAAGATATGTGTGTGTCTGAGAAGGAGCAGTCCATGAAGCATAATAAAAAGATGTGAATGTCAGTTGGGCACCCTCCCAAGAAGAAGGGCCAGCCAGGCCAGCAAGAATGAGTGGCCAGACCTTTGGTGTGGAAGATATAGCAGGGTGCCCAAGGCTGATATCATTAAACATTTAAGACAGATAATTGACTCTTCCAATTCTCTGGCAAGCTCGCAAACCACTTTCTGATGATTAGGTTCCAAATTGCACACTAACAAGAGGATAATGCTAGGCTAATTCTAGAGTTCAGTTTTGTTTCTAATAGGAATAGTTAAGCTCCAGATTTTGGAATCAGTAGGCCTTTATAAACTCCCTAACTGTGGGACTTGGGGGATTTCCTTCATTCTTTTTCCCCCAGATGAAAAATGATCACAAGATACCACGTGACTATAAAGATGAGGCAATATATGTAAAGTTAACTCATCCTCATTCCTTAGTTCCCAGCTCAAGCAACCCTTCATCTAAGAAATCTTCTCTGACTCTCCCTCCCCCCAGAGGAGTTGAAATTCTTCTCATAGAATCAAATTCCCCTTGTAATATTTAGTATAGTATTCTTCAATTGACTGGTTATTTGATTGTCTGACTACATCACTAGACTGTGTTTCCTGAGGGCAGAGACTGTCTGTTTCCACTCATTACTGAACCTCCAGGATTAGCAGAGTTACTACATTTTGGAGTTTCCACTAAATATTTTTTGAATGAATTATCTAAAAGATTAAAATTTTTTCCCCTTTTTGTTTGAATCACACACCAGGTGTTTTCTTTTCCAACCATTTATTTCCATTTACACTGTTCTCTGGCCATGCTGCATGATCTCCTCCAACCCCAATCCTATTCCTACTTTATGCCCATGATACAGTTTCTGAAAGCTGACCATGGAGTTGGATTTTTGGGTATTAATTGATGAGCATTACACGCTTGGATAAAATGCTTATTGCAGAATGTGCACAAGAGTTTATTCTAGATTTAGGTCAGGGAGGGTAAGAAAGAAGTGAGTTGCCCCCAAAGAGTTGAAACACAAAATTAGATTATAAATTAAGTAAATCAGAACAAAGATATGCTAATAGTACTGTTATTCACTAAGGCCTTATTTTATCTAAAAAAGATATGTGTGTGTCTGAGAAGGAGCAGTCCATGAAGCATAATAAAAAGATGTGAATGTCAGTTGGGCACCCTCCCAAGAAGAAGGGCCAGCCAGGCCAGCAAGAATGAGTGGCCAGACCTTTGGTGTGGAAGATATAGCAGGGTGCCCAAGGCTGATATCATTAAACATTTAAGACAGATAATTGACTCTTCCAATTCTCTGTCAAGCTCGCCAAGCCACTTTCTGATGATTAGGTTCCAAATTGCACACTAACAAGAGGATAATGCTAGGCTAATTCTAGAGTTCAGTTTTGTTTCTAATAGGAATAGTTAAGCTCCAGATTTTGGAATCAGTAGGCCTTTATAAACTCCCTAACTGTGGGACTTGGGGGATTTCCTTCATTCTTTTTCCCCCAGATGAAAAATGATCACAAGATACCACGTGACTATAAAGATGAGGCAATATATGTAAAGTACTTAACATACAGTCTAGCAAATAATGAAATCAGTAGTTTGCATTTTGATTTTATACTTCGCTAATTTTTAATCAATGGTGGAACACTGAAAAAATGAAAATATTGATCCCACAAGGTCAAGGACCAAATCTAGACCTTGGTGAATCACCAAGACTCCAGGCTAGCCTTCATCTCCTGGCACCTCTGTGTTCCCATGGGAAACATCTATAAAAGGCAACCAGGATTGTGGCTTTATCTCCTTGTGTTTTTTCTTCTCTTTTCCTGTCCCCCCTCCCCATCTCTCAGACAGACTTCTTGTGCAGAAGCAGATTTAGGTCTACTTTGCTCTTACAGAGTCAAGAATCATTGCCCTGGGATGTCCCTGGTGGTCCAGTGGCTAGGATTTTGCAGTCCCATTGTAGGGGGCCCTGGTTCTATCCCTGGACGGGGAACAGATCCCACAGGCTGCAACAAAGACCCAGTGCACTGAATAAATACATGAATTTAAAAAGCAGCAGCAGAAGAATCATTGCGCATTAACAAGGAAGATGTTCCAAGGCTTGCTTTGATTTTTTGTTGTTGTTGTTGCTTCTTACTAGAGACCAAAAGTATCATCTTCTGGAGGGGGACAGATATTTTTCTAAGGTCATCACTTGGGCTGGCCCCCTTCCCCAACTGCTCTTGAGCAAAACACTGCAAGGACACATAAAAAGCCACAACCTCAGGCACAGATTGAGGCCTCCATTCTGCAGGGAACATGCTTAAATTAGAAACAGGCAAACCAAAGTGACACTGACAGATTAAGCAGTTTGTTTTGTTTTCCTGTTGCAGTTATCAGACCACTCTGTGACAAAAGCACCAAAGAAGCAAATGGTAAATTGTGCTTAGCATATGGAGTCTTGAGGATATTTCAGGGTTTCTACAGAAGTGCCCACGGAAGTATTTTTCAGATGTCAGTGGCTGGACAGAGCGGTGGAGATTTCTGTCAAACTCTGTAGCAGTGGCTAGTTATAAGGGCTAGCTGTTATAAAGGCTAAAAGGTGCCTTCCAGAAAGACCGCTGTGTTCCCCCACCCCTCAGTTCTAAGGCAGGATAACACGGTTCAAACTTTGAAACTCTCCCTTTCCAGCTAACCATTACAGACTGTCAAGCAGCCAGAAAAACAACTTGGTCGCTGCCCTCAAAAGAACCCACCTAGAGCCTAATAGAACATAGCAAGTATTTTCTCCCTTGTACCATTTCATTTAATTCCCACAACCCTGAGGTAAAGTATGGTTATTATCCCCATCCTGCAGGAGATGAAAAGGAGGCTAAAGGGAGTAAATATCTTGTCCCAAATTACACAGCCACAAAGTGCCCGTCGGGGCTTAAACCTGGAAATCTCTAAATCCTCGGGGATTGATGGGCACCTCTGAGGCCTGGGGGTCCAAACCTTAAATGTGCAGTTCCCATTTGTCTTATCGAACGAAGCGCCCCCTCCTGTCGCCGACATCATTGACTGTTAGCTCTCCGCGGACCCAGGGTGAAGAGCCTGGTACCTCACGGTCCGGCCGCGCTGGTGCCCCAGCAGGCTCGAGGAGCCAGTGCGCATGCCTGGAGGGGGGCGCGCGGGACCCCTGGGGTCCACGAGCGAAACCTGCCGGAGCTTCCTCGCGCCTCCACGGGGGCCGCGCAGGGGCTGCTCCCGGCCGCCTGGGACCACCCGCCCGCTCAGGTCAGAAACCCAGGAAGGGCCGCCTGCAGTGAAGGGCGCCGAAGGAAGGGAAGAGGGGTCAGCAGCCCCGGGGCACCGAGGCGCCGCGGGCCGCGTCGCCGGACGAGGACACATAAAAGCCACAACCTCAGGCACAGATTGAGGCCTCCATTCTGCAGGAACATGCTTAAATTAGAAACAGGCAAACCAAAGTGACACTGACAGATTAAGCAGTTTGTTTTGTTTTCCTGTTGCAGTTATCAGACCACTCTGTGACAAAAGCACCAAAGAAGCAAATGGTAAATTGTGCTTAGCATATGGAGTCTTGAGGATATTTCAGGGTTTCTACAGAAGTGCCCACGGAAGTATTTTTCAGATGTCAGTGGCTGGACAGAGCGGTGGAGATTTCTGTCAAACTCTGTAGCAGTGGCTAGTTATAAGGGCTAGCTGTTATAAAGGCTAAAAGGTGCCTTCCAGAAAGACCGCTGTGTTCCCCCACCCCTCAGTTCTAAGGCAGGATAACACGGTTCAAACTTTGAAACTCTCCCTTTCCAGCTAACCATTACAGACTGTCAAGCAGCCAGAAAAACAACTTGGTCGCTGCCCTCAAAAGAACCCACCTAGAGCCTAATAGAACATAGCAAGTATTTTCTCCCTTGTACCATTTCATTTAATTCCCACAACCCTGAGGTAAAGTATGGTTATTATCCCCATCCTGCAGGAGATGAAAAGGAGGCTAAAGGGAGTAAATATCTTGTCCCAAATTACACAGCCACAAAGTGCCCGTCGGGGCTTAAACCTGGAAATCTCTAAATCCTCGGGGATTGATGGGCACCTCTGAGGCCTGGGGGTCCAAACCTTAAATGTGCAGTTCCCATTTGTCTTATCGAACGAAGCGCCCCCTCCTGTCGCCGACATCATTGACTGTTAGCTCTCCGCGGACCCAGGGTGAAGAGCCTGGTACCTCACGGTCCGGCCGCGCTGGTGCCCCAGCAGGCTCGAGGAGCCAGTGCGCATGCCTGGAGGGGGGCGCGCGGGACCCCTGGGGTCCACGAGCGAAACCTGCCGGAGCTTCCTCGCGCCTCCCACGGGGGCCGCGCAGGGGCTGCTCCCGGCCGCCTGGGACCACCCGCCCGCTCAGGTCAGAAACCCAGGAAGGGCCGCCTGCAGTGAAGGGCGCCGAAGGAAGGGAAGAGGGGTCAGCAGCCCCGGGGCACCGAGGCGCCGCGGGCCGCGTCGCCGGACGAGGACACGCCGCGCCGCCACGACGTGCGCGACGCGCTGGCGAGCGGCGTCCCAGGGTGGACGCGGCTCCAGGCCGGAACGCCGCCGGGAACGGCCGAACGGAGACCCGAGGGCCCCCGCCTCTGGCCGCAGGCCCGCGCTCGGCGTTCTCCGCGCACTCGGGCCCGCCTCCCTCGGCCGTTTTCGCTTTCGCTTTCCTGCAGAGAGCGTCGAGGAAAATGAAAGTAGCAGAGTCCAGAGCCGGCGCGGCAGCCGTCGGGGCGAGGGGCGCAGTGTGCGGGGCGGCCGGCCTGGAGCGGGCGAGCTGCAGCCTCACCCCGCGCCCGGCGAGGTAAGCGCGGCCCCTTCGCGGTCGCCTCGCGGGCTCCTCCTTGCGGACCGCGCGGGCGGGACGCCAGGCGGGCGTAGGACGTGGGCTGGCCCGGCCCGGGGTACCTGCTGCGGTGCTGGGAGGGCCTCGGATGCGGCACAGCTGAGGTTTCGGGGCCCAGTTCCTTCAGGCCCGGCTCGAAGACCTGCGCGGGGGAGCAGGGTGAGGGGGTTCCTCGGACTAACGTGCTAAGGGTCTGGAAGCCTGAGGTCGAGGTGCGGCGAGGGCTAGCCAGTCCCCCGCTCCCACCACGCATTTTTAGGTAGAATGCCGCCCCGACCCTCCTCCGCCCCGGCCCCCTCCACAGAGGTTCGGTAAAAATCAGAGTGGGAGGATGTATATAAAATGTTGAGGGCTTCCCTGGTGGTCCAGTGGGTAAGAGAGCCCGCCTTGCAGTGCAACGGGCACCGGTTCAATCCCTGGCCTGGAAAGATCCCATGTGCCGCGACTGGACTGGTGTGTCCAATTATAAGCCAGCGCCCTTGAGCGCATGCGCCATGGTGAGCTTCCACTGCAATCGGAGGCCCCACACAGGCCAAAGAGTAAAAAGATGGATGAAAATAAATACAAAAGTAAAAGAGGCATGATGGGGGAGGGAGTTTAGAAAGGGAAAAAAAAAAATGCTGAGAAGCGTGCTTCACCTGAGCCCAGCAGGAAGGAATTCATTATTTACCCCTTCTTACCTATCAAACGCTTCTGCTTCTGCACGAGGCCCCAAACCTCGCATGTTTGGCTCAATTTTTCAGACCTGGTGCGCTTGGGCCCACCTGGGATGTCCCCCAAGCATGCCCTGAACTGGCAATCTTGCAGGTAGTCTCTTTTGGTTGTAGGCATGGAGAGTAACTAGGTAGGATTCCCAAGGCTCTGCTCAGGTGAGAACCGGCTGACTCTGCAGAGCCGCAATCCCAGGGCTGGCAGAAGTGGTCAGCGATGGGTGCACGGAGGAGCTCAGTGTATCCCAGACAGAACAGTCTGTGCACTGTGTCTGCCAGCAGAACGGTGAAAGATGAATGCCCAGGTCTTGTATGCCCAGCTCAGAATAGGGCTTCATCTCAAGACTGTTGAGGCAGTCCTTGCCTTTGGCTGTCCCCCATGCCCTGGCAAGATATGCAAGACCAGTTGTGTAGATGGAAAAAGACACTAAATTTTAGGAGTTAAGTAACTAAATCTGCAGGCACATGATTTACATTTGAGTGAAGATGATTTTTGTAGTCAGTACCAAGAACACCCCATTTTACTCAGCTTTTGTCTCAGTCAGTAGCATGAGTCTGATGGTAACACCAGTTACTGAAAGAAAACTTGAATAACCTTAACTTTGAAAACAGCCTTGACAAAAGATCTTGGTGTTTCCTAATTTTTAAAACATGGAGTTTCCCTTTTGTAATCCATTTCAATATGGTGGTGAGAAAATATGCTTTTAGAAAATACCACTTTTATCCCAGCCAGAAAATCAGTTTCTTGGATTTTTGTGATGCACTTTCAAAAAGCTATTCCTTTTCTTCGGAATTCCCTAATGTCTCTCTCTTCTCTCTCCTGTTAACTAAACTGTAATGCATGTTTCTCTCCCTTTCCTCTCCTGCCTGGGGTGGGGGTGGGGGTGGGATGGGGGCAATTTTCGTAGACACTATCCACAGCATTTTCACTACCAGTTTCTTGCTTCCATGATGGTGAAAACTGAATGACTCCACTAAAGATCAAGCAAGCCCCTGTCCTCCCCACTGCCTTCTTTTCTCCTGGCTTTATTATTCATTGATTTAGCACATGATGTATTTTGTTACATTTTTCACAAGAAAAATAATGTGTGGGATTTCATTTTTCTCAGGATGTCGGGACTTCAGAATTGACTTGCTCATACTCTTCAGTTAATGGCACCGTATAATCCTTGTTCTGTTTAGAATCTCTAGTTTTGTTTTGTTATTTCCTCTTTTTTTATCCTCCATTTTTCAACACCCTCCTTCCCATGCACGCATACTTGGGCAGGCACGGTGACATACTTGTTCTTACAAACTACCTTTTCATATATCTTCTCAGAAAATGTGTGTCTTTGAAAGGTATGTCATGTTTTGCTTTTCATGTACTTATCTGAATGAATGCCATCATGCTATAAAATCTCATACTGTTTCTCTCTCTTTTTTTTTTTTTTTTGGCCACACCATGTGGCTTATGGAATTTTAGTTCCCCAGCCAGGAATCAAACCCAGACCCTGAGCAATGAAAATGAGGAGTCCTAACCTCTGAACTGCCAGGAAATCCCTCATACTGTTTCTTTCTCCCCAGCCCCCTACCCCCAGCATCTTATTTTTAAGTCATACCATATTGATAGATGTGAGTCTTAATTCATCAGTCTTGGCTGTTGCCTACTTTTCTATTAACAGTGTACACCACAAATTCTTAACTAGTCACTTGGGAATAGACATTAGGTGGTCTCCAGCTCCTTGCTTCCACCAACAGTGCTGCACCAGATACCCTTTCCAGTGTCTCCGTATGTTCCCCAGCAAGAATTTCTCTGCGATAATTGGTCGATAGTTATGAGATTGCTAATTCTGGGATACTTGTATGATGTCTTTTACTAAAAACTGCTACTGTGTGCTGCAGAATGGCTTGATCCATTTCCTCCCACCAAGAATGCACGAAGAGCCCCTTTCCCATTATCTGCCAGCACTTGTTATTATCTAATCTACTAGTCTTTTGGTCAAAGTAGTAGGTTAAAGCAGTACTCTATTTCTGTTTTAATTGAGCATCTCATCTTGTTTTGCCATTTGTGAATTGCCTATTTGTCTTATTTACTCTTCCTTTAGGTTTCTGATACTTTTCTGTCTAGTGTTCATTTGATCTTTATATATTGGTATGCTCACTTAAATGTTACTCCTTCCTCAGATGGCAGTGTTGTAAATCATCCCCTTGTCTGGTCACCCATCTGTTAACTTCATTTATGGTCTCCTCATTATTATGAGCACCTTTATTAAGATATCATTTACATGTCATAAAATTCACCCATTAAAAGGATACAGGTCAGTGTTTTATAATATAATTACAGAGGGTATAACTATCTCCATAATCTACTTTTAGAACATTTTTATTACTTCATTACCAATCACACTCTAGCAGCCCTTAATATTCTCCCCTCCAGCCCTAGGCAAGTACTAATCTACTTTCTCTGTGAACTTGCCTGTTTCTGGCACTTCATACAAATGGAATTGTACAATATGTGGTTTGTTGTGACTTTGTATGCCTAGCGTAATGTTTTTTGGGGGGAGGGAGTGGGGCGGGCAGGCCATTTCTATTGGTCTTTCATTCATCTATTTTCATACATCTTTGTTTTTTGGCCTGTGTGGGCCTCCCACTGCAGTGGCCTCTCTCGCTGCAGAGCACTGGCTCTGGGTGCACTCCAGAGCTCTGGCTCAGTAGTTGGATACATCGTTTCAGCTGCTCTGCGGCTCATCGGATCTTCCCAGACCAGGGATCAAACCGGGGCCCTTTGCACTGCAAGGCGATGTCCTTACCCTCTGAACCACCAGGGAAGCCCTCATTGTGATTTTAATTTGCACTTCCCTGATGATTAATGATACTGAGGATCTTTTAATGTGCTTATTAGCCATTTGTATACCTTCTTTGGAATAATGTCTATTCAAAGCTATTTGGAAAATTTGATTATAGTTTGTTATTGAGCTCTGTTATTTATGTATTCTTTCCTTTTAAATGACATCTTGTGGATCATCAAGGTATGTTTGGCGCCATTCTTTCCTTCCTTCATTTCATTTAGTGACTTAGAATTCTGTAGCCTAATAGGATCCCTCATTAAGTTTTTAAGCATAAATAAGTGTGTTTTCCTACAAATGCTGAAAATTAATCAAAATCTCCAACTTCATCGCAGACATAAGAAAAGTTTTAGCATGTTTTTAATTCTCTTCTCTTCTCCCACAGGCACACACACATCTGTGTGTCTGCCTAATAATTATTGAAATAATCTAGAAACTTTCTATTGATATTAACTATTCATGCTTCAAAAATACATTTTTATTTTTCAGTTTTAGCAGTCTTAAAATTGCATTAATAAAGATAGGAAGGCTTGAACATATGTTTATTTTAGAATTTTCATTGACCTACTGAAAATTTTTAGTGTTTTGTATCTCAAGAGTAATGCCTCTCTATGTCTCTTATTTCTCAAAAATATTCTTTGGAATCCATGCTACTTCTGATCCTTATTTGACCTTTGTCAGAACAAAAGCATTCTAAAATATTTGCAAATGCTGGAGTCACTTCCTCATGTTTTACTGAGTTTACTTTAGCTTGGTTAAACCAAGTGCAATATCGGTTTTGCAATATGACCAGCTACAAATGTGCGTTTGTTGTGACTTTGTATGCCTAGCGTAATGTTTTTGGGGAGGGAGTGGGGCGGGCAGGCCATTTCTATTGGTCTTTCATTCATCTATTTTCATACATCTTTGTTTTTTGGCCTGTGTGGGCCTCCCACTGCAGTGGCCTCTCTCGCTGCAGAGCACTGGCTCTGGGTGCACTCCAGAGCTCTGGCTCAGTAGTTGGATACATCGTTTCAGCTGCTCTGCGGCTCATCGGATCTTCCCAGACCAGGGATCAAACCGGGGCCCTTTGCACTGCAAGGCGATGTCCTTACCCTCTGAACCACCAGGGAAGCCCTCATTGTGATTTTAATTTGCACTTCCCTGATGATTAATGATACTGAGGATCTTTTAATGTGCTTATTAGCCATTTGTATACCTTCTTTGGAATAATGTCTATTCAAAGCTATTTGGAAAATTTGATTATAGTTTGTTATTGAGCTCTGTTATTTATGTATTCTTTCCTTTTTAAATGACATCTTGTGGATCATCAAGGTATGTTTGGCGCCATTCTTTCCTTCCTTCATTTCATTTAGTGACTTAGAATTCTGTAGCCTAATAGGATCCCTCATTAAGTTTTTAAGCATAAATAAGTGTGTTTTCCTACAAATGCTGAAAATTAATCAAAATCTCCAACTTCATCGCAGACATAAGAAAAGTTTTAGCATGTTTTTAATTCTCTTCTCTTCTCCCACAGGCACACACACATCTGTGTGTCTGCCTAATAATTATTGAAATAATCTAGAAACTTTCTATTGATATTAACTATTCATGCTTCAAAAATACATTTTTATTTTTCAGTTTTAGCAGTCTTAAAATTGCATTAATAAAGATAGGAAGGCTTGAACATATGTTTATTTTAGAATTTTCATTGACCTACTGAAAATTTTTAGTGTTTTGTATCTCAAGAGTAATGCCTCTCTATGTCTCTTATTTCTCAAAAATATTCTTTGGAATCCATGCTACTTCTGATCCTTATTTGACCTTTGTCAGAACAAAAGCATTCTAAAATATTTGCAAATGCTGGAGTCACTTCCTCATGTTTTACTGAGTTTACTTTAGCTTGGTTAAACCAAGTGCAATATCGGTTTTGCAATATGACCAGCTGAAGGTTCATATAATTGCTCACCCCCAGGGTCAGAAACTAGCCAGAGGAGTATGAAAATTGCTTTGAAAATTCAGCTGCTGAATATCTTACACTAAAAAGCTTAACATTTTTGTTTATAACAGTAATTGAGGGTGAAGTAAAGCAGGCACTCTCATAGTAAAACTATGGCAGAAACTAACTTGGATGGAGTTTATCAAAATCTTCTTAAAGTGTCCATGCATTTATTCCACTCTTTCTACTAACAGTGTGAATCCTAAAACATGTTTGCCTTTGGGTTTATTTCAAGTTGTTGAGAGTAATTCTAGGTGGGGAACATTTGCAGCATCATATAACATTGACTGCCATAGTGAGAAAATTATTCCTCTGATCAGTTCCTTTCCTATCTTCTAATCAAGGAAAGGAGAAAAAATCTCAGCTTGGTACTAATTGTCTTTAACACCTTGTTAAGCCTTCCTAATTTCCCACTTAATATAAAAGGATGAGCAAAGAGATAGCAATATCAACTATATCTTCATGGCACCATTGTGTTTTCCATTATATTTTTTATGACTGCCTTCATCTGTGACATTTGATGCTGGCTTTCCACTTATAGTAGTAAATAAGATGTGCTTTTAAAAAACACTTTTTTAAGGGTAGAAATGAGTTGCTTTAAAGAGAAATGTTGGGCTTCCCTGATGGTCCAGTGGGTAAGGGCACCGCCTTGCAGTGCAAGGGATGCCGGTTCGATCCCTGGCCTGGGAAGATCCCACGTGCCGCAGAGTGGCTGGACCGATGTGTCCACTTACCGAGCTGGAGCTCTGGAGCGCATGCGCCCAGAGCCGGCGCTCTGTGACAACAGACGCCACCACGATGGGAGGCCCACATGGGCCTAAGAACAAAGATGGATGAAAATGGACAAATGAAAGACCAATAGAAGTGGCCCACCTGCTCCCCTCCCTCCCCACCCCACCCCCCAAAAATAAATAAATAAATAAATCTTTAAAAAAAAAAATAAAGAGAAATGTTGGGACTTCCCTGGTAGCTCAGTGGTAAAGAGTTCACCTGCCAGTGCAGAAGACACGGGTTCGATTCCTGACCCAGGAAGATCCCACATGCTGTGGAGCAACTAGGCCAGTGAGCCACGACTGTTGAGCCTGTGCTCTAGAGCCTTGAAGCTGCAACTATCCAGCCCATGTGCCACAACTTCTGAAACCCGTGTGCCCTAGAGCCTGAATTCCACAACAAGAGAAGTCACTGCAATAAGAAGCCTTCTCACCTCAACTAGAGAGTAGCCCCTACTCCCTGCAACTAGAGAAGAGCCTGCAGCAGCAGTGAAAACCCAGAATAGCCAAAAATAAATAAATAATATTTAAAAAACAAAGAAAGAAAATAAAGAGAAATGTTAAGTGCAGTACAGATGGCATTTAACTAGAGCAAAGTAATAGTGATGTATGAATGGCTGAAAGGTGTGCAAGGTACAACCCTACCCTAAGAAATCATCTGAGCTCCAAACACAGATTTTACATAGGGAGGTTTTCTTACAGATAGAGCTGTCTGTACCTCCCAGTGTGACTTCTTTATTTTTTCTTCCAGTGTAACTTCTATTGTTGTAAAGTTAGAAAGCAGTCAGTTGTCCAGCAATAAGGGATTAGTTAATAGATTTTGATACCATGGGAAAATAGTGATAGAATTGTGCCAACTATCAAAGTATATTTAATAGCATCGAAAAAATATACATTGTTAGATAAAACAAAGCTTGTTGCAAAATAAAAATATGCACAGTATTCTAATATTGTTAAAAAAAAAAGCACAAACGTGTGTGTGTGAGAGACTTAAAAAACTATTGGAAGGAATATTTACAAATAAGTTATCGCTGAACCGTTGGGACTACAGGAAATTTTTGTTTTTTCTACTAATAAACATATGTGTCACTTTTGTCAACAGAAAAATAATTTATACATATAACTATTTTAAAATTAACATGTTTAAATGTGAGTGGGACTGCCTGGTATTTTGCCATCTGTAGGCACTCCTGGGTCCTTATATATGCTCCAAGAATCCAGCTAGGTCTCTGTGATCTGCAAAGCCATGGGAGTGATGACAAGACTTCCTTGTTAGCCCTCAGTATCCTCCAAGCTACTTGTTCTTAGTGTGTATGTATTTATACTTTTGGAGGAAAATAGAACATATCTAAAATTCTTTGAAATAATTTTTATTGCCTCTTCTTCTCAATAGCCCTATTTGTTGTTGTTGTTTAGGCACTAAGTTGTGTCAGACCATTTACCCTATTTAGATTGAACCAAATTAGGCTCCCACTATTTCAGCAAGTCTGATTCATTAAATAGGAATGGAGGAGATGCTAACGGATCTCCTAGTTTCTCCTTTATTATCTTTCTGTAACTTCTGAATAATGATTCTACTGACCATGAAATTTCTACATGTTGGATAAAATGTTTCTTTTTCACTTGGGTTTAAGATATGTATATTTAAATTTAGATGCCTCTTTTCTAGGATTGAAAAATCTCTCTTGGAAAGGAAAAAAGGTTCACAGCAAGGCCTAATGCTTGGCAGAGACAATTACTACTTTTTTCCTGGTAGAAATTCCTAGGGTGTTACTTCTTAAGAACATGTTCCTGGAAGTCCCTGGACTCCTTTGTGGGAAAGGGGTTGGCAGGTCCCTGTCAAATGAGCAAATAGTGTCTCTGGAGTGGTCTTATAGCCCTATGCAAGCTTCCTCTTTCTACCACGGGCGGTGGGTTCTGCCTAGGGTGAGCCAGACAGGTCCTGAGCCTAAAGATGGTCTGCTTCAGCATTCCAGCAATAAGGGAATAGTTAATAGATTTTGATACCATGGGAAAATAGTGATAGAATTGTGCCAACTATCAAAGTATATTTAATAGCATCGAAAAAATATACATTGTTAGATAAAACAAAGCTTGTTGCAAAATAAAATATGCACAGTATTCTAATATTGTTAAAAAAGCACAAACGTGTGTGTGTGAGAGACTTAAAAAACTATTGGAAGGAATATTTACAAATAAGTTATCGCTGAACCGTTGGGACTACGGGAAAATTTTTTGTTTTTCTACTAATAAACATATGTGTCACTTTTGTCAACAGAAAAATAATTTATACATATAACTATTTTAAAATTAACATGTTTAAATGTGAGTGGGACTGCCTGGTATTTTGCCATCTGTAGGCACTCCTGGGTCCTTATATATGCTCCAAGAATCCAGCTAGGTCTCTGTGATCTGCAAAGCCATGGGAGTGATGACAAGACTTCCTTGTTAGCCCTCAGTATCCTCCAAGCTACTTGTTCTTAGTGTGTATGTATTTATACTTTTGGAGGAAAATAGAACATATCTAAAATTCTTTGAAATAATTTTTATTGCCTCTTCTTCTCAATAGCCCTATTTGTTGTTGTTGTTTAGGCACTAAGTTGTGTCAGACCATTTACCCTATTTAGATTGAACCAAATTAGGCTCCCACTATTTCAGCAAGTCTGATTCATTAAATAGGAATGGAGGAGATGCTAACGGATCTCCTAGTTTCTCCTTTATTATCTTTCTGTAACTTCTGAATAATGATTCTACTGACCATGAAATTTCTACATGTTGGATAAAATGTTTCTTTTTCACTTGGGTTTAAGATATGTATATTTAAATTTAGATGCCTCTTTTCTAGGATTGAAAAATCTCTCTTGGAAAGGAAAAAAGGTTCACAGCAAGGCCTAATGCTTGGCAGAGACAATTACTACTTTTTTCCTGGTAGAAATTCCTAGGGTGTTACTTCTTAAGAACATGTTCCTGGAAGTCCCTGGACTCCTTTGTGGGAAAGGGGTTGGCAGGTCCCTGTCAAATGAGCAAATAGTGTCTCTGGAGTGGTCTTATAGCCCTATGCAAGCTTCCTCTTTCTACAAAGGGCGGTGGGTTCTGCCTAGGGTGAGCCAGACAGGTCCTGAGCCTAAAGAAGGTCTGCTTCAGCATTCCAGCAATGTCTGGAACTTGACTGGCCAACACCTCCTCTCCTGGGGTCTTTCAGCTCCCTCAGTCAGTGTAGTTGCTCAGTTGTGTCTGACTCTTTGTGACCTCATGAACTACAGCGCACCAGGCTTCCCTATCCTTCACCATCCCTGGGAACCTGCTCAAACTCGTGTCATTTTTTTCAGTCTTTGTCACTGCTATGGTTCAGGTTCTCACATCTCTTGTCTGGATAACACAGTGACCTCCAGCTGTTCCCTGCCTCTGCTTCCCCTTACCTCTAGTCATGGTGTTTTACAGAAGCCAGTGTGTAGTGATCTATTGTTGCTATAACGAATGAACACAAAATTGGTAGCTGGAAACAATCCAAATTTATTATTTTATAGTTGTGAAGATTTCAGAAGGGCTTTTTTCCTACTGGAGGCCCTGGAGGAGAATCATTTTGTTGACTTTTCCAGCTTCTGGAGGCTTTCCTGTATCCCTTGGCTCACAGACTCTTCCTCAACCTTTAAAACTAGCAAGTCTTGGTCTTCCCTGGTGGTCCAGTGGGTAAGGACACCGCCTTGCAGTGCAAGGGGCGTCGGTTCGATCCCTGGCCTGAGAGGATCCCACGTGCCGCGGAGCGGCTGGACTGATGTGTCCAACTACTGAGCCGGCGCTCTGGAGTGCATGTGCCCAGAGCCGGTGCTCTGGGACGAGAGAGGCCGCTGTGATGGGAGGCCCACAGAGGCCAAAGAACAAAGATAAATAAATGAAATATCAATAGAAATGGCCAAAAAAAAAAAAACTAGCAAGTCTTTCTCACACTGCAAAACTCTTGGCTCTTATTTTATGAATCTCCCTTTGACTGTCTCTTACAAGGATGCTTGTGAATACTTTGGGTCCACCTGGATAATCTCCCCTTCTTGAGAGATCCTTAATCACATCTCTGGTGCTCTTTTTTTTTTTTTTTTTTTGGTGCTCTTTTTATCATATAAGGAAGGAGGTATGGTCATAGCTTCTGGGGATTTAATCATTGACATCTTTGGAGGGAACCTTTATTCAGTCTGCCACGTGGTGTAATCTTTTGAAAACATATGCATCCAACCATTTTACTCCTCTGCTTAAGGCCCTTGTGTAGTGCTCTCCTTCTTAGAGGATAAGGACCTCCCTGGGTTGGAAGTGCTGGGCAAGGGCCACACCCCTCCACTCCGTCCCTTGCCGCTGTCCTCCCCACTCTGCTTCTGGCTGGCTGGCTGTGATCCAGCCTTTGCACATGGTCTGCCTTTTTTTTTTTAAACCTTTATTTTGCTTTTAACTTTTACAGAGTTTTGTTGTTTACAGATATGTATGTTCCCAAATTAGTCATATGTATATCCCCCTCTTCCCACCCCTCCCAACCATCACACAGCACCCCTGAAAGATCCCCTTTTCTCACAGAGCAATGACTAGAGCTATTTTCTTCACATATGATAGTACAGGCCTTCATGCTACTTCCTTTATGCCTCCCACCCACTATTCCTTCCCCACAATGTCCATATGTCCACTGTCCATGTCTGTCTTTCCATCGCTTATGGTTTGCTTTTTTTTTTTTAATTTTATTTATTTATCTTTTGGGGGGTGGGGTGGGGAGGGAGGGGGATGGGCGTGCCACTTCTATTGGTCTTTCATTTCTGTATTTTCATCCATCTTTGTTCTTTGGCTCCTGTGGGCCTCCCATCACAGTGGCCTCTGTTGTCGCAGAGCGCCGGCTCTGGGCACATGCGCTCCAGAGCTCCGGCTCAGTAATTGGACACATCGGTCCAGCCGCTCCGCAGCACATGGAATCTTCCCAGGCCAGGGCTCGAATCGGCATCCCTTGCACTGCAAGGCAGTGTCCTTACCCAGTGGACCACCAGGGGAAGCCTTTATGGTCTGCTTTTTACCAAGGATGCTTTCATCTTCCTCCCACTCCATCCTAGGCTCCTGAGCTCCCTAAGATTCTCTCACTGGGACTTGTGCCATTCTGCTATCATGCCTACCACAGGTTAACATCTTTGCACTTATTTAAGTGATGATATGCTTCTCCCCGGTAAGTAAGTAGCCCTTACAGGCAAGGGCCGTGTCTATTTTTGGCCCATCGTTGCATCTCAGTACATAGTCTGCTTGTGGCAGACGGTTAGTAAGCCCGTGGAAACAAATAACTGAATGAGTATTAACAGCATGGTTACCACTCTCTATCCCCTCTACCCTGCCTTTTCTTCTGCACAACATTTATCACCTCTGCTGTTGTGGCTTCCCTCTGTCAGAATGGAAGCTCTGTGAGAGCAGGGACTTTGTCTTTTGTGTTCCTGCTGCTCTTCTCAGGTCCTAGAGCTGGATCTGGTTCATAACAGGCATTGGATAAATATTCAGCAGATGGATGATCTGGAGGATGCTAGGAATCTGTTGCAGAGCTTTTCATATCTGACCCTTCTTTGAAATCAAATATTACCAAGTGTTTTTCCATTTTAATTATTCAGCCTAACTCAATTATCAGGCCAATTGGCAAGACCTCCTAAAACATTCACCTTTTTTTTTTTAAGTTTTTTTTTTTCTATTTTTTGCCTCTAAGTCTGCATTTATTTTTCTTCCATCTTTATTCTTTTTGGCATGTGTGGGCCTCCCATCACAGTGGCCTCTCTCATTGCAGAGCTCCGGTTCTGGGTGCATATACTCCAGAGCGTTGACTTGTAATTGGGCACACTGGTCCAGCCGTTCCTCGGCACGTGGGATCTTCCCGGGCCAGGGATTGAACCCGTGTCCCTTGCACTGCAAGGTGAACTCTACCCACTGGACCACCAGGGAAGCCCACATTCACCTATTTTTATGAGGATTAAGTGAGTTAGTGAGTATAAGGCATTCAGAGCAATGTCTAGCACATGGTGAGCTCTGTATAAGGGTTTGCTGATGTTGTTAAGTATGTGAGCCCTTCATCATTTAAAATTGTTACTGTAACTCCGTGGTGGGATCCCACACAGTACTGAGTGGATTCTCTTCTTTCTTGCACCTAGACAGGACTCAAGTCTTTTAGCTGCCTGGGAGACAGGCCCAGGCCAAGGAGCTTCAGGTGGGTGATTTGAGCCACAAATTGTGTTTTTTTTTTCTGTTTTGCCTGCAGATGGCAGCAGGCCCTGGACTTCCCTGCTTTGCAGGCAGTCCTGAGGTTGGGCAGCAGAGAAATAAGAAAATGGACTCCCTCCTCCTGAAGACAAGAATGCCAGCCACCAGCCATGGGTGAGCTTTGACTCTGGCCAGGGTTTTTCTCTTATTTGTTCCACATTATTTGTTGTTGTCGTCGTATAGGAATTGGTTTGAATCACACCTGTTTGATTTTAAGATAGTTTGTTGATTTTCAGTTTGTTTATAAAAACAAAAAACAGTAGCAGTGACACCAGAAGTATTACTAGAATGCTACCGAGGGAATGGAGGGCCAGGTGGTCATCCTCTGCACTGGCAGTGTGGTAGCCTTTGAGCCTGTCCCTTTTGTCATCCTAGGAGGATGGTGGTACCCACCCAGGGAGTCCTTTAATTCAGGTGTGTGGTAATCTGGAACTACAAGATGTTCCTTGCCTGGACTTTGTTGTCCTTTCAGCTGCTCACAGAGCAAACTGATCATGTATTGCTGGAGAGCTACCCTTGGCCAGGAAGGCTTTCTTTCTACTCACCCTGACCCACAGAGGGCCCACAGAGGGCTTCTCCCCCGGATGCCTCCTCACCCCACAGTTGGTAATTTCGTAGCTCTAGTTTATCAATCCTCACCATTAGTGTTGTAATCTGAGCAGTTTGAGTAGAGATTGATTATGTTCTGTTTCAATACCATTTGTGAGCTTTGCCCTCAATCAGTGCAGTCATTCAGTTGTGTCCGACTCTTTGCAACCCCATGGGCTGCAGCACACCGGGCTTCCCTGTCCTTCCCCATCTCACAGAGCCTGCGCAAACTCAAGTCCATTGACTCAGTGATGCCATCCAACCGTCTTGTCCTCTGTCATCCCCTTCTCTTTTTGTCTTCTATTTTTCCCAACATCAGGCTCTTTTGCCCTCAGCAGACAGTATTATAAGTTTTATATTTGGGATAAGGGTACTTTCTGTCCTTAATGATCAGGGCAACTAAACTGCTTCTTGACATTCTGATGAGGTCTAGCAAAGGCCTTCCTTGATTTTCAGCATCTGCTGGGTATGATGATAGTCCTTCCCTTAGCTACAACCCCTTTAGGGCACTGCCTGACAAGAATTCTGTGACATCTTCCCTCTCTGTGTCACAAGTCTTTCTTGATGAGGGACTTAATGTTCCCTTGACCTTCACCCTAACCTGTGCCAGTCTGGCCTTCAGCCTGTATGTGCTAGGCAGCATGCACCATGGTTTACACCTTATTCAATCTCCATACAAACTTATTGTTCAAAAACTTAAATGTTCCAAATAAGTGATAAGTCAGTTTGTTTATAAAAACCAAAAAACAGTAGCAGTGACACCAGAAGTATTACTAGAATGCTACCGAGGGAATGGAGGGCCAGGTGGTCATCCTCTGCACTGGCAGTGTGGTAGCCTTTGAGCCTGTCCCTTTTGTCATCCTAGGAGGATGGTGGTACCCACCCAGGGAGTCCTTTAATTCAGGTGTGTGGTAATCTGGAACTACAAGATGTTCCTTGCCTGGACTTTGTTGTCCTTTCAGCTGCTCACAGAGCAAACTGATCATGTATTGCTGGAGAGCTACCCTTGGCCAGGAAGGCTTTCTTTCTACTCACCCTGACCCACAGAGGGCCCACAGAGGGCTTCTCCCCCGGATGCCTCCTCACCCCACAGTTGGTAATTTCGTAGCTCTAGTTTATCAATCCTCACCATTAGTGTTGTAATCTGAGCAGTTTGAGTAGAGATTGATTATGTTCTGTTTCAATACCATTTGTGAGCTTTGCCCTCAATCAGTGCAGTCATTCAGTTGTGTCCGACTCTTTGCAACCCCTTGGACTGCAGCATGCCAGGCTTCCCTGTCCTTAACTATCTCCCAGAGCCTGCTCAAACTCATGTCAATTGGTTCAGTGATGCCATCCAACCATCTGTCCTCTGTCATCCCCTTCTCCTTTTGTTTCCTGTTTTTCCCAACATCAGGCTCTTTTGCCCTCAGCAGACAGTATTATAAGTTTTATATTTGGGATAAGGGTACTTTCTGTCCTTAATGATCAGGGCAACTAAACTGCTTCTTGACATTCTGATGAGGTCTAGCAAAGGCCTTCCTTGATTTTCAGCATCTGCTGGGTATGATGATAGTCCTTCCCTTAGCTACAACCCCTTTAGGGCACTGCCTGACAAGAATTCTGTGACATCTTCCCTCTCTGTGTCACAAGTCTTTCTTGATGAGGGACTTAATGTTCCCTTGACCTTCACCCTAACCTGTGCCAGTCTGGCCTTCAGCCTGTATGTGCTAGGCAGCATGCACCATGGTTTACACCTTATTCAATCTCCATACAAACTTATTGTTCAAATAAGTGATACAGTTTTTTTCAAATATGGAAGCCAAGACTAGAGATTAGATTACTTCCGGAGCTAAAATGTAACTCGCTAGAGTGGCAGCCCAAGGTTTCTGAAGCTCTTGCCTGTTATCAGAAATTTAGGCTTCCCTGGTAGCTCAGTGGCAAAGAATTTGCCTGCCAATGCAGGAGACACAGGCTCAGTCCCTGATCTGGAAAGATCCCATGTGCAGCAGAGCAACTAAGCCCATGCACCACAACTACTGAGCCTGTTTGCCACAGCTACTGAAGCCTGCGTGCCTAGAGCCAGTACTCCACAACAAGAGAAGCCACAGCAATGAGAAACCTGCTCACTGCAACTAGAGAGTAGCCCCCACTCGCTGGAACTAGAGAAAAGCCCACCAAGCACTGAAAACCCAGTATAGCCATAAATAAATAAATACATAAACAAATAAATAAAATTATTTTTTAAAAGTTAGGCTGGCCATCTGTGGGTAGAAGATGAATTATATTTCCATACGTGTATCCTTAATACAATTTTTCTTTCATATTTTATTTAACCTAAATTGCTGGTACACACTGGTAAAATTTGCCTTTATTACTATTTGCCTTATGTGCAGCATTATGTGTACCGGTTGATACAAGGTAGTTCACGTGTTCATTTGAAGAACCTGAAACCTCCATAAACTGGAGAAGTTTGATTTAAAAAATCTGAAGTCATCCTTTGTACCTAGGAGGTTTGGTGACCTGTTTGAGGAGAAACACACTGACAAACCCTAAACATAACTCTGTCTCAGCCTTGTTCTAGTAAAACTGTTGCAACCCAGGTCTGCATTGTTGGTAAGATCAGCTGTTTTATAAACCAGGTCACTCCTAAGTACCTGCTGATATCTGGATGTTTTAAAATATTACAGTTCAAACTGTGGTCAGTGAAAGAAAAGCTATCCTTTGTCCTGTGGGAATGCTTTGGGGCACTTGTTCTCAGGCCACTCAGGACAAACAGCCTTGAGGATGTGTTAATTCTGGATGTTTCAATCTCATGGACTTATACAATCTCCATACAAACTTATTGTTCAAATAAGTGATACAGTTTTTTTCAAATATGGAAGCCAAGACTAGAGATTAGATTACTTCCGGAGCTAAAATGTAACTCGCTAGAGTGGCAGCCCAAGGTTTCTGAAGCTCTTGCCTGTTATCAGAAATTTAGGCTTCCCTGGTAGCTCAGTGGCAAAGAATTTGCCTGCCAATGCAGGAGACACAGGCTCAGTCCCTGATCTGGAAAGATCCCATGTGCAGCAGAGCAACTAAGCCCATGCACCACAACTACTGAGCCTGTTTGCCACAGCTACTGAAGCCTGCGTGCCTAGAGCCAGTACTCCACAACAAGAGAAGCCACAGCAATGAGAAACCTGCTCACTGCAACTAGAGAGTAGCCCCCACTCGCTGGAACTAGAGAAAAGCCCACCAAGCACTGAAAACCCAGTATAGCCATAAATAAATAAATACATAAACAAATAAATAAAATTATTTTTTAAAAGTTAGGCTGGCCATCTGTGGGTAGAAGATGAATTATATTTCCATACGTGTATCCTTAATACAATTTTTCTTTCATATTTTATTTAACCTAAATTGCTGGTACACACTGGTAAAATTTGCCTTTATTACTATTTGCCTTATGTGCAGCATTATGTGTACCGGTTGATACAAGGTAGTTCACGTGTTCATTTGAAGAACCTGAAACCTCCATAAACTGGAGAAGTTTGATTTAAAAAATCTGAAGTCATCCTTTGTACCTAGGAGGTTTGGTGACCTGTTTGAGGAGAAACACACTGACAAACCCTAAACATAACTCTGTCTCAGCCTTGTTCTAGTAAAACTGTTGCAACCCAGGTCTGCATTGTTGGTAAGATCAGCTGTTTTATAAACCAGGTCACTCCTAAGTACCTGCTGATATCTGGATGTTTTAAAATATTACAGTTCAAACTGTGGTCAGTGAAAGAAAAGCTATCCTTTGTCCTGTGGGAATGCTTTGGGGCACTTGTTCTCAGGCCACTCAGGACAAACAGCCTTGAGGATGTGTTAATTCTGGATGTTTCAATCTCATGGACTTATACAGTTATCTCACAAATCACAGCCACTAACTTGAGATCGTGGAGGACATTTTCCATTTCCTCTTTTTTATTTATTTATTTATTTTAAACATTTTATTTATATTTATTTGGCGGAATTGGGTTTCAGTTGTAGCATGTGGGCTCTAGTTCCCTGACCAGGGATCAAACCTGGGCCCCCTGCATTGGGAACACAGAGTCTTAGCCACTGGACCACCAGGGAGTTCCCCTTCCTCTTTTTTAAAAAAAATTTCCTGAAGTATAGTTGATTTCAAACGTTGTAGTAGTTTCTTCTGTACAGCAAAGTGGGTTGTACATATGTATACATAGTTATACACATAGTGCTTTTCACATTCTTTTCCATTAAGGTTTATCATAGGATATTGAATACAGTTCCCCATGCTATATAGTAAGACCTTGTTTTTTGTATATTCTGCATATATTAATAATTGTTTCCATCTGCTAATCCCAGATTTTTATTCCCATCCCTCACCCATGCCCTCCCTCTTGGCAACCACAAGTCTGTTCTCTATATCTGTGAGTCTGTTTCTGTTTCATAGATACGTTAATTTATGTTGTATTTTAGATTCCACATGTAAGTGATATTGTCTATCATCTGTTCTTCCCTTTCTGACTTATTTCATTTAGGATGATAATCTCTAGATCCATTCATGTTGTTGCAGATGGCATTATTTTATTCTTTATGACTGAGAGGTACTCCACTGTATATGCATACTACATCATCTTTATCCATCTGTCAATGGACATTTAGGTTATTTTCATGTCTAAGGTGCTGTGAATGCTGCTGAAACAGGGTGCATAGATTTCTTTTTGAATTGTAGTTTTGTCTGGATATATGCCAAGGAAAGGAATTGCTGGATCATGTGACAACTCTACTTTTAGTTTTTTGAGGAACCTCCATACTGTTCTTCATAGTGGGTGCACTATTTACATTCCCACCAATTGTGTAGGAGGGTTCCCTTTTCTCTATACTCTCTCCAGCGTTTGTTATTTATAGATTTTTTTTTAAATGATGACTAGTCTTAACCAGTGTGAGATGGTACCTCATTGTAGCTTTGATTTGCATTTGTCTAATAATTTAGCTATGAGAACATCTTTTCACATGCCTATTGGCCATCTGTACGTCTTCTTTGGAGAAATCTATTGAGGTTTTCTGCCCACTTTTCAGTTGGGTTGTTTGGGGTTTTTTGTTATTGGATTCTATGAGTTGTTTGTATATTTTGGAAATTAGGCTGTTGTTGGTCCCATGATTTGCAAAGATTTTCTCCTAGTCCCTAGATCATCTTTTTGTTTTGTTTCTGGTTTCCTTTGCTGTGCAAAAGTGTATGTTTGATTAGGTCCCGTTTGTTTATTTTTGCTTATTTCTATTGCCTTGAGAGACTGATCTAAGAAAACACTGGTGTGATTAATGTCAGAGAATGTTTTCTTTTCAAGGAGTTTTATG
This sequence comes from Tragulus kanchil, assembly GCA_022376925.1. NCBI lineage: Eukaryota > Metazoa > Chordata > Mammalia > Artiodactyla > Tragulidae > Tragulus > Tragulus kanchil. Next base: position 47,724,789 of record JAIOJX010000029.1, on the reverse strand, counting down.
GTATAATGCCTTCTTTGTGGTGTGATATCTTGTTCAAAAAAAAAAAAAGCTCTATTGAAATATATTTCTCATACCATGCAATTCACTCATTTAAAATGTACAATTCAGTGATTTTTTGGATGTTCACAGAACTGTGCGTCCATCACCAAAGTCAATTGAAAACATTTTCATTACCCCCAAAAGAAACTTTGTACCACTAGATTATTTACCTCCCCAGTCTCCTTATTTCTCCCAGTCCCTGGACCACTAATCTACATTCTGTTCCTGTAGATTTGCCAATGCTGGACCATATGAATAGAACCATACAATATGTGGTATGTGGTATCTGGCTTCTTATACCTAGCATGATGTTTTCAAGGTTCACCCATATTGTAGTATATGTTAGTGTTCATTCCTGTTCATTGCCAGATAATATTCCATTGTGTGAGGATACCACATTTTGTTTATTCTGAAACAGGGTGCATAGATTTCTTTTTGAATTGTAGTTTTGTCTGGATATATGCCAAGGAAAGGAATTGCTGGATCATGTGACAACTCTACTTTTAGTTTTTTGAGGAACCTCCATACTGTTCTTCATAGTGGGTGCACTATTTACATTCCCACCAATTGTGTAGGAGGGTTCCCTTTTCTCTATACTCTCTCCAGCGTTTGTTATTTATAGATTTTTTTTTAAATGATGACTAGTCTTAACCAGTGTGAGATGGTACCTCATTGTAGCTTTGATTTGCATTTGTCTAATAATTTAGCTATGAGAACATCTTTTCACATGCCTATTGGCCATCTGTACGTCTTCTTTGGAGAAATCTATTGAGGTTTTCTGCCCACTTTTCAGTTGGGTTGTTTGGGGTTTTTTGTTATTGGATTCTATGAGTTGTTTGTATATTTTGGAAATTAGGCTGTTGTTGGTCCCATGATTTGCAAAGATTTTCTCCTAGTCCCTAGATCATCTTTTTGTTTTGTTTCTGGTTTCCTTTGCTGTGCAAAAGTGTATGTTTGATTAGGTCCCGTTTGTTTATTTTTGCTTATTTCTATTGCCTTGAGAGACTGATCTAAGAAAACACTGGTGTGATTAATGTCAGAGAATGTTTTCTTTTCAAGGAGTTTTATGGTATAATGCCTTCTTTGTGGTGTGATATCTTTTTTAAAAAAAAAAAAAGCTCTATTGAAATATATTTCTCATACCATGCAATTCACTCATTTAAAATGTACAATTCAGTGATTTTTTGGATGTTCACAGAACTGTGCGTCCATCACCAAAGTCAATTGAAAACATTTTCATTACCCCCAAAAGAAACTTTGTACCACTAGATTATTTACCTCCCCAGTCTCCTTATTTCTCCCAGTCCCTGGACCACTAATCTACATTCTGTTCCTGTAGATTTGCCAATGCTGGACCATATGAATAGAACCATACAATATGTGGTATGTGGTATCTGGCTTCTTATACCTAGCATGATGTTTTCAAGGTTCACCCATATTGTAGTATATGTTAGTGTTCATTCCTGTTCATTGCCAGATAATATTCCATTGTGTGAGGATACCACATTTTGTTTATTCATTCATTATTTGATGGAAATTTGAGTTATTTCCGTATATGGGCTATTACAAATAATGCTACAGTGAACATTTCTATGTTTTGTGACTCCATAAGCTGTGATCAAGTCCTGTTTTTAAAAATTTGATAAGAAGAGAACTGAGTTGATGTTGTCTGAAATTTAAAGGAACAGATTTCTTCATGTAGATGTAGAATTGCATTCAAAAAGACTAATATGAGGTTAAAATCAAAAGGTATTAGATATAATTATTCTCTATATCTCTAGAGCTTTCTAAATGATATCTTTTAATATTCTTTCTTAAAACACACACACACAAGAAAGACATGCATTAGTCCTTAGGTCTTGCTTGAAATATTGTAAAGTTAGTTTGCATGGTGGGTTACGCAAGTCCTTTTCTCCAGATGTATTTAGCAGGTAGGTGGGGGACGTGGAGGCATGGACCAGCGAGAGGTGTAAGGCAGGAGGAGAATCTCAGGTGATGTTGGTCAGCCTCCCCAGGGCCCACCCCCGCGACCACAGGGCGCTGGCCAGTCATACGAGTGTGTCTATTGCTCGCTCTCTGAGCAGTGTGCTTCACAGCTGAGTGCTTCTGCGTCCAGTTTCACTCTGCTTCTGACTCACAAAGCTCTGGTGTTGGGCTGTTGGTTTTTAGTAAAAGCAGGTATTAGAAAGAGTATGTTGAACGGTGAATCAGCCCCTAAGGGACTTTGATAGACATGGTCCTAAAAACACTTCCTGGCTGTTTGTTGTGTGTGTGTGTGTGTGTTTAAACACCAGTTAACAGTTTTCGGTTTAACTGTGTTTTCCTTCCTGAAATCTTGGAAGTGAGACTAGTCCTTGTGACTTATTCAGTGCATTGTTTTTAGGGAGTTCTTTTATTTGTCAAGTATGAGTTAGAGGTTGTTTTTTTTTTTTCTATTCCCTTCAGTAATGGAGGTGTTATTGGGAGCATTTTAACTGAATTCTAACTTCAGGTAAGTCAGACAGCAGGAATTTTTATGTATTATTTAATGCCTGGTCGCAGGCAGACATCATAAGAGAAGAGACAGTTGCCCTCAGCGATCCCACATTCTGGTTACAGACTCAGAGCTTTGTTCCTGTTTGTTAACATGCAATTCTTATACCAATGAGTGCCCAGAAAAGCCTGTGTTGGAGAGACTTTGTGATGCCTGCCCCTGGGCTTAGGTAGACTCAGGAGCAGGAATGTCAGGGGAAGTCGGAGGGACCATTCCTGGTACACTGGGTTGACCAGATTTTGACAATGGCGAAATTCGATGATCAAGCCAAGGAGTTTGACTTAATATCTCAAAGCGTAGGAAGTAAAGGCTTTTCAACATGAGGACAAGCTTACTGTAGAAAGGAGGGATGTTTATTTCCATTTTACACCGGAGAAAAGCAGTGTTTTCACATGGTGTCTTTTCCACTGATGCTTTAAAATCACCTGGCTGGTGGAGGTGGGATCTGCCAGGTCCCAGGGTCTGCACCCTTTTCTCCAGATGTATTTAGCAGGTAGGTGGGGACGTGGAGGCATGGACCAGCGAGAGGTGTAAGGCAGGAGGAGAATCTCAGGTGATGTTGGTCAGCCTCCCAGGGCCCACCCCCGCGACCACAGGGCGCTGGCCAGTCATACGAGTGTGTCTATTGCTCGCTCTCTGAGCAGTGTGCTTCACAGCTGAGTGCTTCTGCGTCCAGTTTCACTCTGCTTCTGACTCACAAAGCTCTGGTGTTGGGCTGTTGGTTTTTAGTAAAAGCAGGTATTAGAAAGAGTATGTTGAACGGTGAATCAGCCCCTAAGGGACTTTGATAGACATGGTCCTAAAAACACTTCCTGGCTGTTTGTTGTGTGTGTGTGTGTGTGTTTAAACACCAGTTAACAGTTTTCGGTTTAACTGTGTTTTCCTTCCTGAAATCTTGGAAGTGAGACTAGTCCTTGTGACTTATTCAGTGCATTGTTTTTAGGGAGTTCTTTTATTTGTCAAGTATGAGTTAGAGGTTGTTTTTTTTTTTTCTATTCCCTTCAGTAATGGAGGTGTTATTGGGAGCATTTTAACTGAATTCTAACTTCAGGTAAGTCAGACAGCAGGAATTTTTATGTATTATTTAATGCCTGGTCGCAGGCAGACATCATAAGAGAAGAGACAGTTGCCCTCAGCGATCCCACATTCTGGTTACAGACTCAGAGCTTTGTTCCTGTTTGTTAACATGCAATTCTTATACCAATGAGTGCCCAGAAAAGCCTGTGTTGGAGAGACTTTGTGATGCCTGCCCCTGGGCTTAGGTAGACTCAGGAGCAGGAATGTCAGGGGAAGTCGGAGGGACCATTCCTGGTACACTGGGTTGACCAGATTTTGACAATGGCGAAATTCGATGATCAAGCCAAGGAGTTTGACTTAATATCTCAAAGCGTAGGAAGTAAAGGCTTTTCAACATGAGGACAAGCTTACTGTAGAAAGGAGGGATGTTTATTTCCATTTTACACCGGAGAAAAGCAGTGTTTTTCAAATGTTGTCTTTTCAAATGATTCTTTAAAATCACCTGGCTGGTGGAGGTTGGATCTGCCAGGTCCCAGGGTCTGCACCCATGTTGGCCTCAACACTGGCCCGTGTTATCTGCAGAGCACAGGCTGGTCTCCAATTCGCCAAGGCTTCCCTCAACTCTGACCTCGTGTGACCCTCTGAATCTGTACATGGCCACGTTTGTTTGTGTCACTCCCCGGGCTGAACCAGTCTAGGGGAGAATGGGAGCTTTGGATAGTACACTTGCCAACCTGTTTGGCGCCCCGGGAAAGCAGGGGCAGGAACCCAGCCAGGCCTTCATGGTCTGCACAGCAACAGTCCGGACAAGTTCCACGAGCTACAGAGACTGTCAGGGGAGTTTGGGAGCTACAGGTCCCAGGCATGTCTTCCCTCCAGAGTGACAGCCACGGGGCTGATCGAGATCTGGCAGGGTGACAGCACAGCTGCAGCCACAAGTTGACTCTTGCTGCTGCCTTATTCCTCCAACGCCGGCAGGAGAACATGAGGACTTCTGTTGAAGTTTTCTGTTCATTCCTTTGTTTATTCCTTCATAAAGTATTCAGCAAATTGTTAAGCGCCTTAAAGATGTCCGTCTGAGAGCTCACAGCAGTAAACAAAACAGCCTGCCCTCATGGAGTTTGCAGTCTGATTCTGGAGACAGGCAACGCCTCTTTCTTGCTTGCTTGCTTTTTAAATAAATTTATTTACTTACTTTTGGCTGTGCTGGGTCTTTGTTGCTGTGTGGGCTTTTCTCTAGTTGCTGAGAATAGGCTACCTTCTAGTTGTGATGAGAGGGCTTCTCATTGCAGTGGCTTCTTTTGTTGGAGAGCACTGGTTCTAGGGGTTGTGGACCCAATAGTTAGACTCATGGGCTCTGGAGCACAGGCTCAGTCATTGTGGCACATGGGCTTAGTTATTGCATGGCATGTTGGGTCTTCCCAGACCAGGAGTTGAACCCGTGTCTCTTGCATTGGCAGGTGAATTCTTTACCGCTGAGCCACCAGGGAAGCTCCAACAGGCAATGAGCAGTAGATGCTGTGAGGGAGAGTCAAGCAGTGAAAGGGCTTAGGGTGACAGGGTAATCCAAGAAGACTTCTTTAAGCAGATCTTTGAGCAGAGTAGTCTAGGTAAAGCTAGGGAGCTAGTGAAGTAAATGTCTGTGTTCCAGGCATAGGAAACAGCAAGTTTATAGCCGGAGTCAGGATTGTTTACAGAATAGGAAGGAGATCAGTACACCAGAGAGCCCAGGGAAGGATGGAAGGAGCAGAGAAGTCAGCAGAAGGAGGGCATAGCCTTTCAGGGCACTGTGGGAAGGTAGGATTTTGTTCTCGGCCCAGCTCTAAGATGCAGTTGAGACATTATGGTTGATGGCAGATTGGCCTACCAGATCCCATAGGTCTCAGTAGTTCTGCTATCTGTAACTATGAGCCCTATCTGATACAGAGCTTTGCCAGGAGAGGGAAGACCAACTACATTCAGACCTCAGTATTGGCCAGCTTTGTAGTGGAGCAAAATTTGTTTCTAAGGTTAGAAAAGGTGTACTTGAATGTTATATTAAAATGTTAAAGGACTTCCCTGTTGGTCCAGTGGGTAAGAGTCTGTTGAAGTTTTCTGTTCATTCCTTTGTTTATTCCTTCATAAAGTATTCAGCAAATTGTTAAGCGCCTTAAAGATGTCCGTCTGAGAGCTCACAGCAGTAAACAAAACAGCCTGCCCTCATGGAGTTTGCAGTCTGATTCTGGAGACAGGCAACGCCTCTTTCTTGCTTGCTTGCTTGCTTTTTAAATAAATTTATTTACTTACTTTTGGCTGTGCTGGGTCTTTGTTGCTGTGTGGGCTTTTCTCTAGTTGCTGAGAATAGGCTACCTTCTAGTTGTGATGAGAGGGCTTCTCATTGCAGTGGCTTCTTTTGTTGGAGAGCACTGGTTCTAGGGGTTGTGGACCCAATAGTTAGACTCATGGGCTCTGGAGCACAGGCTCAGTCATTGTGGCACATGGGCTTAGTTATTGCATGGCATGTTGGGTCTTCCCAGACCAGGAGTTGAACCCGTGTCTCTTGCATTGGCAGGTGAATTCTTTACCGCTGAGCCACCAGGGAAGCTCCAACAGGCAATGAGCAGTAGATGCTGTGAGGGAGAGTCAAGCAGTGAAAGGGCTTAGGGTGACAGGGTAATCCAAGAAGACTTCTTTAAGCAGATCTTTGAGCAGAGTAGTCTAGGTAAAGCTAGGGAGCTAGTGAAGTAAATGTCTGTGTTCCAGGCATAGGAAACAGCAAGTTTATAGCCCGGAGTCAGGATTGTTTACAGAATAGGAAGGAGATCAGTACACCAGAGAGCCCAGGGAAGGATGGAAGGAGCAGAGAAGTCAGCAGAAGGAGGGCATAGCCTTTCAGGGCACTGTGGGAAGGTAGGATTTTGTTCTCGGCCCAGCTCTAAGATGCAGTTGAGACATTATGGTTGATGGCAGATTGGCCTACCAGATCCCATAGGTCTCAGTAGTTCTGCTATCTGTAACTATGAGCCCTATCTGATACAGAGCTTTGCCAGGAGAGGGAAGACCAACTACATTCAGACCTCAGTATTGGCCAGCTTTGTAGTGGAGCAAAATTTGTTTCTAAGGTTAGAAAAGGTGTACTTGAATGTTATATTAAAATGTTAAAGGACTTCCCTGGTGGTCCAGTGGGTAAAGAGTCTGCCTTGCAGTGCAAGGGACGCCGGTTCAATCCCTGGCCTGGGAAGATCCCACGTGCTGTGGAGCGGCTGGACCGGTGTGTCCAGTTGCAAGCCAGCACTCTGGAGTGCATGTGCCCAGAGCTGGTGCTCTGCAATGAGAGAGGCCACTGCGATGGGAGACCTACACAGGCCAAAGAACGAAGATGGATGAAAATAAATGAATGAAAGAGCAATGAAAGAGGCCAAAATTAAAAAAAAAACAAAAACAAAAAAACGTTGAAGTTTCTGTTGGAGGGGCTCCACCTTAATACAAATGGGCCTTTTATCATCACTGTCTCCTGGTTTGGGGGCCAGGAATCCTGGTTCTGTCTTCCTCTTTACCTGCTGGCTGAGGACCTAAGCTGGCTCCCTTTGCTTAACCTTTCTGGTCTCATCCACAGAATTCAGCTAGTCATGGCATTGTTGCCCACAGGGAAGGAGGAAGGAAAAAAATGACTTACTGAGGATCTTTCCCTTTTGGAGGTCTTTTATTCTATGGACAGATTCTATAGAATATACTTCAGGGCATTAGGGTTATACCTTAAGTGATATCCAGGGGTTGTGATTTTTATTTATGATTTGAAGCCCCTCATCCCTTTTTTTTTTGCTTTGAAACTTTTTTTTTTTTTTTTGGCTTCTAAGTCATCATTTTTATTTTTCATCCATCTTTATTCTTTGGCTTGTGTGGGCCTCCCATTGCAGTGGCCTCTCTCGTTGCAGAGCTCCAGCTCTGGGCGCATATGCTCCAGAGTGCTGGCTTGTAATTGGACACACTGGCCCAGCCGTTCCTCGGCCGTTCCTGGGATCTTCCTGGGCCAGGGATTGAACCAGTACCCCTTGCACTACAAGGTGGACTCTTTACCCGCTGGGCCACCAGGGAAGCCCATTGCTTTGAAACATTTTTACAGCTGTCCCTTATCTTTATAAAGTAACTGTGTATGTCACAGTAGCAAAAAGTGTAGAAAAACAGACATGATCCTGAGAGTCAGATCTACCCTTACTGATTGCATGATTCTGGGCCTGTCTCCTAACTTTCCTGTTCTTCCACAGTTCTCTGAAAATGGCAATGAAAATAGTAGCTACCTCAGAGGGTGCTCTAAAAATGAATGTTATGATGCATCCAGCATAGGGCCTGGCTCAGAGTAAAACTTCAGTGAGCATCAGCTATGGTGATGGTCTAGACCAGGGAGGTCAAGGGACTTGCTTAAGGGTGTGTGGAGAGTTAGAGACAAAACCAGAAATAGGAGCCCTGACTCATGGAGTGCTAGGCCAGTGCTCTCTCTTCAGGACTCACTTTGGTGTCCAGGAGGAAATAGTAATATACAGAAGCAGCTCTGAGTCTAATCCTTTGGCAGCTGGTACTGGCCGTTGTAGGGGATTGGGACACAGGGCCTCCTCAACACACAGGTCCCTCAGTCTGTGGCATTAGGAGTCCCTTAGAGAAGGCCATCCACGGTAGCAGAGACCAGGAGCCGTCTTTGTTTTCTGAGGGGCAGAGTGGAGCTGGGGGCCATGCACTTCCAGGGCTCCTTGTCCCCCTTCCCCACCCTTGCTTGGTGCTGGCCAGACCTGCACCACGTTGGCCCTCTCTCCAGGGCAACAGAGACTGAACCTGGAGGAGCCTGGAGCAAACATGCAGGTGGCAGGTGGGGTACTCTTAACTCTCTGTCCCTGAGCAAAGCCAGGCCCTTCCTCCTGTAGCAAGACTCTGCAAACTGGGTGTGGAGGGACTCTCTCTAGACCCTTTGGGAAGAGAAGCCTGACTTGCCCTAGGGGACAGGGACAGCAGATATCCTTTCCAGCTGTCAACCCTGTCACCCTCAGACTGCTCCCACTGATCTTAGATACACAGCTGTGGCCCTTGCTCCTACCCAGGCGGGTTTTCCCAGGATATGGACAGCTCTTAGAATTTTGCTTCAGCTAGTATCTCACAGTGGAGAAGGCCACAGTTGCTCGGGCCCGGGTTTCATTTCCAGGTACGCTTCTGGGTGTATGTACACAGGTGAACAGGGGTGTCCTTGAGAAATTGTTCAGCTTCTTCACTTCTCACTTTCTACACCTGTAAAATGGAAACAAGAATACCTACCTCACAGATTTGCTGCTTGAATTAAATGAAACATGTTGCATGAACTGTTGAGCATGTGCGTGGCCCATGGTGGCTATTTTTATCATCCTTGTCATCCTGATTAAGCCTATCAGTAGGCTCCACCAGCCTGTGGGTGGAAACAGCTTTCACATGTGGTTCGGCCTCTTGTAGGCCGCGCATGGGGAGCCTTGAATGATTGCGCCAAAGAGCTCAAGCCTGTCTTGGCTGCACTGTTACTTGTAGTCATTTCTGTTGTCCAGGGCTGGTAATCAAGTTTCTGCTGGTGTGTAATGCCGTGCTGTTTATTTCCCTGTTTCTTTTCTGTTTAGTTCGCGTTCTTGAGAGAAAAATAGTTGTATAGGCTAAAATGATTATGCTGGCGTTGTAGGATTGGGACACAGGGCCTCCTCAACACACAGGTCCCCCAGTCTGTGGCATTAGGAGTCCCTTAGAGAAGGCCATCCACGGTAGCAGAGACCAGGAGCCGTCTTTGTTTTCTGAGGGGCAGAGTGGAGCTGGGGGCCATGCACTTCCAGGGCTCCTTGTCCCCCTTCCCCACCCTTGCTTGGTGCTGGCCAGACCTGCACCACGTTGGCCTCTCTCCAGGGCAACAGAGACTGAACCTGGAGGAGCCTGGAGCAAACATGCAGGTGGCAGGTGGGGTACTCTTAACTCTCTGTCCCTGAGCAAAGCCAGGCCCTTCCTCCTGTAGCAAGACTCTGCAAACTGGGTGTGGAGGGACTCTCTCTAGACCCTTTGGGAAGAGAAGCCTGACTTGCCCTAGGGGACAGGGACAGCAGATATCCTTTCCAGCTGTCAACCCTGTCACCCTCAGACTGCTCCCACTGATCTTAGATACACAGCTGTGGCCCTTGCTCCTACCCAGGCGGGTTTTCCCAGGATATGGACAGCTCTTAGAATTTTGCTTCAGCTAGTATCTCACAGTGGAGAAGGCCACAGTTGCTCGGGCCCGGGTTTCATTTCCAGGTACGCTTCTGGGTGTATGTACACAGGTGAACAGGGGTGTCCTTGAGAAATTGTTCAGCTTCTTCACTTCTCACTTTCTACACCTGTAAAATGGAAACAAGAATACCTACCTCACAGATTTGCTGCTTGAATTAAATGAAACATGTTGCATGAACTGTTGAGCATGTGCGTGGCCCATGGTGGCTATTTTTATCATCCTTGTCATCCTGATTAAGCCTATCAGTAGGCTCCACCAGCCTGTGGGTGGAAACAGCTTTCACATGTGGTTCGGCCTCTTGTAGGCCGCGCATGGGGAGCCTTGAATGATTGCGCCAAAGAGCTCAAGCCTGTCTTGGCTGCACTGTTACTTGTAGTCATTTCTGTTGTCCAGGGCTGGTAATCAAGTTTCTGCTGGTGTGTAATGCCGTGCTGTTTATTTCCCTGTTTCTTTTCTGTTTAGTTCGGCGTTCTTGAGAGAAAAAAATAGTTGTATAGCTAAAATGTATTGAGGGTTTTAAACTAAAAGTTTTATGTGTATTATCTTCGTTCATTCATATAACAACCAAATGAAGAGCCAGAGGTTAAATGATGCCTAAGGCTACTCTGCTTTCATGCATCAGAGCCAGGCCTCGCAGGTCAAGTTTCAGAGTCCACGCTCAGCCCTGCACTGCCTCCCAAAACAGGGCAGCGGTTGACCTGGGTGGCCGTGAGGAATCAGGTAGTCCAGTCTACCCCCAGCCCCCTCCTTGTGTGTCCCAGAGGAGAGAATTTTATTTTAGAAACTTCCCTGAGAACACAGTGATTCTTTGGTAGCCATTCCAGGGTCTGCAGGGACAGTGGCTTCTCTTAGTCCCCTTGTACGAGGATGAGAAAAGAGGCCAGTTGTCCATCCTCGAGGGGCAGTCTGTCTAGGGTGTGCTCTGTCCCCAGGTGGGTACGCCAACAGTGAGGGTGCTGTTCCCCTGGTGTGCCGGGGGCGGGGCATTCTGCCACCCTTGACTGTGGTGTGTGGCATCCAGTGCAAAGGTGATCAGATTTCAGCCCTGTCTGCTTTCCAGCCAAGTCGCCTGAGCACAGCTGACCCCTTCCTCAGAGGTCAGTATGCACCTGGCTCTGGGAGCCAAGGAAGTGGCCTGTGGGCCCACTGGATCACTTGAGGAGATGAGTGGCCATGTTCAGCGTGGCCTGCAGTCTCTGAGTTGCCCCAGGTAGGGGTGGATCTGCTCCAGCCACGGCAGCCCCTGAAGGGTTGCCTAAGGAGCCCTGAAGCCCAAGAGCCACCATATCCCTGAGGGATTCTTCTTTCAGCAAGCATTTAGTGAGCATCTGTTGTGTGCCTCCAGAGGCCACGTGAATGAGACCTCAAGTGTGAGTTGGTTTAGGACTATGTCCACCCCAGCAGGCAGAGCCACCAGTGGCCACCAGGGAGCGCCACCGCTCTCAGAAGGACCCGAGGCTGGCAGAGGAGTCAGGTTGGCTGTGTTGCTGTTTATCCGAGCTGCTTCCATGACAACCAGAAGATAATTACCTAAGGTCAAGCAAGTCCTGGAACAAGATTAGGGTGTCTGGTTAGGGTGGGGCCTGCACTGTGATTTGGAGACCCTAAAGTGACCAGAATCTTTTCGATGGCCTATTTAATATGTTTAATTAGTTTGTTAATTAATTAATGTCCCACTCTATTCCAGAAAAGATTCAGAGTGACTCCATTCAGCAGGTATCTTAGATGGAAGAAGGTATCCTAAGCTTGCTCTAAGTGAAATGTTAGGGTTTAGACCTCACAGAGGTCATTTATTAGCTCAGCTCCATGCTCCCAGGGCTAGCTCCTTGGGAAGCATAGCCTTTACTGTCATAACTGGTTTGCCACTTTTCTGTGAGCACCTCCTGGTTCCTTTGCAACAAGTGGCCCGATGTCTTCCTGCCTTGAAGCAAATCACGTGACTTAGGAGAAGCGGGTCTGACCTCAATTACCAGGTGCAAATGTCAGTCACTGGGAGTACCCAGGAGGCCAGTGTCCCTGGTCGTTTCAGCCTCTGGTGTTAAACATTAAGAGTGCACTGTTCAGGGTGTGATAAAGGCAGTCTCTCACAGTTTATGATTTCCAGTAAACCGAAGGACTACAAGGAAGGGCCAGGGGCAGGTGAGAGACTCAAGGGCTGGCCTGTCGCTGAGCTGGCAGAGCAGTTTCTGCAGGAGCAGAGGGTAGGCAGGAGGCTACAGTTCTGCTGGGGGCTGGCCAGAGTGGCCTGCAGTCTCTGAGTTGCCCCAGGTAGGGGTGGATCTGCTCCAGCCACGGCAGCCCCTGAAGGGTTGCCTAAGGAGCCCTGAAGCCCAAGAGCCACCATATCCCTGAGGGATTCTTCTTTCAGCAAGCATTTAGTGAGCATCTGTTGTGTGCCTCCAGAGGCCACGTGAATGAGACCTCAAGTGTGAGTTGGTTTAGGACTATGTCCACCCCAGCAGGCAGAGCCACCAGTGGCCACCAGGGAGCGCCACCGCTCTCAGAAGGACCCGAGGCTGGCAGAGGAGTCAGGTTGGCTGTGTTGCTGTTTATCCGAGCTGCTTCCATGACAACCAGAAGATAATTACCTAAGGTCAAGCAAGTCCTGGAACAAGATTAGGGTGTCTGGTTAGGGTGGGGCCTGCACTGTGATTTGGAGACCCTAAAGTGACCAGAATCTTTTCGATGGCCTATTTAATATGTTTAATTAGTTTGTTAATTAATTAATGTCCCACTCTATTCCAGAAAAGATTCAGAGTGACTCCATTCAGCAGGTATCTTAGATGGAAGAAGGTATCCTAAGCTTGCTCTAAGTGAAATGTTAGGGTTTAGACCTCACAGAGGTCATTTATTAGCTCAGCTCCATGCTCCCAGGGCTAGCTCCTTGGGAAGCATAGCCTTTACTGTCATAACTGGTTTGCCACTTTTCTGTGAGCACCTCCTGGTTCCTTTGCAACAAGTGGCCCGATGTCTTCCTGCCTTGAAGCAAATCACGTGACTTAGGAGAAGCGGGTCTGACCTCAATTACCAGGTGCAAATGTCAGTCACTGGGAGTACCCAGGAGGCCAGTGTCCCTGGTCGTTTCAGCCTCTGGTGTTAAACATTAAGAGTGCACTGTTCAGGGTGTGATAAAGGCAGTCTCTCACAGTTTATGATTTCCAGTAAACCGAAGGACTACAAGGAAGGGCCAGGGGCAGGTGAGAGACTCAAGGGCTGGCCTGTCGCTGAGCTGGCAGAGCAGTTTCTGCAGGAGCAGAGGGGTAGGCAGGAGGCTACAGCTTCTCAAGGCTGTTTCGGTGACAGAGCCAGAGAAGCATGCTGCCAAGCCACGTGAGGCAGGGCCAGCTGCTGCACCCAGCTGGGCAGCTCTGTGCACTCTCCGGGTGGTGATATGGGAAAGGAAGATTTCTGTTCTCAGTGTGCTTGCCACTGCGCTTCCTTCCTACTGGGTACCAGGCCAGCTAGGAGCCCTGAGCACATTCCTCTGTCAATGTAAGCAGTGAGTATCTGGAGCTGCTCTCACAGAAAGCTAGAGGAGCATTCCCAGCATCTGGAGCCTGCAGACATGTAGGCCAGGATTCTTCAGCCTCTGGTCACAAGGAAGCTGTAAGCAGACAGCATATCCCACCTCGACCTAGGAAGGAATGGGGTCCTCTCCCACCCTCCAGTGCTCTGAGGGAGACCCTTCTCAGTTTCTCTGGAGCACCTAATCCAACAGCAAAGAGAGAAGGCATACATCAAGTTAAATCAGAATGCAGCAATGGTAGTGTGCGTTTGTTTGACAGATGCTTAATGAGCACCCTGCAGTATGGCACACACTTTGCCAGATGCCGGGCGTACAGTTGTGGACAAGGCTCCTACTCACATGGAGCGTACAGTCTTGTGGTGGAGATAGGAAATAATTAGGTGGACATGTAAATGTAAACACAGTAAATGTTATATAGAAAATTAAAATAACTGATGTGTAGTCAAGTGACTACTTTGAATCAGGGGTCAGAGGCAGCCTCTGAGGAAGTGGCATTTAAGAGGATTCCTGAGAAAGACGAAGACTGAGGAAAGAGCAGGTAAACAGTCATAAGATCACCTGTCCTAACTGCTATTGAAGCAGGAAATCCAGGGTGACAAGAGGCAAGGAAGAATGCTCTAGAACGTACAGTTGGGTTAATTTGATGCCCTGGGACACTTCTTTTCTATTTTCTGAATTATTTCCTAAACACTCATTCATTCAGTGTCCTCTTTGTGCCAGGCGCTCTGCTGAATGGTGTTAAAACCAGCATGACTATGTCTGAGAGACTCAAGGGCTGGCCTGTCGCTGAGCTGGCAGAGCAGTTTCTGCAGGAGCAGAGGGGTAGGCAGGAGGCTACAGCTTCTCAAGGCTGTTTCGGTGACAGAGCCAGAGAAGCATGCTGCCAAGCCACGTGAGGCAGGGCCAGCTGCTGCACCCAGCTGGGCAGCTCTGTGCACTCTCCGGGTGGTGATATGGGAAAGGAAGATTTCTGTTCTCAGTGTGCTTGCCACTGCGCTTCCTTCCTACTGGGTACCAGGCCAGCTAGGAGCCCTGAGCACATTCCTCTGTCAATGTAAGCAGTGAGTATCTGGAGCTGCTCTCACAGAAAGCTAGAGGAGCATTCCCAGCATCTGGAGCCTGCAGACATGTAGGCCAGGATTCTTCAGCCTCTGGTCACAAGGAAGCTGTAAGCAGACAGCATATCCCACCTCGACCTAGGAAGGAATGGGGTCCTCTCCCACCCTCCAGTGCTCTGAGGGAGACCCTTCTCAGTTTCTCTGGAGCACCTAATCCAACAGCAAAGAGAGAAGGCATACATCAAGTTAAATCAGAATGCAGCAATGGTAGTGTGCGTTTGTTTGACAGATGCTTAATGAGCACCCTGCAGTATGGCACACACTTTGCCAGATGCCGGGCGTACAGTTGTGGACAAGGCTCCTACTCACATGGAGCGTACAGTCTTGTGGTGGAGATAGGAAATAATTAGGTGGACATGTAAATGTAAACACAGTAAATGTTATATAGAAAATTAAAATAACTGATGTGTAGTCAAGTGACTACTTTGAATCAGGGGTCAGAGGCAGCCTCTGAGGAAGTGGCATTTAAGAGGATTCCTGAGAAAGACGAAGACTGAGGAAAGAGCAGGTAAACAGTCATAAGATCACCTGTCCTAACTGCTATTGAAGCAGGAAATCCAGGGTGACAAGAGGCAAGGAAGAATGCTCTAGAACGTACAGTTGGGTTAATTTGATGCCCTGGGACACTTCTTTTCTATTTTCTGAATTATTTCCTAAACACTCATTCATTCAGTGTCCTCTTTGTGCCAGGCGCTCTGCTGAATGGTGTTAAAACCAGCATGACTATGTCAAGGTTCCTCGAGAGGTTTTCAGTCTGTTGGGAGAGTTAGACCAGGAAACAGAACAGTGTAATGTGTGCTGTGGGTGAAGCAATCCGAGAGGGTTAGTGGGAGCGTACATAGGGTTTTCCCGTCCTCTTGGGTGCTGAGGGCAGGAGACGAGTTCAGTAAGGCTCTGTGGAGGCCATGACCCCTGGGGAGTCTTGGAGGATGAGGTGAGGTTAAACCAGGTGAAGAAGACAGAGTGTATGTCCCAGGCAGAGAGGGTGGCCTGTGCAAAGGCCTGGGGGGAGGGTCAGTACCTGTGAGGAGGAGCAGATTGCCAAGAACACTCTTCTCGGGAGTAGCTTGCAGAGTTAGGACAGACTCCTAAGGGGCCAGTCATGTCAGTAGCAGGTAAAGGCTTAAGGAAATGAGGCTAGGGTTCAAGAGCTCAGATCACTCTCTGGGCTTCCCTGCCCACCAGGAGTCATCCCATGGGAGGACCAACTCACTCCGAGCAGGTACTCAGATTCACCTGAACCAGGCACATATATGTGAGCACACCAGTGTTTGAACATCTCTGTGAACAAATTTGACTACTTGGGTTTTGGAGGAAAGAGGGCACAGAGATAAAGCCTATTAATCTATGGGTAAGAACAAGAATTTGCATATAGGATAGGAAGACTTCTTTGCATCCTTGCAAGTCTCACTAAGCTTTCTGGAAGGTCTCAAGAGGCTGTAAAATTGCAAAGGCACTGTTACTATCCCAAAAGTTTTTAAAAAGTCCAGTTAAAATAACTGATGTGTAGTCAAGTGACTACTTTGAATCAGGGGTCAGAGGCAGCCTCTGAGGAAGTGGCATTTAAGAGGATTCCTGAGAAAGACGAAGACTGAGGAAAGAGCAGGTAAACAGTCATAAGATCACCTGTCCTAACTGCTATTGAAGCAGGAAATCCAGGGTGACAAGAGGCAAGGAAGAATGCTCTAGAACGTACAGTTGGGTTAATTTGATGCCCTGGGACACTTCTTTTCTATTTTCTGAATTATTTCCTAAACACTCATTCATTCAGTGTCCTCTTTGTGCCAGGCGCTCTGCTGAATGGTGTTAAAACCAGCATGACTATGTCAAGGTTCCTCGAGAGGTTTTCAGTCTGTTGGGAGAGTTAGACCAGGAAACAGAACAGTGTAATGTGTGCTGTGGGTGAAGCAATCCGAGAGGGTTAGTGGGAGCGTACATAGGGTTTTCCCGTCCTCTTGGGTGCTGAGGGCAGGAGACGAGTTCAGTAAGGCTCTGTGGAGGCCATGACCCCTGGGGAGTCTTGGAGGATGAGGTGAGGTTAAACCAGGTGAAGAAGACAGAGTGTATGTCCCAGGCAGAGAGGGTGGCCTGTGCAAAGGCCTGGGGGGAGGGTCAGTACCTGTGAGGAGGAGCAGATTGCCAAGAACACTCTTCTCGGGAGTAGCTTGCAGAGTTAGGACAGACTCCTAAGGGGCCAGTCATGTCAGTAGCAGGTAAAGGCTTAAGGAAATGAGGCTAGGGTTCAAGAGCTCAGATCACTCTCTGGGCTTCCCTGCCCACCAGGAGTCATCCCATGGGAGGACCAACTCACTCCGAGCAGGTACTCAGATTCACCTGAACCAGGCACATATATGTGAGCACACCAGTGTTTGAACATCTCTGTGAACAAATTTGACTACTTGGGTTTTGGAGGAAAGAGGGCACAGAGATAAAGCCTATTAATCTATGGGTAAGAACAAGAATTTGCATATAGGATAGGAAGACTTCTTTGCATCCTTGCAAGTCTCACTAAGCTTTCTGGAAGGTCTCAAGAGGCTGTAAAATTGCAAAGGCACTGTTACTACATCCCAGTAAATGTATAATTTGATCATAAACTAAGGTGATCCTATGTTCACTTCAGCCTGATAGGGAGCATACATACAGCTTTCTCCCATCCTTTCTTCCTACCTTCTCCCCTTCTCTTGTTTCTCTCTCTTCCCCAGCCCCCAGAGTCCCTGGTTATCTTTCTTACACACTCATTGCACCCTGAAAACCCTCTAGTAGAGATAACAGCAGTTTATTACCTATAAGACACCTTAATCATTCGTGACCTATTAAAAACTAGAAAGTAAGTTAAAAGGCAGCCAGAGAGAAAACCCAAGTTCAGAATGAATTAACATTTATTGAGATCTTGTGGACTTATTATGTTCAAGGCGTTCTGCTAAGCTCATCACATTCTCTGTTTTGTTTAATCTTCCCCAAAGCTCTTCCATTTGCTCCTCAGATCTGTTCTCCACCATCTCCACCTGCTCTGTGCTGTGGAAGGCTGACCTGTATCCACTACATCATCATGTACCTTGCCTCTGACTTCTGTCTAGGTTTGGCTAATAGGGAGTACTGCCCAGAGATCGGTGGACCCAGGAAAACTAGATCAAGAATATATTTCCCTGAGTCACCATCGATTCACTGCAGGCCAGTTGCATCCTCCACTGGATCCCACCACTCCTGCCAGACACCTGTTGAGACTTCTGCCTCCCATGGGCTCCTTTACCTTATCCCCTTTCTTCACACTTTGAGGCTAGAAGTAGTAACAGCTCCCCGCATTTACCGTTATTGATTTCCTTAAACCCTTCCAGTGTGAGTGTGCCATCTGTTTCTTTCAGGACCCTTACAGTATGATAAACTCTTGAGGGAAGCACAGTATTATTCAAATTGTATACTTCCAATTATTCCAAGGAACCTGAGGTTAAGTCTAGTAACTTGTTCAAGAACACACAGCAGGTAAATGGTAGAACTACAACTCATATCCAGGTGTTCCTGGTACATGTGACTAAGCACATGTATGTTCAGTCGTATGTCACATTGCTTTCCAGGCACTAACCACCATCCTTGCAAGTCTCACTAAGCTTTCTGGAAGGTCTCAAGAGGCTGTAAAATTGCAAAGGCACTGTTACTACATCCCAGTAAATGTATAATTTGATCATAAACTAAGGTGATCCTATGTTCACTTCAGCCTGATAGGGAGCATACATACAGCTTTCTCCCATCCTTTCTTCCTACCTTCTCCCCTTCTCTTGTTTCTCTCTCTTCCCCAGCCCCCAGAGTCCCTGGTTATCTTTCTTACACACTCATTGCACCCTGAAAACCCTCTAGTAGAGATAACAGCAGTTTATTACCTATAAGACACCTTAATCATTCGTGACCTATTAAAAACTAGAAAGTAAGTTAAAAAGGCAGCCAGAGAGAAAACCCAAGTTCAGAATGAATTAACATTTATTGAGATCTTGTGGACTTATTATGTTCAAGGCGTTCTGCTAAGCTCATCACATTCTCTGTTTTGTTTAATCTTCCCCAAAGCTCTTCCATTTGCTCCTCAGATCTGTTCTCCACCATCTCCACCTGCTCTGTGCTGTGGAAGGCTGACCTGTATCCACTACATCATCATGTACCTTGCCTCTGACTTCTGTCTAGGTTTGGCTAATAGGGAGTACTGCCCAGAGATCGGTGGACCCAGGAAAACTAGATCAAGAATATATTTCCCTGAGTCACCATCGATTCACTGCAGGCCAGTTGCATCCTCCACTGGATCCCACCACTCCTGCCAGACACCTGTTGAGACTTCTGCCTCCCATGGGCTCCTTTACCTTATCCCCTTTCTTCACACTTTGAGGCTAGAAGTAGTAACAGCTCCCCGCATTTACCGTTATTGATTTCCTTAAACCCTTCCAGTGTGAGTGTGCCATCTGTTTCTTTCAGGACCCTTACAGTATGATAAACTCTTGAGGGAAGCACAGTATTATTCAAATTGTATACTTCCAATTATTCCAAGGAACCTGAGGTTAAGTCTAGTAACTTGTTCAAGAACACACAGCAGGTAAATGGTAGAACTACAACTCATATCCAGGTGTTCCTGGTACATGTGACTAAGCACATGTATGTTCAGTCGTATGTCACATTGCTTTCCAGGCACTAACCACCACCTCCCCCAGACTCCACTCAATATCAGTTTGCTCTTGTATTTTGTTTCCTAATCCACAGCCATTTAAAAAGAGCAGTAATTATAGGTGGGCGCTAAGAGCAGTCTTTGAGTTAAATAGTGAGAAGTGACTGGTGACAGTTTGAGATGGGAAAAAAAAAGGCGTAATAACCATTAAAAATAGGCCTAAGAACGGGCTTCCCTGGTAGCTCAGTGGTAAAGAGTTTGCCTGCCAATGCAGGAGACACCAGTTTGATCCCTGATCTGGGAAGATCCCACATGCTGCGGAGCAGCTAAGCCCTTGAGCCACAAGTATTGAGCCTGTGCTCTAGAGCCTCAGAGCCACAATTACTGAAGCCCGTGTGCCTTAGAGCCCGAGTTCCACAACAAGAGAAATCACTGCAACAAGAAGCCTGCTCACCTCAACTAGTATCCCCCACTCCCCTCAACTAGAGAAGAGCCTGCAGCAGCAGTGAAAACCCAGAATAACCAAAACAAACAAAAAAACTATTTATTAAAAACAAATAAATAAGCCCGAGAACATAAGAAGCCTTCAGAGTTCATGCTTGATTGTGTCTTCTCCATGTTCTGAGGTATGATAGCACTGGCACTGTAGTCCTCTGGAGCCTAAAGTAAAATTTCTCAATTGGCTTGAAGAGTTAATTTGGGATTGCCTAATTCTCTCTCATGCTATTCTTTATTTTAGTGGCCAGTTTGTATGCTTGGTTTGTGACACTCCAAGCAAAGGGGCAGAGGTTCTTTTTAGTTATGAAACTGCTGATTCAGTTTGCATGAGAATATTACTTTTTAAGGAACTTTCAAAAACACCTAAAATTTAATTGGAGCCATAGTTGAGTTAGAGAATCCCTGGGTGTAAAATTTTCTCCACCCACCAGTATTTATAGAATCTGATATCATTTGGGCTTGGAGGGAGACTCTGAGGAGGAAGGCCAGCCTTTGGGACTCTGTTGGTGGTCAGCTGTGTGGAGGTTGCTGTTAAGGCTGTCAGATCTTGAATGACCTCTTGATGGCTTGTCTGACCAGCCCTTCAAGGTCTTAACGCTTCAAGAGCCTGTAAGAAGGCTTCTTTACATTTCTTTATTGATAAAATTGACCTTAAAAAATATTAATTTGTATTTCTCTTGAGAATTTTTTCTTTTTTCTTCCCAGCCATACTGTGCAGCATATGAGATCTTAGTTCAATTCACATGTATATTACAAATTGTTAGTTGTTTTCCAGTATCCATCCCCCTCTCTTTCTTGGTAACAAATTCAATTTTTAGCTGAGCCCTTTGTCACTTGACTGAAAGTCACTTTTTCCCCTGGCTCCTTTGAAGCTAGGTATGGCCATGTGACTGAGCTCTGGCCAATGAGATGTAGTCATCATGTGGGACTTCTACTAAGTTCCCTTGAAAGGAGAGGGTATACCCTTCTACCCAACCTCTCTTTCGCCATCCTATTTCCTTAAAGGAGGACTGGATGACCAGAGCTCTAGTAACCAGCACAGATGGTGAGAGCTGCACTCTAAGATGGGACAAAATTAGCTGGGAGACACCTATTTCTAATGACTCCTGACATTTCATACCATACCCACCCTGGACTGTGAACTTTTCTTCTTTTAATGTAAGAGTGAAGTAAACTTCTATCTTATTTAAGCCTCTACTGTTTTCTATTATATGTAATTGGGCCAAATTCTAATCAATACAAAATGCTCTGTTTTCTTTTGAATCGTTTCTTCTCATTACTGAACTGGTTCTTTTTTTAACATATGAATGATATATTCTTTTTGTAAATGTTGTATATATTCTTCTTTTTGCTTGCATTTTGATTTTGTAGTTTTGAGAAATAGGTATTTATTTTTAATGTTGTAAATAGTTAACAGACTTTTAAAACGCTATTTGCATTTGTGTTTAAAGTCCTTCTCCGTTCAGATCAGATAACAATCACCAGTGTTTTTTCTAGGTTTTTTTTTTCTTTTTTAAGTTTCACTGTTTATATTTAGCATTTTAGTCCATTGGTGAGTCTGACTCTTTGATAGGTCATGAGTTTCTAGCCCCAGCTATTCTCTTAGCTGTGGGACAGGAGCCAGCATCACTTCTCATTTACACCACCTGGCCTGGCCTGAGCCTCCTCACGCAGGCCAGCACACTCAGCACACATCCGCTCTTCGTCTCCTTCCTCCACTGACTCCTCTGTGGGTCATCTACCCACTGCCTGAGATAGCACCCTGGGCTTCTTCTGGAACTTCTGCCTTTGCCACCCTGCATTCAGCTCTATTCCAGATCCTCTCTAATTCCTGTTTGCTTAGACCAGGTGATTGACAGACCGCCACAATATCCCAGGGGCTTTTGGTTGTATTTTCCTCTGGATAAGAAGTACGGGTAATTCTTATGTATTTCTTCCAGGTGGACATTAAACTTGTTAAATTAAAATCTTGTTTTCTTTTAAGAGAAATGACCTATGTTTATAACCTTTAAAACTGGAAAATACAGGGCTTCCCTGGTGGTCCAGTGGGTAAGGACACCGCCTTGCAATGCAAGGGGCGCTGGTTCGATCGCTGGCCTGGGAAGATCCCACGTGCCGCGGAGCGGCCGGACCGATGTGTCCAACTACTGAGACAGAGCTCTGGGGCGCATGCGCCCAGATCTGGTGCTCTGCGATGAGAGAGGCCGCTGTGATGAGAGGCCGCTGTGACAGGAGGCCCACACAGGCCAAAGAACAAAGATAAATAAATGAAAGATCAATAGAAGTGGCGAAAAAAAAAAAAAAAAACTGGAAAATTCAGAAAAGCACCAAGCCAAATAAAAATAAAAGCCTGAATCCATTAATAGTAGTTTGTAAAAGTATATAAAGTGAAAGCCCTCCCCCTGAGAAATAGCCTTTATCAACAGTTGATGTGTCTGTCTCCTTCTAGACTTATTTGTACAAGCCCATGTAGAAGATCTGAATATGCACACATCTTTGTTCCTGATAACTGGATCATGCAGCATGTTTGTTCAGCAGCTGGCACTTTACAAATGGCAATAAAATGTATGTGTCTTTCTCAGATGGTACAAAGAGACCTGCTACTTTCCTTTTAAAGACTGCATGGTATTATTCCATTGTGTGGATGTACCATTTTTTAATCTTCCCACCTACATTTGAATATGGAGTTTTCTAATGTCATGTTTTTTTGTTTTTTGTTTTTTTTAAAACATTTATTTATTTATCTATTTTGGCGGGGATCGGGTTGGGGAGGGAGGGGAGCGGGCAGGCCACTTCTATTGGTCTGTCACTTATCTATTTTTCATCCATCTTTGTTCTTTGGCCCTCGTGGGCCTCCCATCGCAGTAGCCTCTGTTGTCACAGAGCACCGGCTCTGGGCACATGCGCTCCAGAGCCCCGGCTCGATAATCGGACACATCGGTCCAGCTGCTCCGCGGCACGTGGGATCTTCCCAGGCCAGGGATCAAACCGGCGCCCCTTGCACTGCAAGGCGGTGTCCTTACCCACTGGACCACCAGGGAAGCCCTAATGTCATGTTAATGTATATGAAGCTACTTTAAACATCCTCATCCTTATACTTTCATGCATTTGTGCTAGAGTTTCTGTAGGATTTCTAAAATTGGGTTGTTGAATTAAAGAATATATACATAGTAAATTATACATGCTGCCAGTTTTTTCAAGTCAAAATCTTGTACCAATAAATGCACTGTCACTTTAGTGGTCTTTTTCCCACCACATTCCCTCTCCACTGTTTCATTCCTCACTCTGTTGCTAGATAATGTTTATAAAATTCAGATCTGATCATGTTTCCCGTGTTTAAAAGACCTCAGTGGCTCCTCCTTGCCGACAAGACAGAGTCCAGACACTGAGCCATTAGGCTCTTTCTCAGTCAGTTTGGGCCCTCAAGAAAAGCACCAAGCCAAATAAAAATAAAAGCCTGAATCCATTAATAGTAGTTTGTAAAAGTATATAAAGTGAAAGCCCTCCCCCTGAGAAATAGCCTTTATCAACAGTTGATGTGTCTGTCTCCTTCTAGACTTATTTGTACAAGCCCATGTAGAAGATCTGAATATGCACACATCTTTGTTCCTGATAACTGGATCATGCAGCATGTTTGTTCAGCAGCTGGCACTTTACAAATGGCAATAAAATGTATGTGTCTTTCTCAGATGGTACAAAGAGACCTGCTACTTTCCTTTTAAAGACTGCATGGTATTATTCCATTGTGTGGATGTACCATTTTTTAATCTTCCCACCTACATTTGAATATGGAGTTTTCTAATGTCATGTTTTTTTGTTTTTTGTTTTTTTTAAAACATTTATTTATTTATCTATTTTGGCGGGGGTGGGGAGGGAGGGGGGTGGGTGGGCCACTTCTATTGGTCTGTCACTTATCTATTTTTCATCCATCTTTGTTCTTTGGCCCTCGTGGGCCTCCCATCGCAGTAGCCTCTGTTGTCACAGAGCACCGGCTCTGGGCACATGCGCTCCAGAGCCCCGGCTCGATAATCGGACACATCGGTCCAGCTGCTCCGCGGCACGTGGGATCTTCCCAGGCCAGGGATCAAACCGGCGCCCCTTGCACTGCAAGGCGGTGTCCTTACCCACTGGACCACCAGGGAAGCCCTAATGTCATGTTAATGTATATGAAGCTACTTTAAACATCCTCATCCTTATACTTTCATGCATTTGTGCTAGAGTTTCTGTAGGATTTCTAAAATTGGGTTGTTGAATTAAAGAATATATACATAGTAAATTATACATGCTGCCAGTTTTTTCAAGTCAAAATCTTGTACCAATAAATGCACTGTCACTTTAGTGGTCTTTTTCCCACCACATTCCCTCTCCACTGTTTCATTCCTCACTCTGTTGCTAGATAATGTTTATAAAATTCAGATCTGATCATGTTTCCCGTGTTTAAAAGACCTCAGTGGCTCCTCCTTGCCGACAAGACAGAGTCCAGACACTGAGCATTCATCTAGGCTCTTTCTCAGTCAGTTTGGGCCCTCTGGGAAGCAGACACCAAGATGGAATTCAAAGTGCAGGAAATTACTTGGGGACAGGGAGGGTACTGCCTATGCAAGATAAAAGGAGGACTTCCCAGGGAGTCCAGTGGTTAAGAATCTGCCTGCCAATTCAGGGGACAGAGTTGGATCTCTGGTCTCTGAAGATTCTGCGTGCCTCGGGACAACTCAGCCCATGTGCCACAGCTACTAAGCTGGCGCTCTGAGCTCGTGCTCTGCAACAAAAGAAGCCACTGCAGTGAGAAGCCCATGCACTACAACTAGAAAATAGCTCCTACTCACACAATCGGAGAAAACCCGAGGCAGTGATGAAGACCCAGTGCAGCCAAAAATTAATACTCTTTAAAAAACAAGATAAAGGGAAAGCAGCAGGAGTCACTTGGAAGAAGGCAGCCTCCAGAGGGAAGTCCAACAATTGAGGTCAGCCTCCTGGGCAGGGAGAAGAAGAAAGAAGGATTGGGCGGGAAGATTCTCTGAGTGTGTTGCAGCTTTGAGATCCTCTTCAACCAGCTCAATGGGAAGCTCCAGCATGAAGACTGCCCATTAGAGGAGTTTGAGTCACACTAGTAAAAATGGACAGGCCCTGACACCCTGCCATAACCTGCTACTAACTGGGAGCTTCCTAGGTGGCCATGGTTGGGGGCGGTGGGACTTGACTTGAACGATCAGTATGGCAGATGCTGAAGCTAATGGTTATCTCTCCATACAGCATGTCCTCTGAATGACCCTTAGCCGTGGCTATCATAAGCTGTAGCCTGCCTTTTATTTCCTCATTCTTTGCTCTCAAACCCCCTGTTGTGGCACCACCAGCCTGACTACATGATGTACCCACACAACCAGCTGTCCAGAGGACCCCCTCCCCAAACCCTAACCTTTGTTCGCTCAGTTCTCTCTGCTTGGAACGCCACTCCTTCCTAGCTATATCCATCAAGTCTGAATATGTTTTCAAGGCCTAACTTAAATGTCCCCTCTCTAGGTCACCTTTCCTGATCCCACCATGCAGAATTAATTGCTCCTTGTACCGGCAGTGCTATTGGTAGATTAGTACTTCCCAGGTTGGATTATTCCTAGCTACTCTTTTCTCAGATCTTTGTCCCATCAAACTTTAAAGCCTAACACAATGTAGGTATACAGTACATGTTGACTGAAGTGTTTTCCTGCTTCTTTCAAAACGCCTAGTGGTTGCAAAACTCCAACTCCTGGAATGGTAGGGGGCACAGTCAGTGGTCAGTAAATGTGGACTTGTCTGGGACCTCTTGTGGCTGAGGCAAAGTGAACTGAAGGGTGCTGGGGAGAGGTTGTTTACTGTGGTTAGGGATCACTTGGTTTGGTACCAAGTCAGAGTTTTAAGACTAGAGTGTATCTGTCTCTGTTTATATTTTCATCCATGATTTGGAAATACCCCAAGATTTCTCTTTTTTTCTTGTTTTTTTTTTTTTTTTAAGTCATCGTTTTATTGCCTCTGGTGAACAGATGGGAACTTTTGGGGGGCTTCCCTTTTTCAAGCACATGTTTATGTGTTGGGATTTTGCACTTCTTCATCAGTCATTCTCTTTATGGATGTAAGAAGAGCCGTTAAGGTACCTTGCATGAGATCTCCAGGTCAGATGTCCAGTTATCTTCTAACTGAGTGTATTTATAGAGTGGAGGGAATTGGGAGACATAGAAATATTTTTCCTCTTCCTCTTTCCCACACCCACTCATTAAAGAACTTCCCTGGGAGGGGATCTGTGGGAAGTGGCGGAGGATTTCCATGGTGGGCACGGTAGGGCTGGCATAAGGGCTTGGTAGAGATAAGGGTGGAGAGAACAGAGAGGAAAAACTGCTGACCCAGGCTCTTCACCCTCCTTACATGTCCCTCGGCCACTCTCTCTCAGCCGAAGAAGGTTAGGGCTGCGGTGGCCACACCCTTCCTTCTCTCTTCAACCTCTCCAAGTTGTGGGGCCTCAGGAGAAACACTAAGATTTTGAGGTTTTCCCTCAAAACACAGGAGGGTGCTGTGCCTCTGCCTTCTGCCCCAGGGTGTTCAGTGCATGTGGAAGCAAGAAGATCCTGGGCTGAGGCCTTAGCTGCTGGTGCTTGTTTGGCAGTGATTGGGAATACTTAGAAGCTTTGTGTTATCAGAAAGTCCCTCTGAGGCCCAAGGTCCTTATATCTGGGTTCACAGGCTCATCTTCGTGGGCTGTGAACCTACTCTCTGCTCAAGTGGTATTTTATTGTGCATTTGGTGGAGGCACAGCTCTCATTAGATTCCTTTTTTACCAGAAAAGTCTGTGATCCAAACCACTACTGTAGCCCAAAGAAGAATAGCCTTTCTAATTTAAGGAAAAAAAAAAGAGGACGTTTTCCTATAAAAGCTAGATTCTAATTGAATTGCCAACAATGAGTTATGGCGATCCCAGGGTGATTCGAGAAAGAAGGCCAGATCATCACCTTCACACTGTGATTGTCCCCCAGGAACTTTGCATTCCCCCTATAATCAGAATTTGTGGTTTAGAGACAAAATGGGTTCTGTTGGTAAAGATCCAGAGAGCTGAACCCCTGAGAGTTTCACCAGGCTGTCTGATGTCCACCTCCAAGGAGGCCAATCCAGAAACAGAACAGACTCAAAAGCTGTGTGGAGGGAGAGAAGGGAGCCATGTTGACGCTGGTGGGCATGGAATGTTTATGAGACTAGAATATTCCCAGGCTTTTAAACAAATTCCAGCATAGCCATGTTAAAAACAAAACAAAACAAAAAAAAGCACCTGAGTTCTGGGGAGATTCTAGTCTCCATATTGGGGAGACAGTTCTGCTGTGACAGAAGCATGCAACTTTAATATGACAACCTCTCAAATTTTGACAACCACTCTACTTTTATTTTTTAAGTCCTGGCCACAATTATAAATAAGGAACCATATCTATTGAGATTTCCCAGCAATTACATAAACAGTTTGGATGGTTATATTTTTTTAAACAACAGTTTCTGAAAACACTGGGAAAAAATCCTGCTTATTTAACAGTGTGATGCCCGAGCCAGCCCTGGGAGTCCCAGGGAGGCCCTGCAGAATCACTTCCTCCTGACGACTGCAGAGGCAGGGCCCTGGCTTGGTCATGAAGCTGTGCTGACCACGCGGAGGAGGAAGAGTGGGGCGCGGTGCGGGGGAGAAGGAGGCCTCAGATTGCTCCTCCTCAGGAGAGCTGCTGTGTCTTACCATCGACAGAGAGCGGGGACCCAGAATGCCTCAAACCATAGCTTTTCTGGGGCCTTGGCCCTTTGTGGAGGGAGCGTGTGCTTCAGACACACTCTTCCCGTTTGAGGACTAATGTGATTGTACAAACAGGGTTCCTGGGCCCTAAGTCAGAAAAGTCTGTGATCCAAACCACTACTGTAGCCCAAAGAAGAATAGCCTTTCAAATTTTAAAGGGAAAAAAAAAAAGAGGACGTTTTCCTATAAAAGCTAGATTCTAATTGAATTGCCAACAATGAGTTATGGCGATCCCAGGGTGATTCGAGAAAGAAGGCCAGATCATCACCTTCACACTGTGATTGTCCCCCAGGAACTTTGCATTCCCCCTATAATCAGAATTTGTGGTTTAGAGACAAAATGGGTTCTGTTGGTAAAGATCCAGAGAGCTAAACCCCCTGAGAGTTTCACCAGGCTGTCTGATGTCCACCTCCAAGGAGGCCAATCCAGAAACAGAACAGACTCAAAAGCTGTGTGGAGGGAGAGAAGGGAGCCATGTTGACGCTGGTGGGCATGGAATGTTTATGAGACTAGAATATTCCCAGGCTTTTAAACAAATTCCAGCATAGCCATGTTAAAAACAAAACAAAACAAAAAAAAGCACCTGAGTTCTGGGGAGATTCTAGTCTCCATATTGGGGAGACAGTTCTGCTGTGACAGAAGCATGCAACTTTAATATGACAACCTCTCAAATTTTGACAACCACTCTACTTTTATTTTTTAAGTCCTGGCCACAATTATAAATAAGGAACCATATCTATTGAGATTTCCCAGCAATTACATAAACAGTTTGGATGGTTATATTTTTTTAAACAACAGTTTCTGAAAACACTGGGAAAAAATCCTGCTTATTTAACAGTGTGATGCCCGAGCCAGCCCTGGGAGTCCCAGGGAGGCCCTGCAGAATCACTTCCTCCTGACGACTGCAGAGGCAGGGCCCTGGCTTGGTCATGAAGCTGTGCTGACCACGCGGAGGAGGAAGAGTGGGGCGCGGTGCGGGGGAGAAGGAGGCCTCAGATTGCTCCTCCTCAGGAGAGCTGCTGTGTCTTACCATCGACAGAGAGCGGGGACCCAGAATGCCTCAAACCATAGCTTTTCTGGGGCCTTGGCCCTTTGTGGAGGGAGCGTGTGCTTCAGACACACTCTTCCCGTTTGAGGACTAATGTGATTGTACAAACAGGGTTCCTGGGCCCCTAAGTCACCCTGAGAATCTGCCCTTCTCTCTAAGGTCTTAGCAGCCTTGGGGGCCTTGGAGGTATCTTAAACCTGAGGAACTGGGCGTGATCTGAGATAGTTCCTGTCTCTTTTGACATCTCCTGTCTCTACTATAGCAGTCTTCGAGAAGCCATCTAGACAGAAAAACTGATCTTCTGTACTGATTGGAGTGGCTTAGAGGACAGCCGAAAGGCCTCTTGCTTTGGTGCCATCCTCTCCACCTCAAACTTCAACTGAAGTTCAAGTTTGCCATTAGAAGTATGTTTTCAGTTAAGCCTTCTCCTTCCCCAGGTGTTGATTTGAAAGTACAGTTAGCTAAAGATGCATTTAAGCCATTAGTGTAAATTACTTTTATACTGTAAATTAGCTTTATCTTTAAATAGAGGGCTTGATCCAGTGGTTCCTAGCATTTCTGAGGTCATGCACCCCTTTCACAATCTAAGGAAATAGATGGACTGTTTCCTCAGGAAAATACGTGATCATCCAGGATTTTGTATGCCATTTGTGGATTTCAAGGAGCCCTTTGACCTTACCCTGGATTTCTGAGTTCTTGTGAGAGGATGGTAAATGGGAGAAGGCAATGGTAAGGGGTAGAGAACTGGGACATACAGGGCACCTGTGTGCTGCCAGAGATCACTTTGTGATTTTCCCCAGGACCAGTCATGTGAATATATCAGAAATGAAGTCTGCCACCTGGCTGTGGTCCCTGCCCTAGCGTAAAGAGAAGGTGTGCTGGGTAATGATTCTGGTGGGGACCTGTACACCACATCTCTGAGCTCCCAAGACAAGCTATGATGTATCTCCACGAAGCTGGATAAGAGGAAACTGCCCTGGCGACACGGGAGCTGCCTTTCTGCTGGAGGAGGCTTGTGTCCATTTGGTGGGCCAGGGTCCTCTTGGCAAGGTGAAAGGGGCCACCAGCCTGCCACCACCACTCCCCAGCAGAAGAGGTGGAGGTTTGATCACTCTGGACTCCACACTTAGAACCTTGAGTCTGATCTCTTCTTTCTTTTCTTTGGGAAGTCAGCGTCATAAGGCAGCTTGTGATTCCCTGGGTATTGTTCTGTTCAAACTGGGGCTGGGTTTGGATAGCTTCATTAAAACCCAAAGGATTTTGGAAGTATGCTACTGGGGAAAAGGAACTTTTGGATCTGCTTCATCTGAAAGCCTCACAGGGATTTTGGAAGTGCCCGTTGGATGGGCTTAGTTCCTGTCTCTTTTGACATCTCCTGTCTCTACTATAGCAGTCTTGAGAGCCATCTAGACAGAAAAACTGATCTTCTGTACTGATTGGAGTGGCTTAGAGGACAGCGAAAGGCCTCTTGCTTTGGTGCCATCCTCTCCACCTCAAACTTCAACTGAAGTTCAAGTTTGCCATTAGAAGTATGTTTTCAGTTAAGCCTTCTCCTTCCCCAGGTGTTGATTTGAAAGTACAGTTAGCTAAAGATGCATTTAAGCCATTAGTGTAAATTACTTTTATACTGTAAATTAGCTTTATCTTTAAATAGAGGGCTTGATCCAGTGGTTCCTAGCATTTCTGAGGTCATGCACCCCTTTCACAATCTAAGGAAATAGATGGACTGTTTCCTCAGGAAAATACGTGATCATCCAGGATTTTGTATGCCATTTGTGGATTTCAAGGAGCCCTTTGACCTTACCCTGGATTTCTGAGTTCTTGTGAGAGGATGGTAAATGGGAGAAGGCAATGGTAAGGGGTAGAGAACTGGGACATACAGGGCACCTGTGTGCTGCCAGAGATCACTTTGTGATTTTCCCCAGGACCAGTCATGTGAATATATCAGAAATGAAGTCTGCCACCTGGCTGTGGTCCCTGCCCTAGCGTAAAGAGAAGGTGTGCTGGGTAATGATTCTGGTGGGGACCTGTACACCACATCTCTGAGCTCCCAAGACAAGCTATGATGTATCTCCACGAAGCTGGATAAGAGGAAACTGCCCTGGCGACACGGGAGCTGCCTTTCTGCTGGAGGAGGCTTGTGTCCATTTGGTGGGCCAGGGTCCTCTTGGCAAGGTGAAAGGGGCCACCAGCCTGCCACCACCACTCCCCAGCAGAAGAGGTGGAGGTTTGATCACTCTGGACTCCACACTTAGAACCTTGAGTCTGATCTCTTTTCTTTTCTTTTCTTTGGGGAAGTCAGCGTCATAAGGCAGCTTGTGATTCCCTGGGTATTGTTCTGTTCAAACTGGGGGAAACATGGGGGAAGTTTTTGGATCTAGACTTCATCTGAAAGCCTCACAGGGGATTTTGGAAGTGATGCAGCATAGTGAAACAAGCATACACTCATCTGGAGTTCCATGCTTGTGATGGGAAGCTCTCTCTGTTTGTGGTGACTCTAGGAGTGGAGAATTCCCCCCTTGTGAGCCAGCTGGACAAATGTCAACACTGCTCGCCTGCAGGCTCTGGCACAGAGGAGGAGGAGGAGGGCCTGGATGAGGGGGCCACCAGGGGTTGGGGACCTGGACCCGGATTAAGACACATGTAAAG
Source organism: Tragulus kanchil (assembly GCA_022376925.1). Classification (NCBI taxonomy): domain Eukaryota; kingdom Metazoa; phylum Chordata; class Mammalia; order Artiodactyla; family Tragulidae; genus Tragulus; species Tragulus kanchil. The sequence continues at coordinate 47,693,683 of JAIOJX010000029.1, read as the reverse complement.
GGTTGGTCCTTCTCTTGGAGACAGGGGATCAGTCAGGGTCCCCCTTCCCCCGCAGAACCATCCTCAGACCTGGCACAACACTCAATCCAAACTGGGCATCAACAGCTGCTTGGACTGATCAGAAACTCACCTCTCACCCACATCACGTCACAGAATGAACACAGGCTTTGCATGTCACGCTCAAGTAGGCACACCCTCATGGGCAGATGCCGTCTTCCACTCAGTCAGACTTTGTCCTTTCAATTGTTTGTAGTTTTAAACATTAGCTTTTTGTTGTTATTTCTGTGTTTACCGGATTTCTTTTTTTTTTTTTGGCCACTTCTATTGGTCTTTCATTTTTTCATTTTCATCCATCTTTGTTCTTTTGGCCTGTGTGGGCCTCCCATCACAGTGGCCTGTTTCACTGCAGAGCACTGGCTCTGGGCACATGCGCTCCAGAGCTCCGGCTTGGTAGTCGGACACATCGGTCCAGCCACTCTGCGGCACGTGGGATCTTCCCAGGCCAGTGATCGAACCGGCGCCCCTTGCACTGCAAAGCAGTGTCCTTACCCACTGGACCACCAGGGAAGCCCTTTACTGAATTTCTTGACATTTTTTTTTTAAAGAACAAATTCTTTTTATAATTCTATTTTATTTTTGGCTGTGCTGGGTCTTTGTTGCTATGTGGGCTTTACTTTAGTTATGGCAAGTGGAAACTACTCTCTAGTTGCAGAGCCTGGATTTCTCGTTGCTCTGGCTTTTCTTGTTGCTCCCCGCTCTAGAGCACGGGCTCAGTAGTTGTGGTGCACGGGCTTGCTTGCTCCACGGAATGTGGGATCTTCTCAGACCAGGGATCGAATTGGTGTCTCCCGCATTTGCAGGCAGATTCTTTACCACTGAGCCACCAGGGAAGCCCCTAAAATAAAAACTTCTTAAACAAGATACAGAAAACACTAGTCATAGATGAAAAGATAGATAAATTGAACTTTCATGTTCTTGTGTTCATTTAAAAAATGAAAAGGCAAACTGCAGGCTGGTACTTCCAGTAACATATCTGACAGAGGATTTGTATTCAGAATATATGAAGAACACCTGTAGGTCAGTAAGAAAAAGACAGGCAAAATCAGTAAAAGTCTTGAACAAGAACATCTTTAACATGGATATCTAAATAGCCAGTTTGCAAATTAGAATTTACAACACTATATATCCACCCCAAAGGACCAAAACCTAAAAGACTGATAATACCGAATATTGGCAAATCCTCATATGTTGCCAGTAGGAGTGTAAATTTGAGCATTTGGAAATTTGGAAAACTGTTTAGCAGTGTATACTAAAGCTGGGCTTATACTCAGTTCGTAAACATCAATTCCACTCCTAAATATATACTGAATAGGGTTAAGTGTGTATATCCACCAGTGTTTGTAGTGTTCTTATTCATCAAAAACTCAACTGTAAACAGCCCAAATGCCCATCAGCGACAGAGTAGTTCAATAAATGGTGTCGTATCCATTCAGTGGAATACATCACAGAAATTTGAAAAAGAACAAACTATGTCAGCACATAGCAACATAAATGAGTCTCAGACATGTTGAGTAAAAGAGACTGGACACCAACAAAGTGCATACAATGTGGTCCTGTGCTCCTGGAGGATAGAACCACACCTTTTTTTTTTTTTAATTTAAATTTTGGCCTCTTTTATTGGTTTATTTATTTATTTATTTTCATCCATCTTTATTGTTTTGCCTGCATGGGCCTCCCATTGCAGTGGAGTCTCTTGCTGCAGAGCACCAGCTCTGGGTGCATGCGCTCCAGAGCACTGGCTCGTGATTGGACACACCGGTCCAGCCACTCTGCAGCACATGGAATCTTCCTGGGGCCAGGGATTGAACCAGTCGGTGCCCCTTGCACTGAAAGGTAGACTTTTTACCCACTGCACCACCAGGGAAGCCCAGGACCACACCTTTATGTCTGAAAGTAGATGTTTGTTGACAGAATGAGTGAAGTAAGACATGGCTTTTACTCTCAAAGGTGTTTTCAGAGTAACGTGTGTGTGTGTTTGTGTGTTAGCATGAAATCACCCCCAGAGGAGGTTAACAATGCACACAGTTTTCTGTAAAATGTAGTGGAAAAATACGTACTAAAAAAAGAGCAGAAATGAATCCCTTTTTCCTTAGTGGAGACAGGGCTGTGGGATTTAGGATGGGGCATTGACAGATGATCAGGGGACTAGAGGGGCTTCCTGAAACAAATAGTATTGAGCAAACTTTGAAAAGTGTTGAGATGGCAAAAGCAGAGAAGACCTGAGAAGGGCAACCCAGGACTTAGGGAGTGGCACAACCAGGTAGTTCTCAGGCTTTAGGGCATGTCAGAATCATGCGGAGAACTTCTGGAAACACAGACAGGTGGGCCCCACCCAGAGATCCTGGTTCAGTAGCTATGGGTTTGGACCTATAAGTGGCAGGTGATGCTGGATACTAATGCTGCCAGTCTGGGAACCACACACTGGGACCCACTGGCTGGTCTAGGCAATTGCATCTCCCTTGAGTCACATTCACTTACTTTTTTCAGTGTGCCCATCAGCGACAGAGTAGTTCAATAAATGGTGTCGTATCCATTCAGTGGAATACATCACAGAAATTTGAAAAGAACAAACTATGTCAGCACATAGCAACATAAATGAGTCTCAGACATGTTGAGTAAAAGAGACTGGACACCAACAAAGTGCATACAATGTGGTCCTGTGCTCCTGGAGGATAGAACCACACCTTTTTTTTTTTTTAATTTAAATTTTGGCCTCTTTTATTGGTTTATTTATTTATTTATTTTCATCCATCTTTATTGTTTTGCCTGCATGGGCCTCCCATTGCAGTGGAGTCTCTTGCTGCAGAGCACCAGCTCTGGGTGCATGCGCTCCAGAGCACTGGCTCGTGATTGGACACACCGGTCCAGCCACTCTGCAGCACATGGAATCTTCCTGGGGCCAGGGATTGAACCAGTCGGTGCCCCTTGCACTGAAAGGTAGACTTTTTACCCACTGCACCACCAGGGAAGCCCAGGACCACACCTTTATGTCTGAAAGTAGATGTTTGTTGACAGAATGAGTGAAGTAAGACATGGCTTTTACTCTCAAAGGTGTTTTCAGAGTAACGTGTGTGTGTGTTTGTGTGTTAGCATGAAATCACCCCCAGAGGAGGTTAACAATGCACACAGTTTTCTGTAAAATGTAGTGGAAAAATACGTACTAAAAAAAGAGCAGAAATGAATCCCTTTTTCCTTAGTGGAGACAGGGCTGTGGGATTTAGGATGGGGCATTGACAGATGATCAGGGGACTAGAGGGGCTTCCTGAAACAAATAGTATTGAGCAAACTTTGAAAAGTGTTGAGATGGCAAAAGCAGAGAAGACCTGAGAAGGGCAACCCAGGACTTAGGGAGTGGCACAACCAGGTAGTTCTCAGGCTTTAGGGCATGTCAGAATCATGCGGAGAACTTCTGGAAACACAGACAGGTGGGCCCCACCCAGAGATCCTGGTTCAGTAGCTATGGGTTTGGACCTATAAGTGGCAGGTGATGCTGGATACTAATGCTGCCAGTCTGGGAACCACACACTGGGACCCACTGGCTGGTCTAGGCAATTGCATCTCCCTTGAGTCACATTCACTTACTTAGTAAGTAAAGTGCAAGGAAGGGTGGTTTTCAGCCGGTAGAGTGAGCCATGGCCTGGAGCCCTTTGACTACAGTCTGAGAAGTTTAGACCTAATCCTGAAGACTTAAATTTAGGGCCCCATGGATAGACATGTGTCACATCTCATTTCCAGGGTGTCCCACTGTAGTGTCTAGGCACCCTCAGCTTGAAGCTTAAAGCTATACAGTTGTGCAAGTGATAAATGTACACCAAGTTTGGCCTTGTAGAGACAAGCCCTGCACACAGCACACCTGCAGATGGCAACACAGCATATAGACAGACAAGGATTGAAGAAAGACATTATTTTAAGTATGCAACATCAGGATCATTTGTAAGACATGCATGCAGGGGCTTCCCAGGTGGCACAATGGTAAAGGATCTGCCTGCCAATGCAGGAGTTGCAGGAGACTCTGGTTTGATCCGTGGGTTGGGAGGATCATCTGGAGGAGGGCATGGCAACCCACTCCAGTATTCTTGGCTGGAAAGAGGAGCCTGTTGGGCTACAGTACATGGTATCGCAGAGTTGTACGAGACTGAGCACACATGCACAGTACACATGGTGGGAATGGCAGGTGGTAAAAGAACCCACTGAGCTGACCATTCAGGTAAAAGCAGCAGTTTTACTTTCAGTAAAGAAGAGACAATTGCTCTGAGTTGGTTTTTTTTTTTCTTGTGACCCACAGCCCACTGATATTCCCAAGGACGAGGACACTATACCACACACCCAGTCCATTTCTATCACCAGAGAGACGCATAGTCTCCTGAAGCTTGGGCTTTCTTTGGCTAAGAAAGGAAGAGTTAGTTACCGAGGTGGGATTTGGGGAGGGAGGCACACATTGTGGATAGCCCATATGAACAGTCCCTATCCCTCTCTGGGGCCATCCAGGTCAGGACATGGACCAGCAGGACTGCCCCTTCCAGGAGGACCTCAGCACAAAGAGCAGATGCCACCTGCAGTCCTGTACACTGGCTTCCAGTTATACCTCAATAAACTACAATTCAGTTGCTATTACTGAAGACCAACTCTCTGCAAAGTAATCTACTGGGTGTGGTAGAGACATAGATGAATCAGCCACAGACCTGCCCTCCAGAAACATACAGTTTACTCAGGATGGGATGGGGGAGACAGAGGTCTATTTTGATCATTAAAATCCCTCCTACCTGGTTGCTTGTTTCCTCCCTCCACATCCCTGATTTAGGTCTAGCTACTTTCTCTCCCTCAATCCCCACTGTTGGAGGCTGGGGGCTCTTGTTCATTCAGTAGGATCTTGGGGTAACAGAGATGAGTAAATCAAGATGCTAGTGGTCTGATAGGGAGATAGTCCTGCCCCGCAGTTGAAGACAGGCCAGCCTTGAGCAGGTGCCCTGCAGCTGCCACCCCTGCTGCTGGGGCCATGACCACCAGCTCTGGGCTGGAGAAACCCAAGTCCCCTTGCTGCTGCATTCCACATTGATCGATGGTGCCTGGGGGCCCCACATTTACATCAGCCTGTCCCAGACCGGCTGAGCCACAGGCCTCTGGGGGTTGCAGCTAATGCACACATGACGTACCACAGGAGGAGAGGGGGCTCTGATGACTGCTGGGGCCCTGATAACCCTCCAACTCCCTGAGGACCTCATTCCACTTGGAGTCCTGCTGGCCTTTTCAACTTGGGGCCTTGGGAACTGGCTTGCTTCCTCCTTATCCCTTTGCTATTTGCAAGAGTCACCTAAAAGATAACAGGGACCCAGAAATCAGAACAAGGCCTAGATCTTGCTCTGCTTCTCCCTGGCTGTACAACTAGGCAAGGCACCTAACCTTTCTCAGCCTCAGTTTCCTCATTTGTAGAATGGGAATATGACCTTGCTAACTTCATAGTGTTATTCGGAGACACTGAGGATACAGACTGAATTCTTGTCCTTAAACTGCCCTGAAGCCTGACGAGGTAGTTGGACAAACAACAGGCACAGTGTGATGTGTACCACACCTGAGGCATGTCTGGGGTGCAGTATTGAGCAGAGTAAAGGCAAACTAATTCTAACAAGGGTGAACTTCAGAGTTTCATGTCAGTTTGATGCACAGGACATGGTGGAAGCAACCCTCCAGGGCTTTGGCCTCTTGTGTTTCTTGAATGCCTGACACTGTGTTAAGTATTTATTTTTTAATTCACAACAACCTATCAGAAGGTGTTATCACCCCTGTTTTATAGATAAGCAAACCAAGGCTCTGAAAGGCACATACATTGACCTGGCTAGTGTTTATTGAGCATCTACTACATGCTAAATTTTGCACATACATCAGTAAACAATAGAGACACAAGTTCCTCCCTTCTGGAGCTTGCATTTCATAGGTGAAGTCACTTGCCTAAGAAGTTGGAATGTACTGCAGCTGGGATTCAAGCCCAGGTCACCTCCTGGGTTTGTGCTTCTCCCACTCACTCCAGAACTCACTGTCTCTGAGGACAGCCCTCTCATTGAGGGGGAAAGGGGTACAAACTGTCCCTGCCAGCTTCTCTGGGAAAATTCAGGAGCAAGGCTGGATCAGGAATAAGAGAGCAGCGGCTGTGTTTATAGAACCCTCTCTTTCCCAAGCACTCCCCAGCAGCCCTGCCCCAAAGAAAGACTGCCTGCCTGACCACTCAGATGGTCTCCCCAGAAAGGGGTGCACGGGGGAGCTTCCCCAAGAGGATTTCAGGTCAGAGAGAGACACCCACTTCCTGGCTCAGGTGGGGAATCCCTTTGGCTTTCACTTGCCTTGTGGGAGGGGCCTGTGTTTTCCTACTCCTCAGACCCTCTAGGGAGGAAAAGTCAGACCTAGGGTATGTCAGAAGATTAAATCAGACTCTGGGCCCTTTGGGTTCATACCTCAGTTATGCCCTCAGCCTCAGGCTGCCTCTTGATGCCATGAGACTTGGGACACTCCCACTGGGCAGTGACATGTTCTCTTAATTCAAGGAAACAATCAGATTTATGAGCCTTTCCCGCTAAGGAAAAAGCATACACATAGTATCATTATAGTATTTACTCATAGTAGCAGTCCCTTGGAAGTATTCTTAATGACCAGTGTTTCGGAATTAAATAAAACATGGTAAAAGTGTGCATTCAATGAAGTATTATGCAGCTGTAAAAAATCATGTAGAAGAAAATTACATAAGAATGCTTATAATAGATTTAGTCAAAACTCGACTAAAACTATACAAAACAGAATATTACAATATGATCCCATTTTTTAAAAAAGTTGTGTATATGTGCATAAATAGGTATCTAGAAAAATGCACACAAATGTGAACAGTAAAAAAAATAAATGTGAACAGCAGTGATCTCTGTGTAGTGGATCTGTAATTTCTGTATTCAGTATTTTTCAAGTCTTTCAGTGAAAAATGTGTTTATTTTCTAATCATGGAGAAAAATAATTCCCACAATATGTATTAGAGAGAGAAGAGAGTATTTCTCTGGGGGCCTGTGCTTAGCCAGCTCTAGTCCCTACCCAGCCTTGGGAGGTTTAAAAGTTCAAGAGTAGTGTGGGATCGGGGATAGCTCGAGGGAAATGAGCTGGGCACGGTCCTCCTGGTCTCATGTAGAATGTCATCTGCCAGAGAGGCCAGAAGAGACCCGAGTGAAATTCTGGCTTATAAAACACAGACTAGGCTGTCCAGCAGCCCCATGAAGTTGTGGGCATTGATCCTAAGGCTATGAGTTACCTTGAGAAAATGGGAACAGTGTCTTGGGAGTCTGAAGACAAGCTGATTACTGTCTCCTGGGACCAGAACTGGTTAAAGCTCAGCAACATGGAGAACCTGGTCCAGCTTGGTAATAGCAGCTGCCAAATGATTAGATGTGTTATGGAAGTTCCAGCTTTGTGCTTGATAGCTTATCAGCAAGTGAAGTGAAGCTAGAAGCAGTTTGTCTGCTCATCCCTTAGCCCTTTGCTTCCAGAGCTCCTGAGGCTGCCAGCCCCCTCTGTCCTCTAGCTCATGACTTGGGCAACTCTCTTTTGAAGCTGTTCCAGTCAAGTTCTCATCCCAGCCATTCTGCAAACTCTGCCCTTGACCGATATCGCCTGTGACTCCAAGAGTCTAAATCCAGTTATTCTCTGTCCTCGTATGACTTGACCTACTGCAATGAATTGCTCCATCTCCTTGCAGCCCTTTCTCCTGGTTTCCTTCCTTTTGTACTTGCTACTCCTTCTCAGTTTCCTTTGCTAAGCAGTTGCATGGGGCTCAGTCTTTATGAACTGAGGGCAGCCTTTCTGTTGACAGTTACCCCTTGGTGACCTCCTCCTACACCATGGCTTCATAAGAACCACATGCTGAACACTTGCAGATCTTCATTTCTAGTCTGGATCTCTCCGCTGAACTCCAGACGCATGTCCACCTGCCTACATGCCTCTCCACTTGAGTGTCTTAAAGTCATGTCCAAGACTTGAGTTCCTCATCTCCCCACCAGACATGCTCCTTCATCAGGCTTCCGCATATACCTAATGACTATTCCATCTTCTCATTTGATCAGGCACAAATCTCGGAGTCCTCTTTCACTCCTTTATTTCATGGCCTGTGCTTAGCCAGCTCTAGTCCCTACCCAGCCTTGGGAGGTTTAAAAGTTCAAGAGTAGTGTGGGATCGGGGATAGCTCGAGGGAAATGAGCTGGGCACGGTCCTCCTGGTCTCATGTAGAATGTCATCTGCCAGAGAGGCCAGAAGAGACCCGAGTGAAATTCTGGCTTATAAAACACAGACTAGGCTGTCCAGCAGCCCCATGAAGTTGTGGGCATTGATCCTAAGGCTATGAGTTACCTTGAGAAAATGGGAACAGTGTCTTGGGAGTCTGAAGACAAGCTGATTACTGTCTCCTGGGACCAGAACTGGTTAAAGCTCAGCAACATGGAGAACCTGGTCCAGCTTGGTAATAGCAGCTGCCAAATGATTAGATGTGTTATGGAAGTTCCAGCTTTGTGCTTGATAGCTTATCAGCAAGTGAAGTGAAGCTAGAAGCAGTTTGTCTGCTCATCCCTTAGCCCTTTGCTTCCAGAGCTCCTGAGGCTGCCAGCCCCCTCTGTCCTCTAGCTCATGACTTGGGCAACTCTCTTTTGAAGCTGTTCCAGTCAAGTTCTCATCCCAGCCATTCTGCAAACTCTGCCCTTGACCGATATCGCCTGTGACTCCAAGAGTCTAAATCCAGTTATTCTCTGTCCTCGTATGACTTGACCTACTGCAATGAATTGCTCCATCTCCTTGCAGCCCTTTCTCCTGGTTTCCTTCCTTTTGTACTTGCTACTCCTTCTCAGTTTCCTTTGCTAAGCAGTTGCATGGGGCTCAGTCTTTATGAACTGAGGGCAGCCTTTCTGTTGACAGTTACCCCTTGGTGACCTCCTCCTACACCATGGCTTCATAAGAACCACATGCTGAACACTTGCAGATCTTCATTTCTAGTCTGGATCTCTCTCCGCTGAACTCCAGACGCATGTCCACCTGCCTACATGCCTCTCCACTTGAGTGTCTTAAAGTCATGTCCAAGACTTGAGTTCCTCATCTCCCCACCAGACATGCTCCTTCATCAGGCTTCCGCATATACCTAATGACTATTCCATCTTCTCATTTGATCAGGCACAAATCTCGGAGTCCTCTTTCACTCCTTTATTTCATATCTCGCTTCCAAATCAACCAACAAATCCAGGTGGCTTTACTTTCTAGAATCTGACTAGCTCTTGATACCCCACCCCCGCAACACACACATCACCATGCTACCTCTCGAAGCCACAGATGTCTTCCAGGATTCCTGAGGTATCCTCCCAAGAGGTTTGACCTGTGCTTCCCAGGTTACTCTCAACACAACATCCAGAATGATCTTGTTAAAGTGTGAGTCACAAGGTGTCTCTTCTCGGTGTAAAACTTTCCATTGGGCCCCATTTTGGGTCAAAGCTCAAGGTCAATCCTTGATGAACTACCAATGCCCTGCACACTCTGGAGCCTCTGACGCCCTCTCTGCTCCCCTCCCTTACTCCCCATTCACTCAGTTTACTCTGGCTACGCTTCCCTCCTCTCTGATCTTCACACTCTCAGACAGGCTGTCCCCTTCAGGCCTTCGCACATGCTGTTGACTCCACCTGGGAGGCTTCCTCCTCACTTTCTCTCAGGGTGCATGTCCTCGTTTCTTCCAGGCCTTTGTTCTTAAGTCATCTTCCTAGATGTCTGAGCTTCCCTGGCTGCAGTATTTACAGTGTTAGCACTTGTTTCCACCTTCAGCTCCACCATTTCCTTCCACCATCTTTTGCTTTATTTTTCTTCCAGAGCAGTTAACTCTTCTCAGTACTGCTAATTAATTAATTTATTTGTTTGATTGGTTGGTTGGTTGTTGGTCTCCAAGTTCCAGAAAGGCAGGGTTTTTGTCTGCTTTTGTCTCATGCTATATCCCCAAAGCCCAAGGACAGTGCCTGGCATATTAGTAGGTGCTCAGGAAATATCTGATGAATGGATATATGAATAAAAACGCATGATGGGGCTTCCCTGGTGGTCCAGTGGGTAAGGACACTGCCTTGCAGTGCAAGGGGCGCAGGTTCGATCTCTGGCCTGGGAAGATCCCACGTGCCGCGGAGCGGCTGGACCAATGTGTCCAATTACCGAGTCGGAGCTCTGGAGCACATGCGCCCAGAGCCGGTGCTCTGCGACAACAGAGGCCACCTCGATGGGATTCCGCATATCCTAATGACTATTCCATCTTCTCATTTGATAGGCTCTGTTTACTTTTTTCATATCTCGCCAAATCAACCAACAAATCCAGGTGGCTTTACTTTCTAGAATCTGACTAGCTCTTGATACCCCACCCCCGCAACACACACATCACCATGCTACCTCTGAAGCCACAGATGTCTTCCAGGATTCCTGAGGTATCCTCCCAAGAGGTTTGACCTGTGCTTCCCAGGTTACTCTCAACACAACATCCAGAATGATCTTGTTAAAGTGTGAGTCACAAGGTGTCTCTTCTCGGTGTAAAACTTTCCATTGGGCCCCATTTTGGGTCAAAGCTCAAGGTCAATCCTTGATGAACTACCAATGCCCTGCACACTCTGGAGCCTCTGACGCCCTCTCTGCTCCCCTCCCTTACTCCCCATTCACTCAGTTTACTCTGGCTACGCTTCCCTCCTCTCTGATCTTCACACTCTCAGACAGGCTGTCCCCTTCAGGCCTTCGCACATGCTGTTGACTCCACCTGGGAGGCTTCCTCCTCACTTTCTCTCAGGGTGCATGTCCTCGTTTCTTCCAGGCCTTTGTTCTTAAGTCATCTTCCTAGATGTCTGAGCTTCCCTGGCTGCAGTATTTACAGTGTTAGCACTTGTTTCCACCTTCAGCTCCACCATTTCCTTCCACCATCTTTTGCTTTATTTTTCTTCCAGAGCAGTTAACTCTTCTCAGTACTGCTAATTAATTAATTTATTTGTTTGATTGGTTGGTTGGTTGTTGGTCTCCAAGTTCCAGAAAGGCAGGGTTTTTGTCTGCTTTTGTCTCATGCTATATCCCCAAAGCCCAAGGACAGTGCCTGGCATATTAGTAGGTGCTCAGGAAATATCTGATGAATGGATATATGAATAAAAACGCATGATGGGGCTTCCCTGGTGGTCCAGTGGGTAAGGACACTGCCTTGCAGTGCAAGGGGCGCAGGTTCGATCTCTGGCCTGGGAAGATCCCACGTGCCGCGGAGCGGCTGGACCAATGTGTCCAATTACCGAGTCGGAGCTCTGGAGCACATGCGCCCAGAGCCGGTGCTCTGCGACAACAGAGGCCACCTCGATGGGAGGCCCACATGGGCCAAAGAACAAAGGTGAATGAAAACAGATAAATGAAAGACCAATAGAAGTGGCCCACCTGTTCCCCTCCCTCCCCACCCCACCCCACCAAAAATAAATAAATAAATAAATCTTTTTTTTTAAAAAAAAAAAAAGCATGATGGAAACTTCTTTGTTAGTCCAACAGTGGTTAAGACTCCACACTTCCACTGCAGGGGACACAGGTTTGATCCCTGGTCAGGGAACTAAGATCCTGCATACTGTAGCATGACAGTAGCCAAAAAGAAAAACCCCACAAATGTATGACAGAACCATTTACTGTTTATACAAGACCTTGAAACAAGGAGAAAGGGGTCTCTTCCAGCATGAGAATGTCAACAAGCCGAATGAGAGACTACTGCCCTAGGTGGAGAATGTCCCTGTGTGGATGTCAGGGGACTGTTTCTGCCTTGGGCCAGCATGCAGCCAACTCAGCCTCAGTGGTTTCTGAAGAGCTTGCCACAGATGAGCACTCAGCACTCAACTTTGATTCAGGTTTACTTTGCCCCAAGGCTCCCCCTTAGTGCTCTGTCTTAAATCACCTACTTTCCTTTTCCCTGTAGGTGCCAGTTTGTAACCTGTTGAAGGAAAACAACATCAGGGTAAAAGAACAATAAGACTGTGACTGGTTTAAAACTTCTCAGCCTAAAAGGCCTTGAAAGGTATTCAAGGAAGACCCAGAGTGCTGGAATGTGTTGGCAGCCAAACGAAGTGAAGGTGAGGGAACTCGGGTTGCCTTCTTGGTTAGAGTGTGAGGGCTGAGGACAGTGAGGGACAGCTCAGGATCGAGGAGTGAGTCATCAGTGGTGGCCAGCCAGTCTTCAGACCCAGGAGCACAGTGCTTCCCTGGGGAAAACCTGGCAGCCTCCCGGAGAGTTGTGCGCCCCTGGCCTGGCCCTCCTCTGCTTTCCTCCCTCGGGGTCTCTCCCCTTCCTTGCTATCTCTGGAGGTTCTGCCCCGCCTGCTGAAGTCGGAGCAGGCCTTGGCGGAGTGTTGGGGCTTTTTCTTTTTTATAAAGCAAGGATGGTTTGGTTCTAAATCTAGAGGAATACATTAGGATGCTTCCAGCACAGGGGGTTTCTGTTTCTGTGCTAAACCACAATCCACATTTTAAAAAGTGAAAATATTCAGTAAATAATGAATGTGGGAGAATGTGCAATGATGTGTACTGCTGATGTGACTGGAAAAGGGGCCGCTTTTAAAATTGTATCTAGCTTTGATCCAAGCAGTTCTACCATCTGGAATTTATCCTAGGGAAATAAACACATTTTTGCAAAGGTGGATGAACAAAGATATTTATAACTGCATTGTTTATAATAGAAAAAAAGGAAACATTAGAAAGCCCAACAGAAAGGACTTGTTTGTTTAAAATCTGGCATATCTACACGAAGACGTATCGTACAGTGGGATGATCTAGGGATATCTATATTGACAAGAATGATGATTGGATATATTGCTAAGTTCAAGGAAAAAAAAAGAAAGTGTATGGTCAGGCCACTTAGAATGGCTGTTCTCTTTTTTGGTTTGGTTTTTAAATATAATTTTTTTTATTTTTGGCCATGCTGGGTCTTCATTTGCTCCTTGAGCTTTTCTCTAGTTACGGAGAGTAGGGGCTACTTTCTGCTTGTGGTGTACAGGCTTCTCATTCCGGTGGTTTCTCTTGCTGTAGAGCGCAAGCTTTAGGGAGCACAGGCTTCTAGTTGTGGCACACAGGCTCAGTAGTTGCAGCTCCTTGACTGTAGAGCATAAGCTCAATAGTTGTGGTGCACGGGCTTAGTTGCTCAGCAGCATGTGGCGTCTTCCGACCCAGGTATGGAGCCCGCATCTCCTGCATTGGCAGGTGGACTCTAACATTGATCCAGCAGGGAAACCCAGAATGGCCGTCCTCTTGCTCTCTGTACATGCCCTGCTGGATCAGTGCCTGATTTATCTACACCCTACTCAAATGACTGACCTTCCTGTATACTTGCCATGGTCCCCAGCTAGAGATTGTTCTTGTTCAAGGAGCGATGAAGGGCGTGCCCTTCTGCTAGTTTGCCTGGTAACCAGTGAGCCAACCTGCCATCTATTCCTCTTGTAACTGGAAGTCTCCCCGTCCCAGAAGCGAAGGCTTCTGCCTTGTCCTGCCCACCGTCACGTGGTGGGATGTTGCTACAGGACTTGGCTTCACACGTGTAAGATTCCCTGATCCATTATATCATTGATGTCTCTGTTGCTGACTCCAGTCTTGAAAGTGGGCAAGTGCAGGCCTGGTAGGCCTGTGAGGTCTAGCCCAACAGAAAGAAAAAGGAAAATGAAAGAATCTTAACAAAACATGCAAGGAAAAGTAGCTTTGTACTCAGCCTGGAGAGTTGAAATCCAGATCAATCTCTTAACCAACATGAGAACTCAGGCAAGTGATGAAACCTGTGATCTTCCTAAGTCTCTGCCACCTGTCTGTAAAATGAGCATAATAAAGCCTGCCTCAAGGAGTTGTGAGAATTTAGTGGGATTAACACCTGTAAAGGCCTAGCTCAAGATCCAGCATGTAGTGAGTGTGGGCAGGTATTCAGATGAGAGTAGAAAAGTAGTACTTGTGGGGAAGCCTGGAAACATTCTGGAAATTCAAGGACAAATACTGGTTTTATTTGGCGGGTTATGATTTTCAATATTTTTTTATTTTCAATATTCTAAGTTTTTTCTGCAGGGAGTACATATTACTTATGTTGACTGAAAAAAATATACAGCCTGAAAATTGAGAATTGTGTTTTATTTGGTGGACTTTGTGAGGACTTCAAGTCTGGAAGGCAGTCTCTCAGATAGCTCTGAGGTACTTTTCTCAAAGAGGTAAGGTAAGGGAGGAGCCAAGATATAAAGGACTTTGTTTTGCCACAAAGACCTGGTAGTAAGAACTTCAAAAAATTACTGTTAATTAAAGAAAACCAGACATCTCGAGTTAATGAATTTGGCCCTTTTCTGTGTATGGGAAGATGCAAGAGTCTAGACTCGTTGAAATCATTCCTTTGGGCTTCCCTGGTGGTCCAGTGGGTAAAGAGTCCGCTTTGCACTGCAAGGCGCGCCGGTTCGATCCCTGGCACGGGAAGATCCCACATGCTGCAGAACAGCTGGACCAGTGTGTCCAATTATGAGCCAGCACTCTGGCCCTCTGCTACTGGAGAGGCCACTGCAATGGGAGGCCCATGCAGACCAAAGAACAAAGATGGGTGAAAAATAAATAAATGAAAGACCAATAAAAGTGGCCAAAAAAAAAAAAAAAATCATTCCTTTGATATGAACCTTTGCAATGTAAGGCCAATATTTTGTTCTTTCCCTTCCTGAGTTCCCTCAGGCTTACTGTTGGGGGCAGTGGTAGTGGCTGATAACTTGATGGCCACAGCAACCTTTGCTGATATGGCAGGCAGAATTATTCATCCACACTTAGGTAATGATAATGTAATTTTTTAAAAGGAAATAACAGTTGAAAAGGTTTACAAGAAAAAACAAACTACAGGCAAGTCAACTGAGCAGCCCCCAGGGCAAAGCTCCTGTTTGGATGGAGGTCGAAGGCAGTGGGGAGGAGGGAGTCAGCAGTGGATGAAGGAAAAGGATGGTTAGGCCTGAGGGCTAGTAGCCATGGGGATGCACCTCAGAGGTGAGCCTCAAGGCATCGCAATCATGGCCCTCACTTTGCCTCTCTTCCTGCCAGGGGTGGCTCTGGTAGGAGATGTGGGGATCCGTTAGATGATCTAAGTGTGTGTAGCCACCATGGACTGCTGAGACCACCTGATTCCGGCACCTGTTGGGACGGGCCTGTGTCTCCAGCCCTGAGCTCAGCTCTCGGCGCACCCTCAGAAACCCAGTGTCTTGTTTGTGTCCAGAGAAGGAAAGGCCTGGGATCCTAGTGAGCTCCCATCTTTGGCAGCCTGGTAGGATCCATACTCAAGGGCATGGTCTCCCAAGCAAATACAACCTGCTGAGAAAAAGGGTCTGCATATGATTAATTTGGGATTATACATATCTATAAACAAAAAAAACTCTGTAAAAGCAAAAAAGTAAAGCAAAAAAAAACAAAAAGGACCTGGTGCCTCCCCAAGGGTTGCTGTGCCACCTCCCATCCCCACTTCTACTCCCACCCACCAGCTGCTGGCCAATTAAAGAAAACCAGACATCTCGAGTTAATGAATTTGGCCCTTTTCTGTGTATGGGAAGATGCAAGAGTCTAGACTCGTTGAAATCATTCCTTTGGGCTTCCCTGGTGGTCCAGTGGGTAAAGAGTCCGCTTTGCACTGCAAGGCGCGCCGGTTCGATCCCTGGCACGGGAAGATCCCACATGCTGCAGAACAGCTGGACCAGTGTGTCCAATTATGAGCCAGCACTCTGGCCCTCTGCTACTGGAGAGGCCACTGCAATGGGAGGCCCATGCAGACCAAAGAACAAAGATGGGTGAAAAATAAATAAATGAAAGACCAATAAAAGTGGCCAAAAAAAAAAAAAAAATCATTCCTTTGATATGAACCTTTGCAATGTAAGGCCAATATTTTGTTCTTTCCCTTCCTGAGTTCCCTCAGGCTTACTGTTGGGGGCAGTGGTAGTGGCTGATAACTTGATGGCCACAGCAACCTTTGCTGATATGGCAGGCAGAATTATTCATCCACACTTAGGTAATGATAATGTAATTTTTTAAAAGGAAATAACAGTTGAAAAGGTTTACAAGAAAAAACAAACTACAGGCAAGTCAACTGAGCAGCCCCCAGGGCAAAGCTCCTGTTTGGATGGAGGTCGAAGGCAGTGGGGAGGAGGGAGTCAGCAGTGGATGAAGGAAAAGGATGGTTAGGCCTGAGGGCTAGTAGCCATGGGGATGCACCTCAGAGGTGAGCCTCAAGGCATCGCAATCATGGCCCTCACTTTGCCTCTCTTCCTGCCAGGGGTGGCTCTGGTAGGAGATGTGGGGATCCGTTAGATGATCTAAGTGTGTGTAGCCACCATGGACTGCTGAGACCACCTGATTCCGGCACCTGTTGGGACGGGCCTGTGTCTCCAGCCCTGAGCTCAGCTCTCGGCGCACCCTCAGAAACCCAGTGTCTTGTTTGTGTCCAGAGAAGGAAAGGCCTGGGATCCTAGTGAGCTCCCATCTTTGGCAGCCTGGTAGGATCCATACTCAAGGGCATGGTCTCCCAAGCAAATACAACCTGCTGAGAAAAAGGGTCTGCATATGATTAATTTGGGATTATACATATCTATAAACAAAAAAAACTCTGTAAAAGCAAAAAAGTAAAGCAAAAAAAAACAAAAAGGACCTGGTGCCTCCCCAAGGGTTGCTGTGCCACCTCCCATCCCCACTTCTACTCCCACCCACCAGCTGCTGGCCAGTGACATCAGGAGACATTCTTCTACATTAATGAGCTGTGTGCTGTCCATACCAACTTATTGAGCTTTCTTGGGACATGGCTTCCCCACTTAAGTGAATTTTCCAAATAATTCAATTGAATCTCATCACACTGAAATTTGTTCATTGAATTCATTTTTAATTTTTATTTTATCATATTTATTAAAATAATGCATATGGTTTAAACAAAATACAAAGGTTTATAATAGTAATAAAAATCTTCTCTTGATGCTTTTCTGTCCCATTCTCTTCAGAGGAAGCTCCCTCAACCCTTTTATTATTTTCTATTTCTATTTATGTTATTTTTTGATTTACCAATTTTTTGGGGGGTGACTTTTTAGACTTTTGTGGACTTCTTGTGGTGGCTGAGAATTGAGCTCACCTACAAAACCACCTCTCATCCTTCTTCCATCCTTCCAGTAAGACTAACACGATTTTTGGTTAACTCAATACATAGTGAATATAGTCAGTCTTTTGTGCTACTACTTAGCTCAGCAGTGCTATTGTGTCTGTCCTTGAGTTCTGGAGAAAAAATATTAATTCTTTGGTAATTTTCTTCCCTTTGTTTTATCCATTGAACCTACTGTATTAATCATCTAGTTTTCTTATGTTTTCTGTTTTATTTCCCATGTGTTTGCCTTTTGGATCTACTTTCTTGATTTTCAAAAATTTTAATTTTATATATTGTATTTATTTCTTTATTGTCGGCTATTCTGGGTCTTCACTGCTGCCACAGGCTCTTCTTTAGCTGCAGAGAGTGGAGTATGCTCTCTAGCTGAGGAGAGCAGGCTTCTTGTTGCAGTGACGTGTCTTGTTGTAGAACTCGGGCTTTATGGCACACGGGCTTCAGTAGTTGCAGCACATGGGCTCAGTAGTTGCAGCTCCGAGGCTTTAGAGCACAGGCTCAATAGTTGTGGCTCATGGTCTTAGTTGCTCCACAGCATGTGGGATCTTCTTGTTGCAGTGACTTCTCTTGTTGTGGAACTCAGGCTCTAGGGCACATGGGCTTCAGTAGTTGCAGCACATGCGCTCAATAGTTGTGGCTCCAAGGCTCTAGAGTACAGACTCAGTAGTTGTGGTTCATGGGCTTAGTTGCTCCGCAGCATGTGGGATCTTCCCGGATCAGGGATCAAACTCATGTCCCCTGCATTAGCTGGCGAACTCTTTACCACTGAGCTACCAGGGAAGCCCTAATTTTGTATTTTTAATATGCAAGTACTTATTCTTGTATCTGATTGTTCCTTTTTCATAATATTCTTTCATTTTCAATTAATATTTCATAGCATTATTTCATGAATACACTGTTTCTCATGTATCTCTCCGAAGGTTATTACTTCTTTTTCATTTGTCTATTAGTTTTAATATTTTTCTGTTTTCTAAATTGTCTTTCTTTCCTCCTGACTTCTTTCTGTTTTCTTTCTTTCCTGTTGGAAGTTTTCCTAAAACATCAAAAATATCTGTTGATGTTTATGTTTGTGATTCAGCAATAAAAAGCTAAATTAGTAAAATCAAAAAAGCAAAATAAAAAAAATTTAAAAAGCTGAATTAAACTGTACTGCGGGAAAACTTAATTGGGTATCACTATAGGAAGTAAGCCAGTCTTTTCATTAGCAGGCCTCTAAATGTCAGGCTCTTTTCTCCAGAGCTGGCTTTCTCAACCTTGGCGTGTTGACACTTGGGCCAATAATTCTTTGCTGTAGGATGTTTGGCGGTATCACTGAACTCTGCTCACTGGGTGCCAGTAGTAACCTCCCTCCCAGAGTTATGATAACGAAAAATGTCAGTAAACGTCACCAAATGTTCCCTGGGGGGATCAAAATGACCTTGTTAAGAACCGTTGTTCCCTCAATGTCCATCCACAGATGAATGGATTAAGAAGCTGTGGGACCGAAAAAAGAAAAGAAACTATGATGCATACATACAATGGAATATTACTCAACCATAAAGTGAAATGCATTTGAATCCATTCTAACGAGGGGGATGAATCTAGAACCTATTATACAAAGTGAAGTATGTCAGAGAGAGAAAGACAGATATTGTATACTGACACATATATATGGAATCTAGAAAGATGGTGCTACTAAATGAATTTGCAGGGCAGCATTGGAGAGGCGGACATGGAGAACAGTCTTAGGGACATTGGGGTGAGGGAGAGGAGTGTGCTGTGGGACTAGGGGATCTCAAACAAGGCCTCTGTGGCAATCTGGAGAGGTGGAATGGGGAGAGAGAGCAAGGGAGGTTCGGGGCAGGGGACATATGTGTACCTATGGTGGATTCAGGTTGGTATGTGGCCATAAACAACAAAACTCTGTAAGAATAAATAAATAAATAACATCCTCCCTGGAAAAGAGAAAAAGAAAAGAACTGTTGCTCCAGAGCCATGTGGTTTCTCAAGAAAAGCTTTCTCACTCCCTGTTCCAGCTACTGTTACTGCATAAGAAACCGTACTAATATTTAGTAGCATAAACAGTAACCCACTTTGTTGTGCTGCAAGTCAGGAATTGGGAAAAGGCGTGGCTCTCCTCTCCTCAGCAGTCAGTGTTCGGAGCCTAGGCTGGGATGGCTGCAAGTTGGAACCAGCTGTGGCTGAAGGATCCACTTCCAAGACGGCTCTTCGCTTGGCAGGGATAGCTGGAAGACTGGGTGCGGCGGGACTGGAGACCAGACAGCGACACTTGGCCTCCCCAGGGCAGCAGGCTGGTGTGGCAGTTGGACCTCTTATGTGGTAGCTCAGGACTCCAGTGTGAATGTTCCAGCCAGCAACATGGAAACTTCAGGGCCTTTTATGTGCTGGCTTTAGAAGTCACATGGCATCACTTCCACTATAGTCACAAGCCCGCCCAGATTCAGGAAAAGGGAAGAGTCCTCTCTTTCAAAAAATGTCAAAAATTTGTAGCTGTGTTTTCAGTTCACCACACTGTGGTACAGGGTGATGTGTGCCTGGGCAGAGTGGAGCGTACACAGGGGAAACTTTGAGTCCCACTATTCAGTCTTCAGATTTTGTCTTGGTTTTCATCCTTGTGATCATCTGCTTTGTGTTCTCTTTTGCCAAGGTCTCTCCTGTTTAGTGTCTGCAGTCTCCTGCTGTGTTGGACAGAGTATGACCTGGGATCTGGGAGGATTCTGAACAGTTTCCATGGTTCCTTACCCTACTGTCTCTGTATGATATGACAGATATATATGGAATCTAGAAAGATGGTGCTACTAAATGAATTTGCAGGGCAGCATTGGAGAGGCGGACATGGAGAACAGTCTTAGGGACATTGGGGTGAGGGAGAGGAGTGTGCTGTGGGACTAGGGGATCTCAAACAAGGCCTCTGTGGCAATCTGGAGAGGTGGAATGGGGAGAGAGAGCAAGGGAGGTTCGGGGCAGGGGACATATGTGTACCTATGGTGGATTCAGGTTGGTATGTGGCCATAAACAACAAAACTCTGTAAGAATAAATAAATAAATAACATCCTCCCTGGAAAAGAGAAAAAGAAAAGAACTGTTGCTCCAGAGCCATGTGGTTTCTCAAGAAAAGCTTTCTCACTCCCTGTTCCAGCTACTGTTACTGCATAAGAAACCGTACTAATATTTAGTAGCATAAACAGTAACCCACTTTGTTGTGCTGCAAGTCAGGAATTGGGAAAAGGCGTGGCTCTCCTCTCCTCAGCAGTCAGTGTTCGGAGCCTAGGCTGGGATGGCTGCAAGTTGGAACCAGCTGTGGCTGAAGGATCCACTTCCAAGACGGCTCTTCGCTTGGCAGGGATAGCTGGAAGACTGGGTGCGGCGGGACTGGAGACCAGACAGCGACACTTGGCCTCCCCAGGGCAGCAGGCTGGTGTGGCAGTTGGACCTCTTATGTGGTAGCTCAGGACTCCAGTGTGAATGTTCCAGCCAGCAACATGGAAACTTCAGGGCCTTTTATGTGCTGGCTTTAGAAGTCACATGGCATCACTTCCACTATAGTCACAAGCCCGCCCAGATTCAGGAAAAGGGAAGAGTCCTCTCTTTCAAAAAGTGTCAAAAAAATTTGTAGCTGTGTTTTCAGTTCACCACACTGTGGTACAGGGTGATGTGTGCCTGGGCAGAGTGGAGCGTACACAGGGGAAACTTTGAGTCCCACTATTCAGTCTTCAGATTTTGTCTTGGTTTTCATCCTTGTGATCATCTGCTTTGTGTTCTCTTTTGCCAAGGTCTCTCCTGTTTAGTGTCTGCAGTCTCCTGCTGTGTTGGACAGAGTATGACCTGGGATCTGGGAGGATTCTGAACAGTTTCCATGGTTCCTTACCCTACTGTCTCTGTACCTAACCCCCACCATCATAATACCTGGTCTCCCCAAGGTCTGAGCTCCTCTAGGATTCTGAGGGAAAGTGGCTTGCCTCGTGTTAGTATCCCCTTCTGTGGGCCCTTGAGAGACTAGCTTTTTCCACATCAGCCCCCATTCCTCCATCTGCTCTCCAGCTTCCCAGAGTTTGCTGAGGTCTCTCATCCAGTAATGTCTTTTAACCATTCTGTTTGACCTTGAGGGTTTATACCATTTTACTTCTCAACTGGTATTTTAGGGGTACTAAAGGAGAGAAAGGAAATTGAGACATGTGAATAACCTGACATGTTTCATGGAAGCTTGTTACACTTACTTAGAATGGATATGTGTGTGTGTGTATGTGCACTCAGTTGTGTCTAACTCTGCGACTCCATGGACTATAGCCCTTCAGGCTCCTCAGTCCATGGGATTTTCCAGTCAAGAATACTGGACTGGGTTGCCATTTCCTCATCCAGGGGATCTTCCTGACCCAGAACTGAACCTGGGTCTCTTATTACATCTCCTGCATTGTTAGGTGGGTTTTTTGTTTTGTTTTTTTTTAACCACTGCAGCACCTGGAAAGCCCCTTGGGTGGATATATGGTATCCCTCATTGTGTTATAATCTTGCGTTCCCTGTTGAAGCTCTTTTAAATAGTACAGTGACCACATTTAATGTTTTTTATATAATTTAGAATCTTTTTTATGAGCATACATGTTTACCTTGGAGTTATGAAACTGTGTAGAGTTATCTGTGCCCTTCACAATGGGGATGCAAATCACTGTACCGAAATTCCTTAACCCTTATCTCAGGGTCATCTCTTGTCTCTGACTGCCTCTTGTCTCATTTATTTGTGGTGAAGGTGCCACATTACAACATATTAACCTCGAATTTACTCCTTTAAAATGGCTGCTGAACTAGATGACCGTGTAGGATGTGGGCTTTGAGTCCCACTATTCAGTCTTCAGATTTTGTCTTGGTTTTCATCCTTGTGATCATCTGTTTGTTCTCTTTGCCAAGGTCTCTCCTGTTTAGTGTCTGCAGTCTCCTGCTGTGTTGGACAGAGTATGACCTGGGATCTGGGAGGATTCTGAACAGTTTCCATGGTTCCTTACCCTACTGTCTCTGTACCTAACCCCCACCATCATAATACCTGGTCTCCCCAAGGTCTGAGCTCCTCTAGGATTCTGAGGGAAAGTGGCTTGCCTCGTGTTAGTATCCCCTTCTGTGGGCCCTTGAGAGACTAGCTTTTTCCACATCAGCCCCCATTCCTCCATCTGCTCTCCAGCTTCCCAGAGTTTGCTGAGGTCTCTCATCCAGTAATGTCTTTTAACCATTCTGTTTGACCTTGAGGGTTTATACCATTTTACTTCTCAACTGGTATTTTAGGGGTACTAAAGGAGAGAAAGGAAATTGAGACATGTGAATAACCTGACATGTTTCATGGAAGCTTGTTACACTTACTTAGAATGGCTATGTGCGTGTTTGTATGTGTACTCAGTTGTGTCTAACTCTGCGACTCCATGGACTATAGCCCTTCAGGCTCCTCAGTCCATGGGATTTTCCAGTCAAGAATACTGGACTGGGTTGCCATTTCCTCATCCAGGGGATCTTCCTGACCCAGAACTGAACCTGGGTCTCTTATTACATCTCCTGCATTGTTAGGTGGGTTTTTTGTTTTGTTTTTTTTTAACCACTGCAGCACCTGGAAAGCCCCTTGGGTGGATATATGGTATCCCTCATTGTGTTATAATCTTGCGTTCCCTGTTGAAGCTCTTTTAAATAGTACAGTGACCACATTTAATGTTTTTTATATAATTTAGAATCTTTTTTATGAGCATACATGTTTACCTTGGAGTTATGAAACTGTGTAGAGTTATCTGTGCCCTTCACAATGGGGATGCAAATCACTGTACCGAAATTCCTTAACCCTTATCTCAGGGTCATCTCTTGTCTCTGACTGCCTCTTGTCTCATTTATTTGTGGTGAAGGTGCCACATTACAACATATTAACCTCGAATTTACTCCTTTAAAATGGCTGCTGAACTAGATGACCGTGTAGGATGTGGGCTTCCCTGGTGGCTCAGCAGCAAAGAATATGCCTGCCAGTGCAGGAGATACAGGAGATGTGACTTCGATCCCTGGATCAGGACGATCCCCTGGAGTAGGAAATGACAACCCACTCCAGTATTCTTGCCTGGAAAATTCCATGGACAGAGGACCTGGCCTACAGTCCACAAGGTCGTGAAGAGTCAGACACGACCGTAGCTTAGGACGCACACACGAAGGGTATCCCACCCCTGTCTGCCCCTAAACAGTTTCTACCCTTTCCCACACCCTTCCAGGATTTGACTTTTGTGGTTTGCGTCAACCAGGCTCCATGCCTTCGTGCTTCCAGCTGGGTCTGACCAATTGAAGAACCCTGCAGGAGAAAAGGGAATAGTGTTGGAGTGTATCAGGGTACTTTATCCTCCCCCCACCAGCTCCCTCCCTTGCCAGGCCTCAGGTCAGGTCTGTGTTCTTCTTCCTAAAGCCACTGCTTCTCCCAGCAGCCCTCTCTTGCTGCTCTCTCAGGGTCCTAGTAACAGTCCCACCTCTTCCTCCCGCCAGGCTGTGGTAACAGCTCCCCACTGTCCCTGGCTCCAGGGTGCTTCTCCTTCCCTTAATGCTACTCACCCCCTTGGAAGCAGTCCTTCCTTAAGCTCTGCTTGTTACCTGTGCAGTTTGCTTCTGTTTCCTACTGGGCCTCCACCCATGCAGAAACTTTTTTCATTTTCTTCTAAAACATGAGTGGTCCCTGCATGAGCTTGGAGACATCCTCCTTGAAATGTTCTATGTGAGCTCCGTGACATCTCTGGGCTGCTCAGGGACTTTTGAAAATTCACTTCCTAGTTGTTGACCAGAATACACAGTGGAGGGTACTTGACTAGTGACATCTATATTTGGGGAAATGTTACTTATTAGAGTGTTTTGAAAAAGGAAAATAGGTATGTAAATAGAAGGATACCAGGAGAGAGAATTTATGATAACTTTCAGAAATTATATGACAGGCTGGAAAATATCAGTGCTTTCCAAAAAGGATTCAATACCTTGTGGCATAACAGAGCCTTGCTGGGTCTGAAGGTAAAGTGGGTATTGGGGAACATCCAGACGATGTCTTAGTGGGATTCCCCAAATATGACATTAGGGATCCCTCAGTTCAAACTTGCCAGGCCTCTGTGCTTCCTGGTCAATAGCTTTTCTGGTGGTTTTGTTCTGGGGAGTGCCTTGTGCTCGTCAGTCTACTGGACTAAAGATGAACTGGAGCCTGGTGAGGCCCGCGGCCCTGTGGCAGCATCATGGCTCACACCACACAGCAGCCGAGCTCTCCAGCGGCACCTCTTAGCTCAGCTGGCATGACTCTCCTTCTGCAGTGCTGTCTGGATTCTCTCACCTCCTCACCTGCTGCCCAGTCAGCCCTGAGTTCTGTTGAATTTATGCGTCCCTTTCAAGCACGTGTACCTGTAAGGGGAAAAATATAATCAAGAACTCTTCCATTTCGTGAAGCCCAGAAAGAAAACATACCATAAATACTTCGCAAAGAGGACTACAGGAAGAGTTAGTGCCACTCTTGCTGACCAGGGTTGCCACTGTGGGAGTTCACAGACAGGCAGTGAGGTGGCACATGGGGCTGAGGTCCCAGCCAGGGGCAGCACAGGCACAGCCCTCAGGGCCCAGCCTCCCCGACCCACTTCACCAGACTCCGTGGACTCTCCTGGGCAGGAGAAAAAGACTTGGAGGCCTTACCTCATTTCACAGGAAGGAGCCCAAAGCCAGGGAGCTCGAGAGTTGCTGCTTCAGTGGAGAGACACGCTTACACCCTGGCTTCCTTATTCATGATTCTCTTACCTCTAGGGAGTTTTCTTTTTATTAATAATTTGAGGAGTGGAGACTGAGCAGTTGGAGAGTTGGAGAAGGGTTTTTTGTTTTGTTTTGTTTTTAGTGTGGCTACCCTTAAGTGATAGCCTTTTTCAGTTTACCTTATTCACTTTCAACCCACGCCACTCTGTGTCCTTCAGCCAAGTGAGCCCAACCAAAGCCCCCAGCGTTCCACCCGCCGGAGGTGCAAGAGGCCCCAGGCCCCATCCTGTTCATTCTTGCCCTGTAACCGCACTGCTGGGAGGCAGATATGTAGGAACATGGCCAGAAGAGCCAGCCTGTGGCTGGAAAGTGGGCCCGGATGGGTAGGGAGGCTCTGAGGCCTATCTATTAGAGTGTTGGATTCCCCAAATATGACATTAGGGATCCCTCAGTTCAAACTTGCCAGGCCTCTGTGCTTCCTGGTCAATAGCTTTTCTGGTGGTTTTGTTCTGGGGAGTGCCTTGTGCTCGTCAGTCTACTGGACTAAAGATGAACTGGAGCCTGGTGAGGCCCGCGGCCCTGTGGCAGCATCATGGCTCACACCACACAGCAGCCGAGCTCTCCAGCGGCACCTCTTAGCTCAGCTGGCATGACTCTCCTTCTGCAGTGCTGTCTGGATTCTCTCACCTCCTCACCTGCTGCCCAGTCAGCCCTGAGTTCTGTTGAATTTATGCGTCCCTTTCAAGCACGTGTACCTGTAAGGGAAAAGTATAATCAAGAACTCTTCCATTTCGTGAAGCCCAGAAAGAAAACATACCATAAATACTTCGCAAAGAGGACTACAGGAAGAGTTAGTGCCACTCTTGCTGACCAGGGTTGCCACTGTGGGAGTTCACAGACAGGCAGTGAGGTGGCACATGGGGCTGAGGTCCCAGCCAGGGGCAGCACAGGCACAGCCCTCAGGGCCCAGCCTCCCCGACCCACTTCACCAGACTCCGTGGACTCTCCTGGGCAGGAGAAAAAGACTTGGAGGCCTTACCTCATTTCACAGGAAGGAGCCCAAAGCCAGGGAGCTCGAGAGTTGCTGCTTCAGTGGAGAGACACGCTTACACCCTGGCTTCCTTATTCATGATTCTCTTACCTCTAGGGAGTTTTCTTTTTATTAATAATTTGAGGAGTGGAGACTGAGCAGTTGGAGAGTTGGAGAAGGGTTTTTTGTTTTGTTTTGTTTTTAGTGTGGCTACCCTTAAGTGATAGCCTTTTTCAGTTTACCTTATTCACTTTCAACCCACGCCACTCTGTGTCCTTCAGCCAAGTGAGCCCAACCAAAGCCCCCAGCGTTCCACCCGCCGGAGGTGCAAGAGGCCCCAGGCCCCATCCTGTTCATTCTTGCCCTGTAACCGCACTGCTGGGAGGCAGATATGTAGGAACATGGCCAGAAGAGCCAGCCTGTGGCTGGAAAGTGGGAGGCCCTGGATGGGTAGGGGAGGCTCTGAGGCCTCGGCACTGCTCCTCCCATAACTGAAGGTCCAAAGTCCAGGCACTTCTGGGAGTGTGGATGGGCCCCAAGTGGGCAGAACACCTGTGTGGTGTATAAGTCCATGTCCTGTCTTGTCCTTTCCACACTGCCCATAGTTTGTTTAGGGTGTGCCAGAATTCATCTGTCACTAGGGTGGCTGCCACTAATCACGTGGAGTGGAAGGAAAATTCTCAACCCAGGCTTATGTGCCAAGCCTCATATGGTCCTCAGCAAGATGTTGCAAGTTCCTAATCTGGGCACAGAGGCCAGCGAGTTTGTGCATCATCTGGGGCCCAGAGTTGGCTATTACAAACATAGACACCTTGAGTGGGGCCTACATACCCCGCCTTGCTTAGGAAGGAGCCAGGGCCCATGTCATTCCCATCATGCACCACTGCAAACTGATGCAACCAGCTTTCAACAGGCATTGCCAGGGAAGAAACACATTACAACTGCATGCTGCAGGACTTCCTTTGCCCATGCGAGAGCCTTCATCACATCATCACAGGTGGACTTCTCACCCCACCAAGCTGGAAGTGCCTTTCATCAAGACCATTTACAGCCTCTGAGTGGATCTGCATCTCCCAAGAAATAAACCAGTGGCTTTCAATCCTGACTGCACATTACGGTTATCTAGAATATTTATAGTATTGATGCCTGAACCTCGCTCTCACTCCAGAGATAATGACTAAATTGATCTGGATTTTTAATTAAAAACATTTTTTAAAACATTTATATTTATTTATTTATTTTCATCCATCTTTTATTCTTTGGCATGTGTGGGCCTCCCATTGCAGTGGCCTCTCTTGTTGTAGAGCACCGGCTCTGGGCGCATGTGCTCTAGAGTGCTGACTTGTAATTGGACAAACTGGGCCAGCCGCTCCACAGCATGTGGGATCTTCCCGGGCCAGGGATTGAACTGGTGCCCCTTGCACTGCAAGGCTGACTGCTGGACCACCAGGGAAGCCATAAAAACATTTTTTTAACATAAGTCTTCATTGACACATGATATACATGCAAAAAAGAAGAAGAAAAAGAAAAACAACAACAACAACAACAACTATGAGTGTAAAGCTTGGTGAATTTTGACAAAGTAAATTTATCCTGGGCTTCCCTGGTGGTCCAGTGGGTAAGGACACTGCCTTGCAGTGCAAGGGGCGCCGGTTTGATCCCTGGCCTGGGAGGATCCCACGTGCCGCGGAGCGGCTGGACCGATGTGTCCAATCACCGAGCCGGAGCTCTGGAGCGCATGCGCCCAGAGCTGGCTCTCTGCGACAACAGAGGCCACCACGATGGGAGGCCCACCCGGGCCAAAGAACAAAGACGGATGAAGGTGGATAGGTGAAGGACCAATAGAAGTGGCCCACCTGCCCCCTCCCGCCTCACCCCATATATATAAATATAAATGTTTATAAATAAATAAATAAATCTTAAAAAAAGAAAAATTTATCCTAAACTGCTTCCAGATCAAGAAACATCACTTGCATACCCTGGTGCCCCAAAGCGTGACCACCATTCTCACTTCTAATGGTATAAATTAGTTTTGCCTGTTGTTATGCTTTATATTATGTAAATGGAATCAAATAGAATATATTCTTTTATATCTGTGCTTCTTCTGCTCAACATTGTGACGTTCATCAAAGCTATTGCTTGGGCTTCCCTGGTAGTCCAGTGGGTAAGGACACCACCTTGCAGTGCAAGAGGCGCCGGTTCGATCCCTGGCCTGGGAAGATCCCACGTGCCGTGGAGCGGCTGGACTGATGTGTCCAATTACCGAGCCGGAGCTCTGGAGCGCATGCACCCAGAGCCAGTGCTCTGTGACAACAGAGGCCACTACGATGGGAGGCCCACACGAGCCAAAGAACAAAGATAGATGAAAATAGATAAATGAAAGACCAGTAGAAGTGGCCCACCTGCCCCCTCCCTCCCCAACCCACTGCACCCCCACAAAAAGCTATTGCTTGTAGTTGTAGCTGGTTCATTCTCATTGCTATAGGCTGTTCCACCATGTGGATATTCCTCTAATTATCTATATTTGAGTATTGGGCTGTTGTTGGACATTTGGGGTTATTACGACTACTGCTGCTGTGAGCCTTCATTGATGTCTTAGAGCACATTTGCTTGCATTTTTGTTGGGTCCATCCTTGGACATGAAATTGCTGGGTGAGTATGAAAACCAGTCTGTTCAGCTTTAGGACCTTATGCCAAATAATTTCCAAACTGACTTACCAATTTATATTTCCTCAGAGATGTGTGAGAGTTTTGTTGGTTCACATCTTTGCCAGCAATTGGTGTTTTCTGACTTTTTCCACATTAGCCATTCTGGTGAGTGTGTGATGAGATCACTGTGTGGTTTTAATTTGCATTTCCCTAATGACTAATACAGTTGAGCACCTTTGCACATATTAGCCATTTGATCCTTCTTTTGAAAAGTGCCCAGTGAAGTGTTTGGACATGTGTACTTTTAAGAAGTCCCTTAGGTGGCTCTAGTGTGAAGCCAAGGTTAAAAACCATTGAGCTAAACCACAACTTCATAGCTGCTGTTCTGTTTCTCAGTGTTTTGCCTTTGAGCTTAGAGGGACCTAATGGACCTGAAGAAAGATACCTGTTATCTGCCATGCCAAGATGAGCCTACCAGGAAGAAGCAAGAGATTGGAGCTAGAGTTCAGGCAGTTGAGAATCTCTGGGAATGTGGTCTCCATTTCAGATGGGATCAGGAAGGGCCTGTGGTGTCTGCAGCTGCCACAGGCATTTCCTGACTGCAAAAAAAATGACCCTTTGCTGGTCCCCCTGGAGCTCTAGGCAATCGTGTGAAGGAAGTGGAGGGGCCCCATGCCAGGTACTTCCCAGTTTCCAGGCCAGCGCGAATGGGACCCAGCTCGTGTGGCATTGTGGTCAGGCTGAGGGCAGTGGGGCATGTGTTCCATGAGGAGCTGGGGAGGCCTGCTGTCTGTGGCCTCTGTTCTGGGTGAAAGAGCAGCCCGCGGGGCTCTCTCCCATGAGTCCAGGTCTGGCTGGCCCTTGAGTTCTGCAGGTTGACATATAGGTCCCAGTTATTTCCAGCTGCACCCCACAAATAGCTATTGCTTGTAGTTGTAGCTGGTTCATTCTCATTGCTATAGGCTGTTCCACCATGTGGATATTCCTCTAATTATCTATATTTGAGTATTGGGCTGTTGTTGGACATTTGGGGTTATTACGACTACTGCTGCTGTGAGCCTTCATTGATGTCTTAGAGCACATTTGCTTGCATTTTTGTTGGGTCCATCCTTGGACATGAAATTGCTGGGTGAGTATGAAAACCAGTCTGTTCAGCTTTAGGACCTTATGCCAAATAATTTCCAAACTGACTTACCAATTTATATTTCCTCAGAGATGTGTGAGAGTTTTTGTTGGTTCACATCTTTGCCAGCAATTGGTGTTTTCTGACTTTTTCCACATTAGCCATTCTGGTGAGTGTGTGATGAGATCACTGTGTGGTTTTAATTTGCATTTCCCTAATGACTAATACAGTTGAGCACCTTTGCACATATTAGCCATTTGATCCTTCTTTTGAAAAGTGCCCAGTGAAGTGTTTGGACATGTGTACTTTTAAGAAGTCCCTTAGGTGGCTCTAGTGTGAAGCCAAGGTTAAAAACCATTGAGCTAAACCACAACTTCATAGCTGCTGTTCTGTTTCTCAGTGTTTTGCCTTTGAGCTTAGAGGGACCTAATGGACCTGAAGAAAGATACCTGTTATCTGCCATGCCAAGATGAGCCTACCAGGAAGAAGCAAGAGATTGGAGCTAGAGTTCAGGCAGTTGAGAATCTCTGGGAATGTGGTCTCCATTTCAGATGGGATCAGGAAGGGCCTGTGGTGTCTGCAGCTGCCACAGGCATTTCCTGACTGCAAAAAAAATGACCCTTTGCTGGTCCCCCTGGAGCTCTAGGCAATCGTGTGAAGGAAGTGGAGGGGCCCCATGCCAGGTACTTCCCAGTTTCCAGGCCAGCGCGAATGGGACCCAGCTCGTGTGGCATTGTGGTCAGGCTGAGGGCAGTGGGGCATGTGTTCCATGAGGAGCTGGGGAGGCCTGCTGTCTGTGGCCTCTGTTCTGGGTGAAAGAGCAGCCCGCGGGGCTCTCTCCCATGAGTCCAGGTCTGGCTGGCCCTTGAGTTCTGCAGGTTGACATATAGGTCCCAGTTATTTCCCTGAGCTGTAACGGTCTCTGTCTTCTGCCCTCCACCCCCCGCCCCCACCTTGGGTGCCCTTCTCCAGGACTTTCCTTGGCCTCCCTACCCCTGCTTAACCTCTTAATCCTCTGAACTCCTGCAGCACTGAGAGTGAGAGCACACAGTGTGGCTCCTGATCACACTTTACCTGCTATTAAGTCCTCAGGGCATCATCTGTGCTCGTCTCATCTCCCTTTCTGTACTGCAGCCTTGTCCAAGGGATTGCTGGGCACTTCTCTGTGCCCCTCCACAGTGGGTTAAGTGGCATTTGGTAACTCAGCAATAACATCCTCCAGTGGTCCTTTCCAAATTGGAAAGGAAGATGCTGTAAAAACACAGACTGCACACAGAGTCCTTCCCTTGGACTGGAGCCACGCTGGTGTCAAATGGTGCTGCCGTGTGTGGGCTCCATGTTGGCACATGTGCCACTTGTCTGGTAGACAGGTTGGGCTACCAGCAGGGGCTTGGAGGCCGGTGCCTGACTGGGTGTGCGTACCCTGATGGAGTTCACCACAGTACCCGGAGCCCGCACCGCGAGCTCCTTGGAAAGAGCAGAGTCTGCCTTTGCCGAATGAAGTCCTGCCAGCTGTCTGATGTGATAGGACGTGCGAGGAGGCACGTGGGCACAGTTGACATTTTGGAGCCTGATGAGCACAGAGCCAACTCTGGGCTCTTGATTGTTCCATGTCCTCTGGATTCAGGCACATCTTGGAAATTGCTCTGGACATAGAGCATTTCATGTCCAATGGTCCCAGTGCAGATGCTTTGGTTCCCTTGATTAGCCCAAAGGGTAGTCTAAACCAACCAGCAACCTGAAAGGCACTCTTGGCAGTGTTTGAGAGCTCCAGTTGCTTCACATCCTGTCAGCGACTGGCATTTCCTGTCTTCTTCATGTTGGCCATTCAAGTCTTATAAAACGAGAGACCTCTCTCCTCCCACTGATCCTGCACCCCTACCTTTGACCCAGCCCACTTACCCAGCAGTCAAGCCCTTCAGTTCTCTCATGCCTAGGTCTTCAAGCTCTCCCTCTCCACTGGCTCCAGCAGTGCGGTATTTGGCATGCTCCGTCTCCATCGTCCCCATCCTGCTTCCTCCGTCCCCTTCCTCGTGGGGTACATCCATGCCATCTGCCTCACATGGCCAAGATTCTGGAAGGAGACATCTCCCGTCCCTTCTTCCTTCTCCTCGCCTGCTCATTTATTCAGCAGGTATTCATTTTATCCTTGTCTGTGCTGGGCATGGCAGGGTTCAACAGTGAACAAGACTGTCTGGCCCTGCTCTCATGAAGCTTATGATCAAATAAGGAAGACAGACATACATCATTACCAAGTGCTGATGGAGGAGGGGCTGCCACAGCCCAACAACACAAGCCCATTCCTTTTTGCCCTCACACACCTGCTAATGTCCACTTGTCTTCGGGACTCAACTCACATGTCCCCTCCTCTGTGCTGCTTTTCTCCATGTTGCACCTGAGGACAGTGTGGCCCACCACCCACAGCAGCCTTGGGGGTAACTGCTTCTCACAGAGGTTGACATTCAAGGACAGAGACCAGACCACACTCACTCTGGAGCCTCCTGCCTGCCACTGAGCACAGCGCATCACAGGTGCTCTAGATGAATGCAGGTCTCTGCCAGTATGGGGCTGAAGTGTGTGAACATCGCCAGGGCCTGGAGATCCCCACCTTTCTTCTTCCTCTTTTTAAATAGCCTTTCGGTTCTTATCATTATAAAGGTAATTTAGGTTTGGTCACAACCATGTGATTTACTTAACAATACTGAACTCTGCATCTATAAATGGTTATGAATGTAAACTTTATGTTATATGTATTTTACCACAATTTAAGAAAACCATAGTGCAAAGATTAAGTATTGTAAAAAAAGAAAAAAAGGAGGAAAAGGTTCATATTATTAAGAAACAAATGACTCACTGTTCACCTGAAACTATCACAACACTGTTAATCAGCTGTGCCCCAATACAAGATGGGTTTTTTGGTATTAAAAAATTTTCAGTCTTCAATGCTCTCCCTCTCCACTTTAAACGAGACCTCTCCTCCCACTGCCTGCACCCCTACCTTTGACCCAGCCCACTTACCCAGCAGTCAAGCCCTTCAGTTCTCTCCTGCCTAGGTCTTCAAGCTCTCCTCTCCACTGGCTCCAGCAGTGCGGTATTTGGCATGCTCCGTCTCCATCGTCCCCATCCTGCTTCCTCCGTCCCCTTCCTCGTGGGGTACATCCATGCCATCTGCCTCACATGGCCAAGATTCTGGAAGGAGACATCTCCCGTCCCTTCTTCCTTCTCCTCGCCTGCTCATTTATTCAGCAGGTATTCATTTTATCCTTGTCTGTGCTGGGCATGGCAGGGTTCAACAGTGAACAAGACTGTCTGGCCCTGCTCTCATGAAGCTTATGATCAAATAAGGAAGACAGACATACATCATTACCAAGTGCTGATGGAGGAGGGGCTGCCACAGCCCAACAACACAAGCCCATTCCTTTTTGCCCTCACACACCTGCTAATGTCCACTTGTCTTCGGGACTCAACTCACATGTCCCCTCCTCTGTGCTGCTTTTCTCCATGTTGCACCTGAGGACAGTGTGGCCCACCACCCACAGCAGCCTTGGGGGTAACTGCTTCTCACAGAGGTTGACATTCAAGGACAGAGACCAGACCACACTCACTCTGGAGCCTCCTGCCTGCCACTGAGCACAGCGCATCACAGGTGCTCTAGATGAATGCAGGTCTCTGCCAGTATGGGGCTGAAGTGTGTGAACATCGCCAGGGCCTGGAGATCCCCACCTTTCTTCTTCCTCTTTTTAAATAGCCTTTCGGTTCTTATCATTATAAAGGTAATTTAGGTTTGGTCACAACCATGTGATTTACTTAACAATACTGAACTCTGCATCTATAAATGGTTATGAATGTAAACTTTATGTTATATGTATTTTACCACAATTTAAGAAAACCATAGTGCAAAGATTAAGTATTGTAAAAAAAGAAAAAAAGGAGGAAAAGGTTCATATTATTAAGAAACAAATGACTCACTGTTCACCTGAAACTATCACAACACTGTTAATCAGCTGTGCCCCAATACAAGATGGGTTTTTTGGTATTAAAAAAATTTTAAAAAGAAAGAAATGACAAAAAGATTTGATTTAGGCAGAATTGTACTTTGGGGCTTCCCTGGTGGTCCAGTGCCTAAGACTCCATACTCCCAATGCAGGGGTCCCAGGTTCGATCCCTGGTCAGGGAACTAGATCCCACATGCCACAACTAGAAATCCTGATCTGCATGCTGAAACTAGGCACAGCCAAATAAATAAACATAAAAAAATAATATATAGTTTGGAATGGGGAAATAAAAATCAAAACCACAATGAGATACCACTTCATACCCTTAAGAATGGCAATTATTAGAAAAATAAAGAAAGAAAATAATACCTGTTGGTGAAGATGTAGAGAAGTTAGAACCACTGTGACCGGCTGGTAAGAATGTAAAATGGTACAGCCACTGTGGAGAATAGTATGGCAGTTCCTCAAAAAATTGAAAATAAATTTACCATATAATCCAGCAATTCTACCTCTTGGCTTTATATCAAAAAGCCAGTGTCTCAACCAGTGTCTCAATGAGATAGTTGTATAACCATGTTCATATGAGCCTAAAGGTGGAAACAGTTGACAACTGTCCAGTTGACAGATGAATGGTTAAACAAAATGTGGTTTATATGCACATGGAATATTCAGCCTTAACAAATGAAATTCTGCCCCATGCATGAATGAAATCCATGAAATTCATGCCACATGGATGAACTTTGAAAACTAAAATTATTTCATTTCCTAAACTAGGAAGAGAAATAAGCCAGACACAAAAGGGCAAATATTGTATGATTCCACTTATACGGGATACCTGCAATAGTCAAATTCATAGAGATGGAAAGGAGAATGGTGGTTACCAACCTCTACCAGTCGGAGAGAATGAGGAATAAGTTTACTGGGTTTGGAGTTCTGGTTGAGGATGATGAAAAAGTTCTGCAGCTGGATGGAAGTGATGGCTGCACCACAGTGTAAATGTACTTAATGCTATTGAATTGCACACTTAAAAATGGTAAATTTTATGTTATGTGTATTTTGCCACAGTAAAGTAATTTGAGTCCACTATAGATATTTTAGAAACTAAGCACAAAGGGAAAAAATTCAAATCATTCATGGGTTTGGTATTAAAAAATTTTAAAAAGAAAGGAAATGAGAAAAGATTTGATTTAGGCAGAATTGTACTTTGGGGCTTCCCTGGTGGTCCAGTGCCTAAGACTCCTCACTCCCAATGCAGGGGTCCCAGGTTCGATCCCTAGTCAGGAACTAGATCCCACATGCCACAACTAGAAATCCTGATCTGCATGCTGAAACTAGGCACAGCCAAATAAATAAACATAAAAAAATAATATATAGTTTGGAATGGGGAAATAAAAATCAAAACCACAATGAGATACCACTTCATACCCTTAAGAATGGCAATTATTAGAAAAATAAAGAAAGAAAATAATACCTGTTGGTGAAGATGTAGAGAAGTTAGAACCACTGTGACCGGCTGGTAAGAATGTAAAATGGTACAGCCACTGTGGAGAATAGTATGGCAGTTCCTCAAAAAATTGAAAATAAATTTACCATATAATCCAGCAATTCTACCTCTTGGCTTTATATCAAAAAGCCAGTGTCTCAACCAGTGTCTCAATGAGATAGTTGTATAACCATGTTCATATGAGCCTAAAGGTGGAAACAGTTGACAACTGTCCAGTTGACAGATGAATGGTTAAACAAAATGTGGTTTATATGCACATGGAATATTCAGCCTTAACAAATGAAATTCTGCCCCATGCATGAATGAAATCCATGAAATTCATGCCACATGGATGAACTTTGAAAACTAAAATTATTTCATTTCCTAAACTAGGAAGAGAAATAAGCCAGACACAAAAGGGCAAATATTGTATGATTCCACTTATACGGGATACCTGCAATAGTCAAATTCATAGAGATGGAAAGGAGAATGGTGGTTACCAACCTCTACCAGTCGGAGAGAATGAGGAATAAGTTTACTGGGTTTGGAGTTCTGGTTGAGGATGATGAAAAAGTTCTGCAGCTGGATGGAAGTGATGGCTGCACCACAGTGTAAATGTACTTAATGCTATTGAATTGCACACTTAAAAATGGTAAATTTTATGTTATGTGTATTTTGCCACAGTAAAGTAATTTGAGTCCACTATAGATATTTTAGAAACTAAGCACAAAGGGAAAAAATTCAAATCATTCATAATCTTACCAGCTAGAGAAAGTCTGCTATAAAATTTCAGTGTGTATCTTCCCATTCCTTCCTTGTTCTCTCTCTTAAAAAAGACAAGTGTGTGTGTGTGTGTCCATCTTTAGAGACCACACTGGACCTATAGAAAGTCTCGTCACATGTGTCTCTCGACTGTCTTGACTCTTCCGTTGATGCTGCACCCTCCTTTCTAGCCATTCAAAACAAGGCTCACTCCCGTTCTGGACATCAGTCCTTTGAACAATTTCTCACACCTGATTTCACTGCCCTGTACCTCTAAGGTTACACTTCTCTGAAAATTTCCATTTCTTCCATGTGTCTGAAAAGTGTATAGAGTGGGCCCAGTAAAATGTTGGAAGGGGTTGGAGGGAACAGTGAGTGCCTCTCCCACTTTCTCCGACACTGCAGGTCTTGAATACACCCTCCTCAGCATGTCAGCTCTCTTGGATGATGCAGTTGTTGTGGTTGCTGCAGAGGTTACCAACAACTAAACCCTAAGCCTGTTGATCCAGGCTGCACTTAGCCCACATTCACATGCCCTCCCTTGGGGTCCTTGCTTCTTGGACCTGGTGCTGGCCTCACATTATCTCTCTTGATTCTAGCTCCTAGATCGAGCTTCTGCAGCCGAGAGCCTATAGCCCCATGCCCCACAGAGCAGATCCACCCTCTCCACTGTGAGGGAGCTTAGAGAGGAGTAGAGACCCACAGACTCTACCCCTGCTGGGCCCTGGGAGGAGCAGGCACTTCCTCTCTGCCTCCCTTGAGAAATGGGCCTCCTTCTTCGCCCCAGGCTCCACTCTGCCCTGCACAGCAGTGACTCAGCAGGAATGAGCCCAGCTATCACAGGCAAGGGTGCCCTCCACCACATGGGCTCCTTGGGCTTTGGGGGCTGCCGTCAGGCCTGGTTCCCCAGAGCCCTGCCACAGCCGTCACACCTTGCGGAAGTGCTCCCAGACCCCCACATCTGGGCCTAGCTGCAACTTCCCTCCCCAGCTTCGCTACCCAGTCCAGGAGCCAGGACGCAGCCAGCTTCACTGGCAGTGAGAGGTGAAGCAAGAGGCCACCATCACTTAGGTGACTAAAGTTCATGTCTGTGCCCAGCCTTCATTTGTTTCCATATCCAGCCACAGACACGAGACCCTTCTCTCCTGTCTTTGAGGCCTCCACAAAGGGTTTATTTAAGGTTTTAACCGGAACATTTATAGCCCAGTCCTGAGAAGATTATCTTTTTTATTGCAACTTTGATTAATGATTGATCAAAAAATGATACTAGAAACACTGAAGAACAAATTTGCCCTAGAGATTAGCAAAGGTCTACATCTGCCAGGCTCGAGGACCTAACCACCTGCTCCTGCCAAGGTCAAACCAGGGCAAGGGTGCTTTGGAAGACTCACCCCATGCACAGACGCACACACTCTCTCTCTCTGTCTCTCTGTAACATACACACACAGGGAAAAGTACAGATGTGTCAGTGGTCTTAAATCCTTTTTTGTAATTAGCAGGGACAGGGCAAAAGCACGTAAGGGCTCTTCATAGAATTTTTCTTTTGTTTTTATTAATGTCTATTACAAATTAACATCTTAAAGGAAAGTTTGGAGTGTGAGGAAAAGAGCAGGTTGTGTGAGAACCGCAACCTGGGCTTCCTCAGATCTCCAACCCCAAAGAGCTGACATCTGAAACATGGCCGACACCAAGCAGGAAAGGGGCAGGGAATGCGGAACAAACCTTCACAAGCAGTTGTGGGAAGAGCCTAGGGGAAGGAGTGGGCCACACTCAGCCGAGCTCTGGCCCTTTTGATGGTCTCTGAGGCCATGAGTCCTAGCAGGGTCCAGAGGCCACATCAGAATCAGAAGGGCCCAAGTCTACCACCTCAGAGACCGGGCAGCCGGAAATCTACATTTAACAGCCTCCCCTTCCCTCCCCTACTGGTTCGGCCAGTCCCCACCCTCTATGAGCCCCAGGGAGCAGGGTGCTGGCTGGAGCACTTTTTTCTTTTCCTTAGCACCCCTGGCGCCCTGGGGCATGAGGAGTGGAAAGCTGGCAGAAGAGCTTCTAAATGGAAACTGGAAAATGAAACTGGAAATCACAGCCTCACAACCCAAGGAAGTGGGGTTTCTTTTCCACAGAGAGAGTCCCCAGGGGTAAAAAGCAGAGGAAGAGGGAGAAGCATGTTTAGTGAAGGCAGCGAGGTGCTCCTTAAGGAGCCTGGTGATGCACAAACCGAGGCAGCGTTGTGACGGCAGCCTACAGGCTGGGCAGGGCCAGCGAGGACGGCCACAGCGCTGCACCCGCTTCTCAAGGCTGGCTGGCTGCTGTGCACCCTGGAGGGCTTCCTCTCCAGCAAAAACTTAATTTCAGGAGCTAAACACTGAAGAACAAATTTGCCCTAGAGATTAGCAAAGGTCTACATCTGCCAGGCTCGAGGACCTAACCACCTGCTCCTGCCAAGGTCAAACCAGGGCAAGGGTGCTTTGGAAGACTCACCCCATGCACAGACGCACACATCTCTCTCTCTGTCTCTCTGTAACATACACACACAGGGAAAAGTACAGATGTGTCAGTGGTCTTAAATCCTTTTTTGTAATTAGCAGGGACAGGGCAAAAGCACGTAAGGGCTCTTCATAGAATTTTTCTTTTGTTTTTATTAATGTCTATTACAAATTAACATCTTAAAGGAAAGTTTGGAGTGTGAGGAAAAGAGCAGGTTGTGTGAGAACCGCAACCTGGGCTTCCTCAGATCTCCAACCCCAAAGAGCTGACATCTGAAACATGGCCGACACCAAGCAGGAAAGGGGCAGGGAATGCGGAACAAACCTTCACAAGCAGTTGTGGGAAGAGCCTAGGGGAAGGAGTGGGCCACACTCAGCCGAGCTCTGGCCCTTTTGATGGTCTCTGAGGCCATGAGTCCTAGCAGGGTCCAGAGGCCACATCAGAATCAGAAGGGCCCAAGTCTACCACCTCAGAGACCGGGCAGCCGGAAATCTACATTTAACAGCCTCCCCTTCCCTCCCCTACTGGTTCGGCCAGTCCCCACCCTCTATGAGCCCCAGGGAGCAGGGTGCTGGCTGGAGCACTTTTTTCTTTTCCTTAGCACCCCTGGCGCCCTGGGGCATGAGGAGTGGAAAGCTGGCAGAAGAGCTTCTAAATGGAAACTGGAAAATGAAACTGGAAATCACAGCCTCACAACCCAAGGAAGTGGGGTTTCTTTTCCACAGAGAGAGTCCCCAGGGGTAAAAAAAAGCAGAGGAAGAGGGAGAAGCATGTTTAGTGAAGGCAGCGAGGTGTTCCTTAAGGAGCCTGGTGATGCACAAACCGAGGCAGCGTTGTGACGGCAGCCTACAGGCTGGGCAGGGCCAGCGAGGACGGCCACAGCGCTGCACCCGCTTCTCCAAGGCTGGCTGGCTGCTGTGCACCCTGGAGGGCTTCCTCTCCAGCAAAAACTTAATTTCAGGCTTAATGCTGAACAGTTATTTTCAGAGGTACTTTAGGAAGGGTCCTGGCTCTCAGTTACTTCTGAAAATGTTTCTCAGAATTGAACATTTCATACCAGCATTTCATTCCAGCAGCTTCTTGCCCCACTGACTGCCTCCACCCCCTTGCTCCACCAGGCTCTCCCGCATGGAGCTTTGTTGAGGATTGGAGAGGCTTGAGTTTAGCTAAGGATCAAAGATCAAACATCCTGGTCTGCCTGGCCCTCACCACACACACCTGAGTTTATGCTCACCCAGGCACAAACACTGAAGGAGCTACCACAAAGACACCGCTTGAGGCAACTTTGAAGATACTTAACCAAACAGCTTTCCTGGAAGCAGATTTCCTGAAGGGACTGGAATGCGGGGGAGAGGAGGGCAGTCAGACGGCGGCCAAAACTGCCCCTCCCTGCTAACTCCACACCATCCTGGCTGCCCAGGCCCCCATCCCACACACTCCTTTGATGAGAACCTTGAGGGTGAATCCTCTCATAGCACACTGTGTTTTCCAGATATGTGTGTAATTATTTTCCTCACATCTGTCACCCTCATTGGAATTAAACTCTTCAAGGCCTGGAATATGGTCTGTGTTATTTACCACTATATCCTTGTTGCTTTGAATAGTGTCTGACACTTGGTAGGGGCACATAAAATATATATGTTCCATGAGTGAGGGCAGCCTGAAATGTCCAGGAGAAGGACAGTGCTCTAGTACCCTGGCGTGTCCAGTGTCCAGACCCACTCTAGGGCCTCAGAGCACCTTCCACTGAGGATACGGTGGACAGATAGATGCCCCATCTTGGCTGCCCACAGTCACCAGACCCTTGCCCATGGACTGCTTCACCTGTCCTGGTGTGTAAAGGAGAGGACTTAATGTGGGGTTCTTCTGTGGCTCACCCTCCACAGTCCTCGCTTTGCCTCCCTTACCTGACAGATGGGCTCACATAACCTCTTCCCAGCAGGCTGGACAAATGGCCCCTGCTGGGCAGGGCCAGCGAGGACGGCCACAGCGCTGCACCGCTGGGGGAGGGCTTCCTCTCCAGCAAAAACTTAATTTCAGGCTTAATGCTGAACAGTTATTTTCAGAGGTACTTTAGGAAGGGTCCTGGCTCTCAGTTACTTCTGAAAATGTTTCTCAGAATTGAACATTTCATACCAGCATTTCATTCCAGCAGCTTCTTGCCCCACTGACTGCCTCCACCCCCTTGCTCCACCAGGCTCTCCCGCATGGAGCTTTGTTGAGGATTGGAGAGGCTTGAGTTTAGCTAAGGATCAAAGATCAAACATCCTGGTCTGCCTGGCCCTCACCACACACACCTGAGTTTATGCTCACCCAGGCACAAACACTGAAGGAGCTACCACAAAGACACCGCTTGAGGCAACTTTGAAGATACTTAACCAAACAGCTTTCCTGGAAGCAGATTTCCTGAAGGGACTGGAATGCGGGGGAGAGGAGGGCAGTCAGACGGCGGCCAAAACTGCCCCTCCCTGCTAACTCCACACCATCCTGGCTGCCCAGGCCCCCATCCCACACACTCCTTTGATGAGAACCTTGAGGGTGAATCCTCTCATAGCACACTGT
Source organism: Tragulus kanchil (assembly GCA_022376925.1). Taxonomy (NCBI): domain Eukaryota; kingdom Metazoa; phylum Chordata; class Mammalia; order Artiodactyla; family Tragulidae; genus Tragulus; species Tragulus kanchil. The sequence goes on along the minus strand of JAIOJX010000029.1, from coordinate 47,652,640 downwards.
GTTTTCCAGATATGTGTGTAATTATTTTCCTCACATCTGTCACCCTCATTGGAATTAAACTCTTCAAGGCCTGGAATATGGTCTGTGTTATTTACCACTATATCCTTGTTGCTTTGAATAGTGTCTGACACTTGGTAGGGGCACATAAAATATATATGTTCCATGAGTGAGGGCAGCCTGAAATGTCCAGGAGAAGGACAGTGCTCTAGTACCCTGGCGTGTCCAGTGTCCAGACCCACTCTAGGGCCTCAGAGCACCTTCCACTGAGGATACGGTGGACAGATAGATGCCCCATCTTGGCTGCCCACAGTCACCAGACCCTTGCCCATGGACTGCTTCACCTGTCCTGGTGTGTAAAGGAGAGGACTTAATGTGGGGTTCTTCTGTGGCTCACCCTCCACAGTCCTCGCTTTGCCTCCCTTACCTGACAGATGGGCTCACATAACCTCTTCCCAGCAGGCCAGGACCTTGGCTCCCTGGGCTTCCCAAAAAGGACAGACCATTTCATGTTTATTTTTGGCTGTGAGGCATGTGGGATCTTTGTTCCTTGACCAAGGATTGAACCCGCGCTCCCAGTGGTAGAAGAGTGGACTCTTAACCACTGAACCCCCAGGGAAGTCCTAAGAAGAGCCCCCTTAGCCTCTAGGTCAGGAGGAGTCAAGCTGGTGATAGGTATGGGGAGGAGGGGAAGGTGTGACAGTGATTTAAAAAAAAAAGACACCAGTGAACAGAAGCAGCTCAGATATCAGGCTCCTCCCCTGTTACTCTTCCCAGCCTCACTTTTTCATCCATAAATAGGATTTGTTCTTGTGAATGTGCCTTGAAACCAATATAACAGAAGATAATGCGACAGACCCTGGAGCTGGGCTATCTGGAGTAAAATGTCAGCCGTGCTGAGAGACTACATGACCTTGAGCCAGTCACTGAATCTCTCTTTGCCTTGTTTTTCTCTCTGTCAGTGGGGAAGAATCATGGTGGATTCTGTGTGCGAATTCATGTTTCTGACACTGGGTGAGGGTGCAGTCATTCTTAGCAAGGCTTGTGATGATCCAACACAACGCCGAATGTGAGCACAGTTCCCAGAGTCAAAGCTGCTGTGGGAATACGAGGAAAGAGGGGAGTACTGCTTTGGAAATGCTGAAGGCACAGCTTCCCTCCCACATTTGTTTGGGCGGGCGACAGTTTACTTATTTAATGTTAAGCTAGAAGATGCACCAATGTGTGTAATTATTTTCCTCACATCTGTTCGGTCTCTCAAGTAACCCTTTGGCTTTGAATAGTGTCTGACACTTGGTAGGGGCACATAAAATATATATGTTCCATGAGTGAGGGCAGCCTGAAATGTCCAGGAGAAGGACAGTGCTCTAGTACCCTGGCGTGTCCAGTGTCCAGACCCACTCTAGGGCCTCAGAGCACCTTCCACTGAGGATACGGTGGACAGATAGATGCCCCATCTTGGCTGCCCACAGTCACCAGACCCTTGCCCATGGACTGCTTCACCTGTCCTGGTGTGTAAAGGAGAGGACTTAATGTGGGGTTCTTCTGTGGCTCACCCTCCACAGTCCTCGCTTTGCCTCCCTTACCTGACAGATGGGCTCACATAACCTCTTCCCAGCAGGCCAGGACCTTGGCTCCCTGGGCTTCCCAAAAAGGACAGACCATTTCATGTTTATTTTTGGCTGTGAGGCATGTGGGATCTTTGTTCCTTGACCAAGGATTGAACCCGCGCTCCCAGTGGTAGAAGAGTGGACTCTTAACCACTGAACCCCCAGGGAAGTCCTAAGAAGAGCCCCCTTAGCCTCTAGGTCAGGAGGAGTCAAGCTGGTGATAGGTATGGGGAGGAGGGGAAGGTGTGACAGTGATTTAAAAAAAAAAGACACCAGTGAACAGAAGCAGCTCAGATATCAGGCTCCTCCCCTGTTACTCTTCCCAGCCTCACTTTTTCATCCATAAATAGGATTTGTTCTTGTGAATGTGCCTTGAAACCAATATAACAGAAGATAATGCGACAGACCCTGGAGCTGGGCTATCTGGAGTAAAATGTCAGCCGTGCTGAGAGACTACATGACCTTGAGCCAGTCACTGAATCTCTCTTTGCCTTGTTTTTCTCTCTGTCAGTGGGGAAGAATCATGGTGGATTCTGTGTGCGAATTCATGTTTCTGACACTGGGTGAGGGTGCAGTCATTCTTAGCAAGGCTTGTGATGATCCAACACAACGCCGAATGTGAGCACAGTTCCCAGAGTCAAAGCTGCTGTGGGAATACGAGGAAAGAGGGGAGTACTGCTTTGGAAATGCTGAAGGCACAGCTTCCCTCCCACATTTGTTTGGGGCGGGGCGACAGTTTACTTATTTAATGTTAAGCTAGAAGATGCACCAAAGGAAGGTGACAAACTGAAACCACCAACCGTTTGAGCTGTAGGCTGCACTGAAACGTGTGGCTGGTGCAGATGGTGAGGTCCTGGGCAGGCCCACTTCCTCCCTGCGTGCCACCGGTCTTCCTCATACCAGCCGCTTCCCAAAGCAACAGGAAGTGGGGCCAGGAACGCTTCAGGGTGTGTGCGGAGAGGCTTGGGCCGGAGGTTCACAGCTGCCAGAGTGAGAACAGAAGCCTTCCAGGTCTTCAGTGGGCCCCGGGGCCACCCGTGCAGTAACCTCTGCCCTCTCCCTGCCTGGCCTGCCCAGCATGGGTTTGAAGCAGAGTCCCCACCCAGGCTTTTTTGTCTTGAGGTTGCAAGCCACTGTACACAAGGCGTCCGGCCTGCGAGAGGCAGGCTGGAGAAGAGAGCGGAATCTTTTCTCAACGGAAATGCAGTTGTGGTTTTGAGACGTTCACTTCACATCTGTGGTTGGCGTTTCCCAGGGTTCTCAGAGGTGAACACAGGGTCAGTCCGATGTCGTCGAATAAGGTTCTCCAGTGACCCTAGCAACAGGCTTCGCTGCCCATTGGCTGCCACTGCTGCTGCCAGCCAATGAGACCTCGCCCAGGCCAGTGCTGCCGTTTCCTCATGTGCCGGCATCCAGCTGCTCCCTGTCAGAAACTGCTGCCCTTTGGAGCAGCACAGATGGTAGAGAGCTCGGGGCAAAGGTACCAGGGTAGCAGGACTGCCTGGGTGCCTGCCTGCATTTCAGAGTCCACCCGGCTAGCACGCCCTTGAGTCTCCGCTCGGCACCGGTCCGCAGCCTCAGGGGGTTCTGCCGTGGCCCCTGAGCACATGAATCTCTCTTTGCCTTGTTTTCTCTGTCAGTGGGGAAGAATCATGGTGGATTCTGTGCGAAGTTTCTGACACTGGGTGATGGTGCAGTCATTCTTAGCAAGGCTTGTGATGATCCAACACAACGCCGAATGTGAGCACAGTTCCCAGAGTCAAAGCTGCTGTGGGAATACGAGGAAAGAGGGGAGTACTGCTTTGGAAATGCTGAAGGCACAGCTTCCCTCCCACATTTGTTTGGGGCGGGGCGACAGTTTACTTATTTAATGTTAAGCTAGAAGATGCACCAAAGGAAGGTGACAAACTGAAACCACCAACCGTTTGAGCTGTAGGCTGCACTGAAACGTGTGGCTGGTGCAGATGGTGAGGTCCTGGGCAGGCCCACTTCCTCCCTGCGTGCCACCGGTCTTCCTCATACCAGCCGCTTCCCAAAGCAACAGGAAGTGGGGCCAGGAACGCTTCAGGGTGTGTGCGGAGAGGCTTGGGCCGGAGGTTCACAGCTGCCAGAGTGAGAACAGAAGCCTTCCAGGTCTTCAGTGGGCCCCGGGGCCACCCGTGCAGTAACCTCTGCCCTCTCCCTGCCTGGCCTGCCCAGCATGGGTTTGAAGCAGAGTCCCCACCCAGGCTTTTTTGTCTTGAGGTTGCAAGCCACTGTACACAAGGCGTCCGGCCTGCGAGAGGCAGGCTGGAGAAGAGAGCGGAATCTTTTCTCAACGGAAATGCAGTTGTGGTTTTGAGACGTTCACTTCACATCTGTGGTTGGCGTTTCCCAGGGTTCTCAGAGGTGAACACAGGGTCAGTCCGATGTCGTCGAATAAGGTTCTCCAGTGACCCTAGCAACAGGCTTCGCTGCCCATTGGCTGCCACTGCTGCTGCCAGCCAATGAGACCTCGCCCAGGCCAGTGCTGCCGTTTCCTCATGTGCCGGCATCCAGCTGCTCCCTGTCAGAAACTGCTGCCCTTTGGAGCAGCACAGATGGTAGAGAGCTCGGGGCAAAGGTACCAGGGTAGCAGGACTGCCTGGGTGCCTGCCTGCATTTCAGAGTCCACCCGGCTAGCACGCCCTTGAGTCTCCGCTCGGCACCGGTCCGCAGCCTCAGCTTGGTGGCCTGCTCTCTGCTTGCCAGGATGAGTTGCTTCCTCCCACTCCCACCATGCCCTAGCTTGGAACTCCATAGTTCCTATTTCATAGTTCTGCCCATTCCTCCTTTGTGCCAGGCACGTCGTTAAACTCCTTATACTCAATTATCTCTTTCAACTCTCTCAGTAACTCTGTGAGTGAATTAACTCCATTTTACAGATGAGGAAACTGAGGCTAAAGAAGATAACTGGCCTGGTGTTGTACGACTAAGTAGGGAAGCCACAGTTTAAGCAAACCCAGATCCCACGCTGTTAACTGTCATACTCTATTGTCCGTTGCTCAGTGTTTGCATCTGTGGCATGGGACGCTAACACCTACCTCACGGGTTTGGGGTGAGGATTACATGGAATGTCTTCTGTGCGGGAGCCTAGTGCAGAGTGGTGGCTTGTCCAGTCGCACTCCTCAGCACCTGTGGCCTGGGTGCCTGAGAGGTGTGCAGCCTGCACGTTCCTCTCCCACGGAGTGTGGTGCTGAAACATTGAGGTTTGTGAATCGGACTTCTCTGTAGTCCTCGTGTTCGGTTTCTACTTCCTCATTCTCAGCCTCCTCCCACCCTCACCCAACTGCATCACTAAAGTAGTGAGAGGCCCAGCCTGTGGCTGCCAGAGGGGACAAGATGGCTGGGCTGGAGAGGACAAGTTTGGATGACAGAAGGTGGGCCGGTCAGATATAAGGGCAGGCATCCCTCGCTTCCTCTGTCTCAGGTAGAAACGTTTTCAGAATTGAAAAATACATAAACGATCTGGTAACAGTGAAAATACATGTACCCTATAATCCAGTAACCCCACTTCTCAGAATGTGCTATAGCCAAGTCTCAGCCCTGTGCCGTACAGTATTCATACAGCACCAGAAAGAGTCCAGATGCCCATCAACCCTGGAGAATGCAGATAAACTGTGCACTGTTCCTGCAGTGAGCATGAAGGAGCCACAGCCACCCGTGATGCTGCAGTCTTAGACACTAATACTGTAGTAATACAGCGACTCTCCTCAACATAATGTGCAAATGAAACCGCAAAAGAATACACACAGTGTGGTTCCTTTCATGAAAAGTTTAACAGCTGGCAAAACTCGTTGTATTGTTTAAGGGGATATGCAGAGGATGTAAAACTATACAAAGCACAGAAATTGCGACAAAAGTCAATTTAGTCATGACCACAGGGGAGGGTTGGGGTTGCCAGGCACGTCGTTAAACTCCTTATACTCTTCCCAACTCTCTCAGTAACTCTGTGAGTGAATTAACTCCATTTTACAGATGGAAACTGAGGCTAAAGAAGATAACTGGCCTGGTGTTGTACGACTAAGTAGGGAAGCCACAGTTTAAGCAAACCCAGATCCCACGCTGTTAACTGTCATACTCTATTGTCCGTTGCTCAGTGTTTGCATCTGTGGCATGGGACGCTAACACCTACCTCACGGGTTTGGGGTGAGGATTACATGGAATGTCTTCTGTGCGGGAGCCTAGTGCAGAGTGGTGGCTTGTCCAGTCGCACTCCTCAGCACCTGTGGCCTGGGTGCCTGAGAGGTGTGCAGCCTGCACGTTCCTCTCCCACGGAGTGTGGTGCTGAAACATTGAGGTTTGTGAATCGGACTTCTCTGTAGTCCTCGTGTTCGGTTTCTACTTCCTCATTCTCAGCCTCCTCCCACCCTCACCCAACTGCATCACTAAAGTAGTGAGAGGCCCAGCCTGTGGCTGCCAGAGGGGACAAGATGGCTGGGCTGGAGAGGACAAGTTTGGATGACAGAAGGTGGGCCGGTCAGATATAAGGGCAGGCATCCCTCGCTTCCTCTGTCTCAGGTAGAAACGTTTTCAGAATTGAAAAATACATAAACGATCTGGTAACAGTGAAAATACATGTACCCTATAATCCAGTAACCCCACTTCTCAGAATGTGCTATAGCCAAGTCTCAGCCCTGTGCCGTACAGTATTCATACAGCACCAGAAAGAGTCCAGATGCCCATCAACCCTGGAGAATGCAGATAAACTGTGCACTGTTCCTGCAGTGAGCATGAAGGAGCCACAGCCACCCGTGATGCTGCAGTCTTAGACACTAATACTGTAGTAATACAGCGACTCTCCTCAACATAATGTGCAAATGAAACCGCAAAAGAATACACACAGTGTGGTTCCTTTCATGAAAAGTTTAACAGCTGGCAAAACTGCGTTGTATTGTTTAAGGATATATGCAGAGGAGGTAAAACTATACAAAGCACAGAAATTGCGACAAAAGTCAATTTAGTCATGACCACAGGGGAGGGTTGGGGTTGTGGTTAGGAGGGGCTTAGGGATCTTTGAGGGTGTTGCCATTGTTTCATCTCTTGATACAGATACTTGCTTTGTATCTTACACTTATTGCACTGAACATGCACTTTGTGCATTTTTCTGCATGATTATTGCTTTGAAATTTAAAAGAAAAAAAAAGGTGTGCATATGTCAGTTCCATCTCTGAACAGTGAGTGCAGTGAATGGACAAGACAGCAAAACGAGCTCTACCCGCATGTGAGCCTTTCTTGGAACAGCATTCGAGAGTTCTACACTTTGCTGAACCACAGCTGGGTTGTGGTACTGCAGATGAGGAAGGAATGAAATGCCCTCATGGAGTTTTGGACCGGAGGCTATCCTTTGACATATCATTGCAGCCGGGGGAGATGGGCCAGTGGTTGTGGCAACAGGGGTTGATCATATCCATGGTCAAGACCTGGCTGAACTTGAAGGGATCTTAAGAGGCAGAAGGACACAGGCAAAGACCATAGCCAGGACTCAGCCTGCTTGATCCCCAGAGAGAGCTGATTCAGCTGGAGCTCCCATCCCAGGATCCCTCTTCAGGGATGTGTGTGTCCGTTGATTCTCTGCTGTATGCCTGACCCCTTCAGGTTACCAGAAGAAAATGGCCCTCAGCAGTGACTGAGACAGGGCCTTACAGGATGTACAACAAAGAGTCTTGAGGCTACAGGAGGAGGCTTTCCTGACTCCACCTCCGAGGGCGGTGGCATTTCCAAGGAGGCAATCTTGCTACATTCATGCTTATTTCTCTAGCATGGAGCAGTCTGTGAATGGTTGTATCAATCTTTATGTAGACTATATGGTGTAGAGAGTCAGGTCTCATCCGGTCCCAGAGAGGCAGCCTGCCGGGTACCCTGCTTCTCTAGTCCAACTCCAGACCCCCCAGCCAGCCACAGCAGATCTCCTCAGGAGCCTCCAGGGCTCTGGCCCAGTGATGGCAGCCCATCAGGCATTACAGATCACCCCCGTGTTTTTGTTTTTTTGTTTTTTAATTTTTATTTTCCAAGCTAAATATCACCAGTTTCCACAACCGTTTGTCTTATAGCCCTCAGTATTTTGGTTATCCAGTCTGGAGAGGCAGTAAAAGTATTCAGACACAGTCTGAATAGGCAGAACCATGGATTCAGGTGGCAAATTTGGGTTTGTGTGTTCTGACAGTCAGTCTCTTCAAGCTGTGATGGTGACAGCTGGTGGCGTGTCCTTGGGCGTGGTAGGAAGGTTCATGGTTACCACTGAGCATCTTTCTTTCTCTGGTGTTCTCATAACCTTTACATAGACACTTTTTTTGATGTAAAACCCCAGGCTGTAACCCTTGTCACAGTGTCATATTTTCTCCTCAGCTCTCCCAGAGATTCCCGGAGAGTTGGCTAAAGGTAAGAACTCCATAGATATGGGCTCCTATCATTTACTTGATTGTTTTCTTTATTTGAATGGACAAACGCAATTTCAGTGTCATTTATTGAGCACGCACTACATGTCAGGTACTGCTAGATGCTGGGATATATCAGTGAACGGAAGAGGCCTGTGCCTGCCCCCAAGTGCCCACCCCTGAGCTCCCAGACACTCTGGAAAGACCTCTTGATTGAATGGTAGAGCTTGTGATCCACACCACCGCCAACAGACATTCAGACACTCACTATTCAGAATACATCCTCCCTGCCTTCCAGAGCTGGAATGTGGGAATTATTGAGAAAGACACCAGTGTGAGGGTGAAAAAAACACTGGACCTAAACTGTCTAGAGATCAAGTCCTAGCTCTGCCACAAACCCACTGTGTGACCATGCAGGAGTTGGCTTGACCTTTCTGAGCCTCAGTAATCTCATCAGTTATATGGAAATAACAATTCCTCCTTCCTCAGAGGCAAAAGATGATCAAATAGAGTCACTACACTGCACGACTCCAGGGGGTGCCATTCAGACTTCAGTCTCTGCAGGTGCTGGTGGCCTGGGATTAAATGAAACCACTTTTGCTCATTCGTGTGACCTAAAGTTAATAGTCGATGACTGGTAGCTATTGTTATATACAAGTTAAGGGGAGCAGGGTTCACTGCAAACCAGCAGGCTGCACACGATTTGGCAAGGCTTTGTTCTTCAAGGAAGGGCAGGGCTCTGGTGAGGTACAGACTGTGATACAGGCAACTGCCAGAAGGCAGCGACTCCCAGGGCAGATCTGGCAGAAAGGAAGCTGGTGAGGGAAGTGGTTAGGAATTCTCTAGGAATAGAGAAGTCCCTGGAAGCTGGGCATGGAGCCGGAATGGACGTGACTAAGATGAATAATTATTGAGCTGTAGGAGAATCCTAGAGATCAACTTGTCCAGCATCCAGTCTCACCAGGCCAGCAGAGGCCAGGGAGGGAAAGTAGTTGAATCTCGGAGGTTCTGCAGCAAGGATCAGAGCAAGGACTCCTGCCAGTGCAGCACCCAGCTCAAATGACCCTTTCAGCCCAGAGTGTGGTTCCACAAAAAAAAATCCTGGCATTTTTCATATATAATTTTTATATATAATATATAATTTTTTCTAACTGTAAATGTACTTATAGGTCATTGTAGAGCATTTTTAAGTTATAGCAATATAAAAAAGAAAATATAATCACCTACAGTCCTACCAACCAAAGATACCACCATTAGTATTCTGGTGCATTTCTTCCAGTAGGTATCCACATGTAAAATTATATATATGTTATATTGAAATTTATTGTGTATAGTTTCATGTTCCCCCTTTGCCCTGTAAAATGGTGAGTGTTTTATGAGAAAGAAGAACTATGTTTTATGCAAAATAAACTCTAGAAAACTTCTTTGCTTAGGGAAAAAAAGGTGCAAAGCCTGGGTCTGTGGTGGGTAGGACATCCTGTGGGCTGCAGGGTGGCTCTGTCTCACGTCCGGTCTGAGCTCTGAGGTGGCAGCTCAGAGGAAGACAAGTCCTCCTCTCCTCTCCTGCCCAGGCTGCAGCCTCCTGCCTGTGGGCAAGGCAGAGTTGATGAGTCTGCACTCAGCCTTCCTTCCCTGATACAGGATATGTGGTCATCCACTCCATACAAAAGTCTGTGGGGCTGTGATCGTTATTACAGACAGTTGTTGTCATTAATGACAACAGCATCTCAGTCTGGGCAGCACAGCATTTCCTCAGGCATGCTCTTACCCGAGACTCACACACATGGTGAGGCAGGTGAGACAAGAGCTGCTCGACCCATTGTGCAGATGAAGAAGCAGGCCCCAGGAGATTTAGTGCCTTATTTGAGGCCATGCAGCCACACAGTAACAAAAGCATGGATTTTATGAAGATGTGCCTGACATTCACTTTGGTGATTTTTCTTTTCCTCTAAACTTTTTTTCCCTCTAGTCCTAGCTTTTCCTAAGCTAAAATGAATCCCCTTACTGAGGCTAAAGACTGAGAGAGCTGTGCGCATTATGGCTGTGTGGGAAGGACACAGAATGCTACCCTGGGAGTTTTAAGCCAAGTGCTGTTGGCTCTGACTGAGTATGCTGGGTGACCTGACCTCAGGGCAGCACTTCAGGACTGTTCGGAGCCGGCACCAGCGGAGGCTTGAGGAGTGGGTTTAGGGAGGCAGCTGCTTCCTGTGGGCTTGTCTGGCGAAGGCGCTACTCTTCAGCGCCCGGCCATGGGGCCCATTCCTGCCCAGGGCTCCAGGAGTCACAGTGTCTCTCAGAACAGAGCCGGCTCTTTCCCAGAGGAACTGTGGGACTCCGTGGGGCTGACTCTAACCAAGGGATTTTGAGCAGTTACATCCCTCAAGTGGGCTTGTCATAGTAAATGACCCTAAGTTCAGTGACTGGCCCCCAATTATATATATGTTATATTGAAGGAAGTCACCCCTGTAAAATGGTGAGTGTTTTATGAGAAAGAAGAACTATGTTTTATGCAAAATAAACTCTAGAAAACTTCTTTGCTTAGGGAAAAAAAGGTGCAAAGCCTGGGTCTGTGGTGGGTAGGACATCCTGTGGGCTGCAGGGTGGCTCTGTCTCACGTCCGGTCTGAGCTCTGAGGTGGCAGCTCAGAGGAAGACAAGTCCTCCTCTCCTCTCCTGCCCAGGCTGCAGCCTCCTGCCTGTGGGCAAGGCAGAGTTGATGAGTCTGCACTCAGCCTTCCTTCCCTGATACAGGATATGTGGTCATCCACTCCATACAAAAGTCTGTGGGGCTGTGATCGTTATTACAGACAGTTGTTGTCATTAATGACAACAGCATCTCAGTCTGGGCAGCACAGCATTTCCTCAGGCATGCTCTTACCCGAGACTCACACACATGGTGAGGCAGGTGAGACAAGAGCTGCTCGACCCATTGTGCAGATGAAGAAGCAGGCCCCAGGAGATTTAGTGCCTTATTTGAGGCCATGCAGCCACACAGTAACAAAAGCATGGATTTTATGAAGATGTGCCTGACATTCACTTTGGTGATTTTTCTTTTCCTCTAAACTTTTTTTCCCTCTAGTCCTAGCTTTTCCTAAGCTAAAATGAATCCCCTTACTGAGGCTAAAGACTGAGAGAGCTGTGCGCATTATGGCTGTGTGGGAAGGACACAGAATGCTACCCTGGGAGTTTTAAGCCAAGTGCTGTTGGCTCTGACTGAGTATGCTGGGTGACCTGACCTCAGGGCAGCACTTCAGGACTGTTCGGAGCCGGCACCAGCGGAGGCTTGAGGAGTGGGTTTAGGGAGGCAGCTGCTTCCTGTGGGCTTGTCTGGCGAAGGCGCTACTCTTCAGACGCCCGGCCATGGGGCCCATTCCCTGCCCAGGGCTCCAGGAGTCACAGTGTCTCTCAGAACAGAGCCGGCTCTTTCCCAGAGGAACTGTGGGACTCCGTGGGGCTGACTCTAACCAAGGGATTTTGAGCAGTTACATCCCTCAAGTGGTGTCCCAGTATTGCTGCTATAGTAAATGACCCTAAGTTCAGTGACTGAAAACAACACAAATGTATTCTATTCCTATACGTCAGAAATATAAAAATGGGCCTTACTGAATTAAACTTGAGCTGTCAGCAGGGCTGCATTCCTTTCTGGGGGCTCTCATAGAGAATCAGCTTCCTTGGCCATTCCAGCGTTTAGAGACCACTTGCATTCCTTGCCTGGTAGCCCCTTCCTCTGTCTTCAAAGCCAACAACGGCTGGCCAAGTCTTTCACATAATGCTGTCTCCCTGATTCTGAGTCTTCAGCCTCCTCCTTCATTTAAGGACTCTTGCAATTACACTCATCCTATCCAGATAATTGAGAATAATCTCTTTATTTCAAGGTGAGCTCATTGGCATCCTTAATTACCCCATTGCCCTGTAACATTACATATCCACAGATCCCATGCATTAAGATGTGGATGTTTTTATTTCCACCATGGACCATTATTCTGCCTACTCCAAGGTTCTCCAAGGTTCCCGTTTTCAGGCACAGCAAGCTGGACTGGACCAGACCACAGTCAGGATGAACCTACCCTTATTAGAAGAGGTCCTTAATGCCTTGGTCCTCTCCCACCTGTTCTGCTTCTCCCTCAGCTCAACCTGTCCTGGATTCCTCACATCCCACCATCTGCTCCCAGTCTTAGGTAGAGAGGAGTTAGGCAGGAAGCACCAGGGTGTATGGATATGGAAGAAGCGGGTGCAAGACTGGATGCAGCAGAGCTGTAGGAAGCCCTGGGGGCTGAGCCCTCCTATGCAAAGGCCTGGACTTCCAAGAACTGGGGCCAGAGCCTAGTCTGGATCACTCAGGCACTGAGGTCTAAGGGTAGGCAGCCTGGAGGGGCAGGCAGCCAAGTTTTGAAACCTCTCTACCTCAGCATCCCTGGCTGCCCTTGACGGCCAGAGCTCACCTGGCCCCTTTCTTCAGTGTAACTGTTTGTCTGCCTTTACTCGTTCCCTTTCCCCACTCCTTCCCTGACCTCAGGCTGGAACTCTGTGGGGGTCTGGAGGGAGCCCTGGGCCCTGCAGTACCTCTGTCCCTGGGCAGCATGCCTCCTGAGGTGTCTCAGGGATCTCTAGAAGGGCCTGTGGGCAGTGCAGAGAAGGAGGGGCTGGGCAAGGTCTTTGGCCCTCCAAGCAAAGTGACCAACTCACCACAGTTGACCCAGGATTTTCTCAGTTTTAGCATTGAAGATTCCCCTGCATCCCACGAAACTCATCTGGCCTGAGCAACCTGGGACAGTCAGTCATCCTGCCTCTAAAGCCCTTTGCCCTTCCTAATCTACTCTAGATTACCTGGGCATCTTGGCCCTTTGGACTCTTTGATGCTAACCTCTGTGCCATGACTGGGAGCATAGATCTGGGGGGCTGGGAAAGGGCCCCAAGCGAGGGCTGGGGAGGCACAGATCCCAGCTTGCAGTGTTCCCAGCAGAGGCAGCACTCCTGGACCGGCGCCATGTGTCTGCATGGGACAGAGCGCCTAAGTATGTGCACAGGGGAGTGAAAAATTGTGCTTCTACTCAGTCTCTATAAACATTTAACAGCCTGATTACATTGGGGTGGTGTATTACAGGTGGCTTTAATTAATATTTCTATTTACTCGTCTGTATTTCTTAACTCTGTACAATTAAACCATGTTCTTTTTCACTTGTGTACATTTTTAATAAAAGAAAGTAATTAATGACTCAGCCTTCCATCTCCAGCAGTCCTGCTGAGGGACACAGATGGTTGTGCTGCATGCCGTGGGACACAGTGGCCCTTGTTCTGGGGCCTTTGGCTGCTGGTCGGGTCACGGTCCATTCTGCTCAAGGCTGTCATGCAGGGTCAGAGCTTGTTACCACTCTGTGCCCGCCCCGTCTCTCAGCCTGCTCCCTGCACCCGAGTGCAGGCTTGATTGTCCCCCGAGGGAGGACTCAGAGGAGTCAGGTGGACAGTGGGTAGAGCAGGTGAGCAGATGCTAACTGCAGGGCTTTGCTGACCCAGCATTTTGTGAGAAATGTTCGCAAATGCCAATCCTGCCCGAACAGGATCTCCTCCCGTGAGAACGTGGCGGAGATGAGCTGCTTGTCTTGGTGGAGCTTCCAGTCTGGTAGGAGAGTCTGGGCACATGGGGAGCAGCAGACAGGAAGGGGAGAGGCACTGGCTGGTGAGGTTTTGCCTGTGTGAGCCATCAGATATGGGAGGGCCCCAGGACCGCATCGCATGTGTCTCAGTCTGGCCAGAGATAGAAACTGGGGTCTTCCCAAGCATCCTGAGGAAGTCCTCCCACGTGAGGGGCGGATGGTCTCCTTGCTAGCTCATGACAGAAGGGTGGTAATGAACTGTTCAGAGTCTTAGAAGTTTGGACACCCTTCAGGCCCTCCTCCGCCACACACCCCCTCCACCGGGCAGGCCCAGAAGGAGCACTGGGAGGGGAGCCCTGAGAACCCAAGGAAGCGGCTACCTCCCACCTCCCCCAGGCAAGGGCAGCAACCCCCACCCCTGTTCACTGTCATCCTTGTATGGGCAACATGAAAGGACATCTTGACTTTCTCTCAGTTTTAAGGAAAGTAATTGCTCTTCTGGTCCAATGAGTCCCTCCCTCTCTGCTCACCTCAGATCCCTAAACACCAGCTCCACACACCCGCACAACTTCCTTGTTCTATGAAGTCGGCTTTCTCAGAGAAGCCTGGCGCACAGCTCCCCACCACCCCCACCCCAGGACGCGGGTGGCCTGGGCCACTTACTTTGCTCCTGAACTCTGATCCCAGGCGTACCCCTTCACCTATCTGAGCAAAGGTGTGGCTGGATTTTTTTTTTTTTTTTTTTAAGAATCTTCATCTTTATTTATTTATTTTAGGGGGAGCGGGTTGGGGAGGAAGGGAGGCGGGTGGGCCACTTCTATTGGTCTTTCATTTATCTATTTTTCATCCATCTTTGTTCTTTGGCCGGTGTGGGCCTCCCATCGCAGTGGCCACTGTTGTCGCAGAGCACCTGCTCTGGGCACATGTGCTCCAGAGCTCCGGCTCGGCAATTGGACACATCCGTCCAGCCGCTCCGCGGCACGTGGAATCTTCCCAGGCCAGGGGTAGAACCGGCGCCCCTTGCACTGTGAGGCGGTGTCCTTACCCACTGGACCACCAGGAAAGCCCGTGACTGGATATTTTTAACTGCTGTACACCTGCCTAGTTCTGGGCAGATTTGGATTAGCAGTGCGAGGGAGAAGTTGGTAGTAGAACCAGACACCCACACCCATCTGGCTGGTAAGGGAGAAGGAAAGGCAGAAACAGAAGCACCCAGGCCAGTCAAAGGGCAGAGGGCTAGAAATAGAAGTGAGTGGCACCCTGGTTCTCTCTGCGGGGTCCACAGGGCGAGGGCGGCCTTCCCTGAAGGAAACTTTCCAATGAGGCTGAGAGCCCACCTGATGTAGGGCAGCCACCGGCCAGCTGTCAGAGGTGCTGGGTGTTCTCAGGGGTCACAAAGCCAGGATTAGACTCAAAAGAGCCAGAAGGCGGCCCCAGCCATGTGGCTGCAAGTCAGGATGCACCCTGGGTGGGCTCTGCTCACTCACACCAGCGTCCAGATCTCAGAGGGACCCAAGGGCTTAACAAAGGGTCTGATTTACAGCGGAACAAGAGAGACCCAGTTGCCCTGCTCAGGCAGAAACACAGCTGAAAACATCCTCTTGGATCCCTAGAGCTGAGCTAAGGCCTTGCAGGCTGGAATCCCCTGGAACTGGGAGCTGGTTCACAGAGACTTGTGGGGCTGAGCTGCTCCCGCGCTGAGGCCAAATTACAGGCCCATCTGTGTTCCATTCCTGAGGGGCCCCACCCACTGAACTGCAGGTGGCCTCCAGGGCATTTGCATCACTTCCCTTTAGGACCAAGTCAAACCTCACCTCCCTGGGGCCCTGGGGCTTGCGGCAGCACAGCCCTGATGCCTGGGGTGGGGGCAGGGAGGTGAAGGCAGAGGTTGCACACACTGTCCAGGGCAGCTGTGGCTCTTGCCACCTTCCTTCTGTCTCTCCAAATGCTTTCTTGGCATGAGGTGCTAGCCACCCCAGGCAGGCTCTCCCAGACTTCTTCCCAAGGCCTCAGTTTCCTCCTCTGTGGGCAGCCTGACATTGTGGAACCAGTCTGGGCTCTGGGCAGACAGCTATGGGTTGGAATCCAGGCCCCATGCTGATTAACTGAATCATCCCAGACAAGCTCCTTGCGCCAGTTGAGTTTTGGTTTCCATGTCTGTGAACAGGGGCTATGGTGGGGTGCTAGTGCCATGGTGCATACAGGGAGCTTGGCATAGCACCCGGTGCAAAGTGAGCACTCAGGCCATGTTGTTGTTACCTAGCTGGACTGTGAGGTCCTTTATGAGTTCTGTTCCTCTAAAAGCTTATGGAGCTGGTTGATGGATGGTGCAGTGAGTGGGCATCGGTCTCTCCCCTTGTCCTCAGTCCCCATGTCCTGGCCTCATTGCCTCCAGTATCTTCCAAATTGAAATAAGTCTCAGCAGACGCCCTCGGCTTGCCTCACTGTGGACCCTACAGAAGTAGGGGATTTGTCTGCAGGGTCACAAAGCCAGGATTAGACTCAAAAGAGCCAGAAGGCGGCCCCAGCCATGTGGCTGCAAGTCAGGATGCACCCTGGGTGGGCTCTGCTCACTCACACCAGCGTCCAGATCTCAGAGGGACCCAAGGGCTTAACAAAGGGTCTGATTTACAGCGGAACAAGAGAGACCCAGTTGCCCTGCTCAGGCAGAAACACAGCTGAAAACATCCTCTTGGATCCCTAGAGCTGAGCTAAGGCCTTGCAGGCTGGAATCCCCTGGAACTGGGAGCTGGTTCACAGAGACTTGTGGGGCTGAGCTGCTCCCGCGCTGAGGCCAAATTACAGGCCCATCTGTGTTCCATTCCTGAGGGGCCCCACCCACTGAACTGCAGGTGGCCTCCAGGGCATTTGCATCACTTCCCTTTAGGACCAAGTCAAACCTCACCTCCCTGGGGCCCTGGGGCTTGCGGCAGCACAGCCCTGATGCCTGGGGTGGGGGCAGGGAGGTGAAGGCAGAGGTTGCACACACTGTCCAGGGCAGCTGTGGCTCTTGCCACCTTCCTTCTGTCTCTCCAAATGCTTTCTTGGCATGAGGTGCTAGCCACCCCAGGCAGGCTCTCCCAGACTTCTTCCCAAGGCCTCAGTTTCCTCCTCTGTGGGCAGCCTGACATTGTGGAACCAGTCTGGGCTCTGGGCAGACAGCTATGGGTTGGAATCCAGGCCCCATGCTGATTAACTGAATCATCCCAGACAAGCTCCTTGCGCCAGTTGAGTTTTGGTTTCCATGTCTGTGAACAGGGGCTATGGTGGGGTGCTAGTGCCATGGTGCATACAGGGAGCTTGGCATAGCACCCGGTGCAAAGTGAGCACTCAGGCCATGTTGTTGTTACCTAGCTGGACTGTGAGGTCCTTTATGAGTTCTGTTCCTCTAAAAGCTTATGGAGCTGGTTGATGGATGGTGCAGTGAGTGGGCATCGGTCTCTCCCCTTGTCCTCAGTCCCCATGTCCTGGCCTCATTGCCTCCAGTATCTTCCAAATTGAAATAAGTCTCAGCAGACGCCCTCGGCTTGCCTCACTGTGGACCCTACAGAAGTAGGGGATTTGTCTGCAGCTCCCCACCCCTAAAAACTCGTCAGAAATGGGTCTCTTGGGAGCTGCCTAGAGCTGGAAAAACCACGTGGCCAACCAGCTATACCCTTGTGCTGCTTAAACTTGGCCTCACAGTCAAGCCCTGGCTGACAAAGACAAGCCCCATGCTGGCCAGTACTTTGACTCCTGGAAAAAGAAGTACATGAGCTCTTCATTCTCCCTCCTGCCCCCTTGACAGCTAGCACAAGTGGGGAAAGGTTAGTGCAGAGTTCTGATGAATTTCAAACTTTGTCATGATGGGAGCATTAGTTGTGTCCAAATTAAGAAGGGCCCCACTGAAAAAAAGGGCATTACGCCTGACAGACAAAAAAGCTTCTTGGGTACTCCAACGGGGCTGCTGAAAAATCCTGTATCCCACTAGCGCAAGGATATTTGGATGTGTGCAAACTGTGAAAGACCAATGGTCCCAGTGACAGAGTGGGTGTGACTCAGCCCCACCCACCTGGGGGCATCACTTTCAGAAGAAAGGACTCCACCTTTGACCAGGCCAGGACTTTTCCCAAGACTCAGTTCTGTCTTTGACAGTCCCCACCCAAGACTTCCAGAGAGATCTGAGCAAGCGCTGAGAGATGTTGAACACAGATGTGTCAACAAGGGATGGTGGACACATGTCTTCTGCCACCATGAGCCTTTGTCTGGGAAGCTAGCATACTAGCCTCTAGCTTTTTCTTACCAAGTGAGCAAAATGAACAGCACCAAATTAAAGTGACACCTTTGGAGTAAGGCGAGGAAACTCCTGTTACTAACCAGAAATGCCCCGAAACGTCTATAGACTTGGCAGGAGTTCTGCTTGGTGTGCCGGAACCTCACTTTGCCAGTTTGTCCCACTGGAAAGTGGTCCTTCATGACAATGATCTTTTCACAATCCCCGCAAAACAGATTGTTCAGTGATCTTCTAGACCCTCTGCCAAGAGCTTCTACCATTCGTGCTTCAACTGAAGTGCTTGGGAGTGAGCCACAGAAGTACTGACGGGTTCTTCAAATGAACTTAAATTAAATTATTATTTCCAAATTTGACCCAGATGATGCTGATATTGCTCCATTTCAGGCCCTGTTTGGCTAATGAGTTAGTGTCAGCTGCCAGCATCCTTGAGTGAGCATTTGGACTTGACCGTTTCTCCTTTTAGGCACGGTGGGGTGTGGGGAGACAGCTCACCAGCCTGGAAGATCTGGCTCCATCTCACACATCTCACAGGTCAGGCCCCTGGGACCCTACTCCCTTGTGCTAGGGAGAGGGATATTTTTGGGCTCTCTCCTGGACATTCCAAGGAGTTGGTTCCAGTTGCCTAGGATGCCTAGGGTATGAAGAGTTGGAGACCAGGACTCTAGAGGCTCCATCTTGGCTCTGGAGATGGGGAGTTAACTGATAGAATTCCTCTCCCATTTTGGTAATCTACAAGTGATAACCTTTGCGTTGTTTGAACCTGAGAGATTTCCACACCTGCCTGGGACTTGAGCACATCCACTGCCTGCTTACCATCAGGGGTTAGTTAGGTCAGAGGACAGAGCTGTCCCTCCTGTTTGCCTTGGGTTGTATCTCTTCCCCTACATACATCCCTCCTCGGTCTGCACTACCTGGCTTCACACTACAGCCGTTCTTAGCTGGAAAAGCCACCCACTAGGCCTTGCCAAGTCCCCAGTTAGAAGCCAAAGGAGGCTGGCCTCCCCAGTCCTATTTTCCACAGTAAGTGGCTGGGCCCTGGAAGAGCTGGAAAGGGCCTTATTCCTCCCTTTCTGTCCCCAGGTGATGTTAACTCTTGAAAACTCCAGGTGGATCTTCAGATGGGCAGAGCTTGAGACTGGTGTCTTATCTAGGCCTCCACACGTAGAATTCCCAGCCAGTAAGAGATCACCTGTTATTCAAGGAATAATACTTCCTGAGCTTTGCAGAGAATGTCAGACTGAACTTTTACCATTTTCCAGTTTTTAAAAAATTTTCCCCTCCACTCAGTCTTCCCTATCCCACACTTTTTCCAGACAGCTTGGCCCAACAAGGGAGATTCTGGGACCAAGAATATGGAAGATGTGTCCACGAGGCTTGGTTTCCCTGAGAGACCCCTTCACTGGTATGGCCTCTTTCCCTGGACAATGCTAGTGATGCCTGCTGGCTTTCCGGGGCCAGCCCGTCTACTGCTGGGTGCTGTTTAGCCCCAGGGCCAGATTGTAGGGAGAAATAAAAGCCCATTTCTAGACCTCTGCCTCTGTAGGCACTGTGACTTAGTCCTTCATTGCCATATATCAGTGATTCCCAACCTGCGGATTTCTGCAACACTGAAAACACTGGTCACACAGAGAAAGATCTTTGTGCATCCTTCACATAGAGAAGGATCTGTGTGCATTAGCCCAGCCAGAACCCTGAAAAGAGATGGAATGGGGACACCTGCTTCACATAAGTTCATCCAAGGTTTTCCTAACACATCTGTGCATGGAGCTGTTTCACAGTGCACTGCAGGCTGATACTCAGCACCAGTTATTACAGACTGCCAAACCGTGAAGTGCTTTAGAACAGTCGAGCAAACAGCTCCTGTCCCGTGTCCCCCAGCCACCCCAGCCCCATCCCCTCAAATCTGCTCCCAATCCAGTATCTACCTGTACTGTCCAATATGGTAGCCACTGGCCATGTGCAGTTTTTTGAATTTTAACTAATTAAATGAAATCTTTAAAATCCATAGAATTCTCTGGCGTCCAGTGATTAGGAGTCCGGACTTCCACTGCCAGGGCCATGGGTTCCGTCCCTGATCTGGGAACCAAGATCTTGCCTTCTTGTAGCACAGCCAAAAACTTAAAAAAAAAAGAGAGAAAAATCCAGTTCCTCCATTATACTGCTCACATTTCAAGTGTTGGGTTTAGCACACGTGACTGTACCACTGCCTACTACAGTGGACGGCACAGAGAATATTCCCGTCACTGCAAAAAATGGACAGCAAGTAATGCTCAACACAGAAGGCCTTAGGGACCTTTATGGGGCTGGTGTCTGTTGTGCTGGTAACCATGCTGTTACCAACTGATAACTTTTTGGAGTAGCACCTGAGTACACTTGCATTTGAGTTTAGCCAGACATTAGAGTTTATGCCACATTCCTCAGAAAAACTGAAAACCTAACACTCCCTAGACCCCAGGAGCCCAAATTCAATGCACAGCTCTGGCTATACGTATAGCCAAGGGCACGTGACTGTATTTACATGAGCATGTGCCACGACTGTCCCTTCTCCTGCCACCTTCACGACCATAACTGAGGATTTCACCAAAGGTGTATGTCATCGCTCACCAAAGTCAAGCTCAGGCAGGATGCCAGAAATGAATCCATAAGAATGTGTCTACAAAAAGTAAAATGATCCATCATTTATCTCTAAATAAAAGGCCATACTCCTTATAAACAATACACTTTTATAAAAATACAAATGTACATATTTACACACTTACACACATGTAGTCACACATGACTTAGTGATCAGATGTTTCCAATTTTAAATCATACCAGGGTGCTCACACTTGCCTCCCTGGGCCTGCTGGGGCTGCTGGGGCCTGCCTGAGGGGGCAGGTGGGTACAGGGCAAGGCACAGTATAAATAAATGCAAAGGCAAAGAGCTTGGGGAAACGTTAGTGTACACCTCTGATCAGAAACGTGGCAAGGTCCACAGAAAAAGTGCCAGGTTTGTTCACAATCCCCTCAGCCAGAGCAGGGAGTAGGGCAGTGCTCCTCTGAGGCGGAGGGGGCAGTGTCCCCGTAGGACCCCATTCTTCCTTCACATTTCACTGGCTTGGAACAGTCCCCGGGGCTCAGCTAGGAAGGGAGGCGGTTCTTTGGGAACAGGATTCACTTAGTGCAATTGTCTCTTAGTGCAGAGCCAGCCCTGGAGTTGGTGCTGTGCTTTCTGAGGTCACTGGTCTGTTCCCTCGGGCCCGCTCCGGGACAGCAAGACCCTCTCCAGGTAGCTGGGCTCAGAGGGGAATGCTGGAGGCCAACTCCTGTCTGAGACCTCCACCTCCAGACACACCAGTCTCAGAACCCCATCTTCCCAGGAGCCAGGGCCAGCTTTACCCCACAAGATGAGCCCAGACCCTGGCTTGCTAGACCCCAAGAGGCCACTATCCCAAGGAGGAAACCTCATCCCTGGTCAGCAGTGGGGTCACACACTGTCATATCAAGGGGCCACAGGATTCCTGCTTCTCTGCACCACAGCCACCATGATGCCAGGTCCTGTCGCCTGAAGGAGTCAGAGTGGGCCAGGGCCTGCCTATGGTGCACAAGGAATGGCCTGGATGGAGGGCAGCCTGCCTGGGGTCAGCAGGCTGTCTAACCAGCTGGCATCCATGTTCTTCAGATCTGAAGATATCAGGCCAATATACCCTAGAAGATGTAGAGAAAGTTGTGTGAGGACTGGGGGTGGAGAGGCAGGTATGTTCTCCCCCGACCCTCCAGCCCCATCTCTGGCAGACATAGACACAGCAGGCCCAGCTGTCCACCCCGCAGCAGCCTCGTCTTAGGCAAACCTGAGGGCCTGGGCGCAGCAGCCAGCCAGACTGCAAGCTCTCTGTACCCAGATGAATTTAAGAAGGATGCTTTACTTCTGCTGCTCTCTGGTCCTGCCCCACACCCTCCATGATTTTCCCATCTTTGAGAAACCACATGGATGCAGGGCCTTCTTACCCCCAGGGCTGTCAACTTCTGGCTCCTCCTTGCAGCTGAAGTCGCCATAGACAGAGGTGGGCTGGGCCCCAGGTTCGTTGAGCAGGTACCCCTTCCCATCCACACTTGTCTGCTGCCACCCTGCAGCAGACTGCTCGAAGAGCTGGGGACAGATAAAAGAGACGCCGTTAGCTCACTTTCAGTACAGACTCACCCTCTGGCCCTGCCACCAGTGAGCCAACGTTCCCCAGCCAGTGATCAGGTCCTTGGCCATTTCCACATTCTCAGATGAATACAGATGTAGAGTGCAGTTAGGACAGAGGCCCAGAGGTGAGGGTCTGCCTGGGGTCTGCAATCCTGCATCTGCCTTCTGGCACAGAACCTCTTAAGTCCTCCCTCTCTACAGGGGAAGGACATACCAACTGGGAGGGTGGCTTCAAGTGACGGTTAACATATTAAGAAAAGACACACCAGTCTCAGAACCCCATCTTCCCAGGAGCCAGGGCCAGCTTTACCCACAAGATGAGCCCAGACCCTGGCTTGCTAGACCCCAAGAGGCCACTATCCCAAGGAGGAAACCTCATCCCTGGTCAGCAGTGGGGTCACACACTGTCATATCAAGGGGCCACAGGATTCCTGCTTCTCTGCACCACAGCCACCATGATGCCAGGTCCTGTCGCCTGAAGGAGTCAGAGTGGGCCAGGGCCTGCCTATGGTGCACAAGGAATGGCCTGGATGGAGGGCAGCCTGCCTGGGGTCAGCAGGCTGTCTAACCAGCTGGCATCCATGTTCTTCAGATCTGAAGATATCAGGCCAATATACCCTAGAAGATGTAGAGAAAGTTGTGTGAGGACTGGGGGTGGAGAGGCAGGTATGTTCTCCCCCGACCCTCCAGCCCCATCTCTGGCAGACATAGACACAGCAGGCCCAGCTGTCCACCCCGCAGCAGCCTCGTCTTAGGCAAACCTGAGGGCCTGGGCGCAGCAGCCAGCCAGACTGCAAGCTCTCTGTACCCAGATGAATTTAAGAAGGATGCTTTACTTCTGCTGCTCTCTGGTCCTGCCCCACACCCTCCATGATTTTCCCATCTTTGAGAAACCACATGGATGCAGGGCCTTCTTACCCCCAGGGCTGTCAACTTCTGGCTCCTCCTTGCAGCTGAAGTCGCCATAGACAGAGGTGGGCTGGGCCCCAGGTTCGTTGAGCAGGTACCCCTTCCCATCCACACTTGTCTGCTGCCACCCTGCAGCAGACTGCTCGAAGAGCTGGGGACAGATAAAAGAGACGCCGTTAGCTCACTTTCAGTACAGACTCACCCTCTGGCCCTGCCACCAGTGAGCCAACGTTCCCCAGCCAGTGATCAGGTCCTTGGCCATTTCCACATTCTCAGATGAATACAGATGTAGAGTGCAGTTAGGACAGAGGCCCAGAGGTGAGGGTCTGCCTGGGGTCTGCAATCCTGCATCTGCCTTCTGGCACAGAACCTCTTAAGTCCTCCCTCTCTACAGGGGAAGGACATACCAACTGGGAGGGTGGCTTCAAGTGACGGTTAACATATTAAGAAAAGATACCTAGCAATTTCAGGTTGAGATAGGGAACTATGCCCATGTCTCCATTTTCTGTGCAGATGGAACTGAGCCCGAGTATAGCTATTACAAAAACTTTTTATATTTGCTTAAAAAAAAAAAAAAAGGCCATCATGTTACAGATCTCAAAGGCTGATTATTGAAACCTGATGTGCATTTCCCGAACTAACAGGACTGGGGCGTGTTGGGGCGGAGGACACAGGCCAGGGACCCAGCACTGATGGTGGCTGAGTCAGAGCTGTCTGAGGCCTGCTCTAGGGCAGCCTGTCAGAAACCCAGCCTCCCTGCCGCCCTCACTTCCACAGTATCTTTCCCACCAGTCAAAGAGGTCACTGGTCCCCAACCACATGGATGACACTTGTAGGACTATGCAGGCCAACATATCACAGCAGCAGCAGCTGCCTACCCTCCAGTTTGGAAGCTCTCACTGTTTCTGTCCCCTCAAAAGGGCACCAGAGGAGGAAGGAAAGGGCTTTACCTTCATGATGTCCTCAGGTATTTTCCCGTCCTCATCCTCGTCTGTTGCAGCTGTGGATGGGGAACAGCAGAGTGGTTGGCTGAGGTCATCCAGGCTCACCCTGAAGTGCCAGCCTACCAGGTCCCCTGCCCCCACCCCCACCCCCCGACACACTGGCCTCCCAGGCAGGATGTCGGCCTGCCATGGAGATTCCAATAGAGAGCGCAGTCCTGGTGACTCAGCCACTCGAACCCTGAAGCCACACCTCCTCCCACCTCTTCCCTCTCCTCTCCAGCCCACCAGTCAGCTCAGGACCAGGTAGAATTCTGAGCATCTTTTCTTCCTCAGGAAACCCCTCCTTGAACCCCAGGAGGCAAGCCAGGCCCCAGAAGCACGAACCTTCAGAGGTGGAGGGCATGGGTGACACCTGAAAGTTGTACAAGTCGCTGGTGCTGTCTGGAATGCGCCACTCGTGGAGAGTGCCACTGGCGGCACCCGGTGATAGTGCTTCAGGACAAAAGAAACAGAGGGTCAGAGCTGGATGCTTTCCTAGCTTGCCAGGACCCCCAGGACTTCCAGGATCCCTACCCCGACCCCGCCAGTCCCAGCCTGCTCCCACAGGCCCCTCCATCCACAAGCTCAGTGTCTCCTACCAACCCATGCGGTCCCCTGCCAGACCCAACCCTCCTCACCTGGAGTGAGGGCCCGTTCAATGTCCAGGTCCTGCCCCATGTAGCCGCGAGCTGTGTAGCTGCTGTGGTCATCAGGCAGGGTGGAGCTACTGAGTCCATCGGAGAAAGTGTCGGGGCTGTATTCCCCACACGGCTGTAGAAAGAGGAAGGAACTCGGGCTCAGGCTCGGTTTGACACTCCTTCCACTGCCCACCCTGACCCTCAGGTGACCAAAGGCCAGGTGGTTAGGATCACACTCACCTTCTTCTTGGCCTTGCTCTTAGCATCTCGGCTGGACTTGGACTTTCTCTCTGTGGGGCAGATAGGCTGTCAGCCCTGGTAGAGGCAGGCATGCCAGCCCCAGCTGCCCTTTCTCCTCCTCTCTCTCCCTGAGGGCTTCCCCAGGACCCAGAGCCCTTTGGGTACCTTTCCTCTGGTTCTTGGTGAGGGGTGGCAGCATCCGGTACACCCGCACAGCTGAACTGCCCTTGTTCCTGCTCTGGTCCTTCACCTCCTCGATATCTGGCAGCGAGTTCATGGCACAGCGAAAGTTGGCCTTCCATGTCTTGGGATCTGGCTCCTTTTCCCCTGCTTTGTATCGGCCTGGCAGGCAGGAAATTGAAGAGGATTATCAGGGCTTTAGGTGGGGATTCTCAGTTGTGCCCTGGTTCGGAAGGACAAAGACAAGGGTGCCCCTAAGCTCCCATGCTGCCAGAGATCTGCAGTGATCAAACCAGCAGGTATTCCTGGGTGATCCAGCTGCAGGCCCTGGGCTTCTCAAATGCCCAGACTTGGCTCAAGTACATCCAGAAAGCCTCAGGGAAGGGCCTAGCCAGAGCACTAGAGAGCCCAAGCCCAAAGTGCTGTCTTTGTCACAGATCATGCCCAGTCTCTCTCTGGCTGTCAGCAGCCAGACAGTAGGGGCTGACTGGGGCTTATCTGATACATCGTTTCAAACATGGGAGAGGACATAGAGTAGGCCTCAAACAACATTTACTGATAGGTGGGCTGAGTGGTCCCAGATGGGCCAAAAGCCCCATCCTTGAAGGATAAAAGAGGCTGCCAACTAGATGGGCCTGGTCCCTCCAGGACCCAACCCTCCTCACCTGGAGTGAGGGCCCGTTCAATGTCCAGGTCCTGCCCCATGTAGCCGCGAGCTGTGTAGCTGCTGTGGTCATCAGGCAGGGTGGAGCTACTGAGTCCATCGGAGAAAGTGTCGGGGCTGTATTCCCCACACGGCTGTAGAAAGAGGAAGGAACTCGGGCTCAGGCTCGGTTTGACACTCCTTCCACTGCCCACCCTGACCCTCAGGTGACCAAAGGCCAGGTGGTTAGGATCACACTCACCTTCTTCTTGGCCTTGCTCTTAGCATCTCGGCTGGACTTGGACTTTCTCTCTGTGGGGCAGATAGGCTGTCAGCCCTGGTAGAGGCAGGCATGCCAGCCCCAGCTGCCCTTTCTCCTCCTCTCTCTCCCTGAGGGCTTCCCCAGGACCCAGAGCCCTTTGGGTACCTTTCCTCTGGTTCTTGGTGAGGGGTGGCAGCATCCGGTACACCCGCACAGCTGAACTGCCCTTGTTCCTGCTCTGGTCCTTCACCTCCTCGATATCTGGCAGCGAGTTCATGGCACAGCGAAAGTTGGCCTTCCATGTCTTGGGATCTGGCTCCTTTTCCCCTGCTTTGTATCGGCCTGGCAGGCAGGAAATTGAAGAGGATTATCAGGGCTTTAGGTGGGGATTCTCAGTTGTGCCCTGGTTCGGAAGGACAAAGACAAGGGTGCCCCTAAGCTCCCATGCTGCCAGAGATCTGCAGTGATCAAACCAGCAGGTATTCCTGGGTGATCCAGCTGCAGGCCCTGGGCTTCTCAAATGCCCAGACTTGGCTCAAGTACATCCAGAAAGCCTCAGGGAAGGGCCTAGCCAGAGCACTAGAGAGCCCAAGCCCAAAGTGCTGTCTTTGTCACAGATCATGCCCAGTCTCTCTCTGGCTGTCAGCAGCCAGACAGTAGGGGCTGACTGGGGCTTATCTGATACATCGTTTCAAACATGGGAGAGGACATAGAGTAGGCCTCAAACAACATTTACTGATAGGTGGGCTGAGTGGTCCCAGATGGGCCAAAAGCCCCATCCTTGAAGGATAAAAGAGGCTGCCAACTAGATGGGCCTTGGGCCCAGAACCATTGGTCAACATCAAGAAAAAGGAAATCTCTTTCAGCAAACTCTTTCAGGGTCTGTACTCGCCACCGTGTTTGCCAGGGAGAACTTTAATTGAGCCACAAACTCCAGGAAGCCACACGTTCCAAGATTTTGGCTTTATCAATTCCTTTGTGAATTTGCTGAAATGATGGCGTCTCTCCCCAAATACAGATCTGCTCCCTGCCCACCCTGAATTCTGTACATCTCAGGGAACTCAGAGACCCCAGAGAAGAGCCTCTGTGTGGAGAGACCTGCCTCCCTTTCTCTGTTAAGCTAGAGTCCAGGGCACTCACCTGTGTGAATGGCCCAGCTGCGAAACAGACAGGCATCCTTGTTGATGTCCCAGCCATGCTTGGCAGCGTGCTTCCATGGGATCTGGAAGATCATCTCCTCCTGTACAGCACACAAGCACACATACACTCAAGGCTGTGTCAGCTCTGAGACCACAGGCTTTTGGCCTGAATTTGCCCAGCCCCCTATGTCTGGGAAAAGGCTGACTTCCGCTTTTCACTCTGACATCTGGCTGGGTTGACCCATCCTGACAATGGCTTAAACCAGCTAGGCCATCAATCTCGATCTCTCAGAAGGGGCGCTGGGTTCTGATGCCCTGTGGCATCCTCAGCTCAGCAGAGACCTCCTTCTGCTGACTACAGATGTGCTAGGACCCATACAGAGTACCCTGGCATGCATCTCTCTGGCTTATCAGCACCAACATGGAAGTGAGA
Organism: Tragulus kanchil; assembly: GCA_022376925.1. Classification (NCBI taxonomy): domain Eukaryota; kingdom Metazoa; phylum Chordata; class Mammalia; order Artiodactyla; family Tragulidae; genus Tragulus; species Tragulus kanchil. The sequence goes on along the minus strand of JAIOJX010000029.1, from coordinate 47,625,174 downwards.
ACTTGGTCCATTAGATGGGGCTGCTCAGGACAATTGTGACCACCAGCTCTTACAAAGAGGGTCTTGGCCATATACCTGCGGGAGCACAGGGCCAGACTTAAATGAAGACCACCTGTGTGACCCTGGCATTGATACTTCCTCTTTGTCCCTCACTGTTTTCCATGAAATGGGACACACACACACACAGAGTAACAAATATAAAAGCTAAGGTCCCACTGTTATCATTACTGGTGGATTTTTGAGTCAGACTGCTCAGGTTCATCTCTTGGCTCTATTGCTTTTTTGTGTGATCTAATTATCTACCTCTCAGTGCCTCAGTTTCCATATCTGAAAATGGAGATATTAATACAATCTACCAGGATTCAATAACACAGTGTAAGTAACATACTTAACATGGTGCCAGGCTCACTCCTAATTAAGTGAGGATAGTATCAGCTATTAATATAAACACTATTATCACTACTAAGCCTGCAGGTCTGTTGTCCTTTATGCACCACCAAGAGGCCTCTTGGGTCTGGACAACTGGTGCAAGGTTAATGCTTGGGTCACCGGCTGGTTTTCAGTCAGCTTCTTGCCACTTACCTGTCTCACTTATAAGTGCCCACTTATCTGCCTCCTATTTGTCTGACTGGAGCCCTCTAGAATGCAGTGTATGCTGGTAGGGGTCTCCCTCAGGAGAGGCCAGAACTGCGGTTCTGCAGATGCTAGGGGAATCTTACTTCTGGAAAGCTGTCAGTGGTCTCAGGTGGATGCCCTGTGCATACCTCAAGATGAGAGGCAGGCAGAAGGCAGCCAGTGGGACCCTGGGCTGGCTCTTGGACACTCCCTGCTGGACCCACTGGGAAATACATCTGCCTACCCCCATCACTTCCCTTTTTGAGTTCCATCCAAAGCTTTAGCCCCCTAAAGAACATGGGTTAAGACAGTGGTAGGAAAACCCAAAGAGTAACACTCACTTTATTAATCCAGATCAGCCCTGGGATTTGGTTGGAATTAATCTGCATCTCTAGCCAGGGTCTCATGCGCATACGAGTGATGGGCATGTTGGCTGTGAAGAGAAGACAGATGGCTCCAGTCTGGAGTCTGTTGAGCAGTCCCTGGCCACTACCCAGATCCACCCCAGGTCACTCAGTTACCCTCCCCTGCCCTTGTTCAAATACCAAGCACTACAACCATGCAGAAGAGAGCTTTCTCTCTATAAAACCACCCTCCAAATCTTTTCAGCATCTTGAGCAAAATACTTCCTCCCTCATCCCCTTCTACATAGTCCTGGGAGGGGGCATGTATGCAATAATTTAAAGATTCATGTTCAAGAAAAAAGAAAAAACAGCTAAGAACTTTTTTTTCCCAATTCTTTGGGAAGCAAGGGGCTTCTTTTGCCTGATGCCAAGAAATTTCCCTGCTTGAGTTGTTGCCACTAGCCCTGCACCTTCCCTGGATAGTCACCCCGCAAACCGGACACTCTCACCCCCCAATCTATTCTGTGCCTCCTTGACAGCCACAGTGCAGAGGCCCGGCGACACTAACCCTTCCGGCCTGGTTCCCCTCCTTGGGTGAAGTGGCCCAAAGAGCACCTGTGGCGCCTCTCCCCCGCACCCCAGCCCCGGCCCGGTAGGTCCTCCAACCACCCAGGGCAGCCAACCACAGCCCCCGCCACCTGCAGAGATAGCCTGAAACCTGGGGCGAGCTGGAACCGCCAAAAGCCGACGCGGGGAGCACAGGGCGCCCACGCGCTTATGTACACTCGAATCCCCCGCACGGCTCGCGGATGCGCACAACCAACACACAGGGCCACCCAGAGGCCGCCAGCGGCTTCGCACACACAGATCTGCGACAGCGGCCAGGCACAGGCAACCTCGGAGGGGTGGGCGGTCCTCGCCGCGGCCCGCCCTCCCCGCGCAGCTGCTCGCCGCTCCTCCAGCGCCCTCCCGAGCCCGCGCGGGGGCCCAGGTAACACCGAGCGCCCGTCACACTCCCTGCAGGGGTTTTCGCCCGCCACCTCTTCGTGCCCCAAGCGCACCTGTCCGAGGCCACCGGTGCCCCCTGCGGCGAAGGCGGGCTCACCTCGACAGCTAGCGCTTTCCGGCGGCAGCAACGAAGGGTCCCGGCGGTGCGAGGACTGCTTTGCGGGCGCTAGGAGCGCGCTGCTGGTGTGAACAGGAAAAAGGCAGAGGATGCCTGGGTCGCGGAGCCGCTGGACTCGGCTGGCCTTGGCTTGGCACGGCTCCTGCTGGCCTCTGCTAGCCGGGCTTGGGCGCACGTCCTGCCTCGACGAAGGAGTGGCGCGCTCTGCCTGAGCAGCGGCGCCGGCGAGAAATCTAAACACTTAGCGGGATTTCCCCAGCCCAGGCCGGGCCCCGCCTCCTAAAGAGCCGAGAGGGCGCCCATTGGCCAGCGCCGCCTCATCATTTCGGGGAAATCAGGCTGTTGTAGAGCTAGCGGCGAAGGGGAAGTACAGGGCGGCTGCCCCTCCCCACCCCCTCCGGCCTGGCGCCGCCGCCCCGGGGCGACCGCGGGCCCGCCCCGCCGGCTCCCACTCCACCCCCATATCAGCGCGCTCGGGAGAAAGCGCTCCTGGAAAGTCGAACGCCCCCGGCCCGCAGTTACTTCCCTCACTCCGCGCTCCTTCAGCCTGCTGGCTCCCGTGACGATCTCCTTGCCTTCTTTTCCTGGAGATGGGGATATCTGTCTCCCCACTCCAGTGAAGGGGTCACCCTGGTACCTGCCGTCTTCTTGAGAGTGGACGCCAGGATTGAATCAACCAACCTGCTTCCTCAAGTCCGTTAATGGGGTGTCAAAAATGAGGGTTTGGGCCCTCAAACCGACGCGGGGAGCACAGGGCGCCCACGCGCTTATGTACACTCGAATCCCCCGCACGGCTCGCGGATGCGCACAACCAACACACAGGGCCACCCAGAGGCCGCCAGCGGCTTCGCACACACAGATCTGCGACAGCGGCCAGGCACAGGCAACCTCGGAGGGGTGGGCGGTCCTCGCCGCGGCCCGCCCTCCCCGCGCAGCTGCTCGCCGCTCCTCCAGCGCCCTCCCGAGCCCGCGCGGGGGCCCAGGTAACACCGAGCGCCCGTCACACTCCCTGCAGGGGTTTTCGCCCGCCACCTCTTCGTGCCCCAAGCGCACCTGTCCGAGGCCACCGGTGCCCCCTGCGGCGAAGGCGGGCTCACCTCGACAGCTAGCGCTTTCCGGCGGCAGCAACGAAGGGTCCCGGCGGTGCGAGGACTGCTTTGCGGGCGCTAGGAGCGCGCTGCTGGTGTGAACAGGAAAAAGGCAGAGGATGCCTGGGTCGCGGAGCCGCTGGACTCGGCTGGCCTTGGCTTGGCACGGCTCCTGCTGGCCTCTGCTAGCCGGGCTTGGGCGCACGTCCTGCCTCGACGAAGGAGTGGCGCGCTCTGCCTGAGCAGCGGCGCCGGCGAGAAATCTAAACACTTAGCGGGATTTCCCCAGCCCAGGCCGGGCCCCGCCTCCTAAAGAGCCGAGAGGGCGCCCATTGGCCAGCGCCGCCTCATCATTTCGGGGAAATCAGGCTGTTGTAGAGCTAGCGGCGAAGGGGAAGTACAGGGCGGCTGCCCCTCCCCACCCTCCGGCCTGGCGCCGCCGCCCCGGGGCGACCGCGGGCCCGCCCCGCCGGCTCCCACTCCACCCCCATATCAGCGCGCTCGGGAGAAAGCGCTCCTGGAAAGTCGAACGCCCCCGGCCCGCAGTTACTTCCCTCACTCCGCGCTCCTTCAGCCTGCTGGCTCCCGTGACGATCTCCTTGCCTTCTTTTCCTGGAGATGGGGATATCTGTCTCCCCACTCCAGTGAAGGGGTCACCCTGGTACCTGCCGTCTTCTTGAGAGTGGACGCCAGGATTGAATCCCGAAAACCAACCTGCTTCCTCAAGTCCGTTAATGGGGTGTCAAGAAATGAGGGTTTGGGCCCTCAAACTGTCCCCTTTATGAAGGATGACCCATCTCCGCGGATGGGGGTTTACCTTCCCTGGAGAGGTAAAGGAAAGCCTACCCTGCGTGGGGCTGCCAAGATGAGAAGAAATCCCACTATGGCCGCTGTAGTTTCCTCAACTACAAAACAATAGTCCTACCTTGCTGCTTTACAAGTGACAAAGAGATGATGTCTGTGAAGCATCATGCCCTACGTGGGCAGCAGATGATGTGTGGTTTTCGAGGTCCCTGCCAGAGTCTAATAGTGACCAGGGAGAGACGTCTTCTGCTTCTCCATCTGCATCCTTGGAACTGTCCCACTCCCACGGCTGGCCTTAGGGAAAGGGAGAAGGGTTTCAGAGAAGCCAAGACTGCTGAGTTGGGGTGGGGGTGGAGTAGTCTTGGTTCCTCCTTGCACTCCTGCCTTAGGCCACCTCCACAGCCTCACATGGCCCTTGCATGAGAGCCCTGGGTTGGCGGCCTTGGTGGTGTTTCTGGGCCCTCAGGGCTTGGTCCAGAGAGAGTCTGGGCAAATGGGGGAATTGCTTAGGACTGATCCGAGGCCATGGGTCCAGCCAAAGAATTGGGGTCCCAGGTTCTAGGCGCTTTGGGAATGGCAGCTACTGAACTCTAGAGCTTCCAACTAGACCTTGCCCTACTTGTACTCTTAGAGGCGGGGCTGAGTGTTCATTTTTCTCTTCAGAATTCTGGCCCCGCAGGCTTCTTCCTTCGTGTCCCCAAAGCTGCTGACTCAGAAGGAAGTCCCTCTTCCAGGTGAGCTTGATTGTGTCATCCTGTTGCTCCAGCTCTCCCTCCACAGCAGCTCCCAGTTGCAATGTTGCAGGTTATAAATGGACACTCCAGGCAGCATTCCACCTGTCAGTCACAACCCAGCTTCCCTCCCACAGAGGAAGTGGAGGGGTTCATCCAGTTCTGGTGCACCAGCATCTGATGCTGTGCCTGAGGCCGAGCGTGGTTCCCAGCGAACCAGCAGGCATGGGTCAGAGCTGTCTCCCACATACGGATGCAGGCAGGCACTGAGAGGCAGAGAGGCTAGAGAAACAGTGAGGAATGAGACCAGCTGGGTGTTAAGCAAATGAAAGGTGGAGGGTTGGGGTGCTGTAAGTGACAGAAGGGAGTGGGAATGCACTACACAAACCAAGATCTTCTGAGCAAGAAGAGAAGAAAGCAAGCGGATCCTGAGTTGCTAGATCCGTTTTCTGTACAGCAAATGAGTGCCTGTCCTACCCCTAAGAGCCTGACATAGCCCCTGGAAAAGGCAGAGTGAGATTAGGGAAGTGAAGTTTGCATTGCATGTGGTCTGAGAAATTGACCCGGTGAAGGCAACAGGAGAGTGTAAAATGTGCTTTAAAACGGTACTCTCATTCATAGATCATCATCTGTATGTGCAGATCTGTAATGAGCATCTTTCCGTGTCATGAAATGTACTTCTGCAATATCATTTGCAATGGGTATATATCATTCTATCATAAGGATAAATACAAATTTACCCAATTAATCCCCTATTGTAGGACATTTAGGTTATTTCCATTTTTTCATGTTACAAACAGCACTGTATAGCTAAACCTTTATGCACAGCAATATTTTTTTTTTTTTTTTTGCTAAGGAGAAATCCCCCAGTGTTAGCATTTACCAGCAAAATTGTCATTTTATATTTTTAAAGTGTTCTTTGCCTTTTTTTTTTAACTTTAGAGATTCTTATTAGCCTTGATGCCTATTATGATTGGGGGTGCTATACTCCAAATTAGTGAAATAAAGCTAACCCCTGTTTAAGCATCTCAAATATTTATTGTAACTGTTCTTGAAGAATCCCATTCTAAGATGTATCACACATTCTTGGTGAACCTGGACAAACGCACATTGCCCTTTTTAGGTTTCTCTTAGTAATTCAAGGCTGACCTTTTCCCCTTTCTGACTCAAAATACTCTTCTGTAATTCCAGCCATCCTCTCTGAGCAGGTGACCTCCAAAACCATGCACTGGCTGCTCCCCTACAACCCTCTCCACAGGTTCCACACAGCAAGCAGCACTCTTGGCCTTCCCTTTCCTCACGGTCCCTAGCAGATTTCTTCCTAGTCCCAGCTCCCTCGCTGGTGAAGTCTTTTCCCATCCTCCTCCCCTCTTTGCCTCACCTGGCCCTCTGTGTCTTCCTTCCCTGCATCACATTCCAGGATCAGACTATGGTTGCCACAGCCTCCCCTTGGGACTCCCTGTCACCCCTGCCCTGCAGGCACCTCTTCCCTAGGATTATCTCCCTAACATTTGGGTCCATGCAGGAGCCTTTTGAGTTCCCTCAGACTCCTTAGCCCCATATTCAGTTCACTGCTAATCCAAGGATCTCATTCCAACCCTCTCTCCCACAACTCTCCTGCCCTTGCCAGTAACTAGAGGGCCGTGGAAAAAGGACACAGGACTTGAGTCTGGAAGCTGCATTCTTGTGCTTTTGCCAATGCTGTGTGAAGTTACTGTCCTTCTCTGGGTCTCCGTTTTCTCATCATAGATAATATCAATTTACTTCTGCAATATCATTTGCAATGGGTATATATCATTCTATCATAAGGATAAATACAAATTTACCCAATTAATCCCCTATTGTAGGACATTTAGGTTATTTCCATTTTTTCATGTTACAAACAGCACTGTATAGCTAAACCTTTATGCACAGCAATATTTTTTTTTTTTTTTGCTAAGGAGAAATCCCCCAGTGTTAGCATTTACCAGCAAAATTGTCATTTTATATTTTTAAAGTGTTCTTTGCCTTTTTTTTTTAACTTTAGAGATTCTTATTAGCCTTGATGCCTATTATGATTGGGGGTGCTATACTCCAAATTAGTGAAATAAAGCTAACCCCTGTTTAAGCATCTCAAATATTTATTGTAACTGTTCTTGAAGAATCCCATTCTAAGATGTATCACACATTCTTGGTGAACCTGGACAAACGCACATTGCCCTTTTTAGGTTTCTCTTAGTAATTCAAGGCTGACCTTTTCCCCTTTCTGACTCAAAATACTCTTCTGTAATTCCAGCCATCCTCTCTGAGCAGGTGACCTCCAAAACCATGCACTGGCTGCTCCCCTACAACCCTCTCCACAGGTTCCACACACGCAAGCAGAACTCTTGGCCTTCCCTTTCCTCACGGTCCCTAGCAGATTTCTTCCTAGTCCCAGCTCCCTCGCTGGTGAAGTCTTTTCCCATCCTCCTCCCCTCTTTGCCTCACCTGGCCCTCTGTGTCTTCCTTCCCTGCATCACATTCCAGGATCAGACTATGGTTGCCACAGCCTCCCCTTGGGACTCCCTGTCACCCCTGCCCTGCAGGCACCTCTTCCCTAGGATTATCTCCCTAACATTTGGGTCCATGCAGGAGCCTTTTGAGTTCCCTCAGACTCCTTAGCCCCATATTCAGTTCACTGCTAATCCAAGGATCTCATTCCAACCCTCTCTCCCACAACTCTCCTGCCCTTGCCAGTAACTAGAGGGCCGTGGAAAAAGGACACAGGACTTGAGTCTGGAAGCTGCATTCTTGTGCTTTTGCCAATGCTGTGTGAAGTTACTGTCCTTCTCTGGGTCTCAGTTTTCTCATCTGTAAAACAGAAGTACTCTGCACATCTGTCCTAATTGTTACAAAGATGAAATTATAGACTGTCAAACTCCTTTCTCAGCTGTAAAATGTTAGTCAAGGGACACTTATTCATAGAAATGCAGGAACTTTTCGCTGTATTTCCATTCTCTGAACACACTTTGTATTTTCCCCCATCTTTGCTCTTTCCATTTGCTCCTCATCCTTGACTTCCTAGGATACTTAGCATCACTCACCTCACCTGCCACTTCCCCTCCCACCTTCCCACAGCCCCTTCCCCAGCCCCCACTTTAGTCTCCTGTTTTAAGGCCCAGAGCAAATGCCTGGTCTTTTATGAAGCACCTACAAAGCAGCCAACCAGAAATCCTTCCCCTCCTCAAAACCCCTTAGCCCTTAACTTTCACGTCATCTTTTCTCTTCCACTTATCACCTTCTGGGTGGTGACCTTCTTGAGGAACAAAGTCTGCCTTTTTTTTCTTTTTGACCAGCTGAACAGCATGCAAGATCTTAGTTCCCAGGGATTGAACCCATGGCCCCTGTAGTGGAAGCGCAGAGTCTTAACCACCGGACCACCAAGGAAGCCCCAAAGTCTGCATTTTTCTGCAAGAGACCCAAGTGGGTTCCTTACACTGCAGCTGGAGTTAGCTCCGGAGGAGGGTCTCACTCAACAGGACACCTCCCATCTGTACCATCTCTCAGTGAGGGGACATTTATTGCAGCTGTTCTGTATTAGGGTCTGGGGTCTTCTGGGCTGGCAGATGAGGCTGTCTGACTGGGAGCACCCCCTTTGAGATGACTTCTGCAGTCAGGCCGCAGGGGGCAAGATCACCCCTATGGAAACCTTTTCCCTGATGGACCGAATCATGTCCCCAGTCCCCTCCCCCAGGCTCTCAGAACACTGCTCACCTCCCTAGGATTATCTCCCTAACATTTGGGTCCATGCAGGAGCCTTTTGAGTTCCCTCAGACTCCTTAGCCCCATATTCAGTTCACTGCTAATCCAAGGATCTCATTCCAACCCTCTCTCCCACAACTCTCCTGCCCTTGCCAGTAACTAGAGGGCCGTGGAAAAAGGACACAGGACTTGAGTCTGGAAGCTGCATTCTTGTGCTTTTGCCAATGCTGTGTGAAGTTACTGTCCTTCTCTGGGTCTCAGTTTTCTCATCTGTAAAACAGAAGTACTCTGCACATCTGTCCTAATTGTTACAAAGATGAAATTATAGACTGTCAAACTCCTTTCTCAGCTGTAAAATGTTAGTCAAGGGACACTTATTCATAGAAATGCAGGAACTTTTCGCTGTATTTCCATTCTCTGAACACACTTTGTATTTTCCCCCATCTTTGCTCTTTCCATTTGCTCCTCATCCTTGACTTCCTAGGATACTTAGCATCACTCACCTCACCTGCCACTTCCCCTCCCACCTTCCCACAGCCCCTTCCCCAGCCCCCACTTTAGTCTCCTGTTTTAAGGCCCAGAGCAAATGCCTGGTCTTTTATGAAGCACCTACAAAGCAGCCAACCAGAAATCCTTCCCCTCCTCAAAACCCCTTAGCCCTTAACTTTCACGTCATCTTTTCTCTTCCACTTATCACCTTCTGGGTGGTGACCTTCTTGAGGAACAAAGTCTGCCTTTTTTTTCTTTTTGACCAGCTGAACAGCATGCAAGATCTTAGTTCCCAGGGATTGAACCCATGGCCCCTGTAGTGGAAGCGCAGAGTCTTAACCACCGGACCACCAAGGAAGCCCCAAAGTCTGCATTTTTCTGCAAGAGACCCAAGTGGGTTCCTTACACTGCAGCTGGAGTTAGCTCCGGAGGAGGGTCTCACTCAACAGGACACCTCCCATCTGTACCATCTCTCAGTGAGGGGACATTTATTGCAGCTGTTCTGTATTAGGGTCTGGGGTCTTCTGGGCTGGCAGATGAGGCTGTCTGACTGGGAGCACCCCCTTTGAGATGACTTCTGCAGTCAGGCCGCAGGGGGCAAGATCACCCCTATGGAAACCTTTTCCCTGATGGACCGAATCATGTCCCCAGTCCCCTCCCCCAGGCTCTCAGAACACTGCTCACCTCCTAGGGTGGGTTCCAGTTAGTTCCTAAGTACAAAATCCAACAAGGCTTTAACTAGGCTTTTGAGAGTAGGGCAGCCCTGGGCCCCTGTGGGGCCTGCTACCCAGAGAGGAGGCCACAGTTGCCAGAGCAGATGAAGCCCAGCAGACATTTCACCCTCTAGGCCCAGAGGGCTCTCTTAGATGCTAAAAGTCCCTCCCAGCCATCATCTATTTTCAAATCAACCTGGAAGCAGGCAGTCCTAAACTATTGACAGTCAGGCATAAAATAATCTAAACGCAACCCAAAACTTGCCTAGATAGAATCTAGGCATCATCACCCTAGCTGAAAGGAGCCCAATTGGAGGTCAAGAAAGTCGTTTCTTAATTCATTCAACAAATAGGAATGGCACTCCTGCTCTGGATCAGCTCCCGGTTTGGCCCTGGGTATGTACTCAGGCACAAGACGAGTCCCTCCCCTTTCACATCTCAGGCGAAAATGGTGTATGACACAGCAGAATAAACGTCCTACACGCAGAGTGGGAGGCTGCATCTGGCCAGGAACGCACTAGAGGTCCGACGATGTCAGAGTGGGCCGAGGATTGCTCCAGTGCTAGGGGCTGCACCGGAACCCCGGAGGGGGAGCGGGGTGTCAGTGTGGGCTGCCGCCGATGCCCCCGGCAGTTTCATTTCTTATAAACACTGCGTTGGGAGGAAAGAGGCCTCGGCTCTCCAACCGCCCCAGGGGGCCCGGAGGTGGGGGTGAGGCTCTGTGGCCAGGCTCAGCGGCCAAGACCAGGAGTGGGGCTGGTTGAGAGCAGCACACCCCCGCCAGCCCCATCCCTACCCCCAGCCAATGGATCTCGCACCACGGCCAGCGTCCCTGGCAGGTTTCTTGCCCTTTCTGGGGGAAGCAGCACCCTACTTCATCCTGGGTAATTGAGTCTCGGTGTGGAGCCCCTCGCCCTAGGTGACCCACGCTCGCGCTGCCCGTGCCTGAGATTGGGTGTGTTTTTGGAGGGGAGGGGGCGTAAATTCTTCCGGCCAACTTCCACATTCCTGCTCGGCCCCGGCTGGGGGTGAGTTAGGGTAAGCGGCCGGCTCTGGGCTGGCCGGCTTCCTGGAAAGGGAGGGAGGGAAGGAGAAAGCAAAGCCTCCAGTTCCTGTGGCCCGGATGGCTGCCTGGGACCGCCCCTCCCCCTCCGCAGCTGGCTGCCCCGCCCGTGCCAGGCGGCTCACCTGCCGGCAGCAGACGGGGGCACTTCCTCCTTCTTCGCCCAGCCTCCCGCTTAGGGCCACAGATTTAAAGCCAGCTCTGCACCTCCAGGCTGTGTAACCTTGGGCAAGTTGCTGAACTTCTCTGTGCGGCGCCCCCCTCCTCAAGATGAAGCAAGCAACAGTCGGGGTCCAGAGCTCTTTGTAAACGCCCCTGTCCTTACTTCTTACCCGCCCTGCGCACCTTCCCTGATTTGGCGGACAAACAGTAGGCACACACAAATGGCGCCCACCTCTACGCTGTTGCAGGGGAGACTGTCTTCCGTGCGCCCCTCACTGGGCACTCCTCTATCGGATGCAACCTGAGCGATCAGGTTAGACTTGTAGCTTTCCAGCGGGTGCTGCTGAGCCCCTGGGGAGGATACCCGGAGAGGGTGGGCGCCGAGCGGAACCCAGGCGCTCAGATGCCCTTCCCCCCACCCCCGCCTCGGCCCTGCAGGTCTCAGAGGGGCCGCTCCGGCCGCCCGGTTCTGACCCACATCCTACACTCCCTTCCCCCATCCGCTCAGGCCCCTGCTGCCAGCTCCCGGCTGGCGCGGGGGGCGGGGCCTGGGTTTCGGTTTCTTGCAAACTCGGCTGCGACAGGGAAATCGAGGAGTTTCCGGGAACCGCTCTGGGAGCGCAGAGGCTCGCGAGCTGCGGATGCAGGAGGAGGAGGAGGGATGACGGGCGGGTGTCCAGTGTCGCGGGCCCATGGCCCTCTGGAAGTTCCAACGGGAGCTGGGGAAAACCGGCCTCGGAAAAGCCCCACCTGCATGCACCTGCCCCCAATCCCCTCCTGGATGGCGTTCGTTCACAGGGGGGCGTGGTGAGGTCCGGATGCAAAGGCTATGCTAGCGTGGGAGGAGGGGACTGGGAAAAACTGTAAGTCAGGAGAAGGGGAGGGCGGATGATGAAATGGGGAGGTTGGATGGCATCACCAACTCAATGGATGTGAGTTGAGCCAACTCTGGGAGGTAGTGAAGGACTAGGAAGCCTGATGTGCTGCATGCAGTCCGTGGGGTGGCAAAGAGTGGCACACAACTTAGTGACTGAACAACAACAAGGGGTCTGTATGCAGGAAGGAGGAATCTGAGGAATGTGGAGGTCCCCCTCAAATGGGCAAGGTCCTCAGTTGCACCACTTGCTGTCGCTATCACATCCCACTGTGTTGTCTTCATAGCTCTTATCATTGCTGAAATTATCCATGTTGTGTTTTGTTGGAGAATTCCTCCTGTCTCTCTTGAAGCCCCCGTAGGGTGTGGCACTGCCTACCTAGCCCATCCTGCTCGGTCCTGAGCCTCCAATGGGGGTAACACAAGGAGGGTCTCAGTGAGTGCTTATTGAATGCACGAAGTAATGGAGTGAGTTAGACATTTAGGCTGGCCCTTGTGGCCTTCTGAGCTGCTCCCAGGGGACCTCTGGGCCCCTAGCTCTCCTTGTCCCCAGCCTAGTCAGGTCAAGCTGATGCCCGCGGCTGAAGGAGGCCCCGCCCTGTAAGACTGGCCTCAGCTTCCTTGGGAGGGAGTCCCCTGCAGCTTCCAGAGAACTGCCCTCCAGATGGATTGGCTGGGCAGTGAGCACACTGTCGTCATCACAGAGGAATGCTGGCTGTGGGGGTCGGCCACTTCCTTCCCTCCCCAGGGCTTGCAGCTCAGGCCGGGGATGACTGTGGGTTGGGCCTGTGTCTGAGCCAGAGAGACTGGGAGTTTGGGGTGGTGTTGACAGAGTCTAGCACACTCCCCTCCCCGACCTCTTCAGACCAAAGTAACACCTGGGGTTAAGGTGGGCAGTATGGCCCGCACTCCCATATTTCCTAAGTTCTTGCTTTGGAGCTCCCATTTAAGGATCTCCTTGCTGATAGCCTTGAGAACATGGCTCCTGGAAAAACAAACAAGTAGAGCTCCCTGAGTCCAGAGGAGCTGGGCGGTGGGGGAGGGTCAGTGAGCCGCGATGGCCACTCCCGAGACAGGCAGCCTGCCAGTGGAGGGGCAGATGGACCCTCAAGTATTCCTTGTCCAGTCCAGCATTGATTTCCTCTGGCCTGGGCTCAGGAGCAGGGTGGTTGGCCTGGGAGAGGGCCAGGGAAACTCCAGATGCTGCAAGAGTGGAGCTTGTGCGATGAGCACAGTCCCTGGTGACTCTGGTGACTCAGCCTGGGAATCCGACGCCAGGGGCTGCCCTGGAGATAAGGTTTAAGACAGTGAGGCGCCCTTCAGGGGTCCAGAGACCATGGCAGCAGTTTAGTGGGACTTTAGACCAAAGCTCTTATCATTGCTGAAATTATCCATGTTGTGTTTTGTTGGAGAATTCCTCCTGTCTCTCTTGAAGCCCCCGTAGGGTGTGGCACTGCCTACCTAGCCCATCCTGCTCGGTCCTGAGCCTCCAATGGGGGTAACACAAGGAGGGTCTCAGTGAGTGCTTATTGAATGCACGAAGTAATGGAGTGAGTTAGACATTTAGGCTGGCCCTTGTGGCCTTCTGAGCTGCTCCCAGGGGACCTCTGGGCCCCTAGCTCTCCTTGTCCCCAGCCTAGTCAGGTCAAGCTGATGCCCGCGGCTGAAGGAGGCCCCGCCCTGTAAGACTGGCCTCAGCTTCCTTGGGAGGGAGTCCCCTGCAGCTTCCAGAGAACTGCCCTCCAGATGGATTGGCTGGGCAGTGAGCACACTGTCGTCATCACAGAGGAATGCTGGCTGTGGGGGTCGGCCACTTCCTTCCCTCCCCAGGGCTTGCAGCTCAGGCCGGGGATGACTGTGGGTTGGGCCTGTGTCTGAGCCAGAGAGACTGGGAGTTTGGGGTGGTGTTGACAGAGTCTAGCACACTCCCCTCCCCGACCTCTTCAGACCAAAGTAACACCTGGGGTTAAGGTGGGCAGTATGGCCCGCACTCCCATATTTCCTAAGTTCTTGCTTTGGAGCTCCCATTTAAGGATCTCCTTGCTGATAGCCTTGAGAACATGGCTCCTGGAAAAACAAACAAGTAGAGCTCCCTGAGTCCAGAGGAGCTGGGCGGTGGGGGAGGGTCAGTGAGCCGCGATGGCCACTCCCGAGACAGGCAGCCTGCCAGTGGAGGGGCAGATGGACCCTCAAGTATTCCTTGTCCAGTCCAGCATTGATTTCCTCTGGCCTGGGCTCAGGAGCAGGGTGGTTGGCCTGGGAGAGGGCCAGGGAAACTCCAGATGCTGCAAGAGTGGAGCTTGTGCGATGAGCACAGTCCCTGGTGACTCTGGTGACTCAGCCTGGGAATCCCGACGCCAGGGGCTGCCCTGGAGATAAGGTTTAAGACAGTGAGGGGGCGCCCTTCAGGGGTCCAGAGACCATGGCAGCAGTTTAGTGGGACTTTAGACCAAAGACGATCTCATCCCTTCCTTCTCCTGTGACCCAAGTCTTGAGCAATGTTGAGGGTCCTCTGCCTAGCCCAGATTGTCTCTATGAGGCAGAGAACCCAGCAAGGATCTCTGATCCTAGCCCATAAACTGGATTTGGTGGAGGACCTGTTCTTCAGAGTATCTGCACTGGGCTCCATCCGCAGTCACATTTTGGAAACAGGAGATGTAGCTTTAGCTAGAAAAATATCAAGAACGTGTCTTTGTAGCTTGGACTCAGCAAGTGCTGAGTTACAGGAACATTTACAGAGGGAAAGCAGGGCAACAGGCAGGAGAAGAAGGGGCTGGCCCAGTGGGTGTTCTGTCCTGTTGACAGCTGTAACCCCAGGAGCCAGCCTTGGCTGAGCACAGCAGGGGCCCTAGGGGCCAGGTGTGGCATGGATGGGGATGGATGATGGATTTAGATGGTCTCAGCAGCATGTATGTTTTCTCTGAGATAGTCATGACAAAGACAGTTTTCACAGGAATTCATCGATGTGCCCAATGGGAAGGAAGAAGGGAGAGACATGGCTTTCCTGAGCATTACTGTGGTCATTTCCATGTGGTTCTGTCATTCCCAGACGGTCTTTGCTCTCTTTCCAGCTGTCCTCTTCACATGTGTGTCCTCTCCCAGTCATACAGAGAGACTGGGTGTCCAGTGACACGGGCCAGCCAGACACATAACAAGGGGAGGGGTCTGTTAACATCAGGTAGGATCTTTCTTCCTCTCCCGGAAGGTTGGCCCACAAAGGCCTCAACTGAGATGGAACCTCAGCTAGATGTGAGAGGTTCCAGTCCTTTCTCTGCCTGAGTGAGTATCAGGAAAGAATCTGTTGACTGACTGACTGGCAGGAGGGCTGAAGGGTCAGCAGAAACCCACCCTGCCTGGATAGTCCAGAGAAAACATGACTGACTGTCCTCCAGTTTGACAAGTGAGTGACCACAATGAGCTTGTGGCCATGTCAGGTAGCTGCCGTATTTCAGAGGACTTGGTCTGTAGTCGGGGGCAGAGTGGATCCGGGTTTGCTGGGAGAAGGAGGTCTTGGCCAGGAGCCCTCTGGTGACTTGCCACAGACAGGAAACAAAAATTAGTCTCCTTTCCTCAAGAACATTGGCAAGTCTTCCCCACAACTTCATGGGCTAGAGCACACATGTATTATTTTGTTGTTAGTTAAGGGGTGACTCAAGGCAGAGCGAACCCAGCAAGGATCTCTGATCCTAGCCCATAAACTGGATTTGGTGGAGGACCTGTTCTTCAGAGTATCTGCACTGGGCTCCATCCGCAGTCACATTTTGGAAACAGGAGATGTAGCTTTAGCTAGAAAATATCAAGAACGTGTCTTTGTAGCTTGGACTCAGCAAGTGCTGAGTTACAGGAACATTTACAGAGGGAAAGCAGGGCAACAGGCAGGAGAAGAAGGGCTGGCCCAGTGGGTGTTCTGTCCTGTTGACAGCTGTAACCCCAGGAGCCAGCCTTGGCTGAGCACAGCAGGGGCCCTAGGGGCCAGGTGTGGCATGGATGGGGATGGATGATGGATTTAGATGGTCTCAGCAGCATGTATGTTTTCTCTGAGATAGTCATGACAAAGACAGTTTTCACAGGAATTCATCGATGTGCCCAATGGGAAGGAAGAAGGGAGAGACATGGCTTTCCTGAGCATTACTGTGGTCATTTCCATGTGGTTCTGTCATTCCCAGACGGTCTTTGCTCTCTTTCCAGCTGTCCTCTTCACATGTGTGTCCTCTCCCAGTCATACAGAGAGACTGGGTGTCCAGTGACACGGGCCAGCCAGACACATAACAAGGGGAGGGGTCTGTTAACATCAGGTAGGATCTTTCTTCCTCTCCCGGAAGGTTGGCCCACAAAGGCCTCAACTGAGATGGAACCTCAGCTAGATGTGAGAGGTTCCAGTCCTTTCTCTGCCTGAGTGAGTATCAGGAAAGAATCTGTTGACTGACTGACTGGCAGGAGGGCTGAAGGGTCAGCAGAAACCCACCCTGCCTGGATAGTCCAGAGAAAACATGACTGACTGTCCTCCAGTTTGACAAGTGAGTGACCACAATGAGCTTGTGGCCATGTCAGGTAGCTGCCGTATTTCAGAGGACTTGGTCTGTAGTCGGGGGCAGAGTGGATCCGGGTTTGCTGGGAGAAGGAGGTCTTGGCCAGGAGCCCTCTGGTGACTTGCCACAGACAGGAAACAAAAATTAGTCTCCTTTCCTCAAGAACATTGGCAAGTCTTCCCCACAACTTCATGGGCTAGAGCACACATGTATTATTTTGTTGTTAGTTAAGGGGTGACTCAAAAGGTTGAAAACGTAGGGGCAATCTGATGGGCATGGAACGTTGCTTCAGCCCCTGTACCACCCACGCGGAGGCATTTAGAAATGAGTAGGCACAGTCCTCACCACTGTCCTGGATATGAGCTCTCTGAGGACAAAAGATGGGGTTCTTATGCTCAAAGCCACCTCCCTGGCACCAAACACATTCCTTGTAAATGACAGGCACTTAGTTAAGTATCCTCGATTGCAGATGCATATTGGAGTATGAGACGAAGGAGCAGGGATGCTGGGATGTGGGGACAAGAGGCAGTTTATCTCAGTCAGTCTTCACAGACAGCCACCCTGAGGAGCTGGCGTCCAGCAGGGCCTCGAAGAATGATGAGTCAGCAGTGGGAAAGGGTGTTTAGGTTGCAGGAATAGCCCAAGTAGAAGACTGGGGGCTCAAAAGTGCAGGACAGATCCTGCGTGTGGTGTGGTCTTGTAGCCTTGTGAGGCTGCTCCAGGAACTAAGGCTGGACCAGCCCACAGGAGCCACACTGTAGAGACGCTTCAGTGTTCCTCAGGAGTATGGACTTTATCCTGGCTCTGCAGGGTGAGGCCCCTGGTTTCTCTCCTCTGGAGAGTTCAGGTCTGTTATCAGATGTTTGCTGAAGCAAACTCTAGCCCAGGCCCTGTGAGGGTAACTCGGAGTCTGATCTATGCTTTTGAAAACTCTCTGTGGAGGAGACACTCATGCAGCCCTGTTCCTGCATGACCATGAGAGTGATTGCCTTCTTAAATGCTGTACCGTGTGCCCCTTCTTGCATGGCTCTCATCTGGGACCCTGCTCCTCCCTGGGGCGGGGCGATAGATAGGAGGCAGCTCTGGTTCCTCCATGTGGGTTGGGACTCTGGCCACAGTAAATGGAAAGAAGTGGGCTTAGCTGAGAGAAGGAGGTCTTGGCCAGGAGCCCTCTGGTGACTTGCCACAGACAGGAAACAAAAATTAGTCTCCTTTCCTCAAGAACATTGGCAAGTCTTCCCACAACTTCATGGGCTAGAGCACACATGTATTATTTTGTTGTTAGTTAAGGGGTGACTCAAAGGTTGAAAACGTAGGGGCAATCTGATGGGCATGGAACGTTGCTTCAGCCCCTGTACCACCCACGGAGGCATTTAGAAATGAGTAGGCACAGTCCTCACCACTGTCCTGGATATGAGCTCTCTGAGGACAAAAGATGGGGTTCTTATGCTCAAAGCCACCTCCCTGGCACCAAACACATTCCTTGTAAATGACAGGCACTTAGTTAAGTATCCTCGATTGCAGATGCATATTGGAGTATGAGACGAAGGAGCAGGGATGCTGGGATGTGGGGACAAGAGGCAGTTTATCTCAGTCAGTCTTCACAGACAGCCACCCTGAGGAGCTGGCGTCCAGCAGGGCCTCGAAGAATGATGAGTCAGCAGTGGGAAAGGGTGTTTAGGTTGCAGGAATAGCCCAAGTAGAAGACTGGGGCTCAAAAGTGCAGGACAGATCCTGCGTGTGGTGTGGTCTTGTAGCCTTGTGAGGCTGCTCCAGGAACTAAGGCTGGACCAGCCCACAGGAGCCACACTGTAGAGACGCTTCAGTGTTCCTCAGGAGTATGGACTTTATCCTGGCTCTGCAGGGTGAGGCCCCTGGTTTCTCTCCTCTGGAGAGTTCAGGTCTGTTATCAGATGTTTGCTGAAGCAAACTCTAGCCCAGGCCCTGTGAGGGTAACTCGGAGTCTGATCTATGCTTTTGAAAACTCTCTGTGGAGGAGACACTCATGCAGCCCTGTTCCTGCATGACCATGAGAGTGATTGCCTTCTTAAATGCTGTACCGTGTGCCCCTTCTTGCATGGCTCTCATCTGGGACCCTGCTCCTCCCTGGGGCGGGGCGATAGATAGGAGGCAGCTCTGGTTCCTCCATGTGGGTTGGGACTCTGGCCACAGTAAATGGAAAGAAGTGGGCTTAGCTGAGAGCAGGATTCATGGATGGCCTGGGTGTGGGATGGGTTGGAGCAGGACCCTTCGCAGGCCCTCCCTAGGTTCCCCATTCTGGGAGACATCTAGGGAGATCCCCACTCTGCTGAAGGGGCCTTTGCTTCGGTCTCAAGTTGTGAGTCTGGGGAGCTGAGGGCATTGAACTAAAGAGTAGAACAGATGATCAAAACTCACACATTGTCCCAGGATTACCCAGGTCACTGGTGATCACACCCAGAACCTGAAACAACATACTAGCGCTGCCCTTTGGACACTGGGCGTGTGGGTACAACAGGCAAGGAAGGCCATGCCCTGCTGGATAAGGGTGCCCCATTGCTAGATGGGGTGTATCTATCAATTCATCATCCCTCTGCTGTCTAGCAGGACCGGAGTCCACCCCCAGGTCCACCTGTGTTCCCAGGGATTAGAGTTTTCACTCTTAAGCCCCAGCCCTCTGGAGGCGCTGACGCTGTGGCAGCAGCGCCCCCTGCTGGATAGCACCCTTCTTGGGCTCGAGGAAAGAAAAGGGTGCAGAGACAATGCTGGCTCCGAGGCTGGGAGCTGAAATTGAGGGTGGACTTTGGCTAAGGTAGATAGGGAGGTGCCACCTGGTAAACAGGGCACCTGGTCAGTAGCCTTAAGCAGACTCCAAGAAAGGAAGAGATGGGGTTTTTCTAAGGTGACTTCGGGGGCAAGCTCGAGAACGAAGACCCTGTCTTCTCTGCCGGTGTCATGGCCCAAGAAGGTCCGCATCCTAGACTGAGCATACATCTCAAGTGGGCTCAGGAGCCCCCTCAGATTCTCCTGAAGCAACCCTTATGGTCCCTAGAAGGATTTGTCTTGGGACTGAGAGCCGAGGGATAGGCCTGGGAGGGCACAGTGCCCTAGGCACGCTAAAAAGAAGAAGTGTCATCCCCAGGCAGAATTCCTGCCCCTGCCATCCAATCCAAGCCGGGAATGGAGACAGGGACCTGTCAGAGAACACACATCAGAGAGTCCGTGAGCACCTGTCTGGCTTCTCAGATTCAAACCTTATCTGGACTCACTCTGCTCCTGAGCCCCAGCGAGTGCCTGGGGCACAGCCACCAATTTGGAGTGCAGTGAGATGCTCAGTGGACAGAGGAGTGAGAGTACCCCACGTACGCCACCTCCGTCCCCCATCTCTGAGCCAGGAGGTCCAAAAATCAGGGCCACTCCCTGGGCAGCCGTTTCCCAGAAGGTGACTCCCCAGCAAGTCATGCCCTGCCATGGTCCTGGCATCTGGAGTCCCCACCTCAGATAAGAAGCTTCTGGGAGTTTGTTTACATTGTGACTCTTGGTTACAGTGAAGGCCAAGGTCTCTTCTGGCTACTCAGACCCTCAGGCAGCAGTCTGGACCCCCAGGAATCTTGTTTCCCAGGCCAAGACAGTGAGGGTGTCTACCCTTCTCTTTGGGACTGGGCCCTAGAGAGGGCCTAGTGCTCAGGGGAGCAGCTGCTCTCCACGGCCCAGGCATGGCCTTAGCAACCATTTTGATTCAGCAGGTCAACATAAGTTCCACACCGAAACCCTTTAGAGCACTCACCTACCAGAGTAGAGACCAGGCTGGAGGAGGGTCCTTGGTGAGGAGAAACTGATGCTGTGTGCTAAAACTGCCTATGCACACTAGGTGCCATCTCAGCCAGTAGGTGTTGTTTGTTGTTCAGTCGCTAAGTCATGTCCAGCTCTGCAACCCATGGACTGCAGCACGCCAAGCTTCCCTGTCCTTCCCTGTCTCCCTGAGTTTGCTCAAACTTACGTTCATTGAGTTAGGTGATGCTATCCAGCTATCTCATTCTCTGTCATCCCCTTCTCCTCCTGCTCTCAACCTTTCCCAGCATCAGGGTCTTTCCCAATGAGTCAGCTTTTCACATCATGTGCCCAGAGTATTGGATCTACATCTTCAGCATCTGTCCTTCCAATGAATATTCCGGGATGATTTCCTCTAGGATTGCCTGGCTTAATCCCCTGCTGTCCAAGAGACTCTCAAGAGTCTTTTCCAGGACAGCAATTTTTCTATATTAATTATTTTTTTTAATTGAAGGATAATTACTTTACAGAGTTTTCTTGTTTTCTGCCAAACATCAACATGAATCAGCCATAGATATACATATGTCCCCTCCCTTCTCCCTCCCTATGCCACCCCTCCAGGTTGTTACAGAGCCCCTGTTTGAGTTCGCTGAGTCTTACAGCAAATTTCCATTGGCTATCTGTTTTACATATGCTAATGTAAATTTCCATGTTACTCTTTCTATATTTCTCACCCTCTCCTCCCTCCCCCTGCCATGTCCAAAAGTCTGTCTTCTATGTCTGTTTCTCCATTGCTGCCCTGCAAATAAATTCATCAGTACCATCTTTCTAGATTCCATATATATGCATTAGTATATGATATTTGTCTTTCTCTTTCTGACTTACTTTACTCTGTACGATAGGCTCTAGTTTCACACACCTCATTAGAACTGACTCAAATGCATTCCTTTTTATGGCTGAGTAATAGTCCATTGTATATATGTACCACAGCTTCTTTATCCATTCATCTGTCAATGGACATCTAGGTCGCTTTCATGTTCTAGCTATTATAAATAGTGCTGCAATGACCAATGGGGTACATGTGTCTTTTTCAATTTTGATTTCCTAAGGGTATATGCCTAGCAGTGGGACTGCAGGGTCATATGGTGATTTTATTCCTAGTTTTTTAAGGAATCTCCATACTGTGTTCCATAGTGGCTGTATCAATTTACATTCTAACCAACAATCCAAGAGTGTTCCCTTTCCTCCACACCCTCTCCAGCATTTATTATTTTTGCTTTGATTGGCCATTTGACTTTCATAGCAAACCACTATAAAATTGGAGTTAAAGGTGGATGCTATCCAGCTATCTCATTCTCTGTCATCCCCTTCTCCTCCTGCTCTCAACCTTTCCCAGCATCAGGGTCTTTCCCAATGAGTCAGCTTTTCACATCATGTGCCCAGAGTATTGGATCTACATCTTCAGCATCTGTCCTTCCAATGAATATTCCGGGATGATTTCCTCTAGGATTGCCTGGCTTAATCCCCTGCTGTCCAAGAGACTCTCAAGAGTCTTTTCCAGGACAGCAATTTTTCTATATTAATTATTTTTTTTAATTGAAGGATAATTACTTTACAGAGTTTTCTTGTTTTCTGCCAAACATCAACATGAATCAGCCATAGATATACATATGTCCCCTCCCTTCTCCCTCCCTATGCCACCCCTCCAGGTTGTTACAGAGCCCCTGTTTGAGTTCGCTGAGTCTTACAGCAAATTTCCATTGGCTATCTGTTTTACATATGCTAATGTAAATTTCCATGTTACTCTTTCTATATTTCTCACCCTCTCCTCCCTCCCCCTGCCATGTCCAAAAGTCTGTCTTCTATGTCTGTTTCTCCATTGCTGCCCTGCAAATAAATTCATCAGTACCATCTTTCTAGATTCCATATATATGCATTAGTATATGATATTTGTCTTTCTCTTTCTGACTTACTTTACTCTGTACGATAGGCTCTAGTTTCACACACCTCATTAGAACTGACTCAAATGCATTCCTTTTTATGGCTGAGTAATAGTCCATTGTATATATGTACCACAGCTTCTTTATCCATTCATCTGTCAATGGACATCTAGGTCGCTTTCATGTTCTAGCTATTATAAATAGTGCTGCAATGACCAATGGGGTACATGTGTCTTTTTCAATTTTGATTTCCTAAGGGTATATGCCTAGCAGTGGGACTGCAGGGTCATATGGTGATTTTATTCCTAGTTTTTTAAGGAATCTCCATACTGTGTTCCATAGTGGCTGTATCAATTTACATTCTAACCAACAATCCAAGAGTGTTCCCTTTCCTCCACACCCTCTCCAGCATTTATTATTTGTTTGATGGCCATTCTGACTGGTGTCAGGTGATATCTCTTTGTAGTTTTGGTTTGCATTTTTTTAATAATAAGTGATGCTGAACATCTTTTCATGTGTTTGTTGACCATCTGTATGCAGGACCACAATTTGAAATCATTAATTCTTCAGCACTCAGCTCTCCTTATGGTCCACCTCTCACATCTATACATGACTACTGGAAAAACCATAGCTTTGACTATACAGACCTTTGTCGGCAAAGTTATGTTGCTACTTTTTAATGCATTTTCTAGGTTTGTCATAGCTTTTCTTCCAAGGAGCAAGCGCCTTTTAATTTCATGGGTCAGCCACTGGATCTGGTGCCAAATGGCCTGAGAGAGAGTGGGGGCCATGAGAGCAGTGAGCTATCGCCCATTTGTGGGAGAGCTGACCCACCATGCTCAGTGAGGGTTGTGAAATGGGAAAATCACCTTGCAGACCTCAGGAAGTACAGAAGAGTGAACAGTGGATTAAAAGGGTCTAATTTCCTTTGATAAGCATGCCTCATGAAGGCCTCTGGGCCATGCCTACAAACTGCACCAGTATCTCATGAGGATTATGTATGGGCCAGCTCCAGTAACCAAAGTAGGGACATCCCTTGGGTGGGAGCCCACACCGGAGCCAAGGACATGACAATTCTGTCACAATGATCCCCAGATACTTCTATAGGAGTGGAATTTCTCTCAAGCTTCTCTGTAGTTTTTCTCTTGTCAATTTCCAAAATGTGTGTTTAAGGAAAAACATTCTCGTGACTGCAGCATGATAGTCAAGGGAGAAATGATAGAAAACGTGACCAGTGAGATGGGCAAGGGTCAGACAGTGTGGTGTATTTGGGTCTTGAGTGTTATGCCATGGGAATAGAGAGCCTTGGTATGATGCTATGTGTGGAGGAGAAATGATTCCATGTGCATTTTAGAATGTTCACTGACTGCTGCTTGTCGACTCAACTGTGATCCAATCCAAGTCTTCCTGCAAGTGTGGAAGCACAACGACCATATGGGAGGCCAGAGTAGAGGGACGACCCAAGAGAGGTGAACAGGGTGGTGGTGGATCAGTAGACAGAACAGAGGAGTGGATCTCGGCAGTGCATGGAGGGAAAGCCAGACAGAGCTGGACAAACCATGGTGGGAGAATGCAGGATCAGAGAAACTATTTGTAAACCATGTCTGATAATGGTCTTACATGTGGAATATACAAAGAATGTTTAAAACTCAATAAGACAACACATTTCTTAATGACCAGAAGATCGAATGGCTCTTTTACCAAAGAAGATGTACATACAGCAAATAAGTCCATGAAAAGCTGCTCAACATCAGTAGTCATTAAGGACATACAAACTCATTAAAAATAACTAAGAAGGCATAGCTTTTCTTCCAAGGAGCAAGCGCCTTTTAATTTCATGGGTCAGCCACTGGATCTGGTGCCAAATGGCCTGAGAGAGAGTGGGGGCCATGAGAGCAGTGAGCTATCGCCCATTTGTGGGAGAGCTGACCCACCATGCTCAGTGAGGGTTGTGAAATGGGAAAATCACCTTGCAGACCTCAGGAAGTACAGAAGAGTGAACAGTGGATTAAAAGGGTCTAATTTCCTTTGATAAGCATGCCTCATGAAGGCCTCTGGGCCATGCCTACAAACTGCACCAGTATCTCATGAGGATTATGTATGGGCCAGCTCCAGTAACCAAAGTAGGGACATCCCTTGGGTGGGAGCCCACACCGGAGCCAAGGACATGACAATTCTGTCACAATGATCCCCAGATACTTCTATAGGAGTGGAATTTCTCTCAAGCTTCTCTGTAGTTTTTCTCTTGTCAATTTCCAAAATGTGTGTTTAAGGAAAAACATTCTCGTGACTGCAGCATGATAGTCAAGGGAGAAATGATAGAAAACGTGACCAGTGAGATGGGCAAGGGTCAGACAGTGTGGTGTATTTGGGTCTTGAGTGTTATGCCATGGGAATAGAGAGCCTTGGTATGATGCTATGTGTGGAGGAGAAATGATTCCATGTGCATTTTAGAATGTTCACTGACTGCTGCTTGTCGACTCAACTGTGATCCAATCCAAGTCTTCCTGCAAGTGTGGAAGCACAACGACCATATGGGAGGCCAGAGTAGAGGGACGACCCAAGAGAGGTGAACAGGGTGGTGGTGGATCAGTAGACAGAACAGAGGAGTGGATCTCGGCAGTGCATGGAGGGAAAGCCAGACAGAGCTGGACAAACCATGGTGGGAGAATGCAGGATCAGAGAAACTATTTGTAAACCATGTCTGATAATGGTCTTACATGTGGAATATACAAAGAATGTTTAAAACTCAATAAGACAACACATTTCTTAATGACCAGAAGATCGAATGGCTCTTTTACCAAAGAAGATGTACATACAGCAAATAAGTCCATGAAAAGCTGCTCAACATCAGTAGTCATTAAGGACATACAAACTAAAAGTACAGTGAAATACCACCATACATCTAACTAAGAAGGCTAAATGAAAATAACTATACCAAGTATCGGCAATGATATGGAGCTACTGGAATGCCCTAAGTTTTTGACAGGAATGTAAAATGATACAAGTACTTTGGAAAACATTTTAGCATTTTTCTGGAAAGTTAAATGTGCACGTACCATATAGTCTAGGCTTTTCATTCCTAGGTATGTATGCAAAATAAATGAAAGTATGCATCCACACAGACTTGCACATGAATGCTTATTGCTGCTTTATTTGTAATAGCTAGAAACTGGAAACAATAAAAATTACCATTAATAAGAGAATTAATGAAGAGATAGCTTGTCTATACAGTGGCAGTGAAAAGGAATGAACTGCTAGGTAACATGGAGCAAGCATTCTCCTCCCTGTCTTTCCCAGTAAACGCAACATTAAAACCTGGACTGAATATGTGGAAGAGTTTCAAGAGTAAATATCAAGGACTTTCCTGGCAGTCCAGAGGTTAAGACTTCACTTTCCAATGCAGGGGCTGTGAGTTCAATCCCTGATCAGGGAGCTAAGATTCCACATAACTTGGGGTTAAAAAACCAAAACATGAAAAACAAACAATATTGTAACAAATTCAATAAAGACTGTAAAAATGGTTCACATAAAAAATCCTTTTAAAAATTTGTAAGAAAAAAAAAGAGTAAATATCCATAGTAGCAGGTGAACTGGGAAAGAAAAGCAGAATTTGGAGTACCATTGAATTGGAAATGAATATCCCATTTTTCCCTCTTATTCCCTGGCTAGGCTTCCCTAGTGGCTTAGTGGTAAAGAATCTACCTGCCCATGCAGTATATGAAGGTTTCATCCCTGGGTCGGGAAGATCCCCTGGAGAAGGAAATGGCACCCACTCCAGTATTCCTGCCTGGAAAACCCCATGGACAGATGAATCTAGCAGGCTACAGTCCATGGGGTCACAAAGAGTCAGACATGACTTAACGACTAACCAGCAACAATAACATTCCCTGGCCAGACTCAAAGCAGCCTGGAACTTTCAGGTGAAAGTGGGCAACTGGGCCACAGACAGTGAAAACTCTAGGAGAACCCTTTGATATCTGGTTTGAAGACTGGGAAAAGAACTCCTAATATTCCAAGTGAGTGAAGAAATACCCCTGTAAAATTTTTTTCTCTGCATTCCTCGGCTCCCTAATAAATATTCTTACTGCAGTAGACATCTGAGGCTTTAAGGCACCTAAAACTCTAAAGGAGAGATACCTTCAGGTGTTTCAAGAGATTGGGACAAATCTAACTGCTCTCTTTTACTCGCTCTTTTTCTCTTTCCTCTGTCCTTTTGCCACTGAGCCCTAGAAGAGAGCACAGTTATAGGGCGTACACAACAAAGAAAAACAACCAAAACTCCAGCTTTTTGGCTAGAGAACCAAAAAGAGGAGCCCCAGAGAACCCAGAAGTACCAAGGAGATTGTGAAGGAGGCAGCACCCATGAAATTAACTCCATAAAGTTGTTATACCTACCAATCGAGCTTTCCCAGTAAACGCAACATTAAAACCTGGACTGAATATGTGGAAGAGTTTCAAGAGTAAATATCAAGGACTTTCCTGGCAGTCCAGAGGTTAAGACTTCACTTTCCAATGCAGGGGCTGTGAGTTCAATCCCTGATCAGGGAGCTAAGATTCCACATAACTTGGGGTTAAAAAACCAAAACATGAAAAACAAACAATATTGTAACAAATTCAATAAAGACTGTAAAAATGGTTCACATAAAAAATCCTTTTAAAAATTTGTAAGAAAAAAAAAGAGTAAATATCCATAGTAGCAGGTGAACTGGGAAAGAAAAGCAGAATTTGGAGTACCATTGAATTGGAAATGAATATCCCATTTTTCCCTCTTATTCCCTGGCTAGGCTTCCCTAGTGGCTTAGTGGTAAAGAATCTACCTGCCCATGCAGTATATGAAGGTTTCATCCCTGGGTCGGGAAGATCCCCTGGAGAAGGAAATGGCACCCACTCCAGTATTCCTGCCTGGAAAACCCCATGGACAGATGAATCTAGCAGGCTACAGTCCATGGGGTCACAAAGAGTCAGACATGACTTAACGACTAACCAGCAACAATAACATTCCCTGGCCAGACTCAAAGCAGCCTGGAACTTTCAGGTGAAAGTGGGCAACTGGGCCACAGACAGTGAAAACTCTAGGAGAACCCTTTGATATCTGGTTTGAAGACTGGGAAAAGAACTCCTAATATTCCAAGTGAGTGAAGAAATACCCCTGTAAAATTTTTTTCTCTGCATTCCTCGGCTCCCTAATAAATATTCTTACTGCAGTAGACATCTGAGGCTTTAAGGCACCTAAAACTCTAAAGGAGAGATACCTTCAGGTGTTTCAAGAGATTGGGACAAATCTAACTGCTCTCTTTTACTCGCTCTTTTTCTCTTTCCTCTGTCCTTTTGCCACTGAGCCCTAGAAGAGAGCACAGTTATAGGGCGTACACAACAAAGAAAAACAACCAAAACTCCAGCTTTTTGGCTAGAGAACCAAAAAGAGGAGCCCCAGAGAACCCAGAAGTACCAAGGAGATTGTGAAGGAGGCAGCACCCATGAAATTAACTCCATAAAGTTGTTTATGAGTTCCTGGGCTCACCCCCAAGATAAGCTTGCACGGGTTTGATCCTCAGCAGCACATTGAAGATTGAAGGATTAAACAAAGTCACCACCTATTCTCAGAGTGACCACTGGAGGGTGCACATACAGAACAAATCTAAACAGCACTGGAAAGTTTTGAAAATGGAACTAGCCTTGAAACCACAGCCCACTGAAGGATTTCTGACCTGAGCTCAGTAGTCAATTGCCTGATAAAATATATATGTCAGGGCTTCCCTGGTGATCCAGTGGGTAAAGAATCCGCCTTGCAGTGCAAAAGATACCGGTTCCATCCGTGGCCCGGGACGACTCCACATGCCACGGAGAGACTGGATCAGTGTGTCCAATTAGGAGCCAGCGCCCTGGAGCGCATGCGCTCAGAGCCCCGTGCCCTGCAACGAGAGGCCACCGCAATGGGAGGCCCTCACAGGCCAAAGAATAAAAGATGGATGAAAAATCAATCAATCCGTCAATAAAAAGAGGCCAAAGTTTTTAAAAAGATGCAAATGATTGTAAAAGAAAAATTTTTAAAAAGTATATATGTTAACATTCTCCATGTAGTATTCAAATAGGACCCAGAGTCTCATAAAATTCAAATGTCCAGAACTCAAAACAAAATTATTTGGCACACAAAGTTCCAGGAAAACCTCGACTTGTATGGTAAAATATGACCAAAAGAAAAAAAAAAAGGCCAACAGTGAGATACTAAAATTAAGTGATGGGTAAGACTATGACAAAGACTCTGATGAAAATCCTTCAAAAGATAAAGGCTAACACTCTTTAAATGGATGAAAAGATAGAAAGTCTTAACAAATAAATACAAGATAAATAGAGAAACTAAAATTTTATAACTTAAAAATATAAAAGCCAAAGTCATATACTCAATAAATAAGCTCAAGAGCAGAATAGAGACGACAGATGAGTCAGTAAGTAAATCTGGAGGTAGGCCAGTTATAACAGTGAGAAAAAGATTTAAAAAAAAAAAAAAAAGAAGAGAAAAGAATAAAGCCTCAAAGACAGTACCAGAAAGTCTAACATTTATTTCATTGGAATTGGCATAAAGAGAGGAGAAAGTCTGCAGTGAAAACAAAAAATTTGGAGAAATAACGACTGAAACATTTCCAAATATGACTAAGGACGTAAACCTCTAGATTCAAACATCTCACTAAACCCTCAAAAAGATAAACCGATAAGTTCATCCCATACATATCATAATGAAACTGTTGAAAACTGAAGAATGCATAATACATACATATGTGTATGTATATATTTCACTATATATATTTATGTGTGTAAATATTTTAGGATATATATGTGTGTTTAATATATATGAGTGCATGCATGCACACACACACATATGTATCTGCCAGAAAATAAATCTCACTGTGGAAACCAGAAAGAAGTGAATGACATCTATAAAGTACAAGAGGAAAAGAACCACCAACCAGAATTAGGTACAATTCTGTATCCAATAAAAATACCCCATGGGAGTGAAGGTGAAATGAAAACATTTTCAGATGAAGGAAATTTGAGAGAATTCCTTGACAGCAGTCACTGTTCTACAATAATTTCCTACAAACCTTCTTCATGTAGAAAAGAAATGGTACCAAAAGTTAACTTAAGAGTATCAGGAATGAAGAAAGACCAACAGAATGGTAAAATATGGGTTAAAATTTAACATTTGACTCTATTGGTTTTGAGTTCTTTTAAAAAATTTTTTATGTTTTTTAAAAAATGACATTTTCTGATAGTATGTTCAGTGTATGTACATGTAATATGTTAAGAAGATTACAACAGAAAGGAGGGAGAGTAAAGGAAGCTATATGATGGTAAGTTTTTACATTCTGTTTAAAGTGGTAAAATATCTATTCTAAGCAGGTCTTAAAAGGAAATATGTATCTTGTAATCCCTAGAGTAACCATTAAAAAAATAGAGAGGTATCTAGAGAATGAAATGGCAACCCACTCCAGTGTTTTTGCCTGGAAAATCCTATGGACAGAGAGGACCCTGGCAGGCTACAGTCCATGGGATCCCCAAAAGTCAGACACAACAGTGACTAAACAGCAAATGGCAATTCAGCAGCATTTTGTAGAAGGAAAAGCAAGGAAAGGAAAAAGAAAGATTATATTAGCGTGGGAGTGAGAAAGGAAGGGGCAAAGAAAAAAAATAATCTGGATTTTTAAGACTGACACGTGTGTAAAACAACATGCTCTCGACTAGTCAGTGTGTTGCAGTTCAATCACTGACTAAGCTCTGTTTTTGCTGACTTGTTGAGTGGTCACTGCCAATCTTCATTTCTCAGTGTGTTTCATTCATTTATTGAAGAATTATTATACATCAGTCAATATTTGTGTAGCTTCATTTTGTCAAGTGATAGGGGAAGAGAAGGCTAGATACATATTTATATTCAGATGTCTTAGCTCTTTGACTGAAAGCAATTTACCTAATCCTTCAAATCTCTTTATTCGTGTGTGAAATAAGGAAAATTATATCTTCCTTATAGGAGTGCTCAAAAGATTTAATGAAATAATACATGCTAAACATTTAGCAGAGTACCAGGTGTATGGCAATAAAAAAGTAAATAATAGATTTTAGATGATGATGTTATATGCTTCGAGAGTGAAAATAAATAATTCACTGAGCTTTCAAAAAAAAATAAAAGAGGTAGTTAAAAACACAATAGGCCTCTTTCCGGACTGGAACCATGGAGGGTGCAGAAGAGAAGAAAAAGAAGGTTCCTGCTGTGCCAGAAACCCTTAAGAAAAAGCGAAAGAATTTCGCAGAGCTTAAGATTAAGCGCCTGAGAAAGAAGTTTGCCCAAAAGATGCTTCTAAAGGCAAGGAGGAAGCTTATCTATGAGAAAGCCAAGCACTACCACAAGGAATACAGGCAGATGTACAGGACGGAAATTAATGGCTAGAATGGCTGCAAAGCCGGCAACTTCTATGTCCCTGCAGAACCCAAATTGCTTTGTCATCAGAATCAGAGGTATCAATGGTGTGAGCCCAAAGGTTCGAAGGTGTTGCAGCTTCTTCGCCTCCGTCAGATCTTGTAATCCCTAGAGTAACCATTAAAAAAATAGAGAGGTATCTAGAGAATGAAATGGCAACCCACTCCAGTGTTTTTGCCTGGAAAATCCTATGGACAGAGAGGACCCTGGCAGGCTACAGTCCATGGGATCCCCAAAAGTCAGACACAACAGTGACTAAACAGCAAATGGCAATTCAGCAGCATTTTGTAGAAGGAAAAGCAAGGAAAGGAAAAAGAAAGATTATATTAGCGTGGGAGTGAGAAAGGAAGGGGCAAAGAAAAAAAATAATCTGGATTTTTAAGACTGACACGTGTGTAAAACAACATGCTCTCGACTAGTCAGTGTGTTGCAGTTCAATCACTGACTAAGCTCTGTTTTTGCTGACTTGTTGAGTGGTCACTGCCAATCTTCATTTCTCAGTGTGTTTCATTCATTTATTGAAGAATTATTATACATCAGTCAATATTTGTGTAGCTTCATTTTGTCAAGTGATAGGGGAAGAGAAGGCTAGATACATATTTATATTCAGATGTCTTAGCTCTTTGACTGAAAGCAATTTACCTAATCCTTCAAATCTCTTTATTCGGTGTGAAATAAGGAAAATTATATCTTCCTTATAGGAGTGCTCAAAAGATTTAATGAAATAATACATGCTAAACATTTAGCAGAGTACCAGGTGTATGGCAATAAAAAAGTAAATAATAGATTTTAGATGATGATGTTATATGCTTCGAGAGTGAAAATAAATAATTCACTGAGCTTTCAAAAAAAAATAAAAGAGGTAGTTAAAAACACAATAGGCCTCTTTCCGGACTGGAACCATGGAGGGTGCAGAAGAGAAGAAAAAGAAGGTTCCTGCTGTGCCAGAAACCCTTAAGAAAAAGCGAAAGAATTTCGCAGAGCTTAAGATTAAGCGCCTGAGAAAGAAGTTTGCCCAAAAGATGCTTCGAAAGGCAAGGAGGAAGCTTATCTATGAGAAAGCCAAGCACTACCACAAGGAATACAGGCAGATGTACAGGACGGAAATTCGAATGGCTAGAATGGCTCGCAAAGCCGGCAACTTCTATGTCCCTGCAGAACCCAAATTGGCGTTTGTCATCAGAATCAGAGGTATCAATGGTGTGAGCCCAAAGGTTCGAAAGGTGTTGCAGCTTCTTCGCCTCCGTCAGATCTTCAATGGCACCTTTGTGAAGCTCAACAAGGCTTCAATTAACATGCTGAGAATTGTGGAGCCATACATTGCATGGGGGTACCCAAATCTGAAGTCAGTAAATGAACTGATCTACAAGCGTGGTTATGGAAAAATCAATAAGAAGAGAATTGCCCTGACAGATAACGCTTTGATTGCTCGGTCTCTGGGAAAATATGGTATCATCTGCATGGAGGATCTGATTCATGAGATCTATACTGTTGGAAAACGTTTCAAAGAAGCAAATAATTTCCTGTGGCCCTTCAAATTGTCGTCTCCACGAGGTGGAATGAAGAAAAAGACCACCCATTTTGTAGAAGGTGGAGATGCTGGCAACAGGGAAGACCAGATCAACAGGCTTATTAGAAGGATGAACTAAGGTATCTACCATGATTATTTTTGTAATCTGGTCAGTTAATAAACAGTTGAAACAAATTGAAAAAAAAAAAAAAACACACAATAGATACACTTAAATGAAATGCTTAAAAAATGTTCACACAATCCAGATAGACTCAAGATAAGGGGAACAGAGGAAGGGAAAACAGAAAACAATAAAATCTCTAGACATAACTCCAACCATGTCATTAATTACATTCAGTGTAAATAGTCTAGGAGTGGTGTCAGCAAAATTGGTGGAGTAGAGGATTGCAAAAGCCTGTCTCTACACAAAAGCAGCAAATAAACTTGTAAAGCCATCAGAATCAACTTTACTGGAACTCTGGATACTTACCAAAATTTTACAGCAACCAGAGAAATGTTTGGGCTTCTTTGATGGCTCAGTGGTAAAGAATCCTCCTGCAATGCAGGCGATGTGGGTTAGATTTCTGGATCGGGAAGATCCCCTGGAGGAAGAAATGGCAAACCACTCCAGTATCCTTGCCTGGGAAATCCCATGAACAGAAGAGTCTGGCAGGCTATAGTCTATGGAGTCGCAGAGTTGGACACAACTGAATGATTAAGCAAGTAAGAGAAATACTTAATCAATAAAAAACCAAAATGCTGAATCTTGTCAGCAGAATTGCGTGATGTTTTAACTTATCAAGGCCCCAATCCTCTCTCTCCCCAGCTTGGTGAGAGCCTTGAAGACAATAGCCTGAATTCCCAGTTAGTTTTCTTAGTACAAGAGAGAGCAGAATGGGTCCTGTCCTCAAGGAATTGTGGTGGTTTGTTTTGACCAGTCTTTTCAAGTATACATGGAACATTCTCAAAGATAAATCATATGGTATGATATAAAACAAGATTAAAATTATACCAAGTATCTATTTTTTTCCCTAGCTGTGTCACATGACATGTGGGATCTTAGTTTTACAGGATGGAACCTGGTCTCCACGCAGGTGGAATCTATACTGTTGGAAAACGTTTCAAAGAAACAAATAATTTCCTGTGGCCCTTCAAATTGTCGTCTCCACGAGGTGGAATGAAGAAAAAGACCACCCATTTTGTAGAAGGTGGAGATGCTGGCAACAGGGAAGACCAGATCAACAGGCTTATTAGAAGGATGAACTAAGGTATCTACCATGATTATTTTTGTAATCTGGTCAGTTAATAAACAGTTGAAACAAATTGAAAAAAAAAAAACACACAATAGATACACTTAAATGAAATGCTTAAAAAATGTTCACACAATCCAGATAGACTCAAGATAAGGGGAACAGAGGAAGGGAAAACAGAAAACAATAAAATCTCTAGACATAACTCCAACCATGTCATTAATTACATTCAGTGTAAATAGTCTAGGAGTGGTGTCAGCAAAATTGGTGGAGTAGAGGATTGCAAAAGCCTGTCTCTACACAAAAGCAGCAAATAAACTTGTAAAGCCATCAGAATCAACTTTACTGGAACTCTGGATACTTACCAAAATTTTACAGCAACCAGAGAAATGTTTGGGCTTCTTTGATGGCTCAGTGGTAAAGAATCCTCCTGCAATGCAGGCGATGTGGGTTAGATTTCTGGATCGGGAAGATCCCCTGGAGGAAGAAATGGCAAACCACTCCAGTATCCTTGCCTGGGAAATCCCATGAACAGAAGAGTCTGGCAGGCTATAGTCTATGGAGTCGCAGAGTTGGACACAACTGAATGATTAAGCAAGTAAGAGAAATACTTAATCAATAAAAAACCAAAATGCTGAATCTTGTCAGCAGAATTGCGTGATGTTTTAACTTATCAAGGCCCCAATCCTCTCTCTCCCCAGCTTGGTGAGAGCCTTGAAGACAATAGCCTGAATTCCCAGTTAGTTTTCTTAGTACAAGAGAGAGCAGAATGGGTCCTGTCCTCAAGGAATTGTGGTGGTTTGTTTTGACCAGTCTTTTCAAGTATACATGGAACATTCTCAAAGATAAATCATATGGTATGATATAAAACAAGATTAAAATTATACCAAGTATCTATTTTTTTCCCTAGCTGTGTCACATGACATGTGGGATCTTAGTTTTCTGACCAGGGATGGAACCTGCAGTGGAATGTCTAAGTTTTAACTACTTGTCTGTCAGGGAAGTCTCATAACAAAATTTTTTTTCCAAGTATCTTTTTGATTACAGTGGTATGAAACTAGAAATCAACAACACAGGGAAAGCTGGAAACTCTACAAGTGGTGGAAAGTAAACAGCACACTCCCGCTGAACAACCAAAAGGTCGAAGAAGAAATCAAAAGAGAAATCAAATAATACCTCAGAACAAATGAAAATAGCAACACAACTCACCAAAACCTATGCGATGCTGCAGAAGCTGTTCTAAGAGAGGATTTTATAGTGATAAATGCTTATATTAAGAAATAAGAGAAACTTTGCTGGTGGTCTGGGATTCCCTGGTGGCTCAGACTGTAAAGAATCCACCTGTAATGCAGGGGACCCGGATTCAATCCTTGGGTTGGGAAGAGCCCCCAGAGAATGGCATGGCAACCCACTTCCCTATTCTTGCCTAGGAAATCACACAGACAGGGGAGCCTGGCGAGCTACTATCCATGGGTCACAAAAAGTCAGACATGACCGAGTGACTAACACTGAAGGATGCATCCCTGGCGGTCCAGTGACTAAGACACCAAACTCCTAGTGCAGGAGGTTCCAGGTCAGGGAACCACTAGTCCATCCCACTTGCTGCAACTAAGAGTTCAAATGCTACAACTAAAGAGCTTGCATGCTGCAACTAAGACCTGGCACAGCCACGTAAGTAAATAAATAAGAAAGAAAGAGAGAATATGCTCGTTAAAAAGAAAGAAAAGAAATTAGAAACATTGCAAATAAAAGCCTAGTTTTTACCTCAAGGAACTAGAAAAAAAGAGAACAAATTAAGCCTAAAGTTAGCAGAAAGAAGGAAATAATAAAGATCAGAGTAGAAACAAATGAAATAGAGATCAGAAAAACAGTAGTAAAGATGAGTGAAACTAAGAGCTGCTGTTTGGAAAGGTAAGCAAAGTGGACAAATCTTTAGTGAGACTAGTAGAAAAAATAGAGACTCAAAGTCAAAAATGAAAGAGAATTAAATAATAACTCACACTACAGAAATACATACAATTGTAAGAGACTACTATGAATACTTTTACACCAAAAAATTAGATAGCCTAGAAGAAAGAAATAATTCCCTAGAATCATACAACCTAGTGAGACTGAACCAGGAATAAATAATAAGTTTGAACAAGCCAGTAATGAATAAGGAAGTTGAACCCATAATCAAGAACCTCCCAATATGGAAAACTCAAGGGCAAGGTGGCTTCACAGGAATATTGTACCAAACAATTAAAAAGGATTTAATGCCCATCTGTTTCTCCAGCTCTTCTCAAAAACTGAAGGAAACAGAACACTCTCAAATTCATGCTACGAGGCCAGCATAACCCTAATACCAAAGCCAGATAAGCACACCACAAGAAAATTATAGACGAATCTCTCTGGTGAACATAGATACAAACCTCAACAAAAATTAGCAAACTGGGTTGAAGAACTCATTGGAAAGGTTATATACCATGGCCAAGAGAGATTTATCCCTGGGACACAAGGATGGCTCAACAAATGCAAATTGATTAATATGCTATATCAAAATAAAAGAATAAAATCATCTGATCATCTCAACAGAGATGAATAAAAAGAAAGAAAAGAAAAAAATCATCTGATCATCTCAACAGAGGCAGAAAAGGCATTTGACAAACTGCAACATCCCTTCATGATAAAAACCCTCAATAGGTTAGGTGTAGAAGGGGCATATCTCAATGTAATAAAAGCCATATAGAACAAACCCACAGCTAGCACCATAGCTGATGGAGAAAAATGAAAAGCTTTTCCTGTAAGATAAGGAACAGATAAGGGTGCCACTCTCTCCACTCTTATTCAGCATAGTGCTCTAAATTCTACCTAGAACACTCAGGCAAACCGACGAAATAAAAGACATTCAAATTAGAAAGGAAGAGGTAAAATTATTGCTATCTGCTGACTTGTTATTGTTCAGTCGCTAAGTCATGTCCAACACTTTGTGACCCCATGAACTGCAGCATACCAAGCTTCCCTGTCCTTCATTATCTCCCTGAGTTGGCTCCAACCCATGTCCATTGAATCAGTGATGCTATCCAACGATCTCATCCTCTGTCACCCATTTCTCCTCTTGCCCTCAATCTTTCCCAACATTAGGGTCTTTCCCAATGAGTCATTTCTTCATATGGAGCTTCAGCTTCAGCACCAGTCCTTCCAGGGAAAATTCAGGATTGATTTCCTTTAGGATTGACTGGTTTGATCTCCTTGCTATTTCAAGGGACTCTCAAGAGTCTTCTCCAGCACCACAGTTCAAAGCCATCAATTCTTCAGCGCTCAGCCTTCTTTTATGGTCCAGCTCTAATATCTATACATGACTACTGGGAAAACCATAGCTTTGACTAGATAGACGTTTATCGGCAAAGTGATGTCTCTGCTTTTTAATACACTGCCAGAGTTTGTCATAGCTATTTTTCTGAGCTGCAGTATCTTTTAATTTCATGGCTGCAGTTACCATTCACATTGATTGTGGAGCCCAAGAAAATGAAATCTGCCACTGTTTCTACTTTTTCCCCATCTATTTCCCATGAAGTGATGTGACCAGTTGCCATGATTTTAGGCTTTTTTTTTTTAATGTGGTAGTATTTAATTTTAATATATTTTTATTAACTGTTACATTTGTATTATTTAATACATTTTAATACGTGTTATACATTGTATTCTTAAGCAACAAGATATGACAGGTGCACACCATTATCAGCCTGATTAACTCTCTAACTGATCAATGTGTTTAATTCTTATGACTTAGAAAAGTAATTATAGAATATAAAAGCCATATAGAACAAACCCACAGCTAGCACCATAGCTGATGGAGAAAAATGAAAAGCTTTTCCTGTAAGATAAGGAACAGATAAGGGTGCCACTCTCTCCACTCTTATTCAGCATAGTGCTCTAAATTCTACCTAGAACACTCAGGCAAACCGACGAAATAAAAGACATTCAAATTAGAAAGGAAGAGGTAAAATTATTGCTATCTGCTGACTTGTTATTGTTCAGTCGCTAAGTCATGTCCAACACTTTGTGACCCCATGAACTGCAGCATACCAAGCTTCCCTGTCCTTCATTATCTCCCTGAGTTGGCTCCAACCCATGTCCATTGAATCAGTGATGCTATCCAACGATCTCATCCTCTGTCACCCATTTCTCCTCTTGCCCTCAATCTTTCCCAACATTAGGGTCTTTCCCAATGAGTCATTTCTTCATATGGAGCTTCAGCTTCAGCACCAGTCCTTCCAGGGAAAATTCAGGATTGATTTCCTTTAGGATTGACTGGTTTGATCTCCTTGCTATTTCAAGGGACTCTCAAGAGTCTTCTCCAGCACCACAGTTCAAAGCCATCAATTCTTCAGCGCTCAGCCTTCTTTTATGGTCCAGCTCTAATATCTATACATGACTACTGGGAAAACCATAGCTTTGACTAGATAGACGTTTATCGGCAAAGTGATGTCTCTGCTTTTTAATACACTGCCAGAGTTTGTCATAGCTATTTTTCTGAGCTGCAGTATCTTTTAATTTCATGGCTGCAGTTACCATTCACATTGATTGTGGAGCCCAAGAAAATGAAATCTGCCACTGTTTCTACTTTTTCCCCATCTATTTCCCATGAAGTGATGTGACCAGTTGCCATGATTTTAGGCTTTTTTTTTTTAATGTGGTAGTATTTAATTTTAATATATTTTTATTAACTGTTACATTTGTATTATTTAATACATTTTAATACGTGTTATACATTGTATTCTTAAGCAACAAGATATGACAGGTGCACACCATTATCAGCCTGATTAACTCTCTAACTGATCAATGTGTTTAATTCTTATGACTTAGAAAAGTAATTATAGAATATAAAGGTAGCACACAACTGTCTGTTTTAATATCATTATTCTGTCTTCTGCATTATTTCTCTTTTTTAAATTTTTTTTCTTTATTTTAAAGATTTTACAGAATGTTGTTGTTCACTGACATGTATGTTCCCAGATCATTCATATGCATATCCCTGTACCCCCCCACCCAGTTCCCCCCCCCCACCCCTCCAGACCATTGCCCCAAGTGATTGTAGGCACTCCTATTCCCTTAGCACAATGACAATAGCTATCTTTTCCACACATAACAGTATAGGTTTTCATGTTACTTCCTCTATGCCTCCCTCTCACTGTTTGTTCTCCACAATGTCCTTATATCTATTCTCTGTCTGTTTTTCCATGAGTTCCCTGCGTGTGTTATCATGACCATCTTACTAGATTCCATATATATGAGTTAGTATACTGTATTTGTCTTTCTCTTTTTGACTTACTTCACTTTTTATGATAGGTTCTAGAGCTAGCCACCTCATTAGGACTGAGTCTTCTGCATTTCTT
This sequence comes from Tragulus kanchil, assembly GCA_022376925.1. Lineage (NCBI taxonomy): Eukaryota > Metazoa > Chordata > Mammalia > Artiodactyla > Tragulidae > Tragulus > Tragulus kanchil. Next base: position 47,586,615 of record JAIOJX010000029.1, on the reverse strand, counting down.
TTAACAGCTGAGTAGTATTCCATTCTATATATGTACCAGAGCTTCTGTATCCTTTCATTCGTCAATGGACATCTAGGTTGCTTCCATGTTCTAGCTATTGTATAGAGAGCTGCAATGAACATTGGAGTACAGGTGCCTCTTTCAGTTTTGATTTCATCAGGATATAGGCCTAATAGTGGGATTGCTGGGTCAAAGGGTGCTTCTATTTTTAGTTTTTTAAGGAATCTCCATATCTTCATGAGTGATGTGACCAGTTGCCATGATGTTTTAAGGCTTTTTTTTTTAGCCCAAGAAAATGAAATCTGCCACTGTTTCTACTTTTTCCCCATCTATTTCCCATGAAGTGATGTGACCAGATGCCATAATCTTAGGCTTTTTTTAATGTGGTAGTATTTAATTTTAATATATTTTTATTAACTGTTACATTTGTATTATTTAATACATTTTAATACGTGTTATACATTGTATTCTTAAGCAACAAGATATGACAGGTGCACACCATTATCAGCCTGATTAACTCTCTAACTGATCAATGTGTTTAATTCTTATGACTTAGAAAAGTAATTATAGAATATAAAGGTAGCACACAACTGTCTGTTTTAATATCATTATTCTGTCTTCTGCATTATTTCTCTTTTTTAAATTTTTACTTTATTTTGATGATTTTACAGAATGTTGTTGTTCACTGACATGTATGTTCCCAGATCATTCATATGCATATCCCTGTACCCCCCCACCCAGTTCCCCCACCCCTCCAGACCATTGCCCCAAGTGATTGTAGGCACTCCTATTCCCTTAGCACAATGACAATAGCTATCTTTTCCACACATAACAGTATAGGTTTTCATGTTACTTCCTCTATGCCTCCCTCTCACTGTTTGTTCTCCACAATGTCCTTATATCTATTCTCTGTCTGTTTTTCCATGAGTTCCCTGCGTGTGTTATCATGACCATCTTACTAGATTCCATATATATGAGTTAGTATACTGTATTTGTCTTTCTCTTTTTGACTTACTTCACTTTTTATGATAGGTTCTAGAGCTAGCCACCTCATTAGGACTGAGTCTTCTGCATTTCTTTTAACAGCTGAGTAGTATTCCATTCTATATATGTACCAGAGCTTCTGTATCCTTTCATTCGTCAATGGACATCTAGGTTGCTTCCATGTTCTAGCTATTGTATAGAGAGCTGCAATGAACATTGGAGTACAGGTGCCTCTTTCAGTTTTGATTTCATCAGGATATAGGCCTAATAGTGGGATTGCTGGGTCAAAGGGTGCTTCTATTTTTAGTTTTTTAAGGAATCTCCATACTATCTTCCATAGAGGCTGTATCAATTTACATTCCCACCAGCAATGCAAGAGGGTTCCCTTTTCTCCGCACCCTCTCCAGCATTTATTGTCTGTTGATTTTTGGATGATGGCCATTCTGACGGGTGTGAGGTGGTATCTCATTGTGGTATTAATTTGCATTTCTCTAATAATAAGTGAGGTTGAGCATCGTTTCATGTGCTTTTGGGCCATCTGTATGTCCTCTTTGGAGAGGCGTCTCTTTAGATCCTTTTCCCATTTTTTGATTGGGTTGTTCATTTTTCCAGTGCTGAGTTGTCTGAGTTGCTTGTAGATTTTGGAGATGAATTCTTTGTCTGTTGTTTCATTTGCTATGATTTTCTCCCACTCTGTGGGGTGTCTGTTCAGCTTTTTTGTAATTTCTTTTGCTGTACAAAACCTTTTAAGTTTCATTAGGTCCCACGTGTTCACTTTTCTTTTCAGTTCCACTATTCTAGTAGGTGGGTCAGAGAAGATCTTGCTTTGATTGCTGTCCTTGAGGGTTTTGCCTATATTCTCCTCTAAGAGTTTGATGGTTTTTGGTCTTACATTTAGGTCTTTAATCCATTTTGAGTTTATCTTAGTGTGTGGTGTCAGGGAATGTTCCAGTTTCATTTTCTTGCATGTAGCTGTCCAATTTTCCCAGCACCACTTGTTGAAGAGGCTGTCTTTGTCCCATTTTATAGTTTTGCCTCCTTTGTCAAAAATAAGGTACCCATAGGTGCATGGGTTTATCTCTGGGTTCTCGATCTTGTTCCATTGGTCTATAGTTCTGTTTTTGTGCCAGTACCATACTGTCTTGATGACTGTTGCTTTGTAGTAGAGTCTGAAGTTAGGGAGGCTGATCCCTCCAACTCTGTTTTCCTTTCTCAGGATTGCTTTGGCTATTCGAGGTCTTTTGTGTTTCCATATGAACTGTGTGATTCTTTGGTCTAGTTCTGTGAAAAATGTCAATGGTTGTTGGATAGGTATTGCATTGAATCTGTAGATGATATTGGTAGTATGGTCATTTTCACAATATTTTTTTTTTAAACCTTTATTTTACTTTTAACTTTTACAGAGTTTTGTTGTTCACAGACATGCATGTTCTCAGATTAATCACATGTATATCCCCCCCTTCCCTCCCCTCCATTTTCACAATATTGATTCTTCCGATCCAGGAACATGGAATATCTCTCCATCTGATTAAGTCTTCTTTAATGTCTCTCATGAGTGTCTTGTAATTTTCTGTGTACAATTCTTTTGTTTCTTTGGGCAGGTTTATTCCTAGATATTTGATTCTTTTGGTTGCAATGGTGAAGGGGATTGCCTCTTTGATTTCGTTTTCTGATTTTTCATTGTTTGTGTATAGGAATGCCAGTGATTTCTGTGTGTTGACTTTGTATCCTGTGACTTTGCTGAAATTCATTGATTAGCTCTAGTAGCTTTGTAACGGTGTCTTTGGGATTTTCTATGTATAATATCATGTCATCTGCAAAAAGAGAGAGCTTGACATCTTCCTTTCCGATCTGGATTCCCTTTATTTCTTTCTCTTCTCTTATTGCTGTTACTAGGACTTCCAGGACTATGTTGAATAGTAGTGGTGAAAGTGCACACCCCTGTCTTGTTCCTGATCTTAGAGGGAATGCTTTCAGTTTTTGACCATTGAGGATAATGTTCGCTGTAGGCTTCTCATATATGGCTTTTATTATGTTGAGATAGGTTCCTTCTATGCCCATTTTCTGAAGAGTTTTTATCATAAATGGATGTTGTACTTTGTCAAAGGCTTTTTCTGCATCTATTGAGATGATCATGTGATTTTTGTCTCTCAATTTGTTGATATGGTGTATCACATTGATTGATTTGCGGATATTGAAGAATCCTTGCATGCCTGGGATGAACCCTACTTGATCGTGACGTATGAGTTTTTTGATGTGTCTTTGAATTCTGTTTGCTAGGATTTTGTCGAGGATCTTGGCATCTAAGTTCATCAGTGAAATTGGCCTATAGTTTTCCTTTTTTGTGTTGTCTTTGCCTGGTTCTGGTATCAGGGTGGTGGTGGCCTCATAGAATGTGTTTGGAAGTTTTCCTTCCTGTGCAACTTTTTGGAAGAGTTTTAGAAGGATAGGCACTAGCTCTTCTTTAAATGTTTGGTGGAATTCGCCTGTGAAGCCATCTGGCCCTGGGCTTTTATTTTTGGGTAGATTTTTAATCACAAATTTGATTTCTGAGCTTGTGATTGGGTTGTTCAAAGTTTCTGTTTCTTCCTGGCTCAGTCTTGGGAGATTAATCTTCCCCAAGAAATTGTCCATTTCTTCCAGGCTGTCCAGTTTGTTGCCATAGAGTCCATAATAGTCTCTTAGAATCCTTTGGATTTCTGCATTATCTGTTGTAATCTCTCCTGTTTTGTTTTTGATTTTGTTGATCTGGTTCTTCTCTCTCTTTTTCTTAATGAGTCTGGCCAGTGGCTTGTCAATTTTGTTTACCTTTTCGAAGAACCAGCTTTTTGTTTTATTTATCTTTACTATTGTTTCTTTCGTTTCTTTCTCATTTATTTCTGCTCTGATCCTTTTGATTTATCTTCTTCTGCTGGCTTTGAGGTGTTTTTGTTCTTCTTTCTCCAATTGTTTTAAGCGGAGGGTTAGGTCATCTGCTTCATAGTTTCCTAGTTTCTTGAGGTGGGATTGTATTGCTATAAATTTCCCTCTTAGAACTGCTTTTGCAGTATCCCATAGGTTTTGCACTGTCGTGTGTTCATTGTCATTTTCTTCTAGGAATTTTTAAATTTCTCCTTTGATTTCCTCAATGATCAGTTGGTTTTTTAGGTATGTGTTGTTTAATCTCCATGTGTTTGTGTTTTTAGTGGTTGTTTTCCTGTAGTTGATCTCTAGTCTCATTGCATTGTGGTCTGAGAAGATGGTTGATATAATTTCAGTTTTCTTGAATTGACTGAGGTTTGATTTGTAGCCCAAGATGTGGTCTATCCTGGAGAATGTTCCGTGAGCACTTGAGAAGAAAGTGTATTCTTCTGCTTTTGGATGGAACGTCCTAAAGATATCGATGAGGTCCATCTTTTCTAGTGTGGCATTTAAGGCTTGTGTTTCTTTATTAATTTTCTGTTTGGATGATTTTTCCATTGGTGTGAGAGGAGTGTTAAAGTCTCCTACTATTACTGTGTTATTGTTGATTTCTTCTTTTATGTCTGAAAGCACCTGTCTTATGTATTGAGGTACCCCTGTGTTGGGTGCATAGGTATTCATGACTGTCATGTCTTCCTCTTGGAAAGATCCCTTAATCATGATGTAGTGACCTGCCTTGTCTCTTCTAATCTTCTTTATTTTGAGGTCTATTTTGTCTGATATGAAGATTGCTACTCCAGCTTTCTTTTGATTTCCATTTGCATGGAGTATCCTTTTCCAGCCTTTCACTTTCAGTCTATGAGTGTCTCTAGGTCTGAAGTGAGTCTCTTGTAAACAGCATATATATATGGATGGGTCTTGCTTCTGGATCCATTCAGCCAGCCTGTGTCGTTTGGTTGGAGCATTTAGTCTATTTACGTTCAAAGTAATTATTGATAACGAATGTTCCTATTGTCATCTTCTTAGAAATTTGGGGTTTGATTTGTAAGGCTTCTTCTACTCTATTTCTTGGCTATATCAGGCCCTTTAACACTTGTTGTAGGGCTGGTTTTGTGGTACAGAATTCTTTTAGTTTTTGCTTGTCTGTGAAGCTTTTGACTTCACCATCAATTCTGAATGAGATTCTTGCTGGGTAGAGAATTCTTGGTTGGAGGTTATTCTCTTTTAGCCATTTAAATGTGTCTTGCCATTCTCTTCTGGCCTGCAGGGTTTCTGTTAAAAGATCCTCAGTTAAACGTATGGTGTTTCCTTTATATGTTATTTGTTGTTTGCTCCTAGCTGCTTTTAGTAATCTGTCTTTATATTTAGTCTGCATTAGTTTGATTAGAATGTGCCTTGGTGTGTTTCTTCTGGGGTTTCTCCTGTATGGAAAACTTTGTGCTTCTTGGGCTTGGTTGACTATTTCCTTTCCCATGTTGGGGAAGTTTTCAACTATAACTTCTTCAAGAATTTTTTCATAGCCTTTCTTCCCCTCTTCTTCTTCTGGAACTCCTATAATTCTAATGTTGGTGCGTTTGATACTGTCCCATAGGTCTCTTATGCTATCCTCAGTTCTTTTAATTCTTTCAGTTTTGTTCTGTTCTTCAGCACTTATTTCCACCATTCTGTTTTCCAGCTCACTTATCCGTTCTTCAGCCTCCGATACTCTACTGTTGAGACCTTCTACAGTATTTTTGAGTTCAGTAATTGAGTTGGTGGTCTCTATTTGATTATTTTTCATTTCTTGCATGTCTCTTCTCAATGCACTAATTTGCTCTAACATTCTGTTTTCAGTGTTTTGCATCCTCATTAGTATAGCTTTTCTGAATTCTCTTTCAGATAATTTGTCTATCTCCTCCTCTGTCATTTGAAGCGGTGTTTCTCTAGCTTGGTCCTTCGTTTGTGCAGTGTTTCTCTGTCATTTCATTATTAGGTTAATTTTTGGTTTTTTGTCTGTGTCTGTGTGTATGGAGTTCTTTTCCCCACCAGGCTTCTTGGTTGAATTCTCCTTCCTGGATCATAGTTGGGAGCATTTAGTCTATTTACGTTCAAAGTAATTATTGATAACGAATGTTCCTATTGTCATCTTCTTAGAAATTTGGGGTTTGATTTGTAAGGCTTCTTCTACTCTATTTCTTGGCTATATCAGGCCCTTTAACACTTGTTGTAGGGCTGGTTTTGTGGTACAGAATTCTTTTAGTTTTTGCTTGTCTGTGAAGCTTTTGACTTCACCATCAATTCTGAATGAGATTCTTGCTGGGTAGAGAATTCTTGGTTGGAGGTTATTCTCTTTTAGCCATTTAAATGTGTCTTGCCATTCTCTTCTGGCCTGCAGGGTTTCTGTTAAAAGATCCTCAGTTAAACGTATGGTGTTTCCTTTATATGTTATTTGTTGTTTGCTCCTAGCTGCTTTTAGTAATCTGTCTTTATATTTAGTCTGCATTAGTTTGATTAGAATGTGCCTTGGTGTGTTTCTTCTGGGGTTTCTCCTGTATGGAAAACTTTGTGCTTCTTGGGCTTGGTTGACTATTTCCTTTCCCATGTTGGGGAAGTTTTCAACTATAACTTCTTCAAGAATTTTTTCATAGCCTTTCTTCCCCTCTTCTTCTTCTGGAACTCCTATAATTCTAATGTTGGTGCGTTTGATACTGTCCCATAGGTCTCTTATGCTATCCTCAGTTCTTTTAATTCTTTCAGTTTTGTTCTGTTCTTCAGCACTTATTTCCACCATTCTGTTTTCCAGCTCACTTATCCGTTCTTCAGCCTCCGATACTCTACTGTTGAGACCTTCTACAGTATTTTTGAGTTCAGTAATTGAGTTGGTGGTCTCTATTTGATTATTTTTCATTTCTTGCATGTCTCTTCTCAATGCACTAATTTGCTCTAACATTCTGTTTTCAGTGTTTTGCATCCTCATTAGTATAGCTTTTCTGAATTCTCTTTCAGATAATTTGTCTATCTCCTCCTCTGTCATTTGAAGCGGTGTTTCTCTAGCTTGGTCCTTCGTTTGTGCAGTGTTTCTCTGTCATTTCATTATTAGGTTAATTTTTGGTTTTTTGTCTGTGTCTGTGTGTGTGGAGTTCTTTTTCCCCCACCAGACTTCTTGGTTGACTTCTCCCTTCCTTTGGGTTTCTGTCCTTGTAGAAGGGTTCAGTGGTTTGTGACTTGGATGGTGTTAGGTCATGTTTACAGATGAATAATCTCTAGTGTTGTATGTTCTTTGGTAGTGTGGGGTCTTGGAATCAGGGCTTCCGCTCCGAGGATCCTTGGTTTGATGATTGGTCAGGGGGTGTAGGCTCTATGTCTGGTTTGCTATGGTGTTCTGTGATACTAGTTCAAATACTAGCAGCTGAGGAACAAGAGGTGCATCCCTGATGGGTGACAATCATAAAAGCATGCAGATGTTTTCTAACATAATCATAAGATATACATACATACACAGCAATCCCCACAACTGACCAGTTTTACAGAGATAAGGCACAGGAAATCTTTCTGGCAAATCACGCAATCAAAGATGATACTTGACCGTTAAGCTTTGAATTAATTAAAATAGTGCCTGAATAAATATATCCAGCGCAAGGTCCTGACTTGGATAATTACAATGAGAGCAATTATTAATTAGGACATGTGTTGGGGGTGACGAGGAGGAGAGCGTATGGGTAATGAGAAGGAATAGATTCGTCTTGAAAGGATTTCATAGGGTTAGGTAGCAAAGATTAGTGTGTTGTACTGTTTAGTGCAGTTGGAAGAGAAATAGGAAATAATTTATCTAGAGGATATTGGTAGATAGGAAAAGGTTTTATATTTTGAACATAGAGGGAGAAAGCAGTGGCAAAGAGGAAAGAGAATTAGAGGTTTCCAAGAATTAAAATTTAAAAAAAAAAAAAACAATAAAATAAAAGTCAAAAAAAGAAACTAAAAATTAAAAAGGGCAGAAAAAATTAATAAGAGACCAAAAAACAAACAAACAAAAAAGCACAAAAAACAAAACAAACAAATGAAAAAGAAAAAACAAACAAACAAAAAAACCCAAATGAACAAAACCAAAAACAAACAAACAAAAAAACCCAAACAGAATAAACAAGCAAACAAACCCCAAACCAGACCAGTCAATCGAATAAACAAAATAATCCACAACAAATAAACAAGCAAAAAAAAAAAAAAAAGCTAAATACTGTCCGTGGTTTTTATCTTCTCATCTGCCTGTTGGAAACCAATCTGCTCTTGATGGTGGTGTCTTGATGGCGTAGTCTTTCCCTTATAGCGCCGGTTGCTATGGTTTCTGTTTTTGTGTTCAGCAAAACGAGGGCTTTGCTGCCAGCTTGGGTGCTGGCCAGGGCGGTGGGCTGATCCCAGTCTGTCGGGTGGGGGCCGTGGTGCGCGCAGTCCCATATTGGAGGGGGGCGCCCCGTCCCTACTGCACCCCCGCCAGTAGTCTCCAATCTCTGCTCTTTCCCCGGGTTCCTCCGCGGCTGCTGCTGCAGCTCTAGGGGTGCACGGGCTCCTCCGCCACTGGCACACGCGCACTGCCAGTTACGCATTCAAGTCCCAAAGGCAGGCGCGAGCTTTCCCATCCAGCTCGTGCCCGGTCCCTGGTCAGCAATCCGTGGGTGACTTCCCCTCTCCGTTCAGCAAGCCCTCCACTAGGAGTGGCTGAACTTACCTACAGCGGGCGGCGCAACTTCTCGGTCTGGTGGGTCCGCACGGCTTCCTGATTTTAGTTTTTTGAATGTTGAGTTTTAAGTCAACTTTTTCACTCTCTTCTTTCACTTTCAGCAAAAGTCTCTTCAGTTCATCTTCGCTTTCTGCTATTAAAGTGGTATCATCTGCTTATATGAGGTTGTTGATAATTCTCCCATCAATCTTGATTCCAGCTTGTGAGTTATCCAGCCAAGCATTTCATATTATGTACTTTACATATAAGTTAAGCCAGTAGGATGACAATATACAGCCTTGACATACTCCTTTCTCAGTTTGGAACCAGCCCATTGTTCCATGTCCAGCTCTAATTTTGCTTCTTGTCCAGCATATAGGTTTCTCAGGAGACAGGAATACCAGACAGTGGTATTCTCTTTAAGAATATTTCAGTGTGTTGTGATCCACACAGTCAAAGGCTTTAGCATAGTTAATGAAGCAGTTGATTTTTTTTTAATTCCCTTGCTTTTTCTATAATTCATCTGGAACTTCTCAGTTCACATTACTGGTGAAGCCTAGCTTGAAGGATTTTGAGCGTACTCTTGCTAATATGTGTTATGAGTGCCATTGTACAGTAATTTGAACAGTCTTTGGCATTGCCTTTCTTTGGGATTGGAATGAAAACTGACCTTTCCCAGTCCTGTGGTCACTGCTGAGTTTTCCATATTTGCTGGCATAAAGAGTGCAACACTCTCACATCATCTTTGAGGATTTGAAATAGCTCAGCTGGAATTTCCTCACCTCCACTAACTTTGTTCATAGTAATGGTTCTTAAGGGTCACTTGACTTCACACTCCAGGATGTCTGGCTCTAGGTGAATGATCACACCACCATGCTTTCTGGGTCATTAAGAGCTTTTCTGTACAGTTCTTCTGTGTATTCTTGCCACCATTTCTTTCTTTTCTTTGCATCATCTTGGAGAAAATTTACTTACATATTTTTGGGAAGATACTTACATTTATATTTAGATTTATTTATTTATTTTGTTTTTGGTGAGGGTGGGGTGGGAAGGGAGGGGAACAGGCGGATCACTTCTATTGGTCTTTCATTTGTCCATTTTCATCCATCTTTGTTCCCTGGCCCGTGTGGGCCTCCCATTGCAGTGGCCTCTGTTGTCACAGAGCACTGGCTCTGGGCACATGCACTCCAGAACTCCAGCTCGGTGATTGGACACATCAGTCCAGCCACTCCGTGGCACATGGGATCTTCCCAGGCCAGGGATCTAACCGGCGACCTTTGCACTGCAAGGCGGTGTCCTTACCCACTGGACCACCAGGGAAGCCCCACATTTATATTTAAAACCCACAAAATTAAGTACTTAATTTGTATAAATGTTTAGGATAAAGAGAGACATATGGTGATTTCCTATCTAGGGCTGGTTACTTTGGCCAGATATCCCAGCTTCTAGGCTCTGTACTCACACACTGGTATTATGATAGCCACTGTATGGAAACATTTGAGGAGCTCAGGACTGCTGTCAAGAAAGCAACCAAGGGAATGCGTCTAATTTTGCTTCTTGTCCAGCATATAGGTTTCTCAGGAGACAGGAATACCAGACAGTGGTATTCTCTTTAAGAATATTTCAGTGTGTTGTGATCCACACAGTCAAAGGCTTTAGCATAGTTAATGAAGCAGTTGATTTTTTTTTAATTCCCTTGCTTTTTCTATAATTCATCTGGAACTTCTCAGTTCACATTACTGGTGAAGCCTAGCTTGAAGGATTTTGAGCGTACTCTTGCTAATATGTGTTATGAGTGCCATTGTACAGTAATTTGAACAGTCTTTGGCATTGCCTTTCTTTGGGATTGGAATGAAAACTGACCTTTCCCAGTCCTGTGGTCACTGCTGAGTTTTCCATATTTGCTGGCATAAAGAGTGCAACACTCTCACATCATCTTTGAGGATTTGAAATAGCTCAGCTGGAATTTCCTCACCTCCACTAACTTTGTTCATAGTAATGGTTCTTAAGGGTCACTTGACTTCACACTCCAGGATGTCTGGCTCTAGGTGAATGATCACACCACCATGCTTTCTGGGTCATTAAGAGCTTTTCTGTACAGTTCTTCTGTGTATTCTTGCCACCATTTCTTTCTTTTCTTTGCATCATCTTGGAGAAAATTTACTTACATATTTTTGGGAAGATACTTACATTTATATTTAGATTTATTTATTTATTTTGTTTTTGGTGAGGGTGGGGTGGGAAGGGAGGGGAACAGGCGGATCACTTCTATTGGTCTTTCATTTGTCCATTTTCATCCATCTTTGTTCCCTGGCCCGTGTGGGCCTCCCATTGCAGTGGCCTCTGTTGTCACAGAGCACTGGCTCTGGGCACATGCACTCCAGAACTCCAGCTCGGTGATTGGACACATCAGTCCAGCCACTCCGCGGCACGTGGGATCCTCCCAGGCCAGGGATCTAACCGGCGCCCTTTGCACTGCAAGGCGGTGTCCTTACCCACTGGACCACCAGGGAAGCCCCACATTTATATTTAAAACCCACAAAATTAAGTACTTAATTTGTATAAATGTTTAGGATAAAGAGAGACATATGGTGATTTCCTATCTAGGGCTGGTTACTTTGGCCAGATATCCCAGCTTCTAGGCTCTGTACTCTCACACACTGGTATTATGATAGCCACTGTATGGAAACATTTGAGGAGCTCAGGACTGCTGTCAAGAAAGCAACAGATGTATGTCAAGAGTGAGAAGAAAGCTGATGTTACATTGTCCTCCACACTTGCCACATTTTCTTAATCTCTTCTGCTTCTGTTAGATCCTTGCCATTTTTGTGCTTTATTGTAGCCTATCTTTGGATGAAATGTTCCCTTGGTATCTCCGATTTTCCTGTAGAGATCTATAGTCTTTCCCATTCTATTGTTTTCGTCTATTTCTTTGCATTGTTCATTTAAAAAGGTTTTCTTATCTCTCCTTGCTATTCTCTGGAACTTTCCATTCAGATGGCTATATCTGTCCCTTTCTCCTTTGCCTTTCACTTCTCTTCTTTTACTAGCTACTTGTGAGGTCTCTTCAGATAACCACTTTGCCTTCTTGCATTTCTTTTTCTTGGAGATGGTTTTGATCACCACCTCCTGTACAATGTTCTGAACCTCTCTCCAGGCACTGTCTACCAGATCTACTCCCTTGAATCTATTGGTCATCTCCACTGTAAAATCGTTAAGGGTTTGATTTAGGTCATATCAGAATGGTCTAGTGGTTTTTCCTACTCTCTTCAATTTGAGTCTAAATTTTGCAATAAGGAGCTGATGATCTGAGCCACAGCCAGGTCCATGTCTTGTTTTTGCTGACTGTATAGAGCTTCTCCATTTTGGGCTGCAAAGAATATAATCAGTCTGATTTCGGTACTGACCATCTCTGGTGGTGTCCATGTGTAGAGTCGTCTCGTGTGTTATTGGAATAGACTGTTTGCTCTGGCCAGTGTGTTCTTTTGGCAAAACTCTGTTACAATCTTTGCCCTGCTTTATTTTGTACTCCAAGGCCAAACTTGCCTGTTACTCCAGGTGTCTCTTGACCTCCTGCTTTTGCATTCCAATCCCTTATAATCAAAAGGATGTCTTTGTTTTGGGTGTTAGTTCTAGAAGGTCTTGTAGGTAGGTCTTCATAGAATCATTTAACTTTAATTCCTTTGGCATTAGTGGTTGGGTCATAGACTTGGATTACTGTGATGCTCAGTGGTTTTTTCTTGGAAATGAACCAAGATCATTCTGTCAGGTGTGTGTGTGTGTGTGTGTGTGTGTGTGTGTGTTCCTCTGCATTCCTAGCATCTTTTTTTTTAATTGTTTATTTATTTACTTATTTAGGGCTATTCTGGTTTTTCACTGCTGAAGGATTTTCTTTAGTTGCAGGGAGTGGGGGCTACTCTCTAGTTGAGGTGAGCAGACTTCTTGTTGCAGTGACTTCTCTTGTTGTGGGACTCGGGCTCCAGGGCACACGGGCTTTAGCAGTTGCAGTTCTGAGGCTCTAGAGCACAGGCTCAACAGTTGTGGCTCACAGGTCTAGTTGTTGTGCAGCATGTGGAATCTTTCTGGATCAGGGATCGAACGTGTGTCTCCTGTACTGACAGGTGAACTCTTTACCACTGAGCTACCAGGGAAGCCCCATTCTGTCATTTTTGAGATTGCACCAAAGTACTGAATTTCAGACTCTTTTGTTGACTTATGAGGACTACTCCATTCCTTCTAGGGGATTCTTGCCCACAGTAGAAGATGTAACGGTCATCTGAATTAAATTCTTCCATTCCTGTCCATTTTAGTTTACTGACTCTTAAAATGTCAACATTCACTCTTCCCATCTCCTGTTTGATGACATCCAGTTTACCTTAATTCATGGGCCTCACATTCCAGGTTCTATGCTATATCGTTCTTTACAGCATTGGACTTTACTTTCACCACTAACAGCCACAATGGGGCATCATTTCCTCTTTGACTCAGCTTCTTCATTCTTTCTGTAGCTATTTCTCCACTCTTCACCAGTAGTATATTTGGCACATACTGACTTGGGGTCGGGGGGTCATCTTCAGTGTCATATCTCTCTGCCCTTTCACACTGCTCATGGAGTTCTCAAGGCAAGAATACTGAAGTGGTTTGTCATTCCCCTCTCCAGTGGACCACATTTTGTCAGGTCCTAACTAGTACCACCGCTGGGTCCACACTGTGAACTGGGGACGCAGGTCACTACCCTGCCTCTGCCTCCGTCTCCAGTGTGATTTCTGCTGATTATATGGTCTTATATATTGAAAATCCCCAAAACTCAACCTAAAAAATTACTGGACCTAGGGCTTCCCCTGGTGGTCCAGTGGGTAAGGACACCACCTTGCACTACAAGGGGCGCCGGTTCGATCCCTGGCCTGGGAAGATCCCACGTGCCACAGAGCGGCTGGACCAATGTGTCCAATCACCGAGCCAGAGGTCTGGAGTGCACATGCCCAGAGCCAGCGCTCTGCAACGACAGACGCCACTGCGATGGGAGGCCCACACAGGTCAAAGAACAAAGACGGATGAAAACAGAGAAATGAAAGACCAGTGGAAGTGGCCCACTTGCTCCCCTCCCTCCCCAACCCGACCCCCGCCCAAAATAAATAAATAAATAAATATTTTATAAAAAAAAATTACTGGACCTAATTCAATAAATTTTGTAAAGTTGCAGGGTATAAAATCAATACACAGAAATCAGCTGCTTTTCTATACACTAACAATGAAAACATCTGTAAAAGAAATAAAACTCATTCATGATAGCATCAAAACAATAAAATAACTGCTACTCTGGCAATTATATTGCAACACAAATGCATCAAATCAATATATTGTATACCTTAAACTTAATCTTGTATTTCAAATATAACTCAAGGAAAATAAATATTTAAAAACTTATTATCATGCAACTGTATCAAAATAGTGCAGTGTAGACACAGAGATAAATATATATATATATATATATATATATATATATATATATATATATATACATATTTAGAAGAGAACTGAGAATACTAAGACAAATCCTTACATTAAAAAAAAATTGTCCTCTTTTATTGTTTATTTATTTATTTATTTTCATCCATCTTTATTATTTGGCCTGTGTGGGCCTCCCATTACAAGTGGCCTCTCCCGTTGTAGAGTACTGGCTCTGGGTGCATGCGCTCCAGAGCGCTGACTACTAATTGCACACACCGATCTAGCCGCTCTGTGGCATGTGGGATCTTCCCCGGCCAGGGATCGAACTGGTGCCCCTTGCACTGCAAGGCAAACTCTTTACCCACTGGACAACCAGGGAAGCCCCATCATGGTACTTTTTTTTTTTTTTTTTAAAGATTTATTTTTATTTTATTTTTGGGCGGGGGTCCGGTTGGGGAGGGAGGGGAGCTTGGTCTTTCGTTTTTCTCTGTTCATCCGTCTTTGTTCTTTGGCTCCTGTGGGCCTCCCATTGCGGTGGCGTCTGTCGCTGCAGAGCACCGGCTCTGGGGGCATGCGCTCCAGAGCTCTGGCTCGGTAATTGGACACATCAGTCCAGCCGCTCCGTGGCACGTGGGATCTTCCCAGGCCAGGGCTCGAACCGGCACCCCTTGCATTGCAAGGCGATGTCCTTACCCACTGGACCACCAGGGGAAGCCCCCATGGTACATTTTAATGAAAAACTAAAAGCAATCTAAATAAAAGAAAATGATGCAGTTATTAAAACTGTTCATAAAAGGTGACATGTTTTAAGGAGAAAATATTTCAGACATACAAAAAAATAGAAAGATTGAAACAGCGCCCATGTGCCAAGCACCCAAGTTAAGAATTTAATATAGTTTTTAATAACACGAGACTTTATGATGTTAGGTGGGAAAGAACCTCAGAATACAAAACTAAAGTACGACTTCAGCTACATAAGACAGTATGTAAAGAAGAAATCTATGAAAATATCGGCAATGGCTATTACTGGGTGCTAAGTCTGTATATGGGTGACTTTCACATCTCCTCCTATCTTTCCACTGCCACGTTTTCTATGAGTTATCACCACTTTTTAAAAACTTCATTTAAAGAAAAAAAAAGTTTTAATAGTACCATTACCTTGGGATCATGAACAAATGTATTTCCTTTGGTTGCAGGAGGAAAATCTCCTGTACAAATGTATTTTAGACATTCAATGATGGTCTAAAGAAATAGAAAATTACATGATTTATTTATTAGAGAACTGCCAGAATTTAATCATAAAATGTTAATTCATCATAAAATTTTACCATAAAGACTATGAAAGATATGATTACATAAAATGATATTATAAAGCTTGTCATACTGTTATGATTTAAGTATTAAAGGATTGCTGTAAGCTCATAGAAAAGCTACATAATTAAGAAGGTACACTGAAATAAAATGATTATTTTGTGAGGGAATTCTCTATTTCTTTTTTATTTTTTTGAATTTTGGCCTCTCTTACTGGTTTTTTATTTATTTATTTTCATTCATCCTTATTCTTTGACCTGTGTGGGCCTCCCATTGCAGTGGCCTCTCTCGTTGCTGAGCACCGGCTCTGGGTGCACGCGCCTCCAGAGTGCGGGCACGTAATTGAACACACTGGTCCAGCCGCTCTGGGGCACATAGGGTCTTCCCGGGCCAGGGATGGAACCAGTGCCCCTTGCACTGCAAGGCGGACTCTTTACCCACTGGACCACCAGGGAAGCCCCAAATCCTTACATTTATAGTCAATCCATTTAATAAAGGTGCCAGGACAATTCAATTATATTTTCAACAAATAGTGCTAGGACAGTTGAATAGCTACATGCATGCAGATGTTATATTATTACCTCACATAATGCTCAAAATGGACCGAACACACAATTGTAAGAGTTAAAGTTGTAACAGTTTAGAAGCAAACACAGCAGTATATCATTGTGACCTTGGATTAAGCAAAGATCTCTGAGCTACACTACCAAAACCACAATCCCTAAGTGAAAAATTGACAAATTAGACTTCAAAATATAAAAGTTTCACTTTTCAAAAGGCATCGTCAAGAAAATGCAAAGTTAAGCCATAGATTTGAAAATATTTGAAATCCTATATTGGATAAAAGATATATCTAAAATATATGAAGTGCTCAGAAAGTAGAGAATAGAAAACAAAGAAATGAGAGAACAAACAGGACATGAACAAAAAGAAATGACAGACTTAATATGTAATATATATAATCATTATATATTATTATATATCATAATATATCAGTAATTACATTAATGCAGATATTTCAGCATCATTAACTACTAGGTAAATGCAAACTATAACTGCGATGAGATACCACTAGAGAACTGCCAGAATTTAATCATAAAATGTTAATTCATCATAAAATTTTACCATAAAGACTATGAAAGATATGATTACATAAAATGATATTATAAAGCTTGTCATACTGTTATGATTTAAGTATTAAAGGATTGCTGTAAGCTCATAGAAAAGCTACATAATTAAGAAGGTACACTGAAATAAAATGATTATTTTGTGAGGGAATTCTCTATTTCTTTTTTATTTTTTTGAATTTTGGCCTCTCTTACTGGTTTTTTATTTATTTATTTTCATTCATCCTTATTCTTTGACCTGTGTGGGCCTCCCATTGCAGTGGCCTCTCTCGTTGCTGAGCACCGGCTCTGGGTGCACGCGCCCAGAGTGCGGGCACGTAATTGAACACACTGGTCCAGCCGCTCTGGGGCACATAGGGTCTTCCCGGGCCAGGGATGGAACCAGTGCCCCTTGCACTGCAAGGCGGACTCTTTACCCACTGGACCACCAGGGAAGCCCCAAATCCTTACATTTATAGTCAATCCATTTAATAAAGGTGCCAGGACAATTCAATTATATTTTCAACAAATAGTGCTAGGACAGTTGAATAGCTACATGCATGCAGATGTTATATTATTACCTCACATAATGCTCAAAATGGACCGAACACACAATTGTAAGAGTTAAAGTTGTAACAGTTTAGAAGCAAACACAGCAGTATATCATTGTGACCTTGGATTAAGCAAAGATCTCTGAGCTACACTACCAAAACCACAATCCCTAAGTGAAAAATTGACAAATTAGACTTCAAAATATAAAAGTTTCACTTTTCAAAAGGCATCGTCAAGAAAATGCAAAGTTAAGCCATAGATTTGAAAATATTTGAAATCCTATATTGGATAAAAGATATATCTAAAATATATGAAGTGCTCAGAAAGTAGAGAATAGAAAACAAAGAAATGAGAGAACAAACAGGACATGAACAAAAAGAAATGACAGACTTAATATGTAATATATATAATCATTATATATTATTATATATCATAATATATCAGTAATTACATTAATGCAGATATTTCAGCATCATTAACTACTAGGTAAATGCAAACTATAACTGCGATGAGATACCACTACACAACTTTTAGAATAAAGTAAAAAATATTGGCAAGACCAAGTATTGGTGAGGAGATGGAGCAAATGGAAACCCCATACAGTGCAGATAGAAATACAAAATGATACAGGCACTTTAGAAAAGAATTTGGCAGTTTCTTATAAAGTTAAGCATACATTTATTATATGATCTAGCAATCTTCCTTCCAGATATTTATCCTAGATAAATGAAGATGTATTATAGTTCATATAAATACCTGTACACAAATATTTATAGCAGCTTTACTTATAGTTGTCAAATACTGGAAGCAAGTTAAATATGCAGTAAGTGAATGGATAAACAAACTCATACATCCATGCAATGAAATACTACTCTTTAAAAAAAAAATGAGGGAGGGAGGGAGGAAGAAAGGAAAAAAATAAAGAGAAGGATAGAAAGAAAGAAAAGAAGGAAGGAAAAGAGAAATGAACACATGATTTGGGTGAATTTCTTAGTCATCATGCTGAGTGAAGGAAGCTGATCTCAAAAGACTACATGCTGCCTGATTCCATTAATATGATGTTCTCAAAAAGACAAAATTATGTTGATGGAGATCAGATCATTATTTCCCAGAAGTTTGGGGTGAAGATAGCTCAAGTTTTCCCCATATTCTGATTCTGTGGTGTTGGCTACTCAAATCTATACCCATGTTAAGATTCATAGAACTGTTCACCAAAAACTTTTTTTTTTTTTTGTAAGGGACTTTCTTGGTGGTCCAGTGGTTAACAATCTGCCTTCCGATGCAAGGGACACGAGCTCAATCCCTGATCGGGGACTAAGATCCCACAAGCCACGGAGCACCTAAGCCCATGTGATGTAACTAGGAAGTCCATGCACCACACAAGATCCCACACGATGCAGTAAGAGCCCCGTGTGCCACAACAAAAACCAAGGCACCAAATAAATAAATAAATACATAAGTATTTTTATTTTTAAAGTTTTTCCCCTGAAAGTTAACTTAAAGATAAATCTAAATAAAAAAAAATAAATCAAACAAGGAATAAACCCATGAACCATGCAGTGTTAGGGATCTGATTCCCACATATAGTCAAAGTCTAAAAGTAACTTTTGACGGTCCCCAAACTTGACTACTAATATCCTACTGTTGACAGGAAGCTTCACAGATAACATAAACAGTTGATTAACACACACACACACAAATTTTTGTTTTCATTTGGCTGTACCTGGCATCTTGTGGAATCTTAGTTCCCCAATCGGGAATTGAACCCATGCACCCTGCAGTGGAAGCACGGAGCCCTAACCACGACCACCAGGAAATTTTCTTTTTTTTTTCTTTTTAAGATTTATTTATTTATTTATTTTGGGCGGGGGTCAGGTTGAGGAGGGGGGAGGAGCAGGCGGGCCACTTCTATTGGTCTTTCATTTCTCTATTTTCATCCATATTTGTTCTTTGGCTCCTGTGGGCCTCCCTTCGCGGTGGCGTCTGTCACTGCAGAGCGCCGGCTCTGGGCGCGTGTACTCCAGAGCTCGGGCTCGGTAATTGGACACATCGGTCCAGCCGCTCCGCGGCACGTGGGATCTTCCCAGGCCAGGGCTCGAACCAGCGCCCCCTGCACTGCAAGGCGGTGTCCTTACCCACTGGACCACCAGGGGAAGCCCCCATGGAATTTTCTAACACATATTTTCTATATGTATTATATGCTATATTCTTAGAATAAAACCAGCTGGAAAAAAGTAATATTATTAAAAAAAATAATAAGGAAGAAAAAATACATTTATAGCACATGTATGTATTTATTTTAAAAAAATCTTCCTTTAAATGGACTTATTGCAATTCAAACAGGTTGTTCAAGGGTCAGCTGTATTGGTATATACAACAATATGGATATATCATGAAATAATTCAGCTGAGTCATAGCAGCCAGGCTGAGGATGACCCTTTTTTATAAAATTCTAGAAAATGCAAACTAATCTATAGTGACAGAAAACAGATCCATGACTGCCTAGGGAAGGGGAGGCAAAAAAAAAAAAGTGGAGGAAGGGATTGCTGAGTGGCACAATGCAACATTTAGGGGTAACTGGTCTGTTTACTCTCTTGCTTATGGTAATGATTTCATAGGTGTATGCACATTCCAAACTTAGTAAATTGTCTGCTTTAACTAAGTTCATTTTCTCCTATGTTAATGATACCTCAGTAAAGCTATAGAATCAAATACAGTGGTTGCCCTTGAGGAGCATAGGATCCGGTGACAAGGAAATTGAATTTTGTGACCCAGAGTTACAGGAACAGAAACTGTGGGATCCCAGATCTGGAACACCCCCACCCAACTCAGACATCTTCCTGTAGCTGGTTATTGCTAACACTTTAACCTTTGCCTCCACAGTCTTAACGACAGAAAACACAGGTCCAGCAGATGGTAAAGCTGAGCACATGAGAAAACTCTCTCTCTTTTCAAAATGCTCTCCCAGCCCTTATCTTTCGTCCTGATTCTGTATCCCAATCTGTGTGACTTGTGAGCAAAGTCACAAGCTGTGTGACTTTGAGCAAGTTACTTGGCCTCTCTAACCCTTACTTTCCTCATCTATGAAAGATGGATGATGAAAGTGCCCACCTGGCCAAGTGAAAGACACCAAGGCTATAAAGTAACAACATACCAGCTGACAGAGGATATGTCTGGGAAGATTTTACTTTACACATTTGTGTGTGTGTGTGTGTGTGTGTGTATCTTTTTACATCATGCGTGTAACACATTTGATGCAGCAAAGAGAGAAGGAACTGCAACTCTGGGTTATGACACAACAGTCCTAAGGAAGGTTGGGTACCTTCTCATCCCACTTGCTTCCTAGTGCTGGAAGGACCCCATTTTGGTTATGGCTGGGGCCATAGGAGCCCCCAGGAGCTCACCGACAGCAGAGCTGGGACTCCTGACCCCTAGCCCAGTGTTCTGACAACAAGGGTGGATCTTGAGGACCAAGGCCAATAGCTTAACCAGAAAATTGTCACTTGGAGGCTGGAGGTGGGAAAGCAGGGGCAGTAGCTAAGTGGGAAGCTATTTTAAGAGCCACAGCACGCTGCATTCTAGAGGCATGATGAGAAGACTGGAGGGAACGAATGAGCCACATTCATTGCATGCATTCATTCCTTGCATCCGACCACCCTGCCACCTGATACGATCCGTGTGGACTGCCAGCACTGTGCTGATGTCTGAGGGATGAGTAGGGAAAGCCCCTCCCCACCGCTGAGCTGCCACTGATACAAGCCTGAGGGATGAGGAGAGATGAGGCGGTGCTTGAATACGGTTTAAGTCCTGTCAAAGCATTTTGTCCTGAGTCATTGGCCAGACTCGCCCATGTCCCCTGGGTTTGTTCTTGCTGCCCACTGGGCCAGCGTTCAGGGTGGACATCAAGAAGCCGTGAGACGTGAAGTGGTCAAGAGAAGGACTTGAGACCAAAGATGGGTGACCTATACTTCCCCTTGACCTTCCAAGTTCCAGGTTTCACCTAACCTCTTCCCTTGACTGCATTCCGATTACTGCTGAGACTCAACTGAGCAGGCCCAGAGAAATACAATGGCTCCTTCGCAAAAGACAGAACTTGGTCCTAGTACTTGGATCTGTCTACTCCGGAGCTGTTGGCCATCAGGTGGGGGAAGGCTTTGCCTCACGGTTTAGTCACTGTCAGCCTCTCTAACCCTTACTTTCCTCATCTATGAAAGATGGATGATGAAAGTGCCCACCTGGCCAAGTGAAAGACACCAAGGCTATAAAGTAACAACATACCAGCTGACAGAGGATATGTCTGGGAAGATTTTACTTTACACATTTGTGTGTGTGTGTGTGTGTGTGTGTATCTTTTTACATCATGCGTGTAACACATTTGATGCAGCAAAGAGAGAAGGAACTGCAACTCTGGGTTATGACACAACAGTCCTAAGGAAGGTTGGGTACCTTCTCATCCCACTTGCTTCCTAGTGCTGGAAGGACCCCATTTTGGTTATGGCTGGGGCCATAGGAGCCCCCAGGAGCTCACCGACAGCAGAGCTGGGACTCCTGACCCCTAGCCCAGTGTTCTGACAACAAGGGTGGATCTTGAGGACCAAGGCCAATAGCTTAACCAGAAAATTGTCACTTGGAGGCTGGAGGTGGGAAAGCAGGGGCAGTAGCTAAGTGGGAAGCTATTTTAAGAGCCACAGCACGCTGCATTCTAGAGGCATGATGAGAAGACTGGAGGGAACGAATGAGCCACATTCATTGCATGCATTCATTCCTTGCATCCGACCACCCTGCCACCTGATACGATCCGTGTGGACTGCCAGCACTGTGCTGATGTCTGAGGGATGAGTAGGGAAAGCCCCTCCCCACCGCTGAGCTGCCACTGATACAAGCCTGAGGGATGAGGAGAGATGAGGCGGTGCTTGAATACGGTTTAAGTCCTGTCAAAGCATTTTGTCCTGAGTCATTGGCCAGACTCGCCCATGTCCCCTGGGTTTGTTCTTGCTGCCCACTGGGCCAGCGTTCAGGGTGGACATCAAGAAGCCGTGAGACGTGAAGTGGTCAAGAGAAGGACTTGAGACCAAAGATGGGTGACCTATACTTCCCCTTGACCTTCCAAGTTCCAGGTTTCACCTAACCTCTTCCCTTGACTGCATTCCGATTACTGCTGAGACTCAACTGAGCAGGCCCAGAGAAATACAATGGCTCCTTCGCAAAAGACAGAACTTGGTCCTAGTACTTGGATCTGTCTACTCCGGAGCTGTTGGCCATCAGGTGGGGGAAGGCTTTGCCTCACGGGTGGGAACAGTGGGTTTTAGAATTAACATCTGTCAGCCACCAGAGGGCAGTGTTGGGGCGTGTGAATGCCTCAGAAAACTGTCAATTCAGCCAGGGGACAGTAAAGGGGGCTTGGTTTCCTTCAGCCCAGGCTTCTGCGTCAGACAGTTTTCATGTTTCCTGATGTCCTAGGCACCTTAAACTCTTAAGACCACCATATGTGCAGGGCTTCAATGGCAGCCCTGCACCCAGTCACAGTATTCAGTTTCTGTAGAATTTCTTAGGGAAATACCCAGATCAGCCAGTAGCAGGAGCCAGGAAACTGAGATTGTGGGTCCCCTGGTGGAAATAGGAGCAGAGGTTCCCAAATCACTAGGAAATTCCTCTATATAACAAAGGGACTGGGATTGGATGAGTAGGAAAGGGGAGTTGGCAAGATGGCCTGAGACTGGAGATGAGGTCGTGAAAAGAAAGATGGAGAAGAGGAAAATCCACCACACAACTTCAAAGAACACTCAGTTTGAGTCTGCTTCTGTCATAGAGGTCTGGGTGGCTGGTGAGCTTTGCTGTGTGGACAGGATTCGGTGGAAAGGGCTGCATTCTAGAAGCTGCACTCAGAGAGGATCTGGATAGACCACAGCCAGCAAGAGCAGGACCCAGTGGTGGTCGTGCAAACACAAGCCCCTGGAACCTGCGGCTACCTTGGCAAAGACTGTGAGCCGGCAGACGGGAGTTGGAGCCTGTTCATCCAGGTCTCAGGAACCGGACGAGCCTAGCATTCATTCACCTTGGAGTTTATAATAGAGGCCTTCAGGACCATGGAGCAGCAGGTGGGGAGAAGCGGGCAGGGACCTTAGGTCCAGGGAAGAAGCCGCAGGGGTGGGAGAAGACAAAGATCAGGCTCCTGCATGGTGGGATTCTGCCCCCTCCATCCCATCCCACGCCGTTCACCCGTATCACACACAGACCCACGTTCAAGCCAGCAATACTAGAGCATTAGCCTCCTAACTTATTTCCTTAATTAGACATTTGTGCCCTCATCTGTTTCTACACAGATGCAAGAGATTTCTCAAGAACATGTCAGATAATGTCCCTCTCCTGCTGGAAACATTCAGTTAGTTCCCATGGTAGAAGAAATGCTGGGTCCTCTCCACGGCCTGCGCGGGCCCTCCCTTCTCTCCCTAGACTTGTCTCCTGACCCCCAACCAGCGTGCTCCAGCGACTCTGTCTTCCTGCTGTTCCTCAGCCGCACCAAACTCACACCATTTCAGGACTCTCGCGCTTGCTGCTCCTTCTGTTTAGCCAGCTCTTCCACAGAGCTGGCTCCTTTTCACCATTAGCACAGAGGCCTACCCTGATGTGTACAGTGGCCCTGGCTCCGCAGCACCTCCCCGGTCTCCCTCTGTCACATCAGTACCGGGCTATTATACCTGTCTGAAATGGCCTTTGCTTATCCAGTGACCTCCTCCACTGTGGTGTAAGCAGCTTGAGGGCAAGGCCTTGCCTGTCATCTTCACTACAGACCCTCTCTGCCTGGCACATAGAGGTGCTCAGTGAATCACCTTTGAAAGAATAAGTGTTTAGTGAACTGTATACAGTAACTTTGATTATCACTTCCAATTATTTTTTGTTTTTTTTTTAAGATTTATTTATTTATTTATTTTGGGCGGGGGTCGGGTTGGGGAGGGAGGGGAGCGGGCGGGCCACTTCTATTGGTCTTTCGTTTCTCTATGTTCATCCGTCTTTGTTCTTTGGCTCCTGTGGGCCTCCCATCGTGGTGGCATCTGTCGTTGCAGAGCGCCGGCTCTGGGCGCATGCGCTCCAGAGCTCTGGCTCGGTAATTGGACACATCAGTCCAGCCACTCGCGGCATGTGGGATCTTCCCAGGCCAGGGCTCGAACCGGCGCCCCTTGCACTGCAAGGCGGTGTCCCTACCCACTGGACCACCAGAGGAAGCCCCACTTCCAGTTTTATAAAAAGGGCAACTAAGGCCTAGAATGGCTAGTTGACTTGCCCAAAGAATGGGCAGTAGAGTTTGAACTCAGGTGGCCTGACTCTCTAGGCTTCCCAGGTGGCACTAGTGATAAAGAACCTGCCTGCAAAT
Organism: Tragulus kanchil; assembly: GCA_022376925.1. Classification (NCBI taxonomy): domain Eukaryota; kingdom Metazoa; phylum Chordata; class Mammalia; order Artiodactyla; family Tragulidae; genus Tragulus; species Tragulus kanchil. Next base: position 47,562,245 of record JAIOJX010000029.1, on the reverse strand, counting down.
GCAGGACACAGGACATGCAAGAGATGTGGGTTCAGTCTCTGGGTCAGGAGGATCCCCTGGAGGAGGAGGGCGTGGCAACCCACTCCAGTATTCTTGCCTGGAGAGTCCCATGGACAGAGGAGCCAGGCGGGCGGGCTATTGGCCCTCAGGCCAGAGTGGCTGAGCACAGCCTGACTTTCGAACTCACACCTTGACCTGGGGTTATTTTCCTCCACCTTGTCTAGCACTCACCGCGGTTTTTAGCTGTTCTGTCTGCCTGTGTCTGACCCCTCTGCTGGTATAAAGCTGCTCGAGCCAGCCAGTGTCCTGGTCCCTGTCATGTCACCAGTGTTGGACACATCACAGGTGTTCGGTGAGTATTTCCTGGGTGATGAATACACAACCATGTGACCAGACAAGGGAGGGATGGATGTGGAGGAATCGAGGTCACAGGTGGTGGCAGACGTCCCAGACTCCAGCTGGAGGCCATGCCGAGAACCCAGTAAGGCCTTCACTGTGTGGCACAAGGCTTCTCTGGGGGCAGGTGACAAACATGGCCTTGCTGGCTTTTACAGTGAAAAAGTCATCAGCTCGATGAATCTTCAAACTGTTATTCCCCAGTGACGGGCCTGGCTTTGGCCTTTGCCCCTGACCACGGCTGGGAGTCCAGCCTGCCTACTGGGCTGACCCGCAGGGTTCCTGATCTGTATAAACAGCCTGGCTTCCATCTTTTGCATCTTTTCAACTTAAACAAACCTTTTTGGGATTGGTCTTCGCTTTCTATGTTCATCCATCTTTGTTCTTTGGCTCCTGTGGGCCTCCCATCGGGGTGGCAGCTGTCGTTGCAGAGCGCCGGCTCTGGGCGCATGCGCTCCAGAGCTCTGGCTCGGTAATTGGACACATCAGTCCAGCCACTCGCGGCATGTGGGATCTTCCCAGGCCAGGGCTCGAACCGGCGCCCCTTGCACTGCAAGGCGGTGTCCCTACCCACTGGACCACCAGAGGAAGCCCCACTTCCAGTTTTATAAAAAGGGCAACTAAGGCCTAGAATGGCTAGTTGACTTGCCCAAAGAATGGGCAGTAGAGTTTGAACTCAGGTGGCCTGACTCTCTAGGCTTCCCAGGTGGCACTAGTGATAAAGAACCTGCCTGCAAATGCAGGACACAGGACATGCAAGAGATGTGGGTTCAGTCTCTGGGTCAGGAGGATCCCCTGGAGGAGGAGGGCGTGGCAACCCACTCCAGTATTCTTGCCTGGAGAGTCCCATGGACAGAGGAGCCAGGCGGGCGGGCTATTGGCCCTCAGGCCAGAGTGGCTGAGCACAGCCTGACTTTCGAACTCACACCTTGACCTGGGGTTATTTTCCTCCACCTTGTCTAGCACTCACCGCGGTTTTTAGCTGTTCTGTCTGCCTGTGTCTGACCCCTCTGCTGGTATAAAGCTGCTCGAGCCAGCCAGTGTCCTGGTCCCTGTCATGTCACCAGTGTTGGACACATCACAGGTGTTCGGTGAGTATTTCCTGGGTGATGAATACACAACCATGTGACCAGACAAGGGAGGGATGGATGTGGAGGAATCGAGGTCACAGGTGGTGGCAGACGTCCCAGACTCCAGCTGGAGGCCATGCCGAGAACCCAGTAAGGCCTTCACTGTGTGGCACAAGGCTTCTCTGGGGGCAGGTGACAAACATGGCCTTGCTGGCTTTTACAGTGAAAAAGTCATCAGCTCGATGAATCTTCAAACTGTTATTCCCCAGTGACGGGCCTGGCTTTGGCCTTTGCCCCTGACCACGGCTGGGAGTCCAGCCTGCCTACTGGGCTGACCCGCAGGGTTCCGGGTGATCTGTATAAACAGCCTGGCTTCCACTCATTACATTATGTCAGCATCTTTTTCAACTTCTGAGAAACAGGAAGCATCATGATGTGTGGTGGGGTTTCAAAGCATGATAAGAGACATAATCACATTTCTCCGGTTTGGGCATGGAGGCCTGGGGTTCCTGTTTCCTCTGACTCTAACCCGTTACCTTTTCCCTTAAACCAGAATTCTGGAGGATGAGGACTGTGCGGAAAATATGCTTTGGTTGGGGGCGGGGGGAAGAGCTTTAAAATTATTAGTATGAAATGTATCATACATACCAAATAAAATATAGTGTACATGGACTGTTTAAAGTTTACCAAAATAAAAACCCATGTGCCCTCCACCACCCCGTCCCCATTGAATGTGTCTCTTCCGTAGTGTCCCACTCCATCCCCACCAGAAGTAACCACTATCTGGATTTTTTGGTTAATTATTTCTTTGCTCTTCTTTATAGTTTTATTACATATGAGAGTATCCTCAAATTATATATGATTGTATTTTGATGATTTTTTACCTCATAAATGGAATCATGTTGGATGTATTTAAACCTGGCTTTTACTGCTCAACGAAATGTTTTTGGATTCATCCATGTTGACCCGTGTAACTGTACATTTACTTACTGTATTTACTGTAATCCAGTGAGCAAATAAACCACAATTTGTTTACATTCCCCTCCAAATTTTAGCATTAAATTTTATTTATTTATTTATTTATATTTTTGACTGTGCTACAATGTCACTGCTGCATATGGGCTTTCTCTAGTTGTGGTGAGCAGGGGGCTACTCTTTAGCTGCGATGTGCAGCTTTCTCATATTGGGATGGCTTCTCTTGTTGCAGAGCATGGACTTTAGGCACGGGACTTCAGTATCGTGGCACATGCGCTTAGTTGTACCACAACATATGGAATCTTCCCGGACCAGGGATCGAACCTGTGTCTCCTGCATTGGCAGGTGGATTCTTTACCACTGGACTACCAGGGAAGTCCCAAGTTTTGGGTATTAAAAATAATGATGCAAAAAGGCCATTAGATAAATAACAAGGAAATCTGCATAAGGTATAGACTAATTCATAATAATGTATTGGTATTGGTTCATCAGTGTGACAAAGGTACATTACTTATATGTGTGCTAAGTCATTTCAGTTGTGTCCAACTTTCTGTGATCCCATGGACTGTAGCCTGCCAGGCTCCTCTGTCCATGGGATTCTCCAGGCAGGAATACTAGAGTGGGTTGCCAGGGATCATAACCCCAATCTCTTTTGTCTCCTGCATTGGCAGGTGGGTTCTTTACCACTAGTGCCTCCTGGGAAGCCCCACATTACTTACATAAGATGTTGATAATAGGGGAAGTGGTGTGTGGAGTACCCTGTACTCTCCTCACAATTATTTTGTAAATCTAGAACTATTCTAAAATAAAATTTTATTTTAAAAGTAAAAAATTATTATAAAAATCCAGAGCCATTATGAAATAGCTATTTCATTATAAATAAAATGCAAATTTATTTTAAAAAACCAATACCATTATGGACGTAGCTTCTGAAGTACACATGCAAGAATTTCTGTAGAATACACAGTAGATTGGAATTCTGGGTCAAAGAGTACACACATCTTCCACTTTACTAGGTACTACATCTCAAAAGTACCAGCTCATGGTCCCTCTTACACTTTACAACGTGTAAGAATTCCTCCTACATCACACCCTGGGCAATACTTGTAATATCTGACTTTTTCATTTTCGCGTCTGGTGGGTGTGAAGTGTTATCTCACTGTGGTTTAATTTTGCATTTCCCTAACTACTAACAACGTTGAACATCTCTTTACATGTTTATTGGCCATCTGTGTTTCCTGTTCTGAGAAGTGCTTATTCATGTCATCTACCTCCTTTTTGTAGTGGGTTATTTATCTTTTCTTATTGATTATGAGGATTTTGTTATATGTTCTAGAAATGAATCAAATATTCATTCCACTTCCCCTATGATACAAATATTTGTCCTGGATCATGGCTTGTCTTTTCACTCTTTTATTTTGTTAAACTTTAAACAGTCCACATACACTATATTTTATTTGGTATGTATGATACATTTCATACTAATAATTATAAAGCGCTTCCCTCCACCCCCAACCAAAGCATATGAGAAATGTTGACTGTATCCATCTTTCCCTTAGTAATCTGTATTTTAAAGATTTATTTGTGAAATCCTTCTTCTCTTGGCCTGGAGAGTTGCCCCTTTGGCCCCCATCCCCACCCCTTCTTTAGCCTTTTCCGTGTCCTGGGAGGTGGACTCGGTTAAGATTCTTTGCTCCGAGGCTCCCCACTGGATTTGGCTGGGAGCTCAGTCAGGCTCGGGTACATGTCCTCCCAGCTCCCATCTTGCAAGGTTGCTGTGCCCTGTGCAGTTCAAGGGCTGTGTCCCTTGACTGAAGGTCCTGGCTCCTACCAGTGACCCTCTCCACACAACCCTCTGGAGCTCCATGTTATAGAAACTCTTCTCTCTCTGGTTACAGTGCCTGTGAGTAGCCCCAGGGGACCACCTTTTTCCTTCTGTTTTGCCTACAGCCTATTCTAACTTTTGACTTCCCAGGGTTCAATCCGTCTACCAATACAGGAGATGCAGGAGACACAGCTTCAATCCCTAGGTCAAGAAGATCCCCTGGTGGAGGAAGTGGCAACCCACTCTAGTATTCTTACATGGAAGATCCCCTGGACAGAGGAGCCTGGCGGGCTACAGTCCATGGAATCACAAAGAGTCTGACACAACTGAGCAAGTGAGCACTACAAGCATGCATCTTCACTTTTATCTCACATTATTACATAAACTCTCCTCAAGTTACCTGAGGTGAGTGTTCCAGCTGTTTCCTGGTAGATAGGCCCACTCCAAGGTCATATTTTTTTTAATTCGTTATGTACTGGTCTACCTCTCTCCCCAGGATTTCACAACATTGGCACTATTCGTGTTTTCAATGAGGTAATTCTGTTGTGGGAGCTGTCCTGCGTAGCGTAAGATGCTTAGTAGCATCCTGGCCTTTACCCATTAGATGACGGTAGCATCCCCTCCCGCCTCTCCAGCTGTAACAACCAAAAGTTGTTCAATGGTCCCTGGATGGAGACATGGGGAATTGCCCTCGGTTGAGATTACTGCTCTGCCCCATGTCAGCAGCAGACTGACATAGTTATTAGAGCCTGGTGTCCAGTGGGGCCATTTCTCTCTCCGTGGTCTCCTTCTTTATGACTGCGGTGACTATTCTTAGATTTCCATTCTTTCATAGACATTTTAGAATCAACTTAGTAAGTTCCATGGAAAAGATTGTTGGAATTTTGACAGAAGTCACATTGAATTTTCAGACTAGATTCCAAATGCTGGTATTGAGTTTTCATAAGCACAGTAAGTCTCTCATTTGTTAAGATCCTTTCTAAATGTCAGTAAGGTTTTAAATTTCCTCTTATATTTTGTTAGATTTATTCTTTGCCACCTTATATTTTTATAAATATTGCAAAAGATATCTTCTTTAAACTTGCATTTCTATTAGTTGGTGATCTGTAATAATGTAATTGATTTTGTATATTGATCCAGCAATTTGCTAAACTTTTTTAAAAAACTGTTTAGTCATGTTTTGGGTTGCTCCAGGTCTTAGTTGTGGCATGTGAACTCTTAGTTGCAGCATGTCGGATCTGGTTCCCCAACCAAAGATCAAACCTGGGCCCCTTGCACTGAGAGCTCAGAGTCTTAGCCATTGGGCCACCAGAGAAGTCCCTTGTTAAATTCTTGTTCCTTATAATCATTTGTCTGACTTTAGCTTCTTTGGAGTTTTGTATTTGTCATATTGTATCATCTGCTATAAATAGATGAGGTGCGCTTTCCAGAGTTTGAATGGTTTAGAAGATGGGTACCTTTAAAAGAATTTTTTAATTATTATATATACATATATATGACTGCATATATGAGTTTTATGTCTCCTGTTACAATTTTCATATTTATTTAGTACTATTTGTAGTATGTCAAAGTCCAGGACCATCAGGCACAGTTTTTAATGGAAATGACGTTAAGGTTATCCAAAACCACCACTTGCCCATATAAAGCCTTTGTGCAAATCGGAAGAATAAGCCTCTTCCTCGAGATACTTTACTCCTATCTAGTGGAAATGGACGATTACAGGTTGTTCAATGGTCCCTGGATGGAGACATGGGGAATTGCCCTCGGTTGAGATTACTGCTCTGCCCCATGTCAGCAGCAGACTGACATAGTTATTAGAGCCTGGTGTCCAGTGGGGCCATTTCTCTCTCCGTGGTCTCCTTCTTTATGACTGCGGTGACTATTCTTAGATTTCCATTCTTTCATAGACATTTTAGAATCAACTTAGTAAGTTCCATGGAAAAGATTGTTGGAATTTTGACAGAAGTCACATTGAATTTTCAGACTAGATTCCAAATGCTGGTATTGAGTTTTCATAAGCACAGTAAGTCTCTCATTTGTTAAGATCCTTTCTAAATGTCAGTAAGGTTTTAAATTTCCTCTTATATTTTGTTAGATTTATTCTTTGCCACCTTATATTTTTATAAATATTGCAAAAGATATCTTCTTTAAACTTGCATTTCTATTAGTTGGTGATCTGTAATAATGTAATTGATTTTGTATATTGATCCAGCAATTTGCTAAACTTTTTAAAAATCTGTTTATTCATGTTTTGGGTTGCTCCAGGTCTTAGTTGTGGCATGTGAACTCTTAGTTGCAGCATGTCGGATCTGGTTCCCCAACCAAAGATCAAACCTGGGCCCCTTGCACTGAGAGCTCAGAGTCTTAGCCATTGGGCCACCAGAGAAGTCCCTTGTTAAATTCTTGTTCCTTATAATCATTTGTCTGACTTTAGCTTCTTTGGAGTTTTGTATTTGTCATATTGTATCATCTGCTATAAATAGATGAGGTGCGCTTTCCAGAGTTTGAATGGTTTAGAAGATGGGTACCTTTAAAAGAATTTTTTAATTATTATATATACATATATATGACTGCATATATGAGTTTTATGTCTCCTGTTACAATTTTCATATTTATTTAGTACTATTTGTAGTATGTCAAAGTCCAGGACCATCAGGCACAGTTTTTAATGGAAATGACGTTAAGGTTATCCAAAACCACCACTTGCCCATATAAAGCCTTTGTGCAAATCGGAAGAATAAGCCTCTTCCTCGAGATACTTTACTCCTATCTAGTAGGAAATCCTCATGAGTCATATTCTGATCTACAGTGTCTGTGATGTAAATGGTGCTTCCGGGGGTTGTGCAGTGCACACGTAGTGGTCCTGCAGGCGTTCTTGTGTGGTCCCTGCTTTCAAAGGAATGCTTTTAGTTGTCACCATTGAGCATAGTATTTGCTGTAAGCTTATCAACTGAAAGGCAACCCTTTCTATTTCAGCTTTGCTAAAAGTAGTTATAACAAATGGATTTTAAATTTCAGTAATTGTTTTATTTCATTGATATAATGCAATTGATCTCTTTAGTTGGTTAATGTGGTAAATTACATTAATAGACTTATAATCTATTTAATCTTGAATTCCTAGAACAGACTTAGCTTGATATGCAAAATCTTTTATATATGTTAACCTGAATTGATAACATTTGTTTGCAGTTTTGCATCCATGGTCATGAGTAGAGGATCATAATTTTCTATTCTTATACAATCCCCCTCTGATTTTACTGTCGTTAATATGTATTAGCTTCAAAAATGAACTGTAAAATATTCCAGTTTATTTTCTGTAAAAGTTTGTATGGTTTTGGAATTGTCTGTTTACTTGAAAGTTTGTGGAGACTTACCTCTAGAACTGCCTGCCCTTTGTGTATTCTTTGTGGGAAGGTGGTAGATGATTGATTCGATTTCTTTAGTGATTACCCTTCTGATTTTCTTTGCCTTCTGGCATCAGTTTTGGGAATTCCTGTCTGGAGTTGGACACATATTTGTGGGCCTTCACTTGCTGATGTAGAGCGAGGACTGTCACCCTGTGTAGAGCGAGGTCCGGCTTATGTGGCTGCCAGTGACTGACTGATGTGATTTGGGAGTTCAAGGCGGTATGCTCCGGTGAAATAAACCTCCAGTGGGGTATGGGAGAAAAAACGGAGCCTGGCATATCAACTCCCCTCTCCCCTGACCTTTCTCTGCACTGTTCTAAGGGGTACTTTCTTCTTTAGAGGTTTCTCCAGCAGGTGACAGGTAGACATACCTGCTGAGACTCGCTGTGCGTCTTCCTGCCTCTGTGTGACGGTGTGGCCAGTACGTGCTATCACATCCCTTCACATCTTTCTTCCCCGACTTCCCCATTCTCCTCAGCATCACCCACCAAGGCTGATAGCTGCCGAATAAAGTGTCAACACTCCATTCCTTGCCTCAGCTTCTGCTTTCTGAGGAAACCTGGGCTGTGACTGTTGGTATCAGGAGTAATGAACCATTGGAATGAAATTTGGGAGCTGGATCACTCACCACTGTTAAAATAATAGGAACTTTTTACTGAGAAGTAAGTCGACAATACCTTCTGACACGCAGTGGCTTGAGGATGTCTTAAGCTTTAAACTCTGGCTCTAGGGTGAAGGGAAGATGGAGAAGAGGCAGTGGCAGTTATGGTGGCTGGGACTTAGGGGGAACCATGGTATTAATAATGACGAGGTTTGCAGAGGACACTGACTCTCCTGACAGCACTGGGGACCTTCCCCGGAGAGAATGATTAGGCTCAGGGCAATCTAGTTCCACTTTAAGATATGCGTCCAAATACTAGAATATTCTATGGCAATTTTAGAAGGATATCCTTTATCTCCTACAGTATCAGGACAGACTGAGCTAAATGACTTTTTCCAGTTTATTTTCTGTAAAAGTTTGTATGGTTTTGGAATTGTCTGTTTACTTGAAAGTTTGTGGAGACTTACCTCTAGAACTGCCTGCCCTTTGTGTATTCTTTGTGGGAAGGTGGTAGATGATTGATTCGATTTCTTTAGTGATTACCCTTCTGATTTTCTTTGCCTTCTGGCATCAGTTTTGGGAATTCCTGTCTGGAGTTGGACACATATTTGTGGGCCTTCACTTGCTGATGTAGAGCGAGGACTGTCACCCTGTGTAGAGCGAGGTCCGGCTTATGTGGCTGCCAGTGACTGACTGATGTGATTTGGGAGTTCAAGGCGGTATGCTCCGGTGAAATAAACCTCCAGTGGGGTATGGGAGAAAAAACGGAGCCTGGCATATCAACTCCCCTCTCCCCTGACCTTTCTCTGCACTGTTCTAAGGGGTACTTTCTTCTTTAGAGGTTTCTCCAGCAGGTGACAGGTAGACATACCTGCTGAGACTCGCGGGCGCCTTCCTGCCTCTGTGTGACGGTGTGGCCAGTACGTGCTATCACATCCCTTCACATCTTTCTTCCCCGACTTCCCCATTCTCCTCAGCATCACCCACCAAGGCTGATAGCTGCCGAATAAAGTGTCAACACTCCATTCCTTGCCTCAGCTTCTGCTTTCTGAGGAAACCTGGGCTGTGACTGTTGGTATCAGGAGTAATGAACCATTGGAATGAAATTTGGGAGCTGGATCACTCACCACTGTTAAAATAATAGGAACTTTTTACTGAGAAGTAAGTCGACAATACCTTCTGACACGCAGTGGCTTGAGGATGTCTTAAGCTTTAAACTCTGGCTCTAGGGTGAAGGGAAGATGGAGAAGAGGCAGTGGCAGTTATGGTGGCTGGGACTTAGGGGGAACCATGGTATTAATAATGACGAGGTTTGCAGAGGACACTGACTCTCCTGACAGCACTGGGGACCTTCCCCGGAGAGAATGATTAGGCTCAGGGCAATCTAGTTCCACTTTAAGATATGCGTCCAAATACTAGAATATTCTATGGCAATTTTAGAAGGATATCCTTTATCTCCTACAGTATCAGGACAGACTGAGCTGAAATCAGGCTCAGGGTGTAATTATTTGCAGGTCTTTGTAGAGCTTCAGGTGAGAATAGTTGTGTACCTCTGGCATTCCTCTGTAGTTGGAGCTCTTGTAGAGGAAGAGTGAGACCATGAGACCTGAGATAGGAATTTTGGGGACTCTTGAAGCCCCCAGTTTTCCCAAGACTTCCTTCACTGGCAAAAGCAACCCTTTCCCCCTTATCAGAGAGTAGCTTCTCCTTGTGTGAAGGCAGAGTAATCATTTCTCTTAAAAGATGTGCTTCACACAATGCTCTCCTCATAGCCCTCCCTCAACACTCCTCACTGTCTCCAGGTCGATAGCCTGTATAAATTAGGGCCCAATCAGGGGACAGAAACTATACCAGTTACTTTAATAGAGAGAACTGAATACAAATAACTGTTAAGTGGGTATCTGAAAACAGGAGAGGCAAAAAGAAAACAATAAGGCATTTTATGAAGCTATCAACTGTGAGAAGCAGCTCCCATCCCTGTGTGCTGGGGATCAGAGGGTAAGAAACTATTAAAGAACCTTGGAGGACCTGAAACTCAGGCCTCTGGAGAAAGGGCACTGCCCTACTGGCTGTCGTGTTTGTTTGTTTGTTGTTGTTTTCTAACTTTTAATTTTTTTGGCCTCTTTTATTGGGTTTTTGTTTATTTATTTTCATCCATCTTTATTCTTTGGCCTGTGTGGGCCTCCCATTGCAGTGGCCCCTCTCGTTGCAGAGTACCAGCTCTGGGCGCATGTGCTCCAGAGCGCTGGCTCACAACTGGACGCACCGGTCCAGCTGCTCCACAGCATGTAGGATCTTCTTGTTCCAGGGATTGGACCAGTGCCCCCCTGCACTGCAACACGGACTCTTTACCCACTGGACCACCAGGGAAGCCCCTGTCGTGTTTTTGAGCCAGGAAAACGGGCCTGTGGGAATAGGATCCATCTCTGAGGGAGTGCCAGTTGGCTGGTGCTGGGATCCTAGAGGGAAATGAGATTGTGCCGAGGTTGGTTCTATGAATGTTGGAAAAACAGCTAACTGTAATCACTTGCTGCTACGGAACTCACTGCTGCTGCCAGGGCTAACCTTAAGGTTGGGAATACAGACAACAAAGATGGGAGTAGGAAACAAAACTAAGGAACAGGAAGGAAACAGGAAGGAGCAAGTCCCTTCTTCCTCCAGCTTCCTCGTCTAGCACCCGCCATTGACAGATTCCAATAGATAAACAGCCGGCAAAGTCAGTTTGCAGAACCCCAGTCCCAGCAGAATATAGAAGGTAAGTGTGAAGCTGAGAAGCAATAACTTCAAAACTGAGATTCAGTCTTGGCAGGGAAGCGTAAGGCCTACAGGAGCTCACTAATATGCACTGTCCAAATCTAGAGCACAGTGAACCTGAGGCTATTAGATTAGAAGAACAGAGAGTTGCACAGGGTGTAGTTCATTGTCATGGGGACTACTCATGTGACTCAGAAGTTAAAGTTTTGCCAAGAACATCTGGAACTGATGCTGACAGTTGGCTGCAGTGGCTCTTTGACACCTGACCCCAATAATGGCCCATGAAGTGGAGATGCCAGAAGCTCTGTGTTCCCTAGACTCTCAGGCCTAGAGAACACTCCTTCACTAACACAGCAGCACTAACTTCACTAACACCAGAGGAGAGAAACAGACATCATGATATAGCTCAGTAGCGGATATTCTCTGTGAGCTGGGTAGAAGGTGAGGGGTGTGGCCATTAACATAGGCTCCCTAATATCAATGGGCATGATGGGATCCCTAGAGTGCCAGTGGCCAGGTTGGGGGCACATAATCATCAGAGGCAAGGTGGGCATAATTTTACAACTGGCAGCAAGGCTACAGTGGCAATCAGAGTGCCTTTGTCTTTGTCTCTCAGGAAGCTATAGCGATGGCTATTGCATTACGTTGCTCCTAGAGGCAAGAAAGGTGGATAATCAACATGCCGTTCAACGTACAGTCATCCCTTAGGCTTAGGCAGACCAACTTTCACAAGCTAACTGTCTAGCTAAGAACAATTAGGAAAGTTGGTTAAATTGTTTTTAAAGTATATTTTAAAAATAAGGCAGTAAAGACTTAAAATGCTAAGACCCTAGGGAGAGGGAAACTTAGAAGTGAGTCGGACATGGCATAGCTTTTGCCTTGACGCATTTGATGACTAGTAAGCATTGGCCATACTCAGCTGAATGTAGAGTTCCAGAGAATAGCAAAGAGAGATAAGAAGGCCTTCCTAGAAAGGACAATACAAATAAATAGAGGATAACAATAGAATGGAAAAGGGAGATATCATCTTCAAGAAAATTCGAGAAATCAAGGGAACATTTCATGTGAAGATGGGTACAATAAAGGACAGAAATGGTAAAGACGTAACAGAAACAAAAGAGATTAAGAAGAGGTGTCAAGAATACACAGAAGAACTATACAAAAAGGTCTTAACAACCTAGGTAACCTCAACGGTGTAGTAACTCACCTAGAGCTAGACATCTGGGAGTGTGAAGTCAGGTGGGCCTTAGGAAGCATTACTATGAACAAAGCTAGTAGAGGTGATGGAATTCCAGCTGAACTATTTAAAGCCCTAAAAGATGATGCTGTTAAATTGCTGCACTCAATATATCAGCAAATTCGGAAAACTTAGCAGTGGCCACAGGACTGGAAAAGGTCAGTTTTCATTCCAGTCCCAAAGAAGGGCAATGCCAAAGAATGTTCAAACTACCACACCATTGCCCTCATTTCACATTCCAACAAGGTTACACTCAAACTCCTTCAAGCTAGACTTTAGCAGTATGTGAACTGAGAATTCACAGGTGCATAAACTGGATTTTGAAGAGTCAGACAAACTAAAGCTCAAATTGCCAATATTCATTGGATCATGAAGAAGGCAAGGGAGTTCCAGAAAAACATCTACTTCTGCTTCATTGACTATGCGAAAGCCTTGAATTGACTGTATGGATCACCACAAACTGGAAAATTCTTAAAGAGATGAGAGTAGGGGCTTCCCCTGGTGGTCCAGTGGGTAAGGACACCGCCTTGCAGTGCAAGGGGGCCAGTTCAATCCCTGGCCTGGGAAGATCCCACGTGCTGTGGAGCGGCTGGACCGATGTGTCCAATTACCAAGTGGGAGCTCTGGAGCGCATGCGCCCAGAGCCGGCGCTCTGCAACGACAGATGCCACCGCGATGGGAGGCCCACAGGAGCCAAAGAACAAAGACGGATGAAAATAGAGAAATGAAAGACCAATAGAAGTGGCCCGCCCACTCCCCTCCCTCCCCAACCCGACCCCCGCCCAAAATAAATAAATAAATAAATCTTTAAAAAAAGAGATGAGAGTAGCAGACCACCTTTCCTGCCTCCTGTAAAACCCGTATGTGGTACAAGAAGCAACAAGAACCATACGTGGAACAATGGACTGGTTCCAAATTGGGAAAGAAGTATGTCAAGGCTATATATTGTCACCCTACTTATTTAGCCTATATGTAGGGTACATCATGGGGAATGCTGGACTGGATGAGTTACAAGGTGGAATTAAGATTTCTGGGAGAAATATCAACAACCTCAGATATGCAGATGATACCTTGCTCACGGAAAAGGTGAAGAGGAACTAAAGAGCCTCTTGATGAAGGTGAAAGAGGAAAGTGAAAAAGCTGGCTTGAAACTCACGGCAAATAGAAGCAATGAAAGTAATGACAGATTTTATTTTCTTGGTCTCCAAAATCACTGCAGATACTGACTGCAGTCATGAAATTAAAAGACATTTGCTACTTGGAAGGAAAGCTATGTCAAACCTAGACAGCTTATTAAGACAGTTTTCATTCCAGTCCCAAAGAAGGGCAATGCCAAAGAATGTTCAAACTACCACACCATTGCCCTCATTTCACATTCCAACAAGGTTACACTCAAACTCCTTCAAGCTAGACTTTAGCAGTATGTGAACTGAGAATTCACAGGTGCATAAACTGGATTTTGAAGAGTCAGACAAACTAAAGCTCAAATTGCCAATATTCATTGGATCATGAAGAAGGCAAGGGAGTTCCAGAAAAACATCTACTTCTGCTTCATTGACTATGCGAAAGCCTTGAATTGACTGTATGGATCACCACAAACTGGAAAATTCTTAAAGAGATGAGAGTAGGGGCTTCCCCTGGTGGTCCAGTGGGTAAGGACACCGCCTTGCAGTGCAAGGGGGCCAGTTCAATCCCTGGCCTGGGAAGATCCCACGTGCTGTGGAGCGGCTGGACCGATGTGTCCAATTACCAAGTGGGAGCTCTGGAGCGCATGCGCCCAGAGCCGGCGCTCTGCAACGACAGATGCCACCGCGATGGGAGGCCCACAGGAGCCAAAGAACAAAGACGGATGAAAATAGAGAAATGAAAGACCAATAGAAGTGGCCCGCCCACTCCCCTCCCTCCCCAACCCGACCCCCGCCCAAAATAAATAAATAAATAAATCTTTAAAAAAAGAGATGAGAGTAGCAGACCACCTTTCCTGCCTCCTGTAAAACCCGTATGTGGTACAAGAAGCAACAAGAACCATACGTGGAACAATGGACTGGTTCCAAATTGGGAAAGAAGTATGTCAAGGCTATATATTGTCACCCTACTTATTTAGCCTATATGTAGGGTACATCATGGGGAATGCTGGACTGGATGAGTTACAAGGTGGAATTAAGATTTCTGGGAGAAATATCAACAACCTCAGATATGCAGATGATACCTTGCTCACGGAAAAAGGTGAAGAGGAACTAAAGAGCCTCTTGATGAAGGTGAAAGAGGAAAGTGAAAAAGCTGGCTTGAAACTCACGGCAAATAGAAGCAATGAAAGTAATGACAGATTTTATTTTCTTGGTCTCCAAAATCACTGCAGATACTGACTGCAGTCATGAAATTAAAAGACATTTGCTACTTGGAAGGAAAGCTATGTCAAACCTAGACAGCTTATTAAAAAGCAGAGACACCACTTTTGCCATCAAAGGTTCATATAGTCAAAGCTATTGTTTTTCCGGTAGTCATGTGTATATGTGAGAGTTGGACCATAAAGAAGGCTGAGCACTGAAAAATTGATATTTCTGAGCTGTGGTGCTGGAGAAGACTCGTGAGAGTCCCTTGGACTGCAAGGATATCCAATCAGTCAATCCTAAAGGAAAACAACCCTAAATATTCATTGGAAGGATTGATGCTGAAGCTGATGCTGATCCACTTGATGCGAAGAGCTGACTCACTGGAAAAGACCCTGATGCTGGGAAAGACTGAAGACAAAAGGAGAAAGGAGTGAGAGGCAGAGGATGAGATGGTTAGATAGCATCACTAACTTAATAGACATGAGTTTGAGCAAGCTATGGGAGGTAGTGAAGGACAGAGGAACTTGGTGTGCTACAGTCCATGGGGTCACAAAGACTTGGATATGACTTAGAGACTGAACAACAAATCATTGCTCTAGAAGTTGAGGAGCTGAGCTGCAGAGAAGGTGAAAGAAAAGCTGTGGCCGAGGGGCTATGGATAGAACAAAGTTGTAGGAGGTCTCATGGATAAGGAGGAACAAAAATGGGAGTTCAGTGCCCACAAGGTAGGCACATTTCCTGTAATATACTGCCAGGTTTTCAGCTGGGCCCCCTTGGAGATTTATATTCTCAGAATAAGAACGAATTTAAACTAAACCAGTCTTTTAAAACCAAAACCCACAGTCCAGAAATGAGCAGATCTAGATAGACTTTTCTCCAGAGAAGACATACATGTGGCCAGAAAGCGCGTGAAAAGATGCACAACATAACTAATTATTAGAGAAATGCAAATTAAAACTCCAGTGGGGCTTCCCTGGTGGTCCAGTGGGTGAAGAGTCTGCCTTGTGGTGCAAGGGGCATGGGTTCCATCCCTGGCCCCAGTAAGATCCCATGTGCTTCAGAGCGGCTGGACCAGTGTGTCCAATTAGGAGCCAGAGCTCTGGAGCGCATGCACCTAGAGCCAGTGCTCTGCAACAAGAGAGGCCACTGCAATGGCAGGCCCACACAGGCCAAGGAATGGAGATGGATGAAAATAGATAAATTAACAAAAGAAAACAAAAAACTCCAATGAGCTATACCTCGCACCGATCAGAATGACCATCAACAGAATTGTCTACAAACAATACATGCTGGAGAGGGAGCAGAGAAAGGGAACCCTCTTGCACTGTTGGTTGGAATGTAAATTGGTGTAGCCACTATAGAGAACAGTATGGAGTCTTCTTAAAAAGCTAAATATAGAATTAACATTGTTGTTGTTTAGTCAGTAAAGTCATGTGCTACCCTTTGTGATCCCATGGACTATAGCTCACCAGGATCCTCTGTCCATGGAATTTCCTAGGCAAGAATACTGAAGTCAGTTGCCATTTCCTTCTCCAAGGGATTTTCCCAACCCAAGGACAGAACCTGCATCTCCTGTGTCTTCAGGATTGGCGGACAAATTCTTTACTGCTGAGCCACCAGGGAAGTCCAGAACTAACATAAGACCCAGGAGTGCTATTCCTAAGCATATACCCTGAGAAAATCATAATTTAGAAAGATAGATATACCTCAGTGTTGATTGCAGCCCCATTTATAATAATTAGGACATAGAAGCAACATAAATGTCCATCAACAGAGGAATGATAAAGAAGATGTGGTGGAATATTACTCAGTACAAAAAAGAGAAAAATAATGCCAACTTGTAGTAACATGGATAGACCTAGAGAATGTCATACTGAGTGAAGTTAAGTCAGACACATAAAGACGAATATATGACATTGCTTATATGTGGAATCTTTTTTTTAAAAAAAAAGGTACAAATGAACTTATTTACAAAACAGAAATAGAGTCACAGATGTAAAAGACAAAGTTATGATTACCAGAGGATAAGAGAGGGAGGGATAAATGGGGAGATTGGGACTGATATATACACACAGCTATATATCAAGTAAAGAACTAGTAAGGACCTACTCTATAGAACAGGGAGCTGTACTCAATCGTCTGTAATGGCCTATATGGGAAAAGAATTTTATTTTATTTTTTTTTAAAGCATCTTTAGGGCACTTCCCTGTAAGCTCAGTGGTAAAGTGTTTGCCTGCCAATGCAGGAGACACAGGTTCAATCCCTGATTCGGGAAGATCCCACATGCTGCAGAGCAACTAAGCCTGTGAGCCACAACTATTGAGCCTGTGCTCTAGAGACTCAGAGCTGCAACTGCTGAGTCATGGGCAGCAACTACTGAAGCCCAAGTTTCACAAGAGAAGTCACCATAACAAGAAGCCTGCTCACCTCAACTAGAGAGTAACCCCCACGGCAGCAGTGAAAACCCAGAATAGCCCCCCCAAAATAAACTTAATTAATCAATATCTTTAAAAAGTAACTTTATTTATAATTGCCAGAATTTGGAAATAACAAAGATGTTTTTCAATAGGCGAATAGATAAATAGATTGTGGTATATCCGATAATGTAGTCATACTCAGTACTAAGAAGAAATGAACTATCAAACCAGAAGACATGGAAGAACCTTAAATGCATATTACTAGTAAAAGAAACCAATCTGTAAAGGGTATGTACTGTATGATTCCAATGATATAACATTTGAAAAAGGGAGAGCTATGGAAACAGTAAAACTATTAGTGATATCCAGGGCTTAGGAGGGAGGGATGAAAAGCTGGATCCAAGAGATTTTTGGGCAGTGAAAATATTTTGGACTGCACTGTAATGGTGGATGCATGTCTTTGTACATTTGCCAAAACTCATAAAGTATAGAACACCAAGAGTGAACCCTGATGTCAACTTTGGGTGATAATGCTAAGTCAGTATAGGTTCATAGATGATTACAACTGTACCCCTCTGGGGTAATGTGGATAGTCAGGGAGGCTGTGCATGTATGGGGTCAGAGGGTACGTGGGAACTCTGTACTTTCTCTGTTCACATTTGCTATGAACCTAGAACTACCCTAAAAAATAAATTCAAATTAAAAAAAAATTTCATCCTGATTTTTGAAGAAAATTTTCTCTGATCATAGAACTCCATATTAACAGTTTCTTTCAAGCATTTTGAAGATAGTGTACTGATATTGGGCTTTAATTTTTTGCTTTGGAGAAATTAGCTCTCACTCTAATTGTATATCCTTAGGCAATCTGTCTTTTCTCTCTGGCTGCTCTTAAGTTCTTTTTTTTTTTTTTCTTCTTTGTATTTTAGCCTTTTACTATGATATAGCCAGGCTTTCCATGTGGTACTAGTGGTAAAGAATCCACCTGCCAACACAGGGAACTCAGGAGTTTTACTATGGAGTAAAAGTCACCAGCCTGTGCTCTAGAGACTCAGAGAAGCCGGGCCTCAAGCCCAAGTTTCACAAGAGAAGTCACCATAACAAGAAGCCTGCTCACCTCAACTAGAGAGTAACCCCCACGGCAGCAGTGAAAACCCAGAATAGCCCCCCCAAAATAAACTTAATTAATCAATATCTTTAAAAAGTAACTTTATTTATAATTGCCAGAATTTGGAAATAACAAAGATGTTTTTCAATAGGCGAATAGATAAATAGATTGTGGTATATCCGATAATGTAGTCATACTCAGTACTAAGAAGAAATGAACTATCAAACCAGAAGACATGGAAGAACCTTAAATGCATATTACTAGTAAAAGAAACCAATCTGTAAAGGGTATGTACTGTATGATTCCAATGATATAACATTTGAAAAAGGGAGAGCTATGGAAACAGTAAAACTATTAGTGATATCCAGGGCTTAGGAGGGAGGGATGAAAAGCTGGATCCAAGAGATTTTTGGGCAGTGAAAATATTTTGGACTGCACTGTAATGGTGGATGCATGTCTTTGTACATTTGCCAAAACTCATAAAGTATAGAACACCAAGAGTGAACCCTGATGTCAACTTTGGGTGATAATGCTAAGTCAGTATAGGTTCATAGATGATTACAACTGTACCCCTCTGGGGTAATGTGGATAGTCAGGGAGGCTGTGCATGTATGGGGTCAGAGGGTACGTGGGAACTCTGTACTTTCTCTGTTCACATTTGCTATGAACCTAGAACTACCCTAAAAAATAAATTCAAATTAAAAAAAAATTTCATCCTGATTTTTGAAGAAAATTTTCTCTGATCATAGAACTCCATATTAACAGTTTCTTTCAAGCATTTTGAAGATAGTGTACTGATATTGGGCTTTAATTTTTTGCTTTGGAGAAATTAGCTCTCACTCTAATTGTATATCCTTAGGCAATCTGTCTTTTCTCTCTGGCTGCTCTTAAGTTCTTTTTTTTTTTTTTCTTCTTTGTATTTTAGCCTTTTACTATGATATAGCCAGGCTTTCCATGTGGTACTAGTGGTAAAGAATCCACCTGCCAACACAGGGAACTCAGGAGACATGGGTTCTATCCCTGGGTCAGGAAGATCCCCTGGAGTAGGAAATGGCAGCCCACTCCATTATTCTTGCCTGGAAAATTCCAGGGATAGAGGAGCCTAGTGGCCTACAATCTATGGGGTCATAAAGAGTTGGTCATGACTGAGCATGCACTTGCACACATGGTGTATCTAGGTATTGCTGTTCAGTTGCTAAGTCATGTCCAGCTCTTTTGCAACCCCATGGACTGTAGTCTACTAGGCTCCTCTGTGTATGGGATTTCCCAAGCAAGAACACTGGAGTGGATTGCCATTTCCTTCTCTTGGGGATCTTCCCGACCCAAGGATAGAACCCACATTTCCTGCATTGGCCGGTAGATTCTTTACCATCTGAGCCACCTGGAAGCTTTATTTAGGTATTGGTTTCTTTTCATTATTCCTCCTCAATTCATTATATGTCCTGGTGTTTTCCTCAGTATTGAAAAATTTCAGCCTTTATCTCCTCACATAGTTCCTCTCCCCTATTTGCAGGGGCCCACACACAAAGACCATGTGAGGACACAATGAGAAGGCAACCATCTGCAAGCCCAGGAAGAACCACTTCAGAGGAAGACAACCCAGCCAGGACCTAGATCTTGGACTTCCAGCCTTCCAAGTTGTGAGGAAATAAATTTTGGATGTTTAAGCCACATAATCTGTGGTGTTTTGTTATGGCAGTCCTAGCCAGTTAATACAGTGTGCATCTTATTTCAACCATGTGTCATTCCTCTGCTTGTTTGTCAGTAGAACTAGGCTGTACTAGGTGTTGGTGGGAACTTCGCTCTTTGAAGGCCCTGCAGGAAAATTTTCTCTGATCATAGAACTCCATATTAACAGTTTCTTTCAAGCATTTTGAAGATAGTGTACTGATATTGGGCTTTAATTTTTTGCTTTGGAGAAATTAGCTCTCACTCTAATTGTATATCCTTAGGCAATCTGTCTTTTCTCTCTGGCTGCTCTTAAGTTCTTTTTTTTTTTTTTCTTCTTTGTATTTTAGCCTTTTACTATGATATAGCCAGGCTTTCCATGTGGTACTAGTGGTAAAGAATCCACCTGCCAACACAGGGAACTCAGGAGACATGGGTTCTATCCCTGGGTCAGGAAGATCCCCTGGAGTAGGAAATGGCAGCCCACTCCATTATTCTTGCCTGGAAAATTCCGGGGATAGAGGAGCCTAGTGGCCTACAATCTATGGGGTCATAAAGAGTTGGTCATGACTGAGCATGCACTTGCACACATGGTGTATCTAGGTATTGCTGTTCAGTTGCTAAGTCATGTCCAGCTCTTTTGCAACCCCATGGACTGTAGTCTACTAGGCTCCTCTGTGTATGGGATTTCCCAAGCAAGAACACTGGAGTGGATTGCCATTTCCTTCTCTTGGGGATCTTCCCGACCCAAGGATAGAACCCACATTTCCTGCATTGGCCGGTAGATTCTTTACCATCTGAGCCACCTGGAAGCTTTATTTAGGTATTGGTTTCTTTTCATTATTCCTCCTCAATTCATTATATGTCCTGGTGTTTTCCTCAGTATTGAAAAATTTCAGCCTTTATCTCCTCACATAGTTCCTCTCCCCTATTTGCAGGGGCCCACACACAAAGACCATGTGAGGACACAATGAGAAGGCAACCATCTGCAAGCCCAGGAAGAACCACTTCAGAGGAAGACAACCCAGCCAGGACCTAGATCTTGGACTTCCAGCCTTCCAAGTTGTGAGGAAATAAATTTTGGATGTTTAAGCCACATAATCTGTGGTGTTTTGTTATGGCAGTCCTAGCCAGTTAATACAGTGTGCATCTTATTTCAACCATGTGTCATTCCTCTGCTTGTTTGTCAGTAGAACTAGGCTGTACTAGGTGTTGGTGGGAACTTCGCTCTTTGAAGGCCCTGCAGGAATCTTTGTGGTCATGCAGCAGTGGTGAGAAATGGGTATTCCCTAATGACAGTTGATGGCTCCATCTCAGTGTTTGTTCAGATTTCAGAGGTCCCCGAACCTTTTCCTCCCAGTGCTCTGAGCACTGATTTCTCGATTCAGAAAGAGCTTGCACCATGGACACCTTTGGCCTCTGTACTTGACTCTGTGCAAGTGTATTAGAAGGACGATTGCTCAACAAGCCCCTGCCAGGTTGCCTGAGGATCTGGTGTGTCACTTGGCCTCTGGTTTGGGATGACTGAGATTTATGAGATGACATGAGAGCTTTCCAATTTTTAGGACAGCTTGTCTGTATGCTGACCACAATCCTGGGCATTTCACATTGAAGGTGTTGATTATATTGGGCCTCACTGGCTTATTTCAAAGAAAAGCATGGTTTGTTCTCAAGGAAAGCAGTCTTTCTTGGTTCCTGGTAACAATCACAGCACTGGGTGCAGTGACTAGGGGTGAATTAAATGAACTTCCTGTCTCTGCAGGTCTAGTCTTTTGAACCTGGATTAATCTTGCCCTTCTTTTTCTTTTTAGAGTTTATTTTATTATTTATTTATTTTATTTGACTGCATCGAGTCTTAGTTGTGGCACACAGGATCTTTGTTGCGACATACGGGCTCCAGAGCACACAGGCTCAGTAGTGGCAGCATGTGGGCTCTCTAGATGTGGTACATGGGCATAGTTGCCCCGTGGCCTGTGGGATCTTAGTTCCCCAACCAGGGAATGAACTCTTGTCCCTTGCACTGCAAGGTGGATTCTTAACCACTGGAGCACCAGGGAAGTCTCTAGTCTCCCTCCTCTTACTTATCAGGTCAGGTGGACAGGTTGGAAGGAAACAGACCTCAGGATCTGTTGAACTGATAAACAAGATCAAACCCAAAAAAACATGCCTGTGCTTCCTCTGACCTATAGTGGAATGCAGAAAACAGCAGCAAAGATGGAATTCTAGAGAGAAGGGTCCCCTCTTCTCCTCCACCCTTGCTTTCCCTCCTTTCTTCCTCTTACAGACACTTACGGGTGCCACTAACTGTGCCAAGGACCACAGATAGTTCATTTGGATGTGTTGGTCAATCATCTTTTCTGCTTCACTGATCTCTTAAGGCCCCAGAGAATAAGACTTCCTCAGAAATTATGGGAGGTTTGGAATGAGACATACCATTGTTTGAATCCCAGCTGTTATCTTTTTTTTTTTTTTAATCTTTTTTTTTTCTGGCCACTTCTATTGGTCTTTCATTTATTTTCGTCTTTGTTCTTTGGCCTGTGTGGGCCTCCCATTGCAGTGGCCTCTGTCGCTGCAGAGCACCAGCTCTGGGCGCATGTGCTCCAGAGCGCTGGCTTGTAATTGGACACACCGGTCCAGCTGCTTCGCGGCACGTGGGATCTTCCCAGGCCAGGGATCGAACTGGCGCCCCTTGCACTACAAGGCAGTGTCCTTACCCACTGAACCACCAGGGAAGCCCCCCAGCTGTTATCTTTATTAGCTGTGTGACTTTTGCCAATAATCTAAACTCTCTGAGCCTTTTATTCCATATCACACACAAAAAAATTGCCTCATATTGGCTTGTGATGAGAATTAATTGAGATAGTGACATAAAATCTCTAAGAAAGTCCCAACAACAGTAAATGGTCAGCATATGGTAGTTTGGTTCCCTTCCATTGGAACTTGTGATGAGAGTTACCTCGAGTCTTAGTTGTGGCACAAAGGATCTTTGTTGCGACATACGGGCTCCAGAGCACACAGGCTCAGTAGTGGCAGCATGTGGGCTCTCTAGATGTGGTACATGGGCATAGTTGCCCGTGGCCTGTGGGATCTTAGTTCCCCAACCAGGGAATGAACTCTTGTCCCTTGCACTGCAAGGTGGATTCTTAACCACTGGAGCACCAGGGAAGTCTCTAGTCTCCCTCCTCTTACTTATCAGGTCAGGTGGACAGGTTGGAAGGAAACAGACCTCAGGATCTGTTGAACTGATAAACAAGATCAAACCCAAAAAAACATGCCTGTGCTTCCTCTGACCTATAGTGGAATGCAGAAAACAGCAGCAAAGATGGAATTCTAGAGAGAAGGGTCCCCTCTTCTCCTCCACCCTTGCTTTCCCTCCTTTCTTCCTCTTACAGACACTTACGGGTGCCACTAACTGTGCCAAGGACCACAGATAGTTCATTTGGATGTGTTGGTCAATCATCTTTTCTGCTTCACTGATCTCTTAAGGCCCCAGAGAATAAGACTTCCTCAGAAATTATGGGAGGTTTGGAATGAGACATACCATTGTTTGAATCCCAGCTGTTATCTTTTTTTTTTTTTTAATCTTTTTTTTTTCTGGCCACTTCTATTGGTCTTTCATTTATTTTCGTCTTTGTTCTTTGGCCTGTGTGGGCCTCCCATTGCAGTGGCCTCTGTCGCTGCAGAGCACCAGCTCTGGGCGCATGTGCTCCAGAGCGCTGGCTTGTAATTGGACACACCGGTCCAGCTGCTTCGCGGCACGTGGGATCTTCCCAGGCCAGGGATCGAACTGGCGCCCCTTGCACTACAAGGCAGTGTCCTTACCCACTGAACCACCAGGGAAGCCCCCCAGCTGTTATCTTTATTAGCTGTGTGACTTTTGCCAATAATCTAAACTCTCTGAGCCTTTTATTCCATATCACACACAAAAAAATTGCCTCATATTGGCTTGTGATGAGAATTAATTGAGATAGTGACATAAAATCTCTAAGAAAGTCCCAACAACAGTAAATGGTCAGCATATGGTAGTTTGGTTCCCTCCCTTGACGAAACATTGGAACATGGTGACCACTTGTTCAGGGTCTTTTGGGCTAGATTTAGAGTTACTCTTCAATATGTTGGATTCTCCTTTCTTTCTGGGCACAGAAGAGAATTGTTTTTCCCCCCACCCCTCATGGGCAGTGTAACTTGATCGAACCGTTGTGATGTAAGTGAAAGCTTTTAAGAACTGAGGTGTCATTCTCCAGGGATAATGGAAAAGGCAGTTGATTTTTTGTTTCTTTATTTTTTTGTCTGTGCCACAGGGTATGCAGGATCTTAGTTCTCTGACCAAGGATGAAACCCATGCCCCCTGCAGTGGTTAACCCAGTTTCCCATGGCAGGACGATGGGGTGGAAGCATCCTGGAACACTGAGCCAGCCAACACATAGAGAACAACTGCTGTGCAGGGCTGTCCAGACCACACCCAAGGTGTGATTAAGAAAGAAACTTTTCTTGTGTCCCACTGGGGTTCAGAGGTGATTTATTACTTTAGCATCCTCTAGATGACTCTGACTGATGCATATTCAGAATCATATAAGCTGGATCCGAAAAGACCACAATATAAACACAAGAGCTCTGAGACGGGAATTCCCTGGTGGTCCAGTGGTTAGGACTCCACACTTCCACCACAAGGCGCACAAGTTTGATCCTTGGTCAGGGAACTAAGTTCCCACATGCCATATGGTGTGACCAAAAAAAATAAATAAATAAAAGCAAAGATCTGATAGAGGAATGTCCAAAGTAAGGCAAGACACCTGATAATGCTGGGCTAGGCAGGGAGAGAATCAAAGAGGAGGCAGTGTTGGAGCCTGACTGTGAGAGCCAAGACAGAGGGAAGGATGAAAATATACCCAAAGGGCAGTTGCAGGTTCCCTATGTGGGAAAAGACAGATTTACTGAGACCACGTGGGTGAAGGCACAGAGATGGGAAAGTTCCTAGATATGCTGGGAAGAGGTTGCATTCCCTACAGGATTTCTCCCCAGTTTTCCATGTAGAGCATTTCTTCATAGAACATATATGCCTTTTAATATAATATTTTGTATATGTCTCCCAAACTTGATGCCTTTTTAAACTGAGTGATGAGGCAGGGAGCTCAAGAGAGAAAAACCTTTAGATTTATTCCCAATGTAATTGGTAGCACATCATAGTTCACATAAGCTAAGTTAGAATGTCAACTAAGGGTACACGTAGCATGTTATAAGGATAAAGAAGCCATACTAATAGTTTCATGGTCAGGAAGTACATTTTAAATAGTTTACATTCTTCTTTTACCACAATTTATTAACCAAATAAATACAGAAATATAAACCTTCAAATACTTTACAATCTAACATGTTAGCTTGTTGCTTATACACAGGCATTTTACTGTGCTTTACATTTTGGAAAATTGGGTTGAGGATTTTGGGTTGAGACGTGATGCACAAAAATTTTTCCCATTTAAAGTAATGGGAATGAGGCTCCTGTTTAGCATTTTCTCGCAAACTGTGTTCAGTAAGAGATGCCTGTCTTTCTGAATGGCAGGGTTTGGAGGGGACAACAGTATGACCTGTGATGGAGGTAGAGCTGAGAACCAGAAGTTGTTGTTGTTGTTTTTAATATATTAAAAAAAATGTTTGGCCTCTTTTTTTTTCATCCATCTTTATTCTTTGTCATGTGTAGGCCTTCCATTGCAGTAGCCTCTCTCGTTGCAGAGCACCAGCTCTGGGCGCATGCGCTCCAGAACGCTGGCTGGTAATTGGACACACCGGTCCAGCCATTCTGCGGCATGTGGGATCTTCTCAGGCCAGGGATCTAACTGGCGTCCCTTGCATTGCAAGGCTCACTCTTCACCCACTGGACCACCAGGGAAGCCCGAACCAGAAGTTTTTATCTGCAGCAGTGACATGTGTACATGAGTGTATTTTATTAACAGCTCTGACTTGGCAGGCATGGGGAGAGCCTGAAGTAGGGAGCTGATGATGGCTGAGTCAAGATGAGAGGGGAAGGTCTCAAATGAGGCAGCGGAGATGGAAACGGGGAATCAGAGAGACATTCCGGAAGCTGAATGGAGGATGATAGGGCACCAAGAAGTCTTCTGGAAAGGTGATGGGAAGATAGTCATGGTTCTATTAGCCAAACAGGAACCCTCACAAAATTGATTAAGGATTTCTCCAGTTAAGAGCATTTCTTCATAGAACATATATGCCTTTTAATATAATATTTTGTATATGTCTCCCAAACTTGATGCCTTTTTAAACTGAGTGATGAGGCAGGGAGCTCAAGAGAGAAAAACCTTTAGATTTATTCCCAATGTAATTGGTAGCACATCATAGTTCACATAAGCTAAGTTAGAATGTCAACTAAGGGTACACGTAGCATGTTATAAGGATAAAGAAGCCATACTAATAGTTTCATGGTCAGGAAGTACATTTTAAATAGTTTACATTCTTCTTTTACCACAATTTATTAACCAAATAAATACAGAAATATAAACCTTCAAATACTTTACAATCTAACATGTTAGCTTGTTGCTTATACACAGGCATTTTACTGTGCTTTACATTTTGGAAAATTGGGTTGAGGATTTTGGGTTGAGACGTGATGCACAAAAATTTTTCCCATTTAAAGTAATGGGAATGAGGCTCCTGTTTAGCATTTTCTCGCAAACTGTGTTCAGTAAGAGATGCCTGTCTTTCTGAATGGCAGGGTTTGGAGGGGACAACAGTATGACCTGTGATGGAGGTAGAGCTGAGAACCAGAAGTTGTTGTTGTTGTTTTTAATATATTAAAAAAAATGTTTGGCCTCTTTTTTTTTCATCCATCTTTATTCTTTGTCATGTGTAGGCCTTCCATTGCAGTAGCCTCTCTC
This sequence comes from Tragulus kanchil, assembly GCA_022376925.1. Lineage (NCBI taxonomy): Eukaryota > Metazoa > Chordata > Mammalia > Artiodactyla > Tragulidae > Tragulus > Tragulus kanchil. Next base: position 47,535,570 of record JAIOJX010000029.1, on the reverse strand, counting down.
GTTGCAGAGCACCAGCTCTGGGCGCATGCGCTCCAGAACGCTGGCTGGTAATTGGACACACCGGTCCAGCCATTCTGCGGCATGTGGGATCTTCTCAGGCCAGGGATCTAACTGGCGTCCCTTGCATTGCAAGGCTCACTCTTCACCCACTGGACCACCAGGGAAGCCCGAACCAGAAGTTTTTATCTGCAGCAGTGACATGTGTACATGAGTGTATTTTATTAACAGCTCTGACTTGGCAGGCATGGGGAGAGCCTGAAGTAGGGAGCTGATGATGGCTGAGTCAAGATGAGAGGGGAAGGTCTCAAATGAGGCAGCGGAGATGGAAACGGGGAATCAGAGAGACATTCCGGAAGCTGAATGGAGGATGATAGGGCACCAAGAAGTCTTCTGGAAAGGTGATGGGAAGATAGTCATGGTTCTATTAGCCAAACAGGAACCCTCAAAGGAAGAGGAAAAGGGACACGGAGCAGCAGCAGCAGCAGCAGGTTTGAGAGGATAAGGGTGGAGGACAGAGAGGGACTTTGGTTTTATGATGCCTGTGTTGAGGTGTTCTCCCAGAAGGTTCCTCTGTGGCCCTCCAAAACCCAGCCTGGTATCTCATGCTGGCTCCTCCCACTGGACATCAGCAGCAACAGAGTGCTGATAGATGCTGTTTTGTTGGGAGAAGCTTTCGAGAGGAAAAGCAAGACTCATGAAGTCTTTGTGTAATTGGAGCCTGCCAGTCCCTCTACTCTGATGCCCTGGGTTCTGGAACCCCATGGTAGTCAGGCCTTGGAGGCCTTGGTGAGGGAGCAGTTCATATAACTTGGAAGACTCCCCCTCTTTATGGCCAGGGGCTACCTGATTGGAATTGTTTTTACAGCGAAGGTAGAATCAGCCGGAGAATTACTGTTTCCACCTCAAAAATCCTTGGTAGGTTTAAGAAGCCCCATTCCGGTTAGTGTCATGCAATGCTGACAGTTTTTGGCTTCTCTGAGACTGGTAGATTGGTAAGAGTTCATGAGTGGGACTTTAGATGGGATATTCCAGCTTTAAACCCAAAATAACTATATTGGACATTGAGAAAGAAATGGAAAATAACATTTTTTTTCTGCCAAATTAATTTTATTTTTATTTTTTAAACCAAGGTATACTTGATTTATATTATGTTAGTTTCAAGTCTACCATTTAGTGATTCATAACTTGTATAGATTATACTCCATTTATAAAATTCTAACATACTGACTGTATTCCCTGTGCTGTACCATATATCCTTGTAACTTATTTATTTTATTCATAGTAGTTTGTACCTCTTAATCCACTACCCCCATATTGCCCCTAACCCCTGCCTCTCTCCTCTGGTAACCACTGTTTGTTCTCTATATCTCTGAGTCTGTTTCTTTTTTATTAACGTTCACTCGTTTGTTTAATTCTTTAAATTCCACATATAAGTGATAACATACAGTATTTGTCATTCTCTGACTTGTTTCAATAAGCATGATACCCTCCAGGTCCATCTATGTTAAAATGGCAAGATTTCATTCTTTTTTATGAACGAGTAGTATTCCATTATTCTACTTATATAAATATATATATATGGACATGTGTGTGTGTGTGTGTGTATATATATATATATATATATATATATATATATATATATGTATGTATGGATGGATGGACAAGGAATATATATGTGTGTGTGTGTGTGTGTGTGTGTGTGTGTAGATATAAACAAGGAAATAGCAACCCAGTCCAGTATTCTTGCCAGGAGAATTCCATGGACAGAGGAGCCTGGAAGGCTACAATCTATGGAGCTGCAAAGAGTCAGACACGACTGAGCAATTAACATATATATATATGAATGGATAAAAAAGACGTTATGTATTATCTTCTTTATCCATTCATGTGTTGATGGGTAATTAGGTTGCTTCCACATCTTGTCTAGAATATATGTTTACAAAGGCAGGAAATTTTCATTGATGAATCCTAGTCCCTAGAGCAATGCTGGAACATATGGGAGCTCAGTAAATATTTGCTGAATTGAATAAAATTGACATTTCAGTCTCTTCTCAAATTGAGTTTCCTGTTTCCTGTCAGTTTTGAGAGTACTCAGCGTGGTGCCGTGCTGACATCTCTTGATCAGCTCAGCCCCAGCTCTTGGGCTTTAGTTGGTGCACAGGTTGGGAACCAGCAGAGTACTGGCTACCTTGCCTGAGTTTGTGCTGGAAGGCAAATCCATCTTCTTGCACAAAAGAACTTGCATTCTTGCTCCTGAGACTCTGTCTGACTGTCCTGGCCCGAGATGCCTGGAAAGAGTGGGAGCAATTGCTTCACATGAACCATCTAACATACCCTGTGCAATCATGCCGCTAATGCCCGGGGTAAGGGCACCATCTGTGAGGCTCCTGTAGCACATGTGCACAGCTATGTCCCTGCATGCAGTATGGGGCCTGTGATCAGCAAACAAATGAAGGAATTAGTGGCAAAGCTGGATAACTGTTACTGGGCCTCTCCTCCAGGTCTCAATTTTGGCAAAGTGATTTTCTCGTTTGTTTAATTCTTTAAATTCCACATATAAGTGATAACATACAGTATTTGTCATTCTCTGACTTGTTTCAATAAGCATGATACCCTCCAGGTCCATCTATGTTAAAATGGCAAGATTTCATTCTTTTTTATGAACGAGTAGTATTCCATTATTCTACTTATATAAATATATATATATGGACATGTGTGTGTGTGTGTGTGTGTATATATATATATATATATATATATATATATATATATATATATATGTATGTATGGAGAGGGAGTATATATGTGTGTGTGTGTGTGTGTGTGTGTGTGTGTAGATATAAACAAGGAAATAGCAACCCAGTCCAGTATTCTTGCCAGGAGAATTCCATGGACAGAGGAGCCTGGAAGGCTACAATCTATGGAGCTGCAAAGAGTCAGACACGACTGAGCAATTAACATATATATATGAATGGATAAAAAAGACGTTATGTATTATCTTCTTTATCCATTCATGTGTTGATGGGTAATTAGGTTGCTTCCACATCTTGTCTAGAATATATGTTTACAAAGGCAGGAAATTTTCATTGATGAATCCTAGTCCCTAGAGCAATGCTGGAACATATGGGAGCTCAGTAAATATTTGCTGAATTGAATAAAATTGACATTTCAGTCTCTTCTCAAATTGAGTTTCCTGTTTCCTGTCAGTTTTGAGAGTACTCAGCGTGGTGCCGTGCTGACATCTCTTGATCAGCTCAGCCCCAGCTCTTGGGCTTTAGTTGGTGCACAGGTTGGGAACCAGCAGAGTACTGGCTACCTTGCCTGAGTTTGTGCTGGAAGGCAAATCCATCTTCTTGCACAAAAGAACTTGCATTCTTGCTCCTGAGACTCTGTCTGACTGTCCTGGCCCGAGATGCCTGGAAAGAGTGGGAGCAATTGCTTCACATGAACCATCTAACATACCCTGTGCAATCATGCCGCTAATGCCCGGGGTAAGGGCACCATCTGTGAGGCTCCTGTAGCACATGTGCACAGCTATGTCCCTGCATGCAGTATGGGGCCTGTGATCAGCAAACAAATGAAGGAATTAGTGGCAAAGCTGGATAACTGTTACTGGGCCTCTCCTCCAGGTCTCAATTTTGAGTTTTTTATTCAATTTTCACTGTGCCAGGTCTTCGTTGCTGCTCAGGCTTTTCCCTAGTTGGGGTGAATGGGGGCCCTTCTCTTGTTATCATTCAAGGGTTTCTCAATTCCAGTGGCTTCTCTTGTTGCGGGCACGTGGGCTTCAGTAGTTGCAGCACTTGGGCTCAATAGTTGTGGCTCCCGGACTCTCAAGCATGGGGTCAATAGTTGTGATGTATGGGCTTAGTTGCTCTGAGGCTTATGGGATCATCCCGGACCAGGGAATAGAACCTCGGTCTCAGTTTTAAAGTATATTTAAAAAAACCTATTTTCTGGCTCCTTAAGAAATTTCCTCAAGCAGAGGAACTTTCAATTATGGTACCAATAGCCACAAACAGGCAGATGGGAGTGTTCTGCCTAATACTGCTCTCCCCCAGGAATAAAGATGGTGAGCACATCTAGAACCCAGCCTCCCCAATATAACTGCCTACCAGCGCTTCTCTGCCCATTGTTATGTCATAATGTCAGGGGAGGTGAAGAACTCTCCGAGGTTACAATGCTCTGGGCTCCATGAAGAGCATTTCTGGCCCCTTCCACAAACTGGCAGTGGGATTGATTGCTCTGTCACATTCTTCTCTTAGGCTGAGAAGAGACAGATTCCTACACTGCCCTCCTCCCTAGGTGAAGTGATGAAACTCATTTTATCAGCTCAGCCCGTGCTGACATCTCTTGATCAGCTCAGCCCCAGCTCTTGGGCTTTAGTTGGTGCACAGGTTGGGAACCAGCAGAGTACTGGCTACCTTGCCTGAGTTTGTGCTGGAAGGCAAATCCATCTTCTTGCACAAAAGAACTTGCATTCTTGCTCCTGAGACTCTGTCTGACTGTCCTGGCCCGAGATGCCTGGAAAGAGTGGGAGCAATTGCTTCACATGAACCATCTAACATACCCTGTGCAATCATGCCGCTAATGCCCGGGGTAAGGGCACCATCTGTGAGGCTCCTGTAGCACATGTGCACAGCTATGTCCCTGCATGCAGTATGGGGCCTGTGATCAGCAAACAAATGAAGGAATTAGTGGCAAAGCTGGATAACTGTTACTGGGCCTCTCCTCCAGGTCTCAATTTTGAGTTTTTTATTCAATTTTCACTGTGCCAGGTCTTCGTTGCTGCTCAGGCTTTTCCCTAGTTGGGGTGAATGGGGGCCCTTCTCTTGTTATCATTCAAGGGTTTCTCAATTCCAGTGGCTTCTCTTGTTGCGGGCACGTGGGCTTCAGTAGTTGCAGCACTTGGGCTCAATAGTTGTGGCTCCCGGACTCTCAAGCATGGGGTCAATAGTTGTGATGTATGGGCTTAGTTGCTCTGAGGCTTATGGGATCATCCCGGACCAGGGAATAGAACCTCGGTCTCAGTTTTAAAGTATATTTAAAAAAACCTATTTTCTGGCTCCTTAAGAAATTTCCTCAAGCAGAGGAACTTTCAATTATGGTACCAATAGCCACAAACAGGCAGATGGGAGTGTTCTGCCTAATACTGCTCTCCCCCAGGAATAAAGATGGTGAGCACATCTAGAACCCAGCCTCCCCAATATAACTGCCTACCAGCGCTTCTCTGCCCATTGTTATGTCATAATGTCAGGGGAGGTGAAGAACTCTCCGAGGTTACAATGCTCTGGGCTCCATGAAGAGCATTTCTGGCCCCTTCCACAAACTGGCAGTGGGATTGATTGCTCTGTCACATTCTTCTCTTAGGCTGAGAAGAGACAGATTCCTACACTGCCCTCCTCCCTAGGTGAAGTGATGAAACTCATTTTAGTTCTGTGGCCAGCCTTTATAATCATTCATTCATTCTCTCATTCATTCATCACCTGTCATGGAACCTACACCATCCTTGTCTCTGGGTATACCATGGAGAGGAAACCAGGCTACAGCCCCTGCCTGTGTCCCTGCTGCCCCCTTCCCCACTAAGTCCTGCTAGATCACATTCCACCCGTGGTATATCTAGCAACCTGCAATGTCTGCCACCGGGAAAATAGGAGTGCCCTGCAATCTTGGCATGGTCTCACACAGACTGTGCTCACTTCAGGAGTAAGAAAGAGGCCAGTAACAAGTTGAACTAGACTTGTCTATTTTTATTTTATTGAAACACAGCAGAAGGTGAAATAAATATTAATTTTCCAAGTTCTCAATCATTTCATAAATAATATTAAATTAACAGACATCTTACAAAATGTTATGTTAAATAAGATAGATATAAAGTATCTGTTTTGCTTGGAGCAAACTGGAGGAAAATAGTTCAATGATTCTGGTATTTGAACTACAACTCAAATATTTTGTGTTTATGTTTTCTACCTGTGTGAGGTAAAATAGCAGTATGCCTGAAATATTTACTTTGCCTCTGAAGTTTAATTACACTGAATATTGAGGCTCCACCCTCAGTTGGCCCTCATCCTTCTTGCATTAAAATATCTTTCTCCTCCAAAATCTTCCACTACAGTGAGACAGGTTGGTCTCAACCTTCTGTTGTCCACTCTGTGTTTATCACACCAAGAAAAACTTGCAGGTAGTCTAGGAATTGTTTTACTCTCCATCTTTCTCCTCCACACTTCCTCTGTGAAAAGAACAGACAATAAGTATTGGAGGAAACTGTCAATTCCTATAAACATAGGCAGAGCCAGACAGATTACTTAAGTTTCCACTAAATGTTCTTAACTTACTTTTTGGATGTCTATGTATTCTTTTATTAAAAACAAGTTTTGGAATAGTTTTTTCACAGCATCCCCTTGTGCAGTTTGATTCTTCAACATGTCTATTCCCTGAAAGACTTCTTCAATGCATAGTTGGTGCTAAATGAGGAAGATTTAAAAACAATAAGTAATCAAAACAAGGTATAAAACGTTGGTCCCAGAAGCTAGTTTTGTTGTTTACATGAATTCTCTTCTCCAAAGAATGTTTTACTTGTTCCTTTTCCAAGTGGCAAACCACTTCACACTGAGATATAATTTCCAAAAGGAGATAAGGTTTATGTAATTACTGAGGAGTTTGACAAATGATATAGCTCCTCAACCAGAGTTAGAATGTTTAGGAAGGACAATATAACTACCATGCTGATGGACCTTACGTGAGTTTTGTTTTGTAGTTTTAGCTGGTAATTTTATTCTATTTAGACTAACAAAATAATATATTTTACATTTCAACATAAACATGACATACTTCAAATATATGCAATTCCATCTTACAATCATAATAATTTAAATATGTGGAAATGACACACTTATTAATATAGGGCATTCATTGTATATTTTAATGTCTTCTGACCGTGATTCTAAAAATATAACCCTAACTTGCTCAAGTTTCAGAAAGACATGAAAGTGAGGAAAGCCATAGGTAGAGTTGAATGGAGACTAGGAGGTTCCTCTCACTGAATATGGGATTCTTCTAGAAAGAAGTGCTATTTACAGTATCTAAGACATGGAAGTAACCTAGATGTCCATTGACAGATGAATGAATAAATAAAATGTGTATATATATATATATATATATATATATATATAAGGAATGAACTCAATTACAAAAGGAATGAAACAATGCCATTTGCAGCAACACAGATGGACCTAAAGATTATCATACTAAGTGAAGTTAGACAGAGAAAGACAAACATTGTATGATATCACTTATAAAAAAATGATGCAGAGGAACTTATTTATAAAAGAGACTCACAGATATAGAAAACAAACTTACATTTGTCAAAGGGGAAATGTAGAGGGAAGGGATAGATTAGGAATTTGGGAGGAACATATACACACTACTACTATATATAAAATAGATAAACAGCAAGGACCTACTGAGTAGCACAGGAAGCTATACTCAATATTTACAATAGCCTATATGGGAAAAGAATCTGAAAAACGATATATGCAAAAGAATATGAACTGAGTTCAGAACTTAGTAACTGAATCACTTTTCTGTACAGCTGAAATTAACACATTGTAAATCATTTATACTTCAGTTTGAAAATCAATTAATTTTTAAAGTATAGCAAAGAAAGACATTAAATACCTAAAAAAAAGAAAAAGAATGCCTGACATGAAACTCTTTGAGATGGAGAACTGAGAAACATCACCAGAGGGCCTGATCCCCCTTTTTTAATGGCTTCTACTTTACATTCTACTTTAAATGTATGTAGAGTCACTCCTAATATTTATAAGTGCATACATTTGTACCCACACATATAAGAACAAAATGGAGATATGTCCATCATTTCAGGGATAACTTTGCTTTATAGCTTAACATATGAAATTCACTTATTTACTCAATCATTTATCAAATTCTGATTTAACTTACATTGGTATGTTCAGGAGTAGGAATCATCAAGTTCTGCAAAGGAAAGGAAATACATTCGTTTTAAAAGCACTCTAACACTCATAACTTTTAGTAAAAATGCTTGCTAGTAATATTTTAATGTCTAGGCCCCGTTCCGAAAGTGAGGAAAGCCATAGGTAGAGTTGAATGGAGACTAGGAGGTTCCTCTCACTGAATATGGGATTCTTCTAGAAAGAAGTGCTATTTACAGTATCTAAGACATGGAAGTAACCTAGATGTCCATTGACAGATGAATGAATAAATAAAATGTGTATATATATATATATATATATATATATATATAAGGAATGAACTCAATTACAAAAGGAATGAAACAATGCCATTTGCAGCAACACAGATGGACCTAAAGATTATCATACTAAGTGAAGTTAGACAGAGAAAGACAAACATTGTATGATATCACTTATAAAAAAATGATGCAGAGGAACTTATTTATAAAAGAGACTCACAGATATAGAAAACAAACTTACATTTGTCAAAGGGGAAATGTAGAGGGAAGGGATAGATTAGGAATTTGGGAGGAACATATACACACTACTACTATATATAAAATAGATAAACAGCAAGGACCTACTGAGTAGCACAGGAAGCTATACTCAATATTTACAATAGCCTATATGGGAAAAGAATCTGAAAAACGATATATGCAAAAGAATATGAACTGAGTTCAGAACTTAGTAACTGAATCACTTTTCTGTACAGCTGAAATTAACACATTGTAAATCATTTATACTTCAGTTTGAAAATCAATTAATTTTTAAAGTATAGCAAAGAAAGACATTAAATACCTAAAAAAAAGAAAAAGAATGCCTGACATGAAACTCTTTGAGATGGAGAACTGAGAAACATCACCAGAGGGCCTGATCCCCTTGTTTAATGGCTTCTACTTTACATTCTACTTTAAATGTATGTAGAGTCACTCCTAATATTTATAAGTGCATACATTTGTACCCACACATATAAGAACAAAATGGAGATATGTCCATCATTTCAGGGATAACTTTGCTTTATAGCTTAACATATGAAATTCACTTATTTACTCAATCATTTATCAAATTCTGATTTAACTTACATTGGTATGTTCAGGAGTAGGAATCATCAAGTTCTGCAAAGGAAAGGAAATACATTCGTTTTAAAAGCACTCTAACACTCATAACTTTTAGTAAAAATGCTTGCTAGTAATATGTTTATCAATTATAATTTCACTCATAATTTCATGATCAATGACAGATCTTTAAAAATCAGCCGCCACAAATGATTACGATATATTTCAAAGACGGTAGGAATCAAAAAGAAAATTACCCCATCACCTATCAGCAGAGTTCGATGAGTGGAAAGCAGTGTCAAGGTTTCTGCCACCAGTCTGTTCATGGGACTTTGTACAGCAGTGACACAGACAGAGGCAGCTCCGAGAGCTAGCAGAGTCAAGTGAAGGAGCATTCTTAGGACTCTGAAATGTTCAGTGTTTGCCTTGGCAAAGAAAGCTCATAGCACAAGACTGCATCCCCAACCAATTTATTCTCTCTCTTTGAGGAAATGAATAATTTCTAACAATCAGATAGAGAATGCCTAATGGCAGATCGTGAAACTAAACATTTCCAATGCCTGTATCTTAAAATATAATTTTACTTTTATCTTTTAATAATAATAAAAATCCCTATTTTTTCCCCTTCAGAAACATTTCCTATTACGAAAGAAAATCCTTAGGTTGATACATCATTGCCCCACATTTGCATGTTTGAAGTCAGAAGATTGAATTTCTTTTTAAAAGATGAGTATAAAAGAACTATAATATAAACCACTAAGTAGAACTTTATGCTGAAATACGTAAATACCAAGAAGTTCTCCTCAGGTCAAGTAAACTCTAAGGAAGTTGTATGGTAGGTGGATCTGTCTTAAAACACTGGTGATTAGATGATACAACCACTAGAGAATGCACATAATTTTGAATGGAGAACTGAGAAACATAGAGGGCCTGATCCCTTGTTTAATGGCTTCTACTTTACATTCTACTTTAAATGTATGTAGAGTCACTCCTAATATTTATAAGTGCATACATTTGTACCCACACATATAAGAACAAAATGGAGATATGTCCATCATTTCAGGGATAACTTTGCTTTATAGCTTAACATATGAAATTCACTTATTTACTCAATCATTTATCAAATTCTGATTTAACTTACATTGGTATGTTCAGGAGTAGGAATCATCAAGTTCTGCAAAGGAAAGGAAATACATTCGTTTTAAAAGCACTCTAACACTCATAACTTTTAGTAAAAATGCTTGCTAGTAATATGTTTATCAATTATAATTTCACTCATAATTTCATGATCAATGACAGATCTTTAAAAATCAGCCGCCACAAATGATTACGATATATTTCAAAGACGGTAGGAATCAAAAAGAAAATTACCCCATCACCTATCAGCAGAGTTCGATGAGTGGAAAGCAGTGTCAAGGTTTCTGCCACCAGTCTGTTCATGGGACTTTGTACAGCAGTGACACAGACAGAGGCAGCTCCGAGAGCTAGCAGAGTCAAGTGAAGGAGCATTCTTAGGACTCTGAAATGTTCAGTGTTTGCCTTGGCAAAGAAAGCTCATAGCACAAGACTGCATCCCCAACCAATTTATTCTCTCTCTTTGAGGAAATGAATAATTTCTAACAATCAGATAGAGAATGCCTAATGGCAGATCGTGAAACTAAACATTTCCAATGCCTGTATCTTAAAATATAATTTTACTTTTATCTTTTAATAATAATAAAAATCCCTATTTTTTCCCCTTCAGAAACATTTCCTATTACGAAAGAAAATCCTTAGGTTGATACATCATTGCCCCACATTTGCATGTTTGAAGTCAGAAGATTGAATTTCTTTTTAAAAGATGAGTATAAAAAGAACTATAATATAAACCACTAAGTAGAACTTTATGCTGAAATACGTAAATACCAAGAAGTTCTCCTCAGGTCAAGTAAACTCTAAGGAAGTTGTATGGTAGGTGGATCTGTCTTAAAACACTGGTGATTAGATAACACCGACACTTAGCAGGGTCAACTTGTGTTCAGAGCAGTATTGATTAGGATCCTTTCCTTTGCCAGCAATTAAAACCTAATCAAATTGGTTGAATCCAAATGAGGGCTTTGTTATCTCATACAATCAAATGATCCAGGGTGGAGGCTCCGCTATGTTGCTTGCCTCAGTGACTTTTGCCTCCATTCTCAGGCAGTGACCCATTCTTGGGTCACTGTGGACCCAAGATGATATCCAAATGCCTGAATGTATATGTGCCCTGTCATGAGCCACAGAAAAAAGCAAATTGTGTTTTTTTCTGATTGCTCATGTAAAAGTTCTAGAATTCAGCCTCATCCACCCTTGATCCCATGTTCACCCCTGAACTGTGACCAGGGCTATGGGATATACTGATTAGCTCTCCAGCTGACTGTTGCCATATGACACGCTTGGATTTATGTCGCCAAATCATCCAGTTTTTCAAAGAAGCCAGAAATCCTGATTATTGTGTATGATCTCCTCAGTTCTAAGTGTTGGCAATTCATAGTTTTAAAAATCATTCAGGGTGCTATTTTTCAGCCTCTTATCTGCAGTCTTACTGGGGGTCAAAATTATACATGTTAAAATGTTTTAACATTGTGATAAAATACATGTAATGTAAAATGTAACATCTCAACCATTTTTAAGTATACAGTTTAGCAGTGTTAAGTATACTCATAACGTTATACAATCCACTTCCAGAACACTTTTTATCTTGCAAAGCTGAAACTCTACACATTAAACAACTTTGTATTTCCCCCCTGCCTCCCAGCCCCTGGCAGCTACGCTTCTACTTTCTGTCTCTACAGATTTGACTATTCTAGGTAACTCGTATAAGTGGAATCATACAGTATTTGTCATTTACTCAATGGCCTATTTCACCTCGAATAGTGTGCTCAAGGTTCATCCATCTTGTAGCATGTGACAGGATTTCCTTCTGGTCATGCCACAGTGCTTGTGGGGTCTCAATTCGCCCTCCAGGGATTAAACCCAGGCTATGGCAGTGAAAGTCTGGAATCTTCCGTTCTGTGTATATATCACATTTTGTTCACCCATTCATTTATCAGTGGACACTTAGGTTGGTGCATCTTTTGCATATTGTGAATAATGCCATTATGAACATGAGTGTACAAGGTTACATTTCTTATAATGTTATAAGTCACTAACTATTCCTCTTATTACTCTGATCTCCCCAACCTGATTGCAAACTCTCTCTGAGAAGGGACCATGAAATAATATATTTGGAGGAAGTTTATTAATGTGAAACTGAAGCAAAAATTAAAAGTAATAATTTTAATCTCATGCAGAATTCCAAGTAATTAAAATTTTTAAATTTTATATTGGAGTATAGCCGACTAATAATGTTTTGATAGTTTCAGGTGGATAAAGAGACTCAGTTATACATGTACATGTGTCCATTCTCCCCCAGACTCTCTCCCCCATCTAGGTTGCCACGTAACATTGAGCAGAATTCTATGTGCCGCACAGTAAGACCCTGTTGGTTATCCATTTCTAAAAAGAAATGATACAAATGAGCTTTTTTATGAAACAGAAACAGACCACAGATTCAGGGAATGAATTTATGGTTGCCAGGAGGTGGGGAGAATAGGGGGAAGAGATAGTTAGGGAGTTTGGGACTGACATATACACTCTGCTCTGTTTAAAGTGGATAACCAAGTAATTCTTGTAGGTATTCTAGCCTCAAGGAAATGGAGTATAATCCCCTTTAAGTGTGGGGTATACTGAAGATCGTATTTTCATAAGTTTTTTTGATACAGTTTAGCAGTGTTAAGTATACTCATAACGTTATACAATCCACTTCCAGAACACTTTTTATCTTGCAAAGCTGAAACTCTACACATTAAACAACTTTGTATTTCCCCCCTGCCTCCCAGCCCCTGGCAGCTACGCTTCTACTTTCTGTCTCTACAGATTTGACTATTCTAGGTAACTCGTATAAGTGGAATCATACAGTATTTGTCATTTACTCAATGGCCTATTTCACCTCGAATAGTGTGCTCAAGGTTCATCCATCTTGTAGCATGTGACAGGATTTCCTTCTGGTCATGCCACAGTGCTTGTGGGGTCTCAATTCGCCCTCCAGGGATTAAACCCAGGCTATGGCAGTGAAAGTCTGGAATCTTCCGTTCTGTGTATATATCACATTTTGTTCACCCATTCATTTATCAGTGGACACTTAGGTTGGTGCATCTTTTGCATATTGTGAATAATGCCATTATGAACATGAGTGTACAAGGTTACATTTCTTATAATGTTATAAGTCACTAACTATTCCTCTTATTACTCTGATCTCCCCAACCTGATTGCAAACTCTCTCTGAGAAGGGACCATGAAATAATATATTTGGAGGAAGTTTATTAATGTGAAACTGAAGCAAAAATTAAAAGTAATAATTTTAATCTCATGCAGAATTCCAAGTAATTAAAATTTTTAAATTTTATATTGGAGTATAGCCGACTAATAATGTTTTGATAGTTTCAGGTGGATAAAGAGACTCAGTTATACATGTACATGTGTCCATTCTCCCCCAGACTCTCTCCCCCATCTAGGTTGCCACGTAACATTGAGCAGAATTCTATGTGCCGCACAGTAAGACCCTGTTGGTTATCCATTTCTAAAAAGAAATGATACAAATGAGCTTTTTTATGAAACAGAAACAGACCACAGATTCAGGGAATGAATTTATGGTTGCCAGGAGGTGGGGAGAATAGGGGGAAGAGATAGTTAGGGAGTTTGGGACTGACATATACACTCTGCTCTGTTTAAAGTGGATAACCAAGTAATTCTTGTAGGTATTCTAGCCTCAAGGAAATGGAGTATAATCCCCTTTAAGTGTGGGGTATACTGAAGATAAGTGTGAGATACAATTCAATTTAAAGAGTGCAGTCTGGAAGGGGATTATGAGAGGAATAACTTTGCAATGGAGAAACCTGTCAAACTTCAGCTGGGTGATCAAGGTCAACATTAACAGTCATAGGTCATGTTACTTGTGTGCTCCCTTAACATGATGTAACAGAAATGGCATTTTATTTCTGTGGTCTTGCTCCCCAAAACTAATAACCTCTGTCTAACCATGAGAAGGATATTACACATATCCAAATTGAAGGACAAAACACCTGACCATATTCTTTAAAACTGTCAAGGCCATTAAAAGCAAGTAAAGTCTGAGAAACTGTCATGGCCCAGAGTAATCTAAGATGACATGCTGACTAAATGTAATATAATATGCTGGATGAGATCCCAGACAGAAAAAGTATAGTAGCAAAAATTAAGAAAACCTTCTACAAACTGTGGAGTCTAGTAATGGGCCAGTGTTGGTTATCCGGTTGTGATAAATATACTACAATATGAATAACAGAGGAAACTGGGTAGAGGATGCCTAAGGACTCTCTATAATATTCATGCAACTTTTCTGCAAATCTAAAGCTAAATGAAATTAAAAGGTTATTAAAAATAGGGCTTCCCTGGTGGTCCAGTGGGTAAGGACACCACCTTGCAGTGCAAGGGGCACCGGTTCGATCCCCGGCCTGGGAAGATCTCACGTGCTGTGGAGCGGCTGGACCAATGTGTCCAATTACCGAGCCGGAGCTCCGGAGCACATGCGCCCAGAGCCGGTGCCCTGCGGCAACAAAGGCCACTGCGATGGGAGGCCCACACCGGCCAAACAACAAAGATGGATGAAAACAGATAAATGAAAGACAAATAGAAGTGGCCCTCCTGCCCCCCTCCCTCCCCAACCTGCCCTCCACAAAATTCTAAAAAAAAAAAAACTTACACGTTGAAGAAAAAGTTAATGATTATTTATATCATTATTATGTAAAACGATTTTTGTATCCTGTAAGTGTCATATACTTGGGACCTTGTTACTTCATTCAACTGTATACTCCTTGAGAATAAGGGTTTTATTTAATTGCTCTCTTTATTCTCATAGACCACCCTATTGTACACACTCAATTAATGTTTATTGAATAAATAACTGAATGAGCAAGCTGCATTTAGTTGTGTCCTAGCGGGCTACAGTCCATGGGGTTGTAAAGAGTCAGACATGACTAAGTGAGTTGACCACATTAATGTGAGTACTATAGAAACTGAAGCAATCTATTCCCTGGAGCCAAGAGCCTGATGATAGAAACAACTTTGGCAGGACTCCAGGAAAAAAGATAAAGCAAAGCTGTAAGCTCATCTATGGAGAACAGCTCAATGTGAGCTCCCATAGCATTAAAAAAAAAAAAAAAAAAAAAAAAACCACCACATTATTTTAGGAGAATATAAAGAAACTAGCAATCAACGTACAGAATTTTTAAGAATAGTTTAGAGAAATGACTCTGTTGTTGAAGAGTTGTATTAGTAGGTAACATCCATCATTTTGCCCTAAAACTTTTGTCTCTGTTAGTTGCTTCCAAATTGGCTACATGTTTTTAAAAACTGGTAATTTTTTTTTTTTTAACTAACTGTATAGTCATTAAGGTCAAATGACTTTTCTATGAACTGATTCTAATCCATTGATAGGGCATGATGCCACAACTTTTTTTTTTTGCAGTGACTAAATGTAAAATGATAGCATCTCTTTCTTTTTCTTGACCTTTTTCTTTCATTCTTTCAGTCTCCAAGTATATCTTTTAAATAATTTTTAAATTAATAAATAACATCATAGGAAAATAAACACAGAACTTCTTCCCCTTGGTATATCAAGTTTTTGTTTATCTCTTCCAGTCTTTACTAAGACAGAGTTATAATCAATGAATATGTGCAATTTTCTATTTTTTGATTATTAACACTTCTGTTCCATGTAGTATCTTTATAAAGGTTGTCTACATGCATGCTCAGTTGTGTCCAGCTCTTTGTGGCTCTATGGACTATAGTCAGCCAGGCTCCTCTGTGTGTAGGATTTTCCAGGCAAGAATACTGGAGTGGGTTGCCACTTTCTCCTCAAGAGGATCCTCACAACCCAGGGATTGAATCCACCTCTCCTGTGTCTCCTGCATTGGCGGGCAGATGCTTTACCACGGAGTCATCTGGGAAGTCATTTTAAAGTGTACCTGCTATTAGATGAAATTGGTGTACCACAGTTTACTTAACCATTTGGGTGGTTGCTAATATTCCACAATTACAAATAATGCTACTAAAAAGCTCTATGTAGAATTTTAAAAATATTTTCTTATGCTAAGAAACTTGTGTGGTCATCTTAATAGCTTTGTTACATTTTACCAGATAGACCCTTTAAAAATATTCAATGCACCAAAAATAAATCTCATATTTTTACAGTATTTTTCCATTAAAAAATAATCATTTTATTTTTAAATTTATTTTTGGCTATGCTGGTTCTTCATTGCTGAGTGGGCTTTTTTCTCTAGTTGTAGCAAGTGGGGGCTACTCCAGTTGCAGTGCATGGGCTTCTCATTGCAGTGGCTTCTCTTGCTACAGAGCAGGGCTCTAGGCTGCACGGGCTTCCAGTAGGGTTGCAGGGGCTTAGTTGCCCCATGGCGAATTTTTAGAAGAAAACTCTGTTGTTGAAGAGTTAGTAGGTAACATCCATCATTTTGCCCTAAAACTTTTGTCTCTGTTAGTTGCTTCCAAATTGGCTACATGTTTTAAAAACTGGTAATTTATTTTTTCACTAACTGTATAGTCATTAAGGTCAAATGACTTTTCTATGAACTGATTCTAATCCATTGATAGGGCATGATGCCACAACTTTTTTTTTTTGCAGTGACTAAATGTAAAATGATAGCATCTCTTTCTTTTTCTTGACCTTTTTCTTTCATTCTTTCAGTCTCCAAGTATATCTTTTAAATAATTTTTAAATTAATAAATAACATCATAGGAAAATAAACACAGAACTTCTTCCCCTTGGTATATCAAGTTTTTGTTTATCTCTTCCAGTCTTTACTAAGACAGAGTTATAATCAATGAATATGTGCAATTTTCTATTTTTTGATTATTAACACTTCTGTTCCATGTAGTATCTTTATAAAGGTTGTCTACATGCATGCTCAGTTGTGTCCAGCTCTTTGTGGCTCTATGGACTATAGTCAGCCAGGCTCCTCTGTGTGTAGGATTTTCCAGGCAAGAATACTGGAGTGGGTTGCCACTTTCTCCTCAAGAGGATCCTCACAACCCAGGGATTGAATCCACCTCTCCTGTGTCTCCTGCATTGGCGGGCAGATGCTTTACCACGGAGTCATCTGGGAAGTCATTTTAAAGTGTACCTGCTATTAGATGAAATTGGTGTACCACAGTTTACTTAACCATTTGGGTGGTTGCTAATATTCCACAATTACAAATAATGCTACTAAAAAGCTCTATGTAGAATTTTAAAAATATTTTCTTATGCTAAGAAACTTGTGTGGTCATCTTAATAGCTTTGTTACATTTTACCAGATAGACCCTTTAAAAATATTCAATGCACCAAAAATAAATCTCATATTTTTACAGTATTTTTCCATTAAAAAATAATCATTTTATTTTTAAATTTATTTTTGGCTATGCTGGTTCTTCATTGCTGAGTGGGCTTTTTTCTCTAGTTGTAGCAAGTGGGGGCTACTCCAGTTGCAGTGCATGGGCTTCTCATTGCAGTGGCTTCTCTTGCTACAGAGCAGGGCTCTAGGCTGCACGGGCTTCAGTAGTTGCGATTCTCCAGCTCTAGAGCACAGGTTCAGTAGTTGTGGTGCAGGGGCTTAGTTGCCCCATGGCATGTGATCCTCCCGGATCAGGGATCAAACCCATGTCTCCTGCATTGACAGGCAGATTCTTTACCACTAAGCCACCTGGAAAGCTTGTATTTTACCATTTATAAAGCAGTTTCACAAAATAACTTTGTTTAATCTTGATGTCAGCACTGTGGAATAGATTTCTTTCCCTCAAGACTCTTTAGCACTAGGGTTTAATAGTTCTGCTAATGCAATGAGAGAAATGAACCAAAAAGGAAGGTGTGATGCAAAGAGCACTGGTAATAATAATAATAATAATAAAGCCTGATAAATCTGTTGGCAAACATACATAAATAATGCTAGCTTAAAAAAAATAAATTAGGGTATTTCAAAACAACATGGAAAAAGTTTTAAACATTAATAATGTGGAAAATTAAGATGGAGTCAGATTCAGTGCTTGTACTGTTTGAAAGGACACTAAAGATATTAACTTCAGATCTCAAAATAGGCAGATGAAAAATTCAAGAATAACTACTAAAAGAATCAAAATATAATGTGCAACTTTAAAACCAGTAGAATAAAACGAGAATAATGAAAACTCCATCAATCCAGAAACATGGAAAGGAGAAAAAGAATGAAAAAAAGCACACACACACAAAGATATGACAAATACAAGAATATCAGTTATCAAGAATAACAGTTCACAGGACTTCCCTGGTGGTCCAGTGGTTAAGACTCTGTGTTCCCAATGCAGGGGGCCTGGGTTCAGTCCCTGGTCAGGGAACTAGACCCCACATGCCACAACCAAGGCCCAGTGCAGCCACATAAATAAATAATTAAAAACAAAAAAAGAATAACAGTTCACTTCATGCAAAATGACATTTAAAAGGGTTTAGAAATCAAGGGATAGAAAGACACACTGCGTGCGTGCATGTGTATGTGGTGAGTTGTATCTGAGTCTTCTCAACCCTATGCACTGTAGCCAGGAGTTTTCATCCAGCAAGAATACTGGATGGAGCAGGTTTCCATTTCCTACTCCAGGGGATCATCCCAACCCAGGGACCCAACCCATGTCTCCTGCATTGGTAGGCTAATTCTTTACCACTGAGTCAACTGGGAAGCCTCAGAAAGATGCACTAGATAAATACTCACCCAAAGAAAGTTGAAAGAACTTCCCTTATGGTCCAGTGGTTAAGAATCTGTCTGCCAATACCAGGGACACAGATTTAACAACTGGTCAGGGAAGAGTCCACACGCCCAAGGGCAATGAAGCCGGCACACTCTTAGCCCTGTGCTCTGGAACAAGAGAAACCACCGTCATGAGAAGTCCACACACCACAACTAGAGTAGCCCCCACTTGGCAGAAGTAGAGAAATCCAGTGCAGTGCACCGAGGACCCAACACAGCCATAAATCAATAAATAGAGTAAATAAATAAAGCTGATATACTAATACTAGTATCAGAAAAAAATGGCATTTTGTCATAAAGTATTATAAGGATAGAGACTCGAGAATAGGTATAAGATAATATTTCATGATATTTCATTTATAATGAAAATTTCCATTTCATTGATTTTAAGTGAAGCAACATCTTTCAGTAGTAGCTTACTGAGAACTGGAAACTTGACTGATTTGCCTTTTTAGTCTTTTTATTTTAAAAATTAATCATTTTTATTGCATATCTTTCCACCCTCCCCACCCCCAGAGTTGTTATCTTAGTTTTATAGGTTCCTACCATTACCAAAACTGGGATCTGGTTGCCCACTGTTAAAAACCCAATAAAGGGGTCAGGCTGGTGGAAAAGAAGATTCACTTTATTCTGGATGCCAACAACAGGCTGTGGAAGCTCTGGGACTTATGGAAGAAATCACAGGACTGTCACATGCTTAAGGTGTGTAACGTATGGCTGCCTTTCAAGAAAATAAAGGGATGCATTTGAAAACGAGGCCAGTGTGTTAGATTCCAGAATTGATACTTTGTGGGTTCCATCGCTCTCTTTGGGTCATCTTTCGACATTTAAAAGGGTTTAGAATCAAGGGATAGAAAGACACACTGCGTGCATGTGTATGTGGTGAGTTGTATCTGAGTCTTCTCAACCCTATGCACTGTAGCCAGGAGTTTTCATCCAGCAAGAATACTGGATGGAGCAGGTTTCCATTTCCTACTCCAGGGATCATCCCAACCCAGGGACCCAACCCATGTCTCCTGCATTGGTAGGCTAATTCTTTACCACTGAGTCAACTGGGAAGCCTCAGAAAGATGCACTAGATAAATACTCACCCAAAGAAAGTTGAAAGAACTTCCCTTATGGTCCAGTGGTTAAGAATCTGTCTGCCAATACCAGGGACACAGATTTAACAACTGGTCAGGGAAGAGTCCACACGCCCAAGGGCAATGAAGCCGGCACACTCTTAGCCCTGTGCTCTGGAACAAGAGAAACCACCGTCATGAGAAGTCCACACACCACAACTAGAGTAGCCCCCACTTGGCAGAAGTAGAGAAATCCAGTGCAGTGCACCGAGGACCCAACACAGCCATAAATCAATAAATAGAGTAAATAAATAAAGCTGATATACTAATACTAGTATCAGAAAAAAATGGCATTTTGTCATAAAGTATTATAAGGATAGAGACTCGAGAATAGGTATAAGATAATATTTCATGATATTTCATTTATAATGAAAATTTCCATTTCATTGATTTTAAGTGAAGCAACATCTTTCAGTAGTAGCTTACTGAGAACTGGAAACTTGACTGATTTGCCTTTTAGTCTTTTTATTTTAAAAATTAATCATTTTTATTGCATATCTTTCCACCCTCCCCACCCCCAGAGTTGTTATCTTAGTTTTATAGGTTCCTACCATTACCAAAACTGGGATCTGGTTGCCCACTGTTAAAAACCCAATAAAGGGGTCAGGCTGGTGGAAAAGAAGATTCACTTTATTCTGGATGCCAACAACAGGCTGTGGAAGCTCTGGGACTTATGGAAGAAATCACAGGACTGTCACATGCTTAAGGTGTGTAACGTATGGCTGCCTTTCAAGAAAATAAAGGGATGCATTTGAAAACGAGGCCAGTGTGTTAGATTCCAGAATTGATACTTTTGTTCTTTATACGGGACAGAGAATGAGAATCCATCGCTCTCTTTGGGTCATCTTTCTGATCTGTAAAGAAAAAGTTAAATTCTCCTTCCTGCATCCTTTCTGTTAGAACTAGTTTCATGGAAGTTGCCTTCCTGGGAGGATTTCAGAAAATGTATTCTTTACAGGTGTGCTTTGGTAGATCTTTTGAAAGATCTGAGTGTGTATCTCCCAACAAGACTGATGATTTTTAAATCTGAGAGACTGTAAGTCTTGACTGCTGGCATGATGTGGCAGTGCATTGTTTTTCTATCCAAACGTGGCATAGCGTCTCTACATTTTTATCCAAAATTTCAGTGTTGGGTGCCTCATTTGCTTACCCTGTAGCATCCCCAGCCATTAGAATAAAATACTGGCCAAAGCTTTCCTTGAATTATAATGCTGAGTAGTTCTGAGCGATGAGATCAAGAGGTAAATACTTCACCCACCTGCGTTTTAAGTCCTTTTCCCACCTTGAGTGTCTGCCTACAGGTGAGATCTCAAGCTGACTTAGATCCTTTCACTTAGAGTCTTTTACGGAACTTCCTGGTGGTCCAGTGGTAAAGATGCCACCCTTCCACTGCAGGTGGCACGGGTTCAATCCCTAGTCAGAGAAATAAGATCCCTACATGCTGTGTTGCAAGGCAAAAAAGAATAGCAGGAAGTTGTCTTAAAAGCCATCTCACGGGCTTCCCTGGTGGTCCAGTGGGTAAGGACACCACCTTGCAGTGCAAGGGGCGCTGGTTCGTTCCCCGGCATGGGAGGATCCCACGTGCAGCAGAGTGGCTGGACCAATGTGTCCAACTACCCAGCCTGAGCTCTGGAGCGCATGTGCCCAGAGCCAGTGCTCTGCGACAACAGAGGCCACTGCGATGGGAGGCCCACACGGGCAAAGACATGGGATCTGGTTGCCCACTGTTAAAACCCAATTCAGGCTGGTGGAAAAGAAGATTCACTTTATTCTGGATGCCAACAACAGGCTGTGGAAGCTCTGGGACTTATGGAAGAAATCACAGGACTGTCACATGCTTAAGGTGTGTAACGTATGGCTGCCTTTCAAGAAAATAAAGGGATGCATTTGAAAACGAGGCCAGTGTGTTAGATTCCAGAATTGATACTTTTGTTCTTTATACGGGACAGAGAATGAGAATCCATCGCTCTCTTTGGGTCATCTTTCTGATCTGTAAAGAAAAAGTTAAATTCTCCTTCCTGCATCCTTTCTGTTAGAACTAGTTTCATGGAAGTTGCCTTCCTGGGAGGATTTCAGAAAATGTATTCTTTACAGGTGTGCTTTGGTAGATCTTTTGAAAGATCTGAGTGTGTATCTCCCAACAAGACTGATGATTTTTAAATCTGAGAGACTGTAAGTCTTGACTGCTGGCATGATGTGGCAGTGCATTGTTTTTCTATCCAAACGTGGCATAGCGTCTCTACATTTTTATCCAAAATTTCAGTGTTGGGTGCCTCATTTGCTTACCCTGTAGCATCCCCAGCCATTAGAATAAAATACTGGCCAAAGCTTTCCTTGAATTATAATGCTGAGTAGTTCTGAGCGATGAGATCAAGAGGTAAATACTTCACCCACCTGCGTTTTAAGTCCTTTTCCCACCTTGAGTGTCTGCCTACAGGTGAGATCTCAAGCTGACTTAGATCCTTTCACTTAGAGTCTTTTACGGAACTTCCTGGTGGTCCAGTGGTAAAGATGCCACCCTTCCACTGCAGGTGGCACGGGTTCAATCCCTAGTCAGAGAAATAAGATCCCTACATGCTGTGTTGCAAGGCAAAAAAAAAGAATAGCAGGAAGTTGTCTTAAAAGCCATCTCACGGGGCTTCCCTGGTGGTCCAGTGGGTAAGGACACCACCTTGCAGTGCAAGGGGCGCTGGTTCGTTCCCCGGCCTGGGAGGATCCCACGTGCAGCAGAGTGGCTGGACCAATGTGTCCAACTACCCAGCCTGAGCTCTGGAGCGCATGTGCCCAGAGCCAGTGCTCTGCGACAACAGAGGCCACTGCGATGGGAGGCCCACACGGGCCGAAGAACAAAGACGAATGAAAATGGACAAATGAAAGACCAATAGAAGTGGCCTGCCTGCTCCCCTCTCTCCCCACTCCCTCCAAAAAATAAATAAATAAAATCATAAAAAAAAAAAAGCCATCTCATGCACTCCTTCATTTCTATACCTGGAGAATAAAACCCCAGGGATGCTGAAGGGCTTTAGTCTCTCAGACACTGCAGGCAGGGTAGGGGTAGAGCGGGGACCACCCACACTTCCCTTCCTGGAGGTGCCACACCAGCTCTGCGTTCTGCGGTGGTCAGTGGAGGTAAACAGGTGATCTGGCTTCTTTATGCCATTCTGATTAGATTTCCTTGTAATCTGGAGAAAACATTTAGCTTTATTTTATTTGGGGTGAGAAGGATCTTATTCTAAAACCCATTTATGTGAACCCATGTCCTATTTCACTAGGACTTGGAAAGGTAGTTTATACCAGCAGGGAAGAAGACATTGTAGCAACCCAGAGTGGTTCTCTTGGAATGTGGTAGTAGTGACTATGAAGCAGGATGTGAGGGTCTTTCCTTAAAATTCCCAGCATGTTACTCTTTCTGGATCCTACGTCCAGCTGTAAACTTTTTAAGCCTAATATATATATATATATATATATATATATATATATATTTTAAAGATTTATTTATTTATTTTGGTGGGGGTGGGGTGGGGAGGGAGGGGAGCAGGCGGGCCACTTCTATTGGTCTTTCATTTGTCCATTTTTCATCCATCTTTGTTCTTTGGCCCGTGTGGGCCTCCCATCGCGGTGGCCTCTGTTGTCGCAGAGCACCGGCTCTGGGCGCATGTGCTCCAGAGCTCCGTTAAGCCTAATATTTTAACCTAACATTTTTATCATCACCTTTTCTTTAAGTGTTCCTTCTGTCGTTTAGTTATTGATTTTCCTGTGTTTGACTTGCTAAGTGTTCTATGAGATGACATATTTGCTTTTTTTGAAAGCCTGTGCTTATGAATTGAAGTAGCCAAGTTCCTTTATGTTTGTCATATTTACTAAAGTTACTTGGTATAAAATGCAGCAAAACCTAGAGCGGTAGCTTTATGTAGATGCCCATACATTTGTATTGTTACTATAATTGTCAACGCACTTATAATTTATGCGATCCTGTATATACGTAGAAATTGAGTTGCCAATAAAAAAACTGTAGCCTCTTTGTGATCCTGAAAAAAAAGAAAAGAAAAGAAACAGCATAGTCATCTCTGACACTCATGTTGAAATCAGTTATTGGTGGTCTACCAGCCATCATCTTGATTGTTTTGGATACAGTTAATCTTCAGTTCCATGGTCAATTTGTTCCTATTTCCTTGAGGCGAATTCCTGGAATTGTGGCACTATATGTGATGGCATTGGTCTGATAATCACATAGTTAACTTTTTCCACCTGATTGAGGTTTAATTCTTTATAAGACAGATCACAGGATATGGCTCAGAGTACAGCCCTTGAGAAGAAACTAAAGTCTTTGATTATGTTTAATGACCACATTATTATTTGATCTTTTATTGTTTTTCTTTGTTCCTGCCTGTTTTTACTTCTCTAATTAAACTTAAATTTTTTTAGCTAAAGTTTCCCACCCTCTTTTAGAATCTACAAAACTCCTTGTTTTAATGACACTAATCTGATAGTCTGGGCCAGTGTAACACATTCCATCTTCCAGACTTGCTTTTTCCATCTTTGTGTTATTATTAGCTTAATAGTTCCTATAAACTGGAAGCTTAATCTAAAAGTTCTAAAGATTCACTTTTTAAAATATCTAACTGCATAAAAGGTAATGTTGGCTACTTCATATTAAGACTACACAAGGAGACATATAATTTTGGGTTGTCCAAAGCGTTCAATGCTATTTGTATATCCATAACCTCCAAAGATTTCTTCTCATCTTCTTTATTTTCTATTTTATTTTTTTTGAAATAACAACAATTAACACAAGATATACCATCTAGAGAAAAATTTAAGTGTATCATATTGCTTTGTTCAAAATACCCATGATGGTATACAGTAGATCTCTTACTATTCATCTTGCATAACATCTCTTATTTTAAAGGTGGTACTTACGATAGAGACAGAGTGAAGGGACAAAGCATGTGATTTTGAAAGCCTGTGCTTATGAATTGAAGTCCAAGTTCCTTTATGTTTGTCATATTTACTAAAGTTACTTGGTATAAAATGCAGCAAAACCTAGAGCGGTAGCTTTATGTAGATGCCCATACATTTGTATTGTTACTATAATTGTCAACGCACTTATAATTTATGCGATCCTGTATATACGTAGAAATTGAGTTGCCAATAAAAAAACTGTAGCCTCTTTGTGATCCTGAAAAAAAAGAAAAGAAAAGAAACAGCATAGTCATCTCTGACACTCATGTTGAAATCAGTTATTGGTGGTCTACCAGCCATCATCTTGATTGTTTTGGATACAGTTAATCTTCAGTTCCATGGTCAATTTGTTCCTATTTCCTTGAGGCGAATTCCTGGAATTGTGGCACTATATGTGATGGCATTGGTCTGATAATCACATAGTTAACTTTTTCCACCTGATTGAGGTTTAATTCTTTATAAGACAGATCACAGGATATGGCTCAGAGTACAGCCCTTGAGAAGAAACTAAAGTCTTTGATTATGTTTAATGACCACATTATTATTTGATCTTTTATTGTTTTTCTTTGTTCCTGCCTGTTTTTACTTCTCTAATTAAACTTAAATTTTTTTAGCTAAAGTTTCCCACCCTCTTTTAGAATCTACAAAACTCCTTGTTTTAATGACACTAATCTGATAGTCTGGGCCAGTGTAACACATTCCATCTTCCAGACTTGCTTTTTCCATCTTTGTGTTATTATTAGCTTAATAGTTCCTATAAACTGGAAGCTTAATCTAAAAGTTCTAAAGATTCACTTTTTAAAATATCTAACTGCATAAAAGGTAATGTTGGCTACTTCATATTAAGACTACACAAGGAGACATATAATTTTGGGTTGTCCAAACGTTCAATGCTATTTGTATATCCATAACCTCCAAAGATTTCTTCTCATCTTCTTTATTTTCTATTTTATTTTTTTTGAAATAACAACAATTAACACAAGATATACCATCTAGAGAAAAATTTAAGTGTATCATATTGCTTTGTTCAAAATACCCATGATGGTATACAGTAGATCTCTTACTATTCATCTTGCATAACATCTCTTATTTTAAAGGTGGTACTTACGATAGAGACAGAGTGAAGGGACAAAGCAGGTGATTAAAAAGTTAATCCCACTGGGGATTGTTAAGTAGAAAAATACGTATGTTAATGATAATTATGTAAGTTAATGATTAGTCAAGAAAACAGATTTGCTTAACCACAAAACCAAACAGGCTTGCTTAGCAACACAACCATGCAGCAGAAGCTTAAGACATGCCTCACAACAATAAAATAATGGTGGCATGAGATCCACATACTGCCCAGTAAATTACTGATTCCTACAACACACTCTCTGCACATGTAAAAAACAGTAACTTGTGGACCTAGCTTGACCATGTAGGGACAAAACTCCACTGCTCAACCTGGAGGAGGAACTGATGATGGAAGCATGACATCTATTCAAGAAAGCCAAAGAGGGCTTCCCTGGTAGCTCAGTGGTAAAGAGTTCACCTGCCAATGCAGGAGAGACACGAGTTTGATCCCTCATCTGGGAAGATCCCACAGCAACTAAGCCAGTGAGCCCACGGGCCACAGCTACTGAAGCCCATGTGCCCTAGAGCCCAAGTTCCACAAGAGAAGTCACTGCAACAAGAAGCATGCTCACTTCAACTAGAGAGTAGCCCCCCACTCCCTGCAACTAGGGAAGAGCCTGTAACAGCAGTGAACACCCAGAATAGCCAAAAATAAACAAACAAACAAACAAACAATAATAATAGAAAGCTAAAGAAGTCGTTCTTCACCTCCTCATTTTTTCTTTGATTATAAAATTGTAGCCCAGCAAGTTCTCAGGGTGTGGCATCTCTCCCTCGCCAGCACCCTCACAAGTGAACTATTCTAATAAGTAACTTATCTATCACTTTGCTCTTGATGAGTTCTTCTCTGCCCTGAGACATAAAGGCATGTGGTACTAATTTCACTTATAGAAGTGGATTTCCTTCACATATTTGCATAATTTTATAGTCTTATAACACAGCTTTCCCAATAGGTTAGTGGTAAAGAATTTGCCTGCCAGTGTAGGAGCCACGGGGGATACGAATTTGGTCCCTGAGTCTGTAAGATCCTGTGGAGTCGGAAATGGCAACCCACTCTAGTATTCTTGCCTGGAGAATTCCATGGAAAGGGGAGCCTGGCAGGATACAGTTTATGCGGCCACACAGAGTGGGACACAACTGAGTGAGCCCACCACGCACACACACCGTCTTATGACAAATTTTTGACTTCTAGTCTGCTACAATGGATTTTGGTATATCCCTGTCTACAATGGCAGAAACTACTGAGGATCCAAAAGGTATTTTATGTGAGTTACTAAAATTTACTTAATTAGGAGCTAAATTTGAGGGTTTTCTTTTTTTTGCCTCTAAATCATCATTTATTTATTTTTTTTTTAAAGATTTATTTATTTATTTATTTTGGGCGGGGGTCCGATTGGGGAGGGAGGGGAGCGGGTCTTTCATTTCTCTATTTTCATATGTCTTTGTTCTTTGGCTCCTGTGGGCCTCCCATCGCGGTGGCCTCTGTGGTCGCAGAGCACCGGCTCTGGGCGCATGCGCTCCAGAGCTCCGGCTCGGTGATTGGACACATCAGTCCAGCCGCTCCGCGGCACGTGGGATCTTCCCAGGCCAGGGCTCGAACCGGCGCCCCTTGCACTGCAAGGCGGTGTCCTTACCCACTGGACCACTAGGGGAAGCCCCTCATCATTTATTTTTCATCCACCTTTGTTTCCATGTGTGGGCCTCCCATCGCAGCGGCCTCTAGCTGCAGTGCACCGGCCCTGCGCGCTTGTTATTGGACACACCCGTCCAGCCGCTCCACTGCACGTGGGGTCCTCCCAGGCTAGGGATTGAACCGGTGCCCCTTGTACCGCAAGGCGCACTTTTCACCCAGTTGACCACGAGGGAAGCCCAAATTTGAGGTGTCTTTTTTTAAAAAAAGCACACAATCCAACAGCCATCATTTCGAGGGTGTCTCGCGCACCACTAGAACATAGTACATAAGGGAGCGGCTGAAAGTGTAAAGGTAAATAACGTCTTAGTTTTGTTAGAAAAGGTTCTGACTAGAACGGACACCACACCCGCTCTCTGCTCCAGGAGTCCCGAGATCACACGATCACATTTTGGCAATCGCTGGCCGTCGCAAGCCTCCATTATCCCTTCGAGCTAGCGTCTCTCAGAGCTGCCTCGCCCCTCCCCTTCCTGTTCCTCTCCCTCCCCCCTGTCGCCCCAGCAAGGAGCCGGCTTCCGCTTTCAAGACCCGCACGCAACCTTCTCGGGCGGTGGAGCTGCGCGCGCATCCAGCCCCGCCTTCCCGGCGTGTCCCGGGCCTGCGGCGTAAAAGCGCGCCGGCGCAGCGATCCACGTGACCCGCGGCGTAGCCTAGGCGGGAGTCTGTGAGTGCCCTAGCTTTTGGGGTCCCTGGGCTTGAGTGTTCTGCGTGCCCCGCGGGCAGCCCCGGGCCGGCCCCCACCCCCGCTCTCGTCCCGCGGCCGGGAAGAAAGCCAGTGTGGGAGGGACGATTCCAGCCCGAGCGTTTCGGGACGCTGGGGTCCTTATGACCCGCTCCTGCTCTGCGCCGGCCTCGCTGCTA
This sequence comes from Tragulus kanchil, assembly GCA_022376925.1. Lineage (NCBI taxonomy): Eukaryota > Metazoa > Chordata > Mammalia > Artiodactyla > Tragulidae > Tragulus > Tragulus kanchil. The sequence continues at coordinate 47,506,917 of JAIOJX010000029.1, read as the reverse complement.
AACTTTGGGTGGGCTGCGGGCTCTAGAACCCCTGCTGTTGAGAAAAGAAACGTTTGCAAACATGTCCCGGATCGAAAAAATGAGCATTCTGGGCGTGCGGAGTTTTGGAATAGAGGATAAAGATAAACAAATTATCACTTTCTTCAGTCCCCTTACAATTTTGGTTGGACCCAATGGGGCGGGGAAAACGGTAAGTCCTAAGTGGCCGCCTTCAGCTTACGTGTCGCCACGTGTTAACAGATCTGGAGTAAAATGTCTGCAAAGTTCGGAACTCTAGGTTAGGAAGGGAGAAGTCCCTATGACTGAGCTCTTGGGGCTTCAGTGTATACCTGGGTCTCCAGCGGACTTACCGGCCCAGGGGCGTGGCTTGGTGTGGCCTTCAGGTCACTGCCACCTGAGGCGCCGACCATATTCCTGTGTCCAGTGCTGTCCAGCGGACAAGGTTTCCTTGAGAATCCCAAGGGGCCGGGAGCTGTCGCTGCGCGGTCTTCGCGAGCTCACAGTCCCACAGGAGCTTTTTTTTTTTTGTCTGTATTGACGTTTACTTAATATTTTTACTCTTGGCATAGTATTCACTTCCTGCTGATAGTCCCCATACAGGATTTTTGTTGTTGTTATCAAGTAGAATAAATATATCACTTTAAGAAGACTATCACGACTAAGCATAATAAATAAATGACAAATTTAAAACGAAATATGTGTTGGGGCTTAGTGAAATTGGGCAACTGTTGTTTGGATGCTCTAATCTAGTCATAATAAAAGATTGGAGCATAGCGTATGTATTGTGACTTTTTAAATCCCAGGAAATAAATCTTTAGAAATTTCAGTTGGACTGGAATGGTACGCAATTATGAAAGAAATGTAGCAAAGAGACTCTGGTCTGAAAGGGTGGTTTGAGAAAAGCTGGGTGATATCCTTGTAACAAGGAAAAGAGGAAGTGAGAAGTTTAGAAAAAGAGAGAAGTGTTTAGTGTTGAAAGCTGAATGCCAGACTCCTGTCTACTTCTGTTTATGTTATTTACAGAGTGCTTTTTAGGTACCTAGCACTGTACTAAGAGTTCTACTGATAGGTTCGTATGTCTAGTGTTTATGAGCCCTAGCTGCATGAATACAGATTTTTTTTGCTTCAACATATGTTAGTTGTGTTAACTGGGCAAAGTGACCTAAATGTTCTTTACCTTGGTTTTCTATATAAAATCGACGTTAAAAATAGTTTCTGTGGCCTAGGATAATGTGAGAATTAAATGCTTAATGTATGTAAAAATGGTTAGTACAGTACCTGTCACATAGTAAGGTCTTTGGGCGAAAGTTGGGGAAAAACCTAAATGTTCTTAATACCTTGGTTGCACATCCACGTGTTAACAGATCTGGAGTAAAATGTCTGCAAAGTTCGGAACTCTAGGTTAGGAAGGGAGAAGTCCCTATGACTGAGCTCTTGGGGCTTCAGTGTATACCTGGGTCTCCAGCGGACTTACCGGCCCAGGGGCGTGGCTTGGTGTGGCCTTCAGGTCACTGCCACCTGAGGCGCCGACCATATTCCTGTGTCCAGTGCTGTCCAGCGGACAAGGTTTCCTTGAGAATCCCAAGGGGCCGGGAGCTGTCGCTGCGCGGTCTTCGCGAGCTCACAGTCCCACAGGAGCTTTTTTTTTTTTGTCTGTATTGACGTTTACTTAATATTTTTACTCTTGGCATAGTATTCACTTCCTGCTGATAGTCCCCATACAGGATTTTTGTTGTTGTTATCAAGTAGAATAAATATATCACTTTAAGAAGACTATCACGACTAAGCATAATAAATAAATGACAAATTTAAAACGAAATATGTGTTGGGGCTTAGTGAAATTGGGCAACTGTTGTTTGGATGCTCTAATCTAGTCATAATAAAAGATTGGAGCATAGCGTATGTATTGTGACTTTTTAAATCCCAGGAAATAAATCTTTAGAAATTTCAGTTGGACTGGAATGGTACGCAATTATGAAAGAAATGTAGCAAAGAGACTCTGGTCTGAAAGGGTGGTTTGAGAAAAGCTGGGTGATATCCTTGTAACAAGGAAAAGAGGAAGTGAGAAGTTTAGAAAAAGAGAGAAGTGTTTAGTGTTGAAAGCTGAATGCCAGACTCCTGTCTACTTCTGTTTATGTTATTTACAGAGTGCTTTTTAGGTACCTAGCACTGTACTAAGAGTTCTACTGATAGGTTCGTATGTCTAGTGTTTATGAGCCCTAGCTGCATGAATACAGATTTTTTTTGCTTCAACATATGTTAGTTGTGTTAACTGGGCAAAGTGACCTAAATGTTCTTTACCTTGGTTTTCTCTTTTATAAAATCGACGTTAAAAATAGTTTCTGTGGCCTAGGATAATGTGAGAATTAAATGCTTAATGTATGTAAAAATGGTTAGTACAGTACCTGTCACATAGTAAGGTCTTTGTAACTACTAGCTATTTGTTTTATTTCAACTTTTATGAAATGTTTTAGCCTTATGGGGTATAACAGCATAGAAATAGTAGGCTACTTAAAGTACACATCATGGTGATTTGCCACACATGTAAAAAGGTTTCTCCCTATCAAGTTAATGAACACATCTGTTACTATGATGCCAAAAGCACAGCTTCTCTGTACACCTGAGCTTAATTAAATAAATTAACTCTTGAAGAGAGTTTTGGGTGAAGTAGAAAAGGATAGCTTTATTGCTTTGCCAGGCAAAGGGGAACACGGTGGGCGTACGCCCGCAAAACCATGTGTCCCAACTAGGGGATATAGTGGCAAGCTTTATAGTAAAAGAGTGTGATTAGCTATGGCCATTATGGTGGGTTGGTGGTGAGGTAAGTAGGAATCAATGTCAACCTTCAGGTTTAACTGGTCTTGTGGGTAGTATACCATAACTTCTCCCACTAGAGAGGGTTTCAGGCTCTGCAAAATAACTCAAAGATACTGTATCTGTTGATGGAGACACAGGACCTTGGCCCAAAGCCTCCCTAGAATGTTTCTCTCTGGTCTGGCATGCTCTGTCTTCCCTAGTAACTGCTTGAATCTGCCCTTTGGAGCTTAGGGAAGATCATGGAGGGTTTATGAAGGCAGCTTCCTATAATCAAAGAAGTGGAGGACACAGAAGGACCTTGTGACTGGGAACTGCACAGGAGCATCCTGCATGGTATCAGCTTCACATAGTTATCCTTTTTTTTTTTTTTTTTTTTGCTGAGAACATTTAAGTTCCACTCTCAGTAAATATATATACAAGAGAGTATTATCAGTTATGGTGACGGTGTTTTATTTTAAGGCATTGTTATTAAAAAATTAGTTTAATTAGAAATAGAGGGCTTCCCTGGTGGTCCAGTGGGTAAAGAGTGCACCTTGCAGTGCAAGGGGCACCGGTTTGATCCCTGGCCTGGGAAGACCCCACGTGCCGCGGAGCAGCTAGACCAGTGTGTTCAATTACGTGCCCGCGCTCTGGAGTGCATGAGCCCAGAGCTGGTGCTCCACAATGAGAGAGGCCACTGCAATGGGAGGCCCACACAGGTCAAAATATAAAGATGGATGAAAATAAATAGCCATAAGAGAGGCCAAAATTAAAAAAAAAAAAAGAAAGAAATAGAGAATTCCCCCCCAAATAATCATTTTATTTCAGTATGCCTTCTTAATTATGTAGCTTTTCTATGAGCTTACAGCAATTCTTTAATACTTACATCATAATTGTATGACAGGTTTTATATTATCATTTTATGTAATCATTTATAGTCTTTATGGTAAAATTTTATGATGAATTAACATTTTGTGATTGAATTCTGCAGTTCGCTAATAAATCATATAATTTTCTGTTTCTTTAGACCATCATTGAATGTCTAAAATACATTTGTACGGGAGATTTTCCTCCTGGAACCAAAGGAAATACATTTGTTCATGATCCCAAGGTAATGGTGCTAGTAAAACTTTATTTTTCTTTAAATGAAGTTTTTAAAAAGTGGTGATAACTCATTGTAGAAAACGTGGCAGTGGAAAGATATGAGATGTGAAAGTCACTCATATACAGACTTAGCACCCAGTAATAGCCATTGTCGATATTTTCATAGATTTCTTCATCATATACTGTCTTATGTAGCTGAAGTCATACTTTAATTTTGCATTCTGAGGTTCTTTCCCACCTTACATCATAAAGTCTCGTGTTATTAAAAACTATATTAAATTCTTAACCTGGGTGTTTGGTATATGGGCGCTGTTTTAATCTATTTTTTTGTATGTCTGAAATATTTTCTACTTGAAACATGTAACCTTTTTTGAACAGTTTTAATAACTGCACCATTTTCTTTTATTTAGATTGCTTTTAGTTTTTCATTAAAATGTACCATGATGGGGCTTCCCTGGTTGTCCAGTGGGTAAAGAGTTTGCCTTGCAGTGCAAGGGGCACCAGTTCGATCCTTGGCCCTGGAAGACCCCACGTGCCATGGAGTGACTGGGCCTATGTGTCCAGTTGTGAGCCAGCGCTCTGGAGCTCAAGTGCCCAGAGCTGGTGCTCCACGATGAGAGAGGCCACTGCAATGGGAGGCCCACACAGGTCAAAGAATAAAGATGGATGAAAATAAATAAATAAATAAACAATAAAAGGGCCAAAATTTTTTAAAAAGTACCATGATGAAAGTCTGTGTGTTTATAAAAAAAATATTGTGTGTATATAAATATACTCACATAAATATTTTAATACATCAGTAGAATTTTATTTTACTATTGTACAGCAAATCAAGTATTTATTTAGTGATATATTTTTTTCTGTTGATATATTTGTTGCTGTTGCTAAGTCATGTCCAGATCTTTTGCAACTCATGAACTGTAGCCCTCCAGGCTCCTCTGTCCATGGGATTTCCCAGGCAAGAATACTGGAGTGGGTTGCCATTTCCTTCTCCTGGGGATCTTCCTAACCCAGGAATAGACTCCAAGTCTCCTGTATTGGCAGATGGATTCTTTACCATAGCAGATACGTTAAAATATATACACCATTGTTTCATTTTTAATTACTTAATAGTATTCCATTGAGTTTATATTCTCTAGCTTATTTAATGAACTGACTGTTGATGGTCTTTGTTTCTGTTTTTATATGACTAAGGATAACTCTGATAATGAAAGTGATCTCTGGTAGCCTTGGCCTACAGTGACTTGAAGCAGGATTTTGGCTCCCTGGCCAGAGTTTGAAGTCAACCTGAGAAAGTCAGGGCACCGAATCCTAGCCTGTACACTGTCAGGACCAGAGGGCACTGACAAAGCCCTGGCCCATCTGTTTTGCAGAAATGAATTTCTACAAAGATGTGAAAAGTGGTGAAACATGTAAAGTGTTTATTAGGAAGAGAAAGAATATATGCAAATAGCCACGTGAGCTGGCTCAGAGAGAGAGTCACCCCCTAGAGGTAGTTTGAATCACTTATATAAGGCATTTCTTTCAGGTTTCCTCTGGCCAATCATATTGCTTTGCCTGGCTCTGAGTGTGTATTTGGTTTAACTTAGGGCCCTTCCCTATATGGGCACACATCTCTTAGACAAGATGATCTCTACTGAAGAGTCCTATGGGTAGGTTGACATTACCTACTATGTGGTGGTGCCCCCTCCTTTTTGGCCCCTGAGGATTCTATCTATGCATGTGTAGTCAATAAGGTCTCCTTGACCACAGAATGAGAAGTAGAGGGTCTCTATTCTTTTATCTGGACAGGGCTCAGGTCCACTTCACTTCTGCTAGCTTTGTTTTGGAGTGTCCGTTCACAGGGGACAAATTCCAGCTGTTCATTCTGGAGTCCATCCATCTCCTGTCTCAAATCCTCCCTGAGAGACATGAAACCCAAGAAATATTTATTGGGTGGATAAAGGGCAAAGGTCTGTCTTCTGTATCTTCAGGCTGGCATGGGGCTTGTAGACCCTCCTAGTTGGGGTCATGGAGCTCTCGCACTGTCTCATTAAGGGACCCAGAGTGACCTCTGATGTTGCTCCAGCAGAATCTGTTCTGAGGAGTGGCTGGCATCTCTGCATCACCTTTATCTTGATATGAAACTACTGTAATCTGGAAGAGACAAATTTAACAAGTAGATTAAAAAGGCAGAGGCCAAAGACCAATAAAGGAACTATTGTAATTGGGGGCCCAAGCAGCAGTAAGAACCAGGTTATATATGGTAGCAGTTTTGATCTTGGTCCACATAGAGTCATTGCTAGGGTTACCCTGTCAGAAGGAATGGAGCCATTTGGCATGGTCGTAAATATTTCTTTATGTCTGCTTCTGTTAGCCCAGTATGACTTGGTGTTACAGATTCAGTTGGCCATAAGGTCAACCTGAGAAAGTTAAGCACCTGGGCAGGGCACCGAATCCTAGCCCGTACCCTGTCAGGACCAGAGGGCACTGACAAAGCCCTGGCCCATCTGTTTTGCAGAAATGAATTTCTACAAAGATGTGAAAAGTGGTGAAACATGTAAAGTGTTTATTAGGAAGAGAAAGAATATATGCAAATAGCCACGTGAGCTGGCTCAGAGAGAGAGTCACCCCCTAGAGGTAGTTTGAATCACTTATATAAGGCATTTCTTTCAGGTTTCCTCTGGCCAATCATATTGCTTTGCCTGGCTCTGAGTGTGTATTTGGTTTAACTTAGGGCCCTTCCCTATATGGGCACACATCTCTTAGACAAGATGATCTCTACTGAAGAGTCCTATGGGTAGGTTGACATTACCTACTATGTGGTGGTGCCCCCTCCTTTTTGGCCCCTGAGGATTCTATCTATGCATGTGTAGTCAATAAGGTCTCCTTGACCACAGAATGAGAAGTAGAGGGTCTCTATTCTTTTATCTGGACAGGGCTCAGGTCCACTTCACTTCTGCTAGCTTTGTTTTGGAGTGTCCGTTCACAGGGGACAAATTCCAGCTGTTCATTCTGGAGTCCATCCATCTCCTGTCTCAAATCCTCCCTGAGAGACATGAAACCCAAGAAATATTTATTGGGTGGATAAAGGGCAAAGGTCTGTCTTCTGTATCTTCAGGCTGGCATGGGGCTTGTAGACCCTCCTAGTTGGGGTCATGGAGCTCTCGCACTGTCTCATTAAGGGACCCAGAGTGACCTCTGATGTTGCTCCAGCAGAATCTGTTCTGAGGAGTGGCTGGCATCTCTGCATCACCTTTATCTTGATATGAAACTACTGTAATCTGGAAGAGACAAATTTAACAAGTAGATTAAAAAGGCAGAGGCCAAAGACCAATAAAGGAACTATTGTAATTGGGGGCCCAAGCAGCAGTAAGAACCAGGTTATATATGGTAGCAGTTTTGATCTTGGTCCACATAGAGTCATTGCTAGGGTTACCCTGTCAGAAGGAATGGAGCCATTTGGCATGGTCGTAAATATTTCTTTATGTCTGCTTCTGTTAGCCCAGTATGACTTGGTGTTACAGATTCAGTTGGCCATCCCGATATTAGTAGAAAAAATAGATCTCATTTCTTTTCAGGAGAGTAAGCCTGAAACCCAGTCTGGACCTGGTACTTTGGGTAGGCTTGTAGCCAGTTGTCTAGTATTATCTGACTAGATTTTAACCTTTGATGTGGTATTAACACATAAATAATAGAAGCTTCTGATTATCACACATGTCTCTTTTTTCTGTTCCTATATTAAATAAAACAATTTGGAGACATTTAGAAAGTAAGGTTGTAGTTTCCAGTTGCTGGCAAACATTGTTTTGAGAATTGCTGGTGGCGTCTCAAGTCAGATACAACTCAGAAAACTTTTAAGTTCTCAACAATATAAGGACTTGTCTGAAATCATACCCATAGTGTAATTATCTTGGATGTCTGAAGCATAGCTACTCCATTTTGACTTTTAATTGTAATGTTCTCCTTAATAGCCAAACCAAATGCCATAGTTAATGGTGTTAGTATTTCTTTAGATATGAGAAGAGGGAAGAATTTGGACTTGAGATCTTCTCCTGTAAATATCTTAACTATGTGAAGTCCTGTTTTGTTAGTTTTTCCCAGAGCATGGAGTGAGTGCCTCATTCCTGATCTCCAACCTGAACTCCTTTTAGCGGGGGTGTTGAAGGTCAGCAACTGCACCAGCTCATGATTTAATCCTGTAGAGGAAGGATTGCCAGTCTCCAGCTATCAGGGCCCTTTTATGGTCATTAATCCGCCATGGTTGAGGGGCATTTGCATAGGATTGCCCAGAGTGACCTCTGATGTTGCTCCAGCAGAATCTGTTCTGAGGAGTGGCTGGCATCTCTGCATCACCTTTATCTTGATATGAAACTACTGTAATCTGGAAGAGACAAATTTAACAAGTAGATTAAAAAGGCAGAGGCCAAAGACCAATAAAGGAACTATTGTAATTGGGGGCCCAAGCAGCAGTAAGAACCAGGTTATATATGGTAGCAGTTTTGATCTTGGTCCACATAGAGTCATTGCTAGGGTTACCCTGTCAGAAGGAATGGAGCCATTTGGCATGGTCGTAAATATTTCTTTATGTCTGCTTCTGTTAGCCCAGTATGACTTGGTGTTACAGATTCAGTTGGCCATCCCGATATTAGTAGAAAAAATAGATCTCATTTCTTTTCAGGAGAGTAAGCCTGAAACCCAGTCTGGACCTGGTACTTTGGGTAGGCTTGTAGCCAGTTGTCTAGTATTATCTGACTAGATTTTAACCTTTGATGTGGTATTAACACATAAATAATAGAAGCTTCTGATTATCACACATGTCTCTTTTTTCTGTTCCTATATTAAATAAAACAATTTGGAGACATTTAGAAAGTAAGGTTGTAGTTTCCAGTTGCTGGCAAACATTGTTTTGAGAATTGCTGGTGGCGTCTCAAGTCAGATACAACTCAGAAAACTTTTAAGTTCTCAACAATATAAGGACTTGTCTGAAATCATACCCATAGTGTAATTATCTTGGATGTCTGAAGCATAGCTACTCCATTTTGACTTTTAATTGTAATGTTCTCCTTAATAGCCAAACCAAATGCCATAGTTAATGGTGTTAGTATTTCTTTAGATATGAGAAGAGGGAAGAATTTGGACTTGAGATCTTCTCCTGTAAATATCTTAACTATGTGAAGTCCTGTTTTGTTAGTTTTTCCCAGAGCATGGAGTGAGTGCCTCATTCCTGATCTCCAACCTGAACTCCTTTTAGCGGGGGTGTTGAAGGTCAGCAACTGCACCAGCTCATGATTTAATCCTGTAGAGGAAGGATTGCCAGTCTCCAGCTATCAGGGCCCTTTTATGGTCATTAATCCGGCCATGGTTGAGGGGCATTTCATGACCATTTTATCCCATGGTACTAAGAATGCTCATTCCCAGAGCTGGTGAAATTTTGTTGCTAGGCCACTCAATGTGCTATTTATTAACAATAGCCAAAAGTGGCCTGTAGACCACCTGTATTACTAGTCTTTTATGGTGCAGGAAAATATTCCTCTTGCTGCTGCTTCTCATATCTAGAGTTACACTGTTAAAATCATTGATCTCAAAACGAACTATATATTTTTATCAGAGACTCAGTCACACATTTGGTGATGCAAGAAATGACAATTTTGTAAAGCAGACAGTGTGAAACAGTAATGTAGCTAAGTGTATTATTAAGGTCATAAGTAAAAATTTAAGTCAAGAACTTGTATTAGGTCAGCCCATTATACCCCAGATTGTCTGACTTTGTTCTGTACTGATCCTTTAAGGGAAATTTTATATTGACACTCTCCATAAGGCATCCAGCTCAGTTTCCTAGTGTTACTAAGCTGATTAGTATGATTTAATTGTTCCCAATGAAGGAACTGGCTTTCCTTTAGAAATAGTAAGTCATTTAGTACATTTACTGAACTTTTTCTTTTTTTTTTTTTTAAAGATTTATTTATTTATTTATTTTGGGCGGGGGTCGGGTTGGGGAGGGAGGGGAGCGGGTGGGCCACTTCTATTGGTCTTTCATTTCTCCATTTTCTTTTTTTTTTTAAAGATTTATTTATTTATTTATTTTTGGGCGGGGGTCGGGTTGGGGAGGGAGGGGAGCAGGCGGGCCACTTCTATTGGTCTTTTGTTTCTCTCTGTTCATCTGTCTTTGTTCTTTGGCTCCTGTGGGCCTCCCATCGCGGTGGCGTCTGTCATCGCAGAGTGCCGCCTCTGGGCGCATGCGCTCCAGAGCTCCGGCTCGGTAATTGGACACATCAGTCCAGAAGAGGGAAGAATTTGGACTTGAGATCTTCTCCTGTAAATATCTTAACTATGTGAAGTCCTGTTTTGTTAGTTTTTCCCAGAGCATGGAGTGAGTGCCTCATTCCTGATCTCCAACCTGAACTCCTTTTAGCGGGGGTGTTGAAGGTCAGCAACTGCACCAGCTCATGATTTAATCCTGTAGAGGAAGGATTGCCAGTCTCCAGCTATCAGGGCCCTTTTATGGTCATTAATCCGGCCATGGTTGAGGGGCATTTCATGACCATTTTATCCCATGGTACTAAGAATGCTCATTCCCAGAGCTGGTGAAATTTTGTTGCTAGGCCACTCAATGTGCTATTTATTAACAATAGCCAAAAGTGGCCTGTAGACCACCTGTATTACTAGTCTTTTATGGTGCAGGAAAATATTCCCTCTTGCTGCTGCTTCTCATATCTAGAGTTACACTGTTAAAATCATTGATCTCAAAACGAACTATATATTTTTATCAGAGACTCAGTCACACATTTGGTGATGCAAGAAATGACAATTTTGTAAAGCAGACAGTGTGAAACAGTAATGTAGCTAAGTGTATTATTAAGGTCATAAGTAAAAATTTAAGTCAAGAACTTGTATTAGGTCAGCCCATTATACCCCAGATTGTCTGACTTTGTTCTGTACTGATCCTTTAAGGGAAATTTTATATTGACACTCTCCATAAGGCATCCAGCTCAGTTTCCTAGTGTTACTAAGCTGATTAGTATGATTTAATTGTTCCCAATGAAGGAACTGGCTTTCCTTTAGAAATAGTAAGTCATTTAGTACATTTACTGAACTTTTTCTTTTTTTTTTTTTTAAAGATTTATTTATTTATTTATTTTGGGCGGGGGTCGGGTTGGGGAGGGAGGGGAGCGGGTGGGCCACTTCTATTGGTCTTTCATTTCTCCATTTTCTTTTTTTTTTTAAAGATTTATTTATTTATTTATTTTTGGGCGGGGGTCGGGTTGGGGAGGGAGGGGAGCAGGCGGGCCACTTCTATTGGTCTTTTGTTTCTCTCTGTTCATCTGTCTTTGTTCTTTGGCTCCTGTGGGCCTCCCATCGCGGTGGCGTCTGTCATCGCAGAGTGCCGCCTCTGGGCGCATGCGCTCCAGAGCTCCGGCTCGGTAATTGGACACATCAGTCCAGCCGCTCCGCAGCACGTGGGATCTTCCCGGGCCAGGGCTCGAACCGGCGCCCCTTGCACTGCAAGGCGGTGTCCTTATCCACTGGACCACCAGGGGAAGCCCCTCATTTCTCCATTTTCATCCGTCTTTGTTCTTTGGCTCCTGTGGGCCTCCCATCGCAGTGGCATCTGTCGTTGCAGAGCGCCGGCTCTGGGCGCATACGCTCCAGAACTCCGGCTAGGTAATTGGACACATGGGTCCAGCCGCTCCACGGCACGTGGGATCTTCCCAGGCCAGGGATTTAACCTGCACCCCCTGCACTGCAAGGCGGTGTCCTTACCCACTGGACCACCAGGAAAAGCCCTGAACTTTTTCTACAATGACTTTCACACCTTCTCTTCAACTGATGGATTATCTTTATCTTTTATTGAGAAAATAGAAGGCATCAGATGAAAAGTCCTCATTTCTGATTATTAATTCTACCAAACTACCCTGCATATGCATTTGTGTTGTTCTCACCTTTGTATTAAGGGTAAATTGTTTATTATTTTAACTTAAGGTCAGTTAAATCCTCTTGGAAGCTAGATCCAGTATCAGTCTCTTTTGTCAAGTCAAGCATTTTACTTCTCACTTGTCCTTGCTCTTGCATTAACAGTTTCTTCCTCTTTAGGGGACTATTTACGTCAGCATATAAACGTGGTCTGGTAGCTCCAGTCTGCAAACAGACAAATTCTCCTTTACTCCAAATTAGCCTCTGGTACTACTCTTTGTTCCAGTTTATAGCAAAATTCATAAGAGTTATGTGTACTCATTACTTTCACCTTAATGCTTCCCTCAGCCTGCTCAGTTTAGATTTTCTTTTTTTCCCTCACTAAAAACTGCTCTTGTAAGATCACCAATAATCTGTATATTGCCAGAGAAAACTTTTTCTCAATATTTATTTATTTGGCCATACCAAGACTTAGTTGTGGCATGTGGGATCTTTTCTTTGTTTTTTAGTTGCAGCATGCAGAGTCTTTATGTCTTTGTATCTTGTGGCATGAGGCATCTAGTTCCCTGGCCAGGTTTCTCTGTGTTGGAAGCATAGTCTTAGCCAGTGGACCACCAGGGAAGTCCCAGAATGGTTATTTTCTAATTCTCAGTACTTTCTCTGCAGATTTGATATATTAACAGTTGGTTTTCTTTTTAAAAACATTGCTTTCTTGGCTTTCATTACACCATAATCTCATACCTCCTGGTGACTGGCCATACTGTGGTCTTCTTCAATGAGTCTACCTTTGCTGAACTCTTCTTGGATGATGTCATTCACTCTCACAGCTTTAAGTATTGGTTATGTTGCAGGAAGGGGGACCTCTTTCAGGGCCTGAGACTAGGCTCTTGTCTAATACTCAGAAATGAGTTGTCTGAAGAGACACATGCAAGAGACTTTACTGGGAAGGGGTACGAAGAACAGCAGAGTAAGGGAGCTCAGGAAAGCTGCTCAGCCACAGGGATTGTGGTCTCTGGTTTTATGGTTATTGGGTTAGTTTCCAGGTTGTCCCTGGCCAGTCATTCTGACTCAGGGTCCTTCCTTGTGCTGTTCGCATTGCTTAGCCAAGATGAATTCCAGTGAGAAGGATTCTGGGAGGTTGGTAGGACATGGACTAGTGTCTCCTCTCTCCTTTTGACCTTTCCTGAGTTCTTCCAGTTGGTAGTATCTTGTTAGTTCCTCATTCCTCCCAGGAACTCCTATTGTAAGATTACACATGCAAATGGTTACTATAGATCCTGGCCTGGGCAGGCGGTTTTGATCAGTGGTTGCCTGAAGAGTCATATGCTGATGAATCCCCAATTTATATATTTAGCCCTAACGTCTTTCCTAAATCAGAGAAATTCTCCTTTACTCCAAATTAGCCTCTGGTACTACCTTTGTTCCAGTTTATAGCAAAATTCATAAGAGTTATGTGTACTCATTACTTTCACCTTAATGCTTCCCTCAGCCTGCTCAGTTTAGATTTTCTTTTTCCTCACTAAAACTGCTCTTGTAAGATCACCAATAATCTGTATATTGCCAGAGAAAACTTTTCTCAATATTTATTTATTTGGCCATACCAAGACTTAGTTGTGGCATGTGGGATCTTTTCTTTGTTTTTTAGTTGCAGCATGCAGAGTCTTTATGTCTTTGTATCTTGTGGCATGAGGCATCTAGTTCCCTGGCCAGGTTTCTCTGTGTTGGAAGCATAGTCTTAGCCAGTGGACCACCAGGGAAGTCCCAGAATGGTTATTTTCTAATTCTCAGTACTTTCTCTGCAGATTTGATATATTAACAGTTGGTTTTCTTTTTAAAAACATTGCTTTCTTGGCTTTCATTACACCATAATCTCATACCTCCTGGTGACTGGCCATACTGTGGTCTTCTTCAATGAGTCTACCTTTGCTGAACTCTTCTTGGATGATGTCATTCACTCTCACAGCTTTAAGTATTGGTTATGTTGCAGGAAGGGGGACCTCTTTCAGGGCCTGAGACTAGGCTCTTGTCTAATACTCAGAAATGAGTTGTCTGAAGAGACACATGCAAGAGACTTTACTGGGAAGGGGTACGAAGAACAGCAGAGTAAGGGAGCTCAGGAAAGCTGCTCAGCCACAGGGATTGTGGTCTCTGGTTTTATGGTTATTGGGTTAGTTTCCAGGTTGTCCCTGGCCAGTCATTCTGACTCAGGGTCCTTCCTTGTGCTGTTCGCATTGCTTAGCCAAGATGAATTCCAGTGAGAAGGATTCTGGGAGGTTGGTAGGACATGGACTAGTGTCTCCTCTCTCCTTTTGACCTTTCCTGAGTTCTTCCAGTTGGTAGTATCTTGTTAGTTCCTCATTCCTCCCAGGAACTCCTATTGTAAGATTACACATGCAAATGGTTACTATAGATCCTGGCCTGGGCAGGCGGTTTTGATCAGTGGTTGCCTGAAGAGTCATATGCTGATGAATCCCCAATTTATATATTTAGCCCTAACGTCTTTCCTAAACTTCAGAGAAATATGCCCAGATGTTTAACTACTTAATGGGCATCTCCAGTTTAACATATTGAAAATAGAATTCTGGGTTCCCTGTTCCCTCATTTCTGTCACATTCTCAAGCCTATTACTACCTCAACACACTCTGCAGTTTAATAAATGATATCATCCTCACATTTGCTCCTGCAAAAACCTGTGTGTTGTCCTTTGAGTGATTCCTTTATCTCATTTGTAATTCTTACCTACTCTTCTAAAATATGCCCAGAATATGTCCATTCATTTCATCTCTACTCCTTTCCTGGTCTAAGCCACAATCCTTTTCCCTTTGAACTATTCTGGTAATCTTCAAACTTGTTTTCCTGCCTCATCCTTTTTTTTTTTTTTTCCCCAACTGTGCCATGTGGCACATGGGATCTTAGCCCCCAACAGGGATTGAACCCTTACCCTTGCAGTGATGTGTGAAACCTTAACCACTGGACCACCAGAGAAGTCCCTTCTGCCTTGTTACAGAAGTTCTTTCTTTTTTATAGGAAAAAATATTTCTGTTTTGTAATAGCAACAAATTAGCTCTAAATATTCATTTAACAGTGAGTGAGTCATTTAAAATCTGAGGGAAAAACATTCTAGTCAGTGTCAATACTAAGTGCAGAGTCCTTCAGTTAGGATCATATTTGGTGTGTTCAAGGAATCTTCCAAAGGGGAGGAGCAAAATAATGAGGGGAAAACTAGTAGAAAATTAAAGTAGTTGAAGGTCTAGATCCTGAAAAATCTTGGAGTCTGATTTAAACAAGAATCCATTGGAAGATTTTAAGCAGGAAAAGGGTAGGGTCTGTATTTTAAAGTGGTCAGTCTAGTTGCTGAGAGAAGACTGTCTGCAGGTGGCCAGGGTAGAAGGGTGAAGACTGACAAAGGGGATTTTTTGGTAATGCAGGTGAGGAATATTGGTGGTTTGATTAAGTGGGAATGGTAAAAAGTATGAGAAATGCTTGGATTTGGGATGTTTTAAAGGTAGAACCAGTAGATTAGCTATTGCTTTGGATAGTGGTGTATGAGAAAAATAGAAGCATCAAACAGAACTCCCAAGTGTTTTGACTTGAGCAAGTAGATAATATAGTTTAATGAGGAACCTCTGGAAAAGGAGGTTTGAGGGTCCCTGGTTTAAATATGTAAATTGGGATGGGAATTTGTTGACAGTTGAGTGGTTCAGACTTAGTGTTTTCTTTGCCAGAAGTACGGTTCAGTCTCTGGTCAGGGCACTAAGATCCTGCAAGTGAAGTGGTGCAGTTAAAAAAAAAAAAAAACCACATGTAAGTTTGGGATGTTTATTAGTTATCCAGAGAAGATGTCTAGTAGGTAATAAAAGTATGTCCAGGGGAGAAGCTTGAGTTGAAATTAGGAATCATTGATTCATACAGCTGTATAGATACATAGTTAAGTCTTAAAGCCTGATGGGATCGCATAGAAAGTGAATATAGAGAAGAGATCCAAGACCTGGGTCTAGAGCACATAGCATTTAGAAATAAGAAAGGAGAAGGAGCCAGTGAAAGAAGCTAAAAGAACAACTGGTAAAGCAAGGAAGACAGAATGGTGTCTTAAAGACTAAAGTGTTAAAGAAAGAGGAGTCATCAGCTATGTCAGATATGTCAGTAGCTCAAGTAAGAAGCAGATTTGACTATGTGAAGGTTGTTGGTGATCTTGACAGAACTATGTATAGTAACTGAGAAAACAGGAGGTGAGGAAGTAAAACACACAGAACTGTTTTATGAATTTTGCTATAAGAGGAAAGAGATGGGACAATAACTGAAAAGGTTTGCAGGATCAAAAGAGTTTTGTTGGCTTTTTTTTCCTTTTCTTTTTATATCTGTATGTGTGTATTTTCTGGACGTTTCCCTGTTGATTGTTGCTCTAGTATCTCTGCCAGTCTCATCTATCACCCACCCCCTTTCCAATTGCTTTCATCTTTCTAGAGCTGTTTTTCTCAGCTATCTGCTTATGTCCTCTCTGGTTCTTCTAGCCATTGTGGTTTAGTTCTCTACACTTACTACCCACTTTTCGGCTGCTTTCATTTTCCAGTTCTGAACTTCCACCCACACTTGTTCATCAGCTCTTCTATCCTGAGTCACTCACACCTCCTTCTCTGGGTGGAGCCATTCCCCTCACCTGAATTGTCCACATGCCCTCAGTTTTCCCAACACACTGTCTTCTTCTCATCATCTCAGTTTCTCTCACACTCTTGTATCTTTAGCTTCTCTTGTTTTTCCATTTCCCTGTTTTAATTTGACCCTGCACCTAATATTACTTAACTTAAGGGCCTTGGGTTTTTCTGGTCTTCTCAGTAATTTTTTTTTTTTTTTGGCGGGGTGGGGGGCGGGTTGGGGCAGGGGGCAGGCAGGCCACTTCTATTGGTCTTTCATTTATCCATTTTCGTCCATCTTTGTTCTTTGGCCAGTGTGGGCCTCCCATTGCAGTGGCCTCTGTTGTCGCAGAGCACGGACTCTGAGCGCATGCGCTCCGGAGCTCCGGCTCGGCAATTGGACACATTGGTCCAGGTGCTCCGCAGCACGTGGGATCTTCCCAGGCCAGGGATCAAACTGGCGCCCCTTGCAGTGCAAGGCGGTGTCCTTACCCACTGGACCACCAGGGAAGCCCCTCAGTGATTTTTCTTACCTGTGTTCAGTTGTTTCTTTTTAGGAACTTTGATTTCCATGTTGCTCCATTTGCCTAACTTCGCACCTTTCTCCTCTACTTCCTTCATACTTTCCAGCTACATGAGTTCTTCCCTTCTTCTTCTACCCAATTTACATCTCCTCAGTAGACCTGGACCCTTGGAAGCTCATTTCTCTATTGTTTGCATCTCATCAAGTTTGTCTTGCTTCTGGCTTATACTGTAAATTTTCTGGATGCGCATTACCTCAGCTGTTTCTTATCCCATTTTTTCATCCATATATTGTATTCTTAAAAGTGGGAGATACTAGAGCATTTATAAATGAATAGGAATGACCCTGGATAGAGAGGGAAATTGATGTATGCAAGAGGATAATTACAGAGCAAAATCCCTGAGTAGGCAAGAATAGATGGGATCCATTATTCAACTGAAGAAGTTAACTCAGCTATCTGCTTATGTCCTCTCTGGTTCTTCTAGCCATTGTGGTTTAGTTCTCTACACTTACTACCCACTTTTCGGCTGCTTTCATTTTCCAGTTCTGAACTTCCACCCACACTTGTTCATCAGCTCTTCTATCCTGAGTCACTCACACCTCCTTCTCTGGGTGGAGCCATTCCCCTCACCTGAATTGTCCACATGCCCTCAGTTTTCCCAACACACTGTCTTCTTCTCATCATCTCAGTTTCTCTCACACTCTTGTATCTTTAGCTTCTCTTGTTTTTCCATTTCCCTGTTTTAATTTGACCCTGCACCTAATATTACTTAACTTAAGGGCCTTGGGTTTTTCTGGTCTTCTCAGTAATTTTTTTTTTTTTTTGGCGGGGGTGGGGGCGGGTTGGGGCAGGGGGCAGGCAGGCCACTTCTATTGGTCTTTCATTTATCCATTTTCGTCCATCTTTGTTCTTTGGCCAGTGTGGGCCTCCCATTGCAGTGGCCTCTGTTGTCGCAGAGCACGGACTCTGAGCGCATGCGCTCCGGAGCTCCGGCTCGGCAATTGGACACATTGGTCCAGGTGCTCCGCAGCACGTGGGATCTTCCCAGGCCAGGGATCAAACTGGCGCCCCTTGCAGTGCAAGGCGGTGTCCTTACCCACTGGACCACCAGGGAAGCCCCTCAGTGATTTTTCTTACCTGTGTTCAGTTGTTTCTTTTTAGGAACTTTGATTTCCATGTTGCTCCATTTGCCTAACTTCGCACCTTTCTCCTCTACTTCCTTCATACTTTCCAGCTACATGAGTTCTTCCCTTCTTCTTCTACCCAATTTACATCTCCTCAGTAGACCTGGACCCTTGGAAGCTCATTTCTCTATTGTTTGCATCTCATCAAGTTTGTCTTGCTTCTGGCTTATACTGTAAATTTTCTGGATGCGCATTACCTCAGCTGTTTCTTATCCCATTTTTTCATCCATATATTGTATTCTTAAAAGTGGGAGATACTAGAGCATTTATAAATGAATAGGAATGACCCTGGATAGAGAGGGAAATTGATGTATGCAAGAGGATAATTACAGAGCAAAATCCCTGAGTAGGCAAGAATAGATGGGATCCATTATTCAACTGAAGAAGTTAACAAGAGTGCACACTGTTTATCCATTGTAAAAGGATGGCAGGCAGGGTATATAGAGTAAATTTAGTAATGATAGAATGAATCAATTCTTTTTTGATTGTTTTGATAGTCTCAGTGGAAAAAAGAAGTGAAATCATTGACTGAGAGTGGAAGAAGGGGTTGATTGAGGCTAGTAAAATTGAAAAGTAGTTTTTATTTCAGAGTAATTTGATTAGGAAAGTGTTAAAGGGTTACATGGTGTCAAGGGGTCACTTGAGGTTTGTGGGTGAGAATGTATAGGGAGATCAATCATTTTGTTTGTGTTTTTTCAGTTTTGTTCAGCTGCTCAATGGCAGACACTGAGTGAGTTGGAAAGTTGGATTTAATCAATGTTGAGGGTTTGCCTGGTAAATAAAATGAAGAGTGACAGGCAAACACTTTACTAAATTCTTTTTCTTTTTTTTTTTTTTAATACTGTATTCTCAATAGACTTACTTATTTGATCAGTCCCCTTATATGTAATGAATCTCCTATCAGTGCACCAGAACTCTTAACACTGCGTACTGGGCTAATCTACCCCTATGTGCAAGCCATTTTCACCCTGCTTGGGCTGTAACTCCACATGCTGGCCCTCTCATACAGATGTTTTCCCATTCTGCTTGGATTCTGACTTCCCATTGCTAGGCCACGTCCGATTTTTCACCCAGGGACACCTTGCTTACCTTTCTTAGTCCCGAGTACTGTTTACCATGTGGCCTGTTGTAGGTTTGTGCTCTCTAATCTGGGATCTGAATGGTCCCAGCAGGCTTCCCTCCTTACCTGGGTTCCTTTCTCAGTGTTGTCAGGCTCTGAATACCCAGATTATACCTTCCCTTAGTAAGGACATCGTTCTCCTCTTCCTGAGTCTGGTCATCCTTACTCACAGATGCCCTTTTTATCCTGCTTAAACTGAAACCCTTGGACTTTTGAAACCCTGTGCCAAGCTGTCTCCCCACACGCATACGCATACCCTTGTAAGCCTACCCCAGCTCATTTAGCCTGCTCTGTGCTGAACTACCATGGCTCTCCACCTCCAGCTAGCATGGACATGTACCTTCTTCTGCTCCATCTAACAATTTTACTAGATTGTTTGGAAAAGAGAAGAGCTTATTTTATTTTTTTCTCTTTTGGATAGAAATTGTTCCGAAGTGTAATATGTTTCTTAACCTTAATAAATTCCTCAGTTTTACTGAGGAAGAGTCACTTCTTTTTGAAGAATATCAACAACAATATTGTGTTTGAAATGCTACAAAATAACCCCTGTTTTGAATTATTAGTACATTTCCTGTTTTGATTCTTGAAAGTAGATGCCAGGAGAAAAAAATATGTGTGTTTGGCCTACTAACCAGGCATATTGTAAACAAATTAACTCATTTTCTGGGGTGTAGATGTGAAATCCTTTAATTACTGTGGATTAAGATATCAGTACCTACTTTCCTTGGGATGAGATGAGAGATTCAAGTCTTTTGACTTTCAAAACTGAGTGTCAATCTCAATGAGGACTATCAATCTCTTCACTGAGATGTCTGTATCCTGAATTTCTCCTGGATTACTCTCAACTTCTTATCTTGCCTCAGTCCATTCTGTTTACCCTGAAGATAAAACAATTTTTCTAAAATGCACATCTACTTCATGTCTTCCCCCTGGAATAAACCCTTTAATGATTTTCCATTGCTTTAAGTCCAGAACTCATAACATGTTTCGGAAAGCTTTTAATTATTGAAACCATTTTCTAGCTTTACTTTCCCTTTCCCTACTTTCTGTACCAAACATTCTGAAATTACTGTAGCCATTCAGTGTCTCAGATCTTTCACTTCAGTCATGTCTGATTCTTTGTGACCCTGTGGTCTCTAACCAACCAGGCTCCTCTGTCCAAAAGGATTCTCCAGGCAAGAATACTGAAGGGGGTTGCCTGTCCTTCTCTAGGGGATCTTCCTGACCCAAAGATTGAACCCATGTCTTGTGTATTGGCAGGTGGGTTCTTTACCATTAGCACCACCTGGGAAACTCCTTCATCTGCTTATTTCTGCTTGTCTCTGTCAGGTCTCAGTTTAAATATTCATTTCTTTTAGAAAACCTTCCAAGAACTCCTAGATAGGTTAGATGCCTCTACTTTGTGCTTCTCGTATGATGATGTTTAACATTCCTTTCTCTATTCTTATGTTTAATCTGTGTGCCAAAGGAACGTGTCATTTTTTGCACCAAAACAACACATAAAAGCTATCGAGTGCTTAATAAATATTTGCTAAATAATTGATGAATACTAAAGTTAAATATATACTAAAAAAGTCACTAAAAAGCCAAAAAAAGTTACTTTTTTTTTGTTTTTAAAGGAAAAATCCAGGGCTTGTGATTTTGGTTACAACAGGGTGATGGGTATCATACTTGTGTTCCCAAGATGAACAGCTATAAAACTGGAAAAAATATTTGAATCAGCTCTTTTCAGGCATTGGACAGCAGATTGAACAGGGCCGTGATCTTTGAGAAAAGAAAAATATATGCAGTGACTACACATTTATTCTAGCTTTCTACCTAGGGATGTTTTGCAAACTTTAGTGCATAGAATTAGAAACCAATAAAAAATACTAGTCACTAGGATATGAAACAAAGAAGTTTGGGTTTGCTGAGGTGGTTTTCAAGATACAGCAGTGGGGTTGCTGTGCAGCTACAGGACACCAGAAATCTTCATAAGGAACCAATTTCTTGACATCTACTTCATGTCTTCCCCTGGAATAAACCCTTTGAATTTTTTGATTTTCCCCCAATTTTGCCTTTTTAAGTCCAGAACTCATAACATGTTTCGGAAAGCTTTTAATTATTGAAACCATTTTCTAGCTTTACTTTCCCTTTCCCTACTTTCTGTACCAAACATTCTGAAATTACTGTAGCCATTCAGTGTCTCAGATCTTTCACTTCAGTCATGTCTGATTCTTTGTGACCCTGTGGTCTCTAACCAACCAGGCTCCTCTGTCCAAAAGGATTCTCCAGGCAAGAATACTGAAGGGGGTTGCCTGTCCTTCTCTAGGGGATCTTCCTGACCCAAAGATTGAACCCATGTCTTGTGTATTGGCAGGTGGGTTCTTTACCATTAGCACCACCTGGGAAACTCCTTCATCTGCTTATTTCTGCTTGTCTCTGTCAGGTCTCAGTTTAAATATTCATTTCTTTTAGAAAACCTTCCAAGAACTCCTAGATAGGTTAGATGCCTCTACTTTGTGCTTCTCGTATGATGATGTTTAACATTCCTTTCTCTATTCTTATGTTTAATCTGTGTGCCAAAGGAACGTGTCATTTTTTGCACCAAAACAACACATAAAAGCTATCGAGTGCTTAATAAATATTTGCTAAATAATTGATGAATACTAAAGTTAAATATATACTAAAAAAGTCACTAAAAAGCCAAAAAAAGTTACTTTTTTTTTGTTTTTAAAGGAAAAATCCAGGGCTTGTGATTTTGGTTACAACAGGGTGATGGGTATCATACTTGTGTTCCCAAGATGAACAGCTATAAAACTGGAAAAAATATTTGAATCAGCTCTTTTCAGGCATTGGACAGCAGATTGAACAGGGCCGTGATCTTTGAGAAAAGAAAAATATATGCAGTGACTACACATTTATTCTAGCTTTCTACCTAGGGATGTTTTGCAAACTTTAGTGCATAGAATTAGAAACCAATAAAAAATACTAGTCACTAGGATATGAAACAAAGAAGTTTGGGTTTGCTGAGGTGGTTCTAAATTGTGAAACAAGATACAGCAGTGGGGTTGCTGTGCAGCTACAGGACACCAGAAATCTTCATAAGGAACCTGTGAAGTCTTTGGCCAAATACTGAATTGTGTACATTTTAGGACGAGACTCAGGACTAGCAGAGAATAGCTACTGGAGTAGAGGAGTGGAATTGTGAACTGAATGGAGATTCTAGAACATACACAATGCTAGGGAACATTTGAGTCATGATATGCCAGAGCAGGGCCAGGGCTTATAGAACTCTCTAGTATTCTGTTGTTGTTTAGTCAACTTAGCTACTAAATAATGACAACGACAAAGGTTGCTATAGATGCCCCCTTAAAAATGGTTAGGACAGATACTCAAAAGGACCAAGCCTCTGGAGAATTTCTTGGTGGTCCAGTGGTTAAGATTCCATGCTTTCACTTCCGGGGCATGGAGTCAGTCCTTAGAGGGTAAGTTCTACAAGCTGCACAATGTGGCAAAAAAAAGGGACCAAGTCTCAAGAACCTTAACTGCATTCCTAAACCAAATTCAGTACTCATTAAAGGAGTAAAACAAAATTATTCATTCAATAATAAAAATTTATCAGACATGCAAAGAAGCAGGGAACCCATGTTGTTGAGTCGCTAGGTTGTGTCTGACTGTGCCACCCCATGAACTACAGCACGCAGAGCTTCCCTCTCCTTCACCATCTCCTGGAGTTGCTCCAACTCATGTTCTTTGAGTTGGTGATGCTGTCCAATCACCTCATCCTCTGTAGCCTCTATCTCCTGCCCTCAATCTTTTCCAGCATCAGAGTCTTCCAGTGACTCTGCTCTTCTTGTCAGGTCACCAAACTATTGGAGCTTCAGCTTCAGTCCTTCCAGTGAATATTTAGAGTTGATTTCCTTTAGGATTGATTGATTGGATCTCAGGCAGTCCAAGTGACTCTTAAGAATCTTCTCCTGCACCACAATTCAAAAGCATCAATTCTTCAGCATTCAGCCTTTTTATGGTCCATCTCTCACATCCGTACATAACTACTGGAAAAGCCATAGCTTTGACTATATAGACCTTTGTCGGCAAAGTGATGTCTCTACTTTTTTTTTTTTTTTAAAGATTTATTTATTTATTTATTTTGGGCGGGAGTTGGGGAGGGAGGGGAGCAGGCGGGCCACTTCTATTGGTCTTTCATTTATCCATTTTCATCCATCTTTGTTCTTTGGCTCCTGTGGGCCTCCCATCGTGGTGGCTTCTGTCGTTGCAGAGCGCCGGCTCTGGGCATGTGTGCTCCAGAGCTCCGGCTTGGTAATTGGACACATCCGTCCAGCCGCTCCACGGCACGTGGGATCTTCCCAGGCCGGTGATCGAACCGGCGCCCCTTGCACTGCAAGGCGGTGTCCCTATCTACTGGACCACCAGGGGAAGCCCTCTACTTTTTAATACACTGAGTTTGTCATAGTTTTCCTTCCAAGGAGCAAGCATTTTTAAACTTCATGGCTGCAGGCACCGTCCATAGTGATTTTGGAACCCAGCAAAACAAAATCTCTCACTGCTTCCACTTTTCCCGCTTTTGTTTGCCAAGAAGTGGTGGAACCAGATGCCATGATCATAGTTTTTTGAATGTTGAGTTTTAAGCCAGATTTTTCACTCTCTTACCCTCGTCAAGAGGCTCTTTAGTTCCTCTTCACTTTCACTTTTTTTTTTTAGAGTGGTATATTCTGTGTATCTGAGGTTGTTGGTATTTCTCTCAACAACTTTGATTCCAGCCTGTGCTTCATCTAGCCCAGCGTTTCCCATGATGTACTCTGCACACAAGTAAAGTAAGCAAGGTGACAGTATACAGCCTTGTACTTCACCAAAATCACTGTGGATGGTGACTGCAGCCATGAAATTAAAAGGTGCTTGCTCCTTGGAAGAAAAGCGATGAGAAACCTAGACAGTGAATTCAAAAGCAGAACCATGACTTTGGTCCATATAGTTAAAGCTGTGTTCTTTCCAGTCATCATGTATGGATGTGAGAGTTGGACTATAAGGAAGACTGAGTGCCAAAGAGTTGATGCCTTTTAACTGTGGTGTTGGAGAAGTCTTTTGAGAGCCCCTTAGAATGCAAGGAGATCAAACCAGTCAAATCTTAGAGGAAATCAACCCTGAATATTCTTTGGAAGAACTGATAACTGAAACTCCAATACTGTGGCCACCTGATGCAAAGAGACAGTTCATTGGAAAAGAGCCTGATGTTGGGAAGACTAAAAGGCAAAAGGAGAAGGGGATGACAGGACTAGATGGTTGGATGGCATTACTGAGTCAATGGACATGAGTTTGAACAAGCTCTGTGTGATGATCTGTGGGGTCACAAAGAGTTGGACACAGCTGAGTGACTGAACTGAAAAGGGTAGAAAATATACTAAAGTATGCCAGCTAACAAAAAGAAAACCGAATTGACCATATTAGTATCAGACATTATACTTTAAAAGTAGTAATATTATCAGGGTAAGAAGTGATGTTTTATGACGATAGAGGAGTCAGTTCACCCAGAGGGTATAACAACTCTAAATTTAGAGCCTTGATACTAAAGAGGCAAAAGAATCTATGGAACTAAAAGGAGCTACAGAAAAATCCACAATTATAGTTGGAGCTGTCAATGCCCCTTTCTGTAAAGAAACAGAAAAAGACAAAATAGCAGAAAGACATGGAAAACTTAATAATCAGTTTAGCCTAATTGATGTTTATAGCACATTCTACCAGTGAATGGAAGATTGTGCATTATTTACAATCACTCTAAAACATTCACAAATATTCCGAACCATAAAACAAGTATAAAGTAAATTGAAAAGGACTGAAGTCATAACAGAATGTATTCTCTGACCACACTAGAATTAAATTAGAAATCAATAACAGAAAATTCCCAGATGCTTGAAAATTAGACGGTACATTTGTAAATAACCCATGGGTCAGAAAAGGAGTCATGAAGGAAATTTGATAGTTAAAAGCATACCATATAAATAATTGTGGGGTGCACCTAAATAATGGTTAGAAATTTATAGAATAAAATGTTTATATTAAAAATGAAAAAAAAGTGGGCTTCCCTAGTGGTCCAGTAAAGAGTAAAGAGGGTCCAATAAAGGGTAAAGAGTCTGACTTGTAGTGCAGGGGCCACTGGTTCAATCCCTGGCCCTGGAAGATCCCACGTGCCATGGAGTGGCTGGACCAGTGTTTCTGTTTGAGAGCTGGTGCTCTGGAGCGCATGTGCCCAGAGCCAGTACTTTGCAGTGGGAGTCCCACACATGCCAAGGAATAAAGATGGGTGAAAATAATAAATAAAAAGCTCATGGTATAAAGTTAAAAAAGAAAAAAGCCTAGAATTAATGACTTCAGGTTTTATCTTAAGAAACTTGAAAAATAAGAGCTAGTTAAATTCAAAATAAGTAAAAGAGGGAAATTAAACAAAGAGCAAAAATCAGTACAGATAATAGAGAAAACTGGTAAAACCAGAATATGGTTTTTTTCTCCCCATCATATCTGTTTTATTTTTTATATTTACTTTCATACATCTTTTTATTCTTTGGCATGTGTGGACCTCTCATTGCAGTGGCCTCTCTCATAGCAGAGCACTGTGTCTGGGCTTATGAGCTCCAGAGCGCTAGCTCGTAATTGGACACACCAGTCCAGCTGCTCCATAGCACGTAGAATCTTCCTGGGCCAGGTGCCCCTTGACTCTTTACCCACTGAACCACTAGGGAAGCCCGTGATTTTTTTTTTTATTATTAAAACGAATAAACCTGTAAGCAAAGTGATAAAGAAGACATATATTATTAATGGAATTGTAAGCAAAGTGATAAAGAAGACATATATTATTAATGGAATAAATAAGGCAACATCACTCTGAATCCTACAGACATTATATAGGTAATAAGGCAATATTACCAGCAGGTTTATGCCAATAAATTCAGCAACTTACATGAAATGAACAGATTCTTTTAGGAACGTAAGCTACCAGTTTACTCAAGAGATACGCTTACTGAAGAAACTGACTTGTAGTTAAAAACCTCACAACAGGAGCTTCAGGTTCTGATGATTTTACTGGTGAATTGTACAAAATATTTTAAGAAGAATTAGCATCAACTCTACATGAACTTTTTTCAGAAAAGAGGCAAAGGACGTATGTCCCAACTCAGTGGTATTACTGTGTTGCCAAAAACTAGACAAAGCTATGACAAGAAAACTACAGATGAGTAACTCTCATAAATGAAAAATCCATAACAAAACATTAGTAAAACAAATTTATCATTTTATAAATAAAGATAATTCACTATGACAGAGGTTTAAATTTTAGTAGTAAGGAGAGCATTCACAAAAGCCTAGTTGGGAATCAGAACCCAAGAGAAGAATAGGTGAGTCCATAGTGACATTTTAAAAATGATAAACAAGGAGGCAGTTGGATAGAATATGAAGGCTAAATCCCTTCCTTATAGTAGAATCTTAACCAATAAATATAGGAGGAATAATGAAATTAGGAAATTACTCTTTGATAGCTCTCACAGTAATAATCCATTCTTGTAAGAAAACATTAATTGAAGTGCTACACTAATGGAGGAAAAGCTTGATGAGTTATGAGACATTTGTGCAGTCTCAATGTAGCTCTCTCCCAAATATTGATAGCAAAGTGAAAAACAAAATGATAATATGGTGAAGTAGCCTGGCAGATACCTCCTTTACCAGGAGCTTGATCCTGATAATGATCCTCAGTAATGATATAAAATTAAATAATGCCTATCTGATAAGATGCAATGTAATGAACATATCATCACTTCTGTATTATTATAAAGACTATTGTAAAGATTACTGTAATCTGATTCTAGTCCTGAAGAAATATTAATTCCAAATTTGGGGGAGACATTCTATAAAATAATGTTCAGTAATTTTAAAATTTATAGTCATGAGAGTCAGGGAAAATCTGAGAAACTGTTCCAGACTGAAAGAAACTAAACAGAGATGTGACAACAATGTGTAATTCTGAATAATGTGTAATATAATGTGTAATTATGAACTGCATCCTATTATCAATGATGTACTGAAACAATTGATAAAATTGAATGGGAACTGAGGACCATATAGTAGTGATATATCATTCTCAGATTCCTGATTTTCACAGTCGAAAATGCCCTTGATATGTAGAAAATACTGGTGTTGTGATGTCAGATCAGCAGCTGATTTTCAAGTGGTTTGAGTGGGAAAGTCATGGTGTATACTGTATTTGTTTTTCTGTAAGCTTCTGATTGTTTTTTAAAATATTAAAACACTTGGTGCTTAAAAAGATAAAATTGATTTCTTTGAGAAATAGTGAAGGTAGATAATACAGTTCTAGTAAACTGAACTATATTTTTCCTCATATATATACTTTTTTAATTTACTTAATTTTTTTTTTTTAATTTATGTGGCTACATTGGGTCTTAGTTGTGGCGTGTGACCTCTTTGTTTATTTGCGACACGTAAACTCTTAGTTGCAGCATGTGATCTGGATCCCCAACCAGGGATCAAACCTGAACCCTCTGCATTGGGAGTGCAGAGTTTTAGCCAGTAAACCACTAGAGAAGACCCTTAATTTACTTAAAAATTTTTTACATTTCCTATTGAGGTATAGTTGATTTCCATTGTTTTGCATTAGTGTCAGGTGTACAGCAAAGTGCTTCTCTTGTACAATGCATATGTCTTTTTTTTTCTTTTTCAGATTCTTTTCCCTTGTAGATTATTACAGAATATTGAGTAGAGTTCTTAATACAGTAGGCCCTTCTATGTAATAGTGTGTATCTATTAAGCCCAACCTCATAATTTATCCCCCACCCCTTAAGCATTAAGTTTGTTTTCGAAGTCTGAATGTTTTGTAAATAAGAATTTTTTAGATTTCACATATAAAGTGATATATGATATTTTTCTTTGTCTCATTTAGTATGATAATCTCTAGGTCCATCCATGTTGCTCCACATGGCATTATTTCATCTTTTTATATGACTGAGTAATATTCCATTGTATCTATGTACCACACCTTTATCGGTTCAAAGGTTGATGGACGGTTAGGTTGCTGCCATCTCTTGGCTATTGTAAATAGTGCTACCGCAAACATTGGGGTGCGTGTATCCCTTTGAATTATGGTTTCTCACAGGATATATGCCCAGGAATGGGATTGCTATACCATATGGTAGTTCTGGTTTTAGTTTTGTTTTTGGACTAAGATTTATTTATTTACTTAACATTAACATTTAAAAAGATTTCATTTACCTTCTAGCAACGTGAAATACAATTGAGGGTGTTGTAAAACATTGAAATCCAGAGACAGAAAAGATCCCAACCACATTCTGGAGGTGACATGAGGGAATCTGTGCCAGGCCTCCAACACAGAGCAGGTTGTTATTAAGCTGAGACAACGTCAAGATAAGACTGCCTTGGCCCAGTTCCCATCTGGAGTCAGAGCTAGGTTGTACTGAGAACTCATTCTTGATGGGCCATCAGGAAGTTCAGTTGGTTCTCTCTTCAGCAGGTAGCTCAGCATCCTCCTGGAGAGGAGAGGGGTAGTCTGGGGCTGAGGGGCTGGACGCTCGTTTTTCAGTAACGTGCTGTTCCTCTGTTCCCAACAGCAAGGAGTCCCAGATCAAGGAAGAGTCATTTAAGCTACAACCTGAACCCTCTGCATGGGGTATTTAGTTGAATTTTACTTAAAAATTTTTTACATTTCCTATTGAGGTATAGTTGATTTCCATTGTTTTGCATTAGTGTCAGGTGTACAGCAAAGTGCTTCTCTTGTACAATGCATATGTCTTTTTTTTTCTTTTTCAGATTCTTTTCCCTTGTAGATTATTACAGAATATTGAGTAGAGTTCTTAATACAGTAGGCCCTTCTATGTAATAGTGTGTATCTATTAAGCCCAACCTCATAATTTATCCCCCACCCCTTAAGCATTAAGTTTGTTTTCGAAGTCTGAATGTTTTGTAAATAAGAATTTTTTAGATTTCACATATAAAGTGATATATGATATTTTTCTTTGTCTCATTTAGTATGATAATCTCTAGGTCCATCCATGTTGCTCCACATGGCATTATTTCATCTTTTTATATGACTGAGTAATATTCCATTGTATCTATGTACCACACCTTTATCGGTTCAAAGGTTGATGGACGGTTAGGTTGCTGCCATCTCTTGGCTATTGTAAATAGTGCTACCGCAAACATTGGGGTGCGTGTATCCCTTTGAATTATGGTTTTCTCTGGATATATGCCCAGGAATGGGATTGCTATACCATATGGTAGTTCTGGTTTTAGTTTTGTTTTTGGACTAAGATTTATTTATTTACTTAACATTAACATTTAAAAAGATTTCATTTACCTTCTAGCAACGTGAAATACAATTGAGGGTGTTGTAAAACATTGAAATCCAGAGACAGAAAAGATCCCAACCACATTCTGGAGGTGACATGAGGGAATCTGTGCCAGGCCTCCAACACAGAGCAGGTTGTTATTAAGCTGAGACAACGTCAAGATAAGACTGCCTTGGCCCAGTTCCCATCTGGAGTCAGAGCTAGGTTGTACTGAGAACTCATTCTTGATGGGCCATCAGGAAGTTCAGTTGGTTCTCTCTTCAGCAGGTAGCTCAGCATCCTCCTGGAGAGGAGAGGGGTAGTCTGGGGCTGAGGGGCTGGACGCTCGTTTTTCAGTAACGTGCTGTTCCTCTGTTCAACAGCAAGGAGTCCCAGATCAAGAAGAGTCATTTAAAAACTCTGACTACAACCTGAATGCATCTCCCAGGCCAGACTGGGGCAGAGATGATGGGCTCAACTTCAGTGGGTCTCTTTCCCAGTGGGGGAGCAGCCAGAGAAGAAGTTGATATTGCTGGCCAGAGTTCGTTTCTTTTTCTTTGCAGGAGCTTTATTTCCTTGCATTTCTGTTGCTACATGTTTCGACTCTGAGAGCCGAAGGGAGGAGGCAGCTGGAGCAGTCTTCTTTAACGGCACCCGCTCCACAGCACACATCTCTTTCAGAATCTTGCTGTTGGGCGTGGCACAGATAGGGTTAAAGAAGCTTAATCCTGGGGTCACCTCTGTGGGATCCTCCAGTTTGAAGGAGCCTTCGGAATCCTGAGTCCGCTCAACAGTGGCCAGGCTAGCCTTGCTTTGCTGATGGTTCCTACACTTTGTGGCGTCACAGCTACAGTCTGCGCCACAGTCCTGCCTTTGTTTCCTGCACCTGCACTGCTTGTTCCCGCACCAGCCCTTGCAGGAACACCCTTGGATGTTCTTCTTGGGCACCTTAACTAATTTCATTGGCTTCCATTCCTCATCATTCCCATCACCATCACTGTCCTCAGGCTCAGTCACACAATATTCTGAACAATATTTTAGATCTTCAATGTCCATGGTTTGGTCCAGGAGCTTTTGTTTAAAATGGGAAGGTTTGGGCTTAGGTGGGATATACTCAAAAGAAGAGTCTGCAGACAGGAGGGTATCCTTAGGAAGATGAGATTTCTGTCTGTCGGCTGCTTGAAGGAGGTTCAGTTTCTGCTTCATGAGTTTGTTTTCTTGGAGAAGCTGGTGATTCTGCTCACACACTTGCCGCATCTTCTCAAGTTCTTCATCCTGACACTTAAGGGTGTTCAGCAGCTGTTGTTCCTTTTCGCTGACTGACTCCTCTACCTGCTTCTCTGCCACTTGGCTTTGCTGCAGCTGACTGAGGAGATACAGCACCTTCTCTTGGTGCTGTTGCTCCACTCTCACCAGCTCTGCCTGTAACTCTGCCTCTGTTTCAGCAGAATGATTTCGTTCCTCAAACAGCATCTTTTGCATGTTAGCACAGCTGGTGGTATTCTGTTTCAGGTTGCTTTCAAGCTTGCTGACCTGGATTTTGGAGGAGATCAGCTCTCCAGTTAAGTATTTCAGGGCACACTTGGCTTCCACAATGGTAGCAATATTCTCCCAGTGGTGCTTTGATCTGTCTTCAGTTTCTGCTTCCAGCAGCTTCTGCTGTAGGTCAGCAATCTGAGCACTCCTGAGTTCCATTTCACTCTCTAGACTTTCAATCTGCTTTTTAACGCAATCTTCTGACTCAGAAACTTGATCACGTGGTTCAGCATGTGAGAATGTTTGCCTCTGAAGTTTCAGAGGTGGATTCTCCCCAGATTCCATTTTTCCTTGGAGTTGAGCCACATCCTGAGCCAGGATCTTTCTGTCTTCAAGAAGATCATTCAGATGGCATTTGGCTTCCTCAGTACTGACCATCACCTCAATTTCATTTGCGAGCCAGCTCGTCACTCGAGCTGCAGTACCTTCCATTCCACGGCTCTGAGACTCTTTCCGCTTATCTACGACCTCTTGCTGTTTTTGGAGAGCATCCTTGAGACGCTTGTTGGCAGCTGCTGCCTCCTCAGTTTTGCGTCTGAGCACATTAGACTGTTTCTGGAAGTTTCTTTCAAGTTTGAGTAGTTCATATTGCCTCTTACGGTCCCTTTCTTTTAACTGGATTACTTCTTTGTTTTTTTGTTGCTTCCACTGTCTAAACCTCTCTGCATCTTCTTTCATCTGACGATTAACTGTTCCCGCTGTTTTTTTATCACCCCTATTTCCTTGTTCAGTTTGGAGATGGAATCCTCTGTGGATTCCTTCAGCTTCAGAAGTTTAGACTGTTCATTCAGTTTCTTCTTCAGATCAGCTATTTGACCCTCTAGTTCCTGGAGACGTTTCCGATGGTGCTCACTCAGCTTGGCTTGGTTGACATCCTTCTTTGCTGTCTGAAGTTCAAGAATCAATTCTTCTTTTTCCTTTTGCAGATTGATGACTTCCAGTTCTAGAGTTTTTATGCTATCCTGGAACTGGCACTGGATGGGCTGTAGTTGGCTGTCATTCTGAGTCATTTTCTTGGCTAGGGTCTCTCTCAGTGCAAGGGCTTTATTTAACTCAGCCAGCTCCTTAGACATCTGAGCTTGACGCAGAGCATGCTGAGTGGTGAAAGTACCAGAAGACCTGCTGCTCTCTGGACTGATGGCCTCCTGGGTTTCTGGTTCCACTGCAGTATCCATGACTGTAGTCATGCAAGCTGCAGTTTCATCCGGTAGCTGGGTAATCACTTGCTGCAGGTTGCAAATGATCTCTACATCTTCTTTTAATTCCTGATCTTCCAGAGTCTCCAGTAGCTTCTGAAGGTCCACTTTACAGGCTGCACTGCTGCCTTCTTTTTAGGGCAAAAAATCCCCCTTCTACTGTCCCAGATTCCATTTTTCCTTGGAGTTGAGCCACATCTGAGCCAGGATCTTTCTGTCTTCAAGAAGATCATTCAGATGGCATTTGGCTTCCTCAGTACTGACCATCACCTCAATTTCATTTGCGAGCCAGCTCGTCACTCGAGCTGCAGTACCTTCCATTCCACGGCTCTGAGACTCTTTCCGCTTATCTACGACCTCTTGCTGTTTTTGGAGAGCATCCTTGAGACGCTTGTTGGCAGCTGCTGCCTCCTCAGTTTTGCGTCTGAGCACATTAGACTGTTTCTGGAAGTTTCTTTCAAGTTTGAGTAGTTCATATTGCCTCTTACGGTCCCTTTCTTTTAACTGGATTACTTCTTTGTTTTTTTGTTGCTTCCACTGTCTAAACCTCTCTGCATCTTCTTTCATCTGACGCATTAACTGTACCCGCTGTTTTTTTATCACCCCTATTTCCTTGTTCAGTTTGGAGATGGAATCCTCTGTGGATTCCTTCAGCTTCAGAAGTTTAGACTGTTCATTCAGTTTCTTCTTCAGATCAGCTATTTGACCCTCTAGTTCCTGGAGACGTTTCCGATGGTGCTCACTCAGCTTGGCTTGGTTGACATCCTTCTTTGCTGTCTGAAGTTCAAGAATCAATTCTTCTTTTTCCTTTTGCAGATTGATGACTTCCAGTTCTAGAGTTTTTATGCTATCCTGGAACTGGCACTGGATGGGCTGTAGTTGGCTGTCATTCTGAGTCATTTTCTTGGCTAGGGTCTCTCTCAGTGCAAGGGCTTTATTTAACTCAGCCAGCTCCTTAGACATCTGAGCTTGACGCAGAGCATGCTGAGTGGTGAAAGTACCAGAAGACCTGCTGCTCTCTGGACTGATGGCCTCCTGGGTTTCTGGTTCCACTGCAGTATCCATGACTGTAGTCATGCAAGCTGCAGTTTCATCCGGTAGCTGGGTAATCACTTGCTGCAGGTTGCAAATGATCTCTACATCTTCTTTTAATTCCTGATCTTCCAGAGTCTCCAGTAGCTTCTGAAGGTCCACTTTACAGGCTGCATGCTGCCTGAGCTCTTCTAGCTTGGTGTTCATTTTTTCATTTGCTTGTTCTGTCAAAATGATCCTTTCCAACATCTGGGCTGTTTGACCAGCAGCCTCACTTAGACCACGACATAATTTTTCATTCTCCTCTACCAGTGACTGATTCTTCTCTGTTAGGGATTGTAGATTCTCTGATGGTTCCACATGTATAGATCTAGGCAGAGTACCTCCATGGGCTTGTAGCAATAAGACCTGTAGCTGCTGAACCTGTTGCTTCAGATGATTAAGTTCAGCTGTCTGGGGATCAGTATTAACAACAGGTTGGTTCTTGATTTTTCTTGCTCTGTCAGCATAACGAAGAGTATTTAATGTCTCCTCTAGATTGGAGTCAGCAGGACTCACACAGGCTATCATAAGAGTGTGGCTGTTACCTCCTAGAGAATCTTGAAGCAGTCGAGTCAACTTGGAGTTTCTGTAGGGCACAAAGCCACCTTTTTTGTCATTTCCAAGAGCACTGATTACATTTCCCAAGCATAGGAGGCCTCGGTTAATATTAATACCCTCTTTTAGACGATCCCCTTCAGCCTTGGTTTTCTTCTGTCTTTCTGATCCAGCAAGGTCTACTAGATGCAGCTTGGCACGAAAGCTGCTATTCTTGTCACTTTTCTTTCTTTGCTCTATGGCAATTGTAAAGATGGCATGAGATCGAGATGACTGGGAGTTCATAGCTGTGGAGGCCACAGTCCTACTTTTGTTGCCCTGCTCCAAACAGGAAACAGTATCCAGGGCAACTAAAACAGTCTTCTCAGTGAGCCCCACAATCTTTATGCCTTCCTTGGGATCCTCCCGTATATTTATCTGAGAGGCTTTCTCACGAGATGGGGACAGAAGATCCAAGATCTCTTCGTTGTAAATCTCCAGGTACGATACTTTCAGAGTAAATTCGAAGTCACTCTTTTTATCAATTTCTTTGAAGAGTAGTTGTATTACCCTAGGAATGACCCCAACTGTTGGTTCATTTTCTTGCTCTGCAGTGTATGCTCCTCCCATCGAATAAGTTTTTCCAGAGCCAGTCTGCCCATAGGCCAGCACGGTTGCATTGTATCCTTTAAATAAGCCTTTTATGAGTGGCACTACTGCTGTATTGAAGACTTCCTCCTGTTCAGTAGAGGGGTCAAACACAAAGTCGTAGGTAAAGGATTTGTCACTACCAACCACCAGCTGAGGTTCCCCGGGTATGAAGGAAAGGCACATCCGGCAGCCCTCATTAATCTCTTTGGGGACCAGAGGGCGACATCGTAGTGCCACTCTTACAGGAATATCCTTCACCTCTTCCTTCATGATCCTGCTTCTGCGCCGTCTTTGGTCACCCGCCATCCCATCCGTCCTAACCAGAACTTTAACCGCCTAGTTTCAAATCGCTCCCGGAAGCACCAGCCAATCAGAAAGCAGACAGCCTGTGGGCGGAGCACTCACGCGGCTCTCAGAGGAAGGCGCATGGGCTACTTTTAGTTTTTTAAGGAACTTCAATACTGTTCTCCGTAGTGCCATACAAATTTAAATTTCCACCAACACTGTAGGAGGGTTCCCTTTTCTTCTCATCCTCTCCACTTCCAGTGCTTCCTGTTAGGGCTTCCCAGATGGCTCAGTGGGTAAAGAATCCTCCTGCAATGCAGGAGACGCGGGTTCAATCTCTGTGTTGGGAAGATCCTTTGGAGGAGAGGATGGCAACCCACTCCTGTATTCTTTTTTTTTTCTTCCCACTCTTGTATGCTTGCCTGGGTAATCCCATGCACAGAAGAGAATGTCTGTTTCCTTCTTTAGGTCTGGGAAATTTTCAGCCATAATTCCTTCAGATACATTTTAAACCCTCTTCTCTTTCTTCTCCTTTCCGTATCCAGGGCAACTAAAACAGTCTTCGCAGTGAGCCCCACAATCTTTATGCCTTCCTTGGGATCCTCCCGTATATTTATCTGAGAGGCTTTCTCACGAGATGGGGACAGAAGATCCAAGATCTCTTCGTTGTAAATCTCCAGGTACGATACTTTCAGAGTAAATTCGAAGTCACTCTTTTTATCAATTTCTTTGAAGAGTAGTTGTATTACCCTAGGAATGACCCCAACTGTTGGTTCATTTTCTTGCTCTGCAGTGTATGCTCCTCCCATCGAATAAGTTTTTCCAGAGCCAGTCTGCCCATAGGCCAGCACGGTTGCATTGTATCCTTTAAATAAGCCTTTTATGAGTGGCACTACTGCTGTATTGAAGACTTCCTCCTGTTCAGTAGAGGGTCAAACACAAAGTCGTAGGTAAAGGATTTGTCACTACCAACCACCAGCTGAGGTTCCCCGGGTATGAAGGAAAGGCACATCCGGCAGCCCTCATTAATCTCTTTGGGGACCAGAGGGCGACATCGTAGTGCCACTCTTACAGGAATATCCTTCACCTCTTCCTTCATGATCCTGCTTCTGCGCCGTCTTTGGTCACCCGCCATCCCATCCGTCCTAACCAGAACTTTAACCGCCTAGTTTCAAATCGCTCCCGGAAGCACCAGCCAATCAGAAAGCAGACAGCCTGTGGGCGGAGCACTCACGCGGCTCTCAGAGGAAGGCGCATGGGCTACTTTTAGTTTTTTAAGGAACTTCAATACTGTTCTCCGTGGTGCCATACAAATTTAAATTTCCACCAACACTGTAGGAGGGTTCCCTTTTCTTCTCATCCTCTCCACTTCCAGTGCTTCCTGTTAGGGCTTCCCAGATGGCTCAGTGGGTAAAGAATCCTCCTGCAATGCAGGAGACGCGGGTTCAATCTCTGTGTTGGGAAGATCCTTTGGAGGAGAGGATGGCAACCCACTCCTGTATTCTTTTTTTTTTCTTCCCACTCTTGTATGCTTGCCTGGGTAATCCCATGCACAGAAGAGAATGTCTGTTTCCTTCTTTAGGTCTGGGAAATTTTCAGCCATAATTCCTTCAGATACATTTTAAACCCTCTTCTCTTTCTTCTCCTTCTGGTATCCCTCTTATGGATGGATTTGCATGCTTATATTATTCCATAGGTCTCTAAGAATGCTTTTATTTTTTATTTGGCTTTTTATCTGCTGTTCTGATTGGGAGTGATGTCCATTATTTATCTTCCAGATCATTTAGTCATAATTCTGCGTTGTTTATTCTGCTGTTCACTACTTTTAGCTCAGTTTTCATCTCTACAGATGAATTTTGTGATTATTCTTGGGCCTTTGTAGTTCCTTGTTTCTTTTTATAGTAGTCTACATTTCTGTGAACCTTTCTTAATTCCTTCAGTATTTTTATTACCTCCTTTTTGAAGCTGATGTTTATTAGAAGAGATCTAGTTCATTGTTCTTAGGGGAATTCTCCTGGTTTTTTTTTAACCGAGAGTGGTTCTTCTACTTCTTCACTTTACTTCTCTTACTCTGTGAGAAATAATTTAGGAGAAATAATTATCTACTGTGGTCGTGGAGGGCTCTTTATATGTGGGTTGTCCATTTGTAGCTTGTATGGATTAATACATTTGATGTGAGGGGTTTTTTTTCCTTTATTTCTAAATACGTATTTATTTATTTATTTTGTCTGTGCTGAGTCTTAGTTGTGGCTTGTGGCATGGGGACTTCTTCAGTGTGGCATGCAGACTCTCTGTCATGGCATGTGGGATCTAGTTCCCCGACCAGGGATAGAATCCGTGCCTCCTGCATTGGGAGCATGGCCTCTTACCCACTGGAGCACCAGGGAAGTCCCAAGGGCTGTTTTTTGTTGTTGTTTTGTTTTTTAAGCTTTTATTTTAGTTTTAACTTTTACAGAGTTTTGTTGTTTACAGATATGTATGTTCCCAGATTAATCATATGTATATCCCCCCCCATCCCACCCCTCCAGACCGTCACACAGCACCCCTGCAGGATCCCAAGGGTTATTTTTACTATGGATGCCTGTGGCCTCTTTCCTCAGTGTGTGCTGGTTGTTATCCCCTTGATAGGGAGTGGGCAGATGCAGCAGCTAGTGCCTAGTCCTGACAATCATGGTGGCGGCCTAGGAGCACTCCCAGAGCATGCGGTGGGAGCCAAGGTGGCTCGTGACTACTCCTGGGGTCTACACAGGCAGCACCAGGGGGTTGTGACCACTCCTGGGCTCTGAGAGGGAGGTGGTGGGAGTTGGTAGGGGCTGAAGTCCATTCTAGAAGCCTGTGCTGCAGTCAGTGTCTTGTCTACTAGCTCACATACTGAGGAAAAGGCTACATTTCGGGTCCTGCCCTTTGTCTCATGCACCCCCTAAACAGTGGTGGCTGGTTTCTAAGGTGGCACAGGCTTCCCCTGAGTATACCCTCATTGTGCTCAGACTGGATTCTAGCCCCGCACCGCAAGCTCTTTCCCCAGGATCAACCCCGGTTCTCTCTGGTTCTGACCTTTGAAGCCTGCGTGTCAGTATGCGCTCCCTGTCCACACCAGTAGAAGAGTGTTTCAGGCTTCGGAGTGCAGGGTGGCAGCACTGACCAGCTGTGCACTTCTCCCTCTGCTCTGGCAGCACAAACCAGCTGAGTGTTCTTTTCTGAGGCTTAGAAACTTCCCTTATGTCCTGGCCAATCTTGGTGCCAGTGAGGCAGCTCCCTTCCACAGGTGAATCAGGTCCCATCCTGATCTTTTCTTGCCTTTTTTTTTTAAAATGAGTAAGTGTTGCCCTTGCTCACTCCCTAGCTGGGGAGGGGGTGAGCTGGTTCTTTTCTTTTTCTTTTCTTTTTTTGCCTCTAAGGCATCATTTATTTTTCATCCATCTTTTATTCTTTGGCCTGTGTGGGCCTCCCATTGCGGTGGCCTCTCACTGCAGAGCACGGGCTCTGGGCGCATGCGCTTCATAGCATTGGCTGACTGGGCACCTGCTCTAGGCGCATGCACTCCAGAGCACTGGCTCATAATTGGGCATGCCAGATTAATCATATGTATATCCCCCATCCCACCTCCAGACCGTCACACAGCACCCTGCAGGATCCCATGGGTTCTTTTTACTATGGATGCCTGTGGCCTCTTTCCTCAGTGTGTGCTGGTTGTTATCCCCTTGATAGGGAGTGGGCAGATGCAGCAGCTAGTGCCTAGTCCTGACAATCATGGTGGCGGCCTAGGAGCACTCCCAGAGCATGCGGTGGGAGCCAAGGTGGCTCGTGACTACTCCTGGGGTCTACACAGGCAGCACCAGGGGGTTGTGACCACTCCTGGGCTCTGAGAGGGAGGTGGTGGGAGTTGGTAGGGGCTGAAGTCCATTCTAGAAGCCTGTGCTGCAGTCAGTGTCTTGTCTACTAGCTCACATACTGAGGAAAAGGCTACATTTCGGGTCCTGCCCTTTGTCTCATGCACCCCCTAAACAGTGGTGGCTGGTTTCTAAGGTGGCACAGGCTTCCCCTGAGTATACCCTCATTGTGCTCAGACTGGATTCTAGCCCGCACCGCAAGCTCTTTCCCCAGGATCAACCCCGGTTCTCTCTGGTTCTGACCTTTGAAGCCTGCGTGTCAGTATGCGCTCCCTGTCCACACCAGTAGAAGAGTGTTTCAGGCTTCGGAGTGCAGGGTGGCAGCACTGACCAGCTGTGCACTTCTCCCTCTGCTCTGGCAGCACAAACCAGCTGAGTGTTCTTTTCTGAGGCTTAGAAACTTCCCTTATGTCCTGGCCAATCTTGGTGCCAGTGAGGCAGCTCCCTTCCACAGGTGAATCAGGTCCCATCCTGATCTTTTCTTGCCTTTTTTTTTTAAAATGAGTAAGTGTTGCCCTTGCTCACTCCCTAGCTGGGGAGGGGGTGAGCTGGTTCTTTTCTTTTTCTTTTCTTTTTTTGCCTCTAAGGCATCATTTATTTTTCATCCATCTTTTATTCTTTGGCCTGTGTGGGCCTCCCATTGCGGTGGCCTCTCACTGCAGAGCACGGGCTCTGGGCGCATGCGCTTCAGAGCATTGGCTCGTAATTGGGCACCTGCTCTAGGCGCATGCACTCCAGAGCACTGGCTCATAATTGGGCATGCCAGTCCAGCCGCTTCTTGGCATGTGGGATGTTCCCGGGCCAGGAATCAAACCGGTGCCCCTTGCACTGCAAGGCAGACTCTTTACCCACTGGACCACCAGGGAAGCCCCTTGCTTTCTTTTTGTCCTTTTTTCCTACCTGATTATGTGGAAATTTCTTGACTTTGCAGCAGTATGAGGTTTTCAGCCAACTTTAAAACAGATATTATGTGAGAATTGTTCTACATGTATTTGTATTTGTAGAAGGTGAACTTCAAGTCCTGCTACTCCTCCATTTTGATCACTTCCCTGTATGCCTTTTTTTGGAGAAATGTCTAAATAGATTTTCTGCCCATTTTCTGATTGGGTTGTTTGTTGATGCTGAGTGCATGAGCTGATTGTATATTTTGGAGATTAATCCCTTGTCAGTTTTATTATTTGCAAATATTTTCTCCCATTGTGTGGGTGGATTTTCCTTTTGTTTATGGTTTCCTTTGCTCTGCTAAAGCTTTGAAGTTTAATTAGGCCCCATTTGTTTATTTTTATTTTAGTTTTTATTTCGATTATTCTAGGAGATGGCCCTAAAAAGATATTGCTGCAATTTATGTCAGAGACTGTTCTGCATAGTTTTTCTCTAAGAGTATTGTAGTATCTGATCTTACAGTTAGGTCTTTTTTTAGTCTATTTTGAGTTCATTTTTGTGTCTGCTATTAGAGAATGTTCTAATCTTTTATTCTTTTACCATGTTTTTTACCCACACCATTTTTCCCAGCACCGCTTATTAAGGAGATTGTCCTGGCCAATCTTGGTGCCAGTGAGGCAGCTCCTTCCACAGGTGAATCAGGTCCCATCCTGATCTTTTCTTGCCTTTTTTTTTTACACTGCGTCAGTGTTGCCCTTGCTCACTCCCTAGCTGGGAGGGGTGAGCTGGTTCTTTCTTTTTTTTTTTTTTTTCCTCTAAGGCATCATTTATTTTCCTCCATCTTTTATTCTTTGGCCTGTGTGGGCCTCCCATTGCGGTGGCCTCTCACTGCAGAGCACGGGCTCTGGGCGCATGCGCTTCAGAGCATTGGCTCGTAATTGGGCACCTGCTCTAGGCGCATGCACTCCAGAGCACTGGCTCATAATTGGGCATGCCAGTCCAGCCGCTTCTTGGCATGTGGGATGTTCCCGGGCCAGGAATCAAACCGGTGCCCCTTGCACTGCAAGGCAGACTCTTTACCCACTGGACCACCAGGGAAGCCCCTTGCTTTCTTTTTGTCCTTTTTTCCTACCTGATTATGTGGAAATTTCTTGACTTTGCAGCAGTATGAGGTTTTCAGCCAACTTTAAAACAGATATTATGTGAGAATTGTTCTACATGTATTTGTATTTGTAGAAGGTGAACTTCAAGTCCTGCTACTCCTCCATTTTGATCACTTCCCTGTATGCCTTTTTTTGGAGAAATGTCTAAATAGATTTTCTGCCCATTTTCTGATTGGGTTGTTTGTTGATGCTGAGTGCATGAGCTGATTGTATATTTTGGAGATTAATCCCTTGTCAGTTTTATTATTTGCAAATATTTTCTCCCATTGTGTGGGTGGATTTTCCTTTTGTTTATGGTTTCCTTTGCTCTGCTAAAGCTTTGAAGTTTAATTAGGCCCCATTTGTTTATTTTTATTTTAGTTTTTATTTCGATTATTCTAGGAGATGGCCCTAAAAAGATATTGCTGCAATTTATGTCAGAGACTGTTCTGCATAGTTTTTCTCTAAGAGTATTGTAGTATCTGATCTTACAGTTAGGTCTTTTTTTAGTCTATTTTGAGTTCATTTTTGTGTCTGCTATTAGAGAATGTTCTAATCTCATTCTTTTACATGTCACACACCATTTTTCCCAGCACCGCTTATTAAGGAGATTGTCTTTTTTCCATTGCATATTCTTGCCTCCTTTGTTGTAGATTAATTGACCATTGGTGTGTGGGTTTTTTCTGGCCTTGATAGCCTCCCTGTTGATCTGTAAGGCTGTCTTTGTGCTAGTAGCATACTCTTTTCAAATACTGTAGCTGTATAGTGTAGTCTGAAGTCAGGGAGCCTGATTCCTCCAGCTCTGTTTTTCTTTTGCAAGATTGCTTTGGTTATTTTGAGTCCTCCTGTATTTTGAGTAGCATATAACAATCTCATTAATTTTGTGTGTTTTTTCATTTTTGATAAGTAAAATTGCTTACATATTTTATTTCAGGAGTAATACTGTGATATTTATTAAGGTAGCATGATTTTTTTTTCTCTACCTTCTAAGGTTGCTCAAGAAACAGATGTTAGAGCGCAGATTCGTCTACAGTTTCATGATGTCAATGGAGAACTTGTGGCTGTGCAGAGATCTATGGTTTGTACTCAGAAAAGCAAGAAGACAGAATTTAAAAGCTTGGAAGGAGTAATTACTAGAACAAAGTAGGTGTTTATTTTATATTTTAATGTTCATTTTTCTCTTTCGGTTTATAAAATGTGTTTTTCTCCTACAATTTTAAGTTAATTTTAGGGGGACTTATTAGTTATTGGGTTTTTTTGCTTATTAAAACTTGTTTCAGCATAACTGTGCTCACAGAAATACACTCAAATGGATTAATAGAATACAATTTAATTTACACAGTTGGGGCCAAAAACCTGGTACATGGTTTGCTTTTTTTTTTTTTTTTTTAAGATTTATTTATTTATTTATTTTGGGTGGGGGTCGGGTTGGGGAGGGAGGGGAGCAGGCGGGCCACTTCTGTTGGTCTTTCATTTCTCCATTTTCATCCGTCTTTGTTCTTTGGCTCCTGTGGGCCTCCCATCACGGTGGCCTCTGTTGTCGCAAAGTGTCGGCTCTGGGCGCGTGTGCTCCAGAGCTCTGGCTCAGTAATTGGACACATCGGTCCAGCTGCTCTGCGGCACGTGGGATCTTCCCAGGCCAGGGATCGAACCGGCGCCCCTTGCACTGCAAGGCGGTGTCCTTACCCACTGGACCACCAGGGAAGCCCTGGACTTTACCTTTAAAGCTATTTTAGTTTCTTAGCACAGCCGAGCAGAAAGTAG
This sequence comes from Tragulus kanchil, assembly GCA_022376925.1. Classification (NCBI taxonomy): domain Eukaryota; kingdom Metazoa; phylum Chordata; class Mammalia; order Artiodactyla; family Tragulidae; genus Tragulus; species Tragulus kanchil. The sequence continues at coordinate 47,464,365 of JAIOJX010000029.1, read as the reverse complement.
AGTTTCGTCCTACCTCTACACTTGCACAGCCTTATACATTATCATCATTTAATTTTTTGATAGTATATATCACTTACACAGAACGATCTCATTAAAGATTTAATGATAATGCTTCATTCCTTTGAATAATTTATGGGCAGTTGCTGAATTGAAAATGTATAATCACTCAAATATAGATGGAATGAATGAAAAGTGCTAGTAGTAATCATGTCTGCAGGGAAGGATGAAGTAAGCAGACAGGTAGAAAAGAATAATGGTTTTTTCGTTTCAACTGTTGTCATTCTGTTAAGGGCAGGTATCATCTTGCAATGGGTTTAGATATTGGAATTAGGCTGCCCTGAATTTAAAGCTTTATCCTTATTGAACAAATTGTTTATCATCTTATCCCTTTCTTTCATGTATTCACTTGTTCAACTAATTAATCTATTTAGCCAATAATATGTAACACCTCGTATGTGCTAGAGACAGTGACTTTTACACACACTCAGGTCTCTCCTACAATCTCAGATTTCATTTCACTCAGTTACAGTTTATCTCCATCTTCCCCTTTATAGTCAACTTTTTCAGAGGAGTTGTTGATACTCTATCTCCATTTCTTCACATTCCCCTGAAGCTCCATTCTTTTTTTTTTTTTAAAGATTTATTTATTTATTTATTTTGGTGGGGGTGGTGCGGAGGGAGGGGGGCGGGCCGGCCACTTCTATTGGTCTTTCATTTGTCCATTTTCATCCTTCTTTGTTCTTTGGCCCATCCATGTGGGCCTTCCATTGCGGTGGCCTCTGTTGTCGCAGAGCACCGGCTCTGGGCGCAGGCACTCCAGAGCTCCGGCTTGGTAATTGGACACATCCGTCCAGCCGCTCCACGGCACGCGAGATCTTCCCAGGCCAGGGATCGAACCGGCGCCCCTTGCACTGCAAGGCGGTGTCCTTACCCACTGGACCACCAGGGAAGCCCTCCATTCTTATACTGAAACAGCTTCAATTAAGATCACAACCTCTGTATCAATTGGCAGAATGTTATTGCTATACCTTGCAGGGAGTCTCTGTTTTTTTTAATGTGTAAAATATGGCTTCATCATCACAGTAGCTATCTTAGAAAGACGTTATAAATGTTGAGGTAAACCACATAAAATGCTTACTGTGTCATAGGAACTCATGTATTAGTTTTCTGTGAATGCTACAAATAATCACAAAGTTAGTGGCTCTCATTAAAGATTTAATGATAATGCTTCATTCCTTTGAATAATTTATGGGCAGTTGCTGAATTGAAAATGTATAATCACTCAAATATAGATGGAATGAATGAAAAGTGCTAGTAGTAATCATGTCTGCAGGGAAGGATGAAGTAAGCAGACAGGTAGAAAAGAATAATGGTTTTTTCGTTTCAACTGTTGTCATTCTGTTAAGGGCAGGTATCATCTTGCAATGGGTTTAGATATTGGAATTAGGCTGCCCTGAATTTAAAGCTTTATCCTTATTGAACAAATTGTTTATCATCTTATCCCTTTCTTTCATGTATTCACTTGTTCAACTAATTAATCTATTTAGCCAATAATATGTAACACCTCGTATGTGCTAGAGACAGTGACTTTTACACACACTCAGGTCTCTCCTACAATCTCAGATTTCATTTCACTCAGTTACAGTTTATCTCCATCTTCCCCTTTATAGTCAATTTTTTCAGAGGAGTTGTTGATACTCTATCTCCATTTCTTCACATTCCCCTGAAGCTCCATTCTTTTTTTTTTTTTAAAGATTTATTTATTTATTTATTTTGGTGGGGGTGGTGCGGAGGGAGGGGGGCGGGCCGGCCACTTCTATTGGTCTTTCATTTGTCCATTTTCATCCTTCTTTGTTCTTTGGCCCATCCATGTGGGCCTTCCATTGCGGTGGCCTCTGTTGTCGCAGAGCACCGGCTCTGGGCGCAGGCACTCCAGAGCTCCGGCTTGGTAATTGGACACATCCGTCCAGCCGCTCCACGGCACGCGAGATCTTCCCAGGCCAGGGATCGAACCGGCGCCCCTTGCACTGCAAGGCGGTGTCCTTACCCACTGGACCACCAGGGAAGCCCTCCATTCTTATACTGAAACAGCTTCAATTAAGATCACAACCTCTGTATCAATTGGCAGAATGTTATTGCTATACCTTGCAGGGAGTCTCTGTTTTTTTTAATGTGTAAAATATGGCTTCATCATCACAGTAGCTATCTTAGAAAGACGTTATAAATGTTGAGGTAAACCACATAAAATGCTTACTGTGTCATAGGAACTCATGTATTAGTTTTCTGTGAATGCTACAAATAATCACAAAGTTAGTGGCTTAAAGTACAAGCTTATCTTACAGTTCTGTAGTTTAGAAGTCCCAATCAGACCTCACTGGCTTAAAATCAGTATTGGCAAGGCGTTGTTCCTTTCTGGAAGTTCTAGGGGCACAACTGTTTCCTTGCTTTGATCTTTTAGAGCCCACCCACGTTCCTTGAATCATGAAAGCAAGGGAGCAGAGTTCTCACATCATCCTTGTTTCCTCTTTTGCCTTCCTCTCCCACATTTAATCCCCAGTGATTACCTTGGCCCCACCCAGATAATCCAGGATAATCTATTTAAAGTGAGATGGTACAGTGGAATGTTACTTAGCAGTAAAAGAATGCTCTCTTGATAACAGCAGCATCATAAATCTCAAAGAAGCCAAACAAAACAGAATGCATACTTACTCTATTTATATAAAAGTCCAGAAAATACACATTAATCTATAGTGATTAAAAAGATCAGTTGTTGGCTGAGAGTGGGGTTTGGGATAGAGAAGGAGAAAGATTATACAGGGACACAGTGAATATGTTGGAGATATTAAATAAGCTCATTGTTTTTACTGTGAAGATGGTGTTATAATTATATGCATATGCCCAAAGTAGAAACTGTTGTGCTGTTGTAACATGTACAGTTTATTATCTGTCATTTAAAAATATTTTTAAATGAAGTCAGGTGAGGAACAACCTTAATTCCATCCATGATTTTAATTTCACTTAGTCATGTAACCTAACACATTTACAAATTCCAGGGATTAGAATATAACTATCTTGGAAGCGTCATTATTCTATGTACAACTCAGTAAATCATGGCTGTTCATCACTTCTTACTTGAAAATTTTTTTCTAGACTTCTATTATATGACACGATATTGTTGGCTCTTTCTCTTTCTCAGCAGCCGCATCCTACCCAGTCATTAGATTGGAGTCTCATGGGCTTAGTCTAGATCCTCTCCTGTTTTTGCTCTACATTCTCTTACTAGAGAATCTCATTCATTTGTATTTGTAGGTGACTCAGACAGAGATGAATGTCTCTAGACCAAACCTCTGTTTCCAGACCCATGTACTCGACTGTCTCTTTCATTTTCTACCAGTTCTTCCAAAATAAACCTCAGTTTCAGTATATTCAAAACCAAGCTCATTAGAACCTATCATAAAAAGTGAAGTCAGTCAAAAAGAGAAAGACAAGTACAGTATACCAGCACATATATATGGAATCTAGTAGGATGGTCATGATAACACATGCAGTGAACTCATGGAAAAACAGAGACTAGACATATGGACATTGTGGGGAAGGAACAGTGGGTGGGAGGCATGGAGGGAGTAAAATGGAAACCTATACTGTCATGTGTGAAAAAGATAGCTATTGTCGTTGTGCTAAGGGAATAGGAGTGCTTACAACGGCTTGGTGCGATGGCCCGGAGGGGTGGGAAGGGGGGACCTGGGAGGAGGGAGGGGACCAGGGATATGCATATGACTGATCTGGGAACATGCATGTCTGTGAACAACAAAACTCTGTAAAACCTTTAAAATAAAGAATTAAAATAATTAAAAAATAAATAAATAAAGTAAAAAAAAAAAAAACAACCAAGCTCACGATCCTTTCCCCTTGACTCTTCTTTAGAAAGCCTCTTACAACGTCCTGATACATCTTGTCCATTCTAATCCCCTACAAAACATTTTCAGTACATTCAGTGTAATATTTTCAAAATTCATATAAAAATAACAGTAAAGACACACTACCTCTGCTCGCCTAATCTAGTTGTTCACAGATACTGGACAAAAGACATGAAAGAGATATGAAAGAAAATGGTCAGTTTACCCTTCTGATGTGAGAACTGGACCATAAAGAAGACTGAGTACCAAAGAATTGAGGCCTTTGAACTGTGGTGTTTGAGGAGACTCTTGAGAGTCCCTTGGACTGCAAGGAGATCAAACCATTCAATCCTAAAGGAAATTAACCCTGAATATTCATTGGAAGGACTGATGCTGAAGCTGAAGCTCCAATACTTTGGCCTCTTGATGCGAAGAGACGACTCATTGGAAAAGAGCCTAATGCTGGGAAAAATAGAAGGCTAAAGGAGAATGGAACAGCAGAGGACAAGATGGTTGGATGGCATCACTTAGTCAATGGACATGAGTTTGAGCAAGCTCCGGGAGATGGTGAAGGACCGAAAAGCCTGGTGTGCTGCAATCCATGGGGTCACAAAGAGTCAGACATGACTGAGTGACTGAACTGAACTAATGAGAGATGCTGAGAGATCTCTTGGACTCCAAGGGCAGGGAAGCTCCTGGTCTCAAGTATAGGTGGTTTTGTCACTAAGTCATGTCCAACTCTTGTGTACCCATGGACTGTAGCCTGCAAGGATCTTCTGTCTGTGGGATTTTCCAGGCAAGAATACTGGAGTGGATTGCCATTTCCTTCTCCAGGGGATTTTCCCGACACAGGGATCCAGCCCCAGACTCCTGCACTGTAGGCAGATTCTTTCCTAACTGAGCTACAGGGAAGCCCATTTAAAAGGCTCTGAGGCAATTCTGTTTGATTGCTTTGTCATTGTGACCCTAGAACTTAGGTCTGTTGATTAAGAATCTTCCCAGAATTTATTTGGATGGGAATCACTAAGATTTGCCTTTATATTCCTTTTGTTGTATCTTTTACTAAGTAGTCCCTTATCTAAACCACACAGTCTCAATGTTTTTGTTTAGGTACCTGGGTCTTTCTGCTATGTATCATCATGTTTTATTCTTCTGAGTCTCTTATTTTCCTTATTTTTAAATTTTGGCAATGGAAGATAGTATACTTTCCTCTATGTATTGTCTACAAATGTTTTAGATTGTTGAATTAAAGGTCCAACTATTAAAAAAAATTCTGGCACCTGTTTTCTACTTCGCAGTTTTATATACTCTTTCATTTCATTTTTCCGTACTGAAACATTTAAGTTACACTTTGTAGTATGAGAAGGCCATCCACAGGGGATGGATGAGGTGACTTTTTCAGCATTTTTGTAAGGATGGGCATGAAGAATTAATAAACAGAATAGGTACAATTGGATGCTTCTTTACATAAAAATCTTGATTTTCCTTTTCTGTAGGCATGGCGAGAAGGTCAGTCTCAGCTCCAAATGTGCAGAAATTGACCGAGAGATGATAAGTTCTCTTGGGGTTTCCAAATCTGTGCTAAATAATGTAATTTTCTGTCACCAAGAAGAGTCTAATTGGCCTTTAAGTGAAGGAAAGGCTTTGAAGCAAAAATTTGATGAGATTTTTTCAGCAACAAGGTTTGTAACCTATAATTAGATTGTGTAGTCCATTAAGTTATTGAGCCGTAGTTGCCATTTGGATGCTGCTTTTTCTAAACAGAAAGTCAGTGGAAACCATTGGGCATATTTCCTTTCAGTTTTCTTTCTTTGCATCTTTGTTCACCTGGTTGACAGTATATATATGTGTAGCATTTGTACTTATTATTATGTCATAAGCATTTTCTAAGTTATTAAAAACTCTTTGTAAATGTTATATTAATGACTGCATAATAGTCCATTGTTTGAATATACTGTAGTTTGCTTATCCAGAAATTTGATTTTTATTTAATATCCCCAAAGGTATATAAAAGCCTTGGAAACACTTCGGCAAGTACGGCAGACACAAGGTCAAAAAGTAAAAGAATGTCAAACAGAGCTAAAATATCTGAAACAAAACAAGGAAAAAGCTTGTGAGATTCGCGATCAGATTACTAGTAAGGAACACCAGTTAACATCGTCAAAGGAAATTGTCAAATCCTATGAGAATGAACTTGATCCATTGAAGGTAATTTGATCTCTTATATGCTGAGAAGTTTCACTCTCACCCTAAAAGCATGCACTTTTCTGTGAATTTGAATGGTGTGTGTATTTCTTGAAAAAATTATCTCCAGAGACTATATGTTATGGTTATAATGTCTTAGGTCTGTGTTAAGAAAATCTTAGTTACCCAAAGAGCTTGGGTTTGAGAGCAAACAAATTTGTTGTATCATACTAACAAGTCCTGTTACTAATTTTTTTTTTTTTTTTAAGATTTATTTATTTATTTATTTTGGGCGGGGGTCGGGTTGGGGACGGAGGGGAGCGGGCGGGCCACTTCTATTGGTCTTTCACTTCTCTGTTTTCATCCGTCTTTGTTCTTTGGCTCCTGCGGGCCTCCCATCGCGGTGGTGTCTGTTGTCGCAGAGCACCGGCTCTGGGCGCATGCGCTCCAGAGCTCTGGCTCTCTGATTGGACACATCAGTCCAGCCGTTCCGAGGCACGTGGGATCTTCCCAGGCCAGGGATCGAACCGGCGCCCCTTACACTGCAAGGCGGTGTCCTTATCCACTGGACCACCAGGGGAAGCCCCTGTTACTAATTTTTAAATATTAGTGTAATGACTCAACGTTACAGTTCTTTACTCTTGAGGTTTTTAAAAATCATTTATTTATTTATGGTTGCACTGTCATTGTTGCTGCATGCAGGCTTCCTCTAGTTGCTGTGGGCGAGGGCTACTTTTTATTGTGGCGCACAGGCTTCTTACTGTGGTGGCTTCTCTTGTGCAGCATAGATTCTAGGCACATGGGCTTCAGTAGTTGTAGCACGCAGTTTCAGTAGTTGTGGCTCATGGGCTCTAGGGCAGGTAGGCTTCAGTAGTTGCAACACATGGGCTCAGTAGTTGCAGTTCTCAGGCTCTGTAGTTGTGGCATATAGGCTTAGTTGCTCCATGGCATGTGGGATCTTCCTGAACCAGGGATCGAACTTGTGTCCCCTGCATTTACAGGTGGATTCTCATTCTCTATATCACTAGGGAAGCCCAAAGGAGATTATTTTTTACTTGACAGGTCTTTCTTGGCAATTTTTATAACTTCGCGATCAGATTACTAGTAAGGAACACCAGTTAACATCGTCAAAGGAAATTGTCAAATCCTATGAGAATGAACTTGATCCATTGAAGGTAATTTGATCTCTTATATGCTGAGAAGTTTCACTCTCACCCTAAAAGCATGCACTTTTCTGTGAATTTGAATGGTGTGTGTATTTCTTGAAAAAATTATCTCCAGAGACTATATGTTATGGTTATAATGTCTTAGGTCTGTGTTAAGAAAATCTTAGTTACCCAAAGAGCTTGGGTTTGAGAGCAAACAAATTTGTTGTATCATACTAACAAGTCCTGTTACTAATTTTTTTTTTTTTTTTAAGATTTATTTATTTATTTATTTTGGGCGGGGGTCGGGTTGGGGACGGAGGGGAGCGGGCGGGCCACTTCTATTGGTCTTTCACTTCTCTGTTTTCATCCGTCTTTGTTCTTTGGCTCCTGCGGGCCTCCCATCGCGGTGGTGTCTGTTGTCGCAGAGCACCGGCTCTGGGCGCATGCGCTCCAGAGCTCCGACTCCCTGATTGGACACATCAGTCCAGCCGCTCCGCGGCACGTGGGATCTTCCCAGGCCAGGGATCGAACCGGCGCCCCTTACACTGCAAGGCGGTGTCCTTATCCACTGGACCACCAGGGGAAGCCCCTGTTACTAATTTTTAAATATTAGTGTAATGACTCAACGTTACAGTTCTTTACTCTTGAGGTTTTTAAAAATCATTTATTTATTTATGGTTGCACTGTCATTGTTGCTGCATGCAGGCTTCCTCTAGTTGCTGTGGGCGAGGGCTACTTTTTATTGTGGCGCACAGGCTTCTTACTGTGGTGGCTTCTCTTGTGCAGCATAGATTCTAGGCACATGGGCTTCAGTAGTTGTAGCACGCAGTTTCAGTAGTTGTGGCTCATGGGCTCTAGGGCAGGTAGGCTTCAGTAGTTGCAACACATGGGCTCAGTAGTTGCAGTTCTCAGGCTCTGTAGTTGTGGCATATAGGCTTAGTTGCTCCATGGCATGTGGGATCTTCCTGAACCAGGGATCGAACTTGTGTCCCCTGCATTTACAGGTGGATTCTCATTCTCTATATCACTAGGGAAGCCCAAAGGAGATTATTTTTTACTTGACAGGTCTTTCTTGGCAATTTTTATAACTTGCAGGATGTTCTTGGCATTGTGTAGAATTTAAAATTGATGTTAAAAAAAATGATGTATAACATGTTGATATGTTTGCGAATGAGTTAGTTTTCTAAATTTTGTGATTTGTAAGCACGGCTTTAACGGAATCTTGTTCATTCATTTCACTAGTATTAAGTGTTTGCTGTGTGCCAGGGTATACTATGCTTGGAGCTTCGAGTACAAGGAAAAAGCTATGACAGTGTCCTTGCTACTTAAGATATTTCTGGTCTAAATAAAAGCATTCTTAAAAATGGCTTTTTAAAGTTGCAGATAGAGAAAAACTTAAGAAAAAAGGTTTTTGGGTTTCCCTGGTGGTCCAGTGGGTAAGGACACTGCCTTGCAGTGCAAGGGGCGCCGGTTCGATCCCTGGCCTGGGAGGATCCCACGTGCCGCTTAGCGGCTGAACCAATGTGTCCAATTACCGAGCTGGAGCTCTGGAGCGCATGCGCCCAGAGCTGGCGCTCTGCGACAAGAGGCCACTGTGAGGGGAGGCCCACGCTGGCCAGGGAACAAAGATGGATGAAAATAGATAAATGAAAGACCAGTAGAAGTGATCTGCCCATCCCCCTCCCTCCCCAACCCCCCCCCCCACCAATAAATAAAAGAATATTTTAAAAAAAGAAAGAAAGAAAAAAGGTTTTTTTCTTCTTATTATTTTTTTAACTGGGAAATTTTTTTTTTTTTGGAGGGCATGATAACTCACTCCAGTATTCCTTTTTTTTTCCCCCCCTTAATTTTGGCCTCTTTCATTGGTCTTTTATTTATTTATTTTCATCCATCTTTGTTCTTTGTGTGGGCCTCCCATTGCAGTGGCCTCTTGTTACAGAGCACTGGCTCTGGGCACATGCACTACAGAGCTCCGGCTCGGTAATTGGACATGCCGGCCCAGCCGCTCCGCAGCATGTGGGATCTTCTCAGGCTAGGGATTGAACCAGCACCCCTTGCAGTGCAAGGCGGACTCTTTACCCACTGGACCACCAGGGAAACCCTATTATTGATATTTTTTTAAGCTCACTTATAAATACTGGTATAGATCTTTGAATTGTTTTTGGTTTTCTGTCCCAGAGCCCATTAACGTGAATACATCCTTGTGTGAATATTTATTGTCTTGTGTGTAGCACTGTGCTAGATAAGCTTGAAGACATGGAAGCCCAAGACTTAAACCTTCTTTTAAAATTGATGTTAAAAAAATGATGTATAACATGTTGATATGTTTGCGAATGAGTTAGTTTTCTAAATTTTGTGATTTGTAAGCACGGCTTTAACGGAATCTTGTTCATTCATTTCACTAGTATTAAGTGTTTGCTGTGTGCCAGGGTATACTATGCTTGGAGCTTCGAGTACAAGGAAAAAGCTATGACAGTGTCCTTGCTACTTAAGATATTTCTGGTCTAAATAAAAGCATTCTTAAAAATGGCTTTTTAAAGTTGCAGATAGAGAAAAACTTAAGAAAAAAGGTTTTTGGGTTTCCCTGGTGGTCCAGTGGGTAAGGACACTGCCTTGCAGTGCAAGGGGCGCCGGTTCGATCCCTGGCCTGGGAGGATCCCACGTGCCGCTTAGCGGCTGAACCAATGTGTCCAATTACCGAGCTGGAGCTCTGGAGCGCATGCGCCCAGAGCTGGCGCTCTGCGACAAGAGGCCACTGTGAGGGGAGGCCCACGCTGGCCAGGGAACAAAGATGGATGAAAATAGATAAATGAAAGACCAGTAGAAGTGATCTGCCCATCCCCCTCCCTCCCCAACCCGCCCCACCAATAAATAAAAGAATATTTTAAAAAAAGAAAGAAAGAAAAAAGGTTTTTTTCTTCTTATTATTTTTTTAACTGGGAAATTTTTTTTTTTTTGGAGGGCATGATAACTCACTCCAGTATTCCTTTTTTTTTCCCCCCCTTAATTTTGGCCTCTTTCATTGGTCTTTTATTTATTTATTTTCATCCATCTTTGTTCTTTGTGTGGGCCTCCCATTGCAGTGGCCTCTTGTTACAGAGCACTGGCTCTGGGCACATGCACTACAGAGCTCCGGCTCGGTAATTGGACATGCCGGCCCAGCCGCTCCGCAGCATGTGGGATCTTCTCAGGCTAGGGATTGAACCAGCACCCCTTGCAGTGCAAGGCGGACTCTTTACCCACTGGACCACCAGGGAAACCCTATTATTGATATTTTTTTAAGCTCACTTATAAATACTGGTATAGATCTTTGAATTGTTTTTGGTTTTCTGTCCCAGAGCCCATTAACGTGAATACATCCTTGTGTGAATATTTATTGTCTTGTGTGTAGCACTGTGCTAGATAAGCTTGAAGACATGGAAGCCCAAGACTTAAACCTTCTTTTTAATGATCTTATAGTCTAGTTGGAGAAATAAGGAATATATTTAAGAAGATAGTTAGGATTACAAAGAAGTAAAGTGAAGAGCTGTTATCATATGATTTAGTTAACATAGGTTCTTTAAGAGCTAAAGACAGTGACCATGGCACAAGTAAGAAACGAAAAGGAAAAGTAGATAAATTGGACTTCATCAAAAGAAAAAGCTTTTGTTTTGTGAATAATACCATCAAGAAAGCAGAGGGCTTACCTGGTGATCCAGTGGTAAGGACACCGCCTTGCAGTGCAAGGGGTGCCGGTTCGATCCCTGGCCTGGGAAGATCCCATGTGCCATGGAGCAGCTGGACCAATGTGTCCAGTTACCGAGCCAGAGCTCTGGAGCGCATGCACCCAGAGCCGGTGCTCTGCGACAACAGAGGCCACCGTGATGGGAGGTCCACACAGGCCAAAGAACAAAGATGGATGCAAATAGATAAATGAAAGACCAATAGAAGTGGTCCGCCTGCCCCCGCTCCCCCAAAATTGTTTAAAAAAAAAAAAAAGGAAAGCTAAAAGACCACCTACAGAATGGGAGAAAATATTTGCAAATCACATATGTGACAAGGAACTTTTATCTGGAGTTTATAAAGAATCCTTGTTTTTGTATAATCATTAGGTTGTGTCCGACTCGTTTGGGACCCTTTGAACTGTAGCTCACCAAGCTCCTCTGTCAATGATATTTCTTAGGCAAGAATACTGGAGTGGGTTGTCATTTCCTTTTCTAGTGATCTTCCTGACCCAAGGTTCAAACCAGCATATCTGGCATTGGCAGACAGATTTCTTATCACTGAGCCATCAGGGAAGCCCCAGCCAAGATAATGTTAATGCTGCCACAGCACAGTGAAAACTGATTTCTGAGCAATAGGGTACCATAACAGAGGTATTAATGTTTATTACTCCCAAGAAATAATCTAGTTCTCGGGCTTCCCTAGTGGTCCAGTGGGTAAAGAGTCTGCCTTGCAGTGCAAGGGGCACTGGTTCGTTCCCTGGCACAGGAAGATCCCACATGCCGAGGAGCAGTTGGACCAGCGTGTCCAATTACGAGCCAGTGCTCTGGAGCGCATGCGCCCAGAGCCAGTGCTCTGTGACGAGAGAGGCCACCGCGATAGGAGGCTCACATAGGCCAAAGAATAAAAGATGGATGAAAAATAAATGACGACTTAGAGGCAAAAAAAAAAAAAGATTAATTAATCCAGTTTCTTTGTTAGACGGCTCCACGTATTTTCTGAATATATTGAGTGGTTTTTTTTCACAGTTATAAATGATCACATTCATGAAGAGCTCTCTACATGCCTAGGCACTGATCAGAATGCTTTAAAAACGTACTTTATGAGCCCCATGGTAACCGTGTGAAGTTTTTGAGCTAAGAAAACTGAGGGCACAGGTATTCATACCACAAGTAAGGGTTTTGTAAAAGCAGGATTTAACTCCAGGCCTTTCTGATTCCTAAACCCATACATTTTTTTTAAAATTTACATTTAACTAAATGTATATTTAATTTGCATTTAATTAAATCCACTGTTTTGAAAGTTAAGGTTTAGTATGGATCAAATAGATAAAAGAAAGACCAATAGAAGTGGTCCGCCTGCCCCCGCTCCCCCAAAATTGTTTAAAAAAAAAAAAAAGGAAAGCTAAAAGACCACCTACAGAATGGGAGAAAATATTTGCAAATCACATATGTGACAAGGAACTTTTATCTGGAGTTTATAAAGAATCCTTGTTTTTGTATAATCATTAGGTTGTGTCCGACTCGTTTGGGACCCTTTGAACTGTAGCTCACCAAGCTCCTCTGTCAATGATATTTCTTAGGCAAGAATACTGGAGTGGGTTGTCATTTCCTTTTCTAGTGATCTTCCTGACCCAAGGTTCAAACCAGCATATCTGGCATTGGCAGACAGATTTCTTATCACTGAGCCATCAGGGAAGCCCCAGCCAAGATAATGTTAATGCTGCCACAGCACAGTGAAAACTGATTTCTGAGCAATAGGGTACCATAACAGAGGTATTAATGTTTATTACTCCCAAGAAATAATCTAGTTCTCGGGCTTCCCTAGTGGTCCAGTGGGTAAAGAGTCTGCCTTGCAGTGCAAGGGGCACTGGTTCGTTCCCTGGCACAGGAAGATCCCACATGCCGAGGAGCAGTTGGACCAGCGTGTCCAATTACGAGCCAGTGCTCTGGAGCGCATGCGCCCAGAGCCAGTGCTCTGTGACGAGAGAGGCCACCGCGATAGGAGGCTCACATAGGCCAAAGAATAAAAGATGGATGAAAAATAAATGACGACTTAGAGGCAAAAAAAAAAAAAGATTAATTAATCCAGTTTCTTTGTTAGACGGCTCCACGTATTTTCTGAATATATTGAGTGGTTTTTTTTCACAGTTATAAATGATCACATTCATGAAGAGCTCTCTACATGCCTAGGCACTGATCAGAATGCTTTAAAAACGTACTTTATGAGCCCCATGGTAACCGTGTGAAGTTTTTGAGCTAAGAAAACTGAGGGCACAGGTATTCATACCACAAGTAAGGGTTTTGTAAAAGCAGGATTTAACTCCAGGCCTTTCTGATTCCTAAACCCATACATTTTTTTTAAAATTTACATTTAACTAAATGTATATTTAATTTGCATTTAATTAAATCCACTGTTTTGAAAGTATGATTTGATGAGTTTGGGCAAATGTATACATTTGTATTACTACTACCAGTAAAGTCAAGATACAGAATCTTTCCATCGCCCCCAAAGGTTCTTTCAAGTCTATTTGTGGTCAGTCTGCTACCTCCAGTTCCAGCCCTTGGTTGTCACTAATTTGTTTTCTGTCATTATAGCTTTGCCTTTTCCAGAATGTCACATCATTATGTAGCCTTTGTGTCTGACTTCTTAGCATAATACTTTAAATTTATCTGTGTTGTTGCATGTATGAGTAGTTCATTTCTTTTTATTGATAAGGATATTCCACTTTAAGGATATATTACAGTTTGTTCATCTGTTCTTTTGTTGATGGCTATTAGGTTATCAGGTTTTAGCTATTACAAACAAAACTGCTATAAACTTCCGTGTAGAGACAGAGGAGAGATTTGGAGATTTGTTTTCATCTCTCTAGGGTAACTCCCTAGGAGGGGGTTGTTTGAAACAGTCCGTTGTTCCATGTCTGGTTCTAACTGTTGCTTCTTGTCCTGCATACAGGTTTCGCAGGAGGCAGGTAAGGTGATCTGGTATTCCCATCTCTTTTAAGAATTTTTCAGTTTGTTGTGATTCACACAGTCAAACGTTTCAGCATAGTCAATGAAGCAAAAGTAGATTTTTGCTGAGACTTTTTCTGAGATTTTCTTGCCTTTTCTGTGATCCAGCAGATGTTGGTAATTTGATCTCTGGTTCCTCTGCGTTTTCTAAATCCAGTTTGTGCATCTGGAAGTTCTCCTTCATGTACTGTCGAAGACTAGCTGGAAGGATTTTGAGCATTACCTTGCTAGCATGTGAAATGAGTGCCATTATACAGTAGTTTGAACATTCTTTGGCATCATTGCCTTTCTTTGGGATTGAAGTAAAAACTGACCTTTTCCAGTCCTATGGTCACTGCTTAGTTTTGCAAATTTGCTGGCATATTGAATGCAGCACGTTAACAGCATCATCTTTTAGGATCTGAAATAATTCAGTTGGAATTCCATCGCCTCCACTGGCTTTGTTCTTAGTAATGCTTCCTCAGTCCTTCCCCTGACTTCCCACTCCAGGAAATGTATAATAAAATCTTTTTCATTGTGGTTTTAATTTGCATTTTCCTAATATTAATAAGTGTTGAGCATCTTTTTATGTGTTTATTTGCCACCTGCATATCTTTTTTGGTAAAATGTATATTGAAATGTTTTGCTTATTTTCAGTAGGATAGTATGTGTTTGCTTGGTCTTACTGTTGAAGCTGTGACAGTCCTTTTATTATTCTGGATATAAGGTCTAATCGGATATGTGTTTTGCAAGTATTTTCTTAACTGCTTTTTGAAGGGGAGGAATTTTTAATTTTGATGAGGTCAAAATTTTTAGTTCATCAAAATTAAAATTTTTTCTTATGGTTTTTGATTTTTGCTTCCTTTAGGAAATCTTTACCTGACCGAGGGTCACAAAGATCTTCTTCTGTGTGTTGTTCTTGAAGTTTTATAGTCTGAGTTCTTATATTTAAGTATATGCTCCATTTCAGGTTAATTTTTCTTTTTTTTTTAATTTTGGCCTCTTTTATTGTTTTTTTTTTGTTTATTATTTTTATCTATCTTTATTCTTTGGCCTGTGTGGGCCTCCCATTGCAGTGGCCTCTCCTGTTTCAGAGCACCGGCTCTGGGTGCATGTGCTCAAGAGCACTGGCTTAGTCCAGCCGCTCCGCAGCACATGGGGTCTTCCCGGGCCAGGGATCAAACTGGTGCTCCTTGCACTGCATGGTGGACTCTTTACCCCACTGGACAACCAGGAAAGCCCCATTTCAGGTTAATGTTTGAATGTGGTATGAGGCAAAGTTGCGGTTTACTTCTTTACATAGAGATGTCCTATCATTCCAGCTCCCAGAGCCTATATTATAGTTTTAATTGTTATTTCATTTGCCTCCCAGTGTCATCTCCCGTTTTTAAGTATGTGGCTTTATATGACTAGCCTTCCGTGTCTTCTACTGTACTTACCGTGTAAAGGCATACTTTGCTGTACTGTGCTTTGTAGATACTGAGTTTTTTTTGACAATTGATTTTTTTGTGTGTGACAATTCATAAGCAAGTGTGTTGGCACCATTTTTCCAATACCATTTGCTCACTTTGAGACAGCTATGCTCACCACTATACCACCAATACCATTCGTTCACTTTGTGTCTCTGGGTCACATTTTGGTAATTATTGCAATATTTCAAGCTTTTTCATTATTATTATAGTGTTGTGCAATCAGTAGTTTTTGGTGTTACCACTGTAATTGTTTTGGGGTGTCACAAACCACATCCATTTAAAACAGCAAATTTTGTTGGCGTACTTCATTAAATGTCTTTTTTTTTTGACAGCAAATTTAATCAGAAAATTGTTGTATATATTCTCACTGCTCTACCAGCTGGCCGTTCCCTTATCTTTCTCCTTTCAGGTCTTTCTACTGCTTGAGACACACAGTATTGAAATTAGACCGGTTATTAATCCTGTAATGACCTCTGGGTTGAAGAGACGGGAAGAGTCACGGGTCTCTCACTTTAAATCAAAGGCTAGAAATAACTAAGTTCACTGAGAAAGGCGTATCAAAAGCCAGCACAGGCTGAAAGCTGGGGCTCTTGTGCCAGATGGTTAGCCAGCTTGTGAATGCAAAGGAAAAAGTTCCTGAAGGAAATTAAAAGTGTTACTCCAGTGAACTCATAACTAATAATAAGGTGAAACAGCCTTATTGCTAATGTGGAGATTTTAGTGGTTTGGGTAGAAGATCAGACTGGCCACAGCATTCTCTTAAGTGAAAGCCTAATCCAGAGCCAGGTCCTGACTCTCTTCCATTCTGTGAAGGCTGAGAGAGGTAAGGATGCTGCAGAAGAAAAGTTTGAGAGTAGCAGAGTTCTTAAGATTTAAGGAAAGAAGCTGTCTCCAAAATTACAAAGTGCAAGGTGAGGCAGAAGATGCTCATGTAGAAGCTGCAAGTTAAACAGAAGACCTAGCTAAGAGTGTTAATGAAGGTGGCTTCATTGTATAGTAGTTCTTCAATGTAGGTAAAAAGCCTTATACTGGTGGAAGTTACCATCTAGGATTTTCATGGCTAGATAGGAAAAATCAGTGCCTGGCTTCAACGCTTCAAAGGTCAGACTGACTTTTGTTATGGACTAACACAGTATGTGACTTTTAAGTGGAGGCCAGTGATCCTTCACCATTCTGAAAATCTTAAGGGCCTTTAAAAATTATGTTAAATCTACTGTGCCTCTGTTCTAAAAAATTTTGGTAATTATTGCAATATTTCAAGCTTTTTCATTATTATTATAGTGTTGTGCAATCAGTAGTTTTTGGTGTTACCACTGTAATTGTTTTGGGGTGTCACAAACCACATCCATTTAAAACAGCAAATTTTGTTGGCGTACTTCATTAAATGTCTTTTTTTTGACAGCAAATTTAATCAGAAAATTGTTGTATATATTCTCACTGCTCTACCAGCTGGCCGTTCCCTTATCTTTCTCCTTTCAGGTCTTTCTACTGCTTGAGACACACAGTATTGAAATTAGACCGGTTATTAATCCTGTAATGACCTCTGGGTTGAAGAGACGGGAAGAGTCACGGGTCTCTCACTTTAAATCAAAGGCTAGAAATAACTAAGTTCACTGAGAAAGGCGTATCAAAAGCCAGCACAGGCTGAAAGCTGGGGCTCTTGTGCCAGATGGTTAGCCAGCTTGTGAATGCAAAGGAAAAAGTTCCTGAAGGAAATTAAAAGTGTTACTCCAGTGAACTCATAACTAATAATAAGGTGAAACAGCCTTATTGCTAATGTGGAGATTTTAGTGGTTTGGGTAGAAGATCAGACTGGCCACAGCATTCTCTTAAGTGAAAGCCTAATCCAGAGCCAGGTCCTGACTCTCTTCCATTCTGTGAAGGCTGAGAGAGGTAAGGATGCTGCAGAAGAAAAGTTTGAGAGTAGCAGAGTTCTTAAGATTTAAGGAAAGAAGCTGTCTCCAAAATTACAAAGTGCAAGGTGAGGCAGAAGATGCTCATGTAGAAGCTGCAAGTTAAACAGAAGACCTAGCTAAGAGTGTTAATGAAGGTGGCTTCATTGTATAGTAGTTCTTCAATGTAGGTAAAAAGCCTTATACTGGTGGAAGTTACCATCTAGGATTTTCATGGCTAGATAGGAAAAATCAGTGCCTGGCTTCAACGCTTCAAAGGTCAGACTGACTTTTGTTATGGACTAACACAGTATGTGACTTTTAAGTGGAGGCCAGTGATCCTTCACCATTCTGAAAATTTTAAAGGGGCCCTTTTAAAAAATTATGTTAAATCTACTGTGCCTCTGTTCTATAAATGGAGCACATTGGATGAGAGCACATCTATTTACAGCGTGATTCACTGAATATTTTAAACCCACTGTTGAGACCTACTGTACAAGGGGGAAATTATTTATTTATTTATTTATTTTCAAAATATCAGTACTGTTGCTCATCGGCCATGCATCTGGTCACCCAGGAGTACTGATGGATACAGACAATGAGATTTATGTTTTCATGTCTGCTAACGTAGCATCCATTCTGCAGCTCATGGATCAAGAAGTCTTTTGCTTTTTCAGGTCCTTTTCAGAGATAAATTTCATAAGACTGTAGTTGCCATAGATAGTAATTCCAATGACGGATCTGGGTAAATTGAAAACCTTTTGAAAAGGATTTACCATTCTAGCTGCCATTAAGAACATTCATAATCCATGGGAAAAGATCAAAATATGAGCATTGCGCTTTTTTTATTATTTCTTTTTTAAATTTTGGCTTCTTTTATTGGTTATTTATTTATTTTCATTGATCTTTTATTGTTTAGCCTGTGTGGGCCTCCCATTGCAGTGGCTTCTATTGTTGCAGAGCATGAGGTGTTTGCTCTGGGTGCGTGTGCTCCAGAGCGCTGGCTCATAATTGGACACATTGGTCCAGCTGCTCCGCGGCACATGGGATCTTCCTGGGCCAGTGATCAAACCGGTACCCCTTGCATTGCAAAGCAGATTCTTTACCCACTGGACTACCAGGGAAACCCTGTGTTTGTTTGTTTTTTTTTAAGACATAATATTATTGCACATTTCTACATGGTAGTGTAAACAACTTTTATATTCACTGTGAAAGCAAGAAAATTCGTGTGACTTAGCCTTATTGCAATAATCACTTTATTGCAGTGTTCTGGGACTGAACCCACTTTGCCTGAGGTGTCATAATGAATAGAGGCTATGTATAGCAGCACTTAGTACAATGTTTGCAATAAAACAAGAGTCCCATCATTAATAGCTGTGACTGTTATTAGTTAAATAGTAGTTCTTCAATGTAGGTAAAAGCCTTATACTGGTGGAAGTTACCATCTAGGATTTTCATGGCTAGATAGGAAAAATCAGTGCCTGGTTTCAACGCTTCAAAGGTCAGACTGACTTTTGTTATGGACTAACACAGTATGTGACTTTTAAGTGGAGGCCAGTGATCCTTCACCATTCTGAAAATCTTAAGGGCCTTTAAAAATTATGTTAAATCTACTGTGCCTCTGTTCTATAAATGGAGCACATTGGATGAGAGCACATCTATTTACAGCGTGATTCACTGAATATTTTAAACCCACTGTTGAGACCTACTGTACAAGGGGGAAATTATTTATTTATTTATTTATTTTCAAAATATCAGTACTGTTGCTCATCGGCCATGCATCTGGTCACCCAGGAGTACTGATGGATACAGACAATGAGATTTATGTTTTCATGTCTGCTAACGTAGCATCCATTCTGCAGCTCATGGATCAAGAAGTCTTTTGCTTTTTCAGGTCCTTTTCAGAGATAAATTTCATAAGACTGTAGTTGCCATAGATAGTAATTCCAATGACGGATCTGGGTAAATTGAAAACCTTTTGAAAAGGATTTACCATTCTAGCTGCCATTAAGAACATTCATAATCCATGGGAAAAGATCAAAATATGAGCATTGCGCTTTTTTTATTATTTCTTTTTTAAATTTTGGCTTCTTTTATTGGTTATTTATTTATTTTCATTGATCTTTTATTGTTTAGCCTGTGTGGGCCTCCCATTGCAGTGGCTTCTATTGTTGCAGAGCATGAGGTGTTTGCTCTGGGTGCGTGTGCTCCAGAGCGCTGGCTCATAATTGGACACACCAGTCCAGCCGTTCCGCGGCACATGGGATCTTCCTGGGCCAGTGATCAAACCGGTACCCCTTGCATTGCAAAGCAGATTCTTTACCCACTGGACTACCAGGGAAACCCTGTGTTTGTTTGTTTTTTTTTAAGACATAATATTATTGCACATTTCTACATGGTAGTGTAAACAACTTTTATATTCACTGTGAAAGCAAGAAAATTCGTGTGACTTAGCCTTATTGCAATAATCACTTTATTGCAGTGTTCTGGGACTGAACCCACTTTGCCTGAGGTGTCATAATGAATAGAGGCTATGTATAGCAGCACTTAGTACAATGTTTGCAATAAAACAAGAGTCCCATCATTAATAGCTGTGACTGTTATTATTGACAGTTGTTTCTTAATCACTCATTCAGCTAACATACTAGACACTTGTTACATGTGGTAGAAAATTATTGGTGAACAAAATAAAGTTTCTGTGATGTTCACATGTTACCTACTAATATATAAATCATTACAGTATTAGTGTAGTTTAGTAAATGACATTGAAGTTGCAGATGCATTTTGGTGCAGCTGTGAAAGCTTACAGTTGATGTCTGTAATGTGTTAGTTTAAAAGTTAGATTCTAAAAATGTCTTAGAAGAGAATTGGGTCAGTCTTAGAATCGTAGAGCGAACACCAGAAGAATATCCCCAGCATCATTCAAGGAGGGAATACTTTGAGCCAGGTCACTCATATTCCTAGGAGTTGTTGCTGGAAACAGGCCACTGAGATCAGCTGTCACATTTCACTTGTGATACACAATGAGTTTCTAGTCCACTCAGTTCTAGCTTCTTTTTTTTTTTTTTTTTAATTTTTTTTGGTGGAGGGTAGGGAGGGAGAGGGGCAGGCGGGCCACTTCTATTGGTCTTTCATTTCTCCATTTTCATCTGTCTTTGTTCTTTGGCCTGTGTGGGCCTCCCATCACAGTGGCCTCTGTTGTCACAGAGCACCGTCTCTTGGGCGCATGCACTCCAGAGCTCCGGCTCGGTAATTGGACACATTGGTCCAGCTGCTCCGCGGCACGCGGGATCTTCCCATGCCAGGGATCGAACCGGCACCCCTTGCACTGCAAGGCGGTTTCCTTACCCACTGGATCACCAGGGAAGCCCTTTTTAAAAATAAACAGTTTTTTAAGGATAAAGTTCTTAAAATGTGGTGCTTTCCGTAATGTGACTCCTACAGGGCACGGGTTTTGGAGTTAGAAGAGTTTATTTCCTTTTCTTCTTTACAAACTGTAAGGAGTTGGATGAGTTACTTAATGTCTCAAATCCTCAGTTTCTCTACACCCCCTTTATACCACTGTTACCATTAAATGAGATCACTTTTACTAAGTAACTGGCCCTGGAACATGTTGTTTCAGTTCAGTTGCTCAGTTGTGTCCAGCCTTTTGCAACCTCATGGGCTGCAGCACACCAGGCTTCCCTGTCCTTCACCATCTCCCTCAGTTTGCTCAAACTCATGTCCATTACTCAGTGCTTAAGTCAGTGCCATCCATCTTCCTCTGTTGCCCCCTTCTCCTTCTGCCTTCTATTTTTCCCAGCATCAGGGTCTTTTCCTGATGAGTTGACTCTCTGCATTAGGTGGCCAAAGTATTAGAGCTTCAGCTTCAGCAGCAGTCCTTCCAATGAATATTCAGGGTTGATTTCCTTTAGGACTGCCTGGTTTGATATCCTTGCAGTCAGTTATTTGCACTGTAACTATAGTGACTTTTACTTATGTAGGGTATTTATTTTCAGAATCGTCTAAAAGAAATTGAACAAAATCTCTCTAAAGTAATGAAACTCGACAATGAAATTAAAGCTTTGGATAGCCGAAAGAAACAAATGGAAAAAGATAATAGTGAACTGGAACAGAAAATGGAAAAGGTTTGTGGTGGTAGAATTTTGTTCTACTTCAGAATTTTGAGATTATTGTAATAAACTTTATTTGATTCCATTTTGTCACTCATTTCAAAACAAGCATAGAAATCTTGATGTTTTTGTTAACTTCCATGTTAATGTTAATAGGAAGGATGTTGAATAAGCTTTGGTACATATTTTGTACCTCAGAGTGATACCTTGTTATACTTTTTTTTTTTTTTAAGATTTATTTATTTATTTATTTTGGGTGGGGTCTGGTTGGGGAGGGAGGGGCGCGGGCGGGCCACTTCCATTGGTCTTTCATTTGTCTGTTTTCATCCGTCTTTGTTCCTTGGCTCCTGTGGGCCTCTCATCGCGGTGGCCTCTGTTGTCGCAGAGCGCTGACTCTGGGCGCATGCGCTCCAGAGCTCTGGCTCGGTAATTGGACACATCAGTCCAGTCGCTCCGCGGCACGTGGGATCTTCCCAGGCCAGGGCTCAAACCGGCGCCCCTTGCACTGCAAGGTGGTGTCCCTATCCACTGGACCACCAGGGGAAGCCCACTTTGTTATACTTTATTTTGGTTCCACACAGGTTTTTCAAGGGACTGATGAGCAACTAAATGATCTGTATCACAACCACCAAAGAACTGTAAAAAAAAAGAAAAAGGAAAAAAAGAGTTGTGTCCAGCCTTTTGCAACCTCATGGGCTGCAGCACACCAGGCTTCCCTGTCCTTCACCATCTCCCTCAGTTTGCTCAAACTCATGTCCATTACTCAGTGCTTAAGTCAGTGCCATCCATCTTCCTCTGTTGCCCCCTTCTCCTTCTGCCTTCTATTTTTCCCAGCATCAGGGTCTTTTCCTGATGAGTTGACTCTCTGCATTAGGTGGCCAAAGTATTAGAGCTTCAGCTTCAGCAGCAGTCCTTCCAATGAATATTCAGGGTTGATTTCCTTTAGGACTGCCTGGTTTGATATCCTTGCAGTCAGTTATTTGCACTGTAACTATAGTGACTTTTACTTATGTAGGGTATTTATTTTCAGAATCGTCTAAAAGAAATTGAACAAAATCTCTCTAAAGTAATGAAACTCGACAATGAAATTAAAGCTTTGGATAGCCGAAAGAAACAAATGGAAAAAGATAATAGTGAACTGGAACAGAAAATGGAAAAGGTTTGTGGTGGTAGAATTTTGTTCTACTTCAGAATTTTGAGATTATTGTAATAAACTTTATTTGATTCCATTTTGTCACTCATTTCAAAACAAGCATAGAAATCTTGATGTTTTTGTTAACTTCCATGTTAATGTTAATAGGAAGGATGTTGAATAAGCTTTGGTACATATTTTGTACCTCAGAGTGATACCTTGTTATACTTTTTTTTTTTTTTAAGATTTATTTATTTATTTATTTTGGGTGGGGTCGGATTGGGGAGGGAGGGGGGCGGGCGGGCCACTTCCATTGGTCTTTCATTTCTCTATTTTCATCCGCCTCTGTTCTTTGGCTCCTGTGGGCCTCTCATCGCGGTGGCGTCCATCGTCACAGAGCGCTGACTCTGGGCGCATGCGCTCCAGAGTTCTGGCTTGGCATTTGGACACATCAGTCCAGCCGCTCTGCGGCACGTGGGATCTTCCCAGGCCAGGGATCTAACTGGCGCCCCTTGCACTGCAAGGTGGTGTCCCTATCCACTGGACCACCAGGGGAAGCCCACTTTGTTATACTTTATTTTGGTTCCACACAGGTTTTTCAAGGGACTGATGAGCAACTAAATGATCTGTATCACAACCACCAAAGAACTGTAAGAGAAAAAGAAAGGAGATTGGTAGACTGTCAGCGTGAACTGGAAAAATTAAATAAAGAATCTAGGCTTCTCAATCAAGAAAAATCAGAACTACTTGTGGAACAGGGTAGGACACTGTTTACTTGGTCTTTTTCACAGTTATAATATTGTGCATTTTCTGCATGAATGATGAATCTCCAGGGAATTATGCTGAATGGAAAAAAGTCAATCTCAAATGATAATATACCATATGTTTCCATTTGATACGACATTTTGAAATACTAAAATTTTAGAAACCTAGAATAGTGATTGCCAGGGTTATCCAATAGGAAAAACAAGAGGAAGGTTAGTGTGATTTTGGTTTTGAAATTTTGTTTATTTTGGGCTATCCTGGGTTGTCACTGCTGTGCAGATTTTTCTGTAGTTGCAGAGCACGGAGGCTTCTCTCTAGTTGTGGTGCCCCAGCTTCTTGTTGAGGTGGCTTCTCTTACTGTGGAGCACAGGCCGCTAAGGCATGAGGACTCAATAGTTACAGTTCCCTGACTCTAGAACACTGACTCAGTAGTTGTGGCACGTGGGCTTAGTTGCTGCACAGCATGTGGGATCTTCCCAGATCAGGGATCAAACTTGTGTCTCCTGCACTGGCAGGTGGATTCTTTACCACAAAGCCACCAAGGAAGTTCTGTTTTAAAAGAAAGAAGAGGAGTTCTTGTGGTATTGGAACTGTTGACTATCTTGACTGTCATGGTAGATATGAGCACCAACACAGCTGATGAAATCATATAAAACTTAATACACACATAGAAATGATTTCAACGGGGGAAATAAGAAAGACTGATGGATTGTATTAATGCCAATATCTTTGTTGTGATACACTGTAGTTTTTACAAAATTACTACAAGAAGACACTTTTTCTACTCAGCAACAGTTCTGACAACAGATTATGTAGGTTTTTCCACACCATGCAATTCTCCAATTATCAGTGGACAGCAAGTGTCCTGTAACTGAATTCATTTCTGATACTCCCTGTCAAGAATCAGCACAGATCCCACAGATTAAGGATTCAATCCCATGAGACTATCCCTCACTGCTCTTCAGATGCCAGTCCCAAGCCCCACGTTGTCTGGTACCTGTACTTCTGATCCAACTGGCTATATAAATCATGGGTTCCCATCACCCTTTTCTCACATTCAGTAACCCTATAGCAGCTCCTATAACTTGGGGAAATAATATTAGCAAATTACTAAGAATGTAGCTATAGAAACAGCCAGATGAAATAGGTGCATAGGGCAAGATATGAGAGGGTGGCATTGAGCTTCCATGCCGTCTCCACATGTGCGACTTGCCGAGGACCTTGATGTATTCTCTGGCCTGGATGCTCTTTGAATGTCATTGTTTGGGGTTTTTATGGAAGTTCCATTATGTAGGCACGATTGGTTAAGTCATTGGCCATTGGTGAGTGAACCTGGACTTCAACCCCTCCTCAGAAATGGGAGGGGTGGGTATCAAAACTTCCATCTCTCTAATCACATAGCTCTTTCCTCTGATGACCAAGCCTCATTCTTCACGAGTCACCTCATTAGAATAAACTCAGGTACAGAATAACAGAAGATACTCCTATCACCCTTATCACTGGGAAATTCTAAAAGTTTTTGGAGCTCTGTATCAAGGACCAAGGATAGAAACCAACTATTTTATTTCTTACTATATCTCAGTAACATAATTATTATTGAGGAAACTGAGCAAAGGATAAGAGATCTTGTTCTATTGTTTTTTAAAACTACATGTGAATGTGCAATTAGCTTAATTTTTTAAAAAAAAATCAGCTGATAAAAGAATTACTATGATTATCTTTTTTAAAGGCCGTCTGCAGCTACAAGCAGATCGTCATCAAGAACATATGCGAGCTAGAGATTCATTAATTCAGTCTTTGGCAATCCAGCTCGAATTGGATGGCTTTGAGCTTGGACCATTCAGTGAAAGACAGATAAAAAATTTTCACAAGCTTGTAAGAGAGAGGCAAGAAAAGGAAGCAGAAACTGCCAGCCATCTGTTGGTAAATATTGTTATCTTTTGTTTGTATCAGACTGTCTAGTCAAATTGTTTTAATTTTTGGATGGATATTATTTTGTCATATTTTTGAAGGACTGGTAGGATAAAATTTGCTATGACATAGAATAAATCGTTGCGGAACCTTTATGGAAGCATGTTTTAAAGTTTATATAAGTATAAAATACAAAGGCATATAACAGGGTTCCCATCACCCTTTTCTCACATTCAGTAACCCTATAGCAGCTCCTATAACTTGGGGAAATAATATTAGCAAATTACTAAGAATGTAGCTATAGAAACAGCCAGATGAAATAGGTGCATAGGGCAAGATATGAGAGGGTGGCATTGAGCTTCCATGCCGTCTCCACATGTGCGACTTGCCGAGGACCTTGATGTATTCTCTGGCCTGGATGCTCTTTGAATGTCATTGTTTGGGGTTTTTATGGAAGTTCCATTATGTAGGCACGATTGGTTAAGTCATTGGCCATTGGTGAGTGAACCTGGACTTCAACCCCTCCTCAGAAATGGGAGGGGTGGGTATCAAAACTTCCATCTCTCTAATCACATAGCTCTTTCCTCTGATGACCAAGCCTCATTCTTCACGAGTCACCTCATTAGAATAAACTCAGGTACAGAATAACAGAAGATACTCCTATCACCCTTATCACTGGGAAATTCTAAAAGTTTTTGGAGCTCTGTATCAAGGACCAAGGATAGAAACCAACTATTTTATTTCTTACTATATCTCAGTAACATAATTATTATTGAGGAAACTGAGCAAAGGATAAGAGATCTTGTTCTATTGTTTTTTAAAACTACATGTGAATGTGCAATTAGCTTAATTTTTTAAAAAAAAATCAGCTGATAAAAGAATTACTATGATTATCTTTTTTAAAGGCCGTCTGCAGCTACAAGCAGATCGTCATCAAGAACATATGCGAGCTAGAGATTCATTAATTCAGTCTTTGGCAATCCAGCTCGAATTGGATGGCTTTGAGCTTGGACCATTCAGTGAAAGACAGATAAAAAATTTTCACAAGCTTGTAAGAGAGAGGCAAGAAAAGGAAGCAGAAACTGCCAGCCATCTGTTGGTAAATATTGTTATCTTTTGTTTGTATCAGACTGTCTAGTCAAATTGTTTTAATTTTTGGATGGATATTATTTTGTCATATTTTTGAAGGACTGGTAGGATAAAATTTGCTATGACATAGAATAAATCGTTGCGGAACCTTTATGGAAGCATGTTTTAAAGTTTATATAAGTATAAAAATACAAAGAAAATACAGACCTATGTGTTTTATTTGATTTTAGGTAATTTGATTGGGTAATTATCTCTGGATGATGATTATTACATTTTTATACTTTTCTGTATTTTCCTCAGAGTATATGTATTACTTGTACATCAGATAAACTTTTTCTTAATGATGTTTTTAGTAAAAAATTAATACTTATGCATCTTATTATGTATTTAGAATGACTTTGCAGAAAAAGAGACTTTGAAACAAAAACAGATAGACGAGATAAGAGATAAGAAAACTGGACTGGGAAGAATAATTGAGCTAAAGTCAGAAATCTTAAGTAAGAAGCAGACTGAGCTGAAAAATGTCAAGTACGAATTACAGCAGTTGGAAGGTTCTTCAGACAGGATTCTTGAACTGGACCAGGAACTCACAAAAGCTGTAAGACACTATTTGTGTAATCTAATAATTTTAATGTATAAGATATTTAGATGTATTTTACCTTTTTCTAATCCTAAGATTATGGCATTTGAATAAAACTGTCAAGCTTGTCTATCAGTCTCTTATAAAATGAGTTTATTTGAATATCTTAATTACCCATCTCTAGTCCTGGAACCTGCTGGGTCAAAAATTAGAATCATTTAAGGAAGGTTTAAAAAAAATGACTTAGATTAGATCTTAAACCTTTCAAATAAAAGTTTCTAAGAGTAGGGCATGGAAATGTGTGTTCAACACAGAACTGGATGATTCTTAGGAGTACTTTAGTTGAGAACCACTTGCCTGTTTAAAAAAGTAATATTTTCCCTTTAGGTTCTGTAACTGTAGGTATTACATGATTATTGCCATGTTACCACTTTTTCAGTGGTAGAAACTTTCTTAGCTCACCTCTTCCTTCCATCAATTTCCAGAATTTCTTCCTTATTCCTAATCTCTTCCCTTCCCTCACATCTCTGTTACCAAAATAAACATCCTAAAGCTTGGCAAATCCCCCTTGATAATTTAAATGTTTTTTTTTTTTTTTGCTCCCAACTTAACATGTAGCATATATTTTTGTCAGTTTAACACTTCATCACAATATTGCTCTGTTGTGATGGGGAGGTGCTGGTCAGGGACCACATCACACACGTTTTGGTTTCTGTCTGCCACGTAATGTGGTGAGTTACATGGGTACTTGGTAAATGCTTGATTATTGACTGGAAAGTCACTGAACTGTATATGTAGGCATATATATTTTTTAAATTTTGCACTAATTTTCATTTTCCCTCATGTTTGACTCTCATAGATTTATTTACTAAGTCGCTACTGTTATAAAATAGTAAGGTAACTTTATAAGGTTTTTCTTAAAATTTTATACCTTCTGCTTTTTTATGTTGTGGGATAAAATCAAACTGATATTTTGACCATACTGAGGAGTAGCTGATTTTCAGTACACTTCATCATTATTTTAACCCAAAATATATAAACCTGTTTGTTTGTTTGAATTATTAATAAGGAACGTGAGCTAAGCAAGGCTGAGAAAAACAGCAATGTAGAAACTCTAAAAACAGAAGTAATAAGCCTTCAAAATGAGAAAGCAGACCTAGACAGGACCCTGCGTAGATTGGACCAGGAGATGGAGCAGTTAAACCATCATACAGCAACACGCACCAGATGGACATGCTCACCAAAAACAAAAAATGGACTTTCTTTTTATTCTAATTGTACTCTCTGGTGTTTAAAACAGTTTATTTTACATTCATAATTGTTACACTATGGAGTATTTATCTGGTATTGGCTTTATGTTTTAGGGGTTGAGAACCTTTCAAATAAAAGTTTCTAAGAGTAGGGCATGGAAATGTGTGTTCAACACAGAACTGGATGATTCTTAGGAGTACTTTAGTTGAGAACCACTTGCCTGTTTAAAAAAGTAATATTTTCCCTTTAGGTTCTGTAACTGTAGGTATTACATGATTATTGCCATATAACCACTTTTTCAGTGGTGGAAACTTTCTTAGCTCACCTCTTCCTTCCATCAATTTCCAGAATTTCTTCCTTATTCCTAATCTCTTCCCTTCCCTCACATCTCTGTTACCAAAATAAACATCCTAAAGCTTGGCAAATCCCCCTTGATAATTTAAATGTTTTTTTTTTTTTTTGCTCCCAACTTAACATGTAGCATATATTTTTGTCAGTTTAACACTTCATCACAATATTGCTCTGTTGTGATGGGGAGGTGCTGGTCAGGGACCACATCACACACGTTTTGGTTTCTGTCTGCCACGTAATGTGGTGAGTTACATGGGTACTTGGTAAATGCTTGATTATTGACTGGAAAGTCACTGAACTGTATATGTAGGCATATATATTTTTTAAATTTTGCACTAATTTTCATTTTCCCTCATGTTTGACTCTCATAGATTTATTTACTAAGTCGCTACTGTTATAAAATAGTAAGGTAACTTTATAAGGTTTTTCTTAAAATTTTATACCTTCTGCTTTTTTATGTTGTGGGATAAAATCAAACTGATATTTTGACCATACTGAGGAGTAGCTGATTTTCAGTACACTTCATCATTATTTTAACCCAAAATATATAAACCTGTTTGTTTGTTTGAATTATTAATAAGGAACGTGAGCTAAGCAAGGCTGAGAAAAACAGCAATGTAGAAACTCTAAAAACAGAAGTAATAAGCCTTCAAAATGAGAAAGCAGACCTAGACAGGACCCTGCGTAGATTGGACCAGGAGATGGAGCAGTTAAACCATCATACAGCAACACGTACCCAGATGGAGATGCTCACCAAAGACAAAGTATGGCCTTTCTTTTTATTCTAATTGTACTCTCTGGTGTTTAAAACAGTTTATTTTACATTCATAATTGTTACACTATGGAGTATTTATCTGGTATTGGCTTTATGTTTTAGGGGTTGAGTGAGCTTTATGCTCTATAAAATAGACTTTCAAGCTTAAACACTGTATTCCAATTACAAAAAAAGAAAAAGCAGTACAAAAGTATACACACACAAACACATGTACATTGCTGTTAATTTTTATCATATACCATACAGAAGTTTTGGGCTTCCCAGTTGGCTCAGTGGTAAAGAATCTGCCTGCCAATTCAGGAGGCACAAGAAACTTGTGTTCGATCTCTGGGCCGGGATGATACTCTGGAGAAAGGAATGGTAACCCATTCCAATATTTTTGCCTGCAAGATCCCCATGGACAGAGAGAAACCTGGCATGCTACAGTTTATGTGGTTGCAAAGAGTTGGGCATGACCATGCAACTGAGCACACACATACAGAAGTGTTAATTCTTATATCATCAAGCTTGTTATTCTTTCGTCTAATACTTTAGGAAATTTTTCAGAGTTCCCTGGTGGCCAAGTATTATTGGTACTTTCACTACCATGGTCCAAGTTCAGTCCCTGATGAGGGAACTGAGATACTCCATAAGCTGCATAGCACAGCCAAAATTTTTTGAGAAAACTTTATCCTTGCGTTTTTACAGTTTTATTTATTAAGGTTAGAACTGTAATCAGTCTAAAATTTGGTTCTATTCTTTATATAATATGGAGATACTGAGTTTTATTTTTAAAATATTTTTCCCCCCTATAGGCTGACAAAGATGAACAAATCAGAAAAATAAAATTCAGGCATAGTGATGAATTAACTTCATTGTTAGGTTATTTTCCCAACAAAAAACAGCTTGAAGACTGGCTTCATAGTAAATCAAAAGAAATTAATCAGACCAGGGACAGACTTGCCAAATTCAAGTAAGTAGTTACAACATTTGAGGTTGTATTAGAAATCTCTTGCATCATGCTGTCATTTTTGAATTGTTTTGAAATCATTTATCATGAAATGATAATATCTTATTAATTGCCTGGTTTTGTATATTTAACAAATTAAGTAAAATGGTAACAGGTAGTGATTTGAGCTTCTTGTTCCTTGAAAGTTTGCTAAACTGAGAGAATTAAAATATTCCTTGATAAAAAGTGAAACTTGAAACTATAAAACTCCTGAAAGATAATGCAGGGAACAAGTTTCATTATATTGAAATAGGCTGTGATTTCTTGGTTATGACCCCCAAAACATAGACAGCAGAAGCAATACTAGACAGGTAGGACTACATCCTAGTTCAAAACTGCCACACAACAGAGAAAAAAGGCAGTCTATAGAATGGGAGAAAACATTTGCAAATTATATATCTGATTGGAGATAGTGGTGACAAGTTGTGTTCAACTGTTTACAACCCCATGGGCAGCAGTACACCAGGCTTTCCTGTCCTTCACTATCTCCCGGAATTTGCTCAGATTCATGTCCGTTGAATCACTGATGCCATCTGACAATCTCATTCTCTGTCTCTCCCCTCTCCTCCTGCCCTCAATCTTTCCCAGCATCAGGGTCGGCTCTTCACATCAGGTGGCCAAAGTGTTGGAACTGTAGCTTCAGCATCAGTCCTTCAGTGAATATTCAGGGTTGATTTCCTTTAGGATTGACTGATTTGCTCTCCTTATTGTTCAGGGGGCTTTCAGGAGTCTTCACCAACACCACACTTCAAATGCATCAATTCTCCATGCTCATCCTTCTTTATGGTCCAACTCTCACATCTGTACATGACTACTGGATCCTTCTCCAGGATCAAACCCAGGTCTCCTGCATTGTAGGCTATATATGGATACTGAGTTTTATTTTTAAAATATTTTTCCCCCCTATAGGCTGACAAAGATGAACAAATCAGAAAAATAAAATTCAGGCATAGTGATGAATTAACTTCATTGTTAGGTTATTTTCCCAACAAAAAACAGCTTGAAGACTGGCTTCATAGTAAATCAAAAGAAATTAATCAGACCAGGGACAGACTTGCCAAATTCAAGTAAGTAGTTACAACATTTGAGGTTGTATTAGAAATCTCTTGCATCATGCTGTCATTTTTGAATTGTTTTGAAATCATTTATCATGAAATGATAATATCTTATTAATTGACTGGTTTTTGTATATTTAACAAATTAAGTAAAATGGTAACAGGTAGTGATTTGAGCTTCTTGTTCCTTGAAAGTTTGCTAAACTGAGAGAATTAAAATATTCCTTGATAAAAAGTGAAACTTGAAACTATAAAACTCCTGAAAGATAATGCAGGGAACAAGTTTCATTATATTGAAATAGGCTGTGATTTCTTGGTTATGACCCCCAAAACATAGACAGCAGAAGCAATACTAGACAGGTAGGACTACATCCTAGTTCAAAACTGCCACACAACAGAGAAAAAAGGCAGTCTATAGAATGGGAGAAAACATTTGCAAATTATATATCTGATTGGAGATAGTGGTGACAAGTTGTGTTCAACTGTTTACAACCCCATGGGCAGCAGTACACCAGGCTTTCCTGTCCTTCACTATCTCCCGGAATTTGCTCAGATTCATGTCCGTTGAATCACTGATGCCATCTGACAATCTCATTCTCTGTCTCTCCCCTCTCCTCCTGCCCTCAATCTTTCCCAGCATCAGGGTCGGCTCTTCACATCAGGTGGCCAAAGTGTTGGAACTGTAGCTTCAGCATCAGTCCTTCAGTGAATATTCAGGGTTGATTTCCTTTAGGATTGACTGATTTGCTCTCCTTATTGTTCAGGGGGCTTTCAGGAGTCTTCACCAACACCACACTTCAAATGCATCAATTCTCCATGCTCATCCTTCTTTATGGTCCAACTCTCACATCTGTACATGACTACTGGATCCTTCTCCAGGATCAAACCCAGGTCTCCTGCATTGTAGGCAGATTCTTTTCCATCTGAGCCACCAGGCGAAAATGGTAGTTTTGACCATATGGACCTTTGTCAACAAAGTGACATCTCTGCTTTTTAATATGTTCTCTAGGTTTGTCTTAGCTTTTCTTCCAAGGAGCAACTGTCTTTTACTTTTGAGGTTGCAATCACCATCCACAGTGATTTTGGAGCTCAGGAAAATAAAATCTGCCACTGTTTCCACTTTTCACCGTCTATTTGCCATGAAGTGATGGGACCAGATGTCATGATCTTTATTTTTTGAAAGTTGAGTTTTAAACCAGCTTTTTTTTTTTTTTTTTTTTTACTCCTTTTCACCTTCATCGAGAAGCTCTTTAGTTCCTCTTTATTTCTGCCATTATAGTGGTCTCATGTGCATATCTGAGGTTGTTGGTATTTCTTCTGGCAGTCTTGATTTCCAGCTTGTGAGTCATCCAGCTAGGCATTTCACATGATGTTAAATAATCTGCATATAAAATAAGCAGGGTGGCAATATACATCCTTGACATACTGCTTTCCCAATATTGAAACAGTTTGTTGTTCCATGTCTGGTTCTAACTGTTGCTTCTTGACCTGCATAGAGGTTTCTCAGGAGGCAAGTAAGGTGGTTTAGTATTCCCATCTCTCCCATCCAGGTACTAACCAGGCCTGACCCTACTTAGCTTCCAAAATCAGACAAGATCAGGCATGTTCAGGGTGGTATGGCCATAGACTGGTATTCCCATTTCTTTAAGAATTTTCCACAGTTTGTTGTGATGCACACAGTCAAAAGCTTTAGTATTGTCAATAAAGCAGAAGTAGATGTTTTTCTGGAATTCCCTTTTTCTATGATCCAATAAATCTTGGCAGTTTGATCTCTGGTTTCTCTGCCTTTTCTAAATCCAGGTTATATATCTGGAAATTATCGATTCACATACTGTTGAAACCCAGCTGGAAGGATTTTGAGTACTGTCTTGTTACAAGCATGTGAAATGAACTCAACTGGATGTTAGTTTGAACATTCTTTGGCATTTACTTTTTTTGATTGGAATGAAAACTGACTTTTTCCAGTCTTGTGGCCCCTGTTGAATTTTCCAAATTGGCTGGCCCTCGACTAGCTTTGTTCGTATTAATGCTTTCCAAGGTCCACCTGATTTCACACTCCAGAATGTCTGGCTCTAGGTGAGTGATCACATGATTGTGTTTATCTGGGTAATTAGGACCTTTTTTGTGTAGTTCTACTTGCCCCCTCTTCTGCTTCTGTTAAGTTCTTGTTTCTCTCCCTTATTGTGCCCATCTTTGCATGAAATGTTTCCTTGGTATCTCTGATTTTCTTATAGAGATCTCTAGTCTCTCTCACTTTGTTGTTTTCTTCTATGTCTTTGCATTGTTCACCTAAGAAGGCTTTCTTACCTCTCCTTTCCCTTTCTTCTTTGCCTTTCGCTTCTCTTCTTTTCTCAGCTGTTTGTAAGGCCTCCTCAGACAACCACTGCATCCTTCCATTTCTTTTCTTTGGAATAGTTTTGGTCACCACCTCCTGTACAGTGTTACAAACTTCCATCCATAGTTCTTCACTCTGTCTACCAGCACCAGTTCCTTGAATCTATTGGTCACCTCCCCTGTCTAATCATAAAGGTCATAAAGGTTTAGGTCATAATGAATGGTCTTGTGGTTTTTTCCTACTTTCTTCAATTTCAGCCTGGATTTTGCAATAAGGAGCTGATGATCTGAGTCATAGTTAGCTCCAGGTCTTGTTTTTGATGACTGTGTAGAACTGCAAAGAATATAATCAGTCTGATTACAGTATCGACCATCTGGTGATAGCCATGTGTAGAGTTGTCTCTTGTGTATGTTGGAAGAGGATGTTTGCTATGACCAGTGTGTTCTCCTTGCAGAGCTCTGTTAGCCTTTGTTGTGCTTCATTTTGTACTCCAAGGCCAAACTTGCCTGTTACTCCAGGTATTTCTTGACCTTCTGCTTTTGCATTCAGTCCCCTGTGACGGGGACATCTTTTTCTTGGTGTTAGCTCTAAAAGGCCTTGTAGGTCTTCATAGAAATGTACGACTTAAGCTTCTTTGGCTTTAGTGGTTGGGGCATAGAGTTGGATTACTGTGATGTTCGATGATTTGCCTTGGGATGAACTGAGATCATTCTGTAATTTTTGAGATTGCACCCAAGTTGCTGCATTTCAGACTCTCTTATTGACTATGAGGGCTACTCCATTTCTTCTAAGGAACTCTTGCCCATAGCAGTAGATAATGGTCATCTGAGTTAAATTTGCCCATTCCTGTCCACTTTAGTTCACTGGTTCCTAAGGTTTTGATGTTCATTCTTGCCATCTCCTGCTTGACCATGCCCTGTTTACCTTGATTCATGGACCTAACATTCCATGTTCCTAATGCAGTATTGTTCTTTTTTTTTTTTTTTAAAGATTTATTTATTTATTTATTTATTTATTTATTTATTTTGGTGGGGGTGGGGTGGGGAGGGAGGGGAGCAGACGGGCCACTTCTATTGGTCTTTCATTTGTCCATTTTCATCCATCTTTTTTCTTTGACCCGTGTGGGCCTCCCATCGCGGTGGCATCTGTCGTTGCTGAGCACCGGCTCTGAGCTCTGGCTCAGTAATTGGACATATTGGTCCAGCACATGGGATCTTCCCAGGCCAGGGCTCGAACCAGCGCCCCTTGCACTGCAGGGCGGTGTCCTTACCCACTGGACCACCAGGGAAGCCCTGCAGTATTGTTCTTTACAGCATCTTACTTTACTTTCCTCCCCAGACATATCCATAACTGAGCATTGTTTCCGCTTTGGCCCAACCTCTTCATTCTTTCTGGAGCTATTTCTCTGCCCTTCCTCAATGGCATATTGGACACTTATCAACCTCAAGGGCTCATCTTCCGGTGTTATATCTTTCTGCATTTTCCATGAACAATATGAGTAGTATGATTGGGGATAAGTGTCCAGAATATATAAAGAATTCTTGCATTTTGGTAATGAAGAGAACAAACACCTGGATTAAAAAATGGACAGAGGGGGCTTCCTTGCTGGTCCAGTGGCTACAGAGTCTGCCTTGCAGTGACACGGGTTCAATCCCTGGCCCGGGAAGATCCCATGTGCTGTAGAGCAGCTGGACCTGTGTGTCCAATTATGAGCCAGCACTGTGGAGCAGATGTGCTCAGAGCTGGAGCTCTTCAATGAGAGATGACTGCAATAGGAGGCCCACACATGCCAGAGAATGAAGATGGATGAAAATAAATAGATAAAAAAAATCAATAAGAGGCCAAAATTAATTTTTTTTAAAAAATGGACAAAGGACATCAAGAGCCATTTCTCCAACAAATACACAAATAGTCAACAAGCATCTGAAAGAATGTTCAGAATCACTAATCATCAAGGAAATGCAAATCCAAACCACAGTGGTAAATCGCATCACACCAGTTAGGATGAACATTATCAAAATAGTAGAAAATACAGTAATGTCTTATAATAACATATAATGGAAAAGAATATGAAAAAGTAATATGTATATAACAGTCATCTTGTTGTAAATCTGAAGTTAATACATTGTAAACCAATTATACTTAAGTGAAATAAAAAGTTTAAAAAAGACTAGAAAATAACAAGTGTTGGTAAGGATGTTGAGAAATTGGAACTTTGTGTACTGTTAGTGGGAATGTAAAATAGTGCAGTTACTATAGAAAACTTGTGGAGGTACTTCAAAAAATCGGGAAAAACATAACCAGATGATATAGCCATATTCCATTTGTGAGTCTATATTCAAATGGAAACATCTCAAAGGAGTGCTTGTTAGTCCATGTTCACTGCAGCATTATTCACAATAGCCAAGAGGTGGAAGCAGCCTGAGTGTGTATTGATGGATAAATAGATGAAGAAAATTTGGCGTATGTAAAATATTATTCATCTTTGTAAAAGAAGGAAATTTTCTTGTATACTGTGACTTGATGAACCTTGAGGATTTCAAGTAAACTAGTCACAAAAAGCACTACATGGTTCCACCTATACAGAATATACAAAGTTGCCAGACTCTTAGAAACACAGCATATGTAATGTAGGCTCAGAGCAGCCAAGGATGACGGGAGAGGGTTATTCCGTGATGGTAGAGTTCCAGTTTTGAAAGATGAAAAGATTTTAGAGAACTGTTGCACAGAAATTTGCATATAGTTAACACTACCATGCTGTACAGTTAAAAACGATTAGGATATTATTTCCCCTAATTTAAAAAGATAACCAGCTTTTTCAAACATCACCTTCAGTAGTTCTTTTGATAAGATGGTCAAAAATTCCACACAGTTTTTTTTTTTTTTTTAGTTCTGGCCTCTTTTATTGGTCCTTCATTTATTTATTTGCATCTATCTTAATTCTTTGGCCTGTGTGGGCCTCCCATCACAGTGGCCTCTCTCATCGCAGAGCACTGACTCTGGGCACATGCACTCCAGAGCGCTGGCTCATAATTGGACACACCAGTCCAGCTGCTGTGGTCACGTGGGCTCTTCCCGGGCCAGGGATGGAATCGGTGCCCCTTGCACTGCAAGGTGGACTCTTTACCCACTGGACCACCAGGGAAGCCTCACACACATTTTTGAGGAAGATAGTGAATTTGGCCATGTAGCTATTTTAATATTGAAAATGGAAGAGAAAGCAACATTTTTTGGCATATTATGCTTTATTATTTCAAGAAAGGTAAAAATGCACTGAAACACAAAGACTTGTGTCATATGTAGAGAAGGTGCTGTGACTAGTCAAACATGTCAAAAGTGATTTGTGAAGTTCCATGCTGGAGATTCTTTGCAAACTGATGCTGCATAGTCAGAAGCTGATAGAGATCAAATTGAGGCCTTAATTGAGGACAATCACTGTTATACTGTGTGGAGACAACCAACATGCCCTTTTCCCCGAAAAGCTGATCAGAGATCAAATTTGCCATACTTTCATGTGTGATTCACAATAGCCAAGAGGTGGAAGCAGCCTGAGTGTGTATTGATGGATAAATAGATGAAGAAAATTTGGCGTATGTAAAATATTATTCATCTTTGTAAAAGAAGGAAATTTTCTTGTATACTGTGACTTGATGAACCTTGAGGATTTCAAGTAAACTAGTCACAAAAAGCACTACATGGTTCCACCTATACAGAATATACAAAGTTGCCAGACTCTTAGAAACACAGCATATGTAATGTAGGCTCAGAGCAGCCAAGGATGACGGGAGAGGGTTATTCCGTGATGGTAGAGTTCCAGTTTTGAAAGATGAAAAGATTTTAGAGAACTGTTGCACAGAAATTTGCATATAGTTAACACTACCATGCTGTACAGTTAAAAACGATTAGGATATTATTTCCCCTAATTTAAAAAGATAACCAGCTTTTTCAAACATCACCTTCAGTAGTTCTTTTGATAAGATGGTCAAAAATTCCACACAGTTTTTTTTTTTTTTTTAGTTCTGGCCTCTTTTATTGGTCCTTCATTTATTTATTTGCATCTATCTTAATTCTTTGGCCTGTGTGGGCCTCCCATCACAGTGGCCTCTCTCATCGCAGAGCACTGACTCTGGGCACATGCACTCCAGAGCGCTGGCTCATAATTGGACACACCAGTCCAGCTGCTGTGGTCACGTGGGCTCTTCCCGGGCCAGGGATGGAATCGGTGCCCCTTGCACTGCAAGGTGGACTCTTTACCCACTGGACCACCAGGGAAGCCTCACACACATTTTTGAGGAAGATAGTGAATTTGGCCATGTAGCTATTTTAATATTGAAAATGGAAGAGAAAGCAACATTTTTTGGCATATTATGCTTTATTATTTCAAGAAAGGTAAAAATGCACTGAAACACAAAGACTTGTGTCATATGTAGAGAAGGTGCTGTGACTAGTCAAACATGTCAAAAGTGATTTGTGAAGTTCCATGCTGGAGATTCTTTGCAAACTGATGCTGCATAGTCAGAAGCTGATAGAGATCAAATTGAGGCCTTAATTGAGGACAATCACTGTTATACTGTGTGGGAGACAACCAACATGCTCCAAATATCCAAATCAAGCACTGAAAATCATTTGTGCCAGCTTGGTTGTGTTAATCGATTTGATGTTTTGATTTCACATAAATTAAGTGAAAAAAACCTTGACCATACTTTCATGTGTGATTCTACTTAAACATAACAAAACATTCAGTTTTTAAAAGGAATTGTGATAGGCAATGAATGATGGATACAGTACAGTGCTATAGAATGGAAGAGACTGTGGGGAAAATGAAGTGAGCCACCACCAACCACACCAAAGACTGGCCTTCATCCAAAGAAGTTGATGTTGTGTATGTGAAAGGGTTGGAAGGGAGTCCTCTACTATGAACTCCTTCCAGAGCAATTCATTCCAATAAGTAGAGCTCCAAATTAGACTAACTGAAATTCTCTTAATGGAAAAATATTCAGTCTTTGGAAGACCATAAAAGGTACCTGGAACAGTTCTTTTTAGATAAAAAATTGGGGGAAGATGGAATTGCAAAGTTGCCTGAAGAATGGCAGAAGGTAGTGAAACAAAACAGTGAATATGTTGTTCAATAAAGTCCTTGATGAAGATGAAAAATGTGGCTTTTATTTTTTACTTTAAAATCAAAGAAACTCTTTGGCCAGCTCATTGGATGAAAGCACCAAGGAGTTGACAAAGGTTTTACTGGAGGGAGCGGAAGTACAGTTGTGAAAAGGTCCACACAGAAGTGAATGCTTTTCTTTTTTCTAATCTCCCTCCAGGAGGTCTGTCAAGCCTGTTCTCTTTGCTGAGGCGCTTAACCCAAGATCTAATTAGGACCACAAGCCCCCCTTAAACCAAGCAAAGTTTTGTCTGTACACATTTCTGGGAGGAGGTGTATGACCAGAGTGAGTCAATGTGCTATGAGGAGAGTTCAGGCAGTGGTGGGCTGTTGCCATGACTTTTAAAAAATGTACTTGATCACAGCAGACCTTTGTAATATTTTCTGGCAATTTGTCTTGTATCTACCTTCACACTTGGAATTCACTTGTCTTATTTTAAAATTGTAATCTATATTCTTATTTTAGCAAGGAACTAGCTTCAGCTGAGCAAAATAAAAATCATATAAATAATGAGCTAAAAAGGAAGGAAGAGCAGTTGTCCAGCTATGAAGACAAACTGTTTGATGTTTGTGGTAGCCAGGATTTTGAAAGTGACTTAGACAGACTTAAAGAAGACATTGAAAAATCCTCAAAACAACGAGGTGAGTCACCCACTTTGTAGTTTCAGGGCATTTTTCATGTTTTTTAATTTTTGTTCACAGGTAACCATTAAGGATGGGAGATTTAAAAACTGGATTCTGGAGCTAGGTGGCTCAAGTTTCAGTGCTGGTTCTACAACCTGCTTGCTGTGTGACTTTGGACAGATACCTGAAACTTTTCTATACTTTAGATTCATTATTGCCTGAGGCCATAATAGCCTAGGATGTTAGGGAGAAGTAAGTGAGATTATAGTTTCTGGCACATAATGAGCTCTAAAAGTTATGTTATACTTGTCATGTTACCAGAAGATTATTTATACATATCTGAGTGTATTGTGCCCTTGGGAAGATTTAAATATCAGAATTTTGATTTCTTTCATGGTGTGTTTATAGAGCAGGGAGTGTGGTTATGTATTTACAGAAAAGGATATAACTATTGACAAAATTATTCTCTATGCTTCTCATTGGGAGTATATGTATTTATTTTTTAAATAGCCATGCTGGCTGGAGCTACGGCAGTCTACTCCCAATTCATCACTCAGCTGACAGATGAAAACCAGTCGTGTTGCCCTGTCTGTCAGAGGAGTTTTCAGACAGAAGCTGAATTACAAGAAGTCATCAGCGATTTGCAGTCTAAGCTGAGGCTTGCTCCAGATAAGCTCAAGTCGACAGAATCGGAGCTAAAGAAAAAAGAAAAGCGGCGCGATGAAATGTTGGGACTGGTGCCCGTGAGGTGAGACTGGCAATTTCTTGTTTCTGTACCTGTATAGCTGCCCTGCAGGAGGTGCCTGTCCACTGTCTAGCATACAGTGGGTGTTTGGTAGCAAGGGTTGAGGAAATAAAGGTTAGTGCAGGAATCCAAGCCAGTACACACATCTTGTGTTAATTTTATGAAATAAGAAGAAAAAATTAGTATTATTATTATTATTTTCAAAGTAAGCTTGTAACTACTCACAGGGTAAGATCCAATCTTTATGTGAGAGAGACTGAGTGAGTGAGTGAGTGAGTGTGTGTGTGCATGCATGCATTTCATTCCTGAGCCTTGACTTGAAAGCGGAAATTTTGACAGATCTTGTAACTGTTTGCTGATGTGTCACTTTCTAAACCCAGCAAAAGAAAATATGGATGCCCCCTTAAGAGTCACCCACTTTGTAGTTTCAGGGCATTTTCATGTTTTTTAATTTTTGTTCACAGGTAACCATTAAGGATGGGAGATTTAAAAACTGGATTCTGGAGCTAGGTGGCTCAAGTTTCAGTGCTGGTTCTACAACCTGCTTGCTGTGTGACTTTGGACAGATACCTGAAACTTTTCTATACTTTAGATTCATTATTGCCTGAGGCCATAATAGCCTAGGATGTTAGGGAGAAGTAAGTGAGATTATAGTTTCTGGCACATAATGAGCTCTAAAAGTTATGTTATACTTGTCATGTTACCAGAAGATTATTTATACATATCTGAGTGTATTGTGCCCTTGGGAAGATTTAAATATCAGAATTTTGATTTCTTTCATGGTGTGTTTATAGAGCAGGGAGTGTGGTTATGTATTTACAGAAAAGGATATAACTATTGACAAAATTATTCTCTATGCTTCTCATTGGGAGTATATGTATTTATTTTTTAAATAGCCATGCTGGCTGGAGCTACGGCAGTCTACTCCCAATTCATCACTCAGCTGACAGATGAAAACCAGTCGTGTTGCCCTGTCTGTCAGAGGAGTTTTCAGACAGAAGCTGAATTACAAGAAGTCATCAGCGATTTGCAGTCTAAGCTGAGGCTTGCTCCAGATAAGCTCAAGTCGACAGAATCGGAGCTAAAGAAAAAAGAAAAGCGGCGCGATGAAATGTTGGGACTGGTGCCCGTGAGGTGAGACTGGCAATTTCTTGTTTCTGTACCTGTATAGCTGCCCTGCAGGAGGTGCCTGTCCACTGTCTAGCATACAGTGGGTGTTTGGTAGCAAGGGTTGAGGAAATAAAGGTTAGTGCAGGAATCCAAGCCAGTACACACATCTTGTGTTAATTTTATGAAATAAGAAGAAAAAATTAGTATTATTATTATTATTTTCAAAGTAAGCTTGTAACTACTCACAGGGTAAGATCCAATCTTTATGTGAGAGAGACTGAGTGAGTGAGTGAGTGAGTGTGTGTGTGCATGCATGCATTTCATTCCTGAGCCTTGACTTGAAAGCGGAAATTTTGACAGATCTTGTAACTGTTTGCTGATGTGTCACTTTCTAAACCCAGCAAAAGAAAATATGGATGCCCCCTTAAGAGACAAATTTTAGACTTACTTTTGTTTTTCTCACTTCCAGAAAGAATGGATTATATATTTTCATTTCTGTTGTTTATTTTTCCCTCTCTTGTATAAGGAATTCAGATGATGGTCCTTTTATAAAGAAAATCAAGTCAGAAAGTATGTGAACGTTGCCTTGGAGTTTCCCAAAACCTAGAGCACAAAGGTGGTCACAGAGCCCAGTAAGACATGACATTCTTTGTAAGGAAAAGACTCTCAGGATTAGATGTAGAAATCTAGGCTTGTTAAAGGACTTACTTGGTTCAAACAAATGCATTAGTTAGGAAGAAAGAAGCCAGTGGACTACAGAATGAGAGTAGGATTTTGAGAGGAGAAGGAGAGATGTGAAGCACGAGGAAGTTGATTTGACTCACTGAAGAGAAGGAAAGGAGAGAGGGAAATTAGACCAGTGTGTGTACAGGATAGAGGAGAGTACGACCTGTGCTGCCAGAGAAACATACTTGGAGTCTCAGAACTGGGTTGTTGTGATTAGTTCCCATAAGTAGGGAAGATAGAGGTGCATGATTTTCAGGCCTAGTTGCAGCTGTCCCTGAGCAATAGGGAGCCATCCTGAGGGATTTAATGAAAAATGTGCTTTAGGAAAATCAACCTAATGTTAATACATTGAATGGATAAGAGTGAGGAAAACTCTAAAAGTGAAAAAATCAAGAGAGTATGTTGTCTTGGAAAACTGAAGAGAAGTGTTCCCAGTGATCCTTGCCTCCTGGTATTCACACTCTTGCATAGTTGCCTCTCCTGTAGCAGGATGTATCTGAATACCCAATAAAATGCAACAGAGGTGGTCACGTGTCCCTTCCAGGATCTGGTTATTTAAGGCGCTGTAGCTTCCTGCTCTCCTTTTCTTTCTCTTGGATCTGGAGGAAGCCAGCTGCCATGTTGTGAGCAGCCCTGTGGAGGGACCCTCTTGGCAAGCCCCTGAGGCCTTTGAACAACCACATGAAAGTGTACCATCAGGAAGCAGATTCTCCAGCAGTCATGCCTTCAGATGATGATAGCTCACAGCTTGGCTGCACCTTCCGTAACACACCTTGAGTCAGAACTACCCAGAGAGTTGTGGATCCTCTGTCTCACTTCCAGAAAGAATGGATTATATATTTTCATTTCTGTTGTTTATTTTTCCTCTCTTGTATAAGGAATTCAGATGATGGTCCTTTTATAAAGAAAATCAAGTCAGAAAGTATGTGAACGTTGCCTTGGAGTTTCCCAAAACCTAGAGCACAAAGGTGGTCACAGAGCCCAGTAAGACATGACATTCTTTGTAAGGAAAAGACTCTCAGGATTAGATGTAGAAATCTAGGCTTGTTAAAGGACTTACTTGGTTCAAACAAATGCATTAGTTAGGAAGAAAGAAGCCAGTGGACTACAGAATGAGAGTAGGATTTTGAGAGGAGAAGGAGAGATGTGAAGCACGAGGAAGTTGATTTGACTCACTGAAGAGAAGGAAAGGAGAGAGGGAAATTAGACCAGTGTGTGTACAGGATAGAGGAGAGTACGACCTGTGCTGCCAGAGAAACATACTTGGAGTCTCAGAACTGGGTTGTTGTGATTAGTTCCCATAAGTAGGGAAGATAGAGGTGCATGATTTTCAGGCCTAGTTGCAGCTGTCCCTGAGCAATAGGGAGCCATCCTGAGGGATTTAATGAAAAATGTGCTTTAGGAAAATCAACCTAATGTTAATACATTGAATGGATAAGAGTGAGGAAAACTCTAAAAGTGAAAAATCAAGAGAGTATGTTGTCTTGGAAAACTGAAGAGAAGTGTTCCCAGTGATCCTTGCCTCCTGGTATTCACACTCTTGCATAGTTGCCTCTCCTGTAGCAGGATGTATCTGAATACCCAATAAAATGCAACAGAGGTGGTCACGTGTCCCTTCCAGGATCTGGTTATTTAAGGCGCTGTAGCTTCCTGCTCTCCTTTTCTTTCTCTTGGATCTGGAGGAAGCCAGCTGCCATGTTGTGAGCAGCCCTGTGGAGGGACCCTCTTGGCAAGCCCCTGAGGCCTTTGAACAACCACATGAAAGTGTACCATCAGGAAGCAGATTCTCCAGCAGTCATGCCTTCAGATGATGATAGCTCACAGCTTGGCTGCACCTTCCGTAACACACCTTGAGTCAGAACTACCCAGAGAGTTGTTGATCCTCTGTCTGTGGGAGACAAGTGCTGTTGTTTAAGCTGCTGAGTTTTAGGGTATTTTGTTAAGCTGCAATAGATAAGTAATACAATTATCAAGGATAAAAATCAGATTCTTGGGGGCTACAGAGAGCATATCGTAAGGAGACGAAAGCAATAGTTTGAGGATGAAAGGGAAAGGAATAAGGCAGGATCTTAGAAAGATTAAGTGAAAGATAAAAGAAGTTGGTAGAAAGTACATGTAGTTCTGTGTTAAACTGATGAATTAGAGCAGAAATCAACATTGTATTATATTTTAGGACCCGTGCCAACACAGCTCCCCTTGTCAGAGTATGGTGCATACCTTATTCATTGTTGTGCCTCTATAATTCTTTGCATATTATAAGTTTGTTAAGTATTTGCTGAATGAATGAGAACTATAGTACCTTTTCCATGTGGTTTTGCTCTTTTTTTTTTTTTGGCCGCTTCTATCGATCTTTCATTTATTTATCTTTGTACTTTGGCCTGTGTGGGCCTCCCATTGCAGTGGCCTCACGCATTGCAGAGCACCGACTCTGGGTGCATGCGCTCCAGAGCTCTGACTCGGTAGTTGGACACATCGGTCCAGCCGCTCCGCGGCACGTGGGTTCTTCCCAGGCCAGGGATCGAACCGGCACCCTCTACACTGCAAGGTGGTGTCCTTACCCATTGGACCACCGGGTAAGCCCCCCATGTGGTTAATGCTGCACAACAAACCTCCTCAGAACTTAGTAC
Organism: Tragulus kanchil; assembly: GCA_022376925.1. Classification (NCBI taxonomy): domain Eukaryota; kingdom Metazoa; phylum Chordata; class Mammalia; order Artiodactyla; family Tragulidae; genus Tragulus; species Tragulus kanchil. The sequence goes on along the minus strand of JAIOJX010000029.1, from coordinate 47,419,747 downwards.
CTTACAAAAAGGATTTATTGTGATCTTCAATGGTTCTGTGGGATTATTGGGCGTAGCTAAGTGGTCCTCACTTGGGGCATTTCATGCAGTTACAGTCAGATGTTAGCTGCAGTCATTTCAAGGCTCTGCTGGCCTGGATGTTCAGAATGGTTCACTCATGGCTGGCAGTGATTTGCCTGGGAGCTCACCTGGGTGTCACACAGAATGCCTCACTTGGCTTCCACCTTGGTGGTCTTGGAGCTTGTGAGCAGCCCTGTGGAGGGACCCTCTTGGCAAGCCCGGGTTAAAAAGGCCATCAGGAAGCAGATTCTCCAGCAGTCATGCCTTCAGATGATGATAGCTCACAGCTTGGCTGCACCTTCCGTAACACACCTTGAGTCAGAACTACCCAGAGAGTTGTTGATCCTCTGTCTGTGGGAGACAAGTGCTGTTGTTTAAGCTGCTGAGTTTTAGGGTATTTTGTTAAGCTGCAATAGATAAGTAATACAATTATCAAGGATAAAAATCAGATTCTTGGGGGCTACAGAGAGCATATCGTAAGGAGCCGAAAGCAATAGTTTGAGGATGAAAGGGAAAGGAATAAGGCAGGATCTTAGAAAGATTAAGTGAAAGATAAAAGAAGTTGGTAGAAAGTACATGTAGTTCTGTGTTAAACTGATGAATTAGAGCAGAAATCAACATTGTATTATATTTTAGGACCCGTGCCAACACAGCTCCCCTTGTCAGAGTATGGTGCATACCTTATTCATTGTTGTGCCTCTATAATTCTTTGCATATTATAAGTTTGTTAAGTATTTGCTGAATGAATGAGAACTATAGTACCTTTTCCATGTGGTTTTGCTCTTTTTTTTTTTTTGGCCGCTTCTATCGATCTTTCATTTATTTATCTTTGTACTTTGGCCTGTGTGGGCCTCCCATTGCAGTGGCCTCACGCATTGCAGAGCACCGACTCTGGGTGCATGCGCTCCAGAGCTCTGACTCGGTAGTTGGACACATCGGTCCAGCCGCTCCGCGGCACGTGGGTTCTTCCCAGGCCAGGGATCGAACCGGCACCCTCTACACTGCAAGGTGGTGTCCTTACCCATTGGACCACCGGGTAAGCCCCCCATGTGGTTAATGCTGCACAACAAACCTCCTCAGAACTTAGTACCTTACAAAAAGGATTTATTGTGATCTTCAATGGTTCTGTGGGATTATTGGGCGTAGCTAAGTGGTCCTCACTTGGGGCATTTCATGCAGTTACAGTCAGATGTTAGCTGCAGTCATTTCAAGGCTCTGCTGGCCTGGATGTTCAGAATGGTTCACTCATGGCTGGCAGTGATTTGCCTGGGAGCTCACCTGGGTGTCACACAGAATGCCTCACTTGGCTTCCACCTGTGTCTTGGGCTTGTGGCAGGATAGGAGCTACATTACCACAGCAAATATTTAAGAGCAAATGTGTGAAGTCCTGGTCTCAGACACCGTCATAATGTTCTTCTGCTGTTTTTTATTGATTAGATTAGTCACGGAGGCTGCCAAGTTCAATGAGAACACAGATTCCACCTCTCGATGGAAAGAATTTCAAAGTATTTGTGGCCAACTTAAGTCCACATAGTTCCCCACTATCAGGAGTGGCACCTGTGTACCATTCTGGTTACCAGACACAAAGTAAGATATAAACTGAAACTAAAAAAGCAAATACATAGTCTGTCAAGTGATGATCAGCACCATTCAGAAAAATACAGCGAGATAATAGTAAGCACCTGAGCAGCGGTTGGAGGGGTGTTGCTCTTTAAGGTAGCGTTTGAGCAAAGACCTGAGTAGAGCGAGGGCACCAGCCATGCGGTTGTCTGGAAGAGCATTCCAGGCAGTATGCAATTCTTGAGGTATGTTTGATCTGAAGGCCTAAGGAGACAGTGGTTGAAGATGCTCAGAGAGGTGGTCAGGAGCGAGATATTTCTTACCCTCTTTGAGGAAATGTATATTTTCATTTAAAAGCCCAGATTTGCCAATGTTTATGTAAGACAGCATGAATGAAATCTCAGATGAAAATATACCTGTTTGTCATTTTTCTTAGTATTGACTTCAGCTTGTTTTTTATAGCGCCTCATTTAAATAAAAGCTCAGTTGTTATTTTTCCACCTTTTTTTTTTACTGGACTGTATGTGTTGGTCCCTTTTACATAAAATTTCCTTGGAAAGAATGTGGTCACAAATTGAGTTTCAAATAAAACAAGAAGAATTTATTGTGATCTTCAATGGTTCTGTGGGATTATTGGGCGTAGCTAAGTGGTCCTCACTTGGGGCATTTCATGCAGTTACAGTCAGATGTTAGCTGCAGTCATTTCAAGGCTCTGCTGGCCTGGATGTTCAGAATGGTTCACTCATGGCTGGCAGTGATTTGCCTGGGAGCTCACCTGGGTGTCACACAGAATGCCTCACTTGGCTTCCACCTGTGTCTTGGGCTTGTGGCAGGATAGGAGCTACATTACCACAGCAAATATTTAAGAGCAAATGTGTGAAGTCCTGGTCTCAGACACCGTCATAATGTTCTTCTGCTGTTTTTTATTGATTAGATTAGTCACGGAGGCTGCCAAGTTCAATGAGAACACAGATTCCACCTCTCGATGGAAAGAATTTCAAAGTATTTGTGGCCAACTTAAGTCCACATAGTTCCCCACTATCAGGAGTGGCACCTGTGTACCATTCTGGTTACCAGACACAAAGTAAGATATAAACTGAAACTAAAAAAGCAAATACATAGTCTGTCAAGTGATGATCAGCACCATTCAGAAAAATACAGCGAGATAATAGTAAGCACCTGAGCAGCGGTTGGAGGGGTGTTGCTCTTTAAGGTAGCGTTTGAGCAAAGACCTGAGTAGAGCGAGGGCACCAGCCATGCGGTTGTCTGGAAGAGCATTCCAGGCAGTATGCAATTCTTGAGGTATGTTTGATCTGAAGGCCTAAGGAGACAGTGGTTGAAGATGCTCAGAGAGGTGGTCAGGAGCGAGATATTTCTTACCCTCTTTGAGGAAATGTATATTTTCATTTAAAAGCCCAGATTTGCCAATGTTTATGTAAGACAGCATGAATGAAATCTCAGATGAAAATATACCTGTTTGTCATTTTTCTTAGTATTGACTTCAGCTTGTTTTTTATAGCGCCTCATTTAAATAAAAGCTCAGTTGTTATTTTTCCACCTTTTTTTTTTACTGGACTGTATGTGTTGGTCCCTTTTACATAAAATTTCCTTGGAAAAAGAATGTGGTCACAAATTGAGTTTCTGAAAAATTTATAAAACAAAAGAAGAATTCCTAATAGATCTTAGTAATCATTCTCTCAGGAAGGTAAGTCTTAGGTAATCATCAAAAAGGAAGGACCACATCAGTAAGGGTTTTTTGGTGTGTGTGTGTATGTAAATGTGAAAATGGGGTTAAATTGAACGGATACATGTAGTTCTCCACAAAGATGTCCCGGTCAGGTGGATGCTTGACTGTCATTAGACTGTCATAACTTTGTCACTTTTTAGGTAGTGGGCACATAACCTAAGACCAACTTCTGGTCCATAACACCAGGAAATAATGTGAGCATGAATTGCTCATATTCTAAATGTGTTCATGTATTTTCAGGGAATTTTTTTCTTTGCTGTAAAGGATTACAGGTCGTCTGTGTCCACAGATCATTTCAGATTGGCATTTCTTGATCATAGTGTGGACTTTCAAAAGATCATTAAGAGTGTAATATCTAATCCTTGAGTTTCTAGTTTATTATGATTCCCACTAGAAACCAGTTTAATTTGTTATAGTAATTTGGCTTTGATTAAGAATTTGAAATTTTTCTGAGGTTAGCTTAATAGCTTTTTATTTTTCCTTTCAAATACAAGTTTTGTTGTTTCTGAGGTATCAACAAAAATGGGTTTGAGATCAGTTCCTTCCACAGGGGTGGTCATTCATTTGCTAGAGTAGCAGAGTCGCAGAGAGTTGGACACATTGAACAACTGACCAACAACAGAGTAGCAGCAGTAAAATGAGTTTAACAACTTTTGCACCATAAACTCATGTAACATTTACCTGAGTGGTTTCTTTCCTTGCTCCCTCTTTTCTTTCTTTCTTTCTTTCTTTCTTTCTTTATTTACTTGGCTCTGCTGGGTCTTAGTTTTGGGACCTGGAATCTTTAGTTGCAGCATGTGAGATCTAGTTCCCTGACCAGGGATCAAACCCAGGCCCCCTGCATTGGGAGCACAGAGTCTTAGCCACTGGGCCACCAGGGAAATCCCTCCTTGCTCCCTCTTTTCTTTCCTTCTTTTCTTCTCTCCTTTCATCATTTAAAAAAATTTTATTTTGAAATAATTTTAGACTCACAAAATTTATAAAAATAGTAGAGTTCACATATATACTTAACCCAGTTTCTCCTGATGTTCACAATTTATGTAACCGTAATATGGCTATCAAAATCAAGAAATTACCTTTGGTGTAATTCTGTTAAACTACAAACCACATTTGAATTTTAGCAGTCTTTCTATTAATAACCCTTTTCTGTTTCAGGGTCCATGTGTGTATGTAAATGTGAAAATGGGGTTAAATTGAACGGATACATGTAGTTCTCCACAAAGATGTCCCGGTCAGGTGGATGCTTGACTGTCATTAGACTGTCATAACTTTGTCACTTTTTAGGTAGTGGGCACATAACCTAAGACCAACTTCTGGTCCATAACACCAGGAAATAATGTGAGCATGAATTGCTCATATTCTAAATGTGTTCATGTATTTTCAGGAATTTTTTGTTTGCTGTAAAGGATTACAGGTCGTCTGTGTCCACAGATCATTTCAGATTGGCATTTCTTGATCATAGTGTGGACTTTCAAAAGATCATTAAGAGTGTAATATCTAATCCTTGAGTTTCTAGTTTATTATGATTCCCACTAGAAACCAGTTTAATTTGTTATAGTAATTTGGCTTTGATTAAGAATTTGAAATTTTTCTGAGGTTAGCTTAATAGCTTTTTATTTTTCCTTTCAAATACAAGTTTTGTTGTTTCTGAGGTATCAACAAAAATGGGTTTGAGATCAGTTCCTTCCACAGGGGTGGTCATTCATTTGCTAGAGTAGCAGAGTCGCAGAGAGTTGGACACATTGAACAACTGACCAACAACAGAGTAGCAGCAGTAAAATGAGTTTAACAACTTTTGCACCATAAACTCATGTAACATTTACCTGAGTGGTTTCTTTCCTTGCTCCCTCTTTTCTTTCTTTCTTTCTTTCTTTCTTTCTTTCTTTATTTACTTGGCTCTGCTGGGTCTTAGTTTTGGGACCTGGAATCTTTAGTTGCAGCATGTGAGATCTAGTTCCCTGACCAGGGATCAAACCCAGGCCCCCTGCATTGGGAGCACAGAGTCTTAGCCACTGGGCCACCAGGGAAATCCCTCCTTGCTCCCTCTTTTCTTTCCTTCTTTTCTTCTCTCCTTTCATCATTTAAAAAAATTTTATTTTGAAATAATTTTAGACTCACAAAATTTATAAAAATAGTAGAGTTCACATATATACTTAACCCAGTTTCTCCTGATGTTCACAATTTATGTAACCGTAATATGGCTATCAAAATCAAGAAATTACCTTTGGTGTAATTCTGTTAAACTACAAACCACATTTGAATTTTAGCAGTCTTTCTATTAATAACCCTTTTCTGTTTCAGGGTCCAGCTCAGGATCTTCACATTGCATGTATTGTACTTGTTATTAATATTTCTCTTTAGACTCCTGTAGTCTATCATAGTTCTTTGTCTTTTATGATCTTAACACTTCTGATTAGTATGGTCAGATAATTTGTAAAATATCTTTTCAGTTGGCAGACAGCATAGTAAAAATTGTTGTTTTCAAGATCTATCAATAGGTCCTAAAATGAGTGGACAAAGGTTTGAGGAGAAACAGAATGTTTACATTGTCTTCAGTGTATTTCTCCTAAGATACTTGGTGATTGCGTAGAGAAAAATAGTAGCTTTGCAGGGGATAAGTCTGGCTGACTCTGTCTTAACTAAGTAAGGGTAACATACTGACATCATGTATCCACTGATACGATGCTCTGAGAAGGCTACATCACTTCTGTAGTATTCTTGCCCAAAATATATAACCTCAGTCTCCTTATGAAGAAACATTAGATTGCTTATTTTTAATTATGTGTTTTCTGTGAAGGCAAAGCATAATTGATCTGAAGGAGAAGGAAATACCAGAATTAAGAAACAAGCTGCAGAATGTGAACAGAGACATTCAGCGCCTAAAGAATGACATAGAAGAACAGGAAACACTGTTGGGTACAGTCATACCTGAGGAAGAAAGTGCTAAAGTGTGTCTGACAGATGTTACAATTATGGAGCGGCTCCAGGTAAGGTTACTGCAGTTTAATGCGGAATAGAACTTGTTTCATGGTGGTTTGAATGTGAAATGTGACTGTTGAAGATGGTAGCTAGTCTTCTGGTACACACTGTGTTTAGAATTACCTACTCTGAATTTCTGAATTTCAGTTACTACTCTGAGTAGTCTCAGGGAGTAGCTGCTTAGTTTGTATTTCTGAGTTTAGATTTTTTTATATATACATAGGATAAGATGATTTTGTTTTACTTTTTTAGTCTTTTTCCTTTTCTTTGCGTGCTCAGTTGTGTCTGACTCTTTGTGACCCCACGCACTGTAGGCCCCACCAGGCTTCTCTGTCCGTGGGATTTTTTCAGGCAAGAATACTGGAGTGGATTGCCATGTCCTCCTCCAAGGGATTTCTCAGCCCAGAGATCGAACCTGCATCTCTTGTGTCTCTTGTATTGCCAAGCGGGTTCTTTCCCACTGAGCCACCTGGGAATCCTCCTTTTATTTATATCATTTAAATTAATTTTGTCATAAAATTAATTTCATTTTTATCCGATTAAAATCTGTTAAAGTTATATTTGAAAGCAGTTACAACATTAACTTTTTAAAAATAATTAAAAGCATTTAATTTAAAGATTTTGAATAATGGTAAAACCATAAATTTCTTAAATGACATTGATTTATTCTTAAGATGGAACTTAAAGATGTTGAAAGAAAAATTGCACAGCAAGCAGCTAAACTCCAAGGACTAGATTTGGATCGAAGTGTTCAACAAGTAAACCAGGAAAAACAAGAAAAACAACACAAATTAGATACAGGTAATAGAGTTTCCTCATGAAGAGTTCAACATTCCTGGCATATGCTTTTTACCCTAAATTTTATAATGATTGTGTGGACAAGGAATAGTTTTCCAGTCCTTGGTGTATTGACTTTCTTTTCTGAAAAGCATCACTTCTCTGTTTCCTTTCTTTATAGAACAGACTTTGAATGATGAGTAATAGATAAGCTGTACTCTTTCTCAGTCATACCTGCCCTGTGAGCTCTCCTGTGGGTGTGGGGACAGCAAGCAGGTTTGGGAGCTGGATAGATTCCTGTGGCATTTTTCTGGTAGTGGATGGAACCCACAGAAACTCAGCCTTTTTTTTTTTTTTTTTAAATTTTGACCTCTTTCATTGTTTTCTTGTTTGTTTTATTTTCATCCATCTTTATTCTTTGGCCTATGTGGGCCTCCCATTACAGTAGCCGCTCTCATTGCAGAGCACTGGCTCTGGGTGCGTGTGCTCCAGAGTGCAGGCTCCTAATTGGACACACTGGTCCAGCCACTCCACAGCACATGGGATCTTCCTGGGCCACGAGTCGAACTGGTGCCCTTGCACTGCAAGGCGATATTTTTTATTACATAGGATAAGATGATTTTGTTTTACTTTTTAGTCTTTTCCTTTTCTTTGCGTGCTCAGTTGTGTCTGACTCTTTGTGACCCCACGCACTGTAGGCCCCACCAGGCTTCTCTGTCCGTGGGATTTTTTCAGGCAAGAATACTGGAGTGGATTGCCATGTCCTCCTCCAAGGGATTTCTCAGCCCAGAGATCGAACCTGCATCTCTTGTGTCTCTTGTATTGCCAAGCGGGTTCTTTCCCACTGAGCCACCTGGGAATCCTCCTTTTATTTATATCATTTAAATTAATTTTGTCATAAAATTAATTTCATTTTTATCCGATTAAAATCTGTTAAAGTTATATTTGAAAGCAGTTACAACATTAACTTTTTAAAAATAATTAAAAGCATTTAATTTAAAGATTTTGAATAATGGTAAAACCATAAATTTCTTAAATGACATTGATTTATTCTTAAGATGGAACTTAAAGATGTTGAAAGAAAAATTGCACAGCAAGCAGCTAAACTCCAAGGACTAGATTTGGATCGAAGTGTTCAACAAGTAAACCAGGAAAAACAAGAAAAACAACACAAATTAGATACAGGTAATAGAGTTTCCTCATGAAGAGTTCAACATTCCTGGCATATGCTTTTTACCCTAAATTTTATAATGATTGTGTGGACAAGGAATAGTTTTCCAGTCCTTGGTGTATTGACTTTCTTTTCTGAAAAGCATCACTTCTCTGTTTCCTTTCTTTATAGAACAGACTTTGAATGATGAGTAATAGATAAGCTGTACTCTTTCTCAGTCATACCTGCCCTGTGAGCTCTCCTGTGGGTGTGGGGACAGCAAGCAGGTTTGGGAGCTGGATAGATTCCTGTGGCATTTTTCTGGTAGTGGATGGAACCCACAGAAACTCAGCCTTTTTTTTTTTTTTTTTAAATTTTGACCTCTTTCATTGTTTTCTTGTTTGTTTTATTTTCATCCATCTTTATTCTTTGGCCTATGTGGGCCTCCCATTACAGTAGCCGCTCTCATTGCAGAGCACTGGCTCTGGGTGCGTGTGCTCCAGAGTGCAGGCTCCTAATTGGACACACTGGTCCAGCCACTCCACAGCACATGGGATCTTCCTGGGCCACGAGTCGAACTGGTGCCCCTTGCACTGCAAGGCGAACTCTTCACTCACTGGACCACCAGGGAAGCCCTAAACTCAGGCTTTGTGTATGCCACAGACCTATAAGCTAAAAGGATGCTGCTTATAGTATTTTCTATGCTCTGACATTAATCACTGTATCTGTGTGTTTTTGTGCAGTTTCTAGTAAGATAGAATTGAATCGTAAGCTTATACAGGACCAGCAGGAACAGATTCAATACCTCAAAAGCACAACAAATGAACTTAAATCAGAGAAGCTTCAGATATCCGCTAATTTGCAACGTCGTCAGCAGCTAGAGGAACAGACTGTGGAATTATCCACTGAAGTTCAGTCCTTATGCAGAGAAATAAAGGTAAAAACATTCACATATGCTTGTTTTTGAAATCAGTTCAAATATATGAAGTGGTCTGTATTGGGACAGTGGCCAAAATTTGGTTATTGTGAGGATCAAATAAAAATGGTTCACAGAACTTGTACTAATAGGTAAAGACTTCTGGGAGAAGACTTATTGTCGATAATAAGGAAGAACTGGCTGCCTGGTTAAGTTGTGACCTTCCTGTTACTGGAGATGATCTGGTTGTGGCTGGCTAGCTCCATATAAGGATCCCTACTTGTATGGAAGGTTTGTCTACAAATCCTACATGGATGGCAGACACTGCCTCTCAGACATAGGACTTTTTCTGTTTGTTTCCAGATGTAGTTTTGGCATACTTCTTTCTACAATGAGGAGGCACTGAGTTGACACAAGGAATGGAACCTATTTGGCATTCCTCATCTAGATTAATAAAACCTAAGACCCAGCCAATTAAATTTTTGAACAGTTTTAGAAACAACAGTCTTACCTAGATTTGTATAACTATGTACTTTCAATAAGAACTAAGTGTATGACTGAATCTGTTATTAATTACTATAAATGGTTCTTAAATAGTTTTGCATTACATAATATCAGAGATTTAAAGTGTGGTATAAATAGTACTGCCTTGCATTTGTATTTTTTTATTGCTTATAAAGCACTGTGACATTAAACTATTGTGTCCCACTTTGCATTCAATGTATCATTTTAATAAATGTAACTAAATCTCCTTCTTATAGAAAAAGAAATCGAGACTTCCAGGTGTCCCATGACTTGTCTGAGTTCATGCAGTTAGTAGGAGGCAGAGTTAATTTTCTGATACGTCTTCTGATTTGTAAGACATTTGATTTCCCACCACACCAAACCTCTTCCCAAGATGATAAAATACACCTACACTGAACTAATTCTGAATAATTGTTTCTATTTTTATGAATTCAGTAGGTATTTTAGGATCTTTTGAGGATCATGGTTTTGAACAGTGGTTATATTATTAAGCTGTAGAGATGTTACAGGGCCAAATGATGTGGACTTCTGATTAATAAAATAGTTTATTGAAAACCCCTTTCCTTCCAAGATAAGTGAGGACACACCCACATCAGTGTACTAGTATGCTTTAATTACCATAAAATATGTACTTAGTCTCAGCAAGCTAAGCTTAAAGTCAAAGGTTCCTTTATGATTGTATTTCTATCTGTAAAAGAAAGACCTGGATTGGAAGCTTTCCTATTTTTCATTTATACAGAGCTAATATTGGCCCCTACAAACTCATGAAAATTTATACCCGAAGCCATGTGCTCATGTAATTGGGAGCACATGGCACAGATTAAGAATCAAGTCAGAGAACTAAAAAGAAATGATAACAAGTGAACTACAGAACAGAAAGAGACTCACAGTCTTAGAGAAAGACTTTAGGGTGGCCGAGGAGGAAAGATGACAGGAAGGGATAATTAGAGAGTTTGGGATGGACATGCACACAGTACCGTATAGCAAATGGAAGGATCTACTGTATAACACATGGAACTCTGCCCAGTGTTACATAGCAGCCTGGATAGGAGAGGGGTTTGGGGGAGAATGGATACATGTGTATATGTGGCTCAGACCTTTCCCTGTTTACCTGAAACGATCAAACGTTGTTAATCGGCTATACCCCAATATAAAATTAAAAGTTTGAAAAAAAAAAAATGACTGAAGTCAGCACAGCATAGCATAGTGGTTAAAAGAGTGACTGGAGCTGGATGAGATTTGAATCCTGGCTCCTTTGTTTTCTGGTTTGGGGGATCCTGGACAGATCATTTCTGTGCTCATCTGAAATTCACCGTGAAAATAATGGTACTTTCCTCATAGGATTGTTGAAAGGAGCGAATGAGTTAATCCTTAAAGCCTGGTACATAGAAAGTGGTTTTATTATGACTATGAAGTCTGACACCTGAAATAAGGTAGTAGAATGCTGTGTAAGACTTTATATTTCTTATCTTTAGGATGCTAAAGAGCAGGTGAGCCCTTTGGAAGCAACGTTGGAGAAGTTCCAGCAGGAGAAAGAAGAATTAATCCACAAAAAAAATACAGGTCACAAAATAGCACAAGATAAAGTAAGATTTCTTTTATATATTTGTCAAAAAAACTTGTTAAAATTATTATTCACCGTGTTGGATACTAGTATGTCACGTAAAATTAATATTATAAAATAACTTTAGGATTTGTGGCATAATCTTTTTGAAATAAGGATTAAGTGTAAATTATTTTGCTTCTTGATCTGAAATATTAGTATAAATTTGAGAATTGAGACATTTTAATCTAATCCCATAGGTGATAAAGGAAGATCATAAAATTTGATTGAAGATAAAATATGTTGGTGATGGAAGCTGGAACCCAGGGTTTCTAACTTCCAGGCCAGTGTTTCACTGTACTCTCCTGCAAAGTCTTTGTTACCTTAAATAAGATATTCCTTAGAAATAAATTTTAAATGCCATGCTCCCAATATTTAATACATATTCTTCCACAGATAAATGATATCAAAGATAAGATTAAAAATATTCATGGTTATATGAAAGACATTGAGAATTATATTCAAGATGGAAAAGACGACTATAAGAAGGTAAAACTACTTAATTGAATATAATTTAAAATTATTTGTTTATATTTTTATTTCTTGTGCTTAAGAAATTTTCTTTTTTATAGCAAAAAGAAGATGAACTTAATAAAGTAATAGATCAACTAAGTGAATGTGAGAAACACAAAGAAAAGATTAATAAGGAAATGGGAGTCATGAGACAAGATATTGATACACAGAACCTATCCTTTTGTTTGAAAAAAAATGACTGAAGTCAGCACAGCATAGCATAGTGGTTAAAGAGTGACTGGAGCTGGATGAGATTTGAATCCTGGCTCCTTTGTTTTCTGGTTTGGGGGATCCTGGACAGATCATTTCTGTGCTCATCTGAAATTCACCGTGAAAATAATGGTACTTTCCTCATAGGATTGTTGAAAGGAGCGAATGAGTTAATCCTTAAAGCCTGGTACATAGAAAGTGGTTTTATTATGACTATGAAGTCTGACACCTGAAATAAGGTAGTAGAATGCTGTGTAAGACTTTATATTTCTTATCTTTAGGATGCTAAAGAGCAGGTGAGCCCTTTGGAAGCAACGTTGGAGAAGTTCCAGCAGGAGAAAGAAGAATTAATCCACAAAAAAAATACAGGTCACAAAATAGCACAAGATAAAGTAAGATTTCTTTTATATATTTGTCAAAAATACTTGTTAAAATTATTATTCACCGTGTTGGATACTAGTATGTCACGTAAAATTAATATTATAAAATAACTTTAGGATTTGTGGCATAATCTTTTTGAAATAAGGATTAAGTGTAAATTATTTTGCTTCTTGATCTGAAATATTAGTATAAATTTGAGAATTGAGACATTTTAATCTAATCCCATAGGTGATAAAGGAAGATCATAAAATTTGATTGAAGATAAAATATGTTGGTGATGGAAGCTGGAACCCAGGGTTTCTAACTTCCAGGCCAGTGTTTCACTGTACTCTCCTGCAAAGTCTTTGTTACCTTAAATAAGATATTCCTTAGAAATAAATTTTAAATGCCATGCTCCCAATATTTAATACATATTCTTCCACAGATAAATGATATCAAAGATAAGATTAAAAATATTCATGGTTATATGAAAGACATTGAGAATTATATTCAAGATGGAAAAGACGACTATAAGAAGGTAAAACTACTTAATTGAATATAATTTAAAATTATTTGTTTATATTTTTATTTCTTGTGCTTAAGAAATTTTCTTTTTTATAGCAAAAAGAAGATGAACTTAATAAAGTAATAGATCAACTAAGTGAATGTGAGAAACACAAAGAAAAGATTAATAAGGAAATGGGAGTCATGAGACAAGATATTGATACACAGAAGGTAGGTCCTTTTTTTGCTGATGATCTCTGGTGGCATTTATACCAGTAGCATGTTTATCTTTTTTTATTTTTTACTCTTCAGTACTTTCATGGAGTAGAAATGCCAACAGTAGGGAAAAGCAGTTATTTTTTAAAATGTTTATATTTACATGTATGCAAAAATATGTTTTTTATATTATTGAGAGACAAAGGAAATTTTCCTTTGGCAATATAAAAAGAGACAGTGAAATTTTTAAAAGTACATTTGGTATAACTTAAGCTATTGTAATGCTTTTGATCATACTATTTTTACCTTATTTTATTCTTTATTTTTTATTGAAGTGTAGTTAAATTACAATGTTGTGTCAATTACTGCAGGTAGATCAAATGACTCAGGTATGTAGGGGTGTGTGTATTCTTTTTCTTTATTTTCTTTTTTAACTTTTATTTTACTTTTAACTATTACAGAGTTTTGTTGTTTACAGATATGTATGTTCCCAGATTAGTCACATGTATATCGCCTCCTTCCCACCCCTCCTGACCATCACACAACACCCCTCAAGGATCTCCTTTTCTCACAGGGCAATGACTAGAGCTGTTTTCTTCACTTATGATAGTACAGGCCTTTATGCTACTTTCTTTACGCCTCCCACCCTCTGTTCCTTCCCTACAAATGTCCATATGTCCACTGTCCATGTCTGTCTTTCCATCGCTTCACTGCATGTGCCATCATCACCATCCTACTAGATTCCATATATATGTGTTATATACTGTATTTGTCCTTCTCTTTCTGAGTGACTTCACTTTTTATGATACATTCTAGATCCAGCCACCTCATTAGGGCTGATTCTTCTGCATTTCTCTTTATAGCTGTGTAGTATTCCATTGTATATACGTACCAGAGCTTTTGGATCCATTCGTTCGTCGATGGGCATCTAGGTTCCTTCCATGTTCTAGCTATTGTATAGAGAGCTGCAATGAACATTGGGGTACAGGTACTTCTTTCAGATTTGATTTCCTCAGGGTATAAGCCTAAGAGTGGGATTGCTGGGTCATATGGTGCTTATATTTTAGTTTTTTAAGGAATCTCCAGACTGTCTTCCATAGAGGCTGTATCAATCTACATTCCCACCAGCAATGCAGGAGTGTTCCCTTTTCTCCTCACCCTCTCCAGCGTTTATTGTCTGTTGATTTGTGGATGATGGCCATTCTGACGGGTGTGAGGTGATATCTCATTGTAGTTTTGATTTGCATTTCTCTAATTACAAGTGAAGTTGACCATCGTTTCATGTGTTTTGGGGCCATCTGTATGTTGTCTTTGGAGAGGTGTCTGTTTAGGTCCTTTTCCCATTTTTTGATTGGGTTGTTCGTTTTTCCTGTGCTGAGTTGTCTGAGTTGCTTGTAGATTTTGGAGATTAGTTCTTTGTCTGTTGTTTCATTTGCTATGATTTTCTCCCATTCTGTGGGTTGTCTGTTCAGCTTTATTGTAATTTCTTTTGCTGTACAAAAGCTTTTAAGTTTCATTAGGTCCCATATGTTCATTTTTCTTTTGAGTTCCACTATTCTAGTAGGTGGGTCAGAGAAGATCTTGCTTTGATTGATGTCCTTGAGGGTTTTGCCTATATTCTCCTCTTAAGAGTTTGATGGTTTCTGGTCTTCCTTCCGTTTAGGTCTTTAATCCATTTTGAATTGGTCTTTGTGTATGGTGTCAGGGAATGTCCCAGCTTCATTTTTTTGCATGCAGCTGTCCAGTTTTCCCAGCACCATTTGTTAAAGAGGCTGTCTTTGTCCCATTTTATAGTTTCGCCTCCTTTGTCAAAAATAAGGTACCCATAGGTGCATGGGTTTATCTCTGGGTTCTCGATCTTGTCCCATTGGTCTATAGTTCTGTTTTTGTGCCAGTACCATACTGTTTTGATGACTGTTGTTTTGTAGTAGAGTCTGAAGTTGGGGACGCTGATCCTCCAGCTCCATTCTTCTTCCTCAGGATTGGTTTAGCTATTCAAGGTATTTTGTGTTTCCTTAGGAACTGTGTGATTATTTGATCTAGTTCTGTGTAGAATGCTCACATTGCTATAGATGACTTCTTTCAGATTTGATTTCCTCAGGGTATAAGCCTAAGAGTGGGATTGCTGGGTCATATGGTGCTTATATTTTAGTTTTTAAGGAATCTCAGACTGTCTTCCATAGAGGCTGTATCAATCTACATTCCCACCAGCAATGCAGGAGTGTTCCCTTTTCTCCTCACCCTCTCCAGCGTTTATTGTCTGTTGATTTGTGGATGATGGCCATTCTGACGGGTGTGAGGTGATATCTCATTGTAGTTTTGATTTGCATTTCTCTAATTACAAGTGAAGTTGACCATCGTTTCATGTGTTTTGGGGCCATCTGTATGTTGTCTTTGGAGAGGTGTCTGTTTAGGTCCTTTTCCCATTTTTTGATTGGGTTGTTCGTTTTTCCTGTGCTGAGTTGTCTGAGTTGCTTGTAGATTTTGGAGATTAGTTCTTTGTCTGTTGTTTCATTTGCTATGATTTTCTCCCATTCTGTGGGTTGTCTGTTCAGCTTTATTGTAATTTCTTTTGCTGTACAAAAGCTTTTAAGTTTCATTAGGTCCCATATGTTCATTTTTCTTTTGAGTTCCACTATTCTAGTAGGTGGGTCAGAGAAGATCTTGCTTTGATTGATGTCCTTGAGGGTTTTGCCTATATTCTCCTCTTAAGAGTTTGATGGTTTCTGGTCTTCCTTCCGTTTAGGTCTTTAATCCATTTTGAATTGGTCTTTGTGTATGGTGTCAGGGAATGTCCCAGCTTCATTTTTTTGCATGCAGCTGTCCAGTTTTCCCAGCACCATTTGTTAAAGAGGCTGTCTTTGTCCCATTTTATAGTTTCGCCTCCTTTGTCAAAAATAAGGTACCCATAGGTGCATGGGTTTATCTCTGGGTTCTCGATCTTGTCCCATTGGTCTATAGTTCTGTTTTTGTGCCAGTACCATACTGTTTTGATGACTGTTGTTTTGTAGTAGAGTCTGAAGTTGGGGACGCTGATCCCTCCAGCTCCATTCTTCTTCCTCAGGATTGCTTTGGCTATTCAAGGTATTTTGTGTTTCCATATGAACTGTGTAATTCTTTGGTCTAGTTCTGTGAAGAATGTCATTGGTAGTTTGATAGGGATCACATTGAATCTATAGATGACATTTGGTAGTATGGTCATTTTCACAATATTGATTCTTTTGACCCAGGAACATGGGATATCTCTCCATCTGATTAAGTCTTCTTTAATTTCTGTCATGAATGTCTTGTAACTTTCAGTATACAGTTCTTTTGTTTCTTTAGGTAGGTTTATTCCTAGATATTTGATTCTTTTGGTTGCAATGGTGAAGGGGATTGCCTCTTTGATTTCATTTTCGATTTTTCATTGTTTTTGTATAGGAATGCCAGTGATTTCTCTGTATTGATTTTATATCCTGTGATGTTGCTGAATTTGCTGATTAACTCTAGTAGTTTTGTAATTTGTAATAGTGTCTTTGGGATTTTCTATGTATAATATCATGTCGTCTGCAAAGAGAGAGAGTTTGACTTCTTCCTTTCCAATCTGGATTCCCTTTATTTCTTTCTCTTCTCTTATTGCTGTTGCTAGAACTTCCAGGACTATGTCGAATAATAGTGATCAAAGTGAACACCCTTGTCTTATTCCTGATCTTAGAGGAAATGCTTTGAGTTTTTCACCATTGAGGATAATGTTTGCTGTGGGCTTCTCATATATGGCTTTCACTATGTTGAGATAGGTTCCTTCTATGCCCATTTTTTGAAGAGTTTTTTCATAAATGGATGCTGTACTTTGTCAAAGGCTTTTTCTACATCTACTGAGATGATCATGTGATTTTTGTCTCTCAATTTGTTGATATGGTGTATCACATTGATTGATTTGTGGATATTGAAGAATCCTTGCATGCCTGGGATGAACCCAACTTGATCATGATATATGAGCTTTTTGATGTGTTGTTGAATTCTGTTTGCTAGGATTTTGTTGAGGATTTTGGCATCTAAATTCATCAGTGAAATTGGCCTATAATTTTCTTTTTTTGTGTTGTCTTTGCCTGGCTTTGGTATCAGGGTGATGGCGGCCTCGTAGAATGTGTTTGGAAGTGTTCCTTCCTGTGCAACTTTTTGGAAGAGTTTCTCGAATTGGGACTATCCTCCAGCTCCATTCTTCTTTAATTTTGGCTATTCAAGGTATTTTGTGTTTCCATATGAACTGTGTAATTCTTTGGTCTAGTTCTGTGAAGAATGTCATTGGTAGTTTGATAGGGATCACATTGAATCTATAGATGACATTTGGTAGTATGGTCATTTTCACAATATTGATTCTTTTGACCCAGGAACATGGGATATCTCTCCATCTGATTAAGTCTTCTTTAATTTCTGTCATGAATGTCTTGTAACTTTCAGTATACAGTTCTTTTGTTTCTTTAGGTAGGTTTATTCCTAGATATTTGATTCTTTTGGTTGCAATGGTGAAGGGGATTGCCTCTTTGATTTCATTTTCGATTTTTCATTGTTTTTGTATAGGAATGCCAGTGATTTCTCTGTATTGATTTTATATCCTGTGATGTTGCTGAATTTGCTGATTAACTCTAGTAGTTTTGTAATTTGTAATAGTGTCTTTGGGATTTTCTATGTATAATATCATGTCGTCTGCAAAGAGAGAGAGTTTGACTTCTTCCTTTCCAATCTGGATTCCCTTTATTTCTTTCTCTTCTCTTATTGCTGTTGCTAGAACTTCCAGGACTATGTCGAATAATAGTGATCAAAGTGAACACCCTTGTCTTATTCCTGATCTTAGAGGAAATGCTTTGAGTTTTTCACCATTGAGGATAATGTTTGCTGTGGGCTTCTCATATATGGCTTTCACTATGTTGAGATAGGTTCCTTCTATGCCCATTTTTTGAAGAGTTTTTTCATAAATGGATGCTGTACTTTGTCAAAGGCTTTTTCTACATCTACTGAGATGATCATGTGATTTTTGTCTCTCAATTTGTTGATATGGTGTATCACATTGATTGATTTGTGGATATTGAAGAATCCTTGCATGCCTGGGATGAACCCAACTTGATCATGATATATGAGCTTTTTGATGTGTTGTTGAATTCTGTTTGCTAGGATTTTGTTGAGGATTTTGGCATCTAAATTCATCAGTGAAATTGGCCTATAATTTTCTTTTTTTGTGTTGTCTTTGCCTGGCTTTGGTATCAGGGTGATGGCGGCCTCGTAGAATGTGTTTGGAAGTGTTCCTTCCTGTGCAATTTTTTGGAATAGTTTTAGAAGGACAGGCATTAGCTCTTCTTTAAATGTTTAGTAGAATTCACTTGTGAAGCCATCTGGTCCTGGGCTTTTATTTTTGGGTAGATTTTTGATTACAAAGTCGATTTCTGAGGTTGTGAGTGGATTGTTCATAGTTTCTATTTCTTCCTGGTTGAGTCTTGGAAGATTAATCTTCTCTAAGACTGTCCATTTCTTCCAGGTTGTCCAGTTTGTTGCCATAGAGTTGTTCATAATAGTCTCTTAGAATCTTTTGCATTATCTGTTGTAATCTCTCCTTTTTCATTTTTGATTTTGGTGATCTGGTTCTTCTCTCTTTTTTTCTTGATGAGTCTGGCCAGTGGTGCGTCAATTTTATTTACCTTTTCGAAGAACCAGCTTTTTGTTTTATTTATCTTTACTGTTGTTTCTTTTGTTTGTTTTTCATTTATTTCTGCTCTGATCTTTATGATTTCCCTTCTTCTGCTGACTTTGGGGTGTTTTTGTTCTTATTTCTCCAGTTGTTTTAAGCATAAGGTTAGGTCGTCTGTTTGAGATTTTCCTAGTTTCTTGAGGTAGGATTGAATTGCTATAAACTTCCCTCTAAGATCTGCTTTTGCAGTATCCTATAGGTTTTGCACTGTGGTGTGTTCATTGTCGTTTTCTTCTAGGAATTTTTTAATTTCTCCTTTGATTTCCTCAATGATCAGTTGGTTTTTTAGGTATGTGTTGTTTAATCTCCATGTGTTTGTGTTTTTAGCGGTTTTTTTCCTGTAGTTGATCTCTAGTCTCATTGCATTGTGGTCCAAGAAGATGGCTGATATAATTTCAGTTTTCTTGAATTGACTGAGGTTTGATTTGTGGCCCAAGATGTGGTCTGTCCTGGAGAATGTTCCATGAGCACTTGAGAAGAAAGTGTGTTCTTCTGCTTTTGGATGGAAGGTCCTAAAGATATCCATGAGGTCCATTTCTTCTAGTGTGGCATTTAAGGCTTGTGTTTCTTTATTAATTTTCTGTTTGGATGATCTGTCCATTGGTGTGAGAGGAGTGTTAAAGTCTCCTACTATTATTGTGTTATTGTCAGTGTCTTCTTTTATGTCTGAAAGTGTTTGTCTTATGTATTAGGGTGCTTCTGTGTTGGGTGCATAGATATTTATGATTGTTATGTCTTCCTCTGGATCAATCCCTTAATCATTATGTAGTGTCCTGCCTTGTCTCTTCTAATCTTCTTTATTTTGAGGTCTATTTTGTCTGATATGAGGATTGCTACTCCAGCTTTCTTTTGATTTCCATTTGCATGGAATATCTTTTTCCAGCCTCTCACTTTCAGTCTATGAGTGTCTCTAGGTCTGAAGTGAGTATCCTGGAGGCAGCATATGTATGGGTCATGTTTTTGAATCCATTCAGCCAGTCTGTGTCTTTTGGTTCAGGCATTTAGTCCGTTTCCATTCAAAGTAGTTATTGATAGAAATGATCCTATTGTCATCTTCTTAGATGTCATGATGAGTTTGTTTTGTGGATTTTCTTCTCTTATACTTGTTGTCTGAATAAGTCCCTTTAACACTTGTTGTAAGACTGGTTTGGTGTTACTAAATTCTTTTAATTTTTGCTTGTCTGTAAAGCTTTTGATTTCTCCGTCCATTTTGAATGAGATCCTTGCAGAGTAGAGGATTCTTGGTTGCAGATTATTCTCTTTTAGCTGTTTCAATGTGTCCTGCCATTCCCTTCTGGCCTGCAGAGTTTCTGTTGAAAGATCAGCTGTTAAACGTATGGGCTTTCCGTTGTATGTCACCAGTTGCTTTTCCCTTGCTGCTTTGAGAATTCTATCTTTTTTTTTTATTAATATGTGTCTTGGTGTGTTTCTTTCTAGCCTGTAGTTGCTCTCGAGTCTCATTGCATTGTGGTCCAAGAAGATGGCTGATATAATTTCAGTTTTCTTGAATTGACTGAGGTTTGATTTGTGGCCCAAGATGTGGTCTGTCCTGGAGAATGTTCCATGAGCACTTGAGAAGAAAGTGTGTTCTTCTGCTTTTGGATGGAAGGTCCTAAAGATATCCATGAGGTCCATTTCTTCTAGTGTGGCATTTAAGGCTTGTGTTTCTTTATTAATTTTCTGTTTGGATGATCTGTCCATTGGTGTGAGAGGAGTGTTAAAGTCTCCTACTATTATTGTGTTATTGTCAGTGTCTTCTTTTATGTCTGAAAGTGTTTGTCTTATGTATTAGGGTGCTTCTGTGTTGGGTGCATAGATATTTATGATTGTTATGTCTTCCTCTGGATCAATCCCTTAATCATTATGTAGTGTCCTGCCTTGTCTCTTCTAATCTTCTTTATTTTGAGGTCTATTTTGTCTGATATGAGGATTGCTACTCCAGCTTTCTTTTGATTTCCATTTGCATGGAATATCTTTTTCCAGCCTCTCACTTTCAGTCTATGAGTGTCTCTAGGTCTGAAGTGAGTATCCTGGAGGCAGCATATGTATGGGTCATGTTTTGAATCCATTCAGCCAGTCTGTGTCTTTTGGTTCAGGCATTTAGTCCGTTTCCATTCAAAGTAGTTATTGATAGAAATGATCCTATTGTCATCTTCTTAGATGTCATGATGAGTTTGTTTTGTGGATTTTCTTCTCTTATACTTGTTGTCTGAATAAGTCCCTTTAACACTTGTTGTAAGACTGGTTTGGTGTTACTAAATTCTTTTAATTTTTGCTTGTCTGTAAAGCTTTTGATTTCTCCGTCCATTTTGAATGAGATCCTTGCAGAGTAGAGGATTCTTGGTTGCAGATTATTCTCTTTTAGCTGTTTCAATGTGTCCTGCCATTCCCTTCTGGCCTGCAGAGTTTCTGTTGAAAGATCAGCTGTTAAACGTATGGGCTTTCCGTTGTATGTCACCAGTTGCTTTTCCCTTGCTGCTTTGAGAATTCTATCTTTGTGTTTAATTTGTGTTAGCTTCATTAATATGTGTCTTGGTGTGTTTCTTCTCGGATTGATTCTGTATGGTACTTTTTGCGGTTCTTGGACTTGATTGACTATTTCTTTTCCCATGTTGGGGAAATTTTCAACTAGAATCTCTTTCCTTTTTTTCTTCTTCTTCTGAAACCCCTATAATTTGAATATTGGTGCATTTGATAGTATCCCAGAGGTCTCTGAGGCTATCCTCTGCTCTTTTCATTCTTTGAGCTAGAGTCTGTTTTTCAGCAGTAACTTCCACTATTCTATCTTCCAGCTCACTTATCCAGTCTTCTGTCTCAGATACTCTGTTCTTGATTCCTTCTACAGTGTTTTTCAGTTCAGCAATTGAGTTGTTTGTCTCTGTTAGGTTTTTTGTAAGTTCTTGTATTTCTTTATTCAGTGTGTTAGTTGTGTCTTGCAATTTCTCTAACATTCTGTTTTCAGTGTCTTTGATCATCTTTACTTTCATTCTTCTGAAATCACTTTCAGAAAGTTTGTCCAAATCCTCTTCATTGATTTGATCTTGTGTGTTTGTAGATTGTTCCTTCACTTGTGTGGTATTTCTCTGCTGTTTCATTGTTATTATTAACTTTTAAACTAACTCTGTTTGGGATTTCCTCTTCCCAGACTTTGAGTTACGTCTGCTGGTGTTTGTTGTTTGGATGGGGCTTCTTATTCTTGGTGATGCTGGTGGTTGGGTGATGTCAGGACTTGCAGACAAGTGCTTACCTTTGTTGGCGTTCTCACTTGTATACTACTCTCTAGTGTTAGGCGTTCTCTAGTATTGTAGAGTTTTGGAGTCAGTGCTCCCTCCCTAAAGCCCCGGGGCTTGTTGCCTGACCAGGGAATGAAGATTTCACGGCTGGTTTGTTATAGCATTAAATGATATTAGAACATATATACATGAATGAGAAACAGAAGGTATACCTTTGACAAATGGCAATTAAAATATAATATAATACTATTGATTACATGCCTGCAGAGTTTCTGTTGCAAGATCAGCTGTTAAACGTATGGGCTTTCCGTTGTATGTCACCAGTTGCTTTTCCCTTGCTGCTTTGAGAATTCTATCTTTGTGTTTAATTTGTGTTAGCTTCATTAATATGTGTCTTGGTGTGTTTCTTCTCGGATTGATTCTGTATGGTACTTTTTGCGGTTCTTGGACTTGATTGACTATTTCTTTTCCCATGTTGGGGAAATTTTCAACTAGAATCTCTTTCCTTTTTTTCTTCTTCTTCTGAAACCCCTATAATTTGAATATTGGTGCATTTGATAGTATCCCAGAGGTCTCTGAGGCTATCCTCTGCTCTTTTCATTCTTTGAGCTAGAGTCTGTTTTTCAGCAGTAACTTCCACTATTCTATCTTCCAGCTCACTTATCCAGTCTTCTGTCTCAGATACTCTGTTCTTGATTCCTTCTACAGTGTTTTTCAGTTCAGCAATTGAGTTGTTTGTCTCTGTTAGGTTTTTTGTAAGTTCTTGTATTTCTTTATTCAGTGTGTTAGTTGTGTCTTGCAATTTCTCTAACATTCTGTTTTCAGTGTCTTTGATCATCTTTACTTTCATTCTTCTGAAATCACTTTCAGAAAGTTTGTCCAAATCCTCTTCATTGATTTGATCTTGTGTGTTTGTAGATTGTTCCTTCACTTGTGTGGTATTTCTCTGCTGTTTCATTGTTATTATTAACTTTTAAACTAACTCTGTTTGGGATTTCCTCTTCCCAGACTTTGAGTTACGTCTGCTGGTGTTTGTTGTTTGGATGGGGCTTCTTATTCTTGGTGATGCTGGTGGTTGGGTGATGTCAGGACTTGCAGACAAGTGCTTACCTTTGTTGGCGTTCTCACTTGTATACTACTCTCTAGTGTTAGGCGTTCTCTAGTATTGTAGAGTTTTGGAGTCAGTGCTCCCTCCCTAAAGCCCCGGGGCTTGTTGCCTGACCAGGGAATGAAGATTTCACGGCTGGTTTGTTATAGCATTAAATGATATTAGAACATATATACATGAATGAGAAACAGAAGGTATACCTTTGACAAATGGCAATTAAAATATTATGCAAATACTATCTAGCGTATTGAATTATACACACAAACATATACCACTGTAACATAACCCAAGCATTCCAACCAGAAATACAGTAAAATACGTTAGCACGGCGAATAGAGAAAACCAAGAATGATATCCACCAGTTAATAACCAAACAAAGTAGAGCACCAATTGGAGAATAATGCTAGAGCAGGGTCCCCGTTGGGGATAAGGCAATGACGACAGAACAGACTAAGAAATATGGTGGGAAAAGGGAGAATAGAAGAGAAATATAGAATAATACTGCAAAATTAAATATAGGGAGATAAAGATTTGTATGTATTAGAGTTTAGTGCTATAGGAAAGGAGCATCAGAGAAAGCAACGAATTATAGAGGACGTAGTAGTACAAAAAAATTTTTTTTAAATTAAAACAGAGATAAGTATATAGAAAAATATAGAAAAACAAAGCAAAAACAATAAAAATAAACAAACCCCCCAGAGAACCTTAAAAGACCAATGTGGAACCAGAAGTTTATACCAAAATTAAATGTGTGGTTTAACAGGAAAAAGAAGGGAAAAAAAAATTATGTAAACTTGGATATATTCAGTCTTACTGATAAGATAAGTAGCTTGAATAGAATTCAGTGGAGGAAATAAACGCACCCACACTCACACACCCAAAAAAGGAGGGGGGGCACACTGAGTGGGTTTGAAAAAAAGGGAAAAAAACAATTGAAACAAAACAAGAAGCAATAAAAAAGAATAAGGAATAAAGTGAAATTTTAAAAATCCAGCAGAAACTCCAGCTTCACACAAAACATGAAAATAGTGTTTATGTTCTTCTGTCTCTTGCTGGCTATTCAGGAATTATCAGTCTTTTTCTTGCCTCTGGCAGTGGTTGGATCTGATGACCTCTTTGACTGCTTGTTTATTTCGGCCTATTCCAGAACTAAAAGGCCCGCCCAGGCTGGCCCTGAGAGTTTCTTAGTTCAAATCCCTTTTCTTGTTGGGTGGAGCTAAGTTCCCTCCCTTTGACCAGCAGCCAAACTACAATAGGGAAAATGGCGTCTGTCTCACAAAGGATTTATTCCCACACGCTCTATGGGAAGCACTTCCGCAGTGACCCCGACCCTGCTGCAGGCCACCGTCTACCCCGCCACCGCGAGAGAAGTCAGATTACTCAGAGGTGAGTCTGGCTCAGTCTCATGCAGGATCGCTATTCCCCTCTCCCGGATCACAGTGCGCAGAATTTCCAGTCCTCCTCGGCAGCTGCTCTGGTGATCGGGTTAATGGTAACCTCCTCCAAAGGAAACTGAGTGCTGACCTTCCGAGGACTGCTCAAGGGCACTTTTAGCTCAAAGGGGCACTTGGACCCTCCAAAGCAGGTCTGGCTCAGTCCCTTGTATGTGTCACCACTCCTTTCCCGGGTCTTTATCTGCAACAGGCTTTGCGTATTTGGCCCACCCGGCCTCTCTGGCGGATATGAGGTTTGACTTTCAAAAGCGCGATTGCGCCCTTCCTGCCGTCTTGTTGCAACTTCTCCTTTGCTCTTCGATGTGGGCTATCTTTTTTGTGATCAGATCCAACCTCCTCCTGTGGATGGTTTTTCAGGAACTCGTTGCAATTCAGGCGATTTTGTAGGAGAGATGAGTGCACGTCCTTCTACGCCGCCATCTTAATTCCACCCCTTCTCTGTATTCTTTTTCATATTCTGTTCCTTTATGGTTTATCACAGGATATTGATTATACTTCCTTGTTCAAAACGGTAGGACTTTGTTGTTAATCCATTCTATATATACCTGTTTGCACATGCCAGTCCCAACTCCCAGTCCCAAACCCTCTCGCACATCTCCCCCCGACTTGGCAGCCACCAGTCTATTCTCTATGTTCATGATTCTGTCTCCTGTGTGTACTCAGTCGTGTCTGACTCTTGTGACCCCATGGGCTGTAGCTGGCCAGGCTTCTCTGTTGATAGGATTTCCCAGGCAAGAATACTGGAATGGGTTGGCATTTCCTTTTCCAGGGATCTTCCTGACCCAGGGATTGAACCAGCATCTCTTGTATCTCCTGCAGTGGTAGGTGGATTCTTTACGACTGTGCCACAATAGCTTTGTTTGTCGTATTTTAGAGTCTACATATAAGTGATATGGCATTTATCTTTCTCTTTCTGACTTCCTTCACACAGTATGATAATCTCTAGTGACATCCATGTTGGCTGCAAATGGAGTTATTTTATTCTTCTTTATGGCTCAGTAGTAGTCCACATATATACATTGCATCTTCTTTATCTATTCATTTGTCACTGGACATTTAGGTTACTTCCACGTCTTGGCTATAGTGAACAGTGCTGCTATGAATTTAAGGATGCATCTATCTTTTAGAACTATAGTTTCATCTGGTGTATTGCCCAGGAGTGGGATTGCTGGTTCATATGGTAATTCTATTTTCAGTTTTCTGAGGAATCTCCATACTGTTTTTCCACAGTGGCCACACCAATTTATATTCCCACCAACGGTGTAGGAGGGTTCCTTGAGAGAAACAATTCTAATAACATTTTGTTTTCCTTTGTAAATTTTTATTATTTCAGTAAAATACCCTTGGTAAAGGTTCAACCATAAAAACATAAAATTAAAATCTCCCTCTCATTCTGCCGGTTTTCAACCTAACTTCTAGATGTTACTCTTAAAAGTTGTCTGTAGTAAGTAAAATATCTGTGTGTTTAAGTTGTTTTTCAGTTGATTCCTTTATCATTTATTTTCTCTATTAAGGGAATTAATTTCCACAGTATAATTAAAATCACATTGAGAAAATAATATTCAATGTGTCCTATATGAATATATTATTTACCAATGCTAAAATAATATAAACATGATGGTTAATACCTTTAAAAACTATTTCTCTGTTCCTGCTATTCTAAACAGAATTTGCTATTTGCATGCTTTAATCACTTGGTGAATAATGGTTAAAATCTGTTTTAAGATTAGCCATATCTGTTTTCTGTAGGAAACAGGAATGTCACATATATAAATATCAGTCAAAGGTAAATTGAATGGCTGCCATCTAATAAGTGCTATATAAATTCATGATACATATATAACAAAATAGCTATCACTAGCTTATATGTGGGCTTTCTGTTTAAGGTCACGATCTATAAATAAGTAATGTCCATACAAATATACAGAGATAATTAAGATCATACCAGTCTGTGACCCTTTTCAAGTTGATGGTCTAAATTTAGTGGATCTGACTATCTTAGTTTACTTTGACTTCTAAATTGACTTATTTGTCAAAATTTTTCTTCTTTATGGCTCAGTAGTAGTCCACATATATACATTGCATCTTCTTTATCTATTCATTTGTCACTGGACATTTAGGTTACTTCCACGTCTTGGCTATAGTGAACAGTGCTGCTATGAATTTAAGGATGCATCTATCTTTTAGAACTATAGTTTCATCTGGTGTATTGCCCAGGAGTGGGATTGCTGGTTCATATGGTAATTCTATTTTCAGTTTTCTGAGGAATCTCCATACTGTTTTTCCACAGTGGCCACACCAATTTATATTCCCACCAACGGTGTAGGAGGGTTCCTTGAGAGAAACAATTCTAATAACATTTTGTTTTCCTTTGTAAATTTTTATTATTTCAGTAAAATACCCTTGGTAAAGGTTCAACCATAAAAACATAAAATTAAAATCTCCCTCTCATTCTGCCGGTTTTCAACCTAACTTCTAGATGTTACTCTTAAAAGTTGTCTGTAGTAAGTAAAATATCTGTGTGTTTAAGTTGTTTTTCAGTTGATTCCTTTATCATTTATTTTCTCTATTAAGGGAATTAATTTCCACAGTATAATTAAAATCACATTGAGAAAATAATATTCAATGTGTCCTATATGAATATATTATTTACCAATGCTAAAATAATATAAACATGATGGTTAATACCTTTAAAAACTATTTCTCTGTTCCTGCTATTCTAAACAGAATTTGCTATTTGCATGCTTTAATCACTTGGTGAATAATGGTTAAAATCTGTTTTAAGATTAGCCATATCTGTTTTCTGTAGGAAACAGGAATGTCACATATATAAATATCAGTCAAAGGTAAATTGAATGGCTGCCATCTAATAAGTGCTATATAAATTCATGATACATATATAACAAAATAGCTATCACTAGCTTATATGTGGGCTTTCTGTTTAAGGTCACGATCTATAAATAAGTAATGTCCATACAAATATACAGAGATAATTAAGATCATACCAGTCTGTGACCCTTTTCAAGTTGATGGTCTAAATTTAGTGGATCTGACTATCTTAGTTTACTTTGATGACTTACCTTGTTCTAGAGATGGTTTACTAAGTCATATCCATAAAGTAGTGCCAAATAATAAATGAATGAGAAAATGAAGCTGTGGAAATAAGGACAAGAAAAGACAATGAAACAGGAGAGTACTGAGTATATAAAATGTAGGCCATGAAATCTGATATACTTGCTAAAGATCTCAGTAGTCACATGGAGAGAGAAAGTCATAATTAAGATTTACATTGTCTCAAAGCTAAAAACATGTCTCTATAGCATTCATGGAAAGGAAGACACTTTACAGATTAATAGAAACCAGTTCTTCAACAAACTAAATGAGGCTTTTCTTCTTCTTCTTTTTTTTTTTTTTTACAGTGTGGTTCAGCACCTTTATCATTCCTTGGGGAAGGTTCTGTAGAAGATGGTGTGATTGGAACTTAAAATGAGTTAGAGTGTTTGGAGAGCAAAAGTTAGCTATAGGTACCCATCAAAATCACATGGGTTTTTCCCTCTCCTAAGCATCTAACCAAGAACTTAAAATATATATTTACATAAAATATGAAAAGCAACGCAAATGGTTATCACCTGATGAATGGACAAATAGAATGTAGTACATTCATATATTTTGCCAGCAATCTCCAGAGAGTCAGAGTCAATAAGAGATTGATAAATATAGATACAAATAAAGATATAAAGAAGTTTATTGTAAGGAATTAACTCAAGTGATTGTGGAGACTGAGAAGTCCTAAGACCTGTGATTGGCAAGCTGGGGACCCAGGACGGAGTCTGACCCAAAATGAGTAAGCTTTGCAATCACTTGGTGAATAATGGTTAAAATCTGTTTTAAGATTAGCCATATCTGTTTTCTGTAGGAAACAGGAATGTCACATATATAAATATCAGTCAAAGGTAAATTGAATGGCTGCCATCTAATAAGTGCTATATAAATTCATGATACATATATAACAAAATAGCTATCACTAGCTTATATGTGGGCTTTCTGTTTAAGGTCACGATCTATAAATAAGTAATGTCCATACAAATATACAGAGATAATTAAGATCATACCAGTCTGTGACCCTTTTCAAGTTGATGGTCTAAATTTAGTGGATCTGACTATCTTAGTTTACTTTGATGACTTACCTTGTTCTAGAGATGGTTTACTAAGTCATATCCATAAAGTAGTGCCAAATAATAAATGAATGAGAAAATGAAGCTGTGGAAATAAGGACAAGAAAAGACAATGAAACAGGAGAGTACTGAGTATATAAAATGTAGGCCATGAAATCTGATATACTTGCTAAAGATCTCAGTAGTCACATGGAGAGAGAAAGTCATAATTAAGATTTACATTGTCTCAAAGCTAAAAACATGTCTCTATAGCATTCATGGAAAGGAAGACACTTTACAGATTAATAGAAACCAGTTCTTCAACAAACTAAATGAGGCTTTTCTTCTTCTTCTTTTTTTTTTTTTTTACAGTGTGGTTCAGCACCTTTATCATTCCTTGGGGAAGGTTCTGTAGAAGATGGTGTGATTGGAACTTAAAATGAGTTAGAGTGTTTGGAGAGCAAAAGTTAGCTATAGGTACCCATCAAAATCACATGGGTTTTTCCCTCTCCTAAGCATCTAACCAAGAACTTAAAATATATATTTACATAAAATATGAAAAGCAACGCAAATGGTTATCACCTGATGAATGGACAAATAGAATGTAGTACATTCATATATTTTTGCCAGCAATCTCCAGAGAGTCAGAGTCAATAAGAGATTGATAAATATAGATACAAATAAAGATATAAAGAAGTTTATTGTAAGGAATTAACTCAAGTGATTGTGGAGACTGAGAAGTCCTAAGACCTGTGATTGGCAAGCTGGGGACCCAGGAGAGCTGATGGTATAGTTCTGACCTGAGAACTGGGAGAGCTAAAATGGGCTTTAGATCCAAGACAAGCCGATGTTTCAGCTTAAACATGAAGGCAGGAAAGAAAAATGACCCAAAAAACACTGTTGGAGCTCATACAATCAGGCAGGAGGACTTACCCCCTCTTCAGCCTTTTTGTGCAGGTCTTCAGTTGACTGGATGAGGCCACCCACATTAGGAAGGGCAGTCTACTCTATGCACTTTACCAATATAAAATTTAATCTCATCAAGAAACGCTGTCAAAGACACTTAGAATAATGTCTGACCAATGTCTAGGTAGCCTGTGACATCAAGTGGACACATAAGGGCTTCCCTGGTGGTCCAGTGGGTAAAGAGTCTGTCTTGCAGTGCAAGGGCACCGGTTTGATCCCTGACCTGGGAAGACCCCACATGCCACGGATCGACTGGACCAGTGTGTCCAATTAGGAGCCAGTGCTCTGGAGCACGTGTGCCCAGAGCCAGTGCTCTGCAACAGTAGAGGCCACCGCCATGGGAGGCCCACACAGGCCAAAGAATAAAGATGGATGAAAATAAATGGATAAAAAAATCAATGAAAAGAGGCCAAAAATTTTTTTAAAAATTGACACATAAAATTAACATCATGGAATATTATTCTACCATTAAAAGTAACGAAATATTGGGCTTCCCTGGTGGTCCAGCGGGTAGAGACACTGCCTTGCAGTGCCGGGGGCACTGGTTTGATCCCTGGCCTGGGAAGATCGCATGTGCTGCAGAGCGGCTAGACCAGTGTGTCCAACTACTGAGCCAGAGCTCTGGAGCGCATGTGCCCAGAGCCGGTGCTCTGCAACGAGCGAGGCCGCTGCGATGGGAGGCTCACAGGGGCCAAGGAACAAAGATGGATGAAAACAAATAAATGAAGGGCCAATGGAAGTGCCCCCCCCCTCCAAAAAAAAAAGTAATGAAATATTGATATGACCTGGACAAACCTTGGAAACATTATGCTAAATGAAAGAACTCAGTCACAAAAGACCATATCATCTATGATTCCATTTTATATGAAATATACAGAATGGGAAAATCATAGAGACAGAAAGCAGATTAGTGTTGCTTGGCGTTAGGGGCAGGAGAGCAAAGGAACTAGAGAGTGACTGCTAATGGGTATGGAGTTTCTTTTTGGGGTGATGACAAAATGTGCGGAAATTAGTGCCTTGTGAGTACACTGAATTGGACACCTTAAATTGGTGAATTTTATGGTACATAAATTACATCTCAAAAAAAAAAAAAAAACGTGGGTTACTAAAAATATATATCTGCCTCCATTCCAGATCAGTAAATCAGAACTTCTGGGGCATGGGCAGAGGCGTGTATATTTTGTTAAAGGTCCTCTGGGGTTTTGATATCCCCTTAACTATACATCAGCCATTGAATCAGAGCATTTGTGTAGCTTTCAGGAAATCCTCTGTAAATGACATTTTCCCCAACTAGACTTTTGGTGGATTTTGGAATGTGGTTTATTCAACATATTACTCTATCACAGGTACCTGGAATGCAGCTCATTTTTATGTTTCCTTTAGGTCACTAGTTCGTGTATTAACTACTCTCTGAGCTGGGTGATTGGGATTACTATCTAACAGTTGAAAAACCTAAGAGCAGCTTATTTATGTAGGAAAGCCATGTTAAATTTACTTCTCAGAATTTAAAAATTTCAAAGTTTAATAATCTTCCTCCCTCATTTTTCAGATGAAGGGAACTGAAGGTGACCTGACTTGCCAAAGGTCATAAAATTAGCAATAGCAGTAGAGCTTGGCCCTCCATGGTCAGATTGCCAGGAAAATGGAAAAACAGTTTTGATGTGCCATGACTGCATCTGGTTTTCTCTGATACTTTATCTCTTCTGCTTCTGATACTTTTATCTCTTCTGCTTCTGGTACTTCATAGTTTGAAGAACTGTAACTAGAATTGTTACTGCTTAAAGTACAAGGACAGATTTGACCCAAAAGGTATTTTAGGAGTAATTATGGAGCAAGGCACTGTGTTTAGTACTTTTTATATATACAGTAACTATTTTCATCTTCAAAATAGCTCTGTTGACAAGTGGTATTATTATCACTATGTTACAGGTAAACTGAAGCTCAGAGAATTTAAACTAATTTGCTCAAAATCATCCTATTTAAAAATTGCAGTGCTCAGATTGGAGCCTAGGTATACCTGATGATAAAGCCTGTACTCAAACTACTGTGCTGTATGCTGTCTTTCTGAATGAAAGAGCAATTAGGAGCTGACCTGAAAGAAGGAAATCCCTAGCTTTCTGGTAACCATGTAGGCTAACAGACCAGGAATATTATTTCATCCCAAAATGCAGTCTCACCTAAGAATGTGATAACCCTTTCAAGAGCCATACTTCTATATATTCATGAAAGCACATTCCGTTAAGCACAAGCGTAGTTCCCCATAAAAAGAATCATGTTATTAGTTCCGGGAAGACTTGAAAGGAGTTAACTTAATGATAGTTTAAAAAAGACAAAACTCAGAATACTGATTTCTAGAGGGGCAGGGTTGGATGTGAATTTTAAGCATATGAGAGAAGTCCTTGGTTTCCTTTCTATTCTTCCACTTCCTAAATCCTCCCTGATGACTCGTGTGTCATTACCGTTGGCAACAAAATGTTACCAAATATCTGCCCTTTCACTCTTCCCACCTCCCACCCCACTGAGTTTATCTCAGCTACAAGGGTTGCTATAGAAAGATCTTGTTTGAGAAGGCCTGACTCCAAACTTACAATGAATTTTTTATATTCGGGCTTTAATTGGCTAGACCACCGTTTTTCTGCAAGAAGATTCCCCCCGCCTCCACGTTGCAACGAGTCAACTTATAAATTGTTTCCATTTGTCTCTTGACAACATTGCCCCTTATGTTTACCAAAGAGACCAATGCAGGAATCGTGTGGTGCTGCGACCACTGCCACCAGATGGGCTAATGGCTGCTTTTTAAGGACAAACTCCTCAACAAGAGCAGCTAAATTTAAAATTTTTTAGTTCAGTTCTATGGCCAGAAAAGTATCATCAAGTACATAGACTTACTATTTTTATGAAACTTCTTACTGCCTTATATAATTATCTGTCAGCTTGAAGGTGAAGATCTTATCTGACATACTTAGCAGTATACAATGCTCTTGGCATATGTTAGTAAACAAACACAACTGGGGGAAAATGTGGGGCAGACTTTTGACAGTCGCCTTGTTCTCTTGTATCTTACTGATCAGTAGGCTCCATTGTGAGGTTCTTATGAAAGATGATCCTATGGGGCATAGGTATGAAATATTAAAAATCTAGTTATCGGGGCTTCCCTGGTGGTCCAGTGGGTAAGGACACCGCCTTGTAGTACAAGGGGTGCCAGTTCGATCCCTGGCCTGGGAAGATCCCACGTGCCACGGAGCGGCTGGACTGATGTGTCCAATTACCGAGCCGGTGCTCTGGAGCGCATGCGCCCAGAGCCGGTGCTCTGCGACAACAGAGGCCACTGCGATGGGGGGCCCACACGGGCCAAAGAACAAATGGCCCGCCTGCTCCCCTCCCTCCCCACCCCACACCAATAATAAATAAATAAATAAATCTTAAAAAAAAAAAATCTAGTTATGTCATTTTCTCCCATCATTTAAATGTCTGTTCTGGGTGTCTGTGGACCATCCAGATTTGTCTAGGCCTGGAGATGCCTTTACACTGGCTCCTCCCTCTGCTGAGTTGCCCATGATTCTCCCACTGTTGAGTTTGCATGGGTAGAGCAGAAGTAGCCCTACCTGTCGCCAGTTTCCTACTATGAATTCAAGTATCTGTAACTTGATTATTTTTTCTAATAAGTTTAATATTTACATTTAGATACAAGAACGGTGGCTA
Organism: Tragulus kanchil; assembly: GCA_022376925.1. NCBI lineage: Eukaryota > Metazoa > Chordata > Mammalia > Artiodactyla > Tragulidae > Tragulus > Tragulus kanchil. The sequence continues at coordinate 47,386,288 of JAIOJX010000029.1, read as the reverse complement.
CAAGATAACCTTACTTTAAGAAAAAGAAAGGAAGAACTAAAAGAAGTTGAAGAAGAAAGAAAACAATATTTGAAGGAAATGGGTCAAATGCAGGTTTTACAAATGAAAAAGTATGTTTTAAAAAACAGTCTTTAGTTTAAATAAAGGTCCTTGTTATTGAAATGTGAAACATATTCAATACCTATTTTTTAAAAGAATTTAAGCCTGTAGCCAAAGTGTTCTTTCAGACTTTAAGGTGAGTAGGGACTTGATACAAATAGATTTAATAGTGTTACAGATGATATTGCTGGAGAAATAGTAACACCGAATTTATAGGCACACTGTGAGTATGCAGTGATAGCCAATATAAAAATACCAAGTTCTCCGAGTTCTGCAAGCCTGCTTCCAGAGATAATGATATAAAGAATACCTGGCCTCTGAACCCTGGCTCAGTGCTTATGCATGCTGTAATTCCTAGTGGAGTTACAGCCAGTGCTTTGTCATTGGTCCCAGGTATGATTTGTCATTGGTCCCAGGTATGATTTTGTGCCAGCCAGCACATTGGCGGGGGGTGGGGGTGGGGGTTATTAATTGGATTCCTCTCATCTGGTTTTATTGGTGCTTATTATAGTTGCTATCTTCCTGCTACAGCAGGAAATATTTTATTCTTGGTTTCTTTGCCTTGGAGTTGCCTTAGAACTCTCTAAGAACCTGGTTGATGCTAAGGCACTAGTCTGATATAAAAGATTATACTAGCCAAATAGAGTTTTTGGAACCACCACAGCTGGTTAGATATACTCAATCATTCAGCCATTCCTTGTAGAATTTTTATTTTTCTTTTTGACTTCTCAAAGAAATCTGAATCAAAGAATGCTCAAGTTTTTCTAAAGGATATAATAAATTGAAATTTAATTTAGTTACTAAAACCTAACAAATAGTTACTCCTGGTTTGGCCATTTTCAATCTCATATACCAAGGAAACTAGACTTAACTAGAGGGGCACTTCATCTTTTAGCTTGTTTGCTTTTTATGCATTAGGACACTGAGACCCAGAAAGAAAGGTAATAGGAAATTAGAATGAAAGCCAGGAACATGACCCAGATATCCTCGCTGCCAAGCCTCAACTCTTTAACACTGTAATGTTGGTGTTCTTGGTGCCAGGTTGGAGGGAAAAAAAGAGCTTATAGGAGAAGTTTTTAAATGGAACAGTTTATTCCTTGCTACTAAAGACCAAAACCAGATATTTTTATAATTCCCTATTTAATTGGTACAAAACAATGCTTTTCACATTCATTCAGACTACTAAGCACAACTGCTCTTTTTTCAAACCTTTCTTCAACCAGGACATATCAACAAAATAGAAATCAGGCCAGTTCTTTAAGGATGTTAATAAATTTGAGAGAAGTTCCTGGCAAAAAAAGGAATACAAACTCTTAGTAGTATTACTCCATAAATTAATAGTTTGAGATTAAATCTTAAATTGTCTGACATACTGTGAACCTAAAGTGATGATACCTGTTAGTACCTTCTCAGAGTTGGTCATTGTGCGTTCTTAGTTCACAATGAGAAATTCGTGAATTTGTGATACTAATCACCAAGAGTACTTTACTTAGATTAATGTGTAAACATCAAGAGCTTTTTCAGTGTTCACATGTTATGAGAGTACTTTATTCAGCGCACAAAAGTCAGCTGTTGAGAAACCTGTATGCTTCAAAGGTTTGGAAAGAAGGTTTTCTTTAGTACTGAAGCCTTAAAGAGAAATCAGGGAGGGACTTTTGTATGCTGATTGCTAAGGAGATTGATTTATTTACCTAGCTGAAGAAATCTACCTTTTCCACTTTAGGCTGCTAAAATCTAAAAATGGTCCTCATTTGTCATTTTCCCTCCTAGTGAACATCAGAAGTTGGAAGAAAAAATAGACAATATAAAAAGAAATCGCGATTCAGCAATAGGGCGACAGAAAGGTTATGAGGAAGCAATTATTCATTTTAAGAAGGAACTTCGAGAGCCTCAGTATCGGGATGCCGTAATCTAAAACCAAAAAAAAAAACAAATAAAAGTTACTCCTGGTTTGGCCATTTTCAATCTCATATACCAAGGAAACTAGACTTAACTAGAGGGGCACTTCATCTTTTAGCTTGTTTGCTTTTTATGCATTAGGACACTGAGACCCAGAAAGAAAGGTAATAGGAAATTAGAATGAAAGCCAGGAACATGACCCAGATATCCTCGCTGCCAAGCCTCAACTCTTTAACACTGTAATGTTGGTGTTCTTGGTGCCAGGTTGGAGGGAAAAAAAGAGCTTATAGGAGAAGTTTTTAAATGGAACAGTTTATTCCTTGCTACTAAAGACCAAAACCAGATATTTTTATAATTCCCTATTTAATTGGTACAAAACAATGCTTTTCACATTCATTCAGACTACTAAGCACAACTGCTCTTTTTTCAAACCTTTCTTCAACCAGGACATATCAACAAAATAGAAATCAGGCCAGTTCTTTAAGGATGTTAATAAATTTGAGAGAAGTTCCTGGCAAAAAAAGGAATACAAACTCTTAGTAGTATTACTCCATAAATTAATAGTTTGAGATTAAATCTTAAATTGTCTGACATACTGTGAACCTAAAGTGATGATACCTGTTAGTACCTTCTCAGAGTTGGTCATTGTGCGTTCTTAGTTCACAATGAGAAATTCGTGAATTTGTGATACTAATCACCAAGAGTACTTTACTTAGATTAATGTGTAAACATCAAGAGCTTTTTCAGTGTTCACATGTTATGAGAGTACTTTATTCAGCGACAAAAGTCAGCTGTTGAGAAACCTGTATGCTTCAAAGGTTTGGAAAGAAGGTTTTCTTTAGTACTGAAGCCTTAAAGAGAAATCAGGGAGGGACTTTTGTATGCTGATTGCTAAGGAGATTGATTTATTTACCTAGCTGAAGAAATCTACCTTTTCCACTTTAGGCTGCTAAAATCTAAAAATGGTCCTCATTTGTCATTTTCCCTCCTAGTGAACATCAGAAGTTGGAAGAAAAAATAGACAATATAAAAAGAAATCGCGATTCAGCAATAGGGCGACAGAAAGGTTATGAGGAAGCAATTATTCATTTTAAGAAGGAACTTCGAGAGCCTCAGTATCGGGATGCCGAGGAAAAGTATAGGGAAATGCTGATTGTCATGAGAACGACAGAGCTTGTGAACAAGGATCTGGACATTTATTATAAGACCCTTGACCAGTAAGTATTGAGGATTTGGTTCCCATTGGAATCAGTATCAACCAGCATGATTGAGTCTTACTCCCCTCTCCCTTTTAACTATTTTAATGTATTTCATACCTAGCATAGAATAGAAGAATGTATATGTGTACACATATACACACATGCTTACTTAAATTACGAAGTGAAGTTATAAGGCCTGTCAATATTAAGGAGCATCATGATCTCAGCCACTTGTCACCCCTACTCCCTGTAACTACTGACACAGATTTTTGCTATCATGCTTTTTAAAAACTGGTTTCATCAAGTATATTATTTTTTAGCTTTTAAAAAAATGATATTTTGTGTACTTGTCTAGAATTTGTTTTCTTGCTTGTTTTTTTTGTTTTGCTTTTATTTACTTAAGTTGCATATAGGTGTGGTTTATGCATTTTCACTGATGTACAGAATTCTGTTGTGGACTGTAATGCACCCATTTTCTGGTAGATGGACAGTGTGGATATTTCCTGGTCTTCACTAGTAGAGCCTTGTTACTGGGAATGTTGTGTCCTGTGTTCTGGAGCAAAGGTGTGGGAGTCTCTGGAGCATGTGTGGGAGTAAAACTGCTGGGCTGTAGGTTATGCTCAGTTTCACAAAATAATGTTAAATTATTTTCCAAAGTAGTTTTACTGATTTATACCACTAGTAGAATATAATGGTTATCTTTGATGTACCCTGTGAAATTAATTTTGTCAATTATTTAAAAATTATTTTACATAATTTTTTTTTTAATTTTTGGCCACTTTTTATTGGTCTTTCATTTATCTATTTTCATCCATCTTTGTTCTTTGGCCTGTGTGGGCCTCCCATCACAGTGGCCTCTCTTGCTGCAGAGCACTGGCTCTGGGTGCATGTGCTCCAGAGCTTTGGCTCAGTAATTGGACACAACTGTCCAGCCGCTCCATGGTACGTGGGATCTTCCCAGGCCAGGGATCCAACCAGCGCCCCTTGCACTGCAAGGCAGTGTCCTTACCCACTGGACCACTGGGGAAGCCCCTTGTCAGTTTTGAATGTTTGTAAATCTAATGGGTTTACATGATTAATGTAGATGATTAGTCTAAATGATTAGTAATGTAATAATGATTAATGTAAATGGTTAGTCTAAATGATTAATTATTGTGGTCTTCATTTGTAGTCCCTTGATTTTTTTTTTTTAACATTATTATTTATTTAGGCCATGCTGAGTCTACATTGCTGTGTGGGATTTTTCCGTGGTGTGTGGGTTGGGAGCTCCTCTCTCGTTGCTGTGTGCAGGCTGCTCAGTGCGGTGGCTTCTCTTGTTTGGGAGCACACAGAACACAAGCTCCGTAGCTGTGGCTCACGGGCTTAGTTGCTCCAAGGCTGCAGGATCTTCCTGGACCATATATCAAACCTGTGTCTCCTGCATTAGCAGGTGAATTCTTCACCAGTGAGCCACCAGGGAAGCCTTGTAGTCCCTTGATTTCTAATGATGCTGAACATCTCTATGCTTAATGTTTCTTTGAAATGTTTGTATTTTTTATCCATTTTTAATGTATGGTGGTCTTATTATTTGCATGTGTTCTTTTATCTCTTCTGAATTTTAATTTTTTGTTTCAGTTATTTATATGTTATAATTGTCTTGTTTTTTATGTTTATCTTTTTTACTTTCTTATAGTGTCTTTTGATAAACAGATTTGATACTTAGGTAGTTATATTTGGTAGTCTTTTTAGGTTAGCTCTTTTGTGTCTTTTTTAAGAAATCCTTTCCTATTTCTATATTTTCTTCTAAACATTTTAAAGTTTTGCTTTCACACTCAAGTACATTTAAGTATTTAATTTTAAATTGAATTTTTAGAGTCACTTCTGTCGTGTTAGTTACCGTACCATGTGTGGATGGGTCAGTTCTGGGTTTCATAATCCACTGGTCACTTTGTGCCATTACCAAGACTGTCTTAATTACTACAACTTTACAGTATATTTAACACGTGACAAAATTTTATTTTTTATTCTGTCCATTTTTTTTTTTTTGAGTGTAACTGTTTTGCCTTGTTGTATTAGTTTCTGATGTACAATGAAATGAAGCAGCTCATCTTTGTCTTTTAATTAGTGAATTTAGTCCATTCACTTCATTGTGTTTGATTACTTAATTTTATTTCTTTCTGTGTTTTTCTTGGTTCCCTGACTTCTATCGGATTGATTTATTTTTCTTTATTCCCTTTTTTTTCCTTTCTTTGTGTTGTAAATGACATACTTTATTGAGATGTTTACCTTTAATTTTTTTAACATTCATATTTGACCTAAAAAATCAAATGTTTTGATTCACAAAAGGATCCTGGAGCAACACTGTCAGCATCAACTTGGAACTTGTTAGAAGTGAAAATTCTCTTGTCTCCACTATGGATCTGCTATGTTAGAAATGTTATGGACAAGGCTTAAAGGCAGGCTGTGCTTTAACAAGCTTTTCCAGATGACTGTGATTCGCATCAGAATTTAAGAATCATGGCTCTAATACAACTTGCTTTATCTTCTTCCAGAATGTTAGTTTCTCCTATCTGCTGTGTTTCTATTTTCTGGTGTTTTCTTTTTACCTTATTTTTATATCTTACATTAGTAATAATTAATGTTGTGGTTTCAGTGCTTATTGATAAAACCATGTGTTTACTAGTTTCTTACAAATCTTACTCTCTCCTTCTTTAGATTCAGCCTTTTTTTTTTTTTTTTTTGAAGTACATCCTTCAGTGGTTTTTTCATGAAGGATTGTGATTAGTAAAAGAATTTACTTTGTTGTCAGTCTTGATGCTTTATCTGACCATAGAGTTCTAGACTGAAAGGGATTTTTTTTTTTTCCTTTTAGTACTTTGAAAATACTCCTTTTTTTCTTGACTCCATGGTTGCTGTTGAGAAATCATTCTAATTATTTCTTTGGAGATAATCTGTCTCTTTTCCTCTGATTCTTTTAAGATTTTTCCCTGTCTCCTGTATTCTGCATTTCTTTCTTTCTTTCTTTCTTTTTTTTTGGTGTGTGTCTGGATGTAGTTTATCTAGTTTTAACTTTAGTTCTATTTAAGAATTATGCCTATTGATCTGAGGATTGATAGCTTTCGTTAATTTTGGGAAATTCCCATGTATTATCTCTTCAGATATTATCCTTTCCCCAGTTCTTACTGTTCATCCATCCTTCATTTCTCATTAAACATAAGTAAACATTCTTACTGTCTCCTCCCATTGCTTCACCCCTTCTGCATATACTGGTGATAACCTGGGTAACTTCCTCTTTTAATTAGTGAATTTAGTCCATTCACTTCATTGTGTTTGATTACTTAATTTTATTTCTTTCTGTGTTTTTCTTGGTTCCCTGACTTCTATCGGATTGATTTATTTTTCTTTATTCCCTTTTTTTTCCTTTCTTTGTGTTGTAAATGACATACTTTATTGAGATGTTTACCTTTAATTTTTTTAACATTCATATTTGACCTAAAAAATCAAATGTTTTGATTCACAAAAGGATCCTGGAGCAACACTGTCAGCATCAACTTGGAACTTGTTAGAAGTGAAAATTCTCTTGTCTCCACTATGGATCTGCTATGTTAGAAATGTTATGGACAAGGCTTAAAGGCAGGCTGTGCTTTAACAAGCTTTTCCAGATGACTGTGATTCGCATCAGAATTTAAGAATCATGGCTCTAATACAACTTGCTTTATCTTCTTCCAGAATGTTAGTTTCTCCTATCTGCTGTGTTTCTATTTTCTGGTGTTTTCTTTTTACCTTATTTTTATATCTTACATTAGTAATAATTAATGTTGTGGTTTCAGTGCTTATTGATAAAACCATGTGTTTACTAGTTTCTTACAAATCTTACTCTCTCCTTCTTTAGATTCAGCCTTTTTTTTTTTTTTTTTTGAAGTACATCCTTCAGTGGTTTTTTCATGAAGGATTGTGATTAGTAAAAGAATTTACTTTGTTGTCAGTCTTGATGCTTTATCTGACCATAGAGTTCTAGACTGAAAGGGATTTTTTTTTTTTCCTTTTAGTACTTTGAAAATACTCCTTTTTTTCTTGACTCCATGGTTGCTGTTGAGAAATCATTCTAAGTATTTCTTTGGAGATAATCTGTCTCTTTTCCTCTGATTCTTTTAAGATTTTTCCCTGTCTCCTGTATTCTGCATTTCTTTCTTTCTTTCTTTCTTTTTTTTTGGTGTGTGTCTGGATGTAGTTTATCTAGTTTTAACTTTAGTTCTATTTAAGAATTATGCCTATTGATCTGAGGATTGATAGCTTTCGTTAATTTTGGGAAATTCCCATGTATTATCTCTTCAGATATTATCCTTTCCCCAGTTCTTACTGTTCATCCATCCTTCATTTCTCATTAAACATAAGTAAACATTCTTACTGTCTCCTCCCCATTGCTTCACCCCTTCTGCATATACTGGTGATAACCTGGGTAACTTCCTCATAAAGACCTTCCAGTGCACAGCTTCTTTAGCTGCTGCTTATACTGCCTGTTGAGTTGTCCACTTTAAATTTATTTTTTATTTCAGTATGTCAAGATATTTCTCAGTTTTCTAAGTTTTAAGTTTTATTTTACTCATTTTCAGAAATTTTTATTTTTAATAATGTATTTTTTCTTAGTGTTTTGATTCCTTCTTGCATGTCTTTATTCATTTAAAATACTATATTCTCTTTCACACTGTTATTTTTTTATTTCACATTTTTAGGAGTCTGTTTCTGCCTATATTGTGTGCTATTCTAGCTATAATGAAGTATTTCTTGGGCTTCATGTAGTATTTAATCATAAACTCATCTTTAGTGGTGCCATTTTCTTTTTTTTTCCTCTGTGAAGTGCCCCTGTGACCTTTTCGTGTGGATGTCCTTCCACACAGTGATTTGTTCTGTATCTGCTATACACTCCAGGGCTAACTCTGGCCTAAGTCTAGGTTTTTTGATTGTGGTGTTTTTTTTAATATTATTTATTTATTTATTTACTTTTTGGCTTTTCTGGGTTATCACTGCTGCTCTTCTCTAGTTGCAGGGAGTGGGGGTGACTGACTCTCTAGTTGAGGTAAGCAGGCCTCCGATTGCAGTGACTTCTCTTATTGTGGAACTCGGTCTCTAGGGCACACACGGGTTTCAGTAGTTGTGGCACATGGGCCCAATAGTTGTGGGTCCAAGGCTCTAGAGCACCGGCTCAATAGCTGTGGCTTAGCTGTTCTGCAGCATGTGGGATCTTCTTAGATCAGGGATTGAACCTGTGTCTCCTGCACTGGCTGGCGAACACTTTACCACTGAGCTACCAGGGAAGCCCTAAGTCTAGTTTTTATGTTAATTTTTCAGTTTGGGAGTTCCTGAACTACACTGGTGGTGTAAGTATCTTAAACCTACATAAGGGATTTGCCCAGGACTTTGAATTTTTTTTCTTAATTCAGATATTATCCTTTCCCCAGTTCTTACTGTTCATCCATCCTTCATTTCTCATTAAACATAAGTAAACATTCTTACTGTCTCCTCCCATTGCTTCACCCCTTCTGCATATACTGGTGATAACCTGGGTAACTTCCTCATAAAGACCTTCCAGTGCACAGCTTCTTTAGCTGCTGCTTATACTGCCTGTTGAGTTGTCCACTTTAAATTTATTTTTTATTTCAGTATGTCAAGATATTTCTCAGTTTTCTAAGTTTTAAGTTTTATTTTACTCATTTTCAGAAATTTTTATTTTTAATAATGTATTTTTTCTTAGTGTTTTGATTCCTTCTTGCATGTCTTTATTCATTTAAAATACTATATTCTCTTTCACACTGTTATTTTTTTATTTCACATTTTTAGGAGTCTGTTTCTGCCTATATTGTGTGCTATTCTAGCTATAATGAAGTATTTCTTGGGCTTCATGTAGTATTTAATCATAAACTCATCTTTAGTGGTGCCATTTTCTTTTTTTTTCCTCTGTGAAGTGCCCCTGTGACCTTTTCGTGTGGATGTCCTTCCACACAGTGATTTGTTCTGTATCTGCTATACACTCCAGGGCTAACTCTGGCCTAAGTCTAGGTTTTTTGATTGTGGTGTTTTTTTTAATATTATTTATTTATTTATTTACTTTTTGGCTTTTCTGGGTTATCACTGCTGCTCTTCTCTAGTTGCAGGGAGTGGGGGTGACTGACTCTCTAGTTGAGGTAAGCAGGCCTCCGATTGCAGTGACTTCTCTTATTGTGGAACTCGGTCTCTAGGGCACACACGGGTTTCAGTAGTTGTGGCACATGGGCCCAATAGTTGTGGGTCCAAGGCTCTAGAGCACCGGCTCAATAGCTGTGGCTTAGCTGTTCTGCAGCATGTGGGATCTTCTTAGATCAGGGATTGAACCTGTGTCTCCTGCACTGGCTGGCGAACACTTTACCACTGAGCTACCAGGGAAGCCCTAAGTCTAGTTTTTATGTTAATTTTTCAGTTTGGGAGTTCCTGAACTACACTGGTGGTGTAAGTATCTTAAACCTACATAAGGGATTTGCCCAGGACTTTGAACTCTCAACTTACTTAATTTTCCACTCTTTCACTGAAAGTCACTGTTCAAGAGTTTTGGCCTTTATGTTGGAAGTCACTTCTGCCTCACTTGGTCTCTGTGCCACCTCTTCTCTCCTGGGTGATAATACCTAAATCCTGGGATATGAGAGTACTGACTACATTCAGCTGAAGTTATCATTATCACACACTGACCATTCTGGTTTTTAGTTCAGTCTTTGTTTCCACCACCGAATAAATTTGCCTTTCTTTCTTGTAAACTCAGCTAAAATGTAAAATATAAGTCTGTCTAGCATTTCTAAGTATGTGTATCAAGAGGATGATCAGTTGCCTTAGATTTTGCTTGTTATTGTTTTCTGGAAAGGACAGTATCCTCTTCAATGGTAGGAGAACTACAGAGTCTCTTCTCTTTTAAGGCTTCCTTAAGAAACAGCATAGTGAACAGACCAGCCTCAGCAGTGGATTCAGACCACAAGGCTCAGGAGGACAGGAAGAACCCACTTTTCAGTCTGAGGGTTCTTTGAGTTCATTATGATAGCAAGGGTGGCCCCAGACCCACCTGACTATAACTCTGGTGTGTACAGTTTTGAGAGAGTACATAGTCTTTTAAGATAAGTGACAGTTGGAACTAAGCCAGTTACATTAGTCATTTTTAGAAATAAGTACTAGTAAAATTCTTGTTGGATTAAGTTCAGCTTGTACAATGAAGGATCACATCTTTTGTCCTCTTTCACTGTGAGTGATGAGATTAACATTACAATGTTCCTTGGGTCCAGAGAGGCTCATGGATACACATGTCTGTATCTAGCAGGTGGTTTGGTCTTTTTTCTTAAACTTCTTCAAATACTGAAATCTCCCCTGATTTTTAGATCCAACAGTTTAAACTGTTGAGAGATTTCATATGCTTGAAATAAGTGCATGTGCAGGACATTATTAAAAAGTCCTTGCCTGGTAGACTATTACATATACAACATTTGGCTTTGAAAAAAAAGCCTAAAATTATTTTTTAGTATATCCAACTATAGGCATATGTGCCTTTAGAGGGCTTATTACTTTTTGAATTCTTGAACAACTGATGCTGAGTATGTGATAAAGGTATCAAATATTTGTTGAGTGCTAAGGACTGGGAAACCCCATTCTTACTGATTTTTGAAGAGACAAAAGTCAACAGATTTTTATCAGTAAAAATCTGCTGTACAGAATAGGATAACTTAAGTTGGTCTTAATGAAAAAGTACACTAAGTCTTGAACAGCAAGAACTGTTTGTGTAAAAGTTGAGAAATTTTGCCTTTTTGAGGCTTGGAAAATCCTTAATATTTGGCTAAAAGTATTGTGTCTAGAGACTACCTGAATCTAAATCTTGACTGTTGACATTTAGCGCACTAAGTACCCTGAGCTTCAGTTTTTTTATCTGTAAAATGGAAATAAGCCCATTATAGCATTTCTAAGTATGTGTATCAAGAGGATGATCAGTTGCCTTAGATTTTGCTTGTTATTGTTTTCTGGAAAGGACAGTATCCTCTTCAATGGTAGGAGAACTACAGAGTCTCTTCTCTTTTAAGGCTTCCTTAAGAAACAGCATAGTGAACAGACCAGCCTCAGCAGTGGATTCAGACCACAAGGCTCAGGAGGACAGGAAGAACCCACTTTTCAGTCTGAGGGTTCTTTGAGTTCATTATGATAGCAAGGGTGGCCCCAGACCCACCTGACTATAACTCTGGTGTGTACAGTTTTGAGAGAGTACATAGTCTTTTAAGATAAGTGACAGTTGGAACTAAGCCAGTTACATTAGTCATTTTTAGAAATAAGTACTAGTAAAATTCTTGTTGGATTAAGTTCAGCTTGTACAATGAAGGATCACATCTTTTGTCCTCTTTCACTGTGAGTGATGAGATTAACATTACAATGTTCCTTGGGTCCAGAGAGGCTCATGGATACACATGTCTGTATCTAGCAGGTGGTTTGGTCTTTTTTCTTAAACTTCTTCAAATACTGAAATCTCCCCTGATTTTTAGATCCAACAGTTTAAACTGTTGAGAGATTTCATATGCTTGAAATAAGTGCATGTGCAGGACATTATTAAAAAGTCCTTGCCTGGTAGACTATTACATATACAACATTTGGCTTTGAAAAAGCCTAAAATTATTTTTTAGTATATCCAACTATAGGCATATGTGCCTTTAGAGGGCTTATTACTTTTTGAATTCTTGAACAACTGATGCTGAGTATGTGATAAAGGTATCAAATATTTGTTGAGTGCTAAGGACTGGGAAACCCCATTCTTACTGATTTTTGAAGAGACAAAAGTCAACAGATTTTTATCAGTAAAAATCTGCTGTACAGAATAGGATAACTTAAGTTGGTCTTAATGAAAAAGTACACTAAGTCTTGAACAGCAAGAACTGTTTGTGTAAAAGTTGAGAAATTTTGCCTTTTTGAGGCTTGGAAAATCCTTAATATTTGGCTAAAAGTATTGTGTCTAGAGACTACCTGAATCTAAATCTTGACTGTTGACATTTAGCGCACTAAGTACCCTGAGCTTCAGTTTTTTTATCTGTAAAATGGAAATAAGCCCATTATAGCATTTGGTAGAGTCAAAATTGAAACTCACAGGCCATTCAGTTCAACTTTCTTTGTCAGTTACGTTCTTTAATATGTATTATTAAATTCCCTATTAAGGGCACTAGGAAACTTCACCAAGAAAACGCAGGTTTCTGTTGTTTCTATCGAAACATGCTTTAAATTTTAAGAGTAAATTTTCTTGGATGGGGGCTGTACAGAGGAGATACTAATAGTAGTTAAATATTTAGCATGTGTTAGCCAGAATCTTAATTGAATTCCTGCATCAACCTGTAAAGGACAGATATTCACTGGAAGAGATGAAGTAGACTGTCCAAAATTACCCAGCTGAATGGTAGCCATAAATTAGATCTCAGAACTAAGGCCTTTCTGTTCCTGCTACACTGTGCTGCTACCTTAGTCCATGTGCCCCTCCCCCCGCCTCTTTTTTAGTTTTTAAAAAACTGATATTGGGCTTCCCTGGTGGTCCAGTGGGTGGAGAAGACCGCCTTACAGTGTAAGGGGCACTGGTCCTATCCCTGGCCTGGGAAGATCACATGGGGCACAGAGCAGCTGGACCAGTGTGTCCAATTACAAGCCAGCGCTCTGGAGCACATGCACCCAGAGCTGGTCCTCTGCAACGAGAGAGGCCACTGCAGTAGGAGGCCCACAGGCTGAAGAATAAAGACGGATGAAAATAAATTAAAAAAAAAAAAAGAGGCCAAAATTAAAAAAGAGAAAGATTTAAGTGCTTGTATGTTTGGTACTATTTAGATATTGTATATACTAAGCATACAGGGATGGAGTTCAGAAATCCAGAAATGGTGAAAATTAACCATGGCGATGGTAATAATTGAGGGGCTACTTTAGGCCTTTTCTATTTTTTCCTTTATAATTTTGCTTATTTATTTATTTATTGGTTGTGCTGGGTCTTCATTGCTGCTTGGGCTTTTCTCTAGTTGCGGTGCACAGACTTCTCATTGCAGTGGCTTCATTTGTTGCTGAGCACAGCCTCTTGGGTGTATGGTCTTCAGTAGTTGCAATATTAGGACTCAGTGGGTGCTGTCTCTAGGCTCTAGAGCACAGGCTCAGCAGTCGTAGCACATGGGCTAGGTTGCTATATGGCATGTGGAATCTTCCCCATCCAGGATTCAAACCTGTGTCTGCTGCATTGGGAGGCAGATTCTTTTTTTTTTTTGATAGGTAAGAAATGGATTTATTCAGAGTCAGAGAAAGCACACTCCACAGATAGAGTGTGGGCCATGGCAGAGTGAATCCAGCGGCCGGGAGGCAGATTCTTTACTGCTGAGCCACCACGGAAGTCCTGGGCCTTTTCTAAGGAAGGATCTTTTTTTTTTTTTTTTTTTACTTTTACATAGTGTTGTTGTTTACTGCTATACCTAAACCCAAATCAGTCTTAGGTATCCCCTTGACTCCTCCCACCTGAACCTCCCTCCCCATCCCATCTCTCCAGGTTATTGTATCGTCCCCATGTAAGTCTGGTCTTACAGTGTCTTCATATTGGTTGTCTCTTTTACATATGGTAATGTAAGTTTCCAAGTTACTCTAGGCAGGATCTTTTTTGAGAATGAGACATTCTAGGACGTGATTCATGAGAGGAAGGAAGAATTGCAAAGAGTTGAGATGCAGGCGGCATTCCAGATGAAGAGAGTAACTGATTCAGAGGCCCTAAAACCAGTACAGACAGGGTGTTCAAGGAATAGGAAGAAGGCAGGCATGGCTGGAATATAGTGAGCAGGGGGAGTCAGGTCAGATGAGGATGTTGCCAGAGTATGCCATGCTTTGGTTAACAGTTTGATTTTATTCTGTGTGATGGGAAGTCCCTGGAGAGTTTGAAGCAGGGGAGGTAGTATAATCTGAATCATAGTTGGAAAATATCACACTTCCTACTGCGTGGAGAATGGACTGGGGAGGCACCCAGGAGAAGAGTGATGGCCTGGACTAGGATGGTAGTAGTGGACATGGAGAGAAATACATACACCTGATTTCTGTTTTGGAGATAGAATTGACAGGCCTTGCTTTGGAACTGAATGTAAGGAAGGAAAAGGAAAGAAAGATTGATCCTACATGTTTTCTTGAGCAATAGAATATTGGAGAAGCAATTCCCATTCCCTGAAGTGGGCGGGGTTGGGGAGGGGAAAGTGTTTTGGATACTGTGTTTGAGGTGCCTGTAGACTTCTAAGTAGAGATGACAGGCAGGCAGTTGGATGTATAATTTAAGAGTCTAGAGTTCAAGGGAAAGGTCTATATTTAGGAATTATCAGCATATGTGGAGTAGTTGAAGACATGGAATGAGAGTACATACTGAATAACTGTGGATAGAGATGGGAAGGGTCCCAAAACTCACAATGTTTACAGATGCAGTGAAATAGCTGATGAAAAAAGAAAAAAAAAAAAAAAGTAAAGCCATGGTAGCTTGAAAACCAAGTAAAGAAAGTATTTCAGGAATCTAAAGTTATTGAGCGGTCAGATGAGATGAGGACTAAGAAGTGACCCTTGATTTGATAAAATGGAGGATGTTGTGGCTTTAGAGACCCATCTCGGTGGCATGGGTGGAACTGAAGCCTTAGAGTTGAATGAGGAGAGAATAAGTGGTAAGAAATGGACACAGCGAGTATAGCTAACTCTTACAAAACATTCTGTTGTGAAGAGGAACAGAAAAATGGGGGGCTACCTAGGAGGGTCTTAGAGGCCAAGTTAGGTATGTAGGTTGGTTTTATCTTAAACCTTCGTGTACATACTCTGCTACAAAGTAGCTTCCTGTTGGTACACTGACTTGCAGTTTCATGGGTGTTAACTGAATGGAAAACTGTATCTAGGAGTCCTCCAGCTAACTCCACAGACCCTGAGAGCCGCTGACAGCAGGAACAAGAATTCTCTCAGTGAGGTACCTGTTGATTGAAAAATCCCTGTTCTGTCCTCTTTTGGCACTCTGGGGAGACAGAAATATCATACCTTGTTCTTTCTGCAAAGTTGTAACCCTTCAGTAGGGGAGACCATGGTAGGGTGGTCCACAGTCTGTGTTGACCTGGGCCATGAATATCAAGGAAGGGCATTTCAATAGAGAAAAGTGCCTCGGTTCCAGAGGCATCACCCTGGGCAAAGTGCAGGCATATGAGGGAGCTTGGTCGAAACACTCAGAAGTGTGTGGAGAGGGGAGGTCCAGGGGTGCTTTCCAGTGATTTAGGCTTGCCTAAGGAACAGAGCCAGGCTTTTGACTGAGTTCTGCTCGGGTAGTCAGATGGATTCTTCTAAATGAGAAGAAAAGAAGTGGTGTAGATTTCCCCAAAATTGAGTGCTTGTGGGCTTACGCTTGCAACTCTTCTTCAGGTTTCTACTATGAACCTTTACTGTGCCTTCTCATTTAGAAGAAAGGTCCAAAATTTCCCTCGTTTCACCTCTTAGAAGAAGCTTGCAATCATTGTAGTTGTTCCTCTCTCTATTTAAGATAACACAGGAAATTAGCAGTGCATTTTCAAGAAAAGCTGATTGCCATCTGTTATTAGTAATCATCTAAAACCATCACAGATTGTCAGCATTGCCAATGGTCAGAGACACTTAGACTAGATAAGGGGGAAAACATCCATTATTTAGAATTTACTATCCCTTATCCACCTCCTTCAAAGAAGACGTCAATTAAAATTAAGTGATTTTGAAATATACCTTTGAGGGAACACTCCTGCATTGCTGGTGGGAGTGTAAATTGATACAGCCTCTATGGAAGACAGTCTGGAGATTTCTTAAAAAACTAAAAATAGAAGCACCCTATGACCCAGCAATCCCACTCTTAGGCTTATACCCTTCGTGTACATACTCTGCTACAAAGTAGCTTCCTGTTGGTACACTGACTTGCAGTTTCATGGGTGTTAACTGAATGGAAAACTGTATCTAGGAGTCCTCCAGCTAACTCCACAGACCCTGAGAGCCGCTGACAGCAGGAACAAGAATTCTCTCAGTGAGGTACCTGTTGATTGAAAAATCCCTGTTCTGTCCTCTTTTGGCACTCTGGGGAGACAGAAATATCATACCTTGTTCTTTCTGCAAAGTTGTAACCCTTCAGTAGGGGAGACCATGGTAGGGTGGTCCACAGTCTGTGTTGACCTGGGCCATGAATATCAAGGAAGGGCATTTCAATAGAGAAAAGTGCCTCGGTTCCAGAGGCATCACCCTGGGCAAAGTGCAGGCATATGAGGGAGCTTGGTCGAAACACTCAGAAGTGTGTGGAGAGGGGAGGTCCAGGGGTGCTTTCCAGTGATTTAGGCTTGCCTAAGGAACAGAGCCAGGCTTTTGACTGAGTTCTGCTCGGGTAGTCAGATGGATTCTTCTAAATGAGAAGAAAAGAAGTGGTGTAGATTTCCCCAAAATTGAGTGCTTGTGGGCTTACGCTTGCAACTCTTCTTCAGGTTTCTACTATGAACCTTTACTGTGCCTTCTCATTTAGAAGAAAGGTCCAAAATTTCCCTCGTTTCACCTCTTAGAAGAAGCTTGCAATCATTGTAGTTGTTCCTCTCTCTATTTAAGATAACACAGGAAATTAGCAGTGCATTTTCAAGAAAAGCTGATTGCCATCTGTTATTAGTAATCATCTAAAACCATCACAGATTGTCAGCATTGCCAATGGTCAGAGACACTTAGACTAGATAAGGGGGAAAACATCCATTATTTAGAATTTACTATCCCTTATCCACCTCCTTCAAAGAAGACGTCAATTAAAATTAAGTGATTTTGAAATATACCTTTGAGGGAACACTCCTGCATTGCTGGTGGGAGTGTAAATTGATACAGCCTCTATGGAAGACAGTCTGGAGATTTCTTAAAAAACTAAAAATAGAAGCACCCTATGACCCAGCAATCCCACTCTTAGGCTTATACCCTGACGAAATCAAAACTGAAAGAAGCACCTGTACCCCAATGTTCATTGCAGCTCTCTATACAATAGCTAGAACATGGAAGGAACCTAGATGCCCATCGACGAATGAATGGATCCAAAAGCTCTGGTACATATATACAATGGAATACTACACCGCTGTAAAGAGAAATGCAGAAGAATCAACCCTAATGAGGTGGCTGGATCTAGAACGTATCATCAAAAGTGAAGTCAGTCAGAAAGAGAAGGACAAATACAGTATATTAACACATATATATGGAATCTAGTAGGATGGTGATGATGGCACATGCAGTGAAGTGACAGAAAGACAGACGTGGACAATGGACATATGGACATTGTGGGGAAGGAACAGTGGGTGAGAGGCGTAAAGGAAGTAGCATGAAGGCCTGTACTATCATAAGTGAAGAAAATAGCTCTAGTCATTGCTCTGTGAGAAAAGGGGATCCTTCAGGGGTGCTGTGTGATGGTCAGGAGGGGAGGGAAGGGGGAGATATACATATGACTAATCTGAGAACATACATATCTGTAAACAACAAAACTCTGTAAAAGTTAAAAGTAAAATAAAGGTTAAAAAAAAAGAAAGAAATATACCTTTGAAATATACAAGTACATTGTTCTATCCTGTCCCCCAAATGTTACACTGTCATTTTCTCCCAAACGTGGGATGCTGAATATTAAGTCAATTCTTCTGAGATTCAGTGGAAACTTGTAAGTTTTGTGTCCAAGGCAGCCAACTCCGTGTCTCCTCAGAGCCTGGCTTCTTACACTCAAGGAGAGCTTGGGGTGAGAGCTTGATGCAGGACTCATCTCATGACCACCATTCTCATTCTTGTCTTGGACACAGTACAGTTTCACATCAGCCCCTGTAGCATCACACAAGTAAATTATAAGACCAAGTGATAGCTGGTGGCATTTCAGTCACTGGTAGGTTTTTTTTTTTTTTTTTAACCAAGTATTTATCAACCACTATAGCAGCAGTGGTTGACCCATTGCCTGAATTTTAAAAGCTGATATTTAAGAGTCTGGCCAAAGGAAGTTACAGAAGTTCGATCATTTCAAGGGTTTCAGGAAATGAACATTGTTAAGATTTTACCTAGAAAGAGAGGACATTTTTCTTTTAAGTATGCTACTTAGGTTTGGCAAATTAGGGATTTTAAATAGTTCTAATAAAATCACTAGTTTGGAACACGATACTCAATAGAACATGACACTCAGCATGTCGTTTCCCTTATATGGAGGGATTCCGGTGACCTAAATGTAGGAAGACAGGAAGTTCTCATGGTGGTAACTACAGTAGGGAAGAGTGATGTAATAATGAAGAAAAGAACTGATCCTAGCCAGTTTTCTGGCAACCTGTATATCTCATGAAGTGAAGTGGAAGTCACTCAGTCGTGTCCAACTCTTTGCAACCCCATGGACTGTAGCCCACCAGGCTCTTCTGTCCATAGGATTTTCTAGGCAAGAATACTAGAGTGGATTGCCATTTCTTCCTCAGTTTGGTAGTTTTATGTATGAGGATAATATAATTGGAAAATATCTTTGTAAATATAATCTTTTCTATGGCTTTTATTAGGAAGGCACATAGTATTTGGCCCCTGTAAATATTATTTTATTTATTGAAATAGCTTGAGACATGGGGAAATCCACTTGAAGATTTGCTGTTGTCCATGTACTTCTGATTTTGCACATCAAAATGGTAACTAGCAAAATGATAACTAAGCTTCCTCAGTAGTTTGAGCCCTAGAGGTAGCTTGAATACAAAAGGTGTAACAGCTGGAAAGGTCTTTTTCCTGCCAGGTGAGGTTTTGGTCTTCCTACTTTCTGATGACTCCATTTTAGGCATTTGGTTCTCTGCTAACAACCAGGTCCTGAGATGATTTTAAAAGTGGCCGCAGAGAAGCAGAAAAAACCCTCAACTACTGTCTAATATGCTTCCTTTGTGACATCAAGCTAGAACCCATGTGTACTTAGAAAGTAGGTAACTCCAAGGCTTGCAGAAGCTTTTCGTTAAAGGCCCAAGAGTGGAAACAGTTTGACATCTTAGAACAAAAGGGGAAATCATCTAGAAATTGCTGGGGCAGAAGCCTAGTACAAAGAGGTGCTGGAGGACAGTAAAGTTAGCTTGGCATTCACACGAGTTGTCTGTGTGAAGAAGGATGAGGGACATGAATGATAACACCTCTACACACTACATTATCACATACCACTTTCTCTCTCTCAATAGACTATTTTTTGAGCAGTTTTAAAAGTTACAGTAAAATGGAGCAGAATGTGCAGATTTCCCTTGTACCTCTGCTTCCCCTCTGCCCCGACCATAGCCTGTCTCACAGTCAACGTCCCTTCCCAGAGTGCTACACTTGATGAACCTACATTTGCATATCATACTCACCAAAATCTGCAGTTCACATTTGGGTTCATGCACACTCCAAGCACAGGGTGGGGTTGATAGAACTAGCCACATGGCCACTTACCCACACTCATTGCCAGCCCATGAAATTTGTATCTGCCTCAGCAGAAGGATAGTTTACTAGATGTCATGGACCTTCAAGGTCATTCTTAAATGTTAATTACCTGTAAAGTCCAAGTGCTATAGTTTTTTTCCTGCTTTGTACATCATAATATTTTGTATCATTTAAACCCATTAACCTTATATTATAGATATTTTTGCTTCCTCTGCTCTATTATTCTGCATATTATAGAACATGGTTCACACTGGGACTTAGGTTCACTTTCTTGACAAGGTCTGACACTTATTCAGCATTCAGGAGAATTACTGTAATACTTTCATTCTCCTCACTGTGCTTTTTCATGTAAGTATACATAAGAATATCTTCTGTGTGAATAGTATCACACTGTAGGTATTCTTTGTTTTTTTTTTTTTTACTTTACCATGTGATGTTTGTACATGTAATGGCTGCATAATATTCCACAAGATGGATATTACCTAGTTTATTTAACCACTGATAGACACAAGGATGGCTTTATTTTTTTTAATACTTATTTGTCGGCACCATGTCTTAGTGGCAGGACTGGAATCTTCAGTTGCAGCCTGTGGGATTTTTAGTTACTGCATGTGGAATCTAGTTCTCTGATCAAGGACTGAACCCATGCCCCCTGCATGGGGAGCGTGGAGTCTTAGCCACTGGACCACCAGGGAAGCCGCTAGGATGGCTTTAAATGCTCGCTGCTGCAGATAATGCTACAGCGTATGTCTTTGTACACTTGTGCAGATACATCAGAAAGATGAATTCTTAGAAATAGTTACTGGGTCAGAGGGTATGTACAGTTTTAACTTGTTAATGCCACATTGCCTTCCAAAAGCACAAAGTTTATGTTTCTACCAGTAGTGTATAAGTGCCCATTTCTTTATGTCTGCACTTTCATGTTATCAACTTTAAATTTTTGACAGTCTCACACCAAAAATACTGTCACCTTAATTTATGTTTCCCTGTAATAGTGAGGTTAAATGTCTTTTCTTATGTTTGCTTTGTGTATTTCTTCTCCAAGAATTGTCCATTCATAGCTCTGCCAATTTTTCCATTAGGTTGTCTTTTTCTTAGTGATTTGTATCATTATTTTAAAATAGATTCTGGATATTAATCCTTTTCACATACACTGCAAGGAGTTACTCCCAGTTTGTCATTAGCCCTTACTTTCTTGATGGTATTATTTGTAGCTTAATTTTTAGGTAGACAAATTGTTAGTTTTTTAATTTATGACTTCTCAATTATAAGGGCCTTCCCAATCCTAAGATTACAAAGATGTTTTCTTTTACCTCTTTTTGGGGGGGGGGGGGGTCACTTCTCTTGGTCTTTCATTTATTCATTTTTCATCCGTCTTTGTTCTTTCGCCTGTGTGGGCCTCCCATCGCAGTGGCCTCTGTCCCTGCAGAGCACTGGCTCTGGGCGCATGCGCTCCAGAGCTCTGGCTCGGTAGTTGGACATGTCGATCCAGCCGCTCCACAGCACACGGGATCCTCCCAGGCGAGGGATCCAACCAGCTCCCCTTGCACTGCAAGGCGGTGTCTTTACCCCTTTACCCACTGGACCACCAAGGAAGCCCCCCCCCCCAAATGTTTTCTTTTAATAATCTCACTTATTTAAAAATTTTTCCTCTTTCCAAAACTATTAAAACTTTTCCCATTGACTTGAAATGTCAGTTATAAAGTTCTGTATGTATTTGCTTTAATTTTTATTCTTGTCCCCTACTATGATTTTATTCATTTGCATTATCATAGTATACTTGAGAGTCGTTTTGTGGGTTTTATTTAAAAATTATTTAATCCTGTTGGGAGTTTTGTTTGGATTGTATTTAATTTATGAATTACTTGAGGGAGAATGGACAGCTTTGCAATACTGAATCTCACATTGGAACACTATATTTTTTTAGGAGAGTTTCTGTTTTTGTTTGTTTTGTTCTATTGTAAAGTTTTATAGCTTTTTCATTTAGACCCTGTACCTTTTTTTTCCTGGTATTTCTTAGTTTTTATTGCCACTATGAATTTGGTTCATTTTTCTGTTACATTTCTTATTGAATTTTGCTATGCTAATATATGTTTATTTCTGACTACCTTATTAGTCTTAATAGCTTGCTAATTCATTTCTGAGGTTTTCTAGTGTACAGTTGTATCACCTGCAGAAACAGTGGGGCCTTCCCTGGTGGTCCAGTGGATAAAGAGTCTGCCTTGCAATGCAAGGGGCACCGGTTTGATCCCTGGCCCTGGAAGATCCCACATGCCACGGAACGGCTGGACTGGTGTATCCAGTTATGAGCCAGCACTCTGGCATGCATGCGCCCAGAGCCGGTGCACTGCAACGAGAAAGGCCACTGCAAAGGGAGGCCCACACAGGCAAAGAATAAAAATAAATGAAAATTTAAAATAAATAAATAAGTAAAAGAGGCCAAAATTAAAAACAAAAACAATAAAAAAGATTCTGCTCTTGTCTGATGATTTATTAGAAACAACGACACGTTTTTGTTCCCCTCATTTAGTCTTCGTTTTTTACTGTCTTGCTCAGTTGTTAGGGATCTCCAGGACATTATTTTAGAGAAGCAGTAATGGGTTATCTTCCTCTTGTTCTTAGCTTTAGGAGGAACACTTTTGTACATTTTATCGGTAAATTTGATGCTTACTTTGGCTATCTGGTAGTCATGTTGTCTAAGAAAATTTTCTGTTTCTCTATTATTGAGTTTTATCAGAACTCAGTATTGTAACAGATACTTTTTAATGTGTTTATATAACGTTTTTTGGTAATCTTTTAATGCAGTGAATTATCTTAATTTCTTTATCCTCTTGTACTGTTCTTGGTTTCTTTTCTTGGGATAAACACTATTTGGTCATGGTACATTGGTTTTTATACCCTCAGCCCTAAATTTGATTTTATTTGGAATGTTTGTATCTATATTCATAAGCAAAATAGGTCTATCCTTTTTTTTTCTTTTTACTTATGTTTCTCCTTGCTGTGTAATATTTATATATTTGGGAACTAGGTGTACCTTGAAGATTTGAAAACATTCACTTATAAAATGATCTGAGCCGTATGCCTTTAAAAGGTAAGTGTTTTGACTCCTGTTCAAAGAATTTTATGTATATTCAAGGGCTGTTAATATCCCATTTTTCTCTTATCTTGAGCCCAGTAATAACTTGATCAAATCTCAGTTTTCTCCTCCTCCTCTCTGTTTTACTTTATTGAGAAATAGGTAACATACATCATTTTATAAGGTTGTGTGGCATGATAGTTTGATATACACATACTATGAAATGATTACTAGAGTAGGTTTAGTTAACATCCATCATCTCATACAGGTAAAAGGGAAAAAGAATTCTTATGATGAGAACTCTTAGAATCTCCTCTTTTTAAATCTTTCTTATATGTTGTACAGCAATGTTAAGTAGTCACATTGTGTTGTATATTACGTACCTAGTACATATTTATAAGTAGAAGTTAAATTCCACATACAAGTGAGATCCTACAGTATTTGTCTTTTTTTTTTTGTCCTACTTCTTTTAAGGTGCTTCACGGTCCATCCAACATTGTCCCAAGTGGAAGACTGTGTGTATACAGAAATGATATAGATGTGAGACATCTTCTCTATCCGTTCATTCAACAGTAGACCCTTAGGTTGTTTCCGTGTCTTAACTATAGTAAACAATGCTGCTGTGAACAGAGGGTGCAGATAACTTCCTCTTGTTCTTAGCTTTAGGAGGAACACTTTTGTACATTTTATCGGTAAATTTGATGCTTACTTTGGCTATCTGGTAGTCATGTTGTCTAAGAAAATTTTCTGTTTCTCTATTATTGAGTTTTATCAGAACTCAGTATTGTAACAGATACTTTTTAATGTGTTTATATAACGTTTTTTGGTAATCTTTTAATGCAGTGAATTATCTTAATTTCTTTATCCTCTTGTACTGTTCTTGGTTTCTTTTCTTGGGATAAACACTATTTGGTCATGGTACATTGGTTTTTATACCCTCAGCCCTAAATTTGATTTTATTTGGAATGTTTGTATCTATATTCATAAGCAAAATAGGTCTATCCTTTTTTTTTCTTTTTACTTATGTTTCTCCTTGCTGTGTAATATTTATATATTTGGGAACTAGGTGTACCTTGAAGATTTGAAAACATTCACTTATAAAATGATCTGAGCCGTATGCCTTTAAAAGGTAAGTGTTTTGACTCCTGTTCAAAGAATTTTATGTATATTCAAGGGCTGTTAATATCCCATTTTTCTCTTATCTTGAGCCCAGTAATAACTTGATCAAATCTCAGTTTTCTCCTCCTCCTCTCTGTTTTACTTTATTGAGAAATAGGTAACATACATCATTTTATAAGGTTGTGTGGCATGATAGTTTGATATACACATACTATGAAATGATTACTAGAGTAGGTTTAGTTAACATCCATCATCTCATACAGGTAAAAGGGAAAAAGAATTCTTATGATGAGAACTCTTAGAATCTCCTCTTTTTAAATCTTTCTTATATGTTGTACAGCAATGTTAAGTAGTCACATTGTGTTGTATATTACGTACCTAGTACATATTTATAAGTAGAAGTTAAATTCCACATACAAGTGAGATCCTACAGTATTTGTCTTTTTTTTTTTGTCCTACTTCTTTTAAGGTGCTTCACGGTCCATCCAACATTGTCCCAAGTGGAAGACTGTGTGTATACAGAAATGATATAGATGTGAGACATCTTCTCTATCCGTTCATTCAACAGTAGACCCTTAGGTTGTTTCCGTGTCTTAACTATAGTAAACAATGCTGCTGTGAACAGAGGGGTGCAGATAACTTTTCAGATTTCAGTGTTTTCCTTTCCTTTGGTTATATTCCCAAAAGTGTAATTGCTAGATCATCTGTTACTTCTCTTTTTAATTTTTTTTTAGCACTCAGTACTGTTTTCTGCAGTGGCTGTACCAGTTTACAGTCTGTCCTACCGACAGTGCATAGGGGTTTCCTTCTGTTCACACCCATGCCATCATTTGTGATGTATTGTTGGTGATGGGTGTTCTCAGAGGCGTGAGGTGGTCTCTCATTGTGGTTTTAATCTGCATTTCCCTAATGACGGTTAGCATCTTTTTCAGGTACCTCTTGGCCAGTCGTGTCTATTCTTTGGAAAAATGTCTATTAAGGTCCTTTGTCCATTTTTAAATTGGATTGTTTCTTTTGTTTCTGGGTTGTATGGGTTCTTTATGTATTTTGGACATTAACTCCTTATCAAATACATGGTTTTCAGATATCTTTTCCCATTCCATATGTTGTCATTCTACTTGGTTGTTGGTTTCTTTTGCTGTGCAGAAACTTTATTTTAATGTAGTCTCACTTGTTGATTTTTTTTTTAATTGTTTTGTTGCTTGTGCTTTAGGTGTGATTCCCAAAAATATCATCACCAAGACCCATGTCAAGGAACTTTCTTCAGGGAGTTTCGTACTTTCAGGTTTTACATTTCAGTCTTGATCTATTTAGAGTTCATTTTGTGAGTGATGTAAATTAGGGGTCTTGTTTCCTCCTTCTGCATGTGACTATTCAGTTTTACCCACACCGTACTGAGGAGACTGTCTTTTTTCCATTGAGTATTTTTGGTTCTTTTGTCAAATATTAGTTTACAATATGTGCTTGGGTTAATTTCTGGACTGTTGATTATATTCTATTGGTCTGTTTAAGTCTTTAATACTGAAGTATCGCTATCAATTTACAATGTCATGTTAGTTTCAGGTGTACAGCACAGTGATTCAGTTACACATATATTTATATATATATTCTTTAAAAGTCTTTTTCCTTATAGATTATTACAAAATATTGAGTATAATTCCCTGTGCTAATAGGTCCTTGTTGGTTGTCTCTTTTATGTATAGTAGTATGAATATGTTAATCCCAAGCTCCTAATTTATCCTTCCCCTTTTCCCCTTTGGTAACTATAAGCTTGTTTTCTACATCTGTGGGTAACTTTTTTTAAGACTTTTTTAGCACTCAGTACTGTTTTCTGCAGTGGCTGTACCAGTTTACAGTCTGTCCTACCGACAGTGCATAGGTTTCCTTCTGTTCACACCCATGCCATCATTTGTGATGTATTGTTGGTGATGGGTGTTCTCAGAGGCGTGAGGTGGTCTCTCATTGTGGTTTTAATCTGCATTTCCCTAATGACGGTTAGCATCTTTTTCAGGTACCTCTTGGCCAGTCGTGTCTATTCTTTGGAAAAATGTCTATTAAGGTCCTTTGTCCATTTTTAAATTGGATTGTTTCTTTTGTTTCTGGGTTGTATGGGTTCTTTATGTATTTTGGACATTAACTCCTTATCAAATACATGGTTTTCAGATATCTTTTCCCATTCCATATGTTGTCATTCTACTTGGTTGTTGGTTTCTTTTGCTGTGCAGAAACTTTATTTTAATGTAGTCTCACTTGTTGATTTTTTTTTTAATTGTTTTGTTGCTTGTGCTTTAGGTGTGATTCCCAAAAATATCATCACCAAGACCCATGTCAAGGAACTTTCTTCAGGGAGTTTCGTACTTTCAGGTTTTACATTTCAGTCTTGATCTATTTAGAGTTCATTTTGTGAGTGATGTAAATTAGGGGTCTTGTTTCCTCCTTCTGCATGTGACTATTCAGTTTTACCCACACCGTACTGAGGAGACTGTCTTTTTTCCATTGAGTATTTTTGGTTCTTTTGTCAAATATTAGTTTACAATATGTGCTTGGGTTAATTTCTGGACTGTTGATTATATTCTATTGGTCTGTTTAAGTCTTTAATACTGAAGTATCGCTATCAATTTACAATGTCATGTTAGTTTCAGGTGTACAGCACAGTGATTCAGTTACACATATATTTATATATATATTCTTTAAAAGTCTTTTTCCTTATAGATTATTACAAAATATTGAGTATAATTCCCTGTGCTAATAGGTCCTTGTTGGTTGTCTCTTTTATGTATAGTAGTATGAATATGTTAATCCCAAGCTCCTAATTTATCCTTCCCCTTTTCCCCTTTGGTAACTATAAGCTTGTTTTCTACATCTGTGGGTCTATTTCTATTTTGAAAATAACTAATTGAAAATAAATAAGCTTTTTTTTTTAATAGACTTTTTTTTATTGGAGTATTATGTTGCAGTAACTTCAGATGTACAGCGAAGTTATTGTTATACTTTTTTACAGTTTTCTTGTTTACAGGTATATATAATCCCCAAACAGTCATAGGTATATCCCTTACCCCTCCCACCTGATTTCCCCCCCCCCTTTTCCCCTATCCCCCTACCAGTTTGATGCTTAGTCCCCATATGGGTTTCTTTAGTCTTACAGCTTAATCACAGTGGTTATCTGTATTACATGTGATAGTATAGGTTTCCTTGTTGCTCTTTCCATACCTCTTGCCCAATCTTCTCTTCCCCCAAGGTCCATAGGTCTGTTCTTTATATCTGTTTCTTCATCGCTGCTCTGTGTGTGTATTTATCGGTACCATCTTACTAGATTCCATATATATGCATCAGTATACTGTATTTGTCCTTCTCTTTTTTGGAGGGGTGGGGGAGAGCACTTCTGTTGGTCTTTCATTCATTTATCTTCATCCATCTTTGCTCTTTGGCCTGTGTGGGCCTCTCACCACGGTGGCCTCTCTTGTTGCAGAGCACTGGCTCTGGGCTCACGCACCCAGAGCTCTGGCTCAGTAGTTGGCCACATCAGTCCAGCCGCTCCATGGCACGTGGGATCTTCCCAGGCCAGGGATCAAACTGGTGCCCCTTGCACTGCGAGGCGGTGTCCTTACCCACCGGACCACCATGGAAGCCCCATGTCCTTCTCTTTTGTCAAATATTAGTTTACAATATGTGCTTGGGTTAATTTCTGGACTGTTGATTATATTCTATTGGTCTGTTTAAGTCTTTAATACTGAAGTATCGCTATCAATTTACAATGTCATGTTAGTTTCAGGTGTACAGCACAGTGATTCAGTTACACATATATTTATATATATATTCTTTAAAAGTCTTTTTCCTTATAGATTATTACAAAATATTGAGTATAATTCCCTGTGCTAATAGGTCCTTGTTGGTTGTCTCTTTTATGTATAGTAGTATGAATATGTTAATCCCAAGCTCCTAATTTATCCTTCCCCTTTTCCCCTTTGGTAACTATAAGCTTGTTTTCTACATCTGTGGGTCTATTTCTATTTTGAAAATAACTAATTGAAAATAAATAAGCTTTTTTTTTTAATAGACTTTTTTTTATTGGAGTATTATGTTGCAGTAACTTCAGATGTACAGCGAAGTTATTGTTATACTTTTTTACAGTTTTCTTGTTTACAGGTATATATAATCCCCAAACAGTCATAGGTATATCCCTTACCCCTCCCACCTGATTTCCCCCCTCCCTTTTCCCCTATCCCCCTACCAGTTTGATGCTTAGTCCCCATATGGGTTTCTTTAGTCTTACAGCTTAATCACAGTGGTTATCTGTATTACATGTGATAGTATAGGTTTCCTTGTTGCTCTTTCCATACCTCTTGCCCAATCTTCTCTTCCCCCAAGGTCCATAGGTCTGTTCTTTATATCTGTTTCTTCATCGCTGCTCTGTGTGTGTATTTATCGGTACCATCTTACTAGATTCCATATATATGCATCAGTATACTGTATTTGTCCTTCTCTTTTTTGGAGGGGTGGGGGAGAGCACTTCTGTTGGTCTTTCATTCATTTATCTTCATCCATCTTTGCTCTTTGGCCTGTGTGGGCCTCTCACCACGGTGGCCTCTCTTGTTGCAGAGCACTGGCTCTGGGCTCACGCACCCCAGAGCTCTGGCTCAGTAGTTGGCCACATCAGTCCAGCCACTCCATGGCACTTGGGATCTTCCCAGGCCAGGGATCAAACTGGTGCCCCTTGCACTGCGAGGCGGTGTCTTTACCCACTGGACCACTAGGGAAGCCCCATGTCCTTCTCTTTTGACTTACTTCACTTTGTATAATAGGTTCTAGATTCATCCACCTCATTACAACTGATTCTTCTGCCTTACTTTTTATGGCTGGAAAATATTCCATTGTATATATGTACCATAGCTTCTTTATCCATTCATCTGTCGATGGACATCTAGGTTGTGTCCATGTTCTAGCTATTGTGTAGAGTGCTGCAGTGAACATTGGGGTACAGGTGTCTCTTTCAAGTTTGATTTCATCAGTGCATATGCCTAACAGTGGGATTGCTAGGTCATATGGTGCTTCTATTTTTAGTTTTTTAAGGTATCTCCATACTGTCTTCCATAGTGGTTGTATCAATTTACATTCCCACCAACAATGCAGGAGTGTTCCCTTATCTCTGCACCCTTTCCAGTATTAATAGTGGACATTCTAACTGATGTGAGGTGATATCTCATTATAGTTTTGATTTGCGTTTCTCTAATAATAAGTGAGGTTGAGCATCTTCTCATGTGTTCTTTGGCCATCTGTATGTCTTCTTTGGAGAGATGTCTCTTTAGGTCCTTTTCCCATTTTTTGATTGGGTTGCTTTTTCAGTGTTGTCTGAGTTGCTTGTATATTTTGGAAATTAATTCTTTGTTGGTTGTTGCATTTGCTATTACTTTTCCCATTCTGTGGGTTGTCTGTTCACCTTGTTTGTAGTTTCTTTTGCTGTACAAAAGCTTTTAAGTTTCATTAGGTCCCACATGTTTATTTTTTCATTTCCACTATTCTAGAGGGTAGGTCATAGAAGATAAGTTTATTTTTTTTCAGATTCCACATGTAAGAAATATCATGATATTTTTCTTTCTTTCTCTGGCTTAGTTCACCTTAGTATAAAAATCTCTAGACCCATCCATGTTGCTGCAAATGGCATTATTTCATTCTTTTTAGTGACTGAATAATATTCCATCATGTGTGTGTGTGTATATAATTTGTATCCCATCTTGTTTCTTGGTTGATGGACATTTAGGTTGTTTCCATGTCTTGGCTATTATACACAGTGCTGCAGTGAACATGGGAGTGCATGTATCTTTTCAGATTGTGTTTTTCTCTGGATATATGCCCAGGAGTGGGATTGCTGAATCACAAGGCAGTTTTAATTCTTAAAAGAACTTCCATACTGTTCTCAATAATGGTCATGTCCATTTATATTCCCACCACAATGTAGGAGGCCTTTTCTCTACACACTCTGCTGCATTTATTGTTTGTAGACTTTTTGATGCTGGCCATTCTGACTGGTAAGAGGTGGTACCTCATTGTAGTTTTGTTTTGCATTTCTTTGAGATATTTAATATCTTTTCATGTGTGTTTTGGACGTCTGTTTGTCTTCTTTGGAGAATGTTTAGATCTTTTCAGGTTTTGATGTGACTGTTTGGTTGTGTTTTTTTTTTTTTTTTTTCATTGAGCTGTGTAATCTGTATCCTTTGGAGATTAATTCCTTGTTGATCACTTCTTTTTCAGATATTTTCTCCTGTGGGTTTTCTTTTCATTTTATTGTTTCCTTTGCTGTGCAGAAGCTTATAAGTTTAATTAAGCCCCATTTATTTTTGTTGTTATTTTCATAACTCTAATAGATGAATCCAAAAGGATACTGCTGCTGTTTATTTATTTTTATTTTTTTGGCCACTTCTGTTGGTCTTTCATTTATCTATTTGCATCCATCTTTGTTCCCTGGCCCGTGTGGGCCTCCCATCACAGTGGCCTCTCTCGTCTCAGAGCACCAGCTATGGGCGCATGCGCTCCAGAGCTCCTGCTCGGTAGTTGGACACATCGGTCCAGCTGCTCCGCGGCACATGGGATCTTCCCAGGCCAGGGATCGAACCGGTGTCCCTTGCACTGCAAGGCAGTGTCCTTACCCACTGGACCACCAGGGAAGCCCTGCTGTTTATTTTAAAGTGTGTTCTGCCTGTGTTTTTCCTTTAGGAATTTTAGTGTCCACTCTTTAGGTCTTTGATCTATTTTGAGCTTATATTTGCAGATGGTGCTGGAGCCGTTCTGATTTCATTCTTTTCCATGTAGCTGTCCAGTTTTCCCAGCAGCACTTATTGAAGAGACTGTCTTTGCCCCATTGTATATCTTTGCCTCCTTTGTCACAGAGTAATTGTCCATGGGAGTACAATACTGTTTTAAATGCAATAGCTTTAGTATAGCTTGGAATCAGGAGATGTGATACCATCGTTTTGTTCTTCCTCAGATTTGCTTGGCTCTTTGGGGTCTTTTGTGGTTCCATGTACGTTTCAGGAGTGTTACTTCTATTTCTATTAAAAAAAAAAAAAAACACCACTAGCATCTGGATAAGAATTGCAGTGTATTGTAGATGGCTCTGGGTGGTATTGACATTTTAACAATATTAATTCTTCCAGTCATGAACATGAGATACCTTTCCCTTTCTCTTTTTGCCATGTCTTTTTCCACCTGGCTTGTGGAATCTTTAATTCCCTGGCCAGGGATCAAACCCACATCTTCGGCAGTGAAAGCACAGGGTGCTAACCACTAGACCACCAGAGAATTCCCACCCTTCAATTTATTTCTGTCCTTTTCTTTTATCAGGGTCTTAGTTATTAGTTTATTTTGCTGTACCAGGTCTTAGTTGCATCATGTGGTATCTTCTAGTTGTGGTGTGTGGTTCTCTGACCAGGGATCAAACCTGGGCCCCCTACATTGGGAGCATTAATTTCAGCCACTGACCAACCAGGGAAGTCCCTCTTAGAGTGTTCAGAGTAGAGATGATCCTTGGTTAAACTTATTCCTAAGTACTTCATTGTTTTGATGCTTTTGTAAATGGGATGGAGTTCTTTATTTCTCAGAAGATTCATTGCTAGAATTTCCATTTTCTTAGTGATAAAATGGGGATAATCAAATCTCTCTGTATTGTAAGGACTTTTTTAGTGCTCCGCACATGGGATCTTCCCAGGCCAGGGATCGAACCGGTGTCCCTTGCACTGCAAGGCAGTGTCCTTACCCACTGGACCACCAGGGAAGCCCTGCTGTTTATTTTAAAGTGTGTTCTGCCTGTGTTTTTCCTTTAGGAATTTTAGTGTCCACTCTTTAGGTCTTTGATCTATTTTGAGCTTATATTTGCAGATGGTGCTGGAGCCGTTCTGATTTCATTCTTTTCCATGTAGCTGTCCAGTTTTCCCAGCAGCACTTATTGAAGAGACTGTCTTTGCCCCATTGTATATCTTTGCCTCCTTTGTCACAGAGTAATTGTCCATGGGAGTACAATACTGTTTTAAATGCAATAGCTTTAGTATAGCTTGGAATCAGGAGATGTGATACCATCGTTTTGTTCTTCCTCAGATTTGCTTGGCTCTTTGGGGTCTTTTGTGGTTCCATGTACGTTTCAGGAGTGTTACTTCTATTTCTATTAAAAAAAAAAAAACACCACTAGCATCTGGATAAGAATTGCAGTGTATTGTAGATGGCTCTGGGTGGTATTGACATTTTAACAATATTAATTCTTCCAGTCATGAACATGAGATACCTTTCCCTTTCTCTTTTTGCCATGTCTTTTTCCACCTGGCTTGTGGAATCTTTAATTCCCTGGCCAGGGATCAAACCCACATCTTCGGCAGTGAAAGCACAGGGTGCTAACCACTAGACCACCAGAGAATTCCCACCCTTCAATTTATTTCTGTCCTTTTCTTTTATCAGGGTCTTAGTTATTAGTTTATTTTGCTGTACCAGGTCTTAGTTGCATCATGTGGTATCTTCTAGTTGTGGTGTGTGGTTCTCTGACCAGGGATCAAACCTGGGCCCCCTACATTGGGAGCATTAATTTCAGCCACTGACCAACCAGGGAAGTCCCTCTTAGAGTGTTCAGAGTAGAGATGATCCTTGGTTAAACTTATTCCTAAGTACTTCATTGTTTTTGATGCTTTTGTAAATGGGATGGAGTTCTTTATTTCTCAGAAGATTCATTGCTAGAATTTCCATTTTCTTAGTGATAAAATGGGGATAATCAAATCTCTCTGTATTGTAAGGACTAAGTAAGATAAAGTATGATCAGCTTAATTGTATCACACATGCAATAAATGTTCATCACTAGAACCCACTTATGACTGTTACTCCCTCAAATAGATTAATGAAGTTATTTTAAATGTCGTTGCACAGTGGGTTTGTAAACTCCATGTTAACGAAGAGACAAGATACAAAGTGGGATTCCCAGGTGGCTCAGTGGAAAAAGAATCCCACCTGCCAACACCCATTGTCTCCTCACTGCCTAAAGCTCTCATCTCACTCCAGCGAAGTGTATCCCCAGACCCCAGTGCCAAATCCACCGGGCAATCCCTCTCCCTTTCTAGTGGAGGGCTTTCCTGGTAGCTTAGGTGGTAAAGAATCTGCCTGCTGTGAGGAAGACCTGGGAAGAGCCCATGGAGTAGGAAAAGATAACCCACTACAGTATTCTTGCCTGGAGAATCCCATGGATAGAGGAGCCTGGCAGGCCGCAGTCCAAGGGGCCACAAATAGACATGACTGAGTGACTGAGCATATGCACACAAGATACAAAGTAAGTGAATGGTCTAGCCAACAGTAGTTGACATCAGCTCTTTCTGCCACATTCCTTGGTGAATGTAGATGACCCTAAGTACTAGAATTTTTTCTGCTTTGTTCTCTCTCAGCAGACTTACCCACGGGCAAGGATGCACTCCCCTCTGACATACCAGGGAGCCATGGCGTAGGCTCTGTGTTATGTGTCTTGGACATGTGTACCCCACCTGGAGCTTTTTCTCCACACTGAAAGTGCTTATTTAATTATGGAAGATTTGTAATTTAAATGGAAAGATGAGTAATTAAAGTCATTTGAAAAATAAAGCTCATAATGTATAAAGCTAAGGACCACATGATTTGTCTTAATAACATTCTCTGAGGGTGTTTCACTTTTTTTAACAAATACTTAGAAGTTGTGTCTTCATCCTTTTGAAAGAAATATAAAATCTGAGATAAATGTATAAAGTAGAAAATAGAGACTTGCTGCATTCTCATCAACGAGCAGAATATGGTTTTTTCCAGTCTTTATTACTTCAAAATCCTTCATCTTGATATTTAAAAAGTATTTATGTTGAGTCATTTCTTTCTCTTTTGCTGGTAAACCAGAAGATCATGAAATGATTCTGCAGAGGCAGTAGCATTACGTTCAGTTTCTTTTTTTGTATATATCAGATAAGAGCCTTGCAAATGGAAGTATGTCCGCCGCACATCCTTTGTATGGTAATGGCAGTGATGTTTGCCTTTCTGTGACTGTTGCAACATCTATTAATTTATAAACCCACTTCCAAAGAACCTAAGGGCTTTTTGGCAAAAGGTGACTAGAGTAAGAACAATGTTTGATTTTGACAAGCTACTTTTGTTTTTACAGACATTTCTTTTCTTCTTTTTAGTGTTTGAAAACTACTAGTCTCAAGAGTGTTGTGGGGATACAGGGGTGCCAAGATCAAAGGAAGTTCATGCACATATTTAGAGTTAGGATTTCTGAATCTTCAACTAGGAAGGGAAAATAAAGGTTTTGAGGTTCAGCTCAGCTTAAGACTCTGTATCATCCTCTCTAAACCAGCATTTCTGGTGGGTAAAAAGCTCACAGATCTGAGGGACAGAAGCAGCTTCCCCAAAAGTCAAAGAGGTTGACTTTGGGAACCCTGATAAGACAGAAAAAAGGCCTCAGTTCCAAATGTTTCGCTGTTTCCTATGACTACAGGACCCTGTACCCCTCTTCAACTCACCATCATCCACGCAGAGGGCTTCCTGGAATTAGCTAGAATGAGTGGGAACAATCCTTTGTTAAACCTAAGGAAAGTCTCCTAAAAATTGTTTTCAGAAGTTTTCATAGTTTTAAGCATTTAAGGGAATGTTTGTCTTATCATGGGCCTTCCCTGGTACCTCGGATGGTAAAGAATCAGCCTGCAATGCAGGAGACCTGGGTTTGATCCAGAGAGTAAAAATGGGGAAGGATAAGGATCCTGGAGTGCTGTAGTTATGTATGCCTGACCGTTCACAGTATCAACCAACAGCAAGGTTTTGGTTCTGTTTATTTTTTATAGCTCTTACTATATTCTACTTTTATCATTGAAAATATGGTTGAAGTTATATCATTGTCATGATGTTACTATGTACATTATTAAACATTATATTTTTAATATGTACTATTAAATACTATGTTATCTTTACCACTGGGTTCATTTTCCAGAGCAATAATGAAATTTCACAGCATGAAAATGGAAGAAATCAACAAAATCATCCGTGACCTTTGGCGAAGTACCTATCGTGGACAAGGTAATGAACAAGGTGTACTGTGAGTGCTCTTTATAAGGCCCTGTGTCCAACTCTTGCCTCATGTGACCTCTCATCATGCCAGAATTACCTCTAGACCCCTTTCTGAACATCTTTTTCAGATTTTCTAAGAATTCTTATCCTGACATATATCTAAAAAAAAATGCAGAGTTTTCTACTTCAAAGCTTGATGGACTTACAAATTTGGCTGTGGTGCACATTCTATTTAGCTGATGACATAATAGGTTCTGTTGAAGTGTAGATAGGGATAAGCAGAAATGAGATAAGAAGAAAACCATCAGGAGGAAATATTTAACCAGGGAACTAAGACACAGCTGAGCCCGAGGGCTGGGTATCTGGTTGCTTCTGACCAGGAATCCTCAGAACCAGGGAAAAGGTTCCAAACCAGCCAGTGTTGCCTCCTGGTAATGTCAGCCTCACATGTGACTTCTAACTGACTTGGATAAGGTTTGCAGACGACAAAAGGCTACAGAGTATAGGCTCCCCTCAAATCTTGTTCTTTCTCTATCAGATATTGAGTACATAGAAATTCGATCGGATGCTGATGAAAATGTGTCAGCTTCTGATAAAAGGAGGAATTACAACTACCGAGTGGTGATGCTAAAGGGAGACACGGCCTTGGATATGCGGGGGCGTTGCAGCGCCGGACAAAAGGCAGGTACCTCGTGAGCCTAAAGCCACCTGTGCACAGAGAGTTGACAAAGAGAAGTCCTTGTCAGTGCTGGGGAGGCACCTAGGGTTTCCTTGCATAGAGGAGGCTTCTCCTAGCCCTCCGTGCTGCCATGTGAAGTGAACCAGGCTCAGCTCCTCTCGTTACACTCTCCATTCTAACCAGCATTTCCTGCAACATTGTGTAAAGTAGGCTTTTAGAAAAATACAGAGCAAGAAGCTGAAGGCTATTCATTGTCTCGTGGCTTTCCTTATGGAAATAAGGTTGTCTGTTCATCAGTTACAGACCCAGCACTAATTTATGTGCCACCAAGAAAGAAAAAATTCACTTGTAATCCTAAAATGCATCTTGATTTCAGAGAAGTCAAGAGACAGAGGAAGAAAGCCTATGTTTTAGAATCAGTGACCTATTATAGTATTAGCATCCAGATCCTAGATTGAGGCAGATGAGGCAATACAGTAAATAAAACAGACTAATTTAGAAAGGAGCCTCATCATAGGACTGAGTCCCCCCCAGCACTCCCAGCCTGGCCTTTGGCCCTGGACCATCTGAAATAAGGGTCTACCAGAGTCAAAGGCTGTGCAACCCCACAGGTGCCTCTGCCCCCACCACCAAGGGACTTGGTCCTGGGCCAGGCCGGCTGGCTCTGCAGGAGGCTCAGGAGGAAGCCTAGGTTGTATGCATGGAGCACAGAGGGAAGAGTATTTCAGAAAGTTGGGAGGGTGGGACCAGCATCCTTGGGGAACAAGGCTGGGTTTTTCACTGTGCACTGGTTTGTCCCCAAGATGTTACAGATATTTGAGCTTTCTCCTTTTCAGATTAGAAGCAGAATATTATCTCTGGACGCTTCGTTTTCTTAACAAAATTTATAGTTGTAGATATGGATGCTCACATCTGAGTTATTCACATAAAAAGTTTGCAATTTTTGCTTAAAGACACACTATGTATGTATGTATCTTGCTGTCAACCCAGACAGCTGATACCAATTTTTAAGGCATGCAGATTATCTTAGACTGCAACAGTGACAAATTTGTGATCTATAATCAGTATCCATTACTTGCATGAATGATTTTTTGTGGTATTTATGAATGAGAAAAAAGTTTGAAACAAGAGAGTTTGGATTAAGAATACTTTCTGAAAAAAAGTGGATTTCCTATAGCTATTCTCTAATTGTAAGAATTAATTAGTGACAGTGTTCCTTGGTGTTGACAGAATAGACAAACAGTTGGGTGGAAGGGGACCCGGAGCTCCACTCTGACGGGGTGACGGTAGAGGTGGCGGCAGAAGAGAAGGCCTAAATCTGGCCCTGGCATCTTCAGTCTGCCAGCCTGCCCTGTGCATCAGAGAGAAGCTGTAAACCGCTCTAACATCACTTACTGACCCAGGGGTGGAAGGGAGATGGCAGTTCACACAGCAAGTGGTGTGCACTTCCTAAACAGTCCTTCCTCTTAATTCTCTGTCCTTGTACCTCAGCCTGCCGCTGTTGGCTTACCTCAGCCCCAGGTTAGCGTTGCTAGGAAGAAAGCCTCAGTGACCTATTATAGTATTAGCATCCAGATCCTAGATTGAGGCAGATGAGGCAATACAGTAAATAAAACAGACTAATTTAGAAAGGAGCCTCATCATAGGACTGAGTCCCCCCCAGCACTCCCAGCCTGGCCTTTGGCCCTGGACCATCTGAAATAAGGGTCTACCAGAGTCAAAGGCTGTGCAACCCCACAGGTGCCTCTGCCCCCACCACCAAGGGACTTGGTCCTGGGCCAGGCCGGCTGGCTCTGCAGGAGGCTCAGGAGGAAGCCTAGGTTGTATGCATGGAGCACAGAGGGAAGAGTATTTCAGAAAGTTCGGAGGGAGGGACCAGCATCCTTGGTGAACAAGGCTGGGATTTTCACTGTGCACTGGTTTGTCCCCAAGATGTTACAGATATTTGAGCTTTCTCCTTTTCAGATTAGAAGCAGAATATTATCTCTGGACGCTTCGTTTTCTTAACAAAATTTATAGTTGTAGATATGGATGCTCACATCTGAGTTATTCACATAAAAGTTTGCAATTTTTGCTTAAAGACACACTATGTATGTATGTATCTTGCTGTCAACCCAGACAGCTGATACCAATTTTAAGGCATGCAGATTATCTTAGACTGCAACAGTGACAAATTTGTGATCTATAATCAGTATCCATTACTTGCATGAATGATTTTTTGTGGTATTTATGAATGAGAAAAAAGTTTGAAACAAGAGAGTTTGGATTAAGAATACTTTCTGAAAAAAAGTGGATTTCCTATAGCTATTCTCTAATTGTAAGAATTAATTAGTGACAGTGTTCCTTGGTGTTGACAGAATAGACAAACAGTTGGGTGGAAGGGGACCCGGAGCTCCACTCTGACGGGGTGACGGTAGAGGTGGCGGCAGAAGAGAAGGCCTAAATCTGGCCCTGGCATCTTCAGTCTGCCAGCCTGCCCTGTGCATCAGAGAGAAGCTGTAAACCGCTCTAACATCACTTACTGACCCAGGGGTGGAAGGGAGATGGCAGTTCACACAGCAAGTGGTGTGCACTTCCTAAACAGTCCTTCCTCTTAATTCTCTGTCCCTTGTACCCTCAGCTGGCTTCAGCAGCCGTCTGAGTATTAGGTTTCTATTAACCATACAAGTCCCTCATGGTTAGCGTTGCTAGGATTCCTACAGTCAAGCTTAAATAAAACCCTGCTTCTGTGCTCCTTGTACATTTTGGTGCTTCTTTGGGACCACAGAACAGATTTTTAAAATGTCTATGAGAGCAAAGGGGTTTGTGAGGCTCTGGAAAATATATTATGTCAAGTTTTCTAACAATCTCATTATTAGGAAAATAGCTAGATCATGAATTTCTAAGGTTGTTAATCTTATATCACTATTAAAATTGCAGTAATATTAGGTAAGTGTTAACTTCATTTCTGAGGCAGGTATGTAATTGGTAGCTTTGTTGTGGCTGGTGTGGCATGTTAATGATGTACACCTAAGGTCAGTGATCCTGTGACATGGCCCCACCGTTCCCTTCTAAAGACATTGGGCTGGGTCTGCTTGTTCTCCTCAGGTAAATGAGAAAAGTGTGCCATGCAGCTGAGTTCTGGCGCCTTTTTTCCAGGTGTTAGCCTCACTCATCATTCGCCTAGCCCTGGCTGAAACATTCTGCTTAAACTGTGGGATTCTTGCTTTGGATGAGCCGACAACAAATCTTGACCGAGAAAACATTGAATCTCTTGCACATGCTCTGGTTGAGTAAGTATCTCAGATTTGGGGCCAGTTTATGATAGTTTTTAAAGGAAGACTGAGAGGATTCTATGGTGAAAATCCTCTGCAGATTTGTCTTCCTTGTGGAGACTGATTTTACCAGACCTTGGACTTTAACTTGATAGTAATTCTTCAGATGTTTAAAAGTACAATGATGAACGGTCACCCCGGACACATCTACATCTCCCCACAAGGTGTTCGTAGGGAAACCCACGGTGAGCATTTCCGGGCTTGGTTTGGTTTTCCTGTAAACCCACCAGAGGGGCCCCCATGTCCTGACAGGAGTTAGCATGCCCACTGAGGCACGTCTGGTGTTCGTAGGGAAACCCACGGTGAGCATTTCCGGGCTTGGTTTGGTTTTCCTGTAAACCCACCAGAGGGGCCCCCATGTCCTGACAGGAGTTAGCATGCCCACTGAGGCACGTCTGGTGGTGACGGTGGGTTTAGGCTGTCTCCCCACATGTGTGTCAGCATCTGAGGAAGGCCAGCTCTTGCTCAAGAAGTAGAACAGTGGTGAAGTAAAACCCCGTGCGTAGGACTGCACACACCTTTAACCACAGCTCACCCGTGAGCGGTGCAGGCTCGAGGCATAAACGGCCCCTGCCACCCCTGCCATGGATGGGGCCTGCAGCAGCAGGGCACTCCCCGTGAGACAGAGGAGTGACTGTGGGTATTCTTTGCTCCAGACAGACTTCCTAGAAGAGAAGACACGTCCTGTGAGACGAGGGCTAGCACTCGAAGGCCGCCTGTCCCCAGCCCTCTGTCGCAGTGGTCCTGTGTGACCCACAAGTCAAGGCTGGTGCTTTTGAAACCTAAGTGCATCCAGCTCCAGGCAAGGGATAAATAAGTGGTTAGTTAAGAGAAAAAGGCTTAAGTCTCAGACTCGTAACTAGTTACCTCAGCATATAGATAATAAGCAAAAACGTTCTCAGTACACCCACTCAGGCCCCTGTGTGTCATACCAGTGATGCATCTAGTAACTGGTGGTGCAGAATTCTGAGTAGACCCAGCTCCTGAGAAGGCGGTGGGGCTTACAGTGTTATTCCCCTTGCTGTGAGCCTTTCTTTTTTTTTTTAATATAATTTTCTTCCAGAGAAAACTAATATCAGGTGAATAAAACCCCAGGAAAAGGAGTAAGTCAGACTCCTAAAGTTGAGTGGCATAGATTATTAAGGAAAACACAAAAGAACATTTCTTTCTACCTGCTTTAAGTGTAAACTAGATTGTCAGGGACTCTCATCAGTCCCTAAGCCAGACCTCAGTGAAGAGCCATGGCACGCATCCCCCACTGTCTGGAGAGGAGGTAAGACGGCTACCTGGACACCCGCCCCGCCCCCGCCACTTCCTGCAGGGCCGTCAGCTCCCCGATGCTCACACAGCACAGGAAAAACCAAGTCCTCACACACTTTACGTGTCTGACAAGGTTCTCAGTGACTCTTGCAAATAGTTATATATGTTCTTTAGTAATAAAATATTATATTGTTTCAGGATAATAAAAAGTCGCTCACAGCAGCGTAACTTCCAGCTTCTGGTAATCACTCACGATGAAGATTTTGTGGAGCTCTTAGGGCGCTCAGAGTATGTGGAGAAGTTCTACAGGATTAAGAAGAACATTGATCAGTGCTCAGAGATCGTGACATCCAATATTAGTTCCCTAGGATCTTACGTTCATTAAAAACGTTCAGGACTTACAGACCTTAGAAACACCGGTTCTCAGCCATCTGCTTAATTTCTGGTATTAAGTCAGTATGAAAATGTTCTTTCAGATGAGCCTTATGTCTATGGTTTTGAATGTCTGAGAGACTCAAAAATCATTAAAATTGTTTCACATGAAATGTGGGCTGATTCCTGAACTTCACCCCCACTCCAGACAGCCTCTCCCAAGCCTTCACACCAGCACAGATGGGCTTAGCTTCCCCGTTCCCTTCCTGACACTAACAAAGGAGTCAGTGGGACCTGAAGCTTCTTACTCACCTTTCACTTCTCAGAACCTTAGTGAGAGGCAGTTTTCTGCCTGGAAACTATGGTTTGGGCATTTTTACAAAAAGTCACTGTTAAGACTTACCTCTAAATTTCATTGGATGTGGTTTTTAAAATTGAATTATCAGTGTTAATATCTGAAGATGACAGAAATGATTGAGTAATATTTGGCTGTATTCTTAACTTTATAAATCTAGGCAAATGACTACTTCTACCTGGAAACTCAGATTCTTCCAGCTAAAATTTGAAATAGTTGAATGCGGGCTTCAGGGTTTGACAGAAACCTTATTTATTTAATTCAGTACCCCCTCCCAAACCACATACCCCCTACTAGGTCATCCTCCAAACCTGGACTGTCTGGAAACAGGAAACTCCCCACTGTGCATGTCCATTTGTAGAAAGCTCTGCTGAAGACAAGGCCTCCCCTCACTTGGGGCCTGACCTGCCTTCCTGCAGGAGCCTCACTTCCCTCTGTCTGTGCTGTTCGCCGGCTCCACCTTACTGTGTATCCTGACTGCCCTCCCAATGTGCAGCTCCGTGGGGTAGGGAAGCAGGACTCCTCTGAGTCAAGACTTGCACCCAGTAGGGTCATCCAGTCACGTGTCTGACAAGGTTCTCAGTGACTCTTGCAAATAGTTATATATGTTCTTTAGTAATAAAATATTATATTGTTTCAGGATAATAAAAAGTCGCTCACAGCAGCGTAACTTCCAGCTTCTGGTAATCACTCACGATGAAGATTTTGTGGAGCTCTTAGGGCGCTCAGAGTATGTGGAGAAGTTCTACAGGATTAAGAAGAACATTGATCAGTGCTCAGAGATCGTGACATCCAATATTAGTTCCCTAGGATCTTACGTTCATTAAAAACGTTCAGGACTTACAGACCTTAGAAACACCGGTTCTCAGCCATCTGCTTAATTTCTGGTATTAAGTCAGTATGAAAATGTTCTTTCAGATGAGCCTTATGTCTATGGTTTTGAATGTCTGAGAGACTAAAAAATCATTAAAATTGTTTCACATGAAATGTGGGCTGATTCCTGAACTTCACCCCCACTCCAGACAGCCTCTCCCAAGCCTTCACACCAGCACAGATGGGCTTAGCTTCCCCGTTCCCTTCCTGACACTAACAAAGGAGTCAGTGGGACCTGAAGCTTCTTACTCACCTTTCACTTCTCAGAACCTTAGTGAGAGGCAGTTTTCTGCCTGGAAACTATGGTTTGGGCATTTTTACAAAAAGTCACTGTTAAGACTTACCTCTAAATTTCATTGGATGTGGTTTTTAAAATTGAATTATCAGTGTTAATATCTGAAGATGACAGAAATGATTGAGTAATATTTGGCTGTATTCTTAACTTTATAAATCTAGGCAAATGACTACTTCTACCTGGAAACTCAGATTCTTCCAGCTAAAATTTGAAATAGTTGAATGCGGGCTTCAGGGTTTGACAGAAACCTTATTTATTTAATTCAGTACCCCCTCCCAAACCACATACCCCCTACTAGGTCATCCTCCAAACCTGGACTGTCTGGAAACAGGAAACTCCCCACTGTGCATGTCCATTTGTAGAAAGCTCTGCTGAAGACAAGGCCTCCCCTCACTTGGGGCCTGACCTGCCTTCCTGCAGGAGCCTCACTTCCCTCTGTCTGTGCTGTTCGCCGGCTCCACCTTACTGTGTATCCTGACTGCCCTCCCAATGTGCAGCTCCGGTGGGGTAGGGAAGCAGGACTCGCTCTGAGTCAAGACTTGCACCCAGTAGGGTCCCAGCAGACCTGGAAAAGAAGACCTCCTTTTCACTCCAGACGGTGTTTCTAGTAAGAGCCCAGTCATACCCTGTCCCTAGAATTGTGAGCTGACAACCTGAAGCCTGTCACAAGCATGCCACACAGAGTGCGACCAAGACTTGAAGAGTCTGTGGGTCACATGACACCATCACTTTTGTGCCGTCTCCAGATCTAATGAGCACAAGGTACAGACAGCCC
The DNA here is from genome assembly GCA_022376925.1 of Tragulus kanchil. Classification (NCBI taxonomy): domain Eukaryota; kingdom Metazoa; phylum Chordata; class Mammalia; order Artiodactyla; family Tragulidae; genus Tragulus; species Tragulus kanchil. Next base: position 47,343,490 of record JAIOJX010000029.1, on the reverse strand, counting down.
TTCTCAGCAGGGGTCTACAAGAGAATTAAGCCCTCATCCTGCGCTGTCTGTGATAGGCTGAAGAATCTCTGGATCTTATGACTGTTACCTAATAATATGGCAAAAGGGACTTTGTAAGTATAAATAAAATTAAGGATCTTAGCTGGGGAAATTATCCTGGTGGGCTGACTGTAATCATGAGTATCCTGGTAAGGAGGAGGCAGGCAGGCAGAGTGGACAGCTGAAGAGGAGACGGTACCATGTTGAGAGAGGCAGAGACGGGAGGGACACACTCGAAAGGAACAAGAAACACAGGCAACCACCGAAGCTGAAAAAGGCAAAGAAACCGGCTCTTTCCTCCACCTCCAGAAGGAACTGGTCCTGCCAACAGCTCACTGTCAGCCCAGGGAGCTGCTGTCTCTATTTGGGGCTTCAGAATCACCCAAGAGGATAATACCTGTTTTAAGCAGCTGTGATAATTTGTTACAGCCGCAATGGGAAGCTCATACAGTATCGCTGTATCTAATCAATTTCTGTGCATCTGATACTGCCTATACACTATCCTTGAGAGAACTGAAGTAAGTTACTATTTTCTGTGTCCTGTGGTTCACATTAAGAACGCTGGTTGAGAAAGTCTGGGCCCCACCCTCACTTAATCCCTGGGTGAAAGGCCAAGCGGAAACCACCACTCCAGCCACCTGCTTCCTGTCATTGTGTTCAGTTCTAATTAGGTTTGAAAATGGAAAAACTCACACACGTCGCAGGAGCCTCACTTCCCTCTGTCTGTGCTGTTCCCCTCCACCTTACTGTGTATCCTGACTGCCCTCCCAATGTGCAGCTCCGTGGGGTAGGGAAGCAGGACTCGCTCTGAGTCAAGACTTGCACCCAGTAGGGTCCCAGCAGACCTGGAAAAGAAGACCTCCTTTTCACTCCAGACGGTGTTTCTAGTAAGAGCCCAGTCATACCCTGTCCCTAGAATTGTGAGCTGACAACCTGAAGCCTGTCACAAGCATGCCACACAGAGTGCGACCAAGACTTGAAGAGTCTGTGGGTCACATGACACCATCACTTTTGTGCCGTCTCCAGATCTAATGAGCACAAGGTACAGACAGCCCTTCTCAGCAGGGGTCTACAAGAGAATTAAGCCCTCATCCTGCGCTGTCTGTGATAGGCTGAAGAATCTCTGGATCTTATGACTGTTACCTAATAATATGGCAAAAGGGACTTTGTAAGTATAAATAAAATTAAGGATCTTAGCTGGGGAAATTATCCTGGTGGGCTGACTGTAATCATGAGTATCCTGGTAAGGAGGAGGCAGGCAGGCAGAGTGGACAGCTGAAGAGGAGACGGTACCATGTTGAGAGAGGCAGAGACGGGAGGGACACACTCGAAAGGAACAAGAAACACAGGCAACCACCGAAGCTGAAAAAGGCAAAGAAACCGGCTCTTTCCTCCACCTCCAGAAGGAACTGGTCCTGCCAACAGCTCACTGTCAGCCCAGGGAGCTGCTGTCTCTATTTGGGGCTTCAGAATCACCCAAGAGGATAATACCTGTTTTAAGCAGCTGTGATAATTTGTTACAGCCGCAATGGGAAGCTCATACAGTATCGCTGTATCTAATCAATTTCTGTGCATCTGATACTGCCTATACACTATCCTTGAGAGAACTGAAGTAAGTTACTATTTTCTGTGTCCTGTGGTTCACATTAAGAACGCTGGTTGAGAAAGTCTGGGCCCCACCCTCACTTAATCCCTGGGTGAAAGGCCAAGCGGAAACCACCACTCCAGCCACCTGCTTCCTGTCATTGTGTTCAGTTCTAATTAGGTTTGAAAAATGGAAATCACTACAGGAGTCAGGCTAGCATGGTATCCACAGAGCAAGATGAGAAAAGACAGCAGACTGTCTATCTCATCTCACTCAGGACACAGCCAGGAATTCATAAACTAAGAAAGAACAAGTTTGTCATCTAGGAAAAATACATAATAAAAGCCAGGTCTTTTGGGCTGGTGGTCCATTGGGTAGAGAGTCCACCTTGTAGTGCAAGGGGCGCCAGTTCAATCCCTGGCCCAGGAAGATCCCATGTGCCGTGGAGTAGCTGGTCTGGTGTGTCCAATTACGAGCCAGCGCTCTGGAATGCATGCACCCAGAGCCAGTTCTCTGCAATGAGAGAGGCCACTGCAATGGGAGGCCCACACAGGCCAAAGAATAAAAGATGGATTTAAAATTTTTAAAAAGCCAGGTCTTTATCCCTAGAATGTAAGAATATTTCAGAAGATAACTGTCCACACATCATCACCATAATAAAGCTAAAGAGAAAAATTTTGATGAGATAACCAACACTGACCATTATTTGATAAAATTCAGTATCTAGCTTTAGTAAACTCAGTTTGGCAAACAATAATATTTATTCAACAAATGGTGCTAGGAAAAGTGGACAGGTAGATGTAAAAAAATGAAATTGGAACATTCTCTGACACCATACACAAAGATAAAATGGATTAAAGACCTAAATGTAAGAACAGAAACCATAAAAATCTTGGAGGAGAATATAGGCAAAATACTCAAGGACATAAATCAAAGCAAGATCTTCTCTGACCCACCTACCAAAATAGTGGACATGTGAGACCTAATGAAACTTAAAAGCTTTTGTATAGCAAAAGAAACTACAAAAAAGCTAAACAGACAACCCACAGAATGGGAGAAAATAATACCAAACGAAACAACAAAGAATTTCCAAAATCTACAAGCAACTCAGATAACTCAACACCAGAATAAGCTAAATACCATTGTATTTTTGTGCATCTGATACTGCCTATACACTATCCTTGAGAGAACTGAAGTAAGTTACTATTTTCTGTGTCCTGTGGTTCACATTAAGAACGCTGGTTGAGAAAGTCTGGGCCCCACCCTCACTTAATCCCTGGGTGAAAGGCCAAGCGGAAACCACCACTCCAGCCACCTGCTTCCTGTCATTGTGTTCAGTTCTAATTAGGTTTGAAAAATGGAAATCACTACAGGAGTCAGGCTAGCATGGTATCCACAGAGCAAGATGAGAAAAGACAGCAGACTGTCTATCTCATCTCACTCAGGACACAGCCAGGAATTCATAAACTAAGAAAGAACAAGTTTGTCATCTAGGAAAAATACATAATAAAAGCCAGGTCTTTTGGGCTGGTGGTCCATTGGGTAGAGAGTCCACCTTGTAGTGCAAGGGGCGCCAGTTCAATCCCTGGCCCAGGAAGATCCCATGTGCCGTGGAGTAGCTGGTCTGGTGTGTCCAATTACGAGCCAGCGCTCTGGAATGCATGCACCCAGAGCCAGTTCTCTGCAATGAGAGAGGCCACTGCAATGGGAGGCCCACACAGGCCAAAGAATAAAAGATGGATTTAAAATTTTTAAAAAGCCAGGTCTTTATCCCTAGAATGTAAGAATATTTCAGAAGATAACTGTCCACACATCATCACCATAATAAAGCTAAAGAGAAAAATTTTGATGAGATAACCAACACTGACCATTATTTGATAAAATTCAGTATCTAGCTTTAGTAAACTCAGTTTGGCAAACAATAATATTTATTCAACAAATGGTGCTAGGAAAAGTGGACAGGTAGATGTAAAAAAATGAAATTGGAACATTCTCTGACACCATACACAAAGATAAAATGGATTAAAGACCTAAATGTAAGAACAGAAACCATAAAAATCTTGGAGGAGAATATAGGCAAAATACTCAAGGACATAAATCAAAGCAAGATCTTCTCTGACCCACCTACTAGAATAGTGGAACTAAAAACAAAAATTAGCATGTGGGACCTAATGAAACTTAAAAGCTTTTGTATAGCAAAAGAAACTACAAAAAAGCTAAACAGACAACCCACAGAATGGGAGAAAATAATACCAAACGAAACAACAAAGAATTTCCAAAATCTACAAGCAACTCAGATAACTCAACACCAGAAAAATGAACAACCGAATCAAAACATGGGAAAAAGACAGAGAGACATCTCTCCAAAGAGGATATACAGATGGCCCCAAAACACATGAAACGATGCTCAACCTCACTTATCATTAGAGAAATGCAAATCAAAACTACAATGAGATATCACCTCACACCCATCAGAATGGCAATCATCAACAAATCGACAGCCGACAAATGCTGGAGAGGGTGTAGAGAAAAGGGAATACTTGCATTGCTGGTGGGAATGTAAATTGATACAGCTGCTAGGGAAAACAGTATGGAGATTCCTTAAAAAACTAAAAATAGAAGCACCATACAACCCAGCAATCCCACTCTTAGGCTTACACCCTGATGAAATCAAAATTGAAAGAGGCACCTGTAACCCCAGTGTTCCTTGCAGCTCTCTATACAATAGCTAGAACGTGGAAGAAACCTAGATGTCCATAGGCAAATGAATGGATAAAAAAACTTTGGTACATACATACAGTGGAGTACTTCTCAGCTGTAAAAAGAAATGCAGAAGGCGCTCCCCTGGTGGTCCAGTGGGTAAGGACACTGCCTTGCAGTGCAAGGGGCGCCGGTTGCATCCCTGGCCTGGGAAGATCCCACGTGCCGCAGAGTGGCTGGACCCATGTGTCCAATTAGGCCAAAGAACAAAGATGGATGAAAATGGACAAATGAAAGACCAATAGAAGTGGCCCGCCTGCTTCCCTCCATCCCCACCCTACCCCCACCAAAACAAATAAATAAATCTTAAAAAAAAAAAGGAATGCAGAAGAATCAGCCCTGATGAGGTGGATGGATCTAGAACCTATTATACAAAGTGAAGGAAGTCAAAAAGAGAAGGACAAGTACAATATACTAACACATATATATGGAATTTAGTAAGATGGTAATGATAATACATGCAGTGAAGTGATGGAAAAACAGACATATGGACATTGTGGGGAATGAACAGTGAGTGGGAGGCATAAAGGGAGTATCATGAAAACCTACACTATCATATGTGAAAAAGATAGTTACTGTCATTGTGCTATGGGAATAGGGGATCCTGCAGGGGTGCTTTGCAATAGCCTGGTGAAGTGGGATGGGGGGGATATACATATGACTAATCTGGGGTTATACATACCTGTAAACAAAACTGTAAAAGTAAAATAAAACAAACAGTGGAACCATGAAAAAAAATAAGCTATCATAACAGCAAAAGATGAAACATTTTCCATTAAATAAGACAGCTAACTTTCATCAACACTTTTTTTTTTCCTGGCCACTTCTATTGGTCTTTCATTTATTTATTTTCATCCATCATTGTTCTTTGGCCTATGCGGGCCTCCTATCCCAGTGGCCTCCCTCATCGCAGAGCACTGGTTCTGGGCACATGCACTCCAGAGCTCTGGCTCAGTAGTTGGACACATCGGTCCAGCCGCTCTGCAGCACATGGGATCTTCCCAGGCCAGGGAACGAACTGGCACCCCTTGCACTGTAAGGCGGCGTCCCTACCCACTGGAACACCAGGGAAGCCCCCATCAACACATTTTTTAAAGCTCTAGTCATTGCAACAAGAAATAACAAAAAGGCAGTACAAGATAAAGACAGCCAATGAAACATAAGTTACTTGCAAATTAAAACAGGACTCCCAAATTCAGGCCTGGTTTCTTCTGAAGACATGACTTCCCTCAAAGCCCACTGGAGTGGTTTTCTCTCCCATGTCCTTTGCATCAGTGGGCTTGGAGGTGCAGTAGGTGCCCTTTTAAGCTCTGTACTGCTGCTTCTACATCATCTTCCGTTAACTGACCCCTCGCCACACACACACTTGAGATGAATGGACACCACAATATGGAGGCTAGGAACAGGAGCCGGACTCACAGGCCTGAGTCCCAGCACCACCACATTCTAGCTCTGGGACCTCGGGTAAGTCATTTATCCTCTTTTGCTCCTGTTTCCTTACCTGTAAAAGTAGCTAAAATGGTGCCTATCTTGTGGCACAATGAGGACTACATGACTTTTCTGCTTAGAACTCCCTGGTACATGGGAAGTATGTGTACTCAAGAAGAGCATCGCCCAGCCACTGTACTCTTTCTTATTGCAGTTATCTTTAGACTCCAGCCTGGTCACTCCTCTAATTCACTGACAACTTGAGCTCTCAGTTGAGAATTATTCTCCAAACTAATTTCAGTGGTGATTTCAGAATCTAAATGATGGTCTGTTACAGTCCCCTTGGCCTCTGCTCGATACTCCTTAGTCTTATCCAGAGTCCAGTCCTTCAACAATAACCACAACCTTCCACATCTCCACCTAAAGCATGTCCAATAACCTTTGGTATCTTTACAGTTCACTCCTGGGATCTCCAGCTCCAATTCTTTAACCCCACTGCGATTTCTATTTCTGCCATCCATAAAAACATTTATTAGCAAGCATGCCCAAAAGAGGTCACATAAAACTGTTCATGAAACTCAATGAAGTTCTTGCTCTTTGTCCTTGCTAGCACTCTAAGGAGCATGCCAGAAAGGTGCAGTGGAAGCCCACCAGGATTTCAACCCATTGATTCTGCCACTTTTCCAGTTCTGTACTTCCCTCATGCCTCTAAGATCTATGGTTGAATCTTAAATTCCTGCTCCATCCATTTATCACTATCTTACATAGACCCTCAACTGTTTTGTGCCTCTTCTGTCCTAAAACTTTACAACCCTAACAAAATAGGACTCTCCCCCCTGCACTCCCAGTTTCTGCTGGCTCCATATTTCCCTGACCTTTGGGTGTTGCCTGCTTTACAGCTCTGTCTGTGTCTGCACCTCTTCTCATACTGACTGACTTGGTAACCTCAGCCAGCCTATAGCTTTACAATTATCTTAGTTTGAGCTCTCCTAGAAGCAAAATCTGAAATAGTGATTCAAGCAAAACGGTAGGAGATAGGGAATCACAATAAATAAGGGAAGGCGGCCAACAAACAGTATGTTCTTAAGCTACTGTAGTAAGTGATTTGGACTTGAATCCCACAGGGAGAGGGTGGGAAATGTGGCAAAATGAGCACCTCAGAATTATCCCACCTGAGGAACAAGAGAGCTGGGGTGTTTATATTCTAAGTCCCAAGAGTCGCTAGCTGAAGGCTCTTCCAGGGCATGTTAAACTACAGGCTTTCCGTGCCTTCCACAGTGAAAAAAAAAAAAAGGTGTGTGGGGAGGCGTGGGTCAAGAAGAAGCCTTTTGACAGAGGTGTAGAGAGAAGAGCAGCGTCTAGAAGTGGGCTAAAGCACACTGATGTTCCTGGCAGAGAGGGAGGGCACTAAGCACTTGATCTTGTAAAGGAAGCTGAATCCTCAAATGATGGTCTGTTACAGTCCCCTTGGCCTCTGCTCGATACTCCTTAGTCTTATCCAGAGTCCAGTCCTTCAACAATAACCACAACCTTCCACATCTCCACCTAAAGCATGTCCAATAACCTTTGGTATCTTTACAGTTCACTCCTGGGATCTCCAGCTCCAATTCTTTAACCCCACTGCGATTTCTATTTCTGCCATCCATAAAAACATTTATTAGCAAGCATGCCCAAAAGAGGTCACATAAAACTGTTCATGAAACTCAATGAAGTTCTTGCTCTTTGTCCTTGCTAGCACTCTAAGGAGCATGCCAGAAAGGTGCAGTGGAAGCCCACCAGGATTTCAACCCATTGATTCTGCCACTTTTCCAGTTCTGTACTTCCCTCATGCCTCTAAGATCTATGGTTGAATCTTAAATTCCTGCTCCATCCATTTATCACTATCTTACATAGACCCTCAACTGTTTTGTGCCTCTTCTGTCCTAAAACTTTACAACCCTAACAAAATAGGACTCTCCCCCCTGCACTCCCAGTTTCTGCTGGCTCCATATTTCCCTGACCTTTGGGTGTTGCCTGCTTTACAGCTCTGTCTGTGTCTGCACCTCTTCTCATACTGACTGACTTGGTAACCTCAGCCAGCCTATAGCTTTACAATTATCTTAGTTTGAGCTCTCCTAGAAGCAAAATCTGAAATAGTGATTCAAGCAAAACGGTAGGAGATAGGGAATCACAATAAATAAGGGAAGGCGGCCAACAAACAGTATGTTCTTAAGCTACTGTAGTAAGTGATTTGGACTTGAATCCCACAGGGAGAGGGTGGGAAATGTGGCAAAATGAGCACCTCAGAATTATCCCACCTGAGGAACAAGAGAGCTGGGGTGTTTATATTCTAAGTCCCAAGAGTCGCTAGCTGAAGGCTCTTCCAGGGCATGTTAAACTACAGGCTTTCCGTGCCTTCCACAGTGAAAAAAAAAAAAAGGTGTGTGGGGAGGCGTGGGTCAAGAAGAAGCCTTTTGACAGAGGTGTAGAGAGAAGAGCAGCGTCTAGAAGTGGGCTAAAGCACACTGATGTTCCTGGCAGAGAGGGAGGGCACTAACCGCACCTTTAACGATCTTGTAAAAGGAAGCTGAATCCTCAAATGTGTCTCCAGTCCAAACTCATTTAACAGTTTCTGACTCCTACACAACTGAACGACTAAACAACTGGCTATCTGGTTGCACCTGAGTATCTAATAGACACCTGAAATTTAAAATGGCCCCAAGAGTCAGTCGTTCCCTGAGAACCTGAACTTCCCATTGTTTTGGAGGAATGACAACACCAGTCTTCCAATTGCTCAGGAAAAAAAAATAATAATCGACATCCTCTCTTCTCTTTTCTGTTGATCTCAGATCTCACACTCAACCCATCAGCTTAATACTACAGATTCAACTTTAATAATACATCCAGACCATTGATATATTATCCATGCATCACCAACTAAACCACCACTGCTATGGTCCATCATCTCTAAGCCAAATAATCTGAAGAACCAGCTAACTGCTGTCACTGATATGGTCCTGCCCCTCACAATCTGTTCTCAACACAGCAGTCAAGTCAGTCCTGTTTTTGAAAATAAATCAAACAAATGCATTTCTCACTAGGGTATGGGTTAGCAATTCTGAAACCACTTTACATACTAAAATCAAACAAATACATACCTATTTGTAGGTAATAACTGAGTTTCTCACTGTAAGAGAAAATTGTCTGCATATCAAGAAAGGGCAGGGCTTCCCTGGTGGTCCAGTGGGTAAGGACACCGCCTTACAGTGCAAGGGGTGCTGGTTTGATCCCTGGCCTGGGAAGATTCCACATGCCACAAAGCAGCTGGACTGATGTGTCCAACTATGGAGCCACAGCTCTGGAGTGCATGCACCCAGAGCCAGTGATCTGCGATGAGAGGCCACTGCGATGGGAAGCCCACATAGGCCAAAGAACGGAGATGGATGAAACTAAATGAATGAAAGACCAACAGAAGTGGCCAAAAATGGAGGGGAGGGCAGAGGCTATGTTAACTACAGGCTTTCCGTGCCTTCCACAGTGAAAAAAAAAGGTGGGTGGGGAGGCGTGGGTCAAGAAGAAGCCTTTTGACAGAGGTGTAGAGAGAAGAGCAGCGTCTAGAAGTGGGCTAAAGCACACTGATGTTCCTGGCAGAGAGGGAGGGCACTAACCGCACCTTTAACGATCTTGTAAAAGGAAGCTGAATCCTCAAATGTGTCTCCAGTCCAAACTCATTTAACAGTTTCTGACTCCTACACAACTGAACGACTAAACAACTGGCTATCTGGTTGCACCTGAGTATCTAATAGACACCTGAAATTTAAAATGGCCCCAAGAGTCAGTCGTTCCCTGAGAACCTGAACTTCCCATTGTTTTGGAGGAATGACAACACCAGTCTTCCAATTGCTCAGGAAAAAAAAATAATAATCGACATCCTCTCTTCTCTTTTCTGTTGATCTCAGATCTCACACTCAACCCATCAGCTTAATACTACAGATTCAACTTTAATAATACATCCAGACCATTGATATATTATCCATGCATCACCAACTAAACCACCACTGCTATGGTCCATCATCTCTAAGCCAAATAATCTGAAGAACCAGCTAACTGCTGTCACTGATATGGTCCTGCCCCTCACAATCTGTTCTCAACACAGCAGTCAAGTCAGTCCTGTTTTTGAAAATAAATCAAACAAATGCATTTCTCACTAGGGTATGGGTTAGCAATTCTGAAACCACTTTACATACTAAAATCAAACAAATACATACCTATTTGTAGGTAATAACTGAGTTTCTCACTGTAAGAGAAAATTGTCTGCATATCAAGAAAGGGCAGGGCTTCCCTGGTGGTCCAGTGGGTAAGGACACCGCCTTACAGTGCAAGGGGTGCTGGTTTGATCCCTGGCCTGGGAAGATTCCACATGCCGCAGAGCAGCTGGACTGATGTGTCCAACTACTGAGCCAGAGCTCTGGAGTGCATGCACCCAGAGCCAGTGCTCTGCGATGAGAGAGGCCACTGCGATGGGAAGCCCACATAGGCCAAAGAACGGAGATGGATGAAACTAAATGAATGAAAGACCAACAGAAGTGGCCAAAAAAATGGAGGGGGAGGGCAGAGGCTATGAAAAGCCCCCTGTAGTGCTGGATTGAATGCAGAGTATCAGAGTAAATGCTGGAGTTTGTAAAGGAGGGAAAGTGGTAAGAGGGTAGGAGAATAATGGGAGAGTAAGGTCTGCCAGAAATCTGCACCTCCATAAAACCAATGAAGACCCTGGCAAAAACTGTCAAACTTTTTCACCATTTTGGAAGTTAATGTAAGGCTTGCAACAAGCCAAGGACTCTTTGTTCAAGGAAAATAACTGAATCTCGGAGAGAAAAGCCAGTGGCATTTTAACATGCCCTAAACCCACTCCCCTCCCCTTGTGGTAGCTTTGAAGATCAAAAGTCCCATATCTACAGTACCTGTGAAAGTAGCCACCACCGGAAAAAGCTTAAGAGATACGGAGTTCCCCAAAATCTTCAGCTGAGGGAACTGCCAGGGTTTGACCTGTCTGCCCACTTACTGAAAATCTCCATTCATCTCCATTCTCAGGACTGGTCTTTATTCAGTCTGGCGCCAGCTCATTCTGCAAACAGCCCTACCTGCTGTAGGCAACCCGTAACTATTGGTTGGTATTGCAGCTGCCAAGACAGCATTACTAACAGACCAGAAAGAGAATAACAAAAAACTTAAAAGAAGGAGATGTCCAAGCTTGAACATATTCAGGAGTCTAGAAGTTCACGTGTTTGTCAGAGCTTTGTGCATATACTCAGGAAGACCTGAGACAGACCTAAGCTCTGACCTCTGGCTGACCTTGTTTGTCTGCCTTGCAGTTCAGGGGCACCAGTTCGATCCTTGGCCTGGGAAGATCCCTCGTGCTGCGGAGTAGCTGGACCAGTGTTGTCCAATTGCGAGCTGGAGCTCTGGAGCACGTGCGCCCAGAGCCAGTGCTCCGCAGAGAGAGAGGCCGCTTCAATGGGAGGCCCACACAGACCAAAGAATAAAGAATGATGAAAATAAATAAATACAAAACCAATAAAAGAGGCCCAAAATTTTTTGAAACAAACAAAAAAATAGAAGCAGAAAATCAACAAGGAAACATTAGACTTGACCAACATTCTAAACCAACTAAACCTAACAGACTCCTATAGACTGCTGTATCCTATAAAAGCAAGATACACAATTATCTCAAGTGACACACAACATTCCTCAGAATAGACAGTATGATACACCATAAAACACGTCTCAGTAAAGTTGAAAAGACTGGGATTGTAAGAAGCATGTTTTCCTATCACAACGGAGTGAGATAGAAACCAGTAGCATAAATCCAGTTGGGCAAGTCACAAATATGTGGAAATTAAAGGACACACTATTAAATAACTAATAGATCAAAACAGAAATTACAAGGGAAAAGACAAAAGATTTTCAGATGAATGAAAATGAAAACAGCACTTATGAGATGAAGTGAAAACAGTGTTTAGGGGGAAACTTACAGCTGTAAATGCCTACATTTAAAAAGAAAAAATGGGGCTTCCCTGGTAGCTCAGTGGTAAAGAGTTCACCTGCCAATGCAGGAGACAAGGGTCCGATCCTTGATCCGGGAAGATCCCACATGCTGTGAAGCAACGAAGTCCATAGGCCACAACTATTGAGGCTGTGCTCTAGAGCCTCAGAGCCTCAACTACTGAAGCCCGCACTGCAACACAAGAAGTCTGCTCACCTCAACTAGAGAGTAGCCCCTACTCCCTGCAGGTAGAGAAGAGCCTGCAGCAGCAGTGAAAACCCATAATAGTCAAAAATAAATAAATGAATAAAAGAAAAGGAAAAATGATCTCAAAGTAATGACCTAACCTTCCTACTACAGAGTATTTGTATCCCCCAAAATTCACACATTGAAACTTAACCCCAATGTGATTGTATTTGAAGGTGGTGTTTTGGGGAGGTTATTAGATTATTAGGGTGGAGCCCCAATGAATGGGACTAGTGCCCTCATTAAAAAGACCCCAGAGTCCTTCCCCTTGGACACAGCAAAAGGATGGTCACTTATGAACCTGAAAACTAGCCTTCCTCACATACCAAGTCTGCCAATGTCCTGACCTTGGACATCCCAGCCTCCACAACTTTGAGAAATACTTCTTGTTTAAGTCATTCATTAGTATTAAAAATACCAGTCTATCGTATTTTTTTAACAGCAGCTCAAATCAGTTAAGACAGAAATAAGCATGAAGAGAAGCATGCTGCTATAACAATCCATAGGATATACAAACAGCCAAGAGTACATAAGAAGATATCCAACATCTGTAATCTTTAGGGAAATGCAAAACTACAATGAGGCATCACTTCATATCCATTAGGGTAGCCATCAAAAAGCAGAAAAGGTATTGATAAAGATGTGGAGAAACTGAAACACTTGAGTATTATTTGTGTAAATGTAAAACAGTGTAGCCACTTTGACAGTTCCCCAAAATTAAAAACAGAATTACTATATGATCCAGCAATTCCACTGAGGATCCAGATCCAAAAGAACTGAAGTCATGAGGTCATACTGATATAATACTTAGCTAGATAAATCAAAGAAGAACAAGGGACAGCTCTTTTTTTTCTTTATATTAGAATTACAAGTGACAGATGTAGAAGAAAAGAGGGAAATAGAAAAACCACCATAAGACATATACCACAGTAAAAAATTCTATAATCACTGCAGATGGTAACTGCAGCCAGGAAATGAAAAGATGTTTTCTCCTTGGAAGAAAAGCTATGACAAACTCAGAGAACATATCAAAAAACAGAGACATCATTTTGCCGGCAAAGGTCCATCTAGTCAAAGCTATGTTTTTGTTTTTTTTTTTGGCCACTTCTATTGTTCTTTCATTTATTTCCATATTTGTTCTTTGGCCTGTGTGGGCCTCCCATGGCAGTGGCCTCTCTCATTGCAGAGCACCGGCTCTGGGTGCATGCGTTCCAGAGTGCTGGCTTGGTAGTTGGACATATCGGTCTAGCCACTCCACAGCACATGGGATCTTCCCAGGCCAGGGATCGAACCAGCGCCCCTTGCACTGCAAGGCAGTGTCTTTACCCACTGGACCACCAGGGAAGCTCCAGCTATGTTCTTCCAGTGAGAGTTGGACCATAAAGAAGGCTGAGCATTGAAGAATCGATGCCTTTGAACTGTGGTGTTGGAGAAAGCTCTTGAGAGTCCCTTGGACAACAAGGAGATCAAGTCATTCACCTTAAGCCTCCACAACTTTGAGAAATACTTCTTGTTTAAGTCATTCATTAGTATTAAAAATACCAGTCTATCGTATTTTTTTAACAGCAGCTCAAATCAGTTAAGACAGAAATAAGCATGAAGAGAAGCATGCTGCTATAACAATCCATAGGATATACAAACAGCCAAGAGTACATAAGAAGATATCCAACATCTGTAATCTTTAGGGAAATGCAAAACTACAATGAGGCATCACTTCATATCCATTAGGGTAGCCATCAAAAAGCAGAAAAGGTATTGATAAAGATGTGGAGAAACTGAAACACTTGAGTATTATTTGTGTAAATGTAAAACAGTGTAGCCACTTTGACAGTTCCCCAAAATTAAAAACAGAATTACTATATGATCCAGCAATTCCACTGAGGATCCAGATCCAAAAGAACTGAAGTCATGAGGTCATACTGATATAATACTTAGCTAGATAAATCAAAGAAGAACAAGGGACAGCTCTTTTTTTTCTTTATATTAGAATTACAAGTGACAGATGTAGAAGAAAAGAGGGAAATAGAAAAACCACCATAAGACATATACCACAGTAAAAAATTCTATAATCACTGCAGATGGTAACTGCAGCCAGGAAATGAAAAGATGTTTTCTCCTTGGAAGAAAAGCTATGACAAACTCAGAGAACATATCAAAAAACAGAGACATCATTTTGCCGGCAAAGGTCCATCTAGTCAAAGCTATGTTTTTGTTTTTTTTTTTGGCCACTTCTATTGTTCTTTCATTTATTTCCATATTTGTTCTTTGGCCTGTGTGGGCCTCCCATGGCAGTGGCCTCTCTCATTGCAGAGCACCGGCTCTGGGTGCATGCGTTCCAGAGTGCTGGCTTGGTAGTTGGACATATCGGTCTAGCCACTCCACAGCACATGGGATCTTCCCAGGCCAGGGATCGAACCAGCGCCCCTTGCACTGCAAGGCAGTGTCTTTACCCACTGGACCACCAGGGAAGCTCCAGCTATGTTCTTCCAGTGAGAGTTGGACCATAAAGAAGGCTGAGCATTGAAGAATCGATGCCTTTGAACTGTGGTGTTGGAGAAAGCTCTTGAGAGTCCCTTGGACAACAAGGAGATCAAGTCAGTTGATCTTAAAGGAAATCAACCCTGAATATTCACTGGAAGGACTGTTGCTGATGCTGAAGCTACAATACTTTGGCCACCTGATGCAAAGAGCCAACTCATTGGAAAAGACTCTGAGGCTAGGAAAATCGAAGGCAAAAGGAGAAGGGAATGACAGAGGATGAGATGGTTGGATGCCATCACCAACTCAAGGGACATGAGTTTGAGCAAGCTCTGGGAGATGGTGAAGGACAGAAAAGCTTGGCGTGCTGCAGTCCATGGGTCACAGAGAGTCAAACATGACTGACTGAACAGTAAAAATTATTTGGGACAAGATCCACTGATGGGTGCTAATATTAGCAGGCACAATTTGAATAAAAATGAATTTATGTATCATCAAACTATCTCAATATATTTCTTAGCTAAAAAGAGAAGATAACTTATAGTGGAAAAATCTGGTACAAACAAATTTAAACCAAGTGATCAAAGTCAATACTACCATAATAAGACATACTTGCAGTGTAAGCCCCGTGACACTGAGGACACAATTTCATTTCTGTGATATTCTTGCCCAAAATGTTTAACTTTATTTCAGTTGTGAGAAAAAATCAAGGGATCTGAAGAACATCTGACAGCATAACTAATCAAAACTGAAAAGTGTCAAGATTAGGAAAGATAAAACCAGAGACCTGTTAACAGACTGCAGAAAATTAAGGAGAACTAATAACTAAATGCTCCTGGGCTCCTGGGTTATATCTTGGAACCAGAAAAGGGTATTAGTGGAAACACTACTGAAATTAGAATAAGGTCTGTAGTTCCTTGATAATAGTAAACAATGTTAATTTTTATATTTACACTATGATCATTGTATACAATATGACACACACATACATTGTTGTTTGAATTATTTGCTTAAAATAAGTCTTCCACACTAGGCCGAATATTTACAAAGATTTCATTTAGGAATGAGGTACTTATCATATACATACATCTACTCAAAGGCAGTGTCTTACCCACTGGACCACCAGGGAAGCTCCAGCTATGTTCTTCCAGTGAGAGTTGGACCATAAAGAAGGCTGAGCATTGAAGAATCGATGCCTTTGAACTGTGGTGTTGGAGAAAGCTCTTGAGAGTCCCTTGGACAACAAGGAGATCAAGTCAGTTGATCTTAAAGGAAATCAACCCTGAATATTCACTGGAAGGACTGTTGCTGATGCTGAAGCTACAATACTTTGGCCACCTGATGCAAAGAGCCAACTCATTGGAAAAGACTCTGAGGCTAGGAAAATCGAAGGCAAAAGGAGAAGGGAATGACAGAGGATGAGATGGTTGGATGCCATCACCAACTCAAGGGACATGAGTTTGAGCAAGCTCTGGGAGATGGTGAAGGACAGAAAAGCTTGGCGTGCTGCAGTCCATGGGTCACAGAGAGTCAAACATGACTGACTGAACAGTAAAAATTATTTGGGACAAGATCCACTGATGGGTGCTAATATTAGCAGGCACAATTTGAATAAAAATGAATTTATGTATCATCAAACTATCTCAATATATTTCTTAGCTAAAAAGAGAAGATAACTTATAGTGGAAAAATCTGGTACAAACAAATTTAAACCAAGTGATCAAAGTCAATACTACCATAATAAGACATACTTGCAGTGTAAGCCCCGTGACACTGAGGACACAATTTCATTTCTGTGATATTCTTGCCCAAAATGTTTAACTTTATTTCAGTTGTGAGAAAAAATCAAGGGATCTGAAGAACATCTGACAGCATAACTAATCAAAACTGAAAAGTGTCAAGATTAGGAAAGATAAAACCAGAGACCTGTTAACAGACTGCAGAAAATTAAGGAGAACTAATAACTAAATGCTCCTGGGCTCCTGGGTTATATCTTGGAACCAGAAAAGGGTATTAGTGGAAACACTACTGAAATTAGAATAAGGTCTGTAGTTCCTTGATAATAGTAAACAATGTTAATTTTTATATTTACACTATGATCATTGTATACAATATGACACACACATACATTGTTGTTTGAATTATTTGCTTAAAATAAGTCTTCCACACTAGGCCGAATATTTACAAAGATTTCATTTAGGAATGAGGTACTTATCATATATACATACATCTACTCAAATGACAGGTACCAGGATATTACAGTGATGTTGGATGCTGAGATGATGGGGAATTTTTCTTTCTTTGCACATCAGTATTTTGCACATCTGCACATCAATATTTTGTGTATTTTTTTTAAAACACGGAATACTGACATTGGAGAATGCTCTTCATATATTTTGAGTAAAAAAAGGATGGCAAAAATTATATAGCGTATGGTCCATTTTTGTAACAAAATGTAATTGTGCATAGAAAAAGACTGCTAATAGATACTGAGATGTCATCAGAGCCAGATCAAAAAAGTACAAGGTTAATATTTCTTTCTCATTGTTTGTCTCTTTAATAAAGTCTCTATTTTAAAAACATGTATTTCTAGTAAAACAGTGGAATGAACACTTAAACTCCTACCTGATAATCCAGTAAGATCAGAGTACTGAATCTTTAAAAGGTTTAAACCTACCAAAATGGGAGAAAGTAACAATAGCAACAACATTTACAATAGCCTTTCTAAATATTCAGCCTAGTGTGGAAGACAGGTTTGAAGCAAATAATTCACACAACAATGTACATGTGTGTCACACTGTATACAGTAATCATAGTGCAAGTATAACAGAAACATTAACACTGGTTTACTACTGTCAAGAAACTACGGTGCTCACTTCGGCAGCACATATAATAAAACTAGAATGATACAGAGAAGATTAGCATGGCTCCTGTGCAAGGATGACATGCAAATTTGTGAAGCATTCCATATTTTTTAGATTTGGGATTATATATAGCTGTAAACAATGAAGCTCTGTAAAAGCAAAATAAAAATAATTAATTAAAAAAGAAACTACAGGAGTAGAAACCAGACTGAAGCAGACAGACTACATGGCTGATCCCAAAATACTGATACTTAAAACCAACCATAGACATGCTGAGACCTACTCTGAGGTACAGATGCCGTGAGTGCTCAGGAGCAGACAAAAGACCAAGTACCTCTGGATGGGGAGTGGTGAAAATCAGTTGGAACTTGGTTTAAGAATTTAAATCCCCATTTCTACTCCTCGAAGCTGACCGACTCCACTCCACAGAAGAAGGAAGTATTTTTTTCCTCTGGAGAGGGTATCTAAATCAAGAAACACTAGACACGGGCTTCCCTGGTGGTCCAGCAGGTAAGGACACTACCTCGCAGTGCAAGGGGCGCCAGTTCGATCTCTGGCCTGGGAAGATCCCACGTGCCATGGAGCGGCTGGACCGATATGTCCAATTACCGAGCCAGAGCTCTGGAGCACACGCGCCCAGAGCCGGCGCTCTGCAGAGACAGAGGCCACTGCGATGGGAGGCCCACATAGGCCAAAGAACAAAGATGGATGAAAATAGATAAATGAAAGACCAATAGAAGTGGCCCGCCTGCCCTCCCCCAACTCGCCCCCACCCAAAAAAATTTAAAAAAAAAAAACCAAAACACTAGCATTAAAAAAAAAAGAAAGAAAGAAACACTAGACAAAATTGAGCATAGCCTAGCCATGCTGATATCAGGGGATCGAGTAAAAACAAAATTCTTGGAATCCCTGCGCCCCACCCTTGGCTACCAAAATGCTGTCAGCCAAGCTGGAGACATGGTGATTCTTTCCTGGAGAAGTTGCACCACCCCTCACATAATGACCTGAAGAAGCTGGTATGGGAGGTCTCCCACTGAAACAAGGCAACAGCCCTCCAGTGACCACCACCACCACACACAGCCCAAGGCCTGCAGTCTGCTCTCAGTCCTCCACTCTTAAATACCATCAGGGAAGTCCAGGTCACATGGTGTCCAAGGAAAGTCTATAACATGAAAGAAAAACATCAAATACATTTAAAAGAAAATCATGGAGGAAATAGTGACTATGTATGGAGAAGGAAACTTAAAAAAAAAAATACCAACCATCAGTAAACATTTCAGATTGCTAAGAAAAGACATCCATCGATGAAAATAAGAACTGGGTACAATTAGACATATTCAGACAGAGTATGACATCCTTGGGATGGAAGACAATCCTATGGCAATACCCACAGAGAAGAGAAAAATTTTGAATATAAAATAAGAGAAAGGGGTTTGCCTCATGGTCCAGTAGGCAAAGAGTCCGCCTTGCAGTGCAAGGGGCACCAGTTCGATCCTTGGCCTGGGAAGATCCCACGTGCTGCGGAGCGGCCAGCCCAGTGTGTCCAGTTATGAGCCAGTGCTCTGCAACAAGAGAGACCACTGTGATGGGAGGCCCACACAGTCCAGGGAATTAAGATGGATGAAAATAAATAAAGGACCAATTAAAGAGGCCAAATTTAAAAAAAAAAGGGAAAGAGGGCTTCCCCTGGTGGTCTAGTGGGTAAGGACATCGCCTTGCAGTGCAAGGGGCGCTGGTTCGATCCCTGGCCTGGGAAGATCCCACGTGCTGCGGCTGGACGGATGTGTCCAGTTACCAAGCCGGAGCTCTGGAGCGCATGTGCCCAGAGCCAGTGCTCTGCAACAACAGACGCCACCGCGATGGGAGGCCCATAGGAGCCAAAGAACAAAGACAGATGGAAATAGAGAATGAAAGACCAATAGAAGTGGCCCGCCCACTCCCCTCCCCCCCCAACCCCACCCCCCCCCAAAAAAAATAAATAAATAAATCTTTAAAAAAAAAAGGGAAAGATAAAATTCAAGGTATCATCAAAATGGTAGTTGCAATAAGGGAGGAGAGAAAGAATAGAGAGGAAAACATCACAAAACATTTAAAAAACATCCCAGTCTAAGCCTGAATACAAATATATTCTTATAAAAACTGAGAAAAAGCAAGGTGCAAAAGTTATATAGGATGCTACCTAGAATTGGACTTGGAACAGACTGGTTCCTAATTGGCAAAGGATTATGTCAAGGCTGTATATTGTCACCCTGGTTATTTAACTTATATGCAGAGTAGATCATGTAAAATGCTGGGCTGGATGAAACTAAAGCTCGAATCAAGATTGCTGGGAGAAATATCAACAAACGCAGATATACAAATGAAACCATGCATAGCAGAGAGCAAAGAGGAACTAAAGAGCCTCTTGATGAAGGTGACATTTCAGATTGCAAAAGTAAAAACAATTAGACATATTCAGACAGAGTATGACATCCTTGGGATGGAAGACAATCCTATGGCAATACCCACAGAGAAGAGAAAAATTTTGAATATAAAATAAGAGAAAGGGGTTTGCCTCATGGTCCAGTAGGCAAAGAGTCCGCCTTGCAGTGCAAGGGGCACCAGTTCGATCCTTGGCCTGGGAAGATCCCACGTGCTGCGGAGCGGCCAGCCCAGTGTGTCCAGTTATGAGCCAGTGCTCTGCAACAAGAGAGACCACTGTGATGGGAGGCCCACACAGTCCAGGGAATTAAGATGGATGAAAATAAATAAAGGACCAATTAAAGAGGCCAAATTTAAAAAAAAAAGGGAAAGAGGGCTTCCCCTGGTGGTCTAGTGGGTAAGGACATCGCCTTGCAGTGCAAGGGGCGCTGGTTCGATCCCTGGCCTGGGAAGATCCCACGTGCTGCGGCTGGACGGATGTGTCCAGTTACCAAGCCGGAGCTCTGGAGCGCATGTGCCCAGAGCCAGTGCTCTGCAACAACAGACGCCACCGCGATGGGAGGCCCATAGGAGCCAAAGAACAAAGACAGATGGAAATAGAGAATGAAAGACCAATAGAAGTGGCCCGCCCACTCCCCTCCCTCCCCAACCCGACCCTCGCCCAAAATGTAAAATAAATAAATAAATCTTTAAAAAAAAAAAAGGGGGGGGGAAAGATAAAATTCAAGGTATCATCAAAATGGTAGTTGCAATAAGGGAGGAGAGAAAGAATAGAGAGGAAAACATCACAAAACATTTAAAAAACATCCCAGTCTAAGCCTGAATACAAATATATTCTTATAAAAACTGAGAAAAAGCAAGGTGCAAAAGTTATATAGGATGCTACCTAGAATTGGACTTGGAACAGACTGGTTCCTAATTGGCAAAGGATTATGTCAAGGCTGTATATTGTCACCCTGGTTATTTAACTTATATGCAGAGTAGATCATGTAAAATGCTGGGCTGGATGAAACTAAAGCTCGAATCAAGATTGCTGGGAGAAATATCAACAAACTCAGATATACAAATGACACCATTCTTATAGCAGAGAGCAAAGAGGAACTAAAGAGCCTCTTGATGAAGGTGAAAGAGGAGACTGAAAAAGCTGGCCTAAAATTCAACATTCAGAAGGACATGGCATCCAGATCTATCACTTCATGGCAAACAGATGGAGAAACAATGGAAAGAGTAATAGACTTTATTTGGGGGGGTCTCTAAAATCACTGTGGACAGTGACTGCAGCCATGAAATAAAAAAACCTTTGCTCCTTGGAAGAAAAGCTATGACAAACCCAGAGAGCATATTAAAAAGCAGAGATATCACTTTGCCAACAAAGTTCTGTCAAAGCTATGGCCTTTCCAATAGTCAAATATGGACATGAGAGTTGGACCATAAAGAAGACTGAGTGCCAAAGAATTGATGCTTTCTAATTCTGATGATGGAGAAGACTCTTGAGAGTCCCTTGGACATCAAGGAGATCAAACTAATCAATCCCAAAAGGAAGTCAACTCTGAGTATTCATTGGAAGGACTGACGATGAAGTTCCAATACTTTGGCCACATGATGCCAACAGTAAACTCATTGGAAAAGACCTTGATTCTGGGAAAAATAGAAGGCAGGAGAAGGGGACGACAGAAGATGAGGTGGTTGAATGGCATCACTGAGTCAGTGGACGTGACTTTGAGCAGGCTCCAGGAAATTGTAAAGGACAGAAAAGCTTGGCGTGCTGCAGTCTATGGGGTCACAAAGAATCAGACATGACTGAACGACTGAACAACCACCTCATGTGTAGGAATAAGAAAAAAACAAAGCCACATATTATTAACTGTTTATATCTATATAAACTCAGGATACACCAAAAAACTAATAAAAAGTAGTTCTTTGTGGGTCCTCAGGAAGCTCTGCTGCCAATAAAGCTAGTGGAGGTGATGGAATTCAAGCAGAGCTTAATATTTAAAAGCCTAAAAGATGCAACTGAATATTGTTACCCTGGTTATTTAACTTATATGCAGAGTAGATCATGTAAAATGCTGGGCTGGATGAAACTAAAGCTCGAATCAAGATTGCTGGGAGAAATATCAACAAACTCAGATATACAAATGACACCATTCTTATAGCAGAGAGCAAAGAGGAACTAAAGAGCCTCTTGATGAAGGTGAAAGAGGAGACTGAAAAAGCTGGCCTAAAATTCAACATTCAGAAGGACATGGCATCCAGATCTATCACTTCATGGCAAACAGATGGAGAAACAATGGAAAGAGTAATAGACTTTATTTGGGGGGGTCTCTAAAATCACTGTGGACAGTGACTGCAGCCATGAAATAAAAAAACCTTTGCTCCTTGGAAGAAAAGCTATGACAAACCCAGAGAGCATATTAAAAAGCAGAGATATCACTTTGCCAACAAAGTTCTGTCAAAGCTATGGCCTTTCCAATAGTCAAATATGGACATGAGAGTTGGACCATAAAGAAGACTGAGTGCCAAAGAATTGATGCTTTCTAATTCTGATGATGGAGAAGACTCTTGAGAGTCCCTTGGACATCAAGGAGATCAAACTAATCAATCCCAAAAGGAAGTCAACTCTGAGTATTCATTGGAAGGACTGACGATGAAGTTCCAATACTTTGGCCACATGATGCGAACAGTAAACTCATTGGAAAAGACCTTGATTCTGGGAAAAATAGAAGGCAGGAGAAGGGGACGACAGAAGATGAGGTGGTTGAATGGCATCACTGAGTCAGTGGACGTGACTTTGAGCAGGCTCCAGGAAATTGTAAAGGACAGAAAAGCTTGGCGTGCTGCAGTCTATGGGGTCACAAAGAATCAGACATGACTGAACGACTGAACAACCACCTCATGTGTAGGAATAAGAAAAAAACAAAGCCACATATTATTAACTGTTTATATCTATATAAACTCAGGATACACCAAAAAACTAATAAAAAGTAGTTCTTTGTGGGTCCTCAGGAAGCTCTGCTGCCAATAAAGCTAGTGGAGGTGATGGAATTCAAGCAGAGCTTAATATTTAAAAGCCTAAAAGATGCAACTGAAGTGCTGTTCTCAATATGTCAACAAATTTGGAAAACTCAGCAGTGGCCACAGGACTGGAAAAAGGTCAATCCTCATCCCAGTTTTAAAGAAGGGCAGTACTAAAGAAATGTTCAAACCACCAGATAATTGCATTCATCTCCCATCCTAGTAAGGTTATACTCTAAAGCCTTCAAGCTAAACTTCAGCATTATGTGAACTGAGAACTTCTAGATGTTTAAGTTAGGTTTAGAAAAGGCAGAGATCAAACTGCCAACATTTGCTGGATCATAGAGAAAACAATGGAATCCCAGAAAAACATCTACCTCTGTTTCATTGACTACTCTAAAGCCTTTGACTGTGTGGATCAAAACCAACTGTGGAAAACTCTTAAAAAATAGGAATACCAGATCATCTTACTTGTCTTCTGAGAAACCTGTATGCAGGACAAGAAGCAATAGTTAGAACCATGTATGGAACAACCGCCTGGTTCTGGATTGAGAAAGGAGTACATCAAAGCTGTTTACTTCCACCCTGTTTATTTAACTTGTATGCAGAGCACACATGTGAAATGCCAGGCTGGATGCATCACAAGCTGGAATCAAGATTGCTGGGAGAAATATCAACAACTTCAGATATGTGGATGATACCACTCTCATGGCAGAAAGTGAAGAGGAACTAAATAGCTTCTTGATGTGGGCGAAGGAGGAGAGCAAAAAAGCTGGCTTAAAACTCAATATTTAAAAAACTAAGATTATGGCATCTGGTCCCATCACTTCAGGGCAAATAAAAGGGGAAAAGGTAGAAGCAGCAACAAATCCTCTTATTGGGCTCTGAAATTAGAAGACAATTGCTTCCTGGCAGGGAAAGCTATGAGAAACCTACACAGTACGTTAAAAAGCAAAGACATCACTTTGCCAACAGAGGTCCGTATAGTCAAGGCTGTGGTCTTTTCAGTAGTCATGTAAGATGTGAAAGCTGGACCATAAAGAAGGCAGCACACCAAAGAATTGATGCTATCCTACTGTGGTGCTGGAGAAGACTCTTGAGAGTTCCTTGGACAGCAAGGAAATCAAACCAGTCAATCTGAAAGGAAATCAAACCTGAATACTTACTAGAAGGACTGATGCTGAAGCGTCAATACTTTGGCCATCCGATGCAAAGAGCCAACTTACTGGAAAAGACCCTGAGGCTGGGAAAGACTGAAGGCAGAAGGAGAAGAAAGTGAAGTCACTCAGTCCTGTCCAACTCTTTGCAACCCATGGACAAGCCATGGAATTCGCCAGGCAAGAATACTGGAATGGGTAGTCTTTCCCTTCTTTAGAGAATTTTCCCAACCCAGGGATCAAATCCAGGTCTCCTGCACTGCAGGCTGATTCTTTACCAGCTGAGCTACAAGGGAATCCCAGAAGGAGAAGAGGGGAAGACAAACATGAGATGGTTGGATAGCATCACCGATTCAATGGACATGAACTTGGGAAAACTCTGGGAGATGGTGTTGGACAGGGAAGCCTGGCATCCTGCAGTCCATGTGGTCATGAAGAGTAAGACATGACTACACAAATGATCAACAAAAAAATTTAAGTGCTTCACTTAATTTTTTAATATATTTCATTTTGACTTTTGAGCCATGAATGGAATACCTATTCAAAATTACTAGGTTGGCCAAAAAATTCATTTGGGCTTTTTCGTAACATAAACCCAACAGAAGTAAAAATAAAATTATTCTTCAGGAATCATTGTTATGGTTGAGATACTTAAACTATAACTGATGAACTGCTAAAGGTTCATCAAGGTCAAATCTGAGAGATTAAAAACTCCAAGGACTTCTCTGGTGATCCAGTGGTTAAGAATCTGCCTTGTAATGCAGAGGAGGTTCAAACCCTGGTTGGGGAATTAAGATCCGACATACCACAGGACAACCAAACCTGTGGGTTGCAACTACTAAGCCTATGCACCACAACTAGAGACTCTGCATATCACAATGAAAGATTCTACATGATGCAACAAGGATTCTGTGTGCTTCAACTAAGACCCAGCACAGCCAAAAAAATAAAACAAAACAAAACTCCAGAGACCCAGTCATGAGTAGGGAACATGTTTGTGACTACTGTGGTGCTGGAGAAGACTCTTGAGAGTTTGACAGCGGAGAAGATCTAAGTCCTTGAAAGGAAATCAAACCATTTTAAAAAATAACCTTATTTAAGAAGGACTGATGCTGAAGCGTCAATACTTTGGCCATCCGATGCAAAGAGCCAACTTACTGGAAAAGACCCTGAGGCTGGGAAAGACTGAAGGCAGAAGGAGAAGAAAGTGAAGTCACTCAGTCCTGTCCAACTCTTTGCAACCCATGGACAAGCCATGGAATTCGCCAGGCAAGAATACTGGAATGGGTAGTCTTTCCCTTCTTTAGAGAATTTTCCCAACCCAGGGATCAAATCCAGGTCTCCTGCACTGCAGGCTGATTCTTTACCAGCTGAGCTACAAGGGAATCCCAGAAGGAGAAGAGGGGAAGACAAACATGAGATGGTTGGATAGCATCACCGATTCAATGGACATGAACTTGGGAAAACTCTGGGAGATGGTGTTGGACAGGGAAGCCTGGCATCCTGCAGTCCATGTGGTCATGAAGAGTAAGACATGACTACACAAATGATCAACAAAAAAATTTAAGTGCTTCACTTAATTTTTTAATATATTTCATTTTGACTTTTGAGCCATGAATGGAATACCTATTCAAAATTACTAGGTTGGCCAAAAAATTCATTTGGGCTTTTTCGTAACATAAACCCAACAGAAGTAAAAATAAAATTATTCTTCAGGAATCATTGTTATGGTTGAGATATTTAAACTATAACTGATGAACTGCTAAAGGTTCATCACGGTCAAATCTGAGAGATTAAAAACTCCAAGGACTTCTCTGGTGATCCAGTGGTTAAGAATCTGCCTTGTAATGCAGAGGAGGTTCAAACCCTGGTTGGGGAATTAAGATCCGACATACCACAGGACAACCAAACCTGTGGGTTGCAACTACTAAGCCTATGCACCACAACTAGAGACTCTGCATATCACAATGAAAGATTCTACATGATGCAACAAGGATTCTGTGTGCTTCAACTAAGACCCAGCACAGCCAAAAAAATAAAACAAAACAAAACTCCAGAGACCCAGTCATGAGTAGGGAACATGTTTGTGAGTTTTGCCTCCAGAATTTAACCAGGTACTCACAGTGAATATCAGGGAAAAATCACCTCATGTTTCAGGGAAGAGAAAGAGAAACAAAATATTTTGAACTATGCCAGGGAATTCTATTCTGTTTATCAAGTCTGCCCTCAGGAGAAACTATAACCAAAGCTTAATCTGCTGGAGTTTTATCAGAGCCTAACTGGCCTAGAAAAAATTAATTCTCAGCTCTAACTGGCTCTGGCCATTTTGTCCCCCTGAAGGGAGAGGGGACTGAGAGGCACATGTGAAGTTCATAGTCCAAAGAAAAAGTTTCACTACAAGACTAAGACCCATTACTTATAGGACTATAGAAAACTACACCCTCCATACACAACTTACCTTCACATTACTAAAGGTATATTTATAGCAGTTCTTTTTACCCAGTATATCATGTCTGGCTATCAAGAAAAAATTATAAGATATACTAAAAGGCAAACAAACAAACAAACAAACTCACACACAGAAGAGATAGCAAGCAAGAGAAATGGACTCAGACATGGTAGGGATATTGTGATTATTAGACCAGGAATTTAAAATAACTATGATTAAGATAGTGTTAGTCACTCAGCCATGTCCAACTCTTTGCAACCCATGGACTGAATGAAGCTCACCAGGCTCCTCTGTCCATGGAATTCCCCAGGCAAGAATACTGGAGTGGGTTGCCATGCCCACCTCCAAGGGATCTTCCCAATCCAGGGATCAAACCCAGATCTCCTGCATTGCAGGCAGATTCATTATGATTAAGATACTAAAGTCTTTAATGGATAAAATAAACAAGATGCAAGAATGAATGGGCAATGTAAGCAGAGAAATGGGAATTCTAAGAATGAATCAAAAAATGCTAAAATTAAAAACAGTAAGAAAAATGCCTTTGTTTTGCTAATTAGTAGACTTGACACAGCTGAGGAAAGAATTTGAACTTGAATAGCTCAGTGAAACAAAACTAAACCTGTGGGTTGCAACTACTAAGCCTATGCACCACAACTAGAGACTCTGCATATCACAATGAAAGATTCTACATGATGCAACAAGGATTCTGTGTGCTTCAACTAAGACCCAGCACAGCCAAAAAAATAAAACAAAACAAAACTCCAGAGACCCAGTCATGAGTAGGGAACATGTTTGTGAGTTTTGCCTCCAGAATTTAACCAGGTACTCACAGTGAATATCAGGGAAAAATCACCTCATGTTTCAGGGAAGAGAAAGAGAAACAAAATATTTTGAACTATGCCAGGGAATTCTATTCTGTTTATCAAGTCTGCCCTCAGGAGAAACTATAACCAAAGCTTAATCTGCTGGAGTTTTATCAGAGCCTAACTGGCCTAGAAAAAATTAATTCTCAGCTCTAACTGGCTCTGGCCATTTTGTCCCCCTGAAGGGAGAGGGGACTGAGAGGCACATGTGAAGTTCATAGTCCAAAGAAAAAGTTTCACTACAAGACTAAGACCCATTACTTATAGGACTATAGAAAACTACACCCTCCATACACAACTTACCTTCACATTACTAAAGGTATATTTATAGCAGTTCTTTTTACCCAGTATATCATGTCTGGCTATCAAGAAAAAATTATAAGATATACTAAAAGGCAAACAAACAAACAAACAAACTCACACACAGAAGAGATAGCAAGCAAGAGAAATGGACTCAGACATGGTAGGGATATTGTGATTATTAGACCAGGAATTTAAAATAACTATGATTAAGATAGTGTTAGTCACTCAGCCATGTCCAACTCTTTGCAACCCATGGACTGAATGAAGCTCACCAGGCTCCTCTGTCCATGGAATTCCCCAGGCAAGAATACTGGAGTGGGTTGCCATGCCCACCTCCAAGGGATCTTCCCAATCCAGGGATCAAACCCAGATCTCCTGCATTGCAGGCAGATTCATTATGATTAAG
Organism: Tragulus kanchil; assembly: GCA_022376925.1. Lineage (NCBI taxonomy): Eukaryota > Metazoa > Chordata > Mammalia > Artiodactyla > Tragulidae > Tragulus > Tragulus kanchil. The sequence continues at coordinate 47,315,454 of JAIOJX010000029.1, read as the reverse complement.
ATACTAAAGTCTTTAATGGATAAAATAAACAAGATGCAAGAATGAATGGGCAATGTAAGCAGAGAAATGGGAATTCTAAGAATGAATCAAAAAATGCTAAAATTAAAAACAGTAAGAAAAATGCCTTTGTTTTGCTAATTAGTAGACTTGACACAGCTGAGGAAAGAATTTGAACTTGATTATAGCTCAGTGGAAACCACCAAACTAAAAAAAAGCAGAGGACAAAAGAAAGAAAAGAACAAAATATACAAGAACTGAGAGAAAACTACTAAAGGTGAATCATAAGTATTATCAGAATTCCAGAAGAAGAAAAAAAAGGAACAGAAGAAATATCTGAAACAATAATGATGAGAAAATTCCCCCCAATTAATCTCAGACACCAAATCACAGTTCCAGGAAGCTCAGAGTACATGAAGGAAAAATGTCCCATTCACAACCCCTCTCTCTAAATACCTCAGGCATACCATTTTCAAAATACAATATCATTTCCAAAGATAAAAACCTCTATTCACAATAACCAAGACAGGGAAACAATGCAAATGCCCATTGACAGATGAATGGATAAAGTTGTGGTACATATAATACAATGGTATATTACTCAGGCATAAAATAATGAAATAAATACCATTTACAGAAAATGGATGCAATAGGGATGATCATATTCATGAAGTCAGAAAGACAAATACCATATGATATCACTTATACGTGGGATCTAAAGTATAACACAAATGAAACAGAAACAGAATTGCAGATATAGAGAACACACTGGTGGCTGCCAAGGGTTGAGGTGGGGAGGATGGACTGGGAGTTTGGGTTAGCTGATGCCAACTGATATTTATAGAATGGACAAACAACAAGATCCTACTGTAAGCCCTGGGAACTATATTCAATATACTGTGATAAACCATAACGGAAAAGAATCTGAAAATAAATATGTGTGCAACTAAGTCACTTTGCTGAATAGCAGTAAATTAACACAACACTGTATTCACTAAGTCATGCCTTGACTCTTTTTAGATAAGTTCAATCTTTCAAGACTAACCAGGAAGAAATAGAAAGCATGAACAATCCAATTACAAGTGCAGAAATTGAATCTGTGATTCAAAATTTCCCCCAAAATAAAAGCACAGGGCCAGATGGCTTCACAGGTGAATTCTAGCAAACATTTAGAGAAGACCTAATCCCTATCTTTCTAAAACTCTTTCAAAAAACGGCACAGGAAGTAATACTTCCAAACTCATTCCACAAGGCCACCATCACCCTGATTCCAAAGACAACAGAAAAACAGAAAATTACAGACCAGTATCACTGATGAATATAGACACAAAAATCCTCAACAAAATTCTGGCAAACAGAATTCAGCAACACATCCAAAAACTCCTATCATGATCAAGTTGGGTTTATCCCAAGCATGCAAGGATTCTTCAGTATCCACAAATCAATGTGATATACCATATCAACAAATTAAAAGATAAAAATCTTATGATAATCTCAATATATGCAGAAAAAGCCTTTGGCTAAATCTAGTACCCATTTATGATAAAGAAAAAACTCTCCAAAAAATGGGCACAGAAGGAACCTACATCAATATAGTGAAAGTCATATATGATAACCCAATAGCAAACATTATCCTCAATGGTGAAAAACTGAAAGCATTCCCTCGAAGATCAGGAACAAGACAGGGGTGTCCACTCTCACCACTATTATCCAACATAGTCTTGGAAGTTTTAGCTATAGCAATTAGAGAAGGAAAAGAAATAAAAGGAATACAGGTTAGAAAAGAAGAATTTGCAGATGACATGATACTATATATAGAAAACCCTAAAGACACTATCAGAAAATTACTAGAGCTAATCAGTGAATTTAGCAAAGTCACAGGATACAAAATCAATACACAGAAATCACTCAAGTATCCCTATATACTAACAATGAAAAATAGAAAGAAATCAAGGAAGCAATCCCATTCACCACTGCAAGAAAAAGAATAAATTATCTAGGAATAAAACTACCTAAAGAGACAAAAGAACTGCACACAGAAAATTATAAGACAATGAAAGAAATCAAAGATGACATAAACAGATGGAGAGATATTCCATGCTCCTGGGTTGGAAGAATCAACATGATGAAAATGAACACGCTACCAAATATCGTCTACAGATTCAATGCGATCCCTATCAAATTACCAATGACAGTTTCCACAGAACTAGAACAAAAAATATTACAATTCATATGGAAGTACAAAAGACCCCAGATAGCCAAAGCAGTCTTTTTTTTTTTTTTTTTTTTAAATTTTGGTCTTTTTTACTGGTCCTTCATTTATTTATTTTCATCCATCTTAATTCTTTGGACTGTGTGGGCCTCCCATCATGGTGACCTCTCTCATTGCTGAGCAGTGGCTCTGGGCACATGCGCTCCAGAGCACTGGCTCGTAATTGCACACACCAGTCCAGCCACTCTGCAGCATATGGGATCTTCCTGTACCAGGGATTGAAATGGCACCCCTTGCACTGCAAGGTGGACTCTTTACCCACTGGACCACCAGGGAATCCCCCAAAGCAGTCTTGAAAAAGAAAAATGGAAGTGAAGAAATCAACCTGCTTAACATCAGACTATACCACAAAGCAACAGTCATCAAGACAGTATGGTAGTGACACAAAAACAGAAACACAGACCAATAGAACAGGATAGAGAGCCCAGAGATAAACCCATGCACCTTTGGGTACCTTATCTTTGACAAAGGAGACAAGCATATACAATAAGGCAAAGACAGTCTCTTCAACAAATGATGCTGAGAAAACTGGACAGCTACATGTAAAAGAATGAAGTTGAAACACTTCTCTAACACCTTACACAAAGATAAACTCAAAATGGATTAAAAACCTAAATGTAAGACCAGAAGCCATAAAACTTTTAGAGGAAAACATAGACAGAACACTCAATGACATAAATCAAAGCAGGATCTTCTATGACCGGCCTCCTAGAGTAACGGAAATAAAAAATTAAAAAAAGAAAGAATTGGGACCTAATTAAACTTAAAAACTTTTGTACGGCCAAAGAACTGCACACAGAAAATTATAAGACAATGAAAGAAATCAAAGATGACATAAACAGATGGAGAGATATTCCATGCTCCTGGGTTGGAAGAATCAACATGATGAAAATGAACACGCTACCAAATATCGTCTACAGATTCAATGCGATCCCTATCAAATTACCAATGACAGTTTCCACAGAACTAGAACAAAAAATATTACAATTCATATGGAAGTACAAAAGACCCCAGATAGCCAAAGCAGTCTTTTTTTTTTTTTTTTTTTTAAATTTTGGTCTTTTTTACTGGTCCTTCATTTATTTATTTTCATCCATCTTAATTCTTTGGACTGTGTGGGCCTCCCATCATGGTGACCTCTCTCATTGCTGAGCAGTGGCTCTGGGCACATGCGCTCCAGAGCACTGGCTCGTAATTGCACACACCAGTCCAGCCACTCTGCAGCATATGGGATCTTCCTGTACCAGGGATTGAAATGGCACCCCTTGCACTGCAAGGTGGACTCTTTACCCACTGGACCACCAGGGAATCCCCCAAAGCAGTCTTGAAAAAGAAAAATGGAAGTGAAGAAATCAACCTGCTTAACATCAGACTATACCACAAAGCAACAGTCATCAAGACAGTATGGTAGTGACACAAAAACAGAAACACAGACCAATAGAACAGGATAGAGAGCCCAGAGATAAACCCATGCACCTTTGGGTACCTTATCTTTGACAAAGGAGACAAGCATATACAATAAGGCAAAGACAGTCTCTTCAACAAATGATGCTGAGAAAACTGGACAGCTACATGTAAAAGAATGAAGTTGAAACACTTCTCTAACACCTTACACAAAGATAAACTCAAAATGGATTAAAAACCTAAATGTAAGACCAGAAGCCATAAAACTTTTAGAGGAAAACATAGACAGAACACTCAATGACATAAATCAAAGCAGGATCTTCTATGACCGGCCTCCTAGAGTAACGGAAATAAAAAATTAAAAAAAGAAAGAATTGGGACCTAATTAAACTTAAAAACTTTTGTACGGCAAAAGAAACTATAAACAAGGTGAAAAGTAACCCTTGGAATGGGAGAAAATAATAGCAAATGAAACAACCAACAAAGAATTAACTTCCAAAATATACAAGCAGTTCATGCAACTCAACACCAAAAAAAACAAACAACGCAATCAAAATATGAAAAAAAGACCTAAACAGACATCTCTCCAAAGAAGACATACAGATGGCCAAAAAACACATGAAAAGATACTCAACTCATTATTGAAATTAAAATCAAAAGAGACACATATACTACAATGTTCATTGTGGCACTTTTTACAACAACTAGAACGTGGAAACAACCTAGATGTCCATCAACAAATGAATGGATAAAGAAGCTATGGTACATGTATACAACGGAATATCTCTTAGCCGTAAAAAGAAATGCAGAAGAATCAGTCCTAATGAGCTGGATGAATCTAGAACCTATTACACAGTGAAATAAGTCAGAAAGAGAAGGATAAATTTAATATACTAACACATATATATGGAATCTAGAAAGACGGTACTGATAGATGTATATGCAGAGCAGCAATGGAGAAACAGACATAAAGAACAGACTTGTGGACACTGGGGTGGGGGAGGAATGGGCAAGAGGTATGGAAACAGTAACAGGAAACTTATATTACCATATGTAAAAGAGACAACCAGTGTGAACGTGCTGTAAGACTACACAGGGGCTATGCAACCTGGAGGGGTGGAATGGGGAAAGAGATGGGAGGGAAGTTCAAGTGGGAGTGGTCAAGTGTATACCTATGACTAAACTGGGTTTATGTACGACCTATCGACAAAGGAGACAAGCATATACAATAAGGCAAAGACAGTCTCTTCAACAAATGATGCTGAAAAACTGACAGTATGAAAATAATGAAACACTTCTCTAACACCTTACACAAAGATAAACTCAAAATGGATTAAAAACCTAAATGTAAGACCAGAAGCCATAAAACTTTTAGAGGAAAACATAGACAGAACACGGTAAGAATAAAAAAGCAGGATCTTTATGACCCCGGCCCCCTTTTCCCCTTAGAGTAACGGAAATAAAAAATTAAAAAAAGAAAGAATTGGGACCTAATTAAACTTAAAAACTTTTGTACGGCAAAAGAAACTATAAACAAGGTGAAAAGTAACCCTTGGAATGGGAGAAAATAATAGCAAATGAAACAACCAACAAAGAATTAACTTCCAAAATATACAAGCAGTTCATGCAACTCAACACCAAAAAAAACAAACAACGCAATCAAAATATGAAAAAAAGACCTAAACAGACATCTCTCCAAAGAAGACATACAGATGGCCAAAAAACACATGAAAAGATACTCAACTCATTATTGAAATTAAAATCAAAAGAGACACATATACTACAATGTTCATTGTGGCACTTTTTACAACAACTAGAACGTGGAAACAACCTAGATGTCCATCAACAAATGAATGGATAAAGAAGCTATGGTACATGTATACAACGGAATATCTCTTAGCCGTAAAAAGAAATGCAGAAGAATCAGTCCTAATGAGCTGGATGAATCTAGAACCTATTACACAGTGAAATAAGTCAGAAAGAGAAGGATAAATTTAATATACTAACACATATATATGGAATCTAGAAAGACGGTACTGATAGATGTATATGCAGAGCAGCAATGGAGAAACAGACATAAAGAACAGACTTGTGGACACTGGGGTGGGGGAGGAATGGGCAAGAGGTATGGAAACAGTAACAGGGAAACTTATATTACCATATGTAAAAGAGACAACCAGTGTGAACGTGCTGTAAGACTACACAGGGGCTATGCAACCTGGAGGGGTGGAATGGGGAAAGAGATGGGAGGGAAGTTCAAGTGGGAGTGGTCAAGTGTATACCTATGACTAAACTGGGTTTATGTACAGCAGTAAACAACAAAACTCTGTAAAAGTAGAATAAAAATAAAAAAGTGCAATTGTGCCCCTCCTACCGTCTTGTTGCAGTTTCTCCTTTGCTCTTGGATGTGGGGTATCTTTCTTTTGGTAGGATCCAGCCTCTTTGTGTCAATGGCTTTTCAGCAGCTAGTTGCAATTCTGGCTCTTGCAGGAGCAGATGGGTGTACATCCTTCTATTCTGCCATCTTAAGGAGAGAAGGTTGAATTATATAAAAAGCTTAATTAAAAATCACAAAAGGCAGGAAAAAAGTGAAAGGAAAAAATAGCAACAAAAGCGCATGCGCCCAGAGCCGGTGCTCTGCGATAACAGAGGCCACCGCAACCGGAGGCCCACATGGGCCAAAGGACAAATAGATGGATGAAAAATAGATAAATGAAAAACCAATAGAAGTGGCCTGCCCACCACCCCTCCCTCCCCAATCCACTGCCCCCAGAAAAAAAAAAAAGAAAAAAAAACAAGGGCAGGGTTTCCCTGGTGGTTCAATGGGTAAAGAGTCCACCTTGCAGTGCAAGGGGCACTGGTTCGACCCCTGGCCCGGGAAGATCCCACGTGCCGCAGAGTGGTTGGACAGGTGTGTTGAGAGCCAGTGCTCTGCAACAAGACAGACCACTGCAATGGGAGGCCTACACAGGCCAAAGATGGATGAAATAAATTAATTAAAAAACAACAAAAGAGGCCAAAACTTTTTTTACAATTTAAAAAAAAACAAAGGCAAAAAATAGGAAACAGTAACAATTATAGCAGACATTAATTCAACTATATCAATAATCACTTTGAACATCAATGGCCTAAAGGCACCAATTATTTCAGAGTAGGTCAAGAAACAAGACTTAACTATAAATCCACTTTAAAGACATATATAGAATGAAAGTATATTGATGGAGAAAAATGTACTATGATAACACTAACCAAAAGAAAAGAGAGGCCATTTTAATGCTAATAATGTACTAATTTCACAGAAGACTTCAGAAAAAGTTAGCAGGGATAAAAAGAGGCAGTATTTAATGATAGAGTAAATTCTCTGAGAAGACATATCAATCCTTAACAAGTATGCCTCTAATAACAGGGTATCAGAATGCATGGGATGAAAACTGATAGAACAACAGAGAAACAGATGAATCCACTATTACAGCTAGGAGACTTCAATACCCTTCCATCAGAAATAGAAACATTCAGCAAGCAGAATATCAGTAAGAACACAGTTGAATGCAACAGCATCCTCATATATAATAAACATCTATATACTACTTCAATCAACAACAGCAGGATATATATTCTTCTCAAGCTCACATAGAAAGTTCACTAAGATAGACACCATTCTGGGCCATAAAATACCTTAACAAATTTAGAAGAACAGAAATCAAACAATGCCTACTCTCTCAAACTACAATAAAATTAAACTAGAAGTCAGTAACAGAAAGCTGGAAAACTCCCAAATATATGGGGACTAAACAAAATACATCTTAATAACAAAATGAGTTAAAGAGGAAACATCAAGAGAATACTTTGAACTAAATGAAAATTAAAACATAACATCAAAATTTGTAGGATGTAGGGAAAGCAAAGCTTAGAATGTTTATAGCATTGAAAACATATTATTAGAAAAGAAGAAAGAGGAGCTTCCCTGGTGGTCCAGTGGTTAAGAGCTTGCCTTGCAATGCAGGGGATCTGGTTTGATCCCTGGTCTGGGAAGATGCCCACATGCCATGGGGGAATGATGCCTGTTCACCACAAATACTGAGCCTGCATTCTGAAGCCCATGACCCCGAAATAAATAAACATTAAAAAAAGAAGAAAGATCTAAAGTCAATCGTCTAAGCTTCTATCATAGGAAGGTAAAAAAAAAAAAAGAACAAATTAAATCCAAAATAAGCAGAAGAAAATAAATGATAAGAATTAGAGCAGAAATCTATGAAAATGAAAATAGGAAATACAGAAAAATCAATAAAATAAAAACTTGGTTCTTTGAAAAAATCAATAAAACTGATAAGCTTCTAGCCAGGCAAACTAAAGAAAAAGAAACAGCTCAAATTACTAATAACAGAAATGAAAGACAGACATTAAAAGGATAATAAAGGGACTTCCCTGGTGGTCCAGTGGGTAAGAACACCGCCTTGCAGTGCAAGGGGTGCCAGTTCGGTTCCTGGCCTGGGAAGATCCCACGTGCCGCGGAGCGGCTGGACCCATGTGTCCAATTACCGAGCCAGAGCTCTGGAGCGCATGCTCCCAGAGCCGGTGCTCTGTGACAACAGAGGCCACTGTGATGGGAGGCCCACACGGGCCAAAGAATAAAGATGGATGCAAATAGATAAATGAAAGACCAATAGAAGTGCCCCGCCTACACCCCTCCCTCCCCAATGCACCCCCCCAAAAAAAGGATAATAAAGGAACAATAGGAACAACTCTATATCCACAAATTTGAAATTTAAATAAAATAAACCAGTTCCTTAAAAGACACAATTTGCCAAAACTTACACAAGAAGAGAAAGGCATTCTGAATGTGCCTATATATATATATATATATATATATATATATATATATATATCAGAGAAACTGAATAATAGTTAATAACCTTCCAAAACAGAAAACAACAGACCCACACGGTTCACTGGTAAATTTGACCAAGCATTTAAGGAAAAAATGTACAAATTCTCTAGAATAACTTTCAGAACATGGAAGTAGAGAGAATACTTCCTAACTCATCCTATGAGGCCAAGATTAACCTAACAACAAAACAGACAAAAATACTACAAGTTCAGATTAACATGTCATAAACATAGACACAAAAAATTTTCACAAAATATTAGCAACCTAAAAGAAAAATGTATACAAAGAATTATACAGCACCATCAAGTGGAATTTATCCCAGATACGACAGGCTGGTTCAATATTCAAAAATAAATTAATATAATCCATAACATCAACAGGCTAAAGAAGAAAAATCACATGATCATATCAGTATATATAGAAAAAGCATTTTATAAAATTCACCACCCATTCATGATAAAAACTCTCAGTAAACTAAGAAGAGAAGGGAGCTTCCTCAATTTGATAAAGAATGTCTACAAAAACCTACAGTTAGCATCACACATCATGGTGAGAAACTTGAAGCTTTCTCACAAAGATCAGAAATAAGCAAGGATATATCCACTCACTGCTGCTTTTCAATATCATACTAGAAATCCTGGCTAAAGTAATTAGATGAAAAAGGAAATTTAAAAAAAGCAGATTAGGAAGAAAGAAAGAAAACTTTTGTCAATGACATGATTGTTTAAGTAAGAAATTCAAAAGAATCAATAGAAACTCCTGAAACTACTAAGTAATTATAGTAGGGCTGCAGGATACAAGTTTAATATATGAAGACAATCACTTTTCTACATACCAACAATGAACAACAACAAAAAGTCCATGTTCATGGACAGGCAGAATCAATATTGTCATGATGCCAATTCTTCCCAACTTGACTCAAGCAATCCCAATCAAAATCCAGCAAGTTGGTGAGAATGTAAATTGATACAGCCTCTGCGGAAGACAGTCTGGAGATTCCTTAAAAAACTAAAAACAGAAGCACCCTATGACCCAGCAATCCCACTATTAGACTTATATCCTGATGAAATCAAAACTGAAAGAAGTACCTGTACCCCAATGTTCATTGCAACTCTCTATACAATAGCCAGAACTTGGAAGCAACCTAGATGCCCATCGACGAACGAATGGATACAAAAGCACTGGTACATATATACAATGGAATAATACTCAGCTGTTAAAAGAAATGCAGAAGACTCAGTCCTAATGAAGCAGCTGGATCTAGAACCTATCATAAAAAGTGGAGTAAGTCAAAAAGAGAAAGACAAATACAGTATACTAACACACATATATGGAATCTAGTAGGACGGTCTTGATAACACACACAGGGAACTCTTGGAAAAACAGACAGAGCATAGACATAGGGACATTGTGGGGAGGAAATAGGGAGGGGGAGGCATGGAGGGAGTAACATGGAAACCTATACTGTCATGTGTGGAAAAGATAGCTATTGTCATTGTGCTAAGGGAATAGGAGTGCTTACAATGGCATGGGGCGATGGTCTGGAGGGGTGGGATGGGGGGAACTGGGGGGGTGGGGACCAGGGATATGCATATGACTGATCTGGGAACGTACATGTCTGCGAATAACAAAACTCTGTAAAACATTTAAAGTAAAGAATAATAATAATAATAAAAAGATTAAATAGAATCAAAAAAAAAAAGAAAAAAAATCCAGCAAGTTATTTTGCAGTGTCAACAAACTGATTATGAAGTTTATATGGAGAGGCAAAAAATCCAGAATATTGAAGGAGAAAAACAAAATTGGAGGATTGACACCACCCAACATCAGGACTTATTATAATGCTACAATAATTAAGAAAGTATAATATTAGCAAAAGAATAGACAAATCAATGGAACAGAACAGAAAGCCCATAAATAGACTCAGATAAACATAGTTAACTGATCTTTGGCAGAAGAACGAAGGGAATGTGATGGAGCAAAGAATCTTTTTAATGAACAATGCTGGAACTGGATATCTGCAGGTATGGGTCACAGACCTGAATGTAAAACACTAACCCATAAAACTTCTAGAAGATAACATAGGAAAAAACATATATGACTTCGGGTTTGGTGATGACTTTTTTTTTTTAAACATTTATTTTATTTATTTATCTTTTTTGAGGGGGGAGTGGGGTGGGGAGGGAAGGGGAAGGGCGGGCCACTTCTATTGATCTTTCATTTCTCCACTTTCATCCGTCTTTGTTCTTCGGCTCCTGTGGGCCTCCCATCGCGGTGGCCTCTGTCGTCATCACAGAGCGCCAGCTCTGGGCACACGCGCACCAGAGCTCCAGCTCGGTAATTGGACACATCAGTCCAGCCACTCCGCGGCACGTGGGATCTTCCCAGGCCAGGGATTGAACCGGCGTCCCTTGCACTGCAAGGCAGTGTCCTTACCTGCTGGACCACCAGGGGAAGCCCTGGTGATGACTTTTTATATGCAACACCAGAGTCATGTAGAGACACGATCCATGAAAAGAACAGTGAATAAACTGAACTTCATTAAAGTTAAAAAGTTCAGAACTTCCTCAGTGGTCTAGTGGTTAAGAATCAGCCTTCCAATGCAGGGGACTCAGGTTCAATTCCTGAGTGGAGATCTAAGTCCCACATGCCACGGGGCAACTAAGCCTGGATGCTACAACTTCTGAGTCAGCATGCCACAAAGATTTGATGTAGCCAACTAAATAAATACTTTTTAAAAAAATTAAAAATTTCTTCTATGCAAAAGACACTGTCAAGAGAATGAAGACAAGCCACAGACTGGGAAAAAATATCTGCAAAAGACATCAGATACAATAAAGCCACTCACCTACAGGTACCTTATTTTTGACAAAGAAGGCAAGAATATACTCTGCAGCAAAGATAGTCTCTTCAATAAGTGGTGCTGGGAAAACTGGACAGCTACATGTAAGAGAATGATATTAGAACACTTCCTAACACCATACACAAAGATCAATTCAAACTTGATTAAAGATCTAAATATAAGAATAGAAGTTATAAAACTCTTGGAGGAAAATATAGGCAGAATACTCTGACAAAAATCACAGCAAGATCCTTTATGATCCACCTCCTAAAGTAATGGAAATAAAAACAAAAATAAACAAGTTGGGACCTAATTAAACTTAAAAGCTTTTGCACAGCAAAGGAAATTATAAACAAGGTGAAAAGACAACCCGCTGAATGGGAGAAAATAATAGCAAATGAAACAACTGACCAAGAATTTATTTCCGAAATATACAAGCAGCTCATGCAACTCAACACCAGAAAAACAAACAATCCAATCAAAAAGTAGGCAAAAGACCTAAACAGGCATTTCTCCAAAGAAGACATAGAGATAACACATGAAAGGATGTTCAGCATTGGTCATTATTAGAGAAATGCAAATCAAAACTACAATAAGATATCACCTCACACAAGTCAGAATGGCCATCAGAAAAAAAAAAAATCTATAAACAATAAATGCTGGAGAGGGGGTGGAGAAAGGGGAACCCTCTTGCACTTTTGGTGGAAACGTTAGTTGATACAGCCACTATGAAAGACAGTATAGAAAGTCCTTAAAAAACTAGGAATAAGACCATATGACTCAATAATCCTACCACTGGGCAAATATCCTTAGAAAACCATAAATGAAAGACATATGTATCCCAGTGTTCATTAAAGCACTGTTTACAATAGCCATGACATGGAATATTTACAATAGACATGGAAGCAACATAGCTGTCCATCGACAAATGAATGGATAAAGAAGCTGTGGTACATTTATATAATGAAATATTACTCAGCTTTAAGAAGGATTACATCTGAGTCAGTACTAATGAGGTAGATAACCCTAGAGCCTATTATACAGACTGAATTAAGTCAGAAAGAAAAAAACATATCCTATACCAGTGCACACACATGGACTCTAGAAAGATGGTACTGATGAACCTATCTGCAGGACAGCAATGGAGACAGAGACATAGAGAACAGACTTATGGACACGGGAAAGGTGGGAGATACTCCACATCATATGTCATGAGGAAAATGCAAATTAAAAAGGGCAACACCATTATCTACCCATTAGAATGGTCAAAATCCCAAACACTGAAACCAATTTGGAGGACATTTAATAGAAGTTATAAAACTCTTGGAGGAAAATATAGGCAGAATACTCTGACAAAAATCACAGCAAGATCCTTTATGATCCACCTCCTAAAGTAATGGAAATAAAAACAAAAATAAACAAGTTGGGACCTAATTAAACTTAAAAGCTTTTGCACAGCAAAGGAAATTATAAACAAGGTGAAAAGACAACCCGCTGAATGGGAGAAAATAATAGCAAATGAAACAACTGACCAAGAATTTATTTCCGAAATATACAAGCAGCTCATGCAACTCAACACCAGAAAAACAAACAATCCAATCAAAAAGTAGGCAAAAGACCTAAACAGGCATTTCTCCAAAGAAGACATAGAGATAACACATGAAAGGATGTTCAGCATTGGTCATTATTAGAGAAATGCAAATCAAAACTACAATAAGATATCACCTCACACAAGTCAGAATGGCCATCAGAAAAAAAAAAAATCTATAAACAATAAATGCTGGAGAGGGGGTGGAGAAAGGGGAACCCTCTTGCACTTTTGGTGGAAACGTTAGTTGATACAGCCACTATGAAAGACAGTATAGAAAGTCCTTAAAAAACTAGGAATAAGACCATATGACTCAATAATCCTACCACTGGGCAAATATCCTTAGAAAACCATAAATGAAAGACATATGTATCCCAGTGTTCATTAAAGCACTGTTTACAATAGCCATGACATGGAATATTTACAATAGACATGGAAGCAACATAGCTGTCCATCGACAAATGAATGGATAAAGAAGCTGTGGTACATTTATATAATGAAATATTACTCAGCTTTAAGAAGGATTACATCTGAGTCAGTACTAATGAGGTAGATAACCCTAGAGCCTATTATACAGACTGAATTAAGTCAGAAAGAAAAAAACATATCCTATACCAGTGCACACACATGGACTCTAGAAAGATGGTACTGATGAACCTATCTGCAGGACAGCAATGGAGACAGAGACATAGAGAACAGACTTATGGACACGGGAAAGGTGGGGAGATACTCCACATCATATGTCATGAGGAAAATGCAAATTAAAAAAGGGCAACACCATTATCTACCCATTAGAATGGTCAAAATCCCAAACACTGACAACACTAAATTCTCACGAGGATGTGAAGCAACAGGAACTCTCATTTACTGCTGGTGGGAATGCAAAATGGTACAGCCACTTTGGAAGGCACTTTGACAGTTTCCTACAAAATTAAACATACTCTTACTATATGATCCAGTAACTGCATTCCTTTCTACTTACGCAAATAAACTGAAAACTTATGTCCACACTAAAATTGGCACATGGATATCTACAGCAGTTTTATTTATAATCACCAAAATTTGATGTAACCAAGATGTTCTTTTGTAAATAAATCGATAAATAAGCTTGGTACATCCACACCACAGAATGTCATTCCATTCTAAAAAGAAATGAGTTGTCAAGCCATGGAAAGACCTGGAGGAACCATAAACACATATTACTGAGTGAAAGAAGACACTCTGAAAAGGCTACATGATGAATGATTCCAACTATATCATTCTGGAAAAGGGATAACTATAGAAACAGTAGAGAGATCAGCAGTAGCCAGGGGTTAGGAGTGAAGATAGGGTGAATAACAGGTGGAGTATGGAGAATATTTCGTGCAATTAAACTCGTGTGTGTGTGTGTGTGTGCGTGCGTGCATGTGGCACTGAATATATAACTTTACACAATTGTTAAAACCCATAGAATGTATAACACAAAGAGTGAAGCTTAAACTATTAACTCTGTGTGATAATGATTTGTCTGTCTGTTGTAGTGAATGTACCACTCTGATGAGGGATACTGGTGATGCATGTGTGGGAGTAGGGAGTGTACAGAGACTCTCTGCACTTTCTCCACAATTTTGCTATGAATGTAAAACTGCTCTAAAACATAAAATCTATTTCTTAAAAAGCAATGGCTTTGGGCTTCCCTGGTGGTCCAGTGGGTGAAGAGTCCACCTTGCAGTACAAGGGACACCAGTTTGATCCCTGGCCTGGGAAGATCCCATGTGCTACAGAGCAGCTGGACCAGTGTGTCCAACTACCAGCCGGCACTCTGGAGCGATGTGCCCAGAGCTGGTGCTCTGCGACGAAAAAGGCCACTGCAATGGGAGGCTCACACAGGCCAAAGAATAAATATGGATGAAAATAAATAAATAAATACACAATAAAAGAGACCCAAATTAAAAAAAAAAAAAAAGCAATGGCGTTATAATAATTTTCTAAAATAAAATACTAAGAGGTTTAAATTTTTTAATAAGAATGACTATCATCAAAAAGCCTACAAATAATAAATGCTGGAGAGGTGTGGAGAAAAAGGAACGCTTCCACAGTGTTGGTGGGAAGGTAAATTCGTGCAGCCACTATGGAAACTAAAAGCAGAGTTACCATATGATCCAGCAATCCCATGACTGGGTATATATTCAGAAAAGACAAAAACTAATTTGAAAAGATACATGCACCCCAATGTTCATAGCAGCACTATTTACAATAGCAGGACAAGGAAGCAACCTAAGTGTTCATGGACAGATGAATGAATAAATAAGATGTGGTTCATATACACAATGGAATACTACTTGGGCATAAAAAGTTAAATAATGCCATTTGCAGAAACATGGATAGACCTAGAAACTATCATACTAACTGAAGTATGTCAGAGAAATACAAATACTATGACATCACTTACATGTGGAATCTAAAAAACAGTACAAATGAATTATCTACAAGACAGAAACACTCACATAGAAAACAAACGTATGGTTATGAAAGTAGGAGGAGAGGGAAGGATAAATTAGGAGTACGGAATTAACAGATACACATTTGCCATAAATTAAGTTAGATAATTAACAAAGATTTACTGTATAGCATAGGGAGCTATATTCAGTATCTTTAAATACCCTACAACAGAAAACAATATTTAAAGAGGTGATACGTACAACCAAATCACTTTGCTATATATCTGTAACTAACCAAATATGGTCAATCAACAATATGTCAACAGAAAAAAAATTTTTTAAGGAAAGAAAATTTCCCAAAACTTAGTGACATGTTTGTTTGAAAGAGTCCACTATGTCTGGCATCATAGATGAAAAGAGAGCTACACCAGGAAACATCACTGTAAAATCCAGAGCATGGGAACCAAGAAATTTTCCTACAAATTTCCAGAGAGTTACAAAAGATCTGGATTCAAAATGCTATTGGAGCTCTGAACAGCAATGTTGGAAGCTAAGAGGCAATAGCACAGGTATTCAAAATTCTGAAGGAAAATTATTTCCTGCCTTAAATTCTGTGTTTATTTGGATGTGCTCCCCGCAAGCAAGAGGAAGATCTGTGATCCAAGGAATAGGGGGGTGACACAGGAGAGAGGAGAAGCGAATTCCCTTGACAGATGATGGGAGAACTCAGCACGGCAGCTGTATAGGAGATGGCAGATGGCAGTGTCGACGGCAGAGCAGGTCTGCACACTCTGCGGGAGACTTTCTTGGGAAGATGAAATTGTGAGAATAAGTGATTTACCCAAATCTGTTGAAAGGTGATTTATGTAAGTGGCTGATACTTTAGGATTAAACAAATCACTGAGAGGAGCATCTATGCAAACTAAACAAACGCAAAACCAAGATTATTATTACTAGAAAAAAGTGATCAGGGAAATTCCCTGGTAGCTCAGTAGGTAAATAATCTGCTTGTAGTGCAGGAGACCTGGGTTCGATCCCTGGGTTGGGAAGATACCTTGGCGGAAGAAATGGCAACCCACTCCAGTATTCTTCCCTGGAGAATTCCATGGATAGAATTCCATTTCTTAGCCTAAGTAAGGCTAAGGGCTTAGGGCTAAGTCCATGGGGGTCACAAAGAGTCAGACACGACTGAAGCAACCAAGAAGAGAACACAACCATTACATGTTTTAGCATAACTATGTAAACAATAAATAAAACTTCTGACTGATCCAAAGTATGATCTACGCCTACTGGTAGAATGAGGAGAAAAAAAAAAAAAGAATGATGCAATGAAAGAAGGATGGCAAGGAGGAGAAATACATATTCATTGTACACCACAGATAATGCCTGCATCTGAAACTTGAGAAATCTAGAAACACGGAGGAGGTAAGTACCAACAGAAACAGTTAAGGTCATGGTTCCTCTGGAGGCCAACATGTCAGCATGAGGAACGGCCTGTCGGCCACCGAGAGTTTACCCACCTGCATGCTCACCAGGCAGCTTGCCACAGTTCCATGGAGGCTGGCAACAGACACAGGACTCCCGGATCAGAGACAAAGAGCAGTTTATTAGACACAGCACTAGTATTAGAGTCTTATCTTTTTCTTTTTTCTAAGATTTTTTTGACGTGGACCATTTTAGAAGTCTTTATTGAATTTGCTACAACGTGCTTCTTATTTATGCTTTGGTTGTTTGGCCACAAGTCACGTGCACAGCCTGCACTGGAAGCAAAACCTTAACCACTGGACCACCATAGAGCTTCCTGGGCTGTTATCTTTTTTAGGCTCCCTGAACCCCAATTCTCACAGAGTGATGTCAAGGGAGCCAGATGGTACCTGTCCACACAGTGGGTTCCCTCCTGCACTATGGGAGAAGTCGAAGCTTAAACAGCCCGAACTGCTAATAATGAACACTTAAGTCTCCCTGCCTTTTGCTTCAGAAGAAGATGCTACCTCCTCCAAGGTTGTTAGCTATGCCAACATGTCTAAAAAGACGGCAGGGAACAAAGCGAGGCAGTCAGGGCTTCACTCACCAGACATGCAGACCAATGGGGACATTCTCAAAAGTGCTCTTTTTCATAATAAACCTCCTCAAACTGCTTTTTTTCCCCCCAGTTACATGCTTTCATAAAAATGAAAATCTATCAAGTTAAGAACTTTACATTATTAAAACTTGTCTAACCCTTACTCCTATAGACTGGGTATCTCTTCTTTTAAACAGAGAGCCAAAACTGGGGGTGGGGGTGGGGGGAATTGGAAAAGGAAGGGTGGGCTGGCCTCCATAAAGGGTGTCCCAACCCCAGCAGAGCCCCATTTGTAGCAAGCGTCAGGCAGTGAGGGCTGGCTCCTACACCCCCTGAGCGCCTTTCTGCTCCTACAAGACCCCAGGCTGTGGCTGGTGGAGAGTCGCAAGCCACCTGTGTCAAGTGCCGGGAGCAGCACTTCTGCAGTTGTGTTGATTCTAACAATCCGGGATGTAAACTGAGCCCAGCTCAAAATAAAACAGTATCATTGTCTGGCTTACTAGCCAGCAGGGGCTTGTCGGGGCTGAGGGCCAGCGCAGAAGGGCAGGCAGCTTGGCTGTGTCCTCGCAGGATCCGACAAAGGCGCCATCGCCTAGTTCCTGCGCACAGGCTCCTGACCCAGCCTGGTGCTCCGTTCGCTTGCTCCCTCCCCTGCCACTCTCTCGCCTCCAGCCCGCTCTGACCAGGGCTGGTGGCAGGCATGGGTGCTTCGCGGAGAAGCAGGTCTGCACTCCTACCCCTCCCTTCCTCACCAGCTGATTCCTGCGACCACAGAGGGGGCCCCAAGCTGCGCGGATCCCATTATCAGCCCCATCTCCCATTACATAAGGCGCGCCTATCTCCAGGGCATCGCTGCGACCGCGGGCGTTCTCCCACGCGCAGGAGCGCCCCTGCCCGCCGCTTCCCTCTTAATGTTGCTGGTCCTAGAAGGAAGGGGGACATTCCACTCCTCTTGGCACAGTCCATGGTGGTTCCCCACTCTTTCCCCCAACACAGAGGCCCATACAGGAGACGCTACTGACCCTATTCTGCAGATGAGGAAACTGAGGTCTCAGAAGCAGGTGGCAGCACTCCAGGCACAGGGGAATCAGGAGGGGCAGGGTCTGGCTTCCAGGAGTTAGGGCCTGCAATTATGCTGGGCAGCCGTGGGCGGGGGGAGAAGAGAGGGTGAAAAATCATGTTACTTGTGAGAGGAGAGGGTGGGTGCGGCCAGGAGGCCTCTCTTGAGCAGGAGTCATAGCCTAGCGTCCCTTAGAGGGCCCCTGTGAGGAGGCTGAGCCCGACTGACACAGGACAGAGAGGCAGCCGGGGCAGACAGAGAGGGGGCCTGGTGGGGGAGGCACTGGCTTAGGGGAGGAAGTGGGTGAGGGAGCAAACTTGACATCAGCACATGATAGGCAAATGCCTTGGTTACATGGGTGTCTGAAGGACTTCTAGAGAATGAGAGGAAAGCAGGGAAGTGGCTATGTTCCACTGTCCCTGCAGGGGGTGGGCGGCCCACAGGGGACCCTGGAGTTGGGGAAAGCCCAGGAGTCACACGCCACAGCCTTTACTCTGCAAGGCAAACTTGAAGCCGCAGAGGGCACGCGGATACTGGCGTACAGCATTGGTCGCCCCGGGTCTCAGAGGTAGTGGGGACGGTTACTCTCCAACAGGTACTCCCCAGGGTGGGGGCTGGGTCCACCTCTTTCCAGCCCCGCCTGCTGAGGGTTTCCCAGCAAGATGAACCCACACTGAAGGTGGGGTGGGGCACCCAGCGTACAGGCTGCACCTGCTGAGAGTTATCAGCAAAACAGCTTTCCAAAGGAAAGGTTCCTGGAGGGTCCCTGAATCTACTGGGTCTTGCAGTGGAGGCCTGGGAATCTAAAACTCCACAGGCCTTCCTACAGAGGGGCAACGGGAATCAGGTGGCCTCAAAGAAAGGATCACCGTCTTTTATCTTGGTTGAATTGTGTATATAGAGCAAGCACTGTTTTGGCAATGTAACAAAAATAAAGCCCCACATCCCTACATTTGGTAGACTGTGATCAGAGCACCGTCTCTCCAGCGTTTCTGGTGACCCAAAGGACTCTGAGGACAGGAGCTGAGGACAAAAACTAATTTGAAAAGATACATGCACCCCAATGTTCATAGCAGCACTATTTACAATAGCAGGACAAGGAAGCAACCTAAGTGTTCATGGACAGATGAATGAATAAATAAGATGTGGTTCATATACACAATGGAATACTACTTGGGCATAAAAAGTTAAATAATGCCATTTGCAGAAACATGGATAGACCTAGAAACTATCATACTAACTGAAGTATGTCAGAGAAATACAAATACTATGACATCACTTACATGTGGAATCTAAAAAACAGTACAAATGAATTATCTACAAGACAGAAACACTCACATAGAAAACAAACGTATGGTTATGAAAGTAGGAGGAGAGGGAAGGATAAATTAGGAGTACGGAATTAACAGATACACATTTGCCATAAATTAAGTTAGATAATTAACAAAGATTTACTGTATAGCATAGGGAGCTATATTCAGTATCTTTAAATACCCTACAACAGAAAACAATATTTAAAGAGGTGATACGTACAACCAAATCACTTTGCTATATATCTGTAACTAACCAAATATGGTCAATCAACAATATGTCAACAGAAAAAAAAGTTTTTAAGGTAAGAAGATTTCCCAAAACTTAGTGACATGTTTGTTTGAAAGAGTCCACTATGTCTGGCATCATAGATGAAAAGAGAGCTACACCAGGAAACATCACTGTAAAATCCAGAGCATGGGAACCAAGAAATTTTCCTACAAATTTCCAGAGAGTTACAAAAGATCTGGATTCAAAATGCTATTGGAGCTCTGAACAGCAATGTTGGAAGCTAAGAGGCAATAGCACAGGTATTCAAAATTCTGAAGGAAAATTATTTCCTGCCTTAAATTCTGTGTTTATTTGGATGTGCTCCCCGCAAGCAAGAGGAAGATCTGTGATCCAAGGAATAGGGGGGTGACACAGGAGAGAGGAGAAGCGAATTCCCTTGACAGATGATGGGAGAACTCAGCACGGCAGCTGTATAGGAGATGGCAGATGGCAGTGTCGACGGCAGAGCAGGTCTGCACACTCTGCGGGAGACTTTCTTGGGAAGATGAAATTGTGAGAATAAGTGATTTACCCAAATCTGTTGAAAGGTGATTTATGTAAGTGGCTGATACTTTAGGATTAAACAAATCACTGAGAGGAGCATCTATGCAAACTAAACAAACGCAAAACCAAGATTATTATTACTAGAAAAAAGTGATCAGGGAAATTCCCTGGTAGCTCAGTAGGTAAATAATCTGCTTGTAGTGCAGGAGACCTGGGTTCGATCCCTGGGTTGGGAAGATACCTTGGCGGAAGAAATGGCAACCCACTCCAGTATTCTTCCCTGGAGAATTCCATGGATAGAATTCCATTTCTTAGCCTAAGTAAGGCTAAGGGCTTAGGGCTAAGTCCATGGGGGTCACAAAGAGTCAGACACGACTGAAGCAACCAAGAAGAGAACACAACCATTACATGTTTTAGCATAACTATGTAAACAATAAATAAAACTTCTGACTGATCCAAAGTATGATCTACGCCTACTGGTAGAATGAGGAGAAAAAAAAAAAAAGAATGATGCAATGAAAGAAGGATGGCAAGGAGGAGAAATACATATTCATTGTACACCACAGATAATGCCTGCATCTGAAACTTGAGAAATCTAGAAACACGGAGGAGGTAAGTACCAACAGAAACAGTTAAGGTCATGGTTCCTCTGGAGGCCAACATGTCAGCATGAGGAACGGCCTGTCGGCCACCGAGAGTTTACCCACCTGCATGCTCACCAGGCAGCTTGCCACAGTTCCATGGAGGCTGGCAACAGACACAGGACTCCCGGATCAGAGACAAAGAGCAGTTTATTAGACACAGCACTAGTATTAGAGTCTTATCTTTTTCTTTTTTCTAAGATTTTTTTGACGTGGACCATTTTAGAAGTCTTTATTGAATTTGCTACAACGTGCTTCTTATTTATGCTTTGGTTGTTTGGCCACAAGTCACGTGCACAGCCTGCACTGGAAGCAAAACCTTAACCACTGGACCACCATAGAGCTTCCTGGGCTGTTATCTTTTTTAGGCTCCCTGAACCCCAATTCTCACAGAGTGATGTCAAGGGAGCCAGATGGTACC
Source organism: Tragulus kanchil (assembly GCA_022376925.1). Classification (NCBI taxonomy): domain Eukaryota; kingdom Metazoa; phylum Chordata; class Mammalia; order Artiodactyla; family Tragulidae; genus Tragulus; species Tragulus kanchil. The sequence goes on along the minus strand of JAIOJX010000029.1, from coordinate 47,293,774 downwards.
TGTCCACACAGTGGGTTCCCTCCTGCACTATGGGAGAAGTCGAAGCTTAAACAGCCCGAACTGCTAATAATGAACACTTAAGTCTCCCTGCCTTTTGCTTCAGAAGAAGATGCTACCTCCTCCAAGGTTGTTAGCTATGCCAACATGTCTAAAAAGACGGCAGGGAACAAAGCGAGGCAGTCAGGGCTTCACTCACCAGACATGCAGACCAATGGGGACATTCTCAAAAGTGCTCTTTTTCATAATAAACCTCCTCAAACTGCTTTTTTTCCCCCCAGTTACATGCTTTCATAAAAATGAAAATCTATCAAGTTAAGAACTTTACATTATTAAAACTTGTCTAACCCTTACTCCTATAGACTGGGTATCTCTTCTTTTAAACAGAGAGCCAAAACTGGGGTGGGGGTGGGGGGAATTGGAAAAGGAAGGGTGGGCTGGCCTCCATAAAGGGTGTCCCAACCCCAGCAGAGCCCCATTTGTAGCAAGCGTCAGGCAGTGAGGGCTGGCTCCTACACCCCCTGAGCGCCTTTCTGCTCCTACAAGACCCCAGGCTGTGGCTGGTGGAGAGTCGCAAGCCACCTGTGTCAAGTGCCGGGAGCAGCACTTCTGCAGTTGTGTTGATTCTAACAATCCGGGATGTAAACTGAGCCCAGCTCAAAATAAAACAGTATCATTGTCTGGCTTACTAGCCAGCAGGGGCTTGTCGGGGCTGAGGGCCAGCGCAGAAGGGCAGGCAGCTTGGCTGTGTCCTCGCAGGATCCGACAAAGGCGCCATCGCCTAGTTCCTGCGCACAGGCTCCTGACCCAGCCTGGTGCTCCGTTCGCTTGCTCCCTCCCCTGCCACTCTCTCGCCTCCAGCCCGCTCTGACCAGGGCTGGTGGCAGGCATGGGTGCTTCGCGGAGAAGCAGGTCTGCACTCCTACCCCTCCCTTCCTCACCAGCTGATTCCTGCGACCACAGAGGGGGCCCCAAGCTGCGCGGATCCCATTATCAGCCCCATCTCCCATTACATAAGGCGCGCCTATCTCCAGGGCATCGCTGCGACCGCGGGCGTTCTCCCACGCGCAGGAGCGCCCCTGCCCGCCGCTTCCCTCTTAATGTTGCTGGTCCTAGAAGGAAGGGGGACATTCCACTCCTCTTGGCACAGTCCATGGTGGTTCCCCACTCTTTCCCCCAACACAGAGGCCCATACAGGAGACGCTACTGACCCTATTCTGCAGATGAGGAAACTGAGGTCTCAGAAGCAGGTGGCAGCACTCCAGGCACAGGGGAATCAGGAGGGGCAGGGTCTGGCTTCCAGGAGTTAGGGCCTGCAATTATGCTGGGAAGCCTTGGGCTGGGGGAGAAGAGAGGGTGAAAAATCATGTTACTTGTGAGAGGAGAGGGTGGGTGCGGCCAGGAGGCCTCTCTTGAGCAGGAGTCATAGCCTAGCGTCCCTTAGAGGGCCCCTGTGAGGAGGCTGAGCCCGACTGACACAGGACAGAGAGGCAGCCGGGGCAGACAGAGAGGGGGCCTGGTGGGGGAGGCACTGGCTTAGGGGAGGAAGTGGGTGAGGGAGCAAACTTGACATCAGCACATGATAGGCAAATGCCTTGGTTACATGGGTGTCTGAAGGACTTCTAGAGAAATGAGAGGAAAGCAGGGAAGTGGCTATGTTCCACTGTCCCTGCAGGGGGTGGGCGGCCCACAGGGGACCCTGGAGTTGGGGAAAGCCCAGGAGTCACACGCCACAGCCTTTACTCTGCAAGGCAAACTTGAAGCCGCAGAGGGCACGCGGATACTGGCGTACAGCATTGGTCGCCCCGGGTCTCAGAGGTAGTGGGGACGGTTACTCTCCAACAGGTACTCCCCAGGGTGGGGGCTGGGTCCACCTCTTTCCAGCCCCGCCTGCTGAGGGTTTCCCAGCAAGATGAACCCACACTGAAGGTGGGGTGGGGCACCCAGCGTACAGGCTGCACCTGCTGAGAGTTATCAGCAAAACAGCTTTCCAAAGGAAAGGTTCCTGGAGGGTCCCTGAATCTACTGGGTCTTGCAGTGGAGGCCTGGGAATCTAAAACTCCACAGGCCTTCCTACAGAGGGGGCAACGGGGAATCAGGTGGCCTCAAAGAAAGGATCACCCGTCTTTTATCTTGGTTGAATTGTGTATATAGAGCAAGCACTGTTTTGGCAATGTAACAAAAATAAAGCCCCCACATCCCTACATTTGGTAGACTGTGATCAGAGCACCGTCTCTCCAGCGTTTCTGGTGACCCAAAGGACTCTGAGGACAGGAGCTGGGGCACACCCAGAGTGGACACTCTGTAAATGTGCCGGAGTTCCAGCTGGCATAGCTGACACCTGGCTGCCCTCAGGGTCCTCTTGCCTAGCCCTGTAGTAAGCTTATCCGCATCTCAAAACTGCCCTAGACCCTTTCTCAGTATTAAGTCCACAAGAAATCAAATTCTTTCCTTTATGCGACACTGGATTTTCCACAAAGTAAAATTAAGATGAGTAGAGATGTGGTTTGTAGATAGCGGCTGACAAAGCGGAGACCAGGGTGTGAGGCGTCACCACTCGGGCCTATAAAAGCTGCCACAAGAGGCCAAGGCCATAAGACACTCAGCTTAAGCCAGCCTATGTGCCTGCCTCTCATTCTTCTTGTGCTGGTTCTAGGCTCCATGGCGCTCTTGTTGACCTTGGTCATTGCTCTCACCTGCTTCGGTAGCCTCACCTCCCCAAGCCCTGTGCCTCCCTCTACAGCCCTCAAGGAGCTCATTGAAGAGCTGGTCAATATCACCCAGAACCAGAAGGTGAGTGCTTGCGGCCAGGGTCTCGGTTCTAAGGGTACAGGGGTAGGGGTGCTCAGGAAGGGTGCCAGGGGGTCGGTCAGAGACATGAAGGCTGGCCTGACCCCAAGATGCCTGCGGGTTAGGAAGACACCCTGAGGATTTCAGGGTGAGTTTGGCCTTGAGCGAGAGGAGCCGGGTTGGGGGTGCAGCAATACTGGATGGACCCATGAAGGAATATGGCACAGCCCCCAGGGACCACTTGCTCCCCTGGTCTGGCCCTATCTGCCATGACCAGCTCCTGCTCAACTGAGAACAGCGTTTCCAAAGGAAAGGTTCCTGGAGGGTCCCTGAATCTACTGGGTCTTGCAGTGGAGGCCTGGGAATCTAAAACTCCACAGGCCTTCCTACAGAGGGGCAACGGGAATCAGGTGGCCTCAAAGAAAGGATCACCGTCTTTTATCTTGGTTGAATTGTGTATATAGAGCAAGCACTGTTTTGGCAATGTAACAAAAATAAAGCCCCCACATCCCTACATTTGGTAGACTGTGATCAGAGCACCGTCTCTCCAGCGTTTCTGGTGACCCAAAGGACTCTGAGGACAGGAGCTGGGGCACACCCAGAGTGGACACTCTGTAAATGTGCCGGAGTTCCAGCTGGCATAGCTGACACCTGGCTGCCCTCAGGGTCCTCTTGCCTAGCCCTGTAGTAAGCTTATCCGCATCTCAAAACTGCCCTAGACCCTTTCTCAGTATTAAGTCCACAAGAAATCAAATTCTTTCCTTTATGCGACACTGGATTTTCCACAAAGTAAAATTAAGATGAGTAGAGATGTGGTTTGTAGATAGCGGCTGACAAAGCGGAGACCAGGGTGTGAGGCGTCACCACTCGGGCCTATAAAAGCTGCCACAAGAGGCCAAGGCCATAAGACACTCAGCTTAAGCCAGCCTATGTGCCTGCCTCTCATTCTTCTTGTGCTGGTTCTAGGCTCCATGGCGCTCTTGTTGACCTTGGTCATTGCTCTCACCTGCTTCGGTAGCCTCACCTCCCCAAGCCCTGTGCCTCCCTCTACAGCCCTCAAGGAGCTCATTGAAGAGCTGGTCAATATCACCCAGAACCAGAAGGTGAGTGCTTGCGGCCAGGGTCTCGGTTCTAAGGGTACAGGGGTAGGGGTGCTCAGGAAGGGTGCCAGGGGGTCGGTCAGAGACATGAAGGCTGGCCTGACCCCAAGATGCCTGCGGGTTAGGAAGACACCCTGAGGATTTCAGGGTGAGTTTGGCCTTGAGCGAGAGGAGCCGGGTTGGGGGTGCAGCAATACTGGATGGACCCATGAAGGAATATGGCACAGCCCCCAGGGACCACTTGCTCCCCTGGTCTGGCCCTATCTGCCATGACCAGCTCCTGCTCAACTGTTTCTGAACAGAGGAAAGGAAAGAAGGACTGGCACCCTCCTAGAACTATTTGGCATTTGCCAACTGGATCTGAATACCATAATGGGGCTGTAATTCACAGCATCTTAGTCAAGCCTTTCATAGGGAAGACTCCATGAGTGGAGTCAGCTCCTCTCCCCACTGGTGACGGCCCACCCTCTCTGAGCACTACAATGTGTCAGGCCCATCCCTGGGGCAGGACATCTCATTTCATCACTGCCAACCATCTCAAGAAATAGGTACGGTGCCCCTTTTACTCACTAAGCATCAGTGAGATTAACTGCAGATAAGTCAGTCAAATTCAAGCCAGCACTGGCTGATACCAGAGAGACCATGCTCTGAACTGCAGTGTCCCCAATTCAGAAGGCAGGCTGTTTCCAGACTAGACCTCCCATCTGATTGGCCGGACCACCGCTGCCCTCCCCCAGCCTGTCCTGGGCCTTCCCTGTAGCCCCCACTGACCTGCCGGTGTCACCTGTCCTCCCCCCTTGGCTACGGCAAGCTTCGCAAAAGGCTTGTCCCTTACTGGAGGTGTCACTGAGAGTATTTCTCTCAGCTCTAAGTCCCTGGCCCGTGGGTCTTCCCCACTGCGCAGACAGGAAATGAAGCTCAGGAACACTGAAGGTCCCCAGTCTGCCCGTGCTGTCCTGGGAATGACTGTGGGGCCTGATCCCTGTGGAGGCCTGGCCTGGGCTGGCTGGGCAGGCCTGGGACCCGCCATAACTCAGCTCACTGCCCTTTGCTCCTCAGGCGCCCCTGTGCAACAGCAGCATGGTGTGGAGTGTCAACCTGACGAGCAGCATGGTGAGGATCCCCTGACGCTGCGGGGAGGTAGCCGAGGCTGCTAGTCTTTTTGGAGCCTCGCTCACCACTGCGGTTCTCTGCCCCAGCCCCAGATAATCTGGGCTTCCCCACCACCCAGACCTTCCTCCTCCAGGTCACTCAGCCCCCCTCCTTCTGCAAACTCACTGAACTTGCTTCCTGACTCTCGGTGTTCCCCCCGCCCCCCACAGTACTGCGCAGCCCTGGACTCCCTGATCAACGTCTCCAACTGCAGCGCCATCCAGAGGACCCAGAGGATGCTGAGTGCACTCTGCCCTCACAAGCCCTCAGCCAAGGTAAGCCCCCACCCCGCCGCCCCTGCACCCACTTGTGCCAGCCCTGGGCTCACCCTCGGAGCTCCCGGGGAACCTGGCTGAGCACCCGAGGAATGTGTCCACAAAGGGGTGGGTCCACAGTGGAAGCAGAGACATGGCTTTGGGATTTCCAAGACATAGGTTTGAGGGCCCCCGACTCCTACCTGAGCTTCCTTCAGTTCCACGTCTGTAAAACGTGGGCAGTAACAGTACCTACCTCATGGGGGCCTTCGTGAGGACTGAGCCAGCCAGTGAGTGGAAAGCCGCAGGTGCGAGCTGACTGTCCTGGCTGTGGCATCCTACTGACACACTGGTCTCTTTGCCTTGCAGCAGGTTTCCAGCGAGTACGTCCGCGACACCAAAATTGAAGTGGCCCAGTTCTTAAAAGACCTGCTCAAACACTCTAGGATTGTTTTTCGCACTGGAAGATTCAACTAAAGCATGAAAAGCTAGCATTATTATTTGCAGAGTCAGACCCTGACCATCTAAGTTGCAGGTTTATTTCTCTTTCAGATGTCAGAAATTTCTTGGAGAGTGTAAAAGAGGGTTAGGGAGTGGGGTGGGGGGTGGGGGGTAAAATGTCCTTAGCTTAGACCTGAGCCTGTGCTGCCTGCCTTGATCCTAACCAACCTCAGCTGCCCCTGTCTTGGTGCCCTGGGCTCAGCCTGGCGGGGCTCCTCCATCCAGGACTCCGAGCTCAGGGGACAAGGGTGGACCTCGCCCCACACGACCTCCCCCTTCTCAGAACAAACTGTAGCGTTACAACGGGTGCCACCCTTGTCAGACACCTGGTGGAGGCGGCACCTGCTTTGCACGGGGGCAACTGAGGCAGAGAGCAGCCCAGGCACATTTCTTCTTGGCCTTATTTATTACTGTGTGTTATTTAAACAAGTGTTTTTGTCTGTACAGGGAAAGAGGGGGGAACTGTTACTGCCAGAGCTTAAAGTCAAGGGCTTGGAGACTTGGGGCTCCAGCACTAACCCAGCAGGCATTAGGAATCTCTGGCAATAAGTACTGTATGCAAACTTCTGCTACCTCACTGGGGTCCTGGGGCCGAGGCAGGGGACAGGAGAGAGGGCCGGAGTAGCCACTCTTGTCTGACAGCCAGCAGTTGGCCCTCAGCCAAGTAATTTATTATTTTTCCTTGTATTTAAAGTATTAAAATATGTTATCAAAGAGTTAATATATAGAAGAAGACTAGAACACTGCATATGGTGCATGTGGACTGAGGGGAGGGGGTTCACTGAGCAAGTTGTTTCATGGATTTTGTCAAGCTAGAAGCCAGAAATAAAGATGATGACAGGAGGCTTGCTGGTGTTTGCCTTTGATTTTGGCCTTTGGGGATGCTGGCCTGTCTCCTCAAGACTCTGAGGAGCTCTCTGGGAGGCAGGCTATCTGGAGGAGGGGGACTAGGTGGGAGTGGAGGGGGAGTGAGGGCCAAGATCTGGCTTGAAAGAAAACAAGGGGAGAGGGGACCTGGCCAGGAGGAAGGTCCCCCCCACCACCCACAGAGAGGTGGACGAAGCATGGCCAAGGTGTTGGGGTTTGAAGAGGACTCCTGAAGCAGGCAGAGACCTCGGAAGTGGTCTCATTACCACAGCTCTTTTTTTTTAAAAAATTTTTACTGAGCTTTGTTTACAGATATGTATATTCCCAGATTAGTCATATGTATATCCCTGTCCCCATCCCTCCTCCACCCCCTCCCAGTCCCCCTACCCCACCCCTCCAGGTCATTGTACCACATCCCTGCAGGATCCCCTATTCCCACAGCACAATGACAATAGCTATCTTTTTCACATACGATAGTATAGGTTTCCATGTTACTCCCTCTATGCTTCCCACTCGAGGCATTCCCCTCAATGTCCATTGCTAGTGTTGACCTATGAAGCTCAGGGAAGAGAAGGTGGCTTATTCAAGGCTCCACAGCTGGTCAGGAGCAAAGCGACGATTTGAATCCCAAACCCATCCCAGCTCCATAGCTCACACACTTAGCCACCCTGCCTCTCTCTGTCCAAATGCTATCTGGCCTGAACGCATAACCTTTATAATATTGTCACCAGCCTGGGTGGGCACCTACCCTGATGGGAAGCTCTTAGTCTCTAGGGATACAGGCCATTGAATGTCTGGACACCTCTCATCACTAGAGAGTGCACACTCACCACTTCTGTGAACAAGGATGCACCACTTGACTCATGGTTCCTGGACCGTGGAGTTCTGATGGGGGTGGAGAGCCATGGCTGCAGGGCCTGGGTCAGACTGCTCCAAGCAGGTCTTTCTGGTTCTCCATCAGTCAAGGCCAACTCGTGGAGGGCAGGAGGCAAGGCCTCAGCATGCCACAGCTAATGGGCATGCTATCACACTGGGACAGGACCAGACGCTTCTTGTAATAGGTGGCGGGTTGTCAGAAACCAGTCTCAAACGCTGAGTGGAGGCAGGCATGCTTCCTTGGAGCCCAGAGCCCTGTGGGAACACCTACAGCAATGCTCATAAGTCAGTCAAGACAGCCACTCAAGAGCTGTGAGAGTTCATGCCGTACGTGATTCAGGCAACAGAGACCATGCAGGACCTGTCCAGGGCACAGATGACCATGCTGGGCTGCTCCAGGGACCAGCCTCAGATACAGTGAACCTCTCAATATGCACCCAGACAGAAGTGAGGGAGGAAGCCATCATCAACTGTGCAGGAATCTGGGGTGCTCACCTGGGGGCTCATTACCACAGCTCTTTTTTTTAAAAATTTTACTGAGCTTTGTTTACAGATATGTATATTCCCAGATTAGTCATATGTATATCCCTGTCCCCATCCCTCCTCCACCCTCCCAGTCCCCCTACCCCACCCCTCCAGGTCATTGTACCACATCCCTGCAGGATCCCCTATTCCCACAGCACAATGACAATAGCTATCTTTTTCACATACGATAGTATAGGTTTCCATGTTACTCCCTCTATGCTTCCCACTCGAGGCATTCCCTCAATGTCCATTGCTAGTGTTGACCTATGAAGCTCAGGGAAGAGAAGGTGGCTTATTCAAGGCTCCACAGCTGGTCAGGAGCAAAGCGACGATTTGAATCCCAAACCCATCCCAGCTCCATAGCTCACACACTTAGCCACCCTGCCTCTCTCTGTCCAAATGCTATCTGGCCTGAACGCATAACCTTTATAATATTGTCACCAGCCTGGGTGGGCACCTACCCTGATGGGAAGCTCTTAGTCTCTAGGGATACAGGCCATTGAATGTCTGGACACCTCTCATCACTAGAGAGTGCACACTCACCACTTCTGTGAACAAGGATGCACCACTTGACTCATGGTTCCTGGACCGTGGAGTTCTGATGGGGGTGGAGAGCCATGGCTGCAGGGCCTGGGTCAGACTGCTCCAAGCAGGTCTTTCTGGTTCTCCATCAGTCAAGGCCAACTCGTGGAGGGCAGGAGGCAAGGCCTCAGCATGCCACAGCTAATGGGCATGCTATCACACTGGGACAGGACCAGACGCTTCTTGTAATAGGTGGCGGGTTGTCAGAAACCAGTCTCAAACGCTGAGTGGAGGCAGGCATGCTTCCTTGGAGCCCAGAGCCCTGTGGGAACACCTACAGCAATGCTCATAAGTCAGTCAAGACAGCCACTCAAGAGCTGTGAGAGTTCATGCCGTACGTGATTCAGGCAACAGAGACCATGCAGGACCTGTCCAGGGCACAGATGACCATGCTGGGCTGCTCCAGGGACCAGCCTCAGATACAGTGAACCTCTCAATATGCACCCAGACAGAAGTGAGGGAGGAAGCCATCATCAACTGTGCAGGAATCTGGGGGTGCTCAGCCCAGAGAGGGAAGTACACAGAGAGTGGGCACAGGAGCTGAGTGCCCCATGGGCTGTCCAGGGTGGGAGCCGACAGTCCCTGTGCTCAAGAGGTCTCAGAAGCTGTCAAGGCCGCCACACTTGCTGAGGACTGCCTGAGGCCTGGGGTGCTGAAGACCAAGATGCCCCATGCACTCACAGTTCAGCAGCAGAAAGAAGTCTTTACACAGCGGGGTGCAGACCCTGGGGTCGGTAAAGAGTCAGACAGAACTCAGTGACTTACCACCATCACACTGGGAGGGCAGGAAGCTCGAGTGTCGGCAGTGGGAGTAGGAGTGAGAGCTCCTCTATCCTTCTCCATCCAAAAATTTGAAGATTTTAAAGTCAAAAGAGTACTTGTGGAAGGTTTTTTTGGGGGGCGGGGGGCACTTCTATTGGTCTTTTATTCATCTATTTTCATAAATCTTTGTTTTTTGGCCTGTGTGGGCCTCCCACCACAGTGGCCTCTCTCGCTGCAGAGCACCGGCTCTGGGCGCATGCGCTCCAGAGCTCCGGCTCGGTAGTTGGACACATCAGTCCAGCCGCTCCATGGCATGTGGGATCCTCCCAGGCCAGGGACTGAGCCGGAACCCCCTGCACTGCAAGGCGGTGTCCTGACCCACTGGACCACCAGGGAAACCCGGTTATTTTTCTTTTTAACACAAAAATTTGTGATCTATTCTCTAGCGGAATCGCCTCTGACGCATGTGGTCTCTGCTCAAGCAGGGCATTGGCCCGTCTGACCAAAAGGAAGATGAATATACTTCCAGTGAAATTCCACATAAATTTCTCGAGAACAAAGACCGGAACCGAGGGCAACCTGAGGGAGGACCCCTTAGGATTTCCCACTCCACTTACAAGGGTCGGGCTGCTGGATGCACCATGCCAACAGGGCCTCCTAGACCCCACCACTAGGGGTCCACAGCGCGCCACATCCTCAACCACCGCAGCGTGCTGCCTGCACCTCCTCCCCACCCGAGACTGATCCCAGAGAGGGGCCAGTGGTCTCCTGGGATGTGAGGTGAGTTGGAGGGGGGTTGGGGGCCTTCCAGGATGGCAGACCTCACAGAGCCACAGAATCAAGCCTCTGCTGCTGGCAGCAGGAAGGTAGGCTAGTCAGGAATGAGAGAAAAAGAAAAAGGAGAAAAAAGGCTTGTGTCAGCTCTTGTGCCTGGGAGCATTTGACACCTGGGAATCTCAAGATCGAAGCTGTCAAGGCCGCCACACTTGCTGAGGACTGCCTGAGGCCTGGGGTGCTGAAGACCAAGATGCCCCATGCACTCACAGTTCAGCAGCAGAAAGAAGTCTTTACACAGCGGGGTGCAGACCCTGGGGTCGGTAAAGAGTCAGACAGAACTCAGTGACTTACCACCATCACACTGGGAGGGCAGGAAGCTCGAGTGTCGGCAGTGGGAGTAGGAGTGAGAGCTCCTCTATCCTTCTCCATCCAAAAATTTGAAGATTTTAAAGTCAAAAGAGTACTTGTGGAAGGTTTTTTTGGGGGGCGGGGGGCACTTCTATTGGTCTTTTATTCATCTATTTTCATAAATCTTTGTTTTTTGGCCTGTGTGGGCCTCCCACCACAGTGGCCTCTCTCGCTGCAGAGCACCGGCTCTGGGCGCATGCGCTCCAGAGCTCCGGCTCGGTAGTTGGACACATCAGTCCAGCCGCTCCATGGCATGTGGGATCCTCCCAGGCCAGGGACTGAGCCGGAACCCCCTGCACTGCAAGGCGGTGTCCTGACCCACTGGACCACCAGGGAAACCCGGTTATTTTTCTTTTTAACACAAAAATTTGTGATCTATTCTCTAGCGGAATCGCCTCTGACGCATGTGGTCTCTGCTCAAGCAGGGCATTGGCCCGTCTGACCAAAAGGAAGATGAATATACTTCCAGTGAAATTCCACATAAATTTCTCGAGAACAAAGACCGGAACCGAGGGCAACCTGAGGGAGGACCCCTTAGGATTTCCCACTCCACTTACAAGGGTCGGGCTGCTGGATGCACCATGCCAACAGGGCCTCCTAGACCCCACCACTAGGGGTCCACAGCGCGCCACATCCTCAACCACCGCAGCGTGCTGCCTGCACCTCCTCCCCACCCGAGACTGATCCCAGAGAGGGGCCAGTGGTCTCCTGGGATGTGAGGTGAGTTGGAGGGGGGTTGGGGGCCTTCCAGGATGGCAGACCTCACAGAGCCACAGAATCAAGCCTCTGCTGCTGGCAGCAGGAAGGTAGGCTAGTCAGGAATGAGAGAAAAAGAAAAAGGAGAAAAAAGGCTTGTGTCAGCTCTTGTGCCTGGGAGCATTGACACCTGGGGAATGACCCTCTGGGTGCTTGCTGAAGTTTTCTCTAACCGTGTGGTCTCACGTCTCTCATGCACAAGGCTAACCCCAAGCAGGGCCCAGAGAGAAGGGGCGTCAAGAGAGACAGAATGAGTGGGAGGGAGAAGCAGTTGTGGGGCCCAGGGTGGGGAGCCCCTTGGCACCCCCAGCAGCCCCAGGCCTGGGAGGTTTCAGGGGAAGAGGGGCTGGGGCTCAAGTGAGAAGTGAGACATACACTTGCGTTTCCAGTGAACTTGGCGCCCAACACCTCTGTCTGCTGCTCAGATGAGGTGTCAGGAAACATTCCGAGTCAGCTCAGGGGTTTCTCTGAGGCTGGCCTTCTGAACTGCTCAGGATCCAGGAGGACAAGGGCCCGCGTCTTGTTTCCTTGTGACTGAGGAGCTGGAAGGCTGGGGGTTATCAAGCCCATCAGCTTATCACTTTTTCATTATGATCAATGGGGAAGTGCCTTCTGGTTATGATCTGAATTCATCTGGTCAGTTTGAACAAACTCAAAACCTGCCCCTCCCTTGAGCTGAGTCCCTTCTAAGAAGACCCAGACAAGTCCAGGCTGACCATGTCCCATCGGGGTGGCCCAGTCTGGGACACACAGGTCAGGGACCTGGTCTTCCAGAGGTCCAAGCTGGTGTCAGACCTGGTGGCTGCATCACCCCTCCCACACATGCTGCCCACTCCTACCCTGAAAAATAAAAGTCATAAAGCCTCATTATCTTCACTCATTTCTCGGCTCCACCCAGAAGCAACAGAGCACAGGGTTTGCAACAAACTTTCCCAGATCAACTGATTTCTCGGCAGCAAGGGAAGGCCCCATGACGAAGCCATTTGAAATCCCAGAAGCAATTTTCTACTTACAACCTCACTTTCTGTTGCGCTCTCTCCCTTCCCCTCCTGAGCGTCTTCTCTTGTGGAAAGTGATTCTCTCAGAGCATCGTTCAGAAACGCCCCCAGCCCGCGCTGCCTGGGCAGATGCTGCCGTGTGGTCACCAGTGACGCAGACGCCAAAATTAAATATAGCAACTCTCGTCAGCTCCGCTCTCTGCATCACTTGGACCAGCGTGGGGGCCCACGGGCTCTTCCTGAAACCTACGAGGGTGGAAAGGCCTGGGCTGGCTGTGGCACCCCCTGCAGAACCGAGCTGATGGCCTCTGGTAGACCAGAGGGCCTTGGGCCAGGAGTCACGGCACTAGAAAAGCAGTTTCTCGTTCATTGCCTTTTCTTTCTTCTTATCACTGCGTCCCCACATTTTCTATGAATGATGAGCATATTCATTTCCCACTGGGGACAAAGACAAATTTAATCAAGAAAATAACACAACAGAACGTGGAACTGCTGCCAGGTCCCTGAAGTAACTGATCAAAACTGGGGTTGGGAAGGGCCAGCAGCACACATGAGAGGCAGAGCCCAGGACCCCTCCACTCAGGTCTAAGTGCTCCCTGGGACCAGCTGACTCAGGAGAGGAGAGGGGCTGGGACGCAGGAGATACTGCACTAGTCCTCCCATGTGCTGGACCTTCTTGAACCAATCAGATCCTATACTGCCAAAGAGAGAGGAAGATGTCCTATTCTTGGGGATCTTCACCTAGCCCAACCTGCGTGGAGGAAGTGGAAGAGGGTCAGAGGGGGAGAAGAGGAGAGAGGGTGGGCTGCCAGGACAGCTCTGGGACTGAGGGAGCCTTGGGGCAGATGGGCAGCTCTGACAGATTCCTCAGTCGGCTTCCCTCTCTTTCAGAAGGGGCTGCTTTAGTGTCTGCTTGGCAAAGCATGAGTCCACAGCCTGCCTCCCTCCTTCCCTTGTACCCTTATCAGGGGTCTTCCCTGGGTCCATGCCCAGAACCCCATTCCCCCACCTTCTCCAAGGGATCAGGCAAGGACTTCAGGGTCTAAACAGCACTGGCTTCAAGTCCCAGCTGCAGCCTTGACTTGCCCTGTTGTGACTTAGGCACAGTCTCAGCTGCCCCTCTGTGAAATGGAGCTCCATTCATTTAAGGATCTCCTGAGGCCATTATTAGGTGCTGGAGACTTTTCTAGGTGCTGGGGACCTATGGTGAAAAAAACAAGGTTACTTCTATTGGGGGAACAGGATGTACAAACAAGAGAACACAGATGTGCAGGGTGCAGTGAGTGCTGTGGGGGACAACAGAGCAGTTAGGCTGCAGGCAGGGGTTGCCATGCTGTGAGGGGAGGCCAGAGAAGTCCCCCTGGTAGGACAGGATGGAACCAAGATGAGAGAGAGGAGTGGCAAGAAAGTTGTTCACATAACAGAGGGAACTGTCCAAGGAAAGGGGACAGCAAGCATTGCAGTCTTAGCAGGGGCAAGCATTCATGTGGCTGAAACAGAGATCTGGCAGGACTGGGCTTTGCTCCAGGTATGATGGAGTAACACTGGCAGCTCTGTGAAGAAGACCTGGAGACCAGGTGGAAAGACTAGTCAGGAGGTGCCTAAGGAAACCCAGGGGGGAAATGACGGTGCTTGTGGCAGTGGAGTGTGGGAGATGGTCAGATTCTGGAGATTCGCGTGTAATCCACACGGTACACGCTTATTTGTATATATCATATACATCAACATTATATTACATATGAAACATTGTAATTATAAATATATGTATATTAGGTACTACATAAATACAAATATTAAATATATATTTAATTTTTCTATCTACATAAAGTCTTTAAAAACCTTTACTATAGGAAATTTCAAACATATTCAAAGATAATGCTCAGATATCCATTGCCCAATTTCAATAGTCATCAACTCATGGGTTTCTCTGGTCCAATGGTTGAGAATCCATACCTTGCAACGCTGGGGACACTGGTCCGCATCCCTGGTTGGGAGGATCCCAGACGCTGCAAAGCAACTAAGCCTGTGCACCACAACTACTGAGCCTGCTCACTAGAGCCCACAAGCCACAACTACTGAATCCACACACTGCAACTACTGAAGTCCATGCGCCTAGAGCCTCAACAGAGAAGTCACCACAGTGAGAAGTGCACATACCTTAACAAAGAGTAGCCTCAGCTCGCTAGAACTAGAGAAAGCCCAAGACCCACCACAGTCAAAAAATTAAATAAATAAACCTTAAAAAAAAAACCCAGTTATCAACTCATCTATCTCTTCCCTGCCCCGCAGTTCTGAGCCAGCATATCATTCAATCCTGACTGCAGTCTGAAGGCAGAAACTTTGATAGGGGACAGGCGGTTTGCACCACGGTATGAACACCATGGAGGCTCAGATGGTAAAGAATCTGTCTGCAGTGCAGGAGACACAGTTCGGTTCCTGGGTCTGGAAGATCCGCGGGAGAAGGGAACGGCTGCCCACTCCAGCATTCTTGCCTGGAGAATCCCATGGACAGAGGAGCCTGGCAGGCTATGGTCCATGGAGGTTGCAAAGAGTTTGACACGTCTGAGCAACTAATACACAAATACACACACAAGCACCTTGAAGAATGGAGTTTCTGTTTACAAAGGAAGCCTGTGTTCAAGTGTGCCCCATTAAAAAAATAATAACTATTGATTATGTGTCTCCCCCATCTCTTGCAGCCAAAACCCCAACACAGCTTACCTTCCAAAATGTATCTACACCACTGTTTCCATTTCACGAGCCCCCTGCACTCCAGAAGCCACCTCTGATGACCTCCCACCACTACATCCAGGGGAAGCCTTCTTCCCTATCTCATCTGACCCTGAGGAACACCTGACGCTGCTGACCACTCTCCTGCCCTCCAAACTTCTCACGTCTGGGTTCCCCTTTGGGCCTTGGCTGCCTGCCTTCTCACCTTCCTTCCCTCCCTGCCCACCCAGGGCAGGCCTGTTCCCTTGGCCTCCCCTCACCCTGTCTACATCACAGCCCCTCCTCAGCTCAGAGCTGCATACTCAGCAGCAGGTGCCTCGGTCCATGGCTGCCTCCCAACCTCCTTCCCTCCATCAACTGCCATCTTGGCAAATAGCAGTTCCCCAAGCCAGAAAACTGGGATCCTCTTCCTCATCCCATATCCAGCCAGTGATATTAACAGTAATGATGATGATAGCATTGATAAAGGCGACAAGACTAGCTGGCATCTATGGGCTTCCTACGCGGCAGGCACACCAAACACACCCTGAGAGGAAGTGGCAGACTAAGAGTCAGGTCCTGCTGACTCCAGGACATTCTGCTGCTGCTGAGTAACCCGCAGCACTCACTCTCACCCTCCACACCGCCCCTCCCTCACAGGATGACTGCGGTCTTCTAACTGGTTCCTGCCCCCAGGCCCACTGGCTTTCTCGGTTTCTTGGGCCCCCAGGCCCGCACTGCTCCACCACGGTATGAACACCATGGAGGCTCAGATGGTAAAGAATCTGTCTGCAGTGCAGGAGACACAGTTCGGTTCCTGGGTCTGGAAGATCCGCGGGAGAAGGGAACGGCTGCCCACTCCAGCATTCTTGCCTGGAGAATCCCATGGACAGAGGAGCCTGGCAGGCTATGGTCCATGGAGGTTGCAAAGAGTTTGACACGTCTGAGCAACTAATACACAAATACACACACAAGCACCTTGAAGAATGGAGTTTCTGTTTACAAAGGAAGCCTGTGTTCAAGTGTGCCCCATTAAAAAAATAATAACTATTGATTATGTGTCTCCCCCATCTCTTGCAGCCAAAACCCCAACACAGCTTACCTTCCAAAATGTATCTACACCACTGTTTCCATTTCACGAGCCCCCTGCACTCCAGAAGCCACCTCTGATGACCTCCCACCACTACATCCAGGGGAAGCCTTCTTCCCTATCTCATCTGACCCTGAGGAACACCTGACGCTGCTGACCACTCTCCTGCCCTCCAAACTTCTCACGTCTGGGTTCCCCTTTGGGCCTTGGCTGCCTGCCTTCTCACCTTCCTTCCCTCCCTGCCCACCCAGGGCAGGCCTGTTCCCTTGGCCTCCCCTCACCCTGTCTACATCACAGCCCCTCCTCAGCTCAGAGCTGCATACTCAGCAGCAGGTGCCTCGGTCCATGGCTGCCTCCCAACCTCCTTCCCTCCATCAACTGCCATCTTGGCAAATAGCAGTTCCCCAAGCCAGAAAACTGGGATCCTCTTCCTCATCCCATATCCAGCCAGTGATATTAACAGTAATGATGATGATAGCATTGATAAAGGCGACAAGACTAGCTGGCATCTATGGGCTTCCTACGCGGCAGGCACACCAAACACACCCTGAGAGGAAGTGGCAGACTAAGAGTCAGGTCCTGCTGACTCCAGGACATTCTGCTGCTGCTGAGTAACCCGCAGCACTCACTCTCACCCTCCACACCGCCCCTCCCTCACAGGATGACTGCGGTCTTCTAACTGGTTCCTGCCCCCAGGCCCACTGGCTTTCTCGGTTTCTTAGGGAGCCCTCACCCGCTTTAGGTCTCCCAACGCTACCCCCTTGTCTAGCAACTGCCCCATCCTCAAGTCCCCTACTTATTCTAATCTCTACTAAACATCACTCCATTGGAAGAATATTGTTTCCATGAAAAAGCCCATGAGGAGTTAGAAAGGGCTCTTTTGAGTGTTGTCTCGCACAGCTGACAGAAGAGGAGCAGGCCTCAGGGTGGGATGAACCACAGGGATGGCTGGAGAGGCGGGAATCACCAGCCAGGGTCTGGCGAGACTGGGCTACTCTGCTCATTCTCCAAGCCTTTCCCCTGAATGTTCACAGCTGCACTCTCAGATGCCCCTTAAATTAGCAAGAGTCTGGGTGTAAACTGCTCTCCTGGGGCGGGAGGGAGAATGGACGTATGTAGACACCATTTTCAATTCCCTTGGACTAGGGCTGGGGAAGTAAGGTTTTCCCCTGGAGGAGTCTGTGGGTATCAGGAGGCAGTGGAGGCTGCAGCCCTAGGAGCCCTGGATGGCAGCCTGGGGATTTTTTGAAGCTCCAGGCCTGCAAAGGCACCTTCAGGGATAGTGGTCCTCCCTGCATGCCATTTCTTTAGCAGTTTGAACCCAGCCTGGAGCCTGCCCTCTAACCTCCCAGCAGGAAGGTAGAACTAAGATGGCAGCGTAGAAGGACGTGCACTCATCTCTCCTGTAAAATCGTCTGAATTGCAACAAGTTCCTGAAAAACCATGGACAGGAGGAGGTTGGATCTGATCACAAAAAAGATACCCCACATTGAAGAGCAAAGGAGAAGCCACATCAAGACGGTAGGAAGGGCGCAATCGCGCTTTTAAAACTCAAACCTCGGGCTTCTCCTGGTGGTCCAGTGGGTAAGGACACCACCTTGCAGTGCAAGGGGCGCCGGTTCGATCCCTGGCCTGGGAAGATCCCACGTGCCGCGGAGCGGCTGGACCGATGTGTCCAATTACCGAGCCGGAGCTTTGGAGCGCATGCGCCCAGGGCCGGTGCTCTGCGACAACAGAGGCCACTGTGATGGGAGGCTCACGCGGGCCAAAGAACAAAGATGGATGAAAACAGATAAATGAAAGACCAATAGAAGTGGCCCGCCTGCTCCCCTCTCTCCCCAACCCGACCCCTGCCCAAAATAAATAAATAAATAAATCTTTAAAAAAAAAAAAAAAAAACCTCAAACCTCATACCCGCCAGAGAGGCTGGGTGGGCCAAATACGCAAAGCCTGTTGCAAATCAAGACCTGAGAAAGGAGCAGTGACGCCCACAAGGGACTGAGCCAGACCTGCTTTAGAGGCTCCAAGTGCCCCCTTGAGCTAGAAGTGCCCTTGAGCAGTCCTTGGAAAGACAGCACTCAGTTTCCTTTGGAGGAGGTTACCATTAACCCGATCATAGAGCCGCCAAGGAGGACTGGAAACTCTGTGTGCACCGTGATCCAGGAGAGGGGAATAGTGATCCTACATGAGACCGAGCCAGACTCACCTCTGAGTAATCTGACGTCTCCCGCGGTGGCGGGGTAGGCGGTGGCCTGCAGAAGGGTCAGGGTCACTGCGGAAGTGCTTCCCATAGAGCGTGTGGGAATAAATCCTTTGTGAGACAGACGCCATTTTCCCTACTGTAGTAGGGCTGCTGGTCAAACTGCAGGAAGGGAGTTTAGCTCCACCCAGCAAAAAAAAGGGATCCGGATTGAGGATTAAGAAACTCCCAGGGCCAGCCTGGGCAGGCCTTTTAGTTCTGGAATAGGCCAAAACAAGCAGTCAAAGAGGTCTTCAGATCCAACCACTGCCAGAGGCAAGAAAAAGACTGATAATTCCTGAATAGTCAACAAGAGACAGAAGAACATAAACTATTTTCACGTTTTTGTCTGGAGCTGGAGTTACTGCTGGATTTTTTAAATTTCATTTTATTTCTTATTCTTTTTTATTGCTTTTTTGTTTTGTTCCTTTTTTGCTTGTTTTTTTCTCCTTTTTTCCAAACCCCCTCAGACCCCCCTTTTTTATGTTTGTTTGTTTCCTTCATTGAACTCTATTGAAGCTACTAATCTTGTCAGTAAGACTGAATATATTCAAGTTTCCATAATTTTTTTTTCCTTTTAAATCACACATTTTATTTTGGTATAAACTTTTGGTTCCACATTGGCCTTTTATGGTTCTGTGGGGGTTTCGGTTGTTTTCACTGTTTTTGCTATGTTTTTCTATATTTTTCTATATACTTATCTCTGTTTTAATTGTTAAATTTTTTATATGTATTACTACTTCCTCTACAACTATCTCTTTGCTTTCCCTGATGCTCTTTTCCTATAGCACTAAACTCTAATACATACAAATCTTTATCTTCCTATATTTAACTCTGCAGTATTATTCTATATTTCTATATTTCTGCTCAAGCATTATTCTCCAATTTGTGCTCTAGTTAGTTTGGTTATTAACTGGTGGATATCATTCTTGGTTTTCTCTATTCGCCATGCTAACGTATTGTACTGTATTTTTTCTTGGAATGTTTGGGTTATGTTATGGCTGTATATGTTTGCGTATATAATTCAATATGCTAGATAGTATTTGCATGATATTTTAATTGCCATTTGTGAAAGGTATACCTTCTATTTCTCATCCGTGTATATATGTTTTAATACCATTTGATGCCATAACAAACCAGCCGTGAAATCTTCATTCCCTGGTCAGGAAACAAGCCCAGGGGCTTTAGGGAGGGAGCACTGACTCCAAAACCCTACAATACCAGAGAACGCCTAACACTAGAGAGCATTAGACAGTGAGAACTCCAACAAAGGTAAGCAATTGTCTGCAAGTCCTGACATCACCCAACCACCAGCATCACCCAGAATAAGACACCTCATCCAAACAACAAATACCAACAGATATAACTCAAAGTCTGGGAAAAGGAAATCCCAAACATAGTTAGTTAAAAAATTAATAATAACAATGAAACAGCAGAGAAATACCACACAAGTGAAAACTATTTTCACGCTATGAGTTACTGCTGGATTTTTTAAATTTCATTTTATTTCTTATTCTTTTTTATTGCTTTTTTGTTTTGTTCCTTTTTTGCTTGTTTTTTTCTCCTTTTTTCCAAACCCCCTCAGACCCCCCTTTTTTATGTTTGTTTGTTTCCTTCATTGAACTCTATTGAAGCTACTAATCTTGTCAGTAAGACTGAATATATTCAAGTTTCCATAATTTTTTTTTCCTTTTAAATCACACATTTTATTTTGGTATAAACTTTTGGTTCCACATTGGCCTTTTATGGTTCTGTGGGGGTTTCGGTTGTTTTCACTGTTTTTGCTATGTTTTTCTATATTTTTCTATATACTTATCTCTGTTTTAATTGTTAAATTTTTTATATGTATTACTACTTCCTCTACAACTATCTCTTTGCTTTCCCTGATGCTCTTTTCCTATAGCACTAAACTCTAATACATACAAATCTTTATCTTCCTATATTTAACTCTGCAGTATTATTCTATATTTCTATATTTCTGCTCAAGCATTATTCTCCAATTTGTGCTCTAGTTAGTTTGGTTATTAACTGGTGGATATCATTCTTGGTTTTCTCTATTCGCCATGCTAACGTATTGTACTGTATTTTTTCTTGGAATGTTTGGGTTATGTTATGGCTGTATATGTTTGCGTATATAATTCAATATGCTAGATAGTATTTGCATGATATTTTAATTGCCATTTGTGAAAGGTATACCTTCTATTTCTCATCCGTGTATATATGTTTTAATACCATTTGATGCCATAACAAACCAGCCGTGAAATCTTCATTCCCTGGTCAGGAAACAAGCCCAGGGGCTTTAGGGAGGGAGCACTGACTCCAAAACCCTACAATACCAGAGAACGCCTAACACTAGAGAGCATTAGACAGTGAGAACTCCAACAAAGGTAAGCAATTGTCTGCAAGTCCTGACATCACCCAACCACCAGCATCACCCAGAATAAGACACCTCATCCAAACAACAAATACCAACAGATATAACTCAAAGTCTGGGAAAAGGAAATCCCAAACATAGTTAGTTAAAAAATTAATAATAACAATGAAACAGCAGAGAAATACCACACAAGTGAACGAACAATCTACAAACATACAAGTTCAAATAAACGAAGAGGAATTAGACAAACTTTCTGAAAGTGAGTTCAGAAGAATGATAGTAAGGATGATCCAAAACATCGAAAACAGAATTTTAGAGAAATTGCAAGACACAACTAACACACTGAATAAAGAAATACAAGAACTTAAAAAAAAAAAACAGAGACAAACAACTCAATTTCTGAACTTAAAAAACACTGTAGAAGGAATCAAGAGCAGAGTATCTGACACAGAAGGCCGGATAAGTGAGCTGGAAGATAGAATGGTGGAAGTAACTGCTGAAAAACAAAATCAAGCTCAAAGAATGAAAAGAACAGAGGATAACCTCAGAGACCTCTGGGATACTATCAAACACACCAATATTCAAATTATAGGGGTTCCAGAGGAAGAAGAAAAAAAGAAAGGATATGAGAAATATGAGAAAAATTTTGAAGAGATTATAGCTGAAAATTTCCCCAACATGGGAAAAGAAATAACCTCCCAGCAGTTTCATATCACCTACTTTCCTGCATGAAATGTATTCTGCATAAGTTGCCACTGCAGTATCAGTTTCTTGTAATGAATCCAGATACATATGCATGAGGGTCACAGAAGGGCAGCTAAGAGTGACTCCCCAAAACAGAAGTGGGGTCTCAAAGAAGGAGATGCATCCAAGAGGCGCATATATGGGGAAGTCACTGGCAAAACCTCCACCGGTCCTGTCTGGACTCAAGTCTGCCTAACCCGATAAAGTACCGCAGCCATCCAAGCAACCAAAGCTGTGGCGAATGCTGATAGCACTCCCTATGTGACAGGCACTAATCTGACGATGTCAAAAACATTAACTCAGTTATTCTTCAGAACAACCTCAGAGACAGGTTCCACACTAGCCCCTGCCACAAGGAGGAGGCTGAGGGGCATGCCTAGGCCCACTCAGCAAGAAAGCAGAGCAGCCAGGACTGGCAGGCTGCAGGAGCTGGCCCTCTGTGTGCTGGGGGGCCTCCAGAACAGCCACACTTCATGGAGTTGATCTTGGGTGGCCTCGGCCTGCAGCAGCTTGAAGCAAGACTTCGGTTCCCACCAGAGATTGAGGCCAGGTGGCAGCAGTGAGAACACCAAAACCTGGCCACTAGACCAAGTCACTGACAAGGCTCTGGCCATTCAGCTTTGCAGAAAAAGAATCCCCATGAAGATGCTGAGTAGTCAAACAAGTAAAGTACTCACTAAGAGGTAAAAAAAGAGTAGAGTACATGTAGATAGACACATGGGTGGGCTCAGAGGGAGAGTTGCCAAGTTGCGCCCTTGTGGCTGTTTGAATTACCTTTATGGGGCATTTCTTCCAGGTTTCCTTTAGCTATTCATCTTGACTTGCCTGGTTCACAGTCCGTATTTAGCCTATCTCAGCATCCTCCCACAAGTGTGCCTGCATCTTTTTTTGTTTAATTTTGTCCTCTTTTATTGATTTTTTAAAATTTATTTATTTTCATCCATTTTTATTCTTTGGCCTGTGTGGGCCTCCCATGGCAGTTGCCTCTCTCGTTGCAGAGTACCAGCTCTGGGCACAAGCACTCTAGAGCACTGGCTCCTAATTGGACACACCAGTCCAGCTGCTCTGAGGCATGTGGGATCTTCCCAGGCCAGGGATCAAACCAGCACCCCTCGCACTGCAAGATGGACTCTTTACCCACTAGACCACCAGGGAAGCCCATGCCTGCATCTCTTAACCAAGATAAGGTCAACCAAAGAGGCCTATGTGTAGCCTGAGCTTCATTCCCCTTTTGACCTCCAAGGAGTTTTTCTGCCCATGTGTAGTTGGGGAGGTCTCCTGACTCCACGAATAAGATATACTTGGTCCAGGCAGGGCCTGGCCTCCTCTCTCAATTGTCCTGCTAGTCTCGTCTTGGAATTTCAGCCCACGGGAGATGAATCTCCTATCACTTTATTCTGGGCTGGGGTGGCCATCCAACTCCTCCTCAGAGTTGTGGTATTTCCTCCTGCCAACAGCTCTCTTAAGGGTCAGGGCAGCTCCTAAAATAATCTTTCAAAATGACATACCAAAGGCAATTCCTTACACTGGACATGCAGACCCAGAAACTGAGGCTCATCTTAAATATATTCTACACATAGGCAAGGTCCAGAAAGCTATATAGGAACATGGTAGGGCTTCCCTGGTGGTCCAGTGGGTAAGGACACCGCCTTGCAGTGCAAGGGGCGCCGGTTGGATTCCTGGCCGAAGATCCTGTGTGCCACAGGCTTGAAGCAAGACTGGTTCCCACCAGAGATTGAGGCCAGGTGGCAGCAGTGAGAACACCAAAACCTGGCCACTAGACCAAGTCACTGACAAGGCTCTGGCCATTCAGCTTTGCAGAAAAAGAATCCCCATGAAGATGCTGAGTAGTCAAACAAGTAAAGTACTCACTAAGAGGTAAAAAAAGAGTAGAGTACATGTAGATAGACACATGGGTGGGCTCAGAGGGAGAGTTGCCAAGTTGCGCCCTTGTGGCTGTTTGAATTACCTTTATGGGGCATTTCTTCCAGGTTTCCTTTAGCTATTCATCTTGACTTGCCTGGTTCACAGTCCGTATTTAGCCTATCTCAGCATCCTCCCACAAGTGTGCCTGCATCTTTTTTTGTTTAATTTTGTCCTCTTTTATTGATTTTTTAAAATTTATTTATTTTCATCCATTTTTATTCTTTGGCCTGTGTGGGCCTCCCATGGCAGTTGCCTCTCTCGTTGCAGAGTACCAGCTCTGGGCACAAGCACTCTAGAGCACTGGCTCCTAATTGGACACACCAGTCCAGCTGCTCTGAGGCATGTGGGATCTTCCCAGGCCAGGGATCAAACCAGCACCCCTCGCACTGCAAGATGGACTCTTTACCCACTAGACCACCAGGGAAGCCCATGCCTGCATCTCTTAACCAAGATAAGGTCAACCAAAGAGGCCTATGTGTAGCCTGAGCTTCATTCCCCTTTTGACCTCCAAGGAGTTTTTCTGCCCATGTGTAGTTGGGGAGGTCTCCTGACTCCACGAATAAGATATACTTGGTCCAGGCAGGGCCTGGCCTCCTCTCTCAATTGTCCTGCTAGTCTCGTCTTGGAATTTCAGCCCACGGGAGATGAATCTCCTATCACTTTATTCTGGGCTGGGGTGGCCATCCAACTCCTCCTCAGAGTTGTGGTATTTCCTCCTGCCAACAGCTCTCTTAAGGGTCAGGGCAGCTCCTAAAATAATCTTTCAAAATGACATACCAAAGGCAATTCCTTACACTGGACATGCAGACCCAGAAACTGAGGCTCATCTTAAATATATTCTACACATAGGCAAGGTCCAGAAAGCTATATAGGAACATGGTAGGGCTTCCCTGGTGGTCCAGTGGGTAAGGACACCGCCTTGCAGTGCAAGGGGCGCCGGTTGGATTCCTGGCCCGGGAAGATCCTGTGTGCCACAGAGCGGCTGGACCGATGTGTCCAATTACCGAGCCGGAGCTCTGGAGCGCATGCGCCTGGAGCCTGTGCTCTGCGACAACAGAGGCCACCGCGATGGGAGGCCCACAGGAGCCAAAGAACAAAGATGGATGAAAATGGATAAATGAAAGACCAGTAGAAGTGGCCCGCCCGACCCCCTCCCTCCCCACTCCACCCCCCTCAAAAAAAAAAAAATGGTAGCAGAGTACAGCCCTTTCCAGATGACAGTCCCAGCTGCCCTGCTGTAAAACCTGGAGACTGGGTACTTTTAAACACCTGAAAAAATGAATCCCCTGGTGACCAGCTACTCCAAAAATGGAAGAGTCTTTATCAAGTCCTGCTGAGCAACCCTACAGTAGTCAAACTCCAGGGCATCACCAGCCAGGTTCATCCACCCAGAATTAAACCTGTCTTCACTGATACATGATAGAAAGCTCAAGGCCCACATTTTAGCCAGCCCTGTGAATCCACCCCTTCCTCCAAGTCTCCACAGGATCCAGAGGACCCAGGACAGCCTGAAAATTCCAGGCGGATGAGTGAGCCATCACAAGACTTGAAGCTACCGTTCAAAAAGGACAAAAAAAAAAAAAAACCCTGAGACCTGAGGCTAAGTATCCATAGCTACTCTCTGATTGACTTACTCTGACTGGTGCTACTATGAAGCTACTAACTGCCTTAACTTTTCTATGCCTATTTCCCTTAACCTATAGGATGGACATACAACTCTGTTTTGCATTGCACAAACTCGTGCTTCCTCTGCTTGGTTGACTGCTGAATTTGTTCACCTTGAGTTAAGCTCATCATGGGCCACCTATCCCATAAGGAATTTTAGCCAAGTTCCTTATAGAAATTAGTTCTACCAGAGACCCAAGGCTCAGAGAGTAATGTCCAGGATTAGAATTGTTCATGTTCCTATTAAAGAAAATTCTTAAGCCTCTTCCCTGACCCTTCCTTAGCAACAGAAGGAGAATATGAAGTCAAACTGGGAGGAGGAAGAACTGCCATCAAAGCACTCCAGCACTTTCTAACAGCTCCTCCTAAGCCATAATTCCAGTTACCTATTTGTCCTCAAACTCTAACTCACTAACTGAACAAAGGAAGAAGGATTCACATTACAGGAACAGGTAGCGGGATGGAACTAGATGGAACCACTGGGTATGTGGTTGGAAAACATTTCCATTAACAACAGAATTGGACTTTGTTCAGTCGCTAGGTCATATGCGACTCTTTGCAACCCCATGGATGGCAGGACACCAGGCTTCCCTGGTGGAGGCACTATCTCCTGGAGTCTGCTCAGACTCATGTCCACTGACTCAGTAAGGCCATCCAACCATCTCATCCTCTGTTGTCTCCTTCTCCTCTTGCCCTCAGTCTTTCCTAGCATCAGGGTCTTTGCCAATGAATTGGCTAGGTCTTAAAATCTTTTCCAATTGGATGGCTAGGTCTGAAAATCTTAAGCCTGTTAGTCTATTGTGCCCTGCCAGCAAACGTTTTCCAATGTCAAGTTGACAAGTAACCATGGGTCACTGATTGTCTACATAATAACTCCATGTCCATACAATGTATGCTGGGAACCTTGATTACTCCTTTCTCAATCGACTCCTTAAATGAATCCAAATTCATTAAACCGTTTACTCAGCCAACTCGAGATTTACCTGGTGGCATCCCTGTTGGGCTTCCCTGGTGGTCCAGTGGGTGAACAGTCTGCCTTGCAGTGCAAGGGGAGCCAGTCTGATCCCTGGCCTGGGAAGATTCCCACATGCCGTGGAGCGGCTAGACCGGTGTGTTCAATTATGAGCCAGTGCTCTGGAGTGCATGCACCCAGAGCCGGAGCTCCACAATGAGAGAGGCCACTGCGATGGGAGGCCCACACAGGCGAAAGAACAAAGATGGATGAAAATAAATAAATAAATGAAAAATAAAAGAGGCCAAAATTTAAAAAAAAAAAAAAAAAGCTTACCTCTTCCTCTTACTACTGTAGCTAATTCTCTTACTAACTTACAGAAGTCTCTAGATTCTCTGGTCAAGGTTGTACTGGACAACTACCAGACCCTGGACTATCTGCTGGCAGAACAAGAAGGAGTACATGCAGTTGTCAACACTTCCTGTTGCTCTTACATTAACACCTCTTACCAGGTAGAGACAGACATGGAAAAATAATCGATAGCAAGCCACCTGGCTTCAACAGACAATTCACCACCAATCCATTACTCTTCAGTGTAGGCAGGGAAATTGAAAATTGCGTCCCTAACTTGTTTCCCTGGATCCCACAGGGTATTAAAAAGTTTCTGGGGCTTCCCCTGGTGGTCCAGTGGGTAAGGACACCGCCTTGCAGTGCAAGGGGCGCCGGTTTGAACCCTGGCCTGGGAAGATCCCGTGTGCCGCAGAGCGGCTGGACTGATGTGTCCAATTACCGAGCCAGAGCTCTGGAGCGCATGCGCCCGGAGCCAGTGCTCTGCAACGACAGACGCCACCGCGATGGGAGGCCCACAGGAGCCAAAGAACAAAGACGGATGAACAGAGAGAAACAAAAGACCAAGCTCCCCTCCCTCCCCAACCCGACCCCCGCCCAAAAATAAATAAATAAATAAATAAATAAATCTTTACCAAAAAAAAAAAAAAAGTTTCTGATAGGAGGCCTCCATTTTCTTATAACCTTTCTCTTCTCAGCCACACTGATTTGTATTTCACCTAATGCTCTGTTGTCTTCCATACTGTTGTAAATCTTCAACTAAGGGCTTTCAGTCCAAGCGTGAGGCCTGGGACCAACAGGTTTAGACCTTCCATTTTAGAAACAGAAATACACTAAATGTTAAGCCTGAGAGTACTATAGGTATGTTGACCTTGTACAACTAGATTCCTACTCATGCTTCAGCCTTTGATTATAACAGTTTCTTACTGATCTTAAGCCCCTGCTTCTCTAATCTAACCATTTAGAGGCAGGAGGCAGGTAGATGGGCATTCCCCAGCCTGGCTACCCAGGGTACACTGATAGGAGATTTCCGCCCCTCCTCCACCCCATGGACCAAAACTCCAAGATGAGAACAGCAGGACAACTTAGAGAGGAGGCTGGGCCTGCCGAGAACACAATCCTCATCTCAGAATCAGGAAATCTCAACTACACATGGGCAGAAGGGCTCCTTGGAGGTCAAAAGGGGAGTGATGCTAACTGCCAGGCTACCCACAGGTCTCTTTGGTTGACTCCATACTGGCTAACAGATGTGTGCACACACAGGGAGAATCCTGAGGTAATTTTAAAAACAAAATGGGCTGGAACACCACCATGGCTTCAACAGACAATTCACCACCAATCCATTACTCTTCAGTGTAGGCAGGGAAATTGAAAATTGCGTCCCTAACTTGTTTCCCTGGATCCCACAGGGTATTAAAAAGTTTCTGGGGCTTCCCCTGGTGGTCCAGTGGGTAAGGACACCGCCTTGCAGTGCAAGGGGCGCCGGTTTGAACCCTGGCCTGGGAAGATCCCGTGTGCCGCAGAGCGGCTGGACTGATGTGTCCAATTACCGAGCCAGAGCTCTGGAGCGCATGCGCCCGGAGCCAGTGCTCTGCAACGACAGACGCCACCGCGATGGGAGGCCCACAGGAGCCAAAGAACAAAGACGGATGAACAGAGAGAAACAAAAGACCAAGCTCCCCTCCCTCCCCAACCCGACCCCCGCCCAAAAATAAATAAATAAATAAATAAATAAATCTTTACCAAAAAAAAAAAAAAAGTTTCTGATAGGAGGCCTCCATTTTCTTATAACCTTTCTCTTCTCAGCCACACTGATTTGTATTTCACCTAATGCTCTGTTGTCTTCCATACTGTTGTAAATCTTCAACTAAGGGCTTTCAGTCCAAGCGTGAGGCCTGGGACCAACAGGTTTAGACCTTCCATTTTAGAAACAGAAATACACTAAATGTTAAGCCTGAGAGTACTATAGGTATGTTGACCTTGTACAACTAGATTCCTACTCATGCTTCAGCCTTTGATTATAACAGTTTCTTACTGATCTTAAGCCCCTGCTTCTCTAATCTAACCATTTAGAGGCAGGAGGCAGGTAGATGGGCATTCCCCAGCCTGGCTACCCAGGGTACACTGATAGGAGATTTCCGCCCCTCCTCCACCCCATGGACCAAAACTCCAAGATGAGAACAGCAGGACAACTTAGAGAGGAGGCTGGGCCTGCCGAGAACACAATCCTCATCTCAGAATCAGGAAATCTCAACTACACATGGGCAGAAGGGCTCCTTGGAGGTCAAAAGGGGAGTGATGCTAACTGCCAGGCTACCCACAGGTCTCTTTGGTTGACTCCATACTGGCTAACAGATGTGTGCACACACAGGGAGAATCCTGAGGTATGTCAAATGTGGGTTGTGAACCATACAAATCAAAATAATTGGCCAAAGGAAACCTGGAAAGAAAACTCCATAAAAGTAATTTGAATGTCACTGATAGAGATATAACAGAAAAGTTACATAGGTAGTTACAGAAGTCCAGGTAGGGGACTACAGACAGAGAGGGAAACCTAAGGAAATTTGGGAGATCACTGTAAGTTAATGATCACTCGAGAAAGCTATCTGAATGTCACGGAACGAAGCAGGCTTGCGTAACTGTAAAGTCATAAATAAAACATGTGATACACCCCAGGTCATTAAGTGAAAGAAAAACATCATCACCCCTCTCCTGATTCAAATAAATGGTATGAAAATCCTAGTTAGACCTCATAGGATATTCTCCTGCCTGTTACAAAGGAGAAGCTAGCAATTTAAGTCTTACTTCTACTCAGAGAAGGTGGTCTTTTCCCTTCTCGCACTTTCCTTTAACTATAGAATTGATCCCTGGGTTGGGCTGCAGGAGGAAAATGGCCACCCACTCCAGTATTCTAGCCTGGAAAATCCCACGGACAGAGGAACCTGGCAGGCTACAGTCCAAAGGGTCGCAAAGAGTCGGACAGGACTGAGGGACTAACCACACACATACAACTGTACCCACTTAATCCTCAGGGCAGAGCTCCCTCACCTGGCCCCTTGCATCTCTTACAAGCGTCCTACATTAATAAATCTACTTCTCTTTTTTTGTACCCCATTGTTCATTGCAGCACTATTTACAATAGCTAGAACATGGAAGAACCCAGATGTCCATCAAAAGATGGACAAAGAAGCCGTGGCACATATATAAAATGGAATGCCACTCAGCCACAAAAGGAATGCATCTGGGTACACTGATAGGAGATTTCCGCCCCTCCTCCACCCCATGGACCAAAACTCCAAGATGAGAACAGCAGGACAACTTAGAGAGGAGGCTGGGCCTGCCGAGAACACAATCCTCATCTCAGAATCAGGAAATCTCAACTACACATGGGCAGAAGGGCTCCTTGGAGGTCAAAAGGGGAGTGATGCTAACTGCCAGGCTACCCACAGGTCTCTTTGGTTGACTCCATACTGGCTAACAGATGTGTGCACACACAGGGAGAATCCTGAGGTATGTCAAATGTGGGTTGTGAACCATACAAATCAAAATAATTGGCCAAAGGAAACCTGGAAAGAAAACTCCATAAAAGTAATTTGAATGTCACTGATAGAGATATAACAGAAAAGTTACATAGGTAGTTACAGAAGTCCAGGTAGGGGACTACAGACAGAGAGGGAAACCTAAGGAAATTTGGGAGATCACTGTAAGTTAATGATCACTCGAGAAAGCTATCTGAATGTCACGGAACGAAGCAGGCTTGCGTAACTGTAAAGTCATAAATAAAACATGTGATACACCCCAGGTCATTAAGTGAAAGAAAAACATCATCACCCCTCTCCTGATTCAAATAAATGGTATGAAAATCCTAGTTAGACCTCATAGGATATTCTCCTGCCTGTTACAAAGGAGAAGCTAGCAATTTAAGTCTTACTTCTACTCAGAGAAGGTGGTCTTTTCCCTTCTCGCACTTTCCTTTAACTATAGAATTGATCCCTGGGTTGGGCTGCAGGAGGAAAATGGCCACCCACTCCAGTATTCTAGCCTGGAAAATCCCACGGACAGAGGAACCTGGCAGGCTACAGTCCAAAGGGTCGCAAAGAGTCGGACAGGACTGAGGGACTAACCACACACATACAACTGTACCCACTTAATCCTCAGGGCAGAGCTCCCTCACCTGGCCCCTTGCATCTCTTACAAGCGTCCTACATTAATAAATCTACTTCTCTTTTTTTGTACCCCATTGTTCATTGCAGCACTATTTACAATAGCTAGAACATGGAAGCAACCCAGATGTCCATCAAAAGATGGACAAAGAAGCCGTGGCACATATATAAAATGGAATGCCACTCAGCCACAAAAAGGAATGCATCTGGGTCAGTTTTTTTTTTTAACTTTTATTTTATTTTTTTGGGTAGGGGGTCGGGTTGGGGAGGGATGGTGGCAGGCGGGCCACTTCTGTTGGTCTTTCATTTATCTATTTTCATCCATCTTTTTTGTTCTTTGGCCCGTGTGGGCCTCCCATCACAGTGTCCTCTGTTGTCACAGAGCACCGGCTCTGGGCACATGCCCTCCAGAGCTCCGGCTCCATAATTGGACACATGGGTCCAGCCACTTTGCGGCACGTGGGATCCTCCCAGCCCAGGGATCGAACTGGCACCCCTTGCACTGCAAGGCGGTGTCCTTACCCACTGGACCACCAGGGAAGTTCTGGGTCAGTTTTAATGAGGTGGATGAACCGAGAGCCCACTATACAGAGTGATGTAAGTCAGAAAGAGAAAGATAAATATTGTGTACTAGCACATATATGTGGAATCTAGAAAGATGGCACCGATGAATTTATATGCAGGGCAGCAATGGAGAAACAGACACAGACAACAGACTTATTTGGAATCTTAAAAAATGGTACAAATAAACTTATTGACAAAACAGAGACAGAGTCACAGATGTAGAAGACTTATGGCTACCAGGAGGAAGGGGGGATAAATTGGGATTGACAAAGACACATACTATATATCAAATAGACAACCAATAAGAAACTACTGTATAGAGTAGGGTCTCGTTTTAACTATAGAATTGATCCCTGGGTTGGGCTGCAGGAGGAAAATGGCCACCCACTCCAGTATTCTAGCCTGGAAAATCCCACGGACAGAGGAACCTGGCAGGCTACAGTCCAAAGGGTCGCAAAGAGTCGGACAGGACTGAGGGACTAACCACACACATACAACTGTACCCACTTAATCCTCAGGGCAGAGCTCCCTCACCTGGCCCCTTGCATCTCTTACAAGCGTCCTACATTAATAAATCTACTTCTCTTTTTTTGTACCCCATTGTTCATTGCAGCACTATTTACAATAGCTAGAACATGGAAGCAACCCAGATGTCCATCAAAAGATGGACAAAGAAGCCGTGGCACATATATAAAATGGAATGCCACTCAGCCACAAAAAGGAATGCATCTGGGTCAGTTTTTTTTTTTTTTTTTAACTTTTATTTTATTTTTTTGGGTAGGGGGTCGGGTTGGGGAGGGATGGTGGCAGGCGGGCCACTTCTGTTGGTCTTTCATTTATCTATTTTCATCCATCTTTTTTGTTCTTTGGCCCGTGTGGGCCTCCCATCACAGTGGCCTCTGTTGTCGCAGAGCACCGGCTCTGGGCACATGCGCTCCAGAGCTCCGGCTCGGTGATTGGACACATGGGTCCAGCCACTTTGCGGCACGTGGGATCCTCCCAGCCCAGGGATCGAACTGGCACCCCTTGCACTGCAAGGCGGTGTCCTTACCCACTGGACCACCAGGGAAGTTCTGGGTCAGTTTTAATGAGGTGGATGAACCGAGAGCCCACTATACAGAGTGATGTAAGTCAGAAAGAGAAAGATAAATATTGTGTACTAGCACATATATGTGGAATCTAGAAAGATGGCACCGATGAATTTATATGCAGGGCAGCAATGGAGAAACAGACACAGACAACAGACTTATTTGGAATCTTAAAAAATGGTACAAATAAACTTATTGACAAAACAGAGACAGAGTCACAGATGTAGAAGACTTATGGCTACCAGGAGGAAGGGGGGATAAATTGGGATTGACAAAGACACATACTATATATCAAATAGACAACCAATAAGAAACTACTGTATAGAGTAGGGTACTCTATTCAATACTCTGTAAATGCCTATATAGGAAAAGAACATAGAAAAGAACAGATGTTGGTATAATTAATTTATCGTGCTGTTATACTCGAAACTAACACAACAGTGTAAATCAACCATGATCCAGTTTTTTTTTTTAGAAAAAGCACTTACACTTTAAAAATGGATCAGGTGGGATTTCCACTTTCTTAAAAATACTACTAGAGCTACTAAAAACTTGTATTTGCAAAATAATTGATAAAAATGTTCCTCTGGATTATATGAGTAGACAGGGACCACTTGATAAGACCAGGTATATGATATTAATCACACATAGCTTCTTTCTTGCTTGCACCATCAGAAGCTGGACTCGCATTTTCAGTCTCTCCAATGGATGCTGGTAGATCTTTCGTCTCTTGGTTGGTCACTTCAGCCTATTTACGCTTTGCTCCCCTTTCCCGTTTTGTTTGCACTTTCTCTCGGTCTGAAGAGTTTGGCCCTCTTGCTGCATTCTTGGGCTTTGTTTCCACTTGTGCCAGAGCAGGTTTAGGTGACAACCTCCTGGGTCTCCTCTTGCGTTCCTTCTTCTCCTCCCCAGATTCGGAGCTGCCTTTCCTCTGGGGCACCCTGGGGTGGGACAGGTGTGTGCTGGGAGTGTGGAGAGGAGTCTGGAAGCTGGGCAGCCAGGCCATCGCTGCTCTTCCTCCCGCCGGGACCCCTTGTGGGCCCTATTGTTGTTTTGTTGTTGTTGTTGTTTTATTCTCTTTCCTTTTTGCTATTCTGATTGAGTGACTATCACTACCCTTATCACCCAGATCACTGGTCTGCTTTTGCACTCTCTGACCTCCTGCCACTAGTGTATTTTTTATTTCATTTAATGAATTCAAGATTTCTGAACCTCTATTCTTTGTATCTTCTAAACCTTTCATAACTTGGGTGAAGGAGTCCTGCAATTTACTTTCCAGTTTTATATGGAGTCTGAGTAACATCTTTACGAGTAATACATTAAATTCTCTATCTGATAAACTTCCTATCTTCTCTTCAGTTGTTTTTCTGAGATTTCCTCATCTTTAAAAGATACTTTTTGAAAGATATTCTGTGATTTCTTCATTCTTCCTAACTCTGTGTTTCTACATATATCAACTTCATCCCCTAGTCTTGAAAGAGTGGCTTTATGTAGGATGTTCCTAAAGGGTCCAGTGATGCAATCTTCACTGGTCAACAAAGGTTAAGTGCCCCAGGGGTATACCCTGTGTGGGCTGCTTGTGCCCTCCTGTGTTGGGTGGACAGCAGTTGTTGCAGGTGTGCTGGTGGGTGAGGGTGGTCCCCAGGCAGACTTGGCTGTGACTGCTTCAGATGGCCCTGGTAGGTCAGGCTGGGACCTTGTTCAAATGTCTACAGGAGCTGGCTGAAACTGCTGAGGGGGTGCTGGTGTGTAGGCCTGGCCCCTCGAGTTCTCAGAGGAAAGCAGGGGCAGGGCAGGTGCTATTAGTTAGGCTGATGGACACACAGAAATGGTGCTCACCAACACAGGCCAGCTACGTGGAAAGAAAGGAAAAACAATGTCTGCTAGCACTTCCATCCCTCAAGTTCCACTGGACCCCTGGGCCCTCTGATGAATGCCCTGAAATTTGTCAACGACTCTCCTTCTTGTACGGCCTAGGCACTTTTCAAGCTGCTGCCTCCGTGCTGGGATATGGGGCCAGTGAGTTTCTGCCTGGGTCCTTTAAGAGTGGGTTCTCTTTCCTCTCCCACAGCCCTTGGGCTCCCACAGATAGATGTAAGCCCTGCTGGTTTTCAAAGGCAGCTGTGATGTGCACTCTGCTTTTCAACACAGGACCCTCAGGCTGGGGAGGCTGATGTGGGACTTGGATCCCTGCTCCTTGGGGGTGATATCCCTCCTGTTCCCGGCTGGGAAAGGGTTGGTTCTCAAACAGGTGCACTCTCTGACTTTAGTGTATTTTTTATTTCATTTAATGAATTCAAGATTTCTGAACCTCTATTCTTTGTATCTTCTAAACCTTTCATAACTTGGGTGAAGGAGTCCTGCAATTTACTTTCCAGTTTTATATGGAGTCTGAGTAACATCTTTACGAGTAATACATTAAATTCTCTATCTGATAAACTTCCTATCTTCTCTTCAGTTGTTTTTCTGAGATTTCCTCATCTTTAAAAGATACTTTTTGAAAGATATTCTGTGATTTCTTCATTCTTCCTAACTCTGTGTTTCTACATATATCAACTTCATCCCCTAGTCTTGAAAGAGTGGCTTTATGTAGGATGTTCCTAAAGGGTCCAGTGATGCAATCTTCACTGGTCAACAAAGGTTAAGTGCCCCAGGGGTATACCCTGTGTGGGCTGCTTGTGCCCTCCTGTGTTGGGTGGACAGCAGTTGTTGCAGGTGTGCTGGTGGGTGAGGGTGGTCCCCAGGCAGACTTGGCTGTGACTGCTTCAGATGGCCCTGGTAGGTCAGGCTGGGACCTTGTTCAAATGTCTACAGGAGCTGGCTGAAACTGCTGAGGGGGTGCTGGTGTGTAGGCCTGGCCCCTCGAGTTCTCAGAGGAAAGCAGGGGCAGGGCAGGTGCTATTAGTTAGGCTGATGGACACACAGAAATGGTGCTCACCAACACAGGCCAGCTACGTGGAAAGAAAGGAAAAACAATGTCTGCTAGCACTTCCATCCCTCAAGTTCCACTGGACCCCTGGGCCCTCTGATGAATGCCCTGAAATTTGTCAACGACTCTCCTTCTTGTACGGCCTAGGCACTTTTCAAGCTGCTGCCTCCGTGCTGGGATATGGGGCCAGTGAGTTTCTGCCTGGGTCCTTTAAGAGTGGGTTCTCTTTCCTCTCCCACAGCCCTTGGGCTCCCACAGATAGATGTAAGCCCTGCTGGTTTTCAAAGGCAGCTGTGATGTGCACTCTGCTTTTCAACACAGGACCCTCAGGCTGGGGAGGCTGATGTGGGACTTGGATCCCTGCTCCTTGGGGGTGATATCCCTCCTGTTCGTGAGTTGCCTGACAGGAACTGGGGGAAAGGGGTTGGTTCTCATTAGATCAGGATTCTGTGCCTTCAACCTTCTCAATGAGCCTTTTCCTTATACCCTTAGGTGTAGAAAACCTATTGTGTTAGTCTTCAGATCAGTTCTCAGAGACAGTGGTTCTGTCTCTGGTTGTAGTTTTGGTCTGTCTCTTGGAGGAGGTGAGCACAGGATCTTCCTACTCTAACAACTTGATCCAGAATTTGTGCAAGGCGCTACCCTAAGCATATGGCTGAACCTAAGTTTAACCTAAATGGGAGCTAGATGACTCAGGATCCAGCTCTGCTGCCCCTTGAGCAGAGGGCACTTGCCCTGCCTCTCAAGTTCGATGTTTCCAGTTCCCAGATGATCCGAAACTGCCCACAAGAAATCTCAAGAGAGCAGCAGAAAGGAATACCTTCAGAACCTCTCTTAGATGCCAGACCCAGAAAAGCCAGCTCAAAAGTGATCCTACCACCCCTCACGCCCTGCCACGTTTAGATCCAATAAATCTACTTCTGGACTATCACTTCGCCTCAAGCTGAATTCTTCCTGCACTGGGACAAGGAACCTGAGCTTCATTAAGTCCAGAAACCAGGTGTGTGATCTTAGGTGGAAGACCATGAGTTCTGGCTGGGTTCGAGTCCCAGCCACGTGGTTTCAAACTGGATTTTGGCTGGGTTCAAATTCAGTGCATGGGTTTGAGTTCCAATTTGAGATGAGTGATTTCATCAGAAGCGCGAGACTCAGCGACTCTCTCCTTGATTTCACCCACATGCCTATCAACTCATACTATATACATTTTTTCCCCCTCCTAATAAGTACTTCACTTGTTTCACTACTTCCCATCTTTGTGGAAATTCTTTTCCTGAAAAATTGAATGGCCAGGACCTTGTCAGTGACCACTGGTCTACTGGCTCAGACTTGGTGCTTTCACTGCCACGACCAGACCTCAATTTGGTGGGGCACCAAACCCCTGCTTCAAGTCACTGTAGGCTGAAGCCACCCAAGATCATATTTGGTGTTGAAATCCAAGAATTCAGGAAATGAAGCTAAACTGCAGTCTTTGTCCAGTTGTGGCTTGAGATGCCTAACTTTCGCTCTTGCTTGCTTTCTCTTGCTCTCTGCTGTGCTTTCTTTTTGAGACTTGCGGAACACAACCTCTGTCTGTTCACAGCATTATGGCTTCCCCCAACACTGGGGATGGCAGAGGAAATCCCCAGGCTGTGCAGATTCAAAGGCTTGTCCTTTGGAACATGGCACTTCAGTGCTGCCCCACCTGTCTGGCCATCCTGGCCCCCAGCTCCCACAGGCCAGGAGAGGCTCCTTCCCTTCTGTCCTCATGTGGCTAGGTACTTCCTGCTGTCCCTGACATGCAGGGCCCACCTCCCAGCTTCTGAACACCCAGCCACATGCATAGCAACCATGGTTCTGCCCTGCAGGGAGGGTGACCATTTTTAACTGCTACTCTTTGAGGGGACCTCTGGTCAATTTCTGACAGTCTGGAGAGTTTCTCTTTTTTTCTCTGGCCTTATTCAACCACTGAAATGGCAAAAAAAAAAAAAAAAAGGAAGTTGTATTCTGTTTCTGAGCCATGGATCCTGAATTATGTTCCTTTTCTGAGTTGCACCTTTAACCCTGGAACCCTGAGGGTTTGGCCCTCAGCAAAGGTTAAAAAAAAACAACTTCTCAACATATAGACAACTTTTCTATTGCTTCCCACACATGCCGGGATTCTGGTGAACTCTCTTCTTCAGCTCTGCCTCAAACCTCAAGGCTTTAGAGGTGTGCTCTGTACCCCTTGAAGCATTCCTTAAAAAAGGATTAGGCACCATTTTACTCCAAATGATAGTTCATCTGGATTTGAAGTCTCTACCTATCCTAGAAGAAAGTCTGCACTTCTCATTAACTCCCCCTATTTGTGTAGCTAAAAATAACTTACCCTAGCCAAAAAAAAAGAAAGAAAGAAACAAATGCCAAATAATCCAATTTGAGAAAATGGGCAAAGAACTTGTATAAACAACTTGTCCAAAGAAGATAAATGAATATTCAACAAGTTCATGAAAAGGTATTCACCAACACTGATCATCAGGGAAACACAAATCAAAACCACAATATGACAGCACCTTACACCTATTAGTATAACATCAACAAGACAAGAACAGTGGCAAGGATGTGGAGAAAAGGGAACTTTCATGCACTGCTGATGGGAATGCAAACCAGCACAGCCACTATGGAGAACAGTTATGCACATTCCTCAGAAATTAAAAGACAGAACTACCATACAATCCAGCAATTTCACTTCTGGGAATATATCCAAAGGAAACAAAACCGCTAACTCAAAAAAATATCTACATTTCCATATTCAAAGCAGAATTATTTATAACAGTCAAGGTATAGAAACATCCTAAGTGTTCATAATGGACAAATAAATTTTAAAAGTTGTGGTATGGGCTTCCCTGGTGGTCCAGTGGGTAAAGAGTCTACCTTGCAGTGCAGGGGGCACCGGTTCGATCCCTGGCCCGGGAAGATCCCACATGCCGCAGAGCAGTTGGACCGGTGAGCCAGCACTCTGGAGCACATGAGCCCAGAGCGAGTGCTCTGCAATGAGAGAGGCCACTGCAAAGGGAGGCCCACACAGGCCAGAGAATAAAGATGAATGAAAATAAAGGAAAAAAAAAAAAACAATAAAAGAGGCCAAAATTAAAAAAAGAAAAAAGTTGTAGTATGTATAAAATGGAGTATTACTCATCCCCGCAAAAGGGAAGTCCTGTTATTTGTGGTAAGAGAGATAGATCTTGAAGTGAAAACTCAGATACTGTATGATCTCATTTATAAATGAATCTAAAAATAAACCCTCATTGTTGGCAGAAATCAACAGAATTCTATAAAGCAACTATCCTTCAATTAAAAATAAATTTTAAAATAGAAAAAAAACTCATAGAAAAAAGGATCAGATTTGTAATTACCATGGGTGGGGGGAGAAGGGAAGAGGAACTAGATGAAGACAATCAAAAAGTAAAACCTAGGGCTTCCCTGGTGGTCCAGTGGGTAAAGAGTCCACCTTGAAGTGTAAGGGATACCAGTTTGATCCCTGGCCCAGGAAGATCTCACGTGCCACAGAGCAGCTGGACTGGTGTGTCCAGTTAGGAACCAGCACACTGGAGCGCATGCACCAAGAACTGGTGCTCTGCAACGAGAGAGGCCACTGCAATGGGAGGCCCATACAGGCCAAAGAATAAACATGGATGAAAATAAATAAATAAATAAACAACAAAAGAGGCCAAAATTTAAAAATACAACAATTATATATATACAAAAAGTAAAAACTAGGAACTTCCCTGGTGGTCCAGTAGTTAAGGCTCCTAGATTCCCATGCAAGGGGCCTGGGTTCTAGTGCTAGAACTAGATTCCATATGCCACAACTAAAATCAGGCAGTCAAAGGAGTAAATACACATAAATTTTTTTAAAAAAAGGTACAAACTTTCAACTATAAATAAGAACTGGGGCTGAAACATACAACATGATGACTACAGTTTATACTATAGTATGATATATTTGAAAGTTGTTGAGAGTATCAATCCTAAAAGTTCTCATTACAAGGAAAATTTTTCTTTTGTTTATATGAGAGGATGGATATTAAATTTATTATAGTCATTTCACACTGTATTGATAAATATAAGTTAAATTATTATGCTATACATCTTAAATTTATAGTGATGTATGTTCATTATATCTCAATATAACTAGGGAAAAAAGAAGTAATTATTAAAAAAAAAAAAAAAAAAGAATTTACCCAGAGAAGTCTGACCTTAGTCTTGGCTCTTGGAAGATAGCCTCTAAAACCTTTGAATAAAGAATCTGACAGGTCTTTGTCACCGCTTTCTGGAGTAGTTCCTAAATCCTTGGGATTTTCCAAGTTACAGGAGTGTCTTTGCTATTTGTGGTGGAACCTTACAATTTATGCTCATGAGGCCACTCCAGGTGAAGACCAGTCACACTATTAAGCTAGTGCGTTATCAGCCCACCCTCCAGGAAGGAGGCTGGAGGATACGGTCAGCCACGTGGCCAAGCAGCCAGTCAGTCACATCTACTGAACGAACACCAAAGCTCCAGGGAGCCGCCTGTGGAGGCACACATCAAAGTGCGGGGGGAGCGACACAGTCGGACTCCAGGGAGAGAAAAGAGGAAGCTTTGGGTCTGCAACCCTCCTAGACCCTGCCCTCCGTATCTCTTCTTTTGACTGAGTCTGACTGGTATCCTTTTGCTGTAATAAAACAATAACCTTGGCCTTCCCTGGTGGTCCAGTGCATAAGGACACTGCCTTGCAGTGCAAGGGGCGCCGGTTCGATCCCTGGCCTGGGAAGATCCCACATGTTGTGGAGCGGCTGGACCAATGCGTCCAACTACCGAGCCGGAGCTCTGGAGCGCACGTGCCCAGAGCCAGTGCTCTGCAGTGAGAGAGGCCACAGCGGTGGGAGGCTCACACAGGCCAAAGAACAAAGATGGATGAAAATAGAGAAATGAAAGACCAATAGAAGTGCCCTCCTGCAAAAAATAAAAACTATAACTTATGCATAATGCTTCCCTGAGTTCCATGAGTCATTTTAGCAAATTATTGAACATGAGGAGTATAGAGGGGCACTCAAATTTGTAGCCAGCTGGCCAGAAGTGAAGGTGGAATGGGCACTCTTGAATGTCCACCAGTGTATGAAAAGAGGACAGCATTGTGGAGGCTGTGCCCTTAACCTGGGAACTCTGGCCCAACTCGGTGCAGTTGGTGTCTGAAGTCACTGCATGGAGCCTGGCAGATTCCTTGCACAGTTCCAACGGAAGATCCTAAAGATGGTCCAAGGATCTTTCTGTTACAACTATCCAGATCCTTTTGTTCACAAATTTCAAGTCCCTGCAATAAGAGCCAAAGAGCAGGAATGACCCTGGCAGTCATCTTTTCCGTGTGACCTTCCAGAGGAAATCGTTACAGAGAGGAAGCCCAGAAACCAAGAGAAGGGAAAGGGAGAGGAAAGAGAAGGAAAGGCTCAGGGAGGAATGAGCAGTGGTGCTGGGACGCAGGCACTGAATGGAAGGTGGGGCGTGCAGCGCCTCACCAGGTTCAGAGGAAGGAGACTGAGGTGCCAGGGCAGATGGTGGCACCTTGACCAGGACAACTGATGTGCAAATCTGTGAAATTATCACAGTTTTCCCCTAACTGGCTGAGGTTGTATTTAAACTCCATTTTCAAAAATTTTTCCTTTTTTAAAAATTACTTTTATTTTTTGGCCACACAACACATGGGATCTTAGTTCCCTAACCAGGGACTGAACCCATGTCTTCTGCAGTGGAGCTGCAGGGTCTTAACCACTGGTTCTCCAGAGAAGTCCCTCAAAGTGGTCATTCCTGAAACCTCAGGATAGGCATACTTAGCCTAGAGCCTCCTTATTGTTAAAGACCTATGGACCTGATAGGACCCTAATGAAGCCCCACCTCATATTACATATCCTTGGCCAAACTCCTAAACATGGAAGAAGGGCATGCTTGGGTACTAGGGCAGGAGAGAATCTGTACCCATTACTTTCCTTCTACCCAGATGAAAGAAGCCTAGGTCAGCCTTTCCACAAAAGGAGAGTTTCCCAGATGCCACCCATACTTGGAAGAAGCCAGGTTGAAGTACTCATCAAGTCAAACTTTCTTGATATTACTCTATCTTTCCCCAGGAGGGTTGCACTAAAACAAATTCGGACACCTGTGGCCTCTTCCTTCTATGCAAAGTAAAAAGCCAGCAGCAACCCCAAGCTGATAAGATTAATCTAAAGAGCAAATTATGGTGTAATTTCCTATGCTGATACTTTGTAGTTAATTTTAAAAAAAGGTTTCATTTTCCTACTGGTCTGATTTCACAGGAACATTTTACCTGTTTTTGTGAGGCATTTTTTCTCCTGGAAGAGAGGTGCTGATTGGCCCCAAATGACTGACAACCTGGTGTAATGAAAATTTCCAATGTAAACTTATTTTCCCTCAGTTTCAGCAATTTTAAATCTATATATAGAGATATCTCTGTCAGAATTGCATTGTTAGCTTCTCTTGGTAAACTAATTGTCTCACATTGTCAGTACAAACAGAGATCTATCCATGGGTCTCCCCTCCCAGCTGATCCCAGTGGCTGTCTGCTTACTGGCATGTGCCAGCACCTTCGCCCATGGACACAAGTGCGACATAGCCTTGGAAGAGATCATCAAGACACTGAACATCCTCACAACGAGAAGGTGAGTGAGCTATCTCGCACCATCTCGCCAGATGTTCTGGTGATGCTCTGCATATTTCTTAGACTGAAAAGAACGTAACAGCCTAGGGAGTTGGTGGTTGGTGGCAGGATGGGGAGCTTAGTTCCCTAACCAGGGACTGAACCCATGTCTTCTGCAGTGGAGCTGCAGGGTCTTAACCACTGGTTCTCCAGAGAAGTCCCTCAAAGTGGTCATTCCTGAAACCTCAGGATAGGCATACTTAGCCTAGAGCCTCCTTATTGTTAAAGACCTATGGACCTGATAGGACCCTAATGAAGCCCCACCTCATATTACATATCCTTGGCCAAACTCCTAAACATGGAAGAAGGGCATGCTTGGGTACTAGGGCAGGAGAGAATCTGTACCCATTACTTTCCTTCTACCCAGATGAAAGAAGCCTAGG
Source organism: Tragulus kanchil (assembly GCA_022376925.1). Classification (NCBI taxonomy): domain Eukaryota; kingdom Metazoa; phylum Chordata; class Mammalia; order Artiodactyla; family Tragulidae; genus Tragulus; species Tragulus kanchil. The sequence goes on along the minus strand of JAIOJX010000029.1, from coordinate 47,251,551 downwards.
TCAGCCTTTCCACAAAAGGAGAGTTTCCCAGATGCCACCCATACTTGGAAGAAGCCAGGTTGAAGTACTCATCAAGTCAAACTTTCTTGATATTACTCTATCTTTCCCCAGGAGGGTTGCACTAAAACAAATTCGGACACCTGTGGCCTCTTCCTTCTATGCAAAGTAAAAAGCCAGCAGCAACCCCAAGCTGATAAGATTAATCTAAAGAGCAAATTATGGTGTAATTTCCTATGCTGATACTTTGTAGTTAATTTTAAAAAAAGGTTTCATTTTCCTACTGGTCTGATTTCACAGGAACATTTTACCTGTTTTTGTGAGGCATTTTTTCTCCTGGAAGAGAGGTGCTGATTGGCCCCAAATGACTGACAACCTGGTGTAATGAAAATTTCCAATGTAAACTTATTTTCCCTCAGTTTCAGCAATTTTAAATCTATATATAGAGATATCTCTGTCAGAATTGCATTGTTAGCTTCTCTTGGTAAACTAATTGTCTCACATTGTCAGTACAAACAGAGATCTATCCATGGGTCTCCCCTCCCAGCTGATCCCAGTGGCTGTCTGCTTACTGGCATGTGCCAGCACCTTCGTCCATGGACACAAGTGCGACATAGCCTTGGAAGAGATCATCAAGACACTGAACATCCTCACAACGAGAAAGGTGAGTGAGCTATCTGGCACCATCTCGCCAGATGTTCTGGTGATGCTCTGCATATTTCTTAGACTGAAAAGAACGTAACAGCCTAGGGAGTTGGTGGTTGGTGGCAGGATGGGGAGCACTGTGGAGACTTTTCTCCTGGAGCTTTTTCTCTCCCTGAGCAACTTTAAGAAGTTTTCTGAGTTTGAGGGAGTCAGAGGTGCTCAGCACGGCTTACCTTGTGCAGTTGAAGGTAACTCACTCTCTTGTTCTCTTGTTCCTGCCTGGGCCAAGAACTCGTGCATGGAGCTGCCTGTAGCAGATGTCTTTGCTGTCCCAAAGGTAAGAGCTGTCCCGGGTCTGCTTTGGTGGATGGGTTACTTGGTGAAGAGAGCCATTTACAAGTGTTTGAACAAGAAATTTTTTTCTTTTAACAGAAAGCAAACAGGCTCAAATTAACTATAATGTATGAAATGTTTTCAAAGACTGAGAATTCTGATCTTTACTCTCAAATTCATCTTGGTGTCTCTGGTTTCACTTGATTTAGAAGATGTATAATACAGAACTTGGGCTTTGTAGTCGTAATTTAGACCTCAATCAAGGAAAAGCTCTTTTAGGATTCTACCCAACCCAGGTCAAGTACCTGGAATATAGGAGGCACTCAATGCTTTTGAAGGAGAGAATTTTTTTGGCCCATGCATTTCTGAAAAACCAAATACCCTCACAAAAACAGATATTGAGATTACAGGTTGAGAGAGCTTTCATTTTGTCTAAGAGACTTCCTATGGCAACAGAAAACGTATCGCCAGAGCCCCTCCTCTTCCGCAGCCTGGTCACCTAACAACCCACTGGCTCCGGGCATGGCTGTCCTCAAGACCCTCAGCTTTCTTTGTCCTGCCAACTCCCCTCTGGTCTGTCCAGGGCCATCCTGTCAGACAGGGGCCAACATATCCTTGCCTCCGGCTGCTCCTGCCAGGGCATCTCGCCTTTCCTCCTCCTGCGCCTCACCCCCGCCCCTCAATCTGTAGTGGGAGGAGATAGATTTGACAGCTGATAGTGCATTTTCTCTGACAAACACATGACTACAGCCATATCAATAGCTTTCAGCACATCAGTTCCTGTTTTCATGGAAACACACGAGTGAGAATGAAAAACCCAAAGCTTCAATTTACCAGTGGTCTCCTAACCACCTGCTTTCCATGTGTACTAGAGGGTAACCTGGCCAGGAGTGAAGCCCTATGGGCTGGGCAGAGCCACAGACCTGTCCTGTTCGTAAGCAAAACTGTTCTTCAGGCCTTTATCTAAACTATCTCGTTTATCATTAAAGATTATTCCAGGAGTCTGATATACAATAATATAAAATATTTTAATATAATTATATAATAACATATAAACATATACTACATAATACATAGTATACAATTTTATCCTTTAGAATCTCATCCTTATCAGACTGTCCATCAGGAGGTCAGAAGGATTTGGAAGTTTTATAGATATATATCTCATATATAATGTATAATACTTTATATATTTCACATATTAATATTTTATATAGAGAGAAATAAAATAGCCAAGAGTCCCCCTGAGTCATGCTCTGGGATCTCCTCTGCTGAGAGGGTGCTATCAAAGCCAAAGGCGCAAAAAAAAAAAAAGAGAGAGAGAAAGAAAAGCCAAAGGCAAGGCCCCAGCACAAGCACTGAGGGGATGGAAGAGACAGTCTATCGCTTTAGCCTCAGTTCTGCTATTAACTCTGTGGCCTCTGGCAAGTCTCTACACCTCTCTGTGCCTCAGTTTCTACATCTGAAGACATGAAAGCAATTTTGAACTGGTTGGTTGGACTCCATCTCTTGAGTTAGCGGAAAATGTTACTATATGATAAAACTCTTGATTAAAGGCAAAAATTGGTTGTAGAGAAGCAATTATTCTAAGAAAGAGGGGCCAGGGGTTTGAAAATGATCAGCCCTCCATGACTGTGAGTCTAGAGCAACCCCACTCCGGGCTGCTCTAGAAGATCCAGCCAGCCCTCACCCTCCACCGAAGTGCAGGTTAGTCCCCACTGCCTTCCTTTACTTTCACCTATCTCACTTTCTCCTGAACTGCTTCTATTCCTCCTGGATTAACAATTTCATTTTTCCATTCTTCTCTTTTCCTCAAAGACTCAGTACTGCTTACTTACCTGTATTAAGGTACTTTGAAACAAAGAAAGATTGCTATTTTCAAAACCCACAAATGTGCTGTACGGGATGAAAAGTTACTTTTTTCTGTTCTCAAGAATATCTTTCCAAAATTGAGCGTGTTAATTTTACTGCTTTTGGAGATCCAGAGTTCCACGATGCTCAAGTTGAGTGGCATCCTGCTCTTGGCAGATGCTGGAACAATGTGCTGATCTAAAGGCTGGGTTCCATAGGCAGTGCCTCCTGGTGTCTCTGAATTAAGGTGAGCGAGGTGGAAAGCAAGAAAGGCTTCTTGGGTGGACCATTAGCTGGAGGGATTTCCTACTACCAAAGGGAGCAAACGTCCATAATTTTTCAGACAGCTCTATGCCAACCCTCAAATCTTTTTTGAAAAGTGAAAGCAGAGGATTTTTTCCCATATAGCACTGGTTGACTAAATTTGGGCATAAGTGGAGATAATGAATACAATACATACAGGATAGATCTGTGTGTCCCTAAGTGAAGCCAGTCCAGACCCAAGTAGAAACTGGCAGAATCCCTGCACAGACGTCTCCTGAGTGGTAGGCCACCACTGCTGTGCTCCCATGAGGGGCAGGCTTCTTTCTGGCAGGAGACCAGGCCTCCCTTCAGAGCCTCTTTCCTGAGCAGGTCTGAACTGCAGAGTCCACATGGCTCCTGATAGTGTGCCCTCTGAGCTACGACAGACACGTCCCAAGCAGGGAAAGCTGGACAAGTGGATGAAAAAGCGGGTGGTACAGAGTGTCATCCTACTGTGACAGTCCCAATGGAACTAAAACAGTAAGGCCTTTAACTAAAACTTCCTTCAGAATTTCTTCCTTTAAAACTTTCTCCATTTGATTCAAACTCTTTTCTACACTTATCCTAATCATCTTTAGAAAATCTTTTGAAAAATCTTTAGAGGATGTTTTTCTACCTACATACTCAAAACTGAGGCAGTGTAAGTTCTAAGCTCCTAGTTAAGGTTTTAGAAAAGTTTCAGATTCTGATGGAAAAATAAGCAAAGGATCTCTTCTCCTTTCAACACTCGAACCTCACTGCTCTGGCCCCAACAACACATTCTCTCTTTTCCCCCCAAAGACTCAGTACTGCTTACTTACCTGTATTAAGGTACTTTGAAACAAAGAAAGATTGCTATTTTCAAAACCCACAAATGTGCTGTACGGGATGAAAAGTTACTTTTTCTGTTCTCAAGAATATCTTTCCAAAATTGAGCGTGTTAATTTTACTGCTTTTGGAGATCCAGAGTTCCACGATGCTCAAGTTGAGTGGCATCCTGCTCTTGGCAGATGCTGGAACAATGTGCTGATCTAAAGGCTGGGTTCCATAGGCAGTGCCTCCTGGTGTCTCTGAATTAAGGTGAGCGAGGTGGAAAGCAAGAAAGGCTTCTTGGGTGGACCATTAGCTGGAGGGATTTCCTACTACCAAAGGGAGCAAACGTCCATAATTTTTCAGACAGCTCTATGCCAACCCTCAAATCTTTTTTGAAAAGTGAAAGCAGAGGATTTTTTCCCATATAGCACTGGTTGACTAAATTTGGGCATAAGTGGAGATAATGAATACAATACATACAGGATAGATCTGTGTGTCCCTAAGTGAAGCCAGTCCAGACCCAAGTAGAAACTGGCAGAATCCCTGCACAGACGTCTCCTGAGTGGTAGGCCACCACTGCTGTGCTCCCATGAGGGGCAGGCTTCTTTCTGGCAGGAGACCAGGCCTCCCTTCAGAGCCTCTTTCCTGAGCAGGTCTGAACTGCAGAGTCCACATGGCTCCTGATAGTGTGCCCTCTGAGCTACGACAGACACGTCCCAAGCAGGGAAAGCTGGACAAGTGGATGAAAAAGCGGGTGGTACAGAGTGTCATCCTACTGTGACAGTCCCAATGGAACTAAAACAGTAAGGCCTTTAACTAAAACTTCCTTCAGAATTTCTTCCTTTAAAACTTTCTCCATTTGATTCAAACTCTTTTCTACACTTATCCTAATCATCTTTAGAAAATCTTTTGAAAAATCTTTAGAGGATGTTTTTCTACCTACATACTCAAAACTGAGGCAGTGTAAGTTCTAAGCTCCTAGTTAAGGTTTTAGAAAAGTTTCAGATTCTGATGGAAAAATAAGCAAAGGATCTCTTCTCCTTTCAACACTCGAACCTCACTGCTCTGGCCCCAACAACACAGGCCTCTGCCTTCACCTGACACACAGCTCATGTATGTCTTCTCCTTGGCCTCACCACCTCTGCTCACCCACAAAGCCTCCAGGGACACTGTGGCTCATGGCAGGCTTCTTGACTCCCAGGGCCTAGGAACACTGGCACTGCTCTTACACTTCCAACTAGAGTCAGGGCCCAAGAGGGCTCACGGCCAGTTCATTACCTACATGGTCTTCCCAAAGACCCTGCCGTGGGCCATCAAGCTCCAAAGCAGAAATGGGAAGCTTTCATAGTCTGGGATTCTGGTGCCTCAGTCTGGGTGAAGATCTTCCTGGAAAAACCCTAAAATATCAACAGCATTTCTAGAATTTAGCTTGAAGAAGTAAGAGATGAATACAGATGACTTGCTGTTACTGAATTCATACAAGCAAAAAAACCCCTGCAAAGACAGGGGACTGATCAACCATGGCACAAATATGCCCTAGATTCCTCCACAGCTCTCAATCCTATGTTCTTAAGTACAATTTTTTTTTTTTTGGCCACTTCTATTGATCTTTCATTTATTTATCTTTGTCCTTTGGTCTGTGTGGGCCTCCCATGGCAGTGGCCTCTCTCACTGCAGAGCACTGGCTCTGGGTGCATGTGCTCCAGAGCTCCGGCTCGGTAGTTAGACACATCGGTCCAGCCACTCCACGGCATGCAGGATCTTCCCAGGCCAGGGATCGAACCAGTGCCCCTTGCACTGCAAGGCGTTGTCCTTATCCATCGGACCACCAGGGAAGCCCCCTTAAATACTACTGAATGACTTCAGAAATTGCTAGTACTGTATGTTACATGTAAAAGGTTAGAAAAGAGTATCAATAGCTGGTCCCTATCGAAATTAAAGTATTTTTATAAAAATCTAGGAAAATAGTTACCAAAATTGTAATAGCAGTTCTTTCTGGTTGAGGGAATTACGAGTGAATTCATTTCTGTTGAATCTAAAAGGCAGTTTTTAAAAAGGGTTCTAAGCTCCTAGTTAAGGTTTTAGAAAAGTTTCAGATTCTGATGGAAAAATAAGCAAAGGATCTCTTCTCCTTTCAACACTCGAACCTCACTGCTCTGGCCCCAACAACACAGGCCTCTGCCTTCACCTGACACACAGCTCATGTATGTCTTCTCCTTGGCCTCACCACCTCTGCTCACCCACAAAGCCTCCAGGGACACTGTGGCTCATGGCAGGCTTCTTGACTCCCAGGGCCTAGGAACACTGGCACTGCTCTTACACTTCCAACTAGAGTCAGGGCCCAAGAGGGCTCACGGCCAGTTCATTACCTACATGGTCTTCCCAAAGACCCTGCCGTGGGCCATCAAGCTCCAAAGCAGAAATGGGAAGCTTTCATAGTCTGGGATTCTGGTGCCTCAGTCTGGGTGAAGATCTTCCTGGAAAAACCCTAAAATATCAACAGCATTTCTAGAATTTAGCTTGAAGAAGTAAGAGATGAATACAGATGACTTGCTGTTACTGAATTCATACAAGCAAAAAAACCCCTGCAAAGACAGGGGACTGATCAACCATGGCACAAATATGCCCTAGATTCCTCCACAGCTCTCAATCCTATGTTCTTAAGTACAATTTTTTTTTTTTTGGCCACTTCTATTGATCTTTCATTTATTTATCTTTGTCCTTTGGTCTGTGTGGGCCTCCCATGGCAGTGGCCTCTCTCACTGCAGAGCACTGGCTCTGGGTGCATGTGCTCCAGAGCTCCGGCTCGGTAGTTAGACACATCGGTCCAGCCACTCCACGGCATGCAGGATCTTCCCAGGCCAGGGATCGAACCAGTGCCCCTTGCACTGCAAGGCGTTGTCCTTATCCATCGGACCACCAGGGAAGCCCCCTTAAATACTACTGAATGACTTCAGAAATTGCTAGTACTGTATGTTACATGTAAAAAGGTTAGAAAAGAGTATCAATAGCTGGTCCCTATCGAAATTAAAGTATTTTTATAAAAATCTAGGAAAATAGTTACCAAAATTGTAATAGCAGTTCTTTCTGGTTGAGGGAATTACGAGTGAATTCATTTCTGTTGAATGTCTATCACTTTTACAGTTAATAGTTTGATAATCAGAAAAGGCATGGGAGAATCTAAACAGCTGCTTACACAGCTTCTCATATGAATCCCCTGGAGATCCTGTTAAGAAGGCAGACTGTGCTTTAGTGGGTCCAGAAAGAGGCTTGAGACTCTGCATTTCTGTCAGGTTCCCAGGTGATGTCCATGCTCCTGATTCATGGACCACACTTCGAGTGGCAGGGGATGAGAACAGAGGCTGAAGATGAAGACAGGTTTATCGTAGTTGGACTGGGCTCAGGCTAAGACATACCCTCCAGACTCCATGACCTCTTTGGAGAGTGAAAGGACACACCAGGCCTGAGCTGCCCAAGACACATTCTGTCCCCCAGATCCTCAAAAAGAAGTTGGTTCCCCACTTGTATGAGCCCTCTTCTAAGGCTCAAATGTCTCTAAGAGCCATGTGTGCAGACTCACACCAGAGCTGCTAGCATTCCAAAGAGGCTCTGAGCCTACACATTCAAGGCCAAAGGCCCCCTAGAGAAAGGTCCCTCCTCTCCTCAGGCCCCGCTCCTGGGGTATGTGGCCCTGATCCCGGCACTCATCTCCAGCTGGGCAGTTTCCTCACACTGCTACCTCTCACAGGGAGGGCTAAATGGAGAGTGCTGGACAAAGCAGCCCTCTCCAAGCCAAAGGATGAACACTCATGTACTCAACAAGCATGTGGGATTTCCAGGAAAATGGCCCGATCACCGCACAAACTCTGACTGGCCCAGGGTGTTGGGCTTTCCAGAGCTCCCGGTAGTTAGACACATCGGTCCAGCCACTCCACGGCATGCAGGATCTTCCCAGGCCAGGGATCGAACCAGTGCCCCTTGCACTGCAAGGCGTTGTCCTTATCCATCGGACCACCAGGGAAGCCCCCTTAAATACTACTGAATGACTTCAGAAATTGCTAGTACTGTATGTTACATGTAAAAAGGTTAGAAAAGAGTATCAATAGCTGGTCCCTATCGAAATTAAAGTATTTTTATAAAAATCTAGGAAAATAGTTACCAAAATTGTAATAGCAGTTCTTTCTGGTTGAGGGAATTACGAGTGAATTCATTTCTGTTGAATGTCTATCACTTTTACAGTTAATAGTTTGATAATCAGAAAAGGCATGGGAGAATCTAAACAGCTGCTTACACAGCTTCTCATATGAATCCCCTGGAGATCCTGTTAAGAAGGCAGACTGTGCTTTAGTGGGTCCAGAAAGAGGCTTGAGACTCTGCATTTCTGTCAGGTTCCCAGGTGATGTCCATGCTCCTGATTCATGGACCACACTTCGAGTGGCAGGGGATGAGAACAGAGGCTGAAGATGAAGACAGGTTTATCGTAGTTGGACTGGGCTCAGGCTAAGACATACCCTCCAGACTCCATGACCTCTTTGGAGAGTGAAAGGACACACCAGGCCTGAGCTGCCCAAGACACATTCTGTCCCACAGATCCTAAAAAAGAAGTTGGTTCCCCACTTGTATGAGCCCTCTTCTAAGGCTCAAATGTCTCTAAGAGCCATGTGTGCAGACTCACACCAGAGCTGCTAGCATTCCAAAGAGGCTCTGAGCCTACACATTCAAGGCCAAAGGCCCCCTAGAGAAAGGTCCCTCCTCTCCTCAGGCCCCGCTCCTGGGGTATGTGGCCCTGATCCCGCACTCATCTCCAGCTGGGCAGTTTCCTCACACTGCTACCTCTCACAGGGAGGGCTAAATGGAGAGTGCTGGACAAAGCAGCACTGTCCAAGCCAAAGGATGAACACTCATGTACTCAACAAGCATGTGGGATTTCCAGGGGAAAATGGATCCAAAAACTGTATTACAGGAGTAAGAGAGAATAGACTCTGATAAGCTCATGTACACACAACCTCCTCCACAGAGAGAAGAGCTTGCAAAGGGTAAAGAAATAAACATGGGCTGTAGAGAGGCCCTGCATGCAAACCTCACTCTCTCATTAACTTGGTTGAGTGACTTGATTCAGGTACCCTTTCAGCAACACCCTGCAAAGGAAAAGAAATTGGGAGGTTTCAGGAAAAGGCCACTGCATTTGCAAGTAACTGGGAGAGGTTGTTTATTGTGATGAACAGCTTCCATTCCACATGGCAGGAGTACCAGAATAGCTGATCCACAGGTGAGCAAATTCACCTTCTCCACTTGTCCTCCTGGAAAGAAGAAATCCAAAGGACATCTCTCCCCTCAATGATCAAGACTGAGCTAGCCTATGGCTTATCTGTGGCATTTCTCTTTCTAGAACACAACTGAGAAGGAAACTTTCTGCAGGGCTGCGATGGAGCTTAGGCAAATCTACAGGAGCCACATGTGCCTGAACAAACTCCTGAGCGGACTCGACAGGAACCTCAGCAGCTTGGCAAGCAAAGTAAGTTGTGCTATGCCAACGGCTTGCCTTCCAATGGATGGCAGTATTACTTCTAAAATATCCCTCCTTGGGAATAGTAGTGCCCTTTTCTTCAGCCCGTTCATTCATTCCACAGATTTTACTTGCTGAGACTCTGAGTGTTGCTTACAGGTCCTGTTCTAGGCACGGGAACATCTTGTCTAAGGTAGCACCAGATAGTTGGTTCCCACTTGTATGAGCCCTCTTCTAAGGCTCAAATGTCTCTAAGAGCCATGTGTGCAGACTCACACCAGAGCTGCTAGCATTCCAAAGAGGCTCTGAGCCTACACATTCAAGGCCAAAGGCCCCCTAGAGAAAGGTCCCTCCTCTCCTCAGGCCCCGCTCCTGGGGTATGTGGCCCTGATCCCGGCACTCATCTCCAGCTGGGCAGTTTCCTCACACTGCTACCTCTCACAGGGAGGGCTAAATGGAGAGTGCTGGACAAAGCAGCACTGTCCAAGCCAAAGGATGAACACTCATGTACTCAACAAGCATGTGGGATTTCCAGGGGAAAATGGATCCAAAAACTGTATTACAGGAGTAAGAGAGAATAGACTCTGATTATAAGCTCATGTACACACAACCTCCTCCACAGAGAGAAGAGCTTGCAAAGGGTAAAGAAATAAACATGGGCTGTAGAGAGGCCCTGCATGCAAACCTCACTCTCTCATTAACTTGGTTGAGTGACTTGATTCAGGTACCCTTTCAGCAACACCCTGCAAAGGAAAAGAAATTGGGAGGTTTCAGGAAAAGGCCACTGCATTTGCAAGTAACTGGGAGAGGTTGTTTATTGTGATGAACAGCTTCCATTCCACATGGCAGGAGTACCAGAATAGCTGATCCACAGGTGAGCAAATTCACCTTCTCCACTTGTCCTCCTGGAAAGAAGAAATCCAAAGGACATCTCTCCCCTCAATGATCAAGACTGAGCTAGCCTATGGCTTATCTGTGGCATTTCTCTTTCTAGAACACAACTGAGAAGGAAACTTTCTGCAGGGCTGCGATGGAGCTTAGGCAAATCTACAGGAGCCACATGTGCCTGAACAAACTCCTGAGCGGACTCGACAGGAACCTCAGCAGCTTGGCAAGCAAAGTAAGTTGTGCTATGCCAACGGCTTGCCTTCCAATGGATGGCAGTATTACTTCTAAAATATCCCTCCTTGGGAATAGTAGTGCCCTTTTCTTCAGCCCGTTCATTCATTCCACAGATTTTACTTGTTGAGACTCTGAGTGTTGCTTACAGGTCCTGTTCTAGGCACCAGGGATACAGGTCTTGATCTCATAGAATGTTCCAGTGGGCCAGTGAGAAAAGCAAACAAGCACAGAGTATAGAATGTCCAGTAGTGATCAGTGCTATTAAGAAAAATACAAGAGTAAAGAACACAGGGGTCAAGAGGGCGAGGGTAATGTAATAGCTGGTGGCATCATCTAAGCAGACATTTGAATTAAGTCAGCGAGGTGGCCATGTCACTGACTTGGAAGTAACATTCCAGGCAGGGGAACAGCTGTACAAAGGCCCTAAGGTAGAAATGAGCTTCATGTATTCAAAGATCAACAGGAGGGCCTATGTGGCCAGAACTGAGTGAGGGAGGGGATTTTAGTAGGAGACCACACAGGGCCTTTGGATTCTGCCCCAAGCATGGTGGGGAACTCCCACAAGGGTTTGAACAGGGCAGAGACTACCATCTGATTTATCTAATTGTAAATGATCATTCTGGCTACTGTGTGGTAAACAGACTGAGCAGGGGCAAGCATAGAGGCAAGATGGCTTGTTGGGAGGCTACCACAGTATTCTGGCTAGAGATGATGGTGGGTGTGACAGAGTAAGAGCAGCAAGCATTGTTGGATTTGGGATTTAACCAAAAACAGAGCCAGAAGGGCCTGCTGGCAGACCTATTGTGCAGGGTAATGGAAAGAGTGAAAGGTGCCCTCCTGGTTCCTAACCTGGGCCCCTTGGGGGAAGGTGGATGCTGTTGACAGATACAGAAGACTGGCGGTGATCAGGGCTGGAGGCTGTGAAGAAATTGATACGCTTATTGAAAAAACCTGAATCTTAAGAGAGATGTCAGAACTTGTGGTATTCAGGGAAGAGTTCATGGACCTCAATGACAACAGAGAAAGGACAAGCTCCAAGGACTGAGCCCAGAGGCACTCAAACATACAGAGGTCAGGAAGAGGAGGGAGCAGCAAGAGAGACTGAGAAGTAGCCAGTGAAGCAGGAGGACTGTGTGGTACCCCAGAAGGCAAGTGAAGAAACTCTTAAGAAGAAGGGAGTGATCAAATGTGTCAAATGTACTCAAAGGTCAAGCAAGAAGACCACTAACACTGACATTGGATTTGGCATGATGGAGGTTACAGTGATGCTGATATAAATGGAGATGACAAAATGAAAGTGACTCAAATGGATTCCATAGAGAACAGAGTGGGTAGGAGGGAAAAGAAAGGGGTACTGAGTATGAGAAACTCCTTTGGGGTATTTTTTGATAAGGTTGCAGACAAACGGAACAATAACTGAAGGCAGGTATGGCATGCAGGAAGTTCTAAGGTGACGTGTACACAGAGCATGTCAATGTACCGGTGGGAATGATCCAGTAAGAGGGGAGAACTGTAGGAAAGTGGCAGAGTCAAGAGTAGATGTCACCTAATGCCAAGTAAGGAGTTGGCATCCCTGTGCCTGCTGCCTTATTTATAAAGTAACAGAACAGGGAGCTGGCACTACACTGTCTCTCTCTTTTTTTTTTAAGATTCATTTATTTATTTATTTTGGTGGGGTGAGGGTGGGGTGGGGAGGGAGGGGAGCAGGCGGGCCACTTCTATTGGTCTTTCATTTGTCTATTTTCATCCGTCTTTGTTCTTTGGCTCCTGTGGGCCTCCCATCGCGGTGGCATCTGTTGTCACAGAGCACCCGCTCTGGGCGCATGCGCGCCAGAGCTCCGGCTCGGTAATTGGACACATCGGTCCAGCCGCTCCGCGGCACGTGGGATCTTCCCAGGCCAGGGATCGAACTGGCGCCCCTTGCACTGCAGGGCGGTGTCCTTACCCATTGGACCACCAGGGAAGCCCCTACACTGTCTCTTTTGACTCATCTCAATTATCTTAGTAAGCAGGCACTACCATTACCATTTTACAAAGGATAAAACTGAAGCTTATAAACTACATAGCTTATCTGAAGCAATGCAATAAATACATTGGTAGAGCTGAGATTCAAGAGGCCTTGATGGCAGATACCAGGAATCCTTTCCACCTGAAGTGCTGCCAACCAGTGATGTTGCAGTTTAATGGCCAGGAGGACAAAGGGACTGAATCTGTCTCTCAGCAGTCCAGGTGCCACACAGAAGGCCCGAGATGGCAGTGGGCAAATGTACTCAAAGGTAAGCACCTGACATTGGATTTGGCATGATGGAGGTTACAGTGATGCTGATATAAATGGAGATGACAAAATGAAAGTGACTCAAATGGATTCCATAGAGAACAGAGTGGGTAGGAGGGAAAAGAAAGGGGTACTGAGTATGAGAAACTCCTTTGGGGTATTTTTTGATAAGGTTGCAGACAAACGGAACAATAACTGAAGGCAGGTATGGCATGCAGGAAGTTCTAAGGTGACGTGTACACAGAGCATGTCAATGTACCGGTGGGAATGATCCAGTAAGAGGGGAGAACTGTAGGAAAGTGGCAGAGTCAAGAGTAGATGTCACCTAATGCCAAGTAAGGAGTTGGCATCCCTGTGCCTGCTGCCTTATTTATAAAGTAACAGAACAGGGAGCTGGCACTACACTGTCTCTCTCTTTTTTTTTTTTTTTAAGATTCATTTATTTATTTATTTTGGTGGGGGTGAGGGTGGGGTGGGGAGGGAGGGGAGCAGGCGGGCCACTTCTATTGGTCTTTCATTTGTCTATTTTCATCCGTCTTTGTTCTTTGGCTCCTGTGGGCCTCCCATCGCGGTGGCATCTGTTGTCACAGAGCACCCGCTCTGGGCGCATGCGCGCCAGAGCTCCGGCTCGGTAATTGGACACATCGGTCCAGCCGCTCCGCGGCACGTGGGATCTTCCCAGGCCAGGGATCGAACTGGCGCCCCTTGCACTGCAGGGCGGTGTCCTTACCCATTGGACCACCAGGGAAGCCCCTACACTGTCTCTTTTGACTCATCTCAATTATCTTAGTAAGCAGGCACTACCATTACCATTTTACAAAGGATAAAACTGAAGCTTATAAACTACATAGCTTATCTGAAGCAATGCAATAAATACATTGGTAGAGCTGAGATTCAAGAGGCCTTGATGGCAGATACCAGGAATCCTTTCCACCTGAAGTGCTGCCAACCAGTGATGTTGCAGTTTAATGGCCAGGAGGACAAAGGGACTGAATCTGTCTCTCAGCAGTCCAGGTGCCACACAGAAGGCCCGAGATGGCAGTGGGCAGGTCTGAGCCTCCACTGCCATGTTACAGCCCTGAATAACACCTCTCAGGGACAGCCACACCCAGAAGGCAGGCAGTTACTGATCACACAGTGGCCATTTCCAGGAAGGTAAGTAGCATGAACGGAAAATAGGTAAACTCTGTTCCCTGTGAACCTAGCAGCAGAGTCAAGCCAGATAGGAGGTCCTGGTTTGATCACTGTTTAGGTGGCAAGTGCCAGCGCAGGCTTAATCCAGGTAAACAGGCACAAGCAAGATTCAAATACTTAGCAGTGCAAACTAATGAAATATTTCTTTTGTAGACCTGTTCTGTGAACGAAGCTAAGACGAGTACAAGTACACTGAAAGACCTCCTGGAAAGGCTAAAGACGATTATGAAGAAGAAATACTCAAAATGTTAAAGCTGAACATTTTAATTTATGAGTTTTTAATAGTCTTATTTTAAAAATATTTATATATTTATAACTCATCATAAAATAAAGTATGTAATACTGATGCATGATGTCACTTTAATGGCACAGGCTATATTCACTTGTCGACTCTGGAGGAAACCAATTTACCAAGAGACTAAAATTGGCATGAGAGTGAAAAAGGAAAAATCACTTCCCTCTCAAGGAGCTTCCTCACTGGGGACATAATGCATGGCATGATCAAAGAATACAAGGTCACATAAGATGCAAATGATAAAGAGCTTGCAGAGTAGGCCCATTAGTGCCACTGACTACTGGACAATTCTGAACTGAAAAGGTATCAACTGGATGCTTAGCACATTCTTTTCCCATTGGCACAGGACTGTTATATTTAGTTCACGGGAAGGGAGAGGAAGTAACTTCAGTACACTTCACAGCACTGCAGTGAACAATATTTAAAGTCCTAATAATGTAAACTCTTTTGATCCTCAAGTCTTAGAACCAACCAATAGACAAAGCATGGAAGACTTCATTATGCTTAAAGAACAGACCATAAATACTACCAAACTGACCACATAAAAGCGACCTGAAAATTACCGAGCGGTAAAAGCAAAAAGAGAGACAGAGAGGTGGGGCACCAATACCCCCAGTGTGGGGAAACAAACCCATGGTTTTTTGCAGCTTTGGCCGAGCCAGGAGAAAACCATCTTGGAAATAAGAAAACTAAGAAAAACAAGTCAGTTTGATTCATATGGGCTTATTAGCTGCGGGTATACTGAACAGCAACAGGTGAGAGATCTTCTGTGGACTTAGGAACACCGGGTCAGCGCATATTAGAACACTGCACGCACAGAACAGACTCGTTAACTTCTTGCCGATTTAGCTGCCCCCCAGCTGCAACACGCCCTTTCCATCCTCAAAGCTGCGAGAACACTCATTGAATAAGGCTGTATAACTGAAACCAGCCAGTGCCAATATCATTTCCTGAAAACACCCGGAGGCCTTAGCACTGAATCAAAGCAGGACTGGTGAAGGTGTTCGGGGCCTTGACCCGAGAGGTCTTGAGCCCCCCGTTGCCATCCTTTCTCTCTGTCTGTGTATGTGTGCGTATATTTCTTAGAGTCTCATCACACCCGCTATTCTCTATGCACCCGGCTGACGAGTCGCGGCGCCCCAGCTCACTCAGGGAGAGTCAGCAGTACTGTCAAAGGTTAATGGTTCAAGAACAAGAGTCAAATATTTATTCAAAAGTAATAGAAGATCTAAAAATAACTTAATACAAAAATCTGGAAAGGCAGACTCTCACTGTTCAATGGGGAAATCAACACAAAAGTTTATCTCAAGTTTATTAAAAAAAAAGTTGGCAAAGTGGTCTTGATGAATGTTGCAGCTGGGGACGGGTACATGAGGGCTGGATGCACTACTCTGCTTTTACATGTTTGAAAGTTTTTACAATAAATACTGGGGAAAAAAATAGTAAATCAAGAAATTCTTGGAATTATAATTGTAACCACCAAACTAAAATCAATAAAGGGAAGGTGGATTGTCAGGAATGGGATGTGGAATAAGGAACAGTGAAAGGGCAGGAGATTTCTGGCTTTCTGTTTGAAGTCTCTGTGGGTGTGACCATGTACACAAGTGATCAAATGTTTTTAGAAGTTTAAAATTTAGGGAACATTCCTGGCAGTCCAATGGTTAAGACTCTGCACCACCAATGTAGGGGGTGTGAATTCAATCCCTGGTCAGGGAACTAAGATCCCACATGCTGGGAAGTACAGACAAAAGATTAAAATAAAAGTTTAAAAGTTAAAGCACTAAAACTAAAACAGACAATAAAAAATATTGGTGAAGATGTGGGAAAATTGAACTAGTATACATTGCTGATACGATTTAGAAAATGGTATAGCCGGAAGGAGTGAGATGTATGGCAAGAATAACGTGGAAACTTACATTTCCATATGTACAACAGATAACCAATGGGAATCTGCTGTAAGACTAAGGGAACTCAAACAGGGGCTCTGTAACAACCTAGACAGGTGGGATGGGGAGGGAGTCGGGAGGGAAGTTCAAGAGGGAGGAAACATGTATACCTATGGCTGATTCATGTTGATGTTTGGCAGCAAACAAAAAAACTGTAAAAAAAAAAAAATCAGACATATAAGACATGTTACATATGTGCTTAGCACTGAATTAGTAAATATGAGATTTGTAATGTCTTTTGAAAAGAAAAAAGAAAATGATACGGCTATTTTGGAAATCCTCAAGTGATGTGGCAATTCCTCAAAAGATTAGACATAGTTACTATATGATCCAGTAATTCTAATCCTAGATATCTACACCAAGAGAACTGAAAACATGTCCATGCAAAAACTTCTCTACACAAATGTTCATAGCAACATTATTCATTTATATCCAAAAAACAGAAACACCACAATTGTCAATCAACTGATGAATGGATAAAAAAATATGGTAGAGCCACACAACGAAATATTACCTGGCAATAAAAAGAAAAGTACTGGCACATGCTACAATATGGATGAAGCTTGTGAAGGAGCTAAGTCAAAGGAGCCAGACACAAAGGCCACAGATAGTATAATTCCATTTATAAGAAATACCCAGAAGTGGCAAATTCATAGAGGCACAAAGTAGACTACTGGTTACTAGGGGCTTAGTGGATGAAGGAGTGACTGCTAGTAGATACAGGCTTTGAGAGTAATGAAAATTTTTTGATATTAGTCATAATGGTTGTACAACTGTGTGAAAATACTAAAAACCACTAAATTAAATACTTCAAAGGATGAATTCTCTAGTATGTGACATATCTCAATAAAGCTGATACTTTAGGGCTTCCCTGGTAGCTCAGGGGTGAAAAGTTTGCCTGCCAATGCAGGAGACACAGGTTCAATCCCTGATCCAGGAAGATTCCCACATGCTACCAAGCAACTAAGCCCGTGAGCCACAACTATTAAGCCTGTGCTCTAGAGCCTCGGAGCCACAACGATGGAGCCCATGTGCCACAACTATTGAAGCCTGTGTGCCCTGGAGCCCGAGTTCCACAGCAAGAGAAGTCACTGCAACAAGAAGCCCGCTCACCTCAACTAGAGAGTAATCCCCACTCCCTGCAACTAGAGAAGTGCCTGCAGCAGCAGTGAAAACCCAAAATAGTCAAAAAAATACTAAATAAATTAAATTTTAAAAAAATTAAAGGGAAGGGCTTCCCTGGTGGCTCGGTGGTAGAATCCGTCTGCTAATGCAAGGAAGATCCCATATGCTGTGGAGCAATTAAGCCCATGGCACCACAATACTGAGCCTGTGCTCTAGAGCTTGGGAGCTACAACCACTGAAGCCCATGTGCTCTAGAGCCCATGCTTCACAACAAGAGAAGCCACCAGAATGAGAAGCCCACGCACCCCAGTGAAGAGCAGCCCCCTACTTGCTGCAGCGAGAGAAAAGCCCGTGCAGCAATGATGACCCAGCACTGCGAAAAATAAATAATAAAAGTTATCAGAAAAATATATTTAAAAAATTAAAGCGAAAAAACAAGTATCAAGGCATTGAAATTTATCTTTTAAAGACATGTTGTCTGCAAAAACATGGATCTAGGAACAATGAATGAGCACTCTTTTCATTCTCGCTCACACATATACAACAAAAATTAATACTAGTACTAAAATTATATCAAAACATGCAACATCTTTTTAACCCTTTCAAAATAAGGGAACAAATCAAAAGCTTAAAATCTCACTCTGACCACAGCCAGTTTCACCCTGCCCACATAAAATACCATCATGCCAAGGGTAACAAGTAACTAAGAGAGTCATGGAGACTTCTAAGGCCACAATGAAAATTTTAATTTCCTTTCTTCTTTGATTGAGACTCATTTGTATTCAATGGCTAATGTGAGCTGTAGTCTGCCACAGGATATGACTTGTGGGTTATAGTTTGTGTATGAGGCCAGATGGTAAAACAAAGGCAGTCGGAACAAAGATTTAGCACAGGCCATAGAAGGGTCAGATGCAGGCTCCCAGGCAGGTCTGCCTGTCATGGATGGAAATACCCAAGAGTAAGCCCGTTTACCAAGGGGGTGGAAGAACACGAAGCAAAAAGGACAGACCTAAGAAGCAGCAGCGGAGAAAAGTCAGAATTAAGTGAAAGTTGAGATGCTTGTCGCCTAAGCACGCTCACTTAGGTAACAGCTACAGCCCACAGCTACTTCGTGGGATATGCCTCTGGTCTAGCCTGAAACATGGGACACGGACAGCTGAGGCTGATCCCCTCCCACCCCGCCATCCCTACCTCTACCTTCTACCCATGAGTACAGCCCATCTCGGTCGGGGCTTAATGCAAGGAAGATCCCATATGCTGTGGAGCAATTAAGCCCATGGCACCACAATACTGAGCCTGTGCTCTAGAGCTTGGGAGCTACAACCACTGAAGCCCATGTGCTCTAGAGCCCATGCTTCACAACAAGAGAAGCCACCAGAATGAGAAGCCCACGCACCCCAGTGAAGAGCAGCCCCCTACTTGCTGCAGCGAGAGAAAAGCCCGTGCAGCAATGATGACCCAGCACTGCGAAAAATAAATAATAAAAGTTATCAGAAAAATATATTTAAAAAATTAAAGCGAAAAAACAAGTATCAAGGCATTGAAATTTATCTTTTAAAGACATGTTGTCTGCAAAAACATGGATCTAGGAACAATGAATGAGCACTCTTTTCATTCTCGCTCACACATATACAACAAAAATTAATACTAGTACTAAAATTATATCAAAACATGCAACATCTTTTTAACCCTTTCAAAATAAGGGAACAAATCAAAAGCTTAAAATCTCACTCTGACCACAGCCAGTTTCACCCTGCCCACATAAAATACCATCATGCCAAGGGTAACAAGTAACTAAGAGAGTCATGGAGACTTCTAAGGCCACAATGAAAATTTTAATTTCCTTTCTTCTTTGATTGAGACTCATTTGTATTCAATGGCTAATGTGAGCTGTAGTCTGCCACAGGATATGACTTGTGGGTTATAGTTTGTGTATGAGGCCAGATGGTAAAACAAAGGCAGTCGGAACAAAGATTTAGCACAGGCCATAGAAGGGTCAGATGCAGGCTCCCAGGCAGGTCTGCCTGTCATGGATGGAAATACCCAAGAGTAAGCCCGTTTACCAAGGGAGTGGAAGAACACGAAGCAAAAAGGACAGACCTAAGAAGCAGCAGCGGAGAAAAGTCAGAATTAAGTGAAAGTTGAGATGCTTGTCGCCTAAGCACGCTCACTTAGGTAACAGCTACAGCCCACAGCTACTTCGTGGGATATGCCTCTGGTCTAGCCTGAAACATGGGACACGGACAGCTGAGGCTGATCCCCTCCCACCCCGCCATCCCTACCTCTACCTTCTACCCATGAGTACAGCCCATCTCTAACTGGCATTTGTAAACAATACTTACAAATGAAAGCAAATGAAAAAAAATGCATGTTGCTCAAATCTATGGCTGAATATTTTCCAATGAAACGCAAATTAGAAATGCTAGCCTCTGATAAAAGTGCACCTTGTTGCTATTAGCCAGTGCCCTGAGTGGTTTTTTCCCACCCTCCCTGGCATGTCATCTTGGTCAGCTTCTCAGGGTGCCCAAATCACCTGAGAATGTGGAATTTTAGGGCAAATGCAGGGCACAGCATTCTCATGGCCTGACTTCTCAGCGTACAAGGTTAGCCTCACAATTTCAACTGTCTTCCCCTGAGGGCAAGGCAAGCACTTTCTCTAGTCTCTTGAGCTGTTCAAGTTATCAGTGCAACTGGAGCTTCATTCCCAGGTTGAGTTTTCAAACCTCCTAGTCAGCTGTCTTTGCCTTGAGCACTCAGAGATTCTCTCCTCAGCTCTCTAGTGTTCCTTCTGATCCATTTTTTATGTCAATTTCTTCCTTGTTCAACGTTCAGCCTCTAAGCTGTCTCTTTCATTTCTTGCTTCTTATTAGCCACTATTAAAAAAAAAAAAGTACAAGTATGTTTAGATGTTTTGTGTGCTGACTGTGTACCTTGGTACCTGTTATCCAACTCAGTAAAGAATAGTAAAGATACATATGTCCTTCAGTCTAGGTACCAGTCATTAGGGCAAGACAGCTAGCAGGAGGAGTGGGAGGTTGGCTCCTCCAGCCCATGACCATCTCAACCCCAGGGCACAGGGGTGCACATCATCTGCTCTCCCAGCTCCTTTGAATCTAATCCTCACCGTCTCTCCAGCAGTTGTTTTTATAAAACACAAACAATGTGAGTCACCCCCTTAAGATCCTTCTGTGGCTTCTCACTGCTTAGAGAAAACTCTTTTGACAACTCGATCCTTGCCTGTATCTTTCCTCTTCAGGCTCATCGGTCCCCTCCTATTTTGCTTTACTTCAAACAAGCCACCAATGTACAGGATATTTACAACAACTGAAACATGGGACACGGACAGCTGAGGCTGATCCCCTCCCACCCCGCCATCCCTACCTCTACCTTCTACCCATGAGTACAGCCCATCTCTAACTGGCATTTGTAAACAATACTTACAAATGAAAGCAAATGAAAAAAAATGCATGTTGCTCAAATCTATGGCTGAATATTTTCCAATGAAACGCAAATTAGAAATGCTAGCCTCTGATAAAAGTGCACCTTGTTGCTATTAGCCAGTGCCCTGAGGGGTTTTTTCCCACCCTCCCTGGCATGTCATCTTGGTCAGCTTCTCAGGGTGCCCAAATCACCTGAGAATGTGGAATTTTAGGGCAAATGCAGGGCACAGCATTCTCATGGCCTGACTTCTCAGCGTACAAGGTTAGCCTCACAATTTCAACTGTCTTCCCCTGAGGGCAAGGCAAGCACTTTCTCTAGTCTCTTGAGCTGTTCAAGTTATCAGTGCAACTGGAGCTTCATTCCCAGGTTGAGTTTTCAAACCTCCTAGTCAGCTGTCTTTGCCTTGAGCACTCAGAGATTCTCTCCTCAGCTCTCTAGTGTTCCTTCTGATCCATTTTTTATGTCAATTTCTTCCTTGTTCAACGTTCAGCCTCTAAGCTGTCTCTTTCATTTCTTGCTTCTTATTAGCCACTATTAAAAAAAAAAAAGTACAAGTATGTTTAGATGTTTTGTGTGCTGACTGTGTACCTTGGTACCTGTTATCCAACTCAGTAAAGAATAGTAAAGATACATATGTCCTTCAGTCTAGGTACCAGTCATTAGGGCAAGACAGCTAGCAGGAGGAGTGGGAGGTTGGCTCCTCCAGCCCATGACCATCTCAACCCCAGGGCACAGGGGTGCACATCATCTGCTCTCCCAGCTCCTTTGAATCTAATCCTCACCGTCTCTCCAGCAGTTGTTTTTATAAAACACAAACAATGTGAGTCACCCCCTTAAGATCCTTCTGTGGCTTCTCACTGCTTAGAGAAAACTCTTTTGACAACTCGATCCTTGCCTGTATCTTTCCTCTTCAGGCTCATCGGTCCCCTCCTATTTTGCTTTACTTCAAACAAGCCACCAATGTACAGGATATTTACATTACTCCTTCTGTCTGGAATGCCTTTCCATACCCGGTGGACCGCCTTAACACCTTGAACAGCACGTCTCCTGAGACGAAGCCTTTTCTGACCTTCTGGCCAGGTAGACATGAGTTAGGCATTGTGTCAGGTGCTAGGCACTGTGTCAGCTGCTAGGGAGGAATGCTGTACCTGGCAGCTCACCACTCACTGTCCTTCACACAGTCATCAACACGCCACACTATCATTCTCCACTCATATGGCCATGAGCACTGCATGGGTCCCCAGTAAATACAGAAGACACCTGGTGCCTGAGCGGCACAACTCATGATGAGGTAGAAATCAAGGCCAACATAGTATTCTGTAATGACTCTAGCAGTTTAGGTTGGGTTAGGCAATATCCTCTTGTTAAGATTGGTATCAACTCTGAGAAATCTTTTATTCAGTTGTAAAGTCCCAGTTAAATTCCTTTGTAAAGCTGGAGAAATAAAGTCTTTGATTAAAACCTAAAATTTCCCCAGCCCTCTAAAAAGGGCTGGGGGAGGGGAGCAGGTGTAAAAGAATGTCTGATCTGTCATATTCTTTAGTCAGAGCCATAAACGTGTTTGGGTAAGGCAAAGTGATGTTCTGATAACGTTGATAAAAGTAACTTCAAGAATGGGTCACAGGAAGCCCGAGATAAATGCCGAGAGGAAACAGGTTCTTTTTGAAGTAGCCTCTTCGTAATCATTTTCCCACACATGTGTTCAACTTCCGAAGGAGGACTGAATGCTTGATTTGCTTTGCAAATGAAACAGCTTAAGAATGAGACAGATAATGTTATAACATGTTTAGAAGGCTCCTCCAAGTTTGCTTTAAGGTTAGGCTGCAGCTTCACAACTGTGTTAACAGCTCCCGAGGCACACGCTAACTGAGGTACCTTAGGCTGGTACTTGCAGTTTTCATCTTATTCCATTTTTAAGACTTGGATTTTAAAGACATTCTCGAGGGTCTTCATAAAAAGACAGGAGAGAAAACGACCTTAGCAGCACTCTGACAACACAGGCAGCTGGAGGCGCCCCGAGGGTGCGCCTTAGTGGTGCTGCTTGGTGAAAGTGAGTATCATAGCTCCAGAATCCAGAGGGGCAGACAGGGCAGCAGGTCAGAAGGTGCACTACTGATGGTCCTGCCTACACTAAGGCAGGCCTCTAATCTCATTTTCATACTCTATATACATGTAAGCCGTTTTATACCAGCAAGCAGTTGCGAAGAGCAGGACAGCAAGACTGAAGCGGCCAGAGGAGTCTCCTCTCTTCACAGGGCACATGGAAATCTTTTGAAACTTGATGACAAATCAAAACTTCTTTATGTGTGCTGTGAACTTCTTGAGGCTGCCTAGTGATTAATAAATGTTTGTCAAAAGAACATATGATTAACAATAATCCAAGCAGCATTATTGTTTTGGAGATATCTTAAGCTCCTTAAGAGTATTTGAAAGACATCATGATATTGTCACCACTGAGAAATGTCTTTTACCTTGTAGTGAGATACATTTTCCATACAGACTTTTTAAAGTTTCTGTTCTCAAATACCTAGTGACAAGGATAATCAAACTTGGATTAAATTTGGGGGTGTGTGAAAATAAATTTTATCAATGAAAGGCATTTTTAAAACATCTCTGCCAGGTTTCTGTATCATGATGATTTCTGTTTAAAGACCTGCAACATTAAGAGTTTCTGACGTGAAATTACACGGCTTCTCTTAACCTCATGACATTGAGATGCCAAGCGCTAAGAACCTGCTTAGTAAGATCAAGCTGGATTTAAACACAAAAATAGTCCAGTAAAGAAGCAGACCATGATTATAGGCATTAGGTAAAGATTTTTATTTCTTGTTTAACCATGCCATATGTATACATACAATATCAATATATACAACTTGAACAAATACAATTTATACATAAAATACAATGAAGGTGTGGCTTTTGAAAATAAATGCAACAAACTCATCACATAATTTGTAATTTTGGTCAGTATGCAGTACTGTAGTAATATGCTATTGAAGTTACTGATGATTGAAATTAGGCTACAGTTTCAGTTCAAAGGCACTAGGAAGATCTATATTTTCTTCTAGCATTTTAAATCAAAGAGTAACTAAAAAGGAAAACAAATGCATACATTAAGAAACCGGGCAGACACTGAAACACAAATGTAAACTCTACTCATTCATTAGTTCACAGCCCTGCAGGAAAGGTAGAGACTTGCCTTATGATAAGAGTTAAGGGGAAAAAATGTTTTTAAAAGATGAAAAAGAAACAAAATGAAACTAAAGCTGTAATCATAATTTAAATAACATCTTACCGCTAAAGTAGCACCACCCTCTCCCCCAAAGTAACCTTAAATTTCTTGTGGCAAAAAAAAGGTCCCCTTTCCCCAGAAAGTAGATGACACAGCATGTCGAATTGATTCTACCTGTGGGATGAATACATATGACATCCCACCTTAATTATTCCTACACTTCACAAGAATCTAAACAAAAATGGGGAATATTATCATATTTTAATATCCTAATTATTACTGCATACAATTGCAAAGTTTATTAAAGAACATACCACAAAACAACATTCTACCAAGGCTCCTCTTAATAAATAACACTTTTTTAAATTAAAAAGAACAGCCATTCAATAACCTACTTATATGTGACACTCATTTTAAATCTGTTTCTTCTTTCAAATACTAAGCAAACTGGTTTATCTATATCTTTTCATGAAATTAACACTGAAGTTACAAAATATTTAATTTTTTGACAATGACACAAAGTAAGTGTGAAGAAACCACAGAACTGCTAGGGAGCTAAGAGAAGAGATCTAGATTCCCATGTTTTCGCATGGATATTCAGGCCTGGCTCCAATATCTAATCCTGATATCAGCTCTAACGTAAATGCTTTAAAAAAACTGCTAAAGCAGCCAGTTATTAAAATTTCTCAATGCTTTGACTTTTATAGATTTCTTTTTGTTACTGCAGTGGCGTGGACAAGGAAAAAAAAAATCTAACATACTGGTTTAAATTTTCCATAATGTTTTAAACTTAATGCGAAAGAAAAATTTTGGATCCTTTTAAGACCTTTTTCTCTAATATTGTATTTTGGCAGTTTACTGTAGTAATATGCTATTGAAGTTACTGATGATTGAAATTAGGCTACAGTTTCAGTTCAAAGGCACTAGGAAGATCTATATTTTCTTCTAGCATTTTAAATCAAAGAGTAACTAAAAGGAAAACAAATGCATACATTAAGAAACCGGGCAGACACTGAAACACAAATGTAAACTCTACTCATTCATTAGTTCACAGCCCTGCAGGAAAGGTAGAGACTTGCCTTATGATAAGAGTTAAGGGGAAAAAATGTTTTTAAAAGATGAAAAAGAAACAAAATGAAACTAAAGCTGTAATCATAATTTAAATAACATCTTACCGCTAAAGTAGCACCACCCTCTCCCCCAAAGTAACCTTAAATTTCTTGTGGCAAAAAAAAGGTCCCCTTTCCCCAGAAAGTAGATGACACAGCATGTCGAATTGATTCTACCTGTGGGATGAATACATATGACATCCCACCTTAATTATTCCTACACTTCACAAGAATCTAAACAAAAATGGGGAATATTATCATATTTTAATATCCTAATTATTACTGCATACAATTGCAAAGTTTATTAAAGAACATACCACAAAACAACATTCTACCAAGGCTCCTCTTAATAAATAACACTTTTTTAAATTAAAAAGAACAGCCATTCAATAACCTACTTATATGTGACACTCATTTTAAATCTGTTTCTTCTTTCAAATACTAAGCAAACTGGTTTATCTATATCTTTTCATGAAATTAACACTGAAGTTACAAAATATTTAATTTTTAGACAATGACACAAAGTAAGTGTGAAGAAACCACAGAACTGCTAGGGAGCTAAGAGAAGAGATCTAGATTCCCATGTTTTCGCATGGATATTCAGGCCTGGCTCCAATATCTAATCCTGATATCAGCTCTAACGTAAATGCTTTAAAAAAAAACTGCTAAAGCAGCCAGTTATTAAAATTTCTCAATGCTTTGACTTTTTATAGATTTCTTTTTGTTACTGCAGTGGCGTGGACAAGGAAAAAAAAAAATCTAACATACTGGTTTAAATTTTCCATAATGTTTTAAAGCTTAATGCGAAAGATATTCCTTTTCTATTAAATGGATGGTTAAAGGCTAGACCTGTGGACTTTTTAAAAAGAAGTAGTAGTCATACTTATTTTTCTACTGGTAAAATTAAGATTTCTCTAGAGTAATTACTAACAGTTACATGTGCATCTATAATTACCAAGATATTCTGCTTATACAAAGCTTTTACAAGACATAAGTTCACCTCAAGTCTTCACAGTTTCTAAACAATGCCCCACAGTTATACGCTCTAACTATCTTAAACATCACAAAGAAAACGCTGTCAGTTAAATGCAATTCTTACCTAGAAAATACTCAACATACACAAGGTATTTAGTATCAGTACATCACCTCTGGAATGTACTTTAAACTTATGGACTTATTTTTACCACCACCTTACAAGTACACTACCTTCACTCACTCCCATTCAACACATAACTCTGTAATTATAAACCAATATTTAACTCAACTGACTAAAATAATATTAACTTATTAAATACTCATTTATGAAGTTTTAAAACATGTAGCCAATGTGTTTCAGGGATAACTACATAATTTTAAAACCCATAAAAGATATATATATATTTATATATATAGTGGCTTTAGAGTAGCATAACTTAAAAAAAATAAAAATTTTATAAGCAGCCAACAAAAAACAAACAATTCTATCTAGGACAACTTTTTTTTTTTTTTTTACTATAAAATAAAAATGATTTTTCTTTTACAGGTATGACTGAAACGGATTTGCCAATGGAAGAAATTCAGGGAAGAATATTTTATTTATAAAATAAGATGAAAGGCAAAACAAACCAGTTTAAACACAAAGAATTAAAAGGTGTCTTTCCTGCCTTGGCTGTATTTTCTAGAAAATGGGAGACTCTTCTCAATTAAGAGAGACAGAGCAATTTCCATCAAAATTTAGAAGTCAGACACATAAAAGCATCGTTAATCATGCTTCAACGTGAATTTTAAAAAAATAACACCTACAGAGGCAAATATTAGTGACCAATATTTAGTTTCTTAATTTTCTGCAACTGTGTAACTCCATTATATTTAGGTACAAAGTCAATGTTTCAAGAAACATGAAATTAAACAAAAATTTTGACCTAAGGTCAAAGTGGCAAAAAAGGTCAATAAAGGTCCAGATGAAACATACTTCCAGCTTTTGTTTCTTAAACATGTATACTTCTGAAGACTATCAAACCATGAAGACCAGTAAGCTCACCCATCTCATACTTTAAATGCAATGAATGTTAGTATAAAAATTGGAATACGTTTTAAAAGGCCAGGTGGGTGTTACGATTCAATTGTTCAAGATATGCAGCCCATACATTCATATATACCAGGAAAACAAAGGACAGACAGACCTGCAACTTTCTATGTGTGAAACAGGACTTAATTGTTTTTTCCTATTGTAAATATCCAGTTATCTAAATAAACAGTAGTTGAGAAAACACTAGATTTATGTATACATTTAAATTGTACCTCTCTATAGTATGAACTGCTAAGTTTCCTTGCACAGGATAAACTGAAAATTATGACAATTTGAACAACTACCAGATGTACAATTTTAATGTTATATTAATTAACATATATAGACTAAAAGTTATTAGGCAAATTATTAGTTCCAGTCTTACTCCATGATCTACAACTTGTATTACTTGAAATTACACAAAAGTCTTCAATGTTTTAATGAAAGATTTTGTCCACACACGAGAATATCACTATTTTTTATTTTGACTTTAAGTCTGTAACATTTACTGAAGTAAAGAGTCAATTACAGTTTCAGGCTTTGCAGAACGCTTTCTGTTTAGAGAAGAGAAAAAGAAAACATGAATGTTTTCCTAAAAGACTGAAATGCAAACACTTTACATTATGTAGCAGATCATTCTAAGCAGCCATAGAGTCTAGAAACAGCCAAGGTCTGACATGTTGACTATGTTAAGAGATCAATTAACTCTTGCTTTTTCAGGCTAGGGAAAGGTCAGTTAGAGTGAGCATAAAAGCAGGGAACTCCAACACCCACAGTGATGAAAGAACAAGTGAATGAGGGCTTCCCTGGTGGTCCAATGGGTAAAGAGTCTGCCTTGCAGTGCAAGGGGCACCGGTAAGATCCTAAGAGCCGCTGAGCGGCTGGACTGGTGTGTCTAATTATGAGCCTGTGCTCCAGAGCGCATGTGCCTGGAGCCGGTGCTCTGCAGTGAGAGAGGCCACTGCAATGGGAGGTCCACACAGGCCAAAGAATAAAAAGACGGATGAAAATGAATAAATAAAAGAGACATGATGGGGAAAAGAAAAAAATAGTTAAAAAAAGAATGAACAAATGATAAACTGGACTAGATAATTTTGGACAGGTTAAGTGATCTGCATGCCAGATTTGAACCTCTTGATTCTCTCTTCTGGGGTGTGCTAAAGGTGCAGCTTATTTAGTGAAAATCAGTGCCACAAATCACCTGAAGCAACACCTCAGAGACGACTGGGCAGAAACTAATGGAAACACTGCATTAACGTATCATATTTATTGCAGTTTTGTTCAGCACTCTGAACTATGTGTTTCTAATGAGGAATATCACATTAAACTCTATTAAGTAATGTAACCTAATATCAATAAACCGTTTACTGTGCATACATGTCTAATTTTGTTTTGTTTTTTCAGGGAACTTCCTTGCCAAGCTATTTTTTAAAAATTCACATATATAGACTAAAAGTTATTAGGCAAATTATTAGTTCCAGTCATATTACAGTATTAAAAAAGTTTTTAATGAAAGATTTTGTCCACACACGAGAATATCACTATTTTTTATTTTGACTTTAAGTCTGTAACATTTACTGAAGTAAAGAGTCAATTACAGTTTCAGGCTTTGCAGAACGCTTTCTGTTTAGAGAAGAGAAAAAGAAAACATGAATGTTTTCCTAAAAGACTGAAATGCAAACACTTTACATTATGTAGCAGATCATTCTAAGCAGCCATAGAGTCTAGAAACAGCCAAGGTCTGACATGTTGACTATGTTAAGAGATCAATTAACTCTTGCTTTTTCAGGCTAGGGAAAGGTCAGTTAGAGTGAGCATAAAAGCAGGGAACTCCAACACCCACAGTGATGAAAGAACAAGTGAATGAGGGCTTCCCTGGTGGTCCAATGGGTAAAGAGTCTGCCTTGCAGTGCAAGGGGCACCGGTAAGATCCTAAGAGCCGCTGAGCGGCTGGACTGGTGTGTCTAATTATGAGCCTGTGCTCCAGAGCGCATGTGCCTGGAGCCGGTGCTCTGCAGTGAGAGAGGCCACTGCAATGGGAGGTCCACACAGGCCAAAGAATAAAAAGACGGATGAAAATGAATAAATAAAAGAGACATGATGGGGAAAAGAAAAAAATAGTTAAAAAAAGAATGAACAAATGATAAACTGGACTAGATAATTTTGGACAGGTTAAGTGATCTGCATGCCAGATTTGAACCTCTTGATTCTCTCTTCTGGGGTGTGCTAAAGGTGCAGCTTATTTAGTGAAAATCAGTGCCACAAATCACCTGAAGCAACACCTCAGAGACGACTGGGCAGAAACTAATGGAAACACTGCATTAACGTATCATATTTATTGCAGTTTTGTTCAGCACTCTGAACTATGTGTTTCTAATGAGGAATATCACATTAAACTCTATTAAGTAATGTAACCTAATATCAATAAACCGTTTACTGTGCATACATGTCTATATTTATAGCCATTTACTGTTTTCACAATATAGCAGGCTAATT
The DNA here is from genome assembly GCA_022376925.1 of Tragulus kanchil. Taxonomy (NCBI): domain Eukaryota; kingdom Metazoa; phylum Chordata; class Mammalia; order Artiodactyla; family Tragulidae; genus Tragulus; species Tragulus kanchil. Next base: position 47,221,842 of record JAIOJX010000029.1, on the reverse strand, counting down.
CTAGTACACACATATTGGCTTCTCCAATGTTCAGTTGCATGTATTTTTTTAAAAAATACATTACTTTAAAATGGGCATTCTAAAAACTATATCCAAGTACCTTGTCAAATTATTCGCTTGTCTGTTTTAGGTCCACATAGTTTCTTTTTCTTTCTTTTTTTTTTTTTTAGCTTCATGCCATGACCTCTTTCTTAGTTATTTATTATTTCCATCCACCTTTATTCTTTGGCCTGTGTGGACCTCCCACTGCAGTGGCCTTTCCTATTGCAGAGCACTGGCTCCGGGCACATGTGCTCCAGAGCACTGGCTGGTAATTGGACACACCCGCCCATGTGCGATCTTCCCGGGCCAGGATGCCCCTTGCACTGCAAGGCAGACTCTTTACCCACTGGACCACCAGTGAAGCCCAGCCACATAAGTTTCTTAAAAGTGACTAAAAACAGAGACCTCACGTAAATAATCCTGATTTCTGGTTTCTCCTTTGATACAAGATTCAGAAACAATGGGTCCTCTTTCCCCAAAGTAACTAGAAACAGGGTAGCAGCCATCCACTCAGACAACTCACTGCTCCATTTTGCCCCTGCACACCAATGCCTATTTTTCTCCTACACTGAGGTCAACCATCTTGTCATTTATCATCATACCTGCCTTGTTACTTTTCTTACTAACTGCAAAGTTAGGAGGAAAATACCTTCATTGAAAGTGGAAAATTCAAAGATCTAGAAGAATTCATGTTTCTCTGAACCAATTTGCTTTGTTCAATTAATACTGCATGCATGGTTTCCTTAGGCATATGAAAAGGTTTTCATGTCTAACATCTAAATGCTGGGGAATGTAAAAATTTGTATACTTATAATATGCTATTGATTTCTCCTCCCAAAATATATAAAGGTTAGGTTAAAGCTCGAAGATTATATAACACAAAAATATTAAAACTTAGACTTTTGAGTTAAATGTAGGCTAATGTCTATGTACTCAAAGTGGGAAAAATATAAGCTTACTATTTCCTATCACTTTAGGAGCCCCACAGTTGTACAGTCAGTTTAAATAAGTCGAACAGTACTTGATGCAGGGAAGGGAGAATAAACAAGCTCCAAGTTCATTGCATGTATTCATGTTTTTTAAAAAATACATTACTTTAAAATGGGCATTCTAAAAACTATATCCAAGTACCTTGTCAAATTATTCGCTTGTCTGTTTTAGGTCCACATAGTTTCTTTTTCTTTTTTTTTTTTTTAGCTTCATGCCATGACCTCTTTCTTAGTTATTTATTATTTCCATCCACCTTTATTCTTTGGCCTGTGTGGACCTCCCACTGCAGTGGCCTTTCCTATTGCAGAGCACTGGCTCCGGGCACATGTGCTCCAGAGCACTGGCTGGTAATTGGACACACCCGCCCATGTGCGATCTTCCCGGGCCAGGATGCCCCTTGCACTGCAAGGCAGACTCTTTACCCACTGGACCACCAGTGAAGCCCAGCCACATAAGTTTCTTAAAAGTGACTAAAAACAGAGACCTCACGTAAATAATCCTGATTTCTGGTTTCTCCTTTGATACAAGATTCAGAAACAATGGGTCCTCTTTCCCCAAAGTAACTAGAAACAGGGTAGCAGCCATCCACTCAGACAACTCACTGCTCCATTTTGCCCCTGCACACCAATGCCTATTTTTCTCCTACACTGAGGTCAACCATCTTGTCATTTATCATCATACCTGCCTTGTTACTTTTCTTACTAACTGCAAAGTTAGGAGGAAAATACCTTCATTGAAAGTGGAAAATTCAAAGATCTAGAAGAATTCATGTTTCTCTGAACCAATTTGCTTTGTTCAATTAATACTGCATGCATGGTTTCCTTAGGCATATGAAAAGGTTTTCATGTCTAACATCTAAATGCTGGGGAATGTAAAAATTTGTATACTTATAATATGCTATTGATTTCTCCTCCCAAAATATATAAAGGTTAGGTTAAAGCTCGAAGATTATATAACACAAAAATATTAAAACTTAGACTTTTGAGTTAAATGTAGGCTAATGTCTATGTACTCAAAGTGGGAAAAATATAAGCTTACTATTTCCTATCACTTTAGGAGCCCCACAGTTGTACAGTCAGTTTAAATAAGTCGAACAGTACTTGATGCAGGGAAGGGAGAGAATAAACAAGCTCCAGCCCAGGACTCCCTGACATCCTGACTTCCCTGGGATATGTAACAACACACTTAAACTATTCAGTAGTGAAAACTAGCCCCCAAAGGAGAGAGAAAGATAGGGAAGTTTTCTGTAACTGATGACTGAGGAAATCAATGTTACTGGGGCAACATTCATGAAAGAAAAAAGAATCAGCTGGGAGTCTTACCAGGCAAATCAATTATCATCTCACTAGAAGAACTAGTGCAAAGATCAAGGAATTAAGATAGTAATGCCCTATTATACATTTAGAAAGAACAAAATAAACTAAAAATAAATTCTACTACTCAGGAAGGCTAAACAAATTGGAAGACTTGGAAGTTTCTTTAGCCAGATTTTAATTACTCAAATTCTAACTACATGAGGACTTCAATATTTAAATAATTATCATGTTAACTAAATTTCCTTTAAATGCAGCAAATTTGAAAATCTCATTGCCTTTGGCTCATGGGACTCAAAGATAGTTCTTACCTTCTCCCTGTCTTTGGCCTTACTTTCCCCTTTGAAGTCCGTGGCCTCTCTAATTTCATCAAGGACTGCCGTAGGCTCTCTTCAGTATAGGCAAGATACACATGGGAAAGGTCCACTTCAAATGGCTATGTAAAGGAAATAAGACATTCTAGCACACAGATCTGAGGGGAGATTTAAAATACTGAATAAACTCCTAGAAAAAGTCAAAGACAAAACCAAATAAATATCTAAAGATATCTTCCTAATGCCATATATTTCAAATGTATTCACCAACCATTAGAAGCCCTGACACACTATGAATCCCTTAGCAGTAAAGAACAACTCTTGATGTTTCCCTAAAGCTGCTGCTTCTTGCTGACCTAAGCCTAGGCCCAGTTTTGTAAGGGACAGACATAGTCTAGTCTCTAACCAAATTCCCCAGACCCAGAGAGATGGTGAAAAGAGTTTGAGGAGGACTCCATGTCCCTCTTGTGGTATAGAAATGATAAGGTGCAGTCGTGGCTATAGGTGAGTAGAACTGTCCTAATGACCTGATTCTGGAGCCTCTATTCTCAAAAGATTAGCCTATTTTTCAGCAGAGCTGATTAACAGATACCATAATACATTTAGCAACAACATTCCTATAAAGAACCAACTATCCTTTCTTTAAAATAAAAAGGCACTCTTACATCTTTCTCCTTTTTATCGGGAACTGGAGTCTGCTTTCTCATGTTATTTCCTGTGTAGGCAACACATTTCTCAAAAGGAAAAGCAGAAGAACAGCATAACTGAATCCTTTCTTAAATCAATGTTACTGGGGCAACATTCATGAAAGAAAAAAGAATCAGCTGGGAGTCTTACCAGGCAAATCAATTATCATCTCACTAGAAGAACTAGTGCAAAGATCAAGGAATTAAGATAGTAATGCCCTATTATACATTTAGAAAGAACAAAATAAACTAAAAATAAATTCTACTACTCAGGAAGGCTAAACAAATTGGAAGACTTGGAAGTTTCTTTAGCCAGATTTTAATTACTCAAATTCTAACTACATGAGGACTTCAATATTTAAATAATTATCATGTTAACTAAATTTCCTTTAAATGCAGCAAATTTGAAAATCTCATTGCCTTTGGCTCATGGGACTCAAAGATAGTTCTTACCTTCTCCCTGTCTTTGGCCTTACTTTCCCCTTTGAAGTCCGTGGCCTCTCTAATTTCATCAAGGACTGCCGTAGGCTCTCTTCAGTATAGGCAAGATACACATGGGAAAGGTCCACTTCAAATGGCTATGTAAAGGAAATAAGACATTCTAGCACACAGATCTGAGGGGAGATTTAAAATACTGAATAAACTCCTAGAAAAAGTCAAAGACAAAACCAAATAAATATCTAAAGATATCTTCCTAATGCCATATATTTCAAATGTATTCACCAACCATTAGAAGCCCTGACACACTATGAATCCCTTAGCAGTAAAGAACAACTCTTGATGTTTCCCTAAAGCTGCTGCTTCTTGCTGACCTAAGCCTAGGCCCAGTTTTGTAAGGGACAGACATAGTCTAGTCTCTAACCAAATTCCCCAGACCCAGAGAGATGGTGAAAAGAGTTTGAGGAGGACTCCATGTCCCTCTTGTGGTATAGAAATGATAAGGTGCAGTCGTGGCTATAGGTGAGTAGAACTGTCCTAATGACCTGATTCTGGAGCCTCTATTCTCAAAAGATTAGCCTATTTTTCAGCAGAGCTGATTAACAGATACCATAATACATTTAGCAACAACATTCCTATAAAGAACCAACTATCCTTTCTTTAAAATAAAAAGGCACTCTTACATCTTTCTCCTTTTTATCGGGAACTGGAGTCTGCTTTCTCATGTTATTTCCTGTGTAGGCAACACATTTCTCAAAAAAAGGAAAAAAGAGACAGAGGAGAATTATCTTAATTAGCAATTAATACTATGAATGAGGCAAATTACTATGATATATTCTGATAGTACACTCATAAAACATGATTACAATACTGGACCAGAAAGGGAACCAGCAATTCAGGTCATTCAGTTCTACACACCTACCTATACCATCTCTATTATACTCTATTATAATTTTTTAAACATCTTATCCACCCCAGTGGATTCTCATTTGATTCATCCTCTAGATAATCTCTCCCCACTATAGCCAACACACCACCATCTACGGGAAGTATTCTGTTAAAAGTATGTCATAAAAGGATGAAGGTTAATACTCACTAGCTGCCACTCTCCTATGTCTTCATTCCAATGGACATAGTTTTCAATCATTTCCTTTTAAAAGAGTCAAAGATGACCTACTTTTAATATTTAGTAACATTTAAAATACTGAATTAAACATGGAACTAAAATCTTATTAACTGAAAAAGTTAAGTCTCAAAATATATATATTGCATGATGCCCTTTTTTGGGCTTCCCAGGTAGCTCAGTGGTAAACAATCCGCCAGCCAATTCAGGAGACGTGGAAGAATGTGGGTTTTATCCATGGGTCGGGAAGATCCCCTGGAGAAGGAAATAGCAATCTGTTCCAGTATTCTTGCCTGAAAAAATCCATGGACAGAGGAGTCTGGCGGATGACAGTACACAGGATTGCAAGGAGTCAGCAACTGAGCAACTGAGCAACTGAGCATGTATGCATGCTGCCACTTTTATAATTTTAAAAATATACACTTCAAGGAAAAAATACACATATATACATTTCCACGGAATCTAATTAGAAGCAATTAAACCACATAAAAATTAAAAAGCAAGGAAATGAAGAACACAGGATTCAGGGTGGTGGATACCTTGAATTTGAAGAGGTAAAGAAATGGAAGAGGGGAGAGGGAAACCATTTGGTTAAAGATAGGTCATTATCAATGGTTCTAGCTTTTATTTTAGGTGAAAAGTTAACTACAAAATAACTAAATAAAAGTGGGCCATTCAAGGACCATCAAGGACAGTGTACTGTGAGCCAAATATTAATTGTGAAGTCCAAAGGAAAAAAAGATACTAATGTTTATATTTAAACAAATTTCTTCAAGTTGTATAATAGATTCAAAAGAAAATTTAAAAATCAATGTAAACATTTACTAAAAAATGTACTGGAAAGATACATACTTGGGGAAAAGAGCAATAGAGCCGAGATTTTAAAGTTATACTAGTATTTAGAGTTAGCATCCATTTAGAGATGGTAGTGATCATTGCACAATCCTATTAATGTGAACCACATTCTTAAAAAAGTTAAAATGGGGGCTTCTCAGGCTTCCTTGATGGACCAGTGGGAAAGAGTCCTCCTTGCAGTGCAAGGGGCACCAGTTCGATCCCTGGCCTGGGAAGATCCCACATGCCACGGAGCAGCTGGACGGGTGTGTCCAATTTCAAGCCAGCACTTTGGAGCACATGCACTCAGAGAGAGCCAGAGCTTTGCAACAAGAGAGGCCACTGTGATGGGAGGCCCACATAGGCCAAAGAATAAAGATGAAGGAGGGGGCTTCCCTGGTGGTCTAGTGGGTAAGGACGCCGCCTTTCAGTGAAAGGGGTGCCAGTTCGATCCCTGGCCTGGGAAGATCCCAAACGCCGTGGAGCGGCTGGACCGGTGTGTCCAACTACCGAGCTGGAGCTCTGGAGCCTATGCGCCCAGAGCCGGTGCTCTAAGATGAGAGAGGTCACTGTGATGGGTGGCCCACACAGGCCAAAGAACAAAGATAAATAAATGAAAGACTAATAGAAGTGGCCAAAAAAAAAAAAAGATTGAGGAAAATAAATGGATAAAAAATCAATAAAAGAGGCCAAAATTAAAAAAGAAAATATCTGGGAACATACATATCTGTAAACAACAAAACTCTGTAAAAGTTAAAAGCAAAATAAAGGTTTTTAAAAAAAAAAGAAAATCCTAAACAATAAAAAAAACGGGGGCTTCCCCGGTGGTCCAGTGGGTAAAGGGTACACCTTGCAGTACAAGGGGCACCGGTTTGATCCCTGGCATGCTTGCCGTGAAGCGGCTGGACTGATGTGTCCAATTAGGAGCCAGGGCTCTGAAGCACATGCGCCCAGAGTCGGGGCTCTACAATGAGAGAGGCCACAGTGATGGGAGGCCCACACAAGCCAAACAATAAAAGATGGTTGAAAATAAGTGAACAGGGCTTCCCTGGTGGTCCAGCGGGTAAGGACACCGCCCTGCAGTGCAAGGGGCGCCAGTTCGATCCCTGGCCTGGGAAGATCCCACGTGCCGCAGAGCGGCTGGACTGATGTGTCCAATTACCAAGCCGGAGCTCTGGAGCCCATGCGCCCAGAGCTGGTGCTCTGCGACGACAGAGGCCACTGCGATGGGAGGCCCACAGGAGCCAAAGAACAAAGACGGATGCAAACAGAGAAATGAAAGACCAATAGAAGTGGCCTGCCCGTCCCCCTCCCTCCCCACCCCACCCCCCAAAAGATAAATAAATAAAATAAATGTAAAAAAAAAAAAAAGAAAGAAAATAAGTGAACAGAAGACCAATAAAAGAGGCCAAAAAAAAAAAAAGTGAAAATGGTAAATTTTAAGCTACATCTATTTCACCACCCCACCTTAAGCATACAGAATTAGCATCCATAAACAGGAAAAAAGTCAGCACAGGAGTTCTGTTTATCCCATTCACAGGATAAAGAATGTTGAAAGAATAAATAGTACCTGTACCTTTACATGAATTACATGAATTTGGCTCTTCTAAGGAATGAGAAACTCTTATTCAGATACTTATTTCTCAAACACAGAATAATATATAAGAAAAGTTAACAGCTGGAGTGTAATGCAAGTAAGAATTAAAGAAAATTTTATCATTGACAACTGAAATGTAAATATTTACTGCTAATTAAATTAGAAATTATACTTTAGTCCTTAACTCCAGCCAAGTGACCTAATATTTAAGAAAGAGAACTTCCAACTTACTTGATAATCCTGAGGTATAAAGTTATCAATAATAAGCATCTGAAGTCGAAGCTCCCGGCTAAGTTGTCGAATGTTCTCCAGGAGGCCTTCAATTTCCCTCTGATGCTCTTGCTGGAGATCAGCCATCTACCAGAATCAATAAAAATACTAAGGACAAATAAGGCTTTAAATACAAAACAATTCCATCTGACAAAGGGCTGTAATCTAAGAAACCTTGTAAGAGTTTCACCCAGTTCTTTCACAAAAACAATGGCCATAAAAATCTATCACTTCACTCTCTACTCCACATTAGTAGTTAAGGCTGGAAATAAACAATTTGTACTAGCTTAACAGTTGGAATTAAAAATTGCACATAAAGGTGAAAATTTTATCTTTTTTAAATTGTAAGCACATTTTCTGACTCTTAATCATACTTAATCAAAGAAATTCTTTTCTAAAAATTTCAAATTATAAAAATAGGTAATTTCTAAACAGCCAACCTCTGACTTCGCAGCCATCAGCATAGTCCAAACTTTCTTTTCTGCACCACCCCAGATATAATAAAATAAATGTAACAGGAGCCAAAGAACAAAGACGGATGCAAACAGAGAAATGAAAGACCAATAGAAGTGGCCTGCTTGTCCCCTCCTCCCACCCCACCCCCAAAAGATAAATAAATAAAATAAATGTAAAAAAAAAAAGAAAGAAAATAAGTGAACAGAAGACCAATAAAAGAGGCCAAAAAAAAAAAAAGTGAAAATGGTAAATTTTAAGCTACATCTATTTCACCACCCCACCTTAAGCATACAGAATTAGCATCCATAAACAGGAAAAAAGTCAGCACAGGAGTTCTGTTTATCCCATTCACAGGATAAAGAATGTTGAAAGAATAAATAGTACCTGTACCTTTACATGAATTACATGAATTTGGCTCTTCTAAGGAATGAGAAACTCTTATTCAGATACTTATTTCTCAAACACAGAATAATATATAAGAAAAGTTAACAGCTGGAGTGTAATGCAAGTAAGAATTAAAGAAAATTTTATCATTGACAACTGAAATGTAAATATTTACTGCTAATTAAATTAGAAATTATACTTTAGTCCTTAACTCCAGCCAAGTGACCTAATATTTAAGAAAGAGAACTTCCAACTTACTTGATAATCCTGAGGTATAAAGTTATCAATAATAAGCATCTGAAGTCGAAGCTCCCGGCTAAGTTGTCGAATGTTCTCCAGGAGGCCTTCAATTTCCCTCTGATGCTCTTGCTGGAGATCAGCCATCTACCAGAATCAATAAAAATACTAAGGACAAATAAGGCTTTAAATACAAAACAATTCCATCTGACAAAGGGCTGTAATCTAAGAAACCTTGTAAGAGTTTCACCCAGTTCTTTCACAAAAACAATGGCCATAAAAATCTATCACTTCACTCTCTACTCCACATTAGTAGTTAAGGCTGGAAATAAACAATTTGTACTAGCTTAACAGTTGGAATTAAAAATTGCACATAAAGGTGAAAATTTTATCTTTTTTAAATTGTAAGCACATTTTCTGACTCTTAATCATACTTAATCAAAGAAATTCTTTTCTAAAAATTTCAAATTATAAAAATAGGTAATTTCTAAACAGCCAACCTCTGACTTCGCAGCCATCAGCATAGTCCAAACTTTCTTTAATTTCTTGGTCTTTCCTTGTGCTTCTTCTTGCAAACTGGTATACTTTTCTTCAATATCCAAGCGTTCTTGCTATGACAAAAAGTGGTCAACTTCAGAATAACTGTCTTCATTAATTTAACAAATGATATAAATGTTTATTTAGCAACTACTATCTTTCTAAACAATCCAATGATAGGCTTTAACATTTTATTAAGATTACAGACTTCAGTTTTTCACTAGAAAAGTTAAATACCTTAAGTGAAACATCAACCAAAAACAAAAATTCACATTACCTCTTTTTCCTCAAGTTCTCTGCGAAGTTGCTCTGCTCTTTTCCTCCTTTCTTCCAGTTCCATGTTGGATTCTTCAAGAAGTTTCTCTTGTTCCTCAGCTTTTGCCAGCAAATCAACACCACCAACAATTACCTTCTTCTCCAGTGCTGACAATTTCTCTAGCAAAGACTGATGCTCTTGTCTGTTAATTAAAATGAGAATATGCAATGTTCATCAATTATATACTAGTCTATTAAATTTATCCAAATTTAACAAGAATTTAGATAGAAAATTTCAAAATAGGAATGTAACTACGTAACATCTTTCTCAAACTACACAACTGGGTAGTATTAGTTTTAACTGTTATTGAATTTTCTTGCTTATACATACTATGAAACTCAGAATTAAATCAATGATATTATTTTAACTGTTCAATTGAATTTTCTTGCTTATACATCCTATTAGAAAACATCCAGAAATTTAAATCATGAATCCACTGCAATTCAGTAATACTCACTGGGCCTTAAGAGATCTTTTTCCGTTTTCAAGTTCAAAAACAATGGCCAATAAAAATCTATCACTTCACTCTCCTACTCCACACTCCACTAGTAGTTAAGGCTGGAAATAAACAATTTGTACTAGCTTAACAGTTGGAATTAAAAATTGCACATAAAGGTGAAAATTTTATCTTTTTTAAATTGTAAGCACATTTTCTGACTCTTAATCATACTTAATCAAAGAAATTCTTTTCTAAAAATTTCAAATTATAAAAATAGGTAATTTCTAAACAGCCAACCTCTGACTTCGCAGCCATCAGCATAGTCCAAACTTTCTTTAATTTCTTGGTCTTTCCTTGTGCTTCTTCTTGCAAACTGGTATACTTTTCTTCAATATCCAAGCGTTCTTGCTATGACAAAAAGTGGTCAACTTCAGAATAACTGTCTTCATTAATTTAACAAATGATATAAATGTTTATTTAGCAACTACTATCTTTCTAAACAATCCAATGATAGGCTTTAACATTTTATTAAGATTACAGACTTCAGTTTTTCACTAGAAAAGTTAAATACCTTAAGTGAAACATCAACCAAAAACAAAAATTCACATTACCTCTTTTTCCTCAAGTTCTCTGCGAAGTTGCTCTGCTCTTTTCCTCCTTTCTTCCAGTTCCATGTTGGATTCTTCAAGAAGTTTCTCTTGTTCCTCAGCTTTTGCCAGCAAATCAACACCACCAACAATTACCTTCTTCTCCAGTGCTGACAATTTCTCTAGCAAAGACTGATGCTCTTGTCTGTTAATTAAAATGAGAATATGCAATGTTCATCAATTATATACTAGTCTATTAAATTTATCCAAATTTAACAAGAATTTAGATAGAAAATTTCAAAATAGGAATGTAACTACGTAACATCTTTCTCAAACTACACAACTGGGTAGTATTAGTTTTAACTGTTATTGAATTTTCTTGCTTATACATCCTATGAGAAAACATCCAGAAATTTAAATCATGAATCCACTGCAATTCAGTAATACTCACTGGGCCTTAAGAAGATCTTTTTCCCGTTTTTCTAACTCAGCTCTAGCCTTGTTTCTTTCTTCTTCTTCCATGTCAAGCTTTGTTTCAAGTGCTTTTCTCTCTTCATCAATTTTTGCTTGCATTTCAACCATCTTATCTGGGGAAACTTTCTTTTTACCTATTTGAGTCATTTAATTGCAACAATCATTTGAGAGTCAGTGTTTCAAGCATACACATTACCTTCAACACGAAAGATACACTCATCAAGAACACAAAATTAAATGTCAACATTTTAAGGAAATCAACTGAATAATATATTTCTATTTATTATGTTCCTACAAGTTTTTAACTGCTAAATTCAAACTGTTGTTGAATTTAGCAATGATAACTAAGAACAAAAATAAGTCAAAGAGGGCTTCCCTGGTGGTCCAGTGGGTAAAGAGTCTGCCTTGCAGTGCAAGGGGCACTGGTTCGATCCCTGGCCTGGGAAGATCCCACGTGCCGTGGAGCAGCTGGACCAGACTGTCCAATTATCAGCCAGCACTCTAGAGCACATGCGCCCAGAGCCAGTGCTCTGCAACAAGAAAGGCGGCTGCAATGGGAGGCCCACACGGACCAAAGAATAAAGATGGATGAAAAATATATAAATAAAAAACAGTAAAAGAGGCCAAAATTAAAAAAAATAAAAGAGGCATACAAGAGAAAAGCAATAAAAAAAGAAAAAGAACGATAAACAGGAAAATGAAATAAACAAAAAGCAAAGATCTCTGTGCATCCCCAAGTAACATATATTATCAAAAAAGCAATCTGATTATATTTGGTTCCTTTTTTCTGATAACCAGGTACAAAATCAAATCGCTTCTCAAAACACCTTCCCCACCAAATTTTTTAAAATAAAAGAATAAATAAGTTACCCATAGACCTGGAAGAACTTATAGCAAGTAGTTTTTAATATGCTGAACATATCTTCAGAGCTTTTCTAAAATTTTATTGATAAAGTAACTTGAAAGTATTTTATTTCATAATATATTTTTAAAGGAAGTAATTCTATACTAATTATGTAACAGTTACATAATAATTAACCAGGCATTTTTTAGTTGCTGAGTTGTCATGATATATTATCAAATCTTAAATGAACAACTAAAATAGATTGTTACAATGTCAAGTTCAGGATTCCAAATCTCCCCTAAGTCAGATTAAACATTCCAAGTATCAAATATAAGTAGAAATATTACCAAATAAGTTAGAAATAAAATTTTGAAATTACTGTATTTTGATTATGTCTAGTACAGTGTTTTTCATACATATAATAAATGTTCATTAAAGGTCTAATGAATTTCAGAATCATGAAGTTAAAATGAAAAAGAAAAAAAGAAAAACTAGCTTATTAAACTTGCTATGAAACTGAATCAAAGACATTCATTTCTTGTAATACAATTTCTTTGAAAGGTACTTTCCTTTAGAAAAACAATCAAATTTTTCGTAGAACTGATCTGAGGCTCTCCTGAAAGCTATCATTTTTAACTTCCTTCCCAAAGGACCACAGGAGAATGCCGAAGTTTATTAACTGTTAATGTCTCCACCCAAAAGCTAACCCCTCATGCTGACAAGGAACAAGAACTGAAAAATAAAGAGCATGGAGATATATATCTGAAAAAACTCTCTTGGGAACCACGAGACGATGAATCATTCACAGGCTTTAATTCTTTGGGTTAAAATCATATAAAACCTCCAAATGCTTAAAATACATCATCCTTCATTTCTTTAGAAATATAAGTCCAAAGCAAACTAAAGCCACAAGACAAGTAAGTTAAACAAAAGAGTAAACAAAAGCACTGATCCAAATTCATGCTTTGGTGTGGTGTGATTCATTGCATCCCAGAGTTAGTCTGTAGACCTGGCTCTGTCAATTTTTTTGACACAATCATCTGTACAGAACATGAACTATATTGTTAAAAAATAATTTTAAAAAGATAACTTTAAAGAAAAAAAAAAGAACTCCTATTTCCAATGAATTCCTAGAAAGGATTTCCCATCAGTAATACTATTTCTTAGAAAATTGAGGGGAGAAAGTATATGTTCAGGTATTAATTTATGACTTTTTTCCACTCCAAAACTATATATAAAGAAAAAATGACAAATGAACAACTAATTAGTAACAGTTACATAATAATTAACCAGGCATTTTTAGTTGCTGAGTTGTCATGATATATTATCAAATCTTAAATGAACAACTAAAATAGATTGTTACAATGTCAAGTTCAGGATTCCAAATCTCCCCTAAGTCAGATTAAACATTCCAAGTATCAAATATAAGTAGAAATATTACCAAATAAGTTAGAAATAAAATTTTGAAATTACTGTATTTTGATTATGTCTAGTACAGTGTTTTTCATACATATAATAAATGTTCATTAAAGGTCTAATGAATTTCAGAATCATGAAGTTAAAATGAAAAAGAAAAAAAGAAAAACTAGCTTATTAAACTTGCTATGAAACTGAATCAAAGACATTCATTTCTTGTAATACAATTTCTTTGAAAGGTACTTTCCTTTAGAAAAACAATCAAATTTTTCGTAGAACTGATCTGAGGCTCTCCTGAAAGCTATCATTTTTAACTTCCTTCCCAAAGGACCACAGGAGAATGCCGAAGTTTATTAACTGTTAATGTCTCCACCCAAAAGCTAACCCCTCATGCTGACAAGGAACAAGAACTGAAAAATAAAGAGCATGGAGATATATATCTGAAAAAACTCTCTTGGGAACCACGAGACGATGAATCATTCACAGGCTTTAATTCTTTGGGTTAAAATCATATAAAACCTCCAAATGCTTAAAATACATCATCCTTCATTTCTTTAGAAATATAAGTCCAAAGCAAACTAAAGCCACAAGACAAGTAAGTTAAACAAAAGAGTAAACAAAAGCACTGATCCAAATTCATGCTTTGGTGTGGTGTGATTCATTGCATCCCAGAGTTAGTCTGTAGACCTGGCTCTGTCAATTTTTTTGACACAATCATCTGTACAGAACATGAACTATATTGTTAAAAAATAATTTTAAAAAGATAACTTTAAAGAAAAAAAAAAGAACTCCTATTTCCAATGAATTCCTAGAAAGGATTTCCCATCAGTAATACTATTTCTTAGAAAATTGAGGGGAGAAAGTATATGTTCAGGTATTAATTTATGACTTTTTTCCACTCCAAAACTATATATAAAGAAAAAATGACAAATATGTTCAGATAAAAAAAAGTTTGTGTGAAAACTGTATGTGTCTAGAAGAAATGGTCTCATCAACACATGTACATTCATTTTTCAGGCTTCTAGGTTGCAACTGTTTTGTTAGTTAAAAACATAGTTTCTAAACCTATTAAAAAGCAGCAAAATTTTAAAAATTATATGTAGAGACACAAAAGCATATGCCTACTGATGAATTACTACTGTGCCTGAACTGCATCACTTACTCAAAATATTACTCAGGTAATATATTCAAATTGATGTTTTAACCCCCAAAATCTTCTTGTGCTCTTCTCACAGCATTTTCATAAAAATGACCATGTACACATAGCTAGTTTCAGTTTCAAAAGTTTGGTATCTTAAGTAATGTATTATTTTAGCCAGAATTAGTCTGATGAATCATATTTCTCACCCAAATTATATTTTAAGCTAAATGTGAATCTGTACCACCTGTCCTAACCAGGCACTGGAAAATGTGATCATGAAAAGTCACTTTCAGATTTTCTAAGATCAAAAAAAATATTAATGAACCAAACCAATCAATCAAGAAAAAGAAAAAAAAACTTCATAAATTACAAAACTTCAGCACAAAATTTCAGGTAAAAAACTCTAAAAAGAACAGCAATGCCATAGACTATTTAACTAAGTCAAAGAGGAGTGGTAATATTTTAATTTCCATCTATCATGTGCAAAATGGTGAATAATAATTGGGAACCAAGCGATGAATCATCCGCTTATTTTGTTTTTGCTTAAAATACATCATCCTTCATTTCTTTAGAAATATAAGTCCAAAGCAAACTAAAGCCACAAGACAAGTAAGTTAAACAAAAGAGTAAACAAAAGCACTGATCCAAATTCATGCTTTGGTGTGGTGTGATTCATTGCATCCCAGAGTTAGTCTGTAGACCTGGCTCTGTCAATTTTTTTGACACAATCATCTGTACAGAACATGAACTATATTGTTAAAAAATAATTTTAAAAAAGATAACTTTAAAGAAAAAAAAAAGAACTCCTATTTCCAATGAATTCCTAGAAAGGATTTCCCATCAGTAATACTATTTCTTAGAAAATTGAGGGGAGAAAGTATATGTTCAGGTATTAATTTATGACTTTTTTCCACTCCAAAACTATATATAAAGAAAAAATGACAAATATGTTCAGATAAAAAAAAGTTTGTGTGAAAACTGTATGTGTCTAGAAGAAATGGTCTCATCAACACATGTACATTCATTTTTCAGGCTTCTAGGTTGCAACTGTTTTGTTAGTTAAAAACATAGTTTCTAAACCTATTAAAAAGCAGCAAAATTTTAAAAATTATATGTAGAGACACAAAAGCATATGCCTACTGATGAATTACTACTGTGCCTGAACTGCATCACTTACTCAAAATATTACTCAGGTAATATATTCAAATTGATGTTTTAACCCCCAAAATCTTCTTGTGCTCTTCTCACAGCATTTTCATAAAAATGACCATGTACACATAGCTAGTTTCAGTTTCAAAAGTTTGGTATCTTAAGTAATGTATTATTTTAGCCAGAATTAGTCTGATGAATCATATTTCTCACCCAAATTATATTTTAAGCTAAATGTGAATCTGTACCACCTGTCCTAACCAGGCACTGGAAAATGTGATCATGAAAAGTCACTTTCAGATTTTCTAAGATCAAAAAAAATATTAATGAACCAAACCAATCAATCAAGAAAAAGAAAAAAAAACTTCATAAATTACAAAACTTCAGCACAAAATTTCAGGTAAAAAACTCTAAAAAGAACAGCAATGCCATAGACTATTTAACTAAGTCAAAGAGGAGTGGTAATATTTTAATTTCCATCTATCATGTGCTTTAATCAAAAGTGAGAAGGTGAACTTCGGCACAATGAAGTTAAAGGGAAGAATTTCAGGAAGTGTTAACTGAATTAATTTCATTTTCATAATGAACATGAGTACCCATGGCCATATATAACCAAGCATTTGATTCCTTGCTTTTAAAAAAAAGGAGAAAAATGCTTGAATATGAAACCATTTATATTTCTGATATCTGTGGCTTACTGAGTCACTAAGAATTTACAAAAATGATTATGCCATGTGGTCCTGGTGATAGATTTATATTGTTTATTTTGTTAATTAGTCTAGAATATCCAGTGTGTTTTTCACTGTCACTCTAGTATTTCTGAACTGTTTCCTTAAGAAGATTATTTGGAAACCAATATGCTCCTAATATCTTCATTAATAAAAACTGAAATAAGATTTTTAAAAAAGAATTTAATAAAAAAGGAAAAAATTTTTTAAAAAGCTTAAGCTGAAAGATACTTTACAAATACAAGACAGATATACTTACCGTGTAAAAAAAAAATCATTAAATAAAAAAAGTGTACTGTGGTTAAATAATAAAACTCTTTAATAGTTTAAATAGTTGTACTATGTGGAATGCAAATCAATCACACCAACCTGCTTGATCTTTCAATAAGAAGTAGTAAGCAAATCGTAGACAGGAAGCATATGCACAGAGTTGAAGAGGGAAAAAAGAAAAAATCATTATTTCTTTTGTAAAACAAAGAAAAATGTATACTAGTATTTATGTACAGGGTAAATACAGGAACAAATTATTATAAAAACTGAAATAGAGCAGTTTTAAGCAAAAATAAAAATATATTCAACATATTCAGGGAGAATAATTTAAGCAAGGATAGTAAGATTAATTTAGTTGAAGATTATACTTCTAATCAACCTTAAAGCTCAAACACTGACTCCAAACTTGCAAATATAACAGTTCAGCACAAAATTTCAGGTAAAAAACTCTAAAAAGAACAGCAATGCCATAGACTATTTAACTAAGTCAAAGAGGAGTGGTAATATTTTAATTTCCATCTATCATGTGCTTTAATCAAAAGTGAGAAGGTGAACTTCGGCACAATGAAGTTAAAGGGAAGAATTTCAGGAAGTGTTAACTGAATTAATTTCATTTTCATAATGAACATGAGTACCCATGGCCATATATAACCAAGCATTTGATTCCTTGCTTTTAAAAAAAAGGAGAAAAATGCTTGAATATGAAACCATTTATATTTCTGATATCTGTGGCTTACTGAGTCACTAAGAATTTACAAAAATGATTATGCCATGTGGTCCTGGTGATAGATTTATATTGTTTATTTTGTTAATTAGTCTAGAATATCCAGTGTGTTTTTCACTGTCACTCTAGTATTTCTGAACTGTTTCCTTAAGAAGATTATTTGGAAACCAATATGCTCCTAATATCTTCATTAATAAAAACTGAAATAAGATTTTTAAAAAAGAATTTAATAAAAAAGGAAAAAATTTTTTAAAAAGCTTAAGCTGAAAGATACTTTACAAATACAAGACAGATATACTTACCGTGTAAAAAAAAAATCATTAAATAAAAAAAGTGTACTGTGGTTAAATAATAAAACTCTTTAATAGTTTAAATAGTTGTACTATGTGGAATGCAAATCAATCACACCAACCTGCTTGATCTTTCAATAAGAAGTAGTAAGCAAATCGTAGACAGGAAGCATATGCACAGAGTTGAAGAGGGAAAAAAGAAAAAATCATTATTTCTTTTGTAAAACAAAGAAAAATGTATACTAGTATTTATGTACAGGGTAAATACAGGAACAAATTATTATAAAAACTGAAATAGAGCAGTTTTAAGCAAAAATAAAAATATATTCAACATATTCAGGGAGAATAATTTAAGCAAGGATAGTAAGATTAATTTAGTTGAAGATTATACTTCTAATCAACCTTAAAGCTCACACTGACTCCAAAACTTGCAAATATAACAGTTCAGCAACAAATGGAGGACATGGAATTGGGAACCTGCTAAGACCTGAGAAGTAATCCAACAAACAGAAAATTAAACCAATTTTTAAAATTAATAAGTTAGAAATAGCAAAAGTCACACTGTCCTTTTTAAAAATTTTCCCAATTCAATGACCTAATATAAGGATATATTACAGGTGTGCCTCCCTTTAAGAAAACTGAACACAAAACCTTCAAACAACCAACCAGATAAACTAGGGTAATTTGTAGTGATTATGTAACTAACAAAAGCATTTTATGAAGAAGTTTTAAAGACAGCAATTTTCCCAATACGATTGACTTCCCAACTTGATTTATAAGCAATTTTTTCACAAAAAAAATTTACTGCATAAAGTGAAGTACACCTGTACAGTAACAAACTTGCATTCAATCTATTAGTAGGCTGTTAAGGGTAATTGTAATAATGACTCTATAGAAGTAAATGATCAATTGATGATTCAAGCAAACAACACCTAAAAAAAGGGGGGACCATTCATATTTTTAAAGGGGAAGGTACATACAAGTCACACACAGCAACCACATGCTGGGGCAACCATCTTTCCACTTCATCAACATACCCACAGTGCAACAGAAGAACTTACTATCATATGCTAAGTACACAAAGAGTAACTAAAACTGTTTAAATTGAACAAGGTACACCTCATTTCATAACAAACTTTTATGTAACTACTTTTTAAGAATTTTAAATTTTAAAATAGAAAATTAAATTATAATACCTCCTACTCAGATATTTTCTTATTAGCAATTTATAAAGCAAAATGAGATTTCTATATGGCTTCTAAAGCAATTTCATGTATTTTATGAGTTAGCTTATGAAATTAATTGTCTTGGAAAAATGTAAGAATTGATGACAGAGAAAACAATCCCTAATATTCTTAGAATTCTTCCTCTAGGAAGCTAAAAGCATAAGAACAACGAAGTTTTGGGAAGGTAAGTATATAGATAATGCTTTAAAAAAGCAGTAAGCTGCAAGCTAGTACAAGAAAGCATCAATTCTTTTAGCTTCTTAAACTAAAATATAAATAAAATAATACTTTTCAAATGTATTGATTAAAATATGGTTTAAGGAAAAGCTTTTAGGTTTGAAATAAGTCAAGATAAACCCTACAAAAACAATGTCTTGTGGATCTGAATTCTCTAATCATACCTTCTGAAAATCAATCTGACAATTTAGAAATAAGACATAAATGGCCACCTGATATAACATACCATTTATTTATCTTTACTTGCTTCAAACTTTACATTTTATTTTGATCTTATTACCCTCAAGAATAGGACACCAAGGCATAAAATCTTTTTAAATACAATACACGTTACAATGGGCACTGGTGTACTTCCAAATATAATGTGTACCTTAAGAAATTCAGGATTTTGTTATTATATAGATCCCTTACACTGACTAGGATGTATCATGAAACATAAAAAGGCACCATAAGAGTTACTCACTCATACAGCTTACTAGCTCTCTTTACATTATCTCAACTGCAAAAGCATGAATCTCTCTTCCATTGTCTCAAACATAAGCTGAAGCGTATGTTTTAACAATTATGGTTAACTGGAAGCAATGAAGAGGGTTACTTGCATTCAATCTATTAGTAGGCTGTTAAGGGTAATTGTAATAATGACTCTATAGAAGTAAATGATCAATTGATGATTCAAGCAAACAACACCTAAAAAAAGGGGGGACCATTCATATTTTTAAAGGGGAAGGTACATACAAGTCACACACAGCAACCACATGCTGGGGCAACCATCTTTCCACTTCATCAACATACCCACAGTGCAACAGAAGAACTTACTATCATATGCTAAGTACACAAAGAGTAACTAAAACTGTTTAAATTGAACAAGGTACACCTCATTTCATAACAAACTTTTATGTAACTACTTTTTAAGAATTTTAAATTTTAAAATAGAAAATTAAATTATAATACCTCCTACTCAGATATTTTCTTATTAGCAATTTATAAAGCAAAATGAGATTTCTATATGGCTTCTAAAGCAATTTCATGTATTTTATGAGTTAGCTTATGAAATTAATTGTCTTGGAAAAATGTAAGAATTGATGACAGAGAAAACAATCCCTAATATTCTTAGAATTCTTCCTCTAGGAAGCTAAAAGCATAAGAACAACGAAGTTTTGGGAAGGTAAGTATATAGATAATGCTTTAAAAAAGCAGTAAGCTGCAAGCTAGTACAAGAAAGCATCAATTCTTTTAGCTTCTTAAACTAAAATATAAATAAAATAATACTTTTCAAATGTATTGATTAAAATATGGTTTAAGGAAAAGCTTTTAGGTTTGAAATAAGTCAAGATAAACCCTACAAAAACAATGTCTTGTGGATCTGAATTCTCTAATCATACCTTCTGAAAATCAATCTGACAATTTAGAAATAAGACATAAATGGCCACCTGATATAACATACCATTTATTTATCTTTACTTGCTTCAAACTTTACATTTTATTTTGATCTTATTACCCTCAAGAATAGGACACCAAGGCATAAAATCTTTTTAAATACAATACACGTTACAATGGGCACTGGTGTACTTCCAAATATAATGTGTACCTTAAGAAATTCAGGATTTTGTTATTATATAGATCCCTTACACTGACTAGGATGTATCATGAAACATAAAAAGGCACCATAAGAGTTACTCACTCATACAGCTTACTAGCTCTCTTTACATTATCTCAACTGCAAAAGCATGAATCTCTCTTCCATTGTCTCAAACATAAGCTGAAGCGTATGTTTTAACAATTATGGTTAACTGGAAGCAATGAAGAGGGTTGAGGAAACATCATCACATGCTTTGTTTTACGGAGAAACCCAACATGTACTCTTTCAATAATGACAGGGAGCGGTGCAGCATTTCTCAAATGAAGCCCATGAGTTATGGAAAGCCAAAGCTCTGTTAGAGAATTTAAGAGCTACCACTCACTAGGCAAGAACTTATCCAGAGGTTTCTCTATGACAGAACATGTGGAGTCTGAACTACTGCTGCTGCTACTGCCTGGAAGACAAAGAAATGAGCCCAACGGGAACCAAAGAAAGAGGAAACAGGAAAACCAACACATACATACAGAAAAATTCAATTCCAGAGAAAGAATTTTAAAGGACAATCAAGTTTTGTATTAAAGAACCAAAACTTACTTTCCCTTAAAATCAGTCTTGGCAGTCTATGTAGTATTCTCAAATTACAAAGCCACACAGGAATTAGAAACTATACTCCTTTAAGTATTCACTGTGGACAAACCTCACTATTCACTTAAAATACAGTAATTCAGAGGGTTGGGATGACAAGAATAAAAAATAAGTCATTTGGTGACATTTAAGTCTTTTTAAACCATTTAGGTTGATAAACTAGAAGAACTGAGTTTTAAAGTCATGCACAATTAAAATGACAGGAATGATAAGTTATCCTTTAATACAGACAGCTTTGGTATGTCTCTAACATCACTCGTTCACCTCCAAAATATCAAACTATCAAATGTAATTATATACATTTAAGGTTTCACAGCAAAACTTTGAAAGGCTTACTGAAATTCTGAAAATTTCTAAGCCTGGAAGGAAGATGTTACTATTAAATACTTATTTTAACATGTTAAGCAGTGGCATTTTTCTAAATGTAAAACTTTTTTTTTTTTTTTAACGAATCTGTTATGTGCTTTAGCTTTGAATAGTTTACTGTGGAAAAAAAAAATGGTATGAACACAAAACCATTTCTCTGAATTAGGGGTCAGCAAACACTCTGTATAAAGGGACAGATGGTAAGTGCTTTAGGCTTCACAGGCCATAGAGATGCATGGGAAGGCAGCTGCAGAGTCTATGTGAAAAAATGAGCATGACTGCTTAATAGACTTTTATTTAAAAAACAGGTGGTAGGCTGAATTTGGTCAGCAGACTACTTCCCAAATCTCACTCTAAATTATATTTTTCCTGGCTTTTGAAGGACACTTTATGGCTTTTAAATTTGGGACTCCTGATCAAACAATGATGAGTTTATTTTCAGCAAGAACATTTTAATAAGACAAGCAAAATATGTACCAGCTAGAAAACAATGATCCACATTAATGGAAGAGAGTTCTCACATAAATGTTCAGATAAAAAGATCTGAAATGTAGGCTATTATAACATGTGTCTCTCTTTTGCATGTCATCTATATCTTTACCACAATATACAGTCTTAATTTATACGTGGCAACAAATGCCTCAAGTAACTGGTGAGCACATTTTTTAATGAGCATACATTTTACATTCTATTATAAAGCAGAATCCTTCTCCAAATTTATTACTTAAAAATCCAACGACTTCTAAAGCTTAACCATATTTGAAAAAAATCCACATTATTCTAGCTTCCTAAAAAAATCTAGATTCCTAACATGAAGTCCTCACATAAAATTAAAACCCCACATGAAATTTAAAAATAGAATATCCACTATCACAGATTTTTGTAATTCTAAACAGCATAAAAAAACCCAATATATTGTATGCTGATTCATCTAGAAATAGAAATCAGCATGAGGAAAATATAATGTAAAGTTAACAGGTATACGGCATACACTCTGCTTAAACTGCTACCACAATTAAAAATGGCAAAATAAAAGGTATACACTCAACAGCCTTAGGAATGTTAAACTGTCATCAGGCAACAATCTCATTTAATCTCTAAAACACTAAAATGAACTTACCCTTTCTCTTTTTCCTTTTCTCTCCATCTTCTCCAATCTCACCCTCTTCATCATCCTCCTCCTCTGACCCGCTGATATCAGAGCCTGATATTTCTTCTCCTTGAACAGAAATTTAACACAATGATATTTATAGTGTTCCAGGTCACTGGCTATTTAGGAAATGCCTATATCAACTTTCTTCATTAAGTTTTTATGCCCTAAACAAACCTTGTTTTAATATTCCTAGAGAATATATCAGATATGCTAACCTCAGAAACAGATATGATACACACAGAGGCTTTAAAGCCTCTCAAGAGAAGATAGATTTAGACTGATTTAAATTTCAAGTGATTAGTTTAAGTACGGTTGTAAATGTTACCTGTTAAGAGTTATTTCAGTGTTTGAAAAATATGACCACTTTTGGGAGCATTTTCTCCTCAGTTTTATGTTTAATATTTATTTATTTTTATAAACGTCACATCTCCACTGGCTCATTTCTTTTTCTTCTTTATTTTAGTTTTAGGCTGCACTGGCTGCTCATTTCTGAAATGTAGGCTATTATAAACATGTGTCTTTTTTCTTTTTTGCATGTCATCTATATCTTTACCACAATATACAGTCTTAATTTATACGTGGCAACAAATGCCTCAAGTAACTGGTGAGCACATTTTTTAATGAGCATACATTTTACATTCTATTATAAAGCAGAATCCTTCTCCAAATTTATTACTTAAAAATCCAACGACTTCTAAAGCTTAACCATATTTGAAAAAAATCCACATTATTCTAGCTTCCTAAAAAAATCTAGATTCCTAACATGAAGTCCTCACATAAAATTAAAACCCCACATGAAATTTAAAAATAGAATATCCACTATCACAGATTTTTGTAATTCTAAACAGCATAAAAAAACCCAATATATTGTATGCTGATTCATCTAGAAATAGAAATCAGCATGAGGAAAATATAATGTAAAGTTAACAGGTATACGGCATACACTCTGCTTAAACTGCTACCACAATTAAAAATGGCAAAATAAAAGGTATACACTCAACAGCCTTAGGAATGTTAAACTGTCATCAGGCAACAATCTCATTTAATCTCTAAAACACTAAAATGAACTTACCCTTTCTCTTTTTCCTTTTCTCTCCATCTTCTCCAATCTCACCCTCTTCATCATCCTCCTCCTCTGACCCGCTGATATCAGAGCCTGATATTTCTTCTCCTTGAACAGAAATTTAACACAATGATATTTATAGTGTTCCAGGTCACTGGCTATTTAGGAAATGCCTATATCAACTTTCTTCATTAAGTTTTTATGCCCTAAACAAACCTTGTTTTAATATTCCTAGAGAATATATCAGATATGCTAACCTCAGAAACAGATATGATACACACAGAGGCTTTAAAGCCTCTCAAGAGAAGATAGATTTAGACTGATTTAAATTTCAAGTGATTAGTTTAAGTACGGTTGTAAATGTTACCTGTTAAGAGTTATTTCAGTGTTTGAAAAATATGACCACTTTTGGGGAGCATTTTCTCCTCAGTTTTATGTTTAATATTTATTTATTTTTATAAACGTCACATCTCCACTGGCTCATTTCTTTTTCTTCTTTATTTTAGTTTTAGGCTGCACTGGGTCTTGGTTACCATGCATGGGCTTCCCTACTTGCAGCTGGCAGGCTCTAGAGCCTGTAGGCTCTGTAGCCACAGTGCCTAGGCTCAGTTGTGGTACGTGGTGATCTTGGTTCCCCAACCAGATATCGAACTTGGGCCTCATGCAGTGAGAGCAGAGTCTTATCCACTGGACCACCAGGGAAGTTCTGAAGATTTTAAATAGTTTATTCAACCTGTTTCTATTTTAAGAGCCATAAAACTGCCATCTAACACAGTGATCCCACTTTTAGGACTATAGCACACAAAATAATTGAAAAGAAGGGTTTATTTGTACAACAAATATGTTAACTTGAAAAGTCAAGTTGGGCTTCCCTGGTGGTTCAGTGGGTAAGGATACCATCTTGCAGTGCAAGGGGCACCAGTTCGATCCCTGGCCTGGGAAGATCCCATGTGCCGCAGAGTGGCTGGACTGATGTACCCAACTACCAAGGCGGAGCTCTGGAGCGCATGTGCCCAGGGCCGGTGCTCTGCAGCGAGGGAAGCCACTGCGATGGGAGGGCCACACAGGCCAAAAGAGCAAAATGGAAATAAATGAAAGACCAATTGAAGTGGCCAAAAAGAAAAAAAAAAAGACTAAAACATGCTGCAAAAAAAAAAAAAAATCAAGTAAAAGGGAACTATTAAGCTAATATTAACGCAAATCAGTACTAACACACCTTCAAAGTACACATTTAAAATTAAACAAAGGGGCTTTCCTGGTGGTCCAGTGGGTAAGGACACCGCTTTGCAGTGCAAGGGGCGCTGGTTCGATCCCTGGCCTGGGAAGATCCCACGTGCCGTGGAGCGGCTGGAGCGATGTGTCCAATTGCCGAGCCGGAGCTGTGGAACGCATGCGCCCAGACCTGGTGCTCTGCGACAACTGAGATGGGAGGCCCACACGGGCCAAAGAACAAAGATGGATGAAAAATAGGTAACTGAAAGACCAACAGAAGTGGCCCGCCTGCTCCCAACCTGCCCCCGCACCAAAAAAAGAAAAAAAAAATTGAAACCAAGACATTATGAAATATGTAGGAAAATAAAGATAACTAGGGGAAAGGAAGTAAAATACACACTAATAATATTTGAAGCTAGAAAACAAAAAATGGAAGAAATCACAGAGTCTTGGAAGAAGAAATACATTGAACATTTTTGTTCCTTAGGTCTAGAAACAACGGTACCCTAGCAGCAATGAGTACACATAATGCCTAAATCTTGGTTTCTACATGATTCTCCAATGAAAGGTGTCAGGAAGAAACAGATGACTTTAGAGTCTGGGTAGGGAAAATATAAAAATGAGTCTCAAATACCCGTGGTGCCAGAAAATGCTCAAAAAACAAGCAAACACACTAACAGATTGGAACATGCTGAAAGGATACAGGAACTACCCTGAGAGCTCCTAATGGCCAAAGTTAGAACAATCTGAACAATAAAATAAATAATATTATTGCATTATAAACCCACAAACTAAAATGAATATCCATGAAGCTATAGTGACATAAAAAAATACTCAAATAAACTGGGGAGAAGAGTCTGACCTTCCTTACACTAGAATTCCAAACACTGAACTTACAAGGAATAATGAGAAGAAAATGTTACCAGTGAGTAAATGCACAGAACTACTGTTGGATGCTAAAATGAGGAGGAAAAATATGATGAGAAACAGGATCTTTGGCTAGTCTGGAAGTGTATCTCCATAAGATATACATTAATTACAAAGGAAATAATAAAATAGTAGATTTATAGTGGAGAAAAATTTCAGAATAATAGTGAGAAAACTATAGATACATTCAAATTGAGGAACGTTCCACAAATATATGACCAGTACTCTTTGAAAGTGTCACGATCATCAAATACAAAAACTGAGTAAACAGACGATCCCTGGCCTGGGAAGATCCCACGTGCCGTGGAGCGGCTGGAGCGATGTGTCCAATTGCCGAGCCGGAGCTGTGGAACGCATGCGCCCAGACCTGGTGCTCTGCGACAACTGAGATGGGAGGCCCACACGGGCCAAAGAACAAAGATGGATGAAAAATAGGTAACTGAAAGACCAACAGAAGTGGCCCGCCTGCTCCCAACCTGCCCCCGCACCAAAAAGAAAAAAAAAATTGAAACCAAGACATTATGAAATATGTAGGAAAATAAAGATAACTAGGGGAAAGGAAGTAAAATACACACTAATAATATTTGAAGCTAGAAAACAAAAAATGGAAGAAATCACAGAGTCTTGGAAGAAGAAATACATTGAACATTTTTGTTCCTTAGGTCTAGAAACAACGGTACCCTAGCAGCAATGAGTACACATAATGCCTAAATCTTGGTTTCTACATGATTCTCCAATGAAAGGTGTCAGGAAGAAACAGATGACTTTAGAGTCTGGGTAGGGAAAATATAAAATGAGTCTCAAATACCCGTGGTGCCAGAAAATGCTCAAAAAACAAGCAAACACACTAACAGATTGGAACATGCTGAAAGGATACAGGAACTACCCTGAGAGCTCCTAATGGCCAAAGTTAGAACAATCTGAACAATAAAATAAATAATATTATTGCATTATAAACCCACAAACTAAAATGAATATCCATGAAGCTATAGTGACATAAAAAAATACTCAAATAAACTGGGGAGAAGAGTCTGACCTTCCTTACACTAGAATTCCAAACACTGAACTTACAAGGAATAATGAGAAGAAAATGTTACCAGTGAGTAAATGCACAGAACTACTGTTGGATGCTAAAATGAGGAGGAAAAATATGATGAGAAACAGGATCTTTGGCTAGTCTGGAAGTGTATCTCCATAAGATATACATTAATTACAAAGGAAATAATAAAATAGTAGATTTATAGTGGAGAAAAATTTCAGAATAATAGTGAGAAAACTATAGATACATTCAAATTGAGGAACGTTCCACAAATATATGACCAGTACTCTTTGAAAGTGTCACGATCATCAAATACAAAAACTGAGTAAACAGACTGAAAGAAACTAAACAGGCACGACAACTATCAATAAATGTAATATATGATCCACAACTAGATCTTGAACCACAGAAAAAGGGCATGAAGAGAAAACTGCTAAAATTCTAGCAAAATCTGTGGATTAGTTAGTAAGTTTCTATCACTGCAAATTTCCTGGTATCAATAACTGTACCATGATTATGTAAGATGTTAACATCAGGGGAAGCTGGGTAATAGGTATATAGTTACTCTTTGCTATACTTGTGAGTTTCTTATAAGCCTAAAATTATTTCAAAATAAAAGTTAAAAATTACTCTTTCAATAATTTGCCTAGTTAATTGCTCCTATGATCAACTCTATTAACTGGATTATAAAAAATGTCCTAAGAGCATAGGCAAAATGAAGTTCGTTAAAAATAAAGTCAGCATTACCATATTATCTATCTAGAAATTCCATCTCTGGGTAAATACCCAATAGAACCGAAAGCAAGGACCCAAACAGGTACTTGTACACCCACATTCATAGGAGCACTATTCACAATAGCCAAAAGGTGGAAACAACCCAAGTATCCATCAACAGTCATGACAGGATAAACAAAACGTGATATATACACAATGGCATACTACTCAGCCTTCAATAAAGGAAGAAAATTTTGAAACATGCTACAATATGGATGAACACCGAAGACATTATGCTAAGTAAAATAAGCCAGACACAAAAGGAGACATATCACATGATTCTACTTATATGGGGTACCTAGAATAGTCAAGTTCATAGAGACAGAAAGCAGAATAGTGATTAGCAGGGACTGAAGGAGAGAGAGGGATGGGGAGTCAGTGTTAATGGGTACAGAGGTTCATTTTGGATGAACCAAAAAAAAGACAGAACATGCTAAAATGAGGAGGAAAAATATGATGAGAAACAGGATCTTTGGCTAGTCTGGAAGTGTATCTCCATAAGATATACATTAATTACAAAGGAAATAATAAAATAGTAGATTTATAGTGGAGAAAAATTTCAGAATAATAGTGAGAAAACTATAGATACATTCAAATTGAGGAACGTTCCACAAATATATGACCAGTACTCTTTGAAAGTGTCACGATCATCAAATACAAAAACTGAGTAAACAGACTGAAAGAAACTAAACAGGCACGACAACTATCAATAAATGTAATATATGATCCACAACTAGATCTTGAACCACAGAAAAAGGGCATGAAGAGAAAACTGCTAAAATTCTAGCAAAATCTGTGGATTAGTTAGTAAGTTTCTATCACTGCAAATTTCCTGGTATCAATAACTGTACCATGATTATGTAAGATGTTAACATCAGGGGAAGCTGGGTAATAGGTATATAGTTACTCTTTGCTATACTTGTGAGTTTCTTATAAGCCTAAAATTATTTCAAAATAAAAGTTAAAAATTACTCTTTCAATAATTTGCCTAGTTAATTGCTCCTATGATCAACTCTATTAACTGGATTATAAAAAATGTCCTAAGAGCATAGGCAAAATGAAGTTCGTTAAAAATAAAGTCAGCATTACCATATTATCTATCTAGAAATTCCATCTCTGGGTAAATACCCAATAGAACCGAAAGCAAGGACCCAAACAGGTACTTGTACACCCACATTCATAGGAGCACTATTCACAATAGCCAAAAGGTGGAAACAACCCAAGTATCCATCAACAGTCATGACAGGATAAACAAAACGTGATATATACACAATGGCATACTACTCAGCCTTCAATAAAGGAAGAAAATTTTGAAACATGCTACAATATGGATGAACACCGAAGACATTATGCTAAGTAAAATAAGCCAGACACAAAAGGAGACATATCACATGATTCTACTTATATGGGGTACCTAGAATAGTCAAGTTCATAGAGACAGAAAGCAGAATAGTGATTAGCAGGGACTGAAGGAGAGAGAGGGATGGGGAGTCAGTGTTAATGGGTACAGAGGTTCATTTTGGGACCCATTAGAAAGTCCTGGATATGGATGGTAATAACAGTTGCAGAACAATGTGAATGCTACAGAACTTTACACAAAAATAGTTAAATGACACATTTTATGGCTATTTTATAACAATAAGAAAATGTACAAAAATGGATCAGTAAAATAAAGGTATGAACTCAATACTAACAAATCTAAGAAATTTTACATCTTTGAAACATACTGACTATAAATACCACCTAGTGGTCATATTAAAAATATCAAATCCCATTATCTAAGAGGCAGCTAAATTGCTGCTTCTCCTCAATAATCTTACTCAAATTTATTGACTCAGCACCTTCTTCAAATGCTTGTGATGTCTGGATCTGGACTTCACATCTGATCTAACCAGTTTCTCCAGACTTAAAAGAGGCAACTTCAAAGCCCTTTATTCACCAGCTAGTTCTCAGGATAAAGATTCAGGGAGCTACTGACCACCTACCTAACGATGGTTGGTAAATTTCTTACACTCAAACAAGGTCTTCAAATTTTCTAACCTTCTAACATTACATCTTGTTAAAAAATAATTCCAAAATAGAATCTCTTATTTAAATATGAAAGCATATATCCAAGGTCATGCAATGAATTTTTACTTGTACTAGATTTACTTCAGTGAACTCAATACACTCACTATGTTAAAGCCTTTGACTGCAGATCACAACAAACTGTGGAAAAGCCTTAAAGAAGTGAGAATACTAGACCACCTTACTTGTATACTAAGAAACCTGTATGCAGATCAAGAGGCAGCAGTTAGGGAACTAGAATAACTGACTAGTTCAAAACTGGGACAGGAATATGACAAGGCTGTATACTGTCACCCTGCTTATTTAACTTCTGTGCAGAGTACACCATGGTAAATGCCAGGCTGGATGAAGCACAAGCTAGAATGAAGACTGCTGGGAGAAATATCAACAGTCTCAGATATGCACATGATTCTACTTATATGGGGTACCTAGAATAGTCAAGTTCATAGAGACAGAAAGCAGAATAGTGATTAGCAGGGACTGAAGGAGAGAGAGGGATGGGGAGTCAGTGTTAATGGGTACAGAGGTTCATTTTGGGACCCATTAGAAAGTCCTGGATATGGATGGTAATAACAGTTGCAGAACAATGTGAATGCTACAGAACTTTACACAAAAATAGTTAAATGACACATTTTATGGCTATTTTATAACAATAAGAAAATGTACAAAATGGATCAGTAAAATAAAGGTATGAACTCAATACTAACAAATCTAAGAAATTTTACATCTTTGAAACATACTGACTATAAATACCACCTAGTGGTCATATTAAAAATATCAAATCCCATTATCTAAGAGGCAGCTAAATTGCTGCTTCTCCTCAATAATCTTACTCAAATTTATTGACTCAGCACCTTCTTCAAATGCTTGTGATGTCTGGATCTGGACTTCACATCTGATCTAACCAGTTTCTCCAGACTTAAAAGAGGCAACTTCAAAGCCCTTTATTCACCAGCTAGTTCTCAGGATAAAGATTCAGGGAGCTACTGACCACCTACCTAACGATGGTTGGTAAATTTCTTACACTCAAACAAGGTCTTCAAATTTTCTAACCTTCTAACATTACATCTTGTTAAAAAATAATTCCAAAATAGAATCTCTTATTTAAATATGAAAGCATATATCCAAGGTCATGCAATAAATTTTTTACTTGTACTAGATTTACTTCAGTGAAATCAATACACTCACTATGTTAAAGCCTTTGACTGCAGATCACAACAAACTGTGGAAAAGCCTTAAAGAAGTGAGAATACTAGACCACCTTACTTGTATACTAAGAAACCTGTATGCAGATCAAGAGGCAGCAGTTAGGGAACTAGAATAACTGACTAGTTCAAAACTGGGACAGGAATATGACAAGGCTGTATACTGTCACCCTGCTTATTTAACTTCTGTGCAGAGTACACCATGGTAAATGCCAGGCTGGATGAAGCACAAGCTAGAATGAAGACTGCTGGGAGAAATATCAACAGTCTCAGATATGCACATGATGCCACTCTAACAGCAGGAAGTGAAGGGGAACTAAAGAGCCTCTTGATGAGAGTAAAAGAAAAGAGTAAGGAAGCTGGCTTAAAACTCAACATTAAAAAAACTAAGATCGGGCTTCCCCTGGTGGTCCAGTGGGTAAGGACACCGCCTTGCAGTGCAAGGGGCGCCGGTTCGAGCCCTGGCCTGGGAAGATCCCACGTGCCGCGGAGCGGCTGGACTGATGTGTCCAATTACTGAGCCAGAGCTCTGGAGCGCATGCGCTCAGAGCCAGCGCTCTGCAACGACAGACGCCACCGCGATGGGAGGCCCACTGGAGCCAAAGAACAAAGACGGATGAACAGAGAGAAACGAAAGAGCAAGCTCCCCTCCCTCCCCAACCCGACCCCCGCCCAAAAATAAAATAAATAAATAAATCTTTAAAAAAAAAAAAAACTAAGATCATGGCATCTGGTTCCATCACTTCATGGCAAATAGAAGGGGGAAAAGTGGGAACACTGACAAATTTTATCTTCTTGGGCTCCAAAATCATTGTGAATGGTTACTATAGCCATGAAATTTAAAAAATGCTTGCTCCTTGGAAGGAAAGCTATGACAAATCTAGACACTGCAGTAAAAAGCAGAGACATCACTTTGCCAACAAAAGTCTGTATAGTTGAAGGTATGGTTCTTTTCAGTAGTCATGTATGGATATGAGAGTTGAACCATCAAGTAGGCTGAGTACAAAAGAACTGATGCTTTTGAATTGTGGTGCTGGAGATTACTCTTGAGAGTCCCTTGGAGTGCAAGGAGATAAAAACCAGTCAATTTTTACTGTCTGAGCCACCAGCCCTTAAAACCAGTCAATCTTAAAGAAAGTGAACCCTGAATACTCACTGGAAGGACTGATGCTGGAGCCAAAGCTCCAATACTTTGGTCACCTGATGCAAAGAGCCAACTCATTGGAAAAGGCCCTGATGCTGGGAAAGATTAAAAGCAAAAGGAGATGGACCCAGCAGAAGATGAGATGGTTAGAGAGTATCACCAACTCAATGAACATCAATCTGAGCAAACTCCAGATGATGATGAAGGACAGGGAAGCCTGATGTGCTGCAGTTCATGGGGCTGAAAGAATTCAGATGCGACTTGGTGACTGAACAACAAACTAGGTTTACCAATGACTCTGATTGCTTTGTTTACTTCAAATAATAGTGCCTGGATATCTATCACAGAGAACTCTGGCCATTTTCACCAAATACATATATGGTAGAACTTACTCTTATACAGAGAGTAATAAAAATTCCTTATTTAATAAGTGGACATATGAAATCTTTACACAAGATCATGGGGATGGGGATACAGGCTTATCTCTCATGGGGATAGATAAGATATAGGCTTAAGTTATATGAATTTTTAAAATCACTACACAAATATTACATAATTTTACTTAAACTTAATGTGAAAATACTTAATCATGTAAGTATCAAGTCATCTTGCAAAAATATTCCCTTAAACATCAATGTCAGAGGTTCAGAGAATTTTTAATAAGGTGTCATTTTAATTAGAACACTTACTGGTTAAACAACCTGTTTTTAGACAACATTAAAAATAGGATTTCAAGAAAACATTACCTTCTTCAAGTTTTTTTTTCAGTTCTTCTATTTCTTTCTGAAACTGACGAAGCAAAGCATCCTTTGGATCTTCATTAATTCTAGCTTTATTTTTAATATTCTTAGCACGATTAGCATACCGCAATGTACTGATGGTTTCATCATAATTGTAATCTGCTGGCCCAATATTTGCACACTGTTGAATTAGGAACAGAAAACATTTTGTTGTACACTTGACACAGGTCAAATTTTTTAATTTACTCATTTCTTTTCTTAGTATTATATTTTAATTTTTTAAATTTATTTGTATTTTGGCCTTGCCACACAACATGCAGGATCTCACAGCATCCCCTGCAGAGGAAGTGCAAAGTCTTCATCACTGGACTACCAGCAAAGTCCCAACACACTTAAAATTAATACTACCATTATGAACATATCAAAAAGAATTCTGGAACATATTTCCACTCTGGCCATTTCGAAAAACAGGGTATCACCACATGGATTTCCAAACAAAACAATTATAGGCTAGCACACATGCTGTGCTAGAGAAAATAGCCACAAATTTTAAAAAAGTTAAATAATCAATAGTTTTTCAAATGTTATGAATATCAACTGCTGGCATAGTTTGAATCTTAAAATTTTCATGATGGTAACTACACCACCAAATAAGTCTTACCATCATGGTTTTTGAATTTCCTCCTAAGGAATCCTGAAGAAGACGAGTCAATTTAGAGTTACGATAAGGAACATGCGTGCTTTTTCCATCGACCAAGGCAGAAATAACATTACCAAGGGTGGAAAGTGAAAGATTGATTTTTGTAGCTTCTTTCAGGCGCTGTCCAGTAGCTCCAGTTTTTGCCTGTCTTTCTGAACCCTAGCAATAAATAGACACAGAAGTAAAGGTAAAAGAAAAAACAGAATACTCTTCCCAAAGTTAAAAAAGAAAGGTATTTTAACAGTAAAAACTTTAATATAATATCTGGAATTCACTTCAAAATAAGGAAGGAAAGGAAGAAATGGCTGAGGATAGAGATGAAATAGGACTGGACATGAATTGATAACTGTTGAAGTTGGGTGTTAGGTACATGGGAAATCATTATACTATTCTATCTATATTTGTATAGTTTAGAGACAGTCCATAACTCATAGTAAGTTTGAAATTATGTATAACCACTTTTCACTTGAGTTATTATTCATTTATAAAATAAAAGAAATTACAAAAGTTACTTACAGCAAGATCTAAAACTATTGCATGCATGACTTTTTTGGTTTCCATCTTTTAATTGTAATCTGCTGGCCCAATATTTGCACACTGTTGAATTAGGAACAGAAAACATTTTGTTGTACACTTGACACAGGTCAAATTTTTTAATTTACTCATTTCTTTTCTTAGTATTATATTTTAATTTTTTAAATTTATTTGTATTTTGGCCTTGCCACACAACATGCAGGATCTCACAGCATCCCCTGCAGAGGAAGTGCAAAGTCTTCATCACTGGACTACCAGCAAAGTCCCAACACACTTAAAATTAATACTACCATTATGAACATATCAAAAAGAATTCTGGAACATATTTCCACTCTGGCCATTTCGAAAAACAGGGTATCACCACATGGATTTCCAAACAAAACAATTATAGGCTAGCACACATGCTGTGCTAGAGAAAATAGCCACAAATTTTAAAAAAGTTAAATAATCAATAGTTTTTCAAATGTTATGAATATCAACTGCTGGCATAGTTTGAATCTTAAAATTTTCATGATGGTAACTACACCACCAAATAAGTCTTACCATCATGGTTTTTGAATTTCCTCCTAAGGAATCCTGAAGAAGACGAGTCAATTTAGAGTTACGATAAGGAACATGCGTGCTTTTTCCATCGACCAAGGCAGAAATAACATTACCAAGGGTGGAAAGTGAAAGATTGATTTTTGTAGCTTCTTTCAGGCGCTGTCCAGTAGCTCCAGTTTTTGCCTGTCTTTCTGAACCCTAGCAATAAATAGACACAGAAGTAAAGGTAAAAGAAAAAACAGAATACTCTTCCCAAAGTTAAAAAAGAAAGGTATTTTAACAGTAAAAACTTTAATATAATATCTGGAATTCACTTCAAAATAAGGAAGGAAAGGAAGAAATGGCTGAGGATAGAGATGAAATAGGACTGGACATGAATTGATAACTGTTGAAGTTGGGTGTTAGGTACATGGGAAATCATTATACTATTCTATCTATATTTGTATAGTTTAGAGACAGTCCATAACTCATAGTAAGTTTGAAATTATGTATAACCACTTTTTCACTTGAGTTATTATTCATTTATAAAATAAAAAGAAATTACAAAAGTTACTTACAGCAAGATCTACAAGATGGAGCTTCCCCATCCTGACATGCATGTTACCATCAACACCTTTTTCACTGCATTCTATAGTAATTGTAAAGATAGCATGAGAACGGGAACTATGTTCGTTCATATTAGTTGCACCAACAGAACCTTGAACATAAGAAGGAAACTCTTTAAAACCATAACAACAGGTAATACCTTTAAAAATAATTAAATACTCAGAAAACTGAATTTCATCAGCGCCAAAAGCCAAACAGCATGGTTAAAACACAAACGCTTAGGTGTATTTAGTCATTGTCAGAAATTCCTGAAATTTATGTTGATTAAAAAAACTAATTTTTCATATTAAAGAGGTAATCTTAGCATAAAACATTTAATATCAAGTATTACTGGTTTAAAAATTAACTAATTGGGGCTTCCTTGGTTTTCCAGTGGCTAAGAATTCTCCTTGCAATGCAAGGGACACTGGTTCAATCCCTGATCTGGGAAGATTTCACATGCTGTGAGGCAGCTGAACCCATGACTAGCTAGTCTACACTCTGCAGTCTATGAGCTACAACTATCGAGCCCACATGTGCAATTACTGAAGCGACATGCCTGGCTCCACCAGAGAAACCACGGCAATGAAAAGCCCAAGCACCATTACTTCAGAGTAGCCCCTGCTTGCCACAACTAGAAACAGCCCATGAGAAGCAGCAAAGATCCAGCACAACGAAAAATAAAACATATTCTAAAAATTAACTGACACAAAAATATATGTTAAATACTTTAAAAATTAACTTCTGTCTCTACTATCTCTAAAAGGTATATTTTGGGAAACAATCACAGAAACACTTGCATATACAACATTAGATGATATAAATCTTCAAAGCAATACTGTTTGCAACAGAAAGAGATGAAAAGCAACCAACAGGACAACAGTTAATCAATTATATTAATGTAATAGTCACAGTATGGATTGCTACGAAGTCTTTTTAAAATAAGGTAGATCTGAATGGCATAGAAAGGTACCCGTTTAGAGGGAAAAAAGGAAATCATAAAGATCAGATCAGAAACAAATAAAATAGAGAATGAAAACAATCACTAAGATCAATGAAACTAAAAGCTGATTCTGTGGAAAGATAAACCATATTGATAAACCATTAGCCAGGCTCATTAAGAAAAAAAGGGAGAGGACTCAAATCAGTAAAAAGTAGAAATGAAAAGGAGAAATTACAACTGACTCTACAGAAAATACTGAGCATTCTAACAGACTACTATGAACAGCTGTATGCCAATAAAATAGAGAACCTAGAAGAAATGGTCAAATTAAGGTACAGTCTCCCTAGACTGAACCAGGAAGAAATAGAAAATATGAACAGACCAATCCCAAGCACTGAAACAGAAACTATGATTAAAAACCTCCCAAGAGGGCTTCCCTAGTGGTCCAGTGGGTGAAGAGTCTGCCTTACAGTGCAAGGGGTACTGGTTCAATCCTTGGCCAGGGAAGATCCCACATGCTGCAGAGGAGCTGGACTGGTATGTCCAATTACGAGTCAGCGCTCTGGAGTGCATGTACCCAGAGCCAGTGCTCTGCAACGGGAGAAGCCACTGCAATGGGAGGCCCACACATGTCAAAGAATAAAGATGGATGAAAAATAAATAAAGAAAAATCAATAAATAGATGCCAAAATTTTTTAAAAAACAAAACAAAAAACAACTCCCAACAAAAGTCCAGGACCTGATGGTTTCACAGGTGAATTTTTATCAAACATTCTGAGAAGAGTTAACACCTATTCTTCTGAAACTGTTTCAAAAAGTCATAGACGAAGGAAAACTTTCCAACTCTTTATGAAGCCACCATCACCTTGATACCAAAACCAATGACACCACACACACAAAAATGAAAATTAGAGGCCAATATCACTGATCAACATAGATGCAAAAATCCTCAACAAAATACCAGCAATTTGTATCCAACAATATAAAGGATCATATACCATGATCAAGTGGGATTCATTCCAGGGATAAAAGGATTTTTCAACATCCACAAATCAATGTGATATACCATATCAACAAACTGAAGAATAAAAATCATATGACCATCTCAATAAACGCAGAAGAAACTTTTTAGCACAAAAAAACTCTCCAGAAAATGGGCACAGAGGGTACATACTTCAACATAATAAAGGCCATATATGACAAGCCTACAGCTAGCATCATACTCAATGGTGAAAAGCTAAAAGCATTCAAAGAGCAGGAACAGGACGTCCACTCTCACCACTTTTATTCAACATAGTTTTAGAAGTCCTAGCTATAGCAATCAGAGAAGAAAAAGAAGTAAAGGGAACCCAAACTGGAAAAGAATTAAGCTAAACCATCACTGTTCACAGATGACATGATACTATACACAGAAGGTACTAAAGATACTACCATAAAACTACCAGAACTCATCAATGAATTTGCTAACATTGCAGGTTACAAAATTAATACACAGAAATGTGTTGCATTTCTACACACTAACAACCAAGAACAGAGAGAGAAATTCAAGAAACAATTCCACTTACCACTGCCTCAAAAAGAATAAATATCTAGGAATAAACCTACCTATGGAGACAAAAGATCTGAAAACTGTAAGTGCTGAAGAAAGAATTGAGGACAATATAAACAGATGGAAAGATATACCATGTTCATGGATCGAAAGAATCAATATTGTCAAAATGACTAAACTACCTAAGGCAACCTACAGACTCAATGTAATCCATATTATCAATGGTATTTTTCACAGAACGAGAAAAATTAATCTCAAAATTTGTATGGAGACACAAAAGACCCAAATAGCCAAAGTGAAAGTATTAGGTGGAGATACCGTTGTTAGGTTATTCCTTTCTTCCCGTGGACAGTGACAATGAAGCATCATTGAAGTCTCCCCACCTCCACCACCATCATGTCTAAGTCTGAGTCTCCCAAAGAGCCCGAACAGCTGTGGAAGCTCTTCATTGGAGGACTGAGCTTTGAAATGACGGATGAGAGTCTGAGGAGCCCTTCTGAGCAACGCAAAACGCTCACAGACAGGGTGGTCATGAGGGATCCAAACATCAAGCACTCCAGAGGCTTCAGGTTTGACTCTACATACACCACTATAGAGGAGGTGGAAGTGGCCATGAATGCAAGGTCACACAGGTGGGTAGAAGAGCTGTGGAACCAAAGAGGGCCATCTCAAGAGAAGATTCTCAAACACCTGGTGCCCACTTAACTGTGAAAAAGATTTTTGTTGGTGGCATTAAAGAAGACACTGAAGAACATCACCTGAGAGATTATTTTGACAACTATGGGAAAATCAAAGTGATTGAAATCATGACTGACTGACACAGTGGCAAAAAGAGAGGCTTTCCTTTTGTAACCTTTGATGACCATGACTCTGTTGACAGGACTGTCATTCAGAAATACCACACTGTGAATGGCCACAAATATGAAGTAAGAAAAGCTTTATGAAAGCAAGAGATGACTAGTGCTTCATCCAGCCAAAGAGGTCCAAGTGGTTTTGGAAACTTTGGTGGCGGTTGTAGAGGTGGTTTTAGTGGGAATGACAGCTTTGGCTGTGGAGGAAACTTCAGTGCTCGAGGAGGCTTTGGTGGCAGCTATGGTGATGGAGGATATGGCAGCACTGGGGACGACTATAATGGATCTGGTAATGATGGAAGCCAATTCTGGAGGTGGAAGAATCTACAATGACTTTCAAATCTTCAAATTTTGGACCCATGAAAGAAGGAAACTTTGGAGGCATAAGTTCTGGCCCCTATGGTGGAGGAGGCCAATACTTTGCCGAACCATGAAACCAAGGTGGCTATGGCAGTTCCAGCAGCAGCAGTAGCTAAAACGTTTTAATTACTGCCAGGACACAAAGCTTAGCAGGAGAGGAGAGCCATAGAAGTAACAGAGAAGCTACAGGTCATAAAAGATCTGTGAACTTAGCCAAGCACAGTGGTGACAGGGCCTAGATGCTACAAAGAAGACATGTTTTAGACAATACTCATGTGTATGGGCAAAAAATCTCAAGGACTGTACTCAAAGACTGTGACTAATTGTATAACAGGTTATTTCAGATTCTGTTCTGTGGGAAGTGGAAAGCATTCCAACAAAGGGTTTTAATATAGACTTTTTTTGCACCCATGCTGTTGACTGCTAGATATAATAGTCTGATCATGACACTGAATAAATGTGTCTTTTTTTTAATGTGCTGTGTAAAGCTAGTCTAGTCTAAAACCATTTTGGTAAACTACCCGAAAAATGTGAAGTTAGAATTCCTTCAGGGTGATGCGAGGTTCCATTTTGAAATCTCTTTACAACCTGCTTTGGTGGAGAAGCTGCTATCTTCAGAATCTTTGTATAGTAGAACTGACAGTTACTGTGTTATGACCCGGGTTCACCAGTAAAAGGTCACCCACGCAAAGTCATGGATATGTTTTTCTTTTGGTTATTCATGATTGTTGGCACATCCTATGCAATATATCTAAAATGAATTACAGTACCAGATAAAGTTATAGATGGGAATGAAGCCTGTGTATCATCCAATATCATGTGTACTCAATAAAGGATTTAATATCCTCAAAAAAAAAAAAAAAACATGTTAGATGTTTAATCGTGTCTGACTTTGTGACCCCATGGACTGTAGCCCACCAGGCTCCCATGTCCATGGAATTCTCCAGGCAAGAATACTGGAGTGGGTAGTCATTCCCTTCTCCAGGAGATCTTTCCAACTCAGGGATACAGCCTGGGTCTCCTGCACTGCAGGCCAATTCTTTACCATCTGAGCCACGAGGGAAACCCCCTGAATAGCCAATGCAACCTGAAAAAGAAAAACAGAGCTGGAAGAAGCAGGCTTCCTGACTTCAGACTATACTACAAAGCTACAGTCATCAAAACAGCATGTTACTGGCGCAAAAACCAGAAATACAGATCAAGGGAACAGGAGAGAAAACCCAGAAATAAGCCCATACACCTGTAATCAACTGGTGACAAAGAAGGCAAAACTATACAATGTTGGAAAGACAGTCTCTTCTACAAATGGTGCTGAGAACACTGAAGACAGCCACATGTCAAAAAATGAAATTTGATCATTTCTTAACTCCATACATAAAAATAAGCTCAAAGTGGATTAAAGACCTAAATGTGACACTGGACACTATAAAACTCCTAGAGGAAAACACAGGCAGAATACCCTTAGACATAAATCCAACAAAAAAAACAATAAGTGGAAAGCATTCCAACAAAGGGTTTTAATATAGACTTTTTGCACCCATGCTGTTGACTGCTAGATATAATAGTCTGATCATGACACTGAATAAATGTGTCTTTTTAATGTGCTGTGTAAAGCTAGTCTAGTCTAAAACCATTTTGGTAAACTACCCGAAAAATGTGAAGTTAGAATTCCTTCAGGGTGATGCGAGGTTCCATTTTGAAATCTCTTTACAACCTGCTTTGGTGGAGAAGCTGCTATCTTCAGAATCTTTGTATAGTAGAACTGACAGTTACTGTGTTATGACCCGGGTTCACCAGTAAAAGGTCACCCACGCAAAGTCATGGATATGTTTTTCTTTTGGTTATTCATGATTGTTGGCACATCCTATGCAATATATCTAAAATGAATTACAGTACCAGATAAAGTTATAGATGGAATGAAGCCTGTGTATCATCCAATATCATGTGTACTCAATAAAGTAATTAATATCTTCACAACAAAATAAAAAACATGTTAGATGTTTAATCGTGTCTGACTTTGTGACCCCATGGACTGTAGCCCACCAGGCTCCCATGTCCATGGAATTCTCCAGGCAAGAATACTGGAGTGGGTAGTCATTCCCTTCTCCAGGAGATCTTTCCAACTCAGGGATACAGCCTGGGTCTCCTGCACTGCAGGCCAATTCTTTACCATCTGAGCCACGAGGGAAACCCCCTGAATAGCCAATGCAACCTGAAAAAGAAAAACAGAGCTGGAAGAAGCAGGCTTCCTGACTTCAGACTATACTACAAAGCTACAGTCATCAAAACAGCATGTTACTGGCGCAAAAACCAGAAATACAGATCAAGGGAACAGGAGAGAAAACCCAGAAATAAGCCCATACACCTGTAATCAACTGGTGACAAAGAAGGCAAAACTATACAATGTTGGAAAGACAGTCTCTTCTACAAATGGTGCTGAGAACACTGAAGACAGCCACATGTCAAAAAATGAAATTTGATCATTTCTTAACTCCATACATAAAAATAAGCTCAAAGTGGATTAAAGACCTAAATGTGACACTGGACACTATAAAACTCCTAGAGGAAAACACAGGCAGAATACCCTTAGACATAAATCACAGCAA
This sequence comes from Tragulus kanchil, assembly GCA_022376925.1. Lineage (NCBI taxonomy): Eukaryota > Metazoa > Chordata > Mammalia > Artiodactyla > Tragulidae > Tragulus > Tragulus kanchil. The sequence continues at coordinate 47,180,195 of JAIOJX010000029.1, read as the reverse complement.
TATCTTTAGAATAAGAGCAAAAATAAACAAATGGGATCCAGTTAAACTCAAAAGTTTTTGCACAGCAAAGGAAATAAAAAAACAAAATGAAAAGACAACCCACAGATTGGGAAAAAATATTTGCAAATTATATGACTGATAAGTCCCCAAAATTTACAAACAGCTTAGGATACCTAACAACATCAAAACAAACTAACCCCTTCAAAAAGTGGGCAGAAGGGCTTCCCCTGGTGGTCCAGTGGGTAAGGACACCGCCTTGCAGTGCAAGGGGCGCCGGTTCGAGCCCTGGCCTGGGAAGATTCCGTGTGCCGCGGAGCAGCTGGACTGATACGTCCAATTACCGAGCAGGAGCTCTGGAGCGCATGCGCCCAGAGCCAGCACTCTGCAACAACAGACGCCACCGCGATGGGAGGCCCACAGGATCCAAAGAACAAAGACGGATGAACAGAGAGAAACAAAAGACCAATAGAAGTGGCCCGCCTGCTCCGCTCCCTCCCCAACCCAACCCCTGCCCAAAAATAAATAAAATAAATAAATCTTTAAAAAAAAAAAAAAAGTGGGCAGAAGACCTGAGTAGATACTTCTCCAAAGAGGACATTCAGATGGCCAACAGGCAAATGAAAAGATGTTCAACATTGCTAGTTATTAGAGAAATAAATACAAACCAAAACTATGAGAATGTCACCTCACACCAGTCAGAATGGCTGTCATTAAAAAAATCCACAAACAACAGAAGCTAGAGAGGATGTGGAGAGAAAGGAACCCTCCTGCAGTGTTGGTGGGAATGTAAATTGGTACAGTCATTATAGAGAATAGTACGCAGGTTCCCTAAAAGACTAAAAATAGGGAACTTCCCTGGTGGTCCAGTGGCTAAGACTCCACACACCCAATGCCCAGGACTCCGGTTCAATCCCTGGCCAGGGAGCTAGATTCCCACATGCTGCAACTAAAGATCCTGCATGCTAAAATGAAGACTGAGCTCAAAGTGGATTAAAGACCTAAATGTGACACTGGACACTATAAAACTCCTAGAGGAAAACACAGGCAGAATACCCTTAGACATAAATCACAGCAATATCTTTAGAATAAGAGCAAAAATAAACAAATGGGATCCAGTTAAACTCAAAAGTTTTTGCACAGCAAAGGAAATAAAAAAACAAAATGAAAAGACAACCCACAGATTGGGAAAAAATATTTGCAAATTATATGACTGATAAGTCCCCAAAATTTACAAACAGCTTAGGATACCTAACAACATCAAAACAAACTAACCCCTTCAAAAAGTGGGCAGAAGGGCTTCCCCTGGTGGTCCAGTGGGTAAGGACACCGCCTTGCAGTGCAAGGGGCGCCGGTTCGAGCCCTGGCCTGGGAAGATTCCGTGTGCCGCGGAGCAGCTGGACTGATACGTCCAATTACCGAGCAGGAGCTCTGGAGCGCATGCGCCCAGAGCCAGCACTCTGCAACAACAGACGCCACCGCGATGGGAGGCCCACAGGATCCAAAGAACAAAGACGGATGAACAGAGAGAAACAAAAGACCAATAGAAGTGGCCCGCCTGCTCCGCTCCCTCCCCAACCCAACCCCTGCCCAAAAATAAATAAAATAAATAAATCTTTAAAAAAAAAAAAAAAGTGGGCAGAAGACCTGAGTAGATACTTCTCCAAAGAGGACATTCAGATGGCCAACAGGCAAATGAAAAGATGTTCAACATTGCTAGTTATTAGAGAAATAAATACAAACCAAAACTATGAGAATGTCACCTCACACCAGTCAGAATGGCTGTCATTAAAAAAATCCACAAACAACAGAAGCTAGAGAGGATGTGGAGAGAAAGGAACCCTCCTGCAGTGTTGGTGGGAATGTAAATTGGTACAGTCATTATAGAGAATAGTACGCAGGTTCCCTAAAAGACTAAAAATAGGGAACTTCCCTGGTGGTCCAGTGGCTAAGACTCCACACACCCAATGCCCAGGACTCCGGTTCAATCCCTGGCCAGGGAGCTAGATTCCCACATGCTGCAACTAAAGATCCTGCATGCTAAAATGAAGACTGAGCATCCTGCCTGCTGCACCTAAGACCTGGTGAAGCCAAATAAACACTATTTAAAAACAAAAAAAAAGACTAAAAATAGATCTACCAACCTGTGGGGTTTGGCCAAGAAAAAAAAAATCTACCATATGACCCTACAATCCCACTTTTGGGCATATACCCAGAGAAAGACATGATCAACAAGGATACATGTATCCCAATGTTCATTGCAGCACTGTTTGCAATAGCCAAGACATGGAAGCAACTTAAATGTCCATCAACTGAAGAACTGATAAAGAAGATGTGGTACATATATACAATTGAGTATTATTTAGCCATTAAAAAGAATGAAATAATGCCATTTCCAGCAACATGAGTAGACCCTGAGAGTGTCATACTAAGTGAAATAAGTCAGAGAGACGAGAAATATCATATGATATCCCTTATACGTGGAATCTAAAAAGATGATACAAATGAACTTAACAAAACAGAAATAGACTCACAGACTTAGAAAACAAACTTACGGTTTCCAGGAAGAAGGGATAGTTAGGGACTTTGAGAAGGTCATGTACACACTGCTATATTTAAAACAGATAACCAACAAAGAGACCTGCTCAATATTAGTGACAGCCTAGATGGGAGGAGGGTTTGGGGGAGAATGGGTACATACATATCTATGGCTGAGTCCCTTTGCTGTTCACTTGAAACTTCTGCAACATTGTTAATAAAATGGGCTATACCAGGCTTCCCCCAGTGGTCCAGTGGATAAGGACACCACCTTGCAGTGCAAGGGGCGCCGGTTCGATCCCTGGCCTGGGAAGGTCCCACGTGCCGCGGAGCGGCTGGACTGATGTGTCCAATCACCGAGCCGGAGCTCTGGAGCGCATGCGCCCAGAGCTGCCGCTCTGCGAAAACAGACGCCACCACGATGGGAGGCCCGCAGGAGCCAAAGAACAAAGACGGATGAAAATAGAGAAATGAAAGACCAATAGAAGTGGCCCGCCCGCTCCCTTCCCTCCCCAACCCAACCCCCGCCCAAAATAAATAAATAAATAAATCTTTAAAAAAAAAAAAAAAGGGGGCTATACCCCAATACAAACTACAAAGTTTCATGTTGAAAAAAAAAATTGAGTTCCTATGTCCTTACCTTTTACCTCAAACTTCTTGTCAATAAAAGGAAGGCATTATAGTGCCAGTTTTTTTTAAAGCAGAATATATATTTTGAAAAATATTTTTCTTTAAATTTTGGCCTCTTTTATTGGTCTTTCATTTATTTTTCATCCAACTTTGTTCTTTGGCCTGTGTGGGCTTCCCATTGCAGTGGCCTCTCCCGTAGCAGAGCACTGGCTCGGGGCCGGGCACATTGCTCCAGAGTGCTGGCTCTTAATTGGATACACCGGTCCAGCCACTCCACGGCATGTGGGATCTTCCCAAGGCAAGGATCAAACCGGCGCCCCTTGCACAGCAAGGCAGACTCTTTACCCACTGAACCACCAGGGAAGCCCCTGTATTTTGAAATTTTTAATCGAAGAATACTTGCTCTATGATGTTGTGTGTGCTTCTGCTGTACAACAACAGGAATCAGCCATGACTCACTCACTCTCTCTATATACGTGTATCACTTCCCTCTTGAGCCTCCCTCCCAAACCACACCAACATCCCACCCCTCCAGGTTGTCACAGAGCATCAGGCTGGGCTCTCAGTTTTATACAAGAACTTCCCATTAGCTATCTATTTCACACATGGCATGGCAGTATATATATGTCAATGCTACTCTCTCAATTCATCTCACCCTCTCCTTCCCACTGTGGCCTACAAACCTGTCCTCTACATCTGTGTTTCTATTCCTGCCCTGCAAATAGGCTCATCAGCACCATTTCACTACACACCATGTACACGTGTTAATACATAATATTTTGTTTTTCTCTTTCTGGCTTACTTCACTCTGTGTAGCAGGCTCTAGGTTCATCCACCTCAGTTCAACTGATTCACATTCATTCCTTTTTGTGTCTGAGTGGTTAATGCTGACGTGTAGATTCAAATACTCTGCCCCCTCAAGTTTATGACCTTAATCTACTTTAAGTCTCAGTTTTCTTAATAACATAGGAATTTAATACCTTCCAGGTTTACTTTGAAGATTAAAAGAGATCATTCTTATAAAGTGTTCACACAAGCATTTACCACATGCTAAGTACTCAATAAGTGTCACTAATATTATTACAGCTAACAAGAGACAATGATATGAGAGTCTCAGATACAGCACTTTCCATTAGAAGCAAAACTTTGGATAGCATAGAAAACAATCTGTGATACCTTTCATTCATATATGCTTTCCACATAGTAAATAATCAAAGAGAAAGGGTTTTTAAGAAACCTAGAAATCCAATCTTTATGGTGCCAACTTTGCTTCTAAACCAGTGTACTCCAGATATAACAATTAAGTACTACACTTACGATTTTTGTGGCCCAGTGTCATAATTCTATCCATATCATCAGCATTATTGACCACATAAGCTGATAAGTCCTTGATATAAACTCCCACATCAGGTCTTTCTTTAACCTAAAAAAAAATCACAGATTTTACACATATATCCTTAATTTCTGCACAGTTACTGACTGAGTATCTACTACACGTTGGTCACTGCTAGACAGTGAGGACAGAGGGATGAATGAGGCAGACAGTTTCTACAGTAAAGGTAACAATCTGCAGGGAGAATATACAAATGAGTAAGTGTACACAAAAAGTATTTTAATTGTGATAACTCCATGAAAAAATACAGGAAACTATAGGAGAATACATTATAGAGAGACTTAAGCTAGTGAAGCAGGGACAGGGTAAGTTTCCCCAACATGACATTTAAGCTAAGACCTGAAGAAATAGGAGGTACAATCTGTGTTTGAACAGGAGGATAAGACTGTCGCAAGAATGGCCTACAAACCTGTCCTCTACATCTGTGTTTCTATTCCTGCCCTGCAAATAGGCTCATCAGCACCATTTCACTACACACCATGTACACGTGTTAATACATAATATTTTGTTTTTCTCTTTCTGGCTTCCTTCACTCTGTGTAGCAGGCTCTAGGTTCATCCACCTCAGTTCAACTGATTCACATTCATTCCTTTTTGTGTCTGAGTGGTTAATGCTGACGTGTAGATTCAAATACTCTGCCCCCTCAAGTTTATGACCTTAATCTACTTTAAGTCTCAGTTTTCTTAATAACATAGGAATTTAATACCTTCCAGGTTTACTTTGAAGATTAAAAGAGATCATTCTTATAAAGTGTTCACACAAGCATTTACCACATGCTAAGTACTCAATAAGTGTCACTAATATTATTACAGCTAACAAGAGACAATGATATGAGAGTCTCAGATACAGCACTTTCCATTAGAAGCAAAACTTTGGATAGCATAGAAAACAATCTGTGATACCTTTCATTCATATATGCTTTCCACATAGTAAATAATCAAAGAGAAAGGGTTTTTAAGAAACCTAGAAATCCAATCTTTATGGTGCCAACTTTGCTTCTAAACCAGTGTACTCCAGATATAACAATTAAGTACTACACTTACGATTTTTGTGGCCCAGTGTCATAATTCTATCCATATCATCAGCATTATTGACCACATAAGCTGATAAGTCCTTGATATAAACTCCCACATCAGGTCTTTCTTTAACCTAAAAAAAAATCACAGATTTTACACATATATCCTTAATTTCTGCACAGTTACTGACTGAGTATCTACTACACGTTGGTCACTGCTAGACAGTGAGGACAGAGGGATGAATGAGGCAGACAGTTTCTACAGTAAAGGTAACAATCTGCAGGGAGAATATACAAATGAGTAAGTGTACACAAAAAGTATTTTAATTGTGATAACTCCATGAAAAAATACAGGAAACTATAGGAGAATACATTATAGAGAGACTTAAGCTAGTGAAGCAGGGACAGGGTAAGTTTCCCCAACATGACATTTAAGCTAAGACCTGAAGAAATAGGAGGTACAATCTGTGTTTGAACAGGAGGATAAGACTGTCGCAAGAATGCTGAAATAAGGAAAAAAAAAAAAAAACAAAACAGGTATTTAAAAAACAAAAACCAACTAAACAAACAAAAGCCAGGGAATGAGTAGGCAGCACAGGGGAAACAGGTGGGGTATCTGGCCATAGAGGTAAGAGGAGATAATATTAAGCATGGTTATTGGGACAATTTTTTTTTGAAAAAAAAAAAAAAGAAACTTTTTTTTGAACTGTAATGCTGTACAGCAAAGTGACTCAGATTATATATATACACACACATATATAAATACACACACATGCATATATTCATTTGCATGTTCCTTTCCATTATGGTTATTACAGTATATTGAATATAGTCCCGTGTTGGTATACCATACCAAGGTATGGTATAGTCCCCATACCTTGTTGTTTATTCTACATATAATAGACTGTATCTGCTAAACTCAAACCTCTAATCCATCCTTCCCCTATTCCCTGTACATCATGGCAACCACAAGGCTATTTTCTATTTGTCTGTGAGTCTGTTTCGGTTTCACAAATGAGTTAATCTGAGTTACATTTTAAATTCAACATACAACCAGTATCGTGTCATTTATTTGTCTTTCTGACTCACTTCATTTAGTATGATCATCTCTAAGTTCATCCATGCTTCTGCAAATGGCATTGTTTCATTCATTTTCATGACTGAGTAGCATTCCATTGTTTATACACCAATTTTTCTTTATTCACTAATTTTTCGAAGAACAATTAGGCTGCTCCTGTGTCTGGGAGCTATAAACAGTGCTGTTACTTATATTTTGACTTGGACACTCTATGCACATCCCTCTCTGCTCCACCCTACGACTAGTCTTTCACCAAAAAATTAGTGTCCACTAAAAAAATATGCACAACCTAAAGTTGAGAACTATGTTTCATTCAGTGGATATACCCTAAACTTAAGCCCAAGACACAGCCTCTCAGATGGCTCCTAGGGACTGTTTGGAAGAGACAAGGGTGCATTTTCAGATTAGAGCTCTGACTGGATATATACTCAGGAATGGAATTGCTGGGTCATTTGGCAACTCTGTTTTTAGTTTTTCAAAGAATCTCCATACTATTTTTCACAGCAGCTGCACCAATTTACATTCCAACGAACCGTGTAGGAGGACTCCCTTCTCTAGACACCATCTCTATCATTTGTAAACTTTTTAATGATGGCCATTCTGACTACTGTGAGGTGATACTTCATTATAGTTTAGAGGTACACTTCTCTAATTATTGGTCTTTATTTTAACAACACTTTGAAACCACTACAGGATTTCACACAATTGAGTGAAATAATCAAATCCATGGTACTCATGTAAAAATGTTATCTTTCTGGGCTTCCCTGGTGTTCCAGTGGGTAAAGAGTCCACCTTGAAGTGCAAGGGGCGCCAGTTTGATCTCTGGTCCGGCAAGATTCCACGTGCCACGGGGTGGCTGGACCGGTGTGTCCAATTACCAGCTAGCACTCTGTAGTGCATACGCCAGAGTTGGTGGTCTGCAACAAGAGAGGCCACTGCGATGGGAGGCCCACACAGGCCAAAGAATAAAGATGGATGAAAATAAATAAATAAAAAACCAATAAAAGATGCCAAAATTAACAACAACAACAAAAAGACTGAGTCAGCATTCAACCTACGTTCACAGGAATTTGGGGGGATACTTTCCAAAAGATCCTGTCTAACATATACAACTTTAAAAAAAAATTATCTTTATGTGAGTAATTTTATGAGAACTTTTACTCAACTTGAAGGCTATATTTAAAATATGTGGATAAAATACAGATAGTATTTTAATATTAACTGTAAAATACACACAGAAATATAAAATTCACTTTCCAAGGCCCTACAAGTCACCTCCACAAATCAACAGAAGTAAGTGAAACTGAGGCAAAGGCCTGTGGCTACCAGTAGGGCAAGCCATTTCCATGGGTAGTAAGGCCTCACAGACCAAGATGACAAAAGTTTAAAAAACAATATCAAAGACAAAAATCACAAAGGCAAATACTCTAAATTCTAGGTGATGATTTTAAACCTAGTTAGAGGGCTTCCCTGGTGGAGCAGTGGTTAGGAATCTGCCTGCCAGCACAGGGGAGAGAGGTTCAATGCCTGGTCCAGGAAGAGCCCACCTGCCATGAGGCAACCAAGCCCGCCCTCTAGAGCCTATGAGCCGCAACTACTGAAGCTGTATGCTGCAACTGCGGAAACCAGCACACCTAGAGTCCATGTTCCACAAGAGAAGTCACCGCAAGGAGAAGCCCATGCACTGCAACAAAAACTCAGCCCAGTCAAAAATAAATAAATAAATAAAATTTTAAATAAATAAATCTAGTTAGAATTTTTTTTTGGGGGGGATCAGTCTCTTTAATAAGATATATTTACTTATACATTATGAAAAATTGCCTTTTTTCTGTCCTGCGATATAAACTAATCCCTAATTTTATTAGCAGTAAAGAAATGCATTGGTCTCCATAAACCAGTGGGTTTTGGACTGTACTCTGACAAGCACTAGGAGACCCGTGGTGGCAATGAAGGAGCCACAGTGTAAGTGTGGGGGTTTTCAGACCCAGACAAATTCTAGAGAGCTTTACTTTCATGTATTTTATAGACTGGGCTTTAAGGCCTAGTTTGACTCAAGTGTTTAAATGCTTTAATCTTATCAAATGTTTGAATATTACTGGCTTATATCAATGCTCAGAAAATCTATAATAAAGAATGTGTATATTTCTAATGTGGAAAAATGATATCTCTGAAGAAAATCATGCACTTGAGCATCATGGCAATGTCTAAGTGCTGGAGAAGTTGTAAGCATGTGCTTTCACTTTCTGTGCTTATCTTACTGCAGATGGGAAACAGTCTTCAAACTGGCATTGGCCTATAAACTCTATGGTCACTTCCAATAGCAAGATATTAATTCTACAGTAAATTACTAAGCATAGATAAATAAATTAGATATGAAAGGTGAAAAAACTGAATATGATTCTGAAATAAAGCAAGACCCTTAGACAAGAGGGTGGAATAGAAAGATGTGAGCTCACCAAAGTCACAACTAACTGGTGAACCACAATCAACAACAACAAAAACACTGGAACCTACCAAAACAGATATCCCAAATTCAAAGACAAAGGAGAAGCCACAAGACATTAGAAGAGTTGTAATCACAATAAAATCAAATCCCATACACACCAAGTGAGTGACCCACAAACTAGGTAATAATCATATCATAGAGGTCCTCCCATAAAAGTTCTGAGCCCCACAGCGGGGCTTCCCATCCTGGGAGTCTGGCATTGGGAGAAGAAGCCCAGAGAGCACCTAGTTTTGAAGGCCAGTGGGTTTGATCTGAGGAATTCTACAGAACAAGGAGCAAGAGAAACCCTACTCTTGGAGGGCACACACAAGGTCTCATGCAGAATAGCACCCAGAGGGAAAAGCAGTGCCCTCACAGGAGCCTGGGCCAGATGTAAGTGCTGGTCTCAAGGAGTTTCCTAGGGAGGCAGTGGGTGGCTATGGACTTTCGCAGGGAGAAGACATTAGTGGCAACAGTTCTACAGAGTACTTACTGGCATGAGCCCTCCTGGAGGCCATCATTTTCTCACAAGACCTGGCCCCACCCAACAGCCAGTAGGTTCCAGTGCTGGGACACCTCAGCCCAAATGACCAACGGGGCAGTAACACAGCCTCACCCATCAGCAGACAGGCTGCATAAAATCTTCCCGAGCCTAAAACTGTTAAAGACACCCTTTGACACAGCACTGTCGGCCAGAGGGACACAGCCTAGCTCAACCACCCAGTGGGCAAGAAACAGTCCCTTACAACAGGAAACCTGCCTAAGTCTCCTATATCAGCTTCATCCACCAGTGGACAGATAGCAGAAGCAATAATGACTACAACCCTACAGGTGGTAGAATGGAAACGGCAATCACAGAAAGGCAGAGAAAATGAGATGGCAGGAGAGGATGTCTCAGACAGCGTAACAAGATAAAACTACACAACAACAACTAAGTGAAATGGAGGTAGGCACTCTAACTGGAAAAGAATTCAGAGTAATGACAGTAAAGGTGATCCAACATCTCAAAAAATAATAGAGGCACAGACCAAGAAGATACAAGAAATTTTTAACAAAGAGCTTAGGTGACCTAAAAAACAGAGATGAACTCAACAACTGAAATGAAAAATAGAATAGAAGGAATCAATAGCAGGGTAAATGAGGAAGAAAAATAGGCAAATTGGAAGACAGAATGTTGGACATCATTGCTGTGAAACACAATCTAAAAAAACATAATGAAAAGAAATGATAACAGTCTCAGACACCTCTAAGACAAAATTAAACACACTGGCATTTGCATTAGGGGTCCTAGAAGGACCTGAGAAAATAGTGAAGAGATAATAGCTGAAAAGTTCTCCTGTCATGGAAAAGGAAACAGTCACTCAAGTCCAAGAAGTGCAGGAAGTCCCAGGAAGGGTCTGAAGAAAGAACACACCAAAACAAACAGTAATCCAATTGACAAATATTAAAGACAAAGAAAAAATATTAAAAGGAACAAATAACATACAAGGGAATCTCCATAAGGTTATCAGCTGATTTTCCATCAGAGACGCTGTAGGCCAGAAGGGAGTGGCACTATAATTTAAAGAGATGAAAGGGAAGAACTTACAACCAAGAATACTCTACATCCAGCAAGACTCTCATTCAGATTTGATGAAGAAATCAAATGCTTACCAGACAAGCAAAACCTAAGAGAATTCCACACTGTAAGATCAGTTGTGGGGCTTCCCTGGTGGCCCAGTGGGTAAGGACACCGCCTTGCAGTGCAAGGGGCGCTGGTTCAATCCCTGGCCTGGGAAGATCCCACGTGCCGCGGAGCGGCTGGACCCATGTGTCCAATTACCGAGCCGGAGCTCTGGAGCGCATGCGCCCAGAGCCGGTACTCTGCAACAACAGAGGCCGCCGCGATGGGAGGCCCACACGGGCCGAAAAACAAAGGTGGATGAAAATGAACAAATGAAAGATGGATAGAAGTGGCCCACCTGCCCCCTCCCTCTCCTCCCCACCCCACCCCTCAAAAATAAATAAATTAAAAAAAAAAAAGATCAGTTGTGCTAACAAATGCTATAAGGAATTTCTCTAGGTGGAAAAGGACATAAATAGAAGAAAGAAAACTACAAATGGAAATACTCAGCAGTAAAGACAAACACATAGTAAAGGTAGGAAATCATACACAAATATGATGTCAAAATCAGTTATCTTGAGAAGAGTACAAATGCAGGCTATTGGAAAAGACCAGCAACTTTAATCTTGTTTATATAAAAACTACTGTGTCAAAATCTCATGGTAACAGCAACTCAAAAATCTATAGTAGATAGACACACAAAAATAAAAAAGGAATCCAAATACAATACTAAAATTAATCAAGTCACAAAAAAAAAAGAGAATAAAAGGGGGAGAAAAGACTTACAAAAACAAATCCAAAACAACGAACACACATACCACTTATTACCTTAAATGTAAATGAATCAAACATTCCAACGGAAATACATAAACTGGCTGAACAGAAACAAGAACAAGACCTATATATATGCTATCTACAATGGACTCATTTGAGATCTAGGGACACATACAGACTAAAGGAAGGGTCTGAAGAAAGAACACACCAAAACAAACAGTAATCCAATTGACAAATATTAAAGACAAAGAAAAAATATTAAAAGGAACAAATAACACACAAGGGAATCTCCATAAGGTTATCAGCTGAGTTTCCATCAGAGACGCTGTAGGCCAGAAGGGAGTGGCACTATAATTTAAAGAGATGAAAGGAAGAACTTACAACCAAGAATACTCTACATCCAGCAAGACTCTCATTCAGATTTGATGAAGAAATCAAATGCTTACCAGACAAGCAAAACCTAAGAGAATTCCACACTGTAAGATCAGTTGTGGGGCTTCCCTGGTGGCCCAGTGGGTAAGGACACCGCCTTGCAGTGCAAGGGGCGCTGGTTCAATCCCTGGCCTGGGAAGATCCCACGTGCGGCGGAGCGGCTGGACCCATGTGTCCAATTACCGAGCCGGAGCTCTGGAGCGCATGCGCCCAGAGCCGGTACTCTGCAACAACAGAGGCCGCCGCGATGGGAGGCCCACACGGGCCGAAAAACAAAGGTGGATGAAAATGAACAAATGAAAGATGGATAGAAGTGGCCCACCTGCCCCCTCCCTCTCCTCCCCACCCCACCCCTCAAAAATAAATAAATTAAAAAAAAAAAAGATCAGTTGTGCTAACAAATGCTATAAGGAATTTCTCTAGGTGGAAAAGGACATAAATAGAAGAAAGAAAACTACAAATGGAAATACTCAGCAGTAAAGACAAACACATAGTAAAGGTAGGAAATCATACACAAATATGATGTCAAAATCAGTTATCTTGAGAAGAGTACAAATGCAGGCTATTGGAAAAGACCAGCAACTTTAATCTTGTTTATATAAAAACTACTGTGTCAAAATCTCATGGTAACAGCAACTCAAAAATCTATAGTAGATAGACACACAAAAATAAAAAAGGAATCCAAATACAATACTAAAATTAATCAAGTCACAAAAAAAAAAGAGAATAAAAGGGGGAGAAAAGACTTACAAAAACAAATCCAAAACAACGAACACACATACCACTTATTACCTTAAATGTAAATGAATCAAACATTCCAACGGAAATACATAAACTGGCTGAACAGAAACAAGAACAAGACCTATATATATGCTATCTACAATGGACTCATTTGAGATCTAGGGACACATACAGACTAAAAGTGATGAGGTAGAAAAAGGTATTCCATGAAAACGGAAATAAAAGAAAGCTGGAGTAGCAATACTTGTATCAGACAAAATAGACTTTAAGGACTGTTGCAAGAGACAAAGAAGGACACTACATAATGATTAAGGGATCAATCCAAGACAATCTAACTAAACTTAAAGACTTTACCACAGCAAAGGAAACCATAAACAAAACAGACAACACAGAAAGGGAGAAAGTATTACAAAGTATGTCACCGACAAGGTGTTAATATTCAAAATATACAAACAGCTCATGCAGCTCAATAATAACAACAAAAAACAATCCAACTGAAAAATGGGAAGAAGCCCTAAATAGGTATTCTTCCAAAGATGACATACGGATGGCCAAAAGGCACATGAAAAGATACCCAACATCATTAAATGTTAAAGAAATGCAAATCAAAACTAATACTACCTCACACAAGTCAGAATGGCCATCATCAAAAAGTCTACAAATAATAAATGCTGCAGAGGGCATGGAGAAAAGGGAACCCCCTCCTACATTGTTGGTGGGAAAGTAAACTGGTATAGCCACTACGGAGAACAGTACAGAGGTTCCTTAAAGAACTAACACAGGGGCTTCCCTGATGGTCCAGTGGGTAAAGAGTCCATCTTGCAGTGCAAGGGGCACCAGTTCAATCCCTGGCCTGGGAAGATCCCATATGCTGTGGAACGGTTGGACTGATGGGACCAGTCCCCAGCCAGTGCTCTGAAGCGCATGCACCCAGAAACAGTACTCTGCAATGGGAGAGGCCACTGCAATGGGAGGTCCATACAGGCCAAAGAACAAAGATGGATGAAAATAAATACATGAAAAACCAATAAAGAAGGCCAAAATTAAGAAAAAAAAAAAAGGTCACTGACTGTTCTTCCTTTGATCCTCAAAACTTAAAGAAAAAAAAAGAACTAACACAGAACTACTACATGGGGCTTTTTGGGAGTCCAGTGGTTGAGAATCCACCTGCCAATGCCGGAGATGGTCTGGGAAGACACCATATGCTATGGGGCAATTAAGCTCTTGTGCTACAACTACTGAAGCCCATGCACCCCGGAACCCATGCTTCCCAACAAGAGAAGCCACTGCAATAAGAAGCCTGCCCACTGCAAGTACAGAGTAACCTATGCCCATGCACAGCAACGAAGACCCAGCACAGCCAACTAAATAAGTGAAAAAAAAAAAAAGAATTACCGTATGATTAAATATGAAAAGATACATGTTCCCCATTGTTCACTGCAGCACTTTTACAGTAGCTAAGACATGGAAGCAACCTAAATGTCCATTGACAGAGGAATGGATTAAAAAGAAAAGATGTTGTACATATATACAACAGAATAGTATTCAGCCATTAAAAAAAAGTAATGCCATTTGCAGCAACATGGATAAAACTAGAGATTGTAATACTAAATTGAGTAAGTCAGAGAAAGATAAATATCATGTATTTGCTCAAATGTACTTATTTACAAAACAGGAAAAAACTCTCAGACTTCGAAAACAAACTTACGGTTACCAAAGTGGAACGGTGGCAGGGGAGGGGTAGAAGGGATAAATTAACATTTTGGATTGGCACATACACACAAAGATATTTAAAACAGATAAGCTATAGGACCCAGGGAACTCTACTCAATATTCTATAATAAACTAAATGGGAAAAGAATTTCAAAAATAATAGATACATGTATGTGTATAACTGAATTACCTGGCTGTACACCTGGAAATAATACAATACTGTAAATCAACTACACTAAAAAAAAAAAAAAAGGCGGGACACTACAGGATCCTCCCAGGTACAAAACCCACTCTATGTCCCCCAATTATTGTTTATAGAAAAAGAATGTAATCTGCTAGGCCTTTCCAGAATTTCAAAGAGCAGAGTCAAGCAGTTACTAATTAAGGAAGGGGAGGAATGCAAAAACAAAGGAAAAAACAGTCAAGAAACAGCTCTTTATAGCTGAAACAATAGTTCATTTAAGAAAACAAGAGTCCTAGTTCCTCCTCAAGGAATATATTCAACAATCTGATGCATATCTTAGAACTGTTCTGCAGAAATTAAGACCCCACCCCACCCCCACATCCAGCTTGAGCATGATGACAACATGCTGACCACAAGCACTAGACCCCAGACTGGACAGAACTAGGAAGCTTACAATTAAGATTCCCAAAACATCACCCTGTTAATTTACCACCAATCAGAAGAAAGTCATGCACCCTGAAACCCTAACCACAAATGCTGCCTTTAAAAACCCTTCCCTGGGCTTCCTTGGTGGTCCAGTGGGTGGAGAGTCCACCTTGCAATGCAGGGGGCACCAGTTCAATCCCTGGCCGGGAAAGATCCCACATGTGGAGGAATGGCTGGGCCGGTGCGTCCAATTACCAGCCGGCAATCTGAAGCACGTGTGCCCAGAGCCAGTGCTCTGCAACGAGAGGGACCACTGCAATGGGAGGCCCACACAGGCCAAAGAATAAAATTGGATAAAAAAGTAAATAAATAAATAAATAATAAACAACAGAGAGACCAAACTTAAAAACAAAAACAAAAACAACTTTCCCTGAAGATCCAGTGGTTAAGAATCTGTCCTTCAATGCAAGGAACACAAATTTTGATTGCTGGCAAAGGAACTAAGACTTCGCATGCCATGGAGTAACTAAGCCCAAGCCCATCAACTACAGAGTCCATAAGCTTCAAGGAAGATCCTGCATGCCACAACTAAGACTGGAGGCAGACAAATTAAAAATGAAAAACCCTCCCTGAAAAAAAGCCATTAGGGAGTTTGCACCTTTTGAACATAAGCTGCTCATTCTCCTTGCTTGGCCCATGCAATCAAACTGTACTTTCCCTCAACACAACCTTCTGTCAATAGATCTGCCTTGCTGTGTGACAGGCAAGCAGACTAAAGTTTGGTTCAATAATAATTTTGGTGACTTTGAAGGGACAGCCATCTCAAGTGGCATCTTAACCATGGTACATCGGCCCCTGACTAATGGTGGCACTCAGATCTTGTCTAGCAGGTGCCTGAACAGTTCTGTCTCAGGGACAACCCAAGTGCTTGCCATTAATGGCACCACTGGCCCACAGTGCTTTCAATTTCCTGACAAAGGAAACAAGGCTCTGGTCCTGGTCTGTAAGACATCTCTAGTAAGTGGTATTAACTTCTCATATGATATCACCAGGGCATTCTTTGCTAGTGGGTTGCCTTGATTGCAATTTAGTGTAGGACTCAGTCATCTGGTTTTGAGCAGAGTACCACTTTAATTGGACTTTCCTTTCCAGATTAAGGAGTCCCTTCGCCGTCCAGCACTGTCTGAGCAGTAACTGAGAAACTCCCTGTTAGACCAAGGCTGATCTGCACCCTCATTCTCATCCTAGGAAACTGTGACCCTGAGAAGACTCCAGATACTGATCTGCCAGTCTGTCTGTTTTCTGGTAACACGACTCATGTGAAAGAATAATGGGTAATGAGAGCTGTGTTCCATCTTGTAGTTCCCTATGGTGCATTTTGCAAAACTGGAAGATCTTCAGCGGAAAATCTAGTACTCCCAGGAAAGAAAGACAATGATATTTAACTGTAACACCACATGGCCCCAATATTCTTTAGGCTCTAATGAACAACGGTCCCTCAACTGTCTTCAGAATATAACACCTACATTCAACTAGAAATGTTTTTTTAAAAGGGAAAGAAAATGGGATAAAATTCCTTATGTAAAGGTTTTACGGCATTGTATCAAAGTGAACCTTTGGAATTGGTTTGACTTTTACCTTGGGAGTCTCAATCAACTACAGAGTCCATAAGCTTCAAGGAAGATCCTGCATGCCACAACTAAGACTGGAGGCAGACAAATTAAAAATGAAAACCCTCCCTGAAAAAAAGCCATTAGGGAGTTTGCACCTTTTGAACATAAGCTGCTCATTCTCCTTGCTTGGCCCATGCAATCAAACTGTACTTTCCCTCAACACAACCTTCTGTCAATAGATCTGCCTTGCTGTGTGACAGGCAAGCAGACTAAAGTTTGGTTCAATAATAATTTTGGTGACTTTGAAGGGACAGCCATCTCAAGTGGCATCTTAACCATGGTACATCGGCCCCTGACTAATGGTGGCACTCAGATCTTGTCTAGCAGGTGCCTGAACAGTTCTGTCTCAGGGACAACCCAAGTGCTTGCCATTAATGGCACCACTGGCCCACAGTGCTTTCAATTTCCTGACAAAGGAAACAAGGCTCTGGTCCTGGTCTGTAAGACATCTCTAGTAAGTGGTATTAACTTCTCATATGATATCACCAGGGCATTCTTTGCTAGTGGGTTGCCTTGATTGCAATTTAGTGTAGGACTCAGTCATCTGGTTTTGAGCAGAGTACCACTTTAATTGGACTTTCCTTTCCAGATTAAGGAGTCCCTTCGCCGTCCAGCACTGTCTGAGCAGTAACTGAGAAACTCCCTGTTAGACCAAGGCTGATCTGCACCCTCATTCTCATCCTAGGAAACTGTGACCCTGAGAAGACTCCAGATACTGATCTGCCAGTCTGTCTGTTTTCTGGTAACACGACTCATGTGAAAGAATAATGGGTAATGAGAGCTGTGTTCCATCTTGTAGTTCCCTATGGTGCATTTTGCAAAACTGGAAGATCTTCAGCGGAAAATCTAGTACTCCCAGGAAAGAAAGACAATGATATTTAACTGTAACACCACATGGCCCCAATATTCTTTAGGCTCTAATGAACAACGGTCCCTCAACTGTCTTCAGAATATAACACCTACATTCAACTAGAAATGTTTTTTTAAAAGGGAAAGAAAATGGGATAAAATTCCTTATGTAAAGGTTTTTACGGCATTGTATCAAAGTGAACCTTTTGGAATTGGTTTGACTTTTACCTTGGGAGTCTCAATACATGAATTTGAATCCTGTTTTCTCTCTCTGGTTTTGACCCTTATTAGGGGACCCAGGCCCTGGTTTGGGAGGAGCCCCCGCCATGAGGAGAGAAAGGAAATGAAAGGACTAAGCATTCTCAGAGACACCCCTGATACTGACCCTCATTAGAGGATGCTGGTCTTTACCTTTATTAGAGAGTCCTGGTAACCAAAATGTGGCCTAGACACTTTTAGAAACCAGTAGTTTAAATTCAGTTGTGAGTGTGAGTCAGAGCTCACTAGTTCATCTAGAAGTGAGGCACGTGAATGTGAATGATATATATTACTGTCTATTATTTTTGTTTATAAAAGTCCTGAAAAATTGGATGATAATCCTAGCAAAGAATTCTTATTATAAAAACAAAGAAATTTAATTTGTATAATGAATAGCACATGACACCAAAACAATGGATCTCCATGGAGACAGTTACTCTCCTGTCCAAAATATTTTAGAAACTTGATGGGGAGTTTCTGGTTCGGCTGAGGACACTATCAGTAGTCCCAGGTGTGTAGCATACTAAACACCCTGAAATAGGTGGAACAATCACAATCATGACCTGTCCCATGCAACTTTGAATATCTTATCAGATATTCACATAGATAAAAAACAAATTATTAATCTAAAAATATGAATTTAGATTCTAACTCTATTTTACATATAAAGACAAAGTGCTTTCCTATGGAAATAATAATATAGTAATGCAGGAAAACTGAGGAAAGAACTACTTTATTTCCCTCAGAACTCTCTCAAAAACTAGACAGTATTGTAAAGGACCATGTCATTGACAGTAACACCAAACAAGGTGCTCCGATCACCAATTCAACATACTTGTAACAGTCTGCATTCGTAGCTATTGCAGTCATAATGGTTAAATATGCCTCTGACCACTTGATTAGGTCATTGAATATGATCATACCTAACCATTTATATTATATATGAAATATCAGCATTTTAAAGTAATTTTTTTATATTATAATCAGACAGTATATTCATACCTTTAAAATTTGTGTGTAGATTTTATCATCTACTAATTTTATTTCAGGATAATCAAAAGGGCACTATAAAATACATGTTATAAAAAAGGACCACTAGGTCTAATGTGATCAAGAATCATTGACAAGACTATTCCTGAGAATAAATCTGATCTATAATTACTGTTATAAAAATTGGGAGGAGCCCCGCCATGAGGAGAGAAAGGAAATGAAAGGACTAAGCATTCTCAGAGACACCCCTGATACTGACCCTCATTAGAGGATGCTGGTCTTTACCTTTATTAGAGAGTCCTGGTAACCAAAATGTGGCCTAGACACTTTTAGAAACCAGTAGTTTAAATTCAGTTGTGAGTGTGAGTCAGAGCTCACTAGTTCATCTAGAAGTGAGGCACGTGAATGTGAATGATATATATTACTGTCTATTATTTTTGTTTATAAAAGTCCTGAAAAATTGGATGATAATCCTAGCAAAGAATTCTTATTATAAAAACAAAGAAATTTAATTTGTATAATGAATAGCACATGACACCAAAACAATGGATCTCCATGGAGACAGTTACTCTCCTGTCCAAAATATTTTAGAAACTTGATGGGGAGTTTCTGGTTCGGCTGAGGACACTATCAGTAGTCCCAGGTGTGTAGCATACTAAACACCCTGAAATAGGTGGAACAATCACAATCATGACCTGTCCCATGCAACTTTGAATATCTTATCAGATATTCACATAGATAAAAAACAAATTATTAATCTAAAAATATGAATTTAGATTCTAACTCTATTTTACATATAAAGACAAAGTGCTTTCCTATGGAAATAATAATATAGTAATGCAGGAAAACTGAGGAAAGAACTACTTTATTTCCCTCAGAACTCTCTCAAAAACTAGACAGTATTGTAAAGGACCATGTCATTGACAGTAACACCAAACAAGGTGCTCCGATCACCAATTCAACATACTTGTAACAGTCTGCATTCGTAGCTATTGCAGTCATAATGGTTAAATATGCCTCTGACCACTTGATTAGGTCATTGAATATGATCATACCTAACCATTTATATTATATATGAAATATCAGCATTTTAAAGTAATTTTTTTATATTATAATCAGACAGTATATTCATACCTTTAAAATTTGTGTGTAGATTTTATCATCTACTAATTTTATTTCAGGATAATCAAAAGGGCACTATAAAATACATGTTATAAAAAAGGACCACTAGGTCTAATGTGATCAAGAATCATTGACAAGACTATTCCTGAGAATAAATCTGATCTATAATTACTGTTATAAAAATGGAAATAGGGCTTCTCTGGTGGTACAGTGGGAAAAGAGTCCACCTTGCAGTGCAAGGGGCACCAGTTCCATCCCTGACCTGGGAAGATCCCACGTGCTGCTGACTGGCTGGACCGGTGTGTCCAATTTACATGCCAGCACTCTGGAGCATTTGCGGCCAGAGTTGATGCTCTGCAATGGGAGAGGCCACTGCAATGGGAGTCCCGCACAGGCCAAAGAATAAAGATGGATGAAAGTAAATAAACAAAAAACCAATAAAAGAGACCCAAAAAAAAAAAAAATGTTCTTTCCTAATGAGTTTTATTCTAATAACCTGTACAATTAAATAATAAACTTTTAAAAGGTAAAAAGCATAGAATTAAAGGATCCATCAAAACCAAAGACAATAAAAAAAAAAACTTATTTCTGTATTTGTTGTCTACACATTATAATTATAGATTAAGTCTTCATTAAGGTCCAACAAATACAAATAATATTAATACTAAGTCTGTAACATATTACTCCAAAAGTTCAGTTCACATAGTAAACTTGAAAAAAGCTAAAATTTATTAAATACTTTATTATGTGTCAAGGAATAATCCTAAATTTTTGTATTAATTTGTTATCATTGACAATAATCCTATAAAGTAGACACTATTATTATTTCCAAGTTCATGTGGCAAAACTGAGGCTCATAGAGAGTAAGTAACCTGCTTCAGAACTCAGAGCCAAAATTCAAGCTAAGATGGTAAAACCTCAGGAATCACCCTTTAATCCTTAATCCATTTATCTGCTACGCAAGCAAGTCAGGAAACTCCTCTAGGTTTCATTTTTTTATATTAACAAAATTGAACCTGCTGAAAAGATTAAATGAAATGAAGTATGCATTACTACCACAGTTTACTACACTAAACGTCTACTGCTACCTCACAAAAGCTTATTAATAGTAGTTATTCTGCTACCCTGCTGTTATTCTAAGTGTATTCTACACAATTCTACAATGGAGGCTAATCATGACTCTATAGTGTATTCTGTTATTCTACACACATTATTCTCTAATTATTTTACTGACAATTCCAATCAAAATTCCAGTATTAATATTTTAAAGGCTAATCTGTGTCAATCTTAATATATCTGACAATAATTACTAGTTGTTTACCACTCGATTCAGCAATCCTGCTTCAGGAATTTATTCCCAGATAAGCCTGCACATGCTACTGCAATTTACATGCCAGCACTCTGGAGCATTTGCGGCCAGAGTTGATGCTCTGCAATGGGAGAGGCCACTGCAATGGGAGTCCCGCACAGGCCAAAGAATAAAGATGGATGAAAGTAAATAAACAAAAAACCAATAAAAGAGACCCAAAAAAAAAAAAAATGTTCTTTCCTAATGAGTTTTATTCTAATAACCTGTACAATTAAATAATAAACTTTTAAAAGGTAAAAAGCATAGAATTAAAGGATCCATCAAAACCAAAGACAATAAAAAAAAAAACTTATTTCTGTATTTGTTGTCTACACATTATAATTATAGATTAAGTCTTCATTAAGGTCCAACAAATACAAATAATATTAATACTAAGTCTGTAACATATTACTCCAAAAGTTCAGTTCACATAGTAAACTTGAAAAAAGCTAAAATTTATTAAATACTTTATTATGTGTCAAGGAATAATCCTAAATTTTTGTATTAATTTGTTATCATTGACAATAATCCTATAAAGTAGACACTATTATTATTTCCAAGTTCATGTGGCAAAACTGAGGCTCATAGAGAGTAAGTAACCTGCTTCAGAACTCAGAGCCAAAATTCAAGCTAAGATGGTAAAACCTCAGGAATCACCCTTTAATCCTTAATCCATTTATCTGCTACGCAAGCAAGTCAGGAAACTCCTCTAGGTTTCATTTTTTTATATTAACAAAATTGAACCTGCTGAAAAGATTAAATGAAATGAAGTATGCATTACTACCACAGTTTACTACACTAAACGTCTACTGCTACCTCACAAAAGCTTATTAATAGTAGTTATTCTGCTACCCTGCTGTTATTCTAAGTGTATTCTACACAATTCTACAATGGAGGCTAATCATGACTCTATAGTGTATTCTGTTATTCTACACACATTATTCTCTAATTATTTTACTGACAATTCCAATCAAAATTCCAGTATTAATATTTTAAAGGCTAATCTGTGTCAATCTTAATATATCTGACAATAATTACTAGTTGTTTACCACTCGATTCAGCAATCCTGCTTCAGGAATTTATTCCCAGATAAGCCTGCACATGTGCGAAACGGTATAAAAGGTTATTTAGTACAGAATTGTTTGTAAGAGCAAAAGATCTTAAACAACCCAAGTGTTCATCAACAGAGGGGTGGCTGAGCAAATTAAAGTTATGTCTATACTAAGGATACTATGAGGCATTAAGGAAAAAAAGACCAAAAACAAAACAAAAAAAAAGAATGAGGAAGCATTTCTCTTTACTTATATGGAAAGACCATTACAATCCACTGCTCAGTAAAAAAAAAAAAAAAAAGAAGAAAGAAAGAAAGAAAAAGAAAGGCAAAGTGCAATGGTAGGGGAAATAGTCTTTTCAATAAATGGTGCTGAGGGACTTCTCTCGTGGTCCAGTGGTTAAGACTCTGGACTTTCAACTCAGGGGGCGTGGGTTCAACGTCCCTTTGCTGATTGGGGGCGTGGGTTCAACGCCCCTTTGCTGATTGGGGAGCAAAGACCCCACATGTTGTACAAACCCCCCTCCCTCAAAAAATGGTACTGAGACAACTGGACATCCATATGCAAGACTGACGTTGGTATTCCACCTCAAGGTATATAAAAAAAAATTAACTCAAAATGAACCAAAGACCTAAATACAGAAGCTAAAACAATAGAACTCTTAGGAAGAAAACAAAGGCATAAATCTTTGTGACCCTGGATAAAGTAATGATTTCTTAAATACAACACCAAAAAACATAAGCAACAAAGCTAAATATAAAGCAAATATGATCAAAATTTTAAACTTTTATACTCAAAAGGACACCATCAAGAAAGTGAAAAGAAAATCCATGGACCGAAGAACAGTTTGGTAAATCTCTATTATCTGTTAACAAGCCTGTATTTAGAATATATAAAGAACTGTTGTTGTTTAGTGGCCAAGTCATGTCCAACTCTTGTGATCCCAGACTATGGGCCGCCAGGCTACTCTATCCATGGGAATTCCCAGGTAAGAATATTGGAGTGGGTTGCCATTTCCTACTCCAAGGTATCTTTCTGACCCAGGAATCAAACCCACACCTGCTGCACTGGCAGGTGGATTCTTTCCCTCTGAGTCACCAGGGAAGTTGTTTACCACTCGATTCAGCAATCCTGCTTCAGGTTTACCATAGCTGCAGTAAACGGTATAAAAGGTTATTTAGTACAGAATTGTTTGTAAGAGCAAAAGATCTTAAACAACCCAAGTGTTCATCAACAGAGGGGTGGCTGAGCAAATTAAAGTTATGTCTATACTAAGGATACTATGAGGCATTAAGGAAAAAAAGACCAAAACAAAACAAAAAAAAAGAATGAGGAAGCATTTCTCTTTACTTATATGGAAAGACCATTACAATCCACTGCTCAGTAAAAAAAAAAAAAAAAAGAAGAAAGAAAGAAAGAAAAAGAAAGGCAAAGTGCAATGGTAGGGGAAATAGTCTTTTCAATAAATGGTGCTGAGGGACTTCTCTCGTGGTCCAGTGGTTAAGACTCTGGACTTTCAACTCAGGGGGCGTGGGTTCAACGTCCCTTTGCTGATTGGGGGCGTGGGTTCAACGCCCCTTTGCTGATTGGGGAGCAAAGACCCCACATGTTGTACAAACCCCCCTCCCTCAAAAAATGGTACTGAGACAACTGGACATCCATATGCAAGACTGACGTTGGTATTCCACCTCAAGGTATATAAAAAAAAATTAACTCAAAATGAACCAAAGACCTAAATACAGAAGCTAAAACAATAGAACTCTTAGGAAGAAAACAAAGGCATAAATCTTTGTGACCCTGGATAAAGTAATGATTTCTTAAATACAACACCAAAAAACATAAGCAACAAAGCTAAATATAAAGCAAATATGATCAAAATTTTAAACTTTTATACTCAAAAGGACACCATCAAGAAAGTGAAAAGAAAATCCATGGACCGAAGAACAGTTTGGTAAATCTCTATTATCTGTTAACAAGCCTGTATTTAGAATATATAAAGAACTGTTGTTGTTTAGTGGCCAAGTCATGTCCAACTCTTGTGATCCCAGACTATGGGCCGCCAGGCTACTCTATCCATGGGAATTCCCAGGTAAGAATATTGGAGTGGGTTGCCATTTCCTACTCCAAGGTATCTTTCTGACCCAGGAATCAAACCCACACCTGCTGCACTGGCAGGTGGATTCTTTCCCTCTGAGTCACCAGGGAAGTTTCATATAAAGGACTATTACTACTTAACAACAACAACAAAAAAGAGACCCAATTAAAAATTAACAATGGATCCAAACTGAAAGAGACCCTAAAGATGATGTGAAAAGATGTCCAACATCATTAGCTATCAGGGAAATAGAAATCAAGCCCACAAATGAGATACCACTTTATACCTACTAAAATGGCTATAATAAAAGATAATAACAAGTGTTGATGAGTATATGGAAAAACTGGACTCCTCATACATTACTGATAGGAATGTAAAATGGTACAGCCACTATGGGAAACAATCTAGCAGTTCCTAAAAGCAGAGTTACCACATTATCTAATGACTGCATTTACGAATGTACAACCAAGAGAACTGTAAAAATACACTGTTCAAAGACATCATAGGTTTAATTCTAGACCACCAAAAGAGTTCCATTAATTTTTGTTTACTCAGTGGACACAAAAATTATGTTTACACTATACCATAGTCTATAAAGTATATAATAGCATTATGTCTAAAAACTGTTTGTACCTTAATTTTAAAATACTTTATTGCTAAAAAAAAAAAAAAAAAAAAAAAGTTAACTATCATCTGAGCCTTTAGTCAATCATAATCTTTTTGCTGGTGGCAAGTTTAAAATATTTCAAGAATTACCAAAATGTGATCCAGGGATATGAAGTAAGCACATGTTTTCAGAAAAATGAAGCTAAACAGACTTGTTCCACACAGGGTTGCCACAAACATTCATTTGTTTAAAAAAAGTATCTGCAAAGCATCATAAAGTGAAGTACCATAAAATGAGGTACGCCTGTATTCACACAAAAACTTTACAATTTGCTTTAAAAAAAAAAAAAAGAAATGAAATATTGATTCATACTACAACATGAGTGAATCTTGAAAACATCACATTAAGTGAAAAAAGCGAGACACAACAGACCACAACTGTACGATTCTACTTAAATGAAATATCCAGAATAGGCAAATTCATATAGAGACAGGGAGTAAACTACTGGTTACCAGGAGGGAGAAGGGGAATGGAGAGTGACACCTAATGGGCATGGAGCTTCCTTTGGGAGTGATGAAAATGTCCTCGAGCTAGCTAGTTGTGATGGTTGCATAACTTTCTGAATATACAAAGAACCACTGACTGTATACTTTAGAAGTATGAATATTATACTACGTAAATTATAGCTCAATTTAAAAAGTGATGATTTGGGGAGAATGGAGTCTGGGTCTCTTCGCTGTTCACCTGAAACTACCACAACATTGTTAACTGGCTATACCCCAACACAAAACAAAAAGTTTATAGAGTTTGAGAGAAAACAAAAACAAATAATGAATGTGAATCGGCTGTAATGTATCAATTCATAATGTTTGTGATTATCTGATAGTTTTCCTTATAATCTCACATTTCCCTTTTCTAAGATGTAGAGTTAAGTAGTCTTTGGTGCCAATATATTACCCAGAGGTATACAAACTACAGTTTCTCAATCAGAAAGTTTCATTTCTTCTTCAGATAGAAGAAAGATTAAAAACACAAGTCTTGGGCTTCCCTGGTGGTCCAGTGGGTAAAGAGTCCACTTTGCAGTGCAAGGGGCACCAGTCCGATCCCTGTCTGGGGAAGATCCCATGTGCCGCGGAGCAGCTGAGCCCGTGTGTCCAATTATGAGCCTGCGGTCTGGAGCATTCGTCCAGAGCCAGTGCTCTGCAACAAAGAGGTATCACTGCAATGGCAGGCCCACACATGCCAAAGAATAAAGATGGATGAAAATAAATGATGACTTAAGAGGGCAAAAGTAATAATAATAATTTTTAAAAAATCAAAGTGATGTTCATAACGGCTTTACTCGTAACAGTCCCAAATTGAACATATCCCAGATGTCCTTCAGCAGGTGAATTGCTAAATACACCACGTAATATTAGTCAGAAATAAAAAGCAATGAATAATTGATACATTTAACAAACAAGCTGGATGAATCTCTAGCGAGTCATACCAAGTGAAAAAAAGCCAATTCCAAAAAGTTACAAGTCATATGTTTATATTTACATAACATCTTTTGAAATGAAAAACTGTAGAACTGGTTACCAGGAGGAGAAGGGAATGGAGAGTGACACCTAATGGGCATGGAGCTTCCTTTGGGAGTGATGAAAATGTCCTCGAGCTAGCTAGTTGTGATGGTTGCATAACTTTCTGAATATACAAAGAACCACTGACTGTATACTTTAGAAGTATGAATATTATACTACGTAAATTATAGCTCAATTTAAAAAGTGATGATTTGGGGAGAATGGAGTCTGGGTCTCTTCGCTGTTCACCTGAAACTACCACAACATTGTTAACTGGCTATACCCCAACACAAAACAAAAAGTTTATAGAGTTTGAGAGAAAACAAAAACAAATAATGAATGTGAATCGGCTGTAATGTATCAATTCATAATGTTTGTGATTATCTGATAGTTTTCCTTATAATCTCACATTTCCCTTTTCTAAGATGTAGAGTTAAGTAGTCTTTGGTGCCAATATATTACCCAGAGGTATACAAACTACAGTTTCTCAATCAGAAAGTTTCATTTCTTCTTCAGATAGAAGAAAGATTAAAAACACAAGTCTTGGGCTTCCCTGGTGGTCCAGTGGGTAAAGAGTCCACTTTGCAGTGCAAGGGGCACCAGTCCGATCCCTGTCTGGGGAAGATCCCATGTGCCGCGGAGCAGCTGAGCCCGTGTGTCCAATTATGAGCCTGCGGTCTGGAGCATTCGTCCAGAGCCAGTGCTCTGCAACAAAGAGGTATCACTGCAATGGCAGGCCCACACATGCCAAAGAATAAAGATGGATGAAAATAAATGATGACTTAAGAGGGCAAAAGTAATAATAATAATTTTTAAAAAATCAAAGTGATGTTCATAACGGCTTTACTCGTAACAGTCCCAAATTGAACATATCCCAGATGTCCTTCAGCAGGTGAATTGCTAAATACACCACGTAATATTAGTCAGAAATAAAAAGCAATGAATAATTGATACATTTAACAAACAAGCTGGATGAATCTCTAGCGAGTCATACCAAGTGAAAAAAAGCCAATTCCAAAAAGTTACAAGTCATATGTTTATATTTACATAACATCTTTTGAAATGAAAAACTGTAGAACTGGAAAACAAACTGAGTTGTCAGGGGATAGGGATGGGGACAGAGGAGGATGGCCCCAAGAGAGATGGATGCGGTTATAAAGGAGCATAAGCATAAGGCATCTTTGAGATGGAACAGTTTAGTATCTTGCTGTGGTAGTACATATAAAAACATACATGTGATAAAATAGTACCCAACACAAATCACTACTAGAAAAACTAGGGGCACTGGAACAAGATCTGTGGATTGTATCAAGATCAATATCATGATTATGATACTGTATTATAGCTTTGTAAAATGCTACCTCTGGGGAAAACTGTGTAAAGGGTAATCTCTCTGTATTATTTCTTACAACTGAATGTGAATTTATCTCAGTAAAAATTTTCATTTTAAAAAAGGTGCAGATCAATGTACACATTTGCTACATCTGGAGTAAAAATAAAATTATATTTGTATTCACATACAAAACACTGAAAGGGTTCTGGAAGGGGTTTCTTGGAGTGGGGAGAAATAGGGTAGGAACAAGAATTTTCAATGTATGAATGTTTAAAATACTTGTATTTCTGAACCATGTTATCATATTACCTGGTCATAAAAATAAGAAAATATTAAAAGTACCTTTTGTTCAAAAAAACCCTTATTTTAATACACTTTTTCTTGCTCTGGAAAGTTTCCCAATTTCAATTATCCTTACCTCTAGCCTCTGTGTCTGATCCTTGCCCAAAAGGTCACGAACTTCTTCATTATATATTTCCAAATAAGATACTCGAACCAAAAATCTGTAAACAAAACATCATTCTTAAGTACAAAAACAAAAGCAGTGTTAGAACAGTTTTAAAAACATGTTTATAAAGTTTGTACGTCTTTATGTTTGTACTTCTCAATATTATAAAATAATTCTTTTACCTCGTGTCACCCTCTGCTTTTGCAATATGACCAAATATATGAGCAAAGGAATTGGGAATGATTCCTCTAAGTTCAGGAACAGCTCGAACACCTTCCATGGTAAATGTTTTGCCAGTTCCCGTTTGCCCATATGCAAAAATAGTCCCTGAAAATGATGAAGAGAATTAATCACCTTGTAGAGTCTAATGCTACAGAACAATAGCTCTTAAAATTAATTCCTTTGACACTGCGATGCAATTTCCAGCCTGGATTTAAAGTTTATTCTAGTACAAATTTCTCCTTTATTATCAGCAATCACAGCATGTACTGTATACCACACAAGCATAGTACTGTTAAAGTTCTACAGCCAATGAGATAAATGCAAAATTGAGTATTTCAGCTAATCATAAGAAATGTCTTATAATGTTTATGTTAATTACTTAATGTGGACATTAAATTCAGAAGGTAGTATAATTATAGCAAAAGAACACAGGTTCTAGAGTAGAAAGACCTTAACATGAATCCACACCTTTACCACTTTTCAGACACCTGACCTTAGAAAGTATCTACCCTTAGATTATCCCAATAGTAAACTGAGAATAACTATTCTGCATTGATAGTAAGAACCACATGAAACAATCTATTTCAAGCAACCAATATGATACCTGGCAAACAGCAGTTTCTTCTTCTTAATCCTAAAATAAATATGTTATTTTAAAATAAAAGTTTTAAGTAACAACTATAAGGAATGGGGAAATAACAAAAAAAGGTTACAATTATTACAAGTAATTACAGATATAACAAATTTTCTAAATACCCAAATTCATTCATTCAACAAATACTATACATGTGAGTCTGACATGATGCTGTGCTTTAAGGACACAGTAACAAAGTCAAACACAATCTTTAATTTCATGGTATATGTCATCTTGGGAAGGTCGTATTAGCCAAATAATAAGCAAGATGAGTAATGAGAATGAGAAACACAGTTCTACATGAGAGTAAGGGACATAATCTTGGCAGGAGGAAATGGGAAGAGGTCAAGGAAGGCTTTCCAGAAGAAGTAAGGTTTAAGATACGATCTGATATATGAGCGTGAGTTAGAACAGACGGACAGCAAGGAGCCAAAGAGTGGAGATTTTTGAAAAATGTAAGGAGACCAGAATAGAAGAAACAGAGATGGAAAGGGACAGTAGATGCAGTTAAAAGGAACCAGCTCGAACACCTTCCATGGTAAATGTTTTGCCAGTTCCCGTTTGCCCATATGCAAAAATAGTCCCTGAAAATGATGAAGAGAATTAATCACCTTGTAGAGTCTAATGCTACAGAACAATAGCTCTTAAAATTAATTCCTTTGACACTGCGATGCAATTTCCAGCCTGGATTTAAAGTTTATTCTAGTACAAATTTCTCCTTTATTATCAGCAATCACAGCATGTACTGTATACCACACAAGCATAGTACTGTTAAAGTTCTACAGCCAATGAGATAAATGCAAAATTGAGTATTTCAGCTAATCATAAGAAATGTCTTATAATGTTTATGTTAATTACTTAATGTGGACATTAAATTCAGAAGGTAGTATAATTATAGCAAAAGAACACAGGTTCTAGAGTAGAAAGACCTTAACATGAATCCACACCTTTACCACTTTTCAGACACCTGACCTTAGAAAGTATCTACCCTTAGATTATCCCAATAGTAAACTGAGAATAACTATTCTGCATTGATAGTAAGAACCACATGAAACAATCTATTTCAAGCAACCAATATGATACCTGGCAAACAGCAGTTTCTTCTTCTTAATCCTAAAATAAATATGTTATTTTAAAATAAAAGTTTTAAGTAACAACTATAAGGAATGGGGAAATAACAAAAAAAGGTTACAATTATTACAAGTAATTACAGATATAACAAATTTTCTAAATACCCAAATTCATTCATTCAACAAATACTATACATGTGAGTCTGACATGATGCTGTGCTTTAAGGACACAGTAACAAAGTCAAACACAATCTTTAATTTCATGGTATATGTCATCTTGGGAAGGTCGTATTAGCCAAATAATAAGCAAGATGAGTAATGAGAATGAGAAACACAGTTCTACATGAGAGTAAGGGACATAATCTTGGCAGGAGGAAATGGGAAGAGGTCAAGGAAGGCTTTCCAGAAGAAGTAAGGTTTAAGATACGATCTGATATATGAGCGTGAGTTAGAACAGACGGACAGCAAGGAGCCAAAAAGAGTGGAGATTTTTGAAAAATGTAAGGAGACCAGAATAGAAGAAACAGAGATGGAAAGGGACAGTAGATGCAGTTAGAGCTAAAGAAGTTGAGAGAGGATTAATCACACAAGGTGATGAAGAACATATTAAGGCTCTTAGAGCTTATCCTAAAAACAAAGTAAAGCCACAGAAGGACTTTTCAGTGAGAGGAGTGCCATCACAGTCACTCTGGCTATACTGTATACAAAGAACAGGAAGAAAACAAGGTGAACAGTGAAGAAACCAGTTAGAAGGCAGACATGGTTAGCCAGCTAAGGGATGGTGCTGACAACAGAAGGGGAAGAGAAAGGTGGACGCATTTCAGAGATATTTAGCAGTTAGAATCAAGAGGCATAGGAAATAACTAGTCATAAGGGGACCAGGGAAAAGGAAGAACTGAGGGTGACTTTCAAATTTCTGGCTTGACCAAGGGACTGTAAGGCTAAACGATGTACTAAGAGGGTGCCCACCACTAGAAGAAATAACAGTTTGAAGGGGAAGATCATGCAACGAATACAGGAGTACTGAGCTTTAAGCCTAGAATACACTCAGATGGATGTGCCAAACAAACAGGCGGATGGATGTGATTCATTTGCCAACTGAAGCTATGGCAGTGAATGAGCTTTCCTCAGGAGACAGGAGATAGCCCAGGAAGTGACGGCACAAATTAAAAGGCTTTCTTAACTACTACCACTCTACTCAGTTAACACAGATGTCATCATTTTCAGATTTTTATGAAAATAAATTAATCACAATGGAAGTCATTTCTGTATGTGGGGATACAAAGGCCAATTTTTTTTCTAACTTAATAAATATTTCAAACTCTTCCATTAAGAATATAACTTACTACATTAAAAGGAGCTAAAAGTACCATGAACTTATACACTGCATTTAAAACAGACACAATAGCTACCATTTACTGATCATCTGCTATGTCATATACTTTATACGCCTTCCTATTTAATTTTCACCACAGGGCTTCCCCTCGTGGTCCAGTGGGTAAGGACACCGCCTTGCAGTGAAAGGGGCGCCAGTTCGATCCCTGGCCTGGGAAGATCCCACGTGCCACGGAGCGGCTGGACCGATGTGTCCAATTACCGAGCCAGAGCTCTGGAGCGCATGCGCCCAGAGCCGGTGCTCTGTGACAACAGAGGCCACTGCGATGGGAGGCCCACAGGAGCCAAAGAACAAAGACGGATGAAAACAGAGAAATGAAAGACCAACAGAAGTGGCCCACCCGCTCCCCTCCCTCCCCAACCCGACTCCCGCCCAAAATAAATAAATAAATCTTTAAAAAAAAAAAAAAAATTCACCACAATTCTAAGAGCAAGGCAATGTTTATATGCCTACAGCTTAGCTGAGGAAACAAAGGCTTAGACAGGTTGAGTTACTTGCTCTACGTCATTTTAACTGGTAGAAACAAAATGTGAACATACTCCAGTTGGCTCTACCATGTATTTTCACCAGTACGTAATGACAAAAAAATAATTTAACTGAAAATTAATACCTACCTAATGCAGGACTTCCCTGGTGATGCAGTGGATAGGAATCTGCCTGCCAACACAGGGGACACACGTTGGATCCCTGGTCTGGGAAGATTCCACAAGCCATAGAACAACTAAGCCTGTGTACCACAACTACTGAGACTACACTCTAGGCTCCGTGGCACAGCTGTTTAAGCCATGCACACTAGGGGCTGCAAGCTGCAACTACTGAGCCGTTATGCCACAACTATTGAAGCCTGTGTGCCTAGAGCCTGTGCTCTGCAACAAGAGAAGTCACTGTAATATTAGAGAAGCTCACGCACCACAAAGAAATGTAGCCCCTGCTTGTCACAACTACAAAGCCTGCACAAAGCAACAAAGATCCAGTACAGTCAAAGAAAAAAGAAAAACTAATGCAATCTCTACAGATTAAATACATGAACATTACTAATTTCAAAAGTATATTAAGTAACTAGAAAAAGAACAAAAAAAACCCAAAGTTAGTAGAAGAAATTATATCATAGAAGAAGCAGAAATAACTGAAATAGAGACAAAAAAGAAAAAAGACCAAAACAAAAGGCGAGTTCTCTGAAAAAATAAACAAAATTGATAAACATTTAGCCACACTCAATGAGAATAAAAAGGGGGATGGCTCAAATCAATAAAATTAGGAATGAAAAAAGAAGTTACAATGGACACCACAGACATACAAAGTATCATAAGAGGCTTCTACAAAAAACTGTACAGGGCTTCCCCTGGTGATCCAGTGGGTAAGGACACCGCCTTGCAGTGCAAGGGGCGCCAGTTCGATCCCTGGCCTGGGAAGATCCCACGTGCAGCGGAGCGCCTGGACTGATGTGTCCAATTACCGAGCCAGAGCTCTGGAGTGCACACGCCCAGAGCCAGCGCTCTGCAACGACAGACGCCACTGCAATGAGAGGCCCACAGGAGCCAAAGAACAAAGACAGATGAAAATAGAGAAATGGAAGACCAATAGAAGTGGCCCGCCCGCTCCCCTCCCTCCCCAACCCGACCCCCGCCCAAAAACAAAATAAATAAATAAATAAACTGTACATCAATGAAATGGACAGTCTGGAAAATGCACAAATTCTTAGAAACATACAACCTTCCAAGACTGAACCAAAAATAGAAAATATAAACAGACCAATTACAAATAGTGAAATTAAAATGGATTTTTAAATTTCCAACAAACATGAGTCCAGGACCAGAAGGCTTCCCAGGCAAATTCTATCAAACGTTGGATCCCTGGTCTGGGAAGATTCCACAAGCCATAGAACAACTAAGCCTGTGTACCACAACTACTGAGACTACACTCTAGGCTCCGTGGCACAGCTGTTTAAGCCATGCACACTAGGGGCTGCAAGCTGCAACTACTGAGCCGTTATGCCACAACTATTGAAGCCTGTGTGCCTAGAGCCTGTGCTCTGCAACAAGAGAAGTCACTGTAATATTAGAGAAGCTCACGCACCACAAAGAAATGTAGCCCCTGCTTGTCACAACTACAAAGCCTGCACAAAGCAACAAAGATCCAGTACAGTCAAAGAAAAAAGAAAAACTAATGCAATCTCTACAGATTAAATACATGAACATTACTAATTTCAAAAGTATATTAAGTAACTAGAAAAAGAACAAAAAAAACCCAAAGTTAGTAGAAGAAATTATATCATAGAAGAAGCAGAAATAACTGAAATAGAGACAAAAAAGAAAAAAGACCAAAACAAAAGGCGAGTTCTCTGAAAAAATAAACAAAATTGATAAACATTTAGCCACACTCAATGAGAATAAAAAGGGGGATGGCTCAAATCAATAAAATTAGGAATGAAAAAAGAAGTTACAATGGACACCACAGACATACAAAGTATCATAAGAGGCTTCTACAAAAAACTGTACAGGGCTTCCCCTGGTGATCCAGTGGGTAAGGACACCGCCTTGCAGTGCAAGGGGCGCCAGTTCGATCCCTGGCCTGGGAAGATCCCACGTGCAGCGGAGCGCCTGGACTGATGTGTCCAATTACCGAGCCAGAGCTCTGGAGTGCACACGCCCAGAGCCAGCGCTCTGCAACGACAGACGCCACTGCAATGAGAGGCCCACAGGAGCCAAAGAACAAAGACAGATGAAAATAGAGAAATGGAAGACCAATAGAAGTGGCCCGCCCGCTCCCCTCCCTCCCCAACCCGACCCCCGCCCAAAAACAAAATAAATAAATAAATAAACTGTACATCAATGAAATGGACAGTCTGGAAAATGCACAAATTCTTAGAAACATACAACCTTCCAAGACTGAACCAAAAATAGAAAATATAAACAGACCAATTACAAATAGTGAAATTAAAATGGATTTTTAAATTTCCAACAAACATGAGTCCAGGACCAGAAGGCTTCCCAGGCAAATTCTATCAAACATTTAGAGAAGAGTTAACACCTCTGAAACTCTTCCCAAAAACTGCAGAGGAAGGAACACTCCCAAACTCATTCTATAAGGCCACTATCACCCTGACACCAAAACCAGACAAAGAGGCCACAAACAACAAAAAAAAATTATAGGTTCCAATATCAATGATGAGCATAGATGCAAAAATCCTCAACAAAATACTAGCAAACCAAATCCAACAATACATTCGAAGGATAATACACAATGATCAAGAAAGATTTACCCCAGGGATATAAGGACTCTTCAATATTCACAAATCAATCAGTGAGATATATCATATTAAAAAACTGAAGAATTAAAAACCACATGATCATTTCATGGCTTCCCTGGTGGTCCAGTGGATAAAGAGTATGCCTTGCAGTGCAAAGGGCACCAGTTCAATTCCTGGCCCGGGAAGATCCCACATGCCACAGAGCAGCTGGGCCAGTGTGTTCAATTGTGAGCCAGCACTCTGGAGTGCATGCGCCCAGAGCCAGTGCTCTGCAATGAGAGAGGCCACTGGAATGGCAGGTCCACACATGCCAAAGAATAAAGACGGATAAAAATAAATAATAAATTTTAAAAATTGGCTATAAAAAAAAGTTAGCATTAAAAAAACCATATGATCATTTCAAAAGATGCAGAAAAAGCTTTTGACAAAATTCAACACCCATTTATGATAAAAAAAGAACAACTTTCCAAAAAGTAGGCATAGAAGGAAACTACTTCAACATAATCAAAGGCCGTATATGACAAACCCACAGCTAACATCATTCTCAATGGGAAAAGCTAAAAGTACTTCCTCTAAAATCATGAACAAGACAAGGATGTCCACTCTTGCCACTTTTACTCAACATAGTTTTGGAAGTCTTAACCACAGCCATCAGAGAAGAAAAAGAAATAAAAGGAATCCATATTGGAAAAGAAGTAAAATTGTCACCATTGCAGATGACATGATACTACACAGACAAAATCCTAAAATTGCTACCAGAATACTATCAAAGTACAATGAATTTGGTAAAGTTATAGGATAAAAACTTAATACATAAAAATTGGCTGCAATTCTATAAACTAACAATGAAAGATCAGAAAGAGAAATTAAACAATCCCATTTACCACTGCATCAAAAAGCATAATATACCTAGAAATAAACTTAGGAGGCAAAAGACCTGTATTCTGAAAACT
This sequence comes from Tragulus kanchil, assembly GCA_022376925.1. Classification (NCBI taxonomy): domain Eukaryota; kingdom Metazoa; phylum Chordata; class Mammalia; order Artiodactyla; family Tragulidae; genus Tragulus; species Tragulus kanchil. Next base: position 47,144,324 of record JAIOJX010000029.1, on the reverse strand, counting down.
ACACAACAGTGATAAAAGAAACCAAAGGTGATACAAACTAATAGAAAGATATACCATGTTCTTGGATAGGAATAATCAATATTGTCAAAATGACTATACTACCCAAGGCAATCTACAGATTCAATGCAATCTCTCTCAATTTACCAATGGCATTTTTCACAGAACTAGAATCAAAATGTTTTAAATGTGCATGGAAACACAAAAGATCCAGAATAGCTAAAGCAATACTGAGAAAGAAAAATGGAGCTGGAGGAATCAGCCTCCCTTGACTTTATACTACAAATCTATAGTCATCAAAATAGTATGGCACTGGCACAAAGACAGAAATATAAATTAGTGGATAAAGAGTATGCCTTGCAGTGCAAAGGGCACCAGTTCAATTCCTGGCCCGGGAAGATCCCACATGCCACAGAGCAGCTGGGCCAGTGTGTTCAATTGTGAGCCAGCACTCTGGAGTGCATGCGCCCAGAGCCAGTGCTCTGCAATGAGAGAGGCCACTGGAATGGCAGGTCCACACATGCCAAAGAATAAAGACGGATAAAAATAAATAATAAATTTTAAAAATTGGCTATAAAAAAAAGTTAGCATTAAAAAAACCATATGATCATTTCAAAAGATGCAGAAAAAGCTTTTGACAAAATTCAACACCCATTTATGATAAAAAAAGAACAACTTTCCAAAAAGTAGGCATAGAAGGAAACTACTTCAACATAATCAAAGGCCGTATATGACAAACCCACAGCTAACATCATTCTCAATGGGAAAAGCTAAAAGTACTTCCTCTAAAATCATGAACAAGACAAGGATGTCCACTCTTGCCACTTTTACTCAACATAGTTTTGGAAGTCTTAACCACAGCCATCAGAGAAGAAAAAGAAATAAAAGGAATCCATATTGGAAAAGAAGTAAAATTGTCACCATTGCAGATGACATGATACTACACAGACAAAATCCTAAAATTGCTACCAGAATACTATCAAAGTACAATGAATTTGGTAAAGTTATAGGATAAAAACTTAATACATAAAAATTGGCTGCAATTCTATAAACTAACAATGAAAGATCAGAAAGAGAAATTAAACAATCCCATTTACCACTGCATCAAAAAGCATAATATACCTAGAAATAAACTTAGGAGGCAAAAGACCTGTATTCTGAAAACTACACAACAGTGATAAAAGAAACCAAAGGTGATACAAACTAATAGAAAGATATACCATGTTCTTGGATAGGAATAATCAATATTGTCAAAATGACTATACTACCCAAGGCAATCTACAGATTCAATGCAATCTCTCTCAATTTACCAATGGCATTTTTCACAGAACTAGAATCAAAATGTTTTAAATGTGCATGGAAACACAAAAGATCCAGAATAGCTAAAGCAATACTGAGAAAGAAAAATGGAGCTGGAGGAATCAGCCTCCCTTGACTTTATACTACAAATCTATAGTCATCAAAATAGTATGGCACTGGCACAAAGACAGAAATATAAATTAGTGGAATAAGATAGAAAGTTCAGAGATAAACCCACACATCTATGGTCAATTAATTTATGACAAAGGAGGCAAGACTGTACAATAGAGAAGAGACAATCTCTTCAATAAATGGTGCTTGGAAAATGGACAGCTACATGCAAAAAAATAAAATTAAAATACTCCCTAACATCATATGAAAATAAACTCAAAATGGATTAAAGATCTAAATGTAAGACCAGATACTATAAAACTCTTAGAGGAAAACACAGATGGAACACCCCGGACATAATTGCAACAAGATCATTTTCTATGCAGCTTCTTAGAGTAATAAAAATAAAAACAAAAACAAACTAATAGAACCTAATTAAACTTAAAAGCTTTTGTGCAACAATGGAAATCATAAACAAAATTAAATGGAACAGGGGAAAAATATTTGTAAAGAATGCCACTTACAGATGGCCCAAAAACACATGAAACGATGCTCAACCTTGCTTATAATTAGAGAAACGCAAATGAAAACTATAATGAGATATCACCTCACACCCATCAGAATGGCCATCATCCAAAAATCAACAGACAATAAATGCTGGAGAGGGTGCGGAGAAAAGGGAACACTCCTGCATTGCTGGTGGGAATGTAGACTGATACAGCCTCTATGGAAGACAGTCTGGAGATTCCTTAAAAAACTAAAAATAGAAGCACCCTATGACCCAGCAATCCCACTCTTAGGCTTATACCCTGAGGAAATCAAATCTGAAAGAAGTACCTGTACCCCAATGTTCATTGCAGCTCTCTATACAACAGCTAGAACATGGAAGCAACCTAGATGCCCATCGACGAACGAATGGATACAAAAGCACTGGTACATATATGCAATGGAATACTACACGGCTGTAAAGAGAAATGCAGAAGAATCAGCCCTAATGAGGTGGCTGGATCTAGAACCTATCATAAAAAGTGAAGTCAGTCAGAAAGAGAAGGACAAGTACAACATACTAACACATATATATGGAATCTAGTAGGATGGTGATGATGGCACATGCAGGGAAGTGATGGAGAGAGAGATATGGACAGTGGACATATGGACATTGTGGGGAAGGAACAGAGGGTGGGAGGCGTAAAGGAAGTAGCATGAGGGCCTGCAAATCTATAGTCATCAAAATAGTATGGCACTGGCACAAAGACAGAAATATAAATTAGTGGAATAAGATAGAAAGTTCAGAGATAAACCCACACATCTATGGTCAATTAATTTATGACAAAGGAGGCAAGACTGTACAATAGAGAAGAGACAATCTCTTCAATAAATGGTGCTTGGAAAATGGACAGCTACATGCAAAAAAATAAAATTAAAATACTCCCTAACATCATATGAAAATAAACTCAAAATGGATTAAAGATCTAAATGTAAGACCAGATACTATAAAACTCTTAGAGGAAAACACAGATGGAACACCCCGGACATAATTGCAACAAGATCATTTTCTATGCAGCTTCTTAGAGTAATAAAAATAAAAACAAAAACAAACTAATAGAACCTAATTAAACTTAAAAGCTTTTGTGCAACAATGGAAATCATAAACAAAATTAAATGGAACAGGGGAAAAATATTTGTAAAGAATGCCACTTACAGATGGCCCAAAAACACATGAAACGATGCTCAACCTTGCTTATAATTAGAGAAACGCAAATGAAAACTATAATGAGATATCACCTCACACCCATCAGAATGGCCATCATCCACAAATCGACAGACAATAAATGCTGGAGAGGGTGCGGAGAAAAGGGAACACTCCTGCATTGCTGGTGGGAATGTAGACTGATACAGCCTCTATGGAAGACAGTCTGGAGATTCCTTAAAAAACTAAAAATAGAAGCACCCTATGACCCAGCAATCCCACTCTTAGGCTTATACCCTGAGGAAATCAAATCTGAAAGAAGTACCTGTACCCCAATGTTCATTGCAGCTCTCTATACAACAGCTAGAACATGGAAGCAACCTAGATGCCCATCGACGAACGAATGGATACAAAAGCACTGGTACATATATGCAATGGAATACTACACGGCTGTAAAGAGAAATGCAGAAGAATCAGCCCTAATGAGGTGGCTGGATCTAGAACCTATCATAAAAAGTGAAGTCAGTCAGAAAGAGAAGGACAAGTACAACATACTAACACATATATATGGAATCTAGTAGGATGGTGATGATGGCACATGCAGGGAAGTGATGGAGAGAGAGATATGGACAGTGGACATATGGACATTGTGGGGAAGGAACAGAGGGTGGGAGGCGTAAAGGAAGTAGCATGAGGGCCTGTACTATCATATGTGAAGACAATAGCTATAGTTACTGCTCTGTGAGAAAAGAGGATCCTTCAGGGGTGCTGTGTGACAGTCTGGAGGGGTGGGATGTGGGGGATATACATATGACTAATCTGGGAACATACATATCTGTAAACAGCAAAACTCTGTAAAAGTTAAAAGTAAAATAAAAGTTAAAAATAAAAAAGAATGCCACTGACAAACGATTAACCTGCAAAATATAGTTCATGCAGTTCTATATGAACAGACTAAATAACCCAATTAAAAAATGGGCAGAAGATCTAAACAGACATTTCTCCAAAGAAGACACATATGGCCAAAAGTCACATGTAAAGATGCTCAGTATTACTAATTATTAGAGAAATGGAAATCAAAACTACAATGACGTACTTCTCACATCAGTCAGAATAGCCATCATTAAAAAGTTGACAATTAATGAATTCTAGAGAGGGTGTGGAGAAGAGAGAACTCTCCTACACTGTTAGTGGGAATGTAAATTGGTACAACCACTATGGAGAACAGTATGAAGTTCCTTAAAAAACTAAAAGTAGAACTACCACATGATCCAGCAATCCCACTCCTGGGCATATCTCCGGAGGAAAACATAATTCAAGATTATATATGCACTCCAATGTTCATTGTAGCATTATTTACAGAAGTCAAGACATGGAAGCAACCTAAATGTCCATCAACAGAAGAATCGATAAAGAAGATGTGGTACATATATACAATGGAGCACCATTCAGCCATAAAAAATAAATAAATAAAACAAGGCCATTTGCAACAAATTAGATGAATCTAGAGATTATCATACTAAGTGAAGTAAGAAAAAGACAAATATATGATATCACTTATATGTGAAATCTTTTTTAAAAATGATACAAATGAACTTATTTACAGAAAGGTGGGGGCGATAAACCAAAAGTGAAGTCAGTAAAAAAATTTTGGAATCTAGTAGGATGGTGATGATGGCACATGCAGGGAAGTGATGGAGAGAGAGATATGGACAGTGGACATATGGACATTGTGGGGAAGGAACAGAGGGTGGGAGGCGTAAAGGAAGTAGCATGAGGGCCTGTACTATCATATGTGAAGACAATAGCTATAGTTACTGCTCTGTGAGAAAAGAGGATCCTTCAGGGGTGCTGTGTGACAGTCTGGAGGGGTGGGATGTGGGGGATATACATATGACTAATCTGGGAACATACATATCTGTAAACAGCAAAACTCTGTAAAAGTTAAAAGTAAAATAAAAGTTAAAAATAAAAAAGAATGCCACTGACAAACGATTAACCTGCAAAATATAGTTCATGCAGTTCTATATGAACAGACTAAATAACCCAATTAAAAAATGGGCAGAAGATCTAAACAGACATTTCTCCAAAGAAGACACATATGGCCAAAAGTCACATGTAAAGATGCTCAGTATTACTAATTATTAGAGAAATGGAAATCAAAACTACAATGACGTACTTCTCACATCAGTCAGAATAGCCATCATTAAAAAGTTGACAATTAATGAATTCTAGAGAGGGTGTGGAGAAGAGAGAACTCTCCTACACTGTTAGTGGGAATGTAAATTGGTACAACCACTATGGAGAACAGTATGAAGTTCCTTAAAAAACTAAAAGTAGAACTACCACATGATCCAGCAATCCCACTCCTGGGCATATCTCCGGAGGAAAACATAATTCAAGATTATATATGCACTCCAATGTTCATTGTAGCATTATTTACAGAAGTCAAGACATGGAAGCAACCTAAATGTCCATCAACAGAAGAATCGATAAAGAAGATGTGGTACATATATACAATGGAGCACCATTCAGCCATAAAAAATAAATAAATAAAACAAGGCCATTTGCAACAAATTAGATGAATCTAGAGATTATCATACTAAGTGAAGTAAGAAAAAGACAAATATATGATATCACTTATATGTGAAATCTTTTTTAAAAATGATACAAATGAACTTATTTACAAAATGAAAACAAAAAATTCAGGAACAAACTTACGGTTACCAAAAGTAAAATGTGGTAGGCAGGGATAAGTTAGGAGTTTGGGATTGACATATACACATCCTATATATAAAATAGATAATCAACAAGGACATACTGTCTAGCACAGAGAATTTCAACATTCTGAATTATCTATATAGAAAAAGAATCTGAAAAACAATGGATATATGTAGAACTGTATCACTTTACTGTACACCTGAAACTAATACAATAATGTAAATCAACCATACTCCAAAATGAAGTAAAAATTAAATATAAAAAAAATTTAAGAATAAATTAAAAGGATACTAATTTACAATACTTAAGAGTTGAGAAAGGATGACCACGAAACTCCCGAAATTAAAGAATCTCATCTTAGTTTCAGAAATGAGAATCCAAACTTCTACTTTTTAAATGTCAACCTTAACAAATCGAATGCTATCATTTCCTTCCTATGAACTTCTCTTAAAATGGTAGTTTTTAAAAACTAAAAATTACCTAAGATTTTACCCAGTCTCCTTGTTTCCAAATGATCACTAATATTTAAAATGGCAGGAGGATCACCAAAAAACTGCACAGGGGTATTTACAGCAGCTTTATACATAACTGCCAAAACTTGGAAGCAACCAAGGCATCCTTCAGTAGGCAGGTAAATAAACTATTGTACATCAGGATAATGAAATATTGTTCACTTATTTTAAAAAAAAGAGATGAGTTAATAAGCCATGAAAAGATATAAAGGAAACTTTAGAGCATGTTACTATCAATCTGAAAACGCAACATACGATATTATATAACTCAAACTATATGACACTCTGGAAAAGGCAAAACTGTGGAGACAATAAAAAGATTAGTGACTGCCAGAGTTTAAGCGGGAGAGAGGGATGAACAGGTGGAGTACAGAGTGAAACAACTTTGTGTGATACTACGATCGTGAATGTGTCATTATATATCTGTCCAAACCCACAGAATGTTCAATATCTACAGTGCACCTTAATGCAAACTATGGGCTTCAGATGATAATGGTATGTCAATATAGGGTCATCAGTTTTAACAAATGTAACCACTGTGGTGCAGGACATTGATTATGGAGAAGACTGCATTTTGGGATATACGGGACTATTGGAACTTGCTCAGTGTTATTGTAAACATAAAATATTCTAAAAACACTTATTAACTAAAAGAACTTTTTAAATGGTAGAAGGATTATGTACTTGCTGAGAACCGAAAAAGTTACAGCTAAACTACATTTGAATAAAGCACAGTAAACTGCACTATGTATTATAGCATTCCTAATTTTTGTCCTTTTTCAAAATGTTTTTTCTATTTGTTACTATCAGCAATCTTCCATCAGCATAATACACTAGAAAATAGAAAGTCCTTGACATTCATATACTACTCTATAATGTTTTTTATATATACATAACCCTGTCAATTCAAAATTCAACTAGTCACATTTCTGCTTCCAACAAAGATGAAGTATTAAGAACCAAATTTACTCTCCTGGTAGAACAAACAGCAGACCAAATATATGAAACAATGTATCAGTCAACAAAGGGCTGTGGTTCCTGAAAGATAAGAAACAGGTAAGGTAGGTCTTCCTATGATTGCCCAGGTTCCTATCCTGAGAGATAAGCCAAGCCAAGGAAGAGGAGGGAGAACCCAAGGCGTTGTCAGCAGATTCTCTGGGAAGAAGCTGAGAGTCCAGAGAGGTCAACATAGCTAGAATTTGTAGGATACATTCCCAGAGAGGAGAAAGCTGCTCTAAAGAGCTCCAAAAATCTATGCAAGGCTCACCTCAAGTGTTCAGCTGGGTACTCGTTAGCACAAAAGTATAAGGAAACTGTCTAAATATTGGTGATAAGGGAGGGAATCATTTGGGAAGATGGGAAAGAAGATGTTACTATCAATCTGAAAACGCAACATACGATATTATATAACTCAAACTATATGACACTCTGGAAAAGGCAAAACTGTGGAGACAATAAAAAGATTAGTGACTGCCAGAGTTTAAGCGGGAGAGAGGGATGAACAGGTGGAGTACAGAGTGAAACAACTTTGTGTGATACTACGATCGTGAATGTGTCATTATATATCTGTCCAAACCCACAGAATGTTCAATATCTACAGTGCACCTTAATGCAAACTATGGGCTTCAGATGATAATGGTATGTCAATATAGGGTCATCAGTTTTAACAAATGTAACCACTGTGGTGCAGGACATTGATTATGGAGAAGACTGCATTTTGGGATATACGGGACTATTGGAACTTGCTCAGTGTTATTGTAAACATAAAATATTCTAAAAACACTTATTAACTAAAAGAACTTTTTAAATGGTAGAAGGATTATGTACTTGCTGAGAACCTAAAAAGTTACAGCTAAACTACATTTGAATAAAGCACAGTAAACTGCACTATGTATTATAGCATTCCTAATTTTTGTCCTTTTTCAAAATGTTTTTTCTATTTGTTACTATCAGCAATCTTCCATCAGCATAATACACTAGAAAATAGAAAGTCCTTGACATTCATATACTACTCTATAATGTTTTTTATATATACATAACCCTGTCAATTCAAAATTCAACTAGTCACATTTCTGCTTCCAACAAAGATGAAGTATTAAGAACCAAATTTACTCTCCTGGTAGAACAAACAGCAGACCAAATATATGAAACAATGTATCAGTCAACAAAGGGCTGTGGTTCCTGAAAGATAAGAAACAGGTAAGGTAGGTCTTCCTATGATTGCCCAGGTTCCTATCCTGAGAGATAAGCCAAGCCAAGGAAGAGGAGGGAGAACCCAAGGCGTTGTCAGCAGATTCTCTGGGAAGAAGCTGAGAGTCCAGAGAGGTCAACATAGCTAGAATTTGTAGGATACATTCCCAGAGAGGAGAAAGCTGCTCTAAAGAGCTCCAAAAATCTATGCAAGGCTCACCTCAAGTGTTCAGCTGGGTACTCGTTAGCACAAAAGTATAAGGAAACTGTCTAAATATTGGTGATAAGGGAGGGAATCATTTGGGAAGATGGGAAAGAAGAGTCCCCAGCACTCAGGCCAAGAATAGTATCTGTCGCTTCTCATAATTCACAGGACATAGAAACATACAGTATACAGAGTGCCTTGTCTCTGCAGTGGGGAATAATAGCCTTACACTGAGCACTGCTCTAGTCCTAACCAAAAAATCTTACCAAAAAAGATCTGAAAGAATAAAACTGTGTTCAAGTTTAAGTGCACCCTAGAACAAAACTCATGAATATTTATATGAATGAAAATAAAAATCCAAGACTCAAAGAAAAATTCAGAAGACCTAACCAAAAATTGCCAAGCTTGCAACAAAAAAAAGCAAAAAGATGACTCATAATGAAGAAATCAATCGATCCATCAAAACTAATTTACAACTAACACAATGGCAGAACTACCAGAGGGTTTTAAAAGTTATAAAAACCGTATTCTATATTATAAAGTTAAATGGAGACTCTGGATGGAAGTTTGGAAGAATGTGAATGAAAGACATATCAAAGATGCAAATCAAACTTCTACAGATGAAAACTATAATCTATGAGATGAAAAATACAACAAACAGGGATAACAGTAGATTAGGCATGGTAGAAGAAAAGATCTGTAAGCTTGAAAACATACCAATACAATCAAAAATGAAATACAGAAAAAATTGAATAAAAAACCCAGCATCAGCGAGCTGTGGGACAATTTCAAGCAGCCAAATATACATGTCATTGTAGGCCTTCCCAAAATGAAGAGGACAGAAAAAATATTTGAAGAAAAATGGCTGAAATTTTCCAAATTTGATGAAAACCACAAACCCACAGATGCAAGCATATTAATGAACTATGGCATAGAAATATGAACAAAAGTGCACAAAGGCATATCATAAACTGCTCAAAGCCAGTAACCAAAAAAAAACTTAAAAGCAACCACAGAAAGACATGTTAACATGAAGAAGAACTAAGATAAGGATGAACGTAGATGTCTTCAAGTGAGAAGATGGAAGATCAGTATCTTTCAAGCACTAAAGAAAGAAACCATCAACCTAGAATCCTATATCCAGTGAAAATACCCTTCAAAAACAAAGGCCAAAAGAAAAAAAAAATTTTTTTAAGACTACAAAAACTGAAAGAATTTATCACCAACAGATATGCACTCCAAGAAAAGTTAAAAGAACATTTTCAACACAGAAAGAAAATACTAGATGGCAATATTTATCTACATAAAGGAATGAAGAATAACACTAGAAATGGGAATTACATGAATAAATAGAATTTTTTTCTTTAAATATAAAACTCTTTAAAATATAACTGATGATTTTAACAAATAACAAAAAGGCATACCATGTTAATTCCAATCAAAAGAAAGCTAGAATGTTTATAACAATATCGAAGTAGGTTTCAGAGAAAAGAATATTACCAAGGATAAAGACAGTCATTTGATACTGAAGAGAGGTTCATCAAGAGTATGTAACACTCCTAAGCATTTATGCAACTACTCACAGGGTTTCAAAATATATGAAGCAAAAACTAATAGATTTAAAAGGAACAGGAAAATACTAAAATAGAGAATACACCCCTCAATAACAGACCAAATAGAAAAATAATTAAGTACATAGAAGATTTCAACACCACCAAACAAATTGACCTAATCGACATTTATAAACAATCCACTCAACAACAGCAAAATATACACCCTTTTCAGATATACACAAAACATTTAATAATAAACCACATTCTGGGCCATAGAACAAGATTCAAGTTATACAGAGTATCTTCTTGGAATTATATTACAAATCAGTAACAGAAAGATGTAAAAACATTTGGAAACTAAGACATTTCTAAATAACCCAGAAATAAAAGAAGAAATCAAGAAGGAAAATGGGAAGTATTTTGCATGGCATGAAAATGAAAACACAGTATGTCAAAATCTGTATGCTGCCACTAAAGCAGTACTTACGGGGCAATTTATAGCATTAAATTCCTATATTATAAAGGAAGAAAGGTCTCAAAATGACCTTAGTTTCTACTTTGAGAAAGAAGAAAAAGATAAAGTAGGAAAAACAAACAACAAAGCAAGAATCAGTAAGATAGAAAAGAAAAATTAATAAAACCAAAAGTTGGTTCTTAGAAATCATAAAGGATCAATAAAATTGATAAACCTCTTGCCAGATTAATCAGGAGAAAACGAGAACACACATTACCAATATCAGGAATCACTACATTCTAATGTAAGGATAGAGGATTAATATACACAACTTCCTTTCAATAAATTCCATAACTTAGATGAAATAGACAAATTCCATTAAAGACAAACTGCCAAAACTCACTAAAGAAGGGGGAAAAAAAAAAAAGCATAACGAATATTCCTATATCCATTAAGGAAATTCAATCTGAAATTCAAAACCTTCCCATGAGAAATTATTCACACCTAATAGGCTTTACTGGTAAATTCTACCAAACATTTAGAGAAGATATAATACTAATTCTATATAAAGTTTTCCAGATAATTAGAAAGGAAGGAGGGCTTCCCTGGTGGTCCAGTGGGTAAGGAGTCTGCCTTGCAGTGCAAGGGGCGCCAGTTCAATCCCTGGCCTGGGAAGATCTCACAGAGTGGCTGGACTGGTGTGCCCAGTCACCAACCAGTGCTCTGGAGCACATGCACTCAGAGCTGGTGCTATGCAATGAGATAGGCCACTACAATGGGTGTCCCATAGAGACCAAAGAATAAAGATGGATGAGAACAGATAAATGAAAGACCAATAGAAGTGGCCCACCCGCCCCCCTCCTTCCCCAACCCAACCTCCCCGCCTCAAAAAAAAAAGAATTGAATTAGAGCATACTTGCTTGGGGAAAGTGTACTCTGTTGTACATGAGATGCTAGCTGGCATAATTGCAAGTATAAACTCAACTGTAAAACAAGGAGGGGGCTTCCCTGGTGGTCCAGTGGGTAAGGACACCCACCGCCTTGCAATGCAAGGGGCACCGGTTCCATCCCTGGCCAGGGAAGATCCCACGTGCTGCAGAATGGTTGGACCAGTGTGTCCAATCATGAGCCAGAGCTATGGAGCACACACACCCAAATCCGGTGCTCTGTACCAAGAGAGGCCACCGTAATAGTAGGGCCACACAGGCCAAAGAATAAAGAAGGATCAAAATAAATAAATAGAAAACCAATAAAAGATGCCAAAAATTAAAAAAAAAATCAACAATGTAACTGACCATATTAAAAAAATACTTCAAGAAATAATTTCAGCAAGTGCAAAAAAATTACATTTGGCAAAATGTGATACACACTTCTGAAAAAAACTCTCAGCAAACTAAGAAGAGATAAGAACTCACTCAATCTGATAAAGGGTGACTATGAAAAATCTACAGATGACTTCATATTGGTAGAAGTATGAATGCTTTCTGCCTAAGATTAGGAATAATACAAAAACGTCCCCTCTTAACATTTCTATTCAACAATGTACTTGAGGTTCCATTCTAGCCAGGGCATTTCAAGTAACAAAAACATTGGAAAGAAAGAGGCTGTCCTATCAATATTTTCAGATGAGCTCTTGTATGTAGAAAATCCTAGGAAATTTATGCGGCCTCTCCCACCAAAAAATCTACTAGAAATAATAAAGTTTAGCAAGGCTGCAGTATACAAAATCAATATATAAAAATCAACTGCAGGGAGGGAGATTCAAGAGAGAGAGGGGACATATGTAAACCTATGGTTAATTTATGCTGATGTATAACAGAAACCAATATTGTAAAGCACCATCAATTAAAAATAAATTTTAAAAAATTGATTGTGAAACATGAGATACCAGTTCACACCCACTACGTTGTCTATAATCAAAAAGACAAATAACAACAAGTTTTAGCAAAGATCTGTGGACACTGAAAACCCTATACATTGCTGGTGGTAATATAAAAATGGTGCAGCCACTGTGAAAAACAGACTGGCAGTCAGCTTTTTGATCCAGCAATTATATTCCTAGTTTCCTAAGAAAACTGAAAACAAATGTCCACATAAAAACTTGTACAACAATGTTCACAGCAGCACTATTCATAAAAGTCAAGAAATGGAAGCAATCCAAATGTTCATCAACCGGTGAATGGATAAACTATACAGTATATCCAGATAAAGGAACATTATTTGGCCATAAAAAAAGAATCACGGGGGCTTCCCTAGTGGTCCAGTGGGTAAAGAGTCCACCTTGCAGTGCAAGGGGCAACCGTTTGATCCCTGGCCTGGGAGGATCCCATGTGCCGCGGAGCGGCTTGACAAGTGTGTCCAATTACGAGCAAGCGCTCTGGAGCACATGCGCCAAGAGCAGGTGCTCTGCAGTGAGACAGGTCTCTGCAATGGGAGACCCACACAAGCTGAAAGAATAAACATGCATGAAAATCAATTAAAAAAAAAAAAGAATCATGTATTGATAAATACAACATGGATGAACTTCAAAAACATCATGATGGAGCTTTCCTAATGATCTGTTAAGAATCTGCCTGCCGATACCAGGGACACAGGTTCAATCCCTGGTCTGGAAAGATTCCACATGCCAAGTGGCAACTAAACCTGCATGCCCTGGGGCCTGGGCTCCACAACAACAGAAGTCACCACAACTAGAGGAAGTCCAAGCGCAGCAATGAAAACCCAGCACAGCCAAAAAATAATTTTTTTTTAATAAACGAAAAGAAAAATCATGCTAAGAACTCTGACTCAATAGAATAAATGGTATATGATTCTATTTATTAGAAATGCCCAGAAGAGGCAAGCTCATTCACCCAGAAAGTAAGTGCTTGCCAAAGTAAGAGGGAGAGAACTGGCAGTAACTGCTAATGGATACAGAGCTTCTTTCTGGGGTGATGGATAGTTCTGGAAATAGATACATTGTTGCACAATACTATGAATGTACTAAAACCTCCTAATTTGTAAACTGTAAAATGGTTAAAATAGTGAACTTAGGCTTCCCTGGTGGTAATATAAAATGGTGCAGCCACTGTGAAAAACAGACTGGCAGTCAGCTTTTGATCCAGCAATTATATTCCTAGTTTCCTAAGAAAACTGAAAACAAATGTCCACATAAAAACTTGTACAACAATGTTCACAGCAGCACTATTCATAAAAGTCAAGAAATGGAAGCAATCCAAATGTTCATCAACCGGTGAATGGATAAACTATACAGTATATCCAGATAAAGGAACATTATTTGGCCATAAAAAAAGAATCACGGGGGCTTCCCTAGTGGTCCAGTGGGTAAAGAGTCCACCTTGCAGTGCAAGGGGCAACCGTTTGATCCCTGGCCTGGGAGGATCCCATGTGCCGCGGAGCGGCTTGACAAGTGTGTCCAATTACGAGCAAGCGCTCTGGAGCACATGCGCCAAGAGCAGGTGCTCTGCAGTGAGACAGGTCTCTGCAATGGGAGACCCACACAAGCTGAAAGAATAAACATGCATGAAAATCAATTAAAAAAAAAAAAGAATCATGTATTGATAAATACAACATGGATGAACTTCAAAAACATCATGATGGAGCTTTCCTAATGATCTGTTAAGAATCTGCCTGCCGATACCAGGGACACAGGTTCAATCCCTGGTCTGGAAAGATTCCACATGCCAAGTGGCAACTAAACCTGCATGCCCTGGGGCCTGGGCTCCACAACAACAGAAGTCACCACAACTAGAGGAAGTCCAAGCGCAGCAATGAAAACCCAGCACAGCCAAAAAATAATTTTTTTTTAATAAACGAAAAGAAAAATCATGCTAAGAACTCTGACTCAATAGAATAAATGGTATATGATTCTATTTATTAGAAATGCCCAGAAGAGGCAAGCTCATTCACCCAGAAAGTAAGTGCTTGCCAAAGTAAGAGGGAGAGAACTGGCAGTAACTGCTAATGGATACAGAGCTTCTTTCTGGGGTGATGGATAGTTCTGGAAATAGATACATTGTTGCACAATACTATGAATGTACTAAAACCTCCTAATTTGTAAACTGTAAAATGGTTAAAATAGTGAACTTAGGCTTCCCTGGTGGTTCAAACAGTAAAGAATTTGTCTGCAATACAGGAGACCTGGGTCAGTCCCTGGGTTGGGAAGATCCTCTGGAGAAGGGAATGGCTATCCACTCCAGTATTCTTACTTGGAGAATTCCATGGACAGAGGAGCCTGCTGGGCTCGTGTTCAAAGGGTTGGACATGAATAAGCGAATAACACTTTACCACTTACTCATGTTATTTAAATTTTATCTCAATTTTAAAAAGTCTAAAATAATCAAATGCATTTCTATACATTAAAAATGTGCAATTCCCAAAAGAGAATTATGAGAAAATTCCTGTTCATGATAGCATCAAAAAATACTTAGGGGCTTCCCCTGGTGGTCCAGTGGGTAAGGACACCGCCTTGCAGTGCAAGGGGCGCTGGTTCGATCCCTGGCCTGGGAAGATCCCACGTGCAGCGGAGCGCCTGGACTGATGTGTCCAATTACCGAGCCGGAGCTCTGGAGCGCATGCGCCCAGAGCCAGCGCTCTGCAGCGACAGACGCCACCGCGATGGGAGGCCCACAGGAGCCAAAGAACAAAGACGGATGAAAGTAGAGAAATGAAAGACCAATAGAAGTGGCCCACCCGCTCCCCTCCCTCCCCAACCCGACCCCCGCCCAAAATAAATAAATAAATAAATTTAAAAAAAAAAAAAGAAAAAATCTTAGGAATAAGTTAACCAAAAGTAATACAAGATCTGCAAATTAAAAATACAGATGAGAGAAATTAAATAAGACATAAATAGATATATCATGTTCATGTAGTGGAAGATTCAATACTATCAAAATAGTAATTCAACACAATCCCTATCTAAATCCTAGATTTGTTTTGTGCATGTGTGGAAACTGACAAGGTACTCCTAAAACTTACATGAAAATGTCAAGGACTTAGAAAAGCCAAAACAACTTTGAAAAAGAATAACACATTCTACCTAATTTCAGAAATAAGCCCACACTGAAAATTACAAGACACTCATGAGAGAAATTAAAGAAGACTTAAACAGATGGAGAGATATTCCATGTTCCTGGGTTGGAAGAATCAATATTGTGAAAATGACCATACTACCAAATGTCATCTATAGATTCAATGCGATCCCTATCAAACTCCCAATGACATTCTTCACAGAACTAGACCAAAGAATAACACAGTTCATACGGAAACACAAAAAACCTCGAAAAACCAAAGCAATCCTGAGGAAGAAGAATGGAGCTGGAGGGATCAGCCTCCCCAACTTCAGACTCTACTACAAAGCAACAGTCCTCAAGACAGTATGGTACTCGCACAAAAACAGAACTATCAACCAATGAAACACGATCGAGAACCCAGAGGTTCCACGCACCTATGGGTACCTTATTTTTGACAAAGGAGGCGAACATGGGACAAAGACAGCCTCTTCAACAAGTGGTGCTGGGAAAACTGGACAACTACATGCAAAAAAATGAAGTTGGAGGGAATTCCCTGGTGGTCCAGTGGCTAAGACTCCATGCTCCCAATGGAGAGGGCCTGGGCTCGATCCCTGGTCAGGGAACTAGAGCCCACATGCTACAACTGAGACCCAATGCAGCCAAATAAATATAAATAAAATATTTTAAAAAAATGAAGTTGGAACATTCCCTGACACTATACACAAAGATCAACTCAAAATGGATTAAAGACCTAAATGGAAGACCAGAAATCATCAAACTCTTAGAGGAGAATATAGGCAAAACACTCAAGGACATCAATCAAAGCAAGATCTTCCCTGACCCACCTACTAGAATAGCAGAACTCAAAAGAAAAATGAACATGTCGGACCTAATGAAACTTAAAAGCTTTTGTACAGCAAAAGAAATTACAAAAAAGCTGAACAGACAACCCACAGAACGGGAGAAAATCACAGCAAATGAAACAACAAAGAATTCATCTCCAAAATCTACAAGCAACTCTGACAACTCAGCACCGGAAAAATGAACAACCCAATCAAAAAATGGGAAAAGGACCTAAACAGACACCTCTCCAAAGAGGACATACAGATGGCCCAAAAACACATGAAACGATGCTCAACCTCGCTTATAATTAGAGAAATGCAAATGAAAACTACAATGAGATATCACCTCACACCCGTCAGAAAGGCCATCATCCACAAATCGACAGACAATAAATGCTGGAGAGGGTGCGGAGAAAAGGGAACACTCCTGCATTGCTGGTGGGAATGTAGACTGATACAGCCTTTATGGAAGACAGTCTGGAGATTCCTTAAAAAACTAAAAATAGAAGCACCATATGGCCCAGCAATCCCACTCTTAGGCTTATACCCTGAGGAAATCAAATCTGAAAGAAGTACCTGTACCCCAATGTTCATTGCAGCTCTCTATACAACAGCTAGAACATGGAAGCAACCTAGATGCCCATCGACGAACGAATGGATACAAAAGCACTGGTACATATATGCAATGGAATACTACACGGCTGTAAAGAGAAATGCAGAAGAATCAGCCCTAATGAGGTGGCTGGATCTAGAACCTATCATAAAAAGTGAAGTCAGTCAGAAAGAGAAGGACAAGTACAACATACTAACACATATATATGGAATCTAGTAGGATGGTGATGATGGCACATGCAGGGAAGTGACGGAGAGAGAGATATGGACAGTGGACATATGGACATTGTGGGGAAGGAACAGAGGGTGGGAGGTGTAAAGGAAGTAGCATGAGGGCCTGTACTATCATATGTGAAGACAATAGCTATAGTCATTGCTCTGTGAGAAAAGCAAATCCTTCATGAGTGCTGTATGATGGTCTGGAGGGGTGGGATGGGGGGGATATACATATGACTAATCTGAGAACATACATATCTGTAAACAACAAAACTCTGTAATAGTTAAAAGTAAAATAAAAGTTAAAAAAGAAAATAAAGAAAAGAGGACTTCCCTGGTGGTCCAGCGGTAGGACACCGCCTTGCAGTGCAAGGCGCGTTCGATCCTGGCCTGGGAAGATCCCACGCAGCGGAGCGCCTGGACTGATGTGTCCAATTCGAGCCAGAGCTCTGGAGCACAGCGCCGAGCCGATCTGCCGAGACGCCACCAGGGAGCCCTACAGGCCAAAGAGCCAGAGCTCTGGAGCACAACCTAAACAGACACCTCTCCAAAGAGGACATACAGATGGCCCAAAAACACATGAAACGATGCTCAACCTCGCTTATAATTAGAGAAATGCAAATGAAAACTACAATGAGATATCACCTCACACCCGTCAGAAAGGCCATCATCCACAAATCGACAGACAATAAATGCTGGAGAGGGTGCGGAGAAAAGGGAACACTCCTGCATTGCTGGTGGGAATGTAGACTGATACAGCCTTTATGGAAGACAGTCTGGAGATTCCTTAAAAAACTAAAAATAGAAGCACCATATGGCCCAGCAATCCCACTCTTAGGCTTATACCCTGAGGAAATCAAATCTGAAAGAAGTACCTGTACCCCAATGTTCATTGCAGCTCTCTATACAACAGCTAGAACATGGAAGCAACCTAGATGCCCATCGACGAACGAATGGATACAAAAGCACTGGTACATATATGCAATGGAATACTACACGGCTGTAAAGAGAAATGCAGAAGAATCAGCCCTAATGAGGTGGCTGGATCTAGAACCTATCATAAAAAGTGAAGTCAGTCAGAAAGAGAAGGACAAGTACAACATACTAACACATATATATGGAATCTAGTAGGATGGTGATGATGGCACATGCAGGGAAGTGACGGAGAGAGAGATATGGACAGTGGACATATGGACATTGTGGGGAAGGAACAGAGGGTGGGAGGTGTAAAGGAAGTAGCATGAGGGCCTGTACTATCATATGTGAAGACAATAGCTATAGTCATTGCTCTGTGAGAAAAGCAAATCCTTCATGAGTGCTGTATGATGGTCTGGAGGGGTGGGATGGGGGGGATATACATATGACTAATCTGAGAACATACATATCTGTAAACAACAAAACTCTGTAATAGTTAAAAGTAAAATAAAAGTTAAAAAAGAAAATAAAGAAAAAGAGGACTTCCCTGGTGGTCCAGCGGGTAAGGACACCGCCTTGCAGTGCAAGGGGCGCCGGTTCGATCCCTGGCCTGGGAAGATCCCACGTGCAGCGGAGCGCCTGGACTGATGTGTCCAATTACCGAGCCAGAGCTCTGGAGCACACGCGCCCAGAGCCAGCACTCTGCAACGACAGACGCCACCACAATGGGAGGCCCACAAGAGCCAAAGAACAAAGACGGATGAAAATGGACAAATGAAAGACCAACAGAAGTGGCCCGCCCGCTCCCCTCCCTCCCCAACCCGACCCCCCCCCAAAAAAAATAAATATTTAAAAAAAAAAAAAAAAAAAAGAAGTGGCCCGCCCGTCCCCCTCCCTCCCCAACTGGCCCCTTTCCCCCAAAAAAGAGAAAGAAACACACACATTCGCAGCCAGCTGAATTTTCACAAAAGCACAAGTTAATGAATTTAATATGGAAAGAGTAGTCTTCTCAACAAATGTTGATGGAACAACTAGATATCCACATACAAGAAGGGAAAACAGGGAGTTGGGGAGGGAGGGAGAGAAAAAAAAAAACTAAAGACAGTAACTTCACATCATATATAAAGTTAACTCAAAATCGGTCAGCAGACTTCCCTGGTGACTCAGTATTTGCCTGACAACGCAGGAGACACAGGTTCACTCTCTGGTCCAGGGAGATCCCACATGCCGTGGAGTAACTAAGCCCATGTGCACGATGACTAAGCCAGCATTCTAGGGCGCATGCTCCGCAACAAGAGAGGCCACTGCAATTAGAAGCCTGCACACAGCAACTAGAGAGTAGTTCCCACTCGCCACACCTAGAGAAAAGCCCGTGAAGCAACAAAGACCAGGCAAAAAATAAATAAAATTATGTTTAAGAAATGAACCAAGACCTAAATGTAAGATCTAAATGTTTACAACTTCTAGATAAAAACATAGCAGAAAACCTTTGTGGTCCTGGGTTTGGAAAAAATGTCTGAGCTATGTCATCAAAAGCATGTGATAAATGAAAAACTGACAGCTAGACTTAAACAAAATATAAAACTTTACTCTTCAAAAAACATCTCTACAGGCTTCCCTGGTGGTCTAGTGGGTAAGGACACCGCCTTGCAGTGCAAGGGGCACTGGTTCGATCCCTGGCCTGGGAGGATCCCACGTGCCATGAAACGGCTGAACCGATGTGTCCAACTACCCAGCTGGAACTCTGGAACACATGCACCCAGAGCCGGGGCTCTGTGAAAAGGGAGGCCACTGCAATGGGAGGTCCACACAGGCCAAAGAACAAAGATAAACAAATGAAAGACCAATAGAAGTAGCCAGAAAAAAAAAAAAAGCTAGAGAAAAAAAAATCTCTAAGAAAACGAAATCATAAGCCACAGACTGGGGGAAAATACTTTCAAATCATATCTGATCACAAATATGAATCTAATATATATAAGAGCATGATCTAATAATAAGAACAAAGGCAACCAAAATTTTTAATGGGTAAAATACTGTAAGAGGTTATTTTACCAAGAAGATATATAAATGACCAGTGAATACACAAATGTTCAATGCTGTTAATCATTAGAGAAACACAAGTTAAAACAATGAGATACCACTACAAATCCTCTAGAATAGCTTTAATTAAGAAGAGTGATAGTTTAAAAGTTGGTGAGAATGTGAAGAAACTAGAACTATACTACCATGCTGTTGGGAAAAAGGCAGTACAGTCACCAATATGGAAAACTTTTGCAGTTTCTTCTAAAGATAAACATACATAAACCATAAGACACAGCAATTTCACTCCTAGTGCTCTATCCAAGACAAACTTTGTAACATATCTGCAAAGACATACAAAATAATGTCCCTAACAGCATTATTTTCAAGAACCAAAAAACCGGAATTATTCAAATCCCCAAAGATCATAAAGGGTAGTATATTCATTCAGTGGAATAAAGAACTACTGATACACGCCACAACATGGATGACTCTCAAAAATGTTACATTAAGTCAAAGAAAGTGTTAGTTGCTCTGTTTCATCTGACTCTTTTCAACCCATGGACTGTAGCCCACCAGGCTCCTCTGTCCATGCAATTCTCCAGGCAAGAATATTGCAGTGGGTAGCCATTCCCTTCTCCAGAGAATCTTCCGAACCCAGGGACTGAACCCAGGTCTCCAGCAATGCAGACTCTTTACTGTCTGAGCCACAATGGTTGGATGGCGGCACGGATTCAATGGACGTAAGTCTGAGCAAACTCCAGGAGACAGAGAAGGACAGGGAAGCCTAGCATGCTGCAGTCCATGGGGTCACAAAGAATCAGGCACAACTGAGAAAGTCAAAGAAAACAGATAAAGACTAAAACAGTATCTATAATTTGATTTATATCAAATTCTGAAGAAAGGCAAAACTAGAAGGAAAGCAGGTCCATGGTTGCTGGGGTGCGACTGCAAATGGACATAAAAGAACTTGTGGGGCTTTATGATAAAATGGATGGTTTCACAACTGTATGTATTTACCACGACTCAAACTATACAATACGATTGTACAATTACAATGGCTGAATTCACTGGGTAGTATTAATAGACTGATAAAAGTTTTTTAAAAATAAACTATATAAAGTACTCACCATTGTAGCCTTCGAGAACAGAATCAATAATAGGTCTGGCAGTTAGGTTATAAACATCTAGCTGTTTACTCTCTGGTCCAAAAACAGTATCAAAAGTAAATGTCTTTGGAGGTTCGTTGGAAGAATCAGTCTTATGTACTGTGATGGTTCCCCTCATCTCATCCACACTGACAGCCTGTTTGTAGCACATTGATTTCTCTCTCTCATTGAGGGGTCGGCACCTGACAACCACCTTCACATTATCGCAGCTTTCCGGTTTCTCTGATTTATTGATCTGGTGGAGAAAATATTTACAAATAACAAAAGGAACATTTACTTTTACCTTCAACAGATTAAACTTAAAACTTGAGAAAGATGACTTTGCCATCTCAGTGCCTTGCACACATTAAGCACTCCATAAATATTTGCTAAATGTAATTAAAGATCTCACAGATACACAGAAAAAAACTTACTAAAAGATGTAAAAATAGTTCCCTTTATAATACATACAAACAAGGGGAGAGAAAATTTAATTTACGTTTACAATTAATGTTATTTACGCAGAAACTGAGAGCCTGTAAGAGATCTGTCTTTCTGCACAGTCCATGAATTCCTCTGCATTTCCTGACCGTCGGAAAACACATGTGAATGCAGTTAATAACTTTAATCAGGAATCTAGGTCTTCTGTTCCTCCAAGACTTTTAGTTTTATTTTTGACAAAGCATTAGTTAAAAAAAAAAAGCTTTTTTATCAAATAATAGATCCACATAGTCTACTTCTTCTATAGAAGTGAAAGAAAAGAAAGCCTATTGGCAGAGAAAAAATGTTTTTAAAAAATTAGAAAAATGACTCTACCCTATGAACACTTGTATGCACAGCTTCAAAATTTGAAATTTTATGAATAATCTCCATTAAAACACAATCCAATTATTATCCAGTTCCACAGTTTAGTTGAACAGATATTAAATTCCTATTCTTTCAGATACTTTTCTAAGCATAAGAGAAACAAACATGAGCCACCATCATTGACAAGGGATAGTATCAATTCAACACACTTCTTTCCAACTCTACTTTCACTGCCATATTCCAGGTCATTATCTTGCCCCAAATTATAAGACACTCCTAACTGTGCTACTGGGCTTCCCTTGTGGCTCAGCGGTGAAGAATCCACCTGGCAATTCAGGAGCCTCAGGTTCAATCCCTGAATCGAGGCGATCCCCTGGAGAAGGAAATGACAACCTACTCCAGTATTCTTTTTTTTTTTTTTTTTTAAAGATTTATTTACTTATTTAGGTGGGGGGGGGGTGGGGGGGGAGGGGAGCAGGCAGGCCACTTCTATTGGTCTTTCATTTGTCCATTTTCATCCGTCTTTGTTCTTTGGCTCTTGTGGGCCTCCCATTGCAGTGGCCTCTGTTGTCGCAGAGCACCGGCTCTGGGCGCATGCACTCCAGAGCGCCGGCTCGGTAATTGGACACATCAGTCCAGCCGCTCCGCGGCACGTGGGATCTTCCCAGGCCAGGGATCGAACCGGCGCCCCTTGCACTGCAAGGCGGTGTCCTTACCCACTGGACCACCAGGGAAGCCCTACTCCAGTATTCTTGCCTGGGAAATGACATGGACAGAGGAGCCTGGTGGGCTACAGTCTACTGGGTGGCAAAGAGATGGACACGAATTAGTGATTAAACAATAACAACAGCTGTACTATTGCATCTAATTAGGCTCTCCTATTGTCTGTTCCCTACTCGCCAGCCTCAATGCAAACCTAATTATGTCACTCCCCTACTCAAAACTCTCTTCAATGGTTTCCCACAGATTTTAGGATAAAAGTCAAAACCTTCAAGGTGGTGTGTAAGATCTGGTTCTGGCCTAATGTCTATTTCTCCAGCTTTATTTCACAAGTCACTCTGCTTGGCTTTCTTAGCCACAGCCACACTGGCTTTCTTTTAGGCCTTTTTTTGTCTCCATGCCCCCCACAGTTTCCCAGGTGCTGTCTAGACCAAAAGAAAGCCTATTGGCAGAGAAAAAATGTTTTTAAAAAATTAGAAAAATGACTCTACCCTATGAACACTTGTATGCACAGCTTCAAAATTTGAAATTTTATGAATAATCTCCATTAAAACACAATCCAATTATTATCCAGTTCCACAGTTTAGTTGAACAGATATTAAATTCCTATTCTTTCAGATACTTTTCTAAG
Source organism: Tragulus kanchil (assembly GCA_022376925.1). NCBI lineage: Eukaryota > Metazoa > Chordata > Mammalia > Artiodactyla > Tragulidae > Tragulus > Tragulus kanchil. Next base: position 47,120,670 of record JAIOJX010000029.1, on the reverse strand, counting down.
CATAAGAGAAACAAACATGAGCCACCATCATTGACAAGGGATAGTATCAATTCAACACACTTCTTTCCAACTCTACTTTCACTGCCATATTCCAGGTCATTATCTTGCCCCAAATTATAAGACACTCCTAACTGTGCTACTGGGCTTCCCTTGTGGCTCAGCGGTGAAGAATCCACCTGGCAATTCAGGAGCCTCAGGTTCAATCCCTGAATCGAGGCGATCCCCTGGAGAAGGAAATGACAACCTACTCCAGTATTCTTTTTTTTTTTTTTTTTTAAAGATTTATTTATTTATTTAGGTGGGGGTGGGGGTGAGGAAGTAAGGGAGCAGGCGGGCCACTTCTATTGGTCTTTCATTTGTCTATTTTCATCTGTCTTTGTTCTTTGGCTCTTGTGGGCCTCCCATTGCAGTGGCCTCTGTTGTCGCAGAGCACCGGCTCTGGGCGCCTGAGCTCCAGAGCTCCGGCTAGGTAATTAGACACAGCAGTCCAACCGCTCCGTGGCACTTGGGATCCTCCCAGGCCAGGGATCGAACCGGCGCCCCTTGCACTGCAAGGCGGTGTCCTTACCCACTGGACCACCAGGGAAGCCCTACTCCAGTATTCTTGCCTGGGAAATGACATGGACAGAGGAGCCTGGTGGGCTACAGTCTACTGGGTGGCAAAGAGATGGACACGAATTAGTGATTAAACAATAACAACAGCTGTACTATTGCATCTAATTAGGCTCTCCTATTGTCTGTTCCCTACTCGCCAGCCTCAATGCAAACCTAATTATGTCACTCCCCTACTCAAAACTCTCTTCAATGGTTTCCCACAGATTTTAGGATAAAAGTCAAAACCTTCAAGGTGGTGTGTAAGATCTGGTTCTGGCCTAATGTCTATTTCTCCAGCTTTATTTCACAAGTCACTCTGCTTGGCTTTCTTAGCCACAGCCACACTGGCTTTCTTTTAGGCCTTTTCTTGTCTCCATGCTCCCTCTCACCACAGTCCTTTCCAGGTGCTGTCTAGACCATGCCCCAGCCTCCTCTTCAATTACCCTGCAGAGCTCAGCTCAATAGCGCCTTCACCTGGGAAGACTTCCCTGATTTGAGTTGACCTCGTAGAGGCCCAGATAGCACCTTTCTCTCTTCTGCATTGATTACAACTTTTGGGGGAGGGGGAGCAGGGCTCTTTATTGGATGAATGTCTGTGTATGTATAGCAGAGGTTCCAAATAGGTAAGTCAGTCAGGGACTAAATTCAGCCCACAAATGACTTTGGTTTGGCTCACAGTATCTAAAAATCCTTTAAATCAGTTGTTAAAATTTAAAAGTTAAGAAATTTCATAAAAATAACAATCTCTAGATTCTCTTGAAAAAATACATGTCTGACATTTGTAGGCCTGCATTCCTCCATGGCAACACTTAACAATTGATCAGAGGCTTCTTCTAGGTACTGTATGCCACCTATCCATTTTACTCATTAAGGTTAAGCATCCTGTCCCTGTAAATATGTGCGGCTTTTCACCATTGCCCTATACCGCAAGCTTTTCTCTTCCCAAGTTCAAGAACCTGGCTGGTTTTGCTCAATATTGCATCTCGAGTCTAGTATGTAGTTGTTGCTGTTTAATAGCTAAGTCGTGTCCCACTCCTTGTGGCCCCATGATCAATAGCCTGCCAGGCTTCTCTGTCCATGGAATTTTCCAGGCAAGAACACTGAAGTGGGTTGCCATTTCCTTCTCCAGGGGAATCTTCCAGACCCTGGGATCGAACCGGCATCTCCTGCATTAGCAGGCGGACTCTTGACCATACAGTCATCCGTGTGGTGGGTGTTCGATACTATTGAATAAACTAATAATTAAATAGAAAGCAACAACGAATAAACATTAAGCATTTAACACTACGAGTCGAGCACTGTCCTTCAAGCCTGCTGCGCGTTCTTATTTCATCCGGATAACCCCATGAGGAAAAGTTTAATTGTGTAGGAAAAAAGGGCCCAGAAAGATCAAATAATTACCCAGGACCTCGAAATCAGTAAGTAACCGACCACTACTCAGGTGTTCTCCATGACCCTATAATGGACTTAAGACGCCTGCTTATTAAGCGAACGACAACAAGCTGTGAAATTCTTACAAGATGAACATACGACCTCCACCACCACCACCACTCACCCCGTCACGTAAATAACCGGCCACAGCTGCGGTGTTCCCCATGACCCTATCTTGGGCTCTCGACGCCCCCTTATTAAAAATCTGTGAAATCCTACAAGACAAACGTACCACCGCCCACCACTCACCCCCCTCACACACAAAGACACCTACGGGTTACATTCTGCTCTGTAATCTCAAGCGCCGCGGAGAGGAATAACAGCCCGAGTCAGGAGCCTGGCGTAGGGACAGGCTGCCCGAGCCTGGCGGCCGTCCAGAGCCCGGCCCCGCGACGCCGAGACCCGGCGGGGAGAGGCATCCCAAGACCACCCTCCGCGGCGTTCCTAGGAGCCCCACCCAGAGAACAGGGTTGGGAGCGACAACGCGCCCGCTGGCACGGCGCCTTTCGGCCAAGCAGCCCAGGCCTTTTTGGGGTGCGGCAGCGAGGAAGACGGCCGGGTCCTCTTCGGGCCCCGCCCGGGGTCGCTAGACCCCCGGGCCCGGGCCCACCCGCCTGGCTCCCCAACCGCTCGGCCGGCCCGGCCCCTCCCGCCCCGCCCGCCCGCCGGCTCCGCGCCTCCATGGTAACGGCCGCGCCACCCGGCCAGGCCGCAGAGAAGAGGAGGAACCCCAGCAGCTGAGTGGCTCTCCTCACCGGCATGGTGGCTTCCTCCCGAGCCCCGCGGACGTCCCCGCCCGGGGTGCAGCCGAATGACGCCGGGCTCGGAGAGGCGGGTCAGCGACTCTAGAAACGCCGCTTGGGCGCACCTGAGACTGCGGCTCCTCTTGCCAGAGCGCGCTGTCCGGCCCGGGGGAGGGGAGGCGGGTCAGCGACTCTAGAAACGCCGCTTGGGCGCACCTGAGACTGCGCGTTCTTATTTCATCCGGATAACCCCATGAGGAAAAGTTTAATTGTGTAGGAAAAAAGGGCCCAGAAAGATCAAATAATTACCCAGGACCTCGAAATCAGTAAGTAACCGACCACTACTCAGGTGTTCTCCATGACCCTATAATGGACTTAAGACGCCTGCTTATTAAGCGAACGACAACAAGCTGTGAAATTCTTACAAGATGAACATACGACCTCCACCACCACCACCACTCACCCCGTCACGTAAATAACCGGCCACAGCTGCGGTGTTCCCCATGACCCTATCTTGGGCTCTCGACGCCCCCTTATTAAAAATCTGTGAAATCCTACAAGACAAACGTACCACCGCCCACCACTCACCCCCCTCACACACAAAGACACCTACGGGTTACATTCTGCTCTGTAATCTCAAGCGCCGCGGAGAGGAATAACAGCCCGAGTCAGGAGCCTGGCGTAGGGACAGGCTGCCCGAGCCTGGCGGCCGTCCAGAGCCCGGCCCCGCGACGCCGAGACCCGGCGGGGAGAGGCATCCCAAGACCACCCTCCGCGGCGTTCCTAGGAGCCCCACCCAGAGAACAGGGTTGGGAGCGACAACGCGCCCGCTGGCACGGCGCCTTTCGGCCAAGCAGCCCAGGCCTTTTGGGATGCGGCAGCGAGGAAGACGGCCAGGTCCTCTTCGGGCCCCTCCCAGGGTCGCTAGACCCCCGGGCCCGGGCCCACCCGCCTGGCTCCCCAACCGCTCGGCCGGCCCGGCCCCTCCCCGCCCCGCCCGCCCGCCGGCTCCGCGCCTCCATGGTAACGGCCGCGCCACCCGGCCAGGCCGCAGAGAAGAGGAGGAACCCCAGCAGCTGAGTGGCTCTCCTCACCGGCATGGTGGCTTCCTCCCGAGCCCCGCGGACGTCCCCGCCCGGGGTGCAGCCGAATGACGCCGGGCTCGCGGGAGAGGCGGGTCAGCGACTCTAGAAACGCCGCTTGGGCGCACCCGAGACTGCGGCTCCTCTTGCCAGAGCGCGCTGTGCGCAGGCGCACTCCGAGCTCGCCCCGCCCCATCCCCGGGCAGGCTGTGTCCCGGGCCGCGTGCAATACGCCTGCGCCCTGACTTGCGGAGGCCGTCTCCTAGGACGCCAGACAGAGGCTGCGCTTGCGCGATGCTGCCGTCCCGCTGCTGCTGGAAATCGAGCCGCGTTTGGGGCTGGGAGATCTGACTCCCACCGGTGGGAAAGAGGAGGCATCGTGGACCGGCAACGCCGTCCATTTTCTAGCGCTTGCAATATTCTAAATATTAAAAACGATAGCTAGATGACTCTTCTGAAGACCCATACGTGATTGTTTTTGTGCTTGATTGCCAGTTTGATTGCGACCTGTCTCACCGTTACCTGAGGAACTTTGTCAGTGTTCTCATAGTTACCTCCAGAACTTAGAATAGGAGTTGGCATAAAGTGAGTTTTCAATAAATATTTGTGAAAGGAAGATCAGTCCTCTGCTCTGTCCGAACCTCTCCCCTGAACACCACTTTGCTTGGACGTGCAATAGACATTTCAACTTTATCATGTCCAAAGTTGAGACGTTGATTCCCGCCTACCATCCCCTACTAATACCTACACCACCCCTGCCAAACATAAATAAATAAATAATTTTAAAGATCCATCACAATAAATGTAAGCTGGATTCAAACCACTGATCAGGTCTAAATCACCGTCTTATTCTCCCATACTCCATATACAATCTTTCTATAGAACTAGTTGTCTCTGTCTTCAAAGTAGAGCCGGAATCTGACCACTTCCAGCACCACCGTCTCTCACCTGCATTACTAAACAGCTCAGAACTGGTCTCCTTGCAGTGCATCCTTCCCCATCCTAGTCTTTCAACACAACAGCCAGAGTGCTGAGGTTAAACTGTGAGTCAGATATTATTTCTGGCTCAGTGGTAAAGAATCCAGCTACCAGTGAAGGCGATGGGGATTCAATCCCTGAGTGGGGAAGATCCCCTAGGAAATCACAACCTACTCCAACATTCTTGCCTGAGAGATCCCAAGACGGATGGAGACGCCTGATAGGCTATAGTCTGTGGAGTCGCAAAAAGTCTGACACGATTTAGCAGCTAAAACAGAAACAACAAACTTTGTTCAAAACCTGCCAGTGACTTCTCATCTCCCAGAATAGAAGTCACAGGCCCTCTCCCTGTTTCCTACAATCTTCCCTCTTACTCATTACTGCAAGCTATCCCTCTTCCACAAGCTGCACCTGGCCTCCTTAATTCATCTGACCTTGCAAGTTTGGTTTCATGATAGAATACAAAGACTTTTATGCTTGCCACAGGAGTTAATAAAAATACTTAGTGTCAGCATACTGTTCTAAGTGCGTTAATTCCTTTTTAATTATTAACTTAATTCACATAATAACCTTTTAAAATAGGTACTAAATACATACTATTAGTCATTTTCATAGAAAATGGAAGTAGCTATTTCACAGATTTAAAAAAACAGAAGCATAGAACCATTAAGTAACTTGTCCATGGTCATACATATGGGCAGTGACACAGCCCAGATACAAAGCCAGACCCTGCCTGGAAAGCTCCTCTCTAAATATCTGCATTACTCCCTCTCTGCTTTAAGACTATCTTTATTCACACATCACCTCCTTAGTGAACCCTATCGATGATCTTTCTTAAAATGCCAACCTTCAGGGACTTCCTTGGCAGTCTAGTGGTTAGGACTCTGCTTTCCGATGTAGGGATTGTGGGTTTGATCCCTAGTCAGGGAACTAAGATCCCACATGGGGCACAGTGCAGCCAAAAATTTAAAAAGAAAATAAAATTCCAACCTTCAGCCCCAGTCTTATCACTTCTCCCTACTTTATTTTTCTTCATAGTACTTATCGGTCTCTGATAAACAATAAATACTATATATATATGTTTTATTTAGATATGGGCAAGTGCAGCCATTAGCAAGTCTCTCACCTGCATTACTAAACAGCTCAGAACTGGTCTCCTTGCAGTGCATCCTTCCCCATCCTAGTCTTTCAACACAACAGCCAGAGTGCTGAGGTTAAACTGTGAGTCAGATATTATTTCTGGCTCAGTGGTAAAGAATCCAGCTACCAGTGAAGGCGATGGGGATTCAATCCCTGAGTGGGGAAGATCCCCTAGGAAATCACAACCTACTCCAACATTCTTGCCTGAGAGATCCCAAGACGGATGGAGACGCCTGATAGGCTATAGTCTGTGGAGTCGCAAAAAGTCTGACACGATTTAGCAGCTAAAACAGAAACAACAAACTTTGTTCAAAACCTGCCAGTGACTTCTCATCTCCCAGAATAGAAGTCACAGGCCCTCTCCTGTTTCCTACAATCTTCCCTCTTACTCATTACTGCAAGCTATCCCTCTTCCACAAGCTGCACCTGGCCTCCTTAATTCATCTGACCTTGCAAGTTTGGTTTCATGATAGAATACAAAGACTTTTATGCTTGCCACAGGAGTTAATAAAAATACTTAGTGTCAGCATACTGTTCTAAGTGCGTTAATTCCTTTTTAATTATTAACTTAATTCACATAATAACCTTTTAAAATAGGTACTAAATACATACTATTAGTCATTTTCATAGAAAATGGAAGTAGCTATTTCACAGATTTAAAAAAACAGAAGCATAGAACCATTAAGTAACTTGTCCATGGTCATACATATGGGCAGTGACACAGCCCAGATACAAAGCCAGACCCTGCCTGGAAAGCTCCTCTCTAAATATCTGCATTACTCCCTCTCTGCTTTAAGACTATCTTTATTCACACATCACCTCCTTAGTGAACCCTATCGATGATCTTTCTTAAAATGCCAACCTTCAGGGACTTCCTTGGCAGTCTAGTGGTTAGGACTCTGCTTTCCGATGTAGGGATTGTGGGTTTGATCCCTAGTCAGGGAACTAAGATCCCACATGGGGCACAGTGCAGCCAAAAATTTAAAAAGAAAATAAAATTCCAACCTTCAGCCCCAGTCTTATCACTTCTCCCTACTTTATTTTTCTTCATAGTACTTATCGGTCTCTGATAAACAATAAATACTATATATATATGTTTTATTTAGATATAGTCACATTATCATACAATTCACCAATTTAAATTATAGCGTTCAATGATTCTTACTATATACAGAGTTCTGTGACCATAAGCACAATTTTTGAACACTTTCATCACCCCAAAAAGAAACACTACACTTACAGCCATCACTCCCCATCCCCGCCCCCTCCTCCCAGCCCCATATTCCAGCCGTAGGTAACCATCACTCTACTTTCTGTATCTATAGATTTGCCTACTTTGGACATATCATATAAATAGAATTATATAATGTATGATCTTTTGTGAAATGATGTCTATCGCTTAGAATAATGTTTTCAAGCTTCAATCTTTATTGTAGCATATAACAGTAATCTTTTACTTTTTATGGCTGAATAATGTTCTATTGTATGAATATACCACATTTGTATCTATTTATCAATTAATGGACATTTGGGTTATTTCCAGGTTTTGGTACTGTGGATAATGCTGCTACAAGTTTTTATGTGAACCCTACAAGTTTTGTGTGAACCTGTCACTTCTCTTGTATATATACTATGAGTGGAACTGATGGATCATTTGGTGACTCTAATGTTTAACATTCTGAGAAACCGCCAAGTTGTTTTCCAAAGTGGCTGCTCCACCAGCAATGTCAGAGGCTTTCCGTGCCCACCAGCTGTGTAGGAGGTTTACAATTTCTCTACATCCTAACCCTCACTGGCTCCTGTCTTGACTTTCTTATTATAGTCATTCTGCTGATATAGCATAGCATCAGACTGGAGTTTCTATTTGTACTTCCTTGATGATTAGTAATGTTGGACAGGATTTTATGTGCTTTTTGACCATTTGAAAATATCTTTTTCCGAGAACTGTCTAATCAGTTTTTTGCCCGTTTCATCTGTCTTTTCATTACTGAGTTGTAAGAATTCTTTATGTAGTCTAAATACATAAGTCTCTTTTCAGATATATGATATATGTATTTTTTCTCCTATTATATGTGATGTCCTTTGAATTCCTAGATGCTGTTCTCTGAAGTTCGAAAGTTTTAAATTTTGATCAAGGTCAATTTACATGTATTTTCTTTTGTTGTTTCTTTTATTGCAGTTTTGTTGTATACCTAAGAAACCACTTCCTAACTTAAGACATGAAGCTTTACTTTTTTAAGAGTTTTCTGGTTTTAGTTCTTACATTTAGATCCAGGATCTATTTTGAGTTATTTTTATATATGACATGATATAGGGATCCAACTTCATTCTTCTGCATGTGAATATTCATCTGACCAATCATCATTTTCTGAAAAGACTGTCATTCCCCCAGTGAATTATTATGGCAACCTTGCAAAATATCAATTGGTCATAAATATGCGGGTTGATTTCCATATTCTCCACTCAATTCCATTGATCTATATGTACATCCAATACTTTATCGTCTTGATTACTATAGGCTTGTAGTAAGTTTTGAAATTAGACTATATAAAGCCTCGGTCTTTATTCTGCTTTGTCAAGATAGTTTTGGTCATTTTGAATTCCTTGCTTGTTCATAGGAATTTTTTAAAACACCTTGTCAATTTCTCCAATAAGACAGATGGAAACTTAACAGGGATTATGTTGAACCTATAGATCAGTTCTGGAAATATTTCCATTTTCAACAATTTAAAATTTCCAGTTCTTACACACGGAATGTCTCTCCGTTTATTTAGATATTCTTTCATTTGTTTCAGTGATGCTTTATATGCCCCAAGAGTAACCACTATCTTGACTCTAACATTATAGATCCTTTCTTCCTACTTTTTATGAATGGAATCATACAGTATGAAGTTTTTTATATCTGTTTTCCGACATTCAATATTATGTTTGTGAGATTCTTCTTTTTCAATGTGGTGTAGTATCCCGTTGTGTGAATATACCACAATTTGTTTATCCCATTCAACTACTGGTGGCCATTTGCGTCGTGTCCAGTTTGGGACTATTAAGAAGAGTGCTGCTGTGAACAGGCAGGTGGACATATGCATTTCCGTTGGACGTATATGTAGGCGTGGAACGGCTGAAATTGCCATATATTCTACTCAGGCTTAGTGTCTCTTTCCTGACTAGAATGTAAAGTTCCACGTCTCCCCTATTCACCGTCAACGTCCCAGTGCCTAACACATTGCACGGTTTCAGTAAATAACCTTCATCAGGGCGGCCTGGTCTGCGGCGGCCCCATCCCGGCTCGGGATCCTGCGCCTGGGGTTAGAGCATAAAGTGCGGAAGCGGCGCTCGGTGGGTGAGGGTGGAGGATGGAGGAAGAGTACAGGGGATCCTTCACCCAGCTGCGGCCTGCTCCCTCTCCCGCCGCGTCGGAGGTCTGCGCCCCTCACCTCGGGAACCAGGGGCCAGCAGGCGCGGGCCCCGCGTGCCAGGACAGCCCCCGGGCCGGGCTGGGGGGTGGGCCGGCCGAGCCCGCCCCGCCCCCGGCCGCCCCAGCTGCAGGTCCCTGGCGCTGGGTTAGAAAAAGCCGGGCTAAGCCGGGCCCCGGGCCCAGGGTCTGACACGGCCATGGCTTCCCGAGGGCGGCGCGCGCCGCAGGCGTCGGCCTCCGAGGTTAGCTCTGCCGGGCGTCCAGGTGAGAGTCTGGACGAAACGACCCTTCGCTGTCAGCTCCCGCCGCCTCGGTGGAACGTCTCTCTCTCCGCGGAGATCCGGAAAAGGTTCCCCGAGGCGCGCTCGCGAGAGGCGGTCCGGCTCCCGGCGCCTTCTTGGACCAGATCCATGCAGTGGGCAGGGCGGGCTCGGCCAGCTGCGTCCCCCAACCCCGTGGCAGCTCAGGGGCCGCCGCCTCCACCGCCCCCAGTCCCTAGCCTGCCTTGTCCAGTGCCGAAAATTCAGGGAGAGTGCCTGCACCCGCACTGGGTGCTCGCCTGTCTGACATTGGCCCAGGGCCGCGAGGCGCGCCTGTGGCGGGGTGGCCAACTCCAGGTACCAATTCCCTCCAGGGGCACTCCCGGGAGCAAGGTTATTCCCCTCCCTCACGTGCGCACGAGGCTGGGTTCCATCTGCATCCACGACCAGGTGAGCTGCACACGGGAGCCGGCACCTTCCCCAGGTGCGTCCCCTTCACGAGGCAAGAGATTCACTAGCTTCTCTCACTGAAACAGTGCTTCACTAGAAAGGGTGTTGGGAAATTCTGCTGAAAACCCCAAAACGGGCGCAGGAAAGAGAGGGTCTTTCCTGACTAGAATGTAAAGTTCCACGTCTCCCCTATTCACCGTCAACGTCCCAGTGCCTAACACATTGCACGGTTTCAGTAAATAACCTTCATCAGGGCGGCCTGGTCTGCGGCGGCCCCATCCCGGCTCGGGATCCTGCGCCTGGGGTTAGAGCATAAAGTGCGGAAGCGGCGCTCGGTGGGTGAGGGTGGAGGATGGAGGAAGAGTACAGGGGATCCTTCACCCAGCTGCGGCCTGCTCCCTCTCCCGCCGCGTCGGAGGTCTGCGCCCCTCACCTCGGGAACCAGGGGCCAGCAGGCGCGGGCCCCGCGTGCCAGGACAGCCCCCGGGCCGGGCTGGGGGGTGGGCCGGCCGAGCCCGCCCCGCCCCCGGCCGCCCCAGCTGCAGGTCCCTGGCGCTGGGTTAGAAAGAGCCGGGCTAAGCCGGGCCCCGGGCCCAGGGTCTGACACGGCCATGGCTTCCCGAGGGCGGCGCGCGCCGCAGGCGTCGGCCTCCGAGGTTAGCTCTGCCGGGCGTCCAGGTGAGAGTCTGGACGAAACGACCCTTCGCTGTCAGCTCCCGCCGCCTCGGTGGAACGTCTCTCTCTCCGCGGAGATCCGGAAAAGGTTCCCCGAGGCGCGCTCGCGAGAGGCGGTCCGGCTCCCGGCGCCTTCTTGGACCAGATCCATGCAGTGGGCAGGGCGGGCTCGGCCAGCTGCGTCCCCCAACCCCGTGGCAGCTCAGGGGCCGCCGCCTCCACCGCCCCCAGTCCCTAGCCTGCCTTGTCCAGTGCCGAAAATTCAGGGAGAGTGCCTGCACCCGCACTGGGTGCTCGCCTGTCTGACATTGGCCCAGGGCCGCGAGGCGCGCCTGTGGCGGGGTGGCCAACTCCAGGTACCAATTCCCTCCAGGGGCACTCCCGGGAGCAAGGTTATTCCCCTCCCTCACGTGCGCACGAGGCTGGGTTCCATCTGCATCCACGACCAGGTGAGCTGCACACGGGAGCCGGCACCTTCCCCAGGTGCGTCCCCTTCACGAGGCAAGAGATTCACTAGCTTCTCTCACTGAAACAGTGCTTCACTAGAAAGCTTTGGAAGAGGGCTTGAGTTGGGAAATTCTGCTGAAAACCCCCAAAACGGGCGCAGGAAAGAGAGGGTCTGAATGGGTGAGCCGCTGGACAAGAGAGACACTTTATTTGACAGCGATTTAGGGTGAAGGGGCTTCTTCGAGCCCCTCTGGTCCAGCCACTTGACAGACGGAGACCAACGATCTTCCCTGCTCATCCCCCACCTCCTTCCAGCAGGCGGAGATTGGTGAAGCCTTCCAAGAAGTCATGTTGTGGCTCCTCGGAGTTGAGAACATCTTTGACTTCTCCCCGAGCACTCTTAATCTGGCTCTCACTATCTTCAGCCGCCTCGTTGTTTCAGTGAAGGTAAGGAAGTCAATGAGGGATGGTGACAGATGTTGGGGGTGGAAGCTGACCTTTGCTGTTGCTGCCTGACAGGTGAGCCACCCCAGGTGTTCAATCCGAGCACCATAAATTAAGAAAATGGCTCCAAAAGTAGAGCAGGAATTGTAAGATCCTACCACCATACGGGTGTGGCCATCAGGGGTCGACTTGGGGAGCATAAGAGGACCTAGGTGGGAAAGGACTCTTGTGTAATGAAGTCAGGTGTGCTTGTCTCGACCAGTAAACTATGATGGGGCTGTGTGTTCTCTGAGATGGAGCAGTCAGTCCTCTGACAGAGGACCATGGATCTGTCGTTCTAAAACCAGGATGGTTTCATGGGTCACATCTAAAAATGGGGCTAACTTCCTTGTGAATAAATACAATGTCTTTTTTAAAATTTTTGAAAAGGAAAAAGTCAATTTAAAAACCTACAGATGCTTTATGGTTAGTCTCTGGCATTCATAGTCTCAAATGTGTTTTTTCCATACTGCAGATAAGAAAGCGTTTACTTCATTGTGTCACAATTACTTCCTTGAGACTTGCTACAAAATTTAACGAAGAAGAGGAGGTATGCATTCCTGGAAGCTTATTAAGAGGCTTTTGAGGTATAGGGGTGTATGACACTGGGAACACACAGGTTTCCTGAAAAGTCTGTGGCCTTGGGGCTGCTGTCCCTTCCTTAGGCTTGTCAGACTCTGTGGAGGTGGCAGTTTAGTCAGTTAGTCATGTCTGACTCTTGGGACCCCATGGACAGTAGCCTGCCAGGCTCCTCTGTCTGTGGGATTTTCTAAGCAAGAAGGCTGGAGTGGGTATTTATTTCCTTCTCCAGGGGATGTTCCCAAGCCAGGGATCGAATCTGGTTCTCCTGCATCGCAGGCAGTCTCCTGCATTGCAGGCAGATTCCTTACTGACTAAGCCACCAGAGAAGTCTGGGACCCTACAAATAGGGAATTAGAGCAGCTGAACTGTCCTGGTCCAGTCAATCCATAAGCCTCCTGGCAGATACATCTTGCCTCATTGGTTGACGCCAGATGCCACCTTCCACTAAGCCAAGGAAAATGGCCTCCCAGACCATATGGTCTCATGGCCACCCCCATAAACTACATCTAAGAAAGCTGCTTGAGGGCTTGGCTGTGTCAAAGCTACTGGTATTCAGGGAGTCTGGGACCCTCCTCTGAGAGGGACAGGAGGGCCATGTGCAGAGGAAGAGAAGCCCCCACAGTGCTTCAGGCTTGCTTGCACTTCTCAGTTTCGCTGTGGCTTCTGTCCAGGAGAAGTTCCTTTCCAATATCCTTCCCAAACCTCCCTTCCTTCTTTCCTCCCTCCAACCTCTCCTCCTTTGTGGAATCACTGCCATTTCTACAAGGTCCCCTTGGCTGACCTCAGGGTCCAAGGGGCCAGAAAACGTTGCTTTTGTGTCCAGTTCCAAACTTGTAATAAAAATTATTTCAACTCTGTTTATTAGAATATAATTTGTACCCCCAAAAGATGTTTTTGTCCAACTAAAGATCACGTAAGGAGCCCTTAAAAGAAATATTTCTAGAGGTTATATAATACTTGGTTCAGTCTAAAAGAGTAGGACTAATTCTTCAGTGTATTTGGGACTTGACTCATAGACAAGCCTTATAGTTTCTCTGGGAGGAAGTCATAGTTTTTCCAGAACTGAATTGCCTTCAATAAAGGCCAAAAGGAATGTGTTTGCAGCTATGGTGTTGCCACAACCATGGGAGATTTTATCAGTGAGTCTGTCTGATGCAGACCAGGAAGCTCAAAAGGCCTACTCCTTCTTTCTATGACAAGGAATCATAGCAGGGGGTGGAAACCAGGAACGCGCAGAGTCCACAGCTGAAAAGCTTTGAGTGTGTTTGTATAGCTGAATGGGAGAGACGCCACAACCCCCAGCCTCCAAAGCACCTTTGAGTATGAGCTGGAGGGCAGCTGGGGATCAAGACCTGTTGGCAGCAGGTCCCCTGACATGCAGAACGCCTTGTCACAACTACCAGGGGCCTTGACAGATAGCCAAGAGGTGGTTAGGTTTTTCTTTCAGAAGCATGTTCTGTGGTGAGTCACTGGAAGACAACTCTGCTAGGGTCATGGATGCCCAGTTCCCAGCGATAAGAAAACAAAGCTCTCATGACATCGTGTAGGGCTTTGGCCTCTTTATTTTCTTCTTACAGGTAATTCCACACGTAAAAGACTTCATAAAGCACTATGGCTCTGGCTATTCCCCGAATGAGCTGCTCAGGATGGAGCTGGCTATTTTGGACAAGCTGCACTGGGACCTCTGCAGCGGGACACCGCTGGAGTTTTTGACCATAGTAAGTACGAGGAGCTTCCAGAGCCTACCCTGGACTCATTGCGCCTTTGGAACAGCTGTTCACAACAGAGGACGGCAAAGCACACGTCCTTACACATGCAGCACAGTGACGTGACCCAAAAGGCTCACGACATACAGCAGCGTGAAATATAATCTTAAATCCAACACAGTTCCACCAGACTCCCGCTTCTAAAGGACATTAACTTTACAAAGATATTTAGACGGCACTATTATAGTAAGTTTCTCTTTTAAATACACACTGAAAAAATATGTAACTTTCCATTCTATGAATATTGTACATAAAAATCTGTCTGCTTTTGCTACGCTTTACACACATTCACTTAGCTGTCTTTCTTCACCTACACACAATCCTTATTGAGGCTTTAGACCATTATTGATCTGGCACTTAAAAATGTCATATTAGTTTGTATTTGTTTTAGTTAGAGAATGATGGTCATCCGTAACGATATGATTCTGTTAGTAAGGCAAAATTATGCAATGTGGAAATGTCATGGGGTTTTGGTCTGTTACGAAGCATGAAGATTAAATCACGAAGGGCTGTATCATTATGAAAATTGGCCACTGTTGCCAAGTGGCAGTGTTTCTTTTCATGTCAAGCAAATACAAGTAACTTCTCCGCTACCTTCATCTTGAACGGTATGCCTCTGTTTTTCAGAATTGAAACACTGTCATGGGGGTACTTTCGGCTCTTAATGACCATGTCACAAAGCAGACTGTCTTTTTCTCTCCAGGGTTGAAGCTGAGCTTGGCCACAGAGTGGGCATGAAGCCTCAATCCCCTTCTGGGGCCATGGATAGGAAGGCAAAGGGGTTGGGCAACAGTTAATGTTCCCTGATACAAATTTAAATTGTTTGCACTTTTGGTCACTGATCTATGAAAAGTATGGGTTCTTCTGTTCTAACATAAAAACCACGGTCTCCAGTTCCACGCCCTGGTGGCCCTGGACTGGCCCCACGTGAAGGAGCTGATGCCTCAGAGGAATCCTTCCCTCCACGTTCCCGAATGAGCTGCTCAGGATGGAGCTGGCTATTTTGGACAAGCTGCACTGGGACCTCTGCAGCGGGACACCGCTGGAGTTTTTGACCATAGTAAGTACGAGGAGCTTCCAGAGCCTACCCTGGACTCATTGCGCCTTTGGAACAGCTGTTCACAACAGAGGACGGCAAAGCACACGTCCTTACACATGCAGCACAGTGACGTGACCCAAAAGGCTCACGACATACAGCAGCGTGAAATATAATCTTAAATCCAACACAGTTCCACCAGACTCCCGCTTCTAAAGGACATTAACTTTACAAAGATATTTAGACGGCACTATTATAGTAAGTTTCTCTTTTAAATACACACTGAAAAAATATGTAACTTTCCATTCTATGAATATTGTACATAAAAATCTGTCTGCTTTTGCTACGCTTTACACACATTCACTTAGCTGTCTTTCTTCACCTACACACAATCCTTATTGAGGCTTTAGACCATTATTGATCTGGCACTTAAAAATGTCATATTAGTTTGTATTTGTTTTAGTTAGAGAATGATGGTCATCCGTAACGATATGATTCTGTTAGTAAGGCAAAATTATGCAATGTGGAAATGTCATGGGGTTTTGGTCTGTTACGAAGCATGAAGATTAAATCACGAAGGGCTGTATCATTATGAAAATTGGCCACTGTTGCCAAGTGGCAGTGTTTCTTTTCATGTCAAGCAAATACAAGTAACTTCTCCGCTACCTTCATCTTGAACGGTATGCCTCTGTTTTTCAGAATTGAAACACTGTCATGGGGGTACTTTCGGCTCTTAATGACCATGTCACAAAGCAGACTGTCTTTTTCTCTCCAGGGTTGAAGCTGAGCTTGGCCACAGAGTGGGCATGAAGCCTCAATCCCCTTCTGGGGCCATGGATAGGAAGGCAAAGGGGTTGGGCAACAGTTAATGTTCCCTGATACAAATTTAAATTGTTTGCACTTTTGGTCACTGATCTATGAAAAGTATGGGTTCTTCTGTTCTAACATAAAAACCACGGTCTCCAGTTCCACGCCCTGGTGGCCCTGGACTGGCCCCACGTGAAGGAGCTGATGCCTCAGAGGAATCCTTCCCTCCACGTCGCGTCCCTGACCAGGCAGCTGCAGCATTGTATGGCGGGCCACCAGCTGCTGCAGTTCAAGGGCTCCACACTGGCCTTGGTCATCATCACCTTAGAGCTGGAGAGGCTCATGCCCGACTGCTGTACTCCTATATCTGATCTGCTAAAGAAAGCACAGGTAGACATCAACTTGGCCCCAGACCAGGCTCTCCGTTTCGCCCCTTCTGTCGATGCACTCTGCCCCCAAAAGGGTACTGGTGGCCCTTCTCGGCCTTGTGGGCTCCAGAAGAGACTCTGGCCGTGACGACTCTGAAGAGCCTTCCTAAGGGCTAGGCTTTCCACACATGGCATCCCCCCTGGACTCGAGTATTAGACACACTTCCCGTCACCACAGTGGGTTTCTCTAACGGTGAGCAAAGCTTTATATTGGTGGCAGCCCTAGTACTGAAGAGGATGTGGGGACATGGCAAGCTCAGGAGAAAACAACCCTGAGCTTAATACTGGGGAGCGTAAATTTCAGACCCCTCACCCTCTATACAGTGCCTGGCACCAGGGTACTATGAGGTAGGTGCTGGGAGGTCAGAATCACTCAGGATGGACAGCATAAAGTGGAATGCAGTTAGAAAAATGACAAGTTTTTACTGAGGTTGAAGATGGGTGTCCTTGAGCAGGTGGGGTTAATGCTCTTTAGTGGAGTGGTTGGACCTTCCTGAAATTGCTCCATGCTAACATTCTGTCACGCAGATGCTCATTCTTGAGAACATAAAATGATTCTGCCTCAAGGATGACCTCTCTGTTTTAATTACAGGTCTGTATTGGGCTGTGGAACCACTGCAAAGAACTTGTAAAGCAGCAACTGGCAAGCTTTTAGTCATCCTTCTGCACAAGCAACTTTCGGGTACATCTGCCAGCCCCTGTGCCCTACCCCCTGCCCTTTCCAGGATAATGGCAATTCTAGACTTGGACTCCTGTATATTCTAGGCATGACAGATTCTGTAACAAGAAAGGAAGAAGGCCCTGAAAGAGCAATGGAGACAACATTCCTGGGTCTTCAGAAAAAAACAAACAAAGGGGCAAAAAAGACAGGTCAGGGTCCCTAAAGGGAAAGATAGCTCTGATAAATCAAACTCCTACCTCCCTCGCAACCCTCAGCCTAAAGACCAGAGACAGGGACTTAATGCTCATAGTGAAGTTTGCTTTTTCTGCCTTCTCCAGCAAGGGCTGTATCAGCCTCAAGACAACTGGACTGTGAGGTCACAGGCAGGGCTTGCTCAGGGCAGAAGGGCTGGGTTGGTGCTGACAGACGAGTTCCTGCTGCTCCACCCGCCAGAACTGGCCAGGTCCTTCCAGCTGCCCAGGCTTATACCAAGAGCCTGGGCAGGCTTCAAGTCCCAAGTACTCTGCCTGCCCCTGCAGAAATGGGACTGTCTCTCCTGGTAGATTTACCCTGACTTGGCCAGGATCTAAGTCTTGTCTTTGTAAGGACTCAATTTATAAAGTATGCTTTATTATTTCATGTAATGTAACTTGATCAAGCTTTAAGCATATTTCTCCTTGGTTACTCTTAGTTTATAGGTTTAACTAGAGGAATTTTTTTTGTTAAAGAGAATGACACTTCAAGGTATTACTTGTGTTGAGAAGGCACAGCTCCCAGAGCTCTCAGTTGAGATGAGCAGGTCCTGAGGCTGAGCTCCCACCACTGCACTGCCAGGAGGAGGGAGAGACCACTAGCACAGCCGTGAGGGCAAAACCAGCTGCCTCTGGGAAGCGGTGACACTACAGAGCCATTCTCTAGGCAGCCAAGTCCAGCTGGCAGCGATGGAAGTAGTGCTGGGGATGTGAATGGCTGAGACACACCTTTAGAGGTCATCTGTGACATCCTTCCACTGTGAACAGTTTTCTGTCCATGTGCTAAACCATGGGGAGCGTGATCTGCTCCTAGGTGCAAAATAGCCAAGGACTAGATACACTATGCCAGCGAGTGTCTCTACTGTAGTCAGCACAAGTCTCTGCCTTTGGCTGAAACAAAGGAAGAATGGCACCATGTCCTAAAGAAGCTTGGACTCCTGTATATTCTAGGCATGACAGATTCTGTAACAAGAAAGGAAGAAGGCCCTGAAAGAGCAATGGAGACAACATTCCTGGGTCTTCAGAAAAAAACAAACAAAGGGGCAAAAAAGACAGGTCAGGGTCCCTAAAGGGAAAGATAGCTCTGATAAATCAAACTCCTACCTCCCTCGCAACCCTCAGCCTAAAGACCAGAGACAGGGACTTAATGCTCATAGTGAAGTTTGCTTTTTCTGCCTTCTCCAGCAAGGGCTGTATCAGCCTCAAGACAACTGGACTGTGAGGTCACAGGCAGGGCTTGCTCAGGGCAGAAGGGCTGGGTTGGTGCTGACAGACGAGTTCCTGCTGCTCCACCCGCCAGAACTGGCCAGGTCCTTCCAGCTGCCCAGGCTTATACCAAGAGCCTGGGCAGGCTTCAAGTCCCAAGTACTCTGCCTGCCCCTGCAGAAATGGGACTGTCTCTCCTGGTAGATTTACCCTGACTTGGCCAGGATCTAAGTCTTGTCTTTGTAAGGACTCAATTTATAAAGTATGCTTTATTATTTCATGTAATGTAACTTGATCAAGCTTTAAGCATATTTCTCCTTGGTTACTCTTAGTTTATAGGTTTAACTAGAGGAATTTTTTTTGTTAAAGAGAATGACACTTCAAGGTATTACTTGTGTTGAGAAGGCACAGCTCCCAGAGCTCTCAGTTGAGATGAGCAGGTCCTGAGGCTGAGCTCCCACCACTGCACTGCCAGGAGGAGGGAGAGACCACTAGCACAGCCGTGAGGGCAAAACCAGCTGCCTCTGGGAAGCGGTGACACTACAGAGCCATTCTCTAGGCAGCCAAGTCCAGCTGGCAGCGATGGAAGTAGTGCTGGGGATGTGAATGGCTGAGACACACCTTTAGAGGTCATCTGTGACATCCTTCCACTGTGAACAGTTTTCTGTCCATGTGCTAAACCATGGGGAGCGTGATCTGCTCCTAGGTGCAAAATAGCCAAGGACTAGATACACTATGCCAGCGAGTGTCTCTACTGTAGTCAGCACAAGTCTCTGCCTTTGGCTGAAACAAAGCTGCTTGTTGGCACGGTTGTTAAAATACACTTGAATTCCTTTCAACCCTGTCTGCATCTTATTTTACACGTATTAGATACCACACATTTGGATTTGATAGAGGCGAACACACTTGAAATGCAGTCTCTCGAGCCCTATCAGTAACTGTCCTCTAGTCCAGCACAGCTGCTCATGGCCACTGCCTCCCTCCTTTCACTGTGGACAGGCTGCTGTCATTGGTGGGCTGGGGTTCTTCCTGAGGGCCCACGCCAACTCAGGCTGTCTGACTTCAGGAAACTGCTGAGAGGTACCTGAACCCTCTGAACCAAGTAGCTCTGGATGTAAGATGCATTCCCAAGAGCTAAACCAACTCCCAATCTCTTAGGGAAAAGGAGAAGGTAGACCTGTGAGCCACAGTATGGAGGTTAAGGGACAGTTCTGTTGCTTCATCTTTCTGTAAATAATATTCCCCTTCTCTGGGGAAGCAAACTTCTGTATAGACAAGGTGAGCAGGTTTTGTTTAAGTTTTCATGCTGTTCAGTTCAAGCTTGCCTCAGAGTCCTAGGTCCTATCCTACTCTCCTCTAACAATTTTTCCATGTGGTTAGGAACTTGTATCCCACTTCAGATTAGAGACTGGGGTTCACTATGGTGGGAGAGAGGAGGACATGATCCATCTTCCATTTGTCAGCATATACAGATGGCCAAGATTGGTAACGGACTGTGACTGCAGAAAACAGACGGGACAGGGCTCAGAGGCAGGTGGGCTAAGAGGAGAGCACAGTAGATGAGCATCCAGACCCATCTTAAGCTTGTTCAAACATTACCTCCCCACTTGGGTGAGCCAAGTGCCTCCCACCAGTGTGGCCCTATTCTCCCCGGCTTCCTGGGGAGTCTCGGTCCTTCAAAGCCTGGTGAAGACTTTGCCTCCCTGCTCCTTCTTGCCCAGGGGGAGACTAATGCTGTCCCTTCCCTGGGGAGGCCTGCATGCCAGTCTCCCTGCTGGGCTTAGTCCCCGTCTCCTCATTTCAGTCTTCCCAGAGATTATCCTAGTCTCCAACAGAGAGAGCTCCTCCATGAAGGGGCCCTGGAGAGTGCCATCTCTTCCTTCAATGACCAGTCTGCCCTTCATCAACCGAATATTTGCCTACTTACTAGAGCATCCTGCCATGACGAAACTATCTTAGGTCTACCAACCTACTGGCAAACTGCATAGGAATTAAGGGTACAGGATAGCAATTTTTAAACCTCAATTCCTGTAGGTATGAGCTGTCTGACCTTGGGTAATTACTTGACCTCTCTGTGCCTATAAAATGGGGAAAATGGCACCTAATCACAAGATTATTGTGAAGATTAGAGGGATTAACACATGTAATGCACTTCAGAGCAATGACTAGCACACAGGAAGAACTCAAATGTTAGTTGTCCTATGTCAAGCCTCTTCAACCAGGATGTGAACTTTTCAAGGACAGGGTCTGCCTTCTCTCAAGTAACGTCTGATAAAGATCCTTTGACCACAGGCTGCATCTTCTCTTTCCTAACTAACTTGCCTCTATCCCACACCCATTCGAGAGCGTTTCAGAGATGCCCATGGCAGGAATCACTATTAAAACATAACTCCTATAGAAGCTGATCAACCCCACAAAGTTCACGGAAAATACAAGCTGCATTTTACCACAGCTGGAGCAGATTAATAGGCTAGGAAACATTAAATCAGAGAAGCCAATGTCCAAAAAAGACACCACAAAAACTCAAAATAAATGCAAAATTTAATGGAAAAAAATGAGTACAAAGTGAATGGAAAGGAACAAAAACAGTCAATGAATGAAGGAGTAAATGAATTAAGTGAAGCAGTTTTAGAAAAGCATGTTAACATAACGGACTAGAAAGCCACACTTTCCTTGGGCCTCTTATCCTGTAACACGGGCCCCACTGAACAGGGAACCCACACAAAGACATACAAAACATATATGGAGTCAGCCTGCACAAAGACAGACCACCTAGCCTCAGGTGTCCCAGTTTGCCTGAGATAGGCATGGCTTATGCTTGTTGACTTGGCATAATTATTAAGAGCATCTCCTTTCACTCTCAAGAGTCTCAGTTTGGGCAATAAATTATATGGTGATTCTATCCAAAACCAACTTGGTTCATGAAAGACCTGACGGTAAATGTCAGTGATCCCACTGACAGCCCTCCTAATACTGAGACAGAAGAAGAGGGGGTGACCCGATCCTGTAGGCAGGGATCACATTCCATGAGGGGCAGCTTGTTAAACAGTGGTTAAGTTCTATGCTCACATGTGCACCAAAGATTAATCTGGCCTCAGCAAAAAATGACAAAATTCTGAACACAGCATGAGAGAAAAGTGCTGGAAGGCTCACTAAAGTCAAAGGATCCCGTGGAGGCAGCTCAGACCCCAGAAAACATAACAGTGACAGGTCTCCCCCGAAATTCTGTGATGAAATCGCCTGGGGCCTGCAGGCAGGTAACCAGCTCTAATTCTGGCCTCCCAACTATACCCTGGGTGCAGCCCACACACAGGTGGCAATGGATGAGTGGCAAGATCTGTGGCACTCCAAGAGTCCCATGAACCAGGATTCCTCATTTCTTACATAGCCAGTGAACCTGCTGGGTAAATGAGCCTCATCTTCAGAAATAACGTTAGCTGACAGAGGCTTCCTTAAAGATCATACTTCCATCCAACTAAATACACTTTCAGACATATAACTACCCTAAAGGTAAGCCACTCACAGTCCCATCTGTCTTAGATATGCTAATTTACCTTTTTAGATACCCACCCTGAAGCATCAGCTATTGCTTCCAACCAGAAGCAGGTTTACTCTAAAACTAATGAAACTTAATTCTCAGGGCCCCGTCCAAGCTCCTGTACCTGATTTTATACTCATTTTTTTTTCCTAATGAAGGCTTCTCAAGTCATTTGAGTTCCTCCAAAATCTGTATCCACCTGTGGTCATGGCATAACTTTGAAGAATTTTCACTTTGAGCATCACCAAAACCTGCTCTGCTCCAGGCAAGGAGAAAAAGACCCCCTTTTCCTGGTCATGCCTGGGTGGATACACACAGCTCACCCTCCACCCCCTTCGGAATGGAACATGATCTCAGAAGGGCAGGAGGGAGCCAGAACCTGGTCCTGGAATCCAGCACAGCAGGCCAAGGCAGAGAGGGGGAAATGATGATAGGAGGGAAGATGAAGGACATTAAAAGAACAATAACAACCGCCAATCCGACAATATAGTAGCACAGCTGCCTAAGGTTTCCAACTAGGGAGTGCACTAGACTGTCAGCTCCTTGAGGGCAGGCTGCACAGTGCTCTGGCCAGCACAAGGCTTCATCAACATTAAGTGGAACTCTTCCTTGCGTCTATCAGTTTCTCGTGTCCCATAGTATCAGGCCATACTTTCATCCCTGATAGTCTCAGTGACTTGCCAACCAACAGGAATACAGAAGAATGCTGTCCTTTCTTAGAAGGTTCTCTTTAAGAATGCAGCTAAAAGAAAAAAGCTCCTTGGCTGGTAGCTTTTCTTCGTAATTGTTCACAAACATATCAGGCACCTTCACGTCTTCCCCTGTGACTCAGCCAGAAGAAGACAAGAAGGACCCAGAGAAAAACCTGTTCTGCTGAGCACTCTTTGCATTTGGAATATGCAGGTTTGGTTTGGGGATCTTTAGTCAGATGCTTAACACACACACACACACACACAGGGTCGGTCCCTGTTTACAGGTAGCACCTCTGGGTACAGAGACCACAGCTTTAGGCTGCTGTTCCATTTACATTCATGGCAAAAACACTAGACATGGCCTTGTTCATGATCCACTTTTTTCCATAAAGAAATCCCAAACACTGTCATTACAGGACGTTTATTACCCACCTCTCCCTATATTTTATAGGGATACTTTATACATAAGCAAGGTTGAGAGATAATTTTAGTTTTTTTAAAAATCGGGGAATCCGTGTTACTTATGAAAATAATGGAAGAGGGTATTATTTGTCTTTATGCTCGTGCCAAAATAAAAATATAGAAGTACTTTAAAAGTTATTCTTGAAGCTCTAGGTTAGAAAAATTAAAATGGAGGGGAGTAGGGCAAATTCTGCAGCATGTATATACCACACCACGTGGCCACAGCTAGGGCCCTGCACGAGTTGGCATCTTGACGCTGAACAATTAGGCCGAGCGTCGCCGGCGGGGGCTTCCGCAAGAGCGGCACAAAACTGCTCCGTCAAGGAATAGTGACACTGTAAATGGAAGACCAGCCACTGGCTCTGAAAAAAATAAACCTCATCAGTTTTGGATTCCAGCATTCATGGCTTTAGCAAGTTTGCATAGAGAGGGTGGCCCTGCCAGGCCCGGGCAGCCTGGGAGGGGCGTGGGGTGGGGGACAAAGCAGGGCTGTAAACACTGGAGTCTGTACCGGCTCCCAGTCCGTCCTCAACACCATGTAATGGGAGAAGGGTCACAAGGTGTAACTCAAGCAACTTAACCCATGAAAGTCTAAAGTCCACTCTTGACATGTAAGTCTGTGCGTGCGTTAACTGAAAAATAAAAATAAAACAAACAGAACAAAAACAGACACATTAAAAGATACACAGACGACCAAATCAAACAGAAGCAAAAGACAGCAAGATCAACACTGGAAAAGGACGGTCAGTTTGGCACTTGTGACGAGCAAAGCAGAGATTGCGTCTCAGTCTATGGCACCCCAGGTTGAGGGTCAGAAATCTGATTGGGAAGTAACTTTGCAAAAATGCATTGAAATTTGAAGCATAAGTCCAATCAATCAAAGCCTTTCAACGAAATGGTCCCAAAGCAACTGCCCCCCAAATGCACTTCTGACCCGTCCCATTCCCCTGACCAGGGCAGGGGGTAGGGGTGCTCCCAGCCAGCCCACCACCCCACTCCTGGCCTCCACAAGGCCAGCATGGGAGGAGCGGGCTCTCTCCCAGAGGCCAAACTGACTGAAGCTTTTTGGAATGTCCATCAAACAGAACAGACCTGTTCACCAGGTCTAAGTCCCATGAGAAAACCAGGGAGACCTGAAACCAGTGATGACCTCCGCCCCGAGCTGGCCTGATATACCCTTACCTGTAGCCAGCCTACCCCTGACCCCACTGGCCAGCATACCCTGACCTGGCCACGGGCCCTTGATCTATTTTTGAGTGGTTTTTCCATAGCTTACTTTCTAGGGAACTCTGCCTGCCCCCCTTTTATTTTTTTCTTAACAAGACAGCCTGGGCTAAGCTGGCAGGGAGCAGGGCAAAGTCTCTTCAGAAGCCAGCATCTGGGTCATGGACCAGCACACTCCCTCCCAAAAGAAACCAGATTCCTGAGCTGCTAGCTCAAAAATCCACACAGGCTGCAATTCATACAGCCCACACGCTCAACCGAGCTCACCGAGATCTAGACAAAGCACCAGGGCTGGAAGCAAATGCAAAGCAGAAGGAAAATTTACACGACTGAGGGGAGTATGGGGCTGGGGACCCGCAGGGGCTAATCTGGTGCAGCAGGGCCAGTGGCTGCAGTGGAACCACCAGTCAGCAGGATGAGCGAAGTGAAAGGGTCTGTCCCAGAGCAGAAGACAGGCCTCAGGAATGAGAACGAGCATCCAGTTTCTAAATGCCTGGTTCTGGCCCCCTGGTCTTCCCCAGGAAGAAGCTTTTTATGCTTCGAAGTGTCTGTGTCTCCGTACGTGTGAGTCTTGGGGGCTGTGTGTATTAGTAGAGATGTGTCTGAATCTGTGCCTTTGATGGGGCAGGAGGGAGTGAGATAGTGTCATGTGTGTGTGCATTAGGGAGCACAGCACTGGGGGCATGGGGAGGGCTAACGCCACAAGCAGCACCCCAGGGCCACAGCTAGCTACACACTATGTGGCCCTAACCACAAGGCTCCATGGCCACCAAGGAGGGACCAGCCCAAACACACACATTCCCAAACACCCCAGGAGAAAAGGAATTCCAAGAAGAATAAGAATGAGGGCCAAGGTGGGTATACCTGCTTAGTTTCATGCAAAAAGTTGAGATAGGAGCGGGCTCTCCCAGAGGCCAAACTGACTGAAGCTTTTTGGAATGTCCATCAAACAGAACAGACCTGTTCACCAGGTCTAAGTCCCATGAGAAAACCAGGGAGACCTGAAACCAGTGATGACCTCCGCCCCGAGCTGGCCTGATATACCCTTACCTGTAGCCAGCCTACCCCTGACCCCACTGGCCAGCATACCCTGACCTGGCCACGGGCCCTTGATCTATTTTTGAGTGGTTTTTCCATAGCTTACTTTCTAGGGAACTCTGCCTGCCCCCCTTTTATTTTTTTCTTAACAAGACAGCCTGGGCTAAGCTGGCAGGGAGCAGGGCAAAGTCTCTTCAGAAGCCAGCATCTGGGTCATGGACCAGCACACTCCCTCCCAAAAGAAACCAGATTCCTGAGCTGCTAGCTCAAAAATCCACACAGGCTGCAATTCATACAGCCCACACGCTCAACCGAGCTCACCGAGATCTAGACAAAGCACCAGGGCTGGAAGCAAATGCAAAGCAGAAGGAAAATTTACACGACTGAGGGGAGTATGGGGCTGGGGACCCGCAGGGGCTAATCTGGTGCAGCAGGGCCAGTGGCTGCAGTGGAACCACCAGTCAGCAGGATGAGCGAAGTGAAAGGGTCTGTCCCAGAGCAGAAGACAGGCCTCAGGAATGAGAACGAGCATCCAGTTTCTAAATGCCTGGTTCTGGCCCCCTGGTCTTCCCCAGGAAGAAGCTTTTTATGCTTCGAAGTGTCTGTGTCTCCGTACGTGTGAGTCTTGGGGGCTGTGTGTATTAGTAGAGATGTGTCTGAATCTGTGCCTTTGATGGGGCAGGAGGGAGTGAGATAGTGTCATGTGTGTGTGCATTAGGGAGCACAGCACTGGGGGCATGGGGAGGGCTAACGCCACAAGCAGCACCCCAGGGCCACAGCTAGCTACACACTATGTGGCCCTAACCACAAGGCTCCATGGCCACCAAGGAGGGACCAGCCCAAACACACACATTCCCAAACACCCCAGGAGAAAAGGAATTCCAAGAAGAATAAGAATGAGGGCCAAGGTGGGTATACCTGCTTAGTTTCCAGGTTGGCAAGAGAGAAAAGGTACCTGACCCAGACCAGGGACAGGGAGAAGCAGGGGTGGATGGAATCCCCATGGATGATCTGTGGGACACTGAATGAAGTGGGGTGGGAAAGGGAGGCCCCTCTCTGAGAGCCAGGGCATCTGGATTCCAGCTGTGAGTGTGGAAACAGGCTATAAAAAAACGCCAAGGAGAAGGGGCTTAGAGCAGCCCCCACCTTCCCAAAGTTAACTGCACTCCTGGAGGCTGGGAAAGCCTCCTCTCCCCCGTCGTTCTCTCTCCTTCGAGTCTACTCTCCGAGGGACGGCTCCAGTCTACTCGAGGAGCAGCCCTCTCTCCAGCAGGATTCACACAGCCCCTCCAGGGAGCTGCTGTTCTCCTTCAGCCAGTCAATGATCATAGTGTCCCGGGATCAGTACTGGCTGGGCCCAAGCCTCCACTGTCCTCAGTCACCACCCACCTGCCAATATGGGGCCCACGTTCACAGCCTCAGGACAGAGGGGGAGGTACGATGGCTATCTAAGCAGAAACCACAGGAGCTTTAGGAATCTGTCTGGAAATGCTGATATCCCCAGGCCCTGACCATCCCCTAGCCTGAAGGCCTCTCCCTGGGACCTTATGCCTTGTCAGGGGCCACTCCCTGCCTGTGTGGCCCAGCCTTCTCCACCCAGCTCTTGAAGGGGTGACCGGTGAAAAGAACAAGAGAAAGAAAAGAAACATGGTGTGGGGTAGAAGGGGCGAGAGGGGCCACCCGTGCACAAGCACAAGAGTGGGCACGAATGCTTGTTATCTGAAGATGGGAAGAAGAAAAGTGAGCAAGAATGAGGTGAGAGAGTGTGTGAAAGAAGAGAAGATAGTGAACCAGCGAGAGAGCTCGAGCCAGCACAGGGCAGGAAGCCCACCACCTACTTCTTCTTGTCCTTGTCCTTCCTCAGAGGCTGTTGCGAGGTGGCGTGCAGGGCCTGAGACTGCAGGGCCTCCACAGCTGCCTTCCTGCGGTTGAAGGCACTGGTCTCCTCCTCCAGCTCCTGCCGCTTCTCCTCCACCTTGCGCTTCTCCTCCTGGTGGATCCGCTTGAGGTGTTCAAACTTCTCGTGGAGCTGGGAGCAGAAGGCGGGGAGGCCGGCTCTGTGTGGGCCCAGCAGGAGCCCGGGCACTCCCTGGCCTGGCCTCACCGCAACCCCCGAGCCCAGCACACACCTCTCTCTCCTTCTCCTTCAGCTCCAGCTCCGTCTCCTTCACTTTGTTGACGAACATCTGCCGCATCTCTTCCTCCTTCCTCTGCAGCTCGCTCAGGAACTCCTTCCTCTTGGCCTCATAGGTCTCCTGTAGGCTGTGGAGACCCAGAGAAAAGAGGCCCAGAAGGGGGTTATGGTGGGATGGGATGGGCAGAGTCACAGGGGTGGAATCACATGGACATGTGGGAATGGGGGAAGACGCTGTGGTCTCTCTCCCCACCTGGCTCACAAGCCCCCAGAACCAAAACCGCATGGCAAGTCTGGCTGTGGCTGTCACCTGAAAGGCTGGCTGTCACCATCGCTGTCCTGGAAGCCCATCTCCTCCAACTTGCAGCGCCGGTAGAGCTCGTAGTGCCGACTGTGCGTCTGCTCGCGGAGATCCTCCATGTTGACCCGGATCAACATCTCCCGGAGCTTCACGAAGTCGCAGTGGTTCTCGTTCTCCACTGGAAGCAGAGGCCCCATGGGCATCAGACAAGGACCTGGCCGTCAGCACGGGGAGGACGGGGCACGGGCAGAGGCTGGGGTGTTAGCGACAGATTCCAGAGGGACAACAGGCAGCAGACAGTCACGGGGAGGACACAGGAAAGGGGACGGAGCGAAGGGAACTGACTGCGGGCCCCCAACCGGGGCTGTGCTCTGGCCACACTCACCCTGCACCACTCCCCAAGGGTACTGCCGTGCGCGCACCAGCTTGTTGCCCACTTTCACCTCCTCGGTGCTGCCCACCACAGCAAAGGGCAGGTGTGCCTGCAAAGGGGCCCGAGAGTGTGTGACAACTGAGCTGATATGGGCTAATGGATAGACCCACCCTCACTGCCCCTGGGCCCCAGGGAGGGGTTGCCCAGACCTAAACAAGCCTGGACCGGATGCTCATGTGTGGGGTCTCCTTTGGAGAAGTCTCCTGGGACCTCCAAACAAGGGAGGGGGCTGAGTCCACAACCCTGTTCCTCTTGTTCTAGGGTGTTCTTTCGGCCACTGGGCTCCCCAGGGGCCAGTAGAAGCTCCCTCAAAGGACCTGTGGGCCTGACTCTCTTCCACGTTCTGGCATCTTGCCTGCTCACGCCTGCAGATTTCAGGTCCCCACCCTGAGTTTGTGCCTTGGGAATCTTAAAACCTGGGGAAGCATCAGAACCAGCCCAATACCCAATTATTCCCATCCCCTGTCCAGAGGAAGCAGGACTGGCCAGCTCCCAGGGTCCAGCCATCCTTCCTAGAGAGCGAGGGCTAGAACCCAGGGAAAAGACAGTGGCCAAGGGGCTAGCTTCAAGCCCTCCAACCCCAGAGCCCTCAGGCCCTCGCTCATCGCTCACATTCATGACGGCATTAATCTCTGCAACAGCCTCGTCATCCGTGGGAAACTGGTAGATCTGGACCCCGTTGCTGACCAGCTCACCCATGATCTTGATCTTGAACTTGTGGAGCTCACTCTTAGAGATGGTGTCAGCTTTGGCAATGATGGGAATAATGTTCACCTGCCAGGATTGGGGAGAGGGGCCAGCAAGTGAGCAGCTCCCTGCCTGTGGACAGCCCTGCTCAGGCCACACCCCTGGGCCGAGCAGCAGGATGCCAGAGACAGAGCTGCTGCCACAGCTCCCAAGGGGAGTCTCAGCCTGAACCCAGCCCACTGGGGCCGTTCCAACAGGTTCTAACAATTGGCTGCAGTGCTTCTTCCAGTCCTGGCTGCCCCAAACCTCCAGCCAGACCAAAATCCGCCCCTTGGGCATACCCAGCTTTGACCCAGAGTGCTCTGAAGGTCTTAACCATTGTCACAAGAGTGACAATAGGGGACTGAGCCCCTCTACGCAAGTTAGATGACCCATTAGCAGTAGCCACAGAAAGACCTCGAAGTCTCCCAGGTCAAAGTTATGTGACTGTTCACAGTGAAAATTAACTCCCTAGGTGGGGAGCACAGTCACACGAGAGCTGGCAGGCAACTCGGAGGCTGCACAGCTTCCAATACCCCCCACCGCTTCTGCTGTCCCCATGAACTTGGCCTTTTCACACCCACTCCTCATTCCTACTCCAATTCTAGAGCTTAACTCTCCTCTCTCTACTGGGCTCAAGAGGCCCCCCAGGGACGGCCATAGCAGGAAGGCCAGGGCAAGGGAGCAGGGGAACTAGGAATTGAGAGAGAGGAAGAGCAGAGGAGTGGGATGCTCTGGGGAGATGGGGAAGAGGGGCAAGGACGAGGTAGGCATAACTCTAGGGGGGACGGGGAGGACACCAGGAGCCACCAGGCTGAGAATAGGAATCAACTCAGCTGGAAGGAAGATGCCCAGCACCAGAGGCAGGGACGGAGACCCTGGAGAAAGAGACCAAAGCAATGGGAGCTGGCTGGAGCCATAGGGACAGATGCAAGAGAAGATATATAGACAGAACCAAGCCAAGGAAGCTGTCTGCAAGCCTCCCACCAGCAGAGTCCTTGAGGATGGCAGTGGACAGTTACATGCAGCCACCACATCCCACCTCCATGGAGGACCAGGAGCCCACCGAACCAGCTGGAGGGGGAGTCAGACCTTGCTATCCAGTTTCTTCATGGTCACCAGATCCAAGGACTTGAGAGAGTGACCCGTGGGCATGATGAAGTAGAGGCAGACGTGGATCCTCGTGTCATGGTAGTCGAAGAGCGAACGGCGGATCTTCAGCTCCTCCTGCAGGTAGTTTTCAAACTGCGCATCGATGTAGTCGACTATGGGCCTGTAACTACAGATAGCCCTGTCACAGGGAGGCAGACAGCGGAGCCGCAGCCCAGGGCCCAGAGCCAAGCCAGGCTGCCCACTGGCCTTCTCTCTGTGGGAACAGCTTCCACCTGGGGATTCCTGCATGGGTACAGATGGCTGACCCCTTCTCCTGGGCCCCCAAAGGGTCCTCACGACCTTAGATATTCTCCAGGCTGCCCTCCTATGGTCCCCTATGGAGCACGGGCTTGGTTATTTCTCTGGGGGCAGCAAGGAGTGTGGAGCGCTCAGGCAGAGTGTTAGAACCACAGCCAACATGGAGGGATGGGGAAGACACCGTCCTTCCCGCCTCTTGCCTCTCATCCTTATTGATCTGATCTCCGAAGCCCACGGCGTCCACGATGGTCAGCTTGAGGTGCACGTTGCTCTCCTGGAGGTCATAGGTCTGGGGCCGAAGGCGCACACACTCCTCATGGTGACTGGCTTCCTCGGTCTCGAAGGTCGTATTAAAGAGTGTGTTCATCAGTGTGGACTTGCCAATGCCAGTCTCCCCTGGGGGGATAGAGGGGCTGTCACTGGGGCTGTCCTGGCTCTTAGTTAGGCCTGGAGGAGCTCAGGCATCCTTGGCCTCCATTCAAGAGAGGGGCAGGCCTCCCACTCCATTCCTCACTGTCCCCAGTCCCAGGAACCACCCCTTCTCAGTGGCCTCAAAAATCATATGTGGAAGGAAGAGCCAAAAGGCTGGCTTGGCTGTAAGACATGGCTATGTGGGCTGTGCAAGATACTTCCCCCGGGAGTAGGGAAGTGGCAGAGCCAGGCAGCTGGGAGACACCACTGGACACGGGTCTCAGTGGGGCCCGGTCACCTGCTCCATATGCCATCCCTCCTGGGCCCAGGAAGGCTATGGGGCCAGCCCGGCCAAATCTGAAGGCACCAGTGGCTCAGGCTACCCATCACGGGTGGCCCCAACTCCATGAAGCTTTAATTGGGAGGGGGAGGTTCAGGAAGGGCTGTTTTCCGAGGGGCTCCCAGAGCCTGGCAGACACCAGGGATTGGGCACCTATGGAGGGTCTGGCAGAGCTCTTATGCCCTGAGGCGCATGGAACCCTCCAGAGCCTCCCCGTGGGGGGCTGCATTTATTAGATGAGTACTAGCTCTTATTACACAGCACTGTAATGGAGGGAGCCTCTGGTTTACCATAGTGTCCTTGACACATAGTAGCAACAACAATACATGTTTTTAAAAACAACAAATGGATCCCAACTACTGTGATAAACACTCTCAGGTCACAGAGCACTTTCACTCACCCACCTAAACCTGTTTACTCTTTGTGGCAGCTGAGTCAGGCCCTGGCTCCAACTCTACCCTTGACCCTGGCAGAGACACCACCAAAGCCTCATCCTAACCCCCCCAAAGTGTCACTCTGTCTGGGAGGTGCCCTTGCAGCTCAACAGGTGGTCAGAAGAGCAATGTCTCATCGCCCAGGAGGTCTTCGTCCATCCTCGGTCTGAGGCCGTTCCCTGGCCGGGCATGGCACTCACCCACACAGAGGATGTTGAAGCTGAAGCCCTGAGTGACCGACTTGCTGACCAGCTGGTCGGGGAGACTGTCGAATCCCACATGACCGCCCAGAGAGAGACTCCGGGGCTCCGGCTCCGCATTCTGCCAAGAGAGAAGAGAGAGGCAGTGAGCCTGCTCGGGAAGAGAGGCTGAGTAGCGGGGAGGCTAGACCTGAGTCAACACCGCCCCCAACCAAACTGTTTCATTCTCGGCAAATCTCAGGACACATCGTGAGTGTAGCACAGCTCCAACTCCAGGCCAGGATTCCACAGAAGGAGCCTCATGGGCCTCAGGACCCGCGACTCCATCTGGGAAAAGGCCCCTTCACCTGGGGCCCTGCATCTCCTGGAACGCCTGGGTCTGAGGTGTCCCCTAGGGAAAACACAGCTCCAACCCCCCCCCAGGCCTGAGAGATTTCAAGGCCGAGATTAGAGGGGCCCAAATCACCACTGGACACGGGTCTCAGGGGGCAGACCCCCCAGGGAGGGGGCCCCTGAAGGCACCAGTGGCTCAGGCTACCCATCACGGGTGGCCCCAACTCCATGAAGCTTTAATTGGGAGGGAGGTTCAGGAAGGGCTGTTTTCCGAGGGCTCCCAGAGCCTGGCAGACACCAGGGATTGGGCACCTATGGAGGGTCTGGCAGAGCTCTTATGCCCTGAGGCGCATGGAACCCTCCAGAGCCTCCCCGTGGGGGGCTGCATTTATTAGATGAGTACTAGCTCTTATTACACAGCACTGTAATGGAGGGAGCCTCTGGTTTACCATAGTGTCCTTGACACATAGTAGCAACAACAATACATGTTTTTAAAAACAACAAATGGATCCCAACTACTGTGATAAACACTCTCAGGTCACAGAGCACTTTCACTCACCCACCTAAACCTGTTTACTCTTTGTGGCAGCTGAGTCAGGCCCTGGCTCCAACTCTACCCTTGACCCTGGCAGAGACACCACCAAAGCCTCATCCTAACCCCCCCAAAGTGTCACTCTGTCTGGGAGGTGCCCTTGCAGCTCAACAGGTGGTCAGAAGAGCAATGTCTCATCGCCCAGGAGGTCTTCGTCCATCCTCGGTCTGAGGCCGTTCCCTGGCCGGGCATGGCACTCACCCACACAGAGGATGTTGAAGCTGAAGCCCTGAGTGACCGACTTGCTGACCAGCTGGTCGGGGAGACTGTCGAATCCCACATGACCGCCCAGAGAGAGACTCCGGGGCTCCGGCTCCGCATTCTGCCAAGAGAGAAGAGAGAGGCAGTGAGCCTGCTCGGGAAGAGAGGCTGAGTAGCGGGGAGGCTAGACCTGAGTCAACACCGCCCCCAACCAAACTGTTTCATTCTCGGCAAATCTCAGGACACATCGTGAGTGTAGCACAGCTCCAACTCCAGGCCAGGATTCCACAGAAGGAGCCTCATGGGCCTCAGGACCCGCGACTCCATCTGGGAAAAGGCCCCTTCACCTGGGGCCCTGCATCTCCTGGAACGCCTGGGTCTGAGGTGTCCCCTGGCAAGAGGCCCCAAGAGCACAGCTGCTATCCTAAGGGCTCGCCTGCCCTCCTGCTCTGGGGGAGGCCCCAGATGGTCCCTGGATCTGAAGAGATTTCAAAAGGCCGAGATTAGAGGGCATGCCTGTTCCTGTGGCCCTCTCCCTCGAAGCAGGACTCAGAAGCTGGTCTGGCCTTGACACCCTCACACTCACTGCCGGGGGGCTCTCCCCTCAGGCGGGTTCACAGTCCTCCGGGGCACCCCTTGCTCCTCACATGAAACGCACACACAGACCCGGCTAAAGAAGCTGGTCCTCACTGGGACCCACCACTGGCTCTCAGGACCAACCTCTGGGGCATCAGTCCGAGGCCTCAGTGGTCCTTTCTAGGGACTCCCAGGCTCTGGCTCAGGGCCCCCTCCCAGCCCCGCCTCGGTCCTAGTTGCTTAGACAGAGGATTCTGCATGACGATGTGGTGGAGGCCTGCCCAGAGAGGCGGGCAGCAGGTCTGGAGCAAGCAGGGCTCACTGAGCTGGCCCAGAGTACTATAAAAAGACCCATCAGGACCCGAAGCAAAGGGTCAAGGTCAGCTTCCAATTTGTGTGGATTCTCTGCTTCCCTGAGAATGGGAGTGGAATGCTGTCCCGAAGGAAGGTTCCCAGGCTCCGCCTTCCTGGGTCTGGCCCCCTCGAGAGCAGGACCCAGGCAGCTCCCTGGAGGGTAGAAACACTGCCGCCTCTGCTCCCGAGCCTCTGTGCCCTGACTGGCCAGTCAGACAGCAAGGACAGGAGAGGACGGTGAGTCTGAGTCTCGTCCTGCTACCCAGCCCAGGGCTCCAGAGGCAAGGAAACAGGCCCAGCTGAGGACAGCCCCAGGAGCATGGACTAGGACAGTGGCAGCCCTTACGTGGGTGCTGGCCAGGGGGCAGAGGGGTCTGAGGACCAAGCTGCCTGCCCTCCAAGCACAGGGATCTCCGGAGCCTCTGCGGCTCCTTGACCTCTCTGCAGCCACAGCCTGGTATCTCAACCTGAACCCTCCAACCAGAGGGTTTCCTCCTAACCAGAGCCCCTTGGCATTCAAACCCAACCCCCTGTTTTTCATGAACTATCCCCGCCTCTCCTTCCCCTAAACCCCTTCCCCAGCTCGGTCACAGCAACAAAGACTCCCAAGGGTGCGCATGGGCATCCTAGACCTCACGTGGCCCCTCTTGGCAGTGGTACTACCCCCTCGAACAAATCAGGGTGACCCCTAAGGTCTTCTCTCCAATGAGCCTCTTTCCACTGCGTCTCTGCTCTTGTAGCTGACCCTTTCTCCCCATCCCCTGTCTCTGGGGGACTGAGTCGCAACCTTCCCAATAAAGCCCTGGTGCCCCCCAGGGCTGCAAACTTAACAACGAAGAGGCCCCAAGGCAGTTTCCTCTCACTGGGGCCACAGCAAAACCAGTAAATGGAGCATAGGAAGTACTGGGTCAGTGCCAAACCCCCTGAGCACGGCATATTCTGGGCTCTTGGTCATCTGAGGTCTTTTTTCCCAGGCTCGGTTCCTGTCCAGCTGGATATCTCTGGATACACTTTACAAACTCAGCCCCTTCCCTGGGCTCTGGCGCTCACCACCTTTTCCCTGGCACCTGCCCTGACCTAGCCCCTGAGTACTCACACGGCAGACCCCTCACTTGGCTCTGACCCCATGGCCTCGCACTAGTAGCTGTCCTTTCGATACGCCTCGTGACTTTCAACTCCCACAAGCTCGCTGAAGTGGGCCGCAGGCTGGGGGAAGTCAGCTTTCCCATCCTTCCCACCCCCCCGCCACAGCAGCCAGCGTGCTAGACAACGCTACCATTTATACATCCCTGAACACGTCTTCACTGCCCCAGCATCGGGTGCATCTGCCCACCTTCCACAGAGCTTCATTATTCCATCTCTGCTCCACCTGCTCGTGGCGGCTTGAGGATCAAATGGAGGACAGAGCAGTTAGTCTAGAGTGTTTTTCTTTTCAGTCGAGACTGAAAATCTCCAAAATGTAAGGCGTGCTGTGCCTGCAGAGAAGGCTATGTATTTACTCATCCTCTCCTTCCAAGGGTGACACAATCAGGATGCGATCCAACATCCTGTCGCCTGCCGCCCAAACCCACCCAGTCAGCTGAGTCTGCAAGCCACGCACACGCACACACACCCGGCTTCAGAGCCCTTGTGCAGAATCAGAAGCCACCCTGTTCCTGAGTTTCCCTGACTCTCTTGCAGGCTCCAGACGCAAGAGCAGCACTCGGGGGGTCTCACCCAAGACCACTTGCCCACCTTAACTCACACCGCTGGGCTCTCTTGGAGAAGTGTGTGGAGTGCAGCAGTCTCCATTCCCAAGCTGTCACCCAGGCTGCACTCTGTCACTCCGAGGGCCACAGACCTGGGGCAACTGATCCTGCTCAGGAGCCTCAGGGGCCACAGGAGCGTCAGCCCTGGAGGCTGCGTGCCCACACACAGGGGCACACACACACATGTACACACCCACGGGCATGCACAGAATGGCCACTAGTCCTCAAGGGGAAAGAGTGTTCTTCCCTGGTCTCCGGAGATGGATCTGACCTCCCAGCTCTACTGAGGTGTGACTCTCACTAACATCAGCCTCCCTGATCCTATGTTTGGCATCAACAACATGTGACCCAAGGCGCACCACTCTCTCCACGGTGCCCGCCCAGGTGTCTCTGCTGACCTGCGAGGAGCCAGCGGCCTACAGAGCACCTCTGACACAGCTACCACAGCTCAGGAAGGCATGTCAGGTCTCCCACTGGGGACCTGCACATTGTCAGGTGAGACCTTAGCTCCAGCTCCAGGGCTGGGCCCTAATAGTCCTGAGCCAAGCGACATGATCCCACGATGGGTGCAGGCATGGATGGACAAGAGACTCAGAATAAGCG
This sequence comes from Tragulus kanchil, assembly GCA_022376925.1. Taxonomy (NCBI): domain Eukaryota; kingdom Metazoa; phylum Chordata; class Mammalia; order Artiodactyla; family Tragulidae; genus Tragulus; species Tragulus kanchil. The sequence continues at coordinate 47,084,485 of JAIOJX010000029.1, read as the reverse complement.
TTTATGACCATCCTGTAACCATGAAGGGAGTCAGCCAAAGACTGAAGCCCTCTCACAGAGGATGGCACAGCCAAGAACATCACAGAGGAGAGACAGCCAGCGTCTGCCTCACCTCATCTTCTCCCTCTACTCCGGCCACGTTTCCCTCTACTGCCTAAGCTAGTTAAAAGGGGCTATCTGACACAAGCAACTGAAAATGCCCTGACTGCTACAGTCCCCACAGTGAAACTCTGAATGCAGAGGAACAGACAGAAGGCAAGGAGAGTAGGAACAAGGAAAGAAAAGGTGGTGCTCTAACGACAGGAAGGAAAGGACATCAAATGATGACACCAATACCCCAGCAAGGCCACCTGTACAGACTAAGCCAAGTGATGTACACAGTCTCCTACACAGCCCTTACCCACCCTGTGCGCCAGATACCACTATCATGCCCATTGTACAGGTAAGGACATTGAGGTGCATCAAAGATAATTAATCAGGGTAGAGTAGGGATTTGAGAACAGCCAAGCCCATGCTCCAGAACACTGAGCTACACTGCCCCCTGCTCTTATGATGCTCCCAACTCATCCATTCGGCCACCAGACACAGGCTCGCTGGACACAGCCACTGTGTGCCGGACACCGGGATGGCCACCAATGAAAAGATGAAGATACCAGATCCTTGACCTCAGGGGCCCAGTCTAATTCAGTCTAAACTCACATGGCTGTGGCGGCCAGGCAGGTGATGGAAATGGGTGGAGGGGAGCAGAACAGCAATCACAGTGACAGCCACCACACCGGATGGTTATCATGTGCTGACCAGGTATGACTCTCATCTCACGTCAGCCCTGTGAAGTAGGCTCTGTATGACACCCACTGTATAGAAACAGACAACTGAGGCACCAAGAGATGAAGCCATTTTTCCCACGATCACACTGCTCAGGATCTGAACGGCGATGGTGTGATTGCACAACCCCCACTTTCAGCCGCATCACCCCACTGTCTGCTGGATGAGAGACCCAGTGACTTGGCGGAGAGTGGGTGCTCTTTGGGAGAGGCAGGAACAGCGGGAACCACAGGGGCTGGGTTTGGTTCAGGATGGCTATGGCGCTGTGACTATGGCCAATGGCAGGAATCCAGATCTCATGTTCCCAAATCTTCCAATTTTTAAAGGAGAATCCAGCAATCCAGATTTTTATGTGAAACCCAGTAGTTTTCAAAGGTTGGCAACAACTACCAATAGAGAATACCCTGAGGGCCGAGCTCAACATAGCTGAGGGCTGGACCTGACTGTCTGCAGCCCCAGGTGTGGCAGGATGGTGACCTGGAAGACAAAACACCCAGTGTGCACCCTTGGGGCACGGAGACCCACAGGAGCCTGCTCTGCAGGAAGAGCCAACTGAGCCTGCATCTTGGCCAGAGGCAGATCCAGGGGCTGGTGGTCCTTTCCAAACACCCAGCTCCCAGGGGAACCAGCTCAGGGGGCTCAAACTCTCCTCAAAGCTCCAGGATAGAGCTGGCAGCCCTGAGCTCTGCACACACAATGGGAAACTCCACAAGGCCTTTATCTCCCCTCTAATCACTAACAAGCTTTTGGCTCCTGAACCAGGCTCCGGCTTCTATGTCATCATTTCTCTGGCACATCAAAGACGACAACCAAAATAATAACTGCTCAGGCTGACTGCGTTCCTCCATGCTCGGTCATCCAGAACAAAGTGGAGAGTGGCATTTTGTTCTGCAGCTCAGTGGATAAATAGGACGTCCTTTTCCTGACCAGGAAATGCTGTCTGAGCCTTCTGGAGCAGCCCCAATCACCAGCCAAAAGGAGCTGTCCCTTTTACCCAGAAGAGAGGTGGGATTTGGGGAGAAACCATGTCTCTCACTTGCCCACACAGAAACAGGCTTTCATCCAGAAGGAAGTGGAAATCTGGTGAATGTCTGAACCAACACAGCCAGGGAATCAATGGGTGAAGAAAGCCCCCCGAGACCAAACCTCCCAAAAGAGGCTGGTTGTTGGGGTGGGAGTGGCGGCGACACCCCGCCATTCATATTCTTGGTTCCTGAATCCTCGGCGGAGAGCAGCCCCCACTGCAGACCTTCCAGAGTTCTCTCCCAGTCTGTTGGACACCTGTCTCCCCTCAGGCTCCCGCTGCCCTGAGCACCCCAAAGGCAGGCAGGAAGCTCTCTCCTCAGGAGAGCCCCAGCTCTGGGGGCCCCTGCAGAGTCCTTGGGCAGTGGACCGAGGTGCCACTGTGCCACCACAGCCTCCTCCGGTCGTGATCCTGGCAGTGAACACCCTCCCCCGGCTCTCGCTCCTCTCAGCAGCCTGGGCCTTAAATAGCCAGAGCAGAGGCCTCCGGCCAGAACCCGTGGTCATGGCGCAACTGTCCTTGAGTCCGAGAGGAATCCTAGGAATTTTCCCAGGAAAGGCTTAGGCTGTAGTCCCAGGATTCCACAGCAAGCCTCTAAACCCCGGTCAAAGGTTACGGGAAATAGCCACAGGGATGTGCGTGGGGCCGCGAGTGCTGCTGCCCTGGGCCAGGAGGGAAGAACGGAGGCGGGAGATACTTGTCCCCACTCAAGAGGACACCAGAGAACCAAAGTGTCTGTCTCCTACAGTGGCAACACAGCTGGGGAGAAGACACAAGCCAGGATCAGGCTTCGTGGTGGCAGCTGAAGTGAGCATGGCCAGGTGGCAGCCGGGCCCCAGGAGACGGCCGCCAGCCAGCCTCTCGAGCCAGGCATCCTCTCTCCCCCCAACCTGGGAAGTGAAAGGGCTTTGGAGCAAACAGCCCGCTGGAGTCCGGCCACCCCATGCCCTGACCCCCAAACTTCAGTCTTCCTGCTTCCCTGTCTTGCTCAAGGCACTTTCCTCCCTCTTTCTGCACATGGTTGGCCAGGACAGCTGCTCACTAACTTGGGATGGTGTGTCTCACACTTCGTCATCAGGACAAAAGGAGCTGTCCTTTAAAAAATTTGCATCTCTCACTTGCCAAGGGAAAAGGGTGGAATTCTGGTGAATGTCTGAACCAACACAGCCAGGGAATCAATGGGTGAAGAAAGCCCCCCGAGACCAAACCTCCCAAAAGAGGCTGGTTGTTGGGGTGGGAGTGGCGGCGACACCCCGCCATTCATATTCTTGGTTCCTGAATCCTCGGCGGAGAGCAGCCCCCACTGCAGACCTTCCAGAGTTCTCTCCCAGTCTGTTGGACACCTGTCTCCCCTCAGGCTCCCGCTGCCCTGAGCACCCCAAAGGCAGGCAGGAAGCTCTCTCCTCAGGAGAGCCCCAGCTCTGGGGGCCCCTGCAGAGTCCTTGGGCAGTGGACCGAGGTGCCACTGTGCCACCACAGCCTCCTCCGGTCGTGATCCTGGCAGTGAACACCCTCCCCCGGCTCTCGCTCCTCTCAGCAGCCTGGGCCTTAAATAGCCAGAGCAGAGGCCTCCGGCCAGAACCCGTGGTCATGGCGCAACTGTCCTTGAGTCCGAGAGGAATCCTAGGAATTTTCCCAGGAAAGGCTTAGGCTGTAGTCCCAGGATTCCACAGCAAGCCTCTAAACCCCGGTCAAAGGTTACGGGAAATAGCCACAGGGATGTGCGTGGGGCCGCGAGTGCTGCTGCCCTGGGCCAGGAGGGAAGAACGGAGGCGGGAGATACTTGTCCCCACTCAAGAGGACACCAGAGAACCAAAGTGTCTGTCTCCTACAGTGGCAACACAGCTGGGGAGAAGACACAAGCCAGGATCAGGCTTCGTGGTGGCAGCTGAAGTGAGCATGGCCAGGTGGCAGCCGGGCCCCAGGAGACGGCCGCCAGCCAGCCTCTCGAGCCAGGCATCCTCTCTCCCCCCAACCTGGGAAGTGAAAGGGCTTTGGAGCAAACAGCCCGCTGGAGTCCGCGGCCACCCCATGCCCTGACCCCCAAACTTCAGTCTTCCTGCTTCCCTGTCTTGCTCAAGGCACTTTCCTCCCTCTTTCTGCACATGGTTGGCCAGGACAGCTGCTCACTAACTTGGGATGGTGTGTCTCACACTTCTCATGTCAACATCAGGTTTCCAAGAAGCCACGAGCCCAGTTATTGGCCTCTGGGCCAACCCAGCCCGCCCCAGACCCAGGACACAGAAATGCTCTTAGGCTCTGTGATGTCGGGCTTCCTGTGGAGGGAACGTTCCCGCCCGCCACAGAGCAGATGGGGAAGGCACTCTGGGCCACAGACGGTACTGGAAGCCAGGTGTTCATACTTTCCCACTGGGAGCTCAGGGGCCTTCTCTCCACAGGGGTCTGGACATGGCGGGAAGGAGGCGGTCTCTGTTCCACAGTGAATGAGACCCCCTCCTTTGGAAAGAGGAACGGGTGGCAAAAGTGACCATGCCCCAGTCCCCCATCCAGGATGGATGCCGGTGCTGGGAAGGGGCAGAGAAATACATGAGCACCCATGTGGACCAGCAGTGGCTCAGGGCAGTATGGCTATACTTCTCTGTTGCTTGTGCCACGCACTCCAGCACCAGGCAGAATGTCACACTCACACCCAGCTCCCAGAGCCAAGTCTGGGGAGCAGACTTGGGTCCGTGGCCCACAGCCCCTCTCAAACCCCAGCCTCAGATGGCCCAAGCCCAGGAGGCCCTTCAGAAAGGAGCCAGCACCCGCGATCTGAAAGAGGCTCTTATTACCTCCTCCCCTGGTTCGGTCCCGCCCACGCAGGTTCTGAGATAAGGACCAAGAACCATCTGGAAGCCATGTGCCCTGAGGAGGAGAAGATCTAATTGGCCCCAGTACCACCTGGGGCAACCGACATTACAGTCCAGATGCCCTTTGGCCTGTCCTCCATACCCCTTCCCAGCCACGCTTCCTCATGTGAGCCCTGAAATGATGCAGATGGTTCCAGTCGACCTCGGGAGGCCTCCTTTCCCCAGGCACGTGGGTCTCCCTCTCGCCTGCAGAGCCCCATACCTAGGCGTCTGGCAAAGCCTGTGCTTGGGGGGGCCACGCCTGAGAATCCTGAGAGAGACCCAACCCAGCAGCACAGAGGCAGGAAACTGGAGAGGCTACAGGGGACACCCAGAGGCCAGCCAGACCTCGGGCCCTTTGCTCGGTCATCCTGCAGCAGCTTCCTTCTCATAGCTGGACCAGAGCCACAGACAGAAACCTTCATGGTGGAGACTGCCCCAACTATGCACCTCCACTCAGCCCATCTTAGGGCTCAAAACTCAGAGGGCTCCACCCTCGCTGTCATCACAAGGGGTCCTCAGGGGCTGAGGATGGGTCTCAGACCTCAGGGTCTGCATCTCACCCCACTGCGGGCTGCTGGCGCCAAGAGGATGGACACAAAGCCCCCCGCGCCCTCGCTGCCATCCAAAGCTTTTGACAAACATCTGGCCCTGGGTTTCAGCCCCCTTCATTCTGCTGCACTGACAGCACTGCGGCCAGTCTCCCGCTTGCCATCCTCTCCACTCCTGCTCTGGACAGTCCCTTGTCCGGTGCGCCCTTGGATCACCAGTACCTTCTTATCCATGTCCCTGCTCTGGTCCATCCAATCCAGATCTCAGGCAGACCTGTCTAAAGTGAGCACCCATAGCATGGTATGATGCCCATGAGGGCGGTAGGGCAGATCCACCTCCCAGGGGAAGCGGGTGGAGCTTCAGCTTTGCAGGCGGGTGCTCATGTATGACCCCTCCAATCACCAGGCAGGGAGAGCTGCACAGAGGTCCCTTGCTCAGCTCTCACTTCTCCTTCGGAACAGCTCAGCAAGGAGGCCATTGGCCATTTTTATAGGACAGGGAGATGTGACTCTGTGACAGCCCCACTTGGGTGAGGGGCGGCTTCCCACATTCCTTCCCACCACTCTTGCCTCAGGGACAGAATAGGCATTCCCTGGATAGCCTGCTTCTTGGGAAAGTGTCAAGATTACAGGGGTGACAACGGAAGTGACAGATGGTGCTGGGGATAATAAAGTGGAGACGGGGGTGGGGGGAGTGACTGGCTGGGAGGAGTGCCAGGCTCCGGGCTCCCAGGCTACACGTTTCTTCCCTTTCTCCATCAGATCTCCACTTTCTCCAGACCCTCCTCAGTCCTCCCCCACCACTGAGTTTGAACCCTGCTCCAAGAGATTCTGACAGCGGAAGCAGAGATGGCCCCTGGGGCAAAATAAGAGTAAGGCCCAGAATCTGGGACCCAGTAAGGAGGAGGGGCTGAGCGAGAATGGACAGGAATCTGGCTGTTGAAGGAGGGTGGAAGGCAACAGACACCCCAAAAGGCTGTCCCACACAGGCACATCCTAGGAGATTTTGATCATAACCTCAGGGTTGATCTAGGATCAAGCCAGGCCCAGCCAAACGGTAAAGGTTGCTGAGCCTCATGAGGTATTTATACCAAGCTATGTGGAGAATAGGAACCCAGCATACTTTGACCTCAAAGTACCATTCCAGGGACATCCATGGTGGTCCAGTGGTCAGGACTTTACACTTCCAGTGCAGAGGGTGCAGGGTCGATCTCTGGTCAGGGAACTAAAACCACACGTTTCATGCAACACGACCCCTCCTCCAAAAGTACCATTCCATATACTCGTCTAAGCTCCAGGTTGGGACAGTTCCCAGGCCCTCCTGTTCTGACCACCAAGCTAGCCTGAGGGACAGTGTCAACCTGCCGCAGCTCAACCAGATTATAACTTCATGGTCACTGCTTAATACCCAGTTCAACCCTGCATCTAGGAAGACAATGAAACACATCTCCAGACATGTCACAGGCTGCAATTACCCTTTCACAAACGCTTTGAAGAGTTATCAGTGGGGTGGTTCCCACTTTACAGCAGGATAAAGGAAGAAATCCTTCAAGACGACACAGGTAGGAGAGGAGAATGGAGTCCAGACTCCTAAACGCAGGCCAAACCCAAGCCAAGGTCTCCACTCGAATTCAACCATGCCCACGTCCTCCCAGGAGGTGGGTCACTCCGAGTGTGAAGTGGGTGGGAGGCCTCCATTTTGAGCTCAGATTCTCCATCCTTACTTGTGTCAGTCCCCTTTCCGTGCCTCAGTCATATTACTAAGGGGATGATACCTGAAATCCTCGCAAACACGGGAATCTGAAGGGAAGAGTCTTTCCAGCCCATTGCCTGGCACTGCGGCTAGGGCCCTGAGCTCAGCCTCTGAGGGTGGCCTCCGGGCAGGTAGTGGTGGGAGCCCCTAGAGAGGGTGCTGTGGAACTGAGCCAACTCCTCTGCTCTCTTCTTACACAGTCTTCACAACCACACAGGGACTGAGTATCATGTATCATTTATTGCGTCTTTATCATGTGCCAGAAGAGACACTGCTCTAAGTACCTCCCCTGGAACCTCTCATTGAATCCTTCCAATAACCTTAAGAGGGAGGTAGCATTTTTATCCCACTATACAGATGAGAACACTGAGGGGTTACACAGCTTGCCCAGAGTCGCACAGCCAACTAGTAATCTGGGACTCACACCAGGCTACCGGTATGATTCCAGTTACAACGTTCCACACCACTCCCACCTGCAAGCCCAACTGACTGTTAACAGCAAACTCTGGCCACAGACAGATAAGACCCAGACATAACTTTCTGGTCAGTTGGGCACAGAAAATGCACACAGGCATGCAGGCAGAGATGTGCAAACACACACAGGTCTCCTGGCCCCCAGCTAACCAATAGGTCTGTTTCTGGAGATTCAGGCACAGATCTCCTGGGGAACATAAACTCCCCTTTAGAGTGCCGGACTGGGGTGAATCCCTGACTCGTCCAGCGTCTGAATCAGTTCCTCATGGGTTTAAACACACTGAACTGACTCGCAGTCCCCTCTCCAATGGGAATAAAACACCCGAATCTAGAAACTATGAAACCAAGAGCTCCTGCTTTAGTTACACGTTTCCAAAATAGACCAACAAATGTATTTTCAGATCAAAGAGAAAATCTACATATATAAATTCAGATGACAATATTTATAGCATTAATTACATAAGTCCTGAATCCCTTATTTAGCCCCAGAACCAATTCCTTATCAGTCACATATTCAGCGTTCATCCCTTACCCACAACATCCCCGGGCCCTCCTCCCTCCCTTAGCACTGAGCAGGGCCTCACACGCTGGCGAGAGGACACAGTTGTCCTCACTGTCACAGCCCAACCTCCAGACACACCCAAATCCTGCCTTAAGACATCAGGGGACATACAGATGCAACTCCCAAAAGGCCCCTCTTGGGGAGCAGAGCGGGGAGCGGGGGACGGTAATTATAAAAGGCTTTGGGAAGTTGGCTATTGGCTGGCTCAGGCCCAGAGAGACCTCTGCAGGGACCACCAGAGTCGTGCAGAAGGCATACCCGGACTGGGGCCCAAACAAACATCCACTGGGCTGAACCTGGAATCTCTCCAGTTCCTGGGGAATGGCTGCCTCACACCCGACCACTGAGGCCAGACCGGCCTGGAATCGCACCCAGGATCCTGGCGCTTGAGTCGGGGGCGAGGGTCGGAGCGGAAGAAGCAGGCCGTGGTCTTCGGGACCCAAGTCGGTCACTGCCCTGAGCTCATCGGAGGGACACGGCTCCCTAGGATCCCTAAGGCTTCCTCGTCACCGGCTGTGCCCATCCAGCAGCACCTGCGCGGCTAGGAATCTCCCCAGCCGTGCAGAAAGGCACACTCCGGGAGGAGGGATCCGAAGTACCCTGGACCCTCCCTTCTGGCCCCCAGGGCCCCCGTCTTCCCTCACACCTGGCCACAACCCGGCGGGTATCTATCTGCTCCTTTCCGCGAAAGAGGTCTGCTCTTCTCCGCTCAAGGAGAGCGACCCCTCCAGCCTCCCGGCACGGCGCCCGCTCCCGACGCCCTGGGACCCGGGGCTAGAGGGGCGAAGAGCCGGCCTCGGGGCCCCCGGCCTGCCCGGCGTCGAGGCCCGGCCGCGCGCCGCTGACAGCCCGGCTCGCGCCCCCGGCCAGCTGCAGGGCGGCCCCCTCCCGCGCCCCGCGCCCCGCGCCCCGCGCCTCCCCCGCGCGCCGCGGCCCGCAGGGCCCTCACCGAGAAGCGCTCCAGGTCAGTGGCCGCCATGGCGAGCTCCGCACCGGACGGGCGAGCCGGGGCGAGCACCGGGGCCACGACGGGGACGAGCCGGCTGCGGGACGCGCTCCGCCCGGGCGGCTGCGGCTGAATGGATCCAATATGGCCACTTCCTGGAAACTCCCCTTGGCGGCGGGAGAAGCCGCGGAGCCGCCCCCGCCCCCGCCCGCGGGACCGGCCTCCCCTCCCGGCCCGGCCCCGCGCGCAGCCCGAGCCCCTCCGCTGGGACGGCCGGGGGTCTCCGCGGCGAGGCGGGAGGTGCCAGATGCTGGGATTGCCGGGACTTGTAGTCCCCGAGTTGGGGGGCCGGGGCCGGCGTCTGCTCGCCTGCCGCTGGTCCCCGAGAGGCTGAGGCCGAGCCCGGGAGGGAGTGCCCCGCACCCGCGCGCTGAGAAGTCCGTTCCCGTGCGAAGAAGACTGGGGGGCTGCGTGCGCCCTCAGGGTCTCCCCCACCAAACCGCCTCCACCCGGTCGGAGCCTGCAATGCACTGAGACCACCCGCCGGAGTGTCGAAGGACTGCCTGCGGCCCGTGGGGTCCAGGAGAGGCCGCCTCAGCCTCGAGGGACCGTACCCTGGGCCCCACCTGATGCTCTGGTCCGAGCCAGGGCGGCACCGAGGGCGGGACCCGCGCGTCCGGCCGGGCGGCCTTCCCGGGCCAGGGACCAGATTCTTGCGCAACCAGTCCCCAGGATGCGCAGTTCCGTCTCAGGATTCCTGCAGCAGAAAAGCGGAGCTCGACATCAGACAGCAAGTGGCCGTCCGTCTTCCTGCCCCCAAGGGTTTGGGCAATGTCTTATTGGAATCTGGGCACCGTGCAGAGACGACTGCGGCTCCCCATGCTCGCACATTCTGCCATTCACTGCTCAGAATGCCTACAAAAAACTTAGAAAACGAGTACCTCTGTCCAAGCCAAAGGCCTGCTCAGGGGGTTCTGGGCCTTTTCACTGACTATATCAAATCCATCTCTAAACCCTCTGAAATTCTTTTCCTTTCCCTTCTCTCTTTTCGGAAATACATATCGCAAGGCTTGCCTCCTGCTTCTCCAATGGCTTCATCCAGATGTGTTCACCCTCCACGTCCCGTCCACCCACACCAGTTTCCTGAGAAACAACCCAGCCTGTCCCTCTGACTCAGGGGACTGTGCCCTGGCTGAAGGTGCCCAAAGACCATCTCCGGACTTGGCACACCTGGCTTTAAGAGGAGCCCCTCCCTGTCCCGTCTGCCGGTTTTCAGGTAGTCGATCCTGCCACCCTGAAGTGGCTTTCCCCTCCCTTCTCTCCAGGGCAAACACTCACTAAGGTGGACGGACATTCTGCTGATCCTTTCTGACTCAGTCATTCTGTTCCTCCCTATCATGGTGTTTCTCATGCTGTATTGTTATCTACAAAAACTGCACAAAGCTGTGGTTTAAAGGAGCTGGACTTATGACAAACTGGGGTTAGAACCCTACCTCCATTGCTTGCTGGCTTTTTAACCTTAGGTAATTTACTCACTTATGGCTCCCTTTCCTCATCCTAAGATTGAGAATAATTATAGTACCTCTGTCACAGGCTTAAAACCAATAAAATAAGTAAAGGGCTTTAAACTAGACTTGAAATAAAATGCTTACTAAAACCTTCCCCTCTAGATGACAGCAGCCCTAACGTCAGAACCCAGAGAGAGTGTGTGTGTGGTCATTCAATGCTGAGTATGACCATCCTACACCAGATCTGCTATTTCCTGTTCTCTCCTGTAACTGGCAAGAAATCTGTCCCAACTACCATTTTCTGCATCACAGTTCTCTGGGATCTGCCCTAAATTATCTCTAAATTTATTTCTAAAATAGTTCTTTTTCCTCTAGTTGGGCATATTTCAGAATGATCTACTTCTAACAGCCCTAGCTGCTGGCTGTGAGACGGAAAACCCAGATTACAAATGACTTCCTTCTCTTGGGATATGTTCACTGTCCTAGGAAAATTTATATCTGTTTCCCAAACCTCACATTTCTTTTTCTTTCTTCCTCCTTCTTGTTCCTCTTCTGCTCTTTCTCCCTTCTCTGCTCCTCCCTCTCTTGTCTTCCTCTTCTCCTCTCTGTCCCTCCTCCTCCAAAGCTTCCTCTTTCTCTTCGAAATACATATCGCAAGGCTTGCCTCCTGCTTCTCCAATGGCTTCATCCAGATGTGTTCACCCTCCACGTCCCGTCCACCCACACCAGTTTCCTGAGAAACAACCCAGCCTGTCCCTCTGACTCAGGGGACTGTGCCCTGGCTGAAGGTGCCCAAAGACCATCTCCGGACTTGGCACACCTGGCTTTAAGAGGAGCCCCTCCCTGTCCCGTCCTGCCGGTTTTCAGGTAGTCGATCCTGCCACCCTGAAGTGGCTTTCCCCTCCCTTCTCTCCAGGGCAAACACTCACTAAGGTGGACGGACATTCTGCTGATCCTTTCTGACTCAGTCATTCTGTTCCTCCCTATCATGGTGTTTCTCATGCTGTATTGTTATCTACAAAAACTGCACAAAGCTGTGGTTTAAAGGAGCTGGACTTATGACAAACTGGGGTTAGAACCCTACCTCCATTGCTTGCTGGCTTTTTAACCTTAGGTAATTTACTCACTTATGGCTCCCTTTCCTCATCCTAAGATTGAGAATAATTATAGTACCTCTGTCACAGGCTTAAAACCAATAAAATAAGTAAAGGGCTTTAAACTAGACTTGAAATAAAATGCTTACTAAAACCTTCCCCTCTAGATGACAGCAGCCCTAACGTCAGAACCCAGAGAGAGTGTGTGTGTGGTCATTCAATGCTGAGTATGACCATCCTACACCAGATCTGCTATTTCCTGTTCTCTCCTGTAACTGGCAAGAAATCTGTCCCAACTACCATTTTCTGCATCACAGTTCTCTGGGATCTGCCCTAAATTATCTCTAAATTTATTTCTAAAATAGTTCTTTTTCCTCTAGTTGGGCATATTTCAGAATGATCTACTTCTAACAGCCCTAGCTGCTGGCTGTGAGACGGAAAACCCAGATTACAAATGACTTCCTTCTCTTGGGATATGTTCACTGTCCTAGGAAAATTTATATCTGTTTCCCAAACCTCACATTTCTTTTTCTTTCTTCCTCCTTCTTGTTCCTCTTCTGCTCTTTCTCCCCTTCTCTGCTCCCTCCCTCTCTCTTGTCTTCCTCTTCTCCTCTCTGTCCCCTCCTCCTCCAAAGCTTCTGCTGGTCAGAATTACTGAAGGAGGGAGAGTTATCTGTGAAGACACAAAGGGGAACACAGCCATCAGGCCTCATACAAGGCAAAGTGTTCTTCCTCAGAGCAGCATTTCCTGGACCTCTGAGAACTTCATAGCTGTTCCATAAACACATACAGGTCCCATAGTTAAACAACGTTATGTATGGAAGGCTTAGATCCATACAGGAAAAGGTTACTGTAGAAGTTCTCAGAGCTTCTGGCAAGATAATATTCATGGTCCCTGTGAAGGGAATATGCAGACCTCCTCAAACTGAGCCGCCCCCACCCCTCCCCCACCCCTCCCCTCCACACACCTAGCACCAGGCTGAACTTGACAGTCCTCCTTGTGGTTTTTGTATGATATATTTATCATACAAAGGTTTAAAATGTTGATGCTGCAAAATTTACCTGTTACTCCATTTATGCTTTTCACCATAAAATCTCCTTTAAAAGAAACCTTTCCGATCTCAAATTCATAAAGATATTCTCTTGGTATCTTCTCATAAAATGTCATTTTTTTCACATTTAGATCCTCCGTGATTTGTTTTTGTGTATGCCAAACCAACTGTCTCATCTTCACTGATGTACAAAGCAAACAGTGTCAAAGACTAAATCTCTGGGTGTGTAGGTCTCCGGCTCAGTTACGACAAGGTGTAGTTGCTTTGAAAAGGTGACATTTCTTTCTCACATGATCCAGACAGGCAGACTTGGTGTTGTGACATTTTGTCCACACCTCCTATGTTGCTTTGCTTTGAAAGACCTTGACTTCTTGGTCTCACATGGTGAAATCAGCATTCCAGACAGCAGGAGGGAATGAAGGTAATAAAAAATGAGCAAACACTCCCAGATAGTTCCAGAAATGGACACATTGCCCGTCTCTTATATCCTATTGGCTACGACTGGGAAATGGGGGTCTTTATTTTGGCCATCATGTGAAAAGCTAAAAATTCCATACAATGTGAGGAGAATAGACCTTGGGAGATGGTAGCAATCTCTGCTAAATCTGTTTCTGAATGATGTATTCTGTCTAGTTAGATGCCTAAAATTTTCTCTAAAGCTTTACATTTAATTTGTTTATTAGAAAATTAAACTATATTTTAAAAAAGACAAGCAAAAAAATAATCAACTGTATACACCTTTTGGAATAAACCACAGAAATGAGCTTATATTACATCATTCCAGAAAGTTCTCATGCCTAGTTACAGAAAGGAGAAAATATCATGAAGATATTTTATATGAACTGGACAAAAATACAAATGTCATTTTAATAGTTACATTTACTTTTACTAGTATTTAAGGAAGTTGAAGTGAAACTGAAGGAAGAGTTGAACTTCAAATATTGCTTCTTGACCACAAGAGATATTACTTCCTAAAAGATACCTCTGAGGTTAAACAAAAATTGTGAAAAACACTAAGAAGCTGGAGTCAGGTTTTTTAATTATGCATTTTAATTCTGTGTTTGTGTGCCTGTGCATATATTAGCTCTCATGTTTCTTTCCATCTTTCCACTTCTCTTGACCCTGCCTCCTGACTTTTGTTTCATATTATTGTTACATTGTCCAAGTTTATGTTAATCATATTCTGTTCTAGTTACTTGGTAAACATTCTAGACTTACATAAATTCAGTGCTCATGTCTGGTCCTTTTACTAATATCAAGGATTCTCCATTTACAAGGTCTTTATTTCAATTCATCTCTTAATGGACCAAATTCCATTGTTGAGTTGTTTTCTCAAGAAGGGTTTTGGATGTTTAAGCATGTCTGTCTGTTGTTTTTACACTGGAACCATATCTTGGCTGGATAAAATGTTCTTAGATCTCACTTTCTTTCCCATAGAATGTAGTAGATTTTGCTCCTTTTTCTTCTGGGAAGAAGTCTCAGGCCAGCCTGAATTTTTCCCCTTATGGGTGATTTTTTTTTTTTTTTTTTCTGCTTGTAGAAAGCAGTCATACTTCAGCCTTTATTTTTTCCAGTTCAATAACTTAACTAGAACATATCTTAGTATTAACCATTCTGAATAAAGCTTTTCTAGAACATAATGTCTCTCAACCTGCAGTTTTAATCTTGGGTTTTCTGCATTAAACATTCTATTTTAGCTCTATTTTTGGTTTCTCTTCTTCAGGGGTATCAATTAATCCTTATATTGGATCATCTTTGTCTGTATTCCAGTTGTATTCATTCTAATCTCTTAAATCTCTTTACCTGGTTTAACTGCCTCATTTCAGTAATTTGAGCTTCCACGGGGATCAATTATCTTACTTGTTAGTTCTTATTTATTTATTTGATGTTGTTTTTGTCCTCAGCTTGTTTCCTTTCCATCAATTCTCTTATTTTTTCATCCCATCTTTGCGCCTCCAATGTATTAAATTCATGTGCTTAATAAGTTGCTTTATGTATAAAGCCATTGTAAGAAATTTTCTTTTGGGGGGAGAGGGGAGGAGCCCTTGAGTTTTTTGGTTTTCTTTTTTTTTGTCCTCTACTTATTATTTATCATTTGCTACTATGTGTTTGCATCCATTTCTTTTCATCTTGGTTTGCTGACTCTGTCCAGACCTTCCTTATGCTTCTATAACATGATGGCAGGAAAGGGCACTTACTGACCATCTCCCCAGGTTTGAGACCAGCCTGTTTTTCCCTCTGACCAAAGTGATAGGTGGGGATTTACTCTGCACACTTTTTGGTAGTCTGAATGGGAGGAGAGGGAAGAGGGGCACTCAGCCAAAGCAGGGTGCGGTCTTGGCTGGAATCGCGCATGTTCCTGTCCTGAGTCAAAGTTGCCGGTGCTCTGGAAGGTCTTTATTTCAATTCATCTCTTAATGGACCAAATTCCATTGTTGAGTTGTTTTCTCAAGAAGGGTTTTGGATGTTTAAGCATGTCTGTCTGTTGTTTTTACACTGGAACCATATCTTGGCTGGATAAAATGTTCTTAGATCTCACTTTCTTTCCCATAGAATGTAGTAGATTTTGCTCCTTTTTCTTCTGGGAAGAAGTCTCAGGCCAGCCTGAATTTTTCCCCTTATGGGTGATTTTTTTTTTTTTTTTTTCTGCTTGTAGAAAGCAGTCATACTTCAGCCTTTATTTTTTCCAGTTCAATAACTTAACTAGAACATATCTTAGTATTAACCATTCTGAATAAAGCTTTTCTAGAACATAATGTCTCTCAACCTGCAGTTTTAATCTTGGGTTTTCTGCATTAAACATTCTATTTTAGCTCTATTTTTGGTTTCTCTTCTTCAGGGGTATCAATTAATCCTTATATTGGATCATCTTTGTCTGTATTCCAGTTGTATTCATTCTAATCTCTTAAATCTCTTTACCTGGTTTAACTGCCTCATTTCAGTAATTTGAGCTTCCACGGGGATCAATTATCTTACTTGTTAGTTCTTATTTATTTATTTGATGTTGTTTTTGTCCTCAGCTTGTTTCCTTTCCATCAATTCTCTTATTTTTTCATCCCATCTTTGCGCCTCCAATGTATTAAATTCATGTGCTTAATAAGTTGCTTTATGTATAAAGCCATTGTAAGAAATTTTCTTTTGGGGGGAGAGGGGAGGAGCCCTTGAGTTTTTTGGTTTTCTTTTTTTTTGTCCTCTACTTATTATTTATCATTTGCTACTATGTGTTTGCATCCATTTCTTTTCATCTTGGTTTGCTGACTCTGTCCAGACCTTCCTTATGCTTCTATAACATGATGGCAGGAAAGGGCACTTACTGACCATCTCCCCAGGTTTGAGACCAGCCTGTTTTTCCCTCTGACCAAAGTGATAGGTGGGGATTTACTCTGCACACTTTTTGGTAGTCTGAATGGGAGGAGAGGGAAGAGGGGCACTCAGCCAAAGCAGGGTGCGGTCTTGGCTGGAATCGCTGCGCATGTTCCTGTCCTGAGGTTCTGATTAATGTCCTGACACACAAGGCTCATGTCCTGACTGGGCATGGTCAAGGGGACACCATGCGCCTTTTCCAAGGAAGGAGGATAACTCTGGCTTTGGATCAGCTTCTCAAGCTGGAGAGTTGTTCTGGAGCCTTTATTTCCACTTGCTGAGTCAGCACCATGGAGCATGTTCCAAGCTTCCCCTATTTCTCCCCAGTACACTTTGTAATACTGCTCACGCGGGAAAGGAAGACTATGACGGCATGACTCACATCTGATTCTTTTCAGAGTCAGGAGTACTGGAGAGAATGTTCGAGATTGTGTCAGTGTCTGGGCATGAAGGACAGGGTAGAGGCAGAGATGTGCTGTGCTACTCCTTGCCACTCCAAACTCTTCTGGATCTTCCTTTGGATGCCAAAGTTGAAGTTTATGTACTCGCTGATAGTAAATCTCCCCTTTGATTTTGTCTACTTTATTTTGTTAGGAATTGAGAAAGAGAAACCCTGTGGGGAAGCTTTCATCCACGGTCTGCATCTAGAAGCACTCCTGCTCATTTCTAAAGCAGCACTGGTCATCTCTGGCTTTCACATCTGACTTATTATCAAGGACTGTGAAGTGATCCAAAGCAAGAGCAGATCCAAGGAACACCCGCTGGGTCTGATGCACTGAGTTCACAAGCCCCAGTTTGTCCCAATCAGGCAGGCTAACTCTCCCACTGTGCAAAACATGACTCTTACAAGTCAGATTTAGGAACTATACTTAAATGGCAGAACTCCTAGGTGGAGGCCTAGGCTAGGAATCTGCTGTCCTGGATGAAGGAACCGTGTTCCAACTCCTTCCAGGAGACGGTCAGAGTTTGCACCGAGGCCCTGGTGCAGGAGCCACGTGGCACAGAGGGAACAACCAGCCCAGAGCAGCCCTTCCCCGGCCTTGTGGGTTTCCAGCTATCCTCTGCCTCAGGTTCCACAGTGAAGACTGTAGGCTGCAGATGGGACAGGAAGCAGGTCAAAAGTTAGACCTTCCTGCCTTCCACCAGAGCGCATGGCATGGACGCCGCAGACAAAAAGTACTAGGAGTGACTTGGAAAGCCCTGGAGATGGGAACCTCTGTTTTTTTTTTTTTTTTTTAATCTAGTTTTATTTTTTTTTTTAGATTTATTTATTTATTTATGGGGGGGAGGTGGGGAGGAAGGGGAGCAGGCGGGCCACTTTTATTGGTCTTTCATTTGTCTATTTTCATCCATCTTTGTTCTTTGGCCCGTGTGGGCCTCCCATTGCAGTGGCCTCTGTTGTCGCAGAGCACCGGCTCTGGGTGCATGCGTTCCAAGCTCCGGCTTGGTAATTGGACACATCGGTCCAGCCACTCCGCGGCAGGTGGGATCTTCCCAGGCCAGGGCTCGAACTGGCGCCTCTTGCACTGCAAGGCGGTGTCCTTACCCACTGGACCACCAGGGAAGCCCGCCTCTGTTTTTTTTTTTTAACAAAAGAGCCTCCCATAGTGAGGGGGCCAGGGATATATATATGACTAATCTGGGAGTATACATATCTGTAAACAACAAAACTCTGTAAAAGTAAAAAGTATAATAAAAATAATTATTTAAAAAAAAAATGAGGGCTTCCCTGGTGGTCCAGTGGGTAAGGACACTGCCTTGCAGTGCAGGGGGCGCCAGTTCGATCCCTGGCCTGGGAAGATCTCACGTGCCCCGGAGCAGCTGGACTGATGTGTCCACCTACCAAGTTGGAGCTCTGGAGCGCATGCGCCCAGAGCTGGTGCTCTGCAGTGAGGGAGGCCACTGTGATGGGAGGCCCACACAGGCCAAAGAACAAAGATAAATAAATGAAAGATCAATATAAGTGGCAAAAAAAAAAAAAAAAAAGGAGCCTCCTGTAGCACATTAATCCCTAGGTCCCTTAGAAGATTCCTGAGACCATGGTTCCCAGGGCAACATCCAGGTTCTATAGAGCCTGAAGCTTAGAATATTGAAGGCTTTCTTTGAAAAAATAGGATATACAATTACAAGTATGGAAGTAATGATTTAGAATGAGAAAGGAACAGGACTTGTAAGAGACCCATACAAGCGAGAGGCCTGGAATCTTTAAACCTCTTGTGTTCCAGGGTGTCCTTAGTAAATGGGCCACAGAGAAACCCGTGGGTGCCTAGTCCCCAAGTCCACAGGGACTTCTGCAGTAACCCCCATGCTCCAATGGGAAGGCAACTCCACACCTGCCCTGGAGAGCCCAAGGATAGAGGTTGATACTAACTTTACAAGACACTCTGTGACTTGTCTGAAGATCCCGCCCATGGCTCTGTCCATAGCCCACCTCCTTCTCCCAATAGGCACAGGCTTCCCTACGGTGGAAACATTTCAGCTCCTCCAAGGTAGTGTGATCAAAAAGAATTCTCTGGGAAAAAAGGATGTCGACTATCCAGTGACCAGAAAGCTGCAACCTATACAGATGTTAGACTTAAGATGTCCACATATGGAGAGGTCAGGTGATATGCAGCTGACTCACTAGCCCACTTTAGCATGTTCTCCATCTCTGAAGCCACAAACAGGTGAGCCGCCTCTGTTTTTTTTAACAAAAGAGCCTCCCATAGTGAGGGGGCCAGGGATATATATATGACTAATCTGGGAGTATACATATCTGTAAACAACAAAACTTTGTAAAAGTAAAAGTATAATAAAAATAATTATTTAAAAAAAAAATGAGGGCTTCCCTGGTGGTCCAGTGGGTAAGGACACTGCCTTGCAGTGCAGGGGGCGCCAGTTCGATCCCTGGCCTGGGAAGATCTCACGTGCCCCGGAGCAGCTGGACTGATGTGTCCACCTACCAAGTTGGAGCTCTGGAGCGCATGCGCCCAGAGCTGGTGCTCTGCAGTGAGGGAGGCCACTGTGATGGGAGGCCCACACAGGCCAAAGAACAAAGATAAATAAATGAAAGATCAATATAAGTGGCAAAAAAAAAAAAAAAAAAAAGGAGCCTCCTGTAGCACATTAATCCCTAGGTCCCTTAGAAGATTCCTGAGACCATGGTTCCCAGGGCAACATCCAGGTTCTATAGAGCCTGAAGCTTAGAATATTGAAGGCTTTCTTTGAAAAAATAGGATATACAATTACAAGTATGGAAGTAATGATTTAGAATGAGAAAGGAACAGGACTTGTAAGAGACCCATACAAGCGAGAGGCCTGGAATCTTTAAACCTCTTGTGTTCCAGGGTGTCCTTAGTAAATGGGCCACAGAGAAACCCGTGGGTGCCTAGTCCCCAAGTCCACAGGGACTTCTGCAGTAACCCCCATGCTCCAATGGGAAGGCAACTCCACACCTGCCCTGGAGAGCCCAAGGATAGAGGTTGATACTAACTTTACAAGACACTCTGTGACTTGTCTGAAGATCCCGCCCATGGCTCTGTCCATAGCCCACCTCCTTCTCCCAATAGGCACAGGCTTCCCTACGGTGGAAACATTTCAGCTCCTCCAAGGTAGTGTGATCAAAAAGAATTCTCTGGGAAAAAAGGATGTCGACTATCCAGTGACCAGAAAGCTGCAACCTATACAGATGTTAGACTTAAGATGTCCACATATGGAGAGGTCAGGTGATATGCAGCTGACTCACTAGCCCACTTTAGCATGTTCTCCATCTCTGAAGCCACAAACAGGTGAGGCACAAGCAGGTGAGAGGCAGCTTCACATGATGACAGGCCAGGCAGAGATGAGGAGGTTAAAACGTTTTGCAGCTTTGGAAAAATATGACTTTCAAAGACCATGCAGGAAGTAGAGAGAAAGAATGCTTCATTCTGGCCAAGGTGCCAAAGGAAGCCTTCAGGAAAGGAGATAGTTAACTCAGGAGAAGCAAATGGCAGGGCGCAGCTTACAGCGGGAGAGGTCTACAGGGCACGAGTGTTCACCTGGGCCCAGGGGGGCCCTGCGGAAGAGTGGGAAGAGAAGGGCTCTACCCCCTTCCCCAAAAGCCCCACTCCATCTGCTTTATATATTGGGTTTTCATTTCAGCAAAGGATTCTTCTGCAGCTAAAAATAAGTCTGAAAACCACATCTCTGGGGGGAATTTATTCAGACAGACAAAATGGGTCTGCAAAGGCTGCTGTTGGCAGGACTCCAAGGGAACAACTGAGTATGAGTCAAGATAGCTGTGAGATGGAGTCTTACCTGGAACCAAGGGGTTGGCCAGGGAGATTGGAAGAATAAATCCAAGGGACCTGAGAGAAATTACTCTAACATGTATTAGGAACAGAAATAAGACTAAATTAGCAATAAAGAAAACACACAAAGAAGTATTGGGCCAGCTGACTGAGGAATGAAAATGAGAGAATAAAGGATCTGATTAATGTATAGAACCTCATCCAGATGAACTGATGACCAAGAGGCCCATAACTTAGCTGTTTGGCTCCTACTGCTGGTCTACCAGGTTTTCATTCCCTGCTTGTGGGGAGCGGCAAGTTGGGGTCGGGGGAAAGGACAAAACAGAAAACTTTTAGGAAAGCAGGCAAAGGCTTGAGGGGATACTCCTCCATTCCATTTCATTGCCCTTGTCTTTTGTCAAGAAGAAAAATTTTCCCAGATAGCCCCCTAAAAACTCCCCCTGGAATCTCACTGACCCCAGAAATGAGTCACATAGCTACATCCAGGTCTGGGGATTGCTAGACTTAAGATGTCCACATATGGAGAGGTCAGGTGATATGCAGCTGACTCACTAGCCCACTTTAGCATGTTCTCCATCTCTGAAGCCACAAACAGGTGAGGCACAAGCAGGTGAGAGGCAGCTTCACATGATGACAGGCCAGGCAGAGATGAGGAGGTTAAAACGTTTTGCAGCTTTGGAAAAATATGACTTTCAAAGACCATGCAGGAAGTAGAGAGAGAAAGAATGCTTCATTCTGGCCAAGGTGCCAAAGGAAGCCTTCAGGAAAGGAGATAGTTAACTCAGGAGAAGCAAATGGCAGGGCGCAGCTTACAGCGGGAGAGGTCTACAGGGCACGAGTGTTCACCTGGGCCCAGGGGGGCCCTGCGGAAGAGTGGGAAGAGAAGGGCTCTACCCCCTTCCCCAAAAGCCCCACTCCATCTGCTTTATATATTGGGTTTTCATTTCAGCAAAGGATTCTTCTGCAGCTAAAAATAAGTCTGAAAACCACATCTCTGGGGGGAATTTATTCAGACAGACAAAATGGGTCTGCAAAGGCTGCTGTTGGCAGGACTCCAAGGGAACAACTGAGTATGAGTCAAGATAGCTGTGAGATGGAGTCTTACCTGGAACCAAGGGGTTGGCCAGGGAGATTGGAAGAATAAATCCAAGGGACCTGAGAGAAATTACTCTAACATGTATTAGGAACAGAAATAAGACTAAATTAGCAATAAAGAAAACACACAAAGAAGTATTGGGCCAGCTGACTGAGGAATGAAAATGAGAGAATAAAGGATCTGATTAATGTATAGAACCTCATCCAGATGAACTGATGACCAAGAGGCCCATAACTTAGCTGTTTGGCTCCTACTGCTGGTCTACCAGGTTTTCATTCCCTGCTTGTGGGGAGCGGCAAGTTGGGGTCGGGGGAAAGGACAAAACAGAAAACTTTTAGGAAAGCAGGCAAAGGCTTGAGGGGATACTCCTCCATTCCATTTCATTGCCCTTGTCTTTTGTCAAGAAGAAAAATTTTCCCAGATAGCCCCCTAAAAACTCCCCCTGGAATCTCACTGACCCCAGAAATGAGTCACATAGCTACATAAAGGTTTGGGGATTGCTAAATGTTGACTCAGACTAATGTAATTTGTGTTGGATGCATCATTGAGAATATTTAAATCGCCTATAGAATGCAAGGGAAAAAAATCATGCAAAATTCATAAGATCTGTTAAGTACAGATAGTAAGCTGGTAGCTTGTGAGACATGCTAGACTTAGAATAAATGAAACATATGGATGTTGAACATAGATAAGAAGCATACAAAAACACAAGTGTGGGACTTCCCTGGTGGTCTAGTGGGTAAAGAGTCTGCCTTGCGGTGCAAGGGGCACCAGTTTGATCCCTGGCCCGGGAAGATTCACGGAGCAGCTGGACCAGTGTGTCCAATTATGACCCAGTGCTCTGGAGCGCATGTGTCCAGAGCCAGTACCCTGCAACAAGAGAGGCCACTGTAATGGGAGGCCCACACAGGCCAAGGAATAAAGATGGATGAAAATAAATAAGTAAATAAATAGCAATAAAAGGCCAAAAAATTTTTTTAATATTTAAAAATCCACAAGTGTGTTATTTTAGACAGAGAGGGATGGAGAACGCAAGTTATAAGGTAAGGATCATGTTCACGCCAGATTGACAGCTGCTATTCCCATATTAGCCGCCTTGGTGACGCCCATCGTGATCCCATTCTGGCACCCCGTGTGTCCTTCCCCGGTTGCCCACAAGGTCATCTAAGTGCTACAGTTGCAGTCAGGGGTACCTGCCTGTGTTTCTCTGGTAGAGCATGTGTTGGCTCCAGGCACCTTCTGTTTGCTGAGCTCCATTGTTCAATCTCTACTCTGGTTCTCATAACCAAACTGTCAGGGGGCAGGGATGCTGGGGGAGAGACAGAGAGGGTGGAATCCAGGATTCAGGCAATGTGCCCCTTCCTCTCTAGGTACACCATGTTCTAACTGGATTCAGTTACCCAGATTCTTTCCCCTTGTATTGCTGCAAGTTTTAAACTGAGTCCTTAAGTTGAGTGATTCGATCATCTTAAATTGGTTTATGAGTCCTTCTCTGGACAGGTTGCCCAATAAAGCACTCTGAAGCTACGTGGAATCAAGATACTCTCCCACATGACAAACAACAACGGTCACCCCCTAGGACTGGGTGCATTGTTATCTAAACAAACTTGGAGTCCTGTTATAAAGAAGGAGAGAATGGTGGAAGTCAGCTGTCTGAAGTTCAGAGTTCACTTAGTCTTGTCTTCTGACTCCAAGTACACTGAGTTAATTTGAGATACAGTCTATTTTTCAGATTCAATTACAGATGCAAGGTTTTTAGAATTTGTTGTCATCTATGAAATCTTCTTGGATGGAAGGACTGGCTCACTTCTCAGGGTCCTACTAGTTCAGGTTATTATGATTTTATAAGTTCCTAGACTGGCTAAACACTGAGGTCATTTCGTTATTCACACAACAAAGATTTCCTGAGCACTTCCTGTGTGCTTGGGCTGTGAAGATAATAAGACACAGTTACTGCCTCCTGGAGTTCAGAGTTCAACAGGAAAGCAAACATAAAAAAGTGTTTATGATAATAGCATGTAGCTGAACTTGGCCACTCCTTTAAGAATCTGCCCTCGGCAAAGGAAAAAGAGTCAAGGGTCCAATAAAAGGCCAAAGCACCAGCATCCTGAAGCCTAAAGCGTATGCCCCCAGGTGCCAGCAACCTGCTCCAGTCTCTCACTGCCAACCTCCACCTCATTCCCCCTTATATTTGTCTCACTCACCTGGCCAGCCCCCTGGGACATGCATGTTGGTTTTCTGTTGGCCTCCAGAACCCTGAGTCCTGACTAACGCCATTGTTCTTGCTCTCCTTGGCTCCACAGTCCTACCGAAGGCCTGCTGATGGACACCTGACAGCTCAACCTGGCTCCTGCCCTCCCAGTACACACTCTGCCTGGGCAGATGCTGTGCCCTCCGCCCAGGCTTCCTAGTGGGGCACCCTGCCAGGAACCCAGAGGATGCAAGGACAGAGAGGGAAGAAGTCTTCCAGAGATGACATTCATAAGTAGGAATCTGTGCTAGTCCCAGAAGTCACAAATGCAAAGGATGCGCCCACCCTAGGCAGGCACACTCTCTAGGAACGAAGCCAGGGCCTTGGGGAGCTACATTCGCTCTTCCAGACCTCTGCGGAGAGGATGACAGCAGGTCAGCTCGCGTTACAAAAACCCCATCTGCTTTCTCAGCATGCTCCTGCATGGCTTGGAGCTGTACAAGAGGAAAAAGGTAACACAAGCCCTGCTGCTTGACAGCCCTAGCTCCGGATGGCGCCATGCTCCGCAGACCACCCAGAGGTGCTCAGGAAATTCGTGCTGGTTTCTAGTCACCACCCTGGCCCACCCCCCACGGCTGCAGCTCCAAACAGCAACCATACTTCCCCACTCTATCCCCCTTCCCTCTCAGCTGACACCCTGACCTCTTCTTTGCCAAGAAAATCCATTCATTCAGTCAACAGACATTAACTAGAGGTCTACACTGTGCTAGAGCCAGGCAGACAGATCAGGCATGGTTCCTGACCTTGTGGTGCACTGGAGCCAGAGAAACACAGACAGGCAAGATACAAGGGAAGCTATGATCCAGCTTCCCAAGCCCTGATCCCACATCCCACCCTCCAGTGCTCACCCAGCCCAACACCTGTGTTTACCAGAGCTGCCTGAACCACCTTCTGGGACCCAAGAAAGTAGGGTCCCAAGCCTTCCTCGGGACATTTCTTTTTATAGTGTCAGTTATTCCTTCCTTTTCCACATCTTAAATCTCTTGCTTCTTCCCTCTCTTCTCCTCCCTCTTCCCTGGCCAACACCCACAAGTCTCCTCATCCTCCTGTCTTGACCACCTGCCCCTCTGTGTCCCCTGCTTATCCCTCTCCTTCTCTTTTCTGTCCAATGTCTTGAAGAAGGATCTACTTTTCAACTCACTCTTGTGTCTCATGCTTCCTGTCAGTCTGTCTTTAGTCTCCGTATATCCCAGGAAACGGTTCCTGCCGAGGCCACCGCTGATCTCTCGGGGGTCAAACCCAGTGGCTTTTTTTCATTTCTGATCTTACTCCTCCCACACTGCACTGGGCTTCCCCTAGTTTCTCTCAGATACTGTATATATGTGCGTGTGCTCAGTCATGTCTGACTTTCTGAGACCTCATGGACTGTAGCCTGCCAGGTTTCTCTTTCTATTGAATTTTCCAGTCAAGAATACTGGAGCGGGTTGCCATTTCCTATGCCAAAGGATCTTCCCAACCCAGGGATGGAACCTGCATCTCTTGCATCTCCTGAACTGGCAGGCAGATTAGTTACCACTAATCCACCAGGGAGAGAAATGATACCATATATATTCATGGTGGGAAACAGTCAAGTATATCAAAAGTACATACAAAGGAAAGAGGGAGAGGCCCCTGTCCCAGCCTCCCACTCCACTCCCTGGGTGGATACATTGCTTTCCAAATATTTGTTCAGGTATAACAAAAGCAGAATTCATGCACATTTAGAGTTTGGTTTTTTTTTTTTTTTTTTTTTTTTTAGAAAAAGAAAATCATGAGAAACTGTACGCCTCATTCTACAAGCTCCATCCCCCATGGACTTCCCAAAGTGGACCAGGCTCTAACCCTAAATTTGTGAGGAGTGTTCTTATCTTGGCACTTCACGAGAGCCGAACTAACTCCTGAGTCTCTCCACTGCATTTAGACTTTGAACCCATCAGGTCTGTGACTGAAGGCTATGGGTTCATGTTCTGTTTCTGGTCCATGGAAATGTTTATTGTGTTTCACTGCAGCTGCGACTTCTGAATTTTCTCCTCCCACACTTTATCAGTGTATTGGGCTTCAAAGCATGGCCTCTTGATGCCAGGGCTCTTGTTTAAAGGGTGAACTGTTGAACCACAAGTTAGATCATGTCACAGCCATGCTCACACACCTGCAGTGACTCCCACCTCCCTTGCAGTAAACGCCCATGTCCTTATCATGGCCTGCAAGGCTGTGCGGGATAGAAGCATCTCAGTACTTCTCGGGCCTCTCCGCTTGCTCTCTGTGGCACACTAGACTCCTTGCCGTCCCTCAAGCACTCCTGTCTCATTCCTTTCCTACTTTAGTCCTTGCCTATATCCTGAGTTTTTTGAAACCTTTTCCTCCCTTGGATTTCCTGCCTCTCCCTCTGCCTCTCTATCCATCCTCTTCTCTTCTCCTCCATGGATTGTTCTTTACCAGCTCCTTCAGGACCAAGATTCCCCAGGGTTCCACCCAGTCCTGCCTGCCCTTCTGCACCTTCTCCCTAGATGGGCTCTCCCACACCTCCTCTCATCCATCACCTAGAAGCTCATGACTCACTCCTGTGTCTCCAGTCCAGACATCTTTCCTGAGCTCTAGATCCTCATTTGCAGCTGCCTTCCAGGAGATACACAAACACCTCTTCGCTTAAAACCTCAGCTTGTCCGAGCTCAATCTGCCCCTTCCCATTCTTTAATCTTCCTATCTCAGCAGACAGCAACACTGTTTTCCTCTCTTCACTAGACAGAAACTGTGGAATCACCTTTGAACACCCATATTCTCCTCATCTCAGGGTCACCAAATCCTGACGGCACCCTCAGAAACATCTCCTCGACCAGGCTCTCTTCTCCACTCTTCTGTCACTACCCGAGTCCAGAGCATTTCATCTCCTGTGGGCTCTGGCAGTAGCTTCCTCATTGGTCTCCCTGGCCCGGCTCTCTCGGGTACATCACCAACCTTGCCAGCAGAGAGCTAGCTGGCTAGGAAGCACTCTGGCCACACACGGACTACTTGTTGCCCACAGAGAACTTCTTCGAAGCAGGACCGCAACCTCAAACAAGATGAGCTCCTGCCCTCGAGGGGCTCAGAGTCTGAAGACGGCACCAAACAAGCAATAATCATAGATGGGGCCAGGTGGTGGTGGGGGAAGTACAAACTGTGAAGGGAACAAATAAGAGGGCATCTGATCTAGCGAAGGATCAGAGGAGACTAAGATGAAAGCCGAGCAGGAGGTAACCAGGCACAACGTTGTCGGTGGGCGCTGCGAGGGGAGGAGAATATCCTAAGATTATGAAGGAGCATTAAGAGAAACAGCGACCCCTGCCAGGAACTGAGAGGAGCCAAAAGTCAGAGGAAGAGCACCAAGGGACTGTGTCAAGCCTCCCAGTCCATGTTTACCCTCTCTTTCCAATTTACAATAATTGTAAGGAAAAAAAAATTTGTTTTAAATTTTGGCCTCTTTTATTTGTTTTTATGTACTTATTTTCATTCATCTTTATTCTTTGGCCTGTGTGGGCCTCCCGTTGCAGAGATCTCTCTCACTGCAGAACACTGGCTCTGGATGCATATGCTCCAGAGCACTGGCTTGTAATTGGACACACCAGTCCAGCTGCTCCACGGCACGTGGGACCTTCCCGTGCCAGGGATCAAATCGGTGCCCCTTGGATTTCTCTTTGGGGAAAAGGGGAAAGAAAAGGAACAGGGACCACACGCAAGAAAAATAGCAGAATGGTATTAGACTTCTTATTAGCAGCACTGCTTGCTTAGAAGAAAATGCAGTGATGTCTTCAAAGTTTGCAGTGAAAACTATTTTCAACCCAGAATCCTATACCAAAGGAAGCTGTCAATTAAACATAAAGGATTATAAAGAAATGTTCAGACATTTTAAAAAGTATGTTTGGGCTTCCCTGGTGGTCCAGTGGTTAAGGACACTGCCTTGCAGTGCAAGGGGCACCAGTTCAATCCCTGGCCTGGGAAGATCCCACATGCCGTGGAGCAGCTGAATCAATGTGAACTACAGAGCCAGAGCTCTAGAGCATGCGCCCAGAGGCCCAGGACACGCAACCTCTGGCCACACACGGACTACTTGTTGCCCACAGAGAACTTCTTCGAAGCAGGACCGCAACCTCAAACAAGATGAGCTCCTGCCCTCGAGGGGCTCAGAGTCTGAAGACGGCACCAAACAAGCAATAATCATAGATGGGGCCAGGTGGTGGTGGGGGAAGTACAAACTGTGAAGGGAACAAATAAGAGGGCATCTGATCTAGCGAAGGATCAGAGGAGACTAAGATGAAAGCCGAGCAGGAGGTAACCAGGCACAACGTTGTCGGTGGGCGCTGCGAGGGGAGGAGAATATCCTAAGATTATGAAGGAGCATTAAGAGAAACAGCGACCCCTGCCAGGAACTGAGAGGAGCCAAAAGTCAGAGGAAGAGCACCAAGGGACTGTGTCAAGCCTCCCAGTCCATGTTTACCCTCTCTTTCCAATTTACAATAATTGTAAGGAAAAAAAAATTTGTTTTAAATTTTGGCCTCTTTTATTTGTTTTTATGTACTTATTTTCATTCATCTTTATTCTTTGGCCTGTGTGGGCCTCCCGTTGCAGAGATCTCTCTCACTGCAGAACACTGGCTCTGGATGCATATGCTCCAGAGCACTGGCTTGTAATTGGACACACCAGTCCAGCTGCTCCACGGCACGTGGGACCTTCCCGTGCCAGGGATCAAATCGGTGCCCCTTGGATTTCTTTTTGGGGGAAAAAGGGGGAAAGAAAAGGAACAGGGACCACACGCAAGAAAAATAGCAGAATGGTATTAGACTTCTTATTAGCAGCACTGCTTGCTTAGAAGAAAATGCAGTGATGTCTTCAAAGTTTGCAGTGAAAACTATTTTCAACCCAGAATCCTATACCAAAGGAAGCTGTCAATTAAACATAAAGGATTATAAAGAAATGTTCAGACATTTTAAAAAGTATGTTTGGGCTTCCCTGGTGGTCCAGTGGTTAAGGACACTGCCTTGCAGTGCAAGGGGCACCAGTTCAATCCCTGGCCTGGGAAGATCCCACATGCCGTGGAGCAGCTGAATCAATGTGAACTACAGAGCCAGAGCTCTGTAGAGCATGCGCCCAGAGCTGGTGCTCTGCAGCAAGAGAGGCCACTGCAATGGGAGGCCCACACAGGCCAAAGAACAAAGACGGAAATGAAAGGCCAATAGAAGTGACCAAACAAAAACAAAAACAAAAGTATGTTTACCCCGTGCTGAGTGTGGGAGGGAGAAAGAAATATCCATGAGGTTAAGTAAAATTCCTCAGTCTTCAACTTGACTTAGAAGTTATAGTATGGATTTATAATGTATTTTTTCTCTTAAAAATGTATTTCCAGCTCTATCTACTGAAAAGGGCTAGAAAAATGACCAGTTCAGTAACAGTAAGAAATGATTTACTAGGGCTACCCTTGTGGCTCAGTGGATAAGAACCTGTCTGCCAATTCAGGAGACACAGGTTTGATCCCTGATCCGGAAAGATCCCACATACTACAGAGCAGCTAAACCCACACATCAACAAAGACCCAGCACAGCCAAAAATAAATAAATAAAAGTTTAAAAAAGAAAAAAAAGAAACGATTTACTCTAGGTCTAGGATAGGAAACACACAAGATGAAACTGAAACATTGTATCATTTCAGATATCAAGGAAGAATGAAACCAAGAGGGTCAGGAGCCAAGTGAACAAAGTTTCCACTGTCAAATAAGATACAATGTGAGCATCATTAAGCATAATAACTGTACTCATCTAAGATGTTTAAATTAATGAGTAAAAAGTTTAAACCTCACAGTCTGCCTTTGGAAGATGCTAGAGACCCATTATTATTTTTAAAGCATTGGTATATTTTTTTAATGTAGACTTTAATTCCAAATTATTATTATTATTATTATTATGCCTTTAAGTCATCATTTAAAAAAAATAAAAGGTAGAGTTAATTTTATTGTCACTTATCAGATGGCCGTTAGGTATATAGTCTTCATACTTGACCTTTCCTTTTTGGTAAATAAAAAAAAAAATTACAAGTTTTAAACAGCCAATGCCTGGCTGGTCATGTCTTCAGAAAACATGATTAGATTAGATTAATTCATTAATGGTGGCTTCAAGGTTTTCCTTATTAGCTCCAGAAAGTTCACCCACCTTCTGTCCCTTTTTAAAAAACTGAAAGATGGGCATGCACTTGACGTCACACTCTGCAACAACATCCTGACAGTCATCCACATCGACTTCGAGGAGCATCACATTGGAATACTTTTCAGAGAGAGAATGGAAGAAGGGCTTGATCATTTTGCAAGGCCCACACCACGTGGCTGAGAGGTCAACTACTACGAGTTTCTCTCCTGCACTGTGCAAGGCTTCCTGAAAAACGTACTTGCTCTCAATCTGCTTCACCATTTTGGCCGCTGGGGTCTGACGAACAACCTTATGGTAGAAGTGATAGAAGCGGATCCAAGGTGCTGGAGGAAGCTTCTTAAGTCATCATTTGTTTTTCATCCAGCTTTATTCTTTTGGCCTGTGTGGGCCTCCCATCGCAGTGGCCTCTCTCCTTGCAGAGCTCTGGCTCTGAGCACATGCGCTCCAGAGCGCTGGCTCCCAATTGAACACACCAGCCCAGTCGCTCTGTGGCACGTGGGATCTTCCCAGATCAGGAATTGAACTGGTGCCCCTTGCACTGCAAGATGGACCCTTTACCCACTGGACCAACAGGGAAGCCCCCCATTATTTTTAAAAATGGTAAAGAAAGGGAAAGTATTGATGGCAACAAAGTAATACTATATAGCACAGGGAACTCTGCTCAGTGTTGTGGATGGGAGGAGATTAGAGGAAAATGGACACAGGTATATGCATGGCTTAGCCCCTTCGCTCTCCACCTGAAATCATCACAATTTTGTTAATCAGCTATGCTCCAATATAAAATTAAAAGTTTTTAAAAGGGCTTCCCCAGTGGTCCAGTGGGTAAAGAGTCCGCCTTGCAGTACAAGGGGCACTGGTTGGATCCCTGGGCCCGGGATGATCGCACATGCCATGGGAGCGGCTGGACCAGTGTGTCCAGTTATGAGCCAGCGCTCTGCAGCACATGCACTCAGAGCTGGGGCTCTGCAAGGAGAGAGGCTACTGCAATGGGAGGCCCACACAGGCCAATAGATGAAAATAAATAAATGAAAGACCAATAAAAATGGCCAAAATTAGGGACTTCCCTGGTGGTCCAGTGGTTAAGACTCTGTGCTTCTGATTCAAGGGGCCCAGGTTCGATGCCTGGTCAGGGAACTAGATCCCACATGCCACAACTAAGACCCAGTGCAGCCAAATTAAGACAAACAAAGCAATAATTTAAAAAAAAAAAGTGGCCAAAATTTTAAAAAAAAGTTTTTAAAGAAAGCTCAACACACTAGGGATCAAAGGAAATTACCTCAACATAATAAAAGTCATAAATAAAAAATCCATACTTATACATATATTTCTTACAATTTATGAAAAAAAAAAGAAAAGAAAGGGAATTTATTAAACTTTTCCCATAGAAACCTCAGGGTAAGTCAATAGTAAATGAGGGAAAATTTCTAATATAGATATCTTCCAGCTAGTAAATGAAGGAGTGACAACATAACACCATGCTGTAATCCCCAATAAAATAATGGATCTAGGCAAGACTCAGCAATGACTGATGACATCATAAAAGAGGAAAGTAGGTGTGCTGTGCTTCCTTTTGGAAACACAAGATACCACCTAGGAAGGTGTAGCCACGATGATCAAACGTGAATGTGCTCAAGACTCTAGATGTAATTACTAATCCATAGGAAGTAAAGGATATGAAGGACTATGTTAAATGTCACAACAGGAATGCAAAAGAGCCAAGTCCAGATTGTAGGAAACTTACAAAACAAACAAACAAACAGAAGTTCTTTTTCAACAAATAAATTATAATGAAAACAGAGACAGGGGAACCATGGATTCAGAAAGACTCAAGAGACATATGAAACAGCTGTAATTGGATTCAGTTCAAACCAGCAGACATTTACATTAAAATTTGAATACTCACTGATTATTTGATGATGCTAAGAAATTATAGCTCATTTTAAAGTGTGTTAATAATATGGTGATAATGTTTTTTTTAATTTATTCATTTATTATTTTTGGCTATTCTGGGTTTTCACTGTGGCCTCAGGCTCTTCTCTAGTTGCAGGGAGTGGGGGCTACTCTCTAGTTGAGGTGAGCAGGCTTCTTGTTGTGGTGACTTCCCTTGTTGTGGAACTTGGGCTCTAGGGCACAAAGGCTCCATAGTTGTGGCTCCAAGGCTTTACAACACAGGCTCCATAGTTGTGGCTCACAGGCTTAGTTGCTCCGCAGCATGTGGGATCCTCCTGGATGAGGGTTGAACTTGTGTCTCCTGCATTGGCAGGCAAACTCTTTGACCACTGAGCTACCAGGGAAGTCCAGTGATAATGTTTTTTAAAAGAGGCCTTACTCTTTTAAATACTCAAGATGTATACTCAAATATTTACTAGTGATAAGATATCTGGAATTTGTTTCAAAATAACCTAGGAGTCATAGGAGGTGACTAGGAACATAGGCGAAACAAGAATGACCATGAGTCGACAACTACTGGAGCTGGGTGATGGGTATATGAGGGCTCATGTGTTATTTTATACCCCTTTATTGAAGTTTTTCATGACAAGAAGGTAAGGAGAAAATTACTGCCTAAGTATCTTCTCTTAGGAAGTTACCTGATAGCATGCTTCAGCCAGTGCCCAGGAAAGGAGAAAGGTCTGACACTCAGAAACAGTGCATCCAAGCCAGGTGAAAGTCCAGGGGGACCCCAGGATGAAAGCTGAGCACCGAGTAGCAAGCCGGGAGCCACCAGCCAGACTGACCAAGGGGCTCTTGGAGAGACGTTGCGAGGAGGGATCCCATAGGATGGAGACTGTGACTGGTGCCTTGGGAAACCCACGGAAGGTGCACAGGCATGTGGGCACATGCACGCACACACACACACACAGAGGCAGTTGTACTCCAAGAAAAACAAGCAAACAATAGACAAGAAAGGCAGGACTGAAGCAAAATGAAACATAGCACAGAGGTGAGCTGCAGTAAATGGGTTTTCATGATTATCATAAAAGTTTTAAAAATTGTTTTGCTTTTAGAATCAGCTTAAGAAAGAACTTATGGGGGAGTTTCCCTATTGGCGGAGTCTTTACCATGGAGCCAACAGAGAAAGCCCCCATAAGTTCTCCAGGCTGGAGATAATGGTAGCCTGATAAAGAAATAAAGACTAGTTGCAGGGAGTGGGGGCTACTCTCTAGTTGAGGTGAGCAGGCTTCTTGTTGTGGTGACTTCCCTTGTTGTGGAACTTGGGCTCTAGGGCACAAAGGCTCCATAGTTGTGGCTCCAAGGCTTTACAACACAGGCTCCATAGTTGTGGCTCACAGGCTTAGTTGCTCCGCAGCATGTGGGATCCTCCTGGATGAGGGTTGAACTTGTGTCTCCTGCATTGGCAGGCAAACTCTTTGACCACTGAGCTACCAGGGAAGTCCAGTGATAATGTTTTTTAAAAGAGGCCTTACTCTTTTAAATACTCAAGATGTATACTCAAATATTTACTAGTGATAAGATATCTGGAATTTGTTTCAAAATAACCTAGGAGTCATAGGAGGTGACTAGGAACATAGGCGAAACAAGAATGACCATGAGTCGACAACTACTGGAGCTGGGTGATGGGTATATGAGGGCTCATGTGTTATTTTATACCCCTTTATTGAAGTTTTTCATGACAAGAAGGTAAGGAGAAAATTACTGCCTAAGTATCTTCTCTTAGGAAGTTACCTGATAGCATGCTTCAGCCAGTGCCCAGGAAAGGAGAAAGGTCTGACACTCAGAAACAGTGCATCCAAGCCAGGTGAAAGTCCAGGGGGACCCCAGGATGAAAGCTGAGCACCGAGTAGCAAGCCGGGAGCCACCAGCCAGACTGACCAAGGGGCTCTTGGAGAGACGTTGCGAGGAGGGATCCCATAGGATGGAGACTGTGACTGGTGCCTTGGGAAACCCACGGAAGGTGCACAGGCATGTGGGCACATGCACGCACACACACACACACAGAGGCAGTTGTACTCCAAGAAAAACAAGCAAACAATAGACAAGAAAGGCAGGACTGAAGCAAAATGAAACATAGCACAGAGGTGAGCTGCAGTAAATGGGTTTTCATGATTATCATAAAAGTTTTAAAAATTGTTTTGCTTTTTAGAATCAGCTTAAGAAAGAACTTATGGGGGAGTTTCCCTATTGGCGGAGTCTTTACCATGGAGCCAACAGAGAAAGCCCCCATAAGTTCTCCAGGCTGGAGATAATGGTAGCCTGATAAAGAAATAGAGCAAAGATGGATTCAAGAATTAACAAAGAGGATGAGGAAGAGTCACAACAGAAGCCGAGGTGGGTGGCTGATGGTCCCTTTTATGGGGTCTGGGCAGGAGCGTTAGGGAAGACGACAACCAGCTAAGACACACTGGTTTGGGTTACTAGGGACCTGTGAGGTCCTTGACAGTCTGGCCCTAATCACTTTCTGTTTTGGCACTCACTCACCCCCAATCTCATCCTACTCTCTGGCCATCCTGAGCTTCCTGCTGTTCCACAAACTGACTCCTCTTCTGAGAATACCCTCCTCTTCCTTCTCAGCCTGCACAGTTTCTGGTCACTAGCACAAATACCTTGTCTTCTCAGAAAGCTTCTACCAGGGAGAAGCACTCCCTGCCCTGGGCACCCCAGGAGGCTAGCACATCTCTGTCTAGATTAAGCACATTCTCCTAAAGATCTCCATTCAGATGTCTATCTTTCCCACCAGGCTATGGCTTATAGCACAGAGGAACTCTCGCTTATTATGCTTTATATGTTTATCTCTTAAACTAGGAGTATGAAGATATTTCATCTTTGCCAACGCTCTTCACTTACTAATGATGACTGAAAATGACTCAAAGGGCTGAGGGCGGGCACTGCAACATGGTAGCGGGTTCCAGGAAAGAGAAAGTCTATCAGGGTGGAGGAGACAGAACCCAAGAGTTCAGTGAATGAACTAACAAGAAACACCCCTTCCCAAACAGGGTGAAAATACCCTGCTGGTCTACCTTCTTGTCACATAAAACACCTCCCAGAATGAGGAGCCTTCCACTGGGTCTGGATTCTGTTAAACTGCTGGGGAAGTTTTGCTCCCCAAATTTGACGTATATATTAGGACTCAACAACTGTGGTCATGGGTTTTGGTTGAGACACGCCTGGGGCAGATCATGTCACAGCACTGGGTTATCTGAGTGTTAGGGACTCGAGGAATGCTACTTAGGAATCTTCCCTCCCAGCAATGTTTGGATAAATCCTCCACTTGCTTCTGTCCTTCTGTGTTAGTTTTCTGGAGCCGCCATAACAAATTACCACAAACTGTATGGCTTAAAGCTTCAGACACGTGTTCTTTCACAGTTCTGGAGACCAGAAGTCTAAAGCCAAGATGCCGGGGATTCCTTGGTGGTCCAGTGGTTAGGACTCTGCACTTTCACTGAGGGCCCAGGGTTCCATTCCTGGTCAGGGAACTAAGATCCCACAATCTGTGTGGTGTGGCAAAAAATAAATAAATGAAAATAAATTCAAATTATCATCAGGCTGTAGTCCCCTGAAGGCTCTAGGGGAGAATCTTTCCTTAACTCTTCCAGTCTGGGGGGACTGCATCACTCCAATCTCTGCCTCGGTCTTCACATAGCCAGCCTTCTCCTCTTCTGCGACTTCTGTCTCTTATAAGGACACTTGTCATTGGACTCAGCACCCACCTGGATAATCCAGGATGTTCTCATCTTGATCCTTCATTATCATTGTGACTTTTAGGGCACATTCACAGGTTTCAGATATAGGCACATCTTTGTGTGTGGGGGTGGGAATCCAGGCTAGCACATCTCTGTCTAGATTAAGCACATTCTCCTAAAGATCTCCATTCAGATGTCTATCTTTCCCACCAGGCTATGGCTTATAGCACAGAGGAACTCTCGCTTATTATGCTTTATATGTTTATCTCTTAAACTAGGAGTATGAAGATATTTCATCTTTGCCAACGCTCTTCACTTACTAATGATGACTGAAAATGACTCAAAGGGCTGAGGTGGGCACTGCAACATGGTAGCGGGTTCCAGGAAAGAGAAAGTCTATCAGGGTGGAGGAGACAGAACCCAAGAGTTCAGTGAATGAACTAACAAGAAACACCCCTTCCCAAACAGGGTGAAAATACCCTGCTGGTCTACCTTCTTGTCACATAAAACACCTCCCAGAATGAGGAGCCTTCCACTGGGTCTGGATTCTGTTAAACTGCTGGGGAAGTTTTGCTCCCCAAATTTGACGTATATATTAGGACTCAACAACTGTGGTCATGGGTTTTGGTTGAGACACGCCTGGGGCAGATCATGTCACAGCACTGGGTTATCTGAGTGTTAGGGACTCGAGGAATGCTACTTAGGAATCTTCCCTCCCAGCAATGTTTGGATAAATCCTCCACTTGCTTCTGTCCTTCTGTGTTAGTTTTCTGGAGCCGCCATAACAAATTACCACAAACTGTATGGCTTAAAGCTTCAGACACGTGTTCTTTCACAGTTCTGGAGACCAGAAGTCTAAAGCCAAGATGCCGGGGATTCCTTGGTGGTCCAGTGGTTAGGACTCTGCACTTTCACTGAGGGCCCAGGGTTCCATTCCTGGTCAGGGAACTAAGATCCCACAATCTGTGTGGTGTGGCAAAAAATAAATAAATGAAAATAAATTCAAATTATCATCAGGCTGTAGTCCCCTGAAGGCTCTAGGGGAGAATCTTTCCTTAACTCTTCCAGTCTGGGGGGACTGCATCACTCCAATCTCTGCCTCGGTCTTCACATAGCCAGCCTTCTCCTCTTCTGCGACTTCTGTCTCTTATAAGGACACTTGTCATTGGACTCAGCACCCACCTGGATAATCCAGGATGTTCTCATCTTGCGATCCTTCATTTAATTACATTTGTGAAGATGCCTTTTCCAAGTACGGTCACATTCACAGGTTTCAGATATAGGCACATCTTTGTGTGTGGGGGGGTGGGAATCCACTATTCAACCCACTACATCTTCTGAACGGAAAATAACAAAGAGGACATAGAATTGGTAACTGAGATATAAACAATTTGCCTTAATGGCGACATACACAATGTCCTTTAAAAACTTAGACTGAATAGTGAAAAACTACCACAAAGCAGCAGCCGCAGGCCAGCCGAATCCTAAACAACAACATTAACATGATTGTTCTTGTCTTCCCTGTCGCAGCCACACAGAAGGCTCTGTGCGGACTGTGGTCTTATTGTCTCTCCCCTGGAAACTTTCTAAGGCCCAGTATGTTGCGCTCCGAGGACACTAGAACACTGTGACATTATGCCAAAATTTTCCAGTTAAAAAAGAAAGGATTATTTTGCCCAGGAAATTCTATCATCACTGCCAAAGAAGGGTCGATGGAGGAGGAAGAAGAGAGGAAGGAACACAGCGCCATGCCTGAAGAGCCAAGTTGCAGATGCCAGCCTTTGTCCACTGAGACAGAAACCTTCCATGGTTTGCATTTTAGAGACTGGGTGGGGGGGAAGCAGACCCTCTCCTCTCATTAAGCACCCCGAGCTCCTCCACAGTTTTGTTCCTTGTTCTTGCTCCAGCCAGGCTGTCTGAAACTGAAATCCTGCAAGAATAGCACAGGTGTGTGTGCTGTTTTCCAGGCTGAAATCACTGGGAAGATAATGCAAAGAATATTTCTGGTTAAAGCCAAGATGCCGGGATCTGGCAACTTTCACTGAGGGCCCAGGGTTCCATTCCTGGTCAGGGAACTAAGATCCCACAATCTGTGTGGTGTGGCAAAAAATAAATAAATGAAAATAAATTCAAATTATCATCAGGCTGTAGTCCCCTGAAGGCTCTAGGGGAGAATCTTTCCTTAACTCTTCCAGTCTGGGGGGACTGCATCACTCCAATCTCTGCCTCGGTCTTCACATAGCCAGCCTTCTCCTCTTCTGCGACTTCTGTCTCTTATAAGGACACTTGTCATTGGACTCAGCACCCACCTGGATAATCCAGGATGTTCTCATCTTGCGATCCTTCATTTAATTACATTTGTGAAGATGCCTTTTCCAAGTACGGTCACATTCACAGGTTTCAGATATAGGCACATCTTTGTGTGTGGGGGGGTGGGAATCCACTATTCAACCCACTACATCTTCTGAACGGAAAATAACAAAGAGGACATAGAATTGGTAACTGAGATATAAACAATTTGCCTTAATGGCGACATACACAATGTCCTTTAAAAACTTAGACTGAATAGTGAAAAACTACCACAAAGCAGCAGCCGCAGGCCAGCCGAATCCTAAACAACAACATTAACATGATTGTTCTTGTCTTCCCTGTCGCAGCCACACAGAAGGCTCTGTGCGGACTGTGGTCTTATTGTCTCTCCCCTGGAAACTTTCTAAGGCCCAGTATGTTGCGCTCCGAGGACACTAGAACACTGTGACATTATGCCAAAATTTTCCAGTTAAAAAAGAAAGGATTATTTTGCCCAGGAAATTCTATCATCACTGCCAAAGAAGGGTCGATGGAGGAGGAAGAAGAGAGGAAGGAACACAGCGCCATGCCTGAAGAGCCAAGTTGCAGATGCCAGCCTTTGTCCACTGAGACAGAAACCTTCCATGGTTTGCATTTTAGAGACTGGGTGGGGGGGAAGCAGACCCTCTCCTCTCATTAAGCACCCCGAGCTCCTCCACAGTTTTGTTCCTTGTTCTTGCTCCAGCCAGGCTGTCTGAAACTGAAATCCTGCAAGAATAGCACAGGTGTGTGTGCTGTTTTCCAGGCTGCACTCACCTCCACTTGATCAACATCTGGGAAGATAATCAGAAGTTTACAGTTAGATAACTCAGGGAAGGCAGCCCTCTCCACAGCCTCACTCCTAGCTTCTGAAATGACAGGTATTAAACATGGTAACCTGCTGTAACATACCTGAGTTGCTTAGGGGCTCTCACGCCAAGGCGAGTGTTGGGGATGTAGACCGTCCCCTCTGGCTCCATTTTTAAAAAGGAAGAGTCAGAGGGATGAAAGTCACTATCATATGACAAACCGTTACTGTTTTGTCAGTATCGACAGTTACTGAACACACTGAATAACTACTGAATAGCTGCTGTAGACAGTGCCCTCTAGCTCCATTCTTAAAAAAGAAAAATCAAAGCAATGAAAGTCACTATTATGTAACAAACTGTGGTCATTTTATCATTATCAATATTAACTGAATACAGAGCTATATCCCAACTGATAAGGACATGATATTCTTGCCCTCTGGAGCCTGAGCCATTGTGGGCACAGGCAGATGAAAAAAGACCTATATAATCCTTGCTTTCAGTTCGTGTTGCCAGTACTGTATTGATACCTAGATAAATAAGACCAGTATTGTTAATGACTTCTTCCCCAGACCACACAGCCTCAGAGGTACAGTTCATCTTCCTGTTTCTTGCTCGTTGTTCAATGATACCAATTATTATTCTGAGGGCTGTTAATAAAATTGTTCAATATTTACTTAGCTGATGGTCTCAAAGCGGCAAGCAAGCAGATGTCCTGATGACCTGGAACTAGCCCCTTGGCTGCCTGCCCGCCCCATCCCCACCCCTCGTTGCTCCCTCTGTTCCACTGACCTCAGCTAGACTCCCTCCTCAACACATTCTCTCTAGAAGGGAGGGTCTCCCTCAACACATAACTTTCAGCCTTTTCATATAACTTACTTCAAATTATTATATTTTCAGCTTCTCTGTTCATGAGCTTTTAGAAACAGTGAGTAGGGAGCTGGATTAGTTGGTCCCTAAGGATTCTTTTTACCTTTACCCATGTTGCCACATGGAAGATAAGAAAAACACGGTGTGCTTTTACAATAAGAGTTTAGGGAAGGGCTGAGCTTTTTCTACCTGTCCATCTCTGAAGCCAGATGTTATTGGCAGATTTCACATTTTCAAACATGTGGTACTGCCACCTCCAAGCCCATCTGAGTGAGTTACCATAATGGACTGGAAGGCTGGCTTCTGGGTTGCTGATTTGTCTCCCCTGACCTAAGCAGGGGCTCTATTCTACAATTAAGAAAATGGTTAAAACAGCATTTTGCAGGCTTCTCAAACTAAGCCCTCCTAATTTAGACACTGGCCCAGGTTAAAGCCCCAAAAGGTCTCTCCAGGGATTTAAAACGAAAACAAATTCAAGTTAAAGCTTGGCTATGAGAATAAAACAGGCCAAGAAGGGATGACGAAGGCAGCAAGGGGCATCCTCTCATGCAATGGCTGGCCAGGACACAGCTCTCCATAGGCCAATGCCCTCTAGCTCCATTCTTAAAAAAGAAAAATCAAAGCAATGAAAGTCACTATTATGTAACAAACTGTGGTCATTTTATCATTATCAATATTAACTGAATACAGAGCTATATCCCAACTGATAAGGACATGATATTCTTGCCCTCTGGAGCCTGAGCCATTGTGGGCACAGGCAGATGAAAAAAGACCTATATAATCCTTGCTTTCAGTTCGTGTTGCCAGTACTGTATTGATACCTAGATAAATAAGACCAGTATTGTTAATGACTTCTTCCCCAGACCACACAGCCTCAGAGGTACAGTTCATCTTCCTGTTTCTTGCTCGTTGTTCAATGATACCAATTATTATTCTGAGGGCTGTTAATAAAATTGTTCAATATTTACTTAGCTGATGGTCTCAAAGCGGCAAGCAAGCAGATGTCCTGATGACCTGGAACTAGCCCCTTGGCTGCCTGCCCGCCCCATCCCCACCCCTCGTTGCTCCCTCTGTTCCACTGACCTCAGCTAGACTCCC
Source organism: Tragulus kanchil (assembly GCA_022376925.1). Taxonomy (NCBI): domain Eukaryota; kingdom Metazoa; phylum Chordata; class Mammalia; order Artiodactyla; family Tragulidae; genus Tragulus; species Tragulus kanchil. The sequence goes on along the minus strand of JAIOJX010000029.1, from coordinate 47,043,979 downwards.
TCCTCAACACATTCTCTCTAGAAGGGAGGGTCTCCCTCAACACATAACTTTCAGCCTTTTCATATAACTTACTTCAAATTATTATATTTTCAGCTTCTCTGTTCATGAGCTTTTAGAAACAGTGAGTAGGGAGCTGGATTAGTTGGTCCCTAAGGATTCTTTTTACCTTTACCCATGTTGCCACATGGAAGATAAGAAAAACACGGTGTGCTTTTACAATAAGAGTTTAGGGAAGGGCTGAGCTTTTTCTACCTGTCCATCTCTGAAGCCAGATGTTATTGGCAGATTTCACATTTTCAAACATGTGGTACTGCCACCTCCAAGCCCATCTGAGTGAGTTACCATAATGGACTGGAAGGCTGGCTTCTGGGTTGCTGATTTGTCTCCCCTGACCTAAGCAGGGGCTCTATTCTACAATTAAGAAAATGGTTAAAACAGCATTTTGCAGGCTTCTCAAACTAAGCCCTCCTAATTTAGACACTGGCCCAGGTGAAAGCCCCAAAAGGTCTCTCCAGGGATTTAAAAAGAAAACAAATTCAAGTTAAAGCTTGGCTATGAGAATAAAACAGGCCAAGAAGGGATGACGAAAGGCAGCAAGGGGCATCCTCTCATGCAATGGCTGGCCAGGACACAGCTCTCCATAGGCCAAGTTTCCTGGTCCCTACTGAGCAACCAAGCAACAGTCTGGGGAGTTTGAGAAGTAGCCTGAACAGTGAATCACAGATACGAAAACTCAGAAGTAAAGGATCTGGCATTCGTCACTAAGATTTAGAAATAAAATCCCTTTGACATCTGAGAGGACGGGCTTAGCAAGTCATAGGCATGAGAAAAGAAAAAAAAAAAAGAGGCCCTTCTTGCTTCCCCTGGGCAGTTAAGCAAGAACAGAACATAATTTGTTTCCAAAGGGAGGACTGTGAAAGCTTGATATCTGGACAAAGTCCCTTTACAGCCTTTCTGTAAAGAGCCTCATGCCTCTGGCGCTCCTGCCTACTGCCGCCCCAGACACTCCTCATCCTCAAAAGTGACAAAGCGCTGGTGAGACTACAGGGGGCAGAGCAGACAGGCTGTGGCGGGCTAAACCTAACGGAAGGGGTCTGTTGAAGCCAAGCCAAGACAGTTGCAAACATAAAGCCTCTCCTACAGCTCTCTATGGGGCTCAGAGCACAGTTTGGGTTGCAATAGGCAATGGAACTTAACAATGTAACATAACATCATGTAATATAGCTATGAAGGATTTTAATTATACATTGATTTAATAATGTGGCTTTAAAAATACAAAGGGGGGACTTCCCTGGTGGTCCAGTGGGTAAGCACATCGCCTTGCAGTGCAAGGGGCGCCGGTTCGATCCTGGGCCTGGGAAGATCCCACATGCCGCGGAGCGGCTGGACTGATGTGTATAATTACCGAGCCAGAGCTCTGGAGCGCATGCGCCCAGAGCCAGTGCTCTGCGACAACAGAGGCCACTGCGATGGGAGGCCCACACGGGCCAAAGAACAAAGATGGATGAAAATAGATAAATGAAACACCAATAGAAGGGGCCCGCCCACCCCCCTCCCTCCCCCTACCCCCCCAAGAAAAAAATGCAAAGGGCTCTTTTGCCCTGACCTCCTCCAAACTGAAGATACTGAGATAGGAACAAAATGTCCTTCTTATTGCTTTCTCTCATTTTCAAAACACATTATAGAATTTTATCCTTGCTACAAATACACATTTCATATTTGATTTTCCTAATGTTTACTGGCAAACTGTTGGATCACGAGAAGAATTGATTCAGTGGCCTCAATGGTAGCAGGGCACCAAAATTTAAAAGCAGCCTGGGGAACTGGGTGTCAAAAAAAAAAAAAAGGATGTCATTGGCATTCTCATCCTAATGTAGTTTCAAACTGTAAACTAATCACTTAAAATATTAAAGCAGAGTATGGTCAGAGGCACAACTATAAATTACATAAGGTAGATTTTTATTTGATGACTTCTTCCCTAATTTATTAAATGTACAGAACATCAATTTAAGTACTGGGTGATCCAATTTTGCATGGTAAATGAGCATGAGCTTTGGAATCAGATAGTCTGGGTATGAGTTTGGGCTCAGCCAATTATTCACTGTGACCTTGGGCACATTTCTCTGTATAGCTCAGAGCCTGAAGCCTGTTAAGCACTGTCAATAAACTTTGCTTGTACCAGCAATTCAGTATAAGCAAAGTATTTAATCCCTGTCTATTCTTAGTGATCATAGTCAGAATGAATTCAAACCATATAAATCAATCATCATCTTTAACAGGGGAATTTCCTCCCTCCTTCCCTTGCAGAGAGGGGGCAATAACAAAATTCCAAGTTGATTGAGGCTCCACTACCTACAAGATCATAGAAATTACTTTTTTCAAAGGACCCAGCAATTTGTTCTACAAAAGCTAAGAAAATAAAATATAAAAGTTAATGAAATGAAAACTGCAACAAAGGAAAAGTGATTTTAAAAATGAAAACCAGGAAGGTAAGGTAAGTTCTCCTCCTGAAACATCTTTGTCATCCATCTTTATCTTTCTGCCCTGGCTGGATGACTCTCACCAGCTCTCACAGCAGCCCTGTCATAACTCTCCAGGGTCTCCTGCTCCACCTGTTCCCCACAGAAACCCTGGTTACAACATGGAGAAAGGAAGTGTTAGTTATGGAACAATGAGTGGTCTGATTCTGTGTAGAATGGTATATATGGCTGTTTATATACCTATGGATGTAAACAGAAAACCTCACGGAATAAACCAAAATGTCTTAATAGTGGTTGCCTAATGTGTAATCTGTTCTTTACATATTTTGGAAACTACTGAGAATTGGGAAAGCACAGCAATTAATTTCATAATGAGGAAATAATTAAGGCTACATTTTAAAAAGAAGATAGTTTTCAATGGCATCCTACTGCAAAGAGGATAAAGTCCAAAGTAGCATATAAAGCCTTCTATCCATGACTCCAGATCACTTTTTCAAATATTATCTTCTTCTGTGTGTCTGGCACATATCCTAGATGGAAAACACACTAGACAATCTTTAACCTGAATTCAGCTTCCTGAGTCCAACTTCCAAGCCCTTCCTTATCCTGTTCTCATAGCCTGTGTCGTGAAGGCTTTTCCAGGTGCCTCTCAGAATCAGCCTTCTAGAAAGCATTCATTTCATTTGAATATGTAACACCATCAATTGTGTTTTTCTCTCCATTAAGTAATAAACTCTCCAAACACAGGTTGTATCTTCTTCCCAGAAGACCTGGCTCACTGCCTTGCACTCAAAGATCCCCAATTCACTGAAATAAATTACAAAAGAGTGAGGAAGATGATACATTTCCAGCAGTTGCAGAAGACTCAACAGAAGAGGGGATTTGAGCTGGGTTAAAGAAGGGGAAATATTTAGAAGGGAAATGATAGCTAATTACAGTTATAATTTCAGGGTAAAAATACAAGGACTTTTCCCAAGGGCATTGTTGTCATTCTGCTGTAGACTGCTTGATGCTATGGAGTAAACTGAAGCTAAAAGTTTTCCTTTGGGGGCCTCCTTGATGGCTCAGTGGTAAAGAATTCACCTGCCAATGTGGGAGACACAGGTTCGATTCCTGATCCAGGAAGATCCCACATGCTGCAGAGCAACTAAGCCCATGAGCCACAACTATGGAGCCTGTGCTCTAGAGCCTCTGAGTCGCAACTATTGAGCCCAAGTGCTGCAACTACTGAAACCCTACCGTGCCCTAGAGCCCGAATTCCACAACAAGAGATGTCACTGCAACAAGAAGCCTGCTCACCTCAACTAGAGAGTAGACCCCACTGCCTACAATTAGAGAAGAGCCTGCAGCAGAAGTGAAAACCCAGAATAACCAAAAATATATAAATAAATAAAAATTTAAAAAAAAAAGGTTTCCTTTGAAAGGGAGATGAACCTTCTTATTTTTCACTTTTATGCTTAAGTTAAAAGGGATACAATTTGCAATTAAAGACTAGTTGTCTAAAACTGAAAAGTGCCATCAGAAAACAAAATTAAATGACAGAGTGGGAGAATATTTACAACATATATAATAAAGGATTAAAAACTACATATCAACAAGAAAATATGGGTAAATGGAAAAAAGAGCAAGTTCCAAAAGAACAAATCAAAGACAATAAATAAGAGGGAAAAAGTTTAACATATTAGTAATAAAATAAATGGAATTTAGAATGAGATACAATTTTTTTTTTTTTTTTTTGCTTTTCAAAATGACAAACTAAAAGATACTATTCAAAGTCAGTGAGGGAAAGACAAGGCAATTTCCTGGGACTGTAACTTCTCTAAAAAACAAGTTAGGAAAAAGTCTCCAAGGGACTTCCCTAGTGGTCCAGTGATTAAGAATCTGCCTGCCAAGGCAGATTTCACATGCTGTGGAGCAACTAAGCCCATGCACCACAACTACTGAGCCTGTGTTCTAAAGCCCATGAGCTGTAACTACTGAGCCCATGTGCCACAACTACTGAAGCAAGCTTGCTCTGGAGCTTTTGCTCTGCAACAAGAGAAGCCACTGCAATGAGAAGCCAAACACCAAAACAAGAGAAAGCCTGTGCAGCAACAAAGACCAAGCATAGCCAAAGTTAGCTAATTAATTAAAGAATAATAGTAATGGCTATATGACTACTAACAATTTGAGTATTTTACTGTGAGCCAAGTATGTTCTACATGTTTTACGTTTACTTTCCATAGAACCCTCACAACAATCTGATGAGATTTTAAGTGTAATTACTGGCATTCCCCCCACTTTAAGATAAGAAAATTCAGACACAGAGAGGTCAAGCAAGTAGCTTAGGGTAGAGCTAGGGACTCAAGGGTGGAATTTTGACTCCAGAGTCTTGCTCTCTTTAACTATCATAGTGGCTGGGGTTATATATTTGTAGTGCTGTGTTTGCAAATTAAGAAATTGAGGGCTTCCATGGTGGCTCAATGGTAAAGAATCTGCTTGCCAATGCAGGCAACACAGGTTCGATCTCTGGTCTGGGAAGATCCCACAGGTCACAAAGCACATGCTAAGTTGCACAACTATTGAACCTGTGCTATAGAGCCTGTGCTCCACAATCACAGAAGCCACTGAATTGAGAAGCCCGAGTACAGGAACTAGAGAGCAGCCCCTGCTCTGTGCAACTAGAGAAAAGCTGGCACATCAGTGAAGACCTAGCACAGCCAATAAGTAAATAAAGCTATTTATAAAAAAGAAAGAAAGAAACTGATTCCACCTCTGCCCTGGCTGGCTCCTCTGCTGAGAAACCTTCTTCTCGTAACTACAAAATCCTTGATCCCTTCAAGGGCCTTCACGGTGAGTCCTATCCTGAACATAGGGTTCAAGCTTGCAACCTTCCCGTCTATTTTACTCTGATTCATTTTTTCTATAGCATTTCTTTAGCATCACATACATTTTGCAGATTCCTCTTTGTTCCTCCTTGACAGGGAAGCCTGGCTTGCTGCAGTCCATGGGGTCACAAAGAGTTGTATGTGAGGCGACTTAACAACTGAACAACAACAACCTTCCTCCCCACCCCACCATAGGAGCGCCACTGGATCAGGGGTTTTTATCTGTTTTTCTAAGCCATGTATCACAATCTGAAGTACTGGGCACAAACTATGTAGACAGAAAAAAACTGTGGAGGGAGTGAATTTTTAAAAACAGCATGATTTCAATTTTACCTTCTTATTTTAAAGCACAAAAAAAAAAAAATAAAAAGAAATCAGAGCTTCCCTGGTAGATCAGTGATGAAGAGTTCACCTGCCAATGCAGGAGACACAGGTTCAATCCCTGATCCAGGAAGATCCACATGCTGCAGAGCAACTAAGTCTGTGAGCCACAACTATGCGGCCTGTGCTCTAGAGCCTCGGAGGCGCAACTCTTGAGCCCAAGTGCCGCAACTACTGAAGCCTGTGTGCCGCAGAGGCGGAGTTCTACAACAAGAGAAGTCACCACAACAAGAAAGCTGCTCACCTCAACTAGAGAGTAGCCCCCATACCCCGCAACTAGAGAAAAGCCTGTGGCCGCAGTGAAAACCCAGAATAGCCAAAAATAAACAAATAAAATAGAATGCATTTCTCTAAAAAATATACAAATAATGCATAAACATGTATACACATATGTAAGGGGGAGGGAGAAGAGAAATAGTCAAAATGTTAATGGTGATTTCAAGTGACGTGGTGCCTTATTTATGTTTTCCTGTGGTTTTATTCCCCCAACTCGATGTGAAAGTGTACTATTCTATCATAACAAAATTGTTTTCTAAAACGTCTCCTCTAAATCTCGGGTGACATACATCGCCACGCACGGTGAATGGTCCGCAAGTAGCATGAAGCCATTTTTCCGGAATCAACGATTCAAGAGGCCCTGATGGTCCTTAAATAAATTGTTGGTTTAAGCAATCGCCCGGTATTTTGTGGCGGTTAAACGTTTCTTACAGGACTAAGAAACCTTGCTTCCCTGGTCGATCGCGGCATCTCCGGAGCACACGCCCACCTAGCAACCGGGAGCGCAGCCGAAGCCTGGCACTGCGCCTTTAATTCCCGGGTTGGGAGGGGCGGTGGAGAATTTCCGCTCTCTTACTCCCACCGCGGCCCCGGTGGCAGCTGTCACCTGTAAGGCGAGCACCGCGCACGGGGATGGAGCCCGGCGCGCACTGGTCAGAACATAAAGGCAGAAACCTACCCCGAAGCCTGGGGGCCCCGCGGGGCGGCGGGGGGCGCGCGCCGCGGCCCCCAGCTTCTCCCTCCGGGAGACTCCCGGGCCCCGCGGCGCTGGCATGACCGAGGTCCAGCTTCGGGGACACGCCCGCCACGCCTGGGTGGAAAGGATCGGGTGAGCCTGGCCGCGGCCGACCTGACGCCCGGAGCCCCGGCTGCAGCGCCTCCCCGCCGGCGCCGCGACGTCCGCCTGCCCGGGTCGGCGGGAGGGGGCGGCCCGGCCCCGCCGCGCCGCGGGGACTGGCCATGGCGCTGGCCGCGGCCGCCGCCGCCGCGGCCGCCGGGGTGAGCCAGGCGGCGGTGCTGGGCTTCCTGCAGGAGCACGGGGGCAAGGTGCGCAACTCCGAGCTGCTGAGCCGCTTCAAGCCGCTGCTGGACGCCGGCGACCCGCGCGGCCGCGCCGCCCGCAGGGACCGGTTCAAGCAGTTCGTCAACGACGTGGCCGTGGTGAAGGAGCTCGACGGCGTCAAATTCGTGGTGCTGAGGAAGAAGCCGCGGCCCCGCGACGGGCCCGAGCCCCGGCCCAGCTGCTTCCCCGGCGCCCCGCCGTCGAAGGCCACCTCTGTCCCGCAGGAGCAAAGCGCGGCCTCGGGGGCTCCCCCCTTGGCCTCGGCACAGACCGGTTCCTCGGCGGCAGAACCAACTGAGGACGCGGCCGCGCCATCGGAGCCGCAGGACGCCCCGGGGGCTCCGGCCACAGAGTCCACTCGGGGGCTGCTCTTGGACCCGGCCTGCCAGGCAGAGGTGCCCTCGGGCCCCCAGATTCCAGCCTTTGAGCCCTCCGAGGGACTCCCTGCAGACGTGGCCCCACCGTCCACCGCACCGTCGGGGGCACCCTCGCCCCGCGCAGAACCTCCAGGCCCGGAACCTGCGCCTGGGCTGACCAACGGGCCGCCACCGGCCCCTCCGCGCCCGCCGCCTCAAAAGCCCTGCATGCTGCCCGTGCGCTGCGTCCCGGGGCCCCCGGCGCTGCGGATCCGGGCGGAGGAGCAGGGCCTGCGCCGGCAGCGGTCGGAAGAGCCCAGCCCGCGGAGCTCCCCGCTGCTGCTGCGGCGGCTCTCGGTGGAGGAGGCGGGCCTGGGCCTCGGCCTGGGCTCTGGCCGCTCCCCTCACCTGAGGCGCCTGTCGCGCGCCGGTCCGCGCCTGCTGAGCCCCGACACTGAGGAGGCGCCCGCTGCCCCGCCGCCGTCCGCCGTGCCCCTGGAGCCGGCCGAACACGAGTGGCTGGTGCGGGCGGCCGGGGGCCGCTGGACCCACCAGCTGCACGGGCTTCTGCTGCGCGACCTCGGCCTGGCCGCCAAACGCGACTTCATGTCTGGTTTCACGGCCCTGCACTGGGCCGCCAAAAGCGGCGACCTGGAGATGGTGCAGCAGCTGGTGGAGGTCGCGCGACGGGGAGGCGCGCGGGTCGACGTGAACGCGCGCTCGCACGGCGGCTACACGCCGCTGCACTTGGCGGCCCTGCACGGCCACGAGGACGCGGCGGTGCTGTTGGTGGTCCGCCTCGGGGCGCAGGTGCACGTGCGTGACCACAGCGGCCGGCGCGCCTACCAGTACCTGCAGCCCGGCGCCTCGTACGCGCTGCGTCGCCTGCTGGGCGACCCTGGCCTGCGAGGCCCTGCCGAGCCCGATGCTGCTGGTGGTGGTGGTAGTTTGGCGGCCAGGCGCCCGGTGCAGGTGGCGGCCACCATCCTCAGTTCCACCACTAGCGCGTTTCTGGGCGTCCTGGCCGACGACCTGATGCTCCAGGATCTGGCTCGAGGCATGAGGAAGTCGAGCTCCTTAAGCAAATTCTTGGGGGCCTCGCCCATGGCTCCTCGTAAAAAGACGAAGATCCGCAGCACTCTGCCAGCCTTTTCAGAAATCTCTCGTCGACCCACTCCGGGGCCCTTGGCTGGTCTGGTGCCCAGCCTACCCCCAGCAACCTGACGGTTGCCAGGGTTAGAGACTTGGTTGCGCGAATCAGTCCTGCCTCTCGCAATCACAGCCTGCCCGAGACGGCGGTCCAACAGCTTCGGCTCCATCTTGTCTCCAGCTTTCTCCACTGCGGCCTGTTTTACCCAGGTGGGCCTTTGCCTCCAGCTTCTGTCTGAAGCTTGGTCCTTCTCCAGAGATGGGATTCAAGATCTCAGTGAGAGCCTCCTGTGAAGAACTCTGAAAATCTGGCTTGAACTTTGGAGATTTGAAGTTTAGGATCAAAGGGTCGGGGGCAGCAGCTGGTCTGGCCCCTGAATGATTTAACCCAATGCCTCTGCATCTACATACTCCCAAAGCAGAATCAGAGCCTGGTGTGATGAAGGATTATTTGTCAGCTTTAAGATATGTAGTGCTTTTGTAACTTGATGCTCTTAATCCTGTTTTTAAGTTGAAATGAGGTAAAACAACTTTCATAAAATAACCTTTTGAAATTATATTTTTCCAAAAGGCTAATTTTCAATCTTTTGCTAAATATTTTGGAATTTTCTTTTAAAAAAAAAATGATCAAGATCTAAAGGAAATTAGTCCCAACCAACAAAACCTTTGTTTCGAATGGTATCTACCTCATTTTAGGCAATCAAGATTCTAGAGAGTCTTGAACACAGAAAGTGACCATTGTGAATGTAATTAATTTCAGTTGCACTGTGAATACTAAATATTAGAAAACAAGTGCATCTTGGGAGTAAAAGTGATTTAACAATGAAAGAAAAGAGACATTTTTGGCAAATACTTTTAATTTGTGGTTCTCTTTATGGTGAAATAATAAACTTGTATTTTTGGCACTGGTGGCTGACTACTTTGATATGGCATGAATATTTAATTTTTAAAACTATGATTTATTTGTGAATTGCACCATTGTGCCATGTTTCTGAATCTGTGGTTTTCAAATCCAGCTGAGCCTTTCAGTGCAGTAGGTGAACATTTAAAGAAAAAAAAGTCATAGTGTAATACCTGAGAAATAACTGGTTAAATACTAAAAGATACAATTGAGGAGCAACTGTTTTATACAAAAGTTTTGTACAAGCAAAACTTATATGGTATAGCCTACCCCCAGCAACCTGACGGTTGCCAGGGTTAGAGACTTGGTTGCGAATCAGTCCTGCCTCTCGCAATCACAGCCTGCCCGAGACGGCGGTCCAACAGCCGGCTCCATCTTGTCTCCAGCTTTCTCCACTGCGGCCTGTTTTACCCAGGTGGGCCTTTGCCTCCAGCTTCTGTCTGAAGCTTGGTCCTTCTCCAGAGATGGGATTCAAGATCTCAGTGAGAGCCTCCTGTGAAGAACTCTGAAAATCTGGCTTGAACTTTGGAGATTTGAAGTTTAGGATCAAAGGGTCGGGGGCAGCAGCTGGTCTGGCCCCTGAATGATTTAACCCAATGCCTCTGCATCTACATACTCCCAAAGCAGAATCAGAGCCTGGTGTGATGAAGGATTATTTGTCAGCTTTAAGATATGTAGTGCTTTTGTAACTTGATGCTCTTAATCCTGTTTTTAAGTTGAAATGAGGTAAAACAACTTTCATAAAATAACCTTTTGAAATTATATTTTTCCAAAAGGCTAATTTTCAATCTTTTGCTAAATATTTTGGAATTTTCTTTTAAAAAAAAAATGATCAAGATCTAAAGGAAATTAGTCCCAACCAACAAAACCTTTGTTTCGAATGGTATCTACCTCATTTTAGGCAATCAAGATTCTAGAGAGTCTTGAACACAGAAAGTGACCATTGTGAATGTAATTAATTTCAGTTGCACTGTGAATACTAAATATTAGAAAACAAGTGCATCTTGGGAGTAAAAGTGATTTAACAATGAAAGAAAAGAGACATTTTTGGCAAATACTTTTAATTTGTGGTTCTCTTTATGGTGAAATAATAAACTTGTATTTTTGGCACTGGTGGCTGACTACTTTGATATGGCATGAATATTTAATTTTTAAAACTATGATTTATTTGTGAATTGCACCATTGTGCCATGTTTCTGAATCTGTGGTTTTCAAATCCAGCTGAGCCTTTCAGTGCAGTAGGTGAACATTTAAAGAAAAAAAAGTCATAGTGTAATACCTGAGAAATAACTGGTTAAATACTAAAAGATACAATTGAGGAGCAACTGTTTTATACAAAAGTTTTGTACAAGCAAAACTTATATGGTATCCATTTTCAAAAGCCATCTGAAAGCAAACATTCCAAAATAGCAAATTCAGTCTCCGTTGCTCAGTGACCTTAGAGAGGGATAGCTTCATTCATCTCTATCTTTGCTCCTATTTGTAACTGAGAAGGTTTTAGGTGTTGCCAAGATTTCTCAGGTTCAACACTGCATCATTGTAATGGCTCTTTTCCCATTTTAAAGACAGGGAATTTGCTCAACCTATCTTTTTTTAATGTCACATTGTAATCATGCACTGCTTTTGCAAATTGCATGACATTAGTTATACCAAATAGTTTTTGTGGCCAGGGTAGTGGGGCTCCCCTCCCTTCTATGTATCAGTAAGACCTCTGAGATTATTTAAAGCAGTCCTTCTTGGAATGTTTTGATTTAAGCAATGAAATAAACAGTCTCCCATTTTGTTCCTGCTTGTGTGATGCTACATTCTATAGCACTTGCTACTGTATTTTGCTTTTCATTTCTTTTATCCCCATCCTTCTGTCTCTTTCTTTCTACTATTGAATGATTTCAGATTTTTTTGTAAAGTAAAAGAATCACGGATACGATAGCCAAAACCTAAAGGTAAATGTGAGCCCTGATCTGATCGCTCTTGTCTTCCTTGCCTGGAAATCTAGCTAAGCTGCATAAATTATTTCAAAATGCAAATTAAATCTTCTGTCTACAATAAATGATGGGAGGCAATAATAAAAGCAATTTGAATAGCTGAAGGTCTAAGAATATTAGAAAATTTTCATGTTTAAAGAGAGGCTTGACTAACGGCAACAAAGGTCACACACAGGTATGACTGACTTGGAGAGAGACAAAATGTGAACCAGCCAAGTAGGGATAACAGTAACTAATGTTTATGGCACACTTAAATCAGAGGAGGATTCTTTTTTTTTTCTTTCTTTTTCCCCATCATGCCTCTTTTATTTTATATTTAATCGATCTTTTTATTCTTTGGCATGTGTGGGCCTCCCATTGCAGTGGCCTCTCTCACTGCAGAGCACCAGCTCTGGGTGCACGCGCTCCAGAGCACTGGCTCATAACTGAACACACCGGTCCAGCTGCTCCATGGCACGTGGTATCTTCCCATGCCAGGGATCGAACCAGTGCCCCTTGCACTGCAAGGCGATGTGCTTACCCACTGGACCACCAGGGAAGCCCATAGGGGGATTCTTAAACTGAAGAAGAATCTTTGGCAAGAGTCTAATAAGCCTAACAGTCAGGTGTAAGAAGCCACCACTTTTTCCTTGCAGGGTAAGACTTTATGAAAGCATAAGGCAACTCAGTAGGAAATTACAGTTTGACATGCATATGGGAAGTTTTCAAAAACAGTATTTGCCTAACAGGAGGTACACCCGTGGAAGGGTATTTCCAACAACTGACAAAACAAAAACATAGTTGTTCATCGGTTAAGGCAATGTACCTGGTTAAAACGATCACAGGGAATAGAACCACTGCTCTTAACGGGGAAAAAGTTCATTTCTGCTGTAGACATGTATGAGTCATATCCATAGTAAGCTTTTCGATACAACTGTACATTTTCCCCTCAGGAGGATGGAGGCTGTTCTTGAGTTTGTGTAATGCATGCCTAACGGAGACCAGGTTATGGGCAATGCATAGATGACCTGTGTTTACTAAGGGTTGGGCACTGTTCTAAACACTTTGCAGCGATCAATCACCACCTTAGAATGTACGTACTGTTCGTGTCTTGATTTTTAAAGTGAGGAAGTCTAGAGACACTCTAAGGAACTTGCACAGGCCTCAAGCTGGTAACTGTCACAGTCAGGGTGGCATCCTGGTGCACTTTTCCATTACGCGTCCTGTTACAGTGAAGCAAGGCAGTATCATCTCAGCTCTGTGTTCTTACTGGCCTTAAACAACTCGCCCAACTTTTCAAGCTCCATCTCCCTCTCTGTCGAACCAGCAGTACCTACTCTATGGGCTGTGGGGAGGGCAGAGCAGAGGGAATGAGTAGGGACAGCTGTCTGTGAACAGCAACACCATCCCGAAATATTACAGCCTCTTTTATTTTATATTTAATCGATCAGGCATGTGGCCTCCCATTGCAGTGGCCTCTCTCACTGCAGAGCACCAGCTCTGGGTGCACGCGCCAGAGCACTGGCTCATAACTGAACACACCGGTCCAGCTGCTCCATGGCACGTGGTATCTTCCCATGCCAGGGATCGAACCAGTGCCCCTTGCACTGCAAGGCGATGTGCTTACCCACTGGACCACCAGGGAAGCCCATAGGGGGATTCTTAAACTGAAGAAGAATCTTTGGCAAGAGTCTAATAAGCCTAACAGTCAGGTGTAAGAAGCCACCACTTTTTCCTTGCAGGGTAAGACTTTATGAAAGCATAAGGCAACTCAGTAGGAAATTACAGTTTGACATGCATATGGGAAGTTTTCAAAAACAGTATTTGCCTAACAGGAGGTACACCCGTGGAAGGGTATTTCCAACAACTGACAAAACAAAACATAGTTGTTCATCGGTTAAGGCAATGTACCTGGTTAAAACGATCACAGGGAATAGAACCACTGCTCTTAACGGGGAAAAAGTTCATTTCTGCTGTAGACATGTATGAGTCATATCCATAGTAAGCTTTTCGATACAACTGTACATTTTCCCCTCAGGAGGATGGAGGCTGTTCTTGAGTTTGTGTAATGCATGCCTAACGGAGACCAGGTTATGGGCAATGCATAGATGACCTGTGTTTACTAAGGGTTGGGCACTGTTCTAAACACTTTGCAGCGATCAATCACCACCTTAGAATGTACGTACTGTTCGTGTCTTGATTTTTAAAGTGAGGAAGTCTAGAGACACTCTAAGGAACTTGCACAGGCCTCAAGCTGGTAACTGTCACAGTCAGGGTGGCATCCTGGTGCACTTTTCCATTACCGCGTCCTGTTACAGGGAAGCAAGGCAGTATCATCTCAGCTCTGTGTTCTTACTGGCCTTAAACAACTCGCCCAACTTTTCAAGCTCCATCTCCCTCTCTGTCGAACCAGCAGTACCTACTCTATGGGCTGTGGGGAGGGCAGAGCAGAGGGAATGAGTAGGGACAGCTGTCTGTGAACAGCAACACCATCCCGAAATATTACCAGCAGTGCCAGGTTGGTCCCAGAGGGATATCTAGCCGCCTTCAAAGAGCTCCGATTTGTGCCGTTGCTCTACCTGATCACCCTTCTTCTACCATGTTAGTATTTCTATATATAAACAACAGCATTGACACTACTAGGAAAAATGTATTCCCACAAAAGGGAAATTATCCTATATTCTGTAAATGATACCACTTTATTTCAAATACAATGCCTTTTACTTATGTATTATTTATTTTTGGCTGCTCAGGGTCTTCCTTGCTGCATGTGGGCTTTCTCTAGTTGTGGCGAGTGGGGCCACTCTCTAGCTGAGGCATGTGGGCTTCTCATTGCATTGGCTTCTCTTGCTGTGGAGCATGGCTCTAGGCTCATACGGGCTCAGTAGTTGTGCAGCGGGGGTTTAGTTGCTCTGAGGCAGGTGGAAACTTCCCTGTCATGTCCCCTGCATTAGCAAGCAGATTCTTAACCACTGGACCATGGAGGGGGGGTTCCCCCACAGTGTATTTCCTACCACACAGTCCTCTAGAATCCCCAGTCCCACCTTCCAGTCCTAAACAAGCATTTTAGATTGAAAGCACCCATCTGCACACACGGATTTAAAGCTGGGCCTACCCAGGACCTATATTCTTCCCCTTTTCTTTGCCTTTCTTTGGTAGAAATTATTCCGGTTTTTAAAATGGTTTAATGAATCGACTCTGTTGCTCCCAGGTAGCTTGTTGCCTTGAACCTGTATGGCTGGCTTCACACTTTGCAGCCGATCAATCACCACCTTAGAATGTACGTACTGTTCGTGTCTTGATTTTTAAAGTGAGGAAGTCTAGAGACACTNTAAGGAACTTGCACAGGCCTCAAGCTGGTAACTGTCACAGTCAGGGTGGCATCCTGGTGCACTTTTCCATTACCGCGTCCTGTTACAGGGAAGCAAGGCAGTATCATCTCAGCTCTGTGTTCTTACTGGCCTTAAACAACTCGCCCAACTTTTCAAGCTCCATCTCCCTCTCTGTCGAACCAGCAGTACCTACTCTATGGGCTGTGGGGAGGGCAGAGCAGAGGGAATGAGTAGGGACAGCTGTCTGTGAACAGCAACACCATCCCGAAATATTACCAGCAGTGCCAGGTTGGTCCCAGAGGGATATCTAGCCGCCTTCCAAAGAGCTCCGATTTGTGCCGTTGCTCTACCTGATCACCCTTCTTCTACCATGTTAGTATTTCTATATATAAACAACAGCATTGACACTACTAGGAAAAATGTATTCCCACAAAAGGGAAATTATCCTATATTCTGTAAATGATACCACTTTATTTCAAATACAATGCCTTTTACTTATGTATTATTTATTTTTGGCTGCTCAGGGTCTTCCTTGCTGCATGTGGGCTTTCTCTAGTTGTGGCGAGTGGGGCCACTCTCTAGCTGAGGCATGTGGGCTTCTCATTGCATTGGCTTCTCTTGCTGTGGAGCATGGCTCTAGGCTCATACGGGCTCAGTAGTTGTGCAGCGGGGGTTTAGTTGCTCTGAGGCAGGTGGAAACTCCCCTGTCATGTCCCCTGCATTAGCAAGCAGATTCTTAACCACTGGACCATGGAGGGGGGGTCCCCCCACAGTGTATTTCCTACCACACAGTCCTCTAGAATCCCCAGTCCCACCTTCCAGTCCTAAACAAGCATTTTAGATTGAAAGCACCCATCTGCACACACGGATTTAAAGCTGGGCCTACCCAGGACCTATATTCTTCCCCTTTTCTTTGCCTTTCTTTGGTAGAAATTATTCCGGTTTTTAAAATGGTTTAATGAATCGACTCTGTTGCTCCCCAGGTAGCTTGTTGCCTTGAACCTGTATGGCTGGCTTCACACTTCGGAACTGCCACACCTCTGGACTTGGACCTGTGGAGCAGAGCTGGCCTCAGATATTCCTGCAGGGAAGTGGAAAGAAGGATGAGACAGTGAGAGAGGGAGTAAGAAGGAGAGAGAAGAGGAGAGACAGAGATTGAGAGACCTCTCCTCCAGAAGGCAGAAAACAGTCCTAGTGAGAACTTAGTGCTGACTTAAATTTCAAAGCCAACAGGTACACCCCTCGTGATTTCCTGCTAGGCCATGACAGTAACTTTGGGGTCTTTGGGAGGATTGCTTTACAGCATCTGCCTGAGCCCCGCCCCTCACATTCCCCCTTTCATCTCTTCTCTCTGCCGCCCTCGACGCATTTGACCTAAACGTCCTCATAAGCTTCTGAATTACTCGTGACTGAACAGTGAGGTCATTTGTTCCCCTGCGGATTCCTGAGGTTCACGCCAACCTCTTGCGGAGGTAGGTGGTATGCGGAGCAGACTGTTCCAGCCAGATTGTGCGCCGGCTTGAGGGTACCGTGGAACACGGCTTCCCTACTCAGTTTCCAATTTACAGTCAGAAGGTAAAAAGTATACTAATTAAATCCATATTAGGAGGAACCGCGGGGGCGGTATGAGGCGAAGTGGGAGAGAAGGCCTCAGCGGCGCTGCCTGTTGCCCAGCAACAAGGGCTCTCAGCTAAGCTGTGGGGCTCAGCGCCTCAGATGGCTGGGCTGGAGGAGGCACCAGCAGGCTCGGGTGCAGGCATCCTGGGGAGGTGCGGACAGAAACCCCAACAGAGCCCCAATAAACCCTCTTTTACATCATGGGGGACTGAGTAAGGCTCCTTCTGATACTGATCCTCAAGATCAACACCCCTAGCTTCCCCTTCTCCACTCCTTATTAACCAACAGATTTCAAAGGAAGTGGCAAAGGAAAGCGAGTCAACCCTCCCATAGCAGGCTGGCCAGAATTTCTTTCCGACAGAAGCAAAGGCTTAGCCCCTCGCCCTTAAACCCAACAGGAACACGGCTCAGGACAAGACAGCATCCCTGGGCCTAGCCCAGGAGGCCTGGTAGCTGGTGAGACTGCAGGTGGTAAAGTGTGGCTAACAGATTTCATCATAAAGAGCACAGTGCCCTCTGCTGGCAGCAACCAGGAGGGTGGCATTCTCCAGACTTCTCGGGACTGCCTCCCACCACCGCCAAGTTTGGTTTGTGGTGCCAATATCCAACACCTATGCTGACCTCATTCCTGTCCTCTGAAGGAACAATAGGGCGTGGAAGAGAGGTAAACCGGGGCAGGAAGGAGAAGGAGGTAAAATGGAAGGACCGACGCAGCTGTGGCTCCACTTTGGTGGATGCGCTCCATCTGGTAGACTAGCCACCTCATGGCAAAGACCAGCCAAGAACCAGAGTGCTGTTTACCTGGACAATGGCAGATGCTGCCTCTCATGTCCATCCAGGAATGGGAATGTTTTGTCTGAAATACACAATGTCCACTGGCCTAATGGACTGACTGCGGGTTTCTAAGAATATCACAATGTCTGCTGCAGCCCGCCAAGCACCTCTGTCCATAGGGCTTTTCAGGCAAGAATACTGGAGTGGGAAGAATATCACAATAGGAGAAAGCAAGGATCACCGAATGGGGCAAAAGGCAGAAATAAGTAGATCCATCCAGAACACCACGCAGTAAGTGGCCTCTCTGGGCGGAGAGACCTTGGAGCAGAGGCCCCGTCCACAGTATTCAAAGGGGAGAAGCAAAGGATAATGTTAGAACCCATGACTGCCTCAGCAGGAGCCCCATATGTTTTATATAAAAAGGCACAATGTGAGCATTGTTCTGTGCTCAATAGCGCGACTGTTATAACTAATGCTTTTGGTATGAATACGAGCATTTAAAATTCCCAACCAGTTGCACTCAGTGACAATGCGCATCAGAAAACGACCTCAGCAGAGATTTCTCACTTGGAGGCCAGCTGGCTTTAGATACACAGACACATGCCTATTAATGTGCCCAGCTTCCAAAAATACACTTAAAATTTGCAAGAACAATGTTCTTGTCCCCCGCATTTGCAGCTATAAATACTAAGGCAGATTTTCACATGTATATCTGAGAACTTAACATTGATTCTGTGCACACAGGGTTGATATACACAGGGGTGTGTGTACTTGTTTCATAACACTCCAGTTCTTCACTCCTCACCCCCAACTTCCAACCTACCCCGAAATTAGCATCTCCAGGACACAAGCCCGCCTGCATCATAGGTCTCTGATCTCCCACGACTCACCTTCAGTTCCCATCCCCTCAACTGACCTCCTCAAGCCCGGTTGACCCCATGGGGTCTCCAAAGGAGAGGGGAATAAATTTAGTTTTGTTAACATAATTGGAAATGGAAGACAGCTCTTTATGGGCCTTGGAATGAATGTCCCCAAATGTTCAAGTGTATCTGACACTCATCAGGGTTTTTAGGAAAAGCATGTGAATCCATTTTCCACTTGGGGAAGTTTCCGCTGCCTTGAGTCTTGAAAGGAGGAAGCCCCCCACTTCCACTATACTACTGAGGTTGGAGGCTTGGGTAAAGACCAGCTAAAGAGACCTGAACTCTGGCAATCAGGCCTAGGCTTTTGTGGTAAAAAACATAGTTACCAGAACAGACGACTGATTATAGTTTCTGACCAGTCCCTCCTGTTTTTAAGCCTGTTTCTTCAAGTCTTCTCAGGGATCCCTGGGCTTGACTGATGTCCTCCGACAAATATAACTCTTCTGCTCTGGTCAGGCAGGTGTCTGTAATTTGCAAACAAGACGCCCCCCTCCAAGCCAGGTTCCAGGCACACTTCTCATATCAGTTTTTTATTGAGAGGAAAAAGCAATGGCCATTTTTTGCATCTTAAAGCGTTCCTCTGACTTGTCTCACTTCCCTCCAACCAACCCTGATCAAACCTCTTTCTCATCACAGAAAGGGAGAATACTGCAGATTTCAAAATTCTGATGACCAAATAACCCATAAGACCTGGGTAAGGCCACATGAGGACATTTGGAACAATACCCTGGGAAGGCCCGGCCTGGGTTTTTCCCCCACCCCAAGGGAAAAGCACTTAATAAAGCAGCCTGGCCCAGAATCACCAGGGTGAGAGGCAGGGGCAATGCTCCCCAGTCCCCCCACCTACCGCCTGGAACTAGATGAAGGTAGGGGGGAAGGGCCGTTTATCCAGAGGACGGGTTCCTGGGTGCCAGGCTGGCCTGGGAGGTGAGGGACGACGGCTCAGGTCATTCCTGACTGTGTCCAGCTGGTCCTGAAGGAGGCGGATCCGCTCGTCCAGGCTGCGCCGCTGGGCCAGGACGGCGGCCTTGCCGGCCAACAGGGTGCGGTAGGCGCTCAGCTCCTCGGCGGGCAGTGCGCGCGCCAGCACCTCTCGCAGGGCCCGCTCGCGCCGCGCCACGTGCTGCTTCAGCTCCTTGGCGTCTTTCTCCTGCCGCCGCAGGAGCCCCAGTCGCTGAAGCAGAGAAGCCTGGAGCCGCGGGGCGAGGGCGCTGTGAGCCCAGCGAGATCGCCTCCGCTCCCGCGCCGCTTCCAGCCCAGTCGGAGCCTGCAGGCCCTCGCCGCCCTTCCCTGCCTGAACAATTAACTGCTCTTCCGGGTCGCCATCTGAGCCCGCCCGGGCCAGGGCGCGGTGCACGCGGGTCAGGCGACTGCCCAGCAATAGCAAAAGGCCAAGCACGCGTCTAGAGGTACCCTCCTGTTTTTTAAAAAGCCCCCTGATTATAGTTTCTGACCAGTCCCTCCTGTTTTTAAGCCTGTTTCTTCAAGTCTTCTCAGGGATCCCTGGGCTTGACTGATGTCCTCCGACAAATATAACTCTTCTGCTCTGGTCAGGCAGGTGTCTGTAATTTGCAAACAAGACGCCCCCCTCCAAGCCAGGTTCCAGGCACACTTCTCATATCAGTTTTTTATTGAGAGGAAAAAGCAATGGCCATTTTTTGCATCTTAAAGCGTTCCTCTGACTTGTCTCACTTCCCTCCAACCAACCCTGATCAAACCTCTTTCTCATCACAGAAAGGGAGAATACTGCAGATTTCAAAATTCTGATGACCAAATAACCCATAAGACCTGGGTAAGGCCACATGAGGACATTTGGAACAATACCCTGGGAAGGCCCGGCCTGGGTTTTTCCCCCACCCCAAGGGAAAAGCACTTAATAAAGCAGCCTGGCCCAGAATCACCAGGGGGAGGGGCAGGGCAATGCTCCCCAGTCCCCCCACCTACCGCCTGGAACTAGATGAAGGTAGGGGGGAAGGGCCGTTTATCCAGAGGACGGGTTCCTGGGTGCCAGGCTGGCCTGGGAGGTGAGGGACGACGGCTCAGGTCATTCCTGACTGTGTCCAGCTGGTCCTGAAGGAGGCGGATCCGCTCGTCCAGGCTGCGCCGCTGGGCCAGGACGGCGGCCTTGCCGGCCAACAGGGTGCGGTAGGCGCTCAGCTCCTCGGCGGGCAGTGCGCGCGCCAGCACCTCTCGCAGGGCCCGCTCGCGCCGCGCCACGTGCTGCTTCAGCTCCTTGGCGTCTTTCTCCTGCCGCCGCAGGAGCCCCAGTCGCTGAAGCAGAGAAGCCTGGAGCCGCGGGGCGAGGGCGCTGTGAGCCCAGCGAGATCGCCTCCGCTCCCGCGCCGCTTCCAGCCCAGTCGGAGCCTGCAGGCCCCTCGCCGCCCTTCCCCTGCCCGAACCATTACCTGCTCTTCAGGGTCGCCATCTGCGCCCGCCCGGGCCAGGGCGCGGTGCACGCGGGTCAGGCGACTGCCCAGCAATAGCAAAAGGCCAAGCACGCGCTCTAGATCGGCCATGAACCGGCTGAATCGCTCGAGCTCGTGAGGGGCACAGGCCTGGCCGACGGTGGCTTCCAGAGCAGCCTCGCGCCTGGCCCAAGCCTGGGCCGCTCCCTGCAACTGCTCCTTCTCCGCCTGAAGGTCCGTTAGTATCTTTTGGAGGAGGTCCGCCAGCTCCACCTGCTGGGAGGGCGAGGGTACTTAAGTCTGAGGCCAGGCCCCTGACGCCTCAGCCCAGACTCTGGGCTCTGGCCCCACCCAGCCTCCAGCGGCCTCTTCCACACTCACTTTCTTGGCTTGAATGCTGTTATTTGGCTCTGGGGCACCCTGGTCATAGGACTGATCAGGCACAACGTGGATGGTAAGGTTTTCAGGCTTTGTCTCCTCCTGAGAAGTTGGCTGGCGCTGAGTGGAGTCAAATGGATAGGACCTGGGGACAAACCCAGAGCTCCTTGGGTTGTCCTGCCCCAGACTGCAGGGCTTTAGAATCCCCTGAGTCCCAGGTGCCCCTCACTCACCCTGGCTCAGAAGTACCAGCAGCCTCCTCTCCAGCCTCCCTACAGGCTGGCCTCATTGCAGCCCAAACCTCGGGTAAAGGAATCAGCCCATCCAGCAGGCCCAGGGATGGCTCTGGGCTAGGACAGGAGGTGAGCGTGTCACTCAGAGAGGGATCCAATCTGGCCAGCTCCTGGACCAGCTCCTCCAGGCGGGGACTGGGCCATGTTGATCTGGAACCTGGCTGCCCAGCGCCCCAAGCCAGGGCACTGTGGGTGGGAGGCCCTGGGGTATCACTGTCTGGAGGTCTCCGGGTATCACCCGGGAGAGCTTTGAGGGGGTCAGTCTCTGCAGCTGTGGGGGGAACAGTGGTCAGCAGTCCAGTGGAGTCAAAGGTAGGGATGTCACCATTTGCAGTGCCAGGGGGGCTACAGCGTGTAGGTCTGGAGACACTTACGGCACCGTGGACCCCCTGCCAACAGCCATCCGCCCCTGCTTTCTCTGGGTGCTCGTGAAGGGGCTGCTCTGGGGGGATTATAGCTTGGTCAGTCCTTTGACCCAAGCCAGCTCCGTATTGCTGGTCAGAGACAAGGACCCTGGAAATGGAACAGACACTAAATCAGAAAAAAACTCTGGCCAAGGGGCTACCCCCTACCCACCCCCACCATCTTGGCTCCCAGCTTCCAGTCAAGAGAGGGTCCCCTGTCCCTCCAAGAGTTTGTAGATGTGTGTAGGAAGGGGGTCTCTCACTCTGCTTGAAAGCCTGAGGGAATTCACCTGGTTGGGAGCCCCAGGGAGCATGGGAGTCTGCAGGTGATCTCCTGACCAGCCAGGCTTCTTCCAGGAAAACTTCATCATCAGGAAGGGATGGCAGCCGGGCAGACACGACAGAGTTCTCTGAGACGGTCTGCTCACAGTCAGAGGCGCTGCTCTGGGGGCCCTCCGCAGAACACACATCTGCAGCTTCCTTCCGAGTCAGGAGCCTGGAGGCAGGGATCCCACACTGACCACAGTAACCAGGAAGGAAGATTCTGGTTATGCACCAGAGAGGCAGTAGGGTGTTAGGGATGGGATTAGGGGATGTGGTTTGCCAAAGTCAGAAGGCTTGAGGTTTCCCAGGTGGCTCAGTGGTAAAGAATTCACCTTCAATGCAGGAGACACAGTCAGAAAACTCAAACTGAGGGTGGATGGGAGGCTAAACCAAAATGGCTAAAGAATTCCCCCCCGGGTAAAGGAATCAGCCCATCCAGCAGGCCCAGGGATGGCTCTGGGCAAACAGGAGGTGAGCGTGTCACTCAGAGAGGGATCCAATCTGGCCAGCTCCTGGACCAGCTCCTCCAGGCGGGGACTGGGCCATGTTGATCTGGAACCTGGCTGCCCAGCGCCCCAAGCCAGGGCACTGTGGGTGGGAGGCCCTGGGGTATCACTGTCTGGAGGTCTCCGGGTATCACCCGGGAGAGCTTTGAGGGGGTCAGTCTCTGCAGCTGTGGGGGGAACAGTGGTCAGCAGTCCAGTGGAGTCAAAGGTAGGGATGTCACCATTTGCAGTGCCAGGGGGGCTACAGCGTGTAGGTCTGGAGACACTTACGGCACCGTGGACCCCCTGCCAACAGCCATCCGCCCCTGCTTTCTCTGGGTGCTCGTGAAGGGGCTGCTCTGGGGGGATTATAGCTTGGTCAGTCCTTTGACCCAAGCCAGCTCCGTATTGCTGGTCAGAGACAAGGACCCTGGAAATGGAACAGACACTAAATCAGAAAAAAACTCTGGCCAAGGGGCTACCCCCTACCCACCCCCACCATCTTGGCTCCCAGCTTCCAGTCAAGAGAGGGTCCCCTGTCCCTCCAAGAGTTTGTAGATGTGTGTAGGAAGGGGGTCTCTCACTCTGCTTGAAAGCCTGAGGGAATTCACCTGGTTGGGAGCCCCAGGGGAGCATGGGAGTCTGCAGGTGATCTCCTGACCAGCCAGGCTTCTTCCAGGAAAACTTCATCATCAGGAAGGGATGGCAGCCGGGCAGACACGACAGAGTTCTCTGAGACGGTCTGCTCACAGTCAGAGGCGCTGCTCTGGGGGCCCTCCGCAGAACACACATCTGCAGCTTCCTTCCGAGTCAGGAGCCTGGAGGCAGGGATCCCACACTGACCACAGTAACCAGGAAGGAAGATTCTGGTTATGCACCAGAGAGGCAGTAGGGTGTTAGGGATGGGATTAGGGGATGTGGTTTGCCAAAGTCAGAAGGCTTGAGGTTTCCCAGGTGGCTCAGTGGTAAAGAATTCACCTTCAATGCAGGAGACACAGTCAGAAAACTCAAACTGAGGGTGGATGGGAGGCTGTCTTCTCTCCTGAACAAGAGCCATGAAAGCTGCCTCCCCCGCAACTTTCAGTCCCCAAAGGGGACTCACCTGTTAACTCTGGTCTGCAACAATGGTCTGGGGGTTTCTGCTCCTTCGGGAACAGCCTGGAAAAGCAAGCAGTTGGTGAAATGTTGCTCAAGTTTTCAGTCCTCTGGGCGTCCCCACCCCAAGCTTGCAGCCCCTACCTTCCATACCTGGGCAATTGGCATGGCATCTCCTAGACTTCCTCGAGGGGCCAAGACTTCCCCGGAAGCGCTCTGACTCCTACTGCCAGGCTTCAAGGACCAGGGTTTCGGATCCTCTATGCTTGCGGGATGGATTGCAGGCAGCCATCTGACCTGGTGACCTTCGAACTCTGCCAGCGTCCTCTCCTGCCATTCCCGCGGCTCTGGCCTCAGAAGGCCAGAGCTCGAACAGGCCTTCCCCAAGCATTCCCCTGCCAGCCCAGCGCCCCGACCCACGTGATCCAGCTTCCCCGGCTCTGAGAAGCACCACTGCTGGGTGGGAGCCCCGGGGCGCGCCGGCTCTACTTCCCGGCTGGGGTGGCTCAGCGAGGCGGAGCGCAGGTGCGCGGCGCAGGGCCGCGCGGAGGCCGCGGGCCGCAGGCGGGAGGGCAGGCTCATGCGGAGCTCCTTGCGCTGGAAGGACGTCTCCCGGAGCACTCGGCGCTGCGCGCCCTGCAGCCGCTGGCGATAGGCGGCCCGCGAGGCAGGCGGGCTGGGCGGCTCGGCGGCTCGCGCCGCGGCCTCCGCCTCGGCCGCCAGCGCGTACAGCAGCGGGGTGGTCTGGCGGCTGAGCGGCCCCGGGGTGCCCTGAATCTCGGGGGGACGAGGCCCACTGCGTGCGGCAGCCGCGGGCCGCGGCTGCGGGGAGGTGCGAAGGTCGGCGGCGGGCGCCGGGCCGCCCCACACCACGCGCACGTAGTCCCAGTCCAGGTAGGGAAGCTGGTGGGTCCCCGGCGACGGCGTGCGCGGCGGCTCAGGACCGACCGAGGCGGCGGAAAGGGAGCTGTAGGCCGAGTCGGCGGGCGCGGATAGCCGTCTCGAGTCCAGGCTGCGAGTGGACGAGGCAGGGGAGGTGCGGCCACCTCCAGGGCCCAGGGCCTCCATAGCTGCGCGGACGAGGGCGGAGGCTGAGCAACTCCGTGAGGCCTGGAAAAGCACAGAAGGAGTGGTAGATGAGGCGCTCCGGGTGTGGTTTAGGGAAGCCTGCTGGCTCCTCCAACACGGACTTGCTTACGACAGCCCTGCTTATGGCACAGGGCTCTTAGCGCTAACTGCCCGCACCACCCTAGTCTCGGATGGCCAAGGGCACTAGGACCAGCGGAGCCCCTTTGAGGGTTGAGGGCCTCAGCTCAGGGGAAGGAACTGCCGACTAGCCCGTTGCCTACGGACTGGGGCACTTCCAGCGGGCAGCCCCGGCCTTTACCCTGGCACCTCTTGGTGCGCTGAGAACCTACCCATGCTCCTTCCCTCCCCTGGCCGCTTCCTGGCTGCTTTGTTAGCTTCTCCGGGTGATCTTTCGCTCATAAACAATGGTCGAGAGCGATCTGAGATCACAGGGGAGCCAAGAGAGATCTGAGATCACAGGGGAGCCAAGAGAGAAGGTGGGGGGAAGACCCAGGTCAGGTGGCAGGGGCAGCTTTACAGACTTCCTCCCTCCCTCTGAGCCAGTTATGTTCCAGGTGCTCTGAATAAATATTTATCTTGAACTTCACAAAACTGCTGTCTGAATTTTACAGATGAGGACACGGTGGTTCTGTACAGGGCATGGTCTGCCCAGAAACAGACAGCTAGTTAGAGGCAGAGCCCGGCCTGGAATCTGGGCCTGCCTCCAAACTTCCTGTAGCCAGAATCAATTTCCTAGAAGCAGACTTTGCTGAAAGTCCGGTTTACCCCCCACCCCCGACCCCCCAACAAAGCTCAGACTTCTCTGTGGGAAACACTTCCTCCCACCTCTTCAAAATACTGTCAGACGCAGGATGATCTGTGCCCTGCTTGGGAGGCCCCACCTTTTGTCTGGGAAGGACACACTCACCTCTTTGTCCTAACACTCTTGCCCCTCTTTTTTTTTTTTTTTTTTTTAAGATTTATTTATTTATTTTGCGGGGGGGTGGGGAGGGAGGGGAGCGGGCGGGCCACTTCTACTGGTCTTTCATTTATCTATTTTCATCCATCTTTGTTTTTTGGCCCGTGTGGGCCTCCCATCTCAGTGGCCTCTGTTGTCGCAGAGCACCGGCTCTGGGCGCATGCGCTCCAGCGCTCCGGCTCGGTAATTGGACACATGGGTCCAGCCGCTCCGCGGCATGTGGGATCTTCCCAGGCCAGGGATGGAACCGGCGCCCCTTGCACTGCAAGGCGGTGCCCTTACCCACTGGACCACCAGGGAAGCCCCACTCTTGCCCCTCCTATAGGGCTCAGCTTAAGAGGTCTCCCAGCCCGGCGGGATCCCTCTCCCATCACAGCACTCATCACCCTGCATTGTCGGCTTGCTTGTGATTCTCTCTCCCCTTGCCCTCCCCTGGACTTTCTGAGGACAGGCCGTGCACTTACTCACCTCTGTGCCCTCAGAGCCTGGCAGGTAGCCGATGGTAAGGAGCTGTTGAATGAGAAGGAGAGGAGGAACAGCCTTGCAGGGACTAGATAGGAGGTGGCTTTGGTGGAGAAGGTTGAAGACGTATTTGCTTCTACCTACTCTTCTCTCCCTATTAGTCTTTTTGAAGAAGGGGACAGAATGGGTGAGACCGTTGCTGCTCACGGGCACTGACCAGGTTACCCAGGTTATTAGGAACCAAAAGAGCAGGCAAACATAGCCTGGAACAGGAACAGCCAGAAATCAATACCCTCCCAGGGCCAGGAAGGGGAGCAAGGGGAGGAGCTGGGGGAGTATGCCTGGATCAGGGGTGAAAGTGGGGGGTTCAAAAAATTTAGTTAGAGGCAGAGCCCGGCCTGGAATCTGGGCCTGCCTCCAAACTTCCTGTAGCCAGAATCAATTTCCTAGAAGCAGACTTTGCTGAAAGTCCGGTTTACCCCCCACCCCCGACCCCCCAACAAAGCTCAGACTTCTCTGTGGGAAACACTTCCTCCCACCTCTTCAAAATACTGTCAGACGCAGGATGATCTGTGCCCTGCTTGGGAGGCCCCACCTTTTGTCTGGGAAGGACACACTCACCTCTTTGTCCTAACACTCTTGCCCCTCTTTTTTTTTTTTTTTTTTTTAAGATTTATTTATTTATTTTGGCGGGGGTGGGAAAGGAGGGGGGGGGGGGGGCCACTTCTACTGGTCTTTCATTTATCTATTTTCATCCATCTTTGTTTTTTGGCCCGTGTGGGCCTCCCATCTCAGTGGCCTCTGTTGTCGCAGAGCACCGGCTCTGGGCGCATGCGCTCCAGCGCTCCGGCTCGGTAATTGGACACATGGGTCCAGCCGCTCCGCGGCATGTGGGATCTTCCCAGGCCAGGGATGGAACCGGCGCCCCTTGCACTGCAAGGCGGTGCCCTTACCCACTGGACCACCAGGGAAGCCCCACTCTTGCCCCTCCTATAGGGCTCAGCTTAAGAGGTCTCCCAGCCCGGCGGGATCCCTCTCCCATCACAGCACTCATCACCCTGCATTGTCGGCTTGCTTGTGATTCTCTCTCCCCTTGCCCTCCCCTGGACTTTCTGAGGACAGGCCGTGCACTTACTCACCTCTGTGCCCTCAGAGCCTGGCAGGTAGCCGATGGTAAGGAGCTGTTGAATGAGAAGGAGAGGAGGAACAGCCTTGCAGGGACTAGATAGGAGGTGGCTTTGGTGGAGAAGGTTGAAGACGTATTTGCTTCTACCTACTCTTCTCTCCCTATTAGTCTTTTTGAAGAAGGGGACAGAATGGGTGAGACCGTTGCTGCTCACGGGCACTGACCAGGTTACCCAGGTTATTAGGAACCAAAAGAGCAGGCAAACATAGCCTGGAACAGGAACAGCCAGAAATCAATACCCTCCCAGGGCCAGGAAGGGGAGCAAGGGGAGGAGCTGGGGGAGTATGCCTGGATCAGGGGTGAAAGTGCTTTGAGCCTTGGGAACCAAGGGCTCCGTGTGGCCTATGGGAGCTTTGGGGGCGGGGGTGTGGGCAGTGACGGGAAGCAGCCTTGCCTTCCCTGAGCTGCTTGGTTAGGACTGCAGAGGTGGCCCACAGCTGGGCGGAAACTGAAAAACAGACGGGTGAGCCTCCTGGACACATTTTGGAGCTCAGGATCAATCTCCACCCCATTCCCTGAGGCCCCAGAGACTACAGACTGCTGGTTAGGGCCGGTCGAGAGGTTACTGGTGGGAGGATACGGTGTTTCCTAAAAGGGAGAAGCAGTACCTCCAACATCCCCAGGAGGGGCTCTCAGCTGACTTGGTACCAGAACATCTTGACATCACCCACCCGGAGGCATCTTTGTGCCCACTAAAGCTGGCCCTGAAGGTTGGTCCTCACACTCAGGC
Source organism: Tragulus kanchil (assembly GCA_022376925.1). Lineage (NCBI taxonomy): Eukaryota > Metazoa > Chordata > Mammalia > Artiodactyla > Tragulidae > Tragulus > Tragulus kanchil. The sequence goes on along the minus strand of JAIOJX010000029.1, from coordinate 47,016,087 downwards.
TTGGGGAACACTTTTTATGCTCCCTGGACTTCACAGAGACAAGAAGCTACTCTAAGGAGCAGGCCCTAGGAGGAGAGTCACCTCCTCCAGGAAACCCCTTCAGTCACCCAGACACTGGCCCTCTCTCTTCCTGTCCTTCTGAGCCCAGCTTGGGAGCACTGTTTACCCTGGCTCACGCCCACACATGTCCACCCACGTTGACTTTCACTTCATCTGTAGCCATGGGTAACTGTTCAAAGACAAAGATGTTCCCTCAAAAAAAAAGGCCCTGAAGCTTCTTATTTGTGAGTTACTGAAATGATAAAGAATTCTGAATTCACCAAATAAAAACACCTCAAGGGCCTCCCCTGGTGGCGCAGTGGGTAAGGACACCGCCTTGCAGTGCAAGGGGCGCCGGTTCGAGCCCTGGCCTGGGAAGATCCCACGTGCCGCGGAGCAGCTGGACTGATGTGTCCAATTACCGAGCTGGAGCGCTGGAGCTCTGGAGCGCATGCGCCCAGAGCCGGCACTCTGCAACGACAGACGCCACCGCAATGGGAGGCCCACAGGAGCCGAAGAACAAAGTTGGATGAAAATAGAGAAATGAAAGACCAATAGAAGTGGCCCGCCCGCTCCCCTCCCTCCCCAATACGACCCCTGCCCAAAATAAATAAATAAATAAATCTTTATAAAAAACACCTCAAATGGGTAATAGAAAGGTCTGTATATTTTCTTATTGGTCTTCTGTTGAGGATGGTTTTCCTGTGATCACCTGAGCACCCAGTCCTATGCAAGATGCTCACGCCAGGCCCTCTGCAGAACTAGGGTCCAGTGTCTTTAGTGTGTTTTGAGGCCTCAGTCCAAAGAGCAAAGAGTTTTTGCACTTGTCTGCCTGCAGGGAGCTGGGGGTGGCCACACACCAGGAGCTCCAGCATCAGCACTGATGTCAGCTCTGGGCCAGAGCCAATGCCTGCCTTGAATGTAAGTCAGATCTAGAGCTCAAGTCGAGAGGTTACTGGGGGATACTGTTTCCTAAAAGGAGAAGCAGTACCTCCAACATCCCCAGGAGGGGCTCTCAGCTGACTTGGTACCAGAACATCTTGACATCACCCACCCGGAGGCATCTTTGTGCCCACTAAAGCTGGCCCTGAAGGTTGGTCCTCACACTCAGGCTTGGGGAACACTTTTTATGCTCCCTGGACTTCACAGAGACAAGAAGCTACTCTAAGGAGCAGGCCCTAGGAGGAGAGTCACCTCCTCCAGGAAACCCCTTCAGTCACCCAGACACTGGCCCTCTCTCTTCCTGTCCTTCTGAGCCCAGCTTGGGAGCACTGTTTACCCTGGCTCACGCCCACACATGTCCACCCACGTTGACTTTCACTTCATCTGTAGCCATGGGTAACTGTTCAAAGACAAAGATGTTCCCTCAAAAAAAAAGGCCCTGAAGCTTCTTATTTGTGAGTTACTGAAATGATAAAGAATTCTGAATTCACCAAATAAAAACACCTCAAGGGCCTCCCCTGGTGGCGCAGTGGGTAAGGACACCGCCTTGCAGTGCAAGGGGCGCCGGTTCGAGCCCTGGCCTGGGAAGATCCCACGTGCCGCGGAGCAGCTGGACTGATGTGTCCAATTACCGAGCTGGAGCGCTGGAGCTCTGGAGCGCATGCGCCCAGAGCCGGCACTCTGCAACGACAGACGCCACCGCAATGGGAGGCCCACAGGAGCCGAAGAACAAAGTTGGATGAAAATAGAGAAATGAAAGACCAATAGAAGTGGCCCGCCCGCTCCCCTCCCCCCCCAATACGACCCCTGCCCAAAATAAATAAATAAATAAATCTTTATAAAAAACACCTCAAATGGGTAATAGAAAGGTCTGTATATTTTCTTATTGGTCTTCTGTTGAGGATGGTTTTCCTGTGATCACCTGAGCACCCAGTCCTATGCAAGATGCTCACGCCAGGCCCTCTGCAGAACTAGGGTCCAGTGTCTTTAGTGTGTTTTGAGGCCTCAGTCCAAAGAGCAAAGAGTTTTTGCACTTGTCTGCCTGCAGGGAGCTGGGGGTGGCCACACACCAGGAGCTCCAGCATCAGCACTGATGTCAGCTCTGGGCCGGGCTGTAGAGCCAATGCCTGCCTTGAATGTAAGTCAGATCTAGAGCTCAAAGAACCTTTTGCCAAGCCCTGTCAGCCCAGGCGGAGCAGCTAGAAATGCCCCAGATTAGGGTCATGTGGTATTGGCATCATTTACAAGAAACACCACCTGAATCAAAGAGCTAGAGAGGAAAGGGAGACAAGGATGACTTCAAGTGTACAGAGCCCGGAGCTGGGGAGGTGGCGGTGCCGATCTCAGGAATGAGGAAGCTGAGATACCAACTGGCCAAGAGTTCCAGGGCTCAGTCCCGGGCCTGTGGATTTTGCAGTGTTTGTGGCAAGTCTGGCAGGCAGCCAGGGCGGTCTGAGATGTGGGTCTGGACCTCAGCAGAGAAGCTGGACCAGGCAAGCAGGCAGACCCGGGTTTTTAGAGATTCTTGAGGAAACCAATGAAGACAGCTTCGAGTGAGTACAATCACACAAAGGCAACGGAAACAGATCCAGGAAAGGCGACCAGAAAGGCAGACAACCTCAAATGATCAACAATGATCAGGAATGAAATCATATCCCGGATGGTCTTTCTCGATAGTAGGCTCACTGTAACAGGGCGCTGCCTGCAAGTTTCTGGGTCCTGGCCTGTCTTGCATTCCAGTTCTCCACACAAGGTCTAGAAGGGCAGGCATTTGGGGAAGTTCCCTGGCTCTCTCAGCCCCCGGTGGCCCCCATTCTCCAAGTCTGTGCGCCCACAACACACCCTGCGACGCATCTGCTCTCTATTGCTCCCGCCCACCGGCAGGTTCTCCACAGGCTCTAGCTTCGTGCTGAGGTCAGGAAACGAGAGTTGCTGTGGCAGAAGGGGAGAACACATACCTCGGGCTTCCAGCTTGAGGTGCGCCAGAGGCGAGAAACGCAGGCCTTGAGTCACGTGGTGCGGCAGGGGACCCAGTCCTATGCAAGATGCTCACGCCAGGCCCTCTGCAGAACTAGGGTCCAGTGTCTTTAGTGTGTTTTGAGGCCTCAGTCCAAAGAGCAAAGAGTTTTTGCACTTGTCTGCCTGCAGGGAGCTGGGGGTGGCCACACACCAGGAGCTCCAGCATCAGCACTGATGTCAGCTCTGGGCCGGGCTGTAGAGCCAATGCCTGCCTTGAATGTAAGTCAGATCTAGAGCTCAAAGAACCTTTTGCCAAGCCCTGTCAGCCCAGGCGGAGCAGCTAGAAATGCCCCAGATTAGGGTCATGTGGTATTGGCATCATTTACAAGAAACACCACCTGAATCAAAGAGCTAGAGAGGAAAGGGAGACAAGGATGACTTCAAGTGTACAGAGCCCGGAGCTGGGGAGGTGGCGGTGCCGATCTCAGGAATGAGGAAGCTGAGATACCAACTGGCCAAGAGTTCCAGGGCTCAGTCCCGGGCCTGTGGATTTTGCAGTGTTTGTGGCAAGTCTGGCAGGCAGCCAGGGCGGTCTGAGATGTGGGTCTGGACCTCAGCAGAGAAGCTGGACCAGGCAAGCAGGCAGACCCGGGTTTTTAGAGATTCTTGAGGAAACCAATGAAGACAGCTTCGAGTGAGTACAATCACACAAAGGCAACGGAAACAGATCCAGGAAAGGCGACCAGAAAGGCAGACAACCTCAAATGATCAACAATGATCAGGAATGAAATCATATCCCGGATGGTCTTTCTCGATAGTAGGCTCACTGTAACAGGGCGCTGCCTGCAAGTTTCTGGGTCCTGGCCTGTCTTGCATTCCAGTTCTCCACACAAGGTCTAGAAGGGCAGGCATTTGGGGAAGTTCCCTGGCTCTCTCAGCCCCCGGTGGCCCCCATTCTCCAAGTCTGTGCGCCCCACAACACACCCTGCGAAGCATCTGCTCTCTATTGCTCCCGCCCACCGGCAGGTTCTCCACAGGCTCTAGCTTCGTGCTGAGGTCAGGAAACGAGAGTTGCTGTGGCAGAAGGGGAGAACACATACCTCGGGCTTCCAGCTTGAGGTGCGCCAGGGAGGCGAGAAACGCAGGCCTGGTAGCCACAGGGGGCGACAAAGTCACGTGGTGCGGCAGGAGCGCCAGGCCTCGCAGACACTAGGAAAGCCGATGGCCCCTGGCTGGCGCATTTCTCCACCTTTCCTGTTAGGTTCACCGTCGGGGAAGGAGGGCTCAGAACGCGCGCGGGGGACCACGCGTCATGGACGGGAGGGGCCTGGACTTCGCAGCGGCTCCGCGGTCGAAGGGCAGGAGTCGGGAGGGGGTGCAGAGGGTAGGGGAGGGCTGAGACCCCACTGCATACTCGCCAGCCTCCGGCGTGCTCCCCAGTAGCTCCCGCCGCTGCCTGCTCTACGCCCCCAACCCTGCTGCCCGAGAACACGCGCGGGGGCCCAACGCGGCTCTCGCAGACCAGTCGCGGAGCGGAGCCCAACACTTCCAGAGCCAGCGACGCACTGGCTGCTCGGCCGCGCCTCGGCCACTCCCACCCGCTCCTAGCCGCGGGGCTTGCCCCACCGCCCCCGGGAAAGGCGATTCCGCCGCCTGGGCCCGGGCCTCGACGCATACCTGAGCTCCCAGCCGAGACGCGCTTCTGGGCGCCCGCGGCCGCGCGGTGACATCAGAGCCCCGGGCTCGGGCTCCCGACCCCACCTCCAGGCTCCAGCCGCCGCGGGGGAGGCGCCAGTCCCGCTCCCGGGGGCGGGAGCTGCCCGCCCCTTCCTAATGTCAGCTTGCCGGCTTAGACCCTGGTCCGGGGGTGGGACGCTTGTTCCCCCGCCGGGCACAGGCCTCTTGCTCGGTCTGGAGAAGCGGGAAAGTAGGGATAGGGCTCGCGCACCCACCTCCACCCGGCGCGTTCTCATCGCCTGTAGTGCGCGAGCCTAGCCCGGCTGGTCAGACCACCTCTCAGCGCAGAAGCCCAGGCCGGGTCGCAGGAGCTCCAGACGGCCACTGCATTCCTTTTCAGTTTGGCCAGGTACACAGAACCGCCTCCGTCCCTGTCCCTCTGAAAACTTTTAGGATTCTAATGCATCATCCCTTTAACCAGTTCTCTCTCCAGCTCCTAATTCTTGCAGCTTTGTTTCCCAGTGTGGGCTCTTTTCTCCCACTGTTGACCCTTATTATTATTATTATTGGCTGCACCAAGTTTTAGCTGCACCACGCAGGATCTTTGATCTTCGTTGTGGCATGTGGGTTGTTTTTATTAATAGTTGCAGCATGTGGGATCTAGTGTCCTGAGCAGGGATGGAATCCGGGCCCCCTGCATTGGGAGCCTGGAGTCTTAAACACTGGGCCACCAGGGAAGATCCTTAATTTATATATTTTTAAAAAATGTATTGCTTGATAACTATGAAGTAGACACAGCATCCACAGCAATTCTTGTTCATTCCCTTCTCCTCCCCCTTACTTCTCTTGCACAGACTACAGAAACTCTCTGCCCCAAAGAGATCCTATCCACCCACTTCTCTGCTTGCCTCTTCTCTTCTGAGAAAGAGAAAGCAGCCCCTGACATCTGAAAGTTGGCCTGGCACTATCAGCTAGACTTGGGGCTAGAGGAGTTGATCTGACATTCACAGCCAAGGCCTTGGGGTTCTCCTGTTGGACATAAACAATTTGTTGGGACATCAACATCAGACAAGACCATCTGTTACCATGATCGGTCAAGACAAAAACAAAACCATTCTGTAATCATATCTGGACACACACACGCAAAAAAATGGCCAAACGTCTTTCTGGCCTGAATGATATGCATGACTGCTGTTTCCTTACCAATTTTGGCTTTAGCATTCCTCTTTCTAATAAGACATAAGGTACCCAATCTCAGAGTTACTCTTTCTTCCTGAAGAGAAGCTGACTTCCCTGAGAAAAGTCCTGCTTCTTTAACTCTCTCCAAAATCACTAACACAAGCCCAAGTTCTGTCAGTCCTTTCTAATGCCCTCCTACCAAGATGCTCCATGGTTCCCCACCCTGTGTGTTTCCCTCACTTCAACAAGTAATACACTCTATTGTTTTTTCAATTACAGGTGTGTCCCTCGTGATCTTTCATCAGACTTTTTTTCTTTTCTTTTTAAAAAAATTTGGCCTCTTTTATTGGTTTATCTACATCCTTATTCTTTGGCCTGTGTGGGCCTCCCATTGCAGTGGACTCTCTCGTTGCAGAGCACCACCAGCTTGGGGCACATGTGCTCCAGAGCACTGGCTCGTAATCGGACACACTGGTCCAGCCACTCCTCAGCATGTGAGATCTTCCCAGGCCAGGGATCGAACCAGTGCCCCTTGCACTGCAAGGTAGACTCTACCCACTGGACCACCAGAGAAGCCCTCCCTCATGATCTTTGACTGGAGGGCCTCTCTTTACTGCAAAAGCCAAAAAAATCATAGAGGCAAGGAAGAGGAAGAAATGGCAACAAATCTGGAGTCTAACCACTGGTGGCACTCATTAGCATATGAGTTACATTTCCTCACATCCTAACACAGTATATTATCAGACTTTTGAATCTGAAGGGTGAAAATATCTGTTTTAATTTACATTTCTTTTTTATATATGAAAGTGCATATCATTTTGTACATTTAAAGGCCATTTGTATTCACTTCTGTGATCTGTTAACTTCCCTTGTCCATGTTTCTTTCTTTTTTTTTGGCCACGTCTATTGGTCTTTCATTTATTTATCTTTGTTCTCTGGCCTGTGTGGGCCTCCCATTGCAGTGGCCCCTCCTGTTGCAGAGCACCAGCTCTGGGCTTATGCGCTCCAAAGCTCCAGCTCAGTACTTAGACACATGGGTCCAGCCGCTGCACAGCACATGGGATCTTCCCAGGCCAGGGATCGAACCGGCGCCCCTTGCACTGCAAGGCGGTGTCCTTACCCACTGGACCACCAGGGAAGCCCCCTTGCCCATGTTTCTATTGGATTACTGGTCTTTTTCTTACTGACTTACAAGATCTCTTTGTATATTAAGGTAATTACCTTTTTTTTTTTTAATGTGTGATAAGTATTTTCCCAAGCTTCTGACTCTGTGGCAACAGTGAATTTATAACCCATGGTTAAGGCAAAAAATGTTTCTTTCTTGTAAATAGCAACTGTATAGCTGCTTTAATAATTCAGAGATCACCATATATCTGTTTGAATACACTAAAGGCAAGAAATCTTTCAACGGATCATGTTATCTACTTCTGGAAATCCAATGAAGCATGAATCACTGTTTTTACAAAAATGTCTACTTTTAAGTGTTCCCTTACAGAAAGTTTGTTTGCTTTTTAATTATGTATTGGATTCACCACATTTGTCCAGAGATATGGCTTTATAGGAAGTCAGCCACAGAAAAAATTCAGGGAGAATGGAGCCCCCCCTCCCTATGAGGGTGTCTGACAGGAAGGCCTCTGGGCGAGGCTGGGTAGGGACTGGTTGTCCCACGACTGAAGCAAAGTTTCCTTTCAGATCAGCAGTTCCAGGGAAAGAATGCTGGGCTGTCACATTCCTATTGAGTACACGTATATCACCTTTTCCCTACAGACACTGGATGACTCTTCGGCCTCTGTTTGCTTTGGCCATAATAACTCAGTGTTTCTCCCCTAGCCTGATTTCTAAACCCCAGACCATTCCATCCTCTTGGTCTGTCCTCACTGTTACCCACACATCCCTGGCCAAAAGAGATTAAAAGAGATGGCTGGATGCAGGCCTCTCTCCTCTTCTACCAACTCCAATGGACCCAGGATAGATAACTGGTAATCCAGTGAGCTTTTCCACTTTTGCTTTGTTGGCCTCCAAGATCCAGATGAAAAATGTCTCTTATACTTCATTTTGGTCCCCAAGAATAGGAATTAACTCAAGACTCTGAACCAGACCTCCAATAGCATCCCCAAGGAGGGCAACAACAGGCTCAAGTCCAGGAATGGCCCTGTGTTCAGGTCCTAACAAAGGGATGAGATGGTCTCCCAAGGCCCCTCTCCTAAAAGTGCCTTCTGTTTGAGCTCAATCCATCAGGTCTCTGGCATCATCAAAAGTCATCTGGTAAGTATTTTCAATGAGAGAATGTTTCATCCCTAGAGCTTTGGCCCTCAGGCCTACCCAGAAGCCTTAGTAACAGGATTAAGTCACAGCATGCCAGGTATACATAGGATGGATTTTGGTTGTTAGCTCTGGAAGCAGATAATACATGTCCTTAACATTCACCAGAAAAATTGTGATATGATATGCCTTAACTGATATGTCTGGTCAGTTACTCACATGGAGGAGACTTTGTTCTAAAACCTGAGGGTCGTTTCATGTATTTTTGGGCCATCTGTATGTCCTCTTTGGAGAGGCGTCTCTTTAGATCTTTTTCCCATTTTTTGATTGGGCTGCTCATTTTCCCTGTGCTGAGTTGTCTGAGTTGCTTGTAGATTTTGGAGATTAATTCTTTGTCTGTTGTTTCATTTGCTATGATTTTCTCCCACTCTGTGGGGTGTCTGTATAGTATACTAACTCATATATATGGGATTTAGTAAGATGGTCATGATAACACACGCAGTGAACTCATGAAAAAACAGAGAATAGACATAAAGACATTGTGGAGACCAAACAGTGGGAGGGAGTAACATGGAAACCTATACTGTCATGTGTAGAAAAGATAGCTATTGTCATTGTGCTAGGGGAATAGGAGTACCTACAACCACTCTGTTTGCTTTGGCCATAATAACTCAGTGTTTCTCCCCTAGCCTGATTTCTAAACCCCAGACCATTCCATCCTCTTGGTCTGTCCTCACTGTTACCCACACATCCCTGGCCAAAAGAGATTAAAAGAGATGGCTGGATGCAGGCCTCTCTCCTCTTCTACCAACTCCAATGGACCCAGGATAGATAACTGGTAATCCAGTGAGCTTTTCCACTTTTGCTTTGTTGGCCTCCAAGATCCAGATGAAAAATGTCTCTTATACTTCATTTTGGTCCCCAAGAATAGGAATTAACTCAAGACTCTGAACCAGACCTCCAATAGCATCCCCAAGGAGGGCAACAACAGGCTCAAGTCCAGGAATGGCCCTGTGTTCAGGTCCTAACAAAGGGATGAGATGGTCTCCCAAGGCCCCTCTCCTAAAAGTGCCTTCTGTTTGAGCTCAATCCATCAGGTCTCTGGCATCATCAAAAGTCATCTGGTAAGTATTTTCAATGAGAGAATGTTTCATCCCTAGAGCTTTGGCCCTCAGGCCTACCCAGAAGCCTTAGTAACAGGATTAAGTCACAGCATGCCAGGTATACATAGGATGGATTTTGGTTGTTAGCTCTGGAAGCAGATAATACATGTCCTTAACATTCACCAGAAAAATTGTGATATGATATGCCTTAACTGATATGTCTGGTCAGTTACTCACATGGAGGAGACTTTGTTCTAAAACCTGAGGGTCGTTTCATGTATTTTTGGGCCATCTGTATGTCCTCTTTGGAGAGGCGTCTCTTTAGATCTTTTTCCCATTTTTTGATTGGGCTGCTCATTTTCCCTGTGCTGAGTTGTCTGAGTTGCTTGTAGATTTTGGAGATTAATTCTTTGTCTGTTGTTTCATTTGCTATGATTTTCTCCCACTCTGTGGGGTGTCTGTATAGTATACTAACTCATATATATGGGATTTAGTAAGATGGTCATGATAACACACGCAGTGAACTCATGAAAAAACAGAGAATAGACATAAAGACATTGTGGAGACCAAACAGTGGGAGGGAGTAACATGGAAACCTATACTGTCATGTGTAGAAAAGATAGCTATTGTCATTGTGCTAGGGGAATAGGAGTACCTACAACCACTTGGAGCGATGGTCTGGAGGGATGGGAGGTGGGGAACTGGGTGGGGGGAGGGTCAAGGGATATGCATATGAATGATCTGGGAACATACATGTACAAAAATAAATAATAAATAAAAAATATATATATAAAAAAAAAAAAAACCTGAGGGTATGCATGTCTGGCATCCATCATGGTTCATGACATTTGGGGACTCTGCCAGTTTGAATGTGACCACATACACACACAGAGAATCGAGTTGGCAGCTTTTTGTACTTCAAGGAAAGCACCAAGAGAAGTTTTAAAAAGGAGGACAACAAACTTCTCTAATGCAGGTCCAATCAGTGGAGCTTCTCTGATGCCCTGCCTGGTCTGTGTAGAGACACAAGTGTCCACACTTATATTTAACTACTTCAGGGTGGGTGACAGCCTAGAAATCAGGTCTGCAGACACCCTAGCCACAGGGGCTTCCTACAAGATCATGCTGCCTTCTAGTCTGCTGCTGTGCGACAACAAACAAAAATAATATACCACAATTTTGAAAAAATAAATAAGAAAGGAGGACAGAGAGCTGTTCACCAATTCACTGACTGTATCCTGAGTATACAAAAACCAGCAGTGAGAAAGCAAGTCCACAGCCTGGCAGACCTAGGTGTGAATGCCAGTCTGACCCTGGAGATATCCCGACCTTCCTGAACATTCATTTCCTCATATGGAGGAAATATGGAGATATGACTACATATTTGCCAGATAAAGAGTAAATAAGATTTTATGAAATCTACTCAGCAGCAGACTCACAAGAGGCCATCAACAAATGGTGTTAGTTATCATTATTATTCCTCACTTCAGTGTCTCCTAGAAAGACAATCCTGACTAAATCTTAGTCTCAAGTTTATCTCTGAGGATTGATTTATATGCCAGAGGTCTCCAACGAGCGTTGCTCTTCTCCTAAGTTTTGCTTACTACTCCCTCAAATGGGACTGCGGTGGACGTCTGAACACTTCCTTCCTTGGGGGCATACCTTTTGGGTAGGTCTTGGAGAGACAGAGCCCCTCCTCCCACTTTGAAAGCCAGCTTGCTACAGTGCAGACCTTGAGAACTGGGCTTGACCAGTGTGATGCTCCTGCCGGGGACTGGAACTCTCATGTGAGTGACTTAGAGATGTAGGGACAGGTGAGAAACCATCAGGCCTTCGGGGCTGTGATGTGGTGGTCCTACCCTGTCTCCTGCTCTTGCTATCTAGCCACCTTTGGCTCCTGTGTAGTTTCATTGCCTGGTTCTTCTGCCTTTTAGTCAATTCTGTGGGTCACAAGACCTCCTTCCAATGCATTCCTTTTTTAAGTTGTAGGAGTTGGTTGCTGCTGCCTGAATCTATTGAAATAGAGCCAAAACACCTTTTAATACTGAGGTGCCAGTTTAAGACTGGAGGAAAATCAGAGTTATTCTTTCCCTGAAAGAAGCAATCACTAGGCAGGAGTGCAAGAGAGCTCTCCCACAGCTGCCCAGGGTCTAAGGGGATGTGGTCCCTGCCCTTTGATGTGGCTGGAGATCTTCTAACAAGGCTAATAAAACACAAAACTAGCAAACTCAGGAAACAGGATAAAGCAGTGCAGGAGAAATACAAGGCAGGAAAGTTCCTTGTTCAAAGTCATAAACATTTGCTAGGAAAATGAAAACAAGATTTCCCTTGATAAACATAAAATCAAAGACAAGAAAGTTTGGAAATTGGTTGCTTTTTCCTATGAGAAAGCAAGTCCACAGCCTGGCAGACCTAGGTGTGAATGCCAGTCTGACCCTGGAGATATCCCGACCTTCCTGAACATTCATTTCCTCATATGGAGGAAATATGGAGATATGACTACATATTTGCCAGATAAAGAGTAAATAAGATTTTATGAAATCTACTCAGCAGCAGACTCACAAGAGGCCATCAACAAATGGTGTTAGTTATCATTATTATTCCTCACTTCAGTGTCTCCTAGAAAGACAATCCTGACTAAATCTTAGTCTCAAGTTTATCTCTGAGGATTGATTTATATGCCAGAGGTCTCCAACGAGCGTTGCTCTTCTCCTAAGTTTTGCTTACTACTCCCTCAAATGGGACTGCGGTGGACGTCTGAACACTTCCTTCCTTGGGGGCATACCTTTTGGGTAGGTCTTGGAGAGACAGAGCGCCTCTTCCAACTTTGAAAGCAAGCTTGCTACAGTGCAGCCCTTGAGAACGGGGCTTGACCAGTGTGATGCTCCTGCCGGGGACTGGAACTCTCATGTGAGTGACTTAGAGATGTAGGGACAGGTGAGAAACCATCAGGCCTTCGGGGCTGTGATGTGGTGGTCCTACCCTGTCTCCTGCTCTTGCTATCTAGCCACCTTTGGCTCCTGTGTAGTTTCATTGCCTGGTTCTTCTGCCTTTTAGTCAATTCTGTGGGTCACAAGACCTCCTTCCAATGCATTCCTTTTTTAAGTTGTAGGAGTTGGTTGCTGCTGCCTGAATCTATTGAAATAGAGCCAAAACACCTTTTAATACTGAGGTGCCAGTTTAAGACTGGAGGAAAATCAGAGTTATTCTTTCCCTGAAAGAAGCAATCACTAGGCAGGAGTGCAAGAGAGCTCTCCCACAGCTGCCCAGGGTCTAAGGGGATGTGGTCCCTGCCCTTTGATGTGGCTGGAGATCTTCTAACAAGGCTAATAAAACACAAAACTAGCAAACTCAGGAAACAGGATAAAGCAGTGCAGGAGAAATACAAGGCAGGAAAGTTCCTTGTTCAAAGTCATAAACATTTGCTAGGAAAATGAAAACAAGATTTCCCTTGATAAACATAAAATCAAAGACAAGAAAGTTTGGAAATTGGTTGCTTTTTCCTATTCCTGCACTAAAGAGGGTTGACTCAGATTCTACCTTGTTTTTTTTTTTTTTTTTTAACCCCAGCATGGACCAAAAGACTAAGTGGACTTCAGGCCAAGGTGAGCCTACCTAGAAACCTAGAAGCATATGCTCCCATCCCACAGCTGCCCCTCTCTCCACAGAGAGTTGGGCATCTTCTGAAGTTTCATCTTTTCTTCCCTTTCCTGCTAGCAGACATCCTTAGGAAAGACCCATCATGATGATGAGTTACACAACCCCTGAGCCAAGTACAGCCTCCTCAGTGAAACATACTTGCTATCTCTAGGCAGAGTTCATTGTCCCCTGCTGTGCCTAACATCACACTGTATAATATACCCTCATTCTCATTTACTTGTGTGTCTGCCCCATAGGACAGATTGTGAACTCTTGAAGGAAAGGGCCATGCCTAGAAGTACCAGGCTCAGAACCATCATCAGTGATTCTTGAATGAATGTAGTTGGGAGAACTGACCCAGGTGAACAGCTGGATCACTCCTCTATTCTGTGAATTGACAGCTGGCAGCCATATCCTCAGGTTGGCCTTGGTCCCCAGGACTCAGTGGTTAGCCTGTGTGTACATTCTTTAAAATTTACCTATAGTTTTGTTTCACTTTCTCCTGTTGGTGGTTTTAAGAAGAAGGTGTCATTTACCATACTATAAGGGGTTATGTTCTTTTCAGAGTACACTGCTTCTGTCACTCACTTGAGCATAGCAAATAGAGGTCTGGGAGCTGCTGCTATGGGTGGAATCAAGGATTTCTAAGAGTTCGTTTGGGTTTTTCCAGTCCTCTGCATTGGTTCTTACAAGTAGATTAATATCTCTGTGAAGAGCAGTTCTTTGAAAAATTCATTCAGTGCCCAAAAATAAATAAAAATAAAGCCAAGGGCTTCCCTGGTGGTCTCATGGGTAAAGAGTCCATCTTGCAGTGCAAGAGACACTGGTTGGATCCCTGGCCCCGGGAAGATCCCACGAGCCATGGAGCAGCTGGACCGCTGTGTCCAATTACGAGCCAGTGCTCTGGAGCGCATGCACCCAGAGCCGGTGTTCTGTAGTGAGAGAGCCCACTGCAATGGGAGGCCCACACAGGCCAAAGAATGAAGATGGATGAAAATGAATAGATAAAGGACCAATAAAAAGAGGCCAAAATTAAAAAAAAAAAAAACAAATAAAGCCAAACTGCAACTCTCTGGTTTTCCTGGAGCAGTGAGTGCTTTTTCTAAATTAAATTTACCAGGCTTCCCTGGTAGCTCAGTGGTAAAGCATTTACCTGCCAATACAGGGGAGACAGGTTTGATTCCTGATCCAGGAAGACCCCACATGCTGCGGAGCAACTAAGCCCGTGAGTCACAACTATCAAGCCTGTGCTCCAGAGCCTCAGAGCTGTGACTTTTGAGCCCATGTGCCTCAACTACTGAGCCCACGTGCCCTAGAGCCCAAGTTCCACAACAAGAGAAGTCACCACAACAAGAAGCCTGCTCACCTCAACCAGAGAATATGCCTCACTCCCTGTAGCTAGAGGAGAGCCTGTGGCAGCAGTGAAAACCTGGAATAGCCAAAATAACTAAATAAATAATTTTTAAATTAATTAATTAATTAAATTTACCTTCACATGCTTAACGGCTTACAATTCAACAGTAAAAAGACAAACCACTTTTTTAATGGGCAAAGGATTTGAAAACACATTATCTCCCAAGAAGATATACAAATGACAAATGTTGGTGGTTTTAAGAAGAAGGTGTCATTTACCATACTATAAGGGGTTATGTTCTTTTCAGAGTACACTGCTTCTGTCACTCACTTGAGCATAGCAAATAGAGGTCTGGGAGCTGCTGCTATGGGTGGAATCAAGGATTTCTAAGAGTTCGTTTGGGTTTTTCCAGTCCTCTGCATTGGTTCTTACAAGTAGATTAATATCTCTGTGAAGAGCAGTTCTTTGAAAAATTCATTCAGTGCCCAAAAATAAATAAAAATAAAGCCAAGGGCTTCCCTGGTGGTCTCATGGGTAAAGAGTCCATCTTGCAGTGCAAGAGACACTGGTTGGATCCCTGGCCCCGGGAAGATCCCACGAGCCATGGAGCAGCTGGACCGCTGTGTCCAATTAGAGCCAGTGCTCTGGAGCGCATGCACCCAGAGCCGGTGTTCTGTAGTGAGAGAGCCCACTGCAATGGGAGGCCCACACAGGCCAAAGAATGAAGATGGATGAAAATGAATAGATAAAGGACCAATAAAAAGAGGCCAAAATTAAAAAAAAAAAAAACAAATAAAGCCAAACTGCAACTCTCTGGTTTTCCTGGAGCAGTGAGTGCTTTTTCTAAATTAAATTTACCAGGCTTCCCTGGTAGCTCAGTGGTAAAGCATTTACCTGCCAATACAGGGGAGACAGGTTTGATTCCTGATCCAGGAAGACCCCACATGCTGCGGAGCAACTAAGCCCGTGAGTCACAACTATCAAGCCTGTGCTCCAGAGCCTCAGAGCTGTGACTTTTGAGCCCATGTGCCTCAACTACTGAGCCCACGTGCCCTAGAGCCCAAGTTCCACAACAAGAGAAGTCACCACAACAAGAAGCCTGCTCACCTCAACCAGAGAATATGCCTCACTCCCTGTAGCTAGAGGAGAGCCTGTGGCAGCAGTGAAAACCTGGAATAGCCAAAATAACTAAATAAATAATTTTTAAATTAATTAATTAATTAAATTTACCTTCACATGCTTAACGGCTTACAATTCAACAGTAAAAAGACAAACCACTTTTTTAATGGGCAAAGGATTTGAAAACACATTATCTCCCAAGAAGATATACAAATGACAAATAAGCCTATGAAAAGATCCTCAACATCAAATACAAATCAAAACCACAAAGTAGGGCTTCCATGGTAAAGAGTAAAGAGTCTGCCTTGCAGTGCAAGGGGCACTGGTTCGATCCTTGGCCTGGGAAGATCTCACGTGCTGCAGAGAGGCTAGACCGGTAATCCAATTGCAAACCAGTGCTCTGGAGTGCATGTGCCCAGAGTCGGTGCTCTGCAGCAAGAGAGGTCATTGCAATGGGAGGCCCACACAGGCCAAAGAATGAAGATGGATGAAAACAAATAATAATAATAAAAAAACAACAATAAAAGAGGCCAACATTTAAAAAAAGAAAAAAAAAGAAAAACCCACAAGGTACCACTTCATGTCCACTAGAATGGGTGTAATTGAAAAGACAGACATTAAGTGTTGGCAAGCATGTAGAGAAATCAGAATCTTCATGCACTGCTGTTGGGAATGTAAAATGGTACAGCTGCTTTGGAAAAAACTTGTCAGTTCATCAAACAATTAAACATAGTTATCACATGAGCCAGCAATTCCACTCTTTGGTATATAACCAAGAGAAGGGAAAACATATGGTTTATGCAAAAAACACGTACTAAACATTATAGCGGCATTATTCGTAATAGCCAGATCTAGAAACAACCCACATGGCCATCAACAGAGGAATGGGTAAACAAAATGTTGCATATCTATGCCATGGCATATTATTTAGCCGTAAAAAATTAAGTACTGATGCTTGCTGCAACAATCATAAACCTTGAAAACATTCTGCTAAGTGGAAGAAACTAGGCAAAAAGACCATGTATTATATGATTCTACTTAAAAGAAATGCCTAGGGCTTCCCTGGTGGTCCAATGGGTAAGGACACCGCCTTGCAGTGCAAGGGGCGCTGGTTTGATCCCTGGCCTGGGAAGATCCCGTGTGCCGCGGAGCAGCTGGACCGATGTGTCCAATTACCAAGCCGGAGCTCTGGAGCGCATGCGCCCAGAGCCGGTGCTCTGCGACAACAGAGGCCGCCGTGATGGGTGGTCCACACGGGCCAAAGAACAAAGATGGATGAAAACAAATAATAATAATAAAAAAACAACAATAAAAGAGGCCAACATTTAAAAAAAGAAAAAAAAAGAAAAACCCACAAGGTACCACTTCATGTCCACTAGAATGGGTGTAATTGAAAAGACAGACATTAAGTGTTGGCAAGCATGTAGAGAAATCAGAATCTTCATGCACTGCTGTTGGGAATGTAAAATGGTACAGCTGCTTTGGAAAAAACTTGTCAGTTCATCAAACAATTAAACATAGTTATCACATGAGCCAGCAATTCCACTCTTTGGTATATAACCAAGAGAAGGGAAAACATATGGTTTATGCAAAAAACACGTACTAAACATTATAGCGGCATTATTCGTAATAGCCAGATCTAGAAACAACCCACATGGCCATCAACAGAGGAATGGGTAAACAAAATGTTGCATATCTATGCCATGGCATATTATTTAGCCGTAAAAAATTAAGTACTGATGCTTGCTGCAACAATCATAAACCTTGAAAACATTCTGCTAAGTGGAAGAAACTAGGCAAAAAGACCATGTATTATATGATTCTACTTAAAAGAAATGCCTAGGGCTTCCCTGGTGGTCCAATGGGTAAGGACACCGCCTTGCAGTGCAAGGGGCGCTGGTTTGATCCCTGGCCTGGGAAGATCCCGTGTGCCGCGGAGCAGCTGGACCGATGTGTCCAATTACCAAGCCGGAGCTCTGGAGCGCATGCGCCCAGAGCCGGTGCTCTGCGACAACAGAGGCCGCCGTGATGGGTGGTCCACACGGGCCAAAGAACAAAGACGGATGACAATAGACAAATAAAAGACCAATAGAAGTAGCCCACCTGCTCCACTCCCTCCCCACCCCACCCCCCCAAAATAAATAAATAAATCTTTAAAAAAAGAAAAAAAGAAAGAAATGCCTAGAAGAGGCAAATCCATAGAGACAGAAAACAAACTGGTGGCTGCTAGAGGCTGGGAGAAGTGGGTATGGGGAGTATTAGCTGGTATGAAGGTCTGTTTTGGGACTCGGGGATTGTTCTGGAATTAGAGATTGGTGACAGTTGCACCATCTTGTGAGTATTCTAAGAATCACTAGCGTGTATGCTTTAAAGTGGTGAATGTTATGGTATGTGAATTTTTCTCTCTGTATTTGTATGTAACACAGATGCACACATACATGCATAGGGTTAACAACTGTTGCTGACATTGGCCCATGTTTCTCCAGGATCTTCATATATAAGCAAGAAATGGTCTCTCAGGGCTGTAACCACTCTGATACTTGAAGTGTGTGTCTAAATGCAAAAAACAAAACAAAAAAACCTCATGTATTCTTGCATTAATTTACCCACTAGCTCAGAGCACCATCTCCCCACAGACCTAAAAGCATCTCCAGGGGCTTCCCTGGTGGTCCAGTGGGTAAGGACACCGCCTTGCAGTGCAAGTGAAATGAAAGACCAATAGAAGTGGCCCACCCGCTCCCCTCCCTCCCCCACCCGCCCCCCGCCCAAAAAAAATAAATAAAAAAAATTTTAAAAAAGTAAAATTAAACTATTGAGGATGAAGTCTACTATATTAAAAAATATGTCTTTAGCAGTAATGCAAAAGGAGTCTGATCAAAAGTATATAGCCTAGTGCTACCTGTTAACAAATTTTTATGTGACTTGAAATTATCATCAGAACACCTAAAGTATTGTCAGGACCTGTTACGTGAAGGCAGACTCCAGTCCTGACACTGTGTGTATCTGCACAGGAGCTGTCAGCGTCAACGTGCAATCCTGGCCTGGGAAGATCCCGTGTGCCGCGGAGCAGCTGGACCGATGTGTCCAATTACCAAGCCGGAGCTCTGGAGCGCATGCGCCCAGAGCCGGTGCTCTGCGACAACAGAGGCCGCCGTGATGGGTGGTCCACACGGGCCAAAGAACAAAGACGGATGACAATAGACAAATAAAAGACCAATAGAAGTAGCCCACCTGCTCCACTCCCTCCCCACCCCACCCCCCCAAAATAAATAAATAAATCTTTAAAAAAAGAAAAAAAGAAAGAAATGCCTAGAAGAGGCAAATCCATAGAGACAGAAAACAAACTGGTGGCTGCTAGAGGCTGGGAGAAGTGGGTATGGGGAGTATTAGCTGGTATGAAGGTCTGTTTTGGGACTCGGGGATTGTTCTGGAATTAGAGATTGGTGACAGTTGCACCATCTTGTGAGTATTCTAAGAATCACTAGCGTGTATGCTTTAAAGTGGTGAATGTTATGGTATGTGAATTTTTCTCTCTGTATTTGTATGTAACACAGATGCACACATACATGCATAGGGTTAACAACTGTTGCTGACATTGGCCCATGTTTCTCCAGGATCTTCATATATAAGCAAGAAATGGTCTCTCAGGGCTGTAACCACTCTGATACTTGAAGTGTGTGTCTAAATGCAAAAAACAAAACAAAAAAACCTCATGTATTCTTGCATTAATTTACCCACTAGCTCAGAGCACCATCTCCCCACAGACCTAAAAGCATCTCCAGGGGCTTCCCTGGTGGTCCAGTGGGTAAGGACACCGCCTTGCAGTGCAAGTGAAATGAAAGACCAATAGAAGTGGCCCACCCGCTCCCCTCCCTCCCCAACCCGACCCCCGCCCAAAATAAATAAATAAATAAATCTTTAAAAAAAAATAAAATTAAACTATTGAGGATGAAGTCTACTATATTAAAAAATATGTCTTTAGCAGTAATGCAAAAGGAGTCTGATCAAAAGTATATAGCCTAGTGCTACCTGTTAACAAATTTTTATGTGACTTGAAATTATCATCAGAACACCTAAAGTATTGTCAGGACCTGTTACGTGAAGGCAGACTCCAGTCCTGACACTGTGTGTATCTGCACAGGAGCTGTCAGCGTCAAACGTGCAATTTCACCAAAGAAAAAGAACTTTGGCAAAATCAGGTTCCAAGTCTTTCTGGTGGGCAGAGTTCTATCAGTGCCTATGACTTGGATGGAGCAGATAGATTAGACCAGCCCTGAGAGCTATACTCCAAAGGTAGCTAGAGAAAATTAAGGCAAGCTTCCTGTATAGATCAATGTGTGCCTCTCTCCTCAAGTTGTTGTCACTGTTCTCACCAGTGAGAGCTGGGACTTCATCTTTTACTAATAGTGATTCTACCAGGCTTGGACAGATTGAGTGGAAGAGAAGTATTGTCAAGTATCATTATTCCAAAGAGCTGGCAGGAGGGAACTATATCAGATTAAGTGATAGACTGTCGTCCCTCAGTATTGGGATTGGTTTCAGGACCCCCTGTGGATATCAAAATTCACATTGCTCAAGTCCCTCATACCACGCGCTATGGTACAGTCAAACTCTCCACCTATAGTTTGCACATCCGGAGGTGGGTTGAATCCAGGTGCAGAACCCAGTCCACAGTGAGGGCCAATTGTATTATACGTGCACTTTTTAAGTGTCAGGAACTCTGCCTTGGCAGGGAGGCACCATCAAGGTGGAGGTTAGAGTGAAATCACATGAGGAAGAGACTGTGGTGCTGTCTAAGTATGAGCCCCAGGTGTTGTCTGAAGTTATCTAATAGCCACATTAAAAAAGTAAAGGAGAAACAGGTGAAATAAATATTAATATATATTAAATGTATATACACTTGACATATCCAAATATTTTCAACACGTTACCATCATAACAAAATTGCGTGTTTTACATTTTCTCATACTAAGTCTTTGAGATCTTGTGTGTGTTATATACTCAGAGTTTACTTCAACCTTGACAAGCCACATTTTAAATGCTCAGTAGCCACAGGTAGCTAGTGACTACTGTATTGGACAGTGCAGATTCAGAGCATCTTTGTTATGGGGGAATTAATAAAAGCTGCACTTAGTGAGAATCCATTTGTCTGACAGTGTTCTAAGCCTTTGAATATACTAACTTAATCCACTCAACAACTCTATGAAATAGGTAGTATTTTCCCCCATTTTGCAGATGAGGAAACTGGGTTCAGAGAGGTTAATTCACCTACCTGAATTTATAGTCAGAGTGATTCCAGAACTCATACCTTTAGTTGCGCTACAGTATTCCCTTGGGGGGTGGTGCCTACCCTTCTCTCTCTAGTATGATCTGATGAGTAGTAATAAACCAAGTACTGCTCTGTTCGGAATTCCTTTTACCTCGTCTGCCTGTAGTTTGGATGGAGAAGGAGCTGGATATGAAGCAGCCGTGAACCCTTCAGTTCCAGTAAACGCTCAATGTGTGACAACATTTTAGAAAATCCCTGAGATTCATTAATTTCCACAACCCTGCTTTAGCCCTCTACAAATATTTCACAAACTGGTAATGGTCAAGGGCACGAACATAAGCCGTGAACCCTTCAGTTCCAGTAAATGTGAACTGTCGTCCCTCAGTATTGGGATTGGTTTCAGGACCCCCTGTGGATATCAAAATTCACATTGCTCAAGTCCCTCATACCACGCGCTATGGTACAGTCAAACTCTCCACCTATAGTTTGCACATCCGGAGGTGGGTTGAATCCAGGTGCAGAACCCAGTCCACAGTGAGGGCCAATTGTATTATACGTGCACTTTTTAAGTGTCAGGAACTCTGCCTTGGCAGGGAGGCACCATCAAGGTGGAGGTTAGAGTGAAATCACATGAGGAAGAGACTGTGGTGCTGTCTAAGTATGAGCCCCAGGTGTTGTCTGAAGTTATCTAATAGCCACATTAAAAAAGTAAAGGAGAAACAGGTGAAATAAATATTAATATATATTAAATGTATATACACTTGACATATCCAAATATTTTCAACACGTTACCATCATAACAAAATTGCGTGTTTTACATTTTCTCATACTAAGTCTTTGAGATCTTGTGTGTGTTATATACTCAGAGTTTACTTCAACCTTGACAAGCCACATTTTAAATGCTCAGTAGCCACAGGTAGCTAGTGACTACTGTATTGGACAGTGCAGATTCAGAGCATCTTTGTTATGGGGGAATTAATAAAAGCTGCACTTAGTGAGAATCCATTTGTCTGACAGTGTTCTAAGCCTTTGAATATACTAACTTAATCCACTCAACAACTCTATGAAATAGGTAGTATTTTCCCCCATTTTGCAGATGAGGAAACTGGGTTCAGAGAGGTTAATTCACCTACCTGAATTTATAGTCAGAGTGATTCCAGAACTCATACCTTTAGTTGCGCTACAGTATTCCCTTGGGGGGTGGTGCCTACCCTTCTCTCTCTAGTATGATCTGATGAGTAGTAATAAACCAAGTACTGCTCTGTTCGGAATTCCTTTTACCTCGTCTGCCTGTAGTTTGGATGGAGAAGGAGCTGGATATGAAGCAGCCGTGAACCCTTCAGTTCCAGTAAACGCTCAATGTGTGACAACATTTTAGAAAATCCCTGAGATTCATTAATTTCCACAACCCTGCTTTAGCCCTCTACAAATATTTCACAAACTGGTAATGGTCAAGGGCACGAACATAATGAAAACCTATGATCCTGATTACTTTCTTCTCCTGTCTTGCAATGATTTGCATAGTTTGCAGTACAAATTTTCCTGGCAAATGATGCAATGGAAGCTAGACATAGTCACCTTTATTTTGACTTTAACAAATTGTTAAGCATGTTTTCCCTTTTCTGTAGGTACAGCTGAACTCAGTTTTCCTATATTGAACTCAGTTTTCCTACATTTAGACACAACTTCAGATCATTTATTACCAAGTAGTCAATATTAGTCCTGCTAGTCAATATGATCTAATGAAGTACTTTTTCTGTTAAATATGGTATGTAGTTCAAATATTGGCTGTTCTCCTGTTTTAGACAGTTCTTCCTATCCAAAACTGATTGGGCAAGAATTCAGTGGCAAAGTTTATGAAAATCATCAAATAGAGAACATGTGGAACGTTATTTTCAGGTCATAAAGGGATTGCAATTTGCAAGAGACTTTCTTACCCACTTTATCTAAGCAGAGGTTTGTACAAGAACTTCACACGCTGCTTAAAGATCTCCCCTTTTGATTTGGAGAGCTGAGCACACAAACTTGTCTCTAGTCCCTCCCACTAACATTGGAAGAAGTGATTAAGAGCTTTTTTGGTGGTCCAGTGAGTAAAGAGTTTGCCTTGAAGTGCAAGGGACACTGGTTCCATCCCTGGCACAGGAAGATCCCACGTGTCACGGAGCGGCTGGACCGGCATGTCTAATTATGAGCCAGTGCTCTGGGCGCATCCGGCATGCTCAACAATGAGGAAACTGGCAGGTTACCCTACCTGTTTTCGGAAATTCCTTTTACCTTGGGGGTGGTGCCTACCCTTCTCTCTAGTATGATCTGATGAGTAGTAATAAACCAAGTACTGCTCTGTTCGGAATTCCTTTTACCTCGTCTGCCTGTAGTTTGGATGGAGAAGGAGCTGGATATGAAGCAGCCGTGAACCCTTCAGTTCCAGTAAACGCTCAATGTGTGACAACATTTTAGAAAATCCCTGAGATTCATTAATTTCCACAACCCTGCTTTAGCCCTCTACAAATATTTCACAAACTGGTAATGGTCAAGGGCACGAACATAATGAAAACCTATGATCCTGATTACTTTCTTCTCCTGTCTTGCAATGATTTGCATAGTTTGCAGTACAAATTTTCCTGGCAAATGATGCAATGGAAGCTAGACATAGTCACCTTTATTTTGACTTTAACAAATTGTTAAGCATGTTTTCCCTTTTCTGTAGGTACAGCTGAACTCAGTTTTCCTATATTGAACTCAGTTTTCCTACATTTAGACACAACTTCAGATCATTTATTACCAAGTAGTCAATATTAGTCCTGCTAGTCAATATGATCTAATGAAGTACTTTTTCTGTTAAATATGGTATGTAGTTCAAATATTGGCTGTTCTCCTGTTTTAGACAGTTCTTCCTATCCAAAACTGATTGGGCAAGAATTCAGTGGCAAAGTTTATGAAAATCATCAAATAGAGAACATGTGGAACGTTATTTTCAGGTCATAAAGGGATTGCAATTTGCAAGAGACTTTCTTACCCACTTTATCTAAGCAGAGGTTTGTACAAGAACTTCACACGCTGCTTAAAGATCTCCCCTTTTGATTTGGAGAGCTGAGCACACAAACTTGTCTCTAGTCCCTCCCACTAACATTGGAAGAAGTGATTAAGAGCTTTTTTGGTGGTCCAGTGAGTAAAGAGTTTGCCTTGAAGTGCAAGGGACACTGGTTCCATCCCTGGCACAGGAAGATCCCACGTGTCACGGAGCGGCTGGACCGGCATGTCTAATTATGAGCCAGTGCTCTGGAGCGCATGCGCCCAGAGCCAGTGCTCAACAATGAGAGAGGCCACTGCGATGGAAGGCCCACACAGGCCAAAGAATAAAGATGGATGAAAATAAACACAAATAAAAGTCCAATAAAAAAGAGGCCAAAAAATTTAAAAAGAAGAAAAGGTGATTAAATACAGCCATACAGCAAAGAATAGATGAGGCGAGCACAGCAGATGTGTGAACCAAGTTTTGGACTGATAATTGGAAAAGTGAACAGAGCTAATTAAAAAGAAAACCTAAATCTGTGGGGAGTGGGAATGTCAATGAGAAGCTAGGTGAGTCACAGCACAGAGTCTTGGGAAGCTCAGGAAGTGTAGAAGCCATATGCCATGGAAGGCAGTGGTACTGGCTACAACTAAGTGGATATTGCCTAAGTCTGTAGATGAAACAGTTGAACCCAGTGTATACTCCCCTATTCCAAGCATCTAGAGAATCACCCCTCACCCAACCCACCAGGTGACTAGGGTTGACTTTGTGTAAGAGTAGAATCAAAGTGGCTTCAGACAGAAGGGATGAAACAAAGAGGAGCAGAAGAGATGCAGTATTACAATAAAAAAGAATCAGGTACAGGTTTACAATCCTTTGCACTGCTAGGCTCTAAGACCGCCAGCAGCTCACAGTTTATCTTTGCCTTGTGTAAAATATAGCTAATGGAAAGCAGCTGTATAGAGCAGGGAATTCAGCTCGGTACTCTGTGATGACCTAGAGGAGTGTGATGGGGTGGAAGGGAGGCTCAAGAAGGAGGGAATATATGTATACTTACAGCTGATTTCCTGGTGGCTCAGACAATAGAGAATCCACCTGCAATGCAGGAGACTCAGCTTCAATCCCTGGTCTGGGAAGATCTCACATGCTGCAGAGCAACTAAGCAGGAGAGTCACAACTATTGAGCCTGGGAGCCCAAACTGTTGAGCCCACGAGCTGCAACTACTGAAGCCCAGCGCCCCAGAGCTCATGCTCCACAACAAGAGAAGTCACCACAATAAGAAGCCTGCGCACGGCAACTAGAGAGTAGCCGCTGCTCACTGCAAGTAGAGAATCGCCTGCACAGCAATGAAGACCCAGCGTAAACAAAAAATAAAAATTTTAAAAACTCTCTAGAGTGTGGGTATAGAAGAACATACCTCAGAGCATAATAAAGGCCATATAAGACAAACCCACAGCTGTTCATAATATTCTCAACAATGCAAATTAAAACCACAATGAGGTATCATCTCACACCTCTCAGAATGGCTATCATCAAAAAGAACACAAATAAAAAATGGTGGTAGGATGCAGAGAAAAGGAAACTCTCACCTACCACTGGTGGGAATGTAAACTGGTGCAGCCACTGTGGAAAATAGTATGGAGGCTTTACAAAAAAAACTAAACATAGACTTACCACATGACCTGGTGATTCTGCTCCTGGGTAAACATCTACAAGAAACAAAAACTAATTTGAAAAGGCAAATGTGCCCCAATGTTCACAGCAGCATTATTTACCATTGCCAAGATATGAAAGGAGAGGAAGTGTCCATCAACAGATGAGTGGACAGAGAAAATGTGGTATGTTGTTTCAAAGATATAGGTAAAATCGAGTAAGGTGAAAAAAAGTTGAACCATTAATTCCATTCCGAGATTAAACCTTTATTGATGTTGGGGTCAGTATTTCCCTTGAGCCAAATGTATTCCTTCAGAGGACATTCTGTAGTGATGAATGCTCACTGGTAAAACTTAAGAGAAGACAGGAAGTCTGCATTTCTGGTAGGTGATCCATTTTTCCTGGAGCTGAGGACATCAGACTCTGTTCTTAAGCACACACAGCACCCAACCATTGAATAAATAAATATTTATTCAATGAGCTAATTATTTCTGAGAAGGTCAAAATGGCATCCAGGCACAGGCTGTGAACTCCTAACACTGCCTGCCATAGCACCTCAATGTGGAAAGACACCAGCACAAAACACAGTTCTATAAATGTCAACTGTCCACAAGGCACTTACTCTTAATAAGATGTCCAAAATGTACAGATGACTGCTACCCACATTCATCTTGTTACTCAGTTCTTTTGAACAAGTTGTATTTCATAGTAGGGCAAGACAAAGAAATTCTGTCAGGACGTCTGTAAAATCCTGTTCTTTAAAGTCACCACAATAAGAAGCCTTCGCACGGCAACTAGAGAGTAGCCGCTGCTCACTGCAAGTAGAGAATCGCCTGCACAGCAATGAAGACCCAGCGTAAACAAAAAATAAAAATTTTAAAAACTCTCTAGAGTGTGGGTATAGAAGAACATACCTCAGAGCATAATAAAGGCCATATAAGACAAACCCACAGCTGTTCATAATATTCTCAACAATGCAAATTAAAACCACAATGAGGTATCATCTCACACCTCTCAGAATGGCTATCATCAAAAAGAACACAAATAAAAAATGGTGGTAGGATGCAGAGAAAAGGAAACTCTCACCTACCACTGGTGGGAATGTAAACTGGTGCAGCCACTGTGGAAAATAGTATGGAGGCTTTACAAAAAAAACTAAACATAGACTTACCACATGACCTGGTGATTCTGCTCCTGGGTAAACATCTACAAGAAACAAAAACTAATTTGAAAAGGCAAATGTGCCCCAATGTTCACAGCAGCATTATTTACCATTGCCAAGATATGAAAGGAGAGGAAGTGTCCATCAACAGATGAGTGGACAGAGAAAATGTGGTATGTTGTTTCAAAGATATAGGTAAAATCGAGTAAGGTGAAAAAATGTTGAACCATTAATTCCATTCCGAGATTAAACCTTTATTGATGTTGGGGTCAGTATTTCCCTTGAGCCAAATGTATTCCTTCAGAGGACATTCTGTAGTGATGAATGCTCACTGGTAAAACTTAAGAGAAGACAGGAAGTCTGCATTTCTGGTAGGTGATCCATTTTTCCTGGAGCTGAGGACATCAGACTCTGTTCTTAAGCACACACAGCACCCAACCATTGAATAAATAAATATTTATTCAATGAGCTAATTATTTCTGAGAAGGTCAAAATGGCATCCAGGCACAGGCTGTGAACTCCTAACACTGCCTGCCATAGCACCTCAATGTGGAAAGACACCAGCACAAAACACAGTTCTATAAATGTCAACTGTCCACAAGGCACTTACTCTTAATAAGATGTCCAAAATGTACAGATGACTGCTACCCACATTCATCTTGTTACTCAGTTCTTTTGAACAAGTTGTATTTCATAGTAGGGCAAGACAAAGAAATTCTGTCAGGACGTCTGTAAAATCCTGTTCTTTAAATTGCTATTGAAATAGACCTAGTCTTACTGACAAATCAAGGCCCTTTCCAAAAATTGTGTAGTATATATGGGGTTTGGGAAGCACAACTCCATCTGGAAGTAATTAACCACATGAAGAGAACATACTTGACTTGTCAATTCTGAGTAAGGATGAAGTGTCTGAATCTCCTGGTTGTGTTTATTTTTCCTTCTAACAACAGTTAATGTATAAAACAGCATACTTTTCTCCTCTATCAATCATTCAGCCAGTCTCTATCCCTAAGAAATACTGGGGGGATTTACATACTCTAAATGTCCTAAATAATATTTTAAATGTTTTAATTTCATTTCAGTTATCATAAGTTACAATCCCTCCAAAGTTGCAAATCAAAATCGACTACTTGAAATTTTGATATAAACCAAGTTCTTTTGTCCGAGCATTTTTCTTTTGTCACTTGAATAGCCATGACTACGTCCTCCTTTACCTCGTGAGAGAGTAACTCTAATTTTTCCCACACATTGTCTAAACTCAGCTCTAAACCAACCTGAGCGGCTGCTGGCTTTGAAGTTGATTAATAAAACAAAGTATTCAGCGTAAGAGAGGAGTTCATTTAAACCGATAAAGAGCAGGAAACTCAGAGCTGAAGGTGAACCCCGCTCCTGACGTAGCCCATTGTTTCCTGGCACACAAGGCACTGATCACATTAAGTGACCTCGTATCTCATCTGGACTAAATACCAAAGCTGAATGCATCTATTTAAGGCAGATGTAGCCTCATCCTTGAATTTCCAGATCTAAATCACTGTTGTCCTTTCTCATTTAGTTTCTAAATTGGCAGCTTTTATAAGAGTAACTGAAGAAAAACAGGTTTCCTATGGAGAAGGCAGCTGGGAGACTAGTATATCCTTCTCAATTGTGTAGAAGAGAATCTTTGAAGCTTAAATTTAGCAGGTACATAAGCCCTGAATATTAACACTGTCCCATGAAAGAGACTAAATTTACAAATAAAACCTTAGAGGATGGGAGGAAGCCAGGCTTACAGATCTTCAAGCTACAGTTACTCAGTTATAGAATGAAAACACTATGAAGAAGTGTTTTAAGTCAGACCATTTCAGAACTTCCTTATCTAGATGAACTATTTATCTACTCCTAATTTGGGGATTGACCCTAATACTTAATTTCCATCAAAACTCCCCTACCATTTTCTTCTTTTCAAACCATCCGATTGCAGACCATATTCCCTACTCAGTCACAGAACTAAGCCATGAGAAAAAAGAAAAATAAAATTGCCCTGTTTAAGGGGGGAAAAATGCCAGTTTTAGTGCAACTGAAGAATTATAAGGGACCCTTAAAGTTGATAGATCTCATGTTGTCCATTTGAAAACAGTCATACTTAAGGGAGACTGTATTTTTCTTTCCTCTAGCTTACTTTATTGTTAAGACTACAGTATATACATTTGTTTTGTTTGGCGTTTAGTGTTTAACTTGTGTCTGACTCTTGTGCAACCCCGTGGACTGCACCCCGCCAAACCTGTTCATGGGATTTCCCAGACAAGAATGCTGGAGTCGGTTGTCATTTCTTTCACCAGGGGATCTTCCTGACCCAGGGACTGAACCTGCATTTCCTGCATTGGCAGGTGGGTTCTTTACTGCTGACCACCAGGGAAGCTCTCTAATAGTACATATAACAAACAAAACACGTGTTAATCAACTGATTGGCTGTTTATGGTATCAGTAAGGTTTCTGGTCAACAGGTTGTTAGTTGTGTGAGGAATCAAATTGCATGCGAATTTTTTTGGCCTCGCCACATGTGAGATTTTTAGTTTCCTGACCAAAGACAAACCTGTGCCCCACTGCAGTGGAAGTCTTAATCACTAGACCCCCAGGATTCGGATTTTTGATGTGCAGGGAGTGTTGTTTAAGGGTAAACTATGTTTATCTTGATAATCTTAAGAGGTTGTGACTGTTGCAGAGATTTGTCAGATAAGGTTTTCAATTTCTCAAATAATTCAGTTGCTGCCTAAATGATATCAAAGGAGCAATCTGCCCATCCAACTATGTTTTCTTGAATTTGCTTCTTTAAAGCTAAATTTACAAAAATAAAACCTTAGAGGATGGGAGGAAGCCAGGCTTACAGATCTTCAAGCTACAGTTACTCAGTTATAGAATGAAAACACTATGAAGAAGTGTTTTAAGTCAGACCATTTCAGAACTTCCTTATCTAGATGAACTATTTATCTACTCCTAATTTGGGGATTGACCCTAATACTTAATTTCCATCAAAACTCCCCTACCATTTTCTTCTTTTCAAACCATCCGATTGCAGACCATATTCCCTACTCAGTCACAGAACTAAGCCATGAGAAAAAAGAAAAATAAAATTGCCCTGTTTAAGGGGGGAAAAATGCCAGTTTTAGTGCAACTGAAGAATTATAAGGGACCCTTAAAGTTGATAGATCTCATGTTGTCCATTTGAAAACAGTCATACTTAAGGGAGACTGTATTTTTCTTTCCTCTAGCTTACTTTATTGTTAAGACTACAGTATATACATTTGTTTTGTTTGGCGTTTAGTGTTTAACTTGTGTCTGACTCTTGTGCAACCCCGTGGACTGCACCCCGCCAAACCTGTTCATGGGATTTCCCAGACAAGAATGCTGGAGTCGGTTGTCATTTCTTTCACCAGGGGATCTTCCTGACCCAGGGACTGAACCTGCATTTCCTGCATTGGCAGGTGGGTTCTTTACTGCTGACCACCAGGGAAGCTCTCTAATAGTACATATAACAAACAAAACACGTGTTAATCAACTGATTGGCTGTTTATGGTATCAGTAAGGTTTCTGGTCAACAGGTTGTTAGTTGTGTGAGGAATCAAATTGCATGCGAATTTTTTTGGCCTCGCCACATGTGAGATTTTTAGTTTCCTGACCAAAGACAAACCTGTGCCCCACTGCAGTGGAAGTCTTAATCACTAGACCCCCAGGATTCGGATTTTTGATGTGCAGGGAGTGTTGTTTAAGGGTAAACTATGTTTATCTTGATAATCTTAAGAGGTTGTGACTGTTGCAGAGATTTGTCAGATAAGGTTTTCAATTTCTCAAATAATTCAGTTGCTGCCTAAATGATATCAAAGGAGCAATCTGCCCATCCAACTATGTTTTCTTGAATTTGCTTCTTTATATAGAAAGAAAATTTCCAACTAAAAGAAATCCCTGTCTTCTAGAACTTCAGAGTTCAGTTTAATCATGCCTTCAAAAGGTCTGCGTAAAACGTTGAACCCAAAGAAAGGCCTCTTTTGGAGCACATAACTCATCCCCAAACCATTTCACCTCAGGAGCAAAAAGCTTTCACAATTATTCCTGTCAAACCTGGAATGTCAGTTCCCAGCTTCTACTGCACAATCTGTGGACTTAGGCAACCCTTTAGCATGTTAAGGGAGACTTAAGAAGCTCAGTTGTTTCCTGCCACCATCACTTGTGCCCTGAGCATTCCAAAGATTTTTTAACACTGAGAATTAGGATTAATTAGAACGATGCAAAGCCTTGAAACATCATTTATCTCTTGCAGCCTCATTTACCTAAGAATAATGAACTCCTTCAAGTGATACAAGATGGCAAAGTTATTTGGAAACGGGCCACCTGAAACTTTTGTTTTCAGTTCCATTTTCTAAAAAGAGGGAAAAAATCACAAGCAGATAATAAAGCATTTATGGCATTGTGTGCATGTTTGTAAAGTGTATGCAAGATAACACCAGGAAACCACTCAAAAATAAATATTTCATTCCCAATAGCATCAAAAAGAAAAACTTAGAAGTAATTTTAACAATATAAAAAGCAAAACATACTTGAAAACTACAAAACATTCTTTAAAGAAATGAAAGATCTAAATAAATGGAAAAACATCCCACATCCATGGATTGAAAGTCTTGGTGTTGTTAAGATGCTGATACACTCGGAACTTCTTTACGGATTCAACAGAATCCCTATTAACATCCCAGCTGACTTCTTTAAACACTAGGCACCAAGCAAAGAATGAGAAGTATTTGCATCTCAGAGCTACTTTTGGTTTGTAGATGATGGTTTTACAAACTCAAAACAGAAATCACCACTCAGCCCTGGACTCTGGGCCTCCAGGGCTCTCTCAAGGTAGATTTACTGAAAATCCACATAAAAGCCCTCATATCCAAACAAGGCCTGCTCTGTAATATGACCTCGTCCCTGCCAACCTAATTTAGTGGTAATAGTGTTACATTTACCTGGAAAAAACCTGTGAAGGTGAGTGATGAGAGCTGAGGGAAACAGCAAAAACCATACCAAGAAAAACTGCTTGATTGCCTTCCAAAGTGTTGGACTTTTAAATATACACAGGAGAAAATATGTTTTAAAGAATCGTAAGCTCTGCAATTTCTTGGGAAATTTTGCAAGGCAGTTTCCTTTAAATAAATGGGACAAATGTTACAGTTTGACATGAGTCAACCAATTTATACAGGCCATCTAAGGAGCAGAGTTGGTACCAATCACTAATTTAACAGAAATGGGTTATACCGTATGTTGTTTAGTCACTAAGTCGTGTCTGACTCTCTGTGACCCCATGCACTACATAGCTCGCCAGGTTCTCCTGCCCATGGGATTTCCCAGGCAAGAACACTGGAGTGGGTTGCCATCTCCTTCTCTAGGCGTCGAATCTACATCTACTGCATTGGCGGGCGGATTCTTTACCAATGAGCCACCAAGGAAGCCCAATATGTTGTATAATCTCTAGTCTAATTTAGGTAAAGAGTCAGTCTCTGTCACTCTGAAAAAGGGATAGCAAGTTGAGGCAAGACTAGCTTTTAGACACACTTCCTCTCCCTCTCAAATGATCATTTAAAAGAAAAACCTTTAATTAAAACTACACATGGAAAAAAAAAAAAAACTACACACGGGTGGGATGGGGGGATATACATATGACTAACCTGGGATCATACATATCCATAAACAGCAAAACTCTGTAAAAGTAAAAAGTAAAATAAAAATTAAAAAAAAAGAAAAAAAAACCACACACGATAAATTTATGCCACTCACAGGAATTTATTCCTCCATTAAATAAGACTATAGCACTGTGAATTGTCTAGAGCTGCAATTCCATCCAAGATTTATGCTAATTAAGTTTTTTTTCTTACATCAAAAAGAAGACTCCTACAGAAAAGAAAAAAACAATCACTCAGGCGGAAAAATTTAAAGCTCTCCACAAGAAGTACATTTCATTTACATTTGGCAATGAGGAAGGGAACTGTTATCTCTTTCCACAGATAGATACCACAGAATGCACTAATCTACACAGGTTTCTCCTTACACAACACACATTTCATTACAGTTAGAGATCTGACGCGTGAAACTTTCTCCCAAAGACATAGACGGGTGCGTGGCATTTACACGGGCCAGGAGACTCACGGTTTTACTTGACAGCAGCCTGTGTCAACGACAGGTGCACTTAGTGGCTATCATATCTTCATATTCTTTATATGCGATTGAGCCATCAGGCTCAATCGCCAAAACGCTCAGAGGGCTGTACTGGGCAGGTACACAGGATGGTTTTGGCACTGAGGAGTCAAGCTTCTCATGGATGATATTCTGCACCATGGTGTGAACTGGAGAGCCATACCGATGTCCCACCGCCCTGGGACAGTCCCCTTTACAGTATCGAGGGTTGTATTTGTGTGGGGCCACAATCCAGTTGTCCCACCTCAGCTGACTAAAGCTAAGTCTAAAGTCATGGAGCTCACACTCATTTTGGGGGAAAAAAAACTGTTTGAAGTATTTGCTCAGATTGAATGAAGCTGGAACCAGAGGCTTCTTCAAGTCAGAGCTGACAGTTCCTTGGTCTCGCCGGTGACGGGAAAGTCTTTCTCCCTGAGCAGCAGCTTCTCCCATGGGATAGGCAGGTAGCACTCTCTTCTGGTCAGGACCCTGTGAAAGCTTCCTTTTAGAGTGGAGGGAATGCCACCTGTGAAAAGCCTGAGCACTTGTGTCGTTCAGATATAAAAGCAGTGAGGGGGCTACCAGAAGAGTCATGTTTTGACTGTCTCGTGCTGAAGAATGCTGCAGCTGGTCTTTCGCACAAGTAAAATTTACAGACATCTGAATGTTCCTCTTGTTGGAGACCACCAGAGGCTGAAGCAGAGCCGTCACATCAATCTCAATCCATCTGGATTTCTTTCTAAATTCAAACTGCGAGTTAAAGGTAAATGAGTATGGAGCTCTAGGGAGAGTCTTGCTAGAAAACTCTGGTTCTTTGATCACCAGGTTGCACGCACATTTAACAGGAGAGGGAAAAGAAACAGAGTTGTTGAACGTATACAGCAAGACTGACTTGAATAAATGTTCCACCGCTGTAACACGATCCAGGTTAAACAGCAGGTCCACTGATGGAAGGGTTCCTGAGAAGAAAAACAATCCAAGAGTAATGCCGCACGTAACAGGAAGTCAAATCAAGAAATCAGCACTTCAGAATATTCTTCTGTCCCTCTCTTTTCCCACTTTTTCAAACCTCAAAAGTCAGCGTGGAATGGGGCTTATAAAGAAAAAGCAGGTAATTTGTACCATATTTAAGTCCCAGCACTTACTGCTAGATACTTCATCACCAGAAATTCAGAACAGCTTTGGTGGTGAATTAAAATGGGGAATCATTACATTCTGAAGTTTCAGAATCTTAATAATTTGCTGCAAACAGAGGAGGCTAAAAAGGAAAGCAGTATTTTTCTCTTGGAGAGTCTTTAAGAGGAAAACTATCAAAAAAGACACTTGCCAGGCTCATTAAGAAAACACTCTTAAGTCCTTATGGACAGAATCAATAAAGGAAATGTAATTGTCTAAGTTAATTTAGAACACTTGAGACAGACAACAAATGGAACCTCTAAACCCGCTATAAGAAATGGTTTTAAATAGCCACAAATGACCTGCTGGACTAGAAAAGTTTTCTGTAAGTCACAAGATTTTTTTTCTTTTTAAAATAGTACTCCTTCCTTCTCTCTCACACATAAGCTTGTTGACTCACACACTGTCCTTGTATGGATCTACTGTTCCACACAGGGAGCTATGTTTTCCTCTCACAGAAAGCAACAAATGAGGGGAAAACACACTACTTAATACAGCACACCAACAGCTGAAAGAGGTACTGTAGGCACATTTCCAGCCCAGCATTGGTAGAAAGGAAAGAACGTGCAATTGGAAGAAAAAATACCTCTTTTCCAGTTTTGATTTTGTGACACTGGATGAGATGCTAACTTTCCCCAGGTTTTAGGGCCACTAAATCTCTTCTAGTGAATTAGCCTACCTTAACCCATGAGGGCATCAGGAAGAAACAATAAGACCAAGTACCAGGTTTGTTTGGATTCGGATACTGAGTATCTTGCCAAGTAAAATCCAACTCAAGAAGCTATGGCCAGGGTTTCCCCTGGTAGTCCAGTGGGTAAGGACACCGCCTTGCAGTGCAAGGGGCGCCGGTTCGAGCCCTGGCCTGGGAAGATCCCACGTGCCGCGGAGCGGCTGGACTGATGTGTCCAATTATCGAGCCGGAGCTCTGGAGCGCATGCGCCCAGAGCCGGTGCTCTGCAACGACAGACGCCACCACGATGGGAGGCCCACGGGAGGCAAAGAACAAAGACGGATGAAGATAGAGAAATGAAAAACCAATAGAAGTGGCCCGCCCACTTCCCTCCCTCCCCAACCCGACCCCCGCCCAAAATAAATAAATAAATCTTAAAAAAAAAAAAAAAAAAAGAAGTTATGGCCAGCTCCTTTACATAACTGAAATGCAGGTCGCCCTTCTTCCCTCCACCCATTAACCAATTTGCTCCTACACACCTGTCGCCTGGTCCCCAGGAGCTTGCTTGTGTTGAGCACAGGGAGTGAAGAGCCGAACAGTGTTGTAGAGATGGCTTCTGTTGGATTTAGGGATCCCCTCCTTGGTAGCATATGCCTTATAGAGCCTCTTCATGTAGCGCAAAGCTCTGTCATCTGGCTGCAGCCTGGGGAGCCCCCCTTGCCCATCATACAGAATCTTAAAGAGTGGGGAAAGGAGACCAGATCTGTGTCTCCCCTCTAGAGGCCTCAGGAAGGACCAAGACTCAGCCTCAGATTTCAACGCAGTACTAGCTGCAATCTGAGCCTTTCCCCGAGAAAGCTGAGAAACAAGGCTAATAGGAAAACATAGCCAGGCAAACCAACAAAACCAAATGAAAAATTTGCTGGGAAGCGCCATGGCCTGAAAGAATAGCAAGGAACACACTTCCCCATACCAGTCTTCTTCCTACAAACCAGGAAGAGCTTCGGTTGGTCTCTTAAATAAATTTTAGGTGTGGGCTAGGTTCGCTTCTGTAATCAGATCTCAAGGATGCTTAACTGAAGATCATTTCTATCAGCTGATAACACCCTATTCATCCAATTTGTCCTAATTAGATACAGATTTACTGGGTCATTTAGCTTTCCTTTTCCTTTCCCCTGGCATTTATTTAAAATCTCTTAAGTTAATGGACTAGCTATGTAGCTTAAAGGCTAAGAGAAATTGAAGAATGTTATTTAAAAAAAAAAAAAAACACTCATTTTTCGACAGATAAGGATTCTTAAAATGCTCCTTAGGTGCTTGTTGAAACTTCCAAGGCATGTGGAAAATCTAATTATTCATGATGATCTGTTGGTGTGCGACTCATGGTATTGGGTTTACTCCTCCTCTCATCTGCACTACCTCTTCTACTTTCAGGTGCTTAGACTATTTATTTACCATATGTTGATTTGGAGGGTGAGAGAAATTCACAACTGTTATTGAAATTCCAGAGCGCAGAGAACTATTAATTTGCCTAGTTCTCTCAGGTAGCTTTGTACGGGTATGTACTTGGAATACTGTGTTATGCTTTGAAAAGGAGGACACTACCTTTAATTTTGACTCATTTTAAAATATAACATGTTGATGCCTTTGGTCTCCACATCCATCTATACATTAGTTGAAAGGTTTAAAGATGTTTTCGGGTGCTAGAAAATAAATGAAAGGTTCAGTGTTTATTAATCATTCAAATGGTGGGAGAATTCCCTAGGTTTTTTTTTTTTTTTTCCCCTGCTTCCGTCGCTAGGCATTTCTGTTCTTATCTAAACATTTATGTTCTTGCCTCTGCGCTAAAATCAAGTTAGAGATTATGTTTCAGAAAAATGAGACATGGGTACCCTATGAAGAACTGAATATACTCACCTTGTAAGGTACAGAACCAGTCTGTGCAGTACCCAGGCTGATAAAATCGAGGTATATTGGTAAATTTTCAGTTCACTGTCTACCAAGCCTTCCTGGCCCAGGGCTGGTCAGTAGGGTTATAAAACTCTCCCAAACTGATGAATGAGAACTTAGTCCTAGATTACACATGGCCAGCAATTCCAGAGCTTGGTTGGTCTCTTAAATAAATTTTAGGTGTGGGCTAGGTTCGCTTCTGTAATCAGATCTCAAGGATGCTTAACTGAAGATCATTTCTATCAGCTGATAACACCCTATTCATCCAATTTGTCCTAATTAGATACAGATTTACTGGGTCATTTAGCTTTCCTTTTCCTTTCCCCTGGCATTTATTTAAAATCTCTTAAGTTAATGGACTAGCTATGTAGCTTAAAGGCTAAGAGAAATTGAAGAATGTTATTTAAAAAAAAAAAAAAAACACTCATTTTTCGACAGATAAGGATTCTTAAAATGCTCCTTAGGTGCTTGTTGAAACTTCCAAGGCATGTGGAAAATCTAATTATTCATGATGATCTGTTGGTGTGCGACTCATGGTATTGGGTTTACTCCTCCTCTCATCTGCACTACCTCTTCTACTTTCAGGTGCTTAGACTATTTATTTACCATATGTTGATTTGGAGGGTGAGAGAAATTCACAACTGTTATTGAAATTCCAGAGCGCAGAGAACTATTAATTTGCCTAGTTCTCTCAGGTAGCTTTGTACGGGTATGTACTTGGAATACTGTGTTATGCTTTGAAAAGGAGGACACTACCTTTAATTTTGACTCATTTTAAAATATAACATGTTGATGCCTTTGGTCTCCACATCCATCTATACATTAGTTGAAAGGTTTAAAGATGTTTTCGGTGCTAGAAAATAAATGAAAGGTTCAGTTTTTATTAATCATTCAAATGGTGGGAGAATTCCCTAGGTTTTTTTTTTTTTTTTCCCCTGCTTCCGTCGCTAGGCATTTCTGTTCTTATCTAAACATTTATGTTCTTGCCTCTGCGCTAAAATCAAGTTAGAGATTATGTTTCAGAAAAATGAGACATGGGTACCCTATGAAGAACTGAATATACTCACCTTGTAAGGTACAGAACCAGTCTGTGCAGTACCCAGGCTGATAAAATCGAGGTATATTGGTAAATTTTCAGTTCACTGTCTACCAAGCCTTCCTGGCCCAGGGCTGGTCAGTAGGGTTATAAAACTCTCCCAAACTGATGAATGAGAACTTAGTCCTAGATTACACATGGCCAGCAATTCCATGAAGAAAACATTGACAGGCACGTTGCATCAAGTCGAAAAGGCAGTCAGCTGTACACAACAGCAGCATCCTTAAGTAGAAAGCACGCCGCACCCCTGGGAAGTGGAGTGAATAGTGGGCAACGTGACATCCTGCCCCAGGAGGCAGCCTGTTAGGGCGAAGCCGGCTGCTGTGGAGGTCGCCTCTTCCCTCCTACAACCACTAACAGCTGCTCATCAGCTGGTGGACTATTATTACCTGAGGACTCCTGTGGCTAAATGTGAGGAAACATTTTTATTCTCTCTTGGGAAAGTCTATACCGGCTGGTGGTGTCTAATCCGGTGGCTGCCAAGAGAAGTGCTAGGTTCATGTCCCTGATTCGGGTCTGGGGTCGCTGAGGGTTTGGACACAGCCGATTCCGGCTCCAGCTACTGGACAAGGCTGTGCAACTCCTCGTGTCCACGGCCAGGCGACGGCCTCAGGGGCGCCCTCCACAGCGCCAGGACACCCGACTCTCGCGCTGCCCTCGAGGCTGCCGGGCCCTTGGCTCGTCTACTCTTAGTCCGTTCTGTTCCTCTGCTTCCTATGGCTTCGGGAAAAGCCGGGAACCGAGGAGAAGACTGAGGGGCTCCGAAGCGGGCTCCGAAGCGGGTTCCGAAGCGGGCTCCGAAGGGGGCGCCCCGGGAGCCCCCACCCCCCGGGGCCCCAGAGCCCGCCCAGAGGCGCTTGGCCCCGCCCCAGATAAGGCTCCGCCCATCTACGTCACGCGGCGGAGCCAGTACTCTGCGGCACTAGTGACGATGGCGCCGTCACCTGGAGACAGTCGGGAACTGGCTCTCCCGGAAGTGACCTCACTGCGTCCTAGCGCGGCGTCCGTTTCTACCGGAAGAGGCGGGCGGAAGCCGGAGGCTCTGGAGCTGCGGAGGGCGAGGTGACCCCGGTGCGCGAGCGGCGTCAGGTTGCGCGGTCTCGGGGGTCCCTGGTGGGTGCAATTGAGGTGCAGGCTGGGAGGGATAAGGAGCTCCGCGGAAGGTCTAGGGTTGAGGGCGGCAAGTCCGGATCCTGAGCCCAACGCCTGTCCACCCTCCGTCCTGCAGGCCCCGCCGCGACCATGGGCCGCGAATTTGGGCATCTGACACGGGTGCGGCATGTGATCACCTACAGCTTGTCGCCCTTCGAGCAGCGCGCCTTCCCGCACTATTTCAGCAAAGGCATCCCCAACGTGCTGCGCCGAACTCGGGCGTGCATCCTTCGCTCTGCGCCGCGTAAGTGCCCTGGACGGGCAGGGGTTAGACTCCCATCCACCGTGGGCACTGCGGGTCCCTTCATGGAGGGTTCTGCAGCTCGCCATACACACATTTTCTCGTTAAATAGACTCGAATGCCGTTGAAGTGGTGATAGCCTCCCCATTTCACAGATGAGGGAGTTGAGTCAGAGAACTTAAAATGACCGACCCAAGGTCACTTGTGTGACTCCTGTGTCTCCCTCTAGGGTCTTTACCCACTTCTTTCTTGGCGGTTTTGTGTTAAAGGTGCAGCAGGTAGTGAGGACAATTGCACATTTTGAGTTTGCTAAAACCCACAGATGTGTACACTGAAAAATGGTGAAATGACAAAGTGTTGACATGTGCAAATGGGAGCCATAGGGAAGATTTGGTCACAATTTGCAAGTTTCCTGGGTAAACCCTTTTGTTTTACACACTTGTAAAATGGGTTTGTAGTGTAAGCTTTCTTGATCATCTGGTTTAAGAGTGATTTTTTTAAAAAACCAAAGACAGGAAAGCAGAATATAAGGTGAATCAGAAAAGAGGGCTGGGATCCATGTGTCTTGGATGTGCTCACTGCTTACTCTCATTTATTATATTTATAGCGTTCGTGGCATTTTATCTTCTCTACACATGGGGAACACAGGAGTTTGAGAAAGGCAAGAGAAAGAATCCGGCTGCCTATGAAAATGACAAATGAATGCATCTGGATAATGGTTCCTTGTCTCTGAAAGACACTTCTCTGGAAGAGGAGTGTGCATTGTAGTGTTTTGAAGACACAATAAACTTTTCATGGGCTGCACTGTTGTGTTTTTTGTTAGCACAGTCCTTGGATGTGACTTGATTTTCAAATTCATGAATCCGCCCCCCCCCACCCGCCCGGCCCCAGCATGAGTCCTGAACCACTTTGGCTAATCAGAGTTTGGGATGCTTAGCTCATCCCTTGTCCTAGAACCTATAAGACTGTCACTGCAGCTGAACAGTTTGTGGATGAGATCGACT
The DNA here is from genome assembly GCA_022376925.1 of Tragulus kanchil. Classification (NCBI taxonomy): domain Eukaryota; kingdom Metazoa; phylum Chordata; class Mammalia; order Artiodactyla; family Tragulidae; genus Tragulus; species Tragulus kanchil. The sequence goes on along the minus strand of JAIOJX010000029.1, from coordinate 46,976,241 downwards.
ATGGGAAATGTTAGCTCCCTGCTGTCTGTTTCCATATTGACAATAAAATCTAGTAATCACTATGTGTCAGGTGTTCTTAGCCCTTTGCACAAATAATGTCTTTTAAACCTCACAGTGACCTTTGGTGTTTTGTCTTTTCCCCAACAAGTACCTTTGAAGTACCACTTAGACTCATTTTGCACATGAGAACACAGGCACAGCAAGGTTAAGTCATTTGGCCCAAATTATACAACTAGTGAATGGTAGAGTCTGCCACTGAAGTTTTTGTTCTTAGGACTATACTGTGCTATATGATAGAACGTCAGCTATCAAAGGAAAGGGTGCGGTGACTCCTTTGCCTCTAGAGCTGGGGTCTGCTAACTGGCTGTGTTCATACCAGGTTGCTAACAGTGCTACTTAGCCGTGTATGACTCAAAAATATTTAGCCCTTTATGAAAAAATGTTCACCTTGTTTTAGAGCCTTCGAATTATCTTTCTAGTAGAAAAGGTACCCTTTTCCCTTCACAGGAGATCATGGGGGTAGATGTCTCCAGTTTTCATGCTTCTGGTTCTCCTACTCCATTTCTAGAAACCTGTCTTCTAAGGAGATGTCCTCCTGGTCCAGAGCAGCAGCTTCCACAGGGTAGCTCAGCTTCTGGCCCAGGCTGCGTCTTTCCCTCTTACTCTATTTCTGCCTTTCATGAACCCAAACTACCTCAGAACAAAAACTGTAAGGTATCAGTAGATGATTGCATTGATTGTGAGGCAGGATAGGATAAGGAGGGACAGCTGAGACTAGTTGACTTGGGCCCATATTCTTTAACTTGCTTCCTCCATATGTGGTAAAGGCAAGAAACACTTGTTCTTTAGCCATGAGTTTCTCAGCCATAAAAATAGATATATCAAATTCATGAAGTGTTGAAGACACAATAAACTTTTCATGGGCTGCACTGTTGTGTTTTTGTTAGCACAGTCCTTGGATGTGACTTGATTTTCAAATTCATGAATCCGCCCCACCCCACCCGCCCGGCCCCAGCATGAGTCCTGAACCACTTTGGCTAATCAGAGTTTGGGATGCTTAGCTCATCCCTTGTCCTAGAACCTATAAGACTGTCACTGCAGCTGAACAGTTTGTGGATGAGATCGACTATGGGAAATGTTAGCTCCCTGCTGTCTGTTTCCATATTGACAATAAAATCTAGTAATCACTATGTGTCAGGTGTTCTTAGCCCTTTGCACAAATAATGTCTTTTAAACCTCACAGTGACCTTTGGTGTTTTGTCTTTTCCCCAACAAGTACCTTTGAAGTACCACTTAGACTCATTTTGCACATGAGAACACAGGCACAGCAAGGTTAAGTCATTTGGCCCAAATTATACAACTAGTGAATGGTAGAGTCTGCCACTGAAGTTTTTGTTCTTAGGACTATACTGTGCTATATGATAGAACGTCAGCTATCAAAGGAAAGGGTGCGGTGACTCCTTTGCCTCTAGAGCTGGGGTCTGCTAACTGGCTGTGTTCATACCAGGTTGCTAACAGTGCTACTTAGCCGTGTATGACTCAAAAATATTTAGCCCTTTATGAAAAAATGTTCACCTTGTTTTAGAGCCTTCGAATTATCTTTCTAGTAGAAAAGGTACCCTTTTCCCTTCACAGGAGATCATGGGGGTAGATGTCTCCAGTTTTCATGCTTCTGGTTCTCCTACTCCATTTCTAGAAACCTGTCTTCTAAGGAGATGTCCTCCTGGTCCAGAGCAGCAGCTTCCACAGGGTAGCTCAGCTTCTGGCCCAGGCTGCGTCTTTCCCTCTTACTCTATTTCTGCCTTTCATGAACCCAAACTACCTCAGAACAAAAACTGTAAGGTATCAGTAGATGATTGCATTGATTGTGAGGCAGGATAGGATAAGGAGGGACAGCTGAGACTAGTTGACTTGGGCCCATATTCTTTAACTTGCTTCCTCCATATGTGGTAAAGGCAAGAAACACTTGTTCTTTAGCCATGAGTTTCTCAGCCATAAAAATAGATATATTAAAACAAAGCCATAGGGCTGAGGTAACAGTGAACTGAGTGACGTTTAAGAGCCTGCCAAGGTGGCACAGGCGCAACAAAGGACAGTGGCGTGATGAAAACTTGCCTCACCAAATTAATTCTCCTGCTTGGCTTCTTGTCCAAGTTTATTCCCAGCGGTTGCTGCCTGATCTGCAACGTATTTGGGACATAGTCTCCTTTGAGAATCTGATCAAAGCTGTGGACTTGGAAGATGGTGTAAATGTACGCATTCTTAATGTTGCGTAGTTCAAACAGGTCCATGGGCCAGGGGAGGATCGATCACTGCCTTGACAGGCCATTGATCTCTGTTTCTTTTTCCCTCCAATTTTAGCCCCAAGCTTCTGGGGGCCAAGGCCACCCTTGTCCCATGTTAGCTTCACTCTACTCTTAGACTTTTATTCCTGACTCTGAGTCCTTGGGAGATTCCAACCCCAAATCAAACCTACTCTTTCTTAGCCTAGATCAGGTTCTGAGTCTCTTGGTCTGGAATTTTTCTTTTTGGCCTGGAAATTTTTATCCCAGGAATGCTCTGAGAAGACTGTCCTATAAACTCTTTTACATGGTAAGCTTCTACTGAAAATGGGTGGTCTTGAGAGAGAGACCACTGCTGTGGGTCTTTATGCCTATAGCCATTCCCCTGGAGCCTCCAGCCTGAGTGTGGCTCCTTTACCTGCATCTGGGAGCACAATCACGTGTTCATCTAGCCCTTCTTTTCCCTAGAACTCCAAAGGCTTTTTATCTCTGGTCTGCAGAATGCTGTGAAGAGGACACTTCCATCAGCCAACATGTTCCCAGAGATGCAGGCCCAGAAGTCCACACGAGTTCTAGCCAGCAATTGAGCAAATGCACTCTGACTCTGAAGTTCTACCCAGAAAAGTTTTTCCATTTCAGTCTTTCATTTTCATTAGGTATCGCCTACTCAGGGATAGCAAAAGTTTCCGATTAGGTTATCTTCTCTGCCTGGAATGTGTTTCAAACATGCTTGTCCTTTTACTTGGGCCCATATTCTTTAACTTGCTTCCTCCATATGTGGTAAAGGCAAGAAACACTTGTTCTTTAGCCATGAGTTTCTCAGCCATAAAAATAGATATATTAAAACAAAGCCATAGGGCTGAGGTAACAGTGAACTGAGTGACGTTTAAGAGCCTGCCAAGGTGGCACAGGCGCAACAAAGGACAGTGGCGTGATGAAAACTTGCCTCACCAAATTAATTCTCCTGCTTGGCTTCTTGTCCAAGTTTATTCCCAGCGGTTGCTGCCTGATCTGCAACGTATTTGGGACATAGTCTCCTTTGAGAATCTGATCAAAGCTGTGGACTTGGAAGATGGTGTAAATGTACGCATTCTTAATGTTGCGTAGTTCAAACAGGTCCATGGGCCAGGGGAGGATCGATCACTGCCTTGACAGGCCATTGATCTCTGTTTCTTTTTCCCTCCAATTTTAGCCCCAAGCTTCTGGGGGCCAAGGCCACCCTTGTCCCATGTTAGCTTCACTCTACTCTTAGACTTTTATTCCTGACTCTGAGTCCTTGGGAGATTCCAACCCCAAATCAAACCTACTCTTTCTTAGCCTAGATCAGGTTCTGAGTCTCTTGGTCTGGAATTTTTCTTTTTGGCCTGGAAATTTTTATCCCAGGAATGCTCTGAGAAGACTGTCCTATAAACTCTTTTACATGGTAAGCTTCTACTGAAAATGGGTGGTCTTGAGAGAGAGACCACTGCTGTGGGTCTTTATGCCTATAGCCATTCCCCTGGAGCCTCCAGCCTGAGTGTGGCTCCTTTACCTGCATCTGGGAGCACAATCACGTGTTCATCTAGCCCTTCTTTTCCCTAGAACTCCAAAGGCTTTTTATCTCTGGTCTGCAGAATGCTGTGAAGAGGACACTTCCATCAGCCAACATGTTCCCAGAGATGCAGGCCCAGAAGTCCACACGAGTTCTAGCCAGCAATTGAGCAAATGCACTCTGACTCTGAAGTTCTACCCAGAAAAGTTTTTCCATTTCAGTCTTTCATTTTTCATTAGGTATCGCCTACTCAGGGATAGCAAAAAAGTTTCCGATTACTGTCAAGCCCTTCATGATCTTCTCTGCCTGGAATGTGTTTCAAACAGCTGCTCATGTAGCTACCCCCTCGGTCTCCCATTTCATCCTAGGTACTTAACCTCAAAAACAGAAAATCTCTTGGAATTGCATTCAGAGTTAGCAAACCGTAAGCTACCAAAGGTGCTTCAGTCTCATTTTCTTCTTGTAAATTAATCACTTGAACCCCCACATGTAAGGCATGCCTGAGAGGCCTCAAGAGGTGTTTCCATCTCATTGACAGAACAAGCCTGAAGAGAGGCAGGGTTGGCCTCTGGTCATTTACCCTACGTGGGTCCCTAGCATCTGCTTCCCAGCCAAGCATTTCTTTTCTTTATGGCTGCTTAGGCCTTTCTGCTGGAGAAAGGAACGTGTAATTTTGTGTTGACTCATTCAACGAAATATTTGATCGATGAAAGCCCCTACACTTTAAAAAGGTTTTTTTTAAATTTCAGAAATAGGCTTTCACAGACTGTTCAAGGGATGTGGGATGGCCATGTTCACATCTGGACAACTTCTGTCACTTAAGCCGAATACCATCTGGATGCTGCTTTGCTTTTAAAGTTTGACTTTAAATAGAACAGCTACAGAGTTAGTGTAGACACATGCTTAAATACTGTCCCTTGGTGATTCCTTCCACAGGCAGTGGATCTTTTGGTACGAGGGATGGCATACAAGGAAGAGGCCAGAGCCACAAAGGCTTCTGCAGTGTTGTCACATCCATGATGAATAGTCAGTCCTTTATTCCCTTGGCTGTGGTATTGGCTTTAAAGTTAACACAACAGGCTACTTGTAGGTCTGGAAAGCTGAGGGTTCATCTAGCCCTTCTTTTCCCTAGAACTCCAAAGGCTTTTTATCTCTGGTCTGCAGAATGCTGTGAAGAGGACACTTCCATCAGCCAACATGTTCCCAGAGATGCAGGCCCAGAAGTCCACACGAGTTCTAGCCAGCAATTGAGCAAATGCACTCTGACTCTGAAGTTCTACCCAGAAAAGTTTTTCCATTTCAGTCTTTCATTTTTCATTAGGTATCGCCTACTCAGGGATAGCAAAAAAGTTTCCGATTACTGTCAAGCCCTTCATGATCTTCTCTGCCTGGAATGTGTTTCAAACAGCTGCTCATGTAGCTACCCCCTCGGTCTCCCATTTCATCCTAGGTACTTAACCTCAAAAACAGAAAATCTCTTGGAATTGCATTCAGAGTTAGCAAACCGTAAGCTACCAAAGGTGCTTCAGTCTCATTTTCTTCTTGTAAATTAATCACTTGAACCCCCACATGTAAGGCATGCCTGAGAGGCCTCAAGAGAGGTGTTTCCATCTCATTGACAGAACAAGCCTGAAGAGAGGCAGGGTTGGCCTCTGGTCATTTACCCTACGTAGGTCCCTAGCATCTGCTTCCCAGCCAAGCATTTCTTTTCTTTATGGCTGCTTAGGCCTTTCTGCTGGAGAAAGGAACGTGTAATTTTGTGTTGACTCATTCAACGAAATATTTGATCGATGAAAGCCCCTACACTTTAAAAAGGTTTTTTTTAAATTTCAGAAATAGGCTTTCACAGACTGTTCAAGGGATGTGGGATGGCCATGTTCACATCTGGACAACTTCTGTCACTTAAGCCGAATACCATCTGGATGCTGCTTTGCTTTTAAAGTTTGACTTTAAATAGAACAGCTACAGAGTTAGTGTAGACACATGCTTAAATACTGTCCCTTGGTGATTCCTTCCACAGGCAGTGGATCTTTTGGTACGAGGGATGGCATACAAGGAAGAGGCCAGAGCCACAAAGGCTTCTGCAGTGTTGTCACATCCATGATGAATAGTCAGTCCTTTATTCCCTTGGCTGTGGTATTGGCTTTAAAGTTAACACAACAGGCTACTTGTATTTTGCCTGAAGTACAGGATGGCAAGAATGGAGGACTGGGAGAAAGAACCCATCTTGAAAATAAGGACTTTCCACATCCCACTTGGCACACTAGGCTTGTTAAGAGGAGGCTGGCCCTGAGGCCATAGAACCAACTGGCTCTAGGCTATCACGTTGTTCAGGCTTTTGCTTACTTCATCAGATTTCTGTTCTTACCCAATGTTCACTAGGTCGCCTCTTTTCCATCCCACAGAAGTTCCTAGTTAAGCCCTTACTTGAGGTCATTCTGTATCGAAGCTCAGGAGCAAAGGGAAGGTACAGCTAACTAGTTTGAGAAAACTTGCAGGATTGGTTAGGTGAGCTCAGTACTGGTCTGCCTGTCCATGTTCCTTAGGGGTGGCTTCTCTCCAGGCCTGGCCTGGTCCTGAGAGAACTGGGACCAGGCAGATGGATGATCTGTGGTCACACCTCACCCAATCCCAGCTCTGAGTCCACCATACCACCCTTTTCTCCCCTGGCAAAAGGACTGCCGACTGTTCTGTTGCACCATCAACTCTGCCACTTTTCCTTGGGGAACAGGCAGGATCTCACCATATATCCAACCTGTGAAGATAAGAAGGACTCTGGGACGAGGCATCAGCCAAATGTTCAGGGAGACACAAGGCAGAAAAAAAGACTTGTTGCATTTACCTTGGTTTCTCCTTCTGGGTTATAGGAAGATGTAAAGTCCTTTTTTCAGAATTCAAATACACGCCTTTCTCCACAAATTTATTAAAATGTCTGTCACTTAATGAGTACCCACAACTACTCACGGTTTAGGTACATACTCTTTATTGGTCTAGGAACTTGCAGTGGTTCCTACTTAAGGTGACAGGTGCTTCAGGCTTTGGAAAGATTTCAGCCCTAGCCTGCTTCCCTGAGGTTGATGGATGTGCTTTGTAAAAGGCCCAGTCATCTACACGCAGGAAAGCTAGTAATTCAAGGTTTACAATATCGGTCACCACTGTCTACCTTTTGCTGATTTAGGAAGCCCTACTATTTCCTCATTCACATTTTAAAGAAGGAAACAAAGTCAACTGAAACTTATTTAATTTGCCCATTGCTGAAACATCAGTCAGTCCTGATGGCCCTTCCCTTGGGAGATGGCAGGTAGGCCAGACTAGGTTCCCATTCTTCTAGAGAAAATGACCTGGAACAATTAGTAACACGAGATCAGTGCTTCTTCCCTAAATAAGTTGAAAGGAGTCAACCCTATTTCTAAAGACCTCACTATGAAAACTCTATTTTGACTAGTGAGTTCACTGAGCTATTTTGGAATCAAAATGTGGCTAGGTGCCTGGTCTCCCTCAATGGCTTCACGTGGCTTTTCAAAGGGGAGGACGTGCTGACTTTTGGTAAAATGGGTGAAAAAGTCCAAGCCAGCCACTCAAAGTCCAGATGAGGGACAAGTAAACGCAACATGCCCAAGAGGCAGGCCTTGAACACATTCCTGTCTGGTAGACATTAACTTATTAAACTGACCTTGACTGCAAATATAAACTTTGCCCCCATCTTACCTGGCAACCAGAGAAGAGGCGGGTCTGACTATAAAAGGGAAAGGCTACTGTGCCCAGCCTTCAGGCTCCTACATGCCATCTATCAGGATGTGGCACCTCAAACTCCTTGCAGTACTCATGATCTGCCTGTTGCTGGTAGGCCAGGTAAGGACCAGAGGATACGTAGGTGGGTATGCAGGGATGGTGGCGGTAGAGGCGGAGCTGTAAGCACAACTGGAGAGCCAGGCTCAGTCTTGAGGAACAGCTCTTCGCTCCGAGTCTACAGCATCTGGGGGTGGGGGTGGGGAATGGTAATCATCGTTCCAAGGTTATGTATAGCAAGGTTTGAACTCTTGCACACCTGAGGTGACTGTCTTTACCCTACAGGTGGATAGCTCTCCAATACCAGAACTGAGCTTAGGAAAGAAAAGGCCGAGGAGAATGACTCCATTTTGGAGAGGGGTTTCCCTCAGGCCCATTGGAGCTTCCTGTTGGGATGATTCTGAATGTATCACAAGGCTATGCAGGTATTCCACAAACCTATGAACAGGGGTGGACCCAAGAGGCCTGGGAAACTGGGCAGAGGAGAGATCGGCACATACACGGACCTAATAATAATGCCTGTGCTAAAGCTGTGGGCTCCACGGAGGAGAATCCCTCAAGAGTTAAGAGCCAAGAACAGCTCCACACAGGTGCCCTGAAAGAGTAGTGTCTTTCCTTTCTTCACTCTACCCTGAGACTGGCTATCAAGCACAGGAAATGCAGTGGAAGTGGCTCAGGGCAATGCTACATTTTTGTCTTAAATCACCTTTTCTTTTCCCTTAGAAAACGACGCTGTTCCCTAAGTGTGGCCCAAGAATGACGTACATACCAGGGAAAGAGAGGACAGCACTTATCTATGACAATGCTCCGTTCTATGGAATATTGACTAACTGCATTTGGCTGAAGACACTTAAGTAAAGCAATCTTGTTTTTGAAGGTTTAAAGATAGATATGTGCTATAAATTGGTCTCTGTTTCTTCTTAGAATGTTGATATGTAGATAAGCGTAACTAAACTTGTTAACTTAAGAGTATATTTTTCTATGGATACTATTAAATGTCTCAGACTGAAATTTTGGCAGCCTGGAATTCACACTTTCAAGGGGGAAGGACTCATTTTGTGTACTATAGAAAATGCAGCATTGCCTAATGATAATGTGTTAACTTCTTAATTTGGAAACTGCAGTAAGAGTTAACATTTCTTTAAGAAGTAAAGAACACAAGGGAAGGCTAAAGGCAAAAGTTTAGTAACAGCTAGTGATGAACCTTGGCAAGTCCATGAACCATGGACCTGCATCCTAACCGTTCACTGCATAAAGCATTTAAAAATAAGCACAACTGGAGAGCCAGGCTCAGTCTTGAGGAACAGCTCTTCGCTCCGAGTCTACAGCATCTGGGGTGGGGGTGGGGAATGGTAATCATCGTTCCAAGGTTATGTATAGCAAGGTTTGAACTCTTGCACACCTGAGGTGACTGTCTTTACCCTACAGGTGGATAGCTCTCCAATACCAGAACTGAGCTTAGGAAAGAAAAGGCCGAGGAGAATGACTCCATTTTGGAGAGGGGTTTCCCTCAGGCCCATTGGAGCTTCCTGTTGGGATGATTCTGAATGTATCACAAGGCTATGCAGGTATTCCACAAACCTATGAACAGGGTGGACCCAAGAGGCCTGGGAAACTGGGCAGAGGAGAGATCGGCACATACACGGACCTAATAATAATGCCTGTGCTAAAGCTGTGGGCTCCACGGAGGAGAATCCCTCAAGAGTTAAGAGCCAAGAACAGCTCCACACAGGTGCCCTGAAAGAGTAGTGTCTTTCCTTTCTTCACTCTACCCTGAGACTGGCTATCAAGCACAGGAAATGCAGTGGAAGTGGCTCAGGGCAATGCTACATTTTTGTCTTAAATCACCTTTTCTTTTCCCTTAGAAAACGACGCTGTTCCCTAAGTGTGGCCCAAGAATGACGTACATACCAGGGAAAGAGAGGACAGCACTTATCTATGACAATGCTCCGTTCTATGGAATATTGACTAACTGCATTTGGCTGAAGACACTTAAGTAAAGCAATCTTGTTTTTGAAGGTTTAAAGATAGATATGTGCTATAAATTGGTCTCTGTTTCTTCTTAGAATGTTGATATGTAGATAAGCGTAACTAAACTTGTTAACTTAAGAGTATATTTTTCTATGGATACTATTAAATGTCTCAGACTGAAATTTTGGCAGCCTGGAATTCACACTTTCAAGGGGGAAGGACTCATTTTGTGTACTATAGAAAATGCAGCATTGCCTAATGATAATGTGTTAACTTCTTAATTTGGAAACTGCAGTAAGAGTTAACATTTCTTTAAGAAGTAAAGAACACAAGGGAAGGCTAAAGGCAAAAGTTTAGTAACAGCTAGTGATGAACCTTGGCAAGTCCATGAACCATGGACCTGCATCCTAACCGTTCACTGCATGTAAAGAACATTCCAGTGAGGTGCAAAGACAGGCAATACTGGCACTCACTACCCAGACGATGGGCCCCGTTTGTCTATGAATGCAGAGAACCAGAAGAAAAACCTAGGTAAATGAAACAATTAACGCCCAAACCACCAAAAATAACAAAAAAGACGTGTATGAGATTTCTGCTGGAGCAGGGAGAATTCTGATATGCAGAAGGACCCATGATGGCTGGTCAGTTCAGAATTTCTATAATCAGAAATTGAGGCCTGGACTGGTGGGAGACCAGACTTTTAAAGAAGAGTCGCCCTGATCCTAATATACAAAACATAAATTACACAAAAATGGCAAAGTAAGAGTTGAAGAAGTATAGAGAACACAGTGGTTATAAACTTTAATACAGAAAATCTATTTGATATTTATTAAACTTAGTTTCTCCAGCTATGGTTTGGCATTATACAAAGCATCTTAATGACACAGTAGAGTTAAAAAGATCTTTACAAATTGAAATGTGATACCCTTGTCTCCAAATATTTTAATTACCATAAATTTGTTTAAAAATACACATTAAACGCATGTTTGACACTCTAAACTTTCTATAATCTCAATACCACAAAATACATATAATATACTATACAGATGTGGAAAAATCTAGTTAGTATATAATACTTTGCTCACCATTAACAGCTTTATTATGTGAAATGCACATACTGACTTAGAAATCCTAGCTTTTGAGCCCCAAAGTACCTCTGATATTTTAATGTATTGCAACAAATAAAAATCACAGTATATAATTGAAATTTTGGTTGAAAATGTCAGATGCCTAAATATTGTGGATAAAAGAAATGTAAAACAAAGATCTGGATCATGTACAAAACAAAGGCATCCTTCTGGACACTGACAGTACCTTTCTGCAGAATCAACAAGGCTTTTAATTTATCAGTGGCATTCACACTTTCAAGGGGGAAGGACTCATTTTGTGTACTATAGAAAATGCAGCATTGCCTAATGATAATGTGTTAACTTCTTAATTTGGAAACTGCAGTAAGAGTTAACATTTCTTTAAGAAGTAAAGAACACAAGGGAAGGCTAAAGGCAAAAGTTTAGTAACAGCTAGTGATGAACCTTGGCAAGTCCATGAACCATGGACCTGCATCCTAACCGTTCACTGCATGTAAAGAACATTCCAGTGAGGTGCAAAGACAGGCAATACTGGCACTCACTACCCAGACGATGGGCCCCGTTTGTCTATGAATGCAGAGAACCAGAAGAAAAACCTAGGTAAATGAAACAATTAACGCCCAAACCACCAAAAATAACAAAAAAGACGTGTATGAGATTTCTGCTGGAGCAGGGAGAATTCTGATATGCAGAAGGACCCATGATGGCTGGTCAGTTCAGAATTTCTATAATCAGAAATTGAGGCCTGGACTGGTGGGAGACCAGACTTTTAAAGAAGAGTCGCCCTGATCCTAATATACAAAACATAAATTACACAAAAATGGCAAAGTAAGAGTTGAAGAAGTATAGAGAACACAGTGGTTATAAACTTTAATACAGAAAATCTATTTGATATTTATTAAACTTAGTTTCTCCAGCTATGGTTTGGCATTATACAAAGCATCTTAATGACACAGTAGAGTTAAAAAGATCTTTACAAATTGAAATGTGATACCCTTGTCTCCAAATATTTTAATTACCATAAATTTGTTTAAAAATACACATTAAACGCATGTTTGACACTCTAAACTTTCTATAATCTCAATACCACAAAATACATATAATATACTATACAGATGTGGAAAAATCTAGTTAGTATATAATACTTTGCTCACCATTAACAGCTTTATTATGTGAAATGCACATACTGACTTAGAAATCCTAGCTTTTGAGCCCCAAAGTACCTCTGATATTTTAATGTATTGCAACAAATAAAAATCACAGTATATAATTGAAATTTTGGTTGAAAATGTCAGATGCCTAAATATTGTGGATAAAAGAAATGTAAAACAAAGATCTGGATCATGTACAAAACAAAGGCATCCTTCTGGACACTGACAGTACCTTTCTGCAGAATCAACAAGGCTTTTAATTTATCAGTGGCATTATCTCCCCTCCAAAACCCTCCCCAAATACCAAACCATTATTCACCAAATAATTTTAATTTCAAAGAAGATAAAAGGATTTTCAATAAATATATAAGCATTTCTGCCCTCCATATACAAAATTTCTTAAAACCATTCAACGGAGGCTAGATAGAAACTGTCCTAACTGTGCTTACCAACCCCACATCTGGTCCTCAAAGGTGATGCCTTTTCGGGCACTGCCACCTGGGCCAGCTCTGTTGGTGAGCCCCGCCCTGCCCCACCCCCCACCCTAGACCCCAGTACTGTTGAATGCTCCTGTCATCATCTGCCAGGTGTGTGCATGAAGGTGTAACACAGGGACACTCTTGAACAGCGACAACAAACTCAACAGTGTGGATAATCATGGCATTGATCTGGAAGGCAGTGTTTCCAATTTGATGTTTTCCAGAGAACAACATAGCAGAGAGAAAATTCTAGTGGTTAAAGCTGAAAAGAAACCCCATGTGGAAGCAGTAAGAGGTCAAAACAGAATTATTACTAGAATTTCTGGGTGGGAGCTTTTTTCCCATACTCTAAATTAGAGAGCCTTAGGGCTGTTTTTTTGGTTTTTTTTTAAAGAATGGAAATTTATGCTTAGCTGAGTTATGGTGGCAAGGAGAGGTCAAAGCTGACATTCCTGAAAGTCAACTTCGTTCTATGAAGATCACATAGACTGCTATTGTAGGTTGCTTAAGATGAGAAGACTTGGTTTAGATTTAACTCTAATGCCTTATTCTGCGACCAAGTGCCACCAAAAAGAAGAGATTAAGATGTTCCATTTGCTTTTCCGGAGACTGGAAGTTCTTTTAAATTAACCATATGGTTCGAGTGAAATGCACATACTGACTTAGAAATCCTAGCTTTTGAGCCCCAAAGTACCTCTGATATTTTAATGTATTGCAACAAATAAAAATCACAGTATATAATTGAAATTTTGGTTGAAAATGTCAGATGCCTAAATATTGTGGATAAAAGAAATGTAAAACAAAGATCTGGATCATGTACAAAACAAAGGCATCCTTCTGGACACTGACAGTACCTTTCTGCAGAATCAACAAGGCTTTTAATTTATCAGTGGCATTATCTCCCCTCCAAAACCCTCCCCAAATACCAAACCATTATTCACCAAATAATTTTAATTTCAAAGAAGATAAAAGGATTTTCAATAAATATATAAGCATTTCTGCCCTCCATATACAAAATTTCTTAAAACCATTCAACGGAGGCTAGATAGAAACTGTCCTAACTGTGCTTACCAACCCCACATCTGGTCCTCAAAGGTGATGCCTTTTCGGGCACTGCCACCTGGGCCAGCTCTGTTGGTGAGCCCCGCCCTGCCCCACCCCCTACCCTAGACCCCAGTACTGTTGAATGCTCCTGTCATCATCTGCCAGGTGTGTGCATGAAGGTGTAACACAGGGACACTCTTGAACAGCGACAACAAACTCAACAGTGTGGATAATCATGGCATTGATCTGGAAGGCAGTGTTTCCAATTTGATGTTTTCCAGAGAACAACATAGCAGAGAGAAAATTCTAGTGGTTAAAGCTGAAAAGAAACCCCATGTGGAAGCAGTAAGAGGTCAAAACAGAATTATTACTAGAATTTCTGGGTGGGAGCTTTTTTCCCATACTCTAAATTAGAGAGCCTTAGGGCTGTTTTTTTGGTTTTTTTTTAAAGAATGGAAATTTATGCTTAGCTGAGTTATGGTGGCAAGGAGAGGTCAAAGCTGACATTCCTGAAAGTCAACTTCGTTCTATGAAGATCACATAGACTGCTATTGTAGGTTGCTTAAGATGAGAAGACTTGGTTTAGATTTAACTCTAATGCCTTATTCTGCGACCAAGTGCCACCAAAAAGAAGAGATTAAGATGTTCCATTTGCTTTTCCGGAGACTGGAAGTTCTTTTAAATTAACCATATGGTTCGAGTGAACAGAATCTGCATTTGCTTTACCAACTACAATAACTTACTTCTTATCACTTGCTGGCTTAGTTACAGGGTCTAGGGGTTGAAAGTGAATCTCTCAGCTAGTAAATATGCGAAAGAAATGCTCACAAACATGAACAGTTTGGCCTCTTGTCACTACACAGTCTAAGTCATTCAATACTTATCTCTTCTATTTATATTACCGAATAGCAACCTTAGATGTGCAATATTATTTATTACTGGAAAAAAAGTCTGCCTCTCCAACACATAGATACATGAAATTGAAATGAAAGTTGTGTTCCACATAATAAGGGAATATGAGTTATAGGAACCTAGATGGATCTGAAATGTTTTTTGCAATTTATTTAGGATTAAAAAACAATCTTCACAATCTGCCTAAAACATCCTTCCCAGTAGGAGTTCCTGGGACCCAGAGGCAAATTTCTATGATTCAAAATACATAATGAGGCCCTTTCTGTTCAATAAGCAACTGGAAAATTAAAATCCTTCCCACCCTGTAAGAGCCCTATTATACTACGGAAGGGCTCAAATATATTTTAAAAGTTAATTTACCACAAATCATAGTAATTAAGCTTTAACAATCTAAAAGGAATACACATTGCACCCCTGAACATTAATATTCAAGGTGTCAACAAGAAAGTGTCTTAGATCAATAAATAATGTGGAAATAGTTGCACTAAGCTAAAATACTAAACACACACATTTTTGACAAACTAATTTCATGTTTTCATACATACATACATACATATATATAAAGCGTATGTGTATATAATTTTAAAATCCAAAGTTGCATACCCTCACACTTAGAAGAGTGCACAGAGTACCTCTCCTCTATACAACTAGGCATCACTGACTGGAGCGACCATGGACTGTTCTGAAACCCCACAGAGTGCTGCTGGCCTCCAGAGCCAGAATGTTCATTTACAACAAGTGTGTTTTGTAGGGTCTTGCTTCACAACACAAGCTTACTCAATAAGGTAATTTCTCGAAGTCACTGTCATTAAATACATAAATGATGCTGTCTGATCTAGCTGATTAAACCTTTCTTTAATGAAAAGAAACAAGCAACAACTAAAAACAATAACAGCAAACCTAATAAAGCCACGAGTGTGTCGTTCAAAGTGCACCCCAGACGCCTGTGCATCCATCAGTGTGAGAGCTCCCCCACCAGAATGCAGGCATGCGTGGGCCTGTGCACACATTATACTCTAGGCAGCTTTTACACTGGTGAGTGCAACTTGTGATGGCCAGCCTTCTCTACTCTTCAGCAACTACAGCTGTGAATTTATCTGAAGTACTCGTTGCTTATAAAGCTGTTAACTACTTGCCCAGAAAAAGGTGGCACTGAGGCAAGAAATGGGCTGAATGCTCCCCAGGCAGACTGGAATTGCCAGATTGTGGAAGCCTGAATCACCTGGAGGGGAGTGCTCCCCACAGCCCAGCCCTGTCTGGGCAAGACTATACCACTTGACAACATCCTCTATTGTAATCTGTTCACTGGCTGCCTGTGAAGACTCTGGTGGTGTCGGCTGCTGCCTCCTGGCATACAAGTGTGGCCTTACAGCAGTCAGCAGAGCAATGTTTAAAATAGCTGCTACTTTCATAATTAACTATATTAAATACAAGTCTTAGACTAAATAAGTTTAGCCGTTTGTCAAAATCAGTTGTTAGTACTTGGAGAACACCAAAGACACCTACTGAGGAAGGAGAAATGGTCACCTGTGAAGGAGTCCAATGTATGTGCTGGAACAGAGGAAGACAGACAGAACTTCTGAGGAGACGGGCTCAGGGGAGGGGGACTGGTGTTTCCACAGATTTGTATACTGAAATTTCAATTGTTTACAAAAGGTGTTTGATCCATTGCCCATTACCACCTAGTGGGAACCGCCCCCCCCCCGCCCCAGTAAAATCTTGAAAATTTTTCTAAGAATTAACACAGTTTTAGAGGAGAGCATTTTAGCACAGCACCATAAAACATGCAAGAAATTCTGTCTGATCTAGCTGATTCAAGAACCTGTTTTTTCTTGCTTCACAACACAAGCTTACTCAATAAGGTAATTTCAAGTCACTGTCATTAAATACATAAATGATGCTGTCTGATCTAGCTGATTAAACCTTTCTTTAATGAAAAGAAACAAGCAACAACTAAAAACAATAACAGCAAACCTAATAAAGCCACGAGTGTGTCGTTCAAAGTGCACCCCAGACGCCTGTGCATCCATCAGTGTGAGAGCTCCCCCACCAGAATGCAGGCATGCGTGGGCCTGTGCACACATTATACTCTAGGCAGCTTTTACACTGGTGAGTGCAACTTGTGATGGCCAGCCTTCTCTACTCTTCAGCAACTACAGCTGTGAATTTATCTGAAGTACTCGTTGCTTATAAAAGCTGTTAACTACTTGCCCAGAAAAAGGTGGCACTGAGGCAAGAAATGGGCTGAATGCTCCCCAGGCAGACTGGAATTCGGCTAGATTGTGGAAGCCTGAATCACCTGGAGGGGAGTGCTCCCCACAGCCCAGCCCTGTCTGGGCAAGACTATACCACTTGACAACATCCTCTATTGTAATCTGTTCACTGGCTGCCTGTGAAGACTCTGGTGGTGTCGGCTGCTGCCTCCTGGCATACAAGTGTGGCCTTACAGCAGTCAGCAGAGCAATGTTTAAAATAGCTGCTACTTTCATAATTAACTATATTAAATACAAGTCTTAGACTAAATAAGTTTAGCCGTTTGTCAAAATCAGTTGTTAGTACTTGGAGAACACCAAAGACACCTACTGAGGAAGGAGAAATGGTCACCTGTGAAGGAGTCCAATGTATGTGCTGGAACAGAGGAAGACAGACAGAACTTCTGAGGAGACGGGCTCAGGGGAGGGGGACTGGTGTTTCCACAGATTTGTATACTGAAATTTCAATTGTTTACAAAAGGTGTTTGATCCATTGCCCATTACCACCTAGTGGGAACCGCCCCCCACCCCCCGCCCCAGTAAAATCTTGAAAATTTTTCTAAGAATTAACACAGTTTTAGAGGGAGAGCATTTTAGCACAGCACCATAAAACATGCAAGAAATTCTGCTTTAACAATTTATCAGTGTGATCTGGGAAATGTTCCTGTTACCTTTCAGGACCTACAAGAGACTAGAACACACTGGAACTCAGAAGTGCCCCACTGGCTGCTGCTGCTGGAAGTCT
This sequence comes from Tragulus kanchil, assembly GCA_022376925.1. NCBI lineage: Eukaryota > Metazoa > Chordata > Mammalia > Artiodactyla > Tragulidae > Tragulus > Tragulus kanchil. The sequence continues at coordinate 46,958,997 of JAIOJX010000029.1, read as the reverse complement.
AAAAACTCAAAGGATACTTTTTCCATTTCTGAGATATCACAGAAAATTAAAGAATCAGAGTCAGAAATTAGAGAAGAATAGGACAAACATAAACGTGATTAACTGTGGCAAGTTTCTTATTGAGTAACTACCATGGATCACTGAGAAGCTGTCCTCTTAAGGAAAACTGCTCCTAAAACACACTAAGATTAAATTAGCAAGATATCAGAGGCAATTTTCTCCAAAGGATAATGGTTAAATTCAACATAAATTGAAGATGTGAATCTTCTGTGAGAGCGAAAGCTACTTAAGGTACATAACCATTAATAGCTCGAGGCCACTGGACAAGTTCACTAGCTTCTTAAATAAGTGTAGCCTCAGACACAGAGCGGCCACTACACCACCGGGCATAGAAACGCTCTGTCCCTTCCTCCCATTTCAAGCCTCAGCAATCATCTATAACCAGCAGAGCAACCCTTCCTTCTGATTGGATGGATTCATTTTCTGGAACTGGGAGAAGGACAAACTATTTTTTGAAGCAACATTATCTAAAAGGTTAGACTAAGTCATGTAACAAAAGCATTAGCTTTTCTGAAAAAGTTCATCTTTATATGACCCTAAAGGACAACTGAAAAGAAAAGAGAGCTTACTGTTATTACTGCAGAAGACTAACCATAAGGGTGATCTGCTCCTAGTGTAAAAACTTCATCTGTAAACAATCCATAGAGTCTTCATTTAAAGGTAAGATTTAAGGCACACCAGACATGATAGGGGCACTGAAACAAAAGATAGAAGGTACATTTCTCACCTCTGACTCCTATCTGCACCTTCTAGGAAAGGTACTTTGATATACAACTCTCAACAGAGCTGGCTTATTAAGCTCTACTCCGGCTCCCTCCCTTCCCAAGAGAGCTCACATTGAACCAAATCAGGTACTTTTCTAGTGTTTTATTACAGAAATATACATCACTCAAACATGCAAGAAATTCTGCTTTAACAATTTATCAGTGTGATCTGGGAAATGTTCCTGTTACCTTTCAGGACCTACAAGAGACTAGAACACACTGGAACTCAGAAGTGCCCCACTGGCTGCTGCTGCTGGAAGTCTAAAAACTCAAAGGATACTTTTTCCATTTCTGAGATATCACAGAAAATTAAAGAATCAGAGTCAGAAATTAGAGAAGAATAGGACAAACATAAACGTGATTAACTGTGGCAAGTTTCTTATTGAGTAACTACCATGGATCACTGAGAAGCTGTCCTCTTAAGGAAAACTGCTCCTAAAACACACTAAGATTAAATTAGCAAGATATCAGAGGCAATTTTCTCCAAAGGATAATGGTTAAATTCAACATAAATTGAAGATGTGAATCTTCTGTGAGAGCGAAGCTACTTAAGGTACATAACCATTAATAGCTCGAGGCCACTGGACAAGTTCACTAGCTTCTTAAATAAGTGTAGCCTCAGACACAGAGCGGCCACTACACCACCGGGCATAGAAACGCTCTGTCCCTTCCTCCCATTTCAAGCCTCAGCAATCATCTATAACCAGCAGAGCAACCCTTCCTTCTGATTGGATGGATTCATTTTCTGGAACTGGGAGAAGGACAAACTATTTTTTGAAGCAACATTATCTAAAAGGTTAGACTAAGTCATGTAACAAAAGCATTAGCTTTTCTGAAAAAGTTCATCTTTATATGACCCTAAAGGACAACTGAAAAGAAAAGAGAGCTTACTGTTATTACTGCAGAAGACTAACCATAAGGGTGATCTGCTCCTAGTGTAAAAACTTCATCTGTAAACAATCCATAGAGTCTTCATTTAAAGGTAAGATTTAAGGCACACCAGACATGATAGGGGCACTGAAACAAAAGATAGAAGGTACATTTCTCACCTCTGACTCCTATCTGCACCTTCTAGGGAAAGGTACTTTGATATACAACTCTCAACAGAGCTGGCTTATTAAGCTCTACTCCGGCTCCCCTCCCCTTCCCAAGAGAGCTCACATTGAACCAAATCAGGTACTTTTCTAGTGTGAATTTTCTGATTCCATCAGAAATATACATCACTCAAGAGGGCCTTCAAAATACAAAGGTAGTAAACACAAGACAGATTTAAAAGAAGAAATTCATCATCTCTACATCAAGCTAAAATTAGAACCCTAAGTTGTACAGCCAAAGCACACACACCAAAGCTCCAGGCCATTCGCCATCCATCACCTCCTGCTCCTATCGGAGCATCACAATCCAGAGTGGGAAAAAAAGATTTTAAAATTCTGAAGAGAGATTTTACCCTACAAACATCATCAATGAAAGGGATATAGGCAGCAACCCTCAGGAGTTGGATCATCCTTTGTTCAACAGTAACTTATTCTGTTTCAGTTAACTGTCAAATTATTAGTAACAACGACAAAACATATGGGTTAATAAAGTCCATAAGGTTTAAGATTGTCCTTTTATGAACCCCTTCACATGACATGCTTCTCCTAGAAAGTTTGCCTGCCATCTTTTGTAATGCGTTAAATGCAAACTACAGTCACCTTGTGATTGCTATAGTGTTATTAACACATGTTCACAGTTCTCGAAATAATGCATACCAAATGAGAAACATATCACTTTACATTCACGCAGACTGCCATCTTCTCATGTTTAAGTGATTTTTCATGTATAGAAGAATATTCTTAATATTGTACTAAGTATAAATTCTGCAATAATAAAATTGTACTTAAGATCTGAAGTAGTATCAGGTAGTAGGTGTAGAAAGAACATGTCCATATTCTAGAGAAACCAACTCTTGAAGTAAAAAATTTTATAAATATGCCCTAAAGGACAACTGAAAAGAAAAGAGAGCTTACTGTTATTACTGCAGAAGACTAACCATAAGGGTGATCTGCTCCTAGTGTAAAAACTTCATCTGTAAACAATCCATAGAGTCTTCATTTAAAGGTAAGATTTAAGGCACACCAGACATGATAGGGGCACTGAAACAAAAGATAGAAGGTACATTTCTCACCTCTGACTCCTATCTGCACCTTCTGGGGAAAGGTACTTTGATATACAACTCTCAACAGAGCTGGCTTATTAAGCTCTACTCCGGCTCCCCTCCCCTTCCCAAGAGAGCTCACATTGAACCAAATCAGGTACTTTTCTAGTGTGAATTTTCTGATTCCATCAGAAATATACATCACTCAAGAGGGCCTTCAAAATACAAAGGTAGTAAACACAAGACAGATTTAAAAGAAGAAATTCATCATCTCTACATCAAGCTAAAATTAGAACCCTAAGTTGTACAGCCAAAGCACACACACCAAAGCTCCAGGCCATTCGCCATCCATCACCTCCTGCTCCTATCGGAGCATCACAATCAGAGTGGGAAAAAGATTTTAAAATTCTGAAGAGAGATTTTACCCTACAAACATCATCAATGAAAGGGATATAGGCAGCAACCCTCAGGAGTTGGATCATCCTTTGTTCAACAGTAACTTATTCTGTTTCAGTTAACTGTCAAATTATTAGTAACAACGACAAAACATATGGGTTAATAAAGTCCATAAGGTTTAAGATTGTCCTTTTATGAACCCCTTCACATGACATGCTTCTCCTAGAAAGTTTGCCTGCCATCTTTTGTAATGCGTTAAATGCAAACTACAGTCACCTTGTGATTGCTATAGTGTTATTAACACATGTTCACAGTTCTCGAAATAATGCATACCAAATGAGAAACATATCACTTTACATTCACGCAGACTGCCATCTTCTCATGTTTAAGTGATTTTTCATGTATAGAAGAATATTCTTAATATTGTACTAAGTATAAATTCTGCAATAATAAAATTGTACTTAAGATCTGAAGTAGTATCAGGTAGTAGGTGTAGAAAGAACATGTCCATATTCTAGAGAAACCAACTCTTACTCTTAGAAGAGTTACCCCAAAAAAGACATTATTTTTTAGGTAACAAGGCTCCCAAAGTATATAAATAAAGTCAACATTAAATTTACATAAAATATTCAACAGAGTAAATTCATAGGCAGAAATAACTAAGTTTTAAACTAGCCCCAATTTGGGAACTTAAAAAAATTAAAATAAATAGAATTTCAACTGATTAGTTATGAACTGCAACCAAAATTTCAATCTTATTATAGATTATTGAAACCAAACTTATCAACATGCTGCAGATTAAAAAACATTTAAATAATTTTTCATATTGGGAATATTCAAGGGTCAAATGACATGATGGCTTTGGGTTAAAGCAACGCAGGGACCAGGGAGAACACTATTTCTCATTCTTAGTGTCAACTAGGCGGTGTGTTATGGCAGTTTTCCTTCGTGATGTGACACAGTGTTGTGGAGAAAATTAGAGGCAACAAGAATGTTCAGCTCAGGATATCAACTTGGCATCCTGGCGAAGCCAGTGCAGTCCCTGCCGGGTATAACGAACTAGGTCTGTCATGATGCTTGCGTTAAAGATGAGAGGGCCCATTACTTTATCCAGTTCAGCAAAGAATTCTAGAAAACCAAAAACACTCATTAAATGATGCACACTCTTTTGAATCAGTGCTTTAAAGTTTTTTAGTCTAGATCATAAAACACAATTTATACAAAGTAAAATCATACCCTCCTGCACTAAAATGGTAATTGTTCATGCTTTAGAAGAAATCATCCTATAGTTCAATTTTCTAAAATAATGCATACCATAATTTTGATTGCATGAACCCCTTCACATGACATGCTTCTCCTAGAAAGTTTGCCTGCCATCTTTTGTAATGCGTTAAATGCAAACTACAGTGACCTTGTGATTGCTATAGTGTTATTAACACATGTTCACAGTTCTCGAAATAATGCATACCAAATGAGAAACATATCACTTTACATTCACGCAGACTGCCATCTTCTCATGTTTAAGTGATTTTCATGTATAGAAGAATATTCTTAATATTGTACTAAGTATAAATTCTGCAATAATAAAATTGTACTTAAGATCTGAAGTAGTATCAGGTAGTAGGTGTAGAAAGAACATGTCCATATTCTAGAGAAACCAACTCTTACTCTTAGAAGAGTTACCCCAAAAAAGACATTATTTTTTAGGTAACAAGGCTCCCAAAGTATATAAATAAAGTCAACATTAAATTTACATAAAATATTCAACAGAGTAAATTCATAGGCAGAAATAACTAAGTTTTAAACTAGCCCCAATTTGGGAACTTAAAAAAATTAAAATAAATAGAATTTCAACTGATTAGTTATGAACTGCAACCAAAATTTCAATCTTATTATAGATTATTGAAACCAAACTTATCAACATGCTGCAGATTAAAAAACATTTAAATAATTTTTCATATTGGGAATATTCAAGGGTCAAATGACATGATGGCTTTGGGTTAAAGCAACGCAGGGACCAGGGAGAACACTATTTCTCATTCTTAGTGTCAACTAGGCGGTGTGTTATGGCAGTTTTCCTTCGTGATGTGACACAGTGTTGTGGAGAAAATTAGAGGCAACAAGAATGTTCAGCTCAGGATATCAACTTGGCATCCTGGCGAAGCCAGTGCAGTCCCTGCCGGGTATAACGAACTAGGTCTGTCATGATGCTTGCGTTAAAGATGAGAGGGCCCATTACTTTATCCAGTTCAGCAAAGAATTCTAGAAAACCAAAAACACTCATTAAATGATGCACACTCTTTTGAATCAGTGCTTTAAAGTTTTTTAGTCTAGATCATAAAACACAATTTATACAAAGTAAAATCATACCCTCCTGCACTAAAATGGTAATTGTTCATGCTTTAGAAGAAATCATCCTATAGTCTCTCAAGTTATATTTTTTCCCTAAGTCACAAAACATTTAAAAAAAACTATATGGTCAGGAATGAAGAGTTATATGTTTCAACAAAATATCATTGACGGAAATTGTTACTATGTAGCAAACATACATGTTTTGAACTAACTGTATTGTTAACTAGGCTGGAGTGGGGCATGGCAACCCACTCAAGTACTTCTGCCTGGAGAATCCCAAGGACAGAGGAGACTGGAGGGCTACGGTCCATTGGGTCGCACAGAGACGGACATGACTGAAGCGATTTAGCACATCACAGCAAACATATTTAAAATGGAGATCTAATTATGCAAGGTATTGATTATTACTCAAAACCTTTTCTGTGTGCAGTTTTTGTGTAAGAAGCAAGTGGTATGAAAAAGTAGGATGTTATCTCCATGTTATCCCACAAGAGCCCCTGTGAAGTTAGATACTTTTAACAGCCTGTATCCAATGTTTCTGCTGTAATCATATGCCACACAACTATGATGAAGTAAGTTTCATGTTTTAAACAGTCGTGTAAAAATGTAAAAGATACAAATGAAAGGATTCTTTCTATGTCAAGAAAAACAGACCGATGTAAGGCAAGGTACAGAGAGGAGGAAAGACTGACTGCATCCTAACACATGATCCCAACACCATTTTGGAAGAAAACAGGGATACAGAACCTCAGTGAATAGAGTTTTTATATGTGCAGTAATGACAAAGACCTTAGGATACTTCAGCAATATAAGAAGTAATCAAACAGTTGAAGACAAAAGGATTTTCTTTATAGAATTCCAGCTAATAAGTTAAAGATGAATTTTCTACTTCCTAATGGAATAACACATGTAGGTGATGATCATCTATGGATGCTAAATGCGTAAGTTAAACAGTGTAAAAAAGTTTAAGGTTAAATCAAACTGAGTCAGGCTAACACCATCTGAATGGTCAAATATTACTAACACTAAAGAAGGGATAACCATTATATGTCCCATAATATGATTTAACTGGAAATATAGAGTACACCTACGTAAGTATGTCCTTGTCACCTAACGGCGATACCAAAGTATATTCAGATAAAACGTCGTATCTGATACATGCTTTAAAATACACCAGGGTAAAGAAAAAAATGATGGGGGTGTGGTGGTGGGAAATAGAACAAGATTAGCAAAACGCTGTATGGCTGAAGCTTGAGTAAAAGGTACATGGGTTCATTACATCATTCTCTTTCCTTCAGTCAGTGTTTGAAAATGGTCATATAGGCCAGCAGGTGGGCAAATAAGAACGTAAGCAGGAGTGGGAGAGGGAAAAAGGGAGGCATGGGGATGGAGGAAGGAAGGAAAAGGAAAGGGAAAGGATGCTAGAAAACTGGCATGGGGGGAAGAATGCAAAGTTGGGATGACTTTACAAGAATTTCAGCTTTGCAACCTTTCCTGAGTAGTAATGACAATATTTAAAATTTTAGAAACAAATTACCTTTTAAAAACACACCCTTCTCCCACCATTATCCCTCTTTGGGGATAGAAATTTTCATTTTTACCTCATCAATTGTTCATGCTATAAGCACTACATTTAAATATACAGTGACAAAAGGAAACTTCTTGACTGGCTACTTTAACTGTTTCTCTACAAAGAAGTTGCCTGAGTAGATGCTACACATAAATACTTGCTAAAAGCACCTATTAAAGTAAGATAGTGTTTATTCTGTACTTTTCCAAACATATTAATACTTTTTTTTTTCTGGCCACATCTATTGGTCGTTCATTTATTTCCCTCTTTGTTCTTTGGCCTGTGTGGGCCTCCCATCACAGTGACCTCTCTGGCTGCAGAGCACTGGCTCTGGGCGCATGCACTCCAGAGCTCCGGCTCCGTAGTTGGACACATCAGTCCAGTCGCTCCAAGGCATGTGGAATCTTCCCAGGCCAGGGATCAAACCGCGCCTTGCCAACCTGGACCGGAAGCCCTAAGATGCTAAATGCGTAAGTTAAACAGTGTAAAAAAGTTTAAGGTTAAATCAAACTGAGTCAGGCTAACACCATCTGAATGGTCAAATATTACTAACACTAAAGAAGGGATAACCATTATATGTCCCATAATATGATTTAACTGGAAATATAGAGTACACCTACGTAAGTATGTCCTTGTCACCTAACGGCGATACCAAAGTATATTCAGATAAAACGTCGTATCTGATACATGCTTTAAAATACACCAGGGTAAAGAAAAAAATGATGGGGGTGTGGTGGTGGGAAATAGAACAAGATTAGCAAAACGCTGTATGGCTGAAGCTTGAGTAAAAGGTACATGGGTTCATTACATCATTCTCTTTCCTTCAGTCAGTGTTTGAAAATGGTCATATAGGCCAGCAGGTGGGCAAATAAGAACGTAAGCAGGAGTGGGAGAGGGAAAAAGGGAGGCATGGGGATGGAGGAAGGAAGGAAAAGGAAAGGGAAAGGATGCTAGAAAACTGGCATGGGGGGAAGAATGCAAAGTTGGGATGACTTTACAAGAATTTCAGCTTTGCAACCTTTCCTGAGTAGTAATGACAATATTTAAAATTTTAGAAACAAATTACCTTTTAAAAACACACCCTTCTCCCACCATTATCCCTCTTTGGGGATAGAAATTTTCATTTTTACCTCATCAATTGTTCATGCTATAAGCACTACATTTAAATATACAGTGACAAAAGGAAACTTCTTGACTGGCTACTTTAACTGTTTCTCTACAAAGAAGTTGCCTGAGTAGATGCTACACATAAATACTTGCTAAAAGCACCTATTAAAGTAAGATAGTGTTTATTCTGTACTTTTCCAAACATATTAATACTTTTTTTTTTCTGGCCACATCTATTGGTCGTTCATTTATTTCCCTCTTTGTTCTTTGGCCTGTGTGGGCCTCCCATCACAGTGACCTCTCTGGCTGCAGAGCACTGGCTCTGGGCGCATGCACTCCAGAGCTCCGGCTCCGTAGTTGGACACATCAGTCCAGTCGCTCCAAGGCATGTGGAATCTTCCCAGGCCAGGGATCAAACCGGCGCCCCTTGCACTGCAAGGTGGTTTCCTTACCCAATGGACCACCAGGGAAGCCCAAAACATTTTAATACTTTCTAATTCTCAGTGTTCTTAGTTTGGGAGAAAAAAAGGTGAAAATCCCCCAATGACCTAATATTAAAGAATGCTAGCTAGAAGTCATTTTGTAGTCTCTTTTATCACCTAAGTTTCTTCCATTTTATCTTTAAAAATCCAGTATGAACATATTTTCTTATATATTAAACATCTCATATGTATAAGATGTTTGGATGTAATTCTACACCCTTAGCCAAATTTACCTTAACCATCCCAGAGAAGAATATACCTTTTACTACTTTTACAGTGTGAGCTGCAATTAAATATGCTTGAACAAAGGCATTACTTGTCTTGGGCAAAACTATTTTTTGTTTAGTCTGTCACCACTACAGTGCAAGGTATTTTTAATTAAATTCAGTACATTCACATGACTAATAAGCAATGGAGATCACCAATCTGTCATTATCTCTAGACTAGACAATAAACCAAATGCACACCAGACACTTACTTAACTATGTCATAAAAGTTCTTTTTTTAACAATTCCGTCCTTCAGAGTCTCCCCAGAGACCTCCCTACCTTTTTGCTCTTTGGAAAGCTGTTCAGCTTGGTCCCAAATTTCGGTGGCGTAGAGGAAGTTGGATGTAACCTGAACATAGCTGGCTGCCATGTGGTGTATCCTCTGTGGAATGGTCACTGAAGAACCACTTGCTGAAGCACTACTGGCTCCAGAAGAGTAATTTCCCGAATTGCCTGGTGACAGCTTTGGAGAAACGGGGGACGGCATCCCAACAGCTTTGCTACACACAGAGAAACAGGAAGTTTATTCATTTGGATATATGATGAATATGAGGAAATCCATGTACTACTGGCTCTTCCTACATGAAGGCTTTTAAAATTTAAAGACTCTTAAACTAAAAGGGAACTGTACTTCCAGAGAAGTACAAGTTCTTTAAATATTTAGGTCATGAAAGACCACTATGAATTACCATTTTATCAAGACTCTTTGGTTTAACCAATGGAAACAAAACAAAAGATGGGAAAGAAGTGAGAAAAGTCATACACCTTGGTAGCAGCTGTTCTAAGACTTAGAAGCTAAATCATCTCACTTCCAGTTCAACACACTTTCCACCTATTTGGGCTTATTTATAATTAGGTACTTTCCAGCTGTTTTAGAGAAAGCTGGGTAGATTAACAACACAAAAAAACCGTGGTAGTAGATGGAAACATTCTGAACTCCATAATTTCTGGTACTTTCCTAGTTTAACTAACTGATTCAGAGCTAACGAAGAGGAACAGCTTTCTCAATCAACTGCAAACATCTCAAGCTTCCTGTCAATGAAGCAATTCTTAGAAAACACACATTAAAACCTGGAAGGTTCAATTCAGCAGTACTAAAATTTTTGGTAAGGCCAAGACTACAAAAAAAAAAAGAAAGTTAAATAATACAGAAAAACTATTTGTTAATAATGTTTTTACCTGCACTTTTAGCACTATAAATGTAAGAAAATACACAAGGGCAAAGACAGACTACCAATTAACATAAATAAAATAATTTAACAGACAAACTTATAAAAAAATATTTCATTGTGTTTTTCATTCTTTCTGTGGGTGGGTGGAATGGAGGTGATGTGGGAATGGAGGACAAATCACTATCATGCCACTGTTTTTAAATTTTGGCAGACTCAGACACGAGTAAAGACAAGCATAAGGTGATAAAATCCCAACCAGTCAGAGAAATCAAGCTGAGAAAGGTTAAGGAGCTGAAAAAAACTCAGACTTCTGCAGGTGAAATGTTCCTTCTCTAATCTTTCTAAGATCATGTTTAAGATATTTTCAATGTAAAAGAAAATGACAACTTTAAAAAATGACTATACCCATTTCACTTTTACATAAAAAGAAACTCATCATATAATATTTTTATAGAATAAAATTTACCCACCTTCCCAAGCCGGGTGATGGTGCTTGAGAGTTATTGTAAGAATTCTGTGGAGAAAAGAGATGTACTTCACAATTAAAAACCAAACAAACAAAAATCACTCTTTTTGAAGTACGAAATATATTCAAAAGCATTGGGCCAGTACAGAAACCAAAATGTATATGTGTGTGTGTAAATGTGCAACAGAAGGAAGTTATTTAGATGAGAGCTGGGGTATTCCAGAAGGTGAAAAGGGAGAGACAAAGAATGATGGGAAAGAAGTGAGAAAAGTCATACACCTTGGTAGCAGCTGTTCTAAGACTTAGAAGCTAAATCATCTCACTTCCAGTTCAACACACTTTCCACCTATTTGGGCTTATTTATAATTAGGTACTTTCCAGCTGTTTTAGAGAAAGCTGGGTAGATTAACAACACAAAAATCGTGGTAGTAGATGGAAACATTCTGAACTCCATAATTTCTGGTACTTTCCTAGTTTAACTAACTGATTCAGAGCTAACGAAGAGGAACAGCTTTCTCAATCAACTGCAAACATCTCAAGCTTCCTGTCAATGAAGCAATTCTTAGAAAACACACATTAAAACCTGGAAGGTTCAATTCAGCAGTACTAAAATTTTTGGTAAGGCCAAGACTACAAAAAAAAAAAGAAAGTTAAATAATACAGAAAAACTATTTGTTAATAATGTTTTTACCTGCACTTTTAGCACTATAAATGTAAGAAAATACACAAGGGCAAAGACAGACTACCAATTAACATAAATAAAATAATTTAACAGACAAACTTATAAAAAAATATTTCATTGTGTTTTTCATTCTTTCTGTGGGTGGGTGGAATGGAGGTGATGTGGGAATGGAGGACAAATCACTATCATGCCACTGTTTTTAAATTTTGGCAGACTCAGACACGAGTAAAGACAAGCATAAGGTGATAAAATCCCAACCAGTCAGAGAAATCAAGCTGAGAAAGGTTAAGGAGCTGAAAAAAACTCAGACTTCTGCAGGTGAAATGTTCCTTCTCTAATCTTTCTAAGATCATGTTTAAGATATTTTCAATGTAAAAGAAAATGACAACTTTAAAAAATGACTATACCCATTTCACTTTTACATAAAAAGAAACTCATCATATAATATTTTTATAGAATAAAATTTACCCACCTTCCCAAGCCGGGTGATGGTGCTTGAGAGTTATTGTAAGAATTCTGTGGAGAAAAGAGATGTACTTCACAATTAAAAACCAAACAAACAAAAATCACTCTTTTTGAAGTACGAAATATATTCAAAAGCATTGGGCCAGTACAGAAACCAAAATGTATATGTGTGTGTGTAAATGTGCAACAGAAGGAAGTTATTTAGATGAGAGCTGGGGTATTCCAGAAGGTGAAAAGGGAGAGACAAAGAATGATGGATAAAACATTCAGATGGATAAATAAGAGGGGAGAAGGCATAGAGAGGGGTAAGTCATACTATATACAAAGGCTGCAGAAAAGACTATGACCCATATAGTTTACCTTGAACAAAGGTTTAGAAAATACAGAGGAAGAATGGGAGACAGATTGATCTTGAGGGCCTTGTGGGTCAGAGGAAGAATCTCTGACTTGACCCTGCAGGCAATGCTAAGCTATTAAAGCATTCTAACTCATTATCAGGACAGAATTTTAGGAAGATTTACATAGTTCTATCATGAAAAAACATTAGATTTTGTGATAAAAATAGACTACATCTACTGAAATAGTATTAAGAGCTACTGTATATGGCAATCAGATACGTGTGCATTTTAAAACTTGAACGACTTGAAAGTTCCCACACAGTAGATCCTCCCCTCCTCTGGCAGGGAAAACATGAGGGCACTTCTGGGGTGGGGACAGGATTTTACAGACTTGTCTCCTGGGAAATGGACGTTCCATTGTTGCGCACTTACCTTCAGGTGCTCTGTCAATGTCTTTGAATACTTCAGAGCAGTTTCTTTCTTCAGTTTGAAGAGCCTCAGGTACAGCAAGGACTGGCATCGCAGGCTAGTCAATGGAAAAGGACAGCTTATTTACCAGGACAGCAGACTCTGGCCACATCTGTACAGACAATCTTTGCACCGTGCCAGAGTACAAGACTGATTGATGTGAGCAGACCACGCATAAAGTGAACAACACTAACACTTAGGTAAAACCAAAAGATGTGATCTTATTATGGTACACACCCTAAGAATTTGGAAAGGAAGGGGAAGAGACCTAGGACTAGCCTCCTATTTGCTGACATTCAAAAATCAAAACCTCACCCACAGGACACCAACCTTTCATTGGAACTTATGGACTGAAAAACCACTGAGGGGGAACTTCCTGGCAGTCCAGGGGTTAGGACTCAGTGCTTTCTCTGCTGTGGTCTAGGTTAAATCCCTGATCAGGGAACTAAGATCTTGTAAGTCAAGCCAAAAGGAAACAAAAAACTGCAGAGCAGAGTCTATATCAAACTAAAAGTAATCTAAAACCAACAAAAACTAGGAACTTAGTTTCCAGTTTCTTTTCCCTATCCAGCCCTTGTAAACATTTCCTTTACCTAAAGACTAAGTATCCTACATTTTACCTTTACAGTTACATAAACTTTTCCTTCAAAGTACTTAATTCATACACTGTGGTTATTTGATTCATTTCTATCTCTTCAAACTAGACACGAGATTCCATGAGAAATAGGACTGTGTCAAGTTTCTTCCACTGCTCTCCCAGTTGTTAAACCCAGTGCCAGGTAAAGTAAATACCCACAACAAATAAACCATTTACTTTAAAGGTTTTCTATCATGAAAAACATTAGATTTTGTGATAAAAATAGACTACATCTACTGAAATAGTATTAAGAGCTACTGTATATGGCAATCAGATACGTGTGCATTTTAAAACTTGAACGACTTGAAAGTTCCCACACAGTAGATCCTCCCCTCCTCTGGCAGGGAAAACATGAGGGCACTTCTGGGGTGGGGACAGGATTTTACAGACTTGTCTCCTGGGAAATGGACGTTCCATTGTTGCGCACTTACCTTCAGGTGCTCTGTCAATGTCTTTGAATACTTCAGAGCAGTTTCTTTCTTCAGTTTGAAGAGCCTCAGGTACAGCAAGGACTGGCATCGCAGGCTAGTCAATGGAAAAGGACAGCTTATTTACCAGGACAGCAGACTCTGGCCACATCTGTACAGACAATCTTTGCACCGTGCCAGAGTACAAGACTGATTGATGTGAGCAGACCACGCATAAAGTGAACAACACTAACACTTAGGTAAAACCAAAAGATGTGATCTTATTATGGTACACACCCTAAGAATTTGGAAAGGAAGGGGAAGAGACCTAGGACTAGCCTCCTATTTGCTGACATTCAAAAATCAAAACCTCACCCACAGGACACCAACCTTTCATTGGAACTTATGGACTGAAAAACCACTGAGGGGGAACTTCCTGGCAGTCCAGGGGTTAGGACTCAGTGCTTTCTCTGCTGTGGTCTAGGTTAAATCCCTGATCAGGGAACTAAGATCTTGTAAGTCAAGCCAAAAGGAAACAAAAAACTGCAGAGCAGAGTCTATATCAAACTAAAAGTAATCTAAAACCAACAAAAACTAGGAACTTAGTTTCCAGTTTCTTTTCCCTATCCAGCCCTTGTAAACATTTCCTTTACCTAAAGACTAAGTATCCTACATTTTACCTTTACAGTTACATAAACTTTTCCTTCAAAGTACTTAATTCATACACTGTGGTTATTTGATTCATTTCTATCTCTTCAAACTAGACACGAGATTCCATGAGAAATAGGACTGTGTCAAGTTTCTTCCACGGCTGCTCTCCCAGTTGTTAAACCCAGTGCCAGGTAAAGTAAATACCCACAACAAATAAACCATCTCTCTGGAAATAAGCAAACAAGTCACATTCTTTCTTCTGAGCAAGCTAGATGTTTGGTCCCTAAGGTAAGTGTGTCTGTGTGCGCTAAGCTGTTTCCGTTGTGTCTGACTCTTTGGGACCCTATGGACTGTAGCCCACAAAGCTCCTCTGTCTATGGGATTTTCCAGGCAAGAATACTGGAGTGAGTTGCCATGTCCTCTCCAGGGGATCTTCATGACCCACGGATTGAACTGCAACTCCTGCATGGCAGATGGATTCTTTTTTTTTTTTTTTTTAAATTTATTTATTTATTTTGGGCGGGGGTCAGGTTGGGGAGGGAGGGGAGCAGGCGGGTCACCTCCACCGGTCTTTCATTTCTCCATCTCCATCCGTCTTTGTTCTTTGGCTCCCGCGGGCCTCCCATCGCGGTGGCGTCTGCTGTTGCAAAGCGCTGGCTCCAGGCACATGTGCTCCAGAGCTCCGGCTCGGCAATTGGACACATCGGTCCAGCCGCTCCGAGGCACGTGGGATCTTCCCAGGCCAGGGATCGAACCGGCGCCCCTTGCACTACAAGGCGGTGTCCTTACCCACTGGACCACCAGGGGAAGCCCGGCAGGTGGATTCTTTACTGCAGAGCCACTAGGGAAACTCCAAAGGTATGTATATTTACATATGTATATATACATATATATGTATATTTAAATGGAGAGAGAGGCTACCAAAGGAAGAGCCTGGATTTTTTATAGTGTCCACCTTCACTTCAATACATAATAGAAGCCTAAGAGTAATAAACTATACTCAAATCCCTCCACCCCTCAAAACACCAAAAAGCCAAAAGAGGCTACCAAATGGAAGAGCCTGGAATTTCCTTTTTAGCCCTTGTAAACATTTCCTTTACCTAAAGACTAAGTATCCTACATTTTACCTTTACAGTTACATAAACTTTTCCTTCAAAGTACTTAATTCATACACTGTGGTTATTTGATTCATTTCTATCTCTTCAAACTAGACACGAGATTCCATGAGAAATAGGACTGTGTCAAGTTTCTTCCACGGCTGCTCTCCCAGTTGTTAAACCCAGTGCCAGGTAAAGTAAATACCCACAACAAATAAACCATCTCTCTGGAAATAAGCAAACAAGTCACATTCTTTCTTCTGAGCAAGCTAGATGTTTGGTCCCTAAGGTAAGTGTGTCTGTGTGCGCTAAGCTGTTTCCGTTGTGTCTGACTCTTTGGGACCCTATGGACTGTAGCCCACAAAGCTCCTCTGTCTATGGGATTTTCCAGGCAAGAATACTGGAGTGAGTTGCCATGTCCTCTCCAGGGGATCTTCATGACCCACGGATTGAACTGCAACTCCTGCATGGCAGATGGATTCTTTTTTTTTTTTTTTTTAAATTTATTTATTTATTTTGGGCGGGGGTCAGGTTGGGGAGGGAGGGGAGCAGGCGGGTCACCTCCACCGGTCTTTCATTTCTCCATCTCCATCCGTCTTTGTTCTTTGGCTCCCGCGGGCCTCCCATCGCGGTGGCGTCTGCTGTTGCAAAGCGCTGGCTCCAGGCACATGTGCTCCAGAGCTCCGGCTCGGCAATTGGACACATCGGTCCAGCCGCTCCGAGGCACGTGGGATCTTCCCAGGCCAGGGATCGAACCGGCGCCCCTTGCACTACAAGGCGGTGTCCTTACCCACTGGACCACCAGGGGAAGCCCGGCAGGTGGATTCTTTACTGCAGAGCCACTAGGGAAACTCCAAAGGTATGTATATTTACATATGTATATATACATATATATGTATATTTAAATGGAGAGAGAGGCTACCAAAGGAAGAGCCTGGATTTTTTATAGTGTCCACCTTCACTTCAATACATAATAGAAGCCTAAGAGTAATAAACTATACTCAAATCCCTCCACCCCTCAAAACACCAAAAAAGCGACCACTTAAAGTAATGGAAAGTTCTAATAACAGTCTCACTCTACCAAGTCTTTTGTCAAGAGGGCAATGGAGCAGAAGCTCACAACTAGAAGTTTTCTGTAGGAATTCTGTTATTTTGTTCTTGACCTATCAAGAAGAGATTTATGACTGGGTATTTGAAGGGTGATTCAAGGATAACTTTCAGAAGAATACAGATAGCACAGTTCCTTATGAAACTCCTCTGCCATCTGGCAGAGGCGAACACACAACACTTACCAAAGCACTGTAAGTCTTTTATCTGCAGCTGTAGCATCTGGTGCCAAGTAATTCTTTAGCTTCATAGTGTATCTGTTTGATAAAAGAAACAAAGGACTCAAAATATAATACTTCATCTATTTTACGCTCTCCTCAATACTCTAAAATTAGAATCAAACCTAAAAATGGCAAAAACTCCCAAGAAAGTGTCTAGTTCTTCTTATCCAATCACAAAAAATGGATTAAAGATCCTCTTTAGCTATTATCTATCAGTCCTTTCCTAGAAGAAGCAGAGAAATATCATTGCCAATGATGTGGCAGGTTTTCAAACTTACTTGATGAGCTCCACCGTTTCTGAATACATAAGGAACGGGGATTTGGATTCCTGAGCATTTTTCTCTAATGCATTCCCACATTCAATGAAAGACACCACAGCATCAAGATAGTATACAGCTTTCTCAAACCTATCAGACTGAAGAAAGGAGAATAAAGCTAAATGAGAGCCGCTAACGTGCCATGAGAACAAATGAAGATTTTAAGTTAATTTAAGTACATAAATATATAAATATTTACATACCAATGCATCTGCATTGTGCTTTAGCTTTTTTGCTTCTTGTAAATAATGGTCTGCTGAATAATTTCTGCAATGCAAATTTTTAAGTACAATGGTAAATATTTTCATAAAATTATACTAGTTCATTTTAGTCTCTAGTAGCCTTTTAATGCCTTCAAGTAAAGAAAATGAGCTATTACTAAATATTCGATTCGGTTTTTTGGTGACAAATATTGGATTAAGACCATAAATCAAAAAAAAAAAAAAAGAGCATAAATCACTTTGGCAAACTCGGCAAATTTCCAACTTAGGAAAATAGACACCAAACTTCCTAGTATTAAACGCTAACTTACACAAGTTATCTGAAGGGTTTCCTGGGTGGTGCTAGTGGTAAAGAACCTGCCTGCCAATGCAGGAGACATAAAAGACTCAGGTGCAATCTCTGAGTCAGGAAGATCCCTTGAAGGAGGGCATGGCAACCCACTCTAGTATTCTTGCCTGGAGAATACCATGGACAGAGGAGCCTGGCGGGCTATGGTCCATAGGGTTGCAAAGAGTCAGACACAACTAAAGCAACTTAACATGGCACTACCCAAGTTACTTGTAGGATCAAGAGTAAATAAAATGTGGGTAGGAAAAATAAACTTTATCAAAAGAAAGGGGGGAAAAACCCTACATTACTTTTATTTAAGAAAGTCCTTATTTTAAACCTACACTGTTCTTACTTAAGAAAGCTAAAGTCAGCATAGGTGGACTGGAAAGTACATTTTTCACATTCCCCATGAGAATCACAAAGGTAATTGAGTTAAAGGAGCAATACTTGGATAAGTGGGTGCCTTTCAAATTAAAATCTGAATATTCTGTGATCACAACACAGTCAATTCTTTGGTCACTGACAGACATTAAAATGAGTTTCTTGGGCTTCCCTGATGGTCCAGTGGGTAAAGGACACCGCCTTGCAGTGCAAGGGTCGCCGGTTCGATTCCTGGCCTGTGAGGATCCCACGTGCCGCGGAGTGGCTGGACCAATGTGTCCAATTACCGAGCCGGAGCTCTGGAGCACATGTGCCCAGAGCCGGTGCTCTGCAACAACAGAGGCCACTGCGATGGAAGACCCATACAGGCCAAAGAACAAAGAAATGAAAGACCAATAGAAGTGGCCCATCCACCCCCCTCCCTCTGCAACCCGCTCCCCAACCCCCACAAAACGAGTTTCTTATATGCTCGCTGGAATGATTTCTTACATGCATAAAAAATCATATTTATCTCACCTGTCATCAAAGGCGAGCTTTGTTCTCCGAGGCTTAGAAGCATCAGGAGTTGGTGTAGATGGAGGACAATTAGAGGAACTATTTGGAGCCTTTTCCTGACCCCGCAAAAAAAACGTTGAACATTTGAGATTAAAATTAAACCAGAAGTATCTCTTAACCAGTAGTTAAAAAGCAAACAAAACTCCACTGTCTGTGGTAGTTAATATTATTCCTTGTTATAAAATTTTAAAATTTCAGAATGTCCTTTTTATGGAATGAGTCCATTTTCTATAACCAAGAATGTTCTTTATAATATTAGGGGTCTACTATGTGGGAGGCACGGATCCTGGCACTTAGAAAAACACAAGGAAGACATAAATCTAATATCAATACAGCAGTACTACTTAAGACAAAATTTACTAGTAATAACTGGTCAATGAAATCAATTACAGTATCTACATTTAGTATGTGCTTCTTACTTACTAGGCACTAAGTTAACCAAGTTCTTAGCATAATCATTAATCCTTCAACAACCCAATGAAATAGATACTGCTAATTTAAACAGAATAAAGAACAAGCCTCAAGGAGGCTGAGTACCTTGCCCAAGTCCAAACAGCTTTTAAGTAGTATTCCTGGATTTTGAGCTTTAAGTCGAGACCTGTCAGATTTCAAAAGCCTGGACACTTCTCAAATTTTATTCTGCCTCCAACCAACATGTCCATCATCACCTATCCAGAGATCTTTATGCAAGGGCTATGACCCTGTCCTCCCAACTGCTTCCCCCATCCAGTCTTATCTTCAATAAATGAAACAACACATTTTTTTCCATTAAAAACACACCATAGAAACAAATAAATAAATAAAAAACAAAACACACCATGGGACTTCACTGGTGGTCCAATGGGTAAGGACACCGCCTAGCAGTGCAAAGGGGCACCAGTTCGATCCCTGGCCTGGGAAGATCCCACTTGCCGTGGAGCGGCTGGACCAATGTGTACAACTACCAAGCCGGAGCTCTGGAGCACACGCGCCCAGAGCCAGTGCTCTGTAACGAGCGAGGCCACTGAAATCGGAGGCCCACACAAGCCAAAGAACAAAGATGGATGAAAATAAATAAATGAATCACCAATAGAAGTGGCCAAAATAATTTTTTTTTAAAAAGAAAAAATACACAATAATAGAATTTTTCCTACAAATTTGTCTCAACACTAGAAACCCAATAATATATCTTTATTACTTCTGCTTAAAATCTATTTAAAAAAACCCATGTAACCATTTTTTCTAAAAGAGTCCTTCAATTCTACCTATTACAGCTACCTTCAAGAATGAAAATAAAAGCCCTGAGATTGGAAAACTACTTCTGTTTATGGTAAAATATGCACATTTATAAAATGACTTCCTGAATACTCTTGTAATCTAACATTACTTGAACAGCTCTTGCTCTGTGTTTTTCCTCCCTTCTGTGTTTTATAAACAGATCTATTAACGTTGGTGCAAAAGTAACTGTGGTTCCAGACTATGAAATTTAAATAATTAAAACTAGGCTCAAACACATCTTTACTAATCAAAATAGGAACCACTACCATCAACACATTCTTGCCAACGAAAGTTTACGGGAAAAATCCGTGTTTTGGTTAACAAATTCTTGTAAGCATTCTGCTAATTTAAACAGAATAAAGAACAAGCCTCAAGGAGGCTGAGTACCTTGCCCAAGTCCAAACAGCTTTTAAGTAGTATTCCTGGATTTTGAGCTTTAAGTCGAGACCTGTCAGATTTCAAAAGCCTGGACACTTCTCAAATTTTATTCTGCCTCCAACCAACATGTCCATCATCACCTATCCAGAGATCTTTATGCAAGGGCTATGACCCTGTCCTCCCAACTGCTTCCCCCATCCAGTCTTATCTTCAATAAATGAAACAACACATTTTTTTCCATTAAAAACACACCATAGAAACAAATAAATAAATAAAAAACAAAACACACCATAGGGCTTCCCTGGTGGTCCAGTGGGTAAGGACACCGCCTAGCAGTGCAAAGGGGCACCAGTTCGATCCCTGGCCTGGGAAGATCCCACTTGCCGTGGAGCGGCTGGACCAATGTGTACAACTACCAAGCCGGAGCTCTGGAGCACACGCGCCCAGAGCCAGTGCTCTGTAACGAGCGAGGCCACTGAAATCGGAGGCCCACACAAGCCAAAGAACAAAGATGGATGAAAATAAATAAATGAATCACCAATAGAAGTGGCCAAAATAATTTTTTTTTAAAAAGAAAAAATACACAATAATAGAATTTTTCCTACAAATTTGTCTCAACACTAGAAACCCAATAATATATCTTTATTACTTCTGCTTAAAATCTATTTAAAAAAACCCATGTAACCATTTTTTCTAAAAGAGTCCTTCAATTCTACCTATTACAGCTACCTTCAAGAATGAAAATAAAAGCCCTGAGATTGGAAAACTACTTCTGTTTATGGTAAAATATGCACATTTATAAAATGACTTCCTGAATACTCTTGTAATCTAACATTACTTGAACAGCTCTTGCTCTGTGTTTTTTTCCTCCCTTCTGTGTTTTATAAACAGATCTATTAACGTTGGTGCAAAAGTAACTGTGGTTCCAGACTATGAAATTTAAATAATTAAAACTAGGCTCAAACACATCTTTACTAATCAAAATAGGAACCACTACCATCAACACATTCTTGCCAACGAGAAAGTTTATTCCTGTAGTGTAAAAATCCGTGTTTTGGGTTTCAACAAATTCTTGTAAGCATTTTCTGCGTCCTGCTGGTTGTGGAAGGATTTTCTGTGCAAAAAGTTGTTGAGATGCTTGAAAAAGGTTGGTCAGAGGTAAGGTGAATAAGGTAGATGAAAAGCAAAAAGGTGAAATAAAATTTTTTTTAAAAAGGCAAAAAAAAAAAGGCCGATGAGGCAAAACTTCCTAGCCCAATTCATTCAACTTACAAAGCTTCTGTTGTTCAATGTGTATTGTGTGTTGTGGAGAAATGTGCCCCTTCTGCTGACCAGTAAGGGGTACAGACATTGCAGTTTTTGGTGCATCTCATTGATTTGCTGAGCATACTTCTCAGGTGTAAATGGTTTCGCCAGGATACAGGAAGATATAGTGGATCATACCAGGGCTTCCCAGGTGGCACTAGTGGTAAAGAACAGCCTACAAATGCAGATGTAAGACACACAGATTCAATCTCTGGGTCTGGAAGATCCCCTGGAGAAGGGCATGGCAGCCCACTCCAGTATTCTTGTCTGGAGAATCCGATGGACAGAGGAACCTGGCGGGCTACTGTTAGGGTCACAAAGAGCTGGGCGTGACTGAAACAACTTAGCAATCAGCATCAGTGGATCAGACTGGTAGCAGACCAACAAACAGTGACCATGAGCTTTTTTGGTGCAAGTTTGGCTTTGGGAAGTGCTTTGGAACTTCTTGGTTCTACCACTGAGCTAGTCATTGCTGGTTATTATATAAAACTCACTTTTCACATGTCACAATCTGATCAAGAAATGGTTCGTTGCTATTGCACAGAACAAGAGAAGATGACACTTGAAAATGATCATCTCATGAGGCGTCCACTTAGCAAGCTTTTTCAACCTTCCCAATTTGTTTCAAATGCTGAACCACCATGAATGGTCAATGCAAGTTCTCTGGTGACTTCTTGTGTAGCTGTAAGAGGATAAGCTTCAATGATGGCTCTCAATTGGTCGCTGTCAACTTCCGATGGCCAGCCACTATGCTCCTCCTCAAGGAGGCTCTTGTGTCCTTTGTAAAATTTCTTGAACCACATTGCACTGTACATTCGTTAGCAGTTCCTGGGCCAAATACGCTGCTGATGTTGCGAGTTGTCTATGCTCTTTTACGACACATTTTGAACTCGAATAAGAAAAATGCTTGAATTTGCTTTTTATCTAACACCATTCCATAGCCAAAAATAAATATGAAATGAACAGCAAGTAATAAGTCAGAAAAGAAATTAAAAAAAAGTTTAAACTGAGTTATAAAAATATTATATACCAAATCTTAAAAATGCAGTTAAAGCAATATTTAGAAGAAAATATATAGTCTAACTGCTTATATTAGAGTATTAAGAGAAAAAGGGCTTACAATTAATTTTAAAAATGAGTTTCGTATCTTTAAAAAGTTAACAAAGAAAGGAAATTACAGATTACAATAGTATAGAAAACAAAAATGAATACAGCAAATAATGACAAAGAAGGCTGTTTTTTGAAAAGACAAGTAAAAAGGATAAGACTGATGAAAAGAGAAAGATGACACAGAAAACTATTAAAAATAAAGACAATATAAGAAGCAATATTACAGATATTAAAAACATTGAGACTATAATGAACAAAATTTATGCCAACATATTTCAAAAGTTTGATATCAGCAAATATCCAGAGAAACAAAAAATAAAGATTATATGTAACTTTGATTTTTCACATTACCTAATTTTTTAAAAACTTATTTTATGTTTAACTATTACAGAGTTTTGTTGTTTACAGATATTTTTTAGGGGGGCTTTGGGATCAGACTGGTAGCAGACCAACAAACAGTGACCATGAGCTTTTTTGGTGCAAGTTTGGCTTTGGGAAGTGCTTTGGAACTTCTTGGTTCTACCACTGAGCTAGTCATTGCTGGTTATTATATAAAACTCACTTTTCACATGTCACAATCTGATCAAGAAATGGTTCGTTGCTATTGCACAGAACAAGAGAAGATGACACTTGAAAATGATCATCTCATGAGGCGTCCACTTAGCAAGCTTTTTCAACCTTCCCAATTTGTTTCAAATGCTGAACCACCATGAATGGTCAATGCAAGTTCTCTGGTGACTTCTTGTGTAGCTGTAAGAGGATAAGCTTCAATGATGGCTCTCAATTGGTCGCTGTCAACTTCCGATGGCCAGCCACTATGCTCCTCCTCAAGGAGGCTCTTGTGTCCTTTGTAAAATTTCTTGAACCACATTGCACTGTACATTCGTTAGCAGTTCCTGGGCCAAATACGCTGCTGATGTTGCGAGTTGTCTATGCTCTTTTACGACACATTTTGAACTCGAATAAGAAAAATGCTTGAATTTGCTTTTTATCTAACACCATTCCATAGCCAAAAATAAATATGAAATGAACAGCAAGTAATAAGTCAGAAAAGAAATTAAAAAAAAGTTTAAACTGAGTTATAAAAATATTATATACCAAATCTTAAAAATGCAGTTAAAGCAATATTTAGAAGAAAATATATAGTCTAACTGCTTATATTAGAGTATTAAGAGAAAAAGGGCTTACAATTAATTTTAAAAATGAGTTTCGTCTCTTTAAAAAGTTAACAAAGAAAGGAAATTACAGATTACAATAGTATAGAAAACAAAAATGAATACAGCAAATAATGACAAAGAAGGCTGTTTTTTGAAAAGACAAGTAAAAAGGATAAGACTGATGAAAAGAGAAAGATGACACAGAAAACTATTAAAAATAAAGACAATATAAGAAGCAATATTACAGATATTAAAAACATTGAGACTATAATGAACAAAATTTATGCCAACATATTTCAAAAGTTTGATATCAGCAAATATCCAGAGAAACAAAAAATAAAGATTATATGTAACTTTGATTTTTCACATTACCTAATTTTTTAAAAACTTATTTTATGTTTAACTATTACAGAGTTTTGTTGTTTACAGATATGTTTGTTCTCAGATTAGTCATATGTATATTCCCCCCATCCCACCCCTCCAGACCATCATACAGCACTCGTGAAGGATCACAGAGCAATGACTATAGCTATTTTCTTCACATATGATAGTACAGGCCTTCATGGTACTTCCTTTACGCCTCTCACCCACTGTTCCTTCACCACAATGTCCATATGTCCACTGTCCATGTCTGTCTTCACTGCATGTGCCATCATCACTATCCTACTAGACACATTATCTAATTTTATCCAGTATGTTAAACATGGATAAAGAACAAAATGAGTAAGAAACAAATCCCTGCTTTCATGAAGCTGACAAGGAAGACACATGAGATAATAGAAACCAAATAAGCAGAAAAGCTCACTTAATGAGTGCATTTAAAAAATAAAAGAACGAGGGGCTTCCATGATAGCTCAGTGGTGAGGAGTTTGCCTGCCAATGCAGGAGACACAGTTCGATCCCTGATGCAGGAAGATCCCACATGCTGCGGAGGAGCTAAGCCCGTTAGCCACAACTACTAAGCCTGTGCTCTAGAGCTTCAGAGCCGCGACTATGGAGCCCATGTGCCGGAACTACTGAAGCCTGTATGCCCTTGAGCCTGAGTTCCACAAGAGAAGTCACCACAACAAGAAGCCTGCTCACCTCAACTAGAGAGCAGCCCCCACTCCCTGCAACTAAAGAAAAGCTTGCAGCAGCAGCGAAAAGCCAGAATAGCCACAAATAAAAAATAAGTAAAATTAAAAAAAAAAAAGAAAGAACGAGAGAGAAGAGATTTAAAGAAGCCTACAGGTCTCAAATCCTACATTTTAAGGGAACTGGGAACTGGATAAAGAGTCAGTTAGCAGGTAGACAGAAAACTGGGACAGTGAAGGAAGCCAACAGAACATGTTCCTTAAGGCTAGTACTAACTCTCTAAACTGCTATGGAAGGGGGTCCAGTTAGAGAAAAAGTCTTCTGTGTATCTCAATTTGAGACATGGTTCACAATTTAAATTACCTTAAAATTTAAAAGGTTGAATCACCACAACTAACTGCTTCTGTCAACTTTTTAAACTGTTAAACCTTTCCTTATTTTAAGTCACAAATAATAATAATCAGCAGATTAAACACTTAAAAATCTAGGTATTTTCTTAATTTTGTCAGGGAGTTTGCTCCTAATCAGAACACTTTAGAAAATCAGGGTTAGAGCCTAAGTGTAGTCTTTTTTTTTTTTAAGATTTATTTATTTATTTATTTACTTTGGGCGGGGGTCGGGTTGGGGAGGGAGGGGAGTGAGCGGGTCACTTCTATTGGTCTTTCATTTCTCTATTTTTATTAGTCTTCGTTCTTTGGCTCCTGTGGGCCTCCCATCGTGGTGGCGTCTGTCGTTGCAGAGCACCGGCTCTGGGCGCATGCGCTCCAGAGCTCTGGCTCGGTGATTGGACACATCAGTCCAGCTGCTCCGCGGCACGTGGGATCTTCCCAGGCCAGGGATCAAACCGGCGCCCCTTGTACTGCAAGGCGGTGTCCTTACCCACTGGACCACCAGGGGAAGCCCCTAAGTGTAGTCTTAAAAAAGTTTTTCTCTTCTAGTTATGTACCCACAAACATTAAGAATATTCCTCTACATTATGATCATGCTTGCAGGGTTTATACCAGTGCTAGCTCAGCTAAAGAGTTTTTTCTTCCTCATGAAGACAAATGGTTGCTTTGTCAGTTTATGTAGTATAACCTGCTTATAAAATCTAATTCTAAAAGATCCAAAGCCAATTTAAAACCACAGATAAGAACCCAATCGGAATTAAATCTAATTATAAATTTGACCATAATCAACTGTTTTTCCATAACCAACTTTTCCAATTACAGATTTCTACCTTAAATAATATGCATGTGTCCAGATGACTTCATTCCTTTCATGGTCTCACATTATGGTACAAGTTTATAATGAGATTATGACATTTGGACAGTAAAAATGAACAGGTCTATAAAATTAGTAAGATGTTTACAAAATTTTCAAAGCAGGGCTTCCCCTGGTGGTCCAGGGTGGGTAAGGACACCGCCTTGCAGTGCAAGGGGCGCCGGTTCGATCCTTGGCCTGAGAAGATCCCACGTGCCGCGGAGCGGCTGGACTGATGTGTCCAATTACTGAGCCAGAGCTCTGGAGCACATGTGCCCAGAGCTGGCACTCTGCAACGACAGACGCCACTGCGATGGGAGGCCCACACGGGCCAAAGAACAAAGACGGATGAAAATAGAGAAATGAAAGACCAACAGAAGTGGCCCACCCGCTCCCCTCCCTCCCCAACCCGACCCCTGCCCAAAATAAATAAATCTTTAAAAAAAATTTTTTTTTTTTCAAAGCACAGTCACATTGAAGAAGCCATGTGGCAAGGAGATTTTTTTTTTTTTTTCAAAAGGCTCAGGCTCCCCCCCACCAATGCCTTACCTTGACTTCCTTAGAGCCGCTGGAAGTCTTCCCTTCAGTCCTCTTCTGCTTTGATGCGGAGGAACTGTTTTTGCTGTTGCCACTATTTTCCTTGTTGCTGTTATTATTTGACTTTAAGGAAGAAGACTGACTAATAGTCCTCTTCCGAGAGCCATGCTCTGTTTTTGGATCTTTTGAAGGAACAGGTCCAGCCGGAGAAGGCAATAAATTTTGCTCTGTTTATGACTGAAACATTAAGAATATTCCTCTACATTATGATCATGCTTGCAGGGTTTATACCAGTGCTAGCTCAGCTAAAGAGTTTTTTCTTCCTCATGAAGACAAATGGTTGCTTTGTCAGTTTATGTAGTATAACCTGCTTATAAAATCTAATTCTAAAAGATCCAAAGCCAATTTAAAACCACAGATAAGAACCCAATCGGAATTAAATCTAATTATAAATTTGACCATAATCAACTGTTTTTCCATAACCAACTTTTCCAATTACAGATTTCTACCTTAAATAATATGCATGTGTCCAGATGACTTCATTCCTTTCATGGTCTCACATTATGGTACAAGTTTATAATGAGATTATGACATTTGGACAGTAAAAATGAACAGGTCTATAAAATTAGTAAGATGTTTACAAAATTTTCAAAGCAGGGCTTCCCCTGGTGGTCCAGGGTGGGTAAGGACACCGCCTTGCAGTGCAAGGGGCGCCGGTTCGATCCTTGGCCTGAGAAGATCCCACGTGCCGCGGAGCGGCTGGACTGATGTGTCCAATTACTGAGCCAGAGCTCTGGAGCACATGTGCCCAGAGCTGGCACTCTGCAACGACAGACGCCACTGCGATGGGAGGCCCACACGGGCCAAAGAACAAAGACGGATGAAAATAGAGAAATGAAAGACCAACAGAAGTGGCCCACCCGCTCCCCTCCCTCCCCAACCCGACCCCTGCCCAAAATAAATAAATCTTTAAAAAAAATTTTTTTTTTTTCAAAGCACAGTCACATTGAAGAAGCCATGTGGCAAGGAGATTTTTTTTTTTTTTTCAAAAGGCTCAGGCTCCCCCCCACCAATGCCTTACCTTGACTTCCTTAGAGCCGCTGGAAGTCTTCCCTTCAGTCCTCTTCTGCTTTGATGCGGAGGAACTGTTTTTGCTGTTGCCACTATTTTCCTTGTTGCTGTTATTATTTGACTTTAAGGAAGAAGACTGACTAATAGTCCTCTTCCGAGAGCCATGCTCTGTTTTTGGATCTTTTGAAGGAACAGGTCCAGCCGGAGAAGGCAATAAATCTTTTTCTTTAGCAGTACTCTGTTTAGATGACCTGCCAAATCAAACAAATGCCCTCATTTCTCCACATGGTCATGTAAGAGTGATGATTTTTTTCCATTTGACTTTTCTTGCTTTCAAAACAAATTTGTGGTTCCCTATTTGATCATTAGAACATATGATTTCCATAAAACAAAATAAAACTGTAAATTTCATGAGGGCAGACATCGTCTTGTGTGTTTCCTTCCCATTATGGTTATATACCCAGTGCCTAAACCTTGGCCTGCCACACACAAGTATTCAATAAATAATGACTGAATAAAAGAACAAAAAGATGAAAGGTGAATGAAAACATTAATGCTCATAAGTCTCCTGCAAGGTATACATAAGCTTGTCATCCAACCTGCAAGTGGTAAAACTTTAATTCTTATCCTATAAATATCGCTGATTCTCCTAAGGGGGACAAAAAAAGATGAAGTGACTGAATCTTTGCTTTTCACTCCAAATAGCTAAAAGAAAAACCTCCCACTATTTGGTATATGACTGTGTACAGATGTGTGTAACATATACTTAACAAAAGTTTCAAGAGCATGTTAGAAAGTACCTCATAGCAAATAACATACACAGATCAACAAACACGTAACATGTTTTGCAGACATACTCTTTGTTGCTGGATGGCTTGTGGCCTGCCAAATTCTTGTCCTCTGTTTTAGGTTTCTTGCTCTCATTGGCTCGGTTATCATCTTCATTCTGAATAAAAAACAGAAAAAAAAAAAAAAAAGCAGTTAGGTTTTGATTTTTATTCATTTAACTTCAGTTTCCAGAGTTAGCCACCCTCAAACAGTTTATCTCAGATACACTTCGGAAAGATAAACATAAAGAATTCCTTTTAACAATGTTCAGTAAATTAGGTTTTTAAGTCTGAGAAGGAGCCTTCTATTTTAGGTAAGAAGAGCTGAAATGCTGAGACAGACTTTTAGATGGCATCTTTCTGCCTAATGATTTCGGAGTGAGATGATAATTAAGATATAATTCATATACCATAAAATTCCTCTTTAAACGTACACAAATGGCTTTTGAAGAGAGTTGCTGAGACATCAGATTTAAAAACACTGCCAATGCTCTGTTTTTGGATCAAAGGTCCAGCCGGAGAAGGCAATAAATCTTTTTCTTTAGCAGTACTCTGTTTAGATGACCTGCCAAATCAAACAAATGCCCTCATTTCTCCACATGGTCATGTAAGAGTGATGATTTTTTTCCATTTGACTTTTCTTGCTTTCAAAACAAATTTGTGGTTCCCTATTTGATCATTAGAACATATGATTTCCATAAAACAAAATAAAACTGTAAATTTCATGAGGGCAGACATCGTCTTGTGTGTTTCCTTCCCATTATGGTTATATACCCAGTGCCTAAACCTTGGCCTGCCACACACAAGTATTCAATAAATAATGACTGAATAAAAGAACAAAAAGATGAAAGGTGAATGAAAACATTAATGCTCATAAGTCTCCTGCAAGGTATACATAAGCTTGTCATCCAACCTGCAAGTGGTAAAACTTTAATTCTTATCCTATAAATATCGCTGATTCTCCTAAGGGGGACAAAAAAAAAGATGAAGTGACTGAATCTTTGCTTTTCACTCCAAATAGCTAAAAGAAAAACCTCCCACTATTTGGTATATGACTGTGTACAGATGTGTGTAACATATACTTAACAAAAGTTTCAAGAGCATGTTAGAAAGTACCTCATAGCAAATAACATACACAGATCAACAAACACGTAACATGTTTTGCAGACATACTCTTTGTTGCTGGATGGCTTGTGGCCTGCCAAATTCTTGTCCTCTGTTTTAGGTTTCTTGCTCTCATTGGCTCGGTTATCATCTTCATTCTGAATAAAAAACAGAAAAAAAAAAAAAAAAGCAGTTAGGTTTTGATTTTTATTCATTTAACTTCAGTTTCCAGAGTTAGCCACCCTCAAACAGTTTATCTCAGATACACTTCGGAAAGATAAACATAAAGAATTCCTTTTAACAATGTTCAGTAAATTAGGTTTTTAAGTCTGAGAAGGAGCCTTCTATTTTAGGTAAGAAGAGCTGAAATGCTGAGACAGACTTTTAGATGGCATCTTTTCTGCCTAATGATTTCGCGGGAGTGAGATGATAATTAAGATATAATTCATATACCATAAAATTCCCTCTTTAAACGTACACAAATTAATGGCTTTTTGGCATATCCAGAGAGTTGTAAATCATCACCACAATCAATTTTAGAGTATTTTCATTAGCTCAAAAAGTACCCCGTTCTCCACTGGCTGTCACTCCCCATTCCCTCCATCCCCAGGCCTGGCAATCAGTACTTTACACATTTTGTGTTGATGGACGTGCCTATTCTACACATTTCATAAACTGTAATTATACAATATGTGTGACCTTTGTGTCTTGCTCCCTTCACTTAGCATCATATCTTAAAAGGTTCACTGATACTGTAAGATTATTAGTCAATACTTTATTTCTTTTTATGGCTGAATATATCCCATTATATGGATATACATTCACATTTTATTTATCCATTCAACATTTGATTTTTTTCTGTTTTTCAAAAACAGGTTTTCGTGTGGACTTGTTTCCACTGTTCTTGGGATATATACCCAGGAGTGGAATTGCTGTGTCATAAGGTAATACTGTATATTTACTTTCTGAGGAACTGCAGTTCCAAAGTGGCTACATCATTTTACATTCCCAGCAGCACTATCTTTCTTCACATATTCACCAATACTTGTTACCGTCCATATTTTCGCTTTTATCCAAGCCTAATCATTTTTCAATTTTTTTCTTTATTTATATTTATTTTTGGCTATTCAGGGTTTTCACTTATGCTGCAGGCTTTTTTCTAGTTGCAAGGAGTGAAGACTACTCTCTAGTTGAGGTGAGCAGGTTTCTTGTTGCAGTGCCATCTCTTGTTGTGGAACTTGGGCTCTAGGGTACACAGGCTTCAGCAGTTGTGGCATATGGGTTCAAAAGTCGCAGCTCTGAAGCTCTAGAGCACAGGCTAAATAGCTGTGGCTCATGGGCTTAGCAGCATGTGAGATCTTCATGGATCAGGGATCGAACTGGTGCCTCCTGCACTGGCAGGTGAACCACTGAGCTACCAGGGAAGCCCAAGCCTAAAGACTTTTGAAAAACATTTTTTGCTGAAACAAAAGCTACGGGCCTGTATGTAAGTTTTAAGAATTTAAGCTTTTTCTTATTGATTTAAATATCAGGGCACAAATCTTGCAAACATTCTGCCATACAAGAGAATCTGTTCCCACATAAAAATGATTAAAAGTTGGGACATGTGAGAACATGGAAAAAGGAATCCACATCCTTCATTATCCTTGGCTGCATCTCTTTCTTGGTACTATCTGCTTTATTCTTTGCCAAATTTTCAAGAGAATCTGTTCCACAAATTGTACTTTACACATTTTGTGTTGATGGACGTGCCTATTCTACACATTTCATAAACTGTAATTATACAATATGTGTGACCTTTGTGTCTTGCTCCTTCACTTAGCATCATATCTTAAAAGGTTCACTGATACTGTAAGATTATTAGTCAATACTTTATTTCTTTTTATGGCTGAATATATCCCATTATATGGATATACATTCACATTTTATTTATCCATTCAACATTTGATTTTTTTCTGTTTTTTCAAAACAGGTTTTCGTGGGACTTGTTTCCACTGTTCTTGGGATATATACCCAGGAGTGGAATTGCTGTGTCATAAGGTAATACTGTATATTTACTTTCTGAGGAACTGCAGTTCCAAAGTGGCTACATCATTTTACATTCCCAGCAGCACTATCTTTCTTCACATATTCACCAATACTTGTTACCGTCCATATTTTCGCTTTTATCCAAGCCTAATCATTTTTCAATTTTTTTCTTTATTTATATTTATTTTTGGCTATTCAGGGTTTTCACTTATGCTGCAGGCTTTTTTCTAGTTGCAAGGAGTGAAGACTACTCTCTAGTTGAGGTGAGCAGGTTTCTTGTTGCAGTGCCATCTCTTGTTGTGGAACTTGGGCTCTAGGGTACACAGGCTTCAGCAGTTGTGGCATATGGGTTCAAAAGTCGCAGCTCTGAAGCTCTAGAGCACAGGCTAAATAGCTGTGGCTCATGGGCTTAGCAGCATGTGAGATCTTCATGGATCAGGGATCGAACTGGTGCCTCCTGCACTGGCAGGTGAACCACTGAGCTACCAGGGAAGCCCAAGCCTAAAGACTTTTGAAAAACATTTTTTGCTGAAACAAAAGCTACGGGCCTGTATGTAAGTTTTAAGAATTTAAGCTTTTTCTTATTGATTTAAATATCAGGGCACAAATCTTGCAAACATTCTGCCATACAAGAGAATCTGTTCCCACATAAAAATGATTAAAAGTTGGGACATGTGAGAACATGGAAAAAGGAATCCACATCCTTCATTATCCTTGGCTGCATCTCTTTCTTGGTACTATCTGCTTTATCGTCAGGAATAATTTTACCAAAGCAACAAATCTTAAAAATTGTCACTGGCCATGTCCCAGCCACTGGGGGGCGGGGGCGAATCATCACCAAGTTTCCTGGTGATACAAATTTTATAAAATCTAAATCTGTACAGGTACTGATACAAGAAACCTGTGAGAAATATATGTCAATGAGATGTCGGGGAGGTAAGGAGATTTGGGACACGATTTTAGAGGAAGGGAATTTTTCTTACTGCAAGTTACATACAGAATTTTAAACAAGAGTAAATAAACTTACTTTGTATATTATAAGTGTCTGAAAATGTTTGCAAAGAACATGTAAACACCTTTTAAAGACAAAGAACCTTTGTTTTATTCATTAAGAGAATCTTAGTTTTTTTAAAGAGCAAAATCTACCATATCTAAGCTTTCATATAATTTCTATAAATTAAATCTCATAATCAAGTCCAGCAAATTGAGGCTGTAGGCTCCAGGGTCCAGCAGCCCTAAAGAGCTTACTAACTGAATAAAGCATCCCTTCACCACAATAATGGAAGCTCATTAGCTACAGCACTGAAAGTAGGAAGCTTCAGTTTTCTAGATACTCAAATTTTTAAAAACATTCAGCTTTTGAAGATGCAAAAAAAAAAAAAAGAGGAAGAAATATCATTCTCATTTGTCCAAATTCATTAGCAGCAGGACACAGTACTGTGATTTTAAGGGAAAAAAAGAGAGGAAAAACTTCAGGCTCACTTCATTTTAACAAAATGCTATATTCTTCCTATCCCTCTACATGAGATTCTCAAGCTCAACTGGGACTAGAGTTTCATTCTGAGTCTACCTGGGTATCTATTCTGGTATCTATTCTGCTCATTTGCTCATGTTTCCATGTTTTACAATCACATTCACACATATGTATCAGGGAAAATTATACTATTCTTCAATACAGATTAGTAAAATGCACTACCTTGTAAACATTTCTCACTAAAGCTCAAAGATCAAGCTATGCTTTTCCAAGAATCTCTGTGTATATATGTAAGTTTTTCAGCTCTTGTCATTATGTGTCCATTATCTTCCAATCACAGATATCCTTTTTGGCTGCATCTCTTTCTTGGTACTATCTGCTTTATCGTCAGGAATAATTTTACCAAAGCAACAAATCTTAAAATTGTCACTGGCCATGTCCCAGCCACTGGGGGGCGGGGGCGAATCATCACCAAGTTTCCTGGTGATACAAATTTTATAAAATCTAAATCTGTACAGGTACTGATACAAGAAACCTGTGAGAAATATATGTCAATGAGATGTCGGGGAGGTAAGGAGATTTGGGACACGATTTTAGAGGAAGGGAATTTTTCTTACTGCAAGTTACATACAGAATTTTAAACAAGAGTAAATAAACTTACTTTGTATATTATAAGTGTCTGAAAATGTTTGCAAAGAACATGTAAACACCTTTTAAAGACAAAGAACCTTTGTTTTATTCATTAAGAGAATCTTAGTTTTTTTAAAGAGCAAAATCTACCATATCTAAGCTTTCATATAATTTCTATAAATTAAATCTCATAATCAAGTCCAGCAAATTGAGGCTGTAGGCTCCAGGGTCCAGCAGCCCTAAAGAGCTTACTAACTGAATAAAGCATCCCTTCACCACAATAATGGAAGCTCATTAGCTACAGCACTGAAAGTAGGAAGCTTCAGTTTTCTAGATACTCAAATTTTTAAAAACATTCAGCTTTTGAAGATGCAAAAAAAAAAAAAAGAGGAAGAAATATCATTCTCATTTGTCCAAATTCATTAGCAGCAGGACACAGTACTGTGATTTTAAGGGAAAAAAAGAGAGGAAAAACTTCAGGCTCACTTCATTTTAACAAAATGCTATATTCTTCCTATCCCTCTACATGAGATTCTCAAGCTCAACTGGGACTAGAGTTTCATTCTGAGTCTACCTGGGTATCTATTCTGGTATCTATTCTGCTCATTTGCTCATGTTTCCATGTTTTACAATCACATTCACACATATGTATCAGGGAAAATTATACTATTCTTCAATACAGATTAGTAAAATGCACTACCTTGTAAACATTTCTCACTAAAGCTCAAAGATCAAGCTATGCTTTTCCAAGAATCTCTGTGTATATATGTAAGTTTTTCAGCTCTTGTCATTATGTGTCCATTATCTTCCAATCACAGATATCCATGAGTGTTCATATTTCCTGGGTCTAAAAAAAGCTGGGGGGGCGGGAATGGGATATACATATGACTAATCTGGAATTATACAGATCTGTAAACAACAAAACTCTGTAAAATCAAAAAAGCAAAATAAAAACTTGTGATTGTGGAAAAAAATATAGGCTTAAGTTGAAACAGGAAAAAAAAAAAAAATATATATATACACATACACCAAGCTTTGTCTCTAAATTATCTTGGAGGGGTTTAGGGATGAGAGCTGGCTAAGTGCCAACACGTTTTTAATTCTGAACTTGCAGATATGGATGTTTGAAAAGACAGAAAAGCTCTGGCATGGCTATGTACAATGGACTGGTGAAATTCTTAAAAGACATGTTAAAACTGGTGAGTCCATTTACTATCTGGAATTCGTGATCTAAAAAGTGTGACTTGGTCTGGGTATGGGAGAAAGTGTTAGGGGCTGTTACAACCTGAAAAGTACCTATCTCAACTAAAGACGATGTACTGATTCATTTCTTATCTGATTAGAAACTATAATTCTTTACTAAAGGAGACAGGCACAGCCACAGTGATTCTCAAAAAATTCTTGTGTCTGTAGCCTCATTTGGGCTTTAGGCTCACCTCTATTGTCCCCCACAGCTATGAATCAACTAGCTATTTTTTGGTTTACTGAGATTTCTATTACATATTAGAGTCTGATGTTCAAACAACAACAAATATCCTTTACAAACCTTATGTTTCCTCTTGCCTTTGTTGGAAACTTTCTCTGAGGTTTGTTTCTGAGCCTCTCTTGTGTGCTTTTCCGGCACATTTTTCTTTTCCCTTGGGTGGCTCTGTATCTTTATAAGGCTTTCCTGGTATTCGAGTCAGGAGATTCAGGTTCAAATCTGTCACATTTTTACAATCACATTCACACATATGTATCAGAAAATTATACTATTCTTCAATACAGATTAGTAAAATGCACTACCTTGTAAACATTTCTCACTAAAGCTCAAAGATCAAGCTATGCTTTTCCAAGAATCTCTGTGTATATATGTAAGTTTTTCAGCTCTTGTCATTATGTGTCCATTATCTTCCAATCACAGATATCCATGAGTGTTCATATTTCCTGGGTCTAAAAAAAGCTGGGGGGGCGGGAATGGGATATACATATGACTAATCTGGAATTATACAGATCTGTAAACAACAAAACTCTGTAAAATCAAAAAAGCAAAATAAAAACTTGTGATTGTGGAAAAAAATATAGGCTTAAGTTGAAACAGGAAAAAAAAAAAAAATATATATATACACATACACCAAGCTTTGTCTCTAAATTATCTTGGAGGGGTTTAGGGATGAGAGCTGGCTAAGTGCCAACACGTTTTTAATTCTGAACTTGCAGATATGGATGTTTGAAAAGACAGAAAAGCTCTGGCATGGCTATGTACAATGGACTGGTGAAATTCTTAAAAGACATGTTAAAACTGGTGAGTCCATTTACTATCTGGAATTCGTGATCTAAAAAGTGTGACTTGGTCTGGGTATGGGAGAAAGTGTTAGGGGCTGTTACAACCTGAAAAGTACCTATCTCAACTAAAGACGATGTACTGATTCATTTCTTATCTGATTAGAAACTATAATTCTTTACTAAAGGAGACAGGCACAGCCACAGTGATTCTCAAAAAATTCTTGTGTCTGTAGCCTCATTTGGGCTTTAGGCTCACCTCTATTGTCCCCCACAGCTATGAATCAACTAGCTATTTTTTGGTTTACTGAGATTTCTATTACATATTAGAGTCTGATGTTCAAACAACAACAAATATCCTTTACAAACCTTATGTTTCCTCTTGCCTTTGTTGGAAACTTTCTCTGAGGTTTGTTTCTGAGCCTCTCTTGTGTGCTTTTCCGGCACATTTTTCTTTTCCCCCTTGGGTGGCTCTGTATCTTTATAAGGCTTTCCTGGTATTCGAGTCAGGAGATTCAGGTCAATCTTCACAATAAGTGGATACCTGTCATCAGGCTCACTGAGGGGTGAAAGAAGTTCCTTCTCTTCCATAGGAGAGAACATCCGTTGCCGAAAAAAGCTATCTTCTTCCTCCACTGAGGAGGGTTTAACGGGAGTCCTATTACTCTCAGGGTACTTAGGAGTTTGTGAGGAAGGAGGGAGGCTCTCGCTTTCATCTGAATCTGAGGATGAGGTGTCTGTTTCTATGATTTCCCTTGATTTCTGGGAAGATTTACTTGCTGACTTGTATTTCTTTTCTCTGCTGAAGGTCGAGGGGAAGATTTGGACTCCTTTTTTATATTGGGTTTTCTTGAGCCCTTCGTGGCTGCTTTGTGTCTGCTGGAGGGCATGCTGGTAGCCATGTCTACAGGGGTTTCACTCTCTATCTTCAGGCCTCCACGTGGCTCTTCAGAAGCTGCCTTTTCAGTCTTTTTGGGTTGTTTTTTGCCTACAGTTCTCCTCTGGGCTGTGCTGTCACTCTGTGCAGGAGACTTCTGCCTCCCACGCCCACTTTCTGATCCCTTTTGCACAGTTTTGGAGTCCCGTCCAGGAGTA
This sequence comes from Tragulus kanchil, assembly GCA_022376925.1. Lineage (NCBI taxonomy): Eukaryota > Metazoa > Chordata > Mammalia > Artiodactyla > Tragulidae > Tragulus > Tragulus kanchil. The sequence goes on along the minus strand of JAIOJX010000029.1, from coordinate 46,921,794 downwards.
GCAGAACTTGTTTCTTTAGGACCACCTGGATCTGTGTAGCTATTCCCTGTGCCTTGTTCTCGGCCTTCCTTTTTATAGCCTTGAGATGATGGGATGTTACTGTCCACAGAAGAAGCTGGTGACACTTTATGTGGATTCACTTTATTCAGCCAATTATCAAGTTGCCATTTGTTTGTGGGTGGGGTTACTAAGAGAAAAGGGTGATTCTCAAAAATTCTTGTGTCTGTAGCCTCATTTGGGCTTTAGGCTCACCTCTATTGTCCCCCACAGCTATGAATCAACTAGCTATTTTTTGGTTTACTGAGATTTCTATTACATATTAGAGTCTGATGTTCAAACAACAACAAATATCCTTTACAAACCTTATGTTTCCTCTTGCCTTTGTTGGAAACTTTCTCTGAGGTTTGTTTCTGAGCCTCTCTTGTGTGCTTTTCCGGCACATTTTTCTTTTCCCCCTTGGGTGGCTCTGTATCTTTATAAGGCTTTCCTGGTATTCGAGTCAGGAGATTCAGGTCAATCTTCACAATAAGTGGATACCTGTCATCAGGCTCACTGAGGGGTGAAAGAAGTTCCTTCTCTTCCATAGGAGAGAACATCCGTTGCCGAAAAAAGCTATCTTCTTCCTCCACTGAGGAGGGTTTAACGGGAGTCCTATTACTCTCAGGGTACTTAGGAGTTTGTGAGGAAGGAGGGAGGCTCTCGCTTTCATCTGAATCTGAGGATGAGGTGTCTGTTTCTATGATTTCCCTTGATTTCTGGGAAGATTTACTTGCTGACTTGTATTTCTTTTTCTCTGCTGAAGGTCGAGGGGAAGATTTGGACTCCTTTTTTATATTGGGTTTTCTTGAGCCCTTCGTGGCTGCTTTGTGTCTGCTGGAGGGCATGCTGGTAGCCATGTCTACAGGGGTTTCACTCTCTATCTTCAGGCCTCCTCGGGGCTCTTCAGAAGCTGCCTTTTCAGTCTTTTTGGGTTGTTTTTTGCCTACAGTTCTCCTCTGGGCTGTGCTGTCACTCTGTGCAGGAGACTTCTGCCTCCCACGCCCACTTTCTGATCCCTTTTGCACAGTTTTGGAGTCCCGTCCAGGAGTAGCAGAACTTGTTTCTTTAGGACCACCTGGATCTGTGTAGCTATTCCCTGTGCCTTGTTCTCGGCCTTCCTTTTTATAGCCTTGAGATGATGGGATGTTACTGTCCACAGAAGAAGCTGGTGACACTTTATGTGGATTCACTTTATTCAGCCAATTATCAAGTTGCCATTTGTTTGTGGGTGGGGGTTCAGGCTGAAAAAGAAAGAAAGAAGTACGCTTTTTCAGTACGGAAACTTTCTCCTTTCATAATCTCAAGGAAGAGGATAAAACAATGCCTATCATCACAAAAGTATTTGTTTTTCATACTTCTAACTGAATCAAAGCAAAGGGCTAAAAATTCTAATAACTTAACCACTTGATTGAGAAGATGCTTTCTATTATATATAGCCTTTCAACATTGAAAATCCTTGTCAGGAATCCATACAGTACATTTAATTCCAGAAAGTAAACAATGTGGGTACCAACAGAGATTTTAAACCACATTTTATCAAGCTACAGGGAAATTATACTATTTAAAACTTCTTTTCACCATAAATAAGTAACATGAATTACCAGGGTGAGATAAAAATAAAGCTCAAAGTAAACACTGGCCATCAGCAGGAGCCTTCGGAGTGCCTACAGAAGTCCCCACGCCCGCCGCCCTCTCACCTCAGGAGATGCACTCTGAGATGGCTCATTTGCCTCACTGTCACTGGAACTACTTTCACTCTCCGAGTCAGATCCGGAGCTGCTTTCAGATCCACTGTGGCTGCTAGAATCATCCCTGGAGTTATCTGCCCCTTCACTATTATGGTGCGAAGGTTCAGAGTTACTTAAAGAGATAAAAATATAAATGACCAAAAGATGGTTTTGAAGAATGACAACAGGTAAGCATTCAAATCTGATACTCCACTTTATTTACTTCAAGTTGTTACAGAGCCCTGTTTGAGTTCCCTGAATCATACAGCAAATTCCCACTGGCTATCTATTTTACATATGGTAATGTAAGTTTCCATGTTACTCTCTCCATACATAATACTATCTTTATAAGGTCAATTATTCTATCACTACACACTGTTATCAGATTGACCCCTCCATGCTAAATAAAACAAAAAATAAAAGAATGCCTACCTTCCTGGTGTACTTCTTGGCATCGTCTTATCACAATCCTAAAATTAACACATGAGAGATAACCTGTGAATGAATACATAGTATGTGGATTCACTTTATTCAGCCAATTATCAAGTTGCCATTTGTTTGTGGGTGGGGGTTCAGGCTGAAAAAGAAAGAAAGAAGTACGCTTTTTCAGTACGGAAACTTTCTCCTTTCATAATCTCAAGGAAGAGGATAAAACAATGCCTATCATCACAAAAGTATTTGTTTTTCATACTTCTAACTGAATCAAAGCAAAGGGCTAAAAATTCTAATAACTTAACCACTTGATTGAGAAGATGCTTTCTATTATATATAGCCTTTCAACATTGAAAATCCTTGTCAGGAATCCATACAGTACATTTAATTCCAGAAAGTAAACAATGTGGGTACCAACAGAGATTTTAAACCACATTTTATCAAGCTACAGGGAAATTATACTATTTAAAACTTCTTTTCACCATAAATAAGTAACATGAATTACCAGGGTGAGATAAAAATAAAGCTCAAAGTAAACACTGGCCATCAGCAGGAGCCTTCGGAGTGCCTACAGAAGTCCCCACGCCCGCCGCCCTCTCACCTCAGGAGATGCACTCTGAGATGGCTCATTTGCCTCACTGTCACTGGAACTACTTTCACTCTCCGAGTCAGATCCGGAGCTGCTTTCAGATCCACTGTGGCTGCTAGAATCATCCCTGGAGTTATCTGCCCCTTCACTATTATGGTGCGAAGGTTCAGAGTTACTTAAAGAGATAAAAATATAAATGACCAAAAGATGGTTTTGAAGAATGACAACAGGTAAGCATTCAAATCTGATACTCCACTTTATTTACTTCAAGTTGTTACAGAGCCCTGTTTGAGTTCCCTGAATCATACAGCAAATTCCCACTGGCTATCTATTTTACATATGGTAATGTAAGTTTCCATGTTACTCTCTCCATACATAATACTATCTTTATAAGGTCAATTATTCTATCACTACACACTGTTATCAGATTGACCCCTCCATGCTAAATAAAACAAAAAATAAAAGAATGCCTACCTTCCTGGTGTACTTCTTGGCATCGTCTTATCACAATCCTAAAATTAACACATGAGAGATAACCTGTGAATGAATACATAGTATGCTACCTGCTTAATGTGAACAATATCTGAAATCTTAATAGAAAAAACTTTCTTCTCTAATATATGCAATCAATGGTCACTTAACACTTATGAAATACTGTTTTTACCTGAAGAATAACTAATTGCCAGGATAAGATTAAAGGTTGTGTTCATAGTTCTTGTCAAGCTCACGCTTCATGAGGATATTCTTATATATGATAAATATTAGAGAAAAGCCTTTTTTAAAAAAATATAAGAAAAAATAGTTTTGAAAACAGAGCAGTTTTAAAAACAGAGGAGGAAACTATAATATTCCAGTGTCAGAAAGACAGAATGTACTTATTTTAGATACCTGGATTATAATATATTTATTATCCAATTACAATTTCATAATACACAATGAAAACAAACACTGTATGAAACTGGTAAGTCATAAGTAGACACACCTGTTCCCCATCACTGTCTTCACTGCTGCTTAGTTTTAAGTCATCTTTTAACATACTAGAAGGAAAAGGCAGAAAGGATGATTACTTTGGGGACCTTATCATGGCATAGAAGTGTACTAAATATCCACCAATAATTCTAGAAATAATCACTGTGGTACCCAAACAGTTAATTGAAAAATAAAGAAAAGACCCCGTGTTTTTAAGTCTTACTATTAAGTCTTACTCTGTTTGGTTTGCTTTATACTCAGAGTAAAAAACTGAGAAAGGGGGAATTTAACAATTTTAGAAGCTCTAACTTTCCCATAAATAAAACATTCATCTTTCATTTTCTAATTAAATACAGCTATCTTCCACAAACTCTTATACTCACTTCTGTTATCTCTAATTTTTCTCTAACTGCACACACACAAACTCATTCATCATTAAAACAAATCACCATAGTCATACTCAACCAAAAGTCCACTAGAGAAATATGATTCTCAAAAGGAAGGAAGACAAAATGAAAGCATCAGTAGTTCTCTTTCACTGTCCCCAATGTTTTACGAAGAGATACGTACATTTGGGTAACTGTGAAAACCAGAACCCAAAAAGTTCTAGTTCATAAATGCCTTGCTATAAAAGATGAGAGTGCTTCTTTCAGATTTAACAATTTTGTATAAGAACCTTGGTTATACAAGACAATTAGCCATGTATGAATTAAAAATAATTGCAAATTCCAAATCCTTTTTGACCAAAATTCTAATCAACTATAAAAGCACACAAATACTTTAACAATTCCTCGTATTAGTTCTTGAAAGCAAAATTACAGATTTAAATTTTCCTTAAGGCCAGAGAATCAAAATCAAAATGAAAAACTGAGTAATGAACCACAAAACACTCCTTAACTTTTTATAAGAAAGGAAAAATTAACACAAACCTTAGGGAGAACTAGAAAAATATATAATTTCTATCATCACAAATTACATTACTTTTCTTCTTAAAATTTCATGACAGTCTCCCATTGGTGGAAAGGAAATTTTCTTTCACTCCAGCAACTACTTAACACTCTCCTGTCAAAGAGTAACCTGAGTTTCTAAGTCTGATCCCAAATTCAGAATATCACAAAAAAGACCACCTTGATACAAAGTAACCAGATGATTACAGAATTATGAAAAGTGTTCTAAGCATGACCAATTAAGTGAGACAGATAAAGAGTTTTCTTTGGACAAAGTCTCGGTATATCTCTATGACCTATATCCTACAAAGAAATGTACTTACTCGCAATTCTCTCAGCCCTTATGATTTAATAATGGCAGCTCAATGAACCTTTTTACACATGTGAGTAGGTCAAAGCTTTTACCATACTGCTCAAGCTCCTGCATGCTTTGTTCCCCTCAGAAACCAAAGTAATATGCATATATGATAAGTTTCCATCAGTTTTCTGCATAGGAATATAAATATAATAAATATAATTTGAATCTATGTATTTTCATTCTCAGTCTCCACTATGATCAGCTAAAGAGGTTGAGGCTAACAGTACAGACTGTGGTTATGACATAGGTAAGTTAGCACTATGACCAGCTCCTTTAGAACTCTGCTTCACTCATTGGATTAACTTGTGGTCTCAGGAATTCAGCAGTAAATTCATTTTTAAAGTTGGAATTTTTTATCATCCAATATACCACCCTACTATATTTTGATATATATTCCTGGGTTGACCTATAAAAGTAGGAAAACTTACTGAGACAGTATGAATTATTCTGTTTTAATAATTTACATTTAGTGGTCAAATGGAGGAGGGCTTTACGAAGAAGAATCCTGTATTTTTTCATGTGTGTGCGTGTGCCTTTATTAAAAACAAACTATCAACACACACAAACACATAGCACTTCTGAAAGATAAAAGTGCAATTAGAGCAAGGAATAGGCAAACTAAGGCCTCACAAGCCAAATCTATACCTAATCTGCAAAGGAAGCTTTAACTGGAACATAACCACACCAGTAATCTCTGGCTGCTTTCACGGTACAACAGCGAAGGTGAGTAGTTGAAACAGAAACCACCTGACTCTTAAAGCCTAAACTATTTCACTATCTGGCCCTTCACATAAAAGTTTACCTACCCTGCCTTAAAAGATTAGATACATATTTCTAATCTAAGTGTTGTTCTAAATATTCAGACACTACAAGTCAGACTTTCAGCAAAAAAAAAAAAAAAAAGAAAAACAAACAAACAAACATTAAACTTATTAAGTAATAAACTTACGATTTAGACTGGTGTGCATTTGAAGTTTTAGAAGAAGGATTATATCTTTCTGGAACAAAAAAGAATTCAGAAATAAGCAATTTATAGTATGGCTACTTTAAAAAATATCTATCTATATAACTTCAAAGAAATATACATCAAAACAACAGGATATAATTCTTCATCCATCAATTTGGTAACACTTTAAGTTAATATGAGATACTGGTAGAAACAGGCATGCTCATATGCTATTGGTAGGATTATAAATTCACACAATCTTTCTGGAGGGCAATTTGATAATATTATCTTACGAGTACTGTAAATGCACATATCCACTGACCTAGTTATAAAGAAAGGAATTTACCCTACAGGTATATCTGGAGGAATACATACACAAAAACACACACACACAGTTTATTATAGTGTGGTTTGCAACAGCAAAAACTGGAAACCAAATCCTATCTACTGGAAACTAGATAAATAAATTAGGACAGTTTCAATAAAATAACACATTTTCATTCTTAAAAAGAATAAACTAGAGCTTTATATGGATAAAAAGACAGTTTTAAAAGAAATTAAATGAAAAAACACAGGTAATAAAGACTAGATGCAGATTATGGTCCCATTTGCCAACAGGTGCTTTGAGGAGAAAGAATGGGAAAAGCGGAGTAGAAATAAAGAGATATTCTTAAAAGATTTTAAGAGAAAATGAGTATTTTCTGGCCAACAGTTATTTACTATATATTGATTAATGTACGGTCCTTTTTTCCTATCTGTAGCTTTAAGACAGAATGAATAAATAGATACATAAGGTTTGTTAAGCTTAAAATGGCTATTCTTCTAGTTCTGCCTCTGTTTTAAGTCAACAAACTAAGGACTAGAAAGCTCCACATTTTAATCTCCCAATTACCAGAGTAAATGTACCTCAGAAATTACAGCTATTGGCAAAAGAACATTTGTTTTGTTAGAGAGCTTTACGGTGAATCGCAGACATTGGCAAGGTTCCTGACCTTCCCATTACCAACTTGCACAGCCATCAGCTCCTGGAACCACACTTAAATTTCCCCAGGCTATCTTCCCCTCAAGTTCTCTTGACAGCCCAAGAGGGTGGAGGTAGAGGGGGATTTTGAGCAGAGAGCAGACTTTCTTCCCAGCCAAAAAGAGCCAGGAAGAATAAAAGGAAGAGAATAGGCATGGTTAGCTACAATGAACTCGTCTTGCTTGGAGTTTTATCATCACAGAATCAAGAATCTTCATGAAGGAGACTGAAATATGGAAGAAAGCTCGTGGGGATATGAGAAGCCCATCAAATTCAACTCATGAGTTCTGAACTATCAGTTCAAATACTTAATTAAAATAGCTCCTTCTGTTCACCAATGGCTTATAATTCTCTATTTTTCAAGCCAAGATTCAGTTCAACCCATACTAACCACCAGATCATAAATACTGTGATAAGACACACAGAAAGAATTATTAAAGAAACATATGAAGTGACCACAAGAAGTGAATGTACAATAAACAGTTTAATTTAAAAACCAAGAGGGGCTTCCCCTGGTGGTCCAGTGGGTAAGGACACCGCCTTGCAGTGCAAGGGGCGCCGGTTTGAGCCCTGGCCTGGGAAGATCCCACGTGCGGCGGAGCAGCTGGACTGATGCATCCAATTACCAAGCCAGAGCTCTGGAGCGCATGCGCCCAGAGCCGTCGACAGAGGCCACCACAATGGGAGGCCCACAGGAGCCAAAGAACGAAGACAAATGAAAATAGAGAAATGAAAGACCAATAGAAGTGGCCCGCCTACTTCCCTCCCTCCCCAACCCAACCCCCGCCCAAAATAAATAAATAAAAGAGGAAGAGAAATTGTAAGAGATTAATAAATAAATAAATAAATAAAAACCAAGAGGAAAATACTCACTTTGTTCTCCAGGGCCAAAATTGGGCTGCTGAGACTCCTAAGAAAAAGGGACATTAACATTATATAGTGACACTAAGAAAAACAGGTTCATTAAAGAAAAATAGTTCAAATTAAAGTATTCAATTTCAACTAATTCCATGAAAGACTCTGTTAAGTTCTTAAGAATGCATAAAAGAAAAAAAACCAAAAGAAGTTAATGATCCCATCTGATAAGCTTCAGCAAACCAGTGGTCGATAATAGAGCTTCCCAAAGCTTAATATAAAAAGGGATATAAACATATGATTAATTTGGGAATATACGTATATGTAAGCAATAAAACTGTATAAAGAAAAAGAAAAAAAAATAAATTAGTCTAAATCAATTCAAAAAAAAATCACCAAACTATGAAACAGTCTTTATCATTCCTTTTTAGCAGCATCCTTGGTACTCATACCCTAGTTTTATTCTTGGTCTTAAGAAAATGTGATTCTTTTTCTTGCCTCTAAGTCATCATTCATTCATTTTCATCTATCTTTTTTATTCTTTGGCATGTGTGGGCCACTGCAGTGGCCTCCCTCACTGCAGAGCGCTGGCTCGTAATTGGATACACTGGCCCAGCAGCTCCACGGCAGGTGGGATCCTGCCAGGCCAGGGATCGAACTGGTGCCCCCTGCACTGCAAGGTGGACCCTTCACCCACTGGACCACCAGGGAAGCCCAGAAAATGTTATTTTTAAGCTAGAACATGAAAGCAACCTAGATGTCCATCAACAGATGAATGGATAAAGAAACTGTGGTACATGTATACAATGGAATATTACTCAGCCATAAAAAGAAATGCAGGGTGTCCCTGGTGATGTAGTAGGTAAAGAGTCTGCTTTGCAATGCAGGCGGCACTGGTTCGATTCCTGGCCCAGGAGGATCCCATCTACCAAAGAGCAGCTGGGCCGGTTTGTCCAATTACAAGCCAGCTCTCTGGAGCGCATGCACCCAGACCTGGTTCTCTGCAACAAGAGAGGCTACTGCAATGGGAGGCCTACAAAGGCCAAAGAATAAAGATGGATGAAAACAAATAAATTAATTAATTAAAATTTAAAAAAAAAAAAAGAAATGCATTTGAATCAGTTCTAATGAGGTGTGTAAATCTAGAACCTATTAAACAGAGTGAAGTACATCAGAGAGAGAAAGATAAAATACTGTATACTGACACATATATACGGAATCTAGAAAGATGGTGCTGATAAATGAATATGCAGGACAGCAATGGAGAGGCGGAGATGGAGAACAGTCTTATGGACGCTGCAGTGACAGAGGGGAATATGCTGTGGGACTAGGGGATCTCAAACAGGGGCTCTGTAGAGACTTGGAGGAGTGGGATGGAGAGGGAAATGGTGGGGAGGTTCAGGAGAGGGGGAATGTGTGTATACCTATAGAGGATTTGGGTTGATGTGTGACAGTAAACAACAAAACAATGTAAAATAATAAAATAAAACAAACAAAAGAATGTTATTTTTAAAAGAATAGTAGTAATGATATATTAAGTGAAAACAACTTTAATGGACTGCTAACTCCTTCATGTTTATTCCCATATCATTTTAACCCCACCCCCCTACTGCCAATAGCTTACAATTAGCAACCTGAGGAAGAGATTTGCCATGCTTATTTTACATACTTCTTTGTAAGCCCTACTATACTAGAACAGTGCCTGGCACTCAGCAAGCATAAGTAAAAAGAAAGCCAAAATGTCCAGGAAAGAAAAATGACTTTCCAAACTCAACTTTCAAGATGAGAACAAATGTTTCACAAGTGCAAGCTGTACATTTTCTAGGTTAGTCTGTGGCACACAATGCAGTACACTGAGATCATCCAAATATCCCTAACCTCATCAAAAGCTTAAGTACAATCTTCTTTTAATGACAGAATTATCTGTGAAGAGAAATCTAAGCAGTATCAAAGCTAAAATACAGTTTTGCTGTTAAGTAATACTGTAAACTTACATCAACTGTCAATTGATTTTCAGCAAGGATCCCATCTACCAAAGAGCAGCTGGGCGGTTTGTCCAATTACAAGCCAGCTCTCTGGAGCGCATGCACCCAGACCTGGTTCTCTGCAACAAGAGAGGCTACTGCAATGGGAGGCCTACAAAGGCCAAAGAATAAAGATGGATGAAAACAAATAAATTAATTAATTAAAATTTAAAAAAAAAAAAAGAAATGCATTTGAATCAGTTCTAATGAGGTGTGTAAATCTAGAACCTATTAAACAGAGTGAAGTACATCAGAGAGAGAAAGATAAAATACTGTATACTGACACATATATACGGAATCTAGAAAGATGGTGCTGATAAATGAATATGCAGGACAGCAATGGAGAGGCGGAGATGGAGAACAGTCTTATGGACGCTGCAGTGACAGAGGGGAATATGCTGTGGGACTAGGGGATCTCAAACAGGGGCTCTGTAGAGACTTGGAGGAGTGGGATGGAGAGGGAAATGGTGGGGAGGTTCAGGAGAGGGGGAATGTGTGTATACCTATAGAGGATTTGGGTTGATGTGTGACAGTAAACAACAAAACAATGTAAAATAATAAAATAAAACAAACAAAAGAATGTTATTTTTAAAAGAATAGTAGTAATGATATATTAAGTGAAAACAACTTTAATGGACTGCTAACTCCTTCATGTTTATTCCCATATCATTTTAACCCCACCCCCCTACTGCCAATAGCTTACAATTAGCAACCTGAGGAAGAGATTTGCCATGCTTATTTTACATACTTCTTTGTAAGCCCTACTATACTAGAACAGTGCCTGGCACTCAGCAAGCATAAGTAAAAAGAAAGCCAAAATGTCCAGGAAAGAAAAATGACTTTCCAAACTCAACTTTCAAGATGAGAACAAATGTTTCACAAGTGCAAGCTGTACATTTTCTAGGTTAGTCTGTGGCACACAATGCAGTACACTGAGATCATCCAAATATCCCTAACCTCATCAAAAGCTTAAGTACAATCTTCTTTTAATGACAGAATTATCTGTGAAGAGAAATCTAAGCAGTATCAAAGCTAAAATACAGTTTTGCTGTTAAGTAATACTGTAAACTTACATCAACTGTCAATTGATTTTCAGCAAGACTGTGAAGGCCATCCAACATGGGAAGAATAGTCTCTTCAACAAATGGTGCTGGGAGAAGTGAACAGTCATATGCAAAAGAATGAAGTTGGATCCTCACCACAGACAGTATTTAAAAAGTTAACCTGAAATGGATCAAAGACCTAAATGCAAGAGACAAAACTACAAAACTCTTAGAAGAAAATGCAGTGCCAAAGCTTAATAACCTTACTTTTGGCAAAGAATTCTTACATGTGATACCAAAAGTACAAGACACAAAATAAATAAATAAATTGGACTTCATAAAAAGAAAGAACTTTTGTGCTTCAAAGGACACCATCAAGAAAGTGAAAAGACAACACACAAACTGGGGAGAAAATATATGCATATCATATATCTGATAAGAGACTGGTATCTATGATACATAAAGAGCTCCTACAACTCAATGCTGAAAGTCAAGTTACCCAATGAAAAACTGGGTAAAAGATCTGAGTATACATTTTTCCAACAAAGACATACCAATGGCCAGAAAGCACATGAAAAGATGTTTGACATCATCTGTTATGGGGCAAAATCCAAATCAAACTCACAATCAGATTACTACTTCATACTCACTGAGATGACTAGAATCATAAAGACAGATAACCACATATGTTGGCAAGAATGTGAAGAAGTTGAAAGGCTAATGAGAAATACAAAATGGTGCAGTTAGCTGATCTGGAAAGCACATTTAATGGACTGCTAACTCCTTCATGTTTATTCCCATATCATTAACCCCACCCTACTGCCAATAGCTTACAATTAGCAACCTGAGGAAGAGATTTGCCATGCTTATTTTACATACTTCTTTGTAAGCCCTACTATACTAGAACAGTGCCTGGCACTCAGCAAGCATAAGTAAAAAGAAAGCCAAAATGTCCAGGAAAGAAAAATGACTTTCCAAACTCAACTTTCAAGATGAGAACAAATGTTTCACAAGTGCAAGCTGTACATTTTCTAGGTTAGTCTGTGGCACACAATGCAGTACACTGAGATCATCCAAATATCCCTAACCTCATCAAAAGCTTAAGTACAATCTTCTTTTAATGACAGAATTATCTGTGAAGAGAAATCTAAGCAGTATCAAAGCTAAAATACAGTTTTGCTGTTAAGTAATACTGTAAACTTACATCAACTGTCAATTGATTTTCAGCAAGACTGTGAAGGCCATCCAACATGGGAAGAATAGTCTCTTCAACAAATGGTGCTGGGAGAAGTGAACAGTCATATGCAAAAGAATGAAGTTGGATCCTCACCACAGACAGTATTTAAAAAGTTAACCTGAAATGGATCAAAGACCTAAATGCAAGAGACAAAACTACAAAACTCTTAGAAGAAAATGCAGTGCCAAAGCTTAATAACCTTACTTTTGGCAAAGAATTCTTACATGTGATACCAAAAGTACAAGACACAAAATAAATAAATAAATTGGACTTCATAAAAAGAAAGAACTTTTGTGCTTCAAAGGACACCATCAAGAAAGTGAAAAGACAACACACAAACTGGGGAGAAAATATATGCATATCATATATCTGATAAGAGACTGGTATCTATGATACATAAAGAGCTCCTACAACTCAATGCTGAAAGTCAAGTTACCCAATGAAAAACTGGGTAAAAGATCTGAGTATACATTTTTCCAACAAAGACATACCAATGGCCAGAAAGCACATGAAAAGATGTTTGACATCATCTGTTATGGGGCAAAATCCAAATCAAACTCACAATCAGATTACTACTTCATACTCACTGAGATGACTAGAATCATAAAGACAGATAACCACATATGTTGGCAAGAATGTGAAGAAGTTGAAAGGCTAATGAGAAATACAAAATGGTGCAGTTAGCTGATCTGGAAAGCACACTGGCAGTTCCTCAGATAATTAAACAGTTATGACATGTCTGTCCCTAGGTATATTACTGAGCAAAATGAAAACATATCCACACAAAAACTTGTGTCCAAAGATTTATAGAAGTATTATTAATAGTAGCCAAAAGTTCAAGACCACCCAAATTTTCATCAGCTAATAAATATATAAACAAAATGATATCATCTGAACAATGGATTATTATTTGGCCATCAAAAAGAATGAAGGAACTGATATATGCTACAACTTGGAAGAACCTTGAGCATTATGCTAAGTGAAAGAATCCAGTTGCAAGAGATCACATACGGTATGATTTCATTTACATGAACTGTCCAAAATTGGGAAATCAACAGAGAGGACAGATTATTGGCTGGGTAGGACTGGGAGGTGAATGGAGGGGAAAAGGCTGATAGTTAAATGGTAGGGAGTTTCCTTTCGAGGTGATAAAAAATGTTATAAACATTAAAAAAAAATTCGGGGGGTGAGGGGGCATGCCATATGATATGTAGTATCTTAGTCCCACAAACAGGGATTGAGTTTGGGCCCCTGGCAGTGAAAGTGCAGAGTCCTACCCACTGGATCACCATGGATTTACCAAAATGCTTTAAAACTGACTGTTGTTATTGTAACACATATTTATAAATATGCTCAAAACCATTTAACTGCATACTCTGAAAGGATGATTTGCATGGTACATGAATTCTATCTCAACAAAGCTATTCTAAAAAAGTCTTTAAATACAGCAGTGACTAAGAGGTCACTCCTGTAAATTAAAAACGAAAAGAGGGAGACATCCCTGGTGGTCCAGTCGCTAAGACTTCGAGCTCCCAGTGCAGGAGACCTGGGTTCGATCCCTGGTTAGGAAACTCAGTCCCACACGCCTCAACTAAAAGATTCTGTGTGCTTCAACTAAGATCTGAGGCACCCAGATAAATAAATAAATAATTAATTTTTTAAAAAGGTAGGGGGGCTTTCCCTGGTGGTCCAGTGGTTAAGACTCCATGCTTCCAATGCAGGGGGCACAGGTCTGATGCCTGGTTGGGGAACTAAGAACCCATGTGCCACACAGGTAGCCTAAAAAAAAAAAAAAAAAAAATCCTATAAAATAAATAAGCAAATACAACTGGATTCCATCTCTAGACCATCTTTTCCTGTAACACCTTTTCCTCTCCACCTGCACCGCAAAGACTTGAGATTCTCTCCTTTCTCCACCTACAATGGCCATCTATCTAATGGTTCTTTCTGAATTTAGTCTCTCTCTTTCACTAAGCTACAGCCTTCCTTGAGTTGACCTTTCTAAAGCCCAACTCTCAGTATAGATCATCATTACTCCTGTTTTTCAGAGCCTCCAATGGCTGTTCTTCCTAGGAATGACCCAAACTCCTTGATAAAACATTCACTCACATATCTAAGTCCTGGAAAGACACATAAGCAAAAGCTGACATGGGCTTTGTCTTCATGGAACTTAATGTCACAAATCAAGATAAAATAGCAACCGTTTCAAGTACAATGAAGGGCAAACGCCTGCACAATATTATAATAATACATAATAATCATCATCATAATGTGTGTGTGTGTGCACACACATGTACATGAGAAAACAGACACATGCCTCTGACCAGAAAAACGGGCAAAGGCTTGCCTGAGTAGGTACTGCTCAGGATTAAGTTTGAAGGATATGTAGGAAGTGAACTAGAAAAGGCTGGGAAACATAAGTGTTGAGAGTAGACAGAAAAGCATGTGTAAAGGCAAGAAAGAGTAGGAGCACAGCTAGTATAAAGAACTTCAAGGCAGGTCCATGGAAGGAAAATGTATAGAAGGATGAGGGTTAAGAAATTAAACTCAGGATCAGAAAGGCTATAAGTCACATAAGTTACAGACTTTATGGACCATATTAAAGATGTATGTGTATGTGTTTGTGTGCAGTTTCCTAAGCAGAAGAATTATAAAAGCACATCTGCATACTGAGATGATTACCTTGGCTTTAAATAGGTAACAGCTTTGAGAAATCTAGAATGGAAATAAAGGTATTTTTGTTAGGAGATAACTGCAGTGGTACATATAGGAGATGACTACAACTCAAAAGACACTGGTCTCCAAGCTGTTCCGATCATATATTTCCCATCATTAAGACATTTTTGGTTCTGTAACTCCCAAATATGTATGTGCTCAGTTGCGTCTAATTCTTTGCAACCCATGGATCACAGCCTACTAGGCTCCTCTGGCCATGGGATTTTCCAAGCAAGAATACTGAAGTGGGTTGCCATCTGCATTATTATTTAACTAGTACATATTATATGAGACCAAAATATTGAAATTTCAAAGGGCTCAGATAAAACAGTATTCTAGAGTAATTTAAAAATTGTATTTATCAGACTTCCCTGGTGGTCTAGTGGCTAAGACTCTGTGCTCCCAATGCAGGGAGCCTTGGTTCAATCCCTGGTGAGGGAACTAGAGCCCACATGCTGCAACTAAAGCTTGCATGCCACCAAAGTCTGACACTGAAACTGGCTTGATATTTAATTTCACGTTACAAAGACACAACTATACAAATGGAAGTAGTGCTATACTTACTAAATCATGATACCCAAAGTTCAGTGTCATAGATTAATATGCAAAGGCTTCTGTTGAAATTAAGCTAATAGATTTCCAATGGTCACTGACACAAAACAATTTTTCAGGAAAAATAAATGGTTACAGTTTAATATTTTTAGGAAACGGGTTCAAAACTCACTGAAGTTAGTTAATTTTTCATTCACTGTTAAGACATTATTACTTTTATTCTAAGAATAGGGCTTAATTTATTTATTTTATTTATTTATTTATTTACCCCATTAATTTATTATTATTATTATTTTAAATATCCTATGAAAACATCTCATGTATCTGGGACTTATCTGTGAAAGAGTGAGAGGGGACAAAGAGAAAGGAAGGGGAAGAGGTATCTCATTCATTTTTTTTCTTTTTTCTATCTCATTGATTTTTAAGTGTACTCTCTCTTTATGTCATTAAACAATCAGTGAACTTCTGGGTTAGTATAAAAGGTATCTGCGAGTACCACTTACGTTCTCCACAAAGGAAGGAGGAGGAGAAATTATTTATAGTTTAGGATTTAACTTCTGTTGTATCTTTCTTTGAATGGTGCACAGACAAAAATAGCTTGTCAAGCATTTTACAACTGAAAAGGAAAGCTAACAACAACTGAAACTGATACTACTAGAAGCATCTGCACTTTCATCTACCTATACAGAGCTAACTTGGTATACTGCGTGACTTATTCTAATATTTGTTTCTTGAATCTTTAGCTTTGCTTTCTAAATCTGCCTCAATAGTGTACCCTGACAAAGGAATGCAGTTTAGCATGTTTTCTCAGTGTTCACTCTGTACTGGATTTCAGTCATCTTCCCTGGAGTAAAAAGACTGAGTTTTTAAACGAAGGGAAAACACTGGGAGAAACATCAAAAGAGGTTTTCAATAAAATCTTACTAGATTTCATTTATGTTTGAGGATAAAACTGAATACCACCTAACTAAAAATATCACTAAGTACAAATTACAATGCTTTCATAGTTTTATCAGTTACTATCTCAAGGTACATGCTATATACACTAATATCAAGGTTAATGATAAATATACACATCAAATTACTATTGATAATCTGGATTTTTTTCTTATTTCTTCTGTTTATGGCATCTTTGTTTCTACTAAGCAGTGGCAGATAAAGAGGTCATACTAGGAGAAAGACAATCTCAATCTATCATTTTATTTTCGGTTAGAAAAGCATTTGTTATTTTCTTTTGGTACTTTCACTGCAGGTATGTCTTTTAAGAAATTTGTGTATTAGTTAACTAAAATCAGTTAACACAATCTGTAAATAATCTTAACCAAGCACACTTAAATGAATGAAACTGAAACACATTAAAGGAAGTAAAATCATCAGGACTCAATGAGAGTCTGTAAGGTGTGATGAAGAGCGAAGCCCCAGGGCTTCCCTGGTGGTCCAGTGGGTAAAGAGTCCGCCTTGCAGTGCAAGGGACGCCGGTTTGATCCCTGGCCTGGGAAGATCCCACGTGCCACGAGCGGCTGGACCGGTGTGTCCAATTATGAGCCAGCGTTCTGGAGAGCATGCGCCCGAAGTCGGTGCTCTGCAACGAGACAGGCCACTGCGATGGGAGGCCCACACAGGCCAAAGAATTAAGATGGATGAAAATAAATAAATAAAGGACCAATAAAAGAGGCCAAAATTAAAAAAAAAAAAAAGGAGGGACGTCCTAAACATAATCCTTGTAAGATTTTCTAGCTTCATTAAGATATAGAACAATAGAAGAGAACCATGTTGGTTTTCTCTTTGTTTTTTGATTGGGAGAATCGGAGTTCTTCGCATGTTTAACTGTACATTCATTTAAACACTAACATGCAATTTCTCAGTGTTCACTCTGTACTGGATTTCAGTCATCTTCCCTGGAGTAAAAAGACTGAGTTTTTAAACGAAGGGAAAACACTGGGAGAAACATCAAAAGAGGTTTTCAATAAAATCTTACTAGATTTCATTTATGTTTGAGGATAAAACTGAATACCACCTAACTAAAAATATCACTAAGTACAAATTACAATGCTTTCATAGTTTTATCAGTTACTATCTCAAGGTACATGCTATATACACTAATATCAAGGTTAATGATAAATATACACATCAAATTACTATTGATAATCTGGATTTTTTTCTTATTTCTTCTGTTTATGGCATCTTTGTTTCTACTAAGCAGTGGCAGATAAAGAGGTCATACTAGGAGAAAGACAATCTCAATCTATCATTTTATTTTCGGTTAGAAAAGCATTTGTTATTTTCTTTTGGTACTTTCACTGCAGGTATGTCTTTTAAGAAATTTGTGTATTAGTTAACTAAAATCAGTTAACACAATCTGTAAATAATCTTAACCAAGCACACTTAAATGAATGAAACTGAAACACATTAAAGGAAGTAAAATCATCAGGACTCAATGAGAGTCTGTAAGGTGTGATGAAGAGCGAAGCCCCAGGGCTTCCCTGGTGGTCCAGTGGGTAAAGAGTCCGCCTTGCAGTGCAAGGGACGCCGGTTTGATCCCTGGCCTGGGAAGATCCCACGTGCCACGAGCGGCTGGACCGGTGTGTCCAATTATGAGCCAGCGTTCTGGAGAGCATGCGCCCGAAGTCGGTGCTCTGCAACGAGACAGGCCACTGCGATGGGAGGCCCACACAGGCCAAAGAATTAAGATGGATGAAAATAAATAAATAAAGGACCAATAAAAGAGGCCAAAATTAAAAAAAAAAAAAAGGAGGGACGTCCTAAACATAATCCTTGTAAGATTTTCTAGCTTCATTAAGATATAGAACAATAGAAGAGAACCATGTTGGTTTTCTCTTTGTTTTTTGATTGGGAGAATCGGAGTTCTTCGCATGTTTAACTGTACATTCATTTAAACACTAACATGCAATTTCTTTTCACTTTCTTTTGTAGTTTATCATTTCCATAACTAAATGTTTGGCACAGTGGTGGAACACATTTCTTCTTGTGTGTTCAGTACTTGGCACAATGCCCAGAAAACTTACTTTTAATGGTAGAGGTAGAGACAGAAGAGAAAAATGAGTAACTAAATAAATAAAATAAATCTGGATGATCAGTGTACAGTGGGAAACAAGAAATAGGTTAAACAATATTCAATGCTCACAAGAAGCCCAATGAAGATAAAAAAAATGAAAAACATTAACTAGAATTTCTAAAATGGACCACTGGTGATTTTAATGGTTTTAGTATGGCACTGAGAGTGAAAGTGAGATCAGACTGGAGTGTGGATTAAGTGGAAGATAGTATTAATACATAGGAGCAAATACGAATCACTCTTTAATACATTTAAAGCGAAAAAGTGGCTAGAGAACAATAAGTAAATGACAGTGATTCACTAATACACTAGCTCTCCAAACATGTTCTTAAAGTCATCTTCTTACTGCGTGTCTGCTCAGTCACTCAGTCGTGTTCGACTCTTTACAAGTCCATGAACTGAAACCTGCCAGGTTCCTCTGTCCATGGGATTTCCAGGAAAGAATACTGGAGTGGGTTGCCATTCCTAATCCAGGAGATCTTCCCAGCCCAGAGATCAAACCCTTATCTCCTGTGTCTCCTGCATTCAAGGAAGATTCCTTACCCCTTGAGCCACAAGAAACCTACTGATAAGTATGAAATCCTCTCTACTGCACTCATTTTCTACCTGTTTCTGGCACTCCTCCACTTCCTTTGTAACCCCAGGTGTTGTCATCTTCTCAAGTGCTATCACTTGTGCCCTCTCTGTCTTTTCATTAGACCCAGTCCATTGATTAGTGCACAAGGAGAATAAATACCTATTGAAGTTCATATAAAGCTTTAGGCTATATTACACGTAAAGCTGTATTCACAGAAAATTCAGAGAATGAGGTAAGCTACAAAAAAAGCAAAACCCTGGAGTTCCTTGGTGGTCCAATGGTTAAGACTCTACTGCAGCAGGTGAGGATTTGATTCCTGGTCAGGGAACTTAAGATCCAGCATGCCATGTGGTGGAGGAAAAAAAAAAAAAAAAAAAACCCAAGCAAAATCCTGTAAAAGCAACCCAACCGAAGCAATAATCATTAAGTAGCTAACTGAGCTGTTTCAGAAAAATAAAAAATCTAAACAATTTCCTGAGTATATAGTGATATATCCAAATTCAGTCAACGAACATTAACTGAATGGCTATTATGTGCCAGAAACTATTGTACTGGCACCATCTAAATGGCTCAGTGCTACATCTACAGCACTGAGAACACTGCCAGAGGTTGTTCAAAACATACAGGGAACACGAGTAAAGGTAGTCAAAAGCTTTAGTTTGCTTCTAACTATCACTGGAAAATCTACCAACATATCACTAACCAACCCATTTCCTCTGCTCTCCCTCCTGTGAGAAAGAATAACCTCATTGTGCTCTGTGTGTGCATGCTCAAGCGCTTCAGTTGAGTCTGTGTCTTTGCGACCCCATGGACTATAACCCGCCAGGCTCCTCAGTCCACGGGTGTCCCCAGGCAAGAGTATTGGAGTATGTTGCCATGCTCTCCTACAGGGGATCTTCTTCCTCATCCAGGGATCTCCTGCACTGCGGGTAGATTCTTTTTTTTTTTTTTTTTTTAAACCTTTATTTTACTTTTAACTTTTACAGAGTTTTGTTGTTCACAGACATGCATGTTCTCAGATTAGTCACATGTATATCCCCCCCTTCCCTCCCCTCCCGACCATCACACAGCACCCCTGAAGGATCCCCTTTTCTCACAGAGCAATGACTAGAGTTATTTTCTTCACTTATGATAGTACAGGCCTTCATGCTACTTCCTTTACGCCTCTCACCCACAGTTCCTTCCCCACAATGTCCATATGTCCACTGTCCATGTCTGTCTTTCTGTCGCTTCACTGCATGTGCCATCATCACCATCCTACTAGATTCCATATATATGTGTTAATACACTGTATTTGTCCTTCTCTTTCTGACTGACTTCACTTTTGATAATACGTTCTAGATCCAGCCACCTCATGAGGGCTGATTCTTCTGCATTTCTCTTTACAGCTGTGTAGTATTCCATTGTATATATATACCAGAGCTTTTGGATCCATTCGTTCGTCGATGGGCATCTAGGTTCCTTCCATGTTCTAGCTATTGTATAGAGAGCTGCAATGAACATTGGGGTACAGGTGCTTCTTTCAGTTTTGATTTCGTCAGGGTATAAGCCTAAGAGTGGGATTGCTGGGTCATATGGTGCTTCTATTTTTAGTTTTTTAAGAAATCTCCAGACTGTCTTCCATAGAGGCTGTATCAATTTACACTCCCACCAGCAATGCAGGAGTGTTCCCTTTTCTCCGCAGCCTCTCCAGCATTTATTGTCTGTCGATTTGTGGATGATGGCCATTCTGACGGGTGTGAGGTGATATCTCATTGTAGTTTTGATTTGCATTTCTCTAATTATTAGTGAAGTTGAGCATCGTTTCATGTGTTTGAGGGCCCTCTGTATGTCATCGTTGGAGAGGTGTCTGTTTAGGTCCTTTTCCCATTTTTTGATTGGGTTGTTCGTTTTTCCAGTGCTGAGTTGTCTGAGTTGCTTGTAGATTTTGGAGATTAATTCTTTGTCTGTTGTTTCATTTGCTATTATTTTCTCCCACTCTGTGGGCTGTCTGTTCAGCTTTTTTGTAATTTCTTTAGCTGTACAAAAGCTTTTAAGTTTCATTAGGTCCCACCTGTTCATTTGTCTTTCTAGTTCCACTATTCTAGTAGGTGGGTCAGAGAAGATCTTGCTTTGATTGATGTCCTTGAGGGTTTTGCCTATATTCTCCTCTAAGAGTTTGATGGTTTCTGGCCTTACATTTAAGTCTTTAATCCATTTTGAGTTGATCTTTGTGTATTGGTTTTTCTAGGCTGCATTTCTCACAGAGCAATGACTAGAGTTATTTTCTTCACTTATGATAGTACAGGCCTACATGCTACGTCCTTTCCGGCCCTCACCCACAGTTCCTTCCCCACAATGTCCATATGTCCACTGTCCATGTCTGTCTTTCTGTCGCTTCACTGCATGTGCCATCATCACCATCCTACTAGATTCCATATATATGTGTTAATACACTGTATTTGTCCTTCTCTTTCTGACTGACTTCACTTTTGATAATACGTTCTAGATCCAGCCACCTCATGAGGGCTGATTCTTCTGCATTTCTCTTTACAGCTGTGTAGTATTCCATTGTATATATATACCAGAGCTTTTGGATCCATTCGTTCGTCGATGGGCATCTAGGTTCCTTCCATGTTCTAGCTATTGTATAGAGAGCTGCAATGAACATTGGGGTACAGGTGCTTCTTTCAGTTTTGATTTCGTCAGGGTATAAGCCTAAGAGTGGGATTGCTGGGTCATATGGTGCTTCTATTTTTAGTTTTTTGAGAAATCTCCAGACTGTCTTCCATAGAGGCTGTATCAATTTACACTCCCACCAGCAATGCAGGAGTGTTCCCTTTTCTCCGCAGCCTCTCCAGCATTTATTGTCTGTCGATTTGTGGATGATGGCCATTCTGACGGGTGTGAGGTGATATCTCATTGTAGTTTTGATTTGCATTTCTCTAATTATTAGTGAAGTTGAGCATCGTTTCATGTGTTTTTGGGCCATCTGTATGTCATCGTTGGAGAGGTGTCTGTTTAGGTCCTTTTCCCATTTTTTGATTGGGTTGTTCGTTTTTCCAGTGCTGAGTTGTCTGAGTTGCTTGTAGATTTTGGAGATTAATTCTTTGTCTGTTGTTTCATTTGCTATTATTTTCTCCCACTCTGTGGGCTGTCTGTTCAGCTTTTTTGTAATTTCTTTAGCTGTACAAAAGCTTTTAAGTTTCATTAGGTCCCACCTGTTCATTTGTCTTTTTAGTTCCACTATTCTAGTAGGTGGGTCAGAGAAGATCTTGTTTTGATTGATGTCCTTGAGGGTTTTGCCTATATTCTCCTCTAAGAGTTTGATGGTTTCTGGCCTTACATTTAAGTCTTTAATCCATTTTGAGTTGATCTTTGTGTATGGTGTCAGGGTATGTTCCAACTTCATTTTCTTGCATGTAGCTGTCCAATTTTCCCAGCACCATTTGTTGAAGAGGCTGTCTTTGTCCCATTTTATATGTTCGCCTCCTTTGTCAAAAATAAGGTACCCATAGGTGCGTGGCTTTATCTCTGGGTTCTCGATCTTGTTCCATTGGTCTATATTTCTGTTTTTGTGCCAGTACCATACTGTCTTGATGACTGTTGCTTTGTAGTAGAGTCTAAAGTTGGGGAGGCTGATCCCTCCAGCTCCATTCTTCTTCCTGAGGATTGCTTTGGCTATTCGAGGTCTTTTGTGTTTCCATATGAACTGTGTTATTCGTTGGTCTAGTTCTGTGAAGAATGTTATTGGAAGTTTGATAGGGATCGCATTGAATCTATAGATGACATTTGGTAGTATGGTCATTTTCACAATATTGATTCTCCCGACCCAGGAACACGGAATATTTCTCCATCTGTTTAAGTCTTCTTTAATGTCTCTCATGAGTGTCTTGTAATTTTCTGTGTACAGTTCTTTTGTTTGTTTGGGTAGGTTTATTCCTAGATATTTGATTCTTTTGGTTGCGATGGTGAAGGGGATTGCCTCTTTGATTTCATTTTCTGATTTTTCATTGTTTGTGTATAGGAATGCCAGTGATTTCTGTATATTGATTTTGGAGATTAATTCTTTGTCTGTTGTTTCATTTGCTATGATTTTCTCCCACTCTGTGGGCTGTCTGTTCAGCTTTTTTGTAATTTCTTTAGCTGTACAAAAGCTTTTAAGTTTCATTAGGTCCCACCTGTTCATTTGTCTTTTTAGTTCCACTATTCTAGTAGGTGGGTCAGAGAAGATCTTGTTTTGATTGATGTCCTTGAGGGTTTTGCCTATATTCTCCTCTAAGAGTTTGATGGTTTCTGGCCTTACATTTAAGTCTTTAATCCATTTTGAGTTGATCTTTGTGTATGGTGTCAGGGTATGTTCCAACTTCATTTTCTTGCATGTAGCTGTCCAATTTTCCCAGCACCATTTGTTGAAGAGGCTGTCTTTGTCCCATTTTATATGTTCGCCTCCTTTGTCAAAAATAAGGTACCCATAGGTGCGTGGCTTTATCTCTGGGTTCTCGATCTTGTTCCATTGGTCTATATTTCTGTTTTTGTGCCAGTACCATACTGTCTTGATGACTGTTGCTTTGTAGTAGAGTCTAAAGTTGGGGAGGCTGATCCCTCCAGCTCCATTCTTCTTCCTGAGGATTGCTTTGGCTATTCGAGGTCTTTTGTGTTTCCATATGAACTGTGTTATTCGTTGGTCTAGTTCTGTGAAGAATGTTATTGGAAGTTTGATAGGGATCGCATTGAATCTATAGATGACATTTGGTAGTATGGTCATTTTCACAATATTGATTCTCCCGACCCAGGAACACGGAATATTTCTCCATCTGTTTAAGTCTTCTTTAATGTCTCTCATGAGTGTCTTGTAATTTTCTGTGTACAGTTCTTTTGTTTGTTTGGGTAGGTTTATTCCTAGATATTTGATTCTTTTGGTTGCGATGGTGAAGGGGATTGCCTCTTTGATTTCATTTTCTGATTTTTCATTGTTTGTGTATAGGAATGCCAGTGATTTCTGTATATTGATTTTGTATCCTGCGACTTTGCTGAATTCGCTGATTAACTCTAGTAGTTTTGCAATAGTGTCTTTGGGATTTTCTATGTATAATATCATGTCATCTGCAAATGCGGGTAGATTCTTTACCCGTTGAGTCACCTGGGAAGCCCTAATTGTGCTTTAAGGCAAATATTCTCTACTTATGCACAAATTTCAATTTCTCTTGTGGAGATGTCCTAAGATTACCAGTCTTCCCCCATGTATAACTTATTTTTCCTTTTTTTCACAAAATCACTTTCATCAGTATATAAATATGATAAAATGCCCTCATCCTATAAAACATGTTCCCCAGACAGTATCATCATACTGTTTTGGCGCCACCACATTCCTTTGCTCCCTTTCACAGACACTGCCTCAAAACAAAACCTCCACTTATATAATCACTGCCTTTAATACCTTTTAAGCCCACTGCAATCATTCTTTTGCCCTCATCTTTGTAACTAAAAGCGTCAGCAATAAATGATACATTGTCAAGACAAAAAAGAATCCATCGTCAAGATTTCCCTGGTGATCCAGTGGTTCAGAATCCACCTTGCGAAGCAGTGGACATGGGTCCAAAACCTGGTCGGGGAACTAAGATTCCTCATGATGCAGGGCAACTAAGCCCAGGAGCTGCATTCTGAGCTCCCCACCCCTGCGACAATTAGAGGCTACACAATGCATGTCACAACAAAGATCCCATGTGCTACAACTAAGACCAAATGCAGTCAAATAAATAAAAATTTTGAAAATACATGGTCAAATACTTTATGATATCGCTTATATGTGAAATCTAAAATACAACACAAATGAACTTATCCATGAAACAGAAACCAAATCACAGACATAAAGAACAGCACTGTGGTTGTCAAAGGGGAGGGGGCAAGAAAGGGACGGACTGGGAGCCTGGTGTTAGCAGATGCAAACTGTTATAAACAGAATGGATAAACAACAAGATCCTATTCAATATCCCATGATAAACCATAATGGAAAAGAATATGAAAATGAATGTGTATATGTACAAAACTCAATCTCTGGATGGGCTACTTTGGACTATAGCCCATCAGACTCCTCTGTCCATGAAATATCTCAGCAAGAATACTGGAGGGGGTTGCCATTTTCCCCCTGGAAAATCCTCAAATACTTGAAAATAAAATTATATACTTCTAAGTCATTCATGGATCAAAGAAGTCACAAAATTAGAAATATTTTACACTGAATGATAATAAAAACACAGTAGATCACAATTTGTGGGATACATTTTTTTTCATGCAGCAAAAGTTTTATTTAAAGTAAAAAGGGACAGTGAAAGCTTCCAGCAAAGGCACTGGAAAGGGGACAAGAGAGTACCCTGAGCAGTCAGTTTAGGCAGGACATTATATACTTCTTCAGCTGGTTATTAACAATAGATCAAAAGCATATATTAAGATGGTAAAAATCTTACCAGACCCACACCCACAACATATACCTTTAGATAGGTATTAAGAAGGAGAAATAGATCCTCCAGCAAGAAACATTGCTATTATAAACATTAGCTGTGGGCTTAAAGAAAGTCTTAGGCAAAACAGATTATTGTCATAGGCGTGGCAATCAAGTTGAAGGCACCTTGGCTAAAAAAGTTTGCTCTCCCCTTCCTCCTTCTTGAGGAGCCCACAAGCTTCCTATCAACCTGCCTAAAAATTAACTCTCTCATTTCCCCCTTTTTTCTTTTCGGAGAATTATGTTGCCAGCAAAGAGGGCGAACGTGTCCATCATTCCATAACTACTGCTGTGCTGGTAAGGGGCACTGGCCCTAAGTTGTTGAGGCCTGATCCAGGGGTCCCAGTAACAGGTGGAAGGAGGTTGTAGGAGCACGAATAATCACTTGTAATTTAAAAACTTTTAGATGGTTAGAAACAAATCCCACTATGCAATCACAGATGCAAGAAGCAAACAGCAAACACAATTAGAATTATTACAATTAAGATAGTTTCTGGGTTTCCCTGGTGGTCCAGTGGGTAAGGACACCACCTTGCAGTGCAAGGGGCGCCGGTTCGATCCCTGGTCTGGGAAGATCCCGCATGCCGTGGAGCGGCTGGACCGATATGTCCAATTACCGAGCCGGAGCTCTGGAGCACATGCACCCAGAGCTGGCGCTCTGTGACAACAGAGGCCACTGCGATGGGAGGCCCACACGGGCCAAAGAGAGAAGATGGATAAAAATAGATAAATGAAAGACCAACAGAACTGGCCCGCCCGCCCCCTCCCCCCCCAACCCGCCCCCCCAAATAAATAAATAATAAATATTGAAAAAAAAAAAAAAAGAAACAGAAGTCAAAAAAAAAAAAAGTTTCTGCAGGATACATTATTAAAAAGAGCTTAGAGAAAAACTGATAGTTTTAAACAGTTAAAACGAGAAATGTTTATAATCTATGATCTAAGATTCCAAATTCATAAATCAGAAGAAAAGGAAATAAAACCCAAAATAAGTAGAAAGAAGAAACTAATCGCCATAAAAGCACAAATCAAAGAAATAGAAAACTGGAGAAAAAAATAAAAAACTAAAAACCTAAAAGATGGTTCTTGGAACTGACAATAAAACTGATAAACGTCTAGCTAGACAGATTAGGGAAAACAAAAAGAAAGAGAAATTACAAATCACCAATACCAGCGGAAAGATAAAATTACATAGATCTTACAGACACCAAAGAAAGATTATAGCTTATATATGACACTGTGTCAATAAATCTGACTGAAATGAACAAAATTACCAAACTGACTTCAAAAAAAAAGAACTCAAAAATTAACTCTCTCATTTCCCCTTTTTCTTTCGGAGAATTATGTTGCCAGCAAAGAGGCGACGTGTCCATCATTCCATAACTACTGCTGTGCTGGTAAGGGGCACTGGCCCTAAGTTGTTGAGGCCTGATCCAGGGGTCCCAGTAACAGGTGGAAGGAGGTTGTAGGAGCACGAATAATCACTTGTAATTTAAAAACTTTTAGATGGTTAGAAACAAATCCCACTATGCAATCACAGATGCAAGAAGCAAACAGCAAACACAATTAGAATTATTACAATTAAGATAGTTTCTGGGTTTCCCTGGTGCTCCAGTGGGTAAGGACACCACCTTGCAGTGCAAGGCCCCGGTTCGATCCCTGGTCTGGGAAGATCCCGCATGCCGTGGAGCGGCTGGACCGATATGTCCAATTACCGAGCCGGAGCTCTGGAGCACATGCACCCAGAGCTGGCGCTCTGTGACAACAGAGGCCACTGCGATGGGAGGCCCACACGGGCCAAAGAGAGAAGATGGATAAAAATAGATAAATGAAAGACCAACAGAACTGGCCCGCCCGCCCCCTCCCCAACCCGCCCCCCCAAATAAATAAATAATAAATATTGAAAAAAAAAAAAAAAGAAACAGAAGTCAAAAAAAAAAAAAGTTTCTGCAGGATACATTATTAAAAAGAGCTTAGAGAAAAACTGATAGTTTTAAACAGTTAAAACGAGAAATGTTTATAATCTATGATCTAAGATTCCAAATTCATAAATCAGAAGAAAAGGAAATAAAACCCAAAATAAGTAGAAAGAAGAAACTAATCGCCATAAAAGCACAAATCAAAGAAATAGAAAACTGGAGAAAAAAATAAAAAACTAAAAACCTAAAAGATGGTTCTTGGAACTGACAATAAAACTGATAAACGTCTAGCTAGACAGATTAGGGAAAACAAAAAGAAAGAGAAATTACAAATCACCAATACCAGCGGAAAGATAAAATTACATAGATCTTACAGACACCAAAGAAAGATTATAGCTTATATATGACACTGTGTCAATAAATCTGACTGAAATGAACAAAATTACCAAACTGACTTCAAGAAGAACAGAAAATCTGAACAGCTCTATATTTAATAAGGAAATAACAAAAACATTTAATTTGTAATTTAAAATCTTCCAGTAGAGAACATTAGGCATACAGATAGCTTCACAGTTGAGCTAAACACACAAAGAAGAATTAATATTAATATTTCACAAACTATTTCAGAAAATAGAGATGAAAGGAACATTTCCTTGCTCCTTTTAAGAAGCCAGTACTATCCTGACATCAAACCAAAGACATTATTAGAAAAAAAAAAGAAACCTACAAACATCGTCTACCCAACTCTGGCACCTCCTCCCTCCCCCCATCTCCACTCCCTACCACACACACAAGGCAAAGGTGAAAAACTCTGAACTGATACTTCAAAAAGAACGGCCAATAAGCTCATAAAGATGTTCAATAACATTAGTCATCAGGGAAATACAAATTAAAACCAATATAAGATACCTCTACATGCCCAGTAAAATGGCTGAAACTAAACAGGATGACAACACCAAACGTAGAATGTAGAACAAATGAAACTATCATATGCTGCTGGGAAATGGGAGTGGGATAAAGTAGGAGTGTGATACAACCAATTTAACACTCACTTAACACAGGACCCAGAAATTCTTCATTTTTCCACATGACTCAATATACCCATAAAAAAAGAAAATACAAGTCCACACAAAGAACTGTTAGTGAATGTTTATAAATACTTAACAGGTCAAATCTAGAAATAATCTAAATGTTCATCAACAGGTGAAAGGATAAATAAATTCTGGCATTTTCATACAATGGAATTAAAAATGAACTATGACTGTAAAGGAAAATATTACTGATACATTCAAGAATATGAAAGAATTACAAAAGCATGCACTGAGCAAAAGAATGCAAATATATATGCCAAAAATATGTATATACTGTATGGACTACATTTATATGAAATTCTAGAAAAAGCAGAACTTACCTATAGTGACACAGAACAGATAGCAATTATGTGGGGCCAGTGGTGGGGTGAAGTGGACTGGAAAGGAACTTGAGGGAACTTTGTGGGTTGAAGGAAATGTTCTAATTCTTAATTAATGTGATGGTTACACAGGTACTTCTGTCTATCAAAACTCAGGCTGTACATTAAACATATGGTCTTTTTAAATGTATATATAGCTGACTTAAAAAATAAAAGAGTGGTATGGCACACATTCAGGCAGAAAGTTTCTCTACCTCATATCACTAATGAAAATAAATCAGACTAAATATAAACAAAGGAAATAAAACTATAATCACATTTTTAAAAATAGTAAGAAGCTATGTTCGTGATCCTGAAGAAGGAAAAGGCTTCTTAACAAGACATTGGAGAGTAAAAACAGAAAATAAATTCATTCATCAAAAACTTCAAATCTTCTAAACCATCGAATTTAAATGGGCACTAACTGGGAGAAACATCTGCAGTATGTGGAATAAATAATTCTAATCCAGAATTTAAACAAAACAACACAAAACAAAAAAAGAAATTCTCCTAAAACTCATTAGGTGAAAGGTGTAGCCCAAAGGGGCGAGGAAATAGGCCAAATCCACACAGACATTGAAAGGGATGATAAATCTGTAAAGATGCTAAACCTCACTAACAATCTAGGAAATGGAATCCTATTTCCCACTCAAAAAACTGTTGGTTAAAATAACAAATATTGGCATGCATGTAAGGAATAATAGGGAATACAAGTTGGGGTACTGACTAGTACAATAACTATAGAGTAAATCTAAGAGTATACTAACTATATACTCTCAATATTCAACAATTACATTTCTTGCTCTTTACACAAAAGAAACTCATATGCACACAAAAAAGGGATGAATCAAATTATTCAATCCACTATAGCAAGTTTATAAAAATGAAAGCTTAGCAACAAGATAAATACCAAAGGGAAATGCCTAAATAAAGATAAACTTATAAACCAGATGCAGTTAAAGGATGTGAATAATTCTAGAGGTTATACAATAATATGAAAAATAAACTAAGATCTACTGTTAACTGATTTAAAAATACAGAATAATGTATCTGTATAGAGATTAAAAAATGAGAAAATGCTTATATGTAATGCTTTCATCATATGTTAAAAACAAATACTTGGGGCCAGTGGTGGGGTGAAGTGGACTGGAAAGGAACTTGAGGGAACTTTGTGGGTTGAAGGAAATGTTCTAATTCTTAATTAATGTGATGGTTACACAGGTACTTCTGTCTATCAAAACTCAGGCTGTACATTAAACATATGGTCTTTTTAAATGTATATATAGCTGACTTAAAAAATAAAAGAGTGGTATGGCACACATTCAGGCAGAAAGTTTCTCTACCTCATATCACTAATGAAAATAAATCAGACTAAATATAAACAAAGGAAATAAAACTATAATCACATTTTTAAAAATAGTAAGAAGCTATGTTCGTGATCCTGAAGAAGGAAAAGGCTTCTTAACAAGACATTGAGAGTAAAAACAGAAAATAAATTCATTCATCAAAAACTTCAAATCTTCTAAACCATCGAATTTAAATGGGCACTAACTGGGAGAAACATCTGCAGTATGTGGAATAAATAATTCTAATCCAGAATTTAAACAAAACAACACAAAACAAAAAAAGAAATTCTCCTAAAACTCATTAGGTGAAAGGTGTAGCCCAAAGGGGCGAGGAAATAGGCCAAATCCACACAGACATTGAAAGGGATGATAAATCTGTAAAGATGCTAAACCTCACTAACAATCTAGGAAATGGAATCCTATTTCCCACTCAAAAAACTGTTGGTTAAAATAACAAATATTGGCATGCATGTAAGGAATAATAGGGAATACAAGTTGGGGTACTGACTAGTACAATAACTATAGAGTAAATCTAAGAGTATACTAACTATATACTCTCAATATTCAACAATTACATTTCTTGCTCTTTACACAAAAGAAACTCATATGCACACAAAAAGGCATGAATCAAATTATTCAATCCACTATAGCAAGTTTATAAAAATGAAAGCTTAGCAACAAGATAAATACCAAAGGGAAATGCCTAAATAAAGATACACTTATAAAACAGATGCAGTTAAAGGAAGTGAATACTTCTATATGTTATACAATAACATGAAAAAGTACCTAAGATCTACTGTTAACTGATTTAAAAATACAGAATAATGTATCTGTATAGAGATTAAAAAATGAGAAAATGCTTATATGTAATGCTTTCATCATATGTACATATAAATGCATTTGAAAAGACTTTTAAAGGTATGTATGAAGTATTCTGGTGAGACAGAGAAGGCAGAATAGGGCGAAGGCTATTATTAGGGGTCCTACCCAGACTTACAAGGAGAATATATTCTTACATTATTGGTGTAAGTATAAATTAATGTTTTAAAAAAACATATCTATAGATTTTAGATGAACTTGGAACTACTGTCGGAGGAAACTTTACCACAGGCTGTAAGTATCAGTGTTGCATCCTCTGGAAAGGAGATCCTCATATGGAAGGTTTGGAAAGCCCTTACCATCTGTGGCCTAGAATATCACAACAGTTCACAACAAGCACTGATGACTTCTAAGTCTCTATATCTCCTGTTGCCTTCAAAGATTTTCCAGGTTTCTCTCAATCTAAGTCAATCTCAATTCTGCAGTCTAGTTTTCTTTTCTTTGTAGTAATTGTCACTATTTGAACTTACCTATTTACTCATTTATTATCTATCTCCCACTACAAAAGTAATGGCAATATAATTCTGAATTCACATGATTTTAGTCAAGCCATTTAGAGTTTTCTTACAGTATAAAGACACATTTTATTTACTTACCTTAGTTGGAAAAGGAAATTTGGAAGGTTCTGTTTTGCATGGTGTATGAATAGCCGTTAGAGGGGGAGGCCATGAATGCGTCATCTCCTGAAATGTAATTTACAGTTTGTTTTCAAGTAGGTCAAGGATAAAAATTACACAGCTAAAAAGTTGGGGTACTGACTAGTACAATAACTATAGAGTAAATCTAAGAGTATACTAACTATATACTCTCAATATTCAACAATTACATTTCTTGCTCTTTACACAAAAGAAACTCATATGCACACAAAAGGCATGAATCAAATTATTCAATCCACTATAGCAAGTTTATAAAAATGAAAGCTTAGCAACAAGATAAATACCAAAGGGAAATGCCTAAATAAAGATACACTTATAAAACAGATGCAGTTAAAGGAAGTGAATACTTCTATATGTTATACAATAACATGAAAAAGTACCTAAGATCTACTGTTAACTGATTTAAAAATACAGAATAATGTATCTGTATAGAGATTAAAAAATGAGAAAATGCTTATATGTAATGCTTTCATCATATGTACATATAAATGCATTTGAAAAGACTTTTAAAGGTATGTATGAAGTATTCTGGTGAGACAGAGAAGGCAGAATAGGGCGAAGGCTATTATTAGGGGTCCTACCCAGACTTACAAGGAGAATATATTCTTACATTATTGGTGTAAGTATAAATTAATGTTTTAAAAAAACATATCTATAGATTTTAGATGAACTTGGAACTACTGTCGGAGGAAACTTTACCACAGGCTGTAAGTATCAGTGTTGCATCCTCTGGAAAGGAGATCCTCATATGGAAGGTTTGGAAAGCCCTTACCATCTGTGGCCTAGAATATCACAACAGTTCACAACAAGCACTGATGACTTCTAAGTCTCTATATCTCCTGTTGCCTTCAAAGATTTTCCAGGTTTCTCTCAATCTAAGTCAATCTCAATTCTGCAGTCTAGTTTTCTTTTCTTTGTAGTAATTGTCACTATTTGAACTTACCTATTTACTCATTTATTATCTATCTCCCACTACAAAAGTAATGGCAATATAATTCTGAATTCACATGATTTTAGTCAAGCCATTTAGAGTTTTCTTACAGTATAAAGACACATTTTATTTACTTACCTTAGTTGGAAAAGGAAATTTGGAAGGTTCTGTTTTGCATGGTGTATGAATAGCCGTTAGAGGGGGAGGCCATGAATGCGTCATCTCCTGAAATGTAATTTACAGTTTGTTTTCAAGTAGGTCAAGGATAAAAATTACACAGCTAAAAACCAGATTTATATTATAAATGCTGGTTTTATGACTGCTCCTCCAAATGTGTACATATTGAATCAATAAATATCAGTTAAGCATAATGTGTGCAAGGCACTGTGGGGTTAACAGGAAGATAAATAGTTCATACTCTTCGACTTCAAGGAGGCTAGAGTTAAGGTGATAAGACCTGTGAATAGTCACAGAAATCAGCCTGTAACCAAATACAAGACACACAGTAAAATGCTACTAAGGAAGAGCTTGCTGTGGGAGTGGGAAAAGAGGGAGAGCAGTAAGGAAAGCAGCCAGCTTTCACCGTGTACCTTCAATGGGCCAGACATTGTGCTATTTTACATGTCTGTTACTCAGCTACTCGTTACAATGACATTATGAGGTAGATACCATTATTATCCTAACTCTGTGCAGGATAAAACTAAAGCGCAGAGAGTAAGCCACATACTCAAGGTTACTCAGTAAGCAATGGACACAGAATCTGACTGTAGATAGTCTGGCTACAGAGTGCACTCACTGATAGAAAATTTTGGCCAAGTGGAAAAAATCAGAAGAGAGGTATCAAATGCACCCAAAGAGGAAGACAGACAAGTAAGGCTACATGTCTGATTTCAATCAATGCCTTCTCTCTAATATGTTAAGTATGTCCAAGTGGAGGTTTGGATACAATCACATTGTATATGTTAGAGAAGCAGGAGACAGGTATCACACTCAGAATAAAGAGGGAGTGTTTTATCTCTGGCATTTAGTTCAAAGTAAGCCATCAAGTAAACTGAGACAATACAATGAACTAAAGGTGGTATAACCTTTAGGAATTTACCCTTTGGTTAGACCTACAGTTATATAAAGATACATGTTCAAGGGGGTTACACTAAAAAAAACAAAGAAAACCTAAACATCCAACAACATAGGATTAATTAAATCACCAGACATTCATACAATGGAATACCAAACAAACATATGAGAAAGTTACCTTCTGAAATGAAATGAAATGTTAAGTGGCAAATACAAATCATAGTGTATGTCCTCTTAAGTGTTTATCTATGAAAAACATCTCTGAGAAATACTTAAACTTTGGACAATAGAATGAATGAAAGAAGAGGCAAGGACACTCGGTAACAGCTTCTACCACTTCAATCTCTTGAAAGAGTCACCTGCACTAAACTTGCTCTTTATCCTCTTATAAGGCTTTCCGTCTTTAATAGTGTTTTACTTTCTGAAGTAAGTGTGTTAGTTGGTAACTTCCTACATCCTGCTAGAGCATGTCAGCTCAAAGTGTGCAACACTATCACTATTATCTCCACTATATCCCTAGTGTTTGACACATAGTAGGGACTTAGTTACTAAGCTCTGAATTAATAAATCATTTCTTACAATAAACATACATTACTTTTAGACTAAAAATACCTTTTTTTCCCTTTAACTTTGTTATGGGGTTCCCAGAAACAATATGACTACAAATATTAAGAAAACATGATGAAAATATGGGCCTGAACTTCCTTACATGAGGCACACAGAGAAGGGAAAAGAAATAGAAACTCATATGCCCCAGGTTTTCAATACTGGCATTTTACACCTCAAACACCATTAAAGAAATAATTAAATATAAGAAAATCTAAGATTTCTTCCAGTTAAAGTGTCATGCATTTTTGAGGATTTAAGAGTAAAGACATATGCTCCCTTAGATTTTTTATGTACATGGCAACTGAAAAATGAATGCAGTGAGTTCAGTCACCACTGTGGTCTGATCGCCTGATCAGGGGAGTAAGGATTTCAGTGGGATTGTAAGAAAAAACAGAATCTGTATATATAACTTAAGAGGAAGAAGAAACACATTCCGTAGGAGTTTACTTCACAAAGATGAACAAGTACATGGTGGAGGGCGATCAGTCTGGGAAAAATGGTCAACCCATAGTGGAAGAGGCTAAAACTGGCCTTTCGATGACCTAACATTTAAAATGTTAAATTCTCACCTTATTCTTTTTAGGGACCTCAAAGGGCCTGATAACTTCTGAGAAGGAAATTAATTATGAAAAGAAAGGATTAAAGCAAAGAATATGGCAGCAATACAGAAGATAGATGAACAGGGAGACTCAAGACAGAAAGGCGGTGAGGACTGTGTATTACAATTACTGAAGCTCAAAGTGGCAGAAATGGAAGAACAGTTTCAAGTCTTACATGTAGTTTTGTGTTTAAATAGAACATGAGAGAAAAAAGTGAAAGATAATTCAGACTCTACAATACAGGGAGAATGGTGATACTACTAACAGAAGTTAAGCCTGATAAATATGGCTTTAAACAGATCTGAAGAAGCAGGGAGAAATCAAAACAGAGACCCGCCTAGGAGCAATTACGAGACTAAATCCAAAATCCAAAGGAGGCCAAGGCAGAAGAGAAACAGTGAATAGATGTCTAACAGATAAAGCCCAAGTGATGGAGGTAAATCATATCAAAGAATAAAAAGAAGAGAGGAACAGTGGATAAAAAAGCACACCCATATTTAAGAGATAAGAGAAGACTCGAGTGCTCCCAAAGGGCAGAGAATGTGAGACGAGAAAAGGTGTGTGGCCATTGGATTTGCTCTACGATGACCCACACTGTCTGTGGAGTGTGCTTTCACTGAATCTGAATGAATCTATTTCTTACTTGAAAAAAAAAAAGAAAAGAAAAAGTGTGTGGAAAATAACAGCACTGAAGTGTAACAGTCAAGGAAGAAAATACAATGTTTCCTGAAGGAAAAAATAAAAATTCTTTGAAACAGCAGAAAGAGTAGAGAACTCAAATGAAGCCAATCACGTGGAAGATGATGACCTTAGAGAAACAAATTTAGGAAAATGGTGGAGGTCAGAAAGAGATTTTTGTAGGCTAAAGGAAGGACAGGAAAGCCTGGCATGCTGTAGTTCATGTGATTACAAAGAGTTAGACACAACTTAAGTGACTGAACAACAAAAAGAAGGAAGAATAAAATAAAGTGGAAGCAACCTTTCAATCCAAGTAGTCTTTCAAAAGTATCCACAGTGAAATTTAAGTACAGACACAAAACTTCAGGAGTGCAAACAAAAAGCACAATTACTACGTGACTGATGGCTTTTCTCTATTAAGCCAAAAATAGCCACTGTCACTCATCGATTCACTGGACTTTCTCCAACAGACAACATGTTCTTTTCCCAACAGAACAATGTACTCTTTGGTCCTGTGTCAAGTTTAAACACATTCCACTAAATACTCAAAATGTATAGTATGCAGAGATCTTTTATGGGAAGATCTGATCAGTATAATCAGATGAACTACAAAGCAAGCTATTTTCAACACAATGATTTGACTGATAACTAATGAGATTTTTAGCATTTCAAATTATTAACTGAGAAACATAGAAGTTGTATTTGGTTTCTTCCTCTTTCCAAAACAAACTGTAAAGACTAGAATTGGCTTTTACTTATAAGCAAAAACCCCAGCTTTCTGAGGGTCAACAATAAACAAACCAAGTAGTTCAGAACTTAAGTATGAATATAAGCAGAAATGAGCCAGTTTTTTTTTTTTTTTAATTTTGGCCTCTTTTATTGGTTTATTTATTTTCATCTATCTTTATTCTTTGGCCTGTGTGGGCCTCCCATCGCAGTGGCCTCTTTCGTTGCAGAGCACTGGCTCTGGGTGCATGTGCTCCAGAGTGCTGGGTCAGTAACTGGACACACTGGTCCAGCTGCTCTGCGGCATGTGGGATCTTCCCAGGCCAGGGATCAAACCAGTGCCCCTTGCACTGCAAGGTGGACTCTTCACCCACTGGACCACCAGGAAAACCTAACTCAGTTATTTTTGATGGCTATAATCAGGTGATACATGTAAGCAATCTGTTGCAGCTTCAGATACTTTGTGAAACACAAAGGAGAGGGAGGGTAAGAGGGTAGCAAAGCATCATGATTAAAGACACTGAAACTATTTAAAGGAAAAAAAAACTTACTTTAAGAATTTCATCCACACAGCTCACATCCCCAGAAGCAGATGCCTACAGAAAGAGGAAAAGAAACACATTAGGTCTGAAGTCATCTTATTAGGTTTTTATCATTTATTGTGAAGACTTAACATTATTAGAAATTAAATTAATATTAAATGTATATTTAGTATCCCACTACTCAAAGTCAAAATAGTAATTATAATCTCTGGACTAATTTCCTTAAATATAAATTTTCAATCACTAAAAAATCTTAATCACCAAACTGCGTGACTGAAAACTGACTGAAATTTTTGAAAGAAATCTTACCTTTCTTAAACTTGGATTAGACATACTTTTTTTTTTTTAATTTTTTGGCCTCTTTTATTGGTCCTTCATTTATTTATTTTCATCCATCATAATGTTTTGGCCTGTGTGGGCCTCCCATCACGGTGGCCTCTCTTGTTGCAGAGCATCGGCTCTGGGCGCATGCGCACCAGAGCGCTGGCTTGTAATTAAGACACACCAGTCTAGCCGCTCCACAGTATATGGGATCTTCCCATGCCAGGGATCGAACCGGTGTCCCTTGCACTATAAGGCAGACTCTTTACCCACTGGACTACCAGGGAAGCCCTAAAGATACTTTTTAAGGTGTAGTTTTTTCAGCTTTAACAATCTGTCAGAAATTTCAAAGTCGATTTATATACAAAATATACTATGATATGGAGATCATCATTTCACATAAACTAACAAACAGAATAAAATCAATATTGAAAGATGAGCTGTCTGGAACACAATGGAAATTTTACATAGCATTTCTTAAATCATGAAAGTTTATTCTGAAGAGCAAACAACAACTGGAAAACCACAGCGAAGTCTAAGAATCACAGTTACAATGTGTAAAGAAAGAACAAACTTCCACTTTACTGTTCTCTTGAGAGCAGTAATTAGATGACAATCCCAAGAACAATGA
This sequence comes from Tragulus kanchil, assembly GCA_022376925.1. Classification (NCBI taxonomy): domain Eukaryota; kingdom Metazoa; phylum Chordata; class Mammalia; order Artiodactyla; family Tragulidae; genus Tragulus; species Tragulus kanchil. Next base: position 46,883,848 of record JAIOJX010000029.1, on the reverse strand, counting down.
GTTTTCCAAGATAAGATTCTAAATATCCTCTAAACAGCATTTTACCTATCCCTGTCTCCTTCCCCCACTTTTAAACTATGATTTTCAGCTACTAATATTGCTTAAAAATTTTTTCATTGCAGAAACTAGATTAAAACATAAAACTTCAGCTATTTCACAAAGAATGTTACTATTCTGAATAGAATGTCTTGGTACATAGTTTCAAATATCGTAAATGTCAAACCAGCACTAAGCCCGGGGCAGCTGCCTTAAACCTTTTAAGTGTACCCAGAAAAAAGGATCGTGGCATCCAAACCATAAAACATTACCACCTCCAGGGACCCAAAATAGTTTCAACATTTACCACAATGAACCATATCCACATTTTATTTTATTTTATTTTGAGGGGAAAGTAAAGTTTACTAGAGTGGGGGGAAGGGAGAGTCCCATACCCACATTTTATTGATGAGCATTGCAATGAGAACAGAAATCATTCTTTTAAAACAGAAGACCATAAGATGTATTATTCCATAAAATCAAAATGAGGAAACCTAAGGTATTGACTAGAAAAGGAAATGGCGGGGCTTCCCCTGGTGGTCCAGTGGGTAAGGACACCGCCTTGCAGTGCAAGGGGCACCAGTTCAATCCCTGGTCTGGGAAGATCCCACGTGCCGCGGAGCGGCTGGACCGATGTGTCTGACTACTGAGCCAGCACTCTGGAGCGCATGCACCCAGAGCTGGTGCTCTGTAGCGACAGAGGCCACTGCGATGGGAGGCCCACACAGGCCAAAGAACAAAGATACATAAATGAAAGATCAATAGAAGTGGCCAGAAAAAGATTGCCTGCAAAATAGGGCTTAAGGAAAATTTCAGTAGGTGAGAAAAAAGAGTAAAAAAAAAAAAAAGGAAATGGCAACCCACTCCAGTGTTCTTGCCTGGGAAATCCCATGGATAGAAGAGCCTAGTGGGCTACAACCCATGGGGTTGCAAAAAGTTGGACATGACTTAGTGACTAAACAGTAACAAGGTATTGACAGACCATATTTTAGTTCTGTAAGTGACTTGTCATTTTAGTATTTGGAAACAATGAATGACCTTTCTTCTGCGGCTCAAGAAAAGTACCTAGGAGGTCTATGGATTCACTTGGGAGTCAATCATAAGTATTTCCCTAAACTTTTGCATTCCTTATTATTAAGACAAACAGACAGTTCAAGTTCAATCCTAATTTCAGGGTGAACTGCTTCATATAGTTACAATGTTTAAAATGCTCTAAATGTGTGACTTACATCCATCGGTTGGGAAGGTATTTTCAGCTTGGTAAGATGTGCTTTGCTGCTGGGCTTCAGTTCAGTCATACTGTTGCCATGAGATTGGCTGCTGTAGTGTTCAGAGGACAGCTTTGGTTCCATGGATTCCTGTCCATCCATGGGCCGCACATAGGCAGTGGGCTTCTGTAACATTGAGCTGGACTTTGACATCAGTGAAGGTGGGAAAGATTGATTTGAGTGTTGCCCACTTGAAAAAGGTACACGGGAAGGAGAATCCCAGTTTGCATCAGGGTCCCGAGGTGATTTGGAACGCTGATGTTCCTTGCTATGGTGATCACTCCCATGAGACCTGGAATGACTGGCGCTTAATGAAGAAACAGCCTGGGGTTTTCCAGGGCTGGAAGAGCGAGATTTGGAGTGTTCTGATCCATGCTGGCCTTTTTTTCGACTACTGCTCCCACTGCTGCTGTATGAGTCACGGTCATGTCTCTGGCCACTACTACTAGTGCCACTACTGGCAGCTGCACTTGCCCGCTGGCTACTGTGTCCACTCTGTAAGCCCGAGGACCGTTTCTGAGACTGAGAAGTGCTGGGTGCAGGTCCTACTGGAGTCCATTTGCTACTCTGATGAGAGCTCCCATGTCTCTGTTCAAAGAAATTTGGGTTAGATTTTTCATCTGCTGTTGGCGGTACTGTAGGCTTGGGAATTGCAACAAGCTTTGGTATAGATCTGTCTCCTATGAAATCCTTCATTTCATCGTAATTTCCAAGCATACTCTGAATACGACTTGACAGCTTATCTTCTTTGCTAGTCTACAAAAAAAATGTAAAATAAAATTACAAAATTAGCGTAACTAGAAAAGATGCTTCCAAACTAATTTCCAAACCAACTTCAAATGGAAAGGGACTTTCCAAAAAGAGGTCTTATCTCATGTCTTAAGGTTAAAATCTCAAATTCCAAATACATTATTTTTTTTAATAGTGAAAAAATTGCACTGCAAGTAAAAAATCTTCATGTTAAAACACAATATTCTAGAGAGCACTGAGAAATATATACAATAAACTACAGGATATTTTTTAAACTCCAAATTGAACTAATAAATATACTAGAACCATAATAAAAATTTTAAGAGCCAGAAAATAATTAGCTTGGTAAGATGTGCTTTGCTGCTGGGCTTCAGTTCAGTCATACTGTTGCCATGAGATTGGCTGCTGTAGTGTTCAGAGGACAGCTTTGGTTCCATGGATTCCTGTCCATCCATGGGCCGCACATAGGCAGTGGGCTTCTGTAACATTGAGCTGGACTTTGACATCAGTGAAGGTGGGAAAGATTGATTTGAGTGTTGCCCACTTGAAAAAGGTACACGGGAAGGAGAATCCCAGTTTGCATCAGGGTCCCGAGGTGATTTGGAACGCTGATGTTCCTTGCTATGGTGATCACTCCCATGAGACCTGGAATGACTGGCGCTTAATGAAGAAACAGCCTGGGGTTTTCCAGGGCTGGAAGAGCGAGATTTGGAGTGTTCTGATCCATGCTGGCCTTTTTTTCGACTACTGCTCCCACTGCTGCTGTATGAGTCACGGTCATGTCTCTGGCCACTACTACTAGTGCCACTACTGGCAGCTGCACTTGCCCGCTGGCTACTGTGTCCACTCTGTAAGCCCGAGGACCGTTTCTGAGACTGAGAAGTGCTGGGTGCAGGTCCTACTGGAGTCCATTTGCTACTCTGATGAGAGCTCCCATGTCTCTGTTCAAAGAAATTTGGGTTAGATTTTTCATCTGCTGTTGGCGGTACTGTAGGCTTGGGAATTGCAACAAGCTTTGGTATAGATCTGTCTCCTATGAAATCCTTCATTTCATCGTAATTTCCAAGCATACTCTGAATACGACTTGACAGCTTATCTTCTTTGCTAGTCTACAAAAAAAATGTAAAATAAAATTACAAAATTAGCGTAACTAGAAAAGATGCTTCCAAACTAATTTCCAAACCAACTTCAAATGGAAAGGGACTTTCCAAAAAGAGGTCTTATCTCATGTCTTAAGGTTAAAATCTCAAATTCCAAATACATTATTTTTTTTAATAGTGAAAAAATTGCACTGCAAGTAAAAAATCTTCATGTTAAAACACAATATTCTAGAGAGCACTGAGAAATATATACAATAAACTACAGGATATTTTTTAAACTCCAAATTGAACTAATAAATATACTAGAACCATAATAAAAATATTTTGAAGAGCCAGAAAAATAATTATGCCTTTACATAATTTGTAAACTTTCCAAATCAGCAGATTAATCAATAATCATACTTTTGGCAGTCAAGGCAAACATCATATTCCTTATAATTCAATGTTACAGTTAGAAGCAGAAGGAAAACATTTAATAAAACAAGTTATACTCAACTGACTCTTTTTTATTAATAATTCTTTATGTTACTGGGACTCATCAAGTTAATAAAAGTCAACAACAAATTAGCATGGAAATTCCAGTGATAAAGTGCTAAATCTTGGCTACTAATTCTAACCATCAAGTGCTCCAACTTTTGAAGTCAATAGTACATACTTCAAGTTTCCAGAAATATTTTAGAATAGTAAAATTGAAAATGTCTACAAGCTTTAGGATTCTCTTGCATTCATGTATGTGAAAGAAAAAAAGTTGACTGATAACATAAAAAGTAAATCAACACTGGAAAACAAACAAAAAGCCTGACCCACCACTATTTATTCTGAGGTTGGTATGAATCAGTAAGACTTTTAGATTATTTGAAAATCAGTCTGTGATGTAAATATACAGCAATTTATTGACAACATCAAGATCAGAAATCAAATCCAACTCATTGGATATTACATACTACATACCATACTACAAAATAAATGTAGTATGAGTCAAAGATTCTGGACCAAATTCCTGATTTTTTCAAAATGTCCTTAATCCCAAAGAATTACATTACACTCATAAATGATGTCACTCTAACTGCCCTTTAATGGACAAATTTTAAAAGCTCTGAATAAATAGCTGTTTATAGATCTCACAAATGGTTTCTTCAAACATCAAATGTTAAAAAAGAGTAAACCCAGGATATGTCAGTACATTTGTATTTCATGAGAAAAAGTCTAACACACTGTCAACTTTATATTATGAAGCCAACAATGAAAGCCATCAGATACAGTTTATGTTGCATCCCCGAGTCTGGAAAATCCCCTAGAGGAAGACAGGGCAACCCACTCCAGTATTCTTGCCAGGAAAATTCTATGGACAGAGGAGCCTGGAGAGCTACAGACGATAGGGTCACAAAGAGTCAACATAACTGAAGCAACTGAGCAAGCACACATGCAAATCAAGTATAATAACAGTTTTTTTAAAAAAGGCAATTCGTTCAATTTATTGAACACATTGACAACATGTTTATTCTAAATTTGATATTGTTAATTAAGCATTAAACATATAAAAATAAAATCAGAGAATTTTGTATATGATAAAAGAAAAAGAACCAGATTGATACTGAAGACACTTTTACTTAAACATAATAATACTTATTAAAACTTGATAAACTAATAAGCAAAAGGCAAGAAATAGGGAAAAACAAAAGAATCTATGAAATATTTCTCTTTGACTCATGTTACACCCAAACAGCCAAGGAAAAAGCAGATGATGTGTATTGATTCACAAACTTTTAATTTAATTCAAGACTCCAAAAAGTAAAATGCCTGCTAAGGGTTAGTGGCAGAGCCAGGAATACAGACAGGAATGTTTGTGCTAATTCGGATTTCAGGAGTATAGGACAGCAACAGGATGGCGGTGGTGTGGGAGGTTGTCAGGATGACTCTAGGGCACCAATGATGCTATATTTCTTGATCTGGTTATTAATTATGTGAGGTTGCTCATGTGGCGAATGAAAACTCTTTCATCTACAACACTTATTTTACATAGTTTTCTGTATATATGTCATACAGCAATGAAGTGTTTATACCAAAGAAGTACATTCTGTGTACTTATGAGAAAAGGAAAAGACGTTAAAAGGTATAACATAGCAGCTCTTTCTAACATAAAAATTCACATTTAAACATTTCAAAAGGAAAATATGTCACATATTTTAAGAACAACTTACAACTTTGTATGGTTCAGCAAAGAGAGGAGAGCTAGGTGGGAAGGCGTCGTCGCCCTGCTGAATTTCCTGATTCCGCCTTTCCCGTTCTTTCATACGCAGCACATTCCGGTCTTCAAGGTTCATGTTGCTATAAAGAGAAACACAATTTTTACATCACACAAAAAAAGGAAAAATTCAATGTTCGGTACTCATTTTGTCAGTTTAATGCTTCAGTCGAAGGTTCCCTTTTAACTTTCAAGTAATAACAAGCAATGGTTATGACAATGGTCTTATCAACTAAGTCAATAGTGTCTTCTATAATTATCCGGACAGGAAACTTGACCAGAATTATCAGGATCCACCCCATTCAAGTACTTAACCTTATGAGTTTTTTAAGTGTCCTGCTACCAAAAAGTCAGTTAAAACTAACATATTCAAGGAGAAAGTAGTACTTAAACCCATAACTCTTAATATTTCCTATAAGCCTTCTGTGGCTTCCTCTTCAGAAATCTAACTATTCTTTGCCATTAGAAGCCTACAACCCTCTTCCACCTACTGCCCTTCCCCCAGGGTTCAGTGCTCTTCTCCACTTTCCATCTACCTTATCTTGATTTCTTTTTGTCCCAAACACAACTTCCTTGGTGTCCATCCTTATGGCAGTTTGACCTCAGCTTTGCTGTTGTTCTAGATACCCTAAAAAAATGACATTTCTGCTCTAAATACATTAGTATTTCAATTAACACCTCAAAAATGGCAAACTGAGCCTTTCAGCAGCAGAATCTAAAATTAACTTGGGTTAGTAAGAATAGTCAAAGTTGTATGGAAAAAGTCTCTGGGAGAACGAGTAAATGAGGGTGTCATTTCTATAATCATGACAGTATGTTCTGTTTTCACTAAGAAGAAACCAAGGAAAATAGTTTATTGTATCAGTGGGAATTGTGGTTAAATATATAATAATGAAAGCTGTTATCTAACCCTGGGACAAGGGATTATCAGGGACTCTGCAATACACACTCTTCCCTGGAGACAGAGTTAACCATCTGTCCTAGTTTTGTTTTGTTTTGTTTGTTCTGTTGGAGGCCAAAGGGGAAGACCAAGTTATACTGTGGAGTATTTCCAGACTGATGATTCAGAAATCAAATTGGAAAATTAAAGTCAATCAACACTGGGGAAACTGTAACTGTAAAATGAGAATGGACAGCAAAACCAATATATTGTTGAGAACTTTAAAAATTTAAATATAAGCTGTCGCACAATTTAGTATCATTCAAATAAAACAACTTAGTGTTTAAAAATGTGTTCTAGGTGTTCAAATGTATATTCAAATTACTTCTTTCATGCACAACTTTATATAAACTTAGAATATAAAAAATTTTGAAGTTATGGAAACAGTGTGCACTTTCTTTGGTCTTCCATCAGCACCACAAGAAGTATTTGTTTCTTTAATAAATTCTTTCTTTCATAAAACATCTACACTACAGTAATCAGAGAATAAAACCAAAGAACAATTATTATCCTTCAGCACACTTGTACCAACTAATAACTGTGTATCACTAACAATCAAATTTAAATAGACCTCTAGTGCTATGGTGCTGCAACATACGAACTTGTCAGTATCCATTTCTACCTTAACTATCAATTCCTCTCATTTTCTAAGTTTAATTCCTCAAAGATCAGGGACTCTGGTGGTCCAGTGGTTAAGACTCCAAGCTTCCACTGCAGGGGATACAGGTTTGATCCCTGGTTGTGGAAAGAAAATCCCACATACAGCAGGGCAACTAAGGCCACACATCACAACTAGAGAAACCCATCCACAGCAACAAGAAGCCTGTGCACCACAACTAAAGCAAGCTCAAGCAACACAACGAAGACCCAACGCAGTCCTCCCCACCAAATTCTTGAACAATCAGAAAACAGCAGAAAAGCCTTATTTAAATTATGATTTAATTTTATGTATTCAACAGCACTAAAATAATCATACAAGAAACACACGAACATTTACTGCCAACATAAATGATTCCCACAATAAAATTCCTCCTATAATTCAATAATTAAAAAGCTTGATTTTCTTAAGCAATAAAAGTTATCACTGAGTATTTCCTCTTTTAACAAAGCTGCGAAGAATCTCATGATGAAAATTAAATGACTGCTTACAAGTACTAATATCCCAATTGTAGTTCTTATTCTCTATTTTTTTTTCTGATTTGACTTATTTTCTTTTTTTTGGTAAAGATTTATTTATTTATTTATTTGAGGGGGGTGGGATGGGGAGGGAGGGGAGCAGGCAGGCCAGTTCTATTGGTCTTTCATTTATCCATTTTCATCCATCTTTGTTCTTCGGCCCATGTGGGCCTCCCATCGCGGTGGCCTCTGTCGTCACAGAGCACCGGCTCTGGGCGCATGCGCTCCAGAGCTCAGGCTCGGTAATTGGACACATCAGTCCAGCCACTCCGCGGCATGTGGGATCTTCCCAGGCCAGGGATCGAACCGGCGCCCCTTGCACTGCAAGGCGGTGTCCTTACCCACTGGACCACCAGGGAAGCCCTGATTTGACTTATTTTCCCACCTAATACATTGGTTCTATTTTTTTCTTCCTGTGTTTTTCAATACCAGTATCTCTGCCTAAAATAAATGTTTTCCCAAAGCAGTAATTCCACTTGAGCCATCCTAAAAGTAATATGAAATTTAAATGACTTAATTTGAAGTAGATCTCTGCTGTACAGGCAAAACTATATTCTTCAGGACATTCGCAACACTATAGTGAAATGGAATTCAGTAAAAAATAAAAACTGCTATATCACAACAAAACCTGTCTACTAGATAAAATAATTTAAAAGTAAATCGGCAAGTAGAAAAGAAGGTTCTGCTAAAATTTCTAACCCCTTAAGGTAAATTGCTTAAGTACCTATCCAGTACTTATTTTAATATACTAATTACAACTTTTTTCTTCTAGTTTTAAGATATAATTAATATACAGCACTGTATAAGTTTAAAGTATACAGCATAATGGTTTAATATATATCATAAAGTCATCATTACAGTAAGTTTAGCTCATCATCTCATACAGATGCAAAATTAAACAAATCGAAAAAAATTATTTTTCCTGTGATGAGAATGCTTATGATTTACTCTCAACTTTTTAAATAAAACATACAGCACTGTTAATTTTATTAAATCATATTGTACAGGACATCCCTAGTACCTATCCTTGTAAGTGGAAGTTTGTACCTTTTGACTGTCTTCATTCAATTCCCCTAACCCTGACCCCTCATCTCTGGTAAACACAAATCTTATCTCTTTTTTCCTGAGTTTGTTTTTCAAGTGTAATTGACCTACAACACTATGATATACAATCTAGTGATCTGGTATCTGTATACATTTGAAACTGATCACCACAATAAATCTAGTTAAGATACGTCACCATACACAGTTATTAACCATATTCCCCACACTGTACATTTCAAACCCTTGACTCATTTACTGTGCAAGTGGAATTTGTACCTCTTAATCATCCTCATCTATTTCTTTCCTTCCCCACTCAACGCCTCCCCTCTGGCAACCACATATTTGTTCTCTGCATCGAAAACTATTTCTGTTTTGTTTGTTCTTTTTTTCAAGATTCCACATATAAATGAAATCATATAATATTTGTCTTTATCTGACTTACTTAACCTTTAGATAAAACATTCTAGGTCATTCCATGCTGTCGCAAATGGCAAGATTTCATTCTTTGTTATGGCTGAGTAATTTTCCATTATATATATTTAAACATTTATTTATTTATTTATTTTGGCGGAGGTGGGGAGGGAGGGGGGTGGGCGGGCCACCTCCACTGGTCCCTCACCTGTCCAGCTCCATCCATCTTTGCTCTTTGGCCCGTGTGGGCCTCCCATCGCGGTGGCATCTGTCGTCGCAGAGCACCGGCTCTGGGCGCATGAGCTCCAGAGCTCCAGCTCGGCAATTGGACACATCGGTCCAGCCGCTCTGCAGCACGTGGGATCCTCCTAGGCCAGGGATCGAACCAGCGCCCCTTGCACTGCAAGGTGGTGTCCTTAACCACTGGACCACCAGAGAAGTCCTTTTATATATATTTACATACCACATCTTTATTCATCTATGAGGGGAACTTTGACTGCTTCCATATCTTGACTGCTGCAAATAATGCCACAATTAACATAAGGGTGCATACATCTCAAGTGTTTTTGTTTCATTAGGTAATTTCTGGATCATATGGTAGTTCAATTTTTACGGATGGTATTTCAATTAACATAGCAATGTTAAGATTCCCAACTGTGATAACTGTTTATACAGGAGAAATTCCATAATACACAATACACAAGTGAAGTGTCATCATGTTTGCCAACTCTCTAATGGTTCAATGTCTACTGGAATACATATCTAGTATATGTATAGATAGTAATGTGTCTGGCAGCGGGAGACAGAGAGAGACAGAGGGATAGATAAAGGAAGGAGGGAAAGAGAGAAAGGAAAGAGAAAGAGAAGAAAGAGTAACAGCAGTAGACATTGCTGAGTCAAAGGATGTATGCTATACCACTTTAATGTATACCACTGAACTGTTTTTCAAAGACTGTTTTAATTGACAGTCTACCAACAGAGTATGACACTACCCTTTATACACACCATTTCAATTCCAGGCATAACAAGATTTTTTAATCATGTCACCTAAGAAATAATGAAAAGAAAATTATTCCAACTTGTTTATTTATTCAACAAATACAGGAACCTGTCTACTACTTCTAGGCACTGCCCTAGGAGCTAGGGATAAAATAGAGAATGGCTCATAGACGGTCCTTGATATTAAGCTCATAGTTGTATGCTAATCAATTTCTCTGATAGACTGTACGTGTTTTTCATGACCTACTTAGCCATTCACATTTCACATTTCTTCTTCTGTGAATTGCTTATTTACAGCTTTTGTCCGTTTTCTTACTAAAGTGATAGTCTTTTGATTACACAGTAACTATGCTTTCCCAACCAGTACTATATCTGAGCTGAGGAATACGAACCTAGGATTAAATTTTATACTAAACCGCATCCTAACTCTACTGACCACCTCTTCAAGCCTTCCGGCTCTTCCTTCAGGACTACTTTCAAAGTCTACAGGCAGGTTTAAACTCTCTTCAATCTAAGATGCAACCTCACACTTCAGTTTTCGAAATTTGTCAGTAACTCTCTTTAAATCTCTTGATTTCTTTCTGGCTGCCTTTTTGACTTTCACCTTGATCTGCATCTGTTCCACTTCTCTGGAGTTTTCCATTCTTTATTTTTTTTTTTTTTAAAGATTTATATATTTATTTATTTTGGGCAGGGGTCGGGTTAGGGAGGGAGGGGTACGGGTGGGCCACTTCTATTGGTCTTTCATTTCTCTATTTTTCATCCGTCTTTGTTCCTTGGCTCCTGTGGGCCCCCCATCGCGATGGCGTCTGTCACTGCAGAGCACCGGCTCTGGCCACACGCGCACCAGAGCTCCGGCTCGGTAATTGGACACATCAGTCCAGCCGCTCCGCGGCACATGGGATCTTCCCAGGTCATGGATCGAACTGGCGCCCCTTGCACTGCAAGGTGGTGTCCTTACCCACTGGACCACCAGGGGAAGTCCCCATTCTTTATTTCTATGGAGCAACTATAATCAATCTAAAGAAATAACTTTAAATGTCTTTACTACAGACTATTTGCTATCTGTATGTTCACTTCTCAGTTACCTGTATCCGAAGAGACTAAAAGTGAACTATCCTATAGACCATACAGAGCTGGGGTACTCAACAAAGAAAAGGGCTGGCTTTAATAGCCTTTTAATAGGGCTGCTACTCATTACAGTTATTATAAATCTTATCCACCCACTACTAGCAGCTATGTCCAAGTGAAACTGCCTTTATAGTGGAACTGGATACTTGACATTTAGTTGTCATTGTATAACACACTAGACTTAGATTTACATAAGTAATCTCCATAAATTTCACTTTTGTCTTTTATAAAATGACAGATAGTAAGGATTAGATGAGAGACCGATTTGAATGTATTTGAGTATTTAACATTATACAAGTATTTAACACAGTCCAGTGGTATTACCTAGGATTATCTGAGCTGAGGAATACGAACCTAGGATTAAATTTTATACTAAACCGCATCCTAACTCTACTGACCACCTCTTCAAGCCTTCCGGCTCTTCCTTCAGGACTACTTTCAAAGTCTACAGGCAGGTTTAAACTCTCTTCAATCTAAGATGCAACCTCACACTTCAGTTTTCGAAATTTGTCAGTAACTCTCTTTAAATCTCTTGATTTCTTTCTGGCTGCCTTTTTGACTTTCACCTTGATCTGCATCTGTTCCACTTCTCTGGAGTTTTCCATTCTTTATTTTTTTTTTTTTTAAAGATTTATATATTTATTTATTTTGGGCAGGGGTCGGGTTAGGGAGGGAGGGGTACGGGTGGGCCACTTCTATTGGTCTTTCATTTCTCTATTTTTCATCCGTCTTTGTTCCTTGGCTCCTGTGGGCCCCCCATCGCGATGGCGTCTGTCACTGCAGAGCACCGGCTCTGGCCACACGCGCACCAGAGCTCCGGCTCGGTAATTGGACACATCAGTCCAGCCGCTCCGCGGCACATGGGATCTTCCCAGGTCAGGGATCGAACTGGCGCCCCTTGCACTGCAAGGTGGTGTCCTTACCCACTGGACCACCAGGGGAAGTCCCCATTCTTTATTTCTATGGAGCAACTATAATCAATCTAAAGAAATAACTTTAAATGTCTTTACTACAGACTATTTGCTATCTGTATGTTCACTTCTCAGTTACCTGTATCCGAAGAGACTAAAAGTGAACTATCCTATAGACCATACAGAGCTGGGGTACTCAACAAAGAAAAGGGCTGGCTTTAATAGCCTTTTAATAGGGCTGCTACTCATTACAGTTATTATAAATCTTATCCACCCACTACTAGCAGCTATGTCCAAGTGAAACTGCCTTTATAGTGGAACTGGATACTTGACATTTAGTTGTCATTGTATAACACACTAGACTTAGATTTACATAAGTAATCTCCATAAATTTCACTTTTGTCTTTTATAAAATGACAGATAGTAAGGATTAGATGAGAGACCGATTTGAATGTATTTGAGTATTTAACATTATACAAGTATTTAACACAGTCCAGTGGTATTTAACACCATCCAGAGTACCACAGTCCACTGGTTAGGACTTGACTCTCTCACTGCCAGGGTCTTGGGTTGGATCTCTGGTCAGGGAGCTAAGAGCCCACAAGTCATTTGCTGTGCAATACCCCTCTCCCCACCTCACAACCCCAAAAAGAATAAAGGCTAAAACAGAGAATGAAAAGCGACTGTAAACAGATGCAACATCTTTTTAGGGTTATGGAAATGTTTGGCAATTAAACTGTAATAGTCGCACACCCATAAACTGGTTAAGAATCACTGAACTATACACTTAAAAACAAGTGAGTTTGGCTTCCCTGGTGGTCCAGTGGGTAAGGACACCACCTTGCAGTGCAGGGGCGCCGTTTCAATCCCTGGCCTGGGAAGATCCCACGTGCCATGGAGCAGCTGGACCAATGTGCCCAACTACCGAGCTGGAGTTCTGGAGCGCATGTGCCCAGTGCTCTGCAGCAACAGAGGGCACTGCCATGGGAGGCCCACACTGGCCAAAGAACAAAGATGGATGAAAATGGATAAAGGAAACCAACAGAAGTGGCCAAAAAAAAAAAAAAAACACACACACACAAGGGAGTTTTCTGGAATGCAAATTATTCCTCAATAAAGCTGTTTTTGAAAAGGGAATGAAGAAATCTTTGTCAACTCTTCCTTTAGCCTCATAACATTATTAATAGGCTTCAGACCAACGCATTCATTTAAATAATTTAGGTTTCCAACGTTCTGCTTAAACTGCTTGTTTCCCTATCAGAAATGACTGAGGTCTCACATCATTAAAATAGTCTGGCGTTACTCAAGAGATAAAGGATATAAGTAGAACAAATATCACAGTCTCTCAGGTTTTGATACACTGAAGTGAAAAAACACTGTAATAATTCAACTAGGTCTAACAGGTATAGAACATTCAACAAAAACAGAATACACATTCTTCTCCAACAAACACAGAACATTCTTCATGGTAGATTGTATGGCCACAAAACAAGTCTAAATGAATCTGGAATTAAACAAAGTATGTTACTGGATCACAATGAGATGAAATCAGCAATCAAGAGTAGAAACAAGGGCTTCTCTCATGGTCCAGTGGGTAAAGAGTCCACCTTGCAGTGCAAGGGGCACCAGTTCGATCCTTGGCCTGAGAAGATCCCACATGCCACGGAGTGACTAAACTGGTGTGTCTAATTACGAGCCAGTGCTCTGGAGCACATGTGTCCAGAGCCGGTGCTCTGCAATGAGGGAGACCACTGCAATGGGAGGCCCACACAGGCCAAAGCATAAAGATGGATGAAAATAAATAAGTAAAAAATGAATAAAAGAAGCCAAAATCGAAATTAAAAAAAGAAAGAGAGAAAGTAGAAGGAAAACTGCAAAAGTTATAAATATATGGAGTATAATAAATAATATATTCCTAAATAACCAGTTGGTCAAAGAAGGAAGAAGTCACAAGAAGGAAACTCTTTGAGATACTAATAATAAAAACAAAACTCCATGCCAAAATTTAAAAGATATAGCTAAAGCTGTGTTTAAAGGAAAATGTATAACTATAAACTCTGGTATTAAGCAAAAAGATTTTAAAGCAATCTTAAGAAACTAAAAAATATATTAAAATGAAAAAAAACTCAAGAAAATTAAAAGTCAACTAAACCAAATGCAAGCGTAAGAGAGGAAATAAATGAAGACTAGAGTGGAAATAAAATACAGAATAGAAACATAATAGAATTAGCAAAATCAAAAATTGGTTCTTTGAATAGATCAAGAATACTGAAAAACCTTTAGCAAACAATGACCAAGAAAAAAGGGAATTCAAATTACTAAACTCAAAAATGAAGAGGTGACAATATTATCAGCATTACAGAAGTAAAAAGAATTATTAAGGGACTATAATGAAAAATTGTATCCAAAGTAGATAACCTAGGTGAAATGGACAAAATCCCTATAAAGACACCAAATTACGTAAGTCAAGAAGTAACAGGAAGCCCAGAGTCCATAACAAGACTGAATCAGCAGTCAAAAAACTGCTTATAAATAAAAGCTCAAAACTAAATTATTTCATTGGTGGATTCTAACAAATGCTCAAAAAAGAATTAACACTAATCCACACACTCTTTGCAAAAACAAGAAGTAGGAAACTCCCTGGAATTCATTTTGTAAAGGTAACACGGATATGAAAGAAAAAAAATCTACAGATCTATAAAAACGCACACAAATTCTCAACAAAATACTAACAAACCAAATCGAGCATTACCAAGGATTATACACCATGACCAAGTGAGGAACGCAAGATTAGCCAAATATTCAAGAATCAGTTAAAAGTTATACACCATAACAACAGAATACAGGACAAAAACCAAATGACCATCTTGACGGACAAAACCAAATGACCATCCTGACAGACACAGAACATGCACTTGACAAAGTGCAACATTCCTTCTTAACAAAAACACTCAACAAACTGAAACAGAAGGAAATTTCCCAAGGCTAATAAAGTATATCCACAATAATGAGACTAAATGTTTTTCCCCTAAGACCAAGAAAAGAACAAGACAAGGATGTCCTTTCACCACTTCTAATCAATACTGTATGAAGGTTCTTGTCAAGTCAACTGGGCAAGAAATAGAAATAAAAGTCACCTGGATTGAAAAGGAAAAGTAAAATAATGATAGTATACATAGAAATCTGTAAGTAATCCACTAAAAATCTGTACGAACTAATAAACAAGCTCAACAAGGTTGCAGAATAGAAGATCAATATACAGAGAAAAATGAATTATACTTCTATAAAGTACAACAAACAAACCAAAAATGAAATTAAGAAAATAATTTCATTTATAATATCACCAAAAAGAATATTTAGAAACAAATTTAACAAAAGAGTAGCAAAACTCAAACTTTGAAAACTAAAAGACATTACTGAAAGAAATTAGAGAAGATCTAAATAAATGGGAACAATCCTAAGATGAAAATACTTCTTTAACTGATCTACAGATTCTAAAGAATCCCTATCAAAATCCCAGCTGACTTCTTTACAGAAATTGACAACTTGATACTAAATTCACATGGAAATTCAAAGGATCCAAAACAGCCAAAACAACCTTGCAAAAAGAACAAAGTTGGAAGATACACACTTCCCAATTTCATGATTTATGAGGAAAGAGAATCACAAGTCTGGAAATGTTTCAATACATCACATTTATAATAGATTTTCCACAACAATGCCAAAACAAATAACTCAATCAAAAAAATGGGAAAAGGACTTGAATAAGTTTTTCTCCGAATAAAATATGCAAATGGTCAATAAACACATTAAAAGATCTACAACATCATCAGTCATTAGGGAAATGCAAATCAAAACTAAGGGACACAACATCACACCCATTAGGATGGTTGTTATCAACAAATTTAAATCTTTTTTAAAAAGTGTTGGCAAGAATATGAAGAAATTAGAACCCTGTGTGGTGCTAGTGAAAATGTAAAATGGTACAGCTGCTGTGGAAAAGTTTAGTGCTCACTCAAAGTGAACAACACAGATCTACCATATGATCCAGCAATCATATTCATACAGATACGGCCAAAAGAACTGAAAGCAGGGACTCAAAATAGGTATTTGTACACCCCATGTTCACAGCAGCATTATTCACAGAGGTCAAGAGGTGGAAGCAACCCAAGTGTCCCACCAACAGACAGATGGATAAACAAAATGTGACATACACATACAGAGAAATATAATTCAGCCGTAAAAAGGAATGAAATTCTGACACATGCTACAACATGGATGAAGCTTGAGGATATTAAGGCTAAATGAAATAAGCCAGTCACTCACATGAGGTATGTAAAAAAGGCCAACCGACAAGAGACAGAAGGTAAACGGTGGTTGCAAGACGCTGGGCGTAAGAGGGAATAGGGAATTATCATTTCATGGGTATGGAGCTTCTGTTTAGGATGATGAAAAAATTCTGGAAACACACAGTAGTGATGACTGTATACCACTGTAAATGTACATGCCACTGAACTGTACATTTAAAATTATCAAAACAATAAATTTTGTTATTATAAACACAAAATACACTACTTATAGTTTTAAAAGTGTGCATTCCCAATGAACCAGAAAGTCATCTCCAATAACCTTTTTAATAAAAACAAGTATTAGTTTTAAAACCTTTTAAAATTGAAAACCTCAAAAATGGTTGAAAGAGCAAAATATGACTTCCCTTTTTCAAGTGTTCAGAATCTACTGCAATTTTTTCAATTAATGTCAATTATTAAATGATCTACACTCCAAAAGTCAAAATGAGACTTGAGCTAAGATTTCAATTATTTTAGAATCCAATTTATTACAACTGCTATTAAACTGTAACTTTATCTAAATATACTATGTTAAAGCAAAAAGCCTCACTGGTAGAGAAACCTCTCTTGGCTTGATTTGGCAGGATTTCTCTTTCCCTGGGAAGAGAAAATACTTCTTTAACTGAAAATACTTCCTACAAGGTAGGGAAACAGAAGTTGTACACCTGGAGATCAAAGCCAATAAAAACAAAACATCAGGTATTCTGTGTAAAACAGTATTCTGCGTAAAAAGACCTTTCACCCGAAGTTAGTCATGAGGCTTCTATAGCCTTCAGGTTTAAAATAAGGTAGTAAAGGGACTTCCCTGGTGATCCAGTGGTTATGGCTCTGTGCTTCCACTGTGTGGGAGTGAGGAGGGGGCGCTGATCATTGGTTGGAGAAGTAAGATCCCACATGTCATGCCACACAGCCAAAAAAACACATGGAAACAAAGATAATTAATTCATACCATTTTTGCTTTATCATATCTTTACATATCATCTAACCACTCATAATCATGTTTCATGTTTTAACTAGGCTCTCAAAGCTTGCTAGAAATTTTGCAACTTTTCTCTGAGAAATGCTCGTTCCTATTCCTCACAAGTATGGGAAAAGGCCACGAAGGGAGAGAAGGTAAACGGTGGTTGCAAGACGCTGGGCGTAAGAGGGAATAGGGAATTATCATTTCATGGGTATGGAGCTTCTGTTTAGGATGATGAAAAAATTCTGGAAACACACAGTAGTGATGACTGTATACCACTGTAAATGTACATGCCACTGAACTGTACATTTAAAATTATCAAAACAATAAATTTTGTTATTATAAACACAAAATACACTACTTATAGTTTTAAAAGTGTGCATTCCCAATGAACCAGAAAGTCATCTCCAATAACCTTTTTAATAAAAACAAGTATTAGTTTTAAAACCTTTTAAAATTGAAAACCTCAAAAATGGTTGAAAGAGCAAAATATGACTTCCCTTTTTCAAGTGTTCAGAATCTACTGAAATTTTTTTCAATTAATGTCAATTATTAAATGATCTACACTCCAAAAGTCAAAATGAGACTTGAGCTAAGATTTCAATTATTTTAGAATCCAATTTATTACAACTGCTATTAAACTGTAACTTTATCTAAATATACTATGTTAAAGCAAAAAGCCTCACTGGTAGAGAAACCTCTCTTGGCTTGATTTGGCAGGATTTCTCTTTCCCTGGGAAGAGAAAATACTTCTTTAACTGAAAATACTTCCTACAAGGTAGGGAAACAGAAGTTGTACACCTGGAGATCAAAGCCAATAAAAACAAAACATCAGGTATTCTGTGTAAAACAGTATTCTGCGTAAAAAGACCTTTCACCCGAAGTTAGTCATGAGGCTTCTATAGCCTTCAGGTTTAAAATAAGGTAGTAAAGGGACTTCCCTGGTGATCCAGTGGTTATGGCTCTGTGCTTCCACTGTGTGGGAGTGAGGAGGGGGCGCTGATCATTGGTTGGAGAAGTAAGATCCCACATGTCATGCCACACAGCCAAAAAAAAACACATGGAAACAAAGATAATTAATTCATACCATTTTTGCTTTATCATATCTTTACATATCATCTAACCACTCATAATCATGTTTCATGTTTTAACTAGGCTCTCAAAGCTTGCTAGAAATTTTGCAACTTTTCTCTGAGAAATGCTCGTTCCTATTCCTCACAAGTATTTTCATGGAGTTGTATGACTCTTTCTCCAAACTTCCATTCCACAAATGACCTTGTCTTCCTGAACAAAGATTAAAGTTCAGAGAGGAATATTCTTATCAGTCAACCAACAACTTGTAAACTATTAGTGCTGCATCCATTTTCCGCTTTCCTCTGGCTAAAGGAAAAACATCTATCAAAGCACAATTATGCCCATTTTGCTATCCTATTCTAGACCTTCATCAGTTACTAACTTCTCTCCACAAATTTCAACTTTTCTCTCTTTAATGAATTCTTTTCATCATCAAACATAGTCTTCTTTTTTTTGGCGGGGGGTGCGGGTTGGGGAGGGAGGGGGGTGGGCGGGCCACTTTTTTTTTTTTTTAAAGTTTTTTTTTTTTTTTTTTGGGGGTTTGGGGGGGGGGGGGGGGGGGAGTGGGCGGGCCACTTCTATTGGTCTTTCATTTCTCCATTTTCATTCATCTTCGTTCTTTGGACCATGTGGGCCTCCCATCGCAGTGGCCTCTGTTGTCGCAGAGCACCGGCTCTGGGCGCATGCGCCCCAGAGCTCCAGCTCGGTAATTGGACACATCAGTCCAGCCGCTCTGCAGCACTTGGGATCTTCCCAGGCCAGGGATCGAACTGGCGCCCCTTGCACTGCAAGGCGGTGTCCTTACCCACTGGACCACGAGGGAAGCCCTAGGGCCACTTTTATTGGTCTTTCATTTATCCATTCTCATCCATCTTTGTTCTTTTGGCCCGTGTGGGCCTCCCATCGCGGTGGCCTCTGTTGTCGCAGAGCTCCGGCTCGGTAATTGGACACATCAGTTCAGCCGCTCTGCGGCACGTGGGATCTTCCCAGGCCAGGGATCGAACCGGCGCCCCTTGCACTGCAGGGCGGTGTCCTTACCCACTGGACCACCAGGGAAGCCCCAAACATATTCTTCTTTAAAGAAAAAAAATAGGTCTTCCCTGATCCCATAGATCTCTCTAGCTACCGCTCTCTATTCTCCTCCATGGTCAGGCCTCATGGTGATTCTCAACTTTATCTGCAAATATTTGTATTATTAAAACGTTACCCAAAAGGTGTACAGAGGAATACAGTGAACATGTGTTATCCATGAACTGCTTGGGAAACAGCACTGCCAATACAGTGGAAAGCTACTGTGTATCCCTTCTGGATCACATCTCCTGCACTCCCTCCCTGGTAGCCACTATTCTGTTCTTGGTGTTAATCAATAAATTTCCCACAAATTTCTTTATACTTTAACTACATAGGTATGTATCCCTAATTGGGCTTCCCAGGTGATAAAGAACCCACCTGACAATGAAGCAGACATGAAAGATACAGGTTTGATCCCTGGGTTGGAAAGATCCCCTGGAGGAGAGCATGGCAACCTACTCCAGTATTCTTGCCTGGAGAATCCCTTGGACAGAGGAGCCTGATGAGCTACAGACCACAGGGTCACAAAGAGTCAGACACGACTGAAGCAATTTAGCACCTTAGCACAAGTATCCCTGCATAAGACACTGAATTGTTCTGCATATTTTTTAACCTTTATAAATGGTATAATGGTATAACTCTAAAGACTCTGAGCCTTTTTAATTCTCAACATTGTATTATGTTGAGATTAATACATCCTGATTCATGTGACTGGAGTTCATTTATTTTCACCACTGTGTATCCACACAATTGATTTATCCACTCTCCAGACCATGGTTATTTAGGTAGTTTTCTCTTTTTCTGCCATCACAAACAACGCTGTAATGATCATTTTTATATACTTCTCTGTGTATCAATCAGTGAGTTTTCTTGGAATAGACAGTGACAAGTGGAATTGCTAGGTTTCAGGGAATAAGCATCTCAAATTTTAACTGATACACACAAAGCACTTTCCAAAATGTATCCAATCACGATTCCAATGATTTCCCCTCCGTTCCTTTGCCAAGATCACACTCTGCGGCACGTGGGATCTTCCCAGGCCAGGGATCGAACCGGCGCCCCTTGCACTGCAGGGCGGTGTCCTTACCCACTGGACCACCAGGGAAGCCCCAAACATATTCTTCTTTAAAGAAAAAAAATAGGTCTTCCCTGATCCCATAGATCTCTCTAGCTACCGCTCTCTATTCTCCTCCATGGTCAGGCCTCATGGTGATTCTCAACTTTATCTGCAAATATTTGTATTATTAAAACGTTACCCAAAAGGTGTACAGAGGAATACAGTGAACATGTGTTATCCATGAACTGCTTGGGAAACAGCACTGCCAATACAGTGGAAAGCTACTGTGTATCCCTTCTGGATCACATCTCCTGCACTCCCTCCCTGGTAGCCACTATTCTGTTCTTGGTGTTAATCAATAAATTTCCCACAAATTTCTTTATACTTTAACTACATAGGTATGTATCCCTAATTGGGCTTCCCAGGTGATAAAGAACCCACCTGACAATGAAGCAGACATGAAAGATACAGGTTTGATCCCTGGGTTGGAAAGATCCCCTGGAGGAGAGCATGGCAACCTACTCCAGTATTCTTGCCTGGAGAATCCCTTGGACAGAGGAGCCTGATGAGCTACAGACCACAGGGTCACAAAGAGTCAGACACGACTGAAGCAATTTAGCACCTTAGCACAAGTATCCCTGCATAAGACACTGAATTGTTCTGCATATTTTTTAACCTTTATAAATGGTATAATGGTATAACTCTAAAGACTCTGAGCCTTTTTAATTCTCAACATTGTATTATGTTGAGATTAATACATCCTGATTCATGTGACTGGAGTTCATTTATTTTCACCACTGTGTATCCACACAATTGATTTATCCACTCTCCAGACCATGGTTATTTAGGTAGTTTTCTCTTTTTCTGCCATCACAAACAACGCTGTAATGATCATTTTTATATACTTCTCTGTGTATCAATCAGTGAGTTTTCTTGGAATAGACAGTGACAAGTGGAATTGCTAGGTTTCAGGGAATAAGCATCTCAAATTTTAACTGATACACACAAAGCACTTTCCAAAATGTATCCAATCACGATTCCACATTGTTTCCAACTTTTCACACTCCGTTCCTTTGCCAAGATCACACTCATCTGAAACTTGCTAAATTCAACAGACTTTCTTGTCTTTATTCAGACCCTGATTAAGTCTACATTCTTTCCCTACATTCTATTCTCATGGCTTAAAATACCAACTATATGCCTACACTACAAACATCAAAATAAGGTCCACATCACACCTTTCTCTTCTGAAATAGAGAACCACATATTCAGGGACCTGTTTGATCATGTCCTTTGTCTGAGGAATACCAATCTTAGTACATCCAAAACTGATTTCTACATCTCTTTTTCCCTACCTCCAACTGCTCCAGTGATCCTCATTCTACCAACCAACTGCTCTTGTTGAATCCTCCTTTCAGCCTCTCTCCACATCCAATCCATAACCATAACCTCCAAAATATACTTTACATGTATCAGTTCACTTCCTCCTCCAATGCCACTGTACAAACAAGCTATCATTTTATCTCTGACTGGGACAAACGCTACAGCCTTCCAATTGGGACTTCTAGTTTCCCTCATCTCTCTATAATCCACATTTCATACAGCAGCCAAAGGAATCTTTCCAAAAACCAGATCGGCCTTCCCTGGTGGTCCAGTGGTTAAGAATCCGCCTGCCACTGTAAAGGAAGTAGCATGAAAACCTATACTATCATATGTGAAAAAAATAGCTACTGTCATTGCGTTGTGAGAAAAGGGGATCCTGCATATTTTTAACCTTTATAAATGGTAAAAACTCTAAAGACTCTGAGCTTTTTAATTCTCAACATTGTATTATGTTGAGATTAATACATCCTGATTCATGTGACTGGAGTTCATTTATTTTCACCACTGTGTATCCACACAATTGATTTATCCACTCCAGACCATGGTTATTTAGGTAGTTCTCTTTTTCTGCCATCACAAACAACGCTGTAATGATCATTTTTATATACTTCTCTGTGTATCAATCAGTGAGTTTTCTTGGAATAGACAGTGACAAGTGGAATTGCTAGGTTTCAGGGAATAAGCATCTCAAATTTTAACTGATACACACAAAGCACTTTCCAAAATGTATCCAATCACGATTCCACATTGTTTCCAACTTTTCACACTCCGTTCCTTTGCCAAGATCACACTCATCTGAAACTTGCTAAATTCAACAGACTTTCTTGTCTTTATTCAGACCCTGATTAAGTCTACATTCTTTCCCTACATTCTATTCTCATGGCTTAAAATACCAACTATATGCCTACACTACAAACATCAAAATAAGGTCCACATCACACCTTTCTCTTCTGAAATAGAGAACCACATATTCAGGGACCTGTTTGATCATGTCCTTTGTCTGAGGAATACCAATCTTAGTACATCCAAAACTGATTTCTACATCTCTTTTTCCCTACCTCCAACTGCTCCAGTGATCCTCATTCTACCAACCAACTGCTCTTGTTGAATCCTCCTTTCAGCCTCTCTCCACATCCAATCCATAACCATAACCTCCAAAATATACTTTACATGTATCAGTTCACTTCCTCCTCCAATGCCACTGTACAAACAAGCTATCATTTTATCTCTGACTGGGACAAACGCTACAGCCTTCCAATTGGGACTTCTAGTTTCCCTCATCTCTCTATAATCCACATTTCATACAGCAGCCAAAGGAATCTTTCCAAAAACCAGATCGGCCTTCCCTGGTGGTCCAGTGGTTAAGAATCCGCCTGCCACTGTAAAGGAAGTAGCATGAAAACCTATACTATCATATGTGAAAAAAATAGCTACTGTCATTGCGTTGTGAGAAAAGGGGATCCTGCAGGGGTGCTGTGCGACGGCCTGGAGGGGTGGGATGGGGGGATATACATATGACTAATCTGGGATCATACATATCTGTAAACAACAAAACTCTGTAAAAGTAAAAAGTCAAATAAAAATTTTAAAAGAAAGAAAAGGAAAAAAAAAGAATCCGCCTGCCAACACAGAGGTATTGGGTTCGATCTCTGGTCTGAGAAGATCCCACATGCCGTGAAGCAACTAAGCCCATGTGTCCTAGAGCCTGTGCTGTGCAACAAGAGAAGTCACTGCAATGAAAAGCCCACGCACAGCAACTAGAGAGGAGCCCCAGCTCACCACAACTAGAGGAAGCCTGCACACAGCAACAAAGACTGTCAAAATTAAGTAAATGAGGGCTTCCCCTGGTGGTCCAGTGGGTAAGGACACCGCCTTGCAGTGCAAGGGGCGCCAGTTCGATCCCTGGCCTGGGAAGATCCCACATGCCTCTGAGCAGCTGGACCGATGTGTCCAACTACCAAGCCAGCGCTCTGGAGCGCATGCACCCAGAGCCGGTGCTCTGCAAGGAGAGAGGCCACTGCAATGGGAGGCCCACAGAGGCCAAAGAACAAAGATGGAAATAAATGAAAGACCAACAGAAGTGGCCAAAAAAAAAACTTCTAGTAAGCTTTCCACTTACCTTAGGATAAACTTTAAGGTACTTAAAGCCAGAACTTGACTTTCTACTAATTCAACTCTTGCCTATCTCGTCAGATTCCTTTTATATACCTTTTAATACCCTTTTATATACCTTTTAATATCCTCCCCTCCCAGCACCCACCAAGGGTTGTTTTTGAGTTCCTTGAACTTGTGACGCTCTCTCCAGCTTGAGGAAATTCATGTAGACGATTCTTCAGAGTATATGATCACAATTAAGTATAAACTTACTTTGATATTTATTAATATTTCCGCTTCCACTAGACAATAGTCAGGGAATGTGTCTGTTTTTCAGTACCACATACACAGAACATAACCTAGCAGACAAATAAGTAAACTAATACACTTTACAATGTGGTTAGAAAGGAGTGGTTATCTCATTTACCTAGAAAATAGTATCTTGAGATCACGATATTCTTTACATAATACCACAAAATACCAGTATTTCAGGTCTTGCCTGGTGGTCCACTGGTTAATAACCCACCATGCAGTTCAGGGACACGGTTCAACTCCTGATCAGGAACTAAGATACATGCAATGGAGCAACTAAGCCAGAGGACTCCAATACTGAGTACACACAATGGGAGTTTACGCTGTAACAAAAAATCCTGCATGATGCAACAAAGATCCCAAGTGCTGTAACTAAGTCAAATAAATTATGTTTTAAAATATTAATATTTCAAAACTGAATTAGTTTATATTACACTAAAATCAGATACTATTTTGCAACATTTTTAACTTCGCAGACTTTTTTTTTTTTAAACAGAGTTCTGTCGCTTACTGCCACACATCCACCTGAGTCTGCCATAGGTACACAAACTCCCTCCTGTCTACCTCCCCATTGCACTGCTCCAGGTTGCCACAGAGCATCTTTTTGAGATCCCCTAGTACCGTATCATATTCCCCTCCCTCACCCCCATGTCCATAAGACTGTTCTCATGTCTGCCTCTCTACTGCTGCTCTTAGCAAACTCTTTAACATTTGCATTCAATGATTTCAGATTGAACAGAACTGAAACATTTCTTTACTAATGTGTTAAGAGATGGAAATAAATGAAAGACCAACAGAAGTGGCCAAAAAAAAAACTTCTAGTAAGCTTTCCACTTACCTTAGGATAAACTTTAAGGTACTTAAAGCCAGAACTTGACTTTCTACTAATTCAACTCTTGCCTATCTCGTCAGATTCCTTTTATATACCTTTTAATACCCTTTTATATACCTTTTAATATCCTCCCCTCCCAGCACCCACCAAGGGTTGTTTTTGAGTTCCTTGAACTTGTGACGCTCTCTCCAGCTTGAGGAAATTCATGTAGACGATTCTTCAGAGTATATGATCACAATTAAGTATAAACTTACTTTGATATTTATTAATATTTCCGCTTCCACTAGACAATAGTCAGGGAATGTGTCTGTTTTTCAGTACCACATACACAGAACATAACCTAGCAGACAAATAAGTAAACTAATACACTTTACAATGTGGTTAGAAAGGAGTGGTTATCTCATTTACCTAGAAAATAGTATCTTGAGATCACGATATTCTTTACATAATACCACAAAATACCAGTATTTCAGGTCTTGCCTGGTGGTCCACTGGTTAATAACCCACCATGCAGTTCAGGGACACGGTTCAACTCCTGATCAGGAACTAAGATACATGCAATGGAGCAACTAAGCCAGAGGACTCCAATACTGAGTACACACAATGGGAGTTTACGCTGTAACAAAAAATCCTGCATGATGCAACAAAGATCCCAAGTGCTGTAACTAAGTCAAATAAATTATGTTTTAAAATATTAATATTTCAAAACTGAATTAGTTTATATTACACTAAAATCAGATACTATTTTGCAACATTTTTAACTTCGCAGACTTTTTTTTTTTTAAACAGAGTTCTGTCGCTTACTGCCACACATCCACCTGAGTCTGCCATAGGTACACAAACTCCCTCCTGTCTACCTCCCCATTGCACTGCTCCAGGTTGCCACAGAGCATCTTTTTGAGATCCCCTAGTACCGTATCATATTCCCCTCCCTCACCCCCATGTCCATAAGACTGTTCTCATGTCTGCCTCTCTACTGCTGCTCTTAGCAAACTCTTTAACATTTGCATTCAATGATTTCAGATTGAACAGAACTGAAACATTTCTTTACTAATGTGTTAAGCTACAAAACTTGACACGTTAATGATAACTCAATTTACTTCCTCTCTGAAGTTTCTTCTGATAAGTTAAACTTTATTTCCTCACCTTAGAAATCAAACAGTATCACAATCAATGTTTATTCTATTATTGAGCACTATACTATCCAATGTGAAACATTATTTGCCAAACTGATTACTAACACACTGAATTGCTCTTTTTAAAATACTCGACAATTTAAAACTTTAATCGAAGAACAGAAATGTTTATTACATACACAAGTATGCTCAAACTTAAGAATATGAGCATTCATATTACTTGTAGCCAGATAATATTTAGATAATATTTCTCTAAGTAATGAAACTAAGTGCTCCTTCTTCCCCAGCATGGTTTCATGCCCATGTGTTTCAGAAACACAACCAAATAAAATCATGCTTTTTGGGGATTTATTGATATTTGAGAAATGTTTAAACCAAGTATAACTGATTTACACTTATCTCAAAAAATTGTGTTACCAAACTCTAACAGCATATAGGCAAATCAAACTAAGATGTCTATCTTCATCCTTAAAGATTAAATTAATGGGTGGAAATAATAGTTAAAAGTCAAATTTTTAGAAATACCTTTATAAAGAAGAAACTCTTCTGACTCAATTTCTTACTTTGAAAGCATAAAAATATCTAAAACACACAAATGTATCTCACTGAAAACTTATGTAATGTACGAACCAATAATTACTTTTACAAAACCGACCTTAATTAAGACATTCTTTTGCTTAAGAGTCATTAATAACTTCATTCAGGTCTCTCCATACTCCATGGAAAATCTACCAATCTAATCTCATACTGCAAAGTTGTCCAAAGTTCAATTCCTATCTTCTTTATAAAGCCTGTGGGATTTATCTGTGCCAGAACATAACCCACAAATATCCAGATCCAGGTCTGTGCTCCAACTTGTACCTCTACATGTAATGTCCTTCCTTCTCCCCCATTTCCAAACAGATCCATTTATTTGAAAGTTTATCACATAGTGCCATTCCTCCAAGAAGGTCTCTAAGACTTCTCTGAGAACTACACTCATTTACTTCTGGAAGCATTTCTTTGTATTTAACTTGGCACTGAACACTTGCCTTACATTAAGAGTATTGTTATTCTTGTACTTCTCCCTATTCACCGTCATATAAGCCTCGAGAGAGAAAGAACTAAAGATCTCATTTAACTTCTGTCTCCTCACCTTAGAAATCAAACAGTATCACAATCAATGTTTATTCTATTATTGAGCACTATACTATCCAATGTGAAACATTATTTGCCAAACTGATTACTAACACACTGAATTGCTCTTTTTAAAATACTCGACAATTTAAAACTTTAATCGAAGAACAGAAATGTTTATTACATACACAAGTATGCTCAAACTTAAGAATATGAGCATTCATATTACTTGTAGCCAGATAATATTTAGATAATATTTCTCTAAGTAATGAAACTAAGTGCTCCTTCTTCCCCAGCATGGTTTCATGCCCATGTGTTTCAGAAACACAACCAAATAAAATCATGCTTTTTGGGGATTTATTGATATTTGAGAAATGTTTAAACCAAGTATAACTGATTTACACTTATCTCAAAAAATTGTGTTACCAAACTCTAACAGCATATAGGCAAATCAAACTAAGATGTCTATCTTCATCCTTAAAGATTAAATTAATGGGTGGAAATAATAGTTAAAAGTCAAATTTTTAGAAATACCTTTATAAAGAAGAAACTCTTCTGACTCAATTTCTTACTTTGAAAGCATAAAAATATCTAAAACACACAAATGTATCTCACTGAAAACTTATGTAATGTACGAACCAATAATTACTTTTACAAAACCGACCTTAATTAAGACATTCTTTTGCTTAAGAGTCATTAATAACTTCATTCAGGTCTCTCCATACTCCATGGAAAATCTACCAATCTAATCTCATACTGCAAAGTTGTCCAAAGTTCAATTCCTATCTTCTTTATAAAGCCTGTGGGATTTATCTGTGCCAGAACATAACCCACAAATATCCAGATCCAGGTCTGTGCTCCAACTTGTACCTCTACATGTAATGTCCTTCCTTCTCCCCCATTTCCAAACAGATCCATTTATTTGAAAGTTTATCACATAGTGCCATTCCTCCAAGAAGGTCTCTAAGACTTCTCTGAGAACTACACTCATTTACTTCTGGAAGCATTTCTTTGTATTTAACTTGGCACTGAACACTTGCCTTACATTAAGAGTATTGTTATTCTTGTACTTCTCCCTATTCACCGTCATATAAGCCTCGAGAGAGAAAGAACTAAAGATCTCATTTAACTTCTGTCTCCTCTCCAGCACTTAACACAATGGCTGGCAAACAACAGATCTATACTCAAAACACTTGATGAATTTTATAAAGGTCACACTACAGTCTTACTGCCTCAAGAGTCAAAGACTCAATGAGAGTACTCACTAAAAGTTTTGTTTCAGATATGATGTAACCCATCTTTTAAATATCCACATATAGTCTCCCATTTCTTAAGACTTTTCTTACAATTCATAACAAGAGAACAGGTTTTCTTTTGCCCTCATGCAATATATTATCAACCCAATAAATCATTACTATTGATACTAAACAAATTATGTTGTTTTTAAAGCAACTTCTCTAAAAGGGTTTTATCTAAGAGAAAAAAACAACATATGTACAAGAAAAAAAAAAAAACACACGTATAGAAATGATCAATTTCTATTTTTGTTTAAATCCTGTACTCTCAAATGTTCACCAAATATAGGCGCTAGACTATAAAATCTCAGCATCATACTTGGCAAAATGAGATGGTAAGAAAACTGTTCAGTAATAACACTCTGAAAGAAATGACCTGCTCAAAAAGTACTGCAAGACTGCTTTCATTTATAGTACCTGAAGAAGTCAAGAGAAAATAACACAGGTTCAAAAGGCTAAATAAAAGCAATTTTATTACTTAAAAACGCATGTAACAGGGCTTCCCCTGGTGGTCCAGTGGGTGGGGACACCGCCTTGCAGTGCAAGGGATGCCGGTTCGAGCCCTGGACTGGGAGGATCCCACGTGCCGCGGAGCGACTGGACCGATGTGTCCAGTTGCCGAGCCAGAGCTCTGGAGCGCATGCGCCCAGAGCTGGCGCTCTGCGACGACAGATGCCACCGTGATGGGAGGCCCACAGGAGCCAAAGAACAAAAAGATGGATGCAAATGGAGAAGTGAAAGACCAATAGAAGTGGCCCGCCCACTCCCCTCTCTCCCCAACCCAACCCCCGCCCAAAATAAATAAATAAATAAATCTTTGAAAAAAAAAAAAACGCATGTAACAAATTAAAAGTTAAAAAGTATTACACAGCAATGGTTCTTTAGAGTTAACACTAAAAGATTCTTTCTAATCAACTTCATCTTCATTTGCTTATGTCTAAGACAGGTGGTAATAAAGTACCTGAAAATATATTTAGTGCCTTAGAATACTACAAAAAGACGAAAGAGAAAATGCTACTGTACTGAATGAAGGCATATACTCAAGGCGCTTGTGAAATTACAACTGGCCCTTACCCTAATTACACTAAATTCTTGTTAATAAGGTTCTATTAAAATGTAAATAATGAGACGTCACTGGTGATCTGGCTATTAAAACTCTGAACTCCCAATACAGGGGGCCTAGGTTCAATCCTTGGTCAGGGAACTACAACCTGCATGTTGCAACTAAGCCCACATGCTGCAACTAAGACCCAACGCAGTGACATAACTTTTAAAAATGTTAATAACAGGGACTTTCCTGGTGGTCCAGTGGTTAAGAATCTATGCTTCTAATGCAGGGGGCCCAGGTCTGATCCCTGGTCAGGGAACTAGATTCCACATGCCACAACTAAGACCCAGTGCAGCCAAATTAACACAAATAAAGCAATAATTAAAAAAAAAAATGTAAATAACAATATTGCTTTTAAAAATAGTTAAGGTCATTTAAGCCTATTTCTCTTAATCACTGGAATATAAACTTATAAACTGTTAATTATTTATTATGGCACGGAGAATATTTACTTTGAAAAATCAATTTACAAAGTAATAAGAGTAAATCTACTCTTAGATTTAGATCAAAATATTCTCTAATTCATACTTGTAACATATTTAAACAGAAGTGCAAGGGATGCCGGTTCGAGCCCTGGACTGGGAGGATCCCACGTGCCGCGGAGCGACTGGACCGATGTGTCCAGTTGCCGAGCCAGAGCTCTGGAGCGCATGCGCCCAGAGCTGGCGCTCTGCGACGACAGATGCCACCGTGATGGGAGGCCCACAGGAGCCAAAGAACAAAAAGATGGATGCAAATGGAGAAGTGAAAGACCAATAG
The DNA here is from genome assembly GCA_022376925.1 of Tragulus kanchil. Lineage (NCBI taxonomy): Eukaryota > Metazoa > Chordata > Mammalia > Artiodactyla > Tragulidae > Tragulus > Tragulus kanchil. The sequence continues at coordinate 46,853,290 of JAIOJX010000029.1, read as the reverse complement.
AAGTGGCCCGCCCACTCCCCTCTCTCCCCAACCCAACCCCCGCCCAAAATAAATAAATAAATAAATCTTTGAAAAAAAAAAAAACGCATGTAACAAATTAAAAGTTAAAAAGTATTACACAGCAATGGTTCTTTAGAGTTAACACTAAAAGATTCTTTCTAATCAACTTCATCTTCATTTGCTTATGTCTAAGACAGGTGGTAATAAAGTACCTGAAAATATATTTAGTGCCTTAGAATACTACAAAAAGACGAAAGAGAAAATGCTACTGTACTGAATGAAGGCATATACTCAAGGCGCTTGTGAAATTACAACTGGCCCTTACCCTAATTACACTAAATTCTTGTTAATAAGGTTCTATTAAAATGTAAATAATGAGACGTCACTGGTGATCTGGCTATTAAAACTCTGAACTCCCAATACAGGGGGCCTAGGTTCAATCCTTGGTCAGGGAACTACAACCTGCATGTTGCAACTAAGCCCACATGCTGCAACTAAGACCCAACGCAGTGACATAACTTTTAAAAATGTTAATAACAGGGACTTTCCTGGTGGTCCAGTGGTTAAGAATCTATGCTTCTAATGCAGGGGGCCCAGGTCTGATCCCTGGTCAGGGAACTAGATTCCACATGCCACAACTAAGACCCAGTGCAGCCAAATTAACACAAATAAAGCAATAATTAAAAAAAAAAATGTAAATAACAATATTGCTTTTAAAAATAGTTAAGGTCATTTAAGCCTATTTCTCTTAATCACTGGAATATAAACTTATAAACTGTTAATTATTTATTATGGCACGGAGAATATTTACTTTGAAAAATCAATTTACAAAGTAATAAGAGTAAATCTACTCTTAGATTTAGATCAAAATATTCTCTAATTCATACTTGTAACATATTTAAACAGAAGTCAGAAGGCATTCTGAAGGCTTTATAACTCTTATTTTAAAGTGTCTCTTCAGTGTAAACCAATACTATATATAAGGTACAACATTAACACTGTAGTTAACAAGGGCATATTGTATCAGACACTGAGCTAAGGATACAAAAATAAAAATTACCCATCATCCTCCAAGATTTGGTTGCAGTTAGATTAAAACTAAGGTGGCATGAGGGTAGGAGAAGGGAAGAGAAGAAAGGCGGCATGAGGGTAGGAGAAGGGAAGGGAAGAAAGAAGAGGGAGAGAGGGAAGTTACTTTTAAATAGAAAGAACACATGTGGAATAGCCCTGACAGTGAAAAAAGCATACACCCAGGAAATAGAGGTAGCATCAAGAAAACTTGACTAATAGGGTCAAATAACACTAATGTTACAAGTTATGCTGTTTCACATAAACTAGACCAATGATGGATTCAATCCTGAAAATATGCAGTCTCAGGTCTAGTTTGATATATAGATAGATACAGATATGTAGCTAGATGAGATTGTTTTTGGTCACACCATAGAGCTTGTGGGATTTCAGTTCCATGACCAGGGACTGAACTGAAGCCCACATCAGTGAGAGCAGAGTCCTAACCACTGGACCACCAGGAATTTCCAGTTTTCTAAACTTTTTTCTTTTCTTAAATCATTTATTTATTTGGTTCCACTGGGTCTTAGTTGTGGCATGTGGGATCTAGTTCCCTGACCAGGGATCGAAGCCAGGCCCCTGCATTGGGAACAAAAGAATCTCAACCACTGGACCACCAGGAAGTTCCTCCAGTTTTCTACTTTTAAACCACTTCTGTAATTTTTGACTAGAGTAACAGCACAGAAAATGCTTATAAATACATCATACTATGGCTTCCTAACTAGAGAAAACCTGCAGAAGCAACCAAGACCCAGCACAGTCATTATAAATAAATAAATCTTTAGGAAAAAAAAAAAAAAAGTACACCATACTAAATAGATTTGATAATTTTAACTGCTAATTTGCTTATTTAGGCAAATAAAACCTTATACATACTACCATACCAGCTAGTAGTCCTTAAATGTCAGTAGCTATTTTTTTTTAATTAATTTTTTAAATTTATTTTTGGCTGTGCTGGGTCTCATTGCTGCATGGGTTCTTCTCTACTTGTGACAAGCAGGGGCTACTCTCTCGTTCTTATGTGTGGGCTTCTCAATGTGGTGTTTCTCTTGTTGCAGATCAGAGTCTAGGCTGTGCGGGCTTCAGTAGTTGTGGCACATAAGCTCAGTAGTTGTGGTACACAACTTTAGCTGCTCTGTGGCATGTGGGATCTTCCCAGATCAGGGATCGAACCTGTGTCTCCTGCACTGGCAGGCGTGTTCGATGCCACTGAGCCACCAAGGAAGCCCTAAATATCAGAGGCCTTGCTTGTTAACTCTGGCAATCTTTCTTGTTCACTTGTGGTTTAGTACCTGAATGGTAATCCTCACCAGCATTCTTACCAGAATAATCCCATGTACAGAGGAGCCTGGTGGGCTACTGTCCCTGGGGTTGCAAAGAATCAGACATGAGTAAGCATGTCTCAGTTCTAGTTTGATATATAGATAGATACAGATATGTAGCTAGATGAGATTGTTTTTGGTCACACCATAGAGCTTGTGGGATTTCAGTTCCATGACCAGGGACTGAACTGAAGCCCACATCAGTGAGAGCAGAGTCCTAACCACTGGACCACCAGGAATTTCCAGTTTTCTAAACTTTTTTCTTTTCTTAAATCATTTATTTATTTGGTTCCACTGGGTCTTAGTTGTGGCATGTGGGATCTAGTTCCCTGACCAGGGATCGAAGCCAGGCCCCTGCATTGGGAACAAAAGAATCTCAACCACTGGACCACCAGGAAGTTCCTCCAGTTTTCTACTTTTAAACCACTTCTGTAATTTTTGACTAGAGTAACAGCACAGAAAATGCTTATAAATACATCATACTATGGCTTCCTAACTAGAGAAAACCTGCAGAAGCAACCAAGACCCAGCACAGTCATTATAAATAAATAAATCTTTAGGAAAAAAAAAAAAAAAGTACACCATACTAAATAGATTTGATAATTTTAACTGCTAATTTGCTTATTTAGGCAAATAAAACCTTATACATACTACCATACCAGCTAGTAGTCCTTAAATGTCAGTAGCTATTTTTTTTTAATTAATTTTTTAAATTTATTTTTGGCTGTGCTGGGTCTCATTGCTGCATGGGTTCTTCTCTACTTGTGACAAGCAGGGGCTACTCTCTCGTTCTTATGTGTGGGCTTCTCAATGTGGTGTTTCTCTTGTTGCAGATCAGAGTCTAGGCTGTGCGGGCTTCAGTAGTTGTGGCACATAAGCTCAGTAGTTGTGGTACACAACTTTAGCTGCTCTGTGGCATGTGGGATCTTCCCAGATCAGGGATCGAACCTGTGTCTCCTGCACTGGCAGGCGTGTTCGATGCCACTGAGCCACCAAGGAAGCCCTAAATATCAGAGGCCTTGCTTGTTAACTCTGGCAATCTTTCTTGTTCACTTGTGGTTTAGTACCTGAATGGTAATCCTCACCAGCATTCTTACCAGAATAATCCCATGTACAGAGGAGCCTGGTGGGCTAGTGTCCCTGGGGTTGCAAAGAATCAGACATGAGTAAGCATGCATGCACCTTAATGAAACTATGTTTAAAATGTATCTAGTATAATCACTGTTGAAGTTTGGAATAAAACACTCATACTGCAAACTGTTTTCACCATGATCAATTACAAAATGAGATGTACCAGAGACACCTCACAGTGAAAATAAAATGCTAACCACTAGGCCAGGTTTACACTAACATATACATGATCCAATTTAGCTCACCATCTTTCCCTGGCTGAGCATCATTAGTATAATGCTTTGTAACTTGGCACAAACACAACAAACAAAATCTAAACACAGCAACAAACTCCCAAGGGATTACTTGGCTATAAAACAGTCCATTAGAAGTCAACATAAAATTCACTAATGTACAAGAATTCCCAGTTAGAAGAATACCACAGAAAATGCAACACTGCTAAGGAGTTCTATGTGAAGTGAATTTACAATTTAGAGGGGAGAAAAATCCCTCTGGTTCAGCATGAAGTAGATTATAAGGTAACAAATGAGAAGACTATTGCAATAACCCAGGTAAGAAATGAAAACATGGATTAAGGCAGTAATGGCAATAGTGTTGATAAAGGGCAGACAAATGTAAGACTTAGAACAAAAAAATCAAGGAAAACTTGCAGGTTTCTAGAAAAAACAATGATAGCAGTACATTCTCCAAGGCAAGGAAAACCTAATTTAGGGATGAGGGAATTGAGAAGTAGCAGAAAAGTTAATTTCAACATAATCAACTCCTACAGCAACTATCTGATCAGCTTCTAGTCCTACCTCACTCACCCCCAGACTTACTCAAAATTCTCTCCCCCATTCACACAGCTGTACTAAGAGCAACCATGTTACAATGAAACCTAGAGTGTGATATTATCCCTAAGGGACAACTGACAGGGAAAGTCTGCTAAAGCTAGGCCAATGTGCAGAACCCACCTGTCTTAGTTAAATATCTATCTATATATGTAAGTGTGTGTGTATACACACACGTATGTATATACATACACATGCACATCCACATCCATATACACAGATACATTTACATACAAACAAAAAATACCCTGCAGCCACCACAGTAAATAGGACTTTGTAACTAACTGTTCAACCTTAAGGCAATCCTCAGACTGAAGTATGCACTAAGGGCCATCTGATGTGCTAAGACAGAAGTTGACAAACTAGGCTTATACCCTGATGAAATCAAAATTGAAGGAGGCACCTGTACCCCAATGTTCATTGCAGCTCTCTAGACAATAGCTAGAACACGAAGCAACCTAGATGTCCATCAACGAATGTACCCCAATGTTCATTGCAGCTCTCTAACCACTAGGCCAGGTTTACACTACCATGATCCAATTTAGCTCACCATCTTTCCCTGGCTGAGCATCATTAGTATAATGCTTTGTAACTTGGCACAAACACAACAAACAAAATCTAAACACAGCAACAAACTCCCAAGGGATTACTTGGCTATAAAACAGTCCATTAGAAGTCAACATAAAATTCACTAATGTACAAGAATTCCCAGTTAGAAGAATACCACAGAAAATGCAACACTGCTAAGGAGTTCTATGTGAAGTGAATTTACAATTTAGAGGGGAGAAAAATCCCTCTGGTTCAGCATGAAGTAGATTATAAGGTAACAAATGAGAAGACTATTGCAATAACCCAGGTAAGAAATGAAAACATGGATTAAGGCAGTAATGGCAATAGTGTTGATAAAGGGCAGACAAATGTAAGACTTAGAACAAAAAAATCAAGGAAAACTTGCAGGTTTCTAGAAAAAACAATGATAGCAGTACATTCTCCAAGGCAAGGAAAACCTAATTTAGGGATGAGGGAATTGAGAAGTAGCAGAAAAGTTAATTTCAACATAATCAACTCCTACAGCAACTATCTGATCAGCTTCTAGTCCTACCTCACTCACCCCCAGACTTACTCAAAATTCTCTCCCCCATTCACACAGCTGTACTAAGAGCAACCATGTTACAATGAAACCTAGAGTGTGATATTATCCCTAAGGGACAACTGACAGGGAAAGTCTGCTAAAGCTAGGCCAATGTGCAGAACCCACCTGTCTTAGTTAAATATCTATCTATATATGTAAGTGTGTGTGTATACACACACGTATGTATATACATACACATGCACATCCACATCCATATACACAGATACATTTACATACAAACAAAAAATACCCTGCAGCCACCACAGTAAATAGGACTTTGTAACTAACTGTTCAACCTTAAGGCAATCCTCAGACTGAAGTATGCACTAAGGGCCATCTGATGTGCTAAGACAGAAGTTGACAAACTAGGCTTATACCCTGATGAAATCAAAATTGAAGGAGGCACCTGTACCCCAATGTTCATTGCAGCTCTCTAGACAATAGCTAGAACACGAAGCAACCTAGATGTCCATCAACGAATGAATGGATAAAAAAACTCTGGTACATATACACAATGGAATGCTACACAGCTGTAAAAAGAAATGCAGAAGAATCAGTCCTGATGAGGTGGATGGATCTAGAACCTATTATAAAAAGTGAAATAAGTCAAAAAGAGAAAGACAAGTACAGCATACTAACACAAGTATACGGAATCTAGTAAGATAACACACGCAGTGAAGCAATGGAAAAACAGACATGGACAACAGACATATGGACATTGTGAGGAATGAACAGTGGGTGGGAGGCATAAAGGGAGAAAAATGGAAACGTATACTATCATATGCGAAAAAGATACCTATTGTCATTGTGCTGTGGGAATAGGGGATCCCGCAGGGGTGCTATGCAATGGCCTGGAAGGGTGGGGTAGGGGGGACTGGGAGGGGACCAGGGATATACGTATGACTAATCTGGGAACATACGTATCTGTAAACAACAAAACTCTGCGAAAGTAAAAAGTATAAAGAAGCGGACACACGTTTTCAAGGCCACACAGTAAACACCTGGTTCTGCAGGCACACAGTGAGGACTATCAACTCTGTCACTGTAGCAGCAAAAGCACTTATGAACTATACATCAACAAATGCGTGTGCTGTCTGTGCTCCAATAAAACTTTATTCATGGACACTGAATTCTGAGTTTCCTATAATTCCTACATACCAAAAAATTCTTTTGATTCTTTTCCCCGCGATTTAAAAAAATGTAAAAACCACTAGCAGCTCTCAGGCCATACAAAAGCAGGCAGCACTGGGCCTAAACAACCCATGTCAATCCTTGTGCTAAGGCAACACAGAGTTGCCTTCTCCTAAAATTCTTTGAAACACTTTCTAAGCATAAGCCTCAACTTATGACAACAGAAAAGGAAAATCTTTCTAGTGGACGAACTGAAAATCTTCATTTGGCTCACCAAAGAACTCACTTCATTAAGTCAACAAATGAAGGCCCACATAATTTGCTGGCTCTATCATTCACCTTAAAATGTACCTGTCAAGCAAGACATGGTGTACATTTGGGAACAATAACATCCTCTCCCTTCCCTTCCTTAGAGTTTTAGTTATTTTTCCTTCCTGCCACTGTGTATCAAGTTATGTTAGTGATACTTAAATTTAGCATGTAGTCTACAATTTTCAGACATGTGACAAAGAGTATCTAGGCCTGATTAACAAAGAGTATCATCTTTAGAATCTGGACTCAGAGAACAATGACCTCTGATGTAGTAAGCAGATATGATTTGGGTTGTTTACAGAGCAGAGATGAGAGTGTCTGCTGGTATACATAGTGAGATTATGTTAAAGAAAACATGCAGGCCCACAGCCAAAGCTGTGATCCAGAGCGTTCTTGAGAATTGAGAATAAGAATCAGGTCAGTCTCTCTGATGACAGAAGGTGTAAGATTTAAAATTCAAAAGCAGTATTAAAAGTCGACCTGTGGTAAAGAGAACTAACTGAACACACAAAGAGAATCTTTTAGAAAAAAAAAGAAAAGTTATTTTGTGAGGCTAAAGAGATACTCCTGATCACATACGGAGCCCATGGATCCAGCTGTTCCTGACTTCCAGCTGTCCTCCAATGGCTTGATTGCCTTTTTGAGAATTCATAGGATACCCGTATGTTTCCAATAAATTCTTCTTTTTTGCTTAAGTTAGGTATGTGTCACTTTCCTGACTAAAACAAGCCACCTATTGGACAATCTAAAGAGGGATATTCAGTTGGAAACGTTCTGGTGAGTTTAAAACACTTAAAAGATGATAGCTACAGCAATAAAAATGGATGAAATCACCCAGAAGAGTGAACACAGAAGGTAAAGATGAAAATTCATGTACTAAGAAAGGCAGGAAAGGGGCAGAGTCATAAAAGTCAAGAAAAAGAAAACAGTAACAAGGAGACAATGGTGAACAATATCAAGTACAGAAAGAGCTAAAGGAGTTAAGCAATGACCATTTGACAACCCAGGAGTTACAAGCAGCCTTGGTAAAAAACCCAGGAGTTACAAGACTCACTTCATTAAGTCAACAAATGAAGGCCCACATAATTTGCTGGCTCTATCATTCACCTTAAAATGTACCTGTCAAGCAAGACATGGTGTACATTTGGGAACAATAACATCCTCTCCCTTCCCTTCCTTAGAGTTTTAGTTATTTTTCCTTCCTGCCACTGTGTATCAAGTTATGTTAGTGATACTTAAATTTAGCATGTAGTCTACAATTTTCAGACATGTGACAAAGAGTATCTAGGCCTGATTAACAAAGAGTATCATCTTTAGAATCTGGACTCAGAGAACAATGACCTCTGATGTAGTAAGCAGATATGATTTGGGTTGTTTACAGAGCAGAGATGAGAGTGTCTGCTGGTATACATAGTGAGATTATGTTAAAGAAAACATGCAGGCCCACAGCCAAAGCTGTGATCCAGAGCGTTCTTGAGAATTGAGAATAAGAATCAGGTCAGTCTCTCTGATGACAGAAGGTGTAAGATTTAAAATTCAAAAGCAGTATTAAAAGTCGACCTGTGGTAAAAGAGAACTAACTGAACACACAAAGAGAATCTTTTAGAAAAAAAAAGAAAAGTTATTTTGTGAGGCTAAAGAGATACTCCTGATCACATACGGAGCCCATGGATCCAGCTGTTCCTGACTTCCAGCTGTCCTCCAATGGCTTGATTGCCTTTTTGAGAATTCATAGGATACCCGTATGTTTCCAATAAATTCTTCTTTTTTGCTTAAGTTAGGTATGTGTCACTTTCCTGACTAAAACAAGCCACCTATTGGACAATCTAAAGAGGGATATTCAGTTGGAAACGTTCTGGTGAGTTTAAAACACTTAAAAGATGATAGCTACAGCAATAAAAATGGATGAAATCACCCAGAAGAGTGAACACAGAAGGTAAAGATGAAAATTCATGTACTAAGAAAGGCAGGAAAGGGGCAGAGTCATAAAAGTCAAGAAAAAGAAAACAGTAACAAGGAGACAATGGTGAACAATATCAAGTACAGAAAGAGCTAAAGGAGTTAAGCAATGACCATACAATTTGACAACCCAGGAGTTACAAGCAGCCTTGGTAAAAGCAATTTCACTGGGATGCTAGGATGTGAAGCCAGGCTGACAGTTTAAGAATACACAGGAAGTACACAACTATACCTACGAAGTATTCTTTCCATTAAACAAAAAAATATTCAAGCCTGAACTGGACCAAGCTTCTAGACATACTACCAATTTACAAGAAAAACAGTGGACACGTTACATGAAACCATAGGGATGTAATCAGCAAAATCCATACTGTGAGAAATCTCATGAGCATAGGCTTAGTTTCTTTAACACTAAATTTGCATAGGAATAAAAACTAAAAGACAGTAAGGAACTCACTGAGGAAGAAAAGAGGGTTGAGACACACATCAGTCCAATATAACGTATGAATCTCATTCGGATCCTAATTCAGACAAATTGTTAAAACAAAGCAAAAACTGCAATAAGGGAAATTTGAACACTAAGTAGAATATGTGATGATATTAAGGAATTAGTATTACCCTTTTTAGTAAAATCTTAAATTGGATTATTGCTTTAGTTCTTAGAGACACACAATAAAATAGTATAAACGGTCTTTGTTCTACTAGTCTTCCCTGATTGTGCTTGAAGTCATTCGGCATGCTACAGTTCCACAGTTAATGCATAACAAATAACTATTATTAAGAGAGATACAAAGTTATACAACAATTCAAAGGAGACAGGTCACAATTAGGATAGAGTGGGGAGTCAAGCAACACTGAAGGCAACAGTATTTACACTGTGCCTTAAAAGATGGTGAAATGTTAACAGATAGTAATAAGAGAGGAAAAGTGATATTCCAGATGGAAGAAATGATAGCAACTGGAAAGAAGTGGGAAGGCCTATCAATGAAGAGTACTGACTGGACTCACTTTTCCATAAAATAGTCCCTATCCAGATGATCACAAAAAGGAAAAGTCAAAGTGAGATATCACAACCCATAGGGCAGCTCACTGGGAGATTGATTCAGGCTCAAAGCAGCTCCAGGAAGCCCAGTTCCAGGACACATCATGGAAGTATCTGGGTAGTCAAACCATACTGGCTTCCCAGAGCAATCTATTCATGTCAATCTCTAAGTGTGTGGAGTTACTACAAGTAGGGGTGCTTTTCTTAAATCAAAAGGAAAAGGTAGCAAGGTAACAAATCAGGTTAGATTTAAGCAGTTTTTAGTCACTTAATATACCTTATTTCACATTAACTGAGACTGGAAAACACCATCCCAAATCAAATATAATTTTTCCAATTTATCAGAGGAAATAAAAAAGAAAGTGGGAACAGCATAATGAAGACTTGAGGTTCAAAAGCTGGAAAACTTTTACATTATACAGAAAAGGGCTTCCCTGGTGGTCCAGTGGGTAAGGACACTGCCTTGCAGTGCAAGGGGCGCCAGTTTGATCCCTGGTCTGGGAAGATCCCACATGCCGCGGAGCGGCTGGACTGATGTGTCCAATCACCGAGTCCGAGCTCTGGAGCACATGCACCCAGAGCCGGTGCTCTGTGACAACAGAGGCCACAGCGATGGGAGGCCCACCCGGGCCAAAGAACAAATATGGATGAAAATGGACAAATGAAAGACAAATAGAAGTGGCCCGCCTGCTCCCCTCCCTCCTCACCCACCCCCACCAAAATAAATAAATAAATAAATCTTTACATTATACAGAAAAGTTTTTATACTAAGAAACCTGAAGAACAGAGTTGAAATAAAAAATAAAATCTACCATATGATCCAGCAATCACACTCTTGAACATAAACCGTAATCCAAAATGATACATGTGCCTCATGCTCATTGCAACACTATTTATAATAGCCAAGGGCTTCCCTGGTGGTCCAGTGGGTAAGAACACTGCCTTGCAGTGCAAGGGGCGCCGGTTCGATCCCTGGCCTGGGAAGATCCCACGTGCCACGGAGCCGCTGGACCGATGTGTCCAATGACTGAGCCAAAACTCTGGAGCGCATGCGCCCAGAGCCAGTGCTCTGCGACAACAGAGGCCACTGCAATGGGGGGCCCACACGGGCCAAAAACAAAGATGGATGAAAATAGACAAATGAAAGTCCAATAGAAGTGACCCACCTGCTCCCCTCCCTACCCACCCGTCTCCCACCAAAATAAATAAATAAATAAATCTTTATAAGAGCCAAGATATGGAAACAACCTAAATGTCCATTGACAGATGAATGGATAAAGAAGATGTGGTGCATATATACAACAGAATGCTTAGTCATAAAAAAGAACGAAATAATAACCATTTGCAGCAACATGATAGCAACTACAGATTATCATTCTAGGTGAAGTAAGTCAGAAAGAGAAAGGCAAACATCATATATAGCTTATATGTGGAATTTAAACTTTGGCACAAATAAACCTATCTACAAAACAGAAACAGACTCAAAAGACAGACAGAACAGATTTGTGGTTGGAGGAGGGGCAGTTACAGTGGGGGACGGACTGGGAGATTAGGGTTAGCAGATGCAAACAAATAATATAAACAGTGGATAAACAAGGTCCTACTGTATAACAAAGAACTATATTCCATATCTTGGGATAAACCATAATGGAAAATATAAAAAGAGAATGTATATATGTGTATAATTGAGTCACCGCTTACAGCAGAAATTAATACAACATACTTCGATAAAAAATAAATTTAAACAACTAAAAAATTCAAGTCAACCATTTTTATAATACACACTGCACTTCTATGTCACTGTCCAGGTGTGCCTTCATTTGATACTTAAGAATACCTCTTTTATTTTTAAGAAAAATATTATGAAGAGAAGGCCTCATACATTTTGGACTCCATTCTAAACCAGTAGATGGCCACAAAAGAAGAAACACCTGTTTTCTTTGTTCCTCTCAGGTACACATAAAACCATGACATTTACCTTAATCCTTAAGAACACAAGACACATAATTTTAGAAAGCTTCACTTCTATCATCTCCTGTAGCTGATAGTTACTTTTTCCCCATCAAATACTGGTCACTTCCTCACATGGTTCTTTTAGGAGTACCCTTTCGTGAAATCTTGGGTTGTATATCATATTTAACCTAATAACCATACAAAATATTGAGGGGGACACAGGTATAAAGATAGTTCTTGCTCTAAAGATACAACAGACCTATAAAAAATCACAATAAAAGCAAAATGCATCAGCTGTCACAAAGAGGGTACATTTCAAGAGCAGACAGAAGGAAATGTACCTTATCTGACAAGCAGAAACTGAATCTGAATGAAAATATGCTATCTTTAAGAATTCTTAATTACACAGTTTCAGAGCACTGTAGAATCACCTTTACACCTCAAAACCATTTAGATAAGATGAAGATGTCAAAAAGAATGCTTAGTCATAAAAAAGAACGAAATAATAACCATTTGCAGCAACATGATAGCAACTACAGATTATCATTCTAGGTGAAGTAAGTCAGAAAGAGAAAGGCAAACATCATATATAGCTTATATGTGGAATTTAAACTTTGGCACAAATAAACCTATCTACAAAACAGAAACAGACTCAAAAGACAGACAGAACAGATTTGTGGTTGGAGGAGGGGCAGTTACAGTGGGGGACGGACTGGGAGATTAGGGTTAGCAGATGCAAACAAATAATATAAACAGTGGATAAACAAGGTCCTACTGTATAACAAAGAACTATATTCCATATCTTGGGATAAACCATAATGGAAAATATAAAAAGAGAATGTATATATGTGTATAATTGAGTCACCGCTTACAGCAGAAATTAATACAACATACTTCGATAAAAAATAAATTTAAACAACTAAAAAATTCAAGTCAACCATTTTTATAATACACACTGCACTTCTATGTCACTGTCCAGGTGTGCCTTCATTTGATACTTAAGAATACCTCTTTTATTTTTAAGAAAAATATTATGAAGAGAAGGCCTCATACATTTTGGACTCCATTCTAAACCAGTAGATGGCCACAAAAGAAGAAACACCTGTTTTCTTTGTTCCTCTCAGGTACACATAAAACCATGACATTTACCTTAATCCTTAAGAACACAAGACACATAATTTTAGAAAGCTTCACTTCTATCATCTCCTGTAGCTGATAGTTACTTTTTCCCCATCAAATACTGGTCACTTCCTCACATGGTTCTTTTAGGAGTACCCTTTCGTGAAATCTTGGGTTGTATATCATATTTAACCTAATAACCATACAAAATATTGAGGGGGACACAGGTATAAAGATAGTTCTTGCTCTAAAGATACAACAGACCTATAAAAAATCACAATAAAAAGCAAAATGCATCAGCTGTCACAAAGAGGGTACATTTCAAGAGCAGACAGAAGGAAATGTACCTTATCTGACAAGCAGAAACTGAATCTAACCAGAAATTATGCTAACTTTAAGAATTCTTAATTACACAGTTTCAAAGCACTGTAGAATCACCTTTACACCTCAAAATTGTAGACCATTTTTCAATGAACACTGCTAAGCTTTTTTTTAACCAAAAGGTAAAGGTCTGGTCATTCACAAACATCCTATTGTGTCCCCATTTGACACAGAGTTTTACTTAAAGCAAAATCTGCCTACTGTTCCTGTAGAGCTAACAAAAACCATAGTCGTGAGCCTGTAAGCCACCACAAACTGAATGAAACTGCTGCTGTTAAAAATATATATAAATACAATTTTTAAAATTACTTCAGATAACTTAAAGGTAAAGGAAAATTTAAAATAATTTCTAAAGATTTTTAAAAAAAATATTTGGAGACTGTTAAGAGGCAGAAAGTAAAACCTGAGCAATTTAAAGAAGACAGCTTTGTTAAAAACCAGATGGCCACTTGCCAACACTTCTTCATGAACATAAGACCAAAGATAATTCTAGGCAAGATTCACAGACCACAGAGGCTCTTTATTAAATACAAAATTAAGAAAGTTCTCATAAATATCTCAATTTTAGTAAGTTTAAAGGACAGTTAAATAAAAGGGACACTTTACAAAGCTTTGCAGAATCAATACTGGAAACAAAGCTTTGCGCTTTTAACATCTGAGCCCTCAAACACAGGACACATTTTAATTGTCACTCTTATAAACATCCTATTCACAAGCAACAAGAGCCTAGATTCCGTCAGGAAAAATAGGTCTAACTGGAAAAGGGAATGGCCTTAGTTTAAAACCTCCAACAGGCTAGCAGAAAATCGCATTACTTTTTCCCCATCAAATACTGGTCACTTCCTCACATGGTTCTTTTAGGAGTACCCTTTCGTGAAATCTTGGGTTGTATATCATATTTAACCTAATAACCATACAAAATATTGAGGGGGACACAGGTATAAAGATAGTTCTTGCTCTAAAGATACAACAGACCTATAAAAAATCACAATAAAAAGCAAAATGCATCAGCTGTCACAAAGAGGGTACATTTCAAGAGCAGACAGAAGGAAATGTACCTTATCTGACAAGCAGAAACTGAATCTAAAAAGAAATTATGCTAACTTTAAGAATTCTTAATTACACAGTTTCAAAGCACTGTAGAATCACCTTTACACCTCAAAATTGTAGACCATTTTTCAATGAACACTGCTAAGCTTTTTTTTAACCAAAAGGTAAAGGTCTGGTCATTCACAAACATCCTATTGTGTCCCCATTTGACACAGAGTTTTACTTAAAGCAAAATCTGCCTACTGTTCCTGTAGAGCTAACAAAAACCATAGTCGTGAGCCTGTAAGCCACCACAAACTGAATGAAACTGCTGCTGTTAAAAATATATATAAATACAATTTTTAAAATTACTTCAGATAACTTAAAGGTAAAGGAAAATTTAAAATAATTTCTAAAGATTTTTAAAAAAAATATTTGGAGACTGTTAAGAGGCAGAAAGTAAAACCTGAGCAATTTAAAGAAGACAGCTTTGTTAAAAACCAGATGGCCACTTGCCAACACTTCTTCATGAACATAAGACCAAAGATAATTCTAGGCAAGATTCACAGACCACAGAGGCTCTTTATTAAATACAAAATTAAGAAAGTTCTCATAAATATCTCAATTTTAGTAAGTTTAAAGGACAGTTAAATAAAAGGGACACTTTACAAAGCTTTGCAGAATCAATACTGGAAACAAAGCTTTGCGCTTTTAACATCTGAGCCCTCAAACACAGGACACATTTTAATTGTCACTCTTATAAACATCCTATTCACAAGCAACAAGAGCCTAGATTCCGTCAGGAAAAATAGGTCTAACTGGAAAAGGGAATGGCCTTAGTTTAAAACCTCCAACAGGCTAGCAGAAAATCGCACCGTTCTGAATTGCAAGTGTCTGTGAGAACCAGAAATGGAACGCTTAGTCTTAGGCTGTGAACTCCATACGCGAGCATTTCACATTTGTATCTTCAACTTCCTATAAATGATACCGTTTGTTAAAGAAAAGCCAATAAGAATACTCTTCAAACTCCTATATCCCATGATCCATCCTCAAAGAGTGGAAGGAACAGCAAAGTGGAAGGAACAAAGCACTGACGTCAATTACACGATTAACCCCGGTCACAGGCAGCTGGAGGGAAGGCCTACACATCCATACCCATATACCAGCTACGGGAGTAACTCGCTAGCAGACCGATTCAGAAGTTACGGGGGATTATCAAGTATTACACCCCCATATCCCCATTTTTAGTCAATCCCCTTCGGCAGTCGAAGGCGAAAATTTTTTTTGGCGGGGGGGGGTGGAAGAGGGAGGACGTGCGCAGGATCGCGAGAAGGAAAGCGAGAACTAGTAGCGTAAGGATAGCCAGAACCTAAGCCTGTTTTCTCTAGAAAATAACTTGAAATTGAGGACGGTATTAAAAAAGTAACAAATCGGTCGATGATCCATTTCTGAGGGAAGGAATGGATTAATAAGGGGCGAAAGGGGAAAGGAGACGCGGTGACAAGATGGAATTCTGGGAATTTTTGGTAGGACTGGGTTAGCTGTTTTAATTAATTTCTTCTTCTTTTTTTTAAGAGTCGGGGGTGGAAGGCGAAAACGAGCGAAGAAGCCGGCTCGCGCAGCCGGAGGCGGGCAGGCCTCTCCGAGCCCCGAGGCGGACCCTGGCCTCCCCTCCCCCCACTCGCTCGCCGCGGCCGGCCCGGCCCTCCGTCCGTCCGTCGCCTCTTCTCACCTCCAGTCCGGGCTCCGCTAGGCCCGAACCATTTCCCGGCTGTGGCAGAGGCGGCGCCGAGCCTGCACCTTCCCGGGACGCGCACTCGAGCCCGCCGAAGGGGCGGCGACAGGCGGCCAAGGGCGAGGAGCTCCGGGCGGCGGCGAGGGTTCGAGACGTCTCGAAAAGCGCAGGCGGCGGCGACACACCTCACACAGCACGGGCGGAGGGCCCGCCCCGCTCCATGACGGTCGGGTCTAGCCCCCCGACGGCCGGCTGCGGCGGCGGGCGCGGGCCGACGAGGACCTGGCACCGGGCTCCCCCGCCCCGTCCGCTGGCGACGGCAGCTCGACTACCGCAGCCAGGACTGTGACTGACGCAGCGGCCGCGCCACCCATGTGACCGGCGCCGGGTGGCGGGGGGGGAGGGGGGGCGAGCGTCACGTGACGGCGCCGCGCCCCTCCCCGCCAGGAGAGCGGAGCGCCGCGAGGCCTGCGGCGCCGGGAGGGGACGCTGGGGTGGTGACGTGCGCGGCGGTCGGGCCCGAAGACCCCGAGCGGGCCGGGCGCTGGCGTTCGGGGGCCCGGGCCTGAGCGCCGAGCCACGGGGCGCGCTGGGCAGGACCCGGCCCGCACCCTTCGGCGCTCGCGGTCTCCGGCGCCCGGCCGCTCGGGAGGTTCGGAAGGGCGGGGCCGGGCCGGGCCGGATCTACCGGTTCTGGGGCTCGGGAGCGCCGTCTGCCGCCCCTCCTGGGGGTGTGGCCGGAGCCCGCAGACCCTCGGCCCGGCGCTGACGTCCTACCCCGGTCGGTCCCAGGCCCTCCACTGCTCCGGCTGGAAAGGGAAGTCGGCTGCGAATGACTGTGCGGGGGACCGCCTGGAATCGCGCTCGAACTTCTCCCACGAAACCAAGCCGGCCGCTTTTTTTTCTTTTGGTCATCTCAACATCTACCACGAATACTTTTTTTCAAGATATCCCAAGCACTTGCCTTCAGTTCTTCACATCCGTGCCAGTCAGGGCAAGCTGTAATTTAAT
The DNA here is from genome assembly GCA_022376925.1 of Tragulus kanchil. Lineage (NCBI taxonomy): Eukaryota > Metazoa > Chordata > Mammalia > Artiodactyla > Tragulidae > Tragulus > Tragulus kanchil. The sequence continues at coordinate 46,836,135 of JAIOJX010000029.1, read as the reverse complement.
TGAGAACAAAGTCATAGTTACAGCCTAGAGCGGATTTTCAAAGCATCTCATAGGACCCAGTACGGTAACTATTCCCGAGAAAGTATTCTGGGTTCGTTATTTGGAAAACACTTTATAATTTCCAGCTTCTTGTTTTCTTTCCGCTAAGGGGCTTCATAAAGCTGGGTATTTTTGTTGTTGTTTATCTTTCCCTTTCTACTTGTTTTGAAGGAAGCAAAGTATTTTTTTTAAATAAAATTCAAGGATTTAAAGGAACTTTATGGTAAACTATTGAAAATGTGCATATCAAAATCTGTTTATTAGCCCTAAAAGCTGGTAATACGTCAGCATCGTTATTTTTTATTTATAAAATTCTGAAGTGACCACATATATATATATATTTTTTTTTACCACATATATTTTTAAGCTAAGTTATTTATATAGATCTTACCTATGTATACATATGTAAATTAGGAAATGTAGTCATAGAAAACCCAAAATGAATTATGACAAAGTAGACTGAAAAATAACAGACATTCCTATCTCTGTCCTTCAATTATTCCAGTTCTGTAAGCAGTCGCTTATACTATAGCCTATTACATAGTCTTCCCAGGGCGTGTCATAAATATATATTAAAATACACTTACAAAAATAAAATGCACTTACATGTAACATACTGTATATACTGTTCTTTTCCTCACTTAAAATATCCTGGATATCTACCCATGTCACGACATAAAGAACTGCCTCAGTCTTCCTAAGGGCAGGATAGTATTTCATTATATGGAAATATAATCATTTAATCAGTCCCTTATAGATGGAGATTTACATTGCTGTTAAGCCATTACTAAATTACAAACTTAAGCTGCAACTAATAACCTCACAAGATAGACAACTATATCGGAAACTCATCAGACCACAGTCTTTAGATGGAAAAGTATTTTCAGTTTGAATGCTTGTGTGCTCAGTCCTTAAGGCATGCCCGACTCTTTGGGACTCCATGGACTGAGGAGCCTACAGGCTCCTCAGTCCATGGGATTCTCCAGACAAGAATACTGGAGTGGGTTGCCATTTCCTCCTCCAAGGAATCTTTCCCATCCTGGGATTGAACCTGAGTCAAAAATATAAAAATGGAAAAACAGAGGCTTCCCTGGTGGTCTAGGCGGAGACACAGGTTTGAACTCTGATGGGGAGAATCCCATATGCCACAGGGCAGCTAAGCCCCTGAGCCGCAATTACTGAGCCCTGGAAAGAAGAGTAGGCGCTGCACTCTACAGCTAGAGAAACCCCACCCAAGAGGAGCACCAGCTCTCTACAACTGGAGAAAACCCTAGCGCATCAATGAAGACCCAGCGCAGCCACAAACAAGTCAATAAATAAATTTTCTAAACAACTGTTTTTAACAATAAAACTTAGATGCAGTTAAATTTATCCTTTTCAGTGCGTGATTCTGTGAGTTCTGACAAGTACACACAGCTCTGTGACCACCCCTAATCAAGATACAGAACGTTTCCTTTATTTACTCCTAATCATTCCCTCTTGCTCTTTTGTCATGGGCCCCTTACCTCAACACCAGGTCCTGACAACCACTGATTTTTCATTTCCCAGATCTCTGTCCTTCAATTATTCCAGTTCTGTAAGCAGTCGCTTATACTATAGCCTATTACATAGTCTTCCCAGGGCGTGTCATAAATATATATTAAAATACACTTACAAAAATAAAATGCACTTACATGTAACATACTGTATATACTGTTCTTTTCCTCACTTAAAATATCCTGGATATCTACCCATGTCACGACATAAAGAACTGCCTCAGTCTTCCTAAGGGCAGGATAGTATTTCATTATATGGAAATATAATCATTTAATCAGTCCCTTATAGATGGAGATTTACATTGCTGTTAAGCCATTACTAAATTACAAACTTAAGCTGCAACTAATAACCTCACAAGATAGACAACTATATCGGAAACTCATCAGACCACAGTCTTTAGATGGAAAAGTATTTTCAGTTTGAATGCTTGTGTGCTCAGTCCTTAAGGCATGCCCGACTCTTTGGGACTCCATGGACTGAGGAGCCTACAGGCTCCTCAGTCCATGGGATTCTCCAGACAAGAATACTGGAGTGGGTTGCCATTTCCTCCTCCAAGGAATCTTTCCCATCCTGGGATTGAACCTGAGTCAAAAATATAAAAATGGAAAAACAGAGGCTTCCCTGGTGGTCTAGGCGGAGACACAGGTTTGAACTCTGATGGGGAGAATCCCATATGCCACAGGGCAGCTAAGCCCCTGAGCCGCAATTACTGAGCCCTGGAAAGAAGAGTAGGCGCTGCACTCTACAGCTAGAGAAACCCCACCCAAGAGGAGCACCAGCTCTCTACAACTGGAGAAAACCCTAGCGCATCAATGAAGACCCAGCGCAGCCACAAACAAGTCAATAAATAAATTTTCTAAACAACTGTTTTTAACAATAAAACTTAGATGCAGTTAAATTTATCCTTTTCAGTGCGTGATTCTGTGAGTTCTGACAAGTACACACAGCTCTGTGACCACCCCTAATCAAGATACAGAACGTTTCCTTTATTTACTCCTAATCATTCCCTCTTGCTCTTTTGTCATGGGCCCCTTACCTCAACACCAGGTCCTGACAACCACTGATGTGCTTTCTGTGCCTATACTTTTACCTTTTCCAGAATATCTCACTAACAGAATCATACAGTAAGTAGCCTTTTTAAATCTGGCTTCCTTCACTTAGCATGTATCTTTGATATGTATATTTGGTATGTATCTTTTGTTATTGTATATCTCAGTAATTTATCCCTTTTTATCGCTGAGTAGTATTCTCATACTAGAACACAGACTGTATAGACATTCATCAGTTGAAGAGCATTTGGGTTGTTTCTAGTTTTTAATGATTATAAATAAAGTTTAAATAAACATCCATGTACAATGTTGCATTCAGGTTTTAGATTTTCTGAAAGACACTTTTAGACATAGGAATTGCTAAGTCATAAATATACCTACATAAATATGATTCTGTTATTTTTTTTATTTATTTAAGTTTTGAGGCAAGTAAAGTTTATTAGGGTGGGGGAAGGGAGAGTCTCTTCCAGAACAGCAAGCCGGCTGTTCTCTTAAGGGAGAATCGAGGTTGTTAAAGTGGAAGACACCGCTAGAACAGCGGGTCAGCTCAAAGGAGACCCGATCCTAAGCAGGAGTCTTTGACCCATTTTATAACTAAGGTCTAAGGAGTGGCATAGGGTCTTGAGGATCATTGCTGATTGGATGGTCTGCTGGGTGGGGTAGTGATGACTACAGCATGATGGAAAGACAGTAGGGTCCAAGGAGTGGCAGAGGGCTCTTAAGGATTGGGCAGTGTAGCAGAGCCTGGAGGAGGGAAGGACAATAAGCCTCTGGTTTATGTCTTCTTGCATTGCAAGACCCTCCTCATTTGCGTTGTTCTTTCATCCTTGGGCACCACATTCCTCCCTCTCTTTGTTTTTAAGGCCAATTCTTTGGCCCCTTTGGATACCCAGCTCATGTTTAACTATCTACCTGTTTCCCTTCTCAGACATTTGGGTACCCAGTCTCGAGGGAGAAGGAACGATGACTGCTCTGGCTTCTTCAAGATATACAGGGGTGTTGTGGGGCTCTGGGTTCCCAATGCTGCTCTCTGTCAGTGTACATTTAGGAGAAAGATGTGGATCGTCAGATCTACTCCTAATCATCCCTCTTGCTCTTTTGTCATGGGCCCCTTACCTCAACACCAGGTCCTGACAACCACTGATGTGCTTTCTGTGCCTATACTTTTACCTTTTCCAGAATATCTCACTAACAGAATCATACAGTAAGTAGCCTTTTTAAATCTGGCTTCCTTCACTTAGCATGTATCTTTGATATGTATATTTGGTATGTATCTTTTGTTATTGTATATCTCAGTAATTTATCCCTTTTTATCGCTGAGTAGTATTCTCATACTAGAACACAGACTGTATAGACATTCATCAGTTGAAGAGCATTTGGGTTGTTTCTAGTTTTTAATGATTATAAATAAAGTTTAAATAAACATCCATGTACAATGTTGCATTCAGGTTTTAGATTTTCTGAAAGACACTTTTAGACATAGGAATTGCTAAGTCATAAATATACCTACATAAATATGATTCTGTTATTTTTTTTATTTATTTAAGTTTTGAGGCAAGTAAAGTTTATTAGGGTGGGGGAAGGGAGAGTCTCTTCCAGAACAGCAAGCCGGCTGTTCTCTTAAGGGAGAATCGAGGTTGTTAAAGTGGAAGACACCGCTAGAACAGCGGGTCAGCTCAAAGGAGACCCGATCCTAAGCAGGAGTCTTTGACCCATTTTATAACTAAGGTCTAAGGAGTGGCATAGGGTCTTGAGGATCATTGCTGATTGGATGGTCTGCTGGGTGGGGTAGTGATGACTACAGCATGATGGAAAGACAGTAGGGTCCAAGGAGTGGCAGAGGGCTCTTAAGGATTGGGCAGTGTAGCAGAGCCTGGAGGAGGGAAGGACAATAAGCCTCTGGTTTATGTCTTCTTGCATTGCAAGACCCTCCTCATTTGCGTTGTTCTTTCATCCTTGGGCACCACATTCCTCCCTCTCTTTGTTTTTAAGGCCAATTCTTTGGCCCCTTTGGATACCCAGCTCATGTTTAACTATCTACCTGTTTCCCTTCTCAGACATTTGGGTACCCAGTCTCGAGGGAGAAGGAACGATGACTGCTCTGGCTTCTTCAAGATATACAGGGGTGTTGTGGGGCTCTGGGTTCCCAATGCTGCTCTCTGTCAGTGTACATTTAGGGAGAAAGATGTGACTCCACGGAACGATATGGCGGCTTGTCATAATGTAGTCCATGTATCAGCCGGCTGGTATCCTTGTGAGACCATCTGGAATTGAATCTTTTTGAACCTGCCGGAAGATGAACTTAAACAGCATGTTAATAATGCAAGGGCCAAATAGAATTATCAGGAGAGTGATGGTAGGTCCCGGAAGAGGTAGGAGCCGTGTTATATTAGGTAGGGCTTCTTTGACAACTTGCCAGATCAGGGACCCCTTTCCCAAAGGAATGCAACCATTTAGCAATGTCTTTTTCTACTAGTCCACTGCTGTTAATACATATGTGCAACAAGTTTTATTGATCACTTCTATAGAGCTGTTTTGTATAATCCCCAGTGTATATTGTCCCTTTTACCATGCATTATCAAGACATTTGAGTGCCATGGCCTTACTAAGGCAGGGTGATGGGGCTTGCATACTCCCATCTGGATCTCTTTCTCTCAGCCAAAGACTTTCCCTTGCTTACAACTAACTCCACACCTTTACCTGACAGGAAATAAAAGGGCAGGTCCACTAAACTGCACCCAAGGGGGCAACCGTTGTCACTGTTATGGCCCAGGGTCCAGTGAGGCCCATGCAACAATTCTCTTACTTACATCCATGGATTTGATGTCTCCCAGATTTCACCTTTGTCCTTTGACCATCCAAGATGCAAGAATGATTTTGGGGCTTCCCTGGTGGTCCAGTGGGTAAGGACATCGCCTTGCAGTGCAAGGGGCGCCGGTTCGATCCCGGGCCTGGGAAGATCCACGTGCCACGGAGCAGCTGGACCGATGTGTCCAATTACCGAGCCAGAGCTCTGGAGTGCATGCGCCCAGAGCCGGTGCTCTGTGACAGCAGAGGCCACCGTGATGGGAGGCCCACACAGGCCAAAGAACAAAGATAGATGAAAATAGATAAATGAAAGACCAATAGAAGTGGCCCGCCGGCCCCACTCCCTCCTCACCCCACCTCCCAAAAAAATAAAAAAAATAAAAAAATTCAAAGCCATTAAATAAAATGTTTGAAAAAAAAATGATTTTGGCTACGGTAACCTTACACATTGGTGCCCAATACCTGTGACCTCTACACTACTGTCCTCCACCCCTACAATCAGCATGCCTATTGGAGAGGAACTCTCAAGGTTATCTGGCACCTATTTTACTGTGTCCCTAAGGTGCATGGTAAAGATCTGACTCCCCACCCCTCTTTCTCTTTTGGTCACCTCTCTTACCATTATAATGGCAATCCAGCTTGGAAATACATTGGCTTAATTCCTTCCAGGTGAGACAGGTTTGTACTCTGACTGGATATGTCTTCCTCTGTGGTCTACCTACTAACCCATTGCCATATGCTTCTGTGTTGTGTTATTTTAGAAACAGATAAGCTATTCATTATTGGTCAAATGTGTTGTTCATTAAACACCAACTGTCTACCAAGTATTGTTTTAGACAATGGATAAAACAATTTTCAAATGTTGGAACCCCCCAAAATATCACCAAAATGATTTGTTGGTAAGTCCAAGCTGAGTTTATTGCTTACTAGTAAGAGCGACTCGTACCTTGATGCTTTCAGTAGCATCTCTAAGGAGAATTAGGGATATTTATAAGATTTGGGGGCCTGATCTAAGGGGTTTTTCAGTTTAGGGAGCTTGTTTGGGATTGGGTAAGGATCATGATATAGTAGGTTAGGATTGGAAGGCACAGCAAGCTAAAGGTGTCAAAGAGTCTTCAGTTGTATTAGTTTTTATTGCTACTTTAATGGATTACCAAAACTTAGATGCTTAAAATAACACAAATGTATTTTCTTACAATTTGATAAGTCACAAATCTGACACAGGTCTCCCTGTGTTAAGACCAGAATGTTGGCAAGACTGTTGCTTTCCAGAGGCTCTAGGGGAGGAATCCCTTTCCTTGCCTTTTCCATCTTCTAGAGGCTGCCCATGTTCCTTGACTTGCGACTCTTCAACCATCTTCAAAGTCAGCAAGGGCTGATTGAGTCCTTCCTGAGTCCCATCACTGACCTTCTGTTCTGCCTCCCTCTTCTACTTTTGAGGGCCCTCATGATTACTGTGGGCCACCTCACATAATCTGGGATAACCTCTCTATTTTAAGGTCAACTGAATTAGCAACTTTAATTCCATCTGCCACTTTAATTCCATTTTTCATGTAACATATCATATTTGAAGGTTCCAGGGACTAGTCTGTAAACACCTTTGAGGGATCATTATTCTGCTCGCCACACAGTGTAAACTGCCATTTAAAGTTATCTATTGAATGCGGGAGGGATGGATGGAAAGTTTGGGGTTAGCAGATACAAACTTTTGTATATAGAATGAATAAACAATAAGGTCCTACTATATAGCACAAGAAACTATGTTCAATATTTGTATACTAAACCATAATGGAAAAGACTATGAAAAGTATATTCATAATTTTTATATTCATACTGAATCACTTTGCTAAATAGGGGAAATTATACAATATTGTAAATGAACTATAACTCAGTCAAAATAAATGAATAGGGAATTCCCTGGCAGTCCAATGTCAATGGTTAGGACTCTGAGCTTCCTCTTCAAGGGGTCTGGGGTTCAGTTCTTGGTCAGGGAACTAAGATCCTGAAAACCAATTGATGTGACAAATAAATAAATAAAATTAAGTCATCTATTTAAAGTTGAGTAGTTCGGTGTTCCTTAAAATGGGATTTTTAAAAAATATTTTAAAAAATTCTTTATTTTAAAGGTTTTACAGAGTTTTTGTTGTTCACTAACACATATGTTCCCAGATATGCATATGCATATCCCTGGTCCCCCCACCCCCAGGTCCCCCCATCCCACCCCTCCGGACCATCGCCCCAAGCCATTGTAAGCACTCCTATTCCCTTAGGACAATGACAATAGCTATCTTTTCCACACATGACAGTATAGGTTTCCATGTTACTCCCTCCATGCCTCCCACCCACTGTTCCTTCCCCACAATGTCCATATGTTTATTCTCTGTCTCTTTTTCCATGAGTTCACTGCATGTGTTATCATGAACATCCTGCTAGATTCCATATATATGTGTTAGTATACTGTATTTGTCTTTCTCTTTTTGACTTACTTCACTTTTTATGATAGGTTCTAGAGCCAGCCACTTCATTAGGACTGAGTCTTCTGCATTTCTTTTAACAGCTGAGTAGTATTCCATTGTATATATGCACCAGAGCTGCTGTATCCATTCATTCGTTGATGGACATCTAGGTTGCTTCCATGTTCTGGCTATTGTATAGAGAGCTGCAATGAACATTGGGGTACAGGTGCTTCTTTCAGTTTTGATTTCATCAGGATATAAGCCTAATAGTGGGATTGCTGGGTCATAGGGTGCTTCTATTTTTAGTTTTTTAAGAAATCTCCAGACTGTCTTCCATAGAGGCTGTATCAATTTACATTCCCACCAGTAATGCAAGAGGGTTCCCTTTTCTCCGCACCCTCTCCAGCATTTATTATCTGTCGATTTGTTGATGATGGCCATTCTGATGGGTATGAGGTGATATCTCATTGTAGTTTTAATTTGCATTTCTCTAATCATAAGCGAGGTTGAGCATCGTTTCATGTGCTTTCGGGTCATCTGTATGTCCTCTTTGGAGAGGTGTCTCTTTAGATCTTTTTGCCTTAAAATGGGATTTTGAGAAGTTTCTAAAATGGAAAGTTACAATTTTTCTGTTCCTGATCAAATGTTTCTGGAATAGTAGTAATACTGAAGATGACAATGAAATAAAATTATGTCAGTGTTGACAGTGATTCATGACAGTTTCAATTGCCAGCATCTCACTTTGCAGTCATTTTTCAGCCTAAATTGGAGAAAGTTTACATCTGGAGCCATGATCAATCCAAATCTTCACTATGGTATCCTAATTTTTGTTACTGTTGTTCAGTCAGTGAGTCATGACAGCCTCTTTACAACCCCGTGGACTGCAGCAGGCCAGGGTCCTCTGTTCTCACTGTCTCCTGGAGTTTGCTTCACTTCCTGTGCACTGAGTCAGTGATACTATCTAACCCTCTCAGCCTCTGCCACCCCCTTCTTCCTCTGCCTTCAGTCTTGCCCAACATCATGATTAGGAATCAAATTTCTGGGGGGTGGTTGGTTCAAATTGCACAAGTACCAGGTTTTTCCATTCTCAAACCTTCTGGGGAACTCTCTTAGTTACTGCATTTGAGGAACAAGAGAGCTGGAAAATTACTTATTTAATTATTCCTGTTGATTACTGTTGAAGGCTTTTTAGCACCTCTGGCCTGTTGCATGTAAGTAGAGCAAACTATGGCAGCCAGAAACGTTTTCAGGCAAATAAAATCAGGAACATCTGTATAACTAAGGTTACACGGATATTCCTGAAATAGTAGAGGTGAGGGACATGGGCGGGCACCAACAATTTCTGCTTCAGTGATAACTACTGTGCATACTGTGGTGCCAGGCACAATGCTAAACATTTTTTGAGATATATTATTTAATTTTTTTATACATTGTCCCCTCTCTCTTGTGTACTACCACCAGGCAACTGAAACCAGTCACCAAAGTCACCAGCAATTCCCACACTGTCAAATCCCAAGATTGAATCCTTGTCTGTACCTTAATCGTGTTTACAGAGTTAACCATTTTCTCTTGTTTGAGGCACTTCCTTCTCCTGGTTTCTGAGATGCCGCACTCTACAAGTTTCCTTCCTGGCTGTTACTTTTCAGTCTCATTTGCAGGAGATCCTTTCCCTTTCCCTGATTTCTAAATAGAGATGTCCAAAGACTTGCTCTTTAGCTCTTTTCTCTCTTTCTTTCTGGGATGGGAAATTTTTCTGTAAAAGCCAGATAGTAAATATTTTAGGCTTTACAGGCCAAGTGGCAAAATCAAGGATTTGGTGTAGATAGAAAATAATAGATTAAAATTTTTTCCATAAATTTTTCATGGAATTCAAAATGTAGTCATTAAGCTTTGTAATTCAAGTTTACTAATGATAATAATATTTTTCTTTTTTTGGCAGGGAATGGGGATAACATCCGCTTACTTGGAATTCAAAGTTACTATTTACTATCATCAAATGTGATTTCAGATATTCTTCTATTTCCACTTTTCCAGATATTCTTCTGTTGATGCTTATCTATAGTTAAGTTTCATGTATTTCATTTTTGAAAACATCTTTTTGCACAAGTAGGTCTTGCCAAATACAGATAAGTAATATTACTTAAGAATATACAGGGAATTTCCTGGTGGTCCAATGGTTAGGACTCCATGATTCCACTGCTGTAAAGTCCAGGATCTCTATGGGCACCACAGTTTGAGCTCAGGAAAGACATATGCTGCAGATTTGCATGATAACAGACATTTTACTTGTATCTTTGGACAGCACACAAAGTATATAAAGTAACTTGATATTATTTGTGGTTCAAAAAAGTTACTGTTGCTGAAATGAATTGACTGTAGCAAAATTTCACATATATACAGTTTGCTTTGTAATTTAGGTTGAACTCATTAAGAAACATTGAGTAAAAACTGATTTCCAAGCCATTTAGTGTTCAATATTACTCACAATAGCCAAAAAGTGGAAACAACCCAAATGTCCATTGACACATGACTGGTTATTCATTAACAAAATATTATTCAACCTTAAAAAAGGGGGAAAATGTGTGCATGCTACAACATGAATGAACTTTGAGGATATCATGCTAAGTGAAATAAATGGCTAAGATGTTAACTTTTATGTTACATATGTTTTACCACCATTAAAAAAAAAGTTTCCATCTCAGTCCAGAGCTCACATAATCACAAAAATACTTTACCATTACTAAGTCATCAAACTGCTGTGTGGTATAGCAAGTGAGGATATTCAGGTATATTTAAAAAAAAAAATTCCTGAAGCAGTCAATAAATAAATAAGTAAATAAATATTTAAAAAAGAAACTGAAAAGACAAATATCCAATTTTTACAATATCCACAGAGATTCTCTTTTTCTCTTGCCTTCCTCAAATGGTTAAACATAAAGTTTTCATATAACTCAGAGTCCTAGGTGTACACCCAAGAGAATCCCCCAAAAAAGTCCTCACAAAACCTTGCACATGAATGTCCACAGCAGCATTATTCATAGTAGCCGAAAGATGGAAACCAAAGTGAAAGTTCAACTGATGAATGGATAAACAGTGTGGCATGTTTATACAATAGAATAGTCTGGCAATATGCTACAATGTAGATGAAACTTAAAAACCTTATGCTGGGGGCTTCCCTGGTGGTCCAGTGGGTAAGGACATCGCCTTGCGGTGCAAGGGGCACCGGTTTGATTCCTGGCCTGGGAAGATCCCATGTGCCACGGAGCGGCTGGACGGATGTATCCAATTAACGAGCCAGAGCTCTGGAGCGCATGCGCCCAGAGCCAGTACTCTGCGACAACAAAGGCCACTGCGATGGGAGGTCCCCACAGGCCAAAGAACAAAAATGGATGAAAAATAGATAAATGAAAGGCCAACAGAAGTGGCCCACCTTCCCCAACCCGCCCACCCACCGCCAAAAAAAAAAAAAAAACCTTCTGCTGACTGAAAGAAGTTAGTCCACAAAGGACAATATACAGTATGATTCCATTTATATATATGAGATGCTCATAATAATAGTGAGTCACTCAGAAACTTTAGTGGCAGCCTCCTTTAAAACATTTTCTTGAAGAAATTCATTTGTGGTGAGACAGTGTATGTTCAAAGAATATTACTCACAATAGCCAAAAGTGGAAACAACCCAAATGTCCATTGACACATGACTGGTTATTCATTAACAAAATATTATTCAACCTTAAAAAAGGGGGAAAATGTGTGCATGCTACAACATGAATGAACTTTGAGGATATCATGCTAAGTGAAATAAATGGCTAAGATGTTAACTTTTATGTTACATATGTTTTACCACCATTAAAAAAAAAGTTTCCATCTCAGTCCAGAGCTCACATAATCACAAAAATACTTTACCATTACTAAGTCATCAAACTGCTGTGTGGTATAGCAAGTGAGGATATTCAGGTATATTTAAAAAAAAAAATTCCTGAAGCAGTCAATAAATAAATAAGTAAATAAATATTTAAAAAAGAAACTGAAAAGACAAATATCCAATTTTTACAATATCCACAGAGATTCTCTTTTTCTCTTGCCTTCCTCAAATGGTTAAACATAAAGTTTTCATATAACTCAGAGTCCTAGGTGTACACCCAAGAGAATCCCCCAAAAAAGTCCTCACAAAACCTTGCACATGAATGTCCACAGCAGCATTATTCATAGTAGCCGAAAGATGGAAACCAAAGTGAAAGTTCAACTGATGAATGGATAAACAGTGTGGCATGTTTATACAATAGAATAGTCTGGCAATATGCTACAATGTAGATGAAACTTAAAAACCTTATGCTGGGGGCTTCCCTGGTGGTCCAGTGGGTAAGGACATCGCCTTGCGGTGCAAGGGGCACCGGTTTGATTCCTGGCCTGGGAAGATCCCATGTGCCACGGAGCGGCTGGACGGATGTATCCAATTAACGAGCCAGAGCTCTGGAGCGCATGCGCCCAGAGCCAGTACTCTGCGACAACAAAGGCCACTGCGATGGGAGGTCCCCACAGGCCAAAGAACAAAAATGGATGAAAAATAGATAAATGAAAGGCCAACAGAAGTGGCCCACCTTCCCCAACCCGCCCACCCACCGCCAAAAAAAAAAAAAAAAAAAAAACCTTCTGCTGACTGAAAGAAGTTAGTCCACAAAGGACAATATACAGTATGATTCCATTTATATATATGAGATGCTCATAATAATAGTGAGTCACTCAGAAACTTTAGTGGCAGCCTCCTTTTTAAAACATTTTCTTGAAGAAATTCATTTGTGGTGAGACAGTGTATTTAAAACCTCCAATGTCCTTTATGATCTAACCTCAGAAATCGCACTCATTTCTATAATATTCTATTGCTTGCACAAATTAGCCCTATTCAGTGTGGGAGGGGACTGTACAAGGACGTGAGTACCAAGACTCAGAAGTCATTGAGAGCCATTTTAGAGGCTGTCTACTATGATGTCTTTTTTTTTTTTTTTTTAATCATGATGTCTTGTTAAGGGAATAAAAACTGTTGCTGTAAAAATGATTCTGATGGGGGCTTCCCTGGTGGTCCAGTGGGTAAGGACACCACCTTGCAGTGCAAGGGGCGCCCGTTCAATCCCCGGCCTGGGAAGATCCCACGTGCCACAGAGTGGCTGGACCTATGTGTCCAATTACCGACCCAGAGCTCTGGTGTGCCTGCGCCCAGAGCCAGTGCTCTGCAGCCAGAGAGGCCACTGTGATGGGAGACTCACACAGGCCAAGAACAAAGAAAGATGGATGAAAATAAATAAACAAACAACCAATAGAAGTGGCCAAAAAAAAAAAAAAAAGTGAAAAATGATTCTGATGGAAACATTAAGAAAAGTAGTTAGTACAAATCCACACATGGTGCATAGTCTCTATACATACCCACATCCCTGAAATAAAATCCAAATATACTGTTAAGGCAAATGAAAATATTAATGATTTTGTTATTATTCATTTATTCACTCTTTCCACAACTATTGGTAGAGTGCCTCTATATACTGGAAGGTATTCTAAACATTCTAGGTCTTAGGGGCAATAGTGAAGAAATAGTCTTTATTCTCATGGGGCTTCCACTAAGTGTAGAGGAAAAATTGCAAACACCCACACACACACCTCTAAACTACTTCTGGGTATAAACATTAAGGGGAAACAACAGAGTGGAGGGATAGAATGAGTTCAGGGGCTATTTCCTCTAGGTTGGCTGGGAAAAACTTCTCAAAGAAGATGGACTTTGAGCAGAAACTTGTATGTAATCTTTTAATAAATGTTTACCTTAAAATATTTGAGCATTCAGTCAGTTCAGTTCAGTCACTCAGTAGTATCTGACTCTTTGGGACCCCATGGACTCGGCACGCCAGGCTTCCCTGTCCTTTACCATCTCCCAGAGCTTGATCAAACTCATGTCCATTGACTCAATGATGCCATCCATCCACCTCATCCTCTGTCATCCCCTTTTCCTTCTAACTTCTATTTTTCCCAACATCGGTGTCTTTTCCAATGAGTCATCTCTTCGCATCAAGTGGCCAAAGCATTGGAGTTTCAACTTCAGCATCATTCCTTCCAATGAATATTCAGGGTTGATTTCCTTTAGGATTGACTAGTTTGATATGAACATTAGGTTTTTTAAATTATTGCATAACAAATTGCTCAAAACTTGGTGGTTTAACGCAACAATAACCATTTATTATCTCTCAGTATCTGTGGGCCAGGGATTCAGATGTGGCTTTGCTAGGCAGTTCTGACTTGGGTCTCTTAAGAGACTGTAGTCATATGAAGACTTAATTGGGGCTGGAGGATCTCTTTCCCAGGTGGCTCCCTGATGTGCTTGGCAGGTTGCTGCTGATTGTTAGTTGGAGGACAGAGTTCCTCTTCACAGGGGTCTCTCTTACAAGGCTGCTCATACGACAGAAAATGGGTCATCTTAGAGTGACTGTTTCAAGAGACAAGGCAGAAACCGTAATGCCTTTTATGATCTACCATCTTAAGTCACAAACTGTCACTTTTGTATTGTTCTACAGATAACAGAAGTTAGCCCTTATGCAGTGTGGAAAGGGACTATACATAAACAGGAAATAGGATCTTTAAGGATCTTGAAGGGTAGTTGTAACAACCCAAACCATAATTTTCCTTCATATGATTCCAAGAAATTTACACAGGAGAAAAAACCCACTAATGAATGGTAAAGTGTAAGTTTTTAAATATTAGTTCAGTTTCCCTTCCAGTTCTTATCTACATACATAACCTGTGTACATTAACATGTATACAACACTCCACCCAACAAGAGCAGAATATACATTCTTTTCAATGCGCACATAGCATATTGACTAGGATGTATTTACTAAGGTAGCCCATATTCCAAATCATAAAACAAGTCTCAATAAAAGTAGAAGGATTCAAGTCATATAAGGTATTTCCAGATATATCTGACCACAGCAAAGTAGAAATCAGTAACAGAAATGTCTCTGGAAAATTCCCCAATATATAGAAACTGAACACACAGATCTATATAACCCATGGATCAAAGAAGAATTCCAAAGGAAAACTAGAGAATATTTACCTTTCCAGTTTATAAATTTAAATGCTTATAAAAAATATAAAATCATATTTTTCAAAATGTGAGTTCTCTCTGTGCAAAGATTTTTAACTAAAAATTCAATTTCTTTATAAATATACAGGTATTCAAGTCATCTGTTTATTCTTTTTTTTTAAAAAAAGATTTATTTATTTTTGGGCGGGGGTCGGGTTGGGGAGGGAGGGGAGCGGGTGGGCCACTTCTGTTGGTCTTTCGTTTCTCTATGTTCATCCGTCTTTGTTCTTTGGCTCATGTGGGCCTCCCATCGCGGTGGTGTCTGTCATTGTAGAGCGCCGGCTCTGGGCGCATGTGCTCCAGAGCTCTGGCTCGGTAATTGGACACATCAGTCCAGCCGCTCCGCGGCATGTGGGATCTTCCCAGGCCAGGGCTCGAACTGGCGTCCCTTCCACTGCCATGCGGTGTCCCTACCCACTGGACCACCAGGGGAAGCCTGGCAAGTGGATTCTTTATCACTGAGCCACCAGGGAAACTCTAGAAATCTTTTACCAAGATGTATACTTGATTGCCGAAAATATCACATATTAACTGGATTCTCTCCCACCTCTTGGGAGCAGTTTACTCTGAACTTCTGAGTGGCTGTCTGCTGGGCTATAGTCTTTAGTAAAACCCTGAATAAAACTCACAGTTCTAATTCATTTTGCTGTACAGCAGAAATTAATACTACATTCTAAATCAGCTATACTCCATTAAAAATTAATTTTAAAAATTTACAGCTCTTACATCATGAGCTTTTCTTTCAGTTGACTTAAATCCTATTACTTTTATTGACTTGCTTTACAATCTGGATTATGGGCTACTTTAGTTAATATACTTTAGTAAGTATTCTCTTTTTTTAAAAGTGTTTCAAACATTTTTTAAATTTATTGTTTGCTTTTAATTCTATGTTATTATTATTAATTTATTTTTATTTTGCTCTTATAGAGTTTTGTTTTTTACCACTATATTTTAGTAAGTATTTTTGGTGCACTTTCAAAAGAGTGTGTATTCTGCTGTTGTTGGGTGGAGTGTTCTATAAATGCTTTTATGTCAAATTTTTTTGTTTTGTTTTTGTTTTTGTTCTTTTGTTATGTCAAATTTGTTGGTTGTGTTGTTTAACTCTTCTATACCCATAGTTATTTTCTGTCTACTTGTTCTACAAATTAATGAGTATGGATATTGAACTCTCTGGTTATAGTTGTGGATTTATTTCTCATTTTATTATTTCCATCAGTTTTACTTTAGCTATTTGAAAAATCTGTTATTACGTATAAATGCTTAGGAGCATTATGTTCTCCTGGTGAACTGACCACATTACAATACACAAGGACTTTAATATAGCCTCTCTAGTTTTCTTTTATTAGAGTTAGCATACCTGTATGTGTGCTTATATTTAAGGTACATTTCTGGTTGGCAATACTTCTTACTGTTCTACCCAATCTGATAGTCCCTAACTTTTAATTGGAGTCTTTAGATTATATATATATATATATATATATATATATATAGGACTTCCCTGGTGTTACAGAGGATAAGAGTCTGCCTGCCAATGTAGGGGACACTGGTTCACTCCCTGATTCAGGAACATTGCACATACTGAGGAACAACTGAGTTTGTGAGCCACAACTATTGAAGCCCACATACCTTAGAGCTGGTAAGTCACAACTACTGAGTCCCTGTGCTGCAACTACTGAAGCCTGTAGGCCTAGAGCCTGTGCTCCACAATGAGAAAAGGCATTGCAATGAGAAGCTCATGCACTGCAACTAGAGAAAGTCAGAATATAGCAACAAAGACCCAGTGCAGCCAAAAATAAGTAAACAAGTAAATAAAGCAGTTTCTGTACACCTCTAAAAATAGATTATTTATATATAATGAGACTATATAGAAAGTCGAAAAAAGTGACAGATTTTATTTTCTTGGGCTCCAAAATCATTGAGGTCAGTAAGTATTCTCTTTTTTTAAAAGTGTTTCAAACATTTTTTAAATTTATTGTTTGCTTTTAATTCTATGTTATTATTATTAATTTATTTTTATTTTGCTCTTATAGAGTTTTGTTTTTTACCACTATATTTTAGTAAGTATTTTTGGTGCACTTTCAAAAGAGTGTGTATTCTGCTGTTGTTGGGTGGAGTGTTCTATAAATGCTTTTATGTCAAATTTTTTTGTTTTGTTTTTGTTTTTGTTCTTTTGTTATGTCAAATTTGTTGGTTGTGTTGTTTAACTCTTCTATACCCATAGTTATTTTCTGTCTACTTGTTCTACAAATTAATGAGTATGGATATTGAACTCTCTGGTTATAGTTGTGGATTTATTTCTCATTTTATTATTTCCATCAGTTTTACTTTAGCTATTTGAAAAATCTGTTATTACGTATAAATGCTTAGGAGCATTATGTTCTCCTGGTGAACTGACCACATTACAATACACAAGGACTTTAATATAGCCTCTCTAGTTTTCTTTTATTAGAGTTAGCATACCTGTATGTGTGCTTATATTTAAGGTACATTTCTGGTTGGCAATACTTCTTACTGTTCTACCCAATCTGATAGTCCCTAACTTTTAATTGGAGTCTTTAGATTATATATATATATATATATATATATATATATATAGGACTTCCCTGGTGTTACAGAGGATAAGAGTCTGCCTGCCAATGTAGGGGACACTGGTTCACTCCCTGATTCAGGAACATTGCACATACTGAGGAACAACTGAGTTTGTGAGCCACAACTATTGAAGCCCACATACCTTAGAGCTGGTAAGTCACAACTACTGAGTCCCTGTGCTGCAACTACTGAAGCCTGTAGGCCTAGAGCCTGTGCTCCACAATGAGAAAAGGCATTGCAATGAGAAGCTCATGCACTGCAACTAGAGAAAGTCAGAATATAGCAACAAAGACCCAGTGCAGCCAAAAATAAGTAAACAAGTAAATAAAGCAGTTTCTGTACACCTCTAAAAATAGATTATTTATATATAATGAGACTATATAGAAAGTCGAAAAAAGTGACAGATTTTATTTTCTTGGGCTCCAAAATCATTGAGGTCAGTGACTGCAGTCATGAAATTAAAAGATGGCTGCTCCTTGGAAGAAAAGCTATGACCAACCTAGACAGTGTATTAAAAAGCAGAGACATTACTTCGCCAACAGTGGTTTTATAGTGAAAGCTGTGATTCTTCCAGTAGTCATGTATGGATGTGAGAGCTGGACCACAAAGAAGGCTGAGCTCTGAAGAATTGATGCTTTTGAGCTGTAGTGTTGGAGAAAACACTCAAGAGTCCCTTGGACTACAAAGAGATCAAACCAGTCCATCCTAAACAAAATCAACCCTGAGCAGTCACTGGAAGGACTGATGCTGAAGCTGAAGCTCCAATACTTTGGCCACCTGATGGGAAGAGTCAACTTAGACCCAGATGCTGGGAAAAACTGAAGGCAGGAGAAGGGGATGGCAGAGAATGAAATGGTTGGATGGCATCACCAACTCAATGGACATGCATTTGAGCAAACTCCAGGAGATAGTGAAGGAGAGGGAAGCCTGGCATGCTGCGGTTCATAGTATATTTATCATTCTCCCTAGGACTCTCCTTAAGACAAATGAAAGTGTATATCCACACAAAGGCTTATACATAAATGTTCACAGAAGCTTTATATGTATTAGCCCCAAACTGGAAACAATCTAAGTATTCATCAATACATGAATGGATAAACAAATTTGGTATATCCATATAGTGGAATCCTACTATCAGTAAAAAGGAATGAAATCTTGATAAATGTAACAAGAATGAGGGACTTCCCTGGCAGTCCAGTGATTAAGACTTCACCTTCCCACGCAAAGTTTGTGGGTTCCATACCTGGTCAGGGAGCTAAGATTCCACATGCCTTGTGGCCCAAAAAACAAAACATAAAACAGAAAGAATATTGTTAAAAAAAATTCAAAAACTTAAAGGAAATAAAGCAGTTTCTGTACACCTCTAAAAATAGATTATTTATATATAATGAGACTATATAGAAAGTCGAAAAAGTGACAGATTTTATTTTCTTGGGCTCCAAAATCATTGAGGTCAGTGACTGCAGTCATGAAATTAAAAGATGGCTGCTCCTTGGAAGAAAAGCTATGACCAACCTAGACAGTGTATTAAAAAGCAGAGACATTACTTCGCCAACAGTGGTTTTATAGTGAAAGCTGTGATTCTTCCAGTAGTCATGTATGGATGTGAGAGCTGGACCACAAAGAAGGCTGAGCTCTGAAGAATTGATGCTTTTGAGCTGTAGTGTTGGAGAAAACACTCAAGAGTCCCTTGGACTACAAAGAGATCAAACCAGTCCATCCTAAACAAAATCAACCCTGAGCAGTCACTGGAAGGACTGATGCTGAAGCTGAAGCTCCAATACTTTGGCCACCTGATGGGAAGAGTCAACTTAGACCCAGATGCTGGGAAAAACTGAAGGCAGGAGAAGGGGATGGCAGAGAATGAAATGGTTGGATGGCATCACCAACTCAATGGACATGCATTTGAGCAAACTCCAGGAGATAGTGAAGGAGAGGGAAGCCTGGCATGCTGCGGTTCATAGTATATTTATCATTCTCCCTAGGACTCTCCTTAAGACAAATGAAAGTGTATATCCACACAAAGGCTTATACATAAATGTTCACAGAAGCTTTATATGTATTAGCCCCAAACTGGAAACAATCTAAGTATTCATCAATACATGAATGGATAAACAAATTTGGTATATCCATATAGTGGAATCCTACTATCAGTAAAAAGGAATGAAATCTTGATAAATGTAACAAGAATGAGGGACTTCCCTGGCAGTCCAGTGATTAAGACTTCACCTTCCCACGCAAAGTTTGTGGGTTCCATACCTGGTCAGGGAGCTAAGATTCCACATGCCTTGTGGCCCAAAAAACAAAACATAAAACAGAAAGAATATTGTAACAAATTCAACAAAGACTTAAAATGGTCTGCATAAAAAAAAATCTTAAAGGAAAAAAAACAAGAATGAGTTCCACAATAATTTTGTTGAAAGAAGGCAGACCAAAAAAGTACTTACTATGTAATTTTATTTATATACATTCAAAATATGCAAACTATTCTATAGTTAAATAAACTATATTTGTAGTTCTCTGGGGATTAATGGGGGATAGGGTAAGGAAACAGGAATGGGTGGGAAGGATTCAAAAGGGCACATGGAAGCTTTGCGGGCAAGGTTTGATTATCTTGTTTGTGGTTATAATTTCATGAGTGTATACATATGTCAAAAGCCATCAAATTACATACTTTAACTCTGTGCGGACTATTGTAAGTCAATTGCACCTCATAAAGTTCTAAAAACAAAATATTGGGTCAAATTTCCTGGTGATCCAGTGGCTAGAACTTGGCACTTTCACTGCCATGGCTGGGATTCAAACCCTGATTGGAGATCTGTAAGCCATGTAGCCAAAAAAAAAAAGAAAGAGAAAAGAAAATTGTAATGAAAGGAAATAAAAGGTAATTTATAATCTTACCACCCAAATATGATGACTATTAGCAATTTGGTCACTATCAAAGTCTACATAGACAAATCTTTAGATACCCAAGTGGTATCTGAAAAATTTAAAAAGCTGTAGTATTTCACTATGCTCTTTTTTCTTTTTAGTGGTATTTCTTAATGTTAAAAATTATTTGACTTTTCTCTCATTGCTAGGGTCAGTTTATATTTGCCAAAGTAGTGGTTGTTATTATTGTTATAATTATACTGAAATGAATACTTTTATTACCCAATCATCCAATCAACAGATCTTGAAACATTCCTGGGTTCACTTCTTTCACCACAAAATCAGTCAATCACTGAGTTCTGTCATTTCTACCTTCTCAATATCTCTCGAATCTGTTACCTCCTTTTCACTCTCATCTTTATTGTGTTAGTTAGTATAATTGTGTTAGACTTGCACGACAATCACAAAACATAGGCTCTGCTTAAGGGGATATGTTCTCTCTAGCCTTGCAAAGAATTATGGGAATGAGTCACTGTGTCAGAACTCTGAGGACCAACATCCCCAGGAGTGACCCTCATTTCTCTTCTGAAAAAAAGTGAAATAATATCTCCTTCTTGGGTCTTAGTGCTAAAGATATTAAATCAATATATCTAAATTTAAAAATCTAAATGAAAGCAATAAATGTAAAATGTGAAAAAAAAGTTTTTCTTGGACATTTAAATGTTCAATTAATTAAGCCGATCAATTAACTGTATGTTTTATATTAATCACACATCTATATATCTATTTACCTGGGCTTGACAAACTCTTTCTCAGACAAATACAGCTCCCTTGAAAGGCTTTACCAAAGTCTCCCTATGGTTAAGACTCTAAGCTCTCTAGTGGCTTAAGCTTCTATTATTTAACTCATGTCTGTAAGTGTTTATTAATAGCCTATGAGTCCTCAGAGGACAAAGACAGGTACTTACTACTAGCTGTTAAATTTTGCAGAAGTGTTTTTTCCTTTGTCTACATAGTGACTGATTCCCTTCAAGGAAGCTTACTAGTTAGGGGTGATTTTCTTTGCACAAGTATCTAGTATTGGCTTACATGTTTACTAATTCTGTGGATTTGCCTAGTACAGAAATAATCTTTTCAAAATACCCTTAGGATTTCTTAAGGAAGGACATTGTTTTATCAAATGTATACCATAATCCTCATGCCAAAATGTTACCCAATAGTTGCATGTATTTTCATTCTTGATTTTGTTTAGAATTTTGGGAGAGTAAGATCGTTTTCTTAATGTTAAAAATTATTTGACTTTTCTCTCATTGCTAGGGTCAGTTTATATTTGCCAAAGTAGTGGTTGTTATTATTGTTATAATTATACTGAAATGAATACTTTTATTACCCAATCATCCAATCAACAGATCTTGAAACATTCCTGGGTTCACTTCTTTCACCACAAAATCAGTCAATCACTGAGTTCTGTCATTTCTACCTTCTCAATATCTCTCGAATCTGTTACCTCCTTTTCACTCTCATCTTTATTGTGTTAGTTAGTATAATTGTGTTAGACTTCCCGACAATCACAAAACATAGGCTCTGCTTAAGGGGATATGTTCTCTCTAGCCTTGCAAAGAATTATGGGAATGAGTCACTGTGTCAGAACTCTGAGGACCAACATCCCCAGGAGTGACCCTCATTTCTCTTCTGAAAAAAAGTGAAATAATATCTCCTTCTTGGGTCTTAGTGCTAAAGATATTAAATCAATATATCTAAATTTAAAAATCTAAATGAAAGCAATAAATGTAAAATGTGAAAAAAAAGTTTTTCTTGGACATTTAAATGTTCAATTAATTAAGCCGATCAATTAACTGTATGTTTTATATTAATCACACATCTATATATCTATTTACCTGGGCTTGACAAACTCTTTCTCAGACAAATACAGCTCCCTTGAAAGGCTTTACCAAAGTCTCCCTATGGTTAAGACTCTAAGCTCTCTAGTGGCTTAAGCTTCTATTATTTAACTCATGTCTGTAAGTGTTTATTAATAGCCTATGAGTCCTCAGAGGACAAAGACAGGTACTTACTACTAGCTGTTAAATTTTGCAGAAGTGTTTTTTCCTTTGTCTACATAGTGACTGATTCCCTTCAAGGAAGCTTACTAGTTAGGGGTGATTTTCTTTGCACAAGTATCTAGTATTGGCTTACATGTTTACTAATTCTGTGGATTTGCCTAGTACAGAAATAATCTTTTCAAAATACCCTTAGGATTTCTTAAGGAAGGACATTGTTTTATCAAATGTATACCATAATCCTCATGCCAAAATGTTACCCAATAGTTGCATGTATTTTCATTCTTGATTTTGTTTAGAATTTTTGGGAGAGTAAGATCCAGTGCTAGGGATTTATCAATGTGGTCTCACAGCATTTATCTATAACCCAAGTGGCTTGTAGCATATGGCTACTTGTGTCATACTTAATTTTAAATTAACATAATACTCATTAACCATAGGGGGTTGAACTCAGGCGTTTACTACTACTCACAAACTGTTACATTCAAGTAATAAAAAAAAATAATAACGACAAGAAACCCCCTGAGACAGCACAAACAGGAGAGAAGTACATGGGAACATAGCTTCTTGCATGAACTTACCACCACTCTTTCTGTCCTGGAACCCTTCTGACCTTGGTTGATGAGTGCACGCTGCCATCAAGTTTGGAGCCTTTGCAGAGTTCCATGGTGTAAATTGGTTTGCTTCCTGTTGACTTTCTGTCACTGGAGGCTCACAGTTTGGCCCTGTTTGGTTGTTTAAGTAGGCATTCCGGTTTCCATCAACTTTTCCATCTTTCAAATGTAAAAGGGAATGCATAATGGTTTACCCACGGTTACTGGTTAGTAATTCATGTTAGCATTGATTGTTTTCTGTTAATCTTTATTGATTGTAACTGACTGCAATTTACAAAGAAGCCCCTAGACTATTATGTTGATTATAAAAGGGAATGTGCAGGTGTGTCCAATTTCAATCAAAAGGGAGGATCTTGCACCATTGATTTGATCAGCCTTTAAAATCGCCTTTACCTCCAGTCGGGGCCCTCACAGGAAATCTTGTTCCTTGCAGGTGGTCGCTGGCGCCAGCCTAATAAACCTCTTATCCATCTACCATGAGCAGAGTTGGGTGCTTCACTGAGTGTGCCTCACAACACAAAAGAGTTGCAGTTTCTCCTGTTTCATCTCCTTTCCTTTTCTTTTTGCCTTATGGGTTTATGCTTTGTGTCTGTTTCTTTTCTACCATTTTAGTTAGGTGTCAGGAAAAATGTTAGTAACATGGTGTTTACTTGCTTATTGGGGACTTACATTGTTTACTTAATTCTGTGGATTTGCCTAGTACAGAAATAATCTTTTCAAAATACCCTTAGGATTTCTTAAGGAAGGACATTGTTTTATCAAATGTATACCATAATCCTCATGCCAAAATGTTACCCAATAGTTGCATGTATTTTCATTCTTGATTTTGTTTAAAATTTTTTGGGAGAGTAAGATCCAGTGCTAGGGATTTATCAATGTGGTCTCACAGCATTTATCTATAACCCAAGTGGCTTGTAGCATATGGCTACTTGTGTCATACTTAATTTTAAATTAACATAATACTCATTAACCATAGGGGGTTGAACTCAGGCGTTTACTACTACTCACAAACTGTTACATTCAAGTAATAAAAAAAAATAATAACGACAAGAAACCCCCTGAGACAGCACAAACAGGAGAGAAGTACATGGGAACATAGCTTCTTGCATGAACTTACCACCACTCTTTCTGTCCTGGAACCCTTCTGACCTTGGTTGATGAGTGCACGCTGCCATCAAGTTTGGAGCCTTTGCAGAGTTCCATGGTGTAAATTGGTTTGCTTCCTGTTGACTTTCTGTCACTGGAGGCTCACAGTTTGGCCCTGTTTGGTTGTTTAAGTAGGCATTCCGGTTTCCATCAACTTTTCCATCTTTCAAATGTAAAAGGGAATGCATAATGGTTTACCCACGGTTACTGGTTAGTAATTCATGTTAGCATTGATTGTTTTCTGTTAATCTTTATTGATTGTAACTGACTGCAATTTACAAAGAAGCCCCTAGACTATTATGTTGATTATAAAAGGGAATGTGCAGGTGTGTCCAATTTCAATCAAAAGGGAGGATCTTGCACCATTGATTTGATCAGCCTTTAAAAATCGCCCTTTACCTCCAGTCGGGGCCCTCACAGGAAATCTTGTTCCTTGCAGGTGGTCGCTGGCGCCAGCCTAATAAACCTCTTATCCATCTACCATGAGCAGAGTTGGGTGCTTCACTGAGTGTGCCTCACAACACAAAAGAGTTGCAGTTTCTCCTGTTTCATCTCCTTTCCTTTTCTTTTTGCCTTATGGGTTTATGCTTTGTGTCTGTTTCTTTTCTACCATTTTAGTTAGGTGTCAGGAAAAATGTTAGTAACATGGTTTTTATTTGCTATGCATCAATGAAAGTCTTTTTTTCCATCTTAATATTTTTGCATTTGTCTCTCCAACTGATAGTGAACTCCAACAAAGTCACTGTTGAAGTGTTATTTATACATTGTGGTATAGTACCTTCCAAATAGGAGTTAGGCTGATGTTAGTGGTTATTACTAATAACCCTGAATAACATGCACAAGTATCCTTGTTGTTATTGTTGTTCAGCTGCTAAGTCATGTCTGACTCCTTTGTGATCCCATGGACTGCAGCCCTGGGGAATACAAAAGACTTTTCAAGGACGTTGGCAATTTCCAGGCCCTCAACTTCCATCTGTTCCCTCTTCTAAAATGCATTTGAGAACATCTGAAGCCCAAGTATCATCCCGACTTTCCTTTTTCTCTTCCCCTTTCACACTGTGTCTCTTTCTTTCTCTTATACACACGCACACACACTATCACCACCACCACCAGACCTACATCTTTTTATGGCATAATTCTACTAGGATATAAAAGCCTGAAGATATTGCGCTGTGAGAAAAAGGGACCTGCAAGGGTGCTGTGTGACGGCCTGGAGGGGTGGAATGGGGGGGATATATGTATGACTAATCTGGGATCATACATATTTGTGAACAACAAAACCCTGTAAAAGTGAAAATTAAAATAAAAATTAAAAAATAGAAAAGCCTGAAGACAGCGTATAAAAATACAATATGAAACATTTCTTTGGGCCAATTAAGGCACCAAAATCCAAGGTCTGAGTATGGATATATATTTGGCCTATGTCTGAATTTAAAGGGAGGGCAAGGGAGGTAAAGTTTGCAGGTGTGTCCAATTTCAATCAAAGGGGCAGGATCAGCCTTTAAAATCGCCTTTACCTCCAGTCGGGGCCCTCACAGGAAATCTTGTTCCTTGCAGGTGGTCGCTGGCGCCAGCCTAATAAACCTCTTATCCATCTACCATGAGCAGAGTTGGGTGCTTCACTGAGTGTGCCTCACAACACAAAAGAGTTGCAGTTTCTCCTGTTTCATCTCCTTTCCTTTTCTTTTTGCCTTATGGGTTTATGCTTTGTGTCTGTTTCTTTTCTACCATTTTAGTTAGGTGTCAGGAAAAATGTTAGTAACATGGTTTTTATTTGCTATGCATCAATGAAAGTCTTTTTTTCCATCTTAATATTTTTGCATTTGTCTCTCCAACTGATAGTGAACTCCAACAAAGTCACTGTTGAAGTGTTATTTATACATTGTGGTATAGTACCTTCCAAATAGGAGTTAGGCTGATGTTAGTGGTTATTACTAATAACCCTGAATAACATGCACAAGTATCCTTGTTGTTATTGTTGTTCAGCTGCTAAGTCATGTCTGACTCCTTTGTGATCCCATGGACTGCAGCCCTGGGGAATACAAAAGACTTTTCAAGGACGTTGGCAATTTCCAGGCCCTCAACTTCCATCTGTTCCCTCTTCTAAAATGCATTTGAGAACATCTGAAGCCCAAGTATCATCCCGACTTTCCTTTTTCTCTTCCCCTTTCACACTGTGTCTCTTTCTTTCTCTTATACACACGCACACACACTATCACCACCACCACCAGACCTACATCTTTTTATGGCATAATTCTACTAGGATATAAAAGCCTGAAGATATTGCGCTGTGAGAAAAAGGGACCTGCAAGGGTGCTGTGTGACGGCCTGGAGGGGTGGAATGGGGGGGATATATGTATGACTAATCTGGGATCATACATATTTGTGAACAACAAAACCCTGTAAAAGTGAAAATTAAAATAAAAATTAAAAAATAGAAAAGCCTGAAGACAGCGTATAAAAATACAATATGAAACATTTCTTTGGGCCAATTAAGGCACCAAAATCCAAGGTCTGAGTATGGATATATATTTGGCCTATGTCTGAATTTAAAGGGAGGGCAAGGGAGGAAGTAATGGCAGTTTCTCATTAAAGACTTCGTCTCTTCCATCTGTTGTTAAAGAAGTTTGCTGCTGAGGAGTACTGTGAAATTAAGGAAAGCTAGGCTGAGAAATGTTGAAGGTGGTGGCACCTAATTTCTTCCTACTAACTGCAGGTTTGCGGTCTTAACTACCTTAGAACACTATTATTCAGGTGTGTAAAAAGTCTATGAAGACAGCACCCAGATGATGGATTCTAAACACCATTCTCCAGGTAAAAATCAGGATCGGGGGCTTCCCTGGTGGTGCAATGGGTAAAGAGTAGGCCTTGCAGTGCAAGGGGCACTGGTTCGATCCCTGGCCCCAGAAGATTCCACGTGCCGCAGAGCGGCTGAACCGTTTTGTCCAATAGCAGCCAGAGTTCTGGAGTCGTGCACCCAGAGCCGATGCTGTGCACCAAGAGAGGCCACTGCAATAGGAGGCCTGCAGGCCTAAGAATAAAGATGAATGAAAAATAAACGAATGGAAAACCAATAAAAGAGGCCCCCCACCCCCCCAAAATTAGGATCAGTCCCTTGAAGAAGCAGTTGGTGCCAAAGACGGGGCAAGGAGACCACAAGGTGAACTCTGAAGATCTTGTGGTCCCCAAAAGTAAGGAAGTAAGAACTAACAAAAAGATGATTAGGGGCTTCCCCTGGTGGTCCAGTGGGTAAGGACACCGCCTTGCAGTGCAAGGGCCGGCAGTTCGATCCCTGGCCTGGGAAGATCCCATGTGCCGCAGAGCGGCTGGACCGACATGTCCAATTACCGAGCCAGAGCTCTGGAGCGCATGCACCCAGAGCCGGCGCTCTGCGACGACAGATGCCACCGCGATGGGAGGCCCACAGGAGCCAAAGAACAAAGACGGATGAAAATGGAGAAATGAAAGACCAATAACTAATCTGGGATCATACATATTTGTGAACAACAAAACCCTGTAAAAGTGAAAATTAAAATAAAAATTAAAAAATAGAAAAGCCTGAAGACAGCGTATAAAAATACAATATGAAACATTTCTTTGGGCCAATTAAGGCACCAAAATCCAAGGTCTGAGTATGGATATATATTTGGCCTATGTCTGAATTTAAAGGGAGGGCAAGGGAGGAAGTAATGGCAGTTTCTCATTAAAGACTTCGTCTCTTCCATCTGTTGTTAAAGAAGTTTGCTGCTGAGGAGTACTGTGAAATTAAGGAAAGCTAGGCTGAGAAATGTTGAAGGTGGTGGCACCTAATTTCTTCCTACTAACTGCAGGTTTGCGGTCTTAACTACCTTAGAACACTATTATTCAGGTGTGTAAAAAGTCTATGAAGACAGCACCCAGATGATGGATTCTAAACACCATTCTCCAGGTAAAAATCAGGATCGGGGGCTTCCCTGGTGGTGCAATGGGTAAAGAGTAGGCCTTGCAGTGCAAGGGGCACTGGTTCGATCCCTGGCCCCAGAAGATTCCACGTGCCGCAGAGCGGCTGAACCGTTGTGTCCAATAGCAGCCAGAGTTCTGGAGTGCGTGCACCCAGAGCCGATGCTGTGCACCAAGAGAGGCCACTGCAATAGGAGGCCTGCAGGCCTAAGAATAAAGATGAATGAAAAATAAACGAATGGAAAACCAATAAAAGAGGCCCCCCACCCCCCCAAAATTAGGATCAGTCCCTTGAAGAAGCAGTTGGTGCCAAAGACGGGGCAAGGAGACCACAAGGTGAACTCTGAAGATCTTGTGGTCCCCAAAAGTAAGGAAGTAAGAACTAACAAAAAGATGATTAGGGGCTTCCCCTGGTGGTCCAGTGGGTAAGGACACCGCCTTGCAGTGCAAGGGCCGGCAGTTCGATCCCTGGCCTGGGAAGATCCCATGTGCCGCAGAGCGGCTGGACCGACATGTCCAATTACCGAGCCAGAGCTCTGGAGCGCATGCACCCAGAGCCGGCGCTCTGCGACGACAGATGCCACCGCGATGGGAGGCCCACAGGAGCCAAAGAACAAAGACGGATGAAAATGGAGAAATGAAAGACCAATAGAAGTGGCCCACCCGCTCCCCTCCCTCCCCAACCCGACCCCCGCCCAAAGTAAACAAATAAATAAATCTTTAAAAAACAAACAAAAAAAAAACAAAAGACACCTGCAAGGCTTTAAAAAAAAAAAAAAGATGATTAAACAACCAACAAACCAACCAACCAACCAAAATGAAGGAGGAAACCTGAAGGAATGCTTCCAATAGAAAAAAGTAGAACAATTTGAGCCAAAAAAAAAAAATAATGCTATTATTGAATTTTAACCCACAGAACAGAATGAGCATCCATGAGTCCACAGTACCATCAACTACATGAATGGGAGAGAAGCAGCAGCTCTTTTTTGGAGTATAATTCCAATTAGTGTAGAAGTAAAGAGAGAAATGGAAAATTACCATTTGTAAAACATCACAGTAATAATTGTAGATAAGATCAACTAAAAGTAGTGGGTGACTCAGAGGACAAACAATTTGCAGTCTCAAAGTGTCTCCTCCAAGATTATCAACTAAAAAGGGAAAGACAGTAACTGTAATGGAGAAACCTGATGAAACCACCACTTTCAATATGTATTGATCAAGGTGGTATTGATCGGGGTTAATATTACCAATAGTAAATAATTCTATCAACATTAGGAATTTTTCATTTCTGTGATATTCTTCTAAAAAGCATAACATCAGTTCATTCATGAGAAAACACTGGGCAAATCCAAACTGAGGGACATTAGATAAAATACCCAGTCAATATGCTTCAGAAGGGACAAGGGCATAAAGGAAAGACTAAGGAACTTAAGAGACAGTGACAGATTTAGAAGTAATTAAATGCATTTTCTGAGTAATACAATCAAACAGAAATAGAACACAACCGGGAAAACTGGTGAACTATGAGTCAAGTTTTTGGTTTAACAGGATTGGTTCTTTTTTTTTTTAATTTTGGCCGCTTTTATTGTTTTTTCATTGATTTATTCTCATCCATCTACGTTCTTTGGCCCGCAAGGGCCTTCCCTTGCAGTGGCCCCTCTCACTGCAGAGCACCAGCTCTGGGCGCACGCACTCCAAAGGCTGGCTTGCAACTGGACACACTGGCCCAGCCGTTCCTCAGCATATGGGACCTTCCCGGGCCAGGGATCGAACCAGTACCCCTTGCACTGCAAGATGGACTCCCTACCCACTGGACCACCAGGGAAATCCCAACAGTATTTTATAGAATATTAATATCTTGGTTCTGATCATTATACTATGGTTGTGTAAGATGCTAATGCTAGGGGAAGCTAGGTGAGGTATATATGGAAGTTATAATATTTTTACAAATTTTCTGTAAATCTACAGTCAATTCAAATCAGCAAGTTAAGAAAGTAAATAAAACCATGACTAAGAAGTACACCTTCTCTGTACTTTTCCATTTCCAGTGCTAACCTGTGGCCTAGTGCCAAGACAAATTTACTATATATTGCACAGTCATACTAACAAATGTTTGTGGAGTGAGAGCCTATGATCTATGACTCCTTTTGATACAGTTCTGGGAGAGAAATAGTATATTTATTTCATTTGCCAGGGACTGAACTTCTCGAGTTATGCTTTTAGGCAGGATGAGGTAAATTCTTTGTAAGTTATTCTCCACTTTGTCACTGAGTTTGCTTTTTTGAGTAGACTGTGTGACTAGAATAATTGTACTTTTCCAGGTAGGTCTTTGAATAGTTGAATTTAAGTGCCCTTACCATCTAAATGGGTCAGAAATGGCATTAAGAAAAATAGCAGAGAAACTGAAGAAGCTTAAGCTCAGAAGCACAAACTGAGTTTTATTTAACTACATGTGATGTAACCTATGTGCACATTTGCTTCCTTCTGAGTTTTGAACTGCTAAAATTGCCCTTAGAGAGATTACAAACATTGCAAACTATATTCCATTACTCATTTATCAAATTTGCCTGTCACCTGACACATTCTGTATGGGCAATTTGAGTAAAGGAAAGACTAAGGAACTTAAGAGACAGTGACAGATTTAGAAGTAATTAAATGCATTTTCTGAGTAATACAATCAAACAGAAATAGAACACAACCGGGAAAACTGGTGAACTATGGCTTTGGTTCGTTTCTTTTTTTTAATTTTGGCCGCTTTTATTGTTTTTTCATTGATTTATTCTCATCCATCTACGTTCTTTGGCCCGCAAGGGCCTTCCCTTGCAGTGGCCCCTCTCACTGCAGAGCACCAGCTCTGGGCGCACGCACTCCAAAGGCTGGCTTGCAACTGGACACACTGGCCCAGCCGTTCCTCAGCATATGGGACCTTCCCGGGCCAGGGATCGAACCAGTACCCCTTGCACTGCAAGATGGACTCCCTACCCACTGGACCACCAGGGAAATCCCAACAGTATTTTATAGAATATTAATATCTTGGTTCTGATCATTATACTATGGTTGTGTAAGATGCTAATGCTAGGGGAAGCTAGGTGAGGTATATATGGAAGTTATAATATTTTTACAAATTTTCTGTAAATCTACAGTCAATTCAAATCAGCAAGTTAAGAAAGTAAATAAAACCATGACTAAGAAGTACACCTTCTCTGTACTTTTCCATTTCCAGTGCTAACCTGTGGCCTAGTGCCAAGACAAATTTACTATATATTGCACAGTCATACTAACAAATGTTTGTGGAGTGAGAGCCTATGATCTATGACTCCTTTTGATACAGTTCTGGGAGAGAAATAGTATATTTATTTCATTTGCCAGGGACTGAACTTCTCGAGTTATGCTTTTAGGCAGGATGAGGTAAATTCTTTGTAAGTTATTCTCCACTTTGTCACTGAGTTTGCTTTTTTGAGTAGACTGTGTGACTAGAATAATTGTACTTTTCCAGGTAGGTCTTTGAATAGTTGAATTTAAGTGCCCTTACCATCTAAATGGGTCAGAAATGGCATTAAGAAAAATAGCAGAGAAACTGAAGAAGCTTAAGCTCAGAAGCACAAACTGAGTTTTATTTAACTACATGTGATGTAACCTATGTGCACATTTGCTTCCTTCTGAGTTTTTGAACTGCTAAAATTGCCCTTAGAGAGATTACAAACATTGCAAACTATATTCCATTACTCATTTATCAAATTTGCCTGTCACCTGACACATTCTGTATGGAGTCTTAAATGTTTTGAGAGCTTATTTACAATCAGTGAAAGTAGACTTTCCTGTAAAACAGGTACTTACGGCTCTTTAAACTTACAACACACATATGTTTAAACATTTAAATGTTAGTTCATTTTCTTCAAAAGTAATATTCTTCTGCTTTTTCTAAAAATACAAAAAGACATTTGTAGTTCTTAAAAACCTGTATTTAACCCAAATCAAGATTTTTCTACAAATGGCACCTCTTTCCATAAAGTTTAAAAGACATCACAGAATAATGTGATGTTAAATCAAATAATTTCATCATGGCAGGGTATTTTACTTTTAAGAAATACTATACAGTATGTCTTTTTAAATTTTCATGTTAGATTTCAACTGTGTATGTGCTATGTAAACATACTAGATTAATCCCAGTTACTCATATTTACACAGTAGACTCATATGAGTAATCATATAAGCACAACTACAAAATGGTAAAAATAAATCTTAAGATTTATTTATTTTGGTGGGGGTGGGGTGGGGAGGGGAACAGGCGGGCCATTTCTATTGGTCTTTCATTTCTCCATTTTCATCCATCTTTTTTCTTTGGTCCGTGTGGGCCTCCCATCGCAGCGGCCTCTGTTGTTGCAGAGCACGGGCTCTGGGCACATGCACTCCAGAGCTCCGGCTCGGTAATTGGACACATCAGTCCAGCCACTCGGCGGCACGTGGGATCTTCCCAGGCCAGGGATTGAACCGGCGCCCCTTGCACTGCAAGGCGGTGTCCTTATCCACTGGATCACCAGGGAAGCCCGGTAAAAGTCAATCTTTATGAAAACTTAAAATTTAGTAGAAGGCAATCAATATCATTATAATTTTCTGTAAAAATTTCCTCTCCTCCTCCTACCCCTTTGAATGGTACCTTTTCTAACATATTAACACACAAAGGTATTGATATCACTTTTACATAAGTTAGCTCTTTTTTTTCCTTATTATTGCTTTATTTATCTTAATTTGGCTGCACTGGGTCTTAGTTGTGGCATGTGGGATCTAGTTCCCTGATCAGGGATCAAACCTGGGACTCCTGCATTAGAAGCACAGAGTCTTAACCGCTGGACCACCAGGGAAGTCCCTAAGTTAGCTTTTTAAATGATAGTTTTTTCTGATACACTGAATCCATTCAAAGGCACCAAGACTAGACTCCTATCTAGTTTCAGAATTTTTGCTTTTTAACTTCCTCTAGAATAAATTTCTTCAGAAAAGGGTAACTCTTAAGAACCAGAAGAAAATGAATGAAAATGATAAAACACAGTAACTTGAAACTTGTACCATCCCATCCAAAAGGTATAAATTTATTAATAGGTTCCTTGAACTCTTCATGAAAATCAGAATAATGGATTTCAAATAATTTCATCATGGCAGGGTATTTTACTTTTAAGAAATACTATACAGTATGTCTTTTAAATTTTCATGTTAGATTTCAACTGTGTATGTGCTATGTAAACATACTAGATTAATCCCAGTTACTCATATTTACACAGTAGACTCATATGAGTAATCATATAAGCACAACTACAAAATGGTAAAAATAAATCTTAAGATTTATTTATTTTGGTGGGGGTGGGGTGGGGAGGGAGGGGAACAGGCGGGCCATTTCTATTGGTCTTTCATTTCTCCATTTTCATCCATCTTTTTTCTTTGGTCCGTGTGGGCCTCCCATCGCAGCGGCCTCTGTTGTTGCAGAGCACGGGCTCTGGGCACATGCACTCCAGAGCTCCGGCTCGGTAATTGGACACATCAGTCCAGCCACTCGGCGGCACGTGGGATCTTCCCAGGCCAGGGATTGAACCGGCGCCCCTTGCACTGCAAGGCGGTGTCCTTATCCACTGGATCACCGGGGAAGCCCGGTAAAAGTCAATCTTTATGAAAACTTAAAATTTAGTAGAAGGCAATCAATATCATTATAATTTTCTGTAAAAATTTCCTCTCCTCCTCCTACCCCTTTGAATGGTACCTTTTCTAACATATTAACACACAAAGGTATTGATATCACTTTTACATAAGTTAGCTCTTTTTTTTCCTTATTATTGCTTTATTTATCTTAATTTGGCTGCACTGGGTCTTAGTTGTGGCATGTGGGATCTAGTTCCCTGATCAGGGATCAAACCTGGGACTCCTGCATTAGAAGCACAGAGTCTTAACCGCTGGACCACCAGGGAAGTCCCTAAGTTAGCTTTTTAAATGATAGTTTTTTCTGATACACTGAATCCATTCAAAGGCACCAAGACTAGACTCCTATCTAGTTTCAGAATTTTTGCTTTTTAACTTCCTCTAGAATAAATTTCTTCAGAAAAGGGTAACTCTTAAGAACCAGAAGAAAATGAATGAAAATGATAAAACACAGTAACTTGAAACTTGTACCATCCCATCCAAAAGGTATAAATTTATTAATAGGTTCCTTGAACTCTTCATTCAGGACAAGAAGTCAGAACAACTTTCTGAACATAAACACAAAAACAGAGCACACTTAGTTAACAGTAGGAAAACTCCTTAAGCTTATAGTATCAACATATTAAATCTTACACAGTAACATACAGTCAAAAGCATTAGAAATTCACGGACAGATATCCTGATGCATAATCCTGAAAACATGTCTGATAAACAGCACTACCAAGTAATAGTGTGTGGCCTTGATTTCACAGGAGAAAGATAGGTGTCATCACAAAAACAGATTTACTAGATTTCAGCTTTGATTTATTTTAGAGATATATTTTAAAGATAAAAAAGGAAACCAAGATTCACTCCTAAAATAAAAAAAAGTCTTTATATATAATATATAATCCATTTTTAATACTCTATGCTTTTACAGTGTAAAACATTTAGAAACGTTTGAACTCCAGAAATTTTGAACAGTTAACTTATTTGGCCATAACACATTCTAAATTCCCTTCTGAGAATCACACAAACAGTTTCAGTCCATCAGTCCAATATGGATGGAGCAATTCTATTTCTTTTTCTTCTTCTTTGGTGGTTCGTCATCTGAGCTACTATCTGTGCTGGTGCTGCTGCTACTGGAAGAGCTGGAATCTGAATCTGAATCAGAGGATGAGGAGGAGCTGGTAGAGGAGGCCGAAGACGACGAACTGGAAGAGCTTTCCTCAGAGTCACTGTCCTCGGACGAGGATGAGGTAGACGTCTCTTCAGTCTCTGATGAAGAGTCACTGGCGGAACTGTCGCTGCTACTGCTACTGGAACTGGTCACACTCTTCGACCTATTAGACAAGTAGATGCATGAGAAGCTGGCATTTAATAGAATGTTTAAAAGCAATTTCACTTGAGTCTTTTGTATATGTATATGCTGAAGCTTTGCTAGCATGGTATCCCTAGATTTGATGCTTTACAGATTACCTAACGGCAGTAACCCCATCCTCCCCGACCTAGCCACAAGGTCTTTTACTTCAGCAATTTAACTCTCTTGGATGGAGTTTGAGAAAAGTGAACAGACCATTGAAACCTTCCCCCAAAGGTATAAATTTATTAATAGGTTCCTTGAACTCTTCATTCAGGACAAGAAGTCAGAACAACTTTCTGAACATAAACACAAAAACAGAGCACACTTAGTTAACAGTAGGAAAACTCCTTAAGCTTATAGTATCAACATATTAAATCTTACACAGTAACATACAGTCAAAAGCATTAGAAATTCACGGACAGATATCCTGATGCATAATCCTGAAAACATGTCTGATAAACAGCACTACCAAGTAATAGTGTGTGGCCTTGATTTCACAGGAGAAAGATAGGTGTCATCACAAAAACAGATTTACTAGATTTCAGCTTTGATTTATTTTAGAGATATATTTTAAAGATAAAAAAGGAAACCAAGATTCACTCCTAAAATAAAAAAAAGTCTTTATATATAATATATAATCCATTTTTAATACTCTATGCTTTTACAGTGTAAAACATTTAGAAACGTTTGAACTCCAGAAATTTTGAACAGTTAACTTATTTGGCCATAACACATTCTAAATTCCCTTCTGAGAATCACACAAACAGTTTCAGTCCATCAGTCCAATATGGATGGAGCAATTCTATTTCTTTTTCTTCTTCTTTGGTGGTTCGTCATCTGAGCTACTATCTGTGCTGGTGCTGCTGCTACTGGAAGAGCTGGAATCTGAATCTGAATCAGAGGATGAGGAGGAGCTGGTAGAGGAGGCCGAAGACGACGAACTGGAAGAGCTTTCCTCAGAGTCACTGTCCTCGGACGAGGATGAGGTAGACGTCTCTTCAGTCTCTGATGAAGAGTCACTGGCGGAACTGTCGCTGCTACTGCTACTGGAACTGGTCACACTCTTCGACCTATTAGACAAGTAGATGCATGAGAAGCTGGCATTTAATAGAATGTTTAAAAGCAATTTCACTTGAGTCTTTTGTATATGTATATGCTGAAGCTTTGCTAGCATGGTATCCCTAGATTTGATGCTTTACAGATTACCTAACGGCAGTAACCCCATCCTCCCCGACCTAGCCACAAGGTCTTTTACTTCAGCAATTTAACTCTCTTGGATGGAGTTTGAGAAAAGTGAACAGACTTTATACTTATGCTCCAAAGTGAATGATGTTAGAATAAAGTTGCAGTTTAACAACTGGGTTTAATTAAACCTCATGTAGAGTGGTAAATGTTTCATAACCCTAAACCACTTTAGACCAAATACAAACTGCTCAATAATTTCTTACCACTCTAATAACATTTCCTAAATCTAAGACAAGAGAAGTTACTTACTATTTCCAGGAATAAGGACTCTGGAAAGTTGGAGAAAAAGGAGAAACAAAGGGAGAAACTCCAGATAGGTAAACAGAATAAGGTATCAGAAAACAGGATGGTATTTAATCATGAATGCAAACAAGAGACGTCAGATCCAAATTCTGTAACTATTATTTTAAAATCAAAAAAATAAAATCAAGCATCCTAACCTTCCAAGCTAGTATTATATATTAATTATATATGATACTAAAGCCACACATACCTTTTTTTCTTGGCCTTTCTTTCTACATTAGCTTCGCCAATGCTGATAAACAAGAGGGGAGGGAGGAGCTCTTGTTAATACACTGATAATGAACAGCTCAAACTAACCCTTCTGCTATCCCCAAGACTATTTTGCACTGGAGAAACACTCTGTCTTTTGTAACATGTCCTGAGACACAACTGAGCATGCATGGGACATGTAGTCAACTTACCTAGCTCTTAAGACAGATGCTATCATCTATATTTTAGAAATCAGGTAACTTACTAGTTAAGATGACCAAACATACTAATATGATTCTTTTTTAAGCTAAATCAACTACTCAACAGAACAAAGCAAATAACAGAACAGCTATAATTTATAATTTGGGCTTTCAGAATGGTATTATAAATGGCCATGTTATATATAAAGAAAATCAACTTTTAGTTAAAAAAAACTTTCTTAAAAAAAGTCTTAAATGATTCACTTTGCTGTAAGCCTGAAACTAACACAACACTGGAAATCAACTATTGTTGTTTTAGTTACTAAGTCGTGTCTTGACTCTTTTTCGACCCCACGGACTGTAGATGTCTCTGTTCATGGGATTTTCCAGGCAAGAATACTGGAGTGGGCTGCCATTTCCTTCTCCAGGGATCTTCCCAACCCAGGGATGGAGCTGGAGTTTCCTACATTGGCAGGCAGATTCTTTACCACTGAGCACCCAGGGAAACCCAAATCAACTACATTCCCATAAAAATTAAAAGTCTCATGTAGAGTGGTAAATGTTTCATAACCCTAAACCACTTTAGACCAAATACAAACTGCTCAATAATTTCTTACCACTCTAATAACATTTCCTAAATCTAAGACAAGAGAAGTTACTTACTATTTCCAGGAATAAGGACTCTGGAAAGTTGGAGAAAAGGAGAAACAAAGGGAGAAACTCCAGATAGGTAAACAGAATAAGGTATCAGAAAACAGGATGGTATTTAATCATGAATGCAAACAAGAGACGTCAGATCCAAATTCTGTAACTATTATTTTAAAATCAAAAAAATAAAATCAAGCATCCTAACCTTCCAAGCTAGTATTATATATTAATTATATATGATACTAAAGCCACACATACCTTTTTTTCTTGGCCTTTCTTTCTACATTAGCTTCGCCAATGCTGATAAACAAGAGGGGAGGGAGGAGCTCTTGTTAATACACTGATAATGAACAGCTCAAACTAACCCTTCTGCTATCCCCAAGACTATTTTGCACTGGAGAAACACTCTGTCTTTTGTAACATGTCCTGAGACACAACTGAGCATGCATGGGACATGTAGTCAACTTACCTAGCTCTTAAGACAGATGCTATCATCTATATTTTAGAAATCAGGTAACTTACTAGTTAAGATGACCAAACATACTAATATGATTCTTTTTTAAGCTAAATCAACTACTCAACAGAACAAAGCAAATAACAGAACAGCTATAATTTATAATTTGGGCTTTCAGAATGGTATTATAAATGGCCATGTTATATATAAAGAAAATCAACTTTTAGTTAAAAAAAACTTTCTTAAAAAAAGTCTTAAATGATTCACTTTGCTGTAAGCCTGAAACTAACACAACACTGGAAATCAACTATTGTTGTTTTAGTTACTAAGTCGTGTCTTGACTCTTTTTCGACCCCACGGACTGTAGATGTCTCTGTTCATGGGATTTTCCAGGCAAGAATACTGGAGTGGGCTGCCATTTCCTTCTCCAGGGATCTTCCCAACCCAGGGATGGAGCTGGAGTTTCCTACATTGGCAGGCAGATTCTTTACCACTGAGCACCCAGGGAAACCCAAATCAACTACATTCCCATAAAAATTAAAAAGTCCCATTTCTTGAGACTTTCCTGGTCGTTCAGTAGTTAAGTCTCCACACTTCCACTGCAGGGAGCCTTGAATTCCTTGTTAGGGAGCTAAGGTCCCGCATGTACCACTAGGCACAGCCAAAAAAAATTTTTTAAAGCAAACAAAACAACCTCCCAAACTATTTCTTTTTCTGCATATCCTCCAAATGTTCGGTTTAAAAACCAGAGACTGAAGAATTTAAGATTGGGTTCCCTTACATTATTTATAAAGAAAAAAAGTGGTGATTTGAGTGGAATACACAAATGGCTTGCTACTATACAGCTGCCAAACATGCCTACTAAATCAGGCTTTCAAATACAGAATTACTTCTACTATTATATACTGTCCTGTAAATTTAACATTTTTATATTCTGAACTTCTCTACATTTCCTAGATAATGCTTCGATCCTTATTTCCCAGGTCTACAAGTACAAATATGTATTTAGACAAAGTTTTACTGATGGAATTACTGAAGAACTGTCATTTGTGCAATAAAACAAGGGGTTAGAAGTACACTTGTTAACTCACACCACACGGATTCAAGATCACTGAAGTACACGCTTCCATAATTTTGTCAGTGAACCAAAAAAAATCAGCGGTCTATGTAACAAAGCCAAAACTAAAATTCATGTAGTTCTATGTAGCTTTTAAGACCAAGATACTTGTGTAATACAACTTGAAAAACAAAAGTAAATGTTAAAATGAAATTATTAACTCATCATTTTTTGCTTATATTCCTAATAAATTTTGAAAATTTATGTTTTTTCCCTTCATCCTTTTTCTATCCTAAGTGTCAATATTTGCAAAGGGTGTAAAGTCTGGAATATTATATATAAAATATTGACACTTTAAGAATAAAATTGTTACATCATTTTGATAATTGTAAATACCACAGAATTTGATATGTATCATAATTAATTTAAAAAATATATGAACAAGCTTATTTTTAACAATTAGTACTTTTATATTGTCCCTTTTCCTCTTTGAATTTGTATTTTTATTTTCCTTTCCCCACAGAATGTATCCTAATACATTTTTATGCCTGAAAATTTTAGTGATCACTTTTCTCCACAATAAAAATAGATACAACTTGAAATTGTATTGTTTAATTACATGTGATCATAAGGTTTTAAAAGTGCTTAAAAATTCTGATTTGAATTACCATCATCACTACTATTATGCAAAATGATTATGCAAAATACATTACAAATTTTAGTAACTATTATACATAAAAGATTCTACTGGAACTTGTATCTCTCAGTGATACGGATTTTTTATTCCAGTGTATGTATCCACATGGATCTTACTGCTTGACTATGTCAGGGTTCAGTAGCAAGTTAATTCCTATATTTAATTTTTACACATTTAACCCTGAGAAAGCTTGTTAACCTGAACAGGTAGATGTTGTAGCAATGTCAGTTAGTTCTTTGAATTCCTCCCGTGCTAATACATTCCACAAGCCACATAATACTGTATCATTAAAATATGCTTTTAGGGCTTCCCTGGTGGTCCAGGGGTAAGGATGCCGCCTTGGAGGCAAGGCGCCAGTTGGATCAAATATGTATTTAGACAAAGTTTTACTGATGGAATTACTGAAGAACTGTCATTTGTGCAATAAAACAAGGGGTTAGAAGTACACTTGTTAACTCACACCACACGGATTCAAGATCACTGAAGTACACGCTTCCATAATTTTGTCAGTGAACCAAAAAAAATCAGCGGTCTATGTAACAAAGCCAAAACTAAAATTCATGTAGTTCTATGTAGCTTTTAAGACCAAGATACTTGTGTAATACAACTTGAAAAACAAAAGTAAATGTTAAAATGAAATTATTAACTCATCATTTTTTGCTTATATTCCTAATAAATTTTGAAAATTTATGTTTTTTCCCTTCATCCTTTTTCTATCCTAAGTGTCAATATTTGCAAAGGGTGTAAAGTCTGGAATATTATATATAAAATATTGACACTTTAAGAATAAAATTGTTACATCATTTTGATAATTGTAAATACCACAGAATTTGATATGTATCATAATTAATTTAAAAAATATATGAACAAGCTTATTTTTAACAATTAGTACTTTTATATTGTCCCTTTTCCTCTTTGAATTTGTATTTTTATTTTCCTTTCCCCACAGAATGTATCCTAATACATTTTTATGCCTGAAAATTTTAGTGATCACTTTTCTCCACAATAAAAATAGATACAACTTGAAATTGTATTGTTTAATTACATGTGATCATAAGGTTTTAAAAGTGCTTAAAAATTCTGATTTGAATTACCATCATCACTACTATTATGCAAAATGATTATGCAAAATACATTACAAATTTTAGTAACTATTATACATAAAAGATTCTACTGGAACTTGTATCTCTCAGTGATACGGATTTTTTATTCCAGTGTATGTATCCACATGGATCTTACTGCTTGACTATGTCAGGGTTCAGTAGCAAGTTAATTCCTATATTTAATTTTTACACATTTAACCCTGAGAAAGCTTGTTAACCTGAACAGGTAGATGTTGTAGCAATGTCAGTTAGTTCTTTGAATTCCTCCCGTGCTAATACATTCCACAAGCCACATAATACTGTATCATTAAAATATGCTTTTTAGGGCTTCCCTGGTGGTCCAGGGGGTAAGGATGCCGCCTTGGAGGGCAAGGGGCGCCAGTTGGATCATTGGTCTGTGAAGATCCCACGTACCATGGTGGACGATAAGTCCAACAACCGAGCCGGAGCTCTGGAGCGCGTGCGCCCAGAGCCGGTGCTCTGAGACAAGAGAGGCCGCTGCGATGGCAGGCCCACACAGGCCAAAAGAACAAAGATGGATGGAAAGAAATAAATGAAAGACCAATAGAAATAGACAAAAAAAAAAAGCTTTTTAAAATAATTTGAAAAATAATTTTATTAATTTTTGGTTGCGCTGGGTCTTGTAAAGAGCTTAGTATGTGTGCCTGGCACACTGTAACACTCATTAAATATTAGCCAGTATTATAATCTAAATCTGTATAGCCATCATAAGATATTTAGTCCCTTAATAAACTTTATAAATACAAATAAATATTCCTTTGGACACCACATGCAACCTTACCTTTGTTGTAATAATAATCTGTTTTCTTTTTCTTTTAAGGCTTTCTTTAGTTCTGCTGTTCTTGAAGGCCTATGTAGGTACTTTCTTTTTCCTGTGCATTCATAAGTCCAATGTCCAAATTCCAAGCATTTCTGACATCTTACATGTTGCTTATTTGCTTCACTACAGAATAAAAAATAAGAATACAGGCCTTAAATTTTTGACTTGATATTTTCTGTTGTGAGAAGCATAAACATTAATAAAAGCATAAAATGATGTTTATATATAAGGTACAATTCAAAGCTAAACATCATTTTATATTTTAAATTATTTGTTAGATTTAATCATAAGACAATATAGTAAGTGGTTAAGAGCATGGATCTTGGAGTTAGACAAAACTGAGTTCAAATCTGGTTTCCTTAATTCCATTCTAGTAAAGGTAGACTAGGTAACTCAGACCAACTGTTCTGCTCAGGACTAGACAAGATAGTCAAAACATTTTTAATAATCTGCTCAAGGATGAGAGAACTAACAAGATGTTAAAGAATTACCAAGCCAAGATGTGGAAGAGGATGGAAACCCAGAGTGGTCATTTCTTTTTTTTCTTTTTTTCATTAATTTGTTTATTTGGTGGTGCCAAGTCTTAGTTATGGCATGTGAACTCTTAGTTTGTGGCATGTGGGAGTCTAGTTCTCTGGCTAGGGATAGAACCTGAGCCCTCTGCATTAGGAACTCAGAATCTTAACCACTGGACCACCTGGGAAGTCCCCCAGAGTGGTCATTTCTACATTTAACTCAACTCTTGTGCTGGGGCCTTTTTGCAACTCAGGAGTAAGCATCACTTATAACAAGCGAGGGAGAAAACTTATACATTAAGCAATGGCATATGAAGCACAGCCCAGCTTCTAGTCACCCAGGAGACTAATTTCAATCCCTGAAGCTGAATTAAGATTGGCAAGTGAAGAAAAACAGATAAAAGAATTGGAAAGGAAGAAATGAAATTGTCATTCCTTACCAATGATGTATCAAGTGCATTGCAAATCCAAAAATTTTTACTCTTTGGCTATGCCGTGTGGCATGCGGGATCTTAGTTCCCCAAAACGGGATCGACACCCATGACCCTGCATTGGGAGTGTGGAGTCCTAACCACTGGACCGCCATGGAAGTCTCAAAATATTTTTTTTAATAATTAAAATTCATAAGTCAGTTTAGAAAGGTTTGGTCTCTTTTTATT
Source organism: Tragulus kanchil (assembly GCA_022376925.1). NCBI lineage: Eukaryota > Metazoa > Chordata > Mammalia > Artiodactyla > Tragulidae > Tragulus > Tragulus kanchil. The sequence goes on along the minus strand of JAIOJX010000029.1, from coordinate 46,792,964 downwards.
TATTTATTTATTTATTTATTTTCATCCATCTTTATTCTTTGGCCTGTGTGGGTCTTCTATTGCAGTGGGAGATGTTCTTTCATAATTATTTATTAAGGACATATTTATGTTGTCTGAACTTTTTTGTAGATTGTGTTATAGATGAAAAATAAATGAAGTGAAAGTTACTCAGTCCTGTCTGACTCTTTGCCATTCATGAACAAGCCATGGAATTCTCTAGGCAAGAATACTGCAGTGGGTAGCCTTTCCCTTCTCCAATGGATCTTCTCAACCCACGGACTGAACCCAGGTTTCCAGCACTGCAGGCAGATTCGTTACTGTCTGAGCCACCAGGGAAGCCCTGATGTTATAGGTCACAATAAATTATTTTTTAAATCTTGCCTCTTTCACTACATAGCTTTAAATTTTTTAGCAGGCTGATTTTTGCACTTCAGTTTCTGGTTCTAAAAATTGTGAAAATTAGATAAGACCATAACCATGGTTTATATCTACTGTGTGTGAGGAATTTAGCTAAGTAAGACTTGTGCATAAATACATCTAATTCCCATGACAACCCAATGAGTTTGAGAACAATATCACCATTCTATAGACTGAGATGTTTGTATAGCAAACAGTAAGGAATCTGGTATAAAGTAATACACAAATGGGAGTTGCGACTATCAATCCACACATTAGACTAATCAACTATCTGGACTAACGATAATGGCAATTAAAATTCCTCAAACATGGATGAATGATGAGATGCTGGATTCTTAATTTCGACCTAGAGCAATCACCTTTTTATCCCTGGAGAATACATAACTGGTGTTCAGTAAATGTTTATAAAATGAATGACTGCTTAAATAGGCAAGGGTTTAAGAGAACATATATTGTGCATAATATGCTTTTCATTAATTAATTCCCACACTGTGAGCCAGCTTCTGTAATTTTGACAATAATTTATTTTTATTCTTTTGACAATAATTTATTTTTAGCAGTTGTCTAAAAATATGCCAACGCTAATATGAAAAGCTAATATTTCAAGTAAGGAACTAAGACTAAACAATAGTATTAAAAGATAATAAAGAAGAGTCAGGGGGCTTCCCTGGTGGTCCAGTGGGTAAGGACACTGCCTTGCAGCACAGGGGGTACCGGTTAGATCCCTGACCTGGGAAGATCCCACGTGCCCGCGGAGTGGCTGGACTGATGTGTCCAACTACCAAGCCAATGCTCTGGGCGCATGTGCCCAGAGCCAGTGTTCTGCAGCGAGAAAGGCCACGGCGATGGGAGGCCCACACAGGCCAAAGAACGAAAATGGATGAAAATGAATAAATTAAAGACCAATAGAAGTGGCCAAAAAAAAAAAAAAGTTAAAAAAAAAAAGAAGAGTCAGCTTTTTGCCTAATAATAGTCCATAAATTTCAGTAAATAACTGCCAGTTATGATGATAACTACAGAGTTTATCTCAGTATGTAATATTACAGCAAATTTTTAAGGTTTTCAATAATAAAACACTCTACGGACTTAAGTTGCCCACTTTTCAGGCAAAATCAACCACAATTGTGAAAATTAGATAAGACCATAACCATGGTTTATATCTACTGTGTGTGAGGAATTTAGCTAAGTAAGACTTGTGCATAAATACATCTAATTCCCATGACAACCCAATGAGTTTGAGAACAATATCACCATTCTATAGACTGAGATGTTTGTATAGCAAACAGTAAGGAATCTGGTATAAAGTAATACACAAATGGGAGTTGCGACTATCAATCCACACATTAGACTAATCAACTATCTGGACTAACGATAATGGCAATTAAAATTCCTCAAACATGGATGAATGATGAGATGCTGGATTCTTAATTTCGACCTAGAGCAATCACCTTTTTATCCCTGGAGAATACATAACTGGTGTTCAGTAAATGTTTATAAAATGAATGACTGCTTAAATAGGCAAGGGTTTAAGAGAACATATATTGTGCATAATATGCTTTTCATTAATTAATTCCCACACTGTGAGCCAGCTTCTGTAATTTTGACAATAATTTATTTTTATTCTTTTGACAATAATTTATTTTTAGCAGTTGTCTAAAAATATGCCAACGCTAATATGAAAAGCTAATATTTCAAGTAAGGAACTAAGACTAAACAATAGTATTAAAAGATAATAAAGAAGAGTCAGGGGGCTTCCCTGGTGGTCCAGTGGGTAAGGACACTGCCTTGCAGCACAGGGGGTACCGGTTAGATCCCTGACCTGGGAAGATCCCACGTGCCCGCGGAGTGGCTGGACTGATGTGTCCAACTACCAAGCCAATGCTCTGGAGCGCATGTGCCCAGAGCCAGTGTTCTGCAGCGAGAAAGGCCACGGCGATGGGAGGCCCACACAGGCCAAAGAACGAAAATGGATGAAAATGAATAAATTAAAGACCAATAGAAGTGGCCAAAAAAAAAAAAAAGTTAAAAAAAAAAAGAAGAGTCAGCTTTTTGCCTAATAATAGTCCATAAATTTCAGTAAATAACTGCCAGTTATGATGATAACTACAGAGTTTATCTCAGTATGTAATATTACAGCAAATTTTTAAGGTTTTCAATAATAAAACACTCTACGGACTTAAGTTGCCCACTTTTCAGGCAAAATCAACCACTACCACATTTAATATAAAACAGGTGTCACTGGTGGTAAAGAACCTGCCTGCCAATAGAGAAGACAGGTTTGATCCCAAGGTCAGGAAGATCTCTTGGAGGAAGTTATGGCATCTACCCCAGTATGCTTGCCTAGAGAATCCCTGGGACAGATGGACCCTGGCGGGCTGCAGTCCATAGGGTTTCCCAGGTGACTCAGTGGTAAAGAATCCACCTGCCAAGCAAGAGACATGGGTTCGATTCCTCGGTCAGGAATATGCCCTGGAGAGTGACAATGGCTACCCACTTCTGTATTCTTGCCTGGAGAATCCCATGGACAGAGGAGCCTGGTGGGCCACAGTTCATGGACTCACAAAACAGTTGGATGTGACTTAGAAACTACACATTGTAATATGCATACCAGAAATAATACATTTAAAAACATTAAAGGATAATTAGTAAAAAGTGTAAAATCATGACTCATACAAATATAAAATGAAAACATGTCATGGTTTTATTTAATCATTAACTAATAAAGGAACCAGTAAGACGTTGCAACAGGTTCAGAACAGCATCCACATATCCACACATATATGGGCAATCAGGAATGCAGGAAACAAATTTGCAAATAGTTAAAAACTAGCCAACAGCCATAGGGCAAGAATCAGTTGTACTGTCTGTCCATAGGTAAGAATCTTCTCTTCGAATTTTCTACAATTTACAGAGTTTTAAAATAGCTCAAAGACAATGAGGCACAAGCTCTGATAGGGTTACACAGTCAGGATAGTGTGCACACCAAGTCTCTTCAGTCGTGCCTGACTCTTTGCAGCCTTACGGACAGTGGCCTGCCAGGGTCCTCTGTCCACGGGATTCTCCAGGCAAGAATACTGGAGTGGGTTGCCATAGGGGATTAGACAAATCAGCTAGTAATTGGTTTTTTAATCCATTTCAAAGTCTTTCACAATATTTCTTAACAATGAAATTATGGAGGAGAGTGGAAGCCTTGCAGAATCAAGGAAATAACTGCAAATTTTTAAGGTTTTCAAATTTAATTTAAAAAAACACTCTACGGACTTAAGTTGCCCACTTTTCAGGCAAAATCAACCACTACCACATTTAATATAAAACAGGTGTCACTGGTGGTAAAGAACCTGCCTGCCAATAGAGAAGACAGGTTTGATCCCAAGGTCAGGAAGATCTCTTGGAGGAAGTTATGGCATCTACCCCAGTATGCTTGCCTAGAGAATCCCTGGGACAGATGGACCCTGGCGGGCTGCAGTCCATAGGGTTTCCCAGGTGACTCAGTGGTAAAGAATCCACCTGCCAAGCAAGAGACATGGGTTCGATTCCTCGGTCAGGAATATGCCCTGGAGAGTGACAATGGCTACCCACTTCTGTATTCTTGCCTGGAGAATCCCATGGACAGAGGAGCCTGGTGGGCCACAGTTCATGGACTCACAAAACAGTTGGATGTGACTTAGAAACTACACATTGTAATATGCATACCAGAAATAATACATTTAAAAACATTAAAGGATAATTAGTAAAAAGTGTAAAATCATGACTCATACAAATATAAAATGAAAACATGTCATGGTTTTATTTAATCATTAACTAATAAAGGAACCAGTAAGACGTTGCAACAGGTTCAGAACAGCATCCACATATCCACACATATATGGGCAATCAGGAATGCAGGAAACAAATTTGCAAATAGTTAAAAACTAGCCAACAGCCATAGGGCAAGAATCAGTTGTACTGTCTGTCCATAGGTAAGAATCTTCTCTTCGAATTTTCTACAATTTACAGAGTTTTAAAATAGCTCAAAGACAATGAGGCACAAGCTCTGATAGGGTTACACAGTCAGGATAGTGTGCACACCAAGTCTCTTCAGTCGTGCCTGACTCTTTGCAGCCTTACGGACAGTGGCCTGCCAGGGTCCTCTGTCCACGGGATTCTCCAGGCAAGAATACTGGAGTGGGTTGCCATAGGGGATTAGACAAATCAGCTAGTAATTGGTTTTTTAATCCATTTCAAAGTCTTTCACAATATTTCTTAACAATGAAATTATGGAGGAGAGTGGAAGCCTTGCAGAATCAAGGAAATAAAGTCTTTTGCTCCAACTTATAGTTTGTTTTCCCAAATTTATAAGAAATTTATAACCTGGGATCTCAGCTATTAAAAATATTACCTACCAGCACTGTGGAGTTTGCTTTTTGTTGTTATAAACAGAACTTTCACTAATATCTAAAGCCCATCTATGATGTTCTAAACATTAACTAGACACTTCCCTGATGGTTCCATGGTTAAAACTGTGACCTTCCACAGCAGAGGGCACAGATTCAATCTATGGTCAGGGAGTTAAGATCCTACATGCCATGAGGCACAGCCAAAAATAAGTAAATAAATAAACATTTACCAACTCATCACCCTTAAAAATACTTATATCTTCTATATAGAATGATGAATAAGACAGACTTGTAATTTCAAAATAAATAAGATCAGCATTTATTTCTTTTCAAATGAATACCCTACTTAACATTTCATTTTTATATCCTAAGCTAAGGCTTCAGGAAGAGTTTTTTTTTTTTTTTTTTCCCCTATCTGTGGAAAAAGCAAGTTTATTAAGGAAAGAATAGAAAGAACACCTTAAGAGAGAGATGGACCAAGCCAAGAAAGGCAGTAACCTAAGGAACTGTTTTTAATGGTACAGCCTTTTTACATGAAACAACCTTCTTTGATACCTAAAATATTAAGATTGCCAGATTGGCAAAATTGATTTTTAAGCCTAGGTTGGCAAAGGTGGAGAACAGGCACTCTGAATAACAGTAAGACATACATTCTTAAATGCTGGTAAGCATGTAAGTTGCAGAAACTTTCTGAAGGGCTATTTGGTAATATGCAATAAAAATCTTAAAAATGTACATATGAAATAAACCAAAAATATAATATTAATGATGATTACCCACCTAGAGAACCCCTAAGAATCCACAATGGAGCTTCTAGGACTAATAAATGAGTTTAATAACGTCACAGGATATAAGGTCAGTATACTAGTATGCTAGCCTGCCAGGGTCCTCTGTCCACGGATTCTCCAGGCAAGAATACTGGAGGGCAGGGAAGAAATCAGCTAGTAATTGGTTTTTTAATCCATTTCAAAGTCTTTCACAATATTTCTTAACAATGAAATTATGGAGGAGAGTGGAAGCCTTGCAGAATCAAGGAAATAAAGTCTTTTGCTCCAACTTATAGTTTGTTTTCCCAAATTTATAAGAAATTTATAACCTGGGATCTCAGCTATTAAAAATATTACCTACCAGCACTGTGGAGTTTGCTTTTTGTTGTTATAAACAGAACTTTCACTAATATCTAAAGCCCATCTATGATGTTCTAAACATTAACTAGACACTTCCCTGATGGTTCCATGGTTAAAACTGTGACCTTCCACAGCAGAGGGCACAGATTCAATCTATGGTCAGGGAGTTAAGATCCTACATGCCATGAGGCACAGCCAAAAATAAGTAAATAAATAAACATTTACCAACTCATCACCCTTAAAAATACTTATATCTTCTATATAGAATGATGAATAAGACAGACTTGTAATTTCAAAATAAATAAGATCAGCATTTATTTCTTTTCAAATGAATACCCTACTTAACATTTCATTTTTATATCCTAAGCTAAGGCTTCAGGAAGAGTTTTTTTTTTTTTTTTTTTTTTCCCCTATCTGTGGAAAAAGCAAGTTTATTAAGGAAAGAATAGAAAGAACACCTTAAGAGAGAGATGGACCAAGCCAAGAAAGGCAGTAACCTAAGGAACTGTTTTTAATGGTACAGCCTTTTTACATGAAACAACCTTCTTTGATACCTAAAATATTAAGATTGCCAGATTGGCAAAATTGATTTTTAAGCCTAGGTTGGCAAAGGTGGAGAACAGGCACTCTGAATAACAGTAAGACATACATTCTTAAATGCTGGTAAGCATGTAAGTTGCAGAAACTTTCTGAAGGGCTATTTGGTAATATGCAATAAAAATCTTAAAAATGTACATATGAAATAAACCAAAAATATAATATTAATGATGATTACCCACCTAGAGAACCCCTAAGAATCCACAATGGAGCTTCTAGGACTAATAAATGAGTTTAATAATGTCACAGGATATAAGGTCAGTATACTAGTATGCTAGTCAATATACTAGCAACAAACAATTGGAAATTGAAATTTAAAAATCTATTACAATACTTAATTTTACTCTTGTTAAATTTATTAAAGTTAGATTCAACATAGAATCCCAGTCTGTCAAGACCTTTTTTGAACAGGATTTGCACCACCATTGTATTAGTTATCCCTCTTAGCTTTGTGTTAACTGCAGGTTTGATAAACATGTTTGTCCTCATCCAAGTCATTTATAAAAACTGTTGACAAGGGCTTCCCTGGTGGTCCAGTGGGTAAAGAGTCTGCCTTGCAGTGCAAGGGGCACCAGTTCGACTCCTGGCCCAGGAAGACCCCACGTGATGCACAGCGGCTGGACCAATGTGTCCAATTACGAGCCAGTGCTCTGGAACACATGTGCCCAGAGCTGGCGCTCTGTGATGAGAGAGGCCACTGCAATCGGAGGCCCACACAGGCCAAGATAGATGAAAATAAATAAATAAAACACCAATAAAAGAGGCCAGAAATTAAAAAAGACTATTAACATAATCAAATTGAGGACCAAACTGAGATTACCACAGTTAACCGCTATATATTTACTTAAACCCACTAGACAATACTCTTAGTCCATGATGTTCAACTGATCTATCTAAGAGTTCTGTTATGTTCACAAGGATATTGTGAGAAACTTTCCAAGATGCTTTATTGAAACCCAAATACCAAAAAAGTGATAAGGGTATCAATCTGATGAATTTGGCTTTTCTTTCTGGATAGATTTAGTATATCCAGCCAGAATTTTGCCTGGAATCGATATCAAGTTCACTAGTCTAGTCCGTGGAATCTACCCTTTCCACTTTGAAAATCAAAACAGCATTTGTGGGCTTCCCTGGAGTCCAGTGGGCAAGGCACTCTGAATAACAGTAAGACATACATTCTTAAATGCTGGTAAGCATGTAAGTTGCAGAAACTTTCTGAAGGGCTATTTGGTAATATGCAATAAAAATCTTAAAAATGTACATATGAAATAAACCAAAAATATAATATTAATGATGATTACCCACCTAGAGAACCCCTAAGAATCCACAATGGAGCTTCTAGGACTAATAAATGAGTTTAATAATGTCACAGGATATAAGGTCAGTATACTAGTATGCTAGTCAATATACTAGCAACAAACAATTGGAAATTGAAATTTAAAAATCTATTACAATACTTAATTTTACTCTTGTTAAATTTATTAAAGTTAGATTCAACATAGAATCCCAGTCTGTCAAGACCTTTTTTGAACAGGATTTGCACCACCATTGTATTAGTTATCCCTCTTAGCTTTGTGTTAACTGCAGGTTTGATAAACATGTTTGTCCTCATCCAAGTCATTTATAAAAACTGTTGACAAGGGCTTCCCTGGTGGTCCAGTGGGTAAAGAGTCTGCCTTGCAGTGCAAGGGGCACCAGTTCGACTCCTGGCCCAGGAAGACCCCACGTGATGCACAGCGGCTGGACCAATGTGTCCAATTACGAGCCAGTGCTCTGGAACACATGTGCCCAGAGCTGGCGCTCTGTGATGAGAGAGGCCACTGCAATCGGAGGCCCACACAGGCCAAGATAGATGAAAATAAATAAATAAAACACCAATAAAAGAGGCCAGAAATTAAAAAAGACTATTAACATAATCAAATTGAGGACCAAACTGAGATTACCACAGTTAACCGCTATATATTTACTTAAACCCACTAGACAATACTCTTAGTCCATGATGTTCAACTGATCTATCTAAGAGTTCTGTTATGTTCACAAGGATATTGTGAGAAACTTTCCAAGATGCTTTATTGAAACCCAAATACCAAAAAAGTGATAAGGGTATCAATCTGATGAATTTGGCTTTTCTTTCTGGATAGATTTAGTATATCCAGCCAGAATTTTGCCTGGAATCGATATCAAGTTCACTAGTCTAGTCCGTGGAATCTACCCTTTCCACTTTGAAAATCAAAACAGCATTTGTGGGCTTCCCTGGCAGTCCAGTGGGCAAGGACACCGCCTTGCAGTGCAAGGAGCACCAGTTCGATCCCTGGCCTGGGAAGATCCCACGTGCAATGGAGTGGCTGGACCGATATGTCCAACTACCGAGCCAGACCTCTGAAGCGTGTGCGCCCAGAACCAGTGCTCTGCAGCGACAAAGGTCACTGATGGGAGGCCCACACAGGCCAAAAGAACAAAGATGGATGAAAATAGATAAATTAAAGACCAATAGAAGTGACCAAAAAAAAGTTTAATAAAAACAAAACAAAACAGCATTTGCGGGGGCTTGCCTGCTGGTCGAGTGGGTAGAATCCGCCTTGCAGTGCAAGGGGCATGTTTGATTCCTGGCCCGGGAAGATCCCACGTGTCATGGAGTAGTGGGACTAGTGTGCCCAATTATGAGCCAGCGCTCTGGAGCACATGCGCCCAGAGCCAGTGCTGTGCAATGGGAGAGGCCACTGCAATGGAAGGCCCACACAGGTCAAAGAATAAAGATGGATCAAAAAAAAACTAGTATTTGCCTACTTCCAGTACTTCAGCACCACTCTTGTTGGCCAGAGGTTCTCAGATTACCAGCAGCACCATGGCCATTCCACCTGGAAAATCTCTTTTATGTTGGGGCCAATCATCTGGGTCAAGTGACTTAAACACATTCACAGTGGCTTAGGGCTCTAACACCCACTCCCCAAGTATCTTGGGCATCAGTTCGACTCTTCCCTTTCTGCATATAGTTATGTTTGAGTTATATCTGATACAAAGTTAAGTCCCTGAAAGATATGCTGAATGGGAAATTCGAGTTTCCCCCCCTTTCCTCCTTTTAAAAACAATGACAATAGTACTTTCTCACTTCTTATAACTTGTAGTCTAAAACTTGTTCTTTTGGAAATGCTATCTGTTTTTTATAAATATACCTTTTTGATGAATATAAAATGAAAAATAAAGGCTCCTCTTCTGCTTTTCCTCTTAAAATACTCCCCAAATTCTCTGGACTCTCCTTGCCTCTAAAGGCCCCCTGTCTCCAATTCCCTGGGAACAGTCCTGACAGTCTTTAAATCATGGTAGGTTTTGTTACACACCATGTTTTTTTCCCCAGTAAGACCAGAAACTCCTAAAGTTAAGATTTGTCTTACTTCTATGGAGCTCAGGCAAAAATGGAACATTTTACTGTGTGATAGTCTAAAATTTATGCTAAAAGCACCAAAAAAGTCTTGCCTTCCTCAGTGAATATTTGTTGATTTTGTCAATCGAGCATCATTACCTTCTCTAACCTATCCACCTACTGGTTTAAAGAGATCTATTCAATTATGCTGGGAAGAGAAGAGATCAACAAATCAGAGTTTCCTATTCCTGTATGAATAGTTTAGGCTAGGGCATGTAATCCAATCTAGACAATGAGATACTATCAACTTGAAGCTGAGAGAATACAAAGGACCCTAGATACTGTAGCCATTTTAGGACCAAAGTAGTGATCTTTCAAAGTATGCAACCAACACCCAAGAGAGCAGACCTGAGAGACATTAGACCCTGGCAATGCCATTTAATGTCCATCTATTTAAGTGTTACTGTTACTCCATTTGTGACCTCAGCACCATCTGACTTCACTTCTTCCTCCACCAAGCATACTGCTACTTCACTCTGATTCCCTAAGTCTTTACCCTTCTGTTCAAGGAACTCTTTTTTTTTTTCAAACGTCTTTAAAATTTGGCCTCTTTTTATTGGTTTTTTGTTTGTTTTCATCCATCTTTATTCTTTGGCCTGTGTGGACCTCCCACTGCAGTCACCTCTCTGGCTGCAGAGCACCGGCTCAGGGCGCATGCGCTCCAGAAGCACTGGCTGCAGGCACGTGGGCATCAGTTCGACTCTTCCCTTTCTGCATATAGTTATGTTTGAGTTATATCTGATACAAAGTTAAGTCCCTGAAAGATATGCTGAATGGGAAATTCGAGTTTCCCCCCCTTTCCTCCTTTTAAAAACAATGACAATAGTACTTTCTCACTTCTTATAACTTGTAGTCTAAAACTTGTTCTTTTGGAAATGCTATCTGTTTTTTATAAATATACCTTTTTGATGAATATAAAATGAAAAATAAAGGCTCCTCTTCTGCTTTTCCTCTTAAAATACTCCCCAAATTCTCTGGACTCTCCTTGCCTCTAAAGGCCCCCTGTCTCCAATTCCCTGGGAACAGTCCTGACAGTCTTTAAATCATGGTAGGTTTTGTTACACACCATGTTTTTTTCCCCAGTAAGACCAGAAACTCCTAAAGTTAAGATTTGTCTTACTTCTATGGAGCTCAGGCAAAAATGGAACATTTTACTGTGTGATAGTCTAAAATTTATGCTAAAAGCACCAAAAAAGTCTTGCCTTCCTCAGTGAATATTTGTTGATTTTGTCAATCGAGCATCATTACCTTCTCTAACCTATCCACCTACTGGTTTAAAGAGATCTATTCAATTATGCTGGGAAGAGAAGAGATCAACAAATCAGAGTTTCCTATTCCTGTATGAATAGTTTAGGCTAGGGCATGTAATCCAATCTAGACAATGAGATACTATCAACTTGAAGCTGAGAGAATACAAAGGACCCTAGATACTGTAGCCATTTTAGGACCAAAGTAGTGATCTTTCAAAGTATGCAACCAACACCCAAGAGAGCAGACCTGAGAGACATTAGACCCTGGCAATGCCATTTAATGTCCATCTATTTAAGTGTTACTGTTACTCCATTTGTGACCTCAGCACCATCTGACTTCACTTCTTCCTCCACCAAGCATACTGCTACTTCACTCTGATTCCCTAAGTCTTTACCCTTCTGTTCAAGGAACTCTTTTTTTTTTTCAAACGTCTTTAAAATTTGGCCTCTTTTTATTGGTTTTTTGTTTGTTTTCATCCATCTTTATTCTTTGGCCTGTGTGGACCTCCCACTGCAGTCACCTCTCTGGCTGCAGAGCACCGGCTCAGGGCGCATGCGCTCCAGAGCACTGGCTCATAATCGGACACACTGGTCCAGATGCTGCACGGCACGTGGGCTCTTCCCAGGCCAAGGGTCGAACCGGTGCCCCTTGCACTGCAAGGCGGACTCTCCACCCCCTGGACCACCACCATGAGTGCCGCATGAGCGGCAGAGTCTGATCAAAGGGAGAAGAAAAGGGTCGAGGCTCTTAGGATATAAAACTATAAATACAAAAAGGAATATAAATATACACCGTGGGGCAGACTAAGTGATGTATTATAAACAGACAAAAAAATTGCGACGCCATGAAAAGCTGAGAGTAAAAAGCGGCAGACGTTCTTTGGCTGTGCAGACTGGTAGAAGAAGAAGAAAAGCCTGCACAAGAAAGGGGCATCTGACATGAGCTCCTGTGTTATCTGTTCACAGCAAACCTCCTGTGGCCCTCTCTCACTCATTAGCCACAATGGCCATCTTTCAGTTCTTGAAAACTAAGTTCTTTCCTGGCTCCAGTGAATTTTGCTGTGCTGGATGCTCCTTCCCCAAAGCCTCTCATGACTGGCTCCTCTCTGTTCAAACCCCATCTCTTTAGAGACGCCTTTCCAATCCAGCGACCTAACCTGAACCTTTCTCTTTTTCCACCATGTCACCTCCTTCAAAGCTCTTATAATTAACTGTATTTACTTAAAATATTTAGTTCATCGACTCTTTCCACCAACAGAATGTAAGCTTCCTAAAAGCAGGGATTCTGTGTTGAACATTTCTTTTTACTTACACTCAAACAGATTTTTACTTACACTCAAACAGAGCGATAGATAAAGCTTTAGTAGAGAATGAATAGCAGAAAGTGAGACGGGAGAAAAGTCAGGCTGTTCCTAGGGAAGGCGACAGGAACGGGGCAGGAGAAGCCAGCTGGCCTAGAGATTGAACAGGAACTTTAAGGTTTACGTCAGCAAGAGCAGGGGGTGTTGGATGAGGGCTACAGGCTTCGCCTGGTCACGCGTGGGGTGGGCGGCTAGGTTGGGCAAACGGGCCCCTTAGTAACCAACTCCTGGGCGTCCCCTTCGCGGGAACCCAACGCGAGACTCTTCAGTCACCCCTAGGTCCCGCCCAGCGGCCTTACGCAGCCGTCTTCCACCAAATCGCTAGCGCACAGATATCAAAGTTATCGCCCCGGCCCGAGCCCATTGTGGGTAGGCGACGTGTTAAACAAACGGCCACCCTCCGCCAGGCCACGCTGAGGATCCGACAGCGATCCCGCATCTCGGCGCCGCTCACTAGTCCGCTGACGCGCTTCTCTCCGCCCCCAGCCCTCCCCGCCGCCTGTCTACGGCCCTAACTTACGCTTGTCTCCGGGCTATGAGCCGATGCATGGGAGTCGCCATCTTAGCGCGGCTGGCGCCCGCCGCGCTGGGTTTTGGGAAACTCCTCGGAGCGGGCGGGGACTTCGAACCCTGGAGGGCGTGGGCGTGGGCGGAGCCAGAGGACGTGGTTAGGCTCTGAGGCTGCTTTGGGGGCTATACTGGGTTGGGGCTTAATGTGTCAAGAGGAATGAGGCGGTTGATTAGTTTGAACGAGGGTTTGGAAGGATGAGTCCACGTATATTCCGTAGAGAGGCAGAGAAGAACATTGAAATGAGGGCTCTATCTATCCCTGTTTATACGCAAATAAATTTTTGTATACATCGATTAATAGTTGCTTAGTCCTGTCGGACTCTTGGGACCCCATGCACCATAGCCCACCAGGCTCCTCTGTCTGTGGAATTCGGCAGGTAAGAATACTGGACTTGGTAGCCATTACCTTTTCCAGGAAATTGTCCCAACTCAGGTATCAAACCAGGGTCTCCCGCACTGCAGGCAGCTTCCATGCCATCTGAGTCATCAGGGAAGCCCCGCTGCAGTGTTCAGGAAACTAAAAGTACTCTGGATAGCAAAATTTAAAGGAATAAGTTGAACAAGACTGGCCATCAGTTGAAAAAGATTGAGGCTTCTCTGGTGGCTCAAGGGTAAAGAATCTACCTACCAATGCAGAAGACACAGGTTCCATCCCTGATCTGAGAAGATTCCACATGCTGTGGAGCAGCAATGCCTAAGTGCCACATCTATCCAGCTTGTGCTCTAGAGCCTGGGAGCCACAATTACTGAAGCCCTAATGCCTTAGTGTCTGTGCTCTGCAACAACGGAACATCTGCCACTACTAGAGAAAGCAATGAAGACCCAGCATGGACAAAAATAAACAAATAAATAATTAAGATGATCAAAACAAGACTGACTTTAGTGAAAGGATGAAGTGCTAATATATGTTAATTACATATGCTCTGTACGTAATAATATTTTTATATATTTCACAGTGATGTTAGAAGGCTATATAGGTAAAGCTGCTTTGTCAACTGGAAAAAGATTATATAAATATTAACTATTTAAGAATATTTTAGCATTTAGTGTCAGATCACAGAAATTAATTATCTTAAATTCACAGTCTTTGAAACACACATACCAGTTTTTCTCTGGCCACTTCTATTGATCCTTTATTTATCATTTATATTTGTTCTTTGGCCTGTGTGGGCCTCCCATTGCAGTGGCCTCTGTCACTGAAGAGCACCGGCTCTGGGTGCATGCACTCCAGAGTGCTGGCTCATAACTGGACACATCGGTCCAGTGCTCCGCGGCACATGGTATCTTCCCAGGCCAGAGATCGAACCGGAGTCCCTTGCACTGCAAGGCGGTGTCCTTACCCACTGGACCACCAGGGAAGCCCTACATATACCTTTTTATTTTTTTTTTTAAGATTTTATTTATTTATTTATTTTTGGGCGGGGGTCGGGTTGGGGAGGGAGGGGAGCTGGCGGGCCACTTCTATTGGTCTTTCATTTCTCTATTTTCATCCGTCTTTGTTCCTTGGCTCCTGTGGGCCTCCCATCGCGGTGGCGTCTGTCGTTGCTGAGTACCGGCTCTGGGCGCATGCGCTCCAGAGCTCCGGCTCGGTAATTGGACACATGGGTCCAGCCGCTCCGCGGCACGTGGGATCTTCCCAGGTCAGGGATGGAACCGGCGCCCCTTGCACTGCAAGGCGGTGTCCTTACCCACTGGACCACCAGGGAAGCCCTACATATACCTTTTTATTTTTTTTTTTAAGATTTTATTTATTTATTTATTTTTGGGCGGGGGTCGGGTTGGGGAGGGAGGGGAGCTGGCGGGCCACTTCTATTGGTCTTTCATTTCTCTATTTTCATCCGTCTTTGTTCCTTGGCTCCTGTGGGCCTCCCATCGCGGTGGCGTCTGTCGTTGCTGAGTACCGGCTCTGGGCGCATGCGCTCCAGAGCTCCGGCTCGGTAATTGGACACATGGGTCCAGCCGCTCCGCGGCACGTGGGATCTTCCCAGGTCAGGGATGGAACCGGCGCCCCTTGCACTGCAAGGCGGTGTCCTTACCCACTGGACCACCAGGGGAAGCCCTACATATACCTTTTTAATTAATGGCTTAGGCTACATCAGCCTTAATTGCAGCATGTGGGATTGTCGTTGCATCCTGCAGGACCTTATTTCTCAGTACATGGACTCTCTAGTTGCAGCACAAAGCTCAGTAGTTGCAGAGCTCTGGTTTAGTTGCTCCCAGGCGTGGAGGATTTTAATTCCCCAACCAAGGATGGAAGCCAAGTCCCCTGCATCCAAAGCCGGATTCATAACCGCTGGACCTATATGCATATGTGTTTCTAAGTTTCCATTCATTTTTTTTTTCAGTTAATATTTATCAAGCACCTAAAATGTTTTAGGAACTGAAAGCAGAGTACTGAATAAAGTCCTTGTATACATGGAGCTTTCTACAGACAATAAACAAACACAATGTCCCAAGAGCATACTCTAAAGAAAAATAATTTAGGCTAAGGGGTAAAGAGTGATTTAGCATTGGGAGGTACTGCAGATGATGTCATTCAGCCTTTGTGCACATTTTTTTTTTAAATATTTATTTATTTTTTTATTTTGGGCGGGGGTCGGGTTGGGGAGGGAGGGGAGCGGGCGGGTCACTTCTATTGGTCCTTCATTTCTCTATTTTCATCTGTCTTTGTTCTTTGGCCCGTGTGGGCCTCCCATCGTGGTGGCATCTGTCGTTGCAGAGTGCCGGCTCTGGACGTATGCGCTCCAGAGCTCCGGCTCGGTAATTGGACACAGTCCAGCCGCTCTGTGGCACGTGGGATCTTCCCAGGCCAGGGATCAGAACCGGCACCCCTTGCACTGCAAGGCGGTGTCCTTACCCGCTGGACCACCAGGGGAAGCCCCACATTTTGTTTTTTATAAAGTGGACTCTTGCTATCTGTCCTATTCTTCAACTTTGTTCTTTTGCTTGTTCATTCCTCACTGGATTTATGGACATCTTTTCCTATATCAGCACATACAGATCCAGGTCATTCTTTTTATGTAGTAAGTTATATGGACTAAATGGATAGTCCACAATTTATCCAGCCATTACCCTGTTGTTGAACAATTAGATCATTTACTACAAAAATGTAATGATTAGATTTTTCGAGCATTCACCCATATTTCCATAAGGTGATTAGATTTATACCTATTGCTCTTTAACATTTTTTATTGTTTGTTAATATATATTTTTCTTTTCCCCATCATGCCTCTTATTATTTATATTTATTTTCATCCACTTTTGTTCTTTGGCCTGTGTGGGCCTCCCATCGTGGTGGCATCTGTCGTTGCAGAGTGCCGGCTCTGGACGTATGCGCTCCAGAGCTCCGGCTCGGTAATTGGACACAGTCCAGCCGCTCTGTGGCACGTGGGATCTTCCCAGGCCAGGGATCAGAACCGGCACCCCTTGCACTGCAAGGCGGTGTCCTTACCCGCTGGACCACCAGGGGAAGCCCCACATTTTGTTTTTTATAAAGTGGACTCTTGCTATCTGTCCTATTCTTCAACTTTGTTCTTTTGCTTGTTCATTCCTCACTGGATTTATGGACATCTTTTCCTATATCAGCACATACAGATCCAGGTCATTCTTTTTATGTAGTAAGTTATATGGACTAAATGGATAGTCCACAATTTATCCAGCCATTACCCTGTTGTTGAACAATTAGATCATTTACTACAAAAATGTAATGATTAGATTTTTCGAGCATTCACCCATATTTCCATAAGGTGATTAGATTTATACCTATTGCTCTTTAACATTTTTTATTGTTTGTTAATATATATTTTTCTTTTCCCCATCATGCCTCTTATTATTTATATTTATTTTCATCCACTGTTTTATTCTTTGGCCTGTATGGGCCTCCCACTGTGGTGGCCTCTCTCGCTGCAGAGCACTGGCTCTGGGCACATGTGCTCCAGAGCGCTGGCTCCGAATTGGACACACCAGTCCAGCTGCTAAGCAGCACGTGGGATCTTCCCGGGCCAGGGATTAAACCGGTGCCCCTTGCACTGTAAGGCGGACTCTCTAACCACGGGACCACCAGGGAAGCCCTACCTATTGCTTTTTAAATAGGTAGTACCCAAATCTGCTTCCTCACAAGGGCTGAGAATGGTCAAACTTCTTAATTTTTGCCTATGTAATAAGCTAATATGATATATTATTGATAAAATTAAGTGCCTTTCATGTGATCATTGAAGACTGTACTTCTTTCATAAATTGTGCAACCTTTTAGTTATTTTTCCACTGGATTTTTATCTTTTTAACACTTATTTGTAGAAACTTTTAATATTTAATATAAATCTTTTGTTTTATATTTTATTGATTTTTTCCTCTTTTGCCTGTAGTCTTTTTTCATCTTTCTTTCTAGCTGCATCATGCTGCTTGCAGGATCTTAGTTTTTTGACCAGAAGTTGAACCCAGGTCACTGACGTGAAAGCACCAAGTCCTAACCGCTGGACCCCCAGGAAATTCCCCTTACATAGGCATTTTTCTTATGGTTCCTAGATTTGGTTCGTGCTTAGAATGCCCTTATATATTCCCAAATTATTTAAAATATATTTTTTATTTTATTGTATTTCTTCCATTACAATTATGGTTATACTTTTAAGACTGATTTTTAATTTTTGAAACACCATTTACTATATAAGCTATCACTTCTTTAATGACTTGAAATGCCACTTCCTCATAACTAAATATGTACAAATTTATTTGGACATTTTATTTTCTTAGAAAGATCTATTTGTGCCAGTATTTGTATTTGCTTAATTTCAATGATATGATGGAATATTTTGATATCTGGTAGGGCAAGTCCCTCCTTAATAATTCTTCTTTTCCTCAATTTTCTTTATTACTCCTAGACATTTATTTTTTGAGATGAACTTTATTCTCAAACTTTCAAATTTCCCACAAAACAATAGTAAGATGTATTTGTCAGCTAAATATTTATTTATGGCTGTGCCATGCAACTCGCAGGATCTTAGTTCTTGAACCAAGGATCGAACCCAGGCTCTTGAACTTCCTTGGACTTCTGTGGTGGTCTAGTGGCTAAGACTCTGTGCTCCCACTGCTGTGGGCCCAGTTCAGTTTCTGGTCAGGGAACTAGATCCCACATGCCACAACTAAGAGTTGGCGTGGCACAACTAAAAAAGATCTCACATGCTGGAACTAAGACCTGACACAGCCAAATAAATAAATAAAGCTTAAAAAAGGAAAAAGAAAAAAGAAAAGAAAAACCAATTCTTTGACAGTGAAAGCATGGAGTCCCTAAAGCACCAGGGAATTCCCATTTGTCAGCTAATTTTAAAAGAAATTACACTACAGCAAATGTGAATGGCAAGAAACAGAATAAAATATAACAAATAGAAAGGAGGAAGCAAATGACATTTTTTGTGATTTGGTTTGCACACCTGGAAAAGCTATGAGTTCATTAAAAGCATCTAGACATAGGGGACAGATACAAACAGACACAATACAATAATTTCTTGCTTTTTCAATGGTAAGACCTAGCTAATGCAGCTTTTTCCCACTGAGGCCCATGGACTTGAGGGCCTCTCAACTTTGTCCAAAGGGTCCAGGCTAAAATTCAGCACTTAGTATTGTAAACCTTGATGGGTAGGAGCTGGAAAAAAAAATTAAAACTCTTGTGAAAGCTGCAAGTAATTTCTACTGGCAAGAATGAACACTTCAGAGGAAAAGAGGGAAGAATGGGCAAGATAGAGTTTGGCTATTAAGAGCTACAAACTATTATACATAAAATAAGCTATAGGAGTAGATTGTACAACATGGTGTATAGTAAGTACTTATAAGTATAAACAGAATATATCCTTTAAAATTTGTGAATCACTATATTGTACACCTGTAACAAGTAATATTGCATATCTACTATACCTCAATTTCAAAAACTTAAAAATGAATAATTTACTAAGACTTAAGCAGACAATTCTTTTATTCTAGGAAAGCTCCTGCCAAATGTCTTCTACTTATGATGTGGGGAAAGATGGCTGTACAAGGCATGCGTTGCAGGCAGATGCGCATCTCTCTGAACTGGGTTGCTTTTGGTCAGGATGCTTGTTTCCTGCCATGACTCTGACCAGTTTGTGAGCATCTGGGTTACAGAGCTGAGAACAGAACATGAGCAGGCAAACTACATAGTCTGTATACAAACTATACAGGCAAACTACACTACATTTAGAAAGTCCCACACTTGGTTTAATGCTCTGCTATTGCTCTGCTTCTTGGAGAAGGAAATGGCAACCCATTCCAGTATTATTGCCTGGAAAATCTCATGGGTAGAGGAACTTGGAGGGCTCCAGTCCATGGGATTGCAGAGTCGGGCACAAGTGAGCGACTAACACATACATTGCTGTCTTGAAATTCTTTCTTTTTAAAATTATTTATTTGAAACTCTTAAAAATATATATATATATATATGTATATATATATATATATATTTGCTTGTTTTTGGCTGCACTGAGTCTTCATTACTGCAAGTGGGCTTTCTCTGTGTTTCCCTGGTGGCTCAGATGGTAAAGAACCTGCCTGCAGTTCAGGAGACTGGGGTTCAATTCCTGGTTTGGGAAGATTCCCTGGAGAAGGGAATGGCAATCTACTCTAATTGTGGTTCATGGTTAGCTACACCCTAGTATATGAAATCTCCCAGACCAGGGATGGAATCCGTGTCCCCGGCATTGACCGGCAGATTCTTAACCACAGGACTGCAAGAGATGTCCTGGAATCCTTAGTAACTTTTGAACAGTGCACACTTTAATTTTGAACTGGGTCCTATACATTATATAGCTGATCCTTCATCAGAAGTCAGTGAATGTGTTTTCACAAGACTGTAAGACTAACCACAATGAAAACTAGCTCACCCAGATTAGAAGAGGAGAGAGAACAGATGAACTTCTAAGTTTTTTGCCCTTTCATTATGCTTTGTAACTAGTTATTGTAATTATTTGGGAAACTTCAGTGTTGTAACATTAGACTGTGGTGCAAAATCAAATGTGGGTTCTTCCTTCATATGCCTTTACATACAACAAAAAGAGCTCTTCTTCTTTAGTAGGATAAGAGAATTTGACTCACTTGGCCAAGTAAGGGAGAGGTTCAGAGTAAGGAGACCATTTGTTTTGTAAAGGGCAATGATCCTACAAGGGGATTGGTGGAAAGGCATTCGGGCCTCTGTGAATATGAAGCTCTGATTATCCAAATGAATAAATGATGGCACCTCCATGCACCTCTAAGCTTGGGGGTGAGAGTGGTGCCTAAGGCCTCCTGGAATGGGGTAAGAGCTACATTCCCTGATTAATTCCACTTTACAAGTGGGCTTGAAAACTAAATCCCTGGGCCTTGATGCAACACCTTGCTGTGATACAAAGCTGTGTGCTTGTGAGTCCAGAATTCGCTGGTTTGTTGTAGCTGTTCAGTTGCTAGGTCATCTCTGACCCTTTGTGACATCATGGACCATATCATGCCAGGATCCTCTGTCCTCGACTATCTCCTGGAGTTTGCTCAGATTCAAGTCCATTGAGTCAATGATGCTACATAACCTTTTTATCCTCTGTCGCCCCTTCAGTGTTTCCCAATATCATGAGCTTTTCCAGTGAGTCAACTCTTCGAATCAGGTGGCCAAAGGATTGGAGCTTCAGCTTCAGCAACAGTCCTTCTAATGAATATTTAGGGTTGATTTCCTTTAGGAGTGACTAGTTTTATCTTGCAGTCCAGGGGACTCTTGAGGGTCTTCTCTAGCATCACAATTCAAAATGAAGAATTCTTTGGCACTCAGCCTTCTTTACTGTCCAACTCTCCACATTTGTACACGGTTACTGGAAAAATTATAGCTTTGAATTTGTGGACCTTTGTTGGCAAAGTGATGTCTCTGCTTTTTAATACACTGTCTAGGTTTGTCATAGCTTTCCTTTTTAGGAGCAAGTGTTTTTTAATATCATGGCTGCAGTCACCATCTGCAGTGATTCTGGAGCCCAAGAAAATAAACTCTTGTCACTGGTTTTACTTATTCTCCTTCTGTTTGCCAAGAAGTGACAGGGCCAGATGCCATCATCGTCATTTTTTAAATATTGAGTTTCAAGCCAGCTTTTTCAATCTCTTTCACCCTCATCAAGAGGCTCTTTAGTTCCTCTTCCCTTTCTGCCATTAGAGTGGTATCATCTGTATATGTGAGGTTGTTCATAATTCTCCTGGCAGTCTTGCCTCCAGCTTGTGATTCACCCAGCCTGGCATTTCGCATGACATACTCTGTATATAAGTTAAATAAGCAGGGTGACAATATACAACCTTATTGTACTCCTCTCCCAATTTTGAACCAGTCAGTTGTTCCAGGTCATGATAATGATGACACCTCCATGCACCTCTAAGCTTGGGGTGAGTGGTGCCTAAGGCCTCCTGGAATGGGGTAATTGCTACATTCCCTGATTAATTCCACTTTACAAGTGGGCTTGAAAACTAAATCCCTGGGCCTTGATGCAACACCTTGCTGTGATACAAAGCTGTGTGCTTGTGAGTCCAGAATTCGCTGGTTTGTTGTAGCTGTTCAGTTGCTAGGTCATCTCTGACCCTTTGTGACATCATGGACCATATCATGCCAGGATCCTCTGTCCTCGACTATCTCCTGGAGTTTGCTCAGATTCAAGTCCATTGAGTCAATGATGCTACATAACCTTTTTATCCTCTGTCGCCCCTTCAGTGTTTCCCAATATCATGAGCTTTTCCAGTGAGTCAACTCTTCGAATCAGGTGGCCAAAGGATTGGAGCTTCAGCTTCAGCAACAGTCCTTCTAATGAATATTTAGGGTTGATTTCCTTTAGGAGTGACTAGTTTTATCTTGCAGTCCAGGGGACTCTTGAGGGTCTTCTCTAGCATCACAATTCAAAATGAAGAATTCTTTGGCACTCAGCCTTCTTTACTGTCCAACTCTCCACATTTGTACACGGTTACTGGAAAAATTATAGCTTTGAATTTGTGGACCTTTGTTGGCAAAGTGATGTCTCTGCTTTTTAATACACTGTCTAGGTTTGTCATAGCTTTCCTTTTTAGGAGCAAGTGTTTTTTAATATCATGGCTGCAGTCACCATCTGCAGTGATTCTGGAGCCCAAGAAAATAAACTCTTGTCACTGGTTTTACTTATTCTCCTTCTGTTTGCCAAGAAGTGACAGGGCCAGATGCCATCATCGTCATTTTTTAAATATTGAGTTTCAAGCCAGCTTTTTCAATCTCTTTCACCCTCATCAAGAGGCTCTTTAGTTCCTCTTCCCTTTCTGCCATTAGAGTGGTATCATCTGTATATGTGAGGTTGTTCATAATTCTCCTGGCAGTCTTGCCTCCAGCTTGTGATTCACCCAGCCTGGCATTTCGCATGACATACTCTGTATATAAGTTAAATAAGCAGGGTGACAATATACAACCTTATTGTACTCCTCTCCCAATTTTGAACCAGTCAGTTGTTCCAGGTCTGGTTCTAATGGCTGCTTCTTGACTAGCATACAGGTTTCTTAGGAAACAGGTAAGGTAGCCTGGTAGTCCTATTTTTTAAGAATTTTCCAGTTTGCTGTGATCCACATAGTTAAAGGCTTTAGCGTAGTCAATGAAGTAGAAGTAGATGTTTTCTTGGAACTCTCTTGCCTTCTTCATAATTCAGAGAATGCTGACAATTTGATCTTTGGTTCCTCTGCCTCTTTGAAACCAGCTTGTACATCTGGAAGTTCTCGGTTCAAATATTGCTGAAGCCTAGCTTGAAGCATTTTGAGCATGGCCTTGCTAGCATGTTTAATGAGCACCTGATAGGTGATAGATGACAGTATGTTACCGTGAATTGTGTCGGATTCTTGATCTCCAACAGAAGAATTCACATTGGGATCAAAAAGACTCAGCTTTGGTCACTCAGAGCTTCGTGAAATAAGTTTATTAAGAAAAGAGGAGGGCTTCCCCTGGTGGTTCAGTGGATAAGGACACCGCCTTGCAGTGCAGGGGGCGCCGGTTCGATCCCTGGCCTGGGAAGATCCCACGTGCCGCAGAGTGGCTGGACCGATGTGTCCAATCACCGAGCCCGAGCTCTGGAGCACATGCGCCCAGAGCCGGCGCTCTGCAGCGACAGACGCCACCGCGATGGGAGGCCCACAGGAGCCAAAGAACAAAGACGGATGAAAATAGAGAAATGAAAGACCAATAGAAGTGGCCCGCCCGCTCCCCTCCCTCCCCAACCCCACCCCCGCCCAAAAAAAAAAAATAAAAAAATCTTTAAAAAAAAAAAAAAAAAAAAAAAAAAAAAAAAAAAAGATATATATGAGAGAGCTTCCAGCATATACACTGGAAGGGGGATAGAAGAGAACCCCAGAAGCCACTTTAGGCATGGTGTTTTATATTTTTTCTGTTGGTTATTAACAGTAGTTTAAAAGAATATTTTACAGTTGTAAAGGTCCTGTAGGCCCGTACTCACAACATTAACGTGAGATTAACTAGTCTCCAGACCTTAGGTCTAGGTATAACATTCTAATGTAAAAGACCTTGCTAGGCCCACAGTATTAACGTAACAAAAGGTCTCTAGGCCTCCAGCTTGTGATTCACCCAGCCTGGCATTTCGCATGACATACTCTGTATATAAGTTAAATAAGCAGGGTGACAATATACAACCTTATTGTACTCCTCTCCCAATTTTGAACCAGTCAGTTGTTCCAGGTCTGGTTCTAATGGCTGCTTCTTGACTAGCATACAGGTTTCTTAGGAAACAGGTAAGGTAGCCTGGTAGTCCTATTTTTTAAGAATTTTCCAGTTTGCTGTGATCCACATAGTTAAAGGCTTTAGCGTAGTCAATGAAGTAGAAGTAGATGTTTTCTTGGAACTCTCTTGCCTTCTTCATAATTCAGAGAATGCTGACAATTTGATCTTTGGTTCCTCTGCCTCTTTGAAACCAGCTTGTACATCTGGAAGTTCTCGGTTCAAATATTGCTGAAGCCTAGCTTGAAGCATTTTGAGCATGGCCTTGCTAGCATGTTTAATGAGCACCTGATAGGTGATAGATGACAGTATGTTACCGTGAATTGTGTCGGATTCTTGATCTCCAACAGAAGAATTCACATTGGGATCAAAAAGACTCAGCTTTGGTCACTCAGAGCTTCGTGAAATAAGTTTATTAAGAAAAGAGGAGGGCTTCCCCTGGTGGTTCAGTGGATAAGGACACCGCCTTGCAGTGCAGGGGGCGCCGGTTCGATCCCTGGCCTGGGAAGATCCCACGTGCCGCAGAGTGGCTGGACCGATGTGTCCAATCACCGAGCCCGAGCTCTGGAGCACATGCGCCCAGAGCCGGCGCTCTGCAGCGACAGACGCCACCGCGATGGGAGGCCCGCAGGAGCCAGAGAACAAAGACGGATGAAAACAGAGAAATGAAAGACCAATAGAAGTGGCCCGCCCGCTCCCCTCCCTCCCCAACCCGACCCCCGCCCAAAATAAATAAATAAATAAATCTTTAAAAAAAAAAAAAAGAAAAGAGGAAAAAAAAAAAAAGAAAAGAGGATATATATAGAGAGAGCTTCCAGCATATACACTGGAAGGGGGATAGAAGAGAACCCCAGAAGCCACTTTAGGCATGGTGTTTTATATTTTTTCTGTTGGTTATTAACAGTAGTTTAAAAGAATATTTTACAGTTGTAAAGGTCCTGTAGGCCCGTACTCACAACATTAACGTGAGATTAACTAGTCTCCAGACCTTAGGTCTAGGTATAACATTCTAATGTAAAAGACCTTGCTAGGCCCACAGTATTAACGTAACATTTAGCTAGAGGATGGTCTCTAGGCCTCAAGGCTGGCTGAGACCTTTCAATGTAAAGGCCTTGCTAGGTCCACAGCATTAAAATGAGACAAGAAAGTTAGTTTCAGTTTCAGCATTGAAATTCTTTGCCTTTCTTTCTCCTTCACCCACCCACCCCCACTGTTCTTCCTTGGGACCCGCTAGTTTCTTTATCAAATCAGCCTATTAACTCCTTTCACACCATTGTATTGTGACCATTCCTTGGCATTGTCCTTCTTTGGAAATGGAATGAAAACTGACCTTTCTCTGGTTTAGAAGAGACTAAAGTTGATTTGCTGAGAGAAGTATAGAAGAGAGACAGAAAAAAAAGATCTATCTATACTTGATTATCTTTTCCTTTGATTCTTTGGGTTATCACAGACTTCCTTCAGTAAATCTCTTTTGTGATTAAGATAGTTCAGGTCGAGTTTCTGTTCTTGCCTCCAAAGGATCCCTATTTTACAAATTAAGGGACTAAGACTTAGACATTTTTAAGTGATTTATCCAAGGCCCAGTGCCCTGAGCTTTTTCCATTACACAACCCTCCTTCCCTTCCAGCCAGTTTTGTTTAGAGTCAGTCCTTCTTATCTACAGATTGGGTATCTATGAATTCAACCATAGAACAAAAATGCTTGGGAAAAAAAAGTCCCAGAAAGTTCCAAAAAGCAAAACTTGAATTTGTACTGGCAACTGTTTACATAGCATTTACATTGTATTAGCTATTATAAGTAATCTAGAAATGATTTAAAGTACACAGGAGGCTGTATGTAGGTTTAATTCAAATACTGTATTGGTTGGTATAATGAATTTGAGCATTCAGAGATATTTTTGGCAGTGGTAGGTGGAGAAGTGTCCTCAGGGAACCAATCCTCCCAGGATAAAGAGGACCAGATGGTTAGATAGCATTAATGAGTCAATGGACATGAGTTTGACCAAGCTCTGGGAGGTGGTGAAGGACAGGGGAACTTGGCATGCTGCAGTTTCTGGGGCCAAAAAGAGTTGGACATGACTTAGCGATTGAACAACAACGATAACCAAGGGATGACGACTGTATTTTGAAATACTACAGAAGGAATTCTCTTACATCTTCCAGGATTTCAGTGCAAGAAACACAAACATAACTTTGACTAAGCAAACAAAGAATTTGTTGGTAGTTCATTGGCGAGCTCATAATTTAGAAGTAGGAAGTACACACCCAGCCTTGAGAAGACCTTGAACCAGTAATTCCAGATCTTAGTCACAGGAATGCCTGTATCACCTCTAGACAATTGCTAGCAGATGACAGGGTCAGTTCCCTGCGGTACCTGTGTGCCTCATCTCAACAGTGAAGTTCCCGGGTAGGAGTTCGCTTGCCTTCTTTTTTTTTTTTATTAATTAATTTATTTATTTTTGGGCGGGGGTCAGGTTGGGGAGGGAGGGGAGCAGGTGGGCCAGTTCTATTGGTCTTTCGTTTCTCTATGTTCATCCGTCTTTGTTCTTTGGCTCCTGTGGGCCTCCCATCGCGGTGGCGTCTGTCGTAGAGCACCCGCTCTGGGCGCATGCGCTCCAGAGCTCCGGCTCAAGGTCAGTTTCTGTTCTTGCCTAAGATCCCTATTTTACAAATTAAGGGACTAAGACTTAGACATTTTTAAGTGATTTATCCAAGGCCCAGTGCCCTGAGCTTTTTCCATTACACAACCCTCCTTCCCTTCCAGCCAGTTTTGTTTAGAGTCAGTCCTTCTTATCTACAGATTGGGTATCTATGAATTCAACCATAGAACAAAAATGCTTGGGAAAAAAAAGTCCCAGAAAGTTCCAAAAAGCAAAACTTGAATTTGTACTGGCAACTGTTTACATAGCATTTACATTGTATTAGCTATTATAAGTAATCTAGAAATGATTTAAAGTACACAGGAGGCTGTATGTAGGTTTAATTCAAATACTGTATTGGTTGGTATAATGAATTTGAGCATTCAGAGATATTTTTGGCAGTGGTAGGTGGAGAAGTGTCCTCAGGGAACCAATCCTCCCAGGATAAAGAGGACCAGATGGTTAGATAGCATTAATGAGTCAATGGACATGAGTTTGACCAAGCTCTGGGAGGTGGTGAAGGACAGGGGAACTTGGCATGCTGCAGTTTCTGGGGCCAAAAAGAGTTGGACATGACTTAGCGATTGAACAACAACGATAACCAAGGGATGACGACTGTATTTTGAAATACTACAGAAGGAATTCTCTTACATCTTCCAGGATTTCAGTGCAAGAAACACAAACATAACTTTGACTAAGCAAACAAAGAATTTGTTGGTAGTTCATTGGCGAGCTCATAATTTAGAAGTAGGAAGTACACACCCAGCCTTGAGAAGACCTTGAACCAGTAATTCCAGATCTTAGTCACAGGAATGCCTGTATCACCTCTAGACAATTGCTAGCAGATGACAGGGTCAGTTCCCTGCGGTACCTGTGTGCCTCATCTCAACAGTGAAGTTCCCGGGTAGGAGTTCGCTTGCCTTCTTTTTTTTTTTTATTAATTAATTTATTTATTTTTGGGCGGGGGTCAGGTTGGGGAGGGAGGGGAGCAGGTGGGCCAGTTCTATTGGTCTTTCGTTTCTCTATGTTCATCCGTCTTTGTTCTTTGGCTCCTGTGGGCCTCCCATCGCGGTGGCGTCTGTCGTAGAGCACCCGCTCTGGGCGCATGCGCTCCAGAGCTCCGGCTCGGTGATTGGACACATCAGTCCAGCCGCTCCGCGGCACGTGGGATCTTCCCAGGCCAGGGCTCAAACTGGCGCCCCTTGCACTGCAAGGCGGTGTCCTTACCCACTGGACCACCAGGGGAAGCCCCACTATTTATTTTTTAAACTGATTTTTTTTTTCTTTTTGCCTCTCCGTCACCATTCATTTATTTTCATCCATCTCTTTTATTCTTTGGCATGTGTGGGCCTCCCATTGCAGTGGCCTCTCTCATTGCAGAGTACTGGCTCTGGGTGCATGCGCTCCAGAGCACTGGCTTGTAATTGGACACAGTGGCTCAGCCACTCTGCAGCACATGGGATTTTCCCAGGCCAGGGATCAAACTGGTGACCCTTGCACTGCAAGGTGGACTTTTTACCCACTGGAGTACCAGGGAAACCCTGCTTCTTTTATTTTTAAGCAACTACATTTATTGAGTATCAGACACTATGCTAGGTATTTGTACATAGTATTTTTAAAGATGAGGTATAATTTACAACAAAATGCACGGATTTAAACTGTATAATTTGATGAATTTTAACAAATATATACACTCATGAAACCACAAAAGATGCAAACACCACCTCAATCAAGATGGAGTATACGCTCTCCATGTTTGACAAATCATGACGTAGTCATGCACAAGAGACATATAAGTAGTAAGATTTCCATTATCATGGATCAGTTCATTTGGAATAGAACAACAGTGTCAAGTTTTTCCTGTTTTACAGTATCCACACAACTCCTACCCACATTTCTTGGCTCTTAGTGGGAAGATGTGCTTCTAAGTGTAGAATTCTGACAGTTTCTTTTAATTGTTATTAGTATCTTAAACATATGTCACTTTCCCTGTAAAATATATCTATTCTTTGAAAATTTGAGTTTCACATAGGCTGATTTTCTATCCTCAATCTACGTACAGTTATTTCTTATGTTTTTAACTTCTAAAGAAAAGTTTTACTTATGGCAAATGCAAAAAAATATGGAAAAACAGAATTTACTTTTAGGTCCTTAGAAATATATAGATTAAACATTTGTTAAAATTTAATATTGTCCACGAACATGTATCTTAAGGTTTAAAATATATAAAGCAAGTATATAGTTTGGTATAGTTTATCATACCAAGCACTCTTTTCTGTGGTAGATAAAACAACTGAAAAAAGCTTTGTTTATTTTTTTCTGGGTTACCAGTGCTAGTAGTGAAAAAACCCAGACTGGGCAAACTACTTGAAAATAAATACCTCTAAAACATTTTTCATTAGAATGCTAATCAGAAAAATACTAAATCAAGATTCAGATTATGTGGTGTGTAAAGCAAAAAAGAAAATAGTAATTGCACTTTGTTTTATGAATAAGAGTGGCAAGTAGCCTCTCTCCAAAAAAAGCAGATATATCCTTAGGGCACTTACATTTTTCATGAGAAGCATCTTGTATGGCAGTAGTTCAAGTTCTGGAGCTGTCAATAAATCCTTTGCTTGTATTTGCCATAAGTAAATTTATTGAGTATAGATTGTGTTTTTGAATTTTTTAAAGATGATGTATAATTTACAACAAAATGCACGGATTTAAACTGTATAATTTGATGAATTTTAACAAATATATACACTCATGAAACCACAAAAGATGCAAACACCACCTCAATCAAGATGGAGTATACGCTCTCCATGTTTGACAAATCATGACGTAGTCATGCACAAGAGACATATAAGTAGTAAGATTTCCATTATCATGGATCAGTTCATTTGGAATAGAACAACAGTGTCAAGTTTTTCCTGTTTTACAGTATCCACACAACTCCTACCCACATTTCTTGGCTCTTAGTGGGAAGATGTGCTTCTAAGTGTAGAATTCTGACAGTTTCTTTTAATTGTTATTAGTATCTTAAACATATGTCACTTTCCCTGTAAAATATATCTATTCTTTGAAAATTTGAGTTTCACATAGGCTGAGTTTCTATCCTCAATCTACGGTACAGTTATTTCTTATGTTTTTAACTTCTAAAGAAAAGTTTTACTTATGGCAAATGCAAAAAAATATGGAAAAACAGAATTTACTTTTAGGTCCTTAGAAATATATAGATTAAACATTTGTTAAAATTTAATATTGTCCACGAACATGTATCTTAAGGTTTAAAATATATAAAGCAAGTATATAGTTTGGTATAGTTTATCATACCAAGCACTCTTTTCTGTGGTAGATAAAACAA
This sequence comes from Tragulus kanchil, assembly GCA_022376925.1. Taxonomy (NCBI): domain Eukaryota; kingdom Metazoa; phylum Chordata; class Mammalia; order Artiodactyla; family Tragulidae; genus Tragulus; species Tragulus kanchil. The sequence goes on along the minus strand of JAIOJX010000029.1, from coordinate 46,763,114 downwards.
CTGAAAAAAGCTTTGTTTATTTTTTTCTGGGTTACCAGTGCTAGTAGTGAAAAAACCCAGACTGGGCAAACTACTTGAAAATAAATACCTCTAAAACATTTTTCATTAGAATGCTAATCAGAAAAATACTAAATCAAGATTCAGATTATGTGGTGTGTAAAGCAAAAAAGAAAATAGTAATTGCACTTTGTTTTATGAATAAGAGTGGCAAGTAGCCTCTCTCCAAAAAAAGCAGATATATCCTTAGGGCACTTACATTTTTCATGAGAAGCATCTTGTATGGCAGTAGTTCAAGTTCTGGAGCTGTCAATAAATCCTTTGCTTGTATTTGCCATAAGTAAATTTGCTATAAAGATTTTCTTGTTGGATCATCTGGTTTTTATCAACCTTTTTTTTAAAAAAAAATTATTATTATTTATTTATTTGGCTATGCTGAGTCTTAGCTGTGGCATGTGGGATCTAGTTCCCTGACCAGCGATTGAATCCGGGCCCCCTGCATTGGGAACACAGAGTCTTAACCACTGGACCACCAGGGAAGTTCCTTTTATCAACCTTTTGAGAATTTGAAAAATTTTGAATTAATTCCAGACATTGTTGCAGAGTCCAAAACAACTGAATGACTGACATACACGTTGTTCCCAGGTGGCGCTAGTGGTAAAGAACCCATCTGACACTTCAGGAGACAAAAGAGAGAAGGGTTTGATCCCTGGGTCGGGAAGATCCTCTGGAGAAAGAAATGGAAATTCACTCCAGTATTCTTTTTTTTTTTTTTTTTTTAAGATTTATTTATTTATTTTTGGGCGGGGGTCGGGTTGGGGAAGGAGGGGGGCAGGCGGGCCACTTCTATTGGTCTTTCATTTCTCTATTTTCATCCGTCTTTGTTCTTTGGCTCCTGTGGGCCTCCCATCGCGGTGGCGTCTGTCGCTGCAGAGCGCCGGCTCTGGGCGCATGCGCTCCAGAGCTCGGGCTCGGTGATTGGACACATGGGTCCAGCCGCTCCGCGGCACGTGGGATCTTCCCAGGCCAGGGATGGAACCGGCGCCCCTTGCACTGCAAGGCGGTGTCCTTACCCACTGGACCACCAGGGGAAGCCCTCACTCCAGTATTCTTGCCTGGAGAATCCCATGGACAGAGGAGCCTAGTGGGCTTGCAAAGAGTCAGAAATAACTGAAGTGACTTAGCATACATGCACCAGACATTGTTAAGATTCGCTTTAAATTTCCACGTATTACCAGCATTTGTAAATCTTGTCCATTTCAGGTATCACATCTTTCTATTCATTACATGTTGAACCATTATTATTTTTGTGACAAAGCATTTATGTCCTGTCTCTGCATTTTTAAAAAATACTAGCAGGAGTTCCCTGATGGTCTATGGCTTAGTATTTGATGCTTTTCATTTCTATGACGCAGGTTCAATTTCTGGTCTGGGGACTGAGATCCTGCAGTCCACATGGAGTGGTCAAAAATTTTATATGTGTAGGGCTTCCCTGGTGGTCCAGTGGGTAAGGACACCACCTTGCAGTGCAAGGGCTGCCAGTTCAAACCCTGGCCCTGGAAGATCCCACATGCCGAGGAACGGCTGGGCTGATGTGTCCAATTATGAGCCAGCACTCTGGAATGCATGTGCCCAGAGCCGGTGCTCTGCTATGAGAGAGGCCACTGCGATGGGAGGCCCATACAGGCAAAACAAATACCCTTTTAGAATTTTTAAGGGAAGCCCATGAATGACTGACATACACGTTGTTCCCAGGTGGCGCTAGTGGTAAAGAACCCATCTGACACTTCAGGAGACAAAAGAGAGAAGGGTTTGATCCCTGGGTCGGGAAGATCCTCTGGAGAAAGAAATGGAAATTCACTCCAGTATTCTTTTTTTTTTTTTTTTTTTAAGATTTATTTATTTATTTTTGGGCGGGGGTCGGGTTGGGGAGGGAGGGGGGCGGGCGGGCCACTTCTATTGGTCTTTCATTTCTCTATTTTCATCCGTCTTTGTTCTTTGGCTCCTGTGGGCCTCCCATCGCGGTGGCGTCTGTCGCTGCAGAGCGCCGGCTCTGGGCGCATGCGCTCCAGAGCTCGGGCTCGGTGATTGGACACATGGGTCCAGCCGCTCCGCGGCACGTGGGATCTTCCCAGGCCAGGGATGGAACCGGCGCCCCTTGCACTGCAAGGCGGTGTCCTTACCCACTGGACCACCAGGGGAAGCCCTCACTCCAGTATTCTTGCCTGGAGAATCCCATGGACAGAGGAGCCTAGTGGGCTTGCAAAGAGTCAGAAATAACTGAAGTGACTTAGCATACATGCACCAGACATTGTTAAGATTCGCTTTAAATTTCCACGTATTACCAGCATTTGTAAATCTTGTCCATTTCAGGTATCACATCTTTCTATTCATTACATGTTGAACCATTATTATTTTTGTGACAAAGCATTTATGTCCTGTCTCTGCATTTTTAAAAAATACTAGCAGGAGTTCCCTGATGGTCTATGGCTTAGTATTTGATGCTTTTCATTTCTATGACGCAGGTTCAATTTCTGGTCTGGGGACTGAGATCCTGCAGTCCACATGGAGTGGTCAAAAATTTTATATGTGTAGGGCTTCCCTGGTGGTCCAGTGGGTAAGGACACCACCTTGCAGTGCAAGGGCTGCCAGTTCAAACCCTGGCCCTGGAAGATCCCACATGCCGAGGAACGGCTGGGCTGATGTGTCCAATTATGAGCCAGCACTCTGGAATGCATGTGCCCAGAGCCGGTGCTCTGCTATGAGAGAGGCCACTGCGATGGGAGGCCCATACAGGCCAAAAGAACAAAGATGGATGAAAATGAATAAATTAGAGATCAATAGAAGTGGCAAAAAAATTTTTTATATGTGTGTGTGTATATATATATATGTATGTGTATGTATGTGTGTATATATATATATATGTATATATATATATACACACCAACTATTCTGTTTCTTTTCCATCCTGTTAATGAAGTATCATGAAGGTGTTTAAAAATAGATGTCAGGAAGGGCTTTTTTTTGGAAGTGTGACACATAACTTTTACATCACTTTTATGTGTACAACGTAAAACTTAGGTATTTTTGTGTTAGTCAGTCAGTCATGTCTGATTCTTTATGATCCAGTGGATTGTAGCCTGCCAGGCTCCTCTGTGCATGGAATTTTCCAGACAAGAGTTCTGGAGTGAGTTGCCATTCCCTTCTCCAAGGGATCTTCCTGACCCAGAGATTGAACCCAGGTCTCCCACACTGCAGACTGATTCTTTACTGACTGAGCCATCAGGGAAACCCCTTGGTATTTTCACATTTCGCAAAATGATCACCCTAGTAAGTCTGATTAGCATCCATATGAAGGGCTTTTTATCACTGATACATCCTCAGAATGAACCTTCCTTTCTTTTTGGCTGCATCCAGCATCTTAAAGGACCTCAGTTTCCCAACCAGGGATTAAACCCAGGCCGCAAGACTGCAAGCCTGAAATCCTAACCACTAAGATGCCAGGGAACTCTCCTTGAAGTGAATGTAATCCCAGGAATTGCTACATGAAGATACTGCATTTAGATGGTATTAGTCTATTTCTTAAATTTTTGTGACAAAGCATTTATGTCCTGTCTCTGCATTTTAAAAATACTAGCAGGAGTTCCCTGATGGTCTATGGCTTAGTATTTGATGCTTTTCATTTCTATGGCAGGTTCAATTTCTGGTCTGGGGACTGAGATCCTGCAGTCCACATGGAGTGGTCAAAAATTTTATATGTGTAGGGCTTCCCTGGTGGTCCAGTGGGTAAGGACACCACCTTGCAGTGCAAGGGCTGCCAGTTCAAACCCTGGCCCTGGAAGATCCCACATGCCGAGGAACGGCTGGGCTGATGTGTCCAATTATGAGCCAGCACTCTGGAATGCATGTGCCCAGAGCCGGTGCTCTGCTATGAGAGAGGCCACTGCGATGGGAGGCCCATACAGGCCAAAAGAACAAAGATGGATGAAAATGAATAAATTAGAGATCAATAGAAGTGGAAAAAATTTTTTATATGTGTGTGTGTATATATATATATGTATGTGTATGTATGTGTGTATATATATATATATGTATATATATATATACACACCAACTATTCTGTTTCTTTTCCATCCTGTTAATGAAGTATCATGAAGGTGTTTAAAAATAGATGTCAGGAAGGGCTTTTTTTTGGAAGTGTGACACATAACTTTTACATCACTTTTATGTGTACAACGTAAAACTTAGGTATTTTTGTGTTAGTCAGTCAGTCATGTCTGATTCTTTATGATCCAGTGGATTGTAGCCTGCCAGGCTCCTCTGTGCATGGAATTTTCCAGACAAGAGTTCTGGAGTGAGTTGCCATTCCCTTCTCCAAGGGATCTTCCTGACCCAGAGATTGAACCCAGGTCTCCCACACTGCAGACTGATTCTTTACTGACTGAGCCATCAGGGAAACCCCTTGGTATTTTCACATTTCGCAAAATGATCACCCTAGTAAGTCTGATTAGCATCCATATGAAGGGCTTTTTATCACTGATACATCCTCAGAATGAACCTTCCTTTCTTTTTGGCTGCATCCAGCATCTTAAAGGACCTCAGTTTCCCAACCAGGGATTAAACCCAGGCCGCAAGACTGCAAGCCTGAAATCCTAACCACTAAGATGCCAGGGAACTCTCCTTGAAGTGAATGTAATCCCAGGAATTGCTACATGAAGATACTGCATTTAGATGGTATTAGTCAGGGATACTCACATTGCAAGCGACAGAAACAATATCAAAATAACCCTTGTAAAAAAGGAGATTGAGGGATGAATATGGGAGGTGGCCAGAGCAGGGCAGCTCCAGGCGTGTAGGTCCAGAACCAGGAATGTGATGACTTTTGCCCAGACAAGCTAGTTTCTACTTTCTTCTGAGTAGTAACTTCCTTCAGATCTCTCTCCACAGTTGAGAATATGACTACTGGAACCTTGAGAACACATTTTTACAATTCTGGAGGCTGTCAAAGACAAAGACTCAAACCAAATAAACTAGCAAACGGTTGTATTTTAGGCTACCACAACAGGGAGAGCCCTTTTGTCCGCAGGCTTCCATAGGGAGACAGCATCTAGGTGGGGTGATTTTTGTTGGAATTGCTGTTGTAATCAAGGGGTCTCAATCAGCTCCACAGCAAATGTTTGTGTCTAGCCGAGTTTCAGATTATCATTTATGAGGCCACGAGTAGGAATTTGGAGAGGTTGCATCTGGCCTTACCTTAGGCAGCGAAGGAGTCATCCGTGAATCTTATTTAAGTCACGTGCTCTTTGCAAGAAGCTGAAACAGGAAATGGTGCAGGGAATTTCTTAATCATCTCAATTTTTCAAGAAACGAAGGCTCACAAAAAGTTTAATCTTTTCAAGACAGAGAAGAAAGCTCCCCACTGACTACAAGAGACACATCTCTGGGAAGGACGCCTTGTGCTTGGTCACATGCTCATCTGCCTGTCTCTGGTTTGGTCTTTATGGCCCAGTCTGAGTTATGTCCACTCCTATGGTCAGAGTGATGAAGAGAAGGGTTAGTGGGCAGATAAATAAAATAGTTTCACAGTTGGCAAACTGTCACTATCTAATGCCAGTTGAATTTAATTCTCACTTTTCCTTAACACAGAAGACAACACAAACTTTTATTCAAAATTAAATAGAGGCACTATAATCCAGATACTGGTAAATTACCATGAATCCTTTTTTGGACTTTTAAACAGATGAAGAAATGTCACATGCTCTCCTGCATTGCCTTCCTCAGAAAAACTGCCTCTCACTCATTTCAGTTTAATGCTATAAAACTGAAACAGCAAAAACCTTTAGTAACGTTTCAAGTTATTCATTCCGTTTTTGACAACTTTCCTCAAAGTACTTACCACTTCTATTCTACCTCAAAGTCAGATTAGCCTTAATGTGGCTTGAGGTTATAGAAATTTCTGCTTCCACCACCTGAGAGCTTTAAAGCTTCGAGGTATATGAATAAGTATGCTAAGAAAACAGCCCATTATAATAAGGTTCCAGGAAAATCTGATTCCAAAGAAGCAAATATAGACTAGAAGCCTCAGAGTCTAAGGAACATCTAAGAGTTCTGAAACTACTCCTTACTCCATTTCACCAGACCAACTGCAGATAAAGCACAGAAGCCTCATCCTGAGGATGAGAATTTTAATTTGTAGTTTGTTGTTGTTATCACTAAGTCCTGTCTGAATCTTTTGCAACCCCATGGACTGTAGTCTACCAGGTGCTCTGTCCATGGATTTTACAGACTAGAATATGGGAGTGGGTTGCCGTTTCCTTCCCCAGGGGGAGCTGACCCAGGGTTTGAGTCCACCTCTCCTGCATTGGCAGGCGGGTTCTTTACCAGTGAGCTACCAGGGAAGCACAGCTCAAAGACTGCTCCACTCTTTTAGTGGTTTAATGCCTCTTAGGTTCCTGCCCCAATAGCTGGATATGACGCTGTATTCTCCTTTCAGGTGCTCACCAGAAATCCCGTCACACCCTGTGGCTCATGATTTTACTGAAAATTTGTGGATCATTGTATAGGGCGGTGACATTATAGACGGCATGACCTCTGTCTCTCTCTTTCTGGCAATCAATGAACTCTCTTATTCCCCTCAGATCCAGTTCCCTCTGCTCTTCTAAACCCCCACAGTCCCTGCACATTACCTTGTGAAGCTCTCTGGAAAGTGAAGTATAGTGAATGCCCTCCCCTGTGTATAATGTTCATTACAAAGCCCGCCCCCCAAGCCTATTGTGTTCCTCAGTGCTCTAGGATTCTGAGACACGACATTTTTTTTTTTTTTTTTGTATTTCTTTTTTTTTTTTTAAACCTTTATTTTACTTTTAACTTTTACAGAGTTTTGTTGTTCACAGACATGCATGTTCTCAGATTGGTCACATGTATATCCCCCCCTTCCCTCCCCTCCCGACCATCACACAGCACCCCTGAAGGATCCCCTTTTCTCACAGAGCAATGACTAGAGCTATTTTCTTCACTTATGATAGTACAGGCCTTCATGCTACTTCCCTTACGCCTCTCACCCACTGTTCCTTCCCCAAAATGTCCATATGTCCACTGTCCATGTCTGTCTTTCTGTGAGACACAACATTTTATTTCACTGCATCAACACTGTGAGACATCTTGTGGGGTGCCTTTCAGGCTCATGAGGACAGTGCTCGGAGGCTGGAATCAGTGACCCTGTACACCCAGGTAAAAAATCCTCAGTAGTAAAAGAATCCTCCTGCCAATGCAGAAAACTCAGGTTCGATCTCTGGGTCAGGAAAAGATCCCTCGGAGAAGGACATGGCCATTCACTCCAGCATTCTTGCCTGGGAAATCCCACGGACAGAGGAGCCTGGTGGGCCACAGTTCGTGAGGTCGCAAAAGAGTTAGATAGGACTTAGCACTTAAACGACAAATTCCCAGATATATTTGACCGAACCAGCTTGACCTATCTGAGCTGAACCAATTAGAGTCTTTTACCTGGCAATTTTATAATAGAACTGAAAGTTTTCAGTTTTCATCCCTGCATAGGGGTGGGCTTGAAACAAGTACATTCAGAGCTGACAGGCAACCAGTACATGAAGAGAGAGAAATTGGGTCTTCAGAGAAAGAAGTATATTAAGATACTTCTAGCTGCAAGTGATAGACATCTCAAATCAAAAGGTTTTATACTTGCCAGTGTGTGTCTTTAAGGCTGTTGACTGTTCCAGTTTCTTTTTTTTCTTTTTAAACATTTATTTTATTTATTTATCTTTTGGGGGGTGAGGTGGGGAGGGAGTGGGACGGGCGGGCCACTTCTATTGGTCTTTCATTTATCTATTTTCATCCATTTTGTTCTTTGGCTCCTGTGGACCTCCCATTGCGGTGGCTTCTGTCGTCGCAGAGCGCCAGCTCTGGGTGCATGCGCCCCAGAGCTCCAGCTCGGTAATTGGACATATCAGTCCAGCCGCTCTGCAGCACGTGGGATCTTCCCAGGTCAGGGATCGAACTGGTGCCCCTTGCACTGCAAGGTGGTGTCCTTACCCACTGGACCACCAGGGGAAGCCCTGTTCCAGTTTCTTTAGTCTATGCTGACACCCACTGTGTGGCACATGCCCAGTGTGGATGCTCTCTGGGCCTCTTACTCCATAGTTTCTGGATGAGGGGGATCCCAGCTCCAGCCTGACCTTCCTTCTCCATTGCTGCCTCCTGTTGCAAGGCTGTCTCCTAGTCAACAGCCTTCATGTGTGGCATCTGGTGAAATGGTCCAAGTTCAACCACCTATTTAATGTGCAGTAGATCCAGGGGAAATACGTGTTTCCTTATCACATTATACTCCTTCCCTCTTGCTCTCTTTGGTTTTCTTCCCTTTTGTTCGTATTTTCCTCTCCTTTGTTCAAAAGGTAAATTGGTTAACATGCTGTCTCAGCAAATGGCCAACTAAGGCATAGAATGGAGGTCTCTCCTCCCGAGGGACCACCATCCTGTCTTTACAAGGGCCTCCCTTCTCACTTATTTTCCTTGGACAATCAGCACTTCCTGTCTCTCTTCTGGGAGGAGAAAATCTCTCCTCATCATGAAGCAGTTCTGCACTCCTCGCAAAGCAAGGTACTGTGTGCCCTACACTCCTCTTCACTTCTACAGAGACATGTGTGTTGTGGGGGGTGGTGTTGGGGAAGGGGCCCTGGAGTAAGGAAGAGGCTGGAAATGTCTAGACTGTTTTCTGCCTGCTCTCTTGGGGAAGTGCCTGGCTCCAATTACTGGCAATTTTCTTAAGGGTGTAGGTTAGTTCGCACTTTTTTGTTCTCGCCTATGGGCCCTAATCAACAATTCTGGGACAACTGGGACAAATCTCATGCAATATCCAATTAGAGTAACCACAGTAGCAACCATCTCTAATATTTCTTGAGCAATTATTGTGGGTCAGGCAATGTACATTTTATAGTAACCATATTATTTGTGTGTCACAGCATCTCAAGAGAGGATAGGGTTGCATATCACTAGCCCACGAAAAGGTCAACATTCTAGGCATAGATTCTACTAAATGTGTATCGTTTTTTGCCCCATTTTAAGTCAGGGGCTGTCTGTATATGAAGAAAACAATGCGTTGCATCTTCTTGTTCATCCTACACTTTTGTGGAATTATGTTTATGGGAACCTTAAGTTTAGACCTTGAACTAATTTCACTGAAAAGTTAAATCTGCCTACAAGAAAAAAAAAATCCTATGAGGTAGGTTCTATTATTTCCACCATTTTCCAGGTGAGGAACTGTGGCTTGTAGACTACAAGTCACTCAGAACTGGGATTCAAGTCCTGGCTGTAGTGTTAAGTAGTCTATCATACTCTCTGTTGTATACATAGGGGAAGGATGCTCTCTAAGGCATACCTTTGCCAGTAGGGTGCATTGCAATTTGTTATAAAAAATAGATTTGCAGGTGGGGGGGGCTTGCTGCATGGCATGAAGGATCTTAATTCCCAACCAAGGACTGAACATATGCCCTCTGCAGTGGAAGCCTGCAGTCTTAAACCAGGGAAACTCCCTCACTGCTATGCTAATTAACATAAAAAAATAGCCAGGTGAGGTCGAACACTTTATGTTTACTTGCCATTTGTACTTATTCCCTTTTAATTTAATTTTTTTAACATTTATTTTATTTATTTATCTTTTTGGGGGTGAGGTGGGGAGGGAGGGGGATGGGCGGGTCACTTCTATTGGTTTTCCATTTCTCTATTTTCATCCGTCTTTGTTCTTTTGGCTCCTGTGGGCCTCCCATCATGGTGGCCTCTGTCGTCGCAGAGCACTGGCTCTGGGCACATGCGCGCCAGAGCTCTGGCTTGGTAATTGGACACATCAGTCCAGCCGCTCTGCGGCACATGGGATCTTCCCAGGCCAGGGATCAAATCTCTGGGGAAGTGCCTGGCTCCAATTACTGGCAATTTTCTTAAGGGTGTAGGTTACACCCAAAAGGCTGGGACAAATCTCATGCAATATCCAATTAGAGTAACCACAGTAGCAACCATCTCTAATATTTCTTGAGCAATTATTGTGGGTCAGGCAATGTACATTTTATAGTAACCATATTATTTGTGTGTCACAGCATCTCAAGAGATAGGGTTGCATATCACTAGCCCACGAAAAGGTCAACATTCTAGGCATAGATTCTACTAAATGTGTATCGTTTTTTGCCCCATTTTAAGTCAGGGGCTGTCTGTATATGAAGAAAACAATGCGTTGCATCTTCTTGTTCATCCTACACTTTTGTGGAATTATGTTTATGGGAACCTTAAGTTTAGACCTTGAACTAATTTCACTGAAAAGTTAAATCTGCCTACAAGAAAAAAAAAATCCTATGAGGTAGGTTCTATTATTTCCACCATTTTCCAGGTGAGGAACTGTGGCTTGTAGACTACAAGTCACTCAGAACTGGGATTCAAGTCCTGGCTGTAGTGTTAAGTAGTCTATCATACTCTCTGTTGTATACATAGGGGAAGGATGCTCTCTAAGGCATACCTTTGCCAGTAGGGTGCATTGCAATTTGTTATAAAAAATAGATTTGCAGGTGGGGGGGGCTTGCTGCATGGCATGAAGGATCTTAATTCCCAACCAAGGACTGAACATATGCCCTCTGCAGTGGAAGCCTGCAGTCTTAAACCAGGGAAACTCCCTCACTGCTATGCTAATTAACATAAAAAAATAGCCAGGTGAGGTCGAACACTTTATGTTTACTTGCCATTTGTACTTATTCCCTTTTAATTTAATTTTTTTAACATTTATTTTATTTATTTATCTTTTTGGGGGTGAGGTGGGGAGGGAGGGGGATGGGCGGGTCACTTCTATTGGTTTTCCATTTCTCTATTTTCATCCGTCTTTGTTCTTTTGGCTCCTGTGGGCCTCCCATCATGGTGGCCTCTGTCGTCGCAGAGCACTGGCTCTGGGCACATGCGCGCCAGAGCTCTGGCTTGGTAATTGGACACATCAGTCCAGCCGCTCTGCGGCACATGGGATCTTCCCAGGCCAGGGATCAAACCGGCGCCCCTTGCACTGCAAGGCGGTGTCCTTACCCACTGGACCACCAGGGGAAGCCCTTAATTTTATTTTTAATTGGAAGATAATTACTTTAGAATATTGTGATGGCTTCTGCCATACATCAACACGAATCAGCCATAGGTGTACATATGTCCCCTCCTTCTTAAACCTCTCTCCCACTTCCCTCCCCATCCCATCCCTCTATACTGTCACAGAGCACGGACTTTGGCTTCCCTACATCACACAGCAAATCCCCACTATTTTGCATATGGTCATGTATATATTTCAGTACTACGCTCTCAAGTCATTCTACCCTCTGCCCCACCTACTGTGACCATAAGTCTGTTCTTTACATCTGCGTCTCCTTTGTTGCCCTACAGTAGATTCATCAGTACCGTATTTCTAGATTCCATATATATGTGTTAATATACGATATTTGTCTTTCTCTTTCTGACTTACTTCAGTCTGTATAATAGGCACTAGATTCATCCACCTCATTAGAACTGACTTAAATATATTTTTTATAGCTGAGTAATATTCCATTGTGTGTGTATATATATATATGTATATATATATACACACACATACACACACATATATATACATACAATATATATACATATACACCAAAACTTCTTTATCCATTATACTTATTCTTCAGCAAACCTTGTTTTCTAATCTTTGGTTCACTTTTTTCTGATTGACTTACAACAAGCATGTATATATCCAGATTATTGGAGGTCACAATACATTAAGGATATTTCTTCTCAAGTTGTCAAAAAGTATGTTTTTTATGTGGGAAAGTATGGTGGTGGTGGTTTAGTTGCTAAGTCATCTCCGACTCTTGTGATCCCATGGACTCTAGACTACCAGGCTCCTCTGTGAATGGAATTCTCCAGGCAAGAATATGGGAGTGGGTTGTCATTTCCTCCTCCAGTGGGAAAGTATACAAAGCACAAAATTCACCATTTTAACCATTTTTAAGTGTAGAAGTGAATGGCATTAAGTATATTCACAGTGTTGGGCAACCATAACCACTATTCATTTCCAGAATGTTTTCATCATTCCAAACAGAAACTAAGTGCCCATTAAAAAAATAACTCTGATTCACCTTTCCCCACAACCCATCGTCATGGTCTGTGTATGGGTTGGAAAAGAATTTGCAGACATGAGCCAGAACGAGACAACAATAAAGTTTATTAGAGTTGGAGACACTGTTAGAATAGTGCCCAGCTCAAGGGAGAGCTGAACGCTTTCATGGACTTACAGCCAATTTTTACAGCCTCAAGACAGAGAAAATTCCTACTGGAATGATGGCATTAGGTGATTGCTTAGGATGCTATAGGGTGGATATTTTTCATAATATGGGATCAGGAAACTAGCTGGTTTAAATATGGAGGCTCATGGCAACAATTGTTACAGGGCTTGGTCACTTCCAGAGATTTTTATCTTGTGACCTTAGTACAGGACTCCACACCTGTGACCTTGGTATAGGGTGCCACACCCATGGTTACCTCTATTCTATGTTCTGTGAATTTGCTTATTCTAGGTAACATGTAGGCTTCAGTAGTTATGGCTCAAAGGCTCACTAGTTGCCGCTTGCAGGGGCTTTAGAGCACAGGCTCAGTAGCTGTGGCTCATGGGCTTAGTTGCTTCTCAGCATGTGGAATCTTCCTGGGCCAGGGATCGAACCTGTGTCCCGTGCATTGGCAGGAGGATTCTTATACACTTGGGAGGATTCTTATACACTTGGTTTTTTTTTTTTTTTTGCATTCATTTTTCTACCTTTGATTTAACTGTTTTTGCCTTTGTTGTGGTTGTAAAAGTTCACCATGTGTGTGTGTGCTTGTATAAATATGTATGCATATATTCACATTTATTTTCTAGTAATTTTATGTTTTTATTATGTTTTTTTTTTGAAACTTAATTTGTAGACCTTTAAGGGTTTGATATTCTTGCACACACTTTGAGGTAGCGATCTAGAATTTTCTCCCCCAGAAGTTAGCTAATGTCCGAACACCACCCCTCCGTCATTATGGTGAAGGTCATGTATCTTGAATCTCTGATGTTGAGTGTTCTGTCAAAGCACAAAATTCACCATTTTAACCATTTTAAGTGTAGAAGTGAATGGCATTAAGTATATTCACATTGGGCAACCATAACCACTATTCATTTCCAGAATGTTTTCATCATTCCAAACAGAAACTAAGTGCCCATTAAAAAAATAACTCTGATTCACCTTTCCCCACAACCCATCGTCATGGTCTGTGTATGGGTTGGAAAAGAATTTGCAGACATGAGCCAGAACGAGACAACAATAAAGTTTATTAGAGTTGGAGACACTGTTAGAATAGTGCCCAGCTCAAGGGAGAGCTGAACGCTTTCATGGACTTACAGCCAATTTTTACAGCCTCAAGACAGAGAAAATTCCTACTGGAATGATGGCATTAGGTGATTGCTTAGGATGCTATAGGGTGGATATTTTTCATAATATGGGATCAGGAAACTAGCTGGTTTAAATATGGAGGCTCATGGCAACAATTGTTACAGGGCTTGGTCACTTCCAGAGATTTTTATCTTGTGACCTTAGTACAGGACTCCACACCTGTGACCTTGGTATAGGGTGCCACACCCATGGTTACCTCTATTCTATGTTCTGTGAATTTGCTTATTCTAGGTAACATGTAGGCTTCAGTAGTTATGGCTCAAAGGCTCACTAGTTGCCGCTTGCAGGGGCTTTAGAGCACAGGCTCAGTAGCTGTGGCTCATGGGCTTAGTTGCTTCTCAGCATGTGGAATCTTCCTGGGCCAGGGATCGAACCTGTGTCCCGTGCATTGGCAGGAGGATTCTTATACACTTGGGAGGATTCTTATACACTTGGTTTTTTTTTTTTTTTTGCATTCATTTTTCTACCTTTGATTTAACTGTTTTTGCCTTTGTTGTGGTTGTAAAAGTTCACCATGTGTGTGTGTGCTTGTATAAATATGTATGCATATATTCACATTTATTTTCTAGTAATTTTATGTTTTTATTATGTTTTTATTTTTGAAACTTAATTTGTAGACCTTTAAGGGTTTGATATTCTTGCACACACTTTGAGGTAGCGATCTAGAATTTTCTCCCCCAGAAGTTAGCTAATGTCCGAACACCACCCCTCCGTCATTATGGTGAAGGTCATGTATCTTGAATTCTCGTACTAGGATTTGTTTCTGGAATTCTCTTTGTGTTTGTCCTTGTCTTTTCTGGTACAGGATCACAGTTGTAATTATTACTGTTTCATTCACTGTGTTCCCTCTTGTAGTTTTGACATGATGGCTCTGTCTTTAGTCAAGAGAGCTGCTTCTGAGAGAGGTGGACAAGCACCGGCAACTCTCAAAGACTACAGTGCTTTAGGATATTCCACTGAAAATTCTAGAGGAAGGTACTCACTTAAGGAATTGGAAAGGAAAGCCTGAGTGGATATATGTGTGACTTAACAAGGTAGAGGGGCAGGGAGGTCACTTATGCCCTTCCTCTCCGTCACAGGAGTTTGACTTTCTGTTCATTCGCGTGGACATGCCAGATTGCTACTGGGTCCTCTATGTTTGGAAGGGGATTTTACTTTTAGAGAGGAAGTCCTAACAAAGAACATTAGAGAGGAACCCTCCTGGAGGCATTTTAATCACTCCACTGACATTCTGAATGATTGGAAGAGAACTTTTAGGGTGGTAGGGCCTTCTTGGGGTCCTGGATCTCATCTCGTTTAGGGGTAAGAAGACATGTCAAAAATGCCACTCCTTCCTGACTTCTCACAAGTGTTAATACTCTCAGAATAAAAAAAGATATGCCAAGCTCTGTTCACTGGCACAGACCATGGAACCAAGTAAGGGTGTTCAGTTGAGATCTCTATGGTCATCGCTCTTTTTCTAAAGCAGACTTTTGCCTTTGGTGAAATGGCATACAATACAACCATATTTAATAGACGAAACAGTATTCTTCAAGGGCCAGCATCCAGTTCTGAGGAATGACTTATTAAACGTGTTTGTGCTCTTTGCTGAATACCTAATTCTTTCAAGACATTTCAAGAGTTCATAAAATTCTTATCATGGTTTTTGTTTCACAGTGTCTCCACAGTGGAAGCTTCTTCTGGTTACCTTTTTTTCAGGCTTACCTTTGTCTTGCCTGGAAGAGAAACTGATGCTTTCAGTGAGCTCTCTTGTTTCAGCCTGCTGTTGCTGTTGCTGCTGCCCTTGGCCTTGGGGATGGATTCCTGCGCCGGTGCCAGGAAAACTTGTTAGTCACTCTTCTCTGGGTTACGGCTTGCACCGCTGGCATTCAAGTGTCAAACTGTAATCGTCTGTGATATATTTAGATTTTGAACTCACATTGCATTCGAACATTAGCTACATGGCCACAAGAAAATAAATGGTCCTCCTTTGGTTGTGAAGCCATGCCTGGGCAGAATGCCACATGAAATTGTTCCTAGTACTGCTATTCAGAGTAACACTGATTCTTTGTCAAACTACAAATAGTCACATCCTAGATTCCTCTTCAACCAGGAAACCTGAAAAGTGAATTATTATTAGTGGCCACAGGGCCTTTTAAAGTCACTGTCCTTGAGTTTTCGAGCAAGAAGCAGGGAGCAGTTCTGTCCTGAGACAAAGGGGCTGTATTTTGCTGAAGGGAAACCAGTACAGGATACACTGAGTCCTGATGAATTTGATACTTTAACAAAAGATGGTGAAGAGTTCTGTAATTTGTAGGGGCGAGATGGCAGCTGCTACTATGACAGGAGAGCTCCCTGGAGGGTCCCTCTGTCCTCAGGAACAGGACAAGCCAGAGCAAAACTGGGCTGAGGCAGGTCAGAGTCATGTTTCTGTTTTCAGCGGACCAGAACAACAGGCTGGACTCTGGGGGTGGAAGTTGGAATGTCAGCTGCTAGAGGTGGAAGAAGGCTGAGTCTGGGGCTGGATGAAGTGAGGGTAGAGTTTATTGGGTAAGGAGATAATGAGTCAGCTCAGAAGAATTATCAGTGATCAACGGACCTAAATGAAGGGGTTAAAATTTCCTGATGGCATCAGCTTGTTGGCCTGGAAAAATCTGTGCAAGGCGCGTCCTGCATTTTATGATTATAAAGAGGGAAAGGATTGGGACCGATGATACTGCAGGACGTATGCATAAGAGTAATCAGCCCAAATAAGGGAAAAGAGTGAGATTTGGGGGAAGGACCTCAGAATGAGATCATAGTGCTACTATGTAAGCAGACAGTATGATAGAGTGAGGAAGGATACCAGGATTTCAGCCAATTTGGAGTTAGAAGTGAAATGTAATGGTAGTTGCTCTATCAGAAGAGTGTTACAATTAGAAAAGTACTCGAGGGAAAAAAACTGAGAGACTTAACTGTGCTCTCCTACTCCTTGTATTTATACTTGTTATAGTTACAGTTGTACTTACAATTAAACACTGCTTAAACAGGTTTTCTTTAGCCTTTAAAAATGACATTATTAAGCTATTCCTATCTCATGGAACACAGTTTAGGAAAGGCTGATTTATATTTAAAAAGACACAGCCAGGGACTTCCCTGATGGTCCAGTGGCTAAGGCTCCGTGCTCCCAATGCATGGGGCCTGAGTTTGATCCCTGGTCAGGGAACTAGATCCCACATGCTGCAACTAAAAGATTCCAAGTCCCACAACTAAAAGCCAGTACAGTCAAATAAATAAACATTAAAAAAAAAAGACAGCTAAATTCAACCATCATATATACATAATAAAAACACTGAATAGAATGAAAATACCCCAAAAGATCTGTAGTAAATGACGCCAATTGAATGAATTTCTCTTATTCTTTTGTAGCCTGGAGTGCTGCAGTCCCTGGGATCTAGAGTCAAAAAGAGTTGGACACAACTGATCAACTAAACAACGACAATTCTTTTGTTTCCCATATTTACTCTAATGAGCCTTTACAAAGAACAGGAACTTAAAGAAAGCATTGGTGGTGTTGTAGGAGACTGCTTTTGAAAAGTTTTAAAAGTTCTGTGACCTGGAACAAGCTCTTTAACCTCATCAGGTCTGCTCTTTCATCTTTAAAACTAGAAAATAACATCGACCTAATGAGTTTGCTGTGAAGATTAACTGGATAATGATATCCAAATCACTCAGCATCACATATGGCACATACTGTCGGAGCTGGAGACGGGTAATTACTATTATTCTTGAGTTGTTAAGACTTTGAGAGTTCAAGAAAGGAGTACTGGTCTTGTTGCCAAAATCTTGACTCTCTGTGCAGCAGTATGATAGAGTGAGGAAGGATACCAGGATTTCAGCCAATTTGGAGTTAGAAGTGAAATGTAATGGTAGTTGCTCTATCAGAAGAGTGTTACAATTAGAAAAGTACTCGAGGAAAAAAACTGAGAGACTTAACTGTGCTCTCCTACTCCTTGTATTTATACTTGTTATAGTTACAGTTGTACTTACAATTAAACACTGCTTAAACAGGTTTTCTTTAGCCTTTAAAAATGACATTATTAAGCTATTCCTATCTCATGGAACACAGTTTAGGAAAGGCTGATTTATATTTAAAAAGACACAGCCAGGGACTTCCCTGATGGTCCAGTGGCTAAGGCTCCGTGCTCCCAATGCATGGGGCCTGAGTTTGATCCCTGGTCAGGGAACTAGATCCCACATGCTGCAACTAAAAGATTCCAAGTCCCACAACTAAAAGCCAGTACAGTCAAATAAATAAACATTAAAAAAAAAAGACAGCTAAATTCAACCATCATATATACATAATAAAAACACTGAATAGAATGAAAATACCCCAAAAGATCTGTAGTAAATGACGCCAATTGAATGAATTTCTCTTATTCTTTTGTAGCCTGGAGTGCTGCAGTCCCTGGGATCTAGAGTCAAAAAGAGTTGGACACAACTGATCAACTAAACAACGACAATTCTTTTGTTTCCCATATTTACTCTAATGAGCCTTTACAAAGAACAGGAACTTAAAGAAAGCATTGGTGGTGTTGTAGGAGACTGCTTTTGAAAAGTTTTAAAAGTTCTGTGACCTGGAACAAGCTCTTTAACCTCATCAGGTCTGCTCTTTCATCTTTAAAACTAGAAAATAACATCGACCTAATGAGTTTGCTGTGAAGATTAACTGGATAATGATATCCAAATCACTCAGCATCACATATGGCACATACTGTCGGAGCTGGAGACGGGGTAATTACTATTATTCTTGAGTTGTTAAGACTTTGAGAGTTCAAGAAAGGAGTACTGGTCTTGTTGCCAAAATCTTGACTCTCTGTGCAGCAGTATCAAACAGAAATACGGAGAGAGCTATGGAGGAGAAGGAAAGAGTGGTTTACAACTTTGTTAGGCAAAGGGGAAGCACAGTAGGCTAGGGCCTCAAGAACTGTGCTCCCCACCTGCCCCCGGCCCCCCACTCCCTGGCGAGTTGGGAGAGTTACATAGTAAGGCAGGGGTATGTGATAAGGATCAAGGTAGTGAACAGTCCTTTGTTTTTTCTTCTTCAGAGTTTCAAAAGGGTGGGGTGGCTGAAAAGATTGGGGTCTCAGGTGGTCTAAGAGTCTCTTAATCTTAACGAGCCTCTCTGGTCCCTTTAGTCTTTTGCCTCAGGTGGTTGCTGCTTCTCCTTTGATTAGCAACTCTTCTGCCCTGTGGAACTCAGAGAAGGTCATGGAGGCTGGAGTCTTGCTGACAAGAACTGGCAGATAGAAAGACCTTCATGCTCAGGAGCCCCTCAGAGCCTTGCTTGGCATCTGTTTGACTAAGGCTGCTGGTTTTACTCACTGTGATACCAGGAAAGTCAGAAAACACCATTATATGAGCTTGCACCTCACTTGTGAAGCAGATAATTCCAGAGCCCGCTCTAAAATATAGGACAGGACGCCGCTGGACACCTGGTAGGGAAGATTATGAACTCCCAACTGAGAAACTTGTTTGTGGTGGGCAGGCTATGAACACTGTATATTTAGAACAAATAGACACTTTAACTGCTTAGAACTAAATATTTTGAAAAATATTTATTTATTTATGGCTGTAAAGGGTTCTCATTACTGTGTGCAGAGTTTCTCTAATCATGGCAAGCGGGAGCTACTCTCTGGTTGCAGTGTATGGGCTTCTTATTGCAGTGGCTTCTCTTGCTGGAGAGCACTGGCTCTTGGGCCCTCTAGCTTAGTTGCCCCACAGCTTGCAGAACTTCTCTGGGCCAGGGATCTAGCCCGTGTACCCTTCCAATGGCAGGCAGATTCTTAACCACTGGACCACGAGGGAAGTTCAGAACTGTATTTGATCATTCTATCAGAGAAAGGTATCTAACAGCTTCCTTCTAAAATACTGAAGATGCTCTGCTAAACGAAAAGAACTTATGCTATACACACGGTACTTTTTTTTTTTTTTAAGATTTATTTATTTATTTATTTTTGGGGTGGGGTGAGGCGGGGTGGGGAGGGAGGGATGGGGGGGGGTGGGCCACTTCTATTGGTCTTTCATTTATCTAGTTTCACCTATCTTTGTTCTTTGGCCCCACACGGTACCTTTAACATTAAATTTTCTGGCAACTTTACTGCTTTACAAATGATGCTTGGAAACTTGCCCCTTTATAGTCTTTCAAATTCTTAAATAACTTTTTCCTGACTTCATTTATTTAAATATCCCAGAATAGCCTCTTGAGCTATAAGTTTGATGATCAAGGAAACTATTTTTAGCAGGATGAGTACTCTGTGTGCCGGACATTAGTTATATTTTATTTTGAGAAGGACAAATTGTTAAAAGGATTAATAATACTTATGGTATTTTAAACTAAAGGCTGTGCCAAAGTAGACAAGGTGGGTAGGTATTAAGTTCCTATGCTAGAGCCTTTGCTTGGCATTTTTAAGGCTGCTGGTTTTACTCACTGTGATACCAGGAAAGTCAGAAAACACCATTATATGAGCTTGCACCTCACTTGTGAAGCAGATAATTCCAGAGCCCGCTCTAAAATATAGGACAGGACGCCGCTGGACACCTGGTAGGGAAGATTATGAACTCCCAACTGAGAAACTTGTTTGTGGTGGGCAGGCTATGAACACTGTATATTTAGAACAAATAGACACTTTAACTGCTTAGAACTAAATATTTTGAAAAATATTTATTTATTTATGGCTGTAAAGGGTTCTCATTACTGTGTGCAGAGTTTCTCTAATCATGGCAAGCGGGAGCTACTCTCTGGTTGCAGTGTATGGGCTTCTTATTGCAGTGGCTTCTCTTGCTGGAGAGCACTGGCTCTTGGGCCCTCTAGCTTAGTTGCCCCACAGCTTGCAGAACTTCTCTGGGCCAGGGATCTAGCCCGTGTACCCTTCCAATGGCAGGCAGATTCTTAACCACTGGACCACGAGGGAAGTTCAGAACTGTATTTGATCATTCTATCAGAGAAAGGTATCTAACAGCTTCCTTCTAAAATACTGAAGATGCTCTGCTAAACGAAAAGAACTTATGCTATACACACGGTACTTTTTTTTTTTTTTAAGATTTATTTATTTATTTATTTTTGGGGTGGGGGTGAGGCGGGGTGGGGAGGGAGGGATGGGGGGTGGGCCACTTCTATTGGTCTTTCATTTATCTAGTTTCACCTATCTTTGTTCTTTGGCCCCACACGGTACCTTTAACATTAAATTTTCTGGCAACTTTACTGCTTTACAAATGATGCTTGGAAACTTGCCCCTTTATAGTCTTTCAAATTCTTAAATAACTTTTTCCTGACTTCATTTATTTAAATATCCCAGAATAGCCTCTTGAGCTATAAGTTTGATGATCAAGGAAACTATTTTTAGCAGGATGAGTACTCTGTGTGCCGGACATTAGTTATATTTTATTTTGAGAAGGACAAATTGTTAAAAGGATTAATAATACTTATGGTATTTTAAACTAAAGGCTGTGCCAAAGTAGACAAGGTGGGTAGGTATTAAGTTGGAGACAGATTAGGGATGTGTTTTTGCCAGTTTAACTAAAGGCTTGGAGGCCTCCCATAAGATAAGAGAACCTGGACATTGTGATCTTTTAGGTAGCTTAGGCACTTCACCCCAGGGCAGGCTTGTTAACCCAAAATTGGGCTCCCCTTTTGGTGGCTGTTGAGCTATAAGACACAATCAAGCCAAAAATGGGGAGGATTTATTACTTGCAGTTTTTTTAAAAAATATTTATTTATTTTGAGGGGGGATGGGGTGGGGAAGGAGGGGGCGGGCAGGCCACTTCCATTGGTTTTTCATTTATCTATTTTCATCCATCTTTGTTCTTTGGCCCATGTGGGCCCCCCATCGCTGTGGCCTCTGTTGTCGCAGAGCACTGGCTCTGGGTGCATGCGCTCCAGAGCTCAGGCTCGGCAACTGGACACATTGGTCCAGCTGCTCTGCGGCAAGTGGGATCTCTCCAGACCAGGGATCGAACTGGTGCCCCTTGCACTGCCATGCAGTGTCCTTACCCACTGGACCACCAGGGAAGCCCCCTACTTGGCAGTTTTAAAGGAGAACATTGTGGATAGTTTCCCTGAACAGCAAAATTGGGGAAGTTTTAAGTTAATTAAGGGTGCAAGCATATCCATGAAAAGTCTTGCATTCTTCATGAAGGGGCTTGTGCTGAGAACTCAACCCAGAACTGGACAAAGCTACAGCTGAATGAAGCCACGAGGGTCAGAAAAGGTCAACATTATCATCTTGTTCTCCACCTGGGTAGGAGCCTTAGTTCCCACAGAACTCAAAGATGTGCATCAGATTATGTATTTCCTTTGAGGAGGAACCAGGAGTCTGTTTTACCACTTTTGTTTCTTGACTGCGTTTCCTTTATTCCTGCATTCCCTCACTTCGTGTATGATTGTTAATTACTGAGGCCTGTTCAAAGGGAAGCACTGTGGCCAGCCTTAGATCAAAAAGTGTCTTTGGCCAAAAGTGGCTTATGTTAAGAAAGCCATGCCTGGTTCTCTTTCTTCACGGACCCCCTACCCTATCTGCTTACAGACTGGTTTGTCCAGTGCTTAATAACCCAGAGACAGCTGGAGACAGGGCCCTGTCATAAGATCAGTAGTATCTTTGGTGTTACTGATATTCCTCTAGGTGGGAGAAAATAGGAGATAGAGGAAGGACGGTTAAGTACATTTCTTTCTGCTTTTAAAATTGTGGTACAATATACATAAGAAAACTTACCATGTTAAGCATTTAAAAATTTTATTTATTTATTTTATTTTATTTATTTATTTTTGGTGGTGCACAGTCTTGGTTGTTGCATGTGGGCTTCTCATTGCAGTGGCTTCTCTTACCGCGGAGAATAGGCTTTAGGTGCAAGGGCTTCATTAATTACGGTTTACAGGCTCCAGTGTGGGCTCCGGAGTCACTGGGGTGCACCGGCTTACTTGCTCCACAGTATTGTGGGATCTTCCTAGAGTAGGGATTGAACCCGTGTCCTTTCACTGGCAGGTGGATTCTCGGCCACCAAACCACATGCCCTCCTCCTGGGGATCTTTCCACTCAGGGATCAAAGTCTGGTCTCCTGCCCCTAGTGACCACTATTCAGTTTTTAAATTTTTTTTTCCAGTATTCTATTTTCTATCTCTATGAATTGCCTGTTCAGATGCCTTGTTTAAATAGAATTAGTTAGTATTTGTGCTCTGTAGGTCTAGCTTCCTTGATTTAGCATGTTGTTTTCAAGGCTCATCCATGTTGCAGAGTGTTAGAATTTTGTTCCTTTTTAAGCTGCATAATATCTCACAATAGGCATATTTGTTCTTCAGTCCCTAAGTCGTGTTGGACTCTTTGCGATCCCATGGACTATAACATGCTAGGCTTTCCTGTCCTTCACCAACTCCTGGAGCTTGCTCAAATTCACCTCCGTTGAGCTGGTGATGCCATCCAATGATCTCAACCTCTGTCCCCTTATAGGTATATACTACGTTAAAAAAAAAAAAATCATGCATCAGTGGACATTTGGGTTATTTCTACCTTTTGGCTATTGTGAATAATCCCCTGAATATGGGTGTACAGCATCTGTATGTCCTTTCTCGCTTTTTAAGAAGTTCTTTCTTGCTGTCTCCACACCTCCTATTATAGCCTCAGGGGCACTGTATAAGTCAGTAGTATCTTTGGTGTTACTGATATTCCTCTAGGTGGGAGAAAATAGGAGATAGAGGAAGGACGGTTAAGTACATTTCTTTCTGCTTTTAAAATTGTGGTACAATATACATAAGAAAACTTACCATGTTAAGCATTTAAAAATTTTATTTATTTATTTTATTTTATTTATTTATTTTGGTGGTGCACAGTCTTGGTTGTTGCATGTGGGCTTCTCATTGCAGTGGCTTCTCTTACCGCGGAGAATAGGCTTTAGGTGCAAGGGCTTCATTAATTACGGTTTACAGGCTCCAGTGTGGGCTCCGGAGTCACTGGGGTGCACCGGCTTACTTGCTCCACAGTATTGTGGGATCTTCCTAGAGTAGGGATTGAACCCGTGTCCTTTCACTGGCAGGTGGATTCTCGGCCACCAAACCACATGCCCTCCTCCTGGGGATCTTTCCACTCAGGGATCAAAGTCTGGTCTCCTGCCCCTAGTGACCACTATTCAGTTTTTAAATTTTTTTTTCCAGTATTCTATTTTCTATCTCTATGAATTGCCTGTTCAGATGCCTTGTTTAAATAGAATTAGTTAGTATTTGTGCTCTGTAGGTCTAGCTTCCTTGATTTAGCATGTTGTTTTCAAGGCTCATCCATGTTGCAGAGTGTTAGAATTTTGTTCCTTTTTAAGCTGCATAATATCTCACAATAGGCATATTTGTTCTTCAGTCCCTAAGTCGTGTTGGACTCTTTGCGATCCCATGGACTATAACATGCTAGGCTTTCCTGTCCTTCACCAACTCCTGGAGCTTGCTCAAATTCACCTCCGTTGAGCTGGTGATGCCATCCAATGATCTCAACCTCTGTCCCCTTATAGGTATATACTACGTTAAAAAAAAAAAAATCATGCATCAGTGGACATTTGGGTTATTTCTACCTTTTGGCTATTGTGAATAATCCCCTGAATATGGGTGTACAGCATCTGTATGTCCTTTCTCGCTTTTTAAGAAGTTCTTTCTTGCTGTCTCCACACCTCCTATTATAGCCTCAGGGGGCACTTAGTAGTTGTTTTTGAAGACAAAAACAGGTTTGATTCAGCCAAAATGTAAGAACCAGGTGGTGATTCCTTGGTGGCTCAGTTGGTAAAGAATCCCCTTGCAATGCAGGGGACCCAGGTTCGATCTTGGAGTTGCGAAGACACCCTGGAGAAGGAAATGGCAACCCACTCCAATTTTCTTGCCTGGGAAATCCCATGGACCATGGAGCCTGGTGGGCTACAGTGCATGGAGTCACAAAGAGTAGGACAATTTAGCGACTAAACGACCACCACGTGCGGTGACTAATACGTTTAAAGTCACACAACCTGGACTTTACACATTGCTCCTAGAGACCTGAGGTGCTTTCTCTGGTAGCAGGTGTGAAATAAAACTCATATTTTATGGAAAAACAATAACAATTTAAACACAAAAAGGTTTCTCTTACCCCCACACCTTTCTCCCCAATTATGGGTGGCTCCAATTTGCTTCCAGGTACTGAGATCACACTTACTCAGTTAGCTCCTCTTGTGACCAGCTGGATTCAGGTTTTGGGGATTGAAGCTCATAGTGTCTGCGGTTCTAAAAGAAAAAAAGCAGAGAGTAAATACCTAGAACAAGACATCACATAAATTACTGGAGACGTGGAGATTCATACTCCTCGCCTTCTGAGAGAACTTTCAGCGATTCATCAGAAATGTTCTTTACCTAGAATTGCTTCCTGATAGCCAGCTGGCTTCCTCTCCACACTTGGAAGCCATTTTCAGCAGCGTCTCTTCCAGGTGCCCCAGCAAGTAAGGCGCCCTAAAGATGAGCTACCTTCCTTTGATCCTGCCACTTACCAGCTGGTCTGAATGTGCCTAGGAGCATGTCATGTATCCTGTGTCTCTGGCATTTGGCTCAGGACTTGTGGTTAGAATGGGCTGGGGCCTGAAAAGTTTACGTGTCCTTAATCTGACCTAAGGGAAGAGTGGTTCTGAAAACGGTGTGACATGGATAAACGGGGCGGGGAAACCCGAACAGGGTGGAGGCCTGGTCTCCGTCGCAGAGGGCGCTTTGACTTCGACAGAGCTCGACCTAAGACTGCTGAGGGTCGCGTTCCACCCTCGGCCTTCTCCTCTACCCACTAATCTAACCCAAGGAGAGCAGATGAGCAGTAACCCAAGACCTTCGAAGACCGCTTGACGATCCCACTTCCCTACACAAGGTGGGGTGTAGGAGGTGCCACAACCGGAACTTCCTTTGAGATAAAGAAAAAAGGCGGAAGTAGGCCAAAAGCACTTTCTCAGTGTTTCGCCTCAAACCGGCTCGCCCTCCTACTTTCTCCTGGAAGGGGTGATGCTCCACTGCGCTTTGCTTCCGCAGGGAGCGCTGCGGTGGCTTCTCTGCGCAGGCACAATGGCCAGCTCCGCCTCCAAATTAACTTTCGGCCACCCTTTCCCGCTTCTGGCTTTGGGACCTGGGCTTGACGTATCCTTGTACGTAACTGGGGGGCGGGACCTCAGGAAGAAAGGCAGCCGAGACGGAGTCTCGCGAGAATATTCCATCGGAGTTCTCGCGCTGCAGCTTTACTCTCGTCGCAACGAGATCTTTCGAGATCTTCTCCGCCCCCGCTACCGGCGCCCACTCTGCGGCCGCTGAGCCGGAGCCGGCCCGAGCTGTGCTCTCAGCGTGGCCCTCTATTCAAGAGGGGCCCGACAAGACATCACATAAATTACTGGAGACGTGGAGATTCATACTCCTCGCCTTCTGAGAGAACTTTCAGCGATTCATCAGAAATGTTCTTTACCTAGAATTGCTTCCTGATAGCCAGCTGGCTTCCTCTCCACACTTGGAAGCCATTTTCAGCAGCGTCTCTTCCAGGTGCCCCAGCAAGTAAGGCGCCCTAAAGATGAGCTACCTTCCTTTGATCCTGCCACTTACCAGCTGGTCTGAATGTGCCTAGGAGCATGTCATGTATCCTGTGTCTCTGGCATTTGGCTCAGGACTTGTGGTTAGAATGGGCTGGGGCCTGAAAAGTTTACGTGTCCTTAATCTGACCTAAGGGAAGAGTGGTTCTGAAAACGGTGTGACATGGATAAACGGGGCGGGGAAACCCGAACAGGGTGGAGGCCTGGTCTCCGTCGCAGAGGGCGCTTTGACTTCGACAGAGCTCGACCTAAGACTGCTGAGGGTCGCGTTCCACCCTCGGCCTTCTCCTCTACCCACTAATCTAACCCAAGGAGAGCAGATGAGCAGTAACCCAAGACCTTCGAAGACCGCTTGACGATCCCACTTCCCTACACAAGGTGGGGTGTAGGAGGTGCCACAACCGGAACTTCCTTTGAGATAAAGAAAAAAGGCGGAAGTAGGCCAAAAGCACTTTCTCAGTGTTTCGCCTCAAACCGGCTCGCCCTCCTACTTTCTCCTGGAAGGGGTGATGCTCCACTGCGCTTTGCTTCCGCAGGGAGCGCTGCGGTGGCTTCTCTGCGCAGGCACAATGGCCAGCTCCGCCTCCAAATTAACTTTCGGCCACCCTTTCCCGCTTCTGGCTTTGGGACCTGGGCTTGACGTATCCTTGTACGTAACTGGGGGGCGGGACCTCAGGAAGAAAGGCAGCCGAGACGGAGTCTCGCGAGAATATTCCATCGGAGTTCTCGCGCTGCAGCTTTACTCTCGTCGCAACGAGATCTTTCGAGATCTTCTCCGCCCCCGCTACCGGCGCCCACTCTGCGGCCGCTGAGCCGGAGCCGGCCCGAGCTGTGCTCTCAGCGTGGCCCTCTATTCAAGACTCTAGGCGCTCGCCTGGATCTTTGCAAGTCCCGCGCTATCCGAGGTCCCCCGGCCCACGCGGCCCGCTTTCTGCGCGCCAGCCCCGCCGGGGTCCGCATCTTGTCTTGCCGGCCGGACCTGGGCTCGAGCCTGAGCTGTAGCCGGCGCCATGTCGGTGGTGGGCATAGACCTGGGGTTCCAGAGCTGCTACGTCGCTGTAGCCCGTGCCGGCGGCATCGAAACGATCGCTAATGAGTACAGCGACCGCTGCACGCCGTGAGTGTGGGTCAGCCTTGCCGCGTGCACTGGGGGTGGGGAGGTAGCGCTTGTCCGGCAGTGACCCTCGCGGCTCGGGGAACGCGAACCGGAGAGTCACCTCCGTTCCGAGCGGCGGCTCCGGTGGGTAGGGAACCCTCCGCTGGGTTTTAGGTCACTGGGGGCTGCGACCCCTCTTGTGGGTCTGCGCTAAAGGCGACTCCTATTTACTGTGGCCGGCCGGCCGGGCAAGGGCTCTGAGTGGTTACTTGGACCAGCAGAGGCCATGAGTAGAAGCTGGAGGGAAGGCAGGCCTGGGATGTGGGATGGACCTTTGAGAAGTCACATAATAGACCCAGGGCATACTAACGTCTCTTTAGCCCAGCGTAGAGTTCAGAGCTTTGCACACAGCAAGCGCTTAATAAAAGTTTAATTGAACCGCTTCTGGCGTCTGCCGGCAGGCGGTAAGACGGTGCAGCGGCCAGAATCCCACGTGAGTGGGGGTGGGGTGGCGCCCGGAAGGGAGGGAGTCGGAGCACCCGAGATCTCCGGATTGGGTTGGCACGAAAAGATAGCAGAAAAAGGTATAATAAAATCGATGCTTATTGGATATCTTGGGATTCACTTTGGTTTTTCACGTCGCTTCAGTATAATTGGATTTTTCTTGTGGATTCGACTTTGGTTGACGGAGTCTCGCGAGAATATTCCATCGGAGTTCTCGCGCTGCAGCTTTACTCTCGTCGCAACGAGATCTTTCGAGATCTTCTCCGCCCCCGCTACCGGCGCCCACTCTGCGGCCGCTGAGCCGGAGCCGGCCCGAGCTGTGCTCTCAGCGTGGCCCTCTATTCAAGACTCTAGGCGCTCGCCTGGATCTTTGCAAGTCCCGCGCTATCCGAGGTCCCCCGGCCCACGCGGCCCGCTTTCTGCGCGCCAGCCCCGCCGGGGTCCGCATCTTGTCTTGCCGGCCGGACCTGGGCTCGAGCCTGAGCTGTAGCCGGCGCCATGTCGGTGGTGGGCATAGACCTGGGGTTCCAGAGCTGCTACGTCGCTGTAGCCCGTGCCGGCGGCATCGAAACGATCGCTAATGAGTACAGCGACCGCTGCACGCCGTGAGTGTGGGTCAGCCTTGCCGCGTGCACTGGGGGTGGGGAGGTAGCGCTTGTCCGGCAGTGACCCTCGCGGCTCGGGGAACGCGAACCGGAGAGTCACCTCCGTTCCGAGCGGCGGCTCCGGTGGGTAGGGAACCCTCCGCTGGGTTTTAGGTCACTGGGGGCTGCGACCCCTCTTGTGGGTCTGCGCTAAAGGCGACTCCTATTTACTGTGGCCGGCCGGCCGGGCAAGGGCTCTGAGTGGTTACTTGGACCAGCAGAGGCCATGAGTAGAAGCTGGAGGGAAGGCAGGCCTGGGATGTGGGATGGACCTTTGAGAAGTCACATAATAGACCCAGGGCATACTAACGTCTCTTTAGCCCAGCGTAGAGTTCAGAGCTTTGCACACAGCAAGCGCTTAATAAAAGTTTAATTGAACCGCTTCTGGCGTCTGCCGGCAGGCGGTAAGACGGTGCAGCGGCCAGAATCCCACGTGAGTGGGGGTGGGGTGGCGCCCGGAAGGGAGGGAGTCGGAGCACCCGAGATCTCCGGATTGGGTTGGCACGAAAAGATAGCAGAAAAAGGTATAATAAAATCGATGCTTATTGGATATCTTGGGATTCACTTTGGTTTTTCACGTCGCTTCAGTATATGGAACTGTATCGGGTTATTCTCTGCTATCATTCTGTGCACATCCACCCCTAAACCATGTTCCACTTCCACGATAATACTCATTCCAATCAGGGTGTTGGCCGCAGTTGTTAATCAATGACTCAGGAGCTTTGTCTTTTAAAAGAACCTGTAGTAAGTTATGGGACCGGTATAGACACGACACTAAAAAAATCCTGACTCACCCAGGTCTTTCCTTGCATGGTGTTAAGAGTCTGCTAGTATCTATAGAGATACCTTTCTATCCACTGTCTTCCTTTTGGACAAAGTCTTCTAAGAGGTTTCGTATTATTTGCTTGGTTCTAGTGTCTCATTAAGGGCCTCTGTTCTAGGGCTCATTTTTCACATTGACGTTTGTTACGCTTCAGCAATACATTGTGGCCAACTCGATTGCTCCTTCTACCAGACTGATCTTTGCTACCCATGAGGCCCACATTTCCCATAAATTTATCAGATTTCTAACCCTTATTTCAGAAGCACCTAACCCAAGTGCTTCCTCGAAAACCCATCCCAGATCCAAAACCTCAGTTTGATGTTTCGTTCTCAGTTTTATAGTTTTCATCAGCGTTAGTGAGATACAATTCATATATCATATGTGTAGTTTGTTTTTAGTGTAGTCACAGAACTGTATAACTATCACCACATTTTAAAAATATTTTTATCACCCCGCAGGAGAAACGCCAGTCATTAGCAGCTACGACCCAATCCCTCACCCTTCCATCTTCATAGTCTGTAATAGTGGGCCTAGTTTGTATTTCCAGGCAAGTGTGTTGCACTGAAGTTAAGTACCTAAGCATTAATTTTTTTAGTCTTTCTGGATCCTAGTGTGCTTCATCTGTAGAGATAGTCTTCTTGAGTTAGTCATGTTAACTTGGGTCTTTTCTCATCTAGAATCGAGCATATTTTAGCCCCAAAGGTAAGAGAATTTCAGATATTAGAATGTTGATGACTTTTTCCCCCTAGTCTCTTATGTCCTCTGTTTCTCCTTTAGACAAAGTTTTATCACGAATCTCATTATTTGGAGCTGAAAGAGTTGATTCTGAAAAGGGTAGATACACCGTGTAATTGTGATTTGTCTGTTTAAATACTTATAAAATGTTTTCCTTATGTTATTCCCCGTAAATCTCCTGGAAACTTACAGGGATGCTGTACATAGAAGTAGTTTTTGAATTGTGAACTTGATTAGCTTAGATTTCTGTCTTGGAGTCTTCAGTTAAGTAGAACATGGGGACAGAAAGGTTGGTTTTTTTCTTTCCCTCCCCTTAAAGAAGTGATTACGGGAGAATAGATTTACATCTCATAGATACACAGGGACTGATGTAGGTTTGCTTTAGTGTGAGAGTGGAATAAAATGGAGGTTCTGGAGCATTGGCTATGATGAAAGTAACTCACTTCAGATGAGGTAGGGCTGGTCCGTTCAGAGTTGGTATGGCGGTGGACAAAACTCATTTCAAATTGTGGGTGCAGCCCCTGAATTTGCTCTGCCATGGCCCACACTCTGGAGTGTACTTTCTCTGAATCTGAATAAATCCCTTTCTTACCTTAAAAAAAAAAAATTGTGGGTGCAGCAGGATTTGAATTCCATTTTTGAGGAGCCAGTTGAGTCTTTCCTGAAGAGACCCTTGCTTTCCCGCCAAATAAGATCCTGCCATCCTGGACGTGGCTAGTGGGGTAAACCAAATGTTAAATAAATAATTACTGACTGTGGTAAAGATCCAGATGGGAAAGTATGTATAACGATGATGGGAGACCTAACTTAAATGGATGTGAGGTGGGGACCAAAGGTGCTCTTAAGGGACTACCATTTAAGATGTAACCCGGAGGAAGGATAGGGTTTTACCATGGAGGTCTGTAGTGGCAGTGAAGATGCCTTGTTCCAGGCAGAAGAAATAACAAGTAAGGAAGACCTGAACTTGGCACACTTGACACCTGGAGGAGGGGTTAGGCAGGGTGGATTAGATTATGGCAGGACTTTGTAAATCATGTTCAGGATTTTTATCTAGGAGCTGTGGGAGGTGAATTCAATTGATAACTTTAAAAATATGATTGGCTTTTTTTTTTTGGTTCACAATAGGTGTATTTGAGAAGGGCAAGAGAAGCCCGATAATTCTGCCATATTTGGTTGCCCACAGATAAAGAGTTGATTCTGAAAAGGGTAGATACACCGTGTAATTGTGATTTGTCTGTTTAAATACTTATAAAATGTTTTCCTTATGTTATTCCCCGTAAATCTCCTGGAAACTTACAGGGATGCTGTACATAGAAGTAGTTTTTGAATTGTGAACTTGATTAGCTTAGATTTCTGTCTTGGAGTCTTCAGTTAAGTAGAACATGGGGACAGAAAGGTTGGTTTTTTTCTTTCCCTCCCCTTAAAGAAGTGATTACGGGAGAATAGATTTACATCTCATAGATACACAGGGACTGATGTAGGTTTGCTTTAGTGTGAGAGTGGAATAAAATGGAGGTTCTGGAGCATTGGCTATGATGAAAGTAACTCACTTCAGATGAGGTAGGGCTGGTCCGTTCAGAGTTGGTATGGCGGTGGACAAAACTCATTTCAAATTGTGGGTGCAGCCCCTGAATTTGCTCTGCCATGGCCCACACTCTGGAGTGTACTTTCTCTGAATCTGAATAAATCCCTTTCTTACCTTCAAAAAAAAAAATTTTGGGTGCAGCAGGATCTGAATTCCATTTTGAGGAGCCAGTTGAGTCTTTCCTGAAGAGACCCTTGCTTTCCCGCCAAATAAGATCCTGCCATCCTGGACGTGGCTAGTGGGGTAAACCAAATGTTAAATAAATAATTACTGACTGTGGTAAAGATCCAGATGGGAAAGTATGTATAACGATGATGGGAGACCTAACTTAAATGGATGTGAGGTGGGGACCAAAGGTGCTCTTAAGGGACTACCATTTAAGATGTAACCCGGAGGAAGGATAGGGTTTTACCATGGAGGTCTGTAGTGGCAGTGAAGATGCCTTGTTCCAGGCAGAAGAAATAACAAGTAAGGAAGACCTGAACTTGGCACACTTGACACCTGGAGGAGGGGTTAGGCAGGGTGGATTAGATTATGGCAGGACTTTGTAAATCATGTTCAGGATTTTTATCTAGGAGCTGTGGGAGGTGAATTCAATTGATAACTTTAAAAATATGATTGGCTTTTTTTTTTTGGTTCACAATAGGTGTATTTGAGAAGGGCAAGAGAAGCCCGATAATTCTGCCATATTTGGGCCACATGGGAGCTGATGTTGCTCTCCACCAGTGGGGAAATAGGAGAAAAGTGTGGGTGGCTTAGAGATAAACTAGAGTTCTAAATGATGGGTGTGGACATTTTATGACCATAGGCTATGGTATAGGATGGGAAGCCTATTTTTGTATTTAATTGGATTATTACAACAGAAAGAGTACAACCTTACAGTTTTGGACAGCTTGTTAATGGACTGGCAAACATTACAGGAGTTAGTTGGGGCTGTGCTATGCAAAATTTATAGGGTAGAGATGAGTTACCTAAGAGAAGATTTTTATGTATGAATAGTTTATATTACCATTTTCATGGACTTAATTCCTAATTAAACAAAATACAGGAATTTGAAGAGGTGAAATTGTCTATTAATAACTTCCTTTGAGAACAAAAACCTGAAAGTAAGTGTAGGTTTTTGTTAACTGGCAGATTAACATCTGGTGCCTTATTTGTGCAAGAAAAGTGTTCCTCTCTGGAATGTTGTAGATCTACATAAGAGCTGCAAGATGACTTGAATCTTTTGGGTTCAAAGAAAAGGAAAGTTGACTTGTTAACTAAAGTTCAGACTGCTTACGCTTCTCGTGTCTAATTGTGAAAGTTACCACAGTGGTTTCTTAGACCCATTTAAGAACTAAAATAAAATCTTTTATACAGAATTGGTGGGTGTAATGTACAGGAACTGCATGTCATCAGGTTCTAAATTGGATTTCCTAAATTAAATCTTTTTTCCCTGACTTAACAAAGTACTTGTTTGCTTTAATACCACCACCAACAGAATCAAGTACTAAGTAAAATTATTTCCGTTATTTGCTGTTTACTTTGTATCATCATCACTTTTTCTAGACTTACATAAATATACATGGAATGTGTGCACATTATAAACAAATAGGATCATACAATATTTTGTAACTATTTCACTTAGACATCTTTCAGAGTCAGTAAATATGAATTTACCTCCTTGAATATATAACGGTCTATATTATGACTTGAACATGCTTTCCTCACATGCTGAGGTGGTTTCTAAATTTTTCCAACTAGAAATAGTCTTTAAGTAGCCTTTATATTTGCTACATGTTAACATTATATTTTTGTTGGATAGATTTCTCAATGTGATTGAACAAAGGATACATATGCTCAGAATATCAATACATATTGCCTGAATACTTTACAAAAATTTAAGGGATTAATTTATACCAGGAGCATAAGTGATTTCTCTATTTCACTGGGATTTGTGAGGATTATGAATTAAAATTACATAAAGTATTTAGAATAATGCCTTTTACGGAGTAAATATTGCCCAGGTGTTTGCTGATACTGCTATTACTACCTTTTTGTATTTTTTGTTTATCCTCTAGTAAATCTGGAAGTTTGCTTTTGGGGTTTATCAAATATGTAGCTTTTAATGTGCAGATCTTATTGTCTCAGGATTTTGTGATTCTTTAGGAACTGCACATCTTGCAAGTATGAGTTCTGTTTGATATTAACTGTTTTGGGTACCTTCTAGTTCAGGGCTAAGGCAGTGACCACAGGCTATTCACATTAATACAGTAACCATGTTTATGCCAGTTTTGCCTATGTGTCTCATTTAAGAGTCTAAATACCATTGTAGGTTCTCTGTAGGGCTCATTTACTTGTATTGTTTAAAAACTTACATTAGAGCAATAGCTGCCTTCCTATGGTGAGAACAGTCCTGCACACACTTAGAAACATGAAATTGTACTTCGAAGGGATCTCTTCCGCTTGCAGCTGTTCAGAATGTGCATAAATGTTTGGTCAGTGGAAACTCATACCCAGGAAAGAGAACAGCAGTATCCTCTGGTTTAAAAAGTTATTTTTTCTAGGACGTAAAATTAGAACACAAAACTTGATTTGAATTTGTGTGACGTCAACCTGTAATTCAGAATGGAGTAAAAGTAATTATCAGTCAGCTAGCAAGTGTTCTAAATACTCCCGTTCTGTTCTTAGCAGCGTTCTGCTGGCTTTGTGTGGAGTACAGAGGGCGTGTAAGAGGAAGAACCCTGCTGTGGAGATGTAATCTTTCTAGTTGGAAATGTGAAAGCAGCAATAGATCAAGAGTGGAGTACAATCATGGGCCAAGTTATGTATTTATTTTTTTAAAGAAATCCATTTTATTTATTTATTTTTGACTATTCTGGGTTTTCACTGCCGCCACAGGCTCTTCTCTAGTTGTAGGAGTAGGGGCCACTCTCTCATTGAGGTGAGCCGACTTCTTGTTGTGGTGATTTGCTTGTTGTGGAACTCTAGGGCTCACAGGCTTCAGTAGTTGCGGCACATGGGCTCAATAGTTGCTCCGAGGCTCTAGAGCACAGGCTCCATAGTTGTGGCTCACGGGCTTAGTTGCTCCCCAGCATGTGGGATCTTCCTGGATCAAGGATCGAACCCGTGTCTTCTGCATTGGTAGGTGAACTCTTCACCACTGAGCTACCAGGGAAGCCCAATTATGGGCAAAGTTATTAAATACAGATCTTATTAAGTACAAGTTGAGAGGTAACATCATTGGGGCATGGGTTGATAAGGAAAGGTAGGAGTGGGCCTTGCAAATAGGATTAGAATACATGAAGACAGGATTGGGACAGTCAGAGTGAAGGTATAGAAGCAAGAATAAATCTGAAAGGTTT
Organism: Tragulus kanchil; assembly: GCA_022376925.1. NCBI lineage: Eukaryota > Metazoa > Chordata > Mammalia > Artiodactyla > Tragulidae > Tragulus > Tragulus kanchil. Next base: position 46,728,338 of record JAIOJX010000029.1, on the reverse strand, counting down.
GTAGCCAGTACAAAAGTATGTATGTATGGGATTGGGAGTTTGATAGTCCTGATTTTGAGTCCTGGCCTCTAGTACTAGCACATAACTTGACTTCATTCAGTTCTTCATTTACAAAGTTGGGTCATTAGTAGTTTTTTCCTCAGATGTAGAGTGCTTAACACACTGCCTGGCATAATGAAGGTTCAAATGAAATTGTATTGAAATCTTGTTAGCTGTTCAGAATGTGCATAAATGTTTGGTCAGTGGAAACTCATACCCAGGAAAGAGAACAGCAGTATCCTCTGGTTTAAAAAGTTATTTTTTCTAGGACGTAAAATTAGAACACAAAACTTGATTTGAATTTGTGTGACGTCAACCTGTAATTCAGAATGGAGTAAAAGTAATTATCAGTCAGCTAGCAAGTGTTCTAAATACTCCCGTTCTGTTCTTAGCAGCGTTCTGCTGGCTTTGTGTGGAGTACAGAGGGCGTGTAAGAGGAAGAACCCTGCTGTGGAGATGTAATCTTTCTAGTTGGAAATGTGAAAGCAGCAATAGATCAAGAGTGGAGTACAATCATGGGCCAAGTTATGTATTTATTTTTTTAAAGAAATCCATTTTATTTATTTATTTTTGACTATTCTGGGTTTTCACTGCCGCCACAGGCTCTTCTCTAGTTGTAGGAGTAGGGGCCACTCTCTCATTGAGGTGAGCCGACTTCTTGTTGTGGTGATTTGCTTGTTGTGGAACTCTAGGGCTCACAGGCTTCAGTAGTTGCGGCACATGGGCTCAATAGTTGCTCCGAGGCTCTAGAGCACAGGCTCCATAGTTGTGGCTCACGGGCTTAGTTGCTCCGCAGCATGTGGGATCTTCCTGGATCAAGGATCGAACCCGTGTCTTCTGCATTGGTAGGTGAACTCTTCACCACTGAGCTACCAGGGAAGCCCAATTATGGGCAAAGTTATTAAATACAGATCTTATTAAGTACAAGTTGAGAGGTAACATCATTGGGGCATGGGTTGATAAGGAAAGGTAGGAGTGGGCCTTGCAAATAGGATTAGAATACATGAAGACAGGATTGGGACAGTCAGAGTGAAGGTATAGAAGCAAGAATAAATCTGAAAGGTTTGTAGCCAGTACAAAAGTATGTATGTATGGGATTGGGAGTTTGATAGTCCTGATTTTGAGTCCTGGCCTCTAGTACTAGCACATAACTTGACTTCATTCAGTTCTTCATTTACAAAGTTGGGTCATTAGTAGTTTTTTCCTCAGATGTAGAGTGCTTAACACACTGCCTGGCATAATGAAGGTTCAAAAATGAAAGCTGTTGAACAAGAGAGCTTGACCTGTGTGGATGAAAAAGAGAGGTTTCCATGCAGGCCGTGTGCAAATTTTGAATTTCCTGGTGAGAGAGAAGTAGTACTTTAAATATATTCTACCCTATCAAAAGCCTGACAGAATCCTTCAGTCACTGAAGACTTTCGAGTGTGTATGTTACAGATTTACCGGTGGTATTTAGCTTCTGTTTTTAAAAGAATTATTTATTAGGACTGTATAGGAATATTTGCCTAAATGGTAATGGTGCCCATCTCTGGGGGGAGTGTATTGGTTGTGGAGTTACTGGTAGTTTTCTTCTTTATACTTTTCTAGTTTTCTGCAATGAGCTCACATGGGAAAACTGAATAGGTTCTGGTGTTGGCCCCAATATTCGACCTAATCTTTTTGAGCCCTTTTCACGTTTTAGTATCTCTCTGTAAGCTTTTAGGTTAAAAACTCTTGCACTTAGTGGTGTTTAATATGTTGATCTCATTCAGTTGTCCTTTTGAAAAGGGAATGGTAGGATTTTTTAATCCTCATGATTGAAAGTGGGGTGAGTGGATTGTGGTGGATAGTTTAAAAAGGTGAAGTAGAACTTTCATAGCAAACTATTTGGTGTGTTTTCACTTTGTTTTGGCCATGCTGCTCAACTTGCGGGATTTCAGTTCCTTGAGCAGGGACTGAACCCAGATCACGGCAGTGAGAGTCCAGAATCCTAACCCCTAGGCCACCGGGGAGCTCCTTATTTGGTGTACTTTTGTATAAACAGAGACATTGATTGGGGAAACAGGTGGGTTGATAAGGAAAGGTGGGTGGGCCTTGCAAATAGGATTAGAATACATGAAGACAGGATTGGGACAGTCAGAGTGAAGGTATAGAAGCAAGAATAAATCTGAAAGGTTTGTAGCCAGTACAAAAGTATGTATGTATGGGATTGGGAGTTTGATAGTCCTGATTTTGAGTCCTGGCCTCTAGTACTAGCACATAACTTGACTTCATTCAGTTCTTCATTTACAAAGTTGGGTCATTAGTAGTTTTTTCCTCAGATGTAGAGTGCTTAACACACTGCCTGGCATAATGAAGGTTCAAAAATGAAAGCTGTTGAACAAGAGAGCTTGACCTGTGTGGATGAAAAAGAGAGGTTTCCATGCAGGCCGTGTGCAAATTTTGAATTTCCTGGTGAGAGAGAAGTAGTACTTTAAATATATTCTACCCTATCAAAAGCCTGACAGAATCCTTCAGTCACTGAAGACTTTCGAGTGTGTATGTTACAGATTTACCGGTGGTATTTAGCTTCTGTTTTTAAAAGAATTATTTATTAGGACTGTATAGGAATATTTGCCTAAATGGTAATGGTGCCCATCTCTGGGGGGAGTGTATTGGTTGTGGAGTTACTGGTAGTTTTCTTCTTTATACTTTTCTAGTTTTCTGCAATGAGCTCACATGGGAAAACTGAATAGGTTCTGGTGTTGGCCCCAATATTCGACCTAATCTTTTTGAGCCCTTTTCACGTTTTAGTATCTCTCTGTAAGCTTTTAGGTTAAAAACTCTTGCACTTAGTGGTGTTTAATATGTTGATCTCATTCAGTTGTCCTTTTGAAAAGGGAATGGTAGGATTTTTTAATCCTCATGATTGAAAGTGGGGTGAGTGGATTGTGGTGGATAGTTTAAAAAGGTGAAGTAGAACTTTCATAGCAAACTATTTGGTGTGTTTTCACTTTGTTTTGGCCATGCTGCTCAACTTGCGGGATTTCAGTTCCTTGAGCAGGGACTGAACCCAGATCACGGCAGTGAGAGTCCAGAATCCTAACCCCTAGGCCACCGGGGAGCTCCTTATTTGGTGTACTTTTTGTATAAAGCTCCCAACTATTGGAGGTTTAATAATAACTAATATTTTATTGTTTACGGTGTGCCAGTCTCCGATAAAAGTCCTTTATAAGTGGATCAACAAGTTTAATCCTTAGAGCAACCATATGAGGTATTGTTGTAATTTCCCCTATTGTATAGATGAACACATTGAATTTCAGAGAAGTTAAATGACATAGAGGTTGCAGAGCTTGAAAAGTAGAGAAGGGATTCAGACAGACCCATACTGTTTAATTCTAGAGCCTGAGCTTTGTTTTTATTTTTTAAAACTGTACATATGTTCAACTCAGTCAAGTAGATGATACAGTAGAAAAGCTTAGGATTTCTTTCTTTATTGTAATATTTGGCTTGTTATAGAAAAGAAATTATGTACTAATAATAACTTTCTGCAGTATGATAAGAGTGTGAACTCTGTCGGTACTTTGCAAGAGCTATGCCTTGTCTCAGGTGTAATTGCTATATTATGTGATAAAGATGTTCTATTAGTGACATTTGATCACTTTATAAGAGAAGTGGGGAGTTGTTTGTAGTGTGTGCATGCATAGACAAAGAGGATGCATAATTTGAACTAAGACAAACTGTACGTCACTTTTCAAGATCTGTGAAACACTTGCAATCTGTTACTGTGAAGGCATGTGTAGTTTTAAGAGTAGGTAAACATGTTAACTGGCTCAGAACAGCTAGTGCAGAACATGGTGTGATGATGAAAACGTTCTACATTTGCATTGCCCGAAGTCCAATAAGTTTTAAGCCAAGTCTAGGAAGTTTTAAAAGATAGAAATGATTAATTTTTACTTGAGAGAAATTGGGAAGGCATCACAAAGCATGTGTTATTTCTGGAGAATGAGTGAGATTTAGAAGGACCAGAGCATTTCAGGTGGCAAAATGGGTAGAGCAGAGAAGGAGAATTGGAAGACTATCTGACTTGGGTTGAGGCACTCTGTGCATGAGATGCAGCTGGAAAACGGGTGAGATTGGGTTTGTGAGAGAACTTCGTTCTCCATTAAGGAATCTGGGCCCTATTTGTTGGTAATTCATTTTGTTTGGAAGATAATTAGAAGCAAAACAGTTACTGAGGTAGAAAGTTTAATCTTCAACAAGACATACGGTAAAGTTGGGAACATTAATTTTTTCATTCTTAGAGCTTGTTTTGAGATGAAGGCTGGAAAAGGGCTGCAGGAAACAACTGAAGATAAATAATGCTGACTTTTATTTATGTTGGGATTGAGGTATTGGTGGGCTTCATCTTAAAAATTTGGATCTGGTGGCTTTTAGAAAGATGTATGATTGCATGCATAGGCTAGAAGCAGTAGAGAGGATGAATCGAATGGCTAAGATTTCAGTGGGCAGTTCCTAAAGGGCTGTATATAGGCTGTGATGTGCATGCATGCTAAGTTGCTCTGGCGTGTCTGAATCTTTGTGACACTATGGACTGTAATCCTTGGGGCTTCTCTGCCCATGGGAATCTCTAGACAAGACTGCTTGAGTGGGTTGCCATGCCCTTCTCCGGGGGATCTTCCTGATCCACGGGTTGAACCTGCATCTCTTATGTCTCCTGCATTGGCTGGCAGGTTCTTGATAAAGATGTTCTATTAGTGACATTTGCACTTTATAAGAGAAGTGGGGAGTTGTTTGTAGTGTGGCATGCATAGACAAAGAGGATGCATAATTTGAACTAAGACAAACTGTACGTCACTTTTCAAGATCTGTGAAACACTTGCAATCTGTTACTGTGAAGGCATGTGTAGTTTTAAGAGTAGGTAAACATGTTAACTGGCTCAGAACAGCTAGTGCAGAACATGGTGTGATGATGAAAACGTTCTACATTTGCATTGCCCGAAGTCCAATAAGTTTTAAGCCAAGTCTAGGAAGTTTTAAAAGATAGAAATGATTAATTTTTACTTGAGAGAAATTGGGAAGGCATCACAAAGCATGTGTTATTTCTGGAGAATGAGTGAGATTTAGAAGGACCAGAGCATTTCAGGTGGCAAAATGGGTAGAGCAGAGAAGGAGAATTGGAAGACTATCTGACTTGGGTTGAGGCACTCTGTGCATGAGATGCAGCTGGAAAACGGGTGAGATTGGGTTTGTGAGAGAACTTCGTTCTCCATTAAGGAATCTGGGCCCTATTTGTTGGTAATTCATTTTGTTTGGAAGATAATTAGAAGCAAAACAGTTACTGAGGTAGAAAGTTTAATCTTCAACAAGACATACGGTAAAGTCGGGAACGTTAATTTTTTCATTCTTAGAGCTTGTTTTGAGATGAAGGCTGGAAAAGGGCTGCAGGAAACAACTGAAGATAAATAATGCTGACTTTTATTTATGTTGGGATTGAGGTATTGGTGGGCTTCATCTTAAAAATTTGGATCTGGTGGCTTTTAGAAAGATGTATGATTGCATGCATAGGCTAGAAGCAGTAGAGAGGATGAATCGAATGGCTAAGATTTCAGTGGGCAGTTCCTAAAGGGCTGTATATAGGCTGTGATGTGCATGCATGCTAAGTTGCTCTGGCGTGTCTGAATCTTTGTGACACTATGGACTGTAATCCTTGGGGCTTCTCTGCCCATGGGAATCTCTAGACAAGACTGCTTGAGTGGGTTGCCATGCCCTTCTCCGGGGGATCTTCCTGATCCACGGGTTGAACCTGCATCTCTTATGTCTCCTGCATTGGCTGGCAGGTTCTTTACCACCAGCACCACAACAGAATAGACACGTAAGTGGTACTTGGGAGTTTTTTTTTTTTTTTTTTGAAGTGATAGGTAGTTTTTTTTGCAGAAAGACTGAGCTTGACGCCTGTGCTTCTTGAGGGGTCTGTTGCAGCATGTTCCAGGCCTGTAGAGGTTAGAGTTCATAGGAAATCTCATGAAATCCCAGGCTGTGCCCTATTGATTACAGGGCACAGCTGCCTGTAAGTCCTCTGGGAGGTTGGCTTACAGGAATTCTCTCTCCATTGGTTAGTTAGAAAGGGCTGCTGAGGCAGAGGGGCCCAGCATTCTGCCAGTTTGTACAGGCTGGTAAGTTTATCTAAGTCAAAACAGTTCTATTTAATTAATATGTTATCTAGTGTCAGATTTGGACCAAGGCAGTATGACTCCAAGCTTTTACTCCTACTCATTCCACTGAATTAGAAGAATTGGGTTCAGGGAGGATAGAGAGGATCAAAGCCAGCTATAGAGAGTAAAGGATGGAGAAATGGTCTATAGTCCTGATTCCTGTTGCTTTCAGATTGGATGACTTGGGATACATTTACTTAATACCTTTTTTGGGGCTTCCCTGGTCTATAGTCCTGATTCCTGTTGCTTTCAGATTGGATGACTTGGGATACATTTACTTAATACCTTTTTGGGGCTTCCCTGGTGGTCCAGTGGGTAAGGACACTGCCTTGCAGTGCAGGAGGTGCCGGTTCGATCCCTGGCCTGGGAAGGTCTTGCGTGCTGCGGAGCGGCTGGACTGATGTGTCCAACTACCAAGTCAGAGCTCTGGGGTGCATGCGCCCAGAGCCGGAGCTCTGACGAGAGAAGCCACCGCGGTGGGAGGCCCACATAGCTCAAAAAACAAGGATGGATGAAAACAAATAAATGAAAGACCAATAGAAGTGGCCAAAAAAAAAAAAAAAAAAAACCTTTTTTGGACTCAGTTTCTTCTTCTGTATGGTAGAAACAGTTGGACTGGTAATGCTGCTGCATGCTAAGTTGCTCTGGCGTGTCTGAATCTTTGTGACACTATGGACTGTAATCCTTGGGGCTTCTCTGCCCATGGGAATCTCTAGACAAGACTGCTTGAGTGGGTTGCCATGCCCTTCTCCGGGGGATCTTCCTGATCCACGGGTTGAACCTGCATCTCTTATGTCTCCTGCATTGGCTGGCAGGTTCTTTACCACCAGCACCACAACAGAATAGACACGTAAGTGGTACTTGGGAGTTTTTTTTTTTTTTTTTTGAAGTGATAGGTAGTTTTTTTTGCAGAAAGACTGAGCTTGACGCCTGTGCTTCTTGAGGGGTCTGTTGCAGCATGTTCCAGGCCTGTAGAGGTTAGAGTTCATAGGAAATCTCATGAAATCCCAGGCTGTGCCCTATTGATTACAGGGCACAGCTGCCTGTAAGTCCTCTGGGAGGTTGGCTTACAGGAATTCTCTCTCCATTGGTTAGTTAGAAAGGGCTGCTGAGGCAGAGGGGCCCAGCATTCTGCCAGTTTGTACAGGCTGGTAAGTTTATCTAAGTCAAAACAGTTCTATTTAATTAATATGTTATCTAGTGTCAGATTTGGACCAAGGCAGTATGACTCCAAGCTTTTACTCCTACTCATTCCACTGAATTAGAAGAATTGGGTTCAGGGAGGATAGAGAGGATCAAAGCCAGCTATAGAGAGTAAAGGATGGAGAAATGGTCTATAGTCCTGATTCCTGTTGCTTTCAGATTGGATGACTTGGGATACATTTACTTAATACCTTTTTTGGGGCTTCCCTGGTCTATAGTCCTGATTCCTGTTGCTTTCAGATTGGATGACTTGGGATACATTTACTTAATACCTTTTTGGGGCTTCCCTGGTGGTCCAGTGGGTAAGGACACTGCCTTGCAGTGCAGGAGGTGCCGGTTCGATCCCTGGCCTGGGAAGGTCTTGCGTGCTGCGGAGCGGCTGGACTGATGTGTCCAACTACCAAGTCAGAGCTCTGGGGTGCATGCGCCCAGAGCCGGAGCTCTGACGAGAGAAGCCACCGCGGTGGGAGGCCCACATAGCTCAAAAAACAAGGATGGATGAAAACAAATAAATGAAAGACCAATAGAAGTGGCCAAAAAAAAAAAAAAAAAAACCTTTTTTGGACTCAGTTTCTTCTTCTGTATGGTAGAAATAAGATAGGTTGCTCATGAGAATTAAATAAGATAGTGCACATAAGCAGTTTATGCAGTCATTACTACTGAAGAAGGAGGAGGAGAAGGCTTTACTAACCAGAGGGTGAAATGGACGCTGGAAAGAGTGTTGTCTTTTAGGAAATTTGGGGGTGGCGTGGGTTTTTTTGATCTCAATTTGAGATAAATGTACCACTGGAAAGAGAGGCGACATAAATTTGAGAGTAGAGGGAACATGGGGCAAGGTTCCAGAGTGAAAAACAGGGAGAAGTATAAGGCATGATAACAGAAGCATCAACGCCAGTATAACTGACTTTCTACACTTAAACCCAGTGTTTTAAAGTATTTATCCCTTTAAACAGGTTTCAATTTTGCTTTCTAAAATAAGCAGCATATAGGTGAAATCAGAAGGCAGTAGTATATAAATCGATTTGGAAGAATGTGTTCAGAAGTGGGAATGAAGTTCCTTGTCAGAAAGTGTCTTTATTTTTCAATTTTATTTATTTACTTATGGCTGCATTGGGTCTTCGTTGCTGCATGGGCTTTCTCTAGTTGTGCTGAGCAAGGGCTACTCTTCATGGTGCGAGGGCTTCTCATTTTAGTGGCTTCTCTCTTGCTGTGGAGCGCGGGCTCTAGGACATGTGGGCATCAGTAGTTGTGGCTCATGGGCTTAGTTGCTCTACAGTATGTGGAATCTTCCTGGAGCAGGGGTTGAACCCGTGTCCCCTCCATTGGCAATCAGATTCTTTTTTTTTTAACTTTAATTAATTTATTTACTTTTGGTTATTCTGGGTTTTCACTGCAGCTGCAGACTTTTCTCTAGTTGCAGGAAGTGGAGGCTGCTCTCTAGTTGAGGTGAACAGGCTTCTTGTTGCGGTGACTTCTCTTGTTGTGGAACTCGGTCTCTAGGGCACATGGGCTTCAGTAGTTGTGGCACATGGGCTCAGTAGTTCTGGCTGCAAGGCTCTAGAGCACGGGCTCCATAGCTGTGGCTCACAGGCTTAGTTGCTTTGCAGCTAAGCATGTGGGATCTTCCCAGATCAGAGGTCGAACCCGTGTCTCCTGCATTGTGAATTCTTTACCACTGAGCTACCAGGGAAGCCCGATAATCGGATTCTTAACCACTGTGCCACCAGGGAAGGCCAGAAATTGTCTTTAAAAATAAATAAATAAAAATTGATTCCTTGAAATTAGTTTTAGAAAAAACATAAGCAGTTTATGCAGTCATTACTACTGAAGAAGGAGGAGGAGAAGGCTTTACTAACCAGAGGGTGAAATGGACGCTGGAAAGAGTGTTGTCTTTTAGGAAATTTGGGGGTGGCGTGGGTTTTTTTGATCTCAATTTGAGATAAATGTACCACTGGAAAGAGAGGCGACATAAATTTGAGAGTAGAGGGAACATGGGGCAAGGTTCCAGAGTGAAAAACAGGGAGAAGTATAAGGCATGATAACAGAAGCATCAACGCCAGTATAACTGACTTTCTACACTTAAACCCAGTGTTTTAAAGTATTTATCCCTTTAAACAGGTTTCAATTTTGCTTTCTAAAATAAGCAGCATATAGGTGAAATCAGAAGGCAGTAGTATATAAATCGATTTGGAAGAATGTGTTCAGAAGTGGGAATGAAGTTCCTTGTCAGAAAGTGTCTTTATTTTTCAATTTTATTTATTTACTTATGGCTGCATTGGGTCTTCGTTGCTGCATGGGCTTTCTCTAGTTGTGCTGAGCAAGGGCTACTCTTCATGGTGCGAGGGCTTCTCATTTTAGTGGCTTCTCTCTTGCTGTGGAGCGCGGGCTCTAGGACATGTGGGCATCAGTAGTTGTGGCTCATGGGCTTAGTTGCTCTACAGTATGTGGAATCTTCCTGGAGCAGGGGTTGAACCCGTGTCCCCTCCATTGGCAATCAGATTCTTTTTTTTTTAACTTTAATTAATTTATTTACTTTTGGTTATTCTGGGTTTTCACTGCAGCTGCAGACTTTTCTCTAGTTGCAGGAAGTGGAGGCTGCTCTCTAGTTGAGGTGAACAGGCTTCTTGTTGCGGTGACTTCTCTTGTTGTGGAACTCGGTCTCTAGGGCACATGGGCTTCAGTAGTTGTGGCACATGGGCTCAGTAGTTCTGGCTGCAAGGCTCTAGAGCACGGGCTCCATAGCTGTGGCTCACAGGCTTAGTTGCTTTGCAGCTAAGCATGTGGGATCTTCCCAGATCAGAGGTCGAACCCGTGTCTCCTGCATTGTGAATTCTTTACCACTGAGCTACCAGGGAAGCCCGATAATCGGATTCTTAACCACTGTGCCACCAGGGAAGGCCAGAAATTGTCTTTTAAAAAATAAATAAATAAAAATTGATTCCTTGGAAATTAGTTTTAGAAAAACAACTTTCTACATATTTACAGTAAGACAGGAGTTGTTTTCAGGGTTTATAGACAGTTCTCTTGGTGAAGTTATGAGCTACTTCTGAACCCAAAGAACATTTTATTGATGCATTGATATGACAGCATATTATCTTTTTTTTTTTTAAGATTTATTTATTTATTTACTTTGGGCGAGGGCCGGGTTGGGGAGGGAGGGGAGCAGGCGGGCCACTTCTATTGGTCTTTCATTTCTCTATTTTCATTCGTCTTCGTTCTTTGGCTCCTGTGGGCCTCCCATCATGGTGGCCTCTGTCGTCGCAGAGCACCGGCTCTGGGCGCATGCGCTCCAGAGCTCCAGCTCGGTGATTGGACACATCAGTCCAGCTGCTCCGCGGCACATGGGATCTTCCCAGGCCAGGGATCGAACCGGCGCCCCTTGCATTGCAAGGCGGTGTCCTTACCCACTGGACCACCAGGGGAAGCCCAGCATATTATCTTATATTGGAATTTTGAACACCAGATTTGAAGAATTAGAGGCTAATGGAGACTGGTTAGTTCACCTCTCTAGTATTTTAGACAGATGATCATATCATACTTGTGCTTCAACATCTCAGCGACAGAACTGTTATTCTAAGAAGTAGTGCATTCCATGGACAGTTTACCTAGTAGAAAGGTCAAAATCATAGACTTATACTGTGTACAGTTAAGAAATAGGGCTTTTGGCTGAGACTCAGAAATCTTGGCTACTTTGGTTTTGGATGCAATGTGGCTGTAAGGTTTAATGCTGAAATGTTTGTTTTGTCTTGTAGGGCTTGCATTTCTTTCGGACCTAAGAATCGCTCGATTGGAGCAGCAGCGAAAAGCCAGGTAGAGTTCTGTTTTTTTCCTAAAGTGACTTATTTCTGTGGTTGGTCCATTTTTCTCATTCAGCAACTATTTCAGTACCTATTACGTGTCCAGCACTGGGAGCCCCTGTGTGTACAACTGAGAGACAAACCAGTTCCCATGTACTTGAGTGACAAGCAAATAGTTTTTTTTTTAAATAGCATGAACAGTATAATTCATTTAATGCAAACTACTCAGATATATTTTATCTAGATAATGTTAAAGCAAGGTTTTCTTGTTCCTGAATATTTTATTATTAATACATTTTCCACCCCACCCCCACCTCCCCAGGTATTTTAAATGCTTGGTAAAGTCTGTTTTGTTGAATTTTCATCTTACTCATATTCAGGATCAGTATGGTCTCTAGATTTGATCTTGTTGATCAAGGTTCTCAAGGAAGGAATGCATACTTGCAGAAGCACAGTTATCATTAGTTTACTTTTAAACCAGGAGCCTGACATATTTGCTGGTTTTTCAGTAACCAGAGCAGCAGAACCTAAAGCATTCTATTTTCCTACAAAACTAGGGAGTTGCATGCTAGACGTTTTTATAGTTCAGTCTGGAGCAACATAGACAATGAATAATTGTCTCTCTTTTTGGACCAGGCTGGGCCTAAGATTTACATGTCATAGAAAATGGTGGTTGGCCAATTGATTTTTAATTAAGTTGAGTGTTTTGCAGTCTTAGTTGCAGAAAGTTCAGGATGTCTTAGCAGACAGTAGATAGCAAGTACAGAGCTGTTTTGAAACTTCTTTCCTTCTAAAATTTCAGTGAATTTTTCCTGTTTTTAAACTAGCTTTTACTATTGAGAAGAGTTACTGTACTAAACTGGCTGGCTAGTTCTATGTTGACATAGTTACTGTGATATTGAATTTCTACCTGGCAGCTTACTGGAGCAGGGCCTGCCTTCAGCGGCCTCGTTGTTTTACAGAATACCTTCTGTTTGTACCTTTTGACATACCTGATTCAGAGGGACTCTGATGTTTTTCCTCGGAACTTGTTACCCTTACTGCTGTATTGGGAAGAGGAGCCTATAAATCTTAGGCAGAAATTCATTCTTACACTTTCTGAGTATCTTTGCCAGCATTTTTTCCACGAATTATAATAGTTTATACTAGAGATCAGAAAATACAGGTATTAAAGTATAAGGAATTTGAAAGTTAGCATACCTATCATTGTCCAAAAGTCACTGTTAATATCTTAACGTATAACCTTTTGTATTCTGAACATACGAATGTTTTTCTCCCCTCCTCTAACAAGTGGTATCATATCCTATAGATACTTACTTGTCTGCAGACTCCTAAACTAGTTTTATCCATTGTATGGATAGACCATAATTTATTTACTCATTTCTTTGTCATTGACTCTCTAGGCTCTTTGCAGTTTTCTGCTGTGATAGATCATATCCTGTCAGTTTATTTACCTTTATCTTTGTGGGGTTAGTGTCATCTATTTTTCCTTTCTGGTAAGTTTCATTCACTAGAATAACTGAATTAATATATACCAATTTTTTCATCTTACTCATATTCAGGATCAGTATGGTCTCTAGATTTGATCTTGTTGATCAAGGTTCTCAAGGAAGGAATGCATACTTGCAGAAGCACAGTTATCATTAGTTTACTTTTAAACCAGGAGCCTGACATATTTGCTGGTTTTTCAGTAACCAGAGCAGCAGAACCTAAAGCATTCTATTTTCCTACAAAACTAGGGAGTTGCATGCTAGACGTTTTTATAGTTCAGTCTGGAGCAACATAGACAATGAATAATTGTCTCTCTTTTTGGACCAGGCTGGGCCTAAGATTTACATGTCATAGAAAATGGTGGTTGGCCAATTGATTTTTAATTAAGTTGAGTGTTTTGCAGTCTTAGTTGCAGAAAGTTCAGGATGTCTTAGCAGACAGTAGATAGCAAGTACAGAGCTGTTTTGAAACTTCTTTCCTTCTAAAATTTCAGTGAATTTTTCCTGTTTTTAAACTAGCTTTTACTATTGAGAAGAGTTACTGTACTAAACTGGCTGGCTAGTTCTATGTTGACATAGTTACTGTGATATTGAATTTCTACCTGGCAGCTTACTGGAGCAGGGCCTGCCTTCAGCGGCCTCGTTGTTTTACAGAATACCTTCTGTTTGTACCTTTTGACATACCTGATTCAGAGGGACTCTGATGTTTTTCCTCGGAACTTGTTACCCTTACTGCTGTATTGGGAAGAGGAGCCTATAAATCTTAGGCAGAAATTCATTCTTACACTTTCTGAGTATCTTTGCCAGCATTTTTTCCACGAATTATAATAGTTTATACTAGAGATCAGAAAATACAGGTATTAAAGTATAAGGAATTTGAAAGTTAGCATACCTATCATTGTCCAAAAGTCACTGTTAATATCTTAACGTATAACCTTTTGTATTCTGAACATACGAATGTTTTTCTCCCCTCCTCTAACAAGTGGTATCATATCCTATAGATACTTACTTGTCTGCAGACTCCTAAACTAGTTTTATCCATTGTATGGATAGACCATAATTTATTTACTCATTTCTTTGTCATTGACTCTCTAGGCTCTTTGCAGTTTTCTGCTGTGATAGATCATATCCTGTCAGTTTATTTACCTTTATCTTTGTGGGGTTAGTGTCATCTATTTTTCCTTTCTGGTAAGTTTCATTCACTAGAATAACTGAATTAATATATACCATCAAATTGACTCCTGAAGTTTGAATCACAAACTACAGATAGGCCACTAGATTTGCTCTGCCATGGCCCACACTCTGTCTGTGGAGTGTGCTTTCTCTGAATCTGAATAAATCCATTTCTTAACTATCACTTTGTCTCTCGCTGAATTCTTCTCTGCAAGGAGACATGAAGAACCTGAACCTCAGTGGGTCCAGACATTGGTGCAGGAGGAAGTTAATCATCAATTGCCCAAATTCAGCACTGATAATTCAGAGGAAAGAATGTGCTGAGAATGTTCCTGTATACACTGTACCCTCAGACATGACCGTCCCTTCATAAAGTAAATTCATCACTTTTGGGTGTCTTCACCAGTGATTTCACACGTAGCTAAGAGACTGGTGGCCATAAGTTTCCCCAGCAGAGGATCAAACTCAGGCCTTCAGCAGTGACAACCCGGAGTCCTAACCACTGGACATCTGGGAAATTCTCTGATTCACTTTCTGAAGATGTTCTCCCAGAGGAAGGGCTGGCCATTAGTTCCTTTTTCTATCATTGACCTTGGAAACCATCTATCTCTTCCAATAATTACTTGGATGAAAATGGTGAACCCAGCTGCTTCCCTAGTGATTCTTTAGCTCAGTCTCATAAAAGCTGCCTTTGTAAAAAAAAACAAAAAAACTACAGGTAATTTTTTAAAAGGTAAAAGTTACTTAATGTAAATGTCATTAGAAGTTTAATAACAAAATATTTTTATAAGGGAAGTGACCTGTCTTTGTAAGGAGTAAGACAAACTGGGATCTGTTAGCCAACAGATGTGACCTGTATAAGCCCCTCACTCCTCACATCACAAGGTATCATTCAGAAAAGTTTAGCTGAAGAAAGCAAACTCAGAAAGAAAGTTTGTGGTGTGAAAATGATTCTAATTTTATAGATACTTACTTGTCTGCAGACTCTAAACTAGTTTTATCCATTGTATGGATAGACCATAATTTATTTACTCATTTCTTTGTCATTGACTCTCTAGGCTCTTTGCAGTTTTCTGCTGTGATAGATCATATCCTGTCAGTTTATTTACCTTTATCTTTGTGGGGTTAGTGTCATCTATTTTTCCTTTCTGGTAAGTTTCATTCACTAGAATAACTGAATTAATATATACCATCAAATTGACTCCTGAAGTTTGAATCACAAACTACAGATAGGCCACTAGATTTGCTCTGCCATGGCCCACACTCTGTCTGTGGAGTGTGCTTTCTCTGAATCTGAATAAATCCATTTCTTAACTATCACTTTGTCTCTCGCTGAATTCTTCTCTGCAAGGAGACATGAAGAACCT
This sequence comes from Tragulus kanchil, assembly GCA_022376925.1. Classification (NCBI taxonomy): domain Eukaryota; kingdom Metazoa; phylum Chordata; class Mammalia; order Artiodactyla; family Tragulidae; genus Tragulus; species Tragulus kanchil. The sequence continues at coordinate 46,713,096 of JAIOJX010000029.1, read as the reverse complement.
GAACCTCAGTGGGTCCAGACATTGGTGCAGGAGGAAGTTAATCATCAATTGCCCAAATTCAGCACTGATAATTCAGAGGAAAGAATGTGCTGAGAATGTTCCTGTATACACTGTACCCTCAGACATGACCGTCCCTTCATAAAGTAAATTCATCACTTTTGGGTGTCTTCACCAGTGATTTCACACGTAGCTAAGAGACTGGTGGCCATAAGTTTCCCCAGCAGAGGATCAAACTCAGGCCTTCAGCAGTGACAACCCGGAGTCCTAACCACTGGACATCTGGGAAATTCTCTGATTCACTTTCTGAAGATGTTCTCCCAGAGGAAGGGCTGGCCATTAGTTCCTTTTTCTATCATTGACCTTGGAAACCATCTATCTCTTCCAATAATTACTTGGATGAAAATGGTGAACCCAGCTGCTTCCCTAGTGATTCTTTAGCTCAGTCTCATAAAAGCTGCCTTTGTAAAAAAAAACAAAAAAACTACAGGTAATTTTTTAAAAGGTAAAAGTTACTTAATGTAAATGTCATTAGAAGTTTAATAACAAAATATTTTTATAAGGGAAGTGACCTGTCTTTGTAAGGAGTAAGACAAACTGGGATCTGTTAGCCAACAGATGTGACCTGTATAAGCCCCTCACTCCTCACATCACAAGGTATCATTCAGAAAAGTTTAGCTGAAGAAAGCAAACTCAGAAAGAAAGTTTGTGGTGTGAAAATGATTCTAATTTTATATTGAGTTTTTTTTTTTTTGAAAAATTTCTCCCTGATATAATTGCTATTGTATTTGTCTTTGTACCCTTTGACTTGATATCCTTTCTCTTAGGTAATTTCCAATGCAAAGAACACTGTCCAAGGATTTAAAAGATTCCATGGCCGAGCATTCTCTGACCCGTTTGTGGAGGCAGAAAAATCCAAACTTGCATATGATATTGTGCAGTTGCCCACTGGATTAACAGGTATAAAGGTAAGGTCCTCAGGATAATGCCTTATGATTGAAATGTATCATATGTTCTTTCAGGTTGTAATGAAAATTGTTAAAATGCTTTGGAAAGTCTTTTGCTAGTAAAGACTTTTTGAATGGTCTGGCTTTTGTTTGGGAGCCATAGGTGGCGCTGTTCCTAGGGGTTGTACCGATAGGTGGTGATGAGTGAAGTTAACTGCGTTGCTGCTTGTCTTGTTTTCTGTTGCGGCAGTCTTTCTGGTTGTCCTTTTGGTACAATTTTAGTGAGTGACTACTGGAAGAGCAGGCAAAGAAATCAACACTTTAAAGTGACTGCTAGATAGTTAGTCATCATACTCTTGACAGTAGGATTAGAAAGAAGTGTTGTTCTTTTGGAGGAAAGGGAACTTAGTCTTTGCTATCTCTGGAACATCCAGGAGAATCTCTTTGTGAAGCATGCAGTGAACTGATCATTTAAAAAAAGGTTAGAGGCTGAGTGATGGGTATAGTGAACACATCTGTGTCTTGCACTCCGGTGGTAAGAGGAATCCAGAAGTCTTTTTGAGCTCTCCAGGCAACTGAGTTTAGAAAGAGGAGACTTGATTGAAAATTGGGAATAAGGATCATGCTTCCTAGTGATTCTTTAGCTCAGTCTCATAAAAGCTTTGTACTACAGGTAATTTTTAAAAAGGCTAAAAGTTACTTAATGTAAATGTCATTAGAAGTTTAATAACAAAATATTTTTATAAGGGAAGTGACCTGTCTTTGTAAGGAGTAAGACAAACTGGGATCTGTTAGCCAACAGATGTGACCTGTATAAGCCCCTCACTCCTCACATCACAAGGTATCATTCAGAAAAGTTTAGCTGAAGAAAGCAAACTCAGAAAGAAAGTTTGTGGTGTGAAAATGATTCTAATTTTATATTGAGTTTTTTTTTTTTTGAAAAATTTCTCCCTGATATAATTGCTATTGTATTTGTCTTTGTACCCTTTGACTTGATATCCTTTCTCTTAGGTAATTTCCAATGCAAAGAACACTGTCCAAGGATTTAAAAGATTCCATGGCCGAGCATTCTCTGACCCGTTTGTGGAGGCAGAAAAATCCAAACTTGCATATGATATTGTGCAGTTGCCCACTGGATTAACAGGTATAAAGGTAAGGTCCTCAGGATAATGCCTTATGATTGAAATGTATCATATGTTCTTTCAGGTTGTAATGAAAATTGTTAAAATGCTTTGGAAAGTCTTTTGCTAGTAAAGACTTTTTGAATGGTCTGGCTTTTGTTTGGGAGCCATAGGTGGCGCTGTTCCTAGGGGTTGTACCGATAGGTGGTGATGAGTGAAGTTAACTGCGTTGCTGCTTGTCTTGTTTTCTGTTGCGGCAGTCTTTCTGGTTGTCCTTTTGGTACAATTTTAGTGAGTGACTACTGGAAGAGCAGGCAAAGAAATCAACACTTTAAAGTGACTGCTAGATAGTTAGTCATCATACTCTTGACAGTAGGATTAGAAAGAAGTGTTGTTCTTTTGGAGGAAAGGGAACTTAGTCTTTGCTATCTCTGGAACATCCAGGAGAATCTCTTTGTGAAGCATGCAGTGAACTGATCATTTAAAAAAAGGTTAGAGGCTGAGTGATGGGTATAGTGAACACATCTGTGTCTTGCACTCCGGTGGTAAGAGGAATCCAGAAGTCTTTTTGAGCTCTCCAGGCAACTGAGTTTAGAAAGAGGAGACTTGATGTTTGAGACACCACATTTGAGAAATAAGGATCATGGGAACAGGTTCAAGTCCAAGAGATGAGAATCATGGGAAAAAGTCAGTTGTGCCGTTGCAGCTGAGCGTTCAGTTGAATTTGGAAGGGGCGAGTTCTGAGAACTGAAAAGTGATCACTAGGCTTACTAGGGTATTTTCAGCAATAATTTTAGAACAGTTTGAATGGGTCTAACGATGAGTAAGTACGAAGTTCAGAGGAGGCAAAAAGGAAAGGGAACTGAGGAAATGGAGCTTCCTTATAGTTAAGAAACAGAATGGATATTGGCAGGTTAATCAGAAATGTTACGAGAGCCAACTGGGGAGAAGACCTGTGAATCCAAGTGTGAAACTGGAGGAATTGTGGCAGACTCAAATGATGAAAGAAGAGATAGCCTTGAAAGAGGCTCACCAGGAGTGTTATTTTCCCATCTATATTCAGTAAAGTGAGAAACTGCATGTGTGTGTGCTAAGTTGCTTCAGTCTTGTCCAGCTCTTTGGGACCCTAAGAACTGTAACCTGCCACTTTCTTCTGTCCATGGAATTCTCCAGGCAAGAATACTGGAGTTGGTTGCCTTGCCCTCCTTCAGGTGATCTTCCTGACTCAGGGGTCAATCCTGTGTCTCTTGCATCTCCTGCATTGGCAGGCAAGTTCTTTACCACAAGTGCTACCTGGGAAGCTCAAAGTGATAAACTATTCTAAACCAGAATAGATTATGGTTGAACTGGAGGTGAGAACATTAGCAGAAGGTGGTCGTTGGGGCTAAAAGAGTAAAGTTAGGACAATTTTAGTGAGTGACTACTGGAAGAGCAGGCAAAGAAATCAACACTTTAAAGTGACTGCTAGATAGTTAGTCATCATACTCTTGACAGTAGGATTAGAAAGAAGTGTTGTTCTTTTGGAGGAAAGGGAACTTAGTCTTTGCTATCTCTGGAACATCCAGGAGAATCTCTTTGTGAAGCATGCAGTGAACTGATCATTTAAAAAAAGGTTAGAGGCTGAGTGATGGGTATAGTGAACACATCTGTGTCTTGCACTCCGGTGGTAAGAGGAATCCAGAAGTCTTTTTGAGCTCTCCAGGCAACTGAGTTTAGAAAGAGGAGACTTGATGTTTGAGACACCACATTTGAGAAATAAGGATCATGGGAACAGGTTCAAGTCCAAGAGATGAGAATCATGGGAAAAAGTCAGTTGTGCCGTTGCAGCTGAGCGTTCAGTTGAATTTGGAAGGGGCGAGTTCTGAGAACTGAAAAGTGATCACTAGGCTTACTAGGGTATTTTCAGCAATAATTTTAGAACAGTTTGAATGGGTCTAACGATGAGTAAGTACGAAGTTCAGAGGAGGCAAAAAGGAAAGGGAACTGAGGAAATGGAGCTTCCTTATAGTTAAGAAACAGAATGGATATTGGCAGGTTAATCAGAAATGTTACGAGAGCCAACTGGAGAGAAGACCTGTGAATCCAAGTGTGAAACTGGAGGAATTGTGGCAGACTCAAATGATGAAAGAAGAGATAGCCTTGAAAGAGGCTCACCAGGAGTGTTATTTTCCCATCTATATTCAGTAAAGTGAGAAACTGCATGTGTGTGTGCTAAGTTGCTTCAGTCTTGTCCAGCTCTTTGGGACCCTAAGAACTGTAACCTGCCACTTTCTTCTGTCCATGGAATTCTCCAGGCAAGAATACTGGAGTTGGTTGCCTTGCCCTCCTTCAGGTGATCTTCCTGACTCAGGGGTCAATCCTGTGTCTCTTGCATCTCCTGCATTGGCAGGCAAGTTCTTTACCACAAGTGCTACCTGGGAAGCTCAAAGTGATAAACTATTCTAAACCAGAATAGATTATGGTTGAACTGGAGGTGAGAACATTAGCAGAAGGTGGTGTTCGAGTTGGAGCAGGAGCTAAAAGAGTAAAGTGACATTTTTTTTTTTTGGCCACTTCTGTTGGTCTTTCATTTATTATTTATTTTCATCCGTCTTTGTTCTTTGGCCTGTGTGGGCCTCCCATTGCAGTGGCCTCTCTCGTTGCAGTGCACCGGCTCTGGGCGTATGTGCTGTAGAGCGCTGGCTCGGTAGTTGGACACATCGGTCCAGCCACTCCGCGGCACGTAGAATCTTCCAAGGCCTGGGTTTGAACCAGCGCCCCTTGCACTGCAAGGTGTTGTCTTTACCCATTGGACCACCAGGAAAACCCAGAAAGTGACATTTTTTGGTCTGATTGTAGTTGGAGGCTATAGGCAATCTTTTCAACATTTACAGTTTGTAACTCTTGTCAAAGTTGCATACCTTTATTTAGAGTGTGGGATATCTCAAAACTGTCAGTAAATATTTATTTTGTCAGGTTTGTCGTTGGTGTTGGGGCTAAGACAGTGAACAAATCTGACAAAAACTATTGCCTTAGATTGGATCCCGGTGGGGGTGATGATCATGAAGTCAACGCAGTAAGCAAAATAAAATATACATCGGGCTTCCCTGGTGGTCCAGTGGGTAAGGACACCACCTTACAGTGCAAGGGGTGCCGGTTCGATCCCTGGCCTGGGAAGATCCCACGTGCCGCGGAGCAGCTGGACTGATGTGTCCAATTACCGAGCCCGAGTTCTGGAGCGCGTGCGCCCAGAGCCGGTGCTCTGCGACAACAGAGGCCACTGCGATGGGAGGCCCACATGGGCCAAAGAACAAAGATGGATGAAACTGAATAAATGAAAGACGAAGAGAAGTGACCCACCTGACCCCCTCCCTCTGCAACCCGCCCTCTTCTAAAAAAAAAAAAAAAAATATATATATATATATATACATCGTCTGTCAGATGGTAGAATAGTTTCCACCATCAGATCCCTTTATGAACAGGCAGTGTGGGTCATGGTGAACTAGACACCATTTCGCTTCTTTCTAAATAATTGTCTCAAGTTTTGTTAGTGGTCACAACATACCATTTACATGGTGGTCCTCATCTCCAGGTATCTTGTGTGGCAAGCATGTTTAAAAAGCTAAAAGTGACCTTCAAGTTATTTTTGCTTCCTAAACTAGCTTTCTTACTTCCCTCAAGACAGTTGATGATTTAGAAATTATTCAATTTAGGCTTTTGGACATGAAGAAGTATAATAAGTTTAGATCCTTTAATTTTCTTGCAGGTGAAATACATGGAGGAAGAGCGCAGTTTTACCACAGAGCAAGTGACTGCCATGCTTTTGTCCAAACTGAAGGAGACAGCAGAAAGTGTTCTTAAGAAGCCTGTCGTGGACTGTGTTGTTTCCGTGAGTTTGAACCCTACACATTATTTCAGTCTTGCATGAAAAAGAAGAGTGTTGTTATTTAAAAATAAAATTGCTTTTTGCCTTAGGTGGTAATCGTTATTTTAAAAATTTATCAAACTAGTCCTTATGTTTTTGAATATTTTTTTCCACCCCTAGTTTTTGCTCATGTTTCTTTTACTCCCTTTAAAGGCTAACTTAAACCCACTTTTTCCTGGATTCTTTCTAGCACCCAACATAGTTGCCTGACGCATGACAGCCTCTTGTTTGTCAAATTAGTTGAAGACTCGAAAAATAATTCGGGCTTCCCTGGTGGTCCAGTGGGTAAGGACACCACCTTACAGTGCAAGGGGTGCCGGTTCGATCCCTGGCCTGGGAAGATCCCACGTGCCGCGGAGCAGCTGGACTGATGTGTCCAATTACCGAGCCCGAGTTCTGGAGCGCGTGCGCCCAGAGCCGGTGCTCTGCGACAACAGAGGCCACTGCGATGGGAGGCCCACATGGGCCAAAGAACAAAGATGGATGAAACTGAATAAATGAAAGACGAAGAGAAGTGACCCACCTGACCCCCTCCCTCTGCAACCCGCCCTCTTCTAAAAAAAAAAAAAATATATATATATATATACATCGTCTGTCAGATGGTAGAATAGTTTCCACCATCAGATCCCTTTATGAACAGGCAGTGTGGGTCATGGTGAACTAGACACCATTTCGCTTCTTTCTAAATAATTGTCTCAAGTTTTGTTAGTGGTCACAACATACCATTTACATGGTGGTCCTCATCTCCAGGTATCTTGTGTGGCAAGCATGTTTAAAAAGCTAAAAGTGACCTTCAAGTTATTTTTGCTTCCTAAACTAGCTTTCTTACTTCCCTCAAGACAGTTGATGATTTAGAAATTATTCAATTTAGGCTTTTTGGACATGAAGAAGTATAATAAGTTTAGATCCTTTAATTTTCTTGCAGGTGAAATACATGGAGGAAGAGCGCAGTTTTACCACAGAGCAAGTGACTGCCATGCTTTTGTCCAAACTGAAGGAGACAGCAGAAAGTGTTCTTAAGAAGCCTGTCGTGGACTGTGTTGTTTCCGTGAGTTTGAACCCTACACATTATTTCAGTCTTGCATGAAAAAGAAGAGTGTTGTTATTTAAAAATAAAATTGCTTTTTGCCTTAGGTGGTAATCGTTATTTTAAAAATTTATCAAACTAGTCCTTATGTTTTTGAATATTTTTTTCCACCCCTAGTTTTTGCTCATGTTTCTTTTACTCCCTTTAAAGGCTAACTTAAACCCACTTTTTCCTGGATTCTTTCTAGCACCCAACATAGTTGCCTGACGCATGACAGCCTCTTGTTTGTCAAATTAGTTGAAGACTCTAAATTAGAAATGCTGTCTTTGGACTTCCCTGGTGGTCCAGTAGTTAAGAATCCACCTTCCAATATAGGGAATGTGAGTTCAATCCCTCACTGAGACTGAGACTGAGATCCCATATGCCTAGTGGCAGCTAAGCCCATACACCTCTCCTGAGCCTGTGAGCCTAGAGCCAGTGCTCTGCAATAAGAGAAGTAACCACAGTAAGTCCTTGCTCGCACCCCAACGAAGAGTAGCCCCCACCTCACTGCAACTAGAGAAAGCCTGCATGCATGTAGCAATGAAGACACAGTGTAGCGAAAAATAATTAATAAATAAAATACTTAGAGAAATGCTGTCTTTTTTTCTATTCCTACGTCTAGCTTTGGTGCTTCTGTATCTAGCACAAAAAGGCAAGTCAGCAGTTGACCTCATCTTGTCTTTTGCATTGCTCTGTTTAAGTGGAAGCCTGACTGTTTGTAGCTTCGTGTTTATAGTATGATTGAGTCCTTAGGGACTGTTGAAATTTGAGTGGTTGAATTGGCTTTAGTGACTCTGCTCATTCTGCAGTTGCTACCTGATAATTTAGCTCTTTGGCCTCTTTTGTCTTTTAAGATTTTTATTTAATTTTTTTTTTTTCAAGTGTAGGTGATATATAATGTGTTAATTTCTTCTTCATAGCAAAGTGACTCAGTTATATTGAATACATTGTGGTGTGTGTGTGTGTGTGTATGTATGTATGTATAATGTGTTATTTGCTCAGTTGTGTCCGACTCCTTGCGATGCCATGGACTGTTGCCCTACAGACTCCTCTGACCATGGGATTTCCTAGGCAAGAATACTGGTGTGGATTGATTACCATTCCCTTTTACAGGGGATATTCCTGACCCAGGGACCGAACACAGGTCTCTTGCGTTGCAGAGAGATTCTTCACTGTCTGAACCACCAGAGAAGCACTGTGTGTGTGTGTGTGTGTGTGTGCCTTTCCATTATGATTTGACACAAGATATTGAAAAAGGTTTCCGATGGTGTACAGTAGGACTTTGCTTATTGGCCTGTTTTGTCTTTATTTTGGTGCACTGATTGGCAAAGCAAGGCCCATTAGGTGGTTTATTTTGCCCCACAGTCTTTTGTCTGATGGATTCCTTGGTTCCTGGCTGTCTGCTAAAGTGGAACTGACATTCGTCAGGGAAAATTGGATTATGGCTCATAATCCACATTTGGAGGATGCAAAGACTAAGAATGCTATTTCATTAAGGTGCTCAGATTTGGTACAGGCACTGTATTTCTTAGATGGTGTCTGCTTTCCCCCAAATCTCTGGTGGGCTTTCAGATTTGTCCCTATTTGCCCCATACACTGCCCTAACTTTGATTCTGAATTTTGCTCCATCTAGAGGTAAAATTTGCCTATGGCAAGACTGCCTGAGAGATTTTTCCAACTTTTGTCATGGGTTAATTGTCTATTTGTTTGGGGTCCTCAAGAATTTCGGTGATTTGCTTGGAGAGTTTGTAGGACTTAGAATAAAGCCATATTCATGGCTAAGATTTATTATAGTGAAAGGATGAGATGCAGAATCACTAAAGGAAAATGGTATATGGACGATGTCTGGAGGAAACCAGATCCAAGAGCTTTCAAGAGTGCCCTTCCAGTGGAGCCAGGGCAGAAGTGCTTCATTCCTCCACCAAGCTGTGACAGCACAGAGAAATGCCATACACCAGGGAAGCTCTGCCTGAGCCCCCGAGCCCAGGCTTTCTGTTGGAGGTTGTACACAGAGGTGTACTACTATACCTTGCATGAATGCAAATTCCAGACTTTCAGAAGGAAACAAACAGTTTTGGCACAGTGAAGAGTTCAGGGAAATTTTTCTGTCACTTTAGGGAATTGCTTGCTATACAGATTCCTAGAGGCGGGGAACGGCTAACCTTGTCATTGGGCTTAGCTAAGGATAGTGGTCTCTGGCCTCTATGTGAACTCTTTTCTGCACAGTTGCTGCTCTAGCTTTTGGTACTATGGTGTATCTGATTGCTTTGTAAATAGGGCCTGGATGTATTTTGCTTTATTTGTAAACTGATTGTTGATAAAATGTAAGCTTTATATTTTGGGATAGGTAATAGTAGCCTTTGTGTTCAAATCAAACCACATGTCTAAAAGGGTGTATGGAAAGTTTTAGCTCCTCTGCTACTTACTAAGTAGATTTTCCTTCCCAGAGGTTACTCGTTTTACTACCTTGTTACACGTCTTTCCAGAGGTTTTTATGCACCCAGGCAAATAATTGTAGGTCCTTCTTTACTTCTTATTTTAATGAATTTTTAATAGTTTGCCTTATATTTGTTCCATAGCAGTAGAGACAGGCTTCATTTCTTTTAGTGGAGCAAACTGTTCCAGTTTAGGCATGTACCATAATCTGTTAATATTTAACTAGTCTTTTTATTGGACATCTAGGTTGCTTCCAGAGTTTTTTTTTTTTTTTTATTGCAAAGAATACTACAGTAGTAAAGTTGAACAAATACCATTTTGCTCTTATATGATAAGTTTGTAAGGTTATAGGCTAAATTCCTGGAAGTGCAATTGCAGTGATAGAGAATATGTATGTATTAAATTTTAACAGGTATTGTTTAATTGCCCTTTAGAGAATTTGTACTAATTTGCCAGCAGTGTATGAGAGGGCTTGTTTGACCACTGCCTCACCAGCTCAGTTTATTGGCGTGTTAAATAATTCTGATAGATGAATAATGGTAGCAAAGTATGTCTGATTTTAATATTTTTCACTCTTTGGTAAACTTGAACGTTTTAAAATTTTAAGAGCCATTTTGTATTTTACTTTTTGTGAAATGTTCCTATCCTTTTCTCATTTTGGGCTCATGGTCATTTAAAAAAAAATATTTTTAAAAATCCCATTCTCCATTGCATTTTTTAAACTGCATTTTTTTTAAGTTTATCTTTTTAAAAAATTATTTATTTATTTTTGGCTGTGCTGGGTCGTTGTTGCTACACAGACTTTTCTCTAGTTGCAGCAAGTGGGAGCTACTCTCTAGTTGTGGTGTGTGAGCTTCTGGTTCTGATTTCCTCTCCTGTTTAGTTGTACCCACTCTAGGGCAATTGAGCTTCAATAGTTGCCACTCCTGGGCTCTAGAGCATTGGCTGAATAGCTGTGCTGCATGGGCTTAGTTGCTCCATGGCATGTGGGATCCTCCTGGATCAGGGATCGAGCTTGTGTCTCCTGCATTGGCAAGCGAATTCTTTACTACTGAGCCACCAGGGAGGCCTAGTTTTCATTTTGATTTGTAGCTCTTTGAATATTAGATTAACTCTTTGCTGTGTTATGATGTGAGTTGCAAATATTTTTCTCCATTTGGTCATGAGAAATTTTTAAATGAGTCAAATGTTTTGAACCTGCTCCCCTCCGTTTTTCTTTCCCCAGCAAAACATCTTAGCAAATATTCTCATTTGGCACCTAATTGACATCAAACCAAGAGACCTCAGTCCAGCCAACATGGGCTGCAGTCATTTGTGAACTTAACGTTTGTAGGTCTCAGTGCCTATGAGCATCAGAACACCTGCGCCTCCTTCTGATCCTTTTGCATGTGTGCTCAGTCATGTTTGACTCTGCAGCCTGCCAGGCTGCTCTGTCCATGGAATTTTTCAGGCAAGAATACACAGGAGTGAGTGGCTGTTTTCCTCCTCCAGAGGACTTTCCTGACCCAGGGATTGAGCCTGTATCTCCTGCATTGGCAAGCGGATACTTTACCACCACACCACCTTGGAAACCCTTCTGATCCCTTTGTTGTTCAGTCGCTATGTTGTGTCTGACTCTTCACAGCCCCGTGGACTGCAGCAAATGAGGCTTCTCTGTCCTTCACTATCTCCCAGAGTTTGCTCAAACTCATGTTCATTGATGCCATCCAACCATTTTGTTCTGTCCTGCCCCTTTCTCCTGCCCTCAGTTTTTCCCAACATCAGGGTGTTTTCCGGTGAGTTTGCTGTTCCCATCAAGTGGGCAAAATACTGTATCTTTAGCTTCAACACCAATGAGTATTCAGGGTTGATTTCCTTTAGGATTGACTGGTTTGATCTCCATGCAGTCCAAGGGACTCTGAAGAGCCTTCTCTAGCACCACAGCCCAAAAGCGTGAATTAGGTGGAGCTCAGCTTTCTTTATGATCCAACTGTCACATCGGTACACAACTATTGGAAAAAACCATAACTTTCACCATAAGGACTTTTCTTGATAAAGTGATGCCTCTGCTTTTTACTACGCTGCCTGGGAGGTCAGACCTTTCCTTCCAAGGAGCAGCTGCCTTTTAAGTTCATGGTTGCAATCACTGTCCATAGTCGTTTTGGAGAAAATAAAATCTGTTACTGTTTCCACTTTTTCCTCATCTATTTGCCATGAAGTGATGGGACTGGATGTGATGATCTTCATTTTTTTTTATTCCCTACAAATTTTATTGTTACTATTTTTTACAGGATTTTGTTGTTTACTGCCACACGTCTGCCCAAATCTGCCATAAGTATACATATGTCCCCCCAACCCCATCCCTCCAGGTTGCCACAGAGCCCCTTTTTGAGATCCTGTAGTTCCACAGCATATTCCCCTCCTTCACACCTGTGTTCGTAAGATTGTTCTCCATGTCTGCCTTTCCATTGCTGTTGTGCATATTCATTAATCAGCACCATCTTTCTAGAGTCCATATACATGTGTCAGTATGCAATATTTGTCTTTCTGTCTCTGACATACCTCACTCTGTATAATAGGTTCTAGATTCATCCACCTCATTAAAACTGAATCAAGTGTAGTTCTTTTTATGGCTGAGTAGTATTCCGTTGTGTATAGGTACCACAGCCTCTTTATCCATTCATCTGTTGATGGACATCTAGGTTGCTTCCACGTTCTAGCAATTATAAATAGGGCTGCAATGAATGGGGTACATGTGTCTCTCTCAATTTTGATTTCCTCAGGGTATATGCCTAGTAGTGGGATTGTTGGGTCATATGGTGGTTGTATTCCTAGTTTTTCTGGGAATCTCCACACTGTCTTCCATAGTGGCTGGATCAGTTCACATTCCCACCAACAGTGCAAGAGGGTTCCCTTTTCTCCACACCCTCTCCAGCAGTTATTATTTGTAAACTTTTTGATGATGGCCATTCTGACTGGTATGAAGTGATACCTCATTGTAGTTTTGATTTGCATTTCTCTAGCAGTGAGCGATTTTGAATGTCTTTTCATATGTTTTTTGGCCATCTGTTTGTTTTCTTTGGAGAGATGTCTGTTGAGGTCTTTTCCCCAATTTTTTGGTTGGATTGTTTGGGTTTTTTTGGTGATGTCTGAGTGGCTTATGTGTTTTTGAAATTAGTTCTTCATCAGTTGTTTCATTTGCTATGACTTTCTTCCATTCTGAAGGTTGTCTTTCCACCTTGTTTATAGTTTCTTCTGCTGTGTGAAAGCTTCTAAGTTTCATTAGGTCCCACTTGTCTATTTTTGTCTTTGTTTCCATTGCTCTAGGAGGCAGATCATAGAAGATCTTGCTTTGATTTATGTCATTGAGTATTCTTCTGCCTGTGTTTTCCACCAAGAGTTCTGTGGTCTTTGGTCTCACAGTTAGGTCTTTAATCCGATTTGAGTTTATCTCTGTTTTTGTGTGCGTGTTAAGTAGTTCCAGTTTTTTTTCCCTTTTTGGGTCTGTCCCCCAACCCCATCCCTCCAGGTTGCCACAGAGCCCCTTTTTGAGATCCTGTAGTTCCACAGCATATTCCCCTCCTTCACACCTGTGTTCGTAAGATTGTTCTCCATGTCTGCCTTTCCATTGCTGTTGTGCATATTCATTAATCAGCACCATCTTTCTAGAGTCCATATACATGTGTCAGTATGCAATATTTGTCTTTCTGTCTCTGACATACCTCACTCTGTATAATAGGTTCTAGATTCATCCACCTCATTAAAACTGAATCAAGTGTAGTTCTTTTTATGGCTGAGTAGTATTCCGTTGTGTATAGGTACCACAGCCTCTTTATCCATTCATCTGTTGATGGACATCTAGGTTGCTTCCACGTTCTAGCAATTATAAATAGGGCTGCAATGAATGGGGTACATGTGTCTCTCTCAATTTTGATTTCCTCAGGGTATATGCCTAGTAGTGGGATTGTTGGGTCATATGGTGGTTGTATTCCTAGTTTTTCTGGGAATCTCCACACTGTCTTCCATAGTGGCTGGATCAGTTCACATTCCCACCAACAGTGCAAGAGGGTTCCCTTTTCTCCACACCCTCTCCAGCAGTTATTATTTGTAAACTTTTTGATGATGGCCATTCTGACTGGTATGAAGTGATACCTCATTGTAGTTTTGATTTGCATTTCTCTAGCAGTGAGCGATTTTGAATGTCTTTTCATATGTTTTTTGGCCATCTGTTTGTTTTCTTTGGAGAGATGTCTGTTGAGGTCTTTTCCCCAATTTTTTGGTTGGATTGTTTGGGTTTTTTTGGTGATGTCTGAGTGGCTTATGTGTTTTTGAAATTAGTTCTTCATCAGTTGTTTCATTTGCTATGACTTTCTTCCATTCTGAAGGTTGTCTTTCCACCTTGTTTATAGTTTCTTCTGCTGTGTGAAAGCTTCTAAGTTTCATTAGGTCCCACTTGTCTATTTTTGTCTTTGTTTCCATTGCTCTAGGAGGCAGATCATAGAAGATCTTGCTTTGATTTATGTCATTGAGTATTCTTCTGCCTGTGTTTTCCACCAAGAGTTCTGTGGTCTTTGGTCTCACAGTTAGGTCTTTAATCCGATTTGAGTTTATCTCTGTTTTTGTGTACGTGTTAAGTAGTTCCAGCTTCATTCTCTTACATGTTGCTGTCCAGTTTTCTCAGCACCACTTATTGAAGAGGCTGTCTTTGCCCATTGTATATTCTTGCCTCCTTTGTCAAAAAATAAGGTACCCATAAGTGTGTGAGTTGTTCCGGGTTTTCGCTGCTGCCACAGGCTCTTCTCTAGTTGCAGGGAGTGGGGGCCACTCTCTCATTGAGGTGAGCCGGCTTCTTGTGGTGGTGACTTACCTTGTTGTGGAACTTGGGCTCTAGGGCACACGGGCTTCAGTAGTTGCGGCACATGGGCTCAATGTTTGCGGCTCCAAGGCTCTAGAGCACAGGCTCCATAGTTGTGGCTCACGGGCTTAGTTGCTCTGCAGTATGTGGGATCTTCCCGGATCAGGTATTGAACCCGTGTCTCCTGCATTGGCAGGTGAACTTCGTCACCACTGAGCTACCACGGAAGCCCCAAATGTTGAGTTTTAAGCCAGCTTTTTCATTCTTGTCTTTCACTCTCATCAAGAGGCTCTTCGTTCCTCTTCAGTTTCTGCCATTAAAGTGGTATCACTTAACATATCTGAAGTTGTGATATTTCTCTTGGCAGTCTTGATTCCAGCTTGTGATTCATCCAGCTCAGCATTTTGATGATGTACTCTGCATATAAGTTAAAAAAGCAGGGTAACAGTATACAGCCCTAATGCTTTCCAGTTTGGAACCAGTCTGTTGTTGCATGTCTGGATTTTTTAGTTTCTTGAGGTCTTTTCCCCAATTTTTTGGTTGGATTGTTTGGGTTTTTTTGGTGATGTCTGAGTGGCTTATGTGTTTTTGAAATTAGTTCTTCATCAGTTGTTTCATTTGCTATGACTTTCTTCCATTCTGAAGGTTGTCTTTCCACCTTGTTTATAGTTTCTTCTGCTGTGTGAAAGCTTCTAAGTTTCATTAGGTCCCACTTGTCTATTTTTGTCTTTGTTTCCATTGCTCTAGGAGGCAGATCATAGAAGATCTTGCTTTGATTTATGTCATTGAGTATTCTTCTGCCTGTGTTTTCCACCAAGAGTTCTGTGGTCTTTGGTCTCACAGTTAGGTCTTTAATCCGATTTGAGTTTATCTCTGTTTTTGTGTACGTGTTAAGTAGTTCCAGCTTCATTCTCTTACATGTTGCTGTCCAGTTTTCTCAGCACCACTTATTGAAGAGGCTGTCTTTGCCCATTGTATATTCTTGCCTCCTTTGTCAAAAAATAAGGTACCCATAAGTGTGTGAGTTGTTCCGGGTTTTCGCTGCTGCCACAGGCTCTTCTCTAGTTGCAGGGAGTGGGGGCCACTCTCTCATTGAGGTGAGCCGGCTTCTTGTGGTGGTGACTTACCTTGTTGTGGAACTTGGGCTCTAGGGCACACGGGCTTCAGTAGTTGCGGCACATGGGCTCAATGTTTGCGGCTCCAAGGCTCTAGAGCACAGGCTCCATAGTTGTGGCTCACGGGCTTAGTTGCTCTGCAGTATGTGGGATCTTCCCGGATCAGGTATTGAACCCGTGTCTCCTGCATTGGCAGGTGAACTTCGTCACCACTGAGCTACCACGGAAGCCCCAAATGTTGAGTTTTAAGCCAGCTTTTTCATTCTTGTCTTTCACTCTCATCAAGAGGCTCTTCGTTCCTCTTCAGTTTCTGCCATTAAAGTGGTATCACTTAACATATCTGAAGTTGTGATATTTCTCTTGGCAGTCTTGATTCCAGCTTGTGATTCATCCAGCTCAGCATTTTGATGATGTACTCTGCATATAAGTTAAAAAAGCAGGGTAACAGTATACAGCCCTAATGTATTCCTTTCCCAGTTTGGAACCAGTCTGTTGTTGCATGTCTGGTTTTCATTGTTGCTTCTTGACCTACATACAAGTTTCTCGAGAGGCAGTTAAGGTGGTCTGATATTCCCATCCAGTTCAAGGCTTTAAGAGTAGTCAGTGAAGCAGATGTTTTTCTATAACTCCCTTGCTTTATCTATGGTCCAATGGATGCTAGCAATTTGATCTCTGGTTCCTCTGCCTTTTCTAAATCCAACTTGTTCATTTGCCAGTTCTTGGTTCATGTACTATTGAAGCCTAGCTTGAAGTGCTTGGGGCATTACTTTGCTAGCCTGTGAAATGAGCGCAATTGTATGGTAGTTTGAACATTTTTTGGTATTGCCCTTATTTGGGATTGGAATGAAAACTGACATTTTCTAGTCCTGTGGTCACTTCTGTGTTTTCCAAATTTGCTGGCATATTGCATCATCTTTTAGGATTTGTAATAGCTCAGCTGAAATTCCATCACCTCTACTAGCTTTGTTCATAGTAATGCTTCCTAAGGCTCAGTTGACTTCACACTCTAGACTTCACATCTAGGATGTCTGCCTCTAGGTGAGTGACCACAACATTGTGGTTATCTGGGTCATTAAGAAATTTTATTGTATATTTTGTGTATTCTTGCCAACTGTTCTTACAACCTCTTCTGCTTCTGTTAGTTCCTTGCTGTTTCTGTCCTTTATTGTGCCCATTTTTTTTTTAACTTTTAACTTTTACAGAGTTTTGTTGTTTACAGATATGTATGTTCTCAGATTAGTCATATGTATATCCCCTCCATCCCACCCCTCCAGACCATCATACAGCACTCATGAAGGATCTGCTTTTCTCACAGAGCAATGACTAGAGCTATTTTCTTCACATACGATAATACAGGCCTTCGTGCTACTTCTTTACGCCTCTCACCCACTGTTCCTTCCCCACAACATCCATATGTCCACTGTCCATGTCTGTCTTCCTGTCGCTTCCCTGCATGTGCCATCATCACCATCCTACTAGATTCCATATATATGTGTTAGTATATTGTACTTGTCCTTCTCTTTCTGACTGACTTCACTTTTTATGATAGGTTCTAGATCCAGCCACCTCATAAGGGCTGATTCTTCTGAATTTCTTTTTACTGCTGTGTAGTATTCCATTGTATATATGTACCAGAGCTTTTGTATCCATTCATTTGTCGATGTGTGCCCATGTTTTGTATGAAGTATTTCCTTGGTATCTCCCATTTTCTTGAAAAGGTCTCTAGTCTGGTCCTACATCTGTCTTAGGTGTGCAAACAGTTCTGGTCACAAGGTGGTAGAAAAGTTTTGTCACTGCAGTCTGCTGGGAAGCCAAGCAGCACCTTGAAAGCAAGTGAAAAATTCTCTTTTATCAGGTGACACTTCTCCAGATAGGGTCCCAATCAAGCTTATTCAGCATACTCTGCCAGGTTCAAAGGTCCATCCTCCCCGCTAGCACAGGGGAGGGTTCAGAAGGTGGTTTACAGTTCTCTGAAAGAGATCAAGCATATAAGGAAGTCTCATCTTAGGGACTTAGAGATAGACGCTGATGGCCAGGGGAAACCCCGAGTCCAGCTTAGCAGCCTTTGCACAGTGAGTACTTGCCCAGGATTCATGAAAATACTCAGAGCTCACAGACCATTTTACTTACACAGTTTTTAACTCTCAGAGAAGTTCAGAACTGTCTGATCTGGGACTCTTATCAGGATCTCAATTTAGGATTAGCTATTCAAAGCATGAAATAAGAGGGAAGACATTTGGAGGGTCAAGGCTGCTCTTTGTAGTTCTGCTGAGGGAACAGTTTCAGACGTGATTGGCATGGAGAAAAGTGGGCATGAAGTAGGGCACAAGCTGACTTTCAGACCCTGGCTTCCTTGTGGTATGGTAGGAGGGGGACCTCAGCTTGCAGTCCAGTACTCTAGCTTAGCATCTGCAGGGCTAGTTGCCTCAGCAGGTGCAGGTCACGAGCAGCTGCAGGAGAATGAAGACCTGAGACCTGATCAGGCCAAATCAGAGACCCCGAGTCTGCTCTACCAGCTTGTGGCACAATATCATCTTGAATTTGAATTGTTTATACCTAGAAAAGGCTGAGCACAGCCATCTGCTTCTCTCTGTCCGAGAAGAGACGCATGGAGATGATAGTGAGGAAGTAGGTGCCATTTCCATCAGCAGTAAAGAGGTGCACAAACATGTTTGTTTACCTAGGAGAAGCCTGCAGCTAGACTGCTCATACGCAGGGCCAGTAGCACAAACACTGGGCAGGTGCATGGAGTTCTGAAAAGTAGTGAAGCCTAGTCACTGTACTAGCTCTCAGAGCAAGGAAAGCGTCATGCAGGTTGAGTGAGCCAGGGCCCAGCTGAGTGTCCCGCACACTGGGCTGCACCTCCCTTCCCGCAAGCCTTGCTGATGCCTGCTATAGTTTGCAGCCCTGCCTGCTGTGGCCCTTGGTCCTGGGGCCAGTGATCTCCCAGCCTTAGCTTGGGACCCAGCACTGGGCACCAGAGGACACTTACCTTCATGTGCTGGTTCATTTGGGTTTTGTGTTATATTTAGAAAACACTTTCGTCTTTTGACAGTAAAGATTCCCTTTTATTCTAATACTCGCGATTTTCAAAAAACATTTAAATCTCTGATTTGAAATATATTTGGTATTTTGTGTGTAGTAGGGAATCAGCTTTGTTATATTTTCTGTATGGCTGCTCATTTGTCCCAGGACTATAGATGAGCTGTACTGGCATGAAATGTTTCCTTCCATCATATACAGAATAAATTGCTGTTGCTATTTGAGGGCATTTCTGGATTTTACTGATTTTTTAAATTTTTATTTTAGTTTTTACTTTTACAGAGTTCTGTTGTTTACAGATATGTATGATCCCAGATTAGTTGCATTTTACTGTTTTTTGACAGGTACATTTCGAAGAATCTCCATAGTATAGTAAGCTTATTTATTTATTTGTTTTTATAGGTTCCTTGTTTCTACACTGATGCAGAAAGGCGATCAGTGATGGATGCGACACAGATCGCTGGACTCAACTGTCTGCGATTAATGAATGAGACTACTGCAGGTGAGAGACTGCCAACTGTCGTTTTTGACTTGTTCAGTCTCGAAGGTTGTGAAATCTTAAAACCCAAGGGTTTCTTATTCCCTGTTGTCATTGGGGCACTTTCCACCAGTGTCATAGTATTTTGGGGAACTCTTATAGGAAGAGTTTGCCTGACAAGTACTTTTTCTGTATCGTCATAGTCCTTTGATATTGAATTGCATGCTTATTTGGAAATTGTGTGTTTGGGACATTGGTTTGGTTTAAACATTGGGTTTTTCTTCAACTTGTAGAAAGACTCTACTGGCCTGGGTAGAGTCAGAGGGATGGGATGGGGTATAAAGCCAGCATCTCAGGAGGTAGAATATATGGGGATGTTGAGAGATGGCACAAAGGTAAGAGGAATATGGGGGGAAATGTTTGGAAAAGTGGGAAAAATTGCCCCAATTGCTGGAATTGGAAATTGGAAGCATTAAGGAAGCCAGAGAGAATGTCTACGATAACTCTTTCAAGTTAGTGTTCTTTGTGAATAAATCACGTAGTGCTTATTAAGATTTTGAATCTTTTATGCAGCTATATAGAGTTCTTTTCCAATGTAAATGAATTTTAAGTGTACTACTTAAGTGATAACATTATGTTTAATTTTTTTTCGTATTGTTTAGTTGCTCTTGCATATGGAATCTATAAACAAGATCTTCCTGCCCTAGAAGAGAAACCAAGAAATGTACACTTTCGTCTTTTGACAGTAAAGATTCCCTTTTATTCTAATACTCATGATTTTCAAAAAACATTTAAATCTCTGATTTGAAATATATTTGGTATTTTGTGTGTAGTAGGGAATCAGCTTTGTTATATTTTCTGTATGGCTGCTCATTTGTCCCAGGACTATAGATGAGCTGTACTGGCATGAAATGTTTCCTTCCATCATATACAGAATAAATTGCTGTTGCTATTTGAGGGCATTTCTGGATTTTACTGATTTTTTAAATTTTTATTTTAGTTTTTACTTTTACAGAGTTCTGTTGTTTACAGATATGTATGATCCCAGATTAGTTGCATTTTACTGTTTTTTGACAGGTACATTTCGAAGAATCTCCATAGTATAGTAAGCTTATTTATTTATTTGTTTTTATAGGTTCCTTGTTTCTACACTGATGCAGAAAGGCGATCAGTGATGGATGCGACACAGATCGCTGGACTCAACTGTCTGCGATTAATGAATGAGACTACTGCAGGTGAGAGACTGCCAACTGTCGTTTTTGACTTGTTCAGTCTCGAAGGTTGTGAAATCTTAAAACCCAAGGGTTTCTTATTCCCTGTTGTCATTGGGGCACTTTCCACCAGTGTCATAGTATTTTGGGGAACTCTTATAGGAAGAGTTTGCCTGACAAGTACTTTTTCTGTATCGTCATAGTCCTTTGATATTGAATTGCATGCTTATTTGGAAATTGTGTGTTTGGGACATTGGTTTGGTTTAAACATTGGGTTTTTCTTCAACTTGTAGAAAGACTCTACTGGCCTGGGTAGAGTCAGAGGGATGGGATGGGGTATAAAGCCAGCATCTCAGGAGGTAGAATATATGGGGATGTTGAGAGATGGCACAAAGGTAAGAGGAATATGGGGGGAAATGTTTGGAAAAGTGGGAAAAATTGCCCCAATTGCTGGAATTGGAAATTGGAAGCATTAAGGAAGCCAGAGAGAATGTCTACGTATAACTCTTTCAAGTTAGTGTTCTTTGTGAATAAATCACGTAGTGCTTATTAAGATTTTGAATCTTTTATGCAGCTATATAGAGTTCTTTTCCAATGTAAATGAATTTTAAGTGTACTACTTAAGTGATAACATTATGTTTAATTTTTTTTCGTATTGTTTAGTTGCTCTTGCATATGGAATCTATAAACAAGATCTTCCTGCCCTAGAAGAGAAACCAAGAAATGTAGTTTTTGTAGACATGGGGCATTCTTCTTATCAAGTTTCTGTATGTGCATTTAATAGAGGAAAACTTAAAGTAAGTATATTTTTCCCAGAAGACTCTATTACAAATGTATGATAATTAGGAATTCATGAGAGGCAACTTAAAATAATTGATTAAAGAGTTTTGTTTTGGAGCATCCCTGGTGGTTCAGTGGTTAAGAATCCCTCTACCAGTGCAGAGGATATGAGTTTGTTCCCTGGTCTGGGAAGATCCCACATGCTGTGGAGCCACTAAGCCTGTGTGCTACAACTACTGACTCTGCTCTGGAGCCTGTGGGCTGAGACTGTTGAGCCTGTGTGCTGCAACTACTGAAGCTTGCTCGCCTGGAGCCTATGCTCTGCAACAGGAGAAGCCATTGCAGCTAGAGAGAGCTGGAGAGCAGTGAAGACCTGGCGCAACCATAAATAAATAAACCCCTGTGGGCTGAGACTGTTGAGCCTGTGTGCTGCAACTACTGAAGCTTGCTCGTCTGGAGCCTATGCTCTGCAACAGGAGAAGCCATTGCAGCTAGAGAGAGCTGGAGAGCAGTGAAGACCTGGCGCAACCATAAATAAATAAACCTTACGGAATTTGGTTTCACTTGTGGAACTTGTAATGAGCCATCTGAACTAGCAATTAGTTATGTAGGGATGGGGTGGAAGTTGTAAGCCCCAAATGATTTTTGAGGAGTTGACAAGATAAGAAGCAAAGAGCATAAAACTTGAAGGAAAAGCTCTTAGATTCCTGAGCCTATTTTTCTTACCTGTATTGTGGGAAAAGTAATGCTTGCCTAGCAGGCTTACTAGGGGTAGTCTTCAGCATGTAGTCCCTTCATATGTCTCACACTGAGGATTAAGGGGATGATGACAGTATTATCTTAAGACTTTGAGTGTTCTGGGGACAGGATGGAGTGACTAGAACTTGGGTCACCAAAAGAAACTGGCTAGGAGTTATATTTTAGATGTCTGGAGATGGTAGTGCCCTGGAGAAAATAGTTCTGTACACAGAGATGTAAATGTAAATGGCAAAGAGGGACCAGAGGGTGACCACAGTCACAGTTAAGAAAAAGATTTTTAATATGTGTACATACTTCCTATATTAGTCTCTTTATTAAGGTCAAATTTATGTAGAGTGAAAGGGATAGATTTTAGGTGTTCAGTGGATTAAAAAGCATTTTTAAATTGAAGTATAGTTCATTTATTACATTGTGTTAGTTTCAGGAATTACAGCACAGTGATTCATTGATATATTTTTATGTATTTTTTTCACAGTGATATATTGATATATTTTTCAGATTGTTTTTCCCCCACAGGGAAAGTTACAAAATCACAAAATATTGACTGTAGTTCCCTGGGCTGTACTGTAGGTGCTTGTTGTTTTTCTGTTTTTAGTAGTGTTAATCCTGTCTTTCTGATTCATTCCCCCCTCAACCTTCCTGTGTGTGATTAATTTTGGTAACTGTAATAAGTTTGTTTCCTGTGTCTGTGGGTCACAGATTTGATAATATCTGCTAGTTATTCAGTGGGATATAAAATCTGTTCTCTAGCTTGGTAGTTTTATCTAGAATTTACTGAAAAACCAATTTGAGTATTTGAGTATTTGCTTTCGTTATTTGGGTCATGTGTTAGGGTTTTTGGATCTAGGTCTAAATTGGCATTCTGTCTCTATCCCCCAATTTAGGGGTTGCTGCAATGGAATTGCCTATGGCAAAATAAGTATTTGTTAGATTTGAAGGGTATTTTGAGTTTCTCTTTGTTATAGTCCTGTTTCTTTGATAACTGGACTTGCTTCTGATCTGTTTCCATGGTTTGTATATATAATTTTTTTGAACATAAAGCAAATTTGGGATGGTTGGGAAATAGAGACTTTCATGATTTTTACAGATACAGATGATGGACCAAGTGTTATTCTCAGTGTTGAGTCTTTACTTTTATTTATAATAGGATTATTTGTAAATCCCATTTTGTACTCAACTTTTTAGACAGCAGATACTGGGTAAAATTTAGCCTTTTTTGAGTCAAAGTGATGTGTATGTGTCACTTGTTAGTTTTCCAATTATAATTAAAATTTAACTATCAAAATACTGCTTATAGAATCATAACAAATTCTGAAACATTTATGAAGGAAAGACATTCATGATCTTACTGCAGTTTGATACATTTCATTCTAGTCTTTTATGAAAACAAAATCAGAATTATACAGAACAGAACTGAATACACTATTGTGTTTTTGTTTTTTTTCTTTCTTTTGTGAGATCACTCAGTAAGAAAAAGTTTCTGAGGACATTGAATATTCTTTGAAGAGATGGTTTTAAGGTGTGGGCCATCACTTAACTTAACCAGTCTTCTATTGGTTGAATCTGATTAGATTTAGTTTGCTTCTAATCTCCTTTAAAGCTTTAGAAACGGACAACTGGTCTTCTATGTTGAATGGAAACAGGTTACTGTGAGTTAAGGCTTTTGCATATATTCTGGTTGTAAACTGCATAGAGCTAAATAAGCCTTTGGTACTATTTGCAGTTTTGTGGTAGCAGTAAGACTAGAACTAGAACTGTACATGATATGCTAGTGTATTGTGTCTTGAATTATAATTGTTGTCAGATTGAAGTGGTGGGGAAGACATAACTCTTTGAAATTGAGATTGGGTTTTGAATTGTACTTCTGCCACTTAATATCTTCGCGACCTGTGGACTGTCTGATCTTTCTAGGTCTGTAGCATCATACGGAAATTGGTGGTTATGATGTCTCTTCAGAGTGGCTGTAACCCTTTTTAAATGACATATGCACATACGACCTTAATGTCCCTTCCCTCCTTTTTATTACAGTTTACCAGTTAAAGATACATCATGATAAAATTTTAAATTGGTTAGCTTGTAAATTAATTGTCATCTTTTTTTGAAGGTTCTGGCCACTGCATTTGACACAACACTGGGAGGCAGAAAATTTGATGAGGTGCTAGAAAATCACTTCTGTGAAGAATTTGGGAAGAAATACAAGCTAGACATAAAGTCCAAAATCCGTGCATTGTTACGACTATCTCAGGAGTGTGAGAAACTCAAGAAGTTGATGAGTGCAAATGCTTCAGACCTTCCTTTGAGCATCGAATGTTTTATGAATGATGTTGATGTATCTGGAACTATGAATAGGTAACCATATTAATATTTTGATGGTGAACTGAACTGTGTTGTTTCTCTATATTAACCTTAATCTAATTGTTGAAATCATCATGATTGTTACAGCTTCAGGTTTCAAGTTAAAGATCATTCAGGATCTTGCCTTTAATATGAAGGTTGGGTTTGGTTATGCTAATAATGTGGATTATAGGTTTGTTCTGGTTAATTGGATATTCTAAGAAATTGGCAGTTTGTTGACATGTGCTAGTATTACATGAGTCACTGGTTTTCCTAAATTCAGGGCGAAGTGCATTAATTAAGCAGAATTATACTGAATTTGCTTTAGTCATTGATTCAGATACAGGCATTTTTGAGTAATTCAGTATCACTTGAGGACAGCAGGTCTTTTTGTATAATACTGTAATAATTCTGGGTAATTGACGTTTCAGGGTTATCCTCAGAAATACCTAGAATGATTCTTTTACGTGGTTAGTTTGCTTGAATGTTCTTAAGTATGTGAACTCTGCTGGTAGAATTCAAGTAATAAGACTGATGGCTTGTTTTGGGGCATGTGGCCTGAGCCATCCTCGGAAAATTGAGATGGATTCAGAATTGCTTCTAATCTGCCAGAATTGTATCTCTATGCTTAGTAACCAGATTTGTAGTCACTTTTTTCTTCTACTTGAAGTGATGGTTTCCATTTTTATTTTTTTTCATTAAACAGCAGCTTTTTTGAATTTGTACAATGTATTAGATGGAATCATACAATATGTGTTTGGCTTGTTTTGTGTCTGGCTTCTTTAATGTTTTCTAGGTTCATGTATGTATTAGTACCTCATTGCTTTTTATGGCAAGTAATACTCCATTTGTGTGGGTATATCACATTTTATTAATGGGTCTGTTCATCAGTTACTGGACATTTGGTCTCTACCTTTTAGCTTTTGTGATGAATGCTGCTATGAACATTCACAAACAAGTTGTTTATCTTTCAATTCTTTAGGGTATATAGCTTGAGTGGTGGAGTTGCTGGATCACGTGATAGTTGTATGTTTAGCTTTTTGTTGAATCACCAAACTATTTTCAGTGTGTCCAGTGCATCTCTAGTAAAGTGAACACTTTCCTTCTAAAAGCTCAGAAATACTTATTTCACATAAAAATGAGTAAAATATAGAGATACCACATGATACAACAGTTCCACTCCTAGGTATATCCATGAGAACTGAAAACACATTTACACAAAAATTTATACATGAATGTTTGTAGCAGCACGATTTGTAACACTCCCCAAATGGAAACAACCCAGATTTCCATGAACTGATAAACTTGATAGGTCCCTACCATAGAGTATCATTTGGCAGTTAAAGGACTGTTGTACAGCTGCATAGTGTAGCATAAATGAAATTTGAAAAGTTCATGCTAGACGAAAGAAATAAGTTAAAATGACTACATTTTGTCTAGTTCTATTTATATGGAAAGCTAGGGCTGGGGGGTTGGTGGAGTTGGGAGAACAGTGTTAATGGTGGTGGAAATCCTCTTTTTTAAGGTGATGACAATGTTTTAAAATTGATAGTGGTGACGCTTGCACAGTTATGAATATACTAAAAGCCATTGGATTGTATACTCCGAATGTGTCACTTCTGTGGTATGTGAGTTAAATATCAATATAATTTTAAGAAAAGGAACAACCCCTACCACTGCCGCTGCTGTCTTTCAAGGATGCTCTCTGTGCCTTTGTTTTTCATGTTTTTATTGTGGACATTTTTAAATATGCAGCAAAATTGAAAAAATTTTACAGTGAACCTTCTTATCCTGCCACTCAGCTTCTATAGATAATATTAATCGTACTTGTTTTTCCATATACTTAATGATCTGTCCATCCTTTGTATACCCATCAGATTTATTTTTTGATGCGTCTGAAAGATGTCTGTCGATATACTTTTAAGTATCTATACTAACCAGAGTTTAATGTTGGTAGTGTTTGGTATACTTCTCATGAGGACATGCTCAAGTTATAAGTGCCATTTGCTGAATTTTGACAGTTGCATACATCCTATAGGCCACCACCTGATCATCATTTTAGCGATTTTCTCAGGCTTCCATCCTCAGAGGCACTAATAGAGGCCATAGATTACGTTTACCTGTTCTAGAAATATAAATGGAGTTGTACAGCATTTAGTCTTTTGTGTAATGCTTCTGTGATTAGTATGAAAACTGAGATTCAGTCACCAACTTTTTTGGCATAGGAATTGGTTCCGTGGAATACAGTTTTTCCACAGGTGGTGGAAGGTAGGGAAGATGGGGATGATCTGGGGATGATTCAGCCTCATTGCATGTTGCTGCTGATCTGATAGGAGGTGGAGCGCAGGTAGTAATGGATGTAAGTACAGATGGAACTTGGCTCCTCCCATGTGGCCTGGCTCCTAATAGGCCAAGGCCCAGTGCTGGGCCCTGGCCCGGAGTTCGGGGGCCCCTGATTTAGTTGTTACATGTATCATCTGTTCCTCCTTGTAGATGGCTGCCTAGTTTGATACTGTAGATGTATTGTTTCCTCCTGTTGTTGGACACTGAGTCCACTCTTTTTTTTTTTTTTTAAAGATTTATTTATTTATTTACTTTGGGTAGGGGAGGGAGGGGAGCGGGCGGGCCACTTCTATTGGTCTTTCATTTCTCTATTTTCATTCGTCTTCGTTCTTTGGCTCCTGTGGGCCTCCCATCGCGGTGGTGTCTGTCGTTGCAGAGCACCGGCTCTGGGCGCATGCGCTCCAGAGCTCCGGCTCGGTGATTGGACACATCAGTCCAGCCGCTCCGCGGCACGTGGGATCTTCCCAGCCCAGGGCTCGAACTGGCGCCCCTTGCACTGCAAGGCGGTGTCCTTACCCACTGGACCACCAGGGGAAGCCCCTGAGTCCACTCTTTGATGTTAGGGACGAAACTGTCATTTTAAACTCTATGATTGCTACACATCCTCACCAGTATTGGTATTAGTGATCTTTAACTTTTGCTATTCTGGTGGGTGCATTCTGTACCTTTGCTGTTTTTTCTCTTTTGAGATGTAACTCAGGATTGTTACATGTTTAAAGTAATGTTTCAGTGGGTTTTAATACATTCACAGAATTGCTAACCCATTACCACAACCCAATTTTGGAATATTTTCATCACCTCATAAACTCTAGATGAGCCCTCATTTTGTGAAAAGACATGGACAAACCTTGAATGTATATTTCTAAGCAATAGAAGTCAAATCTGAAATGGCTATGTGATTCGAGGCACTTGGGTTTGGCAGAAAAAAGGAAGATTGGTTCCGTGATGAAAACTGAGATTCAGTCACCAACTTTTTTGGCATAGGAATTGGTTCCGTGGAATACAGTTTTTCCACAGGTGGTGGAAGGTAGGGAAGATGGGGATGATCTGGGGATGATTCAGCCTCATTGCATGTTGCTGCTGATCTGATAGGAGGTGGAGCGCAGGTAGTAATGGATGTAAGTACAGATGGAACTTGGCTCCTCCCATGTGGCCTGGCTCCTAATAGGCCAAGGCCCAGTGCTGGGCCCTGGCCCGGAGTTCGGGGGCCCCTGATTTAGTTGTTACATGTATCATCTGTTCCTCCTTGTAGATGGCTGCCTAGTTTGATACTGTAGATGTATTGTTTCCTCCTGTTGTTGGACACTGAGTCCACTCTTTTTTTTTTTTTTTAAAGATTTATTTATTTATTTACTTTGGGGGGGGGTCAGGTTGGGGAGGGAGGGGAGCGGGCGGGCCACTTCTATTGGTCTTTCATTTCTCTATTTTCATTCGTCTTCGTTCTTTGGCTCCTGTGGGCCTCCCATCGCGGTGGTGTCTGTCGTTGCAGAGCACCGGCTCTGGGCGCATGCGCTCCAGAGCTCCGGCTCGGTGATTGGACACATCAGTCCAGCCGCTCCGCGGCACGTGGGATCTTCCCAGCCCAGGGCTCGAACTGGCGCCCCTTGCACTGCAAGGCGGTGTCCTTACCCACTGGACCACCAGGGGAAGCCCCTGAGTCCACTCTTTGATGTTAGGGACGAAACTGTCATTTTAAACTCTATGATTGCTACACATCCTCACCAGTATTGGTATTAGTGATCTTTAACTTTTGCTATTCTGGTGGGTGCATTCTGTACCTTTGCTGTTTTTTCTCTTTTTGAGATGTAACTCAGGATTGTTACATGTTTAAAGTAATGTTTCAGTGGGTTTTAATACATTCACAGAATTGCTAACCCATTACCACAACCCAATTTTGGAATATTTTCATCACCTCATAAACTCTAGATGAGCCCTCATTTTGTGAAAAGACATGGACAAACCTTGAATGTATATTTCTAAGCAATAGAAGTCAAATCTGAAATGGCTATGTGATTCCAACTATGACATTCTAGAAATATTTTACATTCTATCACATTCTGTATAATTATATGGCATTCTAGAAAAGACAGAACTGTGGAGATAGGTCAGTGGTTAGAGGTTCAGTGAAAGTGAGGGATGGATAGTGTATGGAAGATTTTTAGAGTAGCGAAACTATTCAGTATGATACTGTAACGGTAAATTCTTAGCACCATTTCTCAAATCTTGTAGAACCTTAATTAATTAATTAATTAATTTTTAACTTTTATTTTACTTTTAACTTTTACAGAGTTTTGTTGTTTACAGATACGTATGTTCCCAGAAGAACCTTAATTTATACTGTCATGTATCAGTGTTGGCTCATCAGTTGTTAGAAATGTATCTTACTGGCCACTGCAATGGGAGGCCCACACAGGTCAAAGAATAATTACAGATGAAAATAAATTAAAAAAAAATTAAAAGAGGCCAAAAATTAAAAAAAAAAAAAAGTATCTTACCAATGTAAGGGGCTGAGAGGTATATGCGAATTCTCTGTACTTTTGCCTAAACCGTTTTTTTGCTGTAAACCTAAAACCAGTCTACAAAAGCATTAATTAAAGGGCAAAAAAATCCTGTACCTAGTGTCTTTCCCAATCTGTTCGTCTTCCCCTAAGCCCTAGGCACTCATTAATCTACTTTCTGTCTCTGGATTTAGTTCTGATAATTACATATAAATGGGGTCAATCATACATGTATTCTTTGTGATTGGCTTACTTTATCTAGCATGATGTTTTCAAAATTCATGTTTCAGCATGTATCAGTCCTTTTTATTATTTTTAGCCCTATTTGTGAGTATACTTCATGGGTACTTGTTTTTTTTCACACTTTTTTTTTTCTTTTTTTGCCTCTTTTGAATAAATGTTGATGTGAACATTCATGAGCAGAGTTTTATGTGGTCATATGTTTTCATTTACTGTGGTTAGACACTTAGAGTGGAATTGCTGGGTCATATGGAAACACTGTTTAATATGTTGAGGAATAGCTAAGCTTTTCCACAGTGGTGATACCATTTTATAGTCCTGCCAAGGATATGTTATGAGATCTAGTTTGTCTGCATCTTTGCGAGTGCTCTTTATGACTGATTATTATTATTCTGCATAAAAGTGGAATGTGATTTAACCTATTGTTTTCTTCATAGAGGCAAATTTCTGGAGATGTGTGATGATCTGCTAGCTAGAGTGGAGCCGCCACTTCGTAGTGTTTTGGAACAGGCCAGTGAGTATTTTTGTGATTTGAATTGTTCATCTTGGGCTCTTTGGAAATTATAATTATAATTGTAATTATACTCCACCCCCAGTTTTACCAGTTTTCATTGTATGAACTACTTCAGTGCTGTATTAAACTTCTTTTTATCAATATCTTCCCCTTGTACCTCCAGTAGTGTCTGGGGAAGTCTTGGCCAGAAAATAATTCAGATTCAGAGATGGATTTAATGTCTTAGGTATTTCATGGTGGTAAAATCATCTTTGGCAATGTTGCTGTGGTGGTTTTGTGGGACTTTCTGTCAGTGAATCTTGCTGACTTCTCGAGAAGGGAGAATGTGATAACCACATACTTAATTAAATAGGATGCTTCCTTTTATCCCAGGCAAAAGGTAGAAGTTTGATTTCGGAATATATTACTGATGTTTCCCAAACTTTTGACAGACCTTTTCCTAGAGTCCACTCTTGTGTTGATAGGTACTCTAATCTCGACATAGGTCAGATCTTAAATCAGAGCTATTATGACAAATGAGCATTGTCTTTCTATACCGGTGTAAGCCCCTTTTTTTAAAAAGAGCCCTTCTCAACAGATTATCAATGTTTGTTGCATAAAATGTGACTGGGAAACCAGATAGTATTAAGAACTGTTTTATGAATGACAGCAGATTCTTGGTGTGTACATCTTCCCTTCTGTTCTAAGGACACTGCCTCTTTGTTGTACCCTGGACTGTGCTGATGTTCTGGGCAGAGGACTGGAGAAGCTAGATGTGCACCTGCATGCTTTTTTTTCCTCTTCATGCCATGACAGGGAGAATCCAGTTTTTTGAGGCTTTTTAATTTTCTTTATGGCTGGCTTAACTATTGATATTTTAACATTTATTTGTGTGAGTCTTTTGGAGATTGCAGGCCTTGTGCGTTGTAGGACGTTTTCCACAGTGGTGATACCATTTTATAGTCCTGCCAAGGATATGTTATGAGATCTAGTTTGTCTGCATCTTTGCGAGTGCTCTTTATGACTGATTATTATTATTCTGCATAAAAGTGGAATGTGATTTAACCTATTGTTTTCTTCATAGAGGCAAATTTCTGGAGATGTGTGATGATCTGCTAGCTAGAGTGGAGCCGCCACTTCGTAGTGTTTTGGAACAGGCCAGTGAGTATTTTTGTGATTTGAATTGTTCATCTTGGGCTCTTTGGAAATTATAATTATAATTGTAATTATACTCCACCCCCAGTTTTACCAGTTTTCATTGTATGAACTACTTCAGTGCTGTATTAAACTTCTTTTTATCAATATCTTCCCCTTGTACCTCCAGTAGTGTCTGGGAAGTCTTGGCCAGAAAATAATTCAGATTCAGAGATGGATTTAATGTCTTAGGTATTTCATGGTGGTAAAATCATCTTTGGCAATGTTGCTGTGGTGGTTTTGTGGGACTTTCTGTCAGTGAATCTTGCTGACTTCTCGAGAAGGGAGAATGTGATAACCACATACTTAATTAAATAGGATGCTTCCTTTTATCCCAGGCAAAAGGTAGAAGTTTGATTTCGGAATATATTACTGATGTTTCCCAAACTTTTGACAGACCTTTTCCTAGAGTCCACTCTTGTGTTGATAGGTACTCTAATCTCGACATAGGTCAGATCTTAAATCAGAGCTATTATGACAAATGAGCATTGTCTTTCTATACCGGTGTAAGCCCCTTTTTTTAAAAAGAGCCCTTCTCAACAGATTATCAATGTTTGTTGCATAAAATGTGACTGGGAAACCAGATAGTATTAAGAACTGTTTTATGAATGACAGCAGATTCTTGGTGTGTACATCTTCCCTTCTGTTCTAAGGACACTGCCTCTTTGTTGTACCCTGGACTGTGCTGATGTTCTGGGCAGAGGACTGGAGAAGCTAGATGTGCACCTGCATGCTTTTTTTTCCTCTTCATGCCATGACAGGGAGAATCCAGTTTTTTGAGGCTTTTTAATTTTCTTTATGGCTGGCTTAACTATTGATATTTTAACATTTATTTGTGTGAGTCTTTTGGAGATTGCAGGCCTTGTGCGTTGTAGGACGTTAGGTACTCCTTACCCTAACCCCTTAGGTCTTAGTAATGTGCTAGCCTGCCCTCATAACTTTGAGCATTAACATAAAGTTACTTGCTCCCGGATGGCACACGCCTGTATGTGAGTATGCGTGTGCACGTGTGTGCGCACAGTACACAGGAGGGTGTTACTATGGAGGGGATGAAGAATGGTGGGGTTTGCTTACATATTTGTAAATTTTGTTGTGATATAATATCGCTCTTTTATTCCATTGTTAACTACTAATTGTAAGGTTCTTTTCATATAAGTGTCTCTCCTAATTGTTTTTAAATAGAGTTAAAGAAAGAAGATATTTATGCAGTGGAGATAGTTGGTGGTGCAACACGAATCCCTGCAGTGAAAGAGAAGATCGGCAAGTTTTTTGGTAAAGAAATTAGTACAACACTAAATGCCGATGAAGCTGTTACTCGAGGCTGTGCATTGCAGGTGAGCTTGCTCACTTTCATAGGTAGCCACTTACAGGTCGTTCTAGCAAGACAGCAGTGGCGCTATGTATCTGTCTAGTTTGAGATGACCTCAGTGATCTCAGGGTCTAAGGTTCTGAAACTTGTGTTTGAAAATTGATATCAGAGGTTGTGTTCATAAATAGAATGTTTGTATTATTTAACATGTCATAAGGTGAAATAATTTACTAGAAACTTGAGCCTGAAATACCACTAGAATTTGGCGTATTTGTCACATGAAATAGTGTTATACATAAGTTAAAGGTTGAGGTTAATGGGAAAATAACAAGGAATAGTTAGATTATATGGGTGAATTAGACAAATGATAGACATTTTTTTTCCTTTTTTTTTTCTCTTTATTTTAAAGATTTTACAGAGTTTTGTTGTTCACCAACATGTATGTTCCCAGATCATTCATATGCATATCCCTGGACCCTCCCCCCACCCAGTTCCCTCCTCCCATCCCTCCAGACCATCGCCCCAAGTGGTTGTAGGTACTCCTATTCCCTTAGCACAATGACAATAGCTATCTTTTCCACACATGACAGTATAGGTTTCCATGTTACTCCCTCCATGCCTCCCTCCCACCTTTTGGTCTCCACAATGTCTTTATGTCTATTCTCTTTTTTTTCATGAGTTCACTGCATGTGTTATCATGACCATCCTACTAGATCCCATATATATGAGTTAGTATACTATACTTATCTTTCTCTTTTTGACTTACTTCACTTTTTATGATAGGTTCTAGAGCCAGCCACCTCATTAGGACTGAGTCTTCTGCATTTCTTTTAACAGCTGAGTAGTATTCCATTGTATATATGTACCAGAGCTTCTGTATCCATTCATTTGTCGATGGACATCTAGGTTGCTTCCATGTTCTGGCTATTGTATAGAGAGCTGCAATGAACATTGGGGTACAGGTGCTTCTTTCAGTTTTGATTTCATCAGGATATAAGCCTAATAGTGGGATTGCTGGGTCATAGGGTGCTTCTATTTTTAGTTTTTAAAGGAATCTCCAGACTGTCTTCCATAGAGGCTGTATCAATTTACATTCCCACCAGCAATGCAGGAGTGTTCCCTTTTCTCTGCACCCTCTCCAGCATTTATTGTCTGTTGATTTGTGGATGATGGCCATTCTGACGGGTGTGAGGTGATATCTCATTGTAGTTTTGATTTGCATTTCTCTAATGATAAGCGAGGTTGAGCATCGTTTCATGTGTTTTGGGGCCATCTGTATGTCCTCTTTGGCGAGGTGCCTGTTTAGGTCTTTTTCCCATTTTTTCATTGAGTTGTTCATTTTTCCGGTGCTGAGTTGTCAGAGTTGCTTGTAGATTTTGGAGATTAATTCTTTGTCTGTTGTTTCCAAATGATAGACATTTTAAAACCTCTTAGAGGGGCTTCCCTGGTGGTCCAGTGGGTAAGGACACCGCCTTGCAGTGCAAGGGGCGCTGGTTCGATCCCTGGCCTGGGAAGATCCCACGTGCCACGGAGCGGCTGGACTGATGTGTCCAATTACCGAGCCGGAGCTCTGGAGCGCATGCGCCCAGAGCCGGTGCTCTGCAACGACAGACGCCACTGCGATGGGAGGCCCACACGGGCCAGAGAACAAAGATGGATGAAACTGAATAAATGAAAGACCAATAGAAGTGGCCCGCCTGCCCCCTCCCTCCCAACCTCACCCCCCCAAAAAAAAGGTGTCATTAAAAAAAAAAAAACAAAACACTTAGATACTATTAAATTATTAATGTAAGTAGCTGCTCTTCTGAAGTCATTCTTTATAGGTCTTATAATAATTAGTTCATAATGTCTACTTGCCAAATGAAATTTTTAAAATTACTATTCTAGTGTGCAATCCTATCGCCTGCCTTCAAAGTCAGAGAATTTTCCATCACTGATGTAGTACCATATCCAATATCTCTGAGATGGAATTCCCCAGCTGAAGAAGGGTCAAGGTAATGTTTTGAATCATTTTTGTAATTATAAGTTAAGTCTTAGTAAATACTCTCAGATTCAACTTACACAAATCTGTTATATTATGTTGCAGTGCATGAAGCAGAGTGATTACTTCAGTTATTAAAATAAGCTTGTGTTCTTGCTAGCTTTCTTTATTTGATCCTGCGGAAATAATTGGTTCTTATTATGTGCCAGTTGAAATGTTTATATGTTTAAAACTGACTGACACTGTATACACATACGTGTTTTTTTTTTCTTGGAAACTTATAATCTGGAAACAATGCCAGTTGAGAAAAGTAGCCATACAGTTATGACAGACCTAGACTGCATGGGCAAAAGTGTTAGAAGTTTCCTAAATTTGTGTTTGTCTTTTTCCTCCATTCAGTGACTGTGAAGTCTTTTCGAAAAATCATGCTGCTCCTTTCTCTAAAGTACTCACATTTTATAGAAAGGAACCTTTCACTCTTGAGGCCTATTATAGCTCTCCTCAGGATTTGCCCTATCCAAATGATAGACATTTTAAAACCTCTTAGAGGGGCTTCCCTGGTGGTCCAGTGGGTAAGGACACCGCCTTGCAGTGCAAGGGGCGCTGGTTCGATCCCTGGCCTGGGAAGATCCCACGTGCCACGGAGCGGCTGGACTGATGTGTCCAATTACCGAGCCGGAGCTCTGGAGCGCATGCGCCCAGAGCCGGTGCTCTGCAACGACAGACGCCACTGCGATGGGAGGCCCACACGGGCCAGAGAACAAAGATGGATGAAACTGAATAAATGAAAGACCAATAGAAGTGGCCCGCCTGCCCCCTCCCTCCCAACCTCACCCCCCCAAAAAAAAGGTGTCATTAAAAAAAAAAAAACAAAACACTTAGATACTATTAAATTATTAATGTAAGTAGCTGCTCTTCTGAAGTCATTCTTTATAGGTCTTATAATAATTAGTTCATAATGTCTACTTGCCAAATGAAATTTTTAAAATTACTATTCTAGTGTGCAATCCTATCGCCTGCCTTCAAAGTCAGAGAATTTTCCATCACTGATGTAGTACCATATCCAATATCTCTGAGATGGAATTCCCCAGCTGAAGAAGGGTCAAGGTAATGTTTTGAATCATTTTTGTAATTATAAGTTAAGTCTTAGTAAATACTCTCAGATTCAACTTACACAAATCTGTTATATTATGTTGCAGTGCATGAAGCAGAGTGATTACTTCAGTTATTAAAATAAGCTTGTGTTCTTGCTAGCTTTCTTTATTTGATCCTGCGGAAATAATTGGTTCTTATTATGTGCCAGTTGAAATGTTTATATGTTTAAAACTGACTGACACTGTATACACATACGTGTTTTTTTTTTCTTGGAAACTTATAATCTGGAAACAATGCCAGTTGAGAAAAGTAGCCATACAGTTATGACAGACCTAGACTGCATGGGCAAAAGTGTTAGAAGTTTCCTAAATTTGTGTTTGTCTTTTTCCTCCATTCAGTGACTGTGAAGTCTTTTCGAAAAATCATGCTGCTCCTTTCTCTAAAGTACTCACATTTTATAGAAAGGAACCTTTCACTCTTGAGGCCTATTATAGCTCTCCTCAGGATTTGCCCTATCCAGATCCTGCTATAGGTAAGTAAAGAGTTGGGAATTAAAAAAAAGCAAAAACAAAAAAAATTGTGTATTTGGGAGACTAAGAATAGCAAAGCAAGTATAATATGCTAAAGTTTGAATGTTTTAGATCACATGCACACACACAAAAAATCTCTTTCAGTCTTATAAGGGTCAGAACCAGCAGGATAGTCATTATTTAATTGGATCTCCTATTATGGATGGTAATTCTTTTTTTTTAATTTGAAAGTTAAAAAAATTAATTTAAATTAATTAATTAAAAAAATTTGGCTACATGATGTGACTTACGAGGTATTAGTTCCCTTACCAGGAATTGAACCCGCTGTCAGCAAAGAAGCCAGAGAGTCCTAACCACTGAACCACCAGGGAATTTCCTGGACTGCAGTTCTTGGTTAATGCACATTATTGTTATACTCTGTGTATATGTTATGCTAGTTGCTGAAAGGAGTATTCAATTTTGAGCCTAACATAGAGTTAGGTGTATATAGAGAAATTATTAGGAGACTGTGATAATCAGTATCATAGGTGATACAATTATGTTGTGTTCCATTTTCATTGACTCTGAGAAACTTAGTATCTGGAAATATACCAGAGTGGGGAGAGAAACTAGACTTGAATGATAATTACAGAACTAGAATATATGGGAACATATATAGGAACATCCTGAAAGGTACTTAGAAGCTTGGAAAGTTAACCGACTGTAATTTCCTCATTTGTAAAACAGAAATAAGCATAATTCATAGTTTAGAGTTTTATGAATTAAAAATGGAAACAGAACGCTTATGTAACTGAATTTAGAAATGGCATTTTCTTAATAAGTGACAAACAGGATGGAATCATTGGAGTTTTCAGTAGAGGAAAATGTGACAAATCTGTTGTAGGAATTTATTCTTTTTATTTATTTATTTATTTATTTATTTATTTATTTTTGGGCGGGGGTCGGGTTGGGGAGGGAGGGGAGCGGGCGGGCCACTTCTATTGGTCTTTCATTTCTCTATTTTCGTCCATCTTTGTTCTTTGGCCCGTGTGGGCCTCCCATCGTGGTGGCGTCTGTTGTCGCACAGAGCCAGCCCTGGGCGCATGCGCCCCAGAGCTCCGGCTCAGTAATTGGACACATCGGTCCAGCTGCTCCGCGGCACGTGGGATCTTCCCAGGCCAGGTATCAAATCGGTGCCCCTTGCACTGCAAGGCGGTGTCCTTACCCACTGGACCACCAGGGGAAGCCCAGAATTAATTCTTCAGTAACATATAGAGATGAAGTGAAATAAGAAACTGGAGGAAAGGACATATTTGAAGACTTAAGAGATGCTTGGGTCTTTAATTGGGACAAGATAATAAGAATTTGATTGTGGGAAACGAAGGAGAAATCTGATGAGTTATTAAGATTCTAGGAGTGCTCACTTTGCTTATTTGAAGTATCATGTTACTGACCTTTCACTGAGAAATGGACATAACCTGGCAGTATGGGCATGTATTTGTGTTTGAATTCATCCTCTTAGATTATACGTTCTCTTTTGTCTTTCATATGTCCTTAGCTCAGTTTTCAGTTCAGAAAGTCACTCCTCAGTCTGATGGCTCCAGTTCAAAAGTGAAAGTCAAGGTTCGAGTAAATGTCCATGGCATTTTCAGTGTGTCCAGTGCCTCTCTAGTGGAAGTGCACAAGTTTGAGGAGAATGAGGAACCGATGGAAACAGATCAGAATGCGAAGGAGGAAGAGGTAATCTAGACAATTTTATACTATTTTAGGCCATTTATAATGGCTCAGAGGTGACACTTGTCTAGAAATTCTAGCATGTAGGGTGACAGCTGTCAAGAGTAGTTTTGCATGGGCACCTCATCATGTGTGAACGAGCACAAAGTCTTCATGTGGAATTTGTAGAGAAATTGGGATATAGTTGACTTCCTCCTTCAGACCAAGCACTTCTCAATTTGAGTTTTTCTTGATTCTGATCACCAGAGAATGCTGAGTCTTAGTTGATTATTTCCATATGTAGCTTAGAAATCATACTCATTTGTTGGAATCATGCACTGGGTCTTGTCTTTATTGTGTATTAAAATCAAGTCTTCATAAAACTACACATTTGGGTCCCATCCCCACAGATTTTGAGTTGCTCTGGGCTAGGACCCACGTGTTCGTTTTTAAAGCCTCCGAGGTTATTATAATATGCTGTAGGCATTGTAAGCTAGTGTGATTCAAGGTCTCTACAAATGTCTTCTTTGTTTATTATTGGCTGGCTTTGTTCTTTTAACACTTCTAACAGAATTTTCAAGGTGTGTACTTTCCCTGATGCACATGATGCTTGTACTTTTGAGGATGGAAAGGCTGATTTAAAAACTGCTGGGAAAAGTTGACTTTTGAGAGAAAGGTGTTCATGAGGAAGCTAGGAAAACCCAAAAGTTATTTCACACTGTGTACTTGCCAGCTGCAGTGGGACAAGATAATAAGAATTTGATTGTGGGAAACGAAGGAGAAATCTGATGAGTTATTAAGATTCTAGGAGTGCTCACTTTGCTTATTTGAAGTATCATGTTACTGACCTTTCACTGAGAAATGGACATAACCTGGCAGTATGGGCATGTATTTGTGTTTGAATTCATCCTCTTAGATTATACGTTCTCTTTTGTCTTTCATATGTCCTTAGCTCAGTTTTCAGTTCAGAAAGTCACTCCTCAGTCTGATGGCTCCAGTTCAAAAGTGAAAGTCAAGGTTCGAGTAAATGTCCATGGCATTTTCAGTGTGTCCAGTGCCTCTCTAGTGGAAGTGCACAAGTTTGAGGAGAATGAGGAACCGATGGAAACAGATCAGAATGCGAAGGAGGAAGAGGTAATCTAGACAATTTTATACTATTTTAGGCCATTTATAATGGCTCAGAGGTGACACTTGTCTAGAAATTCTAGCATGTAGGGTGACAGCTGTCAAGAGTAGTTTTGCATGGGCACCTCATCATGTGTGAACGAGCACAAAGTCTTCATGTGGAATTTGTAGAGAAATTGGGATATAGTTGACTTCCTCCTTCAGACCAAGCACTTCTCAATTTGAGTTTTTCTTGATTCTGATCACCAGAGAATGCTGAGTCTTAGTTGATTATTTCCATATGTAGCTTAGAAATCATACTCATTTGTTGGAATCATGCACTGGGTCTTGTCTTTATTGTGTATTAAAATCAAGTCTTCATAAAACTACACATTTGGGTCCCATCCCCACAGATTTTGAGTTGCTCTGGGCTAGGACCCACGTGTTCGTTTTTAAAGCCTCCGAGGTTATTATAATATGCTGTAGGCATTGTAAGCTAGTGTGATTCAAGGTCTCTACAAATGTCTTCTTTGTTTATTATTGGCTGGCTTTGTTCTTTTAACACTTCTAACAGAATTTTCAAGGTGTGTACTTTCCCTGATGCACATGATGCTTGTACTTTTGAGGATGGAAAGGCTGATTTAAAAACTGCTGGGAAAAGTTGACTTTTGAGAGAAAGGTGTTCATGAGGAAGCTAGGACAAACTCATGCTCTCTTCAGATTTTATTATGTTAAGTATTGCCACACTGTGTACTTGCCAGTGCTGCAGTGGTTTTATAAAGTAGTTCTATAATCACTTGTCTATGTAAGGGCAGGGCAGATGTTAACTCCATTGTACACATGTAATAACTGAGATCCAGAGAGGAAAACTTCTGTGTTCTAAGTGTAATATACATAGCCTAGCTGGAATTAGAGTCTGGATTGTTTTATTGCCGGTAATTAGCAGGAATTCCATATCATGTGATTTTGCCAGTATGTCATGAAAGTTGCTTAATCTTCCTTTAGTATTTGCTAGTTTGAGAATTTGACGTGACTTCTTTTTCAGAAGATGCAAGTGGACCAGGAGGAACCACATGTTGAAGAGCAACAGCAGCAGACACCAGCAGAAAATAAGGTGGATTCTGAAGAAATGGAGGTATAGATTGTGTTTTACGTTGTGATTTGCTCTTTTTTCATATATGGTTTTGGCTGATGTGTTTTGGAAGGGAATTATATTAGAAATCTTCATGTATTTCAACAGTCTTTTGTGTGTGTTTGTGTGTTGAAATAGGTTTTATTTAGAATAGTTCTTTGTTCAAAAAACCAAAAAGTTAAGTTTGACTAGCCGTCGTAATTGCCTTCAGAGATACTAGAATCATAAACATCAGTGAACACTCATAAGTCTTCCTTAAACATATTATGACAAGTTCGAGTGTGGTACTCTTAAAGGCAAAGTTGTATCGGTTCTCATAATTTTGAGTTGCTTTATTGTGTATTAAAATCAAGTCTTCATAAAACTACACATTTGGGTCCCATCCCCACAGATTTTGAGTTGCTCTGGGCTAGGACCCACGTGTTCGTTTTTAAAGCCTCCGAGGTTATTATAATATGCTGTAGGCATTGTAAGCTAGTGTGATTCAAGGTCTCTACAAATGTCTTCTTTGTTTATTATTGGCTGGCTTTGTTCTTTTAACACTTCTAACAGAATTTTCAAGGTGTGTACTTTCCCTGATGCACATGATGCTTGTACTTTTGAGGATGGAAAGGCTGATTTAAAAACTGCTGGGAAAAGTTGACTTTTGAGAGAAAGGTGTTCATGAGGAAGCTAGGACAAACTCATGCTCTCTTCAGATTTTATTATGTTAAGTATTGCCACACTGTGTACTTGCCAGTGCTGCAGTGGTTTTATAAAGTAGTTCTATAATCACTTGTCTATGTAAGGGCAGGGCAGATGTTAACTCCATTGTACACATGTAATAACTGAGATCCAGAGAGGAAAACTTCTGTGTTCTAAGTGTAATATACATAGCCTAGCTGGAATTAGAGTCTGGATTGTTTTATTGCCGGTAATTAGCAGGAATTCCATATCATGTGATTTTGCCAGTATGTCATGAAAGTTGCTTAATCTTCCTTTAGTATTTGCTAGTTTGAGAATTTGACGTGACTTCTTTTTCAGAAGATGCAAGTGGACCAGGAGGAACCACATGTTGAAGAGCAACAGCAGCAGACACCAGCAGAAAATAAGGTGGATTCTGAAGAAATGGAGGTATAGATTGTGTTTTACGTTGTGATTTGCTCTTTTTTCATATATGGTTTTGGCTGATGTGTTTTGGAAGGGAATTATATTAGAAATCTTCATGTATTTCAACAGTCTTTTGTGTGTGTTTGTGTGTTGAAATAGGTTTTATTTAGAATAGTTCTTTGTTCAAAAAACCAAAAAGTTAAGTTTGACTAGCCGTCGTAATTGCCTTCAGAGATACTAGAATCATAAACATCAGTGAACACTCATAAGTCTTCCTTAAACATATTATGACAAGTTCGAGTGTGGTACTCTTAAAGGCAAAGTTGTATCGGTTCTCATAATTTTGGTGTGTTGTAGCGTTTATAATTTAGGAGATCAATGTAACATTACCCTAAAAAGTTGTAAGGATCATCATTCCTTGAAACCTGTATGTAATACTGTGTACCAGGAAGAGAGAGAATACAGAGGTCTGTCAGTTCTGCATTGGATAAAGACAAGATTGTACTAAAATAGATCTCCACAAAACTCTACTTAAAAGCCTTTCATAAAAAAAAAATGGGGCTTCCCTGGTGGTCCAGTGGGTAAGGACACCGCCTTGCAGTGCAAGGGACGCCAGTTCGATCCCTGGCCTGGGAAGATCCCACGTGCTGCGGAGCGGCTGGACCGATGTGTCCAATTATCGAGCCGGAGCTCTGGAGCACATGCGCCCAGAGCCGGCACTCTGCAACGACAGACGCCACCGCGATGGGAGGCCCACAGGAGCCAAAGAACAAAGATGGACGAAAATAGACAAATGAAAGACCAATAGAAGTGACCCGCCTGCTCCCCTCCCTCCCCACCCTATCCCACCCCCAAAATAAATAAATAAATCTTAAAAAAAAAAAAAAGTAACAACTTTCTGCTTTAGTTCCTAAGAAACTTAGGAAACGGATCTCTAAATTTGAAGTTTTATGTCACAGTACCTCAAATTCTGGGCTTTTTTTGCCTTTTCTTTTTTTGCTTTTTTGCTTTTACAGAGTTTTGTTGTTTACAGATATGTATAATCCCAGATTAATCATATGTATATCTCATCCCCTCCATCCTACCCCTCCATCTGGGGTGTTTCTGATTTACATCAGTTTTACACGAGGCTGATTGTCCCATTTTAGAATGGTTGAGTATTGTGATTTTCTTTTTTTAAATAAATACTGAACTGGAAGATAACTCAGGTGAGGCCTTACCAATTAGTATTTTAACATTAAAGGGTGAAACATTTAAAACAGTATTTTTTGAGCAGAAAATTACCTTTAAGCTTTAAGTTCCTAACTTTCAGACCCAAAGCTCTCCTTGCACTGGGATGAGATTGAGAGCTGTGTGTGGTGCACTTGATGTCCCACCTTGATTAAACCAGCTTTCTGCAGACCTTGTGGCTCTGTCCTGTCAGTGTGGTCTCTTTCAGAGTTTTATCACTTACTATTGTAGTTTTCCAGGTCTTTTTTTTTTAAACATTTATCAATGTAACATTACCCTAAAAGTTGTAAGGATCATCATTCCTTGAAACCTGTATGTAATACTGTGTACCAGGAAGAGAGAGAATACAGAGGTCTGTCAGTTCTGCATTGGATAAAGACAAGATTGTACTAAAATAGATCTCCACAAAACTCTACTTAAAAGCCTTTCATAAAAAAAAAATGGGGCTTCCCTGGTGGTCCAGTGGGTAAGGACACCGCCTTGCAGTGCAAGGGACGCCAGTTCGATCCCTGGCCTGGGAAGATCCCACGTGCTGCGGAGCGGCTGGACCGATGTGTCCAATTATCGAGCCGGAGCTCTGGAGCACATGCGCCCAGAGCCGGCACTCTGCAACGACAGACGCCACCGCGATGGGAGGCCCACAGGAGCCAAAGAACAAAGATGGACGAAAATAGACAAATGAAAGACCAATAGAAGTGACCCGCCTGCTCCCCTCCCTCCCCACCCTATCCCACCCCCAAAATAAATAAATAAATCTTAAAAAAAAAAAAAAGTAACAACTTTCTGCTTTAGTTCCTAAGAAACTTAGGAAACGGATCTCTAAATTTGAAGTTTTATGTCACAGTACCTCAAATTCTGGGCTTTTTTTGCCTTTTCTTTTTTTGCTTTTTTGCTTTTACAGAGTTTTGTTGTTTACAGATATGTATAATCCCAGATTAATCATATGTATATCTCATCCCCTCCATCCTACCCCTCCATCTGGGGTGTTTCTGATTTACATCAGTTTTACACGAGGCTGATTGTCCCATTTTAGAATGGTTGAGTATTGTGATTTTCTTTTTTTAAATAAATACTGAACTGGAAGATAACTCAGGTGAGGCCTTACCAATTAGTATTTTAACATTAAAGGGTGAAACATTTAAAACAGTATTTTTTGAGCAGAAAATTACCTTTAAGCTTTAAGTTCCTAACTTTCAGACCCAAAGCTCTCCTTGCACTGGGATGAGATTGAGAGCTGTGTGTGGTGCACTTGATGTCCCACCTTGATTAAACCAGCTTTCTGCAGACCTTGTGGCTCTGTCCTGTCAGTGTGGTCTCTTTCAGAGTTTTATCACTTACTATTGTAGTTTTCCAGGTCTTTTTTTTTTTTTAAACATTTATCTATTTATTTTTGGCTGTGTTGGGTCTTAGTTGTGGCATGTGGGATTCTCTCTAGTTGAGACCTAGGGGCTCAGTAGTTGTGGTACGGCATGTAGGATCTTAGTTGCTCTTCAGCATGTGGGATCTTCTCGTTGTGGTGACTTCTCTTGTGGAACTTGGTCTGTATGGCACATGGGCTTCGGTCGTTGCAGCACATGTGCTCAATAGTTGTGGCTCCGAGGCTTTAGAGCACAGGCTCCATAGTTGTGGCTCACAGGCTCAATTGCTCTGCAGCATGTGGGATCTTCCTGGATCAGGGATTGAGTTTGTGTCTTCTGCTTTGGCAGGTGACCTCTTCACCATTGAGCCACCAGGAAAGACCTGTGACTGTATGTTATTAGTGAGATTATGGGAGCTTTGTTTTAGTGTGTATGTATGTATATACATATATAGAGGTGTGTGTGTGTGTACAGATCAGTAGCGTGAAGTATAATCACATGGTGATAGTCATTCTCTAGAACTTTTTTCAGTCTTGGCCAAACTAAGACTCCGTGTGAAACATTTCCTTTTTTATCTGTCCCTTCTCCCCCTGTTCTCTGGGGACCACCATTACTTTCTAGCTCTGTGGCTTTGACTGTCATGTAATATTTCTAACTTTCCAGATTCTGAAAGAAAACAAGCTAAGTTAGGCAAAGCCAGCCTTTGAAACATGACCCATTCGAAAGTTTAAGAGTCAGTATATGTGTTCTTAATGATTTCTCTTATTTTATTAGACCTCTCAAGCTGGATCAAAAGACAAAAAGATGGACCAACCACCTCAAGCCAAGAAGGCAAAAGTGAAGACCAGTACTGTGGATCTGCCAATTGAAAATCAGCTATTATGGCAGATAGACAGGGAGATGCTCAACTTATACATTGAAAATGAGGTGAATATTTTGTCTTTGAGAAAACAAATAAGCCCTTTAAATGCTATGCATTTTATGTAGATTGAGAGCTGTGTGTGGTGCACTTGATGTCCCACCTTGATTAAACCAGCTTTCTGCAGACCTTGTGGCTCTGTCCTGT
This sequence comes from Tragulus kanchil, assembly GCA_022376925.1. Lineage (NCBI taxonomy): Eukaryota > Metazoa > Chordata > Mammalia > Artiodactyla > Tragulidae > Tragulus > Tragulus kanchil. Next base: position 46,668,715 of record JAIOJX010000029.1, on the reverse strand, counting down.
CAGTGTGGTCTCTTTCAGAGTTTTATCACTTACTATTGTAGTTTTCCAGGTCTTTTTTTTTTTTTAAACATTTATCTATTTATTTTTGGCTGTGTTGGGTCTTAGTTGTGGCATGTGGGATTCTCTCTAGTTGAGACCTAGGGGCTCAGTAGTTGTGGTACGGCATGTAGGATCTTAGTTGCTCTTCAGCATGTGGGATCTTCTCGTTGTGGTGACTTCTCTTGTGGAACTTGGTCTGTATGGCACATGGGCTTCGGTCGTTGCAGCACATGTGCTCAATAGTTGTGGCTCCGAGGCTTTAGAGCACAGGCTCCATAGTTGTGGCTCACAGGCTCAATTGCTCTGCAGCATGTGGGATCTTCCTGGATCAGGGATTGAGTTTGTGTCTTCTGCTTTGGCAGGTGACCTCTTCACCATTGAGCCACCAGGAAAGACCTGTGACTGTATGTTATTAGTGAGATTATGGGAGCTTTGTTTTAGTGTGTATGTATGTATATACATATATAGAGGTGTGTGTGTGTGTACAGATCAGTAGCGTGAAGTATAATCACATGGTGATAGTCATTCTCTAGAACTTTTTTCAGTCTTGGCCAAACTAAGACTCCGTGTGAAACATTTCCTTTTTTATCTGTCCCTTCTCCCCCTGTTCTCTGGGGACCACCATTACTTTCTAGCTCTGTGGCTTTGACTGTCATGTAATATTTCTAACTTTCCAGATTCTGAAAGAAAACAAGCTAAGTTAGGCAAAGCCAGCCTTTGAAACATGACCCATTCGAAAGTTTAAGAGTCAGTATATGTGTTCTTAATGATTTCTCTTATTTTATTAGACCTCTCAAGCTGGATCAAAAGACAAAAAGATGGACCAACCACCTCAAGCCAAGAAGGCAAAAGTGAAGACCAGTACTGTGGATCTGCCAATTGAAAATCAGCTATTATGGCAGATAGACAGGGAGATGCTCAACTTATACATTGAAAATGAGGTGAATATTTTGTCTTTGAGAACAATAAGCTAAAACATTAATGTGACCACAGTGTTCAAATGCTATGTTAGTGACCTTTGTGCAATTTATGTTTATGGGGTTTGGGGACAGTTATACATTTTGGGGTATTGGAAGACAAGTTTAATAGATCCCAAGACATATTATCACAATGCTTTTATGGTGATGTGTCTTTACTGATAAAAACTCTCTTATGAGATCTTTGACATTGAGGGGAGGTATCATTGATGTTTGGGTGTGTGAGTTTGATTGTTCACTATAGTGGTGTGTTTGAGACCACAGTCAGGGACGTTGATCAGTGGGAGAACTCATATTAGATAGGCTTAATGTTTTATTAGTTTCTTTGCCTGTCACCCGTCAGTATGTAACTCTTGGTGTTGAGTGATGCAGACTTTGGGACGGTTCAATTGTTGTTTCTGAGGTTTCTTATCATATGTGCATCGGATCCTAGAATAGTTTTATAGAACCTTTAGCATCTATATTATATTTTGATTTTTCTGGGTGTGTAATACAAGCAGGGTATACCCACCTTGTGACTTTGAGCTCATGGTTTAAGTTCTTGTCTTACTCTCTTCCTTATTTTAATTCTTGAGTTTCAGCATCTTGCTCGCTCTTCTGTTGCTGTTTTGCTTTTTTTTTTTTCCTAAGCACACCTAGAAAATTCTCACTTGATTGTCATCATTTACTGAGGACTTATGCTTCCAGTTCTTTCCTTGAATGATTGGCAGAACTGAAAGGATTTGGGGAATAAGGCTTCTCTTACTTTTATAATTATATTACTTAATAGTTCAGAGGAAATTGCTCAGTTTTTTAAATGTCCAACTCCTGTTCACAGGGGAAGATGATCATGCAGGACAAGCTAGAGAAAGAGAGGAATGATGCTAAGAACGCCGTGGAAGAATATGTGTACGAGATGAGAGACAAGCTGAGTGGTGAATATGAGAAGTTTGTGAGTGAAGATGTAAGTATGTACTATGGTGTGCTGGCTTATCTTGTGTCTTCTGAGAATATGCTTAAATGCACTTACAAGAAAAGTTTGTATCTGTAGATATATAGTAAAATGGTTAAAAATACACTTTGAGGGGGAAGTTTTGTATGGTTTTATTTTGTCCAGTGTTGGTGGAGTTTTCCCAAAGGTTAGTCTTTGGGCATCACTCTTCTTTTTTTCATTTGGCGTGTTATTCTGTGCCTAGGATTTTTCTTAAAAAAAGAAAAAAAGCTCATATTTCCTCTCATGCTTATTTTAACTGACTTCTTAAAAAACGATTTAGGTGAAGAGGTGAAGGCTGAGTGTTTGCTGCCTCGTAGCCTACCTTGAGCAGCAGTCGGCTTCTTCACATAGAACCCAGGAGTCGGAGATTCAGAATTGAATCTCTTCTCCCTTCCTGCTCTTGGTTACAAATCACTTGAAATATGTAAGTCAGTGGAACTTGCTTGAGTGAGATTTCTTTGATCTTCAGCTACATTTTCCAGCTTTGTGAGACATTGTATTATCAAAGACATTGGTCAGCAATGTCACCAACAAGACAGATCCTCGCTCCATGTGCTCTCGTGTATATTCATTGGAAATACCCTTGTGATCAAGAAATCTGACATGGAGGCAATCTTCTCAAAATATGGCAAAATTGTGGGTTGTTGTATTCATAAGGGCTTTACCATTGTTCAGTATGTTAATGAGAGAAACGCCCAGGCTGCTTTGGCAGGAGAAGATGGCAGAGTGATGTCTGACCAGGTTTTAGATATTCATCTGACTGTAGAGCCAAAAGTGAACCGAGGAAAACCAGGTGTGAAACAGTCTGCAGCGGAGGTGTATGGGTCAGTACCAGAATACCCTTCTCTGTCCCCTCTACTCAGCTTATCTTTTGACTTGGACTGTGACTTTCAGCGGGACTGTTATGACAGGATGTGCAGTTACCCAGCACGTGTTCCTCCTCCTCCTATTGCTCGGGCTGTAGTGCCCTCAAAATGCCAGTGTGTATAAAGAAACACTTCACGAAGGGGCAAAAGTGGCTTCAGTTCTAAGAGTGGACAGTGGGATTTTCTTCTAAATCTGGAAAATAGAAAGGAGATAAGTTCAGACCATTAAGAAGGAGTTGAAAAAAAAGTGGATTCTTTACCAAATGCACTTACAAGAAAAGTTTGTATCTGTAGATATATAGTAAAATGGTTAAAAATACACTTTGAGGGGGAAGTTTTGTATGGTTTTATTTTGTCCAGTGTTGGTGGAGTTTTCCCAAAGGTTAGTCTTTGGGCATCACTCTTCTTTTTTTCATTTGGCGTGTTATTCTGTGCCTAGGATTTTTCTTAAAAAAAGAAAAAAAGCTCATATTTCCTCTCATGCTTATTTTAACTGACTTCTTAAAAAACGATTTAGGTGAAGAGGTGAAGGCTGAGTGTTTGCTGCCTCGTAGCCTACCTTGAGCAGCAGTCGGCTTCTTCACATAGAACCCAGGAGTCGGAGATTCAGAATTGAATCTCTTCTCCCTTCCTGCTCTTGGTTACAAATCACTTGAAATATGTAAGTCAGTGGAACTTGCTTGAGTGAGATTTCTTTGATCTTCAGCTACATTTTCCAGCTTTGTGAGACATTGTATTATCAAAGACATTGGTCAGCAATGTCACCAACAAGACAGATCCTCGCTCCATGTGCTCTCGTGTATATTCATTGGAAATACCCTTGTGATCAAGAAATCTGACATGGAGGCAATCTTCTCAAAATATGGCAAAATTGTGGGTTGTTGTATTCATAAGGGCTTTACCATTGTTCAGTATGTTAATGAGAGAAACGCCCAGGCTGCTTTGGCAGGAGAAGATGGCAGAGTGATGTCTGACCAGGTTTTAGATATTCATCTGACTGTAGAGCCAAAAGTGAACCGAGGAAAACCAGGTGTGAAACAGTCTGCAGCGGAGGTGTATGGGTCAGTACCAGAATACCCTTCTCTGTCCCCTCTACTCAGCTTATCTTTTGACTTGGACTGTGACTTTCAGCGGGACTGTTATGACAGGATGTGCAGTTACCCAGCACGTGTTCCTCCTCCTCCTATTGCTCGGGCTGTAGTGCCCTCAAAATGCCAGTGTGTATAAAGAAACACTTCACGAAGGGGCAAAAGTGGCTTCAGTTCTAAGAGTGGACAGTGGGATTTTCTTCTAAATCTGGAAAATAGAAAGGAGATAAGTTCAGACCATTAAGAAGGAGTTGACCCAGATAAAACAAAAAGTGGATTCTTTACTGGAAAGCCTGGAAAAAATTGAGAAGGAACAGAGTAAACAAGGAGTAGAGATGAAGAATGATAGATAAGTCAGAAGAGGAGCAGAGCAGCGGCTCCCTGAAGAAAGATGAGATTAACGTAAAGATGGAGGCTGAGAGGGTGCAGATGGCTCTGCTGAGGAGCTGGATGATGATGATAATGAAGATGGGGGATGACCGGCTGGAGTTGATCAAGGATGATGAAAAAGAGGCTGAGGAAGGAGAGGATGACAGAGACAGCACCAATGGCAAGGAAGACTTCAGCACATAGTGGGGTTTAGAAATCTTGTCCCATTATTTCTTTACCTAGGTGCTTGTCTAAGACCAAAATTTTCAACAGATCCTGTCCCTAGTATCTTCACATGCTCACTGTTCTCCCCACCCATTTCTTCCTGTGTTCATTATCTCATTATTGCCCTGCACCTAGTCCCGTTTTCACTTCCTTTGACCCTCCTAGTAGTTACATTGAGTCTTACCCTATACTTCTAGCTTTTAATTTTGATATCTCTTATGACTTAATAATGAAAAGGATGTATGGTTTTAACTGTCTGCTAAACAATCTCGTTATGCAGGGAGTACAGTTCTTTCCATCTATACATAAGTTCAATAGTTGCTTCTCTAACTACAAAGGCAATCTCATTAGTTGAGTAGCACCTAAGAACAGCTTTGAGTTAGAGGTGTGTGTGTTATACCCCACCCAAGGGGGCCATGTGGTGCTGTTCAACACAAATGTAACAAGTGTATTTTTGTGAATGAGAGTTGGGTTTCAGATGCATCCTCCAGAACGGTATAACTAGTGCAATAGTCTTAAAATTTGTTTTCTAAGGTTGATAACTGGGTTATTTTTGTGAACAGCTTGATGTTTGGGACCTTTTTCTTCTCAAAAATAAACAAGTCCTTATTAAAACAGAAATTCGGAGAAAAATTTTAAGTATAATTTACATGCAACTTTATATTAGTATCAGATGTATATCATAATGATTAGGTGTTTGTATACAGGTAAAAAATGGTTACTGGAAGGGTTTTTAAGGGGTTCAGACCATTAAGAAGGAGTTGACCCAGATAAAACAAAAGTGGATTCTTTACTGGAAAGCCTGGAAAAAATTGAGAAGGAACAGAGTAAACAAGGAGTAGAGATGAAGAATGATAGATAAGTCAGAAGAGGAGCAGAGCAGCGGCTCCCTGAAGAAAGATGAGATTAACGTAAAGATGGAGGCTGAGAGGGTGCAGATGGCTCTGCTGAGGAGCTGGATGATGATGATAATGAAGATGGGGGATGACCGGCTGGAGTTGATCAAGGATGATGAAAAAGAGGCTGAGGAAGGAGAGGATGACAGAGACAGCACCAATGGCAAGGAAGACTTCAGCACATAGTGGGGTTTAGAAATCTTGTCCCATTATTTCTTTACCTAGGTGCTTGTCTAAGACCAAAATTTTCAACAGATCCTGTCCCCTAGTATCTTCACATGCTCACTGTTCTCCCCACCCATTTCTTCCTGTGTTCATTATCTCATTATTGCCCTGCACCTAGTCCCGTTTTCACTTCCTTTGACCCTCCTAGTAGTTACATTGAGTCTTACCCTATACTTCTAGCTTTTAATTTTGATATCTCTTATGACTTAATAATGAAAAGGATGTATGGTTTTAACTGTCTGCTAAACAATCTCGTTATGCAGGGAGTACAGTTCTTTCCATCTATACATAAGTTCAATAGTTGCTTCTCTAACTACAAAGGCAATCTCATTAGTTGAGTAGCACCTAAGAACAGCTTTGAGTTAGAGGTGTGTGTGTTATACCCCACCCAAGGGGGCCATGTGGTGCTGTTCAACACAAATGTAACAAGTGTATTTTTGTGAATGAGAGTTGGGTTTCAGATGCATCCTCCAGAACGGTATAACTAGTGCAATAGTCTTAAAATTTGTTTTCTAAGGTTGATAACTGGGTTATTTTTGTGAACAGCTTGATGTTTGGGACCTTTTTCTTCTCAAAAATAAACAAGTCCTTATTAAAACAGAAATTCGGAGAAAAAAAAATTTTAAGTATAATTTACATGCAACTTTATATTAGTATCAGATGTATATCATAATGATTAGGTGTTTGTATACATTGTGAAATGTTACCACCATGAGTCTAAACATCTACCACTGCACATATGCTAAAAAGTTTTTTTCTGGTTTTGAGAACTTTTAAGATTTATTCTCTTAGTAAAATGTCCATATATGCAATACAGTATTATTAACTATTAACTCACTTATTTTTTTTATTGATTTTTTATTTATTTTTCATCCATCTTTATCCTTCAGCCTCTGTGGGCCTCCCATTGCAGCGGTCTCTCTCGTTGCAGAGCACCGGCTCTGGGTGCATGCGCTCCAGAGCGCGGGCTTGTAATTGGACACACTAGGAGCAACATGTGGGATCTTCCCAGGCCAGGGATCAAACCGGTGCCCCTTGCACTACAAGGTGGACTCTTTACCCACTGGACCACCAGGGAAGCTCTAACTCATTTTTTTCAATGTAATTTTTAATTCTGAAGATGTCAAAAAAAGAGCAGTGTTACTCCACATGTACTTTGCAGTGGAGAAAATAATGCAATAAACCCCCCTGTACCTATAAAGCAAGCTAAGATGGTGTCAGTCTTGTTTCCCGTATTTCCATCTCCCTACTACTTCGTGTTTTAAAAAAATACTCAGGTATATCGTTGCCTGTGGCTGTTTCTTTATTCTTGAGTCAACTAATTTTTGAGTGACTTAATTACAATGTTTCCTTCATCTTTAGGACCGTAACAGTTTTACCTTGAAATTAGAAGATACTGAAAATTGGTTGTATGAGGATGGAGAAGACCAGCCAAAGCAAGTTTATGTTGATAAATTGGCTGAATTAAAAGTAGGTGACTCTTGAAAGTGAAATGTTGTAGTTGCCATAGAGAGTACCTCAGAATTGTAATTCTCATGTTAAATGAAGGCAGATTGAAAGTGATAGGGGAGCTGTACTTTTTATCATTTGGTTTCATTTTCTTCCATTCTTTCAGAGCTTCATAATAAAATAATTTTTCTGAAAATTGAATTTAGACTTAAAATGTTTTACTGAATTGGAGCCTGAGTGTGTTCTTGGTGTCAAGAGATGGAAAGACTAACAAGATCTCTTCCAGTCCTGAGAGTCACTGGCAGTGCAGTTGGAGCAGGGCTGTGTGTATACAAGCTTCAATTTTCAATACAGTGGAATTGTCTCAGTTGGTAGTTAAAGAAGGTGGTGGTTACACTTTAAAGTACAAAGAATTAAAGTCGAGGCCTTTTGTTTGGAAGAAGATGTAACTACGTAAGAACTTCTTGCATTTCTCTGGATTACTTAAGTTTCTTGTCACATGCCATTGTGACTAACTTTTTATTTATTTTTTTTAATATTTATTTTATTTATTTATCTTTTTGGGGAGTGGGGTAGGGGTGTAGGAGGATGGGCAGGCCACTTCTGTTGGTCTTTCATTTCTCTATTTTCATCCGTCTTTGTTCTTTGGCTCCTGCGGGCCTCCCATTGTGGTGGCATCTGTTGTTGCCAGAGCACCGGCTCTGGGCGCATGCGCTCCAGAGCTCCGGCTCGGTGATTGGACACATCGGTCCAGCCGCTCCGCGGCCCGTGGGATCTTCCCAGGCCAGGGATCGAACCGGCGCCCCTTGCACTGCATGGCGGTGTCCTTACCCACAGGGCCACCAGGGGAGCCCGTGACTAACTTTGGAATGGAGTTGCTCAAGGACAGGACACGCATTTTCTTGTCATTCTGGCAAGGCTACGAAGAGGCTCCAGTGACATACTGCTAGTTGAATTTTTTATTTACTGTTTATTTTTTAAATTATTTATTTGGCTGATTTTGGTCTTAGTTGCAACACATGGGATCTAGTTCTCTGACATAGAGATCGAGCCCAGGCCACCAGCGTTGGGTGAGTCTTAACCACTGGGCCACCAGGGAAGTCTTTTATTTACTGTTTATCACGGGAGACATCTAACACGTGGAGGTAGACAGAATAATGGCTTCAGTAACTGGCTTATGTCAAGTTTTGTTTCATTTCTGCACTTTTCCACTTAGAGTTATTTTAAACAAGGCTCTCAGGTTATATTTAGTCCAAAATATTTCAGTGTGTATTTAAAAGAAAATGTTACCTTAAGCTGTACCATTATCATATGCATTTTTTCATTATCACCATTTGTCAACTTTGATGTGCTTCATAATAAAATAATTTTTCTGAAAATTGAATTTAGACTTGTTACTGAATTGGAGCCTGAGTGTGTTCTTGGTGTCAAGAGATGGAAAGACTAACAAGATCTCTTCCAGTCCTGAGAGTCACTGGCAGTGCAGTTGGAGCAGGGCTGTGTGTATACAAGCTTCAATTTTCAATACAGTGGAATTGTCTCAGTTGGTAGTTAAAGAAGGTGGTGGTTACACTTTAAAGTACAAAGAATTAAAGTCGAGGCCTTTTGTTTGGAAGAAGATGTAACTACGTAAGAACTTCTTGCATTTCTCTGGATTACTTAAGTTTCTTGTCACATGCCATTGTGACTAACTTTTTATTTATTTTTTTTAATATTTATTTTATTTATTTATCTTTTTGGGGAGTGGGGTAGGGGTGTAGGAGGATGGGCAGGCCACTTCTGTTGGTCTTTCATTTCTCTATTTTCATCCGTCTTTGTTCTTTGGCTCCTGCGGGCCTCCCATTGTGGTGGCATCTGTTGTTGCCAGAGCACCGGCTCTGGGCGCATGCGCTCCAGAGCTCCGGCTCGGTGATTGGACACATCGGTCCAGCCGCTCCGCGGCCCGTGGGATCTTCCCAGGCCAGGGATCGAACCGGCGCCCCTTGCACTGCATGGCGGTGTCCTTACCCACAGGGCCACCAGGGGAGCCCGTGACTAACTTTGGAATGGAGTTGCTCAAGGACAGGACACGCATTTTCTTGTCATTCTGGCAAGGCTACGAAGAGGCTCCAGTGACATACTGCTAGTTGAATTTTTTATTTACTGTTTATTTTTTAAATTATTTATTTGGCTGATTTTGGTCTTAGTTGCAACACATGGGATCTAGTTCTCTGACATAGAGATCGAGCCCAGGCCACCAGCGTTGGGTGAGTCTTAACCACTGGGCCACCAGGGAAGTCTTTTATTTACTGTTTATCACGGGAGACATCTAACACGTGGAGGTAGACAGAATAATGGCTTCAGTAACTGGCTTATGTCAAGTTTTGTTTCATTTCTGCACTTTTCCACTTAGAGTTATTTTAAACAAGGCTCTCAGGTTATATTTAGTCCAAAATATTTCAGTGTGTATTTAAAAGAAAATGTTACCTTAAGCTGTACCATTATCATATGCATAAAAATTCCTTGACGGTCACCATCATTATCACCATATGTTGAGTCAACTTTGATGTGCCAGTTTTTTCATGAATTATTTTTTAGCTTGTTTGACTCAGGAGCCACATGGGGTCCAGACGTTCTCTTGATAGGTCTCAACTTTGTGGTTCTCCTTCCATCATTTTCTCCTCCCTTACTTAGTTGATGAGAAAACAGGATTATACATCTTGGAGAATTTGTTTGCAGTTCTGTATTTTGCTCCTTTTCACCTTTGTTGTGTTTAATGTTATCTGGTATATTCATAGTTAGAAATGGAGGCTTTGTAAAATACAGGTTAAAATTTTTTTTGATAAGTGTGCTTTGTATACAGTGTTGTGTTTCACTGTCAGGAGGTGTCTAATATTTGGTTGTCTGCCCAGAAGTAGGGTTCAGGTAACAAGTCGAAGTGGCTCCACATGGAACAGTATTGAGGTGTATTCTAATGTAGCCTGGGAATAATATTTCCATAGTCTGGGGAAAAATATTCAACTTCTTATATTTAGAACATGGAGGTCAATTATGTTTTAATTCATAATCAGTCTTAGTAGAAACATACTGCTTTGTTAGTTTAAACTCCCATGTGAAAGATTTGTATATTCTCTCTTCTATTAAGAATCTAGGTCAGCCTATTAAGATGCGATTCCAGGAATCTGAAGAAAGACCAAAATTATTTGATGAACTAGGGAAACAAATTCAGCAGTTTATGAAAGTAATCAGCTCTTTCAAAAACAAGGTATCTTCCTCCCTCCCTGCATTCCGTATTAATGTTTTGGTAGAGTTAAGTTTTGAGACATTTGTGTAGCAGTTTTTTCTCTTCTGTAACTGTTGTTTAATAATGTTTTCTTTTTGAATGTTAATGACATGGATAATATTTTATTAAATCCTACTAAGACTCCTGGGATTTGCTGCTTCTCTTTAATAAGGGGACTCTGGAATTGAGCAGTATTACTCAGTTTCCTTTTCTTGTTATGAAATGTTTCATCACTGACTTAACTTGCTCTATTCAGGTCTTAAAACACATTAGGCTAATAATTTAATTTGTTCATGGCAACAAATGATTTTTTTGACGGTCACCATCATTATCACCATATGTTGAGTCAACTTTGTGTCCAGTTTTTCATGAATTATTTTTAGCTTGTTTGACTCAGGAGCCACATGGGGTCCAGACGTTCTCTTGATAGGTCTCAACTTTGTGGTTCTCCTTCCATCATTTTCTCCTCCCTTACTTAGTTGATGAGAAAACAGGATTATACATCTTGGAGAATTTGTTTGCAGTTCTGTATTTTGCTCCTTTTCACCTTTGTTGTGTTTAATGTTATCTGGTATATTCATAGTTAGAAATGGAGGCTTTGTAAAATACAGGTTAAAATTTTTTTTGATAAGTGTGCTTTGTATACAGTGTTGTGTTTCACTGTCAGGAGGTGTCTAATATTTGGTTGTCTGCCCAGAAGTAGGGTTCAGGTAACAAGTCGAAGTGGCTCCACATGGAACAGTATTGAGGTGTATTCTAATGTAGCCTGGGAATAATATTTCCATAGTCTGGGGAAAAATATTCAACTTCTTATATTTAGAACATGGAGGTCAATTATGTTTTAATTCATAATCAGTCTTAGTAGAAACATACTGCTTTGTTAGTTTAAACTCCCATGTGAAAGATTTGTATATTCTCTCTTCTATTAAGAATCTAGGTCAGCCTATTAAGATGCGATTCCAGGAATCTGAAGAAAGACCAAAATTATTTGATGAACTAGGGAAACAAATTCAGCAGTATATGAAAGTAATCAGCTCTTTCAAAAACAAGGTATCTTCCTCCCTCCCTGCATTCCGTATTAATGTTTTGGTAGAGTTAAGTTTTGAGACATTTGTGTAGCAGTTTTTTCTCTTCTGTAACTGTTGTTTAATAATGTTTTCTTTTTGAATGTTAATGACATGGATAATATTTTATTAAATCCTACTAAGACTCCTGGGATTTGCTGCTTCTCTTTAATAAGGGGACTCTGGAATTGAGCAGTATTACTCAGTTTCCTTTTCTTGTTATGAAATGTTTCATCACTGACTTAACTTGCTCTATTCAGGTCTTAAAACACATTAGGCTAATAATTTAATTTGTTATGCAGGTGTGAGACTGTTTCAACAATAATATGTGTATTGTTTTTTGACTTCTATGTGGTACTCCATAAATACATTATTTCGAAATAGGTGGTGGTACTATCAACATTTTTAGATAATTCCTTTTTTTTTCTTTAGCCACTCTATTGGTCTTTCATTTGTTTCCATCTTTGTTCTTTGGTCCCATCGCAGTGGTCTCTCTCCTTGCAGAGCACAGGCTCTGGGTACATGCGCTCCAGAGCTTCGGCTTGGTAGTTGGACATACCGGTCTAGCCACTCCACAGCACATGGGATCTTCCCAGGCCAGGGATTGAACCGGCGCCCCTTGCACTGCAAGGTGGTGTCCTTACCCACTGGGCCACCAGGGAAGCTGCAACATTTTTAGATAATTTCTAACTTCTTTAATCCTCAACCAGGTTACTACTGGGGGAACTGGGGTTTGGCCTTCAGTCTGGGTTGCTCCAAAACTTTGGCTAATAGTTCGGTGAACTCCACTATTATACTCCAGGTTCTTGATGTATTGTCAGTGTAGGAAACTTAAATATAATAAATTGAGCTTTGTGAAAAAAATTTTTTTTAGCTGTGACTATTCAGGGTTTATTTCTTTATTTTTATTATATTTTATTTTATTTTGCTTTTGCAGAGTTTTGTTGTTTACAGCTCTATATAACCCCAGATCCGTTGTAGGCATAACTTTGGCCCCTCCTACTTCCCTATATATTTATTTTTTATTGATCATTTTTATTTTGCTTTTACAGAGTTTTGTTGTTTACAGCTATACAGAAACCCAAATCAGTCATGGGTGTATCCTTGCCCCCTCCCACCTGAGCTCCCCTCCCACTGGCTCCCCATCCCACTGAAAAAATTTTTAAATTTTTAAAATTTTTTCTTCTGAAAGGAGTCCTTTCAAAAACTGTATTCATAATTATTTTGCTTCTTAACTAGGATGCCTAAACATGCAGTCTGTGTCTAATGACATGGACTTTTTATTTAGTATTATGAAATTATATTTATTATTTTTGCAAAATTGTACATCTTAATTTTTTGGTCTTAAAACACATTAGGCTAATAATTTAATTTGTTATGCAGGTGTGAGACTGTTTCAACAATAATATGTGTATTGTTTTTTGACTTCTATGTGGTACTCCATAAATACATTATTTCGAAATAGGTGGTGGTACTATCAACATTTTTAGATAATTCCTTTTTTTTTCTTTAGCCACTCTATTGGTCTTTCATTTGTTTCCATCTTTGTTCTTTGGTCCCATCGCAGTGGTCTCTCTCCTTGCAGAGCACAGGCTCTGGGTACATGCGCTCCAGAGCTTCGGCTTGGTAGTTGGACATACCGGTCTAGCCACTCCACAGCACATGGGATCTTCCCAGGCCAGGGATTGAACCGGCGCCCCTTGCACTGCAAGGTGGTGTCCTTACCCACTGGGCCACCAGGGAAGCTGCAACATTTTTAGATAATTTCTAACTTCTTTAATCCTCAACCAGGTTACTACTGGGGGAACTGGGGTTTGGCCTTCAGTCTGGGTTGCTCCAAAACTTTGGCTAATAGTTCGGTGAACTCCACTATTATACTCCAGGTTCTTGATGTATTGTCAGTGTAGGAAACTTAAATATAATAAATTGAGCTTTGTGAAAAAAATTTTTTTTAGCTGTGACTATTCAGGGTTTATTTCTTTATTTTTATTATATTTTATTTTATTTTGCTTTTGCAGAGTTTTGTTGTTTACAGCTCTATATAACCCCAGATCCGTTGTAGGCATAACTTTGGCCCCTCCTACTTCCCTATATATTTATTTTTTATTGATCATTTTTATTTTGCTTTTACAGAGTTTTGTTGTTTACAGCTATACAGAAACCCAAATCAGTCATGGGTGTATCCTTGCCCCCTCCCACCTGAGCTCCCCTCCCACTGGCTCCCCATCCCACTGAAAAAATTTTTAATTTTAAATTTTTGCTTCTGAAAGGAGTCCTTTCAAAAACTGTATTCATAATTATTTTGCTTCTTAACTAGGATGCCTAAACCTGCAGTCTGTGTCTAATGACATGGACTTTTTATTTTGTATTATGAAATTATATTTATTATTTTTGCAAAATTGTATTTATAAGATTTTGTGCAAAGCATGTGCTATTCATAATGTTGAAACCTTTTAATTACCACCTTGTATATTCCTTTTGACCTTGAATTGTATTTCCTCTATTTAAAAAATTGAGGTTACTTTCCTTTATTGAGTTTTTAGGAAATTGAATGTCTTTGTAGCTTGTGAGGCTAGGTGGATTTCATTTAGGGGATAACGATTGTAGCTTTTGGCAGCATGCGGAAGAATTGGAACCGCATGCACAGTTGGGACTGTATTGTCCTGTGACACTTGTCTGGTGGCTTCTGCTTGTAGGAGGACCTGTATGAGCATTTGGATGCTGCTGATGTGACGAAGGTGGAGAAGACCACAAGTGAGGCCATGGAGTGGATGAACAACAGGCTGAACCTGCAGAACAAGCAGAGCCTGGCCGCGGATCCTGTGGTCAAGGCGAAAGATATCGAAACTAAAATCAAAGTAATTTACGATGTTAAAGATTTAAGTCTTTCCCAGTCAGTCTCATTAATAGAGAATTTGACTATTGTGTCTTTGCTTATGGGGGGATATGACAGGAGAGGGTAGACTTGGATTTTAGTGTGCCATGTGAAATTTGTTCCATGTAAAATTTGAAACCATGGTTTTCTCTCCTGTTGTTCTAGGAGCTGACAAGTATCTGCAACCCTATCATTTCAAAGCCCAAACCCAAAGTGGAACCTCCAAAAGAGGAGCAAAAAAATGCAGAGCAGAATGGCCCAGTGGACGGACAAGGAGACAGCCCAGGCCCCCGGGCTGCTGAGCAGGGTGCAGACACAGCTGTGCCTTCGGAGTCAGACAAGAAGCTTCCTGAAATGGACATTGATTGATTCCAACAATTGTTTATATTAAACCAGACTATTATAAAGCTTTAAGTTGTCAACTTTGTTCTGAATATCAACTAGAGCAATTAAATACTGGAGATTTCTTAGTCAGTTTTTAGGGGACTTGGGGGAGGGGATATAGGTAAAAGTATGGAGCATTTTGACTTCTAAATAGTTAGATACAGAAATGAAATGCATTGTATCTTTTTCATAATGGTACTATTTAGAAGCCCAGTTAGTCTTACTGAGCTTATGCTTCACTCCTTTTATGTTTAATCAGGCTTATACAAAGAGAAGTTTGTTTTAGAAAGTTGAGCTATAGCACAAGCTCTACCTAGCTATCAAGCAGACTTTTTGTTATGACATAAATGACAGGAACTCTAATCGTGCTTAAAAATTCTGCTGTGGAGGTTGCCACAAAGGCTCCCTGCCTGGTGTGGGGATGGGGAGGGTCTCCCTCTGTTTCTGAGGGCTAGAGCATGGCATAGATTAACAGAACAACAAAGGTGTGCTCTGAGCTTCATATGTCCCTCTGCTCCACTGGGACTCCCGCCTCATCTTCCCGTCTTTTTGCAGTTAAAGGGGTTCCCATTATAGATGCCATGTGCTGCTCTTGAGAAAACAGACCCTTTTAACCTGGTGCAGGTTGTTAACTGCGAATTTTGGACCTGGAGGTTCTTCCTGAGAATGTATATTCCTGCAAGTATATTCACGAATGTCCCAAGCATCAAAGTTTAAATAATTTTCTCGTAAGGTTAGAATTGGGTAGATGTAATGTTATGCAGTCTCATTAATAGAGAATTTGACTGGAAACAGGAGAGGGTAGACTTGGATTTTAGTGTGCCATGTGAAATTTGTTCCATGTAAAATTTGAAACCATGGTTTTCTCTCCTGTTGTTCTAGGAGCTGACAAGTATCTGCAACCCTATCATTTCAAAGCCCAAACCCAAAGTGGAACCTCCAAAAGAGGAGCAAAAAAATGCAGAGCAGAATGGCCCAGTGGACGGACAAGGAGACAGCCCAGGCCCCCGGGCTGCTGAGCAGGGTGCAGACACAGCTGTGCCTTCGGAGTCAGACAAGAAGCTTCCTGAAATGGACATTGATTGATTCCAACAATTGTTTATATTAAACCAGACTATTATAAAGCTTTAAGTTGTCAACTTTGTTCTGAATATCAACTAGAGCAATTAAATACTGGAGATTTCTTAGTCAGTTTTTAGGGGACTTGGGGGAGGGGATATAGGTAAAAGTATGGAGCATTTTGACTTCTAAATAGTTAGATACAGAAATGAAATGCATTGTATCTTTTTCATAATGGTACTATTTAGAAGCCCAGTTAGTCTTACTGAGCTTATGCTTCACTCCTTTTATGTTTAATCAGGCTTATACAAAGAGAAGTTTGTTTTAGAAAGTTGAGCTATAGCACAAGCTCTACCTAGCTATCAAGCAGACTTTTTGTTATGACATAAATGACAGGAACTCTAATCGTGCTTAAAAATTCTGCTGTGGAGGTTGCCACAAAGGCTCCCTGCCTGGTGTGGGGATGGGGGAGGGGTCTCCCTCTGTTTCTGAGGGCTAGAGCATGGCATAGATTAACAGAACAACAAAGGTGTGCTCTGAGCTTCATATGTCCCTCTGCTCCACTGGGACTCCCGCCTCATCTTCCCGTCTTTTTGCAGTTAAAGGGGTTCCCATTATAGATGCCATGTGCTGCTCTTGAGAAAACAGACCCTTTTAACCTGGTGCAGGTTGTTAACTGCGAATTTTGGACCTGGAGGTTCTTCCTGAGAATGTATATTCCTGCAAGTATATTCACGAATGTCCCAAGCATCAAAGTTTAAATAATTTTCTCGTAAGGTTAGAATTGGGTAGATGTAATGTTGGATATAGGCATGATAAATTTAACTGAGGGTTTGATCTCATTAATTATGTTGTAAAGATTTGTATCCTGGCCTGCTGAGTCAGGTGAGAGATGTTCTCTGTAAATTTGAGGTATAGCTTGAGGTCTTAGGACAAGAGTTAAAAAGTTCTTTTTGACTCATTCACAGTCACTTTTGTGTTAATATCTGTCATGAATCTGCCAATTTGTATGTGTTAAACAAGTTGACAGACTGTACAAAAAACTAAGATGCACTGGATTGTACTGGATGAGTCTGAAGCTAGTGTTAAAAAAGTGTGGTCCCCGACTTTAGCTAAATGCCTCTTACTCTGCAGCCATTGTCAGGAGCACCAGAGCATTCCCTGTGACAGCCCTTTGGGCAGCGTTGATAGGAGTGAGGCATTTCAGAAACTCTTAAGGGAAACCTGTAGTGTTAGAGGCCAGAGCCGGTACTTGCCCTAGAAACTGTTAAAAGCTTTTTGGGTTACATTTTGGACCTTTGTAATAACTGTTAAACTGTACAACAGAGTGTTTCTCTGTTTATTTTGATCTATGTTGTTAGAAATAAGATTATACCTTGCATATTTAGAGTAAGTTTCTGTCTGTCTCTGCACTGAACAATTTGGAGTGTTTAAAGCTCTGAAGTGCTCAGAGAAACGTCGCTTAGAGGAGGAAGGCGGAGGTGTTGGAGTGTAAGCATGCATGGAGGCCTCGCAGCACCAGGACGTGGCCCTGTTCTTAGAGCAGCCTCTGTCCATTCGCTGCCTGTCCAGCTCCAAGAGTTCCAGCCGGCCTGCCTGAGGCCAAGAACTACTTTGGAGTGTGGGCTACAGGATTAAGCCAATTCTTATGCAACTGATTCAACCCTTAATGGCCATTTCTTCTAAAAATTTTCTTTTGTGTGTGGGGGAGGGTGTGAGTCTTGGGATGGGGGAGGCTTTGAGGTTTAAACTAGAGTTGTGGTCTTCTTGCTCTCTGTTTAGACAGACTTTAAGACCAATTGGATTTATATGGAAGCCAGACCAGAGAGTAGTAATTGATGACTTGTGTGTAGACAAGCATTAATCCACGTTGCACTATCTAAATTGGTTTGTTAAAGCTCCAGGTTACATTCTTACACAAAGAAAAACATCCAGTAAACATGAGACAAGTTTAGGAAAACTTAATAAAAAGAAACCTGTCTTACACTCTAAGGAATGGTTTTCTTAATTTCTTAATGAAGGGGGTGTCTGTGTATGTGTATGTATTATTTCTGCATTTTCAGTGAACCTTTTCTCTGGGGGTAAGGGTCCTCTTAGCCAAATTCAAGTTGTTAACTTTTGTCAGAGACCGCCATCCTGCAGAATATTGGAGGCTCAGCACATTGGATGGTAAGAGGCATTTCTGTTTCCATACTAAAGTCTCCTGTGCCAACTCAGCCCAGTTATCTGGTAGGGATCCTATCTTGCTCTTGTGACTGGCCTTTGAGAGTTTTACAATAGGGGGTGGGTTGCAGGCCCATAAAGGCCAGTGCCAGGACTCTTGCCTGAAATTCTGTGATTAGACTTGTTAGGGAACCTGTAGTGTTAGAGGCCAGAGCCGGTACTTGCCCTAGAAACTGTTAAAAGCTTTTTGGGTTACATTTTGGACCTTTGTAATAACTGTTAAACTGTACAACAGAGTGTTTCTCTGTTTATTTTGATCTATGTTGTTAGAAATAAGATTATACCTTGCATATTTAGAGTAAGTTTCTGTCTGTCTCTGCACTGAACAATTTGGAGTGTTTAAAGCTCTGAAGTGCTCAGAGAAACGTCGCTTAGAGGAGGAAGGCGGAGGTGTTGGAGTGTAAGCATGCATGGAGGCCTCGCAGCACCAGGACGTGGCCCTGTTCTTAGAGCAGCCTCTGTCCATTCGCTGCCTGTCCAGCTCCAAGAGTTCCAGCCGGCCTGCCTGAGGCCAAGAACTACTTTGGAGTGTGGGCTACAGGATTAAGCCAATTCTTATGCAACTGATTCAACCCTTAATGGCCATTTCTTCTAAAAATTTTCTTTTGTGTGTGGGGGAGGGTGTGAGTCTTGGGATGGGGGAGGCTTTGAGGTTTAAACTAGAGTTGTGGTCTTCTTGCTCTCTGTTTAGACAGACTTTAAGACCAATTGGATTTATATGGAAGCCAGACCAGAGAGTAGTAATTGATGACTTGTGTGTAGACAAGCATTAATCCACGTTGCACTATCTAAATTGGTTTGTTAAAGCTCCAGGTTACATTCTTACACAAAGAAAAACATCCAGTAAACATGAGACAAGTTTAGGAAAACTTAATAAAAAGAAACCTGTCTTACACTCTAAGGAATGGTTTTCTTAATTTCTTAATGAAGGGGGTGTCTGTGTATGTGTATGTATTATTTCTGCATTTTCAGTGAACCTTTTCTCTGGGGGTAAGGGTCCTCTTAGCCAAATTCAAGTTGTTAACTTTTGTCAGAGACCGCCATCCTGCAGAATATTGGAGGCTCAGCACATTGGATGGTAAGAGGCATTTCTGTTTCCATACTAAAGTCTCCTGTGCCAACTCAGCCCAGTTATCTGGTAGGGATCCTATCTTGCTCTTGTGACTGGCCTTTGAGAGTTTTACAATAGGGGGTGGGTTGCAGGCCCATAAAGGCCAGTGCCAGGACTCTTGCCTGCCCCTTTGGAGAATAGGATGTGGCCCAGAATGTGCTTAAGTAACAGTTGCCTACCATACCATAGCCACAGTGTGGACTCGTGTGTGTATGTGGGTGTTCGTGTGGCGTGGTGCTGAGCGCTGAACAGGGCTGAAGCCACCAGGAGACACCCTAAGTGTTCAAAGCATGGGACTGAGACAGGAGGAGCTGGGGACCTTCCTGTATTCTTGCCACTTGATAGTGCTGGTGCCTGCCACGGTGAGGAAGTGTCTGGGGTAGAGTAGTGTTTCTCTGGGCCTCCCTCTGGGAGAAGGGTGGACTCGTGTGAGGGGAAGCCTGGGCCTGGCCAGGTAGCTCCTGATATCCAGAGTGTAGCCATTTTATAGGGGCGTTGGCCCCGTGGAAAGAGTAGCAGGTCTGTTGACCCAGGAGAGGCACCAGCCTCCTGTGTCACTGGGCAAGAGGGTGGTGGGGCCACCGCCAGCATGGGTGTTGAAGGTATTGCGAGGGGCCAGGTTCAGCTCAATGTGAAGACCTTCCATAGCGCCTATGGGATTGGTGAGGAGTCATACAGGCTTTAGACCCCTTGCCTCTGAGACACTTTCCAAAGGGTTTTGTAGGGGCACTGTCGGAGGTGGGAAAGAGATGAGTGCCAGTGTGGAGCAGGGGGGACTTTTAGCCTGGGGGTGACTTTTAGGGATGCTCATGTGGAGAGTGAGTTGGGTCTGGGGGAAGTTGGAGGTAGAACTTTTTTAAAAAAGTTTTCAGGGGTGCTTCCCCTGGTGGTCCAGTGGGTAAGGACACCGCCTTGCAGTGCAGGGGGGCGCCGGTTCAATCCCTGGCCTGGGAAGATCCCACGTGCCGCAGAGCGGCTGGACCCATGTGTCCCAATTACCGAGCCGGAGCTCTGGAGCGCATGCACCCAGAGCCGGCACTCTGCAGAGACAGACGCCACCGCGATGGGAGGCCCACAGGAGCCAAAGAACAAAGACGGATGAAAATGGAGAAATGAAAGACCAACAGAAATGGCCCGCCCACCCCCTCTCTACCCAACCCGACCCCCACCCAAAAATAAAAAAAAAAAAAAAATCTTTAAAAAAAAAAAAAAGGTTTTCAGGGATGTGAACCGAAAGAAGGGGGCAATCTTAAGTCTCGGTACTGGAGGAAGAGGGAGGATGGAAAACAAGCCCATGCTGTTAGAAGCAGGGGCAGTAGCCAGCCTTTGGTTATGGCAGGCTTCAAGGGCTTATTGATGTACTCATCTGGTTTTTGGTAGTACCGTTCTGTATACTTGAGTTTGTTTTTCTTTAAGTGACTTTAACAGATCATTTCTTACATAAAAGTATAGGTTATAAAACAATATGCACAGCTTCTCATTTGGAAAGAACATAGAATGTGCATAAAAGTCAACATTGGCTAGATGTTTCAAAATGTTTCTCAAGGTGGGATTGTGAGTGATTTTTCATTAGT
This sequence comes from Tragulus kanchil, assembly GCA_022376925.1. NCBI lineage: Eukaryota > Metazoa > Chordata > Mammalia > Artiodactyla > Tragulidae > Tragulus > Tragulus kanchil. The sequence continues at coordinate 46,648,056 of JAIOJX010000029.1, read as the reverse complement.
AAATTTTTGGCTGTTTCTAAGATGTCTGTATTAATAAGCATTTTGGAATTTTGTAATGTTGAGAAAATTAGAAGTATATTTATTTTATTTCTAAACTTTTGTTTTGCTTTGGAGACTGCTTTATTTATTTGATGGTGCCAGGCCTTAGCTGCAGCATGTGGGATCTTTGATCTTTGTGGTTGGCATAAGGGATCTTTTTAGTTGTGGCACGAGAACTCTTTAGTTGCAGTATGTAGGACTGAGTTCCCTGACCAGGGGTCAGATCTGCATTGGGAGCACAGAGTCCTAACGGCTGGCCCACAAGGAAGGGTCCCCAGAAGTACGTTTTAAGAAGGATGGCTCCAAGATTTCAAAGCTGAAATTAAAGACAATAATTCATTTAAAGACAAATAGACAGAAGGAGCTTCTGGTCTGCAGGAATCAGTGCAGGTGTTCATGGGAGTCTGGGTAAGATTAGGAAGTTGTACAACATGGAAGCGAGAGCTCCTGAACTACTGTGGAAGGAAACGGGGGGTCAGGGTGCGTTCCTGCTTTAGGGAGGAAAGGCTGGTGTTTGGCTCTGGCAGGAAGACGAAGTGGCAGCTTTGAAGGAGACTTGGAGCTGCCAGAGGGGAATGACCATGCTTGAGGCTTCTTAGGAGGGAGGTTTGAGAAGTGAGAGATGGTGGTGGCCAGTGGGGTTGGCGGATGTAGGGACGCTTTGGGAGCGCGTGGTGAGGCCTCAGGTGGAGGGGAGCATTCCGTCAGGAAGCTTGGCCTCATTGAAATGGATCGACTTGGGGAGCAAGGAGGTTAGGCGGCATCCTAGACCCCCTGTCCTGTGACCACCAGTTACCTGGAGACCATGACATTCCTTCCCTGGTGGTGCTCCCTTGCCCCTGGCTTGATCAGCCCTGGGATGGGACTGTCGTTGCCCTGGTCCTCTGAGCTGGATGCTGCAGTTTGGAGCAGGTGCCATAGGTGTAGACATGGAGGAGACCTCTGAAGCAGGAGGCTAGGAGCAGAATGGCAAAATGGCCATGTGGGGAGCACCACTTGCAGGAGGATGAAGGAGGGAGTGCGTTTCTTGGGGATCAGGGAAGGGAAGACCTCAGAGAATGTGAACGAAATACAGAATGGTTTCTAGATCCATCCAATATCCATGAGCAAGTGCCAGGTTAATCCTGCCCTTGTCACTCTGGTTTTGACCCAGCTATAGGGGCAGGGAGGGAGAATAGGGGAAGCATTTACTTCTAACCTGGGGTTTGCTGGTTTCAAAAACAACCAACAGAAGAAAAGATACAGAGAGCCGTGTTTGGGGCCCTTTTCCATTAGTTGTGTCTGTTTACAACCTTCAAAGGCCAGGTGAACTTGTAAGGCTTGGAGTCCTGGATCAGTGGAGGATCAAAACTCTTATCACAAGTGAGCAGGCCCACTGCATACATTGTTTTTCTTCCATGCACTTTGAAATTAGACTGAACTACTATTCAGTCAAGACTTGGCTAGATGCTTGGAGGAGAGAAAACTGAAAACACTTGGAAAGTGGTCTCAGTGCCTCAACAAAGCATTGTACACTCAAGCAGTGCATTTCTTTTTTTCTTTTTTTTTTTTTTTAGATTTTTTTTTTTTTAATATTTATTCATTTGGCTGCATTGGGTCTTAGTTGAGGCATGTGAGCTTAGTCAGTTTGTGGTATGTGGGATCTTAGTTCCCTGACCAGGGATCGAACCCGCATCCCCTGCACTGAAAGGCAGATTCTTAACCACTGGGCCACCAGGGAAGTCCCAAGCAGTGCATTTCTGAGGATAAGCTGGGTCAGTAGATATTCCAGAAAAGGATGGCCCAAATGACAGGGTACCTTTCAGCAATGCTGGTGGACTAGCCTGTGTAACTCACACGAAACTGCCTTGAAGATCAGGACAGTGGTGTGGGACAGAACTCAAAACTGAGAGTCCATGGATTCCTAAGGGAAGCCCCAGGCCGGGAGAGGGACCTTTCCTCTGTGAATGGTCCTGTCTTTGTCTATTCTGTATCCTTCAGCTGAAGGAGGAACTCTGCCTAGCTCACACCTGCCCTGTGCAGCCAGCATGAAGCAGGGAATACTTGAATACACATGTGCAGTATTTTCAGAGAATAGAAAACTCAGAACATGAGAACTAAATTTGAAAACACACTCAGCTCTTCACTTTGTGCATGAGGGAAGGGTCAAAGCTGGCGAAGCTCACGGAGCAGGTGGACGATGGAGCCAGGAGTTCTTGCTATGGTTTTTCCAATTGTCTTGTATGCATGTGAGAGTCAGACTGTAAAGAAGCCCGAGGGCCAAAGAATTGATGTTTTCAAATTGTGGTTCTGGAGAAGATTCTTGACAATTCCTTGGACTACAGGAAGATCATGTTGAGGGCACCGTGTCGGAGCTTACTCTGATTACTATTCTCACGAGTTCTCGCTAAGAGACACTATATTAAATAGCTCAGAGACCTTTCCGCGAACACGGCGTGGTCCCCTCAGGGCGTGAGCCTCGGATCTCGACAATAAAGTGTCGGGGTCTCAAGCACTGTCAAACCAAGAGTAGGTTTATTAATTATCAAATAAAGGCAAGCACAAATAGTCAGAAATAATCAGAACTCAATCAAATGCAAACAGAAAGAATCTTAACCCAGAGCTGGAGAGCTTCAATCTCACCTCAGACGCAGATGACTTTTGTGAGTGAGCTCCCGTGCAATCTACTCTCCCCCCTTTATAGGAAAAACCCTTAGCCATTTATCCCCCTCGCCAATTCTCCAGCCAGAGAAAGGTCGGGGGCTAGGGGGCTAGTCAAGCTCTCAGGTGGACATGAGGCGAGTTGCCAGTTCTCCAAGCAGTGCCCAGCCATCCTCCTATCTTCTATCAAGAGTACAATCATTGTTACATTGTTTCACAAATCATTGCAAGCATTCAAAGTTCAACAGGAAGAAACAAAGCTAATCACAGCTGCATATACTTTACTTCTGCTTCTACTTAAAATCCTAAGAGATCATATTTATTCAATGGGCAAACTTAATCTTTTACTTTAGTCTAACTCATGACTTAAGGAAAAACACTGCTCCTGGCTTCTATGCGAACTTACAACATGAGCTAGACCGGAGCAGGTTACTCAGGTCAAGAATTAAGCTAACTTGTTCTTAGAAAAGTAAGCACATAAGGTTGGAATGTTGCCATTAGGGCTTTCCTTATTTACCAGTAGCTTTCAAGCTTCGCTTGCGGGTAGAACTCTGCCGAGGCGGCTGGCGGTGAGTTACAAATTCCTCATCGCTGGAGGACGAACTTTGGCTCACCTGGCTGTAACTTCTCTTAGAGACAAACTTCTTCCCTTTAGGGTTAGTATATACGCCCCCTTTAGGTATCATCATATTCACCCACTCTTTGGCCCCATCTGAGCTAACATCACTTTCTAGAGGACCGATTCTAGGTCTCAAGAGCTTATCTGGGGTTTGGGGGTCGTCTGAGTCACTCCCTTCATCCTCTCTAATTTCTCTATACCCTAAGGCCCAGTATATTCCTAGGAATTCTCCAGAGTCTGCCCAAGACAACCGTACCAGTCAATCCTGAAGGAAATCAACCCTGAATATTGATTGGAAGGACTGATGTTGAAACTAAAGTTCCAGATACTTTGGCTACCTGATGGGAAAAGCTTACTCACTGGAAAAGACCCTGATTCTGGGAAAGATTGAGGGAAAAAGGAGAAGAGGATGGCAGAAGATGGTGTAATAGCATCCTTGGTTCAGTGGATGAGAGTTTGAGCAAACTCTGTGAGATAGTGAAGAAAAGCCTGGCCTGTTGCAATCCATAGGGTCACGAAGAGTCAGGCAGGACTTGGTGACTGAACAACAACAAACAATCTTCTGGATAGGTGTGCCTGGAATATGGGGCTTTTATCCCTCCCCCGTCCCCATAACTCTGCATATTATATTCTCTGGAGTAGCGCCAACTCTTAGAGAATGGGATCCCCCTCCAAGTCAGTTCTGATTTGGTGCTGCGTGAGCTGCAGCGTTGAGGTGGCCACTTGAGGGCGACATTGCTCTTCCTTTGCCTGACATCAGGCATTGTGCCTTGTGAAGTCCCAGAGTTTGCAGAGTATAGCCCTCCATCTCCCCTCCTTCTGAGTAGCTGAGAGCAAAACAAGTGTGGTTTAATAGAGGCCTCAGGCTAGAAAGCAGGAAACTTTTCTGGTCTTATTCGTGTGGCTCGGTTACTCAGGTCAAGAATTAAGCTAACTTGTTCTTAGAAAAGTAAGCACATAAGGTTGGAATGTTGCCATTAGGGCTTTCCTTATTTACCAGTAGCTTTCAAGCTTCGCTTGCGGGTAGAACTCTGCCGAGGCGGCTGGCGGTGAGTTACAAATTCCTCATCGCTGGAGGACGAACTTTGGCTCACCTGGCTGTAACTTCTCTTAGAGACAAACTTCTTCCCTTTAGGGTTAGTATATACGCCCCCTTTAGGTATCATCATATTCACCCACTCTTTGGCCCCATCTGAGCTAACATCACTTTCTAGAGGACCGATTCTAGGTCTCAAGAGCTTATCTGGGGTTTGGGGGTCGTCTGAGTCACTCCCTTCATCCTCTCTAATTTCTCTATACCCTAAGGCCCAGTATATTCCTAGGAATTCTCCAGAGTCTGCCCAAGACAACCGTACCAGTCAATCCTGAAGGAAATCAACCCTGAATATTGATTGGAAGGACTGATGTTGAAACTAAAGTTCCAGATACTTTGGCTACCTGATGGGAAAAGCTTACTCACTGGAAAAGACCCTGATTCTGGGAAAGATTGAGGGAAAAAGGAGAAGAGGATGGCAGAAGATGGTGTAATAGCATCCTTGGTTCAGTGGATGAGAGTTTGAGCAAACTCTGTGAGATAGTGAAGAAAAGCCTGGCCTGTTGCAATCCATAGGGTCACGAAGAGTCAGGCAGGACTTGGTGACTGAACAACAACAAACAATCTTCTGGATAGGTGTGCCTGGAATATGGGGCTTTTATCCCTCCCCCGTCCCCATAACTCTGCATATTATATTCTCTGGAGTAGCGCCAACTCTTAGAGAATGGGATCCCCCTCCAAGTCAGTTCTGATTTGGTGCTGCGTGAGCTGCAGCGTTGAGGTGGCCACTTGAGGGCGACATTGCTCTTCCTTTGCCTGACATCAGGCATTGTGCCTTGTGAAGTCCCAGAGTTTGCAGAGTATAGCCCTCCATCTCCCCTCCTTCTGAGTAGCTGAGAGCAAAACAAGTGTGGTTTAATAGAGGCCTCAGGCTAGAAAGCAGGAAACTTTTCTGGACTCTGCTTCTAAAAGGTCCTTATTCAAAGTGTGGCATCGCTTGTTATAAAAATATATTGGACTGACCTCAGATCTTAAGCACCCAGCCCAGTGCTTCTGAGACTCCGGTGGGGCTCTTGCTAAAAGGCAGACTCTGTTTCGGTGGGGGCTTGGGAGACTACAGTTCTAACAAGCTCCCAGGTGATGCTGATCATGGACCATATTTCAACTTGGAAAAACTTAACCTGTAGGAGTCTTAGTTTCTTCATCTGTGAAATTGTGATCACATCAGTTCTGCTCACCACATGAAATGATGGATGTGGGGGACATTCTAGACAAACAAAGAGGATAAATGTATCCTGATCACCAGCCATGGGATTTGCCTTTTTATGCCCTATCGGCAGTACACAGAGCATCCGCCATGGGTATCAGCAGTTCCACAGCTGTGTAGGAAACTTCTTTCTTGCCCTTATCCTGCCAGTTGGATGGCGTCATCGACTCAATGCATATGAGTTTGAGCAAACTCCAAACTTGACATGGGTGGAAACTTGCCACAGGATGAAAGACACAAGTTCCATGGTGTAGGAGGGTCCCCAGGCCTTCCTCTTCACCCTCATACCTTTAAGAGGGCTCTCTCCTGCTGTAGCCCACCCTCGGTGAGTTTTGTCTTGGCCACTTGTTTTCCAGATTTCTTTAATGTTAAATCAGGAGAACGGGTATGGGATACTGAACCGAAGCGGCAGGAGAGATAGTGGTGGGGAGGCTCCTCCCTGTGGACCATCTCCTGAACTCTGAGGCACAGCAGTGGTTCCACCGTCACTGTGCCTCAAAACCTCGGGGAGCTCGTTAAAACATGGGCCCCACTCTCAAGACTTTTTGAGTCAGAAGGTCTGCAGTGGGGGTCTGAAGATTTGCATTTATAACAAGTTTCAGGTGATGCTGATGCCTTTGTTCTGGGCACAGAGCACCTGGGGAATGGGTAGAGCAGGAATAAATGAGGCTGTTGATTGGTATGAGCAACAGCTGAGGCGAAAGGGGGTCATGTACGGGAGGGAGGTAGAACGCGAGAGACTCAGTAGTGTGGCGGGGAGCAGGGAGAGAGGAAGATGCGGCGTTTTTTGAAAAATGCTAAGCGGAGTTTAGAGCTTCTTGGAGACCACTTGTGATGACAGTGAGGAGCAGAGGACACGGCTGGTGAGGAGCAGGGCCACGTGTCTCTGTGAACAGAGTATCGACTTTCCTCTGGTCCTGGTGTGACCCGCCCGCGTGATTTGCCCTGACTTGCAGTCACTAGTGTGTGGGCTTTTCTCCTCTGGACCCATAGGCCTCTGGCCTCTCTCCACGGTGCAGCTCCTTTCACCAGCCCTCACAGAGTAGGTAAGACTGTGATTTACTTCTCTCTGTGTGTCTTCTGGCTGTGCTGGGGGCTTGGCCAGGGTGGAGACACATTTACTGGCTTGGATTCCCTTCTCAAATTGGGCCCACAGACTCCAGAACCCAGCTTCATGTAGGCACACCCCTGTCTATCCCCTTCCTAAAACTGGAGCAGATTTCTATGGTTTGGAGAAGTCCTCAAATCTCAAGGCAAAAAGCCTCGGTGTTTTGATGTTTCCAGGTGAGGCACAATGCCGTGCACTTTCCATTAAATCAGACTCCGCTCTTCAGCCTGCTACACACAGCTTTTAAGGACAGTTTAAAAATAAGCCCTGAATTGGAACGAACTCATCAAGCAGCACTATCTGTTAATGAAATTGCTTCCTGTTAATTTGAGTTTACAAAATAAATGGTTCCCGACAATCTGGCATTGCTGTCATGGCGCCCACCTCCCAGAGTAGGCTGCTGGCAGCGGCCACAGAAGCTCGGCCCCTGGGAGCCACGGAAACTGCCCCAGGAAACCCAGAGGTTGCAACTAATAGGGAGCCTGGGCTTCATTTGTTGGCTCCTTGGTCCTTTCCACAAACATTCTCTGAGTAGCTGTGGGGCTCTGCCCTGTCCCGGAGATGAGAATATCAACTGAGCCCCGAGCTGTCTTCCTATAACCCATCACTGGGGCCTAGAAACAAACAGATTATTGACAGTCAACCTACAGGGTAGGATTGGAGCTGAGGGATACAAGGTGAGCAGGTGGAGGCTGCATAAGCAAGTAAACTGAGAAGAGTTGGTGCCCCAGACAGGGGAGAGTGCAACCGGAGGGGTGCGGGGATCCACACGCAGCTGTTCGTGAAAAGTGTGGGCAGTGAGTGGTCAGAGATAGGGGGCCAGAGGGCCGGGGGGTGGAATCGCATAAAATGCCTCTCCCCAGGATGACTTTTGCAGATGATTGTATTTGGAAGTTCAGGGCTTTCGAGATTGAAGATGATGTATGTACGTGACCAGACGGGGGTGGTGATGAGCAAGGTCAGATTCCAAGAAAGGTCACAGGGAGCCAGGAGAGGGTCTGTAAAGCCAGCTGGACTCCGACCTGGTGACAGAGGAGGAGGCAACAGCATGCCCTCACCCTACTCCCTGCAGCTCGTGGGGGACCTGGGTGTGTATTTGGTGACCGTCGGCCCCCAGGTACTTCGAGCATGGCTTTCTTGAACAGGCAGGGCACGGGGCACATGGTGCAAGGGTATCTCTTGTGTGGGGCCTGTCTGTGGCTCTGTGCCCAGCCTGCGAGCCTGTGCTGAGGCCTGGCACCTGTTGTAGAACGTGGCACATAAGTCACCCATACAGGCAGTTTCCTGGGGAAGGTCCCAAGTACTCAAGGAAGGAATTCCTGGGGCTTGGTACCTTTTATCTCTCTTAAGAGACAAAAACAGCCTTGATTTTTCTCCTGAGGGTATTGAGAAGCCCTGGTAAGTATCTAAGCAAGGACACAGTTTGATTTGCCTTGTTTAGAGGTCTGGCTGTTTGTGGGGAGGGAGGAGGAGGGACCGACTGGCCTCAGGGAGGCTGGTGAGGAGCTGGGTGAGGCCCAGTGGGCGGGCTGCAGGGCAAGGCAGAGGGTCTTTTTCTCTGGGAGACAGCCAGACTGGGCCTGGGTGATCCATTGTGTAGGAGGGTGGTCAGAGATCTTTCTGTGGTTAGGTGGGGGCTCATGTGCTCTATGAGTAGAACCAGAGGGAATTAATCTGCTTTTAGGAAACCCAGTGTCAGATGTTAAGCAAAGCACAACACGTGTTCAGAGTGGGGATCCTGTGAGCCACAAGCAGGACAATCTGTTAGGGACGTGTCTTCTCTTGAAACCATCTCCTCCAGTTCCTGGCCCTTTGGCAGAGGGATCTGAGGGTGGAGGATGGGGTCTGGGGACTCTGAGGGAGGAGGCGCCTTGGTGAGGATAAGGCGGCTTGAGGAAGATGGGCAGAGGGGGCTCAGGCCCCGGGGTCTCTGGAAGCACTCGCTCAAGGACACACTGGCCATTTGCTGTCCTGGTTCAACTTGGCCCCCAAGTTTCCAATGTTCAGAATAAAATGGGCTTGGGCGAGGTTTCTTCCCCATGCCTAATTGCAATTAGGCAGTTGATCACTGACAACTGGGTAACCTTATCTTTTCTCTGTAAGGAGCAGGGAAGAGGAACACCTGGCCTGGATCTTAGAGAAATCAGTCCACCATGAGAGTGTCAGACATCCCAGTTACCATTCTCAGTTGGAGAACACAGGTAAGTCATCTTCTGTGACAGTTAGCTGTATCTTTTCTGTTTGGCACTTTCTCTCTCGGTTCCTAGTGAACCTACATGGCCAGCAGCAGCAGTTTTTTCCTCCTGGTGAAAAAGTAGATGGGTGTTCTTGCCTCTTTGCTCTTGCGGAACAAATTGGGCTGTGTTGAGGGAACTTCTGTGGAGGCTCTGGGGATGCCCATTTCATGGCAGTTTTAAGACTTTCTCTTTTAAAAATTTGTTTTTCATTTTTGGCTGAGCTGGGTCTTTGTCACTGCATGGGCTTTTCTCAAGTTGTCATGAGGGAAGGCTACTCTTTGTTGTGGGGCACAGACTTCTCATTGCAGTGGCGATTCCTGTTGGAGACCACAGGGCTCCAGAGCATGTGGGCTCAGTGTTGTGGCTCCCAGGCTGTAGAGCACAGGCTCAGGAGTTGTGGCACAGGGCCTTAGTTGCTCCTCAGCATGTGGAGTCTTCCTGGACCAGGTATCGAACCCATGGCCCCTGCTTTGGCAGGCACATCCTTAACTACTGGACCACCAGGGAAACCCCTTGAGTCTTTCTCTTCTTATTTCATAGGCCTCGTGGTGGTGATTAACATTTACTTATTTTCAGTCCTATCTGTGTTAAAATGGCTCAGTTAAAAACTTCGCCCAAACAGGGGACCATGTGAACACCCTAGTAGAATCTTTGAAGGAAGAGCATACCTCAAAGGAGGAAGGATCTGCAGAATGGGAAGCCTGGCCTGCTGCAATTCATGGGGGTCGCAAAGAGTCAGCTATGACTGAGAAACTGGACTGAACTGGAGAAGGCTCATGTTGAGGGGCCCGCCTATGTCCAGCTGATGTCCCAGTGACAATGGGGGTATTCATTTCCTGGGTCTGCTGCCACAAAGTCCCTCATGCCAGGAACTTACCCAACTGAACAATTCCCTCACAATTTTGGAGGCCAGAGGTCTGTGTCAAGGCATGGGCAGGGCTGGTTCCTCCTGAGGCTGTGGTAGAGAATCTGCCTGTGACGCTCTCCTGGCTTCTGAGGGCCTTGGGCGTTCCTTGCTTGTGGATGGTGTTCTTCCTGTGTTTTCACGTTTTCATCCCTCTGTGTGTGTCTGTCTCTGTGTCCACATTTCCCCCTTTTTATAAGGGTGCCAGTCATTGGATTAGGGTTCACTCTGATAAGTTCATTTCACTTTGTAAGAGCCCTATTAGACTCTGACGCTGGCAAAGATTGAAGGCAAGAGGAGAAGAGGGCAGCAGCGGAAGAGATGGGTGGATAGCATCACCGACTCAATGGGCATGAACTTGAGCAAGCTGTGGGAGATAGTGGAGGATGGAAGAGCCTAGAGTGCTATAGTCCATGGGGTTGCAAAGAGTTGGACACCACTTACCAACTGAGCAACAAGAGATTTCCAAATTTCCCATTTTGGGGTATTGGGGTTAGGACTTTATCCTTTTTGAAGGACACAGTCTACCCACAGGTGGTCCCTTTATGTGTGGATTTCTCAGAGACTTCAAGGCACATCTGCTCAGAGATGGTGGTGGGTTGGCTGAGTTTTTGGGCTTGCCCTGTGAGCCAGTCTGGGGCTGGTTGCTCAGCAAGGGTCTCTGGGCTTGAGCAAAATGTCTAATTTTGCTGTTGGGAATTCTGGGCAGGGGGCTCCACTCTCCCAGACTCCTTTTTCTGTGTTCGTGCTACCCCACAACCCCGCCCCCCCACTTTCTCTATGGGGAGTTGTATGAGGAGGCACGTGGTGTGAGCAGGGCTGGCTTCCTGGAGACTCTGCTGTGGGTGGCCCAGGGAAATTCCATAGAGCCAGGTATAACCCTAAGAGCACGTCACACCCAAATGTGCAAGAGCCTTGCTAGTTGGCCCATGTAATTGTGGCAAGGATCAGGCTGATTTGGGTTCTTTTTTTTGTTTTATTTTTTATTTTCACCTGTCTTTATTCTTTGACCTGTGTGGGTCTCCCATTGTGGTGGCCTCTTTCTTTGCAGAGCACTAGCTCTGGGTGCATGTGCTCCAAAGCACTGGCTGGTAATTGGACACGCCGGTCCAGCTGCTCCGCAACATGTGGGATCTTCCTGGGCCAGGGATCGAACCAGTGCCCCTTGCATTGCAAGACAGATTCTTTACCCACTGGATCTCCAGGGAAGCCATGATTTGGGTTCTTGAAGGGTGATCTACTAGTCCAGGTTTGGGTTATCTAAAGTATAAGCACTCGAGGGCAGAGGCTGGCGACCCCTTTGACCTGTACTCTGGGGTTCTCTGAGGTAAGCCCCGGGGGCCTGTCTTCTTCTGCTCTTTAAGTCAGTTTGTTTTCATACATTGTTTTTGGGGTTTCAGAATGATCACCAGGACACCAACTCCAAATATAGCCTTGGCTTCAGAAACAAGGGACAAAAAGGCATCATTTGAGCTTCAGATGTAGATCTTGCCACATTTAACATTTATGAGCCACAATGAAAAGGAAGGTTGGAATGTATCTGCAGTTCTTCACTGCAAGCAATAATTTTACACACTCAAACATCTGTTTTAAGACCATAGCAGAGAGTGCTGGGTAATTGGCTCTCTTTGGTCCTGGACCCATCAGCTAGGCCTCATCAACTTGATCATAAATTCTCAGTGACTTGTTAGTAAACAGTATTGAGGGAGCCAGAGGCTGCCATACTGTAGCCAGAGGGTCTGAGGCATCTGCCTGTCAGTGCCGTAGCCCAGGAGCCGCTAACCTGGGGCACCCTGGGGCAGGAGGCGGGGGGGGGAGAAGTTAGAACGTACGGCTGCCAGGGAAGGAGGCTGTGGAAGGCGGGTGTGAGGGTGGTTGGGGGTTCCTAATGCCTGTGCACCCTGGGGTCCGATGCATTGGAGATTTGGGTGCAGAAATATCTGATAGGGCCTGGAGGAAGAGGGAAAAGGTGAGTGGTCTTGGACAGACCTGGCCTCGATCCCTCCTCTACCATGCACCCACTGGAGGACCCTGGCCAGTCTCTGTGAAATGGAGCTGATGATAAGAGGATGTGAGGATGATAAAGAGGAGAAACAAGGCTCTGTGTGAGGCTCCGCACCATTCTGGGCACACAAGCAAACCTCACAAAGTGGGATATTAGTACCAGAAGGTGAAGGGAGAGGGCTGGATCAAAGAGGTGGGGGGTGCAGATGGTGTCCACAGGAGTGCTTGAGGGTGCTGGGTTTGGTGGGTTCCGTACGGGTGCCTTCCTGTAGCAGATGTGGGCCCACCCCAGAGAGGAAGAGGTGCTGGCCACACACAGCCATCTGGCTGGACAGCGGGCAGTGCCCCTGTCCTGCAGGGCCCTTCCTGGCTCCTCTGGTCCTCCCTCCTGGCCGTCATGTGGCTTCCCGGCTCATTTGGCCAGACCCTTCATCCACCTGCTGGTCCACCTGGTTTGCCTCAACTCCTGCGGGAGCAGAGGTGCTGAGCAAGGCCTGGTAGGAGCTGTGATCAGGAGTGGGAGGCCTGAGGTGGGGTGGTTCTCAATGTCCTTTATTTGGGGGTGGGTTCTGGCTGTGTTTCCTCTTTGTGTCTTTTTGGTGGGGGGTGCTGCTAGACCATAGCAAAAAAGAGTTGGAATGTATCTGCAGAGCAATAATTTTACACACTCAAACATCTGTTTTAAGACCATAGCAGAGAGTGCTGGGTAATTGGCTCTCTTTGGTCCTGGACCCATCAGCTAGGCCTCATCAACTTGATCATAAATTCTCAGTGACTTGTTAGTAAACAGTATTGAGGGAGCCAGAGGCTGCCATACTGTAGCCAGAGGGTCTGAGGCATCTGCCTGTCAGTGCCGTAGCCCAGGAGCCGCTAACCTGGGGCACCCTGGGGCAGGAGGCGGGGGGGGGAGAAGTTAGAACGTACGGCTGCCAGGGAAGGAGGCTGTGGAAGGCGGGTGTGAGGGTGGTTGGGGGTTCCTAATGCCTGTGCACCCTGGGGTCCGATGCATTGGAGATTTGGGTGCAGAAATATCTGATAGGGCCTGGAGGAAGAGGGAAAAGGTGAGTGGTCTTGGACAGACCTGGCCTCGATCCCTCCTCTACCATGCACCCACTGGAGGACCCTGGCCAGTCTCTGTGAAATGGAGCTGATGATAAGAGGATGTGAGGATGATAAAGAGGAGAAACAAGGCTCTGTGTGAGGCTCCGCACCATTCTGGGCACACAAGCAAACCTCACAAAGTGGGATATTAGTACCAGAAGGTGAAGGGAGAGGGCTGGATCAAAGAGGTGGGGGGTGCAGATGGTGTCCACAGGAGTGCTTGAGGGTGCTGGGTTTGGTGGGTTCCGTACGGGTGCCTTCCTGTAGCAGATGTGGGCCCACCCCAGAGAGGAAGAGGTGCTGGCCACACACAGCCATCTGGCTGGACAGCGGGCAGTGCCCCTGTCCTGCAGGGCCCTTCCTGGCTCCTCTGGTCCTCCCTCCTGGCCGTCATGTGGCTTCCCGGCTCATTTGGCCAGACCCTTCATCCACCTGCTGGTCCACCTGGTTTGCCTCAACTCCTGCGGGAGCAGAGGTGCTGAGCAAGGCCTGGTAGGAGCTGTGATCAGGAGTGGGAGGCCTGAGGTGGGGTGGTTCTCAATGTCCTTTATTTGGGGGTGGGTTCTGGCTGTGTTTCCTCTTTGTGTCTATGTGGTTGGGCTTTCTCAGGACACAGAAACCATGGGGACCCCACAGGTCTGCACTCTAGGGTTTGAGGTGGTGTGGGGCCTCTCTTTGACCTTGGCATAACTCATTTGGCGGACTTCCGTGGAAGAGCTGGAACTGGGGAAGTGCCTCTGGGGAGCACACGGCCCAAGAGAGGTGCTCCCAGCCTGGTCCCAGACAGCTCAGCGCTCCCTCACCCTGACAGCAAGCTTCTGGCTGGCATCCTTCATGAGGTGATGGGTGATGGTAAGAAGTCCTTGACTCCAGCCTGCTCTACATCACCCCAGGATGCCAGGTTCCCAGCAATGAACCTGTGATGGCTCATGTAGCTCAGACAGCCCTGAGCCCAAAGCCCGGTGCCCTTGTGACCTAGCCCTGGAAACTGCCGCTGGCCTCCTGACTGTGGAATGGGGTAGTGACAGAACCTATCTGTGGAGACTAAACAAGAGAGTGAGCGTCTGTGCTTTGTGCCGCACGTGGCCCCTCGGACGTTCTAAACAAATGTTAACTCATCTTATTCCTAAGGTTACATGAGGAATATGCTTTTACCATATGCTTGTATCTACAAAGATTTCTAAGAAGAAAATGTATGCTTGAGAATATTTTTGTTCTCTATATAGACTATACAGAGTATTGTTTCTCTATACAGAGAATAGGCAGCTTGGCAGTCAGTGTGAGATTAAGCCCACCTGGGCCTCAATTGTGACAAAACTCTCTTGGTGAGGCATAAACAATACAGACTCTGGCACCGCAGGGCCCAGCTCAGATCCTGTGTCTGTTGCCTGAGTGACCTTGGAATGTTAGTAACCTCTCTGAGGCTCTACTTGCTCATCCACAGAATGGACATAAGAACATTGTCTACCTCGTAGGCTTTTTGTGAGGAGCAGATGACACATGCTGAGTGTCGGGCTCGGTGAATGTCGGTTTCACTATTGGGAAAATGTTTCTTCACATTAAGGGAACAGTGTTTGTCTGAGCCCTGCTCCTCCCTCTTCACATCTCCCTGGTCCAGGGCTCTAACGTCCTCAGGTGGTGGTGACCGAGGAGGCAGATCTGTGTCAGCATGTGGCACAGACAGTGAGGATGAACTGAGGCCAAAATATTCATCCACTCCCCACTCCGATCTCTGTGATTAGTGTATATCTGTATCCTTCTCACCCTAACTCTAAACTACCAAAGAAAGCCTTGGGTCTCATGGTAGAGGACTGTGGGTGTAATTAGTTTTCAGGTACTTGCAGATCTGGGAGAGGGGAAAAAAAAGATGGTTTTTGCACTAAAGGAAAGTGAGTGGCAGGAGAGGTCAGCTTGGCAAGGAACTCGGGCAACATCGTCTGCCAGCTGGATTCTGAGGTGCCCTCAAGGGGAAGTTGGGGCTCTGACGTCACTCAGGAGATGCGCCTGCCCTGCCAGGCCTCACTCTGGGGCAGCTCTGGGCTTCCATCAGGAACTCTGGCTCGCCAGGGGCGTGCGTGAGATCTCTGCTTTCCTTCAGCAATATGGCTTTATCTTATGTGTCTCCTCACAGGCCCGGAATGTGCCAGGGTGAGAAAATAGGACTCGGTCTCAGGGCCCAGCCCCTCCCCCAAGCAGAGATGACTGGGAATCACCAAGGGGAGCTGTCACTCCTGACTCAGCTTGTGCTCACCCGGTTTTGAATGTTGCCAGGGTGTCAGGATGTATGCTTGAGAATATTTTTGTTCTCTATATAGACTATACAGAGTATTGTTTCTCTATACAGAGAATAGGCAGCTTGGCAGTCAGTGTGAGATTAAGCCCACCTGGGCCTCAATTGTGACAAAACTCTCTTGGTGAGGCATAAACAATACAGACTCTGGCACCGCAGGGCCCAGCTCAGATCCTGTGTCTGTTGCCTGAGTGACCTTGGAATGTTAGTAACCTCTCTGAGGCTCTACTTGCTCATCCACAGAATGGACATAAGAACATTGTCTACCTCGTAGGCTTTTTGTGAGGAGCAGATGACACATGCTGAGTGTCGGGCTCGGTGAATGTCGGTTTCACTATTGGGAAAATGTTTCTTCACATTAAGGGAACAGTGTTTGTCTGAGCCCTGCTCCTCCCTCTTCACATCTCCCTGGTCCAGGGCTCTAACGTCCTCAGGTGGTGGTGACCGAGGAGGCAGATCTGTGTCAGCATGTGGCACAGACAGTGAGGATGAACTGAGGCCAAAATATTCATCCACTCCCCACTCCGATCTCTGTGATTAGTGTATATCTGTATCCTTCTCACCCTAACTCTAAACTACCAAAGAAAGCCTTGGGTCTCATGGTAGAGGACTGTGGGTGTAATTAGTTTTCAGGTACTTGCAGATCTGGGAGAGGGGAAAAAAAAGATGGTTTTTGCACTAAAGGAAAGTGAGTGGCAGGAGAGGTCAGCTTGGCAAGGAACTCGGGCAACATCGTCTGCCAGCTGGATTCTGAGGTGCCCTCAAGGGGAAGTTGGGGCTCTGACGTCACTCAGGAGATGCGCCTGCCCTGCCAGGCCTCACTCTGGGGCAGCTCTGGGCTTCCATCAGGAACTCTGGCTCGCCAGGGGCGTGCGTGAGATCTCTGCTTTCCTTCAGCAATATGGCTTTATCTTATGTGTCTCCTCACAGGCCCGGAATGTGCCAGGGTGAGAAAATAGGACTCGGTCTCAGGGCCCAGCCCCTCCCCCAAGCAGAGATGACTGGGAATCACCAAGGGGAGCTGTCACTCCCCTGACTCAGCTTGTGCTCACCGTGGATGGGCTTTTGGTGCATTTCTTTTTTAAAGAAATTTATGTATTTGGCTACATCAGGCCTTAGCTGTGCCCCAGGCTCTTCCCGTCAGAGGATCCTTTGTTGGCTTTGACGTCATGGGTTTGTTCAATCTTACTAGGGGGCTGCTCTGAACCAGCAGTAGCTTGAGAGGCAATAGCGTGGGAGGATGAAGGCAGACTCAGACCCCGGGGTCTTCGTTTTGGTGGCGTGGGTCATTCATTACAGGCTCCTTCAGTGGTGCCTTATCCACTGTTCTTGTCTGTGACCTGGGCTCCACTGTCGTCAGAGAGGTCCTGAAAAGGGCTGCACTGGCACCTGAAGAGGCATCAGAGATCATATTTGGATACACTTTGGCACCAGGTTGTGGGAAGAACCCTGCTGGACAGGCCAGTGTGGGTGCCGGGATTCCCTGCTCCGTTTCAGCATGGAGCTGTCAAATGATCTGTCAGTCAGGCCTGAAAGTCGCGTGCCTTGCAGCCCAGGTGATGAGGATAGGCGACTCCAGCATTGTTGCTGCAGGCAGCATGGAAAATATGGACAAGGTAGTGCCTCGGAGGGCTTCCCTGGTGGCTCAGTGGTGAAGAATCTGCCTACAATGCAGGAGACGGGTTCAATCCCTGGGCTGGGAAGATCCCTTGGAGGAGGGCATGGCAACCCACTCCAGGACTCTTGCCTGGTGAATCCCATGGATGGAGGGGTTTGGTGGGCTACAGTCCATAGGGTCACACAGAGTTACACATGATTGAAGTGACTAAGCAGCAGTGAGAGCAACGCTCACAATTCTCATAGTCTCCAGTGCGGCGTGTGGGACCTGGTTCCTTGACTGGGGGTTGAACTGGGTGGCCTGCATTGGGAGCACAGTGTCTCAGTCACTGCACCACCAGAGAAGTCCCCCTACGCTTGGTTTTATGTCTGGGGTTTGGGGTGCAGTTTCTGTAGCCTGGCAGGCTACTCCCCAGGTGCCCCCCTGGTTTCTAGCCTGCTTTGTCAGGTCTCTGTCCTTCCTTAGGGCATCCTGGGTTCCTCTAAGTAAAAATGACTCCTCCTCAGTTGTTCTTTCCTATCACCCTGTTTGTCTCCTTCATGGTCTTATCACAAGAGAGGCAGAGTGAGGAGGTTGAGAGAGAGGGCTTAGAACCGGACACATCTATGTGACTTGCCACGGACTGGGTGACCCTGGATGAGGTACTTAATCCCTCAGTACCTCTTGTGTAAAATGGAGATAATAATAGAACTTTCCTCATAGGATTAGCTGAGTTAATATATGTAAAATACTGAGAACAGTGTCTGCCCAAGTCAGCGCTCAGGGAGTGTAAGTGATCATGATGGTTGTCACAGCCTGTACTTGTCTTGTTTGCTGGTCTCGTGGCCACTGGACTGTAGGCTCCCGGCAGGCAGGAACCGCGGATCACCGGTTGATGGCTGCACTCCTGTGGCTGTGACACACCCAGGGTGGCATAGCTGGTCCACAAGTGCTCAGCGAGTAAAGCGGCTGCACCAAGGCCGTCTCAGTGGGTGGCAGAGGTCAGGCCTCAGGGGAGAGAGGTCTGTTCCAGGGCCTGGACTTGGTTCACTTCCCACTGGCATTCCTAAGTAAAAACATCCTAAATTATTTAAATGTAACAGTTTTTGTTCAGTTGTATGCCTTTCCTCAGGAAAGTAATTTATAAAGGAAAATAAAAGGGTGTCCTTCCTTGCTGACTCAAGCTTGGCATCACCTATGCCTTATCAGGAGAGGGGGTTGGTCACCCGTGGGGGGTGGGATGGGGGCAAGGGGCAGGCTTGTCCTCGTCTTTCCTTCCCTTTGTTCACCACAGAGTTTATCTGTCTCCACAAAAGACCCATCGTGACTGTGGTGTGTGAGGGTCCCATCAGCCTTGTCCTGGTCCTCTGGTGCTAGGATTCCCATGAGGCTTTGTAACAGGCCTGACCTTTCTCTGGCGTCCAGCCTGGCCCAGCCTGGTGCTTGAATCTTGGAAGAACAGCGGAGAGGGCGCACTTGTGGAAGGAAGGAGGGGACTGTGGGGAATGGTCCCGTGGCCAAGTGGCCTCAGGGTGTGTCCAGCTTTTGGGCTCTGCCTTCGGGATTTTTAGAAAATGACTCCTCCTCAGTTGTTCTTTCCTATCACCCTGTTTGTCTCCTTCATGGTCTTATCACAAGAGAGGCAGAGTGAGGAGGTTGAGAGAGAGGGCTTAGAACCGGACACATCTATGTGACTTGCCACGGACTGGGTGACCCTGGATGAGGTACTTAATCCCTCAGTACCTCTTGTGTAAAATGGAGATAATAATAGAACTTTCCTCATAGGATTAGCTGAGTTAATATATGTAAAATACTGAGAACAGTGTCTGCCCAAGTCAGCGCTCAGGGAGTGTAAGTGATCATGATGGTTGTCACAGCCTGTACTTGTCTTGTTTGCTGGTCTCGTGGCCACTGGACTGTAGGCTCCCGGCAGGCAGGAACCGCGGATCACCGGTTGATGGCTGCACTCCTGTGGCTGTGACACACCCAGGGTGGCATAGCTGGTCCACAAGTGCTCAGCGAGTAAAGCGGCTGCACCAAGGCCGTCTCAGTGGGTGGCAGAGGTCAGGCCTCAGGGGAGAGAGGTCTGTTCCAGGGCCTGGACTTGGTTCACTTCCCACTGGCATTCCTAAGTAAAAACATCCTAAATTATTTAAATGTAACAGTTTTTGTTCAGTTGTATGCCTTTCCTCAGGAAAGTAATTTATAAAGGAAAATAAAAGGGTGTCCTTCCTTGCTGACTCAAGCTTGGCATCACCTATGCCTTATCAGGAGAGGGGCTTGGTCACCCGTGTGGGGGGTGGGATGGGGGCAAGGGGCAGGCTTGTCCTCGTCTTTCCTTCCCTTTGTTCACCACAGAGTTTATCTGTCTCCACAAAAGACCCATCGTGACTGTGGTGTGTGAGGGTCCCATCAGCCTTGTCCTGGTCCTCTGGTGCTAGGATTCCCATGAGGCTTTGTAACAGGCCTGACCTTTCTCTGGCGTCCAGCCTGGCCCAGCCTGGTGCTTGAATCTTGGAAGAACAGCGGAGAGGGCGCACTTGTGGAAGGAAGGAGGGGACTGTGGGGAATGGTCCCGTGGCCAAGTGGCCTCAGGGTGTGTCCAGTCCAAGTAGAGGAGACATGAGGAGATGTTGGCATCTGCTCCCTAGGCTCCAGGAGAGACAGGCAGCTGAGCGGACCCTGCTGCCTCATCTTGGATAGTTCGTGTAACCTCTGGGAGCCTCAGTGTGCAGAGTGGATATAGGCCTTCTCTCTTTCTCCCCATCCCTATACCACACTTCAAGGGCTGTAGTGATACCGGACCTGTGAAACCAGTTCAGGGAACACCTAGGGGGTGAGCTGGGGTCTCCCTCCTGGCAGCAACCCTGAAGTTTCCACACAGGCTGGGGGACTGAGCACCCTCTCTGATCCTCCTTTGAGAGCATTTCCTGGCAGGAGGAGTTTACAGGGTGGATAAAAATGGACTGCTTGGCCATGTCTTTTTATTTGTTGAGTCACTCAGTAGTGTCTGACTCTGCGACCCCACGGACTGTAGCCCACCAGGCTCCTCTGTCCATGGGATTTCTCAGGCAAGAATCCTGGAGCGGGTTGCCAATTTTTTCTCCAAGGGATCTCCCTGACCCAGGAATTGAACCTGAGTCTCTTGCATTGGTAGGCAGATTCTTTACCTGCTGAGTCACCAGTGAAACCCTTTGGCCTTGTCTTAAATGGGCAGAGCTGTTCTCTTTGAAATGTGTGGGCCTTTCTTGACGATGTCCTGAGCTCTGGGGCTCAGTCCAAACTCCAGCCTAGAAAAATTCCATCAGCATCATATTCTCTTCTTCCCCAGGAGACCTGCCTGCTTGGGGGACAACTGTTTTCAGGGTTTGACTTTCCCTGTCTCTGGGCCTGGCTGGGCACCTTCACTAGAGTCTGGAGTCCAAAAGGGCAGGGGGTTTGAGGTGGGTCTGACTGGGATGAGGGGAGAGGAGCCCAGGCCTTGAGCCTTCCCTGTCCCCCAGTGTCCCTGAGGCTTTGCTGCTGGCCTATGTCCCGTCTCCTCATTACCGATGGGACCACAGCCTCATTTGTCTGATTTATGTCTTATTAGATTTATGTCTCCTGGCTTATACCTTTTCTCAACAGTTTAATAATGATCCATAAACCGCGGGGGCGCATTTGTGGAAGGAGGGGACTGTGGGAATGGTCCCGTGGCCAAGTGCTGGGGGAGAGGGGTTGGCATCTGCTCCCTAGGCTCCAGGAGAGACAGGCAGCTGAGCGGACCCTGCTGCCTCATCTTGGATAGTTCGTGTAACCTCTGGGAGCCTCAGTGTGCAGAGTGGATATAGGCCTTCTCTCTTTCTCCCCATCCCTATACCACACTTCAAGGGCTGTAGTGATACCGGACCTGTGAAACCAGTTCAGGGAACACCTAGGGGGTGAGCTGGGGTCTCCCTCCTGGCAGCAACCCTGAAGTTTCCACACAGGCTGGGGGACTGAGCACCCTCTCTGATCCTCCTTTGAGAGCATTTCCTGGCAGGAGGAGTTTACAGGGTGGATAAAAATGGACTGCTTGGCCATGTCTTTTTATTTGTTGAGTCACTCAGTAGTGTCTGACTCTGCGACCCCACGGACTGTAGCCCACCAGGCTCCTCTGTCCATGGGATTTCTCAGGCAAGAATCCTGGAGCGCGTTGCCAATTTTTTCCCCAAGGGATCTCCCTGACCCAGGAATTGAACCTGAGTCTCTTGCATTGGTAGGCAGATTCTTTACCTGCTGAGTCACCAGTGAAACCCTTTGGCCTTGTCTTAAATGGGCAGAGCTGTTCTCTTTGAAATGTGTGGGCCTTTCTTGACGATGTCCTGAGCTCTGGGGCTCAGTCCAAACTCCAGCCTAGAAAAATTCCATCAGCATCATATTCTCTTCTTCCCCAGGAGACCTGCCTGCTTGGGGGACAACTGTTTTCAGGGTTTGACTTTCCCTGTCTCTGGGCCTGGCTGGGCACCTTCACTAGAGTCTGGAGTCCAAAAGGGCAGGGGGTTTGAGGTGGGTCTGACTGGGATGAGGGGAGAGGAGCCCAGGCCTTGAGCCTTCCCTGTCCCCCAGTGTCCCTGAGGCTTTGCTGCTGGCCTATGTCCCCGTCTCCTCATTACCGATGGGACCACAGCCTCATTTGTCTGATTTATGTCTTATTAGATTTATGTCTCCTGGCTTATACCTTTTCTCAACAGTTTAATAATGATCCATAAACCTGTCTCCTAGACTTAGATTTGGAAAGTCTGAGTCTCTCAGGACCATTTTGATTTTTCAAAATTTGTGAAGTAACTGGGGAGTTTAAACTCTCTCTGGGCTGGCCCATCTTCACACGTTTCTCTGACTCTCAGTTCATTGGGAACCGCTTCTCAGCATGGTCTCCCCATGTATTTTGTGATGGCCCTTTATATCCATGAACTGGTTGAGTGGGGTTGTCATGGTGTCGGGGTTGTGTTCTCACTTGCTCCAGGTCCATCTGCTGGGCTCTCCTAGGTCCCTTTGGCCCTGCTGACTCTGGCTAGGTCCTCCTGGCTCTGCAGGCACTGCCATCTCTCCCTGGAGCCTCTTTCTTGGGTATTTCAGGTTCATGCATGTGACCCTGAGCTTAGGCAGAAGTAAAGAGAAGGTGCATCTTGCTCTCTTGGGTTTCTTCAGTAGGAGGGGGTGTTTTGCAGCCTAATTATTGATGTCCTGCTGCATCGCGGAGTTTGTAGGAGAGGGGCTCCTGGTTTTGATGAATAGCCCTTCTCTCTTACACCCTGGTCACATCATCAGGACAGAGCTGGTCACATCATCAGGCTTGGGCCCTGGGTTAGTTTGTCATGTTTCGCTGTTTTTCTCTCAGGAGAAGTCCTCTCTTGGAAGTTGCTTCAATGTCACAGCAGCTGGACACCCACGGAGCTCACTAGACTCTATTGTCAAGTTCGCTGGTTATGAGCCCAACTGGTCCTAGCGTGAAGTGCCTTCCCCTACACATGGTTTTTCCTGGGGATTGTTCAGGGTTAGTGTTTTTTTCGGAAGGATGTTGACAGGTCTGAACAATGAGGGCTGCATGTGGAGTGGGTCCAGACAAGGGTAGATGGAGCTGCTTGTGGGTGAGGAGGTGGTTCTGGCTTAGTGAACCCCAGGTTTCTGGGAGAGAAGCTGATTGCTTCCTTTTTTTTTTAAAGATTTATTATTTATTTATTTATTTTGGGCGGGGGTGGGGTCGGGAGGGAGGGGAGCGGGCAGGTCACTTCCATTGGTCTTCCATTTCTCCATTTCCATCCGTCTTTGTTCTTTGGCTCCTGTGGGCCTCCCATCGCGGTGGCGTCTGTTGTTGCAGAGCGCTGGCTCTGGGCATATGCGCTCCAGAGCTCTGGCTCGGTAATTGAACACATCGGTCCAGCCGCTCCGCGGCACGTGGGATCTTCCCAGGCCAGGGATCGAACCGGCGCCCCTGGCACTGCAAGGCAGTGTCCGTACCCACTGGACCACCAGGGGAAGCCCGCTTCTTTTTTTAAATTTAAATTAATTAATAGATTGTTGGAAGGGCTGATGGCTTTTTATTTTACTTTTTCCCTTTAATTTTTTTTTTTTAATTTAATTTTTGGCCCCTTTTGTTGGTCTTTCACTTATTTATTTTTCATCCATCTTTGTTCTTTGGCCTGTGCGGGCCTCCCACTGCAGTGGTCGCCTCTGGAGCAGAGCGCCAGCTCTGGGCGCATGCGCTCCAGAGCGCTGGCGCGTAAGCGGACACACCCGTCCAGCGGCTCCGCAGCACGTGGGACCTTCCCGTGCCAGGGATCCAAACGGTGCCCCTTGCACTGCAAGGGCGACTCTTAGCCTGCTGGACCTCCAGGGAAGCCCCCAAGACTATGCTTTGTTTTGTTTTAAATTTTGGTCTCCTTTATTGGTCTTTTATTTATCTTCATCCATCTTAATTCTTTGGCCCGTGTAGGCCTCCCGTTGCAGTGGCCTCTCTTGTCGCAGAGCACGGGCTCTGGGTGCATGTGCTCCACAGCGCTGGCTTGCGGGTGGACACAGCTGTCCAGCCTCTCTGACACGTGGGATCTTCCCAGGCCAAGGATGGAACCAGCGCCTCTTGCACTGCAAGGCGGTATCCTTACCCACTGGACCACCAGGGAAACCCCCGCCCTTAAATTTTTAAAGTATAGTTGATTTACAATGTTGTGTTGATTATTGCTGTACAATAAAATGGTTCAGTTATACATATATATGCATATATTCCTTATTAAAAATATTCTTTTCCATTATGGTTTATCATAGGATATTGACTATATTAGGGCCTTGTTTATCCATTATACATATAAAAGCTTCTGTCTGCTACCGCCAACCTCCCACTCCATCCCTTTCCCAAACTCCTTCCCCTTGGCAACCACCAGGGTGCTCTCTATGTCTGTGATTCTGTCTGTGCTTCACAGATAGGTTCATTTGTGTTATATTTTAGATTCCACATATAAGTGATATTATATGGTATTTGTCTTTTTCTTTCTGACTTATTTCACTTAATATGATAATGTCTAGTTAAATCTCTACTTAAACCCATGTTGCTGCAGATACCACTATTTTGTTCTTTTTTATGGCTGAGTAGTATTCCATTGTGTGTATGTAAATATATATTTTTATACATGTGTGTGTGTATATATATATATATACATACATACACACGTACACCACATCTTCTTTATTTGTTGATGAACATTTAGGTTATTCCATGCCTTGGCTATTGTGAGTATTGCTGCTATGAACATAGGGAATGCATATATCTTTTGGAATTATAGTTTGGTCTGGATATATGCCCAGGAGTAGGTTTTCTGAATCACATGGTAATTCTAGTTTTAGTTTTTTAAGAAACCTCCATACTGTTTTTCACCGTGTCTGCACCAACTTACATTCTCAACAACAGTGAAGGAGGGTTCTCTTTTTTCAACATCCTCTCTAGCATTCATGGACTTTCTAATGATGGCCATTCTGAATGGTGTGAGAGGGTACCTCACTGTAGGTTTTTACAAAGATTTAAATTTAATTTTTATAGTTAAATTTAGTTATTTTTAATTGAAGGATAATTGCTTTACAATATTGTCTGGTTCTGCCAAACATCAACATGAATCGGCTGTAGTATGCCTATGGCCTTTCTCTCTTGAACCTCCCACCACCTCCTTCCCCACCCACCCTTCTAGGTGGTCACAGAGCACTGGCCTGAGCTCCCTGAGTCATGCAGCAAGTTCCCACTGGCCATCTGTTTTCCATCTGGTAGTGTATATGGTTCCATGCTACCCTCTCCATTCACCCCAGCATTTCCTCCCTCCCTGTTGTGTCCACAGGTCTTTTCTCTGTGTCTGTGTCTTCATTGCTGCCCTGCAAATAGATTCATAAGGACTCTCTTTCTAGATTATATATATGCATTAATATACAATATATGTATTTTTTCTGACTTCACTTTCTATAATAGACTCTAGGTTCATCTACTTCATTAGAATTGACTCAAATGTGTTCCTTTTTAATGGCTGAGTAATTGCTTTGCATATACATACCACAACTCATTCATATGTTGATGGACATCTAGTTGCTTCCATGTTCTAGCTATTGTGAATAGTGCTCCAATGAAAATTGGGGTACATGTGTCTTTTTCAGTTTTGGTTTCCTCAGGATATATGCCTAAGTAGTGGGATTGCTGGGTTATGGGGTGGTTTTATCATTAGTCTTTTAAGGAATCTCCATACTGTTCTCCATAGTGGCTGTATCAATTTCCATTCTCACCAACAGTGCAAGAGGGTTCCCTTTTCTCCACACCTTCTCCAGCATTTATTGTTTGTAGATTTTTTGTTTTAATTTGGCCTCTTTTATTGTTATTTTATTTATTTATTTTCATCTGTCTTTATTCTTTGGCCTGTGTGGGCCTCCCACTGCAGTGGCCTCTCTTGTTGCAGAGCACTGGCTCATAACTGGACTCACTGGGCCGGCCACTCTGCGGCACGTGGGATCTTCCTGGGCCAGGGATCAAACCGGTGCCCCTTGCACTGCGAGGCAGACTCTTTACCCACTGGACCACAAGGGAAGCCTGTAGATTTTTTTTTCTTTTTCACTTTTACAGAATTTGTTTACAGATATGTATAATCCTAGATTAGTCATATGCATATCCCATTTCTCGTTCCCGCCCCATTCCACACCTCCAGGCCATCACATAGACCCTGTGTGAGATCCCTTAACCTACAGCACATTGGCAATAGTTATCCCTTTTACATATGCTAGTGTAGGGCTCCATGTTACTCTTTCCATTATCTCTCACCCACTCTTCCCTCTCCCCAACGTCCGTAAGTCTGTTCTCTATGACTGTTTTTCCATCGATGCTCTCTGCGTGTGTATTTATCAGTACGAACTTACTAGGTTCCATATATATGTGTTAGTGCTCCCCATTCAGTTTTTTTCCTTTTCTCTGTGTCTGTGTCTTCATTGCTGCCCTGCAAATAGATTCATAAGGACTCTCTTTCTAGATTATATATATGCATTAATATACAATATATGTATTTTTTCTGACTTCACTTTCTATAATAGACTCTAGGTTCATCTACTTCATTAGAATTGACTCAAATGTGTTCCTTTTTAATGGCTGAGTAATTGCTTTGCATATACATACCACAACTCATTCATATGTTGATGGACATCTAGTTGCTTCCATGTTCTAGCTATTGTGAATAGTGCTCCAATGAAAATTGGGGTACATGTGTCTTTTTCAGTTTTGGTTTCCTCAGGATATATGCCTAAGTAGTGGGATTGCTGGGTTATGGGGTGGTTTTATCATTAGTCTTTTAAGGAATCTCCATACTGTTCTCCATAGTGGCTGTATCAATTTCCATTCTCACCAACAGTGCAAGAGGGTTCCCTTTTCTCCACACCTTCTCCAGCATTTATTGTTTGTAGATTTTTTGTTTTAATTTGGCCTCTTTTATTGTTATTTTATTTATTTATTTTCATCTGTCTTTATTCTTTGGCCTGTGTGGGCCTCCCACTGCAGTGGCCTCTCTTGTTGCAGAGCACTGGCTCATAACTGGACTCACTGGGCCGGCCACTCTGCGGCACGTGGGATCTTCCTGGGCCAGGGATCAAACCGGTGCCCCTTGCACTGCGAGGCAGACTCTTTACCCACTGGACCACAAGGGAAGCCTGTAGATTTTTTTTTCTTTTTCACTTTTACAGAATTTGTTTACAGATATGTATAATCCTAGATTAGTCATATGCATATCCCATTTCTCGTTCCCGCCCCATTCCACACCTCCAGGCCATCACATAGACCCTGTGTGAGATCCCTTAACCTACAGCACATTGGCAATAGTTATCCCTTTTACATATGCTAGTGTAGGGCTCCATGTTACTCTTTCCATTATCTCTCACCCACTCTTCCCTCTCCCCAATGTCCCTAAGTCTGTTCTCTATGACTGTTTTTCCATCGATGCTCTGCGTGTGTATTTATCAGTATGATCTTACTACATTCCGTATGTATGTGTTAGTATACTAGTCCTTCTGTTTTAGACTTACTTCACTTTGTATAATAGGTTCTATATTCATCCATTTCATTAGGACTGAGTCTTCTGTATTTCTTTTTGTGACTGAGAAGTACTCCATTGTATATATGTACCAGAGCTTCTTTATCTATTCATTCACCGACGGACATCTAGGTTGCTTCCGTGTTCTAGATATTGTGTAGAGTGGGAAACCGTGTAGATTTTTTTGATGGCCATTCTGAGTGGTGTGAAGTGACATCTTATTGTATTTTTGATTTACATTTCTTCAGTAATGAGTAATGCTGAACATCCTTTTCACATGCCTATTGGCCACCTGTGTGTCTTCTTTGGATAAATATCTATTTAGGTCTTCTGCCCATTTTTCAATTGAGTTTTTTGTTGTTGAATTGTATGAGCTTAATATTTTGGAAATTTTCCTTTGTCAGCTGCATTATTTGCAAATATTTTCTCTCATTTGTTAGGTTGCCTTTTCATTGATTTTATGGCTTGCTGTGCAAAAGCTTGTCAATTTGATTAGGTCCCATTTGTTAATTTTTGTTTTTATTTCTCTTGCCTCAGGAGATTGACCTAAGTACACATTTGTATTTTTTATGTCACAGAATGATTTGCCTATGTTCTTTTCAAGGAATTCTGTGGTGCCACAACTTATATTTAAGTCCTTAAGCCATTTCAAGTTTATTTTTGTGCATGGTATGAGGGTGTGCTCTAGCTTCATTGATTTACATGTGCTCTCCAACTTGCTGGACTTGCTGAAGAGACTGTCTTTTTCACGTTGATTATTCTTGCCTCCTTTGTTGAGGTTTAATTAACCATAGTTGTGTGGGTTTATTTCTGGACTCTGTTTTGTTCCATTGATACATATGTCTGTTTTTGTGCCAATACTACACTGTTTCAATTACTGTAGCTTTGTAGTGTTGTCTGAAATCTAGGAGGCTATCCTCCTGCTTTGTTCTTTTTCTTCAGGATTGTTTTTAACAATTTTTAGTCTTTTATGGCTCCAAATGAATTTTAGGATTCTTCTAGTTCTATGAAAAATGTCATGGGTAATTTGATAGGGGTAGCATTAAATCTGTGGATTGTTTTGGTTACTATGACCTTTTTTTTTTTATTTGGCCTCTTTTATTGTTTTTTTTTTTTTTTTTTAAATTCTCTTATTAGTTTCTCTGGCTTTTTTGTTTGTTTTTTTAAATTTTGGCCCCTTTTATTTTTTTTGTTTTTTTTTCCCATCTACCTTTATTCTTTGGCCTGTGTGGGCGGGCCTCCCATCGCAGTGTCCTCTCTCATCAAGAACACTGGCTCTGGGCGCATGCGCTCCAGAGCGCTGGCTCGTAATTGACACACCAGTTCAGCCACTCCACACCACGTGGGATCCTCCTGGGCCAGGGACTGAGCTGGTGCCACTTGCACTGCAAGGCGGACTCTATAGCCACTGGATTACCAGGGAAGCCCTGGTTAATATGACCATTTTAACAATATTAATTTTTCCAATGTATATCTTTCCATTCCTTTGAATCTAGTCCAGTTTCTTTTATTGATGTTTTAGAGTTTCCAGAGTATAACTAAGTCTTTCATCTTCTTGGTCAGATTTAGCCCTAAGGTTTTTTTTTTTTTTTTCATTATTGAATTTTAAAAGGCTTTTTTTTTTTGCACTCTCTTTGTTAGGTTTCATTGTTGATGTAAAGAAAGTCTACTGATTTCTGTATGTTCTTCTGTATATTACTCTGCTACCTTGCCGAATTTATTAGTTCTAGTACTTTTTGGGTAGTCGAGTTTTCTATGTATAGTATTATATCGTCTGCATTTAATGAAAAATTTGCCTCTTCCTCTCCAATCTGGATCCCTTTTACTTTTTTTTTTTCTTACGTGATTGCTATGACTAGGATTTCCAGTGCTAGGTGGAGTAGAAGAGTTGAGAGTAAGCAGATTTGTCCTGTTTCAGATTTTAATGGGAAGAATTTCAGGTTTTTACCATTGAGTATTATATTGGTTGTGGGTTTGTCATGAACTCAGTCATGTATGACCCTTTGTGACCCATGGACAAGCCATGGAATTCTCCAGGCAAGAATATTGGAGTGGGCAGCCTTTCCCTTCTCCAGGCAATGTTCTCAACTCAGCTTAGTACCCAGGTCTCCTGCATTGCAGGCAGATTCTTTACCAGCTGAGCCACAAGGGAATCCCTAGGGGATGTCATAAATAGCTTTTACTGTGTTGAGATATGTTCCCTCTATCCTGACTTTAATAAGAGTTTTTTTTAATCGTGAATGGATGTTGAATTTGTTAACTGCTTTTTCTGCATCTATTGAGATGATTATGTGCTTTTTGTCTTTTCTTTTGTTTATGTGGTATATCATATTGATTTGTGTATGTTGAACCATCCTTGTGAACTTGGGATGAATCCCATTTGGTCATGGTATATGGTCTTTTATATGGCTCGAATTGACACACCAGTTCAGCCACTCCACACCACGTGGGATCCTCCTGGGCCAGGGACTGAGCTGGTGCCACTTGCACTGCAAGGCGGACTCTATAGCCACTGGATTACCAGGGAAGCCCTGGTTAATATGACCATTTTAACAATATTAATTTTTCCAATGTATATCTTTCCATTCCTTTGAATCTAGTCCAGTTTCTTTTATTGATGTTTTAGAGTTTCCAGAGTATAACTAAGTCTTTCATCTTCTTGGTCAGATTTAGCCCTAAGGTTTTTTTTTTTTTTTTCATTATTGAATTTTAAAAGGCTTTTTTTTTTTGCACTCTCTTTGTTAGGTTTCATTGTTGATGTAAAGAAAGTCTACTGATTTCTGTATGTTCTTCTGTATATTACTCTGCTACCTTGCCGAATTTATTAGTTCTAGTACTTTTGGGTAGTCGAGTTTTCTATGTATAGTATTATATCGTCTGCATTTAATGAAAAATTTGCCTCTTCCTCTCCAATCTGGATCCCTTTTACTTTTTTTTTTTCTTACGTGATTGCTATGACTAGGATTTCCAGTGCTAGGTGGAGTAGAAGAGTTGAGAGTAAGCAGATTTGTCCTGTTTCAGATTTTAATGGGAAGAATTTCAGGTTTTTACCATTGAGTATTATATTGGTTGTGGGTTTGTCATGAACTCAGTCATGTATGACCCTTTGTGACCCATGGACAAGCCATGGAATTCTCCAGGCAAGAATATTGGAGTGGGCAGCCTTTCCCTTCTCCAGGCAATGTTCTCAACTCAGCTTAGTACCCAGGTCTCCTGCATTGCAGGCAGATTCTTTACCAGCTGAGCCACAAGGGAATCCCTAGGGGATGTCATAAATAGCTTTTACTGTGTTGAGATATGTTCCCTCTATCCTGACTTTAATAAGAGTTTTTTTTAATCGTGAATGGATGTTGAATTTGTTAACTGCTTTTTCTGCATCTATTGAGATGATTATGTGCTTTTTGTCTTTTCTTTTGTTTATGTGGTATATCATATTGATTTGTGTATGTTGAACCATCCTTGTGAACTTGGGATGAATCCCATTTGGTCATGGTATATGGTCTTTTATATGCGTTGCTGGATTCAGTTGGCTAATATTTTGTTGAGAATTTTGTATTTTTGTATCTCTATTCATCAAAGATACAGGCCTATAATTTTATTTTTTGGTGATGTCTTTGGTTTTGGTATCAGGGTGATATCTTCATAGAATGTCTTTGAGAGTGTTCCCTCCTTTTCAGTTTTTTTGGAAGAGTTTGAGAAGGATGTGTATAAGTTCTTTGTATGTTGGTAGAGTTTGCCTGTGAAGCCATCTGGTCCTGGGCTTTCTTTGGTAGGGAGTTTTTAAACTACCGATTCTGTCTCACTTTCAGTGATCAAATTATCCATCTTTATTGATGCATTTTTGGTGGGCTGTATGTTTCTAGAAACTTGTCCATTCTTCTAGGTTGTTGAATTTGTTGGCCTATAATTGTTCACAATGTTTCCTTATGGTTTTTTGTATTTATGTGGCATCAGTTGTTAAATTTCCTTTTTCATTTCTTTTTTAAAAATTTGTTTTTAATTGAAGAATAATTTGTTTACAATATCGTGTTGGTTTCTGCCATATATCAGCATGCATCAGCCACAGTATACATATGTCCCTTCCTTCTTGAACCTTCCTCCCACCATGCTAGGTGGTCACAGAGCACTGGGTGGAGCTCTCTGAGTCATACAGCAAATTCTCACTGGCCATCTGTTTTACGTATGGTAGAGTAAATGTTTCCATGCTACTTTCTCCATTTGTCCCACTCTCCTCACCTCTCCCCCAGTGTCCACAAGTCTTTTCTGTATCTATGCATCTCCATTGCTGCCCAGTAGAAAGACTCATCAGTAACATCTTTCTAGATTTCATATATATGCATTAATATATGATACTTGTTTTTCTCTTTCTGATTCACTCTGTATAATAGGCTCTGAGTTCATCCACCTCATTAGAACTGACTCAAATGCATTCCTTTTTATGGCTGAGTAATATTCCATTGCATATATGTACCATAACTTTTTTCATGTACCTATTTTTTTCCATACAAATTTTATTTATTATTATTTTTTATAGGGTTTTGTTGTTTACTGCCACACATCAACCCAAATCTGCCATAGGTATACCTATGTCCCCCCTCTCCCGAACCTCGCCCCATTCCCCTTCCCATTCCACCCCTCCAGGTCGCCACAGAGCCCCTGCTTGAGATCCCCTAGTCTCACAGCATATTCCCCTTCCCCACCTCAATGGCCCTACGACTGTTCTCCATGTCCGCCTCTCCATTGCTGCTCTGCGTGTTCATTTATCAACACCATCTTTCTAGATTTCATACACATGTGTCAGTATACAACATTTATCTCTCTCTGACCAAAACTTGACATTTCCTGGAGGAATGCTGAAATCCTGTTTCCTGGATTTTCCTCTGTCCCGCCGTCACCTTGGTCTTCCTCTGTAAGACTGAACACATGCCACAGGTATCCAATTCTTTGCAACCTCATGAATCATAGCCCACCAGGCTCCTTCATCCATAAAATTCTCCAGGCAAGAATACTGGAGTGGGTTGCCATTTCCTTCTCCAGGGTGATATATATGTATTTACTGTCATTTTAAATCTTGTTTTCCCACTGATTTTATATTTCTTCTTGGTCTCTCTTTCCATTTGTTGTTATACTGATTCTCTCTCTCTCTCTTTTGTGAATTTATTGTATGTTGTTAAATTGTGATTAAATATTTTTCAAGTTTGCCAACACTTTCCTATCTCAACTTGCATTATTAGACTGGTGGACATTTAAGTTCAAACATGCTCTAGGGAAAAAATCCTACATTTGCTGATTCTCCTTCCTCACATTTTGATTTTGATCATCCTTTAGCTATTCATTGTGGTTATAAACACTTCCACAAACTTTCTGATTTTTTAAAATATATGTGCTGGCTTATTTAATGATTCACTTTCCAGTTGTGATTTTCTCTTTGCTATAGATTTCTTCTTTTCTATCTAGAGAAGGTCTTTCAAGATTTTCTTTTGGATAGGTTTAGTGTTATTGTATTCTTTTGATTTTTGCTTGTCTGAGGAATTCTTTACCTTTTTTTTCATTTTAAGTGAAATCTTGCTGGGCAGAGTATCCTAGGCTGCAAATTTTCCCTTTCAAGACTTTGAATTTATTATTATTATTTTTTATAGGGTTTTGTTGTTTACTGCCACACATCAACCCAAATCTGCCATAGGTATACCTATGTCCCCCCTCTCCCGAACCTCGCCCCATTCCCCTTCCCATTCCACCCCTCCAGGTCGCCACAGAGCCCCTGCTTGAGATCCCCTAGTCTCACAGCATATTCCCCTTCCCCACCTCAATGGCCCTACGACTGTTCTCCATGTCCGCCTCTCCATTGCTGCTCTGCGTGTTCATTTATCAACACCATCTTTCTAGATTTCATACACATGTGTCAGTATACAACATTTATCTCTCTCTGACCAAAACTTGACATTTCCTGGAGGAATGCTGAAATCCTGTTTCCTGGATTTTCCTCTGTCCCGCCGTCACCTTGGTCTTCCTCTGTAAGACTGAACACATGCCACAGGTATCCAATTCTTTGCAACCTCATGAATCATAGCCCACCAGGCTCCTTCATCCATAAAATTCTCCAGGCAAGAATACTGGAGTGGGTTGCCATTTCCTTCTCCAGGGTGATATATATGTATTTACTGTCATTTTAAATCTTGTTTTCCCACTGATTTTATATTTCTTCTTGGTCTCTCTTTCCATTTGTTGTTATACTGATTCTCTCTCTCTCTCTTTTGTGAATTTATTGTATGTTGTTAAATTGTGATTAAATATTTTTCAAGTTTGCCAACACTTTCCTATCTCAACTTGCATTATTAGACTGGTGGACATTTAAGTTCAAACATGCTCTAGGGAAAAAATCCTACATTTGCTGATTCTCCTTCCTCACATTTTGATTTTGATCATCCTTTAGCTATTCATTGTGGTTATAAACACTTCCACAAACTTTCTGATTTTTTAAAATATATGTGCTGGCTTATTTAATGATTCACTTTCCAGTTGTGATTTTCTCTTTGCTATAGATTTCTTCTTTTCTATCTAGAGAAGGTCTTTCAAGATTTTCTTTTGGATAGGTTTAGTGTTATTGTATTCTTTTGATTTTTGCTTGTCTGAGGAATTCTTTACCTTTTTTTTCATTTTAAGTGAAATCTTGCTGGGCAGAGTATCCTAGGCTGCAAATTTTCCCTTTCAAGACTTTGAATATATCTTGCCACTGCCTTCTGGTCTGCAATGTTTCTGTAGAGAAATTAGCTGATAGTGTTATGGGAGTTCTCTTGTAATTAACTCTGTTGTTTTTTTTTTAAGATTTATTTATGTATTTTGGGGGTGGGTGCGGTGGGGAGGGAGGGGAGCAGGCAGGCCACTTCCATTGGTCTTTCCTTTGTCTATTTTCAGCCATCTTTGTTCTTTGGCTCCTGTGGGCCTCCCATCGCGGTGGCCTCCATTGTCGCAGAGCACCGGCTCTGGGCGCATGCGTTCCAGAGCTCTGGCTCGGTAATTGGACACATGGGTCCAGCCGCTCCAAGGCACGTGGGATCCTAACAAGGCCAGGGATCGAACCGGTGCCCCGTGCACTGCAAGGCGGTGTCCTTACCCACTGGACCACCAGGGGAACCCTAACTGTTTTTCTCTTGCTGCCTTTAGAATCCTCTCTTTATCTCTAACTTTTGCCATTACATTTTTTTTTTTTTTGCAAAATTTTTGTCTACACTGTGTGGCATGTGGGATCTTAGTTCCCCGACCAAGGATTGAATCTGCATGCCTGCATCAGAGGCTCAGAGTCTCAGCCACTGGGACCATCAGGAGGCCTCACCATTTTTATCATAAGTCTTGGTGTGGGTCTGTTTGGATTTATCTTATTTGGGACCCTCTATGCTTCCTGTATCTGTGTATCTATTTCCTCAAATATATTTTTGCTTCCCATTTATCTTTCTTCCTCTTTTGGGATCCCTATTATACATAGATTGGCATGGTTTATATTATCCCTTAAGTCTCTTATATTGCTTTCTTTCTTTTTTTTTTTGGTTTGACTTTCTGTCTGCTGTCCTGACTGTGTGATTTCTATTACTCTATCTTCCAGGTCGCTTCCTTGTTCTTCTGCATTATTCATTCTGCTTTTTCATTGCCTTTAGCTCTGCTTTTGTCTCAAGAAATGAGTTTTCTAATTTTTCCTGGTTCTTCTTTATAGTTTCTAGTTCCTTTTTACAGTACTTTGCATTTCTATTGACAGTCTTTTTTAATCCTTCACTATTTTCATTATCCCCTTTTTGAAATTGGTTTCTGTTAGACTGAAGAAGCCTGTTTCATTGTTCTTTCAAGAGAATTCTCCTGATTTTTTAACTGGGAGTGGTTCTAGTGCTTCTTTGCGGTCCTGGAGGACTATTTATATGTGTGGGTGTCTCTGGGTAGTTTGAGTGGGTTTACTAAACTTAATGGGAGGACTCTTTCTAGGATGGATGCCTATTGGCTCTTTCCTCAGTGTGCGCTGGTTGTTAGGTTGATGTGGTGACTGGTTCCCCATCCTGGGGTTCTGAGTAGTGGTGGCAGCTCAGGTGCACCCCCCCCCTGCCCCCGGAGCATGCAAGGGGAGCAGAGGTGGCTCCTGACTCCTCCTGGAGTCTGAGAGCTTGGTGGTGGTGGCAGCAGCAGGTGACCACTCCCGAAGTCTGAGAAGGAGGTGATGGGAGCTAGTGAGCATTCCCGGTGTCCACGAGGGAGGTGGTAGGGGGTGTGGGACCACTCCTGACCTCTGGACAGATGGTGGTGGAGACTTGGGACTGTCCATGGGCTCCATGCAGGCAGTGTCCTGCTCTCTCTGACTGTGCACATAGGGAAAAGGCTACAGCCCATGTTTCTCCTCTCCCCTCTTACACCCCCCCAAACAATGGTGACTGGTTTCTAAGGCAGCCCAGGCTTCCTCTTAGTATGCCCTCACTTGTGGCCACATCGAATTCCAGCCTCCTCAGGCTATTTCCATATAGTCAAGCCCAGTTCTTACATTGGTTCTAATCTTCAAAGCCCAAGTTCTGGCACCCAGCCCTCACCTGCTATGGGGGTTGCACATCTACTTGGGCTGCCGCAAACCAGGTGCTGCATGCTGCTTCTCCTCCAAGGCTCTGAAGCTTCCTCCTGTCCCAGCTGATCTCCCCACCAGTGAGAGGGCTTCCCAGAGTGCAGGAATAGCTCCTCTTTTACAGTTCCCTCCCAGGAGCACAGATCCAACTTGGTTTTTTTCTTGCTCTCTTGACTTTTCTCCTACCCAGTTTATGTGAAAATTTTCTTGCCATTTCAACAGTCTGAGTCTTCTACCAAAGATCAGTAGATACTCTGAGAATCATTCCACAGGTAGATGTATTAGGTTGGTGTAAAAGTAATTACAATTTTTTTGGACCCTGAGTTTTAAATTGTTATAACTAGACTCAAACACATCTTTACTAATCAAAATAGGCATCATTACAATCAGCATATTTTTGCCAACAAGAAACAAGTTTATTTCTATAGCATAAAAATCCATGCTTTGGAATTCAACGAAGTCTAGGAAAGCATTTTCTGCCTCCTGCTGGTTGTGGAAGCATTTTTCGTGCAAAAAGTTGTCGAGATGTTTGAAGAAGTCATAGTCGTTTGCTGAGAGGTCAGGTGAATATGGTAGATGAGGCAAAATTTTGTAGCCCAATTTGTTCAACTTTTGAAGCATTGGATGTGCAGTGTGCAGACGGGTGTTGTGGAGGAGAATTGGGCCCTTTTTGTTGACCAATGCTGGCTACGAGTGTTGCAGTTTTCGGTGGATCTCATTGATTTGCTCAGCATACTTCTCTGATGTAATGGTTTTGCTGGGATTCGGGAAGCTGTAGTAGATCTGACAGGCAGCAGACCACCAAACAGTCATCATGACCTTTTTTAATTTAAGTCTGGCTTTGGGAACTGCTTTGGAGCTTAATTTCAGTCCAACCACCAAGCTGGTTTTGTAGGTTGCTGTATAAAATCCACTCTTCGTTGCATGTCACAGTCCAACTGAGACATGGTTCATTGTTGTTGCATAGAATAAGAGAAGATGACAGTTCAAGATGGCGATTTTTTGTTTTGTTTTTTCCTTTTCACACACACACACACACATATTTAGTTTCTTTTCATTGAAATATAGTTGATTTACAATGTTGCATTAGTTTCAGGTGTACAGCGAAGTTATTGTCATATATCTTTTACAGAGCTTGTTATTTACAGCTATACATAATCCCGAATCAGTCATAAGTATATCACTGACGCCTTCCCCCTGAACTCCCCTCCCTTTCGCCCACCTTCCCACACACCAGGTTGTTGCATAACTCCCATGTAAGTTCTCTTAGTCTTACAGTTTAATCACAATGTTAATCTCTCTTACATATGATAGTGTGGGTTTCCATGTTACTCTTTCCAAACCTCTCACCCACTCTTCCCTCCCTTCAATGTCCATAGGTCTGTTCTCTATGTCTGTTTCTCCATTGTTGCTCTGTGTGTGTATTTATTGGTATCATTTTACTAGATTCCAAATATGTGTTAATATGCTGTATTCGTCCTTTTCTTTTTGACTTACTTCACTTTGTATAATAGGTTCTAGATTCATCCACCTCATTACAACTGATTCTTCTGCCTTACTTTTTATGGCTGGAAAATATTCCATTGTATATATGTACCATAGCTTCTTTATCCATTCATTTGTCGATGGACATCTAGGTTGTGTCCATGTTCTAGCTATTGTGTAGAATACTGCAATGAACATTGGGGTACAGGTGTCTCTTTCAATTTTGATTTCATCAGGGTATATGCCTAGGAGTGGAGTTACTGGGTCATATGGTGCTTCTATTCTTAGTTTTTTAAGGAATCCCCATACTGTCTTCCATAGTGGCTGTATCAATTTACATTCCCACCAACAATGCAAGAGTATTCCCTTTTCTCTGCACCCTCTCTACCATCTATTACCTGTAGATTTCTTGATGATGGCCTCTGATCATGACCTTTTTTAATTTAAGTCTGGCTTTGGGAACTGCTTTGGAGCTTAATTTCAGTCCAACCACCAAGCTGGTTTTGTAGGTTGCTGTATAAAATCCACTCTTCGTTGCATGTCACAGTCCAACTGAGACATGGTTCATTGTTGTTGCATAGAATAAGAGAAGATGACAGTTCAAGATGGCGATTTTTTGTTTTGTTTTTTCCTTTTCACACACACACACACACATATTTAGTTTCTTTTCATTGAAATATAGTTGATTTACAATGTTGCATTAGTTTCAGGTGTACAGCGAAGTTATTGTCATATATCTTTTACAGAGCTTGTTATTTACAGCTATACATAATCCCGAATCAGTCATAAGTATATCACTGACGCCTTCCCCCTGAACTCCCCTCCCTTTCGCCCACCTTCCCACACACCAGGTTGTTGCATAACTCCCATGTAAGTTCTCTTAGTCTTACAGTTTAATCACAATGTTAATCTCTCTTACATATGATAGTGTGGGTTTCCATGTTACTCTTTCCAAACCTCTCACCCACTCTTCCCTCCCTTCAATGTCCATAGGTCTGTTCTCTATGTCTGTTTCTCCATTGTTGCTCTGTGTGTGTATTTATTGGTATCATTTTACTAGATTCCAAATATGTGTTAATATGCTGTATTCGTCCTTTTCTTTTTGACTTACTTCACTTTGTATAATAGGTTCTAGATTCATCCACCTCATTACAACTGATTCTTCTGCCTTACTTTTTATGGCTGGAAAATATTCCATTGTATATATGTACCATAGCTTCTTTATCCATTCATTTGTCGATGGACATCTAGGTTGTGTCCATGTTCTAGCTATTGTGTAGAATACTGCAATGAACATTGGGGTACAGGTGTCTCTTTCAATTTTGATTTCATCAGGGTATATGCCTAGGAGTGGAGTTACTGGGTCATATGGTGCTTCTATTCTTAGTTTTTTAAGGAATCCCCATACTGTCTTCCATAGTGGCTGTATCAATTTACATTCCCACCAACAATGCAAGAGTATTCCCTTTTCTCTGCACCCTCTCTAGCATTTATTATCTGTAGATTTCTTGATGATGGCCATTCTGACTGGTGTGAGGTGATATCTCATTGTAGTTTTGATTTCCTTTTCTCTAATGATTAGCACTGTTGAGCAACTTTTCATGTGCTTTTTGGCCATCTGTATGTCTTCTTTGGAGAGATGTCTCTTTAAGACATTTTTCCTTTTTTTTTTTTTTTTTTGGCCACTTCTATTGGTCTTTCATTTATTTCCATCTTTGTTCTTTGGCCTGTGTGGGCCTCCCATCACAGCGGCATCTCTTGCTGCAGAGCATCAGCTTGGTAGTTGGACACATTGGTTCAGCTGCTCCGTGGCACATGGGATCTTCCCAGGCCAGGGATTGAACTGGTGCCTCTTGCATTGCAAGGCGGAGTCCTTACCCACTGAACCACCAGGGAAGCCCTTTTTCCCATTTTTGATTTTTTTTTTTTTCAGTGTTGAGTTGTGTGAGCTGCTTGTATATTTTGGAAATTAATTCTTTGTTGATTATTTCATTTGTTGTTATTTTCTCCCATTCTGAGGGTTCTCTGTTTACCTTGTTTGTAGTTTCTTTTGCTGTGCAAAAGCTTTTAAGTTTCATTATGTTCCACATCAAAACAGCAATATTTTTGATTTGTGGTCAGCTCATGAGACATTCATGTACTAAGCCTTTTCACTTTGTCAATTTGCTTCAAATGCCAAACGACAATGGAATAGCTGATAATGAGTTCTTGGACGACTTCTTGTTTAGTTGTAAAAGGATCAGCTCTGACGATGGCTCTCAATTGGTTGTTGTCAACTTCAGATGACTGGTCACTATGCTCCTCATCTTGAAGGCTCTTGTCTCCTTTACAAAACTTTTTAGACCACTACTGCAGTGTATGTTCAGTAGCAGTTCCTGGGGCATGTGTTGTTGATGTTGTGAGTTGTTG
Source organism: Tragulus kanchil (assembly GCA_022376925.1). Classification (NCBI taxonomy): domain Eukaryota; kingdom Metazoa; phylum Chordata; class Mammalia; order Artiodactyla; family Tragulidae; genus Tragulus; species Tragulus kanchil. The sequence goes on along the minus strand of JAIOJX010000029.1, from coordinate 46,608,669 downwards.
CCACTGCTTTATGACCCGTTTTGAATTAGAATAAGAAAATTGCTCAAATTTGCTTTTTGTTCAGCAGAATTTCCATTGTCTAAAATACATATAAACTGTAAGCTTCATTAGCAAAAACTACAAAGCAAGCAACGCACATTAAAATGATGTATAACATAGCTACGTTTATGTAAGAATGTATTCCAATATCAAATGTCAAAGTTCAACAATGCAAAAACTGAAGTTACTTTATTAAGGTTTTTTATTTTGCCTGTAAGTCATCGTTTATTTTTTTTCAGATTTTTTAAAAAAAATTTTATTTTACTTTTTACTTTTACAGAGTTTTGTTGTTTACAGATATGTATGATCCCAGATTAGTCATATGTATATCCCCCCCATCCCACCCTTCCAGGCTGTCACAGAGTGCCCCTGCTGGATCCCCTTTTCCCACAGTGCAATGACAATAGCTATTTTTTTCACATATGATAGTATAGGTTTTCATGATACTTCCTTTATGCCTCCCACTCACTGTTCATTCCCCACAATGTCCATATGTCTTTTCTCCAAGTCTGTTTTTCCATCACTTCACTGTGTGTGTTATCACTATCATCCTACTCGATTTCATATATGTCTGTGTTAGTATATTGTACTTGTCTTTCTCTTTTTTGACTTCACTTTTTATGATAGGTTCTAGATCCAACCACCTCATTAGGATTGATTCTTCTGTATTTCTTTCTACAGCTGAGTAGTATTCCATTACATATATGTACCAGAGCTGCTTTATCCATTCATTTGCCAATGGACATCTAGGTTGCTTCCATGTTCTAGCTATTGTATAGGGTGCTGCAATGAACATTGGGGTACAGGCACTTCTTTCAGTTTTGATTTCATCAGGGTATAAGCCTAATAGTGGAATTGTTGGGTCGTATGGTGCTTCTATTTTTAGTTTTTAAAGGAATCTCCATACCGTTTATTTTTCATTTTTTATAAATCTATAATTTTTTTAAGACAAAAAACAGACAGTGTTGATATGAAGTTTACATTTGAACAAAAGGTTTCACAGAAACCTAACACATGCCTAAAAATTACAGTGGAGTTCTAGATGCAGGTCTAGACGATGTCAAGAACTGATTGATGGATTTCATGAATCAAGACAGCATTTTGGATTTTAGTTAATCTTAGAATCAAAAAATTTGTTTTAAAGTAAACCACTGCCCCAGTATGAAAGTTAAGTCTTTTCCTGAGACTAGGGCTTTTGGAATCATTTCAACTCTTGAACTTGTGCTGTCAGTGACTGAGCCCTGCTACCAATGGTTTCAAAGTTCAACATACAGAGGCTCCAAGAGTTTTCCACCCTATGAGCACGGGCCCTTGGCTTTCCCTACTCGCCTACCTCCTATACCACTCTCTGCCCTTCCCTAAATACTTTAGCCAGTGGCTTGGATGCAGAAGCTGATATAATTTCATAATTGGAAAAGAAAGGGTCTTCTTGTCAATTTCAAGAATTAGCACCTCTAGACAGGGTGGTCTGCCTGTATATGTACTCCAGTCAGACTTTTCCTCGTTAACCAGTTTCTATACCCCAAATGGCAGCTTTAGTAACTTCATAACTGGTTTAGTCCTTTGTTGGGAACAATATTAACCCCAGGCAGGGAATACCTTGGCTTCTAAGTTTCAGGCATTCACAGCTTTTAAAAAGTCTCTCATAGTTCTCATTTAGGTTGCCAGTGACATTTTTTTGAAAGGATTCAATATTCTGGACACAGAACCCAATCATAATTAGCTAATCTTTCATTTGTTTCACTGTTTCCTCAAATTTTAACAAAATGATCCTAACGCATACCCCCTTTTTTCCCACCCCATTCCACCCACCCCAAATAATACACCAGTAATAGCCAAAAACTACGCACATGCTACGTACGCTGTAAAAATGCAGAGTTAACACTATCGGGAAGAAGGCTGTGGGTTGTGGAGATGCTCTTTGAAGATCTACAGTGCCTCTTGCTCTCCCACATCCCATTCTGCAAGTTTTGTCCTTCATAGAAGGTTCTTTGCTTTTCTTAGCAAAGATCAGAATGGGTTGCCTTGGAACACTGACCCTCCTTCCCCTCCACCAGGATGGGTGTGCAAACTATACAGCATGGAACGGCTTTAAAGCACTTGGGCTGCTGTAGGGCACAGAAACTATACTGGCTCTTCAAAGGACATCTTCTCAAGCCACCTTTATGAAAAATTACAGTGGAGTCTAGATCGTAATGTCAAGAACTGATTGTGGAATGAAAAAAGCATTTTGGATTTTAGTTAATCTTAGAATCAAAAATTTGTTTTAAAAACCACTGCCCCAGTATGAAAGTTAAGTCTTTTCCTGAGACTAGGGCTTTTGGAATCATTTCAACTCTTGAACTTGTGCTGTCAGTGACTGAGCCCTGCTACCAATGGTTTCAAAGTTCAACATACAGAGGCTCCAAGAGTTTTCCACCCTATGAGCACGGGCCCTTGGCTTTCCCTACTCGCCTACCTCCTATACCACTCTCTGCCCTTCCCTAAATACTTTAGCCAGTGGCTTGGATGCAGAAGCTGATATAATTTCATAATTGGAAAAGAAAGGGTCTTCTTGTCAATTTCAAGAATTAGCACCTCTAGACAGGGTGGTCTGCCTGTATATGTACTCCAGTCAGACTTTTCCTCGTTAACCAGTTTCTATACCCCAAATGGCAGCTTTAGTAACTTCATAACTGGTTTAGTCCTTTGTTGGGAACAATATTAACCCCAGGCAGGGAATACCTTGGCTTCTAAGTTTCAGGCATTCACAGCTTTTAAAAAGTCTCTCATAGTTCTCATTTAGGTTGCCAGTGACATTTTTTTGAAAGGATTCAATATTCTGGACACAGAACCCAATCATAATTAGCTAATCTTTCATTTGTTTCACTGTTTCCTCAAATTTTAACAAAAATGATCCTAACGCATACCCCTTCTTTCCCACCCCATTCCACCCACCCCAAATAATACACCAGTAATAGCCAAAAACTACGCACATGCTACGTACGCTGTAAAAATGCAGAGTTAACACTATCGGGAAGAAGGCTGTGGGTTGTGGAGATGCTCTTTGAAGATCTACAGTGCCTCTTGCTCTCCCACATCCCATTCTGCAAGTTTTGTCCTTCATAGAAGGTTCTTTGCTTTTCTTAGCAAAGATCAGAATGGGTTGCCTTGGAACACTGACCCTCCTTCCCCTCCACCAGGATGGGTGTGCAAACTATACAGCATGGAACGGCTTTAAAGCACTTGGGCTGCTGTAGGGCACAGAAACTATACTGGCTCTTCAAAGGACATCTTCTCAAGCCACCTTTATGGTGTCAAGACAAGTAAAACTCCTTCTTTCCCCACTTGAAACCCACAGTCAGAGTAACAGGGGCTGGTATTCAAGAATCTTAGTTCTTGTCATCCTTTTTGTTGTCATCCTCTGAGGGGTGGGAATGCCACATCAGCCTTTCCTCACAGAAGGATATAACGACCTGTGGGCACTTGACATTGGCTTCCTTGGCAGGGACCGGGTCAGCCTCATCAGAGTTTTTCCATTTCATCAGGAACATGAGTTCTCCACTGGAGTCTGTAGCTCCAATAATCTGCTCTGGTTCCAAACCCCGGGCAAAGCCTCTTGGCTTTTCTGACTCTTCTTTTTTCTTCTTTGGTTTACTCTCCTCCCCTTTATCTTCCGAATCAGAATCAGCTTTGTGCTTGCCTCCCTCTGATTTGTCTGTCTCGTGTGCCGTTTTCTGTGACTGCGGAAACTTGGCAATGAGGTCTGGGCAATCCAGGTTCTCTTCCGGCTCCCATGTGTTGTCTTCATCTGAAAAGCCCTTCCACTTGAGGAGATACTCCACTTTGCCCTTTACTACTCAGCAGTCGAGAACTTTTTCCACCACGTATTCTTCTTCCTCTTCTTCTAGCACCTCCTCCACTTTCTTCTTGTTTTGTTTTTTCCCCATAGTGCCTGCCAGCTTTCTGGTATAAAGGGTGACACTGGGTTTTACAAGCGAGTCTTTTGATGCTTGGTCTGAAATCTCTTTTTGGACAGTAGTTCACATCCTTGAAAGTTTTGAGTCTTCTGAAAGCTTTCTCCTACTTCTCAGTGTTGAGATTCCATTTATTTTTCATCCACCTTTATTCTTTGGCATATGTGGGCCTCCCATCGCAGTGGCCTCTCTCATTGCAGAACCCCGGCTCTGGGTGCATGAGCTCCAGAGCGCTGGCTTGTAATTGGACACACAGATCCAGCTGCTCTGCAGCATGTGGGATCTTCCCTGGGCCAGGGATCGAACCAGTGCCCCTTGCAGTGCAAGGCAGACTCTTTACCCACCGGACCACCAGAGAAGTCCCTGAAGTTACTTTTTAATGGCTTTGTGGGAGAAGGTGAGCTTTCCATTCTACTGCTCTGCCATCTTGATCACTCTCTGCTTGTTGCTTCTTTTCTCATGGGGTCACTGGTGCCTCCAGCGTATGCCTAGGAGACACTGGGGTGTATGCTTTCAAGTATGTAGACAAGTAAACCTGAGCCATCCACACACTCTCACTCAAGAGACAAATAAATGAGGGACTGGTGTCCAGAGTCAATTTGCTGTTGGGGCCAAGTGTCAGTATAGGGCCATTGGGGACTGACATTTGGGCTGAGTCATGTGGAGAGAAAAGTTGCTTGAGCCGTGGCATTAGGGCCTGGATTTTGTCCTTATTCATTATTCATCTACATAATAATTACTCACTAGAGACATGGTCCTGAGCAAAATGTATGGTCCCTGCCCTCATGAAGCTTAGATTCTGATGGGGCCAGGTATTTAATATCTGTACATATGAAAGCATTATTGTCAACTGTTATGAGTGCTGTAAGGAAAATGTGTACATGGTAAGGAGGACTGTCTACCAGAGGTAGGTTAAACTCTTCATCTGAAAAGCCCTTCCACTTGAGGAGATACTCCACTTTGCCCTTTACTACTCAGCAGTCGAGAACTTTTTCCACCACGTATTCTTCTTCCTCTTCTTCTAGCACCTCCTCCACTTTCTTCTTGTTTTGTTTTTTCCCCATAGTGCCTGCCAGCTTTCTGGTATAAAGGGTGACACTGGGTTTTACAAGCGAGTCTTTTGATGCTTGGTCTGAAATCTCTTTTTGGACAGTAGTTCACATCCTTGAAAGTTTTGAGTCTTCTGAAAGCTTTCTCCTACTTCTCAGTGTTGAGATTCCATTTATTTTTCATCCACCTTTATTCTTTGGCATATGTGGGCCTCCCATCGCAGTGGCCTCTCTCATTGCAGAACCCCGGCTCTGGGTGCATGAGCTCCAGAGCGCTGGCTTGTAATTGGACACACAGATCCAGCTGCTCTGCAGCATGTGGGATCTTCCCTGGGCCAGGGATCGAACCAGTGCCCCTTGCAGTGCAAGGCAGACTCTTTACCCACCGGACCACCAGAGAAGTCCCTGAAGTTACTTTTTAATGGCTTTGTGGGAGAAGGTGAGCTTTCCATTCTACTGCTCTGCCATCTTGATCACTCTCTGCTTGTTGCTTCTTTTCTCATGGGGTCACTGGTGCCTCCAGCGTATGCCTAGGAGACACTGGGGTGTATGCTTTCAAGTATGTAGACAAGTAAACCTGAGCCATCCACACACTCTCACTCAAGAGACAAATAAATGAGGGACTGGTGTCCAGAGTCAATTTGCTGTTGGGGCCAAGTGTCAGTATAGGGCCATTGGGGACTGACATTTGGGCTGAGTCATGTGGAGAGAAAAGTTGCTTGAGCCGTGGCATTAGGGCCTGGATTTTGTCCTTATTCATTATTCATCTACATAATAATTACTCACTAGAGACATGGTCCTGAGCAAAATGTATGGTCCCTGCCCTCATGAAGCTTAGATTCTGATGGGGCCAGGTATTTAATATCTGTACATATGAAAGCATTATTGTCAACTGTTATGAGTGCTGTAAGGAAAATGTGTACATGGTAAGGAGGACTGTCTACCATAGGAAGGTAGGTTTAAGCTGAGACCTGAAGGATAAATGTGAGATACTTAAGTAAGAAAGGTGGGATTGCATGGAGAGTAAGGGCTCTGTGAGTGGGACAGTCAAGGTGAGTTCAAGAGGCCAAATGGAAGCTGGTGGCTGGAGTGTTGAGAGCAAGGGGCCATAGTGGGAGGTAGAATGGGAGAGAGAAGCTGGAGCCAGACCATGCAGGGCCATGCAGGCTGGAGAGGAAATGTGGGCTTTGCCTAAGAGCAGTGGGTCGTACTGAAGGTTTTAAGTAGAAGGTGAGTGACCCTGCCTCCTGATAGAGAATGGATTGTCCAGGGGCCAGAATGTAAGTAGGAAAGCCAGTTAGGGATGAGTGCAGGTGTCCAGATGAGAAACGGTGGTGGCTTGGCCCAGTGGTGGAGGTGAAGATGCAGAGAGATCCGTTAATTCAAGAGGCATTACAGAAATGGAGTCAAGGACTTTGCTGTTGGTCCAGGGGTTAAGACGACAGGCCTCCATGGCAGGGGGCATGTGTTTGATCCCTGGTCGGGGAAGTAAGATCCTGCATGAAACATGGTGTGGCCAAAAAAATAGAATCCCTGGGACTGTTGGGGTGAGGTGTTGGGCTTGTGGTGTAAGCAGAAGGGAGGTGCTGAGGGCAGCTTCCAGGTGTCTGGCTTGCCCCGTGGGATGGCTGGCTGGATGAAGTTGCCACTCTTTTAAATAGGGAAAGTCAGGTTTTGTGCAGAAAATCGCTATCCCAGATTTGGATGGTTGAGTTTTCAGTGTTCATTGCTGTTGTTCTGTCGCTCAGTCTTGTCTGACTCTTTGCGAGCCCATGGACCACAGCACGCCAGGCTTCCCTGCCGGTCACTATCTCCTGGTGTTTGCTCAAACTCATGTCCATTGCTGTCACCCTCCTCTCCTTTTGCCCTCAATAGTTTCCAGCATAAGAGTCTTTTTCCAATGAATTGGCTCTTCCCATCAGGTGGTCAAAGTATTGGAGCTTCATTTGTAATGATATTGAAATGTCTGAGAGGAAACATCAAGGTTGCAGTTGGCTATTTTAGTCCAGTGCTCAAGGCAGACAGTTAACCAGAGAGATATCTGAGAGTCACGTGGTCATAGGAACCACTGGGATGAGAGAGATGGCCTGAGGGGAGGGTCTAAGTGAGAAGGGATCACCCAGCTGAGCAGAGTGCCCAGAGCCCACTTCCTTCCTTCCTGTGCATCCTGGGCTGTGTGCACCTGCTCACCTTGGGGGTCTGGAACCCAGAGGGGTAGGTTCCCGCCTCTGGAGGTCTTCCAGATACTGGGGGGTAGGTTCCTTCAATGCAGAGGCTGTGGCTGAAGAAGGCCAGTGGTCCTGTCTCCCTTTCTCAATGACTTTTGTCAGCCTCTATGTGACTTGATGTCTAGACATTCCCAGAGTCTATCTCTACTGGGAGTTGGCTCCCTAACCCTGCCAGGAGCACCAGCTGTAAATACTTCTGGACCTTGAAGGCCATGGGGCGGGGGAAACGTGATGGCTTGGCCCAGTGGTGGAGGTGAAGATGCAGAGAGATCCGTTAATTCAAGAGGCATTACAGAAATGGAGTCAAGGACTTTGCTGTTGGTCCAGGGGTTAAGACGACAGGCCTCCATGGCAGGGGGCATGTGTTTGATCCCTGGTCGGGGAAGTAAGATCCTGCATGAAACATGGTGTGGCCAAAAAAATAGAATCCCTGGGACTGTTGGGGTGAGGTGTTGGGCTTGTGGTGTAAGCAGAAGGGAGGTGCTGAGGGCAGCTTCCAGGTGTCTGGCTTGCCCCGTGGGATGGCTGGCTGGATGAAGTTGCCACTCTTTTAAATAGGGAAAGTCAGGTTTTGTGCAGAAAATCGCTATCCCAGATTTGGATGGTTGAGTTTTCAGTGTTCATTGCTGTTGTTCTGTCGCTCAGTCTTGTCTGACTCTTTGCGAGCCCATGGACCACAGCACGCCAGGCTTCCCTGCCGGTCACTATCTCCTGGTGTTTGCTCAAACTCATGTCCATTGCTGTCACCCTCCTCTCCTTTTGCCCTCAATAGTTTCCAGCATAAGAGTCTTTTTCCAATGAATTGGCTCTTCCCATCAGGTGGTCAAAGTATTGGAGCTTCATTTGTAATGATATTGAAATGTCTGAGAGGAAACATCAAGGTTGCAGTTGGCTATTTTAGTCCAGTGCTCAAGGCAGACAGTTAACCAGAGAGATATCTGAGAGTCACGTGGTCATAGGAACCACTGGGATGAGAGAGATGGCCTGAGGGGAGGGTCTAAGTGAGAAGGGATCACCCAGCTGAGCAGAGTGCCCAGAGCCCACTTCCTTCCTTCCTGTGCATCCTGGGCTGTGTGCACCTGCTCACCTTGGGGGTCTGGAACCCAGAGGGGTAGGTTCCCGCCTCTGGAGGTCTTCCAGATACTGGGGGGTAGGTTCCTTCAATGCAGAGGCTGTGGCTGAAGAAGGCCAGTGGTCCTGTCTCCCTTTCTCAATGACTTTTGTCAGCCTCTATGTGACTTGATGTCTAGACATTCCCAGAGTCTATCTCTACTGGGAGTTGGCTCCCTAACCCTGCCAGGAGCACCAGCTGTAAATACTTCTGGACCTTGAAGGCCAGAGTTCAGGGCTCTCTGAGAGTCCATATGCTGCCATGGTGACTCATCTGGGCTGCTCCAGTGAGGGCCATCCAGGCTTCAGTCCCAGCGAGAGGACTCGGTGGTTTTCTCTGGGGAGGAAGGAGGATGAAGCTGTTTGCTCACACAGGGTGACCCTGGTCATTCCCACTCATCATTTTAGGTGACTGTGGCTACTCTGGAGATGATACCATTTTGTTTATGGGGAAAACTGTTAGTGTTCAGAAAAGTAAATTTCTTGGCTGGGTTGAAGATACTCTTTTTCCTTTATTCATTGTTATGAATTGCAATCAAAGACAGTTTAATGGTGAAATTGCTATAAAATGGTGGAGAAAACATTTCTTTGGGTATTAGTTTTGTTTTAGTAAATTACAAAGTAGTGATTTAACTTGCCACCTTCAGGATTATTTCTGCCTCTCAATGGGGTAATATAATCAGCAAGATCTACAATGGCCTTCATTTTCTGGAGAACACAGATAAATAATCTCTCAACATGCTCTTGAGCAAGCTAAATTACCTGTGACTTTTGATCTCCCCCAAGAGGATGTCACTTTCAGCGGGTGGCTGGGAAGAGGGAGATGCTACAGTTTTCTGGGGAGCTTGCTGCCAAGGGGACAGAGAGCTACAGATGGAAGTTAGGAGCCTAGGAGAAGGCCTCCCAGAGGGACTCTGCAAGTGGACGTGTGCACAGGGGATCCTAATGGCTCTGATGTGCCAAGGCTGGCAGATTCACAGGTGCATGGGTTTCCGGAGAAATGGGACGAGGCTGCGATTAAAGAGTAGGGACCCCGAATAAATGAGGAGCTCGGGATGAACATACATCCACTCTGATACATAAGTTAGATAGTCAGCAAGGATGTACTGGGTAGAACAGGGAACTCTACTTGATAGTTTGTGATAAGCTACATGAGAAAAGAATCTAAAAAAGAATGAATACATGTGTATGCAAAACGGAATCACTTTGTTGTACCTGCGCAACTAACATAACATTGTAAATCAACTGTGTTCCAATGAAATTTAAAGAGTGGGGACCCAGACAGCCCATTGGTGGCACAGGTTCTTATTACACTGTAAGGTTCCCACCTGGTTATAAGCATTTTCTGAGTCCTTACTGTGTGCCAGTCGCCTGTTTGTTGGGCACTGTTTTGACTACAGGACCCATATCTGCACTTTGTCAGGGACAGAGTATGGAGGGACATCTGAAGTAACAGAAGTACCATTCACAGGGAAAAATGGAGGTGGAGCTATTGTTCTGCCTGGACTTGTCTTGTAAGGCTTTGCTGAGTTGAGCTCTGGTAGAGCCTTGAAGGCTCTAAGGACGTTTCTGAGAGCAGTGTGGGCAGAGGCACTGAGGTGGGAAGGCTCTGAGCTAGCTGAAGGTGCCTGCAGGCCATGCTCTTCAGGGATAAGAGGAAGGTGGGACCGGTTGGTGAGGGCACCTCTTCCTGGGCCTGCCTTGGCGGTGAGATGGCTCTGGGACCTTGAAGGAGACCCTTGGAGAGCCCTCTCCTCTGCCCAGTCCCTCTGTTTAGAGGGGCTGCCAGTGGGAAAGGGTGGGAAGGGAGAGGGCAGCGGCATAGACGGTGGGTGGTCTGGGGTCCACTCTGTTGCATCACTGTTGTTGATGTCGTATATGACTGGCAGAGGCGCTCAGCCTCTCTGAGCCTCAGTTTCTTCATCTTGTGTATTGGGAGTGTGGAGTCTTAGCCACTGGACCACCAGGGAAGCCCCTCTTCGTCCTGTGAATGAGACAGTCTTTCCTATATCATAGAGGGCTGGGTGGGAGATGGTCTCAGAGAAGCCATGAGACCCACGTATGTAAGCATTGAGGAATCTGTCCTGGGGACCAATATGTCTTTCTCCAGCCTGATTGGCTAATCCCGAAGAAGAGAGAATTCACCTGAAGAGAAAAGATAGAATCTGATAAGGGATAAAGCTGGATGAGAGATGGGCTGGCTGGATTTCCTCCTGGAATCCCCATCTCTCAGAAAGTCGGGAAGGCCCTGAACTCTGAGAGAGCCGTGATGACAGGTCTCACTTCCATCAGCTGGAAGGATTCCCTTGGGGTGTATGCAAACGGAATCACTTTGTTGTACCTAACTAACATAACATTGTAAATCAACTGTGTTCCAATGAAATTTAAAGAGTGGGGACCCAGACAGCCCATTGGTGGCACAGGTTCTTATTACACTGTAAGGTTCCCACCTGGTTATAAGCATTTTCTGAGTCCTTACTGTGTGCCAGTCGCCTGTTTGTTGGGCACTGTTTTGACTACAGGACCCATATCTGCACTTTGTCAGGGACAGAGTATGGAGGGACATCTGAAGTAACAGAAGTACCATTCACAGGGAAAAATGGAGGTGGAGCTATTGTTCTGCCTGGACTTGTCTTGTAAGGCTTTGCTGAGTTGAGCTCTGGTAGAGCCTTGAAGGCTCTAAGGACGTTTCTGAGAGCAGTGTGGGCAGAGGCACTGAGGTGGGAAGGCTCTGAGCTAGCTGAAGGTGCCTGCAGGCCATGCTCTTCAGGGATAAGAGGAAGGTGGGACCGGTTGGTGAGGGCACCTCTTCCTGGGCCTGCCTTGGCGGTGAGATGGCTCTGGGACCTTGAAGGAGACCCTTGGAGAGCCCTCTCCTCTGCCCAGTCCCTCTGTTTAGAGGGGCTGCCAGTGGGAAAGGGTGGGAAGGGAGAGGGCAGCGGCATAGACGGTGGGTGGTCTGGGGTCCACTCTGTTGCATCACTGTTGTTGATGTCGTATATGACTGGCAGAGGCGCTCAGCCTCTCTGAGCCTCAGTTTCTTCATCTTGTGTATTGGGAGTGTGGAGTCTTAGCCACTGGACCACCAGGGAAGCCCCTCTTCGTCCTGTGAATGAGACAGTCTTTCCTATATCATAGAGGGCTGGGTGGGAGATGGTCTCAGAGAAGCCATGAGACCCACGTATGTAAGCATTGAGGAATCTGTCCTGGGGACCAATATGTCTTTCTCCAGCCTCATTGGCTAATCCCGAAGAAGAGAGAATTCACCTGAAGAGAAAAGATAGAATCTGATAAGGGATAAAGCTGGATGAGAGATGGGCTGGCTGGATTTCCTCCTGGAATCCCCATCTCTCAGAAAGTCGGGAAGGCCCTGAACTCTGAGAGAGCCGTGATGACAGGTCTCACTTCCATCAGCTGGAAGGATTCCCTTGGGGGCCTCTAGGAATGGGAACAACCTTCTTGGGAGCCCAGTTATGTAACACAAGGTGGTTAGATGAGTGTGGAGGAGGTCGGTCTGGTGACTGCAGGGCCTGGGTTTTATAGAGAAGGTGTGCTGGCCTGAGGCTGGACCTCCATTGCTCAGGACAGTGGAGGAGGGGCTGTGAGGGCTTACAGTGCCCTTTGTCTTCCTGTCCTTCCTGTCACTTGCTCAGCTAGTCCTCGGAGCAACAGTTTAGCAAACACTTAGCAAATAGCTATTTGAAAAGGCCCCAGAAGATCAGGGGGTGGCCTCATGTCTGGGTCTGGCCTTAAAATCTGGTAGCTGCTAGTTGTGTGTGGTATTCGTACTGAGCACTTGAAATATGCCTCTTCTGAACTGAGATGTTCTCTAAGAATAAAATACACACTGGGTTTTGAAGTTTTCGTACCAAAAAGAAAAAAAATGTGAACTTTATATCGAATACATGAGGAAATAATTTTTTAAAAAAAATTTTGGCCTCTTTTATTGGTTATTTATTTATTTATTTTCATCCATCTTTATTCTTTGGCCTGTGTGGGCCTCCCATTGCAGTGGCCTCTCTCGTTGCAGAGTACCAGCTCTGGGTGCATGTGCTCCAGAGCACTGGCTCTTAATTGGACATGTGGGTACAGTGGCTCCATGGCACATGGGGTCTTCTCTGGCCAGGGATTGAACCAGCACCCCTTGCATTGCAAGATGAACTCTTTATCCACTGGACCACCAGGGAAGCCCCCTGGCACAAATCTTGCATGCGGGAAGCTGGTTGGATAGATGGGCGAGTGGATGTGGGGTAACATGGTTTTTTGAAGGCATAAATGAACCTGGAGATTCAAAACATTGCAGCTGAATGAATGGTTGACTGGATGGAACTCGGAGAGATGGACAGGTAGAGTGTTGGGTGGAAAGATGGATGACTCAATGAGGGGATGAAAGAGGATGGTGATTCTGTGGATGGATAGCTGAAAGGAGGCTGGGTGGATGGATGCATACATAGGTGGAGTAGGTAAAAGCAAGATGGAGGATGAGGTGGATGGATAACTGGGTGGTGGCTGATGGAAGATGAAGGGAGGATGGGTGAAGGGGCTCATTCCACCCCAAGCCATGGTCATAGCATGTTGAGGACACTGAACCATAGGCTCCGCACATGGCACATTTCTCTCCCCTAGCTGTTTTGCACAGATATGTCTGGAAACCTTCCAGGCTTTCCTTGGATTCTCCAGAGAGTTCTCATTGCTGTGGCTATGCTAATTAAGTCTCTCCACCTAATTAGAACTGTCAGTTCCCTGGTGCGCCACCTTGTCAGTTGTGGGGGACAGGCAGTGATGCAAATGTTAGACTGTGTGAAGGGAATTCTTTTCTTTTTAACACCCAGAACATTTTTTATTGGGTTATAGCCAATCAACAGTGTTGTGATAGTTTCAGGTGAACAGTGAAGGGACTCAGCCAAACATACACATGTATCCATTCTCCCCCAAACCCCACTCCCATCCAGGCTGGCACATAACATTGAGCAGAGTTCCATGTGCTATACAATAGAGTTTTGTTTTTTATCCGTTTTAAATATAGCAGTGTGTACATGACCTTCCCAAAGTCCTTAACTATTCCCTTTCCCCTGCAACTGTGAATTCATTTTCCAAGTGTCAATTTATAAGGGATGTCATATGATATGTCTACTCTGTCTGACTTACTTCATTCAGTATGACACTCTCTAGGTCTATCAATGTTGTGGCAAATGGCCTTATTTCATTCTTTTTAATGGTGGAGTAATACTCCATTATATATATGTACCATATCTGCTTTATCCATTCCTCTGTCGATGGACATTTAGGTTGTTTCCTCGTCTTGGCTATTGTAAACAGTGCTGCGATGAACACTGGGGTGTGTGCATCTTCTCAGGCCATGTTTTTCTTGGATATATGCCCAGGAGTGGGATTGAAGGGTCATATGGTAGCTCTATGTTTAGTTTTTTAAGGAGTCTCCACACAGTTCTCCATACTGGCTGTACCAATTGTGTGTGGGGAATTCTTTAAGACAGGACAGTCACCTTTCTATACAGACTACGCAGGACTTTCCAGATAACATGGGATCAAGTGTGTGACTGAGAAGAGGGAGCAGGAAGTGTCTGAAATGATTCTGAAATGACAAGAGAGACATAAAGTTCAGGACATTATTATTGACCAATGTGGGAATGTTCACACACAGGAGATGTGAACTTTCCAGAAAGTACCTTCTCAGATAGCCCAGTCTCCCCTCTCAGCAGTCCCAGGAAGCACAGAGAAAGCCTCTCTCCTTTTGGGAAAATGTGACTTTTGAGAAGAAAGGATTCTCTTCCTGTTTCTGGGTTTGAATCGTCTCTCTGGAGGGATGTGTGCTGAGATTGGAAGCTCTTTGTCTCCCTAGTGATGGGGCGCTTTGAGTGTGGCGAGAAGGGGCAGAGACTAGACTGCTCCATCCTGGCTGGGCTACCTCACTGCTCAGGAGAATCAGCACAGACCTGCCAGGGTCTGGTCCTTTCGAAGTTCTGAATTTTCTGCATTGGCAAAGACTTTAACCATCCTGATCAGCAGTCAACTCATCTTCATTAACTGAACTACATTTCAAACAGGATTCCTGGAGAGGATCTGTTGCAAATGGAGCAGAGGAGGATGGGGCTTTCCTGCACACTGCAGCTCACTCGGCACTCTGGGGAGCTGTGGGAATGTGTGCTCACCAGCAGCGCTTTCCTCAGAAAATGCACAAACGCTCCTGGTGCTCTCTTTCCTTTAGAATTTAGGATCACAATCACTAAATCTCATCCTCTATACTCCATCCAAGTAGTGCATGGACCATTCCCTGCCCCAGTGAAATCAGAAAAAGAAAACTAGACCGCATTTCATGAAGACAGTCTCAGTACAGTTAAGCATCTGAAAGAAAAGCACAGTCTCTCCAAACCTTGCTGGGGATAATGAACAGCTTTTCTGAGCTTAATGGGAACATCAACAAGGAGTTGGCAGCAAATTTCCTAAATGTTCTCTTTTATTTGTTTATGTCCTTGTAGATTGGGTCTTCTAGTGGTTCAGATCTCTGCTTTCTCTTCAAAATGCCTGTTCTCCAGATTGTCTTACTTCCTTCACGGTTCCTTCTAGCTCTGGCCAAGGCCTTTTAAGTACCTCCCAGATCTAATATTTTTCTTTTTTTAAAAATTATTTAATTTTATTTAAAAAATTCTTTTACAGAATTTTGTTGTTCACAGACATGTATGTTCCCAGATCAGTCATATGCATTTTTCTTTTTCTTCCAGTAAACACAATCCATTCTTTTCCTAAATTTTTGTTGGAGTATAAGTGCTTTACAATATTGTTTGTTTCTATCGTGTAGATAAGTGAATCAGCTGTATATATCTCCCCTCTTTTTAAGAATTCCTTCTCATTTAGGTCACCACAGAGCACTGAGTAGAGTTCCCTGTGCTATAAGGCAGGTTCTTATTAGTTATCCATTTTATACATAGTAGTGTATATATGTCAATTCCAGTATCCCAATTCACTACCTGTTGACCCTGGTATCCATGTCTATTCCCTGCATCAGTGTTACTATTTCTACTTTGCAAATAAGTTTTTCTGTATCATTTTCTAGATTCCATATATAAGCAATATTATGTATTTGTTTTTCTTTCTGACAAACTTCACAGTGTATGACAGTCTCTAGATCCATTCCCCATCTCTACAAATTGCACAGTTTTGTTCCTTTTTATGACTGAGCAATACTCCATAAGACAAGTCTATTCTTACATAGTTACCTTCAGGCTCTCCTCATTCCCATCCTTCTCTGGTCTCCCACCCTGACTGGTCCAATGAAGAAAGCTCACTGTCCAGATTGGTTTGGCCACATTTTCTGGGAATGATTTTGGCCTGGCTGTGCAGCTAAGGTACAAGGTTCAGCCTCTGGGAGGGTAAAAGTGGACAGGAAAGAAGTCAGGGCTGCTGAGAGTGAGGTACCCTCAGGTTGCCAATGGCATCATGAAACCACTTTTAGAAATGTGCTAGTAACAGCGTCTTTGGTTCTGAGGAACACAAGCCCACTCAAACTAATTAATGGCAAAAAGTTTTTATTTATTATTATTATTTTTTTTATTTTTATTTTTTAAAAGATTTATGTATTTATTTATTTTGGGTGGGGGTCGGGTTGGGGAGGGAGGGGAGCGGGCGGGCCACTTCTATTGGTCTTTCATTTCTCTACTTTCATCCGTCTTTGTTCTTTGGCTCCTGTGGGCCTCCCATCGCGGGGGAGTCTGTCGCTGCAGAGCGCCGGCTCTGGGCGCATGCGCTCCAGAGCTCCGGCTTGGCGATTGGACACATCAGTCCAGCCGCTCTGCGGCACGTGGGATCTTCCCAGGCCAGGGCTTGAACCGGCGCCCCTTGCAGTGCAAGGTGGTGTCCTTACCCACTGGACCACCAGGGGAAGCCCGGCAAAAAGTTTTTATAATGACACAGAAATTTAGTCCACAACCCAACGAGGAGGAAGCCAAGACTCAAGAATGGGCTGAGATGAGAATCTAGAAAGTTGCCTGCTCTCTTCCTCTCCCTTTTCCCCATTCAGCCTCCTCTTCTTTCCCCTCCGCTGGCTTCTCTCGCTGGGTACAGTTTCAGTCACACAAGGAAGTTAGCACTAACATTTTGAGTTCAAATACCTGGGCAAGATTCTCATCGAGTCAGCTTGGCTCATATGGTCTCCCTAGGCTGGTCAACTGTGCTCAGGAGGTAGGGGTCATGAGGCACAAGCATGGCTGGCCAGGACCCACTCCTGTGGTTTGGAAAGGCAAATTCTCAGGGAAGGTGGGCTGACTCATGGGCTGTGCAGACTCCCCAAGGTGTTTACCACAGAGGGTACTTGGTGGATAAACAAAAATGGGAGAGGGGCTTCCCTGGTGGTCCAATGGATAAAGAGTCCACTTTGCAGTACAAAGGGTGCCCGTTTGATCCCTGGCCTGGGAAGATCCTACATTGCCACAGAGTGGCTCGACTGGTGTGTCAAATTACGAGCCAGTGCTCTGGAATGCATGCGCCTAGAGCAGCGCTCTGCAAGGAGAGAGGCCACTGAATGGGAGGCCCACACAGGCCAAAGAATAAAGATGGGTGAAAATAAATTAAAAAAAAAAACAGTAAAAGGGCTTCCCCTGGTGGTCCAGTGGATAAGGACACCACCTTGCACTGCAAGGGGCGCTGGTTCGATCCCTGGCCTGGGAAGATCCCACGTGCCATGGAGAGGCTGGACTGATGTGTCCAATCACCGAGCCAGAGCTCTGGAGCGCATGCGCCCAGAGCTGGCGCTCTGCGACAACAGATGCCACCGCGATGGGAGGCCCGCAGGAGCCAAAGAACAAAGACGGATGAAAACAGACAAATGAAAGACCAATAGAAGTGGCCCGCCTGCTCCCCTCCCTCCCCAACCCGACCCCCACCCAAAAATAAATAAATAAATAAATCTTTAAAAAAAAAAAAACCCAATAAAAGAGACCAAAAATTTTTTTAAAAATGGCAGAAATACTTATGAGACTTGTTGTTATTAACATGGCTGTGATCAAACTATACATGATCTTGCTCTGTTGCATTATAGGTTTAGTAGTTTTCCATATTATATACATTTTACAAACTTCAACCAGATTTATTATAAATTAGTAATTTTCTCACTGGGGGACATTGAACTGGTTAAAGTTTCTTTCAACGATTATTAATGACACAGCAATGGTCATCTCTGCATATAAGGGTCTTTCTAGGTTTTGAATTACTTTCTTTGAAGTGGATTGCTAGCTGGAGAATGAGAAGTTCAGGCTCCTGTTTGCAAATGAGAGAATCTATGGGATATATTTAAGCAGAAAGAAATCTTTACACAAGATAGTGGACATTCCTTGAGGGGGTTGGCATGATGATGCAGACGGCTTGACTTGGCCATGACTGCCAGGAACAGTGCAGCTAGAATCCGTGCTCTGCCCCATTGTAGGACTTCCTGTAAGAGTGAAACTGCTGCCACTTCCTGCTGCTTGGCTCCAGTGACACCCAGGTTCTAGGCTCCAGAAGCTCAGCCACTGATTCTCAAGGAGCACCAGGTACCTCCAACAGCACACTACTAGAAAGCAGAGCCCTTTGCATGTGATTATCATGTCATCTGTCCCTTCTGAATCTAGTCTCATATGGATGGACCATGTGGGCAGATACATGTCTCCAGTCTAGCAAAAATGAAGTTTTAAGTAGATCTTGAGTTCCTAGTACACAGAGGTAAGACTTACAGGAAACTACCAAAATATCATGGGGTTATTAAGAAGATGTTAGACAGCCATGAATGATGGATGCCCTGTGTGTGTTCAGGGGCACATTTAGGGAAAGACTGAACAGGCAGGAGAAGTAGCTCCGTGATGTCATCAAGAGCCCAGGTGCTTTCTGCTTTGCCTTCATGATCCAAAATAGCTGCTACACAGAACACTCGATGACATCAGTCAAAGCAAATGACCCACCTTGTAGAATAATGAAAATAAAAATAAACAAGTGGCCTAATTAAACTTAAAAGCTTTTACACAAGAAAAGAAACTACAAACAAAGTGAAAAGACAGTCCACAGAATGGGAGAAAATAATAGCAAATGAAACAACCGACAAAGAATTAATTTATAAAACATACAAGCATCTCAGACAACTCAACACCAAAAAAAAAAAAAAAAAGAAAATCAATCAAAAATAGGAAACACCTGACTCATCAAGAAAAAGAGAGAGAAGAACCAGATCACCAAAATCAAAAATGAAAAAGGAGAGATTACAATGGATAATGCAGAAATCCAAAGGATTCTAAGAGACTATTATGAACAACTCTATGGCAACAAACTGGACAACCTGGAAGAAATGGACAGTTTCTTAGAGAAGATTAATCTCCCAAGACTCAACCAGGAAGAAATAGAAACTATGAACAAGCCAATCACAAGCTCAGAAATCGACCTTGTGATCAAAAATCTACCCAAAAATAAAAGCCCAGGGCCAGATGGCTTCACAGCCGAATTCTACCAAACATTTAAAGAAGAGCTAATGCCTGTCCTTCTAAAACTCTTCCAAAAAATTGCCCAGGAAGGAACACTTCCAAACACATTCTACGAGGCCACCATCACCCTGATACCAAAGCCAGGCAAAGACATCACAAAAAAAGAAAATTATAGGCCAATTTCACTGATGAATCTAGATGCCAAAATCCTCAACAAAATCCTAGCAAACAGAATTCAGCAACACATCAAAAAGCTCATTCATCACGATCAAGTTGGGTTCATCCCAGGCATGCAAGGCTTCTTCAACATCCGCAAATCAATCCATGTGATATACCATATCAACAAATTGAAAGACAAAAATCACATGATCATCTCAATAGATGCAGAAAATGCCTTTGACAAAGTACAGCATCCATTTATGATAAAAACTCTTCCAAAAGTGGGCATAGAAGGAACTTATCTTAACATAGTGAAAACCATATATGAGAAGCCCACAGCGAACATTATCCTCAATGGTGAAAAACTCAAAGCATTCCCTCTAAGATCAGGAACAAGACAAGGGTGTCCACTTTCACCACTCTTATTCAACATAGTCCTAGAAGTTCTAGCAACAGCAATAAGAGAAGAGAAAGAAATCAAAGGGATCCAGATTGGAAAGGAAGAAGTCAAACTCTCTCTATTTGCAGATGACATGATATTATACATAGAAAATCCCAAAGACACTATTACAAAACTACTAGAGCTAATCAGCGAATTCAGCAAAGTCACAGGATACAAAATCAACACACAGAAATCACTGGCATTCCTATACACAAACAATGAAAAATCAGAAAATGAAATCAAAGAGGCAATCCCCTTCACCACTGCAACCAAAAGAATCAAATATCTAGGAATAAACCTACCCAAAGAAACAAAAGAACTCTACTCAGAAAATTACAAGACACTCATGAGAGACATTAAAGAAGAGTTAAACAGATGGAGAGATATTCCATGTTCCTGGGTCGGAAGAATCAATATTGTGAAAATGACCATACGACCAAATATCATCTATAGATTCAATGCGATCCCTATCAAACTTCCAATAACATTCTTCACAGAACTAGACCAAAGAATAACACAGTTCATATGGAAACACAAAAGACCTCGAATAGCCAAAGCAATCCTGAGGAAGAAGAATGGAGCTGGGGGGATCAGCCTCCCCAACTTCAGACTCTACTACAAAGCAACAGTCATCAAGACAGTATGGTGCTGGCACAAAAACAGAACTATAGATCAATGGAACAAGATAGAGAACCCAGAGATAAAGCCACGCACCTATGGGTACCTTATTTTTGACAAAGGAGGCGAACATATAAAATGGGACAAAGACAGCCTCTTCAACAAGTGGTGCTGGGAAAATTGGACAGCTACATGCAAGAAAATGAAGTTGGAACATACCCTGACACCATACACAAAGATCAACTCAAAATGGATTAAAGACTTAAATGTAAGGCCAGAAACCATCAAACTCTTAGAGGAGAATATAGGCAAAACCCTCAAGGACATCAATCAAAGCAAGATCTTCTCTGACCCACCTACAGAAGAAAATAAAAGACAAATGAACAGGTGGGACTCTATCCGCAGCAACAGCAAGGGTGTCCACTTTCACCACTCTTATTCAACATAGTCCTAGAAGTTCTAGCAACAGCAATAAGAGAAGAGAAAGAAATCAAAGGGATCCAGATTGGAAAGGAAGAAGTCAAACTCTCTCTATTTGCAGATGACATGATATTATACATAGAAAATCCCAAAGACACTATTACAAAACTACTAGAGCTAATCAGCGAATTCAGCAAAGTCACAGGATACAAAATCAACACACAGAAATCACTGGCATTCCTATACACAAACAATGAAAAATCAGAAAATGAAATCAAAGAGGCAATCCCCTTCACCACTGCAACCAAAAGAATCAAATATCTAGGAATAAACCTACCCAAAGAAACAAAAGAACTCTACTCAGAAAATTACAAGACACTCATGAGAGACATTAAAGAAGAGTTAAACAGATGGAGAGATATTCCATGTTCCTGGGTCGGAAGAATCAATATTGTGAAAATGACCATACGACCAAATATCATCTATAGATTCAATGCGATCCCTATCAAACTTCCAATAACATTCTTCACAGAACTAGACCAAAGAATAACACAGTTCATATGGAAACACAAAAGACCTCGAATAGCCAAAGCAATCCTGAGGAAGAAGAATGGAGCTGGGGGGATCAGCCTCCCCAACTTCAGACTCTACTACAAAGCAACAGTCCTCAAGACAGTATGGTGCTGGCACAAAAACAGAACTATAGATCAATGGAACAAGATAGAGAACCCAGAGATAAAGCCACGCACCTATGGGTACCTTATTTTTGACAAAGGAGGCGAACATATAAAATGGGACAAAGACAGCCTCTTCAACAAGTGGTGCTGGGAAAATTGGACAGCTACATGCAAGAAAATGAAGTTGGAACATACCCTGACACCATACACAAAGATCAACTCAAAATGGATTAAAGACTTAAATGTAAGGCCAGAAACCATCAAACTCTTAGAGGAGAATATAGGCAAAACCCTCAAGGACATCAATCAAAGCAAGATCTTCTCTGACCCACCTACTAGAATAGTGGAACTAAAAAGACAAATGAACAGGTGGGACCTAATGAAACTTAAAAGCTTTTGTACAGCTAAAGAAATTACAAAAAAGCTGAACAGACAGCCCACAGAGTGGGAGAAAATCATAGCAAATGAAACAACAGACAAAGAATTAATCTCCAAAATCTACAAGCAACTCAGACAACTCAGCACAGGAAAAACGAACAACCCAATCAAAAAATGGGAAAAGGACCTAAACAGACACCTCTCCAATGATGACATACAGATGGCCCAAGAGCACATGGAACGATGCTCAACCTTGCTTATTAGTAGAGAAATGCAAATTAAAACTACAATGAGATATCACCTCACACCCGTCAGAATGGCCATCATCCACAAATCGACAGACAATAAATGCTGGAGAGGCTGCGGAGAAAAGGGAACACTCCTGCATTGCTGGTGGGAGTGTAAATTGATACAGCCTCTATGGAAGACAGTCTGGAGATTTCTTAAAAAACTAAAAATAGAAGCACCATTTGACCCAGCAATCCCACTCTCAGGCTTATACCCTGATGAAATTAAATCTGAGAGAAGCACCTGTACCCCAATGTTCATTGCAGCTCTCTATACAATAGCTAGAACATGGAAGGAACCTAGATGCCCATCGATGAACGAATGGATCCAAAAGCTCTGGTACATATATACAATGGAATACTACACAGCCGTAAAGAGAAATGCAGAAGAATCAGTCCTTATGAGGTGGCTAGATCTAGAACGTATCATAAAAAGTGAAGTCAGTCAGAAAGAGGACAAATACAGTATATTAACACATATATATGGAATCTAGTAGGATGGTGATGATGGCACATGCAGTGAAGCGACAGAAAGACAGACATGGACAGTGGACATATGGGCATTGTGGAGAAGAAACAGTGGGTGAGAGGCATAAAGGAAGTAGCATGAAGTCCTGTACTATCATAAGTGAAGAAAATAGCTCTAGTCATTGCTCTGTGAGAAAAGGGGATCCTTCAGGGGTGCTGTGTGATGGTCGGGAGGGAAGGGGGGATATACATAGCTCTAGAGTCCCAATATAGGACATCAATCAAGGGAAAAAAAAGATCTTCTCTGACCCACCTACTAGAATAGTGGAACTAAAAAGACAAATGAACAGGTGGGACCTAATGAAACTTAAAAGCTTTTGTACAGCTAAAGAAATTACAAAAAAGCTGAACAGACAGCCCACAGAGTGGGAGAAAATCATAGCAAATGAAACAACAGACAAAGAATTAATCTCCAAAATCTACAAGCAACTCAGACAACTCAGCACAGGAAAAACGAACAACCCAATCAAAAAATGGGAAAAGGACCTAAACAGACACCTCTCCAATGATGACATACAGATGGCCCAAGAGCACATGGAACGATGCTCAACCTTGCTTATTAGTAGAGAAATGCAAATTAAAACTACAATGAGATATCACCTCACACCCGTCAGAATGGCCATCATCCACAAATCGACAGACAATAAATGCTGGAGAGGCTGCGGAGAAAAGGGAACACTCCTGCATTGCTGGTGGGAGTGTAAATTGATACAGCCTCTATGGAAGACAGTCTGGAGATTTCTTAAAAAACTAAAAATAGAAGCACCATTTGACCCAGCAATCCCACTCTCAGGCTTATACCCTGATGAAATTAAATCTGAGAGAAGCACCTGTACCCCAATGTTCATTGCAGCTCTCTATACAATAGCTAGAACATGGAAGGAACCTAGATGCCCATCGATGAACGAATGGATCCAAAAGCTCTGGTACATATATACAATGGAATACTACACAGCCGTAAAGAGAAATGCAGAAGAATCAGTCCTTATGAGGTGGCTAGATCTAGAACGTATCATAAAAAGTGAAGTCAGTCAGAAAGAGGACAAATACAGTATATTAACACATATATATGGAATCTAGTAGGATGGTGATGATGGCACATGCAGTGAAGCGACAGAAAGACAGACATGGACAGTGGACATATGGGCATTGTGGAGAAGAAACAGTGGGTGAGAGGCATAAAGGAAGTAGCATGAAGTCCTGTACTATCATAAGTGAAGAAAATAGCTCTAGTCATTGCTCTGTGAGAAAAGGGGATCCTTCAGGGGTGCTGTGTGATGGTCGGGAGGGGAGGGAAGTGGGGGATATACATATGACTAATCTGAGAACATACATATCTGTAAACAACAAAACTCTGTAAAAGTTAAAAGTAAAATAAAGGTTATAAAAAAAAAAATAGGAAACAGACCTACACAGACATCTCTTCAAAGAAGACAGACAGATGGCCAACAAACATGAAAAAATGCTCAACATCGCTCATTGTTACAGAAATGCAAATCGAAACTACAACGAGGTATCACTTCATACCAGTCAGAATGGCCATCATCAAAAAGTCTACAGATAATAAATGCTGGAGAGAGTGTGGAGAAAAGGGAATCCTCTTGCACTTGGTGGGAATGTGAACTGATCCAGCCACTATGGAAAACAGTGTGGAGATTCCTCAAAAGACTAGGAACAGAGTCACCATATGACTCAACAATCCCACTACTAGGCATATACCCTGAGGAAATCAAAATGGAAAGAGACACCTGTACCCCATTGTTCATTGTAGCACTATTTACAATAGCCAGAACATGGAAGCAACCTAGATGTTCACTGACAGATGAATGGATAAAGATGTTGTGGTACATATATACAATGGAATATTACTCAGCCATACAAAGAGCTGCATTTGAATCAGTTCTAATGAGGTGGATGAAACTTAGAACCTTTTAAACAGAGTGAAGTAAGTCAGAAAGAGAAAGATAAATATTGTATACTAACACATATATATGGAATCTAGTAGGATGGTGATGATGGCACATGCAGTGAAGCGACAGAAAGACAGACATGGACAGTGGACATATGGGCATTGTGGAGAAGAAACAGTGGGTGAGAGGCATAAAGGAAGTAGCATGAAGTCCTGTACTATCATAAGTGAAGAAAATAGCTCTAGTCATTGCTCTGTGAGAAAAGGGGATCCTTCAGGGGTGCTGTGTGATGGTCGGGAGGGGAGGGAAGTGGGGGATATACATATGACTAATCTGAGAACATACATATCTGTAAACAACAAAACTCTGTAAAAGTTAAAAGTAAAATAAAGGTTATAAAAAAAAAAATAGGAAACAGACCTACACAGACATCTCTTCAAAGAAGACAGACAGATGGCCAACAAACATGAAAAAATGCTCAACATCGCTCATTGTTACAGAAATGCAAATCGAAACTACAACGAGGTATCACTTCATACCAGTCAGAATGGCCATCATCAAAAAGTCTACAGATAATAAATGCTGGAGAGAGTGTGGAGAAAAGGGAATCCTCTTGCACTTGGTGGGAATGTGAACTGATCCAGCCACTATGGAAAACAGTGTGGAGATTCCTCAAAAGACTAGGAACAGAGTCACCATATGACTCAACAATCCCACTACTAGGCATATACCCTGAGGAAATCAAAATGGAAAGAGACACCTGTACCCCATTGTTCATTGTAGCACTATTTACAATAGCCAGAACATGGAAGCAACCTAGATGTTCACTGACAGATGAATGGATAAAGATGTTGTGGTACATATATACAATGGAATATTACTCAGCCATACAAAGAGCTGCATTTGAATCAGTTCTAATGAGGTGGATGAAACTTAGAACCTTTTAAACAGAGTGAAGTAAGTCAGAAAGAGAAAGATAAATATTGTATACTGACACATGTGTATGAACTCTAGAAAGATGGTGGTGATAAATGAATATGCAGAGCAGCCATGGAGAGGCGAACATGGAGAACAGTCTTATGGACATTGGGGTGAGGGAGAGGAATATGCTGTGAGACTAGGGGATCTCAAGCAGGGGCTCTGTGACAAACTGGAGGGGTGGGATAGGCAGGGAAATGGGAGAAGGTTGTGGGGGACATATGTATACCTATGGCAGATTTGGGTTGATGTGTGGTAGTAAACAACAAAACCCTGTAAATAATAATAAATTTTGTATGGGATAAACAAAATAATAAAAACTTGTTCTCAAAAAAGAAGCTGTGGGGCTTCCCTGCTGGTCCAGTAGGTAAGGACTCTGCCTTGCAGTGCAAGGGGTGCCGGTTCAATCCCTGGCCTGGGAAGATCCCATGTGCTGTGGAGCAGCTGGATTGGTAGTGTGTCCAATTAGGAGCCAGTACTCTGGATGTGCCCAGAGCTGGTGCTCTGCAATGAGACAGGCCACTGTAATGGCAGGCCCACACAAGCCAAAGAATAAAGTTGGATGAAAATAAATAAATAAGATACCAATAAAAGAGGTCAAATTGAAAAAAAAAAAAGAAGCTGTGGTCTGTATATAAGATGGAATATTACTCAGCCATAAAAAGAAATGCATTTGAGTCAGTCTTAATAAGGTGGATGAACCTAGAACTCATTACACAGAGTGAAGTAAGTCAGAGAAAGATAAATATTGTATACTAATACATATATATAGAATCTAGAAAGATGTTACTCATAAATGTATATGCAGAGTAGCAGTGGAGAAACAGACATAGAAAATAGAGAGAACTTAGAGAACATAAACTTATGGACATTAGAGGGAGGGAGGGGAATCTGTGGTAAGACTGAAGGAACTCAAACAGGGGCTCTGTAACAACCTAGAGGGTGGGATGGGGAGGGAGATGGGAGGGAAGTTCAAGAGGGAGGGAACATATGTATACCTAGGGCTGATTCAGGTTGATGTGGGGCAGTAAACAACATAACTCTGTAAAATGTAAACAAAAACAAAATAGCTGCCATAGCTCCAAGTATCACATCATTTTTTGATAGAATCCCAAGGAGGAAAGAAAAGGGTAGGAGTGGAAGGGATTTCTTCTTAAGAGCTTCGTGTTTGTAGAGGTTAAAGTCTCAAGCCGACTTTGCTTTACATGGTCTAAGTCACATGTGCACTCCTAGGCCCATCACTGGCAAAAGGTAACAGGACTGACATGCCGGCCTCAGATCTAGGCTCAGTGCGTTTGCTCCCCAAAGTTTAGATTATGTCAGTAGGAAAGAAGCAGGAGTAACTTTGGGGAAAGCAATAGTATCTACCATAAGGGGAATTAACTTTTATTATTTATTTTTGTATGAATATTTTAAGGTTTCTGATGTGCGTGTGTGCACGTGATTGGTTGTGCTGACTCTTTGTGACCCCAAAAGGACTGTAGCCCCCTGGGTTCCTCTGTCCATGGAATTTCCCAGGCAAAAATACTGGAGTGGGTTGCCATTTCCTTCTCTAGGGAATCTTTCCAACCCAGAGGTTGAACCCTCTTTTGTCTGCTGCATTGGCAGGTGGATTCCTTACCAGCTGAGTCAAGGTTTCTGATACTTGTTGCCAAATTGTTTCCAAAAGGGTTGTACCAATTTAAACAACATAAGTCTGTTTTAACAACATAAGTTAAATAACATAAGTCTGTTTTACCACATCCTTGCCAACTCATGAGTTTTGCATATTTATTAGTAACATGGTTACTAATAGTTCTTCTTTAGATTAAGTTGTCTCAAATTTTGCAATAGTCTTATCATGAATGAATGAAAATGACAGTTTAGTCTCATTTTTAATAGTCACAGTTTTAAATGCTGTTTCTTACTGTATCGGCCAGGCCTTTCTGAACAGTGTCAAATAATAATGGTGATAATGACCTTCCCTGTCTTGTTTTCTGATTTTAATATCAGAGCTGGAGTGTTACATTGGTAGGTATGTGAATTAAGTTGTTCATTTGAGATATATCTGATTTTCTCAGTTTTAAGCTATTGGTTCTAAGATGTACCAAGTTAATGATAACTTGAGGGGAAGGAATTACTTAATGTTAACTTACACATTGATTGAAAGGTTTATTTCAACAATGTGAAAGAAGTAGAATGAGGAGAGTAGTTACGTATTTTCTCCCATTGATAATGTCATACAATGATTAAATACACAATTATTTGAATATAACCAGGATCCTCATGGAGGGTAAATTTGCTATATAATATATATTTATTATGTTTAGCAAGTGTCATTCTATTTCCACATTTTAGAATTTTCATGAGGTGAAGATGTTGAATTTAACAAGAGTCTAAGTATAAGACTGTCACTAAAGAATTGATGTCCTGATCTGGGAGATTATATGACTAATTTCCTAACACTAAATCACTTTTATAATCCTGGGATAGATCCTACTTTATTAATAGTTAAGCATAATGCTTGTACTATTCCATCGAATTCTATTTTCTGGTATTTTATTTAGGATTATTGCATTTCTTTTTAAAAACATCTGTTGAAGTATAGTTGATTTACAGTGTTGTGTTAATTTCTGCTGTACAGCAAAGTGATTCAGTTATACATATTTATATGTTCTTTTCCATGAGGATTTATCACAGGATATTGAATATAGTTCTCTGATATAATAGGGCCTTGTTATTTATCCATTCTCTATGTAACAGTTAATAGTGTGCATCAGATTTAATCCCTACACATGCTTTCTTTTTTTAAAAGAATTTTATTTATTTGTTTTTGGTTCTGCTGGGTCTTTGTCACTGTGTGGGCTTTTTCTAGTTAAGAGAGCTGAGATTGCTTTCTAGTCCAGTGTGCAGGCTTCTCATTTCAGTGGCTTCTCTTATTGCAGAGCATAGGCTCTAGGGTGCATGGACTTCAGTAGCTTCAACTCTTAGTTTCTCCATGGCATGTGGGATCTTCCTGGACTAGAGATTGAACCTGTGTCTCCTGCATTGGCAGGCAGATTCTTTACCACTGAGCCACCAGGGAAGCCCCAGTTGTTTTTCTGACTGAGGCATATACATGTTGTTTACTACTGCTCTCAGATTTCACTGTCAGAGTTAGGATAATATCATAAAATAGTTTAGATTGCTGTTCAACTTTTTTTCACGTAGTAAAACAATACACATGACAAAAATTAGCAGTTTCTTGAAAGTTAAATTTGACAGGTGGACATGCAGCCTTTTAATATTTGGAAGTAAGTATTTGGTAACTTTTCCGTTGATTATTGGGATTAAAGAATCCTTATAGGATAAATATTTTTTGGGGGGGGCTGTGGGAGGGGTGGGGTGGGGCGGGATGGGGGCAGGTGGGCCACTTCTATTGGTCTTTCATTTATTTATTTTCATCCATCTTTATTCTTTGGCCCGTGTGAGCCTGCCACCGCAGTGGTCTGTCTTGCTGCAGAGCACCGGTGCCAGGCGCATGTGCTCCAGAGCTCTGGTTAGTAATTGGACACACCGGTCCAGCCGCTCCGCGGCACATGGGATCTTTCCAGGCCAAGGGTCGAACTGGTGCCCCTTGGACTGCAAGGCGGTGTCCTTACTCACTGGACCACCAGGGAAGTCCCTTTATAGGATTAATCTTGATGAGTTCTATTTTCCCTAGTTATCCATGTTACTGAGATCTTCATATTGATTACCAAAAAATAATAGTAAGTGCCTTACAATTTTGGGGGAGAAGGAGGGTGAAAGCTTTTAAAAAATTTAAAAAATATATTGAAGTATAGTTGATTTACAAAGTTGTGTTAATTTCTGCCTTACAACAAAGTGACTCAAATATGTTCTGTATATAGAAATAAAACTTTCAGATTTTTTTCTATTATAGTTTATCATAGGACATTGAGTATAGTTCCCTGTGCTGTACAATAGGACCTTGTTGTTTACCCATTGTTTGTATAATAGTTTGCCTCTGCTAATCCCAAACTTCCAAACCTTCCCTCTCCTCCCCTCCGTAACCACAAGTCTGTTTTCTGTGTCTGTGAGTCTGTTTTTGTTTCATAAGTATGTTGATTTGTGTTGTATTTTAGAGTCCACACGCAAGTAATACTACATGGTAATATTTGTCTTTATCTTTCTCACTTGCTTGGCTTATTATGATAATCTCTAGGTCCACCTACGTTGCTGCAAGTAGCACTATTTCATCTTCTTGGTAGCTGAGCAGTATTCCTACTGTATATATACCACATCTTTTTTAACCTCTCATCTGTTGTTGGCCATTCATACTGTTTCTGTGTCTTGGCTATTATGAATAGTGCTGCTATGAGCATTGGGGTGCATGTATCTTTTCCAATTACAGTTTTGTCTGTGTATGTGCCCAAGAGTGGGACTGTTGGATCATATGGCAACTCAAGTTTTAATTTTCTGAGGAGTTTTCTTACTGTTTTTCACAGTGGCTGCACCAATTTATATTCCCACCAGCAATGTAGGAGGCTTCCCTTCTCATCACACCCTCTGCAGCATTTGTTATTTGTAGACTTTTTAATGACGGCCATTCTAACCTGAGTGAGATGTACCTCCTTAATAATTAGAAATGTTGAGCATCTTTTCATGTGCCTATTGGCCATCTGTATGTCTTCTTTGGAGGAAATGTCTGCTTAGCTCTGCTGCCCATTTTTTGATTAGGTTGTTTTTTTGTGGTTGAATTGTATGAGCTGTTGGTATATCTTGGGGATTAAACCTTTGTCAGTTGCATTACTTGCAAATATTTCCTCCCAGTCTGGAGGTTGTCTTTTTGTTTATGGTTTCCTTGCTGTGCAAAACTTATAAATTTGCTTACTTTCACTTTTATTTCTATTGTCTTAGGTGACTGACCTTTCAAGAACACATTGCTATAATTTATGTCAGAGAATGTTTTGTCTATGATCTGTTCTAGGAGTTTTATGATGGTATGTCTTGTGATTAAGTATTTAAGCCATTTTGAGTTTATTTTTCAGTAGTCTGTGAAGGGGGTGTTCTAGCTTCATCGATTTACATGCTTTCACAACACTTGCAGAAGAAACTGTCTTTTCTCTATTGTATGTTTATGCCTCTTTTGTTAAAGATTAATTGTCCATTACGTATGAGTGTCTTACACTTCTTAATTTTTCCCTGCTATCTGCTCTACATTTTCTAATTTAGCATTCTGTCTTTTTTGTTGTTGTTGTTATTTGCCAGATATTTGACTATTTTAACTCTGGTTTTCCCCAAAGAACAATCTTAAACATATTTATTAATGTTCTTATTAAGCTTGACTTATTTAGTTCCTGTTTTTCTCTAAATAATCTAATGTTTCATTCCAAGGCAGTGTTGCCTGTTTTTCGCACAGGTGGTGGAAGTTTGGCTTCCTGTTTGATCTGGTTGACCGTTCTACTGCCGAGTTTTGGCATTTCTGGATTGCTGTATGATGCCTTGCGGCAAGGCAGGAATCTCTGTTCTTTCTTTCTGGGATATATCCCAAGTTCTTGGCCCAGAGTAGGGATGCAGTATGTCTTTATTGGCCAAATGACAGAATGAATCTCGGGAACTGGTGGGAAACCGGTTGGAGGCCAGCAAGAGACCTCCTGGGGGATGGGGAGGAGGAGGAGACAGGTTTACAGCTTTACTGCACAGTCAGCTTTTGCTCCTGCTTCTCCTGCCTTCCCTCCCCACAGCTGATCCCCACATGTAGCAAAGGAAGCGCTTTCTTGGAGCGCTTGGAGGGTGTGGTGTCCAATGTTAGGGGCCAGGCCCCTTTTGAGCTCCATCCTCTCAGGCCTGTGATGGCAGGTGGTGGAGTCTCTTGTGGCCACAGCTAGAGATGCTGGCAGGGGCATGGAGGTGTGGAGAAGGCTCTCTCCTGGAAGGTGAAGGTGAACCCTAGGCAAGAGGTGAATTGACTGGATGGAAGAGCTGGGCAGGGGCGGGGACTAAGGCAAGACCACACAGTTCTTTTGATGAAGAAGACCTTCAGGTAAGGTGTCATCTGTGGCTCTCCAGAGGTTTGAGGCTGAGCCAGGATCTCTGACATGTTGAGGATAGGAGTGACTGGGCAGCAACTTGTGCCTCGGGACTGAGGGAGACCACCTGGGCTGGCTGAGGGGTGTCGTCCAGTGAACACTTGGCCTCTGTCTCGTCTCCATCTAGAGTTGCAAGAGAAAATGAAGGCTTCCGAGTTAAGTTAGAGTTTCAGATGAAATACTTGGTAACGTAAGTCCCCTAAATGTGGGGCCTCTTGGTTTACCCTGATCTGAGGCAGGAGGCTTCCTAGAACCTGGGAGGGACTTTGAGAGGGCAGTAAGGCACGCCCCTCCTCAACCCCAAACCCACCGTGAGAGTGTCCCAGCAAAAAGCACAGACTTTAAAAACAGATGAGACTTGTTAGACTCATCCTGCTTGGTCTTGCTCCTCTGGTACAAGTGTGAACTAAGCAAGCTCCCTACACCTTTCTCTCGGTGACGGCCTTTTGGGAGATGCAAGTTCAGTTTCACAGGCTCCACTGGACACAGAGATGAATGAGGGGAGCGCCTGCCTTCTAGCAGGTCCTGGTCAGTGGGAGGAGGTGGAGCAATGGCACAGGAAATAGGTGCTCAGGCAGGCTGGGGGTTATAAGAAAAAGCTTCCCTTGTAGCTTAGTGGGTAAAGTATTCACCTTCAATGCAGGAGACCCCAGTTCGATTCCTGGGTTGGGAAGATCCCCTGGAGTAGGTAACGGCTACTCACTCTAGTAGAATTACCTGGAATTCCATGGACAGGGTAGCCTGGCAGACTACAGTCCATGGGGTTGCATAAAAACTGTGTGTTAGGGTCTGGGTCAGGAGGGTGGATTGGAGGGGTGAAGTGGGTGAAGGGGTCATGCAGCAGAAGATCAGAGGTTGAGTGGGAGCAGCCTGGTGCCTACAGAGGGGAAGGTGTGAATCCTGCAAGATCATGGGGACCCTCCCTCCCATGCACTTTCTTAGTGCCATTTTCTTCCAGGGGCTCTGAAAAAGCTGAAGGACAAACATCAAGTTTGTGGGCTACAAAATCAACTTTAGGAAGTAAGTGTCATGGAGGAGATGACCTCTAGGTATGGTCATGAAGTTCATGTTACCCTTTGACTGGCCTCATTTACTTTTGGCAGAAGGTTAAAAACTATACAAATAATTTTTAATGGATATAATTATGTTCTCATCACAAAAGTGTGACACACTTCCATAATTACTGAAAAATGCTCATTATGTGAACAGCTATTAATTAGTGAATAGCTTTGGAAAAAAGTTTCAATAGATTTGGGAAGCATTGTTAACGTAAGTCCCTAAATGTGGGGCCTCTTGGTTTACCCTGATCTGAGGCAGGAGGCTTCCTAGAACCTGGGAGGGACTTTGAGAGGGCAGTAAGGCACGCCCCTCCTCAACCCCAAACCCACCGTGAGAGTGTCCCAGCAAAAAGCACAGACTTTAAAAACAGATGAGACTTGTTAGACTCATCCTGCTTGGTCTTGCTCCTCTGGTACAAGTGTGAACTAAGCAAGCTCCCTACACCTTTCTCTCGGTGACGGCCTTTTGGGAGATGCAAGTTCAGTTTCACAGGCTCCACTGGACACAGAGATGAATGAGGGGAGCGCCTGCCTTCTAGCAGGTCCTGGTCAGTGGGAGGAGGTGGAGCAATGGCACAGGAAATAGGTGCTCAGGCAGGCTGGGGGTTATAAGAAAAAGCTTCCCTTGTAGCTTAGTGGGTAAAGTATTCACCTTCAATGCAGGAGACCCCAGTTCGATTCCTGGGTTGGGAAGATCCCCTGGAGTAGGTAACGGCTACTCACTCTAGTAGAATTACCTGGAATTCCATGGACAGGGTAGCCTGGCAGACTACAGTCCATGGGGTTGCATAAAAACTGTGTGTTAGGGTCTGGGTCAGGAGGGTGGATTGGAGGGGTGAAGTGGGTGAAGGGGTCATGCAGCAGAAGATCAGAGGTTGAGTGGGAGCAGCCTGGTGCCTACAGAGGGGAAGGTGTGAATCCTGCAAGATCATGGGGACCCTCCCTCCCATGCACTTTCTTAGTGCCATTTTCTTCCAGGGGCTCTGAAAAAGCTGAAGGACAAACATCAAGTTTGTGGGCTACAAAATCAACTTTAGGAAGTAAGTGTCATGGAGGAGATGACCTCTAGGTATGGTCATGAAGTTCATGTTACCCTTTGACTGGCCTCATTTACTTTTGGCAAAAGGGTTTAAAAAACTATACAAATAATTTTTAATGGATATAATTATGTTCTCATCACAAAAGTGTTACACACTTCCATAATTACTGAAAAATGCTCATTATGTGAACAGCTATTAATTAGTGAATAGCTTTGGAAAAAAGTTTCAATAGATTTGGGAAGCATTGTTAATAACCCATTATGTTATGTCTGGGGGTCAAATCACCATGTCGTGCCAAAGCATAGATTTATGGCTCCATTTTTAATCATTTCAAAATAATTAAGAATGTGCTGTGCATCTGACTGGGCCAGATTTGAGACACAAAAACCATATATCTGCATTAGGAAGGGAACGGATCATTTCCGGCTAAAATGGAGATCAAAGCTCTTTTGACATTCATTTGGCAAGTGCATGTACTTTTTATAGCTTCTTAAAAAGTAGTAGTGAGTTTAGATAAATAGCATTCAACTTTTCTTTCCCTCTCCCAAAGACCTCCTCTTTAAAGCCAAAAAAGGAAGCTTACACATTGTCAGGGACTTCTGACCTTGACTTGGAATTCTTGGGAGTCCAGCCATAGGCTGTTGCTGGTAGAATGAATTTCCGCATTACTTTTTGCCTTCCACCTGAGAGGGTGAGAGGAAGTAGCTATATCTTTCCCTCTGAGGGAGACTCTTGTGCATTGGGGGATGGAGTCCTGGAACCCCTTTTAGGCCAGCACCCTTCCTGGCTCACTGGAAACTGCAATATTAGGGTGTTTTGAGCCTTAGGGAGCAGCCCTGCCTCCTGGATTCCCTTGATAGCCTTCTTGGGGAGGGAAGGGAAGTGAAGCTTACCTAGTCTCTGTGTGCCAGGTGCCATACCGGCCACTTTGCATGTAGTCACTTCAGTCATGTCCAACTCTTTGTGACCCCATGGACTGAAGCCTGCCAGACTCTTCTGTCCATGGGGATTCTCCAGTCAAGAATACCAGAGTGTGTAGCCATTTCCTTCTCCTGGGGATCTTCCCAACCCAGGGGATCAAACCCACACCTCTCGTATTTCCTGCATTCGCTGCCAGGTTCTTTACCACTAGTGCCATGTGGGAAGCCCACCGGGCACTGCTCAGAGAAGCAACAGGATCCTATAGGATGTTTAATCTCGGGAAGGAAGCCCAAGGCTTGGAGGGAATCTTTAGGTCTAATGTGCTATCTGGTGTTTGACTGCTTTGGTGACTTACTCCTGTCACCAAAGAGATGACCCTTTGACCACCCAGGCCAGGGCCCCACCCCATTCTTGTGGAGGGGTGCTTACTACCGACTGACCAGTCCCATTCAGCATGAGTGTATATACTCATTGTCTGAACCAAGAATGCATGTAAAGTAGAAGATCGCTCTGCTCCTTCTACGCCTATTCATCAGAGGGAATCACCGTTAGCACTTGAGTGTGTGACATGCCACATGCCTTTCTATGCATGTATACACAGGTAATATTTTTAAGTGTAAGTAGGCTTGCATTTACTACTCTGATGTGCTTCTCACTCAGTCATAAAACTGTGGATGTGCCTTCAGATACATATATATGCACCCACTTCTTTTATTGCTCTTTTATCTATTGGTTCTCACCTGTCTATCAGTTCTCTCTCTATCCGTCTGTCTTTATTTATCTGCCTTGTTGGTTCTACCTTCAAAATACAATCTTCAAAGTAGATCCGACTATTTCTTACCACTTCTATCTTTCTATCTCTTAGTTGGATTGTGTTCACATCCTACTATCTGGAACCCCTGCTTCCACTCTACCTCTGCCCCAGAGGCAATTCTGAACCCAGAATTCAGCACATACCTTTCAAAATGTTAAGTCGGGGCACATTACTTCCTCACTCTTTCCCTGCCCCCACCCCCCATCGGAATGAAAGCCACAGCCCTTCTCTGGCCTTGGAAGCTCTCTGCGGTCTGCCTCCTGCTGCCACTCAGATCCATTTCTTTGGTTACCCTTCCCACACTCTGGCTTGCTCTGATCCTGCTGTGCTGCCCTCCTTGCTGTTCTTTGAACTTGTCAGGCATGCTGCGGGTTTACTGTTTGTGCTGCTGGGAATGTTCTTCCCAGAAAGTGCTGTGACTCCTTCTCTTCCTATCAGATTTGTGCTCAAATATAGTCGAGGCCTTCCTGACCACTCCTGTATAGAATGATCTAATTTCTTCAGGTGATTTTAGAATACCATGTGCACAACACCGCAAATATAAGCCAGAATTAGAGTTATGAGTTAAAGCATTCAGATTTATACAAGGAAAGACAAACCTGTTGAATTGGTCTGAAGGCCCAAGGCTTGGAGGAATCTTTAGGTCTAATGTGCTATCTGGTGTTTGACTGCTTTGGTGACTTACTCCTGTCACCAAAGAGATGACCCTTTGACCACCCAGGCCAGGGCCCCACCCCATTCTTGTGGAGGGGTGCTTACTACCGACTGACCAGTCCCATTCAGCATGAGTGTATATACTCATTGTCTGAACCAAGAATGCATGTAAAGTAGAAGATCGCTCTGCTCCTTCTACGCCTATTCATCAGAGGGAATCACCGTTAGCACTTGAGTGTGTGACATGCCACATGCCTTTCTATGCATGTATACACAGGTAATATTTTTAAGTGTAAGTAGGCTTGCATTTACTACTCTGATGTGCTTCTCACTCAGTCATAAAACTGTGGATGTGCCTTCAGATACATATATATGCACCCACTTCTTTTATTGCTCTTTTATCTATTGGTTCTCACCTGTCTATCAGTTCTCTCTCTATCCGTCTGTCTTTATTTATCTGCCTTGTTGGTTCTACCTTCAAAATACAATCTTCAAAGTAGATCCGACTATTTCTTACCACTTCTATCTTTCTATCTCTTAGTTGGATTGTGTTCACATCCTACTATCTGGAACCCCTGCTTCCACTCTACCTCTGCCCCAGAGGCAATTCTGAACCCAGAATTCAGCACATACCTTTCAAAATGTTAAGTCGGGGCACATTACTTCCTCACTCTTTCCCTGCCCCCACCCCCCATCGGAATGAAAGCCACAGCCCTTCTCTGGCCTTGGAAGCTCTCTGCGGTCTGCCTCCTGCTGCCACTCAGATCCATTTCTTTGGTTACCCTTCCCACACTCTGGCTTGCTCTGATCCTGCTGTGCTGCCCTCCTTGCTGTTCTTTGAACTTGTCAGGCATGCTGCGGGTTTACTGTTTGTGCTGCTGGGAATGTTCTTCCCAGAAAGTGCTGTGACTCCTTCTCTTCCTATCAGATTTGTGCTCAAATATAGTCGAGGCCTTCCTGACCACTCCTGTATAGAATGATCTAATTTCTTCAGGTGATTTTAGAATACCATGTGCACAACACCGCAAATATAAGCCAGAATTAGAGTTATGAGTTAAAGCATTCAGATTTATACAAGGAAAGACAAACCTGTTGAATTGGTCTGTCTATTCATGCCCTTGCACTGTACTGATGGATTGGACAAGGAAGGGATGGTGGATTGAATGTCCTGGACTGGCCGCAGAATGTCCAGGGAGGTAGTAGGCTAGCAAGCATGTTGGGAAGAAGAGGGTGTGCTCAGATGTAAATTAATGAGGATAACAGGGAGTGCTGTTGGTAGGTAAGTTCCAAGGTGTGATTCTGGTGGCTGGGATAGAGTGGAAAAGGAAGGCACCAGAACAAGGTGGTCTAGAAGGGTGAGGTCAGGTGCAGAATGACTTATCCATAGGAAGGTTGATCACCCAGGAAAGGGGAGGAGGTGTGTGAAGGGTAAGATGGGTGCCAGGTGCCCAAGTCTTAGATGAATGAGTTGCCAATCATTGGTTGAGGCAATGAGGAAGCTACTGAAGGCAAGAAAGCATTGAGATGACAGCAGAGAGGGGAAGGACTCCACTTCCATCCCCGAGGGCCTGGGGAAGCGGCATCCTCCATGGAAAGCCAGGCTTAAGGCTTTGAATAGAGGCTGATGAGACAGAATTTTAAAGTGATGAAGCTGTAGTTCTAGAAGGCCTAATAGAAAGCTGGGTGTTAAAGGAACTCCATCCTGGAGAATTACAGATATTAAAATTCCTAATTGAAAATTGTAGACATCCTTAATAATAAAGTTTAT
Source organism: Tragulus kanchil (assembly GCA_022376925.1). Lineage (NCBI taxonomy): Eukaryota > Metazoa > Chordata > Mammalia > Artiodactyla > Tragulidae > Tragulus > Tragulus kanchil. The sequence goes on along the minus strand of JAIOJX010000029.1, from coordinate 46,571,125 downwards.
TTCTGGCTTCTTATGCTTATTTTCCTTCAGAGTTTACCAATTTATGTATAAGTCTATTCTCTGTTTCTCTGTTTCTGTATTTAATGTATTGCTGCTCTGCATATACATTTATCAATACCATCTTTCTAGATTGCATATATATGTCAGTATATATTCCCACCCTCCAGGTTGCCAGAGAGCCCCTGCTTGAGATCCCCTAGTCCCACAGCATATTCCCCTCCCTCACCCCAATGTCCATAAGACTGTTCTCCATGTCCGCTTCTCCATTGCTGCTCTGCGTATTCATTTATCACCACCATCTTTCTAGAGTCCATATACATGTTTCAGTATACAGTATTTGTCTTTCTCTCTCAGACACAGTTCACTGTATAATAGGCTCTAAGTTCATCCACCTCATTAGAACTGATTCAAATGCAGCTCTATGGCTGAATAATACTCCATTGTGTATATGTACCACAACATCTTTATCCATTCATCTGTCAGTGAACATCTAGTCTGCTTCCATGTTCCAGCTGTTGTACAGAGTGCTGCAGTGAACATGGGGTTCAGGTGTCTCTCTCCATTTTGATTTCCTCAGGGTGTATGCCTAGGAGTAGGATTGTCGAGTTATTTGGTGGCTCTATTCCTAGTCTTTTGAGGGATCTCCACACTGTCTTCCATAGTGGCTGAATCCGTTCACGTTCCCACCAAGTGCAAGAGGGTTCCCTTTTCTCCACACCCTCTCCAGCATTTGTTTGTAGACTTTTTGATGATGGCCATTCTGACTGGTGTGAAGTGATACCTCGTTGTAGTTTTGATTTGCATTTCTGTAACAATGAGCGATGTTGAGCATCTTTTCATGTGTTTGTTGGCCATTTGTATGTCGTCTTTGGAGAGACGTCTGTGTAGGTCTTTCTCCCACTTTTTTTGTTTGTTAAACTTTTATTTAACTTTTAACTTTTGCAGAGTTTTGTTGTTACAGATATGTATGTTCTCAGATTAGTCATATGTATATCCCCCACATCCCACCCCTCCAGCCCGTCATACAGCACCTGTGAAGGATCTGCTTTTTTCACAGAGCAATGACTATAGCTATTTCCTTCACATATGATAGTACAGGCCTTCATGCTACTTCGTTTATGCCTCTCACCCACTGTTCCTTCCCCACAATGTCCATATGTCCACTGTCCATGTCTGTCTCTCCATCGCTTTCCTGCATGTGCCATCATCACCATTCTACTAGATTCCATATATATGTGTTAGTCTATTGTGTTTGTCCTTCTCTTTCTGACTGACTTCACTTTTTGTGATACGTTCTAGATCTAGCCACCTCATAAGGACTGATTCTTCTGCATTTCTCTTTACAGCTGTGTAGTATTCCATTGTATATATGTACCAAAACTTTTGTATCCATTCATTCATCGATGGACATCTAGGTTGCTTCCATGTTCTAGAGATTGTATAGAGAGCTGCAATGAACATTGGGGTACAGGTGCTTCTTTCGGATTTAATTTCATCAGGGTATAAACCTAAGAGTGAGATTGCTGGATCGTATGGTGTTTGTATTTTTAGTTTTTTAAGGAAACTCCATACTGTCTTCCATAGAGGCTGTATCCATTTACACTCCCACCAACAATGCAGGAGTGTTCCCTTTTCTCCACACCCTCTCCAGCATTTATTGTCTGTTGATTTTTGGATGATGGCCATTCTGATGGGTGTGAGGTGATATCTCATTGTAGTTTTGATTTGCATTTCTCTAATTATAAGCGAGGTTGAGCATCATTTCATGTGTTTTTGGGCCATCTGTATGTCATCATTGGAGAGGTGTCTGTTTAGGTTCTTTTCCCACTTTTCGATTGGGTTGTTTGTTTTCTTGGTATTGAGTTGTCTGAGCAGCTTGTATATTTTTGAAATTAATTCTTTGTCAGTTGTTTCATTTGCTATGATTTTCTCCCATTCTGTAGGTTGTCTTTTCACTTTATCTTTTAACTTTTGCAGAGTTTTGTTGTTACAGATATGTATGTTCTCAGATTAGTCATATGTATATCCCCCACATCCCACCCCTCCAGCCCGTCATACAGCACCTGTGAAGGATCTGCTTTTTTCACAGAGCAATGACTATAGCTATTTCCTTCACATATGATAGTACAGGCCTTCATGCTACTTCGTTTATGCCTCTCACCCACTGTTCCTTCCCCACAATGTCCATATGTCCACTGTCCATGTCTGTCTCTCCATCGCTTTCCTGCATGTGCCATCATCACCATTCTACTAGATTCCATATATATGTGTTAGTCTATTGTGTTTGTCCTTCTCTTTCTGACTGACTTCACTTTTTGTGATACGTTCTAGATCTAGCCACCTCATAAGGACTGATTCTTCTGCATTTCTCTTTACAGCTGTGTAGTATTCCATTGTATATATGTACCAAAACTTTTGTATCCATTCATTCATCGATGGACATCTAGGTTGCTTCCATGTTCTAGAGATTGTATAGAGAGCTGCAATGAACATTGGGGTACAGGTGCTTCTTTCGGATTTAATTTCATCAGGGTATAAACCTAAGAGTGAGATTGCTGGATCGTATGGTGTTTGTATTTTTAGTTTTTTAAGGAAACTCCATACTGTCTTCCATAGAGGCTGTATCCATTTACACTCCCACCAACAATGCAGGAGTGTTCCCTTTTCTCCACACCCTCTCCAGCATTTATTGTCTGTTGATTTTTGGATGATGGCCATTCTGATGGGTGTGAGGTGATATCTCATTGTAGTTTTGATTTGCATTTCTCTAATTATAAGCGAGGTTGAGCATCATTTCATGTGTTTTTGGGCCATCTGTATGTCATCATTGGAGAGGTGTCTGTTTAGGTTCTTTTCCCACTTTTCGATTGGGTTGTTTGTTTTCTTGGTATTGAGTTGTCTGAGCAGCTTGTATATTTTTGAAATTAATTCTTTGTCAGTTGTTTCATTTGCTATGATTTTCTCCCATTCTGTAGGTTGTCTTTTCACTTGTTTATACATTATTTTACTGTGCAAAGGCTTTTAAGTTTAATTAAGTCCTTGTTTATTTTTGTTTTTATTTCCATTACTCTATAAGATGGGTCGTAGAAGATCCTGCTTTGATTTATGTCATTGAGTGTTCTGCCTATGTTTTCTTCTAAGAGTTTTATGGTTTCTGGTCTTACAGTTAGGTCTTTAATTCATTTTGAATTCATCTTTGTGTATGGTGTTAGGAAGTGTTTCAACTTCATTTTTTACATGTAGCTGCCCAGTTTTCCCAGCATTTATTGAAGAGGCTGTCTTTGCCCCATTGTATATTCTTTCCTCCTTTGTCAATAATAGGTACCAATAAGTGTGTAGGCTTATCTCTGGGCTCTCTAGCTTGTTCCCTTGGTCTGTATTTCTATTTTTGTGACAGTACTATGTTGTCTTGATGACTGTTGCTTTGCAGTATAGTCTGAAGTTAGGAAGGTTGATCCCTCTAACTCCATCCTTCTTTCTTAAGACTGCTTTGGCTATCTGGGGTCTTTTGTGTTTCCATATGAATTGTGATATCTTTTGTTCTAGTTCTGTGAAAAATGTCCTTGGTAATTTGACAGGGATCACATTGAATCTGTAGATTTTATTTGGTAGCACAGTCATTTTCACAACATTGATTCTTCCAACCCAGGAACATGGACTATCTCTCCATCTGTGTATGTCATCTTTGATTTCTTTCATCAGCATCTTATAATTTTCTGTGTACAGTTCTTTTGTCTTTTTAGGTAGATTTATTCCTAGATATATTATTCTTTTTGTTGCAATGGTGAATGAATGGGATTGCTTCCTTGATTTCTCTTTCTGAGTTTTCATTGTTTGTATATAGGAATGTGAGTGATTTCTGTGTATTGATCTTGTATCCTGCAGCTTTGCTAAATTCGCTGATTAAATCTAGTAACTTTATGATAGTGTCCTTAGGATTTTCTAAGTGTATCACATTGATTTGAAATGAGCTGCTTTTCTGCCACCATGTTTTCAAATTCATCCGCGTTAAACTTAGTAAATCCCTATTTCTTAGAGATGTAGATCTTCTGTCGGCTAGGGAACTTGGCCCTACGGAGGGCCTCAATCACATTCTCCTTATTTTATGGCTTGGTGCAGATAGACATTATGACCTGGCCGATGTGAACCCTGGCCACTTTGCCCTGGGGCTCTCCAAAGGCACCTCGCATACCTGTCTGGAGCCTACATTGGGAACAGCATGCCAGTCATGAATATCCACTGTGGAGTTGTCTCCAGGGTTCCTCAGGGCAACCTGTACAGGCAACAGGCTGCCTGCACTACCAAGGAGGCTGCTGTTTGCAGCACTGGGCCCCCATGGGGAAAAAAGCACAGTCGACTTAATTGGCTGCCAGTGTTTGTGTTTTTAATGTTTTTTTCTTGTAATTGATTTCTAGTCTCATAGCATTGTGGTCAGGAAAGACGGTTGATATGATTTCAATTTTCTTAAGTTTACTATAGCTTGATTTGTGACCCAAGATGTGGTCTATCCTGGAGAGTGTCCCATGTGCACTTGAGAAGAAAGTATATTCTGTGTTTGGGTGCAAAGTCCTAAAGGTTTCGATGAGATCCATCTCTTCTAATGTATCATTTAAGGCTTGTGTTTCCTTATTAATTTTCTGATTTGCTGATCTGTACATTGGCGTAAGTGAGGTGTTAAAGTCTCCTACTATTATTGTATTACTGTCAATTTCTTCTTTTATGTCTGGAAGTGTTTGCCTTATGTGTTGGGGTGCTCCTATGTTGGGTACATAGATATTTATAATTGCTATGTCTTCCTCTTGATTGACCCTTGATCATTATGTCACTACATATTTTATTCTTTTTGCTGTAATGGTGAATATGATTGCTTCCTTGATTTCTCTTTCTGAGTTTTCATTGTTTGTATATAGGAATGTGAGTGATTTCTGTGTATTGATCTTGTATCCTGCAGCTTTGCTAAATTCGCTGATTAAATCTAGTAACTTTATGATAGTGTCCTTAGGATTTTCTAAGTGTATCACATTGATTTGAAATGAGCTGCTTTTCTGCCACCATGTTTTCAAATTCATCCGCGTTAAACTTAGTAAATCCCTATTTCTTAGAGATGTAGATCTTCTGTCGGCTAGGGAACTTGGCCCTACGGAGGGCCTCAATCACATTCTCCTTATTTTATGGCTTGGTGCAGATAGACATTATGACCTGGCCGATGTGAACCCTGGCCACTTTGCCCTGGGGCTCTCCAAAGGCACCTCGCATACCTGTCTGGAGCCTACATTGGGAACAGCATGCCAGTCATGAATATCCACTGTGGAGTTGTCTCCAGGGTTCCTCAGGGCAACCTGTACAGGCAACAGGCTGCCTGCACTACCAAGGAGGCTGCTGTTTGCAGCACTGGGCCCCCATGGGGAAAAAAGCACAGTCGACTTAATTGGCTGCCAGTGTTTGTGTTTTTAATGTTTTTTTCTTGTAATTGATTTCTAGTCTCATAGCATTGTGGTCAGGAAAGACGGTTGATATGATTTCAATTTTCTTAAGTTTACTATAGCTTGATTTGTGACCCAAGATGTGGTCTATCCTGGAGAGTGTCCCATGTGCACTTGAGAAGAAAGTATATTCTGTGTTTGGGTGCAAAGTCCTAAAGGTTTCGATGAGATCCATCTCTTCTAATGTATCATTTAAGGCTTGTGTTTCCTTATTAATTTTCTGATTTGCTGATCTGTACATTGGCGTAAGTGAGGTGTTAAAGTCTCCTACTATTATTGTATTACTGTCAATTTCTTCTTTTATGTCTGGAAGTGTTTGCCTTATGTGTTGGGGTGCTCCTATGTTGGGTACATAGATATTTATAATTGCTATGTCTTCCTCTTGGATTGACCCCTTGATCATTATGTCACTACATAATGCCTTGTCTCTTATAATCTTTAGTTTAAGATCTACTTTGTTTGATATGAGGATTGCTACTCCAGCTTTCTTTTTATTTCCATTTGCATGGAGTATATTTTTCCATCCTTTCACTTTCAGTCTATACATGTCTTTTTGTCTGAGGTGGGTTTCTTGGAAACAGCATATACACAGGTCTTATTTTAGTATCCATTCAGCCAGGCTGTGTCTTTTGGTTGGAGCATTACATTTAAAGTAATTATTGATACAAATGCTGTTATTGCCATCTCCTTAAATGCTTGGGGTTTATTTTGTAGATATTTATCCTCTCTTGTATTTGCTGACTATATAAGTCCCTTTAAAATTTGTTGTAAGACTGGTTTGGTGGTACTAAATTCTCTTAACTTGCTTGTCTTTAAATCTTTTGATTTATCCATCAATTTTGAATGAGATCCTTGATGGGTAGAGTAATTTTGGTTGTAGATTTTTCTCTTCTAGCACTTTAAATATGTCTAGCCATTCCCTTCTGACCTTCAGAGTTTCAGCTGAAAGATCAGCAGTTAAATGTATGGGGTTTCCCTTATATGTCACTTGTTGCTTTTCCCTTGCTGCTTTTAATATTCTTTCTTTGTGTTTAATCTGTGTTAGCTTAATTAGTATGTGTCTTGACATGTTTCTCCTGGGGTTTGTCTGGTATGGGACTCCTTGTGATTCTTGGACTTTTGACTATTTCCTTTCCCATGCTGGGGAAGTTTTCAGCTATAATCTCTTCAAAAATTTTCTCATATCCTTTCTTTTTCTCTTCTACTTCTGGGACCCCTATAATTCAAATGTTGATGTGTTTGCTATTACCCCAGAGGTCTCTGAAACAATTCTCAGTTCTTTTCATTCTTTGAGCTTTATTCTGTTCTTCAGCAGTTATTTCCATGATTCTATATTTCAGCTTGTTTATTTATTCTTCTTCCTCAAATTCTCTATTATTGATTTCTTCTAGAGTATTTTTAAGTTCAGAAATTGAATTGTTTGTCTCTATGTTGGGTACTAGATATTTATAATTGCTATGTCTTCCTCTTGGATTGACCCCTTGATCATTATGTCACTACATAATGCCTTGTCTCTTATAATCTTTAGTTTAAGATCTACTTTGTTTGATATGAGGATTGCTACTCCAGCTTTCTTTTTATTTCCATTTGCATGGAGTATATTTTTCCATCCTTTCACTTTCAGTCTATACATGTCTTTTTGTCTGAGGTGGGTTTCTTGGAAACAGCATATACACAGGTCTTATTTTAGTATCCATTCAGCCAGGCTGTGTCTTTTGGTTGGAGCATTACATTTAAAGTAATTATTGATACAAATGCTGTTATTGCCATCTCCTTAAATGCTTGGGGTTTATTTTGTAGATATTTATCCTCTCTTGTATTTGCTGACTATATAAGTCCCTTTAAAATTTGTTGTAAGACTGGTTTGGTGGTACTAAATTCTCTTAACTTGCTTGTCTTTAAATCTTTTGATTTATCCATCAATTTTGAATGAGATCCTTGATGGGTAGAGTAATTTTGGTTGTAGATTTTTCTCTTCTAGCACTTTAAATATGTCTAGCCATTCCCTTCTGACCTTCAGAGTTTCAGCTGAAAGATCAGCAGTTAAATGTATGGGGTTTCCCTTATATGTCACTTGTTGCTTTTCCCTTGCTGCTTTTAATATTCTTTCTTTGTGTTTAATCTGTGTTAGCTTAATTAGTATGTGTCTTGACATGTTTCTCCTGGGGTTTGTCTGGTATGGGACTCCTTGTGATTCTTGGACTTTTGACTATTTCCTTTCCCATGCTGGGGAAGTTTTCAGCTATAATCTCTTCAAAAATTTTCTCATATCCTTTCTTTTTCTCTTCTACTTCTGGGACCCCTATAATTCAAATGTTGATGTGTTTGCTATTACCCCAGAGGTCTCTGAAACAATTCTCAGTTCTTTTCATTCTTTGAGCTTTATTCTGTTCTTCAGCAGTTATTTCCATGATTCTATATTTCAGCTTGTTTATTTATTCTTCTTCCTCAAATTCTCTATTATTGATTTCTTCTAGAGTATTTTTAAGTTCAGAAATTGAATTGTTTGTCTCTGTTTATTTTTAATTTCTTGTATATCTTTGTTCAGTGCGTTAATTGGTTCTTGCATTTTCTCTATTCTGTTTTCAACATTTTGTATCATTGTTAGTACCATTTTTCTGAATTCTCTTTCATATAGTTTGTCTACTTCCTCTTAACTCATTTGGATTTGTGTGTTTATAGTTTGTTCCTTCATTTGTGCAGTGTTTCCCTGCCTTTTCATTATCATTATTAATTTTTGATTAATTGTGTTTGAGGTCTCCTTTTCCCAGACTTCCAGGTTGAGTTTTGTCTTCCTTTTGGTTTCTGTCCTTGTAGAAAGGTCCAATTGTTTGTATAAGCTTCGTGTAGGGTGTGGTAGGAGGTAAGTTTTTATTTATTTAATTATTCCCCCCAACTCTGATTGGCAGACCTGAGTTAGGTGGTATTCCTGTCTGTTGATGATCGGGTTTGTATTTTTGTCTTGTTTTTTTTTGTTTGGATGGAGTGTCTGGCGATTTGCTGATGCCGGGTCTTGTTGCAGGTGCTTGCCTTTGTGGGGATTCTTGCTGTTTAACATTCCCTATTGTTAGGCATTCTCTGATAGTGTAGGGTCTTGGAGTCAGTGCTCCCTCTCTGAGTTTCCAGGGTTTGATCTCTGACTAGGGAATGGAGATTCCACAGCTAGTTTGTTATGGCATTCCATGGTATTAATACAAATATAAATATGAGGTCGGACATCCCTTGCTGCTTTTAATATTCTTTCTTTGTGTTTAATCTGTGTTAGCTTAATTAGTATGTGTCTTGACATGTTTCTCCTGGGGTTTGTCTGGTATGGGACTCCTTGTGATTCTTGGACTTTTGACTATTTCCTTTCCCATGCTGGGGAAGTTTTCAGCTATAATCTCTTCAAAAATTTTCTCATATCCTTTCTTTTTCTCTTCTACTTCTGGGACCCCTATAATTCAAATGTTGATGTGTTTGCTATTACCCCAGAGGTCTCTGAAACAATTCTCAGTTCTTTTCATTCTTTGAGCTTTATTCTGTTCTTCAGCAGTTATTTCCATGATTCTATATTTCAGCTTGTTTATTTATTCTTCTTCCTCAAATTCTCTATTATTGATTTCTTCTAGAGTATTTTTAAGTTCAGAAATTGAATTGTTTGTCTCTGTTTATTTTTAATTTCTTGTATATCTTTGTTCAGTGCGTTAATTGGTTCTTGCATTTTCTCTATTCTGTTTTCAACATTTTGTATCATTGTTAGTACCATTTTTCTGAATTCTCTTTCATATAGTTTGTCTACTTCCTCTTAACTCATTTGGATTTGTGTGTTTATAGTTTGTTCCTTCATTTGTGCAGTGTTTCCCTGCCTTTTCATTATCATTATTAATTTTTGATTAATTGTGTTTGAGGTCTCCTTTTCCCAGACTTCCAGGTTGAGTTTTGTCTTCCTTTTGGTTTCTGTCCTTGTAGAAAGGTCCAATTGTTTGTATAAGCTTCGTGTAGGGTGTGGTAGGAGGTAAGTTTTTATTTATTTAATTATTCCCCCCAACTCTGATTGGCAGACCTGAGTTAGGTGGTATTCCTGTCTGTTGATGATCGGGTTTGTATTTTTGTCTTGTTTTTTTTTGTTTGGATGGAGTGTCTGGCGATTTGCTGATGCCGGGTCTTGTTGCAGGTGCTTGCCTTTGTGGGGATTCTTGCTGTTTAACATTCCCTATTGTTAGGCATTCTCTGATAGTGTAGGGTCTTGGAGTCAGTGCTCCCTCTCTGAGTTTCCAGGGTTTGATCTCTGACTAGGGAATGGAGATTCCACAGCTAGTTTGTTATGGCATTCCATGGTATTAATACAAATATAAATATATGAGGTACAACAGGCACATCCCTGGCAAATGACAGTTAAAAAGTCATGCAAATATTGTCTAACATAATGCAATAAACACACATGCATACACGTCCATAACAAAACCCAAACAGTCCAAAAAGCTATAGTACTATAGACTGAACCTGCGAACAGATGGAACCAAAACTGATATCCACCAGTTAAGAATCAAGCTAACTAAAGCATGCACTGGATACAGAACTAGAGCAAGGTACCAGCTGGGGATAAAGCAATGAAAGCAGTACTAACTGACAAATATGATAAGGAAGAGAGAGAAGAGAAAGGCTAGGTAGTGAAGAAAGATAGAATAGTATTACAAAGCTATATAGAGGTAGATAAAAAGAGATTTGTGTATATTAAAGTTTAGTACAGCTAGAAAAGAACAGCAGAGTAAGCAAACAGATGAATGGTTGTAGAAAGAATAATAACAGATATAAAAAATTTAACAGTTAAAACAAAGAAAAATATAGAAAAACAAAACAAAAATGAAAACTCCACAGGACCACTAGAGGCAAATGCAGAAGCAGAGTAAAAAAAAAAACAAAACTTAAAAGCTTGAATATATTCAGTATTACTAATAAAATTGTCAACTGTAACAACAGAGGCAGAGGAGGGGAAGAAAAGGAAAAAAAAACTCTAGAAGCAACTCCAGAACAAGTCTAACTATAAAAAATATATATATATATATATATATATATATATATATATATATATACACACATACATAGAGAGAGAGAGCGAGAAAGAGGCTATCAGCTAGTGGGAAGGTTTTGCATCCTCTTCTTTTGCCACTTTGTCCCTGGCTTTCAGCTGTGATTTTATCTTCTGCTCTGTGTGTAGGTCTCCACTGGGGTTTGCTCCTGAGTCTGCCCTGGAGGCTTAGGTTCTGCTCTAGTAAGGGCCATGTGTGGGGGTAGTTAGTGGAGATGCTTACATCACTGGGCCCTAGCTGAACCAGATTTTCAAGTTAGCTGGCAGGGCCCTTGAGGAAACAATTAATCCAATGAGGCGTTATGGTACCTGGAAATGTGATGTCCCAGTGAGGATTGGGTGTAAAGGGGGCTCAGAGAACTTTGGGGTGCCGAATGTGAAAGGCTCAGTCTCATGCGGGGTCACTGCTCCTTTTTGCAGGGTCCTGGTGCACACAAAGTGTTTTTTTTTTTTTTAGCTTTTATTTTACTTTTAACTTTTGCAGAGTTTCGTTGTTTACAGATATGTATGTTCCCAGATTAGTCATATGTATATCCCCCCTCTTCCCACCCCTCCCGACCATCACACAGCACCCCTGAAGGTTTCCCTTTTCTCACAGAGCAATGACTAGAGCTATTTTCTTCACTTAGATAGTACAGGCCTTCATACTACTTCCTTTACGCCTCCCACCCTCTGTTCCTTTCCCACAATGTCCATATGTCCACTGTCCATGTCTGTCTTTCCATTGCTTCACTGCGGCACACAAAGTTTTGCTTGTGCTCCTCAGAGTGTTTTTCTCCACTCTTGCTCAGTGGTGCTTTAATCTGGCTACTGGTGATCTCCTTCAAGAGGATTTATGCCTTATGCTGCACCTCTGCAGGGGACACTCAGGAGATTCTCACAGGCAGGGCTCCTGGGCCTGCGGGCACTCTTCTCCAAGCTGCTTGCAGTATTCTGGGTGGCCCTCTGCACTGCTGTCGGGTTTGTTCAAGGTCTTCCCATAGTGGTTCTCCTCTTCCCAGGGACCTCCCTCTGAGCTGCTGGGGTGGGGAGGGGTGCAAGGGTTCTGGGAGAGCTTAAGCAATTCACTCTGTGGAGTGTTCATGGGTTGGGAATTTCAGTTTTCTTGTCAGGCTCTCCAAGATCCTGCTGCTCCACTTGGTCCCACTTGCGAGGGGGCTTCCCCGGCAGGGAGTTTCTTCCTGCTTCACGGATCCCTCCCTCCCTTGGGGCACAGACTTCTCTCCCGAACTCGTTTCTCTTGGCTTTTCTCTTTTTATGTCTCTGTCATTTCCAACCTCATTCCTGGGAACCTGACTTACCTCCTGGAGGCATGGGGTCTTCCGTTGACTCCTAGGGGCTAGATTGTAGGGGTTGTTTCATATCTTGATGAATTTTTGATGAATTCCTTGGGGAACTGGTGATATCTCTGATAGCGCCATCTTAATCCTCTGCCACCTTGGGCTCCTGCCCAATTTATGTATAATTAACCTTTGTTTGAGGCCAAAGAAATGGCTGCTTTCTTTCCATACATGCAATGATCCCTCCTTTATCTTAACTGGTATGTCACCTCCCAAGTCAGAATGAAAAATGCATATTTACATCCCCTCTTTCCATAACCTCATGCCTGAGTCCATGAGTCCAGGGGGGCAGTTCCTGGCTAGATTGTCCCTGCCCTGCCATCCTCTGAACAGCAGAAAGAGTCTTGACACAAATATAAGCACGGTCACAGAGACACTGAGGTGGGATGAGGGCCACCTTCTGTGGTGTCTTGGCTGTGGGCATCAATGAGACTCACAGAAGGGCCTGTCTGAGTGCATGAGACCCCGTCTTGACTCAAGGTTCTGGGCAAATTCAGCTCCTCAGAGTGTTTTTCTCCACTCTTGCTCAGTGGTGCTTTAATCTGGCTACTGGTGATCTCCTTCAAGAGGATTTATGCCTTATGCTGCACCTCTGCAGGGGACACTCAGGAGATTCTCACAGGCAGGGCTCCTGGGCCTGCGGGCACTCTTCTCCAAGCTGCTTGCAGTATTCTGGGTGGCCCTCTGCACTGCTGTCGGGTTTGTTCAAGGTCTTCCCATAGTGGTTCTCCTCTTCCCAGGGACCTCCTCTGAGCTGCTGGGGTGGGGAGGGGTGCAAGGGTTCTGGGAGAGCTTAAGCAATTCACTCTGTGGAGTGTTCATGGGTTGGGAATTTCAGTTTTCTTGTCAGGCTCTCCAAGATCCTGCTGCTCCACTTGGTCCCACTTGCGAGGGGGCTTCCCCGGCAGGGAGTTTCTTCCTGCTTCACGGATCCCTCCCTCCCTTGGGGCACAGACTTCTCTCCCGAACTCGTTTCTCTTGGCTTTTCTCTTTTTATGTCTCTGTCATTTCCAACCTCATTCCTGGGAACCTGACTTACCTCCTGGAGGCATGGGGTCTTCCGTTGACTCCTAGGGGCTAGATTGTAGGGGTTGTTTCATATCTTGATGAATTTTTGATGAATTCCTTGGGGAACTGGTGATATCTCTGATAGCGCCATCTTAATCCTCTGCCACCTTGGGCTCCTGCCCAATTTATGTATAATTAACCTTTGTTTGAGGCCAAAGAAATGGCTGCTTTCTTTCCATACATGCAATGATCCCTCCTTTATCTTAACTGGTATGTCACCTCCCAAGTCAGAATGAAAAATGCATATTTACATCCCCTCTTTCCATAACCTCATGCCTGAGTCCATGAGTCCAGGGGGGCAGTTCCTGGCTAGATTGTCCCTGCCCTGCCATCCTCTGAACAGCAGAAAGAGTCTTGACACAAATATAAGCACGGTCACAGAGACACTGAGGTGGGATGAGGGCCACCTTCTGTGGTGTCTTGGCTGTGGGCATCAATGAGACTCACAGAAGGGCCTGTCTGAGTGCATGAGACCCCGTCTTGACTCAAGGTTCTGGGCAAATTCAGCTCACTCTAGGATTACATGAGGTAGAGCCTAGGAAAGTATCCAGGAGATCTCCTGGTGCACAGTAGGTTGTTTCTTGTTAGTCAAAATGCATCTTAGTGGCAATAGGGTGTCCCAGTGGTTTGTCCAGCCTCTGCATTGCGGAAGGCTGCTGGCTGCAGCCTATCTCTCAGGACCATGGCTGTCACAGACGAAGTTGCTGATGCACAGCCATGAATCACAGTGCGAGAACTGCTCATAATTGCCTTATATGTGTTTTCACTTCTCAAATTTAAAGCCATTTACTGCTGGGAACAGATGTTAAATTCAGGATGGTTGTCAATTGTTGGCACTCTATGCAAAAAAGATGCTTAAAATTAGAAGCCTGATTGAATTTTAAGTACAGTGATCACAGTGGTTGGAGCTAAAATAATTGAAATGGTAAACAGCTTATTGCAAGAGATGCGAGGAAGCAGTGGAAAGAGAAGCTGAACTTCAACTTGAAAACCTGTGATGTGGAATTATAATGGGAATTCTACAGTGGTGGTTAAGTTAATTAATACATAATTGTAATAGAGAGTCTCTAGCAGGGCTTAAGGAGCATTAATACCAAATACATTCATTCTTAACTTAGGTGATTGCAAGAGAAGCCATATGGATCCAGGAATAATAATGAGAATAATAACCATTGTGTATTGGGCATCTGCTATGTGTCAAATACTAGACTTGAAGCTTTATCTGATTAATGTCTAGATTGTTGATTATTCCCTAAGGCTAGGAAGAACTGGCAATTTCAGTGATCTCCTGCTTTGACCAATTAAAAAAATACTGTGGTAAAATTATATAACACAAAACCTCTCATTTTAACCATTTTTATGCATACAACTCAGTGACATTACATATATTCAAAATGCTGTACAACCATTACCACCACCCATTTCCAGCACTCTCCCATCATGTCAAACAGAAACTCTGTATCTAGTAAACAGTAACTCTACACGCCTCTCTCCCCTCGCCCCTGGTAAGCTTTACTCTCTCTCTCTTTTTTTGGTTTAAAGATACGCATTTAATTAATTAATTTTTGGCTGCTCTGGGTTTTTACTGCTGCTGCAGGCTCTTCTCTAGTTGCAAGGATTAGGGGCTACTCTCTAGTTGAGATGAGCAGGCTTTTTGTTGTGATGACTTCTCTTGTTGTGGAACTTGGGCTCTAGGGCACATGGGCTTCATTAGTTGCGGCACATGGGTTCCATAGTTGTGGCTCTGAGGCTCTAGACACAGGCTTAATAGTTGTGGCTCACGGGCTTAGTTGCTTCCCAGATCAGGGATCAGACTTGTGTCTCCTGCCTGCATTGGCAGGTGAACTCTTTACCATTTACTGCTGGGAACAGATGTTAAATTCAGGATGGTTGTCAATTGTTGGCACTCTATGCAAAGATGCTTAAAATTAGAAGCCTGATTGAATTTTAAGTACAGTGATCACAGTGGTTGGAGCTAAAATAATTGAAATGGTAAACAGCTTATTGCAAGAGATGCGAGGAAGCAGTGGAAAGAGAAGCTGAACTTCAACTTGAAAACCTGTGATGTGGAATTATAATGGGAATTCTACAGTGGTGGTTAAGTTAATTAATACATAATTGTAATAGAGAGTCTCTAGCAGGGCTTAAGGAGCATTAATACCAAATACATTCATTCTTAACTTAGGTGATTGCAAGAGAAGCCATATGGATCCAGGAATAATAATGAGAATAATAACCATTGTGTATTGGGCATCTGCTATGTGTCAAATACTAGACTTGAAGCTTTATCTGATTAATGTCTAGATTGTTGATTATTCCCTAAGGCTAGGAAGAACTGGCAATTTCAGTGATCTCCTGCTTTGACCAATTAAAAAAATACTGTGGTAAAATTATATAACACAAAACCTCTCATTTTAACCATTTTTATGCATACAACTCAGTGACATTACATATATTCAAAATGCTGTACAACCATTACCACCACCCATTTCCAGCACTCTCCCATCATGTCAAACAGAAACTCTGTATCTAGTAAACAGTAACTCTACACGCCTCTCTCCCCTCGCCCCTGGTAAGCTTTACTCTCTCTCTCTTTTTTTGGTTTAAAGATACGCATTTAATTAATTAATTTTTGGCTGCTCTGGGTTTTTACTGCTGCTGCAGGCTCTTCTCTAGTTGCAAGGATTAGGGGCTACTCTCTAGTTGAGATGAGCAGGCTTTTTGTTGTGATGACTTCTCTTGTTGTGGAACTTGGGCTCTAGGGCACATGGGCTTCATTAGTTGCGGCACATGGGTTCCATAGTTGTGGCTCTGAGGCTCTAGACACAGGCTTAATAGTTGTGGCTCACGGGCTTAGTTGCTTCCCAGATCAGGGATCAGACTTGTGTCTCCTGCCTGCATTGGCAGGTGAACTCTTTACCATTGAGCTACCAGGGAAGCCCCAAGCTTTATTCTCTTTTCTGTCTCCATGAATTTGCTTTGGCCAAACGTGATAAGGCTGACATCACCTCTTTGTCACCCTCAACCCTCAAATACCAAGGTCTGTTATTCTCACCGTGATGATGACTCCCTTATAGAACATATGGCCAGACAGGCTGGTCTGCAACCTGTCTGGATCCCCTGAAGCATCACAAGGAGAATGTGGTCAGAGGAGGCTGGGTTTTGGCAGTGGAGCTGTGGTGCACCTGACTCCCCTGCACAGGCCTCATGCCAGCCTCCTGCCCAGATCCTCATCCTGTGGGGGCTTGGGAATGAGTACATGCTGTAGGCCAGCTGCAGCAGCTTTTAATTCTTTGGCCATATTGGTTGAAGGGCCATCTCCCTCTGCCCCTCCCCACAACTGCCTCTCTGCTTTGCCAAGGTAACTTCTCATTTTCAAGCCTCAGCTTAGAGGTTCTTCCAGAAAATTTTCCCTGATTTGGCCATGACGTGCACCCTCTGCTGGCTCAGGTGACCATCTGTCCTCTCAGAGGACCCTGCACATCCTGTGGCACAGTTTTTTAAAAATATTTAATTATTTTTGACTGCATCAGATCTTAGTTGTGGCTCATGGGATCTTCTGTTGTAGGTGCACATGTTCAGTAGCTGAGGCACTAGTGTTTAGTTTTCCTGCAGTGTGTGGGATCTTAGTTCCCTGACCAGGGGTGGATCCCATGTTCCCTGCATTGGAAGGTGAGTTCTAAACACTGGACCATCAGGAAAGTCCTCTGTGTCGCAGTTCTGGTCACACGGGGCTGTCAGTGCCTGTTCATTTGTCCCACTGCCCTGCTGGCTAGTGGCTTGTGTGAGGGTCGGTTCAGGGCCTGTGGGACTGTGGCCCCAACCTCAGCACTGTGCCTGGTGCTGGGAAGAACCGCCTTCAGAAATTCTGGTCCCTGGGAGGAATCACAGTGCGCAGCTCCTTAGCTGCCTCCTTCATGGGCACCAACCCTGTGTTTCTGCTGGTTCATGTGCTTGAAGGGCTGCCTGAAGGCACAGACTACTGGTAATTGGTGTGTATGGAAGGAGGGTGGAGAAGTGCTAGAAATGTGGGATGGTAGCTGGGCCTCAGCTGGCGACATGTCCTACTCAAGGAACCATCCTGACCCCCAGAGAGGAGGGTGTGCTGGATGAAAATAGGTGCTTGGTGAATTTCAGGTGAGTTTAGGGCAGGACACAGCATTCCTGCTTCATTCCGAGATTTGCTTCTTTTGGGAATTTCTGGCTGCAGCTGAGGGCTTTGTGCTTCATAGGCCTGCTTGTTCTCTGTTGCCATTGTTGGTGGGCCACGAACCAGGTAGACTCTCATATTCCTAAACTCACAAGTGTCGTTCAGGTTGAAATAAAAAAGAGATGCTCTATTTCTGCCTTATGGACTACATTTGGTGGTCAAGAGACTTGTTACATAAATCCTATGTTTTGGGCTTGGATCTTGCATGAGAAGCCCCAGGCAAAGCACTCCATCCCTTTGCCCCTCCCCACAACTGCCTCTCTGCTTTGCCAAGGTAACTTCTCATTTTCAAGCCTCAGCTTAGAGGTTCTTCCAGAAAATTTTCCCTGATTTGGCCATGACGTGCACCCTCTGCTGGCTCAGGTGACCATCTGTCCTCTCAGAGGACCCTGCACATCCTGTGGCACAGTTTTTTAAAAATATTTAATTATTTTTGACTGCATCAGATCTTAGTTGTGGCTCATGGGATCTTCTGTTGTAGGTGCACATGTTCAGTAGCTGAGGCACTAGTGTTTAGTTTTCCTGCAGTGTGTGGGATCTTAGTTCCCTGACCAGGGGTGGATCCCATGTTCCCTGCATTGGAAGGTGAGTTCTAAACACTGGACCATCAGGAAAGTCCTCTGTGTCGCAGTTCTGGTCACACGGGGCTGTCAGTGCCTGTTCATTTGTCCCACTGCCCTGCTGGCTAGTGGCTTGTGTGAGGGTCGGTTCAGGGCCTGTGGGACTGTGGCCCCAACCTCAGCACTGTGCCTGGTGCTGGGAAGAACCGCCTTCAGAAATTCTGGTCCCTGGGAGGAATCACAGTGCGCAGCTCCTTAGCTGCCTCCTTCATGGGCACCAACCCTGTGTTTCTGCTGGTTCATGTGCTTGAAGGGCTGCCTGAAGGCACAGACTACTGGTAATTGGTGTGTATGGAAGGAGGGTGGAGAAGTGCTAGAAATGTGGGATGGTAGCTGGGCCTCAGCTGGCGACATGTCCTACTCAAGGAACCATCCTGACCCCCAGAGAGGAGGGTGTGCTGGATGAAAATAGGTGCTTGGTGAATTTCAGGTGAGTTTAGGGCAGGACACAGCATTCCTGCTTCATTCCGAGATTTGCTTCTTTTGGGAATTTCTGGCTGCAGCTGAGGGCTTTGTGCTTCATAGGCCTGCTTGTTCTCTGTTGCCATTGTTGGTGGGCCACGAACCAGGTAGACTCTCATATTCCTAAACTCACAAGTGTCGTTCAGGTTGAAATAAAAAAGAGATGCTCTATTTCTGCCTTATGGACTACATTTGGTGGTCAAGAGACTTGTTACATAAATCCTATGTTTTGGGCTTGGATCTTGCATGAGAAGCCCCAGGCAAAGCACCAGGAGAGTACCTGCTCTCCCAGGAAAGCCCTCGGTGATGTTGCAAGGTCAGAGGTCAAGTCTTGAGCCTGTGGGCCTTGATGTGGGAGAAGCGTGGCCAACGATGTCCATCAGTTAACAGAGGAGTGACATCTAGCTCAGGAAAGTCAACCCTCTTGCCTCTATTTTCATTAACTGCATCCTCTCACAAGGTGGGTGTGTATAATTTTTTAATTGCTAGAAGGCAGTTAGTGATTGTGACAGCAGATTCGAATTCAGACTCCAGCAGACACTAACACTGTGACCTTGGGCATGCCACTTGCCTCTTTGGGCCTGAGTTTTCTCATCTATCATAAGTTGGGGTTGACAACTGCAGCCTCTTAGGATGTTTGTGACTGACAGTAACATGAGATACAGCAAGTTCTCACTGCTAGGCCTGGCACATCACAAATGTCAAATACAGAATAGGTACAGTTTTTATTTTAAGCCTCAAACTCATACTGCATTTAGACTTCAGCCTCTCACATACTGCTAGACAGACTCTGGTGTCTGTAGTCACTTGTCTTCCCAGAGTATTGTCAAGTAGATTCTGATTATGAAAATAACTTACTCTATAGTCCTTTTGAAAGTGTTTAACCTCAATTTGAGACTTAAATCCAGGGCCCAGACTTAATCAAACCTGTTTGGGACTTGAACCCACGTGGCCGGGACTCGAACCCAGCCTAGACCCTGTTTGGGACTTGAACCCACGCCACTGGGACTCAAACCCAGCCTAAACCCTGCTTGGGACTTTGGCCGGGACTTGAACCCAGTCTAGACTCTGTTAATTAAAATCACTCACCCAATGTCTGGACCCACTGAGGTTCAGGTTCTTCATGTCTCTTTGCGGGGAAGAATTCAGTGAGAGACAAAGTGATAGGTAAGAAATGGATTTATTCAGATTCAGAGAAAGCACATTCCACAGACAGAGTGTGGGCCACGGCAGAGCAAATCCAGTGGCCCCGAAAACATGGCGTTCTTAGCTTTTATAGGCTGGATAATTCCATATGCTAATGAGTGGGAGGGTTATTCTAGCTCTTTTAGGGAGGGGCGGAACTGTCATAGAGCCTCTGGGTGTGTCATTTAGCTTGCTGACTGAGGATCAAGGTCTGGTCTGCCATCTTGGATCCATTTGATTCTAATGGGTTTATGCTGTCTCCTTGGACTGTCATTCTTTTTAAAAATTGTGCCCTGCCCCCACTTGGATTCCATTTGTGTGGCAAGGTCAGAGGTCAAGTCTTGAGCCTGTGGGCCTTGATGTGGAGAAGGGGAATGTCCATCAGTTAACAGAGGAGTGACATCTAGCTCAGGAAAGTCAACCCTCTTGCCTCTATTTTCATTAACTGCATCCTCTCACAAGGTGGGTGTGTATAATTTTTTAATTGCTAGAAGGCAGTTAGTGATTGTGACAGCAGATTCGAATTCAGACTCCAGCAGACACTAACACTGTGACCTTGGGCATGCCACTTGCCTCTTTGGGCCTGAGTTTTCTCATCTATCATAAGTTGGGGTTGACAACTGCAGCCTCTTAGGATGTTTGTGACTGACAGTAACATGAGATACAGCAAGTTCTCACTGCTAGGCCTGGCACATCACAAATGTCAAATACAGAATAGGTACAGTTTTTATTTTAAGCCTCAAACTCATACTGCATTTAGACTTCAGCCTCTCACATACTGCTAGACAGACTCTGGTGTCTGTAGTCACTTGTCTTCCCAGAGTATTGTCAAGTAGATTCTGATTATGAAAATAACTTACTCTATAGTCCTTTTGAAAGTGTTTAACCTCAATTTGAGACTTAAATCCAGGGCCCAGACTTAATCAAACCTGTTTGGGACTTGAACCCACGTGGCCGGGACTCGAACCCAGCCTAGACCCTGTTTGGGACTTGAACCCACGCCACTGGGACTCAAACCCAGCCTAAACCCTGCTTGGGACTTTGGCCGGGACTTGAACCCAGTCTAGACTCTGTTAATTAAAATCACTCACCCAATGTCTGGACCCACTGAGGTTCAGGTTCTTCATGTCTCTTTGCGGGGAAGAATTCAGTGAGAGACAAAGTGATAGGTAAGAAATGGATTTATTCAGATTCAGAGAAAGCACATTCCACAGACAGAGTGTGGGCCACGGCAGAGCAAATCCAGTGGCCCCGAAAACATGGCGTTCTTAGCTTTTATAGGCTGGATAATTCCATATGCTAATGAGTGGGAGGGTTATTCTAGCTCTTTTAGGGAGGGGCGGAACTGTCATAGAGCCTCTGGGTGTGTCATTTAGCTTGCTGACTGAGGATCAAGGTCTGGTCTGCCATCTTGGATCCATTTGATTCTAATGGGTTTATGCTGTCTCCTTGGACTGTCATTCTTTTTAAAAATTGTGCCCTGCCCCTTTTCCTTCTAACCTTTACACTTTTATTGAAAGGACTTTGGAAAGGGAATTCCAGCCAGCTCTAGGCTTCCCCACTTGGGGTAGACTCTTTGGTTTCAGCTTACCTCTGCCTAAAGTGTAGAGCGTGCAACCATGACAGAAAGAGAAATGTTTGGTATGCTTAAAAACTCTATATGTGACTGGGGCAAGTGAGAAAGGACCTTCTTTTTTTAAATTATTATTATCAATTTATTTTTATGTTCCTTTTACAGAGTTTTGTTTTCTTTTTTCATAGTTAAATTTTATTTTATTTTATTTTTTAAACCTTTATTTTGCTTTTAACTTTTAGAGTTTTGTTGTTTACTGCTATACATAAACCCAAATCAGTCATAAGTATACACCTGACCCCTCCCACCTCCCTCCCAGCTCCCTCCCCACCCCACCCCTCCAGGTTGTTGCCTACCCCTGTGTAAGTTCCCTTAGTCTTACAGCACATTCACATTGGTTCTCTCTTTTACATGTAGTAATGTAAGTTTCCATGTTACTCTTGCCATGACTCTCGCCCACTCCTCCCTCCCCGCAATGTCCATAAGTGTGTTCTCTGTGTCTGTTTCTCCACTGCTGCTTTGTATATACATTTACTGGTACCATCTTTCTAGATTCTATGTATATGTGGTAGTATGAGAAAGGACCTTCTTAGTGGCAAGTCTGGGTCACCCTGTATTATTGTCTGTGCATTTCTCAGAAGGAGGCTGCTTGTGCTGTGTGTGTGTGTATCTGTGTGTCTGTCCAAGAATGCTTCTCTATGTTTAGTAGGGACCTGGGATGGGCCCAGATGTCTAATGTTGACTAAAGCTGCTACTGTGACAGATGTTCTTTGGTTTAGGGATTCATTTTGTGGTATTTAGTACAAAAACTTGAGGAAAACAGTTACTGTTCAAAGATTCATACTCTATATTAAAATCTCCTAATTAGCATTCTGATTTAATGGGCACATAGCCCAGAGTCCTGAGATAGTCGTCTGCCACCTAGTGAACATACTTCATGTAATAGTGGGAGGGTTATTCTAGCTCTTTTAGGAGGCGGAACTGTCATAGAGCCTCTGGGTGTGTCATTTAGCTTGCTGACTGAGGATCAAGGTCTGGTCTGCCATCTTGGATCCATTTGATTCTAATGGGTTTATGCTGTCTCCTTGGACTGTCATTCTTTTTAAAAATTGTGCCCTGCCCCTTTTCCTTCTAACCTTTACACTTTTATTGAAAGGACTTTGGAAAGGGAATTCCAGCCAGCTCTAGGCTTCCCCACTTGGGGTAGACTCTTTGGTTTCAGCTTACCTCTGCCTAAAGTGTAGAGCGTGCAACCATGACAGAAAGAGAAATGTTTGGTATGCTTAAAAACTCTATATGTGACTGGGGCAAGTGAGAAAGGACCTTCTTTTTTTAAATTATTATTATCAATTTATTTTTATGTTCCTTTTACAGAGTTTTGTTTTCTTTTTTCATAGTTAAATTTTATTTTATTTTATTTTTTAAACCTTTATTTTGCTTTTAACTTTTAGAGTTTTGTTGTTTACTGCTATACATAAACCCAAATCAGTCATAAGTATACACCTGACCCCTCCCACCTCCCTCCCAGCTCCCTCCCCACCCCACCCCTCCAGGTTGTTGCCTACCCCTGTGTAAGTTCCCTTAGTCTTACAGCACATTCACATTGGTTCTCTCTTTTACATGTAGTAATGTAAGTTTCCATGTTACTCTTGCCATGACTCTCGCCCACTCCTCCCTCCCCGCAATGTCCATAAGTGTGTTCTCTGTGTCTGTTTCTCCACTGCTGCTTTGTATATACATTTACTGGTACCATCTTTCTAGATTCTATGTATATGTGGTAGTATGAGAAAGGACCTTCTTAGTGGCAAGTCTGGGTCACCCTGTATTATTGTCTGTGCATTTCTCAGAAGGAGGCTGCTTGTGCTGTGTGTGTGTGTATCTGTGTGTCTGTCCAAGAATGCTTCTCTATGTTTAGTAGGGACCTGGGATGGGCCCAGATGTCTAATGTTGACTAAAGCTGCTACTGTGACAGATGTTCTTTGGTTTAGGGATTCATTTTGTGGTATTTAGTACAAAAACTTGAGGAAAACAGTTACTGTTCAAAGATTCATACTCTATATTAAAATCTCCTAATTAGCATTCTGATTTAATGGGCACATAGCCCAGAGTCCTGAGATAGTCGTCTGCCACCTAGTGAACATACTTCATCAGATAATGGTGTGGGAACCATCTGGGTGGCAGCCCTGAGATGTCTGAAGTTGCTCCCTGAGCTCCAAGAATCCATTTGTTGTGGGTGTTTAGCCGCTCAGTCACATCCAACACTTTTGTGACTCCATGGACTGTAGCCCATCAGGCTCCTCTGTCCATGGAATTTGCTAGGCAAGAATACTGGAGCAAGGTTTCCCTGGTGGTACAGTGGGTAAAGAGTCTGCCTTGCAGTGCAAAGGGCACCAGTTCAATCCCTGGCCCTGGAAGATCCCACATGCCATGGCACAGCTGGACCAGTGTGTCCAATTGAGAGCCAGCACTTTGGAGTGCATGTGGCCAAAGTCAATGCTCGGCAGCGAGAGGCCACTGTGATGGGAGGCCCACACAGGCCAAAGAATAAAAAATAAATAAATAAACCAATAAAAGTGGCCTAAAGAAAAAAAGAAGAATACTGGAGCAGGTTGCCATTTCCTTCTCCAGGAGATCTTCCTGACCCAGAGATTGAACCCACATCTCCTGCATTGCAGGCAAGTTCTTTTATAGCTGAGCCACCAGGGAAGCTCCAAGGATGTGTTGCAAACTGCTTATGAAAGTGTCCACCAGCGCCCTCCCCATTGCACTCCGTCTTGGACCTGCTGGTTTTAATGGCACACAAGCAAAATCCTGGGCAAGATGACCTAGAAGGAAGAGCCTGGAAGTTGGGTTATGCCATTCCCTGGCTGTGTGTCCACTTTTTTCCTTCTCCTGTCCTCGTACCCCTGCCACTACTCCTCACTGTATCCTTGATCAACGTGGGTTTGAATGGCACAGGTTCACTTATCCAGGATTTTTTTCCATAGTAAATACTACAGTACCTCAGGTTTCATGATTGGTGGAATCCATGGATGCAGAAAAACTATGTATACCAAAGGCCAACTGTGAGTTATAGGTGGATTTTTGACTGTGTGGGGTTTGCAGGTATACTGTAGATGTTAGGAAAGTCCCCTCACTGTGCCTCAGATGCAGAGGAGTTCTGACTCATGGAGAAGAATGGGTGATGGGCAGAGCACTTAATTGCCCAGAGTGAAGGCTCTTTAAGCTCCAGAGGTTTTCTATTCTTCACCCAAACATCAAGGGTTATAGATGCCATGAGAAAGCTGCTGCACAGGCTCAGCTCTTCTGGGGCTAGGAAATTGTTAGTGGAAATAAGACGCCATCTTTATCCAACTCCCCTCACGTCTTGCCTTCTGGGGCCTCCGTCTGTTGCTGGTGTTCTGTCCTTAGGTTCAGAGGATAGTTGGCAAATGCAGCTGGAATGCCTATCATTTCCACATATACATTCCCTCATCAGGACAAGAGAAACTGGTTTTCTGGTTAGCCAGATAATTCTTTGTCCTTCTGTCTTTTCCATTGTGTTTCTGGACCAGGGAATCTTCTCAAAAGCCTCAGAAGCTGGTTTTTGAAAAACAAGTGAGAGAAGGAAAGATAATTAAAAGGAGCTAAAGTGGAGAATGCATTGAAGGGTGAGATCTCCATCTAGTTTATCTAGCTTTGTAAAATGATATTTGTCTTGAATATTTCCATATCTCATCTTGTTCCTCCTTGTGTGTTCATCCATCAAATCAACATGGTGTGACTTGGTCTAGTGAAGTGGAACTGAAGGTCAAGACATTCAATTGCCCAGTAGCCACAGGGACACTTTTTTGTGTAACACCTGACTGGTTAACAAATGGAATTCTGATTATGGAATCTATTACAGCCCACAGTGGTCTTCACAATACCTCTCACAACAGAAGCATAGCTGGTCACCTGAAAAATTTATATTTGTTTTTACTGGTTCCCTCAGGCATATCCCTGGACTTGAGTTGTGGGTAGATGTGCACGTCTGACTTTCCATTGTCCCGTGTCAGAGCCTTCTTCCTGTCCAGGAACTCTGTCTGTGTCCTCAGTGTATGGAGGGGGCCTAGCATGGCAGGGGTAGGCTCATTTCAGGTCATCTTGCTAAAACTCAAGAGTGTTGTTGTCTTGGAAAGAGGTTGTACCCAGACACTAGATTTGTTCTTTTCACCCGGGGCCCAAGTCTATATGGATATAGAGGCCCTTGTGGTGGGATTTGCGAAGGTACCAGAAAGGTCTCCTGTTGCTTGGAAAGGCTGTCCCCACAAATTGCATTCATGTTAAACTTCCTAGAGCTCTGCCCTTTTTGTGTGAAGCCTCCTCCTCTATCTCATGGTGGCACCAGAGGGCATTGTTGGTTGAATTCCTTCCTTTAATATCAAGACTGGGTCTTACGGCCAGAGAGGCAGAGGCTCCAAAGTCATGCAGAGTTAGGGGAGCTTTGTTCAGTGCTAGACCCATTACCTTGTCTCACAGAGAGGTGGCACTTGCTCATTTGCTGTGCTTTTTTTTTTTTTAGAAGAAAAACCATGTTTTTATTCTTGATGAAATTTTCTTTTTAATTAATTTTTAAAAATTTGGGACTTCTCTGGTGGTCCAGTGGTTAAGACTCCATGTTCCCAATGCAGGTGGCCAGGGTTCAATCCCTGGTCAGGGAACTAGATCCCACATGCTGCAATTAAGATCCAGTGCAGCCAAATAAATAAATAATTTTAAAAATTTTATATTGTAATGTAGCCAGTTAACAATGCTGTGTTAGTTGTTGCGGGGAGCTGCCCTGTTTCAAGGGGTTTCCTTTAAGGAAACATAGCCCTGGGAGCTGCCCTGGCAACAGGGGCTGATAACAGCATAGCTCTCTGTCCGCCACCCCAGGTATTGTGAAGACATTCCTGAGCTATCGTAAAGGACACCTGGAGCCTCGGTACAGATAAAAAGGGCTTGAGGGGCATTATGCCCCGGAACCACTGTAATCTAAAGAATTTTGAATATGTTAATGACATCCCAGGAGGTAACACCTAGTTTATGATCTGCCTGCTAGACACTAACAAAATGCTAGGTCCGAAAAACCTGGCCTAAAGCACTTATACACAATTGTTTGTTGTGTGTTATCTGATTTCGAGAAGTATAAAATGTATGAGCGAATTCAATAAACTTGTCAGCAACTTGTCAGCAACCTGTAGAGTTGTCTGCCTTCTTGCTGTCCCTCTCAACCCCATCTTTTCTGTCCTTCTTTCTTTTCTTAGCCTATCTGCCACTCTCTTCAGGATCTGTTCGATTGCCGGCTGGCCCGGCAAGTTGTGGTGCCCAAGGATGAAAGAACAAGTCAAACTAGGCGGGTCTTGGCATGCAAGACCCTTATAGTCCTCCCTTCCCCTGGGCTATAGTACACTGCCCAATCTGTAGGACCCCTATGCCACTCCTTAGACCCTACTGCATGCTGTAGTGATCACTCTACCCTTCCAGTACATCGTCCAATCAGCAATGATCCTTAAGACCCCTATGCCACTCCTTAGACCCTACTATAAAAGGAATCAAAGACCCCTGCTTAGGGTCGGTTCTCCTTTGAGCCGATCCACTGTTCTAGCTGCGTCTTCCACTTTAACAATGTTAGCTGACCCGCTGTGAGGCCTGTTGTTCTCACAGTGTCTCCCACTTTCTCTCTTAAACCAGCCCACTGTACTGGCAGCAACTCTCCCTTCCCCCATGCTAATAAACTTTACTTTCCTCTCACTCTGCCTCATGTCTGGAAATTCTTTTCCAACCCACGCATGGACCTCGACATTAGTTTCAAGAGTGCACCAAAGTGATTCAGTTATACATATACATGCATCTCTTCTTTTTCAGATCCTTTCCCCATTTATTATAGAACATTAAGCAGAATTCCCTATAGAAATATATACAGTAGATCTTTGTTGATGATCTATTTTAAATATAGTAGTGTGTCCATATAAATTCCAAACTCCCAATCTATCTCTTCCCCGACTTTTCCTCTCGTAACCATTAGTTCATTCTTTACGTCTGTGAATCTGTTCCTGTTTTGTAAATAAGCTCATTTGAATAATTTTGAAAAAAATTTTTTATTTTAAAGGTTTTGCAGCGTTTTGTTGTGCACAGCCATGTATGTTCCCAGATCATTCATATACATATCCCTGGTCCCCACCCCCAGAGTTTCCTCCATCCCACCCCTCCAGACCATCGCCCCATGACATTGTGAGCACTCCTATTCCCTTAGCACAATGACAATAGCTATCTTTTCCACACATGACAGTATAGGTTTCCATGTTACTCCCTCCATGCCTCCCCCTCCCTATTTCTTCCCCCCAATGTCCCTATGTCTATGCTCTGTCTGTTTTTCCATGAGTTCCCTGCGTGTGTTATCAAGACCGTCCTACTAGATTCCATATATGTGTGTTAGTATACTGTATTTGTCGTTCTCTTTTTGACTTACTTCACTTTTTATGATAGGTTCTAGAGCCAGCCACTTCATTAGGACTGAGTCTTCTGCATTTCTTTTAACAGCTGAGTAGTATTCCATTGTATATATGTACCAGAGCTTCTGTATCCATTCATTCGTCGATGGACATCTAGGTTGCTTCCATGTTCTGGCTACTGTATAGAGAGCTGCACTGAACATTGGGGTACAGGTGCTTCTTTCAGTTTTGAGCCGATCCTGTTCTAGCTGCGTCTTCCACTTTAACAATGTTAGCTGACCCGCTGTGAGGCCTGTTGTTCTCACAGTGTCTCCCACTTTCTCTCTTAAACCAGCCCACTGTACTGGCAGCAACTCTCCCTTCCCCCATGCTAATAAACTTTACTTTCCTCTCACTCTGCCTCATGTCTGGAAATTCTTTTCCAACCCACGCATGGACCTCGACATTAGTTTCAAGAGTGCACCAAAGTGATTCAGTTATACATATACATGCATCTCTTCTTTTTCAGATCCTTTCCCCATTTATTATAGAACATTAAGCAGAATTCCCTATAGAAATATATACAGTAGATCTTTGTTGATGATCTATTTTAAATATAGTAGTGTGTCCATATAAATTCCAAACTCCCAATCTATCTCTTCCCCGACTTTTCCTCTCGTAACCATTAGTTCATTCTTTACGTCTGTGAATCTGTTCCTGTTTTGTAAATAAGCTCATTTGAATAATTTTGAAAAAATTCTTTATTTTAAAGGTTTTGCAGCGTTTTGTTGTTCACAGACATGTATGTTCCCAGATCATTCATATGCATATCCCTGGTCCCCACCCCCCCAGTTCCCCCCATCCCACCCCTCCAGACCATCGCCCCATGACATTGTGAGCACTCCTATTCCCTTAGCACAATGACAATAGCTATCTTTTCCACACATGACAGTATAGGTTTCCATGTTACTCCCTCCATGCCTCCCCCTCCCTATTTCTTCCCCACAATGTCCCTATGTCTATGCTCTGTCTGTTTTTCCATGAGTTCCCTGCGTGTGTTATCAAGACCGTCCTACTAGATTCCATATATGTGTGTTAGTATACTGTATTTGTCGTTCTCTTTTTGACTTACTTCACTTTTTATGATAGGTTCTAGAGCCAGCCACTTCATTAGGACTGAGTCTTCTGCATTTCTTTTAACAGCTGAGTAGTATTCCATTGTATATATGTACCAGAGCTTCTGTATCCATTCATTCGTCGATGGACATCTAGGTTGCTTCCATGTTCTGGCTACTGTATAGAGAGCTGCACTGAACATTGGGGTACAGGTGCTTCTTTCAGTTTTGATTTCATCAGGGTATAAGACTAATAGTGGGATTGCTGGATCATAGGGTGCTTCTATTTTTAGTTTTTTAAGAAGTCTCCAGACTGTCTTCCATAGGGGCTGTATCCATTTACATTCCCACCAGCAATGCAAGAGGGTTCCCTTTTCTCCACAGCCTCTCCAGCATTTATTGTCTGCAGATTTTTTGAAGATGGCCATTCTGACGGGTGTGAGGTGATATCTCATTGTAGTTTTGATTTGCATTTCTCTACTAATAAGCAAGGTTGAGCATCGTTTCATGTGCTTTTGGGCCATCTGTATGTATGTCCTCTTTGGAGAGGCGTCTGTTTAGGTCCTTTTCCCATTTTTTGATTGGGTTGTTCGTTTTTCCAGTGCTGAATTGTCTGAGTTGCTTGTAGATTTTGGAGATTAATTCTTTGTCTGTTGTTTCATTTGCTATTATTTTCTCCCACTCTGTGGGCTGTCTGTTCAGCTTTTTTGTAATTTCTTTAGCTGTACAAAAGCTTTTAAGTTTCACTAGGTCCCACATGTCCATTTGTCTTTTTAGTTCCACTATTCTAGTAGGTGGGTCAGAGAAGATCTTGCTTTGATTGATGTCCTTGAGGGTTTTGCCTATATTCTCCTCTAAGAGTTTGATGGTTTCTGGCCTTACATTTAGGTCTTTAATCCATTTTGAGTTGATCTTAGTGTATGGTGTCAGGGAATGTTCCAGTTTCATTTTTTTGCATGTAGCTGTCCAATTTTCCCAGCACCATTTGCTGAAGAGGCTGTCTTTGTCCCATTTTATAGTTTCACCTCCTTTGTCAAAAATAAGGTACCCATAGGTACGTGGGTTTATCTCTGAGTTCTCTATCTTGTTCCATTGATCTATAGTTCTGTTTTTGTGCCAGTACCATACTGTCTTGAGGACTGTTGCTTTGTAGTAGAGTCTGAAGTTGGGGAGGCTGATCCCTCCAGCTCCATTCTTCTTCCTCAGGATTGCTTTGGCTATTCGAGGTCTTCTGTGTTTCCATATGAACTGTGTGATTCTTTGGTCTAGTTCTGTGAAAAATGTCAATGGTAGTTGGATAGGTATTGCATTGAATCTATAGATGATATTTGGTCGTATGGTCATTTTCACAATATTGATTCTTCCGACCCAGGAACATGGAATATCTCTCCATCTGTTTAAGTCTTCTTTAATGTCTCATGAGTGTCTTTAATTTTCTGAGTAGAGTTCTTTTGTTTCTTTGGGTAGGTTTATTCCTAGATATTTGATTCTTTTGGTTGCAGTGGTGAAGGGGATTGCCTCTTGGTTTTCTGATTTTTCATTGTTTGTGTATAGGAATGCCAGTAATTTCTGGGTATTGATTTTGTATCCTGCGACTTTGCTGAATTCACTGATTAACTCTAGTAGCTTTGTAACCGTGTCTTTGGGGTTTTCTATGTATAATATCATGTCATCTGCAAAGAGAGAGAGTTTGACTTCTTCCTTTCCAATCTGGATTCCTTTGATTTCTTTCTTTTCTCTTATTGCTGTTGCTAGAACTTCCAGGACTATGTTGAATAAGAGTGGTGACAGTGGACACCCTTGTCTTGTTCCTGATCTTAGAGGGAATGCTTTGAGTTTTTCACCATTGAGGATAATGTTCGCTGTGAGCTTCTCATAGATGGCTTTCACTACGTTAAGATAAGTTCCTTCTATGCCCATTTTTTGAAGAGTTTTTATCATAAATGGATGCTGTACCTTGTCAAGGCTTTTTCTGCATCTATCGAGATGATCATGTGATTTTTGTCTCTCAATTTGTTGATATGGTGTATCACATTGATAGATTTGCAGATATTGAAGAATTCTTGCATGCCTGGGATGAATTCAACTGGATCGTGACGAATGAGCTTTTTGATGTGTTGTTGAATTCTGTTTCCTAGGATTTTGTTGAGGATTTTGGCATCTAGATTCATCAGTGAAATTGGAAATTTTCTTTTTTGTGTTCCGGTTTTTATGATGTTTTTGTGCCAGTACCATACTGTCTTGAGGACTGTTGCTTTGTAGTAGAGTCTGAAGTTGGGAGGCTGATCCTCCAGCTCCATTCTTCTTCCTCAGGATTGCTTTGGCTATTCGAGGTCTTCTGTGTTTCCATATGAACTGTGTGATTCTTTGGTCTAGTTCTGTGAAAAATGTCAATGGTAGTTGGATAGGTATTGCATTGAATCTATAGATGATATTTGGTCGTATGGTCATTTTCACAATATTGATTCTTCCGACCCAGGAACATGGAATATCTCTCCATCTGTTTAAGTCTTCTTTAATGTCTCATGAGTGTCTTTAATTTTCTGAGTAGAGTTCTTTTGTTTCTTTGGGTAGGTTTATTCCTAGATATTTGATTCTTTTGGTTGCAGTGGTGAAGGGGATTGCCTCTTGGTTTTCTGATTTTTCATTGTTTGTGTATAGGAATGCCAGTAATTTCTGGGTATTGATTTTGTATCCTGCGACTTTGCTGAATTCACTGATTAACTCTAGTAGCTTTGTAACCGTGTCTTTGGGGTTTTCTATGTATAATATCATGTCATCTGCAAAGAGAGAGTTTGACTTCTTCCTTTCCAATCTGGATTCCTTTGATTTCTTTCTTTTCTCTTATTGCTGTTGCTAGAACTTCCAGGACTATGTTGAATAAGAGTGGTGACAGTGGACACCCTTGTCTTGTTCCTGATCTTAGAGGGAATGCTTTGAGTTTTTCACCATTGAGGATAATGTTCGCTGTGAGCTTCTCATAGATGGCTTTCACTACGTTAAGATAAGTTCCTTCTATGCCCATTTTTTGAAGAGTTTTTATCATAAATGGATGCTGTACCTTGTCAAGGCTTTTTCTGCATCTATCGAGATGATCATGTGATTTTTGTCTCTCAATTTGTTGATATGGTGTATCACATTGATAGATTTGCAGATATTGAAGAATTCTTGCATGCCTGGGATGAATTCAACTGGATCGTGACGAATGAGCTTTTTGATGTGTTGTTGAATTCTGTTTCCTAGGATTTTGTTGAGGATTTTGGCATCTAGATTCATCAGTGAAATTGGCCTATAATTTTCTTTTTTTGTGTTGTTTTTGCCTGGTTTTGGTATCAGGGTGATGGCGGCCTTGTAGAATGTGTTTGGAAGTATTCCTTCCTGTGCAATTGTTTGGAAGAGTTTTAGAAGGACAGGCATTAGCTCTTCTTTAAATGTTTGGTAGAATTCGGCTGTGAAGCCATCTGGCCCTGGGCTTTTATTTTTGGGTAAGATTTTTGATCACAAGGTCGATTTCTGAGCTTGTGATTGGCTTGTTCATAGTTTCTATTTCTTCCTGGTTGAGTCTTGGGAGATTAATCTTCTCTAAGAAACTGTCCATTTTTTCCAGGTTGTCCAGTTTGTTGCCATAGAGTTGTTCATAATAGTCTCTTAGAATCCTTTGGATTTCTGCATTATCTGTTGTAATCTCTCCTTTTTCATTTTTGATTTGGTGATCTGGTTCTTCTCTCTCTTTTTCTTGATAAGTCTGGCCAGTGGTGTGTCGATTTTATTTACCTTTTCGAAGAACCAGCTTTTTGTTTTATTTATCTTTGCTATTGTCTCTTTTGTTTCTTTTTCATTTATTTCTGCTCTGATCTTTATGATTTCCCTTCTTCTGCTGGCTTTGGGGTGTTTTTGTTCTTCTTTCTCCTGTTGTTTTAAGCATAAGGTAAGGTTGTCTGTTTGAGATTTTCCTAATTTCTTGAGGTGGGATTGAATTCCTATAAACTTCCCTCTTAGAACTGCTTTTGCAGTATCCCATAGGTTTTGCACTGTCATGTGTTCATTGTCGTTTTCTTCTAGGAATTTTTTTTATTTCTCCTTTGATTTCCTCAATGATCAGTTATTTTTTTAGGTACGTGTTGCTTAATCTCCATGTATTTGTGTTTTTAGCAGTTTTTTTCCCTGTAGTTGATCTCTAGTCTCACTGCATTGTGGTCCTAGAAGATGGTTGATAGAATTTCAGTTTTCTTGAATTGACAGGTTTGATTTGTGGCCCAAGATGTGGTCTATCCTGGAGAATGTTCCGTGAGCACTTGAGAAGAAAGTGTATTCTTCTGCTTTTGGATGGAAAGTCCTAAAGATATCAGTGAGGTCCATTTCTTCTAGTGTGGCATTTAAGGCTTGTGTTTCTTTATTAATTTTCTGTTTGGATGATCTGTCCATTGGTGTGAGAGGAGTGTAAAGTCTCCTACTATGATTGTGTACTGTGGATGTCTTCTTTTATGTCTGAAAGTGTTTGTCTTATGTATTGGGGTGCTCCTGCATTGGGTGCATAGATATTTATGATTGTTATGTCTTCTTCTTGGATCGATCCCTTGATCATTATGTAGTGTCCTGCCTTGTCTCTTTGAATCATCTTTATTTTGGGGTCTATTTTGTCTGATATGAGGATTGCTACTCCAGCTTTCTTTTGATTTCCATTTGCATGGAATATCTTTTTCCAGCCTCTCACTTTCAGTCTGTGAGTATCTCTAGGTCTGAAGTGAGTTTCCTGGAGGCAGCATATGTATGGGTCGTGTTTTTGGATCCATTCAGCCACTCTGTGTCTTTTGGTTAGGGCATTTAGTCCATTGACATTCAAAGTAATTATTGATACATATGATCCTATTGTCATCTTCTTAGATGTTATGATGGGTTTGTTTTGTGCATCTTCTCCTTTTATACTTGTTGTCTATATAAGTCCCTTTAACACTTGTTGTAAGACTGGTTTGGTGTGACTAAATTCTTTTAATTTTTGCTTGTCTGTAAAGCTTTTGATTTCTCCATCAATTTTGAATGAGATCCTTGCAGGGTAGAGGATTCTTGGTTGCAGATTATTCTCTTTTAGCCGTTTAAATGTGTCTTGCCATTCCCTCTGGCCTGCAGAGTTTCTGTTGAAATGCGTTTTCTTCTAGGAATTTTTTATTTCTCCTTTGATTTCCTCAATGATCAGTTATTTTTAGGTACGTGTTGCTTAATCTCCATGTATTTGTGTTTTTAGCAGTTTTTTTCCCTGTAGTTGATCTCTAGTCTCACTGCATTGTGGTCCTAGAAGATGGTTGATAGAATTTCAGTTTTCTTGAATTGACAGGTTTGATTTGTGGCCCAAGATGTGGTCTATCCTGGAGAATGTTCCGTGAGCACTTGAGAAGAAAGTGTATTCTTCTGCTTTTGGATGGAAAGTCCTAAAGATATCAGTGAGGTCCATTTCTTCTAGTGTGGCATTTAAGGCTTGTGTTTCTTTATTAATTTTCTGTTTGGATGATCTGTCCATTGGTGTGAGAGGAGTGTAAAGTCTCCTACTATGATTGTGTACTGTGGATGTCTTCTTTTATGTCTGAAAGTGTTTGTCTTATGTATTGGGGTGCTCCTGCATTGGGTGCATAGATATTTATGATTGTTATGTCTTCTTCTTGGATCGATCCCTTGATCATTATGTAGTGTCCTGCCTTGTCTCTTTGAATCATCTTTATTTTGGGGTCTATTTTGTCTGATATGAGGATTGCTACTCCAGCTTTCTTTTGATTTCCATTTGCATGGAATATCTTTTTCCAGCCTCTCACTTTCAGTCTGTGAGTATCTCTAGGTCTGAAGTGAGTTTCCTGGAGGCAGCATATGTATGGGTCGTGTTTTTGGATCCATTCAGCCACTCTGTGTCTTTTGGTTAGGGCATTTAGTCCATTGACATTCAAAGTAATTATTGATACATATGATCCTATTGTCATCTTCTTAGATGTTATGATGGGTTTGTTTTGTGCATCTTCTCCTTTTATACTTGTTGTCTATATAAGTCCCTTTAACACTTGTTGTAAGACTGGTTTGGTGTGACTAAATTCTTTTAATTTTTGCTTGTCTGTAAAGCTTTTGATTTCTCCATCAATTTTGAATGAGATCCTTGCAGGGTAGAGGATTCTTGGTTGCAGATTATTCTCTTTTAGCCGTTTAAATGTGTCTTGCCATTCCCTCTGGCCTGCAGAGTTTCTGTTGAAAGATCAGCTGTTAAACATATGGGCTTTCCCTTGTATGTCACTAGTTGCTTTTCCCTTGCTGCTTTGAGAATTCTATCTTTGTGTTTAATTTGTGTTAACTTCATTAATATGTGTCTTGGTGTGTTTCTTCTCAGATTGATTCTGTATGGTACTCTTTGTGCTTCTTGGACTTGATTGACTATTTCTTTTCCCATGTTGGGGAAATTTTCAACTAGAATCTCTTCAAAAATTTTCTCATAGCCTTTCTTTTTTTCTTCTTCTTCTAGAACCCCTATAATTCGAATATTGGTGCATTTGATATTATCCCAGAGATCTCTGAGGCTATCCTCTGCTCTTTTCATTCTTTGAGCTAGATTCTGTTTTTCAGCAGTTACTTCCACAATTTTATCTTCCAGCTCACTTATCCGATCTTCTGTCTCAGATACTCTGCTCTTGGTTCCTTCTACAGTGTTTTTCAGTTCAGCAATTGAGTTGTTTGTCTCTGTTACTTTTTTGGTAAATTCTTGTATTTCTTTATTCAGTGTGTTGTGACTTGCAATTTCTCTAACATTCTGTTTTCAGTGTCTTTGATCATCTTTACTATCATTCTTCTGAAATCACTTTCAGAGAGTTTGTCCAAATTCTCTTCATTGTTTTGATCTTGTGTGTTTGTAGATTGTTCCTTTGCTTGTGTGGTATTTCTCTACCGTTTCATTGTTATTATTAATTTTTTAACTGACTCTGTTTGGGATTTCCTTTTCCCAGACTTTGAGTTATATCTGTTGGTGTTCGTTGTTTGGATGGGGCTTCCTATTCTTGGTGATGCTGATGATTGGGTGATGTCAGGACTTGCATACAAATGATTACCTTTGTTGGCGTTCTCACTTATATACTGCTCTTTAGTGTTAGGCGTTCTCTAGTATTGTAGAGTTTTGGAGTCAGTGCTCCCTCCCTAAAGCCCCGGGGCTTGTTGCCTGACCAGGGACTGAAGATTTCACGGCTGGTTTGTTATGGCATTACATGATATTAAAACATATATATGCAAATGAGAAACAGAAGGTATACCTTTGGCAAATGCCAATTAAAAAATTATGCAAATACTATCTAGCGTATTGAATTATACACACAAACATATACCACTGTAACAAAACCCAAGCATTCCAACCAGAAATACAGTAAAATACGTTAGCATGGCGAATAGAGAAAACCAAGAATGATATCCACCAGTTAATAACCAAACTAAGTAGAGCACCAATTGGAGAATAATGCTAGAGCAGGGTCCCCCTTGGGGATAAGGCAATGAGGACA
Source organism: Tragulus kanchil (assembly GCA_022376925.1). Classification (NCBI taxonomy): domain Eukaryota; kingdom Metazoa; phylum Chordata; class Mammalia; order Artiodactyla; family Tragulidae; genus Tragulus; species Tragulus kanchil. The sequence continues at coordinate 46,535,047 of JAIOJX010000029.1, read as the reverse complement.
GAACAGACTAAGAAATATGGTGGGGAAAGGGAAAAAGAGAAAGGGAGGATAGAAGAGAAATATAGAATAATATTGCAAAGTTAAATATAGGGAGATAAAGATTTGTATGTATTAGAGTTTAGTGCTATAGGAAAGGAGCTTCAGAGAAAGCAAAGAATTATAGAGGAAGTAGTAGTACAAATGAAAAATTTTAGAAATTAAAAGAGCTAAGTATATAGAAAAATATAGAAAAACAAAACAAAAATAATAAAAACAAACAAAACCTCCACAGAATCTTAAAAGGCCAATGGGGAACCAGAAGTTTATACCAAAATAAAATGTGTGGTTTAAAAGGAAAAAGAAGAAAAAAATAAAAAATTGTGTAAACTTGAATATATTCAGTCTTACTGATAAGATTAGTAGCCTCAATAGAATTCAGTGAAGGAAATGAACACACCCACTCTCTCACACACACACACACACACCTCAAAGAAAAAACAAACAACAAAAAAAGCGGGGGGTGCACTGAGTGGGTTTGGAAAAAAGAGAGAGAGAAAAAAAAATGAAACAAAGTAATACAATACAAAAAATGAAAATTTAAAGTCCAGCAGTAACTCCAGTTTCAGACAAAACTTGAAAATAGTGTTTATGTTCTTCTGTCTCTTGCTGACTATTCAGGAATTATCAGTCTTTTTCTTGCCTCTGGCAGTGGTTGGATCTGAAGACCTCTTTGACTGCTTGCTTATTTCGGCCTATTCCAGAACTAAAAGGTCTGCCCAGGCTGACCCTGGGAGTTTCTTAATCCAAATCCCTTTTCTTGGACATTACATGATATTAAAACATATATATGCAAATGAGAAACAGAAGGTATACCTTTGGCAAATGCCAATTAAAAAATTATGCAAATACTATCTAGCGTATTGAATTATACACACAAACATATACCACTGTAACAAAACCCAAGCATTCCAACCAGAAATACAGTAAAATACGTTAGCATGGCGAATAGAGAAAACCAAGAATGATATCCACCAGTTAATAACCAAACTAAGTAGAGCACCAATTGGAGAATAATGCTAGAGCAGGGTCCCCGTTGGGGATAAGGCAATGAGGACAGAACAGACTAAGAAATATGGTGGGGAAAGGGAAAAAGAGAAAGGGAGGATAGAAGAGAAATATAGAATAATATTGCAAAGTTAAATATAGGGAGATAAAGATTTGTATGTATTAGAGTTTAGTGCTATAGGAAAGGAGCTTCAGAGAAAGCAAAGAATTATAGAGGAAGTAGTAGTACAAATGAAAAATTTTAAAAAATTAAAAGAGCTAAGTATATAGAAAAATATAGAAAAACAAAACAAAAATAATAAAAACAAACAAAACCTCCACAGAATCTTAAAAGGCCAATGGGGAACCAGAAGTTTATACCAAAATAAAATGTGTGGTTTAAAAGGAAAAAGAAGAAAAAAATAAAAAATTGTGTAAACTTGAATATATTCAGTCTTACTGATAAGATTAGTAGCCTCAATAGAATTCAGTGAAGGAAATGAACACACCCACTCTCTCACACACACACACACACCTCAAAGAAAAAACAAACAACAAAAAAAGCGGGGGGTGCACTGAGTGGGTTTGGAAAAAAGAGAGAGAGAAAAAAAAATGAAACAAAGTAATACAATACAAAAAATGAAAATTTAAAGTCCAGCAGTAACTCCAGTTTCAGACAAAACTTGAAAATAGTGTTTATGTTCTTCTGTCTCTTGCTGACTATTCAGGAATTATCAGTCTTTTTCTTGCCTCTGGCAGTGGTTGGATCTGAAGACCTCTTTGACTGCTTGTTTATTTCGGCCTATTCCAGAACTAAAAGGCCCGCCCAGGCTGACCCTGGGAGTTTCTTAATCCAAATCCCTTTTCTTGCTGGGTGGAGCTAAGTTCCCTCCCTTTAGCTTGACCAGCAGCCCTGCAGTCTGACCAGCAGCCAAACTACAGTAGGGAAAATGGCGTCTGTCTCACAAAGGATTTATTTCCACACACTCTATGGGACGCACTTCCGCAGTGACCCTGACCCTGCTGCAGGCCACCGTCGACCCCCGCCACCGCGGGAGACGTCAGGTTACTCAGAGGTGAGTCTGGCTCAGTCTCATGCAGGATCGCTATTCCCCTCTCCCGGATCACAGTGCACACAGACTTTCCAGTCCTCCTTGGCGACTCTGATTGGGTTAATGGTAACCTCCTCCAAAGGAAACTGAGTACCGTCCTTCTGAGGTCTGCTCAAGGGCACTTCTAGCTCAGGGGGGCACCTGGACCCTCCACAGCAGGTCTGGCTCAGTCCCTTGTGGGTGTCACTGCTCCTTTCCCGGGTTTTGATCTGCAACAGGCTTTGCGCCTTTGGCCCGCCCAGCCTCTCTGGCGGGTATGAGGTTTGACTTTTAAAAGTTCAGTTGTGCCCCTCCTACCGTCTTGATGCGGCTTCTCCTTTGTTCTTCGATGTGGGTATCCTCTCTGTGATCAGATCCAACCTCCTTTCGTTGATGGTTTCCCAGGAACTGGTTGCAATTCAGGCGATTTTGCATGAGAGGTGAGTGCATGTCCTTCTATGCTGCCATCTTAGCTCCACCCCTCCCTGTTTAAGTCTTCTTTAATTTCTTTCATGAGTGTCTTGTAATTTTCTGTGTACAATTCTTTTGTTTTTTTGGGTAGGTTTATTCCTAGATATTTGATTCTTTTGGTTGCAGTGGTGAAGGGGATTGCCTCTTTGATTTCGTTTTCTGATTTTTCATTGTTTGTGTATAGGAATGCCAGTGATTTCTGTGTGTTGACATTGTATCCTGCGACTTTGCTAAATTCGTTGATTAGCTCTAGTAGTTTTGTCACTGTGTCTTTGGGATTTTCTATGTATAATATCATGTCATCTGGAAGTGGTTGGATCTGAAGACCTCTTTGGCTGCTTGTTTATTTCGGCCTATTCCAGAACTAAAAGGCCCGCCCAGGCTGACCCTGGGAGTTTCTTAATCCAAATCCCTTTTCTTGCTGGGTGGAGCTAAGTTCCCTCCCTTTAGCTTGACCAGCAGCCCTGCAGTCTGACCAGCAGCCAAACTACAGTAGGGAAAATGGCGTCTGTCTCACAAAGGATTTATTTCCACACACTCTATGGGACGCACTTCCGCAGTGACCCTGACCCTGCTGCAGGCCACCGTCGACCCCCGCCACCGCGGGAGACGTCAGGTTACTCAGAGGTGAGTCTGGCTCAGTCTCATGCAGGATCGCTATTCCCCTCTCCCGGATCACAGTGCACACAGACTTTCCAGTCCTCCTTGGCGACTCTGATTGGGTTAATGGTAACCTCCTCCAAAGGAAACTGAGTACCGTCCTTCTGAGGTCTGCTCAAGGGCACTTCTAGCTCAGGGGGGCACCTGGACCCTCCACAGCAGGTCTGGCTCAGTCCCTTGTGGGTGTCACTGCTCCTTTCCCGGGTTTTGATCTGCAACAGGCTTTGCGCCTTTGGCCCGCCCAGCCTCTCTGGCGGGTATGAGGTTTGACTTTTAAAAGTTCAGTTGTGCCCCTCCTACCGTCTTGATGCGGCTTCTCCTTTGTTCTTCGATGTGGGGTATCCTCTCTGTGATCAGATCCAACCTCCTTTCGTTGATGGTTTCCCAGGAACTGGTTGCAATTCAGGCGATTTTGCATGAGAGGTGAGTGCATGTCCTTCTATGCTGCCATCTTAGCTCCACCCCTCCCTGTTTAAGTCTTCTTTAATTTCTTTCATGAGTGTCTTGTAATTTTCTGTGTACAATTCTTTTGTTTTTTTGGGTAGGTTTATTCCTAGATATTTGATTCTTTTGGTTGCAGTGGTGAAGGGGATTGCCTCTTTGATTTCGTTTTCTGATTTTTCATTGTTTGTGTATAGGAATGCCAGTGATTTCTGTGTGTTGACATTGTATCCTGCGACTTTGCTAAATTCGTTGATTAGCTCTAGTAGTTTTGTCACTGTGTCTTTGGGATTTTCTATGTATAATATCATGTCATCTGCAAAAAAGAGAGAGCTTGACTTCTTCCTTTCCAATCTGGATTCCTTTGATTTCTTTCTCTTCCCTTATTGCTGTTGCTAGAACTTCCAGGACTATGTTGAATAGTAGTGGTGAAAGTGGACAGCCCTGTCTTGTTCCTAATCTTAGAGGAAATGATTTGAGTTTTTCACCATTGAGGATAATGTTCGCTGTGGGCTTCTCATAGATGGCTTTTATGATGTTGAGATAGGTTCCTTCTATGCCCATTTTCTGAAGAGTTTTTATCATGAATGGGTGTTGTACTTTGTCGGAGGCTTTTTCTGCATCTATCGAGATGATCATGTGATTTTTGTCTCTCAGTTTGTTAATATGGTGTATCACATTGATTGATTTGCGGATATTGAAGAATCCTTGCATGCCTGGGATGAACCTGACTTGATCATGATGTATGAGTTTTTTGATGTGTCGTTGAATTCTGTTTGCTAGGATTTTGTTGAGAATCTTGGCATCTAAGTTCATCAGAGAAATTGGTCCGTGATTTTCCTTTTTTGTGTTCTCTTTGCCTGGTTTGGGTATCAGGGTGATGGTGGCCTCGTAGAATGTGTTTGGAAGTTTTCCTTCCTGTGCAATTTTTTGAAAGAGTTTTAGAAGGACAGGCATTAGCTGTTCTTTAAATGTTTGGTAGAATTCGGCTGTGAAGCCATCTGGCCCTGGGCTTTTATTTTTGGGTAGATTTTTAATCACAAATTCGATTTCTGAGCTTGTGATTGGCTTGTTCAAAGTTTCTGTTTCTTCCTGGCTGAGTCTTGGGAGATTAATCTTCTCTAAGAAACTGTCCATTTCTTCCAGGTTGTCCAGTTTGTTGCCATAGAATTGTTCATAATAGTCTCTTAGAATCTTTTGGATTTCTGCATTATCTGTTGTAATCTCCCCTTTTTCATTTTTGATTTTGTTGATCTGGTTCTTCTCTTTTTCTTGATGAGTCTGGCCAGTGGCTTGTCAATTTTGTTTACCTTTTCAAAGAACCAGCTTTTTGTTTTATTTATCTTTACTATAGTTTCTTTCATTTCTTTCTGATTTATTTCTGCTCTAGTCTTTATAGTTTCTCTTCTTCTGCTGGCTTTGGGGTGTTTTTGTTCTTCTTTCTCCAATTGTTTTAAGTGGAGGGTTAGGTCATCTGCTTCATATATTCCTAGTTTCTTGAGGTAGTTGATTGTTCGATCTTTGACTTTCTTTCCGTTATGGCTGTTGCTAGAACTTCCAGGACTATGTTGAATAGTAGTGGTGAAAGTGGACAGCCCTGTCTTGTTCCTAATCTTAGAGGAAATGATTTGAGTTTTTCACCATTGAGGATAATGTTCGCTGTGGGCTTCTCATAGATGGCTTTTATGATGTTGAGATAGGTTCCTTCTATGCCCATTTTCTGAAGAGTTTTTATCATGAATGGGTGTTGTACTTTGTCGGAGGCTTTTTCTGCATCTATCGAGATGATCATGTGATTTTTGTCTCTCAGTTTGTTAATATGGTGTATCACATTGATTGATTTGCGGATATTGAAGAATCCTTGCATGCCTGGGATGAACCTGACTTGATCATGATGTATGAGTTTTTTGATGTGTCGTTGAATTCTGTTTGCTAGGATTTTGTTGAGAATCTTGGCATCTAAGTTCATCAGAGAAATTGGTCCGTGATTTTCCTTTTTTGTGTTCTCTTTGCCTGGTTTGGGTATCAGGGTGATGGTGGCCTCGTAGAATGTGTTTGGAAGTTTTCCTTCCTGTGCAATTTTTTGAAAGAGTTTTAGAAGGACAGGCATTAGCTGTTCTTTAAATGTTTGGTAGAATTCGGCTGTGAAGCCATCTGGCCCTGGGCTTTTATTTTTGGGTAGATTTTTAATCACAAATTCGATTTCTGAGCTTGTGATTGGCTTGTTCAAAGTTTCTGTTTCTTCCTGGCTGAGTCTTGGGAGATTAATCTTCTCTAAGAAACTGTCCATTTCTTCCAGGTTGTCCAGTTTGTTGCCATAGAATTGTTCATAATAGTCTCTTAGAATCTTTTGGATTTCTGCATTATCTGTTGTAATCTCCCCTTTTTCATTTTTGATTTTGTTGATCTGGTTCTTCTCTTTTTCTTGATGAGTCTGGCCAGTGGCTTGTCAATTTTGTTTACCTTTTCAAAGAACCAGCTTTTTGTTTTATTTATCTTTACTATAGTTTCTTTCATTTCTTTCTGATTTATTTCTGCTCTAGTCTTTATAGTTTCTCTTCTTCTGCTGGCTTTGGGGTGTTTTTGTTCTTCTTTCTCCAATTGTTTTAAGTGGAGGGTTAGGTCATCTGCTTCATATATTCCTAGTTTCTTGAGGTAGGATTGTATTGCTATAAATTTCCCTCTTAGAACTGCTTTTGCAGTATTCCATAGGTTTTGCATAGTCGTATGTTCATTATCATTTTCTTCTAGGAATTTTTAAATTTCTCCTTTGATTTTCTCAATGATCAGTTGGTTTTTTAGGTATGTGTTGTTTAATCTCCATGTGTTTGTGTTTTTAGCGGGTTTTTTTCCCTGTAGTTGATCTCTAGTCTCATTGCATTGTGGTCCGAGAAGATGGTTGATATTATTTCAGTTTTCTTGAATTGACTGAGGTTTGATTTATGACCCAAGATGTGGTCTATCTTGGAGAATGTTCCGTAAGCACTTGAGAAGAAAGTGTATTCTTCTGCTTTTGGATGGAAAGTCCTAAAGATATCAATGAGGTCCATCTTTTCTAGTGTGGCATTTAAGGCTTGTGTTTCTTTATTAATTTTCTGTTTTGTTGATCTGTCCATTGGTGTGAGAGGAGTGTTAAAGTCTCCTACTATTACTGTGTTATTATTGATTTCTTCTTTTATGTCTGAAAGTACCTGTCTTATGTATCGAGGTGCCCCTGTGTTGGGTGCGTAGATATTCATGACTGTTATGTCTTCCTCTTGGATAGATCCCTTAATCATGATGTAGTGACCTGCCTTGTCTCTTAAAATCTTCTTTACTTTAAAATCTATTTTGTCTGATATGAGGATTGGTACTGCAGCTTTCTTTTGATTTCCATTTGCATGGAATATCTTTTTCCAGCCTCTCACTTTCAGTCTGTGAGTTTCTCTAGGTCTGAAGTGGGTCTCTTGTAAACAGCATATATATGGGTCATGTTTCTGGATCCATTCAGCCAGCCTGTGTCGTTTGGTTGGAGCATTTAATCCATTGACATTTGAAGTAATTATTGATACGAATGTTCCTATTGTCATCTTAGAAGTTTGGGGTTTGATTTGTAGGACTTCTCCTACTCTTGTATTTCTTGGCTATATCAGGCCCTTTAACACTTGTTGTAGGGCTTGTTTTGTGGTACAGAATTCTTTTAGTTTTTGCTTGTCTGTGAAGCTTTTGACTTTGCCATCAATTCTGAATGAGATTCTTGCTGGGTAGAGAATTCTTGGTTATTTGGAGGTTATTCTCTTTTAGCCAGTTTAAATGTGTCTTGCCATTCTCTTCTGGCCTGCAGGGTTTCTGTGGAGAGATTCGCAGTTAGACGTATGGGGTTTCCTTTATATGTTATTTTATTTTATTTTATTTTTGGGCGGGGATTGGGTTGGGGAGGGAGGGGAGCAGGCGGGCCACTTCTATTGGTCTTTCATTTCTCTATTTTCATCCGTCTTTGTTCTTTGGCTCCTGTGGGCCTCCCATCGCGGTGGAGTCTGTTGTCGCAGAGCACCGGCTCTGGGTGCACGCACGCCAGAGCTCTGGCTAGGTAATTGGACACATCAGTCCAGCCGCTCCGCAGCACATGGGATCTTCCCAGGGCAGGGATCGAACCGGCACCCCTTGCACTGCAAGGCGGTGTCCTTACCCACTGGACCACCAGGGGAAGCCCTCCTTTATATGTTATTTGTTGTTTGCTCCTAGCTGCTTTTAGTAATCTGTCTTTATATTTAGTTTGATTAGAATGTGCCTTGGTGTGTTTCTTCTGGGGTTTATCCTGTGTGGAACTCTTTGTGCTTCTTGGACTTGGTTGACTATTTCCTTTCCCATGTTGGAGAAGTTTTCAGCTATAACCTCTTCAAGAATTTTTTCATAGCCTTTCTTCCCCTCTTCTTCCTCTGGAACTCCTATAATTCTAATGTTGGTGCGTTTGATATTGTCCCATAGGTCTTTGATGCTATCCTCAGTTCTTTTAATTCTTTGGCCTTTGTTCTGTTCTTCAGCACTTATTTCTACCATTCTATCTTCCAGCTCACTATGTGTTCTTCAGCCTCTGATACTCTACTGTTGGGACCTTCCTACCATTCATTGTATTTTTCGAATGTTCCTATTGTCATCTTAGAAGTTTGGGGTTTGATTTGTAGGACTTCTCCTACTCTTGTATTTCTTGGCTATATCAGGCCCTTTAACACTTGTTGTAGGGCTTGTTTTGTGGTACAGAATTCTTTTAGTTTTTGCTTGTCTGTGAAGCTTTTGACTTTGCCATCAATTCTGAATGAGATTCTTGCTGGGTAGAGAATTCTTGGTTATTTGGAGGTTATTCTCTTTTAGCCAGTTTAAATGTGTCTTGCCATTCTCTTCTGGCCTGCAGGGTTTCTGTGGAGAGATTCGCAGTTAGACGTATGGGGTTTCCTTTATATGTTATTTTATTTTATTTTATTTTTGGGCGGGGATTGGGTTGGGGAGGGAGGGGAGCAGGCGGGCCACTTCTATTGGTCTTTCATTTCTCTATTTTCATCCGTCTTTGTTCTTTGGCTCCTGTGGGCCTCCCATCGCGGTGGAGTCTGTTGTCGCAGAGCACCGGCTCTGGGTGCACGCACGCCAGAGCTCTGGCTAGGTAATTGGACACATCAGTCCAGCCGCTCCGCAGCACATGGGATCTTCCCAGGGCAGGGATCGAACCGGCACCCCTTGCACTGCAAGGCGGTGTCCTTACCCACTGGACCACCAGGGGAAGCCCTCCTTTATATGTTATTTGTTGTTTGCTCCTAGCTGCTTTTAGTAATCTGTCTTTATATTTAGTTTGATTAGAATGTGCCTTGGTGTGTTTCTTCTGGGGTTTATCCTGTGTGGAACTCTTTGTGCTTCTTGGACTTGGTTGACTATTTCCTTTCCCATGTTGGAGAAGTTTTCAGCTATAACCTCTTCAAGAATTTTTTCATAGCCTTTCTTCCCCTCTTCTTCCTCTGGAACTCCTATAATTCTAATGTTGGTGCGTTTGATATTGTCCCATAGGTCTTTGATGCTATCCTCAGTTCTTTTAATTCTTTGGCCTTTGTTCTGTTCTTCAGCACTTATTTCTACCATTCTATCTTCCAGCTCACTATGTGTTCTTCAGCCTCTGATACTCTACTGTTGAGACCTTCTATAGTATTTTTCAGTTCAGCAACTGAGTTGGTGGTCTCTATTTGCTTATTTTTCATTTCTTGAATATCTCTTCTCAATGCACCAATTTCCTCTAATATTCTGTTTTCGGTGTTTTGCATCTTCATTAGTATAGCTTTTCTGAATTCTCTTTCAGATAATTTGTCTATCTCCTCCTCTGTCATTTGAAGCTGTGTTTCTCTAGCTTGGTCCTTCATTTGTGCAGTGTTTCTCTGTCGTTTCATTATTAGGTTAATTTTTGTTTCTTTGTGTGTGTCTGTGTGTATGGAGTTCTTTTCCCCACCAGGCTTCTTGGTTGAATTTTCCCTTCCTTTGGGTTTCTGTCCTAGAAGGGTTCAATGGTTTGTGTCTTGGGTGGTGTTAGGTCTTGTTTACAGGTGAATAATCTCTAGTGTTGTATGTTCTTTGATAGTGTGGGGTCTTGGAATCAGGGCTTCCACTCCGAGGATCCTTGGTTTGATGATTGGTCAGGGGGTGTAGGCTCTATGTCTGGTTTGCTATGGTGTTCCGTGATATTAGTTCAAATACTAGCATCCGAGGAACAAGAGGTGTGTCCCAGATGGGTGACAGTCATAAAAGCATACAGATGTTTTCTAACATAGTCGTAAGATAAATATACATACACAGCAATAACCACATCTAACCAGTCTTACAGAGATAAAGCATAGGAAATTTTTCTGGCAAACGACGCAATCAAAGATGATACTTTCCCATTAAGCTCTGAATTAATTAAAATAGTGCCTGGAAAAATAGATCTGGGGCTCCTAGCTTTTTAGTAATCTGTCTTTATATTTAGTTTGATTAGAATGTGCCTTGGTGTGTTTCTTCTGGGGTTTATCCTGTGTGGAACTCTTTGTGCTTCTTGGACTTGGTTGACTATTTCCTTTCCCATGTTGGAGAAGTTTTCAGCTATAACCTCTTCAAGAATTTTTTCATAGCCTTTCTTCCCCTCTTCTTCCTCTGGAACTCCTATAATTCTAATGTTGGTGCGTTTGATATTGTCCCATAGGTCTTTGATGCTATCCTCAGTTCTTTTAATTCTTTGGCCTTTGTTCTGTTCTTCAGCACTTATTTCTACCATTCTATCTTCCAGCTCACTATGTGTTCTTCAGCCTCTGATACTCTACTGTTGAGACCTTCTATAGTATTTTTCAGTTCAGCAACTGAGTTGGTGGTCTCTATTTGCTTATTTTTCATTTCTTGAATATCTCTTCTCAATGCACCAATTTCCTCTAATATTCTGTTTTCGGTGTTTTGCATCTTCATTAGTATAGCTTTTCTGAATTCTCTTTCAGATAATTTGTCTATCTCCTCCTCTGTCATTTGAAGCTGTGTTTCTCTAGCTTGGTCCTTCATTTGTGCAGTGTTTCTCTGTCGTTTCATTATTAGGTTAATTTTTGTTTCTTTGTGTGTGTCTGTGTGTATGGAGTTCTTTTCCCCACCAGGCTTCTTGGTTGAATTTTCCCTTCCTTTGGGTTTCTGTCCTAGAAGGGTTCAATGGTTTGTGTCTTGGGTGGTGTTAGGTCTTGTTTACAGGTGAATAATCTCTAGTGTTGTATGTTCTTTGATAGTGTGGGGTCTTGGAATCAGGGCTTCCACTCCGAGGATCCTTGGTTTGATGATTGGTCAGGGGGTGTAGGCTCTATGTCTGGTTTGCTATGGTGTTCCGTGATATTAGTTCAAATACTAGCATCCGAGGAACAAGAGGTGTGTCCCAGATGGGTGACAGTCATAAAAGCATACAGATGTTTTCTAACATAGTCGTAAGATAAATATACATACACAGCAATAACCACATCTAACCAGTCTTACAGAGATAAAGCATAGGAAATTTTTCTGGCAAACGACGCAATCAAAGATGATACTTTCCCATTAAGCTCTGAATTAATTAAAATAGTGCCTGGAAAAATAGATCTGGGGCAAGGTCCTGGCTTGGAATATTTCATTGAAAGCAATTTTTAGATGTGTTGGGGGTGAGGAGGAGGAGAGTGTATGGGTAGTGAGAAGGAATAGATTCGTCTTGGAAGGATTTTATAGGGTTACGTAGCTGGGATTAGTGTGTTGTATTGTTTAGTGCACCTGGAGAGAATAGTGGAGACAGGAAGGTAGGAAATATTTATCTAGAGGATAGTGGTAGATAGGAAAAAGTTTTACATTTAGAACATAGAGGGAGGAAGCAGTGGCAAAGAGGAAAGAAAATTAGAAGTTTCCAATAATTAAAATTTAAAAAAAATTAAAAATTAAAAATAAAAAAAAAGAAATTAAAAATTAAAAAGGGAAGAAAAACTTAATAAGAAGAGACAAAAAAATAAATAAAAACAACAACAACAAACCCAAACCTGACCTATCAATCAAATAAACAGAACCGTCCACAACAAATAAACAAAAAAAGCTAAATACTGTCCCTGGTTTTTATCCTCTCATCTGTCTGGTGGAAGCCAATCTGCTCTGGATGGTGCTGTCTTGATGATGTAGCCTTTCCCTTACAGCACCGGTTGCTATGGTTTCTGTTTTTGTTTTCAGCAAGACAAAGACGCTGCAGCGAGCTCAAGTGCTGGCTAGGGCGGCGAGCTGGTCCCAGTCTGTCGGGTGGGGGGCTGCTGCGTGCGCAGTCTCGTGTTGGAGGCCGGCGCCCCGGCTCTACCGCGCACTCGCCGGTAGCCTCCAATACGGGCCCTTCTCCCGGTTTCCTCTGCTGCGGGTGTACCTATGGGGGTGCACGGGCTCCTCTGCCACTCGCCCGTGTGTACTGCCAGTTACGCGTCCAAGTCCCAAAGGCGGGCATGAGCTTTCCCGTCCAGCTAGAGCCCAGGTAGGCTCTATGTCTGGTTTGCTATGGTGTTCCGTGATATTAGTTCAAATACTAGCATCCGAGGAACAAGAGGTGTGTCCCAGATGGGTGACAGTCATAAAAGCATACAGATGTTTTCTAACATAGTCGTAAGATAAATATACATACACAGCAATAACCACATCTAACCAGTCTTACAGAGATAAAGCATAGGAAATTTTTCTGGCAAACGACGCAATCAAAGATGATACTTTCCCATTAAGCTCTGAATTAATTAAAATAGTGCCTGGAAAAATAGATCTGGGGCAAGGTCCTGGCTTGGAATATTTCATTGAAAGCAATTTTTAGATGTGTTGGGGGTGAGGAGGAGGAGAGTGTATGGGTAGTGAGAAGGAATAGATTCGTCTTGGAAGGATTTTATAGGGTTACGTAGCTGGGATTAGTGTGTTGTATTGTTTAGTGCACCTGGAGAGAATAGTGGAGACAGGAAGGTAGGAAATATTTATCTAGAGGATAGTGGTAGATAGGAAAAAGTTTTACATTTAGAACATAGAGGGAGGAAGCAGTGGCAAAGAGGAAAGAAAATTAGAAGTTTCCAATAATTAAAATTTAAAAAAAATTAAAAATTAAAAATAAAAAAAAGAAATTAAAAATTAAAAAGGGAAGAAAAACTTAATAAGAAGAGACAAAAAAATAAATAAAAACAACAACAACAAACCCAAACCTGACCTATCAATCAAATAAACAGAACCGTCCACAACAAATAAACAAAAAAAGCTAAATACTGTCCCTGGTTTTTATCCTCTCATCTGTCTGGTGGAAGCCAATCTGCTCTGGATGGTGCTGTCTTGATGATGTAGCCTTTCCCTTACAGCACCGGTTGCTATGGTTTCTGTTTTTGTTTTCAGCAAGACAAAGACGCTGCAGCGAGCTCAAGTGCTGGCTAGGGCGGCGAGCTGGTCCCAGTCTGTCGGGTGGGGGGCTGCTGCGTGCGCAGTCTCGTGTTGGAGGCCGGCGCCCCGGCTCTACCGCGCACTCGCCGGTAGCCTCCAATACGGGCCCTTCTCCCGGTTTCCTCTGCTGCGGGTGTACCTATGGGGGTGCACGGGCTCCTCTGCCACTCGCCCGTGTGTACTGCCAGTTACGCGTCCAAGTCCCAAAGGCGGGCATGAGCTTTCCCGTCCAGCTAGAGCCCAGTCCCTGGTCAGCAATCCGTGGGCGACTTACCCTCTCTGTTCAGCAAACCCCCCACTAGGAGTGCTTGAACTTACCCGGTGCCAGGCAGAAAGTCGCGATTTTCGCCTGGCCAAGCGGTGCGATTTTCGCAGTGGGCACTTCCTGTTTGGCTCTATCCGGGTCTCTACGCAACTCCCCGCGGGGAACTTCCTAATTGTGTTTCGCCCAGCCCTGCTCCAGTATCTTATCTACGCAGTGTCTTAATTTCTGCCTGCGAGCTGGCTGGATTCTTGGAGTTTTCACACTGATCGCTGCCCTCTCTCCCCTGACTCTCCACTCAGGCCCCCTTTTAGGGCACTTGCTTGTGCGCTCTCCGTCATTGGGGTCCGGTGTGGGGGTTAGGATAGAGGGTTCTCAGAACAGCAGCTCCGGGAAAGTTCTGGCTGTTGACTCTTCAACCCTTGCAGACCTAAGGAGTTCTTCTGTCGTCTAGCGGCTGGTTTGTTGGTGGTGTTTCATTTCTTGATTAGTTCTGGTGATTCTGTTGGGTAGCTGGTGAAATCTTCCCCTCATTCCTCTGCCATCTTGGCCCCCTCCCATTTGTATAATTTTTTTTTAGATTCGCCATATAAGTGATAGCCACATGGTATTTATCTTTCTCTTTTTGACTTGACTTAAAATGACAATCTTCAGGTCCATCCGCATTGCAGCAAAATGGCATTATTTCATTCTTTTTTATGGCTGAGTAATATTCCATGATATATATGTACTGCATCTTCTTTATCCATATCTCTGTCAATGGACACTTATGTTATTTCCATATCTTGGCTATTGTAAACATGTTACAAGGAGCAATGGGGTGTATGTATCCTTTTGAACCATAGCTTTATTTGGATGTATGCCCAGGAGAGGGATCACTAACTGTATTTTTCGTTTTTTTGAAGAATCTCCATATAGTTCTCTACAGTAGGTGTACTAATTTACATTCTCACCAAGAATGTAAGAGGGTGTGCTTGCTCCATACCTTCTTCAGCATTTATTGTTGGTAGATTTTTTGATGATGGCCATTCTGACTGGTGTAAGGTGATATCTCAGTCACTGTAGTTTTGGTTTGAATTTCTCTAACAGAAACGTTGCGGATCTTTTCATGTATCTCTTGGCCATCTGTATATCTGTATGTCTTATTTGGAAAAATGTCTCTTTAGGTCTTCTGCCCAATTTTCGATTTTTTTTTTTTTTAAATATTGAGCTCCATGAGTTTGTAAAGTTTGAACAATAATCCCTTGTTGGTCACTTTGTTAGCAAATATTTTCTCATATTCTATGGGTTGTCTTTTTTGTTTATGGTTTCCTTTGCTGGGCAAAAGCTTTTGAGTTTAATTAGATTACATTTGTTTATTTTTATTTTAGTTTCCATTACTCTCGGAGAGGGATGGAAAGAGATCTTGCTGTGATTTACATCAAAGAACATTCTGCCTATGTTTTCCTCTAAGAGTTTTATAATATCCAGTCTTACATTTAGGTCTTAAATCCATTTTGAGTTTATTTCTGTGTATGGTGTTAAAGAATGTTCTAATTTTTAAAAATTTTTACATGTACCTGTCTGGTTTTCCCAGCACCATTTGTTTAAGAGACTGTCTTTTCTCTATTGTATAGTCTTGCCTCCTTTGTCACAAGGTTTTGTTTGCACCCTCCCAGCACCTCTGGTGGGTATGAGATTTGATTTTTTTTTTTAATATTTTTTTTAACATTTATTTAATTAATTAATTTATTTATCTTCTTGCAGGGTGGAGTGGGGAGGGAGGGGGAATGGGCGGACCACTTCTATTGGTCTTTCATTTCTGTATTATAATCCGTCTTTGTTCTTCGGCTCCTGTGGGTCTCCCATTGCGGTGGCCTCTGTCGTCACAGAGCGCCGGCTCTGGGCGCATGTGCACTGGAGCTCCGGCTCGATAATTGGACACATCAGTCTAGCCGCTCCGTGGCATGTGGGATCTTCCCAGGCCAGGGATTGAACTGGCACCCCTTGCACTGCAAGGCAGTGTCCTTACCCACTGGACCACCAGGGAAAGCCCTGAGGTTTGATTTTAAAAACACGATTGCACCTCTCCTACTGTCTGGTTGTGGCTTCTCCTTTGCTCTTAGATATGGGATATCTTTTTTTGGTGGGATCCAATGCCCTCCTGTTGATGGTTTTTCAGCAACTAGTTGCAATTTTGGTGTTTTTGCAGGAGAAGATGAGTGCATGTCCTTCTACTCCACCATCTTGGTTCCCTGCTGCTCATTTGTCATAGATTAATTGACACAGGTGCATGGATTTATTTCTGGGCTTTCTATTCTTTTCCATTGATCTGTACTTCTCTTTTTGTGGCAGTACCACACTGGTTTGATTGCTATAACTTTGTAGTATAGTCTGTGGTCAGGGAACCTGATTTCTCTAGTTTCAGTTTTCTTTCTCAAGATTTCTTTGGCTATTTGAAATCTTTTGTGTTTCCATGTAAATTTTAAGATTTTTCATTCTAGTTTCGTGAAAAATGCCATTGGTAATTTGATAGAGATTGCATTGAATCTGTAGATTGCCTTGGGTAGTATAGTCATTTTGACAATATTGATTCTTCTAATCCATGAACATGGTATGTTTTTTCATCTGTGCTATCTTTGATGTCTTTCATCAATGTCTTACTGTTGTCAGAGTATAGGTCATTACCTCCTTAGGTAGGTTTGTGTGTGTGCTAAATCGCTTCAGTTGTGTCTAATTCTTTGCACCTCTATGAACTGTAGCCTTCCATGCTCCTCTGTTTGTGGGATTCTCCAGACAAGAATACTGGAGTGGGTTGCCATGCCCTTCTCCAGGGGATCTTCCCAACCCAGGGATCAAACCCCTGTCTCTTATGCCTCTTGTACTGGTAGGTACTTTACCACTAGCACCACCTGGAAAGCCTAAGTAGGTTTTTCCCTAGGTATTTTATTCTTTTTGATGTGATGGTAAGTGGGATTATTTCTTTAACTTCCCTTTCTGATCTTTTGTTGTTAGTGTATG
Organism: Tragulus kanchil; assembly: GCA_022376925.1. Taxonomy (NCBI): domain Eukaryota; kingdom Metazoa; phylum Chordata; class Mammalia; order Artiodactyla; family Tragulidae; genus Tragulus; species Tragulus kanchil. Next base: position 46,518,670 of record JAIOJX010000029.1, on the reverse strand, counting down.
GAAATGCAACAGATTTCTGTGTATTAATTTTGAATCCTGCAACTTTACCAAATGCATCGATGAGCTCTCATACTTTTCTGGTAGGCTCTTTAGAATTTTCTTTGTATAGTATCATGTTATCTGCAAACAGACAGTTTTACTTCTTTTCTAATTTAAATTCCTTTTATTTCTTTTTCTTCTATGTTTACCATGGCTACGACTTCCAAAACTATGTTGAATAAAAGTGGGAGTGTGGCTTCCCTGGTGGTCCAGTGGGTAAGACATCTAGCTCCCAATGCAGGGGACCTGGGTTCGGTCCCTGGTCAGGGAACTAGATACCACATACTGTAAAGAAGACCGGGTGCAACCAAATAAATAAAAAGAAAGAAATATTTTTTTTTGAAAAAAGTATGAGTGGACATCCTTGTCTTGTTCCTGATCTTAGAGAAATGTTTCTGCTTTTTACCATTGAGTATGATGTTAGCTGTGGGTTTGTCATATATGTCCTTTATACTGTCAAGGTAGGGTCCCTCTACGCCAACTTTCTGGAGGGTTTTTCCAAGATTTCGTTTTGAAAAATTTTAAGATTTTTCATTCTAGTTTCGTGAAAAATGCCATTGGTAATTTGATAGAGATTGCATTGAATCTGTAGATTGCCTTGGGTAGTATAGTCATTTTGACAATATTGATTCTTCTAATCCATGAACATGGTATGTTTTTTCATCTGTGCTATCTTTGATGTCTTTCATCAATGTCTTACTGTTGTCAGAGTATAGGTCATTACCTCCTTAGGTAGGTTTGTGTGTGTGCTAAATCGCTTCAGTTGTGTCTAATTCTTTGCACCTCTATGAACTGTAGCCTTCCATGCTCCTCTGTTTGTGGGATTCTCCAGACAAGAATACTGGAGTGGGTTGCCATGCCCTTCTCCAGGGGATCTTCCCAACCCAGGGATCAAACCCCTGTCTCTTATGCCTCTTGTACTGGTAGGTACTTTACCACTAGCACCACCTGGAAAGCCTAAGTAGGTTTTTCCCTAGGTATTTTATTCTTTTTGATGTGATGGTAAGTGGGATTATTTCTTTAACTTCCCTTTCTGATCTTTTGTTGTTAGTGTATGGAAATGCAACAGATTTCTGTGTATTAATTTTGAATCCTGCAACTTTACCAAATGCATCGATGAGCTCTCATACTTTTCTGGTAGGCTCTTTAGAATTTTCTTTGTATAGTATCATGTTATCTGCAAACAGACAGTTTTACTTCTTTTCTAATTTAAATTCCTTTTATTTCTTTTTCTTCTATGTTTACCATGGCTACGACTTCCAAAACTATGTTGAATAAAAGTGGGAGTGTGGCTTCCCTGGTGGTCCAGTGGGTAAGACATCTAGCTCCCAATGCAGGGGACCTGGGTTCGGTCCCTGGTCAGGGAACTAGATACCACATACTGTAAAGAAGACCGGGTGCAACCAAATAAATAAAAAGAAAGAAATATTTTTTTTTGAAAAAAGTATGAGTGGACATCCTTGTCTTGTTCCTGATCTTAGAGAAATGTTTCTGCTTTTTACCATTGAGTATGATGTTAGCTGTGGGTTTGTCATATATGTCCTTTATACTGTCAAGGTAGGGTCCCTCTACGCCAACTTTCTGGAGAGTTTTTTTTTTTAATCATAATGGGCGTTGAATTTTGTCCAAAGCTTTTCCTGCATTTGTTGAGATGATCAGATGGTTTTTATTCTTGACTTTATTAGCATGATACACACCACTAAGTGATTTTCAGATCGCTGCAAAATCCTGTGTCCCTGGGATAAATCCCACTTGATCATGGTATATGATCCTTTTAATTGTTGTTGGATTCACTTTTCAAGTATTTTGGATTTGTTGCAAATTGTTGAGGATTTTAGTATCTAGGTTGATCAGTGATATTGGCCTGTACTTTTCTTCTTTTGTGATATTTTTGTCTGATTTTGGTATCAGGGTGGTGGTAGCCTCATAGAATGAGTTTGGGCATATTCCTTCCTCTGCAATTTTTGGGCAATTTTTCAAAAGGTAGGTGTTAATCCTTCTCTAAACATTTAATAGAATTTGCCTATAAAGTCATCTGGTAGTGGACTTCTGTTTGTTGGGAGTTTTTTTTTTTTTTTTCTCTCTCAAATTTGGGTCAATAAAAGATTGGCTTTTTATTTATTTATTTTCATCCATCTTTATTCTTTGGCCTGTGTGGGCCTCCCATTACAGTGGCCTCTCTTGTTGCAGAGCATTGGCTCTGGACACACAAACTCCAGAGTTCTGGCTAGGTAGTTGGACACACCGGTCCAGCCCTTCCATGGCATGTGGGATCTTCCCAGGCCAGGGATTGAACCAGTGTCCCTTGCACTGCAAGGTGGACTCTACCCTCTGGACCACCAGGGAAGCCCTGTTGGGAGTTTTTAATCACTGTGTCAGTTTCAGTACTTGTGACTGGTCTGATCATATTTTCTGTTCTTCGTGGTTCAGTCTTGTGAGATTGTACCTTTCCAAGAATTTGTCCATTTCTTCTTGGTTGTTCATTTTATTGGGGTATCGTTTATTGTAATCCTGTTTAATGAAGACCGGGTGCAACCAAATAAATAAAAAGAAAGAAATATTTTTTTTTGAAAAAAGTATGAGTGGACATCCTTGTCTTGTTCCTGATCTTAGAGAAATGTTTCTGCTTTTTACCATTGAGTATGATGTTAGCTGTGGGTTTGTCATATATGTCCTTTATACTGTCAAGGTAGGGTCCCTCTACGCCAACTTTCTGGAGAGTTTTTTTTTTTAATCATAATGGGCGTTGAATTTTGTCCAAAGCTTTTCCTGCATTTGTTGAGATGATCAGATGGTTTTTATTCTTGACTTTATTAGCATGATACACACCACTAAGTGATTTTCAGATCGCTGCAAAATCCTGTGTCCCTGGGATAAATCCCACTTGATCATGGTATATGATCCTTTTAATTGTTGTTGGATTCACTTTTCAAGTATTTTGGATTTGTTGCAAATTGTTGAGGATTTTAGTATCTAGGTTGATCAGTGATATTGGCCTGTACTTTTCTTCTTTTGTGATATTTTTGTCTGATTTTGGTATCAGGGTGGTGGTAGCCTCATAGAATGAGTTTGGGCATATTCCTTCCTCTGCAATTTTTGGGCAATTTTTCAAAAGGTAGGTGTTAATCCTTCTCTAAACATTTAATAGAATTTGCCTATAAAGTCATCTGGTAGTGGACTTCTGTTTGTTGGGAGTTTTTTTTTTCTCTCTCAAATTTGGGTCAATAAAAGATTGGCTTTTTATTTATTTATTTTCATCCATCTTTATTCTTTGGCCTGTGTGGGCCTCCCATTACAGTGGCCTCTCTTGTTGCAGAGCATTGGCTCTGGACACACAAACTCCAGAGTTCTGGCTAGGTAGTTGGACACACCGGTCCAGCCCTTCCATGGCATGTGGGATCTTCCCAGGCCAGGGATTGAACCAGTGTCCCTTGCACTGCAAGGTGGACTCTACCCTCTGGACCACCAGGGAAGCCCTGTTGGGAGTTTTTAATCACTGTGTCAGTTTCAGTACTTGTGACTGGTCTGATCATATTTTCTGTTCTTCGTGGTTCAGTCTTGTGAGATTGTACCTTTCCAAGAATTTGTCCATTTCTTCTTGGTTGTTCATTTTATTGGGGTATCGTTTATTGTAATCCTTTTATTTATGTGGTGCCCACTGTAACTTCATTTCTAATTTTATTGATTTGAGCCCTTTCCCTTTTATTCCTGATGAATCTAACTATAGGTTTATCAATTTTGTTTATCTTTTCAAAGAACTAGCTTTTAGTTTTATTGATCTTGTATTGTCTTCTTTGTCTCTATTTCATTTATTTCTGCTGTGATCTTTATGATTTCTTCTACTAATTTTGGGTTTTATTTGTTCTTTTTTTAGTTGCTTTAGGGGCAAGGTTAAGTTGTTTGAGATTTTTGTTGTTTCTTGAGATAAGATTGTATTGCTATAAACTTTTCTCTTGGCACTGGTTTTGCTGTGCCCCATAGGTTTTGGATTAATATATTTTTGTTTTCATTTGTGCCTAGATATTTTTTAATTTCCTTTTTGATTACTTCAGTGATACATTGTTTAGTAGCATATTATTTAGTAACATGTTTAACCTCACATGTTTATGTCTTTTTTTTACTTTTTTTTTTTCTTATAGTTGATTTCTTTTAAAAATATTTATATTTGGGCTTCCCCTGGTGGTCCAGTGGATAAGAACACCGCCTTGCAGTGCAAGGGCGCCGGTTCGATCCCTGGCCTGGGAAGATCCCACGTGCCGTGGAGCGGCTGGACTGATGTGTCCAATCACCGAGCCGGAGCTCTGGAACGCATGCGCCCAGAGCCGGTGCTCTGCGACGACAGACACCACCGCGATGGGAGGCCCACAGGAGCCAAAGAACAAAGACAGATGAAAAATAGAGAAATGGAAGACCAATGGAAATGGCCCGCCCGCTCCCCTCCCTCCCCAACCCATCCCCTGCCCAAAATAAATAAATAAATAATTAAAAAAAAATATTTATATTTATTTACTAATTTGGCTGCATTGGATCTTAGTTGTGGCATGCCAAATCTTCATTGCATCATGTGGGATCTTTTGTTGTGTTGCATGGACTCTAATTGTGGCATGTGGGCTTAGTTGCTCTGTGGCATGTGGAATCTTAGTTCCCAGACCAAGGATCAAACCTGTGTCCCCTGCATTGTAAGGCAGATTCTTAACCCCTGGAGCACCAGGGAAGTTCTTCTTGTAGTTGATTTCTAATCTCATAGCATTGTGTTCAGAAAAGATGCGTAATATAATTTCAGTTTTCTTAAATTTACTGAGGCTCACTTTTGGCTGGACCAGTATGTCATCAGTCCTAGAGAATGTTCCATGTTCACTTGAAAAAACTGTGTTCTTCTGCTTTTGGATGGAATACTGTATAAATATCAATTAAGTCAACCTGGTCTAATGTGCCATTTAAGGCCTGTGTTTCCTTGTTAATATTCTGTTTTGGTGATCTGTCTATTGAATGAAAGTGGGGTATTAAAGTTCTCCACTATTGGAAGAGCAAGATGGCGGAGGAATGAGAGGAGGATTTCACCAGCTCCTCAACAGAATCAACAGAACTAATCAAGAAATGAAACACCACCAACAAACCAGCCGCTAACGACATAGGGAGTCCTCAGGTCTACAAGGGATGGAGAGCGAGCAGCCTGAACGTTCCCAGAGCTTCGGTCCCTCGAGTTTGCATCCCCCAGCTCCCACACCGGACCTGACGGAGAGAAGAGCACGGGGAACTGCACCGGGACGACAGAAAGCGCTCAGTGTGAAAATCCCACTGGGGACAGAGTTGTGACATGGATGCCCCAGGAAGTGAGCTTAGCACTGAACGCTAGCAGGGCGTGGGAAACGGAACAGGGAAATCTCCCGTGGGTCGCAGTCCAGAAGCCAAGCTCGAGCTGGACTGGGAAGCTGCCGCCCCTGTTTGGAGCAAATAGTGAGGCTTAAGTTGTGCGCTGGCCATGTACCCCCAGAGCTGCAGCAAAGAAGCCAGGCATCCAGAATGTGATCTGGGACAGGGATGGGGAAGCTGCTGCCCACGCTTGGGGCAAGCAGTGAACCTTAGTCCAGCGGGAGCTGCTCGAACTAGCCCGCACAGTCCCAGAGCTGCGGCAGTGAAGCGAGGCATCCAGGACAAGAAGCGCTCAGTCCCGCAAGCAGCAGGGTTGCGACAGAAAAATCAGGAAAGGAGTGGAGACTGAAGGCTACCAGCGGGTACGCGATAGAACCAAGGAACCCCAACTGGCACAGAGTCCGGGAGTGCAACATCTGCCTGCCCGGCCACCCGCCCGCCGTGTCCTCCCTCGGCCAGCATCAGCGTCGGAGAGACAGAGGCCAGCTACTTTTTCTACAGAGCCTTTGTTTTCCTGAAAGCAAAACAGAAACCAGAGCATCCGTTTCTGCAAGGGTCCTGACTACAAAAAAAAAAAAGAAAAAAAAAAAACACAAAAACCTGACCCTCACTGAAACCTAAAATATAAGCATGGTGCTAAACCATTTGTAGGCGACCTGCTTCTGGGTCGGGGTTTCCTACATAGCAGAGCAGCTCCCTCGCTGCAATCTATGTAAAGTTAGCCCTCGCCACAAGGGTTTGAAAAATTACAAAAATTGAAAAAAAGTGAAAATTTACCTTTAAAAAACAAAAACAAAAACATAAGAGCTGTCCAGCTCCCACACCCTACCCCAACCAGTACAGACTAGGGAAATCTAGGACAGCATCAAGAGTAAACTGGTGGGGTTTCCCTGGTGGTCCAGTGGGTGGGGACGCCACCTTGCAGTGCAAGGGGCGCCGGTTCGATCCCTGGCCTGGGAAGAGCAGTGGGAGGGAGGGGGGTGCACGGACGACAGAAAGCGCTCAGTGTGAAAATCCCACTGGGGACAGAGTTGTGACATGGATGCCCCAGGAAGTGAGCTTAGCACTGAACGCTAGCAGGGCGTGGGAAACGGAACAGGGAAATCTCCCGTGGGTCGCAGTCCAGAAGCCAAGCTCGAGCTGGACTGGGAAGCTGCCGCCCCTGTTTGGAGCAAATAGTGAGGCTTAAGTTGTGCGCTGGCCATGTACCCCCAGAGCTGCAGCAAAGAAGCCAGGCATCCAGAATGTGATCTGGGACAGGGATGGGGAAGCTGCTGCCCACGCTTGGGGCAAGCAGTGAACCTTAGTCCAGCGGGAGCTGCTCGAACTAGCCCGCACAGTCCCAGAGCTGCGGCAGTGAAGCGAGGCATCCAGGACAAGAAGCGCTCAGTCCCGCAAGCAGCAGGGTTGCGACAGAAAAATCAGGAAAGGAGTGGAGACTGAAGGCTACCAGCGGGTACGCGATAGAACCAAGGAACCCCAACTGGCACAGAGTCCGGGAGTGCAACATCTGCCTGCCCGGCCACCCGCCCGCCGTGTCCTCCCTCGGCCAGCATCAGCGTCGGAGAGACAGAGGCCAGCTACTTTTTCTACAGAGCCTTTGTTTTCCTGAAAGCAAAACAGAAACCAGAGCATCCGTTTCTGCAAGGGTCCTGACTACAAAAAAAAAAAAGAAAAAAAAAAAACACAAAAACCTGACCCTCACTGAAACCTAAAATATAAGCATGGTGCTAAACCATTTGTAGGCGACCTGCTTCTGGGTCGGGGTTTCCTACATAGCAGAGCAGCTCCCTCGCTGCAATCTATGTAAAGTTAGCCCTCGCCACAAGGGTTTGAAAAATTACAAAAATTGAAAAAAAGTGAAAATTTACCTTTAAAAAACAAAAACAAAAACATAAGAGCTGTCCAGCTCCCACACCCTACCCCAACCAGTACAGACTAGGGAAATCTAGGACAGCATCAAGAGTAAACTGGTGGGGTTTCCCTGGTGGTCCAGTGGGTGGGGACGCCACCTTGCAGTGCAAGGGGCGCCGGTTCGATCCCTGGCCTGGGAAGAGCCCATGTGCCTGGAGCGGCTGGACCGATGTGTCCAATTACCGAGCCGAAGCTCTGGAACGCCTGTGCCCAGAGTCGGTCCTCTGCAGTGAGAGAGGCCACTGCAATGGGAAGCCCACATGGGCCAAAGAACAAAGATGGATGAAAATAGATAAATGAAAGACCAATAGAAGTGGCCCGCCTGCCCCCCTCTCTCCCCAACTCATCCGTCTCTGCTCCCCCACCCCACCCCCTGCCCTCGCCAAAAGAGTAAACTGGTGGAAGGTTCACAAGCAGATGAGACGATAAAAACCAGGGACAGTATTTTTTTTTTTTTAATTTTCTTTAAATTTTAAAAAATTATTATTACTATTTTTTCTTCTTTTTCTCTTACCACAGCTTCCTCTCTCTATGCTGTAACTGTAAAATCTTTTTATATCTACTACTATCCTCTCTATAAATATTTCTTATCTTTCTGTCTCTAAGGTTCTCTTCCAGCTGTACTTTTAGGGGTAGGTTCCACCATTTTTTGATTGATTGTTGTTCAACAGTTAGTTGTGATTTCAGTGTTTTTGTTAAAAAAAAGAAAAAAGGAGGTCCTTTGTTCTCCTACTCCACCATCTTGGTAATCCTTCCGGAAATGTGCATCTTTATTCTAACCAGGAATTTAGTTTTTCAATAGGCCTCACCAGAAAAAAAATCATTAGAGTGCAAATAAGCTCAAGGGAATTTTTTTTTTCCTCTGAAAACTCAAGTGAAAAGAATATGGTAAAGATCGACAGCAAATTGTTAGTGAGCATCTTGACCACAGAGAACTCATCCATGTCAGTCGGTTCTTGGAGTCTGTGCCTTAAGAGAGAGCTATAAAATGAGAACACTGGAATGGATGAGGTGCTTGTACTTTGCGAGACTATAATTCCAGAGAGACTGTAACTCCATAAGGAGTTAAAAAAAAAAGGGTCTTCAGATTCTTTTCCCAACAAAGGTGTTATAGGATCACCCCAAACCCAGGTAGTCTTTGTCCCTTCTGAAGCAGAGTCACTCAGGTGCCTGTGACAACACGGTGCTCTGAGCTGCATGGAACATGGCAGCGGCAGTCTCAGGCTCTGCCTGTTCTTTAACCGGTTCATGTGGTACCGGTATCACACTGATCTATCTGTGGGTAATAAAAGGTTCTTGCATCCTTTGATAAACCTCACTTGATTATGGTATATGATTCTTGTAATGTATTGTTGATTTTGGTTTGCTAGTATTTTGTTGAGGATTTTTGTGTTTATGTTCATCAGTCATATTGGCCTGTAATTTTCCTTTTTTGTTTGATGCTTTGTTTTTTGGTACCAGGGTGATGGGGGCATGATAGGATGAATTTGGGAATGTTTCTTCCTTGTCAACTTTTTTTTTTTTTTTTAAATTTTGGCCTCTTTTATTGGTCTTTATTTATTTTCATCCGTCTTTGTTCCTTGGCCTGTGTGGGTCTCCCATCGCAGTGGCCTCTCTCACTGCAGAGGACTGGCTCTGGGTGCATACACTCCAAAGCTCCGGCTCTGTAATTGGACACATTGGTCCAGCCGCTCCGCGGCACATGGGCTCTTCCCAGGCCAGGGATCGAACCGGCGCCCCTTGCACTGCAAGGCGGTGTCCTTACCCCTTGGACCACCAGGGAAGCCCTCTTCCTCGTCAATTTTTTGGAATAGTTTCAGAAGGGTAGGTGTTAACTCTAATTGTTTGATAGAATTTGCCTGTGAAGCCATCTGGTCCTGGATTTTGGTTTGTTGGGAGTTTTTAAATCACACATTCAGTTTCAGTACTTGCAGTTGGTCTGTTTGTATTTTCCATTTCTTCCTTGTTCAGTCTTGGGAGATTGTGTTGGACTTGTAATCTTTTTTTTTCTTTTAATTTTGGCCTCTTTTATTGGTCTTTCATTTATTTATTTTCATCTATCTTTGTTCTTTGGCCTGTGTGAGCCTCCCACTGCAGTGACCTCCCTTGCCACAGAGCACTGGCTCTGGGGCACATGCTCCAGAGTGCTGGCTCCTAATTGGACACATCGGTCCAGCTGCTCTGCGGCGTGTGGGATCTTCCTAGACTAGTGATTGAACTGGTGCCCCTTTCACTGCAAGGTGGACTCTTTACCCACTGGGCCACCAGGGAAGCCCTGGACCTGTAATCTTTGATATGGCTATACCATTCCATATTCCCATCAGCAGTGTATGTGAGAGATAATTTGACAACCTTTTCAGCACTTGGCAAAGCCACTATTTATGTTACTGTTCTAATAGGTATAGTGATAGCTCACTGTGGTCTTGATTTGCATTTCTTTCATGGCTAATGATGTTGAACCTCTTTTTTTTTTTCTTTTTTCTGGCGGGTGGGCCGCTTCTATTGGTCTTTCATTTATCTATTTTTCATCCATCTTTTGTTCTTTGGCCCATGTGGGCCTCCCATCGCAGTGGCCTCTGTTGTCGCAGAGAGCCGGCTCCGGGCACATGCACTCCAGAGCTCGGGCTCGGTAATTGGACACATCGGTCCAGCCACTCCATGGCACGTGGGATCCTCCCAGGCCAGGGACCGAACCGGCAACCCTTGCACTGCAAGGTGGTGTCCCCACCCACTGGACCACCAGGGAAGCCCTGTTGAACATCTTTTTATGTGTTTGTTTGCCATCTGTATAATCCTTTACAGTGGAATGTGTCTTCATGTCTATTGTTTTTTGTTTTTAGAGTTACTTAGTATTCTGGTGGGAGGAGTGGCAGGAAGGTATAATTTTTTTTGGCGTTTTTTGGTTCTCAATGGATACTAAAAATTAAAATTTATGACCTTAGAATATTCAGACATAGACAAAGTGGGTATACTAGTTTGTACTTCCACCAGAACTTTCTTGTGTGTCCATTTCTCCCCATACCTTTGTAAATATTTAATCTTATTAAATTTGTTACCTTTTGCCAAAAGGATGAACAAAAGTGGATCCTACTCTTAATTTTAAGCTACATTTGTCTGAAACTATCATTTCATAGGTTTCTGGTTTGTGTTTACTCTTTTAAGAATAAACTGTTTGGAGACTACTCTGGTGGTTCAGTGGTTAAAACTTCATCTCCCAATGCAGGGAGTGTGGGTTCAATCCCTGCTCAGGGAACTAAAATCACACATGTCCGATGGCCCCCCAAAAAACCAAACATGAAATAGAAGCGATATTGTAACAAATTCAATAAAGACTTTAAAAATGGTCCACATAAAAATCTTAGAAAAAGAATTGCCTAATAGTGAGCGGAGAGGCGGAGGTAGCCGAGGTGGAAGAGCTGTGGAAAGAGGAAGCCCGAGTAGGCCGGCGGCGGGAATCCAAGCCGGAGGAACCGCCGCCGCCTAAAAAGCCGGCGCCAGACAAGGGCCCAGGCACGGGCCAGAGTGCGGTGCCAGGAGCCCCCGCCCTCTCCGGAAGCTCACTGTGGTCTTGATTTGCATTTCTTTCATGGCTAATGATGTTGAACCTCTTTTTTTTTTTCTTTTTTCTGGCGGGTGGGCCGCTTCTATTGGTCTTTCATTTATCTATTTTTCATCCATCTTTTGTTCTTTGGCCCATGTGGGCCTCCCATCGCAGTGGCCTCTGTTGTCGCAGAGAGCCGGCTCCGGGCACATGCACTCCAGAGCTCGGGCTCGGTAATTGGACACATCGGTCCAGTTGCTCCTCAGCATGTGGGATCATCCCAGGCCAGGGACCAAACCCGGGCAACCCTTGCACTGCAAGGTGGTGTCCCCACCCACTGGACCACCAGGGAAGCCCTGTTGAACATCTTTTTATGTGTTTGTTTGCCATCTGTATAATCCTTTACAGTGGAATGTGTCTTCATGTCTATTGTTTTTTGTTTTTAGAGTTACTTAGTATTCTGGTGGGAGGAGTGGCAGGAAGGTATAATTTTTTTTGGCGTTTTTTGGTTCTCAATGGATACTAAAAATTAAAATTTATGACCTTAGAATATTCAGACATAGACAAAGTGGGTATACTAGTTTGTACTTCCACCAGAACTTTCTTGTGTGTCCATTTCTCCCCATACCTTTGTAAATATTTAATCTTATTAAATTTGTTACCTTTTGCCAAAAGGATGAACAAAAGTGGATCCTACTCTTAATTTTAAGCTACATTTGTCTGAAACTATCATTTCATAGGTTTCTGGTTTGTGTTTACTCTTTTAAGAATAAACTGTTTGGAGACTACTCTGGTGGTTCAGTGGTTAAAACTTCATCTCCCAATGCAGGGAGTGTGGGTTCAATCCCTGCTCAGGGAACTAAAATCACACATGTCCGATGGCCCCCCAAAAAACCAAACATGAAATAGAAGCGATATTGTAACAAATTCAATAAAGACTTTAAAAATGGTCCACATAAAAATCTTAGAAAAAGAATTGCCTAATAGTGAGCGGAGAGGCGGAGGTAGCCGAGGTGGAAGAGCTGTGGAAAGAGGAAGCCCGAGTAGGCCGGCGGCGGGAATCCAAGCCGGAGGAACCGCCGCCGCCTAAAAAGCCGGCGCCAGACAAGGGCCCAGGCACGGGCCAGAGTGCGGTGCCAGGAGCCCCCGCCCTCTCCGGAAGCCTCCAGGCACAGTCCCGGGTACTGCCCGCAGCCCTGAAGGGGGCAGCGCGGCTCCTGTGCCCGCACCTGCTGCATCGCCACCACCGGAGGGCCCGGTACTCACTTTCCAGAGCGAGAAGATGAAGGGCATGAAGGAGCTGCTTGTGGCCACCAAGATCAATTCGAGCGCCATCAAGCTGCAGCTCATGGCACAGTCACAAGTGCAGATGAAGAAGCAGAAGGTGTCTACCCCTAGTGACTACATGCTGTCCTTCCTCAAGCGGCAGCGCAAGGGTCTCTGAAACACCTGGGACTCCAGATCACAGCATCCTCAACCAGATGAGGCTCCACCCCAGCCCCTTGAGCCTCGGCCCGCCCCTGGCCGGCGCCCAGGAGACCCCTCACCCCACCACGCCCCCTCCCGAACCCGGACTCCGGGTTCCCAGAGTACAGACTCAACCCAGACCGTCAGCTGAGCCGTCACGGAACACAGACCCATCCCCTAGGACCGCAGCCTAGCAGTCGAAACCTTCACCCCGGGCCCGTCACCCGTCTTTAAAGGCCCACCCTTGGGAAACTCAGGCGTCACCTCAGAGCGAGGCTCCAGCCTTCAGCTCTGCTGGTGTTGGCCCAGGGTTCACCCATCTCATTGCGCCCTTTCACCCTAAACCCTAGAAACACAGGGCCCACCTAAAGCCTGGGAGCCGCGGGCCCCGCCCCGCTCCTCGGAGTACACTTCTGCCCTTCAGAATTTCATTCCTTGGGAATCCAAGTCCCCTACTGCAAAGGCCCTAAGAAACGCTTCCAGAATTTGGAAATTCTAGCTTCCTTCTCTGTCGCATGGGTCTGGGACACGAAACAGCTCCAGGTCAGTGTGAATCCTGAGCCCTGCCTCCTTCCTGACGAAACTGGCCGTAGATCAGAGCAGACCTTCCTTCCACACTCTGGGAACCTCCCCTGGGGTCCAGTGAGTCTCGGGGACCCAGGAAGAAATCTACAGGGAGGGATTCGTTTGCGAATGGGTGAGGGGAGCCTGAGCGCTCACGGTTTTGTACATAGATTTATTTTTCAGTTCCAAGGAAGATGAATACATTTTGTAGAAAATAAAAAAAGAAGTGCCTGTAGCTTTCACCACTTAAAAATCAATATTAAATCCCATAAATATTCTGTACTTTATTCTTTGTCTTTTTTTTTTAAAGGGAAAATTACAAGTAAGGCTGAAGTTGCATTTGAATACCATCCTGTTCCTTAACATATAGGAATATGTTAACAACCCAAACCTTAGTGGCTTAAGACAACCACCACTTTTCCATGGGGCTGACCTAGTGATCAGATGGCCGGGTGGCTGTGGTCCAGTTGTCCTGAATGGTCTAGACTGGAATGACTTTCCTTTTCCCCACATATCCTTCCATTAGGACGTTCTGGAAATGCTCTCATGATGAGTCCAAGAAAGGAAATCAAAACACATAAGCACTCTGAAGACTCTGCTTGTGTCCCATTTGCTACTGTCCCACTGGCTAAAGGAAGTTCCATGGTTAGGTCTAGAGTCAGTGTGAGGGGGCTGCTGAAAGGCATAGATACAAGACGGTGTGAATCACTGGGGCCATTAAAGCAGTCAGTCTACCGTAGTCCTCCCTTTGGCCATAAGCAATCACATCCCTCCCATATGAGAACTGCACTCAGCCTCATTCCAGATTCCCCAAAGATTTTTCTGTCATATTATTATGTTGGAATCTAGGAATTCACGATCAGCATCAGATCTGCATGTGGTTTCCTGGGTGTGACTTCTCTTCATTCCTGCACCTATGAACTAAAAAGACAAGTTACTGCTCTCTGCACCCCCATACAAAGATGTGACAGGAACAGGACGTCTGCAGCAGACACTACCATTTAAAGGGAAAAAACAAAAGAGGGCAGCATATTGAATCTCTGTTCATAGCAATTCTAAAATCAAGGTGGAGAAACAGTGCCAGGTTCCCCTATTTGGGGCAGGACTTCACCACAGGACTTCACTACTTTACCCCTTCTTCAAAGATTCTGAGTGTGTGTGCATGTGTGTATGTGTGTGCATTTGGCCATGGCACAGCTTGTGGGATCTTAGTTTTCCAATCTGGGATTGAACCCAGGCACACGATGGTTAAAGTGACAAGTCCTAACCACTGGACCACGAGGGAATTCCTGGATGGTGATTGCCCTTTGGTTGGCACATAAATGTGCTTATTGGGAATGGCTTTCTAGTCTATATTAGCAAGCCCTTGAAATTACCCTCTGAGATGTCTTTAATTTTCCTTTGTCTTCCTTTGGTCACTCCTGAAGAGAAAATATGCCCTCTAAACAATTTGTCAACCCTTTTCTTGCTCAGAGGCCTTTCTACATTTTAATTTCAGCCCAGTTTGGAAGCACTTATACAGTATCCTCAAAAGTTTTTTGGATTTTCTTCATATCTAATTCTATTCAACTTCATTTTTAAAAAGCCACACCCATAATTTTTAAAGAGTTTAATCTTTTCTATGCTTAATCACTGTTACTCTGGGCCTGTCAGGCAATATTCTTAAGATTCCTGGGTCCTCTATGTCCAGCAGACATGGTCTATGAGGCAACATCTTCAGTTCAGCTCAGTCACTCAGTCATGTCTGATTCTTTGTGATCTCATGGATTATAGCACGCCAGGCTTCCCTGTCCTTCATCATCTCCCAAGCATGCTCAAACTCATGTCCATTGATTCAGTGATGCCATCCAACCATCTCATCCTCTGTCATCCCTTTCTCCTTTTGCCTTCTATTTTCCCCAACATTAAGCTCTTTTCCAATGAGTTTTCTCTTTGCATCATGTAGCCAAAGTACTGAACTTCAGCTTCAGCCTAAGTCCTTCCAATGAATGCTCAGGGTTGATTTCCTTTAGTATTGACTGGTTTGATCTCCTTGAAGTTCAGGGGACTCTCAAGAGTCTTCTCCAGCACCACAGTTCAAAGACATCAATTCTTTGGCACTCAGCCTTTTTTTGGTCCAACTTTCACAGCTGAACGTGACTACTGGGAAAACCATAGCTTTGACTTTTGTCGGAAAACTGATTATCTCTACTTTTGAATGCGCTAAGTTTGTCATAGCTTTTCTTCCAAGGAACAAGCATCTTATCAATTTCATGGCTGCCATCATCATCCACAGTGATTTCAGAGCCCAAGAAAATGAAGTCGGTCACTCTTTCCATTGTTTTTCCATCTATTTGACGTGAAGTGATGGGACTGGAACCATGATCTTTGTTTTTTGAATGTTAAGTTTTAGACCAGCTTTTTCACTCTTCTCTTTCACCTTCATCAAGAAGCTCTTTAATTCTTCCTCACTTTCTGCCATAAGGCTGGTGTCATCTTCATACCTGAGGTTACTGGGTTTTTTCCTGGCAATCTTTTTTTTCAACACCAAAAACATTTTTATTGGAGTATAGCCAATTAATTTCATGATAGTTTCAGGTGAACAGTGAAGGGGCTTGGCCATTCTCCCCCCCCAACCCCCTCCCATCCAGACTAGTACATACTATTGAACAGAGTTCCATGTGCTATTAGATTTTAGCTTGTTATCCATTTCAAACATTCTCCTGGCAATCTTGATTCCAGCTTATGCTTCATCTAGACTGGCATTTCTCATGATGTACTCTGCATGTAAATTAAATAAGTAGGGTGATGATATACAGTCTTGATGTACTCCTTTTCCAATTTGGAACCAATCCATTGTTCCATGTCCAGTTCTAACTGTTGATTCTTGTCCTACATACAGGTTTCTCAGGAGGCAGGTAAAGTGGTCTTGTATTCCCATCACTTTAAAAATTTTCCAGTTTGTTGTGATCCACACAGTCAAAGGCTTTAGTGTAGTCAATGAAGCAGAAGTAAATGTTTTTCTGGAATTCCCTTGCCCTTTCTATGATCCAATGGATATTAGCAATATGATCTCTGATTCCTCTGACTTTTCTCAATCCAGCTTGTACATCTGGAAGTTTTCAGTCCATGTACTGTTGAAGCCTAACTTGGAGAATTTTGAGCAACAATTTCCCTACCTTTTTTTCTGCCCAGAGGCCTTTTTACATTTTGAAAAATTTTAGCCCAGTCTGGAAGCACTTACACATTATCCTCAAAAACTTAATGGATTTTCTTAGTGTCTAATTCTATTCAATTCAAAAGCCACGCCCATAATTTTTTAGTATCACAGTAGTAATCACTGTTACTCTGGGCCTGTCAGGCAATGTTCTTAAGGTTCCTGGGTTCTCTGTGTCCAGCAGACATGGTCTGTAAGGCAACATCTTAAGCTTTTGCTTACATTGAGCTTTTTTATTATCTCATTAGCCAAAGCAAGTCATATTGTTAAGCCCAGAGTCAGTATGAGCAGACCTTACCAAAGGGCATAGATTCAGGGAAGTATGAAAAAAATAGAGGTATTGGTACAATGCATATACCATAAAAGGTAATTTTTAAAAAGTTTAATGTGATTTCTGTGTGTGTGTGTGGATGTGAACATAAATATCGTACTGTATGATGTGATTCTGCATCTTCTTTTTATTTAGTTATATCTTTTTCTGTGATTCTTTTTAACGCCTGTAAGACTTTCATGATACAAATATATAGTACATTTTATTGAGCCATTTCTGTGATGAACGAACATTTAGCTTATTTCCAGTTTTTTGACTATTACTGTATCTCATATAGTCTGAGGTGTACCTTTTTTCTCATTTAAACATCTTTGAAATTCATATCTTACAATTACTTTAGTGTTATTCTTTTATTGGCATATAAAATAATGATGAATCTTATAATCTGTGTTGTAGATTTGATGAAACGTGGCATAAACATTGACGATCTTTTTATAGGATCGATTCCACATCAGCTGTAACAATCATATTTTGCCAATCTGATAGAGTGAAATGCTATCTCACCACAGTTTTAAATGTATTTCCCTGATTAATAGCATCAATATCATTTTATATTTATTGGCCATTTATGTTTCCTTATTGTGAATTGCTTGTTTAAACCTCTTTCTAGTTTTAATAGGGTTATTTTTATCTTATTTATACAAATTCTTTATATATTGTAGATTTTAATCTTGGCACATTGCAAGTATCTTCCATTCTGAAGTACATTTTACCTTTGTTTTATAGTGTTCTTTATTGTATAGATATTTTAAATTCTAATGGAGTTGAACTTATAAAAATCAATCTTTTTAAAAATAGTTTGGAATTTTTATTTCTTGCTCACAAAATCCTTTAATAGTACTATTGTTACTACCTGTGTGTGCTGTTGCAGTTGTGTCTGACTCTTTGTAGCCTGGCAGACTTCCCTGTCCATGGAATTCTCCAGACAAGAATACTGGAGTGGGTTGGCATGCTCTCCTCCAGGGGATCTTCCTGATCCAGGGATGGAACCCATGTCTCTTATGTCTCCTGCATTAGCAGGTGGTTCTTTACCACTACGATACCTGGGAAGCTACTACCTGTAGTAGCAGGTGCTAATTCTTGGGCAGTTATTGTGTGGCAGGCATGGTTTAAATGCTTTCTCTCTGTGTGTGTATATGTGTAAGTGTGTGTGTGTGTGCATGTGTAGGATATTAACTCATTCAATTATCACAATAACCCTATTGGATAGTTATTGTTAATCCCACTCTACACCAAGGGAACTGGAATCAGATTGTGGTAGGTTGCATAATACACTTCCTTCTCACAGAGATAATCACATCCTAATTCATGCAAACTGTGAACATTACCTTACATAAAAAGTATAGATATTACTTTATATTGTGAACAATGGGATTACCTTTAGGATCTTGAGTGAACAGGGTGTCCTGGATTATCTGGATATACCCTGGATTATCTGGATATGCCCCAAAGACAATCACAAGTATCCTTATGAGAGGGAGGCAGAGGGAGATGTCACAACACAGAAGAAGAGAAGACAGTGGGACCATGAAGGCAGAGAAGGAGTGATGTAGCCACAAGCCAAGGAATGCCATTAGTCACCAGAAGTTGAGATAGGCAAGGGAACAATAACACAGTTTCATGTTATTGTTTGTGTTTTTTTCTCTGTAATGATTGTCTAGCTCTCCTTTTCTTTATTGGGTTATCTTTTTCCTGGGAGTACTTATATATGCTGAGTACTTTGTTAGGTGTGTGATAGATGTACTTTTCAGTACGTAGCATGACTTTTCATGTTTATTTATTTGTTGTTCAGTCACTAAGTCATGTCCAGCTCTTTGCGACCCCATTGACTGTAGCACACCAGGCTTCCCTATCTTTCACCATGTTCTGGAGTTTGCTTAAAGTCATGTCCATTAAGTTGGTGATACCATCTGACCATCTCACCCTTTGTTGTCCCTTTTTCCTCCTGCCATCATCAGGAGAATACCCTTTCCCAGCATCAAGGTCTTTTCCATTTGGTCATCTCTTCACAGCAGGGGTCCAAAGTATTGGAGCTTCAGTTTCAGCATGAATATTCAGGATTAATTCCTATTAGAATTGACTGGTTTGACCTCCTTGTTGTTCAAGGGACTCTCAACAGTCTTCTCCAGCACCACAGTTCAAAAGCATCAATTCTTTGGTGTTCAACCTTTGGTCCAACTCTCACATCTGCACACGACTAATGGAAAAACCATAGCTTTGATTAGACGGACCTTTGTCGGCAGTGATTTCTCTGCTTTTTAATACTCTGTCTAGGTTTGTTGTAGTTTTTCTTCCAAGTGTCTTTTAATTTCATGGCTGCAGTCCTCATCCACAGTGATTTTTGAGCCCAAGAAAATAAAATCTGCCACTGTGTCCACCTTTTCCCTATCTATTTTCCATGAAGTGATGGGACTGTATACCATGATCTTTTTTGAATGTTGAGTTTTAAGCCATCTTTTTCACTCTCCTCTTTCACCTTTATTGAGAGGCTCTTTAATTCCTCTTCACTTTCTGGTATTAGGGTGGTATTATCTGCATATCTGAAGTTGTTGACATTTCTCCCAACAGTCTTGAATTCATCTTGTGATTCATCTAGCCTGGCATTTCTCATGATGTGCTCTTCATTGTAAGTTAAATAGGCAGGGTAACAGCATACAAACCTTGAGGTACTCCTTTCCCAATTTTGAACCAGTCCACTGTTCCATGTCTGATTCTAATTGTTGCTTCTTGACCTGCATACAGGTTTCTCAGGAGGCAGGTAACGTGATCTTGTATTCCCATCTCTTTAAGAATTCTCCAGTTTGTTGTGATCCACACAATCAAAGACTTTAGTGTAGTTAATGGAACAGAAGTAGATGTTTTACTCAAATTCTCTTGCTTTTTCTATGATCCAGTGGATGTTGGCAATTTGGTCTCTGGTTCTTCTGCCATTTCTTTTTTCTTTTAAAAATTCATTTTAATTGGAGGATATTTCCTTTGCAGTATTGTGGCCTTTTGTCATACATTAGTAGGAATTGACCATAGATATACACGTGTCCCCTCCATCCTGAACCCTTCTCCCATCTCCCTACCCACCTTATCCCTCCAGGTTGTCACAGAACACCAGCTTTGGGTACCCGGCACCATACTTCAAACTTGCACTGGTTATCTGTTTAACATATGGTAATGTATATGTTTCAATGCTAGTCTCTCAAATCATCTTACCCTCTTGTTGCCCACTGAATCCAAAAATCTGTTCTTTTTTTGGCCTCTTTTATTGGTGTTTTATTTATTATTTTCAACCGTCTTTATTCTTTGGCCTGTGTGGGCCTCCCATTGCAGTGGCCTCTCTCGTCACAGAGCACCAGCTCTGGGTTCACATGCTCCAGATTACTGGCTCGTAATTGGACATACTGGTCCAGCTGCTCTGTGGCATATGGGATCCTCCTGGGCCAGAGATCAAACTGGTGCCCTTGCACTTCAAGGTGGACTCTTTACTCACTGGATCACCATGGAAGCCCCAAAAGTCTGTGTCTTCTTTGATGCCCTGCACATAGGATCTGTAGTACCATCTTTCTAGATTCCATATACATATGTTAATATATGGTATTTGTGCTTTTCTCTCTGACTTACTTCACTCTCTCTCTATAGGCTCTAGGGTCATCCACCTCATTAGAATGGACTCAAATGTGTTCCATTTAGAGCTAAAATCCCACTGTATGTATGTACCACAACTTCTTTATCCATTCATCTGCTGATGGACATCTAGGTTGCTTCCATGAAATAGTTCTTCAGTGAACACTGGGGTGCATGTACCTTTTTCAATTTTGGTTTCCTTAGGGCATATGCCCAGTAGTGGAATCATTGGGTCATATGGTAGTTTTATTCCTAGTTTTTAAAGAAATCTCTGTAATTGTTTCCCATAGTGGAAGTATCAGTTTGCACTCCCACCAACAATGTAAAAGGGTTCTCTTTTCTCCACACCCACTCTTGCATTTATTGTTTGCAGACTTTTTGGTGATGGCTGTTGGTGGCTGCTGTGAGATGATACCTTGTTGTGATTTTAATTTGCATTTCTCTAACAACAAGTGATGTTGAGCATCTTTTTGTGTGTTATTAGCCATCTGTATGTCTTCCTTGGAGAAATGTCTGTTCAGGTCTTCTATCTACTTTTTAATTGGGTTGTTCATTTTTCTGGTATGACGCTACATGAGCTGCTTGTATATTTTGAAGATTAATTTTTGCCAATTGTTTCATTTGCTGCTATTTTCTCCTATTCTGAGGGCTGTCTTTTAATCTTGCTTAGAGTTTCCTTCATTGTGCAAAAGTTTTTAAGTTTAATTAGGTCCAATTTAGTTTTGGTCTTATTTCCATTACTCTGGGATGTAGGTCAGATAGGATCTTTCTGTGATTTATGTTCAAGAGTATTGTGCCTATATTTTCCTCTAAGAGTTTTATAGTTTCTAGTCTTATATTTCAATCTTTTTATCTACTTTGAGTTTATTATTGTGTGTGGTGTTAGATAGTGTTCTAATTTCATTCTTTTACATATAGTTGACTGTTTTTTCCTAGCACCACTTCTGGAAGAGACTGTCTTTTCTCCGTTGTATATTTTTGCCTCCTTTGTCAAAGATAAGGTCTCTGGGCTTTCTATTTTGTTCCTTTGATCATTATTTCTGTTTTTGTGCCAGTCCCATACTGTCTTGACTGTAGCTTTGTAGTATAGTCTGAAGATGGGAAGGTTGATTCCTCCAGCTCCATTCTTCTTTCTTAAGATTGCATTGGTCATTTGGGGCATTTTGTGTTTCCATATGAAATGTGAAATTACTTGTTCTGTGAAAAATACTGTTAGTAGTTTGATAAGGATTGTGTCGAATCTATGATTTCAGAGCCCAAGAAAATGAAGTCGGTCACTCTTTCCATTGTTTTTCCATCTATTTGACGTGAAGTGATGGGACTGGAACCATGATCTTTGTTTTTTGAATGTTAAGTTTTAGACCAGCTTTTTCACTCTTCTCTTTCACCTTCATCAAGAAGCTCTTTAATTCTTCCTCACTTTCTGCCATAAGGCTGGTGTCATCTTCATACCTGAGGTTACTGGGTTTTTTCCTGGCAATCTTTTTTTTCAACACCAAAAACATTTTTATTGGAGTATAGCCAATTAATTTCATGATAGTTTCAGGTGAACAGTGAAGGGGCTTGGCCATTCTCCCCCCCCAACCCCCTCCCATCCAGACTAGTACATACTATTGAACAGAGTTCCATGTGCTATTAGATTTTAGCTTGTTATCCATTTCAAACATTCTCCTGGCAATCTTGATTCCAGCTTATGCTTCATCTAGACTGGCATTTCTCATGATGTACTCTGCATGTAAATTAAATAAGTAGGGTGATGATATACAGTCTTGATGTACTCCTTTTCCAATTTGGAACCAATCCATTGTTCCATGTCCAGTTCTAACTGTTGATTCTTGTCCTACATACAGGTTTCTCAGGAGGCAGGTAAAGTGGTCTTGTATTCCCATCACTTTAAAAATTTTCCAGTTTGTTGTGATCCACACAGTCAAAGGCTTTAGTGTAGTCAATGAAGCAGAAGTAGATGTTTTTCTGGAATTCCTTGCCCTTTCTATGATCCAATGGATATTAGCAATATGATCTCTGATTCCTCTGACTTTTCTCAATCCAGCTTGTACATCTGGAAGTTTTCAGTCCATGTACTGTTGAAGCCTAACTTGGAGAATTTTGAGCAACAATTTCCCTACCTTTTTTTCTGCCCAGAGGCCTTTTTACATTTTGAAAAATTTTAGCCCAGTCTGGAAGCACTTACACATTATCCTCAAAAACTTAATGGATTTTCTTAGTGTCTAATTCTATTCAATTCAAAAGCCACGCCCATAATTTTTTAGTATCACAGTAGTAATCACTGTTACTCTGGGCCTGTCAGGCAATGTTCTTAAGGTTCCTGGGTTCTCTGTGTCCAGCAGACATGGTCTGTAAGGCAACATCTTAAGCTTTTGCTTACATTGAGCTTTTTTATTATCTCATTAGCCAAAGCAAGTCATATTGTTAAGCCCAGAGTCAGTATGAGCAGACCTTACCAAAGGGCATAGATTCAGGGAAGTATGAAAAAAATAGAGGTATTGGTACAATGCATATACCATAAAAGGTAATTTTTAAAAAGTTTAATGTGATTTCTGTGTGTGTGTGTGGATGTGAACATAAATATCGTACTGTATGATGTGATTCTGCATCTTCTTTTTATTTAGTTATATCTTTTTCTGTGATTCTTTTTAACGCCTGTAAGACTTTCATGATACAAATATATAGTACATTTTATTGAGCCATTTCTGTGATGAACGAACATTTAGCTTATTTCCAGTTTTTTGACTATTACTGTATCTCATATAGTCTGAGGTGTACCTTTTTTCTCATTTAAACATCTTTGAAATTCATATCTTACAATTACTTTAGTGTTATTCTTTTATTGGCATATAAAATAATGATGAATCTTATAATCTGTGTTGTAGATTTGATGAAACGTGGCATAAACATTGACGATCTTTTTATAGGATCGATTCCACATCAGCTGTAACAATCATATTTTGCCAATCTGATAGAGTGAAATGCTATCTCACCACAGTTTTAAATGTATTTCCCTGATTAATAGCATCAATATCATTTTATATTTATTGGCCATTTATGTTTCCTTATTGTGAATTGCTTGTTTAAACCTCTTTCTAGTTTTAATAGGGTTATTTTTATCTTATTTATACAAATTCTTTATATATTGTAGATTTTAATCTTGGCACATTGCAAGTATCTTCCATTCTGAAGTACATTTTACCTTTGTTTTATAGTGTTCTTTATTGTATAGATATTTTAAATTCTAATGGAGTTGAACTTATAAAAATCAATCTTTTTTAAAAAAAGTTTGGAATTTTTATTTCTTGCTCACAAAATCCTTTAATAGTACTATTGTTACTACCTGTGTGTGCTGTTGCAGTTGTGTCTGACTCTTTGTAGCCTGGCAGACTTCCCTGTCCATGGAATTCTCCAGACAAGAATACTGGAGTGGGTTGGCATGCTCTCCTCCAGGGGATCTTCCTGATCCAGGGATGGAACCCATGTCTCTTATGTCTCCTGCATTAGCAGGTGGTTCTTTACCACTACGATACCTGGGAAGCTACTACCTGTAGTAGCAGGTGCTAATTCTTGGGCAGTTATTGTGTGGCAGGCATGGTTTAAATGCTTTCTCTCTGTGTGTGTATATGTGTAAGTGTGTGTGTGTGTGCATGTGTAGGATATTAACTCATTCAATTATCACAATAACCCTATTGGATAGTTATTGTTAATCCCACTCTACACCAAGGGAACTGGAATCAGATTGTGGTAGGTTGCATAATACACTTCCTTCTCACAGAGATAATCACATCCTAATTCATGCAAACTGTGAACATTACCTTACATAAAAAGTATAGATATTACTTTATATTGTGAACAATGGGATTACCTTTAGGATCTTGAGTGAACAGGGTGTCCTGGATTATCTGGATATACCCTGGATTATCTGGATATGCCCCAAAGACAATCACAAGTATCCTTATGAGAGGGAGGCAGAGGGAGATGTCACAACACAGAAGAAGAGAAGACAGTGGGACCATGAAGGCAGAGAAGGAGTGATGTAGCCACAAGCCAAGGAATGCCATTAGTCACCAGAAGTTGAGATAGGCAAGGAACAATAACACAGTTTCATGTTATTGTTTGTGTTTTTTTCTCTGTAATGATTGTCTAGCTCTCCTTTTCTTTATTGGGTTATCTTTTTCCTGGGAGTACTTATATATGCTGAGTACTTTGTTAGGTGTGTGATAGATGTACTTTTCAGTACGTAGCATGACTTTTCATGTTTATTTATTTGTTGTTCAGTCACTAAGTCATGTCCAGCTCTTTGCGACCCCATTGACTGTAGCACACCAGGCTTCCCTATCTTTCACCATGTTCTGGAGTTTGCTTAAAGTCATGTCCATTAAGTTGGTGATACCATCTGACCATCTCACCCTTTGTTGTCCCTTTTTCCTCCTGCCATCATCAGGAGAATACCCTTTCCCAGCATCAAGGTCTTTTCCATTTGGTCATCTCTTCACAGCAGGGGTCCAAAGTATTGGAGCTTCAGTTTCAGCATGAATATTCAGGATTAATTCCTATTAGAATTGACTGGTTTGACCTCCTTGTTGTTCAAGGGACTCTCAACAGTCTTCTCCAGCACCACAGTTCAAAAGCATCAATTCTTTGGTGTTCAACCTTTGGTCCAACTCTCACATCTGCACACGACTAATGGAAAAACCATAGCTTTGATTAGACGGACCTTTGTCGGCAGTGATTTCTCTGCTTTTTAATACTCTGTCTAGGTTTGTTGTAGTTTTTCTTCCAAGTGTCTTTTAATTTCATGGCTGCAGTCCTCATCCACAGTGATTTTTGAGCCCAAGAAAATAAAATCTGCCACTGTGTCCACCTTTTCCCTATCTATTTTCCATGAAGTGATGGGACTGTATACCATGATCTTTTTTGAATGTTGAGTTTTAAGCCATCTTTTTCACTCTCCTCTTTCACCTTTATTGAGAGGCTCTTTAATTCCTCTTCACTTTCTGGTATTAGGGTGGTATTATCTGCATATCTGAAGTTGTTGACATTTCTCCCAACAGTCTTGAATTCATCTTGTGATTCATCTAGCCTGGCATTTCTCATGATGTGCTCTTCAATGTAGTTAATAGCCAGCGAGGTAGTCACAAGCCAAGGAATGCCATTAGTCACCAGAAGTTGAGATAGGCAAGGGAACAATAACACAGTTTCATGTTATTGTTTGTGTTTTTTTCTCTGTAATGATTGTCTAGCTCTCCTTTTCTTTATTGGGTTATCTTTTTCCTGGGAGTACTTATATATGCTGAGTACTTTGTTAGGTGTGTGATAGATGTACTTTTCAGTACGTAGCATGACTTTTCATGTTTATTTATTTGTTGTTCAGTCACTAAGTCATGTCCAGCTCTTTGCGACCCCATTGACTGTAGCACACCAGGCTTCCCTATCTTTCACCATGTTCTGGAGTTTGCTTAAAGTCATGTCCATTAAGTTGGTGATACCATCTGACCATCTCACCCTTTGTTGTCCCTTTTTCCTCCTGCCATCATCAGGAGAATACCCTTTCCCAGCATCAAGGTCTTTTCCATTTGGTCATCTCTTCACAGCAGGGGTCCAAAGTATTGGAGCTTCAGTTTCAGCATGAATATTCAGGATTAATTCCTATTAGAATTGACTGGTTTGACCTCCTTGTTGTTCAAGGGACTCTCAACAGTCTTCTCCAGCACCACAGTTCAAAAGCATCAATTCTTTGGTGTTCAACCTTTGGTCCAACTCTCACATCTGCACACGACTAATGGAAAAACCATAGCTTTGATTAGACGGACCTTTGTCGGCAGTGATTTCTCTGCTTTTTAATACTCTGTCTAGGTTTGTTGTAGTTTTTCTTCCAAGTGTCTTTTAATTTCATGGCTGCAGTCCTCATCCACAGTGATTTTTGAGCCCAAGAAAATAAAATCTGCCACTGTGTCCACCTTTTCCCTATCTATTTTCCATGAAGTGATGGGACTGTATACCATGATCTTTTTTGAATGTTGAGTTTTAAGCCATCTTTTTCACTCTCCTCTTTCACCTTTATTGAGAGGCTCTTTAATTCCTCTTCACTTTCTGGTATTAGGGTGGTATTATCTGCATATCTGAAGTTGTTGACATTTCTCCCAACAGTCTTGAATTCATCTTGTGATTCATCTAGCCTGGCATTTCTCATGATGTGCTCTTCATTGTAAGTTAAATAGGCAGGGTAACAGCATACAAACCTTGAGGTACTCCTTTCCCAATTTTGAACCAGTCCACTGTTCCATGTCTGATTCTAATTGTTGCTTCTTGACCTGCATACAGGTTTCTCAGGAGGCAGGTAACGTGATCTTGTATTCCCATCTCTTTAAGAATTCTCCAGTTTGTTGTGATCCACACAATCAAAGACTTTAGTGTAGTTAATGGAACAGAAGTAGATGTTTTACTCAAATTCTCTTGCTTTTTCTATGATCCAGTGGATGTTGGCAATTTGGTCTCTGGTTCTTCTGCCATTTCTTTTTTCTTTTAAAAATTCATTTTAATTGGAGGATATTTCCTTTGCAGTATTGTGGCCTTTTGTCATACATTAGTAGGAATTGACCATAGATATACACGTGTCCCCTCCATCCTGAACCCTTCTCCCATCTCCCTACCCACCTTATCCCTCCAGGTTGTCACAGAACACCAGCTTTGGGTACCCGGCACCATACTTCAAACTTGCACTGGTTATCTGTTTAACATATGGTAATGTATATGTTTCAATGCTAGTCTCTCAAATCATCTTACCCTCTTGTTGCCCACTGAATCCAAAAATCTGTTCTTTTTTTGGCCTCTTTTATTTTTTTTATTTATTATTTTCAACCGTCTTTATTCTTTGGCCTGTGTGGGCCTCCCATTGCAGTGGCCTCTCTCGTCACAGAGCACCAGCTCTGGGTTCACATGCTCCAGATTACTGGCTCGTAATTGGACATACTGGTCCAGCTGCTCTGTGGCATATGGGATCCTCCTGGGCCAGAGATCAAACTGGTGCCCCTTGCACTTCAAGGTGGACTCTTTACTCACTGGATCACCATGGAAGCCCCAAAAGTCTGTGTCTTCTTTGATGCCCTGCACATAGGATCTGTAGTACCATCTTTCTAGATTCCATATACATATGTTAATATATGGTATTTGTGCTTTTCTCTCTGACTTACTTCACTCTCTCTCTATAGGCTCTAGGGTCATCCACCTCATTAGAATGGACTCAAATGTGTTCCTTTTTAGAGCTAAAATCCCACTGTATGTATGTACCACAACTTCTTTATCCATTCATCTGCTGATGGACATCTAGGTTGCTTCCATGAAATAGTTCTTCAGTGAACACTGGGGTGCATGTACCTTTTTCAATTTTGGTTTCCTTAGGGCATATGCCCAGTAGTGGAATCATTGGGTCATATGGTAGTTTTATCTCAAATTTGTTTGTTGTGATCCACACAATCAAAGACTTTAGTGTAGTTAATGGAACAGAAGTAGATGTTTTACTCAAATTCTCTTGCTTTTTCTATGATCCAGTGGATGTTGGCAATTTGGTCTCTGGTTCTTCTGCCATTTCTTTTTTCTTTTAAAAATTCATTTTAATTGGAGGATATTTCCTTTGCAGTATTGTGGCCTTTTGTCATACATTAGTAGGAATTGACCATAGATATACACGTGTCCCCTCCATCCTGAACCCTTCTCCCATCTCCCTACCCACCTTATCCCTCCAGGTTGTCACAGAACACCAGCTTTGGGTACCCGGCACCATACTTCAAACTTGCACTGGTTATCTGTTTAACATATGGTAATGTATATGTTTCAATGCTAGTCTCTCAAATCATCTTACCCTCTTGTTGCCCACTGAATCCAAAAATCTGTTCTTTTTTTGGCCTCTTTTATTTTTTTTATTTATTATTTTCAACCGTCTTTATTCTTTGGCCTGTGTGGGCCTCCCATTGCAGTGGCCTCTCTCGTCACAGAGCACCAGCTCTGGGTTCACATGCTCCAGATTACTGGCTCGTAATTGGACATACTGGTCCAGCTGCTCTGTGGCATATGGGATCCTCCTGGGCCAGAGATCAAACTGGTGCCCCTTGCACTTCAAGGTGGACTCTTTACTCACTGGATCACCATGGAAGCCCCAAAAGTCTGTGTCTTCTTTGATGCCCTGCACATAGGATCTGTAGTACCATCTTTCTAGATTCCATATACATATGTTAATATATGGTATTTGTGCTTTTCTCTCTGACTTACTTCACTCTCTCTCTATAGGCTCTAGGGTCATCCACCTCATTAGAATGGACTCAAATGTGTTCCTTTTTAGAGCTAAAATCCCACTGTATGTATGTACCACAACTTCTTTATCCATTCATCTGCTGATGGACATCTAGGTTGCTTCCATGAAATAGTTCTTCAGTGAACACTGGGGTGCATGTACCTTTTTCAATTTTGGTTTCCTTAGGGCATATGCCCAGTAGTGGAATCATTGGGTCATATGGTAGTTTTATTCCTAGTTTTTAAAGAAATCTCTGTAATTGTTTCCCATAGTGGAAGTATCAGTTTGCACTCCCACCAACAATGTAAAAGGGTTCTCTTTTCTCCACACCCACTCTTGCATTTATTGTTTGCAGACTTTTTGGTGATGGCTGTTGGTGGCTGCTGTGAGATGATACCTTGTTGTGATTTTAATTTGCATTTCTCTAACAACAAGTGATGTTGAGCATCTTTTTGTGTGTTATTAGCCATCTGTATGTCTTCCTTGGAGAAATGTCTGTTCAGGTCTTCTATCTACTTTTTAATTGGGTTGTTCATTTTTCTGGTATGACGCTACATGAGCTGCTTGTATATTTTGAAGATTAATTTTTGCCAATTGTTTCATTTGCTGCTATTTTCTCCTATTCTGAGGGCTGTCTTTTAATCTTGCTTAGAGTTTCCTTCATTGTGCAAAAGTTTTTAAGTTTAATTAGGTCCAATTTAGTTTTGGTCTTATTTCCATTACTCTGGGATGTAGGTCAGATAGGATCTTTCTGTGATTTATGTTCAAGAGTATTGTGCCTATATTTTCCTCTAAGAGTTTTATAGTTTCTAGTCTTATATTTCAATCTTTTTATCTACTTTGAGTTTATTATTGTGTGTGGTGTTAGATAGTGTTCTAATTTCATTCTTTTACATATAGTTGACTGTTTTTTCCTAGCACCACTTCTGGAAGAGACTGTCTTTTCTCCGTTGTATATTTTTGCCTCCTTTGTCAAAGATAAGGTCTCTGGGCTTTCTATTTTGTTCCTTTGATCATTATTTCTGTTTTTGTGCCAGTCCCATACTGTCTTGACTGTAGCTTTGTAGTATAGTCTGAAGATGGGAAGGTTGATTCCTCCAGCTCCATTCTTCTTTCTTAAGATTGCATTGGTCATTTGGGGCATTTTGTGTTTCCATATGAAATGTGAAATTACTTGTTCTGTGAAAAATACTGTTAGTAGTTTGATAAGGATTGTGTCGAATCTATAGACTGCTTTGGATAGTATAGTCATTTTCACTATATTGATTCTTCCAGTCCAAGAATATGGTATATTTCTTCATCTCTTTGTGTCATCTTTGATTTCTTTCATCAGTGTTTTATAGTTTTCTGTATACAGATCTTTTATCTCTTCAGGTAAATTCATTCCTAACCATTTTATTCTTTTTTGTTGTAATGGATGGAATTGTTTCCTTAATTTCTGTTTCTAATTTTTCATTGTTAGTGTATAGGAATGCAAGGGATTTCTATGTATTAATTTTATGTCCTGAGGCTTTACTATACTCATTGATTAGTTCTTGTAATTTTCTGGTGGCATTCTTAGGTGGCATTTTCTATGTAGAGGACCATGTCATCTGCAAATAGAGTGTTACTTCTTTTCCAATCTGGATTCCTTTTATTTCTTTTTCTTCTCTAATTGCTAGAACTTCCAAAAGTATGTTGAATAGTTGTGGTGAGACTGGGTACCTTTGCCTTGTTCCTGATTTTTGAGGAAATGCTTTCAGTTTTTCGCCATTGAGGATAATGTTTTATATACATTTGACATATGTGGTTTTTATTATGTTGAGATGTGTTCCTTTTATGCCTACTTTCTGTAACATATATATTTTTTTATCATAAATGCATATTGAATTTTGTCAGAGGCTTTCTCTGCATCTATTGAAATAGTCATACGGTTTTTATCTTTCAGTATGATAATATGGTATATCACATTAATGTGTATGTATTGAAGAATTCTTGTATCCCTGGGATAAAGCCCACTTGATCATGATGTTTTATCTTTTTAATCTGTTATTGGATTCTGTTTGCCAGAATTTTGTTGTGAAAATCCAGCTTGTACATCTGGAAGTTCTTGGTTCATGTACTGCTAAAGCCTAGCTTGAAGGATTTGGGGCATTACTTTGATAGCCTGTGAAAGGAACACAATTGTATGGTAGCGTGAACATTTTTTGACATTGTCCTTCTTTGGGATTAGAATGAAAACTGACATGTTCCACTTCTGTGACCACTGCTGAGTTTTCCAAATCTGTTGGCATATTGAGTGTAGCACTTTAAGAGCATCATCTTTTAGGATTTGAAATAATCCACCTGGAATTTCATCACCTCCACTACTTTGTTCATAGTAATGCTTCCTAACGCCCACTAGATTTTACACTGCAAGCTGTCTGACTAGGTGAGTGACCACACCATCGTGGTTATCCAGGTCATTAAGACCTTTTTGGTACAGTTCTTCTGTGTATTCTTGCCACCTTTCTTAATCTCTTCTGCTTCTTTTTGGTCCTTGCTGTTTCTGTCCTTTATTGTACCCCTCTTTGTATGAAATATTCCCTTGGTATCTCTAATTTTCTTGACAATATTTGTTAACTTTTACATTTTTATTTAGTAAGATTTAAAATTTTTAATTTTTATTTGTTGGTTATTTGTAAGAACGTTCTTTCTTTCTTTTTTTAAAAGATTTATTTGTTTATTTATTTTGGGTGGGAGTCGGGTGAGGGAGGGAGGGGAGCAGGCGGGCCACTTCTATTGGTCTTTCATTTCTCTATTTTCATCCATCTTTGTTCTTTGGCCCGTGTGGGCCTACCATCGTGGTGGCATCTGTCGTTGCAGAGTGCCGGCTCTGGGCGTATGCGCTCCAGAGCTCTGGCTTGGTAATTGGACACATCCGTCCAGCTGCTCTGCGGCACGTGGGATCTTCCCAGGCCAGGGATCGAACCTGCGCCCCTTGCACTGTAAGGAGGTGTCCTTACCCACTGAACCACCAGGGGAAGCCCCTTGTAAAAACTTTCTAACTTCCCATTTTCTTTTAAAATTTTGAAGTTTTGGAAAGTTCAGTTCTTTCCTATATCTGGAGTTTCCTTTTTTTTTTTTAAATTGAAGTAGAATTGATTTATAATATTACGTTATTAATAGTTTCAAGTACACAGCAAAGTAATATATATAAATATATATATATTCCTTTTCAAATTCTTTTGTTATAAGTTATTACAAGATACTGAATATAGTTGTACTATATGATAAATCCTTGTTTATCTATTTTATATATATTAATGTGTATCTGCTAGCCCCATACTCCTAATTTATCCCTCCCTGGAATTTACTTTTGAGAATAGTATGTAGGGACATAATTAATTTTTTTCCCTAGATGGAGAATCAGTTAGCTCAATAACATTATTAAGAGATCCCATTCCCTCTGTATACACATGAATCCATTTCTGAGCTCTCAGTGACATGCTTCTGTCTATTGCTGATCCTTATAATTATACAAACAGTATTAATTCCTATAATTCTATAATATGTTTTGATGTTTGGTAGGTTAAGCTTTCCTCTTCTTTTTCAAACTTGTTTCTTATTACATTTGTATATTTACATTTTAAAAAATAAAAAACTTAAATTCATTTTTCTATGAAGATAAAATTTTAGAGCAGTTTATACTTAGCAGAATTGAGGGAAAGGTACAGAGATTTCCCATATACTACCTGCTCTCATGCATGCACAGCATTCCCCAATGATCAACATCCTTCACTAAAGCAGCACATTTGTTATAATGATGAACCTATGTTGACATGTCACCTGAAGTCCATAGGCTACATGAGGGTTCAGGGTTGGTGGTGTATATTCTGTGGATTTGGAAAAGTGTATAATGACATGTATCTATCCTTAGGTTAACATACAGAATATTTTCACTCTCCTAAAAATTCCCTATCTTCTACATACTCATGCGTCCCTCCTCCTAACCCTGGCAACCACTGATATTTTATTGTTTTCATAGTTTTGCCTTTTCAAAATTTCATATAGTTGGGATCGTACAGTATGTAGCCTTTGCAGATGGCTTCTTTCACTTGGTAATATGTATTTAAGATTCTTCTGTATCTTTTCATGACTGGATAGCTCACCTCTTTTTAGTGCTGAATACTGTTCCATTGTCTGAATATTCCACTGTTTATCCATTCACATACTGAGGAACATCTTAGCTGCTTTCAGTTTTAGAAATTATGAATAAAAGTGATGTAAACATCTATGGACAAGTTTTTATGTGGACCTAAGTTGTCAAATCCTAAGGGTCAATATCAAGGGGTACAGTAGCTGAATAATATATTAGATCATATATATGTATGTATATGCACACTTATATATAAAGGATATATTTAGTTTCGTAAGAAATAGTCAAACTGTCTCCTAAAGTAGCTGAACCATTTCAATATTTACACTTTCATATGCATTTAATTAATTAACTTGATGATCACAATAAGTTTAGTGCACATTCATTATCTCATATGATACAATATTAAAGAAACAGAAAAAAATGTTGTTTGTGATAATTCTCAGAATTTACTTTTTTTAAATTGGAGTATAATTGCTTTACAATGTTATGTTACTTTCTGCTGTACAACAAAGTGAAGCATCTATGTGAATCCATAAGTCCTGTCCACCTAAGACTTCACTCCCACTCCCCCGTCCTACCTATCCAGATCATCACAGAGCAGTGAGCTGAGCTCCCTGTGTTACATAGCAGGTTGCCACTAGCTATCTGTTTTATGCATGGTAGTGTATATATTTCAGTCCTAGTCTCCCATTTCATTCCAACCTTGTCTTCTTCCCCTTTGTCCACGTGTCTGTTCTGTATATCTATTCCTGTCCTGCAAAGAAGTTCTTCTGTACAATTTTTCTAGATTCTACGTATATATTTTAATATATGATACTTGTTTTTCTCTGACTTATTTTACTCTGCGTGACATACTCTAGGTCTATTCACATCTCTACAAATGATCGAATTCCATTCCTAATTATCGTTGAGTAATACTCTGTTGTATGCAATGGTATATGGTATATACATATATATGTGTATATATATATAGTATAATGATGGTGTGCATATATATTATATATATAAATATATATATATATACACACCCATCTTTATTCATTCATCTGTTGATGGACATTTATGTTGATTCCATATCCTGGATATTGTAAATAATGCTACCATGAGTATTGGGGTACACATTACTTCTTTTTTACCCCTTATTTTGGCCTTTTTTATTGATTTAAATTTATTTATTTATTTCCATCTTTATTCTTCAGCCCGTGTGGGCCTCCCATTGTAGTGGCCTCTCTCCTTTCAGAGCGCTGGCTCTGGGTGCATGCACTCCAGAGCTCTGGCTGATAATTGGACATATCAGTCCAGCTGCTCCATGGCACATGGAATCTTCCCAGGCCAGAGATCAAACCAGTGCCCTTTGCACTGCAAGGCAAACGCTCAACCCACTGGACCACCAGGAGAGCCACACATTGCTTCTTGAATTAGGTTTTCCCTGGGTATATGTCCAGTAGTGGAATTGCTAGGTCATATGGTAGTTCTATTTTTATTTTATTTTTTTAAAGATTTATTTATTTATTTACTTTGGGCGGGGGTCGGGTTGGGGAGGGAGGGGAGTGGGCGGGCCACTGCTATTGGTCTTTCATTTCTCTATTTTCATTCGTCTTCGTTCTTTGGCTCCTGTGGGCCTCCCATCGTGGTGGCGTCTGTTGTTGCAGAGCGCCGGCTCTGGGCACGTGCACGCCAGAGCTCGGGCTCAGTAATTGGACACATCGGTCCAGCCGCTCCGTGGCACGTGGGATCTTCCCAGGCCAGGGCTTGAACCGGCGCCCCCTGCACTGCAAGGCGGTGTCCTTACCCACTGGACCACCAGGGGAAGCCCGGTAGTTCTATTTTTAGTTTTTTAAAGGAAATTCCATACTCTTCTCCATGTGTTGTGTGAAGTCACTCCCATCATGTCCAACTTGTTGAGACCCTGCTTTGCAGAAGTATTTACTTTTACTGCAGGTTCAAAGGATTTGTTAACAAAACAAGCCACTTGTTACAGACAAATAAACAATACAAATATTTATTAGAGTTATCTAGCTTACTTTCAGTATACTAACATTAAAAGAAGAGAGAAATAGACACAGCAAAGAACACATCACCAAACTGGGTTTTGACCAATATCCAGACTCAGGGCTGGAAAGTCCCATGACCTGGAGTCTCAATTGTGAAAAGGTCCCAGGTGGTGTGCCCATTCCATGGGTGAGACTTAAAGAACTGCAGTTTGGGTTCCTGCTTATAATCCCAGGGCTCAAACTGATGTCATCATCAATCTGTGAGGAAATTGCAACTCATGGTTTCACATTAATGTCTGCGATATAAAACTTGGAATGTTGTTAAGCCTGGGCCTTGGTTGGCCAGACCCCCTCCAGGGGTTTAACAATCTCTGGTTTCCTCCCCAATCTTTTCTATCGTGGTGCAAGTTTTGCACTCACAGCAGGCAGTCAGGGCCCTCAGGGCAGTGTCTAGGTAGGTTAGAAGCAAAGTCAGAGACCAGATCTGCTTTGTCTTTGAAGCCTAAACAAGACTATCTATGTAATTTCTCTGGACTGTATCCCGCCAAGCTCCTCTGTTCTTGTCCCGACCCGCGGGCTTTGTCAGCGCAGACCCGGGATTCATCAACGCAGACCTAGAAGCGGGGGAGTGGGAATTAAATAGGACAAGAGACATGAGAAATGGAGACAAGACAGGAGTCTGATCAAGTCTCATTTTATTGTTGAAAAAGAGTGGTATTTATGCTTTTCAGAAAGAGAAAGGAAAGAAGAAGGAGCCAAACACAGCCAATCGTGTAAAAGATTAACTGTGCATGCGGTTACATCATCATGAGAGTTTAGGGGGAACATGTGCTGATCATGAGCACAGAAACTTCACTCAGCCAATCATGATAATGAGCACACATCTCAAGCCACGCCTCCCTGCATTACCCAGGCACCATCTTTGGGAACTTGTGGCGTTGTTCTAAAACTGAAGGCCGTAAGGCATGGCCAAGGCTCTCATGGCCCCAGACAGGACGATGATACTCCTGTGCTGGGAGCTCCGCCAGACGCTATCTTGAGCAGCGTATTGTGACATTCATGCGTGGGAGGCTTAAGATGTGGCCGGGCAGACCTGCGGTCCTGGACAGGTCCCCCTTTTTATTCAAAGCCAAGAGAAACCCCTCAGGAACTGTGCCTGTCTTAGGTTGGGACATAACATTGTATAGGCATTACCCGTCATGGGATTAGGCAGCAGCTAGGGCGGCCCTCTTGTCTTAGGTTTGCTCTGCAATGATGTCCTCTTATCCATCTCTGGCTGACCAGTTCAGTTCACAGGGGAGGTGAGTGGTCTCTACAAGTAGAGAAATATGCTTTACCTTGTTCTGCCATCTCAAGGCGATGACAGTGGACCTGAATCGGCTTTGCCAAAATAGTCTCAATCTGTCGTTGAACAAACGCCACAAGCTTATTAAACAACACGGGGCCAGAAGCAAGTAAAAGGAGCAGGGTGATTAAAGGTCCAAGTAGGGGCATAAGGTAAGGCAATAGTCCATTCCATTCCGTCAGGAAGGGGTTAGCAGCGAGGTCTTGTCTCTGTTGCTCAAGTTCTTCTTGTAGTTGTTTCACCTTGTTTTTGACTATGCCAAACTTGTTGACGTAGAAACAACATTTTTCCTGTAAAGCCAAACAGATACCTCCCTGCTCTGCAGTTAGTAGATCTAGACCTCTTTTGTTTTGCAGTACCACCTCCGTTAAGGAGTCAACCTGGTCCTGGATATCTTGTATAGTTTCAGATATTGCTTGTACATCGGAAATTAGTTGTTGAGACAGCTTGGCATATCGAGTAAGAGAGATGCCCATACCTGTTGACCCTGTGGCCACCACAGTGGTAATACCCAGAACTGCCAACAAAGGGACAAACAGCACCGCTCTTTTTGGTCTATATAGAAAATGGTCAACAGTGGGGATAGGAATTTCCTGATCTCTAGAGATTATATCTACATCTGGGAGGAGATAAGTCAATAAACATTGTCCTGTCCAATTTTGATGCAAGTACATATATGTAAGGCCATTCCTGCACACAAAGGCCGCACCATTGACTGTGCACAAGGCACTGGTGATGCTTGTTATTGTGGCGTACTTGTTTCCTTCGATTCTTACATCCATATTATAGCCATCATTTTTTCCTTTCTTAGAAACAGACGTGCAATTATCAGTATTCAGTATCAGGGATACAGTAATAGGAAGGGTAGGTGTGCATGCCGAGTGATTAGTATAGAAGTTTATGTTGGTTTGGCTGAAATGGGGTACAGCAACAGGACGAGGGGCCCTCTGACGCAAACAGAGCCAGCAGTCCTTAGCTATATCT
This sequence comes from Tragulus kanchil, assembly GCA_022376925.1. Lineage (NCBI taxonomy): Eukaryota > Metazoa > Chordata > Mammalia > Artiodactyla > Tragulidae > Tragulus > Tragulus kanchil. The sequence goes on along the minus strand of JAIOJX010000029.1, from coordinate 46,481,888 downwards.
GGTTGGGTATTGTTAAGCAATCTATAGGTAGCATTCAATATATCTAAAGTTTGTGGGTCTAGTTGTAATTCACTTCTCACTTTTGGTAGTGCTATAGGGTGATATTTTAACTCAGGCGATGACAGTGGACCTGAATCGGCTTTGCCAAAATAGTCTCAATCTGTCGTTGAACAAACGCCACAAGCTTATTAAACAACACGGGGCCAGAAGCAAGTAAAAGGAGCAGGGTGATTAAAGGTCCAAGTAGGGGCATAAGGTAAGGCAATAGTCCATTCCATTCCGTCAGGAAGGGGTTAGCAGCGAGGTCTTGTCTCTGTTGCTCAAGTTCTTCTTGTAGTTGTTTCACCTTGTTTTTGACTATGCCAAACTTGTTGACGTAGAAACAACATTTTTCCTGTAAAGCCAAACAGATACCTCCCTGCTCTGCAGTTAGTAGATCTAGACCTCTTTTGTTTTGCAGTACCACCTCCGTTAAGGAGTCAACCTGGTCCTGGATATCTTGTATAGTTTCAGATATTGCTTGTACATCGGAAATTAGTTGTTGAGACAGCTTGGCATATCGAGTAAGAGAGATGCCCATACCTGTTGACCCTGTGGCCACCACAGTGGTAATACCCAGAACTGCCAACAAAGGGACAAACAGCACCGCTCTTTTTGGTCTATATAGAAAATGGTCAACAGTGGGGATAGGAATTTCCTGATCTCTAGAGATTATATCTACATCTGGGAGGAGATAAGTCAATAAACATTGTCCTGTCCAATTTTGATGCAAGTACATATATGTAAGGCCATTCCTGCACACAAAGGCCGCACCATTGACTGTGCACAAGGCACTGGTGATGCTTGTTATTGTGGCGTACTTGTTTCCTTCGATTCTTACATCCATATTATAGCCATCATTTTTTCCTTTCTTAGAAACAGACGTGCAATTATCAGTATTCAGTATCAGGGATACAGTAATAGGAAGGGTAGGTGTGCATGCCGAGTGATTAGTATAGAAGTTTATGTTGGTTTGGCTGAAATGGGGTACAGCAACAGGACGAGGGGCCCTCTGACGCAAACAGAGCCAGCAGTCCTTAGCTATATCTGGTTGGGTATTGTTAAGCAATCTATAGGTAGCATTCAATATATCTAAAGTTTGTGGGTCTAGTTGTAATTCACTTCTCACTTTTGGTAGTGCTATAGGGTGATATTTTAACTCAGGCGGAAGCTCTTGTTGAAGCCTCTTTATCTGACCCTTTATCACCTTTTCCCTGTACAAATCTTGTGGTCCTCCTCCATCTGACACATGTATGGGGGCTTTCATTCGCCAGCATACTCGATCTCTCCATGTGCCAGGACATCCTGTTATAACTAATCTTGCCGGGCCCTTTATATCTTTAATGGGGCCGTGTGTTAAGGTAGCACTAAAAACAGTTTCACTGCCAAATCGGCACAGTTTGTATTGAAAGTAGCAGGAGCTATGTACCGCATTATGCACCTGTTTTTTGTTGTGATAAGTCTGTGCACAAAGTCTGCAAACGGCTCGTCTGACCCTTGTTTTACCCCTGTAAGTGAGGCTCCTAAATTCCCCTTTGTAAGATTTGTAACAAAAATGAATATGAATGGAGTTAATAGTTCTAACGGAGTGGTGGACCCAAGAGCCATATCAGTGCTAGTAAAATGGCAGAATTTATATAGCATCAAAGTTGTCTTGCAAGAGTTTCGGTGCCTAATGATGTCTAAAGAAAATATGAAACTCCCCCAGCCACCTGAAGGATAGTGTTACAGTAATTAATTAAAAAGAAAAACCACAGGCCCTCTCTTTCCCCCATTCGATTTAAGCAGTCTTCATTTTTTACAGTAGTAAACTTTCTAGATACGTCTTATAGACCTTGAAGTACTGGAAAGAAAGCTCCCATTCAAAGGCAGTTTATCTTAAGATACTGTAAATGATACTAATTTTTTTGGTCTATTTGAAATATATCAGTTGTGCTATAACAAATCAAAAAATTTAAACAAATCCTGGCTTTCCACGTTTAAAGCACCCTTTTTTGCTTTTATCTCACTCAGCTAGAAAATCCTTGACAGTTTTGCCACTGAATGCCGCTGCCATGGCTAAACCTTGTTGGTGGGAAGGCCCAATGTCTGCAAAGAGATGTATATATCCTGTTAGGTCGGTCTTTTTTCTATAAGGTCTAATTGCAGCTTGACAGGCTGTATTGGCATTTTCATAAGCTAATTGTTTTACATAATCTAGTCCTGCATCAGCGTTGCCAAAAATGCGGCCTGCTGTTGTAACAAGCCTATGTACAAAATCTGTAAAAGGCTCATCAGGTCCCTGCTTGACTCTGGTGAGTGAAGTTCCTGCATCACCTTTAACAGGGAGCTTCTTCCAAGCCTTAGTGGCAGCTGCCTGGATTTGTGCGAACAAACCAGGATCATATTGCATTTGTGTATCACTGTTATCATAGTTGCCAGATCCCGTCAGCGTATTCACGGATCAGCCATTCCCAGCTTGGATGTTCCTTTGCGCTGTCTCTTTACATGCCTCATGGAATTCTGATTTTCACAATAGATGGTCACCTCCCGTGAGAACTGTTCTGACTAAAGTATTTCAGTCTCCAGGTGTAAGCCAATTCTCTGCCACAGAGTCTAATATGGCAATGGTATAAGGCGCAGTGGCCCCATATTGAGAAACTGCAGTTTTTAATTCTTTTATGATAGCAAAATCAAAACCATGGTGGTGTCTCCATGTCGTTCCCTGAGCATCTGTGGACTCAGTGACCGGGAAGGCGACTTTATAGTCATAATCTTTTCCTCAGAATAATCGGCTGTTTTGCCCTTGAGAACATGCTTACCAGGCTGTTGAGGCGGGCGGGCCAAGGACAGTTCTCTTGTTAAATCCTTAACCCATTCATTTCCTGTTTTCAGTCTTTGTAATTGAGCAATTAAAGATTGATGTTGTTCCTCAAGTTTTATTTGTTCTTCTAATAAGTTAATCTTAATTTTTAGTTTCTCTCTAGGATCTGTTTCTCCTCCCTCAGCCACGGCCGCCAAGATAGTAGGTGCAGAGGCCGTTTTGTAAGGGGGAGGGCGCGAAAATGCTGGAAACTGATCTGCGTCATGGAGGCTAGCTGCCTCTTTTTGGAAATCATCCCAATCGACTTCAGATGAATTGAAATCGCATTTTCTCTGACCATCATCCCTAGTCTGTAATTTGGGATATACCTTAGGGACTCTATTTTTTTGTTTTACTTTAGTGGGCTCTTTCTTAATATCATCATCTAATGAACTTAAGTCTGCTTCCTCTTCGAAGGAGATTTTCTGCTAAGTCATTACGGAAACTTGTTTTTAAAAGTTCTTCTGTGTGGGCAATTGCGTTGTTATCTCAGTAGTCCTGCCCTTCATATCTATAATTTTTCTAATCAAACTCTAATAGGTAAAGGCGGTTACAGGAACTGCATCACCTTTAACAGGGAGCTTCTTCCAAGCCTTAGTGGCAGCTGCCTGGATTTGTGCGAACAAACCAGGATCATATTGCATTTGTGTATCACTGTTATCATAGTTGCCAGATCCCGTCAGCGTATTCACGGATCAGCCATTCCCAGCTTGGATGTTCCTTTGCGCTGTCTCTTTACATGCCTCATGGAATTCTGATTTTCACAATAGATGGTCACCTCCCGTGAGAACTGTTCTGACTAAAGTATTTCAGTCTCCAGGTGTAAGCCAATTCTCTGCCACAGAGTCTAATATGGCAATGGTATAAGGCGCAGTGGCCCCATATTGAGAAACTGCAGTTTTTAATTCTTTTATGATAGCAAAATCAAAACCATGGTGGTGTCTCCATGTCGTTCCCTGAGCATCTGTGGACTCAGTGACCGGGAAGGCGACTTTATAGTCATAATCTTTTTCCTCAGAATAATCGGCTGTTTTGCCCTTGAGAACATGCTTACCAGGCTGTTGAGGCGGGCGGGCCAAGGACAGTTCTCTTGTTAAATCCTTAACCCATTCATTTCCTGTTTTCAGTCTTTGTAATTGAGCAATTAAAGATTGATGTTGTTCCTCAAGTTTTATTTGTTCTTCTAATAAGTTAATCTTAATTTTTAGTTTCTCTCTAGGATCTGTTTCTCCTCCCTCAGCCACGGCCGCCAAGATAGTAGGTGCAGAGGCCGTTTTGTAAGGGGGAGGGCGCGAAAATGCTGGAAACTGATCTGCGTCATGGAGGCTAGCTGCCTCTTTTTGGAAATCATCCCAATCGACTTCAGATGAATTGAAATCGCATTTTCTCTGACCATCATCCCTAGTCTGTAATTTGGGATATACCTTAGGGACTCTATTTTTTTGTTTTACTTTAGTGGGCTCTTTCTTAATATCATCATCTAATGAACTTAAGTCTGCTTCCTCTTCGAAGGGAGATTTTTCTGCTAAGTCATTACGGAAACTTGTTTTTAAAAGTTCTTCTGTGTGGGCAATTGCGGTTGTTATCTCAGTAGTCCTGCCCTTCATATCTATAATTTTTCTAATCAAACTCTAATAGGTAAAGGCGGTTACAGGAACTTTCTCTGGTCTAAAAGCATCATAACAGTCTTGAAACGCATCACCCACCTGTTCTCACCTTTTTGGGTTAATAGTCCCCTCCTGTGGGAACCATGGACAAATCTCTTTTACAAAATCAAAAAATTTAAACAAATCTTGACTCTTTACCTTTACTGCTCATGTCTTTAATGCCTTTTCTAACTGCTTAAAATATATATCCTGTTGGCTCAATGCTTGTCCCATTTTGGTGCCTAACTTACCTCAATTTTTGCACGGCAGGTTCCTGCAGCAGCTGAGAGGCAATTTACTCTTCCTTATCTGGTCGCCGGCTCCTGGCACCGCTTCCTCACTGAATCCCCCATACTTCGAGCCCCACGTTGGGCGCCACTTGTCCCGACCAGTGGGCTTCATCAGCGCAGACCCGGGATTCATCATCGCAGACCTAGAAGGTGGGGGAGTGGGAATTAAATAGGACAAGAGACATGAGAAATGGAGACAAGACAGGAGTCTGATCAAGTCTCATTTTATTGTTGAAAGAGAGTGGTATTTATGCTTTTCAGAAAGAGAAAGGAAAGAAGAAGGAGCCAAACACAGCCAATCGTGTAAAAGATTAACTGTGCATGCGGTTACATCATCATGAGAGTTTAGGGGGAACGTGCTGATCATGAGCACAGAAACTTCACTCAGCCAATCATGATAATGAGCACACATCTCAAGCGCGCCTCCCTGCATTACCCAGGCACCATCTTTGGGAACTTGTGGCGTTGTTCTAAAACTGAAGGCCGTAAGGCGTGGCCAAGGCTCTCATGGCCCCAGACAGGATGATGATACTCCTGTGCTGGGAGTTCCGCCAGATGCTATCTTGAGCAGCGTATTGTAACATTCATGCGTGGGAGGCTTAAGATGTGGCCGGGCCGACCTGCGGTCCCGGACATGTTCTTGAGATTCTCCAACCAAAAATATGGAGTGGGTTTTTCTCCACTTGAAGGAGATTTTCTGCTAAGTCATTACGGAAACTTGTTTTTAAAAGTTCTTCTGTGTGGGCAATTGCGGTTGTTATCTCAGTAGTCCTGCCCTTCATATCTATAATTTTTCTAATCAAACTCTAATAGGTAAAGGCGGTTACAGGAACTTTCTCTGGTCTAAAAGCATCATAACAGTCTTGAAACGCATCACCCACCTGTTCTCACCTTTTTGGGTTAATAGTCCCCTCCTGTGGGAACCATGGACAAATCTCTTTTACAAAATCAAAAAATTTAAACAAATCTTGACTCTTTACCTTTACTGCTCATGTCTTTAATGCCTTTTCTAACTGCTTAAAATATATATCCTGTTGGCTCAATGCTTGTCCCATTTTGGTGCCTAACTTACCTCAATTTTTGCACGGCAGGTTCCTGCAGCAGCTGAGAGGCAATTTACTCTTCCTTATCTGGTCGCCGGCTCCTGGCACCGCTTCCTCACTGAATCCCCCATACTTCGAGCCCCACGTTGGGCGCCACTTGTCCCGACCAGTGGGCTTCATCAGCGCAGACCCGGGATTCATCATCGCAGACCTAGAAGGTGGGGGAGTGGGAATTAAATAGGACAAGAGACATGAGAAATGGAGACAAGACAGGAGTCTGATCAAGTCTCATTTTATTGTTGAAAGAGAGTGGTATTTATGCTTTTCAGAAAGAGAAAGGAAAGAAGAAGGAGCCAAACACAGCCAATCGTGTAAAAGATTAACTGTGCATGCGGTTACATCATCATGAGAGTTTAGGGGGAACGTGCTGATCATGAGCACAGAAACTTCACTCAGCCAATCATGATAATGAGCACACATCTCAAGCCGCGCCTCCCTGCATTACCCAGGCACCATCTTTGGGAACTTGTGGCGTTGTTCTAAAACTGAAGGCCGTAAGGCGTGGCCAAGGCTCTCATGGCCCCAGACAGGATGATGATACTCCTGTGCTGGGAGTTCCGCCAGATGCTATCTTGAGCAGCGTATTGTAACATTCATGCGTGGGAGGCTTAAGATGTGGCCGGGCCGACCTGCGGTCCCGGACATGTTCTTGAGATTCTCCAACCAAAAATATGGAGTGGGTTTCCATTTCCTTCTCCAGGGAATCTTCCTGACCCAGGAAGATTGCATCTCCTATGTCTCCTGCACTGGTGGGCGAATTCTTTTACCACTAGCGCCACCTGAGAAGTCCCTGCTTTCCATAGGGACTGGGCTTCCCTCCTAGCTCAGTCAGGAAAGAATCTGTCTGCAATGTCGCAGACATGGGAAAGAACTGGACACAACTTAGCGACTAAACCACCACCACCACCAGTCCAAGAGGGTTCCCTTTTCTTTACACCCTCTCCAACATTTATTGTTTGCAGATTTTTTTGATGATGACTGTTGTAACTGATATGAGGTGACAGCTTATTGTAGTTTTGATGTGCATTTTTCTAACAGTTAGTGTTGAGCATCTTTTCATCTGCCTCTTGGCCATCTATATATCTCATTTGGAGAATTGTCTAGTTAAGTCTTCTGCCCATTTTTTGATTGGGTTATTAATTGTTTTCAGAAAATTTTTTGTTTGTTTTGGCCACTTCTATTGATCTTTCATTTATTTATCTTTGTTCTTTGGCCTGTGTGGGCCTCCCATCGCAGTGGCCCCTCTCTGTCATAGAGTACCGGCTCTGGGCGCATGCACTCCAGAGCTCTGGCTTGTTAGTTGGACGCATCGGTCCAGCCGCTCTGCAGCACATGGGATCTTCCCAGGCCAGGGATTGAACTGGCGCCCCCTGCACTGCAAGGTGGTGTTTCCCCCTTTTTTTCCGACTGTTGATTTAGTTTGGAGATTAAGCCTTTGCCAATTGCTTTTCAAATGACTTTTGGGGGAACGTGCTGATCATGAGCACAGAAACTTCACTCAGCCAATCATGATAATGAGCACACATCTCAAGCCGCCTCCTGCATTACCCAGGCACCATCTTTGGGAACTTGTGGCGTTGTTCTAAAACTGAAGGCCGTAAGGCGTGGCCAAGGCTCTCATGGCCCCAGACAGGATGATGATACTCCTGTGCTGGGAGTTCCGCCAGATGCTATCTTGAGCAGCGTATTGTAACATTCATGCGTGGGAGGCTTAAGATGTGGCCGGGCCGACCTGCGGTCCCGGACATGTTCTTGAGATTCTCCAACCAAAAATATGGAGTGGGTTTCCATTTCCTTCTCCAGGGAATCTTCCTGACCCAGGAAGATTGCATCTCCTATGTCTCCTGCACTGGTGGGCGAATTCTTTTACCACTAGCGCCACCTGAGAAGTCCCTGCTTTCCATAGGGACTGGGCTTCCCTCCTAGCTCAGTCAGGAAAGAATCTGTCTGCAATGTCGCAGACATGGGAAAGAACTGGACACAACTTAGCGACTAAACCACCACCACCACCAGTCCAAGAGGGTTCCCTTTTCTTTACACCTCTCCAACATTTATTGTTTGCAGATTTTTTTGATGATGACTGTTGTAACTGATATGAGGTGACAGCTTATTGTAGTTTTGATGTGCATTTTTCTAACAGTTAGTGTTGAGCATCTTTTCATCTGCCTCTTGGCCATCTATATATCTCATTTGGAGAATTGTCTAGTTAAGTCTTCTGCCCATTTTTTGATTGGGTTATTAATTGTTTTCAGAAAATTTTTTGTTTGTTTTGGCCACTTCTATTGATCTTTCATTTATTTATCTTTGTTCTTTGGCCTGTGTGGGCCTCCCATCGCAGTGGCCCCTCTCTGTCATAGAGTACCGGCTCTGGGCGCATGCACTCCAGAGCTCTGGCTTGTTAGTTGGACGCATCGGTCCAGCCGCTCTGCAGCACATGGGATCTTCCCAGGCCAGGGATTGAACTGGCGCCCCCTGCACTGCAAGGTGGTGTCCTTACCCACTGGACCACCAGGGAAGCCCTATTAGTTGTTTTCATACTGAGTTGCATGAGCTGTTGATTTAGTTTGGAGATTAAGCCTTTGCCAATTGCTTTTCAAATGTTTTCTCCCATTCTCAAGGTTGTCTTTTTGTCTTGTTTATGGTTTCCTTTGCTGTGCAGAAATTTTTAAGTTTAATTAGGTTGCATTTGTTTATTTTGTTTTTATTTTCATTACTCTGGGAATTGGGTTAAAAAAGATCTTGCTGTGATTTATGTCAGTGTTCTGTCTGTGTTTCCTTTAGAAGTTGATAGTATTCACTCTTACATTCAGGTGTTTAATCCATTTTCAGTTTATTTTTGTGTATGGTATTGAATAGTGTTCTAATATCATTCTTTTACATGTAGATGTCCAGTCTTCCAGCAGTCCTCCACTTATTGAAGAGACTATTTTTTTTCTCCAACGTATAATCTTTCCTCCTTTGTCATAGATTAGGTGACTATAGGTGCGTGACTTCATCTCTAGGTTTTCTATCAGGCTTTGGTTTTAGCAGCTTATTTATCATATTGTACATTAATTGTTAATACTTACAACTGGAATGTTGGACCTTCTGATTGCCTTTATCCAGTTTCCCCTTTCCCACCCTCGTATGCATTTTGGAATCACCTAACACAGTTCCTTGAAATATATTATTGGTATTAGAATCATGATTTGGAGAAGGAAATGGCAGCCCACTTCAGTATTCTTGCTTGGAGAATCCCATGAACAGAGGAGCCTGGCGGGCGATAGTTCATAGGGTTGCAAGAGTCAGACATGACTTGGTGACTAAACTACAGAATTACGATTGCATAGAATTTATAGATTATTTCGGAAAGAATTGATTATTTTATTATGATAAATCTTCCCATTCTCAAAAATGGTTTATCTTGCCAGTTAGGTCATGTTTTAATTTTTCTTTAATTAAGTCTTATGTTATACTACTGCTTGTACATTTGTTATTAGGTGTATTTTGATCCCTGGTTTAGGAAGATCCTCTGGAAGAAGGCAACATCCATTCCAGATTTTGCGCACTGGACCAGCCAGGGATAGCCCTATTTTACCCACTGGACCACCAGGGAAGCCCTATTAGTTGTTTTCATACTGAGTTGCATGAGCTGTTGATTTAGTTTGGAGATTAAGCCTTTGCCAATTGCTTTTCAAATGTTTTCTCCCATTCTCAAGGTTGTCTTTTTGTCTTGTTTATGGTTTCCTTTGCTGTGCAGAAATTTTTAAGTTTAATTAGGTTGCATTTGTTTATTTTGTTTTTATTTTCATTACTCTGGGAATTGGGTTAAAAAAGATCTTGCTGTGATTTATGTCAGTGTTCTGTCTGTGTTTCCTTTAGAAGTTGATAGTATTCACTCTTACATTCAGGTGTTTAATCCATTTTCAGTTTATTTTTGTGTATGGTATTGAATAGTGTTCTAATATCATTCTTTTACATGTAGATGTCCAGTCTTCCAGCAGTCCTCCACTTATTGAAGAGACTATTTTTTTTCTCCAACGTATAATCTTTCCTCCTTTGTCATAGATTAGGTGACTATAGGTGCGTGACTTCATCTCTAGGTTTTCTATCAGGCTTTGGTTTTAGCAGCTTATTTATCATATTGTACATTAATTGTTAATACTTACAACTGGAATGTTGGACCTTCTGATTGCCTTTATCCAGTTTCCCCTTTCCCACCCTCGTATGCATTTTGGAATCACCTAACACAGTTCCTTGAAATATATTATTGGTATTAGAATCATGATTTGGAGAAGGAAATGGCAGCCCACTTCAGTATTCTTGCTTGGAGAATCCCATGAACAGAGGAGCCTGGCGGGCGATAGTTCATAGGGTTGCAAGAGTCAGACATGACTTGGTGACTAAACTACAGAATTACGATTGCATAGAATTTATAGATTATTTCGGAAAGAATTGATTATTTTATTATGATAAATCTTCCCATTCTCAAAAATGGTTTATCTTGCCAGTTAGGTCATGTTTTAATTTTTCTTTAATTAAGTCTTATGTTATACTACTGCTTGTACATTTGTTATTAGGTGTATTTTGATCCCTGGTTTAGGAAGATCCTCTGGAGAAGGGAATGGCAACCCATTCCAGTATTTTCGCCTGGAGATTCCCATGGACACAGGAGCCTGTTGGGTCCCAGTCCATGGGGTTGCAAAGAGTTGGACACGACTGAGTGACTAATGCTTTCACTTTCAAGATGCATTATGGTACTGATATCATTCTTTTTCTACTACACATTATAAAATTGTTTAGTGTCAGTATGAAGGAGCTATTGCTTTTTTTTTTTTTTGTCATAAAAGTCTTGACTTTCTTGTAGTCAAATTTGTGTTTTTGTTTTTAATTGTTTCTGGATTTTGAAGCATCATAAGGAAAGTTTTCCCCACTTCTTCCTATCATGTTGGATACTCACCCATGGTTTTCTCTAATACTTGTATACTTTTATTTTTAGCTTTTAGAACTCTGATTTGTTTGAAATTTATCCTGGGGTTTATTATAAGGAACTGATCAAGTTTTATCTTTTCTGTGATAGTCTAGTGTACCAACATGTTTTTTCCTTAAAGCCCATCATTTTCCTGCTGATTTGAGACAGTACATTATTGAAAACTAAATTTTTGCATTTCTGAATTTTCTTTTGTTCCATTGGTTTGTTGTCTGGTTGTGTATGGTATCATGCTGTTTTAATCATAGAGGCTTTATCTCAAGTTTTTATATCTGGTAGGTGTGTGTGAGATTTATTTTAGTACTCACTGGGTCCTTCCTTTCTGCAGACACATGTCTGTCTTCAGCTTTGGACTGTGTGTAATGTTTGTTTTATCTTCCGTCTACATTCCCCTCACTGATTTTCTTATATAATTTCTCTTTTTCCATTCTTTGGTGCCCTGTTTTGAAGGAGTTTCTGACCTCTGATTACTTCTTTACACATATCCATTCTGCAACTCAGTCCATTTATTGGGTCTTTTGAATCTCAAAAGTTTGATTTTTATTAATGTATAATTTTCATAGCCTATTCTCTCTTTTTAAAATGTTATTATTATTATTATTATTGGCTATTCTGAGTTTTCACTGCTCTGGCAGGTTCTTCTCTAGTTGCAGGGAATGGGGGCTACTCTCTAGCTGAGAAGAGCAGTATTCTTGTTGCAGTGACTTCTCTTGTTGTGGAACTCAGGTTCTAGGGCACACAGGCTTCAGTAGTTGCGGCACATGGGCTTAACAGTTGCGGCTCCAAGGCTCTAGAGCACAGGTTCAATAGCTGTGACTCAGGGGCTTAGTTGCTCTGCAGCATGTGGCATCTTCCCGGCTTAGGGATGGAACCTGTGCCTCCTGCATTGGCAGGTGAACTCTTCACCACTGAGCCAACAGGGAAGTCCAGCCTATTCTTTTTATTTAATGGTTATGCGCTCCTCATATTTTTCTAAGTGTGTCTAGTACTCTTTCTTGTTTAAATTTTGGCCTCTTTTTTTTATTGATTTTTTATTTATTTATTTTTCATCCATATTTATTCTTCAGCCTGTGTGGGCCTCCCATTGCAGTGGCCTCTCTTGCTGCAGAGCACTGGCTCTGGGCACATGCATTCCAGAGCACTGGCTCGCAATTGGACACACCTGTCCAGCCGCTCCACGGCATGTGAGATCTTCAAGGGATTGAACTGGTGCCCCTTGCACTGCAAGGTGCACTCTTTACCCATTGGACCACCAGGGAAGCCCTATAGTACTGTTTTGATAAAAAATCCTGACACGATTGCTCTCCTAACTATTTCCTTGAAATTAGCTCTGCTGTTTCCCAAGTCTCTCTTTCTCTCAAGTTGTTGATGTTTGGTGATCCATCCCTGTGCACTTATCTTTGGTTGAGTGAACCTTAGTCTCTGCCTCTTCTGTGCACAGTGCATTTGTCAGAATAGGCTGGGACCACCACTGCCGCTTTACTGAGAAGGACATCTTGGGAGCTGATCTGGGCATGAGTGAGCCTGGTCCACTAGTATTGTTCCCTTTCTATTGGGATAGCACCTGTCCCTTTTACCTAAGCATCCGCAATCACTGCTCCTCCTTGCTTAGCCCAATGTGGTGGTGGTGGTGGTGGGAACATGCAGGGGTACCTCTGTGTCCTTGATACCAGGGTCTCTGTGTACCGGTTCCTGGTCCCGAGTTTGTGTCCTTGATACCAGGTCTCTTTCTCTGTTATCATCACCAACCCAGGCCTTCTTGTCCCGGTTTTTGCTATGAGCAGGTATTTTTGGTGGTGGAGGGAGGGGCATGAATTGTTTTTGTTTTGTGTCCTGACCAGGCCATCCTTTGTTGTATTCATTTCTCTTTTCTTTTTGGCAATGGGGCTACTCTCTAGCTGAGAAGAGCAGTATTCTTGTTGCAGTGACTTCTCTTGTTGTGGAACTCAGGTTCTAGGGCACACAGGCTTCAGTAGTTGCGGCACATGGGCTTAACAGTTGCGGCTCCAAGGCTCTAGAGCACAGGTTCAATAGCTGTGACTCAGGGGCTTAGTTGCTCTGCAGCATGTGGCATCTTCCCGGCTTAGGGATGGAACCTGTGCCTCCTGCATTGGCAGGTGAACTCTTCACCACTGAGCCAACAGGGAAGTCCAGCCTATTCTTTTTATTTAATGGTTATCGCTCCTCATATTTTTCTAAGTGTGTCTAGTACTCTTTCTTGTTTAAATTTTGGCCTCTTTTTTTTATTGATTTTTTATTTATTTATTTTTCATCCATATTTATTCTTCAGCCTGTGTGGGCCTCCCATTGCAGTGGCCTCTCTTGCTGCAGAGCACTGGCTCTGGGCACATGCATTCCAGAGCACTGGCTCGCAATTGGACACACCTGTCCAGCCGCTCCACGGCATGTGAGATCTTCAAGGGATTGAACTGGTGCCCCTTGCACTGCAAGGTGCACTCTTTACCCATTGGACCACCAGGGAAGCCCTATAGTACTGTTTTGATAAAAAATCCTGACACGATTGCTCTCCTAACTATTTCCTTGAAATTAGCTCTGCTGTTTCCCAAGTCTCTCTTTCTCTCAAGTTGTTGATGTTTGGTGATCCATCCCTGTGCACTTATCTTTGGTTGAGTGAACCTTAGTCTCTGCCTCTTCTGTGCACAGTGCATTTGTCAGAATAGGCTGGGACCACCACTGCCGCTTTACTGAGAAGGACATCTTGGGAGCTGATCTGGGCATGAGTGAGCCTGGTCCACTAGTATTGTTCCCTTTCTATTGGGATAGCACCTGTCCCTTTTACCTAAGCATCCGCAATCACTGCTCCTCCTTGCTTAGCCCAATGTGGTGGTGGTGGTGGTGGGAACATGCAGGGGTACCTCTGTGTCCTTGATACCAGGTCTCTGTGTCTCTGTTAGTCATCACCAACCCAGGCCTTCTCTGGTCCCGAGTTTTTGCTATGAGCAGGATACATTTTTAATTTTTTCACTCTTTCCTTTTTTCATCTATTTTTGGTGGTGGAGGGGAGGGGCATGAATTGTTTTTGTTTTGTGTCCTGACCAGGCCATCCCTTTGTTGTATTCAGCTTTCTCTCTCTTTTTTGCCTTTCATGGATTCTTCACATTTTTTTTAAAGGTTGTTTTTAAATTTTTGGCCTCTTTTATTGGTCTTTCATTTATGTATTTTCACTCATCTTTGTTCTTTGGCCTGTGTGGGCCTCTCGCGTTGCAGTGGCCTCTCGCATTGCAGAGCACCGGCTCTGGGTGCATGTGCCCCAGAGTGCTGGCTCGTAATTGGACACACGGGTCCAGTGAGCTCCGCAGCACGTGGGATCTTCCCAAGCCAGGGATCTAACTGGCGCCCCTTGCATTGCAAGGAGGACTGTTTACCCACTGGGCCACCAGGGAAGCCCAGATTCTTCACATTTTGTGTTCGACTGGAGTTTCCTTTCTTGTTTTAAACAAAAGTGTGTGTGTGTATAAATTTTGACCTCTTTTAGTGGTATCTTATTTTCATCCATCTTTATTCTTTGGCCTGTGTGGGCCTCCCACTGCAGTGGCCTCTCTCGCTGTACAGCACTGGCTTTGGGCACATGTGCTCCAGAGCGCTGACTCATAATTGGACACACTGGTGCAGCCGCTCCGCGGCACATGGAATCTTCCCGGGCCAGGAATTGAACTGGTGCCCCTTGCACTGCAAGGCAGACTCTTTACCTACTGGACCCCCAGGGAATCCCACATAAGTATATATTGTTAACAATTTTGCCAACATTTTTATGGATTTGTTGCCAAAGGAGAAGACAGTGGCCTTGATTTAGTTTATCATCTTGAAAGTAAAATCTTATTATTTTTTTCTCTTTTCTTTTTTGGAATTTTTAAATCAGTTTTTGTTTATTAAAAACATTGGAAAATTATACCCATCCTCCATGGCCATATTTATATCAAAGAGTAGGTTATTATAGTTTATCATTTATATTTGTATATTAAACTTTAAATATTAAAAAAGTATAGCAATGAATTAATTTTAAAAAATAGGACATAGATTAAAGAATAAAGGTTGCTATTTTCTCAGGATTCTTCTATTAGTTACAGTCTGAGTCTAACTTTAAAAATATGTTCATTATATAGAATACTATAGCGAAGTATATCAAACTTTATTGTCCATCTTCTATTATCCACTAGCCTGCTCTCTTACGTGTTAGTATCCTGCCATATTTTCTTTAGATTAGAAAGTAATATGGACTTCCCTGGTGGTTCTGTAATTAAGACTTTGCCTTCCAATAGAGGGTGTAGGTTTGATCCCTGATTGGGCAGCTAAGGTCCCACGTGCCTCATAGCCAAACAACCAAAATATAAAACAGAAACAATATTGTAGCAAATTCAATAAAGACTCTAAGAATGGTCCTCATAAAGAAAATCTTGCAAAAGTAAATAGGATATTACAGGTATGGTTGAAGTCCCCAGAGTGCTCTCGCAAGGCAGGACGGTGGGATCTTCCCAAGCCAGGGATCTAACTGGCGCCCCTTGCATTGCAAGGAGGACTGTTTACCCACTGGGCCACCAGGGAAGCCCAGATTCTTCACATTTTGTGTTCGACTGGAGTTTCCTTTCTTGTTTTAAACAAAAGTGTGTGTGTGTATAAATTTTGACCTCTTTTAGTGGTATCTTATTTTCATCCATCTTTATTCTTTGGCCTGTGTGGGCCTCCCACTGCAGTGGCCTCTCTCGCTGTACAGCACTGGCTTTGGGCACATGTGCTCCAGAGCGCTGACTCATAATTGGACACACTGGTGCAGCCGCTCCGCGGCACATGGAATCTTCCCGGGCCAGGAATTGAACTGGTGCCCCTTGCACTGCAAGGCAGACTCTTTACCTACTGGACCCCCAGGGAATCCCACATAAGTATATATTGTTAACAATTTTGCCAACATTTTTATGGATTTGTTGCCAAAGGAGAAGACAGTGGCCTTGATTTAGTTTATCATCTTGAAAGTAAAATCTTATTATTTTTTTCTCTTTTCTTTTTTGGAATTTTGAAATCAGTTTTTGTTTATTAAAAAAATTGGAAAATTATACCCATCCTCCATGGCCATATTTATATCAAAGAGTAGGTTATTATAGTTTATCATTTATATTTGTATATTAAACTTTAAATATTAAAAAAGTATAGCAATGAATTAATTTTAAAAAATAGGACATAGATTAAAGAATAAAGGTTGCTATTTTCTCAGGATTCTTCTATTAGTTACAGTCTGAGTCTAACTTTAAAAATATGTTCATTATATAGAATACTATAGCGAAGTATATCAAACTTTATTGTCCATCTTCTATTATCCACTAGCCTGCTCTCTTACGTGTTAGTATCCTGCCATATTTTCTTTAGATTAGAAAGTAATATGGACTTCCCTGGTGGTTCTGTAATTAAGACTTTGCCTTCCAATAGAGGGGTGTAGGTTTGATCCCTGATTGGGCAGCTAAGGTCCCACGTGCCTCATAGCCAAACAACCAAAATATAAAACAGAAACAATATTGTAGCAAATTCAATAAAGACTCTAAGAATGGTCCTCATAAAGAAAATCTTGCAAAAGTAAATAGGATATTACAGGTATGGTTGAAGTCTCTTGTATTTCCTTCCCTTAGCCTGTTCTCTTCACTCCCACTGAGAACTAACCACTGATGGATTATTTTGGCTGCCATTATTATGTATTTTTTCAATCATTACAAATGAATGTACCAACAGACAATGTACAGTGTGTTTTCAGTGGTTTTAAAACTTTATATAAATGACATCATATCATACATATCTTTGAGTTGCATTCTAAATTCAACCTTATGATTTGTTGAGTTATCCAGATTAATACATGTAGCTCTGCTTCATTCATTTAATGTTTCCAATCTGTGAATAGATCACATTATTTATCTTTTTCCCCAGTGATCATTTAGGTTATTTCCATTTTTCTTTATTATAAACAGTGGCACTGTGAACATTCTTTAAATGCTACTTTGTGCATATGTACTGTATTCTCTCCAGTATATACTTGGAAATGTAACTGCTGGATTACAGGATATATGCATCTTTAACTTAATTAGATTCTGCCAAATTACTCTCCAAAGTGATGGTGCCAATTTGCATTTCCTGTAGCAGCATGTAAAGACCCAGTTTCCCCAGAAGCTCATCAGCATTGGGTGCTATTGGACTTGTTAATTACCACCACTCTTACGAGGGTGAAATTGTAGTGCAATGTAAATTTAAAGAGAATTAATTTTAAAAAATAGGACATAGATTAAAGAATAAAGGTTGCTATTTTCTCAGGATTCTTCTATTAGTTACAGTCTGAGTCTAACTTTAAAAATATGTTCATTATATAGAATACTATAGCGAAGTATATCAAACTTTATTGTCCATCTTCTATTATCCACTAGCCTGCTCTCTTACGTGTTAGTATCCTGCCATATTTTCTTTAGATTAGAAAGTAATATGGACTTCCCTGGTGGTTCTGTAATTAAGACTTTGCCTTCCAATAGAGGGGTGTAGGTTTGATCCCTGATTGGGCAGCTAAGGTCCCACGTGCCTCATAGCCAAACAACCAAAATATAAAACAGAAACAATATTGTAGCAAATTCAATAAAGACTCTAAGAATGGTCCTCATAAAGAAAATCTTGCAAAAGTAAATAGGATATTACAGGTATGGTTGAAGTCTCTTGTATTTCCTTCCCTTAGCCTGTTCTCTTCACTCCCACTGAGAACTAACCACTGATGGATTATTTTGGCTGCCATTATTATGTATTTTTACAATCATTACAAATGAATGTACCAACAGACAATGTACAGTGTGTTTTCAGTGGTTTTAAAACTTTATATAAATGACATCATATCATACATATCTTTGAGTTGCATTCTAAATTCAACCTTATGATTTGTTGAGTTATCCAGATTAATACATGTAGCTCTGCTTCATTCATTTAATGTTTCCAATCTGTGAATAGATCACATTATTTATCTTTTTTTCCCCAGTGATCATTTAGGTTATTTCCATTTTTTCTTTATTATAAACAGTGGCACTGTGAACATTCTTTAAATGCTACTTTGTGCATATGTACTGTATTCTCTCCAGTATATACTTGGAAATGTAACTGCTGGATTACAGGATATATGCATCTTTAACTTAATTAGATTCTGCCAAATTACTCTCCAAAGTGATGGTGCCAATTTGCATTTCCTGTAGCAGCATGTAAAGACCCAGTTTCCCCAGAAGCTCATCAGCATTGGGTGCTATTGGACTTGTTAATTACCACCACTCTTACGAGGGTGAAATTGTAGTGCAATGTAAATTTAAAGAGAATTTTCCAAGTTATTAATGAAGCTGAGTAACTTTTCATTTTATTACGCCCATCAGGTTTCACTTCTGTGATTTGTGTGTTCCTTACCTTTGCCCAGTTTTTATGGAAATCTTTTTCTTATTAAAAATTTCCTTATATAGGCCAACATATTAATGCATTTTTATATGACCATAAACATCTTGCCTCGGATTGTGGCTTGTCTTTTCACTTTATTTATGGTATCCTTTGAAAATATCACAAATAATAATTTATTTAAAAAGTAAGTACTATAGGGCTTCCTGGGTGGTCCAGTGGGCAAAGAGTCCACCTTGCAGTGCAAGGGGCACCGGTTTGATCCCTGACCCTGGAAGATCCCACTTGCTGTGGAGAGGTTGGACCAGTGTGTCCAATTATGAGCCAGCACTCTGGAGCACATGCACCCAGAGCTGGTGCTCTGCAGCGAGAGAGATCCCTGCGATGGGAGGCCCACACAGGCTGAAGAATAAAGATGGATAAAAATAAATAAATAAGACATCAATAAAAGAGGTCAAAATTAAAAATAAGTACTGTAGTCACATGGTTAACAATATTGTAAATATAAATGAAATGATTTTCTTTCTCTCTTACTCCCCATCTGTCCAGCCCTCCAGCACTGTTATTCATTACTTATGCATCCTTTCTGGATTTCTTCACACAGAGACAATCAAGCACAAATATCTCCCTGCATATAAAATATAGTCAAATGTATTTATCTTTTCCTTTATGGTTTGTATTTGTTGTTACTTGTTTCAGAAAACTTTGTTACTCTCGATTGCATAGGTATTTTACTTAATTTTTAAAAATTTGGCCTCTTTTATTGGTTTTTCATTTATTTATTTTCATCCATCTTTATTCTTTGACCTGTGTGGGCCTCTCACTGCATTGGCCTCTCTCGCCACAGAGTACCGGCTCTGGGCGCATGCGCTCTGTAGTGCTGGCTCGCGGTTGGACACAGCAGTCCAGCCGCTCCGTGGCATGTGGGGTCTTCCTGGGCCAGGGATCGCACCCGTGCCCCTTGCACTGCAAGGCAGACTCTTTACGCACTGGACCACCAAGGAAGACATGGGTATTTTATTTTTTACAGTAAGGTATCACTTCACACCAGTCAAAATGGTCAACATTAAAAAATTTACAAACAATAAAAGCTGGAGATAACGTGGAGAAAAGAAACTCTATTGCGCTGTTGGTGGGAATGTAAATTGATACAACCACTGGGGAGAACAGTATAGAAGTTTCTCAAAAAACTAAAAATAGAACTACCATGTGACCCAGCAATCCTACCACTGGGCATATACTCAGAGAAAAACATAATTCAAAAAGACACATACACCCCAATGTTCATTGGTGCACTGTTTACAATAGCCAGGATGTGGAAGCAACCTGAAGACCTATTAGTAGAGAAATGGATAAGGAAGATGTGATACATGCATACAGTGGAATATTACTCATCCATGAAAAGGGACAAAACTGGATCATTTGTAGACACATGGATAGACCTAGAGACTGTGATACAGTGAAATAGATCAGAAAGAGAAAAACAAATACCATATATTACTGTATATATGTAGAATCTAGAAAATGGTATAGATAGTTTTATTTTCAAAAAAGAAGTAGACACACAGATGCAGAGAGCAAATGTATGAGCACCAAGAGGAAAGTGGGGTGGGATAGATGGGGAGATAGGAATTGACATATGTACACCATTGATATTAGGTATAAAATAACTAATGAGAACCTATGGTATAGCACAGGGAACTGTACTCAGTGCTCTACAGTGACCTAAATGTTAAGGAGATTCAAAATAGGGGATATATGTGTATGTATAGCTGATTCACTTTGCTTTAGAGTATATACTAACAATTGTAAAGCCACTGTACTCCAATAAAATTAATTATAAACAGATGTTTTTGACTGTAAAAATTGCTTTATTGAAGCATAGTTGATATACAATGCTGTGTTAATTTTTGTACGGGCAAGTGGTTCAGTTACATACACACATGTACATACAGGCATTCTTTTTCATGTTCTTTTCCATTATGGTTTATCACAAGATATTGAATGTAGTTCCATGTGCTATATAGTAGGGCCTTGCTGTTTATCCATTCTATGTAGAATAGTTTTCACGAGCTAATCCCAAACTCACAATCCGTCCCTCGCCGACTACCCTTCTCCTTGGCAACCACAAGTTTGTTCTCTGTATGAGTCTGTTTCTGTTTCATTCGTATGTTTATTTGTGTCATATTTTAGATTCCTCATGTAAACAATATCATGTGGTACTCATCTTTCTCCTTCTGACTTACTTCATTTAGTGTGACAATCTCCAGGTCCATCCATGTTGCCTCAAATGGCATTATTTCATTCCTTTTTATGGATGAATAGTATTCCACTGTATATATGTGGCACATCCTCTGGATCATTCATTTGTCAGTGGACATTTAGATTGTCTCCGTGTCCTGGCTTCTGTGAACAGTGGTGCTATGAGTTTTGTCTGGATATATGCCCAGGAGTGGGACTACTGGATCATACAACAACCCTATTTTTAGTTTCTTGAGGAAACTCTGTATTGTTTTCCATAGTGGCTGCACCTGTTTACATTCCTACCACCAATGTGTGAGGGTTCCCTTTCTCCACATCCTCTCTAGTATGTGTTATTTGTAGATATTTTTAAATGGTAGCTGTTCTGACTAGTGCGAGGTGGTAGGTACCCCACTGTAGTTTTGATTTGCATTTCTCTAATAATTAACTGTGTTGAACATCTTTTCCTGTGCCTATTGGTCATCTGTGTGTCTTCGGAGAAATGTCTATTTAGATCTCCTGCCCATTTTTCTATTGAGTGGTTTCTTTTTTGTTGTACAAGCTGTTTGTGTTCTTAAAAAGCTGTACAGATGTTTTATGTTTCCTACTAAAGGTTTTATTATTTTGCTCTAACTTTATTTTAATATGGATAGTTAATTATCTTAGAATCACTGACTGCATTACATATATATTTTCTCTCAATTTTTTTATTTTAATTTTTTGGCTGTGCTGCATGAAATGTGGGACCCTAACTCCCCAGCCAGAAATTGAATCCACACTCCATGTTATGGAAGCATGGTTGGTGTCTTAACCATGACTGCCAGGGAAATTCCTCTCTGTTTTTAAAAAACAGTGCTTCTTGTGCTGTTTATATAGCTTATTTATTAATCTACCTATATCTGTTTCTGGCCTTTCCAGTCACTTCCATTGGTGTATGTATTCATTCTTGCAGCAGTATAATTATAATTATTAATTATATTTTAATGGCTTATAACTTTGTAAGAAGTTCTGTCACTCCCTACCCCTCTAAATTGTCTTGACTATTTTTGGTCTTATATGAATTTGATTGGAAGTACACAAAATTTATAGTAAACTTGTGTCTTTAGGATATTGGGCTTTCCCCGTCATGAAGATGTATCATCATTTGTATGTCTTTTATAAATGTATAATTTTCTCTATAAAATATGTGCTTACTCTTTGTTTAGAGTGATTCTTTGGTATTCTTGTGTTTTTTGTTCTTTTATATATTCTGCATTGTTTAAGAATGATATTTTCAAACTCTTTAAAATCACATGTGACTTTCCTATATCTCTTGGCAAAGTTGCCAGACTCTTGTTTGTTTTTAATAGTGTGTCTTTAGAAACTCTTTGATTTCCTACATATTTACATACATCATAATATAATAACTTTTTTATTTTTCCTTTTCAATCTTCCACCCATCTACCCATATCTATCAATTTATCCTCTGTCTGTCCATGCATCTTATTATTACACTTGCTAGAGTCTCTGGCACCATTATGAAAGGAGGTGAGACAGTGAACATTCTTTGCTTTCTTTTATTGAAGTTATAATAAAAGAATATTGTGTTACAGTATTGTGAAGTTACAATAAAAGAATATTGTGTTAACAATATTGTGTTAGTTTCAGATGTATAGCAAATATGTATATATATATATATTCAGACTATTATACATTATGGGTTATTAGATATTGAATATTATTCCATGTATTAAATTCATGTTGCTTATCTGTTCTATGTATATTAGTTTGTATTTGTTAATCCCATACTCTTAATTTTTTCTTGTTTAAATTTTGGCCTCTTTTTATTGATTTTTTATTTATTTTTACTTTTTATCCATCTTTATTCTTCAGCCTGGGGGGCCCTCCCATTACAGTGGTCTCTCTCGTTGCAGAGCACCACTCTGGGCGCATGCGCTCCAGAGCACTGGCTTGCAATTGGACACACCAGTCCAGCCACTCCGTGGCACGTAGGATCTTGAGGGGCCAGGGATTGAACCTGTGCCCCTTGCACTGCAAGACAGACTCTCTACCCACTGGACCACCAGGGAAGTCCCCATACTCTTATCACCCATTTTCCTCTTTGGCAGTCCTAAATTTGTTTTTTATGTCTGTGAGTCTATTTCTGTTATGTACATATATTCATTTGTTTTTTTTTTTATGGATAGATGTATCATCATTTGTATGTCTTTTATAAATGTATAATTTTCTCTATAAAATATGTGCTTACTCTTTGTTTAGAGTGATTCTTTGGTATTCTTGTGTTTTTTGTTCTTTTATATATTCTGCATTGTTTAAGAATGATATTTTCAAACTCTTTAAAATCACATGTGACTTTCCTATATCTCTTGGCAAAGTTGCCAGACTCTTGTTTGTTTTTAATAGTGTGTCTTTAGAAACTCTTTGATTTCCTACATATTTACATACATCATAATATAATAACTTTTTTATTTTTCCTTTTCAATCTTCCACCCATCTACCCATATCTATCAATTTATCCTCTGTCTGTCCATGCATCTTATTATTACACTTGCTAGAGTCTCTGGCACCATTATGAAAGGAGGTGAGACAGTGAACATTCTTTGCTTTCTTTTATTGAAGTTATAATAAAAGAATATTGTGTTACAGTATTGTGAAGTTACAATAAAAGAATATTGTGTTAACAATATTGTGTTAGTTTCAGATGTATAGCAAATATGTATATATATATATATTCAGACTATTATACATTATGGGTTATTAGATATTGAATATTATTCCATGTATTAAATTCATGTTGCTTATCTGTTCTATGTATATTAGTTTGTATTTGTTAATCCCATACTCTTAATTTTTTCTTGTTTAAATTTTGGCCTCTTTTTATTGATTTTTTATTTATTTTTACTTTTTATCCATCTTTATTCTTCAGCCTGGGGGGCCCTCCCATTACAGTGGTCTCTCTCGTTGCAGAGCACCACTCTGGGCGCATGCGCTCCAGAGCACTGGCTTGCAATTGGACACACCAGTCCAGCCACTCCGTGGCACGTAGGATCTTGAGGGGCCAGGGATTGAACCTGTGCCCCTTGCACTGCAAGACAGACTCTCTACCCACTGGACCACCAGGGAAGTCCCCATACTCTTATCACCCATTTTCCTCTTTGGCAGTCCTAAATTTGTTTTTTATGTCTGTGAGTCTATTTCTGTTATGTACATATATTCATTTGTATTATTTTTTACATTCTACGTGTGATATGATATGTGTCTTTCTCTGTTGGACTTACATAGTATGATAATCTCTAGCTTTATCCATGTTGGTGAAAATGGCAATATTTCATTCTTTGTTATGACTGAGTAATATTCAATGAACCTGGAATGTTAGATCCTTGATTCAAGCAGGTCTAAAAATGGGGTTGAGACGGACACAATATACAATATTCCATTGTGTGTGTGTGTGTGTATACATCATATATTCTTTTTTTTTTTTTTAGCCACTTCTATTGATCTTTCATTCACATCATTTTTTTGTTTTATGGCCTGTGTGGTCTTCCCATTGCAGTGGCCTCTCTCGTTGCAGAGCCCTGGCTTTGAGCGCATGTGCTACAGAGCTCCAGCTTGGTAGTTGGACACATCTGTCCAGCCGCTCCATGGTACGTGGAATCTTCCCAGGCCAGGGATTGAACCAGGGCCCCTTGCACTGCAAGGTGGTGTCCTTATCCACTGGACCACCAGGGAAGCTCCCCTTATATAGTCTTAAACCAATCATATGTTGATGGGTATATGGGTTGTTTTCATGTCTTGGCTATCCTCAGTTATCTTATTAAGAACATTGGGGTATATGTGTCTTTCTAAATTAGAGTTTTTTTGTCTTTTCCAGATACATGCCTGTGAGTGGGATGGCTAGCTTATATAGACTTATTTTAAATTTTTTTTTGAAAGGAATCTCCACGAGATACAGAGCATTCTTGATTTGTTGTAGACCCTAAAGAGAATTATGGAGAAAGGAAAGGCAGTTCACTCCAGTATTTCTGCCTGGAGAATTCCATGGACAGAGGATCCTGGTGGACTACAGTCCATGGGGCTGCAAAGAATTGGATACAACTGACCGATTAAGCACATACACTAAAGAGAATTAGTTTAGCACATCACCTAAAATACAATATAGGATGTATTTATTAGTTACAATCATATTAGATGCTGTAATAGACTTCAAAATCTCCATGCCTACAGCAAAAAAGTGAGTTTATTTCTTGCTCAGTTGACTTTCACATCCTATAGTCCTGGTTGGTTGATATTTACTTAAATGACCACATAAAAGACCCAAGTTCTCTCCAAAATGTGGTTTCAAACTCACCGCAGAAGTGGAAAGAACATGTAAGGATCATACATGGGAGAATTTTAGAGATCAGGCCAAAAAGTGGTGCACACCACTTATGCCTACTTTCCAATAGCCAGGACTCAGTTATATGGCCTCATGATAGAGGCTGGATTCTGTGGTGGACTGGTGTCCACTACAAAGGAAGGAAGGAAGAAGAAATGAAGTTTGTGAACAACCAGGTAGTTCTTGTAACCGTCTTGCCCTTCTATATACCAAAGATATATGTCAATCTTCGTCACACGTGTAACACAGTATCCTCTTCTCAAGGGATGCATGCCAGGGTTCATCTAGTTGTTCCTTCTAGATCAAATTCCAGGAGATCTCTGGGAGATTTGAGGCTCTCTTTTGGGTCCTGATGTAGCATCATGTCATATGATGATTTGTGAATTCATGAGACAAGTCTCAGTCCTCCCTTTCCTCAGCAAATGACCCAGAGGTGAAGCAAGTGCAGGATGGAGCCCTACATTTCTCTTCAGAAAAGAAAAGGACAAGGCACAGCAGGCCCTGCTGAGATAACAGCAGTCTCTTATTTTTAGAACATTGGGTGTTATGTGTCTTTCTAAATTAGAGTTTTTTTGTCTTTTCCAGATACATGCCTGTGAGTGGGATGGCTAGCTTATATAGACTTATTTTAAATTTTTTTTTGAAAGGAATCTCCACGAGATACAGAGCATTCTTGATTTGTTGTAGACCCTAAAGAGAATTATGGAGAAAGGAAAGGCAGTTCACTCCAGTATTTCTGCCTGGAGAATTCCATGGACAGAGGATCCTGGTGGACTACAGTCCATGGGGCTGCAAAGAATTGGATACAACTGACCGATTAAGCACATACACTAAAGAGAATTAGTTTAGCACATCACCTAAAATACAATATAGGATGTATTTATTAGTTACAATCATATTAGATGCTGTAATAGACTTCAAAATCTCCATGCCTACAGCAAAAAAGTGAGTTTATTTCTTGCTCAGTTGACTTTCACATCCTATAGTCCTGGTTGGTTGATATTTACTTAAATGACCACATAAAAGACCCAAGTTCTCTCCAAAATGTGGTTTCAAACTCACCGCAGAAGTGGAAAGAACATGTAAGGATCATACATGGGAGAATTTTAGAGATCAGGCCAAAAAGTGGTGCACACCACTTATGCCTACTTTCCAATAGCCAGGACTCAGTTATATGGCCTCATGATAGAGGCTGGATTCTGTGGTGGACTGGTGTCCACTACAAAGGAAGGAAGGAAGAAGAAATGAAGTTTGTGAACAACCAGGTAGTTCTTGTAACCGTCTTGCCCTTCTATATACCAAAGATATATATCAATCTTCGTCACACGTGTAACACAGTATCCTCTTCTCAAGGGATGCATGCCAGGGTTCATCTAGTTGTTCCTTCTAGATCAAATTCCAGGAGATCTCTGGGAGATTTGAGGCTCTCTTTTGGGTCCTGATGTAGCATCATGTCATATGATGATTTGTGAATTCATGAGACAAGTCTCAGTCCTCCCCTTTCCTCAGCAAATGACCCAGAGGTGAAGCAAGTGCAGGATGGAGCCCTACATTTCTCTTCAGAAAAGAAAAGGACAAGGCACAGCAGGCCCTGCTCAGCAGCAATGGTGAGATGCCAACAGGCAGTCACCAGGAGGTCCCCTGTCCACTAGAGTTCAAGTGCCAGTTATTATATCCAGAGGGCATGACTAGAGAGAATTCTCAAACTAACTTATTTCCTAAGGGAGTTCATTTCTACTCCTAATTAGTTAGGAGCTTTTTTTGTTTGTTTGTTTAAATCATAAAGGGGTATTGAACTGTATCATGCTTTTTCTGTGTCTATTGAGGGGAATCACAGACTTTTCTTCCTTAGTATATTAAAAGAGTGAATTACACTAGGAGCTTAGAATTTATTGATATTTGTGTTACTGGGATATGTTCTTCTTTGTCATGAGGTCTTATCTTTGAGAAATCTTATTTGCTAGAGTTTCATTTGGAATTTTTCTATCTATGGCTCATAAGTGAGATTGTCCCATAATTTTCATCGTCTGGTATTGGTTTTAAGAGTTTGCTAGCATCATAAAATGAATGAGGAGCTTTTCCTTTTTTCTATTTTCTGAAATAGTTTGTAAAAGATAGAAATGCCTCTTAAACTGTCTGGGCCTAGCATTTTTGGTTTTGTTTTTGTGAGTAGATTAACTATTGATTTGCTTTCTTTTACAGGTTTATTCAAGTTTTCCATTTCTTTTTGAGTTCATTTGGCAAACCATTTTTCTAGGAAATGGTCCATTTCATTACATTTTCATATAGATGGCATAAAGTTTTTGGTAGTAATCTGTTATGTTTTTTTTTAATCTGGTGTCCACTACAAAGGAAGGAAGGAAGAAGAAATGAAGTTTGTGAACAACCAGGTAGTTCTTGTAACCGTCTTGCCCTTCTATATACCAAAGATATATATCAATCTTCGTCACACGTGTAACACAGTATCCTCTTCTCAAGGGATGCATGCCAGGGTTCATCTAGTTGTTCCTTCTAGATCAAATTCCAGGAGATCTCTGGGAGATTTGAGGCTCTCTTTTGGGTCCTGATGTAGCATCATGTCATGTGATGATTTGTGAATTCATGAGACAAGTCTCAGTCCCCCCCTTTCCTCAGCAAATGACCCAGAGGTGAAGCAAGTGCAGGATGGAGCCCTACATTTCTCTTCAGAAAAGAAAAGGACAAGGCACAGCAGGCCCTGCTCAGCAGCAATGGTGAGATGCCAACAGGCAGTCACCAGGAGGTCCCCTGTCCACTAGAGTTCAAGTGCCAGTTATTATATCCAGAGGGCATGACTAGAGAGAATTCTCAAACTAACTTATTTCCTAAGGGAGTTCATTTCTACTCCTAATTAGTTAGGAGCTTTTTTTGTTTGTTTGTTTAAATCATAAAGGGGTATTGAACTGTATCATGTTTTTTCTGTGTCTATTGAGGGGAATCACAGACTTTTCTTCCTTAGTATATTAAAAGAGTGAATTACACTAGGAGCTTAGAATTTATTGATATTTGTGTTACTGGGATATGTTCTTCTTTGTCATGAGGTCTTATCTTTGAGAAATCTTATTTGCTAGAGTTTCATTTGGAATTTTTCTATCTATGGCTCATAAGTGAGATTGTCCCATAATTTTCATCGTCTGGTATTGGTTTTAAGAGTTTGCTAGCATCATAAAATGAATGAGGAGCTTTTCCTTTTTTCTATTTTCTGAAATAGTTTGTAAAAGATAGAAATGCCTCTTAAACTGTCTGGGCCTAGCATTTTTGGTTTTGTTTTTGTGAGTAGATTAACTATTGATTTGCTTTCTTTTACAGGTTTATTCAAGTTTTCCATTTCTTTTTGAGTTCATTTGGCAAACCATTTTTCTAGGAAATGGTCCATTTCATTTACATTTTCATATAGATGGCATAAAGTTTTTGGTAGTAATCTGTTATGTTTTTTTTTTAATACTCTGCTAAATCTGTGATAATGATGTCTTTTTTTTTTCATTCCTAATATTGTTTATACTCTCTTTCCTGATCAGTCTTGCTGTGGGTTTGCTATTTTATTAGGTTTTGCAAAAAACAACTTTTGGTTTTGTTAATTCTTTTTGTCATTTGTTTTCTATTTTAAAAACACTTGCTCTTACCACCCCTTTTTTTGCCTTTTGTTATCTTCCGGTTTACTCTGATTTTTTTTTGTAATTTCTTGAGTTGACTGCTCGGATCTCTAATGGCTCACCTGGTTATTCTTTTCTAATATAAGCATTTTTTTCCTAATGCACAAATGGCTCTGTATCTGTGGTTGTATGTGCTTCGTACAAGTTCTGATTATGTATCTCTAATAGATATCAAATAATATATATAAATGTATTCCTAAGCATTTAATTTGTAATAATTGCTAAGTTGTAATGTCCATTATAATTTATTCTTTGATGTATGAGTTATCTATAATTATACATTTAAGTCTCCAAATGTACAGAGATACTTTTCTGTTATTTATTTCTGTTTTATTGCATTATAATCAGAGAACATGATTTGGATAATGTGGTACTGAATAGTTTTTTTGTGGCATTGTATCTGGTATATGGTTTTGTGTGTGGTTTTGTGTGAGTTTGAAAAAGACTTTGTTTTCTTTAATTGCAGGGTTCTACGTAAGTCTATCAATCAAGTTTATTTGTTGTGTAGTTCAAATCTTCTACCCCTATTGGTTTGTGTTTGCTCAAGAGAATTACTGTGAGAGTTAAGTTAAAATTTTCTGGGGTGGTGGTAGATTTTCACTTCCTCTTTGTAGCACTATCAAATTTGCTTTATGTATTTTGAGAGTATGGTTTTAAAATTTGTTTTATCTGCCTGGAGAACAGTAACTTTTATTATGTCATAACTCTCTTTGTTCTTACATATTTGCTTGAAAGCCTATTGTGAGGTATTAATATGACCAGAACCATTCTTTTAACAATTTTATCTTATATTGGATAAAGATAATTTTATAAGATAATTTTATCTTATATTGAAGTATAGTTTTTATCCCACACTTAAAATGTTTTTATACAGCTCAACAAATCTCAAAATAACAGAAAGGAGGCTGTATTCCTACTCCCTCCAAGAAAGTCTAGAAGGTTAAATTTGTAACTTAGCGAAGATTTGAACAAAGAATAAAAACCATTTTATAAATCTTAGACTATTACTCTTACTTCTGCTGTTCTCAAAGGTAGAACTTCTTAATATTACATAGAAAAACTCTCCTAGTACAGAAAAGCATCTAACTCATCAGTGGCTAATCAGAATATCACACACAAATACATGGAATAGTTGGACAAAGTCATTTAGACTAAATTGCATCCACATTTACGTAGTGGTAGTTGTTGTTCAAGTCGTGTCTGACTCTTTTGCAACCCCATGGATTGTAGCACATCAGACCTCCCTGTCCTTCACTGTCTCCTGGAGTTTGCTCAAATTCATGTCCATGGAGTCGATGATGTTCTAACTATCTCATTCTCTGCCACCTGCTTCTCCTTTTACCTTCAAGCTTTCCCAGCATCAGGATCTTTTCCAATGAGTTGACTCTTTGCATTAAGTAGTTGCCAGGTAGTGACACCACCTTTATGACAGATAGTCAAGAGGCACTAAAGAGCATCTTGATGAAGGTGAAAGAAGAGAGAAAGCTGGCCTAAAACTCAACATTCAGAAAACAAAGATCATGGCATCAGTTCTATCACTCCATAGCAAATAGGTGGGCAATGGAAACAGTGACAGACTTTATTTTCTTGGACTCCACAATCACTGTGGATGGTGACTGCAGCCATGAAATTAAAAGACACTTGCTCCTTGGAAGAAAGACTATGACCAAATTAGCATATTTGAAAAACAGAGATATCACTTTGCCAACAGAAGTCCATATAGTCAAAGCTATGGTTTTTCCCAGTAGTCATGTTCAGTTGTGAGAGTGAGTGCTAAAGAATTGACACCTTTGAACTGTGGTGTTGGAGAAGACTCTTGAGAGTCCCTTGGGCTGCAAAGAAATCAATCCAGTCAGTCCTAAAGGAAATTGACCCTGAATATTTATTGAAAGGAATGATGCTGAAGCTGAAGCTCCAATACTTTGGCCACCTGATGTGAAGGGATGAATGGTTGGAAAATACCCTGGTGTTGGGAAAAATAGAAGGCAGAAGGAGAAGGGGATGACAGAGGGTGAGATGGTTGGATGGCATCACTAGGTCAATGGACATGAGTTTGAACAAGCTCTGAGTGATGGTGAAAGACAGGGAAGCCTGGTGTGCCACAGTCCATGGGATTGTGAAGAGTTGGACACGACTGAGCAACTGAACTGAACTGTGGTGGTTATTGAAGAGCTTAATGAAAGAAAAGCATTCTAGTGAACAACCTAGGATTTAAATATTCAGTGTCTGCTCAGTTGCTCAGTCACATCTGACTCTTTGTGGTTCCATGGACTGTAACAGCTAGGCTCCTCTATCCCTGGAATGGTCCATGTAAGAATAGTGGAGTGGAGGTCTTCCTAGGGGGCACAGTGGTAAATAATAGTGGAGTGGGTTTTCATTTCCTCCTCCAGATCGAACTTGCTTCTCTTACGTCTCCTGAATTGGCAGGCATATTCTTACCTCTAGTGCCACCTCTTGCCCTAATATGCCCTAATATAAAGTCCTAGGAACTACGTTACATTTTAAGTGGGAAGTCATTTTCAAACTTCCTTAAGCCAGCTTGTAGCCCATTTCTACTAGTCAAAGCTCCAGAGTAAAATGGGAATTTCTTATGTTCTATATTCCAGTGAAAGAAGAGAAAGCTGGCCTAAAACTCAACATTCAGAAAACAAAGATCATGGCATCAGTTCTATCACTCCATAGCAAATAGGTGGGCAATGGAAACAGTGACAGACTTTATTTTCTTGGACTCCACAATCACTGTGGATGGTGACTGCAGCCATGAAATTAAAAGACACTTGCTCCTTGGAAGAAAGACTATGACCAAATTAGCATATTTGAAAAACAGAGATATCACTTTGCCAACAGAAGTCCATATAGTCAAAGCTATGGTTTTTCCCAGTAGTCATGTTCAGTTGTGAGAGTGAGTGCTAAAGAATTGACACCTTTGAACTGTGGTGTTGGAGAAGACTCTTGAGAGTCCCTTGGGCTGCAAAGAAATCAATCCAGTCAGTCCTAAAGGAAATTGACCCTGAATATTTATTGAAAGGAATGATGCTGAAGCTGAAGCTCCAATACTTTGGCCACCTGATGTGAAGGGATGAATGGTTGGAAAATACCCTGGTGTTGGGAAAAATAGAAGGCAGAAGGAGAAGGGGATGACAGAGGGTGAGATGGTTGGATGGCATCACTAGGTCAATGGACATGAGTTTGAACAAGCTCTGAGTGATGGTGAAAGACAGGGAAGCCTGGTGTGCCACAGTCCATGGGATTGTGAAGAGTTGGACACGACTGAGCAACTGAACTGAACTGTGGTGGTTATTGAAGAGCTTAATGAAAGAAAAGCATTCTAGTGAACAACCTAGGATTTAAATATTCAGTGTCTGCTCAGTTGCTCAGTCACATCTGACTCTTTGTGGTTCCATGGACTGTAACAGCTAGGCTCCTCTATCCCTGGAATGGTCCATGTAAGAATAGTGGAGTGGAGGTCTTCCTAGGGGGCACAGTGGTAAATAATAGTGGAGTGGGTTTTCATTTCCTCCTCCAGATCGAACTTGCTTCTCTTACGTCTCCTGAATTGGCAGGCATATTCTTACCTCTAGTGCCACCTCTTGCCCTAATATGCCCTAATATAAAGTCCTAGGAACTACGTCGTTACATTTTAAGTGGGAAGCATCATTTCACTACTCATAATTTTGATTCATTGATACAATTACTAATCAGAGCCAGCTTGTAGCCCATTTCTACTAGTCAAAGCTCCAGAGTAAAATGGGAATATTTCTTACATTGTCTCTCATACATTCCATTCCATTTCAAATAGTCTTTCATTCAGTCTAAGCAAGACTAATATGGGTCAGTAGGACATTTATCAAGGCAAAATTTCAGTTTCAGAGTACAGGTCTAGAGGAATAAAACGAAGCTCTTAAATCTGAATACAGTACTAGCTTTCCTAATGATTAACTAATTATCACTTGTGGAGAAAAATGAATTTATTCCTCACAAGTTAAAAAAAACTAAAAGTGTATTTTTTTTTCTTCCTTTTAATTAGTAAAAAATTACAGGATCAAAGTTGCATTTTTGTTTCAATGAATTACTGACAAATTCCTGACCCAGCAATGAAAAATTAAAATTCAGAATTTAAGACCAAGAAACAAGTTAAATCATGTACATATTTAATTAAGAAACTAATAATGGAATATTATCCAAATGAAAAGCAGAAACTCAATTATCATGTTCCATATTTCAGTGAAGAGGCATTAAGGATTTATGCTATAATTTATTTACAAACATACCTAAGATGCTGAGTTCAAGAGTTTGGTCCTTTTTTCAAAGAAATTCCACTTCTTAAAATGCTCTTCCTCATATCTGGCTCATGGATTACTTTTTAAAGCATTTGGTGTCTTACTATATAGAAAGGTGTAGTAAATCCAGATCCAAAGTACAAAATCATAACACTTGTTTTCCACTGAAAATGGTAAATTCCTCCCTGAACCCTCCTCATAGTGGTTCCTATGGACCACAGAGGTTGTAAACCTTCAGGTGCTTTGTCTCAACACAGTGCTGTTGAAAGCTCTGTGAAAGGCCCAGAGACTGAAGGCAGACCTAAAGGCAGTGGCACACTAGCTGTGCCAGAGTATAGTTGAGTTATATCTATTGTGTTAGTTCCAGGTGTATAGCAAACTGATTCAGTTATACATATACATGTATCTATGCTTTTTCAAACTCTTTTCCCGCTTAGGTTATTACATAGTACTGAGTGAAGTTCCCCGTGCTGTAAGTAGGCCCTTGTTGGTGATCTGTTTTAAATATGCCAGTGTGTACATATCAGTCCCAAACTTCCAGTTGATCCTTTCCCCTCCCATCTTGGTAAGCATAAGTTCATTTTCTAAATCGAGTCTGTTTCTATTTTGTACATTAGCTCATTTGTATCATTTTTTGATTATGTATATAAGTGATATCATATGATATTTGTTTTCTCTGTCTGACTTACTTCACTTAGTATGATAATCTCCAACTCCAGCCATGCTGCAGTGAATGGCATTATTTCATATTTCAGAATAGCCATTCTTTTAGATGGCTGAATAATATTCCATGTGATATATATGTTATCCATTCCCCTATTGATGGCCACTTGGCTTGTTTCTATGTCTAGGCTTTTGTAAACAATGCTGCAGTGAACACGGAGATGCATGTATCTTCTCGAATTATGGTTCCCTCTGGATTATGCCCAAAAGTGGGCTTGCTGGATTATATGATAGTGCTATTTTTAATTTTTTAAAAGCAATCTCCATACTGTTCTTCATAGTGGCTATGCAATTTTACATTTTCCTTCTAACAGTATGGATGGTTCCCTTTTCTAAGAGGCATTAAGGATTTATGCTATAATTTATTTACAAACATACCTAAGATGCTGAGTTCAAGAGTTTGGTCCTTTTTTCAAAGAAATTCCACTTCTTAAAATGCTCTTCCTCATATCTGGCTCATGGATTACTTTTTAAAGCATTTGGTGTCTTACTATATAGAAAGGTGTAGTAAATCCAGATCCAAAGTACAAAATCATAACACTTGTTTTCCACTGAAAATGGTAAATTCCTCCCTGAACCCTCCTCATAGTGGTTCCTATGGACCACAGAGGTTGTAAACCTTCAGGTGCTTTGTCTCAACACAGTGCTGTTGAAAGCTCTGTGAAAGGCCCAGAGACTGAAGGCAGACCTAAAGGCAGTGGCACACTAGCTGTGCCAGAGTATAGTTGAGTTATATCTATTGTGTTAGTTCCAGGTGTATAGCAAACTGATTCAGTTATACATATACATGTATCTATGCTTTTTCAAACTCTTTTCCCGCTTAGGTTATTACATAGTACTGAGTGAAGTTCCCCGTGCTGTAAGTAGGCCCTTGTTGGTGATCTGTTTTAAATATGCCAGTGTGTACATATCAGTCCCAAACTTCCAGTTGATCCTTTCCCCTCCCATCTTGGTAAGCATAAGTTCATTTTCTAAATCGAGTCTGTTTCTATTTTGTACATTAGCTCATTTGTATCATTTTTTGATTATGTATATAAGTGATATCATATGATATTTGTTTTCTCTGTCTGACTTACTTCACTTAGTATGATAATCTCCAACTCCAGCCATGCTGCAGTGAATGGCATTATTTCATATTTCAGAATAGCCATTCTTTTAGATGGCTGAATAATATTCCATGTGATATATATGTTATCCATTCCCCTATTGATGGCCACTTGGCTTGTTTCTATGTCTAGGCTTTTGTAAACAATGCTGCAGTGAACACGGAGATGCATGTATCTTCTCGAATTATGGTTCCCTCTGGATTATGCCCAAAAGTGGGCTTGCTGGATTATATGATAGTGCTATTTTTAATTTTTTAAAAGCAATCTCCATACTGTTCTTCATAGTGGCTATGCAATTTTACATTTTCCTTCTAACAGTATGGATGGTTCCCTTTTCTCCACACCCTCGCCATCATTTATTGTTTGTAGATTTTTTTCTTTTGCTATTACTTATAAAGTTTTATAGAAAGAACACATCTGAGTATCTTTCTGTTGGTGATGATAATTTAGCAATACTCATAAAACACAACTGTTCTTGAGTAACTAATAACGATCAGAGACTATTATTGTACAATAATTGAGAAGTATAGAACAAAATACAATTACTGTAGGACAATTGCTCTACAGTATTGTGCTGGACTCTGACGCATATCAGCACAAATCACCCATAGGTATACATGTGTCCCCTCCCTCCTGAACACCACTCCCATCTCCCACCCTGTCCTGCCCTCTAGCTTGTCACAGAACGCTGGGTTGAGCTCCCTGTTGACACGGAAAATACTTACTGCTATCTATTTTGGATATGGTATGTTTCCATGATATTCTCTCAATTCGTCCCACTCTCTCCTTCCCCTGATGTGTTCACAAGTTTGTTCTCTATGTCAATATCTCCATTCAGTTGAATTCAGTTGCTCAGTTGTGTCTGATTCTTTGCGACCCCATGGACTGCAGCATGCCAGGCTTCCCTGTCCTTTGCCATCTCCTGGAGCTTGCTCAAGCTCATGTCCATTGACTTAGTGATACCATCCAACCATCTCATTCAGTCATTCTCTTCTCCTTCTGTCTTTTATTTTTCCCAGCATCAAGGTATTTTCCAATGAGTCACCCCTTTGCATCAGGTGGCCAAAGTATTGGAGCTTTAGCCCCAGCATCAGTCCTTCCAATGAATATTCATTGTTGATTTCCTTTAGTATTAACTGGTTGGATCTCCTTAGAATCTAAGGCACTCTCAAGAGAGTCTTCTCCAGTACCACAATTCAAAGGCATAAATTCTTCAGCACTCAGCCTTCTTTATGGTCCAACTCTCACATCCATACATGACTACTGAGAAAACCATAGCTTTAACTATATAGTTGGCAAAATGATATCTTTGCTTTTGAATACAATGTGTAGGTTTGTCATAACTATTCTTTCAAGGAGCAAGCGTCTTTTAATTTCATGGCTGCAGTCACTGTCTGCAGTTATTATGGAGCCCGAGATAATAAAGTCTGTCACTGTTTCCATTGTTTGCCCATCCATTTGCCATGAAGTGATAGGACTGGATGCTGTGATTTTAAGTTTTTGAATGTTGAGCTTTAGGCCAGATTTTTCGTTTTTCTCTTTTACCTTCATCAAGAGGCTCTTTAGCTCCTCTTTGCTTTCTGCCATAACAGTGGTGTCATCTGCATACCTGAGGTTATTGATATTTCTCTCGGCCATCTTTTTTTTTTTTTTTTTTAATATTTAGGTTTTGGTTGTTTTGTGTCTTAGTTGTGGCACATGGGATCTTTTTTTTTTTTTTTTCCTCTTTTCCCCATCTTGCCTCTTTTTTATTTATTTTCATCCATCTTTATTCTTTGGCCTGTGTGGGCCTCCCTTTACAGTGGCCTCTCTCCTTTTAGAGGACCAGCTCTGGGCACATGCACTCCAGAGTGCTGGCTCTTAATTGGACACACCGGTCTAGTCACTCCACAGCATGTGGGATCTTCCTGGCCCAGGAAACAAACTGGTGCCCCTTGCACTGCAAGGCAGACTCTTTACTCACTGGACCACCAGGGAAGCCCTTCTCTCGGCCATCTCTACTCTAGCTTTGTGCTGGTCCAGACTGACATTTTGCATGGGGTACTCTGCTTATAAATAAAATAACTAGGGTGACAATATACAGCCTTGACACACTCCTTTCTCAATGTGGAACCAGTCCATTGTTCCATATCCAGTTCTAACTGTTGCTTCTTATCCTGCATATGGGTTTGGCAGGAGGCAGGTAAGGTGGTCTGGTATTCCCATCTCTTTCAGTATTTTCCACAGTTTGTTGTGATTTACACAGTCAAAGACTTTGGCATAGTCAATGAAGCAGAAGTAGATGCTTTTCTAAATTGCCTAGCTCTTTCTATGATTCAGCGGGTGTTGGTATTTGATCTCTGGTTCCTGTCTTTTCTAAATCCAGCTTATATATCTGAAAGGTCTTGGTTCATGTACTGTTAAGTCTACCTTGGAGGTTTTTTTTTTTTTTTTTTTTTAAAGATTTATTTATTTATTTTTGGGCGGGGGTTGGGGAGGGAGGGGCGCATGCGGGCCACTTCTATTGGTCTTTCATTTCTCTGTTTTCATCCGTCTTTGTTCTTTGGCTCCTGCGGGCCTCCCATCACGGTGGCGTCTGTTGTCGCAGAGTGCCAGCTCTGGGCACATGCGCTCCAGAGCTCTGGCTCGGTGAATGGACACATCAGTGCAGCCGCTCCGCGGCACGTGGGATCTTCCCAGGCCAGGGATCGACACGGCACCCCTTGTAGTGCAAGGTGGACTCTTTACCCACTGGACCACCAGGGAAGCCCTTCTCTCGGCCATCTCTACTCTAGCTTTGTGCTGGTCCAGACTGACATTTTGCATGGGGTACTCTGCTTATAAATAAAATAACTAGGGTGACAATATACAGCCTTGACACACTCCTTTCTCAATGTGGAACCAGTCCATTGTTCCATATCCAGTTCTAACTGTTGCTTCTTATCCTGCATATGGGTTTGGCAGGAGGCAGGTAAGGTGGTCTGGTATTCCCATCTCTTTCAGTATTTTCCACAGTTTGTTGTGATTTACACAGTCAAAGACTTTGGCATAGTCAATGAAGCAGAAGTAGATGCTTTTCTAAATTGCCTAGCTCTTTCTATGATTCAGCGGGTGTTGGTATTTGATCTCTGGTTCCTGTCTTTTCTAAATCCAGCTTATATATCTGAAAGGTCTTGGTTCATGTACTGTTAAGTCTACCTTGGAGGTTTTTTTTTTTTTTTTTTTTAAAGATTTATTTATTTATTTTTGGGCGGGGGTTGGGGAGGGAGGGGAGCAGGCGGGCCACTTCTATTGGTCTTTCATTTCTCTGTTTTCATCCGTCTTTGTTCTTTGGCTCCTGCGGGCCTCCCATCACGGTGGCGTCTGTTGTCGCAGAGTGCCAGCTCTGGGCACATGCGCTCCAGAGCTCTGGCTCGGTGAATGGACACATCAGTGCAGCCGCTCCGCGGCACGTGGGATCTTCCCAGGCCAGGGATTGAACCGGTGCCCCTTGCACTGCAAGGCGGTGTCCTTATCCACTGGACCACCAGGGGAAGCCCTACCTTGGAGGTTTTTGAGCATTACTTTCCTAGTGTGTTGAAATGAGTGTGGTTGTGCAGTAGTTTGAACATTCTTTGGCATTGCCTTTCTTTGGTATTGGAATGAAAACTGACCTTTTCCAGTCCTGAGGCCACAAGCTCAAAAATGATAGAATGATCTAGGTTCATTTCTAAGGCAAACCATTCAATATCACAGCAATCTAAGTCTATGAACCAACCACTAATGCTTAGTGAAGTTGAATGGTTCTATGAAGATCTACAAGATCTTCTAGAATTAACACCAAAAAAGACGTTCTTTTCATCACTGGGGACTGGAACGCAAAAGTAGGAAGTCATGAGATATCTGGAGTTTGGCAAGTTTGGCTTTGGAGTGCAGAAAATGAAGGGAAAGCTTTTAAGTCTAATTAAATCTCATTTGTTTGGCTTTTATTACTGTTACTCTAAGAGGTGGGTCAAAGAGGATCTTGCTATGATGTATGTCAAATTGTGTACTGCCTATGTTTTCCTTTAAGAGCTTTAGAGTTTCTGGCTTACATTTAAATCTTTAATCCATTTTGAGTTTATTTTTGTATAGGTGTTAGAAAGTGTTCTCATTTCATTGTTTTCCACGTAGTTTTCCAGTTTTCCCAGCACCCTTTATTGAAGAAGCTGTCTTTTCTTCATTGTATATTCTTGCCTCCTTTGTCAAAGATAAGATAACCCATAGATGCATGGGCTTATCTCTGGGTTTTTTATGTTGTTTGTTTGTAGACTTTTTGATGATGGCCATTCTGACTGGTGTAAGGTGATCGTTCATTGTAGTTTTGCATTTATATGATAATTACTGATGTTGTGCATATTTTCATGTGCTTTTTGATATCAATATGCCTTCTTTGGAGAAATGTCTATGTAGACCTTCAGCCCATTTTGTATACTTTGAACATTAATCCCTTGTAGGTTGCTTCATTTGCAAATATTTTCTCTCATTCTATGGGTTGTCATTTTGATTATGGCTTCCTTTGGTGTGCAGAGGCTATTAAGTTTAATTAGATTCCATTTGTTTATTTTCATTAGAAGTCAGACTGAGGAAGATATTGCTGCTATTTATGTCAAAGAATGTTCTGCCTATGTTTCCCTCTAAGAGTTTTATAGTGTCTGGCATTACATTTAGGTCTTAGATCCATTTTGAGTTTATATTTGCAGATGGTGTTAGAGAATGTTTGAATTTCATTCTTTCACATGTAGCTGTCCAGTTTTCCTGGCATCACTTATTGATCACTTATTACTTATTGAAGAGACTATCTCCATTGTACAGTCTTGTTTCTTTTGACCGAAATTAACTGACTATAGTGTGTGGATTTATTCCTGGGATTTCTCTCCTTTCCATTGATCTATATTTCTGTTTTTGCTCCAGTACCATACTGTTTCGATTACTATAGCTTTGTAGTATGGTCTGAAGGCAGGGAATCTGATTCCTACAGCTCTGCTTTTCTTTGTCAGGATTACTTTGGCTATTCAGAGTCTTTTTAATTTCCATTAAAATTTTTTTTGGGGGGGGGGGGCTTCCTTGGTGGTCCAGGGGGCAAAGAATCTGCCTTGCAATGCAAGGGGCACCAGTTTGATCCCTGGCCCTGGAAGATCCCACATGCTGTGGAGCGGCTGGACTGGTATGTCCAATTCCGAACCAGTTCTCTGGAGTGCATGTGCCTAGAGCCGGTGCTCTGCGACAAGGGAGGCCACTGTAATAGGAGGCCCACACAGGCCAAAGAGTGAAGGTGGATGAAAGTAGATAAATAAAGGACCAATAAAGGAGGCCAAAATTTAAAAAAAAAGTGGTGAGCTGGAACATTCTTGCCTTGTTTCTAATCTTGGAGGAAATGGCTTGATGTTTTCTCCATTGAGAATGATGTTAGCTGTGGGTTTGTCACATATGATCTTTATTATGTTGAGATAAGTTCTATATATGCCCACTTTCTGGAGGATTTTTGTCATAAATCAGCATTGAATTTTATTCATAGCTTTATGGTTTTTATTCTTCAGTTTGTTAATGTAGCGTATCACACTGATTTGTGGATATCAAAGAATCCTTGTATCTTTGGTATCAATCCCACATGATCACGGTGTATGATCTTTTTAAAGTGTTGGATTTGGTTTGCTATTGTTTTGTTGAGGATTTTTGTGTCTATGTTGATGAGTGATATTGGCCTGTAATTTATTTATTTATTTTTTGGTGCCCTCTTTGTCTGGTTTTGGTATTAGGGCAGTGATGGCTTCATGGAATGAGCTATGGAGTGTTTCTTTCTCTGCAACTTTTGGGAAGAATTGCAGAAATATAGGTGTCAGTTCTTCTCTAAATGTTTGATAGAACTTGGTTGTGAAGCCATTGGGTACTGGACTTTTATTTGTAGTGAGTTTTAAAACCACAGTTTCCATTTTAATACTTGTGATTGACCTGTTTGTATTTCTCTCCTTTCCATTGATCTATATTTCTGTTTTGCTCCAGTACCATACTGTTTCGATTACTATAGCTTTGTAGTATGGTCTGAAGGCAGGAATCTGATTCCTACAGCTCTGCTTTTCTTTGTCAGGATTACTTTGGCTATTCAGGGTCTTTTTAATTTCCATTAAAATTTTTTTTGGGGGGGGGGGGCTTCCTTGGTGGTCCAGGGGGCAAAGAATCTGCCTTGCAATGCAAGGGGCACCAGTTTGATCCCTGGCCCTGGAAGATCCCACATGCTGTGGAGCGGCTGGACTGGTATGTCCAATTCCGAACCAGTTCTCTGGAGTGCATGTGCCTAGAGCCGGTGCTCTGCGACAAGGGAGGCCACTGTAATAGGAGGCCCACACAGGCCAAAGAGTGAAGGTGGATGAAAGTAGATAAATAAAGGACCAATAAAGGAGGCCAAAATTTAAAAAAAAAGTGGTGAGCTGGAACATTCTTGCCTTGTTTCTAATCTTGGAGGAAATGGCTTGATGTTTTCTCCATTGAGAATGATGTTAGCTGTGGGTTTGTCACATATGATCTTTATTATGTTGAGATAAGTTCTATATATGCCCACTTTCTGGAGGATTTTTGTCATAAATCAGCATTGAATTTTATTCATAGCTTTATGGTTTTTATTCTTCAGTTTGTTAATGTAGCGTATCACACTGATTTGTGGATATCAAAGAATCCTTGTATCTTTGGTATCAATCCCACATGATCACGGTGTATGATCTTTTTAAAGTGTTGGATTTGGTTTGCTATTGTTTTGTTGAGGATTTTTGTGTCTATGTTGATGAGTGATATTGGCCTGTAATTTATTTATTTATTTTTTGGTGCCCTCTTTGTCTGGTTTTGGTATTAGGGCAGTGATGGCTTCATGGAATGAGCTATGGAGTGTTTCTTTCTCTGCAACTTTTGGGAAGAATTGCAGAAATATAGGTGTCAGTTCTTCTCTAAATGTTTGATAGAACTTGGTTGTGAAGCCATTGGGTACTGGACTTTTATTTGTAGTGAGTTTTAAAACCACAGTTTCCATTTTAATACTTGTGATTGACCTGTTTGTATTTCCTATTTCTTTCTGGTTCTGTCTTGAAAGGTTGTATCTTTCTAAGAATTTGTCCATTTCTTCCATGTTGTTCATTTTATTGATGTATAGCTGTTTGTAGTGGTCTCTTACGATTCTTTGTATTTTTGTGGTGTCCATTGTAAATAATCATTTTCATTTCTAATTTTATTGATTTGCACCCTCTCCCTTTTTTTCTTGATGACTATGTTTAAAGGTTTATCAATAGACATCTTTTAAAGATAAACATCTTTTAAAATAGCCAGCTTTTCAATGGAAAAACAGACATGGACAGTAGACATGGACATTATGGGGAATGAACAGTTGGTGGGAGGTGTAAAGGAAGTAGCATGAAAACCTGTACTATCATATGTGAAGAAAATAGCTATAGTCATTCTGCTGTGAGAAAAGGGGATCCTGCAGGGGTGCTGTGCGACGGTCTGGAGGAGTGGCATGGGGGCGATATGCGTGTGACTAGTCTGGGATAATACGTATCTGTAAATAACAAAACTCTAAAAGTTAAAAGTAAAATAAAATTAAAGAAAAATAGCCAGCTTTTAGTTTCATCTATTTTTTCTATTATTTTTTTGCCTCAATTTCATTTATTTCTGCTTTGATCGTTATTTCTTTCCTTCTATTAATTTTGAATTTTGTTTGTTGTTCTTCTTCTAGTTGCTTTAGGTGTAAAGTTAGGTTGTTTGAGATTTTTATTGTTTCTTAAGGTAAGATGGTATTGCTATAAACTTACTTCTTGGAATTGCTTTTGCTGCATCCCATAGGTTTTGGATTGTCATGCTTTCATTTTCATTTGTCTCAAGGTTGTTTTTCTTTTTTTTATCTTCTCTTTGATTTCTTCAGTGATCTGTTTGTTGTTTAGTAGAGTTTATTTTGGGTTATCCCCCATGATGGCTTCATGGAATGAGCTATGGAGTGTTTCTTTCTCTGCAACTTTTGGGAAGAATTGCAGAAATATAGGTGTCAGTTCTTCTCTAAATGTTTGATAGAACTTGGTTGTGAAGCCATTGGGTACTGGACTTTTATTTGTAGTGAGTTTTAAAACCACAGTTTCCATTTTAATACTTGTGATTGACCTGTTTGTATTTCCTATTTCTTTCTGGTTCTGTCTTGAAAGGTTGTATCTTTCTAAGAATTTGTCCATTTCTTCCATGTTGTTCATTTTA
This sequence comes from Tragulus kanchil, assembly GCA_022376925.1. Lineage (NCBI taxonomy): Eukaryota > Metazoa > Chordata > Mammalia > Artiodactyla > Tragulidae > Tragulus > Tragulus kanchil. Next base: position 46,438,967 of record JAIOJX010000029.1, on the reverse strand, counting down.
TTGATGTATAGCTGTTTGTAGTGGTCTCTTACGATTCTTTGTATTTTTGTGGTGTCCATTGTAAATAATCATTTTCATTTCTAATTTTATTGATTTGCACCCTCTCCCTTTTTTTCTTGATGACTATGTTTAAAGGTTTATCAATAGACATCTTTTAAAGATAAACATCTTTTAAAATAGCCAGCTTTTCAATGGAAAAACAGACATGGACAGTAGACATGGACATTATGGGGAATGAACAGTTGGTGGGAGGTGTAAAGGAAGTAGCATGAAAACCTGTACTATCATATGTGAAGAAAATAGCTATAGTCATTCTGCTGTGAGAAAAGGGGATCCTGCAGGGGTGCTGTGCGACGGTCTGGAGGAGTGGCATGGGGGCGATATGCGTGTGACTAGTCTGGGATAATACGTATCTGTAAATAACAAAACTCTAAAAGTTAAAAGTAAAATAAAATTAAAGAAAAATAGCCAGCTTTTAGTTTCATCTATTTTTTCTATTATTTTTTTGCCTCAATTTCATTTATTTCTGCTTTGATCGTTATTTCTTTCCTTCTATTAATTTTGAATTTTGTTTGTTGTTCTTCTTCTAGTTGCTTTAGGTGTAAAGTTAGGTTGTTTGAGATTTTTATTGTTTCTTAAGGTAAGATGGTATTGCTATAAACTTACTTCTTGGAATTGCTTTTGCTGCATCCCATAGGTTTTGGATTGTCATGCTTTCATTTTCATTTGTCTCAAGGTTGTTTTTCTTTTTTTTATCTTCTCTTTGATTTCTTCAGTGATCTGTTTGTTGTTTAGTAGAGTATTGGTTATCCCCCATGTGTTTGTGGGGGTTTATATTTTACCTTTTTTTTTCCTCCTGTAGTTGATTTCTAGTCTCATACTGTTCTGGTTGGAACAGATGCTTAATATAATTTCAGTTTTCTTAAAATTTCTGAGGCTCACTTTGTGCCCCAGCATGTGATCAGTCCTGGAGAATGTTCCATGTGCACCTGAGAAGAGTGTATATTCTGTTGCTTTTGGATGGAATGTTGTACAGATAAAGTCTATCGGGTCTAATATGTCATTTTAAGGCCTATCCTCCCCTTATTTTCTGTTGGGGTGATCTGTTTATTGATGAAAGTGAGTGTTAAAGTTCCCCACTATTAATTGTGTTAACTGTCAATTTCTCCTTTAATGGATTTTTATCTGTCTTATGTATTGAGATGCTTCTATGTTGGGAATGTATTTATTTATAATTGCTATCTTTTTCTTGGCTTGATCCCTTGATCATTATGTAGAGTCCTACTTTGTCTCTTGTAATATTCTTTATTTTAAAGTCTATTTTGTCTGGTATAAGCCTTGCTGCTCTAGTTGTCTTTCAGTTTCCATTTTCATGGAATACCTTTTTCATCCTCTCACTTTCAGTCTGTATGTGTCCCTATCCGTGAAGTGGTTGTCTTGTAGACAGCATATATAAGGTTGCATCCATTCAACCAGTCTATGTCTTTTGGTTGGAACATTTAATCTTTTTTCGTTTAAGGAAATTATCGATACATTATATTCTTCTTGCTGTTTTGTTAATTGTTTTAGATTTGTTTTGAAGGTCTTTTTTCTTCCTTTCCTCAATGTTCTCTAGTGATTTGATGACTATCTTTAGTGTTTTGAATTGCTTTTTATTTTGTGTGTATGTATCTATTGTAGATTTTGGTTAATATATATTGTATAAACATATATATTGTATATATCTGATTGTTTTTATGTTGCTGGTCTTTTAATACCAAATGGGTTTCTTTTTTTTTTTTTTTAAGATTTATTTATTTATTTTTGGGCGGGGGTCGGGTTGGGAGGGGAGCGGGTGGGCCACTTCTATTGGTCTTTCATTTGTCTGTTTTTCATCCGTCTTTGTTCCTTGGCTCCTGTGGGCCTCCCATCGCGGTGGTGTCTGTCGTTGCTGAGCGCCGGCTCTGGGCGCATGCGCTCCAGAGCTCCGGCTCGGTAATTGGACACACCGGTCCAGCTGCTCTGCGGCATGTGGGATCTTCCCTGGGCCAGGGATTGAACCAGTGCCCCTTGCACCACAAGGCAGACTCTTTACCCACTGGACCACCAGGGAAGCCCTCACTTTGGGTTTTTATTTTGTTCTTTCACCTGTAACATATTTCTCTGTCATTTAATTGAGTCCGACTTGGGTTCTGTGGTGATGGTCTCCTTTCTGCTGGTGGCAGGATCATGGCTCCTTTTGTTTCTGGTGCCTGCCTACTCCTGGGTGAGTCTGATCCAGTCACTTGTGCAGGTTTCCTGGTGGAGAGGACTGGTACCTGCCCTCCACCAGCTGGGTGGAGGGTAGGGCTGGGTTTTGTCTCTCTGATGTGCATGGTCATGTCAAGAATTGTTTTTAGAGGTGGCTGTTAGTTCAGTACAGCTTTAGGCAGCCTATCTGCTATCGGTGGGGCTGTGTTCTCATCCTTCTGGTAAATGATTGACCTTAGGCATTCAAGCACTAAGACCTGAAGGCTGTTGGGTAGAACCAGGTATTGATGCCCAAATAGTGACCTCAGTGAGAGCTCACACCAGTCAGTACTCTCTGGGGCATCTGCCACCAGTGTCCTTGCCTCCCCAGTGAGCTGCACCAACTCCTGCCTCCCTAGGAAACCCTCCAAGAATCAGAGGTAGGCCCAGTCCAGGCTCCTATGTAGTTACTGCTTTATGCTGAGTCCCTGTGTACATGAAAGCTTGTATGCACTCATCAAGAGTGGGGTCTCTGTTTACCCCAGTTTTGTGGAGCTACTGCATGAACGCCCTGCTTGGGTTTTCAAAACCAAATGCTCTGGGGGCTCCTCCTCCCAATGCCAGACCTTAAGGCTGGGGAGCCTGAGGTGGGGCTCAGCTCTGTTGTGAGAGAACCTCTCCAATATGATTATTTTCCAGTTGGTGTGTCACTGCCCCTCCACCCTACCCAGGCAAGTATGGGGTCTGATTATATTGCCAAGGAGCCCCTCATACCATCTCCTTGTGCCTTCTGCTTTGTCTTTTTTTTCCTTCTTTGTCTTTGAACATTAAATGACTTTTGTGGTTGGTTCCTGTCTTTTTTGTCAATGGTTGTTCAGCAGTGAGCTGTGAGTTTGGTGTTTTTTGAGAGGAGTTAATTTCAAGTCCTGGTACTCTACCATATTTTCTGGAATTGAGGGGCTGCTTTTTTTTTTTTTTCAATTTTTGATTTATTATTATTTTAATTTTGACCTCTTTTATTGTTTTTTTTTTAATTTATTTTCATCCATCTTTATTCTTTGGCCTGTGTGGGCCTCCAATTGCCCTCCTGCTGCAGAGCATCGGCTCTGGGCGCATGTGCTCCAGAGAGCTGGCTCATAATTGGACACACCGGTCCAGCCTCTCCATGGCACATGGGATCTCCCCAAGCCAGGGATCGAACCAGTGCCCTTTGCACTGCAAGGCGGACTCTTTACCCACTGGACCCCAGGGAAGCCCGAGGTGCTGCTTTTAGTTTGGATGCTTACTGTCTCTGTCCTCAGTGTGTGCTGGTCCTTGTCCCTGTGATAAGGATGCAGGGGCAGTGGCCTTTGCATGTTCCTGGGATGGCAGGGACAGGGCTTGGTGCCTGCTCTCAGGTCTCGTATGGGTGGCTTTGGTCCTCGTAGTCCTGTGGCAGTGGGGGCTGCACTGGACGCCTGTCATGGGTGTCCCAGCGGTGGCTGCTTACTGTGCACTTCTGGGACAGCAGAGGAGTGCCTGACACCTGCTTGTGGGTCTTGTGGTGGTGCCCACACCTACCTCTGGAGCCCACAGTGAGGATGGCTATTTGCGTCTGCGCCGGGAGCTCCTGTAGGGGGTTTCCTGTTGTCTGGGAGTGCTTGCAGGGAAAGAAGCACCTATGATGGTCTCACCCCTCTCCTTGTGTACTCCCCCCGCACCCCCCGCCCCCAACCAGTAACGGCACCTTGCCTCTCTGGTGGGCCCAGACCTCTTCTGAGTACATCCTCAGTTGTCATGGCCCAGCCTCTTTGGACTATGTCTGTGCAGCCAGCCCTGGTCCTCTCCCTGGGTCTGACCTCTGAAGCCTGAGCTTCAGGACCCATTTCCCAATGGCATTGATAGGCAAGCCTCTTAGGCTGGGGAATGCATGACCCAGGTGCTGAGCTTCTATCCAGATTACTGTCCACTTTGCCTTCTGTAAGCTGGTTGCTATACTGTCCTCTTGAGCAACAAAATTCCCCCTCCGTCCAAGCTGATCTCCACCCTAGTGAGGAGACTTCCCATGGTGTAAGAACTTCTCCTCCTTTGCAGCTCTCTCCTTGGGGGACAGGCTTCATCCTGTTCCCTTTTTCTTCCTTTTGTCCTACCTGGTCACATGGAAGTGTTCTTGCCCTTTCAAGAGTCTGAAGTCTTCTGCTGGTGTTCAGTAGATGTTCTCTGTGAATTGTTCCACCTTCAGATGTACTTTTTAATGTTTTTGTGGGAGAAGGTGAGCTCCCCATTTGACTCACCTGCCATCTCCATCCTGTCCTCACAGTTAATTGTTTAAACTATTTGGAAGAGGAAGTGGGTAGTCTCTCCACTCGGCCCCAGGGATGGCTGAACATTTGAGCTCCACCCAGGCCTCATCTACCTCTTCTTCAGCATCCAGCCCTCAGCTGACCTGGGAGCAGATGCCTGTATACATTTTAAATTCATTTATTTTGGGCTGCACTGAGTCTTGATTACTGTGCGTTGTCTTTCTCTAGTTTTGGCAAGCAGGGGCTACTCTCTAGTGGCAGGCTTCTCATTGCAGTGACTTCTCTTGTTCCAAAGCACAGGCTTCAGTAGTTGGGATACATGAGCTTAATTACCACCCAGCATATAGAATCTTCCCAGACCAGGGATTGAACCTATGTCTCTTGCATTGGTAGGTGGATTTTTAAAATTTTTTTAAACCACTGAGCCATGAGGGAAACCTGCAGTGTTTTACTATGAAGAATGTTTGGTGTAGATTTTTGTCTCTAATAATCAAGAAGAATTTCTTCTGTTTCTACTTTGCAAAGAGGGGCACCATGAAGAGAATGAATTTAGAATTTTTTCCAGTGCTTTGCCTACATCTCTCCTGTATTTTAATCTGATAATGTGGTAAATTACATCAGTTATCATTTCCTGATGTTAAATCTACTTTGCATTTCTGGGATGAATTCAACTTGGTCATAATGCATTATCCTTTTGCTAAGTTGCTGGATTTAGTTTGCTGATATTTTATTTAGGATTTTGGTATCCATTTTATGAGTAAAATTGGCTTGTAATTTTTTTTCTGTCTTGAATTGATCTTGTTAGATTTTGATATAAAAGAGCTATTCTAATATCACAAAATAAATAGGGAATTTTAGTGCTTTTTCTCTTCTGTCTGGAGGAGTTTGTGTAACGTTGGTGGTATATCTTCCTTAAATGGCTGATATGAACAGAATTCATTGGTGATACTACCTGGCCTGGAGGCCTTAAGTTTTTTTAAAAAATGGATAATTATAGGAAAATAATTGTTTAAACTATTTGGAAGAGGAATTTTGGGTTTATTTTCTCTGTGAATTGTTCCACCTTCAGATGTACTTTTTAATTTTTTGTGGGAGAAGGTGAGCTCCCCATTTGACTCACCTGCCATCTCCATCCTGTCCTCACAGTTAATTGTTTAAACTATTTGGAAGAGGAAGTGGGTAGTCTCTCCACTCGGCCCCAGGGATGGCTGAACATTTGAGCTCCACCCAGGCCTCATCTACCTCTTCTTCAGCATCCAGCCCTCAGCTGACCTGGGAGCAGATGCCTGTATACATTTTAAATTCATTTATTTTGGGCTGCACTGAGTCTTGATTACTGTGCGTTGTCTTTCTCTAGTTTTGGCAAGCAGGGGCTACTCTCTAGTGGCAGGCTTCTCATTGCAGTGACTTCTCTTGTTCCAAAGCACAGGCTTCAGTAGTTGGGATACATGAGCTTAATTACCACCCAGCATATAGAATCTTCCCAGACCAGGGATTGAACCTATGTCTCTTGCATTGGTAGGTGGATTTTTAAAATTTTTTTAAACCACTGAGCCATGAGGGAAACCTGCAGTGTTTTACTATGAAGAATGTTTGGTGTAGATTTTTGTCTCTAATAATCAAGAAGAATTTCTTCTGTTTCTACTTTGCAAAGAGGGGCACCATGAAGAGAATGAATTTAGAATTTTTTCCAGTGCTTTGCCTACATCTCTCCTGTATTTTAATCTGATAATGTGGTAAATTACATCAGTTATCATTTCCTGATGTTAAATCTACTTTGCATTTCTGGGATGAATTCAACTTGGTCATAATGCATTATCCTTTTGCTAAGTTGCTGGATTTAGTTTGCTGATATTTTATTTAGGATTTTGGTATCCATTTTATGAGTAAAATTGGCTTGTAATTTTTTTTCTGTCTTGAATTGATCTTGTTAGATTTTGATATAAAAGAGCTATTCTAATATCACAAAATAAATAGGGAATTTTAGTGCTTTTTCTCTTCTGTCTGGAGGAGTTTGTGTAACGTTGGTGGTATATCTTCCTTAAATGGCTGATATGAACAGAATTCATTGGTGATACTACCTGGCCTGGAGGCCTTAAGTTTTTTTAAAAAATGGATAATTATAGGTTCACATATAATTTTAAGAAATAATACAGAGACGTCCTCTGAATCCTTTACCTGGTTTCCTCCAAAAGTAGTATCTTGAAAAACTATAATATAATCTCACCACCCGGATCTTGACATTGATACAGCTAAGACAAAACATTTCCATTGCCACAAGAATTTCCTGTGTTGTCTTTCACAGTTACACCCAGTTTATCCTTTCTTAATCCCTGACAACCTCTAATGAGTTCTTCCTTTGGCCATTTCTGGAATGTAATATAAATGGAATCATGTATTCAGTATGCAGCCTTTTGGAAAAGACCTTTTCAGTCAGCAGTTCTCTGGCGGTCCATTCAAGGCTGGCTTTGTGTGTTGCTGGCTTGCTCCCCTGTGCTGCTCCGTGGTGTTTCATGGTGTGGATATGCTGCAGTTTGTGTGATGACTCACCCACTGAATGAAAAACATCTCAGTTCTTTCCAGTTGGGGGCTGTTATGAATAAAGCTGCAATGAACATTTGTATGCTCTTATTTTGTGTGAAGAGAAATCTTCATTTCTGTGGGATAAATGCCCAGGAATATAATTATTGGATCATTTGGGAGTTGAGAGCTGACTTAAAAAAAAAACAACAAAAAACCCCTGCTCAACTGTCTTCCATTTTACATGCCCATCTGCAGTGTCTGCGTGATCCATACATTCTCTGCATCCTCAGCAGCATTTGGTATTGTTAATGTTTTTTACTCGAGGAGAGTAGTATTCAAACAATTCTGATAGATGTGTAAGGATATTTCATGGTGGTTTCAATCTGCATGTCCCTAATGGCTAATGATGTTGAACATCTTTATTATATTTTATTTTAATTAGTTAAGATAATCAATAAGGTAATTAAGATAATCAGATAAGGTCATGATTAATTTTAAAATTAGTTTTAATTTACATATACTTGATTTACGGGCCTCTCAGGTGGCGCTAATGATAAAAAGCCTGCCTACCAATGCAGGAGACTTAAGAGAAGTAGGTTCAACCCCTGGGTCAGGAGGATCCCCTGGAGGAGGGCATGGCAACCCACTCCAATATTCTTGCCAGGAGAATCTCATGGACAGAGGAGCCTGGTGGGTCCACAGGGACACAATGAGTTGGACATGACTGAAGTGACTTAGCATGCACGCAGCATGCACATTGATTTACAATGTCATGTTTTGGTATAGTAAAATGATTTAGTTACACATATATATGCATGCACACACACACACACACACACACACACACACACACATATATATTCTTTTTTCAGATTCTTTTCTGTTGTAGGTTATTAGAAGATATTGACTATGGCTCCTTGTGCTGTACAGTAGGTCCATGTTATCTATTTTATATGTAGCAGTGTGTATCTGTATAAACTCCTAATTTATCCCTTCCCCCCTTTCCCATTTGGTAACCATATTTTTTCTTTTTTAACATCTTTTCATGTGTGTATTTACTATCTACATATCATCGTTGGTAAAACAAATTTTAGAGTTTTACAATTCATGTCCTGTGCCCATTATCTAATTGGTAGCATTTCACAGTTGATTTCGAGTGTTCTTTGTAAAAAAGAACAAAGTTACTAGTCCTCGGTTGGATAGATGTTTTGCTAGTATTTTATCCTAGTCTGTCGTTTATCTTTTCATACTTTTAACAGGACTTTTCCCAGAGCAGACATTTTAAATTTTGGTGAGTGCTTATTTATCAGATTTCTCTTTCTGAAGCACATTTTTGGTATCAAGCCTGAGAGCTCTTTGTCTAACTGTAGGTCCTGAGTATTTTCTACTGTTTTTTCTTCTAAAAGCTTTATAGTTTCATTTTTCATTTTAAATTCCTGATCTATTTTGAGCTAATTGTTCAATAAGATGGGCGATATAGGCTGAGGTTCTTTATTTCTTTTGCCCATGGATGTCTAGCTACTCCAGCACCATTTGCTGAAATGGCGTTTCCTCCACTGAACTGCTTTGCACTTTTGTCAAAAGCCAATGATGAGTACATTTCCAATTATGTTGCCATCCATTAAAAGTCCAAAAACCTGCCTACCAATGCAGGAGACTTAAGAGAAGTAGGTTCAACCCCTGGGTCAGGAGGATCCCCTGGAGGAGGGCATGGCAACCCACTCCAATATTCTTGCCAGGAGAATCTCATGGACAGAGGAGCCTGGTGGGTCCACAGGGACACAATGAGTTGGACATGACTGAAGTGACTTAGCATGCACGCAGCATGCACATTGATTTACAATGTCATGTTTTGGTATAGTAAAATGATTTAGTTACACATATATATGCATGCACACACACACACACACACACACACACACACACATATATATTCTTTTTTCAGATTCTTTTCTGTTGTAGGTTATTAGAAGATATTGACTATGGCTCCTTGTGCTGTACAGTAGGTCCATGTTATCTATTTTATATGTAGCAGTGTGTATCTGTATAAACTCCTAATTTATCCCTTCCCCCCTTTCCCATTTGGTAACCATATTTTTTCTTTTTTAACATCTTTTCATGTGTGTATTTACTATCTACATATCATCGTTGGTAAAACAAATTTTAGAGTTTTACAATTCATGTCCTGTGCCCATTATCTAATTGGTAGCATTTCACAGTTGATTTCGAGTGTTCTTTGTAAAAAAGAACAAAGTTACTAGTCCTCGGTTGGATAGATGTTTTGCTAGTATTTTATCCTAGTCTGTCGTTTATCTTTTCATACTTTTAACAGGACTTTTCCCAGAGCAGACATTTTAAATTTTGGTGAGTGCTTATTTATCAGATTTCTCTTTCTGAAGCACATTTTTGGTATCAAGCCTGAGAGCTCTTTGTCTAACTGTAGGTCCTGAGTATTTTCTACTGTTTTTTCTTCTAAAAGCTTTATAGTTTCATTTTTCATTTTAAATTCCTGATCTATTTTGAGCTAATTGTTCAATAAGATGGGCGATATAGGCTGAGGTTCTTTATTTCTTTTGCCCATGGATGTCTAGCTACTCCAGCACCATTTGCTGAAATGGCCGTTTCCTCCACTGAACTGCTTTGCACTTTTGTCAAAAGCCAATGATGAGTACATTTCCAATTATGTTGCCTCATTGCCAGTTATATCAGAGTCCAATCAGGAGACCAAATCTATACCCATTTGAAGAGCAGAAATGTACATAAACAATTTCTTAACTAGTGTCAGGTGGTTAATGACTAAAAGAGATTTAAGGAGATTCTTTGGCGTCTGAAAGTACCAAGTACCAAAAGGTTGATGATACTGTCCTAGAAGACTGAACTAGGACTTAGGAGGGAGGATGCATCTCATCCCTCCATGAAGGCTGAGCTGCAAACCAATGAGAGCAAGGATTCTATAGCAACACACAGACTGCTGGCGCTGAAGAAAATCGCTAGAGACAGTGAGCTGCAGTTGGTTTGGCAGATGGGAAGATAGGTGCGTGAAGTGTGGCTGGAGCTGCAGCAGAAGAGGCTACGAGGTGGTAAGAGCGTGATCCGAGGCCCTCTGGCCCCTGTCACAAATGTGTTTTCCAAGTGAGGAGACCATGGCTGGTGGTGGCCCTGAAAATGCAGGGTCACCACTGGTTTGTGTGTGAGGACTGCTGAGGTGAATACGTTTCCCACAGCAGTCCACTGGCTCCTCAGCTTAATGAAAAGTGGATTCCAGAAAGAAAGTCCCTTCTTTCTACTAATGATTTCTACTACTGATCCAGAGCCCTCTATAGAAAAGCAGAACATTGAGCTAGGGGGCACAGAGGGAAGGTACACAGAATTCAGCTTTGGCATTGCAATGCAGAGAAAAGAAAGATGGGTTTGGATTGAGAAATAAACAATTGATAACTGGCACACCAACCAAATTTGAAAAAGGAAAGGTGAGTGCTTTTATAGTTTTTTTAAGCACATTTTTGGTATCAAGCCTGAGAGCTCTTTGTCTAACTGTAGGTCCTGAGTATTTTCTACTGTTTTTTCTTCTAAAAGCTTTATAGTTTCATTTTTCATTTTAAATTCCTGATCTATTTTGAGCTAATTGTTCAATAAGATGGGCGATATAGGCTGAGGTTCTTTATTTCTTTTGCCCATGGATGTCTAGCTACTCCAGCACCATTTGCTGAAATGGCCGTTTCCTCCACTGAACTGCTTTGCACTTTTGTCAAAAGCCAATGATGAGTACATTTCCAATTATGTTGCCTCATTGCCAGTTATATCAGAGTCCAATCAGGAGACCAAATCTATACCCATTTGAAGAGCAGAAATGTACATAAACAATTTCTTAACTAGTGTCAGGTGGTTAATGACTAAAAGAGATTTAAGGAGATTCTTTGGCGTCTGAAAGTACCAAGTACCAAAAGGTTGATGATACTGTCCTAGAAGACTGAACTAGGACTTAGGAGGGAGGATGCATCTCATCCCTCCATGAAGGCTGAGCTGCAAACCAATGAGAGCAAGGATTCTATAGCAACACACAGACTGCTGGCGCTGAAGAAAATCGCTAGAGACAGTGAGCTGCAGTTGGTTTGGCAGATGGGAAGATAGGTGCGTGAAGTGTGGCTGGAGCTGCAGCAGAAGAGGCTACGAGGTGGTAAGAGCGTGATCCGAGGCCCTCTGGCCCCTGTCACAAATGTGTTTTCCAAGTGAGGAGACCATGGCTGGTGGTGGCCCTGAAAATGCAGGGTCACCACTGGTTTGTGAGGACTGCTGAGGTGAATACGTTTCCCACAGCAGTCCACTGGCTCCTCAGCTTAATGAAAAGTGGATTCCAGAAAGAAAGTCCCTTCTTTCTACTAATGATTTCTACTACTGATCCAGAGCCCTCTATAGAAAAGCAGAACATTGAGCTAGGGGGCACAGAGGGAAGGTACACAGAATTCAGCTTTGGCATTGCAATGCAGAGAAAAGAAAGATGGGTTTGGATTGAGAAATAAACAATTGATAACTGGCACACCAACCATGAGGGGAAAGGATATTGGGGTTCTCCAGAGAAACAGAACCAACAGCATGTAAATATGGATGTGGGTAGGTGTCTGCCTGAAAGAATTGGTTCCCATGGTTGTGGAGGCTTGGCAAGTCCAAAGTCTGTAGGGTGGATGGCAGTCAGGGAAGAGTTTATGCTACAGTTTGGGTCCAAAGGCAGTTGGCTGGCAGAATTCCTTCTCTTTTCAGGAAGTCAGTTTTTTTTTCTTCCTATTAAGGCCTTCAACTGATTGGATGAGGCCCACTCACTATAGAATCTGCCTGGTAATGCAAGAGATTTGGAATCTATCCCTGGGTTGGAAGATTCCCTGGTGGAGGCCATGGCCATCTACTCCAGTATTTTGCCTGGACAATCCCATGGACAGAGGAGCCTGGAAGGGTACAGTCCATGGAGTCACAAAGAGTCATGCACATCTGAGCAACTAACGCTTTTTTACTTAAAGTTTACTGATTTAGTATTGATCTCATCAGAAACACTTTCACAGAAACATCTAAAATAATATTTGACCAAATATTTGGGTTGACTTCCCACTGACTCAGAGGTAAGGAATCTGCTTGCAATGTGGGAGCCACAGAAGACATGGGTTCAATCCATGGGCCAGAAAGATTCCCTGGAGGAGGAGGGTATGGCAAACACTCCAAGATTTTTGCCTGGAGAATCCCATAGACAGAGGAGCCTGGTGGGCTACAGTCCATGGGGTCACAAAGAGTCAAATATGACTGAAGCAGTTTAGCACACATGCACCCAAATATCTGTGTACTATGGCCTAAACAGATTGACACACAAAATTAACCATCACAGAAAGCATTTAGTATTTCACCATTAAAGATCACAATAGCTGTAAATTTTCTGTAGGTACTTTTGTCAGGTGGAAGAAGCTCCTTTCTATTTCTGCTTTGCTGAGAGTTTTTTAAAAATATTATGATTGGGTATGGATATTTACCAAAATCATTATTCTGCTTCTCTTAACATAATCACATGATTCTCCTGTTATTATAGTAAATTGCATGAATTGATTTTTCAAACATCAAGCCAGTCTTGCATTTTGAAGTAAATTCTAGTTGGTCCTGATGTATTATTATATATATATATATATATATATGTATATATATGTATACACACAGACACACACATGTATTATTGGATTGAAATTGTTAAAATGTTGCTAGGGAAATTTGTATCTGTGTTCTTGCTCTTGAGAGATATTAGTCTTTCTTTCATTTGCTTCTTAGGATGAGTTAGGAAGTATTTCCTCCTCTTCTATTTTTTCTGGGAGAATTTTTTATAGAATTGGCACTGTTTCTTTCTTAAGTAATGGGCAAAATGAACCAGTGAAATCATCTGGCCTAAAGTTTTCTTTGTGGGAACATTTCTACCTATGAATTCATTTTCTTCAATAGCTGTAGAGTTATGCAAATTATCTATTTCTTCTTGAGTGAGCTTTAGTTATTCTTGTGGAATTTGAGCAACAGTGTGACTAGTGGGAAACATAAATATGAATTCATATTGATATTTCCAATCCATATTTAAATGGTAGGGCTTTAATGAACTTTTGAGTTTATGCTTACGTCTCTTTTTCTGTGTGATAACAGGAATTTTCTGTAGTCTCTAATGTTGCTCATTGATGCTCTGTTTTCAGCTCTGCCAGGACAAGTAAAATTCTAAACTTTCTGCCTCTCAAGGTTGGATTTGCACACATGATGTCTAGCTCTGGCCAATGAACTATGAGGAGAAAATAGGAATTTTTTCACTTCTAGGCTAGAGCACTTAATTGCTGATTCTTGGTTTCAGTTCTGTTTAGGCCAGCCTCAGAAGTTATGGAAATGTATTGAGATGAGTTTTTATTGCCTGGATCCTTGAGAAACTACAATGCACAGAGCATCTTGACTACCTCCATACCTGGATGTATGGCATGTGTAAGACATAAATCTTTGTTGTTTCAGGCCACTGAGGGTCTGAAGTTGATTATTCAGCCAAATCTCCTATCTGTATTGATACCATTTCTTACTTGCTTTATCTTGCCAAGTGCAGAAGATAGCTTAAAAATACAAATATTAAAATAATTTATCATTATAATATATACAGTATATGTACTATAATATTATTAGTGATGACTACTGAGTGGAGTTTAATATTTTCTTGCAGTTCTTTTAGCCCTTAACATGACCCAAAAGGATGAGCAAACTACCATGTTTCAAAGTCCTTTGAAATTACTATTTTCTTTCTGTTATTGTGTTACCTGTTTTATATATTGCTCAGACATCTTTACATTTGAGGCTTAAAGTTTTTCGAAGGTGGGTGAGTTTGGTCTGCAGATGTGATTACAACCTTGCAGGGACCTATCGCCCTGCTCTTCTCAGTTCTAAGTCAACTTTTCTTGAGTTTCCCTGTGGCTGGGGTGGGGACTCTCAACTTCTAGTTCACCCTTAGCCTGAGAGTATAGCCCTTTGGGGTCTGACCTTTCTGTGGGAGAAGAGGGTGTCCTAGCAGACTCCCACCTCAAGTGGGTCCTGCCCTTTTCCCTGTGAAGCTGTTTAAATGATAGCCTGTTTACCTGGATAGACAAGAGCTCTCAGGACAATAGCCTCATGGCCCTGCTTCTGTCTCTGGGTTCACACTTATTTTCTCACGCTCTTCTCACCTACTTGGTGTTTAAGATGATGTTCTCCTTTGAGAATTGTTTAACTAGATTGTTAATGGTAGAATCGTCTGAGTGATTGAAACTGCCATATGCTCAGGGAGGAAAGTCTGATGATTGGTTCTGAGGCAGGAATTGATGAGGCATTTATATGGTGGTGGCTGGATCATAGGAGTGATTCCATCAGCCCTCATCTGCTTTGTTCTTCTTCCTTCATGCTGCATGGATAAGGATAAGGAAGGGTCAGCTCTGTGGTCTTCTACCTCCCCTCCCAGCGTCCTCACTCACCTTGTCCTTGTGTGCCCCAAAGGGAGCAAGGCCAGCCTCAAAAGTTATGGAAATGTTTTGAGATGAGTTTTTATTGCCTGGATCCTTGAGAAACTACAATGCACAGAGCATCTTGACTACCTCCATACCTGGATGTATGGCATGTGTAAGACATAAATCTTTGTTGTTTCAGGCCACTGAGGGTCTGAAGTTGATTATTCAGCCAAATCTCCTATCTGTATTGATACCATTTCTTACTTGCTTTATCTTGCCAAGTGCAGAAGATAGCTTAAAAATACAAATATTAAAATAATTTATCATTATAATATATACAGTATATGTACTATAATATTATTAGTGATGACTACTGAGTGGAGTTTAATATTTTCTTGCAGTTCTTTTAGCCCTTAACATGACCCAAAAGGATGAGCAAACTACCATGTTTCAAAGTCCTTTGAAATTACTATTTTCTTTCTGTTATTGTGTTACCTGTTTTATATATTGCTCAGACATCTTTACATTTGAGGCTTAAAGTTTTTCGAAGGTGGGTGAGTTTGGTCTGCAGATGTGATTACAACCTTGCAGGGACCTATCGCCCTGCTCTTCTCAGTTCTAAGTCAACTTTTCTTGAGTTTCCCTGTGGCTGGGGTGGGGACTCTCAACTTCTAGTTCACCCTTAGCCTGAGAGTATAGCCCTTTGGGGTCTGACCTTTCTGTGGGAGAAGAGGGTGTCCTAGCAGACTCCCACCTCAAGTGGGTCCTGCCCTTTTCCCTGTGAAGCTGTTTAAATGATAGCCTGTTTACCTGGATAGACAAGAGCTCTCAGGACAATAGCCTCATGGCCCTGCTTCTGTCTCTGGGTTCACACTTATTTTCTCACGCTCTTCTCACCTACTTGGTGTTTAAGATGATGTTCTCCTTTGAGAATTGTTTAACTAGATTGTTAATGGTAGAATCGTCTGAGTGATTGAAACTGCCATATGCTCAGGGAGGAAAGTCTGATGATTGGTTCTGAGGCAGGAATTGATGAGGCATTTATATGGTGGTGGCTGGATCATAGGAGTGATTCCATCAGCCCTCATCTGCTTTGTTCTTCTTCCTTCATGCTGCATGGATAAGGATAAGGAAGGGTCAGCTCTGTGGTCTTCTACCTCCCCTCCCAGCGTCCTCACTCACCTTGTCCTTGTGTGCCCCAAAGGGAGCAAGGGTGCTCTCTACCTTGCACCCTTGCAGCTCGCTAGTGGATGTCAATATCAGATCTCTCTTCTTAATACAAAAGTGGTGCACAGAGCTCCTTGTAGACATTTTAGAAAATGGAATAAACGTATAGAAGAAAATTAAAACTGCATCTAATCCCAGAATTCAGTGATAAACATTTGGGTCCATTTCCTCCCTAGTAGTCTTTACCAAAGTGAGAATATACAGCCTGAGCTTTCTTATCTCCTGAAACAACAGTAGTGTGGTCACCAAGCAGCGCACCAGCAAGTGCTGATTCAGACCACCCTTGGGCTTTCAGAAAGCCTGATCAATGTGAGCACAGGGCTGTGGCCCCTATTAGGGTTTCCTTGGGTCACATCATGAGTCACATTCTCTTTCTTATCCCCCAGGGATGTTGAGAGTCTCCCTTTCTTGATTGGTCTGGGGGTGCATTCTTCCCATTGTGCACTAAGGGGGCACCGTTGGTCGTCACTTGCCAACCCTTTTTCCTAGGCTGCTCAGGACACAATCCAGCAGTTCTTCTGGCCATTACTGGTCAACAGCTCCTGTCTGGTAACTAGATTCATGCTGGCAGGACATTCTGGTTTGAAGAGCTGAACTCTGGTGGCCAGTGACCTTGGAGAAATGGGAGCTAAGGAAACAAACTAGTTTTCTGTGGACATACAAAAATGGTACCTTAGTACACATAAAGATAAAACCTATTGAGACTTGAGTATAATATAATGTACTATTTATTGCATCGAAGTTTTTAAAACTTTGATACTAATTTTTAAAATTAAAGTATAGTTGATTTACAGTGTTTCAGGTATAAGCAAAGTGATTCAGTAAATATATATATATATATATATATATATATATATGAATGTATATTATATATTCTTTTATTGCATGCGTGCAAAGTCACTTCAGTCTTTGTGATGCTATGGACTTAGCCTACCAGGTTCCTCTGTCCATGGGATTTTCCAGGCAAGAATATGGGAGTGGGTTGCCATACTCTTCTCCAGAGGACCTTCCTGACCCAGGGATTCAATCTGCATCTTTTACATCTCCTGCATTGGCAGGTGGATTCTTTACCTACATCACCTGGGAAGTCCATTCTTTTATTATTTGGGTATAATTGTTTTACAATGTTACATTACTTTCTGCTGTACAATAAAGTGAATCAGTTATATGTATATATATATCCCTTCCTTCTTGAGCCTCCTTCCCACCTTTTCAATTCTTTTCCATTATAGGTTATTACAAGATACTGAATATAGTTTCCTGTGCTATATACTAGGTTCTTTGTTGTTCACTTGGACAGTTATGTCTGACTCTTTGTAACTCCATGGACTGCAACATGCCAGGTTTCTCTGTCCTTCACTATCTACTGGAGTTTGCTCAAACTCATGTCCACTGAGTTGGAGATGCCATCCAAACCATCTCGTCCTCTGTCATCCCCTTCTCCTGCTTTCGGTCTTTCCCAGTATCAGGGTCTTTTCCAATGAATTGACTCTTCGCATCAGGTGGTCAAGTTATTGGAGTTTCAGCATCAGTCCTTCCAATGAATATTCAAGGCTGATTTCCTTTAGGATTGACTGGTTTGATCTCCTTGCTGTCCAAGGGACTTTCAAGAATCTTCTCCAGTACCAAAGTTCAAAAGCATCTATTCTGCTGCACAACAAAGGCTCTCAGCCTTCTTATGGTCCAACTCTCACATCTGTACATGACTACTGGAAAAACCATAGCTTTGACTAGAGGAACCTTTGTCGGCAGAATGATGTCTCTGCTTTTTAATACACTGTCTAAATTTGTCATAGCTTTTCTTCCAAGGAGCAAGTGTATTTTAATTTCATGGGCGCAGTCACTGTCTGCAGTGGAGCCCAAGAAAATAAAGTCTGTTACAATTTCCATTTTCCCCCCATATATTCGCCATGAAGCGATGGGACCAGATGCCATGATCTTAGTTTTTTGAATGTTGTTTTAAACCAGCCTTTTCACTCTCCTCTTGCACCTTCATCAAGAGGCTCTTTAGTTCCTCTTCACTTTCTGCCATAAGGGTGCTGTCATTTGCGTATCTGAGATTATTGATATTTCTCCTGGCAACATTGATTCTACCTTGTGATTCATTCAGCCCAGCATTTCACATGATGTACTCTGCATAGAAGTTAAATAAGCAGGGTGACAATACACAGCCTCTGATGTACTCCTTTCCAATTTGGAATCAGTCCATTGTTCCATGTCCGGTTCTAACTGTTGCTTCTTGACCTGCATGTAGGTTTCTCAGGAGATAGGTTAGGTGGTCTGGTGTTCCCATCTCTTTAAGAATTTTCCACAGTTTTCTGTGGTCCACATAGTCAAAGGATTTAGTGTAGTCAATGAAGCAGAAGTAGATATTTTCCTGGAATTTCCTCAATATTTCTATGACCCACAGATGTTGGCAATTTGTTCTCTTGTTCCTCTGCCTTTTCTAAATCCAGCTTGTGCATTTGGCAGTTTTTGGTTCACGTATTGTTGAAGCCTAGATTGAAGGTTTTTTTAAAAATTTTTATTTATTTATTTTTGACTATTCTGGGTTTTCACTGCTGCTGCAGGCTCTTCTCTAGTTGCAGGGAGTAGGGGCCACTCTCTAGTTGAGGTGAGCAGGCTTCTTGTTGCAGTGACTTCTCTTGTTGTGGAACTTGGGCTCTAGGGCACATGGGCTTCAGTAGTTATGGCACATGGACTCCATAGTTGTGGCTCTGAGGCTCTAGAGCACAGGCTCCACAGTTGTGGCTCATGGTCTTAGTTGCTCTGCAGCATGTAGGATCTTCCTGGATCAGGGATTGAGCTCCTATCTCCTGCATTGACAGGCAAACTCTTCACCACTGAGCTACCAGGAAAGCCCGCTTGAAGGTTTTTCAGCATTCCCTTGCTAGCATGTGAAATGAGTGCAACTGTGCAGTAGTTTGAATATTCTTTGGCATTGCCCTTTGGTATTGGAGTGAAAATGGACCTTTTCCAGTCATGTGACCACTGCTGGGTTTTCCAAATTTGCTGGCGTATAGAATGCAGCACTTTAACAGTCTTCATTCTTTTCATTTACCTCACTAGCATTGTTCATAGTGATAGCCATCTGGACTCTGATCAGTTTTTGAATGTTGTTTTAAACCAGCCTTTTCACTCTCCTCTTGCACCTTCATCAAGAGGCTCTTTAGTTCCTCTTCACTTTCTGCCATAAGGGTGCTGTCATTTGCGTATCTGAGATTATTGATATTTCTCCTGGCAACATTGATTCTACCTTGTGATTCATTCAGCCCAGCATTTCACATGATGTACTCTGCATAGAAGTTAAATAAGCAGGGTGACAATACACAGCCTCTGATGTACTCCTTTCCAATTTGGAATCAGTCCATTGTTCCATGTCCGGTTCTAACTGTTGCTTCTTGACCTGCATGTAGGTTTCTCAGGAGATAGGTTAGGTGGTCTGGTGTTCCCATCTCTTTAAGAATTTTCCACAGTTTTCTGTGGTCCACATAGTCAAAGGATTTAGTGTAGTCAATGAAGCAGAAGTAGATATTTTCCTGGAATTTCCTCAATATTTCTATGACCCACAGATGTTGGCAATTTGTTCTCTTGTTCCTCTGCCTTTTCTAAATCCAGCTTGTGCATTTGGCAGTTTTTGGTTCACGTATTGTTGAAGCCTAGATTGAAGGTTTTTTTAAAAATTTTTATTTATTTATTTTTGACTATTCTGGGTTTTCACTGCTGCTGCAGGCTCTTCTCTAGTTGCAGGGAGTAGGGGCCACTCTCTAGTTGAGGTGAGCAGGCTTCTTGTTGCAGTGACTTCTCTTGTTGTGGAACTTGGGCTCTAGGGCACATGGGCTTCAGTAGTTATGGCACATGGACTCCATAGTTGTGGCTCTGAGGCTCTAGAGCACAGGCTCCACAGTTGTGGCTCATGGTCTTAGTTGCTCTGCAGCATGTAGGATCTTCCTGGATCAGGGATTGAGCTCCTATCTCCTGCATTGACAGGCAAACTCTTCACCACTGAGCTACCAGGAAAGCCCGCTTGAAGGTTTTTCAGCATTCCCTTGCTAGCATGTGAAATGAGTGCAACTGTGCAGTAGTTTGAATATTCTTTGGCATTGCCCTTTGGTATTGGAGTGAAAATGGACCTTTTCCAGTCATGTGACCACTGCTGGGTTTTCCAAATTTGCTGGCGTATAGAATGCAGCACTTTAACAGTCTTCATTCTTTTCATCACCTCCACTAGCATTGTTCATAGTGATGCTTCCTAAGGTCCGCTTGACTTCATAGTCCAGGATGTCTAGCTCTAAGTGAGTGATCACACCATCATGGTCATCTGGGTCATTAAGACCTTATCTGTATAGTTCTTCTGCGTATTCTTTCCACCCTTTTCCTTCTGGTAGGTCCATACTGTTTCTGTCCTTTATTGTACCCATTCTTGCATTAAATTCTTCCTTGATATATTCAATTTTCTTGAAGAGATCTCTAGCCTTTCCCATTCTATTGTTTTCCTCTATTTCTTTGCATTGTTCACTTAGGAAGGCTTTCTTATGCCTCCTTGCTCTTCTTTGGAACTCTGCAATCATTTAGGTATATCTTTCCCTTTATCCTTTGCCTTTTGCTTGTCTTCCTTTCTCAGCTATTTGTAAGGCCTCCTCAGATAACCATTTTGCCTTTTAGCAATTTTTTTCTTGGGAATGATTTTGGTCACTGCCTCCTGTACAATGTGATAAACTTCTGTCCATAGTTCTTCAGGCATTCTATCAGATCTCATTCCTTGAATCTATTTGTAACTTCCACTGTATAATCATAAGGGATTTGATTTACATCATGCCTCAATGGCCTACTGTGTTTCCCTACTTTTTTTGGTTTCAATCTGAATTTTACAATAAGGAATTCATGATCTGTGCCACAGATGGCTCCTGGTCTTATTTCTGCTGACCGTATAGAGCTTCTCTAGCTTCGGCTGCAAAGCATATAATCCTGATTTTGGTATTTATCACCTGGTGATGTCCATGTGTAGAGTGGTCTCATGCACTGTTGGAAGAGGGTGTTTGCTATGACCAGTACATTCTTTTTGCATAACTCTGTTAGCCTTTGCCCTGCTTCATTTTGTACTCCAAGGCCAAACTTGCCTGTTACTCCAGGTATCTCTTAACTCCTGTGTTTGCATTCCAGTCCCATATGATGAAAAGGACATCTTTTTTTGGTGGGGAGTTAGTTCTAAAAGGTCTTGGACATTTTCACAAAACCATTTGACTTCAGCTTCTATAGCATTAGTGGTTGGAGCATAGACTTGGATTACTGTGATATTGAATGGTTTGCCTTGGAAATGAACCGAGATCATTCTGTAATTTTTGAGATTGCACCCAAGTACTGCATTTCAGAATCTTTTGTTGAATATGAGGGCTATTCCATTTCTTCTAAGGGATTTTTGCCCATGGTAGTAGATGTAACGGTCAGCTGAATTAAATTCACCCATTCCTGTTCATTTTAGTTCACTGATTGCTAAAATGTCGGTGTTCACTCTTGCCATCTCCTGTTCAACCATTTCTAATTTACCTTGATTCACGGACGTAACATACCAATGCAATGGACATAATATTCCAGTGCAATATTGCTCTTTACAACGTTGGATTTTACTTTCACCACCAGACACATCCACAACTCTGCAATCATTTAGGTATATCTTTCCCTTTATCCTTTGCCTTTTGCTTGTCTTCCTTTCTCAGCTATTTGTAAGGCCTCCTCAGATAACCATTTTGCCTTTTAGCAATTTTTTTCTTGGGAATGATTTTGGTCACTGCCTCCTGTACAATGTGATAAACTTCTGTCCATAGTTCTTCAGGCATTCTATCAGATCTCATTCCTTGAATCTATTTGTAACTTCCACTGTATAATCATAAGGGATTTGATTTACATCATGCCTCAATGGCCTACTGTGTTTCCCTACTTTTTTTGGTTTCAATCTGAATTTTACAATAAGGAATTCATGATCTGTGCCACAGATGGCTCCTGGTCTTATTTCTGCTGACCGTATAGAGCTTCTCTAGCTTCGGCTGCAAAGCATATAATCCTGATTTTGGTATTTATCACCTGGTGATGTCCATGTGTAGAGTGGTCTCATGCACTGTTGGAAGAGGGTGTTTGCTATGACCAGTACATTCTTTTTGCATAACTCTGTTAGCCTTTGCCCTGCTTCATTTTGTACTCCAAGGCCAAACTTGCCTGTTACTCCAGGTATCTCTTAACTCCTGTGTTTGCATTCCAGTCCCATATGATGAAAAGGACATCTTTTTTTGGTGGGGAGTTAGTTCTAAAAGGTCTTGGACATTTTCACAAAACCATTTGACTTCAGCTTCTATAGCATTAGTGGTTGGAGCATAGACTTGGATTACTGTGATATTGAATGGTTTGCCTTGGAAATGAACCGAGATCATTCTGTAATTTTTGAGATTGCACCCAAGTACTGCATTTCAGAATCTTTTGTTGAATATGAGGGCTATTCCATTTCTTCTAAGGGATTTTTGCCCATGGTAGTAGATGTAACGGTCAGCTGAATTAAATTCACCCATTCCTGTTCATTTTAGTTCACTGATTGCTAAAATGTCGGTGTTCACTCTTGCCATCTCCTGTTCAACCATTTCTAATTTACCTTGATTCACGGACGTAACATACCAATGCAATGGACATAATATTCCAGTGCAATATTGCTCTTTACAACGTTGGATTTTACTTTCACCACCAGACACATCCACAACTGGGCATTGTTTCTGCTTTAGCTCAGCCTCTTCATTCTTTCTGGAGCTATTTCTCCACTCTTCCCCAGTAGCACGCATCGTGGGCAGGTGGAGGCATGTTCGCCTCTCACAGGAGAGATTGGAGGGGATGTCCGGCTGAGCAGACAAGTGTCTCCTCACATTGAGAATAGGCGTTGCCTGCAAGCCCCGCCTCTCTGAGACCAATGCAGAGCACAAAGGTTCTTCCTCTTACCTGCTTTTTAATGTTAATGAAACACTTTACAACTCAAAGAAGCGCCCTTCAAAGTAACTAAGAATTGTAAGAATGTTTTTGTATAAACAAGATGTTGGTAGGGGAGAGAGGGCTCCGGTGATGACCTTGTTTACATCTCTAGAGAGACAAAAAGCTTCTTTATGATTACTAATTAATTTAAAATTTCTAGTTGGAAAAAACATAAAGAAACTATGGTCAAATAAGCCCGGATTCTGCCTCTAGCGATGAGGAATGTGTGATTTATGCCACTTTGCCCGAGCAGCATTCTCCTTGTAAGATTCAGAGACCTAAAAGTAAATAAGAAGTCTTCTAGTTTCTTGGAAAGGGAGGTCCCTGTGGCAACCTTCTGTTTGCTTAAAGATAGTTTAACTTGCATTTAGTTCATGTGGTAAAAGTAGAGTTTTTCTTTTAATCACAGTTTGAATAGGTAAGTGATAATTTTTATTTTAATGATATTATATATATCATTATATCTATCTATCTATCTATCTATCTATCTATCTATATATATATAGATATATATATATGGTTTCACTAGTAAAAAGGGGAAGAAGAATAGTAACATGCATTGTTTGTTTCTCTGAGTTTTAATCCATGCAGCAGTTAAAGGCAGATAAGCTCACCAGCCCGGAAAGCCTCTGCGGCATGTGGAGAATTCTGTGCTATGTGGAGAATTCTGTGCCCTGCAGAGAGTTCTCAGAAAATTCTGTGCTAAACAGAGGATTCTGTGGCCTGCAGAGGATTCTGTGCTCTGCAGAAAATTCTTAGAAAATTCTGTGCCACAAAGAGAGAATTTTCATTATAAAAAGGGGAGAGTAGATTGTGCAGGAGGCTCGCTCACTGATATCGGCTGCGCGGATGTGAGACCGAGACTCTCCAGCTCTGGGGTAAGGACATCTGTTTACATTTGATTTGAGTTCTGATTATTTCTGATTACTTGTGCTTGCCTTTATTTGATAATTAATAAACCCACTCTTGGTTTGACAATACTTGAGACCACGATACTTTATTGTCGGGGTCCGAGGCTCACGCCCTGAGGGGACCATGCCGTGTATGTGTAAAGGTCTCTGAACTATTTAATATAGTTTCTCTTAGCGAGAACTAGTGAGAATAGTAATCAGAGTAAACTCTGACGCGGTGCCCACGACACACGTACACCTACTATCCTGGGGGGCTCATCTTTCAGTGTCATATCTTTTTGCCTTTACATACTGTTGACAGGATTCCGTGCTGTTTATTTATTTTGTATATAGTAGTGTGTATCTCCCAATCCCCAACTCCAAATTTGTCCTTCTCTTCTTCCCCTATGGTAACCATCACTTTATTTTCTGTGTCTGTGAGTCTATTTCTATTTTGTAAATAAGTTCATTTGTATTATTATTTTAGATTCTACATATAAAGAGTATCATATGATGTTGTCTTTGTATGACTTCCTTATTATGATAGTCTCTAAGTCCACCCATGTTGCAACTCAACTTTTTTTTTTAAAAGATTTATTTATTTATTTATTTTGGGCGGGGGTCAGGTTGGGGAGGGAGGGGAGCAGGCGGGCCACTTCTATTGGTCTTTCATTTCTCCATTTTCATCCGTCTTTGTTCTTTGGCTCCTGTGGGCCTCCCATCGCGGTGGCGTCTGTTGCAGAGCACCGACTCTGGGCTCATGGGCTCCAGAGCTCCGGCTCGGTCATTGGACACATCGGTCTAACCGCTCCGTGGCACGTGGGATCTTCCCAGACCAGGGATCGAACTGGCGCCCCTTGCACTGCAAGGCAGTGTCCTTATCCACTGGATCACCAGGGGAAGCCCCGGCAACTCAACTTTTTAAAAAATATTCATTGGACTGTGCACCAGGTCTTAGTTGTGGGATCTTTAGTTGCAGCATGTGAACTCAGTTGTGACTTCTGGGACCTAGTTCCCTGACCAGGGGTTGAACCCCCAGACCCCCTGAGTTAGTAGCATGGAGACCTAGTTGCTGGATCATCAGAAAAGTCCCGGGATTCACTTTTACATCAGTAAACTTTGAGTAAAGCAGATTACCCTCTGTAGTATGGGTGGGCCTCATTCAATCAGTTGAAAGCCTTAAGAGCCAAAGACTGAGCTCACCTGAAGAAGAGGGACTTCAGCCAACAAACTGCCTTTGAACTTGAACTGAAAGTCTACCCCAGTGAGAAACAAAAGTGATGGGAGTCAAGAATGGACTAGTCTGGGGGACTGGGGTGGACTTCAAGGACTTGCAAGGGCAGGTGATGAGAAGCTTTGAACCAGATGTGCAGTTTGGGAGCTGAAACTTCAACATGGGGAAGAAAGACTTCTGGGGTCAGATGCTTGCCTTGGTCCAGACACTGTTTTTATAAGTACAGCACCCTTACTAATTGTACCACTGCAGCTCCCTGTCCAGACTCTTTCTGTACTGGGTCAGAGCAGGGGCCCATTTGCCTTGACCTTCATGGACCTATGCTGGCAATGGAGAAGGGAGAGAAGGCCTGAGTGGCCCTGCCTTGATCATTCCTCCCTTTAACAAGTGCACACAGACTTGCATCAAGAAAAGAAAAGGCAACTTTTTCCAGGTTTTATTGTAAAATCCTCAGAAAAAGAGCATTTACAATGACAATACTTTATGACAACTTGTGAAATGTCTTTATATCAAGTGGTACTGTAAATCCATGGTGTGTCTAATATGGTGCAATACGTTAACGTAAACACGAACTTATCTCCAATGCCACATACAGTTACTGTGTTGGTACAAATTTCTACTAAAGTTGATGTATTAAAAATAATTTATATATATTTTATAAATAAGGAAAAATTCACATGTATAGTAGTTACAGGAGGACTTTTGAGAAGTACCGGTGATTACAGAAAATATATTTTGGAGTGGACACAACTGCTCAAAATAACATAATCCACCTTGACATAAGTGATCTGGAAATTTTCTGAGGAGGAGGGGGAAGATGAGAACCCTAAACCAGACAAATGGAGTGTGTGTGACTTCATATTGCGAGGGTCGTTCATTACAATATAGCATGAACACAGTGTGTGCGACACTGTGACAAAACTCCATGCCTCGTCTGCTTTTAGGTCATCTTACAGGCCTTCAGGAAGCATGAGCAGCAGGGAAAAGGGGTGGGTGCAAAGGGGCCGGAATGAGGAGGAGGCTGGCCATCTGTAGGAGCCTGGCATGCCATCAGGGTGTGCACTGGGGGCACCACAGAAGGCTGTGCTGTGGATCTGAGGTGGGGGGCTTACAAACCACTGTCCCTCACCTCTTGAAGCTGCTGAAGGAGTCAGGGGCCAAAACCCCTTAAAGATATGGCAGATGTCATACTGGGAAGCAAACGAATGTTTACAGTTAGGAAATGTTCTCATTTGAGAGCTCTTTGGCCCCATCTCAAGCCAATCATGGTGACCATTTCCCAGGAATGCTCATGAAGTGGGTGCTCCCACGGGGCAGTTCTGTCTGACCCTGCCTTGGTGACAGGTGGAGAGCACATGTCATCGGCCTAGGGATAGAGTCGAGTCAACAATTACTGCTTCATGCAGGATGAGCCCTCTAGAGCCCTCTAGGACATGGCATGCTCCCTGGGGCAACAGGTTGGGAAGAGGGGTGTGTAAATTGCGGTTTTGTTCAAAATCCAAGCACATACTCAACACTCTTGTGTTGGCTAAAGAAGCCTTGCTGTGAATGCCCACTCTCCCCCTATCTTCCATAAATTCACACATTGTGTTTGGTTAAACTCCCAGTGCTGTTCATAGGAGACCATCTTACTGGGCTACCAGTGTCTGCTGGGTGGCTGGTGCCTAAACCCTGAAGACCCAGGTAAGATGCTCAGATTCTCAAGTGGTTTGGTGAGTAAGCTGGTGTAGACTAAGGCAGGAAGTAGGTTGCATTCTACCAGATATTGGGGGTTTTGTAGAATCTGTCTGCCAATGCAAGGAGACACAAGAGATGCAGGCTTAATCCCTGGGTTGGGAAGATCCCCTGGAGAAGGAAATGGCAACCCACTCTAGTGTTCTTGCCTGGAGAATCCCATGGACAGAGGAGCCTGGTGGGTACAGTCCACGGGGTCACAAAGAGTTGGACACAACTGAGCAGCAGGAGCCAATTGTACCTTGAGGAGAAGCAGTGTATATTTCTCCCTTGATTCTTTTCAGCCCCTCTGTCCTATATGATCTCTGTGACTTTGAGAAATCAAGGTAGTTAATGATGTTCTTGAACAAAATTGCTTTGCCTGTGTACTAATCTGGCCTGATGAATGACTTTTCACTTGTACCCCAAAGCCAGGAAGTAGCATGCAAAGGCCTTTGGAGGCTGGTGTGGTGATCAGGTGAGGTGCCCCTTGAACTGGAGGAGGAGGAGGTCCCAGGTGTAGAAAGGGAGCGGGAAAGGCAGAGAACAAAATGAGGATGGGGGGACATAGCTTGACCCTCTCAGGGCATGGCTGAGATGGCATGGTCTCTACCCACTTCCTGAAGTTTCCATCTAATAATCGTTGACTTCCCTGACAGTTTTGAGTTCTCTCTAGTCTTGGTTAGCGAACTCCAAAGAGATGTGAGCTAGGGCTAGGGGATGTGATTTGGGCAGCAAGGGGCTGTGTCCCCATGGATTCTGATTCCACTTGGAATGGGATCTGGGATCCAGGGTGGGAAGAGGGTGTGTAAATTGCGGTTTTGTTCAAAATCCAAGCACATACTCAACACTCTTGTGTTGGCTAAAGAAGCCTTGCTGTGAATGCCCACTCTCCCCCTATCTTCCATAAATTCACACATTGTGTTTGGTTAAACTCCCAGTGCTGTTCATAGGAGACCATCTTACTGGGCTACCAGTGTCTGCTGGGTGGCTGGTGCCTAAACCCTGAAGACCCAGGTAAGATGCTCAGATTCTCAAGTGGTTTGGTGAGTAAGCTGGTGTAGACTAAGGCAGGAAGTAGGTTGCATTCTACCAGATATTGGGGGTTTTGTAGAATCTGTCTGCCAATGCAAGGAGACACAAGAGATGCAGGCTTAATCCCTGGGTTGGGAAGATCCCCTGGAGAAGGAAATGGCAACCCACTCTAGTGTTCTTGCCTGGAGAATCCCATGGACAGAGGAGCCTGGTGGGTACAGTCCACGGGGTCACAAAGAGTTGGACACAACTGAGCAGCAGGAGCCAATTGTACCTTGAGGAGAAGCAGTGTATATTTCTCCCTTGATTCTTTTCAGCCCCTCTGTCCTATATGATCTCTGTGACTTTGAGAAATCAAGGTAGTTAATGATGTTCTTGAACAAAATTGCTTTGCCTGTGTACTAATCTGGCCTGATGAATGACTTTTCACTTGTACCCCAAAGCCAGGAAGTAGCATGCAAAGGCCTTTGGAGGCTGGTGTGGTGATCAGGTGAGGTGCCCCTTGAACTGGAGGAGGAGGAGGTCCCAGGTGTAGAAAGGGAGCGGGAAAGGCAGAGAACAAAATGAGGATGGGGGGACATAGCTTGACCCTCTCAGGGCATGGCTGAGATGGCATGGTCTCTACCCACTTCCTGAAGTTTCCATCTAATAATCGTTGACTTCCCTGACAGTTTTGAGTTCTCTCTAGTCTTGGTTAGCGAACTCCAAAGAGATGTGAGCTAGGGCTAGGGGATGTGATTTGGGCAGCAAGGGGCTGTGTCCCCATGGATTCTGATTCCACTTGGAATGGGATCTGGGATCCAGGGTGGGGAGAGATGGCAAAGAATTTCATGTCAGCATCACTGTCATCCTACTTCACCTGTCTGGGCTCCTGGCTTGGAGATCACATTCTGGGGGTGCTGAGTGCAAGGAGAAGGAGGAGGAGGATGTGAGGTAGATTGGTGGATGCAGGAGAGAGTTGGGAGCAATGTCAGTGCTCCTGGAAGCTGGCTTCTGGAGAAGGGTGGGAGAGCAAGCTGTGGAATGTGGTAATGAAGATGGTGCAGCGTCCGTGGTATTTGAATGAAACACACTGTGGAAATGAACTCGGTTACTTTTAAAGCCCCTTGTAGAAAAATATATCCATCGTGAGTCTGTTTCACAACTCAGTTCTGAAATCTCTGTTAGTTCATAGGTTATCTGGTCAACAAAAGTGGGGCCACATGAGGCCAACTCCAGGTGGGTTTCCTCCATGAAGACTCAGCAGTTACAGGTCCCTTGGGTGGCAGGTGGTTCTTCGCTTTATCTGGGCTTGAGAGCTGTCTTCCAGGGCACTAACCTGGAGCTGGGAGGCCGAAGTGGGGGTGGGAATCACACCAACTGAGCTTCTGTCTCCTGTGCTGTGGTCTCTAGGTCATAGAATCTGAAGTTCGATATGAGTGTGGCCCCAGCCTAGACTTTACAGGGCTCTTCTAGCTACTTCTGGGAGCATGGGGGAAACAGCAGGAACTGAGAATACGTAAGGAGGGAGCCTGGGCCAGCCCCAGGCAGGGTTCACTGGCTTTGCATTATGGGGCTGGGATGATGGCCTTGGGTTCACTGTGTAGTTCACACCTAAGCTTCCTTGTGCAGAGGTCCACAGAGGCATCTAGGAGCAGACAAAGCCCTCTTCCAGCTATGAATCTGTGAACAGCTGGGTGAGCTTTTGGACCCAGTACCTCCATGTAGGAGGTTCCTGCTCACTTGGGCAGAAGAAGAATGACAGTATTATTTCAATTCTTTCATGTCACCATAGATGTTGATTACTTGTGGGTTTGTTAGTCTGAAAAAAAAAAAAAAAAAAAAAAGAAACCCTATGTTGAAGTTTTGCACAATGAATTTTATTTCAAAATCCAGTAGTTTTGAAATAGTTCATTATGTAAGTGGCTTTTGGGTGACTCTTTGGGTAAAACAAATACTCCTTTAATGTAAAATACTAGTAGATGGCCAATGATTCGTGTTCATCAGAAGGAATGCTGGCTCTGGTGATGACTTCGTATCCCAGTGGCTTTCAAATTGTGTTCCATGAACCTCCATTGGGACTGAAGTGGGGGGGGGGTGGGGAGGGGAAGGTGGAGTCCCTTTAGTTGGTTGTACTGCTCAAAATACATTGACTTTGTTGTCTTTGTGAACTTGCAAATTTCACAATGTTCAGGACTTTGATCCCCTTCTCCTGTTTAAGTGTGTCTGAAATGCTGGCAGGAGGACCCAAACTGGCTGTCTCCAACTTTGTAGCTGCATAGTGAAGACGCTGAGAGGCAGATAAGCTTTCCAGACACACTAGGAAGTGGAAGGAATAGTGGAAAAGGAACCAGTGCCGCTAAAGCCACTCCCAGTGGAAAAGGCCAGTTGGGGCTGGACTGGTCTTTTACTCAGGAATCCTGTAACCCAGAGCGACTGGTGTTTTGACCTGGCCGTCAGTGGGCTCTTCCTCGTGAAGACTCAGAGACTTTCTGTTTCTTCCAGGGGCTGGCACAACTTAGAAGGTCTTCTCAAAGGAAGAAGCTTGTGAAAAATGGAAAATTTCAGTAACAGAAGTGCAGGTAAATGTGTCAAGAGAAAGAGGCACGAATAAAAAGAAAAGGTGAGATGTGTGTTCCATCCATCCCAGTTACCATAAAACTAAATATTGGGTTTTGAGGTCAGTTTCCTCAACCTGTCTCTACCTAGTTTATCTTAAAAAAATCTGTGAAGGTACATGTGTAGGCACACTCCTGGGAGTTGTTGGGGACAGACTATGGTGGACTAAGATGCTTGAGACATACTGGAGGATTGGCTGATGTCAGGAACTCTGAGGGGGCCAGGGCGTTGGGCCATTAGGTGGGACCGAGTCACTGTATTTCCAGTGAGGCAGGGTCTGTGCCTTTCTTGCTCTGAAAGGGGTCATTCCTCAGCAGTCCAGGAGAACCATGGCCATGTTGGCAGGAGAAGGCAGCTAAACTGAGGAATCTGTGATGGGACGACCTCTTCCGACTTCAGGTGGCCTGAAAAATGGCCCTCAGAGTCAGAAAGCACACAAGGGCCCTTTGGCCACTGACGTGCAGCAGGAGGAGAGGGTGTCTGGAGCGCCCAAGGGAGCCTCTTCCTTGCCAAGATGCTTCGATACGAGCTATTGTCAGAGGGCTGTTGGGCTGTATTTCTTGGATCCCCCTGGAGAGCCCACCACAGCTTGAGACATTTGGGAGTAAGGCAGCAGTGTCAGCCCGCATCCTTGTGTGCTACTGGGGAGACAGGGACCTGTGTGTAAGAAACATGGACACGTCTGTGCTATGGTGGTGCAGGGATGTGGGTGTGAGGGCCACAGGCAGAAAGAAATGGGGTTTTAAAGGGATAGCCTAAGGAACCCGCCTGGACCCCACTTGAATCCTTAGGGTTTCTGCATTGAGCCTAGAGGCCACTCGTCTGCAGGCTGCCCATGTTTCCAGGCAAGCCTGGTCTGCCCTGAATCTTGGGTACTGGGCAAGCTAATACACATCCCAGTTCAGTGGTGGAAAGCAGGCACACAGGATTTGTCGTGGTCTCTTGGGGTCCCAACCCAGAACGGAGCCTTTACTAATGTGGTGGCCTAATCTGCCTTTGGGGGTGTGTGTGTGTAGAGGACCGCGATCATGTGATGGCCACTGTCTTCTTTCTCGCTGTCAGGTGTGGGCTGGTGCCTCTCAGAGACGTGGCCTAAGGCAGGGAAGAACACAGCTGGACCTCGGAGAGGGTCTTTCTGCTTACTAGCATTTGAGATTATAAAAAATTAGTTTTTAATCAAAAGTTCCAAAATAAAGTGAGTGATTTCCCCATCCCCCAAGATGCAATAAGTCTCATTGGCTCTCCCTCAGGCTTAACAAGAAGTCAAATGGAAAGAAGCAAGAAGCAGTTGCGAAGGAGAAAATGAGGTCCAGAGCGAGTCCGGATGTGGCTCTCACACCAGGAGGGAGGGCCCTGCTCCTGCGAGCCCCTGGCTTCAGGCCACTCCAGCAGGGTGAAGTCTGGCCAGATCGCCGGCTATAAAGAATGACGATGCAAAGGCAACCGACAGAAGCGTCTGCTGGGAAAAGCCGGAGCTCCGTTTCCAGGGCGGCCCAGGTAATGTGGCGCAGAGCAGGGCGCAGGAACGATGCTTTTACACGGCTGCAGGTTCTCATCGTAGCTCAAGGCAGAAATCATACGTCCTAATGAAAACCCCTCGATCTCGTTAGCGCATACCTTAGACTAGAAACTTGCAAGGAGACCAGTGTTGGACCACAAAGCGAATACGGGATTTTGCTTTTGTCTGTAAAAATATACAGGGCGCCTGCTCGGGGCTGCGGGGTCGGGACCGGGCGGTGCTCGGCGGTGGCTTCATACCTCACCCACCCACACCACTGTGGTCCCCCCGCTCACACCTGCCACCTCGCACCGCAACGCGTTCTGTCTCCCATTGATGAGGAACAGCGACTCTCGGGCGGGTGTGAGGAGGTACTGCCCGAACAGCCCGCTGTCCCTCACGATCCTGCGGGGCCCTGCCCAGGCCCGGGCTGGCCACGCGGGCGCGGGTGGCTCCTTGACGCCCTTCAGCGCGCCCATCTTGCCCGAGGCCAGCTCCAGGAACAGCAGGTCCGGCCCTGTCTCCAGCGCGGCGTAGACGTAGTATTGGCCGCCCTGGGTGAAGGAGCGCTGGAAAGCCACGTCCGAGACGCCCGGGCCCACTTGCAGGTCGTAGAGGGTCTGGATCTCCCCCCGCAGCGAGATCTCCTGCACATGCAGCCGCGGACTGCTGGGGGCGGCGCTGATGATGAAGCGCCCGTCTGGGGACGTGCGTGGGGTGCCGCTGACCTGCCCGTTGGGGCCGACCACGGCGTCCGTGACGCTGTCGATCAGCAGCTGTGGGGCGGCTGCAGAGGAGCTGTCCTGTTGGCACTGGACGAAGAAGTAGCCGCCCAGGTGGGTGTGGGCCATGGCCTGCGGCAGGCAGCCGTGGCTCTGCAGCCTGATGGTCTTGAGGGGCATCAGGGTTTCCAGGTCGACCTTGTGGACGGCAGGCTCAGACTTGTTGAAGATGAAGCCGAACCTGGGACGGGATGGAGACTGAGGTTAGAAGGCGGGGAGGCCTTTTGGGGGAAGGACTCTGTCATTTGTCTCAAACCATGGCATCCTTTCGTCCTTTATCCTTTGCTGATCTAACAGCCAATTAATGAGATCTACCACTTTGCAGGAGATGGCTTCCTATGTGATCCATCTATAATCTCAAACCACGTGTGGCTGAGCTACAACATGCTCCTGAATTTGTGCTCTTGCAACATGCACACATCTTTAGAAATGGCAAAGGAAGAGCAGGGTTATGCCTTCAGTAGCTTTTGTCTGGGGTCCTTTGATTTGGCTTCCCAGAGGCCTTGGGCCAGTGGAGAAGTGGTGGGCCCAAGGCTGGAGGGAAAGGACAAGTGGTGTCTTCCCTGATTGCCTACTAGGAGGACAGGACAGGTTAGTCCATTTCCATTTCTAAGCTGTTTTCTGGACTAACAGGTGAGTTAGAACCTGGGGATAAAGATGCAAGAGAACAAGGACAGATGTCCTAGCCATACTCCCTCACTGTTGGAGAGGAATGTGAGGGCAGCCTCTCCTAGGCTACACTGACGATGCTGGCCGGAGGAACTCTGAGCTGGGGCTGACAGCGTTTACTTTTTCAGCCAGATGGCCTGGCGCTGCTGTGGTACTTGCTAGCTGCAAAGCCTGGGGCAAGCTGTTGACCTCTCTGAGCCTCTGCAAATCTAAAGAGGATAGTTGCTTCCGACAGCTACTGGGAGGATTAAATCTTAGCAGGAGCTTTAGTGGGAGAGGTCAGTGATAGTAGCTGCCACATCTGGTGGAATTCCTCTCTAGGGGCTGGGTTGTGAGCTGCAAACAGGTCTGGCTTCAGGCAGGACTTCGTTCTGAGCGAGACTTTCTGCCCAAATCCCTCATACAGCAGAGGTGTTTGGGTACTGTGTACACCTACAGGAGTAGAGAAAAATCTCTCCCAGAATTTTCTCTTGAATAACTGGCTGCCTCAGAGATGGGAAAATGCCCATGTTAGGGCACATTTAGAGCATCCTTAAAGAGCTAGAGCATGGAAAGAGCAGGAAAGAAAACCCCAGGTCTATAGGAAGCTGTCACGTAAAAGTCACACCCAGGCTCTGCAGTGTCTGAGTTTGCTTGACTCCTGGATGAATTCAGCTTCTTTGAGGGGGTTTACCATTGTCGACTGCAAACTGGCATTTACCAATTACATTGCCAATCCTGGATAACAAGGACATTTGCCGTCTGCCTCTGCAGAGACCAGACCCTGTGCTGTTGAGAGCTGCTGACCCTCAATACCCCTGATGGAGATCAGGGTGGGGTAGAGGCACTCTGTGCTCCAGGGAATCTGGTGGGGCAGGTCTTTAGACAGGTGGATGCTTTAGGAACAGCTTTTGTTATCTCAGTCCTTGCATCTCCTCATATTTAGAAAAGCACTAAATCTTCTCATGGTGACATCAGATCCTCGTGACTGGGGACCTTTGTAAAATGACTATTTAATGATATTAAACTCCCCCCTCACCAAAACCCTTAAATATTGGCCCTCCTCCTGCTGCCTCTTCGGAGCAGTTTCTCAGAGCTATCTGGGGTGCTGTCTCCTGGGCTGCAGTACTAATTATGCCCCAAATACAACTTAACCCACAACTCTCAAATTGTTCCTTTTTTTAGTCAACACCATTTACAACCATCCCAGAGGTTCTTCCCCCAGGGATTCTCTGCAGTGAGGTGGGGAGGTCAGAAAATGGTTATTTTCTTCCTTGGGAGAGGATAAAGGGGTGAGCCTTGTTTTTACAAGTCCAGCTTCGGCTTGCAAAAATGAGTCATTTCTTCTTGGAGAAAGGGTGCTTGATGTCAGAGTAAAGGAAGGCATAAATACTGCCCCAAAACATTTGGATCTTGATGACTTTAGAGAAGGGCATGCTCTGCCTTCTGGCGGGGATCTTGACAAAGTGTTAAGGTTCTCTAAAATGCACAGGGAAGGGCCTGGCCAGGCTGGGATAAGGCTTGCAGTTAAGCTGTTCTTTTGGATGGCGGCATGGCAGATGCCCAGGCAGCCGTTTCCCCGTGGGATCCATGTATGGCTGCTATGGGGACTCCTAGAAGAGGAGTTGCGGTTATAACCGTGTGATAACCACGGATTGTGGCTATCAGAGAGTGAGGCCTAATGGGGCACTGAAAGGAGACTCAGCTTTAAAGAATTATTTTTTAAAAATTTATTTCTAATTGGAGGGTAATCGCTTTACAATGTTGTTAGTTTCCACTGTACAACAACATGAGTCAGTCGTAAGTATACCTATATCCCCTCTCTCTTGAGTCTCCTCCCCCGCCCCAATCCCACCCCTCTAGGGCATCCCAGAGCACCAGCCTGAGCTCCCTGTGTTACACAACTTCCCTAGATAGCAACTAGCTAGATAACAATTGGCTATCTGTTTTATACATGGTAATGTGTATATTTCAATGCCACTCTCTCAACTTATTGCCCAACTCCTTCCCCCTCTGTGGGAGACCCAGCTTTGCACTTAGTCTGACTCTGCCAGTTCCTGACTGTGTGACTTTGGCCAGTGTCTTAACTTCTCTGAGCCTAAGTTTCCTCCTCCATAAAACAGGTTGGGGGCCACCTCTACTAGGTTTCTGTTTTTATTTTTTTTATTTATTTACATTTAGCAAGGAGAGGGTATGTAATGACCCTCTCCAGTTGTCCCCTTCTTTCCTCTATTGTCTTCATCCAAGAATAAGACTTCTTGACCTTACTGGACATTGAAATACATTAGGAGCTGGGTGCCTTTCTTAACTTTAACAATTAAGGGCAGGGAAGCAGCCGTTTCTCTGTTCCTTCCCGATGGGGTCCAAAGCCAGTCCAGGAGGAGTGGGGGAGAAAGGGAAAGGCGCAGGGCGTCCCCGGGGGGTAAGCTGCCCTGTGGAGCACTGAGCCGGGGCAGCTGAGGGCATTGCGGGCCAGTCTCACCTGATGTGGTTGATGATGAGGTTTGTTGGGGGAATGAAGAAGTCATCCACGCCTGCGAAGGGCGTGCGGATGAGGTGCTGGCCCTGGCCGCTGCTGGCTTCTGTGATCACCTGTAACATAGAACAGAAGTTCTTATGAGGATTCATCCAAGCAGGGGTGGGGAAGGGCATGTGGAATCCTGCAGACACAGGCCCTCTCAGGTAGAGATCCCCTTTATGGGAAAAGGGGAGAGAGGGGTTAAATAGTGAAATACTAAATGGTGGAGCTGTTGCCTGGTTCTGTGCTTTCCCTTGACACCAGGGGCCTGGGCTGGTGTGTTGAGTCTCTGCTATACGCTGCTCACAGAGGTGCTCTCTGAGAACTGTGACTCTAGAATTTAATAGGGAAAGCAGGCATCTTTCAGAGATGCTGGCCATGTCATTTAGATGCCAGCGATTAGGATGCAGGGGAGGGTTCCAGTTTCACAAATGGGGCTTGCTATGAGCAGTGAAGAATTAGGCCCTGCGTTTTATACAAATTGGTAGTGACAGAGCACGGCTGCGCTGTTCCCTAGGAGGAGCCACTTTCTCCTCTGTGGACTTGGCAGGAGGCGACGTGAATGGTTCCTTGGTGTGTGTCCCTGCTGTGTCTGTATCAGGGAGGGACACCCTGGTAGCACAGAACAGAGCTGAGTGACGTCTGGGGTTAAACAGGATGAGAACGTGGTCTGAAGGCCCTGCCTTTGGAAAGCCCCCTGTGATCAGGCTGGGATTTGGCCATCAGCTGCTGAGGCCTTGGCAGGGGCAGGCTGGAGACCCTGAGCCAGCCGGCCCAGGGCCTCTTGCCTTCTGTATGGGCTCATCCGCCTCCAAGTCCTAGCTGATTCCCAGACAGGTGGCAGACCTGTAGCCAGATGAGAAGCTTGGCCAGCTTGTGGGCAGTTTTCGCTGGAGGGCCCCAACGACAAGCCCTGACCCTGTTAGCTGGACAGGAGGCAGATGCTAGACACAGACCAGGGAGGAGACACCTCTTCTGCTCTTCGTCCAGTGGCCATGTATACAGAAGGAAGGATCCAGATTTCTGCAGCATAGGGCTGAGGACAGTCTTTGATAGGGCTTTGTGAGCGCGGGCTCCGTAGTGGAGCACTGAGCCGGGGCAGCTGAGGGCATTGCGGCCAGTCTCAGAGGGGATGAGGTTTGTTGGGGAATGAAGAAGTCATCCACGCCTGCGAAGGCGTGCGGATGAGGTGCTGGCCCTGGCCGCTGCTGGCTTCTGTGATCACCTGTAACATAGAACAGAAGTTCTTATGAGGATTCATCCAAGCAGGGGTGGGGAAGGGCATGTGGAATCCTGCAGACACAGGCCCTCTCAGGTAGAGATCCCCTTTATGGGAAAAGGGGAGAGAGGGGTTAAATAGTGAAATACTAAATGGTGGAGCTGTTGCCTGGTTCTGTGCTTTCCCTTGACACCAGGGGCCTGGGCTGGTGTGTTGAGTCTCTGCTATACGCTGCTCACAGAGGTGCTCTCTGAGAACTGTGACTCTAGAATTTAATAGGGAAAGCAGGCATCTTTCAGAGATGCTGGCCATGTCATTTAGATGCCAGCGATTAGGATGCAGGGGAGGGTTCCAGTTTCACAAATGGGGCTTGCTATGAGCAGTGAAGAATTAGGCCCTGCGTTTTATACAAATTGGTAGTGACAGAGCACGGCTGCGCTGTTCCCTAGGAGGAGCCACTTTCTCCTCTGTGGACTTGGCAGGAGGCGACGTGAATGGTTCCTTGGTGTGTGTCCCTGCTGTGTCTGTATCAGGAGGGACACCCTGGTAGCACAGAACAGAGCTGAGTGACGTCTGGGGTTAAACAGGATGAGAACGTGGTCTGAAGGCCCTGCCTTTGGAAAGCCCCCTGTGATCAGGCTGGGATTTGGCCATCAGCTGCTGAGGCCTTGGCAGGGGCAGGCTGGAGACCCTGAGCCAGCCGGCCCAGGGCCTCTTGCCTTCTGTATGGGCTCATCCGCCTCCAAGTCCTAGCTGATTCCCAGACAGGTGGCAGACCTGTAGCCAGATGAGAAGCTTGGCCAGCTTGTGGGCAGTTTTCGCTGGAGGGCCCCAACGACAAGCCCTGACCCTGTTAGCTGGACAGGAGGCAGATGCTAGACACAGACCAGGGAGGGGAGACACCTCTTCTGCTCTTCGTCCAGTGGCCATGTATACAGAAGGAAGGATCCAGATTTCTGCAGCATAGGGCTGAGGACAGTCTTTGATAGGGCTTTGTGACTCACAGGGCTTAGAGCTCTGGATGCCTTTACTTTTTAAGAGTGGGATTGCCTCTGGCTCTTATGTTAATGACAAGACAAACAGCACCCATCCTGCCACCTCTGGCAGGTTTTAAGGCTTGAGTTTTTTGGCTGGTGCTTCCCTCCAGGGGTCAACAGGCAGAATGGCGGATTAGAATGATTCAGCCTGTGATTTTTAGCTTTAGGGCAGTTCTAAAGTTAGGTTGTTTTCCTGTAATTAAAAATAAAAAAGGGGCTTCCCTGGTGGTCCAGTGGGTAAGGACACCGCCTTGCACTGCAAGGGGCGCCGGTTCCATCCCTGGCCTGGGAAGATCCCACGTGCCACGGAGCGGCTGGACTGATGTGTCCAATTACCGAGCCGGAGCTCTGGAGCGCATGCGCCCAGAGCCGGTGCTCTGCAACAAGAGAGGCCACTGAGATGGGAGGCCCATACAGACCAAAGAACAAAGATGGATGAAAACAGATAAATGAAAAACCAATAGAAGTGGCCCGCCCGCCCCCTTCCCTCTCCAACCCGCACCCCTCCCGCAAAAAATAGAGACATAAAATAAAGGCCAAAATGATGCTTCTTCCACACCAAGTCCATGGGGAAAAAAAACACCTTAGAAGTAGGCATTAAGAAAATATCAGTATTAGGTGACTGACTTAGAAAACAGAGACTCACAGACTTAGAAAACTTAGGGGTGCTCAGATGGGAATACAGTCACAGGCCCCTGTGATCAGGCTGGGATTTGGCCATGTCTAGCCTAGGGGCATGAGACCCTGAGCCAGCCGGCCCAGGGCCTCTTGCCTTCTGTATGGGCTCATCCGCCTCCAAGTCCTAGCTGATTCCCAGACAGGTGGCAGACCTGTAGCCAGATGAGAAGCTTGGCCAGCTTGTGGGCAGTTTTCGCTGGAGGGCCCCAACGACAAGCCCTGACCCTGTTAGCTGGACAGGAGGCAGATGCTAGACACAGACCAGGGAGGGGAGACACCTCTTCTGCTCTTCGTCCAGTGGCCATGTATACAGAAGGAAGGATCCAGATTTCTGCAGCATAGGGCTGAGGACAGTCTTTGATAGGGCTTTGTGACTCACAGGGCTTAGAGCTCTGGATGCCTTTACTTTTTAAGAGTGGGATTGCCTCTGGCTCTTATGTTAATGACAAGACAAACAGCACCCATCCTGCCACCTCTGGCAGGTTTTAAGGCTTGAGTTTTTTGGCTGGTGCTTCCCTCCAGGGGTCAACAGGCAGAATGGCGGATTAGAATGATTCAGCCTGTGATTTTTAGCTTTAGGGCAGTTCTAAAGTTAGGTTGTTTTCCTGTAATTAAAAATAAAAAAGGGGCTTCCCTGGTGGTCCAGTGGGTAAGGACACCGCCTTGCACTGCAAGGGGCGCCGGTTCCATCCCTGGCCTGGGAAGATCCCACGTGCCACGGAGCGGCTGGACTGATGTGTCCAATTACCGAGCCGGAGCTCTGGAGCGCATGCGCCCAGAGCCGGTGCTCTGCAACAAGAGAGGCCACTGAGATGGGAGGCCCATACAGACCAAAGAACAAAGATGGATGAAAACAGATAAATGAAAAACCAATAGAAGTGGCCCGCCCGCCCCCTTCCCTCTCCAACCCGCACCCCCTCCCGCAAAAATAGAGACATAAAATAAAGGCCAAAATGATGCTTCTTCCACACCAAGTCCATGGGGAAAAAAAACACCTTAGAAGTAGGCATTAAGAAAATATCAGTATTAGGTGACTGACTTAGAAAACAGAGACTCACAGACTTAGAAAACTTAGGGTTGCCAGAGGGATAGTCAGGGAGCTGGGAATGGACATGTACACACGGCTATATTTAAAATGGATAATCAACAAGGACCTACTATATAGAACATGGACCTCTACTCAATGTTACATGCCAGCCTGGATTGGGGGGGGTGGTTTGGGGGAGAATGGATACGTGTGCATGCATGGCTGAGTCCCTTTGCTGTTCACCTAAAACTACCACAACGCTGTAAATCAACTCTACCCCAGTACAAAAGAAAAAGTTCAAAAAGAAGAAAATATCAGTATTAGGAAACTGGATCTTACAAAGTCCAGGTGATAACGCCAGAGAATTCCAAGAAACCATGCAATCATTGCTTTATATCAGGTCTGTCATTTTGGCTGATGATAGAGATGGAAAATTACAGGCTGTCAGCAGTCAGTGTCTTTCACGCTTCGCTTCTCTGACACCCTGTATTCAGAGGTTACTTCTTCAAAACCCAGTATCATGGGCCATTGAACGGATAGGCGCTATTTAGCTTCATTTCTCCAATGACATGAGTTCCTTCTTGGCTTGTGTCCCAACACATGGCTGGCACATTGGTGACCAAAAGATAATTGTTGAGCCTCTCAAATTTGCTGGACCTATGGGCTTGGTTGGAGATGCAGGTAACTGGCTGGGTACAGGAGATGTCAGTGGGTAGTGCAGGACAGGGAAAGCTGAGCATCTGCTCCAGAGGCGTGAATGCAACCCGCTGAGAGGTGACAGGTGGGGAAGGGCAGGGAGCAAGGTATGGATGCAGCTAAAAACTGGGTCTGGGTGGACAAGAGTGTGATGGGCAGGATCCGGAACATGCTGAAGGTTCAAACACTGGCTTCTGGGGGAGAGCCTTGGTGGAATGAACCGCATTTATAGAACTACCTTCCTTTTATTAGAGTAAAGTTTGACCAATCCATTAGTGTTGGAGAGTTAGAATGTCAGGGTAATATTGTGAATGTTTTGCAAATATAAACAATGATGTAACACAACGCTGTAACTGAGTCTCTGTGCCCATCCTTGATCATGGCCTCTGTATAAGTTCTGAGAGGTCACGTTGCTGGATTGAGGCTTTTGGTTCATGTTTCCAAATTGTCCACCGCAGAGGCGCTGCCGGTTGACATTTCCAGGAGCAGATTTTGCAAGCAGTGGTTTCCTGAATCCTAGTCCACAGTGAAGAAGGTAGGTTTATTCATTTTTTTTCATTTTCTTGTTACAGTGCCTTTCTAAGACTTTGCAATTATGGTGACGGTGGGTATCATGGTCTAATGCTTGATATTAATGAAAAGGCTTTCAGTGTTTTGTGATTTAGGAAAAATTTTCTCTTGGTTTCTGGGAAATAGTCTTCGTTATGTGTATGTCTGCTACTCCTATTTTTAGTATTTTTAAAATTAATAATAGTTGCTATGTCTATCTAAATGCCTTTCCAGTATTCATTGAAAATATACTTTTTTTTCTGCTTTGTGCTATGAGTAATACTGACTGATTTCCTGAGAGTGAACCATTATTGCATCCTGGGAATTTGTTGCCTGCTTGAGCAGGTAGATGCCTTGTTGGAGTCTATTTTTAATATGATGTTGAATTTTGCTTCTGTATTTATGAGATTAGTTGATAGTTTTGTAATGTGAAGGAGTTGCACATGTTTTCCCACATGGTCTGGGATAGTTTAAGGATTCTAAAACTATCTACATCTGAAAGGTTTGATATAACTTGGCTGCACCTCAAAGCCCCTCTTCTGCCCCCCTTTAGTTATTTTTTGCCCAGCCTCTTGCACTAAGGTAATGGTAGCACCGAATAAAGTGGTTTGAGAAATAAGATTAAATGACCAACTTTAGGTTTTCATGTACAACAAGATTATTGTCCCCAAAACATTTGCCTTACCACTTTGATATGCTTCATTTACCCAGTTACTACATTTTAAGCAATGATCACTTAAATGTATTTATTTCTAGTATCAATACATTTATTAACCAACTTCAATGTATTTTAATACATTTTGAAAAATCTCCACACATGACTTCCCCTTTTTTCTGAATACCTATGTCTGAATGTTCTTGCACAGGTATTAATCTGAAATTTGTCAAAAAATACATCAGAAACTTAGCTGAATATTTTCTATGGTAGACCTTTTTTTTTTTTTTTAAATTTAAATTTGGCCTCTTTTTTTAATTGGTCCTTCATTTATTTATCCCCATTCATCTTAATTCTGTGGCCTGTGTGGGCCTCCCATTGCAGTGGCCTCTCTCACTCCAGAGCACTGGCTTGTAATTGGACACACCGATCCAGCTGCTCTGTGGCACGTGGGATATTCCTGTGCCAGGGATTGAACTGGTGCCCCTTGCACTGCAAGGTGGGCTCTTTACTCACTGGACCACCAAGAAAGCCCTATAGTAGATCTTTAATCTTAAAAGAAAAAAGTCTCTGGTAGTTCTACTTTGGTTTTCCTTTTCTTTAGTCAGTTTTTTCTATTTTATTTTTT
The DNA here is from genome assembly GCA_022376925.1 of Tragulus kanchil. NCBI lineage: Eukaryota > Metazoa > Chordata > Mammalia > Artiodactyla > Tragulidae > Tragulus > Tragulus kanchil. The sequence continues at coordinate 46,396,845 of JAIOJX010000029.1, read as the reverse complement.
TATTGAAGTATAGTGAATTTACAATGTTAATTTCTGCCATACAGCAAAGAGACTCAGTTATACATATTTATTCACATAATTCTTTTATATTTCTCTAAATTACCTTTTCTGTTATGGTTTTTCCCAGGACACTGTAGGTCCCTGTGCTCTCCTTGTTGTCCATCTGTTCTATACGTAATACTTTGCACCTGCTAGGCCCAGCCTCCCAGTCCATCTTTCCCACATGCCCTTCGTCCTTGGCAACCACAAGTCTGTTTTCTGTGTCTGTCAGTCAGTCTCTTTCTGCTTCACAGATAGGCTTATCTGTGTCATATTTTAGATTCCACATATAAGTGATCTCATATGACACCTGTCTCTTTCTGGCTAGTTAGTTTTTTCTTTTTTCTGCATTTTACACTCATCCATTTTTTCTTAGTGTTAAAATTTGCTACCTCAGAGTAGCAGTGTACTGTTTTACAATTATTTTCATCTTCCTTTATCTGCAGTAATCTCTTATTTCTTCATTTCATGTTTCTTTTTCTTAATCGGGTTTATGAAGGATTTTTAAAAAATTTCTACAAATTTTGGTCTTTTAAATAATACCTTCCTGCCAGTTACTTTTGGAGAAAGAAATGGCAACACATCCTTGTATTCTTGCCTGGTGAATCCCATGGACAGAGGAGACTGGTGGGCTACAGTCTACAGGGTTGCACAGAGTTGGACACGACTGAAGCTACTTAGGCAGGTAGGCAGGCCAATTACTTTGTTCTTTTTCTTTCTTTGTTATTTTTCTAATTTCTTAATACAAATACATTCTCTGTATTTCTTGTGTACAGTTCTCTCCCTATACTGTAGGTTTTGATGAGAAGGAGTCTTTTTCATTAGCTTTTCAGACAGTTTGTAATTTCTCATTTTAATTTCCTCTTTGGGCCAGTAGCAGTCTCTGAGTGTTTCCTTATTCGGTAGGTCACATTTTAATGATTTCTAATTATCAGATAATGTAGCCTATAACACTGACTTGGACAAATTTGTTAAAATTTTGTGGTTACTGATATATGTGGACATGTGAAAAAATTCCATTTGGCAGAGGAAAGGTTCTCTATATATTTATTAAACCAAGTTCCTTATTCATATTATTCAAATTTCCTGTCATTTTATACATACATACAATTTAAGTCCATTAAAAAAAGTTCTCCTTGTATTTTAATCACTCTTGTGTATTTAGTTGTTAGTTAGACGTCTGTTGGTTGTCTTCACATTCTGTCTCTCCTTATGCTACTTAGTGCTTGTAACCTTAAATTTGACCTTGTCTGATGTTAATATTACACTCATACATCTTTTCACCCACCTATTGTCACAATTTCCACCCTTTTCAATGTAAGTTTTTATTATCACTCTATGTGCCTCTTGTAAACAAGTTATCACTAGTTTTCTCTCCCTTCCTTCCAAACCCAATCTTATCACCTCTGCTTTTAATAAGAGAATGAGTTTGTCACACTTGGAATAATTGGTGAGAACATCTCTGTATTCTCTTTTATCCCCGTAAGATGACCTGTTGGAGTATTTTAACTCCCTTCTCTTTCCTCTACTCCCTGTTACTTTTATTTATTTATTTTGGGGGGGTGGGGTGGGGAGGGAGGGGAGCAGGCAGGCTACTTCTATTGGTCTTTCATTTATCTATTTTCATCTGTCTTTGTTCTTTTGGCCCACGTGGGCCTCCCATTGCGGTGGCCTCTGTTGTCGCAGAGCACCGGCTTGGTAATTGGACACATTGGTCCAGCCGCTCCGCGGCACATGGGATCTTCCCAGGCCAGGGATCGAACCGGCGCCCCTTGCACTGCAAGGTGGTGTTCTTACCCACTGGACCACCGGGAAGCCCTCCCTGTTACTTTTAAAGAAATAATTTATCATCTTTAGAGTCTGGCTTCAGAATACCTCTTTCAGTGCATGTCTCCTAATTCAAATGCCCTTATTGAACACTCATTAAAATTTGCTGATAGTCTCTCTTCATCTGTCTTAATTTTGGACCTTCCTGTCTAGATTTCTTACTTGCACTTTCTTTCTCTTTTTTCATCTCGATGCCTCTGATCTGGCTCACCAGCTGTTTTTCTGCTGTCTTTCGTGATATGTTCTCTGAATTCTTGCACATGCTTAGGTATCAGCCATTTTCTCATAGTAGCCTATAGACACGATGCCTCAATGTCTTCAAGCTATTGTTGCCGGTGAGAAGTCCAACACCGAGTCGATTGTGTTTTGTTCGCAGGCTCCATATTACATATGGGAACTTCCCGACCCAAGGATTGAACCTGGGTCTCCTGCATGGTAGGCAGACACTTTACCCTCTGAGGCATGAGAGGAGCCTGTTTTTTATAGGTGATTTGTTCTTTCTGCCTTGAAGGTTGTAATATTTTTCTTCTTCTTAGAAATCTAGAGTTTTACTAGGAAGAGCAGAGATGTCATTTCTCATGTTAACCTGGAACTTAAAGATCATTTTCAGTCTACAGAATGTACTTTTTCATCTTGGAAATTTTATTCCAAATTTAATGTTAGACTCCATATTACCTTTCCTAAACTTCTTTTGGCTTTGAATCGTCTTTTGAAGCTTCATATCTTAAGCTTATATTTGCCCTGTGATTTGAGGATTTTCTTGCTCTTTATCTTTCAGGTGACTATGTTCAGTCTCAGTAGAAACCATGCATTTTTCAACCCATCTCTTGCAGTTTTAAGTCAGGAAATAATTTTTGTTAATGTTTAACTCAAGAAAAATATTTTTTGGTGGCCCTTCCTCTCACATTTCCTTACCTGTTTTCTCAGAGCTGCCAGAGAAATCCAATTTTCTGAACTTATACTCTGTTTGGAGTGACCTTATTCTGACTCCCAGGTCCTCTAATCAATTATTACTCTTTGTCATCAGCTTGCCTGTGCCCGGGACATGTTGATAGTGTCCACCAAGGGGCAGTGGTCTCGGTGTGTAGGAGATGAAGTGGCGTCCTTCCCCTGGTCCAGCAGGGCAGAGATAGGTAAGGCCGGTGGCCAGTCTCTGGCCTCTTACCAGTTGTAGGAAAAGGGTGAACGTGGCTCCATCTGCTGGGATGGAGCTGGGGTTCGGAGAGAGAATAAATCCTAATATCCTGAGGAATCCCTTGTATGCAATGAATTAACTTCTGTGCATCTAGAATGGTTTGATGTACCATCCTAGTGAGAATTGAGGGAACAGGTATTTAAATGACCTGTTGTAGGGCTAATCCTCTAGAAAGACTAAGCCAGATGCACTCAGCACAGGTTGGTGTTGCCCTTCCCTGACGGGTGGAAGACGGGATCCCACAGATGTGCTGGGCTCAAGCTCTTCCCAGGGGCAGCGCAGTGCAGCAGCTGAATGTATGCCCAGGTTGGAGCAGAGGCCAATGACTGAACCTTCCTGTGCCCCACGCGTACTGAGCAGTGTGCTTCCATTTATGAACATAATTGCTGCCAACTGCTTTTCTTTCTCCTTCCTTACTGCCTGGTGCCTGCTTTGGCAGTGTTCTCAATCCTGTGCAGTCCAAGGTGGAGAAAGTCCCTGCGCCTTCTCACTGCTTGGAGAACCTCCAAGCAGAGGTTCATTTCTGCTTGGCCCCAGGAGCTCCTGGGTCAGGACAGGCAAGTGTCCAGGGCTGGGCTGGGTGGGGCCCAAGAGCCACCTTCTGGTTGTCATGACCTCAGAATCCCATCTATCATCAGTGTTATTGTTGTCTTTAGTAGCAGGCCTTGTGGAAGGCACCCTGCTCATTGCTTATAAGGGGCCTTGTCCTGAGGATGCTTCCTACTCTCTTGCATAGACATAGTTTGGATAAATGTGTTTAGCTGGGGAGACGGTTCTTTCTTGCAGGTGGGTGCTGTTCTCCATGTACCCAACATACCTGGAGGCTTGCTTGGGACTTGTGCATGTTCCCCCAGCTCAGGACCCACACCTGGTCATGTGATTTGTCATAGGACAGCTTAGCCGGCAGAGGGTCGACACCTATGGACTTGAAAAAAAAAAAAACAAAAACAGAGACAAATTGGTCATTGTTGTGGCAGACAATGATTTGTTTCTAGGTCACTCTTGGGTGAATGGAAAGCCAGTCCAGCAGCCTTGATGACAAGCCTGTTTGGGAACCCAATGCAGAAACCTCTGTTCTGGGTTTGTCTTCAGAGGCATAAAACTGGTGGTCAAAAACCACTTGTATCTTTTACTTAAAGACCACCCAGGTCGTCTTGGCAGAAGTCCAAACACAGGGTTTCTTTTTTTTTTTTTCGAGTCAGCTTCAGGACCTTCCCATCACTTCTCCTGTAAGGTTTAGGGGCTTCTTGAACCCTCAGCTCTTGCCCTTGCATCGTCTGAGACTGACTTGACATCATCCATCAGCACCTGTCTTTCTTTGCACAGACTCTATCTTGTATGTCATCCACCTGGAGCCTCTTGGACTTGGACTGCAGCATCAGGTGAGTCTTTTTCTACTGCTGTAACTGAAAAATACTGTTATTTTCTGAGGACAGAGCTCCCTTAGGAGCCCTGTCCACTGGAGACTGTTTTCTACTTCTTATGTAGTTTGCTAAGTTGCAAAACTGTTTTGTGTTGCCACTGTGAACTCTACTCTTTTTGGCACTGACCAAAGTCCTAGCCTCTCTTTTTGTTCCTTAAAGATACTCTGTCTTCTCTGGCACTCCCTGAGTCCTCAAGTTGGGGGCCTTCATTCAAAGCCCTGCTGTTCTCATTCCTTCTTGGTTTCAATGATCTTCTCCTCTTCCACACTGCAGCCACCATAACTTCAGTCCACCAGTATCTCGTCTTTCTGAACCTAGTTGTGGGGGTATCTTTGTCCCCATTGGTTAAAACTTCTCTAAAGAAATGTCAGTGGAGTCCCTGTCATCCTTCTTCACTGTTTGTCCTCAGCACTCCACTGAACTGTTCTAGAGCTTCATGTCAAATTCAGAAATCACTTTTTGGTCCTCCCCTAAGCTGACATTTCAGCAAGATTCCACATGTTTAACCACTCCCTTCTGGAAAGAGTTTCTTTACTCAGTCTCCTACCTGCCTAGCTTCTCTTCCTCATCCTGATTTCTAAACATTGGCATGTTCTACCTATTCATCTTGGACCTTCTCTTGGTCTACATCCTTTCCCTGAATGAGCTCATTCAGTGCATCTTCAGATAAGCCATTATATCCTGATGACTTTAGAACTCATTCCTCTGTTGATAACCACACCTTCCTATGAACCTGAGCTCTTGATGCTGCTCATTTCGGATGAATCTATTTCTTCTCCAGTCATCACCATCTCTTCAGTCTCCTTTTACTTTGTTGCTCTCGTGAAAACCTCCCTCTGCCCTGAAACCCTAAGTAGAGGCTATTTCTGTTTTTCTACCCTTCACATACCCCAGGTCCTTTGTTCATGCCTCCAGGGGCTCCAGCTGATTCCTCTCATCTGCCAGCTAGCTGGCCACGTCCCTTCATTTACCAAAGGCTTCAGGATCTGGCAGTCTTCCTCTTCACAGAGCTTCTTAACTCGTCCCAGATCCTGACACTGTTGTTTCTTGTACTTTTTCTCTCACTCTTTTAAAAACCCACTTGATGACACATGCTCCTCCAGATATCTTATTTGTCCTCCTCTTCAAACACTTCCCTAAAGTTTGGACTGCAACTGTTCTCTCCCCTTGCTGCCTAGCCTTCTCCAAATATATTTCATATTTTATTCTGACGGAGGTGGTGTGGAGCATGAGCTTGAAAACCTAACCCTCAAATCTCTTAAATTAGGAACAGGGTTTTCCATAGTCTCTATATGCTAAAGAGTAAAGACCTGGAAGGGAGAAGGTCCTGAAGAACAAACCAGGCTCTCTGTTAAAGACCAGAAGAGCTACCTACTAGGAGTGAGTCAGAGATGGAGTAAGCTTTAAGAAAGCTGCAACTCAGCCTTGATTCAACACAGTATCTGATTAAAGGGACCCACTCTCCACTCTCTCTCTTATGAGCAGAGAAAAGGATAAACCCTCTTCAGTGGATGACAGCCATGTGAGGTCTCTACAATGTTATATGGAAGGTTTGATATTCAGAAAAAATGACTAGGCATTATATGACAACAGCTTATATGACTGAAAATCATATAAAAAGATAATATAACAGACCAGGTAATCCATAAAAAGATAACAAGAAAATTATGTGCATTTAACTATATATATGTATATGGAATTAAGCAGAAATTCTAAAGTGAAAAATGTAACACCTGAAATTAAAATCTCAATAAACAGATTTTGTTAAATATACCTCAGATATAGTGGAAGACAGGACTAATAAGCTGAAAGACCATTGCTGCACATACCCAAATTGAATCACAAAGAGACAAAAAAGGGTGGAAAATATGAAAAGAGGGAAAGATGTGTGCAACACAATGGAAAGGTCTTTTTTTTTTTTTTCAGAATTCTCAAAGAGGTGAGAGAATGAGGCATCAGAATATTTCAAGAAATAATGCTTGAGAATTTTCCAATCTGATGAAAATATCAAAGACTAGAGAGAAAAAAGAGGTATGTCATCTTCAAAAGAGAGACAGTAAGACTTGACAGTTGACCTATGAAGTTACCTACCAGTGGAAGGTAACGAAATGGCGGCATCTTAGAATCAAAAGCCGATAACTGCAAATGTAGCAGCTTGTATCCAGTGAAAATATCCTTTACAGATAAAGCACAAATTTTCAAACAAACAAGAACGATGAGAATCTGTTGTCAACAGAACTGTGCTAAAGAAACCTGTTGAGTCAGAATGAAAATGATCCCAGACAAAGCTTTGTACTTCCACAAAAGAATTAAGAGGAATGAAAAAGGTAAATATGTACATCAGTATAACTGGCCATAATAGCCATGTCTTGTGGGGTTGAATTATATGTAGACTTAAAATTCATTCCTACTGTAGTGCCAAAAATAGGATGGGGTTTAGAGGAGTTAAAGTGTTCCAAGGTTCTATCATTATTAGGCAAATGAAGCAATAACTTGTATGAGACCGCACTGAGGCAAAGATGTCTGTTGTAATCTCTAGGGTGGTATTAATAATGGCAGCAATTGAAGAATGCATGGACAACCAGTAAATAGAGGGGGCAATGGAATAATAAAGATGACGAATCCAAGAAAAGGTGAAAAGAAGAAAAAAGCAACAAATAGGTAAGTCAAATAAAAAAACAGATGGTAGACATAATGATACAATTAAATAAACATGGATCAGATAATCCAAGGAAAGACCAAGATTATTGAATAGATAAAAGCCAAAATCCAAATAGGTTGGCTTTATACATGATCACCTTTTAAATATACAACACAAAGATTGAAAGAATGGAAAAAATTAGACCATGGTAACACGAATCAAAATAAATCTGATTTAGCTACACTAATGTTAGACTAAAATATACTTTGAGGCAAGAAGCTTTGCCAGAGATATAAATAAGAAAAAAGTCTTCCCCTCAGGAAGATACTGTAATTTTAAAGCAAAAATGGACAGAACTTGATAAATCTACAATTGTAGGGGCACGTTTCAACATGCCTCTCAGCAGCCGATAAACTAAACAAAAAGTCACTTAGAATATCTGAAGAATACAACGAACCAACTTGACATATAATATATTACCTAAAAAAAAACACATCCTTTCAAAGTATACATAGAGAACTTGCCGAAGTTGATAAGCTGAGTTATAAAGCAAGCTTCAATAGATTTCAAAAGATTGAAATGGTTCCAAGTACTTTCTCTGGCCAGGGAAATCAATAACAAAAAGACAGCTAAAAAATCTCCTGTCCTATTTGCCAGAAGAAACCACAGCCCAAACCCTGATTTTATACAACTTTCTCCCGACAGTGAACCTGCACCTGCGCAGCTGAGTATTCCTAGAAAAAACAAGACATGGCCCTCCTCTCTGGTCTGACTCTAATTTGTACCCCTCATCCTTAAGTGAACCCTTGCCCCTGCCCCGCGGTCCTATCACATTTCCCTGGTCAGTTCAACCTCATGTCCAGCTTTCACCTCTTTCCTTAGGCCTCCCGTCTTGGTGATAATTTTCCTTCTTCTTTTTCAAAAGCAGCCAGGAGAGAAGGTCACCCAACTACCACCAGGTATATCTCCTATTTGTACCTGTGCCTGAATACTTTCTTCCTGTTAATGATGAAAGAATGTGCTTTTACCTTAGGATGGCATCTCCACTTGTATGTCCTGGATTCCACTGACTACTGCCTACTTCGACGATAGCGAAGACCTGTAGAAGTTCCCCACGAGCGTATGCATGCTGGAATGTCACCTAGTCTAAAAGTTTCTCCTGCAGCCCTCTTCCAGCTACTCGCTCATTTTCTACTTTTACTCTTATTTACAGCAAAACCCCTCTGTACTCACCGTCTCTCCTCCCTCTGGCTCTAACTGGAACCCACCCCCTCAGGCGTGCCTTCTGCCATTATTGTCCTCGCTGTTCCTGCCAAGGTGATGTGTGTGGAACCAAATCCAAGGTGAGTGCTCAGTCTGCATGACATACAGATATTCTCAGCAACCTTTGACACCACTAACTGCCTTCAAACACTCTCTTCTTGGCTCCTAGAAAACCACCTTCTCCTTTTCTTCTTACCTTTCAGGTTAACTCCTTTTTGGCCTCTTTGGTTTCTTCTCTCATTCCTGATCTTTAAGTGGTCGGAATACTCCAGGGCTCCAACCATGGCCTCCTCTCTCTCTATACTTCTTCCATGATCTCCTCCAGGTCACTGGATTTAACACGGTCACGTGGTGATGACGCCCACATTCCTAGCTCCAGCCTACACCTCTACCTTGACTCCAGACCTATTTATGCAGCCAATTACTTAACATTTTTATAGGTATAGATTATATATAGAATAGCAGCTGCAGCTTTAACAGATCTAAGGCTGAATGACTAATTTCCCCCTGGATCTGCTTCATTGCCTGCTGTGCTTACAGTTTCTACCAGAGTGTATTAGTTTCCTATTGCTGCAGCAACAGTGCCATTAACTTGGTGGCGGAAAACAATACAAATTTATTCCCTTACAGTTCTTGAGGCCAGAAGTCCAAAATGAATTTCACAGGCAGAATAAATACGTCTGCAAGGAAGTGCTCCCTCTAGAGGCTCTGGGGGAGAATGTATTTCTTTGGCTTATGGCCTTTCCCTCCCATCTTAAAGCCAATATTGTAGCAAATCTGCTTTAGTCCTTAAACAGTCTCCTCCTCCTATGTTGTGACGTTTACTCCTGCCTGTCTCTTATGAGGATACTTGTGTTTGCACTTAGGGCTCACCCGGATCATCAAGGATAATTCCGTTTAAAAATCCTTAATTTGAACAAAAATGTTTACAATTTGGAGGGAAACACTAAAGACCCTAAATAGCCAAAGCAATCTTAAGAGCAGTGGAGCTGGAGGAAGCAGGTTCCCTGACTTCAGACTATACTACAAAGCTACAAACAGTATGTACTGGCACAAAAACAGAAATACAGATCAAAGGAACAGGACAGAAACCCCAGAAATAAACTCATGCACCTATGGTCACCTACTCTTTGACAAAGGAGGCAAGGCTATACAATAAAAGACAGTCTCTTCAATAAGTGGTGCTGGGAAAACTGGACAGCTATGTGGAGAAGAATAAAATTAGAACTTTAACACCATACACAAATTCAAAGATTCAAATGTAAGATTGAATACTATAGAACTCTTAGAACACTGCCATAAATTGAAGCAAGATCTTTTTTGCTCTACCTCCTAGAGTAATGGAAATAAAAATAAACAAATGGGACCTAATTAAACTCAAAAGCTTTTGCACAGCAAAGGAAATGATAAAATGAAAAGACAACCCAAAGAATGGGAGAAAATATATGCAAACAAAGCAATAAGCAAGGGATTAATCTAAAAAATATACAAAGAGCTCATGCAGCTCAATATCAAAAAATATACAGGAGACCTAAATAGACATTTCTTCAAAGACATACAGATGGCCAAGAAGCACATGAAAAGTTGGTCGAGATCACTAATTATTAGACGAATGGAAATCAAAACTGCAATGAGGCATCATCTTACACTAGTCAGAATGACTCATCAAAATATCTACAAACGGGGCTTCCCTGGTGGTCCAGTGGGTAAAGAGTCCACCTTGCAGCGCAAGGGGCAAGGGTTCAATCCCTGGCCCAGGAAGATCCCACGTGCCACAGAATGGCTGGACGGGTATGTCCAATTACCAGCCGGTGCTCTGTGATGAGGGAGGCCACTGTGGTGGGAGGCCCACACAGGCCAAAGAACAAAGATGGATGAAAATAAAAAACCAATAAAGGAGGCCAAAATCTGAAAAAAAAAAAAAGTGTCTACAAACAATAAATGTTGGAGAGGGAAAAAAGGGAACCCTCCTGTGCCATTGGGGGAGATGTAAATTGGTATAACTACTATGAAGAACAGTATGGAGGTTCCTTAAAAATCTAAATACAGAATCCCATATAATCTAGCAATCCTACTCCTCAGCAAGTATCTGGATAAAACCATAATTTGAAAAGATACACATCCAATGTTACCTGTAGTATTACTTACAGTAACGAAGACATGGAATCAGCCTAAGTGTCCATGGACAGATGAATGAATAAAGATGTAGTATATTACTCAGCCATAAAAAAGAATGAAATAATGCCATTTGCAGCAACATGGATGGACCTGGAGATCATCATACTAAGCAGAGAAAAACAAGTCTCATGGGATTGCTTATATGTGGAGTCTAATGCAAATGAACTTACTACAAAGCAGAAATAGAATTCACAGATGTAGAAAACAAACCATGGCTACCGGGGGGGAACAGGGGTGGGATAAACTGAGAGACTAGGATTCAAGAGTGTTAACTAATATATAAAATAGATAATTATCAAGGACCTACTGTATAGCATGGGCAGCTCTACTCAGTAGTCCATAATGACCACTATAGGCAAAGAATCTTAAAAAAAAAAAGTATTTATCTGTATGTATAACTGATGCACTTTGCTGTACTCCTGAAACTAATACAACATTGTAAATCAACTATTGTCCAATAAAAAGTATTCAAAATCCTTAATCACACCTGTAAAGTCCCTTTTGCCATATAAGGCAACATTCATCGGTTCTGGGAATTAGGATGTCCCTATCTTGAGGGCCATTATTTCGCCACCACACACATTATCATTCTACTGTTGCTTAAATTATAATTCCTTTCTCTCAAATCTTACATTCCAACAAGCAGAAAATCTTCTGGGCTCCACATTTAAAATATAGCCAGACTTTGATAACTTCTTACCACCTCCACTGCTGTCTTCCTCCCTCGCCTGGAGTATTTCAGTGACCAGTCTCTGTTCGATCTTCCAGTCTGAGCAGGAGATTGAATCTTTACAAATGCCAGATTATGTCACTCCTCTGATTAAGACTTGCATTGCTTTCTACCTCTCTAGTCTTAGTTTGTCTCTGACTTTGCCGCATTCCACTCTCCCCCGCGTGGCTATGCTCCAAAGCGGGAATCCCACTTGGCCTTGAGATCTCAGATTCTGTTCACCTTGTGAGGGAGGGCTACTAACAATCTTCCAGTTCCTCTGTTTTAACCTGAAAATAGCTCTCACCATCTAGAGCTCCCTCGAGTTCTGTTATATGGCCTATCTCCCCAGCTAGAATAGAATTTTTTCAGGACTTGCTCATTCATGGCTCTTTTCCAAGCACCTAAAGTTCGGCACATAGTAGGCAATACATACTTCATGAAAAATGCACATGAATCTTCTTTGCTTCCCTCCACTGGCCTGACCACCTCTCCTAGGAGCTGGGAAGTATGCAGAGAACAGAGGAGGATGTGGTAGGCTGTGCCACAGAGCTGGAAGTCTCCCCTCCCTCAGAGAGCTGTACCTGGAGGACTTTCTGCGCCTGCACGTCGACCACGAGGACTCTGCTCAGCGTGGGCTGGGCCACATAGATGTAGCGGTGCCTGACGTTGACTGCTGATGCCCACTGGCAAGGCTGGGTGGTGCCCCCGTCCCTTTGAGGACAGATTTCTTCCTGTAAAGGAGACATATGTCCTTTTAATTCCCTGTTGCCCCACCATTGCTGGGTTCCCCTCCCTTCACCCTTCTTTGTCCCTTTCTTAGAATTCCTTGCCTCTGAGGGAGCACGGCAGGCACACCCTCTCTCATCACTGTGCGTGAAGACTTTCACTCCACGTTCCGTTCATCTTTCACCTCCTCACGCTCCCCCTGAGGCTGTAACTCCCTTTCCCGGTCTCAGTCAGCAGCTGGGAGATCTGTGTGCTTCCACTCTGGGGAGCAACCATTTCCCTCTGCTCATCCCCTTCCATCACATAAACAACTCTGTAGATGACCAGACTCCCACAGGCGTCCCCTACACACTCTCTGGGCCTCCTCACCTCTCACACACTCCTCCGTCCTCTGGCACTCGTCCTCAGCACAGAGCTGGCGTTGTTCTCACCAAACCCTCCGCTGACTTCTCAGTTATTACATTCAAGCTCTGCCATCATTTTACTTGAACTTAGGGCATCATTGGCAACTGTGCTGACTATTCTTTGGCTGTCTTCCCTCCATCCTCCCCAGTGTCTGATCCTTCTCTGTTGCTCAGTCCTGCTCTGTTCACTGATCTCCAGAGGCCAGAATGCTCAAGGGTCACTACTGGATGACTTCTCTAAAATCTACTCCCTTTGCTAATCATTGTTAATCCACACCTATGACTTTAAATACAGTCTATGTGCTTACAGCTCCCAAATTCATATCTTTAGCTTGGCCTTCTCTGAACTCCAGACTTAGGAAGTAGGTATTTAATGTACATCTCAAATTTATATGTCCAAAATCAGCTCTGAGCTTTGCTTCCCAGTCTTGCTCATTCCATTCAAAATGGAAGCTCCCTTATTGTAATTCCTAAAGAAAACTCTTTGAGGTCATCTTTGACTCTGCTGTCTCTCCCCACACCCTCAGCTTTCATCCAATGAGTCAACCATCATTTCAATGTTACCATCAAAAATATGTTCAGAATTAAACTTTTTGACTACTTCCAGCTCTGTCTCCTGGCTCAAGCCACTTCTGTCCCTCAAGTGACTGCTACAGTGTCCAGACTGTGCTCCCGATCCCACCCTGGCCTCCCCTGACCAATACCTGACTCACAGATCACAGGGATCACTGTCAAATACAAGTCTGATCAACACACTTCACCACAATGACACTCTTTCTTGCTCAGAACAGGGTCCAAGTCTTTCTCGAAGCCAACACACCCCTGAACACTCTGGTTCCTGGAACTCCTCTGACCTGTCTCTAGCTTTCTCCCTTTCCCACCCATCCTGTGCACACATGTGCTGGTGTCTTCTGCACCAGGCCAAACTCCTGCACCAGGGCCCGAGCTCTGGCTTTCCCCAGATGTCTACCTGGTTTATTTACAGGTCCTTCAGGTGACATGTCAGCTTACATGTCAGCTTCTTAAGATGCCCTCTCTGGCCTCACCCAGCTTGGCAGCCTGGTGTCCCCAGTCCCTCACCTTGGCTGCATTTCTCACCAACCACTCAAACGTCTGCATTTGTTTGTCTACCTCTTTTTAGTTTTTCTTTTTCCAATCGATTGTAAGCTCATCAAAGCAGGCTTTTTGTTGGGCTCACTGCTTTATTCTTAGCACCTACTGAAGGACCTGGCACAGAATTGGTGCTTGAAATATGTAATAATCTTTAATAGTACAAGGTAACATACTATAGTTTAATGACTAAATGAGAGAAAAAGGGAGCTTCTTTCCCCTTGTCCTTCATGATACACGCTCTCATGTTTTTCGTCATGACTCTTGCCCAACGCTGTCTCAACCCGTGTGTCAACCTCAGGGCTCTGTGCCAAGTGCCCAACTCCAGTCACTCACATGCACCCTCGGGGGTCTCGTCTCCTGTCTTGGCTTTCATCGGTACTCCCATGCTGAGGCTCCCAGACCTGTGTCTTGAGCTCAGAACTACCCTCCCCAGTTCTCACATAGGTTCTCTACAGTCATCTCATACTCAACCACCCACACGTGAGCTGGTCCTCACCTCCATTCCTGCTCTTCCTCTGGGTCCCCATTGGCATCTGGGGAGCCGAGTCCAAAGCAGGAACACCATATTGGATGCTTCTCCTACACAACTCATTGTGAATTGGTCCCTGAGGACTACAGATTGCCTCCTAAATCTCAGAGTTCTACATTCTCGCTCGGGCCCCATTTCTTTCCTAACGGTGTGTGATAGCTTTGAAACAGGTCTTTCTTCTTTACACTTCACTCTCTGTCATCGCATTTCATCCTCACATGCCTGCGTGTGTGCATGCTAAATTGCTTCAGTCGTGTTTGACTCTGCAATCCCGTGGCCTGTAGCCGGCAGGGCTCCTCTGTCCATGGGATTCTCAAGGCAAGAATACTGGAGTGGGTTGTCATGCCTTCCTCCAGGGGATCTTCTTGACCTAGTGATGAACCCACGTCTTCTGTGTCCTGCATTGGCAGGTGGTTCTTTACCATTAGGCCACCTGGGAAGCCCTTAATTCTCACAATAGCCTCAATTTGCCTATGAGAAAATGGAGGTTTAGAGGGGTTAGGCAACTTTTCTAAAGCCACATAGCCTGCTGAGTGATGGAGGTGGGGTCTGAAGTCACTCAGACAGATTCTGCTCTACAGCCTGTGGCCTTAGCTATCATTCCTGCTGCTTCTTGCTGGGCACAGTGGACTCTCATCCAGCAGACAGGCCAGAGACGGGATGCATCAACCTCCAACTCACTCAGCACTTGAGAAAGAGAATCAGTTCTTCGTAAGCCTCCTGGGAGGTTCTGGGCATTTTCTGGAGTGATGCTTGAAATATGTAATAATCTTTAATAGTACAAGGTAACATACTATAGTTTAATGACTAAATGAGAGAAAAAGGGAGCTTCTTTCCCCTTGTCCTTCATGATACACGCTCTCATGTTTTTCGTCATGACTCTTGCCCAACGCTGTCTCAACCCGTGTGTCAACCTCAGGGCTCTGTGCCAAGTGCCCAACTCCAGTCACTCACATGCACCCTCGGGGGTCTCGTCTCCTGTCTTGGCTTTCATCGGTACTCCCATGCTGAGGCTCCCAGACCTGTGTCTTGAGCTCAGAACTACCCTCCCCAGTTCTCACATAGGTTCTCTACAGTCATCTCATACTCAACCACCCACACGTGAGCTGGTCCTCACCTCCATTCCTGCTCTTCCTCTGGGTCCCCATTGGCATCTGGGGAGCCGAGTCCAAAGCAGGAACACCATATTGGATGCTTCTCCTACACAACTCATTGTGAATTGGTCCCTGAGGACTACAGATTGCCTCCTAAATCTCAGAGTTCTACATTCTCGCTCGGGCCCCATTTCTTTCCTAACGGTGTGTGATAGCTTTGAAACAGGTCTTTCTTCTTTTACACTTCACTCTCTGTCATCGCATTTCATCCTCACATGCCTGCGTGTGTGCATGCTAAATTGCTTCAGTCGTGTTTGACTCTGCAATCCCGTGGCCTGTAGCCGGCAGGGCTCCTCTGTCCATGGGATTCTCAAGGCAAGAATACTGGAGTGGGTTGTCATGCCTTCCTCCAGGGGATCTTCTTGACCTAGTGATGAACCCACGTCTTCTGTGTCCTGCATTGGCAGGTGGTTCTTTACCATTAGGCCACCTGGGAAGCCCTTAATTCTCACAATAGCCTCAATTTGCCTATGAGAAAATGGAGGTTTAGAGGGGTTAGGCAACTTTTCTAAAGCCACATAGCCTGCTGAGTGATGGAGGTGGGGTCTGAAGTCACTCAGACAGATTCTGCTCTACAGCCTGTGGCCTTAGCTATCATTCCTGCTGCTTCTTGCTGGGCACAGTGGACTCTCATCCAGCAGACAGGCCAGAGACGGGATGCATCAACCTCCAACTCACTCAGCACTTGAGAAAGAGAATCAGTTCTTCGTAAGCCTCCTGGGAGGTTCTGGGCATTTTCTGGAGTGATAAAACTGTTCTTTGGGACTGTTCCATAGCTCACGGAGGTCTTAGGTTGTCTGAAATGACACAGGGCCTCTCTTACTGTGTCTTGTTCTAGTTTCCTTGGAAAATTGAGCCCTGGTTAGGATTTGAGAGATTTCCCCTGCAAGCTACAGGTTAGGTTGTTGCAAATATATAAGAAGTTAGTACCAATAGGATGGGTTGCAATTATTCAAACCTAACTGCTAGAAATGAACTAGAATCACTCTTTCTAGAGGGCTTCCCTAGTGGCTCATTGGTAAAGAACCTGCCTGCCAATGCAGCAGTCGTTGGTTCGATCTCTGGAGAAGATCCCCTGGAGAAGGAAATGACAACCTGCTCCAGTATTCTTGCTCAGGAAATCCCATGGTCAGAGGAGCCTGGCAGGCTATAGTCCACGGGTTGCAAAGTGTTGGATACAACTTAGTGTCTAAACAACAACTCTTTCTGGATAGTTTCGTGGCTACTACATGGAGGGAAAACTTGTCAGAGTTAACACTTTGAAACATGAATAATTCAAATGAAATAGCCTAGAAAACAGCTGTTTCCAAATTGCACAGGTAAAAATGCAACACACTGAAATACACCCAAGACCAGCACAACAATGCAACAAACTTGCCTTAGGAACGTGCCTGGGCCAAGCCCCTCACTATGCCCTGGTTTATCCACTCTATGTCCTCGAGGAGAGGGCCTGTGGGGGCTCTTAGATGACTCTTGGATTAATGCCATACTTCAACCCTCAAGTAGCCAGGGATTAGCCAGGTCAGACCACAACCAAGAAACCACCAACACAAGGCCAAGTGGAACCCCAGTGGGAGGGATAGAGCCGTGGGGCGGGAAGGAAGGGGGAGGCCCAGCCCTGGGGCCGCCTCCTGACAGCCAGGTGGTGAGGGCCAGAAGGGTTTTTCTGGACCAGCTGCCTGCAGTCCTCTCTCCTGCCTTGGCCCCTTGCATGCCACAATGCCACTCTCTACCTGGCCACTCAGGTGTCTACAGCAGCTCTCAGGCTTGGGCCATTCATATGTTCCGTGTATTCTCCCCATTCCCTGGGGCCCACTGAGGCCCTCCAAGCTCAAAAATTTACTCGATGCTTCCCATTCTCACCACCACTGGCTTAACCCAGGCTCCCACTCTCAACTGGCTAATCACAGCAGCCTCTTCACCCACTGCTGCGTTTGGAGTGCAGCCCCTCTGATCCTCACCCCCCACGAGGCCCTGTGTTCCAAAGCACCCTGATGCTGGCCATCTTTCCCTTGAAGTCCTTTGGTGCTTCCCCCTAGGTTTCCTCAGCCTTGACCCTTGCCTACTGTCATCCTCAATCTTAGGCCTGTCCCACATTCATTCGTCCCTCCAGGCCTATGGAATGTCTGCGGTTCCCTGAACGTGACCTGATGTTTTGTCTCTGTGCTTCATGTTCATGACGTTTCCTCCTGACATCCCTCACCAAGTCCTACCTGTTCTTTACAACCAAGCCCAGGCGTCACCCGCCCCAGGAGCTGTCTCTGACTTTGTCCCCCATTGGTCCAGAGAGGCCTCTCTCTTCAGTGCGGTCATGCTCCTTACACCTCTTTCTAGCAGCGCCTGCTCGGCCACTGTCTGTTCACGGTACTGTTTCTGTCATTTGACTGTCCACTTGCAGAGGCCAGGAACCCATCTGGCCTCCCCTTGGGCTCAGTGCATGGGAGGGGCCCTTGGAGGAAGGAGTAAGCTTCAGCCTCTTATGTTACTTCCTTAACTTTGAACCACATCATCTGGAATGACATTACATGTAGCAAAACGGAATTTAAGAAGCCCGGTGAAAGGCCGCCTCTCAGGACATGGTGTGAGATGCGGATGTGCCTCAGGCACAGACACTTACGTAGCTCATGAAGATCTTCTCCATGGGCTTGAGGTGCCTCTGGATCTCACAGTCCGCGGGGTGCAGGATGACGATGCCATCGTCGGAGAAGATGTAGAACATGTTTCCCACGCTGAGGCCTGCGGGGAGCAAGCACAGTCGTGGTTATGCCCTTCTGAGCAGCTGGTCCCCAGGCAGGCTCACGGGCCAGGTTGGGCACAGAGGAAACCTGCAGTCTGGCCGCCGCTGGCACAGGCAGGAGTGCAAGGCCTGGTCCAGGTGGGCTGGGGCAGGATGGGCAGGCGGTGCGTGGGGAGGAAGAGCCCAAGGGCTGCCAACCAACATGTGCGTCCAGGGCCCTCCCACCCCCAGGCGTGCCTCCCAGACACACGCACCTGCCCCAGGTCATCCGGGGCTGGCCGCCAACATGAGTTTTCAAATACATGACAGCTCTGGCTTTGATGTACATTTGACCTTTCCTAAGGGCTTCCCCGGTGGCTCAGATGGTCAAGAATCAGTCTGCAGTGGGGGAGACGGGGGCTCAATCCCTGGACCAGGAAGATCTCCAGGAGTAGGAAATAGCAACCCACTTCAGAATTCTTGCCTGGAACATTCCATGGGCATAGGAGTCTGGGCACTACAGTCTACGGGGCCACAAGAGTTGGACATGACTGAGTGCATATATATCCTGAAAGGCAAAGTCTCCCTTGGTCCTTGTCAACTAGGCAAATCAGAATGGATCAGGTGGTGCCAAACAATAGGTAAAGGTTTTCATGTACATAACTGCCACCTGGAATGTGGGCCTAAGAGTGCTGAGGCAGGCATTCTTCTGTCCAAACCTGTCCTCTGTGCCCGGGAACATTTCCTTCAGGATGGTTTGCTCCAGGGACTTCCTTGGTGGCACAGTGGATAGGAATCTACCTGCTAATACAGGGACAGGGGCATCTCTGGCACGTCGTTCACGTACTGTTTCTGTCATTTGACTGTCCACTTGCAGAGGCCAGGAACCCATCTGGCCTCCCCTTGGGCTCAGTGCATGGGAGGGGCCCTTGGAGGAAGGAGTAAGCTTCAGCCTCTTATGTTACTTCCTTAACTTTGAACCACATCATCTGGAATGACATTACATGTAGCAAAACGGAATTTAAGAAGCCCGGTGAAAGGCCGCCTCTCAGGACATGGTGTGAGATGCGGATGTGCCTCAGGCACAGACACTTACGTAGCTCATGAAGATCTTCTCCATGGGCTTGAGGTGCCTCTGGATCTCACAGTCCGCGGGGTGCAGGATGACGATGCCATCGTCGGAGAAGATGTAGAACATGTTTCCCACGCTGAGGCCTGCGGGGAGCAAGCACAGTCGTGGTTATGCCCTTCTGAGCAGCTGGTCCCCAGGCAGGCTCACGGGCCAGGTTGGGCACAGAGGAAACCTGCAGTCTGGCCGCCGCTGGCACAGGCAGGAGTGCAAGGCCTGGTCCAGGTGGGCTGGGGCAGGATGGGCAGGCGGTGCGTGGGAGGAAGAGCCCAAGGGCTGCCAACCAACATGTGCGTCCAGGGCCCTCCCACCCCCAGGCGTGCCTCCCAGACACACGCACCTGCCCCAGGTCATCCGGGGCTGGCCGCCAACATGAGTTTTCAAATACATGACAGCTCTGGCTTTGATGTACATTTGACCTTTCCTAAGGGCTTCCCCGGTGGCTCAGATGGTCAAGAATCAGTCTGCAGTGGGGGAGACGGGGGCTCAATCCCTGGACCAGGAAGATCTCCAGGAGTAGGAAATAGCAACCCACTTCAGAATTCTTGCCTGGAACATTCCATGGGCATAGGAGTCTGGGCACTACAGTCTACGGGGCCACAAGAGTTGGACATGACTGAGTGCATATATATCCTGAAAGGCAAAGTCTCCCTTGGTCCTTGTCAACTAGGCAAATCAGAATGGATCAGGTGGTGCCAAACAATAGGTAAAGGTTTTCATGTACATAACTGCCACCTGGAATGTGGGCCTAAGAGTGCTGAGGCAGGCATTCTTCTGTCCAAACCTGTCCTCTGTGCCCGGGAACATTTCCTTCAGGATGGTTTGCTCCAGGGACTTCCTTGGTGGCACAGTGGATAGGAATCTACCTGCTAATACAGGGGACAGGGGTTCAATCTCTGGTCTGGGAAGATCCCACATGCCCCGGAGTAGCTACTGAAGCCCATGTGCCCTAGTGCCCATGCTCTGCAACAAGAGAAGCCACCCAATGAGAGACCTGTACACCACAACTAGACAGCAGCCCCTGTTCTCAGCAGCCAGAGAAAGCCCAAGTGCAGTAATGAAGACCCAGGGGAGCCAAAAATAAACAAATAAATCTTAACAAAAAAAGACAGTTTGTTCCAACCTCTGGTGACAGAACCCACAGCCTGATCAGGCCAGCTGCCTGCACCATCACCCCAGGCCAGGGCCGTGGCCATCTGCGGAGAAATCTCCATAGACCAGCAGAGAAGGGGCGTTGGGGACCAGCTAATTCAGCCTTCTTATTTTAGAGACAAAAAACTGAGGTCCAAGATGAGGAGGGGCTTGGCTGAGGCCACAGGCCCATGTGCCAGAACAGGGGTTAGACCTGAGCCCCGCCCTGGGCTCTGTTCCTTCACCCTGCTGTCCATACAAGGTCATCATGGCACAGGGCTGGGTAAGGTGTAGAGTTTTCCCTTGTCTCCCCGCCTTGCCTCCTTCTCGTCTTTGCTTTTGAAGGTAAAATACTGAAAAGAATACAACGGATTCTAAGAGCATTACCTATGTGAAAAATTCTTGCCTAGCATGCTAAGAAAACCAGTGTACTGACTTAATCAACTATCGAGGTAAGTTTTTAGTGAGTTAGAGAACAATGAAACAGGCAAGTAGGAATCCCTGTTTCACTTGCGTATGGTGGCTCTGGCGGTCATTTCCACCAGAGCCTGTGGCTCCCAGTGTGGACAGAGGTCCCCGACTCCACAACATGGCGTCACACGCCTCTGGTTCTGTGCTGAGACGAGAGCTCCTGCCACAACAAGCAGCTAGAGTCCAGCCTGTCCGGAGCTGGGGACGCCTGGGAGCACTCTGTATAGGTCCCAGCGGGAATTCTGGGTGCAGGGCAGCCTCTCCCAAGGGCCAGACAAAGCCTCACAAGCCACACAGCAGCTAGGGTATGGAGGTGGGTATACAATCTTATCTTGTTCCCAGTAGGACTTTCTCTTCTGTCCACTGTCATCTGGCAAGCTTCTGTCACTCAAATCTAGGGGCCAGAGAGGGGTCAAAGTCCCTGCAAAGCCACAGACCCCATGACAGCCTCCAGAGGCTCTTGGCAAACCAGTGGCTGGAAGCACCACCATGAGACTGAACGCTTCGCAGCCCCCACGTGGGGCTTGCAGCTCTGTCTACACTGCAGGCTGAGCATCGGGCCTTGTCACAGTGGGCAGTGCAGCGCGAGGCTCAACCAGGCCTGGCTCCACAAATAACTGGCTTCGTAGGGGAGCCGGCCTCAGGAGCTAGCACCTGGAGGTTCTGACCATGGTGAGCTTAACCAAGGGACACAGGGGAGGATTCTCTGCCTCTGCATGCCCATCGCCTCACTGCTCCGGTTCAGAGGGGAGAGCGCCCGGCCGACCTCTTTGCTTTCATTCGGGTATCCCCGCTGCCGCTGGGCCTGGCGTGCGAGCAGGGAAGGCCATGGGCAGCTAGCTGTCAAGGTGTGATGGAGTCTGGTCAGTGCTGGGTAGCAGCACCCGCCAGTCCTGAGCCCCGAGGCAGCTGTGGGCCTTCAGTCGGCCTCCGGGCCTCCAGAGCTGCATTCAACCCTTTCCATCCAGGGCTTCCTTCTGCAGGTCTCCACTTCAGAGACTTGTAAACCCTCCTTACAAAACACTTTTTAAAAGATCCAGAGCCAAAGCTCTCTGTGTGCACGCGGCCTAGCTAGGCAGAGGCGGTGTCAAGGGACTGCTGTCCCTGATTAGCAGCTGCGGCTATGACTTTCCTCCTGAGGCTCCCTGAAGCCTACTGGCAGCAATCCCTCATTTTTCGGGCTCTGCCTTTTGTTTCGTTCCCGGACTGACTGTGCACATTAGTGCCTGAAACTAACGTTGCACGCACAGGCTAGACTGCAGGTATCAGCCTGTGAAGTGCTTAAGGAAATTTTAAGGAAGGAGTAGCCTGCCCGGGCACGCCTGGGAGCACTCTGTATAGGTCCCAGCGGAATTCTGGGTGCAGGGCAGCCTCTCCCAAGGGCCAGACAAAGCCTCACAAGCCACACAGCAGCTAGGGTATGGAGGTGGGTATACAATCTTATCTTGTTCCCAGTAGGACTTTCTCTTCTGTCCACTGTCATCTGGCAAGCTTCTGTCACTCAAATCTAGGGGCCAGAGAGGGGTCAAAGTCCCTGCAAAGCCACAGACCCCATGACAGCCTCCAGAGGCTCTTGGCAAACCAGTGGCTGGAAGCACCACCATGAGACTGAACGCTTCGCAGCCCCCACGTGGGGCTTGCAGCTCTGTCTACACTGCAGGCTGAGCATCGGGCCTTGTCACAGTGGGCAGTGCAGCGCGAGGCTCAACCAGGCCTGGCTCCACAAATAACTGGCTTCGTAGGGGAGCCGGCCTCAGGAGCTAGCACCTGGAGGTTCTGACCATGGTGAGCTTAACCAAGGGACACAGGGGAGGATTCTCTGCCTCTGCATGCCCATCGCCTCACTGCTCCGGTTCAGAGGGGAGAGCGCCCGGCCGACCTCTTTGCTTTCATTCGGGTATCCCCGCTGCCGCTGGGCCTGGCGTGCGAGCAGGGAAGGCCATGGGCAGCTAGCTGTCAAGGTGTGATGGAGTCTGGTCAGTGCTGGGTAGCAGCACCCGCCAGTCCTGAGCCCCGAGGCAGCTGTGGGCCTTCAGTCGGCCTCCGGGCCTCCAGAGCTGCATTCAACCCTTTCCATCCAGGGCTTCCTTCTGCAGGTCTCCACTTCAGAGACTTGTAAACCCTCCTTACAAAACACTTTTTAAAAGATCCAGAGCCAAAGCTCTCTGTGTGCACGGCGGCCTAGCTAGGCAGAGGCGGTGTCAAGGGACTGCTGTCCCTGATTAGCAGCTGCGGCTATGACTTTCCTCCTGAGGCTCCCTGAAGCCTACTGGCAGCAATCCCTCATTTTTCGGGCTCTGCCTTTTGTTTCGTTCCCGGACTGACTGTGCACATTAGTGCCTGACAGTCGAGAAATTACTCTAAGAGCGTGTATGCACGCACAGGCTAGACTGCAGGTATCAGCCTGTGAAGTGCTTAAGGGAGAAATAAGGGGAAATGGTTTTTAAGGAAGGAGATTTAGTGCTTAACCCCAGATCGCATGGTGCTTTCTCCTGCTGCTCACGCTCCCTCTGTCCACCAGGCTGGAGGTTAAGTCACCTCCGGTGATCTGGACTCTTCGGTGTGTCGGGGGGCAGTTCAGAGGGAGGGTGAGAGTCCACAAGTGCACTTGACCCCCTCCACAGTGACTCAGGCTCTTTAACCCAGAGCCCACACATGTCTGCTATTTTTTGAAGCATATTATTAGACCCTTCTTGATATACAAAAATGGTTATTTTATTTTTTTGGCCACATGGCTTGTAGGCTCCTTGTTCCCTGACCAGGGTTGAACCTGGGCCCAGTGATAATCGTCTACGGCCTGACCTAACATATAAAGACAGTTGGATATATACACTTTTAAAAACCCCATTCGTTTAGAAATATACATGTAAATCTACATTTACAAAAATCATGGTAGCTTTTTCCTTCAGCATTTTCCTCAAAGGATCACCAAACCTCAGCACCAACATCAGTTATGAGAAAAAAGTTAAAGGTCCAGCTCTGACCAGGACCCTTGTCAAGAATTCTGCTTCAGGGGAGGTTTCAAAATAGCTTTAAATGGAAACCTTTGCTTTTAAAATTCTCATAGTTGAATGTCCATAAGACACTTATGCTCATGGGTACTCAGTTGTGTCTGACTCTTTGCAACACCACGGACTGTAGCTTGCAAGGCTCCTCTGTCCGTGGAATTTTCCAGGCAAGAATCCTGGAGTGGGTTGCCATTTCTCACTCCAGGGGATCTTCCCGACCCAGGGATTGAACATGTGCCTCTTGTGTCTCCTGCATGGGCAGGTGGATTCTTTACCACTGTGCCATTTGGGAAGCCTATGAAAGACACTAGTAGGTTTAAATCTGCCTCAAGAGTGGCGCTTGAGGGCTTCCCTGGTGGTCCAGTGGGTAAGGACACCGCCTTGCAGTGCAAGGGGCACCGGTTCAATCCCTGGCCTGGGAAGATCCCACGTGCCGCGGAGCAGCTGGACCGATGTGTCCAATCACCGAGCCGGAGCTCTGGAGCGCATGCGCCCAGAGCTGGTGCTTTGCAACAAGAGAGGCCACCGCGATGGGAGGCCCACATGGGCCAGAGAACAAAGATGGATGAAAATGGATGAATGAAAAACCTATAGAAGTGGCCCGCCTGCTCCCCTCCCTCCCCACCCCACACCCACCAAAAAAAAAGAACAAAGATGGATGAAAATAGACAAATGAAAGACCAATAGAAGTAGCCCACCTGCTCCCCTCCCTCCCCACCTCACCCCCCAAAATAAATAAATAAATCTTTAAAAAAAAAGAATGGCTCTTGAGTTTGACATGGACTTCCCCTATCTGACTGAACCCACGGGCTGCACTAGGGAGACTGCTTGATATCTGGCTCATGAAAAGATGGTGTATGGAAAGATGAAGTATTATGGAGCTATAACATACACACGTGATCGTACACACGACACAAAACCAGTAAGATTGATACCTTCTTCTCGCCACAGAATGTTTGCAACTACAGCACCGGAGAATGATGAAAGCAGGAAGATGATTAAAAGAAGGAAAGGAAAAAGAAAGCAACGTCAGAACCTTCCCTGTAGAGATTCAGTTCATGAAAACATTGGTATCTAGTTCATCATATATAGAACGTGCACCCACTCCCCTGGCAATCCTGAGGGGGGAAGCTGGACATGAACAAATGCTTCCAGGGCTCAGGACCTTTTTGGTTACCAGTGAATCAGGCCCTAGAAACACAGAAACTAATGGGATTCTCCTTTTCTATAGACAAACAGCAAGCAACATCCCTCCCAGACTTCTAGGATGACTTCCAGGAGCATGCTGATATCCTGCTAGGATTAGGAAGATCATCAGCAACAGTTCTGATTTTCTCCCTTGATATTAAAGACTCAGTTCAGAGTCTTTGATCAGGGAAAGAGATCATGGCTGACACCTATGTCCATGAAATCACCCCTGCAGACCCTCTTGGGAAGCAGTGGCTACAAGGAAGAGCCTCCTTAGCACCCCAGGTGGGCAACAATCCCTGGAGGAAAGGAATGGGTGCAGGCCAGTGCAGGCTAGTTCCTGGGTCGTGGGAGGGCAGCAGCAGCTGGTGTGGGTGGCTAGCAGGAGTAATCTTGGGGATGAGGGACAGAGCCAGCAGAGGCAGAACTGGAGTGAGATAGGATAGGCGGCTTCCTTGTGGTCCTAGGCTCTGTCTGCTGTCTAGGGAGTTTTCCTGTCTACGTTCTCAGAGTTGTCTAGGTTTCAGAGAAGGTCTAATCATCTCTGGCCACCCTCCATCCCAGGATACATATAAGGATGTGAGGTTTTGCCCTGTCTCCAGGGGCTCATGGTTGGTGACTGTGGCCCCTGCCACCCAACACCCCCCAACCAACTCAGTGAGCTCAAAGGCAAGTGTGGACTCACGCGTCTTTCTCTCCGAGTCTTCAATGAAGAGAGAGGAAATATCTTCGTCCACGCCGACTTCATTTTTGGCAATGCAGGTATATGCCCCTGTGTCTTCATACCGAACACTGCTGATGTGGAGCTCACTCCCATTGGCTGCAGAAAGAAAACAGCTTGGGATGGCCTGTTCAGCTGGGACCTCCACCTCTTTCCCCACTTCTCTGTCCTATTGAGAGCACTGAAGCTAAAAGCACAGCCCCTTGGCAGACTTAGATACGCCCTTATATGTGCCCAGGAAGGGCTGGAACAGCAGGACCGAACTGCACGTGACCTGGGACATGCTTGATAGCATCTCATCACTGTGCTCAGAAAGATTTGTGTGAGCCCAGAGAGGAGCAAAACTGGGAGAGACATTTGTTTGTTCCTCAAACATCTGACATATCAACAGGCCTCTCCTCTTACTTCCATTCCTAGGGAGAGGGTCAGCTTGAACTTGATGGCGGTGATGGCACAGAGACACGAAGGGAGGATTCTTACCTAAAAGGGAGAGCTGCTTTGACATCTGGCTTGAGACATCCATGCCATTTTTTAGCCAAGTGATTCTGGGCATAGGAATGCCTTCTGCGTGACACCGCAGGCTGGCCGCCACCCCAGGCTCCTGCGCCTGGGTCTCTGGGTAGACGCGGATGACGGGTGGCACTGTGGGCGAGAGTTAGTGCTGGTGAGAAAGGGTCTTCGCCTGCCTCGGGCCTGTGGTCCCACCCTGAGACCCTGCCCCGGGGGCTGAACTGAGGGGGAGCCCTGGAGTTCTCTTTGTCACCAGCTTGCACACATCCTGCAGCAACCCAGGCCCTAAAAGAAAGGGCTATAAAACGGATTGCAGGCCATAAACACGTCAGGCTGTGTACTGTGTAATTCATGGCATTCATCATTATTCTAAATATGATCAGAAAGGCATCCAAATATTTAAGACTGTTCAGCTGCTACACATAAAGAGCAACAACCGCCAAAATTTATTTCTGAATGAATAAAATTCAGATATATTATTTCTGTTATCGGAAAGCCATTGGACAGGGACTTAATTTCTTGCAGGAAGTGCTTCACAAAGCACTTATGGGCAATGACTGGCAGGGCTACTAATTACCTCACTGCTCTAGGGAAGCCCATTGATTTTCTAGTGGGTTATTTTATTTTTCCACGTCTCAACTCCTGGAACATGGGTGCAAGGCATATGTACCCTCTTTGGTTCTTGACTCAGCCGTGGGCCCCAGCAGTCAAGTTTGGGCCTGGGATGTGAGCAGGCCCTCTCATCAGATGAGCAGGGGTGGGCAAGGCATCAACACCCTCTCCCCTCTCGCCTTTCCTACATGGATTGTCTGTGGGGCAGGAAGGAGTGAGGATTGTCTGAGCATATTCCCTCCTACTCCAAGCTCTGGGCGTAGGAAATAAAATAATTAGCATTTCTCAGTGGAAGTATGGGTTCCTACTTATTCATATATTTTACTCTACCTACTTCCAGAAAGGCTTTGTGAAAGCTTATGTAAAGGTATGGATGTTTAACTAAGCTAACAACAACAAAACCATATCATGTATCTTTTGGAAAGGTGGGAGATGGCTTCTTATTGAAGTGAGCAGCTACATTTTTCCAAAGTGATCTGGACACTGCCGACATGACTGAGTGACTAAGCACAGCAGAGCACAGCACTGTCCAACAGAAGAAGGTGACCCAGTATGTTAGGAGAGAGATTTCTTGTTCTCGCATAGAAAAAATGGATGCGTATATAGAAGGAAGTGATAATGTTGATTTTAGAACCTGAAAATTTCTAGTGATCTGTGCTGGGTGAGCTGAGGACAAAAGAAAAATTCTGTCACCTAGTTGTGAGAAATGGATGCTGTGACTTCTGTCAAAACCACTCAGGAGGCTGGTGATAGTCTGATCAAACCTGAGTTTCAAGTTTTTCCTCTGATTTCCCTTTGGGGAAAAGTTGAAGGCCAAGAATAAAGCCAAATGGAGAGCTAGGAAAGGGCACAAACCCACCTTCTGAGTGACCACAGCTGACTGCACAACATAAGCTTTGAGGCGCTAACCACAGAGACCAAACAACAATAAACTCCGCATCATTTCCTTAGTTTCTCTTTATCTGCAGTTCTAAGGGAGAGTCCAGGATGTGGGAGAAGGTCCTCATCACAGGTCAAGCCACTGGGGATGGAGGAAATCAATGAGGCTTTAGCTAAAGTCTATCTGGAGGGCTGCTGAGAACACAGAGTGGAGCTCCCTTGACTCCCCTTGGTTCAAAGAGCAAAGAAACGGCAATTTATCTAGGAAACCTCCTTGTATCCTGAATTTGGTAAGGGGAGGAACAGTGTTCAAATGGAAAAGACAGTAGAGTTTTGCTCAAGAGGCTCAGAGGTAGATCTGGGGAGCCTCGAAGCATGGGACTGGTGGGGAGTTGGAGAAGGAGGT
Organism: Tragulus kanchil; assembly: GCA_022376925.1. NCBI lineage: Eukaryota > Metazoa > Chordata > Mammalia > Artiodactyla > Tragulidae > Tragulus > Tragulus kanchil. The sequence continues at coordinate 46,368,869 of JAIOJX010000029.1, read as the reverse complement.
AGAGTAACTCAGGTTCTAGAATGTGAGAGGCCCGGACCTGTGAGTGAATAACCTTGGCTCCTGCTAGATCACCATTTAGTCATATAAGCCTGCCAAGCAGCCATAGGAAAGAATCAATAGAGATAGAATCAGAAAGCGATGAATCAATTTGCCAAAGAAAAGAGTGGAACATGATAAAGGTATGGATGTTTAACTAAGCTAACAACAACAAAACCATATCATGTATCTTTTGGAAAGGTGGGAGATGGCTTCTTATTGAAGTGAGCAGCTACATTTTTCCAAAGTGATCTGGACACTGCCGACATGACTGAGTGACTAAGCACAGCAGAGCACAGCACTGTCCAACAGAAGAAGGTGACCCAGTATGTTAGGAGAGAGATTTCTTGTTCTCGCATAGAAAAAATGGATGCGTATATAGAAGGAAGTGATAATGTTGATTTTAGAACCTGAAAATTTCTAGTGATCTGTGCTGGGTGAGCTGAGGACAAAAGAAAAATTCTGTCACCTAGTTGTGAGAAATGGATGCTGTGACTTCTGTCAAAACCACTCAGGAGGCTGGTGATAGTCTGATCAAACCTGAGTTTCAAGTTTTTCCTCTGATTTCCCTTTGGGGAAAAGTTGAAGGCCAAGAATAAAGCCAAATGGAGAGCTAGGAAAGGGCACAAACCCACCTTCTGAGTGACCACAGCTGACTGCACAACATAAGCTTTGAGGCGCTAACCACAGAGACCAAACAACAATAAACTCCGCATCATTTCCTTAGTTTCTCTTTATCTGCAGTTCTAAGGGAGAGTCCAGGATGTGGGAGAAGGTCCTCATCACAGGTCAAGCCACTGGGGATGGAGGAAATCAATGAGGCTTTAGCTAAAGTCTATCTGGAGGGCTGCTGAGAACACAGAGTGGAGCTCCCTTGACTCCCCTTGGTTCAAAGAGCAAAGAAACGGCAATTTATCTAGGAAACCTCCTTGTATCCTGAATTTGGTAAGGGGAGGAACAGTGTTCAAATGGAAAAGACAGTAGAGTTTTGCTCAAGAGGCTCAGAGGTAGATCTGGGGAGCCTCGAAGCATGGGACTGGTGGGGAGTTGGAGAAGGAGGTAGAGTAACTCAGGTTCTAGAATGTGAGAGGCCCGGACCTGTGAGTGAATAACCTTGGCTCCTGCTAGATCACCATTTAGTCATATAAGCCTGCCAAGCAGCCATAGGAAAGAATCAATAGAGATAGAATCAGAAAGCGATGAATCAATTTGCCAGAAAAGAGTGGAACTGATAGATCTGAGACCTGGCTTTTCATGAAAGTCCATAAAATAGTCAAATTTCTGGCAAGGCTGGTTACTAAAAAAAAAAGAACAGAGAGGAGATTAAAAATATGGAAATACTATATTCAATGACAGGTAATAAATATCAAGCATCTCAGTGAAATGAATCACGTTAAAAAGAACTTTAAAGGGGGCTTCCCTGGTGGTCCAGTGGGTAAGGACACTGCCTTGCAGTGCAAGGGGGCCAGTTCGATCCCTGGCCTGGGAAGATCCCACATGCCGCGGAGCGGCTAGACTGATGTGTCCAACTACCAAGCCGGAGCTCTGGAGCGCATGCGCCCAGAGCCGGCGCTCTGCAGCGACAGACGCCACCGCCAGACGCCACCGCGATGGGAGGCCCACAGGAGACAAAGAACAAAGATGGATGAAAATGGAGAAATGAAAGACCAATAGAAGTGGCCCGCCTGCTCCCCTCCCTCCCTACCCCACCCCCCACCAATAATAAATAAATAAAAATTAAAAAAAAGAACTTTAAAGTATTGACCTGGAATCAAGAAGAAAATGTTTAAAATATTTTAAAACATTACTTTTCAGTTATTCAATGAATACGTTCTAGAGATCTGTTATAAAATAAGGGCCTATAATCAGCAATGTTATATTGTACACTTAAACATCTATTAAGAGGGTAGACGTCATGTTACATGCTCTCAACACAAAAACAAACAAGAAGATAAACAAAGGGACTCAAAGAAACTTGTGGAGGTGATGGTATGTCTGTTACCTTGATTGAGGTGGTGGCATCATGTGCGTATACCTGTTCAAACTCATAAATTCATATAGATTAAGTATTGTATATAAATTATATCTCTATAGAGCTGTGTATCAAAAAGCATGACTGACTAGTTTCACTGGAAAGCACCTGATTACTTTCATGAGGAAGCTGCTTTGTATATTTCAGGAATGGATAATTCCTAGAGCAGACAACAAAATAGATGTACCAAATTTTATCATGAAGCTAGTGTAACCCGGACACTGAAACCTGACAAAGACAGCACAAAATAGATGACATATAGACCTAAATCACTCAGTGCTAGATATACCAAAATCCCACACAAACATTAGCAAACCAGGATTCCAAAGATGGTGGGGTAGAAAGACTTGGACAGGAGGCTTTTCATGAAAGTCCATAAAATAGTCAAATTTCTGGCAAGGCTGGTTACTAAAAAAGAACAGAGAGGAGATTAAAAATATGGAAATACTATATTCAATGACAGGTAATAAATATCAAGCATCTCAGTGAAATGAATCACGTTAAAAAGAACTTTAAAGGGGGCTTCCCTGGTGGTCCAGTGGGTAAGGACACTGCCTTGCAGTGCAAGGGGGCCAGTTCGATCCCTGGCCTGGGAAGATCCCACATGCCGCGGAGCGGCTAGACTGATGTGTCCAACTACCAAGCCGGAGCTCTGGAGCGCATGCGCCCAGAGCCGGCGCTCTGCAGCGACAGACGCCACCGCCAGACGCCACCGCGATGGGAGGCCCACAGGAGACAAAGAACAAAGATGGATGAAAATGGAGAAATGAAAGACCAATAGAAGTGGCCCGCCTGCTCCCCTCCCTCCCTACCCCACCCCCCACCAATAATAAATAAATAAAAATTAAAAAAAAGAACTTTAAAGTATTGACCTGGAATCAAGAAGAAAATGTTTAAAATATTTTAAAACATTACTTTTCAGTTATTCAATGAATACGTTCTAGAGATCTGTTATAAAATAAGGGCCTATAATCAGCAATGTTATATTGTACACTTAAACATCTATTAAGAGGGTAGACGTCATGTTACATGCTCTCAACACAAAAACAAACAAGAAGATAAACAAAGGGACTCAAAGAAACTTGTGGAGGTGATGGTATGTCTGTTACCTTGATTGAGGTGGTGGCATCATGTGCGTATACCTGTTCAAACTCATAAATTCATATAGATTAAGTATTGTATATAAATTATATCTCTATAGAGCTGTGTATCAAAAAGCATGACTGACTAGTTTCACTGGAAAGCACCTGATTACTTTCATGAGGAAGCTGCTTTGTATATTTCAGGAATGGATAATTCCTAGAGCAGACAACAAAATAGATGTACCAAATTTTATCATGAAGCTAGTGTAACCCGGACACTGAAACCTGACAAAGACAGCACAAAATAGATGACATATAGACCTAAATCACTCAGTGCTAGATATACCAAAATCCCACACAAACATTAGCAAACCAGGATTCCAGACAAGATGGTGGGGTAGAAAGACTTGCAGGTATCTCCTTTCACAAAAATGATGAACTGAACTATGATTGACCAAAAAAAAAAAAAAAAAGAAAGAAAGAAAGAAAAAAGACCAGAACCCACCAAAAAAGATATTTTACATCCAAAGACAAAGAAGAAGCCATAATGAGATGGTACAGGGGGAGCTTCTGTGATGTAATCAAATCCCATACCTGCCAGGTGGGTGACCCACAGACTACAAAACAATCACATTGTAGAGGTTCTGCCACACGTGTGAGAGCTCTGAAGTTCAGTGAGGCTTCCCAGCCTGGGGGGGGTGGGGGCTGGCATTGGGAGGAGGAACATCCAGAGCATTTGGCTTTGAAGGCCAGTGGGGATTGAGTGCGGAAGCACCATAGGACTGGGGGAAACAGAGACTCCACTCTTGGAGGGTACACACAAGATTTCACATGCACAAAGCAGTAACTCCATAGGAGCCTGGGCTAGACATACCTGCGGGTCTTGGAGGGTCTTATGGGGAGGGAGGGGCTGGTTGTGGCTCTCTGTGGGGACAAGGACTCTGATGGCAGAGGCCCCTGACAATAATGATCAGTGTGAGCTCTCCTGGAGGTCACCAGTTGGCAATGAGACCGAGCCCCACCCAGCAGCTGCAGGCTCCACGGCTGGGACACCTCAGGTCAAACAACCAGCAGAGTGGGACCACAGCACGAGTCGTCATCAGACAGGCTGCCTGAAGTTGCACTGAGCTTACAGTCACCTCTCAACACCCCACTTGAGATGACCACATCCACTAGAGGGACAAGACACAGCACCATCCACCACTGGGAAGGCAACAGTCCCTCCTGCCAAAGACATCCCTAGAGCTGTGTATCAAAAAGCATGACTGACTAGTTTCACTGGAAAGCACCTGATTACTTTCATGAGGAAGCTGCTTTGTATATTTCAGGAATGGATAATTCCTAGAGCAGACAACAAAATAGATGTACCAAATTTTATCATGAAGCTAGTGTAACCCGGACACTGAAACCTGACAAAGACAGCACAAAATAGATGACATATAGACCTAAATCACTCAGTGCTAGATATACCAAAATCCCACACAAACATTAGCAAACCAGGATTCCAGACAAGATGGTGGGGTAGAAAGACTTGCAGGTATCTCCTTTCACAAAAATGATGAACTGAACTATGATTGACCAAAAAAAAAAAAAAAAAGAAAGAAAGAAAGAAAAAAGACCAGAACCCACCAAAAAAGATATTTTACATCCAAAGACAAAGAAGAAGCCATAATGAGATGGTACAGGGGGAGCTTCTGTGATGTAATCAAATCCCATACCTGCCAGGTGGGTGACCCACAGACTACAAAACAATCACATTGTAGAGGTTCTGCCACACGTGTGAGAGCTCTGAAGTTCAGTGAGGCTTCCCAGCCTGGGGGGGGTGGGGGCTGGCATTGGGAGGAGGAACATCCAGAGCATTTGGCTTTGAAGGCCAGTGGGGATTGAGTGCGGAAGCACCATAGGACTGGGGGAAACAGAGACTCCACTCTTGGAGGGTACACACAAGATTTCACATGCACAAAGCAGTAACTCCATAGGAGCCTGGGCTAGACATACCTGCGGGTCTTGGAGGGTCTTATGGGGAGGGAGGGGCTGGTTGTGGCTCTCTGTGGGGACAAGGACTCTGATGGCAGAGGCCCCTGACAATAATGATCAGTGTGAGCTCTCCTGGAGGTCACCAGTTGGCAATGAGACCGAGCCCCACCCAGCAGCTGCAGGCTCCACGGCTGGGACACCTCAGGTCAAACAACCAGCAGAGTGGGACCACAGCACGAGTCGTCATCAGACAGGCTGCCTGAAGTTGCACTGAGCTTACAGTCACCTCTCAACACCCCACTTGAGATGACCACATCCACTAGAGGGACAAGACACAGCACCATCCACCACTGGGAAGGCAACAGTCCCTCCTGCCAGGAAGCCTGCACAAATCCCTAGAGCAACCTCACCTCCCAGAGGGCAGACATCAGAAGCAAAGAGATCCTGCAGCCTGTGGAAAGGAGACCACAAACACAAAAAGTTAGATAAAGTGAGAGAGCAGAGAAATTTGTTCCAGATGAAGGAACAAGATAAAAACCCTGAAGAACAACTAAGTGAAGTGCAGATGGTGCAATCGACCTGAGAAAGAATTCTGAATAATGACAATAAAGATGATCCAAGAGCTCAGAAACAGAATGGAGACACAGACTGAGAAGATACAAGAAATGTTCAGCAAAGAGCTAGAAGAAGTAAAGAACAAACACACAGAGATAAAAAAAAAAATACAATAATTAGAGTAAAATACACTAGAAGGGATCAGTGGAAGAGTAAATGAGGCAGAAAAATGGATTAAGTGAGCTGGAAGACAGAATGGTGGAAATCAGTGTCATGGAAAAGAATAAAGAGAAAAGGAAGGAAAGAAATGAGGACAGTCTAAGAGACTTCTGGGAAAACATGAAATGTACTAAGACACTTGGCACAGCCAATGCCAGAAGAAAAAAAAAAATTAAATGCACCAACATTCACATTTTAGGGCTCTCAGAAGAAGACAGAGAGAATGAACCCAAAAAAATTTGAAGTGATTAGAGCTGAAGATGTCCCTAATGGTTATCATGAGGATGTCTATAAAAACAAATGCTGGAAGGCCTGGGCTAGACATACCTGCGGGTCTTGGAGGGTCTTATGGGGAGGGAGGGGCTGGTTGTGGCTCTCTGTGGGGACAAGGACTCTGATGGCAGAGGCCCCTGACAATAATGATCAGTGTGAGCTCTCCTGGAGGTCACCAGTTGGCAATGAGACCGAGCCCCACCCAGCAGCTGCAGGCTCCACGGCTGGGACACCTCAGGTCAAACAACCAGCAGAGTGGGACCACAGCACGAGTCGTCATCAGACAGGCTGCCTGAAGTTGCACTGAGCTTACAGTCACCTCTCAACACCCCACTTGAGATGACCACATCCACTAGAGGGACAAGACACAGCACCATCCACCACTGGGAAGGCAACAGTCCCTCCTGCCAGGAAGCCTGCACAAATCCCTAGAGCAACCTCACCTCCCAGAGGGCAGACATCAGAAGCAAAGAGATCCTGCAGCCTGTGGAAAGGAGACCACAAACACAAAAAGTTAGATAAAGTGAGAGAGCAGAGAAATTTGTTCCAGATGAAGGAACAAGATAAAAACCCTGAAGAACAACTAAGTGAAGTGCAGATGGTGCAATCGACCTGAGAAAGAATTCTGAATAATGACAATAAAGATGATCCAAGAGCTCAGAAACAGAATGGAGACACAGACTGAGAAGATACAAGAAATGTTCAGCAAAGAGCTAGAAGAAGTAAAGAACAAACACACAGAGATAAAAAAAAAAATACAATAATTAGAGTAAAATACACTAGAAGGGATCAGTGGAAGAGTAAATGAGGCAGAAAAATGGATTAAGTGAGCTGGAAGACAGAATGGTGGAAATCAGTGTCATGGAAAAGAATAAAGAGAAAAGGAAGGAAAGAAATGAGGACAGTCTAAGAGACTTCTGGGAAAACATGAAATGTACTAAGACACTTGGCACAGCCAATGCCAGAAGAAAAAAAAAAATTAAATGCACCAACATTCACATTTTAGGGCTCTCAGAAGAAGACAGAGAGAATGAACCCAAAAAAATATTTGAAGTGATTAGAGCTGAAGATGTCCCTAATGGTTATCATGAGGATGTCTATAAAAAACAAATGCTGGAGCGGGTGTGGAGAAAAGGGAACCCTCTTGCACTGCTGACGAGAGTGCAAATTGGAATAGTCACTGTGGAGAACAGTATGGAGTTGCCTTGGAGTTGCCTTAAAGTTGCCATATGATCCAGCAGTCCCACTCCTGGTGAAAACCATGATTCAAAAGTATACATGGGGCTTCCCTGGTGGTCCAGTGGGTAAGGACACTGCCTTGCAGTGCAAGGGGTGCTGGTTCGATCCCTGGCCTGGGAAGATCCCACGTGCCGTGGAGCGGTTACACTGATGTGTCCAACTACCAAGCTGGAGCTCTGAAGTGCATGTGCCCAGAGCCGGTGCTCTGCAACAAGAGGGGCCACTGCGATGGGAGGCCCACACAGGCCAGAGAACAAAGATGGATGAAAATAGACAAATGAAAGACCAATAGAAGTGCCTCCCCTTCCAAAGGATACATGCTCCTCAATTTTCATTGCAGTGCTGTTTACAATAGCCAAGACATGGAAGCAACCTAAATGTCCACTGACAAAGGAATGGATAAAGAAGATGTGGTATAATTTATATGATGGAATATTTCTCAGCCAATTAAAAATGAAATAATGCTATTTGCTACAATATGGATGAACCTAGAGACTATCACACTAAGTGAAGTTAGTCAGACAGAGAAAGGTAAGTAAATGTCATATGATATCAGTTATATTTGGAATTTATAAAAATAATACAAATGAACTTATTTACAAAATAGAAACAGACTCACAGACGTAGAAAATAAACGTAAGGTTAACAATGTGGAAGGTTTGTGGGGAGAAAGAAACTGGCAGTCTGAGATAGACCTATACACAATATTATATTTAAAATAGGTAACCAACAAGGACTACTGTAAAACACATGGAATTCTGTTCAATATCCTATAATAATCTAAATAGGAAAAGAATTGGAAAAAGAAGAGATACATGTATATGCATAACTGAATCACTTTGCTGTACACGTGAAACTAACAAACATAACACTGTTACTCAACTATATTCCAACAGAAAATAAAAATAAAAAATATTGATGGACCTAGAGATTATCATATTAAGTGGAGTACATCAGACAAAGACAAATATCGTATGATATCACCCATTACTGGGAAAAAATGATGCAAATATTTGCACAACAGAAACAGACTTCACATACTTCAAAAGCAGACTTGTGCTTGCCAGGGGTAAATTGTGAAGGGGAGAAATAAATTGGCAGTTTTGGATTAACATATACATGCTACTATATATAAAATGGGCTTCCCAAGTCTGATGGTTCAGACAGTAAAGAATCTGCCTGCAATGCAGGCGACCTGGGTTTGATGTCTGGGTTGGGAAGATCCCTGGAGGAGGGCACGGCCACCCACTTCAGTATTCTTGCCTGGAGAATCCTATGGACAGAGGAGCCTGAATGGCTATAGTCCATAGGGTTGCAAAGAGTTGGGCATGACAGAAGCAATTTAGCATGCAAGGATGCATACCATACCATATATAAACTAATCAACACAGGTGTATAGTACTGAGACCTCTATAAATATTCTGTAATAATCTATATGTGAAAAGAATCTGAAAAAGAATGGGTGTATGTATAACTGACTCAGCTGGACACCTGAAACTAATACAACATTGTAAATCAATTATACTGCAAAATAAAAATTAAACTAAAAAACACAAAACCCAAATACGCACACAGAAGTATTAGCAAACCAAACCTAGCATGGTATTAAACGAATACATTGGAGACCAAGTATAATATGCTTCAATGACTGACTATTAGGAAGTCTGTAATTAATCATATCCAAGTCAAAGGCAGTCAAAAAAGAAAAAAAAAACATTTGATAATCTAGCTAGACACTAAAAGTCATTTGCAAAAAAACTCAAAATCCATTTCTTGGGGGAAAGAACCTCAATAAAATTGGAACAGAATAATATTTTCTTCCTACAGTGAAGGATAGCCCTATAAAAAGAAGGAACAGCACCATTCTTTCAGAATGTTGAAACATGAAGTGAGGAAAAACAGAAGAGGAAAGGAGATAATATCGGACTCTCAGCATTGGGTGGATGTTATTGTCAAAAAAAGGCAAGAAATGGGAAGGAACAAATACGAAAGAGATGGAGAAGAATGATGTATTGTATTTATATTACAAAAATGTAAGGCTTAAAAAATGAGCACTATAAAGGGGCCAGCATCCAAACAAACTATGTACCAGCAACAAACAGACAGAACACACAGACTGAAAAGAAGGAGAAGGAACATCTCACTGAAGACATTAAAAAATGTCTTGAAAAATGAGAGAGAGATGATCTTGGGTAGGAAGGTGTACTGTTATTAGGAAACAAGATATGCCAAATTATGCCAAATGTTTAATCTCATTCCAGTCAAAATCAATTGGTGGGGTTTTGACAAAACAATTCCCAAATTTAGCTAGAAGAAAGAATGTGCAAGAATAGTAGAAGGAATTTTGAAAAACATGGCATTTTTTGGTGTCATTTTCCCATACCAGATATTACAAAGTATTTCCAGAATTACAACAGCTAAGTGGGGAGAGTCAGAGGCAGACGTAGAGGCCAAAAAAAAAAGAAAAAAATTAATTAAAAAAATATGATGCAGGGCTTCCCTGGTGGTCCAGTGGGTAAGGACACTGCCTTGCAGTGCAAGGGGCACCGGTTCCATCCCTGGCCTGGGAAGATCCCATGTGCCGCAGAGTGGCTAGACCGATGTGTCCAACTACCGAGCCCGAGCTCTGGAGCGCATGCACCCAGAGCCGGTGCTCTGCAGCGATAGAGGCCACTGTGATGGGAGGCCCACAGGAACCAAAGAACAAAGACGGATGAAAATAAATAAATGAAAGGTCAATAGAAGTGGCCAAAAAAAAAGTAGAAAACAAAGGCCTATCTGCTGGGCAAAGACACTGAGGCCACCTGCTGCCCCTCTGAACCAGTGGCCTGGGCTCCCCTCCCATGGTTCCTGAGGGACGGGCATGCAGGAGGCCAAAGGAGCAGCGGCCATGGGAGGGGCCCTGCAGACTGACCCAGGGCCCCGGCTAGATCAGGGCCAGCAGCTTTCTGTCTTCCCAGCTCCACGCTCTGCATGGTGCAGTGGAGGGCGGGGTGGCCTGAGAATTGAGAGCAAACCCCGGCACACCAAGGAGCTCCACCTAGAGGTCCATCTTGCCCTGACCTGACCTTTGCAAAGTTGAAAACTGGCACTAGGATGTGAGAGGGGAAGAAAAGCATCACCCCATCACTTGGGTGGAGCTTGGCCCCAGCCTCCAGGACCCAACTGTGTTCCTCGTGGGGGACGGGGCACTGCTCAGACTGCAGGTGCTGTGGACCAGGTCTGAGTGGGTACTGTAGCCAGAGCCCTGGATCCAGCCCCTTGCCTGGACAGGGAGGGCCTGAGGAGGACCATGGGCAGAGAGGCATCGAAGACCCTGATCCCCGTGCTCCCCATCTGGCCGGGTTCCCATCACAGGAAGTCCTGCATTTTCTTTTTAAAGACTGCCCTCCCCAGGGTAGGGCTGGGTGGAGATGCACCCATCTGCAAAGCCCAACAGCTTTCCTCTGGCCTTGATCTCTCCTCTTCCTTTGTGTTAATTCACACACCAAAAAAATCACTGGAAATTAATGTGTCCTGAGTAAACACATTAATTTCTTTTTAAATTTACAAAACCTTCTGGTGAAAACATCTGAATACATAGCATAAAGGCACATTTTCTCTGGGAAACATCGATCATTTCCAAGTGAAAGGCAGCATAAATATGTCTTCAGTAAGAGGTGCATTCACAAAAGTACCAAGCTGAAGTAATCAACAGATCCGGGAGATTACTATTGTGTTTTGGGAATGAGTCGTTACTGGTCTGAACCGTGGGGAGGTCGAGGGTGTTTTTAATTTAATGGATTCATCATTTATGTCTGAAGTTTTTGCTCCTTCTTAGGGAAGCAGTGAGGGAGGTTTGCATGAAGTTATAAATCATGTCACTGTTTGGGTCTCATCTCAGGGAGGCCTGGTCTATGGGGGAAGTTATAGTAATAATTTGAGAAAGGAAATAGTTGTCTAGATGTGTCCTCTTTAGCAAATCAGGTCAGGGCAGTGTTCTGGAAGGAGAAGCCATAGAAGATGGTAGCTCATCCTGTACGTGAGGTCCTGCCCCTGCCACCAGGGACGGCTTGAACAGAACTCTCCTGTGGCGGATGCATAGTCTACTCCTGACCCGAAGAGTGACACAGAGCAGCCTAGTCTCTGCTTTAAGCCCAGAAGCACAGGGTGTCCTTGGACCTGGGCCCTGCTCCTGAATTTGGCATTGGGACGGAGGAAATGGTTCATCTCCAATGTGAGCTCTGTCTCAGAGGGAACATGAGGCCCCCCAGCCGAGTACTGAAGGTGTTTAAGACCCTGGTGTCTCCTGCAGAAGCCTGAGGTGAGGACAGGCTCTCCCTTGCGGGTCACTCGGGCTTCTGGGCAGGTGGATTTCCCCCTCCCTTCCTCTACAGATCTGTTCTGGAGGAAATGAAGGGGACCAGGCTCAAGCCCTCTCCTCGTGTTCTTGGTTCTTAAGAGGTGGGAGTAGGATGTGACGAGCTGGAGGGAGAATCTGAGAACGTTGGGTGATTTCCCATTTTCCCATTTCCCATTTTCAGGCTGGTCTGAGAACTGGAGGGACCTGTGCCAAGTCACGTGGAGCTTTTGTGCAACCATGCATTCACCAACACTGTGCGACGCTGGGCACCATGTGCCAGCTATAGATGGCAGAGCCCTCCTCCCACTGCAGAGCACACGATCTGCCCCTGGAGTGGCCCAGACACTGCCTACCAGCTGCACACAGACTGAACTCTGAATACCAGCCTGGGATGGCTTACCAGGAGATGTTATAACTGGGATCCTCTGGGTTATTTCTGGTGAAATCCTGGAGTCAAGCCAATAAGCACAGCCACAAAACCCCAGAGGATTAAGTGCCCAAAAGAGGCACTAGAAATCCCTACAACACAACACCAATGGATTCATCATTTATGTCTGAAGTTTTGCTCCTTCTTAGGGAAGCAGTGAGGAGGTTTGCATGAAGTTATAAATCATGTCACTGTTTGGGTCTCATCTCAGGGAGGCCTGGTCTATGGGGGAAGTTATAGTAATAATTTGAGAAAGGAAATAGTTGTCTAGATGTGTCCTCTTTAGCAAATCAGGTCAGGGCAGTGTTCTGGAAGGAGAAGCCATAGAAGATGGTAGCTCATCCTGTACGTGAGGTCCTGCCCCTGCCACCAGGGACGGCTTGAACAGAACTCTCCTGTGGCGGATGCATAGTCTACTCCTGACCCGAAGAGTGACACAGAGCAGCCTAGTCTCTGCTTTAAGCCCAGAAGCACAGGGTGTCCTTGGACCTGGGCCCTGCTCCTGAATTTGGCATTGGGACGGAGGAAATGGTTCATCTCCAATGTGAGCTCTGTCTCAGAGGGAACATGAGGCCCCCCAGCCGAGTACTGAAGGTGTTTAAGACCCTGGTGTCTCCTGCAGAAGCCTGAGGTGAGGACAGGCTCTCCCTTGCGGGTCACTCGGGCTTCTGGGCAGGTGGATTTCCCCCTCCCTTCCTCTACAGATCTGTTCTGGAGGAAATGAAGGGGACCAGGCTCAAGCCCTCTCCTCGTGTTCTTGGTTCTTAAGAGGTGGGAGTAGGATGTGACGAGCTGGAGGGAGAATCTGAGAACGTTGGGTGATTTCCCATTTTCCCATTTCCCATTTTCAGGCTGGTCTGAGAACTGGAGGGACCTGTGCCAAGTCACGTGGAGCTTTTGTGCAACCATGCATTCACCAACACTGTGCGACGCTGGGCACCATGTGCCAGCTATAGATGGCAGAGCCCTCCTCCCACTGCAGAGCACACGATCTGCCCCTGGAGTGGCCCAGACACTGCCTACCAGCTGCACACAGACTGAACTCTGAATACCAGCCTGGGATGGCTTACCAGGAGATGTTATAACTGGGATCCTCTGGGTTATTTCTGGTGAAATCCTGGAGTCAAGCCAATAAGCACAGCCACAAAACCCCAGAGGATTAAGTATGTCCCGGCTTAAGGGAAATACTAATAAGATACGGTTTAGGCATGTATGCATATAGAAATCCCTAAAACATCCTACAGGACAAACGCAGAGGCAAGCTGAGCTTACTCTTAAGTGACTTGTCACTCAGGATCCCAGAAGCAAGAGATATTGAACCCCATATTGTAATTGTTCTCGACACCGTGTACACTTTATCTCAGAGCAGAAGCCGCAGACACTGGCTGGCACAAAGGATCTGAGGCTGACTTGGAGCTTTCACATTATCCTCAGGTGCGCGGACACCCCACCTGAGCCTGCTCCGTGACAGCAGGGCAGGGCTGGACACGCCTATGTTCCCTGAGGTGCTGACCTGCCACTGCACGGTGATGGCGTGAGCCGCCTGAATGACCCGGCCCCTCCCACCTGGACTCCCATCGTCAGAGGAGGCTTTGGGGAAAGCCGCACTGGGAAATGAGTGGGCAGCCTCTGCCGCTGCCCATCCCGAGTCCCCTTTACTTATAGGAGAGATGGGACACTTTGGGGTCACGTGTTTCTTTAAGAAAGCAGACTGCAGGAGGGGAAGAGGGTTGTTCTGAGCAGCCTTTGGGGAACACTTGGGGAGACAATACGCATGGAGCCATTTACTAACCATTCACCTGCAGGACGTGGGTCTGGAACAGCTGCTCGTGGCCGGAGGCATGGCAGGTGTAATTGCCCATGTGGATGGTGGTCACCTTGGTGAGGTAGAGGGAGTCGTCCTCTCCAAAGTCCTGCTTGGACAAAGAAGACAAGGTTGGCTTCTCTGTTGAGTGGGCTGGGAAAGACAGCCTATCTTGGGTTTTGCAGGAAAACAGAAACCCTGCAGCTGCAAGAGGCTTCCTTTCTACCTGGCCCGCTTGTTCAGCCAGAGCTGCCTGCCGGGCTGGGCAGGACTGCTGTGTCTCCTCGGTGTTGCCTGGCCAGACCCTGGGCAGGGTTATTTTATTTTTTGGTCACATCTATTGGTCTTTCATTTATTCATTTTCATCCATCTTCGTTCTTTGGCCTGTGAGGGCCTCCCATTGCAGTGGCCTCTCTCGCTGCAGAGCACCGGCTCTGGGCACATGCGCTCCAGGCTCTGGCTTGGTAGTTGGACACATTGGTCCAGCCGCTCTGTGGCATGTGGGATCTTCCCAGGCCAGGGATCAAACTGGTGCCCCCTGTACTGCAAGGCGGTGTCCTTACCCACTGGACCACCAGGGAAGCCCTGGGCAGGGTTATTTTAAACAACCTGGTTCACCTTCTCTGTGAGCCTGGCTGAATACCTTCCCCATACCCTCTACCTCCATTTCTACCTGCCCCTCTGGTTAATCCTGCTGCTGCCTGGCTTAAACAACCTGGTTCACCTTCTCTGTGAGCCTGGCTGAATACCTTCCCCATACCCTCTACCTCCATTTCTACCTGCCCCTCTGGTTAATCCTGCTGCTGCCTGGCTGGTCTCCTGGACTCTGGTCCACCTGTGGAGATGCTCTGGAGGGTGGCCTCCTTTACCATTAGCAAACTTTTCTTAAAGGGCTGGATAGCAACTATTTTGGCTTTGTGGGCCAGAGGACTCTGTCAACTATTCAACCCTACCGTACCTCACAGCATGAAAACAGTCATACCAATATCTAAATTCACGAGTATCACTATGTTCCAATGAAACTTTATTAAGAAAATGTGGTGGGCTGCATTTGGCCCTTGGGCTATGGTTTGCCTACCACTGGTTTAGATCTCACCTCTAATTCCCCAAATCAATCCACAGCGAAGAGCTGCTCGTGGCCGGAGGCATGGCAGGTGTAATTGCCCATGTGGATGGTGGTCACCTTGGTGAGGTAGAGGGAGTCGTCCTCTCCAAAGTCCTGCTTGGACAAAGAAGACAAGGTTGGCTTCTCTGTTGAGTGGGCTGGGAAAGACAGCCTATCTTGGGTTTTGCAGGAAAACAGAAACCCTGCAGCTGCAAGAGGCTTCCTTTCTACCTGGCCCGCTTGTTCAGCCAGAGCTGCCTGCCGGGCTGGGCAGGACTGCTGTGTCTCCTCGGTGTTGCCTGGCCAGACCCTGGGCAGGGTTATTTTATTTTTTGGTCACATCTATTGGTCTTTCATTTATTCATTTTCATCCATCTTCGTTCTTTGGCCTGTGAGGGCCTCCCATTGCAGTGGCCTCTCTCGCTGCAGAGCACCGGCTCTGGGCACATGCGCTCCAGGCTCTGGCTTGGTAGTTGGACACATTGGTCCAGCCGCTCTGTGGCATGTGGGATCTTCCCAGGCCAGGGATCAAACTGGTGCCCCCTGTACTGCAAGGCGGTGTCCTTACCCACTGGACCACCAGGGAAGCCCTGGGCAGGGTTATTTTAAACAACCTGGTTCACCTTCTCTGTGAGCCTGGCTGAATACCTTCCCCATACCCTCTACCTCCATTTCTACCTGCCCCTCTGGTTAATCCTGCTGCTGCCTGGCTTAAACAACCTGGTTCACCTTCTCTGTGAGCCTGGCTGAATACCTTCCCCATACCCTCTACCTCCATTTCTACCTGCCCCTCTGGTTAATCCTGCTGCTGCCTGGCTGGTCTCCTGGACTCTGGTCCACCTGTGGAGATGCTCTGGAGGGTGGCCTCCTTTACCATTAGCAAACTTTTCTTAAAGGGCTGGATAGCAACTATTTTGGCTTTGTGGGCCAGAGGACTCTGTCAACTATTCAACCCTACCGTACCTCACAGCATGAAAACAGTCATACCAATATCTAAATTCACGAGTATCACTATGTTCCAATGAAACTTTATTAAGAAAATGTGGTGGGCTGCATTTGGCCCTTGGGCTATGGTTTGCCTACCACTGGTTTAGATCTCACCTCTATCCCCAAATAATTCCAGGCAGCGTACAGAGATCTGAGTAACCCCAAGAAGGGAAACAGAACTCCGAAGAAAATGAAGGCACACAGAAAACAAGGGCAGGATGTAACAGAGTGCAGGTGGGGCCGATGCCAGGGATTCCGCGAGAAAAGGCTCAGGGATGAGCCTTGTCCCTGTGACCTCTGCAGCCTCAGAGTGGGATCTGACTTGGCCAGCACAAGGTAGGGATGGTTGGGAGGAAGCTTTGGACTGGTCAGAGTCCCCTGGTGAGCATGGGGCACAAAGCACTATCCTAGGGCCTTTCTAGCTGGCTGCCTTCTCCCCTGCAGAGCCAGGCACAATGCTGGCCCCATCCAGCTGCAAGCATGCTGTGGGATGGAACTCCTGTGAGTTTCAGGGAGTTTGGTTTTAGGTAGCAAACATGTTTGCGGTACAGTGCTTAGAGCTGATGGGACAGACAGGTCCTGGCTTCCTGGTGAGAAACAGGGCTGGCAGCACTAACTGTGAGCTGTGGGGTGGTGGTGGAGCAGGGGAAGATTGTGGCTGCATTTGGGAGATTCAGGCTTTAGCTTGAACTCTGTCACTGACCAATGTCCCCTCATTCCTCTGGGCACAGATTCCCTCCTCTGCAAGTTGGGGAAATTCCTGTGCCCTGTCTGCTTGTGAGAAGCATGATAGACATGGAGGCTGCTGCTTTTCTTATTTTTTTTCTTTTTTTGGGGGGGGGGGACACTTCTATTGGTCTTTCATTTATCTATTTTCATCCATCTTTGTTCTTTGGCCCATGTGGGCCTCGTATCGCAGCGGCCTCTGTCCTTGTAGAGCACCGGCTCTGGGCGCATGTGCTCCAGAGCTCTGGCTTGGTAATTGGACACATCCGTCCAGCCGCTCCGCAGCACGTGAGATCTTCCCAGGCCAGGGATCGAACTGGTGCCCCTTGCACTGCAAGGCGGTGTCCTTATCCACTGGACCACCAGGGGAAGCCCCGTGCTTTTATTTATTTATTTTTAAATGTTTTTAACTGAAAGACAATTGCTTTGCTATACTGTGTTGGTTTCTGCCATCCGTCAACATGAATCAGCCACAGGCATACATATGTTTACTTTTCTTTTTTTTTTTTTTTTCTCCCTCCCCCACCTCCTAAACCCAGACCTCCAGCCCTCATGTTTACTTTTCTTATTATTAATGGAAGATGCAAAACGCCTCTTGACCCTCTGGAGACAACACCAAACCATCCCCCCATCATTCTCCTTGTCCTTCCTGAGCCTCCTTCTCCCACGGAAGCATCTGGTGGCAGGACAGATAGCAGGCCACTCACGAGTGTGGCAAGGGCCCAGCCACAACCACCGTTGAGTGCTTTAAAGATGCTTCCTTGCTAACTGACCCAGTGAGGGCTTCAAGTCCAAGTGAGGCCTGGGTTCAGGCAGAGGCTGGGGAGGTGGAGAGAGGATGCATGCAGCCCACTTCCAGTATCAAGATAAAAAACACTCAGAAGTGCTCCCAGTGGGATAACATATCGGAGAAGGCTGCAGGAACCCTTAGAGTTTTCTCTGAAACATGGCTCTGCTTTTAAAACCCCATTCCGATGACTCTGTGGAAGCTTCAACAATAAAAATAAAATGCTAGATAGCTGATTTGTCCTGTGTCATAACAGAGTCATAAAGGGTTCATACCTGAGTGGCTTATGAAAAGTTAATGGTTAGTCAATTCTGGGGCTGACATATTTCTAATCTGAGTTGTTTCCTGTGTCAAAACCTAAGTCTGCAGGAAAATATATTTTTGCTTGGAGTCTCAGAGGTGGAAAGGCATCTTGAGAGAGGGCTGGGGAGCTGGGTGCGGCCCCCACCTTGGGAACCTCTCAGTACCTCACTTACTTGGACCTTACTTGGTTCGTGGACTGTCTCCAACCCAAAGGGCAACCCCAGAGCTGTCTTCTCTGGAGGTTTGGTGCTGGGGGTCCCCTGCCATTTCTCCCTGTGCTCCCTTCCGGAGCCTTCATACCCACCACCCTTCCTCACAGGAGGGCCCTTGTAGTCACTCTAGGGTTCTGGCACCCCCTGGTCTTGCAGCTGCCTCGACGGGGTTGTGTGGTCACAGGGACCACAGGCTGAGAAGAGCCCTCAGGCTGAGGTGCCACAGGTCCTCTGCAGAGTGGGGCCAGCCAAAACACCAGCTCAGTGCCTGTGAGCCAACTGTGTGTTGGGAATCTTGACATACATTGCCTGGTTTAAGCCTCAGAAAAAACCCCTGAAAACTATAAAGCAAAACATCAGCCAGCCTCCCCAGGGTGAGAAAGCAGGGCTCTCCTGCACAGTATATTGAGTCTGACCTTTGTCCACCACCTCCATGGCTGCTACCATGGGCTCCAGGCAGCGACGTCCCCCACTGCCCTCTGCAACTACCCTCTGCCCCACGGCCTGGCCATGCTCCTCGCTCAGAGTCCCAGCCCTAGAGGGTCTGCAGGGACTTCCTGCTGACCCCTCTCTGTCCATCTCCTTCCACTCTCCCTTGCTCATTCCTCTCCAGTCCTGTGGCCCCTTGCTGTTGCTCTCACACGCCCAGCATCCTGTGGCCTCAGGAACTTCCTGCTTGCTGTCCCCCTACCCCAAGGTGATCAGTCTGGCTTGTTCTGCCTCCAGTCTGCTCAAATGTTATCCAAAGGCCCATCTGTAACCCCCAGGGGTCACCTGGCCCTTTCTTACTCCCCTTTAGCATACTGTTGGCTGCCTGTCTCCCTGAGGAGCATGTGAGCTCCCCAGGGGAGGGCATGGACCTGATGGCTGGTATTGCTGTGTCCCCAGTGCCTGGCATAGGGCTGACAAAGGGTGGGGCCTCAGTAGATATTCACTGAGCAGACCATACAAGGCGCTGAGCTAGTCTCTCTCAGGGGCTCGCTTGTTTTTGGTTCTTTGTGTTGGACCATGGAACTGTCCACCTCCTGCCTTCCCATGCCCCAACATGTTGCCAATCACATGGGGTCCAAATCAAGTGGCTGGTGGGAAGGCAGAGAACTGGTCTCTGGTCTTGTCCCTGCATCCCCACCGTGGCTCCTCCTCCCAAATGCAGCCTCAGGCCTGGGCACGCTGGGAGGGCTCCCATCAGGGCAGCAGGCAGAGCCCAGGCATGGAGCCCCAGACTGGGCTAATGGCTTCCGTGAGCCCCTAACAGAGTCTCTTAGCCTCTCTGTTTCTCCTCACTGACAGAGCAGAGGTGTGATCACTCGGGTGTGGAGACTGCTGTGACTTCGGCTCTGGGGACAGGGACCACAGGCTGAGAAGAGCCCTCAGGCTGAGGTGCCACAGGTCCTCTGCAGAGTGGGGCCAGCCAAAACACCAGCTCAGTGCCTGTGAGCCAACTGTGTGTTGGGAATCTTGACATACATTGCCTGGTTTAAGCCTCAGAAAAAACCCCTGAAAACTATAAAGCAAAACATCAGCCAGCCTCCCCAGGGTGAGAAAGCAGGGCTCTCCTGCACAGTATATTGAGTCTGACCTTTGTCCACCACCTCCATGGCTGCTACCATGGGCTCCAGGCAGCGACGTCCCCCACTGCCCTCTGCAACTACCCTCTGCCCCACGGCCTGGCCATGCTCCTCGCTCAGAGTCCCAGCCCTAGAGGGTCTGCAGGGACTTCCTGCTGACCCCTCTCTGTCCATCTCCTTCCACTCTCCCTTGCTCATTCCTCTCCAGTCCTGTGGCCCCTTGCTGTTGCTCTCACACGCCCAGCATCCTGTGGCCTCAGGAACTTCCTGCTTGCTGCCCCCCTACCCCAAGGTGATCAGTCTGGCTTGTTCTGCCTCCAGTCTGCTCAAATGTTATCCAAAGGCCCATCTGTAACCCCCAGGGGTCACCTGGCCCTTTCTTACTCCCCTTTAGCATACTGTTGGCTGCCTGTCTCCCTGAGGAGCATGTGAGCTCCCCAGGGGAGGGCATGGACCTGATGGCTGGTATTGCTGTGTCCCCAGTGCCTGGCATAGGGCTGACAAAGGGTGGGGCCTCAGTAGATATTCACTGAGCAGACCATACAAGGCGCTGAGCTAGTCTCTCTCAGGGGCTCGCTTGTTTTTGGTTCTTTGTGTTGGACCATGGAACTGTCCACCTCCTGCCTTCCCATGCCCCAACATGTTGCCAATCACATGGGGTCCAAATCAAGTGGCTGGTGGGAAGGCAGAGAACTGGTCTCTGGTCTTGTCCCTGCATCCCCACCGTGGCTCCTCCTCCCAAATGCAGCCTCAGGCCTGGGCACGCTGGGAGGGCTCCCATCAGGGCAGCAGGCAGAGCCCAGGCATGGAGCCCCAGACTGGGCTAATGGCTTCCGTGAGCCCCTAACAGAGTCTCTTAGCCTCTCTGTTTCTCCTCACTGACAGAGCAGAGGTGTGATCACTCGGGTGTGGAGACTGCTGTGACTTAGGCTCTGGGGAGAATGTGACTCAGTACTAAATAAAATAATGTCTCTAGGCTGAAACAATAGGCATCACATCATTATAGGGAAAAAAGTGCTTATTGTTTTCTGGAACATGAATCTTGGCTACAGAAATCAAATTTCCCTCATTGGATGTAAGAAAATGCCTTTAAAAATTGATTTATAAGAAGTTACATAAAACTAAAGCGGCAATCCTTCCTCTCCTGAAGGTTCTCTGAGATGTGTCTGAATACGGCTATCAGTGCTTGATTGCATCGCTGTAATTGTCTTTTTATGGATGACTTTTTTTTCCCCCTCCTGCTCTGATGCATAGAAATGTATTAGCAAAATCAAGGTTCCTTCCAGAAATAAACAGATGCTAGATTAGACCATTCTTCGTACTGATGCACATCTGTCTTTAGGAAAGAGACAATTTTACTTAAAGAAATGGTTTTTGCCTTTTAAAAAGCTATCTTCTAGGTATCTGCCCTTAATAAAGAAAGGAATTAAATGAGACTTAAGTATTAAACAATATTTAAGCAGAGGCGGGACGGGGGATGCTGTCAGAGTGATCCATGGGAGTTGGGTTTAAGCAATACGAAAATGAACCATCAGTACTGACTACTCAGTGAGTGAATGTTAAACACAAGGACTCCAGAGTGATTTCACAGGTTAGGTTCGCAGTACTGTCAATGCTTCAAGTTAAAACTCAGTTTAGAGACATTTACTGAGAGTTTTTATAACTCCGCCCTTCTCAGGAGCACCCTTGGCTCTCTCTAGAGAGGATGGAGAAAGTAGAGGGTCTTTTCCCCCAGACTGATTTGATCACGGACTTTCACGAACCCTAGCATTCCATCTGCACAAATGGCCCCAAATCCTGAGTGATGCAGCGCCTTGGTGACGGCGGGTCCTCAGGGACATCTGCACTGTGCATGTTCCCTGTACATACCACCACCTATGGGGTGGGCAAAGCACCTAAGCCAACCCTCTAGTCTGACCCTGGACACCCTCTACCTCACCCCATAGAAGGAACAAGCTTTGCCTCTTGGGAGCAAGCAAGCAATGGAAACTGTTGTTTACTTTTGCTCCCCTCTGCTGCATCAGGGTTCCCAGCAAAACCTTGTCTGAATTTCTTGTCTGGACTCTGGTAATTTTCTATTGACTGGGGAAGGCCAACAACCTTGGTTGAGTACAAACTGAAGTTCTAGACTGTCTAAAACTTGCTGCCTTTCTTTGGGAAGCCTGCAATCTTCCCCTGGGACACTTGTATCATGAGTCCCCAAGCCAAGAGGGCCTTACCAGCTCCTCTAACCTGGATCACACTCCCAACCAAGACTCCTGATCAGTCTTCTTGCTGTTCCTGAAACACCCCAGGGAGGATTTGATTAAATTTCCTTCCATGGCTCATTTCAGGGACCAACAGGCTTGCAATCAGGAATTTTCTCCTGTTATGGTATTTAAAACTCCTATACACCGTTGGAGGGAGTATAAACTGGGTACAACTTTTCTGGAGGGAGATTGAGCAGTATTCATCAAAACTGAAATTGTATCCACCCTCAACGGAGTTATTCTGCTTCTAAGAACTTCTACCCTCTTTACAGAAATGTGCAAAGAGGTGTGTATATGGATGCTCACTGCAGTACTGTTTGCAGTAGGTAAAGCCTGAAAGCAGCCTGAATGTGAACTCCCCTATGTGGAGCTTGGGACTCTGCATTCAGAGTCTGGAAGCTATATCGGACCCTTCCTGAGGGACCCCGTACCTTTGAGATGGGGCCAGAAGTGGCCACTGAGCATGAGTACTGTGGGGAATGAAGGGTCACCCTGAGGAGGCCCACTGAGCAACCAAGGCCAGAGTCCCCTCATGAGTTCCACAGGCTCATGGACCATGGGCTCACACTCTGTCTCTAGGAGAGCTTTGGCCAATCCTAATGGTTTGAGCTCATCCAAAGCTCAAAAGAACCGTACCCAGGGCTTATTTGACAGGAGCTGGAGAGAACTGGCCAAAGCCTTTGAGTACTTCAAGTAGAGTGTTTTCCAAGATCTTAAAACAAAATGTACCCAAGCGTTTAATGAGATTATTTTAATGCAGAAGCTACAACCACCGTCTAGCATGTTGCAGACAGCTCTCCATGCTAATCAAACGCCTCTCATCTCTTCACAATAGATTCATGACTGGTTCATAGAAAGACAATAAAAATTAAATGAGTCATGAGCTCCTAAATCATTCTCTTTTGGTCTTTTTAATAACTCACTTCCAAAGAAGAACTGGCTGAGAGCGTATGCTTCATTAGAGTTATTTGTTCGTGGTTTTATACCATTTAGGCATGGGAAAAAAGTGAACCTTTTAACACATCCTTCAAACACCGCCACAAATACTTTCTTCTAATGGGTTTTGTTTTTCTGCTTTTATCACTGTACTCCGCCTGTCGACATTTGAAAGCCCCAAAGAGGGAGATTTGGTGAAAGAAAAAAAAAAAAACAAACAACAAAAAAGAGTGGCTCTTTCAAGTCATTTGCAATATCCTGGGCTTGTTACAACCTTTTGTTTTTTTTTAAAAGAAGAATCCAATAGAAAAATGTTTCCTCTCTCTGAGAATATCTTGGCCAAACAGTCCCATGTGCTGGTCTAAGAGCCTTCTCCCTTCTCTTTGCTGCAGCAGAGGCCAGTGGCTAATGAGACCCAGAGCAAAGGCACCCGGGCGGCACCCAAAGTGCACATGTCCCCTGGCCCAGATACTGCTGGAGCAGAAGGCAGGCCCGCCTGCCCCAGAGTGAGGCCCTGGCAGTGTCGGGTGCTAGGTGCTGGGTCTTAAGGGCAAGGCACCCAGGAAGCTCTGGCTGCAGTGTGCAGGCTGGCCGCAGGGCCTGGCAAGTTCCTCGAACCCTCTGAGTGGCAGAACCCCACTCGCCTCGCAGGGAGACGATGAGGATTAAATGAGATGAGGCTGTGAATGGACTAGCATGGAACACGCCCCGGCACCCCAGACACAGCAGCGTCTTGGTACAGGTGGTAGAAACACCTGCATTAACACTAGCAAGGATTCGGGGGTCAGCTAATCTCTGGGACTTTGTGGATGTCTCTTTCTTGCTTCTGCTCCCTGCACGGACAGCCCTTGTCCCTGGGGACATAAGGGACAGTGAGGAAGACAGTTATAGGGGAGGGCAGGTGACATGGCTGGGGCAGAGCGTGCAGACTAGGTCTGGGGACAGACCCTTCACTTCCGGAGTAACTGCTGTGGTCTGGGCAGGGCGCTGAGGCCCGGATGGTTTCTGCTTCTGCACAGAGTGGGGTGGCCTCCCCCACCCCCAAGAACAGCCAGTGTGGAAGCCTGGCGAGGGGAGGAGTGTATGGATCTGCCTCTGAGATGGGCCTCACCCCAGCCTGGAGCCTGCCTCCTCAGGAGACAGGGGAGAAGGAGACCCTGTGGTCCAGGTGAAGAGGCGAGCTTCCCGGACTCACGTCCCACAGGTCCCTGCCTCCCGTGCGATTTCCTCATCACATCACTGCATGACCCCTGGGCCCAGAGAGCCCTCAAAGGGCACCCGGGTCCCCTTTCTGCTTGCACACCTACGGTGACCGGCATCTCCCTGCCTCCTAAGGCAGAGCCCTTCCTTAGGATTAGCTTCCCCCACAGGCTCTGGCTATGGCCCTGGGATGATGGGGTATCTCCCCTCACATACCAAGTGCTGTCTAAAGAGAGCAGGGCCAGAGGCTGGGGGCTGACCACAGGTCCACAGGGACGGGGACGGGGGCTGTGGAGTGTGGGCTCACCCTGGCACACCAGCAGAGGTGACCTCCTGCCCAGAAGCCTGGCCCAAGACTAGGGCAGGGAGTGTTCAGGGACCTGCTGTTTGTTTCCCCTGCCCCCACCTTCTAAGTTGGGGCCATGGCCCTGGGTCCTAGGGGGCTGAGGCTGGGGCCACAGGGCCAGGTCAGAAGCTGCCAGACTCACAGCTGCTCCTGTAAAGATCCCAGCCGTTTGCTGGGAAGTAAACAAAGTACAGACCGCCCTTTGTGAGCTCTGGGACCACGGGTGAATAGAACCATTGATTTCTCATCACCCAAACAGAAAGAGGTATCATAATCCAGAGACCCACTGCTGGGAGCAGAGCAGAATTCCCGCCCAGCTGGGGGGCGCCTGTCTGGGGGGCCTTTGTACTGCTGGTACCCAGTGCAGCCCTCTGCTCAGTGGGGAGGGGGTTGCTGTAGGGTGGGGCTGAGGCAGGGCCCTTCAAGGCATGGTCTGCAGTGGGACTGAGGGGTCCTGCGGAGGGGACACTCGGACATCCCTGGGGGGCACACCAGGTCCCTAGAACTTGCCACGCTGGGCTCCCTTGCTTCCTTGAGCCCAGGGAGAGTGTCTTTGCTCTGAGCCCTGGTACAGGGTGTCCCCCGTTAGTACATCCAGAGACGGGTTCCCCACATGGGCCGTCTGGACGGCCGTGCAGACCCCGGCGGCTCCTGGCTGCTCCTGCCAGCGACACTGCTCACTGGGGAACCCGAGTGGCTCCTTGCTCGGCTCCAGGCTAGGAGGGTACATTTACTTTCTGATCAAATATTATTCTGATGCACGGGGCCTCCTTGATGTTTGCAAGTCAGAAAAGTTTAATTACATGTGTCATTAGCATGGCATTCTGTAATAGCTCTGTGACTGAATTCATTAACAGAATCCTTAACAGATAAGACAAGACAAATTAATATTTTGTTGCCCATGAAAGCTTCTCATTAAGAGAGGAGTGAAAAAGTGATTAATATTTTGTTGCCAATCAAGATGTCTCATACAAATGATAAAGAAAGGAGGCCCACAGCGCAGCATGCTCTCTAATCTCCCCGCCCTGGGTTTTGTAAGCTGATCAGCTTTCCCTGTCTGTGCAGCCTTTCGGAGCCGGTGGCTCATTACAAGGCTGGTGACCGTGTTTCTTCTCTGGCTGCGGCAGGAGGGGGTGGGCACTGAGATGCCATAGGCTGGGGGGATCAGTGAACCAGTGATCCCCGATTTTTGCTCCACCAGGGCAGCCCCCATGGGCTGCTCTCCTTTGAACTGTTCTGCTTCAGGGAATGCCCGGTGCATCCTGATGATCCAGTCCTGCCTGCCTTGATCCAGCCTGATTTCCTCCTACGGCTGTTCTCACTGTCCCCAGAACAGGGCTGGGCTTATGAACCCCTGCTGTGGGCCAGGTACTGGCCAGGGTGCCCAACGTACACATGCTCAGCCTAAAAACACCCACTTAAGGAGGACAACCTCATGTTCGCTTGCCCGCCAGCTCAGGGAAAGTACACAGCTCACTCAGGGAGGCCCTGGACCTGGTGCAGGTGCTGGTCAGTGGCTCTCCCCGGGTGAATCAAGGCTGACCAGAATCAAGGTGACGACAGACAGCAGGGCACCCAGGGTCACATCTGCCTGACGGGGGCCTCATCAGGCCTTGCTGACTGCTGGCTGGGGACTCAGGCTGCACGAGGGGTGGAGAGCACTGTCTGGTGGGAGCAGTAGTGAGAAGAATAATAGAAATAATTAAAAGGAGAGGGCACGAGCTAGCATGGACATCACGTGCGAAGAGCTTCGTGTGTCTTTGAATCCTCACCATAACCCTATGAGGCAGGATCTATTATTTATCCCCTTTCCACAGAGGAGGAAACTGAGGCTTGGAGAAGACCTGTGCCATTTCTAAGGGCACTCAGCTAGTAAGTACCAGAGCTGAGACTTAACCCCAGGTCCCTTTGACCCTGGAGCCTGTGCCCTTCCTGGGTAAGGCTGTGCCATCTCTCTCCTCTCCGGAAGGCAGGCGTGTGTGTGTATGTGTGTGAGTGTGGGGTGTATGTGTGTGTATTGAATGTGTGTGTGCATGCCTGCATGCATCGAGAAAGGAGCCCTGTGGTGCTAGCACGGCCCGGCGCCCTCACATGAGGGTGTCTCAGAAGCACAGGGCCCTGTCTGCTCGCGGGCTGCTCCCTTGGCCAGAGCAGTAAGTGTTTCCTGGGAGGTAAGGAGAGGCCATTAATCTCCAGTTCCACCACAATTACCCAAATTGCTCACCTCTCTGTGAAAAGTAGAAATGCAATTGAGTTGGTGCTGGAGGCATGTTCGAGGGAGGGCAAAGACACTCCACTAATTTAATTAACTGATGGCAAGTGCATTACCAGGAGCTCTTCCTCTGCCTTTATTTCTAAGTCTTTAAATGGAGCACGGAGCAAAGCACACGGACGTTCAGACAGACACGGGTGCACACGACCTAGTTCTGAATTAATCACCCCTGGCCCAGTGTGGCTAAAAGCTGAAAACCCACTTTGAGAGATTCATAGGAACAGATATGTACCCCACCAGCACACACACTTGCAGACACACACATGCCCGAGTCTTCACAAACAGGACACTGCCTTCCCTTGCTAAGGCCTCAGACAAGTACTGGGCATTGTAGGCTCAGAGGGAGAACTCTGTCCACCTCGCTGCTGACCAGCTGTGCTGGTACTGACATTCAGAGGTGGGTGGAAAGTCTGTGCTCAGTACAGAGGGGAAATTGTAAGAAAACCATCCTGCCTCGTGTGACCAAGGCACGGGGAAGGGCACTTCTCCCCAGCCCTGCCCAGGACAGGACTCCAAAGTGACCCCCTCTTTCCATCTGCTTCCCCATTTACATGGGCTCAAAGTGTGCACTTTGAATCCTCACCATAACCCTATGAGGCAGGATCTATTATTTATCCCCTTTCCACAGAGGAGGAAACTGAGGCTTGGAGAAGACCTGTGCCATTTCTAAGGGCACTCAGCTAGTAAGTACCAGAGCTGAGACTTAACCCCAGGTCCCTTTGACCCTGGAGCCTGTGCCCTTCCTGGGTAAGGCTGTGCCATCTCTCTCCTCTCCGGAAGGCAGGCGTGTGTGTGTATGTGTGTGAGTGTGGGGTGTATGTGTGTGTATTGAATGTGTGTGTGCATGCCTGCATGCATCGAGAAAGGAGCCCTGTGGTGCTAGCACGGCCCGGCGCCCTCACATGAGGGTGTCTCAGAAGCACAGGGCCCTGTCTGCTCGCGGGCTGCTCCCTTGGCCAGAGCAGTAAGTGTTTCCTGGGAGGTAAGGAGGCCATTAATCTCCAGTTCCACCACAATTACCCAAATTGCTCACCTCTCTGTGAAAAGTAGAAATGCAATTGAGTTGGTGCTGGAGGCATGTTCGAGGGAGGGCAAAGACACTCCACTAATTTAATTAACTGATGGCAAGTGCATTACCAGGAGCTCTTCCTCTGCCTTTATTTCTAAGTCTTTAAATGGAGCACGGAGCAAAGCACACGGACGTTCAGACAGACACGGGTGCACACGACCTAGTTCTGAATTAATCACCCCTGGCCCAGTGTGGCTAAAAGCTGAAAACCCACTTTGAGAGATTCATAGGAACAGATATGTACCCCACCAGCACACACACTTGCAGACACACACATGCCCGAGTCTTCACAAACAGGACACTGCCTTCCCTTGCTAAGGCCTCAGACAAGTACTGGGCATTGTAGGCTCAGAGGGAGAACTCTGTCCACCTCGCTGCTGACCAGCTGTGCTGGTACTGACATTCAGAGGTGGGTGGAAAGTCTGTGCTCAGTACAGAGGGGAAATTGTAAGAAAACCATCCTGCCTCGTGTGACCAAGGCACGGGGAAGGGCACTTCTCCCCAGCCCTGCCCAGGACAGGACTCCAAAGTGACCCCCTCTTTCCATCTGCTTCCCCCACAATCTTCAGGGTGCATCCAAAGAGGCCTAGAGAGTAGCAGAAGCCCAACTTCATGGTTCTATACAACTCTCTTCCCACAAAGCAGTCTCAGGGTTGGAACGGATCTTTAAGGCCCTGGGTGCAGCTGCCCTCTGATAGCCGGCAGCATTGTTTACCATCATCCGGCCTGAGCTTGTATGCCTGTAGGGATGGGGAGCTCACTGCCTCCTGTGATGGCTCATTCCACTGCGGGGCAGGGCTGATGGCTGGAATGGTGTTCCATCTCAATAGCCCCATTTGGTCTCTTTTTGGGGTGAGCCCTGGCCCCCTGTGCTAGTCCAACTCATGGGGTCACACGGCTCAGGCCAGCTCCCTCTGCTGCAGCACATCCCCCCTCTACCTTATAGCTGCTCATGGGAAATGACCACTGATTCTTCAGGTCTTCCTTCCCAGGGCCAAGCGGCCCATCCTGGGTTGGCCTCTCCTGAGCCAAGGAGACCAGGGCTGCTAGTCTTCTGGCAGAAACATGAATTCTTGTCACTGTAGCTCAAGACCTGTCGGCCATCCTGGCAGCGTCCTATGCAGGTGATGTTACTCCATCTTGTCACATGAACTCCTGGGAAGCCACCTCACCCTGTGCCAAATCAGGGCCAATCCGTTTATTCCTCAAGACCCACAGAAGGGAAGCCCCACTAATACTGCTTTTCTCTTTTTTTTGGGGGGGGGGGTTGTTGGGGAGGGAGGGGAGCGGGTGGGCCACTTCTATTGGTCTTTCATTTATCTATTTTCATCCATCTTTGTTCTTTGGCCCGTGCGCGCCTCCCATCGCAGTGGCCTTTCTCGTTGCAGAGCACAGGCTCTGGGTGCATGTGCTCCAGAGCTCCGGCTCAGTAATTGGACACATCGGTCCAGCCGCTCCACGGCACGTGAGATCTTCAGGCCAGGGATCGAACCGGCGCCCCCTGTACTGCAAGGCGGTATCCTTACCCACTGGACCACCAGGGAAGCCCTAATACTGCTTTTCTAATAGATTAATTCACTGAGGATCTGTTTAAGAAATTGTTGAGTCATAGAGGCAGAGTGGGGTGACCCTGGGACCCCAGTATAGGCTGCCCGGGGCCCTCAGAGCCCAGGAGGATCCCCACTGCTCGTGCTAGGCTGTGAGGGCTCAGGAGCTCAACTCATCACATCCATACTCACCCGGCAACCAAGGCCCCTGGGCCGGTCCCTCTGGCCTGATCTCGTTTCCTTCTACCTCGCCCCCTGCCCCTGCCCCCAGTCACCCAGCCTAAAGGCCACCTCTGCCCTCCAGAGGGAGTGCTCCCTCCCCAGGGTCCAGTTGTCTGGCTGGACCTCCCGGCTTCAGGATCCAGAGACTCCCTGGGGCAGAGAGAGCATCTCCCCGCTCCCTAGCCAGATGCTCTCCCCTGCCCAGGAACCTCCTACCCTGCCCACCACCCCTCCCCCATTCACCTTATTCTGGGCCTGGCTGGCAGCTAGTGGCCACCCTCCATCTGTCCTATTCTCTGCACGAGGTGGAACTCACGCCTCCAGACACCAGACAGCAGGCTGGAGGGCACCAACGGGGGACGTGAAAAGAAAGCTCTCTGGCCCTGCAGCTCCCACAGGCATCTTGCACAGCTGACTTCCCCAGGAGTTGAGTCTGAGCTCAGACAGAGGCAGGTAACTTACATTGATGTCTTCCAAGTCCAGGAAGTTCAGGGCCAGCCCATTGCGCTTCCAGACGATGGGTGGCCGCAGGTCTCCACGGATGGCGCAGGTCAGCACTGTGCTCAGCCCCACCGTCACTGTGGCCACACTGATCCGCTCCTCGGGGGCCAGGCTGAGCTGCACCACCTCTGCAGGGAAAGGAGACGCTGTCAACTGCAGGCCCAAGGGGAGGAGTCTCTACTGGAAGGGATGTGGCCAAGGGGATCTATCTGGTTAGGGACCCAGGAACTTCAGGGAGCAGGAGCATGGTCCACAGCAGGCAGGCTAAATGGACAGAGGGTTATAACTTCTGGGAGAGGGGCCATGCCTTATGTCAAATGCTCAAAGGGCTCTGTGAGCCACATCAGGTCTGGAATCACAGTTAGCGCAGGGGAGCGTCTGGTAATACTGTTTTTCTAATAGATTAATTCACTGAGGATCTGTTTAAGAAATTGTTGAGTCATAGAGGCAGAGTGGGGTGACCCTGGGACCCCAGTATAGGCTGCCCGGGGCCCTCAGAGCCCAGGAGGATCCCCACTGCTCGTGCTAGGCTGTGAGGGCTCAGGAGCTCAACTCATCACATCCATACTCACCCGGCAACCAAGGCCCCTGGGCCGGTCCCTCTGGCCTGATCTCGTTTCCTTCTACCTCGCCCCCTGCCCCTGCCCCCAGTCACCCAGCCTAAAGGCCACCTCTGCCCTCCAGAGGGAGTGCTCCCTCCCCAGGGTCCAGTTGTCTGGCTGGACCTCCCGGCTTCAGGATCCAGAGACTCCCTGGGGCAGAGAGAGCATCTCCCCGCTCCCTAGCCAGATGCTCTCCCCTGCCCAGGAACCTCCTACCCTGCCCACCACCCCTCCCCCATTCACCTTATTCTGGGCCTGGCTGGCAGCTAGTGGCCACCCTCCATCTGTCCTATTCTCTGCACGAGGTGGAACTCACGCCTCCAGACACCAGACAGCAGGCTGGAGGGCACCAACGGGGGACGTGAAAAGAAAGCTCTCTGGCCCTGCAGCTCCCACAGGCATCTTGCACAGCTGACTTCCCCAGGAGTTGAGTCTGAGCTCAGACAGAGGCAGGTAACTTACATTGATGTCTTCCAAGTCCAGGAAGTTCAGGGCCAGCCCATTGCGCTTCCAGACGATGGGTGGCCGCAGGTCTCCACGGATGGCGCAGGTCAGCACTGTGCTCAGCCCCACCGTCACTGTGGCCACACTGATCCGCTCCTCGGGGGCCAGGCTGAGCTGCACCACCTCTGCAGGGAAAGGAGACGCTGTCAACTGCAGGCCCAAGGGGAGGAGTCTCTACTGGAAGGGATGTGGCCAAGGGGATCTATCTGGTTAGGGACCCAGGAACTTCAGGGAGCAGGAGCATGGTCCACAGCAGGCAGGCTAAATGGACAGAGGGTTATAACTTCTGGGAGAGGGGCCATGCCTTATGTCAAATGCTCAAAGGGCTCTGTGAGCCACATCAGGTCTGGAATCACAGTTAGCGCAGGGGGAGCGTCTGGGCTGTGGATCTGAGAGCTGAGCCAGGAACGTGGGCTGCCTGGGCCATGGGGATGCCCCGCTGAAACCAGGGAGCCCAATATGGTAGCTCCGCTCTGTGCTTGGCTCCATGGAGTCGTGGCCTTGCCAACTGCAGTCAAGGTCCACTGGCTGGGCCGACAGATTTCTCACCCACCTGGGGGCAAATTAAAGGTTGCACTGTCTGAAGTCTAGGGAAAGGACTGGCTGACCTTTGAAGGTTTGCTGCTGCCTAAGGATTCTCTGAACTTGGATTTGGATTTCTGTGCAGCGACCGTGCACTGTAGCCTTTAACTTTTTTGAGGTGTACTTTGAGCTGCACAAATTATTAATCCTTGCCGTTTCACACTTGGTAACTGGCATTAAGACTGATCGTCCATCAGGGTAATGGGAAGGGTCTAAACTATTTCCCTTTCCTGGTGGCTCAGATGACAAAGAATCTGCCTGCAAGGCAGGAGACCCGGGTTTGATGATCTGGAGAAGGGAGTGACTACCCACTCCAGTAATCTTGTCTGGAAAATTCCATGGACAGAGGAGCCTGGTGGGCTATATAGTTCATGGGATTGTAAAGAATCAGACACAACTGAGCGACTAACATTTTTAAAAGCACAGGCCTTTTGAAATTCTCAGGATTAATGGAAAAAAAAAAAATCAAACTCAGGCTATTCAAATGCCAAAATGGGCTGAGACTGGAGTAGGGAGATGTTAGCTCACTGAGTGGACGGTGCTCCTTACTGCTCTGCCCCTAAACCCATTTGGGCAGCTGCAGGAGCCAGCCAGAGGCAGCAAGGGCAGAGGGAGGCGGGCTGGCTCTGGGGGCCTGTTTGATTCTAGGATGCCAGCAAAGATGCTGGGATGTCAGGGGCCCTGGCAGGTGTGGGGCAAGGCCAGGAGCTGGGACCTAAGCATGACTTAGTGGGACTCTTTTCAGCTGCGACCAAGCAGCATATCTAGGCTCTTGCCAGTGTGTGTGTGTGGGGGGACGGGGGTGGGGGTGGGGGTGGGGTCGGGGGTCGGGGAGAGGAAAGGGACCAAAAAATAGCCCGGAAGTTCCACACCCTGCAGAGCAGGTGCAGTGAGAACAGGCGCAGCGGAGTCCAGTCCTAAGTGGCCAAGCCCTTCCCCCTCTACAAACATTCAGTGGACCCAGCCCTGCGCCCACAAAGATGAACAAGATATCCACTAGGTGCTTAATCAGTGCTTGTTGGATGGCTGAATGAAAAATGAAGGAAAGAGAAATAAAGAAGGAAAAAAAAAAGGCAACAGGCCAGTGAAGAGGGGACAATGACACACAGGAAAAATGTGACTCCCGGTGAAAGAGCCACATGAGGAAAGATAAACACCGAATGACTGATGCAAACACACCCGGCATAATATTTCACAAACACTAAAGTGATGCATTTCAAGCTCCCTCTTAAATCATGTTCAGCTTGCTGCCCTCCCACCTCTGAGTCACGAGGCTTGTTGCTCAGGGCAGAGAAGGCACTAACCCCCGACCTGGAGCAAGACCCAGGCTTTGGAGATTCAGAGCGGCAGAGATGGAGAGAGGAATTTGCTGATATCGTGTATCTCCCACTGCGCCCAAGTGCAGAGGAGACGGCTCTCCCTCCTGGGATGAGCCATGAGGCTCTGTGGGAAGGGGGCGTGGAAGCCACCTCATCCTCGGGCATGTGGAATAGGAGGGAGACAGCGGGAAGGGCAGAGTGTGCTGGCTAGTATGCAGTTGAGGGGAACCAAGGAGGCTCAAGGAGGAGGCCGAACCCTCCTTCACCTGGCCAGCACCCCTCCCCATCTGGGGTGACCACACAGATGTGGCAGAGAGCCAGGATCTGCATTCATCTGCCAGAGATCCCTTGGTCTGAAGAGGTTCCTGGCTGGGCCACGGTGTGTTCTGTGACTCTGTACCTGGGGACAGCACTGGACTCTGACCTGGGCCTGATGGAGCCGCCCAGTGGTGGGCGCATCATGCCAGCAAGGGCTTGGGAGGCCAGACTCTGGGGGAGCATGGGACTCTGGACTCCACTGGTCTGAGCATGCCCAGACTAAGAGCACACTGGGGCTGACCTCTGCCGCAGGTGGCTGGGGACCACTGGGGACCAGAGGTGGGGGAGGACAGTCAGCTGTATGCTTCCCTCTACACTCAGAAACGCCAGGTCATGTATTTTAAACAGTTACAGAGAAACGTCCGGAGGAGTCTATAGCACAGGGCTAAAAGACAAACAAACCCAAGTGGGCAGCCTGCGCAGCTTGCCCTCCGCCGCTGGGACGGCTGGTTCCCACATCTTTCCAGGGCGTGCCCCCAGGCATTCGTATGCCTGAAGATGTGTGATTTTCATGGGAAAGACTCAGGCAACATTAGAATGTGCGAATACTGACAAAACCATCATAATTCTGATCCTGTCAGCTACACAAATATTAACCAAACAGCAAATATTTGGATCATTTAAAGTTTAATTAAATGAATGTTTTATTAGATTAAGTTCATGTCAATATTCCCTAGATCCTTTAAAAATTCTACAGAGATTTACGGCTGATGAACTGCTCCTCACTGCCGGTTATTTACTGTTCGGCACGTGTTCCCCGGCAGGCCCCACTTCCCTGCTAAGGGACCTCCCAGGGTGACTTCCCAGTGAGGGGAAAATGAGGCAGCCTCACAGGCAGGGGCTTGAGTGACCCGGGCAGACGTGGGGCTATAGCTCTAGATCCCTGGCCCCCAGTGCTGCTGGACATCCCCGAGCGGCCTCGGGCAGGCCCCTTCCTATCCCTGGTCCCCAGCGGAGTCATCCGTAACATGAACGGTTGGGCTAGGAGGGTCTGGGGGCCTGGCCGGCTTTTAGGGTCTGGGACTCTGTGTGCATGGTTCTGGGCAGACGTCCCTGCTCACGCTCCTTGGTCCTGCCAGGAGCTGCCTGGCGGCCACTTCCCCCAGCATCACCTGCTTCTGTTTCCTGCCCACTTGCTGTGATGGTACAAGTGAAGTCTCAACGGGCTGCATGAACAGATGCTGCGCCCTTGGGGGCTTCCCTCCTGATGCCCCTGAGCTCTCCCTTCCTCTCCATACAGGTCCTCAACAACCTCCTGTGTGCTCGCCCCCCGAGGGTGCCCCTGCTGCTCCTCAGTGTCCTGGTCACCACCTGGAGGACAAGGTATGTCATGCTAAGAGCACACTGGGGCTGACCTCTGCCGCAGGTGGCTGGGGACCACTGGGGACCAGAGGTGGGGGAGGACAGTCAGCTGTATGCTTCCCTCTACACTCAGAAACGCCAGGTCATGTATTTTAAACAGTTACAGAGAAACGTCCGGAGGAGTCTATAGCACAGGGCTAAAAGACAAACAAACCCAAGTGGGCAGCCTGCGCAGCTTGCCCTCCGCCGCTGGGACGGCTGGTTCCCACATCTTTCCAGGGCGTGCCCCCAGGCATTCGTATGCCTGAAGATGTGTGATTTTCATGGGAAAGACTCAGGCAACATTAGAATGTGCGAATACTGACAAAACCATCATAATTCTGATCCTGTCAGCTACACAAATATTAACCAAACAGCAAATATTTGGATCATTTAAAGTTTAATTAAATGAATGTTTTATTAGATTAAGTTCATGTCAATATTCCCTAGATCCTTTAAAAATTCTACAGAGATTTACGGCTGATGAACTGCTCCTCACTGCCGGTTATTTACTGTTCGGCACGTGTTCCCCGGCAGGCCCCACTTCCCTGCTAAGGGACCTCCCAGGGTGACTTCCCAGTGAGGGGAAAATGAGGCAGCCTCACAGGCAGGGGCTTGAGTGACCCGGGCAGACGTGGGGCTATAGCTCTAGATCCCTGGCCCCCAGTGCTGCTGGACATCCCCGAGCGGCCTCGGGCAGGCCCCTTCCTATCCCTGGTCCCCAGCGGAGTCATCCGTAACATGAACGGTTGGGCTAGGAGGGTCTGGGGGCCTGGCCGGCTTTTAGGGTCTGGGACTCTGTGTGCATGGTTCTGGGCAGACGTCCCTGCTCACGCTCCTTGGTCCTGCCAGGAGCTGCCTGGCGGCCACTTCCCCCAGCATCACCTGCTTCTGTTTCCTGCCCACTTGCTGTGATGGTACAAGTGAAGTCTCAACGGGCTGCATGAACAGATGCTGCGCCCTTGGGGGCTTCCCTCCTGATGCCCCTGAGCTCTCCCTTCCTCTCCATACAGGTCCTCAACAACCTCCTGTGTGCTCGCCCCCCGAGGGTGCCCCTGCTGCTCCTCAGTGTCCTGGTCACCACCTGGAGGACAAGGTATGTCATGCTTCTGCTCAAAAGCTACTAGCAGCTCCCCATCACCCAGAGACTCACCACGAACTGAGAACAGTCCCTGACCTTGCCCCACAGCCTCCTCCCAGGTGGCTCGGTGGTACCCGCTGGTCTCCATCCCATTTGGTTTGGGGCCTAAGCTGGTGCCTACTTGGCACCTTTTACTTGTCTCTTCTGAGACCCTTATGCTCTCAGTCCCTATCTCCAGGATGACCTCCTGGGATGTTTCAAGTCTTTGCTTAAGAGGAAACTTGGACAGACATTGGGTGTCCTGGTGAGCTTGTCATGAGTTTTTCAGACTTAAGTAACAGAAATGCTCAGAGGTGCTCAACACACTTAGGAAAAGAAAAAAGAAGGGGGATGATCTTAAATGGCCATAATTGAGAAACCTCAGGGATGGAGGAGGTTGCAAGGATCCAGGGCCCTTGACAATGGCCTCCTCTGCAGGGCTGCAAGGAGTTCAAGGGTGAAAGGGCCCAGATTTCTCCTGAGAACCTTACAAAAAAGCACAGGCAGAACTCCGATTACCCGGTCTCGTCACCCGTGTTCTTTCACAAAGCAATCACTCAGGCTGAGTAATAGCGTGCTCTGTCATCACAGGACTGACTGACACCCAGGCCTGGGCCATGTGGCTACTCCTGGGCCAGGTGCTGGCTGGGTGGTTGGGGGTGGGGTCAAATGTCACGGCAGATGGAGTGTATTGGGCAGACCAACACTCTATGACCACCACAGAGTCACAGAGAGATCGTCTTCGGTTCTCTCCTTTCCTTCACAACCCCATCTGGCCACCTTGACACAGTGCAAGACGATAATGGGAACATGGGTGTGGCGGCTGTGCTCTGGGAACATGAGAGTCATCCTAGGGGAACCTGATCTCAGCTATTGCACCTACCCCCAACCTGCTGGTGGCACTAGTGGTAAAGAATCCGTTCGCCAATGCAGGAGATTAAGAGAGGCAGGTTTGTTCTCTGGCTCAGGAAGATCCCTGGAGGAGGACATGACAGACACTCCAGTATTGTTGCCTGGAGAATCCCTTGCTGCTCCTCATTTTGTCCCCTGGCCCCACCCCCCTGGAGGACAAGGTATGTCATGCTTCTGCTCAAAAGCTACTAGCAGCTCCCCATCACCCAGAGACTCACCACGAACTGAGAACAGTCCCTGACCTTGCCCCACAGCCTCCTCCCAGGTGGCTCGGTGGTACCCGCTGGTCTCCATCCCATTTGGTTTGGGGCCTAAGCTGGTGCCTACTTGGCACCTTTTACTTGTCTCTTCTGAGACCCTTATGCTCTCAGTCCCTATCTCCAGGATGACCTCCTGGGATGTTTCAAGTCTTTGCTTAAGAGGAAACTTGGACAGACATTGGGTGTCCTGGTGAGCTTGTCATGAGTTTTTCAGACTTAAGTAACAGAAATGCTCAGAGGTGCTCAACACACTTAGGAAAAGAAAAAAGAAGGGGGATGATCTTAAATGGCCATAATTGAGAAACCTCAGGGATGGAGGAGGTTGCAAGGATCCAGGGCCCTTGACAATGGCCTCCTCTGCAGGGCTGCAAGGAGTTCAAGGGTGAAAGGGCCCAGATTTCTCCTGAGAACCTTACAAAAAAGCACAGGCAGAACTCCGATTACCCGGTCTCGTCACCCGTGTTCTTTCACAAAGCAATCACTCAGGCTGAGTAATAGCGTGCTCTGTCATCACAGGACTGACTGACACCCAGGCCTGGGCCATGTGGCTACTCCTGGGCCAGGTGCTGGCTGGGTGGTTGGGGGTGGGGTCAAATGTCACGGCAGATGGAGTGTATTGGGCAGACCAACACTCTATGACCACCACAGAGTCACAGAGAGATCGTCTTCGGTTCTCTCCTTTCCTTCACAACCCCATCTGGCCACCTTGACACAGTGCAAGACGATAATGGGAACATGGGTGTGGCGGCTGTGCTCTGGGAACATGAGAGTCATCCTAGGGGAACCTGATCTCAGCTATTGCACCTACCCCCAACCTGCTGGTGGCACTAGTGGTAAAGAATCCGTTCGCCAATGCAGGAGATTAAGAGAGGCAGGTTTGTTCTCTGGGTCAGGAAGATCCCCTGGAGGAGGACATGACAGACACTCCAGTATTGTTGCCTGGAGAATCCCATGGACAGAGGAACCTGGTAGACTACAGTCCATGGGGCTCCAAAGAGTCGGACACCGTGGGAGTGACTTAGCATGCACGCCAACATGCCTGCTCACTAGAGAGAAATAGGGGCTCTCTATTGCGGTGGTGGTGTGGACCAGCTGAGGGGACCCCACTGTCCTCTCAAGGCTCCCACTGTGATGGGGACAGAGGATGGCCAGGCAGCCTAGGAGTTGTGGAGATGGCCCTCGTATGGGTTCAGTGGACACACTGACCGAACTACTGTGAGCTGAACTCCACCTTGTCTGGGGGCACCCATAGATGAGGGGACTCAGGGATGTCTGGACCTGGACTCTGCTCTGGTGGGGCCAAGAGTCAAGGGAGAGGGAGGTGGGGCAGCCACACTGCAGCCCTCCAGGGAGCAGCTGGTGCAAGGGCCAACAAGGGTTCCTCCCCCGTCTTGACCATGGCTCCATGGTCACTATGTGGGAAGTGTCCCTAGGTTTCTGGGGCAACAAGATCTGCCTTGTGCCCAGAGTATGCTGGGGCCAGTGACAGAGCGCTGGGCAGGGGGCTCTGGTCAGGTCT
Source organism: Tragulus kanchil (assembly GCA_022376925.1). Lineage (NCBI taxonomy): Eukaryota > Metazoa > Chordata > Mammalia > Artiodactyla > Tragulidae > Tragulus > Tragulus kanchil. The sequence continues at coordinate 46,330,376 of JAIOJX010000029.1, read as the reverse complement.
GTGGTGAGAACGCCCCTGTAGAAAGAGGCTCATGTTCTTGGAAAGAGAGGAATGGACTGGGGGGCTGATCCAGTCCGGCTGGGCAGAGGTGCCCACAGCGAGAGGATGTTCTAGCTGTAAGAACCATGCTGGAAGGTCATTTGGTAGAAGATAATTCGTGGAGGGCAAGGGAGATAGGGTTCCTCACAGCCTGGGGCATCTGTCTCCCTAGGCGACAGGCCTCTGCACATTAATGGACTTCCCCTTATTCCTCCTCAGAGGAAGAGGCTCAGGTAGCACTACCACGACTACCAAAGTCAGCATGGGTTGCTCAACACAAGAGAGACCTTCTTGCTTTGCTTGAGGCAGGAGATCGATGGGCCCTAGGCTGAGCAGCTGGAACCTGTCTCCTCTGGACAGATGCTCCAACTAGTGGTAAAGAATCCGTTCGCCAATGCAGGAGATTAAGAGAGGCAGGTTTGTTCTCTGGGTCAGGAAGATCCCCTGGAGGAGGACATGACAGACACTCCAGTATTGTTGCCTGGAGAATCCCATGGACAGAGGAACCTGGTAGACTACAGTCCATGGGGCTCCAAAGAGTCGGACACCGTGGGAGTGACTTAGCATGCACGCCAACATGCCTGCTCACTAGAGAGAAATAGGGGCTCTCTATTGCGGTGGTGGTGTGGACCAGCTGAGGGGACCCCACTGTCCTCTCAAGGCTCCCACTGTGATGGGGACAGAGGATGGCCAGGCAGCCTAGGAGTTGTGGAGATGGCCCTCGTATGGGTTCAGTGGACACACTGACCGAACTACTGTGAGCTGAACTCCACCTTGTCTGGGGCACCCATAGATGAGGGGACTCAGGGATGTCTGGACCTGGACTCTGCTCTGGTGGGGCCAAGAGTCAAGGGAGAGGGAGGTGGGGCAGCCACACTGCAGCCCTCCAGGGAGCAGCTGGTGCAAGGGCCAACAAGGGTTCCTCCCCCGTCTTGACCATGGCTCCATGGTCACTATGTGGGAAGTGTCCCTAGGTTTCTGGGGCAACAAGATCTGCCTTGTGCCCAGAGTATGCTGGGGCCAGTGACAGAGCGCTGGGCAGGGGGCTCTGGTCAGGTCTGTGGTGAGAACGCCCCTGTAGAAAGAGGCTCATGTTCTTGGAAAGAGAGGAATGGACTGGGGAGCTGATCCAGTCCGGCTGGGCAGAGGTGCCCACAGCGAGAGGATGTTCTAGCTGTAAGAACCATGCTGGAAGGTCATTTGGTAGAAGATAATTCGTGGAGGGCAAGGGAGATAGGGTTCCTCACAGCCTGGGGCATCTGTCTCCCTAGGCGACAGGCCTCTGCACATTAATGGACTTCCCCTTATTCCTCCTCAGAGGAAGAGGCTCAGGTAGCACTACCACGACTACCAAAGTCAGCATGGGTTGCTCAACACAAGAGAGACCTTCTTGCTTTGCTTGAGGCAGGAGATCGATGGGCCCTAGGCTGAGCAGCTGGAACCTGTCTCCTCTGGACAGATGCTCCAAAATGAGGATAATGGCAGAAGTGAGGAAGAGCTAAGTCCTGCTCAGAAAAAGGAGAGACAGAGACCGCAGACTTCTCATTCTTGAGGTCAAGGAGTTCTCCCAAACTGCATGGGCACAGAAAGGTTTCTCAGAGGTCAGAGGAGGGAGGGGACACCAGACCATAAAATGTTCTATCAGTTTCCCAGCAACCCTTGCGCTGGAATCCATCCTGGCTAAGAGATGCTCATGCAAATGGTGGGGGTGGGTAGGTGGGGCTGAATCAGACAAATACGGACTCAGAGCCAGGCCAACCAAGATGACTAGCCAAGAGAAACCTGGAAGAACTGCCCTGTGTAAGTGATCTAAACTACCCCAAAGGCATGACTCTCTCTGAGCCCACCTGTGTGTGTCTATCTGATATACATACTTTTTTCCTCCTAATAAATGTTTAACTTGTCTCACTACCTCCCATCTCTTGGTAATTCCTTTCTCCAAAGCAGAACTTGTCACTGGCCACTGGCCCTGGTGGTCTATCTAGTGGCTAGAGTTTAGTGCGCTCACTGTCACGGCCTGGCCTCAATCTCTGGTTGGGGAGCTAAGATCCTGTTTCAAGCTGCAGTAGGGTGAGACCACCCGAGATCACACTCAGCAGGCTGCATGGAGGCGGGGGCCCTGCAAGGCTCTCTGGTCCTCTGGTGACTAGCACACTGCTTGGCCCATGGCAGCAGGGCTGCAGGCACAGTCCTGGGAGACACGTCCCTGGCTCTCTAGGTCCTTCCAGGCAGAGGGGCAATGTCCTTGGCTTTCCAGACACAGCCCTCACTCCTCTCCCTGCACATGTGTCCTCCCTGCTCCTTGGAGCTTGGAGAAAAGGGGTGGTGTGGGGGATTAATAGGTCCACCACCAGCAAGCGAACAAGCACCCTTCCTGGAAGCAGGAGGCCATAAAATTTAAGTCTCGGGAGAATTGGGTTTTAGTTCCTATTACTGCTTTCCCTTAATCTCAGGCGCTATTTCTCACACTGACTTGAACTCGATGAGACACTCATAAACCCATCAGCACCCTCTCAAGCAGGCTTCTGTTGCTTCACAGCAATAGAAATTAAATTTCTCAAATTCCTGTCAAGTTGGCATTAGTTTTCTTATGCTAGAAACACACTAATGGAACACATTCCTACCTGGACATGTGCCATTTTTCAAATGATGCTCTTGGCGGAGAGACTCAGTTCAGTCTACTGGCCCCACATCCCTGTGATGATTGCCGGCTGGGCAGCAGGGGGACCTGGAGAGAGACCCCAGGCCAGGTGCTCAGAGACCTTCCTGCAGAGGGGGCCTCTTTTCACACAGTTCTTCTCCAACAAGTCATGTGCTTCTCCCATGCCCTGGGGGAAACCCCTCCCCACCAAGTGGCCTGGAAGTTGCTGAAGCAGGTGTGGTCCCATGTGAAGGACTCCATTAATGTGGTCTTGTTCCTATGACCAGGGTCACACTGCAAAATGGTGAGTAGGACAGAAACCAGGGTTGACTGTGTGTGCCTAAGGTCACCTGATGAAGCCAGGGACAGGCAACATCTACCACTGCCTGGACCTGATGGCCTCACCTGGCACTACAGGGTGGGGCTGCCGTGGCTCAGCCCGTGGGGAGGTAATGGGGGTGCTTTATGACTCCCATTTCCCCTCTACCAGAACCTGCCTTTCTGGGTCCCCTTCAGACATCTACTGGAACTTTGTGGGTGGGAAGCTGGGAACAGGTGGTCTTTCATTTTGACACACATGTTTCCAGCCTGGGCAGGAGGCCTGGACCAGCCAGACTTGCACTCCTCCAAAATTCCCTGTTTCAGTGTGCCGCTGTCATAGTCCCTCTGACATGCTTCATTTGGGGGATGGTAATCAATTTACTAGTTAATTACTTTCAGATCTGGGGGGGCAAGTTACTTTCTCAATTGACTTTCATTGTTTGGGGTTGCGTCAAGCATTTTTGCAGTTTAGTGTATAAGTTCTGCTTTCTGATGTGAACAGACACCTTTCTAAGTTGCATGAAGACAGAGAACTTATCTCTTTTGTTTATTTTGTATCCGGTACCTAACAGAATTACTAGCACATACAAGGGCTAAATAAGTAGTGTGAGGCAAGTAAACAATTAGGGTTTTTGGCTAATACTAAACCCATCAGCACCCTCTCAAGCAGGCTTCTGTTGCTTCACAGCAATAGAAATTAAATTTCTCAAATTCCTGTCAAGTTGGCATTAGTTTTCTTATGCTAGAAACACACTAATGGAACACATTCCTACCTGGACATGTGCCATTTTTCAAATGATGCTCTTGGCGGAGAGACTCAGTTCAGTCTACTGGCCCCACATCCCTGTGATGATTGCCGGCTGGGCAGCAGGGGGACCTGGAGAGAGACCCCAGGCCAGGTGCTCAGAGACCTTCCTGCAGAGGGGGCCTCTTTTCACACAGTTCTTCTCCAACAAGTCATGTGCTTCTCCCATGCCCTGGGGGAAACCCCTCCCCACCAAGTGGCCTGGAAGTTGCTGAAGCAGGTGTGGTCCCATGTGAAGGACTCCATTAATGTGGTCTTGTTCCTATGACCAGGGTCACACTGCAAAATGGTGAGTAGGACAGAAACCAGGGTTGACTGTGTGTGCCTAAGGTCACCTGATGAAGCCAGGGACAGGCAACATCTACCACTGCCTGGACCTGATGGCCTCACCTGGCACTACAGGGTGGGGCTGCCGTGGCTCAGCCCGTGGGGAGGTAATGGGGGTGCTTTATGACTCCCATTTCCCCTCTACCAGAACCTGCCTTTCTGGGTCCCCTTCAGACATCTACTGGAACTTTGTGGGTGGGAAGCTGGGAACAGGTGGTCTTTCATTTTGACACACATGTTTCCAGCCTGGGCAGGAGGCCTGGACCAGCCAGACTTGCACTCCTCCAAAATTCCCTGTTTCAGTGTGCCGCTGTCATAGTCCCTCTGACATGCTTCATTTGGGGGATGGTAATCAATTTACTAGTTAATTACTTTCAGATCTGGGGGGGCAAGTTACTTTCTCAATTGACTTTCATTGTTTGGGGTTGCGTCAAGCATTTTTGCAGTTTAGTGTATAAGTTCTGCTTTCTGATGTGAACAGACACCTTTCTAAGTTGCATGAAGACAGAGAACTTATCTCTTTTGTTTATTTTTGTATCCCGGTACCTAACAGAATTACTAGCACATACAAGGGCTAAATAAGTAGTGTGAGGCAAGTAAACAATTAGGGTAGTGTTCATTCAATAATGTATCTTAAGCACTCACTATGTGCCAGGCTACAGTGGGAATACGCCACCAAGCAGAGCATGCCCAGAGCCTACTCACTTGGAGACAAGCATCACATACAGGGAGAATGGGCCCCTGCGTCTGTCCAAAGACTCCGGTGCAGAGTCCTGGCTCCTGCAGAGCCCGATTAACCTCTTCTGGTAGAGCTACCCCCAAGCCCAGTGGTGGGCCCTGCAGGGATGGACGCAGAAGGCAGACCCATGTTCAGCCCCCAAGGAACCCAGGTCTGGTGTAGCCTTCTCTTTGTTTGCAGGGAGAGTCCAGATCACCTGGGCATCCTCTGAGCTCTAGGGCTCTGTTTTGCCTCCTCTGGTCAATGAACCTTTTTGGCTTTGGTAAAATCTTAACCACAAGGTGACTGCTGTGGGCAGGTGAGGGGAGGGGAGAGCTGAGCTCCGTGTCCAAAGGCTGCAACACCACTGTCTCAGGGTGCCCTGGGGTGCCCTGGGTGTGGCAGGCAGGGGAGGTATCAGTAGAAGCATGGGCTTCGTGTCAAGATGGAAAGCTCAGGTCCTCCTGGTCCACAGGTGACCTGGTCCCTCCATAGTTGGTCTCTGCACCTGGGGGAGCCTCAGTCAGGTCAGACAGTCTATGTAATCCCCACGCCCTGCCAAGTCTGCTCCCAAAGTGAGAGGAACACCTCTGCCCAACATATTTGCCAAAGGAAAGGATTTTAACCCAGCTTGTCCTTTGGCAACTGTAGGTAAAAGAATGTATGAAATTATACGCTAGTTACTCAGAACTTGCAGAACTTCTTACAGATGTCAAAGATTGGATCTAGAATCTCCAGGACAGGCTGTTGGTGGAGATGAGCAGGCTACTTTTATCTAACTAGTGCACAGGTGCCATGCTGTGTGTTCCCAGACGCTTGCTCATTTTCTAATTCCTGAGCACTCACTGAGACCACTCCCCAGCCCTCTTAGAGCCAGGAGGCAGGCACATGACTGGTTCTGACTAAAAGAATCTGAACATGCCTGGCTATACACACACTCATTATGATGGTTAATTTTATGTTTCAACTTGACTGGGCCGTGGAGCGGTGCACAGAGAGTTGGTCAAACATTATTCTGGTGTATCTATGAGATTGTTTCTGGATGAGACAGACATTTGAATCAGTAGACTGGGTAAAAAAGCAGATTGCCCTCCCTAATGTCCAGAGGCCTCATCCCATCAACTAAAGACCTGAATAGAAAGTCTGAGTACGAGAGACAGACCTTTTCCCTGACTGTCTTTAAGACGGAACATGGGTCTTCTCCCATCAACTAAAGACCTGAATAGAAAGCCTGAGTACGAGAGACAGACCTTTTCCCTGACTGTCTTCAAGATGGAACATGGGTCTTCTCTTCCCTTCAGAGTTGAACTGAGATATCATTTCTTCCAGAGTCCTGAGGTTGCTGCTTTCAGACTGAAACTTATACTACTGGCTCTCCTGGGCCTCCAACTCACTGACCACACATCTTGGGAATTCCCAGCCGCTATAATTATGTGAACCAGTTCCTTACAACAGATCTCTCTCTTCATCCATCTGTTCATCCCCCCACCCACCCATCCTTGCAGTCATCCATCTGATTAGTTCTGGTACTCTTCAGAGCCCTGGCTATTGCAGTCACCATTCAGGCACTCTGGTTATTTCTATGGAGACTGTATGGCCAGGCGTTTGGTGAGAACAAAGAACATAGCCTCCTAGTTGCTGCTAGAGGAGAGCTGCCTGACCCTATCACACCTGAGAAAGGTGAGAAGTCCGTCTCTATGGCATTACACCACTGGGATTTTAGGGTTTCTACAGTATCTGGTATTGATTATTTAAGATACCATCCTCTATCCCCAGAGGAAGAAATACAAGTTAATTTATTTCCGTGGAAGAAATTGTAATGAGATGTGGAAGGGACCTTTGGGAGGGCAAGGCATTCAGGTGAGGAAGCCTTTGGTAATCCTCTTGACAAAAGGAGATCTAACTTCTGTTCTGATCCCCACAACATCTGCCCAGGGACCTCATTCTCTCATCCCATCGCTGTTTCTACTGCTTTCACTATTAGATAGAGTCCAAACTCTGGTCCCAAGGGAGAGAGCATCTCAAGGAGGGATGGGAGAGAATGTATAAGTAAATTACACATTATAATATGCTCTATGAATGGAATGAACAGGATGCCAAGAGAGAATGGTAAGGCAACCCTATCAAGATGCAAATGGAGACATTCAGGTTCAAGATGGTGGGATAGTAGATCATGAAAGTCATCTCCTACAAATATAATCAAAAATACATCTACATGTGGAATGATTCTCACGGAATATCTACTGTAAGTTGGTTAAAGACCTCAGATGGCTGAAAGGGCAAGAAGATCTCCATATAACTAGGTAGGGAAAACAGAACAAAGAAAGCAAGAAAGGAATCCTTTGAGACCTGCGCCCCTGGGAGGGAGCTGTGAAAGAGGGAATGTTCCTGCACCCTAGGAAGCCCTGTCATGGGAGCGGAGATCAGCCAGGACAGAAAGGGGAGCTGCGGAGCCTTTAGAGGAAAATGCCACAGCCAGTTTGTGGTAGCCTGAGCAGAGGGAGCACGACACAGATGTCAGTGCCGCGGCCCTGTGCTCGCCAGCCTGAGACACGCGACTCTGGGTGCAGGCAGAGGCTAGAGGCTGGAACCTGGACTCTGGAGATCAGAACCAGAGACAGGACTATAGCTGGCTGTGTGGAAACCATCCGGGGAGGCTGGAATCCAGTGTGACAGCAACTGAGGGTTTATGAAGTGGAAACCTAGGCTGCCTTAGAAGCCAGTTGTCACTGGTGAGGGAGGGATGTAAGGTGAGAGGAGGGACCTGGATTGTAGCTTTCTCCCTTTGCACATGCTCACAGATGGCAGGACACTGTGGACACAGGCTCTGGGGGCAGTCGTGAACCACCACCACTGCCTGTCCAGTACCAGGAGTGGTTGTGCCCCTCTGCCTCTGTGCCCTCATAGATTCCAGAAGTGGTCAGGAGCCACCTCTTCTCTCATCATGAGTTCTGGGGGTGTGCCTAAGCTGCCACTGCCTGTGAGAACCCCACCACTAGGGACCAGTGGCTGCATCTGCATATCCCCCATCAAGGGGACAGTGACCGGCATACACGGAAGAGGCTACAAGAATCCATCCAGCCTTCACAACACATACGCTAAACCCATACAAGCTACACATATAAACAGCCCTCCAAGACACAGCAGATAATTGTTTTTCCTAAATGCACAGAGTAAGAGAAACACAAGTAAAATAAAGATGCAGAGGAGCCATTCCTGGTTGAAAGAGCAAAAGAATTCCCCAGAAAGAACAAACAATGAAACAGACCTCTTCAGTATAATAGACACCAATTTCAAAAAGGAGATAATGAAAGTATTAAAGGAAGGAAGAAAGGATATCAACAGAAATGCAACACCACCTGGGAAACCCAGAAAGGAACTAGAAACCATAAAGAGGAATCAGGAAAAATTAGAAAACTCATTGGCAGAGACAAAAGCTGAACTAAAGGCAATGAAGAAGCAGAATGAATAATGCAGAAGAACAAGTAAGTGACCTGGACGATGGACTAACAGAAATTGCCCAGTCAGGACAGCAGACAGAAAGCCAAACAAACAGAAAAAGAAAGCAATTTAAGAGACCTGCAGGATAATATAAAGCATGACAATCTATGTATGATAGGGATCCCAAAAGGGGAAGAAAGAGAAAAGGGGATTGAAAGTTTCCTTGAAGAAATTATGACTGAAAACCTCCCAAACATAAAGAAGGAAACACACGTTGGTACAGGAAGCACAGAAGGTACCAAACAACATAAACCCAAACAGACCCACACAAGGCATAATATAGTAAAACTGATAAAAGTGAAAGACAGGATTCTAAAGGCAGCAAGAAAAAACAAGGAGTTAATGACAAGGGGACCCTCACAAGTCTATCAAGTGATTTCCCTATGGAAACGTGGCAGGGCAGAAGGAGTGGCAAGATATATTCCAAGTCCCGAAAGGGAAAAATCTACTAGGATACTTTACTCAGCAAGATCACCATTTAGAATAGGAGAGAGAAAGAATTTCTCAGACAAGCAAAAATGAAAGAATGCAGCAATACAAAACTTATCCTAAAGGAAATATGGAAAGATTGCCCCTAAATAGGAAAGAAGGAAGAATCTTTAGAAAGGAGAAAATCACAATTATAAAGTAAATCAGTCAAGTAAACCAGTATACAGATTAAGAAAAATTCTGTGAAAGTGAAGATAACCACAATGAACAGCCAAAGGCTGGACAGGAAGATGTAAAAGAAGACATAAAAATCATAACACGTGGGGGGCTTCCTTGGTGGTCCAGTGGATAAAGAGGCCACCTTGCAGTGCAAGGGGCAATGGCTTGATCCCTGGCCTGGGAAGACCCATGTGCCGCGGAGTGGCTGGACTGGTGTGTCCAATTAGGAGCCAGCACTCTGGAGCTCGTGCGCCCAGAACCAGTGCTCTGCAATGAGAGAGGCCACTGCAATGGGAGGCCCACACAGGCCAAAGAATACAGATGGATGAAAAATAAATAAATAAATAAATAGAGACCAAAATTTAAAAAAAAATAAAAAGAAGAGGATTTTTTGCTCATCCACATATATGTACCTAATATGCATGCATGTGCTCTCATCTCATGTCTCTTTTCAACCCCGTGACCTATAGCCTGCTAGGTCTCTCTCTGTCCATGGGATTTCCCAGGCAAGAATACTGGAGTGGGTTGCCATTTCCTTCTCCAAGGGGTCTTCTCAACCTCTCAACCCTGGGATCGAATCTGCATCTCCTGCATTTCCCGCACTGGCAGGCAGATTCTTCACCACTGCACCACCTGAAGCCCGTGCACCAAATATAAGAGCATCCAAATACATAAAACAAATACTGACAGACACACAGACATAAACTGATAAGACTATAATAATAGACTTTAACAGTCCACTCACATCAATGCACAGATCTTCTAGACAGAAAATCAGTAAGGCAACAGAGATCCTAAATGATACTGACACAATGGAACAGTTAGACATAATTGATGTTTTCAGGACATTACATACAAAAAAACCCCAGAAGACATATTCTTTTCATGTACACACATAACATTCTCTGGGACTGATCATACACCAGGGCACAAAACAAGCCTTTCCAAATATAAAAGTATAGAAATTATCTCAAGCATCTTTTTTTTTTTGACTACAATGGCATGAAACTATAAACCACCCACAGAAAAAGAAAGGAAAGGCAATTACATGGTGATTAAACAACATGCTACTAAAAAACCAATGTGTCAAATATTAAATCAAAGAAGAAATCAAATATCTGAGACACATGACAATGAAAACGCAATCACACAAAATCTATGGGACGCAGCAAAAGCAGTTCTTAGAGGGAAGTCCATTGCGATATAGGACTTCTTTAAGAAACAAGAAAAATCTAAAGTAAACAACATAACCCACAACTTAAAAGAACTGGAAAAAGAACAAATAAAACCTAAGAAGGAGATGATAACGATCAGAAAGGAAAAATTAATAAAACCAAGGGCTTTTTTATTTTAAAGGATAAACAAGATTGACAAAACTCTGGCCAGCTTCACCAAGGAGAAAAAATAGAGAACCTAAATAAATTAAGAAATGAAAAAGGAGACATAACAACTAATACCACAGAAATACAGAAGTAGGAAATACCATGAACAATCACATGCCAACAAATTTGACAACCTAGAAGCAGATACAAGAAGCATATAGAAATTAGTTGCATTTCTTTACATCAGCAATTAAATATCAGAAAGAGAATGCTAAAAAAGCAATACCTTTTAAAATGCATACCCCCAAAGAAAATACTTAGAAATAAATCTGATTGAGGAGATGAAAGACTATGTTGAGAATGATGAAACATTAATACAGGAAATTGAAGATGATTCAAAGAAGTGGAAAGGCATTCCATGCTCTCGGATTGGAAGGATACAGTTAAAATGGCCATAGGACCCAAAGAAACCCACAGAAATAATGCTATCTCTATGAAATTACCCATGATAGTTTTCACAGAACTAGAACAAATAATCCTACAATTCATTCGGAGCCATAAAAGGCCCCAAATTGCCAAAACAATCCTGAAAAAAAAGAACAAAGCAGGAGGCATAGCCCTCCCAGATGTCAGACAATACAAATCTACAGTAATCAAAAGAGCATGTTATTGGCACAAAAACAAACATATGGATCAATGGAACAGAACAGAGAGAAATCCAGAAATAAACCCACACACCTTGGTCAATTAACCTTTGACAAAGGAGGCGAGAACACACTCAGTAAAGAGTCTCTCCAGCAAGTGCTGCTGGGGAAGTTGGACAGCTGCATGTAGACCCATGAAACTAGAAGACACCTTCTTGCTCTACACAAAAATAAACTCCCTCCTGCGACCCTGGCTTCCTCCTCTTCACACAATAGTGCCATTTCCTGCAGTGAGGTGAGCTGGGAGTGGAGGTCCAGGGATACCCAGGCAGCCCTGGGGTGCCACCTCCGTCTTGACGGATAGCTGCTAAACCTTCTCAAGGGGTGTGATCTAACATGTAGACTACAAGTACATTCTTGTGAATAAGATGAGAAGAGGGGTTCTAAACAAGTGTCCTCCTGTTACCACACAGAGCCTCAGCTGAGGAAGAGGCTCAGACACAGTTCTCTATTGTTCAGGGGCTGGGGTGTGTCCTTGCAGCAGAAGCCAGACAGCGAGCCTGTCCCTGATGTGTCCCCTCCCTCTACCTCCACCCTGCAGCCCAGGCCATGTCCTCTCTGACAGGGGGACCGGGCTTCACGGGTACAAAGGGGAGAAGCCATCCGGTCTTGCAAGACCATGAATAAACACAGCTTGTTTTCTGTTTAATTATCCGGTCTCCTGAGGACGCTAAGTCGTGGCTGAGTTTTGTAAACAGGCATCAGCAGGCTGTTTTGGAAACAGCTTTTATCTGGGTATTTGTTTTTGTCTCAATTCCAACTTCTGGAATGTACCATAGCTCAGACAACTCCTGAGGAGGGGCTCTTGAGCCTGGTGGTGGGCTCTGCTGCTCCTAGGTCTATGGAGCACCTGCCAACTTCAGAAACATTGCTCACGGCCTCCATCCTTTCCAGCATGCCCCCCGAGGGACCCTGGCCCACCAAGGGCAGGGTGAGCTATGCCCGACTGTGCCTCCCTCTGCTCCAGCCTTGGTCACTAAGTATTTTAACAGGGCAGAGAAATCCCAATTCCAATGAAAAAAAAAAAACAAAGCAGGAGGCATAGCCCTCCCAGATGTCAGACAATACAAATCTACAGTAATCAAAAGAGCATGTTATTGGCACAAAAACAAACATATGGATCAATGGAACAGAACAGAGAGAAATCCAGAAATAAACCCACACACCTTGGTCAATTAACCTTTGACAAAGGAGGCGAGAACACACTCAGTAAAGAGTCTCTCCAGCAAGTGCTGCTGGGGAAGTTGGACAGCTGCATGTAGACCCATGAAACTAGAAGACACCTTCTTGCTCTACACAAAAATAAACTCCCTCCTGCGACCCTGGCTTCCTCCTCTTCACACAATAGTGCCATTTCCTGCAGTGAGGTGAGCTGGGAGTGGAGGTCCAGGGATACCCAGGCAGCCCTGGGGTGCCACCTCCGTCTTGACGGATAGCTGCTAAACCTTCTCAAGGGGTGTGATCTAACATGTAGACTACAAGTACATTCTTGTGAATAAGATGAGAAGAGGGGTTCTAAACAAGTGTCCTCCTGTTACCACACAGAGCCTCAGCTGAGGAAGAGGCTCAGACACAGTTCTCTATTGTTCAGGGGCTGGGGTGTGTCCTTGCAGCAGAAGCCAGACAGCGAGCCTGTCCCTGATGTGTCCCCTCCCTCTACCTCCACCCTGCAGCCCAGGCCATGTCCTCTCTGACAGGGGGACCGGGCTTCACGGGTACAAAGGGGAGAAGCCATCCGGTCTTGCAAGACCATGAATAAACACAGCTTGTTTTCTGTTTAATTATCCGGTCTCCTGAGGACGCTAAGTCGTGGCTGAGTTTTGTAAACAGGCATCAGCAGGCTGTTTTGGAAACAGCTTTTATCTGGGTATTTGTTTTTGTCTCAATTCCAACTTCTGGAATGTACCATAGCTCAGACAACTCCTGAGGAGGGGCTCTTGAGCCTGGTGGTGGGCTCTGCTGCTCCTAGGTCTATGGAGCACCTGCCAACTTCAGAAACATTGCTCACGGCCTCCATCCTTTCCAGCATGCCCCCCGAGGGACCCTGGCCCACCAAGGGCAGGGTGAGCTATGCCCGACTGTGCCCTCCCTCTGCTCCCGCAGCCTTGGTCACTAAGTATTTATTAACAGGGCAGAGAGCTCAGCTGAGGCCAACTGTTGGAAGGACAGGAAGTCAGTGGGGGGTGTGGGCCCCGACAGCCTGGCTTGGGTCTCTGCAGAGAAGGGTCACGGTTGACTCTGAGGGACCTTTTCCTCACTAGATGGTGACGCTGCGGGCACAAGCTGGGAAACAGCAGCGCGGAGTTAGGGAGGGGGCTCTGGGGGCAGCAGAGGCAGGAGATGTCACGAGTGGGCTGGAGTCCCCATGATGATGCTGAGGAGCTGAGATTTTACTCCGTGAGAAGCCAATGGGGGATTTTTAAGCAGGAGAGTAAATGGTCTGATTTACAATTTTAAAGACCATCTGTGCATTGGTGGAGACATTTTAGCTGCATTAACAGAAAACCCCGACTGGGAATGAGGCTGCCTAGTAAGGAAGAGCTACTACTGACCAAGAGAGAAGGCCCTGGTGGGAGCTTCCCCGGGAAGTTCACCTCGTGGTCCCAAGGCAGCATGGAGCACTCAGGCCCTCCGCTACCTGCCTGCCGCCCTCAGCCTGTAGCTGCGTGACACAGTTTTAGGTGCTGCATCCGAGGGTGAGAGGAGGGACTCCCTGTGCATGAGCTGTGGGAACAAGGAAACCTCTCCCCAGAACACTCGCACCCTAAGTTCCCCTCAGGTTTCCTTGGCCAGATTTGTGCCACAAGCTCACCCCAAAGCAACCAGGGGAGAGAACCACCACGGCTGGCCTGGGCAGGCATGTGGCTGTGGGAGGAGGTGGGCTAACGGGGCTCTGTCTGGAAGGGGCATATGGTGCTGGGGGTCCCATGGAGGGTGGACAGACCACACAGGGGAAGAAGTAAGGGGACCTGTGAGGAGCCATGCTGTTTGGAACAACCCTTGCAGGCAGGGCCAATGGATGTGTTGATTGGCTGAATGGGGGGATTGAGAGAAAGGAAAGAAGCAAGCATGAATATTAGAAACATTGCTCACGGCCTCCATCCCAGCATGCCCGAGGGACCCTGGCCCACCAAGGGCAGGGTGAGCTATGCCCGACTGTGCCCTCCCTCTGCTCCCGCAGCCTTGGTCACTAAGTATTTATTAACAGGGCAGAGAGCTCAGCTGAGGCCAACTGTTGGAAGGACAGGAAGTCAGTGGGGGGTGTGGGCCCCGACAGCCTGGCTTGGGTCTCTGCAGAGAAGGGTCACGGTTGACTCTGAGGGACCTTTTCCTCACTAGATGGTGACGCTGCGGGCACAAGCTGGGAAACAGCAGCGCGGAGTTAGGGAGGGGGCTCTGGGGGCAGCAGAGGCAGGAGATGTCACGAGTGGGCTGGAGTCCCCATGATGATGCTGAGGAGCTGAGATTTTACTCCGTGAGAAGCCAATGGGGGATTTTTAAGCAGGAGAGTAAATGGTCTGATTTACAATTTTAAAGACCATCTGTGCATTGGTGGAGACATTTTAGCTGCATTAACAGAAAACCCCGACTGGGAATGAGGCTGCCTAGTAAGGAAGAGCTACTACTGACCAAGAGAGAAGGCCCTGGTGGGAGCTTCCCCGGGAAGTTCACCTCGTGGTCCCAAGGCAGCATGGAGCACTCAGGCCCTCCGCTACCTGCCTGCCGCCCTCAGCCTGTAGCTGCGTGACACAGTTTTAGGTGCTGCATCCGAGGGTGAGAGGAGGGACTCCCTGTGCATGAGCTGTGGGAACAAGGAAACCTCTCCCCAGAACACTCGCACCCTAAGTTCCCCTCAGGTTTCCTTGGCCAGATTTGTGCCACAAGCTCACCCCAAAGCAACCAGGGGAGAGAACCACCACGGCTGGCCTGGGCAGGCATGTGGCTGTGGGAGGAGGTGGGCTAACGGGGCTCTGTCTGGAAGGGGCATATGGTGCTGGGGGTCCCATGGAGGGTGGACAGACCACACAGGGGAAGAAGTAAGGGGACCTGTGAGGAGCCATGCTGTTTGGAACAACCCTTGCAGGCAGGGCCAATGGATGTGTTGATTGGCTGAATGGGGGGATTGAGAGAAAGGAAAGAAGCAAGCATGAATATTAGAATTTTGGCCAGGAAAATTTGATGAGTGTTGGTTCCATTTACTGAGGGAAGGCTGAGGAAGAAAGAACAGACATTTTAGGTAAAATACACGATCTGTTTTTCCCACAGTAGGGAGACATAGGGATAGGCAGGGGGCTCAGGAGCATGGTCCACACCAAGGATACCAATTCAGAATTCACCAGTGTTCAGTGACATTTCAAACCATGGGGCCAGGGCTTCCCTGGTGGTCCAGTGGGTAAAGGCACCGCCTTGCAGTGCAAGGGGCGCTGGTTCGATCCCTGGCCTGGGAAGATCCCACATGCTGAGGAACGGCTGGACCGGTGTGTCCAATTATGAGTCAGTACTCTGGAGCGCATGCACCCGGAGCTGGTGCTCTGCAACGAGAGAGGCCACTGTGTTGGGAGGCCCCCACAGGCCAAAGAACAAAGATGGATGAAAATAAATGAAAGACCAATAAAAGTGGCCAAACAAACGAAAAACAAAACCAGTTCAAAACCATGGGGCCCAGTGAGATCACCAGGAAGTGTGAGATGTCTGAGAACTGAGCCCTGGTCTCCACTGAAGTTCAGAGGTGGGAGGATGAGAAGAAGTCGCAGCGAGCCTGGGCAGGAGCGGGAGGGAGGGTCATCCGTGCCCAGTGCTGTCAAGAGCTCCAGTCAGGCAGGGACTGAGATCAGGGGCTTGGCAATGTGGGAACTCAATGCTCGGCACCTCTAGTGTTTCATTAGGGCACTGGGGAGTGAGGTACTCTTTGGAATAGACTGAGAGAGGATGGGCCATGGGGAGGAAGAGTTCATTAGAAGAGTTTTGCCACGAAGGGGAACAGAGAAATGGAAGGGTGGGTGGAAAGCCGGCTTGCCAGTGCCACGGCTTAAAAAACAAACCCATGGGGATGATCAAATGGAGAGGGAGACACTGAGGATGCACAAGAGAGAAGGAATGATTCTAGAAGAAAAGTCTCTGAGTGGGTAGAAGCAGGGAGCCCCCGGAAAATAAGTGGAGGTCTGGCCACTGACAGGGCAGAGACTCTGTGCTTCCCGACAGAGGGTGTGCAGAGCCTGGGTGCAGGTGGAGGCATGGGGAAGCGTGCCCGCGGGTGAGAGATGAGGGGAGGGGCCCGTGTGCTACACATTCATGCTTAACAACCAGGGTAAGCCTGCCCATAGGAGACATTTGGAAATTTCTGGAGATGGTTTTGGTCATCCTCCATTGCGGAGGGAGTGTTTGCCTACTAGCATCTACGGGCGCAGGCCAAGGGTGCAGCTTAATACCGTACAAATGCACTCAAGTGCCCCCACAGCAAAGAATGATCCAGCCCTCAATGTCAATAGTGGCGCCGTGGAGAACTGTGGCTGACCTTAGTAACCACAATCAACAGTAATAATGTGACTTGTACAGCCCTCAAGGAAACACCGATCCTTAGTCCTTGAAAGTGGAAGTCTCCCACCGCCCTCTCCTAGGAAGGGCCGGCGAGCATGCGTGTACGCAGCCTTGTGTGGACTGAGCCATGGTCAGCTGGTTACGCTGAGGGGGACTAGAGGAGGCCCTTCCTCCCTCACCCCAGCCCGACGAGGCCGACCCTTGCTCTGGGGCTCGGGTGCCATGCTTTGCTGCTGACACCAGATTTGCTGGACCCCCTGCTACTTCTGGGGTGGCGGAGCTCCATGCAGGGAGATGACCAGGGCAGGGGACCTCAAGAAGAGTGGGTGTTCCGATCAGATCATCACACGTGGGACACAGAGACCAACTCGCCTGCCTTTGCTGAAACCTTTCCTGTGTGGGGCAAGATGCACCGCACCATGATACTGGGAGTGAGGTACTCTTTGGAATAGACTGAGAGAGGATGGGCCATGGGGAGGAAGAGTTCATTAGAAGAGTTTTGCCACGAAGGGGAACAGAGAAATGGAAGGGTGGGTGGAAAGCCGGCTTGCCAGTGCCACGGCTTAAAAAACAAACCCATGGGGATGATCAAATGGAGAGGGAGACACTGAGGATGCACAAGAGAGAAGGAATGATTCTAGAAGAAAAGTCTCTGAGTGGGTAGAAGCAGGGAGCCCCCGGAAAATAAGTGGAGGTCTGGCCACTGACAGGGCAGAGACTCTGTGCTTCCCGACAGAGGGTGTGCAGAGCCTGGGTGCAGGTGGAGGCATGGGGAAGCGTGCCCGCGGGTGAGAGATGAGGGGAGGGGCCCGTGTGCTACACATTCATGCTTAACAACCAGGGTAAGCCTGCCCATAGGAGACATTTGGAAATTTCTGGAGATGGTTTTGGTCATCCTCCATTGCGGAGGGAGTGTTTGCCTACTAGCATCTACGGGCGCAGGCCAAGGGTGCAGCTTAATACCGTACAAATGCACTCAAGTGCCCCCACAGCAAAGAATGATCCAGCCCTCAATGTCAATAGTGGCGCCGTGGAGAACTGTGGCTGACCTTAGTAACCACAATCAACAGTAATAATGTGACTTGTACAGCCCTCAAGGAAACACCGATCCTTAGTCCTTGAAAGTGGAAGTCTCCCACCGCCCTCTCCTAGGAAGGGCCGGCGAGCATGCGTGTACGCAGCCTTGTGTGGACTGAGCCATGGTCAGCTGGTTACGCTGAGGGGGACTAGAGGAGGCCCTTCCTCCCTCACCCCAGCCCGACGAGGCCGACCCTTGCTCTGGGGCTCGGGTGCCATGCTTTGCTGCTGACACCAGATTTGCTGGACCCCCTGCTACTTCTGGGGTGGCGGAGCTCCATGCAGGGAGATGACCAGGGCAGGGGACCTCAAGAAGAGTGGGTGTTCCGATCAGATCATCACACGTGGGACACAGAGACCAACTCGCCTGCCTTTGCTGAAACCTTTCCTGTGTGGGGCAAGATGCACCGCACCATGATACTGGGATGTGAGAAATCTCTTTCCCCTGTACGGGATATTTCTCTCTCTCTCTTGTCTCAGGTAGCTTCTTTAAATTATCTTTCAGAGAGAACCCTATAAGGTATGCTTTGTCCAGGGACAGATCTGGGTAAGAAAAATGCCTCCTGTTTCCTCTTTGAAGACTCCTCCTCCATCTGTTAGTTCAGAAATCTCCACATCTCGACCCACGGCAAATTGCTTCTGGTGGCATCTGACGATGCAGGGCCTGCCCCACGGGGCACACGCGGAGGCTGCAGGCCGGCTGAGTGAACGGTCCATTTTAGGGATGAATGAGCCAAAATCTCATCTGCCTCTCCCCATCTTTATAATTACAGCCAGACCGCCCTCTCCCCTCCGAGATCATCCCCTTTCTCTTCATCGCCTCCCAACTTGCTTCGGTCAGGACTTCATTACTGGCCGTCCCAGCAGCCTTTCTCTGGGAGTGTCTCCGCCAAAGGCAGCTCCCCTCCAGGGATCCCCTCCCTGACTGCTGTCTCTAGAGGGAGTCCACCTCCTCTGCCTGGTGTTTAAGGCTCCCTGGCACCTTTTCCCAGCTGCATCTCCCTCCATTCCCTCTTAGCCTTCAGCTAAACTGCACACCCTCTCCACACATGTCCTGTCCTGGACTTAGGGTTCTTAGGGGCAGAAATGCTCAAAATCAGAGAAATTCCAACGATCACGAGAGCAGTGATGAAACTAAACTAGCCGCTGCTGCTTGAAAAATGCGACACTCGGTGGGCTGACCTTTGGAGAACAGACCTCCAGACCAAATGCAAGGGGAGTCGTTGCCCTACCAGGGACTCACAGGCTGGCAGGAGGTCAGACATGCCTGGCAGGGCAGGCTGTCCCGGGTCTGAGGTCCCCAGGTGGAGGACGGGAAAGCGATGCCCAGAGAGTTGCAGGGGCAGGACCAACGCCCTGCAGCTCCCGAACACGGCCATGTACTTCTCAGCAACCCATTTCAGTGGGGTCGGAGGGAGAGGGGGAATGCCGAACTCCAGAAAAGGATCTGGGTCTCAACCTCAAGCAGCTAACGAGTCAGAGAAAGGGAACTGAAGAGTTAAACAGGGTGCTTTTCCCCCTCCCTCCCCCACAGCCCGTCAGCCAGCCTGGGGAGGCGCAGGGGCAGCCCCAGCATGCAGCCATGGCACCACCGCCCCCGGCAATGGGCACCCATTTATCTTGATCTCAGGTGTTCTGCTTGTAGCTGTGGCGCTGAAGGACCCGATGGTTATAACTGAATGGTCTCACGCAGGCCATACCTCTGCGGGGGTCTCCGTGTCCCCAGAGGAGGGGGTGCACGCACAGCCTAGGCAGAGGTCAGCCTGGAATAAAGGCTCTCGCAGTGGAAGGCCCGCACGTGGTGTCGGGGGACCTGTTCCGGTCTCACCTGAGACGCGGCCCATTTCAGGAAGTTGGGCCGGGCCTGGGCCCAGTCTGTCTTTAACGCATTGTACGAACAGGCTCAGATTCACGTTCAAAGGTCTCAGAAGTCTTTGGAATAAAACAATCATCTGGGTTCCACCATATAAACCAACCACACAGGTATCCCAGGAGCCTGTCCTCACTCCCCCGTCTCTGAAGACCCCAGTGTCACGGTCCCCACCCGCCCGCTTCATACGACATCTCCCTGCCATCTGGAGCAGCCCAGGGAGGCCGTCCTTCCTGTCCTCTGCAACCCTCTCATGCCAGGACGACCCTTCTCAGCCTCACCTCCATCCAGCCGGAGAAACTAGTTCCACTGAGAAGCCGGCACCAGTCACATGTGGGACGCTCCCAGGTCCCTGCCCGCTGCTGCTTCCCTCACCTCACCTCTCCACACCCAGGCCCTCAGGGGCAGGTGTCCTGGGAAGGCTGGGGGTGGGGAAACGACGGAGGCTCCACCTGCCCTCAGCTCCGTCCCACACGACCGTCCAGGGGCCAGCTCAGCGGTCCCTGGGAAGAACTGGGAGTCACTGACCATGGACTGCTGTTAAACCCACAGCCCTTCAGGAGCGTGGTCCTGGAACCCAACAGAGCCCTCCCTGCTGAAGTCAGTGTGGCATGACTGAAAAGCGGTTCCAATGTGAAAGTCCGCTGGCTGGTCCACAGTCTCTCACGCCACACTCTGCGGGCTGAGCACTTGTTGGGAGCCAGGTCCTGTGGGCCTGGGGCCATCCGGCTCCTGGCACTCCTCGTGGACCTGGCGCCCTGACGTCCAGGGGACCTCTGCCCTGGACGGCCTGGCCTTCCCCTCACCTTGTCTGTCCCAGTCAGGCCCCCTTCCCGGCCCCATCACACTGTCCTTTCTCATTCCTTCAGCCTCTTGCCCCCATGGTCCCAGGCCATGGGACCCTCCCCTCCTGCTTCCCCAGTCTTTCAGCTCGGCCTGTCCTCCACTCCCAACTCCACAGGCCAGAGCCTCCAAAGGCCTCCTGCCTCCAGGCCCAGGTCCTGGACATCCACACTGATGTCTCATGTGAGCTGGCGCTGCCTGTCATTTCCTGTTTAGCCTGCTGTACCTCCAGGCTGCCCTGCGGCCACACCCTCCTCTTGTACCTAATGCTGGAACCGTAGCCTTTCCAGGGTGCCCCATACCGTGTCTGCTGCCACGTTCCGGGGAGGGAGAGAGAGAGAGACAGACCCTAAGCAAGGTGGTATCAGTAGGAAACAGGCAACAAGCAGGCACACTGGGTAGGGGTGAGGGGCAGGCAGCGGCAGGAACACTCCGCCTGCCTTTCAGGTGCCCACTGCCCTACCAGCACCATGCACGGGACCTGGCACTCAGCTGATCCGAACAAACGCCAACTGAATCAAGGACAAACAAACTTACAGACTGAAGAGGGGCAAACTGGCCACCGAGGTACAGAGGGACCAAGGACGAGGGGCAGCAGGGAGCTGGAAGGCTGGGCCATGGAGGGTAGCAGGGAGCGGTGGGGTGTGAGGCAGGGCAGCCCCGCTCTCCAAGCCCCTGTGCACGGGCACTACGGGAGTTGCTCCATCCCACAGCCACCTGAGGGTGCTGCCTTAACCCTGAGGCTCAGGGAAGAGAAGGGATGGCTCAAGGCTGAGCTCAGGCTTAGCCACTGAGTGAGCACGCCGCCCCCAGCAGTGAGGCTGGGGTACAGAGCGAGGGCCTTGTTTTGCCTCCAGCCTTCCCTTTCACACCCGCCAAGCAGTGGAGGTTACTGAATGAGTCCAACCAGGAGGTACTCTCCCCGAAGGTGGGCAGCAGCCCTGTGAGTCCCAGTCTAGTCGCCCCTATATGCCAGGCCTGCAGTGGAACTCTGGGTAAGGATGAGCACACAGGGACGACCCAACATGGTGGCCTCAGGGCAGCCAAGTTCAAGGGCCCCATTGTCCGTGACCACAGAGCTCCTTTAGCTCTTGGCTGGGCATCGTGAGCCTCGTTAATACTGGCCAGAATGCTGAGCACTCACTCAGCGTTGGGGTTGGGGGTACATCTTTGCATGTAAACCTGGGGTAAACAGATCTCAGCCTGTGCAGCCAACGTGGCTGCCAAATGCCATTTCCATGACCCTGACCTTGGGAACTGCAATGAGTTTCCTTTCTCCTGGCGGTTCTACGGGACGTCGTGGGCAGAACGGCTTCCCGCTGTCCTGAAACAACACCAGTTTAATGAGCTCTTGCACACACGGGGCAATCGCCAGTGAAATGTGTCCATTAAAATGTATGTGGTTCAGGAGGCTGGCCCTCTCCCGGCTGAGGAGTAGCTGAGGGCGGACGCCTAGTGAGCCGTGAGCCGGCCTGACGGGGGCAGGGTCCACTAAGCCGCCCATCCTCGCGATCCTCCCCAGAGATGGCCTCCACCCTGGCTCCTGACCTTGGAGAGAGGATGGTGAGCCGAGAATGCTGTGGAACAAAGGCCTGGATGCCAGTGGAGCCTGGGAGGGCCAGGGCTCCAAGAAATCTCTCCCTGAGAAACAGGTAGGGCAGCCGCCTGCCTCTGCCCGGTCTACTCCCTGACTAAGAAGTGGGGAGCCTGTGGCAGTGGAGAGCTGAGACCAAAATCCACCCCTGCCTCCTGGGAGCTGGGTGTGCCCCCTCATGGAGCAGGCACGATCAGCTGGCAGCAGCGGCAGGGGTCCCTGGCCCAGAGCAGTGACCAAGCTTCCCCTTTGACCTTGGCTCCGCCTGGGTGCTCTCAGCCTTTAGAGTGGTCACGACCTTGCTCACGCCTGAAGGAACCAGATTGGGGCAGGCATGCCACTTCTCCCCATGCCCTCATAGAGCACTGGGTACCCACAAGTCACAAAGGTGGAGGACCTGGCCTGCCGGCTGGGCAGGGTGGACCCCCGACCTCAAACTGCCTCTCCCTCCAGAGTCTCTGTGACCCTGTTTCTCAGGACCACTTTCCTGGGAGGTGGAGCCATGATGGTAGGAAGAACCTGGGTGATTTTGATTTGATGGGTCCTCTTGGGGAAGGCAAGGATAGGGGTGTAAGATAAGAGACCAGAGGAGGAAAGAGCTGGCTCGGGCGCCTTGCAGTCTGACAAGATTCTGGGGGCTGGGTTCAGAGGTGGCCACGGGTTAAGCACGGAATTGGAACCGGCAGGTGCTGAAGGATGTGGGCGTTGACTGTCAGAAGGGAGAAGACGCCCTGCCCATCAAAGACCAGCGTGTCCGTAGTGGCTGTGAGTGCCTCTCTCTGAGCCCGGCCCAAGAGGACCACAAGGCAGGAGAAAGGGGGTCTTGGAACTGCAGTCAGCCGGGCAAGGCAGGAGGACCATCCTTCATCACAAAGTGTTTGTACATCTGGGGTCACCAGGCCCCATGGAGAGGCTGGGAGGGGAGCACTTCCCACTCACTGATGAGGATGCCGCAGCCAAATGAGGTGAAGCAAACGGCCCAAGGTCTCAGAGGGGGGTCTGTCCCTCGGGTCCTGGCTGGCCAGAAAGAGGAAGGCACCCAGACCACAGGGAAACCTTGGTGCCTCGGTGGGGGGGCGGGGGCAGGACTCATCCATTGCTAATGGATACCTGAGGTCTATCAGTGAAGGGTCATTTGGCAACTGAAACTCACTTGGAAAGGCAGAGCCTATCATAACTGTCAGCCATTAATGCAGAGGAAATGGGTAGATCTTTCCAGCCTGTAGCAGGGTTTGGTTTGCTGTGGGCACAGAAGGGGCCCAGAGGTCAGAATGGGGGCTGCCAGGAGGAAGGTCCTCAGGCACAGGTGGCTAACTTCCCCAGTCTCCGCATTCCACTGGCCTGGCTGGGGTGCTTCTGGCTGGCAGCTTCCCTTACCACACAATTATTGCAGAGGAGGATTTCCAGGGAAAATAGCTAATACCCAGCACTGTGACTCACGTGCGTTTCAAGCACTGGGTACCCAGGGTGCCCAGGCCATGTCACCCCACACTTGGCTCCAGAGTCAAAGCTACTGCGTGGCTTCCTAGATCACACCACAGGCTACAAAAACTTCACTGTTATTTTCAAAAGCCGTTTTTGTCTTCCAGCTCTCTGTAAACCAACAAGTTAAACACTAGCATTGAATCAAATGTGGCTCTAACCCTCCAGGTAACAACTGCATTCGTTCTTTGGGCTTGTCTGAGGATCCAGGAGCCCTGGATGTAAAGGTCACGGTGCCAGATCCTTCTATCCCACTGGTTGGCCCACCCGCTCTCTTGGCGGCCGCCTGCCCCCCTGTACGCCTCCTCAGGTTGATGAGCACTGATGTGGCTGAGCAGCCAGGCATGTGCATCTTGAAATCCGGCTGGCTGGGATGGGAGAGGCCTCCCCATCACCGAGCAAGCCAGCAGAGGGAGATGTCAGGCCCCACCTGGGTGCAGCGATGCTGGGAGGGCCAGTGTTAGCACCTGCACAGAGCTGGGAAGTCCACCTGGCATCCTGGTGCGGCATCAGACCAAACTCTGGTCCAACAGCCAGCATTGGTCCTGGAAGGTGTTCTCTCTGGAGGGCAGTGAGGGGTCTGAGCATGTGCATGACGTTCTTGCTGCTACTGTAAGGCTGCCAGTGGCCCTTCTTTTAGTCTGAAATGATTTCCTTTTCTGACTTCCTTTTAATTTTTTTTTATGATGCTATGGTCATTGTAGAAGCTACTTGTCATTACTTGGCCAAATGAAAAGTTGGCAACCCTAAATTCATCTTCTATGTTTTTAATTAAAAAATGAAATGTAAAGAGAAACGTTTTTAAATTTAAAAAGTCAGTGGGTATAATCTGACCACCGCAGGTGTTGCTGTGATGCTGAGGCATCAGCTCTCACACGGTGCTGCCTGGTTAGCCTCCGGTGCCTGTGGCGGTAGGGACGGCAGGTGGCACAGTGGCTGCACCAGATCTAATTGGCTGTGCTGAGGAGAAGTCTGGGTTCCATCAGGCTCAGCAGAAAAGAACAGGATCACTGATATGCTGTCTGCCAGCCACTTGGGGAGGAATTTGCTCTCAGGTTGAAAGTGAGCAATTTCACATTTAAAGAAGAAAAAAAGAGAAACCAGTTCAATGGGCTTAAATAAAATTGGAACCAAATGCAGTAATTTCTGAGAAGTCCAGCTGATCATAACTCAAGCTTCAAAGAGGGCTTCACTTTGGAAACCTCGAAGCTAGAGACATGTCGGTTGGTAGTCAGAAGATAAGAATAACTCAGGATAGAGTCACTCAACAGGTCTCAGATGGAGCATGGATCACTAGGAACAGAGGCTGGATTGACTCCTCCCAGGAGTTTCATCTACTGTGGTCCGAGCTCCGAGGTCACCTGGCTATAGTGCAGAGAACTTTGGGTTTCTCAACACAGAGCTGGTCAAAGATGTGCCTTCTCACTGGTGGACAGCTTCATGGTAACACTCAGGCTCCAACTATCCTGCTTTGTGTGCTGTTGGTTTGTCAGTGAGGAGGGGGCTGGAAACCACCATCGCCTGCCACGGGAGTTGATCTGAGAAGCTGGGCTGATGGACATAACTTTCTGGATGACTGAAGAGTCCTCCGGACTTCTGAGACCCAGAGGTCAATCTGGAGGCAGTGGAGGCACGGTTCATTTGTTTTTGTGGCCCAGCTTCTCAGGCACAAACTCCAAGTGCACATCTCAACTGCCTTCCTCCTCATCCCAAGACATGGAGGAGGGGGCGGGCTGTTCAGTCTCCTCAACTTCGGAAACAGAAAGATACAGCAATGAGAGTGTGTCCCTTTAGGAGGAGCCGGCAGGTACCTGCAAAGTCAGGCCCTTCCAGAGGCCTCTGGGAGCTGACTTGATGGTGCATTTATGTACAAAGATGCCGTCGACCAACAATGCTGACTGCAGTATTGTTTGTAATGATGAGAAACTAAGAACATCCTGAAGCCAGTCACCAAGGGGACTTAATATACTATGTCTTAGCCCCAAACAGAAATATTATAGAGCTATTGAAAAGATCCAGGCAAATCTATTTGTACTGACCTGATACGGTTTTAAGTGAGAAAAGCAAGTTGTAAAACAATGTGTAGAGTCTGATCCTAGATCATGAAAACACCCGTGTGGTGTCTGTACATGCTGGACGGGTCCCACCAAACGGTCAGTGGCAGCTGTCCTTGGGTCTCGGGGTGAGGAGGCAGGAGGGTTGGGGATGGGTTACCTTTAACTTATTGTGCTTAGATCATTTGAAACAACAACCAGTTCAATGGGCTTAAATAAAATTGGAACCAAATGCAGTAATTTCTGAGAAGTCCAGCTGATCATAACTCAAGCTTCAAAGAGGGCTTCACTTTGGAAACCTCGAAGCTAGAGACATGTCGGTTGGTAGTCAGAAGATAAGAATAACTCAGGATAGAGTCACTCAACAGGTCTCAGATGGAGCATGGATCACTAG
The DNA here is from genome assembly GCA_022376925.1 of Tragulus kanchil. NCBI lineage: Eukaryota > Metazoa > Chordata > Mammalia > Artiodactyla > Tragulidae > Tragulus > Tragulus kanchil. The sequence continues at coordinate 46,304,498 of JAIOJX010000029.1, read as the reverse complement.
GAACAGAGGCTGGATTGACTCCTCCCAGGAGTTTCATCTACTGTGGTCCGAGCTCCGAGGTCACCTGGCTATAGTGCAGAGAACTTTGGGTTTCTCAACACAGAGCTGGTCAAAGATGTGCCTTCTCACTGGTGGACAGCTTCATGGTAACACTCAGGCTCCAACTATCCTGCTTTGTGTGCTGTTGGTTTGTCAGTGAGGAGGGGGCTGGAAACCACCATCGCCTGCCACGGGAGTTGATCTGAGAAGCTGGGCTGATGGACATAACTTTCTGGATGACTGAAGAGTCCTCCGGACTTCTGAGACCCAGAGGTCAATCTGGAGGCAGTGGAGGCACGGTTCATTTGTTTTTGTGGCCCAGCTTCTCAGGCACAAACTCCAAGTGCACATCTCAACTGCCTTCCTCCTCATCCCAAGACATGGAGGAGGGGGCGGGCTGTTCAGTCTCCTCAACTTCGGAAACAGAAAGATACAGCAATGAGAGTGTGTCCCTTTAGGAGGAGCCGGCAGGTACCTGCAAAGTCAGGCCCTTCCAGAGGCCTCTGGGAGCTGACTTGATGGTGCATTTATGTACAAAGATGCCGTCGACCAACAATGCTGACTGCAGTATTGTTTGTAATGATGAGAAACTAAGAACATCCTGAAGCCAGTCACCAAGGGGACTTAATATACTATGTCTTAGCCCCAAACAGAAATATTATAGAGCTATTGAAAAGATCCAGGCAAATCTATTTGTACTGACCTGATACGGTTTTAAGTGAGAAAAGCAAGTTGTAAAACAATGTGTAGAGTCTGATCCTAGATCATGAAAACACCCGTGTGGTGTCTGTACATGCTGGACGGGTCCCACCAAACGGTCAGTGGCAGCTGTCCTTGGGTCTCGGGGTGAGGAGGCAGGAGGTTTGGGGATGGGTTACCTTTAACTTATTGTGCAGTTGTACAGATTGAACACGTGTTACTTTGAAACAACAACAAAAAGATATTATTTCATGAAGAATATGAAAGAAAGCCCTTGGGAACATCAGTGTTTCAGGGTCTCATGATGACTGGATGACAGCAGTTGGATTTGAGGAATGAGTTCTCAGGAATTCATGCTCTGAGGGTTTCAATCAGCCTGACGCTCTGGTCCAAGGCCTCGCCAGAGGCGAGGCCTTTGCTCTGCTCCATCTAAGGCTTGCTGGACCTGTTAATGCATTTGCCTTTGAGCTGACTTTGGGGTCAACAGAGCTCTACAGGGCACAGTAGCGTGTCCTTTCTCATCTTGTTGCATTACAGGCTGCAGAGTTGACTGCAGCTTGAACTTTTATGATGATTGGTTTGGTAAACACCATGCCTATAAAGCTGATAGAGAGAGGAGGCTGCATTTGATGCTATCCATCACTCATTACCAACTTCTGGATAGAAACCTAAATGCTTGCATACCTGGCTCTCTTCTCTCTCTTCATGCCTCTCCAAGTCTTTAATTCAGGTCACCCTTCCCGGTAGCCCCTAACTCAGTAGAACACGGGTGTCTAACATGGTCCTTCCTCCAGGGTGCCACTTCATTAGCTCCCGAATCCAACACGGCGATGGGGAGATGAGCACGGCTGCTCTCCTTGTGATGTGACTGGATGCTTTAGTGATGCATTGAAGATGAACATTGACCCCAGGTAAGAGGTGCTAAACTCACACGCTAAAAGTACATCATCTATTTCACTCTGATGGACTCTCCACTTTAAATCACTGTGTTGTCATTTTTATGATGCTGATCTAGCTATTGAGGCTACAGGACTGTGAAATGTCATATAAAAAAGCCAATAAGAAAAAAATAAAATTAAGTTGCGGGGAGCGTGTATTAGCATTTCAAAAATGTTCTGTTGCATTATGCTTTTATTCTCTCTCTGTCAAGGGGCACCGGGATCCCATCCTCCCCATAAAGAGACTGTGCCACAGAATGTACGAGCACTCCCTTCCTGAAACGGCATGGCAGCTGAAGGGCACGGTTACGATAATGGCGAAATACTTCCCGGACTAAATTTGATAGGACATGGGGGCCGTCCGCCTCCTCTGATGACAAAATTTTGATTGCTTTTCTCCTGCTGGCTCCAGCCTGTGAGTTTCGGAGTTTTGACAAATTAATGTTTTCAGCATTTCTGCCCTGGAGAAAAGTAAGGAATGACATCTGCTGAGGTGAGGGTCTGACTTCCCTGCAGGTGCCAACAAGGGGGCTGGGATGCCATGAGGCCCAGGCCACCACCACCCTGCACTAAGCCAGCCTGGCAGCATGTTCACTTCAGTTGCTCAGTCGTGTTTGACTCTAAGCGACCCCATGGACTGCAGCATGCCAGGCTTCCCTGTCCTTCACTATCTCCCCGAGCTTGCTCAAACTCATGCCCACTGACTCAGTGATGGCTTCCAACCATTTTGTCCTCTGTCAAGATGCAAAATACCCCAAATTACCGAAAGCCCAGTCCACTGAATTGCTGCTGGAGAAAACTCTTGAGAATCCCTTGGACTGCAAGGAAATCAAACCAGTCAATCCTAAAGGAAATAAACCCTGTGTATTCATTGGAAGGAATGATGCTGCAGCTCCAATACATTGACCACCTGATGCGAAGAGCTGACTCATTGGAAAATACCCTGATGCTGGAAAGATTAAGGGCAGGAGGAGAACGGAGTGACAGAGGGTGAGACGGTTGGATGGCATCACCGACTCAATAGACATGAGTTTGAGAAAGCTCTGGGAGATGGTGAAGGACAAGAAAGCCTGGTGTGTTGCAGTCCATGGGGTGAGAGTGGACATGACTAAGTGACTAGAGGTGCTAAACTCATCTATTTCACTCTGATGGACTCTCCACTTTAAATCACTGTGTTGTCATTTTATGATGCTGATCTAGCTATTGAGGCTACAGGACTGTGAAATGTCATATAAAAAAGCCAATAAGAAAAAAATAAAATTAAGTTGCGGGGAGCGTGTATTAGCATTTCAAAAATGTTCTGTTGCATTATGCTTTTATTCTCTCTCTGTCAAGGGGCACCGGGATCCCATCCTCCCCATAAAGAGACTGTGCCACAGAATGTACGAGCACTCCCTTCCTGAAACGGCATGGCAGCTGAAGGGCACGGTTACGATAATGGCGAAATACTTCCCGGACTAAATTTGATAGGACATGGGGGCCGTCCGCCTCCTCTGATGACAAAATTTTGATTGCTTTTCTCCTGCTGGCTCCAGCCTGTGAGTTTCGGAGTTTTGACAAATTAATGTTTTCAGCATTTCTGCCCTGGAGAAAAGTAAGGAATGACATCTGCTGAGGTGAGGGTCTGACTTCCCTGCAGGTGCCAACAAGGGGGCTGGGATGCCATGAGGCCCAGGCCACCACCACCCTGCACTAAGCCAGCCTGGCAGCATGTTCACTTCAGTTGCTCAGTCGTGTTTGACTCTAAGCGACCCCATGGACTGCAGCATGCCAGGCTTCCCTGTCCTTCACTATCTCCCCGAGCTTGCTCAAACTCATGCCCACTGACTCAGTGATGGCTTCCAACCATTTTGTCCTCTGTCAAGATGCAAAATACCCCAAATTACCGAAAGCCCAGTCCACTGAATTGCTGCTGGAGAAAACTCTTGAGAATCCCTTGGACTGCAAGGAAATCAAACCAGTCAATCCTAAAGGAAATAAACCCTGTGTATTCATTGGAAGGAATGATGCTGCAGCTCCAATACATTGACCACCTGATGCGAAGAGCTGACTCATTGGAAAATACCCTGATGCTGGAAAGATTAAGGGCAGGAGGAGAACGGAGTGACAGAGGGTGAGACGGTTGGATGGCATCACCGACTCAATAGACATGAGTTTGAGAAAGCTCTGGGAGATGGTGAAGGACAAGAAAGCCTGGTGTGTTGCAGTCCATGGGGTGGCAAAGAGTTGGACATGACTAAGTGACTGAAGAACGACAACAAAAGAGTCAAGAAGGCATGGTCCATCTGGAAGGGGCGAGTTTAATAAATCATACTGAGCCTGGGTCAGCAGGACTGGTCCACTCTGGGAAAACTTAGGCTTATCCTTGGAGTTCAACCCCTTGGCTCTCTGAGGGCACTTATATTCTAACTTGGATTCCGGCTAGTGCTTCTTCATGAGCTGAGCTTCCAGGCCTGTGCTTGGCCAGATGGAGGGACAGTGTCTTCAGAGGGGAGGAAGGCCAGGCAAATCTCGCCTTGAGGAGCCTCTGTCTCCCGGGTAATTACGGGAATGTGATTCCTTTCTATGGCTCTGAATTTGCCAAATTGGGGAAGATGAGTCCAGTGGCCCTGGTAGTCAATTATACTAAACCACTGAGACAATTGCAGTGCTTTATCTGGAACTTTCTGAGAGCTGACTTGTTCCTTAGGAGCCATTGGCTTAATGGAATTCGCTGTATTATTTTCCAACGTGATGTACTGCAAAACCGGGTGGGTCAGCACTTCGGTTTGGGGAATCTATTTTCATTTGAAAAGATGCCTCTGCCGGGCTTCTTGCTGCATTGGTTTAGGAAGCACAAGGCTCTTAGTTCTGCTGAGGGAAGGGGATCTGGGGAGGCCAGCGAGGCAGTGCCGGGAGGGGGTGAGCACAGACCTGTTGGCAGTGACTGGGGCTTTTTTTATTTAAAAAAAATATATTCAGCATCAAGTCCGGCAAGTGAGGTTCTTTGCTGAATTGAATGTTACCCTTAATGAGATACCAGGTCCCTTCTGTTCTCTGTAACAGGGACCTTGAGAGTTTCTTATTAGCGAGCGAAACCAAACTTTTCACTGTTTTCATGTTTCCTAATAACAGTCTGAGTCATAACCTGAATTTTTATGCAGCTAATTATGAGCACGACTTGGGCATGAAAGATTTATATGAACAGAAATTACCTGTGTAATCTCTAGGCCGGCGGGGAATGAACCAAGAAAGGAAGTTACTCAGTTTTCTAGGTCACACAAAAGGCACCTGTGAGGTGCTGGCTGACAGGGGGGATGGGGCTCCTAGGCCACGCCCCACCCCTGAGCTCCTTGCTCCTTCTCCACCCCAAGGGCAGCCAGCATCGTCCCTGGCCCCCTAGAGTGAGAGTCCCATCCTCTGCTTCCTAAGACCGACACCCCCAGCTAGCAGTCCTGTGGAAACGAAATCAAGCAACCCCTTGGCTCTCTGAGGGCACTTATATTCTAACTTGGATTCCGGCTAGTGCTTCTTCATGAGCTGAGCTTCCAGGCCTGTGCTTGGCCAGATGGAGGGACAGTGTCTTCAGAGGGGAGGAAGGCCAGGCAAATCTCGCCTTGAGGAGCCTCTGTCTCCCGGGTAATTACGGGAATGTGATTCCTTTCTATGGCTCTGAATTTGCCAAATTGGGGAAGATGAGTCCAGTGGCCCTGGTAGTCAATTATACTAAACCACTGAGACAATTGCAGTGCTTTATCTGGAACTTTCTGAGAGCTGACTTGTTCCTTAGGAGCCATTGGCTTAATGGAATTCGCTGTATTATTTTCCAACGTGATGTACTGCAAAACCGGGTGGGTCAGCACTTCGGTTTGGGGAATCTATTTTCATTTGAAAAGATGCCTCTGCCGGGCTTCTTGCTGCATTGGTTTAGGAAGCACAAGGCTCTTAGTTCTGCTGGGGGAAAGGGGGATCTGGGGAGGCCAGCGAGGCAGTGCCGGAGGGGTGAGCACAGACCTGTTGGCAGTGACTGGGGCTTTTTTTATTTAAAAAAAATATATTCAGCATCAAGTCCGGCAAGTGAGGTTCTTTGCTGAATTGAATGTTACCCTTAATGAGATACCAGGTCCCTTCTGTTCTCTGTAACAGGGACCTTGAGAGTTTCTTATTAGCGAGCGAAACCAAACTTTTCACTGTTTTCATGTTTCCTAATAACAGTCTGAGTCATAACCTGAATTTTTATGCAGCTAATTATGAGCACGACTTGGGCATGAAAGATTTATATGAACAGAAATTACCTGTGTAATCTCTAGGCCGGCGGGGAATGAACCAAGAAAGGAAGTTACTCAGTTTTCTAGGTCACACAAAAGGCACCTGTGAGGTGCTGGCTGACAGGGGGGATGGGGCTCCTAGGCCACGCCCCACCCCTGAGCTCCTTGCTCCTTCTCCACCCCAAGGGCAGCCAGCATCGTCCCTGGCCCCCTAGAGTGAGAGTCCCATCCTCTGCTTCCTAAGACCGACACCCCCAGCTAACAGTCCTGTGGAAACGAAATCAAGCATGTGGAGGTGACGGGGTTAACAGGAAGCAGCGGCATCTCCCCAAAGGGTCAGTTTCCATGAACAGAAGAGAAGCCAGCATTCTAACAAATTTCACCTCTTAAAGTTTCATTTTATTTAACAAAAAAGGCAGACAATGAACGACGTGGCCATTCCTCGAAGCCTACAACCAGAGAAATGCCTGTCTGCCAAGAAGCAAGAGCTCTCGCCACCAATCAAACCCACTAAATGACTAGTGTATTGTTTATCTGTGGGAAAGCAGCTTGCCCAGCGTGGCGGTAAGGAGCCTGTGATGGAGAGCCGGCCTAGAGAGCGTGGGAACTCATGCGTGTTGAGGGCCGTAATGCACACTCAGTTACGCGACCGTTTGTTGAGGCCCACAACTGATTAATATACACAGGCTTGTTCATTTACTCAGCATTATGTTTAATCATTTAATTTCACAAGAGTTTTCAGATCTTTTAATCATCCTAATATTCTTCTTATTGCAACATATTACTAAGCTGTTAGTTCGATTCAATTAAAAAGTGTCACCCCAAAGTAATTTATTCCATGTGCGTCGTTAAGTGGATATCCAGATATGTCTGCATTTTAAAGGAGTAACAACTCTGCCGGTTTATTATTCTGTGAACGATTGTGCTGCGCTAGGACTGAGGCTGATGCTGAGAGCGGTGAACGTCTGCGGGCACCAGCGTGGTCTGTGGCTATTCCTCCAGAGTCTGGGCTAAGGCTCAGGAGAGGACATGAATGTGTGGATCACCTGTGAGTACTCAGGGATCCTTGGTAGCTCAGTCAGTATAGAATCTGTCTACAAGGCAGGAGATGTAGGTTTGATTCCTGGGTCAGGAAGGTCCCCTGGAGAAAGGATAGGCTACTCATTCCAGTATTCTTGCCTGGAAAATCCCCATGGACAGAAGAACCTGGCTGGCTACAGTCCATGAGGTCACGAAGAGTCGGACACGACTCAGCAGCTAAGCACAGCACAGCCTCCTGAAAAACCAGTGTGACTTTCGGGTCCTGATCTTATTTGTCATAGTGCTGCCTCTGAGTTTTGACTTTCGGGGGCCCTTGGCTGGAGTTCCTTCCCCACAGCACTGCTTCGCTTCAGGAGCAAGTGCAGGAGGCCTTTGAGGCCCAGGGTTCGGGGAACTGCCTACTGTGGGTCTGCCGGGGAGACATCTCTCCTTGTCAGAATTGGACCTTGCAGGTTGACTTCTGAGATATTTCCTCTGACCTCTCTAGAGCAGTGCTGCCCAGTGAGAATGTAAGGCAGTGCAAGACACCTGACAGATCTGAATGTTCTAGTAGCCGCATAAAGAAATGGTGGCTACTGATTCCCATAATACACTTTACCTCAGTATAGCTAACATAGCATTTCGTCATGTAATCAATGCAAAAGTTAGTTAATGAGCTATTTTACGTACTTTCCCCATATAAGGCTTCAAGTTCTCCTGTGTACATCTCACTCTGGATGAGCCTCATTTCAGGGGCTCAGTGTCCCTCCTATATGGGACGGCATGGCTCCAGAGACCTCAGGCAGGGGGCCCGCACAGCCCAGCTGTGGCTCCCCTCTGCCTCTGGCTCTCCTGGATTGAGGGGGAGCTGCTTGGGGCCCTGGGGATCTGCCTGCAGAAGGTGGTGCACCTCCCACTGCGGTGCCAAACAGGGTACAGAATAGGGCTCACGGGCCACTGATGACCTCTGAGGCTTGTCTGACCCTGAGGCTGCAGGAACCCAGCAGGCCCGGGAAGGGATGGCTGGTGGGAAGAAACAGCTGCAAAGATGCTATCTTTCCTGATTCGAGGCCTTTGGGGGGCCAAAGGGAAACCCAGGTTTCAGGTGGTGGAAGGAAGAAAACCATTCCCGTGCTATTGGGGGGCACTGAGGGGAGGGTCCACTTCTGCTCCTCAGCCCCGTCTCTGCCTGGTCAAGCAGGACCCTGGGCACCCAACGGACGCGCTGACGGATGGGTAGGTCCCTCTTGCCTCTCCACCAGGAGACTGGTCCTGAGGTCTGACTACCAAGCTCAGGGAGTAAGCTTAGTCCTTAGCCTGCTGTGTCCTCCAGGGAAAGATCAAATCTCCTTGGGGAGCAAAGTCCTCCATGATGGGGACCCTTGGGATAGTAATACACCTGCACTGTGAGGCTGGGCTGGATGGAGCGTTGTTGCAGAGACAGGCTCTGGGCCGGCAGAGGGGTGGTTATACTTGAGTCTGGTGACAGCGGCCAAGTGCCGCTCCCACATTCTAGAGCTCTGAGCAGTCACTTCCCTGGGTCTGTCCCCTATCTGGGTCAGTTGAGTGCCTCGAGAAATCAGGGACAAGTAGGGAGAACTTGAAAAATCTTCGTGCCCTTTCCTGCTCTTGCAGAAGGCTCTGATTATTAATATCTCACTGTAGGAAAAGGGCTATTTGTGCTGACTTTTTTTTCTTTTTTTAGGAGAACAGTGATTAAAAAAAAAAAAAAGGAAACTAAATTAGCAACTCTGTGTGAGCTTCTAACCCATTAGAATGTCTTCAACTCCATAACCTGCTATCTTAAATTCTGGTCACCTACTTAAGTGGTTTCAAGAAAATAGCAGTATTCCGCCTGGCCCTATTTTGCACCAGTTACAATAAAAGTGATTGAATGTCAGCAGAGCCTGGGGTTCTGGTCCTGAGCCAGAGGCCTCTGGCTGGGTCACTCTGCTCAGCCTGCCCACAGGGTCATAGATGCTAACCTCCCCTATCATCAGACCCGTGTCCTCGCCCCGGAGCGTGTACCCAACTCCGAGAATTCCTCAAATGCAATTACCCACATGAGGTGGCCTCTCCCACCTCTACTAAATACTAGGAAGATAAAACTGTCTTCAGTGGAAAACATCACAAAGGAATTCTACTTAGTAACAAGAATAGGGTACCAGCAACAACAGCTAACCACTACTGAGAGCCAGTCGTGTGCCTAGCTCTGGGCCGTGCAGAGGACTTGCTCCATAATTTGCAGGGCCCAGTACAAAATGAAGATGCAGGGTCTCTGTTCCAAAAAGTACAAAGATTTTCAAGATGGAGACGGCACAGCATTAAACCAAGCATGGGGCCTTCTGAAGACAGAGGCTCTTGTGGCTGGAGGGGTTGCCCACCCCCTGGCTCTGTGAATCATTTTCACAACAAATCCTATTATTCTCTCCATTTTACAGATGAGAAGACAGAGGCTCAGAGCGGTCAAGAGACTACTGGGAGGGTTTCAAAGTGGTCTGAATGGAGGAAAGTGGTGGGAAGGCTGAGTCATCCCCTAGCACCTTGGGAAGCCCCCGAAAACCTCACAGAACTGCAGCAGGCTGCCCCAGAATCACGCTGTGAGCCTTGATTCAGTTTCAGGAAAACAATATTCTTTGTCTCATTAAATTAATGCTGTTAATTTGAAGTTTATTGGTTTTGCAGTTTGTGTTTATTTCATTTATAAATTTGTTTTAGCTTTGTGGTTGTAAAAGAGCTCTATGCCTAAGGAACATGTACCTGGTTTTATGTTTGTCCATATTTAACTAACATTATACTAAACATAATTCAAGTCAACAGAGAAAAACCACAAGATTCCCCCTTTAAGTGAGGGCTTTATCTCACTCCAGGAAGGAAATGCATCTCTTGTCCCCAAGGTGGGAGCCACAGGGGGTGCTCACAGCCCCGCCCCTCATCTGGCTGCCAGCAGGGGGCAGGGAGAGGGAGAGGGAGGGGAAGGCAGGCGGCTCCTCTGAGCAGGTGGCTCTCTAAGGAGTCCCCAAAGGTCTGTCTGGCCCTGGCTCCTCTCCTGGCTGCCGCTTCACATCCCTTTGTCTCGGCCCAGGGAACCCACAGCCTATAATCTAGATTCCTGGAGAGTAGCCCTGGCCCAAAGGCAGGGAGGGGCCTGCAGAAATACCCAGGAGCTTTACACTGTGGTGGAGGAGTAGCTATGATCTCTCAAGGGCATGTCACAAGCTGATCCTGAACCAGTGCTTTTGGGCTAAGGGCCACCCCTCACCTGCTTCCTGTGGTCTAAGTCTCCACCTCACGATAGGAGCACGTTTAAAGCCAGCAGATAATACCAGGTGACTCCTGACTGGCAACTGCCCTGCCGAGATATATTTCCTACAAAAAAGCACGTCAAGGACTTGCATGAGAATGTTCACGGAAACACTGTGTGTAATTGCCCCAGATCAGAAACATACCAATCATATCATCTACGGTATAATCTTACAGTGGAACACTATATACCAATGAAAAGGCACAGACCTTCTGCTACAGAGGAAATTCAATAGAGGAGTCTCACACAGGTTTGAGGAAGCAAACAGACAGAAAAGGATCATATTATATGACTCAATTGATAAAACGTTCAGAACCGGCAAAATGACTCTATGGTATTAGAAAGGCAGGTTAATAGTTATACTTAGGAGGAAGGAGGACATCTGAGTGCTGGACCACAGAGCCCTCAGACAGCAGGAAGACATGCCTGCTTCACAGATACGACCACTCTGCCCACTCTTAAGAAGTACACATGGGCACCTCCAGGGCCGTGGCCTGTGTGTGGCCATGGGGACCAGGTCTCACGGACTCTGCAGAGTACAGCGGGGCTGATGTAATTAGTGCAGTGAGGTCAGAAGCCCTGAGAGGTACCACCACTGCCAGCTAAAAAGCACCAGTCCACAGACAGGCGGAACACCCCATCCAAAAGCCTTCCCTCACTGCAGCTCCTGGAGCCAGCACGGCACGTGGGTTTAGAGCAAAAGGGGTCTTGTAAGACCTCACGTAGCTCTTGCAGAGGTTTTTGTTTTCCTCGGCTCACCACGACTTCCACCACGCCCCGGCTGTGGGCTTGACTCTTAGCCCCACACCTCACCTGTCTGCCGGCCACACAGACAGCCTTCTGTTCTCAAGTGTTCCAGAAGGGCTTTGCCTCTGCTCAAACTTTCTTCCCCCTACTCCACTGGGACTATCACCAGCTTACGCTTTCTGCTCTGTTATGACTCAGATGCGGTGTAATGATGATGACCTGCCTGCAACACAGTCTAAGGGAGTCAGGATCCGCTCCCTGCCTGCCCTGGGCGACCCTCCCAGCGGACCTCCTGGGGCTCCTAGGAGACCCTCGAGGAGCATCAGAGGTGGAAGGAAGTTCGTGGTGGAAGAGCACCAGGTGCTGGGTCCAGAGGGATGCGCTGAAAGAGGGGACTTCTGACAGGCCTGACTCTCACCTCCAAAACTCCAGCCACACCCGAGCAGCTAAGCAGGGGCATGTCTACATTTCCCACTCAGGACAGCAGGGAGGGAAGGGCCCCTGAAGACCATCTAGTCCCCTGCTCCTCCTGTGGACAAGTAACCAAGGGAGCCTTAGGCACACAGAGCGCTAATGGCCTTGCTGCGTCTGAAACTCAGGCTCCTGGACCTCCAGGCCAGGGAGAGGGTGTGGGCATTATTTCTTGAAGATGCAGCTGCACACCTGTTGAACCCTCATGCACAGGAGTATCTCCCTAGCCCTGGCCAACCTGCTCAACCTGTGTGGCTATGTAAATTCAGAACCGGCAAAATGACTCTATGGTATTAGAAAGGCAGGTTAATAGTTATACTTAGGAGGAAGGAGGACATCTGAGTGCTGGACCACAGAGCCCTCAGACAGCAGGAAGACATGCCTGCTTCACAGATACGACCACTCTGCCCACTCTTAAGAAGTACACATGGGCACCTCCAGGGCCGTGGCCTGTGTGTGGCCATGGGGACCAGGTCTCACGGACTCTGCAGAGTACAGCGGGGCTGATGTAATTAGTGCAGTGAGGTCAGAAGCCCTGAGAGGTACCACCACTGCCAGCTAAAAAGCACCAGTCCACAGACAGGCGGAACACCCCATCCAAAAGCCTTCCCTCACTGCAGCTCCTGGAGCCAGCACGGCACGTGGGTTTAGAGCAAAAGGGGTCTTGTAAGACCTCACGTAGCTCTTGCAGAGGTTTTTGTTTTCCTCGGCTCACCACGACTTCCACCACGCCCCGGCTGTGGGCTTGACTCTTAGCCCCACACCTCACCTGTCTGCCGGCCACACAGACAGCCTTCTGTTCTCAAGTGTTCCAGAAGGGCTTTGCCTCTGCTCAAACTTTCTTCCCCCTACTCCACTGGGACTATCACCAGCTTACGCTTTCTGCTCTGTTATGACTCAGATGCGGTGTAATGATGATGACCTGCCTGCAACACAGTCTAAGGGAGTCAGGATCCGCTCCCTGCCTGCCCTGGGCGACCCTCCCAGCGGACCTCCTGGGGCTCCTAGGAGACCCTCGAGGAGCATCAGAGGTGGAAGGAAGTTCGTGGTGGAAGAGCACCAGGTGCTGGGTCCAGAGGGATGCGCTGAAAGAGGGGACTTCTGACAGGCCTGACTCTCACCTCCAAAACTCCAGCCACACCCGAGCAGCTAAGCAGGGGCATGTCTACATTTCCCACTCAGGACAGCAGGGAGGGAAGGGCCCCTGAAGACCATCTAGTCCCCTGCTCCTCCTGTGGACAAGTAACCAAGGGAGCCTTAGGCACACAGAGCGCTAATGGCCTTGCTGCGTCTGAAACTCAGGCTCCTGGACCTCCAGGCCAGGGAGAGGGTGTGGGCATTATTTCTTGAAGATGCAGCTGCACACCTGTTGAACCCTCATGCACAGGAGTCTCTCCCTAGCCCTGGCCAACCTGCTCAACCTGTGTGGTCATAATCTGCGTGCAGCTATGATGCTGACGTTTTGGGTAGAGGAAGGTCAATTTCTGTAGAGACATTCTCTGGAGCTGACTGTGTATTCTCTGGATTTCCAGGGCCCTTGAATATAGTTAGGCTTTTCCAGTGGCTCAGTGGTAAAGAATCTGCCTGCAATGCAGGAGTTACAGGAGATGTGGGTTTGATCCCTGGGTGGGGAAGATCCCCTGGAGGAGGGCACGGCAACCAACTCCAGTATTCGTGCCTGGAGAATCCCCACGAACAGAGGAGCTTTGTGGGCTACAGTCCACAGGGTTGCAAAGAGTCAGACATGATTGAAGTGACTAAGAATGCACGCACGCAGGCAGGCACAGACTGTAGCTAAACTTGGCTCCCGGGGGCCTGGAAGGAGGTGCAGGCTGAGCCTGAGCTGGGAAGTGCTAACCCCTGCAAACCTCAGGGATTCCTTGCATGAACCCAAGGGAACATAAGAACATGGTGATGATAGGAGTCAGAGCTCAGGAGTGGCTGGGATGTGGAGGTGCAAAGGGCATGCATCTGTGAAGGCCAAGGCAGCATAAAGCAGGCATCCCATACCAGCTCCCTGGCAGGGCCTCTGCTTTATAGGCTATAGTGGGTTGAAGAGTGTCCCCCCTGGGGCTTCCCTAGTGGCTCAGTGGTGAAGAGTTTGCCTGGCAATGCAGGTGACATGGGTTCGATCCCTGATCTGGGAAGATTCCCACATGCTGCGGAGCAACGAAGCCTGTGAACCGCAACTACGGCCTGTGCTCTAGAGCCTCAGAGCTGCAACTATGGAGTTCATGCGCCACAACTACTGAAGCCTGTGTCACACGGCCTGAGTTCCACAACAAGACAAGTTGCCAGAAGCCTGCTTACCTCAACTAGAGAGTAGCCCCCACTCCTTGCAACTAGTGAAGAGCCTGCAGCAGCAGTGAAAACCCAGAATAGCCAAAAATATATAAATAAATAAAAATTAAAATAAAAAGAGTGTCCCCCTCAAATTCAGGCCCTTCAGAAGCTCAGAATATAGCCTTATCAGAAGATAAGATCTTTGCAGATGTCATTATTAAAGGGTCTCAGGATAAAATCAGATATTCCTTGGTGGCTCACATGGTAAAGAATCTGCCTGCAATGCAGAAGACCCGAGTTTGATCCCTGGGTTGGGAAGATCCCCTGGAGAAGGGAATGGCTACCCACTCCAGTATTCTTGTCTGTAGAATCCCATGGATAGAGGAGCCTGGAAGGCTATAGTCCATGGGGTCATAAATAATCAGACATGACTGAGTGACTACTACTACTACCACTAAAATGGATATATTTATTAAGACAAAATACATATCCATTGGAACACAGAGTTCCAGAGAATAGCAAGGAGAGATAAGAAAATAAAAAAGCCTTTCTAAGTGAACAATGCAAAGAAATAGAGGAAAAGAATAGAATGGGAAAGACCAGAGATCTTTACAAGAAAATTAGAGATACCAAGGGAGCATTTCATGTAAAGATAGGCACAATAAAGGACAGAAACAATATGGTTCTAACAGAAGCAGAAGATATTAAGAAGAGATGGCAAGAACACATAGAACAATACAAAAAAGATCTTAATGAGCTGGATGACCACGATGGTGTGATCACTCTCCTAGAGACAGACATCTTAGAGTGTGAAGTCAAGTGGGCCCTGGGAAGCATTAATAAGAACAAAGCTAGTGGAGGTGATGAAATTCCAGCTGAGTTATTTCAAATTCTAAAAAATGATCCAAGTGCTATACTCAACATGCCAGTAAATTTGGAAAACTCAGCAGTGACCACAGGACTGGAAAAGGTCAGATTTCATTCCAATCCTAAAGAAGGGCAATGCCAAAGAGTGTTCAAACTACTGAACCATTGCACTAATTTCACATGCTAGGAAGGTCATGCTCAAAATCCTCCCAGCTAGGCTTCAACAGTATGTGAACTAAGAACTTCCATATGTATAAGCTGGATTTAGAAAAGGCAGAGGAAGCAGAGATCAAATTGCCAACATCCACTGGATCCAAAATCCAGAATAGCCAAAAATATATAAATAAATAAAAATTAAAATAAAAAGAGTGTCCCCCTCAAATTCAGGCCCTTCAGAAGCTCAGAATATAGCCTTATCAGAAGATAAGATCTTTGCAGATGTCATTATTAAAGGGTCTCAGGATAAAATCAGATATTCCTTGGTGGCTCACATGGTAAAGAATCTGCCTGCAATGCAGAAGACCCGAGTTTGATCCCTGGGTTGGGAAGATCCCCTGGAGAAGGGAATGGCTACCCACTCCAGTATTCTTGTCTGTAGAATCCCATGGATAGAGGAGCCTGGAAGGCTATAGTCCATGGGGTCATAAATAATCAGACATGACTGAGTGACTACTACTACTACCACTAAAATGGATATATTTATTAAGACAAAATACATATCCATTGGAACACAGAGTTCCAGAGAATAGCAAGGAGAGATAAGAAAATAAAAAAGCCTTTCTAAGTGAACAATGCAAAGAAATAGAGGAAAAGAATAGAATGGGAAAGACCAGAGATCTTTACAAGAAAATTAGAGATACCAAGGGAGCATTTCATGTAAAGATAGGCACAATAAAGGACAGAAACAATATGGTTCTAACAGAAGCAGAAGATATTAAGAAGAGATGGCAAGAACACATAGAACAATACAAAAAAGATCTTAATGAGCTGGATGACCACGATGGTGTGATCACTCTCCTAGAGACAGACATCTTAGAGTGTGAAGTCAAGTGGGCCCTGGGAAGCATTAATAAGAACAAAGCTAGTGGAGGTGATGAAATTCCAGCTGAGTTATTTCAAATTCTAAAAAATGATCCAAGTGCTATACTCAACATGCCAGTAAATTTGGAAAACTCAGCAGTGACCACAGGACTGGAAAAGGTCAGATTTCATTCCAATCCTAAAGAAGGGCAATGCCAAAGAGTGTTCAAACTACTGAACCATTGTACTAATTTCACATGCTAGCAAAGTATTGCTCAAAATCCTCCATGCTAGGCTTCAACAGTATGTGAACTGAGAACTTCCAGATGTACAAGCTGGATTTAGAAAAGGCAGAGGAATCAGAGATCAAATTGCCAACATCCACTGGATCACAGAAAGAGCAAGGGAATTCCAGAAAAACACCTAACTCTGCTTAACTGACCACGCTAAAGTCTTTGACTGTGTGAATCACAGCAAACTGTAGAACATTCTTAAAGAGATGGGAATACCAGACCACTTTACTTGCCTCCTGAAAAACCTATATTCAGGACAAGAAGCAACAGTTAGAACTGGACATGGAACAATGAAATGGTTCCAAATTGAGAAAGCAGTATGTCAAGGCTGTATATTGTCACCCTGCTTATTTAGCTTCTGTGCAGAGTACATCATATGAAATGCTGGGTTGGACAAAGCACAAGCTGGAATCGAGATTATGGGTAGAAATATCAATAACCTCAGGTATGCAGATGATCTTTATGGCAGAAAGTGAAGAGGAACTAAAGAGTCTTTTGATGAAGGTGAAAGAGGAGAGTGAGAAAGCTGCGCTAAAATTCAACATTCAAAAAATGAAGATCATGGCATTTGGTCCCATCACTTCATGGCAAGTAGATCAGCAAACAATGGAAACAGAGATAGTCTTTATTTTGGGGGGCTCCAAAATCACTGAGGATGGTGACTGCAGTCATGAAATTAAAAGACACTTTCCCCTTGGAAGAAAAGCTATGCCAAACCTAGACAGTGTATTAAAAAGCAGACATCACTTTGCCAACAAAAATCCATACAGTCAAAGCTATGGTTTTCCCAGTAGTCATGTATGGATGTGAGAGTTGGGCCGTAAAGAAGGCTGAGTGCAGATGAAGTGATATGTTTGAACTATGGTGTTGGAGAAGACTCTTGAGAATCCCTTGGACTGCAAGGAGATCCAATCAGCTAATCCTAAAGGAAATCAATCCTGAGTATTCATTGTGAGAACTGATGCTGAAGCTGAAGCTCTAGTATTTTGGTCACCTGATTTGAAGAGATGATTCTTTGGAAAAAGACCCTGATTCTGGGAAAAATAGAAGGCCGAAGGAGAAAGGGATGATAGAGGATGAGATGGTTGAATGGTATCACTGAGTCAGGGGACATGAGTTTCAGCAAGCTCCAGGAGATAGTGAAGGAAAGGGAAGCTAGACGTGCTGCAGTCCATGGGCTGCAAAGAGTCAGACATGACTGAGCGACTGAACTGAACTGAACAGGATAAACTCATTCTAGATTTAGGGTTGGCCCTAAATCCGATGACTGGTGTTCTTATAGGACTTCCCTGGTGGCTCAGACAACAAAGAAGAAGAAAATATAGAGAAACAAAGAGAAGGCCATTTGAAGATGGAGGAAGAAGACAGGTGGAGGCAGAGATGCAACCTGTGCCAGGACAAGTCATGGATGACTGGGAGTCTCCAGAAGTTGGAAGAAGCAAGGAAGACTTACTTCTCTCCCAAAACCTTTATAGGGAGTGTGGCCCTGCCAGTATGTTGATTTCAGACTTCTGGCTTCCTGAACTAGGACAGAATAAATTTCCACGGTGTTGTTGCACTCTGCTATGGCAGCCTGAAGATGCTGATACAGGGCACTCTCCTGAGTTCAGAGGGTCAAACCAACCTGCTACACCCTCCAGACCTGCATCTGGCTGCCTTTTCTGGCCCTGGCCAGTTACCTCAGTGCCCTCTGGCTTCCAGAAGCTACATTACATAAACTGGCTGGGATGGAAAGTGGCAGGTGGGCAGGGGGAGGAAGGGCTTGACATCTCAAGCCATAGGCTCAGTCCAGCCTGTTAACCCAGCTGCAGTTTCTTTTCTTTTCCTGCTCAGAGCTCCTACATCCAGCCCAGGCACGCACATTTATGAGCCAAGCTACTGCAGGCATCTCAAAGGCCCAGCCAAGGAGGAAGGTGGACGGGGCCAGGTGGGCGAAAATGAGGCATGAAAGTCATCCTCCACCTGCTCCTGAAATGTGGCTGCACCAAGCCCCCAGCCTCAGAGGACTCCAAGACACTTCCCAACAGGTAGAGGCTCCCCAAGGGCAGCGACCTAGGCTGTCTGGTCTCACAGGGCTCAGCAGAGAGCCTGGAACCCCATGGTCCTAAACCAAACCCTACCCAGAGCCACGGAGATGTTTACTAGGCAGCTGTCCACCACATGCTGTAAAATCTACCCTCGTTTCAGAGACCTCCCCTAACCCTCACAGCTTCCCCGCACCACCACATCCTGGCCGAGCAGCCTGCCTCCCGTTCCTGGGACGTAGCAAGCCAATTTCCACCCCATGGTCTGCACACCGGCTGTGCGCGTGGCCTGGACTTCGGCTGGCTCCTTCTCATCCTGTAGTCTCCTCCTTTCTCTCTCAGGGGGTGCCTCACCCTGCAACTACCCTATCCAGAGAGGGCAGCCCCTGTTTTTGTCTCTCTCCAAAGCCTAGAAGCTCTCTGAGGGCAGGATGCACATCAGGTTCTGCTCCCCACTGAATCCCAGCTGCCTGCCCAGTGCCTGGCATGTGCGCTCCTTGGTAGGTGGGCAGACAGGCCCATACACTGGTTCCCTGAGTTTCGGACATATGTGGATACTCTGCTCTGAGGGCGGGGTCACCCGACTCCTGTCTCTTCCACCTGAGTAGTGCCCTGAGCCAGCTAGCTTTCTTATTTGCCTGATATTTGTGATCTGCGTTAGTGGCCCAGAGGGCCACTTGAAGGTCATGAATTCAGAGTCCCCAAAAGACCCCTGCTGATTGCTGCCTGGAACCTTCTTTCTAGGAAATGCTCTCAAATAGATTGGATTTAGGAGGCCAATAAGAGAGATAATAAAAACTAATGTTCCCTGGGCATCCTGCCTTGCACTTGACTGAGTCCTATAAACACACTACTCCCGGAACCCTCGGAATAACCCTGCTAGAGTAAACGGGTGCTCTTTTGACTCCTATTGCGTAGATGAGAAAACTGAAGCAGCCGAGCTATTCAGGACTCCCCATCTGAGTTCCCTAAAGGCTGCTGCGGTCCTGGCCCAGGTCTCTCCTGAGATCTGAGCCGAACAGCTGGAACAAGAGACTGAAAGTGGAAGAGCCTGATGGGTCTGGAGAGGGAGGGAAGCCTCAGGGAGGGGCTGCCTTTTTTTTCACATGAGTTACCAGTTCAGGGGCGGCACTAGGAGGGCCCTCGGCTGGGTATTTTCAGCCATGGGCTGGGTCTCAAGGGAGCCAGTCAGAGCAAGGGGTGGAGTTTTCAGGGCCCGCAGCCTCAGCAGCGGCCAGGATTCCACTATGGCATCTGCTGCTGTGCTCAGATGCTCAGTTGTGTCCGACTTTGCAACCCCATGGACTGTAGCCTGCCAGGCTCCTCTGTCCATGGGATTCTCCAGGCAAGAACACTGGAGCGGGATCCCCTTCCCTGGAGATCTTCCCGACCCAGGGAAACCCACGTCTCTTATGTCTCCTGCATCTGCAGGTGAATTCTTTACCTCTAGCACCACTTGGGAAGCTCTTTCACTCCATGAGTGGCTGGCAAACCTGGGTCTGGAGTTAGGATTTGTGGCTCCAAGACTACTGATGAGGCCAGAGCCTGGCCTATCAGGTGGTGGAGATGGTTGGCAAGGTCAGTGCCGAGGGCCAGGAGAGGGAGCTGAGGACAGATTTGGGTGGTGGGGAGGCACCTGTTCTGTGTCTTCGGAGGCCTCCCTGAGCAGGGGACATGAGCTGAGCCTCAAAGGATTTAAACCATTCAAAGACAGATAAGAGTGGGACTGGGGAGGGGGTTCTAAGCAGAGGGAATAGTACGTGCAAAGGCCCAGCATCCTGCTGTGGGACCAGGTGAGCAGAGGCAGCAGCACCAAGCCACACCCTGGCGACCGTGAGTGAGGTGGAACTTCCTTAAACGTCTGGAGCCCCAGAGGAGTCCTGGTGCATCCTCGTGTGGTCTAAGGCGGGGAGCCTGTGGCCAGCTGGGGAAGGCTGCCATCGGCTCTGGTTTCCCTAAAGGCTGACTGTCAAACCCCGGTCGCCTGGCCTCTTTTGACTCCTATTGCGTAGATGAGAAAACTGAAGCAGCCGAGCTATTCAGGACTCCCCATCTGAGTTCCCTAAAGGCTCTGCGGTCCTGGCCCAGGTCTCTCCTGAGATCTGAGCCGAACAGCTGGAACAAGAGACTGAAAGTGGAAGAGCCTGATGGGTCTGGAGAGGGAGGGAAGCCTCAGGGAGGGGCTGCCTTTTTTTTCACATGAGTTACCAGTTCAGGGGCGGCACTAGGAGGGCCCTCGGCTGGGTATTTTCAGCCATGGGCTGGGTCTCAAGGGAGCCAGTCAGAGCAAGGGGTGGAGTTTTCAGGGCCCGCAGCCTCAGCAGCGGCCAGGATTCCACTATGGCATCTGCTGCTGTGCTCAGATGCTCAGTTGTGTCCGACTTTGCAACCCCATGGACTGTAGCCTGCCAGGCTCCTCTGTCCATGGGATTCTCCAGGCAAGAACACTGGAGCGGGATCCCCTTCCCTGGAGATCTTCCCGACCCAGGGAAACCCACGTCTCTTATGTCTCCTGCATCTGCAGGTGAATTCTTTACCTCTAGCACCACTTGGGAAGCTCTTTCACTCCATGAGTGGCTGGCAAACCTGGGTCTGGAGTTAGGATTTGTGGCTCCAAGACTACTGATGAGGCCAGAGCCTGGCCTATCAGGTGGTGGAGATGGTTGGCAAGGTCAGTGCCGAGGGCCAGGAGAGGGAGCTGAGGACAGATTTGGGTGGTGGGGAGGCACCTGTTCTGTGTCTTCGGAGGCCTCCCTGAGCAGGGGACATGAGCTGAGCCTCAAAGGATTTAAACCATTCAAAGACAGATAAGAGTGGGACTGGGGAGGGGGTTCTAAGCAGAGGGAATAGTACGTGCAAAGGCCCAGCATCCTGCTGTGGGACCAGGTGAGCAGAGGCAGCAGCACCAAGCCACACCCTGGCGACCGTGAGTGAGGTGGAACTTCCTTAAACGTCTGGAGCCCCAGAGGAGTCCTGGTGCATCCTCGTGTGGTCTAAGGCGGGGAGCCTGTGGCCAGCTGGGGGGGAAGCTGTCGGCTCTGGTTTCCTGCCCGCTCACAGCTGCACTGCTCCAATTAACATTCACAGAGTCACTGAAATATGGAATTGGAAAATGTAAAATGTGTTAATCCTATTAGTGGCAGGACTGTTTTCTCTCCATAGGACTCCCCGTGTGAGAGGAGGTGGAGGCACAGCGGGGGCGCCTGGGGGCGGGGTCAAGGCCTCTGTCCTAGCAGCCGTCCCCTCTTCATGGCCAAGGTCAGGGCTGTCCCCAGGTTCCCTGAGCAGATGCCTGGGTCACTCTGCCCACAGGTGCCACTGCAGATTCTGCCCCGCCCGCAGGGCCTGCTCTGAGTCTTGACCCCATCAAATCTGGGATCTGTTCCACTCAATCTCGTCCTCCAAATCCTGGGAATCTGCTCTGGGAAGGGCCTGTACTCATCTTTTCCCATAAGGAACAAATGGCCTCTTTACCTGACATTTCAGGTGGCTCAGTGGCAAAGAATCTGCCTGCAGTGTAGGAGACCCGAGCTTTATCCCTGGGTGGGGAAGATCCCCTGAAAGAGGGCATGGCAACCCTCTCCAGTATTCTTGCCTGGAGAATCCCATGGACAGAGGAACACACACACACACACACACACACACACACACACACACACAGACACACACACACACAGACACACACACACACACACACACACACACACACACACACACACACACACACACACACACACACACACACACACACACACACACACACACACACACACACACACACACACACACACACACACACACACACACACACCACTCATGAAGTTCTAAGAAGTGATTTGGGAGCAGCGGAAATGCCTATGAGCCCAAGGCTGGGGGGCTGGGCAGGCCGAGGCACCCCCATTCTAGCAGATGTGCCACTGTTTTGTCACCAGGCCACAGAGGAACCTGCTGGTCACCTCTAAGGACTGGTCACCGGTGACAGAGCTTGGTGGAGGGACTGAGTGCCCCTAACCATTCTCTCTCTAGAAAGTTGTGCCTGTTTTTCAACCAGGGGCCCCTGGCACGGGGTTTTTGGGGAGGGCTGTCATCCTCGTGTGGTCTAAGGCGGGGAGCCTGTGGCCAGCTGGGGGGGAAGCTGTCGGCTCTGGTTTCCTGCCCGCTCACAGCTGCACTGCTCCAATTAACATTCACAGAGTCACTGAAATATGGAATTGGAAAATGTAAAATGTGTTAATCCTATTAGTGGCAGGACTGTTTCTCTCCATAGGACTCCCCGTGTGAGAGGAGGTGGAGGCACAGCGGGGGCGCCTGGGGGCGGGGTCAAGGCCTCTGTCCTAGCAGCCGTCCCCTCTTCATGGCCAAGGTCAGGGCTGTCCCCAGGTTCCCTGAGCAGATGCCTGGGTCACTCTGCCCACAGGTGCCACTGCAGATTCTGCCCCGCCCGCAGGGCCTGCTCTGAGTCTTGACCCCATCAAATCTGGGATCTGTTCCACTCAATCTCGTCCTCCAAATCCTGGGAATCTGCTCTGGGAAGGGCCTGTACTCATCTTTTCCCATAAGGAACAAATGGCCTCTTTACCTGACATTTCAGGTGGCTCAGTGGCAAAGAATCTGCCTGCAGTGTAGGAGACCCGAGCTTTATCCCTGGGTGGGGAAGATCCCCTGAAAGAGGGCATGGCAACCCTCTCCAGTATTCTTGCCTGGAGAATCCCATGGACAGAGGAACACACACACACACACACACACACACACACACACACACACACACACACACACACACACACACACACACACACACACACACACACACACACACACACACACACACACACACACACAGACACACACACACACACACACACACACACACACACACACACACACACACACACACACACACACACACACACACCACTCATGAAGTTCTAAGAAGTGATTTGGGAGCAGCGGAAATGCCTATGAGCCCAAGGCTGGGGGGCTGGGCAGGCCGAGGCACCCCCATTCTAGCAGATGTGCCACTGTTTTGTCACCAGGCCACAGAGGAACCTGCTGGTCACCTCTAAGGACTGGTCACCGGTGACAGAGCTTGGTGGAGGGACTGAGTGCCCCTAACCATTCTCTCTCTGAAGGTGTGTTTTGAAAGCCCTTCTTGGGGCCTTCAGGCCCTGAGCCCAGTGTGCAGTGTCTTCAAGGCTCTAAGGGGGCCATGCTGAGCCTTGAGGATCCAGTTCTGGGGCTGAGCCTTGGCTGTCCATGTGGTGGACAAGGACTCAGGCCCTGACTTAGAAAGCTGTGCCCACTGGTAAAAGAGAAATAAAAATCAAACAAGACAAGTCACTGAGACATAACTGTTATGAGGTCCAGTCTTGGGGTCTGATTGCTCAAATCAGTCACCTCAGACCCCCAGCTTTTCCCCTCTGTATAGACCCCAGGCAGCACATCACCAGGCGAGCAAATTCTAGAAGCTGCTTGGGAAGGCCCTGGAGGTGTTTGACCTGAGGGTGCAGATGGAGCTGCTGGGTGCTCACAAAACTTTTCTGGGGACCATGAGAGGGGTCTGGCTCACAGCACCTCCTGAGCAGGAGACACAGTGCGAGACGAGGTCTGCTCTGTACAGATGCGGGCAGAGGCCCAACCCTGGTTTTACCGCACCCCGGGAGGGACCGTTTACACATCTGGAACTCCAAGTTATGGTAAGGAGCACACCTCACAAGTCTGGCCCCTAGGTCAGACTGCTGCTAATCAATGTATTGTGTTCTTGACTTAGAACTGAGTCCTGTCACTACAAACACGATCTTTCTATTGTTGAAGTGTGACCTTCCTTCTTGATCGTAAGCCATGTGTCACTTTGGGGCAGAAACTGGTGGAAGGGCGGGAGCATCTTTGGTTTTCATAGCTGAGGCCTCCGCAGATATGCGTGGCAGCCCTCCAGCTAAGCCCCCTCCTATGCGTCTTCCCCCATGGATCCTCCCTACTGTGCTCCTCCCCGGCCTGTGCTGACCCGGCATCTGGCACAGCTCTGCCCAGCATGTGGGGCCCAGTAACCACTCTGGGGCTGGACTCTGCTTTGAGCACTGGATCTTTTCTCTTTAAGTCCTTAGCCAACCCTACTGGAGAAGAGTCGGGTATCCAAGACCTGGATAAGGTCCCTACCTGCCAATCTCCTTCCCACTTCCTACTTTCAAATGCTTAGTAAACAAACTCTGTAAAATCTGAAAGGATTGTTCAGTGTCGACTACAGCCCTCTCTTTTGAAGGTGTGTTTTGAAACCCCTCCCCAGGCCCTGAGCCCAGTGTGCAGTGTCTTCAAGGCTCTAAGGGGCCATGCTGAGCCTTGAGGATCCAGTTCTGGGGCTGAGCCTTGGCTGTCCATGTGGTGGACAAGGACTCAGGCCCTGACTTAGAAAGCTGTGCCCACTGGTAAAAGAGAAATAAAAATCAAACAAGACAAGTCACTGAGACATAACTGTTATGAGGTCCAGTCTTGGGGTCTGATTGCTCAAATCAGTCACCTCAGACCCCCAGCTTTTCCCCTCTGTATAGACCCCAGGCAGCACATCACCAGGCGAGCAAATTCTAGAAGCTGCTTGGGAAGGCCCTGGAGGTGTTTGACCTGAGGGTGCAGATGGAGCTGCTGGGTGCTCACAAAACTTTTCTGGGGACCATGAGAGGGGTCTGGCTCACAGCACCTCCTGAGCAGGAGACACAGTGCGAGACGAGGTCTGCTCTGTACAGATGCGGGCAGAGGCCCAACCCTGGTTTTACCGCACCCCGGGAGGGACCGTTTACACATCTGGAACTCCAAGTTATGGTAAGGAGCACACCTCACAAGTCTGGCCCCTAGGTCAGACTGCTGCTAATCAATGTATTGTGTTCTTGACTTAGAACTGAGTCCTGTCACTACAAACACGATCTTTCTATTGTTGAAGTGTGACCTTCCTTCTTGATCGTAAGCCATGTGTCACTTTGGGGCAGAAACTGGTGGAAGGGCGGGAGCATCTTTGGTTTTCATAGCTGAGGCCTCCGCAGATATGCGTGGCAGCCCTCCAGCTAAGCCCCCTCCTATGCGTCTTCCCCCATGGATCCTCCCTACTGTGCTCCTCCCCGGCCTGTGCTGACCCGGCATCTGGCACAGCTCTGCCCAGCATGTGGGGCCCAGTAACCACTCTGGGGCTGGACTCTGCTTTGAGCACTGGATCTTTTCTCTTTAAGTCCTTAGCCAACCCTACTGGAGAAGAGTCGGGTATCCAAGACCTGGATAAGGTCCCTACCTGCCAATCTCCTTCCCACTTCCTACTTTCAAATGCTTAGTAAACAAACTCTGTAAAATCTGAAAGGATGTTCAGTGTCAGATGTTCGAGAGCCAGGTGAATCAGACACAGTCTTCATGCTCCTTGAACAAACAAACTTTTTTTTTTTTGCAGGGGCAGGGGAGCAGATGTGCTGGGGGAATGGAAATAGAGGGGAAGGGTCAGGCTGGCTAGGGCGTAGGGGCTCTGTGAAGGGGGCTTCAGGGGCATGAGTCCTAAGGAACAGGCCAAGGTGTTGAGACTCTACAAGGCAGGAAATAAGGAGCTTGGGAGGAGGTGAGCACATGGTGATGGATGGCCTTAGGGAGCCCTGCCAGGCAGCCCCGTGAGCGGTCAGAGAATGGCACCAGGTCAGCCCTGGCACCCTCGATGCTGCCCCTGCGATGCCTGGCAAGTACTCTAAATAGGCAGAGCTTGGATCGTGAGGAGACTGAGAAGGCAAGACATACTGATAAACAACAAAAAGAGAAATGGAGAGAGGGAAATCATGATGGGGAGGGAACTGCTAAAACCCTGTAACAGGAACAATACTTTGCTTTTGTACAGTGCATAGGCAAAACGGAGAAAGTTCCAGTAAGTGCTAGCCCGGCTGGGATCCCAGCCTTTCCTCCGAAGGCTGCCTCTGGCACCAAAAGCTCTCTCCGACCTGCAGTGGAGACCGGCCCGCTCCCTTGCTCTGACCCCTCACCCTTAGAGCCACCATGGGGCAGGATTTGGACTCTCACATACTGGCCTCCATAGTTCCAAAAGAATCATGTCCCAGTGTCCTCCAAGTCCCAAGGGTTCAAACGCTGCCACCCCAGGGACCTTCCACTCCCTGACCTTCAGCTCACCTCAGCTTCCTCTTCCAGAGAGGTCTTCAAGGCTCTGGAGCTCAGCACTAGCTGACACAGTCCAGGCTGGGATGCCCCCGGCAGCAGCAGAAGCATGAGCTGGCCGTTAGCGTCCCAGGATGGGCCTGTGGATGCAGCCATGGCCAGGCACAGACTTTGTCAAGACCCGCCTTGGGGGCTCTCAGCACCCTCCACCTACTGGAGAAGAGTCGGGTATCCAAGACCTGGATAAGGTCCCTACCTGCCAATCTCCTTCCCACTTCCTACTTTCAAATGCTTAGTAAACAAACTCTGTAAAATCTGAAAGGATGTTCAGTGTCAGATGTTCGAGAGCCAGGTGAATCAGACACAGTCTTCATGCTCCTTGAACAAACAAACTTTTTTTTTTTTGCAGGGGCAGGGGAGCAGATGTGCTGGGGGAATGGAAATAGAGGGGAAGGGTCAGGCTGGCTAGGGCGTAGGGGCTCTGTGAAGGGGGCTTCAGGGGCATGAGTCCTAAGGAACAGGCCAAGGTGTTGAGACTCTACAAGGCAGGAAATAAGGAGCTTGGGAGGAGGTGAGCACATGGTGATGGATGGCCTTGGGGAGCCCTGCCAGGCAGCCCCGTGAGCGGTCAGAGAATGGCACCAGGTCAGCCCTGGCACCCTCGATGCTGCCCCTGCGATGCCTGGCAAGTACTCTAAATAGGCAGAGCTTGGATCGTGAGGAGACTGAGAAGGCAAGACATACTGATAAACAACAAAAAGAGAAATGGAGAGAGGGAAATCATGATGGGGAGGGAACTGCTAAAACCCTGTAACAGGAACAATACTTTGCTTTTGTACAGTGCATAGGCAAAACGGAGAAAGTTCCAGTAAGTGCTAGCCCGGCTGGGATCCCAGCCTTTCCTCCGAAGGCTGCCTCTGGCACCAAAAGCTCTCTCCGACCTGCAGTGGAGACCGGCCCGCTCCCTTGCTCTGACCCCTCACCCTTAGAGCCACCATGGGGCAGGATTTGGACTCTCACATACTGGCCTCCATAGTTCCAAAAGAATCATGTCCCAGTGTCCTCCAAGTCCCAAGGGTTCAAACGCTGCCACCCCAGGGACCTTCCACTCCCTGACCTTCAGCTCACCTCAGCTTCCTCTTCCAGAGAGGTCTTCAAGGCTCTGGAGCTCAGCACTAGCTGACACAGTCCAGGCTGGGATGCCCCCGGCAGCAGCAGAAGCATGAGCTGGCCGTTAGCGTCCCAGGATGGGCCTGTGGATGCAGCCATGGCCAGGCACAGACTTTGTCAAGACCCGCCTTGGGGGCTCTCAGCACCCTCAGGGTTGGCCACAGGCCTGAGTGTGGGGCCCTAGGAAGGGAACAGGATCAGTCACCCCAACCCCAGGGCACCAGTATCTCGGCTCTGCAGCTCTGCACCAAGCCCTGTCTGGGGTGTCAGAGCACAGCAGAATCCGCCCCAGGCTGCCTTCACAGAGCTTGCAGCCTGGGTGTGCGGGACGTGGTTGTAACATGAAGCTGACTGCTGAGTGACCTGGGGCGTGAGGTCAGGCGGAGCTTGGAAGCCTGGGTTCTGACCCCAGCTCCCAGATGACTGGACTGTGCCACTTTAGGCAAATTCCTTTACCTCTCTGGGCCTTGCTCTCCTCCTCTATAACACGGGAATCATACTAGGATTTGCCTTATAGACTTTCCAGAAGGACTGAATATGTGAAAAATATTTAGCATTGTGACAGTTCATGAATTACCAACAACCTCAGATATGCCGATGACACCACCCTGATGGCAAAAGTGGAGAGGAACTAACGAGCCTCTTGATGAAGGCGAAACAAAAAAGTGAAAAAGCTGGCTTAAAAGTCAACAATCCGGGACTTCCCTGGTGGTCCAGTGGTCAAGACTCTGTGTTCCCAATGCAGGGGGCCCAGGTTCGATCACTGGTCAGGGAACTAGATCCCACATGCCACAACTAAGACCCAGAGCAGCCAAATAAATAATTAAACAAAAATAAAAACAAAAAAAACCCCTCAACATTCAAAAAACGAAGATCATGGCATCTAGTTCCATCACTTCATGGCAAATAGGAAAAAATGGAAACGGTAACAGACTTGATTTTCTTGGGTTCCAAAATCACTGTGGATGGTGACTGCAGCCATGAAATTAAAGGATGCTTGTTTCTTGAAAGAAAAGCTATGACAAACCTTGACAGCATATTAAAAAGCAGAGATACCACTTTATCAAGAAAGATCCATATAGTCAAAGCTATGGTTTTTCCAGTAGTCATGTATGGATGTGAAAAATTGGACCATAAAGAAAGCTGAGCACCAAAGAATTGATGCCTCTGAACTGCGGTGTTGGAGAAGACTCTTGAGAGTCCCTTGGACAGTAAGGAGATAAATCAGTCAATATTAAAAGAAATCAACCCTGACTATTCATTGAAAGGACTGATCCTGAAGCGAAAGTTCCAATACTTGCCTGATGTGAAGAGACGACTCACTGGAAAATACCCTGATTCTGGGAAAGACTGAGGGCAGGGGGAGAAGAAGGTAATAGAGGATGAGATGGTTGGATGGTATCATCGACTCAATGGACATGAGTTTGAGCAAACTCTGGGAGATAGTGAAGGACAGGGAAGCCTGGCGTGCTGCAGCCCATGAGGCCCCAAAGCATCAGACATGACTTAGCATCTGAACAACAACAGCTCATGGTATTACTACCAGAGAGCAACAACAGATTCCTGGCACTGGGAGACCAACCCAAACTTCCAAACTCATGTACCTAAAACACTTGGACCGAGTTTTTCCCCAAGGAGGTCTTATTTCTAGGAGGCACATTTTAGATACACATCCATCTGCTACAAATTAATCACCTCTTCAGTCTTGCCAAAAACTTCTTTCTCGCCCACAGGTCACGATTCAAGAGGTCTTTTTAACATTTCAGTTTTTAAAAAACATAACCTAAGAGAAGCTGTTGTGTGAGGAGAGAGAAGCACAGACTTGGGAGTGGTAGGGGTGGGTGGGTGGCTGACCCCTCACTGGAGACCCTGCCCCAGCTCACGGCCACGGCCCGGCATTGGAGGCCTCCCCACACATCCAGAGCAGGCAAGGGCCAGAGGGAAGGGGCATTTGGACTGGTCTGTCATGACTGGAGAGACCCTAACAAGCCGGCGAGCCTTGCTAGCTGCTTAGCGGAAATGATTTTGGTTCTCCTGAGAGTCTGGAAGCTACGAGACACACTAATCACCTCAAAGCCGCCCCAGACCACATTCGTCCTCTGGGCTTGAGGGGAGCTATTTTAATCCCATAAAAGGAAAACCTCATTCAAAAAGTATTGATTTTAAATTTCTTTCCATCTCTTTCACTTAAAAACAAACCCTCAATGGCCAGTGGGTTTGGCCTGGCGATCCCATCTTTATGGACACAAATCAAATGCCAGAGCGTCTCAGCTAGAAAGCCCCAGCTCCGAATATATCAAAGCTTGCTCGAGTGAGTATTTTGCAGCAGAAGGGAGGACTGCCTCTGGAGGCATACGAGGCACAGCCTTTGCTACATCAGCACGGGTTTGAGGATGCTCTCTGGACTCTGGCTTGGGACAGTGGCCACAGTGGGGTCATTTCCTTTTCTTAGATGCAGGCATGGGAGGCCAACTCTGTTCAGCCCTGGCCCTGCCTCTCCTCTGCCCAGAGCTCTGGATGGCTGTCCTCGGTCTGGCATTTGAGGCCCGTATGCTCTGGGGGGACCTCACTCTCTCATTCCCATGGTCCCCTGCTGCCTGCGCCATGGGCTCTGGGACACAGCCGTGCCCTCTTGCCTGAAGGTACTCTGTGCCCTCCAGCTTCCACATCTTCTCTCACACTGTCCTTCCTGCTCTTTGGTTCAATCACCCATATCCTTCTGGATGCCATTCAAATGCCAAATGCCACCTTCTCCAAGGAGCTTTCCATGATTGCCATACCACAATCTCTTGTGTTCGTCTTTTATCCTCCCTTTCCTCTGGGAGGCACAATCGTGCAGTGCACAGGCTGCAGCTGTGTGTTTAGGTGTTGGACTTGCCTGGGTTTAATCTCAGCTCTGCCACTGCCTAGGCTTCCCAGGTGGCTGAAGTTGGTAAAGGATCCTCCTGCCCATGCAGGAGACTTAAATGACGTGGGTTCGATTCCTAGGTCAGGAAGATGCCTTGGAGGAGGGCATGGCAACCCACTTCAGTATTCTCACCTGGAAGATCCCCATGGATCAGCAAGGGCCAGAGGGAAGGGGCATTTGGACTGGTCTGTCATGACTGGAGAGACCCTAACAAGCCGGCGAGCCTTGCTAGCTGCTTAGCGGAAATGATTTTGGTTCTCCTGAGAGTCTGGAAGCTACGAGACACACTAATCACCTCAAAGCCGCCCCAGACCACATTCGTCCTCTGGGCTTGAGGGGAGCTATTTTAATCCCATAAAAGGAAAACCTCATTCAAAAAGTATTGATTTTAAATTTCTTTCCATCTCTTTCACTTAAAAACAAACCCTCAATGGCCAGTGGGTTTGGCCTGGCGATCCCATCTTTATGGACACAAATCAAATGCCAGAGCGTCTCAGCTAGAAAGCCCCAGCTCCGAATATATCAAAGCTTGCTCGAGTGAGTATTTTGCAGCAGAAGGGAGGACTGCCTCTGGAGGCATACGAGGCACAGCCTTTGCTACATCAGCACGGGTTTGAGGATGCTCTCTGGACTCTGGCTTGGGACAGTGGCCACAGGGGGGTCATTTCCTTTTCTTAGATGCAGGCATGGGAGGCCAACTCTGTTCAGCCCTGGCCCTGCCTCTCCTCTGCCCAGAGCTCTGGATGGCTGTCCTCGGTCTGGCATTTGAGGCCCGTATGCTCTGGGGGGACCTCACTCTCTCATTCCCATGGTCCCCTGCTGCCTGCGCCATGGGCTCTGGGACACAGCCGTGCCCTCTTGCCTGAAGGTACTCTGTGCCCTCCAGCTTCCACATCTTCTCTCACACTGTCCTTCCTGCTCTTTGGTTCAATCACCCATATCCTTCTGGATGCCATTCAAATGCCAAATGCCACCTTCTCCAAGGAGCTTTCCATGATTGCCATACCACAATCTCTTGTGTTCGTCTTTTATCCTCCCTTTCCTCTGGGAGGCACAATCGTGCAGTGCACAGGCTGCAGCTGTGTGTTTAGGTGTTGGACTTGCCTGGGTTTAATCTCAGCTCTGCCACTGCCTAGGCTTCCCAGGTGGCTGAAGTTGGTAAAGGATCCTCCTGCCCATGCAGGAGACTTAAATGACGTGGGTTCGATTCCTAGGTCAGGAAGATGCCTTGGAGGAGGGCATGGCAACCCACTTCAGTATTCTCACCTGGAAGATCCCCATGGATCAGAGGAGCCTGGCGGTCTACAGTGCATGGGATCACAAAGAGTCAAACCTGTCTTAACACCTGAACACACACGTACATACTCACTCACACACACACACACACACACACACACACACTCTCTTTCTCTCTCTCTGTTGTTGCCTGACTTCAGTCACCTCATCTATAAAAAGAGGTTACTAATAGTACCTGAGGATTGAGAACACAAAATATATAAACTACTTAGCAAAGTACCTGGGTACTTTGAATAACAACTCAGTAAAGAACGGTTATTGCCCTCGCAACAAAAATTATGGGCTTTTCAGGCGCCCCAGCTCGACCTCTCACTGACTGGATACCCCGAGATGAGAGTGGGGCTTTGGGGAGTCTTGGGAGATCGATGGGGCCCGGGGGGTGGCGGGCTGCTCCTCCCTCGCCACCTCATTGCCCGCACTCACTGTACAAGGTGGTGCGGCTGCTCATGCGGAAACCCGCCATCTTTGGGACTCATAAGACCAAACGCAGAGCCTGCCCGGCCACGAGCAGCTTCAAACATGTCACGGTCACAGTGCTCAGGACCCTGCAGTGAGAAGCTCACCAAAACAAAGTGTCGGGAATTCCCTGGTGGCCCCAATGCAGGGGGCCTGGGTTCGATCCCTGGTCAGGGAACTAGAGCCCACATGCTACAACTGGCTCTTTGGTTCAATCACCCATATCCTTCTGGATGCCATTCAAATGCCAAATGCCACCTTCTCCAAGGAGCTTTCCATGATTGCCATACCACAATCTCTTGTGTTCGTCTTTTATCCTCCCTTTCCTCTGGGAGGCACAATCGTGCAGTGCACAGGCTGCAGCTGTGTGTTTAGGTGTTGGACTTGCCTGGGTTTAATCTCAGCTCTGCCACTGCCTAGGCTTCCCAGGTGGCTGAAGTTGGTAAAGGATCCTCCTGCCCATGCAGGAGACTTAAATGACGTGGGTTCGATTCCTAGGTCAGGAAGATGCCTTGGAGGAGGGCATGGCAACCCACTTCAGTATTCTCACCTGGAAGATCCCCATGGATCAGAGGAGCCTGGCGGTCTACAGTGCATGGGATCACAAAGAGTCAAACCTGTCTTAACACCTGAACACACACGTACATACTCACTCACACACACACACACACACACACACACACACACTCTCTTTCTCTCTCTCTGTTGTTGCCTGACTTCAGTCACCTCATCTATAAAAAGAGGTTACTAATAGTACCTGAGGATTGAGAACACAAAATATATAAACTACTTAGCAAAGTACCTGGGTACTTTGAATAACAACTCAGTAAAGAACGGTTATTGCCCTCGCAACAAAAATTATGGGCTTTTCAGGCGCCCCAGCTCGACCTCTCACTGACTGGATACCCCGAGATGAGAGTGGGGCTTTGGGGAGTCTTGGGAGATCGATGGGGCCCGGGGGGTGGCGGGCTGCTCCTCCCTCGCCACCTCATTGCCCGCACTCACTGTACAAGGTGGTGCGGCTGCTCATGCGGAAACCCGCCATCTTTGGGACTCATAAGACCAAACGCAGAGCCTGCCCGGCCACGAGCAGCTTCAAACATGTCACGGTCACAGTGCTCAGGACCCTGCAGTGAGAAGCTCACCAAAACAAAGTGTCGGGAATTCCCTGGTGGCCCCAATGCAGGGGGCCTGGGTTCGATCCCTGGTCAGGGAACTAGAGCCCACATGCTACAACTGAGACCCAATGCAGCCAAATAAATATAAATAAAATATTAAAAAAAAACCAAAGTGTCAAACTTCAGGAGCCCCTGAGGCGCACCCAGGCCTGGCGGTACCTGTCTGAAAGGCTGTGCTCCGGCTCTGTCCACCTACCCAGCTGGCGTGACAGCTGGTGCAGCACGGAGAAGGGCTCCCGTAGACTAAGGGGCACAGCCTTGCAGGGTCTCTGACTCCTTGCTGATTGTTCCTGGGTCACAGGGATGGCCCCCTGCCCTCCCTCCAAAGGCAAGTGTCAGAGTTCATCAGCGCTGTCTGCCACACCCCAGAGGTGGTCCTGTGTCCTCCCCACCCCACCTCCGCAGCCTGGGCTCAGGGAAGTGCAGCGAGGCCTGTGAGAGGCCCTTTGGGCAAGGGAGCCCCAGGAACCGCCCCTCTCTGATGGGGCACTTCACCAGGAGCAAGACCGCTCGGCAGCCCTGGCTTCTCAGCTGCTCCATCAACATTTCAGTGGTGTCAGAAACTCCAGGGGAACTGGGCACACCCAGGCCGTCCCCTGCCCATGGGGTGAGCACAACCCGTACCACCCTGGAAGCTGGGGTAACAGCGAGGACCTTGGAGGCTGCCAGGTCTGGAGCCCTGGGGCCGAGCAGGACAGAGCTGGAGGTCACGGTCCAGAGGATCAATTCCAATCAGTGGTGTCCTACCACCAATCTGTCCAACTTTGGTCCCTCAGTCATGCAGACCAGGAACAGGGCAGGTACTCAGCCCATGCTGGAAGAAGGGCAATTAACTCATGAACCCTCTGTCTGAATCCCTCCTCTGAACCTCCGTCTCACCACAAGGAGGAGGCCTTTCCCTCTGTCCATCCATGTCCACTCTATCCCCATCTTTCCAGCTCATTTCAAGTCCATCTTCCTCCTGGAAGCCTGCTAACGTTCACCATATTCCCAAGATCTGGCACACAGCCTGTGGTTTAGATGTAAGGGTGCGGCTGCTCATGAACCCTTCCAAAGCAAGGCCTGCCCGGCCACGAGCAGCTTCAAACATGTCACGGTCACAGTGCTCAGGACCCTGCAGTGAGAAGCTCACCAAAACAAAGTGTCGGGAATTCCCTGGTGGCCCCAATGCAGGGGGCCTGGGTTCGATCCCTGGTCAGGGAACTAGAGCCCACATGCTACAACTGAGACCCAATGCAGCCAAATAAATATAAATAAAATATTAAAAAAAAACCAAAGTGTCAAACTTCAGGAGCCCCTGAGGCGCACCCAGGCCTGGCGGTACCTGTCTGAAAGGCTGTGCTCCGGCTCTGTCCACCTACCCAGCTGGCGTGACAGCTGGTGCAGCACGGAGAAGGGCTCCCGTAGACTAAGGGGCACAGCCTTGCAGGGTCTCTGACTCCTTGCTGATTGTTCCTGGGTCACAGGGATGGCCCCCTGCCCTCCCTCCAAAGGCAAGTGTCAGAGTTCATCAGCGCTGTCTGCCACACCCCAGAGGTGGTCCTGTGTCCTCCCCACCCCACCTCCGCAGCCTGGGCTCAGGGAAGTGCAGCGAGGCCTGTGAGAGGCCCTTTGGGCAAGGGAGCCCCAGGAACCGCCCCTCTCTGATGGGGCACTTCACCAGGAGCAAGACCGCTCGGCAGCCCTGGCTTCTCAGCTGCTCCATCAACATTTCAGTGGTGTCAGAAACTCCAGGGGAACTGGGCACACCCAGGCCGTCCCCTGCCCATGGGGTGAGCACAACCCGTACCACCCTGGAAGCTGGGGTAACAGCGAGGACCTTGGAGGCTGCCAGGTCTGGAGCCCTGGGGCCGAGCAGGACAGAGCTGGAGGTCACGGTCCAGAGGATCAATTCCAATCAGTGGTGTCCTACCACCAATCTGTCCAACTTTGGTCCCTCAGTCATGCAGACCAGGAACAGGGCAGGTACTCAGCCCATGCTGGAAGAAGGGCAATTAACTCATGAACCCTCTGTCTGAATCCCTCCTCTGAACCTCCGTCTCACCACAAGGAGGAGGCCTTTCCCTCTGTCCATCCATGTCCACTCTATCCCCATCTTTCCAGCTCATTTCAAGTCCATCTTCCTCCTGGAAGCCTGCTAACGTTCACCATATTCCCAAGACATCTGGCACACAGCCTGTGGTTTAGATGTCTATATTCACTCCCTGCCTTCTGCCCTGGGCCTCATTTCCCTCGATGGGTCGAGATCTACAGAGTGGGCCACCACTGCTCCCAGGTGAATGACTGGGCATGTCTCCCTTTCCCAGAGTCTGCTGAGAAAGAAGCCTTCTCAGATATTGTTTCAGACCCAGGACGAGGGAGGGACCCCAGTATGGCCGGACACAGGTTTCCTGCAGTTGGGGTCACCTGTCTCCCGGTTCACCTAGCTCCTGGGGGTGGGGAGTCCAGCAGCCTGTCTTGGCACAGAACTTGCCCCAGGCCTGCTGCCTGCCTCCAGGGCTGCCCAAAGCCAGGCATCAGCCCTTGACTGGCAAAGTAGCAGAAGGGCTCCACATGGCAGTAAGAGGCGAGGGGTTAGGTCACCTGCCACAGCCAGGCACATGGTTTATTTCCATTCTCCTTGGCCTTTGGCTCATTTGATGAGAAACAGAAATGGAGCAATGGCTTCTAAAAGAAAAGGAATTTTGTCTCAGTTGCATTTGTATCCAGATGGGCAAAATAAATTCCAATGGCATCCCAAGTGTGCCAAGATGGATCTGGGTACCAGTGGGTGCTGACGGCTTTCCACCCCCAAGAGCGCGACCAGGATGGACGATGAGGCCCGGGAGCAAACCCTCACAGTCAATGTGTTCATGGTGGTGCAGGCACAGCCCTGGCAGGTGCATCCTCTGGGTGGGTGTGCCCCTCACCTCTGCTAAAGGTGGCTTGAGGATTAATTATCACCTAGGTAGCCCGGGCCTTCGGGACTGCGAGGAGGAGAGTGAATGAGTAAGGTGGAATGTTACTTCTGTACACGCCGGGCAGCGAGCGGGGGTGTGCAGGGGGATCTATCTGCTGCTCTAAATGAACGGAATGTTTATAGCCGTGTCGCTTGGTGGGCACACTCAGCACCTGTACTTGCAGCTTAAGCGCCAGCCAGAGCCAGACCCCATGGCAGTAGCTCACCAGACACCTCTGTCCATGGGATTCTCCAGGCACGAATACTGGAACGGGTTGCCATTCCCTTCTGCCTTCTGTATCAGAGCCAAGCTTTGAAAATGTTCGTGAAATCTGAGTTTGCTTTCCTGCCTTGGGTCCAACTGGCCAGTCAGCTTCACAGACTCGGCCTTGTCAGGCCTCAAGTCTCGACCCGGGTCGGCGGAAACAGGAGCCGGAGGGGACGGGGGAGCAGCAGACCTGGGGCCAAACTGCGTGTTCCTGTTTCCCTGGAGCTGGCCCTTGCCAGGGTCAACTCACTCGTCCTTTCCTGTCTGTTACCCACTTTCCAGTTCCTGGAAGCTTCCAGTTGACTCAAGTCTGCTGAGTCAAGGCTATGCTGCACAGGCTCCATCCCTTCCTCCTGGGTCTGCACCGGCCCCTGGCTCTCTGTGTGACCCGAGAGCTCAGCCGGCCAGGCCTGGCCCCAGTCCTTCTGCCTCTGAGAGCTCCATCCCAAGATTGTCTCTCTCTGCACCATGGAGGTGGGCTTTGGGATCTCTGTCCCACCTCCCACAGGCCCAGTGGCCACTCCAGGAGGGGTCCAGGCACCCCTCACCCCTGGTCTCCTAGAGCAAGTCTTCATGATTCCTCACAGCTAGACCTGCGGACCAGCCCCTGAATACGGAAAAAAAATGAGTGTGAAGCTAAGTAGCAAACTCATCATTTGAAAATCTCACGTTTCCGAGATGAGATGATTCCCATTAACCAAAAGAAAATGAGTGCTCTGTAGAGCCTGCCCCACTTTTTTTTCAGCCCTGGCAGGTGCATCCTCTGGGTGGTGTGCCCTCACCTCTGCTAAAGGTGGCTTGAGGATTAATTATCACCTAGGTAGCCCGGGCCTTCGGACTGCGAGGAGGAGAGTGAATGAGTAAGGTGGAATGTTACTTCTGTACACGCCGGGCAGCGAGCGGGGGTGTGCAGGGGGATCTATCTGCTGCTCTAAATGAACGGAATGTTTATAGCCGTGTCGCTTGGTGGGCACACTCAGCACCTGTACTTGCAGCTTAAGCGCCAGCCAGAGCCAGACCCCATGGCAGTAGCTCACCAGACACCTCTGTCCATGGGATTCTCCAGGCACGAATACTGGAACGGGTTGCCATTCCCTTCTGCCTTCTGTATCAGAGCCAAGCTTTGAAAATGTTCGTGAAATCTGAGTTTGCTTTCCTGCCTTGGGTCCAACTGGCCAGTCAGCTTCACAGACTCGGCCTTGTCAGGCCTCAAGTCTCGACCCGGGTCGGCGGAAACAGGAGCCGGAGGGGACGGGGGAGCAGCAGACCTGGGGCCAAACTGCGTGTTCCTGTTTCCCTGGAGCTGGCCCTTGCCAGGGTCAACTCACTCGTCCTTTCCTGTCTGTTACCCACTTTCCAGTTCCTGGAAGCTTCCAGTTGACTCAAGTCTGCTGAGTCAAGGCTATGCTGCACAGGCTCCATCCCTTCCTCCTGGGTCTGCACCGGCCCCTGGCTCTCTGTGTGACCCGAGAGCTCAGCCGGCCAGGCCTGGCCCCAGTCCTTCTGCCTCTGAGAGCTCCATCCCAAGATTGTCTCTCTCTGCACCATGGAGGTGGGCTTTGGGATCTCTGTCCCACCTCCCACAGGCCCAGTGGCCACTCCAGGAGGGGTCCAGGCACCCCTCACCCCTGGTCTCCTAGAGCAAGTCTTCATGATTCCTCACAGCTAGACCTGCGGACCAGCCCCTGAATACGGAAAAAAAAAAATGAGTGTGAAGCTAAGTAGCAAACTCATCATTTGAAAATCTCACGTTTCCCGAGATGAGATGATTCCCATTAACCAAACACCTTCATTTTCAGAAAACCCATGTTCACAGCTTGCTCTGTAGAGCCTGCCCCCACAAGTTATGATTTATATTTTATTACAAGGTGAAAAGAGACAAAAAAAATCCTCACAAGGGAAAAAAAAAAAACCAGCCCACTGACTCTTCATAGCAACTCCCAGGGCATTTGATTTAAAGGGACATTGTCATCTTTAATGTTTTCATCCAGAGGAATTAGAGAGCGCCACCACGATAATTTAGAAGCTCTTGATTTAACGGGCAGCCTCCCTGGTCTGGCTTCACTGTATTTTCCTCTTTATGGTTCCAGAGAGTATTTTCAGAGAGATAATAATGTTGGGTGATATTTCTCCTTTGTCATGTGGAGGCCCAAGAAGAAAATTAAAATAGGTCCTTTTGACCCCCCCGCTCCCCTCTCGGAGGCCAGGCTGTGGATCGAGGAGGACTGCCATGGGCCACCTGCAGCCACTTCATCTTCCCAAGGCCTGAGCCTGCCTTTTGGTGCCCCCCCTGCGGAGACGGGGAAGCGGGCTGCCATCCTGGCTTGGCAGGAAGCGACTCCTGCCCCAGCCACTAGTCACAAGGGCCTCTCAATATCTTCTCTTTCTGTGGCCCTTTCCTGCTGCCACTCCTCCTCACCTTGGTTCAGGTCTCCATCACCTTCGGAGTTCCCCATCCCTGGTCAGCCCTTTCCAAACTAGAGAAGCTTGATCATGTCTCTCTCCCTGCTTCCCTGACTTCCATGACTAGCTCAGACCCCGTGGCCTGCTGTGGGGGCCTGTGGCAGAGGCTTCTATGTGTTCACCTAACCTGTTTCCTTTCCCTTCTGTGAAAACAGCTGGACTACATTTCCCAGCTGCCCCTGCAGTCGGGTATGTCTATATGACTGAGTAGGTCTGGTCAATGGAGTAGGTCAGAAGGGATGCACCTGGGCTCCCCCAAATCTCCTGTAAGATCTTCTACTCTCCCTATCCCTCTGTACACAGGCCAGGTGCAGGGCATCCAGTAAAGGAATCTGAGGCTCCATGAGATGATATAATAGAGCCACAAAAATGAGGATTCCCGGGCCCCTGTGTCATCACGTAGCCACAACTGAACCCCAGCCCTGGACTGTTACCTGAGGGAGAAAGAGATCTGTAGTGGTAAAGCCCTGAGATCTGGGGGCATCTTTTAGTCTTCCTGGCTTACACAAGCCCTTGCTGCTTGGGTTCTCACCTTTCCCTCCAGCATCATGTTACTTGTCATGACACAGGGATACACGGACCATGAGGGATGCCCTGGGGCCTTCCCGTGCCTGCCCCTTTTCTTGGGCTGTTCTCTGACTGGGAAGCCCTTCGCTACTCCCATATCTGCCTATGAAGTGCCACCCATTCTTCTCTGGGGACTACTGGCATCTCTCTGATGGGAGGTGCTACCCTCCTCACTTTCCAGGGCATTTGGTGGGCACCCATCCCACAGTCTTTTCGCTTTGTCTCTGCACATGTGCTGATTTCCCACAGGACAGCAAACTCCGTGGGGACAGGGGCCACATCTCCCTTGTGCCCAGCGTCAGAAGGTGTGCTATGCCATTGCACACCAGCCTTGGAGGCAGACCCCCTGATTTCAGTATTAGCTGTATCACCACTTACTGACAATCTGGTCCCTCAATTCCTCTCCTGTAAATAGGGGTAACAAAAAGGAGTCCACCTCACAGCACCTGTTCTCATGCTCCATGCACCACCTCCTGCTCCCAGCTTCAGTCATCTGCAAAGGCTGGGGCACTCCTCAACCAATTTCTGACACTTGTAGCCTTTGGTGGACCAGAGTCTCTCTGACAATCCTCTGGGTTTACATCCACTGGGAGATATAAACATCCAAGTGGATTACCCTGCCAACCCTCCCCCTTATAGCCCTCACTCTTGTGACTGCACCGCAGAGCTTAGAGATCATCACTAAAAATAACGGCTGCCTGAAAAAGCTTATCTCCAGGCACCCTCCCTTCTGATCACCCCTTGATCTCTTCACACCTCGATCTCTTTTGGCTTATCCTCTCTGATATCCAGGTTCCGAAAAGCCTTCTACTGGGTCCCACAATCTACTGACCAACCATCTACTTTTCCATCAACCTCTTTATGATATCACTTCCTTCTCCCCCAGCTTCGGCTCCATGGCGGAACATACCCTGCACATACCTCAGTCCCCTGCCTTCTCAGCCCTCCCCAGCCCTGGGTAGCCCTGTCTGTGTGTTCTGGGCTTATCTCCAAATAGCTGAACATGCCTGGGGATAGCACACCTCCCTGCTGATTGGGGTCCCTTTGAGTTCATGACTCTGTGCTTCACGTGAGACCTTCAAGCATGAAGGTGACCACATGTCCTCTCCATCTGGCCACCCTCTCATCTTCCTAAACGACTGCTCCAGACCTTTTCTCTCCTCAAGATGCACATCTCTCCCATCCTCCCTCTCAGCCATGACCTTGTTTCCTGACTCACAGAGAAAACAGGTGTCTACACATGCTGCTGCCATGTCCTTCCACCTACCCGCACCTGTGCTCACACAGCAGGCTTCTCTCCTGTTGGCCCAGATCTACCAGCCGTGCCCTAGGACAGGTCCACCACCCCGGCCGTCGGTTCCACCCGCCCTCAACTGCTCAGAAGAGTTCCTCTATTCCTCACAACAAAACTCCACAGATGAGCTCGCTATACCTCAGTTCTTCAGTTCCTCTCTTCCCGCTCCCTTTTGCCCTCTGGTCCTGCCATCCAGTGGAAACTGCTCTTCGAGGTCACTAGAGACCCTGGACTTTACGGTCCAGTGCGCTCTTCTCGGTCTTCATTTGAACTGACCTCTTAGCTGCCTCTGCACCACTCACCACGCTGGGCACAGTCTTCTCTTGGTTTCCGGGGCACTGCACCGGTCTGGTTTCCCTCCCAGCCCCTCGGCTTCTTCTGCTTGCTCTCTTTTGCCAGCTCTCCGCCACCCCACCCGGACCTCTCCGCACTGGAGAGCCAGTCTGGGAGGCTCTTCGCCATCAACACTCACCCCCTGGTGATCTCATCCAGCCTTGCTGCTTCCACTACTGTCACGCTGCCAAGGACCGCCCAACTCATTTCAGGGCTGGACCCTTCCCTAATGCTCAGTCTGCCTGCTCAGCATGGCCATGTGGACGTCAGATCCGAAAAGCCTTCTACTGGGTCCCACAATCTACTGACCAACCATCTACTTTTCCATCAACCTCTTTATGATATCACTTCCTTCTCCCCCAGCTTCGGCTCCATGGCGGAACATACCCTGCACATACCTCAGTCCCCTGCCTTCTCAGCCCTCCCCAGCCCTGGGTAGCCCTGTCTGTGTGTTCTGGGCTTATCTCCAAATAGCTGAACATGCCTGGGGATAGCACACCTCCCTGCTGATTGGGGTCCCTTTGAGTTCATGACTCTGTGCTTCACGTGAGACCTTCAAGCATGAAGGTGACCACATGTCCTCTCCATCTGGCCACCCTCTCATCTTCCTAAACGACTGCTCCAGACCTTTTCTCTCCTCAAGATGCACATCTCTCCCATCCTCCCTCTCAGCCATGACCTTGTTTCCTGACTCACAGAGAAAACAGGTGTCTACACATGCTGCTGCCATGTCCTTCCACCTACCCGCACCTGTGCTCACACAGCAGGCTTCTCTCCTGTTGGCCCAGATCTACCAGCCGTGCCCTAGGACAGGTCCACCACCCCGGCCGTCGGTTCCACCCGCCCTCAACTGCTCAGAAGAGTTCCTCTATTCCTCACAACAAAACTCCACAGATGAGCTCGCTATACCTCAGTTCTTCAGTTCCTCTCTTCCCGCTCCCTTTTGCCCTCTGGTCCTGCCATCCAGTGGAAACTGCTCTTCGAGGTCACTAGAGACCCTGGACTTTACGGTCCAGTGCGCTCTTCTCGGTCTTCATTTGAACTGACCTCTTAGCTGCCTCTGCACCACTCACCACGCTGGGCACAGTCTTCTCTTGGTTTCCGGGGCACTGCACCGGTCTGGTTTCCCTCCCAGCCCCTCGGCTTCTTCTGCTTGCTCTCTTTTGCCAGCTCTCCGCCACCCCACCCGGACCTCTCCGCACTGGAGAGCCAGTCTGGGAGGCTCTTCGCCATCAACACTCACCCCCTGGTGATCTCATCCAGCCTTGCTGCTTCCAATACTGTCACGATGCCAAGGACCGGCCCAACTCATTTCAGGGCTGGACCCTTCCCTAACTCAGTCTTGCATGTCCATCTGCCTGCTCAGCATGGCCATGTGGACGTCAGATAAGCCCCCAAAGGAGCAGCCATCTTCCCGCTCAAAACTACTCTACCCACAGTCTCCTTCATCACAGCAAATGGCAACTCTCTCCTTCTGGTCCTCATGCCGAAACCTCAGAGTCCCCTGGACTCCTCTTTTCTGTTATAACCACACTCAACCCATCAGCAGATCTCCTCAGTGCCAACCTTCAAAACACACCCTATAACGGACCACTTCTCACCACGATCATGCCTGTCATGTTGGTCTTCGCCACCATTCTCTCTCACCCAGATTACTACTGTTCAGGCCTCCTCTTTCGTCTGCTTGCTTCTACCCGGCCTGCAACAGTCTATTCTCACCACAGCCAGAGTGATTCCTTTAGAATATAAAGTTAGGTCACGTCATTCCTCAACTCAAAACCTCCCAAAGACTTGCTGTTTCACCCAGTGTAAAAACAAGAACTCACACTGGCATCCAGGGCTCTGCGGCACCCCTGATCTCAGGCCTCCAGCCTCCAGACCTATGCTCACCCAAAGGTCTGGGCTGTGTCTTCTCAGGGGGCCTTGCGGCGAGTGCCCCTTCCCCTCAACATCTGGCTCAGACAGCCCCTGCTGCGTGAGGCCTGCCCTGGACGACAGTGCTTATATTCTGCCGCCCACCTGCTGCTGCCTGCCCGCTGCCCTGTCCTCCCCTGGCCTCTGTGTTTTTCTCAAAATCACATCTCTTGTAATCTACATGTCTGTTATTGTTCACCTCTGTCTTCTCGCTGGGATGCAAGTTCCACGAGACCAATTCTCTGTGGGTGTTCTGAAATCTGCCAAAAGCCCCAGCCTAGGACGGCACTGCACTGCCAGGAGGTGGCTGTTGTCTGAGTGACCACACCCTGCTTCGGAAGTCAAGTGCTCTTCACCTGCAGCCCAATCTCGGGGCTGGGGGTCCTGCCAGGGCACCTGTGAGGCCACCTGGGGAGGATGCCCTGGCCTGTCTCGACTGCATCAGGAGGCCCTCCGGAATCAGTAATTGCACCCTTTGATGCAAAGCATTTTGAAAAAGGCGCTCTACAGGAGCCAAGAGGACCATCTGCCATGTCCATCTGCCTGCTCAGCATGGCCATGTGGACGTCAGATAAGCCCCCAAAGGAGCAGCCATCTTCCCGCTCAAAACTACTCTACCCACAGTCTCCTTCATCACAGCAAATGGCAACTCTCTCCTTCTGGTCCTCATGCCGAAACCTCAGAGTCCCCTGGACTCCTCTTTTCTGTTATAACCACACTCAACCCATCAGCAGATCTCCTCAGTGCCAACCTTCAAAACACACCCTATAACGGACCACTTCTCACCACGATCATGCCTGTCATGTTGGTCTTCGCCACCATTCTCTCTCACCCAGATTACTACTGTTCAGGCCTCCTCTTTCGTCTGCTTGCTTCTACCCGGCCTGCAACAGTCTATTCTCACCACAGCCAGAGTGATTCCTTTAGAATATAAAGTTAGGTCACGTCATTCCTCAACTCAAAACCTCCCAAAGACTTGCTGTTTCACCCAGTGTAAAAACAAGAACTCACACTGGCATCCAGGGCTCTGCGGCACCCCTGATCTCAGGCCTCCAGCCTCCAGACCTATGCTCACCCAAAGGTCTGGGCTGTGTCTTCTCAGGGGGCCTTGCGGCGAGTGCCCCTTCCCCTCAACATCTGGCTCAGACAGCCCCTGCTGCGTGAGGCCTGCCCTGGACGACAGTGCTTATATTCTGCCGCCCACCTGCTGCTGCCTGCCCGCTGCCCTGTCCTCCCCTGGCCTCTGTGTTTTTCTCAAAATCACATCTCTTGTAATCTACATGTCTGTTATTGTTCACCTCTGTCTTCTCGCTGGGATGCAAGTTCCACGAGACCAATTCTCT
Organism: Tragulus kanchil; assembly: GCA_022376925.1. Lineage (NCBI taxonomy): Eukaryota > Metazoa > Chordata > Mammalia > Artiodactyla > Tragulidae > Tragulus > Tragulus kanchil. Next base: position 46,260,291 of record JAIOJX010000029.1, on the reverse strand, counting down.
GTGGGTGTTCTGAAATCTGCCAAAAGCCCCAGCCTAGGACGGCACTGCACTGCCAGGAGGTGGCTGTTGTCTGAGTGACCACACCCTGCTTCGGAAGTCAAGTGCTCTTCACCTGCAGACCAATCTCGGGGGGCTGGGGGTCCTGCCAGGGCACCTGTGAGGCCACCTGGGGAGGATGCCCTGGCCTGTCTCGACTGCATCAGGAGGCCCTCCGGAATCAGTAATTGCACCCTTTGATGCAAAGCATTTTGAAAAAGGCGCTCTACAGGAGCCAAGAGGACCATCTGCCATGCCAAAGACTGTCACCCCAAACTGTTCTGCACAAATGTGTACTGAATCACGTGTGACATCACAAAGCCTTTTGCAAACATGTGCTCATTGGTTTGTACAACATCCCTGCCACACAGAAGAGGCATCAGTAACCCAGTTAAACAAAGAAAACTCAGCTTCATGATTGAATCAGGCACAAAGATGAAGAGTGAGGAGCCCTAAGGTGTCAGAGTTAGAGAAGAAACTCCTATCTGTCCTCAAGCTGAGGCTTAAACACGGTCACACGTGGCCTCATCACAGATGCGCTGGATGGGGCGCCACAGCCACTGTGCCTTTTGGGTCCCGGCTGGGTGACTGTGGGCAAGTTACATAATCTTTCTGAGCCTCAATTTCCTTAACTCTAAAATGGGGACAAATGGCATACTTTTCATAAAGATCGTTGTCACTAGATAAGATAATGCAAAACTGGTTAACGTCCAGCAAATGTGATTAGTGGTAGCACATGCCACAGCCCCTGCCGCCTGCCTCCCTTCTGTGGATCCAGTGTGTCTGACTGGCCCCCGCTTCCTGTCACTCACAGCCCACAGGAGCCCCAGGCTGGACACAGGGGCCTCAGGAAGTACTTGCCAGATGGGGCCTGACCAACTGGAAGGAGGGCCCAAAGCTCCACTGTGGTCCTTCATCGACCTCTGGGTCAGGCAGACTCTTGAAGCAGGGGACTTTTGGGGGAGCCCACTTTTGGCCTGTGTGGGCCTGGACGCTGGTGGGCCCAGGGGAGTGTGCCCCCTCCTCTGGATACACTCCCCCTTCCCTAACCACCAGTACCCACCAGGCCAACACTTGACAAATGAGAAGTACCACAGGGACCCCGGTGCAACACGTGGGCATCACAGTGTCTGGAATTTCTTAAGGGGCAGTTCAACCAAGTGTGGGCCCCAAGGCCAGACTCCAGGGTTCAAGTCCTGGCCTGCGACTCTGGCTCTGAGCCGCAGCCCGCTACTCCAGCACTCGACACTTCCGGGCTCTTTCTACAAAAAGGGTCTAACGATGGCTCCTCCCTTGCAGACTCCGCAGGGATTAGTGGGTTCATTTAGAACAGTGCACGGCACGTGCTCTGTCCTCAGTAAGGATCGGCTCTTGCTGCGCTTAGTATTCCCCGAGGCTGACCACATGGCTGTAGAAACAAGCTCTCAACCCCGGGCGGACTCTGCAGCTGCTCTGCGCCCACACCCTGGGGCATCTGCACCTGGGTCAGCCCTCACGGCAACCCACCCTTTCATGGGAGGGGTGCCCCGGGTGAGCCCCAAACCACTCCCTCAGCCAGCAGTTTGTGGACAGGGTGACACGGCCAGGCCTACTGTGGTCGCCACCCTGTTCCCAGGGCCCAGCTGGGCACCTGCTATGCGTGAGTGCAAACCAGAGAGCAAACAGCCACCTGTTGCCTCCATCCAGAAGCGGTTCCCTAAACTTGTGTTTACTCAGAACTTCCTAACCTGATGGGTTTGTGACTTCAGAGACCACGGCTTTCACATACGTAGCTTCCTTCAGTAAACCGAGGCACGCTGCCGAGCCACCCGACACCTGCCGGGGGCGTCTGGGTTCACTCTGGAAGCGTGCTGTCCCCTGAGGAAACCACAGGGACAGCTGCTGGTCAGGCTCCTCACCCTGGAAGCACCAGAGCATCCCTGGTGGGAATGGGGTCCCCTAGGAATGGGGACCGGGGTCGGGAGGCCACCCCTGTACACTCGGGGAGATGCCCTGGCTGTGCCATCGTAAGGACCCCTGGGGTTCACACGCTCCTGTGATGAAGGCCGCCTCCTGCTACCCAGGCAGCTTGGCGGAAGTGCTGTTTGTAGGTATGACAGAGCCTGCAGGGCTCAGCCTACTGAGTTTCGGCTCTTCAAAGAAACAGGCTTGGTGCAGTCGAGTCCAACACAGGCCTTTTAAAGTCAAGCTGCCCAGACTCTGGGCCTGTGAATATTTCACCTACCCAGCTGGCCAGGGCTGTCCACAGAGCGGCTGCGGTCTGCAGTCTGGTGGCCACGGATCATGGGTTTGGGCTGGGTGTGTCCTTCCCTTCAAGTAAGACCAGTGACCTCTCATGACTTCAAAGGGAGATGAGCACACAAGTGTGAGGGTTCAGGTGGGGCCCACACGGACAGATAACCCCAGTCCCTCCTCCTGTGTCCACTTAACCTCGGTTTTGTCCTCCTCTCCAAGACCACCGCTGCCCGGAGACATTAATCAGCAGCCCATCTAGCTGCTTAGAGTTTTCCCTCCTCCTGTCTCTGCTTTCCCCTCCTACGAGCTGCTTTCTGAGTCTAACCAGGTAGTGGTGGTCAGTAGGGAGGCAGGGAGGTTGCGGGGCATGAATAATCCAGAGTGAACAATCTGCCTCTGAGTGATGGAGGGCTGATTCCGAGGGACCAGGAGCCCCCTTGGCCTATGCCTGCATTGCTAATTTAGAGAACGCGAGGAAAACATTCCAGGTGGAAGCACATTGGCGTTCCTCTTCGATTAGACACAGCTACTGACCGACTCTACATCCCGCAGAAGCCGCTGCTCCCTTCCAAGGCCCCAGCAGCCCTTAGAAGGCCTCACCCCCGCCCCTCCTGGCTGGAAGCAGGGTGGGGAGGTGCTCTGTGACAGTGGGGCTGGGGAAGGTGACCCCAGGGAAACTCGTACAGCTTCTGTGTGGGGCCCAGTCAATAAGAGAATCGACGGGACTGATGGAACCTTTGTCTTCTGGGTAAGACATGCCAGGCTGGCTCTGAGGCTCCCTGCAGGTGTGACCCCTGCTGTCCTCTTTCTAAACCGCCCACCCCATGACCTGCTTTCTTCACAGCTGCCCCATGATCCCCCGGCCTGGGAACATTCCACATACTCTGTTTCTTCCCAAACCTGAAACCCTGAGTTGCATCCGGAAGTGTTTCATCAACTGTCCTCCAGTCCACAGGATGGCAATTGTGTATGTGACCCGACCCTCAGGACACCAGAATGCTTCCCTTTGCCCCAAAGCAGTGGCAAGTCCAACACAGGCCTTTTAAAGTCAAGCTGCCCAGACTCTGGGCCTGTGAATATTTCACCTACCCAGCTGGCCAGGGCTGTCCACAGAGCGGCTGCGGTCTGCAGTCTGGTGGCCACGGATCATGGGTTTGGGCTGGGTGTGTCCTTCCCTTCAAGTAAGACCAGTGACCTCTCATGACTTCAAAGGGAGATGAGCACACAAGTGTGAGGGTTCAGGTGGGGCCCACACGGACAGATAACCCCAGTCCCTCCTCCTGTGTCCACTTAACCTCGGTTTTGTCCTCCTCTCCAAGACCACCGCTGCCCGGAGACATTAATCAGCAGCCCATCTAGCTGCTTAGAGTTTTCCCTCCTCCTGTCTCTGCTTTCCCCTCCTACGAGCTGCTTTCTGAGTCTAACCAGGTAGTGGTGGTCAGTAGGGAGGCAGGGAGGTTGCGGGGCATGAATAATCCAGAGTGAACAATCTGCCTCTGAGTGATGGAGGGCTGATTCCGAGGGACCAGGAGCCCCCTTGGCCTATGCCTGCATTGCTAATTTAGAGAACGCGAGGAAAACATTCCAGGTGGAAGCACATTGGCGTTCCTCTTCGATTAGACACAGCTACTGACCGACTCTACATCCCGCAGAAGCCGCTGCTCCCTTCCAAGGCCCCAGCAGCCCTTAGAAGGCCTCACCCCCGCCCCTCCTGGCTGGAAGCAGGGTGGGGAGGTGCTCTGTGACAGTGGGGCTGGGGAAGGTGACCCCAGGGAAACTCGTACAGCTTCTGTGTGGGGCCCAGTCAATAAGAGAATCGACGGGACTGATGGAACCTTTGTCTTCTGGGTAAGACATGCCAGGCTGGCTCTGAGGCTCCCTGCAGGTGTGACCCCTGCTGTCCTCTTTCTAAACCGCCCACCCCATGACCTGCTTTCTTCACAGCTGCCCCCATGATCCCCCGGCCTGGGAACATTCCACATACTCTGTTTCTTCCCAAACCTGAAACCCTGAGTTGCATCCGGAAGTGTTTCATCAACTGTCCTCCAGTCCACAGGATGGCAATTGTGTATGTGACCCGACCCTCAGGACACCAGAATTGCCAGTGAGGACAGGGATGCACCACTGCAGGTGTGGCCAGGACACGGCAGGACCCCCAAATTCTGCCCTAATTCACACCTACCCCAATACCACAGTCTCCACGGGAAGAGAGCCTGAGAAGCACCGAGTCCACTTGTCCACTCAGCATGCCCAGGCGTCAGAGCTGAGTGGGCTCTGGGCAGCCTCAAGGCTTTGTCGATGCCCCTATTTGACCTCTAGTCCTTTCAGCTCCTGACCCACCGTTTGTCCCCCTGGGCCAGCCATAGGTGGCCTCCACTGACCCTTAGATCCCCCACTGTGCCCTGTGCTCTGGAGGCTGGCGACCCCACATGCGATCCAACGCAGTCGCCACCCGGACAGCGTCCAGCCTGCTGCGCTCGCCCCACCCAGACCTGAGCCGGGGAACTCCAGGGGAGGGGTGGTCCTGAATGGAGGTGGCGTCCCCAGCCAGCCTGCTGACAAGCACCAGCACCTTCTAAGGACTGCAGCACAGTGAAGGGATATGAAGCCTGGGACCAACACCAGGGCTGCCCAGGCCTGAGGAGAGGAGGCGCTGGGCGTGCTTTCATCCCTGCGAGCTGAGAGAGGAATCATGAGATAGTCAAACCCAACTATTTAATGGGTTTTGGGTCTGAAGCTCTCTCCATGGGGTTCTGGTGGCTCAAAGAGCGTAGGGACACCTGTTCTGAGCGACAGGTCTGGGTTGTCCCCGGGGCCCCACCCTCCCCTGTGGGGCTGAAGCCCACTGGTCCCAAGGGGCTGCTTCCATGGCGTCACTGGAAGGCGACCTGGTGAACGTGTCTGAAAGCCCCTGGGGTTCACCGACTCGGGATCCAGAAAGAACTCAGGGTAGCGGGGTCCCATTCTGCAGTGGCATGTGTGAGCGGCCCTCAGAGAGGATGTGGCCTCGTGGATCCTGCCCTTTGCCCCCTCCCAGAGTCACAGATCGGGTTTTGGGTTGGATGACCCATGACCTGCTTTCTTCAACCCAGCTGCCCCCATGATCCCCCGGCCTGGGAACATTCCACATACTCTGTTTCTTCCCAAACCTGAAACCCTGAGTTGCATCCGGAAGTGTTTCATCAACTGTCCTCCAGTCCACAGGATGGCAATTGTGTATGTGACCCGACCCTCAGGACACCAGAATTGCCAGTGAGGACAGGGATGCACCACTGCAGGTGTGGCCAGGACACGGCAGGACCCCCAAATTCTGCCCTAATTCACACCTACCCCAATACCACAGTCTCCACGGGAAGAGAGCCTGAGAAGCACCGAGTCCACTTGTCCACTCAGCATGCCCAGGCGTCAGAGCTGAGTGGGCTCTGGGCAGCCTCAAGGCTTTGTCGATGCCCCTATTTGACCTCTAGTCCTTTCAGCTCCTGACCCACCGTTTGTCCCCCTGGGCCAGCCATAGGTGGCCTCCACTGACCCTTAGATCCCCCACTGTGCCCTGTGCTCTGGAGGCTGGCGACCCCACATGCGATCCAACGCAGTCGCCACCCGGACAGCGTCCAGCCTGCTGCGCTCGCCCCACCCAGACCTGAGCCGGGGAACTCCAGGGGAGGGGTGGTCCTGAATGGAGGTGGCGTCCCCAGCCAGCCTGCTGACAAGCACCAGCACCTTCTAAGGACTGCAGCACAGTGAAGGGATATGAAGCCTGGGACCAACACCAGGGCTGCCCAGGCCTGAGGAGAGGAGGCGCTGGGCGTGCTTTCATCCCTGCGAGCTGAGAGAGGAATCATGAGATAGTCAAACCCAACTATTTAATGGGTTTTGGGTCTGAAGCCTCTCTCCATGGGGTTCTGGTGGCTCAAAGAGCGTAGGGACACCTGTTCTGAGCGACAGGTCTGGGTTGTCCCCGGGGCCCCACCCTCCCCTGTGGGGCTGAAGCCCACTGGTCCCAAGGGGCTGCTTCCATGGCGTCACTGGAAGGCGACCTGGTGAACGTGTCTGAAAGCCCCTGGGGTTCACCGACTCGGGATCCAGAAAGAACTCAGGGTAGCGGGGTCCCATTCTGCAGTGGCATGTGTGAGCGGCCCTCAGAGAGGATGTGGCCTCGTGGATCCTGCCCTTTGCCCCCTCCCAGAGTCACAGATCGTGGGGATCTTTCTGGATTGGGGCCCCTTCAGGAAGAGCTGGAGACTCTAAAGGGTTCCGTCTAGAGCAGGGTGTATAGCCAGCGGCTTGGGGCACAGACATGACCTTGCAGACCTGCCTCTGTGTTGGGGTCTGTGTGGGCAGCTGTGGGCCTCCTGCAGGCCTCCAGCCTCAGTTTCCTCATCTTCAGAACTCAGGGTTGGGAGGAAGCCCTTCCAGGGCGGGTGCACAGCTCTGGGACTCCATCAGCGCCTTGCCAGCGGGGCTGTGTCTGGGGGATTTGAGCGAGGGCTTTTGGGTAGACAAGTGAGCAGGAGAAGGCACTCAGTGGGACTGCCCACCCACCTCACCTCTCCTGCTGCCTGTGGAGGGCAGAGTCCTCTGGGCCCCATTTCCACTCCCACCTGGATCTGACGTGCAGTCCTTGTGCCTGAAGCGCCTGAAGACAAACGCCGGTGCCATCCGGAGCAGAATGGCTCCCTGAGGCTCGGGGGGCGGCTGCCTGGCTCACGCACAGCCTCCCCCCACCTCCCCTGCGCAGTCCTCACTGTGGAGGGTCCCGGAACAGGTCCAGGGCAGGGGACTGGGAATCCTGACTGAAACCCAAAATGAAAAACCAGTGCCAAGCAGCCCCATGTTTAAAGAGCAACAGAAGGCCACTTATGCTGGAGGCCCAACCAATCAGCGGTCCTTGGCTCCTCCTCCCCACCAGTCCATAGGCAGGAGAGACCGCGGGATTCACTGGAAGGTCTGCGCAGAGAGACTGGTCTCCTGCCTGGCCCTCTGCTGAGTCCACCTGCAGCTCAATGCACTGGTTATGCACGTAGCTTGTCCCAGTTCTGGATTCCCCAAGTTCAAACACAACAGTAGAGTTCAAAAGCAGACAAAGGTCTGAGCCCCTCAGAACCCCACCAAATTCTGCACGAGCTGAAACAGGAACCCAGGGCTCAGAGCCCACGGCCGTGGGCAGCTTGCCTCCTACTGGAAAGGGGACACATTCTCCTCTGTCAGTGGGGCTGCCTCCCAAGTCCCCAGTTCACTGCAAGGGGCATGTTAATCCCGGGCCACTCCCTGGCCTGAGGTCTCCTTACAGCGTCCAGCCTGGTCTCCAGGGGGCATCTGGTAAGGACTTGTCAGATGCTGTAGATACATAGGAATCCCAGGGTAGATTTGCGGGCTTCCCAGGTGACTCAGATGGTAGGGAATCTGCCTGAAATGCAGGAGACCTGGGTTTGATCCCTAGGTCAGGAAGATCCCCGGGAGAAGGGAATGGCTACCCACTCCGGTATTCTTGCCTGGAGAATTTCATGAACAGAGGAGCCTACAGTCCATGGGGTCACAAAGAGTTGGACAGGAGTGAGCCACTCACACACACACACACACACGGGTAGATTTGCACTCTCCCATAGACAACTGGCTTTGAGGAAAAGAACAGGGGGGAGTAAAGTAGTTGGGGTGAGAGCTGTCTCAGCGGAGGGCACCTCTGTGCCAGCCCAGTGACCCAGATAACCCAACACATGTGATGAACAACGGTGGGCAGCTGAGCCCGGCCAGTGCTGCATGTGGGCCATAAGCCTCACCGCCACCACCAGCAGAGCCCCTGATGGTCCTGCCTTCTCCCTGGGAGCCACCAGCCACCTTGAACCTCCTCTCTCGACTCCACAGCGCGGACAACTCTGTCACGGTCTTTCATCCTCTCCAGTGTTTACCAAGCGCCTCCATACACCAGCCCTCCCCCTTACAGACAGCTCCAGTTCCTCTCTCTCCTGCTCCCTTGTCCTCCCGCCTGAACAGATGCCTCAGTGACAATCTTGCCCACTCCCAGAGGACCCCAGCTTCCACTGTCCTCCCTGCCTGACGTGCTCTCAGTGCACTGGTTATGCACGTAGCTTGTCCCAGTTCTGGATTCCCCAAGTTCAAACACAACAGTAGAGTTCAAAAGCAGACAAAGGTCTGAGCCCCTCAGAACCCCACCAAATTCTGCACGAGCTGAAACAGGAACCCAGGGCTCAGAGCCCACGGCCGTGGGCAGCTTGCCTCCTACTGGAAAGGGACACATTCTCCTCTGTCAGTGGGGCTGCCTCCCAAGTCCCCAGTTCACTGCAAGGCATGTTAATCCCGGGCCACTCCCTGGCCTGAGGTCTCCTTACAGCGTCCAGCCTGGTCTCCAGGGGGCATCTGGTAAGGACTTGTCAGATGCTGTAGATACATAGGAATCCCAGGGTAGATTTGCGGGCTTCCCAGGTGACTCAGATGGTAGGGAATCTGCCTGAAATGCAGGAGACCTGGGTTTGATCCCTAGGTCAGGAAGATCCCCGGGAGAAGGGAATGGCTACCCACTCCGGTATTCTTGCCTGGAGAATTTCATGAACAGAGGAGCCTACAGTCCATGGGGTCACAAAGAGTTGGACAGGAGTGAGCCACTCACACACACACACACACACGGGTAGATTTGCACTCTCCCATAGACAACTGGCTTTGAGGAAAAGAACAGGGGGGAGTAAAGTAGTTGGGGTGAGAGCTGTCTCAGCGGAGGGCACCTCTGTGCCAGCCCAGTGACCCAGATAACCCAACACATGTGATGAACAACGGTGGGCAGCTGAGCCCGGCCAGTGCTGCATGTGGGCCATAAGCCTCACCGCCACCACCAGCAGAGCCCCTGATGGTCCTGCCTTCTCCCTGGGAGCCACCAGCCACCTTGAACCTCCTCTCTCGACTCCACAGCGCGGACAACTCTGTCACGGTCTTTCATCCTCTCCAGTGTTTACCAAGCGCCTCCATACACCAGCCCTCCCCCTTACAGACAGCTCCAGTTCCTCTCTCTCCTGCTCCCTTGTCCTCCCGCCTGAACAGATGCCTCAGTGACAATCTTGCCCACTCCCAGAGGCAGCCCCTACTTTGTCTCCGGGGTTTGCCACTGTCTCGTCCGATCTGCCATGACCTGTGTTCAGGGGCTCTTGGTCATGTGGCTTCTGTCCAGGCGTTAGTCACCCACCATCGGCCTGGTGCTCAGTCCCTGGCACCCTCAACCTTCAGGCCGCAGAGCTGCTGAGTGTCAGTCACGATAAGGTGAGGACTGGGGAGCTGGCAGGCGTGGCTGATGCCAAGGTCACCTGGATGGGTCATGGGGTCTCCAACCAGCCCCTCACGTGCCACCTGAGTACCTGCTTCAGGCAGCTGTAGCCGCACGGGCTTCCCCGCCCTTCCCTTCTCTCTCTGCCTGTCCAGGTCCCATCTGTGGCCAGAGCCTGGCCCTCCAGCTGCCTCCTGCTCGTGAGTGGCCCACATGCTGCCTGCCCTGTGGGTTGCTATGCCCACGAGAGCAGAGCCGCAGCACCTCCACCCCTGGGCAGCTTGTTTCTTGGCAGCCTGTAGGCTGAGTGAGCAGAGTGGCAGCGGGGGGCTTTACAGGACCCTGAGCCTGAATAAAGGTGGCTGGAGAGCAGGCAAAGACTACAAGGTGGAGGACAGGGATTTATGCTCCAAGTACCTTCCTGAGCACGTACAGCTAACCTCTCAGACATGCACCTGGTGGGCCTTCTCCACACCTCAGAGCACTGGGAGTCTCAGGTGCCACAGAGGCTCCCCCAGGCCACACCCACACCGATACTCGAGTCCTGCTGGTTGGATGAGGAGGCAGCGAGCTGGGGATACCCCTGCCTTGCTTGGGAGGAGCCCGGCCAGTGCTGCATGTGGGCCATAAGCCTCACCGCCACCACCAGCAGAGCCCCTGATGGTCCTGCCTTCTCCCTGGGAGCCACCAGCCACCTTGAACCTCCTCTCTCGACTCCACAGCGCGGACAACTCTGTCACGGTCTTTCATCCTCTCCAGTGTTTACCAAGCGCCTCCATACACCAGCCCTCCCCCTTACAGACAGCTCCAGTTCCTCTCTCTCCTGCTCCCTTGTCCTCCCGCCTGAACAGATGCCTCAGTGACAATCTTGCCCACTCCCAGAGGCAGCCCCTACTTTGTCTCCGGGGTTTGCCACTGTCTCGTCCGATCTGCCATGACCTGTGTTCAGGGGCTCTTGGTCATGTGGCTTCTGTCCAGGCGTTAGTCACCCACCATCGGCCTGGTGCTCAGTCCCTGGCACCCTCAACCTTCAGGCCGCAGAGCTGCTGAGTGTCAGTCACGATAAGGTGAGGACTGGGGAGCTGGCAGGCGTGGCTGATGCCAAGGTCACCTGGATGGGTCATGGGGTCTCCAACCAGCCCCTCACGTGCCACCTGAGTACCTGCTTCAGGCAGCTGTAGCCGCACGGGCTTCCCCGCCCTTCCCTTCTCTCTCTGCCTGTCCAGGTCCCATCTGTGGCCAGAGCCTGGCCCTCCAGCTGCCTCCTGCTCGTGAGTGGCCCACATGCTGCCTGCCCTGTGGGTTGCTATGCCCACGAGAGCAGAGCCGCAGCACCTCCACCCCTGGGCAGCTTGTTTCTTGGCAGCCTGTAGGCTGAGTGAGCAGAGTGGCAGCGGGGGGCTTTACAGGACCCTGAGCCTGAATAAAGGTGGCTGGAGAGCAGGCAAAGACTACAAGGTGGAGGACAGGGATTTATGCTCCAAGTACCTTCCTGAGCACGTACAGCTAACCTCTCAGACATGCACCTGGTGGGCCTTCTCCACACCTCAGAGCACTGGGAGTCTCAGGTGCCACAGAGGCTCCCCCAGGCCACACCCACACCGATACTCGAGTCCTGCTGGTTGGATGAGGAGGCAGCGAGCTGGGGATACCCCTGCCTTGCTTTCTGGGCAAGAGCCCGGGAGGCCGCCTTGTTATCTGAGGGGTACCTTAAGAGAGTGGGGCTCTGGGCAGCTCAGCCATTCACATCACAAGCCTTCCCAGCATCCTAATCTCAGGGAGCAAGCTTGGAAATTGGTAATGCGACCTTCAGTGCTTAACTGCGTGTTTAGGGCCTTTGGAGTCCTCATCAAAGCTTTGCAAAAACACTGAGACCTATGAGGCCAATAAGGTGCTATCATCATAAAAAGCTGACATTTAAATTGCTCTCCTTTTATATCTCCGTAATGAAATTCTTTGTTTCATCTGCAGCCATTTCTGTGTATTTACTAACATTCAGAGGGCTCTCTATTTTGGACCGAACTTAAGCCTCTCCATGGTTTATACATCAGGCCGGCTAGGTGATACATGAGCATAAGATTCAGAGCTTGGCTGAAGCCCTGCTGGGAGTCCTTACCCCCGCACAAGGACAAACACAGTATCCAGCCACCCTGCCCCTGCTTCTCCCTCCAAGAAGAGGTTGTTTTTCTGGTTTTGTTTTGTTTTGCTTTTTTAAATCACCAAAGCATCACATTTTAATGAGTTTTCTTTGCAATTTGTATATAATAGATTTTCGATAACAACCTGTAATTAGTTCATTTTCTACTGTTCAATTGCTCTGCACTAAGGCCATTGACAGCTCCCAGCTGGGATCTTTAAAAACGGAAAGTGCTCAAAATCTCAGCTTCAGACAATGCTAGAAAGTGCTGGGCTCTACGATGCAGCTGTTAGCAGCAAACCAATGGAGACGGGAAAGAGGCGGTCTCGATTTGAACCTTTCAGGACCCTCTGCTTGCCAAGTGCATCTATTTCTCCATACGCTTCATCCTCTTCACTGAGCTAAGATTTACCAAGGGCTTTCTGGACCTCAGACCCCATACTAGGCAAGAGCACATGGTGAGCAAAACAACCTCTGGCCTCATGGAGCCTGTGGACTAGTACCAGCCAGCTGAAAATGACAGGCCACAGAGTGACAGGGCTGGAAACACACAGAAATCTTCATCATCACCATGATCGCCTCCATCACTGACTAATGATTACTCAGCACTTATCATATGCAAGGTATCATTTTTCTTTTTTTGCAAGGTATCATTCTAATCACCCTTCACATCTCATTTAGTGTTGAGTAACCCTGTGTGGGATTTGATGCTTTTGAACTGTGGTGCTGAAGAAGACTCTTGAGAGCCCCTTGGACAGCAAAGAGATCAAACCAGTCCATCCTAAAGGAAATCAACTCTGACTATTCATTGGAAGGACTGATGCTGAAGCTGAAGCTCCAATACTTGGGCCACCTGATACGAAGAGCTGACTCATTGGAAAAGACCCTAATGCTGGGAAAAATTGAGGGCAAGAGAAGAAGGGGATGGCAGAGGAAGAGATGGTTAGACAGCGTCACTGATGCAACAGACATGAATCTCAGCAAACTCTGGGAGACAGTGAGGAGCAAGGAAGCCTGGAGTGCTGTCTGCAGTCCATGGGGTTGCAAAGAGCCATGACTTAGTGATTGAACAACAACAATTGTTTTTATATGACTTGAGTAGTAAGAGCCCATGGCTAACTAAAGTGCTACTAATAAGCAAAAAAGCACTCAGATGGCCCACTCACTCTGGCTTCAGGGACACACAGCAAGCTCATACAGAAGCCTCCCTAGAGCCCTTCCTTCTACTAGAGGTGAGGAGAAAGTCCTTGGCAGGGGTTGCTGAGCCCCACAGCACCTTCTTATATCAGTTTCTGATTCTTCCAGTGGCCATGCCAGTTGAGCTCTTTTATGCCCTTAAGCTCCAGTTTTGCTCCTTAATGACCCAAGGCAGGCAGTCCTTTACTGTTTTAATGACACGTTAGCAGCAAACCAATGGAGACGGGAAAGAGGCGGTCTCTTTGAACCTTTCAGGACCCTCTGCTTGCCAAGTGCATCTATTTCTCCATACGCTTCATCCTCTTCACTGAGCTAAGATTTACCAAGGGCTTTCTGGACCTCAGACCCCATACTAGGCAAGAGCACATGGTGAGCAAAACAACCTCTGGCCTCATGGAGCCTGTGGACTAGTACCAGCCAGCTGAAAATGACAGGCCACAGAGTGACAGGGCTGGAAACACACAGAAATCTTCATCATCACCATGATCGCCTCCATCACTGACTAATGATTACTCAGCACTTATCATATGCAAGGTATCATTTTTCTTTTTTTGCAAGGTATCATTCTAATCACCCTTCACATCTCATTTAGTGTTGAGTAACCCTGTGTGGGATTTGATGCTTTTGAACTGTGGTGCTGAAGAAGACTCTTGAGAGCCCCTTGGACAGCAAAGAGATCAAACCAGTCCATCCTAAAGGAAATCAACTCTGACTATTCATTGGAAGGACTGATGCTGAAGCTGAAGCTCCAATACTTGGGCCACCTGATACGAAGAGCTGACTCATTGGAAAAGACCCTAATGCTGGGAAAAATTGAGGGCAAGAGAAGAAGGGGATGGCAGAGGAAGAGATGGTTAGACAGCGTCACTGATGCAACAGACATGAATCTCAGCAAACTCTGGGAGACAGTGAGGAGCAAGGAAGCCTGGAGTGCTGTCTGCAGTCCATGGGGTTGCAAAGAGCCATGACTTAGTGATTGAACAACAACAATTGTTTTTATATGACTTGAGTAGTAAGAGCCCATGGCTAACTAAAGTGCTACTAATAAGCAAAAAAGCACTCAGATGGCCCACTCACTCTGGCTTCAGGGACACACAGCAAGCTCATACAGAAGCCTCCCTAGAGCCCTTCCTTCTACTAGAGGTGAGGAGAAAGTCCTTGGCAGGGGTTGCTGAGCCCCACAGCACCTTCTTATATCAGTTTCTGATTCTTCCAGTGGCCATGCCAGTTGAGCTCTTTTATGCCCTTAAGCTCCAGTTTTGCTCCTTAATGACCCAAGGCAGGCAGTCACTGTTTTAGCTGTTGATTGGCACGTCCTGCATGAGGCAACCAGTTTGTCCCCTTAGGTTAGTTAGGGAAGTCACCCCACCAATGAGTTTAGCTTCCACCAACACTGACACCGGCACACAGGAAACTCTTGCTCTCCAGACTCAAGAGCCAAACAGATGCTGATAAAATGTTTGCTCAGCCCCATGCTAATATGAAATTTTGCTATTCAATATCTCAAACAAAGGAAGGGAACAGAGGAGGAGAAAGTGGGACCCTCACCAGCTGAACTCACTCTACATGGAGAAGGAGTTAGGTAGATTTAGTGGGGGGGATGGCTGCTGTTGCTTCACGATCATGGGGTGGCTGTGAGGGCTAAGACAATGCATCTGGCCTGGCATCTGGCCTGTGAAGGCATCATTCGTTCCGGAGGACAACGATGTGCAAGGTGAAGCCCACTGCCCTGTCACCACGCAGCAACAAGGGCAGAAAAAGAGAAACTGGCCAGGTGACCACCTCCTCTGTCTCCACAGTTGCCCTGGATACAGAGGTAGTGCAGTAATCAGATTATATCACTGTTTTCCTTCCTGCTTGCCTGGAGCTGAGGGAGGGCATCTGGCCCCCATGCAACTGGTCCCCCTGACGCAGGTCCTCCTCCTGGACCCTGAGCATCCGTGACCCCAGGATGGTAATACAGGGAGCCCTTTATCCTGCACGGCAAATTGCACGGACCCGTCCTTGACACGCAGCTCATTGCTCCCACAGGATTAATTAGAAGGACAAGTATCTTTCTAAAAAGCAGAAGGAACTTGTCGTGAATTTAAAGCGAGAGAAACTCCTCATTTAAGCAATGTGTTTTTCCCCACAATCCCAACTCAAGCATTCTCAAAAGTGCAAACACATGCATTATTGAGAAGATTTTTAAGTGAACAACTTTTAGATTAATTTCTTGAGATGAACAGACTCTGGCCCACTCACTCTGGCTTCAGGGACACACAGCAAGCTCATACAGAAGCCTCCCTAGAGCCCTTCCTTCTACTAGAGGTGAGGAGAAAGTCCTTGGCAGGGGTTGCTGAGCCCCACAGCACCTTCTTATATCAGTTTCTGATTCTTCCAGTGGCCATGCCAGTTGAGCTCTTTTATGCCCTTAAGCTCCAGTTTTGCTCCTTAATGACCCAAGGCAGGCAGTCACTGTTTTAGCTGTTGATTGGCACGTCCTGCATGAGGCAACCAGTTTGTCCCCTTAGGTTAGTTAGGGAAGTCACCCCACCAATGAGTTTAGCTTCCACCAACACTGACACCGGCACACAGGAAACTCTTGCTCTCCAGACTCAAGAGCCAAACAGATGCTGATAAAATGTTTGCTCAGCCCCATGCTAATATGAAATTTTGCTATTCAATATCTCAAACAAAGGAAGGGAACAGAGGAGGAGAAAGTGGGACCCTCACCAGCTGAACTCACTCTACATGGAGAAGGAGTTAGGTAGATTTAGTGGGGGGGATGGCTGCTGTTGCTTCACGATCATGGGGTGGCTGTGAGGGCTAAGACAATGCATCTGGCCTGGCATCTGGCCTGTGAAGGCATCATTCGTTCCGGAGGACAACGATGTGCAAGGTGAAGCCCACTGCCCTGTCACCACGCAGCAACAAGGGCAGAAAAAGAGAAACTGGCCAGGTGACCACCTCCTCTGTCTCCACAGTTGCCCTGGATACAGAGGTAGTGCAGTAATCAGATTATATCACTGTTTTCCTTCCTGCTTGCCTGGAGCTGAGGGAGGGCATCTGGCCCCCATGCAACTGGTCCCCCTGACGCAGGTCCTCCTCCTGGACCCTGAGCATCCGTGACCCCAGGATGGTAATACAGGGAGCCCTTTATCCTGCACGGCAAATTGCACGGACCCGTCCTTGACACGCAGCTCATTGCTCCCACAGGATTAATTAGAAGGACAAGTATCTTTCTAAAAAGCAGAAGGAACTTGTCGTGAATTTAAAGCGAGAGAAAACTCCTCATTTAAGCAATGTGTTTTTTCCCCACAATCCCAACTCAAGCATTCTCAAAAGTGCAAACACATGCATTATTGAGAAGATTTTTAAGTGAACAACTTTTAGATTAATTTCTTGAGATGAACAGACAGGCAAGCACGGATTTCACTCACCACTAACCCTGGTGCCTGGGTCTCTGGCTCAGAGCAGGGACGGGAGGTTCTGTGGCTTGTTGGGCGTGCAGGGACGGGTGGGAGGAAGGGTGGGTGGATGTGCGGAGAGGACACTGGACTGTTAGTTCCAAGATCAGTCTGTGGTTGGGGAAACCCAAAGCAACCTAAAGAGAACATTTGGGTGATCGATAGAGTAAGTGAGGGAGGTCACCCTCATATTTCATGGCCATCACTTTAGAGAGATGAGTGATTTACAGCCTTCGTGACTTCCATGGCCAAGGGACCTGTCCTTGCCCTCCTCAGGGGGAGGGTCACCTGTTCTGCGGAACCAGGAGGAAGGTGTAGCCCCGCCACGAACCAGCTCAACTGAGCACGGCCGCCGCCAGCCCTGGATGCCTGGCACTGCCCTCAGCCAGCTGCAGACACTGCAAACATCAAAGCAGACCGGGCGACGTCAGCTGCATAACGAAACACGACTGAGAAGACTGAACCATCCCCCACTGAAAAAAACCCCGTAAAATATTAATACAAGTCCCTTCTCAGGGAAAAAGTCCCCCAAGGCCATGATTTAATACAGCAGCTGAGTCTGGGCCAAAATCACCCCTCAGAGCCTGCCCTGCCTGGAACCCAAGGATCCTGGCAAAAGAGAGACGAGAAAATGCAGCTTTAAAGATTCAATCCTGGCCAGCCAGTCAGCTTCAGTTTTGAAAATTAAATCCAAAATGTTGTTGCTGAAATGTTTGTGATAGTACTTTCTAGGTTTTGGTGAGATGTCTTTAACGCCCATTGATTTCTGGGTAATCAGTTGTACCTAGGTGTCTCATTTCAATTTCCTATGTAACACCCACTGAACCATAAATCCATTCCCAGAGTGATGGGAATTTAGAGTTCCTGTGACTTTGAAAGACCACTGATCCCATGTGCTCCGAGTGCTGCGTGCGGGGCCTCTGAAGCAGGGGCAACTCATTTTGTGGCTTCCTTAACGGCTGTGCATTTACATGTTATTGCATGTCTATTATTTGAGTTGGGCTGTGATGGACGGTTTGGCTGCCCAGTTCAAAACAAGTCCAAGGCGACTACAGAATCTAATTTGTTTGAAAAATAAGATTATAAGGCTTTTCAAATAATAATCCAGGAAAGAGGGAAAGAGGCAGCACATTGCTCTGCGTGGGACGTACGGCTGGAGGTGAAGCGAGGACTTCCCTCCTCCTCCATGGGCAGCTCCCTGTATAAGACATTCCCTAGGGAGGCCAGGGCAGCCTTCTCTTTCGTCAGGGGCAACAGAGATGCTGCCATTTCCTTGAAAGGAGAGCCAGTAGCTCCTGTTGGGCGCCAGACCAGTTCTCAGGAAGTGGGTTCAGGCATCAGGGGTTTCTGTGATAACTTGTACCAGGACGGTGTCCAAGCTGTGCCATTCTCTGCCTAAGGAAGCCATCACAGGACATCGGAGTGTGACGCCAGGGTACCCCAAATCCTTGAAGTCCACCCTTGGCCACAGCTTTGAAAATGCACCAATATTTTCCCTTACAGTTCCTTCTCTAGATGCGGGGAGGGTGAGTGCACAAAGCATGCTGGGAATGTCTTAGAACTATCCCTGGAAAGTGTGCTGCTGTTTCCTGATATGGAGGAAGCTCTACCTGCTCTCTGCCAGTGCCCCGTTCATGTCCTGTGGGATTCGCATCATCAAGGGGCTCTGTTTGGGAAGGCAATGGGGTTGGGACCTGAGGAGCGAGCTGACTGGAAAATCATGGGGGAACCCAAGGATCCTGGCAAAAGAGAGACGAGAAAATGCAGCTTTAAAGATTCAATCCTGGCCAGCCAGTCAGCTTCAGTTTTGAAAATTAAATCCAAAATGTTGTTGCTGAAATGTTTGTGATAGTACTTTCTAGGTTTTGGTGAGATGTCTTTAACGCCCATTGATTTCTGGGTAATCAGTTGTACCTAGGTGTCTCATTTCAATTTCCTATGTAACACCCACTGAACCATAAATCCATTCCCAGAGTGATGGGAATTTAGAGTTCCTGTGACTTTGAAAGACCACTGATCCCATGTGCTCCGAGTGCTGCGTGCGGGGCCTCTGAAGCAGGGGCAACTCATTTTGTGGCTTCCTTAACGGCTGTGCATTTACATGTTATTGCATGTCTATTATTTGAGTTGGGCTGTGATGGACGGTTTGGCTGCCCAGTTCAAAACAAGTCCAAGGCGACTACAGAATCTAATTTGTTTGAAAAATAAGATTATAAGGCTTTTCAAATAATAATCCAGGAAAGAGGGAAAGAGGCAGCACATTGCTCTGCGTGGGACGTACGGCTGGAGGTGAAGCGAGGACTTCCCTCCTCCTCCATGGGCAGCTCCCTGTATAAGACATTCCCTAGGGAGGCCAGGGCAGCCTTCTCTTTCGTCAGGGGCAACAGAGATGCTGCCATTTCCTTGAAAGGAGAGCCAGTAGCTCCTGTTGGGCGCCAGACCAGTTCTCAGGAAGTGGGTTCAGGCATCAGGGGTTTCTGTGATAACTTGTACCAGGACGGTGTCCAAGCTGTGCCATTCTCTGCCTAAGGAAGCCATCACAGGACATCGGAGTGTGACGCCAGGGTACCCCAAATCCTTGAAGTCCACCCTTGGCCACAGCTTTGAAAATGCACCAATATTTTCCCTTACAGTTCCTTCTCTAGATGCGGGGAGGGTGAGTGCACAAAGCATGCTGGGAATGTCTTAGAACTATCCCTGGAAAGTGTGCTGCTGTTTCCTGATATGGAGGGAAGCTCTACCTGCTCTCCCTGCCATCTGCCCAACATCGACTCCTTTCTTGTTCATGTCCTGTGGGATTCGCATCATCAAGGGGCTCTGTTTGGGGAAGGCAAATGGAGAGATTTCGGGAGGTCGTGCTGAGGACAGGCAGGGAGTCGGGGTCTCATCCAGCGTGTCCAGGTCAGCAGCTGCAATGGGCTCCCCAGAGGGAAGAGAGCACCCTCCCCCTTGAAGAGCATTTGTGTTGTGTAGACTTCTGTGTTTCACACACCCCTACTAGGGCTGATTTAAAACTCCCAAGACCGTAACCGTTTGCCTTTGTGAAAGTCCTGAACATCTAACAATCATCACATGAGCTAGGTCTCCAGAATTGCTTATACCAGCACACAGTCTAAAATTTAGAGATTCATTTCATGGAGTAAAGTCCTCAGTCCACAAAGCAAACACCCCCCATGGCAGAGTGAGCCTACCAGCCATTCACACCGGAGTATGAGCCACCACATACAGAGTTTTAACCACGGGCAGGAGGGAGGCGGCTGGGGAACCACACACAGTTGCCACATATCAAGCAGAGCCCTGGGAACTGGGGGGTTGGACCTTGGTTCTTGGTAATAGGGACACCATGGACTGGAAAGGCTCAGCCTGCGACAAGCTCACAGACATTTCCCACAGGGAAGGATCATACTCTTTTCTCTCCTCTCAGGTCCACGAGCACCTCTTCTCTCTGCCACAAGAGCCCTTCTTGCCAACAAATCATGAGGACGCCTTCTCAGGCCTGGTGAATGTTTGGCACAGCAAAAGCTCACAGACACGTGGACGCGAAGCAGGAATACCTCTCCTGGAAAATGCACCTCCAGGTAGAGGCTGGGGCCGACGAGGCCAGCACCTGTGGCTCAGAGTACTCAGGGCACCCTGGGGCTCTCACCCCTGCTTCCCCAATGCCAGGGCCCACAGCCAGGAGCTGAGAGCTTGCAGGTCACACCCAAGGGTGCCTCATACCAGGTACACATGTTACCTCCTTTAAACAGAGCTCACTCTACATGCTGTCTGGCATAGAGGAGCTTCACTTCCTTGGGGCAAGAATGTCATCTCCTGTCTTGAGTTAGGGCCCACACTGCCTTCCCTCTTCTAGAGAACTGGTCTGGAGTGGTCCGGGGCTCCTTCTGCATCTCACATCTCTTAGAAGCCCTGTCCTGGCTCTAGCTACAGTGGACATGAGGTCATCTCTTGGAGGAGCACTTCAGGGAGACGACCTAGGTCCCTCAGGCCCCCTACGTGCTCACCAGATGCACTAGAGACCCCACAGAGGGTCCACTCCAATCAGCTCCTCCTTTCAGGTAGAGCAATCCCATTTCTCTTCACCAGGATTTCCCCGCCTCTCATCAACCTGGACTCGACCCTCATTCTCCATCACTCTGCAGTGACTACTCCTTATTCCTAAGCCTGGCCACGCCTCCAGCACCTTCCTGCAGGATCTGCCCCCAGGCAGGGGTCCCTGAGGGGGCCAGGCCACTACCTGGGGGAACCCTAACGTCTGCTCCCTCCATGTGCCGTCACAGAATCCCCTAGCCATGTGAGGCAGTGCCCTCTTAACCACGCTAGAATCGCAGTCCTGCGTTCCTCGAACGAGAGCAACAGCGAGAACCTTTATCCAAAAAGAACAGAGTGAGTCCCTCCATCCTCTTTACTCTTCTCTTAAATCTCAGGCTTGTTGCACAACAAATTCACCTGCTTTCACCTATGAAAGAAGGCAACCTTGGAAACAACCGAGGACAGACTCCAGACCCCCGACATCATTTTGGTGCACCGCGGGCCCCAGCAGGGGCCTGACTTACGGAAGGCTGTGTAGAACTCATGGAGGGTCAGGAGGCCATCTTTGTTGTAGTCATCAAATTGGAGGAGGTCGCTGGGTGAGCATCCAAGGAAGTCCTCCTCCAGGTCCTGCTCCTTCAGCGCGTGCTGTGGGTGAGCAAGGCTAGAGTCAGGAGTGGGTTCACAGCTGTGGGCACTGCTGGAAAAGTGGGGCTGTGGTCACCATCTGGGTGTGTGTGTGTGTGATGGTGTGCATGAGGACTCCAGCAACAGCTCAGGGGGCCATGGGGAGCATCCAAATCTCTTTGTCCGATCTGCTTCTTGTATAGATGAGGAAACTGAGGCTCAGAGGAAAGAGACTTTCTCAAGGTCACACAGTGATGGGGCCTGAGTCAGGATTAGCTTTCAGGTCTGTCTCTTCTCTGCCAAGGCAAACAGATCCCAGGTAATCTGAGGTGGGAAAGGACCTTTGGGTCATCTGGTCTACCCCTGGGTGTTATAGACAGGGAAACAGGAACGAGATGGGACCTGATAAATAAATCCAGTTAGTGGTGGCCATACTGCTGGCTCCCAGCTGTGCAGAGCTGGAAGGTCACTGCTCCATCAGCATCCTCTCCCAGCTCCCCCAGCCTCCGGGCAGCACTTCATGGCCACAGCACTGCCCCCGTCCAGAGAGGGGACGCTGCTGTTCTACTGATCTCGGCCTGCGCCCCTGCTCACCTTGCCTCATCCTGCCTGGAACACAGACCACGGCCCTTGGGGTTCTGTTGTGGGGACTACAGGCGGGCCCTTGTGAACTCCCCTCTGGATACAGCCTGGGCCGCAGGGCGGAGGCCTCCCCAGGATGACCATTTGGTATGTATGTCTGGAACTAGCGTCTTGCTAAGAAAATGTTCAGAAGGAAATCTCAGAAGAAAGAAAACGATCTTATGGTGGGGGGGACTTGTGGAGAGGGGAAGAGAGGCATTTTCTCTTTATTTAACAGTCTCAGCTGGGCCTGCTATATTAAAGGCAATTTAATGTGATAATGTTAAAAAAATGACCCTTCACCCAGCAAATAAGAGTGTTCGATAAAAGGGAGATCAACCATAACGCCGGAAATCAATCTTCCAAAGACGGAAATTTTCCTTTGTCCATTTCTGTGTTGGAAATTGATTAACTTTTCATAGGACCTACAAGTTTATCCCTAGCGCCTCTGATTCAGTGTCAAGGAAAGGCCCACTTCAGCTGGGGCTCTGCTTGGCAGATTTATTAAATGGACTTCAAACATACTACATTTTCAAGAGGACACCATAGCTAATCACCATGTTCGTTAATGGCTGCAGGTGCCTCGGGGCACATCTCTGCCAGGTGAGAGCCTCGCATCCTGAAGGGTCTGTTTACCTGCCAACTACCTGGAGCCCCATGGACCTGGGGCGCTGAGACCCCATGGCTGCCTCTGTCTGGGGCGAGCCAGCGCCGTCTGCCCTCTGGGTTCCTCACGGGGCCTGTATTGCTGGGAACTGCATCACCAGATGGCCCTTCTCTAGGTAACCACGACTAACAGGACCTGGGCTTTCCCCAGAGCAGCATGGGTCACCAGAGGGTCCCTGGTCTTGCCCCGTGGGGTCTTAGCCACTGTCGGGGGCCGAGTATCGACATATGTGGTAACACGCAGGTTGGCATGTGCCTGGGAACCTTCCAGGGCCGTGGATGGACCTGCCCGTGGTGCTACCCGTGAGGGAGCAGAGCAGGGTCTTGCAATTGCCTTAGGATCTGGGGTTCCCCACCCTCTCCTGGAAGCAAGCTCTGAACTGGCTGGACTTGAGAAGGGGGCCTTGCCTGGCCAAGTGTCTGGATAACTGCTCTACTCAGATCTGGTGGGTGTTTGCTGTCCCCACAGACCTTGAGAGGATCCGGTGGAGCCTGCGGTGGGAGCCGCCCTCCCAGGGAGCCCTGTGTAGTGTGAGGAGAGCAGGTCCCCCCACACCCGCCCTCCTCGTTGCGTCTGGGTTCACCCCATCCTAGGCAGTACACAGGCAAGCTGTCCGATTTCTTGCAGCCATGCCTTCCTCCTCTAAAAATATCTGGGAAGGGGGGAATAACACCAGCACCTCGCACGCAGCCAAGGGTGGCTAGCAGGTTTAGGAGGAAATAACAACAGCAGAAGTGATGATGACGAAGTGAAGCTAATGGCTGCCACCTACTGAGAATATACCACGTGCCGGGCACTCAGCTGAGAACCTCATGCCTCTTAGTTCATCTAACCCTCCTGACGATCCTGTGATGCTCAGTCACAGACAAGAAATGAGGTGTGGAGCTGTGCAAGGGTCTCCCTAGCACCCTTGGTCCCGTAAATGCTGGAGTTGGACCTGAAAGGCAGTTGGTCTGTGAAGCCTGTGTTCGTCGCTGCTCTGCCTCTGAGTGAGGGACACACCCGTGGAGGGCACCTTCCAGGTACAGGGCCCTGCTTAGTGCCGAGCCTCCAGTGTGTGCTCTAAATGTCACAGTTCTCCCTAGCCTGTTCCTTCCTGGGGACCTGGGCACAGCTTTGATGAGGTTGCTGCCGTGCCTCGTGTAAGAGCTCTTTAAAGTAGCATCAAAGGCGGGGACTCCTCCTGTTATCTGCCCTCAGTTTGGGGGGCACTCTGTAGTCTTGGGGGCTGAGCTGCCTGGGGGAGGCTGACCTCATTCTCCCTCCATGTCTTTGCACCTAGTGTGGCTCTGGGGCAAAGGTAGGCAAACCAACAGATGGAACCAGGAACACAGGCCCTTGGGCCCACTCGGCCCAACTTTCTGCTACTGGCACCCAACAGGCCTGCCCTGCAGTGGGTGTACCTGGGGCCCTGGGTTGCTGCTTCCTCATTTCTTTCTGCTGCAGATGCTCGGGCCCTGGCACCACCTTGTAGTTGGGCCAAAGGACACGTGGGCTGTGTCTAGGAGGGAGGCAAACCACAGGCCCCATGTGAGTGTTTCCTCAAGGGGAAGGGCAGTGCTGCGGGGTGGCCACCCCTGCAAGTCCACAGGCTGGGGTGGGGGCTGCTTCTACCTGAGGATCACCATTGGCGAGGCCCGAGGGGAGAGGACATAGTGACAGCAGGTTCCAGCTCCCAAAGTGTTTGGTGGAAACCACACCTGCTGAGGAGCATAAAGGTCTCAGAAAGAAGACTTACTTCTTAGTGAAGCCCCTGAGCCCAGCTCGTGGGCAGTGTGTATTTCCCCAGCTAGCTCAGCGCTTGTTGGTAAATATTGGCTGAAGGTGGCTGGTGAGCAGACACTGACCTCACTCTGCTGTCAGATATGTTGAAGAGGTGTTCAACACAAGCTCTCCGCCTCCTGGGAGGCGGCTTTCTCTCACAGGAGCAAGATCCCCTCGGCATCCCATTACAGAGATAGTTACCAATGACTCTGCCCACACGGGTCTCCTGGTTCTCTTCCTTCATACCTTGAACAAAAAACTGCAATGTGATTCCCCGCAGTGCTGTGCTGTACCCACCTGGGCCAGCTCAGAGCGGCTGAGGCGGCCGTCCCCATCTGCGTCCAGGTCCTTGAACAGAGACTCCACCAGGAGGCGCTTCTGGGAGGTGGGGTCTTGTCTGCTGTCCCCTTGGCGGAGCCGCTGCCGGTGGCTCTGCAGTGCCAGGAGGACCTTCTTCAGGCGGGCGTAGTCGGCCATGGTGCACGGGTCACCTGGAAGAGACGACGGGGTTACTGCAGCCAGGCTCCTCCTCCAGCCTCGGGAAGACCTCTCTCCACTCCATTCATCAGCAAATTATGCGGCACCATCTATGTGCAGTGCCGGGTGCAACCTGAGTACAGGAGGCCTATCCATCCACCAGTCCATCCTACAGGCATTTATGGAGCACTGGATACAAGCAACACATGATGCAAATGCAGGAAGAAGCCTGTTCGCTCCCTTACTTGTGTTTCCTGAGCACTTTCTACTAGCCAGACACAGGTGACTGCCTGACAGATGGGAGAATTCGTTCTGGGGAATTCACAGCATAGCCCCACAGCAGCTTTAGGAACACAGGCTCTGATTCCATTTTGCAATAGCTCATGTTTGTCTTAATCCTACCTTAAAGGCGGCTTTGGAATCCTTGACCTCCTAGATGGGGGAGTTGCTGTTAACCAGACTAATAAGCCAGGCTTAAGATAATTAGGTACACTCCCAGAGCTGGATTACTTCAAAAAGAACATGTGTACACAAGCCCATGGCCAAGAAACAAAAGGCAGCTCTTACGAGGTTAAGCCTGGAGCACCCAGCCCGTGGCTCTGAGGTCTTTCATCACGGCCGCGCTTGGTCCACGGCATCCGAACCACGCAGCATTTTGGCAAATGAGCCCCATGATGCACTGTGACATGACATAGGTTTATCTCCGCTGATTATGGGCCACACGGGGATGTTCCCCACACCGGGCTGTGCCTTGAACTGAGACTGCAGGGCTGTGCGAAGAGCAGGGGAGCCCCCTGTCCCACTTCCCCTCCTCCCAAGATGGAGAATAGACCCCAGTGGCTGGCTGGGCTGAGACCTGGAGCATGGGTGTGGGCTCCTCGTCATCTGTTCCAGGTTGAAGCCAGTGTGCCGCTAGCAAGGGGGTGTCTGAGGTCTCGAGCTGTCCCCCTTAATTCCAAGGCCAGCTTAGGGCAGCAGGGAACAGCTCAGGGATGGAGTCAGTGTAAGCGGTGCTGGAGAACCCTGGCTCTACAGTTCACCAGGTTTGAGTTCCAGCTCTGCAGCCACCTGAATGTGAACCTTGCACAAGGTGCCTCAGTGATGTCATCTGTGAAATTGGGAGAGCAGCGCCTCCCGTATAGGGCTGTTAGGAGGATTAACTAAAGTGTGCCTATAATAAAAGGCACAGCACTGGCCTGGCACCGAGTAAGGGCTCATAAAATGAGAGCCGCTCTCCCCTTTGTCATTACTGGAGCCAGATGACCTAAAGAGCAACAACTGGGCGCTGCTTGCGGGGGACAGGGCTACTGGGATGTCTATTTGTCTCTCTCCCTCCCTCACTAGACAAGCCTGGATGGTCTGACCACCTTCTCTTGTGCTTTGTGTTTCTAGATTTTCTTCCAATTTGGGGTCAATTGATTCTTGTCAGAAACAGATGCCTGTTACCATTTCTTCCTGCATGTTTATTTAGAAAAAAATCAATTGCTATGTTCAATATAATCAAATCTATTTGCTCTCTGAGAGTTTCTGAGTGCTGATGAGAACAGCTTGCCCACCTCTTTGCCTAACAATGACTAATAAGCCTGGCTTAAGATAATTAGGTACACTCCCAGAGCTGGATTACTTCAAAAAGAACATGTGTACACAAGCCCATGGCCAAGAAACAAAAGGCAGCTCTTACGAGGTTAAGCCTGGAGCACCCAGCCCGTGGCTCTGAGGTCTTTCATCACGGCCGCGCTTGGTCCACGGCATCCGAACCACGCAGCATTTTGGCAAATGAGCCCCATGATGCACTGTGACATGACATAGGTTTATCTCCGCTGATTATGGGCCACACGGGGATGTTCCCCACACCGGGCTGTGCCTTGAACTGAGACTGCAGGGCTGTGCGAAGAGCAGGGGAGCCCCCTGTCCCACTTCCCCTCCTCCCAAGATGGAGAATAGACCCCAGTGGCTGGCTGGGCTGAGACCTGGAGCATGGGTGTGGGCTCCTCGTCATCTGTTCCAGGTTGAAGCCAGTGTGCCGCTAGCAAGGGGGTGTCTGAGGTCTCGAGCTGTCCCCCTTAATTCCAAGGCCAGCTTAGGGCAGCAGGGAACAGCTCAGGGATGGAGTCAGTGTAAGCGGTGCTGGAGAACCCTGGCTCTACAGTTCACCAGGTTTGAGTTCCAGCTCTGCAGCCACCTGAATGTGAACCTTGCACAAGGTGCCTCAGTGATGTCATCTGTGAAATTGGGAGAGCAGCGCCTCCCGTATAGGGCTGTTAGGAGGATTAACTAAAGTGTGCCTATAATAAAAGGCACAGCACTGGCCTGGCACCGAGTAAGGGCTCATAAAATGAGAGCCGCTCTCCCCTTTGTCATTACTGGAGCCAGATGACCTAAAGAGCAACAACTGGGCGCTGCTTGCGGGGGACAGGGCTACTGGGATGTCTATTTGTCTCTCTCCCTCCCTCACTAGACAAGCCTGGATGGTCTGACCACCTTCTCTTGTGCTTTGTGTTTCTAGATTTTCTTCCAATTTGGGGTCAATTGATTCTTGTCAGAAACAGATGCCTGTTACCATTTCTTCCTGCATGTTTATTTAGAAAAAAATCAATTGCTATGTTCAATATAATCAAATCTATTTGCTCTCTGAGAGTTTCTGAGTGCTGATGAGAACAGCTTGCCCACCCCTCTTTTGCCTGGCAGGAAAGCCTTTCCTGGGAGCTTCTGGGGCCTCCAGTGGGTAAACCTTATTCTCAGGTCTGTGCAATGGACATTGTGCCTGTGTCCCACGACCACAGCCTCCTGCCCAGGGGCTGGGTTCTTCAGCTTCCTGAGCTGGACAAGGGTCAGTCTGGGGCAAGGAGAGGAAGAACTTTGCCCAGATCTTGCTGCTCGACCCCCAAGAAGGTAAAACTGGTCCGGACAGATGGACAGAAGCTGGATGTGGTGTGTGAGTGGAGAGAGAAGCTTTGGCGGAGGTGGTATTGGAAAGCGCGGGGGATCTTCAGCTATCTGTCCTGGAGGGCCTGTCAGGCCTTCCTGGGGCCAGGCATTCATGTCCTGATGCTGGGAAGCTGGTGTTCACAGCAGATGGATATGGAGTTGATGGGAGGCTCAATCTGGATGGGGTGTTATTAGGGTGTCTGCCACATTCTGCTGTGGGACTGCAGGTTCCAAGCTGGTGGGACCGGCCTGGGCAGTCCACACACGCAGCAGGACAGTGTTAAATGCCTGTGAATGTGGTGAAGTCCTGTGGCTCCTGGGCAGACTCTCTCCAGTCAAGTAGCCAGGGTGGGCTTCCCTGGTAGCTCAGTGGTAAAGAGTTGGCCTGCCAATGCAAGAGACACGGGTTTGATTCCTGATCTGGGAAGATCCCACATGCTGTGGAGCAACTGAGCCTGTGAGCCACAACTATGGAGCCTGTGCTCTAGAGCCTCTGAGCCACCACTGTTGAGCCCATGTGCCGCAACTACTGAAGCCTGTGTGCCCTAGAGCCCAAGTTCCACAACAGGAGAAGTCACCACAACAAGAATACGGGTCACGTCAGCTAGAGAGTAGCCCCCACTCCCTACAACTAGAGAAGAGCCTGTGGCAACAGTGAAAACCCAGAATAGCCAAAATAAAAAGAAAGAAAAGAAGCGAGAGCAATGGGGCCACCCTGTCACCACCTTTCCTGGGGTTCTCAGGTAGAGATAGGCTTCGTCATAGGCTATGACATCTGATGTCAACTCCACCAAGGACGGTCACTGCAAGATGGGCAGAGCAGTGGATGATGAGTCAGGAGACCTCAGGGTTCTGGCTCTGAGTGGCTGTGAAACCCCAGGAAAGGCATCCTCCTTTCCTTGTCCCCATTCCCTATCTTAGAATGGGGCCTCCAGGGGTAAAACTGGTCCGGATTCTTCCAGATGGGGGACTTCCTGAGCTGGACAAGGGTCAGTCTGGGGCAAGGAGAGGAAGAACTTTGCCCAGATCTTGCTGCTCGACCCCCAAGAAGGTAAAACTGGTCCGGACAGATGGACAGAAGCTGGATGTGGTGTGTGAGTGGAGAGAGAAGCTTTGGCGGAGGTGGTATTGGAAAGCGCGGGGGATCTTCAGCTATCTGTCCTGGAGGGCCTGTCAGGCCTTCCTGGGGCCAGGCATTCATGTCCTGATGCTGGGAAGCTGGTGTTCACAGCAGATGGATATGGAGTTGATGGGAGGCTCAATCTGGATGGGGTGTTATTAGGGTGTCTGCCACATTCTGCTGTGGGACTGCAGGTTCCAAGCTGGTGGGACCGGCCTGGGCAGTCCACACACGCAGCAGGACAGTGTTAAATGCCTGTGAATGTGGTGAAGTCCTGTGGCTCCTGGGCAGACTCTCTCCAGTCAAGTAGCCAGGGTGGGCTTCCCTGGTAGCTCAGTGGTAAAGAGTTGGCCTGCCAATGCAAGAGACACGGGTTTGATTCCTGATCTGGGAAGATCCCACATGCTGTGGAGCAACTGAGCCTGTGAGCCACAACTATGGAGCCTGTGCTCTAGAGCCTCTGAGCCACCACTGTTGAGCCCATGTGCCGCAACTACTGAAGCCTGTGTGCCCTAGAGCCCAAGTTCCACAACAGGAGAAGTCACCACAACAAGAATACGGGTCACGTCAGCTAGAGAGTAGCCCCCACTCCCTACAACTAGAGAAGAGCCTGTGGCAACAGTGAAAACCCAGAATAGCCAAAATAAAAAGAAAGAAAAGAAGCGAGAGCAATGGGGCCACCCTGTCACCACCTTTCCTGGGGTTCTCAGGTAGAGATAGGCTTCGTCATAGGCTATGACATCTGATGTCAACTCCACCAAGGACGGTCACTGCAAGATGGGCAGAGCAGTGGATGATGAGTCAGGAGACCTCAGGGTTCTGGCTCTGAGTGGCTGTGAAACCCCAGGAAAGGCATCCTCCTTTCCTTGTCCCCATTCCCTATCTTAGAATGGGGGCAATAACCACCTTATAGGGCCCTGACATAAAAGGAAATATAAATAGACTTCACAGTGTCTGAGTGATGGCCAGGCCTGAGGGCCTCTCTGTAGGAAATGGGAGCAGTGCCCTGCCTGTGAGCCAGGGTCTGGACATTTATCTTTGTCCCCTTCAGTGATGCCCAGCACCTGTCACACATGTCCACTAAATTGGTAAAGACTTCCTCCCGCCCTTCCCATTCCCATGAACATTTCCGCTCTGGAGTCTCTTGACGGGTGGGAGGCTCGTGTCCCGGCCAGCCTGGCAGTGATGAGAGACCCCAACAGGCCTTTGGAAGGGCCCGGCCATCCTCCGCTGGCCGGGTGTCCCCGTCGGCCAACCCCCAGAACTGGCCCCGGGCTTCCTGCTGGCATGTGTGTGCATGGGCTGCTTCTGCTCACAAACCGGGCCTGTTTTGCCAGATAAAATATTGATCAGCCTGCTGAGGAGCCCAGAGTGTGATCCTATTTTCATGTCAGAACTTGGTAATGAACTACATTTATCAAGCCCGTTCTCCACAAGAAAGGTCAGCCGCAGATCTGGCTAAGTTGTTATGACACCTCATTAATCTAGTTCCCTCAATAATTGTCCCTCTTTGAAGATTCTAATGTTCTCCCATTCCAGCCGCACTTCCTCCACGCTGAGGGAGATGATTACAGCAGGAGCACGGGCACATCCGCATTTAATTTTTTGAGCAAAGAGAGATAGGAAGCAGGTAGTGGCCTCTGGAATTGAACGTCTATCAAAGGCATGCTTTCTACGGCAAAACAAAGGGAAGCCGGGAAGGCATGGCGAATATTCTATCAGCCACGTACGCCCCTGCCAGACTAGTCTCAACGGTCTTCACTGTGGCAGGCAAAGCTTCTGGTCCCAGGTACGGGAGGGACTGATGGCTCCAGAGTCAAGGAAGGTGGGGTGGCACAGTATGGGCAAGGTTGGAGCACCAGCCAGGCAGCAGGCAGCTCAGATTCTAACTGAGAGGGAGACAGGCTGTGTGATCAAGGCCCTGGATAGGCCTAGGTCCTGGATACTGGGGGGACGTGGAGGCAGGAGAGGGGGGTGGGCTGGAGACTTCTGGCGCCAGGAATGGAGGTGGTGGGGAGACTGGAGAGGAGCCATCTTTTGCAAACATGCCACCTCCATTGAAAGAGGTCCCGAGGGGCTGCCCCATTCTCTGTCCTTTCCCCAGCCTACACTCTCTGTTATTCACATACTGCTGGCATCAGGCTGCCCTGTTACACAGGAGCTCCTTGAGGCCAGGGTCCTGCCTTGTTGCAGGTGGGATGCCAGTTCCTAGCCCATGCACCTGCATGCAGAAGGTGCTCACTAAATGTCTGCTGAGTAGACGAAAGTGTAATTTTGATGGGGAGGGGTTATAGGCCTGCCCTGAGGAAGGGGACAGTCCCAGCCACCCTGAGGCACAGTGGCTATGGTCTGATCTCTGGAGGGGCTGGGCGTGTGTATCATCCATCGTATCAGCTCATGTCATATTAGTGGGTCGTAGGTGGGTGAGTCAGCTCCACGGTGTGGTTTGTGTAGTGCTCCCTGTCAGGGGTGTAGACCCTACCTCACTAGTAGGGACACCCTCAAACCTGCAGCAACTCCACCCAAACGTCAGTCACCCTGGTTCCCACACTGTCCCCAGCTGGCCTGAGAAATAATGTCACAGCCACAGACAAAGCTGCTGTCTCCACCACCAAAGCAAAACCTCAGCTTAATCGTCTGGCACCAACATCACAGCTCAACATGGTTGTGTGACATGGGGCTCAGCGGCAATGTGTCATTCTGAGGTCTATTTTGAAACTGCTAAGCTGTGCAGAGAGCAAGAAACATTTTACTCCCCCATCTAATTTATGAGCCGCCATAACTTGACTGGAGTTTAGCGTAAGAGGAACAGATGTTTAACTCGATGTAAATTCATGAACATTAACAATCTTTCTGCTGCCATTTCTGGGAAAATTCAACTAACAATAAATACCAAACCAACGGGCTTATCGTTAGGATGTGTTTTTGCTAATAAGATGTAATGTTACTGATGGTGCTGACCAAGCCACAAAATTCTGAAAATTCCTAGAGATTGTCACGTACACATGATATGGACTTCTCATGACCCCCAAACAGGTGCTCTCAAAGTCTCACCATCTGGTGATCTTCTGCTGGCTGTCCCCTGGGACCTGTAATCTCTGAGCAGATGCCTGGTAATGCCGTTACTGTTACACAAAAGTTCCCTGAGGAGGTCTCTATGCCATAGCCTGAGTTGTGCTCCTAGCTACCCCAACTACCTGCCAGAGAGCAGCCTGCAAATTTGCTTCCCCTTCTGGGAAAGTGGGCCCTTTCTTCAAACCTAACTTTTCTACCAAGGTCCAGCTCTAAGGAGGCACTTTGTCCTCTTCACTGGTCACAGGAAACACTTTCTTTCAACAACACAAGAGATAACTCTACACATGGACATCATCAGATGGTCAATAATGAAATCAGATTGATTATATTCTTTGCAGCCAAAGATGGAAAAGTTCTATACAGTCACCAAAACCAAGACCTGGAGCTGACTGTGGCTCAGACCACCAGCTTCTTATTGCAAAATTCAGACTTAAATTGAAGAAAGTAGGGAAAAATCACTAGATCATTAAGGTATGATCTAATTCAAATCCCTTATTATATATTGGAGGTGACAGATAGATTCAAGGAATTAGATCTGGTAGACAGAGTGCCTGATGAACTAGGTTTGTAACACTGTCTAGGGGGCAGTGACCAAAACCACCCCAATAAAAAAGAAACGCAACAAAGCAAAGTGGTTGTCTGAGGAGGCCTTACAAATAGCTGGGAAAAGAAGAAAAGCAAACATAAAGGAAGTAGCATGAAGGCCTGTACTATCATGTATGAAGAAGATAACTATAGTCATTGCTCTGTGAGAAATGCAGATCCTTCATGGGTGTTGTATGATGGTCTGGAGGGGTGGGATGGGGGGATATACATATGACTAATCTGAGAACATACATATCTGTAAACAACAAAATTCTGTAAAAGTGAAAAGTAGGTACATGCAGTGAAGCGACGGAAAGACAGACATGGACAGTGGACATATGGACATTGTGGGGAAGGAATAGTGGGTGAGAGGCGTAAAGGAAGTAGCTTGAAGGCCTGTACTATCATATGTGAAGAAAACAGCTACAGTCATTGCTCTGTGAGAAAAGCTGATCCTTCACGGGTGCTGTATGATGGTCTGGAGGGGTGGGATGGGAGGGGATATACATATGGCTAATCTGAGAACATACATATCTGTAAACAACAAAACTCTGTAAAACTTAAAAGTAAAATAAAAGTTAAAAAAAAAGTTAAAAGCAAAATAAAATTTAAAAAAAAAAAAGAAGAAAAGCAAAGGCAAAGGAGAAAGGGAAAGATATATCTAACTGAATGCAGAGTTCCAGAGAATAGTGAAGAGAGATAAGAATTTTTTTTTTTTTAAAGAAAGCCTTTTTAAATGAATAATGCAAATAAATAAGAGGAAAACAACAGAACAGGAAAGACTAGAGAAATCTTCAAGAGAGTTCTCTTGAGAAATTTTGAGAAAAATTTCTTTTGAGTTCTAAGAGAAAATTAGAGATATCAAGGGAATACTACATGCAAATAAAGGGCAGAAATAGGCACAATAAAGGACTGAGCAGAAGCAGAGAGATTAAGAAGAGGTGGGAAGAATACATAGAAGCACTGTACAAAAAAGCTCTTAATGACCTACATAACCATGATGACTGGTCACTCACCTATAGCCAGACATCCTGGAGTGTGAGGTCAAGGGAGCCTTAGGACACATTACTACAAACGAAGCTAGTGGAGGTGATGGAATTTCAGTTGAACCACTTAAACTCTTAAAAGACGATGCTGTTAAAGTGCTACACTCAATATGCCAGCAAATTTGGAAAACTCAGCAGTGGTCACAGAACTGGAAAAGGTCAGTTTTCATTCTAATCCCAAAGAAAGGCAACACGAAAGAATGTTCAAACTAGCATACAACTGCACTCATTTAACATGCTAGCAAGATGACCCTCAAAATCCTTCGAGCTAGGCTTCAAGAGTATATAAACTGAAAACTTCCAGTTTACATTCTTCTTCCAGAAGAATCAGAGATCAAATTGCCAACATTTGCTGGATCATAGAAAAAAAGAATTCCAGAAAAACACGTAATTCTGCTTCATTGATTGCTAAAGCCTTTCACTGTGTGGATCACAACAAACTTTGGAAAATTCTTCAAGAGATGGGAACATCAGACCACCTTATCTGCCTGCTGCCAAACCTGTATGCAGGACAAGAAGCAACAGTTAGAACCAGATATGGAACAGACTGGTTCCTAATTGGGAAAGCAGCACATCAAGGCTGTATATTGTCACAAGACTGCTTATTTAACTTCTATGCTGAGTACATCATATGAAATGCCAGGTTGGATGAAGCATGAGCTGGAATCAAGATTGCTTGGAGAAATATCAACAACCTCAGATATACAGATAATACCACTCTAATGGCAAAAAGAAAAGAGGAACTAAAGAGCCTCTTGATGAGGTTGAAAGAAAAGAGTGAAAAAAGCTGGCTTGAAACTCAACATTCAAAAAACAAAGATCATGGTATCCAGTTCCATCACTTCATGGAAAATAGACGGGGATAAAAGAGGACACAGTGGCAGATTTTATTTTCTTAGGATCCAAAATCACTGTGGATGGTGACTGGAGCCACGAAATTAAAAGACACTCGTTCCTTGGAAGAAAAGCAACAACGAACCTAGGCAGCATATTAAAAAGCAGAGACATCATTCTGCCTACAAAGGTCTGTATAGTCAAAGGTATCTTTTTTCCAGGAGTCACGTATGGCTGTGAGAGCTGAACCATAGAGAAGTCTGAGTGCTGAAGAATTGATGCCTTTGAACTGCGGTGTTGGAGAAGACTCTTGAGAGTCCCTTGGACAGCAAGGAGATCAAACTGGTCAAACCTAAAGGAAACCAACCCTGAATATTCATTGGAAGGACTGTTGCTGAAACTGAAGCTCCAATACTTTAGCCACATGATGTGAAGAGCCAACTCCTTAGAAAAGACCTTGATGCTGAGAAAGATTGAGGGCAAGGAGGAGAACGGGGTAATAGAGGAGGAGATGGTTGGATGGCATCATCGATTTAATGGATGTGAGTTTGAGCAAACTGTGGGAAACAGTGAAGGACAGGGAAACCTGGCATGCTCCAGTCCATGAGGTTGCAAAGAGTCAGACACAACTTAGCAATGGAACAAAAGCTGTCCACTTCACACACATTCAGATCCAGCACTTTTGATCTGCCTGTGGATCACAACAAACTTTGGAAAATTCTTCAAGAGATGGGAACATCAGACCACCTTATCTGCCTGCTGCCAAACCTGTATGCAGGACAAGAAGCAACAGTTAGAACCAGATATGGAACAGACTGGTTCCTAATTGGGAAAGCAGCACATCAAGGCTGTATATTGTCACAAGACTGCTTATTTAACTTCTATGCTGAGTACATCATATGAAATGCCAGGTTGGATGAAGCATGAGCTGGAATCAAGATTGCTTGGAGAAATATCAACAACCTCAGATATACAGATAATACCACTCTAATGGCAAAAAGAAAAGAGGAACTAAAGAGCCTCTTGATGAGGTTGAAAGAAAAGAGTGAAAAAAGCTGGCTTGAAACTCAACATTCAAAAAACAAAGATCATGGTATCCAGTTCCATCACTTCATGGAAAATAGACGGGGATAAAAGAGGACACAGTGGCAGATTTTATTTTCTTAGGATCCAAAATCACTGTGGATGGTGACTGGAGCCACGAAATTAAAAGACACTCGTTCCTTGGAAGAAAAGCAACAACGAACCTAGGCAGCATATTAAAAAGCAGAGACATCATTCTGCCTACAAAGGTCTGTATAGTCAAAGGTATCTTTTTTCCAGGAGTCACGTATGGCTGTGAGAGCTGAACCATAGAGAAGTCTGAGTGCTGAAGAATTGATGCCTTTGAACTGCGGTGTTGGAGAAGACTCTTGAGAGTCCCTTGGACAGCAAGGAGATCAAACTGGTCAAACCTAAAGGAAACCAACCCTGAATATTCATTGGAAGGACTGTTGCTGAAACTGAAGCTCCAATACTTTAGCCACATGATGTGAAGAGCCAACTCCTTAGAAAAGACCTTGATGCTGAGAAAGATTGAGGGCAAGGAGGAGAACGGGTAATAGAGGAGGAGATGGTTGGATGGCATCATCGATTTAATGGATGTGAGTTTGAGCAAACTGTGGGAAACAGTGAAGGACAGGGAAACCTGGCATGCTCCAGTCCATGAGGTTGCAAAGAGTCAGACACAACTTAGCAATGGAACAAAAGCTGTCCACTTCAAGCCACACATGCTCATTTTGTCTTCATCTCTGCCTGTCTCCTCTACAGATTATGTTTCAAAGCTGTTGCATCTCCTGCATGAGTATGTTCAGTCTCCTAGAGGACCGGCCATGGGAACCCACACTGGATGCCACCATGGGCTATGAGGGCCTGGTAAGTTTCTGCCAGCCTTTGGTTCAGAGTGCTTGGCCTGTGTCCTGCCCTGCCCTCACCCGGCCTGTCTCCCTTCCTCACTCACTAGTCCCAACTCCAGAACCAAAAGCAAGCCGACCACACTCATTAGCAGTCCCTCGTCATCCCAGACTCCAGCAGCCCCTCGTCATTCCAGACTCCATAAAGGGTCTAGCATCAGGCCGGCCAACTCTCTCTGCAGGGATTCCTCTGCTCTTTTCCCTGGACTGTGCTATTTGTCATCCTGGCTTCCGGGCTGAAGATACAGGAGTCATGTTGTGGCCACAAATGAGATCTGCACACCTAGGGCTCTTCATAGCCTCCTACCTTGCCTAGCTCAACATACACATGCCACGCAGACCACATGCCTCCTTCCCTAGCTGCCACACCAGAGCCAATCAAGGCCGCCTGGACGCTGGGTGGAAGGAACCTGACTTTGTGGAGAAAACCTCATCTCAATGTTCACCCCAGCACCAGACAATTCAAATGAACAAAGCCACCCAGAGCTTTGCTAGATAAATGGTACATTTGCTCATGAATTCCTGGTTCCACTGATGTTGCTACACAATCTGCTGTTTGAACTGAGTGCTGAAGAATTGATGCCTTTGAACTGCGGTGTTGGAGAAGACTCTTGAGAGTCCCTTGGACAGCAAGGAGATCAAACTGGTCAAACCTAAAGGAAACCAACCCTGAATATTCATTGGAAGGACTGTTGCTGAAACTGAAGCTCCAATACTTTAGCCACATGATGTGAAGAGCCAACTCCTTAGAAAAGACCTTGATGCTGAGAAAGATTGAGGGCAAGGAGGAGAACGGGGTAATAGAGGAGGAGATGGTTGGATGGCATCATCGATTTAATGGATGTGAGTTTGAGCAAACTGTGGGAAACAGTGAAGGACAGGGAAACCTGGCATGCTCCAGTCCATGAGGTTGCAAAGAGTCAGACACAACTTAGCAATGGAACAAAAGCTGTCCACTTCAAGCCACACATGCTCATTTTGTCTTCATCTCTGCCTGTCTCCTCTACAGATTATGTTTCAAAGCTGTTGCATCTCCTGCATGAGTATGTTCAGTCTCCTAGAGGACCGGCCATGGGAACCCACACTGGATGCCACCATGGGCTATGAGGGCCTGGTAAGTTTCTGCCAGCCTTTGGTTCAGAGTGCTTGGCCTGTGTCCTGCCCTGCCCTCACCCGGCCTGTCTCCCTTCCTCACTCACTAGTCCCAACTCCAGAACCAAAAGCAAGCCGACCACACTCATTAGCAGTCCCCCCCGCCCCATTCCCAGACTCCATAAAGGGTCTAGCATCAGGCCGGCCAACTCTCTCTGCAGGGATTCCTCTGCTCTTTTCCCTGGACTGTGCTATTTGTCATCCTGGCTTCCGGGCTGAAGATACAGGAGTCATGTTGTGGCCACAAATGAGATCTGCACACCTAGGGCTCTTCATAGCCTCCTACCTTGCCTAGCTCAACATACACATGCCACGCAGACCACATGCCTCCTTCCCTAGCTGCCACACCAGAGCCAATCAAGGCCGCCTGGACGCTGGGTGGAAGGAACCTGACTTTGTGGAGAAAACCTCATCTCAATGTTCACCCCAGCACCAGACAATTCAAATGAACAAAGCCACCCAGAGCTTTGCTAGATAAATGGTACATTTGCTCATGAATTCCTGGTTCCACTGATGTTGCTACACAATCTGCTGTTTGACATTTACAATCCTCTCTTCTCTTCCTATTAGAGAAAGCAAAATTGGTTGGATTCCTGGGAGAGGGATCTACATACACTTTTTACGGTTGACTGGCACATCTGTCAGGTGGTCCCCGAGTGAAAGAGTAATGTTTGAAAACTTGAATGAATGCAAAAGCTCTCCTGGAATGAAGAACTTAAGCTTTTACTCTTGTGTGTGTGGGCAACTCCCATAACCAGGTCCCCCTACCAAGTCACTCATGCATTCTAGGAGGAGGACACTGGCTCTTTCCAGACTCTGGTTCCCTGATGCCCTGCCTAGCAGCTTGGTGCCTTGCCTGCTCCCCACATGCTCTCCCCCACACCAAGAGGAGAAGCAGTGCCGCCGGACCAGGGGATGGGAGATGGGGAAGCTGGAGGGAAAGAGGGGAGGGAGAGTGGGCACCGCCTGACCTGCTGTGATTCCTGAGAATTGCTGGGAGGTTTCAAGCCTCAACACCTAACCAAAAGGAAGTGTACTGATATTGAGCCTGCAAAAATATAGTTCTTCAGATGTCAAATGTCCAAAAAAATGTCCCTGCTTTGAACTGCTGTGGTCTTTACCACTGAGCTGAAGGCGACCTCACTCAGAGATGCAGCAGGGTCTGAGGCCATTGGGGACTGAGTGAGCTGGGGGGACAAGGTCTCCTGGCCAAGAGCCAGGCTGACATCCAGGTTCAGCAACCACTTTGCTTGGTGTGGACTCACAGCACAGGAGAGTCACTCTGTGAACCACCTCAAGAAAGGCAGTGCAGTTCCCCGCAGGCATGCTGAAATTCCACGGGGGGTGGTGTGTTTTTGGTTCTCATGATGATTGTCGGGGGTCCTGGTGGCACTTATTAGCTGGGGCCATGGACCTTAGGGACCCTACTCTTTGTAGCACTGTTCTGCCTAACCAACATTTCAAATGGCAGAGTGGACAGGTACCTTTGGTGAGGTGTTTGAAGGCAGAAGCCTCCCAGAAATTCTCAGGAACAAAATTGATGGAATCACAGCAGGTGGATGCAGGTGGCCAGTCTCTAGCTGGAGTGAGAGATGCGGTGACTGTGCTCTGGTTACGAGGACCTAACAAGGAGTTACACACAAAGTATTTTCCCTTCAGGGTTGGGCAAGGATTCTCTAAAGAGGCACTTTTTCATGCTGGAGAGGGTGGAGAAAAGGGAACACTCTTGCATTGCTGGCGGGAATGGGAATGTAAATTGATACAACCACTATGGAAGACAGTATGGAGATCTCTTAAAAAACTAAAAATAGAAGCACCATACGACCCAGCTATCCCACTAGTAGGCTTATACCCTGATGAACCCAAAATTGAAAGAGACGCCTGTACCCCAATGTTCACTGTAGCACTCTAAACAATAAC
Organism: Tragulus kanchil; assembly: GCA_022376925.1. Classification (NCBI taxonomy): domain Eukaryota; kingdom Metazoa; phylum Chordata; class Mammalia; order Artiodactyla; family Tragulidae; genus Tragulus; species Tragulus kanchil. The sequence continues at coordinate 46,221,167 of JAIOJX010000029.1, read as the reverse complement.
TAGAACATGGAAGCAACCTAGATGTCCATTGACAAATTAATGGTTAAAAAAGCTCTGGTGCATATATACAATGGAGTACTTCTCAGCTGTAAAAAGGAATGCAGAAGAATCAGTCTTAATGAGGTAGATGAATCTAGAACCTATTATAAAAAGAGAATTCAGTCAAAAAGAAAGACAAGCACAATAAACTAACACATGTATGAGGAATCTAGTAAGACGGTAAGGATAACACACACAGTGAAGCAATGGAAAAACAGACAGAGAGAAAGCAAAATGTCCCTGCTTTGAACTGCTGTGGTCTTTACCACTGAGCTGAAGGCGACCTCACTCAGAGATGCAGCAGGGTCTGAGGCCATTGGGGACTGAGTGAGCTGGGGGGACAAGGTCTCCTGGCCAAGAGCCAGGCTGACATCCAGGTTCAGCAACCACTTTGCTTGGTGTGGACTCACAGCACAGGAGAGTCACTCTGTGAACCACCTCAAGAAAGGCAGTGCAGTTCCCGCAGGCATGCAGAAATTCCACGGGGGGTGGTGTGTTTTTGGTTCTCATGATGATTGTCGGGGGTCCTGGTGGCACTTATTAGCTGGGGCCATGGACCTTAGGGACCCTACTCTTTGTAGCACTGTTCTGCCTAACCAACATTTCAAATGGCAGAGTGGACAGGTACCTTTGGTGAGGTGTTTGAAGGCAGAAGCCTCCCAGAAATTCTCAGGAACAAAATTGATGGAATCACAGCAGGTGGATGCAGGTGGCCAGTCTCTAGCTGGAGTGAGAGATGCGGTGACTGTGCTCTGGTTACGAGGACCTAACAAGGAGTTACACACAAAGTATTTTCCCTTCAGGGTTGGGCAAGGATTCTCTAAAGAGGCACTTTTTCATGCTGGAGAGGGTGGAGAAAAGGGAACACTCTTGCATTGCTGGCGGGAATGGGAATGTAAATTGATACAACCACTATGGAAGACAGTATGGAGATCTCTTAAAAAACTAAAAATAGAAGCACCATACGACCCAGCTATCCCACTAGTAGGCTTATACCCTGATGAACCCAAAATTGAAAGAGACGCCTGTACCCCAATGTTCACTGTAGCACTCTAAACAATAACTAGAACATGGAAGCAACCTAGATGTCCATTGACAAATTAATGGTTAAAAAAGCTCTGGTGCATATATACAATGGAGTACTTCTCAGCTGTAAAAAGGAATGCAGAAGAATCAGTCTTAATGAGGTAGATGAATCTAGAACCTATTATAAAAAGAGAATTCAGTCAAAAAGAGAAAGACAAGCACAGTATACTAACACATGTATGTGGAATCTAGTAAGACGGTAATGATAACACACACAGTGAAGCAATGGAAAAACAGACAGAGAGAAAAGACTTATGGACATTGTGGGTAACTGAACAGTGGGTGGGAGGCATGGAATAAGTAGCATGGAAACCTATACTATCATACGTAAAAGAGACAGCTATTGTCATTACGCTGTGGGAACAAGGGATCCTGCATGGGGGTTGTGTGATGACCTGGAGGGGTGGGATGGGGGGGACTGGGAAGAGGGTGGAGGGAGGGGTCAGGGATATACATATGACTGATGTGAGATTATACATATCTATAAACAATAAAACTCTGTAAAAGTAAAAGGTAAAATAAAAACAATAATAAAAGAGAGGCACTTCTTTTTTTAAGTTGTAAACTTGGTTTACATCTTTAAAAAATTAAAAAAAAAAATTTGACTGTCTTGCAGTCGGCTGGATCTTAGTTCTCTGACCAGAGACTGAGCCCATGCCCTTGGCAGTGAAAGCATGGAGTCCTAACCACTGGACCACCAGGGAATCCCCTTGTTGACAGCTTTATTGAGAACGGCCCACTATTTGGTGAATCACCCATCCACACGCAAGGTCACCTGAGGACCCGAACTGTCAAACCAACATGCCCGTCACAGGCTCCATCTGCAGCCCATGTGTTTGCAGGATCCACGTGGCAGGGCTGACGTGTTAACACCGTGTGATGGTGCATGTAGCTGGGGTCCAGAGAGTTACATATTGAAAGGCATGTTTGATGCCTAGAACTTTTCTTTAGATCCCAGTTTGGGTTAAGACACATTCATGAGTATAGAGGGACGTTAAAGAATCCTTGCTATGAAAAGGCAGCTTTGGGTCTGGAAGGATTAAAGACAAGCCATCTATGCAAACAACTAAAATATGTTTTTCTCACCTTTTCTTTTATCATGGCAAAATATACATAATATAAAACTTAGCATTTTAGCTCTTTTAAGAACAGCTCAGTGATATTCGTCTAGCAACTATGGAGTACTTCTCAGCTGTAAAAAGGAATGCAGAAGAATCAGTCTTAATGAGGTAGATGAATCTAGAACCTATTATAAAAAGAGAATTCAGTCAAAAAGAAAGAGAAGCACAGTATACTAACACATGTATGTGGAATCTAGTAAGACGGTAATGATAACACACACAGTGAAGCAATGGAAAAACAGACAGAGAGAAAAGACTTATGGACATTGTGGGTAACTGAACAGTGGGTGGGAGGCATGGAATAAGTAGCATGGAAACCTATACTATCATACGTAAAAGAGACAGCTATTGTCATTACGCTGTGGGAACAAGGGATCCTGCATGGGGGTTGTGTGATGACCTGGAGGGGTGGGATGGGGGGGACTGGGAAGAGGGTGGAGGGAGGGGTCAGGGATATACATATGACTGATGTGAGATTATACATATCTATAAACAATAAAACTCTGTAAAAGTAAAAGGTAAAATAAAAACAATAATAAAAGAGAGGCACTTCTTTTTATAAGTTGTAAACTTGGTTTACATCTTTAAAAAATTAAAAAAAAAAATTTGACTGTCTTGCAGTCGGCTGGATCTTAGTTCTCTGACCAGAGACTGAGCCCATGCCCTTGGCAGTGAAAGCATGGAGTCCTAACCACTGGACCACCAGGGAATCCCCTTGTTGACAGCTTTATTGAGAACGGCCCACTATTTGGTGAATCACCCATCCACACGCAAGGTCACCTGAGGACCCGAACTGTCAAACCAACATGCCCGTCACAGGCTCCATCTGCAGCCCATGTGTTTGCAGGATCCACGTGGCAGGGCTGACGTGTTAACACCGTGTGATGGTGCATGTAGCTGGGGTCCAGAGAGTTACATATTGAAAGGCATGTTTGATGCCTAGAACTTTTCTTTAGATCCCAGTTTGGGTTAAGACACATTCATGAGTATAGAGGGACGTTAAAGAATCCTTGCTATGAAAAGGCAGCTTTGGGTCTGGAAGGATTAAAGACAAGCCATCTATGGAAACAACTAAAATATGTTTTTCTCACCTTTTTCTTTTATCATGGCAAAATATACATAATATAAAACTTAGCATTTTAGCTCTTTTTAAGAACAGCTCAGTGATATTCAGAATCTGGAGCAACTATCACCAGCATCCATCCCCAAATCTCTTCCCACATGTACAACTGAAACTTGGTTCCATGTAAACAACAATTCCCCATCCCGTGCTCCCTCAGTCCTGGCAACCACTGTTCCTTCTGCTTCTATGACCTCCACTCCTCTACGAATCTCCAATAAATCGAATCATACATTTTCGTGACCAGCTTCTTTCATAATGTTCTCAAGATTCACTCATGTTGTAGCATGTGTCAGAACCTCCTTTGTAAGATGGAGTAACATTCCATTGTACATATATACCACATTTTGCTAATCCATTCTTTAGGGGATGGACTCTGCAATTGCTTCCTGGTTTCAGTTATTGTGAATAATGTTGCTGTGAACATGGGTATGCAAATGTTTCCTCAAGACCCCGTTTTCAATTCTTCAGCTTAAGTACTCAGACATGGAACTGGATATGATTCTAGAAGTAGAACTGGAATCTATATGGTGGTTTTATTTTAATTTTTTGGAGAAACCTCCTCGCTGTTTTCCACAACTGTGTTTGACATTCTCACCAACAAGAGCTCACATGGGTTCTAATGTCTCCACATCCTTGCTAACGTTATTTTCTACTTTGCCGTGAGTGGCCATCCTAAAGGCTGTGAGGTGGTAGCCTTTCTTCTTTCAAAACTCCATGGCTGGGCTTCCTTGGTGGTCCAGTGGGTAAGGACACCGCCTTGCAGTGCAAGGGGAGCCGCTTCGATCCCTGGCCTGGGAAGATCCCACGTGCCATGGAGCGGCTGGACCGATGTGTCCAATTACTGAGCCAGAGCTCTGGAGCGCATGCACCCAGAGCCGGTGCTCTGCGACAACAGAGGCCGCCGTGATGGGAGGCCCACATGGGCCAAAGAACAAAGACGGATGAAAATAGACAAATGAAAGACCAATAGAAGTAGCCCACCTGCTCCCCTCCCTCCCCACCCCACCCCCCCAAAATAAATAAATAAATAAATCTTAAAAAAAAAAAAAAAACAAAACTCCATGGCTCTGGGATTTTAAAGGACAGAGGGAATGGTATAGGAGTGAGCCTGATATAGCCCCGTGGCTCTGCCGTGTACACTTGTCTCTGAGCACAAGCCCAGCCTCCACAGGCCAAACACCGGGAGGCAGAGAGTGCAGGGCCACACTTTGGGGTGTGGAGTTGCCTGGCCCTAGGACAGCAGCCTGCCGCAGCCCTCAAGGACGTGGCTTCACCTCCATGTATGACCCACTGGTGACAACAGGCCCCTTGTGGGCACTGCCAGGGCACAGGGCAGGACCCACCTCCCTCTCCCTCTCTTCAGACCTGGGCTTTTTCCTGGATCTGAGCTTTCGGGACGCCCCCTGGGCAGGGCCCATGCACTCTGCGTATGCAGGTGAACAGACTGGGCTGGGAAGGGTGTGAGCCCATGTCTCACAGGCTGGCACAGCTTGAGGTGTTTTCTTCTCCTCCGTAGCGTCTGGGCTGTTTGTTCAGACATGGTAATCCTCCGCTTCAGGGTGGAAAGGCGTCAAAGGGCTGGGGTTTGTTCAACAGGAACCATAAGGTTTTATGATTCTAGAAGTAGAACTGGAATCTATATGGTGGTTTTATTTTAATTTTTTGGAGAAACCTCCTCGCTGTTTTCCACAACTGTGTTTGACATTCTCACCAACAAGAGCTCACATGGGTTCTAATGTCTCCACATCCTTGCTAACGTTATTTTCTACTTTGCCGTGAGTGGCCATCCTAAAGGCTGTGAGGTGGTAGCCTTTCTTCTTTCAAAACTCCATGGCTGGGCTTCCCTGGTGGTCCAGTGGGTAAGGACACCGCCTTGCAGTGCAAGGGGCGCCGGTTCAATCCCTGGCCTGGGAAGATCCCACATGCCGTGGAGCGGCTGGACCGATGTGTCCAATTACTGAGTCAGAGCTCTGGAGCGCATGCACCCAGAGCCGGTGCTCTGCGACAACAGAGGCCGCCGTGATGGGAGGCCCACATGGACCAAAGAACAAAGACGGATGAAAATAGATAAATGGAAGACCAACAGAAGTGGCCCACCTGCTCCCCTCCCTCCCCAACCCGACCCCCACCCAAAATAAATAAATAAATAAATCTTTAAAAAAAAAAACAAAACTCCATGGCTCTGGGATTTTAAAGGACAGAGGGAATGGTATAGGAGTGAGCCTGATATAGCCCCGTGGCTCTGCCGTGTACACTTGTCTCTGAGCACAAGCCCAGCCTCCACAGGCCAAACACCGGGAGGCAGAGAGTGCAGGGCCACACTTTGGGGTGTGGAGTTGCCTGGCCCTAGGACAGCAGCCTGCCGCAGCCCTCAAGGACGTGGCTTCACCTCCATGTATGACCCACTGGTGACAACAGGCCCCTTGTGGGCACTGCCAGGGCACAGGGCAGGACCCACCTCCCTCTCCCTCTCTTCAGACCTGGGCTTTTTCCTGGATCTGAGCTTTCGGGACGCCCCCTGGGCAGGGCCCATGCACTCTGCGTATGCAGGTGAACAGACTGGGCTGGGAAGGGTGTGAGCCCATGTCTCACAGGCTGGCACAGCTTGAGGTGTTTTCTTCTCCTCCGTAGCGTCTGGGCTGTTTGTTCAGACATGGTAATCCTCCGCTTCAGGGTGAGCCAGAGAGCCACTGGCTTTTAAAGACAACAAGCAGAGATGTTCCTTCTTTGGCGTGAGGGGTGTCTGGACTGCAAATCAACAGCAAAGAACTAGGGTCTCCAGGAGAGAACTGCTCAAATGCGAACATGGTCCACTTTTCCACCAGCAGAAGCTTAGCCAGGCTCACAGGATGTTTGCTTTGGAAGGAAAGGTGTTAAAGGAAAACTGGCTGAGAACGGTCTCAGAAGGCATGGTCTGCTCTAAACCCGGGATTCATCCTGTATGTGGCCTTGGCAGGAAATGGCATTTCAGAGAGAATTACCCGAACAGAGGCTTTTAGACCTGAGAAGACTCAGAGAAGTTCCCTGAGGTTGGAAGATTTATCCGAACCTCTCTGACTTGTATGATTAACAGTAAATCCCAGGTCAAAACAAAGGAAAACAAAACTCCACAACAACTCCGAGGGAGAACAACAGATTTTTCAAGGAGGGCTTTGGAGTCTTTCTGGTGCTTGAGTTGCCGGAGGAGAGAGAGAGACTCTCCTTCCTGTATGTGTTCTGCTGTTTGGGGATTATCCACACTGGAAACCTATCAAAATACAGGCGGCCCGCAGAGAGCGCCCCAGAAACTCTTGTCTCCGTGAAAGTCAGCTCCAAGCAGGATGTGTCTGAGCTGAGAGGAGGGCTGCGGTGGCCCTGGGCTCTGTATCCAGATCCAGAGCCTGGCAAAGAGGGGCCGGGGGCCAAAAGCAAAAGTGGGGAGCAGTGGAACTGAAGAGAGTCCAGGATTTGGCTCCTCTGTGGCTTAGAAAGCCCCTCCCCTCCAGCCAATTGAGTTATTCCGGACACAGCTCAGCTGCCTCACTGTTCGCTCCGCGTGGGATTTGCGGATGTGCTGACTCTCATTAGATTCACACTCTGGGAGATTGCTCAGCTCGCTCCTTGCGCTGCGTATTCCTAAGCTCTCGTGTCCCGAGAATGACCTCCTCTTTGCCTTATCCAGCATGAAAATGGATACAGGGGTTTTAAGACGGCTCAACACCCACACGAGATGGGAATGACAAGGACCCCCCAGGATTCTCCTGAGGACAATGTATACAGCCTGGGGCACACCCGGGGAGGGCAAAGAGGGGTAGGGCCCTACAGCTCAAGGCTCTTCACCCCTGAGGATGTGATCTCGCGCCCTGGGTGCATCCTTGCCGCAGCCTGCACGTGTCACAGGGTTGGCCTGCTGTGCCTCAGCCTCAGGGGTAGCTTACTGCCTTCTTTTGAGTTGGGCTTTGAAAAAGGTGTGTAAAAAATTCATAAAGAACTTTCTGTGGAGAAGGGCAAATTGGAGAAACCACCTGGTGAGGCTCCATATCTGCCACTTAATGATGCTAATGGCTCCTAATAACACAGGAGCCATCAATTAAATAAGCCACTCCCATTCTTGGTTTGATTTGTGTTCTTCCCCCTAATGGTGCTGTTTGATGAGTACTGTGTCCTGGTGAGATTCTCAAGAGCGTGGGGTGAGACACTCTTTCTTTTGCAGGCCCTCAGCATGTCAGCCAGGGCCAGGGGCACAGAGTCCACAGGAAAAACGTCCTTACACAGGTAGACAAAGGCACACGCACACACAGCTGCTGACTCAGGGCTGCAGCCCAGTGATCTGATCCTGTGCCAGGGGCTCAACCCCAACCTCGTCCCCCATCCCCGCTCGCCTTTTAAAGACCTCTTCACAGCCTGCCCAGCATCAATCATAGGTCACAGACCCGAAGAACATGGGGTAAAGGGTTTAGTATGATGTAGTCCAGACTCCTCATTGTACCAACATGGAAACTGAGGCCAGGAACTGTCAGGAGTCTGTCTGGGGTCCCAGGGTGTTGGTGATAGAATCAGGTTATTGCTTGCCTAGTGTTTTGTGCCCACACTCTTGGGAATTTTTCCTGCCTCAGCTTCACCTCCCTTCTCTTTTAATTCCAACCTTCTGGCTCTTGCAAAGAATCCCATGAGACATAAACAAGCTTGTGGGGAAGGATGAAGCAGATTGTGATGAAGAGAGGATGGGATTTTCTGTAGCACGCAGAGGAGGCGGAGACCATTCCCAGATGTAAGGCTTCTACCTGGGCAAATCATATTACCACCAACACACTGGCATAGACCGGCTCAACAGTGGACAAGGACCCCCAGGATTCTCCTGAGGACAATGTATACAGCCTGGGGCACACCGGGAGGGCAAAGAGGGTAGGGCCCTACAGCTCAAGGCTCTTCACCCCTGAGGATGTGATCTCGCGCCCTGGGTGCATCCTTGCCGCAGCCTGCACGTGTCACAGGGTTGGCCTGCTGTGCCTCAGCCTCAGGGGTAGCTTACTGCCTTCTTTTGAGTTGGGCTTTGAAAAAGGTGTGTAAAAAATTCATAAAGAACTTTCTGTGGAGAAGGGCAAATTGGAGAAACCACCTGGTGAGGCTCCATATCTGCCACTTAATGATGCTAATGGCTCCTAATAACACAGGAGCCATCAATTAAATAAGCCACTCCCATTCTTGGTTTGATTTGTGTTCTTCCCCCTAATGGTGCTGTTTGATGAGTACTGTGTCCTGGTGAGATTCTCAAGAGCGTGGGGTGAGACACTCTTTCTTTTGCAGGCCCTCAGCATGTCAGCCAGGGCCAGGGGCACAGAGTCCACAGGAAAAACGTCCTTACACAGGTAGACAAAGGCACACGCACACACAGCTGCTGACTCAGGGCTGCAGCCCAGTGATCTGATCCTGTGCCAGGGGCTCAACCCCAACCTCGTCCCCCATCCCCGCTCGCCTTTTAAAGACCTCTTCACAGCCTGCCCAGCATCAATCATAGGTCACAGACCCGAAGAACATGGGGTAAAGGGTTTAGTATGATGTAGTCCAGACTCCTCATTGTACCAACATGGAAACTGAGGCCAGGAACTGTCAGGAGTCTGTCTGGGGTCCCAGGGTGTTGGTGATAGAATCAGGTTATTGCTTGCCTAGTGTTTTGTGCCCACACTCTTGGGAATTTTTCCTGCCTCAGCTTCACCTCCCTTCTCTTTTAATTCCAACCTTCTGGCTCTTGCAAAGAATCCCATGAGACATAAACAAGCTTGTGGGGAAGGATGAAGCAGATTGTGATGAAGAGAGGATGGGATTTTCTGTAGCACGCAGAGGAGGCGGAGACCATTCCCAGATGTAAGGCTTCTACCTGGGCAAATCATATTACCACCAACACACTGGCAGGTCCAGACTTTTATTTACCAGCAGCTTTGGCTCAGAGCTGCTGAAGGGAAGAGTGGACAGGACCCAGCCTGATCTGAGAGAGCCCTTCAATGCCCTGTACCTGACCCCTTGGGCACCTGAAGGCCCACACCCCACCCAGGTCCCAGGGTATCACCAACAGCAGGAGGAGCCAACAGATCTCTGTTTTCTACTACACTAGCAATTTTTACTGTTTTCATTCAAAATCTCTTCTCCTTCGAGTATAGAGCCTCGAAAGGGCCTGAATTTGAAGCTGATGTTGTCACCCACACTAATTAAATCTCCAGGTAGTTGCTTTGTGTTCTAAGTGATAGGGACAGAGTCAAGGGACAAAGCAGGTGATTAGACAGCTAATCCCACTAAGGAATCACAAGTCAAGAAAAAAGTATGGGAGACCCTGTAAGTTACTGATCACTCAAGAAAGCAGGTTTGCCAAACCACAAAACAGAACCATGCAACAAAAGCACGAGATATGCCCCTAAACAACAAAGCAATGGTACAGTGAGACCCACATTCTGCACAGTAAGGTCATTCCTAGAATATGCTCCCCTGCACACACTGAAACCAAAAATATAGGAAAAGTTGATGTTATACTGAGACCTGAGATGATTCACCATATTTTAATCCATGTTCCCACCTTTTAGCCCATTTCCATTGCACCATGCCAATCCTGGCTTGACCACGTAAGGACAAGAAAACTCGCCTCTGACACGGAGGAGCAGCTGAGGATGGAAGCTTGACATCTACTTAAGAATGAGGAAGAAGGTGGTCTTCCCCTCCCCCATTCTTCCTTTGATTATAAAACTGTAGCTAAGTTCTTAGGGCAGCACCCTCTCACGTGCTGGCTTATAAACCTTCCAAGTGGCCTATCTATCACTTTGTTTCTTGCTCAGTTCATTCTGTGCTGAGACATAAAGAACCAGAGTTCCTCAGAGCCCCCTCATCTGAGGACACATTGCTGCGGTTTTGTAAGTGCGCCGCACGTCACGGGAGGCCTGCACCCGCCACTCCCTGGGCCGTTTTCCTCCACGCTGACATGGAGCTTTTCTTCATCCTCCGGCCTGGGCTCTCTTCCCCAGTGCAGCCCCTCTTCCTAGGGCCTCCTCTAAGTGACAAGGTTGGCTTTTGTCGCATCTGTTCCTCTTTCAAAAGGCAACCTGAATAGGGTGATGCTTGGATGGAAACTTGAAAAGGCCCTAGTGTGGGTGCTTTGAGGTGCTGGTCAGGAGACGTGTTCGTGTTCTCTGTGCACAGACACTGAGCTCTACACTTATGATTTCTTCTTTTTCTGTCTGTGTTATACTTCAACAATATGCTAAGCTGAAAGAGGCAACCTGAGAGCTCTCAACATCTGTTGCCTTGGGAAGGGTCTTTGTCCTCAGTCAGGCACCAGTCTGGGTACACGGACAGGGAGCAGGGGGTTCACAGGGGGGGTCTATGATATGCAGCAGCTGTTGCATGTTGGGTCCCTCTCAGGCTCTGTCCTGGGGCATGGTTCTGGCCCACAGACCAGTCTGGGTGCCAGGTGGCCACCTTCCCTGGAGGTATGCCTTGTTAGCTCCTCAGGCCCGGGTCTCTGTGGACTAGGAGGGCTAGGGGTGGGGTTTGCAGAGGAATCTTAGGAGGATGAGTGGAAGAAGCTGAGGCCAGGGGATCCCCTGTGCCCAGGGCATCCTGGGGTCACCTGCACACTCAGCCTGGAGCTCAGTCTAGCAGCTAGGATGACCCTTCACAGGCCCTCGGGCAACGCTCTAAGGCACACCCCTGTGGACCCTGGTTCACATCTTGGGCCCAGCTTGGTTCACAGCTATGGCTGTGGAGTCTGCTCGCCATGGGTCCCAGCATCAGCGTGGTCTCCATGGAGGCCCCTGAGCCCCCAGGGTCAACAGGGAAGGCCCTGGAAGCCTCTTACAGACCACACTCTGGCCTGCTCTGCCCCTTGTCCTCTCCTGGGCTCCTGAGTTGGTGAACTGAAACGAGGAATCAGGCTCAGCTGCGACGGACCTCCATGGCCCTGGCCGTTTGGCTTGTGTGGCTGAAATGGGCATCAGAAGCCTCCTGCTTGGAGGGGATCAAATGTGCAATCGCTGGACCATTTTAGGAGGCTTTTCTTCATCCTCCGGCCTGGGCTCTCTTCCCCAGTGCAGCCCCTCTTCCTAGGGCCTCCTCTAAGTGACAAGGTTGGCTTTTGTCGCATCTGTTCCTCTTTCAAAAGGCAACCTGAATAGGGTGATGCTTGGATGGAAACTTGAAAAGGCCCTAGTGTGGGTGCTTTGAGGTGCTGGTCAGGAGACGTGTTCGTGTTCTCTGTGCACAGACACTGAGCTCTACACTTATGATTTCTTCTTTTTCTGTCTGTGTTATACTTCAACAATATGCTAAGCTGAAAGAGGCAACCTGAGAGCTCTCAACATCTGTTGCCTTGGGAAGGGTCTTTGTCCTCAGTCAGGCACCAGTCTGGGTACACGGACAGGGAGCAGGGGGTTCACAGGGGGGGTCTATGATATGCAGCAGCTGTTGCATGTTGGGTCCCTCTCAGGCTCTGTCCTGGGGCATGGTTCTGGCCCACAGACCAGTCTGGGTGCCAGGTGGCCACCTTCCCTGGAGGTATGCCTTGTTAGCTCCTCAGGCCCGGGTCTCTGTGGACTAGGAGGGCTAGGGGTGGGGTTTGCAGAGGAATCTTAGGAGGATGAGTGGAAGAAGCTGAGGCCAGGGGATCCCCTGTGCCCAGGGCATCCTGGGGTCACCTGCACACTCAGCCTGGAGCTCAGTCTAGCAGCTAGGATGACCCTTCACAGGCCCTCGGGCAACGCTCTAAGGCACACCCCTGTGGACCCTGGTTCACATCTTGGGCCCAGCTTGGTTCACAGCTATGGCTGTGGAGTCTGCTCGCCATGGGTCCCAGCATCAGCGTGGTCTCCATGGAGGCCCCTGAGCCCCCAGGGTCAACAGGGAAGGCCCTGGAAGCCTCTTACAGACCACACTCTGGCCTGCTCTGCCCCTTGTCCTCTCCTGGGCTCCTGAGTTGGTGAACTGAAACGAGGAATCAGGCTCAGCTGCGACGGACCTCCATGGCCCTGGCCGTTTGGCTTGTGTGGCTGAAATGGGCATCAGAAGCCTCCTGCTTGGAGGGGATCAAGATGGACCCTTCTGTCACCTTGTCTCATGGTCCAGTTGGCCCGATTCGCCATCCATGACAGCGGTATGGCGGGCTCGGCTGCAACCTCCTCTGCCTGTGCCCCTCCCGTCAGGCCCTGGCCTGCCTTCCTGGGCACAGCTCAAGTCTCCTCCTAGCGCACTGTCACTGGCCAGCCCCCTTCCCCTCTTCTGCGGTAACTAGAGTTCAGACCCTGCAGCTGACAGCCAGCATGAACTTGCTTTCCAGTGGGTGGTGCAGGCCGGCCAAGCAGATGGCAGCCACGGGGAGGGAAGGGTGTGCGCCCTTTGTGCACATCCGGCACCCGTCCCACCCACGCAGGAGGCTCCATCCCTGAGGACAGACTAATTGGTCTTAAGCAGTGTGACATTCAGATAATTTACATCCAGGGAGCAGAGGGCAGCTTACTCCACAGCGGGAGATAATTTATAACCATTTTGGCTGTCTGGCTTGGCAGAGATGGGCAACCTTGCCGCTCACCCCCATTCTGTGAATTCACAAGGGCATGAATTACAGCCTGGCTTACCGTAACTCTACATCTCAGGCCAAATGTAGGCCAAAAGGACCCTGGGCCTAGAGTTCTGAAACCCCCAAATCAGGAGGCAGCCCCTCTCATTGAGAGGTCCCAGAAACCATGCTGACATCCTCCCCAACAAAGCTGTAGATCTGGGGCAGCAGGGAGGGATGGGATGCGGGCAACGCGCACAGCCAGCTCTGGATGACAGCCCTCGGGTTCTGTCCCCATTCACTCAATTGACACGCATGGATTCCTGGTTCACTTGGGGCACAGGTGTGCCAGCCCTGAGCCAGGCAGTGGGATGCAGAAGGGATGAGGCACAGGCCCTGCTCTCCAGAAGACCTGGCCCCAGGATGCAAAAAGATGAGCTGCATCACAGGCTATCTCCTTCTCTCCTGCACTTGGGCAGGCCTCAGTCAGTGGGTGGGGAGTGGGGCTGCAGCCTGTGGTACCCAACTCAGGGCAGCATCCTTTCCAGAGGCCCAGAGCCCTCTGCCTGACCTTTCAGGCATGTGGGGACAGGATGGGCCCCCCTGGTCCGACCTCTGGATCAGCTGCACAGGCTCATCAGACAAGCCACCCACCCAGAGAACCCATGCGTGCACGCTGGGTGGGGGCGTCTCTCCCTGTGACCCCAACGACAGAGCCCAAGGCATGTTTTCCAGCTAAGAAGAGAGCTATGATGAAGCCTCTGCTCTGAAGCTGTGGACACGCTTTACCATCTTCAGGAGGAGTTGAGGTAAACTGGCCGGGCTGGCTCTGCCTGTCACATGGGGGCATCAGTGCAGACGCTGAGCCCAGGCCTCTTCAAGCAGGGATCTGGGGTGCCTTTGTGCACATCCGGCACCCGTCCCACCCACGCAGGAGGCTCCATCCCTGAGGACAGACTAATTGGTCTTAAGCAGTGTGACATTCAGATAATTTACATCCAGGGAGCAGAGGGCAGCTTACTCCACAGCGGGAGATAATTTATAACCATTTTGGCTGTCTGGCTTGGCAGAGATGGGCAACCTTGCCGCTCACCCCCATTCTGTGAATTCACAAGGGCATGAATTACAGCCTGGCTTACCGTAACTCTACATCTCAGGCCAAATGTAGGCCAAAAGGACCCTGGGCCTAGAGTTCTGAAACCCCCAAATCAGGAGGCAGCCCCTCTCATTGAGAGGTCCCAGAAACCATGCTGACATCCTCCCCAACAAAGCTGTAGATCTGGGGCAGCAGGGAGGGATGGGATGCGGGCAACGCGCACAGCCAGCTCTGGATGACAGCCCTCGGGTTCTGTCCCCATTCACTCAATTGACACGCATGGATTCCTGGTTCACTTGGGGCACAGGTGTGCCAGCCCTGAGCCAGGCAGTGGGATGCAGAAGGGATGAGGCACAGGCCCTGCTCTCCAGAAGACCTGGCCCCAGGATGCAAAAAGATGAGCTGCATCACAGGCTATCTCCTTCTCTCCTGCACTTGGGCAGGCCTCAGTCAGTGGGTGGGGAGTGGGGCTGCAGCCTGTGGTACCCAACTCAGGGCAGCATCCTTTCCAGAGGCCCAGAGCCCTCTGCCTGACCTTTCAGGCATGTGGGGACAGGATGGGCCCCCCTGGTCCGACCTCTGGATCAGCTGCACAGGCTCATCAGACAAGCCACCCACCCAGAGAACCCATGCGTGCACGCTGGGTGGGGGCGTCTCTCCCTGTGACCCCAACGACAGAGCCCAAGGCATGTTTTCCAGCTAAGAAGAGAGCTATGATGAAGCCTCTGCTCTGAAGCTGTGGACACGCTTTACCATCTTCAGGAGGAGTTGAGGTAAACTGGCCGGGCTGGCTCTGCCTGTCACATGGGGGCATCAGTGCAGACGCTGAGCCCAGGCCTCTTCAAGCAGGGATCTGGGGTGCCTTCTCTGGATCACATCCACCTGAGCAAATGGCCACGATCCTAGCCTTTAAAGGACTTAGAGTCAGTGGATCACAGGAAAGAGAGTGGAACTGAAAATAAATATGAAGGGAGGGACGAAAACTGGGGCTGCACCTGGGAACACCAGTGACAATGACATTTAAGATGCTGCCCCTGTTTTAGAAGAGATTCTTCTCCTGAATGGTGTCCCCACATTTCAGGCTGCGTTCTGGAGCTGCACACCACTCAGAGCTTTGAACACGCACCAGGGAGTGAAGGATCATCACCCCACACATCAGAAAGCAAACCTAAGAGCTGGAGAAGCAGGCTTGCCAAGGTCAGCAAGCTCCGTGGAGTTGATTGAGCTTTTAAGTGAAGTGGAGTGAGCATCCTGGGGACACTGTTTGCAGAAGTGGAGATTTAGTACTGCCAACAGCCGCGCCTTCTGCCTACAAGTCACTTAGACGCACGTGGCTCCAGAGGAGGGAGCTGGAGTGGTTAGTATGTATGGGGAAGGGGGATGGCAGTGGTGTTCTGGGGGTGTTGGGTATCACAGGTGTGTGTGAGTGGGAGGCTGAGTGTGTTGGCCCCTGGGTGACCCATGTGGAGACACGTGCTCCGCAGGTGAGCTTGAGCGAGGGTGCTGAATAGAGCCAGTCACGTCTGGCCGCTCTGTCTGCCTGGGCAGGTCATAAGCGAGTACAGGCTGAGCCATGTCTCTGGAGAGGCTGGTTCACCCTGATGACCTCTGCTCTGACCCAGACCACCCTGTGCGCTCTGGAAACCACTGTCTGCCCGGGGATGGAGTGACCTGGGCCACTCACTGGCCCTCTCCACATCACACCTGGCTCTTGGAGGCCCCATAGCCTTGGGGTGCACTGACCAATTCGTGCCAGTGCCCCTCTCTGGACCAGCTCTTGTGAGCAGGACGTGAGTGTGCCCTCCAGGACTGACCCCTCCCCATGCTCCACTGTGGTCTCTGTTGGCCCTTCCCTACCTGATCATTGCTGGGGTGTCAGACCCTTTCTCCTGTTCCAGTGTTTTCTGGGTTCCCAGTAGCTTTGGTTCTTTGGAGAGTGGGATAACATGAGCTGAATGGAGTCGAGGGCTGCTCCCCAGTAGACTCTCAGTTCCTTTGATCGAGGGCTGGGGTCAGGGAAGCCTGGAGAGGTCTCCACCAGTCGTCCAGCCCAGACCCTCTCCCAAGCCCAAGATCATGCACCCGGCTGCTGGTCTGACATCTCTCCATGTTGTCCCTCAGGCTCCTGCCTCGTCATGGCCCAAGTGAACTTGCCTTCAAGACGGCCCCTTCTTTCACATCCCAACCCCAGCCAGTGTCCTGTCCGCCAACACCTCCCACTTCCCAACCACACACCTGACGAGGGCCTCCTCACTCTATCATCCCCAGCCCATCAGTCCTGGCTCAGGCCACTCCTGCCTCCTAAGTGTCTCCTTATTTCTTTGTGTGAAATTAACTTTAATTGGAGTAAGTTACTCTACTATGTTGTGCTACTTTCTGCTATACAGCAAAGTGAATCAGTTATACGTATGCTCATAGTCCCTCTTTTGTGGATTTCCTTCCTATTTAGGTCACCACAGAGCACTGAGGAGAGTTCCTTGTGCTCTACAGCAGGTTCTCCTTAGTTCTTTATTTTATACATCATAGTATATATATGGCAACCCGAATCTCCCATTTCATCCCACTTCCTCTACCCTGTATGGTAACCGTAAGTTTGTTTTCTACATCTGCGGCTCTATTTCTGCTTTGCAAATAAGTTCACCTGTATCATTTTTCTAGACTCTACATACAGATCAATAATATATGATTGTTGTTTTTTTCTGTCTGACTTCACTTACTATGACAGCCTCTAGGTCCATCCATGTTGCTGCACACCTGCCTCCTACGTGTTTCTTGATGGCACCAGTTTCCCCTGCTCCTACTGTCTCCACTCTACTTCAAGGAAACCATTAACATGACTTGGATGACCACTTGGTCCTGGTTAGCCCATGGCTTCAATCTTGCTCCAACCAAGCCCCTCTGCTCAGCATCGAGGACCCCCACTGTCCTCGAGGGAGAGCCAATCCGTTTCTCTTGGCCTGAAGTGCCCTCCTTGCCTGGTCTGGCCCCTTCTTCAGCCTCATCTCTTCCCATGTACACACCCACTCCAGGGACCTTGGGCCACCTTCAGTATCTCAAACCAGACTGGTGCCACCCCTGGTCCCCAGCACCGCAGCCACACCACGCTCCATCTTGGCAAACTCCTCATCACCTTTAGGTCATAGCTGGTGCACAGCTTCCCCTGCATATCACTGCCCGGACTGGCCTGCCTGGGTCCAGTCTTCTGTGTGTCCTCAGAGTGCCGTGGACATGCCCTTCAGAGTGTTTAGAGTCTCCGCTTCCTCTGCTTGCCCATCATGGCCCTCCAGGCATGGCCTGAGAACCAGTGGAGGTCCTGGTACATGATTAGCATTCAGCAAACACATGCCAAAGAAATGAAGGAGTGGCCAGATGAACAGGCAAGTGACTTTTGTCCAGAGTCCCTCCTACTGAGACACACAGGGCCTCTAAGTTTCCTTCTGACCCAGGACACCAAGAAGAGCTGGTTGGTTAGCCAAACGTGGCTTTTTCATGCCCACAGGTCTTCCTTCCCCTCCACCTGGAATCTGCCTCCAGTCAAACCCGCCTCCTTCACAGGAGCAGGGACAGGAGAAGAGGAACGAGAACACTGATGACTAGGCAAGAGCATGGCTTTTTAGTATATATATGGCAACCCGAATCTCCCATTTCATCCCACTTCCTCTACCCTGTATGGTAACCGTAAGTTTGTTTTCTACATCTGCGGCTCTATTTCTGCTTTGCAAATAAGTTCACCTGTATCATTTTCTAGACTCTACATACAGATCAATAATATATGATTGTTGTTTTTTTCTGTCTGACTTCACTTACTATGACAGCCTCTAGGTCCATCCATGTTGCTGCACACCTGCCTCCTACGTGTTTCTTGATGGCACCAGTTTCCCCTGCTCCTACTGTCTCCACTCTACTTCAAGGAAACCATTAACATGACTTGGATGACCACTTGGTCCTGGTTAGCCCATGGCTTCAATCTTGCTCCAACCAAGCCCCTCTGCTCAGCATCGAGGACCCCCACTGTCCTCGAGGGAGAGCCAATCCGTTTCTCTTGGCCTGAAGTGCCCTCCTTGCCTGGTCTGGCCCCTTCTTCAGCCTCATCTCTTCCCATGTACACACCCACTCCAGGGACCTTGGGCCACCTTCAGTATCTCAAACCAGACTGGTGCCACCCCTGGTCCCCAGCACCGCAGCCACACCACGCTCCATCTTGGCAAACTCCTCATCACCTTTAGGTCATAGCTGGTGCACAGCTTCCCCTGCATATCACTGCCCGGACTGGCCTGCCTGGGTCCAGTCTTCTGTGTGTCCTCAGAGTGCCGTGGACATGCCCTTCAGAGTGTTTAGAGTCTCCGCTTCCTCTGCTTGCCCATCATGGCCCTCCAGGCATGGCCTGAGAACCAGTGGAGGTCCTGGTACATGATTAGCATTCAGCAAACACATGCCAAAGAAATGAAGGAGTGGCCAGATGAACAGGCAAGTGACTTTTGTCCAGAGTCCCTCCTACTGAGACACACAGGGCCTCTAAGTTTCCTTCTGACCCAGGACACCAAGAAGAGCTGGTTGGTTAGCCAAACGTGGCTTTTTCATGCCCACAGGTCTTCCTTCCCCTCCACCTGGAATCTGCCTCCAGTCAAACCCGCCTCCTTCACAGGAGCAGGGACAGGAGAAGAGGAACGAGAACACTGATGACTAGGCAAGAGCATGGGGTGCTCTGGCTGCAGCCCTGGGTCTGCTGTCTCCCTCCCCATCTTACCTGATGGGGAGCGAGCTCTGCTCTGGGCCTGGAAGGATGGGGACTGGGTTCAGACTGGCTGGACCGTCCTTCCTTCCAGCCATGTCTTTCACTTCATACCTTCCTTGAGGTGTGCTCACAGGCCAGGCAGGAGGGCTGACTGTGCCTGTATCACAGTGCTCCTGCTCGGCTGTGTGTACGGCAGAGCAGTGTCCACTGGGAATTTCTCTCTCCCCTCCCTGAGCCACGTCTCCACACGGATGTGAAGGGATCAATCGTCTCTGTCCCCTGAGCTGCAAGCTTCACTGACCTTGGACGGCACCTCCCCTGGTCGACAGGAGAAGTGCCCTGGGTAGCCAGGAAATTCTCTTTGGTTTTAATGGGTCAGATTCCCAAGACAGGGCTCATTTCAGCAGCACATATACTAAAATTGGGACGACACAGAGAAGATTAGCATGGCTCTTGTGCAAGGACGACATGCAAACTTGTGAAGCATTCCATAGTTTTAGTTCAAGAGGGAGGAAACACATGTATACCTATGGCTGATTCATGTTGATATTTGGCAGTAAACAACAGAACTCTGTTAAAAAAAAAAAAAAGAGGGGCTTCCCTGGTGGCTTAGTGGTAAAGAATCTGCCTCCTAATGCAGGAGACACAGGTTTGAATCCTGGTCTGGGAAGATCCCACATGCCACGTGGCAACCTAGCCCTTGGGCTACAACTATTGAGCCTGTGCCTCTAGAGCCTGGGAACAGCAATGATTGAGCCCTCATAAGGCAACTACTCAAGCCCACTTACCCTAGAGCTCGTGCTCAGCAACCAGAGAAACCACTGCAGTGAGATGTCTGTGTACCGCAACTAGAGAAAAGCCCAAGCAGCAATGAAAACCCAGCACAGCCAATAAATAAATAAATGAAATTATTTACAAAAAAAAAAGAAAAAAGATTCCCAAGATCTCCATGTATGTGCTGAGTGTGGGGTCCATGGAAGCTTCTGGGAGTTCAGCCTCCTTACAGAGGAAACACCTCCAGGGCCTCGATGCCAGGAAAACCACGGGGCCCTCGGTGGACTCCCCTCTCCCTGGGAGCACTGGTAGTGGGTGGTAGAGGGCACCTGTGAAACGGCGGTAATGGATAGAGAAATGATTCTACTTCACTGCAGGAGCTTTCATATTTCATAATGACCATTATAAACCTGTTCTCTGCACACTGCTAATAAATACCTCAGCCCACACCAGATTTTCTGGTATCTCTAAAGACACCAGGAAAAGGCAGGGGAGCCATAAAAGAAACATAAAAATACAGTTGCAGATGAGCCTAAAACTCATTTTGTTGAAGCTTAATTGATGGGAAAAGCTTCTGGCTCCAGAGAACTTAAAGGTCCATCACGCAGATATTTGATTAAGCATCTCCCTATCACAGACCGCACGGCATTGGAAATGGTTAGGCAGTAATTGCAAATACATTAATAAAATGATGATGTGGGTTTGTTTGGGACATAAAATAGGAATAAAATAATTCACTCAGATAACTCAACAAAAAATGTACCGTCTGCCCCTGTGCAGCTGGGAGCAAGGCTTGTTTGGGTCTTGGTCTCACCAGCCCTCTTCAGATGAGGGCCAGGCCTCTGCTTTTAAGAGCTCCTGGGGGTAGATGGAAGCATGGTCAGGCTCCTGAACCACTGTGTGCATCCAGGTATGTGCTACCCTTGAAGGGCCTCTGAAGTTACTGTCCAGGGAACCACCAGCCCGTTGATGTTCCTTTCGCCGAGCCAGGGAGAGCCAGCCACACTCTGATGAGGGCACCTTCAGCTGTCGTCTCTCTCCTGAAGTACTACAAGGGAACGTAGAAAATGTGTGCAAGAACGCGATCATATTTGCACCAGGAAAGGAGTAGGTCAAGGCTGCACATGATCACTTTACTTATTTAACTTATATGCAGAGTATATCATGCAAAATTCTGGGCTGGATGTCTCACAAGCTGGAATCAAGGTTGCTGGGAGAAATATCAACAACCTCAGATATGCAGATGATACTAGGCTAATGGCAAAAACCAAAGAGGTACTAAAGGGCCTCTTGATGACAGTGAAAGAGGAGAGTGAAAAAGCTGACTTAAAACTCAACATTCCAAAAGCTAAGATCATAGAATCTGATCCTATCACTTCACGGAAAATAGATGGGGATAAAGTGGAAGCAGTCACAGATTATATTTTCTTGGGCTCCAAAATCACTGAGGATGGTGACTGCAACCATGATATGAAAATATGCTTGCTCCTTGGAAGAAAAGCTATGACAAAACTAGACTGCATATTAAAAAGCAGACACATTGCTTTGCTGACAAGTAGTCCATATAGTCAAAGGTAAGCTTTTTTCAGTAGTCACATATGGATGTGAGAGTTGGACCATAAAGAAAGCTGACTGCTGAAGAACTGATGCTTTCAAATTGTGGTGCTGTACAAGACTCTTGAGAGTTCCTTGGACTGCAAGGAGATCAGACCAGTCAAACCTAAAGGAAATCAACCCTGAATATTCATTGGAAGGACTGATGCTGAAGCTGAAGCTCCAATACTTTGGCCACCTTATGCGAAGAGACAACTCATTGGAAAAGATCCTGATGTTGGGAAAGACTGAGGGCAAGAGGAGCAGGGGAGACAGATGATAAGATGGTTAGATAGTATGACTGACTTAACCAATATGAGTCTGAACAAACTGGGAGGTACTGAAGGACATGGACACTGGCGTGTTGTAGTTCATGGGGTCACAAAAAGTTGGACATGACTTAGTGTCTGAACAACAATGTCAATAACTTAAGATCTAAGCCAAAGTCAAGATGACTAAAAGATGATTACCCCTTACCACGAGCTGACTTCCTACCAGACATTAGGCAGACTCGGTCACGAATTCCCAGAACACATCCAAAGAAAGTCCACTAGCCTCATCTGGTGGTCCCAGGACTCTCTGTCGAGCTGCAGTGTGAATGTGTGTGTGTACATGTGTGTGAAGAGAAGAGAGGGGTGAGAGAAGTGTAATGGAGACCTTTTCGGGAGGAGCACTTCTTATCTTCCCTGTTCTTATCTACAAATGAAGCACATTCAGCTACCAACATCTTTGCACAAACTCCAGATCCCATCAGCCCTCTGGACCACTGCTCCCAGTGCCCTGCTTGGACCCCATCTGTTCCTCCAGGTCCATCCTGAAGCTGTCTTCCTTTAGGAAACCCTAGGTGTGGATCCTTGATGTGCCATTTATAAGCTGTGTGACCTTAGGTATAAGTCACTCTCCCTCTCTGAACTTTATTCACAAAGCAAGAACAGTACAAGTACCTAAATTATTGACACATCAGAGGTCTCCAGTGCATTGTTGTCTACGCCCCCCATCGCCCCAGGCCCACAAGAGCGCAATCACCTGCCCCAGGTGCCTGAGAGTGCCTGGCACCTGCTCTAGCACTGCCTCTCAGGCACCCACGGCTTCCTGGGGGACTTCCTCAAGGCCCAGGTCACCTCCTTTCTGGCTCTGGGAGCTCACACAGTGCTGTCATGGAGTGGGGTTGATAGGGAGCTGGGACCAGATGACAAGGGGACAGGAAGGAGAGCCAGGAAGGACTGCACTCGGGAAGGCAGGGCTGGAGAGGCTGAGGCAGCATCACTCAAGGCTCAGGGACCGGCAGGCAGGGGACTAGAGGGCAAAAGGTGCTGGACCCTCACATGCTCAGAGAGTGGCAGGAGGAGGAGTTGAGGAGAGGTTGAGGGTCAGGGTGGCACAGGGAAGGGGCAGGACAAAGACAGCTCAGAGCCAGAGAAAACACGACCGTGTTTTCCTTAGAGGAAGGCACCCAGGCAAGAAAAGCGTGGAAACCCCGTGTAATTCATCCCCGAATGAGCAGTTTCATCCATCTTCCGCTTACTGATACTTCAGCTGCTGACTTGCTCACTTGCTATAGTAGCTGAGGAAGGATCAACATCTGGAGTCGGTTTCTGCCTCTGGGCTCTGGCGGGGCCAGGCGTCTCAGTGCGTCCAGGTGCTCAGGAACCACGCAATCTTTACGGAAGGCTGTGCAGGATGTCTGGGTGAGCTGCAGGTACATGGGGCCTCTGTGCTTTCTTGACACATGTGTGCACACATACAGGATGAGAGAACGCAGTGATACACAGATGCCATGTGTGCACCCTGGTCAGTGGGGACAGGAACATCATGGGTGGCCCTCCAACAGCCTCAAACCAGGAGCAGGTGGGACGTCAGGCAGGGCTGCTCAGGGCAGGGATGAGGGGCAGCTAAGGGGGCCCCAGAGCTGCGCAGACCTGTTGCTTCATGAGCATCTGTCTGAGCAGGTCCTTGGAGACTTGCATGTGTATCCGATTTCAGTCCCCTCCTGAGCTGAGGGTAATGGGAGGGCTCGGCCTATGACCCAGAAAACTGTTCTTTTCCCCGAGTCTGGATCTGTACCTCATTGAGGTATTTTCCCCTCACTGACCACAGGGGAGAGGAGAAGAGAGAGAGACCAGGCAGGGTGGCTGAGTCTCACCTTCTCCATACTGTGACTCACTTGTTTGTAAAATTATGAAGAGCCCAAGGCACAGGGCAAACTTCTGTTCAATGCAAATAACTAAGTGGTACGCCTGAAAGTTTGTTTCATGGGGATGATGAGAAAATTTTGAAAATGGAAAAAAGAATCACTAGTAATTCTTGAGCCTCTAATAGCCAGGCTGCCTCTTTTCCGCACAACTCTTGCTTCCATTGGCTCATGGATCTTTTTACTGCAAGGGGAGTCACTTCCCCAAGTCCCTGGAACACCCCAGTGCTTATCAGAATGACTGTGGGGGTTGGGGGCTACTCTTCCTTCTGGGAGAAATAGGCACAAAGACAGCTCAGAGCCAGAGAAAACACGACCGTGTTTTCCTTAGAGGAAGGCACCCAGGCAAGAAAAGCGTGGAAACCCCGTGTAATTCATCCCCGAATGAGCAGTTTCATCCATCTTCCGCTTACTGATACTTCAGCTGCTGACTTGCTCACTTGCTATAGTAGCTGAGGAAGGATCAACATCTGGAGTCGGTTTCTGCCTCTGGGCTCTGGCGGGGCCAGGCGTCTCAGTGCGTCCAGGTGCTCAGGAACCACGCAATCTTTACGGAAGGCTGTGCAGGATGTCTGGGTGAGCTGCAGGTACATGGGGCCTCTGTGCTTTCTTGACACATGTGTGCACACATACAGGATGAGAGAACGCAGTGATACACAGATGCCATGTGTGCACCCTGGTCAGTGGGGACAGGAACATCATGGGTGGACCTCCAACAGCCTCAAACCAGGAGCAGGTGGGACGTCAGGCAGGGCTGCTCAGGGCAGGGATGAGGGGCAGCTAAGGGGGCCCCAGAGCTGCGCAGACCTGTTGCTTCATGAGCATCTGTCTGAGCAGGTCCTTGGAGACTTGCATGTGTATCCGATTTCAGTCCCCTCCTGAGCTGAGGGTAATGGGAGGGCTCGGCCTATGACCCAGAAAACTGTTCTTTTCCCCGAGTCTGGATCTGTACCTCATTGAGGTATTTTCCCCTCACTGACCACAGGGGAGAGGAGAAGAGAGAGAGACCAGGCAGGGTGGCTGAGTCTCACCTTCTCCATACTGTGACTCACTTGTTTGTAAAATTATGAAGAGCCCAAGGCACAGGGCAAACTTCTGTTCAATGCAAATAACTAAGTGGTACGCCTGAAAGTTTGTTTCATGGGGATGATGAGAAAATTTTGAAAATGGAAAAAAGAATCACTAGTAATTCTTGAGCCTCTAATAGCCAGGCTGCCTCTTTTCCGCACAACTCTTGCTTCCATTGGCTCATGGATCTTTTTACTGCAAGGGGAGTCACTTCCCCAAGTCCCTGGAACACCCCAGTGCTTATCAGAATGACTGTGGGGGTTGGGGGCTACTCTTCCTTCTGGGAGAAATAGGCCTGGGTGCACCTCTGCTAGCTCATCAGGATGAAGAATGCCCTTGTTATGTGTGTTACTATTATGTCTTATAATGAGGGCCCACCTGCCCGGGACAAATCTATTTTAATTAGCAAGAAGTAAAGCAGGGCATGGATTTACCTAGCAACTCTCAAAAAAAAGGGTTTATGGAGCCGGCCTCTGTGGGGAGGACAGAGAGAAGGCTAAGGCTGGCTTTGATGTGGAAGTTCTCCTCTGGGCCGCCAGCCACGCCAACAGAAGCCAGGATGCTCAGCACAGATGTGGAGACCGCCCATGGCCAGCTGCATCTGTGCTCCCTGGGAGGTCAGCCCAGGGCCACCTCTCTGTCCTGGGAACATCTGAGCAGCCTTGCAGCTTCACATGGAATGTGGGATACGGGGCCATTTTCAAACACTGTGTCATCCTTCTGAACCCTGGGTTTTGAGAATCTCAGATCTCAAATCACAGGAGTCAAAAATACACTTTGTGCTCAAACGGCTGAGCACATCTGAAAGAGGACTCTGACCCTAACTTGCGACATCAAGTTTTTATGACTGGGGCTGAATTTGACGATATTTGCTTTGCTGTGTTCAAAGCAGTAAGAGGCATTTTTATTAACGGCATGATTCCCATTTACTGGGTTTCTATTTACTCTGCAAGACCTAATTCTGTATTGTCATTCTGAGAGCAACACCACTGGAATTCAATCACTAGGATTGTGAATTTCCTCCAGCAACTTCTATTTAGTCAAGGCCAGGATCTCAGTGGGTGGTAATAAATATCAAAGTACAGGATGGTTGAGAAAGCAGAGTAAAAAACCTGAATCAAATATGATTATTGATCAACACACAACTGTCTTAATCATCTCTATGCTAATTCCAGAGATATACCTACCTAGTGGTTTTTTCATCACATAACTACATTGACATGTTTAGCTGAGGAAATACATGGAGCAATTTAAAATGGCAATCTCTGGAGAGCCACGAATAAATAAGAATACAGAAAAAGGCACAGAACAGAAAATGCAGCAAATTCCTGTAAGCATGAGCTAGCTGGTGACAGTCAGTTGGGTAGAAACTCTGCAGGTGTACAATATGGTAGTGACACTTTTGAAAGCATTCTGAAAGCTAAATACGCACCCCATAAAAACACAACCCCAAATGTTAACATGTTAAGATGCAGTTAGGCAGTCTGGTCTGCTAGTAGGGTGATGGATTATCCACGGCCTTCTGCTACAGCCCAGGAACTGCTAAGTCACAGAATGGAAAGATCAGTCCCTTAGAAAAAACTAGGCTATGTTCTGATATAGCAGAAACTCTGTTTCAAGCTCTCAACTAAATATGTGCAAGGGTTAAGCTCTTGTCCAGGGTTCTCTGAAGAAATAACAAGGGCTAAGTCATAACCCAGTGGCCCAGTGGCTCATGGACAGCATGCCTTGAGGGGCATTCGGGCTGAAAAACAGGACGAGGCACTGTGTGCTTTGGATGAACAAGCTCTTAGAGACATAGAGGCATAACTCAGTAAGAATTTCAATGAGGGCTTCCCCGGTGGCTCACTGGTAAAGAATCCACCTGTCAATGCAGGAGACATGGGTTCAATCCCTGGTCCCAAAAGATTCACATGCCACAGAGCAAAAGAAACCCGTATGTCACAACTATTGAGTCCGTGCTCTAGAGTCTACGTGCCACAACTATCGAATCTCAAGAGCCCTAGAACTCATCCTCAGCAACAAGGGAAGCTGCTACAGCTAGAGTAAAGCCCATGGAGCAATGCAGACCCAGCATAGTGCAAATAAAATAAATAAAAATAAAAAATCACTTCTAAAAACAATAAGAGCCTCAGTGAGCTAGATTCATGCCTCTTTCCACTCATAGAAAAGGACTAAAACAACTAACTTGAGATGCCCGTTCTTTGTGAGTAGCAATCATCTTTCCCAGAGATGCTTTCTCGACGGCATGTATTTCCCAGCCAAAAGTCACCAGCTGGCTTCTCCCTTACTTGTTTGAGCAGTTTCCTCAGACCTAACAGAGTGAATGGCTGTCTCTCAGCCTCTAGTTCTCAGTAGGATCCTGAATAAAACTTAAACTCACAAAACCAAAACAAAATGAAACCAAAGAGATCAGCTAGGCTGTCTTTCTTGCCTCTTCACTGCAGAAGAGATCCAATTCTGGATCCTTCCCTGTTACTTCTGATGTAAATAATCTGCACTGTTAATCTTTACCTTGTTGCATTCCGTAACTGTATGTACTAAGTGCCAGTTTCTAGTCACTGACTCTGTAAGTGAAAATGAGTAAAGAGCATTACGAATGTTCTGATCCATCACTCTGAGCAGAAAGACACAGGGACCCTCCCTCTGGGGAAGGAGGTGGCAGTCCCCTGACTCCCTTGTGCTGTTTAAAGGAAGCTGTTCCAGGCCTCGGTCAAAATAGTTCTGTTTCTTTACCTTTGAAGGAAGCCATGCTTAATATGGGACCACGTCTTTCTTGTTCAGCAATTTGTTTTACCCAGAATTTTTAACTGCTTTAACAATGTACTAAAAGGATTCTTTCTTTATCACTGAGGGTTAGCAGGTCTTAACCCGCTTTCTGGGAGATGGAATCTGCTTTGTTCTTGCAGACTTTCTTCTCAGAACCTTCTGACTTCCTCTTCTAACTTGACTCGATCATCTCCCAGGTCCCTTCCACAAGCGTCCCACCTGCCATGCTGCGTCCCTTTCATTACACACTTGGGTTAGTTCTGCTGTCTCTTGGACCAGCTCCTGTTATTAAACATCTTTTCTGCTTTACTGAATTACACCACTCCTCTCATCCTTCCTCCCTTTTTTTTAAATTAGGAAAGGAGGTAATTTTCTGTGTCCTGGCATGTCTGAAAGTGTCTGTATTTGGTATCCAGGGGCTCACAGACAAGCTGTCCTGCCCAGTCCTCCTGGACTTCCAATTCCTTGAGATCAGATCTGCCCCATATAGTTTCCTCTTTTCAGCCCTCAAGAGGACTTTGAATAAGACCATTATTAACTAATAAAAACAAAACCAAACAAAAACGTTCTTCTTGTTCATTAAGGGCCTACTCTGAGCCAGATGTTTTATAACTGATTCATTTCCATTCATCTTATTTCATTCCCCAAACCACCCTCGTTTTCCACTTTAGAGGCGAGGAAAAAGATGAAAGACTGTAGGACACCTGCTCCAGCTATACACGTGGGAAACGGCAGAGCCAGAAGAACACTGTTCTCGGCAGCCCCAGAGCCTTGCTTTTTCCAGCACTGCCTCCACGTTTGTTCGAGGCCAACAGATCAACCGTTGTAGTTTCCAGAAATCTACAGTCATCACCATCTGCCCTCACCTTCTCACCTCCGTGCTGTGTGGTTTGTAAATTCATAGTGTACAGAATTATATTCAAGCCTGGGCAGAGAAAGTCTTCTTTTGAGATGTATAGCTGTACAACAAAGGCTCCATTACAACGCAGCCAAGGAATCAGGCATGCCGGTAAGTAAAGAGCTCCCAGGGAGGACTTTCTAGGAAGAGCTGAGAGAGACCCCATGCCCTATAAAGGCTGTAAACCCCCCCTGGGGACTTCCTGTCCTCCAGAACAGGAGCAAAATTCTTCAGAACCTTCTGACTTCAAACTTTTTTCTGAGGGTTAGCAGGTCTTAACCCGCTTTCTGGGAGATGGAATCTGCTTTGTTCTTGCAGACTTTCTTCTCAGAACCTTCTGACTTCCTCTTCTAACTTGACTCGATCATCTCCCAGGTCCCTTCCACAAGCGTCCCACCTGCCATGCTGCGTCCCTTTCATTACACACTTGGGTTAGTTCTGCTGTCTCTTGGACCAGCTCCTGTTATTAAACATCTTTTCTGCTTTACTGAATTACACCACTCCTCTCATCCTTCCTCCCTTTTTTTTAAATTAGGAAAGGAGGTAATTTTCTGTGTCCTGGCATGTCTGAAAGTGTCTGTATTTGGTATCCAGGGGCTCACAGACAAGCTGTCCTGCCCAGTCCTCCTGGACTTCCAATTCCTTGAGATCAGATCTGCCCCATATAGTTTCCTCTTTTCAGCCCTCAAGAGGACTTTGAATAAGACCATTATTAACTAATAAAAACAAAACCAAACAAAAACGTTCTTCTTGTTCATTAAGGGCCTACTCTGAGCCAGATGTTTTATAACTGATTCATTTCCATTCATCTTATTTCATTCCCCAAACCACCCTCGTTTTCCACTTTAGAGGCGAGGAAAAAGATGAAAGACTGTAGGACACCTGCTCCAGCTATACACGTGGGAAACGGCAGAGCCAGAAGAACACTGTTCTCGGCAGCCCCAGAGCCTTGCTTTTTCCAGCACTGCCTCCACGTTTGTTCGAGGCCAACAGATCAACCGTTGTAGTTTCCAGAAATCTACAGTCATCACCATCTGCCCTCACCTTCTCACCTCCGTGCTGTGTGGTTTGTAAATTCATAGTGTACAGAATTATATTCAAGCCTGGGCAGAGAAAGTCTTCTTTTGAGATGTATAGCTGTACAACAAAGGCTCCATTACAACGCAGCCAAGGAATCAGGCATGCCGGTAAGTAAAGAGCTCCCAGGGAGGACTTTCTAGGAAGAGCTGAGAGAGACCCCTCCCATGAGCCACTTATAAACAGGACTCTGGGCTTCTAAGTCAGGCCTAACCACCCCCTGGGGACTTCCTGTCCTCCAGACACAGGGGAGCAAAAATACACGCCACATGCCACACAGCTGGGCTGGCTCCGACGGCCCAGGTCAGAGCTCTCATTGAAGTCGGAGCGGCACCATCACCTTCAGGTCCTGACTCAGAGCGCCTGGTCCCTGGTGGGCTGCCCACCAGCCTCCTAGAGCACCAGGTCTGATCTTGCCTTTTGTGCTAAGGTCCTGGATTTCCTGGAGAGAACCCGCCATCAAGAGGCCAAAAAATATCCAGAGCAGTCGGCCACCAACCCCACAGGAACAAACCCCGCAGATGTTCATCTCTGCTGCGGCACTCCCGAACCACGGTCCCAGGGACTTCCTGCGCAATGACAAGCAACACCTTGTGGACCTAAGAGCTAATGCGGGGAACGAAGGAGGGACTAGAGGGATTTATGGACTTGCAGCTCCTGAAAACAACTCCCATGGTCATGTAAATGCCCTAAGATCTGTTCATGCACTGAGTTACTAAGAATCGCAGCAGCCTTGGGAGGCATCATCCCCATCTTACAGATTAGCAAACTGAGGCTTGGCAGTGAGTAGACTGGGTCAAATTCCTCTAAGGGTATACAAGAATAGCATAGGAAATTAATTTTCTCTAATTCAATTCCTAAATTAAAATCACACTTTGGGGCTTCCCTGGTGGTCCAGTAGGTAAGGACACCGCCTTGCAGTGCAAGAGGCGCCGGTTCGATACCAATTACCAATTACCGAGCCGGAGCTCTGGAGCACATGCGCCCAGAGCCGGTGCTTTGCGACAACAGAGGCCGCCGCGATGGGAGGCCCACATGGGCCAAAGAACAAAAAAGGATGAAAATAGATAAATGAAAGACCAATAGAAGTGGCCTGCCTGCCCTCCTCCATCCCCAACCCGCCCCCCTAAAAAAATAAAAATTAAAAAAAATGACTTTAAAAAAAAAAATCACACTTTGATCCAGAAAGTTGCCCTAGGTGCCTTCGGAAGTCTAACAGCTGTTTGACAGAGAAAACATTGCTCCAGAAGGACCTAAGGTGGGTTCAGCTCCCTAATGTGGGCTGAGGCTTGAGCTGAGCCTGGTCAAGCTTGCCGGTTCCTCTTTGCTGGTCTCAAATCTTCCCTGTCGCATCCCTCCCCTGGGGCTGCGAAGGCACAGCTTCAGCTGCACCAGCATTCCAGGTCTCTTTTCAACATATCCTTCTCATGGGACCTGAACCCCTTCAGAAGGCCTATCCCCCATCCGGCCGGCAAAGAGAGGACATGCTGAGACAGGCGAAAGAGGGCTGAGGTGCAGACCAGCCTTCAGTTGCAAAGCTCCTTTTCCTTTCAAAACTCTGCCACCTGGGGCAAAAACCCCACCGGGTCTGAAGATTTCCCAGAAGAAAGCAGGCAAGGGTAGTTCCTGGGGCTAGGCAGTGAGAGCTAATAAGAAGCGGCCAGTAGCTGAAATACCATTCCATGTCAGCTGTCCAGTGGCCCTCTTGCCACGTCCACCCCTTCCCCTTCACCCCGCCTCCCACACTGCCCTCCGCAGCCCACTCTACTCTATGAAGGCGCGGAACGTGAAATCACCAAGCCCGAAGATGGAAGATGGAATGTGTTAGCTGCAGCTAGAGACAGCAATGAATTTTACAAATAGCTTTCTAGAAGCCCTCATTCAAGTTCACAAATCAGGCCCATAACAACCCCAATTCTACATTCTTGCAGATAGAGAAGACCAGCTTCTCATTTCTGGTGAGACCATTTATCTTGGGCCTAATCTTGTTCACACCCTGTGGGAGGCTCTAACTGATCCTGAATTTCCCTCAAATTGCACTGGAGAGAGACCCTTCTTCACCTCTGAAAGGGCCTCAGCTGGAATTCCTGCTTGAATGCAGGAACCATGGGGTCTCATAGCCGGTAAGGATGGGGAGGCCAGGAAGTTCAACTCCGCCCTCAAGAACAGGAGCCCAAGGCTGGGTCTTACCCAAAGCCATGGCCAGGGAAGCAGGACAGCCTTTCAAAATGATAGCTGGTGCTTTTTCATGTTCAGCAAATTATTTTTTCTCCTATGTTCTTTAACCATTGAAACTAGACCTGAGACTGAGCTTTATAAGGTCTCCGGGGAGGGAGTGGAGCACAAAGCACAAAGGTGTCAGATTCTTGGCTCCTGAAGCCAAGACAGTTTTCTGAAAACTAAGGCTTTCCATTTGCAGAAGACAGGCTTTCTGAAAAATAAGTTATTTCCAAAGCTCTCAAAGCTTGACTTCTAATAGCAAGAAATAGAGCTATGGAGTCCATAAAATGTGGCACATAAGCAGCAGAGCTGTAGAGGTATGTGGGAATGTAAGGCTTATGCTCCTTCGCAGGAAGAAATCGGGTCACTGGGCTGGAAGGTGTGGGGAGACAGACAGGGTCTTGAGATCAGTAAAGACTGTCCTTGGGGTCCCTTTTCTAGAGTGTCTATGGCCCCTTTCCTTGGAGGAGATGATCAAAACCCTGTAAAGGCTGGTGGGCGTCCCAGAAGAGAGGAGGGCTGTGCCGGGGAGAGGGCTGCAGGTCTGCTGGATTAGACAGGCCCTGAGTTAACCAGGAATGGGGGGGCAGAGGACTGCGGGGTGTCCCTCAGGGTGTGTCTGTGGGCAGCAGCAGGACCCTCTCAGATTGGGGACCCCGCCTTGCTTCCCATGACTCTGGAGTCCCATAGATCCGAACTCACTTAGGGAGGAATCAGCCACTGATCGGTGTCTTCCACTGAAAGGTGGGGACAGGAGCAGTGCTGACCTCATGGGGTGGGCCTGAGGTCTAAGTGAGATGATGCCTGCGACATCCTTAGCATGGAGCCTGCCTCAGAGAAACCGCCTGAGAACATCGCGGCCCTTATTATTGTTGCTAACCACGCCACACTGGCTTTGAAATCAACTCGCTTAAACAAGCAGAACCAGGGAACTCCTGCAAGCAGACTAATTAAGACATCTAAGTCATCATCATCTTTTCAATAACTGCCAGTGAGAGCCAGGCCACAAGGGCTTGTGGGGCTTGTAATCATATTCAGTGAAAACTCAGAATCATTCTCTCAAGTTCACAGGCCAACAATGAGATGCATCTTGTGACAACTTCACTTCTCTTTGCAGAGGACAGGCTGGGGTGTAGCGCCTGCCTCTGTGTGAGAATCACAAACCCAGAGAGGAGCTCTGGGTAGTCCTGAGGGGAGAAGGAACAACACTCTTCTCATTGCTAGAAAATTGCGCACAAGGCCACGCCTCCTCTTGGAAGCCTGTGTGTACATGTGTGTGTTTGTGTGTATGTGCATGCATGTGTCTCTGTGGGTTTCTCTGTGCTCCTCCTCCTCCCTGCGGCTACAGCTCTCTAAGGAGCTTCAAACAGGACAGAAACCCCTGACCAACAGGAAACAACCTCACTGCACCAAAGAAACTAAGAACAAAGCCAGCACGGCTCAGCACTTTGAGCTCTAAGGCTGCGATGCCGACCGCGAGTGGTTGTACCACAAAAGATCCACTTTACGGGGTGGACTGTGTTTTGCTCATCCCTGGAGAGAGTGTCACACATCTCAAGGGTGACAGTTATTGGAAGCATTGAAGGAGGGCCCTCGGGGCCAGTGCAGCTGTGCTGGGCCCATAGTCTGCCTTTCTTGGCCCCCTGCCCAGTGAAGACTCCGTGAACATAGGAGGGTCTTCCCTCCAGGCCCTCATTCTCAGGCT
Organism: Tragulus kanchil; assembly: GCA_022376925.1. Classification (NCBI taxonomy): domain Eukaryota; kingdom Metazoa; phylum Chordata; class Mammalia; order Artiodactyla; family Tragulidae; genus Tragulus; species Tragulus kanchil. The sequence continues at coordinate 46,188,158 of JAIOJX010000029.1, read as the reverse complement.
TGACCACCTCCGTGAGTTTTCCCCTACACCCCTCTTTCTCAAGGCTTCTCCCAAGGTGTGGGTTCCTGTTTCACTGATGCCATCAACAGTGCTTCAGCATCAGGGGACTTCCCTGGCGGGCCGGTGGCTAAGCCCACTCCAATGCAAGGGGCCAGCTTCAATCCATGGTCAGGGGACTGGACCCCAAACACTGCAACTAACAGTTTGCATGCTGCAACTAAAGATCCCACCTGTCGCAGCAAAGATGGGAGGTTCCATGTGCCACAACTAAGACCTGGTACAACCAAATGAATAAATATGCAAAAAACAAAAAAAAGCTCTTCAACATCAGTTAAGATTAAATTTGCTACAGCGGAAACTAACACAATATTGTAAATCAACTAAACTTCAATAAAAGTTTCAATACAGACTAACTGTGCTGTGATGAACCTCCAAAGGGTGACTTACATTTAAGTTTTTGTCATCTATGTCACGTACAAGAATCCAGAGGTAGGAAGAGTTGGGGTGGGGTGTCTCCTTGTCAAAGACCTGGAGCCACCCCATTTCACTCTCCCTATCCCTCTGATGCAGCCCTTGGCTTCACGGTTTCAGATTGAGCTAGAGCCTCAGCCAAAATATCCTCCTTCCCGGCAGCAGTATGGGCGGAGGGAGGGCACGTCCCCTCGACTTCAGCCTGCTTTCCGGAAATCTCACACAGCCTTTCTGCTTCATCTGTTTGGGTGGAACTTATCTGCACAGCCAACTGAGTGATGAGGAAGGCTGGGAACATCGTCGTTTGTCTGAATGGCAACGTGTCCAAGGAACTATGAGACCTGTTATTGAAGAAGGAGGTGGGGAGAAGATATGGGAAGGAAACTAGCATTATCTGCCCTGTGTGAATTTTTTATCTGGTGAGCAAAGCAGATTTCCCCACACCCCACCCCTTGCTGCACTGCCACTCCCCATCTCCAAGGCTACCTTGCAGTTTCTAGTACTATTCCATTGTGTTCTAGCGTCTATTGTCATCTGCCAGACCAAGGGCTTCTCCTTTGTAGAGGATACATCTTTTATCTCTGGTGGCTCCTTCTCATTGTCTCTGGGGTCTACAGTTTTATCACCTCCGTGAGTTTTCCCCTACACCCCTCTTTCTCAAGGCTTCTCCCAAGGTGTGGGTTCCTGTTTCACTGATGCCATCAACAGTGCTTCAGCATCAGGGACTTCCCTGGCGGGCCGGTGGCTAAGCCCACTCCAATGCAAGGGGCCAGCTTCAATCCATGGTCAGGGGACTGGACCCCAAACACTGCAACTAACAGTTTGCATGCTGCAACTAAAGATCCCACCTGTCGCAGCAAAGATGGGAGGTTCCATGTGCCACAACTAAGACCTGGTACAACCAAATGAATAAATATGCAAAAAACAAAAAAAAGCTCTTCAACATCAGTTAAGATTAAATTTGCTACAGCGGAAACTAACACAATATTGTAAATCAACTAAACTTCAATAAAAGTTTCAATACAGACTAACTGTGCTGTGATGAACCTCCAAAGGGTGACTTACATTTAAGTTTTTGTCATCTATGTCACGTACAAGAATCCAGAGGTAGGAAGAGTTGGGGTGGGGTGTCTCCTTGTCAAAGACCTGGAGCCACCCCATTTCACTCTCCCTATCCCTCTGATGCAGCCCTTGGCTTCACGGTTTCAGATTGAGCTAGAGCCTCAGCCAAAATATCCTCCTTCCCGGCAGCAGTATGGGCGGAGGGAGGGCACGTCCCCTCGACTTCAGCCTGCTTTCCGGAAATCTCACACAGCCTTTCTGCTTCATCTGTTTGGGTGGAACTTATCTGCACAGCCAACTGAGTGATGAGGAAGGCTGGGAACATCGTCGTTTGTCTGAATGGCAACGTGTCCAAGGAACTATGAGACCTGTTATTGAAGAAGGAGGTGGGGAGAAGATATGGGAAGGAAACTAGCATTATCTGCCCTGTGTGAATTTTTTTTATCTGGTGAGCAAAGCAGATTTCCCCACACCCCACCCCTTGCTGCACTGCCACTCCCCATCTCCAAGGCTACCTTGCAGTTTCTAGTACTATTCCATTGTGTTCTAGCGTCTATTGTCATCTGCCAGACCAAGGGCTTCTCCTTTGTAGAGGATACATCTTTTTATCTCTGGTGGCTCCTTCTCATTGTCTCTGGGGGTCTACAGTTTTATCATTATTTATTTAATCTTGGATCTACTTTTATTATCTTGACTGAACTTTCTGTACTTTCCCAATCTGAAGATTCAAGCATTTCTTCAGTCCTGGAAAACACCCTGTCTCTTTCCTCCAACATGGCTTTTCTTTCATGCTTGCTATTTTCACCTTTTATAACTCTCCTTAGATGTATATTAGATTGCTTTATTCTGTCATTTATATTTTAGCTGTTTTTTCTGATTTTCCTTATCTCTTTATGCTACATGGCAAGTCATTTCTTCAACTGTCTTCCAAGTCCTTAATTCTTTCTTCAGCTGTCTAAACTACATTTTAAATTCTGAGTCATAGTGGCAATTACAAATTTTTTTCCTACTAGCTCTGTTTGCCTCTTTTTAGAGTATTTAGTTCTTTCAGGATGATCTAATCTTTCTTATATCTTTAAATATTGAATATACTCTAAAAAGCTATATGCTACATATGTTACATAAGACCATAATTTAAAGAGCCCAATGGTTACTTAAGGCACTTTATGAAATCAGCAAGCCTTTGTCCCTTCCTTTCATTTCCCTTCCCTAGCAGCAATCCCTTTTAGCATTTTTACTTGGTTATTTTGGCATTGACCTAAAAAACTCAAATTCTTCTTTTTTTGTGTTAGGCATTATTCCATTAAGTTTCCAGGATGAAAGATGAGCATCTAGCTGTTTTTTGCATAATTCTTCCCCCTGTCCTCACTATAGACAGGCAACCTCCTATCCACCCTTCCTCAGTAGAAACATATTTCAGCTAGCTCAATGCCTGGTCAAAGCCATGAGGTGCACCGTGATGGCACTCTGGTCCATGGGAGGAGTTGCTCCCATGTTTTTTTTTCTAGAAAAAAATTTTTTTTAACTCTAGAGATAATTTCTGGTGACTCTGGAGAAAATGGTGACAATCAAGCCCTCTGTAGAAGAGAAAAGAGGAGGTTTTCTAGAGGTGGGCTGAAGCCAGACTGCCTCCCCAGCGTAAAGGGCTCATGAAGCCACGTCCAAAAAGCATGGGCCCCCCGTGTTTCTCTTTTTTGGCTAGGTGGCTCCTTCTCATTGTCTCTGGGGGTCTACAGTTTTATCATTATTTATTTAATCTTGGATCTACTTTTATTATCTTGACTGAACTTTCTGTACTTTCCCAATCTGAAGATTCAAGCATTTCTTCAGTCCTGGAAAACACCCTGTCTCTTTCCTCCAACATGGCTTTTCTTTCATGCTTGCTATTTTCACCTTTTATAACTCTCCTTAGATGTATATTAGATTGCTTTATTCTGTCATTTATATTTTAGCTGTTTTTTCTGATTTTCCTTATCTCTTTATGCTACATGGCAAGTCATTTCTTCAACTGTCTTCCAAGTCCTTAATTCTTTCTTCAGCTGTCTAAACTACATTTTAAATTCTGAGTCATAGTGGCAATTACAAATTTTTTTCCTACTAGCTCTGTTTGCCTCTTTTTAGAGTATTTAGTTCTTTCAGGATGATCTAATCTTTCTTATATCTTTAAATATTGAATATACTCTAAAAAGCTATATGCTACATATGTTACATAAGACCATAATTTAAAGAGCCCAATGGTTACTTAAGGCACTTTATGAAATCAGCAAGCCTTTGTCCCTTCCTTTCATTTCCCTTCCCTAGCAGCAATCCCTTTTAGCATTTTTACTTGGTTATTTTGGCATTGACCTAAAAAACTCAAATTCTTCTTTTTTTGTGTTAGGCATTATTCCATTAAGTTTCCAGGATGAAAGATGAGCATCTAGCTGTTTTTTGCATAATTCTTCCCCCTGTCCTCACTATAGACAGGCAACCTCCTATCCACCCTTCCTCAGTAGAAACATATTTCAGCTAGCTCAATGCCTGGTCAAAGCCATGAGGTGCACCGTGATGGCACTCTGGTCCATGGGAGGAGTTGCTCCCATGTTTTTTTTTCTAGAAAAAAATTTTTTTTAACTCTAGAGATAATTTCTGGTGACTCTGGAGAAAATGGTGACAATCAAGCCCTCTGTAGAAGAGAAAAGAGGAGGTTTTCTAGAGGTGGGCTGAAGCCAGACTGCCTCCCCAGCGTAAAGGGCGCATGAAAAGTCCCTTCTACGTCCAAAAAGAAGGCATGGCTGTGCTCCCGCCCCTCTGGGGTTTGGTGGGGGGTGTGGGGGGATGCTTTCTCAGAGGGCAACCACACAGTGAGAATGGGGGTACTGCACAGACACTTGGGATGGCCAGTAGCTGATAGTCGGGGGTGGGGCAGCTGGAGCCACAGTGGGACAGGTGAACACTTCCTGAAAGACTCTCTATAGAAACCTGCCTCCGCGCAGTCAGTGGAGACTGTGAGGAGTGTACATGCATACAGGTGTGTGTGTGTGTGTGTGTGTGTGTGTGTGCACCCCCTTCCTGAAATAACAATCTCAGAAGCAGGAAGAAGCATGCTGCCTGTTGGGACTTTGCTGGCCTTGGGTGTCACTATGTTCCTATAGTTCAATTCTTTCCAGAGGCAGCAGGAACCCCAAACATGCTGGATGGTGCCGGGGATGCTGCTGCCTTTGTTACCTCCCCTGATGCGGATGAGTCAGAGCCAGAGCTGTGACCAATAGGAGCAAAGGAACAAGGGGTGGACTCTAGAAAACAGGGGCCCACCACTCTGCCTGGTGTACAGGCTCAGAGGGCGGGGGCTGGTCTGGGCTCTGCTCCTGCCAGGTGGCCTCAGGCAGCCCACATCCTCTCAGAACCTTACTTTGTCCATCTGCCCAATAACTCCTGATATGCAGGACCACGCTAAGAATGGAGAGAATCAATATCAGCAAAACAAAGCAAAGTAGATCAAAGCATGGAAAGTGTGTGATGCCACCCCAGAGTGATGGGCGGCCTTACCAGGGTGGGAAGACAGAAGCAGCTAAAACCACACACTGAGAAGCCAATCCCACATGGCCCTGCTGCAGAAATGGGAATGTGACTGGAGACCCCTTAAAAGGGTCCCCGTGAACGTGGGTGGAGCAGGATGGAGATCTGTGGAGGAGATGAAGCGGCTCCCTGGTTCAGTCGTCCTGGCTGAGCATGCACAGAAGCTGTGAGATGGGAAGGCCTCATGGAGGTCCTTGGTCTCTCTTCCTTCTGCCCCTGGCAGCCCTGTGGTCACTCAGCCTCTGGTCTTGTCCGTTACGACTGGGTGTGGATTCATATGTACCTCCCCAGTGAGACCACATAAACTCCATGTGCACAGCCTGGGCGCCTCCCTGTTACAGCCCCAGACGAAGCTGCAGAGGGCGGGCCAGCAATCTGCTGAGCACTGGGCAGGTAATCGATGAGACCTCCCATAGGTATCAGTATAACCAAGTGGCCATGGCACCAGCCCTCTAGCGGCTGGCTTTGTGATAGTCTTGTACTTCAAAGGTCATGGCTGTGTCCCCTGTGGATCTCACGTCCCATACACCTAACCTACAGTCCCAGGGGCACGATGTTTCCACCAAATGAACAGACTGACGGCAGCCAAGTCATGGCAGCAGTGCGTGTGCGTGCGCAGGTGTGGGAAATGTCACCACCCACGCGATCACGAGCCTCATGCCTGCCCGGTGCCTGTTGGCTCGTGTCCCACCGACCGTGGACTCTGTCCACTGCTAACTGAATTTAGGAAGCCCCGCCGTGAGCAGCAGGCAGGCTCCAGCTGTGATGTAGACTTTACTGGTCTTGAGCAGCTGTAGCCTGCATGTGAAGGGGCTTGCATGTGAAGAGACTGGAAATAGAGAATACCAGTCATAGGCAGTGGCAGCCTGTGCTAGACATTTATCCAGAAGGGTTGAAGGAGCAGGGTTCTAGACGCCTGAGCATACTAGCTCACAGATATTCCCGGATGGCTTATCAAGTGTCAAAGAGAGAAAACAAATACGTGATATTTAGCATGGAACTAAATTGAATGTGACTGAATCTTTCCACAGGCTCAGGAGGCACGCCGAGCTCTAGTGGAAACTGAGAGCCAGCGTTAACAATGCCAAATTCAGTTGTAAAAGAAGATCAAAAATGAAATCCTTCAGCTGTTTAAGTTTTAATGGCCAAGAAGGGGTTTCTAAGCCCTGATTTCAGACTCAGCATGACAACTGCATTCCTGGGGCCTTGAAACTGACACTCGTGGCTGTGGCCTGGTCTGTGGGAGGAGCGTCAAGGACAGTCTGATGGTCAACGAGGGAAGTGTCCAGCCTCCTGGGCAGCCCTGACCTGTGGATACTGGTCTTGTCCGTTACGACTGGGTGTGGATTCATATGTACCTCCCAGTGAGACCACATAAACTCCATGTGCACAGCCTGGGCGCCTCCCTGTTACAGCCCCAGACGAAGCTGCAGAGGGCGGGCCAGCAATCTGCTGAGCACTGGGCAGGTAATCGATGAGACCTCCCATAGGTATCAGTATAACCAAGTGGCCATGGCACCAGCCCTCTAGCGGCTGGCTTTGTGATAGTCTTGTACTTCAAAGGTCATGGCTGTGTCCCCTGTGGATCTCACGTCCCATACACCTAACCTACAGTCCCAGGGGCACGATGTTTCCACCAAATGAACAGACTGACGGCAGCCAAGTCATGGCAGCAGTGCGTGTGCGTGCGCAGGTGTGGGAAATGTCACCACCCACGCGATCACGAGCCTCATGCCTGCCCGGTGCCTGTTGGCTCGTGTCCCACCGACCGTGGACTCTGTCCACTGCTAACTGAATTTAGGAAGCCCCGCCGTGAGCAGCAGGCAGGCTCCAGCTGTGATGTAGACTTTACTGGTCTTGAGCAGCTGTAGCCTGCATGTGAAGGGGCTTGCATGTGAAGAGACTGGAAATAGAGAATACCAGTCATAGGCAGTGGCAGCCTGTGCTAGACATTTATCCAGAAGGGTTGAAGGAGCAGGGTTCTAGACGCCTGAGCATACTAGCTCACAGATATTCCCGGATGGCTTATCAAGTGTCAAAGAGAGAAAACAAATACGTGATATTTAGCATGGAACTAAATTGAATGTGACTGAATCTTTCCACAGGCTCAGGAGGCACGCCGAGCTCTAGTGGAAACTGAGAGCCAGCGTTAACAATGCCAAATTCAGTTGTAAAAGAAGATCAAAAATGAAATCCTTCAGCTGTTTAAGTTTTAATGGCCAAGAAGGGGTTTCTAAGCCCTGATTTCAGACTCAGCATGACAACTGCATTCCTGGGGCCTTGAAACTGACACTCGTGGCTGTGGCCTGGTCTGTGGGAGGGAGCGTCAAGGACAGTCTGATGGTCAACGAGGGGAAGTGTCCAGGCCTCCTGGGCAGCCCAGTCTTGGTGGCATCTTACCTTTTAGGAGAAAGACTCTCAAGGTCTTTCACAGAGGCAGGGGAATCAGGCAGGTCCCTGGGGACCTTCAGGGTCATGGAGGTATGACTCATTACCCAAATCATCTCTCCAGCCGAGAGCTCAGGGGGTCAAGCTATAAGAAGTCTTCACGAGTAAAAGATAATCTTGCTGAAAATGACTTTACTATCCAAAGCAATCTAGGGATTCAATGCAATTCTTATCAAATCACCAGTGGGATTTTTTTCACAATGTTTCACAACCAAAACAAAAAAATTGTACAATTTGCGGGGAAACACAGAAAACCCCAGATAGCCAAAGCAATCTTGAGAAAGGTAAACTGACCTGGAGGCATCAGGCTCCCAGACTTCAAACTACATGACAAAGATACAGTCATCAAAACATCTTGGTATTTGCACAAAAACAGAACTATGGATCAATGGAACAGGATAGAAAGTCCAGAGATAAACCCATGCACCCAAGGAGGCAAGGATATACAATACAGAAAACAATCTCTCCAGTAAGTGGTGCTGGGAAAACTGGACAGTTACATGTAAAAGAATGAGGTGAGAACACTCCCTAACACCATACACAAAAATAAACTCAAAATAGATTAAAAACCTAAATCTAAGGCCAGATACTGTAAAACTCTTAGAGGAGCACATAGGCAGAACACCCTTTGACATAAATTGCACCAAGTTCTTTTTCATCTACCTCCTAGAGTAACGAAAATAAAAATAAACAAACAAGACCTAACTAAACTTAAAAGCTCTTGTACAGCAAACGGAACCAGAAACAAAACGAAAAGACAGCCCTCAGAATGGGAGAAAATATTTGCAAATGAAGCAACCCACAAGGGATTAATCTCAAATAAACACAAACAACTCGTGCAGCTCAGTGGGGACATATGTATACCCACGGCTGCTTCATGTTGATGCTTGGCAGAAAACAACAAAACTCTGTAAAGCAATTATCCTTCAATGAAAAAAAACTTGATGTCACCTCTTAAAAAATATATAAAAGAACAAAACAGCCCAATCAAAAAACAGCAGAAGCTCTAAATAGCCATTTCTCCAAAAAAGACATACAGATGGCCACAAAGCGCATGAAAAGATGCTCAACACACTAATTATTAGAGAAATGCAAATCAAAACTACAACAAGGTGTCACCTGATCTCAGTCGGGATGACCATCATCAAAAACTTTACAAACAATAAATGCAGGAGAGTGTGTGGAGAAAAGGGAACTCTCCTACACTGTGGGTTGAAATGTAAACTGGGACAACCATTATGGAAAACAGTAGGGAGGCTCCTTAGAAAACAAATACAGAACTCCTGTATGATCCAGCAATCCCACTCCTAGGCATATATCTGGAGAAAACCATAATTCAAAAAAACACATGCACCCCAATATTCACTGCAGCACTGTTTACAATAGCCAAGACACTGGAAGCAACCTAAATGTCCATCGACAGAGGAACTGATAAAGAAGATACGGTCCATGTATACTATGGAATATGCTCAGCCATAAAAAAAAAGAACAAAAGAATGCGATTTGCAGTGCCATGGATGCACTGAGAGATCATCATAGTAAGTAAGTCAGAGAAAGACAGCTATCATATGATATCACTTACACATGGAATGTAAAAAATGTATACAAGTGAACTTATCCACGAAATACAAATAAAGTTACAGATACAGAAAACAAACTTATGGTTACCAGAAAGAAAAGGGATACATGTATACATACAGCTGGTACACTTTGTTGTACACCTGACACTAACACAATACTGCAAATCAACTATACTCCAATAAACATTTAAAAATTGATTTCTAAATAAAAAGTTTATTAAAAATGAAAAAAGAGGCCACAGGATTTGCTCGGCCATGGCCCACACTCTGTCTGTGGAGTGTACTTTCTCTGAATGTGAATAAATCCATTTCTTACCTATCCAAAAAAAAAAAAGAAAAAAGATAGCCTTGAGAAGCAGACATGGGGGGTACATTATTTATGTTGCAAATTCTTATTTACCATAGAGTCAATCACAGACTCATGCCACATGTCTCTTTGGTGCCAGACCCCAGGGACAGAGCTGGGGCACTATCAGACTCGGTCCCTCTGGGTGCTTTGTTATTCCCAGATTAGAGCTGAACCTGGATTTGGGGAGGGTATCCAGAGGGCCATGCGGAGGAGGTATGTGCAGGGTAACTGAGAGAAAGAAGTGTGGCATGGTCAGCCTAGGTGGCCAAGCCTAGGCCCTGATGGGGTAGAGACAGCCCAGGCCACAGAGGACAGGTGTGAGGCCCCTCAACAAACTTCAGGGGACTCCTCAACCTTCTCCAGGTGCAAACAGGTGCCAGAGAGGCCAATGGGGCATCTGATGATGGGTAAATGGCAGTAACCACGTAGCACGAGACCACACACCACTCTGCGGGTAGCAGCTGCAGGGGACACCAGGAAACTAAACTTAAACCACAGAAGGAGTGGAGAGCCGACCGCCGTGGTTCCAGGCTGCTCAACGTCTGCCTTCTGGCCTGCCTTGCTGGGAACCTCAAGCCTGTGGGGTCTTTTTAAAAAGCGGCCCTCTGATGCTTCCTCTTGGACTCTGATAAAGATACTGGGCGTGCAAATAAGACCCTCAGACCACATCCCTCAGACCACATCACGCAGCCCCTGGTTGGGACAGTCCATCCCACAGTGCACTCACAGATAAACAAATAGAGGGGCTCTCAGCTCCCTTCTGAATTTCAGGTCAGCTTTATGGTCCAGGGCAAGAAGGGGTGCAGAGCCCAGCTAAAGCTGCATCAGCCCTGAGTCTGAGGGCCCAGGAGGCCCGAGTGTGGAGCTGGGGGGCCTGGCGACCAGAGAGCAGCCTTCAGGCAGGAACTGGCAAGACACTGGTCAGTGGGGCCACATCACACAGCTGGCAGGTAGGCGAGCAAAGAGAGCATTTGAGATTGGCACAGTAGCCTCAGCTCAGGACAAAGCAGAGCAAATGTGACGGTTTGGGTAGTTTTCCACTTCCTTCCAGTCTATGTGAACCCCTCCCTTGCCATGCCAATGTGAATAAATCCATTTCTTATTAAAAAAAAAAGATAGCCTTGAGAAGCAGACATGGGGGGTACATTATTTATGTTGCAAATTCTTATTTACCATAGAGTCAATCACAGACTCATGCCACATGTCTCTTTGGTGCCAGACCCCAGGGACAGAGCTGGGGCACTATCAGACTCGGTCCCTCTGGGTGCTTTGTTATTCCCAGATTAGAGCTGAACCTGGATTTGGGAGGGTATCCAGAGGGCCATGCGGAGGAGGTATGTGCAGGGTAACTGAGAGAAAGAAGTGTGGCATGGTCAGCCTAGGTGGCCAAGCCTAGGCCCTGATGGGGTAGAGACAGCCCAGGCCACAGAGGACAGGTGTGAGGCCCCTCAACAAACTTCAGGGGACTCCTCAACCTTCTCCAGGTGCAAACAGGTGCCAGAGAGGCCAATGGGGCATCTGATGATGGGTAAATGGCAGTAACCACGTAGCACGAGACCACACACCACTCTGCGGGTAGCAGCTGCAGGGGACACCAGGAAACTAAACTTAAACCACAGAAGGAGTGGAGAGCCGACCGCCGTGGTTCCAGGCTGCTCAACGTCTGCCTTCTGGCCTGCCTTGCTGGGAACCTCAAGCCTGTGGGGTCTTTTTAAAAAGCGGCCCTCTGATGCTTCCTCTTGGACTCTGATAAAGATACTGGGCGTGCAAATAAGACCCTCAGACCACATCCCTCAGACCACATCACGCAGCCCCTGGTTGGGACAGTCCATCCCACAGTGCACTCACAGATAAACAAATAGAGGGGCTCTCAGCTCCCTTCTGAATTTCAGGTCAGCTTTATGGTCCAGGGCAAGAAGGGGTGCAGAGCCCAGCTAAAGCTGCATCAGCCCTGGAGTCTGAGGGCCCAGGAGGCCCGAGTGTGGAGCTGGGGTGCCTGGCGACCAGAGAGCAGCCTTCAGGCAGGAACTGGCAAGACACTGGTCAGTGGGGCCACATCACACCGCTGGCAGGTAGGCGAGCAAAGAGAGCATTTGAGATTGGCACAGTAGCCTCAGCTCAGGACAAAGCAGAGCAAATGTGACGGTTTGGGTAGTTTTCCACTTCCTTCCAGTCTATGTGCTCCTGAACCCCTCCCCTTGCCATGCCAGAAGGCCCCGTGGCTGTCTGCCCCCTAGGTGCTCTGCCCTCTCTTCCTGGATGGATCCTCAGTGCCGGTTCCCAGGATATGCCGATGAGTAATCATACAAAGAACCAACTGGCAGGAAGTAAAAAAGGTACACGGAGATGGTTGGGAGCCAGGGAACCAATTTTCAGCCGTGTTTGGGTTTTCGCCATTTTATAAAATGCAGTTAAGAAGGTGCTGATTTTCAGCAAAGGCTTTAAGCTCTGTCTGACATCATCCCTTGTAAAGCAAAAATGAATTCTTGCCTTGCCCTCCCAAATGACCTAACCGTAAGAACTGCACCCCCACCCAGTCCTAACTCCCCATCCTCCTCCAGGGCTCTCCTTGACTCCCACAGGCTTCATAAGCTCAGCTGCCTTCACAGGGTTTCTTGCCTGATTCATTTCTGAAGGTTTGCCTCCTCCAGTCTTGCTCTACAGTCCCCCTTCCCCAGCATGAGGCAGGAGCAGGTGACTAGGGCTCTGAGACACCCACATGGAGGCCCCCAAAGGAAAAGTGTGCTGGAGTCAGCCTCTCCCCAGTCCCTTCCTGAGAACATGCCCACCTTGTCTTCTCCAACCCCTCCCCTGAGGGGTAGAGCAGCCCATGCAGGGCCAGCTCTGCCTAGGATGACCAGTCAGCCCATCATGGCATCAGCTCAGCCTGGTGAGGTGTGCAGCTAGCCTAGACCCACCGTATCTGCTGTGCCCTCCCACATCTCCCCTGGGGCATGGCCTTCCCCACTGCTCTTCCTTGGTTCTTCTCTCTCAGGGCAAATGCAGTCAACCATGGCTGCTTGAAGAGGCTGCCGTGGACCTGGGGACTTCAAACAACACAGATTTATTACCAGACTGTTCTGGAGGTCACAAGTCCAAGATGGGTCTGACTGGGCTAAAATTAAGGTGTCGGCACTTCTGTCTTTCTCTTCTGTTGGCAAGGACCCTTGGGCTTGCCTGCATAGCCTCCTCACTGCAAAGGCTTTCACTTAATCACACCTGCAAAGTCCCCTCTGACATGTGAGGGACACAGTCACAGGTTTTGGGATTAGGGTGTCGTACCTTCGGAAATGAGCATCCCTCTGCCTCCTACACTATCCAGCTCAATCATCAGCTCCAACACTACCCCACAGAGTCTCATTAGAGAAATCGAGATTCACATGTCACTTTCCCAAGCAGGGATCCAGCAGCAGGGCCTGCTAGCAAAGGAGGCCCCATGAATAGAATAGAGGACTTTGTGCGGAGGAGGAGGGGGCCCAGGCCCTCTCCTCACGACCCCTAAGGCCATGCAGAGATATTCCAAGTTCACCCGGGGGATGGTGCCTCTCCAGCTGGGGTTTCCTCTCTTCTCAGGGCTTGGCCTGACATGGCCCCTCTTCTCTGAGGACAAGCCTGCAGCTGGTAGTGAACTTGCATGTTTTCAAGGGCTTTCTTTCAGAAGAAAGATTTTTCCTGGGACCATTCTTTTTAATGAAATAGTATAATATAACACACACCCGCTGAAGACAAGTTGGAATATAAAGAAAATTATCAACACCCGGAATGAGCATCTGGGGACAGCAACATAGAAGGAAATTCTTACAGGGAGATGAACCTATATATGGTGTTTGGTTAACTTTTACTCTTGACCTTCGTCACCATGTTCTAGTGTCAGTGGATGACATGATCTGTGACAACATGGTAGGACTCTGCCCTTCCCTCTCCCACAGAAGACAGTCCCTGATCCAGTGGTTAAGAATCAGGGGGCGTGTTTGCAATACAAGGGACATGGGTTTGATCCCTGGTCCAGGAACTAAGAGCCCACATCACAGGGAGCAACTAAGCCTGCATACCACATACCAACTAGAGACTGCATTCCGCAACTACTGAGCCTGAGCACCACAACTAAAGAACTCATGTGTCACAATAAAAGATCCCATGTGCTGCATCAACACAGCCAGATGAATAATTATTTTAAAAGAACCACCCCTCCAACAGGAGCAACTACAGCCTGACTGCTATGTTGGCAAGGACCCTTGGGCTTGCCTGCATAGCCTCCTCACTGCAAAGGCTTTCACTTAATCACACCTGCAAAGTCCCCTCTGACATGTGAGGGACACAGTCACAGGTTTTGGGATTAGGGTGTCGTACCTTCGGAAATGAGCATCCCTCTGCCTCCTACACTATCCAGCTCAATCATCAGCTCCAACACTACCCCACAGAGTCTCATTAGAGAAATCGAGATTCACATGTCACTTTCCCAAGCAGGGATCCAGCAGCAGGGCCTGCTAGCAAAGGAGGCCCCATGAATAGAATAGAGGACTTTGTGCGGAGGAGGAGGGGGCCCAGGCCCTCTCCTCACGACCCCTAAGGCCATGCAGAGATATTCCAAGTTCACCCGGGGGATGGTGCCTCTCCAGCTGGGGTTTCCTCTCTTCTCAGGGCTTGGCCTGACATGGCCCCTCTTCTCTGAGGACAAGCCTGCAGCTGGTAGTGAACTTGCATGTTTTCAAGGGCTTTCTTTCAGAAGAAAGATTTTTCCTGGGACCATTCTTTTTAATGAAATAGTATAATATAACACACACCCGCTGAAGACAAGTTGGAATATAAAGAAAATTATCAACACCCGGAATGAGCATCTGGGGACAGCAACATAGAAGGAAATTCTTACAGGGAGATGAACCTATATATGGTGTTTGGTTAACTTTTACTCTTGACCTTCGTCACCATGTTCTAGTGTCAGTGGATGACATGATCTGTGACAACATGGTAGGACTCTGCCCTTCCCTCTCCCACAGAAGACAGTCCCTGATCCAGTGGTTAAGAATCAGGGGGCGTGTTTGCAATACAAGGGACATGGGTTTGATCCCTGGTCCAGGAACTAAGAGCCCACATCACAGGGAGCAACTAAGCCTGCATACCACATACCAACTAGAGACTGCATTCCGCAACTACTGAGCCTGAGCACCACAACTAAAGAACTCATGTGTCACAATAAAAGATCCCATGTGCTGCATCAACACAGCCAGATGAATAATTATTTTAAAAGAACCATACCCACTGAGCAAAGGAAGCCAGATGCCAGAGAGCACATATTATATGCATTTTATTTGCATGCTATATACATTCTACTAAGTAGAAGCTTTAGCACAGTCAAAACTAATCTATCATGATAAAAGTCAAGCTAGTCATTGCCCGGGGACTGAGGCAAGACTGCGAAAGGACCACGGGGGTACCTTCTGGGGTAATGATAATGTTTCATATCTTCAGTGGTGTAGCAGTTACGCACCAGTAGTTACAGGTATGATGTATTTGTCAAAATTCCCAAATTATCCCCTCTTAAGATTAATATTAATGCTTTTTATTTATTTATTTAGGGCGGGGGTCGGGTTGGGGAGGGAGGGGAGCGGGCGGGCCACTTCCATTGGTCTTTCATTTCTCTATTTTCATCCGTTTTTGTTCTTTGGCTCCTGTGGGCCTCCCATCGCAGTGGCGTCTGTCGTTGCAGAGCACCGGCTCTGGGCGCACGCGCTCCAGAGGTCTGGCTTGGTGATTGGACACATCAGTCCAGCTGCTCCGCAGCACATGGGATCTTCCCAGGCCAGGGGTCGAACCGGCACCCCTTGCACTGAAAGGCGGTGTCCTTACCACTGGACCACCAGGGAAGCCCCAATATTAATGTTTTGAGTCTTACAGATTTAGAGTATAAGCAATGAAGGGTTTCCCAGGTGGCACTAGTAGTAAAGAATCTGCCAGCTAATGCAGGAGACACAGAGGGGTGGGTTTGATCCCTAGGCTAGGAAGATCCTCTGGAGCAGGGCCTGGCAACTCAGTCCAGTATTCTTGCCTGGAGAAATCCCTTGGACAGAGGGAGCCTAGTGGGCTACAGTCCATAGGTTCCCAAAGAGTTGGACATGATTGAGCGACTGAGCAGAGCACACCCACACATAAGTAACTGAAGTCCGCCCTCTCCCTGTCTTTGATTTTTAACAGCACTTCTTTACTATTCTTTGGCTTGATGAAATCTCTTATTTGAAAGCCTCTCCCTCTGTTCCTCTGCTGGATGTGGCCTCAGCGTCTCTCATGGGAGTATTCCAGAGAAACTGGAGAGGGTGGGGCAGGTGTAGAGGGTCAGACAATTTCCATGACTCTTCTGGGTCCTAGAGTCAAAACTGCCCCGACAGAGCAGAGGCAGGTGCCCAGAGCTCCAGCCTGCCTCCAGCCCGCTAGACCTGCTACATTCTATTCCCTACAAGGCAGTTCCACGCCATGCCGAGCAGATTTCCTACTGTGCTCCCGGAAACAGTGGACCGAAGCTCAGGGCTTCCCACTCTACCACAGACGGGCGGCACTTGGGGGCAACACGCCCCGCCCCCTGCGCCTCTCCATCGCCCGTCATCCAGCTTACCACATACTCGATAACAATATTCTCCTCGTGTTTTTTCCCAAAGTGTAAAGGAGGACTTCAGGCGATTTCCCCCTTCCACGCACAGAACGGTCCTCTGACCTTTTAAAAGCTGATTTATGGTGAGAAAGGCAGAACCTATTGTTTAATTCAAAGCTGGTTCCGTGGTCTGACTTGAACGTATGAAAATGTGTTGTGGCCCCTGAGCATTTTGTAGAATCTAAATCTGAAAATATTCTCACTTCCAATGGACGTGAAGAAAAAAAAGAAACATAAATGTTATTATGAGTGTATCTTAGAGCTTGTTTTTCAGGTAGTAAAAACTTTTTGCAATAAACCAGCATTCATTCTTCATGAACAACTTTTAAATTCACTAAGCTTGAGAGGCTGGAAAAGGAAACTAGACAAGACAATAAAATCCCCATAGGAAAGTTCCTACTGATGTGATTACAGCGTAAAGGAAACAAGAGATGACACATTTTAAAAGTAAACTTCTCTTTACATCATCCAATTATGCTCAGTAAAAATAAAAATAAGCTCAAAAAAGAGGCTATGTTTTCAAAATTCATTTAATTTCAGGCAGTTAAGAGCAGCAATGCATTTATCCTTCAGAAACAATAAATACACTTCCAGAGTAATTGCAAAGACTCATCTCTTCGGAGATGGCATGTCCCATCCTCTGTCATGTTCCCAGTTATCACCGTGAGTAATACTCGTGCACACAGGGAGTTTAATTGCCATCTTACCGTGTGTAGCATTTTTTTTTTTCCTAAAGCAAAATTTGGGGAATTAAATCTTTGAGAATAAAACGGTTCAATCACAATAACACAACTGTGTATTAACTTTTTTCTCTCCCTGGAGTTTATAAACCTCAAAATTCTGCTCTGAGCAAGAAGTCAATTTTAGAAGTGGGTTAAATGACCCAGAGTAAGAAGAACATCCGATTAACTTTTTTTTTCTGGGTCCTGCCAACTGAGACCAGTCTGACACCCGACTCCTGACCTCTTCTTGCTCCAATAAATTTTCCAAAGAGGGGTTCACATGCCAACTGTGCAGTGTTGGCTTCTCTCCAGAGCTTTCTAATAACTGGATGAAAGCACGGAGGCTGGATGAACACCATTTCAGGAACGGGAGCCTCTGACTTCTGACCCTTTATCTGTTATCTTGAGACATTATGGTCAATTACAGTAATTCTTTATATTTAATTGCTACTCTAATTGAGAAGCATCTTCTCTTCCCTCATCCACTCTTCCTTCTATACAAGCAGCAGGCTTCTAGGGGGTCCTCTGCCTCTATGTCAGCTCATACCTCTCTTTTTCTCTGGCAGCTGTTTCCTGTCTCCATGAGACCCATTTCACTGGTCACTAGAGAGCTTCCCAGAGCATTCCACTCATTCACCTTGGCTGAAGCGCATTGGTCTCCCTTTCCTGGTCTTGTTCCTAATTATCTTCTTTTGCTAAAAAAGAGCTCCCCTTCCATTTCTGAGGCTTGAAAATGTACCCAGACAACCATCAGGAGGTCCAAGGGGCTATCAAATGCTTTCTTCTTTAAAAATGTTTTTATTGGAGTATAGTTGATTTACAATGTTGTGTTAGTTTCTGCTGTACACTAAAGTGAATCAACTATATATCTACATATATCTGCTCTGTTTTAGATTCTTTTCCCATACAGGACAATACAGAGTATTGAGTAGAGCTCCCTATGCTATATGGTAGGTTCTTATTAGTTATCCATCTTATATATGGTAGTGTGTATCTGTCAATCCCAACCTCCCAGTCCACAGATTCAATGCAATTCCTGTCAAATGACCAATGGCATTTTTCACAGAACTAGAACAAAAAACTGCACGATTTGTATGGAAATACAAAGACTTTGAATCACCAAAGCAATCTTGAGAAAGAAAAACAGAACTAGAGGAATCAGGTGCCATGACTTCAGACTATACCACAAAGTTACAGTCATCAAAACATTTTGGTAATGGCACAAAAACAGAACTATGAATCAATGAAACAGGATAGAAAGTCCAGAGATAAACCCATGCACACACAATCACTTAATCTTTGACAAAGGCGGCAAGACTATATACAAAGGAGACAAGACAGCCTCTTCAATAAGTGGTGTTGGGAAAACTGGACAGCTACATGTGAAAGAATGAGATGAGAACATTCCCTAACACCATACACAAAAATAAACTCAAAATGGATTAATGACCTAAATGTAAGACTAAACACTGTAAAACTCTTAGAGGAAATCCCAGGCAGAACACTCTTTGACATAAATCGCAGCAAGATCTTTTTTTGACCCACTTCCTAGAGTACTGAAAAAAGGAAAAAACAAAACTAAACAAATGGGACCTAATTAAACTTAAAAGCTTCTGCACGGCAAAGAAAACCATAAACAAAACGAAAAGACAACCCTCAGAATGGGAGAAAATATGTGCAAACCAAGTGCCCACAAGGACTTAATCACCAAAAATACACAATTTATGCAGTTTGATATTAAAGAAATGAACCCAGACAAAAAATGAGCTGAAGATCAAATGCTTTCTTGATTAGCCATGTTTCTCCCTGACTCTGGTTCTAAGTCTGGCAGAACTGCCTTCCAGTGCTTTTTCTGGAGGTCACTGGAGATTTTGTATTGTCACAGTGATGGGGATATGGTGGGTGGGGGGAGAGGGTTGCTGTTAGGATCGAATGGAATAGAACCATGGATGCCAGTCATTCAGCACTGCCCAAGACTGTTCTATACAACGATGTATCACAACAATGTATTGGAGGTAATAATGTCTCATTGGGTATCCATGTCGATGAAAACAGAATGACTTAAGCCTAACACCTATCTCTGGTCATACATAAGCACAAGATATCTTGTGCATGGTTTTAGTATATTTGGAGTTCTCCTGGGATACAGAACTAGAACAAAAAACTGCACGATTTGTATGGAAATACAAAGACTTTGAATCACCAAAGCAATCTTGAGAAAGAAAAACAGAACTAGAGGAATCAGGTGCCATGACTTCAGACTATACCACAAAGTTACAGTCATCAAAACATTTTGGTAATGGCACAAAAACAGAACTATGAATCAATGAAACAGGATAGAAAGTCCAGAGATAAACCCATGCACACACAATCACTTAATCTTTGACAAAGGCGGCAAGACTATATACAAAGGAGACAAGACAGCCTCTTCAATAAGTGGTGTTGGGAAAACTGGACAGCTACATGTGAAAGAATGAGATGAGAACATTCCCTAACACCATACACAAAAATAAACTCAAAATGGATTAATGACCTAAATGTAAGACTAAACACTGTAAAACTCTTAGAGGAAATCCCAGGCAGAACACTCTTTGACATAAATCGCAGCAAGATCTTTTTTTGACCCACTTCCTAGAGTACTGAAAAAAGGAAAAAACAAAACTAAACAAATGGGACCTAATTAAACTTAAAAGCTTCTGCACGGCAAAGAAAACCATAAACAAAACGAAAAGACAACCCTCAGAATGGGAGAAAATATGTGCAAACCAAGTGCCCACAAGGACTTAATCACCAAAAATACACAATTTATGCAGTTTGATATTAAAGAAATGAACCCAGACAAAAAATGAGCTGAAGATCAAATGCTTTCTTGATTAGCCATGTTTCTCCCTGACTCTGGTTCTAAGTCTGGCAGAACTGCCTTCCAGTGCTTTTTCTGGAGGTCACTGGAGATTTTGTATTGTCACAGTGATGGGGATATGGTGGGTGGGGGGAGAGGGTTGCTGTTAGGATCGAATGGAATAGAACCATGGATGCCAGTCATTCAGCACTGCCCAAGACTGTTCTATACAACGATGTATCACAACAATGTATTGGAGGTAATAATGTCTCATTGGGTATCCATGTCGATGAAAACAGAATGACTTAAGCCTAACACCTATCTCTGGTCATACATAAGCACAAGATATCTTGTGCATGGTTTTAGTATATTTGGAGTTCTCCTGGGATACAACTGCTCTGAGAACCAAGGGAAGAGCATACATTGTTTTGTGCTGAACTTTCTCAAGGGCTGTTCGTCATGATCTCATTGCCAAGGACAACGCACTGTTTGCGGTATGAGCGGCCAGCTCCACACACCTGAATCAGCTGCTTTTGAGGAGGTTGCTTTCATGCCAACATCTGGCTTCCTCATTAGGAATTCTGCCCTGCAAGGCAGTATCCTTATCCAATCATTAGGAATTCTGTTGTGATCTTGCATGAGCACTCACAGACTGTATTTCACTATAAATCACCTTCTTTGTATTTTTCATTTATATTTCAATCAGGGCATCCTCCTTTGAAATTACATGCGTAAGTACATTATATTGTCCATAATAGTCATTTCAGGGTAACAAAGAGGGCATTACAAATAACTTGTTATAAAAATGGGTACTGGGTCTGAATAGTATGGCAACCCACTCCAGTATTCTTGCCTAGAAAATTCCGTGGACAGAGGAGCCTGGTGGGCTATAGTCCATGAGAGTCGCAGAGAGTTGGACACAACTGAGCACGCGTGCATGCATGTTTGATAGAGCTGAGAGCCAGGGCTTGATGATTTGGCTGTGGAATCCAGCTGCCCCTCCTGGGAAAGGGCAGGGGAATCTGTTTGTGTATCTGCTTATGTACTGGTTTCTTAGTCCTCACTCCCCAGCACAAATTGCCTTCCAGGTGGCCACAGGAGGCTTGCCACCTGCACACATGGGGTTTCTCTGATGGGTCTAGGGTCTCTAGGTTTCTCTGATGGGTCTAGGGTTCCTAAGGTCTCTAGGTCTGCTGGTGTATAAAAGAAGGACAGCCCTCTCCCACCCAAATGGAAAAATGCTGCCCCTCTGGCGTGGGAAGAAAGGATTAGGGGTGGAGCTACGCACAGGAGGCACAGGGGCTGCTCTCACTCTTGACCTTCTTCTCCCCAGGCTTCCCTGCCCAGAGATCTCCTGCCACGCGCACATCTCTTTGGCTCTACGGCTATTTCTTCATTGTAGTTACTTTATATCTTAACACTCCATCTCCTACTTTTACTTGATCTTCACTTAATTTCTATGGCTTTAACCTATCTCCTTTTCTAACACTTAATTTCAAAATCCACTTTGCTATTTTATTCCTTTCTTTTCTGTTTTATCTCAAGTTTAATATCTGGGATGTCAATTTAAGTCTTCGAATTCCTTTCCTCCAGTCTCATGTCGCTGTCAGTTCTTTAACCGCTTGTTTTAAACTTCATCTGTTTTATTGATTCTCCTCTCTTCTAACCTATGTCTGGTTTACTTCCATTTGGGGAGTTTATGTCTGCTCTAGCGTTCTTGGAGTTAAAAAAAAAAAACAAAAAACTATTTTTTTCTCTTTCCAAGTTGTCTGGATTATCTACAGAGGGAAAAATCAGGTGTAGAGATAACTTCCTGGTTCATCACTGGTGGGGAAGCTGGCAGTGACAAGGCTGGGTGCCAGTCTCTCTCAGGAGAAGGTCTCCTGTACTTCCATGGATGGAGGATGATACCAGCTTGGGGGGGGGGTGCTCTGGGAAGACCCCAGTCCCCAGCTCCAGCTCTGCAATGGGAATCATCTACCTCAGCCCCCTTAACACTTGCTTTCTCCAGAGACCCTGGAAACTCGCCAACCCCTACAAGATGATCTCCCTTTTTCTTTCTGTCCCCAACCCTGTCTCCTGCCAAATCTCCAGGGAAGTCCTTTCTGACTCTGCAGCCTATAGGGACCTGGCAGCCCTGAGCTCCCGTGGCCCACCGCAACTCAAATCTTTACCTCAGTCAGCAACCTTTTCATTTTGCCTCCTTTGCTCTTTCTTTAGATGAACTTATTGGCAAAGCAGAAATAGAGACAGAGACTAGAGAACAAAGAGGGGGCTGGAGGGGTGGGGGAGACTGGGAGACTGGGGCTGACATGTATATACTACTAGGTATAAAATAGATCACGAATGAGAACCAGCTGTAGAGCGCAGGGAACTCTACTGGTGCTCCGTGGGGACCTAAACGGGAAGGAAATCCAAGGAAGATGAGATCTATGTATACATTGGGCTGACTCACTTTGCTGTTCAGCAGAAACTAACCATGCTGTAAAGCAACTATACCCCCAATACAAAACCCAACCTTTTCATTTTGCCTCCCTGGCTCTTTCTTTTAAGGACGACAGCATTTGGCCTCCATGGAGGCAGCCAAGCAAGGTTTTCTTGAGCCTACAGACAGTACTGTGGGTGCTACAGGATGATGTGGTCTGTGGGGTGAGAGGTGTCTCAGATTTGGGTGGCCGGAGATCACAGCAAGCAGCTCTCACTCACTAGCTCAGTTCTGCCGCAATTTCCCACACCAAGGGGTGCCTCGTATGCAGGCCACCCACACCCCGCTCCACGCCCTGCCTTTCCATCAGTGCTCAAACTGTGTACAGGCCTCGCACCACGGAGACCCTAACGATCACTTCCTATTGCTGGGTTAATGCAGAAATGGTGGTAGAGAGGGCATTAAATGAACACTTGCCACTTTGCAGTAACTCACCGGCCTTCCTGCCGATGGCAGCCCACCTCTGGGCCTTCAACATGCTGTCAGGAACAGCTCTTTGAATAACTGCTTCCTACTGAACACGCTGGCTCCGGTGACACAGACTGAATTCCGGCATCAGCAGGCGGACCGAGAGCTCAGAAACACAGGGCCAAGTGTGCCCGTGGGGTGGCGATTCCAGTTACTGCCCAGCGGGGACAAGTTCAAAGCCCATCTTGAGCCAGGCTCAGCTTCGGAGAGACTCCAGGCCGCTCTTAAGCTCTAAAGCCGGGTTCTGTTATGGGGCAGGGGTGGGCAGCGGCGATGGCTATGAAGCCCACTGCCTTCAGGCCTGTGACTCCCTGTGGCATCACGCTTCCAGGGGACGAGGGGTCCCTGTTCGAGGCGGCAGTAGGGCCGTGAAGGGGAGAATCGGGGGTGCCAGTGGCCTCCAGCTCGGCCCAGTCCTGATTTAAGACCCCGTAACCAAGATGCCTTGGTTACGGGGCACGAGCCATCCCTCTTGACACACATTAGCAAACAGCGTTTGGGAAATTGTGCAGTTATGAGGCAGGCACCGAAATGAATCCTGAAGGAGATGGTACATTTTTTTAGCCACTTAATTGAATCTGTGGCAGTAAATCTTTTAGTCTTCTCTTAGCATTTAGAATTTCAATTTACTCCATGGATTTTTGTGCTCAGCCCCCAGTGAAAATGAGCATTTGTGCCAAAAAGCTTTTAATCAACTGTTCTCAAAATGTCATCCCCCTTATCTCCAAAGCCCACTGAAATCTTTGGACCTTTGGTTTAAAAAATACAGTCTGTGTATCCTGTTTCTCCCTTTCAGTTTCTAGCATCCTTGATCGTGGTTTAATCAGAGTCATTTTTTGATGTTCATCCATCCCTCTCTTAATCTTCTTAGATTTCTTTTTAAGGTGAGCTTTCCACTTGAATCCAGCATCGCCGATCTATTAGGATTCTCTGTGGCGGCCGCCTCACAGATGAAGATATGCTTCTCTGGAAAGCCCTCGCAAAGCCCTCTGTTTTAGCACGCAGAAGGTTAATTGCCCAGTCTTTAATTAAATCAGTCATTTTTCTTGAATGTTGTTTGTGGAACTCCATAATAAAGGAAGCCATAAACCTGTCCTTATTTGATGAGGAGTCAGAGTTTTGACTGTTCTCGCCCCCTCTTTTTCCCAAAGGCAGTTCATGGCAAAAAGCTAATTTCTAAAGAACTTTTAATAGAAAAAAAATTATATCTTTACAAAATTTAATGGCAAGGGCTTTATTTAGCCATGGCTTAAGGAAAGGTGTTTTGGAATATTTTTGTGGTAAAACAGAAAAGGCTAAACTATAGTCCTGGAAGGGCCCTTGGACCAGGCCTCCCTCCCCAGGGCAGGACCTGGAGCAGGCTCCCCTGGGCCCTCCCGCTCACCACCAGACGCCGCTGGCATCTGAGCAGCCACCAGGGGGCAGCATGCGCACCGCCTGCCAATCTGCTAATCAGCGCTGTGCTGCCTGGACCCCCTGCACAGGGCAGAGACGTTCTCCCATCGATTCCTTCCCTAGTCCTCTGATTTCCGATGAGCCTAATCAGCTGTGTAGCTCTGTCCTTGCTCCTTGATTTGTCAAGAGAATGAGTTATCTGAGCAGACACACTCTGTGATTTGTAGGTTGGAGGACTCGGCTGTACTGTGATGACCTTTTCAATATTCTGTTATTAGATGGGCTGGCCACTTCAACTTTTTCTTGAACAAAATGTCTTCCCACGTGCCAAAGTGGGAGAACGGCCAGTTAATCAGGACACCCAGTGCTGAAAAGGTCGGACCAGGACCATGGGTATTAACATTCACTGTCTGCATTAGCATCCTGCAGCCTGCAAAGCTTACATCCCATGATCTCTGGTGGGACCAGACAAAAGGACGAGGCTCAGCCCACAGACCCTCTCCTATCTCTAGCAGACAGATCTACAGGGCGCCCTCTGCCTGGGCTTTTGGCTTCTTCCCTGACCTCATCTTCTCCCGCCTTCACTACACTTTTGACGCCTAGCCACAGAAACCTTTCTGTGCCTTGAGCAGACCAAGCTCCCTCCAGTCTCAGGGCCTTTGCATGGGCTGAGCCTCAGCCGGGAGCCCTCTCTCCCCTGATTTCTGCACTGGAGTCTCTTTGTGAACAAACAGCTCTCAGCTCAAGTGTCACCCCACAGAGGCCTTCCTTACAGACACCCTAGGGATGAATCAACTCCCCACTGAAACGTGGTTCTATTTATTTCATTTTTGAATCATTTATCACACTCATCTGTTCACATGTTTATTCTTTGTCTTGTGCTGCTTGAATGTAGGCAACTCAAGGTCAAGGATGTCGCCCTTTAGTCACGGTCACCACCGTATCCCAGGCACAGGTCCTCAATAAATGATTCTGGATGGTCATGGACAGAAGGTTTCTGCGCCCCTACTTCATATGTTGAAATCCAAATCCCCAATGTGATGGCATCTAGAAGAGGGGATCTTTGGGAGATAATTGGGTTATGAGGGTGCAGCACTCATGAATAAGATTAGTGCCTCTAAAAGCAGAGCGGGAGGATCTTGCTTATCCTCTGCTCTCCATCACACAAGCGCACGGTGAGAAGGCTGCCATCCCTGAACCAGGCCCTCACTAGACACTGATCTGCCGACACATTGATTTCAGACTTTTGCAACTCTAGAATTGTCCCTAATTTCCGATGAGCCTAACAGCTGTGTAGCTCTGTCCTTGCTCCTTGATTTGTCAAGAGAATGAGTTATCTGAGCAGACACACTCTGTGATTTGTAGGTTGGAGGACTCGGCTGTACTGTGATGACCTTTTCAATATTCTGTTATTAGATGGGCTGGCCACTTCAACTTTTTCTTGAACAAAATGTCTTCCCACGTGCCAAAGTGGGAGAACGGCCAGTTAATCAGGACACCCAGTGCTGAAAAGGTCGGACCAGGACCATGGGTATTAACATTCACTGTCTGCATTAGCATCCTGCAGCCTGCAAAGCTTACATCCCATGATCTCTGGTGGGACCAGACAAAAGGACGAGGCTCAGCCCACAGACCCTCTCCTATCTCTAGCAGACAGATCTACAGGGCGCCCTCTGCCTGGGCTTTTGGCTTCTTCCCTGACCTCATCTTCTCCCGCCTTCACTACACTTTTGACGCTCTAGCCACAGAAACCTTTCTGTGCCTTGAGCAGACCAAGCTCCCTCCAGTCTCAGGGCCTTTGCATGGGCTGAGCCTCAGCCGGGAGCCCTCTCTCCCCTGATTTCTGCACTGGAGTCTCTTTGTGAACAAACAGCTCTCAGCTCAAGTGTCACCCCACAGAGGCCTTCCTTACAGACACCCTAGGGATGAATCAACTCCCCACTGAAACGTGGTTCTATTTATTTCATTTTTGAATCATTTATCACACTCATCTGTTCACATGTTTATTCTTTGTCTTGTGCTGCTTGAATGTAGGCAACTCAAGGTCAAGGATGTCGCCTTGAGTCACGGTCACCACCGTATCCCAGGCACAGGTCCTCAATAAATGATTCTGGATGGTCATGGACAGAAGGTTTCTGCGCCCCTACTTCATATGTTGAAATCCAAATCCCCAATGTGATGGCATCTAGAAGAGGGGATCTTTGGGAGATAATTGGGTTATGAGGGTGCAGCACTCATGAATAAGATTAGTGCCTCTAAAAGCAGAGCGGGAGGATCTTGCTTATCCTCTGCTCTCCATCACACAAGCGCACGGTGAGAAGGCTGCCATCCCTGAACCAGGCCCTCACTAGACACTGATCTGCCGACACATTGATTTCAGACTTTTGCAACTCTAGAATTGTGAGAAATAAAGGCTTCTAGTTCAAGTCACCAAATCTATGTTAATTTGTTATGGCACTCTGAAAAATGAAAGTTCCAGTACAGTTTACTAAAACATAATCTTGTAATTCACACTGAACTATGGCCCCAGAAGCTCTCCTCCTCCTGCTTTCCTGGGCCACCTTCTCACTCCTTTTTGGGCAACTCCCCTTACACAGAGGCCAGGAAAAACCCAGAACCCAGGATTTTAATTTACTCACCATAATAGCAAGTGACCAATTGAAGACAGAAGCCTGTTATATAAGCACAAAGCAGCAGCAGCAGCAGCATTTGTAGCAATGAAACCATTTTCAAAATCAAAGTTTCAATTTAGGTCACTTAAAGGACTCACTGTAGCTTGAGAAGGTGAAGAAGAAAAAGAAGAAAAATTCTACAAACAGCCTCTGTATAGAGCTAACAGAAGCAGAAGATATTAAGAAGAGGTGGCAAGAATACACAGAAGAACTATACAAAAAAGATCTTAATGACCCAGATGACTACAATGCTGTGATCACTCACCTACAACCAGACATATTAAGAGTGAGAAATCAAGTGGGCCCTAGGAAACATCATTATGAACAAAGCTAGTGGAGGTGACGGGATTCCAGCTGAGCTATTTCAAATCCTAAAAGATGATGTAGTTAAAATGCTACACTCAATATGCTAGCAAATTTGGAAAACTCAGCAGTTCCAGGCCTCAGGATTAGATAAGGTCAGTTTCCGTTCCAATTTCAAACAAGGGCAATGCCAAAAAAGGTTCAAACTACCACACTACTGCACTAATTTCACATGCTAGCAAGGTAGAGCTCAAAATCCAAGCTAGACTTTAACAGTATGGGAACTGAAAACTTCCAGATATACCAGCTAGATTTACAAAAGGCAGGGGAACCAGAGATCAAATTGCCGATATCTGTTGGATCACAGAAAAGCAAGAGAATTTCAGGAAAACATCTTCCTCTGCTCTCCATCACACAAGCGCACGGTGAGAAGGCTGCCATCCCTGAACCAGGCCCTCACTAGACACTGATCTGCCGACACATTGATTTCAGACTTTTGCAACTCTAGAATTGTGAGAAATAAAGGCTTCTAGTTCAAGTCACCAAATCTATGTTAATTTGTTATGGCACTCTGAAAAATGAAAGTTCCAGTACAGTTTACTAAAACATAATCTTGTAATTCACACTGAACTATGGCCCCAGAAGCTCTCCTCCTCCTGCTTTCCTGGGCCACCTTCTCACTCCTTTTTGGGCAACTCCCCTTACACAGAGGCCAGGAAAAACCCAGAACCCAGGATTTTAATTTACTCACCATAATAGCAAGTGACCAATTGAAGACAGAAGCCTGTTATATAAGCACAAAGCAGCAGCAGCAGCAGCATTTGTAGCAATGAAACCATTTTCAAAATCAAAGTTTCAATTTAGGTCACTTAAAGGACTCACTGTAGCTTGAGAAGGTGAAGAAGAAAAAGAAGAAAAATTCTACAAACAGCCTCTGTATAGAGCTAACAGAAGCAGAAGATATTAAGAAGAGGTGGCAAGAATACACAGAAGAACTATACAAAAAAGATCTTAATGACCCAGATGACTACAATGCTGTGATCACTCACCTACAACCAGACATATTAAGAGTGAGAAATCAAGTGGGCCCTAGGAAACATCATTATGAACAAAGCTAGTGGAGGTGACGGGATTCCAGCTGAGCTATTTCAAATCCTAAAAGATGATGTAGTTAAAATGCTACACTCAATATGCTAGCAAATTTGGAAAACTCAGCAGTTCCAGGCCTCAGGATTAGATAAGGTCAGTTTCCGTTCCAATTTCAAACAAGGGCAATGCCAAAAAAGGTTCAAACTACCACACTACTGCACTAATTTCACATGCTAGCAAGGTAGAGCTCAAAATCCAAGCTAGACTTTAACAGTATGGGAACTGAAAACTTCCAGATATACCAGCTAGATTTACAAAAGGCAGGGGAACCAGAGATCAAATTGCCGATATCTGTTGGATCACAGAAAAAGCAAGAGAATTTCAGGAAAACATCTTCCTCTGCCTCATTGACTACGCTAAAGCCTTGGACTGTGTGGGTCACAACAAGCTGGAAAATTATTAGAGATGGGAACACCAGATCACTTTACCTGCCTCCTGAGAAACCTGTATGCAGGTAAGGAAGCAACAGTTACAACTGGACATGGAACAACGAACTCATTCCAAATTGGGAAAGGAGTACATCAAGGCTGTATATTGTCACCTGCTTATTTAATTTCTATGCAGAGTATATCATGCAAAATGGTGGTCTGGATGAAGCACAAGCTGGAATCAAGATTGCCAGGAGAAATATCAATAACCTCAGATATGCAGATGACACGACCCTTATGGCAGAAAGTGAAGAGGAACTAAAGAGCTTCCTGATAAAGGTGAAAGAGAAGAGTGAAAAAGCTGGCTTAAACTCACCATTCAAAAAACAAAGATCATGGTATCCGGTCCCATCACTTCATGGGAAATAGATGGGCAAACGATGGAAACAGTTAACAATTTTATTTTCTTGAGCTCCAAAATCATTCTGGACGGTGACGGCAGCCATGAAATAAAAGACAGTTGTTCCTTGGAAGAAAAGCTATGACCAATCTAAACAGTATATTCAAAAGCAGAGACATCAATTTGCTGACAAAAGTCCATATAGTCAAAACTATGATTCTTCCAATAGTCATATACAATTTGAGGGTTGAACCATGAAGAAGGCTGAGTGCCAAAGAATTTGATGCCTTTGAGCTGTGGTGTTGGAGAAGGCTCTTGAGAGTCCCTTGGACTGTAAGGAGATCAAATCAGTCAATTCTAAAGGACATCAACCCTGAGTATTCACTGGAAGAACTGAGGCCAAAGCTAAAGCTCCAATACTTTGGCCACCTGACATGGAGATGACTCAGCAGTTCCAGGCCTCAGGATTAGATAAGGTCAGTTTCCGTTCCAATTTCAAACAAGGGCAATGCCAAAAAAGGTTCAAACTACCACACTACTGCACTAATTTCACATGCTAGCAAGGTAGAGCTCAAAATCCAAGCTAGACTTTAACAGTATGGGAACTGAAAACTTCCAGATATACCAGCTAGATTTACAAAAGGCAGGGGAACCAGAGATCAAATTGCCGATATCTGTTGGATCACAGAAAAAGCAAGAGAATTTCAGGAAAACATCTTCCTCTGCCTCATTGACTACGCTAAAGCCTTGGACTGTGTGGGTCACAACAAGCTGGAAAATTATTAGAGATGGGAACACCAGATCACTTTACCTGCCTCCTGAGAAACCTGTATGCAGGTAAGGAAGCAACAGTTAGAACTGGACATGGAACAACAGACTGGTTCCAAATTGGGAAAGGAGTACATCAAGGCTGTATATTGTCACCCTGCTTATTTAACTTATATGCAGAGTATATCATGCAAAATGCTGGGCTGGATGAAGCACAAGCTGGAATCAAGATTGCCAGGAGAAATATCAATAACCTCAGATATGCAGATGACACCACCCTTATGGCAGAAAGTGAAGAGGAACTAAAGAGCTTCCTGATAAAGGTGAAAGAGAAGAGTGAAAAAGCTGGCTTAAACTCACCATTCAAAAAACAAAGATCATGGTATCCGGTCCCATCACTTCATGGGAAATAGATGGGCAAACGATGGAAACAGTTAACAATTTTATTTTCTTGAGCTCCAAAATCATTCTGGACGGTGACGGCAGCCATGAAATAAAAGACAGTTGTTCCTTGGAAGAAAAGCTATGACCAATCTAAACAGTATATTCAAAAGCAGAGACATCAATTTGCTGACAAAAGTCCATATAGTCAAAACTATGATTCTTCCAATAGTCATATACAATTTGAGGGTTGAACCATGAAGAAGGCTGAGTGCCAAAGAATTTGATGCCTTTGAGCTGTGGTGTTGGAGAAGGCTCTTGAGAGTCCCTTGGACTGTAAGGAGATCAAATCAGTCAATTCTAAAGGACATCAACCCTGAGTATTCACTGGAAGAACTGAGGCCAAAGCTAAAGCTCCAATACTTTGGCCACCTGACATGGAGATGACTCACTGGAAAAGACCCTAATGCTGGGAAAAACAGAAGTAGAAGGGGACAACAGATCACGAGATGGTTGGATGGCATCACTGACACAATGGACATGAGTTTGAGCAAGCTCTGGGAGATAGTGAAGGACAAGGAAGCCTGGCATGCTACAGTCCAAGAATGTCTCCCTTCGGCCCTAAAGTTGCAAAGGGTCAACACGCCTGACCCTGAACTGAACTTTAATGCCAACCAATAATCCATCTAAACTTGGATTTATATTGAAATGCTCAATATCTACTCTTGTGAGGTGAGGGGGAACCATTCCTGTGATTCAAAACCCTTCCTTTGAAGGCCTGTCTTGAGCATGACTGAGAGTCTTCGGGGCAGACATACATGGAGGAGAGCCATCTTTCCCACGGGGAACTCAGCTCAACGCTCATGAGTGATGAGCAGACTGGACTGCATAACTGCCTAAGGCAGCACAGAGGGGTGGCTACCATGACACCCAGAATCCCTTGCCCTGCAGCGAGTGAAGACTCCATTCAGCCAGCAATGCCAATTTCAAAGACCTGAGATACATGTCCACATCCCCACAGGGTGGGGCACTGTTTTTAGCAGGGCCTAAAACTGTGTGGGGTTGGAAGGGCTGTCTCTGAAACATTATGTAATATTCTGGCCCAGAATGTCTCCCTTCAGCCGTAAGGTAAACAAAGAAACAGCCATATGGCAGACTTGATTCTTAGAAGGTTTGTTTTAGGAGTCCAACGAAAGTTGCTTTTTAATTCTCTTCCAGACAGCCCTGGGTATTTAGGATCGTGATGTGAAGAGGCCTGGGCATTCCTCTGTGAGCACTTTCACACCGGATGCCCATCCGTAGTGAGTAGAACCATGGAACAACCTCACGCTCCCTCCTCTCAGCCCTCCCTCACCTGGAGGATGAAAGACTTTCAGAAGCACAGGGAAGCAGGTTTGCCTGCCACTGGGGGGTTTCTGCAGTAGGCCACACCAGGAGTTGGGAATCAAAGATCAGGAGAGTAGAAAAGGAAATTAAAGCTAATGGTTTTAAAGGGTCTGCTGGCTATGATCCTTGGGAGAGAACAAATCAAACACAATTCCACAGGTAATATGGGATGTACTTGAATAGAAACTTAACAGTTTCTCACTGCGTTTAGCGGGTTGGCTGGAATCTCATTCTCCACGCTCTGCTGTTAATAAACTCGGGTCCAACAGGCAGGACCAAGATCCCAGAGCTCGAGAACTTGAAGGAGCTGGGAGACTGGGCTCCTATGTGACCCCTGCGTTTTGCAAATGGAAACTACAATGAAGGATTAACCTGGTGCAGGCAGAGTCTGGCCTCTGGGAGGTGATCACTCAGTTTTCGAAAGGTCTGGCCCAGTAGATGTCTTTGTTGACCTGTGCGCTTTGGGCCATATCCAACAGTCTATGCTAATGATGCAATGTATGATGGGGACCACGGTTCACATGGTGTCAGTGCCACCTTAGCAAGCGCTAGAGACTAACCAGTCAGGAGGACAGTCAGTTCTGTTTATGGGACTGAGTCACAGGAAAATCTCTAGACAGGAAGGCTCAGGTGAGTGTCTTCTGTCGACACTCTGCGTGTTGTCACATATCACTGCTGGGAGAAGCTAGCCCGTGGGCATGGCTGCTGGGGAAGGACAGTGGAAGCTCTGCCCTTGGAGCCTCCTGGCCCCTGATCTACATGGCTCTTCTTTCTGCTGTAACTGTAACCTGTAACCCTTGACTATAATAAACCATAACCACTAGTATCCTGAGAGCTTCCTCAGTGACTCAGTAGTAGAGAATCCACCTTCCAATGCAGGAGACACAGTTTTGACCCCTGAATTGGGAAGATCCCCTGGAGAAGGAAATGGCTACCCTCTTTGGTATTCTTGCCTGGGAAATCCCATGGACAGAGGAGCCTGGCGAGCTACAGCCCATGGGGTCACAAAGAGTCACACCTGACATAGTGGCTAAACCTCAACAAAACTAGTATCCTGGCTTTTCTGAGTTCTGTGAGCCCTTGTAGCAAATCATCAAACAGGACGGTGATCTCGGAGACTCTTCAACTTGCAGTTGGTATCTGAAGTTGGGGAGGTCTTGGGGCCTACCCAACTCTACAGAGATGGAGGTCCAGAGAGCAGGAGGGAGATTTAGAAGAGAACCAGGCCTGCCAATGGCACCCAGGTCCCCAGCAGCACAGAGGTGTGGCACACAGATGCCCCGAGCTAGGAGACAAACATGTGCTAGCACGGAACTGTAGGCAGGGCCCTGCCACCTGGGTCCATGGGCGCCTGTGCTCTTGGCTTTGCTCTAAGATGCACCTGTGTCCTTCGACTAGGGCCCTTCCTGGTGCCCCAGCTGGGGACACGTTGCTGGCCTGTCATCTGGTCTGTTTCTAATCATTTTATTTCACTGAGGGAACATCAGCTGGCCAGGATTTTTCTCCCAATGACTTCTCCTTCAAAATATCTCCTGCAAAAGGGGATATTTCTGGCTAACAGCATTGTGGTGGAAAAAACTAGTCTTGAGCCAAGGACAGGTGACCCTCCCAACAGCTGGAGCAGCCATCCCAGTAGACAGAGAAGCCATGGGCACTAGCTTCCAGGTCTACCTGGGTTCCACATGGGGTCTGCCAGGCCCTCCTGCATGGGCCTGGCTCAAAGCCACCAGCCTCTGAGACCCTCGCATCTGCCCTTTCCTTGGCAATGTTAATCTCTTTGCACTTTTCAGAACTCAGTGCCCATCTGGCATTTGAGAATTGGTTGAAGAGAATCATGCCTCTTAAAACAAGACACCAATTATGCAAGTTGCTGCCTCTGATAGCTGGCATCCAGCTAATGCCCAGCCAGCACCATCCCTGCCTCAGCCGCCTCCCTGGGGCTCCGCACTCTAGCGGTTTCTCAGCAGGACCTAGGCCGAGAACCCCACTGAGACATGGCACACTGCACATAGAAGAGTCGTGGAATGTCACGTGGGACGGGACAGAGAATCAGCCCAACCCCTCACTGTACAGGAAGTGGCAGTTGAGGGCACCTGCCTGGAGGGCAGGGTGGGGACCAGATTTGTTCCAAGTGGAGACCCCAGGAGGTTGAACTCTCAGGCCGGCCCTGCACACCCCAGCCCAGTGCGGGCCTTGTTCTCTTCACCCCGGTGTCTGTCTGTTCATGTTCCACCAAAGCTCAGCTTGGGCGAGCCCCGTTCTGACAGGTGGGTGTCTCATGTGGAGTCTCTTTGGAGACTCTGCCTGGCCTGTAGAGCCTGAAGATTGCCCTCCGAGCTAGGAGACAAACATGTGCTAGCACAGAACTGTAGGCAGGGCCCTGCCACCTGGTCCATGGGCGCCTGTGCTCTTGGCTTTGCTCTAAGATGCACCTGTGTCCTTCGACTAGGGCCCTTCCTGGTGCCCCAGCTGGGGACACGTTGCTGGCCTGTCATCTGGTCTGTTTCTAATCATTTTATTTCACTGAGGGAACATCAGCTGGCCAGGATTTTTCTCCCAATGACTTCTCCTTCAAAATATCTCCTGCAAAAGGGGATATTTCTGGCTAACAGCATTGTGGTGGAAAAAACTAGTCTTGAGCCAAGGACAGGTGACCCTCCCAACAGCTGGAGCAGCCATCCCAGTAGACAGAGAAGCCATGGGCACTAGCTTCCAGGTCTACCTGGGTTCCACATGGGGTCTGCCAGGCCCTCCTGCATGGGCCTGGCTCAAAGCCACCAGCCTCTGAGACCCCTGCATCTGCCCTTTCCTTGGCAATGTTAATCTCTTTGCACTTTTCAGAACTCAGTGCCCATCTGGCATTTGAGAATTGGTTGAAGAGAATCATGCCTCTTAAAACAAGACACCAATTATGCAAGTTGCTGCCTCTGATAGCTGGCATCCAGCTAATGCCCAGCCAGCACCATCCCTGCCTCAGCCGCCTCCCTGGGGCTCCGCACTCTAGCGGTTTCTCAGCAGGACCTAGGCCGAGAACCCCACTGAGACATGGCACACTGCACATAGAAGAGTCGTGGAATGTCACGTGGGACGGGACAGAGAATCAGCCCAACCCCTCACTGTACAGGAAGTGGCAGTTGAGGGCACCTGCCTGGAGGGCAGGGTGGGGACCAGATTTGTTCCAAGTGGAGACCCCAGGAGGTTGAACTCTCAGGCCGGCCCTGCACACCCCAGCCCAGTGCGGGCCTTGTTCTCTTCACCCCGGTGTCTGTCTGTTCATGTTCCACCAAAGCTCAGCTTGGGCGAGCCCCGTTCTGACAGGTGGGTGTCTCATGTGGAGTCTCTTTGGAGACTCTGCCTGGCCTGTAGAGCCTGAAATGACATTGTTAAAGGGCACTTGGGTCATTTGGTTTCCTGGGTGGACTCCTAGGCACCTGGTCACCAGTCACCTCGCATCAGCAGGAGCCTGAGAATTTACTCGGTTCCCCTCCCCCTTCCAAAGCCCCAGAGCTGAGGGCACAGCCCTGGGTGGCCAGGATGCAGGCCAGTAGAGCTTTGACAGGGATGGATGAGCGGCATCGGTCTGCCAGGTGACAGTGAGGGCAGGCTGGTCCTCCGTTGAAGCTGGTCCAGGCTTTGACCCAAGACCATCCTGCTGAGTTCTAGTCCCACCTCCTCCAGTGGGTTACCCAGCCCCCCTAGCACTCACGGGTCCCTTTCTTTTACAGTCTTGGCATGTGTGTGGTCAGAGCCCCACACCCTCTCCTGGCGAGCATGCTCCTGAATCATGTCCTAATTGTCCTCAATCTGTGCTGATGAAACTCTGAGCTCTGAGGGCCAGAGGGAGAGAACTGGTTGCCTCCAAGAGCACTCAGCTCTGGGCCAAGGGAATGGCACAGTAACTTGGATATTCAGCCATGGTTGGCAGGCCAGACAGGAGCTGGGCCAGAATGACCCAGTCGTGCTGCTTTGCTAGAGATGGTCCCATCACTTGGTATCTGACCCTGAGGCCAGTCCCCCTAGAGTGAATCATCAAAAGAGTCCATTCCTGGGGAAGATTTGATTTTTAAAAACATGAGCCACAGGTCCTGCAGGAATCCTGGTGGAGGATATCTAAAAAAAGAGAGGGCCTGTCCCAGCTCAAGCAAGAGACACGACTGGCTTGTGTCCAAGGCAAACCTGCACGGTGAGGGACCCAAGGATGGGTTGGGGCCAGGAAGCCTGGTCTCCAGGTGGCACCAGGGTTTGGACTGTACAGTTTCACCTGCTTGAGATGGGAGCTGAGAGGTGAAGCGGGGCTGAGGGAGGGAGGAGAGAAGGCCAGAGAGTTGAAAGGAGGACCTCTC
Source organism: Tragulus kanchil (assembly GCA_022376925.1). Classification (NCBI taxonomy): domain Eukaryota; kingdom Metazoa; phylum Chordata; class Mammalia; order Artiodactyla; family Tragulidae; genus Tragulus; species Tragulus kanchil. Next base: position 46,152,368 of record JAIOJX010000029.1, on the reverse strand, counting down.
CAAGTCCGAGGTGACAGGTTCCATGGGGTATATTAGAGGTGGCTGTGGGGAGGCTGAGGCTGCACCCTGAGTCAACCCAGGGTTCAGAGGCTGCTGTTTTGGTGAGATGACCACCTGGGCCTCAGAACAGATGTGGGCTACAACATTAGGCCTGCCGTGATCATTCTGTTTCCCCTCCCAGAACCAGGCGTGGCTCTCGGGCAGCCTTAGGGAGCACTGACAAGAAAGACCCATGGAGGAAGGGGCATGGCTGCCTGAGCATCCCAAGGCACTGGGAATGGGGCTACTCCCGGGCCATCCACACAGGCCAGCCTTGGGGGACTGAGCACCTCCTATCCTGGACCTCGGCATCTGCAGACTGGGTAAGCACCGTCCACATTCAGAGTTGCCCAGAAGTTGGCTCTGCTTTCTCCTGCCCCTCACGGCAGGTGGCATTTCTGCTCCCGAGGCCTTTTTGCCTTGTGGGTCTCAAGGAATTTAACGCTGGAGTGGTTTGTGTGCCCTGGGCACCCAGGGTTGAACAAGCAGCAGGACTGGAGAGGTCTGGGGAGAGGGTGGGACGCCTGGCTGTAGATTGAGGCCTGTCTGGGAGGTGAGGAGCTGCCCGGGTGACCCTGAGGCAGGGCAGCCACTCTCTACAACCTAAGATCTCTCGGGGTGGTGGGGGGAGCCTCCTCTCCCAGAGAAGAGCCCATAGAAAAACACAAAAGGCGGCAGCTGATTCATGTGCAGAAATGTTCGCTGGAAGACAAGGAGATGTCATCTCGTCCTTTGTTCTCAGACCCCTTTGAAGTGCTCTGGGAAAAGATGGTCACACTGATCACCCGGCGCTCTTTGTTATGGGAGCACCATTTAAATAAACTGACTTCGGCTTGAAATACTGACTTGCGGCAGTGTCTACTGGAGCAGACACTCAGGCTTAGGCCAGAGGTGCTCCAGGTGAGCCTCCCTCCCCTCTCTTCCACCAGCCTCTCCTGCTGGATCCCAGGATGGGAGGCCCCCTACTCTGCTGCACACAGGCTGTTGGGAGCCTCATCATTTTACAGTAGGGGTTGCTTTTAGAGGGGAGGAGATGAGATTCATGAGACCAACAAGCAGACTGAAGTCTGCCTCCCTGCTTCCCACCCAGAGGCCCCACGCCCACCTGCCATAGGGCCCAAACACCCACATTCAACTCCCAGATGACACTTCCCTCTTGGAGTGTTCTTGTTTATCTTAGGAAGACTGTGCTTTATGCTGACATTCTAGGGACTATTGGGGAGAATGTGCAGTGTTGTTTTCATTGTCCCCATGGGCTCGAACTCCTAGACTGCATGTTACCCTCGTCTTCCCTTCCTGGAGGCCACCTGCTTGTCAGAATCACCCTAAATACACAAAGCCAAGGCAAGAATATGCAATACAGCCTGGTCCTGCTGGTGCTAGTGGGATGTCCCTCCCCTTCCTCGAGGTCACTCTGAGGCCTCCTGGGTCATTGTTCAGGTCTCCTGGCTGCTGTCCAGCCAGTCCCACACCTGTCCTGGAGCCAGCAGAAATCCCACCTCCAGGCTTCCATGGAGGGACTTTTCAGGTGCGAAAAAGCCAACAAGGGCAATTAGAGAGATGCCACTTCACTTTGGACCAGTTCCTAGTGACACACGCCGTGAGAAGAATAACCAGGATGAAAGTCAGGTGTTGCAGCATTAACTCTGCATTCCTGGAAGGCATGGGGACACTCTCTCTGGACCTCTTGAGGGTTCCAGGAATTTGTATTCCACATGTGGCATTTCATGGTAGAAACTGGGCTTCCAGGGGAGGAGTAGAAATTCAAGGCTCTGATCAGGAGGGCACTGTCTAGCTGCACCCAGAGGGAGGACAGCTCCCTGTTTAAGGCTCTCCTTTCAGTTGCCCCCTGGTGGGAGGGAATCTTGTGGCCGCCCTTCCACACTGAGGAAGAGGCTGGGGCTCTGAGGCCAACAACCACGCTGCTGTATTTATGGGGCCATGCAGGGGGCTGTCTGCCCCTTACGTCCTGCACCTGGGAAGTGCTGGTGGTTGGGAGGGTTTGTTTCCCTGGGTAACAAGGAGCAGTTCTTCCTTGAAGCACATCTCGAGGGTACTCATGTGAAGTCCCCAGGGAGCAGCACGGGAGGGCTGTGTCTTCCTCTGAGGAGCACAAATGGAAGGTTGGGGCTTTTTAAGAGGGAGGGAGATGAGATTCATGAGACCAACAAGCAGACTGAAGTCTGCCTCCCTGCTTCCCACCCAGAGGCCCCACGCCCACCTGCCATAGGGCCCAAACACCCACATTCAACTCCCAGATGACACTTCCCTCTTGGAGTGTTCTTGTTTATCTTAGGAAGACTGTGCTTTATGCTGACATTCTAGGGACTATTGGGGAGAATGTGCAGTGTTGTTTTCATTGTCCCCATGGGCTCGAACTCCTAGACTGCATGTTACCCTCGTCTTCCCTTCCTGGAGGCCACCTGCTTGTCAGAATCACCCTAAATACACAAAGCCAAGGCAAGAATATGCAATACAGCCTGGTCCTGCTGGTGCTAGTGGGATGTCCCTCCCCTTCCTCGAGGTCACTCTGAGGCCTCCTGGGTCATTGTTCAGGTCTCCTGGCTGCTGTCCAGCCAGTCCCACACCTGTCCTGGAGCCAGCAGAAATCCCACCTCCAGGCTTCCATGGAGGGACTTTTCAGGTGCGAAAAAGCCAACAAGGGCAATTAGAGAGATGCCACTTCACTTTGGACCAGTTCCTAGTGACACACGCCGTGAGAAGAATAACCAGGATGAAAGTCAGGTGTTGCAGCATTAACTCTGCATTCCTGGAAGGCATGGGGACACTCTCTCTGGACCTCTTGAGGGTTCCAGGAATTTGTATTCCACATGTGGCATTTCATGGTAGAAACTGGGCTTCCAGGGGAGGAGTAGAAATTCAAGGCTCTGATCAGGAGGGCACTGTCTAGCTGCACCCAGAGGGAGGACAGCTCCCTGTTTAAGGCTCTCCTTTCAGTTGCCCCCTGGTGGGAGGGAATCTTGTGGCCGCCCTTCCACACTGAGGAAGAGGCTGGGGCTCTGAGGCCAACAACCACGCTGCTGTATTTATGGGGCCATGCAGGGGGCTGTCTGCCCCTTACGTCCTGCACCTGGGAAGTGCTGGTGGTTGGGAGGGTTTGTTTCCCTGGGTAACAAGGAGCAGTTCTTCCTTGAAGCACATCTCGAGGGTACTCATGTGAAGTCCCCAGGGAGCAGCACGGGAGGGCTGTGTCTGCAGAGGAAGAGAGGCTCTGTGTGCGCGTGGGAGGGGACCACGTGAACCAGGAGCGGTACCAACATGTGAGCGGGAAGGGGAGTCTGCCTCTGGCCAAGCCAGGCTACCCAGCAACAGCCTTTCATACTGGCTTCCCGTGGGGTCTCCACAGAGAGGCCGAGGCAGCTGAGGGGCCTGAGAGTTATGAGGGGACGAATATCATCCGGCCTTAGGGATTTGGCACAGGCTAGCCGTGAGCAGGGAATGCGGGCCCCATGCTGAGTCACCATGTGGGGCAGATCCCACAAATCTGACACACTATGCATGGGGAGCCCTGGCCCAAACCTAGGCCATGCAGCCTGGGATGGGGCTACCATGCCCCTTGCTCCCCCTCAGTGGGGTGCTAACCTGGCTGGCAGTGGAGAGTCCCCCAGATCTCAGCATGAAGTCTCGCATCCAGAGTGAGTTTTTCTCCCTGCTGGCTTAAACAGAGCCGTCCAGAGAGCTTCCAGATTGAGATTATCCCTTCCCTTTGGGAAGCACAAGAAATGTCTTCCCTTAAGATCCTCCTCCTTCCTGCAGTGCACATACCCAGGAGGGCAGAGAGAAGGGTCCAGCCTCTGACTTCCATGGACCTGAAATGGATGCCTTTGGGCAAGAGAACCCTGAGCCCACCCTGGGTGGTAGTCTGGGGTGATTGACACATTCTGGGAGGTCTCCTGCCCACCTCTTCCCCCGCCTGCCCCACACTCACTTACTGCCCTGGGCACATGGAGTCTATTTTATAATTAAGGGAAGTTGTGCAAATGTCTCCTATCTAGTCCCTATGGAGACAAGCTTGGGGTCTCAACATGGGGCCTGAGCCCAGGGCACACAGACTCCTCACCAGAGACAAGCTCTGAATCACCATCTCCTCTCTATGCAAGTAAGCTATGCAGATGGAATGACCTTTTAACATTTCCCTTCCAGATGGGAACAGCGACATCACTATATCCTGGTTTCACACAGACCCTTCCCCCATGCACTTGGTGGAAGCCCCATGCCCCGCATGGAATTTACTTTAAGGCCGGGCGAGGGGGTACTCATGTGAAGTCCCCAGGGAGCAGCACGGGAGGGCTGTGTCTGCAGAGGAAGAGAGGCTCTGTGTGCGCGTGGGAGGGGACCACGTGAACCAGGAGCGGTACCAACATGTGAGCGGGAAGGGGAGTCTGCCTCTGGCCAAGCCAGGCTACCCAGCAACAGCCTTTCATACTGGCTTCCCGTGGGGTCTCCACAGAGAGGCCGAGGCAGCTGAGGGGCCTGAGAGTTATGAGGGGACGAATATCATCCGGCCTTAGGGATTTGGCACAGGCTAGCCGTGAGCAGGGAATGGGGGCCCCCATGCTGAGTCACCATGTGGGGCAGATCCCACAAATCTGACACACTATGCATGGGGAGCCCTGGCCCAAACCTAGGCCATGCAGCCTGGGATGGGGCTACCATGCCCCTTGCTCCCCCTCAGTGGGGTGCTAACCTGGCTGGCAGTGGAGAGTCCCCCAGATCTCAGCATGAAGTCTCGCATCCAGAGTGAGTTTTTCTCCCTGCTGGCTTAAACAGAGCCGTCCAGAGAGCTTCCAGATTGAGATTATCCCTTCCCTTTGGGAAGCACAAGAAATGTCTTCCCTTAAGATCCTCCTCCTTCCTGCAGTGCACATACCCAGGAGGGCAGAGAGAAGGGTCCAGCCTCTGACTTCCATGGACCTGAAATGGATGCCTTTGGGCAAGAGAACCCTGAGCCCACCCTGGGTGGTAGTCTGGGGTGATTGACACATTCTGGGAGGTCTCCTGCCCACCTCTTCCCCCGCCTGCCCCACACTCACTTACTGCCCTGGGCACATGGAGTCTATTTTATAATTAAGGGAAGTTGTGCAAATGTCTCCTATCTAGTCCCTATGGAGACAAGCTTGGGGTCTCAACATGGGGCCTGAGCCCAGGGCACACAGACTCCTCACCAGAGACAAGCTCTGAATCACCATCTCCTCTCTATGCAAGTAAGCTATGCAGATGGAATGACCTTTTAACATTTCCCTTCCAGATGGGAACAGCGACATCACTATATCCTGGTTTAACACAGACCCTTCCACCATGCTCTTGGTGGAAAGTTAAACAAAAAACATCCTCATTGCAACCATTCAGCCTTATGACAGGGAGATCTTGAAATATCAACATTGTGGAGTTGGAAGAAGCCTAAAGGCCATGAAAACTATAAGTTAACCATTTTAAAGTGAGTGGGGTGAGAGCCACGAGCGGGCTGGCACATCACCTAACAAAGCACATGATTTTAAAAATGTTTATATGCTGCAGAACTGCAGGAGCGGTTTCAATCTGGACACTCTTGCCTCTCCTAAAGGACTTCTCTGCCCACTTAACTGGCAATGCACCTCAGAACCCACACCACCTGCCCGACCTGGGCTGGAGGCCCTTCTCCTAGGACAGCGATGACCTATAATAACACAGTGTTCTTTCTGAGAAAAACTGATGACTTGACTTTGTTATTACAAGTGTTCTTTTGGAGAAAATAAGTGTGTGCATGGGTGTATATATACACACAAAGAAAAACCCTCTAAAGTTATATGCCAAAATATTATCCATGGTTCTCTCTGATGGTAAATACACTTCATTTTCCTCTTTTGTACATTCCTGTACTTACTAAAGTTTCTGCAAATAATACATAATACCTTTGTAATCAGAAAAAAACAACAATAAAAAGCAAGCAACAGTGGTTATTTAAAAAAAAAATACCCCAATCAAGGTTTTCCTCCCTTGATTGAAGTAGCAGAGCCTCATGCTAGCTCCCCATTGTCAGCAAACAGCTGGAATGCTGGTGAAAGCATGAAAGGAAACAAACTGGTTAGTTAAAAATGGTGGAGGAGCTTCAGAGAAATGTACTTTCCTCTATTCTTGCTCCCCTTGGGGGCAGATGATCCCTTAGAGGCAGCTCCTCAAACATCTACCTATCTGGAAAGCTGGCTTTCTGTCAAGTCTGGATCTGTCACAGACTCTAAGGTTAATCTGTTTCTCTCCCACTGACACAATTTAAAGTGAAATCCACCCTTGTGACAAAGGAGTGGAGACAGAAGGAAACCTTACAAGTCCCTGGAAGATCCACAGCCTGGAGAACAGCCGTGCTGCTGGCATCAACGGCTCCTCAGACCTAAACGATATGGTCTGTTTGGGGATTAAAAGATACAGTTGTGTAAATAGGTGAAGTCTCCCGAACTGACCCATGGAGTCAATGCAATACGAATCAAATTTCCCAACAGGGTGCGCGCAGACAAGGATGTGTGCATGCGCACAGCTCATTCTAGAATTTATTGATGAGTGGAAAGGGCCAAGGACATCTGTAGTGTTCCCAGGGAGCAATAACAAGGGCCTGCCCTATGAGATATCAAAACTTATTATAAAACTCTACTGAGACAGTGTGTGCAGAAACAGATCAAATGAACAGAAGAAAGGGTTCCACAATAGACCCCTAAAATATGAGCGTTTGCTATAGGGGAGATGTTATTGTAGATCTCAGGGGGACAGATGGACCTCCTGATAAATGATGCAAGCACAATTGTGGGAATAAATGGCCTCTGTTTGACACTGTTCATTAAAAAATTACTTCCGTGTAGACTGAACAATAAACTTGGGATTCTACTTCTGGAATGTTGGCATAAGGACCTGTGGAGACATGCTTCCCAGAGAAACAACCCTAATTGGTACAATGATTTTAAAAACCATTGTTTAAGACTCCTCTGGTGGCTCCGTGGTAAAGAATCCACCTGCACCTGCCAATGCAGGAGACATAGGTTCGATCCCTGATCAGGGATTATCCCTATGCTGTGGGGCAACTAAGCCAGCACACCACCACTGCTGGGCCTGTGCTCAAGAGTCCAGGAGCTGAAACTGCTGAGCCCACGTGCCCTAGAGCTCGTGCTTTGCAACAAGAGAAGCCACCTCAGTGAAAATCCCCCACACCCCAACTAGAGAGGGACCCCTGCTTGGCACAACTAGAGAAAAGCAATGAAGACCCAGCACAGCCAAGAATAAATAAATAAACAAAAAAAACCCCACATTGTTTAAATTACCTAGAAATTGTCTTAAGGGCATTTGTTGTTGTTCGTTCAGTTGCTACATCATGCTGAAGTCCATGGGGTTGCAGAGTTAGACGTGTCTTTCAGTAAGAACAGTGAGAGTCTTACCCTGAGCCATGACCTGCTTCCTTTGCCCTCTCCACTCCAGATGAGAGTGGCCCAGGAGTCAGAGCTCCTTCTCTCCCAGCCTTCAGTCAAGGCCTACACTTCCTTCCTGGGAGGGCAGGACACTGGCATTTCTCATCCTTCCTTCCTCCATTTTGCAAAAGCTAAATTCAAGTCAAGATCACCTGAAGGATCTGGGGCTCGTGTCTTATATCCAGCCCTGACTTAGAGGATGGAAATTCTACTGTTGGAAAGGCAGGCTAAGGACACTGAGGTCTCAGCTGCTCTCACTGCTGCTCACTCAGAAGACAGAGGTCTCACACTGGGAGAGGCAGGCTGGGAAGAGCAGAGACTATAATCCCCACCTAGCGCCCCAATCGTAAACCAGGGGTATCACTCTGAGAGAACTGGGCCACTACCCCTGCTTTGAGCTCTGAAGCACTGGCTTAGAGATTTTGCCTAAGTGGAGAGACCCACCCCCATCTGCCCAGCAAATGAAGAGCTGTGACTAAGAGGAAGTGACTTTATTTAGAAAGGAGTATGGAGAAGTTTAAGACTAAGTGTCTGCTTATAAAATGAGATTTTGGAGGTAAGCAATTAAGAGAAGGTTCTTGGCTCAATGAGGGCAACAAACTAGACTGTAGGCGGGCCAATTTAACAGGAAATGAAACAAAACAAAAATGAACAAAGTTTCAAAGATATATGGTATATCATTAAGCACACCAACATATGTATAAGGGGAGTACAAGAAGGAGGGGAGAGAGAAGAAGAAGCAGAAAATAATATTTAGAGGATTAATAGGTGAGAACTTCCCAAATTGGAGGAAAACCTTTAATCTATCTACACACCAAATAAATTCAATAAATTCCTAGTAAAATACACACAAAAAGATCCATACTCAGGATCTTACTAAGAAATAGAGGGAAATATTTTTGTACTGGTAAAAAGATCAGTTTGTCTGGAAAATTTATAATATCAATTATAAACACACACATACAGCTAACAACAGAACCCAAAAATACATGAAGCAGAAACATGGTAGAATTTAAGGGACAAACAGACAATTTGATAATATTAGTTGCATGACGTGTCTTTCAGCTTCCTTTGCCTTTCCTCCACTCCAGATGAGAGTGGCCCAGGAGTCAGAGCTCCTTCTCTCCAGCCTTCAGTCAAGGCCTACACTTCCTTCCTGGGAGGGCAGGACACTGGCATTTCTCATCCTTCCTTCCTCCATTTTGCAAAAGCTAAATTCAAGTCAAGATCACCTGAAGGATCTGGGGCTCGTGTCTTATATCCAGCCCTGACTTAGAGGATGGAAATTCTACTGTTGGAAAGGCAGGCTAAGGACACTGAGGTCTCAGCTGCTCTCACTGCTGCTCACTCAGAAGACAGAGGTCTCACACTGGGAGAGGCAGGCTGGGAAGAGCAGAGACTATAATCCCCACCTAGCGCCCCAATCGTAAACCAGGGGTATCACTCTGAGAGAACTGGGCCACTACCCCTGCTTTGAGCTCTGAAGCACTGGCTTAGAGATTTTGCCTAAGTGGAGAGACCCACCCCCATCTGCCCAGCAAATGAAGAGCTGTGACTAAGAGGAAGTGACTTTATTTAGAAAGGAGTATGGAGAAGTTTAAGACTAAGTGTCTGCTTATAAAATGAGATTTTGGAGGTAAGCAATTAAGAGAAGGTTCTTGGCTCAATGAGGGCAACAAACTAGACTGTAGGCGGGCCAATTTAACAGGAAATGAAACAAAACAAAAATGAACAAAGTTTCAAAGATATATGGTATATCATTAAGCACACCAACATATGTATAAGGGGAGTACAAGAAGGAGGGGAGAGAGAAGAAGAAGCAGAAAATAATATTTAGAGGATTAATAGGTGAGAACTTCCCAAATTGGAGGAAAACCTTTAATCTATCTACACACCAAATAAATTCAATAAATTCCTAGTAAAATACACACAAAAAGATCCATACTCAGGATCTTACTAAGAAATAGAGGGAAATATTTTTGTACTGGTAAAAAGATCAGTTTGTCTGGAAAATTTATAATATCAATTATAAACACACACATACAGCTAACAACAGAACCCAAAAATACATGAAGCAGAAACATGGTAGAATTTAAGGGACAAACAGACAATTTGATAATATTAGTTGGAGGATTCAATACTCACTTCTGATAATGGAAAAAGCAAGTAGGCAGAAGATAAACAAGGAAATAGAAATCCTGGACAGCACTCTAAGCCAGCTAGACCTAACAGACCTTTACAGACCCGTCCAGCAAGAGAATACACATTTTTCTCAAATGTACCTGACACATTCTCTAGGCTAGACCATATTCTATACCACTAAACAAGACTTACTACACTTAGAAGGACTGAAATAATAAAAAGAAATATGTTCTCCTACCACAATGAAATGAAATTAGAAATCAATATTAAAAAAATTGGGGATGTTCACAGGTATGTGGAAATTAAACAACATGCTCCTACATACCAATGAATCACAGAATAACAAGGCAAATTAGAAAATGCTTTGAGATGGATGAAAATGAAGTTGTAACATAACAAAACTTAAGGTTTTGCAGCTAAAAGAGTCTTAAAGGGGAATTAATTTATAGTTGCAAATGCCTCATCAAAAAAAATCTAAAGTCAATAACCTAACATTCTGCATTAACATACTAGAAAAACAGAGCAAACTAAACTCAAAGCAAGTAGAGGATAGACACAGTGATGATTAGAAATCAGCATAATAAAAGAATAGAAAAATAAGATCTACAGAATCAGAAGTTGTTTCCTTAAAAAGAAAAAAACCCAAACTAACAAAATTTTAGCTAGACTGATAAGAAAAAAAATACAGAAGGTTCAAATTACTGAAAACAAGAAAAAAAAAAGAGAGAGAGAGAGAGAGAGAAGACATTAGTACTGACTTCACAGAATAAAAAGGATAATAAGATAACAATATGAATTGCTATACACCAGCAAGCTAGATAGCTTTTGTGAATTGGATTTATTTGTAGAAACACACCAACTACTGAAATTGATTCAAGAAGAAACAGAAAATAAACACAAGATATTCAATTAACTATTTAAAAATTTACCACAAAGAAAAGTGCAGGACCAAATGGATTTATTGATGAAGTCTACCAAATATTTAAAAAGAATTAATAGCTAACAACAGAACCCAAAAATACATGAAGCAGAAACATGGTAGAATTTAAGGGACAAACAGACAATTTGATAATATTAGTTGGAGGATTCAATACTCACTTCTGATAATGGAAAAAGCAAGTAGGCAGAAGATAAACAAGGAAATAGAAATCCTGGACAGCACTCTAAGCCAGCTAGACCTAACAGACCTTTACAGACCCGTCCAGCAAGAGAATACACATTTTTCTCAAATGTACCTGACACATTCTCTAGGCTAGACCATATTCTATACCACTAAACAAGACTTACTACACTTAGAAGGACTGAAATAATAAAAAGAAATATGTTCTCCTACCACAATGAAATGAAATTAGAAATCAATATTAAAAAAATTGGGGATGTTCACAGGTATGTGGAAATTAAACAACATGCTCCTACATACCAATGAATCACAGAATAACAAGGCAAATTAGAAAATGCTTTGAGATGGATGAAAATGAAGTTGTAACATAACAAAACTTAAGGTTTTGCAGCTAAAAGAGTCTTAAAGGGGAATTAATTTATAGTTGCAAATGCCTCATCAAAAAAAATCTAAAGTCAATAACCTAACATTCTGCATTAACATACTAGAAAAACAGAGCAAACTAAACTCAAAGCAAGTAGAGGATAGACACAGTGATGATTAGAAATCAGCATAATAAAAGAATAGAAAAATAAGATCTACAGAATCAGAAGTTGTTTCCTTAAAAAGAAAAAAACCCAAACTAACAAAATTTTAGCTAGACTGATAAGAAAAAAAATACAGAAGGTTCAAATTACTGAAAACAAGAAAAAAAAAAGAGAGAGAGAGAGAGAGAGAAGACATTAGTACTGACTTCACAGAATAAAAAGGATAATAAGATAACAATATGAATTGCTATACACCAGCAAGCTAGATAGCTTTTGTGAATTGGATTTATTTGTAGAAACACACCAACTACTGAAATTGATTCAAGAAGAAACAGAAAATAAACACAAGATATTCAATTAACTATTTAAAAATTTACCACAAAGAAAAGTGCAGGACCAAATGGATTTATTGATGAAGTCTACCAAATATTTAAAAAGAATTAATAGCAATTCTTCGTAAAGTCACCCATAAAATAGAAGAGCTAGGAACACTTCCCAACTCATTCTATGAGACCAGTATCACACTGATACTAAAACTAGACAAGGAGTTACAGGAAAATAAAACTACTGACCAACATCTCTTAACCCTCTTACAGGTGCAAAAAAGTCACTCTCAACAAAATACAAACCAAACCCAGCAACACATAAAAAGGATTATTTACCATGACCAAATGGGATTTATCCAAGTAATCTAAGATTGGTTTAGCATATGAAACCAATTCATGCAATATACAATATAAACAGAAAAAAGAAAAAAACCATGATCATCTTGAGTGCTGCAGAAAAAAATGTTTGATACAGTGTAAAATTCCTTTTTGATTAAAAGAAAAATCCCACTCAACAAAGTGTTCTCAATGTGGTAATGGACATCTATGGCCCACAGTTAACATCATACTTAATAGTGAAAGATTGAATGCTTCCCTAAAATCAGGAACAGGACAAGGATATCTGCTTTTGCTGTTTCTATTCAACACTGCACTGGGGGCCTAGGTACAGCAACTAGGCAAGAAAATTAAATATAAGGCACCCAGATTAGAAAGCAAGAAGTAAAATTTTATTTATGTTCACATTATCTCATATATAGATAATTCTAGGTTATACTCCAAAGACATATTAAAACTAATAAGTGTAATTGGCAAGTTTGTAGGGTACAAGATAAATATGCAGAAATCAATTGTATTTCTATATATAACTTACATGAACTCACTCCAAAAACGAAAAAATGAAAACAATTCTATTTACAACAGATTCAGAAAGACTAAAACACTTAGGAATAAACTGAACCTAAGAAGGGCAAAAGTTATACTTCAAAACTGCAAAAACTTTTGCAAGAAAATAAAGAAGACTAAAATAAATGGAAAGATGTCCCATGATCAGGATCAAAAGATTTAATACTGTTAAGATGGCAACACTTTCCAAACAGATTGATTCATTTAATGCAACGTCTATCAAAATCTCAGCTGTTTATTTTGGAGGAATTAACAAGCTGGTCCAAAACTCATATGGAAATGTAAAGGACCTAGAAAAGCCAAAATAATCTTACAAAGAAGTAAGAAAGTGAAGAGGATGTACATTCTTCGTAAGTCCCCTAATACTAAAAAAGGACCAGTATCACACTGATACTAAAACTAGACAAGGAGTTACAGGAAAATAAAACTACTGACCAACATCTCTTAACCCTCTTACAGGTGCAAAAAAGTCACTCTCAACAAAATACAAACCAAACCCAGCAACACATAAAAAGGATTATTTACCATGACCAAATGGGATTTATCCAAGTAATCTAAGATTGGTTTAGCATATGAAACCAATTCATGCAATATACAATATAAACAGAAAAAAGAAAAAAACCATGATCATCTTGAGTGCTGCAGAAAAAAATGTTTGATACAGTGTAAAATTCCTTTTTGATTAAAAGAAAAATCCCACTCAACAAAGTGTTCTCAATGTGGTAATGGACATCTATGGCCCACAGTTAACATCATACTTAATAGTGAAAGATTGAATGCTTCCCCCTAAAATCAGGAACAGGACAAGGATATCTGCTTTTGCTGTTTCTATTCAACACTGCACTGGGGGCCTAGGTACAGCAACTAGGCAAGAAAATTAAATATAAGGCACCCAGATTAGAAAGCAAGAAGTAAAATTTTATTTATGTTCACATTATCTCATATATAGATAATTCTAGGTTATACTCCAAAGACATATTAAAACTAATAAGTGTAATTGGCAAGTTTGTAGGGTACAAGATAAATATGCAGAAATCAATTGTATTTCTATATATAACTTACATGAACTCACTCCAAAAACGAAAAAATGAAAACAATTCTATTTACAACAGATTCAGAAAGACTAAAACACTTAGGAATAAACTGAACCTAAGAAGGGCAAAAGTTATACTTCAAAACTGCAAAAACTTTTGCAAGAAAATAAAGAAGACTAAAATAAATGGAAAGATGTCCCATGATCAGGATCAAAAGATTTAATACTGTTAAGATGGCAACACTTTCCAAACAGATTGATTCATTTAATGCAACGTCTATCAAAATCTCAGCTGTTTATTTTGGAGGAATTAACAAGCTGGTCCAAAAACTCATATGGAAATGTAAAGGACCTAGAAAAGCCAAAATAATCTTACAAAGAAGTAAGAAAGTGAAGAGGATGTACATTTCCTGATTTCAAAACTTACAAGGCAGCAGTAATCAAGACAATGTGGGACAGCCTAAGGATAGGTATACAGATCAATGCAATGGAATTGAGAGTCTAGAAATAAATCCTTACAGTTATGGTTAATTGATTTTCAGCAAGAATGCCAAGACAATTTAAAGGGAAAGAACAGTCTTTAAAACAAATGGCAAAGGGATAACTGGATATCTATGTGTAAAAATGTGAGACTGGACTCATATCTCAATGTATGCATAAATTAAGTCAAGATGGACTTAAGATCATAATATAACATCTAAATCTTAATACTAAAATGTAAGATCTAAATGTAAATGTTATAAGATTCAGAAAAAAACTGCAGTAAATATTCTCTTAAATACAACATCAGAAGTATAATTGACAAAATAATAAATAGGTAAACTGAACTTCATCAAAATTCATAACCTTCATTCTTCAAAGATAACAAAGAAAGTGAAAAAAATATTCCATAAAATAAAAGAAAATATTTGTAAAGCATATATATGATAAGAGACAGGTATCAGGAATACATAAAAAATACTTGCAACTCAATTAGAAAAAGACAAATTGTCCAGTTAAAAAAAATGGGTAAAGAATATAAATAGAGAGTTTTCCAAGAAGATATACAGATGACCAATAGCCACATGACAAGATGCTCAAAATTATCATCCACCAAGGAAATGCAAACCAAAACACATGATACTACTTCATGTCTACTTGGAAAGCTCTAACTAAAGAGACAGATAATAACAAGTGTTGGCAAAGACATGGAGAAACTGGAACCCTCATGTACTCCTGATGGGAATGGAACATGGTGCAGTCACTTTGGAAGACATTTGATAGTTCCTCAAACGTTTGAACACAGAGTTCAGTTGTGACCCAGAAACTCAACTCCCATGTAAATACACAAGAGAAATGATAACATATATATAGCCACATAAAAATTGTAACACATCTTTATAGCACATACTTATAACAGTCAAAAGATTTAATACTGGACAAATTAAGAGTTCATTTAATGCAACGTCTATCAAAATCTCAGCTGTTTATTTTGGAGGAATTAACAAGCTGGTCCAAAAGCTCATATGGAAATGTAAAGGACCTAGAAAAGCCAAAATAATCTTACAAAGAAGTAAGAAAGTGAAGAGGATGTACATTTCCTGATTTCAAAACTTACAAGGCAGCAGTAATCAAGACAATGTGGGACAGCCTAAGGATAGGTATACAGATCAATGCAATGGAATTGAGAGTCTAGAAATAAATCCTTACAGTTATGGTTAATTGATTTTCAGCAAGAATGCCAAGACAATTTAAAGGGAAAGAACAGTCTTTAAAACAAATGGCAAAGGGATAACTGGATATCTATGTGTAAAAATGTGAGACTGGACTCATATCTCAATGTATGCATAAATTAAGTCAAGATGGACTTAAGATCATAATATAACATCTAAATCTTAATACTAAAATGTAAGATCTAAATGTAAATGTTATAAGATTCAGAAAAAAACTGCAGTAAATATTCTCTTAAATACAACATCAGAAGTATAATTGACAAAATAATAAATAGGTAAACTGAACTTCATCAAAATTCATAACCTTCATTCTTCAAAGATAACAAAGAAAGTGAAAAAAATATTCCATAAAATAAAAGAAAATATTTGTAAAGCATATATATGATAAGAGACAGGTATCAGGAATACATAAAAAATACTTGCAACTCAATTAGAAAAAGACAAATTGTCCAGTTAAAAAAAATGGGTAAAGAATATAAATAGAGAGTTTTCCAAGAAGATATACAGATGACCAATAGCCACATGACAAGATGCTCAAAATTATCATCCACCAAGGAAATGCAAACCAAAACACATGATACTACTTCATGTCTACTTGGAAAGCTCTAACTAAAGAGACAGATAATAACAAGTGTTGGCAAAGACATGGAGAAACTGGAACCCTCATGTACTCCTGATGGGAATGGAACATGGTGCAGTCACTTTGGAAGACATTTGATAGTTCCTCAAACGTTTGAACACAGAGTTCAGTTGTGACCCAGAAACTCAACTCCCATGTAAATACACAAGAGAAATGATAACATATATATAGCCACATAAAAATTGTAACACATCTTTATAGCACATACTTATAACAGTCCCAAGGGGGAAATGACCCAAATGTTTATCAACTGATAAGTGAATAAAATCTGGTGTACTTATGTAATGGAATGTTATTTAGCAATAAAAAGGAATTAGGTATTGATATACGCTATAACATGGGTGACTCTTAAAACCATGATACAAAGTTAAATAAACAAATTATGAAAAGACCACATAGTCTCTCATATGTCTAGAACAGGCAAACATGCAGAGGTGGAAAATTAAGATTCCTATGTTTGCTAGGGCTAGGGGGGTTATGGTTGAGATGGGAGAAATGAGAAGTGATTGCTAATGGGTTCAGAGCTTCTTTTTGGAAGTGAGGAAGATGTTTTAAAAATGTTTATAGTGATGGTTACACAACTCTTGGGATATTTTAAAACTACTGGATTGCATACTTTAAATAAGTGAATGTGAATTATATCTCAATAAAACTATTCCATTAAAAATTAAATGTAAGAAGCAACACTGTAAAGATAGCATCAAATAATGTAGGGGGAGCAGGGAAAGAATTTCTTCGAAAAGCACAAAACCAACTAACCATGATGGAAAAGGTTTTGTCAAAATTGAGACATAGCAGATTCCCACTGGCACTCAGACAGGGGCTCTGTAACCACCTAGAGCGGCGGGGTGGGGAGGGAGAAGGGGGGCAAGTTCAAGAGGGAGGGAATATATGTATGCCTGTGACTAGTTGATGTTTGGCAGAAAACAACAAAACTCTATAAAATAAATAAATTTTAAAAATAGATCAAATTGAGATATAATTGTCACACGACACTGTGTACATTTAAATGATACATGTTCATTGTAATATTAAGGAAAAGTTTGCTAAATTAAACTCCATTAACATGAAGAACTTCCATCCTTAAAAATAAACCAAGATAGAATGAAAAGTCAAGTCACCATTGGAAGAGTATGCTTGTAATAAATATAATCAACTAAGACTAAGTATCCAGAGTACATAGAGAACTATTATAAATCAATTTGTTTAAAAAGACAAATAACTGAATGGAAAAATGAACAGAAAACACGGGCAGGTCCTTGAGAAAAGAGGAAATCAAAATCGATGCTACACAAATGAAATGATGCTTCGTCTTATTGGTGATTAGAAAAGTCTCCGTTAAAACTACAGTGAGGGGCTTCCCTGGTGGTCCAGTGGGTAAGGACACCACCTTGCAGTGCAAAGGGCACCGGTTCGATCCCTGACCTGGGAAGATCCCACATGCCGCAGAGGGGCTAGACCAGTGTGTCCAACTATCGAGCCGGAGCTCTGGAGCGCATGCGCCCAGAGCCAGTGCTCTGCAGCCAGAGAGGCCACTGTGACGCAAAGCCCACACAGATCAAAGGACAAAAATGGATGAAAATAGATGAATGAAAGACCAATAGAAGTGGCCAAAAAAAAAAAAAAAAAAAAAAGTAAAACTACAGTGAGATCACATTTCATACCACCACCAGCCCGCCTCCCCACCAGAGGGCATAGATTAAATATGTTCAACTGTCACAAGTGGTGGCAATGTGAGGGACAGGAACTTTCATGTGCTGTTGCTTTCAGGGTAGAATGGCCAACGATTTTGGAAGACCATATGACGACCTCTGGTAAAGCTAAAGACACAAACCGCTCAGGGTGTACACTAGAGAAGCCCTTAGATGTGCACAACAGAAGACATCGACACAAGTGATTCCAGTAACACACCTGAATGGGAAATGAGCCCGGCTGTCAGAGTAGGATAGATAAATTATGATATATTTATATAAGGGCTTTCAGCAATACAAACAAGCTACAGCTATGCGCAACATGGATGAGTCTTACAGATACAGTATCACATGAGAGAAGCAAATCAGAACAGGACATCTACAACGCAGCTCCACTTATATGAAGCTAAAAAAGGGGAAAAAAGTAAACCATGTCTCAATACTATAGTTAGGTGAGACAGATATAAAGAAAAGCCAGACCATGATGATCACAGAAGGCAGAGAGGGCAGCGCACACCTGCAGGGTAGGGAGGAAGCGGTGAGTTAGGAGGGAGACAGGAGAGAGGGTGTGTCTCTAAAGCACAGCCCCAATTCCTAACACATGGCTCTTCTCAACAAATTTTTTTTAAATTGCAAATACACATTTGTATCCTCTTCTGTCTGTATGTTATATTTTATCACAAATAAATGAAGAAAAACATTTTGTTTCAACAAGCATCTTGCCTCCCAATCCTCTGAAAGTGCCAGTAGGTCAGCGTTGCATGTACACACACCCATGTGCAGGGGACGGCCAAGGCTCGAGGAGCCTGACCTTGGAGCAGTGGGCATGGCTTTGGAACACTTCTCTGGCCTGAGCACATCCCGCCATAGGTGACATGGCTGTGTAGCAGACCGAGTCCTGCTCATCAAGGGTTTCCCCATTCCTTCTCTGCTCTGCAGTCATCAGCTCTTTGCTATTCTCCTGACCAAGCTGAAGACCAGGCTTGCTTCCACCCAGTCATTCCCCTTTCTCCCTCCCTCTCCTGAGCACATGCCTACAGCGTGCTTACTCCACGCCAGCCGGGGATACGACACTGAGCAAGGTGGATCTGGCTCCACAGTTCAGTGGAGGGAATGATGCTACCTATTAACTCCTAATTAACTGATCACTATTGTTCCATGGAGAGTGAAAGAGCCAGCTGAAAACTAAATATTACCATAGCTAAGGTCATGGCATCCGACTCCATTACTTCATGGCAAACAGAAGGGCATAAGGTAGAAACAGTGACAGATTTCCTCGTCTTGGGCTCTAAAATCACTACCATTTGCTTCTTGGCAGGAAAGGTATGACGAACCTAGACAGTGTGTTGAAAAGCAAGGACATCACTCTGCCAACAAAAGTCCATATTGTCAAGGCTATGATCTTCCCAGTGGTCATGTAGGATTGTGAGAGCTGGACCATAATGGAGGCTGAGGGCCAAAGAATTGAGGCCTTCGAATGGTGGTGCTGGAGAAGACTCCTGAGGGTCTTTTGAACTGCAAGATCAAACCAGTCAATCTTAAGGAAAATCAACGCTGACTACTCATTGAAGGACAGATGCTGAAGTTGAAGCTCCAGTATGCGGGTCATCTGATGTGAACAGTTAACTCACTGGAAAAGTCCCTGATGCTGGGAAAGACTGAAGACAGGAGGAGAAAAGGGTGTCAGAGGATGAGATGGCTGGAAGGCATCACTGATGCAATGGACATGAACTTGGGCAAACTCCAGGAGGTGGTAAGGGACAGGGAGGCCTGGCGTGCTGCATTCTATGAGGTCACAAACAGGTGGACACGACAGGGCAATTGAAAAGCAACTTGTTCCAAGGGCTAGCGAGGAACATTTAGGCTTTATATGCTCAGGCTTGTTAAACGAGGCCCAGGGCAGAAACCTTGGAATACACTGTGAAGTCTTTTAGTCCTGTCATTAAGATATTAATTTTGTGGATATTCTTAAACACTTGGAGGTTTCAGGGATATAAAATTTGGTCATCAGGAAGCAATTTGTGGATGACTGATGTGATTACTTTGGTTATGCTAGAAGTTTCAAACTGCTTTGAAACAAAACTCAAAGTAACAGCTTCTTTCTATGGCTTTGTCTTTTCTGTTTGTATATTCAGGATACCTGGTGGGCAGAGGGTTAAATGAAGATAACATAACCAGGAGGCACTGACACAGTGTGTAAGGAGACTGTATGGAAAGACCAGCTTTAACCTTAAACCCATTAGCCCTTATGTTCTGTTTTCAGGATTTATAACCTCCATGTGGATTTTTCCCCAGCAGCACAGAGGGGCCGAGAGGCAAACACGGCTTCATTTTCTCCGACGCACTCCGCTCTGGGAACCTGCTTGCATGGAAGGTTAGGTGCCTATTTGGACCAATAGATGCAGTCTCATGCTTGACTTCAACTAACTCAGGAGCAGGAGAACCCCAGCGCAGAACCCAGCAGAGCTGTGCCCACTCACTAGCCTCCTTCCCCATCAGCCGTGGTGGAGGTGTCGGTGCTGAGGTGGGTCCATGGGACTGTGCTGTGCTCACTCACGCCGGCTGTGTGGTGTGGATGAGGAGCACACATCTGGGTTACTGGACTTTTGTTATTGCCCCAGAGCCCAGCAGGCTTTGGAAGCCTTCACGAGAGGGAATAACTCCCACCCTGACTGCTGGTTCCCATCATCCCCTCCTGCTCTCTCTTTAATCTGGAGGCAAGAACACTGAGAAACTACTCACTTATTTTTTGACTTAGTCACTTATTTATAATCTCGACTGATGCAAAGACTGGAGAGAAGGATTCCTCCAACAAAAAAAACAAGCTTGCTGGCTCACACGAAGTTGCCTCCCGTACGCACACCAGGAGAGTAGTACGGAAGGGGGCTCCTTCCCGGCCCCACCGTGGGTGAGGACGTCCAGGGGAGGGTGGGCAGTTCAGTGTCTCAGCCACGCCTAAATGCCAGTGAGACTGCTCTAGTCACTAAAACGGCTTGTGCCACCCAGTTCCCTGAGAAACACGTAATTTTCAGCCACTTGTTTTAGATATGTGTGGGCGCATGCAAGTCAGACTTCCTGGGGAGAGGGGTGGAGGGGGGAAGCAGAGAGGGGGAGGTGAGAAGACGGGGCACTGCGGAGGAAAAGTGGGGGAGACTGTTGGATATGCCATCAGCTACGCCCCTTCTTCACAGGCCTCCGCCTTCAGCAGGCCTGGACCTGTGTACCCAAAGGCCTTTACAATCCGCTCCTCCTGCACATCTGGGAATCAGCCTCTCCCTCGACACAACCACCTCCTCCCCATCAGCACAAGACTAGCCCACCCTGACCCTGCCCTCCCTCACGCTTCAGTGACCCCCATCATAGCCTCTCCCGTGGCCCGCTGCCTGTCCCCCTCCTGGAGGTCTTCTCCGGAGTCCAGACGGTCCTGGCTGGGGCTCTCTGGGCACAGTGTGGACAAGGGAGGAGAGCTGTTCCTCTCAGGCACCATGGATCAGGTGGTTGGGCACAGCCTCCTACTGCAAAATTCTCCTGGCTTTGTAGATTCTGAGCCTTGTCCTCTTGAGTCCCTGGTGAGAAACCCCCAACGACACAGTCCCCATGGCAGTGACTGGTGGGGACCCTATCTGAAGGACACATCTGGGTTACTGGACTTTTGTTATTGCCCCAGAGCCCAGCAGGCTTTGGAAGCCTTCACGAGAGGGAATAACTCCCACCCTGACTGCTGGTTCCCATCATCCCCTCCTGCTCTCTCTTTAATCTGGAGGCAAGAACACTGAGAAACTACTCACTTATTTTTTGACTTAGTCACTTATTTATAATCTCGACTGATGCAAAGACTGGAGAGAAGGATTCCTCCAACAAAAAAAACAAGCTTGCTGGCTCACACGAAGTTGCCTCCCGTACGCACACCAGGAGAGTAGTACGGAAGGGGGCTCCTTCCCGGCCCCACCGTGGGTGAGGACGTCCAGGGGAGGGTGGGCAGTTCAGTGTCTCAGCCACGCCTAAATGCCAGTGAGACTGCTCTAGTCACTAAAACGGCTTGTGCCACCCAGTTCCCTGAGAAACACGTAATTTTCAGCCACTTGTTTTAGATATGTGTGGGCGCATGCAAGTCAGACTTCCTGGGGAGAGGGGTGGAGGGGGGAAGCAGAGAGGGGGAGGTGAGAAGACGGGGCACTGCGGAGGAAAAGTGGGGGAGACTGTTGGATATGCCATCAGCTACGCCCCTTCTTCACAGGCCTCCGCCTTCAGCAGGCCTGGACCTGTGTACCCAAAGGCCTTTACAATCCGCTCCTCCTGCACATCTGGGAATCAGCCTCTCCCTCGACACAACCACCTCCTCCCCATCAGCACAAGACTAGCCCACCCTGACCCTGCCCTCCCTCACGCTTCAGTGACCCCCATCATAGCCTCTCCCGTGGCCCGCTGCCTGTCCCCCTCCTGGAGGTCTTCTCCGGAGTCCAGACGGTCCTGGCTGGGGCTCTCTGGGCACAGTGTGGACAAGGGAGGAGAGCTGTTCCTCTCAGGCACCATGGATCAGGTGGTTGGGCACAGCCTCCTACTGCAAAATTCTCCTGGCTTTGTAGATTCTGAGCCTTGTCCTCTTGAGTCCCTGGTGAGAAACCCCCAACGACACAGTCCCCATGGCAGTGACTGGTGGGGACCCTATCTGAAGGACACATCCTGTCTTGGGTTTCCACAGAGACTTGTCAAAAAAAAACTTGGGTCCCAATCAGTGACAAGCCTGTGCTCACTTCTCTGGAAGGAGTTTTTCTCCAATTAACTTCAGTCGTGTACCTGCCTGTCTGACTGACCGGCACCTGGGGGGCTCTGGGAGAAGAACAGGTATCCCGTCACTCGGCGGGGACACCTCAAACATTTGCTCTGTTAATTGGCCGCTGACTTATTAAAGGTCGGGTCTCCAGCTGCCACCTTTAGGACCGATTTCCAGGAGGAACTTGGGCCCCCTGTTCTCTCATCTCTCACCATCAACCACAGAGGCTGATTAAATACTTTGATTTCTGTTTCTCTGAACCTGGCAGCTTGCTGGCTGAGGTGAGTGGTTCCAGAGACAAGGATCCTTGGAATGGAGCCACGTTAGGATCTCATCAGCCGCCTCTGTGCCCTGCTGCCATCTCCTGCCACTGGTGTACCTTCCCGGTACTCTGAAAAACATGCTCCAAGAAATATGAAATCTTCCCTCTGCTCCCCCTTGACATTCCCCCTCTCAAGTTTGCATCATATATTACTTGATTGGTTAAGGACCATTTCAAACAGCTATTGCTTACATTATTAAGCTGGTGGGAGACAAGAACTATATTGGGAAAACAGCCATTGGCAGAAAGCACTGACCATCCCTGAAAGACCACTGAACCAACAGGGAAGCCCTGCAGGGGGCTTCTTTACCTGTCTGAGCCACCAGGGAAGCTGGAGGTGGGTAGACACGGATTAATTTTATGCCTCAGCTTGGCTGGGCCACAGCACCCTGACAGGGGATCCGGCATTATTCTGGGTGTTTCTGTGAGGGTGTTCTGGGTGCGATTAATATTTAAACCAGTGGACTTTGACTAAAGCAGATGGCCATCTACAGTGGGGATGGGCCTCATCCCATCAGCGGAAGGCCTGAATGGAACACAAGACGGACTCTCCCTCAGGTAAGACAGAATTCTCTAGCAGCTGGCCTTCAGATTCTAAACAGGACACTGGCTTTTTCTGGGTCTCCAGCCTGCTGGCCCACCCTGCAGAGTTGGGATCCTCAGCCTGCAGAATCACACGAGTCAATTCCTTATAATAATCTCTCTCTCTCTCTAAACACATCCTCCTGGCTCTGCGTCTCTGGAGAGCCCTGACTCATGCAGTAGGGGTGGGAGGCGGGACGGACTCTGCCATCCTCCGAAATGTTTGGAAACCTCTTCAGGCAGCAACGGCTGAAGTCTAGAGGGCAGGCTTCCCCCGCCTCCCCCCACGGCTGTAGATTCCCCTGCATCCACAGCAGACGGGGTGCGCTCACCACTCAAGCAGCTCCAGCCCTGTGTCCCCATCTCGATGGGAGAAATACCCACTCTGTCCAGGCCTCCAGCCTCCATGTCGCCCCCACCTCCCGCTCCCAGTGTTTCACGAGACCCTGATCCTGCCCAGCCGACTCTCTCTGAAGAGCTGCCCAGCCTGTCCACGCCCTTCCTTCAGGCTCCCGCATCTCTCTGCTGCGCGCATCCAGCACCTTCTCACCGGCTCAGCCCCAAGCTGCTCCCCACAGCAATGCTGGGTGATCCTTCTAAACACCAGCCCAACGATTAACATTGCATAACCTGAAGTCCAAGGTCTAGCCCTGGTGTGGCCAAAGTCCCTCCCCATCTCATCTGCTGCTGCATTCTCTCACCTTGAAATTCATATTTGGGAAAACAGCAGTGGCTCGTGGCTCCCTGTCCTGGCTTCACACCCTCACCCTTGGCCTAAAAGGCCTTTTCCTCTCTCTTTAACTCGCCCATTTCTACCCATAATTCAGCACTCAGCCCACACAGCACCTCCTCCAGGAGGCCTTTCGGTTCCTTCCACAACAGACTGGAGGTGCTCCATCATGTGCTCACGACCCTGCTTTCCACGCGTCTCCATGACGAGCTCCCCACGGCCGGGGCCAGCTCACAGTCCTCTCGAGTCCCTAGCCCCTGAACTGGGCCTGCCACAAGGTGCTGGCAAAAGGAATGAAACACAGAGTTGCTGAGAAACGCCAAGTCATGAACAGCCAGACATAGGAGCCACAGGTTATTTTAAACCATCCTGAAACCTAAGAGTGAGACTCGGTCCACGTGATGTTGAGGACAGGCCTACGGCTTCACTTGCTCTGGGAATGTGAGCGGACAGGTGGAAGGAAGTCAGGGCACACCTTGGAGCTGCTTATCAATCCTGATACTGCCTTTTTTCTGATCACACCTGCTCCAATGTCCTTCTCCAGGGACACCATCTCGGGCCATCCCACGGGCTCCTGGTCCCCCTAGGCGTCCACCAGGGGCTGCAGTGAGGGGCTGAGTCTGCTAGCATCAGGCCTGGTCGGCAGCTTGGTCCTGAGCCCACTGTGTTCATTGGTGCCTCTGAGGAGAGCCCACGTGCTTCCCAGCGCATCCTGACCCCGGACCAGACCGGGCAGAGCTGACGGCATCATCTCTGTGCTTTTTTATCTATAAAAATCAGCACATATACCGAAGGCGAAGGAAGAGGAGCAAAGACCACGAAGGATGAAATGTTTTTAAAAATCACATTCCTTTCTGAGACAAGAGGGGCAAACAGCAAGGTGACCGTCAGCGCCATGTGCGAAATGCCTCCTTCACAACAGAACGTGGACACAGGCACCATCTACCACGATGGTGAGCAACAATCGAGTGATCTAAGAGTATCAAGATTTTCAAAGCTTCTTTCCTTTCATTACTGATAAATATCACTATAGGTGTAAGAGACGTGGCAGAGAAGTAGGTGCTAAGACAACATGTCACATTTACGATCAAAAGCCAGAGAGATGTCAGTTGGAAGGACAGCCCCTGCCCTCACCAGCTGGGTGGTCTTGGGCAAGTCACTACACCTCTCTGAGCCTCAGTTTCCTCATCTGCCAAAGCAGGGATAAGGATAGTCCTTATCCTGGAGGGCAGCAGGGACTGGTGAGAAAGTGAATGAAGCCCTGGGTGCAGCCCACAGCATGAGCTGCGTGCATTAGCTTGTACCCGGCCCTCTAGTCTCATCCAGGCCTCTCACCTCTTCCACAGGGTGAGACGTGAACTCGTAATAACTGGTGCAATTCTGCGTGACTGTAATCGCAGCCAACCGAGTCCCTGTGAATAAAAATCCCTATCCCCAGAGCACTTCAGTGAAACACAGAGTTGCTGAGAAACGCCAAGTCATGAACAGCCAGACATAGGAGCCACAGGTTATTTTAAACCATCCTGAAACCTAAGAGTGAGACTCGGTCCACGTGATGTTGAGGACAGGCCTACGGCTTCACTTGCTCTGGGAATGTGAGCGGACAGGTGGAAGGAAGTCAGGGCACACCTTGGAGCTGCTTATCAATCCTGATACTGCCTTTTTTCTGATCACACCTGCTCCAATGTCCTTCTCCAGGGACACCATCTCGGGCCATCCCACGGGCTCCTGGTCCCCCTAGGCGTCCACCAGGGGCTGCAGTGAGGGGCTGAGTCTGCTAGCATCAGGCCTGGTCGGCAGCTTGGTCCTGAGCCCACTGTGTTCATTGGTGCCTCTGAGGAGAGCCCACGTGCTTCCCAGCGCATCCTGACCCCGGACCAGACCGGGCAGAGCTGACGGCATCATCTCTGTGCTTTTTTATCTATAAAAATCAGCACATATACCGAAGGCGAAGGAAGAGGAGCAAAGACCACGAAGGATGAAATTTTTTTAAAAATCACATTCCTTTCTGAGACAAGAGGGGCAAACAGCAAGGTGACCGTCAGCGCCATGTGCGAAATGCCTCCTTCACAACAGAACGTGGACACAGGCACCATCTACCACGATGGTGAGCAACAATCGAGTGATCTAAGAGTATCAAGATTTTCAAAGCTTCTTTCCTTTCATTACTGATAAATATCACTATAGGTGTAAGAGACGTGGCAGAGAAGTAGGTGCTAAGACAACATGTCACATTTACGATCAAAAGCCAGAGAGATGTCAGTTGGAAGGACAGCCCCTGCCCTCACCAGCTGGGTGGTCTTGGGCAAGTCACTACACCTCTCTGAGCCTCAGTTTCCTCATCTGCCAAAGCAGGGATAAGGATAGTCCTTATCCTGGAGGGCAGCAGGGACTGGTGAGAAAGTGAATGAAGCCCTGGGTGCAGCCCACAGCATGAGCTGCGTGCATTAGCTTGTACCCGGCCCTCTAGTCTCATCCAGACCTCTCACCTCTTCCACAGGGTGAGACGCGTGAACTCGTAATAACTGGCTGCAATTCTGCGTGACTGTAATCGCAGCCAACCGAGTCCCTGTGAAGCTGCACCCAAAGCAAGCCTGGCAGAGCCTTCAGCTCGAGGTACTTCTTCCCCAGGCTTCCAGACAGGCACGTTCCAGGGTGCGTCTTGCTTCCCGCCAACTGTTTCTCTAAATGAGTCCTGCCGGCATTTCTCACAGGAGAGAAACCAC
Source organism: Tragulus kanchil (assembly GCA_022376925.1). Classification (NCBI taxonomy): domain Eukaryota; kingdom Metazoa; phylum Chordata; class Mammalia; order Artiodactyla; family Tragulidae; genus Tragulus; species Tragulus kanchil. Next base: position 46,125,650 of record JAIOJX010000029.1, on the reverse strand, counting down.
ATTTCCCAGCAGTGGGCTCTGCCTTCCCTCTTAACAGATCCCTGCTCTCATTAGGTCTTCCTGATACCTACCACTGTTTGCCCCGAGAGCCGTCAAGCTCTTTAAAATGGAGAGTTTGTTGCTTTAAAACTGTGAGCAGACAGCCACAGAAAACAAACTTACGGTTACCAAAGTGGGGGTGGGGAGTGGGCAGGGATATACGGTGAGTATGGGATGAGCAGATGCATACAAACAGATAAACAACAAGGGTCTACTGTGCACTACAAAGAACTATATTCAGTACCTTGTAATAACCTATAATGGAGAGGAATTTAAAAAAAGAGCACACATACACACACATACAAATACACACACATATATATATATACACACACTTGAATATCATTGATATACACCTGACACTGACACATATTGTAAATCAACTTCAGTAAAAACCAAACAAACAGAAAACACTGTGAGCAGAGTGCTCACTGAGAAGCCTGGTTTGTAAACAAGGCCTTCACACTACTGCTGTTTGGCAGAGGGTGGCATGCGGTGGGCGTGAGCAGGGACACAGGGGAAGGGGAGAAGGAGAGAGGGGGAGAGGGGCTGACGTGTGGGCAGAGGATCAGAGAACTCAGCTGGGCAGAATAAGCAGGGCAGGCTGGGCTGACAGACGCATTTGCTGGACCATCAGGGACAGGCCTGCGGGCCACACCTCAGCTGACCAAAGTGGGCAGGACTGAGGACCGGGCAGGGGGACACAGTCCCCTAAGGAAGAGGAGTAAACAGACGTGTCCGCCAGGTCCCTGGATGAGTCCTTTCTTTCTGCTACAGACAGACACTCACCACTCACACCCCTTGCTTATAACAAGTAGATAGAGTTCCCTGCATTTGGTGATTTTAATGACAAACGAGGCGATTTTATTACTTTCATTTAGGGCAGCTTCTTGAAAGTACTCACAGTTTCAGTTCGATTACCCTCATTAATGAGGGATCAGAACCCAGCCAAGGGGACGCAAGCCCAAGGAGAAGCAGGACCGAGGGCAAGCTTGTGGGGACCCAGTGCCCAAGTCCAGCAGTCCCTGGGGAGCTCGGCCCTCATTAGCTTCGAGAACACCCCAGGGTTTGGACCCCATTCTTCTGTGGCACCTGGCACAGGGCTGTGCCCAAGTCCACCCACAACAGGAACACCGGGGTTCCTGAGCCCCAGGGCATGTGGAGGGGTGGGCCCAGCTTTCTGCAGCTCTGCCTCTTGGCTGTCCCGGGTGGGGCCTCACCTCCACAGGCTGAGTGCATCTCCTTATTAGTGGCTTTGAGGGGCCGGTCCTCCTGGGGGAGGCTACTAGTCACCTACCCCTCCCTGGGTCACTCTGTGGGTCTGTTCCCCATCTGTCCCCACACACCAAGTGCCTTGATTTATTTTAGTTAATTTGGCACACTGGTAAGTACACCTCCCTGTCTTTGGAGAAAAAAAGATGGTTCAAACTGGTACCTTATTTCCCTTTCCAGAAAAGCAGGCAGAGAGTCTGGCCACCCATGTTCGTCACAGGGGCTGCAGGTGCGTCGGCCGGTGGGGTGGGACTGAGAACCAAGAACAGGCTGACTGCAGGCCTCACTGGACGCGGGTACCTGCTGTCTTCCACACTGCCCCCTTTAGCGCCCTGTGTCATCAGGGAACAGAACCTGAGAGGCACTCCAGGTGCACAGGGGAGCCAGAGCGCCCTTGCCTTGAGCCTGTTAGGCAGTGGCAAACCCTTTCAGGCAAGGACCGAGTCAACAGATTTGAGTTGTGGCTGGTCTGACAGCTGCTGAGTTTGTCACACAGATAATTAGATAAACTGCTTGAACACCAAGATTCAATACGTGGTGTCATTTAGCGGCTGCTACACGGGGGCCTTGATCTTAATTGAAGGCGCAATAGGGGAGAACCTTAAAGAAGTCCCAAATCAACTTCTCCTCGCTCCAGTAATTACACATTTGACTTCTGATCATCCAAAGCCTCCCACATGTTGGCTGTGGGCTCCATGAAGTAGTGCTAAGCAGCCTGAACCAGGGGCCTCCCTTCTCTCCACGCAGGATCTTCCTTGAACAGCCTCCTGCAGGGAAGCCGGGGCAGGGAGGTGCAGAAGGCTCCGCATCACCCCCACCCCGTCTCCTTCTGCCTCCCTCCCTCCTCACCCTCTCTCAGCACTCAGTGATATGCCCCCTCCTCCTCCCTCTTGTGCGGGGTTGGGGGGGGGTGGTCCTCCTTATGAATTCACGCCTCCTCTGCTGGGGCCCTGGGATTTGTGTTGAAAGGAGGTCCTCCAGCTAGGCTTTCCCATCCTCTCACACTAGGTGCCTTCAGTAAGCCCTATTTAACAGATAATCATCAGTTTGTGCCTTCATCTAAGAAATGAATGGAACATCTCCAATAAGCAAAGTATGGAAAGACAAATCACATTTCCCACTCATAAGAACACCTAGGATAGTGGGACAATCAATATGCAAGCTACCTCTTGAGAGTCCCTTGGACTGCAAGGAGATCAGACCAGTCAATCCTAAAGGAAATCGATCCTGATATTCATTGGAAGGACTGATGCTGAAGCTGAAGTGCCAATACTTTGGCCACCAGATGTGACGAAATGACTGACTGCAAAAGACCCCAGAGCTGGAAAAGACTGAGGGCAGGAGCAGAAGGATGAGATGGTTGGATAACATCACGGATGCAATGGACATGAATCTGAGCAAACTCCAGCTGACAGTGAAGGACAGGAGAGTCTGGCATGCAGCAGTCCATGGGGTCGCAGAGTCCTGGGGACACAACTTAGTGACCGACCACCAACAACACACCAGCTAACAAGAAGTCAGACACCTGAGGGAGGACACTGTTGCCATCAGCCTGGGGCCTATGCAGGAAGTCCCCTGGGCCCAGCAGGTTTACCTCAGTTAAAGGGTGAACCTAGAAACACTTGGTGATGAGCTCCTGACAGGCCATCTTTTCCAGCTCACAGCAACCCCTCCCAGGTTCCTGGGGTAATTAGATAAACTGCTTGAACACCAAGATTCAATACGTGGTGTCATTTAGCGGCTGCTACATGGGGCCTTGATCTTAATTGAAGGCGCAATAGGGGAGAACCTTAAAGAAGTCCCAAATCAACTTCTCCTCGCTCCAGTAATTACACATTTGACTTCTGATCATCCAAAGCCTCCCACATGTTGGCTGTGGGCTCCATGAAGTAGTGCTAAGCAGCCTGAACCAGGGGCCTCCCTTCTCTCCACGCAGGATCTTCCTTGAACAGCCTCCTGCAGGGAAGCCGGGGCAGGGAGGTGCAGAAGGCTCCGCATCACCCCCACCCCGTCTCCTTCTGCCTCCCTCCCTCCTCACCCTCTCTCAGCACTCAGTGATATGCCCCCTCCTCCTCCCTCTTGTGCGGGGTTGGGGGGGGGGGGTCCTCCTTATGAATTCACGCCTCCTCTGCTGGGGCCCTGGGATTTGTGTTGAAAGGAGGTCCTCCAGCTAGGCTTTCCCATCCTCTCACACTAGGTGCCTTCAGTAAGCCCTATTTAACAGATAATCATCAGTTTGTGCCTTCATCTAAGAAATGAATGGAACATCTCCAATAAGCAAAGTATGGAAAGACAAATCACATTTCCCACTCATAAGAACACCTAGGATAGTGGGACAATCAATATGCAAGCTACCTCTTGAGAGTCCCTTGGACTGCAAGGAGATCAGACCAGTCAATCCTAAAGGAAATCGATCCTGATATTCATTGGAAGGACTGATGCTGAAGCTGAAGTGCCAATACTTTGGCCACCAGATGTGACGAAATGACTGACTGCAAAAGACCCCAGAGCTGGAAAAGACTGAGGGCAGGAGCAGAAGGATGAGATGGTTGGATAACATCACGGATGCAATGGACATGAATCTGAGCAAACTCCAGCTGACAGTGAAGGACAGGAGAGTCTGGCATGCAGCAGTCCATGGGGTCGCAGAGTCCTGGGGACACAACTTAGTGACCGACCACCAACAACACACCAGCTAACAAGAAGTCAGACACCTGAGGGAGGACACTGTTGCCATCAGCCTGGGGCCTATGCAGGAAGTCCCCTGGGCCCAGCAGGTTTACCTCAGTTAAAGGGTGAACCTAGAAACACTTGGTGATGAGCTCCTGGACAGGCCATCTTTTCCAGCTCACAGCAGCCCCCTCCCAGGTTCCTGGGGTGGTGATGAAGACAGAGGTCCCCTCAAGGCCACCCCTGGGGGGCAGGGTAGTGAAAACTAGAAAGAAAACACGGCACCGTGGCAGAGAGATTGGGCTTTCAGTGCTGACAAGGCTCCACTTGGATGATCTGACCCCTCACCTCTCCCTTCCTGTGCTCTGCTCCAGCAGCCCTGGCCCCCCTTTTCGGTCCTCAGACGTTCCAGGAGAGTGCTCACCCAGGATCTGTGCCCCTGCTATTCCTTCCACTGGGACGCTCTTCCCCTGATACTCAAACACCTCGCTCCCTAACCTCTCAGCTTCCTCCAGGCCTTTGCTCAAGTATCACTTCCCATTTTAGACTCTTCCCCTGTCTTCTTCTTCTACGTGGCATGTGTCGCCACCTAAGATACCCCATTTTGCACTTATCGTCTCCCCTACGAGACTGTATGCGCCATGAATGCAGGAATCCAGTCGTCTGGCTGCACACTGCTGCACCCTCAGTGCCCAGAGAAGACGCGACCCACAGGAACTGTATGTTCTCTGAATGAACAGAAGGGTTCAAGCAAGAGAGCACTGTGATCAGAGTCGCCTCTTAAGAGGGTCCACTCCTACAGCCATGTGGAAAATGGGTTTGAAGAAGTATTTAAGCAGGATTTGGAACAGGGGGTCTGGGAAGAGCCAGAGGGGTGGGGGTTGGACCAGAAAGACTGAAGACCCCACTGGGAGAGGGATGGAGTGAGACCAGGCCTGGAAAGTGCCACCTGAACTTGGGGTTTGCAAAGGTTCGCCAATCTTGGTGAGAGACAGGACCCAGGTGCGGACCCTGGTGGGCTGTGTGCTGGGGAGCTGGAGAAGTGGAGGCAGTAATGTGGGCAAGGCTCTGGGTGCCTGGGAGAGGGAAGGGAGAGCAGGAATGGTACTCTGAAGGATGCCGGGACAAAGCTTGCTCTGCCTGGCTTTAGGAGGAGGCGTGTAAGCCCATCTGGGCCCTGCAGGTTTACCTCAGTTAAAGGGTGAACCTAGAAACACTTGGTGATGAGCTCCTGGACAGGCCATCTTTTCCAGCTCACAGCAGCCCCCTCCCAGGTTCCTGGGGTGGTGATGAAGACAGAGGTCCCCTCAAGGCCACCCCTGGGGGGCAGGGTAGTGAAAACTAGAAAGAAAACACGGCACCGTGGCAGAGAGATTGGGCTTTCAGTGCTGACAAGGCTCCACTTGGATGATCTGACCCCTCACCTCTCCCTTCCTGTGCTCTGCTCCAGCAGCCCTGGCCCCCCTTTTCGGTCCTCAGACGTTCCAGGAGAGTGCTCACCCAGGATCTGTGCCCCTGCTATTCCTTCCACTGGGACGCTCTTCCCCTGATACTCAAACACCTCGCTCCCTAACCTCTCAGCTTCCTCCAGGCCTTTGCTCAAGTATCACTTCCCATTTTAGACTCTTCCCCTGTCTTCTTCTTCTACGTGGCATGTGTCGCCACCTAAGATACCCCATTTTGCACTTATCGTCTCCCCTACGAGACTGTATGCGCCATGAATGCAGGAATCCAGTCGTCTGGCTGCACACTGCTGCACCCTCAGTGCCCAGAGAAGACGCGACCCACAGGAACTGTATGTTCTCTGAATGAACAGAAGGGTTCAAGCAAGAGAGCACTGTGATCAGAGTCGCCTCTTAAGAGGGTCCACTCCTACAGCCATGTGGAAAATGGGTTTGAAGAAGTATTTAAGCAGGATTTGGAACAGGGGGTCTGGGAAGAGCCAGAGGGGTGGGGGTTGGACCAGAAAGACTGAAGACCCCACTGGGAGAGGGATGGAGTGAGACCAGGCCTGGAAAGTGCCACCTGAACTTGGGGTTTGCAAAGGTTCGCCAATCTTGGTGAGAGACAGGACCCAGGTGCGGACCCTGGTGGGCTGTGTGCTGGGGAGCTGGAGAAGTGGAGGCAGGTAATGTGGGCAAGGCTCTGGGTGCCTGGGAGAGGGAAGGGGAAGTGGGAATGGTACTCTGAAGGATGCCGGGACAAAGCTTGCTCTGCCTGGCTTTAGGACGAGAGCGTGTAAGCCCATCTGGAAAAAGAGGAGAAGGGGTTAGAATAAGGAGCAGGTGCTGGGAAAGAATAGGAAAAGCACTGTAGGGCCCTCAGAGACTGAGACTTCACTTTCCATAAGTGAAATCAATGCAGTGTGAGACTTTCTCAGCTCAATAACTTATTAGCAATTTTTAATTACAGGCATGTAATTAATTCATCCAAAGTGTGGTTGTGAAGCACACCACAAATTCTGAACAGATTGCAGCCTTGCACGCTTGCGGGGTAATCATACTAAGCCATTTTCTTGCCTAAAATCTAGAGTAAATATCCAGAGAAGACACATGTTTGCTTTAACATGTTTCTTGATCCTGGAAGCAGATACCGTAAATGGGATGGCTGGGCTCCAAGGGCCAATGGGTGGGGAGGCTGCTGGTGATGCTCTGATGTTGACAGAACCTACAGGGGAGGCTGCAAGAAGGACAGTCCTGAAGACTCCCATTGGTCCTTGAGGTCTTGGGGATGTCTCTGGCTAGAGCATGGCCACACAATGGCCCAGTCAGTCAGAGTGTTGAGGATGAGACCCTGACCTCTCTTTTGGTTGTTAGCTCTATGAGCCCAGGCCATGCATCCTGATCATACTAGTACTCTCAGATCCTGCATAGCCTTGGACATTCAACAATGTTTCTATCTCAATAAGTCGTTTTAGGTAAGTCGGAGAGCTCCATGTAAATCACTGAAACTGGAATACACCCTCATATCATGCACAAAAATAAACTCAAAATGGCTTAAAGACTTAAATATAAGACATGGCACCATAAAACTTCTAGGAGAGAACACAGGGAAAGTATTCAATAAATTGTAATTGTATCAATGTTTTCTTAGGTCAAACTCCTAAGGCAATAAAAATAAAATCAAAAATAAACAAATGGGACCTAATCAAACTTATAAGATTTTGCATAGCAAAAAAACCCATAAACAAAATGAAAAGACAAACTATGGAATGGGAGAAAATCTTTTCAAGAAGGGCTTAATTTCCAAAACATACAGATAGCTCCTATAATTCAGTAACAACAAAATCGAACAATCCAATTGAAAAATGAGCAAAAGACTTAAAAAGACATTTCTCCAAAGACATCTATAATAGATAGCCAATAGGCACATGAAAAGATGCTCATTAATTAGTAGAGAAGTGCAAATCAAAACTGCAATGAGGTAGGACTTCATACCAGTCAGAACGACCATCACTAAAAAGTCAAAAAATAATAGATACAGGAGAGGGTGTGGAAAAAAGGAAACCCTTTTGCTCTGGTGGTGGGAATGTAAATTGGTGCAGCCACTATGGAAAATAGTATGAAGGTTGCTCAAAAAACTAAAAATTGAGTTGCCATATGATCCAATAATCCCATTCCTGGGCAATACCCAGACTAAACTATAATCCAAAAAGATACATGCACCTCATAGCAGCACTATTTACAAGAGCCAAGACATGGAAACAACCTAAATGCTCATCAACAGATAAATGGATAAAGAAGATGTGGTATGTACATACTGAAAGTTGTTCAATCGTGTCCAACTCTTTGTGACCCATAGACAAACCATGGAATTCTCCAGGCAAGCATACTAGAGTGGGTAGCCTTCCCCTTCTCCAGGGGATGTTCCCAACCCAGGGATGGAACCCAGGTCTCCCGCATTGCAGGCGGATTCTTTATGGTCTGAGCCACCAGAAGTCCAAGAATACTGGAGTGGGTAGTCTGTCCCTTTTCCAGGGGATCTTCCAAACCCAGGAATCAACTGGGGTCTCCTGCCTTTCAGATGGATTCTTTACCAGCCTAGCTACAAGGGAAGTCCCCATGATATGTACAGACACACAATGGAGTATTACTCAGCATCAAAAGAATGAAATGTGCCATTTGCAGACGGGTTTTAAAAAATTACAATCAGAACACAGGAAAGTATTCAATAATTGTATCAATGTTTTCTTAGGTCAAACTCCTAAGGCAATAAAAATAAAATCAAAAATAAACAAATGGGACCTAATCAAACTTATAAGATTTTGCATAGCAAAAAAACCCATAAACAAAATGAAAAGACAAACTATGGAATGGGAGAAAATCTTTTCAAGAAGGGCTTAATTTCCAAAACATACAGATAGCTCCTATAATTCAGTAACAACAAAATCGAACAATCCAATTGAAAAATGAGCAAAAGACTTAAAAAGACATTTCTCCAAAGACATCTATAATAGATAGCCAATAGGCACATGAAAAGATGCTCATTAATTAGTAGAGAAGTGCAAATCAAAACTGCAATGAGGTAGGACTTCATACCAGTCAGAACGACCATCACTAAAAAGTCAAAAAATAATAGATACAGGAGAGGGTGTGGAAAAAAGGAAACCCTTTTGCTCTGGTGGTGGGAATGTAAATTGGTGCAGCCACTATGGAAAATAGTATGAAGGTTGCTCAAAAAACTAAAAATTGAGTTGCCATATGATCCAATAATCCCATTCCTGGGCAATACCCAGACTAAACTATAATCCAAAAAGATACATGCACCTCATAGCAGCACTATTTACAAGAGCCAAGACATGGAAACAACCTAAATGCTCATCAACAGATAAATGGATAAAGAAGATGTGGTATGTACATACTGAAAGTTGTTCAATCGTGTCCAACTCTTTGTGACCCATAGACAAACCATGGAATTCTCCAGGCAAGCATACTAGAGTGGGTAGCCTTCCCCTTCTCCAGGGGATGTTCCCAACCCAGGGATGGAACCCAGGTCTCCCGCATTGCAGGCGGATTCTTTATGGTCTGAGCCACCAGAAGTCCAAGAATACTGGAGTGGGTAGTCTGTCCCTTTTCCAGGGGATCTTCCAAACCCAGGAATCAACTGGGGTCTCCTGCCTTTCAGATGGATTCTTTACCAGCCTAGCTACAAGGGAAGTCCCCATGATATGTACAGACACACAATGGAGTATTACTCAGCTATCAAAAAGAATGAAATAGTGCCATTTGCAGCAACGTGGATGGATTTAGACATTATCAGACTAAGTGAACTAAGTCAGAAAGACAAATATCATATGAAATCACTTATAAGTGGAACTGAAAATACCACATGAGTATCTACGAAACAAAAGCAGACCCACAAATATAGAGAACAGCCTTCTGGTTGTCAAAGTGGGGGTTAAGGGAGGGAAGGATAGGGAGTTTGGGATTAGCAGATGCAAACTATTATATATAGAAAGAATACACAACAAAGCTATACTGTACAGAATAGGGAACTATAGTTAACCTTCTATGACAAACCATAATGGAAAAGAATATGAAAAAGAATATACCTGTAACTGAGTCATTTTGCTGTATACACAACACTGTAAATCAACTATACGTCAATAAAATTAAAAAAACAAACCAGTATCTTTGAATGAGACAGCTAGGTGGAAAATGGCCAAAGTGAAGGCCAGGAAGGGTACAGAGAGAGTCCTTTGCAAGGGCTAGGGAAGCAGCAGTGGCCTTTGGACAGAATGTAGGAGAGGCAAGAAGTAGGACAACTGGAAGAAACTGGAAACAGAAAGGGGGCCGGAGAGAAAGAGGAGGCCAGTGTCACGAGGCCAGAGCACACATGGCAGCCCCTCTGGCCATCTCTGGAAGACGCTGTTTCTAACTCATTCCTTAGGGGAGCGAGGAAACCGCTGGTGCTCTGGTGCATGGCGGCGCTGTGCATTCAGGATAACCCAACCGGCTCTCCTGGAGAAGCGCCCAGCCAGGCCTCTTACTGACCGGCACCGCCGTGCCCACCCCCAACCCCCAGCTCCTGAGTCCTCCCTCCACAAAGTCTCCTCGGGGGAATGGAAGAGACAGACTCATCTGCTGTGAAAACGACATGCTGGGACTGAATTAAAAGGAGCCCCACGGCCAAGGGTGACAACACAGGGAGGACTGTCGCGGCAGAGCCTGTGGACGGGGGGCAAGTGCTCGCCCTCTGGGGCTCTGAGTCCCCATGTAGGAAAGCGGAAGGCTGGACGTCTCATCTGACAGTCAACCCGAGTTCAAGCTACCTCGGCTGACACCCAGGCCTCTCTTACCCACGTGTCTGCAGTCACTTGTAGTCGCCCTCACCCCTCTCTGCTCCCTACCAGGAACTGTATTTTAATCACCCGCTCTGTGCTGAGAGTCAGCAGGCAGGACTGCTTCTGTACCCTAGGAGGCCCCGCTCACCCTTCCATGAAGATACTCCTCAAGCCTCTCTTCTCCAGCTCCCTCCCTAGACACTCCCCTCCTCAGCCTCAGGCGGACCCACCGCTCCCTTGGCTCATCCGGCAGTTCCTGAAAGCCTTGCATGCTTTCCAGGATCTTCCTCTAGCCCTGTCATCAAGAGCTCTTGGTTCTTTTTCTCCACCTCTAGTAGCTCATGGGGTGAACTTGGGGGACTCACTATATGTCTTTGCAAAAAGTAAGGCAGTTGGAGAAGGTGATAGAATTTTGATCATCTGGAGGTCAACTTCCAGCCATTCATTCAATACACATGGAGGACAAATATTCTTTCCGCATGTCTACAGGACATCCACACCCCTGACTTTTTTTTTTTTTTTAATTTTGGCCTCTTTTATTGGTCTTTATTTATTTTCATCCATCTTTGTTCTTTGGCCTGTGTGTGCCTCCCATCACAGTGGCCTCTCCTGTTGCAGAGCGCCAGCTGTGGGCGCATGTGCTCCAGAGCTCTGGCTCGTAATTGGACACATCGGTCCAACCTCTCCGCAGCACGTGGGATCTTCCCAGGACAGGGATCGAACCAGCGCCCCTTGCACTGCAAGGTGGACTCTTTACCCACTGGACCACCAGGGAAGCCCCACCGCTGACTTCTAAGCCCATATCCAGCATAATCTCACACAAGCTGGGCTCTTAGAGCTTCCTGGGTTTGCCCCTTGACTGTGTGCCAAGGTTGGCCATGACATCACCATCATCCCAAGGGCTGCTGATGTCGCTTAGAGCAGACCACTCACCATGTACCTACTACTGCTTGTTTCATGCTCATGACACTCTATGGGGTAGGCATTATCATCATTCCCATCTTACAGATGTAGTCAGTGAGACAGGGAGAGCTTATGCACCTTCTCCAGGGTGGCATGGAGTGGCCCCATGGCTGGTGCCATTGGTCTGGTGTCACCTGCTCCCTCAGCATGAGCCTTCCCATGATGATCCCTCAGGCCCCAGCATCTCCCTGCTGCAGGGACCACTCCAGCTGAGTGAAACCAAATCCCTAGGATGCCTGCCACCACCATGGCCCTGTGCCCACGAGCCCCCACACCCTGGGTAGCCGAGGCTCTGGTGAGGCTGGGCGGACACAGCTGGGAATACAAGCTGCTGTCCCTGGCAGGGCGGAAGAGACGTGCAGAAGTGTGGAGATGCCTGGGGTCTTGGGACTCAATTTGTGTTTCTAAAGCTCTAAAATGCAAAGTAACAACAGCAGCTAAATACAAAAAGAAGAGAAGAAGTCTCTGGCAGCTAGATCTCTCTGCTCTGCTAACTTGGAACAGAAGGTTGAGTTTTCACTCTCGTGTTTAATAACACTTAAGAAAGAAAGGTTTGCTAGTGAGCCTATGGTATGTTTAACTTCCAAAATAAAAAAGTGGCAATGATTTCCTCTGATTTCTTAAGTCTGGGAATGCCCCTCTGAAGCATCAAAATGCGTCCACAAATTCCATGCAGGATGAGGAAGCTCAAGGGTCTGTTTAGAACTGAACTTCTAACAGGCTCCTTTCTTCAATAATTTCATGGTTTGTTTGGAAAACTGCCCAACGATGACACTGTATCATCGGGGATAAAACAAGCCTGGGTGGTGAGTGAAGGCTGAGAGGCAAGCTCGTCTTCTCCCACAGCGTAGGAGACAAAGCGTGAATTCAGAACCGAGTCAGAAAAATCATTCTAGAAGTGCCAACAAGTACACAAATAGGAATGCCATGTCACAGGATAACTTTTCAGGCACAAACTCTAGAAGAAGTTAAAGGCACGGAGACACCCACCCACCGTCTCAGTGTTCACTGGTGGTATTTGGTGCTGAGGACAAATGTGACTCATCCTGCTCCAAGGAAGGACAGTCAGCATCCCACCCGCTTCATCCCCTGACTCCTGGTGGGAGAGAACCTGCTCAGGACTTCAAGACAACTGGTGTGGAAGCCGCCAACGCCCTTGGAAGCAAGACTGCTGAGCTGGGTTTTGACTTTCTCCCCAGCTCATGACCCCCACATGATGCTGTATTTCATTCTGTATTCACACAGCGTCCCATTGCCATAGAACTAGGATGTGATCCAAGTTTTCTTGTCCATGGTCTTTGAATGATGCCTCTCCTTCCTTGCCGAGTGGTAAGCACTGTGCGTCCCCATGGGGTGCCCCTAAAACCCCCCCCTCACAAGAGCACAGAGAAAGTGCTCTGAACTGAGCTGGCCCAGCCTAGGGACCCACCACCCCATCCCCATTGCTCTACATACTCCGACCCCATAAGGACCATCCTAATGCAGTCACTTCTGGGGGCAGAGGAAGCACCAGAGTGAACTCAAAACTTCTCTTGGTAAAGTCCGGTAGGAAAAGACAGTGACGCCTGAAAGATTTTAGAAGTTTTGTTTGCAGGGGAAAAAGGTATGCCCAAGCTTCCTGGATCAGTAACTCCCTGGACATTTGGGACAGAAACAAATGATCATCCATGGAGCTCAAGATGGCATCAAACACTTTGCTGCCATCTTGGGTGGGGGGAGGCCTGCAGGAAGCTTTCCTTTACATCTACCCTCCGTTCCCCAAGACTCCCCTCCTGCCTCCCTAGAGTCCTCTGTCCATCCATTAGCTCCTGTACCCCACTGGAGCCATGGTTCTGGAGAAGATGGAAGTTCTCCCCCAAAGCACCCCCCTGGGGCTGGCCTGCCTCCACCCCACCAAGGCCCTGGGCTCAGTGAACAGGTCTCCACTGCTTGCTGGCCATTCCCTACGGAAACAGTAGAGGAGGAGAGGTTGGCTGGCCCTCTTGCCTCCAGAGACTGGAGCAGACACTGAACTAGAGGATTCAGAGCCAGGGAACAGGGTCTGTAGAAAGGGGGCCCCTAGCTGCAGATGGACATATCCCTCAGCACCTCCACCTCCACTCTCCATCTACTAGCAAGCTGTCTGAGCCCGAGACCTGCTGGGTGGCGTCCTTGTTCCTGCTTCCGCATTCCACTCACAGCTTGTGCACCTCCCTGCTCCAGGTCCGAGGCCACAGGAATTAGATAAATGATGACAACAGGTGTCCTTAACACCTGACACATGTAATGTTCTGGCCCATGCTAAGAGCTTTCTATGCTGCACTTCATTTACTTCTCTCACACAGCAGAGGAAACTGCTGGTAGTCCCTTTCACAGCCGAGCAAAAGGCCCGTGAGGGTCACACACGAATGTCCCATTTTCTTGACTAGGTTGAAGTTTTCTTTCCATGGTCTTTGAATGATGCCTCTCCTTCCTTGCCGAGTGGTAAGCACTGTCCCCATGGGGTGCCCCTAAAACCCCTCACAAGAGCACAGAGAAAGTGCTCTGAACTGAGCTGGCCCAGCCTAGGGACCCACCACCCCATCCCCATTGCTCTACATACTCCGACCCCATAAGGACCATCCTAATGCAGTCACTTCTGGGGGCAGAGGAAGCACCAGAGTGAACTCAAAACTTCTCTTGGTAAAGTCCGGTAGGAAAAGACAGTGACGCCTGAAAGATTTTAGAAGTTTTGTTTGCAGGGGAAAAAGGTATGCCCAAGCTTCCTGGATCAGTAACTCCCTGGACATTTGGGACAGAAACAAATGATCATCCATGGAGCTCAAGATGGCATCAAACACTTTGCTGCCATCTTGGGTGGGGGGAGGCCTGCAGGAAGCTTTCCTTTACATCTACCCTCCGTTCCCCAAGACTCCCCTCCTGCCTCCCTAGAGTCCTCTGTCCATCCATTAGCTCCTGTACCCCACTGGAGCCATGGTTCTGGAGAAGATGGAAGTTCTCCCCCAAAGCACCCCCCTGGGGCTGGCCTGCCTCCACCCCACCAAGGCCCTGGGCTCAGTGAACAGGTCTCCACTGCTTGCTGGCCATTCCCTACGGAAACAGTAGAGGAGGAGAGGTTGGCTGGCCCTCTTGCCTCCAGAGACTGGAGCAGACACTGAACTAGAGGATTCAGAGCCAGGGAACAGGGTCTGTAGAAAGGGGGCCCCTAGCTGCAGATGGACATATCCCTCAGCACCTCCACCTCCACTCTCCATCTACTAGCAAGCTGTCTGAGCCCGAGACCTGCTGGGTGGCGTCCTTGTTCCTGCTTCCGCATTCCACTCACAGCTTGTGCACCTCCCTGCTCCAGGTCCGAGGCCACAGGAATTAGATAAATGATGACAACAGGTGTCCTTAACACCTGACACATGTAATGTTCTGGCCCATGCTAAGAGCTTTCTATGCTGCACTTCATTTACTTCTCTCCACACAGCAGAGGGAAACTGCTGGTAGTCCCTTTCACAGCCGAGCAAAAGGCCCCGTGAGGTGGAGTCACACACACGCAAGGTCACAGAGCTGAGCTGCCACCCCAGGCCCCTCTGGGACCCAGCAGGCGCCTCTCTCCACTGAGAAAGGCTCGTTTGGAGATCGGCGCTGCCACAGTGAGTGGGTGGGAAATCACCCATCGGTGAAACCCCCAATGAATCAGAAGGATTCGGTGGATAAATTCCATCAGCAGGAAGCAGAACCGAGACCTAATCTGCTCGCCCCCCACCGGCCACCCGCCACCCCTCACTGAGGCAGGTTCTGTGGTGGTTGATTTTCCCTCGTGTGAAATGAGAAATGCTGTTTGAATAACCAATGGTGAGGGAGGCCGTGCACACTCGGATGAAGAAATAAAAACCTTTAGAAAGATGCAATCCGGAGGATATTGGAAACTGGAGAATGAATGGCACGCCAGTCTATAAAATGCAACACGGCTAATAAAGCTGGAGCAAGTGGTCAAGGGTTTTATAGATCACGGCCGCCGAGACGTGGGGCAGACCTGGGCTGGGCTTGGCTTCCAGGCCTCAGATATTTTTTCCTGGGTACATGTTGGCTTGATTTCCATATCAGGCCTCAGTGAGTTCTGAAGTGCCTTAGCCTTTATGTCACAAGCACAGCCACGAAAGGGTCCAAGACTCTTCCCATCACAGGATAAACTCAACTCTCCAGAGACCCACTGGCTCTGGAACCCCTTGCCAGGGCCCATGGGCAAGGCGGGAAAGCTGCCCGCTCTGGGGGTGCAGGAGGCCCACAGTCCTGGGCTCTTGCATCGTGGAGCCTCTGGGAGCCCAGGCCCCAGAAGCTCTTTCCTGTGAGTGTCACAGGCACTTGGTGGCACGGCTCCATCCCGTCTTTCTCCTCCCCTCCTGGCCCTGCCCCACAGCGGCTCTCGGAACTCATGCAGCCCCATGTGGGTGCCCACCCCTAACATCCCCCAGCTCAGGCCAGGGGGCCTGCTCCCAACTGTGCACGCTACTTCTGCCGTCTCACGCCACCTCAGTGATCCACAGGCTGCCATCTGGGTTTAGCATCACAAGTGTTTCTACAGGCTGTGTGTGCGTGCACCAGTCATCGGGGCCATAAAGACAGAAATTCACGGTCTAACTTCTCACCTCCTGGAGCATCTGTGAGCTGCTGACATCTTCCTGGTACAAGGCCCTGAGCCATGTTCATGCACAAAGAACCACAGGCCCTGCCCTTGAGACTTCCAATCTGCTGGGAGTCGACACTGCCCTTCTTACTCATGCCCAGGACAGGACATGAACCCTTTGGCCCCCAATCCCATGGACACAGATCGGCGCTGCCAATGGGGGCCCGGTGAAACCCCAATGAATCATCCGGCCACCTCGCTCCCCCCCCCCCTCACTGAGGCAGGTTCTGTGGTGGTTGATTTTCCCTCGTGTGAAATGAGAAATGCTGTTTGAATAACCAATGGTGAGGGAGGCCGTGCACACTCGGATGAAGAAATAAAAACCTTTAGAAAGATGCAATCCGGAGGATATTGGAAACTGGAGAATGAATGGCACGCCAGTCTATAAAATGCAACACGGCTAATAAAGCTGGAGCAAGTGGTCAAGGGTTTTATAGATCACGGCCGCCGAGACGTGGGGCAGACCTGGGCTGGGCTTGGCTTCCAGGCCTCAGATATTTTTTCCTGGGTACATGTTGGCTTGATTTCCATATCAGGCCTCAGTGAGTTCTGAAGTGCCTTAGCCTTTATGTCACAAGCACAGCCACGAAAGGGTCCAAGACTCTTCCCATCACAGGATAAACTCAACTCTCCAGAGACCCACTGGCTCTGGAACCCCTTGCCAGGGCCCATGGGCAAGGCGGGAAAGCTGCCCGCTCTGGGGGTGCAGGAGGCCCACAGTCCTGGGCTCTTGCATCGTGGAGCCTCTGGGAGCCCAGGCCCCAGAAGCTCTTTCCTGTGAGTGTCACAGGCACTTGGTGGCACGGCTCCATCCCGTCTTTCTCCTCCCCTCCTGGCCCTGCCCCACAGCGGCTCTCGGAACTCATGCAGCCCCATGTGGGTGCCCACCCCTAACATCCCCCAGCTCAGGCCAGGGGGCCTGCTCCCAACTGTGCACGCTACTTCTGCCGTCTCACGCCACCTCAGTGATCCACAGGCTGCCATCTGGGTTTAGCATCACAAGTGTTTCTACAGGCTGTGTGTGCGTGCACCAGTCATCGGGGCCATAAAGACAGAAATTCACGGTCTAACTTCTCACCTCCTGGAGCATCTGTGAGCTGCTGACATCTTCCTGGTACAAGGCCCTGAGCCATGTTCATGCACAAAGAACCACAGGCCCTGCCCTTGAGACTTCCAATCTGCTGGGAGTCGACACTGCCCTTCTTACTCATGCCCAGGACAGGACATGAACCCTTTGGCCCCCAATCCCATGGACACAGTCTGATGTCCACGCAGGACCTTCTTTATCTTGCTCTGAGGTGCTCTGGACAAGCCAGGTGACCATTCTAGGCCAGAGCTGGAATGCCTGTGACGCTAGGAACCTCGGTCCTGAGGGTCCATCTGGTTACTTTCTATGCACAGCATGGCTTCCTGATTCACGAGACATTGTCCAGAGGGGTCAGTGTCACCAGCTGGCAGGACCCACCCTGCAAGAGAGACCTGGGCAGTGCCTTCCAGGCTGGTTCCTATGGACACGTGCCCTGCACCAGCTCAGACCTGGTGCCAAGCTGATTCTGGTTCCCCTAGGCCCTCCCTCCAGGGCAGGGGCCTCTAGAGGCCAACGCAAATGAACACATATCACTGAAATACAGCTGCCGCTGGGTTTTTAAGGTTCCAACCTTCCTCTTTCTCTAGTTTTTGAAAACTCATTTAACCTGTAGACTCAGCACCCAGGTCATTTGTCAGAAAGGCATTCGACAACCTACGATACAACCCAAAGCACAGAGGCACAGAGTCGTCTTCCTACCTTTGAGGAAACAGTCCTTGCTGTGGACGATGACGATCTTCTCTCGCAGGAGGCAGGCGGCGCGGTGGAGCTCACAGTGGTTGTCGTAAACCCTCCCGTCGGAGCCGCACACGGGCATGTAGCTGGGCCGGCAGGACTCCAGGCACCGGCACTCGGGCTCCCCCGTCTCCCTGCTGAGCGAGCACTCGGAACTCATGCAGCCCCATGTGGGTCCCATCAGCAGCCAGGGGCCTGCTCCCAACTGTGCACGCTACTTCTGCCGTCTCACGCCACCTCAGTGATCCACAGGCTGCCATCTGGGTTTAGCATCACAAGTGTTTCTACAGGCTGTGCGTGCACCAGTCATCGGGGCCATAAAGACAGAAATTCACGGTCTAACTTCTCACCTCCTGGAGCATCTGTGAGCTGCTGACATCTTCCTGGTACAAGGCCCTGAGCCATGTTCATGCACAAAGAACCACAGGCCCTGCCCTTGAGACTTCCAATCTGCTGGGAGTCGACACTGCCCTTCTTACTCATGCCCAGGACAGGACATGAACCCTTTGGCCCCCAATCCCATGGACACAGTCTGATGTCCACGCAGGACCTTCTTTATCTTGCTCTGAGGTGCTCTGGACAAGCCAGGTGACCATTCTAGGCCAGAGCTGGAATGCCTGTGACGCTAGGAACCTCGGTCCTGAGGGTCCATCTGGTTACTTTCTATGCACAGCATGGCTTCCTGATTCACGAGACATTGTCCAGAGGGGTCAGTGTCACCAGCTGGCAGGACCCACCCTGCAAGAGAGACCTGGGCAGTGCCTTCCAGGCTGGTTCCTATGGACACGTGCCCTGCACCAGCTCAGACCTGGTGCCAAGCTGATTCTGGTTCCCCTAGGCCCTCCCTCCAGGGCAGGGGCCTCTAGAGGCCAACGCAAATGAACACATATCACTGAAATACAGCTGCCGCTGGGTTTTTAAGGTTCCAACCTTCCTCTTTCTCTAGTTTTTGAAAACTCATTTAACCTGTAGACTCAGCACCCAGGTCATTTGTCAGAAAGGCATTCGACAACCTACGATACAACCCAAAGCACAGAGGCACAGAGTCGTCTTCCTACCTTTGAGGAAACAGTCCTTGCTGTGGACGATGACGATCTTCTCTCGCAGGAGGCAGGCGGCGCGGTGGAGCTCACAGTGGTTGTCGTAAACCCTCCCGTCGGAGCCGCACACGGGCATGTAGCTGGGCCGGCAGGACTCCAGGCACCGGCACTCGGGCTCCCCCGTCTCCCTGCTGAGCGAGCACCTGCTCCCGCGGCCGCAGAACTTCTTCCTGCAGGAGGCCGGCAGCTCGTCATGGCTGGAAAGACCTGCAAGGCACACACACACAGAGGGTCAGCTGCCAGCACGCAGGTCGTCTGTGGGGCTCTCTCTGGTTGGGTCGGCCAGAAGCTGTGAAGTCCAGGCTTTGGGGCTCAGGCGCTCCAGGGAGCCTTTGCCCCTCCTATGGGTGGTGGACGGAAGTGCTTCGACAATGCCCTGTCATGCAGAGCCCAGGTTTATGGCTGGCTCCCACCACACATCTGAGACACAATGCTGCCCATCCTGGGAGGGAGGCATAGTAAACTGAAGGCCATGTGGAGGTGGTAAAATACCAATGACTCTGCTGACCGAGAGGCCAGAGGGCTTGAGACAAGGCTTCCATACCCACCATGCAGTGACCATTTGCCTGCCTCAGGCTAGGATACCTGGCAAGAAAAGGGGCTTTGTACAGGAATAGGGGCGGGAAGTAAGAGGCAGCAAGATGTGGGTCTGTCTTGCTCGATTCAGAGAGTCGAGCGTAACTTCAGTCTGATACGTTAGGCACTGGGGAGCCACAGGGGAGTCTTGAGAGTAAGTGTGGAGTAAGGAGAAGGTGGTTCTCTACATGTTCAGGATTGGGGTGGGCAGCCAAAGCAGGGAGGCCAGAGATTGACCATTTTCTCTGGGGAGAGTGCAGCCCTCCAGGACACAGCAGCAGTGGTGGAACCAGCAGCCTTTGTCCACTGCGCAGTCCTTCCCTGGTGGCTCAAACAGTAAAGAATCTGCCTGCAATGCAGGAGACCTGGGTTCCATCCCTGGGGAGATCCCCTGGAGAAGGGAATGGCTGGCTCCACACTCCAGTATTCTTGTCTGGAGAAGTCCATGGACAGAGGAGCTTGGCAGGTTACAGTCCAGGGGGGGCACAAAGAGTCTGACATAACTGAGTGACTAACACTAACAACAGTCCTTTCTAGCGTGATACTGCAGCCGGTGGCCAGGGGCAAGAGGGCTGAGACGATGGAAATACCAGCTGCCATGCTGTTGGGTGTCTCCGGCACCCAACGCACACCCATGAGGACCTCAGGCAGTGGAGTCCAGAGCTCACACACCAGAGCAGCGGGGAAGGGCGGTTTCTTACTAAAAAGGCCACTTAGGTCGAGACTCAAATACGTATCCACAACCAACAGGATTCTCCAGGGCCCTTCATGGCAACAGATAGAAAATTGAGTATTATAAAGGGATATCAAAACACAAATAATTAAAACACGAACACAGATTTTACAGTCACAGAAGTCTTTGCTTTTAAAATTTTAATTAAATCTTCTTCAAAATATTGGCAAGACAGAATGGCCCTGGGAGTCAACACTGAACTTTCAGCCTCAACGCCTACCCTACAGGATTAACATGCCTAAGAGTGGGGGGAAAAAACCCTTGTTTTTGGTGAAATCTGCTTTTCACCATTACTGATTTGAAAGGACAAAAAAAAAAAAAAAAAAAATCAGTTATCAGTAGACTAACTGCTTGATTCAATAACTCATTTAAATTCTTCCAGCCTTGGCAAGCTAAGAAATATTGACTTTTTCTTGAGCCATAATAAACTAGAAGGTCAAAATATCTCTGAGCAGTACAAAAGTGCAGATCTTAAGTGGGCGTGTGAGTCTCCTTTATCCACTTTGCTAATTGCTGGCATGTCACCAGGGAGATACAGCGTCCCTCCTGCCTTCACCCGGCCACTCACCCTGCTGTTGAGGTGCACGGGCAGAGGGAGCTGGGCGCTCACTCGGCAGTGGGGGGCTCTGGGCTGGAGGCCCCCCACCCACGGAGTTTACTGCTGCTTTACCTAACGCAGCCTGTTTGATCAGCACTGTTCTCCTGGGTTCCCTTGGAAAGTGCTGGGGACTACTTGCAGAAACTAACCCGCTCTAAAAATACCAGCCTCTGTTTCTTTCCAAGAGGAAGCCTGGACCCAAAGGGCTGCTGCTGTATCATTGTTCTCAGCAACCTGTGTGATGTGAAGGACACCCACTAGTGGACCCACGGAGAAGAAATGGAGCCCAATTTTCAGAGCCTCTGGGCTCTCTTCCTGCTGGGGCACCTTTGCCCTGCCCCCGGTTGGGTGGCCCTTGCAGGGCTGAGACGATGGAAATACCAGCTGCCATGCTGTTGGGTGTCTCCGGCACCCAACGCACACCCATGAGGACCTCAGGCAGTGGAGTCCAGAGCTCACACACCAGAGCAGCGGGGAAGGGCGGTTTCTTACTAAAAAGGCCACTTAGGTCGAGACTCAAATACGTATCCACAACCAACAGGATTCTCCAGGGCCCTTCATGGCAACAGATAGAAAATTGAGTATTATAAAGGGATATCAAAACACAAATAATTAAAACACGAACACAGATTTTACAGTCACAGAAGTCTTTGCTTTTAAAATTTTAATTAAATCTTCTTCAAAATATTGGCAAGACAGAATGGCCCTGGGAGTCAACACTGAACTTTCAGCCTCAACGCCTACCCTACAGGATTAACATGCCTAAGAGTGGGGGGAAAAAACCCTTGTTTTTGGTGAAATCTGCTTTTCACCATTACTGATTTGAAAGGACAAAAAAAAAAAAAAAAAAAATCAGTTATCAGTAGACTAACTGCTTGATTCAATAACTCATTTAAATTCTTCCAGCCTTGGCAAGCTAAGAAATATTGACTTTTTCTTGAGCCATAATAAACTAGAAGGTCAAAATATCTCTGAGCAGTACAAAAGTGCAGATCTTAAGTGGGCGTGTGAGTCTCCTTTATCCACTTTGCTAATTGCTGGCATGTCACCAGGGAGATACAGCGTCCCTCCTGCCTTCACCCGGCCACTCACCCTGCTGTTGAGGTGCACGGGCAGAGGGAGCTGGGCGCTCACTCGGCAGTGGGGGGCTCTGGGCTGGAGGCCCCCCACCCACGGAGTTTACTGCTGCTTTACCTAACGCAGCCTGTTTGATCAGCACTGTTCTCCTGGGTTCCCTTGGAAAGTGCTGGGGACTACTTGCAGAAACTAACCCGCTCTAAAAATACCAGCCTCTGTTTCTTTCCAAGAGGAAGCCTGGACCCAAAGGGCTGCTGCTGTATCATTGTTCTCAGCAACCTGTGTGATGTGAAGGACACCCACTAGTGGACCCACGGAGAAGAAATGGAGCCCAATTTTCAGAGCCTCTGGGCTCTCTTCCTGCTGGGGCACCTTTGCCCTGCCCCCGGTTGGGTGGCCCTTGCAGACCCGCTGTGTCCCCTCTCTGGGTACCTCAGCCCCAGTGCACCCTCGGAGCCCATTTCCTCCAGAAAGGGTCTGCTGCCCCCGCCAGCCTGAGCGCCCCTCTCTGAACCCTCTGACCCCCGGAGGGGCTGCCCCACTCTCTGGGCTCAGGAGATTCCTGGGGTGTGGAGCCTTTGTCTTTGTGCCACCCTCCACCCTTCATGACTCAGGATCCATGAAATGCAATAGTTTTCAAAGCTGTCCTCCCTAACTCTGGTGTGGTGCTTAACCCCCATGACTAGGAGGGCAGAGGAGACCCGCGCACACAGTGACCTGCTCAGAGCTGTATTTCTCTTGCTGCCTACAGGTGGGGAGCTGGAGGGATCTCACCGTGAAGGGGAGGCAACTGTCTGTACAGACGGGCCTTCTCTGGGGTCCAGGGGACTGGAACCAGGAGGGGCAGAGTAGGAAGGCCTTTGAGAGTCCACTAATTCAGCGCAGACCTCAAAGGAAGGGCCAGCGCACATGGCTGGGCGCAGGGAGAACCCCCGCTACCTGACCCTTGCCCTCCGAGACGCCCGCAGCCCCGGTTGCAGCCAGTGCTTCTCTGAGGACCCGCGCTGCGCTGCCCGGGTTTGGCCATCTGCCGGTGTGGCTCTGAGGGCCTCACCCGAGCTGCGCTCTGGGCAGTCGGTGCTAAGAAAACACTTGTGCTGACCTGGGCTCCTCCAGAGTGCTAAGAACACTCAGGTTCTCTCCAACACAGAAATAGGCTGTTGGCAAATATTTGATACCTAATTATTTGCAATTAAGATAAAAGCAGCTTGAACGCCCTACACCTGCCCCTCCCAGAATGTGGCCAGGGGGGCCCACACTAAGCTGAGAATGCGGTGCACGGGGGTGGCCTGGGGCCCCGGCCCTGGTCCCCGAAACACCAGCCAGGTGTGGTTTCATTTAATGAGCCTTGTCGCCACTTCCTCCTTATCGATGAATTCCCCACTCCTACCAGGACAATGATAAACCAGTAATGGGAAAGTCGCTGCAGAGGAATCGGGGGGGTGGGGGGCCCAATTTTCAGAGCCTCTGGGCTCTCTTCCTGCTGGGGCACCTTTGCCCTGCCCCGGTTGGGTGGCCCTTGCAGACCGCTGTGTCCCTCTCTGGGTACCTCAGCCCCAGTGCACCCTCGAGCCCATTTCCTCCAGAAAGGGTCTGCTGCCCCGCCAGCCTGAGCGCCTCTCTGAACCCTCTGACCCCCGGAGGGGCTGCCCCACTCTCTGGGCTCAGGAGATTCCTGGGGTGTGGAGCCTTTGTCTTTGTGCCACCCTCCACCCTTCATGACTCAGGATCCATGAAATGCAATAGTTTTCAAAGCTGTCCTCCCTAACTCTGGTGTGGTGCTTAACCCCCATGACTAGGAGGGCAGAGGAGCCCCGCACACAGTGACCTGCTCAGAGCTGTATTTCTCTTGCTGCCTACAGGTGGGGAGCTGGAGGGATCTCACCGTGAAGGGGAGGCAACTGTCTGTACAGACGGGCCTTCTCTGGGGTCCAGGGGACTGGAACCAGGAGGGGCAGAGTAGGAAGGCCTTTGAGAGTCCACTAATTCAGCGCAGACCTCAAAGGAAGGGCCAGCGCACATGGCTGGGCGCAGGGAGAACCCCCGCTACCTGACCCTTGCCCTCCGAGACGCCCGCAGCCCCGGTTGCAGCCAGTGCTTCTCTGAGGACCCGCGCTGCGCTGCCCGGGTTTGGCCATCTGCCGGTGTGGCTCTGAGGGCCTCACCCGAGCTGCGCTCTGGGCAGTCGGTGCTAAGAAAACACTTGTGCTGACCTGGGCTCCTCCAGAGTGCTAAGAACACTCAGGTTCTCTCCAACACAGAAATAGGCTGTTGGCAAATATTTGATACCTAATTATTTGCAATTAAGATAAAAGCAGCTTGAACGCCCTACACCTGCCCCTCCCAGAATGTGGCCAGGGGGGCCCACACTAAGCTGAGAATGCGGTGCACGGGGGTGGCCTGGGGCCCCGGCCCTGGTCCCCGAAACACCAGCCAGGTGTGGTTTCATTTAATGAG
The DNA here is from genome assembly GCA_022376925.1 of Tragulus kanchil. Taxonomy (NCBI): domain Eukaryota; kingdom Metazoa; phylum Chordata; class Mammalia; order Artiodactyla; family Tragulidae; genus Tragulus; species Tragulus kanchil. The sequence goes on along the minus strand of JAIOJX010000029.1, from coordinate 46,101,406 downwards.
CCCCTTGTCGCCACTTCCTCCTTGTCATGAAAACAGAATGAATTCCCCACTCCTACCAGGACAATGATAAACCAGTAATGGGAAAGGTAACCAAGTGAGACCGCCAGCAACTGCCTGCCATATTTATGAGGACGACCGTGATGCCTGAAAGAGATAATGCGCTTAATTTATCGTCGTAAACAACGTCGTTTACCCAGGTTACAGACCGATCATCGCACCAAATAAGCTGCTTTCCAACACTAATTAAGTGTACTGAACATGGTCAGATGTGGGAATTGTTACACGAAAGTTATGGTGGCAGAAGAAACACGTCCGTTTTGTACGGGTCGGTGCTAAAATCTCCCTCTGCGATTCAAATGAGGCTTCTCCAGGGGATGGCCCCAGACCCAGGACTGCTCCCTCCGGACATGTGTGGAGGCACTGGAGGTGAGCAGGGGTCAGGCAAGCCCGCCAGGCCCCAGGGGAGGGATGAGAGGAAGCCAGCCTTCCCCACTCAACCGGAGCAGGAAGCCTTCCTCATCCGGTCTCCTCTGACCCCAGCGCAGAGCGCAGACAACTGGACCACTTTGCTTCCAAACTCAGACACAGCCTCTAACTGGTGGCCGGCACACAGTACACCAATGAGCAGACTCCTCTCAGGAATACGCCCCGAACGGCACTAAGGGGGAAATCCCTTAGCGTTCCACTCTGGGATGCTCATTGCCTTCAGATATGTTTGCTTAGGACAGTGTTCTGTCTGAGAACTCAAGCCTTGGCTTGCCTACTGAGGAGAGCCCCCGCCCCCTGAGGAGCTCATTCTAGGTCTCTGCGGGCAGTCCTGCCTCGGTCCCCTTCTGCAGCCTCAGTCCCCTGATGCAGAGCTGGGACTAAAATCCCACTACCTTGGCCCACCCCACCACAAAGCCATAGGGAGGTGATGGTGTGGGTCTATGGTGGCCGCACACCCTGCAGGGCCCAAGGCAGGCCAAGAAGAGTGGGATGTGGATGCAGAAGATGAAAAGCAGAGAGTACAGTCCTAAGAACTGGCCCTTCTGCCTGCTGGCGGCCTCGCTGCTGCCTGCCGTGAACCCCTGCCTGGCACCACAGTGGCCTCTGGTTTCTGCAGACAGAACATATTTGTATAGGAATGAAGGGCCCACCTGTTGGCACACAGAGCCCCTTACACATGGATTATATGCTCTACTTTCCGTGCATTGTCATGGATGCAACAGGGAGCTACAGCCTACATCCTGTGTTGTGGCCAGGGTTTTTTTTAAAGACCTAGAGTGAAGGCTTGCGTTTGGAAGAGTGTGTGCAGAGGAACAGCGAAGTGGGCTGTACCAGCTGGGGCTGGGTAACAGTCCCAGTGCTTGCTTGCATCCTCCCAGACACTGAACCTCAGACGTGCCCAAGACGGTCTGAAGACACAGCATCGGGGAAGCTTTGATGCTGTCATTACAGAGGACACCCAAGACCCTTGGGAGTGGCAGAAGAATTCAGGTTTGTGCGAGAGCAGGGCAGAGCCCAGGTCTGTAGCCAGGGCAGTTTCTACACACCGTATGGGGTGGAGGGTGACAATGGGGCACTTCAGCTCTCCCAACACCTATTGATCCAACAAATACTTGTGGAGTACCTCCCATGGGCCACAGACTCTCTTCCAGGTGCTGGGGACACAAGGCAGACTGGGACACTGTCTCCAGGGCACTGATGATGCAGGAGAGCGTGCACAAGCTAACACACACAAGGCGGATGTGCGCTGTAGAAAAGGCCAGGAAGGCATTCAAGAGGGCGCTGCAGCGAGCCAGATGGAAGCCAGAAATCAGAGGAAGCCTCCTCGAGAAGGTGAGATTTGACGGGTGACCTGAAAGTCAGGGGGCAGAACCCACTTGAAAGAGCACAGCTCCGTGGGGTCTCCAAGCCCAGCGTACAGAGCAAGGGGGCAGCACAGGGTCAGGCCTGGACTGTTTCAGGGCCGAACCAATCTGCAGAGCCATATTTTCTGCCCTGCCCAGCTGTGCCCCCAGGGAAGTGGGGTGCCTCTGGCTCCCTGGAAGCTGCAGTCAGCTCATGGGAACTGAGTGTTGGAAGGAGGCTCGCTCCTGGGTTCAGAACCAATGGCTGAAAGGCCTATGCTCAGACACTCCCACAGGCTCTTGGTGCCCTGGCTGCAGAAGATGAAAAGCAGAGAGTACAGTCCAAAACTGGCCCTTCTGCCTGCTGGCGGCCTGCTGCTGCCTGCCGTGAACCCCTGCCTGGCACCACAGTGGCCTCTGGTTTCTGCAGACAGAACATATTTGTATAGGAATGAAGGGCCCACCTGTTGGCACACAGAGCCCCTTACACATGGATTATATGCTCTACTTTCCGTGCATTGTCATGGATGCAACAGGGAGCTACAGCCTACATCCTGTGTTGTGGCCAGGGTTTTTTTTAAAGACCTAGAGTGAAGGCTTGCGTTTGGAAGAGTGTGTGCAGAGGAACAGCGAAGTGGGCTGTACCAGCTGGGGCTGGGTAACAGTCCCAGTGCTTGCTTGCATCCTCCCAGACACTGAACCTCAGACGTGCCCAAGACGGTCTGAAGACACAGCATCGGGGAAGCTTTGATGCTGTCATTACAGAGGACACCCAAGACCCTTGGGAGTGGCAGAAGAATTCAGGTTTGTGCGAGAGCAGGGCAGAGCCCAGGTCTGTAGCCAGGGCAGTTTCTACACACCGTATGGGGTGGAGGGTGACAATGGGGCACTTCAGCTCTCCCAACACCTATTGATCCAACAAATACTTGTGGAGTACCTCCCATGGGCCACAGACTCTCTTCCAGGTGCTGGGGACACAAGGCAGACTGGGACACTGTCTCCAGGGCACTGATGATGCAGGAGAGCGTGCACAAGCTAACACACACAAGGCGGATGTGCGCTGTAGAAAAGGCCAGGAAGGCATTCAAGAGGGCGCTGCAGCGAGCCAGATGGAAGCCAGAAATCAGAGGAAGCCTCCTCGAGAAGGTGAGATTTGACGGGTGACCTGAAAGTCAGGGGGCAGAACCCACTTGAAAGAGCACAGCTCCGTGGGGTCTCCAAGCCCAGCGTACAGAGCAAGGGGGCAGCACAGGGTCAGGCCTGGACTGTTTCAGGGCCGAACCAATCTGCAGAGCCATATTTTCTGCCCTGCCCAGCTGTGCCCCCAGGGAAGTGGGGTGCCTCTGGCTCCCTGGAAGCTGCAGTCAGCTCATGGGAACTGAGTGTTGGAAGGAGGCTCTCGCTCCTGGGTTCAGCACCCCACGCACCACACCTGGCTGAAAGGCCTATGCTCAGACACTCCCACAGGCTCTTGGTGCCCCGCGGGCTGCGGGTGGGGACCAGCGACGCTCCCCTGGGCTCTCAGTACTGGCTCTCTGGGTGGCACCCTCCACGTTCTCTGGGTGCCGCCCTGAAAAGTCTCATTCCCACTCAAGGTCTGGAAAGAGAATCTGCACTTCCTCCTAGGGAGACATGCATTTCTAGTACCCAGTCAGAGAGGCCGATGCTTAAAGTGATGCCTGTTTTCTGAGCAAACTCCTGTCTATGGAGGCACAGGCCAGGCACCAATCCTAACACTCACATGAGCTCATCAAAGCCTCATCTAATCCTCGTAACAGCCCTATGAAGTAGACACACAGGTTTTCCTCCAAATGCATGTGGCACGTGTGTGTGCCCTCTTTACAGACTTCACACGCACGAGTCCTGTGTGACATGCCTCTGGTCAGAGGCTAAGTAGGTTGTAGGTGGTAGAGCCTAGATTTGAATGAGCCTCATCCCAGCTCCCCCAGACTTGGGAGGATCAGCTCGGCCAGGAAAATGAGTTCTCTGGAGGAACTCGGGCCAGGAATGCTCAGATGTCTATAGTCTGGGCTTCTCCATCATCGACATCAGCACCCCTGGTTGGCAGGATCTCTGCTGCTCACACACCCCAAGCATCCACAGTCTGGAGGCCAACTTAGCAACTTCTCTGAGGGCTGGAGGCATACAGCGTCACAGGAGGAAGTCCTGCTTGGATCTTAGAACATCTAATCCCAAACCCACACCTTGTCCACGCGTGGACACCTGACCTGCAACTTTCTCCTTCCACTGTGATGCCTCTCAGCCTCTGTGCCCCCGCCCCCTTCTATGGCCTTTTCCCCTAAAGTTCTTCAGGCGACTGCTGAGCAGACATGACATCCTCTCAGAGACCACACAGCACGGCCTGAACCAAGATCACGGTGTGCTTCGTGAAAGCGGAAGCTTGACTAGCTCAAAAACACTGGACCAATTTTGCAGCTCCCAAAGCTTAATGGAAACAAATGGTTACCCGTCGCCAGAAGGTAATGCTACTTGTTCTGTGCGTGGCTCACAGATACTACGTTTAGGTCTGACAAACTGGCTTCAGGAGGCACCAGCAAGTCAAGGCCAGAATGCCTGGCCCACGGAGAGGGAAAGGGGACCTTTAACCCTCAGCGGGCTCTCGATTCTGCCTCAGGAGTTTGATTCTAACCAACTCTGACACAACTGCCGCACACTATCCTGCGCCCCTGGGCAGGGCTTCCAGAGGTAGTCATTTCCAGCCAGGAGAGAAGAATGTAAGTGACAAAGTACACTTTTCAGAAACCTGAAAACAGGACCCTGATGAGAATACAAAATGAGCAAGTGTTAAAGATTTCTTCAGCTCTGTTACCAGGGACCCTCAGGAAGGAGGAAGCTTATTCAAAGGAGAGTTGGAGGAGGTGCAGGCATTGGAGAGGGAAGATGGGACGAGACAGTCAGGAGAGACACCCGGGGAGCGACCTACAGGGCAAGAACACCATCCCTTGGGGGTTGTTCCTTTTTCCACCAGAAAGAAAGAGTTTGCATCTTTACTAGAAACACATCTACAAGTTAACGTGTAACTGCATGCCGTGGGCCTTGATTAACCCAAAATAATGAGCTGAACAGAGACACAGCTCCCGAGCACAGATCCGTCTGGTGTTTGGGGGTGGGTCTATTAACAGATGTTCCCACATGACACGGGAGGACTTGCCCCTCTCCTGTGGCCTTATTCCCAAGTTCTGGGTAATTGCCCAGTGCCACAAAGGGCCTGAGTCAGCTGCCAGGAATTTTATCCTTGCCTCCTTCCTGTGGAGCCCCCAGCCTCACAAGAGAACCCGGAAAGAGGAAATGAGACTGCGAACCACGGATCTCAGCTGTGCTGAACTCTCACATGAGAAACAAGCCTGGTGTGAGAGCCTGGGAGCACGCTGGAGCAGGCCAGGTATGCGTGGACCCATCCTGGTACTCACGTGACCCCTTAACTCCATCTATGTTTTGAGAAACTCATGGTTAAACTGCACACAAACTGGACAAGTCCAAAGCTTAATGGAAACAAATGGTTACCCGTCGCCAGAAGGTAATGCTACTTGTTCTGTGCGTGGCTCACAGATACTACGTTTAGGTCTGACAAACTGGCTTCAGGAGGCACCAGCAAGTCAAGGCCAGAATGCCTGGCCCACGGAGAGGAGGGACCTTTAACCCTCAGCGGGCTCTCGATTCTGCCTCAGGAGTTTGATTCTAACCAACTCTGACACAACTGCCGCACACTATCCTGCGCCCCTGGGCAGGGCTTCCAGAGGTAGTCATTTCCAGCCAGGAGAGAAGAATGTAAGTGACAAAGTACACTTTTCAGAAACCTGAAAACAGGACCCTGATGAGAATACAAAATGAGCAAGTGTTAAAGATTTCTTCAGCTCTGTTACCAGGGACCCTCAGGAAGGAGGAAGCTTATTCAAAGGAGAGTTGGAGGAGGTGCAGGCATTGGAGAGGGAAGATGGGACGAGACAGTCAGGAGAGACACCCGGGGAGCGACCTACAGGGCAAGAACACCATCCCCTTTGGGGGTTGTTCCTTTTTCCACCAGAAAGAAAGAGTTTGCATCTTTACTAGAAACACATCTACAAGTTAACGTGTAACTGCATGCCGTGGGCCTTGATTAACCCAAAATAATGAGCTGAACAGAGACACAGCTCCCGAGCACAGATCCGTCTGGTGTTTGGGGGTGGGTCTATTAACAGATGTTCCCACATGACACGGGAGGACTTGCCCCTCTCCTGTGGCCTTATTCCCAAGTTCTGGGTAATTGCCCAGTGCCACAAAGGGCCTGAGTCAGCTGCCAGGAATTTTATCCTTGCCTCCTTCCTGTGGAGCCCCCAGCCTCACAAGAGAACCCGGAAAGAGGAAATGAGACTGCGAACCACGGATCTCAGCTGTGCTGAACTCTCACATGAGAAACAAGCCTGGTGTGAGAGCCTGGGAGCACGCTGGAGCAGGCCAGGTATGCGTGGACCCATCCTGGTACTCACGTGACCCCTTAACTCCATCTGTGTTTTGAGAAACTCATGGTTAAACCGCACACAGACCCAGCCCTGGGGTCCTGACTTGTGAGAGCCCAGGCAAGCTCCCCACACTCTTTTTCCTCTAACTTAAAAATGAGGATAACGGTGTGCCCTTAACAGGAATTTTTTTTTCCTTTCTTTTTTTCTTTTTGAGGATTAAATGAGCTGATTCACGTGAAGGGCTTGGCACGTAGTAGGTGCTCAATTCAGACATTTGGAATTACCAGGACTGAAAAATAAGGAGCTATTTGGCTTTCCTGATATAAGTGTACATACGTGGGGGCTAGCTATAGTTGCCAGGAGGTCTGCCTTAAAAGGTCCACCTAAAAGAAAAGGGGAGAAAATTTACGAAGCAAGTGTTGCCTGGTTTTAAAAGGCAAACTCACAATAAGCACACTTCATAATATCTTGAGGGAATGCTTCCCTTGCCATTTCCCTTACACTGGGAATTTGCTTGCCCCAAATCTGCCCAGCTTCTGGCGGTTGTGGTGGTGGGCGGGGGGATCTGAAATCACACATTCTCAGGGCAAGGTGAGAGCGTTGGCCTGCAGCTCAAACTCTGCAGCCTCCATGCCCCACCTCTGGGCCTGTGACCTGCCAGACAAGCCCAGAGCCCAGTTTCAAAGGCAGCCGGGGCCCAGGCCCTGGTCCTGTGATGTCACAGGGCCCTTACCTCAGTCAGTCCTGGCGTTTCTCGCCCCTCTGTTTATGCCATTTCTCCCTCTACCATGTGTGATGACAGTAAAGCTACCTGACTCGTGATTTCTGGAACTTTCTCCCTGAGGCCTCCCACAGGCATGCTCCACTTAAAACTGGCTCCCAGACTCTTGGCCTGGAGTTTTTTATGGCTGTTTGGGGCTTTCAGCACTTCTCACGGTGATGGGACAGAAGGCCTGGGGCAGGGGCTCTGCAGCCCGGCTCCACAGTCACTCAGAGTCCCAGGGTGGGCTTGGAGTGGTCTCTTTGGTTTCAGAGCAAAGAGCAGATTCTACTGTGGCTGTGGAGAGCCTGGCACAAGCCCTAGCACGGAGGGGCAGCGGAAAATGCCAGGAGAAAGACAGAACCTGATTAAGACACCACAGAAACCCAAGTGCGCTGGCTGGAAGTCTGAGTCATCAGAAATCAATGGTTCTCATATGACCCAGCAATTCCACTATTAGGCTTATACCCAGATGAAATCAAAACTGAAAGAAGCACCTGTACCCCAATGTTCATTGCAGCTCTGTAGACAATAGCCAGAACATGGAAGCAACCTAGATGTCCATTGACAAATGAATGGATACAGAAGCTCTGGTACATATATACAATGGAATACTACTCAGCTGTTAAAAGAAATGCAGAAGAATCAGTCCTAATGAGGTGACTGGATCTACAACCTACCATAAAACAGTATACTAACACATATATATGGAATCTAGTAAAAGGGTATTGATAACACATGCAGTGAACCCATGGAAAACAGACAGAGAATAGACATATGGACACTGTGGGGAAAGAATAGTGGGTGAGAGGCATAGAGGGAGTAACATGGAAACCTATATTATCATGTGTGAAAAAGATAGCTATAGTCATTGCGCTAAGGGAATAGGAGTTCCTACAAGGGCTTGGTGTGACGGCCTGGAGGGGTGGGATGGGGGTGCCTGGAAGAAGGGAGGAGACCAGGGATATACATATGACTGATCTGTGAACATGAGTGTCTGTGAACAACAAAACTCTGTAAAAACTTTAAAATAAATAAATACATTTAAAAAGAGAGAAATCAATGGTTCTAAAGAAACAGACACAGCGACGCAAGAGGTAACAGAAACAGTGAAGACTGTGGACAGCATTTGGTGGGAGACTAGAGACATGGGTTCCACCGAAACAAGCCTCTCTCACCCGTGGGCCCCAGCTTCCTTATTGGTAACACAAGGGCTATCCAGCAATGCCTTGGGACTGACTTCCGGACATCTATAAAAGTCTGTGTTCTATCTTGAGGCCATAGGAAAACTACAATAACCCCTCCTTTTTTCTTTTTTGCCTCTGTGTGCTCTACCTCAGTTATTTCGACCTTTGAAGCATTATTTTAAAGACATTCTTGGAAGAAAAGCTGCATAAACATGTGAAACACAATTGGATTTCTGCCCTTGGGAGAGTTTCTTTTACAAAATGGTTTTGTTTTAGAGTACTTCCTCCAAATACATTCTATCCCCAGGTTCCTGTTGCCTCATCATCTGTCTTCTTCTCTGTCACCAGGACCCTCATGTCTCCTCCTGGTACTCAGCTCCCTTGTCACTTGCCCTGACGCCTCGAGGCACCTGCGTCTTCCAGCTGAGGGGGCCAGATGCTGCTGCTCTCAGTGGGTCTTCTCTCTCGCTGAGACCTCATTATGTGGGTTCCTTCCTGCTTCTCCACCAGCTAATGATTCAAGGCCGTGACACCTCAGGCTGCCTCCAATTATTTCCAGTGTTATTGTGGAGATACTCAGCATGAGCCCCCAGGATGCTCCCTAACACTTTAGACCTATGCGCGCAGAGGGCCTGCTAAATCCTTCTCGGGCCCTTTACCTGCTGTACAAATGCTGCCCCCAGGTCGACCCATTATCTTAGTAGATCACCTGTCACTGGTGTACCTTACCAACAGAGAAAGCGATATGTACTTCTTGATTCTTCCTTTACAACAAGAAATGGAGTGTGATGAAAATTTCTGATGCTAGCATAGAAAAAATTTAATAGTTTCTAGTCAGAAAAGTGGGTTTCCTAGGTGGTGCAGTGGTAAAGAATCTGCTTGCAAATGCAGGAGATGCAGGCTCTATACCGGGGTCAGGACAGTCCCCTAGAGAAGGAAATAGCAACCCACTCCAATATTGCTGCCTGGAGAATCCCATGGACAGAGGAGCCTGGCAGGCTTCAGTCCATGGGGTCACGAACAGACAGACACGACTCAGTGACTAAACAACAAAAATTAGAAGGGTATCAGTTTATTTTCTTAAAGACCTGCCTGTTTTTCTCAGTGAGATCAGTAGTCATATAACTATGTGCTAGACAATATCAAAGTAAAGCTCAGATTAGTATCAAATAGATATTTCCATGTCTACTATGGTTTGTCTGAACAGGAGCTGCCAAGGCCTTCGGCCAGCTATCCTGGCTTAGGGGCAGCTGGGTGTGCCCTACGCTCCATCCCCCTGCCCAGACCAGGAGAGCACACGCTGACCAGAGTGCAGGAGGCTTCCTCCAGGTGGGCTTCCACCAGGTGCCTCCATAGCGGCCAAACGACTTGTCTACTTCCACATTAAGGCCGTAGAGGTCCACTGGCCCTTCTCAGGGCGATTACTGCCTTAAGGTATTTCAGTGTCAGAGCCTGAGCTCCAGGGAGCAGGCACTGGACAACAACCACATGTGGCAGGGGGCCTGGCCCCCAGGGGGAGGACGAACAACCAGAAACACAGCTGCTGCCGAAGAATCATGATGTCAAGATACCTAACTCCAGGAGGAGTGAGCACAGCACAGAGAGGGTTTCCAAGAGAGTCACGATTACTAAAGCACAAAGAAAATCAGAGGAACTGAAGAAAAGAATGGTTAATACTGGGACTCAAATCTTCCAAGATCAAGCAGAACACATACCTTAAGACGCAGAGCAAAAACAGGAAAAAAAAAAAATGTTCTAAAACAAATAGTCCTTCTAAATAAGAACTTTAAGGAAAAAAAGGCACAGAGGACAACTTCTAAGTATGTCCTTTTGAATGGTCAGCCACTGCTTCAATTAAAAGTCAGGAACCAGGAAGGGGCACCGGTCATCACCATGGTTAGTCAAAAAGGAAGTGTAGTAAGAGAAAAAATGAAATAGCAAAAAATAGGAAAATGCAACCAACAATGCTCTCTTTTTTGCTGCTTGTGTTGTCTGTATACTTAGAAAACCAACAGGCTCTAGTGAAAAAATAGGAAAATCAGAGTTGTGATGCGGACGGTTGGACATATGATAAATATGCCAAAATTAACCATTCTTCTCTTCATTAGCAAAATAATTAGAAATGGAAAGGGAAAATAGTCTGCTCATAATAATGATAAGGCCATAAAATATCTATGAATAAATTTAACAAGAAAGCCATGGGACTGATATGAAAAAGACTACAAAATCTTAGTGAAGGTCATAAAATAAGATTTGAACAAATACGAAGACATTTCATATTCTTGGGTGGGAAGACATTACCATAAATTTACAAATTTAATGCAATCCTTTGGGAATTGGGTAAAATCATCCTAAGAAGTTCATATGGAAGAGTAAGTGGCTCCAGAGAACCAAGAAAAATAAGAAAGAGAACAGTGAAGGGAGCTGTGCCTTTCCAGATATCAGAACATCAAACCAGAAAGCTGCTATGATCAAATCAATAAGATAACGATCGAGGAATAGACAGATCAATGACGGTAGATGTGACAGTAAAATAGAAGAGACGATCCAGAAATAAATCCCCGTGTGCCTGAAAACCTCAAGGAATGGCAAGAGTGGCTACCACCACGGGGACGTGATTGTCCTGAGACAAATGACCCGGCCACCTAGCCACCCACCTGGAAGAAAGCAGCACCAGAGCCCTTCACGCCACATACCAGTCCAGTCCAAGTAGCTGTGAACGTCCATGTTATCCTTAATAACTAATGAGTGAATATAAAAGAATGCTTCTGCACATTGTATAGTATGATGAACAGCGGGGTACTCATCGACACACGTAAAGATAAAGAACAGATTCGTTAGTTTTGAATTCATCCAGTTCTGTTCCCTCATTTCAACTCAGAAGTAAACATTACCTGGACCGAAAGAACAAAAAGGCACAGAGGACAACTTCTAAGAGTTTAATAGCCAATTAAAAGTCAGGAACCAGGAAGGGCACCGGTCATCACCATGGTTAGTCAAAAAGGAAGTGTAGTAAGAGAAAAAATGAAATAGCAAAAAATAGGAAAATGCAACCAACAATGCTCTCTTTTTTGCTGCTTGTGTTGTCTGTATACTTAGAAAACCAACAGGCTCTAGTGAAAAAATAGGAAAATCAGAGTTGTGATGCGGACGGTTGGACATATGATAAATATGCCAAAATTAACCATTCTTCTCTTCATTAGCAAAATAATTAGAAATGGAAAGGGAAAATAGTCTGCTCATAATAATGATAAGGCCATAAAATATCTATGAATAAATTTAACAAGAAAGCCATGGGACTGATATGAAAAAGACTACAAAATCTTAGTGAAGGTCATAAAATAAGATTTGAACAAATACGAAGACATTTCATATTCTTGGGTGGGAAGACATTACCATAAATTTACAAATTTAATGCAATCCTTTGGGAATTGGGTAAAATCATCCTAAGAAGTTCATATGGAAGAGTAAGTGGCTCCAGAGAACCAAGAAAAATAAGAAAGAGAACAGTGAAGGAGCTGTGCCTTTCCAGATATCAGAACATCAAACCAGAAAGCTGCTATGATCAAATCAATAAGATAACGATCGAGGAATAGACAGATCAATGACGGTAGATGTGACAGTAAAATAGAAGAGACGATCCAGAAATAAATCCCCGTGTGCCTGAAAACCTCAAGGAATGGCAAGAGTGGCTACCACCACGGGGACGTGATTGTCCTGAGACAAATGACCCGGCCACCTAGCCACCCACCTGGAAGAAAGCAGCACCAGAGCCCTTCACGCCACATACCAGTCCAGTCCAAGTAGCTGTGAACGTCCATGTTATCCTTAATAACTAATGAGTGAATATAAAAGAATGCTTCTGCACATTGTATAGTATGATGAACAGCGGGGTACTCATCGACACACGTAAAGATAAAGAACAGATTCGTTAGTTTTGAATTCATCCAGTTCTGTTCCCTCATTTCAACTCAGAAGTAAACATTACCTGGACCTTTTATTATTCTTTTTTCTTTGGAGTCTGAGCACATCTGTGTACTTCTATGCAATATACTGCTCTTTTCAAAAAGACATGTTTCTGAACTTTACAGAAACGAATCACACTAAATGTGTTTACCTCAGAAGTTACCACTTGCCTCTTACACTGTTTTGCTCCATCCACATCTCTGCACATACCTGTACCTCATTTTCACTTATGGTGCCCATTGTATACACATGCTGTTATCCATTTATATGTCTCTTTAGGTTGTGGACTGCTTTTTCCCGCGGTCCTCCTTCTCTTTTGTTTCCTTGGTTTTACTGAATACGTCACCTTTCATTCTTTCTTTCTTCAATTCAGATAAAAAGTAATTATACTCTTTTTATTCTTTTACTCTTTACTTCATAAATTAAAAAATGTATAAATTAACCCAAGTCCAAAATTAACCAAATAACTTGACCCTCCACATGGAGAACCTCAGAGCATATGAACAACTACAATCCATCCTCCCTGACCTAAACGTATGATAATAGCATATATGAATTCTATCTTTGTTCCTCATAATGCCTTCGGATGCCTCAAATTTTCTTAGTGGTGTTTGTCTAAAATATTTTACTCTCATTTTAAAGAGTCATTTATGTTGTGTAATTAAGTCTATGTTCACAGTTTTTTTCTCACAACTCCATAAACATTTTATTCCCTGCTCTTTGGCTCTCACTGTTTCTGAGATGTCAGCTGACAGCCTTTTCATTCTTTTGTAGATTATCCATCTTTTCTCTTTGGATCATATTAAGCTCCTTCCTTTGATTTCCTACAGTTTCTTTATGATGTAAGTATGCATATTTCTTTGCATTTGTTCTGCCTGTAACTCACTGAGTTTCCTGGAAGGAAGGGTTTGTGTCTATCAATTCATGAAATTCGCAGCCATCTTCCTTTACATACAGCCTCTGCTCCATTATTTCTCTTTTTTTCCCCTCAGGCATTCTGATTAGACACGTTTACAAGTCCTCATTCTATCTCCATATCTCTTATCTCATTCCATATTTGGTGTCTCTGTGCTGCATTCTGTATAATTTTTCAAATCATCTTCTAGCTCCATTTAGACCTTTGATTATTCTTTTTCTTTGGAGTCTGAGCACATCTGTGTACTTCTATGCAATATACTGCTCTTTTCAAAAAGACATGTTTCTGAACTTTACAGAAACGAATCACACTAAATGTGTTTACCTCAGAAGTTACCACTTGCCTCTTACACTGTTTTGCTCCATCCACATCTCTGCACATACCTGTACCTCATTTTCACTTATGGTGCCCATTGTATACACATGCTGTTATCCATTTATATGTCTCTTTAGGTTGTGGACTGCTTTTTCCCGCGGTCCTCCTTCTCTTTTGTTTCCTTGGTTTTACTGAATACGTCACCTTTCATTCTTTCTTTCTTCAATTCAGATAAAAACTAATTATACTCTTTTTATTCTTTTACTCTTTACTTCATAAATTAAAAAATGTATAAATTAACCCAAGTCCAAAATTAACCAAATAACTTGACCCTCCACATGGAGAACCTCAGAGCATATGAACAACTACAATCCATCCTCCCTGACCTAAACGTATGATAATAGCATATATGAATTCTATCTTTGTTCCTCATAATGCCTTCGGATGCCTCAAATTTTCTTAGTGGTGTTTGTCTAAAATATTTTACTCTCATTTTAAAGAGTCATTTATGTTGTGTAATTAAGTCTATGTTCACAGTTTTTTTCTCACAACTCCATAAACATTTTATTCCCTGCTCTTTGGCTCTCACTGTTTCTGAGATGTCAGCTGACAGCCTTTTCATTCTTTTGTAGATTATCCATCTTTTCTCTTTGGATCATATTAAGCTCCTTCCTTTGATTTCCTACAGTTTCTTTATGATGTAAGTATGCATATTTCTTTGCATTTGTTCTGCCTGTAACTCACTGAGTTTCCTGGAAGGAAGGGTTTGTGTCTATCAATTCATGAAATTCGCAGCCATCTTCCTTTACATACAGCCTCTGCTCCATTATTTCTCTTTTTTTCCCCTCAGGCATTCTGATTAGACACGTTTACAAGTCCTCATTCTATCTCCATATCTCTTATCTCACATTTCCCATATTTGGTGTCTCTGTGCTGCATTCTGTATAATTTTTTCAAATTCATCTTCTAGCTCCTGAATTCTTCAGGGTTGTTTCTAATCTGCTCTTGCACTCTCCCACTGAGCATTTAACGTTGAATGTTTATTTCTAGGAGTTCTATTTAGCTCATGAAGATGAACGGTCAGCTGTAGAACCACCTTACTTTCAACCATGTTTCAATCTTCAAAATACATGAAGCATACATATTTTATATTCTGTTTCACTTTGCTATTTATGTTGGCTATTGCATGATGTTTCCCCCTACAGTGTTTCAAGATATTTTTTTTAAAGAATGCACTCACATTTCCTGGAAGTAGGTCTGTGAAAATTCTGGATACACAGTTTGCAGACAGGCTCATCTTGGTTGCACTAGGCACTCAAGAACGCCATCGTTCTGGGTTAAAATCAATTTTATGCTTGAGATTTCACAGACTACCTAGATAGTTTGCATCTGAGCTACAATTTCTTGTGGAGATCACCGTATGGTTATATGTTATCATGGGATTTTTTTTCTCCCCTTCTACTCTCTAATTTTGTGCCAAGACTTGAGAGAGGCACATTTTCTTGTACCTGCTTGTGACAGGGTGTGTATGTTTCTTGTTTAAACTTCCACAGTAGATGTAACCCTTTGACATTCCAGGTTTATGATATGATGGGAAAAGGGGAGATTTTTCCAGATACACCCACCTTGGAAGGACCCTGCAGTTTGTCCTCGATGCCTGGAATTACGCTGGGTGTGCGAACCCAAGCTAAGGGTCGCCCAGTTTGGCCAAAGTCCCCAGGTAAAGCCAGCTTCCCACTACATTATTCTCTGGGTTCCTGATTTCACTTGCTTTTATAACCTCTAAATATTCCTTACATTCTTACCAGCACATCAATGCTTAAAAAGATTTAAAAATAAATTTCTCTGTCCCGTTGCCAGAGGCAGAAGTTAGATTATGATTTTTAAAAGTATTACATAACAATTAAATACAATTTAGGTAAATACAGGGATATGACACTCAACACAGCACTATTTAGCTCTTTGGAAAGCGGCTGAGAATTGTTCCTGCTACAGAAGACGCTAGGGAAAGCCTGGGGTCATGTCTCTGTGCTGCATTCTGTATAATTTTTTCAAATTCATCTTCTAGCTCCTGAATTCTTCAGGGTTGTTTCTAATCTGCTCTTGCACTCTCCCACTGAGCATTTAACGTTGAATGTTTATTTCTAGGAGTTCTATTTAGCTCATGAAGATGAACGGTCAGCTGTAGAACCACCTTACTTTCAACCATGTTTCAATCTTCAAAATACATGAAGCATACATATTTTATATTCTGTTTCACTTTGCTATTTATGTTGGCTATTGCATGATGTTTCCCCCTACAGTGTTTCAAGATATTTTTTTTAAAGAATGCACTCACATTTCCTGGAAGTAGGTCTGTGAAAATTCTGGATACACAGTTTGCAGACAGGCTCATCTTGGTTGCACTAGGCACTCAAGAACGCCATCGTTCTGGGTTAAAATCAATTTTATGCTTGAGATTTCACAGACTACCTAGATAGTTTGCATCTGAGCTACAATTTCTTGTGGAGATCACCGTATGGTTATATGTTATCATGGGATTTTTTTTCTCCCCTTCTACTCTCTAATTTTGTGCCAAGACTTGAGAGAGGCACATTTTCTTGTACCTGCTTGTGACAGGGTGTGTATGTTTCTTGTTTAAACTTCCACAGTAGATGTAACCCTTTGACATTCCAGGTTTATGATATGATGGGAAAAGGGGAGATTTTTCCAGATACACCCACCTTGGAAGGACCCTGCAGTTTGTCCTCGATGCCTGGAATTACGCTGGGTGTGCGAACCCAAGCTAAGGGTCGCCCAGTTTGGCCAAAGTCCCCAGGTAAAGCCAGCTTCCCACTACATTATTCTCTGGGTTCCTGATTTCACTTGCTTTTATAACCTCTAAATATTCCTTACATTCTTACCAGCACATCAATGCTTAAAAAGATTTAAAAATAAATTTCTCTGTCCCGTTGCCAGAGGCAGAAGTTAGATTATGATTTTTAAAAGTATTACATAACAATTAAATACAATTTAGGTAAATACAGGGATATGACACTCAACACAGCACTATTTAGCTCTTTGGAAAGCGGCTGAGAATTGTTCCTGCTACAGAAGACGCTAGGGAAAGCCTGGGGTCATTGCCAGATAGCCTATTGTAATTTTCCAGCCTCTGCCTGCCTGTTTAAAGCAAATGTAAGCTCACCAGGAAGTCAAAAAATAAAGAGAAGTCTATGAAGGGGGTGCAGCGGAGAAAAAAAAGAACACGTTGTCACCAGTAACCTATGTCCCTACCCTCCACCTCAAAGCCCAGGGCAGGGCCTCTTAGGAGCAGCACTTGTCTCAGTAGAGAGATGTGGCCAGTGACAGCTACCAGCCCAATGACTGACCCCTGTGGCCCACTTGTGATAGCAGAAATAAAGAAGGCTGAGTTGAGTTTGAAGTACCTTCTGAATAAGCAATGCCTTGAGGCCTAGTGTGGGTCTCTGACCGATCATGTCGTCTGATCTCTAGTTTATTTTGACCAGAACAAGCCTGCTTTTGGTAGGTCCTGCCCTCCTGGGTTGACAGTTGTGGATAGTGAGGGCTTTACTCGCATGGACACATTCTACCTGAAGCCTGGGCAGAAGCCATGCTGTAACAGGTATTGGCTCAATCTTTGTTTTGTTTCGGCCACTTCTATTGGTCTTTCATTTATTTCCATCTTTGTTCTTCGGCCTGTGTGGCCCTCCCATCGCAGCGGCCTCTCTCGTTGCAGAGCACCGACTCTGGGCACATGCGCTCCAGAGTGTTGGCTCAGTGGTTGAACACACTGGTCCAGTCGCTCTGCGGCACGCAGGATCTTCCCAGGCCAGGGATCGAACTGGTGCCCCTTGCACTGCAAGGTGATGTCCTTACCCACTGGACCACCAGGGAAGCCCGGTATTGGCTCAATCTTATCTACAGTGGCCAAGTGGGACAATATTAAAGACAAACATATCCTTCTAAGCAGCCCTTATTAGCTAAAATAAAATTATGTTTGATTTGTGACAACAAATCAAAAAGCATTCTTATCATCTTACATCTAAACATGTCAGAATGACTTTTGCTATCTTATTCCAAGGAGAGAAAATTCCAATACTAATTTAATTTCAAAACTTCATAGTGGACTTCCCTGGTGATCCAGTGGGTGAAGAGCCCACCTGGAAGTGCAAGGGACACCAGTTAGACCCCTGGCCCGGGAAGATCTCACGTGTGGCTGGGCCAGTGTGCCCAATTACGAGCCAGTGCTCTGGAGTGCATGAGCCCAGAGCTGGTGCTCTGCAGCAAGAGAGGCCACCACAATGGGAGGCCCACACAGGCCAAAGAATAAAAATGGGTGAAAATAAATAACAATTTAAAAATGGCTATAGAAATATTATAAAAAAACGTCATAGTTAAGGGGTAGGCAGCAGAGCATGGTACTGGCCAAGTGGGGGGCGGGGCACCACAAGGAAGGAGGCCAAAGGATGAGGGCCAGAGTGGTTCTAGGAGGCAGCTGCTGTGAGGGGTGGCAAGGTGGGATAAGAACCTACAGAAGAAGGTGGGTCAGGACATTATTTTATATACAGGGGGACTGGGCGAACACCCTGAGGATAGCGGGAGCCAGGTCTCTCATTGAAGAAGAGGGCACAAATATGAAAACAGGGAAGCTAGAAGGAGTTCTAGAGAATGAACTCTGTGTGTGTGTGTGTGTGTGTGTGTGTGTGTGTGTGTGTGTGTGTGTGTGTGCGTGCATATGTATGTACTTCTTGTATTTTTTCTGAGAGAAGCCAGAAGTAGCAAAAGAGGAAAGGTAGAAGGAGGCCCAGAGAATGACGTTTGTATATGTGTGTGCATATGTGTGCATATGTGTGCGTGTGTGTGTGTGCATGTCTTTTCTGAGAGGAGCCAGAGCAGCAAAACTCCAGTAGCAAGGAACACATTTTATTCTCATGTCTTGGTGTCTAAATGCTATTCACCACTAATGGGAACCAAGGCTCTTTGAAAAAGAAAAAAAAAAAAGAAAAAAAAACAAAAACAGCTAATTCCAGGAAGGGCCAGAGAATGTGTAGGAATAGCCCAGGGTATCTTGTTGTACCAGAAAGTAAGGAAAAGTCTTTTTTAAGAGCACAGGACGAATCAAAAGATGCAGAAGTCGGTTTGAAGAAGCTCCCACTGACCACATCTTGGACCTCGTGAAAATAAGTCATGATAGCACCACGTAACATCCCACTGAATAAATAGAAACCCACAAATCCACTGCGGTTTTAAAACACTGAGCAAATAAATGGGGAAAAGTAGAAAATTCTTCCTTACAGTAGAATTTCAATGAATACAAATAGAAGAAATGAAGGAGTTAGAAAATTTTCATTTAGCAATGATAGTACTATTTTAGGCAAAAAACTCAGTAAATGCTAAAACCACTGGGCTAGAGAGGAATAACAGGATATTTATATAGTTTCAAAATGCCTCATCAGGAAGTACATATTAGGGGGCTTCCCTGGTGGTCCAGTGGGTAAAGACACCGCCTTGCAGTGCAAGGGGCGCCGGTTGGATCCCTGACCTGGGAAGATCCCACGTGCCGCGGAGCGCCCAGAGCCAGAGCTCTGCAACGACAGACACCACCGCGATGGGAGGCCCACAGGAGCCAAGGAACAAAGATGGATGAAAATAGATAAATGAAAAACCAATAGAAGTGGCCAAAAAAAGAAAAGATACCACCTTATTTAAGTGATCAATGTTCACCCCCCAGTGACGGGATGCAGGAGCTGAGCTCAACGTGACTTCAGTTAAATTCTTGGCCCAAATTCACAACCTCAGGTGAGTCACAGGAAACACTGGACAAACCCACATGGAGAGACATTTATTAAAATGACTAGCCTGTAATCTTAAAAAATGTTAAGGATACAAAGGTCAAGAAAGGATTGAAGAACTGCTCTGCACTGAAGCAGGCTGGGGACAGATGACAATTAAACGTAATGAGTGGTCCGATGTGGATTCTTCTACTAAAGAGAACATTATTAGTAGAAAACTTGAATAACATCGTCTCTGGAGTATATATAAGAGTTCTTTGTACTGTTATTACAATTTTTCAATAATATAGAAGATATTTTAATAAAACAAGGCATCTGAAATTTCAGACATACTTTGTGTGCGTGTGTGTGAAGACCTAGCCATCCAGCTTTGGGACCTCTGTCCATGTCTTTTAAGAGCACAGGACGAATCAAAAGATGCAGAAGTCGGTTTGAAGAAGCTCCCACTGACCACATCTTGGACCTCGTGAAAATAAGTCATGATAGCACCACGTAACATCCCACTGAATAAATAGAAACCCACAAATCCACTGCGGTTTTAAAACACTGAGCAAATAAATGGGGAAAAGTAGAAAATTCTTCCTTACAGTAGAATTTCAATGAATACAAATAGAAGAAATGAAGGAGTTAGAAAATTTTCATTTAGCAATGATAGTACTATTTTAGGCAAAAAACTCAGTAAATGCTAAAACCACTGGGCTAGAGAGGAATAACAGGATATTTATATAGTTTCAAAATGCCTCATCAGGAAGTACATATTAGGGGGCTTCCCTGGTGGTCCAGTGGGTAAAGACACCGCCTTGCAGTGCAAGGGGCGCCGGTTGGATCCCTGACCTGGGAAGATCCCACGTGCCGCGGAGCGCCCAGAGCCAGAGCTCTGCAACGACAGACACCACCGCGATGGGAGGCCCACAGGAGCCAAGGAACAAAGATGGATGAAAATAGATAAATGAAAAACCAATAGAAGTGGCCAAAAAAAGAAAAGATACCACCTTATTTAAGTGATCAATGTTCACCCCCCAGTGACGGGATGCAGGAGCTGAGCTCAACGTGACTTCAGTTAAATTCTTGGCCCAAATTCACAACCTCAGGTGAGTCACAGGAAACACTGGACAAACCCACATGGAGAGACATTTATTAAAATGACTAGCCTGTAATCTTAAAAAATGTTAAGGATACAAAGGTCAAGAAAGGATTGAAGAACTGCTCTGCACTGAAGCAGGCTGGGGACAGATGACAATTAAACGTAATGAGTGGTCCGATGTGGATTCTTCTACTAAAGAGAACATTATTAGTAGAAAACTTGAATAACGTCGTCTGTGGAGTATATATAAGAGTTCTTTGTACTGTTATTACAATTTTTCAATAATATAGAAGATATTTTAATAAAACAAGGCATCTGAAATTTCAGACATACTTTGTGTGCGTGTGTGTGTGAAGCCACCTTAGCCATGTCCAGCTCTTTGCCGAGCACCTCTGTCCATGGGATTCTCCAGGCAAGAACGCTGGGGCGGGCTGCTGTGCCCTCCTCCAGGGGATCTTCCCAACCCAGGGATTGAGCCTGCATCTCTTACATCTACCTGCTTTGACAGGCAGGTTCTATACCACTAGTGCCACCTGGGAAGTCCATACTTCTGTATATCACAGAGAAATATCCCAAAGATCGCTATTCCTATTAAAACAATCGAAAACCCCCCAAAGGACTTAAATTCATATCTTAAAGTCATGTGATAGAAATAAAGGAATATATGTCGAAGTGAACCAAATCTAAAGGAGAACCCCCCATTAATAGAACTGAATATATAATACATGAAATAAAAGATTAGCTAGACTTAAAAATAAGCTGACCAAAAACAGCAAATTATGAGATCAACAAATTCCAAGATAAGTCAATAATAAAAAAGACTGAAGCACAGAGAGAAATATATTAAAAAAGAAAAAAAAGAATAGATCACCAGAAAGCTGGGGGATAATCTGAACAGGACTAACATACACGTAATTCAAGTTTCAGAAGAAGAGGGAAAGAACAGGGCAAACGGAATGCGAGATCACGTTCCAGGGTGATAGAAATGTTGAGAGCTTTGATTTGACTAATGGCGTATACATTTGTCACCAATTATTAACAAAGACCTAGGCATTTCATTGCGTGTAAACAATGTAAACACTATTTCAATTTAAAAACCCACATCCAGGTTTCACCTTTTTCAAGACAATAAGATTAACTGATCACAAACAGAAATTGAGGAAACCCTTTCTATTGCTCCCAAATCTCACTCAGTGACGTGGGCCTGTGCTGAGTGGGTGGAAGGACTCTGGTCTAGGTTCTGGGAGGAGGGTGGGGCCCTACGACAGGCTGTGCCTGCTCCGTCTCATCTGACTTCTTCAGCAAACGAGCACGCATGGCTCCTGTGCAAACTCCCTGGTGGAATGGGAGGACCTTCCACAGTGCCACCAAAGCAGCGGGAAGCCGGGAGTCTTCCAGAATCTCACGCAGGGTCATGCCTGCCTCAGAGGTGCTTCTGAACCCAGAGAGGGTCACATTGCAGCCCAGCTGGGTCACCTTTCTGGAACCACAGCTAGGTCTGGCTTCACGGTCACTCTTGGACTCCCCGCCTTTTCTCTGCACTTCATCTCTTACATGACCCCAAGCTAGATGACTGTGCTATAGGCTGCTTCATTTCCATCTACTGAGCTCTGCACCTGCTCCCTTGGTGCCTGGTCTCTGAGATGGGCACGGCCCTGGCTCTGGGCAACACCAGCAACATGGCTCTGGAGGAAGTGACCACTTTCTGAAACCTTTTGTGCTCACTTCAAAATGATTCCTAAATGCTGCTTTTGGGAAAATCACAAGTGAGACTGTCCTTTCATCCTGAATGACAGTTCAAAGGACATAGCGACAAGCTGGGCTGGGCATTGTTCTTGTCCATTCATTCATCCCAATACCTATCCACTCCTGTATGCCAGGCCCTAGTCTCTGTACCGCAGATATAGCAGTGACCAAAACAGTCAAAAATCCCTGCCCTCATGGAACTTAACTTCAAGTGGAAGAGACAGACAGGAAGTGATGAGTGCCAGGAAGCAAAGTCGGGGAACATGGATGAGGAAGGCAGAGGCAAAGGGCTATTTAGATGCGGCGGTCAGGGAAGGCCTCTTGAAGGAGGTGGCCTTTCATGACTTGCATGAAGTAAGGAAAGAGTCAGAGAGGATCTGAGGACAGAGCAACAGCCAAGTCCCTGTAGTGGGAACAGATGTGGTGTTTTCAAAGAGGAGCAAGAAGAGAGTCTGGGGTGGTGGAGATGGGAGGAGAGCGGCTGAAGAGGGGAGGAAAGAGGTGGACCAGCCAGCAGGGCCGTGTGCAGAGCCCCGACGGCAGCCCAAGTGTGCCGGCAAGCCGCTGGGGGATTCTGAGCTAGAGAATGATTCGCCATGATTTATGCTTTTAAAATGGATTCTGGCTGCAGGCGGTACAGGGGGAGAAAGGATGACTGAAACAGCAGCCAAAGGAGAAACAGAGAGACCAGCTTAGGAGGGGCAGAGTGAACCTTCCACAGTGCCACCAAAGCAGCGGGAAGCCGGGAGTCTTCCAGAATCTCACGCAGGGTCATGCCTGCCTCAGAGGTGCTTCTGAACCCAGAGAGGGTCACATTGCAGCCCAGCTGGGTCACCTTTCTGGAACCACAGCTAGGTCTGGCTTCACGGTCACTCTTGGACTCCCCGCCTTTTCTCTGCACTTCATCTCTTACATGACCCCAAGCTAGATGACTGTGCTATAGGCTGCTTCATTTCCATCTACTGA
Organism: Tragulus kanchil; assembly: GCA_022376925.1. NCBI lineage: Eukaryota > Metazoa > Chordata > Mammalia > Artiodactyla > Tragulidae > Tragulus > Tragulus kanchil. The sequence continues at coordinate 46,078,382 of JAIOJX010000029.1, read as the reverse complement.
GCTCTGCACCTGCTCCCTTGGTGCCTGGTCTCTGAGATGGGCACGGCCCTGGCTCTGGGCAACACCAGCAACATGGCTCTGGAGGAAGTGACCACTTTCTGAAACCTTTTGTGCTCACTTCAAAATGATTCCTAAATGCTGCTTTTGGGAAAATCACAAGTGAGACTGTCCTTTCATCCTGAATGACAGTTCAAAGGACATAGCGACAAGCTGGGCTGGGCATTGTTCTTGTCCATTCATTCATCCCAATACCTATCCACTCCTGTATGCCAGGCCCTAGTCTCTGTACCGCAGATATAGCAGTGACCAAAACAGTCAAAAATCCCTGCCCTCATGGAACTTAACTTCAAGTGGAAGAGACAGACAGGAAGTGATGAGTGCCAGGAAGCAAAGTCGGGGAACATGGATGAGGAAGGCAGAGGCAAAGGGCTATTTAGATGCGGCGGTCAGGGAAGGCCTCTTGAAGGAGGTGGCCTTTCATGACTTGCATGAAGTAAGGAAAGAGTCAGAGAGGATCTGAGGACAGAGCAACAGCCAAGTCCCTGTAGTGGGAACAGATGTGGTGTTTTCAAAGAGGAGCAAGAAGAGAGTCTGGGGTGGTGGAGATGGGAGGAGAGCGGCTGAAGAGGGGAGGAAAGAGGTGGACCAGCCAGCAGGGCCGTGTGCAGAGCCCCGACGGCAGCCCAAGTGTGCCGGCAAGCCGCTGGGGGATTCTGAGCTAGAGAATGATTCGCCATGATTTATGCTTTTAAAATGGATTCTGGCTGCAGGCGGTACAGGGGGAGAAAGGATGACTGAAACAGCAGCCAAAGGAGAAACAGAGAGACCAGCTTAGGAGGCTGCTGGCCTTGCCAGAGTGAGAGCCGCTGGGGTGGGAATGGGGGGGAGGCGGGGGAGACCAGAGGGGCTTCTGTGTTGTGTCCGGCACGGCTTGCTGATGCAGCAGATGACACCATGAGTGAAGAAGACGGTCAAGGCTCTTGCCTGAAGCACCAGGTGAAGGCTGCTTATGCTTCGTCAAGGTGGGGCGGGGGTGAGGGGTGATGAGGCTTGGTCATAACACCAAGAAGGGTGTTTCAACGACACTAAGACAGAGGTGTCTATTCATGGTCCAAGTCCAGGAAAGCAAGGAGACAGCTGGCTCTGTGGGCTGGAGCTCAGGAAGCACGTGTGAAATGGAGATAGGGAACCGGAAGATTTTAAAATCATGGGACTGGATGACGTCACGCAGGGAAAGACGGCAGATCTAGAAGAAAAGCCTGAACACATTATTCTCGAACAATTCTCAAGTGTGGAAATTTGCGAAATTTAGCAATTCCGCCTTGGTGGTAGGAAAGTTGTGTTTAATTTGAAAGCGATGTGTTTAATTAGATTACTCAGGCTACCTTAAAAGTCGCTGAGTCGTGTCTGACTCTCTGCGACCCCAGGGTTGGCAGCCTGCCAGGCTCCTCCATCCGTGCAAGTCTCCAGGCAAGAATACTAGAGCGGGTTGCCATGCCCTTCTCCAGGGTATCTTCCCAACCCAGGGATCAAATCCGGTCTCTTGCATTGCAGACAGGTTCTTACTGTCTGAGCCACCAGGGAAGCCACACTCTTGCCCAACTTCTGTTTCCTTTACAAGTTGCTCCAGCTCAGAACCAGCACTCAAGGTCCCCAGGACTTGGTGAATGTTCCTAATGACTGAGGTTCCTGGTGTGGTGCTCTGATGAGGCTAGATGAACAGCAAACAGATTGGAGCTGCACAGCTTCCAGCTGGGAAATGCCCTGTACACAGTTCCTGGATGGGGAGCATAAAGAAGAAAGAGATCGCCTGGTATTTCCATCACATATTGTCCTCAGACCGCACAGAGTAACCTGCTTCCTGGCCAGTGTTTCTAACTCCCCTGTTTGACCATTCTGCACTGCTTACCTTGAATGGAGAAGGCACCTGAACGTGTATTCACTTACACTGGTGGAAACTTCAGTCCTCACCCCATTCAGGAGGCACCAGGCTGTCCTGTCTGCATTTTAGGAGCCAGAGCCCAGGCGTGTTCCTCCCTGGGGGAACCCCCAGCCGGCCTTGCTACCTCACATACTTTAGTGCCCTTGCCATGGGGCTACTCACAGGGCTCCCCCTCAGAGATGCTCCACACATCTGTCCCTGACCCTCAAAGGCAGGGGTGCTGCCAGCTTTTGCAGCGACAGGAGAAAATAAAGCCCTGCCACATGCAAATAGGAGCTTCCAATCAGCTGAGTGCTTGAAATGGGTGGGGAGATGGATAAAGACTCTGGATGGGGACTGGAGTGGGGTCCTGGGCTGGGAGGGGGCAATGAGAGGTGAAGGTGAGGCGGTGTGGTAGCAGTGGGTGACTGTGGAGAGGAAGGGTGGTGGTCCACGGCGAGGAGGGGGAACAGTGGTGGTGATCATAAAGGGCGTGAGAAATGGGTCATTTTCTCCCTGCTGAGAATAAGCCCCGTCAATGGTGACTCACAACAGTGGCCATGGGACCTGCACAGGGCAGGAAGACAGACATGACCTACGAGCCTTGTCACAAAAGAACACGCAATAGGTCTGTGAAGGGTGGACGGCCACAGGCCAGGACAAGGGCCCCTCTGTGTGCACGGCCCACGTGCTTAGGTTGAGGGGGCTGGAGGGACGGCGCTGTGGTTCCAGTGGGTGACCAACCCAGCCCCACGTCCCATCTGCTCCAAGACGAGGGGTGCTCGCAGATACACAGGGCCACACCTGCCACTGTGAACTAGGATGCTCTGCCCAAGAGCAGAAGGGCTTTCTGTCGACACCACTAGAGGGCACGCTGGTACCCGGGTTTCTGGAACCCCTGGGACCTGAGGCAGATAGCAGATCTGGGCAGAGGGCATCCCTAAACTTTCCAGCCGTTCAAAAAGTCAGTGCGGAGAGATTCCACTCACTGGTTACTAGTGGAGATCTGTGGGCGGTACAGAAGGCTATGCTGGGAAATTCTATGAAATAATCATGTCCAAAGGATGAAGACATTCTCCTGGGACCAGCTGACATCACAGGCAATTCACAGAAAATTTGAGAAATGGACAACCTGACAGAAATGTTTTGGAGACAGGGAATAAGGGAAATGTTTTGATTCAATGCATTAGAGACAAGGAAAGAGCATATTGTGAAGAGCTCTGAGTTTGCAGCCAACTCCATTTTGATATTGAGGCCGTCCAGGGCACCTGGGTGCCCCCAGTTTGCCAGCCCGCACTGCCTTCCTGTTGCTGATGTGGAGATACTGACAGGTTAGATGACAGTGTCCTCTGAAAGGCCCCACAGCCCGTCCCAGGCCAATAGAAGGCTGATCTGGACAGGGAAGAAGGCAGTGACCTGACCATGTGGTCACACGGGCCATTTGGGCTGACTTCACTGTGAACAGTTCCCACGTCTGGGCTTCCTTCTACACACCAGAGAAGGGTAAGCACGCTGACTTTAGGGTCCAACAATCCTGAGCTCCTCTTCTGGAAAGTGGGAGAACAAACCTTCCCCTGAGGTCCGCAGAGAAGACTACAACAAAGAACATTAAGCACCTGGCAAAGCCCCCAGCCGGCACTTGAAAAATGCTAGATTTTTCTCCTTTTCCAATAAAAAGAGATTCCGTCAAAAGGAAATCTATAAAAACAAATCAAACGATCCTTACATGAAATTTCTCATCTGGATGTGCTAAAGTTTTAGCCTGTGGATTAACCTATTTCAAGTGAATATTGATGGAAAAGATGGATGGGCTCCCATTTATTGAGCATTTACTATGTTCCAGACATTAGAAGTGCTTGATATGGAGTTTCTTCGTGGGTGATGGTGATATCAAATTTTAAAAACACTTTACTACAAAGGTTTGCTGAGATGGTAAAGAATCTGCCTGCGATGCAGGAGACCTGGGTTCTATCCCTGGTCTGGCAGATCCCCTGGAGAAAGGGAATGCCAACCCACTCCAGTATTCCTGCCTGGAGAATCCCACGGACAGAGGAGCCTGGTGGGCTACAGTCCAAGGGGTTGCAAAGAGTCGGACACAACTGTGTGACAAACACTTTCACAAAAGTTTTAGTTTGTTCACTTTTTGAATATTAACATTTCATTCAAATGACAAAAATGAATGAGCTTTAGCTCAAGCCCAGGATTTGTCCCCGAAGCCATTCTCCAGTTACTCAGAGGGCTTGTCCTAGCAGGTTGTGCCCATTAGGAGGAGACACAGAGCACAGCGTCTTGACCGGCACACAGAAGGCCAGCACTTCCCAGGTGGCCACACTGATACACTGCCAGACCTGAGTTTTAACAACTGTCCACAGCAGGAGCTGGCCAAGATATTAAGGAAGAGACAGAAGGGAAAGTAATTTGAATGTGAGTTTAGATGGTTTAGCAGAAAACCCGGCAAAGTAATTAGCAGACTCCTGTGAGGCAAGAATTAAGGTCCAACTGACCTCCTAAGACTCTCATGATGACTGGATCTCCACTGCTGGAGATTCACATTTCTCAGGATAGCCCTTCTGGGCTTCTCTCAGAAAGAATACATTGACTTTCAAGTGAACGCCTTCAGGGACTACCCTGGTGGTCCAGTGGCCGAGATTCCATGCTCTCAGTGCAGACGGCCTGATTTTGATCCCTGATCAGGGAACTATATCCCACATACCACAACAAAGAGTTCACATACCACAGCTAAGAACCAGTGCAGCTAAATAAACCAAAAATAATAACAATAAACATTTATTTTAAAAAAGAAGCTGAACCAGTCATTCACTGACTTACTGAATTTTTTTTTTTTTTTTTTTTTTTTGCGGCTACGATGGGCTAGATACTATCTCCTGGGAATACCGCGGACAACAGGACAGACATGGGCCCTGCTCTCAAAGCTTATGCCTGCTAGGTACAGCTGCTCAGTTTGTGCACTGCACAATGTGTCCAGTGAGGGATGAAATCTAGCTCCCAGCCTAAGTTTGCTGGTGTTGGAATGGATCTATCTGAATGGAGGGCACTGTTTCCTCTGCACAAAGATGTCCTCCACTTGCCAAGCCAAGACCTCACAGCGCTCTGTTTGCCCACTGGAGGCACTTGAATTCTGATGTGTATGAAGGCTCTGGAGGAGATGGTCCTGAATATGGAGTCACGGGGCCATGACTGTCTCACCGATGTCCCCACAGCCTATTGTTGTGGGAGAGCCCTCCTCCTAGCCCACAGCCAGGCCTCCGTGGGAGGAAAGATGTGGAAAAGAGCCTGTGTTTGAACTAGGGTCAGGGGAAGGGAAGCAGGACCAGGCATGTGGGCTCCAGTCCTCCCGTCCAGTGCTGTGGACTCCACTGGGGAAGACGCTCCCCTCCCTGGCCTCGACCCCTCCTCTTCTGTTTAGGGGCAGGGGAACTGGGCTGTTGGTGACTTTCCTCGTAGCTCCCATCTGCTCCCAACAGACCACCACCCCTGAGAGTAGGTCTCTGATGGCAAAATAAACCATCTCTCCCAAGTAAAAGTTCCTCAAACACAGAATGTGCTAAGGGCACAGTGAGTATGATTCTTTATGCCTGACCACAGCAGGGTCTTCCCCACCAAGGGAAGGAGCACAGAGCATCTGAGAGCCCGAGGACGTGAGGAAGACTGCTGCCTCCCGCCCCTCTGCAGGGCTGGGCCGACCGGCAGGACAGCGGACTTGGGGCTCCAGTATAATGAGCCCCAGTCACTGCATGGGGGCTCTGGGCAGATGGGCCATGCTGCCCCGCTGGCCTGGAAGCTCCCTAATTGGAGAACGTCCCGAAGGTGGTCTCCTGAGAGAGGTCATTAGTGGCGAGAATAACAATTCTGATTACTCATAACACAACTCCCACGACCAATTAACAGCAGAGGAGGCTGAGCTGCATCACTGGGGATGATCACATGGCTTCGTGCCTCCTGATGGGCTGGCCAGCGGGTGGCTGCAGAGCAGAGGAGGTGGTGGAAGAGGTAGAGGTGGGGAAGAAACCATCTATGAGCGTCCGTTCTGCCAATCCCTGCTGTAATGACAGGTGGTTAGGACCGCCAAGCCCCCTCCTTAGTTTAACAAATGCCACTGCCACCACACGGCAAGAACCCAAACCCTGGACGAAGCATATCCTCCTTTCAAGAGTCAGCACAGGTTTGGGACAGATCAAGCCGACATTTGAAGTCCTCAAACCACCTTAGTCCCAGCAGCCCCGTCACATGCTCACCATTGGATCTCTGAGCTCAAAGACTCAAGGGAAGTTCGGTGCTACTGAATCAGAAAATAAGCCAATGTTCCTTCTCATAGGTTGGCCTCACTGTCTCCTCCGGAAGATTCTGGCAGTGCACCAGAAAAGAGACGGCCAGCCCTGGGTTACAGCCTGCTTTTGCTTTCACCAGGTGTGCGATCCTGGGCCAGTCACACAACACCTCTGAGCCTCAGTTTCTAGAGCTACAGAGCAGAGTTAACAACTGGAACCTGGATTAATCATTCGTGAGGGATCAGGCACAGCCCCAGCTCAGAGTAGGTCTCTGATGGCAAAATAAACCATCTCTCCCAAGTAAAAGTTCCTCAAACACAGAATGTGCTAAGGGCACAGTGAGTATGATTCTTTATGCCTGACCACAGCAGGGTCTTCCCCACCAAGGGAAGGAGCACAGAGCATCTGAGAGCCCGAGGACGTGAGGAAGACTGCTGCCTCCCGCCCCTCTGCAGGGCTGGGCCGACCGGCAGGACAGCGGACTTGGGGCTCCAGTATAATGAGCCCCAGTCACTGCATGGGGGCTCTGGGCAGATGGGCCATGCTGCCCCGCTGGCCTGGAAGCTCCCTAATTGGAGAACGTCCCGAAGGTGGTCTCCTGAGAGAGGTCATTAGTGGCGAGAATAACAATTCTGATTACTCATAACACAACTCCCACGACCAATTAACAGCAGAGGAGGCTGAGCTGCATCACTGGGGATGATCACATGGCTTCGTGCCTCCTGATGGGCTGGCCAGCGGGTGGCTGCAGAGCAGAGGAGGTGGTGGAAGAGGTAGAGGTGGGGAAGAAACCATCTATGAGCGTCCGTTCTGCCAATCCCTGCTGTAATGACAGGTGGTTAGGACCGCCAAGCCCCCTCCTTAGTTTAACAAATGCCACTGCCACCACACGGCAAGAACCCAAACCCTGGACGAAGCATATCCTCCTTTCAAGAGTCAGCACAGGTTTGGGACAGATCAAGCCGACATTTGAAGTCCTCAAACCACCTTAGTCCCAGCAGCCCCGTCACATGCTCACCATTGGATCTCTGAGCTCAAAGACTCAAGGGAAGTTCGGTGCTACTGAATCAGAAAATAAGCCAATGTTCCTTCTCATAGGTTGGCCTCACTGTCTCCTCCGGAAGATTCTGGCAGTGCACCAGAAAAGAGACGGCCAGCCCTGGGTTACAGCCTGCTTTTGCTTTCACCAGGTGTGCGATCCTGGGCCAGTCACACAACACCTCTGAGCCTCAGTTTCTAGAGCTACAGAGCAGAGTTAACAACTGGAACCTGGATTAATCATTCGTGAGGGATCAGGCACAGCCCCCAGCTCAGAAGGTTCTCAGTACTTGGTAGCGCTCCTCGTTCTATCAGTTCGTTCAACTAAACTCTGTTCTAAAGAAATGACTGGGACGTTGCGGGTGATCCAGTGGTTAAGACTCTGTCTTCCAGTGCAGGGGATGCAGGTTCAATCCCTGTCAGAGAACTAAGATCCCACATGCGAGGGGCAACTGAGCATGAGTGCTGCAATGAAGACCCAGTGCAGCAAAAACAAACAAACAAAAAAGCAATGAATGTAGAAGCCTTTGAGGACCATGGAGCCCCTCCCAGCAGAGGAGGTGTAACCCTCCGTCTCAGGGGCTTGCCTTTCCCCCATGGCAGGGCTGCTGCCTTCTCTAGGTCTCCCCAATCCCGGAGACACTGGGCTTCCCCTGATGGGAGGGGAGAGGGCTCCTCACCAGTCCTTTCTGCAGGTAGCCCAGAGGTGGGGTGGGGAGGTGTTGCAGGAAGACCCAGGCCTCTCCCCTGACCTGGGCGGCAGCCATGCTTGTGCCACGGGCAACGCACCTGCTCAGAGGCTGCACCGAACCACACGGCACTGGAAAAGTGTGGGGATCAGGCTCTCTCAGGGCAGGTGCAGAGGACACCTGCTTTCCATTCGGGATTGTTCTGGAAAGTCAGGCGGGCACAGAGGGTAAGAGAGAGAGAGAAGGCTGGGGAGGCAGTAATTTGAGGCACTCTGCCGAAACCCCTAATGGGGGAAGACTCGCCCTCTAAAACCAGATGTCCACTTCTGTTCGCTGTGAGGTCACACTTAATGTGTGACTAGCAATGCCTACAGTGTGCCAAGCTGGGAAGGAGTTATTTTCAAGATAATGAATTTTGAGTGGATTTAAATGTATCCTGATAAAAATCCCATTCTCACACACCTGTGCTCTGGAAACCTGTGGGGTATGTATAAGGGAGTGCACCACCGTGTGTGGACCCGGACGGGCTTCTGGTCTTTCCTGCCTGGTGTGTGAGGCAGATGGTGTCACTTGTCACATGTGTCAAGGCAGGAGACAGACAGTCACACAACACCTCTGAGCCTCAGTTTCTAGAGCTACAGAGCAGAGTTAACAACTGGAACCTGGATTAATCATTCGTGAGGGATCAGGCACAGCCCCCAGCTCAGAAGGTTCTCAGTACTTGGTAGCGCTCCTCGTTCTATCAGTTCGTTCAACTAAACTCTGTTCTAAAGAAATGACTGGGACGTTGCGGGTGATCCAGTGGTTAAGACTCTGTCTTCCAGTGCAGGGGATGCAGGTTCAATCCCTGTCAGAGAACTAAGATCCCACATGCGAGGGGCAACTGAGCATGAGTGCTGCAATGAAGACCCAGTGCAGCAAAAACAAACAAACAAAAAAGCAATGAATGTAGAAGCCTTTGAGGACCATGGAGCCCCTCCCAGCAGAGGAGGTGTAACCCTCCGTCTCAGGGGCTTGCCTTTCCCCCATGGCAGGGCTGCTGCCTTCTCTAGGTCTCCCCAATCCCGGAGACACTGGGCTTCCCCTGATGGGAGGGGAGAGGGCTCCTCACCAGTCCTTTCTGCAGGTAGCCCAGAGGTGGGGTGGGGAGGTGTTGCAGGAAGACCCAGGCCTCTCCCCTGACCTGGGCGGCAGCCATGCTTGTGCCACGGGCAACGCACCTGCTCAGAGGCTGCACCGAACCACACGGCACTGGAAAAGTGTGGGGATCAGGCTCTCTCAGGGCAGGTGCAGAGGACACCTGCTTTCCATTCGGGATTGTTCTGGAAAGTCAGGCGGGCACAGAGGGTAAGAGAGAGAGAGAAGGCTGGGGAGGCAGTAATTTGAGGCACTCTGCCGAAACCCCTAATGGGGGAAGACTCGCCCTCTAAAACCAGATGTCCACTTCTGTTCGCTGTGAGGTCACACTTAATGTGTGACTAGCAATGCCTACAGTGTGCCAAGCTGGGAAGGAGTTATTTTCAAGATAATGAATTTTGAGTGGATTTAAATGTATCCTGATAAAAATCCCATTCTCACACACCTGTGCTCTGGAAACCTGTGGGGTATGTATAAGGGAGTGCACCACCGTGTGTGGACCCGGACGGGCTTCTGGTCTTTCCTGCCTGGGTGTGTGAGGCAGATGGTGTCACTTGTCACATGTGTCAAGGCAGGAGACAGACAGGCTGCCGTACCACCTGGCCTGAGACCGGGCTCTGGCTTGTCCCAGGGCTCCTGGCTGATCCCAGCCCACTGCCACCTCCCCCCGAAGGCATGGGGGCCTCTGGAGAGGCCTGTGGGGATGAACTGCCCACAGCCAACAAAACACGAAAGATAGCAGGTGGGGGTGGAGGTGAGGGTCGGAGCAGGCCCATTCTGGGTTCCAGTGGTCCACAGTGAAGGCCACACATTCCTCCAGAGAGAGACCTATGAGTGAGGGACACTGTACAGGGGCTCTGTTTGGCAGCAGCTGCAGGGCTCTGAGCACAGGACCACCTGTACGAACAGGAAGTGACTGCCCAGGTGCTGGTATGCCACTGCGGGCGGCGGCAGGGGCATCTTCACATGCTGCAGACCAGCCCTGTCCCTGACTGCAAACATGCACATGGGCACTCTAACTCAGGATGTCCCTTTCTATGTGGCCATCCACCTTAAGGTGAGTCTTCAAAATCATTTCTGAGGACTTTCCCCAGTTCCCAGCCCAGGGCCGGCCCTTGACTTCACTGTTAAGGGAGTAACTGATCCATGAGCCAGCACCCTCTCTGTTACCAAGTTAAATACAAATATCATCCAAGTTGCCTCCTAAGTCCTGGGTGCATTTTTTTTTCTTTCTTTCAGAAATGAGTGAGTGCCTCCTTGTCCACAGGCAGGGATTTTAGTTTTCTCTTTCTTAACTTTGAGCTGGGTTCCTAAGGATACCACAGATGGGAGGAAATCAAACACTAAAGATTCCATACAGAAATCTGGTCTCCAGACTCGTAATCCCACTCCTGGGCATACATTTGGAGGAAAATATGATCCTAAAGGGTACACGCACCCCAATGTACACTGCAGCACTCCCTACAATAGCCAAGACGTGGAAGCAACCTTAGTGCCCACCAGCGGATGAACCAATAAAGAAGGTGTGGTCCATACACACAATGGAATACTACTCCACCATTCAAAGAATGAAATGACACCCTCTGCAGCACCCTGGATGGACCCAGAGAGTGTCACACTGAGTGACGTCGGTCAGACAGAGGAGAAATGTTGTATGACATCCCTTATATGTGGACTAAAAAGAAATGATACAAATGAATTTAGTAAACAGAAACTCACACACTTAGAGAATGAACTTACGGTTGCCTATAAACACCAGTGTATTTAAAATGGATAAACCACAAGTGCCTGCTGTGTGGCACAGGGGCCTCTGCTCAATGTGATGCGGCAGCCTGGATGGGCGGGGAGAACAGATGCAGGCATATCATGGCTGAGCCCCTTCACTGCTCGCCTGACACTATCACAACATTGTTAATTGGCTACATCCCAATACAAAATCAAAAGCTTTTTTTTTTTTGTAAGAAATCTGGTCTCTGGAGTGGCCTTGCCAGGGCTCTGGATATAGCTGAATTGGTTTACCCCTTGGAGCTCCATGTCGGTGGAGATCTGCTCTCAGGAAGGCCATCCCCCAGAGAGTCAGGAATATGAGGAGGTGTGCCCTTAACTCTCACCTCAGATGGTGATGTGGACAACGCCGCTGAAGGCACCCCGTGGGCTGGGCTTGCACTGGGCAGCCGCCCGCGGGCATGGCCTCATTTCACCCTCACAACAACCTCCTGAGGTGGGTTCTGGTGTTCCCACGGCACAGGCCAGAAGACAGGCAGGGGGAGGACGCCATGCCTGGGACCAGATGTTATGCCCAGACCACCATCCAGGGACGTGGGAAGAAAGAAGGTAGCCGTGACCACAGTCACACTGACGGAAGATGTTCAGGATAGATGTTAAGTCCAAGTTCTTTCTCCTTCCAGAACCTGCCTTGTTCAGAATGAGGCCTGTCCTCTGAATGTGGATCCCGAGGCTCCTAAGCTCTAAGACAGGGCAGGCCGTTGGGGTTCCCTGCATTGTGGGTGTTGCTATGCTCCAGGCTGTCCACTGGAAACAGGACAAAGCAGGATAAGCTTAGGACGCATACCTGCAAGGCACGAACTCTCAGCCTGCGGTCATGGTCCCTCAGTGACCTCCCAGAATCCTCTAGCACACACCGCATCAAGATGTAACTCAATTAGAAGATTAGGTCCCTCCCCTCCTTTTTCGGGTTAATTGGGTCTGTGCCATAGCTCACATATTCTTGTCTTCTGATCTCTGATTATTGATGAGTGGGAGGTCACTGGTCACAGACATACACTGCATAGTATTAGCGTCTGAGACATGAGTTGTAAACAAATGTTTGTAATTAGTGCTTGGGAAAGACTCAGGGGCCCCAAGATACATACAGCTCTTGGGAAATGTGAGGTGCAGTTTTCTCTTAACCAGGCCATTTCCAAACTCTAGATGTAAAGCTGCCTGGGTGTGGAACCTAGGTTGAAAGTAAGATTTGTCACACTTAGGGGCAAACTTCACAAGATAAAAAACAATTGGAGAAAAGTCAATTGAGTTAATTGTCTTTGCTTCCCCTGCTGTTCCTAGGTACGTGGCGCTGGACAGGCTTCCTCTGAAGTCCGGTCTGGCTCCAGCCGCAGTGGCCTGTAGGGTGGGTCTGGCTGCTACTGCAAACCCTCCGCTATCTCCTAGGGGTTGGGCTTAATGGGAAAGTGGTATTTGCAAAGGTTTCAGGGAGTGGTCCTGGGATAGGGATGCTTGTTGCCATGGAAATGAATCTAAAGTCTCCAGCTCATCACTGTCATCTCAGCAGGACCTGGGAGAGGAATGGAACAGCCAGAGCCCTTAGACATTTGGTTACAGACACATTCACGAGCTCACGGAAGAAGTGGAGAAATCACTGTTCAGGCATGCCTTAGCTCACCGTGTGTGTTGTTTTAGCCAAAGTCATCATGACAAAATCTTACTCGACAGAACAAAAGAGTAGAATATGGCTTTCCAAAACTATAAGCTTCCTCCCTTCCTTTCTTTCCCACAAATTCCTAATGTGTGTTTCGACATGCATCTACTTGGTATAGTCAGAAATAACGCAATTGTGTGTTTCTCACCATTTCTTTAAGGACACACCTACAGCTGGATAGAGAGATGCTGGGCTGGCCTTGCCTAACTGTGACTTGGTAAAACTAGAGAGGGTCAGAGACCTTAGGGTGCTTGTTCAAGAAGGTACGGGCAAAGCTTAGAGAAAAGGGGTGCCTGGTAAAGGGCCGCATCCCCAGTGCAGATCTAAGGCCCATTGTTCCTGCAAAGCAGTGGTCAACTGTTACCTACTGCATGGTAGACAATAGCTAGATAAAATCAGAATAAAATGCCAATGGAAAGAAAATAGGGTAACAGAGGGAGAGGGTGGGGTACACATTCTGAGGGAGAAAGTACAACATCAGAGATGGCAAATATGAGGCACTCACACTCGACTCCAAAGACAGACAACAGGTACCACCTTGTCCGTGCCCACTGACCCCGTGGGTGGCCTTCTCCTTCCTCCCTCACATCACTGAAGGCAGACATTGCTGAGAAGCAGGAGTTACCGCTGTGGTCGATTAAAGAAGGCAACAACTCCCTGATGCCTCTCAGAGGCAGATTTTTAATTCCCCTCCTCCCACATCTGGCTTGTCTCGAGGAACCTGCTCGACCAATAGAATGTGACGGCCAAACCTGGGACTTCGGAGGCTTGCCAGCCTTGTGTGTTCCACAGAGGTGTCTTGAAACACTCGGTCTCAGAGCCCTGGGCCACCACGTTCGAGTTCTCCTTATCTTGCAGAACAGACTTGTGGAAGTGCTCTAAAACTACGAGGGAGGAGAAGAGGCGTCCAGCGGACCCTGCCAAAGTGCCAGATACATGAGTGACATGGGTCGGAACCTTCACGGATAGTGCAACCGGCCTCTGAATGCTACCGAGTAGCTCTAACACTGCTACCTGAAGCAGAGAAAAGAATCACTCAGCCAAACCTTTGCCAAACTCCACATGCAGTCACGAGATATAATACAAAGGTTGTTGCTTTTTTTTTTTTTTAACTTTTTCCCCCCCATCATGCCTTGTTTATTTATTTTCATCCATCTTTTTGATTCTTTGGCATGTGTGGGCCTCCCTTTGCAGTGGCCTCTCTTGCTGCAGAGTGCCAGCTCCGGGCGCATGTGCTCCAGAGCGCTGGCTCGTAATTGGGCACACAAGGCCAGCCACTCCATGGCACATGGGATCCTCCTAGTTCAGGGATCAAACCAGTGCCCCTTGCACTGCAAGGCAGACTCTACACACTGGACCACCAGGGAAACCCAGGTTGCCACTTTTAAGTGGCTAAGTTTGGGGATAACTTGTTATACCATTATAAATAACGTATTATACAAAGTCAAACTCATCAGCCTCCTCTGAGTATAGGAAAAAAAAAATGTGTTCAGAGTCTAGCAAGTGTTTTTGGAAGCTTTCCCAAATAGCACAATAGTAAAACCAGGATTATTGAGTGTTTACTATGCAAGATACCCAGAAACAATTTATATGGAATACCTCATTTACATGCAAAATCTCCCCAAGTACTCAAGAACTGATACCAAACCCCCATGAACTGGGTCAAACACTGATGGATCTGCCTCCCTGAGAATTGACTCAACCTAGCAAAGGGCTTGGCAGGTATCCAACCATGTCTTTTCTCTCTTTGGTGCCTCACGATAGCCCATGTGAGCTGGATAAGACTGGTTTCATTTTATACACACACATGTGTATCTATGTATTTTAACATATGAGGAAGCTGGGACTCAGGGAGGCTGTGATTTGTTCACATTCATAGAGGTCTGCAAAAGTACCGGAATTTGAACTGAGAGACAGCTGGCTGGCTTCTGTACACCCCTTCGAGTTCTCCTTATCTTGCAGAACAGACTTGTGGAAGTGCTCTAAAACTACGAGGGAGGAGAAGAGGCGTCCAGCGGACCCTGCCAAAGTGCCAGATACATGAGTGACATGGGTCGGAACCTTCACGGATAGTGCAACCGGCCTCTGAATGCTACCGAGTAGCTCTAACACTGCTACCTGAAGCAGAGAAAAGAATCACTCAGCCAAACCTTTGCCAAACTCCACATGCAGTCACGAGATATAATACAAAGGTTGTTGCTTTTTTTTTTTTTTAACTTTTTCCCCCCCATCATGCCTTGTTTATTTATTTTCATCCATCTTTTTGATTCTTTGGCATGTGTGGGCCTCCCTTTGCAGTGGCCTCTCTTGCTGCAGAGTGCCAGCTCCGGGCGCATGTGCTCCAGAGCGCTGGCTCGTAATTGGGCACACAAGGCCAGCCACTCCATGGCACATGGGATCCTCCTAGTTCAGGGATCAAACCAGTGCCCCTTGCACTGCAAGGCAGACTCTACACACTGGACCACCAGGGAAACCCAGGTTGCCACTTTTAAGTGGCTAAGTTTGGGGATAACTTGTTATACCATTATAAATAACGTATTATACAAAGTCAAACTCATCAGCCTCCTCTGAGTATAGGAAAAAAAAAATGTGTTCAGAGTCTAGCAAGTGTTTTTGGAAGCTTTCCCAAATAGCACAATAGTAAAACCAGGATTATTGAGTGTTTACTATGCGCAAGATACCCAGAAACAATTTATATGGAATACCTCATTTACATGCAAAATCTCCCCAAGTACTCAAGAACTGATACCAAACCCCCATGAACTGGGTCAAACACTGATGGATCTGCCTCCCTGAGAATTGACTCAACCTAGCAAAGGGCTTGGCAGGTATCCAACCATGTCTTTTCTCTCTTTGGTGCCTCACGATAGCCCATGTGAGCTGGATAAGACTGGTTTCATTTTATACACACACATGTGTATCTATGTATTTTAACATATGAGGAAGCTGGGACTCAGGGAGGCTGTGATTTGTTCACATTCATAGAGGTCTGCAAAAGTAACGGAATTTGAACTGAGAGAGACAGCTCCCTGGCCAGTGGCTTTTCTGTACACCCCAGCACCTCTCTATATGTGGAGAGAAGGGTTCTCCTCCTCATGGCCACCACCATCATTCCTGTCTCTCCCACTCTATCTGCTCAACATGAGAGTCAGGCAGGATCCTTATTAAGGAAATTAACCCTAACTTTCAAAGAGACATGCTGCATGAGATTTGTAGCACCTAACGTCAAGTTCTCTGCAAAACCCACTCATGGGGTGGTGTGAGGACTAACTTCAAGCTACTGTGCAAACAGAGCCAGGCAAGGCACACAGGGAGTGCTTGATAAGTGGAAACAAATACTATCACTCATTTAGTAAACTCATTTGGCATTAATTAGTAAGCATCCTTGATGCGCATGTGATGTTTTAGGCACATGGGATTCAGAAGGGAACAAAACAGGCACAAATCTGCCTCTGAGAGCTCTCGTACTCCAATCTTGAGTAGAAGCCTCTATTGGGAAGAGGCGCCAGGTGGCTGGCTAAGCCCACTTACTGTTAAGCAATGTATTAATATCTCTACACAGCAACATCAGATGACACTTAATTCAAATTTATTCCACAGCAACATGACAAATCAGTGTCCTGTGAGGACTTATACAGGACAGTCAGGACCACAAACACACAAAGTCTGGCAACATTGTGCCATGCTCTAGTGCCTTGCGGTGTGAGGTCATGGTCCAGTTCTCGACAGCTATCCTAAGGAACAGCTTACCAAGAGGGGGGCATGTTCCCTGAGGGCTATCCCATTATTGGGCGGCTCCACTAAGTTCTCTACCTCTTACTTCTCAGGCTATCACACCGGGAAAGAGAGATTCCTAGATCTGTGAGACAAACAAATTATCTGCTCTTTCAGTGAGCTGAAAGCCAGAGGGTGAAATCTTGTATGATTAAAACTGGAGCTCATTGGAATTCACCCAAACCTGGCCGAGTTCCCCAGAGACTGACAAAAGCCTAATAGTGTTATTTGTTTCTGAACCGGGGGACACAGAAAATCCATTCCACCTGCCCACCCACATTAATGTCGTTTTCCGGTCTGGGTGGTTAGTGAGGGGAGGGATTTCCATTCTGGCGGTAGGGCATCACACAAGGGTGGGATACCCCTCCAACCTACAGATTTCCCAGAGCATTTTTCTTTTGAAGATTATTGGTCAAGTAGCCTGTCGTGATTTAACTTTTCCAATTTTGATGAAACATTTTTGGTTTCATTTTCTAGTTCACGCAGTCGGCTAGCCTTTATTGCCTACTAAGGCAAGGCTAATACAGCAGGCTGTGATGGGGTTTGTATTCTAGTGGGTGAAGTTTAGACAATACACAAAGAAAGAGACACCTAAGGGGAAAAAATCAGATGGTAATGAAAGCTAGGCAGAGAATTAAAATACACTGATTTGATCAGGAGGTCTCTCAGAGGAGGTCACATGTATGCTGAGACCTGACAGGAGGGAATTGACTATGGAAAGGACAGGGAAGCAGGCCAGGCAGAGCGAGACTGGAGCCAGGCGAAGGCTGGGCCTCTGAGAGAGAGCCATCACACCAGGGGAGGAGGGAGCAGCTTGAGATGAGGTCACTAGGCTAGCCGAGATCTCTGGGGGCCTCAAGCCCTGGGAAAGGATGGAGATTGGGATCTTACTCAGGGTGTGATGGGAAAACCCTGGAGGGATTTAAGTCAGAGGAAATGTGATATGATTTACATCAGAAACAGATTACTCTGGCTACTGCATGGAGATTGGCCTATAACAGGGCAAAGAGGGAGGAAGGGAGAGGGCGAGAGGCTGCTGTGTTTATCAAGGTGAGAGAGGACGGTGTCTCTGACCAGGGCACAGTGCTGGGGATGGAGGAAGTCGGCAAGACTCAGGGAAAAGTTTGGAAGTTGGGTTGGTAAGACTTGGTTGATGGATTACAGGTAGAGATGTGGGATATGGCTATAATATAAATGGAATGCATTTCAGAGAGAATAACTCAACATTTCACCCTAGCATTTTCCAGTTACATAAACACACATATGCATTTTTATAAAACTGGAATCTGGATGCAGTTTTACATCCTGGTTTTCAACTTACTGTTCTTTTTGTGACTATTTCTACAAGTCATATTTTTTAATGACTGCATAATATCTCATCATGTAAGGCATACCATAATTTCTTTAACCAATCACGGCTTGACGTTTGGGCTGCTTCCAATATTTCTACTATTATAAACAAGGCTACAGGAGACACCCCTGTACATAAATCTCCAGGCAATCTTTGACTTTTTTCCTTGCAATAAATTGCCTGAAGCAGGATTACTGAATCAAAGACATTTTGAAAAAGAGACTTGATGAATGGGTGCTGCCAAATGACTGGCAAGAGAGGTGGTATTGTTCGATAGGTTAAGGCAAGGCTAATCCCGGGTGATGGGGTTTGTATTCTAGTGGGTGAAGTTTAGACAATACACAAAGAAAGAGACACCTAAGGGGAAAAAATCAGATGGTAATGAAAGCTAGGCAGAGAATTAAAATACACTGATTTGATCAGGAGGTCTCTCAGAGGAGGTCACATGTATGCTGAGACCTGACAGGAGGGAATTGACTATGGAAAGGACAGGGAAGCAGGCCAGGCAGAGCGAGACTGGAGCCAGGCGAAGGCTGGGCCTCTGAGAGAGAGCCATCACACCAGGGGAGGAGGGAGCAGCTTGAGATGAGGTCACTAGGCTAGCCGAGATCTCTGGGGGCCTCAAGCCCTGGGAAAGGATGGAGATTGGGATCTTACTCAGGGTGTGATGGGAAAACCCTGGAGGGATTTAAGTCAGAGGAAATGTGATATGATTTACATCAGAAACAGATTACTCTGGCTACTGCATGGAGATTGGCCTATAACAGGGCAAAGAGGGAGGAAGGGAGAGGGCGAGAGGCTGCTGTGTTTATCAAGGTGAGAGAGGACGGTGTCTCTGACCAGGGCACAGTGCTGGGGATGGAGGAAGTCGGCAAGACTCAGGGAAAAGTTTGGAAGTTGGGTTGGTAAGACTTGGTTGATGGATTACAGGTAGAGATGTGGGATATGGCTATAATATAAATGGAATGCATTTCAGAGAGAATAACTCAACATTTCACCCTAGCATTTTCCAGTTACATAAACACACATATGCATTTTTATAAAACTGGAATCTGGATGCAGTTTTACATCCTGGTTTTCAACTTACTGTTCTTTTTGTGACTATTTCTACAAGTCATATTTTTTAATGACTGCATAATATCTCATCATGTAAGGCATACCATAATTTCTTTAACCAATCACGGCTTGACGTTTGGGCTGCTTCCAATATTTCTACTATTATAAACAAGGCTACAGGAGACACCCCTGTACATAAATCTCCAGGCAATCTTTGACTTTTTTCCTTGCAATAAATTGCCTGAAGCAGGATTACTGAATCAAAGACATTTTGAAAAAGAGACTTGATGAATGGGTGCTGCCAAATGACTGGCAAGAGAGGTGGTATCGTTTCGTATTCCCACTGGCTGGATATGATAGTGCCTGCTTTACTTTACCTTACTGAAATTGAATTTTATCATTAGAAGTGGCCAACTTAATAGTCAAAATAATACATTATGCTGTTTTAATTTGCCTTATTTTGATTACAAGTGAAGTTAAACATCTTTCCAATATTCAACCATCATGCATATTTGGTGGATGGAAGTGACTTTCAGTGTGTGTGTGTGTGTGTGTGTGTGTGTGTACTTTCCATTCCTGCTCTTTGCCACCTATGCTATTTGGATGGTAATCCTTTTTATTGATTACTAAAAACTCTTTATATAGTAAAGTCATTCCTAATGCCAACGACTTTTTTCCCCCTCAGTTTTTCCTTGGCTTTATGATATTCAGAAGCCTAAAGATTTTTGTCATCAAAGATATCCAACTGCTTCCCTAATTGTGTCCTTTCTTCTTTGGTTTAAGAAAGCCTTATTCACCTGGATAAAAGCATATACATATCTGTGCATATTTATTTAAGGTCTTTTATTGGGTTGGCCAAAAAGTTCATTCAGGTTTCTTCATAGCATCTTACAGAAAAGCCCAGATGAACTTTTGGACCAAGCCACTATGATTCTGTTTACTTCTTAAGCTACCATTTCCCAAGTGGTTTCTGCAGAACATGAAACATCAGTCTCAGCAAATGTTCTCTGGTCAAGAAATTCTGGGAAGAGTATATACTTTAGTTCTGTCTTGAAATTACCTAATTCATAGTAGCAACAGAAATTTTTTAAGGTTTGCAATAGAGAAATATGTTTACCTTGGCATATGATTTCCCTTTTCCTATTTATGAGTATTAATGTCCTATTAGAGTGTTTGGGACCAGCTTTAGAAGAGCCATTTTATCTAACTGGAATCATGAAGCAATTCCAATTTTTAAAAACCGTTATCTTAGCACCATTTGGAAATAACCCTTTCTCATAATACTGAAATACTCTCTTTATGTCTTTCTTAAGCATACATATTGTTCTGTGTTCTAAGGCTTGTTCCTGGACCTTATATTCAATTCTATTGGTATGTCAAAGTCTCACACCACAGCTCTTACTTTTCCTTCTATTTCTAACAGTAAGAGCTGATGTTATTTGATACATAAAGCTCCTTGACCACTGCATCTTCTTTATGGATCTTATCACCATAAAACAACCTTTTTTTCCTCACTTAATGCTTTTACCTTGAATTCTACTTTGTCTATCAAATTGGTACCTTTCCTTTGTTTTTGACCAATAGCTATTTGCCTACTCTTCTTCCTTTAACCTCCTTGTGCCATTTGAATTTAATTCTATGTCTTTTCATTCTCTCATTCATTAAAAATGTATTGAGTACTTCCGATGGGCCAAGTGTTAGGCACAGAGGAATACAATGGTGATCATAAAACAAATATAGAGCTTGCCCCCATAGAAATTAAAGTGCAGTATGAAAGACAGACATTATAATAAGTATAATAACTATCCCTATCCATGCGTGCTAAGTTGCTTCAGTCATGTGTGACTCCTTGTGACCCCATTGATTGGAGCCTGCCAGGCTCCTCTGTCCATGGGGTTCTCCAAGCAGGAATACTAGAGTGGGTTGCTATGCCTTTCTCCAGGGGATCTTCCCAACCTGGGGATCAAACCCACATCTGCTTGTGTCTCTTGCATTGTAGGCAAATTCTTTGCCCACTGAGCCATCTGGGAAGCCCAGATATACATATAAGTATATTCTGGAAGCAATGATGCTGAGGCTGAAGCTCCAATACTTTGGCCACCAGATACGAAGAGATGGCTCATTTTTTCCCAGCTTCATTCCCTGAAGCTGGGAAAATAGAAGACAGGAGAAGGGGATGACAGAGGACGAGATGGTTGGACAGCATCACTGAGTCAATGAACATGAGTTTGAGCAAGCTCCAGGAGATGGTAAAGGACAGGGGAGCCTGGGGTGCTGCAGTCCACAGGGTCACAAAGAGTCAGACATGACTGTAGCAAAATGTAAATTTACAATGGTGGTATATGTTTAATGGAAAAGGTCATTAAAAGCTACTAAATGCTATAAAAATTTATAATGGAATGACTTCATTGAACTAGGAGGACCGCTCAGGGAAGCCTTTCCTGAAAAAGAGGCATTTAGACTCAGCTCATAGGATATTTCATTAACCAGATGGGGTGGGGACATTGGGCGCATGCCAGGCAGATGGTGGTGCTGTGGTACAGAAGAGCTTGTTGGCAGCAAGTGGGGCCAGGTTCAGAGGACCAGGAGAATACAGTGTGAGTTGAGGCTGGAAAGGTCAGTGGGGGTCTGACCACGAAGCACCTTTTAGATTCTACTGAGGATATGAGCATTCATTTTAGAAGTAATGAAAAGTCATTCAAGGATTTTAAGCAGGGGATTCACAGGCAGTGACGTGATGCAGACTTGTGCACGCCAGAGAATAACTGGGCACAGTTCTTTCCAACTCGGTGTTCGGTGATGGCACTGAACGGATCACTTGAAATCAGCCATGGGGACTTCCCTGGTGGTCCAGTGGCTAAGACTCCATACTCCCAATGTGGGGGTGGGGCAGGTTCAATCCCTGGTTGGCGAACTCGCTCCCACATGCCACAAAGTAGAGTTTGCATGCCACAACTATAAGATCCCATGTGCCACAATGAGGATTGGAGAGCCCATGGGGTGCAACTTAGACCTGGTGCCACTAAACACACAATCACCCATGGGGGTAGTATTTACACCATGGGTACTGGCAAAGGCTACATATCAGGGCTTTCCCCTCTGGGAGAGCTGTTTGTTGATCATCACCATAAATACTAATTGCATTTTGAAAAGAAATCACTCTGGGTATCTGGCTAGGAAACAGTTTCCAGGAGAGCAAGAGGAGATATAAGGCGATTGGTTAGGAAGTAGTCGTGAGACTCTTGTTAAGAAATAACTCCACTCTGAGTCAGAGTGGTTGCAGTGGAGATGGAGAGAAGCAGATGGGCTGGAGACACAGACAGGCTGTAGAGCTGAGCAGACGTGGTGATAGACTGGGTTGGATTGCTGCAGGAGAAAGAGGCAGGGAGATGGCTCCCAGATCGCTGGCTTCTGTAAATGCATGGGTGGTGGGACCATTTACTGAATATAAATGCTGGCTGAGGGCTGTTTTGTTTCTGTTTTGGCAGGAGGGTTGATGATGGGCAAAGACCATGAGTTTAAATTTGAACACTAAGAGTCTGAAAGGCCTGTGAGACACTAACATGTGGGTGCCAAGTAGGAAGTTGGACTTTAGGGCCTGGGTATCAGAACAGAGGTCTAAGTAGGAGCTACAAGGATGCATCCCAGCTCTGTGGTGCCACCTGAAACTCTGAACATGAGCGAAGTGACTTGAGAATATAGTCAGAAGGAACGATCATCTAAGACTAAATCTCTAAGATTAGAGCATGAGGAAAGAACACTTATTAACCAAAATTTAATGCTAACAGTGGGGGAGGGGGATGAGGTGATGAGTTGATTTATGAGTCTGCCGTTTCATTGGGAAGGTATTCTTTTAAAATCATTTTTCCATTATTTCTGTGATTGTTTCCTTGCTTTGTCCTTTTCTATGTATTATTCTTTTCCCATTTTTCAGCTCTATGGGCCAAGTTTTTCTTTTTTCTTTCCTTCTTCCTTTCCTTCCTTGTCTTCCCTTCCTCCTCCCTTCTTTCCTTTCCTCTTGTTATTAATGAATTTTTCATTAGTTATATATATTTAATTCTGTAATTAACTCATTTGGCATCTCATGACCCATTCTTGCATGACACAATTTTCTTTCTGGATACTTATTTGGATGCATTTATCCATAGCGTAGGGTATGACGAAAAGCAGGGAGATGTTATATGCTTTTGAACGCTTATGGAACTGAGACTATCTTCCTCTCACCTTCTCCCATAAAGAACACTTAGGCAGAGGACAGACCTCTGATATCACCATCACTGGTCCTCCAAAGTCTCTAACTATGGCTCCAGGATGATCTGGCATTCAGTATTTACAGACAAGAACTCATAAGTCATTCTGTCCTCCAGGATGCTAGTAGAATTCTGGTGTGTGGATATATTTCAAAACCTTATCCAGGATATGTTTTTGGGTTGGGCAGTATCGATCTGAAAGAGAACATATTGCGTGGGCAGAAAGAAATATACAAGAGGTTATAAATAGAAAGGAATCTGTGGCGTCACACAGTCAGGGACACACATGCAGTCACTGAGACGACATGGAGAAACAGACACCCGGGTGGGGAAAGAGGCAGACACGGGGAGAGCACAGAGTCTCTGCCTTCATTGGATCAGAAACATGGGATGAGTGACGCACACAGAGGGCATTGTCTAAGGAAAGTTTTCAGTGAAGGCAGAACTGCAAATTCATTACCCTGACTTCCTGACAAATGGGACTCACACCTCAGGAGAATGACATTATGAGGAAAAAACCACACGCAAATCAACTACCCAGTTGCAGAAGATGAACCGAACTTAAATCACTATGAGTTATTTCAGGGCTCTGGGTAAGACAGAGGATTGACATCGAGTTAGGGGAAGCAGAGCTCTGCCTCTCCTGTGTCAGAAATCTTCAGCTGCTGACTCATGGGGCACCTAGAGAAAGTCCTTTCCCTGGTGAAGGTGGATCCCCCTCATCCCTGGCAGGGTTCGGGACAGGGTCTCAAGGAGGGGGCATCACGTCTCTGAGTGGGTGTGGGCAGCCATGCCAGTCAACTTGTCCACTGCCATACCCCCACACTGAGGAGCTGGGCCCATAGGGACAGGGATCTCCTCTCAGTTATGCCGAGCCCAGAGGAATCTCATTCCCTGGATCAGAAATGCTAACAAGTACTCCAGCCACACTCAGCAGAGGCAGAGCCATGCGGCATCCCCCAGGAGCCCTGGGGAGCCAGCTCCACACAACAGTCTCATTGGACAATGTGAGATGGTAATAACCTCCCGATGGCTCGCGGGCTAAGGGCACCTCCAGGCCCGTGCCACGGGTAATGAGATCCCAGCCATCCTTCTTCCTCTCCATGTTTACAGGAAGATGCAACAAGACTGAAAATTGATAGCACAGGCATTCCCTACAGCTCCCAATCATTTCTCTCTGCTGTTAACTGGACAGTTGCAATATCTCGCCATCAAGTTACCGGAATAAAAGATGCTAACTAGTCTAGATGAGCAGAAAGTCAGATCCATTTTTATTGACTATCCTCTTCGTCAGCCTTTCTTGAGAGATGTGAGGTTGATGCTTTTTATCTATCTCTATTTATCAAGATAAAGGGGAAAAAATCCTCATCTGTTTTCGACCAGAGTCCATAGAAGCATGTTTAGTAAAACTAAAACAATGCAGAGTGACAGCACGGGTGGGGAAAGAGGCAGACACGGGAGAGCACAGAGTCTCTGCCTTCATTGGATCAGAAACATGGGATGAGTGACACAGAGGGCATTGTCTAAGGAAAGTTTTCAGTGAAGGCAGAACTGCAAATTCATTACCCTGACTTCCTGACAAATGGGACTCACACCTCAGGAGAATGACATTATGAGGAAAAAACCACACGCAAATCAACTACCCAGTTGCAGAAGATGAACCGAACTTAAATCACTATGAGTTATTTCAGGGCTCTGGGTAAGACAGAGGATTGACATCGAGTTAGGGGAAGCAGAGCTCTGCCTCTCCTGTGTCAGAAATCTTCAGCTGCTGACTCATGGGGCACCTAGAGAAAGTCCTTTCCCTGGTGAAGGTGGATCCCCCTCATCCCTGGCAGGGTTCGGGACAGGGTCTCAAGGAGGGGGCATCACGTCTCTGAGTGGGTGTGGGCAGCCATGCCAGTCAACTTGTCCACTGCCATACCCCCACACTGAGGAGCTGGGCCCATAGGGACAGGGATCTCCTCTCAGTTATGCCGAGCCCAGAGGAATCTCATTCCCTGGATCAGAAATGCTAACAAGTACTCCAGCCACACTCAGCAGAGGCAGAGCCATGCGGCATCCCCCAGGAGCCCTGGGGAGCCAGCTCCACACAACAGTCTCATTGGACAATGTGAGATGGTAATAACCTCCCGATGGCTCGCGGGCTAAGGGCATCTCCAGGCCCGTGCCACGGGGTAATGAGATCCCAGCCATCCTTCTTCCTCTCCATGTTTACAGGAAGATGCAACAAGACTGAAAATTGATAGCACAGGCATTCCCTACAGCTCCCAATCATTTCTCTCTGCTGTTAACTGGACAGTTGCAATATCTCGCCATCAAGTTACCGGAATAAAAGATGCTAACTAGTCTAGATGAGCAGAAAGTCAGATCCATTTTTATTGACTATCCTCTTCGTCAGCCTTTCTTGAGAGATGTGAGGTTGATGCTTTTTATCTATCTCTATTTATCAAGATAAAGGGGAAAAAATCCTCATCTGTTTTCGACCAGAGTCCATAGAAGCATGTTTAGTAAAAACCAATATAATACAGCAGGAGTGTCATTCTTTGATTTATTTTTTTAAAAAGCTCCCTTGTGATGGTATATCATCTTAAACTCTGGTGGAAGAAAGAAGGAAAAAAAAAAAAAAAAAAAACAGAGGCATCTGTGCAATGAACCTCAGCGAAAGTGAAGTGAGAGATGCTCGGTTGTGTCCAACTCTGTGCGCCCCCGTGGACTGTAGCCCACCGGGCTCCTCTGCCCATGGGGTTCTCCAGGCAAGACTACTGGAGTGGGTTGCCATGCCCTCCTCCAGGGGATCTTCCCAACCCAGGGATGCTGCCCGTATTGCAGGTGGATTCTTTACCATCTGAGCCACCAGGGAAGCCCCCCCAATTCATGTCCTTTCTCCTGAGTCAGTTTCAACTGGGTGTTCCTAGTCACCAGGACAAAACCACTCATTGACTAAGTCACATTATCCCACTGAGTCAATAGCAGCAATATTGCCAGTCTTAGTACACATTGTATCTTTTTTGCCATGTATAACTGCACATTTTGTACCTTCTTTAAAGCAACAACAGGTACCCTGCCTACATTATTACATGTGAACAAAGCACATTAAGTCAAATACAGTGATTTTAAAGAGTACTTCTGAAGATGTAGTTTATCAGAGAGCATTACCTCTAAATCCCCCTGTGGAAATATCACTCCTGTTCCAGATGGGCTGCCGTTATTTCCACCCGTCCCCAATCTCCTCTGAAGGGTTTCAGCACACCACCTTGTGTTCATAAGGTAAGTGTGACATTCTAATTAGAAATCCAACACGGGTGGTGGAGTCTAAACGTGGAATTTAAATTCACTCAAAGTCCAAAAATATCCAACTGTTCCTATCTAAGATGCTTCCAGGTGCAAGGAAGTGATAAGGGTGTTCAATTCTTCTCATGTGCCTTGAGGCAGAAATGGCAACTTTTAAGGAGTCCCAGCTGGGAAAGGAAAGCCCAAATGTTCTAAACATCCCAGCTTGAACAGACTTCTCACTCTCTTCTGGTGTTGGGGCAACTCATACACATGTGGGGGTGTCACCAACCCCTTCTGCTACGACCAGAGTCCATAGAAGCATGTTTAGTAAAACCAATATAATACAGCAGGAGTGTCATTCTTTGATTTATTTTTTTAAAAAGCTCCCTTGTGATGGAAAATCATCTTAAACTCTGGTGGAAGAAAAAAGAAAAAAAAAAAAAAAAAAAACAGAGGCATCTGTGCAATGAACCTCAGCGAAAGTGAAGTGAGAGATGCTCGGTTGTGTCCAACTCTGTGCGCCCCCGTGGACTGTAGCCCACCGGGCTCCTCTGCCCATGGGGTTCTCCAGGCAAGACTACTGGAGTGGGTTGCCATGCCCTCCTCCAGGGGATCTTCCCAACCCAGGGATGCTGCCCGTATTGCAGGTGGATTCTTTACCATCTGAGCCACCAGGGAAGCCCCCCCAATTCATGTCCTTTCTCCTGAGTCAGTTTCAACTGGGTGTTCCTAGTCACCAGGACAAAACCACTCATTGACTAAGTCACATTATCCCACTGAGTCAATAGCAGCAATATTGCCAGTCTTAGTACACATTGTATCTTTTTTGCCATGTATAACTGCACATTTTGTACCTTCTTTAAAGCAACAACAGGTACCCTGCCTACATTATTACATGTGAACAAAGCACATTAAGTCAAATACAGTGATTTTAAAGAGTACTTCTGAAGATGTAGTTTATCAGAGAGCATTACCTCTAAATCCCCCTGTGGAAATATCACTCCTGTTCCAGATGGGCTGCCGTTATTTCCACCCGTCCCCAATCTCCTCTGAAGGGTTTCAGCACACCACCTTGTGTTCATAAGGTAAGTGTGACATTCTAATTAGAAATCCAACACGGGTGGTGGAGTCTAAACGTGGAATTTAAATTCACTCAAAGTCCAAAAATATCCAACTGTTCCTATCTAAGATGCTTCCAGGTGCAAGGAAGTGATAAGGGGTGTTCAATTCTTCTCATGTGCCTTGAGGCAGAAATGGCAACTTTTAAGGAGTCCCAGCTGGGAAAGGAAAGCCCAAATGTTCTAAACATCCCAGCTTGAACAGACTTCTCACTCTCTTCTGGTGTTGGGGCAACTCATACACATGTGGGGGTGTCACCAACCCCTTCTGCTACTGTGTCTGCTCCTTAAACCAGGCAGGTGCCGAGCCCTGGAGCCTGGATCGCTGCAGGGTGCGTGCAGGAGTTGGCTGGTGGTGCCCAGGCTCTTCTTGGTTATGGTTTCCAGCCCTCTTTGGCCAGCCTCTGTGTGGGTTCAGCCTAAGGTTCTCAGGGTCCCAGCACTGGTAGGTCAATTCCTGCCCACAGGACCCTCCAGTCTCAGGAGACCCTCACCCAACTCTGCCCCTTGCACCAACATTCTAGCCAGACTTCACAGTCTTCCATTCTGTACCAGGTGCCTTCTGCCCTGGCTTGGGCATCTCCATTCTCTCTCCTGAGAACACTGCCCTCTCCTGCCTGTGCCTTTCTGTTTAGATATCACATCACCTGAGACACTTTCCTAAATCTCCATCTGGGGATTAGGGTTCCTGCTGTATGTTCCTACAGCACCCCTCCTTCCCTCCAGATACTTGGGCGGAGCTGCCACTGTCAGGCCCAAGCACAAGGGGAACTATGTCTGTCTTGGGAAGTCACTTAAGCGTTTCTCAAGTGACTCAACGACTGAACGGAAGGAAGAATAAAACAGTAAGACAGACAGACAGGTAGACTTTCTTGCCCACGGCCCCTGCTACGGTGTGAATGTGTCTCTCCCAATCCCAGCCCCATCACTCCATGGTCGTGGTATTAGCAGGTAGGGTTTGTGGGGCGGTACTTAGATCATGAGAACCCCGCTCTCATTAACAGAATTACTGCCCTTCTAAAAGAGCCCCGAGAGAGCGCCCAGCCCGTTCTGCTATGTAAGCACACAGTGAGAGGTTAGCAGTCTGCAGCCAGAAGAGCGTCCTCACCAGAGCCAGAACATGCCAGCATGCTGATCTCAGATTCTTAACCTCCAGGGTGTGAGAAGGGAAGGTCAGCTGCTTACAAGCTGATCCGTCTGTGGCGTTTTGTTACAACAATCCCACTGACTTAGCCTCCGTGGGAAGGCTTGCCCAGCAGACTGCCTGGGGGGCCATTAGACACGCTGAGCAGAACTGGCCAGCGTGCTTCTCCACTCCCCCCACGACTGAGGGCAGCCCAGGGGCTCAGCACCCGCCCACCTGCAGCCAGAGGGAGACCACCCTGGTCCTCTGCTCGCACTCCTGCTTGGACTCAGCTCACTGCCCAGTACTGAGAAACCAAGAGCGGTCTGTGCTATGCCCCTGTAGTTTTCCTCTAGGCTGGATCACTGTCTGCCCTGAGCTACTGCCCTGTCCTCGCCCTGGCCATCTGTGAAGCAGGGGGCTGAAGCGCCTGGGCCCCGTTTCCCTTCTCTTTAGCCAAGGGGCTCTCAGGAATGGGCAGGGGTGGAAAGGGGGCTTCTGCAGGCACTGGGTGGGGTTGTCCACAAGGGAGGTCTCAAGCAGCCCCTCCCCCTACTCCCCTGAGCCCACGGCATCGTCCTCCTCGGCCTCTGCTGAAGAGCCGGGGAGGAGGGCACAACGCCTGGCTGCCTGTAGCCCCTGTCCAACACTCACCGGCCTCCACCACCGTCACTGGGCTTGGTGCAAAGCTTTAGAGAAAGGGTGGGGAGACCAGGGCTGGGGCCAGACCACACGTGAGAACGCACAGCGCCCGCATGCAGCGCCTCTCAAAAGGATGCATCTGAGGACCCTGCCGTCAGATAGGGTTCTGATTCCACTTCCTTTTCACATTCAGGTTAAACGGTGTGTCGGCTTTCCTCGGACGTGGGGAGCACCAACCATCTTTAAAACCCAGAGAAAGCGAGGGGCAGCTGCCAGCTCCCAAGGCCTTGGATGCTGAGGATCACTCTGTGGGGACGGTTGGGTGTGGGTGCAGGTGTGCACCCTCCGATCACCAGCCCCAACCCACAAAGGCCTTTGGTAAAGGTTCAGCCCCGCCCCAGCGCCCGTGGGTGCCATGCCATCGACGCTGCCGGCCCTGTGCCTGCCGCAGTCCTGGGGCACACTGTGTTAGCCAGGCCTTTCTGTTCAGGGACACCTGGGGACACACACATCCCCCAGCGGTGAGTCAGGACCAGCTGGAGAGTCGCTAGGACACCAGCTCCTGGGGCCAGGCGGCTCCCTCCCAGTGCAGATGAGGACCGGTGCGCGCTGCTGGGGCTTTGTTTCCCTAAACCTGTGTGCCGCCTGCCAGTGTGTGGTAGTGCTAAAATAAAGAGAGATTCTTGGGGATTACTTGAGTTTTGAATTTATGCTTGAGTTTCTGAAAAAGGAAAAAAAAGACAACTCTCTTTAAACAACTTTCATGAAAGGTTATAAAACACAGATAATTTACATGTGGGAGCAGATGGCAGGCTGGGTGCTGTTCCAGGCGAACCATGTGTCCCCCGGCAGTTCTTTTTAATGGATACTCTGCATTTATATTTGGTTTATAAACTCAAGGGCTAGTGACTTCTGAGTGATTGATTGGAAGACATAAAAATGCTGCCAGTCGTGACCTTCATTTCTCCTGAGGAGGCTCTCCTCCCGTCCCCCTCCTGCTCCAGGGGCACCCAGAGCCACCTCAGCCCATTAAGGCCCCCAGCGCAGATTCTGATCACAACCCGACCGGGACTCCGCAGCCGTCTTTTCTTCTGAACTTGTTGCTGTTGTGCGCCCCAGCTCCAAGTCCACATCCTTCCCCTCTCAAGTCTGCTCTACTCTTTTGAATGACTCCCTCTTCCAGGGCACAATGCTGGCCTTCCCCTCCTGAGCCCTCCACAAGGGGGAGCCCTGGAGCTGCGCCTCCAGGCAGCCTTCTCACCACCCAGCCTAGCCCAGTGTCCTCTAACAGAGAGTCCCATTTCCCCGCAGGACGTGTCTGAGCATCACAGAGCCCTCCCTCTGGCTGGGTGCGGATGCCCTGCCTGGTTCCAGAGAAAGCGAGGGCAGCTGCCAGCTCCCAAGGCCTTGGATGCTGAGGATCACTCTGTGGGGCGGTTGGGTGTGGGTGCAGGTGTGCACCCTCCGATCACCAGCCCCAACCCACAAAGGCCTTTGGTAAAGGTTCAGCCCGCCCCAGCGCCCGTGGGTGCCATGCCATCGACGCTGCCGGCCCTGTGCCTGCCGCAGTCCTGGGGCACACTGTGTTAGCCAGGCCTTTCTGTTCAGGGACACCTGGGGACACACACATCCCCCAGCGGTGAGTCAGGACCAGCTGGAGAGTCGCTAGGACACCAGCTCCTGGGGCCAGGCGGCTCCCTCCCAGTGCAGATGAGGACCGGTGCGCGCTGCTGGGGCTTTGTTTCCCTAAACCTGTGTGCCGCCTGCCAGTGTGTGGTAGTGCTAAAATAAAGAGAGATTCTTGGGGATTACTTGAGTTTTGAATTTATGCTTGAGTTTCTGAAAAAGGAAAAAAAAGACAACTCTCTTTAAACAACTTTCATGAAAGGTTATAAAACACAGATAATTTACATGTGGGAGCAGATGGCAGGCTGGGTGCTGTTCCAGGCGAACCATGTGTCCCCCGGCAGTTCTTTTTAATGGATACTCTGCATTTATATTTGGTTTATAAACTCAAGGGCTAGTGACTTCTGAGTGATTGATTGGAAGACATAAAAATGCTGCCAGTCGTGACCTTCATTTCTCCTGAGGAGGCTCTCCTCCCGTCCCCCTCCTGCTCCAGGGGCACCCAGAGCCACCTCAGCCCATTAAGGCCCCCAGCGCAGATTCTGATCACAACCCGACCGGGACTCCGCAGCCGTCTTTTCTTCTGAACTTGTTGCTGTTGTGCGCCCCAGCTCCAAGTCCACATCCTTCCCCTCTCAAGTCTGCTCTACTCTTTTGAATGACTCCCTCTTCCAGGGCACAATGCTGGCCTTCCCCTCCTGAGCCCTCCACAAGGGGGAGCCCTGGAGCTGCGCCTCCAGGCAGCCTTCTCACCACCCAGCCTAGCCCAGTGTCCTCTAACAGAGAGTCCCATTTCCCCGCAGGACGTGTCTGAGCATCACAGAGCCCTCCCTCTGGCTGGGTGCGGATGCCCTGCCTGGTTCCAGTCCTTGTCAGCTGTGTGGCCCAGTGCGTCCTGTGCCCCTCACCCCTGGACCTCAGAGTCCGAGTACTCTGAACACCGGTGGTTAGGCTGTGGCGCTGCAGAGAGGGATCAGAAGGCGTGGTGAGGCAGCACAGGTCTACCGCACTCGGGTTAGGATGACTGAGCGGCTCATGCCCGGTGGAGAGAAGAGAGAGCGACTACTCCAGTAGCTCATTTCCTTCTAACTCTGCAGGACCCGACCCAGAAAGTTCACCCTGGGCTCCTCTGCCTGCGCTAAGGAGTCCCCGCGTGTGCACCACCTGAGCAGGGTGCGGTGGAGGGAGGAGGAGGCACAGTCACAGCCAGCACACCAGGAGGACTCGTGTACTAAGCACGTGGCCAGCCTGACCGATGGGGTCAGCATCATTACCACCCGGTGTCAGGGAAACTGAGGCACAGAGCAAGGGAAGGACTTGTCCAAGGCCACACGGGGCCCCCTCGTGCCCAAGTTCCTCACAAAGCCGCAGCACTATCCTGCCTTCTCTCAGGCTCAACGTTCACTTGATAGGTCAGAGCAGGACAAAATGCATCTCCCGGAAATTTCCACCCCTGGATCTTGAGAGAAGCTCCCCGGTTGGTGCAGGGGACAAGAGAAAATGCCTGGCAAGATGGAGTCAAACACCTGCCACTCCAACTGGATAATGCTCATAGAAACAGACACAGAGCAACAATGTACACAGGGCTATTGTTTTTATATACCATTTTAGTGCAAGCTACATGTTCCCATCATTCTGGTGGAAACTTCCTAATCTTTCAACAGAAGTTTCCTTTTTTTCTTTTTTCCCCCTTGGAACAGATGGCAAGACTTTTATTTCAAATAACTTCAACGAGGAAATGGTTATTTCTACTCCGTGTCTGCATGTGTGAGTACACCACGTTTCATATATTTGCATGAAAGTAGCTGTGTTTAGTCTTTGCTCACACTTGAGATGCCGAGAAGACACTGTAAATGAAGCACTCGCCGTAAACAGCGATCGTAAAGTAGCGGGAAGATAACACCACACTCATCTGTCCCTGCTGAAGCCATATGCCGCCTCCCCTCTCCAGGGCTGCCCTGCTGATGAGTCCCGTAGATTCTGCAACAGTGTCACGGCTTCCCCCCTTCTCGCTGCACCCTCTGTCTGCTGCAGGCCTGGCGACCTTCCTCAGTGAGGAGTACCCAGAGCTGTACACCAGGCGCTTGGCTTCCTCCTCTGCAAGCTAGGATCTGTGTGCAGAAGGCCTCTGCCGGCCTGTCCCTGTGAGTGCCACGCCTGTCCCCAGCACCTCAGCACTCAGGCCCCTGACTATCTCCTCACGGCGCACATAGCGAAGGTCAGGTGCTCTTCGGCTCCTGGGGCTGAGAGCTGGGTCACACCCAAACCAGGTGCCTCCCCACCGCCCCCTCTCTCTTCAGAGGCTGGTGTTTCTCAGTTTCCTCACAATGGCATTGCCAGAGACAAGTGGACACCCCCATATTCCCTGGTGGTTCACATGGTAAAGAATCTGCCTGAAATGCAGGAGACCTGGGCTCAATCCCTGGGTTGGGAAAATACCCTGAAGAAGGGAATGGCTACCCACTCCAGGATTCTTTCTTTTCTTTCTTTTTTTTTCCTTTAAATTTTGGACTTTTATTAGTTTTTTATTTATTTATTTTCATCCATCTTTATTCTTTGGCCTGTGTGGGCCTCCCATTGCAGAAGACTCTCTTGTTACAGAGCTCTGGCTCAGGCCTCATATACTCCAGACGCTGGCTCACAACTGGACACACCTGCCCAGCCACTCCACAGCACATGGGATCTTCCCGGGCCAGGGATCAAACCAGTGCCTCTTGCACTGCAAGGCAGACTCTTTACCCACTGGACCGTCAGGGAAGCCCCCACTCCAGGATTCTTGCCTGGAGAATCCCATGGACAGAGGAAGCTGGTGGCTGACAGTCCACGGGGTCACAAAGAATTGGATGCGACTGAGTGACTAACACTTTCATTTAGAGACAGAGGCTAAGAGAGACTACTGACAACTCCCAAGGTCAGACCTTCTTTAGCATTTCTCCAAGGGTGACTCTGACCTCTCGCAGCATTTGTTAAAAAGTGTCCTGAGTGGGATTCAGGATCCCAGGGTGCAGGCTCTGAACAAACACTCCTTATAACAAGGTGCACAGAACAGCTTGACACCCACCGGCAGGGACAACACAGGGGGTTAAATGCAGGTCCCCATAGTCAGTGCTCCTTTTAAAGCACAGCTGCCACCAGTGTTTCAGGTAATCAGCTAACTAATTCACATCCAGATGTTTAATGGCCAACTGACCTTCCTCAGTAAGTACCCAGAGCTGTACACCAGGCGCTTGGCTTCCTCCTCTGCAAGCTAGGATCTGTGTGCAGAAGGCCTCTGCCGGCCTGTCCCTGTGAGTGCCACGCCTGTCCCCAGCACCTCAGCACTCAGGCCCCTGACTATCTCCTCACGGCGCACATAGCGAAGGTCAGGTGCTCTTCGGCTCCTGGGGCTGAGAGCTGGGTCACACCCAAACCAGGTGCCTCCCCACCGCCCCCTCTCTCTTCAGAGGCTGGTGTTTCTCAGTTTCCTCACAATGGCATTGCCAGAGACAAGTGGACACCCCCATATTCCCTGGTGGTTCACATGGTAAAGAATCTGCCTGAAATGCAGGAGACCTGGGCTCAATCCCTGGGTTGGGAAAATACCCTGAAGAAGGGAATGGCTACCCACTCCAGGATTCTTTCTTTTCTTTCTTTTTTTTTTTTCCTTTAAATTTTGGACTTTTATTAGTTTTTTATTTATTTATTTTCATCCATCTTTATTCTTTGGCCTGTGTGGGCCTCCCATTGCAGAAGACTCTCTTGTTACAGAGCTCTGGCTCAGGCCACATATACTCCAGAGCGCTGGCTCACAACTGGACACACCTGCCCAGCCACTCCACAGCACATGGGATCTTCCCGGGCCAGGGATCAAACCAGTGCCTCTTGCACTGCAAGGCAGACTCTTTACCCACTGGACCGTCAGGGAAGCCCCCACTCCAGGATTCTTGCCTGGAGAATCCCATGGACAGAGGAAGCTGGTGGCTGACAGTCCACGGGGTCACAAAGAATTGGATGCGACTGAGTGACTAACACTTTCATTTAGAGACAGAGGCTAAGAGAGACTACTGACAACTCCCAAGGTCAGACCTTCTTTAGCATTTCTCCAAGGGTGACTCTGACCTCTCGCAGCATTTGT
Organism: Tragulus kanchil; assembly: GCA_022376925.1. Taxonomy (NCBI): domain Eukaryota; kingdom Metazoa; phylum Chordata; class Mammalia; order Artiodactyla; family Tragulidae; genus Tragulus; species Tragulus kanchil. The sequence continues at coordinate 46,043,539 of JAIOJX010000029.1, read as the reverse complement.
TAAAAAGTGTCCTGAGTGGGATTCAGGATCCCAGGGTGCAGGCTCTGAACAAACACTCCTTATAACAAGGTGCACAGAACAGCTTGACACCCACCGGCAGGGACAACACAGGGGGTTAAATGCAGGTCCCCATAGTCAGTGCTCCTTTTAAAGCACAGCTGCCACCAGTGTTTCAGGTAATCAGCTAACTAATTCACATCCAGATGTTTAATGGCCAACTGACTAATTCATACTGGGGAGGTAATTCTGACAATGGTTTGAACAGGTTTTCTTTCCCAGAGAACATTGCCTTTTAATGGCGGCCTTTAGGCATATAGACAAACTTTGAAAAGGGGACGGGGCCTCCTACTCCTTGGATCCCCTTGGCATGTGCCTCCTACAGCATGCATTCAATGCTGCTGTACCTCACTGAAGCTCACAGTTGTCTGGGGAAGTGGGGAGAGTGCTATGTCTTTTCTCTACTCTGAGCCGCTCCACCCTAGACTGGTCTCCCTCAGGATCTGGGGGCCCCGCCAGGATCGGGGGAGCTCCAGGCCCCAGCCCTGCCACTTCCACTTAGCCATCTGCACACACCTCATGCAACAGCTCCTGCACACTCCAGCTCACAGCCCAGGGGAGCCCTGAGAACCATCACCAGTCTTGTCCGTCTTTCATAATTCAGGAGGATCAGGGTTAAAAAAAGTGCATGAGCAGTCGACATAATTTATATGCTGCAAGTGGACGAGCTGGCATCCTCTCGCGTCATAAAGTTTAAATAACGGTGGTTTAACACCAGATGTAAGTGCAGCTGTCCTGAGCGGAACGCCATTAGCTCCATTACGAGGGGAGACGGTGCTTTTCCCAGTTCAGCATCCCCGGGAAAACATCACACCTGTCATCTCAGTGCTGCAAACAGCTGACTTGATGCAGGGGTCCGCGGCGCCTCTTCAGATCACATCCATCAAGGATCTAGGGCACTCACGGAGGAGGGGAGGGCGGGCTGCAGCCCAGCCGGGGGAGAGGCTGGCCATGGCAGCACTGAGTGACTGCTGGACAAGATCTGGACTCCAGGTATTCCCAGGTGGTCTAGCTCTTCATGCTGGTGGAGGACACGGGGCAGAGGAGGGGCATGAGCCAAGTGGAGGGAAGATGTGAGAGAAAAGGAAGAGAGGGAGAAGGGGTAGGAGGGAAGGAGAGAGGGACAGAGTGGGAGAGGGAGACAGAGTCGGAGGGAGGGAGAAGGAGAGGGGGAGGATAGAAGGAGGAGGAGGGAAGGGAGGAAGGGGAACATGGAAGAGAAGAGCGAGCTGTGGACCTGAGCCACTTGGAGGAGGCTCCCCCTCTCCCCGGCCTCTGTTTTGGCAAAGCCCCTCAAGGGCAGGTTGACTTGACCTAGGCAGGCAGGGACGGTGCACATTAACCAGCTCTACTGGCTAAGGGCCAGTGTTGCCATTCCCATCGAGAAATCTCTTGAGGCTGACTACAGAGAAAGAGGAGGCCCGAGAATGTCCGCAGCAGTGAAGCGGGGACAGGGCTCAAGCACACCTGCAGACAGACCCACTGGCTGGGCTGTGAACCACGATGCTAGGTGAGAGCAACACCTCTTACAGTCAAGACACGGAGACCCCCAAAGGAAGGGATTTCTCCAATGCCCTGGGGACAATTCAGAAGGCAACAGGATTTTCAGAGCCAGGCAGAAAAGGCGGACTTATGTCTTCGGCAATCAAACTCTTGACTCTGGAAAGGGGGTACCATGAGCTAGGAGCACCAAGGTGGGCATAGCACAGAGACAGGACCACCTGCCCCGTGTCTGCCTGCTGCACCACCTGCCCTGTTTCAGGAGGCACTGTGGGTGCAGACAGAGAAGACACAGGCCCGCTTCCTCCAGAAGCTCACCCTGGCTGGGAGGTAGACCTGGGGCTTCCATGGGTTGCACACATTCGCTGTGGGAGCACAAAGGATAGAAACCCCAATCCTGCGGAGGGTCTAGTGCAGGTCACAGGTAGCCCCTGGCAACATCCCCCCAGGTTCCAAGCCAATCTCTTATCAGCCTACCTGGAAGCCACAGCACACACTGGAGACCACAGCCTGGGAGCACCCTGTGAATGTGCAAACGCACTGTGACCGAGAGCCGTCACCAGGTAGGTCATGACCTTCACAGACCACGGCTGCTGGAGATGAGGTCTCAACGGTTTATAGGGGGAGCCTGACTCAGTGCTCCTCATAGACAACACTGCAGCGGCCCTGGTGAGTGTCACTCTGGCCTGTCTGATTACCTAGGAAGAAGCTTGTCTAAGAAAATACAGACTGTCCCGTTCCCATCATCCTTTGCTCATCCTTCTCTCAAGTATCAAACCAAAGAGCGGATTTTTAAAAGATGACAAAGGTATCGGTGTTGAACCAAACGACGAGAGGGGAAACAAGGCAGGAATACGCAGTGGGATCTGCAGCTGGGATAATTTTCCTGAGCTAAGAGATTTCTGTGCAGGCAATGTCTGTAGACAGTTCTCATTTAAATGGAAATTCCTCCTGAAACATGAACAGCAGCTAACACACCTACTGCTTCATGGGTGCCAAGCACTCTGAGGCTTGTGCAGCAGTGAAGCGGGACAGGGCTCAAGCACACCTGCAGACAGACCCACTGGCTGGGCTGTGAACCACGATGCTAGGTGAGAGCAACACCTCTTACAGTCAAGACACGGAGACCCCCAAAGGAAGGGATTTCTCCAATGCCCTGGGGACAATTCAGAAGGCAACAGGATTTTCAGAGCCAGGCAGAAAAGGCGGACTTATGTCTTGGCAATCAAACTCTTGACTCTGGAAAGGGGGTACCATGAGCTAGGAGCACCAAGGTGGGCATAGCACAGAGACAGGACCACCTGCCCCGTGTCTGCCTGCTGCACCACCTGCCCTGTTTCAGGAGGCACTGTGGGTGCAGACAGAGAAGACACAGGCCCGCTTCCTCCAGAAGCTCACCCTGGCTGGGAGGTAGACCTGGGGCTTCCATGGGTTGCACACATTCGCTGTGGGAGCACAAAGGATAGAAACCCCAATCCTGCGGAGGGTCTAGTGCAGGTCACAGGTAGCCCCTGGCAACATCCCCCCAGGTTCCAAGCCAATCTCTTATCAGCCTACCTGGAAGCCACAGCACACACTGGAGACCACAGCCTGGGAGCACCCTGTGAATGTGCAAACGCACTGTGACCGAGAGCCGTCACCAGGTAGGTCATGACCTTCACAGACCACGGCTGCTGGAGATGAGGTCTCAACGGTTTATAGGGGGAGCCTGACTCAGTGCTCCTCATAGACAACACTGCAGCGGCCCTGGTGAGTGTCACTCTGGCCTGTCTGATTACCTAGGAAGAAGCTTGTCTAAGAAAATACAGACTGTCCCGTTCCCATCATCCTTTGCTCATCCTTCTCTCAAGTATCAAACCAAAGAGCGGATTTTTAAAAGATGACAAAGGTATCGGTGTTGAACCAAACGACGAGAGGGGAAACAAGGCAGGAATACGCAGTGGGATCTGCAGCTGGGATAATTTTCCTGAGCTAAGAGATTTCTGTGCAGGCAATGTCTGTAGACAGTTCTCATTTAAATGGAAATTCCTCCTGAAACATGAACAGCAGCTAACACACCTACTGCTTCATGGGTGCCAAGCACTGCTCTGAGAGGTCTGTGTGCATTAACTTACTTAGTCCTCCACCGCCTTGTGAGGTACACCTCCTACTCCATGCACTTCACAGTGGAGGGAGTCGAGGCTCAGAAGAATTAAGCAGTTAGGCCAAGATTGTTCAGCGTATAAATCACAGAAGCCAGGATTTGAACCTAGGCACAGTCTGGGTCCGGAATCTACCTTCTCAACCATGCATCGGTGAGGAATGGCAAATGCCGTGTAGTGAAAACGTTCAATGCTCTGTCATAAGAACTGCCCACACTTTGAATGACCTCTGCTGCTAGTCTGGAGGGGTTTCTTTCATTTTCGTGGACTATGACATAATTAGTTTTGGGGAGTCCCTCTGAGAAAGAATTCAGAGAGGGACTTTTCCAACAGGGAAGAATGGAAATTCTTTGTCATTCTGAGTTTCTGAGTCCTTTTGGCCCAGGATAAAGGGGGCGAGTGGTCATTCACTGGGAGAGCAGGGTCTCAGGGGGCCAAGGGAGGGACCCTGGCGCTATTCCCGCCCAGAGAGACCACGGGGATGCAGCTCTGCTAGAAACCACAGACACGGCAGCGAAGACTTCCTTGTCCGAGGCAGGCTCACCCAGCACCCGGTCACAGGGAGTCACTGAATGCTCCCAACCACCCTGGGCCCCGGCCAAGGTGCAGGGGAGACGTGACTGGTTGGGATGATACACACAGTGCCTCGTCAGCTTGAAGACAGTGTCGATCAAAGCGCCTGGAGCACATACCCACTCCAAAATGAAGGAATGAATAGATGAACAAACAAATGAAGGAATCAACAAATTCCTCCTGACCCAAGGACAACAAAGGCAATGAGAAGGAAGTGAGGGCACATGATTTTGCTCTTTCCTGAAAGGAGGTCTCTCTTCCATGGGAGGGAAGGGCTAGAGGCGAGGTGAGCCCAGTAATAGATACTCTTAAAGATGCAACTGATGACCCCTCTCCTGAAGTCTGTGGTCCTCCTCATCCCCATGGCCTCACTAAGACAATATTCGGAGTGTGCAGTCATTGGATTATAACTTTCCAAGTCCATCTGCTAAGGCTGGATGGACTCGAATGCAGGCTTCCTCCCTCTGCCCCCCGTCCCCACTGAAGGCACCTGCTCCTGAGAGCAGGCCCACGGCTGTGCCTGGCTATCTCAGGAGATCAAAGCCTGGGCCAGGTCAGACCCTAAGCTGACCCTAACCCTTGCCTCCTAGGCTGCCTCCTTGGGAAAGGAGATGGGAGAGAAGAAACCAGCCACCTTCTCCACGGTCTCCCAGGCTGAGGTCATGGCTGGGAGGCCACAGCACATTCCCAGGCAAGGACATGGGGCCCCTCAGGGTCCACCAGGGGAGCACACTGTGCCCAGGAGGCGCCCTCGTGACTGACTAGGGACAGGGGCGGGGCTGAGGGGCTGGGGGTGGCCTTCTCCCAGTTCTGAAAGCTGCTGCAGCATCTTTGTCTTCCACAAGAAGTGGAAACGACTATGCTGGGCAGAGACAAGGCCTATCGTCAACACAGCAGCTGTCAGGAGAGAAGCATAAACCATTCTCAGCGAGAGAAATATCAGATTTCTCCCACAATCAGCAAGTTTTAATTTATTTATCTAGCCGAGCCATGATGCATACAGTCTGCCCAAATATATTACATGGGGATAATGCATCGCTTACCCAGAAAACCACCATATTATAGATACTATCAAGCCACTTCCTCAAAAGTGTTTGGTACCCTAGCAACCAAAAGAGAAAACAACTAAGACATAAAAATTGCATTGCATCTGCAATACTTGGTTGAAATTGGTTTTGCAATAAAGCATGTATTGTAAAAACAAAGGTTTAATGATATATCAGTTTGGGGAAAATCTGATTACAAAGCAAAAACACATACATCTAAGTAAAGTTGCAGAGCTTTTAAAAAATGAAGCTTGGCAAGGAGGTCCTGGGCAAGCTCTCGCTGAAAGTGAGTTGGGTTTGGTTCCTCCTCAACAGTGGGTCAGCACTGAAGGAACCCCTCCCGTTCCGTCCAGCTCCACGGACGCCAGCTTCATCTTGAACGTGCAGCCGGAGCTCCTGGAGTTGGCACACTTACCAAGAGGGCAGATGGGGGCCTGGACATACACCACCTTTGCCAAGACTGTAAGCTCCCTCCGCCCTCAGAGGTGGCATCGCACAGAGCCTGGGAACCTGGTGAGGCCCCCAGCAAGACGGCCGCTACAGCTTGCTCCGCGCACCCGCCCCGTCTCCGCGGACCATGCTCTAGCCGTTGTGACGCTGCAGTCTGCCGGTCACCAGCTGGGGTGTGAAGGATTTTGTTTGGTGCCCTCAGTTCCCTGGCTGCCGGACCAAGCCTGCCATTGCTGAGATGCCAAGCGGTGTGGGCTGAAAAGTACTCTGTCTATCACTGGGCTGTCCCCGTGGCCTTCAGCTCTGCAATGTCTTCTGCTGCCAATCTCCTCCACAGACGGGAGGGCCCTGGGAGAGCACCACGTCTTATCTGACTCCACGTCCCACCCCAGCACAGAGCGTGGCCCGCTGTTGGCCTCACTCCACATGAGTTGTTAAATGCCCACACGGCAGGCTCCCACCAGGGGGGGAGGGCACAGAGATGAGTGAGAGACACCCTGCTTGGAGAAGCTTCCAGCACAGCTAGGGAAGGAGAGAGAGAAAGGCATGGACAGAAGTCTCCCCGTTTGGCCCTCCCTCCTCTTCCTTCCTTCACATTCCCGGGCTCCTCACCTGCGAACGTCCTCATTTTTTTCTGCTATAAAGGAACAATACACTCCTATTAAAATGCCAGGCACAGTATCTTGAGAAGTGTTTATATTTCCTAAGAAAGTAATAGGCAGCAGATGTTTAACCTCAGAGTGAACGGGAGCGTGGCAGGCACGGTGCCCCCGGGTGGAGGTGAGGCGCTGCAACTGTAACACAGCAGAAGATGAAAGAAACTTGTTTTTAAACACGTATGTACATGCACCTTACTGATGATATTTCTTAACCTTTATGGATTTCCTTTTCGAATAAATTCACCCTTTTAGAAAGGGTCAGGCATGCAGACTTCACCAGCGAAGGTTGAGGACAGGGAGAAGTCTAGAGGAAAAGAACAAAGGAGAGTCTCGGGGGCGGCTTATGTAACTGACTGAGGCAGAGGCTTCCATAGCATAAGACGACACTGGGGGTCTTGGGAGAGAAGTGAAAATCCATAAATCAGAGAGCTGGTGATGGACCTACAGACCGGACACCTAGCCTGGTATCCATTCTACCCTCTATCCTGTGGATGTGGGTCACTGTGCAGGCAGGCCCTGCTCAGCGAAAATCCATGCTGGACCCCGTCCCCTGGGCAGGAAGGAGAACCTCGAGGCCAGGCAATGTCCAAAGGTCGTGGTCCCCCTGAACGGCAGGCAAACCCTTGGAGGGCCTGGTCAGCCAGCCCTTCTCCTCAGGCCCCAGTCTCCCGGGGTCTTGCCAGCAGCAAGCCCTGCCGGTGCCCTTGGCGTGGGACGGGCTGTTCTTTAGGGAACAGGGACATTAGTAGCTTGAGTATTTCCTGCAAAGAGCCTGAGGCTTTTTTTTACTGAGTGGATCAGTAAAAGTTGATTCAGAGTTGATTTCTGGATTTCGTTATGACCCCAAGGGTCCTCAGGGGAGCTCCTCAAGGCCACTCTGTAGCTCTGACGTCTGCCTTACATTTGGAGCACACCATTCACACACACACGTGTGTATACACAAGAGACCAGACCTCCCAGTGGGTGGAAATGAAGCCCACAGTACGTGACGTCAAGTCCAGTTTACAAATGTGGATGGCCTGCTGGTGCCTTGCCTCCCAGTCACACTACCTGAGATCCAAAGGTCGGCATCCCTTGCTCGGGCCAATGGCCCTCTGTGGTCACTGACACCCTGGGTTAGGACCCAAAAGAAGGAAACATTTTTTCCAGAAAGATGTATCAAGGCACAGCATCACACAAAGTTCTGCTTCAAAGACACAACGCTTCAGCACAAGGAATAACTATTTGAAAAAAACCTTTAGGCAGCAGATGTTTAACCTCAGAGTGAACGGGAGCGTGGCAGGCACGGTGCCCCCGGGTGGAGGTGAGGCGCTGCAACTGTAACACAGCAGAAGATGAAAGAAACTTGTTTTTAAACACGTATGTACATGCACCTTACTGATGATATTTCTTAACCTTTATGGATTTCCTTTTCGAATAAATTCACCCTTTTAGAAAGGGTCAGGCATGCAGACTTCACCAGCGAAGGTTGAGGACAGGGAGAAGTCTAGAGGAAAAGAACAAAGGAGAGTCTCGGGGGCGGCTTATGTAACTGACTGAGGCAGAGGCTTCCATAGCATAAGACGACACTGGGGGTCTTGGGAGAGAAGTGAAAATCCATAAATCAGAGAGCTGGTGATGGACCTACAGACCGGACACCTAGCCTGGTATCCATTCTACCCTCTATCCTGTGGATGTGGGTCACTGTGCAGGCAGGCCCTGCTCAGCGAAAATCCATGCTGGACCCCGTCCCCTGGGCAGGAAGGAGAACCTCGAGGCCAGGCAATGTCCAAAGGTCGTGGTCCCCCTGAACGGCAGGCAAACCCTTGGAGGCCTGGTCAGCCAGCCCTTCTCCTCAGGCCCCAGTCTCCCGGGGTCTTGCCAGCAGCAAGCCCTGCCGGTGCCCTTGGCGTGGGACGGGCTGTTCTTTAGGGAACAGGGACATTAGTAGCTTGAGTATTTCCTGCAAAGAGCCTGAGGCTTTTTTTTACTGAGTGGATCAGTAAAAGTTGATTCAGAGTTGATTTCTGGATTTCGTTATGACCCCAAGGGTCCTCAGGGGAGCTCCTCAAGGCCACTCTGTAGCTCTGACGTCTGCCTTACATTTGGAGCACACCATTCACACACACACGTGTGTATACACAAGAGACCAGACCTCCCAGTGGGTGGAAATGAAGCCCACAGTACGTGACGTCAAGTCCAGTTTACAAATGTGGATGGCCTGCTGGTGCCTTGCCTCCCAGTCACACTACCTGAGATCCAAAGGTCGGCATCCCTTGCTCGGGCCAATGGCCCTCTGTGGTCACTGACACCCTGGGTTAGGACCCAAAAGAAGGAAACATTTTTTTTCCTAGAAAGATGTATCAAGGCACAGCATCACACAAAGTTCTGCTTCAAAGACACAACGCTTCAGCACAAGGAATAAAGCCTGAGGTCTTCTCCACCTGCTCTGGCCCAGCACAGGGACAAGGTCCAATTGTACTCAACCTGTGACACTACAGATTCTAAGTGGAGATGTGGCCAGAGGACACACACCCAGCCTGCCCCTCTGCCCACCTCTGGCTTCACTTCTGCCCTGGAGACGTTCTGTTTTTGTTCTTCAGATATCTGCACAGGGTGGAATTCACTGATGGGTCCCACAAAATAGGCTTAGGGAGATGCCATGCCACAGACCTTAGCCAGGTCGGCATCAAATGCACGGAATGGAATTTACAACCTACAATTATCTGTAACATTGTTCTCAGGGTGGGCAGGTAGAGAAGGAACAAAAAAAAAAAAGGAAAAAGCTAAGAGAAGGAAATACAATTTCACATTCATTTATGATTTATCTATTTCTTCCCTGCAGCTGCAGGATGGCCTGGCTGTGCGAGGCTGCAGGCCACGGAGCTGCAAACAGCGTGGGCAGCGTTAACCCCTCCTGTGCTGGCTGCCTCCAGCCTCACACTGCTGCTACCCAGACTGGCATATGGCTGATCTCAGCAACTGGGTGGGACATCCCAGGCCTCCTGGGGCATGCAGGTGGGCTCATCTGACTCAGACAGACCCTCCAGTCCCTGGCCAGACAAAATTCTCTGGAGCCCAAAGGAACAGGGTTGAAATCTGTGCCCCTTCTATTTCTGCCACTTTCTCCTCTATCCAGTGCCTTCCCTTTGAAATGTGGTAAGGCCTGAAGGGAGGCAAGACAGCAGTGTGAAGGAGCCTCTCAGAAAGGTCAGTTTCCATGTTAGTGAGGCGGGGCGGCGGGGCCAATCAAATGCTCTGCGGCCACCGATGTTGCTGGCCCTGCTGGGCTTTGTCTACAAAGGCACCCTCAGCATCTCAAATCTGCGCTGCCCCACACAGTTTAGAAAAGCCCTTCCTCAGATATGTCCCCATTCGATCTGCTCCTGCCATTTAATCAAGGATCCTTTGACTTCCAGAAGAAAAGGGGGCACGGCGACCTTGGAAGGAGTGGACAAGGCCATTAATCAAGGCACAGCATCACACAAAGTTCTGCTTCAAAGACACAACGCTTCAGCACAAGGAATAAAGCCTGAGGTCTTCTCCACCTGCTCTGGCCCAGCACAGGGACAAGGTCCAATTGTACTCAACCTGTGACACTACAGATTCTAAGTGGAGATGTGGCCAGAGGACACACACCCAGCCTGCCCCTCTGCCCACCTCTGGCTTCACTTCTGCCCTGGAGACGTTCTGTTTTTGTTCTTCAGATATCTGCACAGGGTGGAATTCACTGATGGGTCCCACAAAATAGGCTTAGGGAGATGCCATGCCACAGACCTTAGCCAGGTCGGCATCAAATGCACGGAATGGAATTTACAACCTACAATTATCTGTAACATTGTTCTCAGGGTGGGCAGGTAGAGAAGGAACAAAAAAAAAAAAGGAAAAAGCTAAGAGAAGGAAATACAATTTCACATTCATTTATGATTTATCTATTTCTTCCCTGCAGCTGCAGGATGGCCTGGCTGTGCGAGGCTGCAGGCCACGGAGCTGCAAACAGCGTGGGCAGCGTTAACCCCTCCTGTGCTGGCTGCCTCCAGCCTCACACTGCTGCTACCCAGACTGGCATATGGCTGATCTCAGCAACTGGGTGGGACATCCCAGGCCTCCTGGGGCATGCAGGTGGGCTCATCTGACTCAGACAGACCCTCCAGTCCCTGGCCAGACAAAATTCTCTGGAGCCCAAAGGAACAGGGTTGAAATCTGTGCCCCTTCTATTTCTGCCACTTTCTCCTCTATCCAGTGCCTTCCCTTTGAAATGTGGTAAGGCCTGAAGGGAGGCAAGACAGCAGTGTGAAGGAGCCTCTCAGAAAGGTCAGTTTCCATGTTAGTGAGGCGGGGCGGCGGGGCCAATCAAATGCTCTGCGGCCACCGATGTTGCTGGCCCTGCTGGGCTTTGTCTACAAAGGCACCCTCAGCATCTCAAATCTGCGCTGCCCCACACAGTTTAGAAAAGCCCTTCCTCAGATATGTCCCCATTCGATCTGCTCCTGCCATTTAATCAAGGATCCTTTGACTTCCAGAAGAAAAGGGGGCACGGCGACCTTGGAAGGAGTGGACAAGGCCATTAATCAATGGTTTCGGCAAGCCAGCGAGGGGAGGCCCTTCAAACAGCTGAACATCCGATTCCAATTAGTACACGAGACCGCGTCCCAGGATGAAGGAGCTAATGCCCGTGGCAATGGACAAAAGCAACACAGGGAAAATGCATTCACGTGGTCTGGGCTTCGACAAGCATCCATCTATCTATATGTTCAGCTGAGCGCCCCCATCCCATGCGGCATGGCGAACAGTCATTGTTTAAAAATGTCACGATAATAATCAGCTTTTGCGGCAAAGAGATGAAAAATGTATTGCAAGATCAAAGGGATGATATTGTCTTCCTGCAAGACTACACATTCCTCCCAGAGAAAGGCTAATCTGATGTCCTCAGAGAGGAAATAGGTAAACATTTTCAACATTATCGCCACCTGCGTTCCATTTCTTTGGGCCTGCTCAAGAAAAAACAGTTATTTATGTATAAATAGAAAAGAATGATTTTTGTCCTTAAGAAAATAATAAAGCGAGCCTTGAAATCTCTGTTTTGGGTTTTACGATCTATGTCAGTATATCTGGGAAGCAACATGGATGTGTCCCCCAACCTTCTGGGGGAAGAGAGAGCCACAGCCCTCCCATTTCTGCTGCGTCTGCACCCCAGTCGGAGTTGAGTCTTGGAATTGGCCGTGGTCGTGCCCTGCTGCGCACAGTTCACAAAGGGAGAAACTCTCTCCAGATGGCAGCTCCAGACAGGTGCCTTGGGGCTGGAATGTCTGCCTCTTCACACCCGGTAAGACTCTGGCCTGAGTCTGACCCCAGCTGTGAACTGGGGATGACCCAGCCTCAGGGCATGTCCCAGATGATGGGCAGCTGCTGGCCCTTATGAGGACCTCACAGACCGTCCTTACCAGAAGCAGGACTGTTATTAAACACAAGATAGGGTGATGGAGGCGAGAGTCCAGAGCTTTGTCTAAAGGCACCCTCAGCATCTCAAATCTGCGCTGCCCCACACAGTTTAGAAAAGCCCTTCCTCAGATATGTCCCCATTCGATCTGCTCCTGCCATTTAATCAAGGATCCTTTGACTTCCAGAAGAAAAGGGGGCACGGCGACCTTGGAAGGAGTGGACAAGGCCATTAATCAATGGTTTCGGCAAGCCAGCGAGGGGAGGCCCTTCAAACAGCTGAACATCCGATTCCAATTAGTACACGAGACCGCGTCCCAGGATGAAGGAGCTAATGCCCGTGGCAATGGACAAAAGCAACACAGGGAAAATGCATTCACGTGGTCTGGGCTTCGACAAGCATCCATCTATCTATATGTTCAGCTGAGCGCCCCCATCCCATGCGGCATGGCGAACAGTCATTGTTTAAAAATGTCACGATAATAATCAGCTTTTGCGGCAAAGAGATGAAAAATGTATTGCAAGATCAAAGGGATGATATTGTCTTCCTGCAAGACTACACATTCCTCCCAGAGAAAGGCTAATCTGATGTCCTCAGAGAGGAAATAGGTAAACATTTTCAACATTATCGCCACCTGCGTTCCATTTCTTTGGGCCTGCTCAAGAAAAAACAGTTATTTATGTATAAATAGAAAAGAATGATTTTTGTCCTTAAGAAAATAATAAAGCGAGCCTTGAAATCTCTGTTTTGGGTTTTACGATCTATGTCAGTATATCTGGGAAGCAACATGGATGTGTCCCCCAACCTTCTGGGGGAAGAGAGAGCCACAGCCCTCCCATTTCTGCTGCGTCTGCACCCCAGTCGGAGTTGAGTCTTGGAATTGGCCGTGGTCGTGCCCTGCTGCGCACAGTTCACAAAGGGAGAAACTCTCTCCAGATGGCAGCTCCAGACAGGTGCCTTGGGGCTGGAATGTCTGCCTCTTCACACCCGGTAAGACTCTGGCCTGAGTCTGACCCCAGCTGTGAACTGGGGATGACCCAGCCTCAGGGGCATGTCCCAGATGATGGGCAGCTGCTGGCCCTTATGAGGACCTCACAGACCGTCCTTACCAGAAGCAGGACTGTTATTAAACACAAGATAGGGTGATGGAGGCGAGAGTCCAGAGCATTGAGACCTGCCTCTTTTTAGATGATTTCAGCAGGTGTTTCATTGAACAACCTGCTGCGTGCTCAGGCCTTGCAAGCCTTCTGGGAATGACATGGAATGGCCCGACGAGTGCTGGGCCAGCAGCGGATGGACGACAGACACACACACTGCCACATTTTAGCGGGGCTGGCGGGGAGGGCCAGAGGGGAAAAGGGGGGTGTCCCAGCTTCTCTTGCCTTGAAAGGGGGCTGCTGCTGACAGACAGCTCTGGCCTCGGCTTCTCTAAGGGGTCGGGGGGGCATTGTCATCTGCCCCTGACCTGACAGATCCATGGGCTAAACTCCAGCTAGCAGCCTTCCAGAAATGGAGGGGATTTCACTGTTTTCTCAGGTTTCCTGGGGCCCGAGAGACTAACAGAAAGGGCGTGCATGTTAATTCTGAAGCTGAAAACAAGGAGCAAGGCAACCCCAACAAATGTTCCCAAGTCTTTTCCTATGACCCTGGACCTAGGGAAGGGGTGGGGAGCCCACCAGCAAGCACCCCACCAAGGGTCTGTACATGGAATGAATACCATCGCAGGAGCCACTCAATACTTGGGACCATCAAATGTAATTAACATTAGATCTCTGAATTCTAGATTTTACAGAAACACTTGTCTAGAATTTCAAGTATAAATTTAAAATTGTGTTAGCTTTAAAACATTGTTTTCCTTTGAGAAATCTATACACTTGAGTAAATTCAATCAATAGATATTATCTAACATCTGCTGAGGGGACTGTAGAAAACAAACAAAGTCCTTGTCCCTAAGCAACATAATCTCCCCCATGAGTTGGCTTGAATTGGCCGTGGTCGTGCCCTGCTGCGCACAGTTCACAAAGGAGAAACTCTCTCCAGATGGCAGCTCCAGACAGGTGCCTTGGGGCTGGAATGTCTGCCTCTTCACACCCGGTAAGACTCTGGCCTGAGTCTGACCCCAGCTGTGAACTGGGGATGACCCAGCCTCAGGGGCATGTCCCAGATGATGGGCAGCTGCTGGCCCTTATGAGGACCTCACAGACCGTCCTTACCAGAAGCAGGACTGTTATTAAACACAAGATAGGGTGATGGAGGCGAGAGTCCAGAGCATTGAGACCTGCCTCTTTTTAGATGATTTCAGCAGGTGTTTCATTGAACAACCTGCTGCGTGCTCAGGCCTTGCAAGCCTTCTGGGAATGACATGGAATGGCCCGACGAGTGCTGGGCCAGCAGCGGATGGACGACAGACACACACACTGCCACATTTTAGCGGGGGCTGGCGGGGAGGGCCAGAGGGAAAGGGAGGTGTCCCAGCTTCTCTTGCCTTGAAAGGGGGCTGCTGCTGACAGACAGCTCTGGCCTCGGCTTCTCTAAGGGGTCGGGGGGGCATTGTCATCTGCCCCTGACCTGACAGATCCATGGGCTAAACTCCAGCTAGCAGCCTTCCAGAAATGGAGGGGATTTCACTGTTTTCTCAGGTTTCCTGGGGCCCGAGAGACTAACAGAAAGGGCGTGCATGTTAATTCTGAAGCTGAAAACAAGGAGCAAGGCAACCCCAACAAATGTTCCCAAGTCTTTTCCTATGACCCTGGACCTAGGGAAGGGGTGGGGAGCCCACCAGCAAGCACCCCACCAAGGGTCTGTACATGGAATGAATACCATCGCAGGAGCCACTCAATACTTGGGACCATCAAATGTAATTAACATTAGATCTCTGAATTCTAGATTTTACAGAAACACTTGTCTAGAATTTCAAGTATAAATTTAAAATTGTGTTAGCTTTAAAACATTGTTTTCCTTTGAGAAATCTATACACTTGAGTAAATTCAATCAATAGATATTATCTAACATCTGCTGAGGGGACTGTAGAAAACAAACAAAGTCCTTGTCCCTAAGCAACATAATCTGAGGCTGTGGGTCAGACAGAAGAGGGAAGAGATACGTGAGTTCCCAGTATCTGAGGCCGCCTGTCAGACAGAAGGAGCGGTGAGGCCACGAGGGGCCATGGCTGCCTGAAGGCCAGCCTAGGCTCTGAGTTATGAGGTTTCTGGTGTTTGTTTCTTGTCTTACCCTGATGGGCTCCAGGGCCATGCACACTTGGTGACTGAGCTCTGCATGTGGATGACCACCTCCCCTTTCCTACATCAAGGACCCACTCCCTCCCCATCATGGAGAAGGTTCTCTACCACAGTGCCCTTGCCAACCAGGTGGCAACAAAGCTGCAGGGGGTGACAGCGCCCCCTGGTGTGGAGCTCTGCCAGCTCCTGTGGGCTTTCAGTGGCACAGCCTGGCACCCCCACGCAGCCTCAGTTCTGCTCTCCTGCTATTTCCAGCTCTGTTACTTTCACCTTGCTGTTCTTTCTCACAGGAACACCCGTTTCTTCTCTCTGCACCCTGTCTGTAAGCTCCACAATGCTATTTTGAGAGAATAGCAGTCCTAGCCCCATCTTTATTTAACAAAGAAGTGGTACTGGCTCATTCGTGTCTGAGTCTGTCATCCACCAGGCTCCCCTGTCCATGGGATTCTCCAGGAAAGAATACAGCGGTAGGTAGCCACTTCCTATTCCAGGGATCTTCCTGATCCTGGGATTGAACCCTCATCTCCTGCATTACAGGCAGATTCTTTACCATCTGGGCCACCAGGGAAGCGCCTTAATAAAGAAGGAACAGAACCTATTTTATAATGAAATGGGGAAAACAGACATCCAGTGGGGCTCAACACAACTTGGAAGATGCTGAATGTGTGTGGTAGTCTCTTTGGAAACCTCTTACAGGCCTTCTTGAGCAGCTCAGGGCTGGACTAGGCTCTAGTCTCACTGGCTGTGTGACCTCAGCTAAGTTCCTCACTCGCTGAACCTTAGTTTCCTCATTTGACAAATGAGGCTTGAACTCAACTATCACTCAAATTCTACCAGCGCTTCCTTCTCATTATACCAATGGGGGTGGGGGGAACAATTTTCTCTTTGATGTTACTGTTTTACTTGTAACACTGGGGTCCTTAACAATAACCAAGTATGTATGGCATTGTTAGCTACATTAAGGCTTAACATTTTGGAGACTTGTCTAGAAATCGCCCTCCATCCTGGGGAATATGACTGTGGGGAAAAATGCGTGGTCGTTTTCAAAGGTCCAAACGCCACGGCCTCACAGCAGACACCAGACTGCTGGGAACAAAACTCTCATGTCTTACCCTGATGGGCTCCAGGGCCATGCACACTTGGTGACTGAGCTCTGCATGTGGATGACCACCTCCCCTTTCCTACATCAAGGACCCACTCCCTCCCCATCATGGAGAAGGTTCTCTACCACAGTGCCCTTGCCAACCAGGTGGCAACAAAGCTGCAGGGGGTGACAGCGCCCCCTGGTGTGGAGCTCTGCCAGCTCCTGTGGGCTTTCAGTGGCACAGCCTGGCACCCCCACGCAGCCTCAGTTCTGCTCTCCTGCTATTTCCAGCTCTGTTACTTTCACCTTGCTGTTCTTTCTCACAGGAACACCCGTTTCTTCTCTCTGCACCCTGTCTGTAAGCTCCACAATGCTATTTTGAGAGAATAGCAGTCCTAGCCCCATCTTTATTTAACAAAGAAGTGGTACTGGCTCATTCGTGTCTGAGTCTGTCATCCACCAGGCTCCCCTGTCCATGGGATTCTCCAGGAAAGAATACAGCGGTAGGTAGCCACTTCCTATTCCAGGGATCTTCCTGATCCTGGGATTGAACCCTCATCTCCTGCATTACAGGCAGATTCTTTACCATCTGGGCCACCAGGGAAGCGCCTTAATAAAGAAGGAACAGAACCTATTTTATAATGAAATGGGGAAAACAGACATCCAGTGGGGCTCAACACAACTTGGAAGATGCTGAATGTGTGTGGTAGTCTCTTTGGAAACCTCTTACAGGCCTTCTTGAGCAGCTCAGGGCTGGACTAGGCTCTAGTCTCACTGGCTGTGTGACCTCAGCTAAGTTCCTCACTCGCTGAACCTTAGTTTCCTCATTTGACAAATGAGGCTTGAACTCAACTATCACTCAAATTCTACCAGCGCTTCCTTCTCATTATACCAATGGGGGTGGGGGGAACAATTTTCTCTTTGATGTTACTGTTTTACTTGTAACACTGGGGTCCTTAACAATAACCAAGTATGTATGGCATTGTTAGCTACATTAAGGCTTAACATTTTGGAGACTTGTCTAGAAATCGCCCTCCATCCTGGGGAATATGACTGTGGGGAAAAATGCATTTTCGTTTTCAAAGGTCCAAACGCCACGGCCTCACAGCAGACACCAGACTGCTGGGAACAAAACTCTCATGTGAATTGTGGACTGCTTGCAAAATCACTTACTCAAATTTCATCTGTCGACACTGCTCTGCTATTAAAATTTCCAATCGAAAGGGAAAATGCCATAACTAGTGTGGGTTTCAATCCCGGGTCTCAATATTGGGACCTGCCATCCATCCTCCTCTGTCACAACAGACTGATTGCCTTCAGAAGTGGTTCTTCAAGAATAACGGGTGATTCTCACATTCTCAGCAGTTTGGTCTCTTGCAAGAGACCTAATTCAATTCCTAAGCAGTTTACTGGGGCGTTTACAAATTTCCTGTCCCATCTCCCAACTCCACAGTGTAATCTCCCAGTTTTTGCTTACCAATGTTTGCTGCGGCAAATCTGTCCTTGAAACATCTTGGGATGAATGCATATTTGATTTTCTCCCCTGAATCAAAAACATTTCCAAGTTTCCAAAGAAATTCTACAGCAGTTGCGGCTACAGGCTCTGGGTGACAGACGACAGATCTGGGAGCTCGCAGATGTCATATTACTGCCCTTGGAGATGGGCGGGCACTCAACCCTGTTCACTAGGATGCTCGTCCTATCTAAGCATTTTATAACATTCAGATGATTTACTATGCCATCTGATCAGCCTGAGTAAAAAAAAAGTCTCATACATTTTCTTCATCAAATGACCTGGGGTGTTCAAATAAGGAAATAATTACACATTCTCACAACCACACCTCAGAACATTCCAGTTCTCAAGGAGAATGAAGAAAGACCTAGGTCTTTGCCAGTTCAGAGGGAGAGTCCTGCACAGCACATAACCCTCAGCCAGCCACCATATGAGTAGCTGATGGTTTGGGGCAATAAGAGGGGTATCTGCTTTCACCATGAGTCATTCACAGGTGTCATCCAAGAAGGGGATGAGTCAAATTCTACCAGCGCTTCCTTCTCATTATACCAATGGGGGTGGGGGGAACAATTTTCTCTTTGATGTTACTGTTTTACTTGTAACACTGGGGTCCTTAACAATAACCAAGTATGTATGGCATTGTTAGCTACATTAAGGCTTAACATTTTGGAGACTTGTCTAGAAATCGCCCTCCATCCTGGGGAATATGACTGTGGGGAAAAATGCATTTTCGTTTTCAAAGGTCCAAACGCCACGGCCTCACAGCAGACACCAGACTGCTGGGAACAAAACTCTCATGTGAATTGTGGACTGCTTGCAAAATCACTTACTCAAATTTCATCTGTCGACACTGCTCTGCTATTAAAATTTCCAATCGAAAGGGAAAATGCCATAACTAGTGTGGGTTTCAATCCCGGGTCTCAATATTGGGACCTGCCATCCATCCTCCTCTGTCACAACAGACTGATTGCCTTCAGAAGTGGTTCTTCAAGAATAACGGGTGATTCTCACATTCTCAGCAGTTTGGTCTCTTGCAAGAGACCTAATTCAATTCCTAAGCAGTTTACTGGGGCGTTTACAAATTTCCTGTCCCATCTCCCAACTCCACAGTGTAATCTCCCAGTTTTTGCTTACCAATGTTTGCTGCGGCAAATCTGTCCTTGAAACATCTTGGGATGAATGCATATTTGATTTTCTCCCCTGAATCAAAAACATTTCCAAGTTTCCAAAGAAATTCTACAGCAGTTGCGGCTACAGGCTCTGGGTGACAGACGACAGATCTGGGAGCTCGCAGATGTCATATTACTGCCCTTGGAGATGGGCGGGCACTCAACCCTGTTCACTAGGATGCTCGTCCTATCTAAGCATTTTATAACATTCAGATGATTTACTATGCCATCTGATCAGCCTGAGTAAAAAAAAAGTCTCATACATTTTCTTCATCAAATGACCTGGGGTGTTCAAATAAGGAAATAATTACACATTCTCACAACCACACCTCAGAACATTCCAGTTCTCAAGGAGAATGAAGAAAGACCTAGGTCTTTGCCAGTTCAGAGGGAGAGTCCTGCACAGCACATAACCCTCAGCCAGCCACCATATGAGTAGCTGATGGTTTGGGGCAATAAGAGGGGTATCTGCTTTCACCATGAGTCATTCACAGGTGTCATCCAAGAAGGGGATGGTGAGCATGAAGAAACAGACGTGGCTCCTCACCGCCACCACCTCACTGGGGCCAGACAACCAGCGATGTCTACCCCTATGACATCCCTTCGTGTCCCTGAGGCTCTGGTGGCAGATGGAACCATCTCACAGTGAAAGCTGAACAGGTGAGGGGCTGACCGGGTGCTCACACATAGGCCCGGTGCACACAATCCCAAGCGACAAGGCCTGGGACCTTGCCACTTGCTTCTCCCCAGCACTCTAGAGGGTCCCCTGTAAAGCACTATACTTTATCCTTAGCTGCCAGGGCTCACCTTCCCTCCCTCCCTACTTATCTTCTAGTTTATGAACACTCTGCTCTGCAGCTCAGAATTCCATTCACCTCAAGTGGTCTCCAGGTAGCACGTGTGAGAATGGGATGGTTGACTCTCTAACTTCCTTTACACTCCAAATGATTCAAGGCATTCATGAAACCCCAATTCCATGCCAAGGACTGGCTCAGTTCAGTTGCTCAGTCTGGCTGACTCTTTGCGACCTCATGGACTGCAGCACGCCAGGCTTCCCTGTCCTTCACCACCTCCCGGAGCTTGCTCAAGCTCACGTCCATTGAGTCAGTGATGCCACCCAACCATCTGGTCCTCTGTCATTCCCTTCTCCTCCTGCCTTCTCTTTTTCGCAGCATCAAGAGAAACACAGAGAGACTGGCTTTTCCAATGAGATTGGCTCAGAAAGGGGCAATATGTCCTACCCCAGCTGATGAAGTGTGAGGGTCCATCTTCCAGGTACTGAAGGAAGATTAAGAGACAGTTTTTTTCCTCCATGGACACTGAGATGCTGAGGTGTAACTCCTGCAGGGGCAGACATGTATCAGAGCCAGGTCCTCAGGGATGAAGGGGGGAGGAGCCAGGGCCTTGATGACATCACTGATGCTTGGAGCCTAGGGTCGCCCTTCCCAGAGAGAGGGGTGAAAACAATCTTTCTGAGTGCTCAAGCCACCCTGAGTGGGACTGTCTGTAACCTGGGACAGCAGGGAGTCAGGGACAGCAGACACACCCAAGGAGTCTTTGTTCTCCCGGAGCGCACAAGCCAACAGGGTCTGGCCTTCCCTTCTTTCCAGAGCCTGGCTGAGGAAGCCACATGAGTTTCCTTCTAGATCTCAGGAATTAAACCATCTTTACCATGTACGGAGCACCTACAAGAACTCGCCACAGCCAGCGGCCACTCAAGCATCCTTAGAAGCCACGTGCTGGGCCTCATGTGTCAGCCTCCGCCCTGTGAGACCTGGTGACAAAGGCGTGATCACATCTAAGTCAGGCTACTTTGAATCCTCTTCTCCACCTGGCCCTGGCCGTGGCCTGTGGAGCCCAGTTTTAGGAAGAAAATCCTACTAAAACAGTACATCCAGAAACGCCCAACTCTTGATATTCTTTCAAGCTCCTGTCCCTCCACGCCCCTGATACCTAAGCAAGGGCCTCACAGTAATTTCCCATGCCCCCTCACTCAGCCAGCTGCCTATAAACCCCTGCCTATCACTGTTGATTTGGAGCTGAGGCAAATCTCTACTCTGCTGCAACAATCTTTTTACAAAGTTTTTTCTTTAATGTTATATATTTTCCTTTTTTCTCTTCTTTGCTCTTCTTTTTTACTTTATTAAATTGAAGGATACTTGATACACGTTGTGTAAGTTACAGGTGTATAATATAGTGATGCCACCCAACCATCTGGTCCTCTGTCATTCCCTTCTCCTCCTGCCTTCTCTTTTTCGCAGCATCAAGAGAAACACAGAGAGACTGGCTTTTCCAATGAGATTGGCTCAGAAAGGGGCAATATGTCCTACCCCAGCTGATGAAGTGTGAGGGTCCATCTTCCAGGTACTGAAGGAAGATTAAGAGACAGTTTTTTTCCTCCATGGACACTGAGATGCTGAGGTGTAACTCCTGCAGGGGCAGACATGTATCAGAGCCAGGTCCTCAGGGATGAAGGGGGGAGGAGCCAGGGCCTTGATGACATCACTGATGCTTGGAGCCTAGGGTCGCCCTTCCCAGAGAGAGGGGTGAAAACAATCTTTCTGAGTGCTCAAGCCACCCTGAGTGGGACTGTCTGTAACCTGGGACAGCAGGGAGTCAGGGACAGCAGACACACCCAAGGGAGTCTTTGTTCTCCCGGAGCGCACAAGCCAACAGGGTCTGGCCTTCCCTTCTTTCCAGAGCCTGGCTGAGGAAGCCACATGAGTTTCCTTCTAGATCTCAGGAATTAAACCATCTTTACCATGTACGGAGCACCTACAAGAACTCGCCACAGCCAGCGGCCACTCAAGCATCCTTAGAAGCCACGTGCTGGGCCTCATGTGTCAGCCTCCGCCCTGTGAGACCTGGTGACAAAGGCGTGATCACATCTAAGTCAGGCTACTTTGAATCCTCTTCTCCACCTGGCCCTGGCCGTGGCCTGTGGAGCCCAGTTTTAGGAAGAAAATCCTACTAAAACAGTACATCCAGAAACGCCCAACTCTTGATATTCTTTCAAGCTCCTGTCCCTCCACGCCCCTGATACCTAAGCAAGGGCCTCACAGTAATTTCCCATGCCCCCTCACTCAGCCAGCTGCCTATAAACCCCTGCCTATCACTGTTGATTTGGAGCTGAGGCAAATCTCTACTCTGCTGCAACAATCTTTTTACAAAGTTTTTTCTTTAATGTTATATATTTTCCTTTTTTCTCTTCTTTGCTCTTCTTTTTTACTTTATTAAATTGAAGGATACTTGATACACGTTGTGTAAGTTACAGGTGTATAATATAGTGATTCACAATTTTTAAAGTTATGCTCCATTTATAGTCCTTATAAAATATTGGCTTTCTTCTGTGTTATATAAATCTTTGTCGCTTATTTTATCCCTGATCATCTGTACCTCTTAATCGCCTACCCTCACTGCACTCCCTGCTTTCCTCTCTCCACTGGCAGCCATGAGTCTGTACGTTTTATCTGTGAATCTGTTTCTTTTTTGTTATATTCAGTAGTTTGTTGTAGTTTTCAGACTCCACATATAAGTGATTTCACACATATCTGCCTTGCTCTGTCTGAGTTATTTCACATAGCATAATACTCTCCAAGTCCATCCACGTGGTTGCAAGTGGCAGATTTCATTCTTTTTAATGGTTGAGTAGTACTTCTATGTGTGTGGATCAAAAGTCTTAAATAAAACCTTCCTTGCTTCTAGAATGGTTTCTCCTGACACTACCTACCATCCCTCTCTAGCGTTCTATGCTTTGCTTTCAGATGGTCCAGGCCCAGGCACCAATGCTCAGGAAAAGACCAGCTACACCCAAGGTACCACCTCCTCTCCCACCTCGTCCCAGCACCTCAGCCTCACTGGTACAAAATCATCACATCACGAAGGGACAGAGCTTTCCACACTACAAGGAGGATAAAGGTTTAGCACAAATATCCTGTGTCTGAGAGTTTGACTTCATACACACCAAGGTTGTAAACAGTGGACACCTTTTCCTGAGAGCAAATGATACTAACAGTTAACAGAATGAATACTAACTGCCCACAAGGCTAAACAAATTAGGACGTTGAGCATCTGAAAGCAGGTAAGAGGCCGGAAAGGACCCAAAAGGCAGGTGGAGGTTGACAAGGCAAGGATTTTACCTGTTTTACCAACTTGCTGCAGGAGATGCCCCAGTCCTTCCTGTACCAAACAGTACCCCCACGTCTGTACTGAGTCTCCATTTTAAATTCAGTTCGCTGGGTTCCTCATGGGACAGACGTGGAATGGGGAATGTGAGCTCAGTGACATGCTGTAACCGCCGCAAGTCTCGAGGTCCTCCCTAGAGGTCCTCCCCAGAAACTCTGCTTCTGGCACAGCTTGCTCGCATCAGGGACGTTCAAGCACCTTCCCTCCCCATCAGCACAGCACAGGCGGAGCCCACCTCTGAGCCTCCGCTCCGGAACAGCCCAAGTTCCCGACTTCAAGGCTGCTGCAATTTCCCACGGACAATCCATCCTTCCCTAGATGGACTTCACATGTAAGGCTTTCTATTTAAATAATGAGAAAGACAGCCCCACCCCTATCACCCAAGAGCCTAAAAAAGAAACCATAATCAAGCTGAGACTGTCCAAGTGGTGCAAAAGAGACCACACTCTCACTCACAAGAGAAAAAAATCACTCATTGTAGTTTTGGAGCAGAGTGTCACCAGCCTGGTGAGTAAGTTCTTTGGGCTGCTGTCGCGGAAGCACGGGGGACCTGCCCTGCCCTCCTTCTGCCCAGAAGCCTCCCTCCCCTCAGGGCGACTATGACTCAGTTCCCCAAAACGGAGAGCAGCTGAGGTAAGGGAGCAGCGGGGCAAGCCTGGTACTTCCAGGCCAGTAGCCAGGGCAAAGGTTACCCCAATGGCAGGGTTTGACGGGGTAGTTTCTCAAAGGTGGAGTGAAAGAAGGCCATTTTCTTATGTTTCATGCTTTTCCTAAGAAACACTGCTGAGTGAACAAGTAAGTTAAATCAAAACTTTCCAGGGCCCGCCTTCACCTATAGGCATTTCCCTGCCCCAGTGAAAGGCCCACTGCTGCAGGGCATTTGGGTCTCCCACTGCCAGTCCCTGACAGGTGTCACCATGCCTCTGGTCTCTACTCTGCCTGCTCCCCGATGCCCATCATTGCCTCCGGCAAGAGCCACCCCTCCACTTCCCACACACCTGTCAAAGTCAGGCTCCATTCTGGTTGCCTCCCAAACATGTTCCTATGTGGCTTAGCCCACATCTGTCTCCTCTGAGCGCTGTGAGGCCCCAGGACTGCACTACATGGACAAGGGGGCACCCTGTGCTGTCTGCAGTACTCCCCGTGACCTCCTGAGTGCTGCGTTCTCCCAATACATAGTGAACTTCCAGAGGACTGCCCCATGCCATATGTCCTGTGAGGGCCCCAAGGGTGCTGGGCACAGGGTGGGGTTCGGCGTGGGGAGCAGTGGGGATTTGGGAGAGGGCAAACTACAGTGGAGTCGCATCAGGGACGTTCAAGCACCTTCCCTCCCCATCAGCACAGCACAGGCGGAGCCCACCTCTGAGCCTCCGCTCCGGAACAGCCCAAGTTCCCGACTTCAAGGCTGCTGCAATTTCCCACGGACAATCCATCCTTCCCTAGATGGACTTCACATGTAAGGCTTTCTATTTAAATAATGAGAAAGACAGCCCCACCCCTATCACCCAAGAGCCTAAAAAAGAAACCATAATCAAGCTGAGACTGTCCAAGTGGTGCAAAAGAGACCACACTCTCACTCACAAGAGAAAAAAATCACTCATTGTAGTTTTGGAGCAGAGTGTCACCAGCCTGGTGAGTAAGTTCTTTGGGCTGCTGTCGCGGAAGCACGGGGGACCTGCCCTGCCCTCCTTCTGCCCAGAAGCCTCCCTCCCCTCAGGGCGACTATGACTCAGTTCCCCAAAACGGAGAGCAGCTGAGGTAAGGGAGCAGCGGGGCAAGCCTGGTACTTCCAGGCCAGTAGCCAGGGCAAAGGTTACCCCAATGGCAGGGTTTGACGGGGTAGTTTCTCAAAGGTGGAGTGAAAGAAGGCCATTTTCTTATGTTTCATGCTTTTCCTAAGAAACACTGCTGAGTGAACAAGTAAGTTAAATCAAAACTTTCCAGGGCCCGCCTTCACCTATAGGCATTTCCCTGCCCCAGTGAAAGGCCCACTGCTGCAGGGCATTTGGGTCTCCCACTGCCAGTCCCTGACAGGTGTCACCATGCCTCTGGTCTCTACTCTGCCTGCTCCCGCGATGCCCATCATTACCTCCGGCAAGAGCCACCCCTCCACTTCCCACACACCTGTCAAAGTCAGGCTCCATTCTGGTTGCCTCCCAAACATGTTCCTATGTGGCTTAGCCCACATCTGTCTCCTCTGAGCGCTGTGAGGCCCCAGGACTGCACTACATGGACAAGGGGGCACCCTGTGCTGTCTGCAGTACTCCCCGTGACCTCCTGAGTGCTGCGTTCTCCCCAATACATAGTGAACTTCCAGAGGACTGCCCCATGCCATATGTCCTGTGAGGGCCCCCAAGGGTGCTGGGCACAGGGTGGGGTTCGAGCGTGGGGAGCAGTGGGGATTTGGGAGAGGGGCAAACTAGCAGGGGTGGAGTCCGAGTTCCCAGGTGCCTGTGACCTAGAACCAGTCCACCCTGCTCTGGGAAGGAGACAGTGAGCCCACACCCACGGGGAGCCCAGGCAGTGGCCCTGGGGGTCGGGAAAGGTGCCATGGCTGCTCCAGGGAGCGTGTCATCTCCAGCTGGGCCTCTGCGTGGGGCAAGAGACACAGGCTCGGCTGTGTGACAGCCCAGTGGGAACGGAATGAACGACCATGCCTGTACTGAAGACGGGGAGGAAAAAAGCCTTACTGATGCATCTGACGGATCGGCACGCAGACAAGCATGATTCAAACACATTCTACCTGGGAAGTGGTAATTACATTGACGGTCAAAGATGCACGGTAGCTTTGAAGATGTGGGATCACTATGTGTTTCTGCAGAGGCAGGAGAAGCACATCAAAGAGAGGAGGCAGGGACTGCTGAACCTGTGGACGGGTTTCCAAGAGGCCAGATCTGGGGCCCGACAGAGGGAAGAGGATGTATGTGACTCAAGTCTCTGCCTGTTAAAATTCGTCTCCAGCTACCACCTGAATCTCTCAGGCTCTCATCCAAGCCTTCCCTTGCATAAGGGTCGCTGGGGGTGCTTGCTTAAAATGCCCATCCCAGACTCCCCCACCCCAGAGACTCTGATTCAGCAGGGCTGGGTGGGCCCCAGAAGCTGATCGGTAAGAAACCCTCCCAGGGACTGTGGTGCAGAAGGCCTGTGTCCTGGACTTGAGAGCCCTGTGAGTCCTGAGAACAGGGCAGACCTTCTGGCTACAGCCTCCTCTGTTTTTCCAACACATAGGCAAGGAGAATGTTACATGGATGGGTGTTTCCGTGTTTCAGGATCTTCCTGTCGGGGCGCAGAAGGAGGTGGTGAGCTTGTCCATGAGACTAGACCTCCATCCATCCCTACACCAACCCGGCTTGAGTGCTTCAGGGAGAGAGTAAGAGGGGCTTTGCTCAGTTTTTAGCTGTGGAGCAGGGAGAAAGGCTAACTCATGAACTTCCAGAGGACGATGCCATATGTCCTGTGAGGGCCCCAAGGGTGCTGGGCACAGGGTGGGGTTCGAGCGTGGGGAGCAGTGGGGATTTGGGAGAGGCAAACTAGCAGGGGTGGAGTCCGAGTTCCCAGGTGCCTGTGACCTAGAACCAGTCCACCCTGCTCTGGGAAGGAGACAGTGAGCCCACACCCACGGGGAGCCCAGGCAGTGGCCCTGGGGGTCGGGAAAGGTGCCATGGCTGCTCCAGGGAGCGTGTCATCTCCAGCTGGGCCTCTGCGTGGGGCAAGAGACACAGGCTCGGCTGTGTGACAGCCCAGTGGGAACGGAATGAACGACCATGCCTGTACTGAAGACGGGGAGGAAAAAAGCCTTACTGATGCATCTGACGGATCGGCACGCAGACAAGCATGATTCAAACACATTCTACCTGGGAAGTGGTAATTACATTGACGGTCAAAGATGCACGGTAGCTTTGAAGATGTGGGATCACTATGTGTTTCTGCAGAGGCAGGAGAAGCACATCAAAGAGAGGAGGCAGGGACTGCTGAACCTGTGGACGGGTTTCCAAGAGGCCAGATCTGGGGCCCGACAGAGGGAAGAGGATGTATGTGACTCAAGTCTCTGCCTGTTAAAATTCGTCTCCAGCTACCACCTGAATCTCTCAGGCTCTCATCCAAGCCTTCCCTTGCATAAGGGTCGCTGGGGGTGCTTGCTTAAAATGCCCATCCCAGACTCCCCCACCCCAGAGACTCTGATTCAGCAGGGCTGGGTGGGCCCCAGAAGCTGATCGGTAAGAAACCCTCCCAGGGACTGTGGTGCAGAAGGCCTGTGTCCTGGACTTGAGAGCCCTGTGAGTCCTGAGAACAGGGCAGACCTTCTGGCTACAGCCTCCTCTGTTTTTCCAACACATAGGCAAGGAGAATGTTACATGGATGGGTGTTTCCGTGTTTCAGGATCTTCCTGTCGGGGCGCAGAAGGAGGTGGTGAGCTTGTCCATGAGACTAGACCTCCATCCATCCCTACACCAACCCGGCTTGAGTGCTTCAGGGAGAGAGTAAGAGGGGCTTTGCTCAGTTTTTAGCTGTGGAGCAGGGAGAAAGGCTAACTCATGAACCCACTTGGTTCAGAGTGGAAGGAAATAGGACGTGCCCTCTCTCAAATAGCTGGCCCATTCTTTGAATAGATTTCTCACCACATGGAGTGGGTGGGGCCCCGTGGAGAATCAAGACCTGAATTGAAACAATCCATCTCTCTCTCTCTTCCCTTGTGTTAATCCTTGAGTTTGAGTCGGGCTGAGGTGGAAGAACTTGGGATGAGAGTGTTTACCAATACTCAGGGCTACTCATTAATCCCATCCATGCATCTACCCATATATCCATCCAGCATGTATTGAATTCTGAGTGATTGGTCTTTTGCCACACGCCAGGAGCAGAAGGTGAACAAGGCAAAGGCCCTGATTGCTCAGCACACAAACTGGTGAGAACAACAGAGAGACAAATGGATGCAACACAGCACAAATGTGAGAAAAGTCCAGGCCCAACACGGCTCGAGGGAGAAAGCACCTAACTCTTTCCACTGTGTTAGGAGAGCTTCACAAGGCAAGGATGCCAGGGCTGAACATGAGGAGTGGGGAGTGGTCTATGGTCGGAGTGCACACGTGTGTGTGTGTGGGGGGGGGCGGCACGCATATGAGCATCACACCCCACCAGGACAAAGGAAAAGCCCGGAGCAAAGCCAGGATGAATCCAGGTGATTTTCCAAGGCCTGCAGGCAGGCTGGGCCTCCAGCTTCCCCATGTTAAGGGTTTCCTGGTGGCCGATAAGAAACCACAAAGCTGTTGGTGTGTGCTCAGTCATGTCCAGCTCCTTACGACTGCATGGACTATAGTCCACCAGGTTCCTCTGCCCATAGAATTTTCCAGGCAAGAATACTGGAATGGGTTGCCATTTCCTGCTCCAGGGGATCTTCCCCAACCAGGGATCGAACCTGTGTCTCTTGTGTCTCCTGCACTGGCAAGAGGATTCTTTACCACTGCGCCACCTGGGAAGCCCCATAAAGCTGTTCCTGTCGGGCGCAGAAGGAGGTGGTGAGCTTGTCCATGAGACTAGACCTCCATCCATCCCTACACCAACCCGGCTTGAGTGCTTCAGGGAGAGAGTAAGAGGGGCTTTGCTCAGTTTTTAGCTGTGGAGCAGGGAGAAAGGCTAACTCATGAACCCACTTGGTTCAGAGTGGAAGGAAATAGGACGTGCCCTCTCTCAAATAGCTGGCCCATTCTTTGAATAGATTTCTCACCACATGGAGTGGGTGGGGCCCCGTGGAGAATCAAGACCTGAATTGAAACAATCCATCTCTCTCTCTCTTCCCTTGTGTTAATCCTTGAGTTTGAGTCGGGCTGAGGTGGAAGAACTTGGGATGAGAGTGTTTACCAATACTCAGGGCTACTCATTAATCCCATCCATGCATCTACCCATATATCCATCCAGCATGTATTGAATTCTGAGTGATTGGTCTTTTGCCACACGCCAGGAGCAGAAGGTGAACAAGGCAAAGGCCCTGATTGCTCAGCACACAAACTGGTGAGAACAACAGAGAGACAAATGGATGCAACACAGCACAAATGTGAGAAAAGTCCAGGCCCAACACGGCTCGAGGGAGAAAGCACCTAACTCTTTCCACTGTGTTAGGAGAGCTTCACAAGGCAAGGATGCCAGGGCTGAACATGAGGAGTGGGGAGTGGTCTATGGTCGGAGTGCACACGTGTGTGTGTGTGGGGGGGGGCGGCACGCATATGAGCATCACACCCCACCAGGACAAAGGAAAAGCCCGGAGCAAAGCCAGGATGAATCCAGGTGATTTTCCAAGGCCTGCAGGCAGGCTGGGCCTCCAGCTTCCCCATGTTAAGGGTTTCCTGGTGGCCGATAAGAAACCACAAAGCTGTTGGTGTGTGCTCAGTCATGTCCAGCTCCTTACGACTGCATGGACTATAGTCCACCAGGTTCCTCTGCCCATAGAATTTTCCAGGCAAGAATACTGGAATGGGTTGCCATTTCCTGCTCCAGGGGATCTTCCCCAACCAGGGATCGAACCTGTGTCTCTTGTGTCTCCTGCACTGGCAAGAGGATTCTTTACCACTGCGCCACCTGGGAAGCCCCATAAAGCTGTTCAAAAGGTGCTCAGAGGTGTTTGTGTGACTTGTGTTGCAGGCAGCCCCCTTGGTAGCCATGAGTGGGGCAGCTGGGAAGAAGGCCAGGAGCTCATTTGGCAGCGACTCTAGTGATCCTGCCACGAAGGGTGGGCCTGGGCCCAGCAGTGACGAGAGGAATGGGCAAGAAGACCCAGCATCCACAGCCCCCACTGCGGGGACCGGAGGGCAGGGGCAGGAGTCCACGATGGCTCCTGGGCCTCAGAAGGACCCTGAGTACAGAGCGAGACAGCCAGAGACTCCTGTGGTCCCACCCCAAGGGGCACCCTGCTTGCCCACACAGGTCCCGACCTCCGCAGTGCCGGGTTCCTTAGGCCTCCCCGGTGCCTGTCTGCTCAGACACCGCTGACTGTGAACTAAACACTCCTGAAACGTTCCTTACACACTGCAGACGTTTTTCTGCCCAGAAACACTCGGGCGGTTTAATTTGTTTTCTGAAATAACAAAAGCAATTAGACTAATTGCCTTCAGAATGGGGCACTCATAAGGAACAGCCTCCACGCCGCACAGCCTGCGCCTGGCAGACGGCTTCTAGGCCCATCATTTATGGAGCAATCTGCCTGTCCTATC
Organism: Tragulus kanchil; assembly: GCA_022376925.1. Classification (NCBI taxonomy): domain Eukaryota; kingdom Metazoa; phylum Chordata; class Mammalia; order Artiodactyla; family Tragulidae; genus Tragulus; species Tragulus kanchil. Next base: position 46,013,302 of record JAIOJX010000029.1, on the reverse strand, counting down.
ACAGTAGGTGCCTCAGCAAGGGAAAAGTGTGCCTGGTGCCAGGCACCGCACTTCACAGCCCCTCAACAACTTCTCCTACGGGGAGTTGAAGATAAGAGGTTATTTCCTGCTAGTAGTGCTCATTCTCTGGGCTCACCACCTCTAGCATCACCTAGCTCACCACCTCCAGCACCACCAAGGCACTGGGGGCCTCCTGAGTGCCACGTGGGTGTTACTGCTCCAGAGGGTCACCCATGGAGATCTATCAGAAAGATCAGCTGAAGGAGAAGACAGCAGCCCAGGAGACCATAACCCAAATGCTGGGTTGAGATTCATTCAATGCTGAGTATATGTTCCCTTCCTCCCTCATCTGCACATCAGAATTTTGCTGAGCACCACTTCCCTGGACACCATGCAGGCTGAGTACACACTGAAGGAGAAAACCAGCAAGATTTCTGCCCTTTGGGCACTTGGGGTCCAGCACACCACCTATTGATAAGCTAGTAAATAAAATGTCACAATATTAACTATTTGTATGTTAATATGAATTGGAATAGGGCTGTGAAGAAAACGAATAGGTCACAAAAAGTTGAGCCATGAGTGGGGCAGCTGGGAAGAAGGCCAGGAGCTCATTTGGCAGCGACTCTAGTGATCCTGCCACGAAGGGTGGGCCTGGGCCCAGCAGTGACGAGAGGAATGGGCAAGAAGACCCAGCATCCACAGCCCCACTGCGGGGACCGGAGGGCAGGGGCAGGAGTCCACGATGGCTCCTGGGCCTCAGAAGGACCCTGAGTACAGAGCGAGACAGCCAGAGACTCCTGTGGTCCCACCCCAAGGGGCACCCTGCTTGCCCACACAGGTCCCGACCTCCGCAGTGCCGGGTTCCTTAGGCCTCCCCGGTGCCTGTCTGCTCAGACACCGCTGACTGTGAACTAAACACTCCTGAAACGTTCCTTACACACTGCAGACGTTTTTCTGCCCAGAAACACTCGGGCGGTTTAATTTGTTTTCTGAAATAACAAAAGCAATTAGACTAATTGCCTTCAGAATGGGGCACTCATAAGGAACAGCCTCCACGCCGCACAGCCTGCGCCTGGCAGACGGCTTCTAGGCCCATCATTTATGGAGCAATCTGCCTGTCCTATCACAGTAGGTGCCTCAGCAAGGGAAAAGTGTGCCTGGTGCCAGGCACCGCACTTCACAGCCCCTCAACAACTTCTCCTACGGGGAGTTGAAGATAAGAGGTTATTTCCTGCTAGTAGTGCTCATTCTCTGGGCTCACCACCTCTAGCATCACCTAGCTCACCACCTCCAGCACCACCAAGGCACTGGGGGCCTCCTGAGTGCCACGTGGGTGTTACTGCTCCAGAGGGTCACCCATGGAGATCTATCAGAAAGATCAGCTGAAGGAGAAGACAGCAGCCCAGGAGACCATAACCCAAATGCTGGGTTGAGATTCATTCAATGCTGAGTATATGTTCCCTTCCTCCCTCATCTGCACATCAGAATTTTGCTGAGCACCACTTCCCTGGACACCATGCAGGCTGAGTACACACTGAAGGAGAAAACCAGCAAGATTTCTGCCCTTTGGGCACTTGGGGTCCAGCACACCACCTATTGATAAGCTAGTAAATAAAATGTCACAATATTAACTATTTGTATGTTAATATGAATTGGAATAGGGCTGTGAAGAAAACGAATAGGTACAGGCACAAGGAAATAATGATTGGGAGAAACCTGTTTAGAGGGAGAAGACCCTGAGCAGTGCCTAAGGATGAGAAAGGGGCTGCCATGAGGAGAGCTGGGGGCAGGGGGAGCGTGGCTCCCTGGAAGAGGCCAGAGTGGCTGGAGCCAGAGCCAGAGCAGAGTGAGAGGGTGCCGAGGTTTGGGAGGCGGCAAGGAGCTAGTTCAGGTAGGCAGGCCCGGTGGGGACCTGGATGTTGCCAGAAGGGTGATGGGCGAGATGAGATGGACTCACTCTGCCACAGGAGGACGGGTGTGGGTAAGGACGGAAGGAGGGAAACCTGTGCAGAGGGGATCAAAGGCTTGGTTGGTCTAGGTGGTGGCAGTAAGGGTGGAGACAGGGACAGACTGGAGGTACAACCAGAAGGCTGAGCCTAGTGGACAGGATGCCGGAAATGGGAAAGGGAGGAATGACAGACGACTCAGCTTTCCATTTAACAAGCGGGTGGATGTTAGTGCTACTCCCCAAGGTGGGTGTGAGCAGAGGAGAAGCCAATCCTCCTGAGGGCTGGCAGAGGAAATATAACTGCTTCACTTTGGGCATGTTTAGCTTGAGATGCCAAGTGCTAACACCAGAGGCCAGATGATCCAAACAGCACCCATTTATCCCCGTCTCCTCCTAAGACTCAAAACAACCCTAAAAGAATAAATTATAGAGATGAAGAGAACCCTCAGTGAACGAAGGATTTAAAGACCCTTCGTGAAGAACATTCACTGGTGATCAGGGCAGAGGGCACCTCCGCCCACAGCCTAGAACCTGTGCTGAAGGAGCAGAGGTGGCACGACCCTCTTGCCCGCCCTCACAGAGGCAGGGCTGAGATGGGGAGGGGAAATTGAAGCCCTCATACCGGAAACACCCTCATACCAGAAACACCCAGCGGGTTCTTCCCTAATGAAATGGAGTACACTGCCTGAGGAGAACCAGGACAGGTACGTGTGGGGTGGAGCCTTCCTCAGTCTGGCACCCTGGCTACCCAGGCCCAGGTCTGCTCACAGCCTGCTCATTCTCAAGAGGAACCGCCAGCTGAAAAGCCCTGATGGGCGGCACTTGTACCTTCTTCATTCCTACATCTGGATGGGCTGCACCCCCCTCTGCCAACAGAGCAACCTGGAAACAGATCAACAATGAAAAGAGCAATGAAAGAAAACCACACACAAAGATGCTCCACATGACAAAGGCAAACTAAAAGTCAGAACAAAATTCAAACAGAAAATGAAAAATTACTAACTAGTGGCCTCAAACAGTGTCAAGCTGTCACTTGTAGAAATCAGAGAATGAGAAAGTGTGAAGATTTTCCAGAAGGTAGGATAAGAAATATGGAAACAGAAGTTTTGAGAGAAAAGGTAGGACAACAAATATCAATCCAGGAGGTTACGATTTAATCCTGTGCAGAGGGGATCAAAGGCTTGGTTGGTCTAGGTGGTGGCAGTAAGGGTGGAGACAGGGACAGACTGGAGGTACAACCAGAAGGCTGAGCCTAGTGGACAGGATGCCGGAAATGGGAAAGGGAGGAATGACAGACGACTCAGCTTTCCATTTAACAAGCGGGTGGATGTTAGTGCTACTCCCCAAGGTGGGTGTGAGCAGAGGAGAAGCCAATCCTCCTGAGGGCTGGCAGAGGAAATATAACTGCTTCACTTTGGGCATGTTTAGCTTGAGATGCCAAGTGCTAACACCAGAGGCCAGATGATCCAAACAGCACCCATTTATCCCCGTCTCCTCCTAAGACTCAAAACAACCCTAAAAGAATAAATTATAGAGATGAAGAGAACCCTCAGTGAACGAAGGATTTAAAGACCCTTCGTGAAGAACATTCACTGGTGATCAGGGCAGAGGGCACCTCCGCCCACAGCCTAGAACCTGTGCTGAAGGAGCAGAGGTGGCACGACCCTCTTGCCCGCCCTCACAGAGGCAGGGCTGAGATGGGGAGGGGAAATTGAAGCCCTCATACCGGAAACACCCTCATACCAGAAACACCCAGCGGGTTCTTCCCTAATGAAATGGAGTACACTGCCTGAGGAGAACCAGGACAGGTACGTGTGGGGTGGAGCCTTCCTCAGTCTGGCACCCTGGCTACCCAGGCCCAGGTCTGCTCACAGCCTGCTCATTCTCAAGAGGAACCGCCAGCTGAAAAGCCCTGATGGGCGGCACTTGTACCTTCTTCATTCCTACATCTGGATGGGCTGCACCCCCCTCTGCCAACAGAGCAACCTGGAAACAGATCAACAATGAAAAGAGCAATGAAAGAAAACCACACACAAAGATGCTCCACATGACAAAGGCAAACTAAAAGTCAGAACAAAATTCAAACAGAAAATGAAAAATTACTAACTAGTGGCCTCAAACAGTGTCAAGCTGTCACTTGTAGAAATCAGAGAATGAGAAAGTGTGAAGATTTTCCAGAAGGTAGGATAAGAAATATGGAAACAGAAGTTTTGAGAGAAAAGGTAGGACAACAAATATCAATCCAGGAGGTTACGTATCCTTTTAAGACCTCCAAAAGACAAGAGAGAAACTGAGAAGATGAAATCATTTAAAAAATTACAATTGCTTTCATTTGAGGAAAGACCTATATTTTCAGATGGAAGAGCCCACAGAAAGGCCACAGAGCCAAATACATTATTGCAAAATCTCATAACACCAAGAATATTAATTATTATTTCATTCATCATGGGTTTCTTGGGGTAATCATTTTTATTTTGTAAAATATTATATCCAATGTTTATCTTGATTACCGAGTTTTTGTCCTGGAAGTGAGGGTCTTAATTACCTCACCTTAATCCCATCTCTGTTGTGAGAGGCAGCGAGACTGGAGATAAACTAGTGAAATAGAGTCCTTACTCTCAAGGACCTTAAAGGAGGCAAAGAGATTATCCTTAACAGCTTCCTGATAGATTAAAACAGGTCACCCACAGGGAGTAAAAATAAGTCTAGCATTGGACTTGCTATCACCTCCAGCTTGAAAATGATGCCATTAAGAGTATGAAGGTATGGTTTTCTCTAGAAGTCTATGCCAACCACACTTATGATTCCTCTTGCATCTAGATGGGGCCGTGTGACCAGTGCTCAGAGAGAATGGGTGGGAAGAATACGTTACCTCTAGGATGAGTCAGTGAAGAGTTGGCGAGGCTTCTTCATACTCTCATATCCTTATTGACAGTGACCTTGGAGGTTATGAGATAGAAGTCTTTCTAGGTCTCTAAATTATTGTATGGAGCAGAGAACATCCCCAAATTATAGAGGAATGAGCAGGCTGCAATGTGAGTGCACAGGAAACTCTGTTACACTATCAGTATTTGAGTTATCCTACCTTAACTGCTGGGACTCCAGACCGCACAATGACAAAGAACCCACCTGGCCAATGTAGGGGATGCCAGAGACACAGGGTTGATCCCTGCATTGGGAAGATCCCTTGAAGCAGGAAATGGCAACCCACTCCAGTATTCTTGCTTGGGAAATGCCAGGGACAGAGGAGCCTGGTAGGCTGCAGTCCATGGGGTCACAGAGTTGGACACAACTGAGTTCCATACAGACACACACACACACACACACACACACCATGACTATTATAAGGCAACATTTCAACTTGTAATACTATATCCAATCAAGTATGAAGAAAGAATAGAAGCATTTTCAGATACGTGAGGAGTGGAACGTTGAAGTCCTCTACACGCTCTCTTGGCAGTTACACAAGGTTGTACTCCAGCAAAAAGAAAATGTAAGCTAATGAAGGAAGTCAGGCCATCCTAGAAAGAGTGCTGCAACTGAGAACAAAAAATAAAAAGAAAAACCTTTCTAGACTGGAGCAAGAAAAAGAGGCTCCAAAAGAAAGGACATGAGGCAAAAGATACAACTGGTGATAAGAGAGGGAGTATGAAAGTCTATGAGGATTTGTAAAGGCAACGGACGGAGGGTGAAAAGATGCTATTTGAAGCTAATGGCAGAAAAGCGTCTTTGCTAAGTGACACAAGAGGTCAGCACGCTAGTACACAGAGAAGGAAATGAAAAGCTTGGACATGACTGGATTCTCCAGGGAACAGTATTTCCTTGTTTTACCAATATACATATTTATTTGTTCTCAACTTTTGGAATTCTCTTACAAATGATGGGAGGCTCTTCAAAGGTTGGCATGACAGGGACAGGTCTTGGCCACCAACTCCAACCCCAGCCTTGGAAGATGAATAAACCGGTGTTGGAATGGGGATGTGAGTTTCCCAAGGTCGCTCAGAAACAGAGGAAGGACTGGAGGGAAGCAGCCTTGTTGCTCCCCTCTTTAGGCTCCATCTTGTGCCCTGCTCACCTGCTTGGATTCATGACCCACAAGCTGAGTGGGGTGGGGCTGTGACCCTGCCTGCTCAGCACAGGCTGCTCTGACTTGTGCAGAGCCTGTCATCCATTTCTAGCTCATGTTCCTGTTCGGCCCTTTTGCTCCCAGGTGGGCAGCTGTCGATTCCCTCTTTGGAGAAGACAACCTTGCCTGTCCAACGTGTGCTCACCCAGTGCTCTGCTCCTTTAGTTTGGGGGTGCTAATGGAAAGGCTCCAATGAAAAAAAAAGAATCAATGGTGTGCTTTGTTGAGGTGACACATCAAAGCACATCGGTGGCTTGGCAGGCGGTCAGCAAGAAGCCCTACAGCCTCTGGTCTGCAGATCACCAGGCATGGCGTGCACTGGGTGGCCTGCCCGTCAGGACTGCGCAGCATGGCTCACATGCAGCAGGGCCCTCCCTGGCCCTTGGCAAATCTGAGATCAGGATTGACCAGTCATGCTAGGGGAGACGGGATGGCTGCCCAAGTGGCTAGGGGTCAAGAGGTCAGTTAGGTCCTTCCTCCACTGCTGGAACAGTTCCACGACCTCTGCTTGCTTCCGTAGAATATCTTACACACTTAGGAATTCAGGAAAGACTAATAGCTGAGACAGAAGTTCTAGTGAAATCTCATGCCAGGGGTGGCATGATCTACTCCACAGTAAGAAGACAGATTTCAGGTCTCACCTCCATTCTTCCTGTTGAAGTTTCCTCCCATCCTGGGTTCACTGGGTCTTCACTGGAGCTGGTCCCCATCTTCAGTGCTACCTATGTCACCCCTGGAAACCTAGACATCTGGAGTGGTGGCATGTACACAGCTGGTGCCCAATAACCAGGGAATCACACACACACACAAACATCTCTCGCTTTTTTTTTTTTTTCCCCCACAAATGATGGGAGGCTCTTCAAAGGTTGGCATGACAGGGACAGGTCTTGGCCACCAACTCCAACCCCAGCCTTGGAAGATGAATAAACCGGTGTTGGAATGGGGATGTGAGTTTCCCAAGGTCGCTCAGAAACAGAGGAAGGACTGGAGGGAAGCAGCCTTGTTGCTCCCCTCTTTAGGCTCCATCTTGTGCCCTGCTCACCTGCTTGGATTCATGACCCACAAGCTGAGTGGGGTGGGGCTGTGACCCTGCCTGCTCAGCACAGGCTGCTCTGACTTGTGCAGAGCCTGTCATCCATTTCTAGCTCATGTTCCTGTTCGGCCCTTTTGCTCCCAGGTGGGCAGCTGTCGATTCCCTCTTTGGAGAAGACAACCTTGCCTGTCCAACGTGTGCTCACCCAGTGCTCTGCTCCTTTAGTTTGGGGGTGCTAATGGAAAGGCTCCAATGAAAAAAAAAGAATCAATGGTGTGCTTTGTTGAGGTGACACATCAAAGCACATCGGTGGCTTGGCAGGCGGTCAGCAAGAAGCCCTACAGCCTCTGGTCTGCAGATCACCAGGCATGGCGTGCACTGGGTGGCCTGCCCGTCAGGACTGCGCAGCATGGCTCACATGCAGCAGGGCCCTCCTGGCCCTTGGCAAATCTGAGATCAGGATTGACCAGTCATGCTAGGGGAGACGGGATGGCTGCCCAAGTGGCTAGGGGTCAAGAGGTCAGTTAGGTCCTTCCTCCACTGCTGGAACAGTTCCACGACCTCTGCTTGCTTCCGTAGAATATCTTACACACTTAGGAATTCAGGAAAGACTAATAGCTGAGACAGAAGTTCTAGTGAAATCTCATGCCAGGGGTGGCATGATCTACTCCACAGTAAGAAGACAGATTTCAGGTCTCACCTCCATTCTTCCTGTTGAAGTTTCCTCCCATCCTGGGTTCACTGGGTCTTCACTGGAGCTGGTCCCCATCTTCAGTGCTACCTATGTCACCCCTGGAAACCTAGACATCTGGAGTGGTGGCATGTACACAGCTGGTGCCCAATAACCAGGGAATCACACACACACACAAACATCTCTCTATGCCCCAACACTGGGCCCCTGCCTTGTGCTTGCTTGTCAAGTCTAACAGCTTCAAATAACACATGAGGAGACAGGACAAAGGGGAGAATGAGCCAAGGATCTGCTGAGAAGTGGCATGTGCTCAGGATCCAGCTAGAGGACGTGGCATCTCTGGAGGGGGGGCTCAGACTCTCCCGGGGTCAGGCCCTTTCCATCCCAGCCCATGTGACAGTGTGCCGGCTCCCCCGTGCACTGGGCAATGCACAGGCTGGAGGGAATGCCAGAACTTGCTTATCTGTCTTACTCATCCTGCTCTGCAGCGGTCACCAAGGGCACTCAGGGCTCAGGGATGGGCCAGCCTCCACAGCTTTCATGACTTACAGGCGGGCACTGCAACACTGAGCTGCTATTTACAAAGAAGGCCCTTCCTCTCCTGCTTCCCTCCCCTGGCATCAATAAGGAAAGCACACTTAATTGCCAAGAAAAGTTGATGTAAGAAGAGAAAACTCGGATGCCAGGCTCAGTGAAAAGGGTTCGTGCACTATTTACTGTCAAATTATCTTTCCTCTATCTTAGCATCTGCCCGCAAGGCCGGAAACTCAGGCTCAGCCCCTGAGTCAGGAAGATCCCTTGGAGAAGGGAATGGCTACCCACTCCAGTGTTCTTACCTGGAGAATTCCGCGGACAGAGGACCCTGGTAGAGTACAGTCCATGGGGATGCAAGGAGTCAGACACGACTGACTTAACACTTCGACTACGGCAATCAACCAACAGCACTCTCTTTGTCACTGTGACTCTTGGTCCCCTTAAACTAGTCTTGAGGTTTTAACTGATGGCTCTCACTGACACCCACCAGCCCATGCGAGAGACTCAGCCTCAAACGTTTCCTGGGGCAGCCTAAGTCACCCCATGGTCCTGAATCGTCCTAATACTCAGTTCTCACAGCCTGGCCCCAAGGGGAGGAGGCTTAAAGGGGATGCAGGCCTGTCCCAAGGGGGCTGTGAGCCTCACGTCCAGCCCAGCCTGGGGCCGGGACATGGCTTTAAGTCAAGGAGCGTTCTTGGCTACAAACAGAAACTTTGCTCCAGGCTTCACTTCCCCAAGAAGTGTGCTCTGTCTAGACATCCATTTTCCCTGTTAACGACCCACAGGTGGGCACGAAGGGCACACAACAAAATGTCATTTATAATTTAAAATTCATTACTGAAAAGGGCTCTGCAGTAATAGTCCGACTTCAATCACTTCAGAGATGCCTTCACGAAGGAGACGCGGCGTCTGGGACCGGGAGGGCGTGTGGGTTCTCAGGCCTCCTTTTCTCACCACCTCTACCCTCGCCTTACTGGGCTCAACCCCTCTCCCACCCCACCCCTCCTGTCAGAAAGCTATTTTATCCCGGGAGAAGTCCTATGCCAGGGATATATGACCAGAATACATGAAGGTCTTTTAAATTTATTTTCAATAGCCCTGCTATTCTCTTCTCTATGAAATATTTAGCATTTAACTCATTCTTTCTGCTGCTGGCAAAGTCTCAGGTGCAGGTGGCTTTGTAGAGATGGCAGAATGTCACACCAAGGTAATTGTTTCTCTTTATTTCCTCTAGATAAAGAATAAGTAATAGGCAAGTCTGAATTATTGGGCAGTGCTTTCATCGCGGGCTCCAGCGATAACATGACCCAAGAGATTGAATTTGGAGTGTCTGCATAATCAGCTTCCCCCTGTCCCCACCCTCAAAAATTTGCCTGAGAAGGAACCTGCATTCATGAGCCACTGTTGCTACCCTGCTGTCCTGTGTGTGTGAGTCTCTGCTTTCTAGAAACTCTGAGTGCCAGAACTATCTTTGAATATCCACCCTCAAGAGTTGCCTAGGCAGACAGGAGCAGCCACCTGGGGCCCGATGAGAAGGCAGGCGGCGGGCGGGCTCCACGGAGCGGAGGAGTAAGGAGGGGCAGAGGAGAACAGCCAGGCATTGAAGGCGCTGGAGGGCAGAGGAAGGAGGGAGAAGTGGGTTCATGGAGCAAAAGCAAAGATCACAGCACCAGACAAGAGTCCTGATGAGTATCTGAACCCAACGGAATCAATCTCCAAACCTTTTGAAGCTTCGTCACTTTGCTTCAAGTAAATTATGTTAAGTTCGATTACAAAAAGATGAAGGAACCGGAGACCGATACCTCTCGTGTTCATGCCCCCCCATCCTTATCTCCCATAGACCTGATTACAATTCACAGCTAATACTGAGCAGACTTCAGCTTTAAATGAACCTTGGTCTAAGAACCTGGTTCAGCAGTATATTGCTGCTATCTTATACTGATGCTCTTCTACCTTAAAAAAAAATGGAGACGGAGAACAAAGTTTGTGTGTTTTTTTCCCTCCAAGCATTTTAAGCAGCCAAGGTATAAATATTCATGAGTGATAGGAAAGCTAGCTAGAGAGCAGTTGTGGTGAAGAAAATGATTCTGTGAAATTTTTATAGACCAGCCACTTAGCTCCATGGTCAACTTTTACTCAGAAAAAAAGCGCTGCCAGTGCACAGTCACTCCAGTCCTGTCCAACTCTGTGTGACCCTGTGGACTGCAACCTACCAGGCTCCTCTGTCTGTGGACTTCTCCAAGCAAGAATACTGGACTGGGCGGCCATGCCCTCCTCCAGGGGATCTTCCCATCCCAGGGATGGAATCTGGGTCTCCTGCATTCCTCACCACTGAGCCATCAGGGAAGCCCATATATATCTGCATTGGAGACTCCATGGGCTATGGCTCACCAGGCTTCTCTGTTCATGGAATTTTCCGGTCTAAAATACTGGAGTGGGTTGCCATATCCTTCTCAAAAAAAAAAAAAGAAAAGAAAAGTGCATCAGATATGAAATTTCCCATCTTCATCAATGAATGTTCATTCTCAGAGCGAAGAGCAGTCTCTGTCCTGTGAAAGCTTCTACTAAGCCTTCCTGAGCCCTCACTTGTCAACCTACTATTCTTCCTCCATTTAGGAGCCAGAGGTAGGGAGAGCTCTGTATGGAGAAGGGGCTTTACTGCCCCCAGGATCTTCAGATTTATATACATGTATTATAACTATATGGGCTTTCCAGGTGGTGCTAGCGGCAAGTAATTTGCCTGTCAATGCAGAAGACATAGGTTCCCATGTCTGGTAGATCCCTGGGAAGGGAAGATTCCCAGGTAGGGAAGATCCCCTGGAGGAGGGCATGGCGACCCACTCCAGTACTCTTGCGCCTGGAAAATTCCACAGACAGAGGAGCCTGGTGGATTACAGTCCATAGGGTCACAAAGCGCCAGAGGCAACTGAAGTGACTTAGCATGCACACACATTATCACTATAGTTGGAAGACTAATTTGTAAATTCCTTCTGATGTCATCGTGTAAACCCCAGGGGAGGGCTGCATGAGAGACCAAGCTAAGCCTGGGTCAGGGATACTCAGTCCCTGAGTCTAGGGTCACGGGATCCCTCAAGTGGACCAGCAACTGACCCAATTGAAGGTTGTATCCACAGTTGGCTTCACTGGCAAACACCCAGGATTGTGCCTGGCCCATAGCATGTACTTAGTAAATCATTTTATCATTGAAGACTTACTTGTTCTGCTCAAGGAGCCAATAGACTAATACCATTGATCTGCAAATGTCTGCCCTCTGTGTTCTAAGTTTGGTTTAAAGTAACTGCTTAAGGGAATTATTACTTGTAAGTGAGGGAAAAAAATGCAGAGAAGAAGGACAGGAGGAAGGGAGAGAAGTAGAGAGGGAAGGAAAGGGTTAAATCCATTCCTCAACTCTGCTAATATAGCTTAGTTGGCCTGTAAGAATATTGTTCTGATTTCTCAAAGGAGAGAGTCAAACTTCTCATAACTGATACAGGTCATCCATGTTCTCTCCGCTGTTCTGATAAATTCCCCTCCTTCCATGTTCTTCCAGTAGACTGCCATCCTGTGGGGCATTTACTTCACGCTGTTGACTTTTCTCAATAAGCTTCACACTTTTCAGTGGACCCTCCCAACAAACCTGTGGAGATAGGGCTTACGATGCTCCACCTCCCAGATGAGGAAGCTGAGGCAGGAGTGGACGCCAGGCTCGCCCAAGGCCACAGACCTGGTCTGTGCCAGCCCAGTTTCCTGTTCCTCCAGGATCTTCAGATTTATATACATGTATTATAACTATATGGGCTTTCCAGGTGGTGCTAGGCAAGTAATTTGCCTGTCAATGCAGAAGACATAGGTTCCCATGTCTGGTAGATCCCTGGGAAGGGAAGATTCCCAGGTAGGAAGATCCCCTGGAGGAGGGCATGGCGACCCACTCCAGTACTCTTGCGCCTGGAAAATTCCACAGACAGAGGAGCCTGGTGGATTACAGTCCATAGGGTCACAAAGCGCCAGAGGCAACTGAAGTGACTTAGCATGCACACACATTATCACTATAGTTGGAAGACTAATTTGTAAATTCCTTCTGATGTCATCGTGTAAACCCCAGGGGAGGGCTGCATGAGAGACCAAGCTAAGCCTGGGTCAGGGATACTCAGTCCCTGAGTCTAGGGTCACGGGATCCCTCAAGTGGACCAGCAACTGACCCAATTGAAGGTTGTATCCACAGTTGGCTTCACTGGCAAACACCCAGGATTGTGCCTGGCCCATAGCATGTACTTAGTAAATCATTTTATCATTGAAGACTTACTTGTTCTGCTCAAGGAGCCAATAGACTAATACCATTGATCTGCAAATGTCTGCCCTCTGTGTTCTAAGTTTGGTTTAAAGTAACTGCTTAAGGGAATTATTACTTGTAAGTGAGGGAAAAAAAATGCAGAGAAGAAGGACAGGAGGAAGGGAGAGAAGTAGAGAGGGAAGGAAAGGGTTAAATCCATTCCTCAACTCTGCTAATATAGCTTAGTTGGCCTGTAAGAATATTGTTCTGATTTCTCAAAGGAGAGAGTCAAACTTCTCATAACTGATACAGGTCATCCATGTTCTCTCCGCTGTTCTGATAAATTCCCCTCCTTCCATGTTCTTCCAGTAGACTGCCATCCTGTGGGGCATTTACTTCACGCTGTTGACTTTTCTCAATAAGCTTCACACTTTTCAGTGGACCCTCCCAACAAACCTGTGGAGATAGGGCTTACGATGCTCCACCTCCCAGATGAGGAAGCTGAGGCAGGAGTGGACGCCAGGCTCGCCCAAGGCCACAGACCTGGTCTGTGCCAGCCCAGTTTCCTGTTCCTCCCAGACCTCTGCTCTTCACCGGGCTCTAGTGGCTCTCTCTTCAGGAAGATCCAGAGCGGCAGATGCGATCCTTTCATGTTTTGTCTGCTTCTCTTCTGAGAGAACAACCTGCTGAAATTTTAATTGGCTTGGGCGGCAACTTTTCTGAAAGCAGCTTTTGCAAATTTCATCTTCACAACTCTGCAAGATCCTTTTTTTTTTTTTTGCTTCCCTGAGAAGTGCCAGTGTTCCAGAGAATTCAGACAGAAATGTGCCCAGGTAATTGATAACTCTGTTCCTGGGTACAGAAACCCATCTCTCGTGGGGGACACTTCATATTACTTCATGCTCCAATTACTGAAAAGTTCTCATTGTCTGGCCCATGTGACTTTAACGGCGACAACATCTGAGGCAGATGCCAATCCATTAACGCCAGTGGGACAATTTTCTCTTTCTGAATCTCACTCTGGTACATATCATTGTATGAGCCAGTTTCATTAGGAAGCAAATTATATTCTTCCATCGAAGGTCCCTATTGAACCCAAAACCACTTTTGATGTCCCTCCAAGATTTTACTGATGAAAAATATGTGGGAATGAACCACATAACCAATTCCATGCTTTTTTTTTCTCTTAATAAAATTTATGCTGCACAATGCCAGCATTGTGGCCCCAATTGGATTTAGACTCATGCAGCTACCTTCATCCTCACGATTTATGATGCAACCGTACACACAAACATTCTAAAAATATCTCGACGGCTCATCTGAAATTCCAGCTTTACTGGTGAGCCCCGAGTCATCTGTCGCTGGTCGGCTTCTATAGCCAACTGGAGTCCTAACCACAGCAAGAAGCAACTGTAACTGTGGTAACAGGCCAGGAATAAATAATGCATGTTCAGGAGAGAGCCTTATTTCGCTGCAGTTTTCAAAGGCATTCCCAATATTACAGGCTTGCAAATTTCATTGTAATTTCTTCTGTGATTTTTCTCTTTAAGGTTCTCCATTGATCCCCTGAGTCAAGAAAATGTGTAGTTGATCATCTGCCCGATCAACAATGGCTGAGTTCATTTAAGGTGCCTCATCTGTTTCCTTCCATCAGATCAGGACACAATCTTAATTTTTCATGAAGAACAAAACTGTAGCTTTCTACATGGCCAGATAACTGGGGTAATTTGCTCACACACACTAATGCAGCTTCAGCTGAAGGCTCCTGAGGCCTCTAAGCAGTCCCAACTGTGAAATGGAAAGGATGCCGCCTTGTCAGGTGGCGGGGCGGGGGTGGGTGGCCTGGGGGAGAGAACCTGGTGTGTACAGACTCCACAGAGTGTGCAAAGAGGACACACCCCACCTACAACGCAGTCCCCGGATGTGTCCCTCAGGTATATGGATAGAAATGATGCCCTCTGTCATAAACCTTTGAGCATTTTCCATGCAGAGTGAAATTATTTGGATAGTTCTCAAGTAAAATAGAAATTTCCTATGCTGGGGAAAAAATAATTTAGAGAAAGTATTAGCTGCTCGGTCGTGTCGGACTTTTTGCAGCCCCACGGATTATAGCCCACCAGGCTCCTCTGTCCATGGAATTCTCCAGGCAAGAACACTGGAATGGGTAGCCATGCCTTTACCAGGGGACCTTCTCCCAGGGATCAAACCTGGGTCTCCTGCCTTGCAGGCAGATTCTTTACCATCAGAGCCATCAGAGAAGGCATAGAAAAAACAATTCTAGAGAAATAAAAATGTTGGAGCTTCCCTGGTGGTCCAGTGGGTAAAGAGTCCACCTTGCAGTGCAAGGGGCACCAGTTCAATCCCTGGCCCACGAAGATCCCACGTGCCGCGGAGCAGCTGGACCGGTGTGTCCAATTACAAGCCAGCGCTCTGGAGTGCATGTGCCCAGAGCTGGTGCTCTGCAGAGAGAGAGAGGCCACTGTGATGGGAGACCCACACATACCAAAGAATAAAGATGGATGAAAAATAAATAAAGAAATAAACCAATAAGAGAGGCCAAAATTTAAAAAAAAAATGTTAAAAAAGATTCTGACCTCCTTGTTACATGTTCTCACATCAACTTATGTTCCTTCCTTCACAGCACTCATCACTACTGAACACTCAATTTTAAGTTCGTCTATGTGCTTATCTCCTCCCTCTGCTAGACTGAGTCTCACGAAAGCAAGGACCTTCTGTGCGTTGCTCACTGCAGGGCTCCCAGGGCATCTGTTTCCTTCCATCAGATCAGGACACAATCTTAATTTTTCATGAAGAACAAAACTGTAGCTTTCTACATGGCCAGATAACTGGGGTAATTTGCTCACACACACTAATGCAGCTTCAGCTGAAGGCTCCTGAGGCCTCTAAGCAGTCCCAACTGTGAAATGGAAAGGATGCCGCCTTGTCAGGTGGCGGGCGGGGTGGGTGGCCTGGGGAGAGAACCTGGTGTGTACAGACTCCACAGAGTGTGCAAAGAGGACACACCCCACCTACAACGCAGTCCCCGGATGTGTCCCTCAGGTATATGGATAGAAATGATGCCCTCTGTCATAAACCTTTGAGCATTTTCCATGCAGAGTGAAATTATTTGGATAGTTCTCAAGTAAAATAGAAATTTCCTATGCTGGGGAAAAAATAATTTAGAGAAAGTATTAGCTGCTCGGTCGTGTCGGACTTTTTGCAGCCCCACGGATTATAGCCCACCAGGCTCCTCTGTCCATGGAATTCTCCAGGCAAGAACACTGGAATGGGTAGCCATGCCTTTACCAGGGGACCTTCTCCCAGGGATCAAACCTGGGTCTCCTGCCTTGCAGGCAGATTCTTTACCATCAGAGCCATCAGAGAAGGCATAGAAAAAACAATTCTAGAGAAATAAAAATGTTGGAGCTTCCCTGGTGGTCCAGTGGGTAAAGAGTCCACCTTGCAGTGCAAGGGGCACCAGTTCAATCCCTGGCCCACGAAGATCCCACGTGCCGCGGAGCAGCTGGACCGGTGTGTCCAATTACAAGCCAGCGCTCTGGAGTGCATGTGCCCAGAGCTGGTGCTCTGCAGAGAGAGAGAGGCCACTGTGATGGGAGACCCACACATACCAAAGAATAAAGATGGATGAAAAATAAATAAAGAAATAAACCAATAAGAGAGGCCAAAATTTAAAAAAAAAATGTTAAAAAAGATTCTGACCTCCTTGTTACATGTTCTCACATCAACTTATGTTCCTTCCTTCACAGCACTCATCACTACTGAACACTCAATATTTTAAGTTCGTCTATGTGCTTATCTCCTCCCTCTGCTAGACTGAGTCTCACGAAAGCAAGGACCTTCTGTGCGTTGCTCACTGCAGGGCTCCCAGGGCTGAGCCCAGCACCAGGAACACAGGAGCCAACTATGAGTGTTCGCTCAGACCAGTGAATGAGCCAGGAGGCCCCAGTCTGAGTCTTCCTGACTCCACTGATAATGTAGCTGTAACAAGGGTCCAAGCCGAGACTCAGTTTCCTTTTCAATCAAAGAGGATGATACAGTAGTCTAAAAGTGGCAACAATCCAGATCTCCCTTAACAGTGGCTAGATGAACCAAACGTGAGACCTAGGACTGTGCATAGCTCCGTAATTAAAGGGAACGAAGCCCCTTCTGCCCTAAACAGTGGTTTCAGAGGTTCTTCCCCAGTGATGCCCCTCGGCAGTCCCTTTACAATCTCACATCTAATTCCTAAAGCCTCTGCTTTGGGATGACCTTCCACGTGACCCTGAAGAAATGCTTCACTAGATGATAAGCCTCTGTTTTCTCAGGAAGAGAAACCCGCTTTCAAAATGAGATTTCTCTCCCGAAGGCTTTGCCTGCCTTTCAGCAATACTTTCAAGAAAAGGGCAGCTCCTGACTGAATACGATGCATTCGGGGTGGGGTGGGGGCAGGGCGATGGCAGGTGACAGGCCACCCCGTGACACAGATGCTGCCTTGGCAATCCCAGACACCTCTGGGGTCCAGGCCTGGGGGACGGTGGCTGTTGGTCTCATAAACGAGGCTGCCAGGGGCTGGGGACCACGCTGCAGCTGAAGACAGCCTGAGAGTAGGCACAGGTCCGGTGTCTCCACAAGCTGGCAGGGGTATGGTTCAGGTCACTCTGGCCTTGAGATGTCTAACCCCTGTTTGGGGGTCGAATCGTAGATTTTTCTTTTTATCCTAAGCACTCATGAGTTTCCAGGCAGTACTGTGGGAGGAACTCAACACGATGGTCAGCCACTCAGCTCAAAAGACATTTTTTTTGTACATTCATTCAACAAATCTTTACCGCCTGCTCACTGAGGGCCAAGCTCTGTGCTGCTGTCTGCATTCACAATGATGACAAGTCAGGTCAATTCCTACCTGCAGGGAGAGATCCAGAATGGACCCACTATGAAGGGGGAAAGTCCTGCCCCCAGAGAAGGCAGCCTGATGCAGGAATGATATGGGGGCTGTAAACCCCGGGCTCCTCTGACTGGCATCTAAGAGTGCACCCCTACAGTGCCCAACCCTCACGATCAGGCTGAGAGAAGAGGGTGCTGCCTCTTGGGGCTTATTTGTTTTGAGAAGGAGGAAGGGAGGCGGAGATGGCAGCTGACTGCAAGTGGGAAAAAAAACCATCTGAGAATAATAAGCAGGACCACAGTCAGACCATGTCTGCCTGCAGACTTACAGTGGGAGGCAGGAGGAGAAGAGAAGCCAGGAGGTGGAGGCCCCAAGGCCTCCCTTGAAGAGGAATCCTCCCTCAGCCAGTGCAAGGCTGAGCTGCAATTTCACAAGAGGAGGGAGGGTCAGAGCAGACCCACAGGGGGCTCTGTGTCTCTGGTAGTGATGACCCCTGACCCCATGCAGACAACCCATAGCAGCCACAGGGATATGGTACAGAGCCTGAAGGCTCTCATGGACCAAAGCCATCCTCAGGCAGAGGATATGCACGCAGCAAAGGACGTGTGGCTGAAGGCGGGTCCTTGCTCAGTGTGCACACATGCCCCATGCACGTGTGCATCGCCGTAAGCCCACGCCCAGTGCCCACCCCAGCAAAAGGGCTAGGATATGCTGGCTGGAGCTGTGACTGGACTCTCTCTAAAGCCTGACCTTCTATGGCCATTCAGATCCCCTACGGCTGGGCTAGCTATCACTTGTTCTTTGACTATAGTCGAGCCCCCAACCTGGCCTCAGATGGGCCTCACTGCTCAGCCTGGAGGCCAAAGCAAATCCACCGGGCAGCCTTTTCCCTTTGGTGTCACTGTTGCGCAGAGCTTCTACCAGCTATTGTGACTTGGGAAGGTACCTGTGCAGCATGGTAGGGGGAGGAACCTGTAGGTCTCCTGGGCAGGCGGGAATCCCTGAACAGAGGCAGAGAAGGGTGCAGTAGAAGGCAAACCCTCGTCTGCTGCCAGTCCTGCCGCACGGCCCACCGCCTGCCTCCCTGCCCCTCTCCCAGGCCAGTCTCCCTGGGGTCAGTACTAGAGGGGCTGACCACAAAATGCCCACCCCATCCAGTTCCTCTGTGGCTCGCCAGCTCCTGGCAAGAAGGTCCACTCCCATTTCCTTTCTCTGGACCTTTCTCCCTCTCCTCCACCCCGTCTCCCTGCTCCCCATCTCTAGAACCCATCACTTTCCATGCCCAGACTCCAGGCACATGTCTTCCAACTGGCCCTCTTCCCTCTCCCACCATGTGCCCTGCCCAAGTCACAGGTTCATGGAGGCCCTTGTCCCCCTGGGTGTGGCTCATTCTCTGCTACCCAGCACAGCATGGTCCCCTGAAGTGAAGGGAAGGCAGCAGCAGTGTGGCTGCCCCATCTCTGAGCCCCTTCTTGGCAGAAAATTGAAATGCAGGAAGAAAAAGCTTCCTGAGAAGGACAGTTCACTCTAAGGCCCCTCACAGAGAACTCTGACGATGACAGTATAAGAAAGGCCACTTACACAGATAGGAAGTGACTTGTTTTTAATAAAAAGAATGAAGAGCTTGCTTTCTTGGCTAGCCCAGAGGGATAAGTAGAAGGTGATACTCACTCGCTTAAATGCAAGAAGAACCATATTCTCCTACCTTTATGAGAGCCATCATGTGTCAAAGAAAAACAGGCTTGTCTAAGGTTTAAAGCAGCTCGTTTGAGGATCCTCATCCTGCTTTCGCCTGATGTAAAGAGAACCTCCACTTGCTAGGCTTCCATAGCTTGATGTAACGCGACGGTGGCACTTTCTACACACTGCTTAGCAACGGTGTCTATTGTCTCGTAAGTGACAACATAACACAGTGACAAGAGCCTGCGGCCAGCATTCAGGACACTTCAAATCCAGCCCCTCTTCTACAACTGATGGCGGCTTGAGGGCCTCAGAGTCCCTTTCTGCAAAATGGAGAGGTCTTTCTTCTCACCTCACGTGGCTGTTGTAAGGCTAAATTGAGATCCCGAATGTAATGGCTTACAGCTCTCTGAATGTAAGCACCTCGTATTATTAAGTAATGATTCTTATTATTGCTGCAGGAAAGATGCAGTTCAGCCTAAGTCTCAATTCACGTGGCTGTTCTAGCTTTTTTTTTCTTCCCCCCCCAGGCCAGTCTCCCTGGGGTCAGTACTAGAGGGGCTGACCACAAAATGCCCACCCCATCCAGTTCCTCTGTGGCTCGCCAGCTCCTGGCAAGAAGGTCCACTCCCATTTCCTTTCTCTGGACCTTTCTCCCTCTCCTCCACCCCGTCTCCCTGCTCCCCATCTCTAGAACCCATCACTTTCCATGCCCAGACTCCAGGCACATGTCTTCCAACTGGCCCTCTTCCCTCTCCCACCATGTGCCCTGCCCAAGTCACAGGTTCATGGAGGCCCTTGTCCCCCTGGGTGTGGCTCATTCTCTGCTACCCAGCACAGCATGGTCCCCTGAAGTGAAGGGAAGGCAGCAGCAGTGTGGCTGCCCCATCTCTGAGCCCCTTCTTGGCAGAAAATTGAAATGCAGGAAGAAAAAGCTTCCTGAGAAGGACAGTTCACTCTAAGGCCCCTCACAGAGAACTCTGACGATGACAGTATAAGAAAGGCCACTTACACAGATAGGAAGTGACTTGTTTTTAATAAAAAGAATGAAGAGCTTGCTTTCTTGGCTAGCCCAGAGGGATAAGTAGAAGGTGATACTCACTCGCTTAAATGCAAGAAGAACCATATTCTCCTACCTTTATGAGAGCCATCATGTGTCAAAGAAAAACAGGCTTGTCTAAGGTTTAAAGCAGCTCGTTTGAGGATCCTCATCCTGCTTTCGCCTGATGTAAAGAGAACCTCCACTTGCTAGGCTTCCATAGCTTGATGTAACGCGACGGTGGCACTTTCTACACACTGCTTAGCAACGGTGTCTATTGTCTCGTAAGTGACAACATAACACAGTGACAAGAGCCTGCGGCCAGCATTCAGGACACTTCAAATCCAGCCCCTCTTCTACAACTGATGGCGGCTTGAGGGCCTCAGAGTCCCTTTCTGCAAAATGGAGAGGTCTTTCTTCTCACCTCACGTGGCTGTTGTAAGGCTAAATTGAGATCCCGAATGTAATGGCTTACAGCTCTCTGAATGTAAGCACCTCGTATTATTAAGTAATGATTCTTATTATTGCTGCAGGAAAGATGCAGTTCAGCCTAAGTCTCAATTCAGGCATGATTTGATGGTTACTTCACCCAAAGAAGTTCCTAGCTTTTCTCTTGTTTTTATCTCTTTGTCAAGCATTTCAATACATTTACATCACCCTTGACAGCAGCTGTGAATTTTGGCTTAGGAATGAAACGTGACTGCCCCAGGTAGTGCTGTTCTTCAGCCCAGCAAAAATACATATATTTGAGACATTCCCAAGCACCAAGAATTTCTCCCAATGACCCTGAGAGACCCTGTAGCATCCTGTGCTATAGGAACACCTGCTCTCTTAGCATGATCTTTAGAACAAGTTTGGAGGCAGAGTTCACAGTCCCAGCCAGCTCTTGGGATTAGATACTAAAAAAAAGGAAGAAAGAAAAAAAGCCTCTCTGAAGACTCATGGAGGAAGCAGAAGGGAACCCTTTATGGGCAGGTAATGGCACTGTTTCCTTTGCAGGCAAACCTCGTCTCTTCAGGCTAATTGGGAGTCTGACCAGCCTGTGTTAGTGGTGGCTGAGCTTGGGAACACTGAACGTGAAATCTAATTTAATTTCAGTTTTGCAGCAACACTAAGTAGAAAGTATGGCCAGGGCTTGCTGCCCGGCAGAGGTCCTTTAAACCCACTTTATAAGAGGTGAAGGATTTATCATCAGTACATTCCAAGCCCATACGCAAATGAAAGCAGCCCAGGTGGCTGTGAGCAAGCTTTGGGCCAGGCAGGCTGCAGGCTCTGCTGCAGCTGTGCCGACTGTGTCGGGCCCTTCGCAAATGCTAGGTCCCTAGAAAACCCGGCCAGTTCTGGCTATCAGATTCTGTATAGGAGACTGAGTTGCCGAGGTCCCCTGTATGTGGGCACACAGTGGTCCTTAACCATAGTTATCTAAGGAGTGCATCCTTATAACCCCAACCAGTTAGATAATACAGCTATTGCAGAAGACAAACTCTCCTTCAAGGGGCAAATTGCTACTTCTCCACCCTGGACCAGGTGGACTGTTTTTCTGGTGCTAAATCAACACATGCCCAAGCCAAAGAAGAGGACCACTTGCCACTGAGAAAAGAGCAGTCCCTGCAGGATTAGGTCATACTCATGCACGTGTAACCTTCATGTAGGCATCGGCAAGACACGGGCTTGTGCTTACGAGAGGGCACAGTGTGTGTGTGTGGGGGTGGGGAAGGGCTGTGAGAGTCAGGGACAAGCTTTTTGCAGCAGCTGGAGGCTTAGAAAACGTGACTGCCCCAGGTAGTGCTGTTCTTCAGCCCAGCAAAAATACATATATTTGAGACATTCCCAAGCACCAAGAATTTCTCCCAATGACCCTGAGAGACCCTGTAGCATCCTGTGCTATAGGAACACCTGCTCTCTTAGCATGATCTTTAGAACAAGTTTGGAGGCAGAGTTCACAGTCCCAGCCAGCTCTTGGGATTAGATACTAAAAAAAAGGAAGAAAGAAAAAAAGCCTCTCTGAAGACTCATGGAGGAAGCAGAAGGGAACCCTTTATGGGCAGGTAATGGCACTGTTTCCTTTGCAGGCAAACCTCGTCTCTTCAGGCTAATTGGGAGTCTGACCAGCCTGTGTTAGTGGTGGCTGAGCTTGGGAACACTGAACGTGAAATCTAATTTAATTTCAGTTTTGCAGCAACACTAAGTAGAAAGTATGGCCAGGGCTTGCTGCCCGGCAGAGGTCCTTTAAACCCACTTTATAAGAGGTGAAGGATTTATCATCAGTACATTCCAAGCCCATACGCAAATGAAAGCAGCCCAGGTGGCTGTGAGCAAGCTTTGGGCCAGGCAGGCTGCAGGCTCTGCTGCAGCTGTGCCGACTGTGTCGGGCCCTTCGCAAATGCTAGGTCCCTAGAAAACCCGGCCAGTTCTGGCTATCAGATTCTGTATAGGAGACTGAGTTGCCGAGGTCCCCTGTATGTGGGCACACAGTGGTCCTTAACCATAGTTATCTAAGGGAGTGCATCCTTATAACCCCAACCAGTTAGATAATACAGCTATTGCAGAAGACAAACTCTCCTTCAAGGGGCAAATTGCTACTTCTCCACCCTGGACCAGGTGGACTGTTTTTCTGGTGCTAAATCAACACATGCCCAAGCCAAAGAAGAGGACCACTTGCCACTGAGAAAAGAGCAGTCCCTGCAGGATTAGGTCATACTCATGCACGTGTAACCTTCATGTAGGCATCGGCAAGACACGGGCTTGTGCTTACGAGAGGGCACAGTGTGTGTGTGTAGGGGGGTGGGGGAAGGGCTGTGAGAGTCAGGGACAGAGAGAGACAGTGAGAGAGGAAGGGAGAGAGGGGCCAAAAGACAGGAGAGAGACAGAGATGGGGAGAAAGCCTGAGGGCAAAAGACTGATCTAGACAGACACTGGAAGGTAAGCAAGGGAGAGAAACTATATGACAGTGTAAGACAGGGCCCTAAAGAGAAAAGAGGAGCTACAGGGAGGGAGGAAAAGACCAAAATGGGCAAGAAGACAGACATCAAGAAAACCTTGAGACAGTGACACAGAGATGGAGAGGCTGAAGCAAAGACTGAGAGGGGAGAGAGACCGCTTCTCTAAGGGAAGAGAGAAAGGGACAGAATTTGGGCAAGCCTTCCTGCCTCTGTTTTGTCCCTCAGTTTCTTTAAAACTAGCTCAATCATTAACCATGTCTGAAAATGCAGCAGGGAGATAAGTCAAAGAAAAATGTTGCCCTCTGAAAAATCCATCACCCGACACAGGTTATTTTCACTGGCTTGCACGAAGGAAGCAAAAACAACACAGATGACCCTTCACAGCTTATCAGTAAATTACTACACGAGTCTAGAGACACCAGCACCCCTACCTCCCTGTTCACAGAAGGAGGCTGAGGCCACATCCAGGAGGCGGGTTTATGCATGCTGGCGAGCCTGAGGTTTGGAGTTGCAGGTGAGGGGAGCTGTGGACCACACTGTCTTCAGCACGGCATACATAGTGAAACTCTACAAAATTATGCAATATGATCTCCACATGACTGAGGAGGAAATGGGGGCTCAGGGAGGATGGTGTGCTTGGAACTAGGTAAGAGGAGACTCTCAGGCTCCCCCATGACTCCTGCAAGAGGCCCTGGTGCCCTCCTTCCGAGGAGAGAACTACGCTGACTTTGTCAAAGATTTCAGTACATGTACGCTGCCCTTGATAGTAGCTGTGTGGAGGAACTGAGTCTGACCCTGGAATCTAGTGCACCAGCGAAACACGGGAAGAGCTAGCAGAGGCAGGCAGGACAGGGACAGCGAGCACATTCTTGATGTCTTTCAAAAGCACCCCGTGAGCCCGAGAGCATGCTCCACGCGGGCATTTCACCCTGTGAGCACCGGGGGTGGCCTGACACTTGGTCTCACCACCCACGCCTAGAGCTTCCACCTCCACATGCTCGGCACCCAGGGGAGCCGGAGCTCGGGATGAGCACACACAGAGGGCAGCACCCACAACTCATCTACTGTTCGGTACTCTCTTCCTCCCGCAGTCTGAGCTGTCACCGTCTTTCCCGGCAGATGACGGAGCATGAGCCACTGTGAGGTTAAGCCTCACGCACCAGGGGTCCTGGATTCATGATGGCAGGTCCCCCTCCTGGTGAACTTTCTGCCGCCAGCCTGTTTCTGTGAACTTCGTCAAGTGACTGCCTCTGAGCTTCAGGTTTTCGCTATTTAATATAAAATTCGTACCTCACTGGGTCATGGAGAGGGTGTACTGAGCTGTGAGGTACGAATTTTATATTGACTAGCTAACCTCTGGGACAGCTGGCTGTCAACACTGGGGGCTGTCGCTATGACGTCTTCAGGTGGCACAGAGGCAGGACCTTCCTTTTCCGGGGAAGAACCCTTGAGTGTCTCTGACATCCTGTCCAGAGGCTCTATCATCTCAGAGGAGGTCTACGACCCTCAGGAGAGCCTGAGGCTGAAATGGTCTTGGAAAACATGCATAAGCTCAGGGACCAGTGTTTGTTCTGGGGAGAAAACTTTCCTTTTAGAGCAATGGGAAGGAGACTTCCCCAGTGTAGCACATTGTGTCTAGACAATGATAGATACATCACCCTCTACATAAGCCCCACATCCTTAGCTCCACGTAGTCCTGGTGGGTTCTGAGGTCTTCAGTACGTGCCTTGATAGTACTGATGAGGAGGAACTGGAGTTCTGACGGTAAGAGGAGACTCTCAGGCTCCCCCATGACTCCTGCAAGAGGCCCTGGTGCCCTCCTTCCGAGGAGAGAACTACGCTGACTTTGTCAAAGATTTCAGTACATGTACGCTGCCCTTGATAGTAGCTGTGTGGAGGAACTGAGTCTGACCCTGGAATCTAGTGCACCAGCGAAACACGGGAAGAGCTAGCAGAGGCAGGCAGGACAGGGACAGCGAGCACATTCTTGATGTCTTTCAAAAGCACCCCGTGAGCCCGAGAGCATGCTCCACGCGGGCATTTCACCCTGTGAGCACCGGGGGTGGCCTGACACTTGGTCTCACCACCCACGCCTAGAGCTTCCACCTCCACATGCTCGGCACCCAGGGGAGCCGGAGCTCGGGATGAGCACACACAGAGGGCAGCACCCACAACTCATCTACTGTTCGGTACTCTCTTCCTCCCGCAGTCTGAGCTGTCACCGTCTTTCCCGGCAGATGACGGAGCATGAGCCACTGTGAGGTTAAGCCTCACGCACCAGGGGTCCTGGATTCATGATGGCAGGTCCCCCTCCTGGTGAACTTTCTGCCGCCAGCCTGTTTCTGTGAACTTCGTCAAGTGACTGCCTCTGAGCTTCAGGTTTTCGCTATTTAATATAAAATTCGTACCTCACTGGGTCATGGAGAGGGTGTACTGAGCTGTGAGGTACGAATTTTATATTGACTAGCTAACCTCTGGGACAGCTGGCTGTCAACACTGGGGGCTGTCGCTATGACGTCTTCAGGTGGCACAGAGGCAGGACCTTCCTTTTCCGGGGAAGAACCCTTGAGTGTCTCTGACATCCTGTCCAGAGGCTCTATCATCTCAGAGGAGGTCTACGACCCTCAGGAGAGCCTGAGGCTGAAATGGTCTTGGAAAACATGCATAAGCTCAGGGACCAGTGTTTGTTCTGGGGAGAAAACTTTCCTTTTAGAGCAATGGGAAGGAGACTTCCCCAGTGTAGCACATTGTGTCTAGACAATGATAGATACATCACCCTCTACATAAGCCCCACATCCTTAGCTCCACGTAGTCCTGGTGGGTTCTGAGGCCCTCCCTAGGGACTGACAGAGGGCAATGAGACACTCCTCACTGACATCTGAACAGATGCTGATGTATTAATACATAAGCCAGGTCAAAGGCTAACCTCTGCCCTGAAAGCAAGACTCTAGCTTGAACATTGCAACCAATGACATCATTTCATACAGCTCATCCTTTTTGCCAGGAAATGCCCATTTCCACACTAACTTTGACTGCCGGGAATCATTATCTCATTTCAGGTTCTTAGTAGAAGACTTGCTCCTCTTTGCCAAATTTATTTCTTCCACTTTAAAATTTTGTCTTACCTGCCCTAGTAATTATGCAAAATGATGTAAAATTATGTTTATTTCATCATAAGTTACCTTCCATCCTTTCACCTCATTTATGGTTTTGTTGTTTTTTTAAAACAAATTTAGATTTGTCATAAAAAATGGAGTGTCCTACAATGGAGGTATTTCTCTTAGGTCTCATGGAGCACCAGTAGCTCTGTAATGAAATAATACATGTGCCTGTCTCTTAGGTTGCTTTGGCCTTTAAGTGAGTCTGACATAAGGCACATGGAAATCTCTGGCACATGAGCATTATCATCACCAGTCTTGCCAGAGCTTAACTCATTTTATTCGTTTTTTTCAGAAGTCAGATCTTGGCTACACTGATCATCACAAATGTTTGTTTTCTATCCATTTCTGTCCTTAAATGCATTATTTTCAATGTTCTTGAGTTGATTTTTTTCGCTCTTTAATATGCAACTTTTCTAATTTCCTAACATTGCATTGAAGGCTATAAATTTCCCTCCAAGTATCACTTTAGCAGCATCCTATATATTTTGATATACAATGAACTCATTATTATTTAGTTCTAAACATTCAATAATTTTCATTATGACCACTTTGACTCTTGAGTTACTCAGAAACACACCCACACACACACACACACACACATGGTACTGCATATATTAAAACTGAATGTCACACTGGTTCCAAATTGGGAGAGAAGTACATGAAGGCTATGTATTGTCACCTTGCTTATTTAACTTATATGCAGAGTACATCATGTGAAATGCCAGTCTGGATGAAGCAGAAGCTAGAATCCAGATTGCCAGGAGAAATATCAATAATCTCAGATATGCAGATGACACCACCCTAATGGCAGAAAGCAAAGAGGAACTAAAGAGCCTCTTGATGAAAGTGAAAGAGGAGAGCAAAAACCCAGCCTAAAGCTCAACATTCAAAAAACGAAGACCATGGCATCCAGTCCCATCACTTCATGGCAAATAAACGGGCAAACAATGGAAACAGGGACAGACTTAATTTTCTTGGGTTCCAAAATCACTGCAGATAGTAATTGCAGCCATAAAATTAAAAGATACTTCTCCTCTTTGCCAAATTTATTTCTTCCACTTTAAAATTTTGTCTTACCTGCCCTAGTAATTATGCAAAATGATGTAAAATTATGTTTATTTCATCATAAGTTACCTTCCATCCTTTCACCTCATTTATGGTTTTGTTGTTTTTTTAAAACAAATTTAGATTTGTCATAAAAAATGGAGTGTCCTACAATGGAGGTATTTCTCTTAGGTCTCATGGAGCACCAGTAGCTCTGTAATGAAATAATACATGTGCCTGTCTCTTAGGTTGCTTTGGCCTTTAAGTGAGTCTGACATAAGGCACATGGAAATCTCTGGCACATGAGCATTATCATCACCAGTCTTGCCAGAGCTTAACTCATTTTATTCGTTTTTTTCAGAAGTCAGATCTTGGCTACACTGATCATCACAAATGTTTGTTTTCTATCCATTTCTGTCCTTAAATGCATTATTTTCAATGTTCTTGAGTTGATTTTTTTCGCTCTTTAATATGCAACTTTTCTAATTTCCTAACATTGCATTGAAGGCTATAAATTTCCCTCCAAGTATCACTTTAGCAGCATCCTATATATTTTGATATACAATGAACTCATTATTATTTAGTTCTAAACATTCAATAATTTTCATTATGACCACTTTGACTCTTGAGTTACTCAGAAACACACCCACACACACACACACACACACACATGGTACTGCATATATTAAAACTGAATGTCACACTGGTTCCAAATTGGGAGAGAAGTACATGAAGGCTATGTATTGTCACCTTGCTTATTTAACTTATATGCAGAGTACATCATGTGAAATGCCAGTCTGGATGAAGCAGAAGCTAGAATCCAGATTGCCAGGAGAAATATCAATAATCTCAGATATGCAGATGACACCACCCTAATGGCAGAAAGCAAAGAGGAACTAAAGAGCCTCTTGATGAAAGTGAAAGAGGAGAGTGAAAAAGCCAGCCTAAAGCTCAACATTCAAAAAACGAAGACCATGGCATCCAGTCCCATCACTTCATGGCAAATAAACGGGCAAACAATGGAAACAGGGACAGACTTAATTTTCTTGGGTTCCAAAATCACTGCAGATAGTAATTGCAGCCATAAAATTAAAAGATACTTGCTCCTTGGAAGAAAAGCTATGACAAACCTAGGCAGCGTATTCAAAAATAGAGGCATCACTCTGCTGACCAAAGTCCATATAGCCAAGCCTATGGTTTTCCAAGTAGTAATCTATGGATGTGAGAGTTGGACCATAAAGAAGGCTGAGCACTGAAGAACTGATGTCTTCAAACTGTGGTGTTGGGGAAGATCCCTGAGAGTTCCTTGGAACTCAAGGAGATCAAACCAGTCAGTCCTAAAGGAGATCAACCCTGAATATTCACTGGAAAGACTGATGCTAAAGCTAAAGCTCCAATACTTTGGCCACCTGATGTGAAGAGACAACTCATTGGAAAAGACCCTGATGATGGAAAAAAATAGAAGGCAGAAAAAGGGGATGACAGAGTGTGAGATGGTTGGATGGCATCACCGAGTCAATGGACACGAGTTTGAACCAGGTACAGGAGATGGTGAAGGACAGGGAAGTCTGGTGTGCTGCAGTCCATGGGGTTGCAAAGAGTCAGACACAACTGAGTGACTAAACTGAACTGAACATTGGTTTATGTTATATAAGTTTCACATGTACGACATTATACTTAGAAGCATATTTTTAAGTTTTTAAATGTATGAACTTATGGATCCTCTGTTATTGGCTGACCAACAGTTTTTTACCAATATGCAATATTAAATCTATTGCATACTGGTCAAAGACTGTGGTCTATCAATTATTTCATACTTCTTGAAGCATTTTTGTGGCCTAGAATGTGGTTAATTTTTCTAATTGTATAAGAAAATGATGTATACTAGGTACACAGTTTTACATATAGCAATTGGACTAAATTTGTTGGTTATAATTTTCAACTACCTGTTTATGACTTTTGGTTTGTCTTATTTTATGAAATATATGCGAAAATATTCCATCATAGTGGTGGACTTCTCAGTTTTCTTCTGTAAATTTCTAGGCTTTGCTTTATGTCTAGCACCTATGTTAAGTACATATAGGTTCATAATTTTATATCTTCTCAGTGAATTGTTTCTTCAGTATGCAGTAAATCAAATAATGTGTCTGGGTCTAAAAGTACAATTTGACATTAATGCTACTACAAACCACATTATTTCTTTTAGTATGTATACCTTTAATAGTATAACTTTTCCCATAGATTTCAGTTAAAATGTTTTCCATTTTATTTTAACATGATGCATATAAGCGGTACATCTCTAGATTTAAAAAACTGAATCAGAGAATTGCAATTGACAGATGAGTTTGATTCATTAATAATTGGTGGTGGTGGTTGAGTCACTAAGTTGGGTCTGACTCTTGGATCCCATGGACTATAG
This sequence comes from Tragulus kanchil, assembly GCA_022376925.1. Classification (NCBI taxonomy): domain Eukaryota; kingdom Metazoa; phylum Chordata; class Mammalia; order Artiodactyla; family Tragulidae; genus Tragulus; species Tragulus kanchil. The sequence goes on along the minus strand of JAIOJX010000029.1, from coordinate 45,983,533 downwards.
CCTGCTAGGCTCCTCTGTCCATGGAATTTTCCAGGCAAGAATACTGGAGTAGGTTGCCATTTCCTTTTCCAGTGGATCTTCCAACCCAGGAATAAAACCTGTCTCTTGCATTGCCGACAGATTCTTTACTGATTCAGACTTATTTTTCATCTTATTTTGTATATTTATTATTATATTTTATTATTGTATATTATTACCACTATTATGTTAATACTTTGCTTCATTTTGTCTACTTTCCTACTTTCTATAGAATTGGTTTAACAAGCTTTAAAACAATTTAAAGATTTAACAAAATCCCTTTTTCACTCTTCTGTGTTAGAAGTTACATCCCATTTCTATTCTTTGACAGATTACTATGAAACTTTTTTTTGTTTAAAGATTTTTAAGGCCTATTATCTTCTAAAATAATATAAAATTATAAAATGCTTTATGTCATACTGGTCAAAGACTGTGGTCTATCAATTATTTCATACTTCTTGAAGCATTTTTGTGGCCTAGAATGTGGTTAATTTTTCTAATTGTATAAGAAAATGATGTATACTAGGTACACAGTTTTACATATAGCAATTGGACTAAATTTGTTGGTTATAATTTTCAACTACCTGTTTATGACTTTTGGTTTGTCTTATTTTATGAAATATATGCGAAAATATTCCATCATAGTGGTGGACTTCTCAGTTTTCTTCTGTAAATTTCTAGGCTTTGCTTTATGTCTAGCACCTATGTTAAGTACATATAGGTTCATAATTTTATATCTTCTCAGTGAATTGTTTCTTCAGTATGCAGTAAATCAAATAATGTGTCTGGGTCTAAAAGTACAATTTGACATTAATGCTACTACAAACCACATTATTTCTTTTAGTATGTATACCTTTAATAGTATAACTTTTCCCATAGATTTCAGTTAAAATGTTTTCCATTTTATTTTAACATGATGCATATAAGCGGTACATCTCTAGATTTAAAAAACTGAATCAGAGAATTGCAATTGACAGATGAGTTTGATTCATTAATAATTGGTGGTGGTGGTTGAGTCACTAAGTTGGGTCTGACTCTTGGATCCCATGGACTATAGCCTGCTAGGCTCCTCTGTCCATGGAATTTTCCAGGCAAGAATACTGGAGTAGGTTGCCATTTCCTTTTCCAGTGGATCTTCCAACCCAGGAATAAAACCTGTCTCTTGCATTGCCGACAGATTCTTTACTGATTCAGACTTATTTTTCATCTTATTTTGTATATTTATTATTATATTTTATTATTGTATATTATTACCACTATTATGTTAATACTTTGCTTCATTTTGTCTACTTTCCTACTTTCTATAGAATTGGTTTAACAAGCTTTAAAACAATTTAAAGATTTAACAAAATCCCTTTTTCACTCTTCTGTGTTAGAAGTTACATCCCATTTCTATTCTTTGACAGATTACTATGAAACTTTTAATATGCATTTTGACTTAAAAATCTAAAGATTTTTAAGGCCTATTATCTTCTAAAATAATATAAAAATTATAAAATGCTTTAGTATGTCATTGTTATCTCCCGTATCATATTTAAACACCCAGAATAGTCATCTAATAGTTACTAAAATTCTTACTGTTTTTCTACAATCAATGCTTGCTTATATTTACCTATATGTTTGCTTTTTAGCCTTTCTTGACAGGGATTTTTGTATTACATTATTGTTTTCTGGCTTGAATCACCTTCCTCCTAAAGTATATCCCTTAGTACTTCTTTCAGAGAGTTTGTGCCTTGTCATCTCTCCAGCCTTTGTCATGAAGTGACTTGGCCTTCACTACTGAATATAATCTAAGTGGACTATTTCCCTCATAATGTGGAAGGTATTATTCAATAGACTTCTGACCTCCACTGTCACCAACGGAAAGTTTGCTATCAGCAATTGTTCCTGTACAGTTAATCTTTTTTTCCCCTCTTTGCTTTTTTATTTTTATACTCTGTAGTTCACTGTTATATAACCTATATGCATCCTGTCCAGGACCCAGTGTGCTTCTTCAACCTAGAAATTTCTATCTTCCTTCAATTCTGGGACATTTTTAACCATTATGTCTTCCAGTGTTTCCTCTCTCCCACTCCCTGCATATTTTCCTATGGACCTAACCTCTCTCCACAAGTCTATTATCTGTTAACATCTTAGGATCTTAATATCTCTTCATGTCTCACTGTCTTGACATTTTCTCAATATCTGTTTTATATAAGCTTCATGTGTACATTATGTTTTTAAGTTTCTAAATGTATGAACTTACCTGTTTTTCATCTTTGTGTCTCTGAGTTCTTTTCTGGATAATTTTCTAAGATTTATCTGCCAGTTTAACCATTCTCTCTTTAACTATGTCTAATGTGCTTTTTAACACATTATCGATTTTAATAACTTTAATTTCTGGAAATTCTACTTTTCCAAATTTACCTGTGTGTTTTCTCCATAATTCTTCCTTTATAATTCTTTCTTTTTACCATTCTAATCATTTCAAACACAAATCTTAAAATAGTTACTTTTACATTGTTTTATTATCTGAAGATTTTGGAGGGACTAATCCTCCTATGTGTTGAGTCTGTTAACTCTTCCTTATGACAAATTACTTCCTATGATCAGCAATTTTAGATTTTCAGGTTTTCTTCTCCCCACGGGAACTGCATGTGCTGTGGTAGGGAGGTATTCCTTTAAAATGTATTTACATGTGTTTCTTCTAAGATCCCTAGTAGTTTTACTGATCTGGAAACTATCTGTATACTAATTTATAGATTTAGAATTTCAGAACCATGTAAGTAGTGTAAATGCAATCCCCACAGTGATGTGGAGAGAAGACTTCAGCAGATTACAAATTACTTGCCGCTTCCCTGTCCCAGGAGGTAAGACTGTCATGGTCCACGGCCGTTCTCTTGGTTTTGGCCTTGTGTAGGGGCCTCTCTCCACTGTGCAGGCAGACCTGCTGCCCTAGCATGGATGTTAGCCCGACCCTCGCGGCTGACGTGTGGATTTGACCCTACCCTCTTAGAACTGCAGTGGCTGCCTCACTAATCCCTGCTTTTGAGAATTCTGCATTCACTTTGGCACTAGGAATTTCTCTTACCTTCAGGGTCAACCATGTATTTAGAAAACCAACCAACCTCTTCTCCAACAAAACTAACCTTTTATCCACCATTTACACATGCTTGGAGTGGGGACAGTGGAGCGGCCTGTGGCAAACCAGACCATCCTTCTGTCAGAAGGTGAGTCTCCCGGCCCCTCGCTTGAATCTGTGTTTGCTTCTAAGGTAAAAACCATACCCAGTTAAGTGTTGCTTCAACCTACACAAAGTTAAAAGAGAGAAAATGCCAGCCAGGAAGCACGGAGAGCTACCATGCATGCTACGGCAGCAGACCCACTGCGTGCTGGGCATGTTCTGAGGACGTCAGCCATGTGGAGAGGTGTGACCTCCACGACGGCCATACGAGACAGGTGCTACCCTTCATTTTACAGCTAAAGAAACGGAGGAACACGGAGGCAAAGTATACACAGCAGCTGTTTGTCTGACAACATCTAAGCAGCCACAGGAAGAAGAAAAGGAGCCATCGCTACTTCCCTAGGGTTTACCATTCTAATCATTTCAAACACAAATCTTAAAATAGTTACTTTTACATTGTTTTATTATCTGAAGATTTTGGAGGGACTAATCCTCCTATGTGTTGAGTCTGTTAACTCTTCCTTATGACAAATTACTTCCTATGATCAGCAATTTTAGATTTTCAGGTTTTCTTCTCCCCACGGGAACTGCATGTGCTGTGGTAGGGAGGTATTCCTTTAAAATGTATTTACATGTGTTTCTTCTAAGATCCCTAGTAGTTTTACTGATCTGGAAACTATCTGTATACTAATTTATAGATTTAGAATTTCAGAACCATGTAAGTAGTGTAAATGCAATCCCCACAGTGATGTGGAGAGAAGACTTCAGCAGATTACAAATTACTTGCCGCTTCCCTGTCCCAGGAGGTAAGACTGTCATGGTCCACGGCCGTTCTCTTGGTTTTGGCCTTGTGTAGGGGCCTCTCTCCACTGTGCAGGCAGACCTGCTGCCCTAGCATGGATGTTAGCCCGACCCTCGCGGCTGACGTGTGGATTTGACCCTACCCTCTTAGAACTGCAGTGGCTGCCTCACTAATCCCTGCTTTTGAGAATTCTGCATTCACTTTGGCACTAGGAATTTCTCTTACCTTCAGGGTCAACCATGTATTTAGAAAACCAACCAACCTCTTCTCCAACAAAACTAACCTTTTATCCACCATTTACACATGCTTGGAGTGGGGACAGTGGAGCGGCCTGTGGCAAACCAGACCATCCTTCTGTCAGAAGGTGAGTCTCCCGGCCCCTCGCTTGAATCTGTGTTTGCTTCTAAGGTAAAAACCATACCCAGTTAAGTGTTGCTTCAACCTACACAAAGTTAAAAGAGAGAAAATGCCAGCCAGGAAGCACGGAGAGCTACCATGCATGCTACGGCAGCAGACCCACTGCGTGCTGGGCATGTTCTGAGGACGTCAGCCATGTGGAGAGGTGTGACCTCCACGACGGCCATACGAGACAGGTGCTACCCTTCATTTTACAGCTAAAGAAACGGAGGAACACGGAGGCAAAGTATACACAGCAGCTGTTTGTCTGACAACATCTAAGCAGCCACAGGAAGAAGAAAAGGGAGCCATCGCTACTTCCCTAGGGTTGGGATGAGGGAGGATTTCATCTGCGGCAGTCTCGCAACCACTGTCTGCCACTGAGGATGTAATCCTGGCTTATCCTGCCTGCGCTGATACTCGTGGGGCTGTTGTTTCTAAAATTGTGTTGTACAGATGTGTACGTTAATTTCCTCGAAAGTGTCCCGAGCCCAGCCTCACGCAGGAGTCCATTCACTGAATCACTGGTGCTGTTGTTAACACACAGAAGACATTAGCGCCCACAGACTCTCCCACTTGAAACACATCTGCAGACATTGTGGATACCCTGCCAGCACAGAATACACGGAGAAGGCACTCTTTTTCTTTACTTTTTTGAAGATAAACTGTTCAACAACTGAGTCCTCAGACCTTATGGAATTCCGAGCACAGATTTTGATCAACTGAAATCTGAATTCCATGGGACTAAGCTGTATCTGAAAACTGTGAAATCCCGATATCCCTTTGAAGAATGTGATCTGGCTTAGGCACACATTTATTTCTGTTACAACATTTAAAAGAAGGTGGCCTATGGCCTGAGAAAACCCACTAGTGGGACTCTGGTGTGAACACAACATCCCAGCACAGAAAGGCAGCGGACTCACGTGCCGAGGTGTTTGATGCAAATGCTTTGATCAGCCTGGAGAGTGAACAGTATTTTTTTTTTTCCCTACTCTCAGTCCTGGAACTGCAGGTTACATTTAGCAAATATTTTGACTGGTGAGGCTGCAAACAACTGTCTTCATTCTGAGGCAGAAAACCAAACACAGTGTGTTGAACAAACAAAGAGGGGAAATGATTCCTGCCTTGGCCCACAGCATCCTGACAGGAATCAGTCCAGAGAACAAATACTGGAATCACTGATGAGAAAGTCAACACAAATGTCCGTCTCCTTACCGACTGCCCGGGTCTGAGGGACTGCCGCTGATGTCAGATGTGGGAGACATGTGCTGTCAATGATCGAGGCGGGGACCTGCCCAGGCACCTGCGGGAAAGGGGAAGGGCAAGGGCAGAGTGGTTCCCAGCCCTCAGCTAATTTCCAGGGCTGACACGTGAAAGGGCGAGGGTCTCAGATGTGATGGTCACACCTAGGAAGGCACTTTGGCTGTCAGGCAAGAGAATGAAACGGAACTGAGCATCCATCTTGGGATGCTCAGTCACGTCCAACTCTTTGTGACCCCATGGACAACTTGTAGCCTGAGAGCCCCTCTGCCCATGGGATTTTCCAGGCAAGAATACTGGAGTGGGTTGCCATTTCCTTCTCCAAGGTATCTTGCCAACCTAGGGACTGAACCTGCATCTCTCACGTGTCCTGCATTGGCAGGCGGATTCTTCACCACTAGTGCCACCAGGGAAGCCTGGAAGTAAGTGCTATAAATCACATCTTAAAGCTGGCACATTTGAGGGCATCTCTAGGCAGATGATAAAATAATCCAAATTTCTGAGCTTCAGACATTTCGCATGGCAAAACTTCTTTTATTCTAAGCGTGATTATTTTCGGCAAATCCCTTCTCTAGGGGATCATGCATGTCCAGACCTTCTACACAGAGAGACACGAATAGCCTCTGGGGCTTCCCCGATGGTTTGGCGAGTAAAAAATCCATTTGCAATGCAAGTTCCCATGGGTGTGATTCCTGGGTTGGAAAGATCCCCTGGACGAGGGCGTGGCCACCCAGTCCAGTATTCTCACCTGAAAAATCCCATGGACAGAGGAGCCTGGCGGGCTACAGACTCTGGTCCCCATGCTCTACTCCAAGAATCACCCCAGGGCCTTGTCAGGTACTGCAGGGAGGTTTGGAGGTTTGGGCCAACTCTGAGTAAACTGGTGACCTTCTGTCCACTTCTGCAGTTTGCTTTGGGGCTGCCATCTGTCCCCTGCACTGTGGTCAGAATCTGCTGCCTCTGGCATCTCCTTTTTCTGCATCTAATTGCTCATGGGCTGGAAAACCACATCATCAAGGTGGTTAGAATTATGCTTAAAACAGGAGTCACCAGGCTCTGAGTCCTGAGATTTTTCCTCTCAAGTAATCAGCAGCATTTGTACAGGCTGTGGCCTCTGGATGAGCAGCTCAGAGGTCTTCTGGGTGTCTCTGGGCTCTAAGACGATCACCGGGCAGAGGAGGGGCAGATCAGCTATGCAACAGTGGGCTGCTGGGAGCAGAAGGACCAGCGCCACCTATAGCTCATAACTGGGATTCCACCCTCACGGCTAGTCATGTCTACAACCGTGCTCTGAAATTCAAAACCATCCATCCTTAGTTTCTTTCACTAGAATGTACTGCTGTGACCTAAAGCAGGCGCGTAGAGTACACCTCCTGCAAGGATGCAAACATTTAAGCAAACATAGCTTCAAACATCAATTGCTTTTAAGATGCTAATGTGGGAAGGAGAACCTGCTGTCCAGCCCCATGGTTTGATATCCAGTGCTCGCATGTTAACCCCTCCACCACCCAGGTCGGCAGAGGTCTAAGATCTCAGTAGGAAAGTCACTGTTGACCTAGCTTCTCCCTTATAGCTGGCCACATGACCCTTCCATCAAGGGAAACTTAGAACCCTGAGACCTGTCTCCTCGGGGAAGAGCAACATTGAGAGATTCCTAATCAGCCAGGAGACGAGCCTCTTCGTCATCTCTCCCCTGGGATGCAAGTGATGGTACAGCCTTGACAGGAGATGCACAGGCCCTTTGCCTCTTGCCTTTGCCTCTGCCTGCCTAACAGATTAGAGCTGTCCCAGAGGAGGAGAGGGCCCCAGGAGACTAAGGCACCCTGACTGGGCTCCTCCCTGTCAGTCTCTGCCCCTCCCAGTCAACATCTGGCACCACTCTAGCCTCCCCTGCTCAGGCCTAGCCTTGCTCCTGTTCCCACAGCCACCTCCCAGAGGGATTCCTGGGCTGGCCACCGGACTCTGCCTAACTCCTGCCCACCTTCTGGTGACCTTCTGTCCATTTGCAGTTTGCTTTGGGGCTGCCATCTGTCCCCTGCACTGTGGTCAGAATCTGCTGCCTCTGGCATCTCCTTTTCTGCATCTAATTGCTCATGGGCTGGAAAACCACATCATCAAGGTGGTTAGAATTATGCTTAAAACAGGAGTCACCAGGCTCTGAGTCCTGAGATTTTTCCTCTCAAGTAATCAGCAGCATTTGTACAGGCTGTGGCCTCTGGATGAGCAGCTCAGAGGTCTTCTGGGTGTCTCTGGGCTCTAAGACGATCACCGGGCAGAGGAGGGGCAGATCAGCTATGCAACAGTGGGCTGCTGGGAGCAGAAGGACCAGCGCCACCTATAGCTCATAACTGGGATTCCACCCTCACGGCTAGTCATGTCTACAACCGTGCTCTGAAATTCAAAACCATCCATCCTTAGTTTCTTTCACTAGAATGTACTGCTGTGACCTAAAGCAGGCGCGTAGAGTACACCTCCTGCAAGGATGCAAACATTTAAGCAAACATAGCTTCAAACATCAATTGCTTTTTAAGATGCTAATGTGGGAAGGGAGAACCTGCTGTCCAGCCCCATGGTTTGATATCCAGTGCTCTCGCATGTTAACCCCTCCACCACCCAGGTCGGCAGAGGTCTAAGATCTCAGTAGGAAAGTCACTGTTGACCTAGCTTCTCCCTTATAGCTGGCCACATGACCCTTCCATCAAGGGAAACTTAGAACCCTGAGACCTGTCTCCTCGGGGAAGAGCAACATTGAGAGATTCCTAATCAGCCAGGAGACGAGCCTCTTCGTCATCTCTCCCGTGGGATGCAAGTGATGGTACAGCCTTGACAGGAGATGCACAGGCCCCTTTGCCTCTTGCCTTTGCCTCTGCCTGCCTAACAGATTAGAGCTGTCCCAGAGGAGGAGAGAGGGCCCCAGGAGACTAAGGCACCCTGACTGGGCTCCTCCCTGTCAGTCTCTGCCCCTCCCAGTCAACATCTGGCACCACTCTAGCCTCCCCTGCTCAGGCCTAGCCTTGCTCCTGTTCACTTCCTGTGGGACCAGCCAGGACTACCCCCTCCCACAGCCACCCCTCCCAGAGGGAGTTCCTGGGGCTGGCCACCCGGACTCTGCCTAACTCCCCTGCCCACCTTCTGGTCTTGGGAGGCCCCAACCTAGTCCTCTCCCCTCATCTGCCTCACAGGGCCAAGCCAGCTCCCCTGCCTCCAGGGGCCTCCCTGCCCACCTCCCCCAGGTCTCTTGCCTCTCACGCGTGTATCTCCTTCCGGCTGCACTCCCTGAGCTGTGTTGATTCCACAGAGCCTCCATGAGGCCCAGGGCTGTACCCATTCCTACTCCTGGCTCTGGTTCTGCCAGAGCGGCATCCCACACCAGACAACCAACAGGCGCTCAGGAAAAGGCAGGTGAAGCAGCGTGGACTGAGTAGGTAGAAAGGAGACAAGGATGGTCATTTATGAAAGCGGAAAAAGGCTCCAGGAAGTTGGAAAGGGCCTTAAAAGATACCATCTATTATATGTGAAGGACAACTTTGATGTAGAGAGTCTAAAATGATAAAATACCAGGTCTTATCCATCTCCGTGGTGCAATGGTTATTAAGCAAGGTCATGACTAGCAAGCCCTGGGGACAGAAAACTTTCTCTAGCATTCCTTTATGAAGAACGAGATGGAAGGATGTAGGATAAACACGTGGCAGCTCTGGATACCCTGAAGAGGACGGCTTGGGTGTCAGTGGTCCTGCGGAGGGGCACGTAAGCATTTACCCTGAAGCCTCATCTGCACAGCATGCTCACTGCTCTGATCAAAGGCTACCTCTCTGAGGAGCTGCGTCTCCCTCACCAGCCTCCCTTGGGGCCACCAGCGTGTAGCCTGGGGCCATGTCTGCAGGCAGACCCCTCAGAGTCAGAGATAAGCACAGTGCAAAGACCACTTCATGTGGCTTCAGTAGAAGTACCTTCTGGGTAAACTCTTTCCTTCAAATCTCCTTCCTCTAAACCTGTCTCTAAATCTTGGCTTTCTGGGAGTTCCCTGATGGTCCAGTGGTTAGGGCTCTAGGCTTCCATTGCAGGAGGCCCCTGGTTCCATCCCTGGTTGGGGAAACTAAGATCCCACAAGTTGTATAGTGTGGCCAAAAATCGATCAACCCATCATGGATTTCTTGGGAGTATCTCCTATTTGAAAAATAAAACAAGAGACTTCCCTGGGTGTCCAGTGGTTAGGACTCCAAACTTTCATCACCAAGGGCAAGGGTTCAATCCCTCATCAGGAACTAAGATCCCACAAGCCACGTGGCATGACAAAAAGAATAAGTAAATAGAATTGTACAAACATATTCTATTCTGCATTCCATTTGAAGAACAAGGGGACAAAATCAGCCGGCAGAACAGACCCAGGGGCCCCTTGAGAGCACCAGATACGTGCATCTGAGTCTGAATCGTGTTCCAGGCTTGTCAGGGATGCCAGCTGTCAGTGAACTGTGGGCTCCGGCCCCAGTGCCAGGCCTTCAGCTCCAGCCCCCTGCCTGCTGACTTCTGGTGTGCGTGACACTACAGCTTCTGGTTCTGACAGAGACCTCGCCTGCACTTTACTTGGATCAAGGACACTATACCCCCACAGCCAGATGTCAGGGGCAGAGGCCTGATGAATGGAGATAAGAAACCAGCCACAGGGCTGCCTGGGCTCAGTCTGAGCAGGGAGCTGAGGTTTCTGCCCCTGCCTCTCCTACAACAATAATCATATCCACTCTGCCATTTACTGAGCAGGTGCTATGAGTTAGGCAGTGTGCCGAGGGCTTTAATGTGACTTAGTCTGACTTCCATACCTCCTCCATCAAGTAGACTTTATTATATCCAACCTATCAGAGAAGAGACTCAAGGCAGGGGACTGTCTCATGCTCACACAGCTACCTGAGAGGCAGAACCAGGACCGGAGTTCACATGGGGGTCAGTCCAGAGTGCTTTTCCCACTTGGGAAAGTGTCTTCTCAGTGCAGAAGGGAAGGTCTTGGATAATTTGGTGGTGGGTCACCCATCTCAGAGATGGGCCCAGTGGCAATGCCTGTGAGAGCTGAGTTCAGGGGAGATTTCCACTTTTTCTGTCAACATGCCTCTTCCTGTTTAGAGGAAGTGTCTATTCAATCACCACGTGGATGTCTGGCAGGGAACACAGGAAGGCCTCAGATCTTCCAAACTGAGCATGTCCCCACCATTAACAAATCATACACAAACACAGAGGGTATGAACATGCTACTTTGACCCACTGATTATTTTCCAAATATTAAATAACCAGTGTGGCATCAGGAGTGACCAGTCAGAATGGGTCTCAGCCAGAAATGTCCAGTTTAGACAACTGGTTGTTTGAACATCAATCCTTTTCATGGTCATGTTCCAAACTCCACACAGACGAGATCTCAATAGCTCTTATTCCATCCTGCTCTAACTTTGGGGCCCACTGATTATTTTCCAAATCATTAAATCGCATTTTGCGGTGGAAAAAGATACGTGCATCTGAGTCTGAATCGTGTTCCAGGCTTGTCAGGGATGCCAGCTGTCAGTGAACTGTGGGCTCCGGCCCCAGTGCCAGGCCTTCAGCTCCAGCCCCCTGCCTGCTGACTTCTGGTGTGCGTGACACTACAGCTTCTGGTTCTGACAGAGACCTCGCCTGCACTTTACTTGGATCAAGGACACTATACCCCCACAGCCAGATGTCAGGGGCAGAGGCCTGATGAATGGAGATAAGAAACCAGCCACAGGGCTGCCTGGGCTCAGTCTGAGCAGGGAGCTGAGGTTTCTGCCCCTGCCTCTCCTACAACAATAATCATATCCACTCTGCCATTTACTGAGCAGGTGCTATGAGTTAGGCAGTGTGCCGAGGGCTTTAATGTGACTTAGTCTGACTTCCATACCTCCTCCATCAAGTAGACTTTATTATATCCAACCTATCAGAGAAGAGACTCAAGGCAGGGGACTGTCTCATGCTCACACAGCTACCTGAGAGGCAGAACCAGGACCGGAGTTCACATGGGGGTCAGTCCAGAGTGCTTTTCCCACTTGGGAAAGTGTCTTCTCAGTGCAGAAGGGAAGGTCTTGGATAATTTGGTGGTGGGTCACCCATCTCAGAGATGGGCCCAGTGGCAATGCCTGTGAGAGCTGAGTTCAGGGGAGATTTCCACTTTTTCTGTCAACATGCCTCTTCCTGTTTAGAGGAAGTGTCTATTCAATCACCACGTGGATGTCTGGCAGGGAACACAGGAAGGCCTCAGATCTTCCAAACTGAGCATGTCCCCACCATTAACAAATCATACACAAACACAGAGGGTATGAACATGCTACTTTGACCCACTGATTATTTTCCAAATATTAAATAACCAGTGTGGCATCAGGAGTGACCAGTCAGAATGGGTCTCAGCCAGAAATGTCCAGTTTAGACAACTGGTTGTTTGAACATCAATCCTTTTCATGGTCATGTTCCAAACTCCACACAGACGAGATCTCAATAGCTCTTATTCCATCCTGCTCTAACCTGGTCTTGGGATGGCTGGTTTAAAGCTAGGGAAATAGCACCATGATTAACCAGAGGCCAAGGCTTTGCTGAAATCTCCGGAGGGATCTGACCATTTCAACAGAGGCTCATCTTGGTTACACATCACTGGGTCCTGGGGGGACCTGGAGGCACAGAGGAGTCCCTTAGTAACATCGGGGGAAGGCTGGCTTTGTTGTGGGTGGAAGCAAAAGTCAGGCTTCCTTGATGAGGGCTCTGAGTTGGACTTTTCTGGAAAGATCGGAACAAATTATAATTGCCAGCTGCTTTTTCAGGTTCAAACCCAGGAAATAAAACAACTTCCCAGGGTTTCATTTTGCTGAAAATTTGCTATTCAAAACAGTGACAGTATATCTTTGCTGTAGTGAAGCACACATTTGCATGATTTTAAATGCCTCTGTGACTGAGCACAGGCTCAGCAGTTCCATCCTGTGTTCAGGATGTGGGGCTGCTGTTGGGACCGTGCCCTCCCCCCATCCTTGATAAAATCCTCCATTCAACAGTGATCTCTATCCAGCCCCACAGCCACGGCACACAGGTTAGCTTGATAATGGGATTCTGGAAAGGCAGGACCCAAGTTCTGCTTTCTGGTATTTTGCTTGACCTTCATTCATTCAATCAACCAGTGTGTCCCTCAAGCCCCACTCTGCACAAGGCTTATCTTTACAACTAGACCAGCAGGGTTGCAGAGCACACTGCATGCTTCTTTCTCATCACCTCTTGTGGACCAGTAGAAGGCTGGGGATACAGCTAGCAGGTGCTTTGTAAACACTTGGAGCATTGAATTAATATTTGTTCTGCTGCAGGAGAGGAGGAATTGGCTTCGCAAAAATTTTTCTGTCAACACCCAAACAAAAGGAGGCAGGGAACACAGGAAGGCCTCATTTGTCCCCACCATTAACAAATCATACACACACACAGAGGGTATGAACATGCTACTTTGACCCACTGATTATTTTCCAAATATTAAATAACCAGTGTGGCATCAGGAGTGACCAGTCAGAATGGGTCTCAGCCAGAAATGTCCAGTTTAGACAACTGGTTGTTTGAACATCAATCCTTTTCATGGTCATGTTCCAAACTCCACACAGACGAGATCTCAATAGCTCTTATTCCATCCTGCTCTAACCTGGTCTTGGGATGGCTGGTTTAAAGCTAGGGAAATAGCACCATGATTAACCAGAGGCCAAGGCTTTGCTGAAATCTCCGGAGGGATCTGACCATTTCAACAGAGGCTCATCTTGGTTACACATCACTGGGTCCTGGGGGCACCTGGAGGCACAGAGGAGTCCCTTAGTAACATCGGGGGAAGGCTGGCTTTGTTGTGGGTGGAAGCAAAAGTCAGGCTTCCTTGATGAGGGCTCTGAGTTGGACTTTTCTGGAAAGATCGGAACAAATTATAATTGCCAGCTGCTTTTTCAGGTTCAAACCCAGGAAATAAAACAACTTCCCAGGGTTTCATTTTGCTGAAAATTTGCTATTCAAAACAGTGACAGTATATCTTTGCTGTAGTGAAGCACACATTTGCATGATTTTAAATGCCTCTGTGACTGAGCACAGGCTCAGCAGTTCCATCCTGTGTTCAGGATGTGGGGCTGCTGTTGGGACCGTGCCCTCCCCCCATCCTTGATAAAATCCTCCATTCAACAGTGATCTCTATCCAGCCCCACAGCCACGGCACACAGGTTAGCTTGATAATGGGATTCTGGAAAGGCAGGACCCAAGTTCTGCTTTCTGGTATTTTGCTTGACCTTCATTCATTCAATCAACCAGTGTGTCCCTCAAGCCCCACTCTGCACAAGGCTTATCTTTACAACTAGACCAGCAGGGTTGCAGAGCACACTGCATGCTTCTTTCTCATCACCTCTTGTGGACCAGTAGAAGGCTGGGGATACAGCTAGCAGGTGCTTTGTAAACACTTGGAGCATTGAATTAATATTTGTTCTGCTGCAGGAGGAGAGGAGGAATTCCAAAGAGCCCTTCATGGGCCACATTTTAAGTTGAAGAATCTTTTATCTCCTGAGTTGGGCTCTCCTTCCTCCTCTTCCCCGACAACATCCCATGCTGACATCTATGAACTCCTCTGACCCTCTGAACGTCCCGGTAGGAGAAGCTGAGCCCTCACGCTGCAGAGAGAGGCAGTGTGCATGGTGGGCTTACTGACTTGTCCAGGTTTCACACACAAACGAGGCTCAGAATGGACACTGTGATCACACTGCCTGAGCCCTGGACCTGGGCATATCACGTGACATGATGCTCCCAGTGATCAAGGTTAAGGAGACCAAGGTGGTGGGTTCAAGTCCCTCCTCAGAAGCAGCCCTTTCTCGTGCCATCTTCACACAATGACCCTCGTGCCAAGTTTTGAGCCTAAAGGGTCCAAGCAGGCACACACAGGCCTGGAACTCAACATTGGCCACAAGAAAGCCTAGTCACCACCTGACTCTGGGGTGATGCATCACCTTAGGGTACAGAGGTCAGTGTCCAGAAACACAAAATAACAATGGTGTTCATTTTCCAAGCTTGCACTCTGAGGCTACTTTACAAAACAGCAACTTTTTTTTTTAAATCAAACTGATTAACATGTTAACCTTCAAAAATATAAAAGCTGATAAAATAACCAAACCCATTTCCAAACAGATTTTCTAATGACTACTTCTCCTCTCTAACCTTTCAAGATGGAGTAGATATGATAACTTCGCATGATTAAATTGTCCAAAGGCAACTGTCCAGAAGAGAACAAACTGGACACACAGTAGGGAGCCAGTGTGCAATCTCAACGTCCCTGCACAGCACGGATATCAGCATGACTCCTAGTGGCTTCAGAAAACATGTGCTTTAACTTCTGAAATGTGCTCAACATCTGGAGGAGGGAGAGATGAAGGGAGACTCTAACTGCACTGCAATTTCAGCCATCACTCACAGCAGGAGAGGCGCTCCAGGGGAAGATGAAAAGAGAGGGCAAGCCACAAACAGATGGGCATGCACGCCTCCAGCCCGCACAGATGCACCTGGGGTCAGCGGCAAAGTGGGGTGCAGAGGGCGCCAGGGGAAGGAAGGTGTCCTCCAACCACAGCCACACGAGGGAAAACGGGAAGCAATTTGTTACCAAGGCCACCATCTTCAGACAGAAATAAAAAGCAAACTTTCCTTTACTGATGAGTAGAGCACAAAATTGGTCATGCTTGAAGGATGGGAGAGTTCGTTCTTATCACTGTGTCTTATACCCATTACCTTAATCAGCGCGGGTGGGCAGTTTCTCTTAAGCCTGCCCCAAGAAAGAGAAAAGAATGGTCGATGAGACCATCTTGTGTGGAAGGCAGACAATACACTCAACACTGGAGCAGGGAGTAAAAGGGTGTGAACTGAGGTCCTCAAGGAGAGGTGCCAGGTGCCATGGAATTTGTAAGGCAGCAAATGAGACAGTTCCTTAAAGGGCATCTTTGAAGACCCTAGCAGGCAGAATTCTAAAACTGTACCCACCCCTCCAAGAGTCTTGGCCCCTAATCCCTGGAACCCGCCAACATGACGACATCCTGTTTGTGGGATTATCTTGTATGCTCCATGGCCTTGTTATGGGTTGAGCTGTGTCCCTCGAAAACATTTGTTAAGATGTGGTATCTACATACAATGGAATATTATGACTCAGCCACCAAAAAGAATAAACTAATGCCATTACTGAAACATGCATGGACCTGGAAATTATGATACTGTGTGCAGTTGGACAGAGAAAGACAAACATCGTATGGTATCACTTATGTGTGAAACCTAAAAAAGATCGATACAAATGGACTTCCTGACAAAACAGAAATAGCCTGACAGAGAAAAAATACTTATGGCTATCAAAGGGAAACGGTGGGGTGAGGTATAAATTAGGAGTTTGAGATTAACATATACATATATGATATATAAAATAATCAACAAGGACCTATTGTCTGGCACAGAAAACTATACTCAATGTTCTGTAATAACCTATAGGGGGAAGGAATCTGAAAAAGAACAGATTATGAATATACATTAACTGAACCACTTTGCTGAACACCTGAAACTAACACAACACCATAAATCAATTATGCTCCAATATTACGTAAAACTTTTAAAAACACACTTGTCGGAGCCCTAACCCTTGGTACCTATGAATGTCACTATTTGGAAAGGTCTTTGTGGATATAAGCAAGTTAAGATGATGTCATTAGGGTGAGCCCCAGTTCAACCTGACAGGCGTGTTTGTAAGAAGTTGGTAACGTGAACATGGACACACACGGGGAGGACAACACAGACACAGAGGGAAGACAGGCATGGGAAGATGGAGGCAGGTCTCAGAGCTGTGCAATCACAAGTCAAGGAAGGCCTGGGCTTCCAGAAGGTGGAAGGTGCAAGGAAAGGTCTTCTTCCAGGGGCTCTGGAGGGAGAGGGGCCCTGCTGACCCCGTGATTTTGAACTTCTAGCATCTACAGTTGTAAGAATAAATCTCCAAAGTTTTAAGCTGCTCAGTTGCTGGCACTTTGTCATGGCAGCGCCAGGAAACCAAGGTAGGAACAGTTAACCATCAGATGGGCAGCTTACCTGGGTGGGATGGATCTAAAGGGGTGATGCCTTAAAGGCAGAGGGTTGCCCATGGCTGGTGGCAGAGAGGTCAGAGGTGTCAAATGTGAGGAGGATTTGATGTTCTGTTGCCGGCCTGAGGATGGAGGGGCCACGCAGGCAAGGACACAAGTAGCCTCGAGGAGCAGAGTGGCCCTGAGCTGAGGCCAGCAAGAAGTCAGGGTCTCAGTCCCACTTTCAGAAGGAACCAAATTCTGCCAGCAATAGGAAGGCGCTTGCATGTGTGCTAAGTTGCTTCAATCATGTCTGACTCTTTGTGACCCTAGGGACTGTAGCCCACTAGGCTCGTCTGTCCATGGGACTCTGCAGGCAAGAATACTGGAGGGGGTTGCCATGCCCTCCTCCCGGGAATATTCCCAACCCAGGGATCAAACACACATCTCTCGTGTCTCCTGCGTTGGCAGGCAGGTTCTTTACCACTAGCGCCACCTGGGAAGCCCCTGGGCTTTTTCTCCAGAGTTTCCAGACAATAGCCCAGTCTCGACAAGCCCTCGACTGGGGCTTGTGAGACTGTAAACAGGGAGCCCAGCTGGGCCAAGGTGGACCTCTGACCTAGAGAAACCATGAGGTAATAGGTGTGTGTTCTTTCAGGTTGCTACGTATGTGATTTGTTAAAGAAGCGACAGAAAACTGACACAGAGACCGGGGAAGTTCATTATCTCAACCGGTGATTTTGCTTTCTCTCTCTTCAGCAGAAGGGGCTGGTAATTTAGAACAAAATCAGAGACCTTCAGGAAAAATATGAAAGCCATCCCTGGAAAGTCTCTTCTCAGATTGCAAAAGAAATAACCACACAATAGCACTAGAAACAAAGCTGGTAAGAAAGGCCTGGGCTTCCAGAAGGTGGAAGGTGCAAGGAAAGGTCTTCTTCCAGGGGCTCTGGAGGGAGAGGGGCCCTGCTGACCCCGTGATTTTGAACTTCTAGCATCTACAGTTGTAAGAATAAATCTCCAAAGTTTTAAGCTGCTCAGTTGCTGGCACTTTGTCATGGCAGCGCCAGGAAACCAAGGTAGGAACAGTTAACCATCAGATGGGCAGCTTACCTGGGTGGGATGGATCTAAAGGGGTGATGCCTTAAAGGCAGAGGGTTGCCCATGGCTGGTGGCAGAGAGGTCAGAGGTGTCAAATGTGAGGAGGATTTGATGTTCTGTTGCCGGCCTGAGGATGGAGGGGCCACGCAGGCAAGGACACAAGTAGCCTCGAGGAGCAGAGTGGCCCTGAGCTGAGGCCAGCAAGAAGTCAGGGTCTCAGTCCCACTTTCAGAAGGAACCAAATTCTGCCAGCAATAGGAAGGCGCTTGCATGTGTGCTAAGTTGCTTCAATCATGTCTGACTCTTTGTGACCCTAGGGACTGTAGCCCACTAGGCTCGTCTGTCCATGGGACTCTGCAGGCAAGAATACTGGAGGGGGTTGCCATGCCCTCCTCCCGGGAATATTCCCAACCCAGGGATCAAACACACATCTCTCGTGTCTCCTGCGTTGGCAGGCAGGTTCTTTACCACTAGCGCCACCTGGGAAGCCCCTGGGCTTTTTCTCCAGAGTTTCCAGACAATAGCCCAGTCTCGACAAGCCCTCGACTGGGGCTTGTGAGACTGTAAACAGGGAGCCCAGCTGGGCCAAGGTGGACCTCTGACCTAGAGAAACCATGAGGTAATAGGTGTGTGTTCTTTCAGGTTGCTACGTATGTGATTTGTTAAAGAAGCGACAGAAAACTGACACAGAGACCGGGGAAGTTCATTATCTCAACCGGTGATTTTGCTTTCTCTCTCTTCAGCAGAAGGGGCTGGTAATTTAGAACAAAATCAGAGACCTTCAGGAAAAATATGAAAGCCATCCCTGGAAAGTCTCTTCTCAGATTGCAAAAGAAATAACCCACACAATAGCACTAGAAACAAAGCTGGTAAGAAACCGGTGTGCTGGTAAATGTTTAACAACCAGCTCTCCAGGATGGGGAAGGAAAAAAGAAACCACCGTAAATTAACATTTGCCAATTTTCACGGTGGGAGTGGTACGATGAGGGCCAATTTTAAATAACTGGCTCACAAAATTCCTGAAAATTTAATTAAAGTTCCCACGAATCAAAAGAGCTGGCTTCAGCACTTCACTTGGATTCACAGAGCAGGACAGAGAGGTTATCTTGAAGGAAGGCAGACAGGCATCGCCTGAAGGCGCTGAAGAAGCACAGCTCTGGGCATCCACCCTCCTCCAGAGGAGCTCAAAGGCTCTGGCCCTCCAGGCCCTGCGCTAGGCCTGCTTCTCTGCAGACTCTACCCTCAGGCCCCAGACATTTTCAGCCAATCATGGCTTCTGTTGCCGCCCACAAGCTGTGTGTGCTCAGTCGCTTCAGTCGTGTCCAACTCTTTGAGACGCTCCGGACTGTAGCCTGCCAGGCTCCTCTGTCCACGGGGTTCTCCAGGCAAGAATACTGGACTGGATCGCCACGCCCTCCTCCAGGGGACCTTCCCAACTCAGGGACCTTCAGATCTTTCTGTTCAGCCCAGGACCCTGGGCTGCACGGCAGACCCGCCTAGCCAACAGGCTGTGTGCTGTCTCCTCCCCGCAGGCACATCCAGCCTAACATGTGTAAACCAGAGTCCATGACCTTCCCCCAGTCCTCGTCCTCCCCCAGAGTGCCCCATGCTCCACCTGGGAAGCCCTGGGCTTTTTCTCCAGAGTTTCCAGACAATAGCCCAGTCTCGACAAGCCCTCGACTGGGGCTTGTGAGACTGTAAACAGGGAGCCCAGCTGGGCCAAGGTGGACCTCTGACCTAGAGAAACCATGAGGTAATAGGTGTGTGTTCTTTCAGGTTGCTACGTATGTGATTTGTTAAAGAAGCGACAGAAAACTGACACAGAGACCGGGGAAGTTCATTATCTCAACCGGTGATTTTGCTTTCTCTCTCTTCAGCAGAAGGGGCTGGTAATTTAGAACAAAATCAGAGACCTTCAGGAAAAATATGAAAGCCATCCCTGGAAAGTCTCTTCTCAGATTGCAAAAGAAATAACCCACACAATAGCACTAGAAACAAAGCTGGTAAGAAACCGGTGTGCTGGTAAATGTTTAACAACCAGCTCTCCAGGATGGGGAAGGAAAAAAGAAACCACCGTAAATTAACATTTGCCAATTTTCACGGTGGGAGTGCTCCGATGAGGGCCAATTTTAAATAACTGGCTCACAAAATTCCTGAAAATTTAATTAAAGTTCCCACGAATCAAAAGAGCTGGCTTCAGCACTTCACTTGGATTCACAGAGCAGGACAGAGAGGTTATCTTGAAGGAAGGCAGACAGGCATCGCCTGAAGGCGCTGAAGAAGCACAGCTCTGGGCATCCACCCTCCTCCAGAGGAGCTCAAAGGCTCTGGCCCTCCAGGCCCTGCGCTAGGCCTGCTTCTCTGCAGACTCTACCCTCAGGCCCCAGACATTTTCAGCCAATCATGGCTTCTGTTGCCGCCCACAAGCTGTGTGTGCTCAGTCGCTTCAGTCGTGTCCAACTCTTTGAGACGCTCCGGACTGTAGCCTGCCAGGCTCCTCTGTCCACGGGGTTCTCCAGGCAAGAATACTGGACTGGATCGCCACGCCCTCCTCCAGGGGACCTTCCCAACTCAGGGACCTTCAGATCTTTCTGTTCAGCCCAGGACCCTGGGCTGCACGGCAGACCCGCCTAGCCAACAGGCTGTGTGCTGTCTCCTCCCCGCAGGCACATCCAGCCTAACATGTGTAAACCAGAGTCCATGACCTTCCCCCAGTCCTCGTCCTCCCCCAGAGTGCCCCATGTCAGTGTCCAGGCCTCTGCTCAGTTGCAAAAGGCAGGAGTCCAGGAAGCATCCTTGATGCCTCTCTCTTGTTTTCCGTATCTGGGAAGTCACTGTATCTTATCAACGCACTCCACAAGGGAAAAATGGGCAGACGTCTCTCTCCTCCGCCAGGCCGCTCCTCCAGAGCCCTGGCATTGCCCCAGGAGCTGCCCAACTCAACTTCTAACAGTCACCCCACAGTCCGCACTCTTTGCAACAGGATAATCCTTTAAAAATTGCAAATGTGATCAAGTTCCATGGCTGATTAAACGCCACTGATGGCTGACGGTGGCAAAACTATCTTAGGATAAACCCAACATCTGAGGATATTGAGTGATGTGGTCCCTGCCTTCCCCTCCTGTGACGTGCTGTTGCTGCTCACTGCCCCCGACCCAGCCACACGGGAGGTCTCCGCTCCCCCAGGGCTTGCCTCCCTCTCCCTCTGGGCTCTTTGCTTTGATAACAATGCTTACTCAGCCGTCAGTTCTCAGGCTTCCTCACTTTCTCAGGGAAGCCTTCCTGAGGCCCAGCCCAGAGCATGTGCCCACAGGCCCCTGTCCTTCTCCTTCATCGCTCTTACCTCAATTGTACCCAAGTGATTATTGGGACCATTCTTTGCTGAGTGCTCTCTCTCCTCTCTTGGATGGGCAGTCAATGAGGGCTGGTCAGTGGGCCCCGTCACTGCCATATCCTCAGAAGAACACAATGACTACTTCATGGACGGATGCAAAATGTGCATTCTTTTATAGCAATAAATGAAAAGTGTAGTGTTAAGTGAAAAGAATCAGGTTACAGAATAGAATGTACAGGAAGACTTCAGTTTTGTAGCAACAACATATACGCTTCAATAGAATCGGCCGGTTATAAATCAGAATGTTAATAAAGACCATCTCTGGTGGTGGGGCTACAAGTAACTTTTGCCTCCCTGTCTGTATGTATGTGTGTGTGTACACACACACACACACACACACACACACACACACACACACACACACACACACACACACACACACACACACACATGTAGTTTAACAAAAGAAAGTGAAAGTCCCTTAGTTGTGTCCAACTCTTTGTGACCTATGGGCGAGCCATGGAATTCTCCAGGCAGGAATACTAGAGTAGATTGCCAGGCCCTCCTGCAGGAGGTCTTCCCAACCCAGGGATCAAACCCAGGTCTTGTGCATTGCAGATTCTTTACTGCCTGAACCACCAGGGAAGCCCAAGAATACTGGAGTGGGTACCCTAATCCCTTTCTCCAGGGCATCTTCTTGACCCAGGAATTGAATTGGGGTCTCCTGCATTGCAGGTGGATTCCTTACCAGCTGACCCACAGATGTTCTGTTATTATAATCAGGGAGATAAGCTATGAAGGGTATTGTTTTTAAGTATAAGAACACAGCAGAAGGGGCATTGTGTCTGAAGGTAAAGAATGAAGGAGGGCCCCCCCCTCCTCCTCTGTCTCCAGTCCCCAGCCAGTCTCTGAACCAGTGAGCATCACCACAACACAGTCGGAGCAGCAGTCGGCTCTCACAGGCCCACCTCCATGTACTAAAAGGTCCTGGCCCCACTGAGAACCTAAGACAATATTTTCTCCCTAAAGTCTGACTAGCCCAGAAGACAGACAAAGAAGAAATGTCCATCTTGGCAGTTCCTCCTTAATCAAAGCCCAGGGGAGATTCCTGGCCATTAAGCAGGATTTTTATTTCCATTGGGATGAAGATATTTTAGAATAAATTCCCTCTTATTCCTTAGAATGAAGTTTTAAGAGAAGGAATGCATTCCCTATAGCTGCTGATGTTTTTCTGTTGTTATTATGAGTGGATGAGAAACTGCGACTCTAACATCTATGTGATAAATTAAGGTTCCTACTAGCAGATGAAGCAAAGGAAGCTTGTTTATAACATTAATACTCCCGAGGCCTGAAATCATGGAGTCAGGGCTGCAGATCAACGTCTGGCAGAAACAAATCAGGTGCAAGATAAAATCCAATAAACGACATCTCTTCCTAACCCCCATCAAAAACACCCATCCCACATGCCTGGGAATATATTCTTCAAGTAGGTTTACTTAGGGAAGACAGTTGCAAAATCCCAGAGAGTGGGCAAGGGGCTGCTGCCAACTCCAGCAAGGTGGGATCTCCTTGAAGCTGGGCAAAGACCTTGAACTTGAGAGTCTTCCTTGCCTGCAGCATCATCAGAGCTGTTACTCACACCCAGCTCTTAGAGAAAAGGCTGATACTGATTTTATAACACATAAAGGCAGGGTCAGATCATGTGGTTTCCCAGGATTTGTGACATGGCAGAATACACTCTTACTAGGTTTCTGGAGTGGGTACCCTAATCCCTTTCTCCAGGGCATCTTCTTGACCCAGGAATTGAATTGGGGTCTCCTGCATTGCAGGTGGATTCCTTACCAGCTGACCCACAGATGTTCTGTTATTATAATCAGGGAGATAAGCTATGAAGGGTATTGTTTTTAAGTATAAGAACACAGCAGAAGGGGCATTGTGTCTGAAGGTAAAGAATGAAGGAGGGCCCCCCCCTCCTCCTCTGTCTCCAGTCCCCAGCCAGTCTCTGAACCAGTGAGCATCACCACAACACAGTCGGAGCAGCAGTCGGCTCTCACAGGCCCACCTCCATGTACTAAAAGGTCCTGGCCCCACTGAGAACCTAAGACAATATTTTCTCCCTAAAGTCTGACTAGCCCAGAAGACAGACAAAGAAGAAATGTCCATCTTGGCAGTTCCTCCTTAATCAAAGCCCAGGGGAGATTCCTGGCCATTAAGCAGGATTTTTATTTCCATTGGGATGAAGATATTTTAGAATAAATTCCCTCTTATTCCTTAGAATGAAGTTTTAAGAGAAGGAATGCATTCCCTATAGCTGCTGATGTTTTTCTGTTGTTATTATGAGTGGATGAGAAACTGCGACTCTAACATCTATGTGATAAATTAAGGTTCCTACTAGCAGATGAAGCAAAGGAAGCTTGTTTATAACATTAATACTCCCGAGGCCTGAAATCATGGAGTCAGGGCTGCAGATCAACGTCTGGCAGAAACAAATCAGGTGCAAGATAAAATCCAATAAACGACATCTCTTCCTAACCCCCATCAAAAACACCCATCCCACATGCCTGGGAATATATTCTTCAAGTAGGTTTACTTAGGGAAGACAGTTGCAAAATCCCAGAGAGTGGGCAAGGGGCTGCTGCCAACTCCAGCAAGGTGGGATCTCCTTGAAGCTGGGCAAAGACCTTGAACTTGAGAGTCTTCCTTGCCTGCAGCATCATCAGAGCTGTTACTCACACCCAGCTCTTAGAGAAAAGGCTGATACTGATTTTATAACACATAAAGGCAGGGTCAGATCATGTGGTTTCCCAGGGATTTGTGACATGGCAGAAATACACTCTTACCTATTTACAAAGTCTTAGTCCAGGTGCACCCCCAACTCTAGCTAACAGGGGGTCTGCAGAGCCAAAGGTGGGGGGGGGGGGGGGACAAGCTGCCGACCTTGTGGCAGGAAAGGCAAGTGTATAGAGGGTAAGGCTGAATCACAGCAGTGATTAACTTCCCAACCATTAGCACAGAGGAGCTGACTCCAGCACCCATCACCCCCAAAAGTCAATCACTCCGCCCTGAAAGAATGAGGGGCGGGACAGGCAAGAGCTGACAAGCAGGGAGGGGAAGAAGAAAAATCAGAAACTCAACTGGGCAGAATGAAAATTCTGGCTTCTGATTCACCGCCATCTCAGAGAGTTTATACAACCCCTAATCACGCTGTCTGTTCTCTCGCCTAGGTGACAGGGCTATCATCCACCCAGCTTTGTTGTGAGAAAAAATGTGACAGAAGCGTTCCACAGATGTAAGGGCCACGGCAGGGCACAAACAAAGGTGAGAATCAGGGTGAAAGGAGCATTGTTTAAACACCTGTCTCTGTACCAGGGCCCAGAACCGTGCCTGGCACAGACAGGGTCACGCCACAGATATTTGTTGGAGGAATGGCCAGCTGAATAAACCAAAAAGCAGCAAGAATTTCTGCAAGGCTCATCTGAAGTAAATTAGGATGGGACTTTCAAAAGCACAAGTGAACAATGAAGCATACTGTACCAATTTCTTTATAGTTTCTCCAATCAGGCTGTAGTGGGCTGGGCCCCAGCGGGTCACTTCTGCAGGTCGATCAGAAAGCTGCTTTGAAACTAGCTCAGAAACTCCCTTTACCATTCTCAATGATCTGATGATCTCTTTTGAAACTAACACCCACATATGAAAACAAAAAAAATCGGGCAACGATTTTCAAAATGCAGGCATGTTCCTGCCCGCCTCTTACATGGCCATCCCTGTGTGCAGCCTCCTTCAGACCCGGGAAGTGCTGCCCTGCTGCCGCGGTGGGGGCGCGCTCCTCTGAGGCTGTGCCATGGCCACAGGGGAGCCGCCCCACAAGCCTCCCCTGGGCTGGGCTTCCAGGCTCTTCTGGGACACAGCTCTCCCATCCTTTTCACACACAGCAAAGACCTGGCCCACCTACTGTCTTCCTCATTTCCACGTTCTGTTTAGATTTTTCTTTTCGTGATTTCCTCTTTTCTGATTCTTTATCAAAGAAGAACCTTAGCGGGCCCTGCCCTGTCTCTTCCTCTCCCATTACTGAACCCTGGACATCCTCTCAGCGATGCACATCATTCAATGCATCCTGAGCAAACCTTTCAAGAGACTGGACCCTGGAGTGCTCACTCTCGCTATTCAAACGGTTATTGCTTTCCGCCTAAGAAAATGGCTGCAGGAGCTTGTTTTCTTCTGGAAATGATTCATTTCCTAAGAACAGAGGCCTTCCGTGAGGGACTGCAGTAGCATCAGGGTGGCTAAACACGCAGCGCTTCATTTTGGATAACGGCCTAATAGGCGGCGATACAAGCAACAGGAAGAGGGACAGACGCCAAGCCAGAGGCACAGCTGTGCAGGGCCCCGCCACTCCTGCTGCCCACAGTGCCCCTGGCTGAGGGCCTCCACCTCACTGCACCTGGGCCCAGAACCGTGCCTGGCACAGACAGGGTCACGCCACAGATATTTGTTGGAGGAATGGCCAGCTGAATAAACCAAAAAGCAGCAAGAATTTCTGCAAGGCTCATCTGAAGTAAATTAGGATGGGACTTTCAAAAGCACAAGTGAACAATGAAGCATACTGTACCAATTTCTTTATAGTTTCTCCAATCAGGCTGTAGTGGGCTGGGCCCCAGCGGGTCACTTCTGCAGGTCGATCAGAAAGCTGCTTTGAAACTAGCTCAGAAACTCCCTTTACCATTCTCAATGATCTGATGATCTCTTTTGAAACTAACACCCACATATGAAAACAAAAAAAATCGGGCAACGATTTTCAAAATGCAGGCATGTTCCTGCCCGCCTCTTACATGGCCATCCCTGTGTGCAGCCTCCTTCAGACCCGGGAAGTGCTGCCCTGCTGCCGCGGTGGGGGCGCGCTCCTCTGAGGCTGTGCCATGGCCACAGGGGAGCCGCCCCACAAGCCTCCCCTGGGCTGGGCTTCCAGGCTCTTCTGGGACACAGCTCTCCCATCCTTTTCACACACAGCAAAGACCTGGCCCACCTACTGTCTTCCTCATTTCCACGTTCTGTTTAGATTTTTCTTTTCGTGATTTCCTCTTTTCTGATTCTTTATCAAAGAAGAACCTTAGCGGGCCCTGCCCTGTCTCTTCCTCTCCCATTACTGAACCCTGGACATCCTCTCAGCGATGCACATCATTCAATGCATCCTGAGCAAACCTTTCAAGAGACTGGACCCTGGAGTGCTCACTCTCGCTATTCAAACGGTTATTGCTTTCCGCCTAAGAAAATGGCTGCAGGAGCTTTCGCTTGTTTTCTTCTGGAAATGATTCATTTCCTAAGAACAGAGGCCTTCCGTGAGGGACTGCAGTAGCATCAGGGTGGCTA
Organism: Tragulus kanchil; assembly: GCA_022376925.1. NCBI lineage: Eukaryota > Metazoa > Chordata > Mammalia > Artiodactyla > Tragulidae > Tragulus > Tragulus kanchil. Next base: position 45,957,026 of record JAIOJX010000029.1, on the reverse strand, counting down.
AACACGCAGCGCTTCATTTTGGATAACGGCCTAATAGGCGAGCGTATACAAGCAACAGGAAGAGGGGACAGACGCCAAGCCAGAGGCACAGCTGTGCAGGGCCCCGCCACTCCTGCTGCCCCAGGCAGTGCCCCCTGGCTGAGGGCCTCCACCTCACTGCACCTGCTCTGAACCTGGGCAAGGACCTCAGAGGACATGCATATGGCAAAGGCCTACGAGGCTCTGGGGACAGATGTCTGGAGACAGATGTCCCAGATGCTCATACATGGAGAGCAGGCCAAAGATCTGGCCCGCTCACTCATGCTTAATAATCATAGCTAAAGTTTGTGGGCCACTCTTCAACAGACTCTGTGCCAAGGTATTTATATGTGTTATCAGGTGGCGCTAGTCATGAACCTGCCTGCCAATGCTGCACGAGACGTGGGTTCCATCCTTGGGTCGAGAAGACACCTCGGAGGAGGCAGTGGCAACTCCCTCCAGTATTCTTGCCTGAAGAATCCCATGTAGTGAGGAGCCTGGCTGGCTATGGTCCACGGGGTCACAAAGCATCAGACACGACTGAAGTGACTTAGCATGCATGCATCTCCTTTAAATGTTGACAATAACTCATGAGGCATGAGTATTATCCTCGTTTTACAGTTGGGGGAACTGAGTTCAGTGTGGTTAACCAACTGGTCTCAAGCCATAGAGTTAAATGATACAACAAACAAGTTTACCAGACTCCTGGTGCTGAACTTCCACCAACAGGCTATAGTCTCTACCAACACCCCATACGCAATGGTTCTTATTGGCATCAAACATTACCAAAAAAGCCTATGACCCCAAAAGACTAAGGGGTAGGTCACATGGGATTCTGCACATTTCTCTATAAAATGTTACCTTTCTGACCCCAAAGCCTGTGCATGAATATCTGTAGATTGGGCTACAAGCTCATGCTGACCAGCTGGTACCTCCTGTCAGCACCCCATGATGAATTTAGGGGGGTTATTACTATACCCACCCAGCAATGTCCTTGACTCTCCCTGAGAACAGGTTCCACAGGCTTTCAGGAATATCAGTTTTTTTCCCAGCAGAAGGGAAAGCACAGATTCAGCTCCCTACCCAGACTGCATCTCCTACTCCAAGAGAACTGGAAGAAAGCACAACATTTTAACAACAAATGGGAACAAAAGTTAGCATGTGTGTTACTGCGAGCTCCGCCTTCATGCAGTCCCAGGGAGATCATTCCAAAAAGCCGGAACCTCCTTTCTTCCGTCCTCCTGCTTCTATCAGAATCATAGAATGGGCCCCAGTGCAGGGTCAGAGTGGAAACTGCACCCCACTCTAGGAGGTCTCTGCTGCCCGTCTCCCCTGGCCCTAGAATCTATCTGGGAAATGGGCACGAGAGCCAGCTACCCACCAAAGGTTTCTGTACAGCCCTGGGGTGACAGCCTTCAGAAGTCACTCCTGCAATGCCTTTGCGGCAGTTGGTGCTTCTGTTGCTTGGCCATCTCTCAGGTCTATCTCCCAGAGGGGGTGGGAATGAGTTCCTGGACCTGGGACGTATCTCCTGAGTTCTTTCAAGGTCAGAGAATGCACCTTCAAGGGCATCCCAAGCACAGCCAAGCCAGAGGGGAGCCATGCTCCTCCAGACCCCCACGAGCTAGGCTGCCTTCTCTGTGGAACGTGGGTGGTCTCCCAAGAGCTTGAGTCCCTGACTCGGGACATGACTGAAAGCCTGAGGTGCCCAGCGTCATCTATTGATGGAGTCGTGGGTGATCTTTTCCTTCCCAACCAGATTCTGAGGACAAGAATCTAGCCTTCCGCATTTGTGCCACAGTCCCCTCCCTCCCCATGACAGCAGTCAGGTTGCTCAGTGTTCTTTACCGCATCCCCAGTCTCTTCTAAGGAAAACTGCCTCAACAGTGCACTCAGTTAGAAGGATAGCACTAGGCAGCCATATTTTGTACCCCACGCCTCCCTGGGACCACAACTAACTGGAGCGGGGAGCACACATGATCCACAGGCAGCAGATCCAAAGACTCTCCTGTGACATAGCCAAGAGATGAGATGAGCCAACCGCAGCCTCTGATTTAGGGTTTTAAACTGAATTAAAAAATATATTCAACTGCACAAACCTGCTTGCCCTGGATCTGAGACTCGGGAAGCATCAACAGAGGTCTTAAGGGAGCTCAGGAACCAGAAGGGTCAGAGCAGACCTGAGTTAGCAGGAAGCACAAGCTGTGAGCCAGAGAAAAGTTTCCAAGACCGAGGAGACATAGCCAGCTGGCAGTGGCAGGGGTAGGGTGAAGAAAGACAACTTCAGGGAGAAGGGAAGTGGGACTCAAGTGTCCCTCCAGGAGGAGCCTTGGTGACAAGAAGGAGCCACAGCCATGGGAGTCCCGAGAGCCTGGTGCTGAGGATGCAGTCCCAGTGTCTGCTTCTCTACCAAGTCTTCAGTTTTCTGCATTCTGTAAGGTCCCTGCCTCTCTTCTTTTGCCTCACGTAAGCTCAGAGGAACTTTATTCTTCATACTTAACTGAGGAAGACCAGTCTTGAAGCCAAGGCTGTCTGTGAGAACAGCTCCGGGGCTCACACTGGGCAGGGTGTGAGGGTGTTACTGCCTCCTCCAAAGCCCCAGGCCTGCAGCGCTGGTCATGCTGCCCCTGCCTCAACTCCTGCCCAGCGCTGCGGGCTCCTTACCTGGGCCCTGTCTCCTCTCTCTCTGCCACACCCAGTCTGGCACACGCGGAAGCTCAACCCTGACCACACAGGCGATAGTTTCTATCCTAGGCCCACAGCCCATGGTTTCTATCCCAGGTCCTCCCTAAGTACAACCCATGGGCGAATGATGCTGAGAATGAACAAACACAGAGGAAGAAAGGTCTATGGTCTCACTGAGGGGGCTTGGAGCTCAGGTTGACTGGACACTTACAACTTAAAATACACTACTGTTCAATATGGTTTTTTCGATTTATTTTTTAACAGAGAGATCTGACCGAGAACAATGGGTCCTCAAAATTTGATACATTAGATTTTACACACATATCACTCAATTATACTGTTACAGATCCTCAACTTCAGGCAGCATGCATGTGTTTGTTAATCTCTTTCACTCTGTATCATGAATTATGCATTGTGTGCTGCAGAAAGATAAATATGTACATTCATACACACACAGACTTAGACACTCGCACACTCGAGAAGAAGAGGTCTGCAGGCCATGCTGACAGTACTCTTTTTTTAAGATTTATTTATTTATTTTTTAAAAATCTTTATTTTACTTTTAACTTGTACAGAGTTTTGTTGTTTACAGATATGCATGTTCCCAGATTAGTCATATGTATATCCCCCGCTTCCCATCTCTCCTGACCATCACACAGCACTCCTGAAGTGTCCCCTTTTCTCACAGAGCAATGACTAGAGCTATTTTCTTCACTTATGATAGTACAGGCCTTCATGCTACTTCCTTTACGCCTCACCCTCTGTTCCTTCACATGCTACTTCAGCCCCCAGGAGAGTCCCGAGGACCCCCTGGTGCTGAGGATGCAGTCCCAGTGTCTGCTTCTCTACCAAGTCTTCAGTTTTCTGCATTCTGTAAGGTCCCTGCCTCTCTTCTTTTGCCTCACGTAAGCTCAGAGGAACTTTATTCTTCATACTTAACTGAGGAAGACCAGTCTTGAAGCCAAGGCTGTCTGTGAGAACAGCTCCGGGGCTCACACTGGGCAGGGTGTGAGGGTGTTACTGCCTCCTCCAAAGCCCCAGGCCTGCAGCGCTGGTCATGCTGCCCCTGCCTCAACTCCTGCCCAGCGCTGCGGGCTCCTTACCTGGGCCCTGTCTCCTCTCTCTCTGCCACACCCAGTCTGGCACACGCGAAGCTCAACCCTGACCACACAGGCGATAGTTTCTATCCTAGGCCCACAGCCCATGGTTTCTATCCCAGGTCCTCCCTAAGTACAACCCATGGGCGAATGATGCTGAGAATGAACAAACACAGAGGAAGAAAGGTCTATGGTCTCACTGAGGGGGCTTGGAGCTCAGGTTGACTGGACACTTACAACTTAAAATACACTACTGTTCAATATGGTTTTTTCGATTTATTTTTTAACAGAGAGATCTGACCGAGAACAATGGGTCCTCAAAATTTGATACATTAGATTTTACACACATATCACTCAATTATACTGTTACAGATCCTCAACTTCAGGCAGCATGCATGTGTTTGTTAATCTCTTTCACTCTGTATCATGAATTATGCATTGTGTGCTGCAGAAAGATAAATATGTACATTCATACACACACAGACTTAGACACTCGCACACTCGAGAAGAAGAGGTCTGCAGGCCATGCTGACAGTACTCTTTTTTTAAGTACTTTTTATTTATTTATTTTTTAAAAATCTTTATTTTACTTTTAACTTGTACAGAGTTTTGTTGTTTACAGATATGCATGTTCCCAGATTAGTCATATGTATATCCCCCGCTTCCCATCTCTCCTGACCATCACACAGCACTCCTGAAGTGTCCCCTTTTCTCACAGAGCAATGACTAGAGCTATTTTCTTCACTTATGATAGTACAGGCCTTCATGCTACTTCCTTTACGCCTCCCACCCTCTGTTCCTTCCCCACAATGTCCATATGTCCACTGTCCATGTCTGTCTTTCCGCATGCTGACAGTACTCTTAAAGGCCAACATATAGAGAGGATTAGATTAAACAGCTGATACGACTCCATGGATGAGTCTGAGCAAACTCCGGGAGATAGTGAAGGACAGGGAAGCCTGGTGTGCTGCAGTCCATGGGGTTGCAAAGAGTTGGATAGGAGTTAGCAACTGAACAGCCACCACCAAGGAAAAGGATAAAATTTTCTAAAGTCTCATAGGCCTCCTTCAGAGACCTGTACCTTTGAATGCTTTGAATGGGCATTTTGATTTGATGATGAACTCTCAACTTTAAGTGCGCCATATGCAGAGATACCCACAAATATATATATATATACACACACACACACACTCACACATATATATACACACGCACACATAAATACATACACGTCTTCACATCATGTATAGCTGAACAGGGCAGAACGATTTCCTTCCATACATAAACAAGACTCATTAATCCATGGGACGAAAGTTAAAATGTGACCTTTGTTTAGAGAGGACAAGGCTTGCCACTCGAATAAGCAGTGATCCCATGGAACTTACTCTGACACAGGGCACGAGAGCAGAGATCCTAGCAGCAGTACACTCTGTGAATGCAATCTTTCCCGCGCCTAGCCACATGTCTAGTGTGGGCTGTGTCAAAGGAGCAGCCGGCGGGACTAAAAGATACACCTGGCTATCACTCATCCTGAGCTTAGTTCCTCCTATGACACACGGGAGGGACTGGATTTTAGTGAACCGGGGTGCAGAAGCCCACATAGACAGACAAGGACAAGAGCATCTAAACACCCTGCACTTGGACCAACAAGGAACGGGAATGGATCTCCATGTCAAGGATGAGTAAAATATTTAAACCCCACAGGAGGCTGAGGGCAAAGGAGTAAGGATGCATGTCAGGGTGGAATCTGCCCATCAGGAAAATATCTCCCTGAAGAGTCATCTCAGATAATGGCCAATTCTAGGATTCAGAAGAAAATTAAAGAAGATTCCACCTCAGGAGAATTCAAGAAGTTGTGGTTCCTGAGAGAGAAGCTGAAATTCATAGAAAAGGAATGCTGGGGAGAAAAAGCTGGGGAAATTCATGAAGGCCTACACATATAGAGAGGACCCTCTGTTCCTTCCCCACAATGTCCATATGTCCACTGTCCATGTCTGTCTTTCCGCATGCTGACAGTACTCTTAAGGGAAAAAAAAACGGACTCCATGGATGAGTCTGAGCAAACTCCGGGAGATAGTGAAGGACAGGGAAGCCTGGTGTGCTGCAGTCCATGGGGTTGCAAAGAGTTGGATAGGAGTTAGCAACTGAACAGCCACCACCAAGGAAAAGGATAAAATTTTCTAAAGTCTCATAGGCCTCCTTCAGAGACCTGTACCTTTGAATGCTTTGAATGGGCATTTTGATTTGATGATGAACTCTCAACTTTAAGTGCGCCATATGCAGAGATACCCACAAATATATATATATATATACACACACACACACACTCACACATATATATACACACGCACACATAAATACATACACGTCTTCACATCATGTATAGCTGAACAGGGCAGAACGATTTCCTTCCATACATAAACAAGACTCATTAATCCATGGGACGAAAGTTAAAATGTGACCTTTGTTTAGAGAGGACAAGGCTTGCCACTCGAATAAGCAGTGATCCCATGGAACTTACTCTGACACAGGGCACGAGAGCAGAGATCCTAGCAGCAGTACACTCTGTGAATGCAATCTTTCCCGCGCCTAGCCACATGTCTAGTGTGGGCTGTGTCAAAGGAGCAGCCGGGACTAAAAGATACACCTGGCTATCACTCATCCTGAGCTTAGTTCCTCCTATGACACACGGGAGGGACTGGATTTTAGTGAACCGGGGTGCAGAAGCCCACATAGACAGACAAGGACAAGAGCATCTAAACACCCTGCACTTGGACCAACAAGGAACGGGAATGGATCTCCATGTCAAGGATGAGTAAAATATTTAAACCCCACAGGAGGCTGAGGGCAAAGGAGTAAGGATGCATGTCAGGGTGGAATCTGCCCATCAGGAAAATATCTCCCTGAAGAGTCATCTCAGATAATGGCCAATTCTAGGATTCAGAAGAAAATTAAAGAAGATTCCACCCCTCAGGAGAATTCAAGAAGTTGTGGTTCCTGAGAGAGAAGCTGAAATTCATAGAGAAAAGGAATGCATGAAAAGACAAGAGAATGAATCAGCTCAACAGCAAAGGATGGAAGGACAATGTGAAGAAATCTAATGTGAGGTAGTTGAGAAAACTGGAGATTTCAAGAGGCAGAGAATGCATTTGCATAATTAACATCCACTGAGAAGCCAGCAAAAAGCAGAACTGAAATGTACAAAACTGAATCAACGCACAGAAGACGAACTGCAGAGACTTTCCCGCAGCAAAGACAAGACAGAGGAGTGAGCAGCCCCACCAGCAACAGAGATCTACGCACACAGATAATTTGGCGGACAAACCAGAAGGAGTCATTAAGTCGAGGAAAATTTTCCTCAAGATCAAAGCCCAGATTAAGAATGCTCACCATGTTCCAGATGAAGAAAAACGATAAGAAACATATAACGATATTTATCTAAACATGTTAGTAACAAAAATACAGTACAAGTGGTTCTAGCATTGTAGTAAGAAAATAAAGGAACAATGACAAAGAGACTTCTCTGAAAGAAAAAAAAATTAGACCCCCCTTAGATTTTTATTCTGGAAGATGATGAAGTAGTATTAAGTAGATGTGCTACAGGCCATGATAATCACAAGGAAAAATAATTTTATTTCATAAGAATAGCCAGGAAAGTTGTCTTTCATGTATAAAAGTATTCTATCCTTGGAAATGCAACATTTCAGACAACAGAATACTCACACATTCTTCCTTCAAAAGCACTACTTGAAAATAGAGTCTTAATATAACTGACCCAGCAAAACAATGTTTAACACCTCCTAAAACTATGAAAGAACCCTCAATAAGTCATGCAACTGAATAAACAATAAATGAATCAAAATAAATGCTATTATGTTGCTTGATAAACTGAAAAGAACTGTCAACATATTTTTACTGAACTATAGCTAATTTACAATTTTATATTAGTTGTAGTGATTCAATATTGTATAGATTATACTCAATTTAAAGTTATTATAAAACATTGGCTATATTCCTTGGGCTGTGCATTACATCTTTGTATCAAAGGAGTAAGGATGCATGTCAGGGTGGAATCTGCCCATCAGGAAAATATCTCCCTGAAGAGTCATCTCAGATAATGGCCAATTCTAGGATTCAGAAGAAAATTAAAGAAGATTCCACCCCTCAGGAGAATTCAAGAAGTTGTGGTTCCTGAGAGAGAAGCTGAAATTCATAGAGAAAAGGAATGCATGAAAAGACAAGAGAATGAATCAGCTCAACAGCAAAGGATGGAAGGACAATGTGAAGAAATCTAATGTGAGGTAGTTGAGAAAACTGGAGATTTCAAGAGGCAGAGAATGCATTTGCATAATTAACATCCACTGAGAAGCCAGCAAAAAGCAGAACTGAAATGTACAAAACTGAATCAACGCACAGAAGACGAACTGCAGAGACTTTCCCGCAGCAAAGACAAGACAGAGGAGTGAGCAGCCCCACCAGCAACAGAGATCTACGCACACAGATAATTTGGCGGACAAACCAGAAGGAGTCATTAAGTCGAGGAAAATTTTCCTCAAGATCAAAGCCCAGATTAAGAATGCTCACCATGTTCCAGATGAAGAAAAACGATAAGAAACATATAACGATATTTATCTAAACATGTTAGTAACAAAAATACAGTACAAGTGGTTCTAGCATTGTAGTAAGAAAATAAAGGAACAATGACAAAGAGACTTCTCTGAAAGAAAAAAAAATTAGACCCCCCTTAGATTTTTATTCTGGAAGATGATGAAGTAGTATTAAGTAGATGTGCTACAGGCCATGATAATCACAAGGAAAAATAATTTTATTTCATAAGAATAGCCAGGAAAGTTGTCTTTCATGTATAAAAGTATTCTATCCTTGGAAATGCAACATTTCAGACAACAGAATACTCACACATTCTTCCTTCAAAAGCACTACTTGAAAATAGAGTCTTAATATAACTGACCCAGCAAAACAATGTTTAACACCTCCTAAAACTATGAAAGAACCCTCAATAAGTCATGCAACTGAATAAACAATAAATGAATCAAAATAAATGCTATTATGTTGCTTGATAAACTGAAAAGAACTGTCAACATATTTTTACTGAACTATAGCTAATTTACAATTTTATATTAGTTGTAGTGATTCAATATTGTATAGATTATACTCAATTTAAAGTTATTATAAAACATTGGCTATATTCCTTGGGCTGTGCATTACATCTTTGTATCTTATTTTTTTTAATAATTACTTTTATCTCACTTTTACAGAGTTTTGTTGTTTACAGCTATCCATAAACCCAAATCAATCATAGGTATATCCTTGACCCCTCCCACCCGAACCCCTCCCACGCCCTGCCCATTCTACCCCTCCAGGCTGTTGCCTAGCCCCCATGTAAGTTCCCTTAGTCTTATAGCATATTCACAATGGTTGTCTCTTTTACACATGGTAGTGTAGGTTTCCATGTTACTTTTTCCAAACTTCTCATCCACTCCTCCCTCTCTCCAGTGTCCACAAGTCTATGCTCTATGTCTGTTTCTCCACTGCTGTTCTGTATATGTATTTATCAGTACCATCTTTCTAGATTCCATATATATGTGTTAGTATATTATATTTGTCCTTCTCTTTCTGACTGACTTCACTTTGTATGATAAATTCTAAGTTCATCCACCTCATCAGGACTGACTCAAATGTATTTCTTTTTAGGGCTGAGAAATATTCCATTGTATATATGTACCACAGCTTCTTTATCCATTCATTTGTTGATGGACATCTAGGTTGTTTACAACCTATCTATTGTAAAAAGTGCTGCAATGAACATTGGCGTACATGTAAGCTATAAAAAAGGTGAAAAAAACAAACCCTAAGAATGGGAGGAAATAATAGCAAATGAAACAACAAAGAATTAATTTCAAAAATATACAAGCCCCGCCCCCCCATACAAAAAATTTTATTTCATAAGAATAGCCAGGAAAGTTGTCTTTCATGTATAAAAGTATTCTATCCTTGGAAATGCAACATTTCAGACAACAGAATACTCACACATTCTTCCTTCAAAAGCACTACTTGAAAATAGAGTCTTAATATAACTGACCCAGCAAAACAATGTTTAACACCTCCTAAAACTATGAAAGAACCCTCAATAAGTCATGCAACTGAATAAACAATAAATGAATCAAAATAAATGCTATTATGTTGCTTGATAAACTGAAAAGAACTGTCAACATATTTTTACTGAACTATAGCTAATTTACAATTTTATATTAGTTGTAGTGATTCAATATTGTATAGATTATACTCAATTTAAAGTTATTATAAAACATTGGCTATATTCCTTGGGCTGTGCATTACATCTTTGTATCTTATTTTTTTTAATAATTACTTTTATCTCACTTTTACAGAGTTTTGTTGTTTACAGCTATCCATAAACCCAAATCAATCATAGGTATATCCTTGACCCCTCCAACCCGAACCCCCTCCCACGCCCTGCCCATTCTACCCCTCCAGGCTGTTGCCTAGCCCCCATGTAAGTTCCCTTAGTCTTATAGCATATTCACAATGGTTGTCTCTTTTACACATGGTAGTGTAGGTTTCCATGTTACTTTTTCCAAACTTCTCATCCACTCCTCCCTCTCTCCAGTGTCCACAAGTCTATGCTCTATGTCTGTTTCTCCACTGCTGTTCTGTATATGTATTTATCAGTACCATCTTTCTAGATTCCATATATATGTGTTAGTATATTATATTTGTCCTTCTCTTTCTGACTGACTTCACTTTGTATGATAAATTCTAAGTTCATCCACCTCATCAGGACTGACTCAAATGTATTTCTTTTTAGGGCTGAGAAATATTCCATTGTATATATGTACCACAGCTTCTTTATCCATTCATTTGTTGATGGACATCTAGGTTGTTTACAACCTATCTATTGTAAAAAGTGCTGCAATGAACATTGGCGTACATGTAAGCTATAAAAAAGGTGAAAAAAACAAACCCTAAGAATGGGAGGAAATAATAGCAAATGAAACAACAAAGAATTAATTTCAAAAATATACAAGCAGCTCATACAACTCAGCACCAAAAAAACAAACCACCCAATCAAAAAATGGGAAAAAGACCTAAACAGACATTTTTCCAAGAAGACATACAGATGGCCAAAAAACACATGACAAGATGTTCAATGTCACTCATTATTAGAGAAATGCAAATCAAAACTACAATGAGATATCACCTCACACCAGTCAGGATGGTCATCATCAAAAAATCTACAGACAATAAATGCTGGAGAGGGCATGGAGAAAAAGGAACCCTCTTGCACTGTTGGTGGGAATGCAAGTTGATACAGCCACTATGGAAGACAGTGTGGGGATTCCTCAGAAAACTAGGAATAGAGCCACCATATGACCCAGCAATCCCACTACTAGGCATTTACCCTGAGGAAGTCAAAACTGAAAGAGGCATCTCTGTATCTTAATTTATGCCTAGTAGTTTGTACCTCTTTATACCCTTCCCTAATGTGCCCTACCTCCCTCCACACTGTTAACACTAGTCTGTTTCTCATTATTTGTGTGTCTGGTTCAATTTTGTTACATTCATTCATTCCATGTTTTAGATTCTACAGATAAGTGAAAACATAATATTCTGTGTTTCTCTAACTTATTTCACTAACTATAATACACTTCCAGGTCTATTTATGTTGTTTAAAATAGCAAAATTTCATCCCTTTTGATGGCCAAGCAATATTTTGTTATACACACACACACACACACACACACACACACACACACACACACACACACACACATTCCACATCTTCTTTATTCATTCATCTATCGGTAGACATTGCTTCTGTCTACAGGTTGCTTCTGTACATTGATTTTGTAAATAATGCTGTTATGAACACTGGGGGTGCATAGATATTTTCAAATTAGTATTTTTTCTTTGGCTATTTACCCAGGAGTAGAATTGCTGGATCATATCGTGGTTCTATATGTTTTGGAGCAGGGGGAACCTTAATGCTGTTTAGCATAACAATCGTACCAATTTAGATTCTCACCAATAGTATGCTAGAGTTCCCTGTTCTTCATATCTTCACCAACATTTATTACTTGTTGTCTTTTTTTATTTAAACATTTATTTTTTATCTATTTATTTGGGGGGGGCGGGTTGGGGAGGGAGAGGGTGGGCAGGCTACCTCTATTGGTCTTTCATTTGTCTGTTTTCATCAGTCTTTGTTCCCTGGCCCGTGTGGGCCTCCCATCGCGGTGGTCTCTGTTGTCGCAGAGCACCGGCTCTGGGCGCATGCGCTCCAGAGCTCCGGCTTGGCAACTGGACACATCAGTCCAGCCGCTCCATGGCACATGGGATCTTCCCAGGCCAGGGATCGAATCGGCGCCCCTTGCACTGCTTTGTCTTCTTGATCAGAGTAATTTTGACAGGTGTGAGGTGATACCTTATTGTAGTTTAGATTTGCATTTTCCAGATGATGAGTGATGTTCAGCATTTTTTCATGTGTCTGTTGGTCATGTCTTCTTCAGAAAAAACATCTGTTCAGGTCTTCTATCAATTCCTTAATCAGGTTCTTTTTTCCATATTGAGTTGCATGAGTTCTTTCTATGCTTTGAGTATTATCTGACATCATTTTTAAGTATCTTCTCCCCTTTGGTAGGCTATCTTTTTGTTTACTGATAGTTTCCTTCCTTAAGCAAAAGTCTTTAATATTGATTGGGCCCATTTGCTTTTGCCTTTGTTTCCCTTGTGTGAGGAGACAGATCCAAAACAATATTGCTAAGACCTATGTCAAAGAGTGCACAGCCTATGTTTTCTTATAGAAGTTTTATGATTTTTGGTCTTATATTTATGTTTGGACCTTTAATTCACTTTGAGTATATTTTTGTATATAGTATGAGAAAATATTCTAATTTTATCCCTTATATGCACCTTTCCAGTTTTCCCAACACCATGTATTGAAGAAACTGTCTTTTTCTTTTGGCTGGAAATGAGTTTGAGCAAACTCTGATAGTGAAGGACAGGAAGGCCTGTCATGCTGCAATCCATGGGGTCACAAAGAGTTGGACACAACTTAGCGACTAAACAACATGCTTTTTCCTACTGTATATTCTTGTCTCCTTTGTCATAGATTAACCATATGTGTGTGGGTTTATTTCTGGGCTCTAAATTTGCTTCACTGATCTGTGATGATTTTTGTGCTATACTAGCTTCAGAGGATAGCCTGAAGTCAGGGAGCAAGGTACTGTGGCTCTGTTCTTCTGCCTCAAGACTGTTTTGACTATTCAGGGTCTTTTGTGACTCCATACAAATTTTAGAATTATTTGTTCTAGTTCTGTGAAAAATGTCATGAATATGTGGATAGGGATTGGATTAAATCTGCAGACTGCTTTGGGTAGTACAGATAGTTTAACAATATGAATTTTCCCAGTTCATGAACACAGGATATCTTTCCATTTATTCGCATCATTCTCAATCAATATCAACATTTGATCTTAAAATATTTTAAAAATCGCTTTGGCTACAAATCCCTAATATTAAAAGAAACTAAAAAGTGGTACAGAGGTGGGGAAAGAAACTAGCAACAGAAAGGAGAGTAAAGATTTATTAAAATGAGTTAAACCTGAAATTTAAAAGACATTGTTTCAATGGACTCAAAAGCTAGAGAAAGATGGATTTAGAGTCCTTCAGAAAATTTAAATGTGGGAAATTTTAAGAACAGTGAACAAACTGGTGATAGCGTGGATAAAAAGGAATATTTGTGCACTGCTGGTGGGAATGGAAACTGGTACAGCCATTATGGAAAATAGTATGAAAGTGCCTCAAAAAATTAAAAATAGAAATACCATATGATAGAGCAATTCCAACTCTAAGTAGATATACCAAAGAACAGAAATCAGCATTTCATAGAGATAACTGCAACCCCATGTTCATTGCAACATTAGTCAAAATAGCTAAGATATGGGAATAACCACTGCGTCTGTCAGTGGATAAATGGATAATGAAGATGTGGTGTACACAGTGATATACACAATAGGCTGTTATTCAGCTGTGAGAAAGAAGGAAACCCTGCTGTTTACAACAACTTCAATGAATCTTGAGGACATTATGCTAAGTGAAAGAAGTCAGACAAAGAAAGACAAACGCTGTATGAGACCACTTGTACATGCAGTCTAAAAAAGCTGAACTCAGAGAAATAACAAATATAGTGGTGGTTACTAGGGATGGGAGGGTGTCAGTAGGGGAAATGGGTCAATATTGGCCAAAGTGCATAAATCTCAGCTGTAACATTAACAAGTTTGGGGATCGAATGGGCAGCAGGGTGATTATAGCTAGTAACACAGTATCATATCCTGTATCAATACTTTGGCCACCTGATGCAAAGCACTGACTTGTTGGAAAAGACTCTGGTGGTGGGAAAGATTGAAGGCAAGAGGAGAAGGGAACAATGTCATGAATATGTGGATAGGGATTGGATTAAATCTGCAGACTGCTTTGGGTAGTACAGATAGTTTAACAATATGAATTTTCCCAGTTCATGAACACAGGATATCTTTCCATTTATTCGCATCATTCTCAATCAATATCAACATTTGATCTTAAAATATTTTAAAAATCGCTTTGGCTACAAATCCCTAATATTAAAAGAAACTAAAAAGTGGTACAGAGGTGGGGAAAGAAACTAGCAACAGAAAGGAGAGTAAAGATTTATTAAAATGAGTTAAACCTGAAATTTAAAAGACATTGTTTCAATGGACTCAAAAGCTAGAGAAAGATGGATTTAGAGTCCTTCAGAAAATTTAAATGTGGGAAATTTTAAGAACAGTGAACAAACTGGTGATAGCGTGGATAAAAAGGAATATTTGTGCACTGCTGGTGGGAATGGAAACTGGTACAGCCATTATGGAAAATAGTATGAAAGTGCCTCAAAAAATTAAAAATAGAAATACCATATGATAGAGCAATTCCAACTCTAAGTAGATATACCAAAGAACAGAAATCAGCATTTCATAGAGATAACTGCAACCCCATGTTCATTGCAACATTAGTCAAAATAGCTAAGATATGGGAATAACCACTGCGTCTGTCAGTGGATAAATGGATAATGAAGATGTGGTGTACACAGTGATATACACAATAGGCTGTTATTCAGCTGTGAGAAAGAAGGAAACCCTGCTGTTTACAACAACTTCAATGAATCTTGAGGACATTATGCTAAGTGAAAGAAGTCAGACAAAGAAAGACAAACGCTGTATGAGACCACTTGTACATGCAGTCTAAAAAAGCTGAACTCAGAGAAATAACAAATATAGTGGTGGTTACTAGGGATGGGAGGGTGTCAGTAGGGGAAATGGGTCAATATTGGCCAAAGTGCATAAATCTCAGCTGTAACATTAACAAGTTTGGGGATCGAATGGGCAGCAGGGTGATTATAGCTAGTAACACAGTATCATATCCTGTATCAATACTTTGGCCACCTGATGCAAAGCACTGACTTGTTGGAAAAGACTCTGGTGGTGGGAAAGATTGAAGGCAAGAGGAGAAGGGAACAACAGAGAATGAGATGGTTGGATGGCATCACTGACTCAATGGCTATGAACCTGGGCAAACTCCAGGAGATGGTGAGAGGCAGGGAGGCCTGGCATGTCTCAACTGTATCATATACTTGAACACCGCTTAAAGAGGGGATCTTAAATGTTCTTACACAAAAAAGAGATACTAACTACATAATGTGATGGACATGTGGCTAATATGTCGGTAACTATTTTGTAATATATAAACGTATCAAATCAAAATGCTGTACACTTTAAACTTACCAATGCTACATGCCAATTATAACAAAACTAAGGGGGAAAGGTACCCTGTGGAAGAACGTAGAAAGATGCTCAACCCTTACTGGTAATTGGAAATAAAAATTTACAACAAAAAGTACAAAGTAAAACACTAAAACATGACAATCAAGTAATGATAGTTCACGAATAAAATAAGAAAAAAAAAGGCAAATGAAGTATAAATTTAGTAAAGAAAATAAATTGAAAGATGTAATTCCAATCATAACATATAATAAGTAAATTACTCTTATAAAAGACTTGATTGGCTCATCAAATAATACTTGTCTCTTTCTAAAATAAGAAAAACACTGAAAATACAGATGGACAAATAAAAATCAATGCTTAGAACACAGTATGTGCCCCATAAATATTTGCTGGGTAAATGAGCATCAGAAAGACCCATTTATAAAAAGGTAGGATTGGTAATAGTAACATCAGACATAGTGTAGATATAGTGGCAAACAGTATTTAACAGTTCAGGGTATTGGGGAAAAAAAAGGATTTTCCCAGCTCCTTACAAAGTGAATGATCAAAGAAATAACAAATATAGTGGTGGTTACTAGGGATGGGAGGGTGTCAGTAGGGGAAATGGGTCAATATTGGCCAAAGTGCATAAATCTCAGCTGTAACATTAACAAGTTTGGGGATCGAATGGGCAGCAGGGTGATTATAGCTAGTAACACAGTATCATATCCTGTATCAATACTTTGGCCACCTGATGCAAAGCACTGACTTGTTGGAAAAGACTCTGGTGGTGGGAAAGATTGAAGGCAAGAGGAGAAGGGAACAACAGAGAATGAGATGGTTGGATGGCATCACTGACTCAATGGCTATGAACCTGGGCAAACTCCAGGAGATGGTGAGAGGCAGGGAGGCCTGGCATGTCTCAACTGTATCATATACTTGAACACCGCTTAAAGAGGGGATCTTAAATGTTCTTACACAAAAAAGAGATACTAACTACATAATGTGATGGACATGTGGCTAATATGTCGGTAACTATTTTGTAATATATAAACGTATCAAATCAAAATGCTGTACACTTTAAACTTACCAATGCTACATGCCAATTATAACAAAACTAAGGGGGAAAGGTACCCTGTGGAAGAACGTAGAAAGATGCTCAACCCTTACTGGTAATTGGAAATAAAAATTTACAACAAAAAGTACAAAGTAAAACACTAAAACATGACAATCAAGTAATGATAGTTCACGAATAAAATAAGAAAAAAAAAGGCAAATGAAGTATAAATTTAGTAAAGAAAATAAATTGAAAGATGTAATTCCAATCATAACATATAATAAGTAAATTACTCTTATAAAAGACTTGATTGGCTCATCAAATAATACTTGTCTCTTTCTAAAATAAGAAAAACACTGAAAATACAGATGGACAAATAAAAATCAATGCTTAGAACACAGTATGTGCCCCATAAATATTTGCTGGGTAAATGAGCATCAGAAAGACCCATTTATAAAAAGGTAGGATTGGTAATAGTAACATCAGACATAGTGTAGATATAGTGGCAAACAGTATTTAACAGTTCAGGGTATTGGGGAAAAAAAAGGATTTTCCCAGCTCCTTACAAAGTGAATGATCACTGATACAGACATGAGAAATAAAACATGAAAACTTAAAACTGCAGCTCCATTTTCTGAAAATTTATGCAAAGAAAAAACCCTTAGTAATACATCATGGCCAAGGGGTCTAGGAATTTGGTGATTTATCCGGGGGGAATGAATTTCTTACATGGTAATAATAGCCATAACAGTTAATAGTCAATATTTACTGAATAACTATTACATCCTCATGTAAAAGGTGAGGAAACCAAGACGCAGAAAGTTTAAGTATTTTGTACAAAACCCCATATCAAGTAAATAGGGATGTCAGAATCTGCACACTGGAATTTAGATCTAGAGCTACACACATAACCCCTTTGCCAAAGGTAAGAAACCACCTCATAGATGTAGAAAAGACAGGAAGTGTCCAAGTCAGTCTTAATGTAAAGCTCTTACTGAAAAGTAGGAACATGATGCTTACTCTATGCATTAAATATTGCTGCCCTTAAAATAACAAGCCTCATTTTCAACCATGATTTACTTAGGGGTATTCCCTTTACTTTGGAAATTAAGACACAGACACTAGCAATACAGTATATATGACTTTGTTCTCAACAAGGTCCAGTCATATGCCATTAGACAAGAAAATAAAAGCACAGTCAAAAAATTTGGGAGAGAAAAATAATCCTCTTTTTTTGGAAAAAAAAATCTCTAATTCACAAAATTACTACTAGAAATCATTAAGAAGTAACCAAGTGAAAGTAATAAGATAAAAATATTATTAAGGCAACTCTTTACAAGATGAACGAACAGGAAAGCAAATACAGTGACCAAAAAGATCCAATTTACAACATCTATCATAAGCAGAAAAAGACTATGGAATGTGCAAAACACACATGAAGAAAATGACAGGGTTTTATTGAGAAAAATGAGACAACTAAATGGGATTTTATAAAGATTTTAAATTTTCTCTATCTTCACCAATGTTAACACAATTCCAATACCTCTCCAAAAGGGTTTCTTTTTGGAACAAAGATGATTCAAATGCATGTGGAAAATAATTTCATAAAACTGATTTAGATGAGGCAATGTAGGGTGTCCGTTTCCCACATTAAACTGCATTGTAAAACTAAGGAAAGTGAAACAGTGGCGTATGGAGTAGGAACAGATGGATCAAAATAACAAACTAAGAAACTCAGGAAGAAAAACTTATAAATGATAAAAGTGCCATTTCAAAACAAAGAAGAAAGGATATGCCATTCAATTTATGGTGTCGGGACAACTATTTAACCACAGGGGAGACAATTAAATCTCTGCCTCACAGCTAACAGTACATTTTCGACAGCCTAAAATGTATGTAGAAACGGACATCGTAATAGTGTTAGAAGAACGTACAATGTAATATTTATATCACCCTTCATTTGGAAAGGACTTTCTAGCACTATAAGCAGATGTAGATACTATTTTTAAAAAATGGAAAATTTAACTAAACATTTAAAAAACCCTCTTGCGTGTCAAACCTATCATAAATAAAAAGACAAATTACAAATTGGGGAAATATTTGTAAAACATATGCTGAAAAGATAATGTCTATTAAAATGATATTTTAGGGGCCTTCCTGGTGGTACAGTGGGTAAAGAGTCCGCCCTGCAGTGCAAAGGGCACTGGTTCGATCCCTGATCAGGGAAGATCCGACATGCCGCGGAGCAGCTAGACCAGTGTGTCCAATTAGGAGCCAGCACTCTGGAGCACATGCGCCCAGAGTCATTGCTCTGCAAAGGGAGAGGCCACTACAATTGGAGGCCCACACAGGCCAAAGAATAAAGATGGGTTTAAATAAACAGATAAAAAGTCAATAAAAACGGGCCAAAAAAAATTTATTTTACACATAAGTGAGAAAATGATAAATGATAAAAACATGTGAGCAGATAAAAGGCAAAGGAGCAATCAGGCTGCAGAGAAACTCATACAAGTGCCTGATAAACAGATGAAGACAGGCCTATCACCACCAATAATCAAAGACAAGCACAATAAACCAGGACATACCACTTTATACTATCAAATGAGTGAAGATCTTTAAGAAAATGAACACGCAGCGAAGGATGGGTAAAGGAAAAGCAAACAGCTAGTGCAAAGATGATTCAAATGCATGTAAAATAATTTCATAAACTGATTTAGATGAGGCAATGTAGGGTGTCCGTTTCCCACATTAAACTGCATTGTAAAACTAAGGAAAGTGAAACAGTGGCGTATGGAGTAGGAACAGATGGATCAAAATAACAAACTAAGAAACTCAGGAAGAAAAACTTATAAATGATAAAAGTGCCATTTCAAAACAAAGAAGAAAGGATATGCCATTCAATTTATGGTGTCGGGACAACTATTTAACCACAGGGGAGACAATTAAATCTCTGCCTCACAGCTAACAGTACATTTTCGACAGCCTAAAATGTATGTAGAAACGGACATCGTAATAGTGTTAGAAGAACGTACAATGTAATATTTATATCACCCTTCATTTGGAAAGGACTTTCTAGCACTATAAGCAGATGTAGATACTATTTTTAAAAAATGGAAAATTTAACTAAACATTTAAAAAACCCTCTTGCGTGTCAAACCTATCATAAATAAAAAGACAAATTACAAATTGGGGAAATATTTGTAAAACATATGCTGAAAAGATAATGTCTATTAAAATGATATTTTAGGGGCCTTCCTGGTGGTACAGTGGGTAAAGAGTCCGCCCTGCAGTGCAAAGGGCACTGGTTCGATCCCTGATCAGGGAAGATCCGACATGCCGCGGAGCAGCTAGACCAGTGTGTCCAATTAGGAGCCAGCACTCTGGAGCACATGCGCCCAGAGTCATTGCTCTGCAAAGGGAGAGGCCACTACAATTGGAGGCCCACACAGGCCAAAGAATAAAGATGGGTTTAAATAAACAGATAAAAAGTCAATAAAAACGGGCCAAAAAAAATTTATTTTACACATAAGTGAGAAAATGATAAATGATAAAAACATGTGAGCAGATAAAAGGCAAAGGAGCAATCAGGCTGCAGAGAAACTCATACAAGTGCCTGATAAACAGATGAAGACAGGCCTATCACCACCAATAATCAAAGACAAGCACAATAAACCAGGACATACCACTTTATACTATCAAATGAGTGAAGATCTTTAAGAAAATGAACACGCAGCGAAGGATGGGTAAAGGAAAAGCAAACAGCAGTATGTTTCATTTCTGGTGGAGATGTGAATTAAAATACTCTTTCAAAATGGCAGATTGACACTATATTCAAAAGATCTCAAGCTCTGCATTTATGATGCTCCAAACTCCAACAATTTCACTACTACAATGCTATGTAAAGGAAAAAATTAGGAATATATAGATGAGGATGTTAAGAATAAAGATACTAAATGCTTGTTACTCTTAATCGAAGCATGGGAGAAAAGCCTGATGGGACACACGTATTACACAAAGAGTAATGGTGTTTAATGTCCAGATGGCAGTTTAAAAATACTTTTCTGTGCTTTGTCGTATCTTTCAAATTGACTACAATACAGAAATACCACTTTGGAAACAGAAGACAAACAACAAGCTCTCTCAAGACTCAGTTACAAAGGATATTATTGCCTGACCCCCAAAGCATGGGACAAAATTAACAGTCACCTTTGTATGTTCCTGAGATTTTCATCCAACCAGAGAGAGAAGAAAAACTATTCTTAGCACCACTTTACAGACAAAACTACTGAGACCTAGAGAGGAATCATTTTCCTAAACCCAAGCTCTGGGTTCCAATGTGTCAGGTTGGGACCAAGGTCCCCCAAGCAAGGATGGGGGTCCCCTCTTATACCTCTGCCCCTCAAGTTCTATTGCTTTTCCTTACTGTTTAATGTTTATGACACTTTTCCAAGGCTACCATTTGTTTGGATTGTTGCATAACAATCCACTCCAGAGGTCCTCTTCTATGAGCCAGAATGTGCCCACTGCTCCCTGGACAAACAATGACTCAGTGGGCAATAACAATCACCCTCCAGCTGCCTCAATCCCCAACAAGCACCCCCAGAGACTGGAGACCAGACCCCTTCTCCTCCCACCTCAGCACCCGACACCTGTGACGAGGTTAGCTGGCCTCAAGAAGTCTGTACTGAGTAGTATTGGGGGTTTTATATCACCAGTAACCAAGGACATGCTTCTTGCAATTCACTCTCCCCAAAGTGGCAATGCCCTGGAATGCCCCGACGGCCCAGGCATCTTGAGGTGGCTGGGTGGCCGCATGCTTTTCAGAGAAGGGCCACGACAGTAATAACGGTGCCTGCACCCCTCTGGCATTTTTCATGTGATAACTAGCTGTAGTTTTCCAGCCAGAAATTATCCCTCCTTCCCCAGCAAGCTGTCTTTTAGAGAGAATTTTGTTGTTTAGCAAGAATCGCTTCTGCTCTAAGAAGTGCAATCAGGAACGAGAATTCAAGACAAGTCATCTCTAAGATCTTCTAATCAGAGGGAGAGGGCGCCAGGCCCACGACCCCACAGTCACACACATTCATTCTGGGTCTAATTACAACACGTAGGCAGTAGACGTAGGTGTTAGCCCTGGCAAGGGGAGCGCCAGAAGATCGAAGGTAAATTCTTTATAGAAAAAAATTACATAAAATGACGTGGGATAAACAAGCAGCTAAATTAGACAGTGGGCACCAAGGAGTTTACAAGGTAACAACATAAACCAGAGCCGCCATGGACAGACCCTGAAAGGAAATAACCCAGAGGCAAAAAAATGCCTCTTTCAATGTTTTTCCTCTCACTTTTCCTTCTTTTTTCTTGTGTTCTTCTCCCTTCTCTTTTGCCCTCTCTTCCTTCCCTCCCTCCCTCCCTCCCTTCCTCATTTCTGTTTGCAATTGGGTGGTATTACTTCCATACTTACAAATACACCCAGGGTTTGAGGGGAAGACGGTGTGAAGGCAGAGGGGCAGAGAGCTTCTTGGACCATGTCTCTAGACCTCAAAGCAGAGTCCAGGGCAAAGGGGCAGGACCAGAGCCTGCATCCTTCCCCGCAGCTCTGCAGACCTCCATGTGGCCTCAAGGAAGCCATTCCAGTCCAGCAGCCCACACTGAGCACCGACTGCCAAGTGCTGAGCACAGCACCAGAAGAGAAGCACGGGGTTGCCCCTTGACATAACCCCTGTCGGAGGCGGGGCACGAGTAGAGGCCGAGGCAGCAAGCGACAGGCAGAGCTGTAGGGACACAAACAAGATGTGAGGCCAGCAAGGTACTTGGAGAAGAACACAGCCCCTGGGGCATTCAGCAAACAGTCATAGGCCCCATTGTGTGTCCTGAGTGGTGGTAAGTCCTGAGGCCAGGGAGGTGCTTGGTCCCTGCTGCTGGGAAGTGTAATGCTGAGCTCAGGCACTGGACAGAGGAAGGCAGGGGTGCAGGGAGCAGGGAAGCATTCAATGAAGGGCTATTTAAAAATAGCATTGCTTTTATGAAGAGTCATATGCATGTGTGTGTATAATGATACATGTATATTTTTATTATATACAATAATTTAGAATTATGCATTGTTTTGGAACACAAAGAGCTAAGCCCTGGAGAAGGAAACGTAAGATCAGTTCTGACGGGTCAAAGGGCAGGGCATGTGAGGAATCTGGAGGTATTGATAAGGAGGTAGACGGCTCTTGCAGAGAGGACCAGGGAAACGCTGCTGGCCACTTCCTGGAGGAGCATCGTGCAGGGGAAGCTCTGGGCACAGCGTCCAGCCAGGCGCTGTCCTGTGCCCCAAGTGGATCGTCTGAATTGTCTGCAGTTTGGCTCCTCCTCTGGTGCTGTAAGAAGTAACTCTCCCCTTTCCTCATCAAGTATCCACCATTCCTTCTTAGAATGAGAGTACCAGGCCCCTGCTTCAGAGAACCATCCCAGCGCCACTCTTGGGGCAACACGGTCCTCGTCCCCAGCACCAGGGGGGATCTCTGGTCTCTATTTGACCTCAGGTATAACTTTTCCTTCTCTCCATAATGGCGGTTGGAAGATGGGCCCGAGATGCAAGGTGGTCCAGCGAGAGGGGACCTCAGGGCTTGGGATGAAGCAGCTGGGGAGGGGCTGTCTCTTGCCTCCCCGCTGAGCTCTGAACCCAGCCACGTGTGGAGCCAGTCACCACTGGCCTCTCCAGTTACAGATCCCTTTCCTCTTGCTAAAGACTGGCTGGCTGGATTTCTGTCACTTGCCATTAACAATCCTAACTAATGAGGAATTGCAACCTCCCTGAAGACAGGGACTGCACATTTGCCACCGTCTCCTCAGCACTTGTGACCGGCCAGCATTGGCTGGCCTTTGTGCAGTCATAGGACGGATGATACAAGAGGGACTATAGCGTCTCCTCTAAATCTGCTATATTTTAAATGGAAAAATGATTCTCAGTACACATTTCCTTTTCCATTTTGTTTCCCATTATCCTGTAAGTGCTTTCTAAATGAACTCCCCAAGAGGGACTGTATTATTAACTCTTTATGGCCACTCATGTCTTAGTGGGAATTTTTATTAAATTCCTTTTCATGGAGAGGCAGAGTGGGCAACCACGATATGGCACCCATTGCTAAGTTATAAGTAAGAACATCCTGGGTGTTCTGGCCACAGAGACGCTTCCCAGGCCATCTGGTTTAATCTCCCACCTCCAGGTGGTCGGGTTTCTAAAAGCAGGTTGTCCCACGAGCCCAGTGATGCAGTTGAGGAGGGAAACTAAGAGGCACAGAGCGAAGATATAAAGCTGCCTTTATGACAGAGAGGTAGACATTTCAGGAAGGAGGCACTGCACCAAGTGAGAGAGAAGCATGGGTTCCCAGGCCCTCGAGTCCCCACAGGGACATGGAGCTGTGGGGAAACTGTTAGTGGGTTTGAGTTTATTGCACCAGTCAAGACGAAGGGCTGTCAGGACAGAAGCACCAAGCATGCCATTCTCTTACTTGTCTAATCCAGCATTTAATCACAGCGAAAATCAAAATGATCACTGTTCTGCCTCCTCCACCTCTTTTGCTGGACTTGAGCCCACAGCTCTTATAAAATTTTCCAAGAGAAGGTTAAACAGCTGGTCAGCATTCTCCCTTTAACTACCCCAGAAGACAGTAAATTACCCATGCCATAATCTCTTGGGCATTGGGTTTTTAAAAAATAAAAAGCCACAACTCTTATCGCTTTCCCTCACAGCTTCATTTTCTGTCCCTTAATTCAGCTTTGTTGTTCGTTTTGGGCCTCTTCCAGCCTTTTCACATTCTGCCTCACTCGTGGAGGCCAAAGCTGATAGCCCAGTGCTGAGGCAGACATCTTCCTGAGGTGACTTGCAGCCTAAACAATTTTCAGCTGTATCTTTGACATTTAATATTTCAGTGGCTGCCACTTTTCCAATTGAGCTGACTGATGATCCCATCCACATTCCCAGCACATGTCTCTACCCCGGTGGTCCCTTGGAGCTCAGGGACTTCAACAGGGCCATCCGGAATCCATCCTAAAGGCCCACTATCCTTAGCAGGGCAGACAACTCAATGAAGTGATCATTAGAAACTCTAAGTTCCTTGAGCACAGGAATCATGTATTCCAGTATTTTGTTTTAAGGCACCTGCTGGAAACTTTTGCATATTAATCAGCTGAGAATAGCTAGGAGTTGCTAAATGTCTTCCTAAAATTCCTGTGTTAAAGTCCTAACCTTCACTGTGACTGTGTTTGGAGAGGACCTCAAAGAAGGTAAAGCCAGGTGAGCCAAGAGTGGAAGCGAGTGGGCAGTGGACACACCGTACGTTATTCACTTGTTTTTCACAGGTAGTGCATAGTTTCCAGGCCAGACACTTCTGGGTTTGAACCGTGGCCATTCTGTTTACTACAAAAATAACAGCAAACTTCAGTTCTATGAATCCTGAGTTGGTCAAATGTGAATAGAGGGTTACAGCACCCATCACTTCAGTTTTAAACATGGGTTCCCAGGCCTCGAGCCCCAGGACATGGAGCTTAACTGTTAGTGGGTTTGAGTTTATTGCACCAGTCAAGACGAAGGGCTGTCAGGACAGAAGCACCAAGCATGCCATTCTCTTACTTGTCTAATCCAGCATTTAATCACAGCGAAAATCAAAATGATCACTGTTCTGCCTCCTCCACCTCTTTTGCTGGACTTGAGCCCACAGCTCTTATAAAATTTTCCAAGAGAAGGTTAAACAGCTGGTCAGCATTCTCCCTTTAACTACCCCAGAAGACAGTAAATTACCCATGCCATAATCTCTTGGGCATTGGGTTTTTAAAAAATAAAAAGCCACAACTCTTATCGCTTTCCCTCACAGCTTCATTTTCTGTCCCTTAATTCAGCTTTGTTGTTCGTTTTGGGCCTCTTCCAGCCTTTTCACATTCTGCCTCACTCGTGGAGGCCAAAGCTGATAGCCCAGTGCTGAGGCAGACATCTTCCTGAGGTGACTTGCAGCCTAAACAATTTTCAGCTGTATCTTTGACATTTAATATTTCAGTGGCTGCCACTTTTCCAATTGAGCTGACTGATGATCCCATCCACATTCCCAGCACATGTCTCTACCCCGGTGGTCCCTTGGAGCTCAGGGACTTCAACAGGGCCATCCGGAATCCATCCTAAAGGCCCACTATCCTTAGCAGGGCAGACAACTCAATGAAGTGATCATTAGAAACTCTAAGTTCCTTGAGCACAGGAATCATGTATTCCAGTATTTTGTTTTAAGGCACCTGCTGGAAACTTTTGCATATTAATCAGCTGAGAATAGCTAGGGAGTTGCTAAATGTCTTCCTAAAATTCCTGTGTTAAAGTCCTAACCTTCACTGTGACTGTGTTTGGAGAGGACCTCAAAGAAGGTAAAGCCAGGTGAGCCAAGAGTGGAAGCGAGTGGGCAGTGGACACACCGTACGTTATTCACTTGTTTTTCACAGGTAGTGCATAGTTTCCAGGCCAGACACTTCTGGGTTTGAACCGTGGCCATTCTGTTTACTACAAAAATAACAGCAAACTTCAGTTCTATGAATCCTGAGTTGGTCAAATGTGAATAGAGGGTTACAGCACCCATCACTTGGAGTTGGTGTGATGATGAAATGGGTTACTGTTTATAGAGTCTAACCCATAACAAGTACTCAAAATAAATAGTGGCTGCTACTATCCTTCCTGCCACACGTTCACTCATTCATTCATTAAGGAATATTGCAGGACACCTCGGATCCAGCAGTAACCAATTCAGACAGGGTATTTTTCTCGGGAAGCTTACATGCTAGCATACCAGACAGACAGTAAATTATGAGCAGGACAATGTTGGATCATCATAACTGCTGTGAAGGCACTACAGCAAAGCAGTGGTCAGGGGAGAGAAGAGGGGGCTCCTTGAATAAGCAAATCAGCAGCGGGAGTCACCATCTGAGGGGGCATGACCCTGTGAGAGGGTAGCAGAGAGAAAGAACTGAGGAAGACATCCAAGGCAGAGGGGACAGCAAGTGCAAAGGCCCAGAGTGGACTCAAAGTTGTTCTATGCGAGGAGCACAAAGAAGACAAGCCCTCGGGTGTGGAGCGCCAGGGAGAGGGGAGGGGATGAGCGGGAGAGGCGGCCCGGTGAGATCATGCAGGGCCTGATGGGCTCAGGGAAGAAACTGGATTTTATCCTAAGCCTCATGGAAGGCCGCCAGAGGGTTTAGGAAGACAAATCACTATTACTCTGGGTTTTCCAAAGTCTGACGATACATAGGGAAAGGCTTTACGAGGACTGAAGGGTAAAAAACGGGAGTCTCAGCCTCTGGCAGCATAAGAGGCAACGGTCAGAGCAGAGGCAGCCCCGAGGAGGGCATGAGGAACACACACCATTTGTCACCTCGCCACGCTGCAGATGGCTCCAATTCAGGAAACAGAGGTCGAGAGCCGCCTGGAGCAGACCAGCCTGCTACAGACAGAGCACCAGAGACACATGCTTTCTCCCCCGCCACGGCTCTGGCTACGGAACCTGCACACAGAGGATCCTCCAGAAACACTCGCTCAGGCAACCTACGTGACACGGCAGTGACTCAGATGTGCAGAGTGGGACTCAGAAGGTCACACCCAACACACCATCCGCCCAGGGCCCCTGCCGTCTCTCCTGCACTGCCCATCTTACGTAGGTAGCCACCCACCTGGGCAGCAATTCAGACCGGCCGGTGAACCCTGGAGGTCAGGGCTGAGCCTGACCTTACTGTACCCAGTCCCCTCCAGAACCACCTGACCTTACTCATTTGCATTACAGATTTTAGACAAGGAATCCTTGGACAGACCCGCAAGGCACTAACCTCCTGGATCACACAGGCCTCCGAACCGTCACCTTTCAAACTCTGCTATGTGGCGTCTTCCCAAAAGACTGTGCTATTCTGGCACAACAGCCCCAGGGACGCTAAGTCCAAGTCCACTTGACATGTGAAGGACCTCCATTACATCATGAATCCCTTTGGCTAAAAATGCAAATGATCCTTGGCAGCCATTTAGATCTCTATGTGAATTAACTTATCACACACATGCCAACCGCAAGTCAGGCCAGCCAAGGGTAATGTTCGATGAGGGCTAGCTCCAGGGAGCTGGACCCCTTTTCCTGTTCATCAGGGTAGCCGGCCCTGGCTTCCTCCTCGCTGGGAAATGCTGAGTTCCCACTCAAACGCAGCTCTTTTACTTCACCATGTGAATGAAGAGATGTTTCAGGGAGGATTACAGCTGGCTAAATTAGGAGCATGAAAATGTCCTGCCCACTCCCATGCCCAGGTCTGGATCCAGAGCTTCCTCATGTAATGTTGGGGGTGGGGGGCAGGGCCTCTTTATTCATCTTCAGCAGTCTCCTCACGGTCTCTGCTCTCCTGAGACCGGCACACGGTCATCAGTAACCACACCGGCCTTGGCAATGACGCCATCCTCACTAACGAGCGATGCCTCAGCTGTGTAATGGCCAGTTAAGGAGCACCGCATCCTAATTAACCTCTTCGGGGAATGAAAACAAAAGCATTAAGAATTTCAGAGTTCACAGGACCTGAGCACAACCCTTTGTCATACAGATAAGAAAATTATGTCTTAGGATGATTAAGCGCCAAGGTCCCACAACCAATTAGCAGAATGTCAGCCGAAACTCCAGACCTCTAGATCGACCGACAAAGCGCGGGTCACTCCACCAGTCAGAATGGGCTGTTCACATTCCATTTTTCTATATCTCTTCAAATACGGCAATCAAAGATGCATTAGCAGAGAATGTATTATTATGTGTCCCCTCCCATGCTGGGCTGTATGGAAGCAGGGAAGACATAATGGCTTGTTCCTTGCCTAAATGACTATCTGTGTGTGCAGGCGTGCTCAGTCACTTAAGTTGTGTCCAACTCTGTGTGACCCCATGGACGGTAGTCCCCAGGCTCCTCTGTCCATGGGCTTCTCCAGGCAAGAATACTGGAGTGGGTTGCCATGCCCTCCTCCAGGGGATCTTCCTGACCCAGGGATCGAACCTGGTCTCCTTCATTTCCTGCATTGGCAGATGGGTTCTTTACCACTAGCGTCACTTGGGAAGCCCAGTAACTATCCACAGAGCCCCCATGATGTGTGACACACAGGGAGGGTGCTCGTTCACAGCACCACTTTCCATAGGTAAACAGCATTGATTCCTGGCAGTGGGATATACTACCTAAAATGAGACCTAGATACTAAGCCCACGGAGTTACTGCGCAGCAAAGTGCAGTGACATTTAGGAGGGCTTGGACTAATCTTCAGCCCATGGTAAGTGATCAGTACATTGTGTCTTTCTTCTCTTTTACTTCACCATGTGAATGAAGAGATGTTTCAGGGAGGATTACAGCTGGCTAAATTAGGAGCATGAAAATGTCCTGCCCACTCCCATGCCCAGGTCTGGATCCAGAGCTTCCTCATGTAATGTTGGGGGTGGGGGGCAGGGCCTCTTTATTCATCTTCAGCAGTCTCCTCACGGTCTCTGCTCTCCTGAGACCGGCACACGGTCATCAGTAACCACACCGGCCTTGGCAATGACGCCATCCTCACTAACGAGCGATGCCTCAGCTGTGTAATGGCCAGTTAAGGAGCACCGCATCCTAATTAACCTCTTCGGGGAATGAAAACAAAAGCATTAAGAATTTCAGAGTTCACAGGACCTGAGCACAACCCTTTGTCATACAGATAAGAAAATTATGTCTTAGGATGATTAAGCGCCAAGGTCCCACAACCAATTAGCAGAATGTCAGCCGAAACTCCAGACCTCTAGATCGACCGACAAAGCGCGGGTCACTCCACCAGTCAGAATGGGCTGTTCACATTCCATTTTTCTATATCTCTTCAAATACGGCAATCAAAGATGCATTAGCAGAGAATGTATTATTATGTGTCCCCTCCCATGCTGGGCTGTATGGAAGCAGGGAAGACATAATGGCTTGTTCCTTGCCTAAATGACTATCTGTGTGTGCAGGCGTGCTCAGTCACTTAAGTTGTGTCCAACTCTGTGTGACCCCATGGACGGTAGTCCCCAGGCTCCTCTGTCCATGGGCTTCTCCAGGCAAGAATACTGGAGTGGGTTGCCATGCCCTCCTCCAGGGGATCTTCCTGACCCAGGGATCGAACCTGGTCTCCTTCATTTCCTGCATTGGCAGATGGGTTCTTTACCACTAGCGTCACTTGGGAAGCCCAGTAACTATCCACAGAGCCCCCATGATGTGTGACACACAGGGAGGGTGCTCGTTCACAGCACCACTTTCCATAGGTAAACAGCATTGATTCCTGGCAGTGGGATATACTACCTAAAATGAGACCTAGATACTAAGCCCACGGAGTTACTGCGCAGCAAAGTGCAGTGACATTTAGGAGGGGCTTGGACTAATCTTCAGCCCATGGTAAGTGATCAGTACATTGTGTCTTTCTTCTCTTTCCCACGCAGCTGGGGAGAGGAGGGGATCCATGAGCTCTTGCGATCAAGCAAGGGACAGTAAGGGGTGGGTTTGGGGGTGGTGAGGAAAGAACAGACGAACAGAGAGAAAGTAAGAGGAGACCTTAGCTGGATCTCACAGGACATAGAGAATGTTTTCACAAATAGAAGAAGCCCAAATGGAGAGAAGAGAAGAGAGGAAGAGAGGAAGCTTCAGGAGCAGGTGGGAGGCACTCGAGAGATCAAGGGTGGCCTTGGAGCTTTGTCAGAGGAGCCGCAGTGATGCCCAGTGACCTCCCAGTCAGCTGTCTAGATCTCCACGTGAATGAGCTCACGGCACACACTCCACCCCAAACCAAGCCGGCCAAGAGAGATGAGATACCAGGGGCACTCAGTGGAGCAGCGCAGGGCCAACTGGGCAGAGAGAGCGCTTGGCAGGGAACTGGGCATGAGGAGAAAGGGTCAAGGAGGGCTGGCTCTGAAAGAGGAGAAGAAGGAGCAGAAGTGTCGCTGACGTG
The DNA here is from genome assembly GCA_022376925.1 of Tragulus kanchil. Lineage (NCBI taxonomy): Eukaryota > Metazoa > Chordata > Mammalia > Artiodactyla > Tragulidae > Tragulus > Tragulus kanchil. Next base: position 45,926,396 of record JAIOJX010000029.1, on the reverse strand, counting down.
GATGTGGCCAACATGGACCAAGGGGGACGTGTGAGCAGACTGAGGTGCTGCACTCAGGTGGACGGAGCAGACGGCCTCCACTGTTAAAGGGACCTGAGGGGGAAGTGCCCAGTCCCCCTCCGCCTCTCACCAGCAGAGGGGCAGGCAGAACGCTGTCCTGTGAGCGTCCATGGAAGCCTGGGCAGTACGGGCAGCGAGGACGCCTGAGCGCACCCTCTGCCCAGGGAGCCTCACGGAGCCTGGACTCTCCCCCAGTCACAGCTCCGTGCAGCCTCTCTGCCACTGCGTGCTCCCTCTGCCTCCTGTTTTCTTTCCGTGCTGCAGAAAATGAGAGGTTTCAGTGGATAATGAAGAATTATCCCTTATTATTTTTTTGGGGGTGGGGGGGGCGGGGGTTGGGGAGGGAGGAGGGCGGGCGGGCCACTTCTATTGGTCTTTCATTTATCTATTTTTCATCCATCTTTGTTCTTTGGCCGGTGTGGGCCTCCCATCGCAGTGGCCTCTGTTGTCGCAGAGCACCGGCTCTGAGCGCATGCGCTCCGGAGCCCTGGCTTGGTAATTGGACACATCAGTCCAGCCGCTCCGCGGCACGTGGGATCTTCCCAGGCCAGGGCTCGAACTGGCAACCCTTGCACTACAAGGAGGTGTCCTTACCCACTGGACCACCAGGGAAGCCCAAGAATTATCCCTTATTTTTATTCTGGGTCTGAACACCTTCCACTTCTCTGTAAACTGAAGGATGTATTTTGGTACTTTGTCTACTGCTTGGCTAACAGAACCAGAGAATTAAGAATTCTTCAAGGTTCTAGAAAGACTGATGCAGCTCCATGCCTCCTGGAGACACGTCACTCTCACCGAAAACGACTCTGACTTTTCATGAAAACCAGGGTGCACCCCATCACACTGGGGAGGGGGTTCCATAACCCCCGGGGTCTCTATGCCATTCTCTCCTCCTCTCAGCTATAATCTCATCTGTTACACACACACACACACGTGTGTGTGTATGAGTGTGGTCATTGCAATACTGAAGGGTGTTATAAGCATTCCAGACACAGAATGCTCTTAGACAACCAGGAACCACCTCTGAAAATGCAAGGCCAGGACTGATTCTGTAAGAACTGTAACTCAAAAGCTGGGGGAACTCAGAGCACCCAAGAGTCATTCACATTGTATTGATTTCCCCCTTACTTTTTCTCCTTATTTGGCAACGTCAAGGTGTGAGACAGACACAAGCATTTACACACTGCGTGGACTGGGGGGTCATGACCAGCAGGGTCTGTGATGCAGCCCTGGGCTCAGGCAGGAGGGCCCTAGTGAGCACCTCAATGGCCTGGGTCAGCCTCACCACATGGCAGCCTTGGCCTCATTCTGCCTCCATCCCCAGCCCCAAGAAGGCCTCTGCGCTCACCTACAAGTCTGTAAAAACCTCATTCACTTAGCTTCCCCTCCTTGGGCAGCACATGATGACCATCCCTGGTCATCAGGCTCCATCCAAGCACCTCCACATAACCCTGGTGATGTTGGCCACTTCACCTCAGGGGTGTGGTCAGAGGTGTCCATAGTGGACAGGTGGATATGGTCCTTGAGTCATGACTGCAGATAAAATACCACATGCTTTCACGCTGCTTCAATAATAATACCAGGCTCTACCATCATAACTCCAGAAAACAGATCAATTTTAATAAAGGGGCAGTTCCCACAGGGAGACAGCTACCCGTTAGGCTCAACCCATGGAGCTCTGCACTGCCCACCAACTTGCTCTCTTGGCTTCCACTCCCCCACACAAGGTCTGGCTGTGTTGTCGTCAGTTCCTCCCCCAGACTATGCTCCCACTCCCTCAGGACCTTGCCCCTGGGGTCCCTCGGCTCCATACACCCTTGTTCCACCTGCCCCTGCCAGGCCAGCGGCTCTATTCTCCATAGATGTATCATCCAGAGAAGGATGCCCTGACTGCCTTGTCCAGATCAGATGCCCCACACAAGCTCCCAGTGTGTGTCACACAGTACTGTGACTCCGATTCACGTCTGCCCTCATCATGTGACCACTGTGTCCCCGCACCCAGGGCAGGGCCTGACACGTGTCACTCTAAATATTTCCTGACTGATCTGTTCAGAGGACTCTTCTTTCCATCAGCTGGTGGTGCTGGAGAAGACTCTTGAGAGTCACTTGGACTAAAAGATAAAACCAGTTAATCCCAAAGGAAGCCAACCCTGAATATTCATTGGAAGAGTGGTGCGTGCTAGGTCGGCTCACTGGTCTCCAACTCTTTTCAACCCCATGGACTGTAGCCTGACAGGCTTGTCTAACCATGGATTCTTCCTGGCAAGAATATTGGGGTGGGTTTCCATTTCCTTCTCCAGGGGATCTTCCCAACCCAGAGATCAGACCTACATTTCTTATATCTACAGGAGACTGACATTGGCCGGTGGTCCTTTACCACTGGCACCACCAAAGCTGAAGCTCCAATCCTTTGGCCACCTGAGGCAGAGAGCCAACTCAATGGAAAAGACCCTGATGCTGGGAAAGATTGAAGGCAAAAGGAGAAGAGGGCAGCAGAGGATGACATGTTTAGATGGTATCACCAATTCAATAGACATGAGCTTATCCCTGGTCAGCTCCCCTAACCCTGGTGATGTTGGCCAATAATAATACAGGTGGATATGGTCCTTGAGTCATGACTGCAGATAAAATACCACATGCTTTCACGCTGCTTCAATAATAATACCAGGCTCTACCATCATAACTCCAGAAAACAGATCAATTTTAATAAAGGGGCAGTTCCCACAGGGAGACAGCTACCCGTTAGGCTCAACCCATGGAGCTCTGCACTGCCCACCAACTTGCTCTCTTGGCTTCCACTCCCCCACACAAGGTCTGGCTGTGTTGTCGTCAGTTCCTCCCCCAGACTATGCTCCCACTCCCTCAGGACCTTGCCCCTGGGGTCCCTCGGCTCCATACACCCTTGTTCCACCTGCCCCTGCCAGGCCAGCGGCTCTATTCTCCATAGATGTATCATCCAGAGAAGGATGCCCTGACTGCCTTGTCCAGATCAGATGCCCCACACAAGCTCCCAGTGTGTGTCACACAGTACTGTGACTCCGATTCACGTCTGCCCTCATCATGTGACCACTGTGTCCCCGCACCCAGGGCAGGGCCTGACACGTGTCACTCTAAATATTTCCTGACTGATCTGTTCAGAGGACTCTTCTTTCCATCAGCTGGTGGTGCTGGAGAAGACTCTTGAGAGTCACTTGGACTAAAAGATAAAACCAGTTAATCCCAAAGGAAGCCAACCCTGAATATTCATTGGAAGAGTGGTGCGTGCTAGGTCGGCTCACTGGTCTCCAACTCTTTTCAACCCCATGGACTGTAGCCTGACAGGCTTGTCTAACCATGGATTCTTCCTGGCAAGAATATTGGGGTGGGTTTCCATTTCCTTCTCCAGGGGATCTTCCCAACCCAGAGATCAGACCTACATTTCTTATATCTACAGGAGACTGACATTGGCCGGTGGTCCTTTACCACTGGCACCACCAAAGCTGAAGCTCCAATCCTTTGGCCACCTGAGGCAGAGAGCCAACTCAATGGAAAAGACCCTGATGCTGGGAAAGATTGAAGGCAAAAGGAGAAGAGGGCAGCAGAGGATGACATGTTTAGATGGTATCACCAATTCAATAGACATGAGCTTGAGCAAGCTTCGGGAGACAGCATAGGACAGGGAAGCCGGGCGTACTATAGGCCACAGGATTGTAGAGTCAGACATGACCTGGCGACCATATGACAATCACAACTTGTCAGAGGACAACGTCAAAATGCTGGTCAACCTGCCACAAGCCTAGGCCACTGTGGCCCAGTCCACATGGCTCCTTTTAGCTCAGGTGACTTGATACCCAACGGTATGATGCAAGTATGTCAGTAAGTCAGTATGGCAGGAGACACCACCCTCATTGCATACAGGAGCAAACTGAGATGTCTGGTAAATCGGTTTTTCTATGGAGGCAGAGCTCAATGATGTCTTGCTATTAGTTGTGACTGCATGCTGTGTCCTCCTGTCCAGAATGTGCGAGACCCTCCCATACACAGGCCTCCATCTCTCTCCCAGGCCAGCTCAGGTGCTGATGCCCAGGGTGGTCTTGGAAGCTGCCATCTGCCTGGATCCTCGAATGACCCTGTGAAGAACAGCTGCCTTGACCATTGGAACACCTGTCCAGAAATGTTCCTGGAGCAAGACATAAACTTCTATTGTGCTGATGCCCTGAAACTGTGGGGCCAACTTGTTCCTGTAACCTAGCGTACCCTCACACATACCCTCACGCTCAGAAGTGATAGATGGCTTCTCCTAAATACTAGCCACCAAGGCCAGCTCCAGGATCCACATTTTCATAAGGGATCCTCCCACAATTCTGCGCTGGGCTACACTCACCCCAGTGCATTTCGTTCAGCTCTCTCTGTCTTCTCTAATGTCACTAGACGTCAGCTGCCAGGAGCCCACCTAGCCCCAGATCCAGCGCACAGAAGGCTGTCAGCTCTTTATTTTGCAAACACTTAATAATGTTTCCCATGTGCCAGGCTCCATTCAAAGGTATGTATAAATCTCCACTGAATTCTCTTAACTTCATGAGGTACATATGATCGTCATCTCCATTAAGTACGAGGACACCGAGGTACCGCTGCTTCCCTGCTGACAACTGAAGCAGCAGGAAGCCCCCCAACCCGCAAAAGGAGAAGAGGGCAGCAGAGGATGACATTTAGATGGTATCACCAATTCAATAGACATGAGCTTGAGCAAGCTTCGGAGACAGCATAGGACAGGGAAGCCGGGCGTATATAGGCCACAGGATTGTAGAGTCAGACATGACCTGGCGACCATATGACAATCACAACTTGTCAGAGGACAACGTCAAAATGCTGGTCAACCTGCCACAAGCCTAGGCCACTGTGGCCCAGTCCACATGGCTCCTTTTAGCTCAGGTGACTTGATACCCAACGGTATGATGCAAGTATGTCAGTAAGTCAGTATGGCAGGAGACACCACCCTCATTGCATACAGGAGCAAACTGAGATGTCTGGTAAATCGGTTTTTCTATGGAGGCAGAGCTCAATGATGTCTTGCTATTAGTTGTGACTGCATGCTGTGTCCTCCTGTCCAGAATGTGCGAGACCCTCCCATACACAGGCCTCCATCTCTCTCCCAGGCCAGCTCAGGTGCTGATGCCCAGGGTGGTCTTGGAAGCTGCCATCTGCCTGGATCCTCGAATGACCCTGTGAAGAACAGCTGCCTTGACCATTGGAACACCTGTCCAGAAATGTTCCTGGAGCAAGACATAAACTTCTATTGTGCTGATGCCCTGAAACTGTGGGGCCAACTTGTTCCTGTAACCTAGCGTACCCTCACACATACCCTCACGCTCAGAAGTGATAGATGGCTTCTCCTAAATACTAGCCACCAAGGCCAGCTCCAGGATCCACATTTTCATAAGGGATCCTCCCACAATTCTGCGCTGGGCTACACTCACCCCAGTGCATTTCGTTCAGCTCTCTCTGTCTTCTCTAATGTCACTAGACGTCAGCTGCCAGGAGCCCACCTAGCCCCAGATCCAGCGCACAGAAGGCTGTCAGCTCTTTATTTTGCAAACACTTAATAATGTTTCCCATGTGCCAGGCTCCATTCAAAGGTATGTATAAATCTCCACTGAATTCTCTTAACTTCATGAGGTACATATGATCGTCATCTCCATTAAGTACGAGGACACCGAGGTACCGCTGCTTCCCTGCTGACAACTGAAGCAGCAGGAAGCCCCCAACCCAGTCAGAGCATTTCTAACCCTGAGCCACTCTGGAGCCCAACGGTTTCTCAAACGGTAACATCCTGCTTCGATAGACTCACTGCTTTAGACTCACTGTTTAAGATCTCTGCTGAATGTCTTCTTGTATAACACAACTCACCTATAATAACATTTATTTTCCACAAAGAAGGAAACACAAACAGTAAAATGTTTGTTTGTTTTTTCACATCCTGATGGGTTGAATTTGTGTGGCAGCCCCGGAACACTGATCCAAACCACGACAAAGAGGTAATCGCTCCGTGTAACCGTTTCTCTGTTCCGAGGCAGTGCATCCAGCCTTTTGGAGTGTGACACCCGATTTGCTTGTTTGGATTCTGTGGCACATTTCCTCCTCCCCTCCTCCAAATGCAGTCGAAACTGCTGTACTCTATTTGTTTTCCTTTTGAAGCAAATGGTTTTGAGGATCTCGTGCCAGCCCCTGAGACAACTGGAGACACCCTGGGGTGCTGTAAAACGGAGGGTGGGAATTTACGGATCTGACAGAGAGAAAAGGGTGCAGGGAAAACGAGCACATCAGCATCTTCCAGAGCGGCGGCGTGATCCGGAGAGCATGGCCGCCCAAGCGCAGCCACTGCTCACACTCGATTTCAAGGTCAGAGCAGGTGAAAACCACCTTGCAGGACTCCCAGAGGCCACCTCTGCTCCCTGCTCTTTGCCAACTGCTCCAGGTTAGCTCACATGGCAGTTTTCATGGGCCCCTGCAATCCTGAGTCATGCGACTGGTAGTTACGTACTCAGCACTAGCCTAGGCACCTTTGAAGCATAAGTTATACAAAAACATCTTCCCTGTCTTCAAGGACACGGTAGTCTAGGCATGAAGACGAGACACGTGTATACTACATTCTCTTGTGTCGTGGAGAAGATCCAAGTGCACAGAAGGCTGTCAGCTCTTTATTTTGCAAACACTTAATAATGTTTCCCATGTGCCAGGCTCCATTCAAAGGTATGTATAAATCTCCACTGAATTCTCTTAACTTCATGAGGTACATATGATCGTCATCTCCATTAAGTACGAGGACACCGAGTACCGCTGCTTCCCTGCTGACAACTGAAGCAGCAGGAAGCCCCAACTTGCCAGTCAGAGCATTTCTAACCCTGAGCCACTCTGGAGCCCAACGGTTTCTCAAACGGTAACATCCTGCTTCGATAGACTCACTGCTTTAGACTCACTGTTTAAGATCTCTGCTGAATGTCTTCTTGTATAACACAACTCACCTATAATAACATTTATTTTCCACAAAGAAGGAAACACAAACAGTAAAATGTTTGTTTGTTTTTTCACATCCTGATGGGTTGAATTTGTGTGGCAGCCCCGGAACACTGATCCAAACCACGACAAAGAGGTAATCGCTCCGTGTAACCGTTTCTCTGTTCCGAGGCAGTGCATCCAGCCTTTTGGAGTGTGACACCCGATTTGCTTGTTTGGATTCTGTGGCACATTTCCTCCTCCCCTCCTCCAAATGCAGTCGAAACTGCTGTACTCTATTTGTTTTCCTTTTGAAGCAAATGGTTTTGAGGATCTCGTGCCAGCCCCTGAGACAACTGGAGACACCCTGGGGTGCTGTAAAACGGAGGGTGGGAATTTACGGATCTGACAGAGAGAAAAGGGTGCAGGGAAAACGAGCACATCAGCATCTTCCAGAGCGGCGGCGTGATCCGGAGAGCATGGCCGCCCAAGCGCAGCCACTGCTCACACTCGATTTCAAGGTCAGAGCAGGTGAAAACCACCTTGCAGGACTCCCAGAGGCCACCTCTGCTCCCTGCTCTTTGCCAACTGCTCCAGGTTAGCTCACATGGCAGTTTTCATGGGCCCCTGCAATCCTGAGTCATGCGACTGGTAGTTACGTACTCAGCACTAGCCTAGGCACCTTTGAAGCATAAGTTATACAAAAACATCTTCCCTGTCTTCAAGGACACGGTAGTCTAGGCATGAAGACGAGACACGTGTATACTACATTCTCTTGTGTCGTGGAGAAGATCCAAGGGTACGCAGAGACAGAGCCTCGTCTCCTCTTCTTAGAAATCACTGTGTGTCTAGGTTGCTGTGCGGTGGACCTACAGTTAGGGACCCTGCTGCGACCACAGTGCCCACCCGACACAGTCCGCATGTACAGAAGACACTTAGGCAGAGGAGAGCCAAGTAACCCCTTGCTAACAGCTGGACTCAGGCCCCACACCCCAGTGTAGAGATCTGGCAAAGAGACGGGGCCAGAGATTTAGACCAATGCAGGACCTAAGTGGAGTCTGTGTGTTCCAAATACTGACCCCCACAGAGACACAAGAGAAGGATCTGCCCTGTTGCCCAATATATGAACCCATAGCAGGCTGTGCCCAGACCTGACATGGGGCCAGATTCCAACACTTGAGGGTGGTGAGCCTGGACCCAAGGCTGGGCCCTGGCTAGAGCCAACAGTCTTCTTTGCCAGGAGAAGTAATACAAAAAAGGAAGGGTCCCAACCCGCCTTGGTTTTCAGTTTTTTTTTTTTTTTTTTCAACATTTCTCTGTCAAAATCGTAACAACATTCTCAGTGACACAAGAGTCTGCCTTCAATGTGGAAGACCTGGGTTCGAACCCTGGGTTGGGAAGATCCTCTGGAGGCGCGCATAGCAACCTACTCCAGTATTCTTGCCTGGAGAATTCCCAGGGACTGAGGAGCCTGGGGGGCTACCGTCCATAGGGCCACACAGAGTTGGACACAACTGAAGCGACTAAATATAGCACAACCTCTTCTGGAGAAAGTTCTACCCTCAAAGGCTACGAGTGAGAGGCATGGGAGGGGAGAGGGGTGGTGTGGTGGGAGCCTGGGCTGTAGTGATTATCTTGCCAGGGAGAGACCCACATGGCAAGTTTCAGAATTATTCTTACCAGGGAGTCAGGAAGTCTTGAGCATGCTGCTGCTACTTCTACAGATCAGCTGAGAAGTAGGGCTCGAGCTGCATGGGGCACGGCTCTCCCAGCACAAGAGAGTGAGTTCCTCCAGGCTGAGTGGGTTACCTAAGGGAATGTTATTCCAAGGAGGTCTCTCATCTCAGGGGAAGGTACAGTGAGAGACGAAGCAACACATCATTTTATTTGCTAAGACTGTGAGCTACAACCTGAAATAAATCAGTGTGAAATGAGAAAATAGAAAAGGAAAGATGATCGAAATAGCAAAACATGCTTTTTTGCGGAGGTTGCTGTGCGGTGGACCTACAGTTAGGGACCCTGCTGCGACCACAGTGCCCACCGACACAGTCCGCATGTACAGAAGACACTTAGGCAGAGGAGAGCCAAGTAACCCCTTGCTAACAGCTGGACTCAGGCCCCACACCCCAGTGTAGAGATCTGGCAAAGAGACGGGGCCAGAGATTTAGACCAATGCAGGACCTAAGTGGAGTCTGTGTGTTCCAAATACTGACCCCACAGAGACACAAGAGAAGGATCTGCCCTGTTGCCCAATATATGAACCCATAGCAGGCTGTGCCCAGACCTGACATGGGGCCAGATTCCAACACTTGAGGGTGGTGAGCCTGGACCCAAGGCTGGGCCCTGGCTAGAGCCAACAGTCTTCTTTGCCAGGAGAAGTAATACAAAAAAGGAAGGGTCCCAACCCGCCTTGGTTTTCAGTTTTTTTTTTTTTTTTTTCAACATTTCTCTGTCAAAATCGTAACAACATTCTCAGTGACACAAGAGTCTGCCTTCAATGTGGAAGACCTGGGTTCGAACCCTGGGTTGGGAAGATCCTCTGGAGGCGCGCATAGCAACCTACTCCAGTATTCTTGCCTGGAGAATTCCCAGGGACTGAGGAGCCTGGGGGGCTACCGTCCATAGGGCCACACAGAGTTGGACACAACTGAAGCGACTAAATATAGCACAACCTCTTCTGGAGAAAGTTCTACCCTCAAAGGCTACGAGTGAGAGGCATGGGAGGGGAGAGGGGTGGTGTGGTGGGAGCCTGGGCTGTAGTGATTATCTTGCCAGGGAGAGACCCACATGGCAAGTTTCAGAATTATTCTTACCAGGGAGTCAGGAAGTCTTGAGCATGCTGCTGCTACTTCTACAGATCAGCTGAGAAGTAGGGCTCGAGCTGCATGGGGCACGGCTCTCCCAGCACAAGAGAGTGAGTTCCTCCAGGCTGAGTGGGTTACCTAAGGGAATGTTATTCCAAGGAGGTCTCTCATCTCAGGGGAAGGTACAGTGAGAGACGAAGCAACACATCATTTTATTTGCTAAGACTGTGAGCTACAACCTGAAATAAATCAGTGTGAAATGAGAAAATAGAAAAGGAAAGATGATCGTTCTCAAATTGCCAGTCAAGTTTCAGTTTACAAAATCACAGGTTAGTGGTGGGAATGACAATCATCAGGTGGTCACAGGTCTAGTCGCAAATGCATGATACTGAAAAGGGTTCTAGAGAGCTCATTCCTGGCATCCATCATGGCACTATGTAACACTTCAACAACCTACGTCCTGTCATCCTGGGAAGAGAAACCGAGACCAGCACTCCAGGGCAGGGAGCTGAACAGGGAGCAGTCCCTAAGCCAGCTCTATGGTAGCCAGAACTGGTTGGTGTTGCTATGTAGTTGCTCAGTAGTATCAGACTCTTTGAAACCCCATGGACTGCAGCACCCCAGGCTCCACTGTCCTTTACTATCTCCAGGAGCTTGCTCAGACTCATGACCATTGAGCTGATGATGCCATCCAACCATCTCATCCTCTGTCACCCCCTTCTCCTCCTGCCTTCAATCTTTCCCAGCATTAGGGCTTTTTCCAGTGAGCTGGCTCTTTGCATCAGGTGGCCAAAGTTCTGGAGAGGTAGACAGAATAATGCTCTCAAAGGTGCCCATGCTTAATCACTAAGACCTAAGAACATGTTGCCTTACACACCATAAGGGACTTGACAGGGTGACTGAGTTAAGTATAATCTTAGGGGTAGATTATACTACATCATCCCAGTAGGGTGAATGTAACAACAGGGTCCTTATAAAAGGGAGGCAGAAGAACAGAGAAGATGTGACAACAGGTGCAGAAGCCAGAGTGATGAGGGGCCATGAATCAAGAAAGCAAGGAGGGCTTCCCTGGTGGTCCAGTGGGTAAGGACACCACCTTGCAGTGCAAGGGGCGCCAGTTCGATCCCTGGCCTGGGAAGATCCCACGTGCCGCGGTGTGGCTAGATGGATGTGTCCAATTACCGAGCCGCAGCTCTGGAGCGCATGCGCCCAGAGCTGGCACTCTGCGACAACAGAGGCCACTGCGATGGGAGGCCCACAAGGGCCAAAGAACAAAGATGGATGAAAACAGATAAATGAAAGACCAATAGAAGTGGTCCGCCCACCCCCCTCCCTCCCCAACCCGCCCCCCCCCCCAAAAAAAGGCAAGGAACCTCAAAGAGCTTAAAAATTTTTAAGGAAACAGATTCTCCCCTAGAGTCTCTAGAAAGAAGCTTTGCCTCATGCTTTTCTGAGGCCACATGAACCAAGCAACCTTTATGACTTCTGGAAAGCTACAGTCACGATAAACTGCCCCTCACAGCATCACCTCCATGCTGTACACCTTTTAAAAATCCATAGCATAGAGAATTATATTCAATAGAATCTCCAGGCCTGAGCTTGAGCAGATGTGCAGTTGTGTAACAAAGCCTTCATTATAACACAACCTGGGAGGTAGGCATGCTGATTAGTAAAGAGCTCCCAAGGAAGACTTCCTAGGAAGAGCGGAGACCCCTCCCATGAGCCACTTATAAGCAGGATTCCAGGTTTCAAAGTCCAGCTTTATCCACCCCGGGGACTTCCGGTTCTCCAGACTTAGGAGGGCTAAAATACACATCACATACCAGACGGCTGGGCTGGCTCTGACGGCCCAGGTCAGAGCTCTCACTGAAGTTGGAGCACCTGGTCCCAGGTGGGCTGCCCACCAGCCTCCTAGAGCACAAGGTCTGATCCTGCCCTTTGTTCAAAGGCCCTGGATTTCCTGGAGAGAACTAGTCATCAAGAGGCCAACACATATTTATTGCTTGTCGTGTAACTTAAAAGACCTTGTATTTAACACTTTTCAATCCTTTTAGATGAAATCTTTCTGTGCAAGAATGATTGGTGCTTATTTTTTCAAAAAATTCACTGTGAACAATGTGATGACAAGCAACATTTATCTAATGAACTACAGCTCTCTTAATTTGGGTTTTCAAGTTTTCTGTTACACTTGTAAAATGTTACAAGGAATATTAAAAAAAAAACTATTCACTTTAACTTATAATAGTTTATGAAATAAAAACATGAGTCACAGCTTCTGTTCTGTGGTAACCTATAAAAATGTTTGTCTTTGAAATTCAGTGTAAAGAACTGAGAATGAGGTATATGTTACAAATAATCGTGTGTTATGGGAAAATTTTTGTCATAAGAAATTAAAAAGACTTACCAGGAAGTTTTTTTTTTTTTTTTTAAATAAAGATTTATTTATTTATTTATTGGGGTGGGCTGGTTGGGGAGGGAGGGGAGCAGGCGGGCTACTTCTATTGGTCTTTCATTTATCTGTTTTCATCCATCTCTGTTCTTTGGCCCGCATGGGCCTCCCATCGCAGTGGCCTCTGCTGTCGCAGAGCACCAGCTCTGGGCACATGCGCTCCAGAGCTGTGACTCGGTCATTGGACACATCAGTCCAGCCACTCAGTGGTACGTGGGCTCTTCCCAGGCCAGGGAGAACCAGAGCCCCTTACCCACTGGACCACCAGGGAAGCCCCAGGAAGATTTTTTTTTTTTTTTAATTTTGATTCTTTATTTTAAAGGTTTTACAGAGTTTTGTTGTTCACAGACATGTATGTTCCCAGATCAGTCATATGCATATCCATGGTCCCCACCCGCCCAGATCCCCCCATCCCACCCCTCCAGACCTTTGCCCCAAGCCATTGTAAGCACTCCTATTCCCTTAGCACTGTGACACTAGCTATCTTTTCCACACATAACACTATAGGTTTCCTTGTTACAGGAATATTTTTAAGCTTAGAAATATTCATGCCAATAAAATAGGAAATTATGAAAAAAAAAAAAAGGAGGTCAAAACACATCCAGAGCAGCCAACCACCAACCCCACAGGGACAAACCCTGCAGATGTTCATCTCTGTTATGACACTCCCAAGCTGCGGTCCCAGGGACTTCCTGCCCAGCAACAAGCAGCACCTTGTGGACCAAAGAGTGCAAATGAAGGAGGGACTGGAGAACTTTATCATGGACTTACAGCTACTGACAATAATCCCTGTGGTCATGATGTAGCTTGACACTTTGATTCTGACCCAATGAAACTGACTTGGGGTTTCTGACTTGCAGAACTACAGGAGAATAAACGTTCTGTTGTTTGAAGTCACAGCTTCTGTTCTGTGGTAACCTATAAAAATGTTTGTCTTTGAAATTCAGTGTAAAGAACTGAGAATGAGGTATATGTTACAAATAATCGTGTGTTATGGGAAAATTTTTGTCATAAGAAATTAAAAAGACTTACCAGGAAGTTTTTTTTTTTTTTTTTAAATAAAGATTTATTTATTTATTTATTGGGGTGGGGTGGGGTGGGGAGGGAGGGGAGCAGGCGGGCTACTTCTATTGGTCTTTCATTTATCTGTTTTCATCCATCTCTGTTCTTTGGCCCGCATGGGCCTCCCATCGCAGTGGCCTCTGCTGTCGCAGAGCACCAGCTCTGGGCACATGCGCTCCAGAGCTGTGACTCGGTCATTGGACACATCAGTCCAGCCACTCAGTGGTACGTGGGCTCTTCCCAGGCCAGGGAGAACCAGAGCCCCTTACCCACTGGACCACCAGGGAAGCCCCAGGAAGATTTTTTTTTTTTTTTAATTTTGATTCTTTATTTTAAAGGTTTTACAGAGTTTTGTTGTTCACAGACATGTATGTTCCCAGATCAGTCATATGCATATCCATGGTCCCCACCCGCCCAGATCCCCCCATCCCACCCCTCCAGACCTTTGCCCCAAGCCATTGTAAGCACTCCTATTCCCTTAGCACTGTGACACTAGCTATCTTTTCCACACATAACACTATAGGTTTCCTTGTTACAGGAATATTTTTAAGCTTAGAAATATTCATGCCAATAAAATAGGAAATTATGAAAAAAAAAAAAAGGAGGTCAAAACACATCCAGAGCAGCCAACCACCAACCCCACAGGGACAAACCCTGCAGATGTTCATCTCTGTTATGACACTCCCAAGCTGCGGTCCCAGGGACTTCCTGCCCAGCAACAAGCAGCACCTTGTGGACCAAAGAGTGCAAATGAAGGAGGGACTGGAGAACTTTATCATGGACTTACAGCTACTGACAATAATCCCTGTGGTCATGATGTAGCTTGACACTTTGATTCTGACCCAATGAAACTGACTTGGGGTTTCTGACTTGCAGAACTACAGGAGAATAAACGTTCTGTTGTTTGAAGTCACACAGTTGGTGGCAATGTGTCATGGCAGAGATAGGTAACACACAAGCTCTCCTTGAGCAGAGTCACGTCCACGCCATTCTGGGCAGGACAGACTTCACGGCAGAACCAGCTGAGAATGGACCCTCGCCATCAACTCCACCGTATGTTCCAGATGAGTCCTCCTGTGTGAACACCTCAGAGCAGAATGACTTCAGTCTCCACTGAGGAAGAGGGAAGGCTATTCAGACCCCGAGGAATCCCCATCAGGCCTCACCAGCCCTTTCCTGCTTCCTGACCTCTCTCCAGCAGCCAGCAGCTCCTCCCCCCATCCTCTCCTCCCACTGGGAGAGAAGCCTAAGGCAACCGAGCTGCATGCCCCTCGCCCACACTTCTACAGTGAACCCTCAGGCCTGAGTTAGTTATCTTCTAAGTTTAGAAGATAAACTGATTCTATTTTAAAAAGCAAACATAAGAAAAAAAACGTTAATTAAAACCTCCTATATAAGTAGCATGAAGGCCTGTACTATCATAAGTGAAGAAAATAGCTATAGTCATTGCTCTGTGAGAAAAGGGGATCCTTCAGGGGTGCTGTGTGATGGTCGGGAGGGGAGGGAAGGAGGGGGTATACATGTGACTAATCTGAGAACATGCATGTCTGTGAACAACAAAACTCTGTAAAAGTTAAAAGTAAAATAAAGGTTAAAAAAAAAAAATAAAATAAAAATACCTTGACAAAAAAAAAACCTCCTATGAAGTAGAATCTGCACATCCAAGTTAACAAATCAGCCTAAACTACTGGATGCAAAGAAAATAAAATGTGTTCTGATAAGGAAAAAAAAAAGTTTTCTGTCTCTTGAGTTTCAGGAAAGGTCAGTCTGTAAGGCCTCTGCCTTTTCGCAGCCAGCCAAGGTCGGCTCTGCCTTCCAGAGTGTGGTCCATATGTGGTCCAGGCACGGGGAGTAACCAAGCCCCGGGGTAAGTTGCAAGGAAAATTTATCCTCGATCTTGTCTAATACACTTAACTACAGTAACAAGTTCTTTATATGCTGATGGATTTCTTCTCACTGCCCAGTTTGCTTTTATTCCTGGTGATAAAAGTCTTGGGTAAGGCCATCCTTTGTGTGTTCATTACCATACTAGTCTTATGTGATCATTAAACCCAGACCCATAAAGTTCAGTCCTGAAAGAATAATGTGGTTGAAGGAGCACAGCCCCAAGGTCAAAAGTCATTTTAACAAACAACACAACTTCTTCAGTTACTTTTTTCTAAAACTGCTACTGGGATACAGACATGTAAATTATGACGGCATCATTTTTCTCCCTGCCTCTTTTCCTGTGCACCCAGAGCTGTCCCAGGCATCGATGCTCACGGTAGCTATAACCTCTTCATTCCCAGGTGTCCTGGCTTTTCCTCTATGCAACTACCTCTTTGAGGCTTCCCAGGAGGTGCAATTGGCAAAGAATCTGCCGGACAGTACATGAGATGCAAGTGACATGGGCTCAACCCCTGGGTAGGGAAGATCCCCTGGAATAGGAAAAGGCAACCCACTCCAGTATTCTTGCCTGGAAGCCTCCATGGGAAGAGGAGGCTGGTGGGCTAACATCCATGGGGTGGAAAAGAATCAGACTCAACTGAGCACGCACACAACTACCTCTTTATCATTTTAATACATGGGCCAAACTGCCTCTTACTGAGCAAGGAAGAATAGAGGGGGTAGAAACTGGACTGGAAATTATGAGACTTTCTTTGGTTGATGGGAAGAAGAGGAGGGAGCATTCACTCCAGTTTTGATGAGAGTGTCACACACTGTCACCCCAGTACGAATGACACTGTTGTCTACACAGAGGTGGAGCTCCTCCAGGGCCAGGACCACGCCTTGCTCGTCCTTCTTTCCCTGGTGCCAAGCAGAGGGAACAGTCACACAGAACAGTCAGTAAGAGGATGACAGAGGAATGGGGGAGTGAACGAATGAGCTGAGCACATGGTGAAATATGCTCTCACCCACTAGCCTCTATTTAGCAGCAGGTCTTCTCTGATGCTGCAAAAGATTGAGGGCAAGAGGAAAAGGGGGCAACAGAGGAGGAGATGGCTGGATGGCATCACTGACTCAATGCACAGGTTTTTGAGCCAATTCCAGGAGACAGGGAAGGACAGGGAAACCTCGTAGGCTGCCGTCCATGGGGTCACAAAGAGTCAGACACGACTGAGCAACTGAGCAACAAGAACACTAGCCTCGGTTTAGCAGCAGACTTTTGCCCCTTACACATTTTTTTTTAACATTTATTATTATTTATTTATTTTGGCGGGGGTGGGAAGGGAGGGGCGTGGGCAGGCCACTTTCTGTTGGTCTTTCATTTGTCTATTTTCATTCATCTTTGTTCTTTGGCCCGCATGGGCCTCCCATCATGGTGGCCTCTGTCGTTGCAGAGCGCCAGCTCTGGGCGCATGCGCTCCAGAGCTCCGGCTCGGTAATTGGACACATGGGTCCAGTCGCTCTGCGGCACGTGGGATCTTCCCAGGCCAGGGATCGAACCGGCGCCCCCTGCACTGCAAGGCGGTGTCCTTACCCACTGGACCACCAGGGAAGCCCCTATTGGTCTTTCATTTATCCATTTTCATTCATCTTTGTTCTTTGGCCCGTGTGGGCCTCCCATCACAGTGGCCTCTGTTGTTGCAGAGCACTGGCTCTGGGCGCATGCGCTCTAGAGCTCTGGCTAGGTAATTGGACACATCTGTCCAGCTGCTCTGCGGCACGTGGGATCTTCCCAGGCCAGGGATCGAACCGGCGCCCCCTGCACTGCAAGGCGGTGTCCTTACCCACTGGACCACCAGGGAAGCCCGTTACACATGTTAAGTCAGAGAAATATTTGAAAATAGATATAGTTATGAAGAAAAGAAAAAAGTCATTCAAGCTGACTACTTAGGAATAAGTCTCTTTTTTGTTCTATATACTTCTATATTAATCTCATGTATATTTTTTACAAAATGGAATCAAACAGTGCATATTCTTTTTATACCTTGCTTTTCCCTTAACAGCATACTGTGAAAAACTTTTAAACAAACATCATTGTACAACATTGTTTTAAATAGCTGCTTAGTATGCTATGACATGGATCTACCATAATTATTTTGCTCAGTTTCTTTTCCTTAATTTAAGATAATTTAGTACTATAAATGATCCTGTGATAAACATTTTAAATGTATTTAAAATAACTTCTGAACAAAGTATAAAAAATGTACAGCATATAAAATAATGATTACATGAATTAGTTTCTACTTAATATAAATATACCCTTTGGTAATTTGGTTTTTGCTCAGTATTTTGTTCATAGAAATGTTATCTCAATGTTATTAAATGTAGATGGAATGCACTGATTCTCACAGGTTATAGTATTCTATGTCTGTCTTCTATATATCACTACAGAATAGCTCACTATACTATCACTATAGACTTTATCACAATTTACTTATACATTCTTTTGTTGCTATTCCTTTAAGTTACTTATAGTTTTAAACTATTAAAAGTGAAGCTGCTAAGACTTCCTTGTTCATATTTCCCAGCATAAAATACCAGGAGCAGAATGCCTGGTTCCCATGATATAAGTACTATTAGCTATACTAAATAAGAACAAACTGTTTTCCAAAGGAGTCATTACAATTTATATTCTCCCCAGTAGTGTATGTATTAGAGCCCACTGATGTCTGCGCTTTCTTCAGGATAGCTATCACTATTTCTGGTCCTTTGTTTTCCATGTCAATTTTAGAACCAGCTTATCAAATTACATACACACATGCACACATCCTTGAGAGAAAGTTAGTATACTCATGAAAAGATTCTCAACATCACTCATTGTTAGAGAAATGTGAATCAAAACTACAATGAGATATCACCTCACACCAGTCATTAAGAAATCTGCAGATAATAAATGCTGGAAAGGGCATGCAGAAAAGGGAACCCTCTTGCACTGTTGGTGGGAATGTAAATTGATACAGCCACTATGGAAGACAGGATGGAGATTCCTCAAAAAACTAGGAATAGAGCCACCATATGACCCAGAAATCCCACTACTAGGCATATATCCTGAGAAAATCAAAACTGAAAAAGACACATGTACCCATACACTAAAGCACTATTTACAATAGCCAGAACATGGAAGCAACCTACATGTCCATCTAGGAATATTATTCAGTCATAAAAAGAAATGCATTTGAGTCCGTTCTAATGAGGTGGATGAACCTAGAGCCTATTATAGAGAGTAAAGTAAGTAAGAGAGAAAGATAAATATAGTACACTGACACATACATATGGGATATACGAAGATAGTACTGATGAACTTATATACAGGGCAGCAATGGATAAACAGACATAGAGAACAGACTTGTGGACACTGCGAGGGAGGAAGGAAAATATGTGTAAGACTATGGGAACTCAAACAGGGGCTCTGTAACAGCCTAGAGGGGTGGGATGGGGAGGGAGACAGAAGAGGGAAGTTCAAGAGTCAGGGGACATATGTATACCTATGGCTGTTTCAGACTTTTGTGGGGCAGTCAACAACAAAACTCTCTAAAAGATAAAAAATAAATAAAGAATGAGAGAAAGTTAATATACTGATTATTTGTGGGGAGAAACTTCTTCGCAATATAGAGGTTTCTTATCCATTAAGTACTATTAGCTATACTAAATAAGAACAAACTGTTTTCCAAAGGAGTCATTACAATTTATATTCTCCCCAGTAGTGTATGTATTAGAGCCCACTGATGTCTGCGCTTTCTTCAGGATAGCTATCACTATTTCTGGTCCTTTGTTTTCCATGTCAATTTTAGAACCAGCTTATCAAATTACATACACACATGCACACATCCTTGAGAGAAAGTTAGTATACTCATGAAAAGATTCTCAACATCACTCATTGTTAGAGAAATGTGAATCAAAACTACAATGAGATATCACCTCACACCAGTCATTAAGAAATCTGCAGATAATAAATGCTGGAAAGGGCATGCAGAAAAGGGAACCCTCTTGCACTGTTGGTGGGAATGTAAATTGATACAGCCACTATGGAAGACAGGATGGAGATTCCTCAAAAAACTAGGAATAGAGCCACCATATGACCCAGAAATCCCACTACTAGGCATATATCCTGAGAAAATCAAAACTGAAAAAGACACATGTACCCATACACTAAAGCACTATTTACAATAGCCAGAACATGGAAGCAACCTACATGTCCATCTAGGAATATTATTCAGTCATAAAAAGAAATGCATTTGAGTCCGTTCTAATGAGGTGGATGAACCTAGAGCCTATTATAGAGAGTAAAGTAAGTAAGAGAGAAAGATAAATATAGTACACTGACACATACATATGGGATATACGAAGATAGTACTGATGAACTTATATACAGGGCAGCAATGGATAAACAGACATAGAGAACAGACTTGTGGACACTGCGAGGGAGGAAGGAAAATATGTGTAAGACTATGGGAACTCAAACAGGGGCTCTGTAACAGCCTAGAGGGGTGGGATGGGGAGGGAGACAGAAGAGGGAAGTTCAAGAGTCAGGGGACATATGTATACCTATGGCTGTTTCAGACTTTTGTGGGGCAGTCAACAACAAAACTCTCTAAAAGATAAAAAATAAATAAAGAATGAGAGAAAGTTAATATACTGATTATTTGTGGGGAGAAACTTCTTCGCAATATAGAGGTTTCTTATCCATTAACTTAGTCCCTTCAATAAATTGTCATTACCCTTTGGCCATGAATATCTTATATATTTTAATTATATTAATTCTTAGAAACTTTATATATATATTTTTTAAAGATTTATTTATTTATTTATTTTGGGGGGTCGGGTTGGGGAGGGAGGGGAGCAGGCAGGCCACCTCCACTGGTCTTTCATTTGTCTATTTTCATCCATCTTTGTTCTTTGGCCCGTGTGGGCCTCCCATCGCGGTGGCCTCTGTTGTCGCAGAGCATCGGCTCTGGGCACATGCGCTCCAGACCTCCGGCTCGGTAATCGGACACATGGGTCCAGCCGCTCCGCAGCACGTGGGATCCTCCCAGGCCAGGGATCAAACCGGCGCCCCTTGTACTGCAAGGCGGTGTCCCCACCCACTGGACCACCAGGGAAGCCCAGAAACTTTATATTTTTGATGTGAGTGATTTGGGTATCATATTTTCTCTTTCTTGCTGTGGTATAGAATACAACTGAATTTTTGTATATTAATTGTATATTTAACATCCACTTTAAAATATACTGGTTAATCCTAATTAATTTATTCAGTTTTTTGTATTCTCTATAGAACCATACCATTGTGAATAATCAGTTTAATTTCTTATTTTCCAATTTTTATGCTGTTGATTTTTTTCTTATCTTACTGCATAAGCTATGCTATCCTGCAGAATGTTCAGTGGAAAAAGATGTTAGCAGAAACCTCAGACATGCAGATGATACTATCTTAGTGGCAGAAAGCTAAGAGGAACTAAAGAGCCTCTTGATGAAGGCTGAAAGAGGAGAGTGAAAAAGATGGTTTAAAACTCAACATTCAGAAAACTAAGGTCACTGCATTCAGTTCCATCACTTCATGGCAAACAGAAGGGCAAACAATGGAAATAGTGACAGACTACTTTCTTGGGCTCCAAAATCACTGTAGACAGTGACTGTAGCCATGAAATTTAAAGATACCTGCTCTTTGGGGAAAAAAAAACAAAAAACAAAACTATGACAAACCTGGATAGTATATTAAAAAGCAGACATCACTTTGCCAACAAAGGTCCATATAGTCAAAGCTACGGCTTTTCTAACAGTCAAGTATGAATGTAAGAGTTGGACCATAATGGATGTAAACACTGAAGAACTGATGCTTTTGAATGGTGGTGCTGGAGAAGAGTCTTGAGAGTCCCTTGGACAGCAAGGAGATCCAACCAGTCAATCTTTTTTTTAAATTTTGGTCTCTTTTATTGGTCCTTTATCCATTCATTTTCATCCGTCTTTATTCTTTG
The DNA here is from genome assembly GCA_022376925.1 of Tragulus kanchil. Lineage (NCBI taxonomy): Eukaryota > Metazoa > Chordata > Mammalia > Artiodactyla > Tragulidae > Tragulus > Tragulus kanchil. Next base: position 45,905,151 of record JAIOJX010000029.1, on the reverse strand, counting down.
GCCTGTGTGGGCCTCCCATTGCAGTGGCCTCTCTCGTTGCTGAGCACTGGCTCTGGGCGCATGTGCTCCAGAGCGCCAGCTCGTAATTGGACACACTGGCCCAGCTGCTCCACGGCATGTGGGGTCTTCCCGGGCCAGGAATCAAACCGGCGCCCTTTGCACTGCAAGGTGGACTCTTTACCTGCTGGACCACCAGGGAAGCCCCACCCAGTCAATCTTAAAGGAAATAAACCCTGAGTATCCACTGGAAGGACTGAAGCTGAAGGTCTAATACTTTGGTCACCTGATGCAAAGAACCAACTCATTGGAAGGAATTCCGATGTTGGGAAATACTGAGGGCAGGAGGAGAAAGGGAAGACAGAGGTTAAGATGGTTGGATGGCATCACCAATTCAATGGATAGGAGTTTGAGAAAATTCAGGGAGATGGCATGGGGAAGGGCAGGGAAGCCTGGCATGCTTCAGTCCAAAGGGTTGCTAAGAGTTGGACTTAGTGACTGAACAATAACTACTCTCTCTCTCTCTCCACACACACACACACACACACAGAGGTAATATCTTACAGGAAATCAGACTGAACTTTTTGGCCAGCCTAATACACACATATGCTTTGGGCGGACCAATTTGTGAATAACTTAAAGGCATAATGCACCTTTAATCCTAAGCATATATTTCCTAAAACCAAAACATCCTTCTACAGGTGAACTGCACAATTCACTGCTACCACAATCCTATTAGCTAATCCACGGTCCATAGTCAAATTTTGTCAAATGTCCCAGTAGTGTTCTTTATAGCTATTTTTCTTTCCTACTACATGATTCAACCCAGGATCACAGATTTAGTTATGTTTCTTTAGTCTCCTTTATGTGGAACAGTTTCTCAGCTTTTCTATGAGTTTCTTGACCTTGATATTTTTACAGGCAAGCTATTTTTAGAATATCCTCAACCTGGATTTTTTCACTGAGTATGAGAACCATAATGGATGTAAACACTGAAGAACTGATGCTTTTGAATGGTGGTGCTGGAGAAGAGTCTTGAGAGTCCCTTGGACAGCAAGGAGATCCAACCAGTCAATCTTTTTTTTAAATTTTGGTCTCTTTTATTGGTCCTTTATCCATTCATTTTCATCCGTCTTTATTCTTTGGCCTGTGTGGTCCTCCCATTGCAGTGGCCTCTCGTTGCTGAGCACTGGCTCTGGGCGCATGTGCTCCAGAGCGCCAGCTCGTAATTGGACACACTGGCCCAGCTGCTCCACGGCATGTGGGGTCTTCCCGGGCCAGGAATCAAACCGGCGCCCTTTGCACTGCAAGGTGGACTCTTTACCTGCTGGACCACCAGGGAAGCCCCACCCAGTCAATCTTAAAGGAAATAAACCCTGAGTATCCACTGGAAGGACTGAAGCTGAAGGTCTAATACTTTGGTCACCTGATGCAAAGAACCAACTCATTGGAAGGAATTCCGATGTTGGGAAATACTGAGGGCAGGAGGAGAAAGGGAAGACAGAGGTTAAGATGGTTGGATGGCATCACCAATTCAATGGATAGGAGTTTGAGAAAATTCAGGGAGATGGCATGGGGAAGGGCAGGGAAGCCTGGCATGCTTCAGTCCAAAGGGTTGCTAAGAGTTGGACTTAGTGACTGAACAATAACTACTCTCTCTCTCTCTCCACACACACACACACACACACAGAGGTAATATCTTACAGGAAATCAGACTGAACTTTTTGGCCAGCCTAATACACACATATGCTTTGGGCGGACCAATTTGTGAATAACTTAAAGGCATAATGCACCTTTAATCCTAAGCATATATTTCCTAAAACCAAAACATCCTTCTACAGGTGAACTGCACAATTCACTGCTACCACAATCCTATTAGCTAATCCACGGTCCATAGTCAAATTTTGTCAAATGTCCCAGTAGTGTTCTTTATAGCTATTTTTCTTTCCTACTACATGATTCAACCCAGGATCACAGATTTAGTTATGTTTCTTTAGTCTCCTTTATGTGGAACAGTTTCTCAGCTTTTCTATGAGTTTCTTGACCTTGATATTTTTGAAGTGTACAGGCAAGCTATTTTTTAGAATATCCCTCAACCTGGATTTGTCTGATGTTTTCCCATGACAAGATTCAAGTTATAAAATTTTCACAAGACTACTACAAAACTGACATTTTGTCCTCAGTAGATCATATCAAGAGGCACGTATTTTAGCTTGTTCTAGTACCAGTGATATTAGCTTGAAGCACTCGGTTGAGCTGGTATCCATCAGTATCTCATAGTAGAGTTAGTAATTTCCCTTTGTAATGAAGAAAGTGCTAGTGAAGAAGTACTTTGAGAATAGGTAATATTCTGTTCCTCATCAAATCTTGGCTATTGGTTGTCAGTATCCACTGATGACTTTTCTTTTTTAACTTCATCATTCCTTTTATATTTCTTTTGGGGGGGCGGTGGGTTGGGGAGGAAGGAGGGCGGGCGGGCCACTTCTATTGGTCTTTCATTTATCTATTTTCATCCATCTTTGTTCTTTGGCCTCATGTGGGCCTCCCATCGCGGTGGCCTCTGTTGTTGCAGGGCACCAGCTCTGGGCGCATGCGCTCCAGAGCTCCCGCTCAGTAATTGGACACATCGAATCCAGCCGCTCCGCGGCACGTGGGCCAGGGATGGAACTGGCGCCCCTTGCACTGCAAGGCGGTGTCCTTACCCACTGGACCACCAGAGAAGCCCCCTTTTATATTTCTTAATTGGCATTCTACCAGAAGCAACAACTTTCCTTTATTCCCATTCACTCATCCATTTATGTAAGAAGGAACTCACAGATTCCTATTTTAGTCAACGTGTTAAAATCTTCATCTAGTTATCTTTTGCTGTGTAACCAATCATTCAAAAATCCAGTGACTTGGAACTTCCCTGGCAGCTCAGTGGTGGGAGGTTCGCTTGCCAGTGCAGGAGACACAGGTTTGATCCCTGATCCTGGAGGATTCCACACACTGCTGAACAACTAAGCCTACGAGCCACAACTATGGAGCCTGTGCTCTAGAGCCTCGGAGCTGCAACTATTGAGTCCAAGTGCCGAAACTACTGAAGCCCGTGTGCCCTAGAGCCCGAGTTCCACAACAAGAGACGTCACCGCAACAAGAAGCCTGCTCACCTCAACTAGAGAGTAGTCCCTACTCCCTGCAACTAGAGGACAGCCTGCAGCAGCAGTGAAAACTCAGAAAGAAATAAACAAATAAAGAAACAAATCTAGTGGTTTCATTACTTCCTAGTTATTATGGGTTGGAAATCTGGGCAGGACTAGTTCTAGCTCAGGTCCCTCATGGGTCTGAAGTCAGACAACATCCAGAATTAGAGCTTGGGGGGACCAGCCAGTTGCTTGGCCTTGTTGAGCATCTCTCTCTCTCTCTCTGCCTGCAGTCTCAGAGGCTCCCCATGAGGTCTTCGCACCTCAGTTCATTTGGGTCCCCACAGAGGATGGTGACTTCAGAGTAATTGAACCATTTATATGTCAGCTCAGGGCTTTAGTGTGAGGGACCCGACCAGCAAGGAAGAAGATTTGTTACCTTTTATGGCCAAGCCTTGGAAGTCATGTGGCCTTGTGCCTGTCACAGTCACAAGCCTGTCCAGATTCAAGAGGAGGGAAATAGATCCCATCGCTTGAGAGGAGAAGGAACACTGTAAGAAGATACGTAACAGGAGACACTGTTGCAGACATCTTTGGAAAACGCTGTTCGTCATGTTCCACCCTCTGACCACAGCAATCCCACATCACACAAGCCATCCTTTCCTTTGTACCCCCACGTCTATTAGTACAACAACACACAATCCAGGATACTGTTTTCTAAATCAGGTCCAGGTTCAGACAAGACTCCTCAGGTAAAATTCCTTGGTTCAGTTCCTGGAGCACTGTTCCTCTTATCTGAAGCCCCACAAACTAAAATACATGGTCTCTACCACCCTCCTAGATACCAATTCAAAACAGTGGGTAAGCAAGCAGAGGATAGTATTTATAGATATTTACACTGAAAAAAGAAAAAAATTGAGGCACATTTCCATTACCAATCCATAACAGTTCTGAAATTCAGGAGGGACTGTTCCTTGATTAGGACTCAGGTCTACTCCTGCCCAGAAATAATTCTCTGTGGCTCTTGGCGCCACCCTTTGAATCACTCTTTTATTCTTTCCCATAAAAAGTAGCCAGTGTTTGTAGTTAGTAGTTTTCTGAGACCGCTTCCTACTCATAAAAGTTACAGCATTCACAAGCTTCTTCATCTTGCACTGTCTCGGCCCCTTTGAATCCAAACTCCTATAACTTAAAAAAGTGTGTTTTTGAATATATTAATTTACAATGTACCATGGGATGGTTAATTTCATGTATCAACCTGGCTGGGACACTGTGCCCACATTTTGGTCAAGCATTCTTCTGGATATTTTGGTGGGGATGTTTGTTGGATGAGGTTAACATTTAAACCGGTGGACTCTGAGTAAAGCCGGTGGCCCTCCCTAATGTGGACAGGCCTCACCCAATCAGCTAAAGGCTTGACTAGAGCAAAACTGACCTTCCTGAGGAGGAAGGAATCCTGCCAGAGAATGGCCTGTGGACTCAAGTTGGGTTTTCTCCAGCCTGCTCACCTACAGGATAAGATTTTGGACTGGTGAGTCTGTACACCATGCTTTAGTCACTCAGTTGTGTCTGACTCTTTGTGACCTCATGGATTGTATACCTCCGCCAGGCTCCTCTGTTCATGGGATTTTCCAGGCCAGAATACTGGAATGGCTTGCCTTCTCTAGCAGATCTTCCTGACCCAGGGATCAAACCCATGTCTTGTGTCTCCTGCATTGCAGGCAGATTCTTTACCTACTGCGCCATCAGGAAACCCTCTACAATCATGTATTTCAACTCCTTAAATAAATCTTTCTATATAAACACATCCTGTTGGTTCTGTTTCAATGGAGGAAACTGACAAACGTGCTCTCTTAGACAAAAGCCAAACCCACAAACCTCTTCAACATGAACCCTACTGGATCTTGGGTCCCCTGAGGCTGCTATGGGGCAATGCCCTTAAGATACTAGAAGCCCTGCTCTTCAACAGAAAGACATACTCTTAAGATCTTAATACAGCTTTCTTTCTCTCTCTTTTCTGATTGGAAGAGTCTACAATATCTTAAAATTTTTGGAACTTTTAAAAAAGATTTTCACAGACCTTCTATGGATTTGATCTTTTCCTTCAAACTGCTTCTTAATTTGACCACTTTTTTGCTGCCATCTTTGACAGGCTGGGAATGATAAACAATTTTCAAAGTCAGTGAGTCCCGGCTCCTTACGTCCTTAGCTTACCTGTCTCCTCTCATGTTTTAGCACAGGAAGCAGTAAGCAGGAGTACTTTGGATATTCTGCCTGATAATCTGTTTAGCTGGATCACTGAATTCTCTTAGTCTATTTCCTACTATGGTATTACCACTGGTGACAATATTACCAAACCATCCTCTTTCATCTAACTTTTAATAACGTTTTCCCTTCTTGCCTTTTATCTCTCACTGAGGGCCTCCTCCAGGCTCTTCACATTTCTGCTAACATTCTCACAAAGGCCTTTAAAACGCTCTCACCAGCAATCTCTTCCAGGCCCTTCCTGCTTCTTCCTCCCATCTAGTCTCCAAGCCAAGGTCACACATGCTTTGACTTCTCCCTGTGGAACCATTTCACATCCAGGTCCCCTATCTCTTATGATACTGCTATGCAGTGAATCACCTCAAACCTAGTGACTTATACCAACAACACGCTGTTTATTACTCTCTGGACTTCTGTAGGTCAGACACCTGGGAAGGGTGCAACAGGACGGTTTTGACTCAGAAGCTCAGAGATAGTTGCAGTCAGATGGTGGCTGAAGCTACAGTCGTGGTGGTAGGCTGCTGGGGGCTGATGCACAGTTATTCTTTTTTCATGATGCCCTCCGTGTAGGTCCTCCTGATGAACGACTTTGGCTTCCTTATAGCAGAGTGACCTCGGGATAGTTTGTTTATACAGTAGTTCAGGGCTCCAGCATGAGCACTCCAGCCAGCAAGGAAGAAGCTTCCATTTCTTTCACGACCTTGAAAGTCATGCAGTATCACTTCTACCCTATCACAAGCCTGCCCAGATGCAAGGAGAAGGAGCGTAGGCTACACCCCTCAATGAGAAGGCTTTCAAAGGCACATCGCAAGAATATACATATGGGAAATACTGTTGTAGCTGTCTTTGGAAAACCTGCCAGATATATATCTGCCAGAGTCGCTATGTCTGACATTCTGTGACCCCGTGGACAGTAGCCTGCAAGGCTCCTCTCCATGGGATTCTCCAGGCAAGAATACTGGTGTGGGTTGCCATTTCCTTCTCCAAAGACTCGACCTGGTCTCCTGCATTGGAAGGTGGATATGTTTTTAACCACCGAGCTACCTGGGAAGCCCAACTATCTTTTTTTTTTTTTTCTTGTTTAAGCCCAAGTTGTCCAGATGTGGCCAGTGTGAATCCTTTCAAGTTGCAACTGTATCCTTTTCCCAAGTTCCCATGATTTGTTACTGGGGAGAAATACATCAGGACATTTCTAGCGACAACCTAAACATAAATTTAGAGACAAACCTAAATTATTATCTTTCATTATCAAAGATATATAGATAAATAGATAGATACAGATATATAGATATATCTTTTGCCTCTAAGTCATCATTTGTTTTTCATCCATCTTTATTCCCTGGCATGTGTGGGCCTCCCATGGCAGTGACCTCTCTCTCTGCAGAGCACTGGCTCTGGGCACATGCATTCCAGAAAACTGGCTTGTAACTGGACACACCAGCCCAGCCACTCCTCAGCATGTGGCATCTTCCTCGGTCAGGGACTGAACCAGTACCCCTTGCACTGCAAGGCAGACTCTTTACCCACTAGACCATCAGGGAAGCCCAATCTTTCATTATCTTTTGTTGGGCTTCCCAGGTGGTGCAGCGGAAGACTCTCTAAAGTAGGAAATGGCAACCCACTCCAGTATTCTTATCTGGAAAATTCATGGACAGAGAAGCCTGGAGGGCTACAGTCCATGGAGTTGCCAAGAGTCAGACATGACTGACCATGCATGCACACACATGCACACCAAACTTTTATTCTTTTCTAAAAATTTAACATTTATTTTAAATTTAGTACACTGCTAAATTTAGTTTGCTAGTTTTTGCTTAGGTCTTTCACAGCTATATTTAAAACCTGCCTTTCTTTGTAAATACCATTCATGCCAGGTATGAGTATCAAGTTCATTCTAGCCTCATGAGTATACCCATTTTTTTGCATTCTAGAATGGTTCATGTGAAATTGAAATGTTTATTCCTTGACTGTTTGATAACTTGTTAGTACTCATATCTGGATCTGATATCATCTTCCTGGAAAGATTTCTAATTAGAAGTTTGACTCTCTTTCATGATCATAAAACTGTTTGGGATTTTATGTCTACTTGAATAAGTTCTGGTAAGTTCTTTTTACTTTTTTCTTTTTTTAGGAATTTGATCATTAGGGCTTTCAAATCTATTGGCAAAATAAGATTCTGTTATGCTTTTAATTTTTGCAGATTCAATATTTACATCTTTTATTTCTATTATACATTTCTTTTTTCCTTCCTCTCCTCCTTCCTTTTGTGTTTACTTCATTCTTTTTCAGAGTTTTGTCCATTTTATTAGTTCCTTCAAAGGATTTGCATTTAGCTGTATCATGTTTATTTGTTGCTTCAACTTTATTGTTTCTTTGTAATATTGTTTGTTATTTACTTCCTTCTCCTTTATTTAGATTTCTTCCGCTAGTCTTTACCTACCTTTGTGAGTTGGATGTTTAATTCATTGACTTTGGGCCTTCTACTTTAATCGAATTACTTAAGATGATGGATTTTCCTCCGATTTCTACTTTAGCTGCATTCCACAAATTTCAATATGTAACGTTTGGTTTTGTTTACTTAGACATTCTCAATTTTTCTTTGACTCATGTATTATTTAGAAAAGTATTTCATCGCCAAACATGTGGGAGCATTTCTAGTATTCTTTTTTAAATTTCTTATTTTCAGGGCAGAAAATTTTTATGAGAACTTCTCTATGTTTAGCTTGCAGTAAGATTCAACTTTCTGTGCACACATGAGAAATGCATGTCTTAGCACTTGTATGCACTCTGGGTTACAATTTTAGACCTTTCTTTTAATTCTCTTTAGTTATGTCCAGTTGCTCTTAAATCCATCTACTGATTTTTAAAATTTCAATCATATTTTTCATTTGTAGACATTATACTGGGTTTCCCAGGTGGCTCAGTGATAAAAGAATCTGCCTGCCAAGGCAGAAGACGCTGGTCTGATCCCTGGGTTGGGAAGATCCCCTGGAGAAGGCAATGGAAACTCACTCCAGTATCCTTGCCTGCCGAGTTCCATGGAGCTCCAGAGGAGCCTGGCGAGCTACAGTCCATAGCCACAGGGTCGCAAAGAGTCAGACATGACTGAGCATGCATGCACCCAGACATTATACTTAGTCGTTCTTCATATAATCAAGATCATGTATTATAGCCTTACTTTTTGTTTATATTTTCAGCTCCTTTGAAAAATATCTTTATAAGATATTCTACCTTTTAACCTTTTTTTTTTATGCTGTACTTGTTAATTTCAATATCTGAACTTCTGATTTTATTTTGGTCTCTTTTAAAATTTTTAAAAAATACGCTTTGGTTTCTGACTGCGAGTTCACATTCCTTGGATGGTAACCTGTCAAGATCATCTGAGGCCTCTGCCGAAGAAGGTTCTTCTAGACAGGATTTGCATTCCCTCTACCACGTGCCTCGGAGTACTACCCACAGGACAGCTTTGAACTAAATTCTTGGCCTGAGGTCTTTTCACACATGTCTGCTGTATGAATTCCACTGAAAACCCAGCTCCTGGTTCAAGCTGTCAGAGATACTGTGACCCCAGTTGGATGTTTAATTCATTGACTTTGGGCCTTCTACTTTAATCGAATTACTTAAGATGATGGATTTTCCTCCGATTTCTACTTTAGCTGCATTCCACAAATTTCAATATGTAACGTTTGGTTTTGTTTACTTAGACATTCTCAATTTTTCTTTGACTCATGTATTATTTAGAAAAGTATTTCATCGCCAAACATGTGGGAGCATTTCTAGTATTCTTTTTTAAATTTCTTATTTTCAGGGCAGAAAATTTTTATGAGAACTTCTCTATGTTTAGCTTGCAGTAAGATTCAACTTTCTGTGCACACATGAGAAATGCATGTCTTAGCACTTGTATGCACTCTGGGTTACAATTTTAGACCTTTCTTTTAATTCTCTTTAGTTATGTCCAGTTGCTCTTAAATCCATCTACTGATTTTTAAAATTTCAATCATATTTTTCATTTGTAGACATTATACTGGGTTTCCCAGGTGGCTCAGTGATAAAAGAATCTGCCTGCCAAGGCAGAAGACGCTGGTCTGATCCCTGGGTTGGGAAGATCCCCTGGAGAAGGCAATGGAAACTCACTCCAGTATCCTTGCCTGCCGAGTTCCATGGAGCTCCAGAGGAGCCTGGCGAGCTACAGTCCATAGCCACAGGGTCGCAAAGAGTCAGACATGACTGAGCATGCATGCACCCAGACATTATACTTAGTCGTTCTTCATATAATCAAGATCATGTATTATAGCCTTACTTTTTGTTTATATTTTCAGCTCCTTTGAAAAATATCTTTATAAGATATTCTACCTTTTAACCTTTTTTTTTATGCTGTACTTGTTAATTTCAATATCTGAACTTCTGATTTTATTTTGGTCTCTTTTAAAATTTTTAAAAAATACGCTTTGGTTTCTGACTGCGAGTTCACATTCCTTGGATGGTAACCTGTCAAGATCATCTGAGGCCTCTGCCGAAGAAGGTTCTTCTAGACAGGATTTGCATTCCCTCTACCACGTGCCTCGGAGTACTACCCACAGGACAGCTTTGAACTAAATTCTTGGCCTGAGGTCTTTTCACACATGTCTGCTGTATGAATTCCACTGAAAACCCAGCTCCTGGTTCAAGCTGTCAGAGATACTGTGACCCCTCACTTGGCACCAAGGCTGCTGGCAGGCATTCTCTTGACTCATCCCTGACGGGTGACAGGCATGTCTGTCATCCACCCTCACAGGACGTGTGCAGCCTCCTGGGGCCTCAGCGTTAGGTGGATGGGGTTTCCTGACAGACTGCCATGTCCTCACCTTGGCTCCTGTCCCCTGTATCTCTCTCTCTTTTCAAATCTTTTTGGCTGCACTGCATGCCATGTGAGATTTTAGTTCCTGACTGGGGATGGAACCCAGGCCCCTCACATTGGGAGCGCAGAGTCTTCACCGGTGGACAAGCAGGAAAGTCCCTCCCTGTATCTCCTGGCATCACTAACACTCAAAGCTCCAGGTCACCTGCACTGGGCCAATGCCCTCAAAGCACCAGGCAGCTTCAGAGCTCTGATTTTCAACTTACACAACATTTGTGACCTCTTAGATATCTCCACTTTCCCCCCTTCTCACTGGCCTCACTAAAACAATTATTTAAATGTTTTATCCATCATTTTAAATTATGTTAAGGGGAAGAGTCAGCTAAGGAATCTAGCCACACAGCTAGAAACAAAGGCCTGCACAAATAGCTCTAAACTTTCTACCTTATTATTGCCTACTCTTCCTGAACATAGTGGGTAAGCATGATTACTTAGGTTTGATGAAAGAAAATAACTTGCTCCACAAAATCCAAGGCTTTCTAACCCAGTTCATTTCATCAAGGACGTGCTGCAGACATCCCAGCTTCTATAGGTCCACTTAGAATTACAACACACAACCCAGCCAAGTCCAGCCCTGCTGTAGGTACATAACAGCTAATCATGATGGCCATCACGGAGTCAGCTTAGAAGGCAGGCCAGCATTAAGCTAAGCATTTTTTTTTAATGTATGTATTTAAATCCATACAAGTGCCATGAGATAGAAATAGTGCTACCATTTCAGAGGCAAATAAGCCAAGGCACAGAAGATTAAAGTAACTTGCCCATAGTAACATAGCTAGTAAGTTAGCTCATATTCAGAATGTCTAGCTACATAAATTTGAAAACCACCCAGAAAAGTTGGAGAACACCATGGTAAACGAGGTGAGGTTATACAAAGTGTAAGAGGAGGAGAAAGCGCCCAGGTAATGGTGGGTGGAAATGTTGCAGAGGGGGCCAGCTGATAGGTAGCTTGAACGTGGGCTTGCTCTGCATTGCAGGCTGTTTTTCCTGCCCTCTGATGTCAGTCATGTTCCACGTGATGTGGTCACTGCACGCTTACGCCTCTTCCTAACTAGAAGGGCACATGTTGTTCCTCTTCTCCAACATCCTGTCCTCTGTTAATTACAGTGCTTTTCTAGTAAATCTCCTGGGCTTCACGTAAGTCCTGTCAGAGAACAGCAACCAACAAACTGGGAATCACTGTTCCTAGAGACAAGGGGTGGGCCATGAGTTGTAGCTCCAGCTCTATTAGGAGAGAGCGGTGCTTTCCTGCTTCTTGCCTCTGCTGACGGCAGCTGGGGGAAAACAAGTGTGGGAGGGAGGACAAATCACAAGATAGTTTTTATAAAAAGACCATTCCAGAAATAGTGAGAACCCAGTAACTACCAGCTGCAGAGGCAAGAAAAATATAAAGCAGAAAATGTACAAACAATTAAGACTATTTATTCAAACAGTCCTTGCTACTCGCAAGCATTCATCCTCACCACACAAGGGCAGTAACTGTGCATCAGCTGAATTTGACACATTAAGAAAATCACCCAGAGCAAGTTAACAACGCTCCCCAAGCTCTAGGACACTCCACTGCCCAGATTAAAAGTTAGCCATGCTTACTATCAGGCTAAGATGTCTTCTCTCATTAAATTCTAAATCAGCGCAGAGAACATGACATGTTTATTATTTTTCTACGACCATGTGACTGATTCTAGGGGAGCCAAGAGAATCTTTGGGATAAATACATTGATTGAAAGCTACTTGAAATATCTCCCTTTTTAACCCAGTGAACCCAAATACATAAATCAGAACTATTCTGGTCTACTGAGTACTGTACATGTATATTTAGATGTAACAAAATATCAGTGGGAAATATCTTTGGAAAGTAATTACTTTACGATATATGGGGAATGTTTGTAAATGCTTAAAGCAACTGATCCATATTAAAGACGTAACTTACATAAAGAGACACAAGTATTAATTACCAAGCTGGAAACTCACTCGCAAACTTACAGCCCAGAGAGAATGTTTACAGATTGAGGCATACAAATCAGAAAATAAAACAGTTTAATGCAAAACTTATCTAAACCAGGGACCCACTTGTAGACACACCAGCTACACCAGAACCTATCCTTAAACTGTCAGTCATGTTCCACGTGATGTGGTCCTGCTTCCTAACTAGAAGGGCACATGTTGTTCCTCTTCTCCAACATCCTGTCCTCTGTTAATTACAGTGCTTTTCTAGTAAATCTCCTGGGCTTCACGTAAGTCCTGTCAGAGAACAGCAACCAACAAACTGGGAATCACTGTTCCTAGAGACAAGGGGTGGGCCATGAGTTGTAGCTCCAGCTCTATTAGGAGAGAGCGGTGCTTTCCTGCTTCTTGCCTCTGCTGACGGCAGCTGGGGGAAAACAAGTGTGGGAGGGAGGACAAATCACAAGATAGTTTTTATAAAAAGACCATTCCAGAAATAGTGAGAACCCAGTAACTACCAGCTGCAGAGGCAAGAAAAATATAAAGCAGAAAATGTACAAACAATTAAGACTATTTATTCAAACAGTCCTTGCTACTCGCAAGCATTCATCCTCACCACACAAGGGCAGTAACTGTGCATCAGCTGAATTTGACACATTAAGAAAATCACCCAGAGCAAGTTAACAACGCTCCCCAAGCTCTAGGACACTCCACTGCCCAGATTAAAAGTTAGCCATGCTTACTATCAGGCTAAGATGTCTTCTCTCATTAAATTCTAAATCAGCGCAGAGAACATGACATGTTTATTATTTTTCTACGACCATGTGACTGATTCTAGGGGAGCCAAGAGAATCTTTGGGATAAATACATTGATTGAAAGCTACTTGAAATATCTCCCTTTTTAACCCAGTGAACCCAAATACATAAATCAGAACTATTCTGGTCTACTGAGTACTGTACATGTATATTTAGATGTAACAAAATATCAGTGGGAAATATCTTTGGAAAGTAATTACTTTACGATATATGGGGAATGTTTGTAAATGCTTAAAGCAACTGATCCATATTAAAGACGTAACTTACATAAAGAGACACAAGTATTAATTACCAAGCTGGAAACTCACTCGCAAACTTACAGCCCAGAGAGAATGTTTACAGATTGAGGCATACAAATCAGAAAATAAAACAGTTTAATGCAAAACTTATCTAAACCAGGGACCCACTTGTAGACACACCAGCTACACCAGAGACGGTCAAGGGGGTCTGAATCCAGGCTTTACACTAAGTTCTCCCTCGCTGCCTGCTTTCTTTCCCACCCCCAACCCATACTGACATCAGGTTCTCCCGTGCTGTTATTAACAAGCACTACATCTGAGTCCAAACAGGGACTGAAAACCCAAATGCCTACGCAGGCCACTGGGGTGGTTTAATGACAATGGTTATTCTGACATTTTGACTTGCCCCTATTTATTACTCAGAACTGCATCTGACATTCCATGTCAGTTTCAAGGGGGCACTTGGGAGCAGTGTAGACCGAGGCAAACAGGAAAGTGTGTACACTCTCTAAGGACACAGCTCTAACTGTTGCCTGCTCTCATGAAGTCACATGGCCCAGAGTTAACAAAGAGTTTACTTTCCAAAATAATCGGCCTATTTGGATCTGTTCGTAACATTTCCTTATTTTTACATGTTGACAACTTACTCATATTAAAATAAAAACAAGACCAACCCCCTGTAGACCAACAGGTATGTAGGTTAAGCAACATGACCACTGGCTCATTCTGGTCCACAGGACATCAGTTTGAGACCTGTCACATAGAACAAATACCGAACAGACACCGGGCTCAGGGGTCTTAGGAAAAGCCTGTGTTTGGTTTTCTTACAAAGGGGCAGACAGGCTTGGGGAGATGCCCAGGTTGGGTATGACATGCCTCACTGTAAGTTCTGGGACTCATTCAGGACCCAAAATGGATTTGGGGTGTTCATGAGGAGAGAAGGGAAGGAAGCAGTAGTGGTGGGCTTAGGTATTAGCCAGCAAGTAGGGGAGGCACGCTCAGGAAGAAGTCCTTTCAGCCCTTTGAATATAGGAGCAGAGCCCTAGAATTCCTGGGACCCACTGTGGCCAGGGGGAGACAGCCTCCAGGCCAAGTCTCCTGCTCCCACTGTGCCCTGCGCTCCCATCAGAGTGGCCTGTCACTCTCTGCCATCCAGTCCTGGCCCAGAGAACGCAACTTTCCTCCAGCCACCTGGGGGCTCCAGGAGGAAGAGCCTGGTGGCAGCTCACTGTCTATATCAAGCGGGCGAGATCCACAGCCTGGATCAGCATCCTCCCTTTTCCTGAGCGCCGCAGCACCCGGCCTCTGCCGTCGCCCTTCTCTGTTTCCTCAGGCCCCCCCACTGTTCCCTCTCCCATCAGGGCAGCCATAGAGGTGCCTGTTCCTCTCAAGCTTTTCAAGGGCTGACCATTTAGAAATGGCGTTGGAGACGTGCCTGAGAGCTGGGAGTCTCCACAAAACAAGGGTCCTAGGGAGGCCCCAGGAGCACGAACAGCTATCACAAAGGACACTGACCCAGAATACTCTTACAAAGTGGGTTAACACGAGGGTCACCTACAAACGGAAGCACCCAGCCAAGCCAGATCACTAACCCTTCCAAAGCTCGTGTTCCTTCACCCATAAAACAGAAGGTCACACTAGTGGGCCGCCCTGAACTGCAGTGTGGAAACAAGCTAACTCAGCAAAGCTTACAGTGGGGGGCTTCAATGAGAGTTCCATCCCCCATGGTCCCCTTCCCTCAAGAGAAAAAGAAACTACTTAGAAACATTTTAAGCAAAAGTCAAAGTAGAGAATTTAACTAGAAACTTCAACCAAGATGCCCATCATTAGGAAATGGTGACTGAGTATCTGGGGTATGTTGCACACTCCACTAACCTTGAGAGAAAGGTGAACCTGGCCCCAAGGGTAGGAAGAAAAACAACCACAGTGAATCCAGAGGTCTATGCGCACCAGCTCAGGCCCTCACATCCTTCCTATGCTACTCACAAGCAATGAGACCTTAAGTCTCATCACTTCTGTTCAAATCTGCACCTCCACCTTTGAAAATAAGGGTGGACCCTGCAGGGATGTTCCAGATGCAGAGCTGGATCATGGATGACTCCATGAATGGTGGCATCAGGAAGAGAGCTAGACTTCCCAAGGAGGGCACGACCACCGTCCAGAGAACACTCAGGCAGCTGCTTGGTCGGGGGATGTAGCGTGAATGCTGGCTGTGGGACGGGCCCTGGAAATGAAGCGTGGGGCAGGAGAAGAGGGGGCTTCTGCACCAGAGGGCCGCGCACGTCCAGCATGTTCTCACATCACCCAACTGGGGCTCGACCAGCACTGGCACATCTCTCACTGCATTCCGAGCGTCTCTGATCTGTGATGCGGGCATCCCAATGGAGCCTGCTGTCAGCGATGGATAAGCACTGAGCTAATAGATGTCAAACAGCATTTGCATTTCTGAGATGGCCTTGTCTGCTGCTTCTCGCAAGACTCCCTGAAGGAAAATTTGAAATTTGGACAAAAGGGTCCACTTTGAGCAGCAGCTCTTCCAGAAATCCCATGGAGAAAGAAAGACTTATTTAATATTTCCTGCACAAACAAACAACTGAGCTTCTTATATAACAACCGCAACCAGTGGCAGCTTCTCCACCTTTTCTTCCTGGGGAGGCCTGACATTCCCCAAGAGACATGTGGAAATGTTTACCACCCCTTGTAGTTTAAGTACCTTTCATTCATTCATTCAAAGCACACATCGCAGTGAACTGTCTTGCTCATTAGAAATTCTGCCGAAGACCAGTGAGAGGTTTGGGTTGGGAGCGTGTCGGCGAGGTTTGGCCTCTGGAATGTGATCCAAGAAACAAACCACTGAGTCTAGCTTCACCCAAGCTCCGTCTGGATGATGACAGCAGGGTCAGAATGGGGTTCTTAATCTGGGTTTCAGTTCCAGGGACATCTGTAACGATGGGAATGGGCTGCAGAATCTGCTGTGTGGGGGAGCATCTGTATTTGGGGGTTACTCTAACGCAGCGTCAGGCATACTGTAATGAATGAGTTTTCTGGCTTTCCCAGGCTCTATTTTAAACTGTCATCATTTTAAACCATGAAATATGTCAAGTGATAATTAAACCTCACCACAGACAGACACTGTGAAAATGATTAACTTTTACCATTTCCCCCACGCACGTGCTGAATATTCTGTATCCCCAAGGTATGGGAT
The DNA here is from genome assembly GCA_022376925.1 of Tragulus kanchil. Lineage (NCBI taxonomy): Eukaryota > Metazoa > Chordata > Mammalia > Artiodactyla > Tragulidae > Tragulus > Tragulus kanchil. The sequence continues at coordinate 45,888,669 of JAIOJX010000029.1, read as the reverse complement.
CATTACATTGACAGATGAGAAAAGTCATCTTCACAGTAATTTATTTTTAAAAGAACCAAAACAGGACTGAAAATTCTACCCTTTCCCGTTATGTTTTAATTTGAAAACTTCTGCTGGGAACTCATCCTTGTAGAGGAAGCCTGGTGGGAAGAGTCCAGAACTGACGTCACAGCTCTAGCCCCGCCTCTGCTTGCTGTGTGACCAGACAAGTCCCTTGCCACCTCTGAGCACCAAGGTTCCCTACTTGTCAAGTCACCAAGGATAATATCTTCACTCCACCCAATGCGCAGGTTTTCTTAAAGGTAGTGAATGAGATGACAAACGAGAAAGTTCTTTGAAAGCAAAATAGCAGCCTGGTAACACTATCCAAGTATCAGACGTACATTCTGTATAAAGGGGTAAGTGATATGCTAGCACAGCTTTGCAGACCTGCTGCCTTAAAAGAAAAAAAGAAAGAAGAAAGAAAGAAAGAAAGAAAGAAAAGGGAGAATAAAAAATCTGAACTCATGTTATTTTCAGCTGAAGTTTCTAAACATGAGATTAGATCTGACCCTGTTGGGTGAGTGTCTCCTCTTAGCCACAGGACTCCCATTTTGTGCCCAAATATGCAGTGATTCACACAAGTGATAAAAATTTAAATGAAGCAGCCAAGCAGCTGGATGGGAACGCTGCTTCCAGCAAAAAGACAGCACAAAGAACTGCTAAAATTAGTAAAACAAACAGAATGAAATGTATTTTCACTTCCACAACTCTTTTTCCAGACCTGTGATTTTCTCCTTTAAGGCCCATTTCTTCTGAACGTGGAGGTCTCTGGCTCTGTTCTGAAGTGGGCTGCATGCAGGGTCCCATCATCCGAACCCTGCGGGCACTTCAACTGCAGAAGGATGAGTCCCCGTTTGCAAATGGAAGCATTTCCATCAGAATTGTACAGACACTGCTCAATTTCCATCAGGAGCTGACTTTCCTGGATGACCTCAGTTAAGCCTCTATTTTAAACTGTCATCATTTTAAACCATGAAATATGAAGTAATTTGAAAATGAAATTAACTTACCATTTCCCCACGCACGTGCTGAATATTCTGTATCCCCAAGGTATGGGATCATTACATTGACAGATGAGAAAAGTCATCTTCACAGTAATTTATTTTTAAAAGAACCAAAACAGGACTGAAAATTCTACCCTTTCCCGTTATGTTTTAATTTGAAAACTTCTGCTGGGAACTCATCCTTGTAGAGGAAGCCTGGTGGGAAGAGTCCAGAACTGACGTCACAGCTCTAGCCCCGCCTCTGCTTGCTGTGTGACCAGACAAGTCCCTTGCCACCTCTGAGCACCAAGGTTCCCTACTTGTCAAGTCACCAAGGATAATATCTTCACTCCACCCAATGCGCAGGTTTTCTTAAAGGTAGTGAATGAGATGACAAACGAGAAAGTTCTTTGAAAGCAAAATAGCAGCCTGGTAACACTATCCAAGTATCAGACGTACATTCTGTATAAAGGGGTAAGTGATATGCTAGCACAGCTTTGCAGACCTGCTGCCTTAAAAGAAAAAAAAAGAAGAAAGAAGAAAGAAAGAAAGAAAGAAAGAAAAGGGAGAATAAAAAATCTGAACTCATGTTATTTTCAGCTGAAGTTTCTAAACATGAGATTAGATCTGACCCTGTTGGGTGAGTGTCTCCTCTTAGCCACAGGACTCCCATTTTGTGCCCAAATATGCAGTGATTCACACAAGTGATAAAAATTTAAATGAAGCAGCCAAGCAGCTGGATGGGAACGCTGCTTCCAGCAAAAAGACAGCACAAAGAACTGCTAAAATTAGTAAAACAAACAGAATGAAATGTATTTTCACTTCCACAACTCTTTTTCCAGACCTGTGATTTTCTCCTTTAAGGCCCATTTCTTCTGAACGTGGAGGTCTCTGGCTCTCTTCTGCAGTGGGCTGCATGCAGGGGTCCCATCATCCGAACCCTGCGGGCACTTCAACTGCAGAAGGATGAGTCCCCGTTTGCAAATGGAAGCATTTCCATCAGAATTGTACAGACACTGCTCAATTTCCATCAGGAGCTGACTTTCCTGGATGACCTCAGTTAAGCCCATTTTAATTCTTTGATCAATTTCCTGTGGCATTCCAAGGGTCCCCTGTTTTCCTCTAGTTACAAAAGAAAATTGCAAGGTCTGTGTCAGAGGGCTTTTATGAGGATTAAATAGGAGACGGGGTGTGGGAAAATGCTTCCTTTAACTCTCCCAATCTAAGGAATTTATGGCTTCCCCTGGTGGTCCAGTGGTTAAGGACACCGCCTTGCAGTGCAAGGGGCGCCGGTTCGAGCCCTGGCCTGGGAAGATCCCATGTGCCGCGGAGCGGCTGGACTGATGTGTCCAATCGCCGAGCCGGAGCTCTGGAGCGCATGCGCCCAGAGCCAGTGCTCTGCGACAACAGACGCCACCGCGATGGGAGGCCCACAGGAGCCAAGGAACGAAGACAAATGAAAAATAGAGAAATGAAAGACCAATAGAGGTGGCCCGCCCACTCCCCTCCCTCCCCAACCCGACCCCTGCCCTAAGTAAATAAATAAATCTTTAAAAAAAAAAAAAAAAAATCCGTTTCCTTAAAGCAGTGAAGTAAGCCTCCACTCCTAAACTAATGAACAGACAAATGAGAAGCTGCTTATTTAAAAGTGGTGGGTGGGGCTTCCCTGGTGGTCCACTGGGTAAAGAATCCACCTTGCAATGCATAGGGCACCGGTTCGATCCCTGGCCCAGGAAGATTCCACGTGCTGCGGAGTGGCTGAACTGATGTAATTACCAGCCAGTGCTCTGGAGTGCATGCGCCGAGAGCCAGTGCTCTGCAATGAGAGGCGCCACTGCAATAAGAGGCCCACGCCTACCAAAGAATGAAGATGGATGTAATGAAGTAAATAAATGAAAAATCAATAAAAGAGGCCAAAATTTTAAAAACACAGTGGTTGGTGAACAAGAGTGTGGGTTCTCTGTTAAGGCCCAGGTCTCCCCACCTCACGTGTGTCCGTGCCTGCCATTTTATGCCCATTTATTTGGTAGTCATAGTGCAGAGAGCCCCCACCATCCCCTTTCCAAGAAAGGAGGAGGATATCTTATGAAAAACAAGAAATAAAGCTTCTGGAAAGTTCCTGGAGGTAAGTATTGAAGTCACCAAGGGGCGGGGCTGGGGGAGACTTCATACTAGCTTTTGCTCTTTGTGCCCTTCCGCTGAAGGGCTAAAGAAAGGAGAAAGTGTTGGGGGCCCAAAAAAACAGCAACATCCCCACAGTTCAGGCCAGGGAGTCCTCACTGCACCTCCCCAGCTCCCCGTGTCTATTACAGTGGAAGGGGCTGAAGCAGGAGACCCCTTCGCTGAAGGTGGCTGTGATTTATAAAAACCAAACAGGGGATTCCCTGGTCCAGTGGGTAAGGACACCGCCTTGCAGTGCCAGGGGCACCGGCTCAAGCCCTGGCCTGGGAAGATCCCACGTGCCGCGGAGCGGCTGGACCGATGTGTCCAATGACCAAGCCGGAGCTCTGGAGTGCATGCGCCCGGAGCTGGTGCTCTGCAGCGACAGACGCCACCGGGATGGGAGGCCCACACGGGCCAAAGAACAAAGACAGATGAAAACGGACAAATGAAAGACCAATAGAAGTGGCCCGCCTGCTCCCCTCCCTCCCCACCCCACCCCACTAAAATAAATAAATAAATAAATAAATCTTTAAAAAAAAAAAAAAAAACAGATCTGTATTTGTCATCGGGGATCTGGGTTCCAAGTGTCATCTCCTGTCCTTCTTGAAAGAGGGGCAAGATGCCCTCCTCCAGAAATGCTAGGAAAATGCTTCCTGCAGCTTATTAGCCTGCTTTTGAGGTACTCAGCACCCCCGGAGGGTGGAGGATGCAACAAATGTCCAGATGTGAAAGAATTTAGTAACTGGGAATAGGCATGTCCCATTATGTACCCTTTGTGGGGCAGAGTTCCCACTGTCACCTGGGTATCTGCCTCCCTCTCACTCTCAGGAGCACAGCCCATGATGCTGCTAAACCCCAGAGCATGCAGCTACCCTCTGGCATCAGGAACCGATTCAGGAGGGAGCATGTGACTCAGGCCCATCCAGTCTGAGTAGCACCTCGGGGGAAACTGCAGACCAGAAGCTCTCCCTCTTTCAAAAGACTTGGGGAGGTGGAAGGAGAGGAGGCAGGTACTCAACCACAGGGAGAGACAACTGCCAAGAGGGGAGAGGAGTCAAACTAGACCCCAGTACCTTGCATCAGGTCTGCCTGAAGCCGGCACCCCCATGCCTCCATCCCCTGTCCAGTTGTCCAGTTACCTAAGCCAGCAAGATCTTCCTTTTGTCTGGGCTACTTGAACTGCATTTTGCCATTTCCAGCAACAAATATGTCCCCACTAATTGAGTGTGCCCAAAAGGAGACCCTCTGCCAACAGAACTCTCCTTGGGAGAGAAGACCCTGAGACATCACACAGTTCGGGCCCCAAGCTCCCCGTGTCTATTACAGTGGAAGGGGCTGAAGCAGGAGACCCCTTCGCTGAAGGTGGCTGTGATTTATAAAACCAAACAGGGGATTCCCTGGTCCAGTGGGTAAGGACACCGCCTTGCAGTGCCAGGGGCACCGGCTCAAGCCCTGGCCTGGGAAGATCCCACGTGCCGCGGAGCGGCTGGACCGATGTGTCCAATGACCAAGCCGGAGCTCTGGAGTGCATGCGCCCGGAGCTGGTGCTCTGCAGCGACAGACGCCACCGGGATGGGAGGCCCACACGGGCCAAAGAACAAAGACAGATGAAAACGGACAAATGAAAGACCAATAGAAGTGGCCCGCCTGCTCCCCTCCCTCCCCACCCCACCCCACTAAAATAAATAAATAAATAAATAAATCTTTAAAAAAAAAAAAAAAAACAGATCTGTATTTGTCATCGGGGATCTGGGTTCCAAGTGTCATCTCCTGTCCTTCTTGAAAGAGGGGCAAGATGCCCTCCTCCAGAAATGCTAGGAAAATGCTTCCTGCAGCTTATTAGCCTGCTTTTGAGGTACTCAGCACCCCCGGAGGGTGGAGGATGCAACAAATGTCCAGATGTGAAAGAATTTAGTAACTGGGAATAGGCATGTCCCATTATGTACCCTTTGTGGGGCAGAGTTCCCACTGTCACCTGGGTATCTGCCTCCCTCTCACTCTCAGGAGCACAGCCCATGATGCTGCTAAACCCCAGAGCATGCAGCTACCCTCTGGCATCAGGAACCGATTCAGGAGGGAGCATGTGACTCAGGCCCATCCAGTCTGAGTAGCACCTCGGGGGAAACTGCAGACCAGAAGCTCTCCCTCTTTCAAAAGACTTGGGGAGGTGGAAGGAGAGGAGGCAGGTACTCAACCACAGGGAGAGACAACTGCCAAGAGGGGAGAGGAGTCAAACTAGACCCCAGTACCTTGCATCAGGTCTGCCTGAAGCCGGCACCCCCATGCCTCCATCCCCTGTCCAGTTGTCCAGTTACCTAAGCCAGCAAGATCTTCCTTTTGTCTGGGCTACTTGAACTGCATTTTGCCATTTCCAGCAACAAATATGTCCCCACTAATTGAGTGTGCCCAAAAGGAGACCCTCTGCCAACAGAACTCTCCTTGGGAGAGAAGACCCTGAGACATCACACTCACCAGGTTACTCAGGGAGCTAGCTGTTCCCCTTGGCTCCTGGCCGGTGTAGACTGAGCAGATACTCTCCTGCTTTGGGGTCACACCCCTGCAAGGCACCTGGCCACACCGCATGGCAGCTGGTGCCTTTCTGTCTGCAGGACATTCTCGAATCTCCCTGGCTGACACATTCGTATGAGCACGTGCTCTATTAGGCAGGGACCACAGCTCATCATCACTGCACATCCAGCAAACTCCAGTCTACCCAAGGAAACTTTCTTTAGTATCCAATAAGCCTTCACAAGGCCCCAAGAACAGCACTTATCTCTCCACCAGAGTGCCTGCTCTTTTAGAAGTCAGCATGATCATACCAGGTTCCCAGACGTGGCTTTAGAAGCACTGCAGGAGTGAGGGGGCAACTCAGGGACTGAGAACTCCCTACAGAGGCCTCAGGAGAGCAGGTGGGTGGGCAACAACCAGCCCAAGTACCCGGATGAACCAGCACCACGCACATTCCAACGACGCAGATGTACTCACAACAGTGGCCCAGACCACTGCCTGCTGCCTGTACCCATGGCCAAGAGGCTCCACTGTCCACCTTCCACAGAGCCGGTGGCTGGTCAGTGCTTGCTCATTCCTGCAGCCCAAGTCAGTTTCCTGACTTTCCAAGAGCACAAAGCAAGCTGATGTGACCTTACGCAAAATTCAACATTTTGCAAAAAAAGTCTTCTACATGCACACCCTGAAGCATTTTCTTGAAACCCAGTAACAGCCCTGGCCAAAATGTGTAATCAGAAAATGAACACGCAGGGAACCACTGGGTGGGTTGTCATGTCCAGGATCGCTGGCCCTCGTTGCCCAATCTGCAGGGGCCCTCCAAGGGCACACGGCTTGTTCACCACAGCCAGCGTGCACACCAGAGGGCACACCACCAAGCCCTCACCACAGCCAAGGGGAGAAAACAGCCAATGGCTGGGCAGCAGCGAGCGCCCAGGAAAGAGCAGGGCCCACCGGGAGAGCACACCCTGCCAGGCTTCACTCCTTCAAATGAGACATACTGCCTTGCAGGTTCTCCCTGTCTGAGCTCTGTCTGCTGAAGCTGAGAGATTAAAGATTTGCTGTTAAAAGACAACACAATCTGAAAATAAGGCTGTGGGAGTGTGTGGGAGTGTGTGTGTGTGTGTGTGTGTGTTTTAAAGAGTTTTTAACAGATGAACTAATTTAGATGACAAGAAAGGAATTAGATCACAATGGTCAGTTGGGTTCTGTACCCTGTTCCCAAGAAAGACTGCTGAGCAGCAATGACATAAAAGAGACAAAAATAAATGATTTTTAAATCACAGATAATTAACCCCAGAGGCTCACTGATGCCACATTACTATTGCTGGGGCAAATGGCTTAACGAGTTTCAAAAGGACCTCAGAGTCTACAGGCAGCAGATCATTTCAAGGTTCCTGAGAAGCAGAGAAAGCCCTTCTGACTTGGCAGCCGGGCAAGGGGCGAAGATGACAAATACTGGCCTTCGCTGCTGGAATCTCAGAGCAGGGAAGGGACAGCTTCCCTCCCTGGGCAGGATGGGACCTCGACAGGTCTAGGGGGACAGCTATCACCTCCACCTCTGGGCCGTGACCAGACAGCTTAGCATGCTTCACAGTGACGCTGTCTCAGGAAGGGCTTGCCTACTGTCCTCATGAACCTGCAGTGGAGCATGCCCTCTTGGGGTGTGACTTCTCAGATGACATGACTCTTTCCCCACCAATTCCAGTTAGGGACCTAGGTACACATGGTACAGTGGCCACCCCCATGGAGACGGCTCACCTCCAGCACAGCTCACCGCACAGGGCTTCCCGTTCCCACCCAGACTCACTGAGACCAAAACCACAAGCTCAAAGATGTAGCTCATTCGCAAGAGCACCTTTCAAGGACTTTCTATCCACGGGGCCTACAAGGTATTCAGAAGAGCAGAGTGGCTCCCTGAGGATGGTCATCAAGGAGAGAGTGCCCTCACAAGGGAAGTGGCAGGAAGAGTAAGTGCCACAGATGGGCCAAGGGTGCCCACAGTCAAACAACGTGGAAGTCACATACCTGCCATTTTACTTTCTGAGAAGTGGACCTGTGACAGAGATTTGGGTCAGCCCGAGGACGTGTCAGGATCTAGCACTTTCTCAGAGCTCTCTGCATGGACTGGGTGGGAGACACCACGAGGAAGACCCTTGATCCCTGCTCTCCTGGGGCTGCAGAGTGGGAGTTGCCCCAGGCACGCGGACCACGGCCACCAGCACTGTGGGCTGTGGTGCTCAGGCACCAGGCGTGGCGTTACATACATTCAGACAGCAGCATAGTGGCTCCCTGAGCTGCACACAGCAAGGTTCTGCTTCTTCCAAATCATGGGAGAGCACTGACATCGGCCAGGAGGCAGGACGAAACAGCCAATCACCCACAGACTGAAAGACCCTTGATCAAGGGAGAGCATTTAAGGGGAAGTAGAGACAACTCAGGTTCACCTGGGCTTAGTCCACAGTTGATGTTTCCAGGTCCAGACACTTAGAACCCCGGAATCGGATCTTCTGACTTGGCAGCCGGGCAAGGGGCGAAGATGACAAATACTGGCCTTCGCTGCTGGAATCTCAGAGCAGGGAAGGGACAGCTTCCCTCCCTGGGCAGGATGGGACCTCGACAGGTCTAGGGGGACAGCTATCACCTCCACCTCTGGGCCGTGACCAGACAGCTTAGCATGCTTCACAGTGACGCTGTCTCAGGAAGGGCTTGCCTACTGTCCTCATGAACCTGCAGTGGAGCATGCCCTCTTGGGGTGTGACTTCTCAGATGACATGACTCTTTCCCCACCAATTCCAGTTAGGGACCTAGGTACACATGGTACAGTGGCCACCCCCATGGAGACGGCTCACCTCCAGCACAGCTCACCGCACAGGGCTTCCCGTTCCCACCCAGACTCACTGAGACCAAAACCACAAGCTCAAAGATGTAGCTCATTCGCAAGAGCACCTTTCAAGGACTTTCTATCCACGGGGCCTACAAGGTATTCAGAAGAGCAGAGTGGCTCCCTGAGGATGGTCATCAAGGAGAGAGTGCCCTCACAAGGGAAGTGGCAGGAAGAGTAAGTGCCACAGATGGGCCAAGGGTGCCCACAGTCAAACAACGTGGAAGTCACATACCTGCCATTTTACTTTCTGAGAAGTGGACCTGTGACAGAGATTTGGGTCAGCCCGAGGACGTGTCAGGATCTAGCACTTTCTCAGAGCTCTCTGCATGGACTGGGTGGGAGACACCACGAGGAAGACCCTTGATCCCTGCTCTCCTGGGGCTGCAGAGTGGGAGTTGCCCCAGGCACGCGGACCACGGCCACCAGCACTGTGGGCTGTGGTGCTCAGGCACCAGGCGTGGCGTTACATACATTCAGACAGCAGCATAGTGGCTCCCTGAGCTGCACACAGCAAGGTTCTGCTTCTTCCAAATCATGGGAGAGCACTGACATCGGCCAGGAGGCAGGACGAAACAGCCAATCACCCACAGACTGAAAGACCCTTGATCAAGGGAGAGCATTTAAGGGGAAGTAGAGACAACTCAGGTTCACCTGGGCTTAGTCCACAGTTGATGTTTCCAGGTCCAGACACTTAGAACTGCCTTCGGGAATCTTGGGGAACAACAGCTTGGGGTTACCCACCTCCTGAGACTTCCCTGGCGAAGGCTCTGCTTGGTCCTTGGGACCCTGTCTGCACTCCCTGAGCTTTATTATAATACAGTGAGTGAGAGGAAATGTGAGGGGTGTAGGGTGTGATGCTCAAGACGGTTTCTGACCCCAGTGCTCGGAAAACCCTGAACCTGGGGAGACAAGTTTTATGTGTGTTGTCCTTAAGTTCTTGAAGACAACATCAAGCAGAGAGCTGTTTGATTCTTCTGGTTGCAGAAGAAACAGAATCTGAGCAAAAAACTAAAGACTCTGGCAAAGGAGACAGATGGGAATAAGCTCAATTTCAAAAAGTCCTTCATGGGAAAAGTCAACAGTCAATGATTTGCAATGTCACCTAGAAGTCGGCCTGGAGACAGAGGAATGGGTTTGGTTACTGAGATGCTCCTTGTTGTATGTCTGGGGCCAAATCTACAGACAGAGCATGAGAGCAGCCATAGTGAAGACCACCCACCTCACTGTCCACACGGGGCCAAGGGTTCTTCATGCTGAACCCCTTCCCACAATGAGTCCAGGAGGCTGTGAGGGGCCTCAACTGCATGCTGCCTAGCACCCCTCCTCTATGGACCAAACCTGCATGCCCTCCCCAGCATTTGACTGAGAGTGATTCTGCCATCCCCAAGGGACGAACATGGAAGGGAGATTCTGCCTGCAAACTGGCCACAGCCTAACGGGGTACCAAATCACTACACGCGACCAGAACACACTAACCAGTTGCCATTCACTCCCAACTCAACCTGGGGCACACAGGTCTGACGCAGTCTTCCAGCAGCTCAAGAGAAAGCCCTCTCCAGGGTCAAGCACTGTGGGGTTAGCAACTGAAGGAGGTAAATGCCATGCCCAACTTTTTGGAGCCCAGTGACTGCAAGACAGAATAAGCAAGTTCTTGGGCCATATTCCCGAGGCTTGATTGGAAAAGGGCCCGCTACTCCCAGGAATGGAGGGCCCTTGATCAAGGGAGAGCATTTAAGGGAAGTAGAGACAACTCAGGTTCACCTTAGTCCACAGTTGATGTTTCCAGGTCCAGACACTTAGAACTGCCTTCGGGAATCTTGGGGAACAACAGCTTGGGGTTACCCACCTCCTGAGACTTCCCTGGCGAAGGCTCTGCTTGGTCCTTGGGACCCTGTCTGCACTCCCTGAGCTTTATTATAATACAGTGAGTGAGAGGAAATGTGAGGGGTGTAGGGTGTGATGCTCAAGACGGTTTCTGACCCCAGTGCTCGGAAAACCCTGAACCTGGGGAGACAAGTTTTATGTGTGTTGTCCTTAAGTTCTTGAAGACAACATCAAGCAGAGAGCTGTTTGATTCTTCTGGTTGCAGAAGAAACAGAATCTGAGCAAAAAACTAAAGACTCTGGCAAAGGAGACAGATGGGAATAAGCTCAATTTCAAAAAGTCCTTCATGGGAAAAGTCAACAGTCAATGATTTGCAATGTCACCTAGAAGTCGGCCTGGAGACAGAGGAATGGGTTTGGTTACTGAGATGCTCCTTGTTGTATGTCTGGGGCCAAATCTACAGACAGAGCATGAGAGCAGCCATAGTGAAGACCACCCACCTCACTGTCCACACGGGGCCAAGGGTTCTTCATGCTGAACCCCTTCCCACAATGAGTCCAGGAGGCTGTGAGGGGCCTCAACTGCATGCTGCCTAGCACCCCTCCTCTATGGACCAAACCTGCATGCCCTCCCCAGCATTTGACTGAGAGTGATTCTGCCATCCCCAAGGGACGAACATGGAAGGGAGATTCTGCCTGCAAACTGGCCACAGCCTAACGGGGTACCAAATCACTACACGCGACCAGAACACACTAACCAGTTGCCATTCACTCCCAACTCAACCTGGGGCACACAGGTCTGACGCAGTCTTCCAGCAGCTCAAGAGAAAGCCCTCTCCAGGGTCAAGCACTGTGGGGTTAGCAACTGAAGGAGGTAAATGCCATGCCCAACTTTTTGGAGCCCAGTGACTGCAAGACAGAATAAGCAAGTTCTGCCATATAGAGGCGTGGGGATAGGATAGGGAAGGAAACCCCATTACTTTCCCAGATGGCAGTCTTGATTGGAAAAGGGCCCGCTACTCCCAGCACTGTCAAATGTGGATGGTTCCCTTTTGAGTTCCCTACATCTGCAACCATTAAAGAAAGAAGTTATCTCAAAAAAGAAAAAAAAAGGCTAGGAGTTTATTAATCTATTTCATTGAAGACACTCAGCCACTTTACATTATACCAAGATAGATTATGCAGGCAACTGAGAGACCCAGAAAACATCTGCTAAACAAAATCAAAATGAATAGTAAACAGACTGCAATTCTTGGTAGCTGAAGTTCACCCAGATGCAAAGAACTATAAAGGGGCTATTAGAGGCAGCTGCCAACGAAGGGAATAATTCCAAGGTTTCACAAAGGGAGGCTCTAGTTACACATGCAGAGCTGGCAGGTCATGTTTATGTAGGAGCCGTGCACTGCTAAGGAGCCAGAGCCACTCTGGCCATGTGACTGTCACTTCCCCCTCTTTTTCTGTGAAGACAGCAGCATCCTCCTCTCAAGTCTCCCTCCCGGCCCTTCTGGAAGCCACGACAGGCTGGTCTAGACCAGAACGTGCGAGTGAGCCATCACTGGGAAGGGAGGTAATGCAGTGTGACATTGGTGCCCACCTCCAAACCCACAGCCTCTAATCACAGCACAATCACAGACATCTGGACTAGCTTACGGATCACCCCATGCTCTCAGAAACGGCTGACAAGGGCTGAATTATCCCGGCCGCTTGCTCGGCGCACTCAAGTGTTCTCTCATGACTGTAATTCACTGTGATGGGCTCCGTCAGAGAAAAGTACGGGTTTGAGTAGTTAAACCCTGGCCGTCATCATCAGCATCAGCCTGTGGAGTGGACATGGGAGTGCTGCTTCAATTTTACACGCGACCAGAACACACTAACCAGTTGCCATTCACTCCCAACTCAACCTGGGGCACACAGGTCTGACGAGTCTTCCAGCAGCTCAAGAGAAAGCCCTCCAGGGTCAAGCACTGTGGGGTTAGCAACTGAAGGAGGTAAATGCCATGCCCAACTTTTTGGAGCCCAGTGACTGCAAGACAGAATAAGCAAGTTCTGCCATATAGAGGCGTGGGGATAGGATAGGGAAGGAAACCCCATTACTTTCCCAGATGGCAGTCTTGATTGGAAAAGGGCCCGCTACTCCCAGCACTGTCAAATGTGGATGGTTCCCTTTTGAGTTCCCTACATCTGCAACCATTAAAGAAAGAAGTTATCTCAAAAAAGAAAAAAAAAGGCTAGGAGTTTATTAATCTATTTCATTGAAGACACTCAGCCACTTTACATTATACCAAGATAGATTATGCAGGCAACTGAGAGACCCAGAAAACATCTGCTAAACAAAATCAAAATGAATAGTAAACAGACTGCAATTCTTGGTAGCTGAAGTTCACCCAGATGCAAAGAACTATAAAGGGGCTATTAGAGGCAGCTGCCAACGAAGGGAATAATTCCAAGGTTTCACAAAGGGAGGCTCTAGTTACACATGCAGAGCTGGCAGGTCATGTTTATGTAGGAGCCGTGCACTGCTAAGGAGCCAGAGCCACTCTGGCCATGTGACTGTCACTTCCCCCTCTTTTTCTGTGAAGACAGCAGCATCCTCCTCTCAAGTCTCCCTCCCGGCCCTTCTGGAAGCCACGACAGGCTGGTCTAGACCAGAACGTGCGAGTGAGCCATCACTGGGAAGGGAGGTAATGCAGTGTGACATTGGTGCCCACCTCCAAACCCACAGCCTCTAATCACAGCACAATCACAGACATCTGGACTAGCTTACGGATCACCCCATGCTCTCAGAAACGGCTGACAAGGGCTGAATTATCCCGGCCGCTTGCTCGGCGCACTCAAGTGTTCTCTCATGACTGTAATTCACTGTGATGGGCTCCGTCAGAGAAAAGTACGGGTTTGAGTAGTTAAACCCTGGCCGTCATCATCAGCATCAGCCTGTGGAGTGGACATGGGAGTGTCTCGGCAAGGTGAGGTTGGCACATTTCACTAAGGCTTCAGAAAAAGTTGAAATTAAGTTGTAGGCGTCTAGAGGGGGGTGTAAAAACACCTGCGTTAGAGATGGGATGAAGTAGCAGCCACCTCCCTTGCCTGTGCAGCTGGCAAGGTAGTCCCGGGACAAGAGGATAATGTAGGGTCGCCCTAAAGGTGCAAGTAGGTCCAACGGGGCAGGCGTGTGCCCTTCCCAAGAGCCACAATGTCGGATACTCTGTCTCCCTCCAGGCTCCTCTGAGAGTCCTTACCACCAATCTAAATTGGAAACAAAACTCTCATAGAAAGTTTTCTTCCGAGGGTCCCTTTCACCTCTCTAGGCTTGGCAGTGATTATGTACGTTTAAAAATCCTTGGATGATGAAGTGAGACCAAATCATTTAAACCACCTCACCCCGCCCAGGAGAGAGAGGTTCAATGCATCGGAGGGACATTGGTCCAGAGGGACATTGGCCCAAAGGACTCTTTACTGCTACTAAAATAAGCAAGAAAAGGAAGGGAGGGGTCTCATGCCATCTGCTTTGCTCCTTTCATGCGTTACTAAGAGTCAAGGGAGATAAGGAACATGAAAGCTCCTGGAAAACTTCAGAGTATCTGCAACGGAATTAGAACTGTCTCACCATTCTTGCCACACCACCCTTGGAAGACAGTCGCTTCCCCTCTTTTCTGTGAAGACAGCAGCATCCTCCTCTCAAGTCTCTCCCGGCCCTTCTGGAAGCCACGACAGGCTGGTCTAGACCAGAACGTGCGAGTGAGCCATCACTGGGAAGGGAGGTAATGCAGTGTGACATTGGTGCCCACCTCCAAACCCACAGCCTCTAATCACAGCACAATCACAGACATCTGGACTAGCTTACGGATCACCCCATGCTCTCAGAAACGGCTGACAAGGGCTGAATTATCCCGGCCGCTTGCTCGGCGCACTCAAGTGTTCTCTCATGACTGTAATTCACTGTGATGGGCTCCGTCAGAGAAAAGTACGGGTTTGAGTAGTTAAACCCTGGCCGTCATCATCAGCATCAGCCTGTGGAGTGGACATGGGAGTGTCTCGGCAAGGTGAGGTTGGCACATTTCACTAAGGCTTCAGAAAAAGTTGAAATTAAGTTGTAGGCGTCTAGAGGGGGGTGTAAAAACACCTGCGTTAGAGATGGGATGAAGTAGCAGCCACCTCCCTTGCCTGTGCAGCTGGCAAGGTAGCCCCGGGGACAAGAGGATAATGTAGGGTCGCCCTAAAGGTGCAAGTAGGTCCAACGGGGCAGGCGTGTGCCCTTCCCAAGAGCCACAATGTCGGATACTCTGTCTCCCTCCAGGCTCCTCTGAGAGTCCTTACCACCAATCTAAATTGGAAACAAAACTCTCATAGAAAGTTTTCTTCCGAGGGTCCCTTTCACCTCTCTAGGCTTGGCAGTGATTATGTACGTTTAAAAATCCTTGGATGATGAAGTGAGACCAAATCATTTAAACCACCTCACCCCGCCCAGGAGAGAGAGGTTCAATGCATCGGAGGGACATTGGTCCAGAGGGACATTGGCCCAAAGGACTCTTTACTGCTACTAAAATAAGCAAGAAAAGGAAGGGAGGGGTCTCATGCCATCTGCTTTGCTCCTTTCATGCGTTACTAAGAGTCAAGGGAGATAAGGAACATGAAAGCTCCTGGAAAACTTCAGAGTATCTGCAACGGAATTAGAACTGTCTCACCATTCTTGCCACACCACCCTTGGAAGACAGTCGCTGGTGCTGGGACATGTCCTGGGCTCTGTCAGAGCACTCCCTCCTCAAGGACTCTCCAGAGAAGGGCTTGCGAAGGGCAGTACGTGGAAGGCCAGCCAGCAAGAATTAAAAACAACAAATCAAGATGCCACGGGAAACTAACTGAGAAGTGCTGCATATTAAACTCCCTTCTGAAAGTCCTCTTTAGCGTCTTAAAGACCTGAGAGATTCTGCAGTAAAAATAACTAGTTTGATATTGAATCCAGCCTTTACCAAGTGCATTCTCTTCCTTTGGCTGCTGTAATAGAAGTCCATAAAATAAGTGATTTCACAAGAAAAATCTGTTTTCTCCTAGTTCTGGAGGATAGATGTCAGAAAGCAAGCTGCTGGCAAGGCCAAACCTTCTGCAGGCTCTGGGGGAGGACTCTGTCACTCCAACTGAGCTTCTGCGGATTGACAACAACTCTTACTGCTCCTTGACTGGCACACCCCTCACTCTAATCTGTGCCTCCATCAAAACATGCCATGCGCCCTGTGTGTCTCTGTCCAAACTGCTCTCTCCTCAAAAGGATCTCACTCACTGGATCAGAAAGTAAAAGTCACTCCGTCATGTCCAATTTTTTGCACCCCCATGGATGAGCTTTAGGATTCTCCAGGCAAGAGTGGGTAGCCTTTCCCTTCTCCAGGGGATCTTCCTAACCCAGGGATAGAACCTAGACCTCCTCACTGCAGGCAGATTCTTTACCATCTGAGTTACAAGGGAAGCCCCAGAATCCTTGAGTGGGTAGCCTATCCCCTCTCCAGAGGGGAGTCTCCTGCATTGCCGGAAGATTCTTTACCAGCTGAGATACCAGAGAAGACCCACTGGATCAGAGTCCATCCTATTTCATATGATCTCACCTTAATTACACATCTTCCAGGATCATATTTCCAAGTAAGGTCACATTCACATATTTGGGGTTAGGACTTCAAATATCCTTTGGGGAGACACAATTCAAGCTGTAACACCAAACCGATGGGAACATGGGACACATTCCTCAATGCATCAGCTGGAAATGTCTGGATACCCACAGAACACCTCCTAGAACTGCTTCTCTAGAAAATGATTCAGCCCCTCTCTGTGTATCACTAGGATAGGATCAGGGTGAAACGTATATATAGAAGGCAACTTTTAAGTCTGCACTTAATGTAGGAAATGATGGTTGAACAAGGGCTCAGGCCTTGAGGAATTGGGGAGTAAACGACAGGAGGGTCTCAGCTCTCAAGAAATGAATGACTTAATAGAAGCCCTTAACTCCCGAGTAAAGCAGGGTAAGCACCACCCTTCAGAAAGAGTTGGAAGGAGTAAGTGAGAGGTGAAATTTCACAAAGATGAGGGATAAAGAGCATGTAGGCTTCAGGGACAATGCAAGAGGCAAGAAAGCCGGGCTAGAGTCTGAGAACCATGACATCCCTGGATGGAGGGAACAGAGGGGGAAGTGAGGCACAGAACAGGTTTGAAGCCTACAGTGTATTCACGTCACCCTGCTGACCGACCTCCAACCCAACAGTGACCTAGCCCGGACTCCATTTCCACTGCTAATATTAGCCCCCTCACTTCTCACTCCACATACTTAATCAAGAGCTTGCAAAAGTCACATAGTGAAATGTTGCAATTGGTCATCCATGGGTAGCAATGAACCCTGGTTGGGGCTGATGTCCTAAGTCCGATGTTACAGAAAAACAAAAACAGAAAAGCATCTTAGATCTTGTGGTTCAGGGGCTACCTTTCTAGATCTTTCCAGAATTTCCTGGCCCTGGTAAACTGAGCAGAAAAAACTGGAGTGTTAATTCTTTGTTCCTCTTTCAGTGCCAGATCAAGTTAAAGTGTTCATTGTTAGACAATAATGCCTTACTTGTGTTTGTAGGAATAATAGTTTATTGAAATATTCACAGTGCTTCTACTATTTTTATACCCATACACTGTTTTGGAGAAGATTAAGAATCCTATCACCCAAGTCAGTGAATCACGGGCTCAAAAATACTCAGAACCAACCTACAAGGTTCCACTCTTCCTTCTTTCCTGCCAGGTTATAAGCACTGACATTAAGCCACTGGGCCATTTCAGAAATTTTCAAACACTTAACTTTGACAAAAGCAAGCAAGAAACATCTGCTCACAGTAGACAAAAAATGGTTATGTTATATCAAGACAAATTTACCAGTACAAACCCAAGGCATATGCTCCCAGTAAGCCAAGGTGTGAGAGATGCTGCTTTGAGAGACAAGAGGATTGTGGGTAAGCATAGCACAGCCAGATTGTGCCTTTGCTTATCCTCAGACACTCAGTCTCCCAGGAATTTGGAGTCTCAGGTACAACAAGGTCTTTTATGCCTTAGAGCAAAACTACACATGGTTTTCACATACCCTAGCCTTACTAAAGGCATTTCTATCACAAGGACAGTAAGATTCCAAAACCGTTAAGCTTATCTGTGATTCTATAATGCAAATAGAGTTGTGCACTTAACAGTGACACTAGTAAGTGAGAGGTGAAATTTCACAAAGATGAGGGATAAAGAGCATGTAGGCTTCAGGGACAATGCAAGAGGCAAGAAAGCCGGGCTAGAGTCTGAGAACCATGACATCCCTGGATGGAGGGAACAGAGGGGGAAGTGAGGCACAGAACAGGTTTGAAGCCTACAGTGTATTCACGTCACCCTGCTGACCGACCTCCAACCCAACAGTGACCTAGCCCGGACTCCATTTCCACTGCTAATATTAGCCCCCTCACTTCTCACTCCACATACTTAATCAAGAGCTTGCAAAAGTCACATAGTGAAATGTTGCAATTGGTCATCCATGGGTAGCAATGAACCCTGGTTGGGGCTGATGTCCTAAGTCCGATGTTACAGAAAAACAAAAACAGAAAAGCATCTTAGATCTTGTGGTTCAGGGGCTACCTTTCTAGATCTTTCCAGAATTTCCTGGCCCTGGTAAACTGAGCAGAAAAAACTGGAGTGTTAATTCTTTGTTCCTCTTTCAGTGCCAGATCAAGTTAAAGTGTTCATTGTTAGACAATAATGCCTTACTTGTGTTTGTAGGAATAATAGTTTATTGAAATATTCACAGTGCTTCTACTATTTTTATACCCATACACTGTTTTGGAGAAGATTAAGAATCCTATCACCCAAGTCAGTGAATCACGGGCTCAAAAATACTCAGAACCAACCTACAAGGTTCCACTCTTCCTTCTTTCCTGCCAGGTTATAAGCACTGACATTAAGCCACTGGGCCATTTCAGAAATTTTCAAACACTTAACTTTGACAAAAGCAAGCAAGAAACATCTGCTCACAGTAGACAAAAAATGGTTATGTTATATCAAGACAAATTTACCAGTACAAACCCAAGGCATATGCTCCCAGTAAGCCAAGGTGTGAGAGATGCTGCTTTGAGAGACAAGAGGATTGTGGGTAAGCATAGCACAGCCAGATTGTGCCTTTGCTTATCCTCAGACACTCAGTCTCCCAGGAATTTGGAGTCTCAGGTACAACAAGGTCTTTTATGCCTTAGAGCAAAACTACACATGGTTTTCACATACCCTAGCCTTACTAAAGGCATTTCTATCACAAGGACAGTAAGATTCCAAAACCGTTAAGCTTATCTGTGATTCTATAATGCAAATAGAGTTGTGCACTTAACAGTGACACTCAGGAGTAGTGGAATGAATGGTATTTTAAACCAAAGCTCATGCCAACTTTTCGCCTAATGCTATTTTTCTCCAGTATACACGGTCGTAATATGCACTGTGAACATAACTTTGAATCAGAAACATGCCTTCCCTGCCCCACCCACTTTCATCCAGTATCAGTTGATGTTGATATCCCAACAATGAAATTTATGCCATGGATGCAGTTTAGAGGAAACTGAGCCCAAAACCAGAGATGATGGCAACTGAGAGTAAAAGCCAGGAAGTTCATCCTAGAGCTAGGTTATCCAGATTCGTTGTACCACAGACAGCAGCAAACAACTGGTTCTATTAATCCACCACTGTAGATACTATAGAAAGTTTAGGTCTAGAAACACTTCAGTAACATGGTCATTCTGTGGCTTTCCTCTGTTGCATAAAATAAAGAACTAACCAAGAGACAAGGTTCTTAGACTTGAAAATATGGTACTTGTTCACTTTTAAAGATTGGTGTTTTTTCTGGAGACAATACAACAAAGGAGGAGGCGTGGTTATGGCGAAAGCCCAAGGCCAGACCCTAGACAGAGAGCTCACTTTGGTTTCTAACTTCATCCTCTTGTGCCTGGAATAAAGGGTGATTTCCATAAATCATATAAAAGACACTCTCTTATTAGAGACTGAGTAAGATTAAAATGAAGTAAGAGTAACTTCAATTTCCACTAAAAGATTTCAGAAATTACCACCCATATATATTTACTTCAGTGATCAGAAAACACATGTGCTAGAGGAACTCTTGCAAGGAAAATAAAACATCAGGGAATTGTTTTCAAAAGGGAAACTAATTGCTATTTCAGCTAAAGTTGTGAAAATCTAGTCTGAAATATTTTTCACAGCAGCACTTTTTCCCAGGTACTGAAATAACTCAAACCATAAACCATTTCTTATTGTTGATGTGGTTTTCACTGGGTGGAATTAAATAATTATGCCAAGCTTCACTCAGAAATGAGGCTTCTTTTGAGAGACTGTAAACATAATCATGAAGGAGTCAGGTCCCTAGACCCCGTCTCTGAAACCTGAAAGCAGAAGACTTGGTTCTCACGCACTGTTCCTGAGGGAGGTGCCAAGTCAGCCCTGAGAACAGGTCACAGGAAATTTCAAAGACCAGGCTGTCCCCAGTCTGACGTCAATCTTAAACTTCAATAAACTACATCCGTACCCCACAATGAGGATGAAATGAGGATAGGTGCCTCTTCCCTACCTTCTCTTCTCGTGACTTCAAGGCTTCTGGATTCCTGCAAGACAAGAAAGATTCAGTGTCTTTGAGGAATAATTCATATGCCGAGATAACTTGCAAATACCTCACCTCTGGTTAGACATGTATTCACAGAAGGGCGAACAATCTTACAAGGACAAGACATTCAGCAATGTTGGGACTACTAAACTCTCAACATATGCATGTGTAAATGTAAACCACTTGCTGCTTTGCTGGCTTAAGCAAAAATACTCTCAATCATGCAGTTAATGAGCAAACCCAACTCTCATGGTCCTTTTTAGGTGAAAATTGGGCTGGTTCCAACTGTTAGGAAATTCCAGGTTTTAAGTTGAATTCCCACCCCGGACCTAGACCGTGAGTGTCTATAGAGCCTGGAGGAAGCACAAGTAGACAGGAGCCAGAATTACAGGAGCAGCGGCAGGCTGTGATTTGTGTGCTGCAGTGAAGACTCCTATTGCTCCTGCGCACGTCACTGGCATGATCTGCGATTGATTATGCTCCTCAGTAGAGTTTCCAAAGGGTGCTTATGTTCTTCAACATAGTTTCTAAAGGGTGGGAAACTATGGACAATCTGGATAGCCCACTCCTTGCCACTGGACTAAATTAAGCCTTGGCTGTTCTTAATTCAATCTCATCTTCCTGCAATGTGCAGAGCCATAAGCAAAGTGTTTCAGAAATTACACAGGTAAAAAAGAGAGTCCTTGAATTGAAGATACTCACAGTTGAACAGAAGGGCACAGAACAAACACAAATTACTGAGAAATAAGAGGTGCTTTTGCCTTGACAAATACTCATATATTCACAATCAACTGAAAACGTAAGAAAAAAAGGTTGTTTTGTTTTGTTTTTTTTTTTTTCAAGAACCTTTGCAAAGAGCACAGAAGAATGGGGAGGCTTTCAAAATAGCAAAACAGAAGGGAGGGTGCGCCAGGAAGAAAGAATAGCTTGAGACAAGGTAGGATGGCGGCAAAGTACAGGGCATGGTCAGGAAACAGGAAAAGGCCCAGTGAGAAAATTACACTTGCTGAGTGGCATCTCTGCAACAAGTTAAAGGCCCAAGCGGAGACCAATGGAAGATACATGTCACAGGTTAGCAGCCTATGAA
Organism: Tragulus kanchil; assembly: GCA_022376925.1. Classification (NCBI taxonomy): domain Eukaryota; kingdom Metazoa; phylum Chordata; class Mammalia; order Artiodactyla; family Tragulidae; genus Tragulus; species Tragulus kanchil. Next base: position 45,867,530 of record JAIOJX010000029.1, on the reverse strand, counting down.
CACAGCACAATTAACCAAGTGCTTCCCAAAGTGCTGGATCCTCAGAAGCTCAAGGTTCAAAAGACGGAGCTATTGGAGAATAGTCATGGGAACAAGAGGTGCAAAAGGCATGAAGCACATGGTGTACTAGGTAAACCAGCTCCTTCCACACTGCTCCTCAGACTTCACTTGAGGGGCTGGCACCTCCAGCCCTGGAAATAAAGCATATCCGTGGAACAGGAAATCAACTGTTACAGCTCTAGAAAAAACCTTATGAGATTTTTATTGTAAATGCATAAAATTTATAAATTACCTTAGGGTAAGTTGACATCTATATAACACATCTTCTTATGTAACATGGTAAATAATTTGTTCAAGTCTACTTTTATTTCTTTCAAGACTATAATTTTCTTATATATTTTTTGAAAATTATTACATACCTTTTGTTTTTATAAATAGAATTTGTCTTTCATTATATCTTATAACTGGTTCGTGTTTGTATATTTGACAGGAATTGATTTTTATACATTGATATAATCAACAACTTGACTCAATTTCTTATTGTTTGTAATAGGTTTCGAATGATTCTTATAGGGGTCTCCATTTATATATTTATACAATCTGCAAATGGCAATGATTTTCTTTCTTCCAGTTTCTAGTTGCTTACTCTAGTCTTATTCTTTTAGTGAATTCCTCCACTAATGTTACGAGTTTTGAACCTAGTAGGCATTCTGGTCTTGTTTCTAATTTTAAGAAGAAAACTTGTACTGTTTCCCAATCAAGTAAATGTTGGCTTTTGGCCCAAAGCATATTTCTTATATTAGTGAAATCTACATATATTTTATAGAGTTCTTAAAATAAATTTATGTTCTAGCTAGGCCCCTTACTTGTTTATTTACTTCCCTCTACTGGAATGTGAGTTGGGATGGTGCCAATACCTTTTGCACTCTTGCATTCTCAGCGTTATTTATAATAGGGCAGATGCTCAATATATATTTGTTGAACGAAAATAAATATGTGTTGAATTTTATCAGATACTTCTTCTGGGTTTATGGGGGTAATCCTATGATTTTTTTTCCCTCAGCTTTATTAATGTGTTGGCTTATCTAATCAATTTCATAGTAGTTAACTATTCCTGTATTTCTGGAAGATGCTTTTCTTAATCATGATGTGTTTTCAAAAATATACTGCTAGGTTCTGTTTGCTATGATTTTTAAAACATTTTTGCATTAGTATTCATAAATAAGATTGATGTATAATTTTAGGTGTCACTTTTCTCAGTTTCAGGAATTAAAAATTATACCAGTTTCATATAATGGATTTGGAAGTTTCCCCTTTTTTTATGCACTGAAATAGTTTAAATGAAAGTGAGGTTATCTGCCCTTTAAAGTTTCTGCAACTTCATTTCTCAAATATTTATTAAAAGGTAGAACAAGTAGAGGGTCCGAGGGACTAAAACTGGTCCAAGTTCTCACATTTTGGTCAGTGACCAACTGGGATTTAAATTCTAAAGTCTAATTACAAAGGTTATGTACATAAAGGAAATTCACCCTGAATACTCATTGGAGGAAATGATGCCGAAGCTGAATCTCCAATACTTTGACCATCTGATGTGAAGAGACAACTCATTGGAAAAAACCCTGAAGCTGGGAAAAACAGAAGACAGAAGGATACGGGCCAATGGGGGGTTTTATGAACGAGAAAGGGCAAAATGCAGCTCCACTGAGAAAAACCCTGCCAATGGGGCATTATTAGTAATTCCTCCACTACTATGTCTTATTCTTTTAGTGAATTCCTCCACTAATGTTACGAGTTTTGAACCTAGTAGGCATTCTGGTCTTGTTTCTAATTTTAAGAAGAAAACTTGTACTGTTTCCCAATCAAGTAAATGTTGGCTTTTGGCCCAAAGCATATTTCTTATATTAGTGAAATCTACATATATTTTATAGAGTTCTTAAAATAAATTTATGTTCTAGCTAGGCCCCTTACTTGTTTATTTACTTCCCTCTACTGGAATGTGAGTTGGGATGGTGCCAATACCTTTTGCACTCTTGCATTCTCAGCGTTATTTATAATAGGGCAGATGCTCAATATATATTTGTTGAACGAAAATAAATATGTGTTGAATTTTATCAGATACTTCTTCTGGGTTTATGGGGGTAATCCTATGATTTTTTTTCCCTCAGCTTTATTAATGTGTTGGCTTATCTAATCAATTTCATAGTAGTTAACTATTCCTGTATTTCTGGAAGATGCTTTTCTTAATCATGATGTGTTTTCAAAAATATACTGCTAGGTTCTGTTTGCTATGATTTTTAAAACATTTTTGCATTAGTATTCATAAATAAGATTGATGTATAATTTTAGGTGTCACTTTTCTCAGTTTCAGGAATTAAAAATTATACCAGTTTCATATAATGGATTTGGAAGTTTCCCTTTTATTATGCACTGAAATAGTTTAAATGAAAGTGAGGTTATCTGCCCTTTAAAGTTTCTGCAACTTCATTTCTCAAATATTTATTAAAAGGTAGAACAAGTAGAGGGTCCGAGGGACTAAAACTGGTCCAAGTTCTCACATTTTGGTCAGTGACCAACTGGGATTTAAATTCTAAAGTCTAATTACAAAGGTTATGTACATAAAGGAAATTCACCCTGAATACTCATTGGAGGAAATGATGCCGAAGCTGAATCTCCAATACTTTGACCATCTGATGTGAAGAGACAACTCATTGGAAAAAACCCTGAAGCTGGGAAAAACAGAAGACAGAAGGATACGGGACAATGGAGAACGAGATGTTTGGATAGCATCACTGAGTCAATGGACATGAAACTGAGCAAGCTCCACGAGATGAAGCACAGGGAAACCTGGCATGCCAGTCCATGGGGTCATAAAGAGTTGGATATGACTGAGCAATTGAACTGAACTGATGCACATAACAGTCTTATCTCCACTCAATTCATGAAGACAGTGTGAAAATTAGATGGGACAGACTTCTGCTTCAGGCTATGAGAGAAGAGTTTGTATTAGACCAGTCCTTTTGTTAAGGACAACTACAAAATTTGGATAAATAACCAAAAAGAAAAAAAAAATGGCTTTCGAAGGCATGTGAGAGCAATAAAGACAGACAGAACTTAGCCAATATTTGGAGAGAAGAAAACACATTGGAGGAGAGCTCTGTACTGACTGAAAGACTTTCCCTTTGGGGCATTTGTGGTTTTACATAGAAGTCAAACAAGCAATTGTCTTGAGCTTTAAGTAATTTCACTGAGTTGGGAGATATCTGAGTTGTGGCTACAAAAGTAACCAAAACTTGAGGGTCTACAATCCCAGAAGAGAGAATCGGAAAGAAGGGAGCCCAATATTCTGCACAGCCTCCTCTGGAGTTAAATTATTATGCTTGAATGGGATATAGAGAGAGCAAGAGGTTGAGAAATAAGCCAAATATCAGCCTCAAACAACCTACAAAATAAGCTAAAAGACTAAGCACTGCTTGGACAATATCACAGTGCTAGGAAGACAAAAATTAAGCTCTCAGAAGAGTGGTCCTGGGCTTCCCCTGGTGGTCCAGTGGGTAAGGACACTGCCTTGCAGTGCAAGGGACGCCAGTTCGATCCCTGGCCTGGGAAGATCCCACGTGCCGCGGAGCGGCTGGACCCATGTGTCCAATTACCGAGCCGGAGCACTGGCACGCGTGAGCCCAGAGCTGGTGCTCTGCGAGGACAGTGGCCACCGCGACGGGAGGCCCACAGGAACCAAAGAACAAAGACGGATGAAAATAGACAAATGAAAGACCAATAGAAGTGGCCCGCCCATCCCCCTTCCTCCCCACCCCCCCCCCCAAAAAAAGATTAAAAAAAAAGAAAAAAAAAAAGAGTGGTCCTGGAAAATGCAGCTGACTTTCAGTTAAGCTCATATATTGTCAAAGAAGTTCTATTCCTGGGGTGATCAAGACGATCTGCCAGCACTCTATAACAAATAGAAGTAAATCCTCTCTGAAGGACAATAAAGTAATCCATACACTATATAATCTTTTCATATTTTTGACCTAAAACAAGTACATTGTTAGCTATCTTTCCCAGAAAGGTGGGGTACATTATTCAGGATCAGAAGAGAACTGAAACTCAGGGTATGGGAGCTCCCCCTTCTGGTCTCCCAGCTCTATTTAATGGAGGTTCTTGTTTATTAATCTTTTTAAACAATACATTATGTTCAACATCCAAACCAAAATTACTAGGCATGGTGGGAAACAGTATCAAATGACTAAAATTCAACACATCAGATAGCAGAGACTGATCCACAGGTTATCCAGATTTTAGAATCAGACACAAACTCTAAAATAATTATGACTAATATGCTCAGGAAAATAGAAGAAAAGATACTAAATTTCACCCATAAAATTGAAATTAAAATAAGAATCAAATGGCAATTCTAGAAGTAAAGGTTAAATAACAGTCAACAGATGAATTTAATAAAAGATTAAACACAACTAAAGAGAGAATTAAATAAGCTGGAGCGTAGGTCAGTAGAAAATAACCAAACTAAAGACCTGAAAGGAAAAAATAAAGAATAAAAAACATAGAAGAATATGAGAGACATTATGGAGTATGGTGGAAAAGTTCTAATAAGCATGCAATTGAATTTTCAGATAGAGGAAATTGGGGGGAATCAGTATTTGAAGAGATACTGCTCGAAATTTTTCTAAAACTGATGAAAGTCATCAAGCCAGAGATTTAGGAATATCTACAAACCTTAAGCAAGATAAATACAATGAACACTATCATGAGGTCCTCATGAACAGATAGTTGAATACTCAAAGCAAAAAGAAAAATCATTAAAACAGCCCTAGTGTGGGTGATGAAGGTGCAAAGGGCACATTACCTAAAACGGAATAGCAATAAGATATGATAGCTAAGTTTTCAGGAGGAAATCATGGAACAAGAAGACAATAGAATGACATCTTTAAAATTCTGAGAAACTCAGGATCCTATACCCAGTGAAGATATGGATATTTATAAGGTAAAATAAAGGTACATCTAAAGAGATAAAAACTGAGAGAACACATAGCCAGAAGATTAATTCTAAAAGCAATACAAGAAAACACTCTGGACAAAAGGAAAGTCTTTCAGATGAATGCATAGTTCTGCAAAGAGGAATAAAGAGCACCAGAAAGGGTTAAAAAAAAATGAACAGATCTAATTTTGACTGCTTAACACAACAATAATGCTAAGGTAATACTATTTGTAGAAACAAATGCATGACAATATGATCACAAAAGTTCAGGAGGTCAAGTGGAATTTAAGTGTTGCAATCTTATTACTATCCAAAAAGTGGTAAAAAGTAATGGTATAAGGTCAAAAGAGTGGAATTACAAAAAAACTAATCTCTTCCAAAAAAAAATAAAAAAAAGACAAGAAAGAGGAGTGGAAATAATAAAGAATAATATGCTAGATTTATAATGACAGAAGAACAAATAGGAATTAATAGTAATTCTAAACTTGTAAATCCCTAACTACATAGTCTAAACACATATAACATCAAAACTAAAAGAAGAAGTCCATGGTGATAAACTCACAATAACGACAAAAGAAACTTATTCCTAAATTGATAGAATTAGCAGAGGAAAAATCAGTAAGGATGTAGCATATTTGACTCTTATGGTTAACAAACTTCACCAGTGAATGTTCAAACACTGTACCAACAACGGCATTCTACACATTCAACTATCCATTTCGCACTTATAAAAACTAACCATATTCTTAGTCACTGGGAAGTTTCAACAAGTTCAAATTATTAAAACCATATAGACAACATATGAGTATATGGTTTTAATATGGTTTCTGAAACTATATGGTTTCTCTCTATAGTGAAATTAAATTAGAAATCAATAAAAGAAGATGAGGAGAGGCTTCCCTGGTGGTCCAGTGGGTAAGGACACCGCCTTGCAGTGCAAGGGACACCGGTTCAATCCCTGGCGTGGGAAGATCCCACGTGCCACGGAGCGGCTAGACCAAGGTGTCCGATTACCGCGCCGGAGCTCTGGAGCGCATGCGCCCGGAGCCAGTGCTCTGCAACAACAGGGGCCACTGCAATGGGAGGCGCGCACAGGCCAAAGAACAAAGATGGATGAAAACAGATACATGAAAGGCCAATAGAAGTGGCCCGCCCGCCCCTCTCCCTCCCCAACCCGCCGCCCCCCCCCCCAAAAAAAAGAAGATACTCTCCAAATATTTGACTTATGGATTTAGAAATATTAATATACTGCATAATTGCCAAAGATGAAAAATCACAAAGGAACTAAGACAACACAAAGGAAATCTGAATGAGAGTTGAATTACAGCACTTAATAAAAATTATACAATATGGTGAAAGCAGTGATTACAGGAAAAGTTAGCCTAGAGTGCCTATGTTAGGAAATAATAATAACAATAAGGGCTAGAACAGGGAACTCAGCTCGGTGCTCTGTGATGACCTAGTGGGGTGGGGTAGGGATGCGTGGGAAAGAGGCTCCAGACAGAGGGGCCATATGTCTACATATAGCTGATTCACATTGTTGTAGAGGAGAAATTAACACAGCATTGTAAAGCAATTATACTCTGATTTAAAAATTAAATTAAAAAGATAAGGGCTAGGAACTGATGATCTAAGCGTCTTATCTCTAAAAGCAAGAGGCTAATTTAAGCCTACCAAAAATAAGAGGAAAGAAATACAATAAGAGCAGAAATCAATGAAATAGAGGAGCATAATTATACCCTCCAAAAATAAGGTCAACATTTAGTTTCTTGAAAAGATTAATAATAGTGATCCCTAAGAAGGCTGATTAAGACAAAAAGAGAAAATGTATACAGAATTTAAAGTCAAAGGGTTTCCCTCATGGCTTAGAGGGTAAAGCATATGCCTGTCACTCAGGAGACCTAGGTTCGATCCCTGGGTCGGGAAGCTCCCCTGGAGAAGACATGGCTCCACATGTAATATGGAGCCTGCAAACAGAATTTACAGTCAAGCCAGAAATCACACATATCCCATTTCTGGGGTTATGACAACGGTGTCAATGCAATACACTGGGGAATATATGGCTTGACAACATAGAGATGGATCCATTGGACATTCATTGGACAGAAGCAAACAACATAAAGAAAACTCATTTTCAGATGGACTGTAGATCCAAATGGGAAAGGTAAACAATGTTTCTGGGAGGTACTGTCAGAGACTATATCTTCACGGCCTTTAAGTAAGTGGAAGTGTTTTAAGCAGGATGTGAAAGGCAGTACCATAAAAGAAAAGAATGATGCGCTAGACTTACAAAAAAAAAAAAAAAAAGACACTTCTGTTTGTTAAAAGATACGATGGAGACAGTGAAAAGTTGAGCCCCATCAAGGGAATACATTTGCAATATTTATCTATATATCTGACAAAGCACTCGTTCAGAATATAGAGGGTACTTCTGCAGACAATTAAGACAAATACAAAAAGCCTAATTGAAAAATGAGCAAAGACTTAAATAGGAACTTCCAAGTTAAAACCACAAGAAAACAAAGCAAAACTAGTAATACCAAATGCTCACGGGGATATGGAGCAACTAAGATTTTCACACCCTCAGAGGAACCAGCACCGTCAGGACGCGCGTCTGCAGCCGGAGCTCCTCTCCCAGAGACAAGTGCTGCTTCCTGTGGCGACTGCTCTCATGTATCAGAGGGGTCCTATTTTTCAAAAAAAGTTTGGCTTTTTAACTCTTTGTTATCGGCTTAAGCAATTCCCTATATTAAAGTCTATTAAAATAAGTAGTGTGATTTGTGTCTTACTGCCCTTAAGATTTCTCTCCCAGCTAAATGTCCAGCTTCAGTATTACATTCAGGTGAGTACCAAACCACATGTGTAAGAATGCTGATCACAGCACGACGTGTAACAGCCAAGATCAGGGAGCAAGCCACAGGTCCACCAACAGTAGAACGGACAGAGTGTGGCACAGCTGGACGATGGAAACGCCACAGCAACGACTAAAGGCCAGCTGTACAGTATGTATGAACTTGGATGACTCTCAGACATAACATTGAACAAAGAAAAGGTAGACATGGCTCCACATGTAATATGGAGCCTGCAAACAGAATTTACAGTCAAGCCAGAAATCACACATATCCCATTTCTGGGGTTATGACAACGGTGTCAATGCAATACACTGGGGAATATATGGCTTGACAACATAGAGATGGATCCATTGGACATTCATTGGACAGAAGCAAACAACATAAAGAAAACTCATTTTCAGATGGACTGTAGATCCAAATGGGAAAGGTAAACAATGTTTCTGGGAGGTACTGTCAGAGACTATATCTTCACGGCCTTTAAGTAAGTGGAAGTGTTTTAAGCAGGATGTGAAAGGCAGTACCATAAAAGAAAAGAATGATGCGCTAGACTTACAAAAAAAAAAAAAAAAAGACACTTCTGTTTGTTAAAAGATACGATGGAGACAGTGAAAAGTTGAGCCCCATCAAGGGAATACATTTGCAATATTTATCTATATATCTGACAAAGCACTCGTTCAGAATATAGAGGGTACTTCTGCAGACAATTAAGACAAATACAAAAAGCCTAATTGAAAAATGAGCAAAGACTTAAATAGGAACTTCCAAGTTAAAACCACAAGAAAACAAAGCAAAACTAGTAATACCAAATGCTCACGGGGATATGGAGCAACTAAGATTTTCACACCCTCAGAGGAACCAGCACCGTCAGGACGCGCGTCTGCAGCCGGAGCTCCTCTCCCAGAGACAAGTGCTGCTTCCTGTGGCGACTGCTCTCATGTATCAGAGGGGTCCTATTTTTCAAAAAAAGTTTGGCTTTTTAACTCTTTGTTATCGGCTTAAGCAATTCCCTATATTAAAGTCTATTAAAATAAGTAGTGTGATTTGTGTCTTACTGCCCTTAAGATTTCTCTCCCAGCTAAATGTCCAGCTTCAGTATTACATTCAGGTGAGTACCAAACCACATGTGTAAGAATGCTGATCACAGCACGACGTGTAACAGCCAAGATCAGGGAGCAAGCCACAGGTCCACCAACAGTAGAACGGACAGAGTGTGGCACAGCTGGACGATGGAAACGCCACAGCAACGACTAAAGGCCAGCTGTACAGTATGTATGAACTTGGATGACTCTCAGACATAACATTGAACAAAGAAAAGGTAGAAACAAAAGAGTGCAACGTATACAATGCTATTTTTATAAATTTCAGAAACAAGTAAGAGCAATCTCTGATGACAGATTAGTGGTCACTTTGGGAGGATAATGACAGAGAGATAAACAACAGTGGCGTCTGTCCTGGGCATATACCCAGAGAAAACCAGAATTCAAAAAGAATGCATTCCAATGTTCATGGCAGCACTATTTACAACAGCCAGGACACGGAGCACTCTAGATATTTATCAACAGATGAACGGATAAACAAGTGGTACATATATATAAGGGAATATTACTCAGTCATAAAAAGGAATGACATTGGGTCATTTGTAGCAATGTGGATGAACCTTGAGTTTGTCATACAGAATGAATTAAGTCAGAAAGAAAAACAAGTATCATGTATTAATACATATATATGGAATCTAGATCAATGGTACTCATGAACCTATTTGCAGGGCAAGAAGAGAGATGTAGATGTAGAGAATGGACTTGCGGACACAGGGCGTGGCAGAGGAGAGGGTAGGGTAGATTGAGAGAGTAGCATTGACATACACATACTACCATGTGTAAAACAACTGGTGGCAAGCTCCTGTATAGCACAGGGAGCTCAGCTTGGGGCCCTGTCATGACCTAGAGTGGCGGGAGGGAGGCATAAGAGAGATGAAATATATATATACTTAGAGCTGATTCATGCTGTGTACAGCAGAAACTAACAACGTTGTAAATCAATTATGCTCCAATTTAAAAAATAAATTTAAAAAGGTGGTTTCTGGGGGTCCTGGGACTTTATGATCTTGGTGGTAGTCACTGGGTGTGTTCACTTTGTAAAAAATAATGGAACTCTACACTTAAGATGTGTATACTTTCCAATATATTCGATGTACCTAAATTGAAAATTTAAAGATATATTAGGACAAAGTACTCAGAGTACACAGCAGCAATTTGTTGAAGAAAGGGAATAAATCACATACCCTAATTTACAGATGAGCACCGTTCTACAGAAGGAAAGGCTGCAGCTTGGTAAATTATCACAGGGAAGCAAGTGGCCAAGGCAAAGCTAGACTCAAGTCTTGGAAATCCCACCACAAAGCTCTGCTGTGCATGGGTGCTCAGTCACTCATTCATGTCTGACCCCATGGACCGTAGCTCACCAGGCTCTTCTGTCCATGGGATTCTCCAGGCAAGAACACTGGAATGTATGGCCATGCCCTCCTCCGGGGGATCTTCCCCACCCAGGGATGGAACCCGCAGCTCCTTCAACTCCTGCACTGCAGGTGGATTCTTTACCCCTGAGCCACCAGGGAGCCCAGGAGGGTCTGCTGCCTCAAAGTAAATACTCAGTGACTATGCAGGAGACACGTGGCAGGAACTGAGACGGAACTCTGAAGTTGGATGGATCTGGGCTGGATCCTGGCTTATTCATGACAGCCATGGCCCTGCCACCTTTGCTTAATTATCTCATCTCTCTAAGCCACAGTTTGTTCATCTGTGAAATAATGGCAGGAATGGTGCCTTCTTCATAGAGCTGCTGGCATGATCACATGACATAAGAAGAAGCCTGGAGCACACTTAGCATGGTGGTCGGCATACAGTCGTCCTGAAATGGTGACCATCCCCATCTTTATTGCCATGAATGAAGACAACCAAGGGAGAAAAAGACTAAGATCACTTGGGGAGGGAAATGAGTTCCACGTCTCCATCCATTATTGTGGCGAAATCAGAATGTCTTCCCAGCACTTGAACAAGTATGGCCCCTGCCGCAGAACTCGACAGAGTAGAGCTCTGGGACAGAAGCGACAGCCAGGCCCCAGAGGCTTTGTTTAAGCAAGAAGTTATCTGCTGCAAACGCTTCAAACCAGATGGTTATAAATAAGAGTTAGCACATGGGCATTACTTAATGACTAAATTTCTTTAACTAAAAATCTAATTTTATTATGGTATAAATCACCCTTTCTTGAAGTAGGGAATTAATTTTAGATTTTTCACTTACTGTTCATAACCTTTCCACGAATTTGACAGGCAAATCATTTAAAACGTCATTTAACCAATACAATACAACAGCTTTATTCCTCATCGTGCCCTTCCTGAATCCATTATCTTCCACTCTAATGGAGGAGAACTTAAGTAAAAAATTACCACCCCATAAAGCTGAATTTTATTGTGCAGTTGAACTGCATAATCTTTATTTTTGAATCAATATAATGTGAGGGCTGAGTAATATTTTTCATAATCCAAAAATCTATCACACATTCTCGGCTACCCAGAGGTAGTTAGCGAGCTGCTCCAAGAGGGCAAATGAAGAGCCTCAGACTCTATGCCAGCATCCTTTCACTCATCTCAAGCAGTGCTCAGGATCTTGGGCTGTACTCGCAGCTCAGGAGAAGGTGGTGGAGCTTGGCCACAGATCAAATTAGCCACGTGGCAATCAAAAGCAACCACTCATCAGGAGAGGAGGCGATGGAACGAGCAAGCTCAATGGGGCCTGACACGGCCAGGGCTCTGCAGACAAAGCAGAGGGGAGTCTGGTGCAGATGAGTTTGACGTGGGCAGCTGTGGGCCCTCGGCCCTGCCAGCGTCCTGGTGGGGAGCCCATGACCAGCAGCCCCCCAGTCCAGCACCAGGGGAGCTGAGGGAACCCCCTGCTTCAATTTCCCAGGTTCCCACTGCCTAGAGAAACTAGGAGAGGAAGCCCACACGCTCAATTTATAAATCTCCAGGTATGGTTGGGACGGAAGCTTGCTAACAGCGTTCATTCCTACTGAAATTCTGACATCTAAATTCTAAGGTTTTTATGTCTGAGATGCTCTTAACACTAATGCTTCTTTAACAGTCTTTCTTATAATTTCTCATTTATTCATTTGAGTTTTAAAAGCTTGACTCTTAACGACTTTGATGTTTGCTAGCACGACACAACTCTGCAATTAAAGCCTTGACATGGACAGATCGAACACAGTGAAATCAAGTGATGACTTGTGCAGCATGTCTTCCATCACTGGCTCCCACTTACTGAGCACACACACATTTGGCACACTTCAGCTCACTTCTATGGTTCAGGTAAAGGCAGGAGAAAAACCACAGCACTGTTAGATTTGCCAACACATCAGGTCAGGGCCTTCGAAGCCAGATGAAGACAGGGGCATGGGGTTAACCCTAAATGCAAGAGCTAACTTGAGAGCCAAGGCGAATAACCCAACTAACTACAGGATCTCCTGGAAGGTAGTAGGGTGGGGGAAGTCTGAGCGTCAGCTTTATCCTCCAATCATGCAGAGCCCACAGCAAGAGCTTAAGGAAAAAAATCGACCAGGAGGTGCCTGCTCCTGAGGAATGCCAGCCACCTCAGCAAGGGGTCAGGAGCTCATCTCCTGTCCCCCTGAGAACAGCACCACGTACCAGGAGCCCTCTGGGTAGAGTGGCATGTCCTCTCAGGAGACTGTTTTACAGGCGGGAGAGGCAAAATTGTCACCCACATCTCAGGACGCTAAGAAAGCAGACGGAGCTGGACACAGGCATGGTCGTTCCCCTCCACCTGGCCCACAAGCTGCCCAACCCACTGAGGAAATCAGTCTGTATCAGGAAATCAAACATGGTGGAGAGCATGACCACAGAGGCAATGAAAGGACCTTCTCCAAGACTGCAGGGCTGACACATGGACCGTATATGGTGAGAAAGTTCTGTATCCCTTCTATTTCCTGTCCATTAATAGATGGATCAGTGTAAGCTAACTGGTGCTTACACAGGACCCAAGCATTTAGTGGAGGTTTATCCAGACAAACGGAAGAGACTAGGTATGATTAATTCTGAAAGAATATCACAGAAACCTCTTTATGATTAAGGTACAGCCATTTTTTTTAAGTCGCATTAATGTGAATGTACCTATAGCCTCCCTCTAGGATTCCTAGATGGCACTAGTGGTAAAGAATCTGCCTGCTAACGCAGGAGATGTAAGAGACACAGTTTCGATCCCTGGATTAGGAAGATTCCCTGGAGGAGGGCATGGCAACCCCCTCCAGTATTTTTGCCTGGGAAATCCCATGGACAGAGGAGCCTGGTGGGCTACGGTTCATAGGGTCACAAAGAGTCAGACATAACTGAAGTGACTTAGCACACACACACACGCACACACAGCCTCCCAGTGGGGAACATTTCTGAGGAACATCAATTTCATTATGTCCATGAAGGAAGCAGAAACAAGACCTCGCCGCCTCCGGGAGGTCTGAGTAGCCTGATGCTATTAGTAAGTGCTCCGGCAGCCACAACTCTGAGGGAGCTGCCCAGACACCTGCCTCTCCAGGTTCCCCATCCGTGGAAGTACAGACCAGACAGTGTAGCCAGGACGACTCAGGTGACAGCTCAGAAACACGGGCAGAGCCCCAAAGGCCGTTGTGCACAGTGCTCTCTGATGGGGAACACAGCGGGGCTGCATTAGAGCAAAGCTGTGATGCTCGAAAGAGAAGAGTATTCATGGTGATCACGACACACCACAGAAACAAACAAAACAAAGAATGAGGATATTTTCCCAGCCTTCTGAAATTAAGAACAAATTGGATGTAATTCTCTCATTTTTAAAAGTAAAGACTGAACAGATTATCATTTGATGACTTAGGGATTTTAAATTCTTAGTATTATTTAAAGCTGTATCTTAAAGGTTATTCACCTACAATTAAAAAAAAAGTTAGCTCTGGATTTAAAGTTGTTTTCTGTGGTCAATCTACTGAAGTGACAGTACAAGTAAACATTAAATTACATTTGATGGAATAAATGTCAAGGACTAATGAGCCGTCCAGCTTTCTAAACACCATCACCTGCACACGGCCTGATGAAAGTGTAAGAAGGAAAGAGGCCCCTTTAGGGGGTTATCCAGACAAACGGAAGAGACTAGGTATGATTAATTCTGAAAGAATATCACAGAAACCTCTTTATGATTAAGGTACAGCCATTTTTTTTAAGTCGCATTAATGTGAATGTACCTATAGCCTCCCTCTAGGATTCCTAGATGGCACTAGTGGTAAAGAATCTGCCTGCTAACGCAGGAGATGTAAGAGACACAGTTTCGATCCCTGGATTAGGAAGATTCCCTGGAGGAGGGCATGGCAACCCCCTCCAGTATTTTTGCCTGGGAAATCCCATGGACAGAGGAGCCTGGTGGGCTACGGTTCATAGGGTCACAAAGAGTCAGACATAACTGAAGTGACTTAGCACACACACACGCACACACAGCCTCCCAGTGGGGAACATTTCTGAGGAACATCAATTTCATTATGTCCATGAAGGAAGCAGAAACAAGACCTCGCCGCCTCCGGGAGGTCTGAGTAGCCTGATGCTATTAGTAAGTGCTCCGGCAGCCACAACTCTGAGGGAGCTGCCCAGACACCTGCCTCTCCAGGTTCCCCATCCGTGGAAGTACAGACCAGACAGTGTAGCCAGGACGACTCAGGTGACAGCTCAGAAACACGGGCAGAGCCCCAAAGGCCGTTGTGCACAGTGCTCTCTGATGGGGAACACAGCGGGGCTGCATTAGAGCAAAGCTGTGATGCTCGAAAGAGAAGAGTATTCATGGTGATCACGACACACCACAGAAACAAACAAAACAAAGAATGAGGATATTTTCCCAGCCTTCTGAAATTAAGAACAAATTGGATGTAATTCTCTCATTTTTAAAAGTAAAGACTGAACAGATTATCATTTGATGACTTAGGGATTTTAAATTCTTAGTATTATTTAAAGCTGTATCTTAAAGGTTATTCACCTACAATTAAAAAAAAAGTTAGCTCTGGATTTAAAGTTGTTTTCTGTGGTCAATCTACTGAAGTGACAGTACAAGTAAACATTAAATTACATTTGATGGAATAAATGTCAAGGACTAATGAGCCGTCCAGCTTTCTAAACACCATCACCTGCACACGGCCTGATGAAAGTGTAAGAAGGAAAGAGGGGCACTCTCTAGCCTCATCTCTCTGACAACCCAACACATGAAAATCTGATTTAAATTTCTGATCAAGAACACTGGAATGGGTTGTCATCTTCTCCAGGGGATTTTCCTGACCCAGGGATCAAACTGGGGCCTCCTGCATTGCAGGCAGATTCTTTACTGTCTGAGCCACTAAGGAAGCCCTTTGATTTAGAAAGTAACATACATTTCTACTTGGAAACAAGCAATCGCTCTGCTCTGTGCAGGATTACCCTAAAAGTTAGCAGCAGGGGGCTCTTAGCACCCCAGGGACCACCCCATTATTTCTTCAGGGACACCAAGCAGGCTCGACAAAGTCCAGCCCCGCACGCAGAGCTGACTAATGACCACGAGCCACAGACACAGGACTGTCATGACTAGGGCAGCAACTACCTCCACTATGGCCCACACCTCATTTCTCTTTCATCCCACCTCAGGGTCTGGCCTATCACAGGCAAGATTGACTGCAAGGAAGAAGTCAGTTTCTTCCATGATCTCCTGAGGGGAACATGGAGTAAGGGTTTCCTCGGGTCTTGTGGAACACCCTGACTGTCTTTGCAGTCTGACTTTCTATAGTTTCCATTTTTAGCTAAGTTTCCACAGGCTCAGGAACACCTGAGGATGCCTTCCTCATTCTGGGGGGCTTCATGTCCATCAGTTATCCTGTCCCATGTTCCAGCCAAAGCTGTGATGCTCGAAAGAGAAGAGTATTCATGGTGATCACGACACACCACAGAAACAAACAAAACAAAGAATGAGGATATTTTCCCAGCCTTCTGAAATTAAGAACAAATTGGATGTAATTCTCTCATTTTTAAAAGTAAAGACTGAACAGATTATCATTTGATGACTTAGGGATTTTAAATTCTTAGTATTATTTAAAGCTGTATCTTAAAGGTTATTCACCTACAATTAAAAAAAAAGTTAGCTCTGGATTTAAAGTTGTTTTCTGTGGTCAATCTACTGAAGTGACAGTACAAGTAAACATTAAATTACATTTGATGGAATAAATGTCAAGGACTAATGAGCCGTCCAGCTTTCTAAACACCATCACCTGCACACGGCCTGATGAAAGTGTAAGAAGGAAAGAGGGGCACTCTCTAGCCTCATCTCTCTGACAACCCAACACATGAAAATCTGATTTAAATTTCTGATCAAGAACACTGGAATGGGTTGTCATCTTCTCCAGGGGATTTTCCTGACCCAGGGATCAAACTGGGGCCTCCTGCATTGCAGGCAGATTCTTTACTGTCTGAGCCACTAAGGAAGCCCTTTGATTTAGAAAGTAACATACATTTCTACTTGGAAACAAGCAATCGCTCTGCTCTGTGCAGGATTACCCTAAAAGTTAGCAGCAGGGGGCTCTTAGCACCCCAGGGACCACCCCATTATTTCTTCAGGGACACCAAGCAGGCTCGACAAAGTCCAGCCCCGCACGCAGAGCTGACTAATGACCACGAGCCACAGACACAGGACTGTCATGACTAGGGCAGCAACTACCTCCACTATGGCCCACACCTCATTTCTCTTTCATCCCACCTCAGGGTCTGGCCTATCACAGGCAAGATTGACTGCAAGGAAGAAGTCAGTTTCTTCCATGATCTCCTGAGGGGAACATGGAGTAAGGGTTTCCTCGGGTCTTGTGGAACACCCTGACTGTCTTTGCAGTCTGACTTTCTATAGTTTCCATTTTTAGCTAAGTTTCCACAGGCTCAGGAACACCTGAGGATGCCTTCCTCATTCTGGGGGGCTTCATGTCCATCAGTTATCCTGTCCCATGTTCCAGCCATCCACAAGCCACAGAACCATCAAGATCATCTTGTGGGCTTCAGGGGAGGGCAGGAGGCCTCTGGGAGGGAAAGGGACAG
The DNA here is from genome assembly GCA_022376925.1 of Tragulus kanchil. Taxonomy (NCBI): domain Eukaryota; kingdom Metazoa; phylum Chordata; class Mammalia; order Artiodactyla; family Tragulidae; genus Tragulus; species Tragulus kanchil. The sequence continues at coordinate 45,850,563 of JAIOJX010000029.1, read as the reverse complement.
GAGTTCACATTTTTTTTTTTTTTTTTAGGAGTTCACATTTTAATTACTCATTATTTGCCGCGGGCACCATCTAATAGCTAAGGTAACTTAACATCAATCTGTTTAATATATATTCAAACCTGCTATAGTTTTTTTCCTTCTGCCAGCTATACTAAGCCCACAATGAGGTGTAGAATAACCTGCATCAGGAAAATTAAGACAAAAAGGGAAGAAGGCTGCCCTCCGGCACAGTTTTCCTGTCTGTGTCTATTTTTCACTCTTGTTTTTATACATGGAGCAGGGGCTGGTCACAGATAGAGATCATCTGAATTAAAGATGTGGAAAGTTACGGAGTCACAGCAGGGCTCTGTGTTCCAGTCACAAACCTCACAATACTGACTGGATAATACATGTGTAGCACACCATCCAGCGGTATTTTTTACATTCACTCACGTTTTCATTGGGCAATGCCGGTCACATTACATGGGTAACCTGTCAGTCGTCTGCTGCCTGTTTGCCAAAGGCTCTTCCATCCCTACCTGTGAAGTCTTAGCCTTTCAGAGTTGACTTTAGAGAGTAGTTACTATGTTCCTGGCAGCCCAAACTGACATTGGTACCTGGCTGCTTCTCCTTCCCGTGTGAGCCCAAGTCTCCAGTCCAGACATACTGCTTTACAGGCATGAGTAGGAAAGAGAAAAAAAAAAGGTGGGGGGGGGGAGAATGGGTGAGATGGTGAGCCCATGAAGGACAGCCACACTCAGTGGAAGTCCCTAGTCCAAGTGTCACCACCAGAGTCTCTCATCTTGCCCAGAGCCAAGCCCTCCTCCCTGGTCCTCCTGCCTGGCCAGTGGCCCCTCTGCCCTGCCTGGGCATCAACTTCACCTCTTTACCGTTTCCCTCCTGGAGTAAGGGTTTCCTCGGGTCTTGTGGAACACCCTGACTGTCTTTGCAGTCTGACTTTCTATAGTTTCCATTTTTAGCTAAGTTTCCACAGGCTCAGGAACACCTGAGGATGCCTTCCTCATTCTGGGGGGCTTCATGTCCATCAGTTATCCTGTCCCATGTTCCAGCCATCCACAAGCCACAGAACCATCAAGATCATCTTGTGGGCTTCAGGGGAGGGCAGGAGGCCTCTGGGAGGGAAAGGGACAGGAGTTCACATTTTTTTTTTTTTTTTTTTTTTTTTAGGAGTTCACATTTTAATTACTCATTATTTGCCGCGGGCACCATCTAATAGCTAAGGTAACTTAACATCAATCTGTTTAATATATATTCAAACCTGCTATAGTTTTTTTCCTTCTGCCAGCTATACTAAGCCCACAATGAGGTGTAGAATAACCTGCATCAGGAAAATTAAGACAAAAAGGGAAGAAGGCTGCCCTCCGGCACAGTTTTCCTGTCTGTGTCTATTTTTCACTCTTGTTTTTATACATGGAGCAGGGGCTGGTCACAGATAGAGATCATCTGAATTAAAGATGTGGAAAGTTACGGAGTCACAGCAGGGCTCTGTGTTCCAGTCACAAACCTCACAATACTGACTGGATAATACATGTGTAGCACACCATCCAGCGGTATTTTTTACATTCACTCACGTTTTCATTGGGCAATGCCGGTCACATTACATGGGTAACCTGTCAGTCGTCTGCTGCCTGTTTGCCAAAGGCTCTTCCATCCCTACCTGTGAAGTCTTAGCCTTTCAGAGTTGACTTTAGAGAGTAGTTACTATGTTCCTGGCAGCCCAAACTGACATTGGTACCTGGCTGCTTCTCCTTCCCGTGTGAGCCCAAGTCTCCAGTCCAGACATACTGCTTTACAGGCATGAGTAGGAAAGAGAAAAAAAAAAGGTGGGGGGGGGGAGAATGGGTGAGATGGTGAGCCCATGAAGGACAGCCACACTCAGTGGAAGTCCCCTAGTCCAAGTGTCACCACCAGAGTCTCTCATCTTGCCCAGAGCCAAGCCCCTCCTCCCTGGTCCTCCTGCCTGGCCAGTGGCCCCTCTGCCCTGCCTGGGCATCAACTTCACCTCTTTACCGTTTCCCCCTCCTGCAGGCTCACCTCGTTCTCGTCAGGCCTTATCCTTCCCACCACCATGATGCTCCCTGAGAGATGCAGTCCCTCAACCAGCACTCCCAACAGGACTTCTGGCAATTCTTCTGCCCAGTTCATTTATTCTAACCTTCATCTGTCCATGTCCTTGTTCATTCAATAAATACTGATGGACCTGAGGATACGGCAATGCCAAGACAGCCCCAGCCCTGTGTCCCCATGAAGCTTAGGAGCTCACGCAGAGAGACAGACCACAAACAAGCAAACGCAATGTATGGAATACGTCACAGTAAGAATTGCCACGGTCAAAGACAGAGCAGGGAAGGGAGACAGAATGACAGAGGGGAAAGCGTTCTCTATGTATGGCAAGGTGGTCAGGGAGGGCCCCTCCAGGGGCTGTTCCTGAGTACAGACCTCCCCCTGCTCAGGACCTTTTAGTCCTCCCTCGAGCCACCACACGATCCCCGGTCTCCATCCTCATCTCCCATCCATAGCTGTGGCACCAGCAGCAAAAACTAGTAGTAGAAGCCATCGTAGCCCCAGAAATGGCCGCGAGCATGACACGGGCCACTTGGGTTTGCTGAGCCCACTCCATACCTACCTCTTCTGATTTTCACAGCACCCCCTCTCAGGAAGAATCCCCAACACCCCACCATGAGCCTCCACCACCATGCCTCCCACCACTCTTGGCAATTTTTGATTGTGTCTGAGTAAATAATTGGCCTGGGCTCCTGTGGGGACCTGCTTCTCTACAGGGAGATAAATCTGCTAACACGCTTTGATTAGAAAGCACTTTCATTGTACCACTATAAACTTGTATTAAAAATGGAACCTAAAGTAGTTTAAATTAAATGAGTTATATATAATTAAAAAGCCTTTAAGGCACAATAAGGCTCTTTTTTAATTTTCAATTTTATAACAGAGTCAGAAAAAAAGGCACCCAGTGGTCAGCATCGCTGGATTGCTATTCATTAGCAGCTGGCCTTTCCAAGAGTCCCAGGTGAAACTGAGAGTTTTCTCCCTGTCCTTCCCCTGCACTCAAGTAGGACACTCCAGGAACTGGAGCCTACTCACACACAAGACGACATTCAGAACAGTGCCTAGATGGCGGCCAGGAGACCAGAACCAGGTGTGTGCAAAGACATGGAGAAGCACTCCTCGGCTGGAGAGATGCCTGCCCTCCACCTGCTGGTCAGGAGCCCGGCCAGCCTTAAGCACCCACACCTCCCAGAGGGAAGAGACAAGAGAAAGGGGTGTGTGTTGGGGAGCCAGGATGGACAGGGATGGGACATGCTCTGCCACTGCCCCCAGGGCAGGGGGCTCCCTCAAGCTATGCTGCCCTCTGGCAGGTGGGGCTACCTTATCTGACGTCATAAGGTCTGCTCCAAAGCTCATCATCATCAAATGTTCTTGTTCTTTTGAATTAAAAAAAAAAACAACTTGGGCTTCCCTGGTGGTCCAGTGGGTAAAGAGTCCGCCTTACAGTGCAAGGGGCACGGGTTCAACTCCTGGCCAGGGAAGATCCCACGCGATGCACAGCAGCTGGACTGGTGTGTCCCGTTAGGAGCCAGCGCTCTGGAGCGCATGTGCCCAGAGCCGGTGCTCTGCAACTAGAGAGGCTGCTGCAATGGGAGGCCCAGACAGGCCAAAGAACAAAGATGGATGAAAACAAATAAAAAACCAATAAAAGAGGCTAAAATTAAAAAAAAAAAAAAATGGCTGCTCCACGAGGCATGTGGGATATCGTAGTTCTCCAACAAAGGACAGAGCCCACGCCCCTGCTTTAAAAGTGTGGAGTCTTTTTTTTTTTTTAATTAATTAATTAATTTATTTATTTATTTGAGCGGGGTGGGGGGGGGGGGGAGGGGAGCAGGCGGGACACTTCTTTGGTCTTTCATTTGTTCATTTTCATCCATCTTTGTTCTTTGGCCTGTGTGGGCTTCCCATCACGGTGGCCTCTGTTGTCGCAGAGCCGCTCGCTGTCTGGACACATCGGTCCAGCGGCACGTGGGATCTTCCCAGGCCAGGATCGAACCAGTTTTCAATTTTATAACAGAGTCAGAAAAAAGGCACCAGTGGTCAGCATCGCTGGATTGCTATTCATTAGCAGCTGGCCTTTCCAAGAGTCCCAGGTGAAACTGAGAGTTTTCTCCCTGTCCTTCCCCTGCACTCAAGTAGGACACTCCAGGAACTGGAGCCTACTCACACACAAGACGACATTCAGAACAGTGCCTAGATGGCGGCCAGGAGACCAGAACCAGGTGTGTGCAAAGACATGGAGAAGCACTCCTCGGCTGGAGAGATGCCTGCCCTCCACCTGCTGGTCAGGAGCCCGGCCAGCCTTAAGCACCCACACCTCCCAGAGGGAAGAGACAAGAGAAAGGGGTGTGTGTTGGGGAGCCAGGATGGACAGGGATGGGACATGCTCTGCCACTGCCCCCAGGGCAGGGGGCTCCCTCAAGCTATGCTGCCCTCTGGCAGGTGGGGCTACCTTATCTGACGTCATAAGGTCTGCTCCAAAGCTCATCATCATCAAATGTTCTTGTTCTTTTGAATTAAAAAAAAAAACAACTTGGGCTTCCCTGGTGGTCCAGTGGGTAAAGAGTCCGCCTTACAGTGCAAGGGGCACGGGTTCAACTCCTGGCCAGGGAAGATCCCACGCGATGCACAGCAGCTGGACTGGTGTGTCCCGTTAGGAGCCAGCGCTCTGGAGCGCATGTGCCCAGAGCCGGTGCTCTGCAACTAGAGAGGCTGCTGCAATGGGAGGCCCAGACAGGCCAAAGAACAAAGATGGATGAAAACAAATAAAAAACCAATAAAGAGGCAAAAATTAAAAAAAAAAAAAAATGGCTGCTCCACGAGGCATGTGGGATATCGTAGTTCTCCAACAAAGGACAGAGCCCACGCCCCTGCTTTAAAAGTGTGGAGTCTTTTTTTTTTTTTAATTAATTAATTAATTTATTTATTTATTTGAGCGGGGTGGGGTGGGGAGGGAGGGGAGCAGGCGGGACACTTCTTTGGTCTTTCATTTGTTCATTTTCATCCATCTTTGTTCTTTGGCCCGTGTGGGCCTCCCATCACGGTGGCCTCTGTTGTCGCAGAGCGCCGGCTCTGGGCGCGCGTGCACCAGAGCTCTGGCTCAGTAACTGGACACATCGGTCCAGCCCCGCGGCACGTGGGATCTTCCCAGGCCAGGGATCGAACCAGCACCCCTTGCACTGCAAGGTGGTGTACTTACCCACTGGACCACCAGGGAAGCCCAAAAGTGTGGAGTCTTAATCACTGGACTGATAGAGAAGTCCCCAAACATCCTTTCCTTGGCCTGTAAAATATGTACGGAGGGGGGGCATGAGTAAAGCAGCTGGAGCTCATGAGGAGCATACAGGGCAGTCAGAACGCTGGTGCAAAGCCCCGCTCCACCACTTCACACACGGGACACCTCAGACCAGTCCCCCTTCATTCATCTTGAAGCCTCTGCTTCCACATGTATTAAATAAGAAAGTTAGGGGTACCTCGCAGAATCTTTCTGAGAGGTCAGTGAAGTCATGTACTTAAAGCTTTGGTGAACGATAGCTGTTTATTAGTGTTATCAACACTTAGAGCTATGGAATTCAAAGGAGTCACCAGCAGGAAGCTCCTCCTGACTCCTTATGAGATGTGTCCTTCAGAGGCTCAGCTCTGTGCTCCAGAGGCCCCCTGCCCTGACACTCACCACCCTGGAGGTGTGCCAGGTTCTGTGCTCATAGTTACCCAGAAATAGACATGAGAGCAAAACCCGAGTTCCTAACGCAATAAGACCCTGCACCTGGCTGGGAGCAAAGCTCAGCCCCAGAACTTGGGGAGGGCAGGGGCGAGCCTCCACTGTGTCTTGTCTTCCGTGGCCTAATTATCTCCTGGCAGCTCAGCTGTGCTGCTCCTCACTGGGTTTCACAGGGTGATGGCCCCTCTAAGAAGAGACATCTGGTAGACTCATGACTCCCTTCCCACACAGCTCCTTCTTTCTTCCCAAGAACAGTTTCAGCTACACCTCAAAGAAGCTGCCTGAAGGAGTCCCCTGCCCCGCAAGATGTGTGAACTCTTGAGTCACAAGGCCACCTCAAAGCCCCAAAGCCCGCCGCTCTTCCGTCAAGAGGCTGAGCAGGGCATGAACACAGACCCAGGGAGTGCAGACACCAGGAGGGTCAGGGTGAGAACTAGCAAAATGCTGAGCCAGTGCAGGGACATCAGATGGCCCTTACAGCCTCTCTGTCTGCTGGGATAAGCCAGGGAGGGTAACCTGGACTTCCGCACTGCCTTGCCGCAGGCAGGTTGGTGTGGTGAGGGTACCAAACTAACAGGGAGAGAAAGCTGGGCATACAAAGCAGAGGAACAAATATTTAAGACCACGTGGGCAGGCCTCATAACCCAGTTCTAGTTCTGAAAATGGGAAAGAGCTCCACTTGATACAATGCCTGCATTTCTGAAAATTCAGCACACACTCTCCAAGTGCTGAAAGGCTGGAGGCTGGCTCCTCAGCCCCAGCAACCCCATCCACCCATGGTGACCGTGTTCCTTCACTGGAGCCCCCCAGGCCTGTACTCACAGCCTCTGCTCAGAGGCCCCTGGATGGGACTTCTCCTCTGGGGACCTGATCCTGGTCACAGGAGACAAGATCAGGGGTGCTCGGCCACGTGAAGCCAGGGTCTCAGAGACTAGACCTGGCAGACAAGCCCTCCTCCTGACTCCTTATGAGATGTGTCCTTCAGAGGCTCAGCTCTGTGCTCCAGAGGCCCCCTGCCCTGACACTCACCACCCTGGAGGTGTGCCAGGTTCTGTGCTCATAGTTACCCAGAAATAGACATGAGAGCAAAACCCGAGTTCCTAACGCAATAAGACCCTGCACCTGGCTGGGAGCAAAGCTCAGCCCCAGAACTTGGGGAGGGCAGGGGCGAGCCTCCACTGTGTCTTGTCTTCCGTGGCCTAATTATCTCCTGGCAGCTCAGCTGTGCTGCTCCTCACTGGGTTTCACAGGGTGATGGCCCCTCTAAGAAGAGACATCTGGTAGACTCATGACTCCCTTCCCACACAGCTCCTTCTTTCTTCCCAAGAACAGTTTCAGCTACACCTCAAAGAAGCTGCCTGAAGGAGTCCCCTGCCCCGCAAGATGTGTGAACTCTTGAGTCACAAGGCCACCTCCAAGCCCCAAAGCCCGCCGCTCTTCCGTCAAGAGGCTGAGCAGGGCATGAACACAGACCCAGGGAGTGCAGACACCAGGAGGGTCAGGGTGAGAACTAGCAAAATGCTGAGCCAGTGCAGGGACATCAGATGGCCCTTACAGCCTCTCTGTCTGCTGGGATAAGCCAGGGAGGGTAACCTGGACTTCCGCACTGCCTTGCCGCAGGCAGGTTGGTGTGGTGAGGGTACCAAACTAACAGGGAGAGAAAGCTGGGCATACAAAGCAGAGGAACAAATATTTAAGACCACGTGGGCAGGCCTCATAACCCAGTTCTAGTTCTGAAAATGGGAAAGAGCTCCACTTGATACAATGCCTGCATTTCTGAAAATTCAGCACACACTCTCCAAGTGCTGAAAGGCTGGAGGCTGGCTCCTCAGCCCCAGCAACCCCATCCACCCATGGTGACCGTGTTCCTTCACTGGAGCCCCCCAGGCCTGTACTCACAGCCTCTGCTCAGAGGCCCCTGGATGGGACTTCTCCTCTGGGGACCTGATCCTGGTCACAGGAGACAAGATCAGGGCAGATGCTCGGCCACGTGAAGCCAGCCAGGGTCTCAGAGACTAGACCTCGCCTGGGTTGCCCAGGGCTCTGAAGCCAGATAATGGTGCAGAGGCAGGGCCATGCTACAAGGTAAGGGTTATGAGACACGATCAGCAGGTTTGCAGAAAAGTGGGCTTCCAGAGAGAACAGGCAGAGGACAGAGAGGTGGGTGCTGGACATGATGCAGCTGGGGAGAGGCAAGGAGGAGGAAAGGCAGCCTGAAGATTCTAGCCCTGCACCCTCCAAGGAGCCTTTGGGGGCTCCAGAAGGCCCCTAGGGCCTGGAGACAACCCCCTGCATACACAATACATTGGAAGGTGATTCTGCTGGCAGCCACCAAGGGTCCCTCATGCGTCACTTTGCCAGCAGGCCAGGGTATTCCCACCCAGAGTCCTGTTCTCCCTTCCCACAGGACCCAGTCCTGTTCCAGCCCACATCTACGGGTGAAGGGTTCCTCTTCCTGAAATATGTAAGTGTTTTCCCCACCCACACCTCTGCCAGCCCCTCCAAGTCCCTCCACCTCCCAGAGGTCCTTCCCAAGCCCGCCTCCCACCCAGTGCCTCTGCTCTCCACTCGCCCGCCACCCACACCTGGGCCCACACTGCGGACGGGACACGTCCGTCCTGCAGTAACTGCTCACATGTGCACGTTTCAGGTGGTCTCTTAGAGCCTCCTCCTCACCTCAGTGTGGGACACCAGCCCACCACACAGGACCTGCCTAGAGAACGCAGCCCAGGACCCTCCTTTCTTGTAACACAGAACAGTCATTTTGAATGAGGTACAGTTTCAAGTCTATTATACATTTTCATCTAGAATGTATAATGAATCATAGCTAATTCTGTCCTTGTCAGCATGGCCACAGAAGTGTTTTCTTCCTGTGAATCACTGAACCAACTGGTCCAATCCATTGGACATGAAAGGACATCGAGCTCCAGATGGGACTTGAAAGCAAGGACTAAGACTCCCAGGTCTTAGTCTGGGCCCTGGGGTGATCTGGTCACATGCTGCAGCACCGTCGGCGAGAGGAGACAGAGCAACAAGGGGCGGCGTAGCCAGATAAAGTCCTCTGAGCCAACAAGAAGGCTGGGGCCATATCAGGCAGAACCCCAAAGCAGAGGGCCCAGCGGGAGGCACGCCCTGCTCTGTTGGACAAGTCCTGCAAGTGCATGGGGGCTTGTGGTTGAGATTCTGAACCCTGGACACCACCAAGAGCTGCAGTCACACCTGTGTTCGGCTTGTGGGGGTGACATCCTGAGATGCCAGCTTCTTCCAGACCCCAACCAAGCCTCTTGAGGGCTCCAGAGCATCTGAATCACAGGCCTTGGATGAACCTATGACACTAGACGTGCCATCAGTCAAAGCCCTTCTGAAGAGGAGAAAGCCTTGACCATGAGAACAAGCATCCTACTACGGGACTGACAAAACCAGGGAAGGCGGGAGCTGCTTCCTCCTTTGTCTCTCAAGAAAGAGACCTCATTTCCTTCAGGCTAAAGTTGATACAGCATTAAATTCCTCTGCTAACTCACAGTCTGTTTAGCAACAACCAAGGGCTCCATCACCCTCCTAAGTCCCCGTCCCACTGGTCCTCAGGCCTCATGAACAGAATCACGGGTCCCATGTCTCTTCAACCAGTTGGCCCTACATAGCACCCCAAGAAGGTCAAGCGGGAAGTGCTGCTTTGGGACAGAAAGACATACTCCTCAATGACACTGCCAAGGGAGGGCCGCCCAAGCACGAGGCAGAGAAGCCCATTCTTCACAGCCAAACGCTGGAGTGAAAATAACAACATATGCATCAACCAAACAGGAGAGTGTGGAGGAGGGAGAGGAGGCACAGCGGGGCACATTTCAGAAGCACTCCAATTAGCACACCGCCTGGCACGCCTCCCCCATTTGACATCTCCCGGTGTCCTCAAGTCGACGTCCCTGGAAGAAGGGCACAAAACGCGGCCTCAGCACAGCGACAGAAACCCGAGGTCTTCGTTGCAGAGGACGTTTCCCAGCATGATTTTAATGCAAGGCTAGAAAGGCAAATTCTTGGGAAGAGCTCTGTTTTCTCTATTTTGAGAGCAAGCTTTCAATGATAGAAGGGCTTAAGCAAGCTTTTACTCCAATTGACCTAAGAATTAGCGTGAAGAAAAGCCATCAGGAGCCTTACACCGATTTGCTAACAACCCCAAAGACAACTTCTGTGCCCACTGCCTCCGATCCCTTCCGCCCTCTGTAGGGACGATTGGCCACTGTCCTCCCTGGAGCCACAGACTATTCCTGCTGACCCTAAAAATGTGAAGTGTAAACAGAACAGCCTGCATCGGAGTCTACACTCCACTCTTGGGTTCCTGTTTTAGGTGAAGGTCTGGTGTGCCTGCCGCATGTGCTGGCCTCTCCGCAGAAGCGATGATCAGGGTCAGGCAGGCCTGAACCCACTCTGTGAGGGAGACAGCAAATGAATCAGGGATTTGATCTCCCTCCCCCATACAAAATCTACGGGACTCCAGAAAGCCTCCACTGATGCAATAAGGATGTTGGAAAGATTTGAAACTGTGACAGGATTCTATTCTAAGTGGAAATCTCAGAGAACAGTCTGGTCTCTCCTGGGATTTCTTCTGTAAGGAGTCCAAGAAACCCAAGTCTCCTTGTCTAAATTCCTACATGAGGCCAAAACAATAATAAAAAATTCAAACTCATTCACTTCTGTTGTAAGTGTCTGAACATTGGGAATCCAGATTCCAGGAGGCGGACCATTCCACCACAGAGAGGACCCTCCCACCTCAAGATCCACCCTGCTAAACACTGAGTGACAGGTACCACAGCTGGTGGTGACAGGCCAGCTCTCGGTGTGAGAGAAGGGCACAGTCTTCTCTGTGGGTGCTCTGTGGGCTGCTGAGCACATGGACACAAGCCACAGCTGACTGCCATGTTCTGAGCAGGTGTCCATGCCAGAGAACACACATACCACCTTAGACTTCATGACCCCTCTGAAATCGGGGCTTTCATCACCTGCATCCTACTCAACGCTAACGCGAAGGTCAGAGAATAAGGAACTTCCCTCAGTCACAAGCTGGAAGGAAGCAGCAGATCTGAGCCCCGGGCCCTTTGACTTGAAGAGCCTCTGAGTCAAAGGCCGGATAAAAGATTCCTTAGGCAGCAGCGCAGACAGGCAGTGCGGGGAGTGAAAGGTTTAGTCCCAGACGGAAGAAGCAACTATGGGGTTAAAGCACTAACAAACATGGAGGAGGATAAAGAGGAAATATAGAGCCTGTAGAGTTCAGTTAGGTTCTGGCAGAGATGGCGGCCCGTCTTCTGTCTGTGCCAGGAGCGTGCCCACCATCAGCCAGCGAGCCACCAGGAGCACAGAGAACTCTCAGCCTGAGCAGGGAGAGGTGTGTATGTCAGAAAAAACGGGCTGTGCTCCAGCCAAATCCCAAGCCAAATCCCAAGTGGTCATGTTGGCCACGTCTGTGGCCAGGTCAATTCCCTCAGAGCTGGTTAGATGACCAGCTGACGTGGCTCTTTAAGCCACTTCCTACTCTACCGAGGACTCACTGGTCACCAGCGTTATTCTCTGGAAAGGACTTTTCTGCTACGTACGGAGATGACTTCTCAACTCTTAAAAAAATGCACACATACACACTCTATCCCCATCCAGACCCTCAGTACAAAGCTTTAAAAAAAAAAAAAAAAAAATTAACAGTGGCGACTTTCCTTTCTAACTAAGGCCTCAGAGGGATTTTAGTCTGAACAAGGCCCTCTTGGATCATTGGGAAAGTGGGGGAAGCAGGGCTCCGTCTCCAGGGGAAGCATAAAGCAATCACTCAGGTACCTTTCTAGAACCTTCTACAGCTGGAGGGAAGCCAGTGGGGCTCTCTGCAGGCCAACCCAGCCTCTGGTCAGCACCAGTTCTTCACTCCTACCCTGCACAGAGTCAGGCTGCAATGCGGCCTTCGGCCAAGGGGAGACCCAAGTCCCACAGGTCACTCCCCCTCCATTCTTCACTCTAGCCAAGAGCAAACTCTCCTGACGTTTCTTCTTCCCAACGAGGAGTAAAATGTGACTGCCTTTTACCAGGAGGAAGAAGCTGTTCAGCAAATAGCAGTGGAGTATCAGTTTTCATAAGCACATTAAAGAAATGGCAAGAAAGTTTTCAGGACCATGAATAAGAAATCCAGCACCCCACTTTCCTTTAAACCCCAGCCACACCTGTCACCTCCACAAGGAGGAGGGCTGGATGTGACAGCGGACACCTGACTTCAGGGGGCTCCCCACCACCTCCATACAGCGCCCAGAGGCTTCTTTCTGAGAGGAGCACCATCCTATCCATCTGAGAACTAACGGATCTTTCCAGCCACGAAATTAGGACACACCCCACAGACAGCAACCCTGGACCACAGTCTGGAACTTAATGTCTCAACAGGGCTCAGACTCCAGCTCAGCAGGAAATCCAAGGTCCCGCCACCACATGCTTCCCTGTGATCTACTGGGTTGGCCAAGAAGTCTGTTTGGGTTTTTCCATAAGACGGGATGGGCTGTCTGGCCAACCCAACATGTCAACGTTATCAGTGGTCCACAGTCACAATCTGATCCTTAGACCCACCTGCATGGGCAACATAAAACACACCAATGGAAGGCCTCCATGGGATGGACTGCCCTTTTCTCTCCAACGTCAGCCTTCAATTCTTTTTTATGAATAAGGTAGCATAAAGATAGAAAGAGGAGACAGGGATTCCAAGAGTCAGCTGAGTTTATTCTCTACAAAGTGGTCCTGCTTCTGCTTCATGAAGTCAAAAGGTCTAGGAAGTCCTTCTCTGAGCATAGTTCCCAGCACAGGGCAGATACATAAGCCCTGAGGAGGACAGCCAATTCCGGCTCCTTCCTGGCTCAGCCCACTGCAGACGTCTCTCCCTGACACCAGCAGGTGGCCGTGACATCAGCGCTTACCCCGGGGGAGCCTTCTTTGAACCCAGGTCTGCATGAGGGATGCCGCAGTGTTTCTGGCCACACAGACTCCATGTGGTTCCACCTGACACGGCCTCCAAGGAGAGCTCCTCACCTGCCACCCTACCCATGACATGTCAGACGAAGCAAGACAGGCCACCTCTTCAGACCTCACAGCTGTTGCTTGGTCAAAAAGAATTAAGCAATAGAGGTATGATTACAATGAAATAGCACTTTGAGCTTTCTGCTCATGTTGGAAAGGGCCCAGCCACAGGGATAGAATTTAGACGTGAAGTCAGCCTGAAAGAGACCTGCACCCCACTTTCCTTTAAACCCCAGCCACACCTGTCACCTCCACAAGGAGGAGGGCTGGATGTGACAGCGGACACCTGACTTCAGGGGGCTCCCCACCACCTCCATACAGCGCCCAGAGGCTTCTTTCTGAGAGGAGCACCATCCTATCCATCTGAGAACTAACGGATCTTTCCAGCCACGAAATTAGGACACACCCCACAGACAGCAACCCTGGACCACAGTCTGGAACTTAATGTCTCAACAGGGCTCAGACTCCAGCTCAGCAGGAAATCCAAGGTCCCGCCACCACATGCTTCCCTGTGATCTACTGGGTTGGCCAAGAAGTCTGTTTGGGTTTTTCCATAAGACGGGATGGGCTGTCTGGCCAACCCAACATGTCAACGTTATCAGTGGTCCACAGTCACAATCTGATCCTTAGACCCACCTGCATGGGCAACATAAAACACACCAATGGAAGGCCTCCATGGGATGGACTGCCCTTTTCTCTCCAACGTCAGCCTTCAATTCTTTTTTATGAATAAGGTAGCATAAAGATAGAAAGAGGAGACAGGGATTCCAAGAGTCAGCTGAGTTTATTCTCTACAAAGTGGTCCTGCTTCTGCTTCATGAAGTCAAAAGGTCTAGGAAGTCCTTCTCTGAGCATAGTTCCCAGCACAGGGCAGATACATAAGCCCTGAGGAGGACAGCCAATTCCGGCTCCTTCCTGGCTCAGCCCACTGCAGACGTCTCTCCCTGACACCAGCAGGTGGCCGTGACATCAGCGCTTACCCCGGGGGAGCCTTCTTTGAACCCAGGTCTGCATGAGGGATGCCGCAGTGTTTCTGGCCACACAGACTCCATGTGGTTCCACCTGACACGGCCTCCAAGGAGAGCTCCTCACCTGCCACCCTACCCATGACATGTCAGACGAAGCAAGACAGGCCACCTCTTCAGACCTCACAGCTGTTGCTTGGTCAAAAAGAATTAAGCAAGAGAGGTAGGATTACAATGAAATAGCACTTTGAGCTTTCTGCTCATGTTGGAAAGGGGCCCAGCCACAGGGATAGAATTTAGACGTGAAGTCAGCCTGAAAGAGACCTGCCTTGACGTTGTGATCACCCCTCACTCATCACACGAGGAGACTGACGCCCAGAGAAGGGAGTGGCTCAAGTCCACGGAACTAGCTGTGCCGGGCTAGACTGAGACACAGAGCCCCATCGGGAGTCCCGTCTTCTCACCCCGAGACTCGCGGGCTCGTGGCAGACTGAGCTTCTGAGCTACAAGGCTGCTACAGTGCTTAAAAGGCTCTGCTCAGTTCTCCCTCAGTGGGTCACATCTCAAGTCTAGGGAGTGGTCAAAGGGCTGACGGGCTTTACTGGAACCACAGAAAGAAGCCCAAGTCATAAAACACAGGGGGGTTTGCCAGCCGTCAGCACATACCCTATGTCACGCCAGCCTAGCAGCCAGAGCCAGGCCTGGCACTCGCTGACCCAACAGCAGCACTTCACAGCTCTCTCCCTCCAGCCTCCCACTCCTGCCGCATCCCTGCCCTTCTGTCCACCCTCAACACACCCAGAGTCTTCCCTCGGGGACTATTTTCAGCAAAACCTGATTGTCTGACACCAGCGCTTGGAGAAGGGAAGAAGCCTCCCTCCCCACCCCTTTCTGACAGAATGCTGTTTCCATTTAGGTTTGGACTCTGGGTTACCACTCCAAATGCAGAAGTGCTATCAAGGCGATACATTTTAAATTAAACTGAAAACCCCATTTCACTACAGTCCCTGAAATGCCTGAGGGAAGCAGGGCCTTCCCATGAAGTCAAAAGGTCCCTTCTCTGAGCATAGTTCCCAGCACAGGGCAGATACATAAGCCCTGAGGAGGACAGCCAATTCCGGCTCCTTCCTGGCTCAGCCCACTGCAGACGTCTCTCCTGACACCAGCAGGTGGCCGTGACATCAGCGCTTACCCCGGGGGAGCCTTCTTTGAACCCAGGTCTGCATGAGGGATGCCGCAGTGTTTCTGGCCACACAGACTCCATGTGGTTCCACCTGACACGGCCTCCAAGGAGAGCTCCTCACCTGCCACCCTACCCATGACATGTCAGACGAAGCAAGACAGGCCACCTCTTCAGACCTCACAGCTGTTGCTTGGTCAAAAAGAATTAAGCAAGAGAGGTAGGATTACAATGAAATAGCACTTTGAGCTTTCTGCTCATGTTGGAAAGGGGCCCAGCCACAGGGATAGAATTTAGACGTGAAGTCAGCCTGAAAGAGACCTGCCTTGACGTTGTGATCACCCCTCACTCATCACACGAGGAGACTGACGCCCAGAGAAGGGAGTGGCTCAAGTCCACGGAACTAGCTGTGCCGGGCTAGACTGAGACACAGAGCCCCATCGGGAGTCCCGTCTTCTCACCCCGAGACTCGCGGGCTCGTGGCAGACTGAGCTTCTGAGCTACAAGGCTGCTACAGTGCTTAAAAGGCTCTGCTCAGTTCTCCCTCAGTGGGTCACATCTCAAGTCTAGGGAGTGGTCAAAGGGCTGACGGGCTTTACTGGAACCACAGAAAGAAGCCCAAGTCATAAAACACAGGGGGTTCGCCAGCCTTCAGCACATACCCTATGTCACGCCAGCCTAGCAGCCAGAGCCAGGCCTGGCACTCGCTGACCCAACAGCAGCACTTCACAGCTCTCTCCCTCCAGCCTCCCACTCCTGCCGCATCCCTGCCCTTCTGTCCACCCTCAACACACCCAGAGTCTTCCCTCGGGGACTATTTTCAGCAAAACCTGATTGTCTGACACCAGCGCTTGGAGAAGGGAAGAAGCCTCCCTCCCCACCCCTTTCTGACAGAATGCTGTTTCCATTTAGGTTTGGACTCTGGGTTACCACTCCAAATGCAGAAGTGCTATCAAGGCGATACATTTTAAATTAAACTGAATCCAAATTCATTTTACTTTCTGAGTTTCACTACAGTCCCTGAAATGCCTGAGGGAAGCAGGAGGCTTGGTTCCCCAGGGCAAACTGGAGGCCCCCCCTCACAGGAAGGAGTAATGAGGAGGGTACCCAGGTTCCAATTTTTGAAAGAAAGAAACCTCGAGGTATTAGAACCAGGATCTCATGAAGAAAAAAAAGACTGGGTTTCTCTGCATCCAGCACTACCTGACTCAGGAAATGTCTAAGGCCCAGAGGCCAAGGTGTGTGGTCACCGACAAAGAAGAGGCCAGGCCCTGTGGACCAATGGCTTCACCAAGCCCTGGGGAGCTCAGGCTGGGCCACTTCCTTTGCTCAACAGCAGGCACCTGGCCCGGCTGCAGTTTCTCAGGTCCACCATCCCGCTCATCCTCGCCCCCCATCTCTGGAGTCAACGCCCTCTCTCTCGGGGGGCTGGCAACAAGATGAGGCCAGAAGCCTCCCAGCCATGGAGGCAGAGGGACGACGGCCTTGGCCTGCAGGAATAGGGCGGGGGAGTCCAGACACGGGGTGCCTGTTAGAGTCTGGCACCAACACGGCCCTCACCTGCCTCTGCATGCGACATGAGAGCCAACCCACACGTCACAGAGAACACATCGAGCAGACGACTGGGGCCTGGCCGAGCTGATGCTGCCAAGGCTCCCCCAGAACAGAAGTCAGGGCCCCATTTACAACCCGTGGCCTGATGCCCTGATGACAAGGATGGGGAGCTTCCTAGAGACACAGATTATTTAGCGGCAGCAGCATAAATAAAACAGATGAGCAAATGCTAAATTAACAGCAAGAAGAATAATGATTTTCTGTGGACATGTAAATGCTTATTTTCCTGGGTCACAGAACTTTTCAGAGCCAATTAAAACTCTGTCAACTTCAATCTCCAAATACTGAGGGGGCCCACGGTGCACTAATGGGTATAGGGTAGACGGTTTGCCAAAGATGAACATCCAACACAAAAACAAACACACTGACTTCCTGTCTGTGGATAAATGAAAGCAAGACCCAAACATGAAGCACACAGTGTCCCAAACCCTGGCTGGGCACTGGGGACAGAAGGTAGGACACAACACACTGACTGAAATTAAACTGAATCCAAATTCATTTTACTTTCTGAGTTTCACTACAGTCCCTGAAATGCCTGAGGGAAGCAGGAGGCTTGGTTCCCCAGGGCAAACTGGAGGCCCCCCCTCACAGGAAGGAGTAATGAGGAGGGTACCCAGGTTCCAATTTTTGAAAGAAAGAAACCTCGAGGTATTAGAACCAGGATCTCATGAAGAAAAAAAAGACTGGGTTTCTCTGCATCCAGCACTACCTGACTCAGGAAATGTCTAAGGCCCAGAGGCCAAGGTGTGTGGTCACCGACAAAGAAGAGGCCAGGCCCTGTGGACCAATGGCTTCACCAAGCCCTGGGGAGCTCAGGCTGGGCCACTTCCTTTGCTCAACAGCAGGCACCTGGCCCGGCTGCAGTTTTCTCAGGTCCACCATCCCGCTCATCCTACGCCCTCCATCTCTGGAGTCAACGCCCTCTCTCTCGGGGGGCTGGCAACAAGATGAGGCCAGAAGCCTCCCAGCCATGGAGGCAGAGGGACGACGGCCTTGGCCTGCAGGAATAGGGCGGGGGAGTCCAGACACGGGGTGCCTGTTAGAGTCTGGCACCAACACGGCCCTCACCTGCCTCTGCATGCGACATGAGAGCCAACCCACACGTCACAGAGAACACATCGAGCAGACGACTGGGGCCTGGCCGAGCTGATGCTGCCAAGGCTCCCCCAGAACAGAAGTCAGGGCCCCATTTACAACCCGTGGCCTGATGCCCTGATGACAAGGATGGGGAGCTTCCTAGAGACACAGATTATTTAGCGGCAGCAGCATAAATAAAACAGATGAGCAAATGCTAAATTAACAGCAAGAAGAATAATGATTTTCTGTGGACATGTAAATGCTTATTTTCCTGGGTCACAGAACTTTTCAGAGCCAATTAAAACTCTGTCAACTTCAATCTCCAAATACTGAGGGGGCCCACGGTGCACTAATGGGTATAGGGTAGACGGTTTGCCAAGAGCAGTGGGAAAGGATGAACATCCAACACAAAAAACAAACACACTGACTTCCCCTGTCTGTGGATAAAAATGAAAGCAAGACCCCCAAACATAGCACCAGCCCCACAGCAGTGGTCCCCAAAGCCCTGGCTGGGCACTGGGGACAGAAGGTGGCCAGGACACCAGGATCGGCGACACCGGTGACAGTGAGGTCATGGGAGTGTGGGCTGACCTCCGGATGAACGTCACCCGCAGACAAGCTCGGGTGCAGCCCAGGCCTCAGAGATCTAAGCTTACCTGCCTGCCTGCTTGCCTGAAAACAGGTGAGATTGACTCAGATCCGGGGTCTTTCAATACCCCTGTCCCCTCCCCTACCTGTCCCTGCCTCCCCGCCCCTCAAGCCAATTTCCTGGCAAGCTATTTCCCAGCACCACTGCAGCCTGTGCTTCTCTCCTTTCCCTGGTTGCAGCTAACATCATCCTGTTAGCAGGAAGCTAAAAAAAAAAAAAAAAGTAGGTAAGGGTTCATCAAAAATTGGATTCTCCTCCTTGGATGTGTGTGTGAGAAAGGGAGGGTGTGGGACATCTCAAGGGCTTTTTCTGCCCACTGTTCCCTGGGACTGGGAGTACTGGGGCCTGTTCACAAGCACACGGATGCTCAAGACACACTGGACAGGAGCTAAATACAGCCCACGTGATCTCTGATGGTGGAAACCAGCTCATTCATCACCCCTGGGACTTGGAGTATCTACCACCAGCCTTCACCTTGAAAATTACGAATTTACTCACATCTGCAGATGGGAGATGGTGAGCTCCCGATTTTACCTAAGAAACGAACATAAATACCCTCAGACACAGAGTAATCAGTAGCCAGGCAGAGCCGAGAGCTGGAACACCAGAGAATAGGCCCCCACATCCCCTCCCCCAGCACCATCTTTGGGGCAGATGTCTCCTATAAGGGGTCTCATCTGCATCCCAGCGCCCTACCCCCAGGGAAAGGCCCATCGTGGCTTCCCGCTGAGGCACGTCACCCAGGACTTCTTCCTCTTTCAAAGAGTCAGTGCTAGAGCTGGCCCCGGGGAGTGCTGAGGAAGGGTGATTTTACAGAGAACAGACATAAAAGCTGCATGCAGGCCTGTGCTGCAGATGAAGCCTGGGAAGAGCTGAGTTTCCAGTCTGGACCCAGTCTGTCCACAAGGAGGAGGGAATTATTGGCTTTCTCCCCACCCACAACAGAGTGAGGGGCCAGACTGACCAACTATTCTTCCCCTGCCATCAATCAAAAAGAAGTCAGGGGCATTGGGTGGGGAAGAACATCACTAGAAAGGGCAGAGGAGCCCTGTCTCAAATTCAAGCAAATGTGCAAGAACAAGGACACTGACTAAGGAAGAGAAATATGTTTTAAGTTCACGCTCAGCCTTAGCAGCCTGAGGCCTCCTGAGTGCAGAGTTAGGAAGCAACCTAACTCTGACATCACTACTTTGTATCTTTTTCCTCAATGATTCATCTGCGATTTCATACACACTGAAAAAGAGAAAAATGGTGTCTGACCTCAAAGCATATGGTCTGGTTTATAAGCACCAAGACGTACAAAACTAACGATTTTAAATGGAACCAATATTAATATTTACAGATATTTAGTGCATGACTAGAAACTGAGTAAGGGCAGCTTAGGAAAAGTTCAGTAAAACCAGGAAACAGGCATAAGGCTGAGTGGCCAACCAATCCGAGCTCACAGTGAGGGCTTTTTCTGCCCACTGTTCCCTGGGACTGGGAGTACTGGGGCCTGTTCACAAGCACACGGATGCTCAAGACACACTGGACAGGAGCTAAATACAGCCCACGTGATCTCTGATGGTGGAAACCAGCTCATTCATCACCCCTGGGACTTGGAGTATCTACCACCAGCCTTCACCTTGAAAATTACGAATTTACTCACATCTGCAGATGGGAGATGGTGAGCTCCCGATTTTACCTAAGAAACGAACATAAATACCCTCAGACACAGAGTAATCAGTAGCCAGGCAGAGCCGAGAGCTGGAACACCAGAGAATAGGCCCCCACATCCCCTCCCCCAGCACCATCTTTGGGGCAGATGTCTCCTATAAGGGGTCTCATCTGCATCCCAGCGCCCTACCCCCAGGGAAAGGCCCATCGTGGCTTCCCGCTGAGGCACGTCACCCAGGACTTCTTCCTCTTTCAAAGAGTCAGTGCTAGAGCTGGCCCCGGGGAGTGCTGAGGAAGGGTGATTTTACAGAGAACAGACATAAAAGCTGCATGCAGGCCTGTGCTGCAGATGAAGCCTGGGAAGAGCTGAGTTTCCAGTCTGGACCCAGTCTGTCCACAAGGAGGAGGGAATTATTGGCTTTCTCCCCACCCACAACAGAGTGAGGGGCCAGACTGACCAACTATTCTTCCCCTGCCATCAATCAAAAAGAAGTCAGGGGCATTGGGTGGGGAAGAACATCACTAGAAAGGGCAGAGGAGCCCTGTCTCAAATTCAAGCAAATGTGCAAGAACAAGGACACTGACTAAGGAAGAGAAATATGTTTTAAGTTCACGCTCAGCCTTAGCAGCCTGAGGCCTCCTGAGTGCAGAGTTAGGAAGCAACCTAACTCTGACATCACTACTTTGTATCTTTTTCCTCAATGATTCATCTGCGATTTCATACACACTGAAAAAGAGAAAAATGGTGTCTGACCTCAAAGCATATGGTCTGGTTTATAAGCACCAAGACGTACAAAACTAACGATTTTAAATGGAACCAATATTAATATTTACAGATATTTAGTGCATGACTAGAAACTGAGTAAGGGCAGCTTAGGAAAAGTTCAGTAAAACCAGGAAACAGGCATAAGGCTGCGGAGTGGCCACCAACCAATCTCCGAGCCTCACAAGTGATGGCAACGCTGTATCCAGAGCTCAGAGGGGCGGGGACCCTCCCACAAACACCTGCTCCTCAGGACGGGGCGTCCCTAGGGACGGTTGTCACACCCCTTCTCACTTCCCTCGTCCCCCCATATAAAGTCCTACCAACATTGACTTTTACTGCTGCGTCTACCTTGGCCAGAGTATCAGGGAAAAGAGGAAAATAGAACTATCTCAGAATTTCAATAAGTTGTATCTCTCAGCATTGTTTCCTGTGAATTCACATTGGCATTAGTATTCTAGACCATGTCATGCCACTCAGCTCTTATTAAACAGGCACTCCACCCAGCCCCATTTCTTTTCATCTATGTTTGTAAAATGGTAAATTCCTTGAAACTGCTTCAACTGCTGTCTTTGTACATAAAACAATAT
This sequence comes from Tragulus kanchil, assembly GCA_022376925.1. NCBI lineage: Eukaryota > Metazoa > Chordata > Mammalia > Artiodactyla > Tragulidae > Tragulus > Tragulus kanchil. The sequence goes on along the minus strand of JAIOJX010000029.1, from coordinate 45,829,252 downwards.
TTTAAAATTCAGATTTGCTATAATTGCTTTAAAAATGTTCAAGCACACACACATTGGTCATTTAATCCTTATTTACCCTTAGGACACTCAAGTAATTGGCATAATAACTTGAAAAGCAAATCAAATCTCATTAATGCTTTCCAAGTACTTCAAAAATCTTAAGTTAATGAATGTTTTGGAAAGTACTCCTATCAGGAAGAAAACACACACAGAACCGTTTTACCATTTAGTTCCTAGAAAGGTTTTTTTGATTTATTTATTGAGTCTCAGGAAACTGTTGTTTTTTTATTTTTCTAGAAAACAAAAGCGACTGAGGAAACTGCTAGAGGGGTTTAATATGGTTTGGGAGGTGAGCTCTGGATATAGCAAGAACTACAATTCAAAGAGGCTACCCAGAAACTGGAACGCACAGGACTATTTATCTTGGATGTTGATGAAGCTTGGCCTACAAGCCGCTTACAGGTTTGCTGGGAGGGACCATTCTTGTCCCCACCAGAAATGAGCCTGTAGTACAGGGAGGTATTAAAAACTCATTTAAATACATGACAGTCTGGTGTAAAATTGAAAGCAAGGTTGAATAAATATCGACTGACTCAAAAACTCAATGAGCCTCTTTAAAGAACAGAAAGATAAAGAATATGGCTCCATTCTTATGCTAAAATACACATCAAGAGTTTAGAAAAAGATAGAAGAGATTAGAACTAGTTCAGGGAGAGATCAAGCATGATCAAAAATGGTCAAAAATTCTAGAGAAAAGGTAAGAACCAGAGCTAGGCCTTAGAAGAGGGGCTGTTTCAGACCAGCCCCCTCCCCCGCCAAAAAAAGGCGGGGACCCCAGCAAGAGAGGGCAGGGCAGGGCAGGGCCACGCATCAAGGATGATCAAGGTCAGCAAATCAACCAGATATAAGGCTGGACAGTTCATGTGCTGCCCTGTCTCTCTAAACCTTCACGGAGGTTGTCCAATGTCTGGGCACATTCATATTGTCACCGCCTCATTTAGCAATAGATGGAAGCAGGCTCAATGAGCTCTCACAAAACCCAGCCCACAGCAGAGAGAATGGGAGGGCTAGGGCAGCTGTTCCTGCCTTCACGCTCCACAGAGGCATCACTTCCTTTCCTTGAAGCAGGAAATTTCCAAACCTGGGAGACAATGGCGTCCCGGCCCAGACCCAAAGAGTTTCTTCAATTGAAATTTCAAGTCATTTTGCAAAAATAAAATTGCTTTCAAAAATGTTCAAGCACACACACATTGGTCATTTAATCCTTATTTACCCTTAGGACACTCAAGTAATTGGCATAATAACTTGAAAAGCAAATCAAATCTCATTAATGCTTTCCAAGTACTTCAAAAATCTTAAGTTAATGAATGTTTTGGAAAGTACTCCTATCAGGAAGAAAACACACACAGAACCGTTTTACCATTTAGTTCCTAGAAAGGTTTTTTTGATTTATTTATTGAGTCTCAGGAAACTGTTGTTTTTTTATTTTTCTAGAAAACAAAAGCGACTGAGGAAACTGCTAGAGGGGTTTAATATGGTTTGGGAGGTGAGCTCTGGATATAGCAAGAACTACAATTCAAAGAGGCTACCCAGAAACTGGAACGCACAGGACTATTTATCTTGGATGTTGATGAAGCTTGGCCTACAAGCCGCTTACAGGTTTGCTGGGAGGGACCATTCTTGTCCCCACCAGAAATGAGCCTGTAGTACAGGGAGGTATTAAAAACTCATTTAAATACATGACAGTCTGGTGTAAAATTGAAAGCAAGGTTGAATAAATATCGACTGACTCAAAAACTCAATGAGCCTCTTTAAAGAACAGAAAGATAAAGAATATGGCTCCATTCTTATGCTAAAATACACATCAAGAGTTTAGAAAAAAAGATAGAAGAGATTAGAACTAGTTCAGGGAGAGATCAAGCATGATCAAAAATGGTCAAAAATTCTAGAGAAAAGGTAAGAACCAGAGCTAGGCCTTAGAAGAGGGGCTGTTTCAGACCAGCCCCCTCCCCCGCCAAAAAAAGGCGGGGACCCCAGCAAGAGAGGGCAGGGCAGGGCAGGGCCACGCATCAAGGATGATCAAGGTCAGCAAATCAACCAGATATAAGGCTGGACAGTTCATGTGCTGCCCTGTCTCTCTAAACCTTCACGGAGGTTGTCCAATGTCTGGGCACATTCATATTGTCACCGCCTCATTTAGCAATAGATGGAAGCAGGCTCAATGAGCTCTCACAAAACCCAGCCCACAGCAGAGAGAATGGGAGGGCTAGGGCAGCTGTTCCTGCCTTCACGCGTCCACAGAGGCATCACTTCCTTTCCTTGAAGCAGGGAAATTTCCAAACCTGGGAGACAATGGCGTCCCCGGGGCTCTATCCTAAAGAGAGGAGCACAACAACATCCTGAGTAGAAGAGCCCCACTTCCTCGGGATGGGCAGCATCGGCTCTTTCTTGTTGGTACCAATTATTAGGGTGCTAAAAGCTCAAATAAAGAGGCCCTGGGTTGATATCAACTTCCCTTCAACTTACCTCCAGCTAAAACCCACCTTAATAGGTTTGACTGTTTAAACTAAAATAAGTGCTTTAAAGCAGTGGGCCAATGAACACCAACAGTAAGACCAAACAGACCTACCTGTGTGTTTACCTGTTTGCTTTGCTATTAAATATTCAACAACATAGTTACGGGATGTAAGTGATCATTTGCCCTCTGGATTGGGTATGAGTGTAACGATTGAACAGTTCTCACTAGGAAACGCTGGGCTTGTCAGCCTTCAGACACTCTTTCAAAAGAGCATGAAGTTGCATCCTTCATGGATTTAGGTGGAAGAGATAGTGTTTCTGTTTAATCATCTGTTCACCACAAAGGGAAGCCACACTAACTTCAGCAGGAAAAGTGTGTGCCTTAAACTACCTCTGAAGCTCCCTGAAGATTAAGGCTTGTAGGTTTGGGATTGCATTACAATTAAGTAATAACGAAAGAGAAATCGTGTCTTTTGATCAAACAATGCATTAATCCTACCATCTATACCATGTATCATCATTCACTCTCCAGGTAATGTTGACTTCTGGGGGTGATTGTTCTTCTTTATTCCACAGGACAGGAAGTAGGTCCAGAGAAAAGCAGAAGGGAGTGCATCACTAAAGACAAGGGCAGTTAAGATGCCCTGGAAAGCTCTCAGGTAAGATTTAGTATACACCCCATCATTAAGGAAAGCCTAGGTCATGTTAATGACAGAAGGATGTGGTCGTTTCTTAAGGTTCAGCACATAGACAGCACTTTCTGCCAAGAGCCCACCTCCCTCACTAGCCTCCAGTTCAGGACGCCACGACCCGAGCAGGGCTGGATGCCAGTCTACGGCTCCTCTTCATCACTTCAGACCAGAGTTCACTAAAGCAATTAGCAGGATGGCGAGCCTCTCCCGGGAGGTATTTGAGAACAAGTTTTTCAAGTACTTCGGAAACATTTATATATACCTAACATGCCATTAATCATTCTTATCTGTTCATTAAGGCCGGCTCCCTCAGGACCTCTGCCCGCCTGTTCTTACTCAGCCTGGTTCTTTTTTTATCTTAGATAGCTGAAAAGGAGTCTATTTCCTTTAAAACATATTTTATAATTAAAAGACTTTGTTAATTCACAGGGGTGTGCTCCTCCAATGAGTCGGCGCTTTCAGAGTGCTGTGAAATACACACAAAGGCCGTTCTCAGAAGGGTCTGCATGGGAGACAAAACATGCAACCACGGCTTGATTCAGGGATCCACTTTCAGCCCTGGAGAGACGTTACAGCATTGCTTACAGCAGGATATAAACCTCCTGTCCCCATCAGCACACACGGCTTCATCCATCCCCTGCCAGAAAGGAGGCAGGGTTTTCATTCCACTGCAATCTACTTGATATAAACCAAAGGCAGAAAGGAAATCTAACGGTTTTTTTTGAGAAAAAGACTTCAGGGGGGGCTGTTTAATCATCTGGTCACCACAAAGGGAAGCCACACTAACTTCAGCAGGAAAAGTGTGTGCCTTAAACTACCTCTGAAGCTCCCTGAAGATTAAGGCTTGTAGGTTTGGGATTGCATTACAATTAAGTAATAACGAAAGAGAAATCGTGTCTTTTGATCAAACAATGCATTAATCCTACCATCTATACCATGTATCATCATTCACTCTCCAGGTAATGTTGACTTCTGGGGGTGATTGTTCTTCTTTATTCCACAGGACAGGAAGTAGGTCCAGAGAAAAGCAGAAGGGAGTGCATCACTAAAGACAAGGGCAGTTAAGATGCCCTGGAAAGCTCTCAGGTAAGATTTAGTATACACCCCATCATTAAGGAAAGCCTAGGTCATGTTAATGACAGAAGGATGTGGTCGTTTCTTAAGGTTCAGCACATAGACAGCACTTTCTGCCAAGAGCCCACCTCCCTCACTAGCCTCCAGTTCAGGACGCCACGACCCGAGCAGGGCTGGATGCCAGTCTACGGCTCCTCTTCATCACTTCAGACCAGAGTTCACTAAAGCAATTAGCAGGATGGCGAGCCTCTCCCGGGAGGTATTTGAGAACAAGTTTTTCAAGTACTTCGGAAACATTTATATATACCTAACATGCCATTAATCATTCTTATCTGTTCATTAAGGCCGGCTCCCTCAGGACCTCTGCCCGCCTGTTCTTACTCAGCCTGGTTCTTTTTTTTATCTTAGATAGCTGAAAAGGAGTCTATTTCCTTTAAAACATATTTTATAATTAAAAGACTTTGTTAATTCACAGGGGTGTGCTCCTCCAATGAGTCGGCGCTTTCAGAGTGCTGTGAAATACACACAAAGGCCGTTCTCAGAAGGGTCTGCATGGGAGACAAAACATGCAACCACGGCTTGATTCAGGGATCCACTTTCAGCCCTGGAGAGACGTTACAGCATTGCTTACAGCAGGATATAAACCTCCTGTCCCCATCAGCACACACGGCTTCATCCATCCCCTGCCAGAAAGGAGGCAGGGTTTTCATTCCACTGCAATCTACTTGATATAAACCAAAGGCAGAAAGGAAATCGGATACGGTAACAATGAAAAGCAATGAGTTTTAAATGTCATGTCAGCCATGACGTGACTATACCTCTGCCAGGGATGCTCCCACACCCACATGCTGTTCTCCACTGGCTCCTGGGTTCATCCATCCCAGCGCAGCGGGCAGGGAGGCTCCAAGCAGTGTGAAATGCAGCCACAAGCCTCCTGATCTCATTTTGTTGAGTCTGTTGAAAAAAATGACAAACACTCAGCACTATGCACTGCAAAATATTAGACAAGTCCAAGGGTTAATTAGTGAGTACCTGTACTCCAAACTCAAATAGACCTGAGCTTAGAGGCTGGCACCAACCCTTCTGTTTACTGTGGAGAAGCTATAGCACTTTGGAGCCTTAGTTTACTCATCTCTAAAATGGGGTTAATAATACATACTCAGTAGGGCTGCTAGAAGGTCTGGGGGCGGGGCAGGGTTGGGAATATGTAAAAGCTCTGTAAATGCTAGAAACCCACTTGAAATGCACCTGTCACTTCATCTGTAAGAGAAAATAAGGGTGAGAAGGCAGAGGCACCTCTGTTAGGCTACCATACGAGCATGCTTCAGTTTCCTCGGAAAGCATTCACAGAAGGGCGCACAAAAAACACGGATGAGAAATCATGTCAAATCTGTGGTAGCCCATTTGTAGCTGAGATGTCATCTCAGTTAAGACAGTGAACTTCAAAACACTCAAGGTTCTAAACTTTTAAGGGTGAGCCATACCTGGTTCTTTTATTTATCTTAGATAGCTGAAAAGGAGTCTATTTCCTTTAAAACATATTTTATAATTAAAAGACTTTGTTAATTCACAGGGGTGTGCTCCTCCAATGAGTCGGCGCTTTCAGAGTGCTGTGAAATACACACAAAGGCCGTTCTCAGAAGGGTCTGCATGGGAGACAAAACATGCAACCACGGCTTGATTCAGGGATCCACTTTCAGCCCTGGAGAGACGTTACAGCATTGCTTACAGCAGGATATAAACCTCCTGTCCCCATCAGCACACACGGCTTCATCCATCCCCTGCCAGAAAGGAGGCAGGGTTTTCATTCCACTGCAATCTACTTGATATAAACCAAAGGCAGAAAGGAAATCGGATACGGTAACAATGAAAAGCAATGAGTTTTAAATGTCATGTCAGCCATGACGTGACTATACCTCTGCCAGGGATGCTCCCACACCCACATGCTGTTCTCCACTGGCTCCTGGGTTCATCCATCCCAGCGCAGCGGGCAGGGAGGCTCCAAGCAGTGTGAAATGCAGCCACAAGCCTCCTGATCTCATTTTGTTGAGTCTGTTGAAAAAAATGACAAACACTCAGCACTATGCACTGCAAAATATTAGACAAGTCCAAGGGTTAATTAGTGAGTACCTGTACTCCAAACTCAAATAGACCTGAGCTTAGAGGCTGGCACCAACCCTTCTGTTTACTGTGGAGAAGCTATAGCACTTTGGAGCCTTAGTTTACTCATCTCTAAAATGGGGTTAATAATACATACTCAGTAGGGCTGCTAGAAGGTCTGGGGGCGGGGCAGGGTTGGGAATATGTAAAAGCTCTGTAAATGCTAGAAACCCACTTGAAATGCACCTGTCACTTCATCTGTAAGAGAAAATAAGGGTGAGAAGGCAGAGGCACCTCTGTTAGGCTACCATACGAGCATGCTTCAGTTTCCTCGGAAAGCATTCACAGAAGGGCGCACAAAAAACACGGATGAGAAATCATGTCAAATCTGTGGTAGCCCATTTGTAGCTGAGATGTCATCTCAGTTAAGACAGTGAACTTCAAAACACTCAAGGTTCTACTATTTTCACTTCTGTTCTAAGACCAATTCTTCCTGTAGTAGAATTCAAGCAGCCACTGGATAATAGGATTTCAGTAATATTTAAGATGTTTTCTGAGACTCTCTTTATAAACTGTCTAAAATACTAGGAGACACGAAATGGGCAACTGAAAATAATCAAACAATTACATGTATAAAAAAAGGATCAGCTATAATTAAAATTCAACGTCCTAACATATTTTGGGTGTTGTGTTAAGAGGACAGAGACACAGACTGATGCATTTGTCCAAATAGCTGTCTTGGACAAAAGCACTGTGAACATATTCCAACCCAAATTTCTGTATCTCTGAGACACATAGCCAGATAGAGCTCATCACACAGTATTTACAACTCTTACTCAAGGAAACTTTAAGGGTTATTGATTTCTGTGAGCACCACACAATTTAGTGCTTAATTGCATGTGGTCCACACTGCATCGTGCCTATGGCTGGAGAGATGGAAACACCCAGAGCTCCTGGCGGCCAGCGCCCCCTGTGACTTGGTTTAGAGCTGCTCCAGAGCAGAGGTCCGAGTCAGAGATGAGGAGCTACGTAAGCGAGACTGTACAGCTGGTGTGAAGGATCCACCCGTGCGTGCCTCCAAAGCCAACAGCTTTGAAGGATCCCTGTGGTACCTGAGGAGAAGGATCCAATGGTCACTAATGCTGCTGTCACGGCTACCAAATACACTCCTGCCACCTTCTAGGCTTCCTTTGGCTGCCTTCTATGCCCAAATAAAGCTGCCACTCCAGATTTGCTTTATGTCCCCAACATGAGATAGAAATGCCCATAGGAAGAAGAAGTCAGACTAAAACTTGTGGGCACATAACACTGACCTGTGAAAGGCAAGGGTCTAAGTTATGACTGTATCTGTTAAGAAAGGGTGTCTCCTTTTATTTTCATTTTTTTTAAGAGTCCAGAAGCTGCTACTTCTCTTTCTTCAGCAGTCCATCTTTGACATCTGTAGGGAAAACTGAAGCGACCAGGAAAACAGTCTGGGTGGTCAGTAAACACAAGGTGAAGGTCATGGGCTCAACGCCATCAGCTCCAGCGCCCCACTCTCAAGAAGGCAGAGGGGAGCCGAGGCCTGCAGCGGCGGCCTGGGAGGGGGCTGCAGCGTCATCAGCAGCCACCCAGCACTGCACTCCCCATCCGGAGCTCGAGCTCGGGGGTGTGTTCTTACACGGAAGAGGAGGAGGGGAAAAACCACACTCGGGGACTGAAAGAGAATAAAAATGACTTTCCCTAACTGCTACCAGTTTTGCTAAAAATAAATAGGGCAACTCCCCACTCTCCATAAATTATTCTTCTCTGAACACAGAGACATGTTACAGAAACTGCAGAAGGTAGTTACTGGATTTTGGGGAAAAAAAATTTCTCTTTCAAACAAGAAACAGTAATCAAGCTACAACTATCAAGACATTGCTTCCCACTCTACTTTTATTCACTCTTCCCTACTTATCCACCGTCACACAGCGCTCATGGAGCAAGCGCACGTATCAAAGGTCGTCTTCTCTCCCTTTTCATGCCTAAGTCCAAATAAACTAAAAAACAGCAGAAGAATCACAACTTACTCTAGATAACATACGGATGTCAATTCCTGGAGTTATGAAATATTTAATTCACAAAACCGAGTATTTAGCTTTCAATGTGTCTAGTAATCCAAGACCAATTATTTCGGATGCTAGCATTAGAATAAATTCTGTTCATTTCAATTGTTTTGGAAAGCGCCCCATAGTTTCATTTAAGAGGGTATATCCAGACCTCTGACATTAACCCAGATGCTCTGGGCTGTGTTTCAGGAAGGTGAGCTGCAACTTGTGGCACCTGGAATCATCTTTGGTTTTATCGAGTTTGTGTTGAGGTTCCCCCTAGGATTTTATTGGATGACAGGAAAACACGAGCCAGGCCAACTCCTGAAATACTTCTAGGCAGCCTCTCTGTAAAGTCTGTTTCAGGGCTTCCCCTGGTGGTCCAGTGGGTAAGAACACCGCCTTGCAGTGCAAGGGGCGCCAGTTCGATCCCTGGCCTGGGAAGATCCCACGTGCCGTGGAGCGGCTGGACCCATGTGTCCAATCACCGAGCCGGAGCTCTGGAGCGCATGCACCCAGAGTCGGTGCTCTGCAACAACAGACACCACCGCGATGGGAGGCCCACAGGAGCCAAAAGAACAAAGATGAATGAAAATACAGAAATGAAAGACCAATAGAAGTGGCCCGCCCGCTCCCCTCCCTCCCCAACCCAACCCCCACCCAAAATAAAAAAAAAAAAAAAAAGTCTGTTTCAGCTTGGCCACCACTAGATCAGACTTCAGTTGCACAGTGGATGCGTCTGAGATGTCATTTGACACTCACAGTAACTGACAGTTCATTCCATCTACAGCAGCAACAGCCTTAAAATTTACAACTCAAGTTTTATGACAGTTTGGTTCATAAAAAAAGAATATTGGGTCTAAATCAATTTTGATGATCTGTCTAATACCCAAATAGAGACTATCTATTTAGTTAACACTTACATAGCAATTACTACATGTCAGGCCCTGTTCTAAACGCTTTATAGGTACTAACTCATAATCCTCATTGTTGCTCCCTAAGGAGGGCAAGGATTAGCCCCTAGTCGAATGACAGAGGAGATGGATCATGGACAGGGTTAAGTCTCCTGCCAAGGCCATTGGCCAACAAATGGCAGAGCAGGGCCTCCAGGCCAGTCAGGTGGACTCAGCATCGACACTCTTAAACCCCGTCCGCTGCTGCCTCTTGATGCTCAGGAATATTTTATTTGGATGAATGGTGGGTTTTAGTATGATGGGGAAGCATCTATGTAGAACAAGATCAGAAGCCACAGCCCCAAGTCTCTCCTCTGAGAGGTACCCAGAGCTGTGCTCCTCCAGCCTCCATGGTTCCAGCAAGGCCAGAGGAGCAGAGCGAGGGCAAGCGACGCTGCTCCTCCTACACTCCACCCACGATAGGGCCATGCATCACTGCTGTCTTTCTTGACCTAGAAAGAATGTGGTTGAAATGAAGCATGAAGAGATGCAAAGGATGCCAGGCAGCAAGAGCACCCTTCAGTTCTCTGGCAATACCAGCCAGTCTGGTAGACAGTCACTCCGGGGAAAGAGGACCTGTGGAGAGATCAGTTACTCTTCAAACAGTCCTACTGGCCCTCAGACAGAAGAACATACAACAAGAATTTTCTGTCACAGAAGTAGGAGGGTATCACCATTAAGGTCACAAACCCTCTTTTTCAACCTAGACCTTCTTTTGAAATCAATTTAGGTTTATAAGCCTCATCCAATCCAGGCTAGAGTCCCAAGACTGGTTATAAATCTACCTGAGATTGTTCTCATAAAAGATCTGGGACTACTTTTCATTTCAAACAACTCATAAAGCACAATCACTCAATAAGACATCTCCTTTCCAAGTACTTCACGACTTCCTGAGCTTTCCCACCTGGGCCGTCTCACCTTCCCATGCTCAGGAGAAATATCAGACAAGCACCAAAAGCCTGGAAGGTGGAAAAATTCACCCAATACATAAAGTCAACTCAGTGGCCAGACCTAGACTGAAACTAGAGCATTGCGACCCCTAGGCAACTGGTTTGTTTCCAGCATCATCTCAAACTGACTTATGGAATATGTATGCATGCTCTGTTTAGACTGATTTTGCTGTTTTTGGGAGGGGGTTGTTTGTTTGTGTTTTAGTTCTGGATGAGCCCCATTAGATCATCTACCTCCTTGCTGTGAAAACCATTGAATTTTCTCCTATTATAGAATAAGCTGATATCTATGCTATTATTCATTTGTATTGACTATTAGAGAGGTACCACAAATCTGTAGACTACAACATTCCAAATACTGACTTTATTTTGGAAGAAAGTGAAATACTGGTGGCCCCCGTTTTATGCTCAGGAATATTTTATTTGGATGAATGGTGGGTTTTAGTATGATGGAAGCATCTATGTAGAACAAGATCAGAAGCCACAGCCCCAAGTCTCTCCTCTGAGAGGTACCCAGAGCTGTGCTCCTCCAGCCTCCATGGTTCCAGCAAGGCCAGAGGAGCAGAGCGAGGGCAAGCGACGCTGCTCCTCCTACACTCCACCCACGATAGGGCCATGCATCACTGCTGTCTTTCTTGACCTAGAAAGAATGTGGTTGAAATGAAGCATGAAGAGATGCAAAGGATGCCAGGCAGCAAGAGCACCCTTCAGTTCTCTGGCAATACCAGCCAGTCTGGTAGACAGTCACTCCGGGGAAAGAGGACCTGTGGAGAGATCAGTTACTCTTCAAACAGTCCTACTGGCCCTCAGACAGAAGAACATACAACAAGAATTTTCTGTCACAGAAGTAGGAGGGTATCACCATTAAGGTCACAAACCCTCTTTTTCAACCTAGACCTTCTTTTGAAATCAATTTAGGTTTATAAGCCTCATCCAATCCAGGCTAGAGTCCCAAGACTGGTTATAAATCTACCTGAGATTGTTCTCATAAAAGATCTGGGACTACTTTTCATTTCAAACAACTCATAAAGCACAATCACTCAATAAGACATCTCCTTTCCAAGTACTTCACGACTTCCTGAGCTTTCCCACCTGGGCCGTCTCACCTTCCCATGCTCAGGAGAAATATCAGACAAGCACCAAAAGCCTGGAAGGTGGAAAAATTCACCCAATACATAAAGTCAACTCAGTGGCCAGACCTAGACTGAAACTAGAGCATTGCGACCCCTAGGCAACTGGTTTGTTTCCAGCATCATCTCAAACTGACTTATGGAATATGTATGCATGCTCTGTTTAGACTGATTTTGCTGTTTTTGGGAGGGGGGGGGGGTTGTTTGTTTGTGTTTTAGTTCTGGATGAGCCCCATTAGATCATCTACCTCCTTGCTGTGAAAACCATTGAATTTTCTCCTATTATAGAATAAGCTGATATCTATGCTATTATTCATTTGTATTGACTATTAGAGAGGTACCACAAATCTGTAGACTACAACATTCCAAATACTGACTTTATTTTGGAAGAAAGTGAAAAAACTGTGACCTAAGAATGCAAATGGTCAGGGAAAAATAGGTATGAATACATCAACTCTGAATCTTCCCCCTCTAGAGAACAAGCCCTGTTTGGGAAGAATAGGAATTGTGGCCCTCAGAGTTTTGGGGAAGATTTTTTTTTTTAATTTTTATTTTACTTTTTACCTTTACAGAGTTTTGTTGTTTACAGATATGTATGATCCCAGATTAGTCATATGTATATCCCCGCCCCCTCAACCTACCCCTCCAGGTCGTCGCACAGCGCCCCTGCAGGATCCCCTTTTCTCACAGTGCAAAGACAATAGCTATTTTTTTTCACATACGCTAGTATAGATTTTCATGCTACTTCCTTTACACCTCCCATTGGGGAAGATTATTCACTGTTTTTTTTTCTTTCTTGTCCCCTCTCTCAGAATATGGTGACATTACCAGATCAGACATAAAGTCACAGGTCACACAGAAACCCTCTCTTTGTAAAAGACAGAACGAGAAATTATGAAGACGATTGGCAGAACTGAGCACCACCATGCAGCCTTGAAGAGGACAGTAAGGTGTGGGACTTTGAGGCACCCAAATTTCTAACCTAATTGAAAAGTGTATGCTCTAGCCAACTGCTTTTAGGTGCACTGCCTTTTACACATGTGATGCTGGCAGTCAACAACGCGCAGTTTTAGGGACCACCAGAATCCTACAGTTCTCTTCTGCATGCTTGCCTCATGTTCCAAAGGGGGGAAACAAAACCCAATCTAACACCGGAAGCTTCTATTTTTGCGGTTTGGGGGATGAGGGGTTGCTTTGTTGTGTTTGAAACTAGAGCATTGCGACCCCTAGGCAACTGGTTTGTTTCCAGCATCATCTCAAACTGACTTATGGAATATGTATGCATGCTCTGTTTAGACTGATTTTGCTGTTTTTGGGAGGGGGGGGGGGGTGTTTGTTTGTGTTTTAGTTCTGGATGAGCCCCATTAGATCATCTACCTCCTTGCTGTGAAAACCATTGAATTTTCTCCTATTATAGAATAAGCTGATATCTATGCTATTATTCATTTGTATTGACTATTAGAGAGGTACCACAAATCTGTAGACTACAACATTCCAAATACTGACTTTATTTTGGAAGAAAGTGAAAAAACTGTGACCTAAGAATGCAAATGGTCAGGGAAAAATAGGTATGAATACATCAACTCTGAATCTTCCCCCTCTAGAGAACAAGCCCTGTTTGGGAAGAATAGGAATTGTGGCCCTCAGAGTTTTGGGGAAGATTTTTTTTTTTAATTTTTATTTTACTTTTTACCTTTACAGAGTTTTGTTGTTTACAGATATGTATGATCCCAGATTAGTCATATGTATATCCCCGCCCCCTCAACCTACCCCTCCAGGTCGTCGCACAGCGCCCCTGCAGGATCCCCTTTTCTCACAGTGCAAAGACAATAGCTATTTTTTTTCACATACGCTAGTATAGATTTTCATGCTACTTCCTTTACACCTCCCATTGGGGAAGATTATTCACTGTTTTTTTTTCTTTCTTGTCCCCTCTCTCAGAATATGGTGACATTACCAGATCAGACATAAAGTCACAGGTCACACAGAAACCCTCTCTTTGTAAAAGACAGAACGAGAAATTATGAAGACGATTGGCAGAACTGAGCACCACCATGCAGCCTTGAAGAGGACAGTAAGGTGTGGGACTTTGAGGCACCCAAATTTCTAACCTAATTGAAAAGTGTATGCTCTAGCCAACTGCTTTTAGGTGCACTGCCTTTTACACATGTGATGCTGGCAGTCAACAACGCGCAGTTTTAGGGACCACCAGAATCCTACAGTTCTCTTCTGCATGCTTGCCTCATGTTCAAAGAAAACAAAGGGGTGGGCATATCAAAAACCCAATCTAACACCGGGAAGCTCTATGCTAATTTCTTTTGCAAGGTTTAGGATGGCAGGCAGTTTTGATCTGTGAGTGTTTTAAACTTTCTTAAATAGTTCCTAAAAATACCAATCCAGGGAAATTAGGCACGGAAACATAAGAAGCCAACCCTAAAGCAAGTCATAATGAAGTTATATTGCATTTCCCATTAATTATCTACTCTGTATCTTTGGTTAATTGTTCCAACATTTGATATATCTAAATTAGTCTATGTATAAATCTGTGGGGAAACAAGCCAGTGGAGGTTTTCGCAGCCTTAGCCAAGCCATGAGAAAAACAACTTGGAATGAGAAAAAACAACTATGAGAAACATAACAGAAAGAACTAAGACAAAAACAAGTTGATTCGCTGCACAAGGGCACATTAGCTGGGGCAATGATCTCTCATTTGCAACAGGTGGGAGATCTGCTGCAGATTTAGGAACACAGGGTCAGCACACGTTAGAATGCTGCATGCGCACACAGAACAGACTCCTTAGCTTCTTGATGGTTTAGTTGCCCCCAGCTGCAGTACACCCTTTCCATTAAGGAAATAACGTAAACAACCTAGAGTTATGAGGGTAATTATGGACCAGGGCTGCGACTGAGTCCCAGTCTGTGCTGATTGAATCATTTCCTGCAAACACCTGGATGCTTAAGCTCTCAATAAAAGCAAACAGAATGAACGTGTTCAGGCCTCTTGACCCAAGAGATCTTGAGCCTCCCATTCCCATCCTTTCTCTCTGTGTGTATGTGTGTATTTCTTAAAGTTTCCTTTCTGCAAACCTCTACCCGTGCGTGAATTTCTTAAAGTCTCGCTGCACCCACTATTCTTCATATGCTCAGCTGACATGCTCGGGCATAAATCTATGACATTCCTATTTTCTGTGAAGTTAACACACTGAACCCTCAACATTCAGATGAAACCTCTTAAGTACCATGTTCTCTCCAGTGTAGTTCTGATTAACTTGAAGTTGCACACCTTGTATTACACACCAAGATAGGAAATGTAAGGAGAGATGTGCTCTTGAAATAACTGCCTAATTTGACTAATTGGTAAGCACACAGCACCACAAGAAGGTTGAGTGTGTAAAGAAAACATCAAAAAAGGCAAAGTAGTAATTAAGAATATTTTTACAAAATCCTGACTAGTTAATGCCAGTTTCTGAAATACAATGTTGTCAAACAAAACACCACACCATGAAGACCACTAAAAAAAGAAAAACGAGAGAAAAGCCTGCAGCCCTTAGGAGGAGAAGAATCCTGAGTTACTGGCAGGTCAAGGTAGAAAAATTCGACCCACCCCTCCCTCAACTACCTCCAGGACACAGCCAAAGGGATGAACGTTCTCCTCAAATCCAGAACAAGCTGCCCCTCTATGGGGGAAAAAAAAAACAAACTCTTCCTGCAATTAATAATAATCGAGGGTGGGCAAAAACATGTGACGAGAGGAAAATCCACTAGAACTTTTCTTAAGCAATTTAAAATTCATTACCCCAAAGACTATTTTCCTGAACAACCTATACTCTGAAGGCTTTGGAGAGAGGGCTGTCTTTCTTCCCCCAGGATGGGAAGAAAGTGAACATTCATCTGAGTGTGCTTAAACAGAAATAATCTAGTAATGCTGCAGTGTCTTCTCACCAAACTAAGATGGCACAAGCAGACATGGCAGACATCAGCTCCGATCTTCCATTCGGGCTACGGCCTGAGGCCTGCTGGGCTTCCGGGGTCAGAGACGCCACATCCCTCACTGCCTGGATGTGCGCTCGCCAGCTGAGCGCTCCACCTGACCACTGCCCAGACCCACAGTCTGTCTGCACCATTCCAGAATCAAGAGGACACTGTCAAACGTCATCTCTGGCTTTCCCCTAACCCTGATGATAGGACAGGAATTGAAGACTTTTAATAAAAGTCCGAATTTCTTCCTGACCCCTTTTCTCTCCTCCTGGATTGTGAAAAGGGTCCATTCAGGGTGCACGTTTTTTAGTTACCGCGCCTCGTCCTGTGGGAATTCTGTTTGGCCCAGAGAATGCGGACGGATATGTGTGTCTCAGGCGCCCCTCTAGTACAATTCCTGGTGCACAGGCTTGCCACGCATTCACGGAGGGAACAGACCAAAGCGGCTGGTGGTGTTTTCCACTCGCCGGAAACCTCGGCGGAAGCGACACCTAGAGGGAAGCGGCGGAGAGGCTGCGGAAGCGCTATTCATCACCGTCGGCGACAGTTAGCAGGCGCGAGGTCTGCTGGACAGCGCACGGGGGACCAACTCTCTTGGCTAGATGCAGACCTACAGTTCCGACTCTGCCTGGCCCCAGGACCTTACACACACGGACCCGCGGCCCGGGGTGCTCGCCACGGTGGGCATGGTGAGAAATCTCACTGCTTCCTGCAGCTTTTGGCTCCTGCAGGAGAGGCGAGCGCCTAAGTCCTCAGGTGGCAGGCCTCAAATGAACGCGCTCTGGGCACCGCTTTGTCAGCAGAAGGGAGCCCCGAAGGCTCGCGCCGAGCTCTCCCCCAAACTCGAAGGGACACGCGCACCCAAAGCGGAGCGCTCTGCCCGAGTCGCCTAGATGCCCCCAAAACTTGGAACACATTTTGTACCGGCGCATAGATGGGGCGGGAGAGCACCACACTGCAAGCTCTCAGGACCAAGCCCCGTGCTTGAACATCCCCCAAACTGCTCGCTAGTGACTCCCCAGCAAGTAACACCGGAACAGCGACCCGCCCAGCAGAAGGAGAGCCGCGGGCTGCCGGAGACAACTGGGTCCCGGGTCCTTCCCCACCTTTTAAGATGGCATGCCCAAACGTAAAGACATGGCGCATGGTTTTCCATTCGGCTACGGCCTGAGGCCTGCTGGGCTTCCGGGTCAGAGACGCCACATCCCTCACTGCCTGGATGTGCGCTCGCCAGCTGAGCGCTCCACCTGACCACTGCCCAGACCCACAGTCTGTCTGCACCATTCCAGAATCAAGAGGACACTGTCAAACGTCATCTCTGGCTTTCCCCTAACCCTGATGATAGGACAGGAATTGAAGACTTTTAATAAAAGTCCGAATTTCTTCCTGACCCCTTTTCTCTCCTCCTGGATTGTGAAAAGGGTCCATTCAGGGTGCACGTTTTTTAGTTACCGCGCCTCGTCCTGTGGGAATTCTGTTTGGCCCAGAGAATGCGGACGGATATGTGTGTCTCAGGCGCCCCTCTAGTACAATTCCTGGTGCACAGGCTTGCCACGCATTCACGGAGGGAACAGACCAAAGCGGCTGGTGGTGTTTTCCACTCGCCGGAAACCTCGGCGGAAGCGACACCTAGAGGGAAGCGGCGGAGAGGCTGCGGAAGCGCTATTCATCACCGTCGGCGACAGTTAGCAGGCGCGAGGTCTGCTGGACAGCGCACGGGGGACCAACTCTCTTGGCTAGATGCAGACCTACAGTTCCGACTCTGCCTGGCCCCAGGACCTTACACACACGGACCCGCGGCCCGGGGTGCTCGCCACGGTGGGCATGGTGAGAAATCTCACTGCTTCCTGCAGCTTTTGGCTCCTGCAGGAGAGGCGAGCGCCTAAGTCCTCAGGTGGCAGGCCTCAAATGAACGCGCTCTGGGCACCGCTTTGTCAGCAGAAGGGAGCCCCGAAGGCTCGCGCCGAGCTCTCCCCCAAACTCGAAGGGACACGCGCACCCAAAGCGGAGCGCTCTGCCCGAGTCGCCTAGATGCCCCCAAAACTTGGAACACATTTTGTACCGGCGCATAGATGGGGCGGGAGAGCACCACACTGCAAGCTCTCAGGACCAAGCCCCGTGCTTGAACATCCCCCAAACTGCTCGCTAGTGACTCCCCAGCAAGTAACACCGGAACAGCGACCCGCCCAGCAGAAGGAGAGCCGCGGGCTGCCGGAGACAACTGGGGTCCCGGGTCCTTCCCCACCTCCTCCGCGGAGCCCAAGCGCTCAGTCCCGGACGCGGCGGCCCTCCGGGTTGTGAGAGCCAGGCCGGGCGCCGCGGGCCGTTCGAGCTGCAGCGAGCAGGCGCAAGTTTCCCCGCAAAGCTGGAGGGAAGTGGTAGCGAGGACGCCCGCTCCGCGCCCCAGCTCGGGGCCAAGGGCACGAGTCCGAGCCCAGGTGCAACCGCGCTCCCCGAGGCCGCTCAGAATCAGGGACCAAGATCCGCACCTGCAGGGTCTCGGCGCCCGGCGCCCGCTGCGGCTCGGCCCGAGTGGTTCTGCGCGGTGCTCCGCGCGCCAGCCCGGTCACTCCGGTTCCCACTGCAGACTCGGGTCACACGGCTCCGCGCCCCAGCCTTTATTTACCCCGAGTCCTGGCCCCTGCCGCCTAGCCCAAGTGCTGGAGTCCCGTGCCCGCCTCCCGGCAGGCGGGCAAACTTGGCTCACCCTGAGCGGCGGTGAGCACGGGCAAGCAACCAGCCGGGCCCTGCAGGGAAACGCGGGGCCGCGGGCGCAAGGATCCCACTGGGGCGCAGAGAGACCGGTTGGAGGCGGAGGCGGCGGCTTGGCACCCTCCCTACGACTGCTCCAAAGCTGCGCCCGCGTACCTGAGGCGGCCGGGGCCGAGGGGAAGACCAGGTGGCCGGAGTCGGCAGGCGGGAGGGAGCGCCCCGTGGTGGCGGCGGCGACCCGGCCCCGCGTCCTTCGGTCGGTCTCTCTGGCTGTCGGCGGGTCCCGGGCGCGCTGGAGGCTGTCGCGGCTCCAGCTCTCTGAGCCGCTGCTGCCCGCTGCTGTAGCACCGCGGCCGCGGCTGCCCTATTTCTGCCGCCGGGACCGGAGCCCGTGACGTCACCCTCCGGGCCCCGCCTGCCCAATCGCCGCCACCTGTGCGCGCGGCCCGCCCGCCGCTCAGACCCGCGCGGGGCCCGTGGCAGGTGCGCGGAGCAGCCGGGCGCGCACTCAGGGCGGGAGGACGCCCGGCGCTCCGGGGCGATCTCTGCAGTCGCAGAGGGATGGGGTGCGCTCCCGGCCCTGGCTCTGTGGATCCCTGCAGGCAACGAGCCCTCCCGCCGCCCAGCACACCCCTCCTCTCCTCTTCTCTGGCTCTTTTCCGGGCGGGGTTCCCGAAGGCTGTGCTCTCTCGAGATGCGCGGCTGGTCTTAATCAGCTGGCGTAGCTGGTACAGCTCAGGCGGGCCAGTACACCGCACCGAGAACTGTCCCTGGAGGCAAAGTCAAATGACACTCCCCCTCGCTGGGTACGGACAACCGGCGAAAGAGCGAAGTTTTTCTCTCTTCTGAATCTGCCTTCTATCACTGCAGAATCTTAACGAAACCACGCGCATGCAGAGGCAGTCCCAGGTGACATTGATTTTGTCCAGCCAGGCCAAGCTCTGACCAGGTCCTTTTATCTCCAAAACTTAGATCCAGACATGAGGCCCAGACCTGGCCCCCAAGCCTGGGGCTCCCAAACCTTTCTGGATCCCTCCTTAACATCTACAGCTTTGGGAAACCACAACCCAGTGATCATTTTGTTTTCATTAAATTGCCCTAAAGATCCGTCTTGGTGTCCAAATAAATTGGAAACAACTTTATAACAACCAGCCCCACCCCTCAAATGGTTACACGGTGGCTCCAGTGTGGCAGGTCCCAGGGGGAGGGAGGGGGGCCCCCCCCGACTGCTCCAAAGCTGCGCCCGCGTACCTGAGGCGGCCGGGGCCGAGGGGAAGACCAGGTGGCCGGAGTCGGCAGGCGGGAGGGAGCGCCCCGTGGTGGCGGCGGCGACCCGGCCCCGCGTCCTTCGGTCGGTCTCTCTGGCTGTCGGCGGGTCCCGGGCGCGCTGGAGGCTGTCGCGGCTCCAGCTCTCTGAGCCGCTGCTGCCCGCTGCTGTAGCACCGCGGCCGCGGCTGCCCTATTTCTGCCGCCGGGACCGGAGCCCGTGACGTCACCCTCCGGGCCCCGCCTGCCCAATCGCCGCCACCTGTGCGCGCGGCCCGCCCGCCGCTCAGACCCGCGCGGGGCCCGTGGCAGGTGCGCGGAGCAGCCGGGCGCGCACTCAGGGCGGGAGGACGCCCGGCGCTCCGGGGCGATCTCTGCAGTCGCAGAGGGATGGGGTGCGCTCCCGGCCCTGGCTCTGTGGATCCCTGCAGGCAACGAGCCCTCCCGCCGCCCAGCACACCCCTCCTCTCCTCTTCTCTGGCTCTTTTCCGGGCGGGGTTCCCGAAGGCTGTGCTCTCTCGAGATGCGCGGCTGGTCTTAATCAGCTGGCGTAGCTGGTACAGCTCAGGCGGGCCAGTACACCGCACCGAGAACTGTCCCTGGAGGCAAAGTCAAATGACACTCCCCCTCGCTGGGTACGGACAACCGGCGAAAGAGCGAAGTTTTTCTCTCTTCTGAATCTGCCTTCTATCACTGCAGAATCTTAACGAAACCACGCGCATGCAGAGGCAGTCCCAGGTGACATTGATTTTGTCCAGCCAGGCCAAGCTCTGACCAGGTCCTTTTATCTCCAAAACTTAGATCCAGACATGAGGCCCAGACCTGGCCCCCAAGCCTGGGGCTCCCAAACCTTTCTGGATCCCTCCTTAACATCTACAGCTTTGGGAAACCACAACCCAGTGATCATTTTGTTTTCATTAAATTGCCCTAAAGATCCGTCTTGGTGTCCAAATAAATTGGAAACAACTTTATAACAACCAGCCCCACCCCTCAAATGGTTACACGGTGGCTCCAGTGTGGCATCAGACTAAGGAGGGAGACTCCAGCCAGGGGAGTCTGGTGGTAACTGACAAGCAGGAGCCTTGGGGGGAAGGGGCCTCCTGCTCTAGCTGTGTGGGCACTGGGTAGCCCCCTCGCTTGTGGGAAACACATGTCTTGTCCATTCCCCCGCGATCTTTCCTGACCTAGTGAAAGATCACTAGGAGGGGCAGAGGAGCTTTTCCAAGGTAAAAAATTAGGTAAATATCAGGAGAAGGGGAAGAATAATAGGAAACGGACATGGAAGAGGAGCTTGTAGATTTGTCTGCTCCTTTTACAGGGGCCTGTGTCCACCAGGCATTGTAGGCGATGCTGGGCAGACAGCAGTGGATGGGCCAGCATGGCCCCTGCCCTTACCCAGGTTTTCTTCTGGGATACAGCCCTTCTCTACCACACCACTCAGCTTGTAACCCAGAGCCAGTCATATTTCTGCTATTGGTATGTTTCCCCATCTGTAAAACGAGGACTTGAAGGAAACCTGGGTGACTTCCAGGTTGCATTCTGCCGTGATTTCTCCTATGGATACCATGATTTGTGCTCAGAAGCATAAAGGCTACTCCATGTTCCGTGCCCCTGGCCTTGGCAAGCCTGATGCTGTCTCAGAATTGGCCATGAATCTTTGCCAAGGCCACCCATGACTGAACCTTCAAGGCTGGCTTGAGGCCAGATTCTCTGCAGCTAAATCAGGAAAGGGGTGGCACTTCCCATCTGGGGAAAAAGAAAATGAAGACTGCATGTAAAAGGAGGCAGGGAAGTGTGGAAACATGCTGAGCCTCCCTCTGATGCTTAATTCTAAGTCAGTGGTCAAGATGGAGCCCCACAGACTGGAGGCTGGGTTCAGCGACCTTCCCAGACTTAGGGGTGTTTGGAAAAGCCAGTTTCTGTTCTCATCTCTGAGCACAAAGTCCCTGAGTCAGCCTTGTGACCCTATTTCATAACCAAGGCAGACCTTGGCGGTGGCGGGTGTTTTTAAATAACAAACGGTCATATGTAAGTCGGGGTGTGTAGATCGACCAAGATCAGCAATAGTTCCCTCTAACGCACGGACTTGACTCCCGTAAACTTCCTCCACTTCCCACAGAAGGGGGGATTGTAGCTGCTGCAGATCAGATGTTCGGAATATCCCTTAGAGATAATGCTAACATCTGAAGTGAGCTATTGTGACTACTGTGCATAAAATAAGACTGGAATTAAAAGTCACCTTGGAATAAAAAAAGGTGAAGTGTGAATGACGAAATAAAACAAGCCTTCAGGGAGGCGGCATCGGATGCCCGCAGACCTTGACACTTCTTTGAATTGCTCTGTGGTTTCACCTCTCAGGGCAATTCTCGGTTTAATAATTCTCCCCAATTTGGAAAATGGGCTAGATTTTATACAGAGAATTTCAGAATTTGCCTTGTTTCAGGACTTGCAAGCCTACTGATGATTCTCAGTAGCCAACTGTGATGCTTAAATTTTGAAATCATACAATTCAATAAGTTTGAAAGGAGAACATTAAAGGGCAACATAAATTCAGATTACTCCCCAGGTAGACCCAGAGATGCACAAAAGAAAGACTTCAGTGTAATTGTACATGATCAAGAAGTTGAAAATTCCCCAATATGTATTAGGGATTTTACTTTACCAGTTTTAAAACTTTCTCTATTTCTAATCTTGTCAAAACCACACCCATATGACCAAACACTGCTGCCAAATACTAGTGTCTCCTACAGGTCACTTCAGGTTGCAGCTGCTCATCAGATACCCAGAGAGGACACACAGCTGTGGGGATCAGAAGGATCAGATTCTACCCAAAGTTACCCTGTCCCTATCTTTGATCAGGTTCACCTTGGGCGAATCAGATAGTGCTTGGAAATACCTGTTTGAAGCCAGACCAGGAGGTCACAATAGAAAGTGAAAATAGGCAGGGAGCAGTCTTTCTTGCCTTGTGTAATTTAACAGTCTGCTGCCTTCCCAGAAATGTCTTAGTAAATCTTCAGACCAAAGTATGTAGTTGATGGAAGCAGCAGTCTGGTTCTTAGGAGAGCCCTGGTCAGAGAGTGAACAAGACTGGCTCCCTGGCCTGCCTCTGTCCCTCTCTGGCTGTGCACATTTGGATGAAAGCCACCTTTCCTCAGCTTCTTTCCCCATCTCCTAAGAAGGGGTTGGAAGAAGGTGGAGGGGGAGGCAGTCATACTTAATGAACTTCTGAGGCCATTTTCAATTCTGCGAGTCAGTGCATCTATTTTACTAGAACTGAGGGCTACTCTGATCTAAAGCTATGGTGTGGAAGGTTTCCCTTATGTCTCATATTCAATATTGATTTCTTAACTGAAGATTCATTGTCATCTAGAAATTAAGGCAACAGAGGCACCCAATCCAAAATCTTAAACCTAAAATCACACTCCGAAATAATCAATTTAAGCTCTGATTTGGGCCGTAAAGGAGTCAGCATGGAGATAAGGTATTTGTTTAAGAGAGAACTGATTTGGGAAATTTATCAAGGTAACAAAGGATTGTTGTAGGGTCAGAATTTTAATTAAGAAGGTGGAATGAGGGGCTTCCCAGGTAGCTCGGTGGTAAAAAGTTTGCTTGCCAACGCAGGAGACATGAGTTTGATCCCTGATCTGGGAAGATCCCACATGCTGCGGAGCAACTAAGCCTGTGAGCCACAACTGTTGAACCTGCACTCTAGAGGCTTGGAGCAGCAACTCCTGAAGCCCATGTACCCTAGAGCTCGAGTTCCACAAGAGAAGTCACTGCAACAAGAAGCCTGCTCACCTCAACTAGAGAGTAGCCCCCACTCCCTGCAACTAGAGAAGAGCCTGTAGCAGCAGTGAAAACCCAGAATAGCCAAAAAAAAGATAAAAACAATTGAATTAATTTAGAAGGCCCTTCAGATTCTACCCAAAGTTACCCTGTCCCTATCTTTGATCAGGTTCACCTTGGGCGAATCAGATAGTGCTTGGAAATACCTGTTTGAAGCCAGACCAGGAGGTCACAATAGAAAGTGAAAATAGGCAGGGAGCAGTCTTTCTTGCCTTGTGTAATTTAACAGTCTGCTGCCTTCCCAGAAATGTCTTAGTAAATCTTCAGACCAAAGTATGTAGTTGATGGAAGCAGCAGTCTGGTTCTTAGGAGAGCCCTGGTCAGAGAGTGAACAAGACTGGCTCCCTGGCCTGCCTCTGTCCCTCTCTGGCTGTGCACATTTGGATGAAAGCCACCTTTCCTCAGCTTCTTTCCCCATCTCCTAAGAAGGGGTTGGAAGAAGGTGGAGGGGGAGGCAGTCATACTTAATGAACTTCTGAGGCCATTTTCAATTCTGCGAGTCAGTGCATCTATTTTACTAGAACTGAGGGCTACTCTGATCTAAAGCTATGGTGGGGAAAGGGTTTCCCTTATGTCTCATATTCAATATTGATTTCTTAACTGAAGATTCATTGTCATCTAGAAATTAAGGCAACAGAGGCACCCAATCCAAAATCTTAAACCTAAAATCACACTCCGAAATAATCAATTTAAGCTCTGATTTGGGCCGTAAAGGAGTCAGCATGGAGATAAGGTATTTGTTTAAGAGAGAACTGATTTGGGAAATTTATCAAGGTAACAAAGGATTGTTGTAGGGTCAGAATTTTAATTAAGAAGGTGGAATGAGGGGCTTCCCAGGTAGCTCGGTGGTAAAAAGTTTGCTTGCCAACGCAGGAGACATGAGTTTGATCCCTGATCTGGGAAGATCCCACATGCTGCGGAGCAACTAAGCCTGTGAGCCACAACTGTTGAACCTGCACTCTAGAGGCTTGGAGCAGCAACTCCTGAAGCCCATGTACCCTAGAGCTCGAGTTCCACAAGAGAAGTCACTGCAACAAGAAGCCTGCTCACCTCAACTAGAGAGTAGCCCCCACTCCCTGCAACTAGAGAAGAGCCTGTAGCAGCAGTGAAAACCCAGAATAGCCAAAAATAAATCAATTAATTAATTTAAAAAAAAGAAGGTGAGATAACTGAGAAGACACAGTGACGGAGAGGTAACTGTGATCAGGGTGAATAGAGGGATGAAAAACAAAACCCTTCACCATGGTACTATTCGAGAGATAAAAGTCCCACCCAACTCCCACGGTCCAGTTCGATGGCATAAGGGACCTAAGAAAGGATAATAGCAAGAGGAAGTCACGCTCAGCTACTCTCAGAATTCTGTGGGCACAAGGAGAATCTGGGATGATTCTGGCCAGGCCTCGAAGCCACAAAGCAGCACATGTGCTAGGAACAGAAACCGAAGGGAAAGAGACAACACAGCAGGAAAGCCACAGGAGGGGCCAGCCTCCTTTAATCACAAGGGATGTGTTGGTCAGGACCCCATTTTCCAGCTTCTGAGTGGAGGATGGTAAACACCTGACTATCTGAAACAGGGATCATCAACAAAGAGGAGCTCCTACTTAGGGAGATTTCATCCTTGTTAATATCTGCCTCATTCAAATGAAGATGCAGTACTATGGAAGGTCATCTTCCGTGTTATGAAGAGAACTATGCAGGACAAGGATGCATCACGTGGTGCTGGACTTTGTTTATACACACCTCATTTGTATACCACTCCATCTGAGCAGCCATGCTGACCTCTCTGCCCCATTCCTCACCAGAGCTTTGGCTACCTGCCTTGCTTCCTGGCCAGAGTCGATGGATCAACAGCTCTGTGCGACTTGCACAGTCTGGACCCAGGTCGCTCTGCTGCTGTTGCCAGCCGCTGAGATCAAGAAGCCGTGCATGTGGTGACAATGGACAAGGACATACTGGCCTCCATGCCAATTCATTGGTCAGACCTCACCCCTGTGGCTCTGGCTTCCCCACAGGCTACCTGGGGCGGGGCTACTCACTATATGACAGTCCACAGACACATGTCACTGCAGCCACAACTGTTGAAGCACTCTAGAGGCTTGGAGCAGCAACTCCTGAAGCCCATGTACCCTAGAGCTCGAGTTCCACAAGAGAAGTCACTGCAACAAGAAGCCTGCTCACCTCAACTAGAGAGTAGCCCCCACTCCCTGCAACTAGAGAAGAGCCTGTAGCAGCAGTGAAAACCCAGAATAGCCAAAAATAAATCAATTAATTAATTTAAAAAAAAGAAGGTGAGATAACTGAGAAGACACAGTGACGGAGAGGTAACTGTGATCAGGGTGAATAGAGGGATGAAAAACAAAACCCTTCACCATGGTACTATTCGAGAGATAAAAGTCCCACCCAACTCCCACGGTCCAGTTCGATGGCATAAGGGACCTAAGAAAGGATAATAGCAAGAGGAAGTCACGCTCAGCTACTCTCAGAATTCTGTGGGCACAAGGAGAATCTGGGATGATTCTGGCCAGGCCTCGAAGCCACAAAGCAGCACATGTGCTAGGAACAGAAACCGAAGGGAAAGAGACAACACAGCAGGAAAGCCACAGGAGGGGCCAGCCTCCTTTAATCACAAGGGATGTGTTGGTCAGGACCCCATTTTCCAGCTTCTGAGTGGAGGATGGTAAACACCTGACTATCTGAAACAGGGATCATCAACAAAGAGGAGCTCCTACTTAGGGAGATTTCATCCTTGTTAATATCTGCCTCATTCAAATGAAGATGCAGTACTATGGAAGGTCATCTTCCGTGTTATGAAGAGAACTATGCAGGACAAGGATGCATCACGTGGTGCTGGACTTTGTTTATACACACCTCATTTGTATACCACTCCATCTGAGCAGCCATGCTGACCTCTCTGCCCCATTCCTCACCAGAGCTTTGGCTACCTGCCTTGCTTCCTGGCCAGAGTCGATGGATCAACAGCTCTGTGCGACTTGCACAGTCTGGACCCAGGTCGCTCTGCTGCTGTTGCCAGCCGCTGAGATCAAGAAGCCGTGCATGTGGTGACAATGGACAAGGACATACTGGCCTCCATGCCAATTCATTGGTCAGACCTCACCCCTGTGGCTCTGGCTTCCCCACAGGCTACCTGGGGCGGGGGGCTACTCACTATATGACAGAGATCGGGGCGGGCAGGGGGAGCTCCTGCCTCAGAGGTGGACCTGGCCAGTGGGCGATGCGGTGCAGGAGGGAGTGGGCAGATCAGTTCTCTGTTCCTTCCTGGATACCTGGATAGTCTGTACAGACACACAGAGAGCTCTATGCCCCAGCCCCAGACACCCCTGCAGACCAAGCCCTCAGCTACACTGATTACAAAGCTGGACCATAGTCAGTATTTACTCTTTCTTCTTCTTTGTTCCTACTTCCCTGAGACTGTATTTCCCCTCAGTCAAGAGTCAGCACATGAGCTTGTGCCTCAGGCTGTTATCTAGACCAGCGGGCCCCAAGCTTTTTGGCCTCAGGGACCCATTGCGTGGAAAACAATTTTTCCACAGACCACGAGGGAGCGATGGTTTCAGGATGATTTAAGCACATTACACTTACTGTGCACTTTATTTCTATTATTATTACATCAGCTCCACCTCAGATCAGCAGGCATTAGATCTCAGAGATTGGAGACCCCTGTTGTAGACAATCCAGGCTGAGAGAAGGAGAAACTGTGGTAACTGTTGGTAAGAGGGCAGCTGACAAAGTTCTCTCTGAGGAGGTGCTTAGCACACAGACATGAAGAAATGAAAGGGCAGGATGTGGGACGATCTAGTGGGGAGAGCATTCAGGCACAATAGGCACAAAAATGTGAGGCAGGGTCTGGCTTGACATGACTCAGGCCAGTGCAACAAAGAAGAGGGATCTACGAAGACATGTAGGACAAGGATGCATCACGTGGTGCTGGACTTTGTTTATACACACCTCATTTGTATACCACTCCATCTGAGCAGCCATGCTGACCTCTCTGCCCCATTCCTCACCAGAGCTTTGGCTACCTGCCTTGCTTCCTGGCCAGAGTCGATGGATCAACAGCTCTGTGCGACTTGCACAGTCTGGACCCAGGTCGCTCTGCTGCTGTTGCCAGCCGCTGAGATCAAGAAGCCGTGCATGTGGTGACAATGGACAAGGACATACTGGCCTCCATGCCAATTCATTGGTCAGACCTCACCCCTGTGGCTCTGGCTTCCCCACAGGCTACCTGGGGCGGGGGGCTACTCACTATATGACAGAGATCGGGGCGGGCAGGGGGAGCTCCTGCCTCAGAGGTGGACCTGGCCAGTGGGCGATGCGGTGCAGGAGGGAGTGGGCAGATCAGTTCTCTGTTCCTTCCCTGGATACCTGGATAGTCTGTACAGACACACAGAGAGCTCTATGCCCCAGCCCCAGACACCCCTGCAGACCAAGCCCTCAGCTACACTGATTACAAAGCTGGACCATAGTCAGTATTTACTCTTTCTTCTTCTTTGTTCCTACTTCCCTGAGACTGTATTTCCCCTCAGTCAAGAGTCAGCACATGAGCTTGTGCCTCAGGCTGTTATCTAGACCAGCGGGCCCCAAGCTTTTTGGCCTCAGGGACCCATTGCGTGGAAAACAATTTTTCCACAGACCACGAGGGAGCGATGGTTTCAGGATGATTTAAGCACATTACACTTACTGTGCACTTTATTTCTATTATTATTACATCAGCTCCACCTCAGATCAGCAGGCATTAGATCTCAGAGATTGGAGACCCCTGTTGTAGACAATCCAGGCTGAGAGAAGGAGAAACTGTGGTAACTGTTGGTAAGAGGGCAGCTGACAAAGTTCTCTCTGAGGAGGTGCTTAGCACACAGACATGAAGAAATGAAAGGGCAGGATGTGGGACGATCTAGTGGGGAGAGCATTCAGGCACAATAGGCACAAAAAAAATGTGAGGCAGGGTCTGGCTTGACATGACTCAGGCCAGTGCAACAAAGAAGAGGGATCTAGGTCGAGCTGGTGAAGAAGGCAGAGAGTTAGGCAAGGACCAGACCACATGGGCACTCTATGCTGTAATGAAAAAGGATTTAAGATCTGATTTTGGGTGTAATGGAAGTCATGCGAGGGTTTTGAGCAGGACAATGACATGATGGAGTATATGTTTTTTACAGGTCCCTCTGGATGCTGTATGGAGAGTAGATGGGGAGAGGGGACAGTGCCTGGTGGAAAGAATGAAGGCAGGAAAACAACTGTCCGACTGTTGAGAAGTCCAGGGTCCTGTCGGTTCACTACCATCGTCACTGCCTCATACCAGCATCGAACCTTCACTGACTGCTAACTGTGGATTGGGCACAAGACCTGATCCTACATATGTAGTGTTTTACCTAATTCTTGCAACAATTCCATAAGGTCCCCAGTTTATAAGTTAAGCTTAGAGAAGCCACCCAACTTCTCCCAGGCAAGCTGTCTGGCCAATGGCAGAGCTTGAATGTGACTCCGAGCCTGCCTTCACCATCATGACCTGGTTCTGCGTCAGCAGCACAGGGTGTCTTAAGTACTTGGCAGTCGATCTAGAGCTCACCAGTTATGTTCTACAGATCAGTGTTTGGGAAGCCTTTCATGCTGAACCTATGGGTATGTTCACTGAATTGTCCTCACCGTGAACCCCTGTCCTATCAGAACCAAACCCACAGTCTTTCTCTCATCTCTGCCTGTGGAATATCAGTTGTATTCAGCATGGTCTAAGTCAGCCATGGAGCTCCCTCTCTCCCTGCTGGGAACCGGCCAAGTGGGTTGGGGGGCAGGGGTTCAGTGCTAGCCAAGGAGAGGTGAGAGAAAGAGAAACTGTGGTAACTGTTGGTAAGAGGGCAGCTGACAAAGTTCTCTCTGAGGAGGTGCTTAGCACACAGACATGAAGAAATGAAAGGGCAGGATGTGGGACGATCTAGTGGGGAGAGCATTCAGGCACAATAGGCACAAAAAAAATGTGAGGCAGGGTCTGGCTTGACATGACTCAGGCCAGTGCAACAAAGAAGAGGGATCTAGGTCGAGCTGGTGAAGAAGGCAGAGAGTTAGGCAAGGACCAGACCACATGGGCACTCTATGCTGTAATGAAAAAGGATTTAAGATCTGATTTTGGGTGTAATGGAAGTCATGCGAGGGTTTTGAGCAGGACAATGACATGATGGAGTATATGTTTTTTACAGGTCCCTCTGGATGCTGTATGGAGAGTAGATGGGGAGAGGGGACAGTGCCTGGTGGAAAGAATGAAGGCAGGAAAACAACTGTCCGACTGTTGAGAAGTCCAGGGTCCTGTCGGTTCACTACCATCGTCACTGCCTCATACCAGCATCGAACCTTCACTGACTGCTAACTGTGGATTGGGCACAAGACCTGATCCTACATATGTAGTGTTTTACCTAATTCTTGCAACAATTCCATAAGGTCCCCAGTTTATAAGTTAAGCTTAGAGAAGCCACCCAACTTCTCCCAGGCAAGCTGTCTGGCCAATGGCAGAGCTTGAATGTGACTCCGAGCCTGCCTTCACCATCATGACCTGGTTCTGCGTCAGCAGCACAGGGTGTCTTAAGTACTTGGCAGTCGATCTAGAGCTCACCAGTTATGTTCTACAGATCAGTGTTTGGGAAGCCTTTCATGCTGAACCTATGGGTATGTTCACTGAATTGTCCTCACCGTGAACCCCTGTCCTATCAGAACCAAACCCACAGTCTTTCTCTCATCTCTGCCTGTGGAATATCAGTTGTATTCAGCATGGTCTAAGTCAGCCATGGAGCTCCCTCTCTCCCTGCTGGGAACCGGCCAAGTGGGTTGGGGGGCAGGGGTTCAGTGCTAGCCAAGGAGAGGTGAGAGAAAGTCAGCTGGGTAGATGGTGAGATGCAGAGGAGACCGTACCACTTTTCTTTCTCAATGCCCTCATCACCTTTGGGGTCTCCTAGACCCATGGTCACCATCCTGTGACCCTGAAAGCAGCTGAGTGGACCATGCATGGGGGCAGAACAGGGGAAGGAACCTAGGACCTTCATGTACTGCTGAAATGAGCTGCTAAAATAACCAACTCTGAAGCTGCCCTGCATCCTAGATTTCTATTTTCCTTATGACTAAAACTCATTGAGTTGGATTTTCTGTTACCTACAGTAGAAAACATACCAAATGAGAAAGAAGCTAAAATGTAAATAAAACATTGATTGGATTGGCTCTAGACACTCACCATGGGATATGCATGCGTGTGTCTTCAGCAGGGTCTGACTCTTTTGTGATCCCGTGGATGGTAGCCCACCAGGCTCCTCTGTCCATGGAACTCTCCAGGCAAGAATACTGGAGTGGGTGGCCACTTCCTACTCCAGGGGATCTTCCTGACCCAGGGATTGAACCCACATCTCTGGCATCTCCTACAGTGGCAGATGGATTCTTTCCCACTGCACCACCTGGGAAGCTCACCGTGGGATATGGGTGTCTATTCATATTCTCATCAACCTACTTACTTTGTCCAAGAACCCCAGGCTAGTAAAAGGCTGATGTCTCCTGACCCCAATTCAAAGCTCACACATATAGTAATTTTCAGTTATGGAGAGAATATTATTAACCAGGACCCTCATTTCCTAATTGCCCTAGATAAGTGCCAGTGGGCACCTAACCACTGATGTGTTCAGGATACTTTAAAGCTGACAAGTGCATGCCCACCACCATGCTGCCAGCCACACTTGCAAGAACCCCATTTTCTAGTGGAACCCCCGGGGGATTCATGCTGAACCTATGGGTATGTTCACTGAATTGTCCTCACCGTGAACCCCTGTCCTATCAGAACCAAACCCACAGTCTTTCTCTCATCTCTGCCTGTGGAATATCAGTTGTATTCAGCATGGTCTAAGTCAGCCATGGAGCTCCCTCTCTCCCTGCTGGGAACCGGCCAAGTGGGTTGGGGGGCAGGGGTTCAGTGCTAGCCAAGGAGAGGTGAGAGAAAGTCAGCTGGGTAGATGGTGAGATGCAGAGGAGACCGTACCACTTTTCTTTCTCAATGCCCTCATCACCTTTGGGGTCTCCTAGACCCATGGTCACCATCCTGTGACCCTGAAAGCAGCTGAGTGGACCATGCATGGGGGCAGAACAGGGGAAGGAACCTAGGACCTTCATGTACTGCTGAAATGAGCTGCTAAAATAACCAACTCTGAAGCTGCCCTGCATCCTAGATTTCTATTTTCCTTATGACTAAAACTCATTGAGTTGGATTTTCTGTTACCTACAGTAGA
This sequence comes from Tragulus kanchil, assembly GCA_022376925.1. Lineage (NCBI taxonomy): Eukaryota > Metazoa > Chordata > Mammalia > Artiodactyla > Tragulidae > Tragulus > Tragulus kanchil. The sequence continues at coordinate 45,797,695 of JAIOJX010000029.1, read as the reverse complement.
AAACATACCAAATGAGAAAGAAGCTAAAATGTAAATAAAACATTGATTGGATTGGCTCTAGACACTCACCATGGGATATGCATGCGTGTGTCTTCAGCAGGGTCTGACTCTTTTGTGATCCCGTGGATGGTAGCCCACCAGGCTCCTCTGTCCATGGAACTCTCCAGGCAAGAATACTGGAGTGGGTGGCCACTTCCTACTCCAGGGGATCTTCCTGACCCAGGGATTGAACCCACATCTCTGGCATCTCCTACAGTGGCAGATGGATTCTTTCCCACTGCACCACCTGGGAAGCTCACCGTGGGATATGGGTGTCTATTCATATTCTCATCAACCTACTTACTTTGTCCAAGAACCCCAGGCTAGTAAAAGGCTGATGTCTCCTGACCCCAATTCAAAGCTCACACATATAGTAATTTTCAGTTATGGAGAGAATATTATTAACCAGGACCCTCATTTCCTAATTGCCCTAGATAAGTGCCAGTGGGCACCTAACCACTGATGTGTTCAGGATACTTTAAAGCTGACAAGTGCATGCCCACCCACCATGCTGCCAGCCACAGGTGACTTGCAAATGAATCTCACTACAACCATCTTCAAATGATTTTAAACTGATTTTTCCAGTTGTCTGTGGTATGTGACAAATAAGTGACTTTAACTTCCAAATTATTTGAGTATCAATATTAAGTACTGTATGCTACAGTTTTAATGCATTCATAATAATATTTATAGCATAGTCATTACAGATACCGCTTTGTATCATTTAACAACAAATGAATGGCTAACTCTTTTTAAATTATATAAGACAAAGCATAATGTTCTAAGTTATACTGAATAAATATATTAAACAGTGATACATCAGATCTGGTTTGGAGATTGTCGGCATACTAATACTTTGAGACTGAACTCCATGACACAGCACCGTGTACAGGCAAAAGCAGTTTTCCAAGAATTTATGTCTGAAATTATGGAATTTTATGCTAAAAACACTATGGGTTTATTTTTATCATTTCTATGTTTTGTTTATAAATGACAAGAGGGGACAGATTTCAGGCCGCTATTTGCAAGCACTCTGCAAATAGCTCATTGTGGGTGTGGGCAGACCCTTTATTCTCAATAAATGAAAAGCCAAATTGGGTATAATTGTTACTCTATTTTCTCTCCTTCACACTGTTTTTGAAGTACCAAGGACATCTTGATGTTCTATATAAGGATTTTTTTTTTATCAGATGAATGCAATTTACAGATTGGGGAAGGTAATTTTGAAGTAGGATTATAGTTTTGCCATTTTTTGCTCTCAATTATCTTGTGTTTTCCATAACTGGAGTGGGTGGTCCACTTCCTACTCCAGGGGATCTTCCTGACCCAGGGATTGAACCCACATCTCTGGCATCTCCTACAGTGGCAGATGGATTCTTTCCCACTGCACCACCTGGGAAGCTCACCGTGGGATATGGGTGTCTATTCATATTCTCATCAACCTACTTACTTTGTCCAAGAACCCCAGGCTAGTAAAAGGCTGATGTCTCCTGACCCCAATTCAAAGCTCACACATATAGTAATTTTCAGTTATGGAGAGAATATTATTAACCAGGACCCTCATTTCCTAATTGCCCTAGATAAGTGCCAGTGGGCACCTAACCACTGATGTGTTCAGGATACTTTAAAGCTGACAAGTGCATGCCCACCCACCATGCTGCCAGCCACAGGTGACTTGCAAATGAATCTCACTACAACCATCTTCAAATGATTTTAAACTGATTTTTCCAGTTGTCTGTGGTATGTGACAAATAAGTGACTTTAACTTCCAAATTATTTGAGTATCAATATTAAGTACTGTATGCTACAGTTTTAATGCATTCATAATAATATTTATAGCATAGTCATTACAGATACCTGCTTTGTATCATTTAACAACAAATGCATGGCTAACTCTTTTTAAATTATATAAGACAAAGCATAATGTTCTAAGTTATACTGAATAAATATATTAAACAGTGATACATCAGATCTGGTTTGGAGATTGTCGGCATACTAATACTTTGAGACTGAACTCCATGACACAGCACCGTGTACAGGCAAAAGCAGTTTTCCAAGAATTTATGTCTGAAATTATGGAATTTTATGCTAAAAACACTATGGGTTTATTTTTATCATTTCTATGTTTTGTTTATAAATGACAAGAGGGGACAGATTTCAGGCCGCTATTTGCAAGCACTCTGCAAATAGCTCATTGTGGGTGTGGGCAGACCCTTTATTCTCAATAAATGAAAAGCCAAATTGGGTATAATTGTTACTCTATTTTCTCTCCTTCACACTGTTTTTGAAGTACCAAGGACATCTTGATGTTCTATATAAGGATTTTTTTTTTATCAGATGAATGCAATTTACAGATTGGGGAAGGTAATTTTGAAGTAGGATTATAGTTTTGCCATTTTTTGCTCTCAATTATCTTGTGTTTCATCATCAGGTTCCTTATGTTTCTAGTCTTTAAACACGATCTATTGTGGGCACAAATCAAACATATTTGACTAAGAAGAAAAACAACACAAAATGTAACAGTCTCGACCATCCTAGCAGTCAGTGCTGTTGAGCCAAGAGATAAACTGAGCGATGGAAAAGTGAGTGTCCTCATCTGACCTTCCTCTAACCACTGTGTGTGCTCACTTGTTACACACCAACAAGCTGGCTGTCTTTGATTATAAATAGAAAAAACTAAATAATCTAGCACATTGTTTTTTTCATTAAACCTTTCATTTTTAAATAACTGGAGATTCACATACAGTTGTAAGAAATAATACACAGCAATCCTGTGTACACTTTACCTGGTTTCACCCAATGATACATCTTTGTCACATAGCACTTCTTTGTTACATATCCTGAAACACTATCATCCAATACCACAACCAGATGTTGATATTGTTGCTATCAAGATACAGAACCAGGCTTCCCTGGTGGTCCAGTGGGTAAAGAGTCTGCTTTGTAGTGCAAGGGGCGCCGGTTCAATCCCTGGCACAGGAAGATCCCACGTGCCGTGGAGCGGCTGGACCAGTGTTCTGATTGCAAGCCAGCGCTCTGGAGTGCGTGCACTCAGAGACAGTGCTCTGCTACAGGAGAGGCCACTGTAACGGGAGATTCACACAGGCCAGGGAATAAAGATGGATGAAAATAAATAAATAAAAAACCAATAAAAGAGGCCAAAATTAAAGGAAAAAAAAAGATACAGAACCTTCCCATCCCCACAAGGATCCCTCAAGTGGTCCTTTTATAGTCACACCTCCCTCTCTTCCTTCTGCTTCTCACTCTTCATCTCTGATCCCTGGCAACCACTATTCAGTCTTCATTTCTATAATTTTGTCACTTCAAGAATGTTACACAAAGAGAAGGGTACAATATTTAACCACTGGAATTGGCTTTGTTTAGTCAGCACCATTACCTTGAGATTCATTGAAGATTCACGTATCAGTAGTTGTTTCTCTGTATTACTGAGTAGCATTACAGGGATGGAAGTATCACAGTCGTTTAACCACCTGCTTGCTTCCACGTTTGGCTATTACAAGTCAAGTTGCTATTAACGTGTGTATATAGGTCTTTATATGAACATAAATTTTCATTTTTCTGAGATTAATGCCCATGAGTCCAATTGCTGGTTTGGCTGATACTTGCATGTTTAGCTTTTTAAGAAATGATCAAACTGTGTTCCAGAGTGACTCTAGCATGTTACAACAACGCATGAATGATTCTGTTTCTCGACCTGCATTTGCTGGTGTTGCTATTTTTTATTTTAGTCATTCTGATAGGTATATAGTGATACCTCATTGTGGTTTGAATTTACATTTCCCTGTTGGCTAGTGATGTTGAACATCTTTTCATATGCTTAGTTGTCATCTGTGGATTTTCCTTGTTGAAATCTCTTTGGGCCATTTCCTAATTGGATTGCTTGAGGCTGTTTGTTTGTTTTTACTGTTTACTGAATATTAAGATTACTTTATACATTCTAAATATTAGTCTTTTATAGACATGTGGTTTGCGAATATATTTTTCTAGTCTCTAGTTTGCCTCTTCATCCTCTGCACAGAGTCTCCTGAAGAGCAAACCATTTTAATTTTGATACAGAGAGGCTTATCAATTTTTTCTTTTTACAGATTTTACTTTTGATATCAAGTCTATATCTCAGATGTCAAAGGTTTTTCTATGTTTTAAATAAATGTTTAATAGTTTTACATATAAGTCTGTCACCACTTTGAGTTAATTTTCATTCAAAGTCTGATACTTAGGTTGAGACTCTTTTTGTTTCCCCTAATATCAAATTGCCCCCACATCATTTATTGAAAAAGCTTCTCAAGGGTTTCTAAAAAGCCAAACCAATCTGGAAAAAGAAGATTGGAAGAAAAGCAAAGCCGGAGGAGTCACACTTCCCAATTTCAAAACTTACTACAAAACTACAATAATAAATAATGCAGTACTGGAAAAAAGATGGACATACAGATCAATGGAATAGAAGTGAGAGTCTAGAAACATATATCTGTGGCCAATTTATTTTAATTAAGGGAACCAAGACTATTTAACAAAGAACAGTCTCTTCAACAAGTGGCGCCAAGACAATTGGATATCCACATGTAAAAGAATGAATTTGGACCCCTATCTAACACCATGCAAATAAATTCACTCAAAACTGATCAATGGCCTAAATATATAAGCGAAAACCATAAACTTTAAGAAGAAAACATAGGGGTAAATCTTCATGACCTTGGATTTAGTGATGGATTCTTAGCTCTAACACCAAAAGCATGAGCAACAGAAGAAGAAAAAAAAGAAAGAAAAATTTGATTTAATCAAAATTTAAAACTTTTAGGAATCAAAGCACATTATCAAGAAGGTGAAAAGACAACCAATATAATAGGGAAAATATTTTTAAAGCATATATCTGATAAGCGCCTAACATAAGAAAAATATAAACAACCCTCACAACTCAACAACAGAAAAACAACTCAGAAAGACAAAGAACTTGAACAGACATTTCTCTAGAGAAGATACATAAACAGCCAAAGAGTACATGAACAGATGCTCAACATTCTTAGTCATTAGGGAAATACAAATCAAAATTAGATACTATTTTACGCCCACTGGCATGGCTCAAGGAGCTTGCAGGTTTATATGTCAGGCTCAGCACCCTTCACATTTCATGAATGCGATAGGCAGTAAGGGCTGCAGGAATTCAGCAGATGCGCCTCGGCCCTAAGTGGTCAGGAAGGCCATGCTGAGGGCTCCTTGAAGCAGAGAGGCTTATCAATTTTCTTTTGATTTTACTTTTGATATCAAGTCTATATCTCAGATGTCAAAGGTTTTTCTATGTTTTAAATAAATGTTTAATAGTTTTACATATAAGTCTGTCACCACTTTGAGTTAATTTTCATTCAAAGTCTGATACTTAGGTTGAGACTCTTTTTGTTTCCCCTAATATCAAATTGCCCCCACATCATTTATTGAAAAAGCTTCTCAAGGGTTTCTAAAAAGCCAAACCAATCTGGAAAAAGAAGATTGGAAGAAAAGCAAAGCCGGAGGAGTCACACTTCCCAATTTCAAAACTTACTACAAAACTACAATAATAAATAATGCAGTACTGGAAAAAAGATGGACATACAGATCAATGGAATAGAAGTGAGAGTCTAGAAACATATATCTGTGGCCAATTTATTTTAATTAAGGGAACCAAGACTATTTAACAAAGAACAGTCTCTTCAACAAGTGGCGCCAAGACAATTGGATATCCACATGTAAAAGAATGAATTTGGACCCCTATCTAACACCATGCAAATAAATTCACTCAAAACTGATCAATGGCCTAAATATATAAGCGAAAACCATAAACTTTAAGAAGAAAACATAGGGGTAAATCTTCATGACCTTGGATTTAGTGATGGATTCTTAGCTCTAACACCAAAAGCATGAGCAACAGAAGAAGAAAAAAAAGAAAGAAAAATTTGATTTAATCAAAATTTAAAACTTTTAGGAATCAAAGCACATTATCAAGAAGGTGAAAAGACAACCAATATAATAGGGAAAATATTTTTAAAGCATATATCTGATAAGCGCCTAACATAAGAAAAATATAAACAACCCTCACAACTCAACAACAGAAAAACAACTCAGAAAGACAAAGAACTTGAACAGACATTTCTCTAGAGAAGATACATAAACAGCCAAAGAGTACATGAACAGATGCTCAACATTCTTAGTCATTAGGGAAATACAAATCAAAATTAGATACTATTTTACGCCCACTGGCATGGCTCAAGGAGCTTGCAGGTTTATATGTCAGGCTCAGCACCCTTCACATTTCATGAATGCGATAGGCAGTAAGGGCTGCAGGAATTCAGCAGATGCGCCTCGGCCCTAAGTGGTCAGGAAGGCCATGCTGAGGGCTCCTTAAAGACCCAAGCAGAATCACGTGCATTCCTAAACCACCAGTGTCTGGCACAAGGCCTGGCTCTCAGCGCACACCCGATAAAGGTTTTCTGAACTGAGGATGACTGAAACAACCTGACTCTTCCACCTGAGGGCCGTGCAACTTGAGACAAGGCCCCAAGCCACTCTGTGCCTTGATTTCCTTTTTGACAAAGAGGGAATAATAACACAACCTACCACTCAGGGCTGCTCTGAGAATTCAAAGAGTTCATATGGACCCAGCACTCATTTAGGAAGGACTAAGTGCTACGTAAATATTTGCTCTTATTATTATTATTATAGCTATGCATAAATGAACAGGGATCATTGGAGAAGACTTTAACAGATGGACTATGGGGCCAGGGGTGGACCTAGCACAAGCAAATGTGCAAAGGTAGGAATAAAAATTATTGTTACTATAGAATACCAACTGAACACTAGTGCTTAATTCCCTAACAGCCCCATGAGGCAAGTACGGTAATTATCCCTTTTATACACATGAGGACACAGGGGCTCAGAGAGGTTAAGTGACTTGCTAATAGTTACACAGTTCATAAGGTGTCTGGGATCTATGTTGTTTGTGTGGAAAAGAAAGGTACTAAGGTTGGGGGAAAAAAAGACAGATGGCAGCTGGATTGTGTCAGGGGAGTTTGGACTATATTCCGTTGATGAGCTGCAATGACAAGGTGAAAGTCAGGCTCTGGGACAATGAACCCATTCGTGATGTGACAAGACAGACTAGACTCGATGTTGTGTTTTCTCCAACTATAAGCTCGCCTCTCAGTGCTCAGTCCTGTGCTGGCACTTTTCTTGGAGACCACCTCAATAAGCTTTCATCCTTACCACACCCTCACAACTCAACAACAGAAAACAACTCAGAAAGACAAAGAACTTGAACAGACATTTCTCTAGAGAAGATACATAAACAGCCAAAGAGTACATGAACAGATGCTCAACATTCTTAGTCATTAGGGAAATACAAATCAAAATTAGATACTATTTTACGCCCACTGGCATGGCTCAAGGAGCTTGCAGGTTTATATGTCAGGCTCAGCACCCTTCACATTTCATGAATGCGATAGGCAGTAAGGGCTGCAGGAATTCAGCAGATGCGCCTCGGCCCTAAGTGGTCAGGAAGGCCATGCTGAGGGCTCCTTAAAGACCCAAGCAGAATCACGTGCATTCCTAAACCACCAGTGTCTGGCACAAGGCCTGGCTCTCAGCGCACACCCGATAAAGGTTTTCTGAACTGAGGATGACTGAAACAACCTGACTCTTCCACCTGAGGGCCGTGCAACTTGAGACAAGGCCCCAAGCCACTCTGTGCCTTGATTTCCTTTTTGACAAAGAGGGAATAATAACACAACCTACCACTCAGGGCTGCTCTGAGAATTCAAAGAGTTCATATGGACCCAGCACTCATTTAGGAAGGACTAAGTGCTACGTAAATATTTGCTCTTATTATTATTATTATAGCTATGCATAAATGAACAGGGATCATTGGAGAAGACTTTAACAGATGGACTATGGGGCCAGGGGTGGACCTAGCACAAGCAAATGTGCAAAGGTAGGAATAAAAATTATTGTTACTATAGAATACCAACTGAACACTAGTGCTTAATTCCCTAACAGCCCCATGAGGCAAGTACGGTAATTATCCCTTTTATACACATGAGGACACAGGGGCTCAGAGAGGTTAAGTGACTTGCTAATAGTTACACAGTTCATAAGGTGTCTGGGATCTATGTTGTTTGTGTGGAAAAGAAAGGTACTAAGGTTGGGGGAAAAAAAGACAGATGGCAGCTGGATTGTGTCAGGGGAGTTTGGACTATATTCCGTTGATGAGCTGCAATGACAAGGTGAAAGTCAGGCTCTGGGACAATGAACCCATTCGTGATGTGACAAGACAGACTAGACTCGATGTTGTGTTTTCTCCAACTATAAGCTCGCCTCTCAGTGCTCAGTCCTGTGCTGGCACTTTTTCTTGGAGACCACCTCAATAAGCTTTCATCCTTACCACACCACTGAAACAGCTCCTGTGAGGTCACCTCCAAGCTGCCACGTTCATTCATTCTCAGGCACTTTAGTGTGTCTGCCTCTTTGAGACCCCATGGACTGTAGCCCACCAGACTCCTCTGTCCATGGGATTCTCCAGGCAAGAATACTGGAGGGGGTTGCCATGCTCTTCTCCAGGGGATCTTCCCAACCCAGGGATCAAACCAGCATCTCTTATGCCTCCTGCATTGGCAGGCGGGTTCTTTACCTCTGGCGCCACCTATATCCAATGGCAAATTATCAGTCCTCATCTTACTTGACTTACTTACTCACTCAACAATGGCTTGTTGAGCATCTGCTCTGTGCCAAGTCCTAGTTTAGGAGCTGGACATTAAACATAGAAAAATGCAGCAAAAGGTCCTTGTGCTCAAGAACTTGCAGTCTAGTGATCAGCAGAACTGGACACAGCCCGTCATCCATTTGCCTTAGCAATACTGCCTCCACTCCATTTCTAGAATGTCACTCTGGGTTTCTCTGTCCCACCCATTCCCACCTCACCCCCACCACTGGGGAAATTCCTGCTTGATCTGCTATGCTGGTTTCTATTTGTGTCTCCTCCCTCAAAATGCTGAGGTGCTCTGGGTCCTAGTCCTGGCATCTCTGTTCTTCAAAAGCCTTTACTTCCTGTGTTCAGGAGTTCTTCCAGTGCATGGCTTTCCTTACTTGCACAAGATGCCAACTCTGAAACTCATGTCTTTAGCCTGGACCATCCTCCTGAACTCCGGGCTCCTGTATCACCCACCATGAGCGCCTCCCCTCGAATAGCAGAGGGGTATCTCAAATTTAATAGGTTCAAATTCGATTCCTGACTTCTTTTCTCAAAGTTGCTCCACTCCATCTTCCTCAGATCTGATCATGGCAGCACCATCTTCTCAGGTGCTCAGCCCAAACCCTTGGAGTCATCCATGACTCTTCTCTACCTCTCACATCCCAATCCAATCCATCAGCAAATCTTTTTTTTAAATTATTTTTAAATTAGTTTTTATTGGCTGATAGTTGCCATGTTGTGTTAGGTGTGTTAGTTTCTTCTGTACAACAAAGTGCTATATATATACATATACACTTTTTTGGCATTTTCTTCCCACTGAGGTCACCACAGATCACTGAGTAACATTCCCTGTGCTATACAGTAGGTTCTCATTAGTTATCTGTTTCACTCACAATAGCTAATATATGTCAATCTCAATCTCCCAGTTCATCCTGTCTTCCTTCCCCCTTTTATATTCATACATTTGTTCTCTACATCTGTATCTCTATTTCTACTTTGCAAATAAGTTCATCTGTACCATTTTTCTAGATTCCACATAAAAATGATATTATATGATATTTGTTTTTCTCTGACTTCACTCTGTATGACAGTCTCTAGGTCCACCCACATCTCTGTAAATGGCACAGTTTTGTTTCTTTTTATGGCTGAGTAATATTCCATATTCCATTGTGTGTGTGTGTGTGTGTACACACACCTCATCTTTATCCATTTCTCTGTTGGACATTTAGGTCATTTCCATGTCCTGGTTATAAATAGTGCTGCAGTAAACACTGGGGTGCATGCATCTTTTTGAATTATCATTTGCTCTGGGTATAAACCCAGGAATAGGGTTGCTGAGTCATATGGTAGTTCTAGTTTCAGTTTTTTAAGAAACCTCCATACTGTTCTCCACAGTGGCTGTATCAATTCACATTTCCACTAATAGTACAAGAGGGTTCCTTTTTCTCTACACCCTCTCCAGCATTTATTGTTTGTAGATTTTTTTTTACATTAGCCATTCTGACTGGTGTGATACCTCACTGTAATTTTGATTTGCATTTCTCTGATAATATGTGATGTTAAGAATCTTTTCCTGTTGGTGATCTTTATGTTTTCTTCAGAAAGATATCTGTATAGGTCTTCCACCCATTTTTTGATTGGGTTATTTGGTTTTTGTCGTCGCTGTTGTTGTTGAGCTGCATGAACTGTTTGTATATTTTGGAGCTTAATCCCATGTCAGTTACTGTTTTTGCAAATATCTTCTCCCATTCTGAGGGTTTTTTTTAATCTTGTTTATAGTTTCCTTTGCTGTGCAGATGCTTTTAAGTTTAATTAGGTCCCATTTGTTTATTTTTGTTTGTATAGATCAATGGAACAGGACAGAAAGCCCAGAGATAAACCCACTGACCTATGGCTACCTAATCTATGGCAAAGGAGGCAAGAATATAAAGGAGAAAAGACAATCTCTTCAGTAAGTGATGCTGGCAAACCTGGATTGCATTACCGACGATTCCTGTGCTATACAGTAGGTTCTCATTAGTTATCTGTTTCACTCACAATAGCTAATATATGTCAATCTCAATCTCCCAGTTCATCCTGTCTTCCTTCCCCCTTTTATATTCATACATTTGTTCTCTACATCTGTATCTCTATTTCTACTTTGCAAATAAGTTCATCTGTACCATTTTTCTAGATTCCACATAAAAATGATATTATATGATATTTGTTTTTCTCTGACTTCACTCTGTATGACAGTCTCTAGGTCCACCCACATCTCTGTAAATGGCACAGTTTTGTTTCTTTTTATGGCTGAGTAATATTCCATATTCCATTGTGTGTGTGTGTGTGTACACACACCTCATCTTTATCCATTTCTCTGTTGGACATTTAGGTCATTTCCATGTCCTGGTTATAAATAGTGCTGCAGTAAACACTGGGGTGCATGCATCTTTTTGAATTATCATTTGCTCTGGGTATAAACCCAGGAATAGGGTTGCTGAGTCATATGGTAGTTCTAGTTTCAGTTTTTTAAGAAACCTCCATACTGTTCTCCACAGTGGCTGTATCAATTCACATTTCCACTAATAGTACAAGAGGGTTCCTTTTTCTCTACACCCTCTCCAGCATTTATTGTTTGTAGATTTTTTTTTACATTAGCCATTCTGACTGGTGTGATACCTCACTGTAATTTTGATTTGCATTTCTCTGATAATATGTGATGTTAAGAATCTTTTCCTGTTGGTGATCTTTATGTTTTCTTCAGAAAGATATCTGTATAGGTCTTCCACCCATTTTTTGATTGGGTTATTTGGTTTTTGTCGTCGCTGTTGTTGTTGAGCTGCATGAACTGTTTGTATATTTTGGAGCTTAATCCCATGTCAGTTACTGTTTTTGCAAATATCTTCTCCCATTCTGAGGGTTTTTTTTAATCTTGTTTATAGTTTCCTTTGCTGTGCAGATGCTTTTAAGTTTAATTAGGTCCCATTTGTTTATTTTTGTTTGTATAGATCAATGGAACAGGACAGAAAGCCCAGAGATAAACCCACTGACCTATGGCTACCTAATCTATGGCAAAGGAGGCAAGAATATATAAAGGAGAAAAGACAATCTCTTCAGTAAGTGATGCTGGCAAACCTGGACAGCTACATGTAGAAGAATGAAATTAGAACACTTTCTAGTATCATACACAAAGACAAACTCAAAATGGATTAAAGACCTCAATGGAAGGCTGGTGATGGGGGTTTAGTTGCTAAGACATGTCTGAATCTTGCTCTCCTATGGACTGCAAGCCACCAGGCTCCTCTGTCCACGGGATTTCCCAGGCAAGAGTACTGGACTGGGTTGCTGTTTCTCCTCTAGGGGATCTTTCCAACGCAGGGATCAAACCTGCGTCTCCTGCACATTGCTGGCTGCCTCCTGCATTGCAGGCAGCTTCTTTACGGACCAGACCACCAGGGGAAAATGTAAGGCTGGACACTATACTCTTAGAGGACAACACAGGCAGAACACTCCTTGACATAAAGAGCAAATCTTTTCAGCTTCACGTTCCCAGTCAATTCCAAACCAGCATGTAACCACCTTCACAGCCACCGAGCACTGTTGCAGGCCACCATCAACCCTCAGGCACTTCCCCGACCCCCGACCTGACCCCACCCCGGACTCTTCTTGAAACTGGAACCACAGCTTCCTCTTAAATAGCCACTGGACTGTGCCATTCTTCATCTTGACCTTCTCACCCAAAGACTTCTCATTTCATTTCAAGGAGAACCCAAGTTCTCATGAGCTCCTGTAAGGCCCTACATGGTCAGCCCATCATCTCTCTGATTGTGTCTCCCTTTTGTCCTCCTTGCACACTGAGCTGCAGCTGCCCTGGCCTTGCGGAACACTCCACGAGGCACATGCCTGCGTGAAGCTGCCTTGTCGGACCCTGACTGCCTCCCATCCGCCTCCACAGGGCTCTGGGTTATTTGGTTTTTGTCGTCGCTGTTGTTGTTGAGCTGCATGAACTGTTTGTATATTTTGGAGCTTAATCCCATGTCAGTTACTGTTTTTGCAAATATCTTCTCCCATTCTGAGGGTTTTTAATCTTGTTTATAGTTTCCTTTGCTGTGCAGATGCTTTTAAGTTTAATTAGGTCCCATTTGTTTATTTTTGTTTGTATAGATCAATGGAACAGGACAGAAAGCCCAGAGATAAACCCACTGACCTATGGCTACCTAATCTATGGCAAAGGAGGCAAGAATATATAAAGGAGAAAAGACAATCTCTTCAGTAAGTGATGCTGGCAAACCTGGACAGCTACATGTAGAAGAATGAAATTAGAACACTTTCTAGTATCATACACAAAGACAAACTCAAAATGGATTAAAGACCTCAATGGAAGGCTGGTGATGGGGGTTTAGTTGCTAAGACATGTCTGAATCTTGCTCTCCTATGGACTGCAAGCCACCAGGCTCCTCTGTCCACGGGATTTCCCAGGCAAGAGTACTGGACTGGGTTGCTGTTTCTCCTCTAGGGGATCTTTCCAACGCAGGGATCAAACCTGCGTCTCCTGCACATTGCTGGCTGCCTCCTGCATTGCAGGCAGCTTCTTTACGGACCAGACCACCAGGGGAAAATGTAAGGCTGGACACTATACTCTTAGAGGACAACACAGGCAGAACACTCCTTGACATAAAGAGCAAATCTTTTCAGCTTCACGTTCCCAGTCAATTCCAAACCAGCATGTAACCACCTTCACAGCCACCGAGCACTGTTGCAGGCCACCATCAACCCTCAGGCACTTCCCCGACCCCCGACCTGACCCCACCCCGGACTCTTCTTGAAACTGGAACCACAGCTTCCTCTTAAATAGCCACTGGACTGTGCCATTCTTCATCTTGACCTTCTCACCCAAAGACTTCTCATTTCATTTCAAGGAGAACCCAAGTTCTCATGAGCTCCTGTAAGGCCCTACATGGTCAGCCCATCATCTCTCTGATTGTGTCTCCCTTTTGTCCTCCTTGCACACTGAGCTGCAGCTGCCCTGGCCTTGCGGAACACTCCACGAGGCACATGCCTGCGTGAAGCTGCCTTGTCGGACCCTGACTGCCTCCCATCCGCCTCCACAGGGCTCTGTTTCTCCACAAGGCCTTTCCTGACCAGGCTTCTTAAAATGTCAACCCTTCACCACCTGAGCATGCCCCTTTCCTGTTCTCTGCTTTATTTTTATCCCATAGAACTGATTTTCGACATATTTTATATTTTGCTTTGAAATCCCTCCACTGGAATGTGAGCTCCATGAGGGCTGGACATTTATCTCTTTAGTTTACAAGTATATGCTCAGTCCCTAGACCAGTGAGGCAATAGATCCATCAATATTTGCTGAGCGGATGATTAAATGCATAAATAGGGATCCTGAGAGTCAGAGAGTGGTGGATCTAGGACCAGGTCTGTCAGGTTTTCCCCAACCCCAAGTCACCAGAGAAGGTGTGTGAGGCTTCTCAGGTGATCCTAGAGAGGGGAGAGGTTTTCCAGGCAGATTTGCAACAGCCTCAGCATATCCTGTCCTCAGAGTTTTCTTGGCTTCCAAAGCAAACCCAGAGCTCTAAGTCAAGTCAGGAAGTTCCAGGTAGAGCTTCAGGTAGAACTCCTGCAGGAGAAAGGGACAAGCCCTCTCCCTGGGGCTATCTGAGGAAGCCACATTGAGGACTGAAGCAAGTGGGCAGGGGGGAGTCTGCATGGACCAGCTCCTCCAACCCCACCCTACAGTGCATTATCTCCGACCACCCAGGTGCAGGGGGTCCCACAAGCCTTTCTCTACCAGCTTGCGTGCTTCCAGTCCGGTGCTGAACCAGGAAAGAGATGAAGGTGGCCACACCAGCCACAGTGATCTTTCCCACAACGATATCCTCCACCCCCATCTTCTTTGCCCAGAACCTCAGTGAACCAGGAAAGAGAGTCAGAACTGACTTTTTAGAACAAGAAGAAAGAATCTGCATGGTTTCTGCTTAACCTTAAAAGGCAGGCCCCACTCACATCCACCCAAGTATGTTAAGCAAACATGAAAGCACCAACAGGCAGGGTGCCATGACGGAGGAGCCTACGGTTATTATGGTGACAAGGTGTGCCTGGCCCGCATACCATCCATTAAGGCTTCTCCCTCTGCTGGTGCATGAAATTACTCACCCTGATGGAGCAGCACCTACATTTGTGCCAACAAGTGACCTGGCATCCTCTCATTATCCCCTTGGTCACAAATCTACCTGGAGGGGTGTGATCAATGAGGATCTCATAAAGCCTGGGGAAAGGGCCATCCCTGGTGCCCTGGAAGAGTGAAACTGCCTCTCACAGTCACATAAATCACCCCGTGTCAGTCTCAGCTTCCTGGCTGTCACACCCTGGTGAGCCGCCCCACAGCCTTGAAGACGTGACACGTTTCTAGGACAACAGTCTCTGCTGCTCATGGGGACACCATGTACCCGATGCCAAAGCAAGGTCAGAGTTTAGCTCTAATTATCCCAGCATGCTCCTGGCTCCGAGACCTCCTGACAGGGCGGAGAAAGGAACAGGGTGTTGACATCAGGGCAAAAACTAAATGTGGAGCGATGGCCTGATTCATTTCACAGCTGTAGTCTTTTTTGATTTGTTCATAATTTTCTACACTACTGCTTCCAATTTGATACTGTCTGGGCCTAGGATGACAATAGGAACGGGATAACAGACGACGAGCTCAAAATACTGAACACAGTAGAGGCACCCTGCATGTATGAACAATCAATATGTCACTGGAAAAGAAACCATTGGCCCCTGGGCTGAATGGGGAACGTAAACTGTCGCCAGACTCAAGATGCATCACTTATATAGTTAGGAACTGTCACCATAGCTGCCTCATTGCTTGGGAAAGGAAACGGGCTTAATGTGCCTCAGACAAATGGATTCAAAGTTCAAAAGAAATATGGGAAGGATTTCCAAGTGACTTCTTTTGCCTGGCTTGGCAGGGGTGCTGGGTACTATTGTGCAGGTTACCTACTGCACAATTCGGGGTGGGGGCACAATTTCCATAGATGACAGTGTGAAATAGCACCTCGTGGAATCAAGAAGTCCTTTCTGAACAGCCATATGCCGCAGCCCCGCGGGTGACAAAGCAACATGGAGTTACTACTCCTGAGGGCTCACAGAGTGTCATAAAAGTTCAGGTCAGTCACTCAGTCATGTCCAACTCTTTGCGACCCCATGGACTATGGCACGCTAGGTTCCTCTGTCCTTCACCATCTCTTAGAGCTTGCTCAAACTCACATCCATTGATTCAGTGATGCTATTCAACCATCCTGTCCTCTGTCATCCCCTTCTCCTTCTGCCTTCTATTTTTTTCCCAGGGTTTTTCCAGTGATCATCGCTTTGCAGCAAGTGGACAAAATATTGGAGCTTCAGCTTCAACATCAGTCCTTCCAATGAATATTCAGGGTTGATTTCCTTTAGGACTGACTGGTTTGATCTCCTTACTGTCCAAGGATCTCTCAAGAGTCTTCTCCAACACCAAAGTTCAAAGGCATCAATTCTTTGAATTGATCAGTGTCATGAAAATGGATCAGAAAAACCCAACTACACAGTGCCCATGATAATAACCTAAAGAATCCATGTATAGAGCCACAGATTACTCTACAGTGAACTTTCTGTTATCAGGCTCAGTAGGACAAGAGACTGTGCCATATATTCTAGATATTGTGGTTAATAAAGCTATCCTGTAGAAATATGTATTGTTTTATTTTGTTTTTTTTTTTTAATTTTGGCCTCTTTTATTATTTTTTAAAAATTTATTTGATTTTCATCCACTTTTATTCTTTTGGCCTCTGTGGGCCCCCCCATTGCAATGGCCTCTCTCACTGCAGAGCACCAGTTCTGGGTGCATGCGGTCCACAGTGCTGGCCCATAATTGGACACACCGGTCCAGTCACTCCACAGCATGTGAGATATTCCCAGGTCAGGGGTTGAACCGGCACCCCCTACACTGTAAGGCGGACTCTTTATCCACTGGACCACCAGGGAAGCCCAACATGTATTGCTGATGATTAATTTTTTAATTATTTGAATATTATTCCAACTCTCTAAACTTGACAACACCTTTACACGGCCTATCTTTGTTGAAAGGCACTTCAACAACCTTTTAGGAAGACAATGTTATGATACATATCAAACTATAAAATTTTAAATAGCCTGTGACCAGCACTTCTACTCCAAAGAATTCTATATAAATAAGCTGAAGTATACAAATATATTTGCATGTGAGTACACACACACAAATATGATTTTTAACACTGAAAACAAAGGAAATCATTTGACTGCATACTATTAAAGTATTTTCTAAATGAATTATATGCATTAAATGTAATACTATGCAGACGTTAAAATAATCTACTATAGGAAAATGAATGAGAAATTAAAAAAATAATAATCTATTTGTACAGTTCTTCTCCCTCTTCTTTCTCTTTTCTGCAGTCTCAGCAAATGTGAGCATTCCTTTCATGTTTGTGGAATCAGATGTCTTATGGCAATGGGTTGGCCAAAAGGTTCATCTGAGTTTTCCCTTAAGATCAGAAAGCCTGAACGAACTTTTTGGCCAAATACCTTCTCCCCATGGCAGCAGCCAGAAATCCCACCTTCCAGACTGCTCTGCAGCTAGGACACAGGGATGAAATCTAATTAGAATCTACCAAAGGGATACACAGGTCTTCAAAAAGACAATGAGAAGACAGGTTCAGAAAGGAGCCGTGTTTTGCTGGTGAGGAGAGTGCCTGAGCCAGCTTGCTATAGGATTTGCAAGTCTCTGACACAAACATCCTACGAGGGCTAGAGACAGGAGTACTTTGAGTCAAGGTGAGTTCCCAGCACGGCAGCTACAGCACCGAGGGCTTCCTGGTAGTGTTTTCTCATCGAGACAGCTCTTTATCATGGCCTTGGCCATTGCGCCTCAAAGCAGAGCTCTAGACCTTGTGGCCCCCCCTTGCTGCCCTCTCTACTGCAGAGCACCAGTTCTGGGTGCATGCGGTCCACAGTGCTGGCCCATAATTGGACACACCGGTCCAGTCACTCCACAGCATGTGAGATATTCCCAGGTCAGGGGTTGAACCGGCACCCCCTACACTGTAAGGCGGACTCTTTATCCACTGGACCACCAGGGAAGCCCAACATGTATTGCTGATGATTAATTTTTTAATTATTTGAATATTATTCCAACTCTCTAAACTTGACAACACCTTTACACGGCCTATCTTTGTTGAAAGGCACTTCAACAACCTTTTAGGAAGACAATGTTATGATACATATCAAACTATAAAATTTTAAATAGCCTGTGACCAGCACTTCTACTCCAAAGAATTCTATATAAATAAGCTGAAGTATACAAATATATTTGCATGTGAGTACACACACACAAATATGATTTTTAACACTGAAAACAAAGGAAATCATTTGACTGCATACTATTAAAGTATTTTCTAAATGAATTATATGCATTAAATGTAATACTATGCAGACGTTAAAATAATCTACTATAGGAAAATGAATGAGAAATTAAAAAAATAATAATCTATTTGTACAGTTCTTCTCCCTCTTCTTTCTCTTTTCTGCAGTCTCAGCAAATGTGAGCATTCCTTTCATGTTTGTGGAATCAGATGTCTTATGGCAATGGGTTGGCCAAAAGGTTCATCTGAGTTTTCCCTTAAGATCAGAAAGCCTGAACGAACTTTTTGGCCAAATACCTTCTCCCCATGGCAGCAGCCAGAAATCCCACCTTCCAGACTGCTCTGCAGCTAGGACACAGGGATGAAATCTAATTAGAATCTACCAAAGGGATACACAGGTCTTCAAAAAGACAATGAGAAGACAGGTTCAGAAAGGAGCCGTGTTTTGCTGGTGAGGAGAGTGCCTGAGCCAGCTTGCTATAGGATTTGCAAGTCTCTGACACAAACATCCTACGAGGGCTAGAGACAGGAGTACTTTGAGTCAAGGTGAGTTCCCAGCACGGCAGCTACAGCACCGAGGGCTTCCTGGTAGTGTTTTCTCATCGAGACAGCTCTGTATCATGGCCTTGGCCATTGCGCCTCAAAGCAGAGCTCTAGACCTTGTGCTCTGACCCCCACCACCTCTATAAGCTGCCCGATCTTTTTTAGTAAGCTTGTATTCTTCTTAAAAAGATAAATCATCTTCCACTGCCCACAAAAAAAGTGAAAGTGCTAGTCGTATCCAACTCTTTGTGACACTGTGGACTATAGCCCACCAGGCTTGTTTGTCCATGGAATTCTCCAGGTAAGAATACTGGAGTGGGTTGCCATTCCCTTCTCCAAGGGATCTTCCCAACCCAGGGATCAAATCCTTCCCAACCCAGGGATCAAATCCTTCCCAACCCAGGGATCAAACCCAGGTCTCCCGCCTTGAAAGTAGGTTCTTTACCATTTGAACCACCAGGGAAGCCCATGAATACCTGAAGCTGGTGGCTTATCCCCTCTCCAGGGGATCTTCCTGACTCAGGAATCAAACCAGGGTCTCCTGCATTATAGGTGGATTCTTTACCAGCTGAGCTGCCAGGGAAGCCCTCTACTGCCTCCAAAGACATCCACAAAACAAGTATCTTTATCATGTCAGCTTCTGAATAACTCACACTTATGCACAACACCCATGGAGACCCTCTAAGCCACCCCTCAGGTACCAGCTCCAGACTTTCAGACTTCACCAGCAGGATGCAGGGTGTTCCTGTCTGCCAGCCCCCAATCCAAGTTAAGGAGCACCGCCAGGCAGGTTTGTACAATTATCCTGGAATATGTGTATGGCATCGGGCCCTTTTGTTTTATTAAAATGAACAGTAAGAAGAGAAAATTAAAATGTTCATATTTACAACAAGAAGACAAGGTCTCACATGCTTAATAAAATTGAAACAAAGAAATTACCGAGGCACTGCAAGGAGAAAGTCTTCAGCCTTGATTTGTCGCTCATGGACTTAAGGTTGTGGACTGTGCTCAACTGCAAAGTATAAGCACAGGTCTTCAAAAAGACAATGAGAAGACAGGTTCAGAAAGGAGCCGTGTTTTGCTGGTGAGGAGAGTGCCTGAGCCAGCTTGCTATAGGATTTGCAAGTCTCTGACACAAACATCCTACGAGGGCTAGAGACAGGAGTACTTTGAGTCAAGGTGAGTTCCCAGCACGGCAGCTACAGCACCGAGGGCTTCCTGGTAGTGTTTTCTCATCGAGACAGCTCTGTATCATGGCCTTGGCCATTGCGCCTCAAAGCAGAGCTCTAGACCTTGTGCTCTGACCCCCACCACCTCTATAAGCTGCCCGATCTTTTTTAGTAAGCTTGTATTCTTCTTAAAAAGATAAATCATCTTCCACTGCCCACAAAAAAAGTGAAAGTGCTAGTCGTATCCAACTCTTTGTGACACTGTGGACTATAGCCCACCAGGCTTGTTTGTCCATGGAATTCTCCAGGTAAGAATACTGGAGTGGGTTGCCATTCCCTTCTCCAAGGGATCTTCCCAACCCAGGGATCAAATCCTTCCCAACCCAGGGATCAAATCCTTCCCAACCCAGGGATCAAACCCAGGTCTCCCGCCTTGAAAGTAGGTTCTTTACCATTTGAACCACCCGGGAAGCCCATGAATACCTGAAGCTGGTGGCTTATCCCCTCTCCAGGGGATCTTCCTGACTCAGGAATCAAACCAGGGTCTCCTGCATTATAGGTGGATTCTTTACCAGCTGAGCTGCCAGGGAAGCCCTCTACTGCCTCCAAAGACATCCACAAAACAAGTATCTTTATCATGTCAGCTTCTGAATAACTCACACTTATGCACAACACCCATGGAGACCCTCTAAGCCACCCCTCAGGTACCAGCTCCAGACTTTCAGACTTCACCAGCAGGATGCAGGGTGTTCCTGTCTGCCAGCCCCCAATCCAAGTTAAGGAGCACCGCCAGGCAGGTTTGTACAATTATCCTGGAATATGTGTATGGCATCGGGCCCTTTTGTTTTATTAAAATGAACAGTAAGAAGAGAAAATTAAAATGTTCATATTTACAACAAGAAGACAAGGTCTCACATGCTTAATAAAATTGAAACAAAGAAATTACCGAGGCACTGCAAGGAGAAAGTCTTCAGCCTTGATTTGTCGCTCATGGACTTAAGGTTGTGGACTGTGCTCAACTGCAAAGTATAAGCACACATTCTTAGAATGAGATGCCAGAATAATTTAGATTTCTGAGATTGCAATTACCTTGGAAAATGTATGTCGATTATTTATTTTTGCATATTTAACTTCTGAACATCTTTTCAGAAATGTATTCTGTGTGGAAAGCAGGACTGCCCATTCCTTCTGAAGAATCAATGAAATAAAGTAGGATAAAGCAAGCAAAGGTTTGACCCCCAGCTTTACAACAGTGATATGAACATTAAGAATCTGAAACTTTTTTTTTTGAAACTATACCCTGCAAGCTCCACAGACCTGCTAATTCTGTAGGTTGAGATGGGGAAGGAATTTCACTGGCCTTTGGAATATCACACAACCTTGAATTGTTTAGACTGTTGCAATGAGTCTTACTAATAGAATGATCAGAGTGAAGGACAGGGAAGCTTGGTGTGCCGCAGTGCATGGGGTCTCAAAGAGTCAGACACAACTTAGCGGAAAAAACAACAGAATCATTAAAAGCCTGAAAGGAATTTCCATGGTGAAAAAAGAAAATGATGGCCCATCCGAGCTTCCTAAGACTTGGGGCCGCTGTGAAGGGATGGGGCCTTGGGAGACTTCTGTCCTCTCCCAGACCCTCCTACAGCTTGATGCGTACCCTCGTTTCGGTCAGGCCACCCCCTCTGGGCCTTATGTCCCAGACCCTCCTACAGCTTGATGCGTACCCTCATTTCGGTCAGGCCACCCCCTCTGGGCCTTATGTCTTAAGTCTTAAAATTAGGGATTAAGCACGCACTCCCATGGTGGCCTTCTGGAATTTTTCACAATGAACAGAGGGTTTACCACCACTGAAGGCAAAGCAGGTCACCCACCAGACAGGTGCCGCTCTTATAAAACTGTCAACAGATACGAGAACGAAGCCCTGTCTTAAGAGAAACTGCCTGACAGTGTTGTTCAGGGTGAATAAGACTAATTGATTGTTCTGTTTAATAAAGTGAGATCCAGCCCCAAAGGCAGCATGGGCCACAGAGCTCACAAGGATCAGAGAGAAAACAGAGTGAAGCCGGCATCCCCCTGCTTCCAAGGAGGCAAAGGAGAGCCTGGCGGCAGCTCTGGAAGAAATGAAACAGCATGCAAAGAAGACCCAAGGACAGCACGGAGCTATTCTTATCTGACTGCTTCGCAGGGAAGCAGCTAATCCTGTCTACCATTTCTAATACTTCCGTTACTCTTCAAGTAAATAATGTGAAAAGCAGACCTCCTATCAAGTGACTGTCAAAATAAAATAGGGAGCAAAGGGTAAGGGTGTTGAGCCCAGTAAATGTGTCCTTCCCTGGGTCACAGGGATATGCGTGGCCAGGAGAGGAGAAGGTTCGCTCAGCTTGGACGCCAGGTGTCCAGGAGAGACACAGATTCTGCTCCAGTTGGACAGCTCTTTTGGTCGCTAGAGTTCAATGGGCAGCTGTGCAGAGAAAGACCAGTCCAGTTCTCATCCTTTCTTTGGTTCCAGCTTGCAAGTCAGAAGTTAAAGTTCTCTCTTTCTAACCCTGTGGCAGGGCAGGGACTGATCGTGAGCTCCACAGTAGAATTAAAGATTCTGCTGAGATCCTTTCCCTGCCAGCTGTCAAGTCTTGCTGGGCTTCAGCTCCTTCTCTCCACAAGCATCTTCACCCTCCAGAGGTTTTGGCAGATGTGGCTCAGTGGCCAGGTTCATCCTGTCCCCAACCCTCAGGGTGACAACATTGTCAAAACTGTTGGAAAGGGCTTCCCTGGTAGCTCAGTGGTGGAGAGTTGGCCTGCCAATGTAGGAGATACGGGTTTAATCCCTGGTCTGGGAGGACCCCACATGCTGCGGAACAACTAGGTCCATGAGCCACAAGTATTGAGCCTGTGCTCTAAAGCCTCTGAGCCACAACTATAGAGCCCATGTGCCACAACTGCTGAAGCCCATGTGCCCTAGAGCCCGAGTTCCACAACAAGAGAAGTCAGCGGAACAAGAAGCCTGCTCACCTCAACTAGAGAGTAGCCACCACTCCCTACTACTAGAGAAGAGCTTATGACGGCAGTGAAAACCCAGAATGTGGGGACCTTCCGCAGAAAGGGAAGGCAGCGGGATTACCCCCGGCGGAACCCGGAGAATCTTGGAGAGAGATGGGCCTTGCTGCCGTGCCCCCTCCAGCCCGCTGGTGCATGCCAGGGACAATCAGCACGCAGGTTCTGTCAGAGCAGTTCCACTTTATTAGGTAAACTAACAGGTTTGACTGCTTCGCAGGAAGCAGCTAATCCTGTCTACCATTTCTAATACTTCCGTTACTCTTCAAGTAAATAATGTGAAAAGCAGACCTCCTATCAAGTGACTGTCAAAATAAAATAGGGAGCAAAGGGTAAGGGTGTTGAGCCCAGTAAATGTGTCCTTCCCTGGGTCACAGGGATATGCGTGGCCAGGAGAGGAGAAGGTTCGCTCAGCTTGGACGCCAGGTGTCCAGGAGAGACACAGATTCTGCTCCAGTTGGACAGCTCTTTTGGTCGCTAGAGTTCAATGGGCAGCTGTGCAGAGAAAGACCAGTCCAGTTCTCATCCTTTCTTTGGTTCCAGCTTGCAAGTCAGAAGTTAAAGTTCTCTCTTTCTAACCCTGTGGCAGGGCAGGGACTGATCGTGAGCTCCACAGTAGAATTAAAGATTCTGCTGAGATCCTTTCCCTGCCAGCTGTCAAGTCTTGCTGGGCTTCAGCTCCTTCTCTCCACAAGCATCTTCACCCTCCAGAGGTTTTGGCAGATGTGGCTCAGTGGCCAGGTTCATCCTGTCCCCAACCCTCAGGGTGACAACATTGTCAAAACTGTTGGAAAGGGCTTCCCTGGTAGCTCAGTGGTGGAGAGTTGGCCTGCCAATGTAGGAGATACGGGTTTAATCCCTGGTCTGGGAGGACCCCACATGCTGCGGAACAACTAGGTCCATGAGCCACAAGTATTGAGCCTGTGCTCTAAAGCCTCTGAGCCACAACTATAGAGCCCATGTGCCACAACTGCTGAAGCCCATGTGCCCTAGAGCCCGAGTTCCACAACAAGAGAAGTCAGCGGAACAAGAAGCCTGCTCACCTCAACTAGAGAGTAGCCACCACTCCCTACTACTAGAGAAGAGCTTATGACGGCAGTGAAAACCCAGAATGTGGGGACCTTCCGCAGAAAGGGAAGGCAGCGGGATTACCCCCGGCGGAACCCGGAGAATCTTGGAGAGAGATGGGCCTTGCTGCCGTGCCCCCTCCAGCCCGCTGGTGCATGCCAGGGACAATCAGACACGGCAGGGGTTCTGTCAGAGCAGTTCCACTTTATTAGAGTAAACTAACAGGTTTTATAGGCAAACGAAGGGGGGTTTGCAAGGGACTTCCTATAGTTACACCAATCAAGCTAAAGGTTGAGCAACCACGTATTTACATTGCAATAGGAACTCACGGTGAGCCTGCATTGCCCAGAGCGTGGAAACCAGGGGGATCAATCAGAAGTTTTGACAATGGACCTTAGATCATGCCCTGTCTCTTCCATTAGGCATCCTTTTAGCACCAACTGCAAATATGTGCTTAAGCTTCCCTATGCTTGCAAAGGCCCTCTTTCCTTCAGGGCCCCACACCAGAATAGCCAAAAATTAATTAATTAATTAATTAATTAAATTTAAAAAAAAAAACTGTTGCAAACAACTGAGGTAGTCTCCCAGCTTCCATAGAGGGTGGTGATGGCAGGGAGAATGGCAGGAAAGAGAGGGAAGTGGATCATTTGTTGTTCCCTTATTCAGACCAAGAGACAGCCCCTTTTGCCTCTTGCCTCTCTGATTTTTCAAATGGAGTCATGGCTGGTCATCTGCACCGCTGGTCATTTTCCATGTGTGTCTCCTCCAGATCCACGCCCTGTCTTCTTCTTGGCTCCATGCCCCAGGGGCTGACCACTGTGGACTATGGGCAGTACCGAGAAACCCTGTTGCCTCTGGTTCTGATTCGGTTCTACCCATTCAGAACATCAGCAGATCACAGAATGGAAAGAGAGCAAGACTGTACATTTCTCTTTCGCCTCACTCCTGGCTTTGACACAGTCTCTCTTTATGACTATAGCTCCTATCAGGCAGCTCCATAGCTTAGCTCTCATGAGGCTCTGTTAGCATTATTTCCTACCCCGGCCCCACCTCATCCTACCCCACCCCAACCCCCACCCACTCCACCCCCACGCTGGCCCTTTGATCCTAAGGGTGGTAAGATCTTCCACCTGGGGACCTCATCACCCACACTAATTTAAGTAGTCCTCTCAGTTGACCTATCTGGGTAGATACTGTTTCAAGACCTTATGATACATCTACCATCCTTTTGTCTTTGGGAGCCTGCTTCTTCCTCCCCTGTGGTGATGCAGACAATCTCTGAACAAAAGGAAGCCCTGAGAGACAGCCACAGTCGGTGGATGATGGGTGAAGCACACACGTCAAGTGTGCAGGCCAGTGTGAATGCAGCCAGCCCAGCACCCACGTGGAAAAGACACCTGAAGGTAAACATTTCTGATCAACGCTGAGGGTCAGTGGGGCAAGCTGGCTGACTTCTCTGATCACAGTAGCCCTGGTCGTTATGATCCATTCATTCACTCAACAAGTGTTTTTGAGCACCTACTGGCTACCAGGACCTTGGCTGGGTACAGTGAGCTGACTATTGGCCCCCAAAGTATGTCCACATCCTAATCCCCAGCACCTGTGGATAAGAACTTATATGGCAAAAGTTGTGACCAAGGATTTTGAGAGGAAGAGTTTATCCTGAATAATCTAGGGTGGGCCCTAAATCCAGTAACAACTGCACTTACAAGAGTGAATGAGAAGGAGATCTGACAGAAGAGGAGGAAGCAGTGTGACCATGGCCTCCTTCCCCTGGATTTTCAAATGGAGTCATGGCTGGTCATCTGCACCGCTGGTCATTTTCCATGTGTGTCTCCTCCAGATCCACGCCCTGTCTTCTTCTTGGCTCCATGCCCCAGGGGCTGACCACTGTGGACTATGGGCAGTACCGAGAAACCCTGTTGCCTCTGGTTCTGATTCGGTTCTACCCATTCAGAACATCAGCAGATCACAGAATGGAAAGAGAGCAAGACTGTACATTTCTCTTTCGCCTCACTCCTGGCTTTGACACAGTCTCTCTTTATGACTATAGCTCCTATCAGGCAGCTCCATAGCTTAGCTCTCATGAGGCTCTGTTAGCATTATTTCCTACCCCGGCCCCACCTCATCCTACCCCACCCCAACCCCCACCCACTCCACCCCCACGCTGGCCCTTTGATCCTAAGGGTGGTAAGATCTTCCACCTGGGGACCTCATCACCCACACTAATTTAAGTAGTCCTCTCAGTTGACCTATCTGGGTAGATACTGTTTCAAGACCTTATGATACATCTACCATCCTTTTGTCTTTGGGAGCCTGCTTCTTCCTCCCCTGTGGTGATGCAGACAATCTCTGAACAAAAGGAAGCCCTGAGAGACAGCCACAGTCGGTGGATGATGGGTGAAGCACACACGTCAAGTGTGCAGGCCAGTGTGAATGCAGCCAGCCCAGCACCCACGTGGAAAAGACACCTGAAGGTAAACATTTCTGATCAACGCTGAGGGTCAGTGGGGCAAGCTGGCTGACTTCTCTGATCACAGTAGCCCTGGTCGTTATGATCCATTCATTCACTCAACAAGTGTTTTTGAGCACCTACTGGCTACCAGGACCTTGGCTGGGTACAGTGAGCTGACTATTGGCCCCCAAAGTATGTCCACATCCTAATCCCCAGCACCTGTGGATAAGAACTTATATGGCAAAAGTTGTGACCAAGGATTTTGAGAGGAAGAGTTTATCCTGAATAATCTAGGGTGGGCCCTAAATCCAGTAACAACTGCACTTACAAGAGTGAATGAGAAGGAGATCTGACAGAAGAGGAGGAAGCAGTGTGACCATGGAGTGAGGCAGCCACAAGTCAAGGGGTATCAGAAGCCACCAGAAGCTGGAGGAGGCAGGGGAGGATACTTTGCCAGAGGCTTTGGAGGGAGCACAGGCATGCCAACACCTTGGTCTGGGGCTTCTGACCTCCAGAACTATGTGAGAATGGATCTCTCTTGTTTGAAGTCACCCAGTTTGTGGTACTTTATAATAGCAACCCCAGGAAACTAAAACACTAGGTTCTGAGGACAGAGTGCTGCTGATCAAAACAGACAGGGTCCCTACCCTCACAGAATATACAGTCTAGGGGAGCAAACAGACAATGAACAAGTGATCAAAGGTAAGTGATTACCAACTTTGAAGAGCCAACAATGTACCTGGACAGAGAAGAGTGCAGAGGAGTGCTTTTCTTAGATGGGAGGTCAGGATCAGCATCTTGGAGGAGGTAATCTTTGAGGTAAGATTTGAAGGGTGAGAAGGAACTTGCCATAGAAAGCTCTCGGGAGAGAGGTCCAGGCAGAGGAGACAACAAGAGGAAGACTTGATTGGAAAGAGACTCTAGAAACATGAAGAAGTCCAGTGTAGGTGGAATGCGGTCAGAGAGGTGGGGAGGACCAGGATACACAGGGTTTGGGGGCCATGGTAAGGTCTCGGCATTTTATTCTGTGATGAAAAGGCATTAGATGGTTGAGGGCACTGGACACTGTGGGCTAATTTAAGGTTTTATGTCAATTCCTCTGTTTATTGGTGGGAAACAGCTTGGGGGGTGGAAATATGGGAGAACCTGGAGACCAGTTAGTAGCTTCTTAAAGTCTTCCCGGAGCTGGCTGACTTCTCTGATCACAGTAGCCCTGGTCGTTATGATCCATTCATTCACTCAACAAGTGTTTTTGAGCACCTACTGGCTACCAGGACCTTGGCTGGGTACAGTGAGCTGACTATTGGCCCCCAAAGTATGTCCACATCCTAATCCCCAGCACCTGTGGATAAGAACTTATATGGCAAAAGTTGTGACCAAGGATTTTGAGAGGAAGAGTTTATCCTGAATAATCTAGGGTGGGCCCTAAATCCAGTAACAACTGCACTTACAAGAGTGAATGAGAAGGAGATCTGACAGAAGAGGAGGAAGCAGTGTGACCATGGAGTGAGGCAGCCACAAGTCAAGGGGTATCAGAAGCCACCAGAAGCTGGAGGAGGCAGGGGAGGATACTTTGCCAGAGGCTTTGGAGGGAGCACAGGCATGCCAACACCTTGGTCTGGGGCTTCTGACCTCCAGAACTATGTGAGAATGGATCTCTCTTGTTTGAAGTCACCCAGTTTGTGGTACTTTATAATAGCAACCCCAGGAAACTAAAACACTAGGTTCTGAGGACAGAGTGCTGCTGATCAAAACAGACAGGGTCCCTACCCTCACAGAATATACAGTCTAGGGGAGCAAACAGACAATGAACAAGTGATCAAAGGTAAGTGATTACCAACTTTGAAGAGCCAACAATGTACCTGGACAGAGAAGAGTGCAGAGGAGTGCTTTTCTTAGATGGGAGGTCAGGATCAGCATCTTGGAGGAGGTAATCTTTGAGGTAAGATTTGAAGGGTGAGAAGGAACTTGCCATAGAAAGCTCTCGGGAGAGAGGGTCCAGGCAGAGGAGACAACAAGAGGAAGACTTGATTGGAAAGAGACTCTAGAAACATGAAGAAGTCCAGTGTAGGTGGAATGCGGTCAGAGAGGTGGGGAGGACCAGGATACACAGGGTTTGGGGGCCATGGTAAGGTCTCGGCATTTTATTCTGTGATGAAAAGGCATTAGATGGTTGAGGGCACTGGACACTGTGGGCTAATTTAAGGTTTTATGTCAATTCCTCTGTTTATTGGTGGGAAACAGCTTGGGGGGTGGAAATATGGGAGAACCTGGAGACCAGTTAGTAGCTTCTTAAAGTCTTCTACCTGAGCACTGAAGATAGACTATGTGTTCCCTTAGAGATGGAGAGGAGGAGATGGATTGAAAACACATTTTGGAGCTAGGGCTCCAAAGCATCAATGGGTGCTGGAAATGTGAGAAAGACATATGTTAAGAATGGAAACAAGATTTTAACTTTGAGTAACTGAGTAGATGTGGGGCCATTTATTGAGAAGAGACAATGAGGAGCACAGCGGGAGAGGAGTGAAACCTGCAAATGTCCTTCTACTCCCATCACAGTGCCAAGAAAGTCTTCTGAAATACAGAAAGTTATCCCAGGTTCTGCTGTTTTAGGGACCCAAGGAAAGGTATCCTGGCCCCTGCAGAAGAGGCACTGGACCACTGGTCACCTAGGTCTAATTCCCTAATACCACTACATCACACAGAGAAAACCAGCAAATGTAGGGGGTGGAGTCTTCTAGAAGAGATACCAGTCCTGTCTCCCATGCTGCATCCCCAGGCTGCTGTAATTAAGGATGCCAATGATTAGGATCTAAGTTAATAATACCCTCACTCTATCCAATTGTCTTGACCCTCTTGGAGGCACCAAGAGAAGATCTGGGAGAAACAATGACTGAAATATATCCTGCAGACCTGAACACACTACTACTTACCACACCCCCCACTAAAACCCTTTATGTTCTAGGTCACTGTCACCTCAGGATCTTGAGCTCTAAAACCTGACTGCCCTTCCCAATCTTCCCTCCAAACATGTATTATGAGAAGTTTGCTCTACAGAAAGATGGCACTCCCACTGATGTAAAGCCTCCTCAACTATTCATCTGCCTTCGAGGGAGCAGAGACAAGAACCACAGTGATGATGGAACCTGCTCAGGGTCTACCAGACAGCTGAGGTCTTGTATTAAAATATGAGATGCTCTTTCTGGAGAAGGTTTCTGATGCATTACTTCCCAAATTCACATGTATGTCATTCCTTTCATTCTTCTGTAATATACAGCATACCATTCAAATCCAGGAAGAAGGCAGAACACACACATACGACTTCATGACATCTGCCAAAAGTTTACACATCTTTCTCACCAGAAATCAGAAATCCATTCACTCTAGTTTCACTCTGCCCTCCTTAGCATTTATTTAATCTCTTATTTAAAGGTCATGCCTGATACTAACATTCTTGATTATCTGATTTCCCAGCTGACACAAATCTAGCAACAATAACTATGGAAAGAAGAGAGGTGATTTCAGAATGAGGTGTGTCAAAGTAAGGGGAAGAAAGACATATGTTAGTAAAGTTTTTGTGGGGGCCATTTATTGAGAAGAGACAATGAGGAGCACAGCGGGAGAGGAGTGAAACCTGCAAATGTCCTTCTACTCCCATCACAGTGCCAAGAAAGTCTTCTGAAATACAGAAAGTTATCCCAGGTTCTGCTGTTTTAGGGACCCAAGGAAAGGTATCCTGGCCCCTGCAGAAGAGGCACTGGACCACTGGTCACCTAGGTCTAATTCCCTAATACCACTACATCACACAGAGAAAACCAGCAAATGTAGGGGGTGGAGTCTTCTAGAAGAGATACCAGTCCTGTCTCCCATGCTGCATCCCCAGGCTGCTGTAATTAAGGATGCCAATGATTAGGATCTAAGTTAATAATACCCTCACTCTATCCAATTGTCTTGACCCTCTTGGAGGCACCAAGAGAAGATCTGGGAGAAACAATGACTGAAATATATCCTGCAGACCTGAACACACTACTACTTACCACACCCCCCACTAAAACCCTTTATGTTCTAGGTCACTGTCACCTCAGGATCTTGAGCTCTAAAACCTGACTGCCCTTCCCAATCTTCCCTCCAAACATGTATTATGAGAAGTTTGCTCTACAGAAAGATGGCACTCCCACTGATGTAAAGCCTCCTCAACTATTCATCTGCCTTCGAGGGAGCAGAGACAAGAACCACAGTGATGATGGAACCTGCTCAGGGTCTACCAGACAGCTGAGGTCTTGTATTAAAATATGAGATGCTCTTTCTGGAGAAGGTTTCTGATGCATTACTTCCCAAATTCACATGTATGTCATTCCTTTCATTCTTCTGTAATATACAGCATACCATTCAAATCCAGGAAGAAGGCAGAACACACACATACGACTTCATGACATCTGCCAAAAGTTTACACATCTTTCTCACCAGAAATCAGAAATCCATTCACTCTAGTTTCACTCTGCCCTCCTTAGCATTTATTTAATCTCTTATTTAAAGGTCATGCCTGATACTAACATTCTTGATTATCTGATTTCCCAGCTGACACAAATCTAGCAACAATAACTATGGAAAGAAGAGAGGTGATTTCAGAATGAGGTGTGTCAATGAACGGCTACCTAAAAGCATGAGAACAAAGAGGTG
The DNA here is from genome assembly GCA_022376925.1 of Tragulus kanchil. Classification (NCBI taxonomy): domain Eukaryota; kingdom Metazoa; phylum Chordata; class Mammalia; order Artiodactyla; family Tragulidae; genus Tragulus; species Tragulus kanchil. Next base: position 45,766,537 of record JAIOJX010000029.1, on the reverse strand, counting down.
ACAGAAGCTGAAAAGCAGAAATAAGAATAGGAAAAGTTCAGGGCCAAAATAGTACCAGGGCAAACAATCTCTTTCTGTTCAGCAACCCTAGCGGGCCAGGAGTGAATCTATACCCAGAAATTCCCCTGTACCTAACACTCACTCCCTGTGAGTGCTGGGTAATGCTGCCTTAAGGCTCAGACCAAGAAAGTCACACACCATACACGCATGTTCATAACCCAGAGCACTTGTGTGTTGAGTCAAAGTGTAAGTTGTTAGTGCAAGAAGGGCCATCAGCAATGAAATGGCTCAGAATCTCATGGACAGAGGAACCTGGCAGCCTACGGTCACAGGGTCGCAAAGAGCTGAACACAACTGCAGTGAGTAATACACACACACACACACACACGCACGCACACACTGCCTTCTGTGAGTGGGAAATTCAGGTGAAAGGAGGAGGGATCCTAACATCCCCTACAGGTCAAACACCATCAGTTCAACTCACAGGCTTTTGTAGTTCACACAGCATTTTGCCCCTAAGGCCTGGAAACCTCAGCAGACAATCTTGCTGAGGTGAGCTTACCCCACTAGGTACCCAAGGCAAGTAGCTGGAGGCCTCTACAGAACCCCAGACTCTGGGTCACAGGCAGACAGCTGTATGTGAGCCCTGGCACTGGAAATCTCCATCCCAGGAGAGGATCTCTCCCTGCTCCAGCACAGGCCCCAGCCTAGAATCTTCTCTCCTGCTGAGCATTAACTATGCTGCATCTTGGGCAGGAAATGAGTTCTTTGCTGTTTATTGTGGTCAAATCCTAAAATGAAGTCAATCTAGCAGTGGAGACTGGATAAGCGGCCGTCTCTTTATTAATTCATGAGACACTTTGCAGTCCACCACTAGCCAGGTTGAGATTGATGGAAGCTGAAAAAAGAAATGCACGTGAAATTACACCTTTGATAACCTTCTCTTATTTAAAGGTCATGCCTGATACTAACATTCTTGATTATCTGATTTCCCAGCTGACACAAATCTAGCAACAATAACTATGGCAAGAAGAGGTGATTTCAGAATGAGGTGTGTCAATGAACGGCTACCTAAAAGCATGAGAACAAAGAGGTGACAGAAGCTGAAAAGCAGAAATAAGAATAGGAAAAGTTCAGGGCCAAAATAGTACCAGGGCAAACAATCTCTTTCTGTTCAGCAACCCTAGCGGGCCAGGAGTGAATCTATACCCAGAAATTCCCCTGTACCTAACACTCACTCCCTGTGAGTGCTGGGTAATGCTGCCTTAAGGCTCAGACCAAGAAAGTCACACACCATACACGCATGTTCATAACCCAGAGCACTTGTGTGTTGAGTCAAAGTGTAAGTTGTTAGTGCAAGAAGGGCCATCAGCAATGAAATGGCTCAGAATCTCATGGACAGAGGAACCTGGCAGCCTACGGTCACAGGGTCGCAAAGAGCTGAACACAACTGCAGTGAGTAATACACACACACACACACACACGCACGCACACACTGCCTTCTGTGAGTGGGAAATTCAGGTGAAAGGAGGAGGGATCCTAACATCCCCTACAGGTCAAACACCATCAGTTCAACTCACAGGCTTTTGTAGTTCACACAGCATTTTGCCCCTAAGGCCTGGAAACCTCAGCAGACAATCTTGCTGAGGTGAGCTTACCCCACTAGGTACCCAAGGCAAGTAGCTGGAGGCCTCTACAGAACCCCAGACTCTGGGTCACAGGCAGACAGCTGTATGTGAGCCCTGGCACTGGAAATCTCCATCCCAGGAGAGGATCTCTCCCTGCTCCAGCACAGGCCCCAGCCTAGAATCTTCTCTCCTGCTGAGCATTAACTATGCTGCATCTTGGGCAGGAAATGAGTTCTTTGCTGTTTATTGTGGTCAAATCCTAAAATGAAGTCAATCTAGCAGTGGAGACTGGATAAGCGGCCGTCTCTTTATTAATTCATGAGACACTTTGCAGTCCACCACTAGCCAGGTTGAGATTGATGGAAGCTGAAAAAAGAAATGCACGTGAAATTACACCTTTGATAACTTCTGCTTAACTGGCCTGTCAGAGACCAAGAAGATTAAACACCTGTGATTTGCTCCTGTGTTAACACACGCATGCACACAGACTCACACCACACACATACACAGGTCAGCTAATCAGAGACTGCACCAGACGGCGTCCCCAGCGCAACACCAATGATTCACAGTGTGAAATCCCAGAAAGGTCAGCTCCAAAAGGCCGTAACAGAAGGCTCATTATTCTTTTATTTATTCCTTCATTCTTTCATTTATTTGTTCATTCAACCTTTCCTCATCAGCTCTGGACTTGCTAAAAAGGTCTTGTGCTAGGCAGGGGGAAGATTCCTGGGGTGGGGGTAGGGCTAAATTTGCTAATGTCTAGGCAAACAGTTCCAGGTAGCTCAGCTGGTAAAGAATTCACCTGCAATGCAGGAGACCCTGATTCGATTCCTGGGTCAGGAAGATCCCCGGGAGAAGGGATTGGTTACCCACTCCAGTATTCTTGGGCTTCCCTGGTGGCTCAAACAGGAATCTGCCTGCAATGCAGGAGACCTGGGTTTGAGTCCTAGGTTGGGAAGATCTCCTGGGTTACCCACTCCAGTATTTCTCACTTGGAGAATTCCATGACTCATCAGTGGGTCACAAAGAGTCAGATTCAACTGAGCAACTTTCACTTTCAAACAGTCTGGTGATAATAAATTTGAAGGTGAATTTGAAGCAAGTTCCAACATCTCCAGCTCTGTCTGTCACAGTCAAGTGGCCTTATGCAAACCTGTCCCTTTCTCTAGCCCGGTGATCAGCAGCTCTTGTACTGAGACTTACTATGTACCAGGCACTTGATGGAGTCCTTTGCATGAATTCCCTTTTAATCCCCCACCCACAGCCTGAGGTAGAGGATCTCTCCCTGCTCCAGCACAGGCCCCAGCCTAGAATCTTCTCTCCTGCTGAGCATTAACTATGCTGCATCTTGGGCAGGAAATGAGTTCTTTGCTGTTTATTGTGGTCAAATCCTAAAATGAAGTCAATCTAGCAGTGGAGACTGGATAAGCGGCCGTCTCTTTATTAATTCATGAGACACTTTGCAGTCCACCACTAGCCAGGTTGAGATTGATGGAAGCTGAAAAAAGAAATGCACGTGAAATTACACCTTTGATAACTTCTGCTTAACTGGCCTGTCAGAGACCAAGAAGATTAAACACCTGTGATTTGCTCCTGTGTTAACACACGCATGCACACAGACTCACACCACACACATACACAGGTCAGCTAATCAGAGACTGCACCAGACGGCGTCCCCAGCGCAACACCAATGATTCACAGTGTGAAATCCCAGAAAGGTCAGCTCCAAAAGGCCGTAACAGAAGGCTCATTATTCTTTTATTTATTCCTTCATTCTTTCATTTATTTGTTCATTCAACCTTTCCTCATCAGCTCTGGACTTGCTAAAAAGGTCTTGTGCTAGGCAGGGAGAAGATTCCTGGGGTGGGGGTAGGGCTAAATTTGCTAATGTCTAGGCAAACAGTTCCAGGTAGCTCAGCTGGTAAAGAATTCACCTGCAATGCAGGAGACCCTGATTCGATTCCTGGGTCAGGAAGATCCCCGGGAGAAGGGATTGGTTACCCACTCCAGTATTCTTGGGCTTCCCTGGTGGCTCAAACAGGAATCTGCCTGCAATGCAGGAGACCTGGGTTTGAGTCCTAGGTTGGGAAGATCTCCTGGGTTACCCACTCCAGTATTTCTCACTTGGAGAATTCCATGACTCATCAGTGGGTCACAAAGAGTCAGATTCAACTGAGCAACTTTCACTTTCAAACAGTCTGGTGATAATAAATTTGAAGGTGAATTTGAAGCAAGTTCCAACATCTCCAGCTCTGTCTGTCACAGTCAAGTGGCCTTATGCAAACCTGTCCCCTTTCTCTAGCCCGGTGATCACAGCAGCTCCCTTGTACTGAGACTTACTATGTACCAGGCACTTCGATGGAGTCCTTTGCATGAATTCCCTTTTAATCCACACCACAGCCCTCTGAAGTGAATACGATTCATTTGTTCTTTTACATAGTAGAAGTCTGAGGCTCAGAGAAGTTACACAACCTGCCCAGGCTGCAAAACAGGGATGTGAAGCCCAAATACTCAGACTTTAGAGCATGTGTTCTTTTCTACTACCCAAACCCCAAGACAGCCTTCACTTCATAGACAGTTGCTGCCTGCATCCCTCACCATCAGTTTGCTGGGCCTCTGGGGGAAGTCTTGTCTTCTCGCCTCTGCTGGTGGTACCAGTCATGGGGAAGGGATTTCTCCTAACCTGGCCTTGGTTCTCTCAGGGCTGGGTGGCAGAGCCACGAGGATACCAGGCAAGGCAGAGGAAGGAGAAGAAAAGCAAACATCCTTGATGGAGAGTTGCTGCTTCCGTGCAAAGGAATCCACAGGGAGACAGGGGTCCAGGCCCTTCCCAGTGGGAACACGGGCCCCAGGGCTGCCCTGGCCCAGCTAGATCTTCACAGGATCCTCTAGGGCTGCTTGGGAATCTCTTTGGACAACAGTTGGTGATCACAGTCCCTTCCATAACTTCAGCCTTCTCCATGAAACAAAGCCACAGATTTTTGCCTCCAAGCCTTAGCTCAACCCTCAACGGCAGACCATTATATCTAACTGGGCGCTGCCATCTATCCACGCTAGGAGATCTCTATTTTTCAAACGCAACATAGTTCAAACTAAATGAACCATCTTTTACCCAGGCCTGCTTCCTCCTGCTTGTGTTTCTTATTTTCACTCTCCGTCCAGTGTAGAACAAGACTCCAGACCTCAGGCTCTCCCTTCTGCCCTTCCTCCCTCACCAGGCCCTCCTCTTCTTCCCTACAATTGCTCCTGTATCTGGATCTTATCTCCTCACCTCTCATCTGCCCAAGGCTAAGCCAGAGCCTCCCACAGGACCCCAGTCTCCAGCCTGGAGCTACCAGGGTCCATCCTCACCTACCATCAGAGTGAGCTTCTGGAAGCTCACCACGGAATCAGAGCACTTCCGTGCTCTAAATCCAACAAGGCCTTTCCCCTCCCCAAACACACGCAGTGCTTTCAAAGGTAGTTTTCAAACTGTGCTATTTTGTTGTCCAGTGGGATACCCAGTGGGAAAACTTTTCAAGGGCTTTTAAAGAAAAGAGTTGACTAAGTTATTTACTAAACGAAATGTGCCTGAGGATCAACTGCAGGCCAAGCCCCACACCAGAAGCTGGGAGTGCATGGGATACTGCACAGTGGGTCCTTGTGCTCAGGGACTGAGGATCCTATTGAGGGAGACAGAAAGAATGAATGAACGAACAGGATAGATGCTCATATCAGGCAGTGATACGTTTCCATGGGGACTAAATGTGTTAATAAATATGGTGCACTTGGAACACAGCCTGGTGTGTAGTAAGCATTCAATAAATGTTACCTGGTGATCCCTGAATACCCCAACAAAAATTGTTCTTGGCCTCGTTCCTGTTATTACTTCTCATCTTACAGATGAGAAATTTGACCACATGAGCCCAAGTACACAAAAGGAACCGGGCCCCAGGGCTGCCCTGGCCCAGCTAGATCTTCACAGGATCCTCTAGGGCTGCTTGGGAATCTCTTTGGACAACAGTTGGTGATCACAGTCCCTTCCATAACTTCAGCCTTCTCCATGAAACAAAGCCACAGATTTTTGCCTCCAAGCCTTAGCTCAACCCTCAACGGCAGACCATTATATCTAACTGGGCGCTGCCATCTATCCACGCTAGGAGATCTCTATTTTTCAAACGCAACATAGTTCAAACTAAATGAACCATCTTTTACCCAGGCCTGCTTCCTCCTGCTTGTGTTTCTTATTTTCACTCTCCGTCCAGTGTAGAACAAGACTCCAGACCTCAGGCTCTCCCTTCTGCCCTTCCTCCCTCACCAGGCCCTCCTCTTCTTCCCTACAATTGCTCCTGTATCTGGATCTTATCTCCTCACCTCTCATCTGCCCAAGGCTAAGCCAGAGCCTCCCACAGGACCCCAGTCTCCAGCCTGGAGCTACCAGGGTCCATCCTCACCTACCATCAGAGTGAGCTTCTGGAAGCTCACCACGGAATCAGAGCACTTCCGTGCTCTAAATCCAACAAGGCCTTTCCCCTCCCCAAACACACGCAGTGCTTTCAAAGGTAGTTTTCAAACTGTGCTATTTTGTTGTCCAGTGGGATACCCAGTGGGAAAACTTTTCAAGGGCTTTTAAAGAAAAGAGTTGACTAAGTTATTTACTAAACGAAATGTGCCTGAGGATCAACTGCAGGCCAAGCCCCACACCAGAAGCTGGGAGTGCATGGGATACTGCACAGTGGGTCCTTGTGCTCAGGGACTGAGGATCCTATTGAGGGAGACAGAAAGAATGAATGAACGAACAGGATAGATGCTCATATCAGGCAGTGATACGTTTCCATGGGGACTAAATGTGTTAATAAATATGGTGCACTTGGAACACAGCCTGGTGTGTAGTAAGCATTCAATAAATGTTACCTGGTGATCCCTGAATACCCCAACAAAAATTGTTCTTGGCCTCGTTCCTGTTATTACTTCTCATCTTACAGATGAGAAATTTGACCACATGAGCCCAAGTACACAAAAGGAATGAGCAGCGGGCTCGGGCTTTCTCCCCAGCAACTTGACCTCAGAATCCACTCTCCTGACCACTGTGTTCTGCCATGTCTCGAGAGGGTGGTGAGATTGTTGGTGTTGGCAGTTTCTTATTTTGAATTCTTTCAGGAGCACAACTGAGACAAAGATTCATGGGATGGCAGTTATTTAAGAGGTGATGCAAGGGGGGTGGAGCTAAGACGGCGGCATAGATGGACGTGCACTCATCTCTTCTGCAAAATCGCCTGAATTGCAACGAGTTCCTGAAAAAACATAGACAGGAGGAGGTTGGATCTGATCACAGAGAGGATACCCCACATCGAAGAACAAAGGGGAACCGCATCAAGACGGTAGGAAGGGCACAATCGCACTGTTAAAAGTCAAACCTCATACCTGCCAGAGAGGCTGGGCGGGTCAAACGCGCAAAGCCTCTTGCAGATCAAGACCTGGGAAAGGAGCAGTGACGCCCACAAGGAACTAAGCCAGACCTGCTCTGGAGGGTCCAAGTGCCCGCTTGGGCTAGAAGTGCCCTTGAGCACTCCTCAGAAGGACGGCACTCAGTTCCCTTTGGAGGAGGTTACCATTAACCCGATCACAGAGCCCCCGAGGAGGACTGGAAACTGTGCGCACTGTGATCCAGGAGAGGGGAATAGCGATCCTGCATGAGACAGAGCCAGACGCACCTCTGAGTAACCTGATGTCTCCCGCTGTGGCGGGGGTCAACAGTGGCCTGCAGCAGGGTCGGGGTCACTGCAGAAGTGCTTCCCATAGAGCATGAGGGAATAAATCCTTTGTGAGACAGACGCCATTTTCCCTACTGTAGTTTGGCTGCTGGTCAAACTGCAGGGCTGCTGGTCAAGCTACAGGGAGGGAACTTAGCTCCACCCAGCAAGAAAAGGGATTTGGATTAAGAAACTCCCAGGGCCAGCCTGGGCGGGCCTTTTAGTTTGGAATAGGCCGAAATAAACAAGCAGTCAAAGAGGTCTTCAGATCCAACCACTGCCAGAGGCAAGAAAAAGACTGACAATTCCTGAATAGTCAGCAAGAGACAGAAGGACATAAACACTACTTTCACGTTTTGTCTGAAGCTGGAGTTACTGCTGGATTTTTAAAATTTCATTTCATTCCCTATTCTTTTTTATCGCCGTTTTTTTGTATTGTATTGTTTTGTTACAGTTGTTTTTTTCCCGTTTCGCTAAACTCCCTCAGTGCACCCCCCCCCCCTTTTTTGTGGGTGTGTGAGAGTGGGTGTGTTTATTTCCTCCATTGAATTCTATTGAAGCTACTAATCTTATCAGTAAGATTGAATATATTCAAGTTTACATAATTGTTTTTTCCTTTTTCCTTTTAAACCACACATGTTATTTTGGTATAAACTTCTGGTTCCACATTGGCCTTTTAAGGTTCTGTGAGGGTTTTGTTTGTTTTTATTGTTTTTGCTGTTTTTCTATATTTTTCTATATACTTATCTCTGTTTTAATTTTTTAAATTTTTCATTTGTATTACCACTTCCTCTATAATTATTTGCTTTCTCTGATGCTCCTTTCCTATAGCACTAAACTCTAATACATACAAATCTTTATCATCCTATATTTAACTTTGCAGTATCATTCTATATTTCTCTTCTATCCTCCCTTTCTCTTTTTCCCTTTTCCCACCATAGTTCTTAGTCTGTTCTGTCCTCATTCCCTTATCCCCAATGGGGACCCTGCTCTAGCATTATTCTCCAATTGGTGCTCTACTTCCTTTGGTTATTAACTGGTGGATATCATTCTTGGTTTTCTCTATTCGCCATGCTAACGTATTGTACTGCATTTTTGGTTGGAATGCTTGGGTCATGTTACAGCTGTATATGTTTATGTGTATAATTCAATACGCTGGATAGTATTTGCACAATATTTTAATTGCCATTTGTCAAAGGTATACCTTCTGTTTCTCATTCACGTATGTATGTTTCAATATCATTTAATGCCATAACAAACCAGCCGTGAAATCTTCATTCCCTGGTCAAGCAACAAGCCCCGGGGCTTTAGGGAGGGAGCACTGACTCCACAACTCTACAATACTAGAGAACACCTAACACTAGAGAGTACTATACAAGTGAGAATGCCAACAAAGGTAATCACTTGTATGCAAGTCCTGACATCACCCAACCACCAGCATCACCCAGAATAAGAAGCCCCAGCCAAACAACAAACACCAACAGACATAACTCAAAGTCTGGGAAAAGGAAATCCCAAACAGAGTCAGTTAAAAAATTAATAAGAACAATGAAACGGCAGAGAAATACCACACAAGTGAAGGAACAATCTACAAACACACAGGATCAAATCAATGAAGGACAAACTTTCTGAAATGGATCTTATCAGTAAGATTGAATATATTCAAGTTTACATAATTGTTTTTTCCTTTTTCCTTTTAAACCACACATGTTATTTTGGTATAAACTTCTGGTTCCACATTGGCCTTTTAAGGTTCTGTGAGGGTTTTGTTTGTTTTTATTGTTTTTGCTGTTTTTCTATATTTTTCTATATACTTATCTCTGTTTTAATTTTTTAAATTTTTCATTTGTATTACCACTTCCTCTATAATTATTTGCTTTCTCTGATGCTCCTTTCCTATAGCACTAAACTCTAATACATACAAATCTTTATCATCCTATATTTAACTTTGCAGTATCATTCTATATTTCTCTTCTATCCTCCCTTTCTCTTTTTCCCTTTTCCCACCATAGTTCTTAGTCTGTTCTGTCCTCATTCCCTTATCCCCAATGGGGACCCTGCTCTAGCATTATTCTCCAATTGGTGCTCTACTTCCTTTGGTTATTAACTGGTGGATATCATTCTTGGTTTTCTCTATTCGCCATGCTAACGTATTGTACTGCTTTTTTGGTGTGAATGCGTGTGTCATGTTACAGCTGTATATGTTTATGTGTATAATTCAATACGCTGGATAGTATTTGCACAATATTTTAATTGCCATTTGTCAAAGGTATACCTTCTGTTTCTCATTCACGTATGTATGTTTCAATATCATTTAATGCCATAACAAACCAGCCGTGAAATCTTCATTCCCTGGTCAAGCAACAAGCCCCGGGGCTTTAGGGAGGGAGCACTGACTCCACAACTCTACAATACTAGAGAACACCTAACACTAGAGAGTACTATACAAGTGAGAATGCCAACAAAGGTAATCACTTGTATGCAAGTCCTGACATCACCCAACCACCAGCATCACCCAGAATAAGAAGCCCCAGCCAAACAACAAACACCAACAGACATAACTCAAAGTCTGGGAAAAGGAAATCCCAAACAGAGTCAGTTAAAAAATTAATAAGAACAATGAAACGGCAGAGAAATACCACACAAGTGAAGGAACAATCTACAAACACACAGGATCAAATCAATGAAGAGGATTTGGACAAACTTTCTGAAATGGATTTCAGAAGAATGATAGTAAAGATGATCAAAGACACTGAAAACAAAATGTTAGAGAAATTGCAAGACACAACTAACACACTGAATAAAGAAATACAAGAATTTGCCAAAAAAGTAACAGAGACAAACAACTCAATTGCTGAACTGAACAACACTGTAGAAGGAATCAAGAGCAGAGTATCTGAGACAGAAGACTGGATAAGTGAGCTGGAAGATAGAATGGTGGAAGTAACTGCTGAAAAACAGAATCTAGCTCAAAGAATGAAAAGAGCAGAGGATAGCCTCAGAGACCTCTGGGATAATATCAAACGCACCAATATTTGAATTATAGGAGTTCCAGAAGAAGAAGAAAAAAAGAAAGGCTATGAGAAAAATTTTGAAGATATTATAGTTGAAAATTTCCCCCACATGGGAAAAGAAATAGTCAATCAAGTCCAAGAAGCGCAAAGAGTACCATACAGAATCAACCTGAGAAGAAACACACCAAGACACATATTAATGAAGCTAACACAAATTAAACACAAAGACAGAATTCTCAAAGCAGCAAGGGAAAAGCAACTAGTGACATACAAGGGAAAGCCCATATGTTTAACAGCTGATCTTTCAACAGAAACTCTGCAGGCCAGAAGGGAATGGCAAGACACATTGAAACGGCTAAAAGAGAATAATCTGCAACCAAGAATCCTCTACCCTGCAAGGATCTCATTCAAAATTGATGCAGAAATCAAAAGCTTTACAGATAAGCAAAAATTAAAAGAATTTAGTAATACCAAACCAGCCTTACAACAAGCGTTAAAGGGACTTATATAGACAACAAGTATAAAAGAAGGAGAAGATCCACAGAACAAACCCATCATAACATCTAAGAAGATGACAATAGGATCATTTGTATCAGCAATTACTTTGAATGTAAATGGACTAAATGCCCCAATCAAAAGACACAGACTGGCTGAATGGATTCAAAAACACGACCCATACATATACTTCCTCCAGGAAACTCACTTCAGACCTAGAGACACTCACAGACTGAAAGTGAGAGGATGGAAAAAGATATTCCATGCAAATGGAAATCAAAAAAAAGCTGGAGTAGCAATCCTCATATCAGACAAAATAGACCTCAAAATAAAGAAGATTAGAAGAGACAAGGCAGGACACTACATAATGATCAAGGGATTGACCCAAGAGGAAGACATATCATAAATATCTGTGCACCCAACACAGGAGCACCCCAATCCATAAGACAAACACTTTCAGACATAAAAGAAGACATCGACACTAACACAATCATAGTAGGAGACTTTAACACTCCTCTCACACCAATGGACAGATCATCCAAACAGAAAATTAAGAAAGAAACACAAGCCTTAAATGCCACACTAGAAGAAATGGACCTCATGGATATCTTTAGGACTTTCCATCCAAAAGCAGAAGAATACACTTTCTTCTCAAGTGCTCACGGAACATTCTCCAGGATAGACCACATCTTGGGCCACAAATCAAACCTCAGTCAATTCAAGAAAACTGAAATTATATCAACCATCTTCTCGGACCACAATGCAGTGAGACTAGAGATCAACTACAGGGAAAAAACCACTAAAAACACAAACACATGGAGATTAAACAACACATACTTAAAAAAACAACTGACTACCGAGCAAATCAAAGGAGAAATAAAACAATTCCTAGAAGAAAATGAAAATGAACACACGACAGTGCAAAGCCTATGGGATACTGCAAAAGCACTTCTAAGAGGGAAGTTTATAGCAATTCAATCCTACCTCACGAAACTAGGAAACTCTCAAACAGACGACCTAACCTTATGCTTAAAACAACTGGAGAAAGAAGAACAAAAACACCCCAAGGCCAGCAGAAGAAGGGAAATCATAAAGATCAGAGTAGAAATAAATGATAAAGAAATGAAAGAAACAATTGTAAAGATAAATAAAACAAAAAGCTGGTTCTACGAAAAGGTAAATAAAATCGACACACCGCTGGCCAGACTCATCAAGAAAAAGAGAGAGAAGAACCAGATCACCAAAATCAAAAATGAAAAGGTGGCTGAATGGATTCAAAACACGACCCATACATATGCTGCCTCCAGGAAACTCACTTCAGACCTAGAGACACTCACAGACTGAAAGTGAGAGGATGGAAAAAGATATTCCATGCAAATGGAAATCAAAAGAAAGCTGGAGTAGCAATCCTCATATCAGACAAAATAGACCTCAAAATAAAGAAGATTAGAAGAGACAAGGCAGGACACTACATAATGATCAAGGGATTGACCCAAGAGGAAGACATATCATAAATATCTGTGCACCCAACACAGGAGCACCCCAATCCATAAGACAAACACTTTCAGACATAAAAGAAGACATCGACACTAACACAATCATAGTAGGAGACTTTAACACTCCTCTCACACCAATGGACAGATCATCCAAACAGAAAATTAAGAAAGAAACACAAGCCTTAAATGCCACACTAGAAGAAATGGACCTCATGGATATCTTTAGGACTTTCCATCCAAAAGCAGAAGAATACACTTTCTTCTCAAGTGCTCACGGAACATTCTCCAGGATAGACCACATCTTGGGCCACAAATCAAACCTCAGTCAATTCAAGAAAACTGAAATTATATCAACCATCTTCTCGGACCACAATGCAGTGAGACTAGAGATCAACTACAGGGAAAAAACCACTAAAAACACAAACACATGGAGATTAAACAACACATACTTAAAAAAACAACTGACTACCGAGCAAATCAAAGGAGAAATAAAACAATTCCTAGAAGAAAATGAAAATGAACACACGACAGTGCAAAGCCTATGGGATACTGCAAAAGCACTTCTAAGAGGGAAGTTTATAGCAATTCAATCCTACCTCACGAAACTAGGAAACTCTCAAACAGACGACCTAACCTTATGCTTAAAACAACTGGAGAAAGAAGAACAAAAACACCCCAAGGCCAGCAGAAGAAGGGAAATCATAAAGATCAGAGTAGAAATAAATGATAAAGAAATGAAAGAAACAATTGTAAAGATAAATAAAACAAAAAGCTGGTTCTACGAAAAGGTAAATAAAATCGACACACCGCTGGCCAGACTCATCAAGAAAAAGAGAGAGAAGAACCAGATCACCAAAATCAAAAATGAAAAAGGAGAGATTACAACAGATAATGCAGAAATCCAAAGGATTCTAAGAGACTATTATGAGCAACTCTATGGCAACAAACTGGACAACCTGGAAGAAATGGACAGTTTCTTAGAGAAGATTAATCTCCCAAGACTCAACCAGGAAGAAAAAGAAACTATGATCAAGCCAATCACAAGCTCAGAAATGGACATTGTGATCAAAAATCTACCCAAAAATAAAAGCCCAGGGCCAGATGGCTTCACAGGCGAATTCTACCAAACATTTAAAGAAGAACTAATGCCTGTCCTTCTAAAACTCTTCCAAACAATTGCACAGGAAGGAACACTTCCAAACGCATTCTATGAGGCCGCCATCACCCAGATATAAAAGCCAGGCAAAGACCACACAAAAAAAGAAAATTATAGGCCAATTTCACTGATGAATCTAGACGCCAAAATCCTCAACAAAATCCTAGCAAACAGAATTCAACAACACATCAAAAAGCTCATACATCATGATCAAGTCAGGTTCATCCCAGGCATGAAAGGATTCTTCAATATCTGCAAATCAATGTAATACACCATATCAACAAACTGAGAGACAAAAATCACAAGATCGTCTCAACAGATGCAGAAAAAGCCTTTGAAAAAGTACAGCATCCATTTATGATAAAAACTCTTCAAAAAATGGGCGTAGAAGGAACCTATCTCAACATCGTGAAAGCCATATATGAGACACTCACAGCGAACATTATCCTCAATGGTGAAAACCTCAAAACATTTCCTCTGAGATCAGGAACAAGATAAGGGTGTCCACTTTCACCACTCTTATTCAACATAGTGCAAAAGCACTTCTAAGGAAGTTTATAGCAATTCAATCCTACCTCACGAAACTAGGAAACTCTCAAACAGACGACCTAACCTTATGCTTAAAACAACTGGAGAAAGAAGAACAAAAACACCCCAAGGCCAGCAGAAGAAGGGAAATCATAAAGATCAGAGTAGAAATAAATGATAAAGAAATGAAAGAAACAATTGTAAAGATAAATAAAACAAAAAGCTGGTTCTACGAAAAGGTAAATAAAATCGACACACCGCTGGCCAGACTCATCAAGAAAAAGAGAGAGAAGAACCAGATCACCAAAATCAAAAATGAAAAAGGAGAGATTACAACAGATAATGCAGAAATCCAAAGGATTCTAAGAGACTATTATGAGCAACTCTATGGCAACAAACTGGACAACCTGGAAGAAATGGACAGTTTCTTAGAGAAGATTAATCTCCCAAGACTCAACCAGGAAGAAAAAGAAACTATGATCAAGCCAATCACAAGCTCAGAAATGGACATTGTGATCAAAAATCTACCCAAAAATAAAAGCCCAGGGCCAGATGGCTTCACAGGCGAATTCTACCAAACATTTAAAGAAGAACTAATGCCTGTCCTTCTAAAACTCTTCCAAACAATTGCACAGGAAGGAACACTTCCAAACGCATTCTATGAGGCCGCCATCACCCAGATATAAAAGCCAGGCAAAGACCACACAAAAAGAGAAAATTATAGGCCAATTTCACTGATGAATCTAGACGCCAAAATCCTCAACAAAATCCTAGCAAACAGAATTCAACAACACATCAAAAAGCTCATACATCATGATCAAGTCAGGTTCATCCCAGGCATGAAAGGATTCTTCAATATCTGCAAATCAATGTAATACACCATATCAACAAACTGAGAGACAAAAATCACAAGATCGTCTCAACAGATGCAGAAAAAGCCTTTGAAAAAGTACAGCATCCATTTATGATAAAAACTCTTCAAAAAATGGGCGTAGAAGGAACCTATCTCAACATCGTGAAAGCCATATATGAGACACTCACAGCGAACATTATCCTCAATGGTGAAAACCTCAAAACATTTCCTCTGAGATCAGGAACAAGATAAGGGTGTCCACTTTCACCACTCTTATTCAACATAGTCCTGGAAGTTCTTGCAACAGCAATAAGAGAAGAGAAAGAAATAAAAGGAATCCAGATTGGAAAGGAAGAATTCAAACTCTCTATTTGCAGATGACATGATATTATACATAGAATCGCAAAGACACTATTACAAAACTACTAGAGTTAATCAGTGAATTCAGCAACGTCACAGGATACAAAATCAATATACAGAAATCACTGGCATTCCTATACACAAACAATGAAAAATCAGAAAACGAAATCAAAGAGGCAGTCCCCTTCATCACTGCAACCAAAAGAATCAAATATCTAGGAATAAACCTACCCAAAGAAACAAAAGAACTGTACACTGAAAATTGCAAGACATTCATGAGAGAAATTAAAGAAGACTTAAACAGATGGAGAGATATTCCATGTTCCTGGGTCAGAATAATCAATATTGTGAAAATGACCATACTACCAAATGTCATCTATAGATTCAGTGCGATCCCTATCAAACTTCCAATGACATTCTTCACAGAACTAGACCAAAGAATAACACAGTTCATATGGAAACACAAAAGACCTCGAATAGCCAAAGCAATCCTGAGGAAGAAGAATGGAGCTGGAGGGATCAGCCTCCCCAACTTCAGACTCTACTACAAAGCAACAGTCCTCAAGACAGTATGGTACTGGCACAAAAACAGAACTATAGACCAATGGAACAAGATAGAGAACCCAGAGATAAACCCACGTACCTATGGGTATCTTATTTTTGACAAAGGAGGCGAACATATAAAATGGCACAAAGACAGCCTCTTCAA
This sequence comes from Tragulus kanchil, assembly GCA_022376925.1. Classification (NCBI taxonomy): domain Eukaryota; kingdom Metazoa; phylum Chordata; class Mammalia; order Artiodactyla; family Tragulidae; genus Tragulus; species Tragulus kanchil. Next base: position 45,750,566 of record JAIOJX010000029.1, on the reverse strand, counting down.
CAAATGGTGCTGGGAAAATTGGACAGCTACATGCAAAAAAATGAAGTTGGAACATTCCCTGACACCATGTACAAAGATCAACTCAAAATGGATTAAAGATCTAAATGTAAGACCGGAAACCATCAAACTCTTAGATCGGAGAATATAGGCAAAACCCTCAAGGACATCAATCAAAGCAAGGTCTTCTCTGACCCACCTACTAGAATAGCAGAACTAAAAAGACAAATGAACATGTGGGACCTAATGAAACTTAAAAGCTTTTGTACAGCAAAAGAAATTACAAAAAAGCTGAACAGACAGCCCACAGAATGGGAGAAAATCATAGCAAATGAAACAGATAAAGAATTAATCTCCAAAATCTACAAGCAACTCAGACAACTCAGCACTAGAAAAATGAGCAACCCAATCAAAAAATGGGAAAAGGACCTAAACAGACACCTCTCCAAAGAGGACATACAGATGGCCCAAAAGCACATGAAATGATGCTCAACTTTGCTTATAATTAGAGAAATGCAAATCAAAACTACAATGAGATATCACCTCACACCTGTCAGAACGGCCATCATCCACAAATCGACAGACAATAAATGCTGGAGAGGGTGTGGAGAAAAGGGAACACTCCTGCATTGCTGGTGGGAATGTAGATTGATACAGCCTCTATGGAAGACAGTCTGGAGATTTCTTAAAAAACTAAAAATAGAAGCACCCTACAACCCAGCAATCCCACTCTTAGGCTTATACCCTGATGAAATTAAATCTGAAAGAAGTCCCTGTACCCCAATGTTCATTGCAGCTCTGTAGACAATAGCCAGAACATGGAAGCAACCTAGATGCCCATCGACAAAGGAATGGATACAGAAGGTCTGTTACATATATACAATGGAATACTACACAACTGTAAAGAGAAATGCAGAAGAATCAGCCCTAATGAGGTGGCTGGATCTAGAACGTATCATCAAAAGTGAAGTCAGTCAGAAAGAGAAGGACAAATACAGCATATTAACACATACATATGGAATCTAGCAGGATGGTGATGATGGCACATGCAGTGAAGCAACGGAAAGACAGACATGGACAGTGGACGTATAGACATTGTGGGGAAGGAACAGAGGGTGGGAGGCGTAAATGAAGTAGCATGAAGGCCTGTACTATCATAAGTGAAGAAAATAGCTATAGTCATTGCTCTGTGAGAAAAGGGGATCCTTCAGGGGTGCTGTGTGATGGTTGGGAGGGGTGGAAAGGGAGGGATATACATATGACTAATCTGGGAACACGCATATCCGTAAACAACAAAGCTCTGTAAAAGTTAATAGTAAAATAAAGGTTTAAAAAAAAAAAAAAGAGGTGACACAAGGAAACCCTGGCAGAGGAATGGAAAAGTGAAAGAGAGATGGACAGCGATCTCTAACGGTATGCTGACAAGCTAGCTACCAGTGTGGGCAGATGGAGTTTAATCCTGCGAGAGGACCTCTGGGATCCAGTGTAAAGCACTTGCCTCTAAATCTCCTTCCCACTCAAGGGCTGAGGGAGCTGGGGCATTGATACACCAACTCCCTGACTCCTTGGTAGAGGGCTGCTTTCAGGGGCATGACTTCTGTGGCCTGCCTGACTGAGCATTTGTAGAGGCAGAGGGGCGTCTCACCAGACAGAGTGCCCACAAGAGGAGAAGCAGCTGCTGGCAGGTAGAATTCTGGCTGTGTGCACAGAGATGCAGGGGCCAAGAGGATGTGGTGAAGGCACCAAGAGCACAGCTGCTGGAGCAGTCCAGGCAGGCGGGACAGCATGTGAAAAAGCCCACCGGTGAGAGCAGCCCTGGTGTGCTCAAGCAGCCAAAGCAGGCCTGGTTGAGTGACTGAGGTTGTGGACATTGCAGCCAGAGAGGGCACCAGAGGTTGGACCAGGCAGAGACTCAGAGGTCATGGTAAGAATTTGGCATTTTAGTTTAAGCATAATGGTGATGCCGTGAAAAGTTTTAGTGTACGAGAGTAACTTCATGTCTTTAAAAGGTCATGTGGTTGCCGGGTGAAGGATGGACAGTAGAGGGCAAGAATAGGAGAAGGAAGATCAGACAGAAGGTTGTGACAGTTCAGGTGACAGATATGCAGACTTGGACTAGACTGGCATTGAAACTGTGGTCGGACTTAGGCTACAGTTCTAATTCACTGTTGGTCAGAATTAACGATGGAACGGTCATGGGGCATGAAAGAGCCATTTACTGAGATAGAACTAGCAGGGAGAGATGCCAGTTCAGGGAAGTGGGTGGGGAATGTTTTGGACAATCATTTTGAGAAGTCTGTTAGTGGACTGTTGGATGCATGAGACTGGAGCTCAGATGAGAATTTGGTTAAATGTGCTCTGCTGTGCTGTGAGCATGCCCACCTCCCCTTGCCTCTCTGTGGCTCTAAACCTTCTGGAGAGCCCTTCAGGGCCAGCACCTAGCCTGGGGTGCAGAGTGCTCATTCAGCTTGGAAGAGGAACCATGGACTCAGAAACACAGTGGAGAGCTGGAATGTGCCAAGACTTGCATCTCTGAGCCTGAGAAAGCCAGGAGAAGAGTTAGCCCCAGGAGAACTGGGGTGTACCCAAGTTATAACAGGACTTGAGATAGATGGGGGCTTTTTAGTTGAATGGCTCTTGTTGCTCAATTCAATGCAAAGTCTTTACTGCTCCTCACAGGGCTTATCTCTGGCTTTGTTTTTCACTATTTCCCCTAATCTTCCATTTCCTTATCTCTTTCCTGCCCATAGGTACTCTAACACATTTATCAATGCCACTAGATATCTGGGTATTCATGAAAAATATGTATTGTTTTATATATGTTTGGTTTTACAATTCAAAAATTATAAACTTCATTTTCTTTTATTCAATTCTATATTAAGATCTATCTGAACTACTATATGTAAATCTAGCAAATAAATCTAAATTTATTTTGACCAGGTACTGTGTAATGGTTTTGAGAGGGTTGTTTTTATAAAAAATCCATAAACTACATTTTCTTATCCGTTCTCCTAAAGGGAAATACTTTGGCTGCTTCAAACTCCTCCTTTACAAGTGATGCTGTAAGAAATTGCATTTTAAAATATAAGCTTTTAGTAGATAGACTTTGTTAAGATTGGAAATTTTCCTTTTTTCTGGTTTTCTCATTTTTTAATGACAAACAGGTGATAAACTTTATAGACTGCTTCAGTTGCACATACTAAAGCAATCATGAGATTTTCCCCTTTATTCTATTAATATATTTAATCACAATGATAGATCTTTTTAATTGCTTAAACTTTCTTAAACTCTTTGGGTAAATTCAATCTGACTGTATGTATTTTGAAAAAAAAAATAGATTTGATAAAAGAATATAATATTTAGGATTTTCACATCTATGTTCACAGAGAAATTGGGTTCTAATTTTTCTTCCTGACTTGTTTTCATCCAGTTTTGGTATCAAGTTTGCACTAACCAGATAACATAATGCAATCCATTTCTTTTCAAATCAAATTGAACATCTGTGGCTCTAAACCTTCTGGAGAGCCCTTCAGGGCCAGCACCTAGCCTGGGGTGCAGAGTGCTCATTCAGCTTGGAAGAGGAACCATGGACTCAGAAACACAGTGGAGAGCTGGAATGTGCCAAGACTTGCATCTCTGAGCCTGAGAAAGCCAGGAGAAGAGTTAGCCCCAGGAGAACTGGGGTGTACCCAAGTTATAACAGGACTTGAGATAGATGGGGGCTTTTTAGTTGAATGGCTCTTGTTGCTCAATTCAATGCAAAGTCTTTACTGCTCCTCACAGGGCTTATCTCTGGCTTTGTTTTTCACTATTTCCCCTAATCTTCCATTTCCTTATCTCTTTCCTGCCCATAGGTACTCTAACACATTTATCAATGCCACTAGATATCTGGGTATTCATGAAAAATATGTATTGTTTTATATATGTTTGGTTTTACAATTCAAAAATTATAAACTTCATTTTCTTTTATTCAATTCTATATTAAGATCTATCTGAACTACTATATGTAAATCTAGCAAATAAATCTAAATTTATTTTGACCAGGTACTGTGTAATGGTTTTGAGAGGGTTGTTTTTATAAAAAATCCATAAACTACATTTTCTTATCCGTTCTCCTAAAGGGAAATACTTTGGCTGCTTCAAACTCCTCCTTTACAAGTGATGCTGTAAGAAATTGCATTTTAAAATATAAGCTTTTAGTAGATAGACTTTGTTAAGATTGGAAATTTTCCTTTTTTCTGGTTTTCTCATTTTTTAATGACAAACAGGTGATAAACTTTATAGACTGCTTCAGTTGCACATACTAAAGCAATCATGAGATTTTCCCCTTTATTCTATTAATATATTTAATCACAATGATAGATCTTTTTAATTGCTTAAACTTTCTTAAACTCTTTGGGTAAATTCAATCTGACTGTATGTATTTTGAAAAAAAAAATAGATTTGATAAAAGAATATAATATTTAGGATTTTCACATCTATGTTCACAGAGAAATTGGGTTCTAATTTTTCTTCCTGACTTGTTTTCATCCAGTTTTGGTATCAAGTTTGCACTAACCAGATAACATAATGCAAACCATTTTCTCTCTTTTCCTATAGTAAATTTATAAGGTTGGGATTAACTCTTCCTTGAAAGTATTAATAGAACAGAGCTATAAAATTATCTGGAGCCGGGGCTTTTTTGAAAGGGTGATGATGGTTCCATTTTGATTTCTTTAAAGGTTGCAGTTTTACGATCTTGGGCCACTTTTATCATTTTTCTATTTTTTTTTTTTCAGGATATCTAGTACATCTAAATATTCAATTTTTTAGTGTATAGTTATATTATCTCACTCATATTTTGTTTATTCACATTTCCTCTCTCCTTTTCCTCTCCCTTGAGTCTTGCCAGAGGCTTATGTATTTTGTTTGTCTTTCTAAAGGCCATTATCAGTTTTGTTGATTTCCTATTTGTTTTCGTTATCTACATTTATTGATTTCTGCCCATATTCTTATTTATGCCCTTCCTTCTTGTTTATTTGGGTTCATTCTATTAGTCTCTTTCGAACTTCATAAGTGAAAAGCTTAACTCTCTTGTTTGCAATCTTCTTAATTTCTGCCTATTTAAAGCTGCAAGATAACCTCTGAGTACTACTTTGAAAGTGATCCACAAAATTTGACATGCGGTAGTTTCATTGCCATTCATTTGTAAGTATTTATTAGTTTATCTTTGCCAAATGATATATGAGAGTATTTTTTAAGTTTCTAGACATACGATTTTAAATTTAATAGCATTATAGTCAGGAACATTATACTGTATATATGATGCTGACTCTTAAATTCTGTAAAGCTTCTTTTGTGGCCTAGCATATCCATGTGTATCCCTGGAGGAAGGCATGGAAACCCACTCCAGTACTCTTGCATGGAGAATCCCGTGGACAGAGGAACCTGGCAGGCTGTAGTTCATAGGGTCATAAAGAGTCAGACACAACTGAAGCAATTTAGCACACATACATGAGGATCCATGTGTATATGAAAAGAAAATATTTTGTTTTGAGGGGAAATATAGGGACTGTTATATGAGTATAGTCTTCTGTATCTTTGCTTATTTTCATATGCTCCAACTACTAGTTTTTAAGAGGGAATCTTAAGATTATCAACCAGATATTTTATTTATTATTTCTATCCTAGATCTATCCATTGTTGCTTTATGTACTTTGATGTAAAATTGTCAGGGGCACACATGTTTGTGACAATTATATTTATATAACTTTTACTAATATATAACACCTTTGTTTTCCTATTTTAATACTGTATGCTGTAATACAATTTTTATCCTGTTTTTTTTTTTTTCTGATTCTGATTTTTTTTTTTTATGGACTTATTCCCTTTTCTCTTTTTTTTGGCCTCTAAGTCATTGTTTATTTTTCATCCATTTTTATTCTTTGGCTCATGTGGGCCTCCCATCACAGTGGCCTCTTTCATTGCAGAGCACCAGCCCTGGGCGCATGCGCTCCAGAGAGCTGGCTCATAATTGGGCACTCTGGTCCAGCTGCTCCTTGGCATGTGGAATCTTTCCAGGCCAGGGATCAAACTGGTGCTGCTTGCACTGCAAGGCAGACTCTTTACCTACTGGACCACCAGGGAAGCCCCTGGCTTATTTTTTATAAATGTTTTCCTATCTTTTATGTACATTTTTGTCTTTAATGTGTATCCTATAGGTGATATATAGCTTGATTTTATCTTTTTAATTCTATTAGAGAATCTTTACACTTTGAAAAGTTTGAATTATTAACATTTATCATAATTCCTCTTTAAAGCTATTATAGTCCAGGAAGCATTTTTTAAATTTTTTTTGTATATATGATTTGTTTCTAGACATACGATTTTAAATTTAATAGCATTATAGTCAGGAACATTATACTGTATATATGATGCTGACTCTTAAATTCTGTAAAGCTTCTTTTGTGGCCTAGCATATCCATGTGTATCCCTGGAGGAAGGCATGGAAACCCACTCCAGTACTCTTGCATGGAGAATCCCGTGGACAGAGGAACCTGGCAGGCTGTAGTTCATAGGGTCATAAAGAGTCAGACACAACTGAAGCAATTTAGCACACATACATGAGGATCCATGTGTATATGAAAAGAAAATATTTTGTTTTGAGGGGAAATATAGGGACTGTTATATGAGTATAGTCTTCTGTATCTTTGCTTATTTTCATATGCTCCAACTACTAGTTTTTAAGAGGGAATCTTAAGATTATCAACCAGATATTTTATTTATTATTTCTATCCTAGATCTATCCATTGTTGCTTTATGTACTTTGATGTAAAATTGTCAGGGGCACACATGTTTGTGACAATTATATTTATATAACTTTTACTAATATATAACACCTTTGTTTTCCTATTTTAATACTGTATGCTGTAATACAATTTTTATCCTGTTTTTTTTTTTTTCTGATTCTGATTTTTTTTTTTTATGGACTTATTCCCTTTTCTCTTTTTTTTGGCCTCTAAGTCATTGTTTATTTTTCATCCTTTTTTTTTCTTTTGCTCATGTGGGCCTCCCATCACAGTGGCCTCTTTCATTGCAGAGCACCAGCCCTGGGCGCATGCGCTCCAGAGAGCTGGCTCATAATTGGGCACTCTGGTCCAGCTGCTCCTTGGCATGTGGAATCTTTCCAGGCCAGGGATCAAACTGGTGCTGCTTGCACTGCAAGGCAGACTCTTTACCTACTGGACCACCAGGGAAGCCCCTGGCTTATTTTTTATAAATGTTTTCCTATCTTTTATGTACATTTTTGTCTTTAATGTGTATCCTATAGGTGATATATAGCTTGATTTTATCTTTTTAATTCTATTAGAGAATCTTTACACTTTGAAAAGTTTGAATTATTAACATTTATCATAATTCCTCTTTATCAATGTTTATTTCTGCCTTTTTATGTTCCAAATTTTCCATGCCTTCTTTTTTATCCTTTTCTTCTTTTTCTATTCTGTTGAGTAGATGGAACTTTCTTCTTCTAGTGCAAAAATTACACACTCCATTTTTACTCTTCAAGAAGCTGTCCCTAAGGTAATTGAGGCCACTGCTTTTTTCCCCTATTACTTTCTTAAGCTATTAGCATTTATTTTTCCCTCCAGAAAAAGAATTTCAGAGAAATAGACGGACAAAACCAAACCAAAGCAACAGAGAAATGAGAGAAATAGATAGACAAAAGCAGACCAAAGTAACAGAGAAATGGTAAAGGAAGAAAGTAAATAAGGGGGCAAGCAGTCAGCAAGGAACAGAGAAAAAAGGGGAAAAAAAAAAAAAAAAACCATAAATCAACAGAAAGAGTTGGAGTCTGAGGCAATAAAGCAGAGAGTCTTGGACATCCAGCATGATCGGATACAGATGGTGAGAAATACTCCAGGCCTCACTCATTCCTGTCACCTCGTATCTTCAGATCATTTCTTTCTTTCCTTGCTTGGGAAAGTCTTACAAAGCATGTCATAAATATTTGCTAAGTAGCCACTGTGTTCCAGGCCCTCTGTTCAGCTTGGGGACAAAGCAGTGAACAAGCAGACCCTCTCCTTGCCCTCCCAGGACTCACAGTCAAGATAAATCATTTTAAAAAGCAATTATGGGAAGAATTAAAACTGCTCAAATGATCATACTACCCCCCAAAATATACAGATTTCATGCAATCCCCTATCTTTTAAATTATCTTTAAATTTCCCCCAGTCATTTATTTTTCATCCATTTTTATTCTTTGGCTCATGTGGGCCTCCCATCACAGTGGCCTCTTTCATTGCAGAGCACCAGCCCTGGGCGCATGCGCTCCAGAGAGCTGGCTCATAATTGGGCACTCTGGTCCAGCTGCTCCTTGGCATGTGGAATCTTTCCAGGCCAGGGATCAAACTGGTGCTGCTTGCACTGCAAGGCAGACTCTTTACCTACTGGACCACCAGGGAAGCCCCTGGCTTATTTTTTATAAATGTTTTCCTATCTTTTATGTACATTTTTGTCTTTAATGTGTATCCTATAGGTGATATATAGCTTGATTTTATCTTTTTAATTCTATTAGAGAATCTTTACACTTTGAAAAGTTTGAATTATTAACATTTATCATAATTCCTCTTTATCAATGTTTATTTCTGCCTTTTTATGTTCCAAATTTTCCATGCCTTCTTTTTTATCCTTTTCTTCTTTTTCTATTCTGTTGAGTAGATGGAACTTTCTTCTTCTAGTGCAAAAATTACACACTCCATTTTTACTCTTCAAGAAGCTGTCCCTAAGGTAATTGAGGCCACTGCTTTTTTCCCCTATTACTTTCTTAAGCTATTAGCATTTATTTTTCCCTCCAGAAAAAGAATTTCAGAGAAATAGACGGACAAAACCAAACCAAAGCAACAGAGAAATGAGAGAAATAGATAGACAAAAGCAGACCAAAGTAACAGAGAAATGGTAAAGGAAGAAAGTAAATAAGGGGGCAAGCAGTCAGCAAGGAACAGAGAAAAAAGGGGAAAAAAAAAAAAAAAAACCATAAATCAACAGAAAGAGTTGGAGTCTGAGGCAATAAAGCAGAGAGTCTTGGACATCCAGCATGATCGGATACAGATGGTGAGAAATACTCCAGGCCTCACTCATTCCTGTCACCTCGTATCTTCAGATCATTTCTTTCTTTCCTTGCTTGGGAAAGTCTTACAAAGCATGTCATAAATATTTGCTAAGTAGCCACTGTGTTCCAGGCCCTCTGTTCAGCTTGGGGACAAAGCAGTGAACAAGCAGACCCTCTCCTTGCCCTCCCAGGACTCACAGTCAAGATAAATCATTTTAAAAAGCAATTATGGGAAGAATTAAAACTGCTCAAATGATCATACTACCCCCCAAAATATACAGATTTCATGCAATCCCTATCAAATTACCCATGACACTTTTATAGAACTAGAATCATCTTTAAATTTATAAGAAACCAATAAAAGATGCAGAATTACTAAAGCAATCCTGTAGAGAAAGGACAACACAGGAGGCCTAACCTTCCCAGACTTCAGATGATACTACAAATCTATAATAATCAAAACAGCATGGTATTAGTACAAAAACAGACATATGGATCAATGGAACAGAATAAAGAGCCTAGAAATAAACCCATACACCTATGGTCAATTAATCTTCAACAAAGGAGATGAGAATATACATGGGTGAAAAGATAATCTCTTCAGCAAGTGGTGTTGGGGCAACCACATGCAAATCAATGAAGTTAGAACCCACTCTGTCACCATACACAAAAATAAACTCAGAATGGCTTAAATATAAGACATGACGCTATAAAACTCCTAGAGGAGAACAGAAGCAAAATATTCTCTGATATTAATTGTACTAAGAATTTTCTTACGTCAGTCTCCCAAGGCAATAGAAATAAAAACAAAAATAAACAAATGGACCTAACTTATACATATATATATAATCACACACACACACACACATACACATACATACACACACACATGAATATTTAATTAGTCATAAAATTCTTGAGTTTTACTTTGCTTGACCTCTGAAACAAATTAGCTAATCTTTATCAATACATTTTTACTTTTTGAACATTGCTTTAGAAACTTTTCATTCCATTAAGCCGCCCAGATTTCTCAAAAGTGGCGGTAAAACTCAAATTTCTTGTTTAGAGCAATGTTGTACATATATAAGCTCACTGAACCAACCTTTTCATTCCTAAAACATGATAAACCCTCTTTTCCATCTAATCCTTGATTTTTACACACTTTGCTTTTCCATTTACAGTTAACATACTCAGCACCAGTATTACTATTTGCCAAATCACTGTGGATAGTTTCACTGTTTGGCTAATCACTTTTAAGTGTAACAAAACTTAGAATCTGAATTTGTACAACCTTCCTCCAGATCAGACAATAACAGAGAACACATACCCTTAGAAGACATGTAACATAGGGCTTCCCTGGTAGCCCAGTGGTAAAGAATCTGCCTGCCAAGCAGGAGACTCGGGTTCAATTTCCAGGTCGGGAAGATCCCCTGGAGAAGGAAATGGCAACCCACTCCAGTATTATTATCTGAGAAATCCCATGGACAGAGGAACCTGGTGGGCTACAGTACATGGGGTCACAAAAGAGACAGACACAACTTAGCTGCTAAACAACCACAAACCATGAAAGGAATTAATAATATGAGAGTCATCATCTGTGCTAAAATGCTTCCCTGAAAGAAAAAAAAAACTAGTTTGACGAGTTTCATCTCTCGATGTTTATGCCCACCATTTGAAAATGCCGAAATCTTTAGGCAACGAAAAATGATGTTTTAAAGCACAAAGCTAGTTAGAAGGGGAAGACAAAAACTCAAAGACCTCCCACAGATTTGTGTTGCACTGGGACAGCCTTCCTGGGGCCATCATGCTACCAATGCTCCATGTACCAACTGGGGCAGCATGAGTCACTGTATGCTCTGAGGAAGTCTTGTCACATCATTCAGAATAAAACTATAAAGCCATGTACATGTAGGGGCTTCCCAGGTGGTGTAGTGGTAAAGAATCTGCCAATTCAGGAGAGTCGAGTTTGATCCCTGTGTTAGGAAGATCCCTAGAGAAGGAAATGGCAATCCCCTCCACAATATTCTTGACCAGAAAATCCCATGGACAGAGGAACCAAGCAGACAATAGTCCAGGGGGTGGCAAAGAGCTGGACATGACTGAGCACACATGCACACCTATATGTACACACACATACTCACAGTACATGTAAGCAGATGATACCCATGGGAATTAGGCAGAGTGGAAAGTCCCACTCTCAAAGACTTACATACTATGCAATGCCACGGATACAGTATTCTCAAAGTGACCAAAGCACAATCACAGGAAGCAGATCGGAGGCTGCCAGAGTTGAAGGAAGGATGGGATGATTTGAGGGAACATGGGAGAGCCGCACCATGAGGCGTCACAGCAGGCAGGGCCCGTACAGACGGCCAGGCTCCCACCAGGGCCTTTAACCATGGACACAAGCCAGGGAGGCCATCTAAGAGAGTCTGGAAGCCACGGTGTACTTCTGAATCAAGCTGAGGTGCTCAGTCTGGAGACAAGGTGTAAGCATGTGAGTATGTGGGGAGGGACAGCCTGCCTGCTGTAAACAAATATCTAGAGGGCTGTTGTGTGGGAGATGGATTAGACTTGCCCAGTATTAACTCTGAGGGCAGGTCTTATATCTGCAGGTGGAAGCTAGATGAAAGCAGGTTTTAATTCAATATAGAGAACTGTCCAACAGAGCTTCTTTGACAGGTAATAAGTTCCCAGACACTGGAAATATTTGAACATAGATCAAATGACCACCCATCAAGGATACTATAAGGGGTCCCCATCAAGGGCCTCTGTCCTTAAGAAGATGATACCAACAATAAAGACACTAGGGGTAGGGTGCCCTGATCTGAAGATGAGATTCATGCCACTCTTCCCTTTTAATTTTGCAAACTCCATGGGTATGATTTGCTTTCCTAAACCCATTAACTCTTTGGGGGTTTATCCTACCCTAGAAGGAATCTCAGGTCCCCAGCAAATCTCCAGGCCTCTGGATAAGAAGGACCCTGCCTGCACAGCTCCTGCCTCCCTCACCCATCCTGGCACGAGGTGGGCAGGAGAGAAGCTCCATAAACATGTGAAGCCAGATGAATGATAGCTTTGGCATGTCTGAGGCAAGAAGCCAGCCCGGCCGCCCGCTGAAGTCCTCCTGCACTGAGAGTCCATATATTTTATGACCTCCGAGTGCTTCCTGGCACAGACTCCCTCCAATGGTGATTCATTTCTCCTTTACAGCTTTGTCAGTATTGGGGTTTTCTACTTAGTTCGCAATGAACTAGCTATCATTGTTATAGCTCCCTAGGAAATGCCACACAGTAACTCTGTCAGGGTTTTGATTTGCTTGGACAAATCGTTTGATTTTAGCACGGTGTTTTATTAGCTTAGAGAGTCATGAATCACGTCAAAGGTAGATGAAAGATCACCCAACACACAATTCAATATGAGATGTTGTTCTTTCTGCTGAAGATCGTGTCTCCTTGATTAGGACTCAGATCAACTTAGTTTCATGCAAAGTATGAACAGTGAGTGACAGCAACATACCTGTGCCATCACTTGGCCAGGGCAAAGAGGCTGACTCCAACATCCATCTGATTACCATCACTCAGTAAATCTCTCCTCAACATGCAGGGTTATAACAGTCCCCAAAAAAGCAGTTTGAAGCTCTTTCTCCAAAACATTAAGTCCTCCTGGGCCCAAATCACACCAATGATGAAGACTCCAGTGTGAGAACGACTATGAGAAAAGAGTTGTATTATTTGGCATAGGCTCTGCTAGGATGCAATAACACCTAAACCCTTAAATCTCCATGCCTTAACCCAACAAATGTTTATTTCTCATTCTCATCAGGTTTCCAATGAGGTTTTCTCAGGTCACACTTCCCAGGTGGTGCTAGTGGTAAAGAACCTGCCTGCCAATGCAGGATACCTAGAGAGGAACAGGTTCGATCCCTGGGTCAGGAAGATTTCCTGGAGGAGGACGTGGCAGCCCTCTGCAGTATTCTTGCCTGGAGAATCCCGTGGACAGAGGAGCCTGGAGGGCTAGAGGCCATAGACTCCCACAGAGTCAGACACGACAGAAGCAACTTAGCCTGCACACACTGCATGGTGACTCAGAAATCAACACCGTCCTCTTCAATCTAACTATAGCAGAAAGAGGAGAAGGAATAAAGAGCTCCACCCACTTCGCTCCCTCCCATTCTTTCTCCCTTTCTTTCCTGTCAAGATTTGATTTTTAAAAATTTTTATTTATGTATTTATTTGTGGTTATTCTGAGTTTTCACTGCCACAGGCTCTTCTCTAGTTGCAGGGATTGGGGGCTCCTCTCTAGTTGAGGTGAGCAGGCTTCTTGTTGTGGTGACGTCTCTTGTTGTGGAACTCGGACTCTAGGGCTCATGGGCTTCAGTAGTTGTGGCACATGGGCTCAAAAGTTGCAGCTCTGAGGCTCTAGAGCACAGGCTCAACAGTTATGGCTCACGGACTTAGTTGCTCCGCAGCATGTGGGATCTTCCCAGATCAGGGATCAAAACTGTATTCCTGCATTGGCAGGCAAACTGTTCACCACTGAGCCACCCAGGAAGCCCAAGATTCGATTTTTTTAAAGCAGTTTTAGGTTCACAGCAAAATTGTGGGGAAGGTACAGAGATTTCCAATATACCCCCTGTTCATACACATGCATAGCCTCCCCCATTATCAACACTGCCCACCATAGTGGTACATTAGTCACAACAGATGAACCTACACTGAAACGTCATAATTACTCAAAGTCCCTAGCTAACATTCTGGTTTACTCTAATATTGGTTGTCCTATGAGTTTGGACCATCGCATCATGACACATATCCATTGTTACAGCATCACACAGAGCATTTTCACTGCCCTAAAAAATCCTATGCTATTGTTCAGTCGTTAAGTCATGTCTGACTCTCTGCAACACCATGAACAATAGCACACCAGGCTTTCCTGTCCTTCGCTATCTCCTGGCTTCTGCTCAAACTCATGTTCATCAAGTCAGTGATCCCATTCAATCATCTCATCTTCTGTCACCACGTTCTTCTCCTGCCTTCAATTTTTCCCAGCATCAGGGTCTTTTCCAATGAATCATATATACGCAACCTATTCATCTCTCTTCTCCAATCCCTGGCAAACCAAAAAATTCATGGTTGTGCCTTTTCCAGAATGTCATACAGTTGAGATCATACAATATGTGTCCTTTTCAGATGCTAGTAAAATGTGTTAAAACTCCCATGTCTTTTCATGGCTTACTACCTCACTTCTTTTTAGTACGAATTCATTGTCTGGATGTACCACAGTTATCCATTCACCTACCAAAGGACATCGTGGCTATTCCAAGTTTTGACAATTATACATAAGCCTTCTATGAACACATGTGTGTAGATGTCTGTGTAGATACAAGTTTTCATCTCCTCTGGGTAAATACCAAGGAGCACAATTTTTGGATCATACGATATGAGCATGTATGTTCATTTTTGTGAGAAACTGTCTTCCAAAGTGGCTGTACCATTTTGCACTCCCACCAGCAATGAATGACAACTCAGCATTCATGTTGTCAGTATTATAAATTTGGGCCATTCTAATAGGTGTGTAGATATCTTGTTGCATATAGTCTCAATTTCCTTGATGACATTTCTCCACTTCTAAATGCCTGGGCATGGAAGTGATACTCATTGATTTGACTCACAGCCCACTGGCCAGAACGAGACATAGCCCAGGCCTAACAGAAAGGTCAGAGAAACACAAGGGAGCCCCTGGGTGCTGAGGAACAGCAACTGTTTCTGCCACAGGGCTTAACTCCCTGGGAATGGCTTTCTCAGCACCTACACCTCAACTTAATCTGTTGCTGTGGGATCCAGGTTTAATCTGCTGTGCAGGTCGGACTGCCAAAGCAGCCTCACTTCTGAGACTGAGAAAGAATTGGGACTCACAGCCCAGAAATCTCTTTGGAAGCAAAGTCAGGAGTTGGATGTGCTGGACCTGGGGACATCTGGCTGACCTGGGGCATACAACAGAGCAGGCTGCGAGGGTGTCTCCCTTCTCCTCTGTATTCAGATATGAACACACCCAACCAGCAAGGAAAAGTGAGCACAGCCATGCCTCCGCACAGCCCTTTGCTCACAACTCCCGGGGAAGCCTCTACTTAAAGCCCGCAGAGCCAGGCTGCCCCAAATACCCAGGGCACCACACAAGGGGCCACTCAGGACCACGGCTGTTCAGGTGTGGGGCTTTCTCTGGGCCCTGACCTCACTGGCTTTAGACTGGCCAAAGCCTTCACCCGCCACAGAAAAGTCAGACATGGGAGTATCCTATGCATGACATCTCTTGTGCCAGTTTAAAAAATACATTGTCACTAAAGAAATAGCTTGTAAGATGAGAGTATATGCAGGGCAACGGCGGAGGGGCAGACACAGAGAACAAACTTATGGACACTGGGGTGAGGGAGGAACAGGTGAGGTGTATGGAAAGAGTAACATGGAAACTTACATTACCATATGTAAAATAGATAAGCAATGGGAATCTGCTCTAAGACTATGGGAACTCAAACAGGGGCCCTGTAACAACCTAGAGGGGTGGGATGGGCAGGGAGATGGGAGGAAGGTTCACGAGGGAGGAGACATATGTATACCTACAGCTGATTCGTGTTGATGTTTGGCAGTAAACAACAACGCTCTGTAAAAAAATAAAAACATAAAAAAATAAATAGATTTTAAAAATCAATCTGGGGTAAAATAAGCCATGGGAATGCAATATACAGCACAGGAACTAAATAATAGTGTAATAACTTTGTATGGTCAAAAAACAACTAGAGGCATCTGAGTGGTTTTTTGGCAATGTATAAAAACATCAAGCACTATGCTGTATACCTGAAATTAATATTGCAAGTAAATTATATTTCAATAAAAAATGAGAAAAGTTAAAAAGAAAAGCTTATAAGAAGCAGCAGCATCTTATCTGCAAATGAACCAGCCAAGCACCTCAGATATTCCATGATGATAGAATTCATGCTGTAGCATCTTCAACATAAAGAATCATTTCAGTGAACAAAGTGCCTTTTTTTCTTGGAATTCCTGTTTTAATTAGAAAATTGATGGAAAATCTAGAACTACCTCCCTATAGTTAGTTTTAAAAATCTATTTGGAGACCTTGAAAATATTGGTAAATTATAAAAGAAATTGAACTCTGATACTTTTCTCCTATTTTATCGTTCCCTGGTCTCTGAAAAGCTTCCAACATTGTATTTCTATAGCTCAGAATAAGGATGTATTCTCCCCTTAGAGCCTAAAGGTATCCTAATTATATGTAAATCAGTTCACAGAAATAAATATCCATGGTTAAAAGACATTCAAAATGTTAAAAGCTTTTTCTCAACCATTCACTGTTTAAAAAAGATGTCTATTTTCAGAACCCTGGTAGCTTTAGCTCCCTTTCGTGATTGCAAAGAAGCACCAACTCAAGCAAAACCGTTTTTCCTGGGTTGTTCTCCTCAACTCATTCACAGTTTGAATTTAATTTTGGTTGCTAAACTTAAGCAAAACTTTTCCCTTTTATGTAAATGGAGTATATGCAGGGCAACGGCGGAGGGGCAGACACAGAGAACAAACTTATGGACACTGGGGTGAGGGAGGAACAGGTGAGGTGTATGGAAAGAGTAACATGGAAACTTACATTACCATATGTAAAATAGATAAGCAATGGGAATCTGCTCTAAGACTATGGGAACTCAAACAGGGGCCCTGTAACAACCTAGAGGGGTGGGATGGGCAGGGAGATGGGAGGAAGGTTCACGAGGGAGGAGACATATGTATACCTACAGCTGATTCGTGTTGATGTTTGGCAGTAAACAACAACGCTCTGTAAAAAAATAAAAACATAAAAAAATAAATAGATTTTAAAAATCAATCTGGGGTAAAATAAGCCATGGGAATGCAATATACAGCACAGGAACTAAATAATAGTGTAATAACTTTGTATGGTAAAAAAACAACTAGAGGCATCTGAGTGGTTTTTTGGCAATGTATAAAAACATCAAGCACTATGCTGTATACCTGAAATTAATATTGCAAGTAAATTATATTTCAATAAAAAATGAGAAAAGTTAAAAAGAAAAGCTTATAAGAAGCAGCAGCATCTTATCTGCAAATGAACCAGCCAAGCACCTCAGATATTCCATGATGATAGAATTCATGCTGTAGCATCTTCAACATAAAGAATCATTTCAGTGAACAAAGTGCCTTTTTTTCTTGGAATTCCTGTTTTAATTAGAAAATTGATGGAAAATCTAGAACTACCTCCCTATAGTTATTTTTAAAAAATCTATTTGGAGACCTTGAAAATATTGGTAAATTATAAAAGAAATTGAACTCTGATACTTTTCTCCTATTTTATCGTTCCCTGGTCTCTGAAAAGCTTCCAACATTGTATTTCTATAGCTCAGAATAAGGATGTATTCTCCCCTTAGAGCCTAAAGGTATCCTAATTATATGTAAATCAGTTCACAGAAATAAATATCCATGGTTAAAAGACATTCAAAATGTTAAAAGCTTTTTCTCAACCATTCACTGTTTAAAAAAGATGTCTATTTTCAGAACCCTGGTAGCTTTAGCTCCCTTTCGTGATTGCAAAGAAGCACCAACTCAAGCAAAACCGTTTTTCCTGGGTTGTTCTCCTCCCTGAAAACCTCAAGTGGGCATCACAGTTTGAATTTAATTTTGAGGCAATTCTATGCTAATCACCTTTTTTTTAACAGTCAAAACTTTTTCCCTTTTATTCAGGATCAAAACAGACAACTGGACAGAGAAACTGAATAGAAATCAAGAAAGTTGGGCTTCGCTGGTGGTTCAGTGGGTAAGGACACCGCCTTGCAGTGCAAGGGGTGCCGGTTCGATCCCTGGCCTGGGAAGATCCCACGTGCCGCGGAGCGGCTGGACTGATGTGTCCAATTGCCAAGCCAGCACTATGGAGTGCATGCGCCCAGAGCCAGTGCTCTGTAACGAGGGGGACCACTGCGATGGGAGGCCCCCACAGGCGAAAGAACAAAGACGGATGAAAACAAATAATGAAAGACCAATAGAAGTGGCCAAAAAATAAATACATAAAAAATAAATAAATAAAATAAAACAAATAAATAAATAAAAGAAATCAAGGAAGTTGTTACCATATTGAAAAGGATGTCTTAAGTATTGTCCTTCAACTGCTGAAAACACTGCCACACATGTATGTTTAAAATACCATGATTGCCTTGATATTTAAACTATATTCCGTTCTAATTCCCTGGCCACAAACACCAACAAAATGCTGATGATTCCTCTTTCCTTCTGTACCCCTGCACCCTCAGCTCACATAGCTAACTGCCTATTTAATATTTGCACTTGGTAATCTCATGGGTGTTGTAAGCTGAGCATGTCCAAAAGCTAATTCCTGAACTTCTGCAAACCTACCCCTCCTCCACTTTCTCCTTCTCAGCAAAGGGCAGTGCTCTGCTTCAGGTCTCTCAAGACAAAGGCACAGCAGTCATCCTTCATTCTGCTTTTTTTCTCAGTCCACTTTCAACCCGTCAGTTGAGTTCTACTGGCCTCATCTTCAAAATATATCCAGAATGCAACCCTGTGTTACCACCTCCACTGTCATTACTCTGGTCCAAGCCACCATCGTGGCGTGCCTATATTTTTGGCACTGGTTTTCTCCCTGATTCTGACCTAGTCCTCCTAGAGTCTAATTTGAACACCACAGCTAGAAAGATCTTTTGAAAACACAAAAAGAGTCATGTTACTTCAATGCTCTAAACCCTCCACAACCTCCCAGTGTCAAAGATAAGTCCTATACTTACAAATGGCCAACGGCACATGAAGAGATGCTCAACATCACTAGTTGATTAGAGAAATGCAAATTGAAACTAGAGTGCGGTACCGCTTCACACCAGTCAGAATGGCCATCAGAGGGATTTCCTTGGCGATCCAGTGGTGAAGCTTTCGCCTTCCACAGCAGACAGTGCAGGTTCAGTCCCTGGCCAGGGAACTAAGATCCCACATGCCTCAAGGCCAGGAAACCAAAACAGAAGCAATGGGGCAACAAATTCAGTAAAGACTTCACAAATGGTCCACATCAAAAAAAATTTTTTAAAGAAAGTCCACCATTAAAAATCTACAAATAATAAATATTGGAAAGGGTATAGAGAAAAAGAAATCCTCCTACACTGTTGGTGAAAATGTAAACTGGTGCAGTCACTAAGAAAACAGTATGGAGGTTCCTCAAAAAAACTGAAACCAGAGTTGCCATATGATGAAGCAATGTCACTCCCAGGCATACACCCGGACAAAACTACAATTCAAAAAGTTTCATAGCATTACTATTCACAGTAGCCAAGACATTGGAGACAACCTAAATGTCATGGATGAATGAAAAAAGAAGATATGGTACATATATACAATGGAATACTACTCAGCCCTAAAAAAGAATGAAATAATACAACATGGGTAGACCTAGAGATTATCATACTCTGACTTACTTATCATATTTTTATTATATACTTCTTGAGTTACTCCGCTTATGAGTGGAGTAAGTCAGAAGGATAAAGGCAAATACTATACAATATCACTTATATGTGGAAAACAAAATATGACACAAATGAACTTATCTATGAAAGAGACTCACAGATATAGAAAACAAAGTTGTGGTTACCAAGGGGGAAGGGGTGGGGTGGAATGGACTAGGAGGTTGGGATCAGCAAATGGGAACTGTTACTTAGAAAGGATAAACAATAAAGTCCTACTGACAAACAAAAAACAAAAAAAGCAAAATAAAAAAATAAATAAATAAAGTCCTACTGAATAGCATAGGGAACTATAGTTCATCTCCTGTGGCAAACCGTAATGGAAAAAACATGAAAACAATGTGTATGTGGATAACTGAATCACTTTTCTATGAATAAATACTTGAATAAACTAAAATTTTTTAAAAAGCCAAGTCCTATCAAGATGTCCCATAAAACTCCCTTTGATCTCATCACCTACAACTCTGTCCAGATTTGCTCAGCTTGGGGCATTTTTTTCTTCCAACCCACAAGGCATGTTTCCACCACAGGACCTTTGCACTGACTGTTCCTTTGACAAGAATGCTCTTTCCCAGACACTTGCAAGATTCTTGCTCCAACATCCTCCTGATGACTATGGATGGAGCATGCTTACTCCTATTCTGCCCTCCTTTCTTTCATATTACTTGTCATCTAACCTACTTTATACTGTACTTCATCTTTTCCTTCCTTCTAGTATATGAACTACACAGAGGCAGAATTTTTTTTTTTAATTTTGGCCTTTTTTATTGGTTTTCTATTCATTTACTTTCATCCATCTTTATTCTTTAGCCTGTGTGGGCCTCACATTGCAGTGGCCTCTCTCCGTGTAGAGCACCAGCTCTGGGCACATGCGCTCCAGAGTGCTGGCTCGTAATTGGACACACTGGTTGGGCCACTCCGTGGCACATGGGGTCTTCCCAGGACCACGGATTGAACCAGCGCCCCTTGCACTGCAAGGACTCTTTACCCACTAGATCACCAGGGAAGTCCAAGGCAGAGATTTTTATGTTTTTCAGGGCTATGTCTGTTCACATAGGAATAATATCTGGCACAAAGTAGATATGTAACAAGTACTGGTTGAATAAATAATGGGATTCTATTCAGCAGTCACTCAATGCATTTGGATAAATTAGAAACTTCACCTTACGTGCCTGCTATAACACTTTTCCCTTGCACATCTGTGGTACGCGAACCCATGACAGGCCACGGGGCTCCCTGTGGCAAGACCAGCAGGGGCTAAGCTTGTAAGTGAAACCCGGGGCTATGATTTTCAACATCTGAATGGACCCATAGACTGCACACTGGATCTGACTTCTGAGGTGGGTTGGCTGCACCAGGTCAGTCACTGCACACAACCTTTATGGACGGGAGTGAGGGTCCATACAAATCTGTCACACCAGGGACTGAGATACCCCCAGACCACTCATCTTACAAGACAGGGCTGCAGGGGTCAGAGGACAGGGGTGACTCTGAAGAGCACCACATGGAAATGGGCAAATCAGACCATCTCCAACACCTTTCTGGTCAAGAGAGGGTTATAAGTAAAACTTTGGATTTCACGAAGTGCTGTCTGCAGACGGGTGTTTGAAGAAGCGATTTCCCCCCTTTACCAGAGACACCATGCAGCTTTGTCTCCCCCAGGCTCAGTGAGCGACAGCCATAAACTAGTCTGTGAGCCCATGAGATATTTCCATAGAACTTCCAAAACATTTAGGAAGGGCTGAGTGCCCACGATCTGGGGACGCCTAAGAGCTTCTGACATTCGGGCTACTCGGCTAACATGACTTCATCAGTAGCCAAGGACTGGCTGGGCCCAGGGAAACTTGGGCCCTGCCTGGGCGACATCACCATCACCAAGTCCTGGATGCCCTGCCTTGTGGTCTCATCAAGCTGGAGATGAGGCTTAGGGATGGGGTCAGTTGTCACTAATATAAATAAGCTGGGCCCATTGGGTGAGCTGCTTTTAACACATCCTAAAAAATTCCAAGATATGATGAAATCTAAATATGTCACAAGCAGAAAGGGCAAGAATGTTACCAAGTCTCATTTGCTCTTATAAAATGACATCTAGAAAGAAAATGAATTTGATGAAGAGGAAAAGGCGAATTATAATATTAAAAATTCATTTCCATTTAGCAAATTTGCTATTAGCATCACAATTCAGGATACTTTAATAATTAGAGTCTCACATAGGTGGCATAATTGGCTGCCTCACTGATAGGACTTCAGGAGGACCAGAAAAATCCCTTTTCCCAATTCGCTTCTTCAACAGCCTGAGTCACCCACCAGAGCTGGACACAGCTGACCCTTTCAGGGTTTCTCTTCTAAAGACACATTCCCGCGGGTGGGGGGTGCCAGCCCCTGGGGCCCAGCCCTCCTGACGACTGGGTGGAGCAGATGCAAGCCCGGAAGGAGAGACTGAGCATGGGAAGTGAGGCCACACTATACCCCAGGAGGCCTGTCCTCCTCCAATCGTCTTCACCTCGACCCACTCCTACGGAAGACCTTTTGTCTTCAGGCGAACGCTTCTTGCTAGGGAGGCAAATGCTTTCTGCGAATTCACAGGACAAATGGCGGGAACTATGCAGTGGGACCTCCTTCAGACAGCGAAGAATTCTGCCGTGGTCTGGGGTCGGGAAGTGTGGGGGTGCGCTCTGCCCTCAGAGCAGATTCAACCAGTCAGGGCACCTCGGAGGACCCCATAGGTCCCCTGCCTGCCTTCAGCCAGGTTCCTGTGGAGCCTCTGGAACAAGGAAAGGATCCTGTTATGACGTTATCACAGACACGCGTCCTCATGCTTTGCGAACAAGGCAAGTCCAGAGGAGATAAACCCCAGATCAAACAATATCGCTGAGGCTCCCGGTGCCTCTGCTTTCAACAGGGACCCTCAGGCAAGATGAGCTTATTCCCAGGACTACAGCGCCACCCACCCCAACGTGAAAGAACGTGAAAGGGTTTGTCCCTCAGTTGTGTCCCACTCTTTGCAAGCCTATGGCCTGTAGCCCACCAGGCTCCTCTGTCCATGGGATTCTCCAGCAAGAATGCTGCAGTGGGTAGCCATGCCCTTCTCCGGGGGATCAAACCTGGGTCTTCTGCCTTGCAGGCAGATTCTTTGCCATCTGAGCCACCAACCAGGGAAGCCTGCTCCCAGCCCACACTAATCGCCCCAAAGCAACCAGAGGGACTCCTGAAATCCTAGGCTGAGCTGCTCTCTTTTATTTAAAAGTCATCAATAGCTCCCCAACAACCTCAAGAAGAAAGACCCACACCCTGGCCTGGTACATCCAGTTGCACAAGACCTAGGTGCTCCAGCTCCTCCCACCACCCTCCCGCATGATCCCTGCGTCCAGCCACAAACACAGCTCCCAAGACGCCCACACTACTGAGGCTCGTGTGCTCCCCTCTGCCAGCCACAGCCTGCTGCACCTCGGGCTTCCGAGGTCAGCCTCGGTCCTGCTCCAGAAGGACCGGATGGAAAGAGGGGTCAGGCATAAAGTAATTTAGAACCCAAGAAAGCTTGATTTTTACTGAGATTCTATTGTTTTGCTTTAATAAACACTCAAATTGTCGCAAGCCTTTGGTTAATTTCCAAAGTTCTGAAGAAGTTAACCTTGACAGTTTCTTTTTTTAACCGGTGTTCTCATGGCTTTTATGAAGGAGCAGGATTTGAGAGGTCCTTACTCTGCTAGTCCAGAAGTGTTCTTGCCAGTGAATTGATTTTTGATGAAGGTGCAAAGGCAATTGACTGGGCAAAGGATAGTCTTTCTGCAAATGGGCTGAAACAATTAAATATTTATATGCAATGAGTCAATACATAAAAAAGAACTTTGATCCATACCATGTACCTACAAAAAAGATAAGCATAAAGGATCATGGATCCTTAGGCAAAGCCTAAAGCTACAAAATTTCTAGAAAAAAACCTAACAAAAAATCTCCATGACCTTGGATAGGCAAAGTTCTTAGAGATCATTGTAAATATACGATCCTTAAAAGAAAAAAATTACCGTTGTGAACTTAAGCACGTTCCCTAAAATCACTGAAACTTATTTCTATTTTGAAGGTACGAAGAAATAACTTTCTCTCAAAACAGTATTTATGGCTCCCTATCCTTGCTCTGGGTTTTTAGCCTTTTTTTTAATCCAGGCCCCCCCTTTGCAAGCCTATGGCCTGTAGCCCACCAGGCTCCTCTGTCCATGGGATTCTCCAGCAAGAATGCTGCAGTGGGTAGCCATGCCCTTCTCCGGGGGATCAAACCTGGGTCTTCTGCCTTGCAGGCAGATTCTTTGCCATCTGAGCCACCAACCAGGGAAGCCTGCTCCCAGCCCACACTAATCGCCCCAAAGCAACCAGAGGGACTCCTGAAATCCTAGGCTGAGCTGCTCTCTTTTATTTAAAAGTCATCAATAGCTCCCCAACAACCTCAAGAAGAAAGACCCACACCCTGGCCTGGTACATCCAGTTGCACAAGACCTAGGTGCTCCAGCTCCTCCCACCACCCTCCCGCATGATCCCTGCGTCCAGCCACAAACACAGCTCCCAAGACGCCCACACTACTGAGGCTCGTGTGCTCCCCTCTGCCAGCCACAGCCTGCTGCACCTCGGGCTTCCGAGGGTCAGCCTCGGTCCTGCTCCAGAAGGACCGGATGGAAAGAGGGGTCAGGCATAAAGTAATTTAGAACCCAAGAAAGCTTGATTTTTACTGAGATTCTATTGTTTTGCTTTAATAAACACTCAAATTGTCGCAAGCCTTTGGTTAATTTCCAAAGTTCTGAAGAAGTTAACCTTGACAGTTTCTTTTTTTAACCGGTGTTCTCATGGCTTTTATGAAGGAGCAGGATTTGAGAGGTCCTTACTCTGCTAGTCCAGAAGTGTTCTTGCCAGTGAATTGATTTTTGATGAAGGTGCAAAGGCAATTGACTGGGCAAAGGATAGTCTTTCTGCAAATGGGCTGAAACAATTAAATATTTATATGCAATGAGTCAATACATAAAAAAGAACTTTGATCCATACCATGTACCTACAAAAAAGATAAGCATAAAGGATCATGGATCCTTAGGCAAAGCCTAAAGCTACAAAATTTCTAGAAAAAAACCTAACAAAAAATCTCCATGACCTTGGATAGGCAAAGTTCTTAGAGATCATTGTAAATATACGATCCTTAAAAGAAAAAAATTACCGTTGTGAACTTAAGCACGTTCCCTAAAATCACTGAAACTTATTTCTATTTTGAAGGTACGAAGAAATAACTTTCTCTCAAAACAGTATTTATGGCTCCCTATCCTTGCTCTGGGATTTTCTTTAAAAGTAATGGCATCGCCGTGTTATGTTGTGAGAGGTTTATTAATACAGTACTAGAGAGTTTCATTCCTACTGTTGGTGAGCCAGTCTAAAGATGTGAGGATCCAGGCTGTAAGTGACCGGGCATCCTGAAAACTGGTGGTGGAGGTAAGATGTTTAGGGACCTGGGGAATAAAATCTTAAATACAATGGTCAATATCTGATCCTTAAAATAAAAAGTGAATTTCATCAAAATTAAGAGCTTCTGCTCTTCTAATTCATTGCTCAAAGCAAGCCATAGACTGGGAGAAAATATTTGGAAAGTATATATCTAATAGAGGACTTATACCCACATTATAGAAAATTGAGAAATACAAGCCCTCAAACAAACAATTCCATTTCAAAATGGACAAAATATTTGACCAGATATATGTGAAAAAAGTGGGACTTCCCTTGTGACTCAGACAGTAAAGAATCCGCCTGCAATGTGGGAAACCTGGGTTCAATTCCTGGGTTTGGAAGATCCCCTGGAGAAAGGAAGGGCTACCCACCCCAGAATTCTTGCCTGGAAAATTCCATGGAGAGAGGAACCTGGCAGGCTATCTTCCATGAGATCACAAAGAGTCAGACACGACCAAGCGACTTTCACTTTCATGTGAAAGAAGAGACACTTAAGCACTTGAAAAAATACTCAACATCTTGTGGTTAGGGACATGTAATTCAAAGCCACAATGAGATACCACATCACAGTTACAAAATGGCTAAAGTGAAAAAGACTGGCACATACCAAGTGTTAGTGAGGATGCTGAGCCACGGAAACTGTTACCTGCTGATAGGAATATAACATTGTATAACTATTTTGGGAAAGCATGTGGCAACTTCTTAAAAAGTATACACCTATATATAATATATATATATATATATATATATATATATATATATACCTATCACATGCCCCAGTCACTCCACTCCTCGGTATTTAACCAGGAGAAATGAAAGCATGTGTCCAGTCACAGACGTGGACTCTGACAGTCATTGCAGCTTTACGTTTGTTAGCCAGACACCAGACACAACCAAAATTATTAGGAAATGAATGGGTAAACAAATCTTACCATAGCCATATAATGAAATCCTGCTCACCAAAAAAAAAGGCATAAAGTACTGATACAAAAAGCAACATAGGTGCTTTAGAGAGTTTTGTCGGATTCCTACTGTTGGTGAGCCAGTCTAAAGATGTGAGGATCCAGGCTGTAAGTGACCGGGCATCCTGAAAACTGGTGGTGGAGGTAAGATGTTTAGGGACCTGGGGAATAAAATCTTAAATACAATGGTCAATATCTGATCCTTAAAATAAAAAGTGAATTTCATCAAAATTAAGAGCTTCTGCTCTTCTAATTCATTGCTCAAAGCAAGCCATAGACTGGGAGAAAATATTTGGAAAGTATATATCTAATAGAGGACTTATACCCACATTATAGAAAATTGAGAAATACAAGCCCTCAAACAAACAATTCCATTTCAAAATGGACAAAATATTTGACCAGATATATGTGAAAAAAGTGGGACTTCCCTTGTGACTCAGACAGTAAAGAATCCGCCTGCAATGTGGGAAACCTGGGTTCAATTCCTGGGTTTGGAAGATCCCCTGGAGAAAGGAAGGGCTACCCACCCCAGAATTCTTGCCTGGAAAATTCCATGGAGAGAGGAACCTGGCAGGCTATCTTCCATGAGATCACAAAGAGTCAGACACGACCAAGCGACTTTCACTTTCATGTGAAAGAAGAGACACTTAAGCACTTGAAAAAATACTCAACATCTTGTGGTTAGGGACATGTAATTCAAAGCCACAATGAGATACCACATCACAGTTACAAAATGGCTAAAGTGAAAAAGACTGGCACATACCAAGTGTTAGTGAGGATGCTGAGCCACGGAAACTGTTACCTGCTGATAGGAATATAACATTGTATAACTATTTTGGGAAAGCATGTGGCAACTTCTTAAAAAGTATACACCTATATATAATATATATATATATATATATATATATATATATATATACCTATCACATGCCCCAGTCACTCCACTCCTCGGTATTTAACCAGGAGAAATGAAAGCATGTGTCCAGTCACAGACGTGGACTCTGACAGTCATTGCAGCTTTACGTTTGTTAGCCAGACACCAGACACAACCAAAATTATTAGGAAATGAATGGGTAAACAAATCTTACCATAGCCATATAATGAAATCCTGCTCACCAAAAAAAAAGGCATAAAGTACTGATACAAAAAGCAACATAGGTGATTTCAAAGTACATATACTAAGCAAAAGAATCTAAACAAAAAATAATGCATACTATGTCATTCCACTTATCTAAAATTCTAGGAAATATAACTATATTCCACTTGTTCAATACAAACTAACCTATAGAAGCAGAGAGCAGAAAGGGTTTGCAGTGATGGAACCAGGTACATGGGTGGGAGGGAAGAACTGCAAGGGGTCCCCAAAAAGTTCTGGAGCATGATGGATATGTTCCTTACCTTGAGTAGAGTGACAGGGTCACCAGTATATGTCAAATGCTAGATTTTAAATATGTGCATTTTATGTATGCCAATTATTCCCCATAAAGCTGTTAAAAATAACGAAACCTAGGGCTCCCCTGGTGGTCCAGTGGGTAAAGAGTCTGCCTTGCAGTGCAAGGGGCACCGGTTCGATTCCTGGCCTGGGAAGATCCCACATGCCGCGGAGAGACTGCACCGATGTGTCCAACTACTTAGCCGGTGCTCTGGAGAACATGCGCCCAGAGCCGGTGCTCTGCGACGAGAAAGGCCACTGCGATGGGAGGCCTGCACAGGCCATGGGCAAAGATGGGTGAAAATAAATAAATAAATGAAAGACCAATAGAAGTGGCCAAAGAAAATCTTTAAAAAAAAAAAAAAAAAAAGAATAAAGATGGACAAAAATAAATAAATAAAACACCAATAAAAGAGGCCAAAATTAAAAAACAACACTCTGTCCCCTTCAAAAAAAAAAAAAAAAAACTAATGAAACCCAGGAACATCCATCAGATCAGTATGTGGCTGTAAGACATTTTGTTAAGATGTGTAAAAGAATTAACCCAGGGCTCCCCCTGGTGGTCCAGTGGGTAAGGACACCGCCTTGCAGTGCAAGGGGCGCCGGTTCGATCCCTGGCCTGGGAAGATCCCACGTGCCGCGGAGCGGCTGGACCAATGTGTCCAATTGCCGAACTAGAGCTCTGGAGCGCACGCGCCCAGAGCAGGCACTCTGCAGCGGCAGACGCCACTGCGACAGGAGGCCCACAGGAGCCAAAGAACAAAGACAGATGAAAATAGAGAAATGGAAGACCAATGGAAGTGGCCCACCCGCTCTCCTCCCTCCCCAACCTGACCCCCACCCAAAATAAATAATAAAATAAATAAATCTTTAAAAAAAAAAAAAAAAAGAGTTAACCCAGGGATTTCCCTGGTGGTCTAGGGAACCCATGATGTACATCACATATGATAGTGAAATAAACCCCTTTTAGAGTAAATCACTGAGATTTGGGATTATCACTGGAGCCGAGCCTAGCCCATCCTGACTGACACAGCAGCTGAGACAGGATTAAGCCTCATATCTGTGTCATGACTCTTAGTCACAAATGAAGAGGTGAATAAATGACGTTTGTCCAAAGGATAATCAAACCCAACAGCACTAACTGAAATGGGAGAAGAAAGATGAATGCCATTGAGATAGCAGAGGTCAGAGGAACAAATTTTTTCCATCCAGAGGTCAAAGATAAGGCAAAGCAGGCATTTAG
The DNA here is from genome assembly GCA_022376925.1 of Tragulus kanchil. Taxonomy (NCBI): domain Eukaryota; kingdom Metazoa; phylum Chordata; class Mammalia; order Artiodactyla; family Tragulidae; genus Tragulus; species Tragulus kanchil. The sequence continues at coordinate 45,721,826 of JAIOJX010000029.1, read as the reverse complement.
GGAGTGTGGAAACAAGGTTCCTTCCGCCGCAGCCCTTCAGAGACAGCCAGCGACTTCTTTCCATCAGCAAGTCTCTGAAGAATCAACTCAAAGCAGGCCCAACAGGGGAACCTTGAGCACGGGCAAGGTGACTCTCACCCTTTCTTTCCTCTCAGAGTTAGGAGCCTTGTAAGTGACCTCCCCAGGGAACTCCAGACTGGACCTCCTGTGAAGAGGCATCTTCTCCTGGCTTGACCGCCCTGGCTGCTGCTCCCCTCAAACTAGGATGGCTTCTCAGCATCTTGTCACTCACATTTCTTCAATAAAACCAACCTGATCGTCTGATTAATCAACTCACACCCAGAATTGGACATCTCCTGTTGCCCACCAGCCACTGTGGATTCAGATGCAACTCATCTGCTTCCACTTCGAACTCTCCAATTTAGGCGACTTTTCCAGTTACCAAATTTTAATTCTATGCAAACTGACAAATGCTTACTGAAGCCTATTGTATATCCAGGAAATAAAGAAAGCATTCTCTCTCCCTGGAAGGGCTCACAATCCAGTAAAGTGGAAAGCTGTAAAGGCCAAGTTTGAGAAGGGCTGTGTTCAAGGGACAAAGGCAACCAGGAAACAAGGTGAGCAAGATTTAAGCCCGTTAAGCTCCCCCCAGTGCCAGGACCTACTTGTCTGTGTTTTTATTATAATTTCCTACAGTGCAATTTTATTGGTTTTGCCTCAATAATGAGCAGTCTTGGGAACATATTTCAATGTTTATAATCACTGTAACAGGCTTCCCTAGTGGCTCAACAGTAAAGAATTTGCCTGCCAATGCATGAGAGGCAGGTTCCAGCCCTGGGTTGAGAAGACCCTCTGGAAAAGGAAATGGCAGCCCACTCCAGTCTTCTTGTCTGGGAAATTCCATGGACCAAGAAGCCTGGAAGGCTACGATCCGTGGGGTCATAAAGAGTAGGACACAACTAAGCGACTAAGCAACAGCAACAAACACTGTAACCACAGCCCGTGTAAGGCAAGGATACAGCAACCAGATAATGAGGGGCCCCAAAAGAGGAACAAATTTTTTCCATCCAGAGGTCAAAGATAAGGCAAAGCAGGCATTTAGGGAGTGTGGAAACAAGGTTCCTTCCCCCAGCCCTTCAGAGACAGCCAGCGACTTCTTTCCATCAGCAAGTCTCTGAAGAATCAACTCAAAGCAGGCCCAACAGGGGAACCTTGAGCACGGGCAAGGTGACTCTCACCCTTTCTTTCCTCTCAGAGTTAGGAGCCTTGTAAGTGACCTCCCCAGGGAACTCCAGACTGGACCTCCTGTGAAGAGGCATCTTCTCCTGGCTTGACCGCCCTGGCTGCTGCTCCCCTCAAACTAGGATGGCTTCTCAGCATCTTGTCACTCACATTTCTTCAATAAAACCAACCTGATCGTCTGATTAATCAACTCACACCCAGAATTGGACATCTCCTGTTGCCCACCAGCCACTGTGGATTCAGATGCAACTCATCTGCTTCCACTTCGAACTCTCCAATTTAGGCGACTTTTCCAGTTACCAAATTTTAATTCTATGCAAACTGACAAATGCTTACTGAAGCCTATTGTATATCCAGGAAATAAAGAAAGCATTCTCTCTCCCTGGAAGGGCTCACAATCCAGTAAAGTGGAAAGCTGTAAAGGCCAAGTTTGAGAAGGGCTGTGTTCAAGGGACAAAGGCAACCAGGAAACAAGGTGAGCAAGATTTAAGCCCGTTAAGCTCCCCCCAGTGCCAGGACCTACTTGTCTGTGTTTTTATTATAATTTCCTACAGTGCAATTTTATTGGTTTTGCCTCAATAATGAGCAGTCTTGGGAACATATTTCAATGTTTATAATCACTGTAACAGGCTTCCCTAGTGGCTCAACAGTAAAGAATTTGCCTGCCAATGCATGAGAGGCAGGTTCCAGCCCTGGGTTGAGAAGACCCTCTGGAAAAGGAAATGGCAGCCCACTCCAGTCTTCTTGTCTGGGAAATTCCATGGACCAAGAAGCCTGGAAGGCTACGATCCGTGGGGTCATAAAGAGTAGGACACAACTAAGCGACTAAGCAACAGCAACAAACACTGTAACCACAGCTACAGTGTAAGGCAAGGATACAGCAACCACAGAGCTCCCCTCTCTAGGAAGGGCGGAAGTGTGGTTATATCATCCGAGGGGACCTCTGAGCAAAGTGTTCACACACTGATGTCTGCCAACCATGGCTCCTATCCTGCTCGCTTCTATTACACACAGTGGTCTCCATACTTGGTTTGGGATTGTTCTGCTTTTCCACAAAGTGAAATGCATTAGCTAGATGGCAACCACACACCGCTCCATGAGATATATTCCCCCCCCCCGCCCCCCCTCCCCGCCCAGGACTTTTAGCTGTCTTCTTAAAGGTGGAGGTCACTGCAGTTCTGATCTGCAGGTCCTGGGGGGCTGGAGTATTATCAGTGATAATACTACTGGCCATCCTGAGGATCCACCCTTTACACAAAGTAACCAGAAAATGAAACAATTCCCTGTCTATTGTAATAAAAAAAAAAAAAAATGGAAGGAGGGAGGAAAACTTATTGATTCAGATCCTGTTAAGACAGAAGAAACCTTGAGAAATCATCATCAGGGAATAAAATTAAATACTCGTCTAAAAATATTCTAACATAAGCGGGCAGATTTCTCATTACAATCACATATGTATTCATTTGGCCAAGAAATCTATTTACTACACGTGTGCTGAGTTCATGCTACATTTCAGGCAGTCCTCGAGGTACTGGGCTCACTGCAGGGAGCACGTCCCCTGGTGACTGCCTTCTAGTGCTGATGCAGGCAGCGAAGCAGCAGACTTCAAAATCAGGCTGTGATTTATCCTACAGAGACAATGCAACAGGGATGTGATGGTGCCTGGCTGGGGAGTCCCAGAAGGCCTCCCAGAGGAATGACATGTAAGCACAGGCCTGAAAGATCCACAGTTTTTCTCCATGACTTCTGAAGGAAAAGCATCCATGCAGAAGGAACAGCTTGCACAAGAAACCTAATGTGAGAAAGGACTTGGAATGGAAATGGGAACATGGGATAATTTAAAATGTGGGAAGGATGTTTTAAAATTGACACTTTAAAAAAAGTAGGATTTGTTGCCAATGATAGTTGTCTCCCCATCTCAACTTGATGGAGTGAGCAGAAGCCCCTCATTTCTGAAACCCTCATTCATGGCACCCAGGTGGTGGTGGAAGGGTAGGGGGCAGTTAAGGCCGGCTCACTATGCACCTCGGGCAAGGACTCACCGCTCTGCCCTGTTTCCAGCTGAGGAGGCCAATGGCACAGACCCACAGGAGTGTTTCTGAGGATCAAGTGAGACAATCTGCTGTATTAACACCAGGGCTTGTTCAATGCCTCACGCTGTGCAGTCTATTGGCAGGAAGGAGAGGGTTGCTAACATCTACTGGAATGGTCTGAACTGAAGTCCTTAGCCAGGTCTGGCTTCAAGCCCTGTGATTTAACTCTTAGAGGCTGGTTTGTAAAGGAAGCTCATCATCATCACCTTCAACTGTCTGGGGTTGAGAATACACAAAAATGAGGAATCTACAATAATTCGGAGAGTCTGTGAGCACAGCTCCCTTATCCCACCTGGGTGGATCTTTGCAAACACCTTAGTGAGGGGCAGGAAGGAGCCACCCTTACTCCTGACAGTCTCAGCCCGAGAAACTCTATTGCCTGACCTCCAGGCCAGGGCTCTTTCCAGGATGGCAGAGTCAGCCCTAGGGGACACACTCTGCGATCAGTGGGATGCTCCTGAAACCTGCCCTTGGTGACTTCTCGACAACTCCTATTCACTCCGCTGTCTATGGCCAGGTGTCAGGGGACTTGGGGGCCCTCAAATGTATAAATAGATGAAAGAATGCTTAATTTGTATTGTCACTAGAGTGCATGTGAATGGTGCCTTGGCTGATGCAGGCAGCGAAGCAGCAGACTTCAAAATCAGGCTGTGATTTATCCTACAGAGACAATGCAACAGGGATGTGATGGTGCCTGGCTGGGGAGTCCCAGAAGGCCTCCCAGAGGAATGACATGTAAGCACAGGCCTGAAAGATCCACAGTTTTTCTCCATGACTTCTGAAGGAAAAGCATCCATGCAGAAGGAACAGCTTGCACAAGAAACCTAATGTGAGAAAGGACTTGGAATGGAAATGGGAACATGGGATAATTTAAAATGTGGGAAGGATGTTTTAAAATTGACACTTTAAAAAAAGTAGGATTTGTTGCCAATGATAGTTGTCTCCCCATCTCAACTTGATGGAGTGAGCAGAAGCCCCTCATTTCTGAAACCCTCATTCATGGCACCCAGGTGGTGGTGGAAGGGTAGGGGGCAGTTAAGGCCGGCTCACTATGCACCTCGGGCAAGGACTCACCGCTCTGCCCTGTTTCCAGCTGAGGAGGCCAATGGCACAGACCCACAGGAGTGTTTCTGAGGATCAAGTGAGACAATCTGCTGTATTAACACCAGGGCTTGTTCAATGCCTCACGCTGTGCAGTCTATTGGCAGGAAGGAGGGGGTTGCTAACATCTACTGGAATGGTCTGAACTGAAGTCCTTAGCCAGGTCTGGCTTCAAGCCCTGTGATTTAACTCTTAGAGGCTGGTTTGTAAAGGAAGCTCATCATCATCACCTTCAACTGTCTGGGGTTGAGAATACACAAAAATGAGGAATCTACAATAATTCGGAGAGTCTGTGAGCACAGCTCCCTTATCCCACCTGGGTGGATCTTTGCAAACACCTTAGTGAGGGGCAGGAAGGAGCCACCCTTACTCCTGACAGTCTCAGCCCGAGAAACTCTATTGCCTGACCTCCAGGCCAGGGCTCTTTCCAGGATGGCAGAGTCAGCCCTAGGGGACACACTCTGCGATCAGTGGGATGCTCCTGAAACCTGCCCTTGGTGACTTCCGCATCCAGACAACTCCTATTCACTCCGCTGTCTATGGCCAGGTGTCAGGGGACTTGGGGGCCCTCAAATGTATAAATAGATGAAAAAGAATGCTTAATTTGTATTTTGCTAGAGGATACAGAGGTATTTTAGGCACCACAGCCAAATATAATAGTGGGCAAGGAGATTGATATCTGCTCATCATATTTATTTTCTAATAAATATCCTATGAATTTCTCTAACAACAACAACAACAAACAATGAAACAGTAATTCTAGCATTAGTTTGGAGTGGACTAACACTATTCCTCGGATTTTTCTGGTTACTCTTCAACTATTTTCACATGAAAAAAACATTAACAATACCTTTTGTTAAGAACACTTTAAGTTCCATGTATTCTTAGCTCTCTGAATGTAATTTTGCTTTTAACAGGACATTTTATTAATTAGTTTCTTCTTTCAAGATTCCAGTCCTTCATAAAATGCTTTGAAATGCAATGGTTATTTCTGCATTTTTCTTTTGCTTAGAAAAGCCTTTTCCCTGGGCTTAGAAAGAGTTGGATAATAACCAGTTTGGAGTTTAACAGCAAAACACATTAGTGTTAATACTGCCAATTTGCTATCACATGAAGATGCATGAACACCACAAGGTTTTGATTTTGACTAAATCTACAGGCTCAGATGTTTAAAAGACAGATTATTCTTCTGGGCTTCTTAGGATAAAATTGAGTCAAGTTTGTGTCAGCCTGAAAATTAAATTGTGAATATTGTCATAATGGAAATTTCTTACATGTTCAAGCTAGTCCCTTATCAGAAAGGGGAAGGGAGGGATGTATAGATCCTTGTACTTCTCTCATCTAATTCTGTATTCTGTTTAGTCTTTTGATGTTAATAGTTTAAATTACACTGAGTACTTTTCCACCACAAGGGCTTTAGCTCTGCTTTCAAACATCTATAGATATAATGATGTGCTTCCCCAAATGCCATGAGGAGTTTTATGAACTCTTTTAGAACCCTTCCCCAGAGAAGGTGCATTTAATAGAGGAAAATGTCATGTTTCATTAGTGCATTCGTGCTCACACAAATTCAGTCTTCAGAAAAGATAGTGCTTATAAAACTGAAACCAAGACTGACAAATAGTGCCTCTGTTTAAAAACTGAAATCCTCAAATAGAGAATCATTCTCACATACATCAGCATAAATCCATATAACATTCACTTTCCCCTTGAGTAAAAATTCTCCTGCTAAGACTCTATTCCTAGGATGCAAATCTAGAGACCCACATTCTGAGTCTGGAATTCATTTAGCAGAATTCCATGGGATCTGGGCAGCTCTATCTAGGACTTGAACCCTGCAGGGGCACAGATGGATATGGAATCAGGAAGACCTTTTAGCCTCAATGCCCAGAGACTGTTCATTCATGACATCTGAGGTTTCTACTGCATTCTGACTTCAGAAGGAAGGGACCACAGAGAAACCAGAAAATTCTAGAGTGGATCACATCTGCTAGACACACTGATCAAAGTTGTGGAATAAAGTAGTTTCATAAATACATTTACATCCTTCATTTCTGATCCTAGGAAAATAGTCTCTTCAGGACTAGCAGTCTTGGAAGAAGAGACAAATACAGGAGAGTCTAGCAGAGTGGTAAGATCTGCAACTTTGGACGTTTTCCAAATCTGCTACTTAATAACTTAATGACTTCAGTTCAGTTACCTAATTGCTCTGAGGTTTTTCCAAATCTGCTACTAATAGAAAAATTGAGTCAAGTTTTGTCAGCCCTGAACTAAATCTACAGGCTCAGATGTTTAAAAGACAGATTATTCTTCTGGGCTTCTTAGGATAAAATTGAGTCAAGTTTGTGTCAGCCTGAAAATTAAATTGTGAATATTGTCATAATGGAAATTTCTTACATGTTCAAGCTAGTCCCTTATCAGAAAGGGGAAGGGAGGGATGTATAGATCCTTGTACTTCTCTCATCTAATTCTGTATTCTGTTTAGTCTTTTGATGTTAATAGTTTAAATTACACTGAGTACTTTTCCACCACAAGGGCTTTAGCTCTGCTTTCAAACATCTATAGATATAATGATGTGCTTCCCCAAATGCCATGAGGAGTTTTATGAACTCTTTTAGAACCCTTCCCCAGAGAAGGTGCATTTAATAGAGGAAAATGTCATGTTTCATTAGTGCATTCGTGCTCACACAAATTCAGTCTTCAGAAAAGATAGTGCTTATAAAACTGAAACCAAGACTGACAAATAGTGCCTCTGTTTAAAAACTGAAATCCTCAAATAGAGAATCATTCTCACATACATCAGCATAAATCCATATAACATTCACTTTCCCCTTGAGTAAAAATTCTCCTGCTAAGACTCTATTCCTAGGATGCAAATCTAGAGACCCACATTCTGAGTCTGGAATTCATTTAGCAGAATTCCATGGGATCTGGGCAGCTCTATCTAGGACTTGAACCCTGCAGGGGCACAGATGGATATGGAATCAGGAAGACCTTTTAGCCTCAATGCCCAGAGACTGTTCATTCATGACATCTGAGGTTTCTACTGCATTCTGACTTCAGAAGGAAGGGACCACAGAGAAACCAGAAAATTCTAGAGTGGATCACATCTGCTAGACACACTGATCAAAGGTGTGGGAATAAAGTAGTTTCATAAATACATTTACATCCTTCATTTCTGATCCTAGGAAAATAGTCTCTTCAGGACTAGCAGTCTTGGAAGAAGAGACAAATACAGGAGAGTCTAGCAGAGTGGTAAGATCTGCAACTTTGGACTCAAAAGAGAATTTAAATCCCAAATCTGCTACTTAATAACTTAATGACTTCAGTTCAGTTACCTAATTGCTCTGAGTTTTAGCGTCTTCAAACAAAGGGTTATTGTCAGGATTAAACAAGTTGTTGTGTTTATTGACGTATTTCTTTGACAAACCACCACCAAAAAACAGAGACTACTCTAGATGTTGAGGCAGCATTAAGCCAACCAATTAAGTCCTGATTCTCATGAAGCTCACATTTAATACAAGGAGACAGGTAACAAACAAATGAACAAAGAATACTTTGGGTTGTGATAAGTTCTATGAAGAAACATCTTAAAAGGATCACCCTAGCTATTGTGTTGACACAAACTCAAGGCAGGCAGAAGTAGAAGATGCATTAACAGATAATCCAAACAGGGCCCAAATAAAACTAGAAATGAAAGCGAAATACCATAGAAATAGGATCATAAGATAATATTACAAATACGCCAATGAATTTGACAACCTAGGAGAAATGGATAAATTCCCAGAAACATAGAATCATTCAAGACTGAATCAGGGGGAAAAAAAAAAAGGACTGAATCAGGAAGAAACAGAAACCATGAACAGCCCAATGACTAGTATTGAAATTGAACCAATAATCAAAAAGAACTCTCAACAAACAAAAGTCTAGGACAGGATGACTTCAAAGGGAAATCCTACGAGAAATTTAAAGAGGCATTAATACCTGTCCTTCCCCAACTACTCCAAAAAGAATGAAGAGCATTGAATATTTCCAAACTCATTCTATGAGGCCAGCATTGCCTTGATACCAAAATCAGAAAAAGACCTTACAAAAAAGAAAATTACAGGCTAATATCCTCAATGAACATAGGTGCAAAAATCAAAGACTTGTACTCTGAACATTATAAGACAGTGAAGAAGGAAACTGAAGACAACACATATCAAAAGAACGATATCCATGCTTAGGGGCTAGAAGAATGAACATTGTTAAAATGTCCATACTAGGGCGTCCCTGGTGGTCCAGTGCATAAAGAGTCCGCCGTGCAGTGCAAGGGGCACCAGTTTGATCCCTGGCCCTGGAGGACCCCATGTGCTGCGAAGCGGCCAGACCAGTGTGTCCAGTTAAGAGCCAGTGCTCTGGAGCACATGCACCCAGAGTTGGTGCTCTGCAACGAGAGACCACTGAAATGGGAGGCCCACACAGGCTGAAGAATAAAGATGGATGGAAATAAATAAATGACCAATAAAAGAGGCCAAAATTTTAAAAAATTGTCCATACTACTCAAAGCAATCTACAGACTTACTGCAATACCTATCAAAATACCCGTGACATTTTTTTTTTAAACAGAACTAGAACAAATAATCTTAAAATTTGTATAAAATTACAAAAGACCCCAAATATTCTAAGTAATTTTGGGGAAAAGGAACAAAGCTGGAGACATCACACCCCCTGACTTTATATTACAAAGCTACAGTAATCAAAATAGGATGGTACTGGCACAAAAACAGACACATCAGTCAACAGAACAGAATAGAGAGCTCAGAAATAAATCCATGTGTGTATGATCAATTAATGTATGACAAAGGAGGCAAGAGTAGACAATGGAGAAAAGACAGTCTCTTCAACAAGAAGAAAAGACTGGGCAAGGTTATGTAAAAGAATTAAATCAGAACTTTTTCCACACCATATGCAAAAATGAAGTCAAAATGCATTAAAGTCCTAAATTTAAGACCTGAAATCATAAAGCTCCTAAAAGAAAAGATGGACAGTGTGCTCTTTGGCACTGGTCTTCACAGTATTTTTTGAATCTGTCTTCTTGCGCAAGGGAAACAAAAGCAAAAATAAATTAACTGGATCCAATCAAACTAAAAAGCTTTTCCACAGTGAAGGAAACTACCAATGAAATGAAAAGACAGCCTACTGAATAGAGAAAGATATTTGCAAATCATATGACCAATAAGGGGTTAATATCCAAACTACAGAAAGAACTTCTACAATTCAATATATGAGAACAGAAGTGAGGTTCTTCAAAAAGCTAAAAGTAAAACTATCATAGGATCCAGCAGTTCCACTCCTAAGTATATATCCAAAGAAAAGGAACATACTAATTTGAAAAGATAAAGCACCCCAATGTTCAGAGCAGCATTATTTACAATGGCCAAAATACGGAAGCAACCTATGCATCCAATGACAGATGAACGGATAAAGAAGATGTGATATGCATATATTCTACATATGGGGTGTACATATACATATATACCCATATGTGTACATACCTGTACATACACACACAATGGAATATTACTCAGCCAAAAAAGGAATAAAATTTTGCCATTTCCAATATCATGGATGAACCTTGAGGATATCCTGCCAAATGAAATGTTACACAGAGAAAGAAAAATGCTGTATGGTATCACTTTTGTGCAGAATCTAAAAAAAATAAAAATGAATATAACCAAATAGATTCAGAGATATATAGAACACACTGGTGGTTGCCCAGAGAGGCTGTGGAAGGAGCAAAATGGGTAAGGAGGATTAAGAGGTGGAGACCACCAGGTATAAAACAGATAAGTTACAAGCATGTCATGTATACCAAGGGAATACGGCCAATTATTGTATAATAACTTTATATGGGGATAATCTATAAATATATCAAATTACTATGTGGTACACTTGAAACTAATGTAGTATCATAAGCTGACTATACTTCTTTTTAAAAAGAAGAAAATCAATCAATCAAACAAACAAAAGATAATGACAGCTTTGGGGACTGGCAGTAGAACACCAAGAGCTTGTCAGATTTTAGATTTATTTTGAAAGTGAAGATGATAGCATTGAAGATAGCATTGATGTTGGCAGTGAAGATGAGGGCTTGGAGTATAAGAAAATAAAGAAAGCAAAGACAGTCTCAATACTATAGATCTGAGCATCAACCATAAAATGTCAGGGCAAGTAACTGGCTTGGGGAAGCCTGAGGAAGGGGTAGATCAGTGTGAGAGTATGTAGGGGGCCAGGGTGTGTGTCCAGCAGAGGAAATCAAGAGTTCAGTTTTAGATGTGTTCATTTTTCTTTTTTTTTTTTTTTGAGAGGAAAGTCAAGTTTATTAGAGTGGGGGAAGAAAGAGTCGCTACCAATACAGTGGGCCGGCTTAAGGGAGAATGTGCTTTGTTAAAGTGGAAGACACTGCTAGAACCAACCTGGATGTGTTCATTTTAAGATGCCTGTTCAGTATCCAGTGGAGCCACTGTGTGGATACTGGCCAGGAAATAAGGCCAGACAAGCACAGCACCTGGAATGCTTCGGTTTTCCTGAATGGATTCCAACCAGACTCGGACAGCCTTATCAAGGGCCACTCCGAGGGCTTCCCTGGTGGTCCAGTGGGTAAAGAGTCCACCTTGCAGTGCAAGGGGCACCAGTTCGATCCCTGGCCCAAGAAGATCCCACGTGCAGCAAAGCGGCTGGACTGGTGTGTCCAGTCACACACCACATGCGCCCAGAGCTGGTGCTCTACAACAAGAGAGGCCACTGCGATGGGAGGCCCACACAGGCCAAAGAATAAAAAGATGGATGAAAATAAATATAAGTAAAAGAGGCATGATGAGGAAAAGAAAAAACAATTTTTTTAAAAAAGGCCACTCCGAGGTTTCAGAAGACAATGATGGAGAATTGACTCCTCGCTTTTGCAGGCTATAGGGAAAGAGCTTGGCTCAGCACTTTCCACAAAGAAGTGCTCAGTGAGTGGGAGTGGCCACTACTGCTGTCCTTCTTACTAGGACTTTCTAACATGAGACAAATTTTGTCTGGCCACACCTCCTGGCGCCATCTGATTGGCCTTCAGCAATCAGACCTAGTCAAGCACCACAGGCGTTGATGACATGTGCAGCCAGGTGAAGGGAAGAGAGTCCCAAGACAGGTGTGGGGCGGGCTCCCTGTCCTTAGGCACTCACAGCCTGGGAGAAGGAGAAGCTGGTGATGGTGGGTCTGGTGGAGGCTGCCAGAGCTCTCCACATTCAGCGATTCTCTAGAACACTCCGCATAGAGCCAGGCTCAGAGCTGAGGGTTATTGAGGTCTTATATCTTATATATGGGGGTATAAGATGGTATGTAAGGGTACACGGTTTGATCATCAGGGGAAAGACCCAGGTAAGGTCTAGAGGAATCCTTGTGCAGGTGGCCCTATGCCCCTCCCACCCACAAGGGCTCACACAGCGCTCACAGCTTCCCTCAGGAAGGAAAACGCAGTATCATGTGGGCCATGTTTCTCCCAAGCAGTCTTATTAAGACCAAGGTTTTTATTCGGGCTGGTCACACAGACACCCTCTGCCTAGGATATGCCCAAACTCCCAACTCCCAGGAGGAAGGCAAGTGTTCAGTCTAAAGCATATGGCACAAACAGTCCAGGCACCTTAATCATTCAGGGAAATTTCAGATCAGTGTAGGGAGCTACTTACCAGCCAAGTTCCCAGAGGCCAGCCAAGCACAATCATGCCAGCGGAGCTTCCTGAGGCCAGCAAGCTAGTGAGAACGCTGACTCCTTCCTGCCTAGAGGAAACAGGGTCCCCAGAGCATCTGAGTGCTAGATGCTCACCTCAAGGTGTTTCTCAGCCACCTGGGGACCCAAAGCCTCAGAAGATGAACCCATCACTTGGGCAGCCGAGGGCCTGGTGCCCACTCTTGATAGAGGAAAAAAAAAAATAAAAAGGCATATGAGGAAATTTAAAAAGGCCACTCCGAGGTTTCAGAAGACAATGATGGAGAATTGACTCCTCGCTTTTGCAGGCTATAGGGAAAGAGCTTGGCTCAGCACTTTCCACAAAGAAGTGCTCAGTGAGTGGGAGTGGCCACTACTGCTGTCCTTCTTACTAGGACTTTCTAACATGAGACAAATTTTGTCTGGCCACACCTCCTGGCGCCATCTGATTGGCCTTCAGCAATCAGACCTAGTCAAGCACCACAGGCGTTGATGACATGTGCAGCCAGGTGAAGGGAAGAGAGTCCCAAGACAGGTGTGGGGCGGGCTCCCTGTCCTTAGGCACTCACAGCCTGGGAGAAGGAGAAGCTGGTGATGGTGGGTCTGGTGGAGGCTGCCAGAGCTCTCCACATTCAGCGATTCTCTAGAACACTCCGCATAGAGCCAGGCTCAGAGCTGAGGGTTATTGAGGTCTTATATCTTATATATGGGGGTATAAGATGGTATGTAAGGGTACACGGTTTGATCATCAGGGGAAAGACCCAGGTAAGGTCTAGAGGAATCCTTGTGCAGGTGGCCCTATGCTCTCTCCCACCCACAAGGGCTCACACAGCGCTCACAGCTTCCCTCAGGAAGGAAAACGCAGTATCATGTGGGCCATGTTTCTCCCAAGCAGTCTTATTAAGACCAAGGTTTTTATTCGGGCTGGTCACACAGACACCCTCTGCCTAGGATATGCCCAAACTCCCAACTCCCAGGAGGAAGGCAAGTGTTCAGTCTAAAGCATATGGCACAAACAGTCCAGGCACCTTAATCATTCAGGGAAATTTCAGATCAGTGTAGGGAGCTACTTACCAGCCAAGTTCCCAGAGGCCAGCCAAGCACAATCATGCCAGCGGAGCTTCCTGAGGCCAGCAAGCTAGTGAGAACGCTGACTCCTTCCTGCCTAGAGGAAACAGGGTCCCCAGAGCATCTGAGTGCTAGATGCTCACCTCAAGGTGTTTCTCAGCCACCTGGGGACCCAAAGCCTCAGAAGATGAACCCATCACTTGGGCAGCCGAGAGGTGACCTGGTGGACACCGACTCTGAGAGTTGGCAAGGTGGTTGGACTAAGTCCAGGCCTCACTTCCTGAGAGTATCCCTCAAAAGGCCCCACGAGTCACCCATCAGCAGAGCAGACGTCTGCCATGGTCTTGAGTGGATGGGAGCTGCCCTTCTCTGCAGGGGCTCTCTATTCAGAGCCCCCCCCCACTGCACCTTGGTTTCACTAATCCCCCGGGTCCCAGCCCAGCCAGGTCTCAGCTCTCACTTTCCTGGACTATGGTGACAGCCTGGGCACGAGCCTCTCTCTCCCTCCACCCAGCTGGTTTCCCACCTTCAACCTCCTAAGCAGTCTGTCCCAGGGTGACCCCAGCAGATAAGACACCTGTACAGTCAGACAGCAGGCTCTCACAGAACTCAGTCAAGCCAGGATGATGAGATGAACTAGGATGTTAGAGTGACAGGTAGCTGCCTCCTTTGGTTTTGATTCCATAAATCCTAAGTCTGATCATTTCCAAACACCTTGCTGGTGCCCTAAAAATCTACATAATAAATCCCAAATTGCATTCCACAAAATGGCACAATTTTTCATGCGTTCTCATGCATGTATTCATTCCTGTTTTCATTCATTCCTTCAACATTACTGAAACCTTCTCTGAGGCCTTGTGCTGGATGCTGGAGACCCACAAACAGTACTCCATCCTCTCCTCATCCCCACCCACCCTACCTCTCCCCAGAATCATGCACACCTGTGAAGTGAGGCTTTCCACCAGATGTGCAACATCTTTCCTTGGGAGCCCAAGATACAATCTCCAAGCACAGGATCCTCCTTAAAGAGGTGGTCGTCTCCCTTCAAGCCATGCCTTGTGCCACCAGGGAGACTTCTGTGGGCTCCTCTCAACCTAAGGCAAAGCTCCGTGTTTAGTGTTCCCATAGCTCAGGGCCCATTTCTTAGAGGACTACCAAATCTCACGCTCTAGTCATTTCTTCTCCTCCAGGATGTCACTGAGGACAAGAAACAACCCATGAATACAGGCAAGCTTGACATCCAGCAAGTCCTCAGCACACAGCTGTCAAACAAGAACCTCTCACCTGCCCACAGGAGAAAGCCCCTCCTTACAGGCACCGCCATCCCACTTCTGGCAGAGAACAAGTTTGGATACAAAGTGATGTGGTGATTTGGTTAAAGCAGATTAAATACTGACATCCCAACGGCCATCCCTTGCAAAGATTTACAGCATTCCAGGTTCTGCACCAATAACATCACACGCATGACCTCCAGTCACCCTCAAATAGACACTATACATCACCCCCCTTTTACCAACGTGGAAGCTGAAGCTCAACAAGGAGAATGACTTGCCTAGGTGGTACAGCTGGTCACCAGCAGAGTTAGAACTGAACCCGGATCTTTGGGAGTCTAGAGCCAGAGTCCTTCCCACTGGCCCTGTGGCCTCTCTATGGAGGCCTGGATGTCTGAACAGAGCAGGGCTAGCTGGGCAGGCAGAGGAGAACATGGCACAGGCACTCCCGAATGGGTGAGATGGGCTATGTCCTTCAGGTCATTCTCCTGTCCCTACAATCTTCTCTTAGTGGTATAGCACCAGCCACCCAGAGTGCATGCTAATGTGGGAGGAGATGGGGGTTGGGGGGACACCACCCTAACCTTGGCCTCCTTCTGACTTTGTTTCCAGCTGTTTGGCTGTGCAAATAGACCGTGACAAGTGCTCACCCCACACTCTCTGCTTTCCTGAGCTGCTGCAAAATGATATGAGGTTTCTGCCAGGAGTGGTGAGCACCACCCTCCAGGCATATGCTCTCCAACCTCAGGGAAATAAAAGGGGATTGTTATGGCCCTTCCTGAATCCAACAGCCCTGGGACAGGTGCTTCCCATGTGAAGCCACCAGAAGGACTTGGCTGTGGCCCCACTGAGTCTGTGATCCGTTCTTGAAAATGTTAAGATAATCTAAAGCCAAATGTAAGAGTGAGGTCCTCTTGAAAGTCAGAGAGGAAGAACAAGCTTGACAAATCCAGCAAGTCCCATTTCTTAGAGGACTACCAAATCTCACGCTCTAGTCATTTCTTCTCCTCCAGGATGTCACTGAGGACAAGAAACAACCCATGAATACAGGCAAGCTTGACATCCAGCAAGTCCTCAGCACACAGCTGTCAAACAAGAACCTCTCACCTGCCCACAGGAGAAAGCCCCTCCTTACAGGCACCGCCATCCCACTTCTGGCAGAGAACAAGTTTGGATACAAAGTGATGTGGTGATTTGGTTAAAGCAGATTAAATACTGACATCCCAACGGCCATCCCTTGCAAAGATTTACAGCATTCCAGGTTCTGCACCAATAACATCACACGCATGACCTCCAGTCACCCTCAAATAGACACTATACATCACCCCCCTTTTACCAACGTGGAAGCTGAAGCTCAACAAGGAGAATGACTTGCCTAGGTGGTACAGCTGGTCACCAGCAGAGTTAGAACTGAACCCGGATCTTTGGGAGTCTAGAGCCAGAGTCCTTCCCACTGGCCCTGTGGCCTCTCTATGGAGGCCTGGATGTCTGAACAGAGCAGGGCTAGCTGGGCAGGCAGAGGAGAACATGGCACAGGCACTCCCGAATGGGTGAGATGGGCTATGTCCTTCAGGTCATTCTCCTGTCCCTACAATCTTCTCTTAGTGGTATAGCACCAGCCACCCAGAGTGCATGCTAATGTGGGAGGAGATGGGGGTTGGGGGGACACCACCCTAACCTTGGCCTCCTTCTGACTTTGTTTCCAGCTGTTTGGCTGTGCAAATAGACCGTGACAAGTGCTCACCCCACACTCTCTGCTTTCCTGAGCTGCTGCAAAATGATATGAGGTTTCTGCCAGGAGTGGTGAGCACCACCCTCCAGGCATATGCTCTCCAACCTCAGGGAAATAAAAGGGGATTGTTATGGCCCTTCCTGAATCCAACAGCCCTGGGACAGGTGCTTCCCATGTGAAGCCACCAGAAGGACTTGGCTGTGGCCCCACTGAGTCTGTGATCCGTTCTTGAAAATGTTAAGATAATCTAAAGCCAAATGTAAGAGTGAGGTCCTCTTGAAAGTCAGAGAGGAAGAATATCGGATCATCCTGTTATGGTGGGAAGAGAAAAAGACCTTGACATGACAATTGTCACTGACGGTGGGATGTACTTGACTCGCATGTTCCTGGGGCTGATTATAACAAACTGATTTTACAAGTGCTGCTCATCAGATGGAGGCATGGGGGGTCTACTGGGAGAGGAGCAAGGCTAGAGGAAATCCCAGCTGCTGGAAGCTCCTATCTCAACCCCAACGGGGCGGGCCTTGTCTCTGAAGGATGAGGTATACCAGACTCAGCCTCCTATAAAAGTATCTGCTGGGAGTGGCCCCATAGCCCCACCAGAGGCCACTGCTAAGACTGCTCTGGCATCTGCTCTGTAATCAGACCCAGGGGATGAGACCAGCAAGCCACACCCATGGAATGAACCCCAGGCATAGAGACTGTGGTCTCTTGCTGAGGGGTTCACGGTGGCCTGAGCCCATGGAAGAAAGGCCTCAGCCCTGCTTACAGAGGCTCCAGGCCAGGTGAAACGCTCCGCATCTTCTGGTGCAGTGAAAGGATCCCACCCCTAGGGGGCACAGTTCCTCCTGGCCCAGTCGTCATCCTTCCACCAAGAGGGCCCCACCCAGAGCACTGCCCAGGGATCGGACAAAGCATTTCAGCCCCAAAGGAGACCTGACAACCCTCAGAGTGGAACTAAGGGACCCTTCATGCAGCGAAAGTTTGTCAGGGGCAGACGTGTAAGATCCGCCTTCCAAGTAGAGGCAGGACTCCTCCCCGTTCTTGCTCTCAGTTCCCTAGTCTAGCCCTAACCATGGCGCGCATCACACTGCATCTTTATTGTCTGTTTCGACCCTGCTCCTTCAGGGTCAGGAGTGCCTCAGACTAACGGCTAAAAGTGACATAAACCTCATGTACTACGCACTCGGTGTGAAGCACTTACATGTTAACCCAAGTGCTGGCGATGAGTATACCCAGAAAAAGCCTTTATAGTAAACATGCTGTCTATTCTAGCCGAGTGGGTGAAGACAAGCAGCACCTGGCTGCCCTGAGGAGGGAGCTCACGAGTACCACACACGTGGAGTACCTTTCGTCACTGCAGTCCTGTGACAGAGCCCTGCGCCGTGTATGTCCTGAGAAGCACTGTGTCCTGACAGGCTCTGACCACACTGCAGCCCGCAAGGCTCAGCACACACAGTGAAGTCAAGGAAAGGCGACTGCCGAGGCGGGGGCGGGGGCGCGGGGCGGGGCGGGGCTCCGGCAGAGAGCGAATGCGAGGTGCAAAGTCCTAAGTATACCTAGAGGTCTTGGGGCTCAGAGGAAGAAAGGGTGTTAGGGTGCTAGATAACACCCTAACTCATGATCCAGGTATTGATTTTGAAGGCAACAATGCCTCCACCCAAGTCGCTAATGTAAAGACATCCTTTGAAGAAATGTTTGTTGAGCTTTTGAGATATGGTGGAAGGCTTTGCACATCACAGCAAAACAGGAAAAAAAAATAAAGAGAACCATTTGACACGGCCCATATTCTCCCAAGTGTTTTCCAGGCATGTCTGCGAAAGGTGGCTGGAAGCACAGAGTATAGAAAGATAGTCCAGGTCTGCGTATCTTGAGACATGGCACATGAAAACCCTAATGAGAAAAGATGAATGTTGTGTTTGTTATGCAGGAGGGCACCAGCGGACAGTTACATCTGCCATCCCCTAAATTAGAGCTATTTGTTCTCATAGAATTAATCGCAGAAATAAATAAAATTTATCTTCAATATTTGGCATGTGATCTTACAAATTAGAATTCATGAGCTCACATTTTCGATAACACATATAAATATAGACAAACGGATGTTTTAATGCAAATTTAATATACAGTAGTTAAATTAATGATTTTTCTCAGTTTGTTTTTAATTGGGGGGGGAAATCCTCCCAGCCACACCGTATAAATCAAACTTGCCCAGCATGTGTGCCGTGATAGAGAAGTCGGCACGTTCACGGCCATGTATCACGATCCGATTTGCTTAAAATAAATGACTCCTGCTTTCAGCTCCAAACGCGGCATCATGTTAATGCATATTCATAACTGACCATTTTTTCCTTTTTTCCTCCTTTGTGTTTTCTATTTTCTGGATTGAAAACATAACCAAGGACATTTGTTCCCAGGGGCCAGCTGGGTCAGGAATGTTGTCAATTGGATTAAAGATGTGAGGAAGCATCTTTCACTGCTCTGAGAGCAGACAGGAAAGGAAAAGCTGCCCCTCTATCTCCCGCAGAACTGGACTTGAGCCACAGGACTGCAAGGTGGGAGCCCACCCTGCTGAGGCCGAGGCGGTGGGTGCGGGCGCGAGGAGATGGTGAAGGACGGGACCTGGGATGCGGAATCTGCTAATTGCTCCCGCGCATAGCTCAGCTCGCTTCATCCGCGGTGACTGCCTCTTGATTTCATGCTAGATGGCTATACTGCTACCGGGAGCCTCTTGGTGAGTTTGTGGACCATACCAAAAAGGCATTTTTATCACCGGTTTAATGCCCCATGGCTGACAGGGAACAGGCGCAGGAGAGAAGCGATGCTACGGCTTGGGCATTAAAGGGATCATTAAGCTCCGCGTTAAGGAAAGGTCTTGTTTTCAGTTACATGCCAAGCGCAGAGCTGAAAGTGACGGATAAGCAAAAGGCAGGAGGAGATGCTCACCTTGCCTGGCCAGTCATGGCCCTGAACCTCCTCCTTGGTCTTCCCCACCCGTCCTCCTGGTCAGCTCTGGGTGGGGGGTTACAGAAGAACATCCACCAGGAGCAGGGGCTTGCACCCCAACTCTGCTAACTGGCTGTGCCTCTCTGAGAGGTGATGCAACCCACCACAGTGCCCTCACTTGTTTCTCAGCCCATTCAGCTTCCCCAGCTTAAAGAGGCAACCACTGGCATTGACCCTCTCCCTCACCCCAGGAACTGCTGCTCCCCAGGCACCCACTGAAGCCTTTCTTTGATGCCCAGCAGAGAGAGGCTCTCTCTCTCTCTCTGTCAAGCCTAATCCCAGGCCTTTCTGCCTCCAAGTATCCAGGGACTCATCACTGAGACACAGAGGTTGTGGAACATGAGCATTCAATCAAGGGACTGGAAGCATTTCAAGAAATGGGAAACTGCCCTTCCTGGTACCATTAGCTGGTGCACAGATCTCCTCCATAGCGACGGCAGTCTGGAGAGACGGGCTCCATGGAAAGAAGAAATCAAGTGTAATTGAGGGCTGCATAATTTACAGATGACCTAGGGCAGCTGTAAATAATGAACATCCCGAAATTATTATTCATTGTTTTATCAGGCACCCTGCCTCTTCCCCAAAAGAAGCTCCAGGGATTGAGATATATTTGTGACAAGATTTAAACGGCAGCCACGTCCCTTTAGTCTATACCCAGAGGAGCTGTTCCAAAGAGCCTATCAATTCTTCTCTAACAAATAGTTAAATGCCAGCACTGAACTCTTGACCAAGGGCACAGGGTCTGTCCAGCCCTAGCCAGGTCAACTAACCAGTGGTGACAGAAACATACAGCCCTAATCTTCAAAGGGCGACAGCAACAGCTCTCCTGATGTCAGGCATCTGCCCGGTAAGACTCAGCAACTCTCCTGAGATGGGGCCCTCACTCTCCCAGATACTATTGCGCGGTTTCCTCTGCTAGAAATCCAGCTTGGGGGTGACAAGCCCTATCCCCTCCCCATTCAGTTCAAAGTCTGTGGGCTTTCAATATGGCATCTCAGGCAGAACACAGCAGCGTATAGTGGGGCAGGGTCTAGGGTTGGCTGAGTTGGGAAGCAGGAGCTGAAATGGCCCCAAGGATAAAATTTCTGACAGTGGTTACCCAGGGTCCAGAATATGCTGGGTCTCCACAAAGGGAAAAAAAACAACAACAAAGTTCAGAATGTGACCGATTAAACAAGAGATATGCATGGACTCAGAAACAACGAAATGCTGTGTTAGCGTAAGGGACAGTTACTCCTTGTGGCTGTGGGACGAAGTTGTAATGCTGGGGCTGCTTTCTACTGCCATCACGAGCCCTGCCTAAGACGGAACTACCTCAGCCCATTTCCTTCAGCCGCACATGATTCAGTGGAATGATCAGAGCCCTATTAGGCATCTACTCTGTGCCAGTCATAGGAGCAACGGAAGTCGGGAACAGCTAGCCAAGGATGAGCATTCAATCAAGGGACTGGAAGCATTTCAAGAAATGGGAAACTGCCCTTCCTGGTACCATTAGCTGGTGCACAGATCTCCTCCATAGCGACGGCAGTCTGGAGAGACGGGCTCCATGGAAAGAAGAAATCAAGTGTAATTGAGGGCTGCATAATTTACAGATGACCTAGGGCAGCTGTAAATAATGAACATCCCGAAATTATTATTCATTGTTTTATCAGGCACCCTGCCTCTTCCCCAAAAGAAGCTCCAGGGATTGAGATATATTTGTGACAAGATTTAAACGGCAGCCACGTCCCTTTAGTCTATACCCAGAGGAGCTGTTCCAAAGAGCCTATCAATTCTTCTCTAACAAATAGTTAAATGCCAGCACTGAACTCTTGACCAAGGGCACAGGGTCTGTCCAGCCCTAGCCAGGTCAACTAACCAGTGGTGACAGAAACATACAGCCCTAATCTTCAAAGGGCGACAGCAACAGCTCTCCTGATGTCAGGCATCTGCCCGGTAAGACTCAGCAACTCTCCTGAGATGGGGCCCTCACTCTCCCAGATACTATTGCGCGGTTTCCTCTGCTAGAAATCCAGCTTGGAGGTGACAAGCCCTATCCCCTCCCCATTCAGTTCAAAGTCTGTGGGCTTTCAATATGGCATCTCAGGCAGAACACAGCAGCGTATAGTGGGGCAGGGTCTAGGGTTGGCTGAGTTGGGAAGCAGGAGCTGAAATGGCCCCAAGGATAAAATTTCTGACAGTGGTTACCCAGGGTCCAGAATATGCTGGGTCTCCACAAAGGGAAAAAAAACAACAACAAAGTTCAGAATGTGACCGATTAAACAAGAGATATGCATGGACTCAGAAACAACGAAATGCTGTGTTAGCGTAAGGGACAGTTACTCCTTGTGGCTGTGGGACGAAGTTGTAATGCTGGGGCTGCTTTCTACTGCCATCACGAGCCCTGCCTAAGACGGAACTACCTCAGCCCATTTCCTTCAGCCGCACATGATTCAGTGGAATGATCAGAGCCCTATTAGGCATCTACTCTGTGCCAGTCATAGGAGCAACGGAAGTCGGGAACAGCTAGCCAAGGATGAGCCTGAGGCTGTGGGCTCACCACCAGCGCTGGCAAGAGGCAGGCTGGCCACCATCCCCTGGTGATGGATGTATATGAAACCCGGCCCATTGGCTCTGCCAGCCACTGCCTTGAAAAAGGCCGTCCTCACTGTGTTCCAGTCATGTCCCTGAGGCTTATCAGCTCTGACACACTCCCTGCTCATTTGTTTTTCTTACTCTCCCCACCATCGCTTCTTGAGGGGCATCGTTTCCCTGGCAAATGGCGCACTTGTCAGAGTACCTGATTAAGAGACCTGCATTTACTACTGTGGAATCACGGGCCTGCATCTGAACCGAGCCCACCAGACAGCTCTTTCAGGGGTTTCTATGCTCTCCTCAGATGACAAATAAACACCACAAGTATGACCACTGCACACCTTTGCCATGACAGAGCTACCAGCCCTCTGGCCCGTGCTGGCTTTGGAAAGCCGATCAGTACAAAAGTGGACAGCTGGGACTGCAGAGCCTGACTGCCTGCCTTCAGACCTCAGTTCCTCCACTTGCCAACTCTGCCCTCGAGCAGTGTTTTCAACCTTTCAGTTCCCCCATTTGTGAGATGGGGATACGGGAGGTACCCATTTCAGAGAGTGGCTGCTGGATTAAATGGGATGATGCTCTATAACCAGGATCTGGCACGCAGTAGGAGTTTTGTAAGTGTTGGTACAAATGAACAAGCCTCGTCCTCTGGGCAGTTCAGTTGGTCCAGTGTCAGAGTTGACCGTGTTTGCTGGATGTAGCTCAGAAGCTGTCCTGGCATTGTGCCTTGGAGGACTGATGTGCATTTCCATAGCAGGCAGAGGTAGCCATTCCCTTCTCTAGGGAATCTTCCCAACCAAGATATCAAGCCCCATCTCTTGCACTGCAGGCAGACTTTTACCATCTGAACCACTAGGGGACCCCTACTTACCCCACACATATTCAATACTTAAAAAGGCCAGATGAGATGGGCAGAAAGACCCCATTTACACACAAAGACCCCTTTGTGCATAAAACTACCCCCATTTTACACACAAAGGAACTAAGGCCGCAAGGATAAGAGAAATGACTTACTGAGGGTTACAGGACAGGGCAGAACCTGAGTCGCTTGATGCACTTATTACTTTCACTATGTCTACTTTGACCTGGGGGCCAAGAAACGAAGGTAGAAATCCCCTGAGCTCTGCTTTCCGGCAGCCATGGTGGCAGATGGGCAAACGCCAGTGAACTGACATCCATTCTACAGTGGAAGTGTGACTCTGTCACGCGGCAGCACGGTGGGGAGGGCCGGCTCTGCGGGACAGTGGTGAGAAGAGGCCAGCCAGTAAGGGCTGCATCTTAGACGACGAGAAGCTCACCAGGTGAAGGGATTGGGAATGGAGTCACAAGTCAAGGCAGCATAGTCAGCAGGACATGGATGCAGGCAAGGGCGCCAGGACCTCAGAGCTGCAAGATGCACAAAGGACTGAGCCCATGGCCCAGGGGCAGATGTAGGAGAAAATAGGACCCCATGTGTTGTAGCTCAAGGAGTGTAGATGCTATCCTGCAGGGAGCTAATGACAGGCTGGGGCGAGGGGTGGGCTGAGTGGTAAGGAGTACATGGTAGCGGGACTTCCCAGGTGGTCCAGAGACTAAGACTTGGTGCTCCCAATGCAGGGGGCTTGGGTTCAATCACTGGTCAGGGAACAAATACCACACACTACAACCAAGAGTCTACATACCACAATGAAGAATTTACATGCTGTGCCACATGGCACAACTAAGACCTGGTGAGGACTAATAAATAAATGAAAATATTTTGATTTATATATATATATATAAAGATGTGCATGGTAGCAACATTAAGAAAATGATTGTGTAGACTAGACTAGGGTAAAAGAGCAATGAGTCCAGAAGTCAGGTGAGTTTGAGTTCTACGTATACTAATCCAGCCAACATGGATGGAGCACCTACTATTAATATCTTCAAAGTCCTCTTTGTGGCATTAGGATAAGCAGTGAACCAAATCTCTCTTCTCTTGGAATTTACATTTCAATCCAGTAAGAGATGATGAACCTCTCAGCCAGGGGGTGATAATTGGAATGAGACTAGAAAAATCACCGAAGGTACTTCCCAGGATGGTAAGCTTTCTAAACACATTGCCAACTGGCAGGTCTTTGGGAATGCCCCAACACAGCAGATCCAAACATTTTTGAGCTGCCAAAACCCTAAAGTGGTTTGTTTGTACATCTTCCTTATTCTCCAACTGTACACATTCAACTTTCAAATGAAACAATTATAAATGAGGATCTAGACGGAATTGCTGTAAAGCAAGATCCAGCATAACAGCAGATCAATAAAGGAGACACCACTTTCTTTCAGGCATGACAATTTGGGCATCAACAGTCCAGGCTGGCGTGGTGACCCCTCGGTGACCGTGGTCCAGACCTCTATCTGATCATTCCACCCACTCTCAGGGGCCGCCTTGTCCTCAGGATCCTGGATGCCTCACTGTATCCAGACAAAATGGGAAGGAAAAAGGGGGGGTGCAGAATCAAGGCCCACAGTTCAAGGGCACATCTGGGATGCAGCTCACATTGCTGCACTCACCTCCCACAGGCCAGCTCTTAGGAAGCGACCCAAGTGAGCTGGCAGAGGGGCTGGCAAATGCAGCCATGGGCCAGCCGAAAAGTGATGGTTCTAGAGAAGAGAGGATGAATGTTAGGGGACAAATCGTCTCTCTGCCAAAAAATAAACAAATAAAATAAAAGGGCTTCTGTGCTTTGCCACGGACTGAAAATCCTTTCCGACTCAGCCTTCAAGCAGCCACTGCTCTCCACCATTCACGTCCCAGTCACTCTTAGGACGGAATGAAGACTCTGCAGGTCCTGCTCACACGAAAGCAAGAAAACTGGAGTTAACCTCCAAGGGGCATCAATGGGCCTGACTCAGGACTCATTTTTTTCCGATTTCAATTACTCTTGACTTCCGCAGTAAACATGTGACATTGATGGAAAACATTAAGGGCCTGCCATTTTGATGGTCCTCAGGGTAAACACTGGTGCTTAGCTGCTCATTTCCCAAGGTTTTCTGTTTTGACCCCCATGAGGCCACTCATGCCTTCAGTTGTACCCCCAAGACAGGCTCCCATCACTCTTCTGAGGGGGTCAGGGGAAATCCAATTTCATAGTCTGGAAAACAAAACCCCATACGTAGGCTCCTCATACGGGTTGGTCCTTTAGCTCCCCGGGTGGGTAGCAGCCACCTACTCAGAGTGACAGGAGCCCTAACCAGTGCTGATGCTGCTCAGGAAGAGAAGTGGCCCCAATGCCCTTGCCCACCTCCCTGCACAGAGCACGGCCCTCAGCACCCTTCCCACCTGCCCCTCCTGATGGTCCCCTGGATTTTCCTCTGCTCCACACCCTGTTTCCTAGCCCCTTGTACCCCATTATCTCCCTAGCACCCCTGCTGGCCAGCCGGTCTCCTCTCTCCTCTCTCCATTCTGCCCTTGTCTCAGCTCCAGAGCCATGTCCTAAGAGTCCATCTTGGACTCGCACTTCCTGGTCCAAACACCTTCCCCGCTGACTCCACCTGGGGCAGCGGTGCCCTTCCTCAAAGGCGGGAGGTTCCTAACAGCAGAATGAACTCCTAAGCCTGAGAGCAGTTACCTAAGCTTGGAAAACACTGCGGCAGACACTCCACAGTGCCCAACAGCTGTTTCACATTCGGCCAGTCTTTTCGATAACATCCTACTCCTCTCACACCTGCTTCACTGGAATCAGGTACAGTGGTGGAAATCTTTGTAAGAGCGATTGTTTACTCCATTTACAGACAGCGCTGTGCTGGGCCTGCAGATGGGAGGAAGGTCCCCTGCACAACGTTGACTCCTCATGAGGAACCTCAGTCCCCTGATCAACAGATGATGCTTCTCTAGGGGATCAGGGCCCCTGGCCATCTGGTCCCCCCTCTACATAGTCAAGTTTAACGATGCTTGTTCCCCCAAACCCACAGTCTCAACCAAGTTAGTGGTCCCAGTGCTGGAACACCCCACCCATACTCCCCTCCCCGCTTCAACTTACCATCCCCTTCATTCATCTGCCTGCTGTGAACATCCCCATCTTCTTTCCCTAACATACAGGGATCCCTCCTCCTACATCATTATCTTAAATTCCATTCATAAGGTCAGATATGGATCTAGTCCTCCTCCTCCAAGAAGCCTCCCTGGTTACCTAACCTTCCCTGGTTCCTATCATACACCTAGGAAGGACCTCGTGGTTAGAACAAAAGACAGAACCAAGAGTGAAACATGCCATGCTTGTTAATTCTGCTAAACAAGATGTCACTTTCTTTACGTAAAGGACTCGACATGTCTCTCACATCCTGCATCTGCCTGACATAAGAGATCAATAAATATCTGGTTCATTACAATTATTGGAAACCTGGCTGATTATAGTCAACACAAAAAGCATCAACCACTTTCAGTTCCTGCTTGTGTGCATGCAACTGGCCCCACCCAGGGAGCATCAGCATCAGGGTGGATCACAAAGTCCCATGATAACCCAGGTGTTTCCAAATATAAAGACTCAGGGCAACCACTGACCCTGCATTTTTTATACAAACTGAATTTTTAAGTTTTCACAGGAATGGTCTGGAGCCAGATGTGGACAGTTTACAACCCTTTTTGCAAACCTTCTGCCCATAAAGAAAGTAATTTGCACGTCCTCTTCTCTAGCCGTTTACAGACTCTACACCTCATGTCTGCTTCTTCTAATAATTTTCCTCTGAACACCTGCCTGCTGCTCTATTATCGTGGGATGACTCAGAAAGAACAAGTCATCCTTTGCTGTCACGTTTCCTCCACCCTGGCAGGGGCAGCTCAGGATTTATGGCATCTCCCAGCGAGCTCTGCCTAAGATGAGCTCACCGGCGAGGAGTGCACGGAGAACCAGTGAAGCCCTGAGCCCAGCTGTCCTGAGCTCACCAATAATAACCATGCTGTGTTTGGGATCAGAGACCCCTGCTGTAGAACTTTCTCACTTGTAACCACGTTGATTTTCACAATTTCTCAGAAAAATCAATTTGGAAAGGCATTTTGAGGGAAAAGCCAATAAAATTTTGTTACTGAATTTTATTTAGAGAAAAATGTAGTACTTTCCATAAAAAGACAATTTGATTATATTACAATTTCATTCCTAATCTGTATTTCCTATGTCAAAGCATTCTTTAATGGATCAGAAATAGATAATTGCCAGCCATATTCTCTGCTGCAGCCTCCGGAAACAACGCGTCTCTCATGTCTTCTTCCAGCAGACCGGCAGCACTCAGGGCCAACTCCCGCCAGATGGATGGTGCTGGGATGGCTGTGATCATGGAGGTAGCTCGGACTGGGCTGCCCAGAGCTGAGGGTTTGAGGGAACGGACCCCCCCAACACATACACACACATCATTTCCCTGCTGATTTCTGGAATTCCTTACTTTTGTCCCAGAAAGGATTCGATGCAGAGCTCCCACTGAACTCCCCGTAGGTCCAGGTTTCCCAATAAAGCCTGCTCACATCCATCCCTAAGTGGCTGAACTCCTGAGGCTGGGACGAATGCAGGGAGGGGTATCTGTCCCCTAGACAGATGCCCTCCACAAGTTGAGAAATGGTGCCCAAGGGACGCTCTGCAGTCGACATCACCAGGAAGCCTGAGCCCGTGAAGGGATAGGGGGCTGTGGTGAATATCCCAGTGGGAGGGAAGAAGGACAGTCATTGAGCTGTAACCTCGGCGCTCGTCCATCTGCTGACTGCGCACACTGTGTGTCTGTACTGGAGAGACCCTGAAGACGCGCTGCACTGTGAATGAGACAGAGGCGACAGGAAGTGCATAGCCCAAAGGGGAACACCAATACCCAGCAAGCATCTGGAGCAAAGTGGAGTGGAGGACCAGATCCAGGAGCTGGAAAGGGGCTGAAGCACAAGTCATGGGAGGCCTCCCAGAAGAGGAGACTCTTAAGTTCAAAAGAAAAGGGAAGGACTTTGTCAAAGAGATAAGGGTCAACAGTGTGTTCAAACGCAAAGACATCACTTTGCTGACAAAGCTTCCTCTAGTCAAAGCTACACTTGTTCCAGCAGTCATGTATGGATATGAAGTGGGACCATAAAGAAGACTGAGCACCAAAGAACTGATGCTTTTGAACTGTGGTGTTGGAGAAGACTCTTGAGAGCCCCTTGGACTACAGGGAGATAACAAACCAGTCAATCCTAAAGGGAATCAACCCAATTTCATTCCTAATCTGTATTTCCTATGTCAAAGCATTCTTTAATGGATCAGAAATAGATAATTGCCAGCCATATTCTCTGCTGCAGCCTCCGGAAACAACGCGTCTCTCATGTCTTCTTCCAGCAGACCGGCAGCACTCAGGGCCAACTCCCGCCAGATGGATGGTGCTGGGATGGCTGTGATCATGGAGGTAGCTCGGACTGGGCTGCCCAGAGCTGAGGGTTTGAGGGAACGGACCCCCCCAACACATACACACACATCATTTCCCTGCTGATTTCTGGAATTCCTTACTTTTGTCCCAGAAAGGATTCGATGCAGAGCTCCCACTGAACTCCCCGTAGGTCCAGGTTTCCCAATAAAGCCTGCTCACATCCATCCCTAAGTGGCTGAACTCCTGAGGCTGGGACGAATGCAGGGAGGGGTATCTGTCCCCTAGACAGATGCCCTCCACAAGTTGAGAAATGGTGCCCAAGGGACGCTCTGCAGTCGACATCACCAGGAAGCCTGAGCCCGTGAAGGGATAGGGGGCTGTGGTGAATATCCCAGTGGGAGGGAAGAAGGACAGTCATTGAGCTGTAACCTCGGCGCTCGTCCATCTGCTGACTGCGCACACTGTGTGTCTGTACTGGAGAGACCCTGAAGACGCGCTGCACTGTGAATGAGACAGAGGCGACAGGAAGTGCATAGCCCAAAGGGGAACACCAATACCCAGCAAGCATCTGGAGCAAAGTGGAGTGGAGGACCAGATCCAGGAGCTGGAAAGGGGCTGAAGCACAAGTCATGGGAGGCCTCCCAGAAGAGGAGACTCTTAAGTTCAAAAGAAAAGGGAAGGACTTTGTCAAAGAGATAAGGGTCAACAGTGTGTTCAAACGCAAAGACATCACTTTGCTGACAAAGCTTCCTCTAGTCAAAGCTACACTTGTTCCAGCAGTCATGTATGGATATGAAGTGGGACCATAAAGAAGACTGAGCACCAAAGAACTGATGCTTTTGAACTGTGGTGTTGGAGAAGACTCTTGAGAGCCCCTTGGACTACAGGGAGATAACAAACCAGTCAATCCTAAAGGGAATCAACCCTGGCTATTCATTGGAAGGACTGATGCTGAAGCTCCAATACTTGGGTCACCTGATGTGAAGAGCGGATTCTTTGGACAAGACCCTTATGCTGGGAAAGACTGAAGGCAAGAGGAGAAGGGGTGACAGAGGATGAGATGGTTGGATGGTATCACCGATGCAATGGACATGAGTTTGAGCAAACTCTGGGCAATAGTGAAAGACAGAGGAGCCTGGCATGCTGCAGTCCATGAGGTTGCAAAGAGTTGGACACGAGCTAGCAACAGAACAGCAACAACAGGGTCCGGTTGGGGCAGGAAGAGTAAATGGCACACACGAAGACACTGAGGAGAGACTTCCCTAAAGGTTCAGTGGTTAAGACTCTGTGCTCCCGATTCAGGGGGCACAAGTTCAATCCCTGACCATGGAACTAAGATCCTGCATGCCACAATGAAGAACCCGCACGTCGCAACTAAGACCTGGTTGTAAGCCAAATAAACAAATAAATATGACAAAACTAAAAACCAAAGATGCTGAAGAGAGGGAGAGCCAGGTACAGCCACCAGCCTGAGACAAGTTAAGTGTCCGGAGTGTGCAAATTCCATCCACTGATAGTAGGACTTCCCTGAAGGGTTTGAGCGGGTTGTAAGGTGGTCAGCTCTGTCCTCTCGCCAGGAGGGGTGGTGAGGTGGCTGTTGGCAATCCAGGTGGGCCACGGTAAGGGATGATGGTGGCCTGGATTGTGTAGCACAGCTGGACTCAGTCCTCAGAGTGGTGGCAGCATGCCAAGTGGACAAGCTGACCAAAAAGAACCTTTCTGGAGGATGCTGAGGGAAGAGGCCACCAGGGGCTCTGGCTTCTCCAGCAGGGGCACAAGCTCCAGGTGGTCCAAGAGGAGCTCTCTATGGCTCCAGCCACAGGAGGGAGGGGGGAAGAACAGGGGTCTCCCCCAGCACGAGAACAGGTCAGACTCCCTCGCATCTCACACTGCTCCCCTAGTTGGAGTGCTCCCCTCACCCTTTATCCGGTTAGCTCCCACTTATCCCTCCCAGCCCACCTCAGAAGTCACTTCCTCAAGGGCCCGTCTCTGGCCTCCCTGGTTAGGCCAGGCCCACCATCATCCGCTGTGGCAGCCTGCGTGCCTCACTTCACCGCTGCAAAGTCACGTTTCTTAGAGGGATGGTTGGATTCATGCCTCTCACCTGTCTACGGGTAGATCCCCATGACGGCAGGCCTACAAGGGTGCCTGGCACACAATCGGGGCTCAGTTAGTGTTTGTTTAATGGATGTGGAAGAAAGGCAGCCACATATTTTGTCTCAGGTGATTCCATTTCTTGTGGATATGGAAAGATTTCCATTAGGGAGAAAACTCTCTTCTTCTTGGCCCTCCTCATGGGAGATAGGGCCAAGGGCTACAGGCCATCGTCTCAGCTCTGTTCAGAAGATTTGGTCTCAGGTGATTCATTTTGGATGAGCAAGAGACCCTGGTTTTTAAGCCCCAAAAGTTCAATCCTGACCATGGAACTAAGATCCTGCATGCCACAATGAAGAACCCGCGTCGCAACTAAGACCTGGTTGTAAGCCAAATAAACAAATAAATATGACAAAACTAAAAACCAAAGATGCTGAAGAGAGGGAGAGCCAGGTACAGCCACCAGCCTGAGACAAGTTAAGTGTCCGGAGTGTGCAAATTCCATCCACTGATAGTAGGACTTCCCTGAAGGGTTTGAGCGGGTTGTAAGGTGGTCAGCTCTGTCCTCTCGCCAGGAGGGGTGGTGAGGTGGCTGTTGGCAATCCAGGTGGGCCACGGTAAGGGATGATGGTGGCCTGGATTGTGTAGCACAGCTGGACTCAGTCCTCAGAGTGGTGGCAGCATGCCAAGTGGACAAGCTGACCAAAAAGAACCTTTCTGGAGGATGCTGAGGGAAGAGGCCACCAGGGGCTCTGGCTTCTCCAGCAGGGGCACAAGCTCCAGGTGGTCCAAGAGGAGCTCTCTATGGCTCCAGCCACAGGAGGGAGGGGGGAAGAACAGGGGTCTCCCCCAGCACGAGAACAGGTCAGACTCCCTCGCATCTCACACTGCTCCCCTAGTTGGAGTGCTCCCCTCACCCTTTATCCGGTTAGCTCCCACTTATCCCTCCCAGCCCACCTCAGAAGTCACTTCCTCAAGGGCCCGTCTCTGGCCTCCCTGGTTAGGCCAGGCCCACCATCATCCGCTGTGGCAGCCTGCGTGCCTCACTTCACCGCTGCAAAGTCACGTTTCTTAGAGGGATGGTTGGATTCATGCCTCTCACCTGTCTACGGGTAGATCCCCATGACGGCAGGCCTACAAGGGTGCCTGGCACACAATCGGGGCTCAGTTAGTGTTTGTTTAATGGATGTGGAAGAAAGGCAGCCACATATTTTGTCTCAGGTGATTCCATTTCTTGTGGATATGGAAAGATTTCCATTAGGGAGAAAACTCTCTTCTTCTTGGCCCTCCTCATGGGAGATAGGGCCAAGGGCTAGCCAGGGCCATCGTCTCAGCTCTGTTCAGAAGATTTGGAGCCACTGAAAAGCATATAGCTAGCACTGACTCACAGGAAAAAAGATTAGAAATAAAGAAAACTTTTAAAGATGGACCATTCTGGAGTCCAGAAAACATCCTTTCACAATTAGAAGATTAGGGAGCCTTTTATGAGAACAGAACTATCATTATCACTTTATTACCAAAAAATATATATACAAATTATACAATTATAAAAAATAGTTCGCATCCTCCCAAATTGAAACACCCTACATACCTCCTGAGGAAAATTGCATTTCTATTTCCACCTAGAAGGAAGGGGGGCTGCTCTGATTTGAGAGCTTGAGGGGGATCCACACAGGTCAATGTCAGCAACGTGTTTTATTGATAAATTGATTGACTCGGCTGCCCCTGCTCTGTCCTCCTAAGAGTTCTGACGGCCACCTTGCTAAAGACAAACACCACCTACACTAGGCAGATGAGCCCTACCCAAGTTCTATGTGGAGACACAAAGATTCCAGATTCCAGACCAGGGCCCCCTCTGACCCTCTGCTAAGCCACGAACACCATCCAGTGCTGCACTGGGTGCCTGCCATTGGGCAAAACCTAGGAGAGTAGACAGGGCCCCTCCCTCCAAAGCATCTTCACCACTGTCCTCAGGCCCAGGGCAGGCCTGTTCTAGGAGTGCTGCAAAGACCCAGGTCCCCCTAAAGCCTAGGGCTCCCCTTGGCTCAATGTTCCTTAATTTTCTCTGCACCCTGTGGACCTTCCCTGGTCTCGTCCACTCACTCAACAACATTCATTCACCAGGTATTAGCTGAGCATGTCCTGTCAGGCCCACCATCATCCGCTGTGGCAGCCTGCGTGCCTCACTTCACCGCTGCAAAGTCACGTTTCTTAGAGGGATGGTTGGATTCATGCCTCTCACCTGTCTACGGGTAGATCCCCATGACGGCAGGCCTACAAGGGTGCCTGGCACACAATCGGGGCTCAGTTAGTGTTTGTTTAATGGATGTGGAAGAAAGGCAGCCACATATTTTGTCTCAGGTGATTCCATTTCTTGTGGATATGGAAAGATTTCCATTAGGGAGAAAACTCTCTTCTTCTTGGCCCTCCTCATGGGAGATAGGGCCAAGGGCTAGCCAGGGCCATCGTCTCAGCTCTGTTCAGAAGATTTGGAGCCACTGAAAAGCATATAGCTAGCACTGACTCACAGGAAAAAAGATTAGAAATAAAGAAAACTTTTAAAGATGGACCATTCTGGAGTCCAGAAAACATCCTTTCACAATTAGAAGATTAGGGAGCCTTTTATGAGAACAGAACTATCATTATCACTTTATTACCAAAAAATATATATACAAATTATACAATTATAAAAAATAGTTCGCATCCTCCCAAATTGAAACACCCTACATACCTCCTGAGGAAAATTGCATTTCTATTTCCACCTAGAAGGAAGGGGGGCTGCTCTGATTTGAGAGCTTGAGGGGGATCCACACAGGTCAATGTCAGCAACGTGTTTTATTGATAAATTGATTGACTCGGCTGCCCCTGCTCTGTCCTCCTAAGAGTTCTGACGGCCACCTTGCTAAAGACAAACACCACCTACACTAGGCAGATGAGCCCTACCCAAGTTCTATGTGGAGACACAAAGATTCCAGATTCCAGACCAGGGCCCCCTCTGACCCTCTGCTAAGCCACGAACACCATCCAGTGCTGCACTGGGTGCCTGCCATTGGGCAAAACCTAGGAGAGTAGACAGGGCCCCTCCCTCCAAAGCATCTTCACCACTGTCCTCAGGCCCAGGGCAGGCCTGTTCTAGGAGTGCTGCAAAGACCCAGGTCCCCCTAAAGCCTAGGGCTCCCCTTGGCTCAATGTTCCTTAATTTTCTCTGCACCCTGTGGACCTTCCCTGGTCTCGTCCACTCACTCAACAACATTCATTCACCAGGTATTAGCTGAGCATGTCCTGTGGGCAGGCACTGTGTGAGGTATAAGGGACACAAAGAGGAGAAAAATGATGCCTGGCCCCTGCCCTCTTGGAGCTCAGTCCTGTAAAGATGTGAGGCACTACTCAATATTCCCCTGAGTACATACACGGCCATGAGTCCCATCCAGGGGCCCTGCCCGGTGTCTCTTCCGCATCTGTTACCATCCGTTTTGTTTTGAGTCACTCGGGTTGTTGATGGGTCTATCCCATCACCGTGGTGATGAACACAGCAGCCTTACCAGGCCTACCATGACTTTGCCCTTGACCTTGGCCCTCTTTATTCTGCCTCTTCTTCCTCATGAGGATCCCCATGAACATCTTGGAGGCTAGCAGCTCCTGAGCACCCACCAGCACAGTCACTTTGCTAGCGCATTCTCATCTTTCCGTCTGGTCCCGAAGTGTTCCATCAGGATACATATCAGGTTCCAGTTCACAGTGGTGGTCGGGGGCCCTAGCACCCAGCACAACTGATAGCATCCTCACCCCGTATGGCAAGGTCAGAGGACAGGGCAGCGCACCCCTGCCGTCACATGGCAGACAGAAAGGAGGCCTTCCCAAACATCAAAGCAGGCAAGACTTCTCTTTTCCTTATGTCATCACTTCTTTTCCAGAGGCTTGTACATAAACATAGCTTCCTCCAAGCAACCCTGTCTCCTAAGGCCAAAGAGTTCAGAGACCTAGAGGCCCCATGCCAGTGTCCCGGGGCAGTGCCCAGAGTAGGGAGGGTGCTGGAAGGCCAAACTCAAGTCCACCACCTGCCTCGCCACACCCTCTACACCTGACATCAGCAGGAGCCTGGCACAGCTCAGAGTCAGACACTCATCCAGAGCTCAGAGGCCCTGGTCAAAGCTAAGAGAGCCCAAGACCAAAAGGGTCACCTGCCTGCAAACCAGGAGGAAGAAGAGAATATGGACTGTGGGGGATGGACAAGGTGGGAATCAGGACTGTGAGCAGCCTCTGCCAAGGTCAACCTCGGGCAGGCCTATCCTGTCTACAAAATAAAGCCCAGATCCCAGTGTTTGTTTCTGATGGCTTCATGCAGGACCAAAGCCAGACCCACCTCCCTCTCCCATCTCTTCTCATAAGCCATGTGCGTGTGTCTTTTGTTGCTTCAGTCATGTCCAACTCTTTGGGACCCTATGGACTATAGTCCACCAGGCTCCTCTGTCCATGGGCATTCTCCAGGCAAGAATAATGGAGCGCAAGGCCATGCCCTTCTCCAGGGGATCTTCCCGGGCCAGGGATCAGATCTGTGTCTCTTTACGTCCCCTGCATTGGCAAGTGGGTTCTTTACCACTAGTACTACCACATCCCCATTTAAAGGCAGTGACAGAGTCTGTGTCCTGAGCTCTATTATCAATCATCTTCATGTGCTCATGGCCATCATCCTGAGGACATGGAGGTTCAGAAAATCTGAGGCAGGCGCCTGAGCACACAACTAGTTCATGGGGAATGGTCTTTAGGTCCATCTGCCTCCAGAGGCTCCTGACTTCCCCACTGTGCCTCCTCCCCTCCCCACATTCCTGCTTACTCCTGGGTTTGGGAGGGGACGGCGGAGCAACATCTTCGGCCTTCGGCCTTGACTTCTTGACTGTCTGGGGCCTCTGAGGGTAGGATTGGTGCTAGCTTCCAGCTTCACCTTAGGGTCCCACTGATGTTCCAGTGATTGTCCTTCTGGGGGTCTGTGCCACCTGCTGGACTCTTTCCAGGTCCCCAGAACCCTTCATAAACCTAGACCATGTATTAAAAAGCAGAGACATCACTTTGCCAACAAAGATTCATATAAAAAGCTATGGGTTTTCCCAGTAGTCATGTATGGATGTGAGAGTTGGACCATAAAGAGAGCTGAGCACTGAAGAATTGATGCCTTTGAACTGTGGTGCTTGAGAAGACTCTTGAGAGTCCCTTGGACTGCCAGGGGATCAAACCGGTCCATCCTAATGAAAATCAACCCTGAATATTCATTGGAAGGACTGATGCTGAAGCTCCAATACTTTAGCCACCTGATGCGAAGAGCTGACTCATTAGAAAGGACCCTGATGCTGGGAAAGATTGAGCACAGGCAGAGAAGGGGGCAGCAGAGGATGAGATGGTTGGATGGCATGACCACCTCAATGGATAGGAGTCTGGGCAAACTCTAGGAGATGAAGGACACAGAAGCCTGCTGTGCTACAGTCCAAGGGGTCAGAAAGAGTCAGACATGACTGAGCAACAACAGAACCCTTCACAGGGCCCTGAATAGACCCAGACTCCCAACACCGTGCCTCTGCTCACACTGACCCCTCTCATGAACCCCTGACCCATCTGGAATCCTCTGAGGTGTCTCGGAAGCCTGGGGCTCCCTCTCCTCTAGGGTCCCATGTCCCTTGTCTGTGCTCTCCTTTTAGTCTGCATATTCCTCTTTTCAGTTTCTCTACTTCCTCTGTCAAAGCGTCCACGCTGACCAGTTCTGTGTTGTACACTCCCCCAGCATGTGGCCAGCCCTTCAAAAAGTATCTGTTGAGTGACTGCCTGTACACATGGATGGACAGATAAATTCCTCCTGGGGCTCTCATTCATCTGGGTGAGGCAAGCAGGGTGGTGGGGAGAGAGGGAGGAAGCTCAGCTGGCAACCCTCCCAGGGATAAATACCTCCCCAACCTTACTGTCTCTATATTAGGGGTATGTGTACATGTATACATGCATGTGGAGACGGGATCTGAAACTCCAGCATGAAATTATCAAGATGTGAGGCTGAGTGGCAGCCCATGGGTGGCCTCAGGACCCAGGACCCTGAAGCTCAACAGGACCCACGCTTGCCTCAGAGGCCGTCTGTGGGAGAGGAACTCCAACACCCAGTGTGAGATGATCCTGGACCAGGTCGCATGGCCACCTCAGCTGCCTGACGCACAGGACAATTAGGAGGAATTAGCGGAGGGCGAAGAGGGGGGCCTGGAAACTGTCATGGCAACTGCGGGCACATCCTTTGTGCGGCTCCGTGCTTTGTCCCTGCCAGTGAATAGCAGAGGCATTACATAAGCAGCAAATGCACTCTCCCTCAGGACTGAGCCCTCACCACGGGAGGGCTGCAGGCCAGGAGGCACCAGGCAGCATGCTCTCCCATCCACAGCCAGAAGGAAGGGCTGGGGTAGCCTGTCCAAGGTCCAATGAGGTGAACCCCACCCCCACCCCCCCAATTCAGCACTCGCTGCCCAGGGCAGCCTCCACCGGCCATGCTGGGCAGCCGAGAGCAGCGTCAGTGGCTGCTGCCCTCGAACCCAGACTGTGCTCATATCTCTCCTCCTTCCCCATTAAAATGCACATTCACCCTCAAAAGCAATGGAAAAAAGACAGTCTCTACCACCTCCCTTATTCATATGAATTCACCAAGAAAAGCCAAGGCACATCCACAGTTAATGAGAAGGGAAAACTGAGGCCCCACTTGTCAGCCTCTCTTCCTCTTTTTTATTTTTAATTTTTTTTTGATAGGTAAGAAATGGATTTATTCAGATTCAGAGGAAGCACACTCCACAGACAGAGTATGGACCATGGCAGAGCAAATCCAGTGGCCCTCTCTTCCTCTTGAAGAGGCTGAATTGATGAACTCAGTCTGAAATGGGCCCCCTCTGGCAAGACAGTGATCCTCTCCACGACATCAGTGTGCTGGGTCCTTAGACACAGGGGAGTGAAGGCTAGCTGCCCGTGGCCCTGCCTTCTGACCCAGCTGTGAGACCACCCACCAGCAGAGTCTGGCAGATCTACCAAGGCGCCAGGACAAGCTGAGATTTCTGTCAGCTCCTTTCCTGCTCTTGAACGCCTGCCTCAGCCTCTGTCTCTGTCACCAGGAGAAGAGAAGTTTTCACGAAAAAGACAATTCAAATGGTTGAGGGCTCCTGTCCAAGTCTTAACACTCAGCATAACCCTTTTGCTTCCAACAGAGTTCTAGAACGTTCTTGAGGCCAGTCTCTTTTCCTTCCTTTTGACTTAAGTCAGTAGGGATTGATCAAGCACCCACTCTGTGCCCAGTTCCAAGGAAGAAATCAAACAGGGGGAACAATTTCTGAGCCCAGACTGTTGAAGTCAAAGCCACACAGAGAAAACAATCTCACAACCTTAATTAAAACTCATATCCTACTCAGGCAGCATTAAGGAGGATCCCAAGGGGAAAAAGAAGGAGCAACGTTCCAGGAGTTTCCAGAGAAGAGGATCCATACTGAAGGACTGGACCTCAGCTTCTAGATTCCAGGGAAAGAAAGAGGGACAGACCCAGTCTGACAGAGACCATCACTGTGGGATGGATAAATACAAAGTAAAGCCACAAACCAGCCTCCAAATTGCAGCTCCACCACTTATCAGCTGAGTGATCCCAGGCAGCTCAGTCATAAGAATCTGCCTGCATTTCAAAAAGGGGCTGAAATTGGTGGGTTGCAATCACCCTCAAAAGCAATGGAAAAAAGACAGTCTCTACCACCTCCCTTATTCATATGAATTCACCAAGAAAAGCCAAGGCACATCCACAGTTAATGAGAAGGGAAAACTGAGGCCCCACTTGTCAGCCTCTCTTCCTCTTTTTTATTTTTAATTTTTTTTTGATAGGTAAGAAATGGATTTATTCAGATTCAGAGGAAGCACACTCCACAGACAGAGTATGGACCATGGCAGAGCAAATCCAGTGGCCCTCTCTTCCTCTTGAAGAGGCTGAATTGATGAACTCAGTCTGAAATGGGCCCCCTCTGGCAAGACAGTGATCCTCTCCACGACATCAGTGTGCTGGGTCCTTAGACACAGGGGAGTGAAGGCTAGCTGCCCGTGGCCCTGCCTTCTGACCCAGCTGTGAGACCACCCACCAGCAGAGTCTGGCAGATCTACCAAGGCGCCAGGACAAGCTGAGATTTCTGTCAGCTCCTTTCCTGCTCTTGAACGCCTGCCTCAGCCTCTGTCTCTGTCACCAGGAGAAGAGAAGTTTTCACGAAAAAGACAATTCAAATGGTTGAGGGCTCCTGTCCAAGTCTTAACACTCAGCATAACCCTTTTGCTTCCAACAGAGTTCTAGAACGTTCTTGAGGCCAGTCTCTTTTCCTTCCTTTTGACTTAAGTCAGTAGGGATTGATCAAGCACCCACTCTGTGCCCAGTTCCAAGGAAGAAATCAAACAGGGGGAACAATTTCTGAGCCCAGACTGTTGAAGTCAAAGCCACACAGAGAAAACAATCTCACAACCTTAATTAAAACTCATATCCTACTCAGGCAGCATTAAGGAGGATCCCAAGGGAAACAGAAGGAGCAACGTTCCAGGAGTTTCCAGAGAAGAGGATCCATACTGAAGGACTGGACCTCAGCTTCTAGATTCCAGGGAAAGAAAGAGGGACAGACCCAGTCTGACAGAGACCATCACTGTGGGATGGATAAATACAAAGTAAAGCCACAAACCAGCCTCCAAATTGCAGCTCCACCACTTATCAGCTGAGTGATCCCAGGCAGCTCAGTCATAAAGAATCTGCCTGCATTTCAGAAGATCTGGGTTCAATCCCTGGGTCAGGAAGATTCCCTGGAGAAGGGAATAGAAACCTACTCCAGTATTCCTGCCTGGAGAATCCTATGGACAGAGGAACTTGGTGGGTTGCAATCCATGGGGTCAAAAGCACTGGACATGAGTTAGTCTAACAACAACGACAACTCTGGGCAAGGCTCCCCACCTCCACTCGTCTCCATTTCCTCCTCTGTAAAACAGCGATGGACATAGTGCTCCCTGATGGAGTTTCTGTGATGATCCCAGGCAAGTGTGCACAGAGCACACCCAACACAACATTTGTAGAGCCAGCACCCCATGCATGGAAAGAGCTTTCACTACCAGGACAGGGAAAAGGTCCCATGTCTGTCCTAAAAAGCTCCTGAGAAACAGAGCATAGATAAAGATGTGATACATATACACCATGGAATACTACTCAGCCATTAGAAAGGATGAAATGATGCCATTTGCAACAACATTGCGTGGACCTAGAAATTGTCATACTGGGTGAAGTAAGTGTGATAGACGGAGAAATATTGTATGACAGCCCTTTTATATATAATCTATTTTTTAGTTTTTTATTGGAGGATAATTGCTTTATAAGATTGTGCTGGTTTCTGCCATACATCAACACGAATCAGCCACAGGTATACATATGTCCCCGACTTTTGAACCTCCTCCCATCTCCCACCCCGTTCCACCCCTCTAGGTTGTCACAGAGCACGAAAGTGAGCTCCCTGGGTCATGCAGCAAATTCCCACTGGCTATCTATTCTACATATGGTAATGTATATGTTTCTATTTTACATATGGTAATACATGCTTCCATGCTGCTCTTTCCATCAGACCCACTCTCTCTGTCCCCAGCTGTGTTCACAAGTCTGTTCTTGACATCAGCGTCTCCTTTGCTGTTGTCCTGCAAATAGGTTCATCAGTAGCATCAAGAAATAATACAAATGAACTTATTTACAAGACATAAACAGACTCCCAAACTTCAAGAACAAACTTACGGTTGCTGGGTGTGGGGAAGGATGGAGGAAAGGGACAGTTAGGAAGTTTGGGATGGACATGCACAGACCAATATAGTTTAAATGAATAACAAACAAGGACCTTGTCTACAGCACATGGAACTCTGCCCAATGCTTAGGGGGCAGCCTGGATGGGAGGGGAGTTTGGGGGGAGTGAGTGCATATGGATGGCTGAGTCCCTTCTCTGTTCACCTGACACTATCACAACATTGCTTGTTAATCAGTTAGACCCCAGTACAAAAGAGAAAGTTTCAAAACCTCTTCAAAAAGCCTGGGCTTTCCATCCACTCACAGGAACAGCCAACATTCCCACGTGGGCTGGAAGGACCTATGACCAGAGGTGGAACGACCCTAGAGAGCCCAGGCGGTGGGCCTGAGACCCAGCTGGTCTCCCCAAAGGAGAAGAACCCACAACACTCAGGCATAGAGCTCTGCCTTCGCTCCAGAGAGAGATTTGTTCTAGAAACCAAGGCACCAGCTGCTCTGACCCCTCCATCCCAAGATGATGGTGTCGAGGTCTGCACCTTACAGAAGAATCTCGATGCAGCCAGAAGGAAAGGCAACCAGTGATGTGGTGTCATGGAGGTCTGGGACCCACTGGCATCCAACTCCCAAATCCCGGCCCTCTGCCAGCCTTTGATTCTTCAAGGGAAGGGCATGACATTTACGACAACCGGGGTCCAGAGCCCTTTA
Source organism: Tragulus kanchil (assembly GCA_022376925.1). Lineage (NCBI taxonomy): Eukaryota > Metazoa > Chordata > Mammalia > Artiodactyla > Tragulidae > Tragulus > Tragulus kanchil. Next base: position 45,681,070 of record JAIOJX010000029.1, on the reverse strand, counting down.
AGGCTCAGAGCCTTGCTTTATAAGATTGTGCTGGTTTCTGCCATACATCAACACGAATCAGCCACAGGTATACATATGTCCCCGACTTTTGAACCTCCTCCCATCTCCCACCCCGTTCCACCCCTCTAGGTTGTCACAGAGCACGAAAGTGAGCTCCCTGGGTCATGCAGCAAATTCCCACTGGCTATCTATTCTACATATGGTAATGTATATGTTTCTATTTTACATATGGTAATACATGCTTCCATGCTGCTCTTTCCATCAGACCCACTCTCTCTGTCCCCAGCTGTGTTCACAAGTCTGTTCTTGACATCAGCGTCTCCTTTGCTGTTGTCCTGCAAATAGGTTCATCAGTAGCATCAAGAAATAATACAAATGAACTTATTTACAAGACATAAACAGACTCCCAAACTTCAAGAACAAACTTACGGTTGCTGGGTGTGGGGAAGGATGGAGGAAAGGGACAGTTAGGAAGTTTGGGATGGACATGCACAGACCAATATAGTTTAAATGAATAACAAACAAGGACCTTGTCTACAGCACATGGAACTCTGCCCAATGCTTAGGGGGCAGCCTGGATGGGAGGGGAGTTTGGGGGGAGTGAGTGCATATGGATGGCTGAGTCCCTTCTCTGTTCACCTGACACTATCACAACATTGCTTGTTAATCAGTTAGACCCCAGTACAAAAGAGAAAGTTTCAAAACCTCTTCAAAAAGCCTGGGCTTTCCATCCACTCACAGGAACAGCCAACATTCCCACGTGGGCTGGAAGGACCTATGACCAGAGGTGGAACGACCCCTAGAGAGCCCAGGCGGTGGGCCTGAGACCCAGCTGGTCTCCCCAAAGGAGAAGAACCCACAACACTCAGGCATAGAGCTCTGCCTTCGCTCCAGAGAGAGATTTGTTCTAGAAACCAAGGCACCAGCTGCTCTGACCCCTCCATCCCAAGATGATGGTGTCGAGGTCTGCACCTTACAGAAGAATCTCGATGCAGCCAGAAGGAAAGGCAACCAGTGATGTGGTGTCATGGAGGTCTGGGACCCACTGGCATCCAACTCCCAAATCCCGGCCCTCTGCCAGCCTTTGATTCTTCAAGGGGAAGGGCATGACATTTACGACAACCAAGAGGAATGAAAATGTATCCACCGTGAGCCTTTCCATGTTAATATAAGGCTCAGCAGAGTCCCAGGTGGGGCCTGAGGAGCCTACGCTGCGTTCTGCTTGCTTCAGGCAGCTGGGCCCACTGGGACCCAAGAGGGACATTCTACCTGCTAGAATAACCTCTCCTTCAAAGGCAGGGGTTCCTCCTCTCCCAACAACAGCCCGAGGATCAAAGTCCACCGTACGAAAACAAAACTCTGAGCACTTACTATACGCCAGCAACTGTGATTATCTTGTCTTGACCTCACAAGAGCTCTCCAAGGTTGGCATTGGTGTTTCTATTTTATCCATAAAGAAATGGAGGGTCCATGGAGTGAGTCAGCTGCCCGAGGACATTGCACTAATCAGTTTCTACTGCCTAACAAAAAAGCGCATACAACTCTGTGGCTTTTTAACAATTCTTTTTCCAACTCCACAAGTCAACTACGATTCGCTTCATGTAGTTTGGGTCTGGCTGCTGCAACAGACTGGACTCCCCACTTCATGTCAGATTCACATCTGCCTGTGGGTCTCCATTCAGTGGCCCATGCTGAAAAATCAGCTGCCCGCAAATGATAGACCAAGTAGCACAGGAGAGCAAGCCAAACCAAGGAAGCGCACTGAAAGCCTAAGCTCACATCACATCCGCTAACATTCCAACAGCCAAGTCAAGCATTCATGATGTGTGCATCTGAATGAGTGCTCTGCCCATGCCAAGCACCCAGAGGCATAATTCCATTCCAGGATGGAGTGCAGACTCAAGATGGCATCCCAGTCTACCACCATCACACAGCTCCCAAGTGGCAGATCCAAGAGATACATCCAGACAGCCCATTCTCCTCATGGCTCCGCAATCCCAGCTCCTGTGTAACCTTTGTTAGGTCCCTTCACTCCCTCAGCCTTGGTGTTCTTACCCACACACTGGGTAGAGCATGACCTACACTGCTGGGTTTTCTAAGGATCAGATGAGGTGGTGTGAAGACTCCTTGAAGAGATCCAGGGGTGGGTTAGGACAAAATCTCTCCCAGCCCTCATTTGGAAATTTCGTGGGGCTTCGACTCTCTTGCAGACATGGACAAGGTTAGAATGACAAAAAAGCAGAGCTGCCTTGCAACCTCGGGAATGATGGACCTCTCTCTACCAGTTCAGACACAGGCTGATCCTGAGACACTTTCGTGCAAATGAGAAATGTCAGTGTTTCAATCATAATTATGAAAACGGTCAAGCCTTGGCAAGGTGACTGTCTTAGAGAGGATTTGCCATGCCAACTAACAAAATCAGGTGAGGATCTGGTCAGAGAAACACACACAGTTAAAAAGGGCTACCTGGGGCTCCCCAAGGGCACGCTGGCACTGCTGGGCAGCATGCTCCCTCACGGCTGCAGGGCATGGCTCAGTACTGCCTGGGCACCTGTTACTCTTCACAGATCATTCATTCCCTGAACATGTCTTCAGATTGGTACATTTTAACATTTTATTTTCTGCCCCAAAAAACAGCAGGGATCAAACTTCTCAATAGATACGATAACAAGAAGCAGAGGGACAGTCACAAAGAGTAGAACATACTTGTGTGTTTCCCCAGTAGGATGCCCAAACACCCTGTTCTATAGAAAACAGCTCAAATTCTATCCCCTCTGCTGCCTGGGTCCACGTCCTGCCTCCACCTCTGAATAGTTTAACCACTCAAGACTTGGTTTTCTCATCTATAAAAGGGGAACAGTAATAGTACCTACGTCACAGATAGAAGGATTCCACAAGGAAAGCTACACACATCCCTTAGCACATGGCCTGGCACCAGGAAGTGCTCAGCATACTAATGTTGTCATTAGCAGCCCTTAGCCCCTTGACAAGCATCCCCAACACTGTATCCCACCTCTCAGAAACTTGTCTCAAGCTCTTTCAAAGATTCTGGGAAGGAGAGAGCCACACGTCCCTGAGGATCCCATTTTAGTACTGAGCATACATCACTGCAATCTGATTTTAGGCATCACTGTGTAAACATATGACCCTTTAATTCTACTTCAATTCAATTATGCAAATCTCATCATATATTCAGCATCAAGCCATTTTTCTTTCCTCTCAAAATTCATGTACTACTGGCCAGCTGAACCTACTACTACCAGTTCGGGACCCCAGCATGAGAAGAGTCCCAGCATTTCAAGCTTGGAAAATGCATCCTTCCTCAGCCCAGGCACAAAGTCAGGCCAGTGTCAGCTGCTGATCACTATGGAGCCCGAGAGAGTTGGAACAGAAGACAGGAAAGAGAGATCTTCCCACCAGGCACCTTTGCCCCAAGCTCCCCAGGGCCCCAGGAAGCCAGGAGGTACCCAGGGGCTTCTCTGTGAGAGGTCACAAGAGAGGTCAGTGGAAAGAGGCAGGAAAACAGGACCCATTCTCCCCTATATAGTTTATACTGCCTGTAAACTATATGGGAGAGAAAAGGATACTACTTCTTTTATATTTATAAAAGAAGACAAAGGAGAACTAGTTAATGAACCCTGTTTTGGAGTCTTTATTCTTAAAGTAAGAGAAAAGAGGGAAAATCTTAGAGAGAGGAGGAGTCAGAGCCAAAAAACAGAATCCAGAGCAGGGCTGTTTCCAATTGAATATGGAGTCCAGCCCCTGCTTCAAGAGACCAGAGGTACCAGAGCTTCCCCTGAAGACCAGAAGCAGGGCCATACCCTGCCCCATCTCCATCCCCCTCCACACCAGGGCAGGAGGAGCAGGAAGGCCAGCAGACAGACCCCTGACACCAGCCATCAGGCCGGTCTGCCCCGCCAAGGAAGCCCTGTGGCCAGGAGAACAGGTCGGATGACACAGCTTGGTTTTCTCATCTATAAAGGGAACAGTAATAGTAACGTAGGAAGGATTCCACAAGGAAAGCTACACACATCCCTTAGCACATGGCCTGGCACCAGGAAGTGCTCAGCATACTAATGTTGTCATTAGCAGCCCTTAGCCCCTTGACAAGCATCCCCAACACTGTATCCCACCTCTCAGAAACTTGTCTCAAGCTCTTTCAAAGATTCTGGGAAGGAGAGAGCCACACGTCCCTGAGGATCCCATTTTAGTACTGAGCATACATCACTGCAATCTGATTTTAGGCATCACTGTGTAAACATATGACCCTTTAATTCTACTTCAATTCAATTATGCAAATCTCATCATATATTCAGCATCAAGCCATTTTTCTTTCCTCTCAAAATTCATGTACTACTGGCCAGCTGAACCTACTACTACCAGTTCGGGACCCCAGCATGAGAAGAGTCCCAGCATTTCAAGCTTGGAAAATGCATCCTTCCTCAGCCCAGGCACAAAGTCAGGCCAGTGTCAGCTGCTGATCACTATGGAGCCCGAGAGAGTTGGAACAGAAGACAGGAAAGAGAGATCTTCCCACCAGGCACCTTTGCCCCAAGCTCCCCAGGGCCCCAGGAAGCCAGGAGGTACCCAGGGGCTTCTCTGTGAGAGGTCACAAGAGAGGTCAGTGGAAAGAGGCAGGAAAACAGGACCCATTCTCCCCTATATAGTTTATACTGCCTGTAAACTATATGGGAGAGAAAAGGATACTACTTCTTTTATATTTATAAAAGAAGACAAAGGAGAACTAGTTAATGAACCCTGTTTTGGAGTCTTTATTCTTAAAGTAAGAGAAAAGAGGGAAAATCTTAGAGAGAGGAGGAGTCAGAGCCAAAAAACAGAATCCAGAGCAGGGCTGTTTCCAATTGAATATGGAGTCCAGCCCCTGCTTCAAGAGACCAGAGGTACCAGAGCTTCCCCTGAAGACCAGAAGCAGGGCCATACCCTGCCCCATCTCCATCCCCCTCCACACCAGGGCAGGAGGAGCAGGAAGGCCAGCAGACAGACCCCTGACACCAGCCATCAGGCCGGTCTGCTCCTACGCCAAGGAAGCCCTGTGGCCAGGAGAACAGGTCGACGATGAACACAGGAGGCCTGCAAAGTCTTCATACAGCCTGTCTTAGCTTATTAACAGGAGATGGATAATATCTGACAAATGACAGGAGATAAATTGTTAGGCAATATGCAAATATGCCTGCAGCAAAAACGGAAAATTACGATACAGTAAAAGCTTTTATGACTGCAAGAAAATTCAGAGGTAATTTGTCTGTGCGTCTCCTCAAATTCCAATCTCGCTGTTAGCGGTGGCAGAATGCAACATCCGTTACCATTCCAATTAGATCATTATAAAGGGACTCCCGTGTAGATAGCAACTTTAAGGGGCCTGGAGAGAAAAGGAACTTTAAAAGTTAGGGGCAGTCCCAGCCACAGCTGCACATGACTTGTCCCTCTGCTCATGGGTTGTTACCCAGGCAAGAGCCAGGATTTATACCCAGGACCATTTGCATCAACACGCTCATCCATTTATGACCAGCTGACTGCTCCTCACCAGACACTTCTACGGGACACTAGACACGCTATGTAAATGACCACAGTGTGCCCTGGACAAAGAGAGGGGTTGGTAGAATGGAAAAGGACTTTGTACCTGAGAGGCGAAGGAGCGCACTGTGAAAGGAGATCTCAGAAGGCCCTCACAGGAACCCCATGATGCAGCCTGACACAGAGAGAGAAAATCAGAAACTCTGCAGGACTGCAGGCAGTGAGAGAAAGCCAGGAGCTCACTGAGGGCACAGACAGGGGCACACGGACCGCCAGCCCAGTGGGCTTCCAGAGAGGAAGACACGAGGGAATGCAGGGTGGGACAGGGGAAGCCGCCTGGGGCCCAGGGGAGTCCCAGCTTCTACAGGAAACACAGCCAGTGCTGCGAGGAGATTTTCTCCTTACTCAATCCAGGTGCCTTTTTTTTTCCCATTAAAAAATATATATAGGAACACAGCTTCAAGGAAAATTACTGTGTTCAAAACACACTTGTAAAGAGCACCTGAGTTGAGCTCACTGGCTATCTACTGTACCTAGAGGGGCGGGATCAGGTGGGAAGGAGGTTCAAGAGGAAGACGATGTATGTATGGTGGTACCAGCGGTAAAGAACCCGCCTGCCATTGCAGGAGGCCTTAAGAGACGTGGGTCTGATCTCTGGGTTGGGAAGATCCCCTGGAGGAGGGCGTGGCAACCCACTCCACTATTCTTACCTAGAGAATCCCTTGGACAGAGGAGCCTGGTGGGGCCTGGCAGGCTACATCCAGAGGGTCACAAAGAGCCAGACATGGTTGAAGCCAATTTAACACGCATGACTCATGTCGATGGATGGCAGAAACCAACATAATATTTTAAAGCAATTAGCCTCCAGTTAAAATTTTGAAAGAAAAAACACATACTTGGAAATAGCAGCTACCTACAACACAGGTGTGGGCCGATGGTCCTGGAAGTGGAGCCCTGTGAGGTCAGGGGAGCCAGCAAAGGCCCCCTCCCCACAAAGAGGAACCCTCGGCCGGCAGAGGAAGGCATGCGCTTGGGGACACGCCACACTGGGGCAGGAGGCGGGCTGAAGACGAGCTGCAGGTTCTGTCCGTTAGGCAGGAAAGGAAACGGACCTGGAGGAAAGGTGTCGTGCCCAGGCTGGCCCTGTCACCTAAGCGTGGCAAAGCCAGGAAAGGACACAGGTGAGGCTTGTGAATGCGAGTTAGAAGAGAGCTCAGGAAGCGGTTCCATCTGCATGATGGACAGGGACACCAGGAATTCAGCCCATAACTAACTTGCTTAAAGGGTTTTTGTTTGCTTGTTAGTTTCTGGTGTGCTTTTTTTTTTTTAATTTTTTTTTTTTTTTTTTTTGGCTAATCATGCCAGGAAATTGGTATAACAGATTTGTAAAACTGACTGGCAATCCTGGGATCCTATAGGCATAGCCTTGGTGAAGGATCTGGAGGAGTAAGCAGACAACCAGACCAACCTCTTGGCTCCTGTGTCTCCCTACAGGGGGAGGCCCAGGACCCCAGGTAAGAGACCCACAGCATCAGTCCAGGTTGAACCAAGAGCCCTAATTCCAGGATGCCCACCAAAGAGGCCACAGGCACAAGAATGCCCGCATTCTGACACGGCATGAGCACCCAGGTAATCTTCAGATACAGGCAAGGGCCTCTCCTAACTCAAATTCACAGAAGTTCGGGGACACCCCTCCTTCACAAAGCTCCCCAGTTCCACATGGTCACTCACCATCACCAGTGCCAGGATCGCCCGGTGCACAGGGTCAGGCAGGTCACATGCTGGATGCGAATAGTACGCCTGCTGCTGTCCTGAGATGGGAGATGGACAGAATCAGGGCTCAAGTGTGATCCGGGAACACACAAAGGCACTTGTCTTCTCCTGGGACTTAAAATTTCAGTGACGAGGCATCTATTCCTTCGGGGCCAAATTCCACAGGCATCTGGATAACCAGCTAAGGCCAGAGTCCTGGGAGCCTCCAGTTAAAATTTTGAAAGAAAACACATACTTGGAAATAGCAGCTACCTACAACACAGGTGTGGGCCGATGGTCCTGGAAGTGGAGCCCTGTGAGGTCAGGGGAGCCAGCAAAGGCCCCCTCCCCACAAAGAGGAACCCTCGGCCGGCAGAGGAAGGCATGCGCTTGGGGACACGCCACACTGGGGCAGGAGGCGGGCTGAAGACGAGCTGCAGGTTCTGTCCGTTAGGCAGGAAAGGAAACGGACCTGGAGGAAAGGTGTCGTGCCCAGGCTGGCCCTGTCACCTAAGCGTGGCAAAGCCAGGAAAGGACACAGGTGAGGCTTGTGAATGCGAGTTAGAAGAGAGCTCAGGAAGCGGTTCCATCTGCATGATGGACAGGGACACCAGGAATTCAGCCCATAACTAACTTGCTTAAAGGGTTTTTGTTTGCTTGTTAGTTTCTGGTGTGCTTTTTTTTTTTTAATTTTTTTTTTTTTTTTTTTGGCTAATCATGCCAGGAAATTGGTATAACAGATTTGTAAAACTGACTGGCAATCCTGGGATCCTATAGGCATAGCCTTGGTGAAGGATCTGGAGGAGTAAGCAGACAACCAGACCAACCTCTTGGCTCCTGTGTCTCCCTACAGGGGGAGGCCCAGGACCCCAGGTAAGAGACCCACAGCATCAGTCCAGGTTGAACCAAGAGCCCTAATTCCAGGATGCCCACCAAAGAGGCCACAGGCACAAGAATGCCCGCATTCTGACACGGCATGAGCACCCAGGTAATCTTCAGATACAGGCAAGGGCCTCTCCTAACTCAAATTCACAGAAGTTCGGGGACACCCCTCCTTCACAAAGCTCCCCAGTTCCACATGGTCACTCACCATCACCAGTGCCAGGATCGCCCGGTGCACAGGGTCAGGCAGGTCACATGCTGGATGCGAATAGTACGCCTGCTGCTGTCCTGAGATGGGAGATGGACAGAATCAGGGCTCAAGTGTGATCCGGGAACACACAAAGGCACTTGTCTTCTCCCTGGGACTTAAAATTTCAGTGACGAGGCATCCCATTTCTTCGGGGCCAAATTCCACAGGCATCTGGATACCAGCTAAAGGGCCAAAGGACTGTGAGCAAAGGTAAAGGTTAGCGCCCTGCAGGTGTTACAGATTATCCATGGTTATAGAAACGACAAAGAATCTGCCTGCAGACTCCACACACCTGCTTCTGGAACAGGGAGCCCTCCGCTGCCCTGGTCTGGCCAAAGTCCTGGCCTCCACCAGGCCTCTGTGAAGGTCCTGCTCCCCTCCTGCCTCTGGGATAGCCTCAGATGGGCTGAGTCCTTCTGACAGGATCCCTGTCAACCACCATGGGATCCAGGCCACCCCTCTGATCCTACAGGGACCTGCTGGGGGGAGGGGAGGGGAGCTCATCAAAGGCAAGCCTGGGATATAGGGGTTGCGCCCCCAGAGACCCAACAACTGTCTAAACAGCATCTTCAGCCTCCTCTGGCCCCTATCCAGAGCCCTCACCCATCTCCTCACTACCTCCCTCGATTATTCAGGATCCAAACCAAGTTGCTTTCCTCCACAAAGTCTGACTTCTCTGTCTGTCTTTCCCTCTCTCCGTCCCCCCTTCCCTCTTTCAGTGGCTCTAGTCCTTTTCAGCTATTGGAATCGTTCACTCGGCATGAAATTTCCAGTAACGGAAGAGTACTTAATAATACCTCTTTTACTGAGCTCTTTCACGAACCAGTGAGGAAAAGAATGTTCTGGTTAGTTAACATCTAGGTTAAAAGAAAGCTACCAGAGCTGCCACACTGAACTGGTTTTGCAAGGAAGAAAATAGCATATACTCCAACTTAATAACTGATGAATCTGAAGATGTTTAAGACTCTCCTAAGGCTTCTAGTCACCACTGACAGCCTTGACCATTGTGTGCTGGGAAATGTCAGAAATGCCATTTCACAGGGTTTCCTGATTGCTGGAAGGAGACTGCATCCACCCTGATAGACTGTGCATACATAAATACTCACGAAACATATACCTCCAGCCAGCCCCCTTCCGCATGGTTCTTCCATCTCCACCCAATGCAGCAGATACAGATCACTTAATCCCATCCCTCCCTCCTGGTGTGCCAGAGCCCTCCAACTTAGAGAGCAAGGATACGGGTCTCAGGGGCAGAATGATGTGGGGGAGGACACTTCAAGCTGTTGGGATAGGCATCCCTCAAACAACAACTTCCATGATCCATCATGTCGGCCATAGGCCCCACCAGGTGGGCAGAGTTCCCTGTCCCAGGGGGCAGGGTGCAGGGAGGCTGCCAGCGGCCAAGACAGGACAGGCATGCTCACACTGCATCATCATTCACTCAGAAACATATGATCCCTCCTTTCTGCAGGAGCTAAGCACCCGTGACAATACCAGGGCTTAGGTGAGCTGCCCTCTCCTACAAGGAGAAGGATGTCCAGGGACTAAATTAGCGCCCACCCAGATCTGGGCGATAAGCTGACTCATGCTACTTTTCTCAGATGCCCTCCTGCTCTCTAACCCGATCCTGGTGTATTTAAAAAAACAGGGGAGATTGTGTGCCCCCACTCCCCGGGGATCCAGCCCATGAACAGTTGCCAAGCTCCTTGGCCCACGGCAAGCTCCCCTCTCACGGTTGTCTTGCCAATTATAGAAGAGGTTTACTCACACGGCCCAGGAGACAGGGCTGATGACGCCCACAGAATCCCCCTGAGCCAGGGAGCGGCTTCTGACATTTCAAAAGGTCAATCAATCACGCTATTTCATGGCAGGTAATCATCTCCCAGGACCTCAATGCAACAAGAAAACCAAATAACGCCAAACACGTAGGGGAAATGAATGAGGCACGCACCCAAGAAAGGTTACCGTTGGCCTAGAAAACCTCTCTGCAGCCTTCCCTGGGGCCCAGGCTCTGGGTTTGAATCTTGCCTCCACAGTTGGCCTTGAGGGAGCTCTTGCCCCTCTCAGCCCTCGAGGATCGAGTGAGCTGGCTTAGGGATGCTGTGCTCCAAGCCCTTAACAGAAGTTTCTCCAGAAGAGTAAGAAGCTGGAAGGAATTGCACAGAGGTCACGCCAACCCACTGACAGGTGTCTCCAAAGATGGCCCTCAGGAGGCTGTAGCTTATGGGGAAGGGGAAGTGGGGGACCCCCTCACACACAGTGAGGAGCCACAGAGTCCTATGTTCCATGAGGCTAAGAGCCAGGCAGCTCTGTCTTCCCTGGACCAGAGAAGGAGCAAGGCAGCTGTTTCATAGAACTATAGATACCACCACGCCCCTGCCAGTCTCCCTGCGCCTCTCCCACAGCCGTCCTGGGGAGCTGGACCAGGCTGGGGGTGCCTGAGGCAAGGGGCTCCCTCAGGCGTGCTGACAGCAACCTGAGCACGTCTGACTGGCTTACGGGGTCTGGCCACAGCTCACGTCAACTTCCAGTGTCTCTCCTCCCTGCCACGGCCAACCCTCCCCTTCCTTCCCACTCACTGCTCCCTCCCTCCTGACCCTCCTAAACCCCAAGGACTGCTTCTACCGTGACCCCCTCCCTCGTCCCCAGCCCCCTCACCTAGCAGCCCCTGGTCTCCTCCTCCGTGACTGGCACTGGTTCTCCACACCCCGTTTAGTTTCTTCAGACGCCCCGACTTTCCCCCTCCTCCCTCGCTTTCATGTGATCCTCCCTCCAACTCAGACCAGTGGCTCTCACCTGGGCATCCACGGATGGGAAGCATTAGCATCACCTGAAGGCCTTGTAAACCTCCCAGGGCTCAGGCCACACCTGGGCCAATGAGAGGACCACCCCCCACCTCCAACCCAGGTGCATCAGGGTTTATCAAGTTGCACGGGTGGGAGGGAGCAGGACCAGCAGCTCTGACCATGGGCTCAGTCCTCCGCTGGACTCCGACCCATGTGGCTTTCTCCTGGGAGCCTGGGTCTGCACAGCCCTTCTCGGAACTCCAGCCATTGGGGAGCCCTCCCTGCTCAGAGCAGAGCCTCCAATTCTTTCCCCATATGTACTCCCACACACGTGATTGATTGTCACATTAGAAACCAGCCGGGAGTTCCCTGACCACCAGGCTGCATCCATAGCGCCTAGAACAGAGCTGGCTGTAGTATCAGTAAACAGCCATGGGGTAGAAAGAAGATAGGCAAGCGGAGAGGGGGAGCGAGGGAGGAAGGGACCAAGGGAGGTAGGGAGGGATGGTGAAGATGTGAAGCTGATGCTGGGTTGCCTCTGTCCCTTCAAAATGAGGTGGTTTGCATTTATCTGGACCCTGGCTGCAGATCCCTCAAGGGAGGTCTCCTGGCAACACCGCTTTCATCTCCTGGATGCCCGGCTCTGATCTCCCCCAACCCGAGGGCTGGTTTCATAGAACTATAGATACCACCACGCCCTGCCAGTCTCCCTGCGCCTCCCACAGCCGTCCTGGGGAGCTGGACCAGGCTGGGGGTGCCTGAGGCAAGGGGCTCCCTCAGGCGTGCTGACAGCAACCTGAGCACGTCTGACTGGCTTACGGGGTCTGGCCACAGCTCACGTCAACTTCCAGTGTCTCTCCTCCCTGCCACGGCCAACCCTCCCCTTCCTTCCCACTCACTGCTCCCTCCCTCCTGACCCTCCTAAACCCCAAGGACTGCTTCTACCGTGACCCCCTCCCTCGTCCCCAGCCCCCTCACCTAGCAGCCCCTGGTCTCCTCCTCCGTGACTGGCACTGGTTCTCCACACCCCGTTTAGTTTCTTCAGACGCCCCGACTTTCCCCCTCCTCCCTCGCTTTCATGTGATCCTCCCTCCAACTCAGACCAGTGGCTCTCACCTGGGCATCCACGGATGGGAAGCATTAGCATCACCTGAAGGCCTTGTAAACCTCCCAGGGCTCAGGCCACACCTGGGCCAATGAGAGGACCACCCCCCACCTCCAACCCAGGTGCATCAGGGTTTATCAAGTTGCACGGGTGGGAGGGAGCAGGACCAGCAGCTCTGACCATGGGCTCAGTCCTCCGCTGGACTCCGACCCATGTGGCTTTCTCCTGGGAGCCTGGGTCTGCACAGCCCTTCTCGGAACTCCAGCCATTGGGGAGCCCTCCCTGCTCAGAGCAGAGCCTCCAATTCTTTCCCCATATGTACTCCCACACACGTGATTGAATTGTCACATTAGAAACCAGCCGGGAGTTCCCTGACCACCAGGCTGCATCCATAGCGCCTAGAACAGAGCTGGCTGTAGTATCAGTAAACAGCCATGGGGTAGAAAGAAGATAGGCAAGCGGAGAGGGGGAGCGAGGGAGGAAGGGACCAAGGGAGGTAGGGAGGGATGGTGAAGATGTGAAGCTGATGCTGGGTTGCCTCTGTCCCTTCAAAATGAGGTGGTTTGCATTTATCTGGACCCTGGCTGCAGATCCCTCAAGGGAGGTCTCCTGGCAACACCGCTTTCATCTCCTGGATGCCCGGCTCTGATCTCCCCCAACCCGAGGGCTGGTCTCTGCTCTTTTTTGAAGTAGGCGGGACCACAGTAGGACCATATCCCAGGTGGCCCCATCCATTGATACCTGCCCCTGTCCCCCACCAGCCACCTCACTGCTGGACCCGAGAGACTGAACCAGGCCCATGGACTGGACCCCTATCTCTCCCAGGCCAGGGCACCATCCTGCTGCACTCTGGCAACACGGCTCACTCCACAGGCTGCTCAGAGCTGCCGTCTCATGGTGCTGTTATAGTAAAGAGACCACGAGGCCATAGTAGACCCCGCCATGCTCTCCCCAAACACAGCCCTGTGTACTTTATCCTGCTGTCTGGTTAGTCTCTCCTTTTAAAATCTGGGAACTGACCAGTCAATCTGGCCCAAACACAGGGGGAAGGTTGCCTTGGTCTGAGGTCTTCTGGAGATGGCGTTGGGGGCACACCCAAGTCAGCTTTAATATCCCAGGAAAGAAAAGAGAAAGCTCTCTGATCTACTAAAATATGCCCGTCCCAGAGGAAAAGGACCCCGATCATCTCACTCCCCACCATTTTGGCCCCCACACCCTCTGGCACACAGTAGGCAGGCTATAAACACCGCCTGTCATCACTGATGATAATGTCAATCCGTAACAAATTTCCCCAGTGTGTTAAAGAGGGATTCGACTTACAAATCATTCTCAACCCAACACTTTAGACATGAGGCCCATCTCAATGTGAAGAAGCACAGCTGTTACCAACAGGCCGAAAGAAATCTTTCCAGATTACAGACTACCCATGTCAAACCCATTTTGACCACTTTAGGAGGAGCTGAGAAGACAGGGGAGAAAATGAGGGTTTTTACAGTGATTGGACTGAACGTTCCCCGAAGTAAGAGCCCATTTATTCACTCGAATCGGCTCCAATCTTGAAATGCCAGCTGGCAGATTTGTCGGATAAACCACATTCTCTCCCTCATGTACCAGCTCCACAATTCACTTCTGCTTGAGCTACGAGCTCGGCAAGGCCTGGCTTCACTTATTCTAAAAACACTGGCACCTTCAGTATATTTTCCTAGGTATATTTTTCCTCCTTGGCAGCAGGAAAGGGCACTTTTAGAGATGTTTATTTTTCCTCATGAAATATAGTGATGCAGCCATCAGCCACACTTCGCATGGCTAAGCCTGGCCCCTCTGGAGCATTTCAGAAGAGGTAGAAGCTCCCACATCCACCGTCTTGGGCTTGCGGGACTTGCCCTGTTCTTACTCTCCCTTTGTGAAGCTCCCCCTCACTGCCCAGAGACCCTGTCTCAAGCCACGTGAGGGGCCAGAGACCCCACGGTGAACAGGCCTCCAACACAGCAGTCTCATTCATAAGCCCCACCCACATGCCTAAAGGCGCCATCCAAGAGGACGGCGATCCAGTCCCCTTATGCCAGACGCAAGGCAGGGAGATGAAGGGGCTTTGACCAACTTCCATACATCTGGGGAGGTGAACTGCTCTCTCCGGGACACACTTGGCAAAAGGACCAGAAAGACACGGAGTTTAGGAAACATGCCTACAGCGCCTGGATGTCTCTCTCCCTGCTCTGCTTTCCAGGAGACTCTGCCTCAGGGCTAACGGAGGCTGACGTGGAGGGGCCCAGGGAGCTGCGCCCAGGATGTGGGGGTCTGTGCTCCAGCCGGATGCTCAGGAAGGTGGTGCTCATGGCCATTGCCAGCCATCAGCCCTCTCCAATGCCTAGTCCATGGAGAAAGGGAAAAGCAGGCCCTCCAAAGAACTTACTTTTGTTTATTTTATTAATAATTTAAATTATTTTTTACAGAGTCTTGTGGTTTACTGTACATATGTGCCCTCTCTCTTGAACTTCCCTCCCAAGAGAGCTCACTTTTAGAATGATTACTTGCACCTAACCAAACTGTCCCTTCCTAGGGGCAGGGGGACCAGGGGGACCAGGAGGCAGGATATGATCTGAACACTGAATCCTTCGCCCTTCACCCTCCTCTTCTGCATCAAGCCTTCCATTACCGCCCAGCCTAACAGGATGAGAGACCAGATGCGCCCGTTTGCCTGAGCCAGTCCTGGTTTACACCTCCTGTCTGTTATAATTATTAATAGTCCTCCCTGTCATTCAAATGTCCCTGTTTGGATGATAAGTTGTAGAAGCACGATTTCTCATTCTCCTCAGCCTGGACCCTCAGGGGTCCCCGTCAGATGCTCACAAACGTGAGCCCTGCTCAGGGGGGACAAGCCAACTTTCCTGCGGTGCTGGCCACAACTTCTCCTTTCTCATTCACTGTCTACTCCACAGCCTTCAGGCCCAGCCTGACCACACAGAGCTGCCCTGAGAACCGGTTAAAAAGCATGACCCAAACCTGGGCACCTGGCTTGTACAAGAAATAGAAAAAGCATGAGAAAGTAGGCAAACAGCCAAGCTTGGAAGGACCCATTTTAGCATCTGTGAGTTGCAAGGCAGTTGAACAGCTCAAGACAATCTGTTAAGATGAGAGTGACCACCAAGTCCTCACACCATCAGGATACTGCTATGGCACGTTGTCCCCAACCCCCAAATACTGTAAAACAAATACATATATATATTGTTTTAAACTTGCCAAGTAAATGGCCAAACCAGCAAACTCAGCTACAAATAAGCAAGCAAAGAGATGCAGCCTTGGCCTCTATCTGCCCTCTATGAACAGCGCGGTGCTCATTTCTGAGTTCTGCAGCCTCTCCAAGTTCAGGTCAGCATGTATACCTGGCAGTTCTCTCAGCCAGAATGTTTCATTACCAAAGAGCAGTGCGGCCTCTCTTGCATCCCCTGGGCTGAAGGAGAAATGGTAGAAGGGAAGAGACGGCTGACATTCTCAATGCTCAGGGCTTTTAACGTGTTTCAAAACAGCACACTAGGGCTTCCCTGGTAGCTCAGTAGTGGAGAGTTCTCCTGCCAATGTGGGAGACACAGGTTCGATCCCTAGTCCGGGAGGATCCTACGTGCTGCAGGGCGACTGGGCCCGTGAGCCACAACTGTTGAGCCTGTGCTCTGAAGTCTCGGAGCTTCAACTGTGGAGCCCATGTGTCGCAACTACTGAGGCCCGTGTGCCCTGGAGCCCAAGTTCCACAACCAGAAAAATCACCACAACAGGAAGCCTGCTCACCTCAGCTAAAGAGTGGCCCCCACTCCCTGCAACTAGAGGGGAGCCTGTGGCAGCAGTGAAAACCAGAATAGCCAAAAATAAATAAATAAAAAATATCCAGCCCAGTCCTTTGAACACTTTTCCCCCCAAACCAGGGCCTCCCCAAGAAGAGAACAGCTGAGATGCAAGGGGATATGTGATAACTAGAGAGGGTGAACACTCCAATTCAGAGCCAGCAGTTAAAATGCACCGAGGGCAACTCAAGAGTTGTAACTCGCATCACCGTTTGTGATTTATGCAGACATCTCCCATTATCCGTAATGGATGTGGGGAGAATAAATCTCGGGGCGCAGCTCCAGACAGGCTCTCGTGATCTAAACGCCACTAAAATCGATGACATCGTCCCAGTATTGATATGGCAATTGTAGCACTTCATAAACAGGCCTGGCAGGTGGGGAAGAGGAGAGCAGTTGGCCTGCCTGCCACAGCCTGACCATGATGCCCCTGCTGGTGGCCACAGTGTCCTTCCGGAGCTGCTCCAGCCGAGCGGGCCAGAAGCACAGATCCAGAGCCAGGACATTGGGTTCAAATCCCATCCTCGCATTTTATCAGCACTGTGACCTGCTAAACTACTGACGTGCCCTGGGACTCAGTCTCAACATCTGCAAAACAGGGCTTAAGTGAGTTGTCGTGCCTTCAGTCCTTTGGAGGGTGCCTGACTGTGAAATAAAGCTTCTCTTTGAGGAAAACAAAAGGCTATTTGAGAGAGAGAAGCACTTTGCTCCAATTTGTCCTGGAGACCTTCCTGGCAGAGTGCAACACCAAAGCCCAGCCAGCCTGAGGGCCAGGATTCCCAGGAGGGCCTTGGTAGGTCAGTGCCCGTGAAATTGTGCCGGCATCTGAAAGGGTGGATGGGAGGCTGGACCTCGCCAGTGGCGCACAGTCCGGCGTCTGCCGAGCAGGCACAGCTGTCCACAGGACAATGCAGGCACGTGAGGACGCCACCCCCCCCCACCACCACCACCACCTCCCCACCCCCACCCACCTCCGCCCCGGTCGAGCACAGTTCTCAGGGCCACTCCACCCCTTTCTCTGTCCCTAGCTGAAAACAATGAGCACAATAAGAAGCTGGGTCTGAAACTTGCTGGAAGACTAGAATTACGCTCTATTTTTTTTTTTATGCTCTACTTTTTACATCAATATTTCGATCAATGTTTTCAAAGTAAACCTATGAGGAGGTCCTTGGTCTCCAAGGATAACAGGCAACAGAGACAAAGGCCTCTGTGAGTCCACTCAAAACGGGGACAAAATCCACAGTGAGGAGTGAAGAGAATCTCTTACTGAGACTTCGTCCTGAAAATTAAAACTAAAAATGATAAAGATATGTTTATTTTAGCTTACCTTTTTAAATGTGATTCAACTCTGCTCTTTATTAGGATGAACAAAAGGGAAGCGATGGGTTGGCATGATCATTCTAGCATTTGCTCTGGACAAATCCATAAAAAAGAAAAGCAGGGTGCATGATGTGACGGGAAGCAAAAAGCCCGCCGCTTCCTCCCTCGCCCGGCTACAGCTGTCCTGAGCCTGCGGCTACACTCCCTGCAGGTCCACGGCTGACTGATGCTGCCTCTGCACCATAGGAAGCAAGCACAGAACGGAGAGGCCGAGAACCCAGATGAAAAGAGAGACAACAAAGGCCCGCAGAAGATAGGACAGATGTACTGAATCAAGGAGCCGGGAGGGCTTCCCCTGGTGGTCCAGTGGATAAGGACACCGCCTTGCAGTGCAAGGGGCGCTAGTTCGAGCCCTGGCCTGGGAAGATCCCACGTGCCGCGGAGCGGCTGGACTGATGTGTCCAATCACTGCAATGACAGACGCCACCGCGATGGGAGGCCCACGGGAGCCAAAGAACAAAGACAGATGAAAACAGAGAAATGAAAGACCAATAGAAGTGGCCCAGCCAGCCTGAGGGCCAGGATTCCCAGGAGGGCCTTGGTAGGTCAGTGCCCGTGAAATTGTGCCGGCATCTGAAAGGGTGGATGGGAGGCTGGACCTCGCCAGTGGCGCACAGTCCGGCGTCTGCCGAGCAGGCACAGCTGTCCACAGGACAATGCAGGCACGTGAGGACGCCACCCCCCCACCACCACCACCTCCCACCCCCACCCACCTCCGCCCCGGTCGAGCACAGTTCTCAGGGCCACTCCACCCCTTTCTCTGTCCCTAGCTGAAAACAATGAGCACAATAAGAAGCTGGGTCTGAAACTTGCTGGAAGACTAGAATTACGCTCTATTTTTTTTTTTATGCTCTACTTTTTACATCAATATTTCGATCAATGTTTTCAAAGTAAACCTATGAGGAGGTCCTTGGTCTCCAAGGATAACAGGCAACAGAGACAAAGGCCTCTGTGAGTCCACTCAAAACGGGGACAAAATCCACAGTGAGGAGTGAAGAGAATCTCTTACTGAGACTTCGTCCTGAAAATTAAAACTAAAAATGATAAAGATATGTTTATTTTAGCTTACCTTTTTAAATGTGATTCAACTCTGCTCTTTATTAGGATGAACAAAAGGGAAGCGATGGGTTGGCATGATCATTCTAGCATTTGCTCTGGACAAATCCATAAAAAAGAAAAGCAGGGTGCATGATGTGACGGGAAGCAAAAAGCCCGCCGCTTCCTCCCTCGCCCGGCTACAGCTGTCCTGAGCCTGCGGCTACACTCCCTGCAGGTCCACGGCTGACTGATGCTGCCTCTGCACCATAGGAAGCAAGCACAGAACGGAGAGGCCGAGAACCCAGATGAAAAGAGAGACAACAAAGGCCCGCAGAAGATAGGACAGATGTACTGAATCAAGGAGCCGGGAGGGCTTCCCCTGGTGGTCCAGTGGATAAGGACACCGCCTTGCAGTGCAAGGGGCGCTAGTTCGAGCCCTGGCCTGGGAAGATCCCACGTGCCGCGGAGCGGCTGGACTGATGTGTCCAATCACTGCAATGACAGACGCCACCGCGATGGGAGGCCCACGGGAGCCAAAGAACAAAGACAGATGAAAACAGAGAAATGAAAGACCAATAGAAGTGGCCCGCCTGCTCCCCTCCCTCCCCAACCCAACCCCGATCCCCATCCCCACCCAAAAAAAGAAAAAGGAGCTGGGAGCCCAAGCTGGCTACCAGGCAGCTTTAGGGGATCCTTCCACCTCACCCTCGATTTGGTCCAGGCCAAGCCCCTACCAGGGAGCTTTCCTCGGGCTGTCTGCACCAACCGGCTGGGTCCTAGATGGGGGCCGGGATAGAATGGGTGTGTCGAGTCCTTGATCTTGCTGCCAGATCTGAGGACTTCAGACAAGCTCGACCACCAAACCGGAAGCAATGGCATTGCTTGTCTTCTTCCAGCCCTGAAACTACGGGAAAGTCATGGCAGCCCTTGCTCTTCCACAGTGTGGACGGGGCACATCCCCAGGCCCACCCACCAGCCCACAGAGGGCGCCTGGACGCAGACCCGCTTTGCCAGCTAGAACCCTGGAACCCTGGAGACAGAGGCTGCCAGTTTCTCCACAGTAACAAGGTACTCTGCACAAGGGGCCTGCTCCTCCCAGACCCCTGCCCACTCGCCCAGAGGTGAGAAGCTGGAAACAGCAGGAGCAGCCCGGCTGGGCTCCTGGCTGGAGTCACACAATGACGACAAGGTCAGAGGTAGCTCCACAAGGACCTCTCTCCAGCTCAGCCCTGGCCCAGACATGGGAGAGACACAGAAAGGCCAGCCACAGCTCTTATCCAGCACGATCCCTCCCCTCCAGGAATATAGAATAACCACAACTCCTTCCATGTGCCAGGCTCTGCGCACCACCATTGCACTGAATCCTCCAACAACTCTCTGGCTCAGCTACTCATTCTACAAAAGGAAGAGCCAAGACGCATGCCTGAGAGGTGGTATAGAATGGGATCTAACTCATGCCTGGCTAACCCAGAAGCCCGCACTCTTAACAGACACACCAGCCTGCCCCCTAGCCGTCACACTGGAAGCAAGAACTCTGACCTGGGCTAAAAATCTAACTCAAAAAAGCCTGACTCAACACCGCGATGGAGGCCCACAGGAGCCAAAGAACAAAGACGGATGAAAACAGAGAAATGAAAGACCAATAGAAGTGGCCCGCCTGCTCCCCTCCCTCCCCAACCCAACCCCGATCCCCCTCCCCACCCAAAAAAAGAAAAAGGAGCTGGGAGCCCAAGCCGGCTACCAGGCAGCTTTAGGGGGTCCTTCCACCCCACCCTCGATTTGGTCCAGGCCAAGCCCCTACCAGGGAGCTTTCCTCGGGCTGTCTGCACCAACCGGCTGGGTCCTAGATGGGGGCCGGGATAGAATGGGTGTGTCGAGTCCTTGATCTTGCTGCCAGATCTGAGGACTTCAGACAAGCTCGACCACCAAACCGGAAGCAATGGCATTGCTTGTCTTCTTCCAGCCCTGAAACTACGGGAAAGTCATGGCAGCCCTTGCTCTTCCACAGTGTGGACGGGGCACATCCCCAGGCCCACCCACCAGCCCACAGAGGGCGCCTGGACGCAGACCCGCTTTGCCAGCTAGAACCCTGGAACCCTGGAGACAGAGGCTGCCAGTTTCTCCACAGTAACAAGGTACTCTGCACAAGGGGCCTGCTCCTCCCAGACCCCTGCCCACTCGCCCAGAGGTGAGAAGCTGGAAACAGCAGGAGCAGCCCGGCTGGGCTCCTGGCTGGAGTCACACAATGACGACAAGGTCAGAGGTAGCTCCACAAGGACCTCTCTCCAGCTCAGCCCTGGCCCAGACATGGGAGAGACACAGAAAGGCCAGCCACAGCTCTTATCCAGCACGATCCCTCCCCTCCAGGAATATAGAATAACCACAACTCCTTCCATGTGCCAGGCTCTGCGCACCACCATTGCACTGAATCCTCCAACAACTCTCTGGCTCAGCTACTCATTCTACAAAAGGAAGAGCCAAGACGCATGCCTGAGAGGTGGTATAGAATGGGATCTAACTCATGCCTGGCTAACCCAGAAGCCCGCACTCTTAACAGACACACCAGCCTGCCCCCTAGCCGTCACACTGGAAGCAAGAACTCTGCCTTACCTGGTGCCTCAAACAAAATCTGACACGGATAGATGCTCAAAAAATATCTAGTTCGGCTGTTTCTATACTTCACAACAACCTGGAGAATTAGAAAAAAAACTTGGCAGTTTTTAAAAATTTAAGCTTCATAAAACTTCTTCCAAGTCATGATTAGGTGAGTGAATCCTAATGGTGAGCCCTTTAAGGCGGAACCTCTGTTGAATCCTTGCTTTGTGCTCCTGGAGCCCCACCGCTCTCCTGCTTTGCATCTGAACTTGTGAACTTATGATTTGCTGAGTAACATCATCTTTCCATGAGGGTGTGTGTTATCCCAGCATCATCTCCATGACTGGCACGTTGTGACCTGCACATCGTAGACACACAGTGGATATTTCTTGAACGAAGATGTAAATAACCAGCAAGGAGGTTGGTCTGACTGGACCATGGCTAGGAAGGTAGAGGGCATGGCAGATGGGGAGGGGCTCCAGAAACAAGACTCCCACACATCAAGGGGGAACCCTGGACACCTCCAAGCCTTCCCTCAGCCCTGGAGTTTCCTGTCTGCTTTTGGATCTCCACATGAGGCCAGGGCAGGCATGGTCCCCTGGCTTAACACCTTCAGGACAGACTTTACTCATCCAGACCTCCAAAAAGTTCCTCCATCATTTTAAATATGGAAATGTTATCCTGAATAGAGGAAAATGCTCTGAGAAATGATGCTTTGCCTTTCAAATGAGCAAAGATTCCTTGAATTATGAAAGTAAACAAATTAGGGTAGAAGATCTCCAAATAATCACATAAACTCCAATTTCCTATGTTTTAACATAAACATCAAAATAATAAACTCAGGCATATATAGGGGGGGGAATCCAGTCTGATGCTCTTGCATTCTCTAGAAGCTGAAATTCCATGTGCCACCAATTGCACTGAATCCTCCAACAACTCTCTGGCTCAGCTACTCATTCTACAAAGGAAGAGCCAAGACGCATGCCTGAGAGGTGGTATAGAATGGGATCTAACTCATGCCTGGCTAACCCAGAAGCCCGCACTCTTAACAGACACACCAGCCTGCCCCCTAGCCGTCACACTGGAAGCAAGAACTCTGCCTTACCTGGTGCCTCAAACAAAATCTGACACGGATAGATGCTCAAAAAATATCTAGTTCGGCTGTTTCTATACTTCACAACAACCTGGAGAATTAGAAAAAAAACTTGGCAGTTTTTAAAAATTTAAGCTTCATAAAACTTCTTCCAAGTCATGATTAGGTGAGTGAATCCTAATGGTGAGCCCTTTAAGGCGGAACCTCTGTTGAATCCTTGCTTTGTGCTCCTGGAGCCCCACCGCTCTCCTGCTTTGCATCTGAACTTGTGAACTTATGATTTGCTGAGTAACATCATCTTTCCATGAGGGTGTGTGTTATCCCAGCATCATCTCCATGACTGGCACGTTGTGACCTGCACATCGTAGACACACAGTGGATATTTCTTGAACGAAGATGTAAATAACCAGCAAGGAGGTTGGTCTGACTGGACCATGGCTAGGAAGGTAGAGGGCATGGCAGATGGGGAGGGGCTCCAGAAACAAGACTCCCACACATCAAGGGGGAACCCTGGACACCTCCAAGCCTTCCCTCAGCCCTGGAGTTTCCTGTCTGCTTTTGGATCTCCACATGAGGCCAGGGCAGGCATGGTCCCCTGGCTTAACACCTTCAGGACAGACTTTACTCATCCAGACCTCCAAAAAGTTCCTCCATCATTTTAAATATGGAAATGTTATCCTGAATAGAGGAAAATGCTCTGAGAAATGATGCTTTGCCTTTCAAATGAGCAAAGATTCCTTGAATTATGAAAGTAAACAAATTAGGGTAGAAGATCTCCAAATAATCACATAAACTCCAATTTCCTATGTTTTAACATAAACATCAAAATAATAAACTCAGGCATATATAGGGGGGCGGGGGGGAATCCAGTCTGATGCTCTTGCATTCTCTAGAAGCTGAAACCTAAATGACTAAATTGGCAGTTTATTAACAGGAAAATTATGCTAAATAGCTTCATGTTGATGTCAAGAATTTTATGCAGCGAGTTATGGTGTGGTACCCTGAGTGCCTCATTTGCATTTTCTCATTTAGAGAGAACAATGGCTCCAAATGAGTGCAGCATGTTCACATTACACACCCAAGAACATTTGCACAGATGGAAAGGAATATCTTGATACCAGAGTGATTAAGCCTTTTTTGTTCATTATGCTCCGGCCTAGACTTAGGGGAAAGGGGGAGATTAACGTCACCTAGGCTGGTAATGAAGAGACCTGGGACCAAAGCTCTTACATTTCTCAGAGGCCCAGTAGCCATCGCCTACAGGACTCTATTTATCAGGGTTCACCTGCTTTGGTTTTGCTCAGTGGAAGCTGGGCAATGTGAGATGGACCAATCAATACCTTTCCCACATTGCATCATGGAAGGCCTTGTGAAATTTGCCCCAACCATACAGGGAGAACATCAAAGAGACTTGCGCTCAGCCCATACCTGCAAAATCTGGGCTACTCAGCTCTGCAGAGTGGGTGCTTCCCATTGGTTCGTTCAACCAATGTCTAGCAAAAAGACAAATGTACTGAGCATCCACTTTGTGCTTAGTCCTCTGCTGGAAGAGGCAGGAGAAGAAAGCAGTGTGTCAATTCTCTAAGAGCCAATAGACCAATTGAGGAGACAATCCTTAGATACATGACATTACCATAAACCATGTGACTAAAGATAACCAAGGAGGTGGAGCTAAGATGGCGGCATAGAAAGACGTGCACTCATCTCTCCTGCAAAATTGCCTGAATTGCAACGAGTTCCTGAAAAGCCATCGACAGGAGGAGGTTGGATCTGATCACAAAAAAGATACCTCACATTGAAGAACAAAGGAGAAGCCGCAACAAGACGGTAGGAAGGGCGCAATCACGCTTTTAAAGATAACTGAGGGACCGAGTGCAGCTAAGCACGCAAATGTACCTGCAGTGGATCATGGCCATGGACCAGGAGTGGACCACTGGAGGAAGTGACTCTTAACTGAGCATCTAAAACTGGATCAGAATCTCAGATGGAAGGGACTGCACACAATGAAGAATAAAAGTACAAGGGAGCATGGCATCTGATAGAGACTATCAGGAAGACTTACATTCATGTCATACGAGGCTCACTTTTCTCATTTAGAGAACAATGGCTCCAAATGAGTGCAGCATGTTCACATTACACACCCAAGAACATTTGCACAGATGGAAAGGAATATCTTGATACCAGAGTGATTAAGCCTTTTTTGTTCATTATGCTCCGGCCTAGACTTAGGGGAAAGGGGGAGATTAACGTCACCTAGGCTGGTAATGAAGAGACCTGGGACCAAAGCTCTTACATTTCTCAGAGGCCCAGTAGCCATCGCCTACAGGACTCTATTTATCAGGGTTCACCTGCTTTGGTTTTGCTCAGTGGAAGCTGGGCAATGTGAGATGGACCAATCAATACCTTTCCCACATTGCATCATGGAAGGCCTTGTGAAATTTGCCCCAACCATACAGGGAGAACATCAAAGAGACTTGCGCTCAGCCCATACCTGCAAAATCTGGGCTACTCAGCTCTGCAGAGTGGGTGCTTCCCATTGGTTCGTTCAACCAATGTCTAGCAAAAAGACAAATGTACTGAGCATCCACTTTGTGCTTAGTCCTCTGCTGGAAGAGGCAGGAGAAGAAAGCAGTGTGTCAATTCTCTAAGAGCCAATAGACCAATTGAGGAGACAATCCTTAGATACATGACATTACCATAAACCATGTGACTAAAGATAACCAAGGAGGTGGAGCTAAGATGGCGGCATAGAAAGACGTGCACTCATCTCTCCTGCAAAATTGCCTGAATTGCAACGAGTTCCTGAAAAGCCATCGACAGGAGGAGGTTGGATCTGATCACAAAAAAGATACCTCACATTGAAGAACAAAGGAGAAGCCGCAACAAGACGGTAGGAAGGGCGCAATCACGCTTTTAAAGATAACTGAGGGACCGAGTGCAGCTAAGCACGCAAATGTACCTGCAGTGGATCATGGCCATGGACCAGGAGTGGACCACTGGAGGAAGTGACTCTTAACTGAGCATCTAAAACTGGATCAGAATCTCAGATGGAAGGGACTGCACACAATGAAGAATAAAAGTACAAGGGAGCATGGCATCTGATAGAGACTATCAGGAAGACTTACATTCATGTCATACGAGGCTCACTTTTCTATAAAAAAAAAAAGAAAAGAAGAAGAAAAGAAGAGTTGCTTCAAACTGTAAACATTACCTATTCTAGACTTCCTGTGGCAGAAACAATGCTACGTGTTGACAAAACCTCACTTCACATCCCTCCTTTCTGCAAACATGGAAAACTATTTCCCAGCTCCAGTGTCAAGCTGGACCACGTACCTAGTTCCACGCAGAAGATAAACAAGTCATTTAGTCACACTGAGCTTTAGGGAGCATGTTACTGCAGCATAACCTGTTGTATCTTAACTAGTACACTGGATAAACGTATTCATTATTTAAAGCCTGACATCATGTATTCATACACTCATCCAAGGACTATTTACTAAGAACCCTCAAGGTGCTGGGCACTCCACTTAGCACTGGGAACACATGAGCAAACAAGAACGGCAGAGCCCCTTTCTTCATGGGCATTGCCAAATAGAAATCAATCCTAAATATTAACTTTTATGGATCACAAATTCAGTATCAGATTTTTAAAAGGAAACTTCAGTTTCTTTCTTTTTTATTTTAAACTGTAAAGCAATTGCTTTACAATGTTGTGTTAGTTTCCGCTGTACAGCAATGTAAATCAGCCATACATACATACCCCTCCCTCTGGGGCCTCCCTCCCACCAACCTCTCACCCGGCTCCTCTAGGTCATCACCGAGCACCGAGCTGAGCATCCTGTGTTGTACAGCAGCTTCCACTAGCTATCTGTTTTACACATGGTAGTGTATACACGTCCATATTCCTCTTTCAATGTGTCCCTCCTCCTCCCTCCCCCTGTGTCCACATGTCCATCCTCTACATCTGTGTCTCTACTGCTGCCCTGCAAATCAGTTCATCAAAACCATCTTTCTAGATGCCATATACAGGCATTACTATGTGATATTTGGTTTTCTCCTTCTGACTTACTTTACTCTGTATAACAGGCTCTAGGGACACATGTATCCCAATGTTCACTGAAGCACTATTTACAATAGCCAGGACGTGGGAGCAACCCATCAACAGAGGAATGGATACAGAAGTTGTGGCACATTTATATATATATTTACACACACACACACACACACACACACACACACAATGGAGTATGACTTAACCATGAAAAGGAATGGGTTTGACTCAGATGAAGTGAGGTGGATGATCCCAGTGATTTTTAAGTTACTGAATTAGAATAAGATCTTCCAAACCAGTTCCTCTCTCAGTATAACTACCCGTCCTTTGGCCAACTGGGTTTCTGGAAAATCTCCTACCTAATCCCTGGAAGTCAAAGTGTCTTCAGCCAGAGTGACTGTACAGGCAGCCCCCCTCTGGCCTGTATATGGCTTTTTCTGATTCCCATTTTGAGAGCAAACCCTGGAGATTTATTATCACAGGTAAGACTCCTGACAGGGCACTAACTTCAGAAGTTCTTAAAAAGCCTGTGAAAGAAACACCATTTTTTGCTTCAAAACAATACTATTATTTCATTAGAATGAAAGAAACATGCTGAATTTTTTTAAATGTCCTTTGAACTTCATTGTTTTTTTAAAAATTAACTTTTCTAAGGTACAACTTAACAAACTATAATGTGTACCCATTTTTAAAAATTTTACTGAAGTGTGGCTAATTTCTGCTGCCCTGCAAAGTGATTCAGTTATACATACCTATGCATTCCTTTTTTTTTTTTCTTTTTTTGGCCACTTCTGTTGATCTTTCATTTATTTATCTTTGTTCTTTAGCCCTGTGTGGCCTCCCATCTCAGTGGCCTCTCTCGTTGCAGAGCACCAGCTCTGGGCGCATGCACTCCAGAGCCCCAGCTCTGGTCCAGCTGCTCTGCAGCACGTGGGATCTTCCCAGGCCAGAAATCACACCAGCGCCCCTTGCACCACAAGGCAGTGTCCTTACCCATTGGACCACCAGGAAAGCCCTATTCCTTTTTTTTTTTTTAGTTCTGGCCCTTTTTTAATTCTTTTTTTAAACTTTTATTCATTTATTTTTGGTTATTCTGGGTTTTCACTGCTGCTGCAGGCTCTTCTCTAGTTGCAGAGAGTGGTGACTACTCTCTAGTTGAGGTGAGCAGGCTTCTTGTTGTGGTGACTTCTCTGGCTGCAGAACTTGGGCTCTAGGGCACACGGGCTTCAGCAGTTGCAGCACGTGGGCTCAACAGTTGCGGTTCCGAGGCTCTAGAGCACAAGGCTCAATAGTTGTGGCTGATGGGCTTAGCTGCTCCACAGCATGTGGAATCTTCTGGGATCAGGGATCAAACCCGTGTCTCCTGCCTTGGCAGGCGAACTCTTTACCACTGAGCCACCAGGGAAGCCCTGCATATGTATTCTTTTTCATATTCTTTTCCATCACATTTTTTCACAGGGTACTGAATACAGTTCCCTGTGTTATATAGTAGCACCTTGCTGTTTTTCTGTCCTATAGATAATAGCTCGCATCTGCTAATTCCAAACTCCCAGTCCTTCCCTCTTCTACTCCATCTCCCCCTTGGCAACCACAAGTTGGTTCTTCATGTCTGCACATCTGTTTCTGTTTCATATAGAAGTTCATTTATGTCATATTTTCAACTCCACTTATATGGGATATCATATGGGATTTGTCTTGCCCTTTCTGACTGATTTTGCATAGTATGATAATCTCTAGGTCCATCCATGTTGCTGCAAATGACATTTCATTCTTTTTATGACTGAGTAATATTTCATTGTATATATGTACTGCACCTTCTTTATCCATTCATCTATCAATAGACATTTAGCTGGTTTCCAAGTCTTGGCTATGGTAAATAATGCCACTATGAACATAGAGGTAAAGTGCACCCATTTTAAACATGTTTTTATGCATTCTGACTAACGCGTACACTCATGTACTAGCAATATCAATCAAAATACAGAAAGTTTTCATCAAGGTGAAAAGCTCCCTAGTGTCCCATCCCATTCAAGCCCAGCAACTCCAGGCAAACACTGGTCTGCTTTCTGTGCCCAGAATTAGTCTTTTCTAGATCTTTAATTAAATAAAACCATACAAAATTTATTCTTCAGTGCCGTGACTTCTTTCACGTAGCATAACATTTTTGAGCATCATCCATGTTTTTCCATATATCAGTAATCCATTCCTTTTTATTTCTGAGTAGTACTCCATCGTGTGGACATACCACAATTTGTACTCACCTGATGATGTACATTGTTTCCAGCATCTAACTATTACAAATAAAGTTGTTATGACTATCCATGTACACAGTTTAGCACGACCATGCTTTGATTTCACATGGGTAAATACTTAGGAGTGGGATTGGTGGGTCTTATAAGTAAATAACTACACTTTGAACTTTATAAAAAATCACAATCCATTTTACAAAGTGGTTGTTTCATTGTACAGCCTCACCAACAAGGTATAAGAATTCCAGTTGCTCCATATCCTCTCCGACAAGGTATTCTCTTAACCATAGCCATTCTAACGTATGTAGAGGGGTAACGTCTTGCAGTTTTCTTTTTCATTTTCCTAGTGAGAAATAATGTGGAATTACTTTTCATGTGTTTATTGGCCACTCATATATTTTTGCGTGTATGAAGAATCTTTCCAAAGCCTTTGCCCTTGAAAAGATTATTTCTCTTTTTTTATTATTGACATGTATCAGTTATTTATACATGCTGAATAAAAAATCCTTGTCATAAAAACACTGAAACACTGAAAGTATTTTCTCATAATCTTTGACTTGACTCTTCATTTCATTAACAATGTCTTTAATATGCAGGTAAGCCAAAAGCACATGAAAAGATGCTCCACATCACTAATTATTAGAGAAGTGCAAATCAAAACTACAACAAAGTATCACCTCATATTTCTCAGAATGGCCATCATCAAAAGGTCTATAGACAATACATGCTGAAAAGGGTGTAGAGAAAAGGGAACCTTCCTACCCTGTCAGTGGGAATGTAAACTGATACAACTACTATGGACAACAGTATGGAGATTTCTAAAAAAACTAAAAACAGAGCTACCATTTTATCCAACAATCCCACTCCTGGGCATGTATCTGGAGAAAACCACAATTTCAAAATGTACATGCACCCCAGTGTTCACTGAAGCACTATTCACAGTAGCCAAGACTTGGAAACCCTGAATGTCCATCAAGAGACGAAAGCATTAAAGAAGACGTGGTATATATATATGTATATGTGTATATATGTATGTGTGTGTGTGTGTGTGTGTGTGTGTATACAGTAGAATATTATTCAGTCATAAAAAAGAATGAAATAATACCACTTGAAGCAGCATGGATGGCTAGAGATTATCATACTGAGTGAAGTAAGTCAGACAGAGAAAGACAAATACCATATAACATCACTTACATGTGAAATCTAAAAAAAAAATGACACAAATTTGTACTCATTTACAAAACAGAAACAGACTTGTAGACTTAGAAAACAAACTTATGGTTAAACAGAAAATAGGTGGCAGGGATAAATTAGAAGGCAGAGATTAATATATTCACACTATGATATATACACATATATATATATATATATATGCATATACACTAATAGACAAGGACAAGCATAGCACAGGGAACTATATGGAATACTCTGTTATAACCTATATGGGAAAAGAATTTTAAAAAGAATATATGAATATATATAACTAAACTACCTTGCTGTACACCTGAAACTAATACAATATTGTAAATCAAATATACTCCCATATAATTACTTTTAAAACCTGTCTTTAAAATAGCGAATTAATTCTGATGAAATCAAAGTTATTCATTTTATCTTTTCTGCTTTGTGTTTTTTGTGTCCTACAAAACTTTGCATATCCCAAGGTCATGAAGATTTCCTTTTTTTCTGGAGGTTTTACAGTTTTAGCATTTACATTTAGGTTTATGATCCATTCTGAGTTAATTTTTCTGGACAACCCGAGGTAAAGTTTGAGGATCATTTTTTTCCATATGAGCATCCAGCTGTTCCAGCACCATTTGTCGAAAAGGCTATCATTTGTCCATCGAATTAACTTGGCACCTTTGTTGAAAATCAATTGACCACATCTGCATGGGTCTATCTCTGGCCTCTATTCTGTTTCATTGATTTCTTTGTCGACATTTTGCCCGTATCACACCACCTCGATTCGTGCAGTTTACAGTCTTATAACAAGGTAAAGTACATCCTCTAACATTGCTCTCTTTTCAGATTGTTTTAGCCATTCCAGGTCCTTTCCATTTTCATATAAAATTTAGAGCATCATCTTTAAAGAGTATTTCAAAGTC
Source organism: Tragulus kanchil (assembly GCA_022376925.1). Taxonomy (NCBI): domain Eukaryota; kingdom Metazoa; phylum Chordata; class Mammalia; order Artiodactyla; family Tragulidae; genus Tragulus; species Tragulus kanchil. Next base: position 45,650,413 of record JAIOJX010000029.1, on the reverse strand, counting down.
TGGTGTTTCACTGGGTTGACTTGGCAGGAAAAAAGCTCAAACTAGGATCCGGAGGTGAAAACTCTGATGCAATGTGGAGGTTGCTTAGTTCTGTGCAGTGAGGAGGCAAATGGCCTATTACCAAGTTACAGCATTAGTCTGTCTGTAAATGACTGGTCCACCAGAGATGGACATACTCATATACATCACTTAAATGTAAAATCTAAAAAAAAAATGACACAAATTTGTACTCATTTACAAAACAGAAACAGACTTGTAGACTTAGAAAACAAACTTATGGTTAAACAGAAAATAGGTGGCAGGGATAAATTAGAAGGCAGAGATTAATATATTCACACTATGATATATACACATATATATATATATATATATGCATATACACTAATAGACAAGGACAAGCATAGCACAGGGAACTATATGGAATACTCTGTTATAACCTATATGGGAAAAGAATTTTAAAAAGAATATATGAATATATATAACTAAACTACCTTGCTGTACACCTGAAACTAATACAATATTGTAAATCAAATATACTCCCATATAATTACTTTTAAAACCTGTCTTTAAAATAGCGAATTAATTCTGATGAAATCAAAGTTATTCATTTTATCTTTTCTGCTTTGTGTTTTTTGTGTCCTACAAAACTTTGCATATCCCAAGGTCATGAAGATTTCCTTTTTTTCTGGAGGTTTTACAGTTTTAGCATTTACATTTAGGTTTATGATCCATTCTGAGTTAATTTTTCTGGACAACCCGAGGTAAAGTTTGAGGATCATTTTTTTCCATATGAGCATCCAGCTGTTCCAGCACCATTTGTCGAAAAGGCTATCATTTGTCCATCGAATTAACTTGGCACCTTTGTTGAAAATCAATTGACCACATCTGCATGGGTCTATCTCTGGCCTCTATTCTGTTTCATTGATTTCTTTGTCGACATTTTGCCCGTATCACACCACCTCGATTCGTGCAGTTTACAGTCTTATAACAAGGTAAAGTACATCCTCTAACATTGCTCTCTTTTCAGATTGTTTTAGCCATTCCAGGTCCTTTCCATTTTCATATAAAATTTAGAGCATCATCTTTAAAGAGTATTTCAAAGTCTGGTGTTTCACTGGGTTGACTTGGCAGGAAAAAAGCTCAAACTAGGATCCGGAGGTGAAAACTCTGATGCAATGTGGAGGTTGCTTAGTTCTGTGCAGTGAGGAGGCAAATGGCCTATTACCAAGTTACAGCATTAGTCTGTCTGTAAATGACTGGTCCACCAGAGATGGACATGAGTCACTCATCCCTCAGATCTGTGATCTGTTTTGTTTAGGAGATGAATGTCTCTCAGACATGCATGGGATGCTTTTACATTGTTAATCAAAGAGACAATCAGCCTTCAAAGTCCCGCCTCTGCCTCGCTCCTTCCTTTCCCCAAATCCTTACTAATAGCCTGGAGTTACTAGCCAGAGTCTTCTCCTCTCTGGGTGAGTGGCCTGGACCACATACTAGCACTCACAGAAGTGTAAAGTGTGATAATAAAACACTGTGAAAGCTGTGGAAATGTGGAAAAGGAGGGAGCTCTCCACCACAGTCAGGGGTTGTTAGTAATAGCACCCTTCCTCATATTTGAAAGAGAATATCTGGGTATGTGGAACTGAAGTTGTCTTCAGGACTCCAAAAATGCAATCATCCTTGAAAAGGGCAGTTTACCTTTTGCTGGACATCAGATGGACCTCCATTTGTTGACACAGGGGAGATGCATGTGGGCAAATGAGGAGGATACAGTCCAGATCAGAAATTCTGTCAATACCTGTGTCATTCACGAGACAAAACCCTGCAGGGCAATGACCCCACCCTCACCCTCTCTCACCCTTCTTTTGTTCTGAAGCCAGAACTCAGATGAAGCTGGCTAAGTACAACGTTATCACCAGGCCAGCCTTCCGTCTTTCAGCTTCTCCCAAATGCTGAGTGATGTGCTCACTAAGAGTGGAGATGTCAAGGTGGCTACTGTCATTGCCCCGTGTGGAACTGGAACCCACAGCAGCCAGTTGAGTGATGTTTGCTCACTAAAAAAGAGCCAGCCAGCTGCCATGGCTCTTATAACAAGGTAAAGTACATCAATCTTTTCAGATTGTTTTAGCCATTCCAGGTCCTTTCCATTTTCATATAAAATTTAGAGCATCATCTTTAAAGAGTATTTCAAAGTCTGGTGTTTCACTGGGTTGACTTGGCAGGAAAAAAGCTCAAACTAGGATCCGGAGGTGAAAACTCTGATGCAATGTGGAGGTTGCTTAGTTCTGTGCAGTGAGGAGGCAAATGGCCTATTACCAAGTTACAGCATTAGTCTGTCTGTAAATGACTGGTCCACCAGAGATGGACATGAGTCACTCATCCCTCAGATCTGTGATCTGTTTTGTTTAGGAGATGAATGTCTCTCAGACATGCATGGGATGCTTTTACATTGTTAATCAAAGAGACAATCAGCCTTCAAAGTCCCGCCTCTGCCTCGCTCCTTCCTTTCCCCAAATCCTTACTAATAGCCTGGAGTTACTAGCCAGAGTCTTCTCCTCTCTGGGTGAGTGGCCTGGACCACATACTAGCACTCACAGAAGTGTAAAGTGTGATAATAAAACACTGTGAAAGCTGTGGAAATGTGGAAAAGGAGGGAGCTCTCCACCACAGTCAGGGGTTGTTAGTAATAGCACCCTTCCTCATATTTGAAAGAGAATATCTGGGTATGTGGAACTGAAGTTGTCTTCAGGACTCCAAAAATGCAATCATCCTTGAAAAGGGCAGTTTACCTTTTGCTGGACATCAGATGGACCTCCATTTGTTGACACAGGGGAGATGCATGTGGGCAAATGAGGAGGATACAGTCCAGATCAGAAATTCTGTCAATACCTGTGTCATTCACGAGACAAAACCCTGCAGGGCAATGACCCCACCCTCACCCTCTCTCACCCTTCTTTTGTTCTGAAGCCAGAACTCAGATGAAGCTGGCTAAGTACAACGTTATCACCAGGCCAGCCTTCCGTCTTTCAGCTTCTCCCAAATGCTGAGTGATGTGCTCACTAAGAGTGGAGATGTCAAGGTGGCTACTGTCATTGCCCCCGTGTGGAACTGGAACCCACAGCAGCCAGTTGGTATCCCTATGCCTGACCCAGGGCTTGAGCCCTCTTCGCTCACACATTAAAGAGGGAAGCCAGGCCAAAACAAGACTGCCCAGCCCAGCCTGGCCATGCCGCTCATGTAGCCCTTACTGAGTGCCCCACAGTACTCAGCCTTGCTAGTCATGGGGACACCTGGTATCAAGAGATGGCCCCCAGACCTAGAGACTGTCATACAGAGTGAAGTGAGTCATAAAGAGAAAAACCAATGCTGTATATTAATGCATATATGTGAAATCTAGGAAAATGGGACAGATGATCTTATTTGCCAAGCAGAAATAGAGACACAGATGTAAAGAACGGGGTAAGGTGGGGAGTGGGGAGGAGGAACTGGGAGATTAGGATTGATGCATATATGCTATTGGTACTATGTGTAAAATAGATAACTAATGAGAACGTACTGCACAGCACAGAGGACTCTGCTTAGTGCCCTGTGGTCACCTGAAAAGGAAGGAAATCCAGAAGGGAGGGGATGTATGCTTCATTTTGCCGCTTCATTTTTCTGGACAGTAGAAATTAACGCAACATTGTAAAGCAACTATACTCCAATAAATATTCATTAAAAAAAAAAAAAACCCACAGAGAGAGTGACGGCATCCCACCCCTGAGCACACACAGCTGACAGGGCCTGAAAACACTCTTTTAGAAAAGGGGGTCCTTCTCCAAACCAGCTTTATAACAAGTGCAAAAGGAACGTCTCTAAACAGCAAACACAAGAGAAGAAAAAGACCTACATTAAAGAAACCCAAAACAATTAAGGAAATAGTAATAGGATCATACATATCCATAATTACCTTAAATGCAAATGGATTAAATGCACGAACCAAAAGACAAAGACTGGCTGGGCAGATGAAAACACGTGCGTGGATTTCCTTCCTCTTACCTGGTCATTCTGCACAATCCCCCTCAGAAATGAAGCTGGCTAAGTACAACGTTATCCCCAGGCCAGCCTTCCGTCTTTCAGCTTCCCCCAAATGCTGAGTGATGTGCTCACTAAGAGTGGAGATGTCAAGGTGGCTACTGTCATTGCCCCCGTGTGGAACTGGAACCCACAGCAGCCAGTTGGTATCCCTATGCCTGACCCAGGGCTTGAGCCCTCTTCGCTCACACATTAAAGAGGGAAGCCAGGCCAAAACAAGACTGCCCAGCCCAGCCTGGCCATGCCGCTCATGTAGCCCTTACTGAGTGCCCCACAGTACTCAGCCTTGCTAGTCATGGGGACACCTGGTATCAAGAGATGGCCCCCAGACCTAGAGACTGTCATACAGAGTGAAGTGAGTCATAAAGAGAAAAACCAATGCTGTATATTAATGCATATATGTGAAATCTAGGAAAATGGGACAGATGATCTTATTTGCCAAGCAGAAATAGAGACACAGATGTAAAGAACGGGGTAAGGTGGGGAGTGGGGAGGAGGAACTGGGAGATTAGGATTGATGCATATATGCTATTGGTACTATGTGTAAAATAGATAACTAATGAGAACGTACTGCACAGCACAGAGGACTCTGCTTAGTGCCCTGTGGTCACCTGAAAAGGAAGGAAATCCAGAAGGGAGGGGATGTATGCTTCATTTTGCCGCTTCATTTTTCTGGACAGTAGAAATTAACGCAACATTGTAAAGCAACTATACTCCAATAAATATTCATTAAAAAAAAAAAAAACCCACAGAGAGAGTGACGGCATCCCACCCCTGAGCACACACAGCTGACAGGGCCTGAAAACACTCTTTTAGAAAAGGGGGTCCTTCTCCAAACCAGCTTTATAACAAGTGCAAAAGGAACGTCTCTAAACAGCAAACACAAGAGAAGAAAAAGACCTACATTAAAGAAACCCAAAACAATTAAGGAAATAGTAATAGGATCATACATATCCATAATTACCTTAAATGCAAATGGATTAAATGCACGAACCAAAAGACAAAGACTGGCTGGGCAGATGAAAACACGTGCGTGGATTTCCTTCCTCTTACCTGGTCATTCTGCACAATCCCCCAGATTGTATGTAATTATTTTATATTGTTAGGCTAACCATGTTTGTATTATGGCTTGCAATTGTAATGATCTTTTATGTTTGGTCTGGCTATTGATTTTGAAAACTTATAAACAGCTTCTACTGTTGTGATTTTTGCTTCATACAAAAGGAAAGAGTGGTCCTGAAGCCGGTGTGTCCCCCACCCGTAAGGAGGGCAGCTTTTCACCCATGCCCTTTACGGGATGCTTCCCCTCACCACAGCACAGCCATTCCTGCTCTCCTCCAGGAAATGCTGCTCTGGAAATCATCCTAATTTCTTTTATCCCCGTGAATAAGTCAAAAAGAGCAGCAGAAGGTTTTTCTGTGGCTCAAGGGGCATTTCTTATAGTCATGGGGTTTAACGTATTTTCGTATTGTGTACACTGAAAATAATGAAGAGATAGATTCAAGACAGGCAGGGCAGCTGTCTCCAAATAGAGGAAGAGAATCCCAGGTGAATAATACACCTTCAACTTCAAAAAAAACCATGAAGGGATTCAATTTGGAAAACCAGACTTCAAATATTGAATATAAAGTCAGTTTGAACATTCTTTCTTTCATTCCCATCCTTTGCTGAATGAAATTAAGAAAGGCATATCACCACTTCACATGCAAGATAAAGCACTGTTTCATACAAAAAGCAGTCTCATATTTTTTCAAAGTCCGGAGCCTCCTATGTTAATGCTGGAATTATTATCGAGCTGCAAATTGGAGCCAGTGGCATGTTGGTGTGTTAACTCTACATTTGAAAGCTGAGTGGCAGGTGGGATCCATCACTGTATTCTCAATCATGTCTTCATATTATACAAACCGCATCCCCCATCCAGAGCTGTCTATGTCCCAGACAAAGAGATGCAGGGACCCTGAGAGCCAGCAACTTTCAGAAGTAACGGGACAGAAAATGAAATGGAAAAACTCCAACAGGCAGCAACCTTGGCAACAAAAAAAGGCAGTTTAATCACTAGAAGGAGATTTAGCTCGACCCTCACAGAAGCTGAAATAGAGATGGCTACTTCCTAGGGGGCTCAGAAATTGTGCCAGACAGATCAGAACATTAGTTCCAACTTTTTGTTAAAAAACCCACCACGACCTCGTCTTCCCCTGCTGAAGCAGTTACCTGGCCAGGGCTGTATCTATGCAGTAAATGTACCCTTACCATCTGCAGGAGAGTGCCATCCACATTTTACCCAGCTGGCGTGGGGAGCAATCACCAAGGGCTGTGGGATAAGGACAGTTGTGAAAAGACAATCCCGTGGATGACCTCTTCAAGAGCCCAGGACTAGAAGAGGCTACCCTGCAAGGCAGATATAAGATAAGGAGGTCATGTAAGGGACAGAGAGCTGAAGGTGCAGGCAACATCTTAGCTTCCAACACCAATAAGAAGACTGCATAACAGGACATAAGCATGTTCCACAAACGTAGACTCTGGAAACATTCTACACCAATTTAAAAAGGGTAGTTCCGGTTATGACTCAGAGGCCATCCCTCTGAAAGAAACCCTTGGAACCTCACCATGATGTGGTGAGAAGGCCAGGAACGGGCAGAGGATTCTAGGACTGCATTAGGGGAACTAAGAGGACAGGGCAGTCACTGGCCTCGGGAGCCCACGGCCACCCCTCTGAAGCCCAGTGGAAGCCATGGGTCTGGCAGGGAAGGGACAGGAAAAGAAAAGCACTGGTAACTCACAGACTGCTTTCCTGGCCTTTTGTGCACATAAAGAAAGAGCAGAAAGGTGCAAGGGGCCAAGGGGAAGGTAGCACCCAGCTCTGGAATGTTCTGTTCACAGCCTGACCCAGATCAAGGTAAGGGCCTGCAGAAGAGATAGCATTCCAGCCTTTGGAAGGGGCTGTACCTTACACCAACCAACAGATATGTACTGTTCCAAGCTTGGGAGCTGGGCTTCCCAGGTGGTGCTAGTGGTAAAGAATCCCATCTGTCAATGCAGGACACTTAAGGGACATGGGTTTCATCCCCCGGTCAGGAAGATATACTGGAGAAGGGAATGGCAAGCCACTCCAGCATTCTTCTGGAGAATCCTATGGACAGAGGAGCCTTGCAGGCTACAGTCCAAAGAGTCACAAAGGACAGCACAGAAATGACTAAGCACGCATGCAAGCTTGGGAATGGCCAATTAAGATTGAAAATTGAGTAAAACAGGATATCTCCTAGCACTTAGCAGATTATGAATATTCAGCAAACAATGCTGCAACCCAAAGGACTTAGCACCCCGACCTCGTCTTCCCCTGCTGAAGCAGTTACCTGGCCAGGGCTGTATCTATGCAGTAAATGTACCCTTACCATCTGCAGGAGAGTGCCATCCACATTTTACCCAGCTGGCGTGGGGAGCAATCACCAAGGGCTGTGGGATAAGGACAGTTGTGAAAAGACAATCCCGTGGATGACCTCTTCAAGAGCCCAGGACTAGAAGAGGCTACCCTGCAAGGCAGATATAAGATAAGGAGGTCATGTAAGGGACAGAGAGCTGAAGGTGCAGGCAACATCTTAGCTTCCAACACCAATAAGAAGACTGCATAACAGGACATAAGCATGTTCCACAAACGTAGACTCTGGAAACATTCTACACCAATTTAAAAAGGGTAGTTCCGGTTATGACTCAGAGGCCATCCCTCTGAAAGAAACCCTTGGAACCTCACCATGATGTGGTGAGAAGGCCAGGAACGGGCAGAGGATTCTAGGACTGCATTAGGGGAACTAAGAGGACAGGGCAGTCACTGGCCTCGGGAGCCCACGGCCACCCCTCTGAAGCCCAGTGGAAGCCATGGGTCTGGCAGGGAAGGGACAGGAAAAGAAAAGCACTGGTAACTCACAGACTGCTTTCCTGGCCTTTTGTGCACATAAAGAAAGAGCAGAAAGGTGCAAGGGGCCAAGGGGAAGGTAGCACCCAGCTCTGGAATGTTCTGTTCACAGCCTGACCCAGATCAAGGTAAGGGCCTGCAGAAGAGATAGCATTCCAGCCTTTGGAAGGGGCTGTACCTTACACCAACCAACAGATATGTACTGTTCCAAGCTTGGGAGCTGGGCTTCCCAGGTGGTGCTAGTGGTAAAGAATCCCATCTGTCAATGCAGGACACTTAAGGGACATGGGTTTCATCCCTCGGTCAGGAAGATATACTGGAGGAAGGCATGGCAACCCACTCCAGTATTCTTGCCTGGAGAATCCTATGGACAGAGGAGCCTTGCAGGCTACAGTCCAAAGAGTCACAAAGGACAGCACAGAAATGACTAAGCACGCATGCAAGCTTGGGAATGGCCAATTAAGATAGAAAATTGAGTAAAAACAGGATATCTCCCTAGCACTTAGCAGATTATGAATATTCAGCAAACAATGCTGCAAATGGCTCCCTTGGCTCAGAGATCTGGGGAGGAGGGTCTGTGCAAGCACAGTTCTCCCAAGGGCAGGCTCAGAACCCTGAGGCATCCACATTGGAGCCTCTGCAGCTACAAGTCTGGGAATCTACATACTGCCTATCCTCCCAGAATAGACCGTAGCATTCAGAAATGAGGTGCTGGCATAAGAAGTTACACCGATTTTATCACTGGAAGCAGGATTCCATGTTCCCTAAGCAAGATGCCCCCAGACATGGGGCAGCAGGACTGAAAAGAAGAAACTGAAAAGAAAGCATGACTCCTACGTCCTTGAAGGACAACTCCTTTGTTAAAGAGACTGGACTCGGCCTGCATGCCTACAACTGTCCTTATGGGAATTGCCATGTGGTGTGAAGTGATTTAGTAACTGAACGGTCTGCAAATAAACTATGACTGAGGGGAAAAAGGGGAGGTGGGGAAGAGTATCAGATAAGGTTCTTTAGTTGTAAGCAGTGCCTATCAGAAGGAAGCCAGGAAGGGAGAGAGAGAGGGAAGGGGGAAAGAAAAGCAAGAAGAGTAAAGAAAAGAAAGAAAAAAAGAAAAATTCTAGGAAAAGAAAAGATCAAGTGGAAAGGAATTTATCAGATGGTTAAAAGGAATCTCAGAGAATCAAAGGTCTTGGGAAGGACAGGAGTCATCCTAAGAACTGTCCTCAGGACGCAGAGCTCAGGACAATTCTACTCCAGGCTCAAAGCCCAGGAGAGACTGTCTGGTAGGCCCAGCTCAAGCCCATGCCCGCCCTTGGTCTAGCTATGAGCAACAGTCCCTGAAACCTGGTAGAGGAAGGTCCTCAGAAGACAAGAGAGAGACTTGCCAGAAAAGGAAGGGAGAAGCCAAGTAGCTGAGATAAAAGAAATCCATCACGTACAACCTCTTGGCTGCTTGGCACATGCTTCCCTGCATATTTACATTCATGAACACATGTATGCCCATACACACGCACACACTTATACACATACATCTGTCTAGACAGCTGTATAACTTAGGACTTTAGAACCAGACTGTCAAGGTTTGAGTTCTGTCTTGGCCATAAGAGAGCTACTTAAACTTTCCGTGTCTATTTCTCATCTGTGAAACAGGGGTACTACCCCTATAAAGGCTTGCTAGTGAAAGTGAAAATCACTCAGTCATGTCCAACACTTTACAATCCATGGACAAGCTATGGAATTCTCCAGACAAGAATACTGGAGTGGGTAGCCTTTCCCTTCTCCAGGTAATTCCCAACCCAGGGATTGAACCCAGGCCTCCTGCATTACAGGTGGATTCTTTACCATCTGAGCCACCAGAGAAGCCCGAAAATACTGGAGAGAGTAGCCTATCCCTCCTCCAGCAGATCTTCCCAACCCAGGAATCAAACCAGGGTCTCCTGCATGACAGGCAGATTCTTTACCAGATAAACTACAAGGAAGGCCCATACTGGTGGAATTAAACAAATAATGAACTGGGTGGGGGGAGGGTCAAGGGATATGCATCTGATTGATCTGGGAACATACATGTACAAAAATAAATAAATAAATAAATAAATTTAAAAAAAAAAACAAATAATGCCTGTGAAGATTTAGCACAGTACTTGGGACTCAGTAAGAGACCAGTAAGTTTTCATTGTGGAGGCGTCTTCCCATACACCTTTTAAAAATTCCTCTAACACTGTAACCATCTCATCCCTTCTCAAAAGGAAACAGCCCAGTCATTTCTAGTTACTGCTTCCAACTTCAAGGCCAAGATCTCTGGGTAACATTCATTTCTTCCCCCTCAACATTCTACCACCTACAGACTAAATGGTAAATTTAATCACCACCAACACACTCTACTAATAATGGGAGAAGGAAAGAAGAAAGAAGAGAATTTCAAGATGGTATGCTTCAGAAAGCAAAGAACATTACAGGCCCAGCTCAAGCCCATGCCGCCTTGGTCTAGCTATGAGCAACAGTCCCTGAAACCTGGTAGAGGAAGGTCCTCAGAAGACAAGAGAGAGACTTGCCAGAAAAGGAAGGAGAAGCCAAGTAGCTGAGATAAAAGAAATCCATCACGTACAACCTCTTGGCTGCTTGGCACATGCTTCCCTGCATATTTACATTCATGAACACATGTATGCCCATACACACGCACACACTTATACACATACATCTGTCTAGACAGCTGTATAACTTAGGACTTTAGAACCAGACTGTCAAGGTTTGAGTTCTGTCTTGGCCATAAGAGAGCTACTTAAACTTTCCGTGTCTATTTCTCATCTGTGAAACAGGGTACTCCCCCTATAAAGGCTTGCTAGTGAAAGTGAAAATCACTCAGTCATGTCCAACACTTTACAATCCATGGACAAGCTATGGAATTCTCCAGACAAGAATACTGGAGTGGGTAGCCTTTCCCTTCTCCAGGTAATTCCCAACCCAGGGATTGAACCCAGGCCTCCTGCATTACAGGTGGATTCTTTACCATCTGAGCCACCAGAGAAGCCCGAAAATACTGGAGAGAGTAGCCTATCCCTCCTCCAGCAGATCTTCCCAACCCAGGAATCAAACCAGGGTCTCCTGCATGACAGGCAGATTCTTTACCAGATAAACTACAAGGAAGGCCCATACTGGTGGAATTAAACAAATAATGAACTGGGTGGGGGGAGGGTCAAGGGATATGCATCTGATTGATCTGGGAACATACATGTACAAAAATAAATAAATAAATAAATAAATTTAAAAAAAAAAAAAAAACAAATAATGCCTGTGAAGATTTAGCACAGTACTTGGGACTCAGTAAGAGACCAGTAAGTTTTCATTGTGGAGGCGTCTTCCCATACACCTTTTAAAAATTCCTCTAACACTGTAACCATCTCATCCCTTCTCAAAAGGAAACAGCCCAGTCATTTCTAGTTACTGCTTCCAACTTCAAGGCCAAGATCTCTGGGTAACATTCATTTCTTCCCCCTCAACATTCTACCACCTACAGACTAAATGGTAAATTTAATCACCACCAACACACTCTACTAATAATGGGAGAAGGAAAGAAGAAAGAAGAGAATTTCAAGATGGTATGCTTCAGAAAGCAAGGAGACATACAGAGAATATTGTTCTGTGTACCACTCTACTCCCCACCTCAGAGGGGTGGATGTCAGATTCTGAAAATACCTGGCCCTGGGCATTAAAAGAAGGAATTTCAGGAACAGAGGGGCAAGTTCAATGGGACCTTTCCTAAGAAAATCTAACTCTCCTGGCTCCTATTCTATGCTCCCCAACAACCTTTTGATAATGAGAGCAGTTCCAAGACCTCCAACAGTCTCTAGCAGAGCAACATGACCACCTGGTCATCTGATAGACCCTTGTACATTTAGAACTAGTAAACCGACTTTTATAGGACAAACCTATATGAAGTTAATACTAGGTTAACCTGACTGGAACGTTTTCTAAGGACTTAATTTTCTTCATATGAACAGAGGTCCTGGACCCAGATCTCAAAGTGGTATGGAAAGATATAACCTTCTTACCTTCTTATTCCTAAGGCTGGAGAGTCCCATAGTGGAGAGAGTAAGATTTCAAGTCTCTCAACCAGGCCCACCTCATCCAGGCTCTTGATATTCCTCTTGAAGAAGATCATTCTTCCAGAACATCTTATTAAGCCCCTTCTCTGAGACAGGCTCCACGATGTAAAAGAAAGGTCGCTAAAGCAGGGGTCAGGAGACCCAGCTTTTATTCCCAGCTGTGTAGTCCTGGACCATTGTCCTTCAAGACTGCAGGTCCCATAGCTGTACAAGGAGAAGAGACAGAATGATTTGGCATGTCCTATTCAGCCCTGAATCATGGCCTAATTCCACACAAGGTGGGGGAACTCACAATCCAGCTGGTCATTTCTGGTCAACAGTGTCCTTTGCCAAGTCCAGCAAAGCTGCTAGACACCTTCTGGAGGGAGGCATGGCCAGGCCCAGATGGCTTATTAAAAGCAGGAAATTTTTGTGATGGCAAACTCGACATCGAGGAGAGACTTGCAAGTTAGCTGAAACATCTGAGCAACCCATTCACTTTGAGATGATTTCTAAATTTTATTTTGGCTAAAGAAATCAGTCCATCTGCCTGGCTTCTGGAGCAATTAGAGAACACGGTAGAACTTGAAAGGCAGAAAATGAAGCAAACAAACAAAAAAGAGTGGGAAATATGACCAAGAAAGAGATGCTAAATACCTTGGATGTGTCCCAAAGCAGAAAAGAGACGGGAGCTGGCCCCTTGGAGTGGGTGTGCAGACTGTACTGACTGGGACACTTCATGGCCAGAGAGCTACTCTGACCCTGGTCTGCTTCAGGACCTCTAGGCAGCCGGGGTGAATGGGACGGGGGAGGGGAGCGGCAGGAGGGGACAGGGGCAAGGAGCTGACCTGGTTTTTCTCTATAGAAGCATCAGAGAGAAGGGCTGAAGAAACAAAAGGCGCAATTTAAGGTGAGCACGCTTTTCTTACCTCATGCGTTCCAAGGGCCCACACTGGAGTGCTCTCTCAAGAGGCTGAGATCAAATCACCTGCGTCTGCCAACCTCCAACAATAGCTCATTCACATTTTGGTCTAGGTTGGGCTAGACTGGGCCAGCCCTGGCCTGAAGGCAGGGATGGACACAAAGGAAGTCATCCATACCCTAGAGAGCATTCAGAACACTGTTTCAATCCGCTCTGCTGCACACAGCGCAGGAGAGAAAGCAGACTGAAGATGGGGACATCACAGGAAACCAGAGAGGTCAGGAGACACCCCCAAGGCCACACAGCAATCTAAAACATAAAACACCCTGACACCTAGTCCAATCTCTTTGTAGACAGCATCTAGAAAGTGGAAGGGACCGTTCTCAGAGAGCTGAAAGACTGGGCGTTTACACATCCACAGGGGGAAGAATACAGATGGAGGATTTGGAGCTTGGCAAAGGTAGAGGGGCCAAAGGAGTTATGGGGTCACAGTTATTTTTATGCTACTTCTTGAGAGTGGCAATAAAGAGGAAAGGAAAAGAGATAAAGCAGAACAAAAGGAGGGCTGGCCAGCAGTGGGAGGGCCACTGAGTTGCAGAGCACGCCCGAGGTGCAGGGAGATACTGGCCCAGGAAGAAAGTACACGGGCACCACCTGAGAGGTGCCAGCACTTCAAGTATGCTCAGAGGTTTTCACACAGACAAAGAAGAAAAATACTTTCTAATGCATGGGCTCCTTCTTCTCCCTCATTCTGTGAGTCAGCTTCTCTGAAGCATCTCCCAACCTGTTGGCCAGAGAGCTGGGGAGACCCCCACTTGGAGTCTATGTGAGAAGCACCACTCACCCCCAGCTAAGAAGTGGTACCCAGTGATCCATGCATAACCAACCCACCTGCTCCCCACTGGGCACCTGGAGCTGGTGGGTCTGACCCACCAGTGGAACCCCCTGAAATCAATCTAGAACCAGTTTCCAGAGAAGCAGAAAACCCTCTGACAGGCAGTTTGGGGCCACCTGGGGCCCTCCGGGGCCTATTCACTGCTGTGAGAAGGAGAGAGGCTGCGGTAGAGACGACACAACCAGGGCCTGTGCCCTGACCACAGCCAGGACTGCACCACGGACCCTGAGGAAAACAGCCGGGCAAAGAGGAACACCAACTCCCGACAGAAGAGCCGGGCTAGCTCATTCACATTTTGGTCTAGGTTGGGCTAGACTGGGCCAGCCCTGGCCTGAAGGCAGGGATGGACACAAAGGAAGTCATCCATACCCTAGAGAGCATTCAGAACACTGTTTCAATCCGCTCTGCTGCACACAGCGCAGGAGAGAAAGCAGACTGAAGATGGGGACATCACAGGAAACCAGAGAGGTCAGGAGACACCCCCAAGGCCACACAGCAATCTAAAACATAAAACACCCTGACACCTAGTCCAATCTCTTTGTAGACAGCATCTAGAAAGTGGAAGGGACCGTTCTCAGAGAGCTGAAAGACTGGGCGTTTACACATCCACAGGGGGAAGAATACAGATGGAGGATTTGGAGCTTGGCAAAGGTAGAGGGGCCAAAGGAGTTATGGGGTCACAGTTATTTTTATGCTACTTCTTGAGAGTGGCAATAAAGAGGAAAGGAAAAGAGATAAAGCAGAACAAAAGGAGGGCTGGCCAGCAGTGGGAGGGCCACTGAGTTGCAGAGCACGCCCGAGGGTGCAGGGAGATACTGGCCCAGGAAGAAAGTACACGGGCACCACCTGAGAGGTGCCAGCACTTCAAGTATGCTCAGAGGTTTTCACACAGACAAAGAAGAAAAATACTTTCTAATGCATGGGCTCCTTCTTCTCCCTCATTCTGTGAGTCAGCTTCTCTGAAGCATCTCCCAACCTGTTGGCCAGAGAGCTGGGGAGACCCCCACTTGGAGTCTATGTGAGAAGCACCACTCACCCCCAGCTAAGAAGTGGTACCCAGTGATCCATGCATAACCAACCCACCTGCTCCCCACTGGGCACCTGGAGCTGGTGGGTCTGACCCACCAGTGGAACCCCCTGAAATCAATCTAGAACCAGTTTCCAGAGAAGCAGAAAACCCTCTGACAGGCAGTTTGGGGCCACCTGGGGCCCTCCGGGGCCTATTCACTGCTGTGAGAAGGAGAGAGGCTGCGGTAGAGACGACACAACCAGGGCCTGTGCCCTGACCACAGCCAGGACTGCACCACGGACCCTGAGGAAAACAGCCGGGCAAAGAGGACACCTCCACACCCAACTCCCGACAGAAGAGCCATCAGGCAGAACCAGAGGCCCAATGGGACGTCATCTCAACTGCTCTCTCCACCTCCCTGGGGCCTGTCTGCTCCATGGCTCCATTCATGTCCCTTTCCATCCCTAGCCCAACCCCAGGAGCAGGGCTAGAAACTTCTAGAAAGCCCTCCCATCTGCAGTGAGGTAAGACTCCCTTCCTTGTGCACAGTCTTCCTCCTGGACTCCCTTCCTTGCTTTGAAGCAGGCACTCCTTGCTGTCTGCTCTGTGCTTTCCACGAGGAGGTTCTTTGCTTTTTCACATGTCCAGACCCTGGACAGCAGTGGGATTCAGTCCAGGCTTGCACTGCCTACCACTCAGGGGTTCCCCCGCTCTCCACCACCACCTGCAATCAGTCCCCAAAGGAGGGGCCACCTGAGCTGGCTTGGAACAAAACGCCCAACCAGGAGAGTCTAGAACTATCTTGGACATGATTCCTTGGACTTTTCACTATGCCTCAGTGGTCCGGGCGCCCCACCTGGCCCTTCACGCCACACTTGGCTTTCCTGTCCTTAATTTCCTTAATTGAAATGAAACTGGACACCTTAAGTTTTATAATAGCTGCTCCTTAGCATAGTGCCTGGGGACGTGATAGGTTCTTACATGTTTGTTGAAATAACAAATGAGTGCATGAATAAATAACAGACATCCTCAAAGCATTTTCCCCCTAGAAGTATTACATATGTGGTTGGTATATATTTCTGAACTCTTGCAGGTCAGTCATCCTATTGTGTGTATTCTCAAATAAAAACCAGCTTGGTTGGTTATTTATAATCAACTTTGGATGTCAAGAGTGTGTCTCATTAGGGGTAATCTAGTTTCTCCAGCTATGTGCTTATATTGGGTTGGCCAAAAAGTTTGTTCAGGCTTTTCTGTAGTGGCTTACAGAAAAATCTGATCAAACTTTTTGAACAAACCCAATACACTGGACTTTTCACTTTTGTCCTTGATGTTCAAAAATGCAGCCAGACCTCCTGAACCCACTGATCAGTCTTCACTACTAAGCATGATGCACCTGGACACTGGGTACCTCCTGGTTCTCATCATCTAAGCACAAAGCACCACCTACAAAGTATTCTTGCCCAAATCAAGGGTCTAGAGCTGTCTTCCATTTGCAGGAAACAAAGAGGACAAAACTACGGGTTAAATGACACCATCAGGAAGGTAACAGACAAACCTGGGTGACAGTCTGTAGAACAACTGATTCTGTTTCTATTGCATGAAAAAAAATAAAAGGGAGTGTGCCCTGAATTAAAACAAGTGTTATAAACATAAATATTTATGATGTCACAATTTCTGTAGATCAGGAATTCAAAAATGGAATGGCTGGCTGGTGGTGCTCAGGGTCTCTCATGAGGCTGCAGTTGGGATATGAGCTGGGGCTGTGGGCTCATCTGAAGTTTGCCTGGATCTGAGGAAGTGCTTCCAAGTTCACTAACTCACATGGCTTGTATGTTATGCCCACTGTTGGCAGAAGGCCCGAGTGCCTCCCCATGCAGACCTTCCGATAGGCTGTTGAGTGTCCCTAGGATATGTCAACCAGCTTCCCTCACAATGAACTCCCCAAGGGACCGCACAGTGGAGCACCGTTGTCTTTACGACCCAACTTCAGAAGTCATATACTGCTAACTTCTGTCACATACCTTGTCAAGAGCAAGTCACTAAATCCAGCCCCCATTCAAGAGGAAGGGAACTGGCCTTCACCTTTTGAAGGGAAAAGTGTCAAACGATTTGAAGACACACCTTAAAACCAGCATAGCAATAAGCAAATTCATGATTACATGTCCTGGGGACGTGATAGGTTCTTACATGTTTGTTGAAATAACAAATGAGTGCATGAATAAATAACAGACATCCTCAAAGCATTTTCCCCCTAGAAGTATTACATATGTGGTTGGTATATATTTCTGAACTCTTGCAGGTCAGTCATCCTATTGTGTGTATTCTCAAATAAAAACCAGCTTGGTTGGTTATTTATAATCAACTTTGGATGTCAAGAGTGTGTCTCATTAGGGGTAATCTAGTTTCTCCAGCTATGTGCTTATATTGGGTTGGCCAAAAAGTTTGTTCAGGCTTTTCTGTAGTGGCTTACAGAAAAATCTGATCAAACTTTTTGAACAAACCCAATACACTGGACTTTTCACTTTTGTCCTTGATGTTCAAAAATGCAGCCAGACCTCCTGAACCCACTGATCAGTCTTCACTACTAAGCATGATGCACCTGGACACTGGGTACCTCCTGGTTCTCATCATCTAAGCACAAAGCACCACCTACAAAGTATTCTTGCCCAAATCAAGGGTCTAGAGCTGTCTTCCATTTGCAGGAAACAAAGAGGACAAAACTACGGGTTAAATGACACCATCAGGAAGGTAACAGACAAACCTGGGTGACAGTCTGTAGAACAACTGATTCTGTTTCTATTGCATGAAAAAAAATAAAAGGGAGTGTGCCCTGAATTAAAACAAGTGTTATAAACATAAATATTTATGATGTCACAATTTCTGTAGATCAGGAATTCAAAATGGAATGGCTGGCTGGTGGTGCTCAGGGTCTCTCATGAGGCTGCAGTTGGGATATGAGCTGGGGCTGTGGGCTCATCTGAAGTTTGCCTGGATCTGAGGAAGTGCTTCCAAGTTCACTAACTCACATGGCTTGTATGTTATGCCCACTGTTGGCAGAAGGCCCGAGTGCCTCCCCATGCAGACCTTCCGATAGGCTGTTGAGTGTCCCTAGGATATGTCAACCAGCTTCCCTCACAATGAACTCCCCAAGGGACCGCACAGTGGAGCACCGTTGTCTTTACGACCCAACTTCAGAAGTCATATACTGCTAACTTCTGTCACATACCTTGTCAAGAGCAAGTCACTAAATCCAGCCCCCATTCAAGAGGAAGGGAACTGGCCTTCACCTTTTGAAGGGAAAAGTGTCAAACGATTTGAAGACACACCTTAAAACCAGCATAGCAAACAAATCTAATGTACCAAATTTGGCTCATGATTACAACAAAACCAATTATGAAGGCATTTTGTAAACATTCAGGGAAATTTTCTTTTATTTATTTATTTTGGGCGGGGGTTGGGTTGGGGAGGGAGGGGAGCGGTGGGCCACTTCTATTGGTTTTTCATTTCTCTATTTTCATCTGTCTTTGTTCTTTGCCTCCCGTGGGCCTCCCATCGTGGTGGCGTCTGTCGTTGCAGAGCACCGGCTCTGGGCACATGCGCTCCAGAGCTCCGGCTCAGTTATTAGACACATCAGTCCAGCCGCTCCGTGGCACATGGGATCTTCCCAGGCCAGGGCTCGAATCGGCACCCCTTGCACTGCAAGGCGGTGTCCTTACCCACTGGACCACCAGGGGAAGCCCCAGGGAAATTTTCTTATTGATAGATACCAGACAATGGTAAAGATTACTGTTTATTAAGTATGATAATAGCATTATGACTATGTGAGAAAATGCCCACATTTTTAGAGATATATACTAAAATGTAAGGAGGATGACATTACATTTGAGACTGGCTTCTGATCACTTCAGCAAAATTAACAGACAGGAAGTAAAAAGAAAGAAGAAAGAACAGGAAAAGAAATGGGGGAATATAGCAACGTTTTGCTAACTGTTAAAATCTGGGTGGCAGGGCTTCCCTGGTGGTCCAGTGGATAAAGAGTCCACCTTGCAGTGCAAGGGGCACCGGTTTGATAACTGGCACAGAGAGATCCCACATGCCGCAGAGCAGCTGGACTGGTGTGTCCAATTACAAGCCAGTGCTCTCGAGCACATGCACCTACAACTGGTGCTCTGCAACGAGAGAGGCCACTGTGATGGGAGGCCCACACAGGTCAAAACTTAAGATGGATGAAAAAATGAAGGAGCAAGAAAAGAGGTCAAAACTGGAAAAAAAAAAAAAAGAAAGAAAGAAAAAAACACTTAAAAACAAAACCTGGGTGGCAAATACAAGGGTGGGGTGGGGAGTTGCCATACTCTCTACTTTCATATGCTTGAAATTTTCATACTAAAAAATTTTTAAATGCTACAAGACTATAGCTAGATATAGATCTCATTCCACTCATCTCACCTAGAGCAAGGCAAGAGCCCTTTCAATGTGCATATTAGTGTCTTCTCTCAGATCAGTGTTTTCTTCTATCATATCCTCATTCTTTCTGTCTCATCTCCTCTGTGCTCTTCTCAAGAGCCCAGCTATCCTTGCATTCACCCTCTGCTCTCTGCGTCTGTCATCTTTTCCCCCTTTGGATCCCTTTGCCATCAGAGAAAGTATCTTGTAGGTCTAATGGCCAGCATCCTGAGTAAATGAGCAAGAGGGTGTGAGAGTCAATAGGGGACTGGGTAGTGGAGGACCTCAAAGAGCAAGGCCTCCCTGCGGCGCTCTCAGAGGAAGATCTTTGTCCTCTTACAACCTCTCTCTCCTCTTTAAAGGCTTCTCAGCACCCAGAGGAACGTTCACCAACAACCATCAGAAGTGTGTCCCCTAGCAAGGCCCCAGAAGTACCTCATGCCTAACTCCTCTCTATTTTCAACATAAGTTTAGAAAGAAAAGGCCATAGCATATTCCATGCTGGCTTTTTTCTTTATGTTTCTTTTCTTTTTTGTCTTTTCCTTTGTCAGAATATGTGTCCATCCCCAAAACAACCTTTGCCATTTTTAATCTTTGATGCTCCCTTCCTGTTTCTGAGTCAAGGTCGATTAATAAGGGTCTGAAGATTGCTTTTCAATGACAGCAATGCAAAAGCATTAGCCAACCTTTCCATGTGAGTCTTTTTTGTCACAAGCAATCTGGGGTATCTACATGTTGAAGAGGGGCCAAGAATCTTCTACTTTATTCTTCCTTACCCCTCCATTTGTAAAGATCAGAGAAGTAGTTCCTGAAGACTGGCCCGAGTGCTCCAGCTCAACTGAAAGAAGGAGAGAGAAGTAAAGCCAAGTCATGCCAGAATCATCCCATTCACTCTGCACCACCAACCTTCTGATTCAGTAAGACAGGTCTTCAGTCTCTGCTGCTTGAAATGCAGTGAAAGACGACCAATGAGTGAAACTGTGTTACCCACCCTCAACCATCCCTAGCCTTGATCCTCTCTGGGGACAGCAGCTGGAGGTTAGAGAACTGGAAGCCATCGTGCAGGGCCTTGTAGGTCATCCAAGGGGGCTTCCAGGGAGTGTGGGCTTTGTTCTTTAGGAAAAGGATACTACAAAGGACAATCTCAGTGCACTCTCAAAAAATCTTTCTGTGTGGAAGATGAATCGGAGGAGGGAAGACTAAAGGTCTAAAATCTTGTAGGAGGTTGTTGTAAAGCCCAAGATATCCATTACTGCTTTAATTCAAGGCTGGTTGACATGCCGGATCCATGCCTGTGGCCATTCCAGATCACAGGCTCTGACATGAGTAAGACAGGCCACCAGTCTCATGCCACTCCCCAGACTCTGCAATGATATCTCGCATCACTCATCAGAACAACGGTAGAAGGAAAGTGAGATTTAAAACAGCTACCTTGAATCCACTAATCTAGATTAAAGTAAATTATTTTGAGACATTAGTGCTTTAGTTATTATCGGCCATATATGACATGTGACCCTTCCCATCACTCATCTGGAGGTACAATGAATGGGCCACAGCATCACAGTCAAGACAAGAGATGCCAGAGGTGTAGGACCTGAGGGAGTGCCCGGGGAGAGGGAAGGAAGGGACTTGGAGTAACCAGACAGCTCTCAGAATATGCTCAGCCTGTCTCTGGTTCTTTGAGTAGGAGCTTTCCATCAGCCTTCTGGCCAGGCTACCCTCACCCAGGGCTCCTGCCAACCCAGATGAAAAGAGTCACTGCGCTTCTACTTTCCGGCCTTGCCTGCTCTCCTTCATAATACACAGTCCCAGAGCACAGGCACTTACTGGATTAAAGGCTTCCTAATTGGATTTCCTTGGAGTTTTCTCTTGGAAGATTTTAGTACTCTCAGCTGTGAACTTCCTGGAGTTGGCTTACTGATGTGTGTTTCCTTATAAAACAAAGAACATTCCATATTGCAGACCCTGGTCTCCATCTGTGAAGCACATAGAATGAAAATGTGGTTTCAATGTCTTTTGTCTCCTCCTGTAACCTGGACAGATCTAGTAAAATCATGTCTGTGACCGCAACACCTAAGGACAGATCACATAAATGAATCTTTGAGGGTTTGAAAAGCTCCTAATTCTCTCCTCTGCCCATACCATCCCACTGTTCCTTGGTCATCATGGTGGAGGTAAGAGTAGCAGAACAGCAGAAGGAAAACGAAATTTAAAACAGCAACCTTGAATCCACCAAACTTCTCTTGCTTCTTTAACTTGAAGGTGGGCCCTGATACCACCCTAGAGCTGTCTCTTACCTGCAAAATCCTTTCTTCTGGGGAAGGTAAAGCAATTCCCCAAGACAGGAGTTCTCAGTTGGAAGATGAAAAAGAGGATTCTTTTGAAGATGGGAGCAAATGACTACAACACAGACAGTGTCAAAGACATAAGCAGGGCATATAGGGTCACAGATGCCACCCCAGGCCAAAGGCTAACAATAAATGGGCCCTTACATCAACAATGTGATGGAGCCCTAGGGTGGGCCTCGCAGATCTCACCCACCACTCCTCCTCACTCACTCCTGCCCAGCAGTTTCCATTGTCGGGGTCCTCTGTGGGGAGTTGCAGCAATCCACATGCAAAGAGAAGCTGCCACCATGTGTCTCACTGGGTTGGAGCTCACTGATCAGTAAGGAGCCCTCAGCCAGCACCTCCCCATCATGGACACAGCTGTGCCCCTCAGAGCCCAAGGCTCCCAGACACCTGGATGGCTACAGGGATGCCAACAATGCATCTGCATTTTTTTTTTTTACTGAGCACCAAATCCAAATTCCAGTTAGATTCACCGCCCAGTTACAGAGAACACCCTAACCTGAATGAAGAACTAAAATTATTTCAAATCACAGGTAAACCAAAAATTGGGGGCACACGGAGCCGAAGAAACCAATTAAGGCTTGGATGTGTTTTCTCAGCATCAAGCAGTTGTGTGACTGAGTGGCTCTTTCACTGGCATGGCAGTGAGCCTGCCAGTGGACCCTGGGGAGTGGTGGTAGATGAGGACCACCTACAGGAACCACCATGCCAACACCAGCAGAGACTCGAGGTACTAGCCAGTAGGGTCTTCAGGAAGAGCGCCCATGTTTCTCTTGCTCAGAGGAAGAGCCCAATAGAAAGAAGAATTAGGAAATCAATAAATGTATAAAAGGATACAAAGTTAATAAATTGTTGAAAAGAACTTCTGAGAGAGCAGAAATCATGCATTTAGGTCTTTCTCTACCATTAAGAGAGGCATTCCACAATCCAGCCTGGAAAATGTAGGAGTGTGCTCAGGAAAGGCAAATGGCTTCGGGAGAACGAGCTCGTGTTTACTGAGTTCCACCCATGTGCCAGGCCATGTGCTCGACACTGCACACATGAGCCCCTCTGAGCCTCTCAATAACTCTGTGCGGACAGTATGGTTATCAGCCCCATTTTACAATTGAGGAAACTGATGATTAAAGAGGTTGAGTAGCCTGCCAACAGACACCCAACTAGTAAAGAACAGAACTGAGATAGGTTGAGTACCAGAACCACTCCTCCTACTCACTCCTGCCCAGCAGTTTCCATTGTCGGGGTCCTCTGTGATGGAGCCCTAGGGTGGGCCTCGCAGATCTCACCCACCATCCTCCTCCCTCACTCCTGCCCAGCAGTTTCCATTGTCGGGGTCCTCTGTGGGGAGTTGCAGCAATCCACATGCAAAGAGAAGCTGCCACCATGTGTCTCACTGGGTTGGAGCTCACTGATCAGTAAGGAGCCCTCAGCCAGCACCTCCCCATCATGGACACAGCTGTGCCCCTCAGAGCCCAAGGCTCCCAGACACCTGGATGGCTACAGGGATGCCAACAATGCATCTGCATTTTTTTTTTTTACTGAGCACCAAATCCAAATTCCAGTTAGATTCACCGCCCAGTTACAGAGAACACCCTAACCTGAATGAAGAACTAAAATTATTTCAAATCACAGGTAAACCAAAAATTGGGGGCACACGGAGCCGAAGAAACCAATTAAGGCTTGGATGTGTTTTCTCAGCATCAAGCAGTTGTGTGACTGAGTGGCTCTTTCACTGGCATGGCAGTGAGCCTGCCAGTGGACCCTGGGGAGTGGTGGTAGATGAGGACCACCTACAGGAACCACCATGCCAACACCAGCAGAGACTCGAGGTACTAGCCAGTAGGGTCTTCAGGAAGAGCGCCCATGTTTCTCTTGCTCAGAGGAAGAGCCCAATAGAAAGAAGAATTAGGAAATCAATAAATGTATAAAAGGATACAAAGTTAATAAATTGTTGAAAAGAACTTCTGAGAGAGCAGAAATCATGCATTTAGGTCTTTCTCTACCATTAAGAGAGGCATTCCACAATCCAGCCTGGAAAATGTAGGAGTGTGCTCAGGAAAGGCAAATGGCTTCGGGAGAACGAGCTCGTGTTTACTGAGTTCCACCCATGTGCCAGGCCATGTGCTCGACACTGCACACATGAGCCCCTCTGAGCCTCTCAATAACTCTGTGCGGACAGTATGGTTATCAGCCCCATTTTACAATTGAGGAAACTGATGATTAAAGAGGTTGAGTAGCCTGCCAACAGTCACCCAACTAGTAAAGAACAGAACTGAGATATGAACCAGAACTTCAGCTCTTAAGTGCTAATTAAGACCACCTTCAAAAAGTGGAAGAGAGTTGTTTCAATCGCTCATACTAGAGACTGACACATCTCCACCCTGCAAGGCTGGGGGAGGCATTTCCTCCAGTAAGCACATGCTTAAAGTCCTGCCCTGAACTGCTTTAATCCATAAAACAATCCAGATCCATTTTGCTAATGCCTCAGTCTTGATATGAAAATACTCATGACATCCAAACCCATATCCTCAGCCTGGTCCCAGACAGTGTGTGTCAATTCACCCCCTCTCCCCAAACCCCCCAAATCCCACCTCAGGCCATGCAATGTTCACCCGCTGATTGAAATAATGCAATTAAGGGATATAGAAAATCCATTCCACATGGTACCATCTGCATTCTCTTCTGACAGCTAATTTGATTGGCGCTCTTTAATCAATAAAGCACTCATGCAGCAGCCAGATAATTTGCCTCAATTTTTCCTACACCATTTGTAACTGAGAAACACTCCCCCTTCTCCTTCTGCAGTGACCCAGGGCGAGGTGCTGAGCCTCTAGGAAAAGAAGCTCATGAAACGGCACAGGATGCACTAAAGGTGTGTTGCGCTGGGTCCACCAGGCTGGGTCCACCCACTTCCGGAAGGGTGTTCTTCTTGGCTGGGAGCAATGACACCCACTCTTCCGTTTTCCCCCTTGCCCATTCTCTATAGGTACAGGAATGAAGCCCAGCTGAGAAGCAATAGGTGGGCCCCAAGCAGTCTCTATTGAGGCCGAAATTGAATCCTGGTTTCTATTACCATAGGGAAAGTGTGAAGGTCCATTTCTGGATAGACGGGTGGACAGATGGGCAGAAGGGTGTGTGGATGGATGAATGAGTGAGTAGGTGAGTGCATGCAAGTATGTGAACCTGCAAAGAAGGGAGAAGAGAAAAGGGATTGGAGGAGGCAAAGAAGGAGAATGGGCCTGAAGGACTGGAATACATAAAGGACACACACCACCTCTTCATCCAATGCTGATGATACAACTGTGGTCATGGGTGACCGTGTACTTGAGGTCAGAATCCCTAGAAGCAAGGACTAAGGCAGGGATTCAGGTCTGTGTGATCTACTGAGCATATATTCTTAGGAATATTTATTGAACTCAACAAATACCACTGGTAGGAGTGAGGACAAGGGAGAGAAAGGGGCACACAAGCGTGTGGCGGCAGCTGGAGTCTGGACATACTTGGAAGCACCAACTACCCCCATGAAGTTGGTCCCGCCTTGAGGCACACTGCCTGACTTTGGGACCCTCTTATCAATCAGTCATTGACCCCAGGGCTGGCCAAGGTGGCAAAACTTCTTCGGCAAAGTAGCTCCCATTCGGCAGAGGGAAATTCCCAAGGAACATGGAGCGTGCAGCAGTCAGGGGTCAGGAGCAGTGGGAGAAAGGGAGTCAGGTTGGGGCACCAATAGCAGCCGGCACATCCTGTAACAGATGTGAGGGCCAGAAAAGTAGGGAGACTGCAGAGCCGCCCTCCCAAGGTGGAAAGTCCGAGGCTCAGGCTGTCACAGTGAAACCAGGGTACCCACACGCATTGCTCCTACACCATTTGTAACTGAGAAACACTCCCCCTTCTCCTTCTGCAGTGACCCAGGGCGAGGTGCTGAGCCTCTAGGAAAAGAAGCTCATGAAACGGCACAGGATGCACTAAAGGTGTGTTGCGCTGGGTCCACCAGGCTGGGTCCACCCACTTCCGGAAGGGTGTTCTTCTTGGCTGGGAGCAATGACACCCACTCTTCCGTTTTCCCCCTTGCCCATTCTCTATAGGTACAGGAATGAAGCCCAGCTGAGAAGCAATAGGTGGGCCCCAAGCAGTCTCTATTGAGGCCGAAATTGAATCCTGGTTTCTATTACCATAGGGAAAGTGTGAAGGTCCATTTCTGGATAGACGGGTGGACAGATGGGCAGAAGGGTGTGTGGATGGATGAATGAGTGAGTAGGTGAGTGCATGCAAGTATGTGAACCTGCAAAGAAGGGAGAAGAGAAAAGGGATTGGAGGAGGCAAAGAAGGAGAATGGGCCTGAAGGACTGGAATACATAAAGGACACACACCACCTCTTCATCCAATGCTGATGATACAACTGTGGTCATGGGTGACCGTGTACTTGAGGTCAGAATCCCTAGAAGCAAGGACTAAGGCAGGGATTCAGGTCTGTGTGATCTACTGAGCATATATTCTTAGGAATATTTATTGAACTCAACAAATACCACTGGTAGGAGTGAGGACAAGGGAGAGAAAGGGGCACACAAGCGTGTGGCGGCAGCTGGAGTCTGGACATACTTGGAAGCACCAACTACCCCCATGAAGTTGGTCCCGCCTTGAGGCACACTGCCTGACTTTGGGACCCTCTTATCAATCAGTCATTGACCCCAGGGCTGGCCAAGGTGGCAAAACTTCTTCGGCAAAGTAGCTCCCATTCGGCAGAGGGAAATTCCCAAGGAACATGGAGCGTGCAGCAGTCAGGGGTCAGGAGCAGTGGGAGAAAGGGAGTCAGGTTGGGGCACCAATAGCAGCCGGCACATCCTGTAACAGATGTGAGGGCCAGAAAAGTAGGGAGACTGCAGAGCCGCCCTCCCAAGGTGGAAAGTCCGAGGCTCAGGCTGTCACAGTGAAACCAGGGTACCCACACGCATTGCTCTGGCGTGGCTCAAAAGTCTGTGCGACCTCCCTCCCTGGTGACTGAAGACAGATACGACACGGAGTTTAGGAGATGCTTGTGTCTTTAAGAACACATCTAGAGCCACACCTGATATCTCAGAGTTGGCTTCTGACATCTTTTAAAGACTCCCTCACTCCCCACCACCCAGAACCATCGCCTCTCTAGGACAAACAGCTCCACATCACAACAGATCACACTGCCTCAACGTCTGATTCTGGACCTTCCAGATGGGAAACGGGAACATGGCACTTTGCCACAGAGCCCTCGTGCATGGGAGTCACTACATCAATGTCACAGACACCTGCACCTCTTACCTCCAGCAGCTCCACACAGTGACAAATCAGCTCATTAATCTGAACACAAATGCAGTTGATAGTGCTGGTTCTTGGCCCGCATGACACCAAGGAAGAAGCGGGGCTGCGCTGTGGCATGTGCTGGGCAGGCAGATGTTGGGCAAGGTGTGCCCAGAGACTCTCAACGCCATCTCCTGCCCCTAGAGCCTGATGGCACACAGACATTGGCTGAGCACAAACACACAAGAAGTCAACACCCCCTCAAACAAAAGGGGCATCTCAGGAAACAAAAGCTATGTTCAAGATTGATGAGAAAGGTATCTATACAGATGGAAGGAAAGTGAAATCTCAGTTGTGACTGCAATCGGACAGGTGTTAAGCAGTAAGGCAAAGCTGGAACATGCAGAGTAACAGGCCTACCTATGGGGACACCCACTATGCTTGGACGATACGAGCCTTTAGCCATCAGAGAGAGGCTTTAAGGAGATAGAGTAGAAGGGACATCATGATAGCAAAGCCAGATGAAAGGCACAATTAGTTACTGTACAAATTTTCCTCCTCTGAGGATGGAGGGAGTGGGAGAGGGGGTTGACTCTCCCAGTTGGATCCTGTGACTTGGAGGCCCAGTGAGCTCTGCCATGCCCCTGGAGAAACACTGAACACTGGGGCAGAAAGCCTGTCGAAATGATGATGGGTTGGGGCCCCCACAGTGATGATCAGGGTCCACCAGCTGAAAGATGGCACAGCTCAGCGAGATGTACCATCACCCACGGGAGCTTCATCCCTAGATGTGATGTGTTTGCTGACTTCTGATGCTCCTCAATCAGCAGAGAAATCATTTGACTAGTACTTTTATTTAGGGGAAAAACAAAGGCCTATCAAAGGAATTACCTCTCTGAAGAAAGATGTTGCTGTTGTTTAGTTGTTAAGTCATACCCAACTCTTTTGCAACCACATGGACTGTAGCCTGGCAGGCTCTTCTGTCCATAGGACTTCCCAGGCAAGAATACTAGAGTGGGTTGCCATTGCTTTCTCCAGGAGATCTTCTCAACCCAGGGACTGAATCCAGATCTTCACTGGCAAGCGGATTCTTTACCCCTGAGCCACCTGGGAAGCAGGACGTAAACTGGGAGGAAGAAAAAAATCTCCCAGGAGCACAGTTTCAAGCCCAGTTCAGACGCAGAGAATTCTGGGCTGTCTAAACTGTAAATGATCCAATCAGGGAAAATCTTAGTGTTGTCCAGAAAATCAAGGCAAAGAAATGTGTACTTCCTGCCAGACATGGAGGAGGAATCCTGTAGCCTAGGAATTGCTGGTAGCCAGTATGGACCCATTGAGGAAACCAGCCAAAAAGTGGCACAGAAAATGGAAAGTAACTGTATCCTTGGTGACATCGCTGAGCTCCTAGATTCATCTTCACCTGAGCTTACATCTGGACTCTTCTGCTAACTGTAGCAGCAGAGTCCCTCCATAATTTAAGCAGGTTTAACTCTCTTTTTTTTTTTTTTTTTTTTGGTCACTTGCAACTCAAAGATTTATCATAACAATGACCTTAAATGTCAGAGCCCCATCTTCCTCTTTTGTGAGCTGGAAATTTTTTCTCAGCACAGTTGGAACCACTGTCTTCTTAAGAACAAACAGCGTGGGGTCTCTTGACTCTTCTAAGACCCCAGCAGGACAATGCTGCTGAGGTTTCTGGCCCCGTGTCAGGGACAAGCCCCACTCCTGCTGCGTGACAAGGGCCTCACATAATCGGGGCTTTGATCTCAGCTTCTCCTGCCCTGCAAGGCACACAGACCAGGCTCTCAGCAGGCACTGAGACATCCCTTTGTAGACACGGCCTTGGTGCCCAGCACGGGGGCAATGACAGCACTGAGCAGAGGCAGCACTGACTGAACTTGACTCTGGGCTCCAACAGAATTCAAAGCCCTGGCTCCTCACCTCTCTGCCCTGGGAGCCCAACATCACACCACCAGGGACAAAAAGCCCTATTGTCAGCTTTGCAAATTGTCCTCCATCTGTCTCCCCTGTCTGCTGTTGGGGCTGAAGGTAAGCATACCACCAGGCCTGGACTGGACCAAGATCCACCCTCCCTGCTCGTTGAAGTGTCGATGGATGTGGGAACTCTGAAAAACTCCCCCAGAGAATTTTAAAGATTCCACTTGGGTTTCCATGGTAATTTTACAGAGCCGGAATTCAGTAAGTGTGCGTTAAACTGCATTTGTTGAAGAGGAAAGGAAACCAGATGTTCCCCTACCTGGACCACATCCTGCCAAGGGACAAGCTGGGAGTTGGAGGCAGGGCAATTCTGCCAGCCATGGGGTCAAGGTTGTTTGTTCTTAGGAATGGGGACTCAGCTCTGGACTTCTTCCCCATCTGTACCAGGAAAATGGGATTCTATAAGATGCCAGGGTGGCTGAGGTAAGAACCGAAGCTCAATTCTTAAAAACAACTCTCACTTCTGACCCACCCTGCTATGACCAGAACAGTCTGTACAGTGAGAGGATTTGCTCCTTGGCACTGGTGAAGCCCTTTCGGTGGAAATACTCTGATTACCCTTTATGCATCATCATCCCTTCCAACTGGATGGTCCTCAAGCTTCAGCTTTATTGAAAAATGTCTTAGCCCAGATCAGAATTTAACAGGCGAAACTGCTGAATGAGAGCAAAAAGTGAAAAGTCACCAGCCCCAACAGGGAATCAATAACATACAAGTCAATAAGCACATAAGAAGACAAGCCATGGAAGCTCTTGGCCAGGGGAGGGGGGGGGTGGTAATGGCGGGAAGCATGGGAAAGTGGTTTACATTTTGTAATCCAGGTAGAGTATACTCGTGTATTAAACATAGGTTAATGTTCCTCTAGCCAGAGACCCAGACGAATATAAATGCCACCTCTGCCAAGCAGGCCAAGCCCGTGACAGCTGGGCTGCATCATAAATAAGCCATATCCTTGGCAGAAACGCAGAATTAAACATCAAACTCTCAGCAGGCACTGAGACATCCCTTTGTAGACACGGCCTTGGTGCCCAGCACGGGGGCAATGACAGCACTGAGCAGAGGCAGCACTGACTGAACTTGACTCTGGGCTCCAACAGAATTCAAAGCCCTGGCTCCTCACCTCTCTGCCCTGGGAGCCCAACATCACACCACCAGGGACAAAAAGCCCTATTGTCAGCTTTGCAAATTGTCCTCCATCTGTCTCCCCTGTCTGCTGTTGGGGCTGAAGGTAAGCATACCACCAGGCCTGGACTGGACCAAGATCCACCCTCCCTGCTCGTTGAAGTGTCGATGGATGTGGGAACTCTGAAAAACTCCCCCAGAGAATTTTAAAGATTCCACTTGGGTTTCCATGGTAATTTTACAGAGCCGGCATTCAGTAAGTGTGCGTTAAACTGAATTTGTTGAAGAGGAAAGGAAACCAGATGTTCCCCTACCTGGACCACATCCTGCCAAGGGACAAGCTGGGAGTTGGAGGCAGGGCAATTCTGCCAGCCATGGGGTCAAGGTTGTTTGTTCTTAGGAATGGGGACTCAGCTCTGGACTTCTTCCCCATCTGTACCAGGAAAATGGGATTCTATAAGATGCCAGGGTGGCTGAGGTAAGAACCGAAGCTCAATTCTTAAAAACAACTCTCACTTCTGACCCACCCTGCTATGACCAGAACAGTCTGTACAGTGAGAGGATTTGCTCCTTGGCACTGGTGAAGCCCTTTCGGTGGAAATACTCTGATTACCCTTTATGCATCATCATCCCTTCCAACTGGATGGTCCTCAAGCTTCAGCTTTATTGAAAAATGTCTTAGCCCAGATCAGAATTTAACAGGCGAAACTGCTGAATGAGAGCAAAAAGTGAAAAGTCACCAGCCCCAACAGGGAATCAATAACATACAAGTCAATAAGCACATAAGAAGACAAGCCATGGAAGCTCTTGGCCAGGGGAGGGGGGGGGTGGTAATGGCGGGAAGCATGGGAAAGTGGTTTACATTTTGTAATCCAGGTAGAGTATACTCGTGTATTAAACATAGGTTAATGTTCCTCTAGCCAGAGACCCAGACGAATATAAATGCCACCTCTGCCAAGCAGGCCAAGCCCGTGACAGCTGGGCTGCATCATAAATAAGCCATATCCTTGGCAGAAACGCAGAATTAAACATCAATTCCAAGGTGGCCTGCCCTTTGACCCCCTCAGGCTCACCAGACTCATCCACAAAAACCTTGCTCAAGGCCAAAGCTGCTTGGTGGCTTCCACAGACCCACTCTCCCTCCATTTGCGAAAACTGCCACTCGTCAGCTTTGTTAAAACTACCGACTGTCATTTTGTCAATAGGCAGCCCATTTCTGAGGTCGGGTCGATTCCAGAACAAAGTTTTGAGTGACAACATTACCCATGGAGGGGCTCCAGGAGCTGTGACTTTTGCATCCCCCTCATGTTAATGACAAACAAGTTCTCCATGATGGATATACCTGCAATTAATATTGAAGGGACAGTTAATGATTTCAAGGCACCGCTATACAGGCCTCATATTTCAAATGTAAAAACTCTCCTTTCAAAGTAGGATTCGCTTTCAAAGCCTAGAAATGAATGCTAACATATTAGGCAAAGGAAGTTTTTTTTTTAACACCTCAGAAAAATAAAGCAAAGAAAATTAATATCAAGGACACGATGCTAAGTTGAGACTATCCCATATCCTTAAAACACTCATAGCGAGGCTCTGTACCAGAGGCCTGTGCTGTCACTCCTTGTTTCAAAGGATTTAAGATCCTCAGATCATGGGTTCCACACTGCACAGTATATACACCATTCTGAAGAGCATACCTGTTCCCAAGCAGGCCTTCTGTGCATGTGTGAATCCATTCTCTCTCTCTTTTTAGTCCACTGGAGATTATAAATATAAGTTCATGAACCTACATGACTCTCCTTTCAGGCAGACATATACACACAGCTATTAATATATTTCTTCTAAAGGAAAATTAGAAACTTACAAAGCAAAAAAAAAAAAAAAGCATTTAATATCTGAATCATAAAATCAATTTGGCTTCTGAATCTGGGGAAATTGCTTTCCAAATATAGTGACTTTTTTCCCTCAGGCAGAAAAGAATCATTTCTGGCCCCAACAGTCAGACTAACTGTGAGTGGTAACCAAATGAAACACTAATTCCAAGCGAAATGAACAAGAACCAGCATAAAGGAAAAATGGTATTGCAAAAAGACATTGGGGATAGGCAAAGAGTTATGGTCCTGTCTCACCAAGGAAAAAAAGAGAGAGAGAGGAAAAGACAGAGAGAGAGAAATGAAATAAACATTTAGGTAATAAAATGATAAAAATTAAAATAACAATGGCAGACCATTGCCAACCGCTAACCTGTCTTGTCTAGCTAGGAGAATAAGGAGCCGATTCTCCAAAGAAGACATGTAGAGGCTAACAGACATATGAAAAGATGTTCAGCATCACCTATTATTAGTGAAATGCAAATCAAAACCACAATGGGATATCATCTCATGCCAGTCAGAATGGCCATCATCAAAGAGACTACAGACAATAAATGCTGAAATGGTGTGGAGAAAAAGGAACCCTCTTACACTGCTGGTAGGAATGTAAACTGGTACAGCCACTATGGAAAACAGTGTGGCGATTCCTTGAAAAAAAAAAAAAAAAACTGGGGATAGACCTTCCATATGACCCAGCAATCCTACTGCTGGGCATATATCCTGAGGGAACCAGTATTGAGACACATGTACCCCAATGTTCACTGCAGCACTATTTACAATAGTTAGGACATGGAAGCAACCTAGATGTCCACTGGCGGATGAATGGATAAGGACGTTGTGGTACATTTACGCAACAGAATATTATTTGGCTCTAAAAAGGAATTTAACTTGAGTCAGTTCTAATGAGATGGATGAACTTGCAGCTTACTATACATAGTGAAGTGAGTCAGAAAAAGAAAGACAAATTCTGTATATTAACACATACATATGGAATTTAGAAAGATGGTACTGACAATCCTATATGCTGGGCAGCAAGGGAAACAAAGATGTGAAGAACAGACTTTGGATTCTGTGGGGGAAGGCGACAGTAGGATGATACCCGAAAGTAGCACTGAAACAAGTGCATTACCATTGCGAAACAGACGGCCAGTGCAAGTTTGATACAGGAAGCAGGACCCCCAAAGCCAATGCTCTTGGACAACTCAAGAGCAGGGAGGGCAGCAGGAGGGGGGTTCAGGATGAGGGGGCACATGTATACCCATGGCTGATACATGTTGGTGTATGGCAAAAGCCATTGTCATATTGTAAAGTAATTATCCTTCAATTAATATAAATTAATTAACTTAAATACCCCAGCCCCAGACTTCCTCCATTAACTCCTCCTGGCCACAAGGGGCACTGTGACGATAGATAAGAAGTTTCTCCTTGTTCATAAAGCACATAGCTTAGAGTCCATGGCTGCCCTGTTAGGCCCTGCCTGCTGTTTGTATTGTCTGCGTGGACCTACTCTCACAGGTCTTCTTTGGGACCAGGGCCCCATGCCGTCTGCAGCAATGGGGGCAGAGAAAGCAGGCCTAGACCTCTGAGGCACAGGGTAAGATCAGTACACTAAATGTGCCACCCACATTATTCTATAAACACAAAAAGTTTCCCTTGCCAACTTTCTCTAGCTAGCTTTGTCAGGCCCGAGGAAGTTAAAGAGAACCCAAACCCAACGATTCTACCAGGGCTGTGGCACCTGGTAATTTAGCCACCATTTACTGCAGTGCTGATCACTCCTGATTGCAAATCCCACAACACAAAGCAACCACTGTTAGTAACAACCTCTCATTTGTGCAAAGACCTCTGGGTCTCCCAGAGTTATGCTTACAGTAAATTGCCTCCACCCGTCCACCCCAGCCAGACATATGAGTCCGACAAGAGACTCTCAAGCTCTATTATCACCAATTAAAAAACAAGTTAAGAGAGAATGTAAACCAAGATAGATTATGTAATCAGGCTCTAATAAGATTTAAGCAATTAGAGAATAAATCTGGGTTCACTTTCTTTTTGTTTTGATTAGTACCTAAAGAGCTGCTGGGAAATTTCTGTGTGCCCTTCACCGTCCACTCGCCTTTCTTCCTGACCCTCAGACCTTGCCTGGGGCCTGGGGAAGCCAGGATAGGGTTGCTAGTGGACTGAAGCCAAAGAACGGCTTTAGACAGATTGGTGGGTAGCAGGCAGAGAGTCTCAAGGGCAGTTAAATGAGCTACAAAGTTCTGAAGCCTCCCAAATTTATACAGGAAAAAAATTTGGACAACTCAAGAGCAGGGAGGCAGCAGGAGGGTTCAGGATGAGGGGCACATGTATACCCATGGCTGATACATGTTGGTGTATGGCAAAAGCCATTGTCATATTGTAAAGTAATTATCCTTCAATTAATATAAATTAATTAACTTAAATACCCCAGCCCCAGACTTCCTCCATTAACTCCTCCTGGCCACAAGGGGCACTGTGACGATAGATAAGAAGTTTCTCCTTGTTCATAAAGCACATAGCTTAGAGTCCATGGCTGCCCTGTTAGGCCCTGCCTGCTGTTTGTATTGTCTGCGTGGACCTACTCTCACAGGTCTTCTTTGGGACCAGGGCCCCATGCCGTCTGCAGCAATGGGGGCAGAGAAAGCAGGCCTAGACCTCTGAGGCACAGGGTAAGATCAGTACACTAAATGTGCCACCCACATTATTCTATAAACACAAAAAGTTTCCCTTGCCAACTTTCTCTAGCTAGCTTTGTCAGGCCCGAGGAAGTTAAAGAGAACCCAAACCCAACGATTCTACCAGGGCTGTGGCACCTGGTAATTTAGCCACCATTTACTGCAGTGCTGATCACTCCTGATTGCAAATCCCACAACACAAAGCAACCACTGTTAGTAACAACCTCTCATTTGTGCAAAGACCTCTGGGTCTCCCAGAGTTATGCTTACAGTAAATTGCCTCCACCCGTCCACCCCAGCCAGACATATGAGTCCGACAAGAGACTCTCAAGCTCTATTATCACCAATTAAAAAACAAGTTAAGAGAGAATGTAAACCAAGATAGATTATGTAATCAGGCTCTAATAAGATTTAAGCAATTAGAGAATAAATCTGGGTTCACTTTCTTTTTGTTTTGATTAGTACCTAAAGAGCTGCTGGGAAATTTCTGTGTGCCCTTCACCGTCCACTCGCCTTTCTTCCTGACCCTCAGACCTTGCCTGGGGCCTGGGGAAGCCAGGATAGGGTTGCTAGTGGACTGAAGCCAAAGAACGGCTTTAGACAGATTGGTGGGTAGCAGGCAGAGAGTCTCAAGGGCAGTTAAATGGCTAAGCTACAAAGTTCTGAGCCTCTAAATCCTCCCTTCTGTCCTCTGTCCCTGCAAAGTCTCAAGGAGCAACTTACGCATAGACCAGAGGGGATAATAGCTAACTGAGGATTTGCATCCCCTCCTGCCATGAGCCTCTCGGATTGCTGAACAGATCACGAGGTGGAGAGAGATTCTGCTCTGAGCTGAAGGCAACAGTGTCAGCCCCAAGAGCTACTCCTTAAATACAGACACACCAAAGGTCATGACCCTTCTGGACCTTCTGAAGTGGGAGCAAAAGCCTCCAGCCCTGCCTACCTAGCCACGTCAGGGAGGAAGCACGGGGAGATTTGAAACAATGGGGTAAGAGGTTTTCAAAGTCAGAGATGAAAATGTAAACTTAGAGGTCATGGTTGAGAGCAGATACATGAGACTGTGAGAACAGACCCCCAGGTTTTACAGGGCTAACACAGTGGGTCCCAGGGCCGGGCCTCCAGGCAAGAGGAGACTGTGGACAGAGGTGGAGGAACCTCTTCAGGGGCACGCTGCTTATGAGGAGAAGTGGGTCCAGGGAACTGACCTTGATCAGTCAGCAGTGCCTGACAGAGGCCATAGGCTGGACTCCAGGCTCCTCAAGGCAGGCAATGATGCTTGAACTTGAGAGGACGTGGAGGTGGAGACAAACGGGAAGCCAGAAGGCATGGAGTCAGGCGTAAGTGTTCTTTCCTAGAGGGATTCACAAGGCGTGGACTCGTGAGTGACCAAGCCCTGCTCTGAGACCAGCCTGTGGGTTCCTAGCCAGTGCTGCCACCAACCTCTTCTTTTCTGTGAGTGATAAAATGTGCCCCTGGTGGGGTAGACACAGCCCCGAGGGCACACAGGGTGGCATCCCAGTGAAGACTAAAGATTTTGTGCCCTTCACCGTCCACTCGCCTTTCTTCCTGACCCTCAGACCTTGCCTGGGGCCTGGGGAAGCCAGGATAGGGTTGCTAGTGGACTGAAGCCAAAGAACGGCTTTAGACAGATTGGTGGGTAGCAGGCAGAGAGTCTCAAGGGCAGTTAAATGGCTAAGCTACAAAGTTCTGAGCCTCTAAATCCTCCCTTCTGTCCTCTGTCCCTGCAAAGTCTCAAGGAGCAACTTACGCATAGACCAGAGGGGATAATAGCTAACTGAGGATTTGCATCCCCTCCTGCCATGAGCCTCTCGGATTGCTGAACAGATCACGAGGTGGAGAGAGATTCTGCTCTGAGCTGAAGGCAACAGTGTCAGCCCCAAGAGCTACTCCTTAAATACAGACACACCAAAGGTCATGACCCTTCTGGACCTTCTGAAGTGGGAGCAAAAGCCTCCAGCCCTGCCTACCTAGCCACGTCAGGGAGGAAGCACGGGGAGATTTGAAACAATGGGGTAAGAGGTTTTCAAAGTCAGAGATGAAAATGTAAACTTAGAGGTCATGGTTGAGAGCAGATACATGAGACTGTGAGAACAGACCCCCAGGTTTTACAGGGCTAACACAGTGGGTCCCAGGGCCGGGCCTCCAGGCAAGAGGAGACTGTGGACAGAGGTGGAGGAACCTCTTCAGGGGCACGCTGCTTATGAGGAGAAGTGGGTCCAGGGAACTGACCTTGATCAGTCAGCAGTGCCTGACAGAGGCCATAGGCTGGACTCCAGGCTCCTCAAGGCAGGCAATGATGCTTGAACTTGAGAGGACGTGGAGGTGGAGACAAACGGGAAGCCAGAAGGCATGGAGTCAGGCGTAAGTGTTCTTTCCTAGAGGGATTCACAAGGCGTGGACTCGTGAGTGACCAAGCCCTGCTCTGAGACCAGCCTGTGGGTTCCTAGCCAGTGCTGCCACCAACCTCTTCTTTTCTGTGAGTGATAAAATGTGCCCCTGGTGGGGTAGACACAGCCCCGAGGGCACACAGGGTGGCATCCCAGTGAAGACTAGATTCTAGTTCCCATTTGCTCCCTCAGCTGAACACCTCAGAGCAGTGCACAGGCTGCTCAAGCATCCAGCTATTAAGTGAATACCAGTCACAGGCTAAAAGCCAGGCCCACCCAGGGGATACTGATCCCTAACATCCATATCGTGCCCCTTCCAGAGCCTCCCACCCATCTCCTGTGGAGGGATAAAGCAAAGGTCACTGGCCTATTGAGCTGATGAGGGGACAACGCTGAGAACCATCCTTACAGGGTGTATCTGGCCGTCTAGCTCTTCCATCCCAAGGTCCCTGCCATCCTTCCCAGGTCTGTCGCAAGGCAGAAGTGTCAAAAATAAAAGCATCCCATCATCACTGAGTCACCCTGAGCCTTAGAAATGACTTGAGTAGGATTTAGGGGAGAAACACTTAAGCCTGGTATTATAACAGCTCAAGAAACACGGTGAAAATCTCATAACAACGTTTATTTAATCCGCCTCCTTCTTAAGGTAAATGTACTCTGCCGAGGGGAATAGGTCACAAAATCCTCTTCTCTCTGGGGGTTCCCAGTCCAGGTCTGCCAGGATTCACCCCACCATGGCTTGAGCTGACTGAAGATTATAGGGAGGAGTGGGAGGAGGGGCTGGGGGTGGAAGTGGAGATGGACTCCTGTTTTGAGCCAAGAAGCAAGTTGAAGGTTGGTGCACTTTTGAGAAAGCAGTGCCAGGAGGGAAGAGTGCTGGCAAGACAACAGGACCCAGAGGGACCCCAAGAAATCCTTTCTGATAGGTGTCTGACCTACT
The DNA here is from genome assembly GCA_022376925.1 of Tragulus kanchil. Classification (NCBI taxonomy): domain Eukaryota; kingdom Metazoa; phylum Chordata; class Mammalia; order Artiodactyla; family Tragulidae; genus Tragulus; species Tragulus kanchil. The sequence goes on along the minus strand of JAIOJX010000029.1, from coordinate 45,612,430 downwards.
TAATACCTAAAAAATCCAGGGCATGAGCTTGCTCCCCCAATTAATTATTCATAAAAGCCTAAAGCAGCGGAAGTTAAAATGGTTATGGCCAGTGCTTTCTTGGGGAATCACTGCACCATTTCTGGGCCCCTTCCTTGCTGATGCCTTCTCTGAGGAGGTCTGAGGTTTCATGAAGTGGAAGGAGATTTCCTAACACAGGCTTTACCTCCCATCACAGCCTGGGCTCCCGACGCATAGCTGCAGAATGGGTGAGAGCTGGTCGTGAGCAGAAGCACACAGGCACGTGAGTGTGGCCTTGATTCTCCAGAACCGAATCAACGCCCATGAGTAAAGAGAGTCTAGGACAGAAGCAAGCACCCCAGGTCCAGGAGCAGCTAAGGAGCCTGGCCGCCTCCCTGTCCCAGACTCCTAGAATGCCAACTGGCCTTTGTGGTTCTTCTGCTAAATCAGCCCCAAGGACTTGGGCCCAGGGCCTGGCACTCAGTGTGCCTCAGCAATGGTCACCTTGCTGTTAGTCTCTGGAACCCCGCCCTCCATAGCCACAGGACCAAGGCAGGAGGCACATTATGCCCCTGCTGGCCCTCATGATCATGTACCTACGTGTCTCAGCCAAGCTCAGAAGACCATGGCCCTGAGAATCCATCCACCATCCTTTCTCTACCCACAGAGGAGCCCCTCCACCAGATCCCCGCTGACCATGCTCTACTTTCACTATAACTGTTTGGATGTCTTCACCCTCCCTGTTCCGATTCCTCATTGACCAAGACTCTCCCATCCTTCACCACCTATGCGCACCCGCTTCTATCTGAAACTTTCTTAGCCTTTCCCTAGCCTTCGGAGTCCCCACTTCCTTGGAGAGGCCACCTGTCACTCCCATCTGTCCCAGAGTTCTCACCCCAAAGCACTCTCTCTCGGATTCCAAGACGGCCCCGAGACTTTTCCAGGCCCTCCAGCCTAAGGACAACACACGCTGGAAGCCTCCCCTGTCACAGAAGGCGGCGCGGGTTCATCAAAGCCAATACACAGTGTATTTCCATTTGTCATTCTAGAGGCCTATTTACCAGCTTCCCACTTTGTAAATACATCCCTCTGGGAGTTAGAACTGCTTATTCTGGTTATCTAAGGAAACTGTGAAATACGGGTAGTGTTCAGTGCAACAGTCATCCAATCTGGCTTTGGAGTGCCCTGTATCATAGAAATTAAATGTTTTCTACATGTCACCATAATGAACAGCTGAGGTGGCCATGGCCGATCATTAGAGAGACAGAGACTTCCACATTCTGTGGGGCAGCTGCCGAATGGGTGAGAGCTGGTCGTGAGCAGAAGCACACAGGCACGTGAGTGTGGCCTTGATTCTCCAGAACCGAATCAACGCCCATGAGTAAAGAGAGTCTAGGACAGAAGCAAGCACCCCAGGTCCAGGAGCAGCTAAGGAGCCTGGCCGCCTCCTGTCCCAGACTCCTAGAATGCCAACTGGCCTTTGTGGTTCTTCTGCTAAATCAGCCCCAAGGACTTGGGCCCAGGGCCTGGCACTCAGTGTGCCTCAGCAATGGTCACCTTGCTGTTAGTCTCTGGAACCCCGCCCTCCATAGCCACAGGACCAAGGCAGGAGGCACATTATGCCCCTGCTGGCCCTCATGATCATGTACCTACGTGTCTCAGCCAAGCTCAGAAGACCATGGCCCTGAGAATCCATCCACCATCCTTTCTCTACCCACAGAGGAGCCCCTCCACCAGATCCCCGCTGACCATGCTCTACTTTCACTATAACTGTTTGGATGTCTTCACCCTCCCTGTTCCGATTCCTCATTGACCAAGACTCTCCCATCCTTCACCACCTATGCGCACCCGCTTCTATCTGAAACTTTCTTAGCCTTTCCCTAGCCTTCGGAGTCCCCACTTCCTTGGAGAGGCCACCTGTCACTCCCATCTGTCCCAGAGTTCTCACCCCAAAGCACTCTCTCTCGGATTCCAAGACGGCCCCGAGACTTTTCCAGGCCCTCCAGCCTAAGGACAACACACGCTGGAAGCCTCCCCTGTCACAGAAGGCGGCGCGGGTTCATCAAAGCCAATACACAGTGTATTTCCATTTGTCATTCTAGAGGCCTATTTACCAGCTTCCCACTTTGTAAATACATCCCTCTGGGAGTTAGAACTGCTTATTCTGGTTATCTAAGGAAACTGTGAAATACGGGTAGTGTTCAGTGCAACAGTCATCCAATCTGGCTTTGGAGTGCCCTGTATCATAGAAATTAAATGTTTTCTACATGTCACCATAATGAACAGCTGAGGTGGCCATGGCCGATCATTAGAGAGACAGAGACTTCCACATTCTGTGGGGCAGCTGCCGAGAGAGGCACCAAGGAACGCCAATGGCAAATGGAAGAGGAGGGCGCAAGGATAATCATCAACAATCTGGAATTATTGACTGACTGAGAGGTGTTGGGCAAAATAGACTGCACCTAGAATAAATAGTTGCCAAAGGCTTTGGGGAGATGCCATGGCCATTTCTTCTTTCTCTGCCCAAAACTGTCTGAGAGAGGGACACAGACCAACTGTTTCTGCAGAAAGCTGTCTGGAGTCCCAGGTGGGCTTTGGAAGCTTCATCTCACAGTCTGAATGGTTAGTCGCTAATGGAGTCAGACAACACAATGGTGGGAGGGCTTTCCTGGTGGTCCAGTGGATAAGGACACCGCCTTGCAGTGCAAGGACGCCGGTTCAATCCCTGGCCTGGGAAGATCCCACGTGCCGCGGAGCGGCTGGACCAATGTGTCCAATTACCGAGACGGAGCTCTGGAGCGCACGCGCCCAGAGCTGGTGCTCTGCGACAACAGAGGCCACCGAGATAGGAGGCCCACAGGAGCCAAAGAACAAAGATGGATGAAAATAGATAAATGAAAGACCAATAGAAGTGACCCGCCTGGCCCTCTCCCTCTTCAACCACCCCCACAAAAAAAAACCATGGTGGATCAGCCACATCTCAGTTGCTAATGAGGCGGGGGCTCCGGGGGGCAAAGGCTTCCCAGCCCTGGCAGTCACCCTGAGCACCTCACCCTCCCAGGCACACCCTTGAGACCAGCCCCCTGAGATGCTAAGCCAGGGAGAAGCCCACAGTGGTCCCCGAGAGGACAACAAAGAAGACAGACTGACAAAGAAGTCCCAGGGCTTGTGTTGGCTCAACCTGCTAAAAATACTCTATCAGAACACGGTCTTTGGATGAGGGTCTCATTGGGGTGGAATATTAGAAAAAGTAGGAGTGTCTCCAGCTTCATAGGACAAAGTTCTCACCTTACGGCTAACCCCCGGGGCCAGACTCCTGGGACCACAAGAGGGCAGCAAAGGAAAGAATCCCCTGGCCAGTTTCCCCAGTAACCTCCCCACCACATTCCTCCTGCGCAAAATTGAGTCACCATAATGAACAGCTGAGGTGGCCATGGCCGATCATTAGAGACAGAGACTTCCACATTCTGTGGGGCAGCTGCCGAGAGAGGCACCAAGGAACGCCAATGGCAAATGGAAGAGGAGGGCGCAAGGATAATCATCAACAATCTGGAATTATTGACTGACTGAGAGGTGTTGGGCAAAATAGACTGCACCTAGAATAAATAGTTGCCAAAGGCTTTGGGGAGATGCCATGGCCATTTCTTCTTTCTCTGCCCAAAACTGTCTGAGAGAGGGACACAGACCAACTGTTTCTGCAGAAAGCTGTCTGGAGTCCCAGGTGGGCTTTGGAAGCTTCATCTCACAGTCTGAATGGTTAGTCGCTAATGGAGTCAGACAACACAATGGTGGGAGGGCTTTCCTGGTGGTCCAGTGGATAAGGACACCGCCTTGCAGTGCAAGGACGCCGGTTCAATCCCTGGCCTGGGAAGATCCCACGTGCCGCGGAGCGGCTGGACCAATGTGTCCAATTACCGAGACGGAGCTCTGGAGCGCACGCGCCCAGAGCTGGTGCTCTGCGACAACAGAGGCCACCGAGATAGGAGGCCCACAGGAGCCAAAGAACAAAGATGGATGAAAATAGATAAATGAAAGACCAATAGAAGTGACCCGCCTGGCCCTCTCCCTCTTCAACCACCCCCACAAAAAAAAACCATGGTGGATCAGCCACATCTCAGTTGCTAATGAGGCGGGGGCTCCGGGGGGCAAAGGCTTCCCAGCCCTGGCAGTCACCCTGAGCACCTCACCCTCCCAGGCACACCCTTGAGACCAGCCCCCTGAGATGCTAAGCCAGGGAGAAGCCCACAGTGGTCCCCGAGAGGACAACAAAGAAGACAGACTGACAAAGAAGTCCCAGGGCTTGTGTTGGCTCAACCTGCTAAAAATACTCTATCAGAACACGGTCTTTGGATGAGGGTCTCATTGGGGTGGAATATTAGAAAAAGTAGGAGTGTCTCCAGCTTCATAGGACAAAGTTCTCACCTTACGGCTAACCCCCGGGGCCAGACTCCTGGGACCACAAGAGGGCAGCAAAGGAAAGAATCCCCTGGCCAGTTTCCCCAGTAACCTCCCCACCACATTCCTCCTCTGCTCACAGTCTTTCTTTCCAGAATTAGTGGCAAATATCTGAGATGCAGCATTGGGAAAGTCCTCTTGCTTGTGTAATTGTGACTGTTCGTCATGGTACAGGGGTGCTGGGTGATGGAGGGGTCTGAGGGGAAGCGTTGCCAACACGGATCCCCAGAATTCCACCATAGCCTGCTACCAGCCACTGGGCTTCTAATTAGGTCAAGTGTCTGGTTATTTTCTGGCTCCAAGCCGCACACTTCCTTTGTGTGAATGTGAGCTTTTAAGAAAGAGGGGTTTAAAAAAAAAGACCTTGCTCTATTTCTCATACTATTATAATTCCATGATGGTCACTATGAAATAAGCCCTTTAAAGGCAAAAAGCACCACAATGAACCAGCATTCTTTATAAAATCAGAAAAAGGAAATCTGCACAAAGAGAAGGCCTTCTTTGCAATTATTCTAGGACTGGAAATACTTGCGTGCATTATTCACAATGCAGCCAAAACATGGTGACTGTGTTCTCAGTCCCACAAACTGAAGAGGCAGCCCTCCTCTTGGGTTCCTGCTCAGCGCCCCACAAATAAGGCCAGAGATCTGGAGGTCCCACAGGAGGTTTCTAACAAGGAAACTAGACCCTGCCAGGAGCCTGAAGGACCAAGGGTGGATATGTGGCACCTGCAGACATGGTCACTTCTCGTAGTGACTGACCAGTCTCCAGCACTGGGACATTTTCTCCGGACTCCTCTGAAATAAGGGATCCAAGAATTTCCCCTCAGACAACTCATACTGCCAGGCTCCCCTATCAGACTGGCCACCCAGTGAGTTGGGGAAGATCTGAAGACAGGAGGCAGCTGAGTTAAGCCAAGGGGTGACGCCCACCAGACGTTGACATGGGGGCTGGAAACCTGGAGTCTAGCCAGCTCTGTTACCCAATGACTATTTGACTCTGGGCTTATTCTCTCCTCAGGGCCTTTGCTTCTATCTCTGTAGTGTCTGTGTATGTGTGTGTGTAAACGAAGGGGAAGGTCTGGACCAGACAGTCTATGACCATAACTGACCAACCTCTCCACAACCTAAACAGCATCAGGCAGTGGGCGGTGTCCGTTGAGCACACAAATACAGTGAAATACAGTAAAACCCAATGGTTTGAACTGTGATCTTTGGGTTCAAACAAACCTGGGTTCAAAAGCAAATTACTCCCCTTAACTTCTCTAAGCTGAAGACTGCCTCTCTGTAAAATGGGGTGAGAACGGAGAATTTGATAAGATGATGTCTGTGAAGTGTTGGCACGGGGGCAGCACAGAATGAGTTCTCTGGGAGCAGTCACAGAGTCGAGAGGGAAATCCCTCCATGTGCCCGCATGACCCTCAGGATACCCCAGCCCCACCGGGTGCTGCCAACAGAGACGGTGATGTATTCATAGCACACAAAGTATCAGAAATAGACAGAGGCACTAGATTCACAATTCAATCACCCAATCCTGGCCAGAGAACAAACCAGAATAATCTCACAGAGTCTACTCATAATTATGTAATAAATTAATGAAGAAATAAATATAAACTATTAATCTTCTATCCTAGTTACAATGAATTTTATTAGAAGAAATAACCTCCTCAAAATAGAATGGATAATGGTTAAAATTTTCACACAGTACAGTTTGTTAGAACTATATATATATATATACACACACACACCAAATTGTCTTGGTAAAATTTAGGTCTGCAAATATTTGTCCAGGAAAATTGGATTTGATAGAAGTAATGGTCACAAAAGGAAATTCATAATGTCAGAAGTTATAATGGATACAATTTGATAAATGTATTAAATTCTTCTTGCAAAATTTACACAAAACAAAATTAAATTTTTGAAAATAATTTTAGTAAAATTAAAATAAAGGTATTAGAAACAGGTTTACTAGGCAGCTAGGAAACTGAGCAAGGGATTAAACTGGCTCAATGGAACTCACTTCAGAGAAGTCATTACCTCTGAATTTATAAAGACACCGTCAAAACAACCCTGTGATTGGGCAAGTCCCCACTCTGGGGGTACAATCCCACTAGAGGGCAGTATCCTGCACACATGGAGACGGTATGGCTGATTCTGCTCTCCACAGCCTACCCTTTAAGATGGCCATGACCGGCACCGTCCGCTTTTCCAGCCACCTCTCCCACCTTCTCCTCACCCTCCAGTCAAGCCAGAAGACTTCTCCGGCCTGGGTTCCTTCCCTTCCACCCTCCCTTCTTCGTGGCAGGTACTCCCACGCCCCACATCTGACCTTTCCTTCGAGACGCAGGCCCAGCTCCTCCCCATTGCCTCCCAGGTAGTCTTCATGCCTTGCCCCTCCGCATACTTCTGCGCTGAAGTCATCAATGACCTCTATGTTGCCAAACCCAACAGAAACTCTCAGACTGTCTTCCCTGCCTACTACGCTCTCCTTCTGATAACCAATTCTCCCAAGTTTCCATAGTTTCCTGGGCAATGCAGCTCCTTTGGGTCGAGGGAAATTCCTTGAAAGGATGTAGCCATGACCCATTATCCACCTATACCCAGGCCAGCTGGGGGAGTGAGGGCCTTTGTCCTGACAGAGGAGCTGAGTATTGTTCACCATGTGCCTCAAACTCAGAAGGTCTAGAACCAAATTCATCTCGTCTTGACCATTCTGCTTCCAAATTATTCCTGACTGTCACTTCCTTAGTTTAAGTTCTCCTCACTTCCTAAAGTGCCAGCCTCCTTGGTCTGCTTGATCAACTGCAGTTCATCCTTCACACAGTCATGAGTGACTAGCTTTTAAAAGACAGATCCAATTATGTCATCCAATCCAGGAAGGAAGGAAGGAACAGAGTGAGGGGTGGAGGGAAGGAAGGAAGAATAATGATGTTAGAAGAACCCATAACATTATGGACTGGATCTTCTCATTCCTTAGCATACATGGTTGAGGGTGGTCAAATGGAGCACGGCTTCTTAGGCAGCTAGCTCTTGAGTCATAAACCCAAATAGTTCTCCTTACTTTATCCACACTCCCCCATAGATAAGATTTAATGCATTCAGCGTTACCTCCAAGTGCATACATAATTGGTAAAGTATTGGAATAGGAATGCTAGTAGAATTCATAAGCTAATAAGGTGTTAAGCTCATGCCACCAATGCTAAGGAAAATATGGCTAATCGCCCTCAGGAACAGAGCAGAACTGATTAGCCAGCTCTCCTTGAGAGCCTACATTATTCCACAAATGCAGCCAGAGAAGGAAAGTCACAGAAAGGAAGAGGACACTGCACCTGGGCGGTGTGACTTCTCCGGCCTGGGTTCCTTCCCTTCCACCCTCCCTTCTTCGTGGCAGGTACTCCCACGCCCCACATCTGACCTTTCCTTCGAGACGCAGGCCCAGCTCCTCCCCATTGCCTCCCAGGTAGTCTTCATGCCTTGCCCCTCCGCATACTTCTGCGCTGAAGTCATCAATGACCTCTATGTTGCCAAACCCAACAGAAACTCTCAGACTGTCTTCCCTGCCTACTACGCTCTCCTTCTGATAACCAATTCTCCCAAGTTTCCATAGTTTCCTGGGCAATGCAGCTCCTTTGGGTCGAGGGAAATTCCTTGAAAGGATGTAGCCATGACCCATTATCCACCTATACCCAGGCCAGCTGGGGGAGTGAGGGCCTTTGTCCTGACAGAGGAGCTGAGTATTGTTCACCATGTGCCTCAAACTCAGAAGGTCTAGAACCAAATTCATCTCGTCTTGACCATTCTGCTTCCAAATTATTCCTGACTGTCACTTCCTTAGTTTAAGTTCTCCTCACTTCCTAAAGTGCCAGCCTCCTTGGTCTGCTTGATCAACTGCAGTTCATCCTTCACACAGTCATGAGTGACTAGCTTTTAAAAGACAGATCCAATTATGTCATCCAATCCAGGAAGGAAGGAAGGAACAGAGTGAGGGGTGGAGGGAAGGAAGGAAGAATAATGATGTTAGAAGAACCCATAACATTATGGACTGGATCTTCTCATTCCTTAGCATACATGGTTGAGGGTGGTCAAATGGAGCACGGCTTCTTAGGCAGCTAGCTCTTGAGTCATAAACCCAAATAGTTCTCCTTACTTTATCCACACTCCCCCATAGATAAGATTTAATGCATTCAGCGTTACCTCCAAGTGCATACATAATTGGTAAAGTATTGGAATAGGAATGCTAGTAGAATTCATAAGCTAATAAGGTGTTAAGCTCATGCCACCAATGCGAAGGAAAAATATGGCTAATCGCCCCTCAGGAACAGAGCAGAACTGATTAGCCAGCTCTCCTTGAGAGCCTACATTATTCCACAAATGCAGCCAGAGAAGGAAAGTCACAGAAAGGAAGAGGACACTGCACCTGGGCGGTGTGACCTGGAAGAACACTCCCAGACCCTCACCCTTCATATATCCCCAATTGTGCCATCAAGTTGTCACTGTATCTCCACTTTCAGGAATTTTTTTGTAATATTCAAGGCTTGGAGTCTGTTAAAATTTCCTGAAACTTGCCACAAACTCTGTGGTTTAAAGAACACAAATTTATTCTCTTAATAGTCTCAGAGATCAAAAAGAAGAATCCAGCCTACAGAGCTGAAATCAACGTGTCAGCAAGACCAGCTGCATCTGGAGGTTCCAGGCGAGAGTCAGTCTCCCTGCCAGCTTCCAGAGCCTGCCTGCAGTCCTCAGCCAGTGTCCCCTCCTCCACCTTCAAAGTCACTGGCATGGCTACTTCTCTTGTGTGTACTCTGGCGTCACACAGCCTTCTTTTTTTCTGCTTCTCCTGCTTCCCTCTTATCGGAGCCCTTTGATCATATCAAGTCCACCCAGCTTACCCACGATAATATCTTCTCATCTCAAAGGAAGGGGAAGTTTTAGTCATTTAGTCATGTCTGACTCTTTGGAACCCCATGGACTGTAGCCCACCAGGCTCCTCTGTCCATGGGATTCTCCAGGCAAGAATACAGGAGTGGGTTGTCATTTTCCTTCTCCAGGGGATCTTCCCAACCCAGGGATGAAACCTGGGTCTCCTGCATTGCAGGCACATTCTTCATCATCTGAGCCACCTCATCTCAATATCCCCCATCATATCTGCAAAATCCCCTTTACCACGTGAGATGTTACATTCATAGGTTCCAGGGCTTAGGACAAGGCCACTTTGGGAAGTCATCTTCAGTCTACCACATTCTCTAAGAAAGACATTTGCTAATGCCTGAGGCCAAACTTGCACTCTCTCAACTGTGATGCTTTCCTCTGAGCTACAGCCTGTGATGATTTGGTGACTCATTTCGACCCTCCACTGAGGGCAGCGGAGGCAGCCCTGCCCCTTGGGTGCAGGGCTTGCTCATGTGACTTACTCTGCCCAGCGGAAGGTTAGCAGAAGTCAGGTGCACAGAGGCCTTAAATATTCCACAAATGCAGCCAGAGAAGGAAAGTAACAGAAAGGAAGAGGACACTGCACCTGGGCGGTGTGACCTGGAAGAACACTCCCAGACCCTCACCCTTCATATATCCCCAATTGTGCCATCAAGTTGTCACTGTATCTCCACTTTCAGGAATTTTTTTGTAATATTCAAGGCTTGGAGTCTGTTAAAATTTCCTGAAACTTGCCACAAACTCTGTGGTTTAAAGAACACAAATTTATTCTCTTAATAGTCTCAGAGATCAAAAAGAAGAATCCAGCCTACAGAGCTGAAATCAACGTGTCAGCAAGACCAGCTGCATCTGGAGGTTCCAGGCGAGAGTCAGTCTCCCTGCCAGCTTCCAGAGCCTGCCTGCAGTCCTCAGCCAGTGTCCCCTCCTCCACCTTCAAAGTCACTGGCATGGCTACTTCTCTTGTGTGTACTCTGGCGTCACACAGCCTTCTTTTTCTCTGCTTCTCCTGCTTCCCTCTTATCGGAGCCCTTTGATCATATCAAGTCCACCCAGCTTACCCACGATAATATCTTCTCATCTCAAAGGAAGGGGAAGTTTTAGTCATTTAGTCATGTCTGACTCTTTGGAACCCCATGGACTGTAGCCCACCAGGCTCCTCTGTCCATGGGATTCTCCAGGCAAGAATACAGGAGTGGGTTGTCATTTTCCTTCTCCAGGGGATCTTCCCAACCCAGGGATGAAACCTGGGTCTCCTGCATTGCAGGCACATTCTTCATCATCTGAGCCACCTCATCTCAATATCCCCCATCATATCTGCAAAATCCCCTTTACCACGTGAGATGTTACATTCATAGGTTCCAGGGCTTAGGACAAGGCCACTTTGGGAAGTCATCTTCAGTCTACCACATTCTCTAAGAAAGACATTTGCTAATGCCTGAGGCCAAACTTGCACTCTCTCAACTGTGATGCTTTCCTCTGAGCTACAGCCTGTGATGATTTGGTGACTCATTTCGACCCTCCACTGAGGGCAGCGGAGGCAGCCCTGCCCCTTGGGTGCAGGGCTTGCTCATGTGACTTACTCTGCCCAGCGGAAGGTTAGCAGAAGTCAGGTGCACAGAGGCCTTAAATATGCAGATGTGGCTGAGGTTGGCTCATGGGCTCTGGTAATCCACTACGAGAAGAGCTCACTCTGGCTGGCTGCTGGAGCCTGGGTCCAGGGACAACATGCATGGAATAGACTGAACCCAACCTACACCCGAGTGCCCCCTGCCCCTGCTCTGCCATGTACTGCCAACCTGCTGAGCCACATTGAACTGGAAGATTCATGACTCCGAGAGCACCTGTCATTGCCAAGCACTCAGTTTGCTGGGAGGTTGTCATAAAGCATTTTTATGGCAGTAACTGACCAATATGCAGTCCCAATCTCCCGACTTTCCCTTTGCCGTAGGTCCTCATAGAGAATGTGTCGTCATAAAAATTGGGATCTGAAAATGCAATGAATAGGCTAACAAGGGCTTGGGGTGCCTGCCACCAGTGGGATTGTGAACACAAGAAAGAGCCCATCACCCACAGCCTGCACCAGTAACAGATGATGGCCATCAGACCTTGGGCATCAAAAGTCAGACTCACTGGGGCATCAAGCCCACAACTCATCCACCAAGAGAGTGAAAACATCCCACCATGTCCCACAGTGGGACACCCTTCAGTGCTGAGCTGTGACTGCAGGTCTTCTTTCCTGAAGACAGAGGCTGTCACCAGCTTCGCATCCTACCCCATCCCAGTTTACTATAAATATAATTCTTACTCCCTCTAAATATTCTAATAACCAAGAGCTGGTCCTGGGACAAGAGCAACACCATTGAATGTCTGTACACCTGCTAAATAAACCTTGGGAACCCTTGCTATCAACTCCACCAGCTGTTTAGATTCAAAAGTGGCCTTGAACTCAAAATCACAGCACACGAGTGCCCCTTGCATCAGACCCTTAGGCCCTCTCCTCCCTTCACCTTTGGGAAGTCATCTTCAGTCTACCACATTCTCTAAGAAAGACATTTGCTAATGCCTGAGGCCAAACTTGCACTCTCTCAACTGTGATGCTTTCCTCTGAGCTACAGCCTGTGATGATTTGGTGACTCATTTCGACCCTCCACTGAGGGCAGGAGGCAGCCCTGCCCCTTGGGTGCAGGGCTTGCTCATGTGACTTACTCTGCCCAGCGGAAGGTTAGCAGAAGTCAGGTGCACAGAGGCCTTAAATATGCAGATGTGGCTGAGGTTGGCTCATGGGCTCTGGTAATCCACTACGAGAAGAGCTCACTCTGGCTGGCTGCTGGAGCCTGGGTCCAGGGACAACATGCATGGAATAGACTGAACCCAACCTACACCCGAGTGCCCCCTGCCCCTGCTCTGCCATGTACTGCCAACCTGCTGAGCCACATTGAACTGGAAGATTCATGACTCCGAGAGCACCTGTCATTGCCAAGCACTCAGTTTGCTGGGAGGTTGTCATAAAGCATTTTTATGGCAGTAACTGACCAATATGCAGTCCCAATCTCCCGACTTTCCCTTTGCCGTAGGTCCTCATAGAGAATGTGTCGTCATAAAAATTGGGATCTGAAAATGCAATGAATAGGCTAACAAGGGCTTGGGGTGCCTGCCACCAGTGGGATTGTGAACACAAGAAAGAGCCCATCACCCACAGCCTGCACCAGTAACAGATGATGGCCATCAGACCTTGGGCATCAAAAGTCAGACTCACTGGGGCATCAAGCCCACAACTCATCCACCAAGAGAGTGAAAACATCCCACCATGTCCCACAGTGGGACACCCTTCAGTGCTGAGCTGTGACTGCAGGTCTTCTTTCCTGAAGACAGAGGCTGTCACCAGCTTAGCATACCTACCCCATCCCAGTTTACTATAAATATAATTCTTACTCCCTCTAAATATTCTAATAACCAAGAGCTGGTCCTGGGACAAGAGCAACACCATTGAATGTCTGTACACCTGCTAAATAAACCTTGGGAACCCTTGCTATCAACTCCACCAGCTGTTTAGATTCAAAAGTGGCCTTGAACTCAAAATCACAGCACACGAGTGCCCCTTGCATCAGACCCTTAGGCCCTCTCCTCCCCTTGCTCACCCGCCTCTCACATACACCCTCTAGACTGCCCCCCACAATCTGAGCACACCTCAAGTCCCTGACTAAACTGTGCTTCCGTTTTTCTACCTGATGGGTCTCTATTTGTTTCTTCAAAATCCAACCTCCACATCACTGCCCAAAGCAGCCCTCTCCACTGGTCACAGCATTCGTGCTTAACATGTCAACTGAGCTCTCAGCACTTTCAGGCCAGAGACTCCCTTGCACACCTCAGGAGGAGCAGCTCACCTGATAGGGGAAAAGCAGAAAGTAAGCTTATCTTTCTCACAGTTGTCTCCTTTAATCATCTCTTTGTTGCGCCCCTCTTCCCTAACCTCTGACAAATCTCACAGCCATTTGGTCGCTTTAATTCATCCTCTCCAGAAATATTGTTGAACACCTGCTAGGACCCACGCTGCAGTCACACATCAGTGAACAGAACCGACAGCAAAACACGACAAAAACAGCCTCAGTGACCTCAGAGGGGGACAGAGCCACAATTCACAGTAAAGCACAAAGCATCTTAGTAAGGAGCGAGCAGCCGAGAAAAGTGGAGGAAGAAAGGAGCAAGCTGAACAGACATCTAGGGTCAGGGCATTTGGGGCAGGAGGAGCAGATGCAAGGATCTAGGCACAGCAGGGTCCTATGTGGCAGGAATGGGTCGGGGGAGGGACGGCAGTGGAGAATGTGGCACAGAAGTGTCAGGAGTGGGGCTCAGGGAGAACCCCATAGACTGCTGTAGGACTATGGCTTTTAATCCCAGAGAAAGCAAAGCCCCTGGAGGAGTAAGAGCAGAGGAGGGACCTGATTGGACCCACATATTAATAGGTTCATTCCAGCTGCCGGTTAAAAAGAGATTACAGGGTAATAAGTAAATAGTTTCTTCTGTTGGGTTGACAGAAAATCCCAGTGTGATAACTAGACTCTCAATTCAGCCAGTTTAAAGGTTTCCCTTCTCCTAGCTCCAGCTGCCAGGGGAAAGAGGTCGCCAGGGCCTTCTCTGTATCCTACCTCCTCTTCGCCTCCCAACCCTGAGGATCTGGCTCTCCCAGGGTAATAAGTGGCCTTGAACTCAAAATCACAGCACACGAGTGCCCCTTGCATCAGACCCTTAGGCCCTCTCCTCCCCTTGCTCACCCGCCTCTCACATACACCCTCTAGACTGCCCCCCACAATCTGAGCACACCTCAAGTCCCTGACTAAACTGTGCTTCCGTTTTTCTACCTGATGGGTCTCTATTTGTTTCTTCAAAATCCAACCTCCACATCACTGCCCAAAGCAGCCCTCTCCACTGGTCACAGCATTCGTGCTTAACATGTCAACTGAGCTCTCAGCACTTTCAGGCCAGAGACTCCCTTGCACACCTCAGGAGGAGCAGCTCACCTGATAGGGGAAAAGCAGAAAGTAAGCTTATCTTTCTCACAGTTGTCTCCTTTAATCATCTCTTTGTTGCGCCCCTCTTCCCTAACCTCTGACAAATCTCACAGCCATTTGGTCGCTTTAATTCATCCTCTCCAGAAATATTGTTGAACACCTGCTAGGACCCACGCTGCAGTCACACATCAGTGAACAGAACCGACAGCAAAACACGACAAAAACAGCCTCAGTGACCTCAGAGGGGGACAGAGCCACAATTCACAGTAAAGCACAAAGCATCTTAGTAAGGAGCGAGCAGCCGAGAAAAGTGGAGGAAGAAAGGAGCAAGCTGAACAGACATCTAGGGTCAGGGCATTTGGGGCAGGAGGAGCAGATGCAAGGATCTAGGCACAGCAGGGTCCTATGTGGCAGGAATGGGTCGGGGGAGGGACGGCAGTGGAGAATGTGGCACAGAAGTGTCAGGAGTGGGGCTCAGGGAGAACCCCATAGACTGCTGTAGGACTATGGCTTTTAATCCCAGAGAAAGCAAAGCCCCTGGAGGAGTAAGAGCAGAGGAGGGACCTGATTGGACCCACATATTAATAGGTTCATTCCAGCTGCCGGTTAAAAAGAGATTACAGGGTAATAAGTAAATAGTTTCTTCTGTTGGGTTGACAGAAAATCCCAGTGTGATAACTAGACTCTCAATTCAGCCAGTTTAAAGGTTTCCCTTCTCCTAGCTCCAGCTGCCAGGGGAAAGAGGTCGCCAGGGCCTTCTCTGTATCCTACCTCCTCTTCGCCTCCCCCAACCCTGAGGATCTGGCTCTCCCGGATGGAGGTCAGAGCAGGGGAGTGTAGGTTAGAAGCCAAAAACATTGGGATATGATATGTTTCAATGCTTTGGCCACCTGATACAAAGAGATGACTCACTGGAAAAGACTCTGATGCTGGAACAAATAGAAGGCAGAAGGAGAAAGGACTACAGAGGACAAGATTGTTGGATGGCATCACCGACTCAGTGGACATGTGTTTGAGCAAGTTGCAGGAGATAGTGAAGGACAGGGAAGCCTGGAGATCCACACTCCATGGGGTTGCAAAGAGTCAGACACAACTGAGCAACTGAACTAAACTGATGATATGTCAGTGGTCCTGTCTGGATGAAGCAAGTCCTAAATGTTATGTCTTTTTCAGTGGGCATCCGCCCAACCCTGGCTGCTATTGCCTACCTCAGCAAGCAGTTTCTGGAAATCTGTGTGCTTAGGGCTCAGTTCATGCCTCCCAGACAGCACTCTTAGGTGGGGTCCTTCTCAGGTTTCTACACCTGTCTGAACCTCTTCTTCAGATGGGGGCCCCACCTGGCTCTTCAGATCTACAGAAAGTGTGCACAAAGACTCTCTAGCCCCCTGCCCACACAACTCCCCCTTTGACAAGACCTACACAGTGGCAAGAAGTATAACATAAGCTTCCTGTATGATTTTAAATTTTCTAGGAGCCACATTAAAAAAGTAAAAAGAGGGCTTCCCTGGTGGTCCAGTGGGCAAAAGACACCACCTTGCAGTGCAGGGGGCACAGATTCGATCCCTGGCCTGGGAAGATCCCACAGGCTGCAAAGAGGCTAGACCAATGTGTCCAACTACCGAGCGAGAGCTCTAGAGTGCATGCGCCCAGAGCCGGTGCTCTGCAGCCAGAGAGACCACTGCGATGGGAGGCCCACACAGGCCAAAGAACAAAGATAGATGAAAATAAATAAGTGAAAGACCAACAGAAGTGGCCAAAAAAAAAGTAAAAAGAAACAGATGACATTAAATACAGTGCACTTTATTTACTCTGGCTAAAATATCACCATTTCCACGTGTAATCAATATACAAATGTTTTAATGGGATATTTACACTCGTTTTTTTCATACTAAGTCTCTGGAGTCTAGTATGTACTTTATACTTACAGGGCCTCTCAGGGACTCCCCACATCCACCCTCAGAAGCTGTATCTGGCTGATGGCTACCCTGCTGGCCAGTGTAGGCTTACCCCCTGGTTTAGAGTGTGGGTACTTGTATTCTCCACCTCTGGGCCCTTCACTAGACTCAGAGAAAACAGGAAAAGGTGCACCAGTCTCTCCTTACTGAGCTAATTCAGCATCAACATCAGTTTGTGGAGCCTAGGGGCCCTGGCCTCAGGGAGGGCTCAGGACCTGGGGGGAGGAGGGCTGGGCTGCCTGAGCCTTTACAAAGCTCAGTGTGTGAGTCAGCACAGACCTCAGACAGACACCCAAGACTCTAGTCGATTCATAGAAGCACCATTTGCATGATTTTCACATAAATTTGAATGCTGAAGTCAAGAGGTGGTAACTCCACATGTGTGTACAATATAAAATGAAGCTAACTAATTTGTAGAGCATACAAGGGCTTTCAAATCCAAGGGCTTGACACATCTGAAAGGCAGTCAAATCTCACTGCTAAGAAATGAATGCAGCCCCAGGCTCTGTTAGAGCTGGTAAAGCAGTTCATTAGGGTATTGTATGCACATCCACTCCGTGCAGGGTTTGCTTTCTCTGACTGAAGGGAAGTCATAAGAGGTAATGCTTCGTTTATTTCCTTCTTTGATTATTAGTGAAAACAGTAGCAGCAAATATTTTTGACGTGCTCAACTTGTATCACCCAGGTTCCATCCCTGGGTTGGGAAGATCCCCTGGAGGAGGCCACGGCAGTCCACTCCAGTACTCCCGCCTGGAAAATCCCCGTCCATAGCGTTGCAAAGACTCGGACGACCAAGTGAGTAAAACACATACCATGTACCAGGTACTGCACCAAACACTTCACTTACATTGTCTGATTTCATCCTGATAAGTCACCTACTGAGGCAAGTACTATGACTGTTTCTATTTTACAGACAGAGCGCTGAGAAAAAGAAACAGATGACATTAAATACAGTGCACTTTATTTACTCTGGCTAAAATATCACCATTTCCACGTGTAATCAATATACAAATGTTTTAATGGGATATTTACACTCGTTTTTCATACTAAGTCTCTGGAGTCTAGTATGTACTTTATACTTACAGGGCCTCTCAGGGACTCCCCACATCCACCCTCAGAAGCTGTATCTGGCTGATGGCTACCCTGCTGGCCAGTGTAGGCTTACCCCCTGGTTTAGAGTGTGGGTACTTGTATTCTCCACCTCTGGGCCCTTCACTAGACTCAGAGAAAACAGGAAAAGGTGCACCAGTCTCTCCTTACTGAGCTAATTCAGCATCAACATCAGTTTGTGGAGCCTAGGGGCCCTGGCCTCAGGGAGGGCTCAGGACCTGGGGGGAGGAGGGCTGGGCTGCCTGAGCCTTTACAAAGCTCAGTGTGTGAGTCAGCACAGACCTCAGACAGACACCCAAGACTCTAGTCGATTCATAGAAGCACCATTTGCATGATTTTCACATAAATTTGAATGCTGAAGTCAAGAGGTGGTAACTCCACATGTGTGTACAATATAAAATGAAGCTAACTAATTTGTAGAGCATACAAGGGCTTTCAAATCCAAGGGCTTGACACATCTGAAAGGCAGTCAAATCTCACTGCTAAGAAATGAATGCAGCCCCAGGCTCTGTTAGAGCTGGTAAAGCAGTTCATTAGGGTATTGTATGCACATCCACTCCGTGCAGGGTTTGCTTTCTCTGACTGAAGGGAAGTCATAAGAGGTAATGCTTCGTTTATTTCCTTCTTTGATTATTAGTGAAAACAGTAGCAGCAAATATTTTTGACGTGCTCAACTTGTATCACCCAGGTTCCATCCCTGGGTTGGGAAGATCCCCTGGAGGAGGCCACGGCAGTCCACTCCAGTACTCCCGCCTGGAAAATCCCCCGTCCATAGCGTTGCAAAGACTCGGACGACCAAGTGAGTAAAACACATACCATGTACCAGGTACTGCACCAAACACTTCACTTACATTGTCTGATTTCATCCTGATAAGTCACCTACTGAGGCAAGTACTATGACTGTTTCTATTTTACAGACAGAGCGCTGAGATTCAAAGAATTTAACCCAGGTAGGCTTAGAATCAATGCATCACTGAGACTGTCAACTTTTAATTACTTTTAAGGGAGGCAGTCATCAACAATCAAGTAAAAAATACATATTAATATATACCACATAGTCCAAGACTTGTTGGATTTATTTTATTTAATGTAACACAGCTATTATCATTTCAATGTATAATTGATATAAAAATTTATTAATGAGCTATTTTACATTCTATTTTTTCATACTAAGTCTCCAGAATCCACTGTGTATTATACACTTACAGGGCCATTCAGTTTGGACTGGCCATGTCCAGTGCTCCATAGCTGCATGCAGCTGGTGGCGACCATATTGGACAGCACAGGTCTAGCCTGTCACTTTAGATTATGAAGTACTTGGCAAATACGATTAGTTTCTCCACCTTTGCAAAGTGTGAAAGTGTTAGTCGTTCAGTTCTCTACAGCTCTTTGCAACCCCATGGACTACAGCCTGCCAGGTTCCCCTGTCCGTGGGATTTTCCAGGCAAGAATACTGGAGTGGGCTGCCGTTCCCTTCTCCAGGGGATCTTCGCAACCCAGGGGTCGAGCCTGGGTCATCTGCATTGCAGGGAGATCCTTAACTATCTGAGCCACCAGGGGAAACCCCTTAACTAACCTCCTCTTCCATGAGGTTGCAATTCAGCATCACCCAGGGCTGCAGTCATCTGAAGGCATGGCCGGAACTGGAAGATTCACCTTCCAGGCGGCTCACCCATGTTTGGCAAATTGGTGCAGCCTGCTGGTAAGAGACCGCAATTCCTCTCCACGCAGCCTTTACTACTCCTACACGGGCTGCTGGAATGTCCTCACAACACAGCCACTGGCTTCGCATGGAGCAAACTATTTCTGAGAAGGAAAACAGCAACGGCTTTCTGGTCAAGCCTAGAAGACACATATTACCAACTCCGCCACATTCCGGTCTTTAGAAGTGGATCATTATGTCCAGCCCACATTCAAGCAGATGGGACTTAGGCTCCACCATTTAAAAGAATGATGAAGAATGTGCAGACATATTTGAAAACCATCACATGCTCCACTTACATTGTCTGATTTCATCCTGATAAGTCACCTACTGAGGCAAGTACTATGACTGTTTCTATTTTACAGACAGAGCGCTGAGATTCAAAGAATTTAACCCAGGTAGGCTTAGAATCAATGCATCACTGAGACTGTCAACTTTTAATTACTTTTAAGGGAGGCAGTCATCAACAATCAAGTAAAAAATACATATTAATATATACCACATAGTCCAAGACTTGTTGGATTTATTTTATTTAATGTAACACAGCTATTATCATTTCAATGTATAATTGATATAAAAATTTATTAATGAGCTATTTTACATTCTATTTTTTCATACTAAGTCTCCAGAATCCACTGTGTATTATACACTTACAGGGCCATTCAGTTTGGACTGGCCATGTCCAGTGCTCCATAGCTGCATGCAGCTGGTGGCGACCATATTGGACAGCACAGGTCTAGCCTGTCACTTTAGATTATGAAGTACTTGGCAAATACGATTAGTTTCTCCACCTTTGCAAAGTGTGAAAGTGTTAGTCGTTCAGTTCTCTACAGCTCTTTGCAACCCCATGGACTACAGCCTGCCAGGTTCCCCTGTCCGTGGGATTTTCCAGGCAAGAATACTGGAGTGGGCTGCCGTTCCCTTCTCCAGGGGATCTTCGCAACCCAGGGGTCGAGCCTGGGTCATCTGCATTGCAGGGAGATCCTTCACCATCTGAGCCACCAGGGAAGCCCCTTAACTAACCTCCTCTTCCATGAGGTTGCAATTCAGCATCACCCAGGGCTGCAGTCATCTGAAGGCATGGCCGGAACTGGAAGATTCACCTTCCAGGCGGCTCACCCATGTTTGGCAAATTGGTGCAGCCTGCTGGTAAGAGACCGCAATTCCTCTCCACGCAGCCTTTACTACTCCTACACGGGCTGCTGGAATGTCCTCACAACACAGCCACTGGCTTCGCATGGAGCAAACTATTTCTGAGAAGGAAAACAGCAACGGCTTTCTGGTCAAGCCTAGAAGACACATATTACCAACTCCGCCACATTCCGGTCTTTAGAAGTGGATCATTATGTCCAGCCCACATTCAAGCAGATGGGACTTAGGCTCCACCATTTAAAAAAAGAATGATGAAGAATGTGCAGACATATTTGAAAACCATCACATGCTCCAAGAGGAAAAATAGCAAAAGTTATAAACAGGAAATCCAAAAAAGACTAATACACATATGAAATATTCAGACTTGCTAATAACCAAGGAAATGCAGATTCACCAGGCAGATACCATTAGACTAGCCAGGATTTAAAAGAATGATGGTATAGAACATGGGTCCATACATAATTTGCATACAAACTGAAACAACCTTTTCAGAAAAAGACAATGATTTATACCAACGCCCCTAAACATGCAACTACCCTTGACCAAGCTGTTCCATTCTAGGAATGTATCCTACAAAAAAATCAGAAATGTGCTCAAAGATTAACCCTATAGAGCTCTTTATGGTGACAATGTTTATAATAGAGATAACTTACCAATGGTATTAGGGTCTAATAATAGGAGATACATATAAATATGCATGTGTGCTCAGTTGCTCAGTCATATCTTACTCTTTGCAATCCCATGGATGACAGCCTGCCAGGTTCCTCTATCCATGGAGCTATCCCAGCAAGAATACTAGAGTGGGCTGTCATTTCCTTCTCCAAGGAATCTTCCCAACCCTGGGATCAAACCACCGACTCCTGCAGCTCCTGTAGCTCCTGCATTGGCAGGTGGATTCTTTACCACTGAGCCACCTGGACAGCCCATATACAAATATAGTACAGTGCAATTAGTCAACGTTTCAAACAATACATAAAACATGGGCCATGGAGTCCTATCATTATGATTCTCAAACTGGGCACCAAGACACCCCTGCAGCAAACTCATAAGTGGCCACAGGGCATTTTTAATATTTGAAGGAAACACAGTGATACTCAATATTGTTGGCTGCCCCATGAATTGCTAGCCTGAACTGGTTCACAGTTTGAACACTCTATCATCCTACATTCTTCTGTAGATGGGCTGAGAGATGATTTTTGTGTTTTCCGTTGTGCTTCTCTGTTTAATAAGTGTGGCAGAAAAAGTAACATTAAATGCCAAGATAGATTTTGGTTTTGGCTGCTATGGAAGAACTAGACAGACTGAGTACTTTCTCAACTCCCTCCATCCCCAACCCAGCTTTGGCCTCTCAAAGGGGTACGCATGGAGCAATATTCTGAAGGAAAAACCTAAATCACTTTTGCTCCAAGGAAGGAAAAATAGCCAAAAGTTAATAAAAACAAGGAAAAATAGCAAAAGTTATAAACAGGAAATCCAAAAAAGACTAATACACATATGAAATATTCAGACTTGCTAATAACCAAGGAAATGCAGATTCACCAGGCAGATACCATTAGACTAGCCAGGATTTAAAAGAATGATGGTATAGAACATGGGTCCATACATAATTTGCATACAAACTGAAACAACCTTTTCAGAAAAAGACAATGATTTATACCAACGCCCCTAAACATGCAACTACCCTTGACCAAGCTGTTCCATTCTAGGAATGTATCCTACAAAAAAATCAGAAATGTGCTCAAAGATTAACCCTATAGAGCTCTTTATGGTGACAATGTTTATAATAGAGATAACTTACCAATGGTATTAGGGTCTAATAATAGGAGATACATATAAATATGCATGTGTGCTCAGTTGCTCAGTCATATCTTACTCTTTGCAATCCCATGGATGACAGCCTGCCAGGTTCCTCTATCCATGGAGCTATCCCAGCAAGAATACTAGAGTGGGCTGTCATTTCCTTCTCCAAGGAATCTTCCCAACCCTGGGATCAAACCACCGACTCCTGCAGCTCCTGTAGCTCCTGCATTGGCAGGTGGATTCTTTACCACTGAGCCACCTGGACAGCCCATATACAAATATAGTACAGTGCAATTAGTCAACGTTTCAAACAATACATAAAACATGGGCCATGGAGTCCTATCATTATGATTCTCAAACTGGGCACCAAGACACCCCTGCAGCAAACTCATAAGTGGCCACAGGGCATTTTTAATATTTGAAGGAAACACAGTGATACTCAATATTGTTGGCTGCCCCATGAATTGCTAGCCTGAACTGGTTCACAGTTTGAACACTCTATCATCCTACATTCTTCTGTAGATGGGCTGAGAGATGATTTTTGTGTTTTCCGTTGTGCTTCTCTGTTTAATAAGTGTGGCAGAAAAAGTAACATTAAATGCCAAGATAGATTTTGGTTTTGGCTGCTATGGAAGAACTAGACAGACTGAGTACTTTCTCTCCAACTCCCCCTCCATCCCCAACCCAGCCTCCTTGGGCCTCTCAGAAAGCCTAGGAGGACAGTAAGAGAGGGGAGCTGTCCCTGGATCCTGCAGAGGACCAGTAGAGGCAAGAGGAGAGTATAGGCTTGCCATGGCTACCTCTTGAGAAGGAGCCAAGCCTCCCGAGAGGTTGGACCAAGAACCACTGATCAGCCTTGGCCACCAGCCCTTTTGGTGGTGAACAAAAACCTCAGAGTCACTGACATCAAGGGTCCATGAGGTCATTTGGCAGCTCCTATTCTCCCTGCTCCACAAGAATTTTGTGGGTCCCAGAAAGGGGCAGATTTCACTTTCTAGAATCACTGACCGGCCACTGACTTTCACTGCACCCTCTATCTGGTGAATTGCAGCTCTCCAAAGTCTCCAGCCATCCCACAGGGACGTGGGAGCCTAGGGGTGCAGCTCCATCTCTGGACATGCATCCTGTCTGGGACAAGTCCACCATTCTCAGGTGCCCAGACAGAGCATCTCCACTTAATGGAGAGGGACAGACACTCTGTTTCTTGCTCTTCCTGGGCATTCTGCCTTTTTCCTAAAATCCCATCCTACAACACAGGCTTGAGCTTGTAGAAAATAAAAGCCAAAAAGTCACGCAGACAACTTCTGCCTACAGCCTGGCCATGCAATTCCACTGAGGCAATGAAACCCCAAGCCTGCTGCCTGCTTGAATGGGAAGCAGGAGGGTAAGGAGTAGGTAGGAAAAATGAATATTTCAAAACACGATTCAGCCCAGGGGTAATATTTGTTCAGCCATGATGGCACGATGTGCTGTGAAACAGAGCCACCAGGAGTGGCCCTGCATCCACTCACCTCCAGACTCAAGTCAGCACAGAACAGCGAACAGAGCAGCTGGTTACAGGCAGAGCGATGTGGGGAAGTGACCTTCAGGCTCAGCATGGCGGAAGCTCCTAGCTCACCAGCTCCAGCCTGTTAGAACTGAGCCATAATTGATCACCGCAGCAAATCAATGCAAGTGAGGTCCTTTCCAAAGCCCTGTACAAACCGACTTCAATGTGTTTTCGTTGTGCTTCTCTGTTTAATAAGTGTGGCAGAAAAAGTAACATTAAATGCCAAGATAGATTTTGGTTTTGGCTGCTATGGAAGAACTAGACAGACTGAGTACTTTCTCTCAACTCCCCTCCATCCCCAACCCAGCCTCCTTGGGCCTCTCAGAAAGCCTAGGAGGACAGTAAGAGAGGGGAGCTGTCCCTGGATCCTGCAGAGGACCAGTAGAGGCAAGAGGAGAGTATAGGCTTGCCATGGCTACCTCTTGAGAAGGAGCCAAGCCTCCCGAGAGGTTGGACCAAGAACCACTGATCAGCCTTGGCCACCAGCCCTTTTGGTGGTGAACAAAAACCTCAGAGTCACGGACATCAAGGGTCCATGAGGTCATTTGGCAGCTCCTATTCTCCCTGCTCCACAAGAATTTTGTGGGTCCCAGAAAGGGCAGATTTCACTTTCTAGAATCACTGACCGGCCACTGACTTTCACTGCACCCTCTATCTGGTGAATTGCAGCTCTCCAAAGTCTCCAGCCATCCCACAGGGACGTGGGAGCCTAGGGGTGCAGCTCCATCTCTGGACATGCATCCTGTCTGGGACAAGTCCACCATTCTCAGGTGCCCAGACAGAGCATCTCCACTTAATGGAGAGGGACAGACACTCTGTTTCTTGCTCTTCCTGGGCATTCTGCCTTTTTCCTAAAATCCCATCCTACAACACAGGCTTGAGCTTGTAGAAAATAAAAGCCAAAAAGTCACGCAGACAACTTCTGCCTACAGCCTGGCCATGCAATTCCACTGAGGCAATGAAACCCCAAGCCTGCTGCCTGCTTGAATGGGAAGCAGGAGGGTAAGGAGTAGGTAGGAAAAATGAATATTTCAAAACACGATTCAGCCCAGGGGTAATATTTGTTCAGCCATGATGGCACGATGTGCTGTGAAACAGAGCCACCAGGAGTGGCCCTGCATCCACTCACCTCCAGACTCAAGTCAGCACAGAACAGCGAACAGAGCAGCTGGTTACAGGCAGAGCGATGTGGGGAAGTGACCTTCAGGCTCAGCATGGCGGAAGCTCCTAGCTCACCAGCTCCAGCCTGTTAGAACTGAGCCATAATTGATCACCGCAGCAAATCAATGCAAGTGAGGTCCTTTCCAAAGCCCTGTACAAACCGACTTCATAATGAAATATGAGCTTGTGAAGTTTCTCATTTTGTACTATTCTGACATTTCTTGCAATGTGATTAAAATATAATAAGATCAAATAGAAGCTACTATTTGCTCAATCACCACCAAACCTAACACAGTCAATAGTCCAATTCCGTCCAGGAAGAAAAGTCATTTCCAAGACTCCATAAAGAAGCCTACATTTAAATTTCATGTTCTCTGCCGTTACTTTGAAAAATTACATGTTTTAAATATAGGACAAATACAGAGCAGGCCAATTCTTGCTATAATAAATTTTTTTCCAACATTCTCAGTAAATAAAATCTCCAAGCCCTAACCAATGAGTGGCTGCTTCAAGGTTCCTTCGATATACATAATTCCAGGCCAAATAATAATTTGCTCAACTCCTTTGAAGTCTAATTCAAGGTCCATTTCCCCTGAGAAAGCCCAGATACCAATCATTGTTTCCTTCTTCCAGTCTTCTGGGAACATACATATCTGCAAAGTGCACCCTGGCTGGTAGATATGATTGCCTCCTCTTCCTGGCTTGACAGGGCAGCCTGTCAAGGTCAAGGGAAGCTCTTCTCCCACTTTAATATCATCCAGCACACATGGACCACTAGCCTAGTTTTCAGCAGGGTGTAGGTGCCTAAGAGTTATTTCCTGAATGAAAGAGCCAGTAATGATGGCATTTAACCCATGGCGGGCTTTCTAGCCACCCATCTCCTGTCCACATCACACCAATCGTTTCTAGTGAAGACATTATGCTATCCTCTGAGACCTCCGTCACACATGAGCCTTTTACACATCATCAGCTGCATCTATTAATTTTCTTGCTGTCAGAGACAGTTAAGGGAGCCGTCATAGAAACGTCTGAGGATTTATAAAATGGAAGCTTGTTTGTTTGGCTTCCCCTGACATATGGGCTTGGGAACTGTACAATTTTAAGTGTCAGAGTGAGTGAGCTCTAAGCCTTACAGGTAATTGACTGTGAGAGGTAAGACCACAACTTAGAAGAGATTTTTGTCTCAATTCACCAGCAGTTTCCTATGAACAGACCATTTAAACAACCAACCTTGATTTTCAGGTTGGATTCTTCTAGATTTGGACAATCCAGCCACCAACAAACCAACCACCAGCTAGACAAGCCTCTAGATCTAAGCCTCCCAGCCATCAAGAGAGGCTCTCCATGCTTGTAAAGAGATCTGAGATGACCTAGTTCAAGAGGTGGCAGCACAGGTCAGCTTCCAGCACTGCAGTCTCCAACAACGTCTGGGTGTCTAAGGAGAACCTGAGGCCCAAATGTCCATTTCTACCTGTACTATGCTCTAGACTCAGGACATAAAGAAATAAAGCCAACTCATTAACTTCTAGCATTGAGAGGACCTGAGACATCAACAGTCAGTTGGAAAGTACTCAATGGAAGAATCAGAAAAGCCAGCTGAATCACTCTGCTGTGATTCTCAACTGAAACTATTACAACATGGCAAACCAAACCACATACTTCAATTAAAAAAAAAAAAAAGAAGAATCAGAAAGGCCATCTCAACTGGACTTAAATAAGATGTATGGACTCGCTTCTCCAGAAAGTCCAGCTCCACTTCTTTGTGATTCTCTTGCTCAGCTGCCCTCCATGTGTTCATTTGGTCTTCTGATCAGTTTCCCTCATGGTCACAAAAGGGCTTGCCAATAGCCAACAGGACTCTGTGCTTGACTTTTCACATCCAGAAGGGGAAAAGAGTGACATTTCTCAAACTAAAGCCCTAAGCTTGGTTCTAATTGGACCATCTCTCCATCTATCCTTCCAGCAAGGTGGGAGTGGGGTTTCTCTGCTGACTTAGACCAATGAGGGCCACGCAAACCATGAGGCTGCTAGGCCAGGAGGAGTACAGGTTGATACTGACAAGGCAGCCCCAATGTCCATTTCCTCTGCTTCTGAACAGGGTGGCACTCCACCTCCAACCCAATAAGGCCTCATCGTGTTCCTGACAGTTTTGTCCTCTCCCTTCCTGTGGGCCCAGGAGCACTATTTGCAGGGTTCTTCAGTCTACACCAAACCTCAGGAGTGTGGGAAATGCTGAGAATCACTCATCTCCCAACCAGGATTCTGAATCAGGAAATCCCCAGCTGCTACTCTGGACACAAATCCTTCTATGACTCGGAACACACCCCCACCCTTCTAATTCTGGGATGGGCCACTGGTCATGTTTGCCCTCAAGAAGAACCAGCACCCGCTCTGCCATTGGGAGTGCGTTAAGCCACTCCTTTCAGCTCAGTATCTTGGAATTAAGTGGCTCTAATAACTGATCCTTATCCTCTAAACAGGGCCAGATCATCAGCTTAGGGCACTAGCTCCTCCTTCTTTGACTTTCCTGACAAATAACTGTCCTCACCTTCACCCCAGAAGCCAATGGGTCTCCCCTGACAGTGTCACATCCCCTCTGACCCCCCGAGGTTCCAACCAACTTTGACCCCAGGCATTTCCAGGAGCCCATGCTCACCAACAGCATCTGCTTGACCAGCTGGACTACATGGTATGAGCACATTCACTCAGACCCCTGTCCAGCACATTCAGCTGGGTCCCTGTTTCCCCAAGTGCCACTGCATTTTTTTCATTTGTAAAACCCAGTTACAAATCCTCACCACCTCCCC
Source organism: Tragulus kanchil (assembly GCA_022376925.1). NCBI lineage: Eukaryota > Metazoa > Chordata > Mammalia > Artiodactyla > Tragulidae > Tragulus > Tragulus kanchil. The sequence goes on along the minus strand of JAIOJX010000029.1, from coordinate 45,584,802 downwards.
CAGCTAACCCTGGGAAGAATGAAAATAAACACTGCAAACCCTTCTACAGAAAAAGACAGGGAGAAAGAGACCTGAAATCGAGAGAAGGGAGCAGGTCATCCCAGGTATGCCAGGAGCCAGAGTCAGGCCCAGAGACGAGGCCATCTGACCCTCGGTCCAGCACCTCTGTCCCTCCAGGGACCTTCTCCCTTCATCACCCATAGCAGCCCCCGGCAGTTCTTTTGGAACAGAATGTGGCAGTAGCCTGGCGCATGTTTTGCTCAGCAGAGCTCGAGCCCAAGCCAGGCTGAGACAGCTGCTTCCTGTTCCAGTCACCTCAGAAGCACTTTGCTCTACATCCCTGCCCATCAGCATCCAGGGCTGGCCAGAGCCCAGACTCTCCCCAGGCTCAGAGGTAACTGCCCAGAGAGAGCGCCTAGGAAAATCCAATTTGTCTTTCCTCTGCTTCTGAACAGGGTGGCACTCCACCTCCAACCCAATAAGGCCTCATCGTGTTCCTGACAGTTTTGTCCTCTCCCTTCCTGTGGGCCCAGGAGCACTATTTGCAGGGTTCTTCAGTCTACACCAAACCTCAGGAGTGTGGGAAATGCTGAGAATCACTCATCTCCCAACCAGGATTCTGAATCAGGAAATCCCCAGCTGCTACTCTGGACACAAATCCTTCTATGACTCGGAACACACCCCCACCCTTCTAATTCTGGGATGGGCCACTGGTCATGTTTGCCCTCAAGAAGAACCAGCACCCGCTCTGCCATTGGGAGTGCGTTAAGCCACTCCTTTCAGCTCAGTATCTTGGAATTAAGTGGCTCTAATAACTGATCCTTATCCTCTAAACAGGGCCAGATCATCAGCTTAGGGCACTAGCTCCTCCTTCTTTGACTTTCCTGACAAATAACTGTCCTCACCTTCACCCCAGAAGCCAATGGGTCTCCCTGACAGTGTCACATCCCCTCTGACCCCCCGAGGTTCCAACCAACTTTGACCCCAGGCATTTCCAGGAGCCCATGCTCACCAACAGCATCTGCTTGACCAGCTGGACTACATGGTATGAGCACATTCACTCAGACCCCTGTCCAGCACATTCAGCTGGGTCCCTGTTTCCCCAAGTGCCACTGCATTTTTTTCATTTGTAAAACCCAGTTACAAATCCTCACCACCTCCCCCAGCTAACCCTGGGAAGAATGAAAATAAACACTGCAAACCCTTCTACAGAAAAAGACAGGGAGAAAGAGACCTGAAATCGAGAGAAGGGAGCAGGTCATCCCAGGTATGCCAGGAGCCAGAGTCAGGCCCAGAGACGAGGCCATCTGACCCTCGGTCCAGCACCTCTGTCCCTCCAGGGACCTTCTCCCTTCATCACCCATAGCAGCCCCCGGCAGTTCTTTTGGAACAGAATGTGGCAGTAGCCTGGCGCATGTTTTGCTCAGCAGAGCTCGAGCCCAAGCCAGGCTGAGACAGCTGCTTCCTGTTCCAGTCACCTCAGAAGCACTTTGCTCTACATCCCTGCCCATCAGCATCCAGGGCTGGCCAGAGCCCAGACTCTCCCCAGGCTCAGAGGTAACTGCCCAGAGAGAGCGCCTAGGAAAATCCAATTTGTCTTTCCTCTGGCAGTCTTTGCTTTGGTTATTGCTTTGAGATTTCTTTTGCAGCAATTTGGGCCTGTAATTCACGAGGCGACTCTTCAGTGAATTTAGCTTTTTCCTTCCCCCTCTGTGCCCAGCACCCAGCCCAGTCTTCCTGGAAAAGCAGATTGCCTCTTTCCTTTAGGAGGATGCAGGGCAGGTGCTCTGAGATCTGCGCAGCCCAGATTCAAGTCCTGAAGCCACTTTTTCCTTCATCTGTTGAATCATTCAATCCATTTATATTCAATGAGCAGGGCTTCCTAGGTGGTGCTAGTGGTAAAGAATCCACCTGCCAATGCAGGAGATGTAAGAGACATGGTTTTGATCCCTGGATGGGGAAGATCCCCTGGAGGAGAGCATGTCAACCCACTCCAGTATTGCTTGGAGAATCCCATGGGTTCTGAGGAAGCTGTCAGGCTACGGTCCATAGAGTCACAAAGGGTAGGACATGACTGAAGTGACTTCGCATGCACACATACAGTGAGCACCAACCATGCACTGGGTGCCACTCCAGGAGCTTGGACCCATCTGAGACCAAACCAAAGGATCCAACTTCATGAAGCATCTCAACTCCTGAGACCACACCACAGTTGAGGATCGAGGGGTCCCAGAACTCTCCCTAAAAGCACACAATAGAAGCACAGGCATAAAATCGCATGCCTTTCCAGAGGGCTAGACAGAAGCCCACCGGAAAACCCCTTGGGGTCTGAGAACACCAGGTTAGGAACCTCTGAGCAAAGAGAGCACTAATACAGGGACCTCTTCAGGGGGTAATGCTCTCTGAGGGGTCTATTCAGATACCACCGTGATCTGCTGAATTCCTCCCATGGATCATAATCACATTCCACCCAAATCCTCAGATCTTGACTTTCCTACATTCCAAAGACCATTTCTTACAGGTGAGCTTCTTAAGATAAAAGAGTAGGAGAAATCTGAATTCTAGAATGCAAACTTTCTGTCCTATGGGATTTGGAGTAGAACATCTACATCAGACTTGCAAATGATCTCCTCACATACAGGGGGTAACAATTTTCTCCAGGTGAGCATGAATGTGCCGGGCTTTATGCACTCCCTATGTGTCCGAAAAGTCATACCTGAATCAAAACTTGTAAAGACCACTTCAAATGCACTACTCTGTAAAAGCAGGCAATGAATTCTGTAAATGTTGGGAATGTACAAGTTATTTCTCCTCTTCAGTGAATTTAGCTTTTTCCTTCCCCCTCTGTGCCCAGCACCCAGCCCAGTCTTCCTGGAAAAGCAGATTGCCTCTTTCCTTTAGGAGGATGCAGGGCAGGTGCTCTGAGATCTGCGCAGCCCAGATTCAAGTCCTGAAGCCACTTTTTCCTTCATCTGTTGAATCATTCAATCCATTTATATTCAATGAGCAGGGCTTCCTAGGTGGTGCTAGTGGTAAAGAATCCACCTGCCAATGCAGGAGATGTAAGAGACATGGTTTTGATCCCTGGATGGGGAAGATCCCCTGGAGGAGAGCATGTCAACCCACTCCAGTATTGCTTGGAGAATCCCATGGGTTCTGAGGAAGCTGTCAGGCTACGGTCCATAGAGTCACAAAGGGTAGGACATGACTGAAGTGACTTCGCATGCACACATACAGTGAGCACCAACCATGCACTGGGTGCCACTCCAGGAGCTTGGACCCATCTGAGACCAAACCAAAGGATCCAACTTCATGAAGCATCTCAACTCCTGAGACCACACCACAGTTGAGGATCGAGGGGTCCCAGAACTCTCCCTAAAAGCACACAATAGAAGCACAGGCATAAAATCGCATGCCTTTCCAGAGGGCTAGACAGAAGCCCACCGGAAAACCCCTTGGGGTCTGAGAACACCAGGTTAGGAACCTCTGAGCAAAGAGAGCACTAATACAGGGACCTCTTCAGGGGGTAATGCTCTCTGAGGGGTCTATTCAGATACCACCGTGATCTGCTGAATTCCTCCCATGGATCATAATCACATTCCACCCAAATCCTCAGATCTTGACTTTCCTACATTCCAAAGACCATTTCTTACAGGTGAGCTTCTTAAGATAAAAGAGTAGGAGAAATCTGAATTCTAGAATGCAAACTTTCTGTCCTATGGGATTTGGAGTAGAACATCTACATCAGACTTGCAAATGATCTCCTCACATACAGGGGGTAACAATTTTCTCCAGGTGAGCATGAATGTGCCGGGCTTTATGCACTCCCTATGTGTCCGAAAAGTCATACCTGAATCAAAACTTGTAAAGACCACTTCAAATGCACTACTCTGTAAAAGCAGGCAATGAATTCTGTAAATGTTGGGAATGTACAAGTTATTTCTCCTCTTCAGTACAGTGGATTTCTGTAGAATGGGTAGCTGCAAGTAAAGAATAACCTAGGAGAACAGAAGGTAGGCAGTTTAAAGAATAAGGTCTTAGATACATGATAATGTATCTAAGCCTCCAAGAAGGGTTTTCCATAGAAAATGTTATTTTCTCATGCATGCGTGCTTAGTCACTTAGTCGTGTCCATTTCTTTTGTGACACCTTGTAGCCAGCCCTCCAGGCTCCTCTGTCCATAGAATTCTCCAGGCAAGAATACTGGAGTAGGTTGCCATTTCCTCCTCCACGGGCTCTACCTGACCCAGGGATTGAACCCATGCCTTCTGCATTTTCTGAATTGCCAGGCAGATTCTTTACCACTGAGCCACCTGGTAACCTATTGTAAAGACCCACTTAACCAGTGCCTGACTAACACTTTTACGGTGAAGAGGCCAAGGATGCCCAGGAATCTAATTCATCACAGAGGCAATCACCACAGTGAACGGGGCAGGACAGGGCTATGATATTCAGGAAACCTGAGTCCAAGACAGTGCTGGGTTGCAGCCAGTAAGGGGACACCTCACTGGGCAGTGACTGGCTGTGACCTCAGGCTGATGCTGGAGCCAGGGCCACTCCAGAGCCCTGGGGAGCAGCAATGGAAGGGACTGTACAAATGAGAAACAGAAAGACCATCTGTGATTCTTGGGAAGGCCCCTTGACAGTCAGGAAGGGAGGCCTGTTGGATAAAGTCAGAGGCAGAGTACAGTGGCGAAGGGAGGCAATAAAAACTAGAGAAGGGTAGGTCCAAATGTGGAGGGGAAGAGGTAAAGGATGGGGGCCAGGTAGGAGGTTAATATGGAGTCAATCTCCAAAGTAAAAGCAGAGATGAGATTATGCCATTACCCAGAAAATCCAATCAGGAAGGGCCGGCTGACCTCCAGCTGAAACTGTAATTACAGTCAAGAGAGCCATGCTGTTAGAGGGCAGTCATGCGGAGAAGGAGCAGGGGTGGGAAATCCCCAATTTAGGAAGAGGACCCTCAGCATGAATGTGCCGGGCTTAATGCACTCCCTCTGTGTCCGAAAAGTCATACCTGAATCAAAACTTGTAAAGACCACTTCAAATGCACTACTCTGTAAAAGCAGGCAATGAATTCTGTAAATGTTGGGAATGTACAAGTTATTTCTCCTCTTCAGTACAGTGGATTTCTGTAGAATGGGTAGCTGCAAGTAAAGAATAACCTAGGAGAACAGAAGGTAGGCAGTTTAAAGAATAAGGTCTTAGATACATGATAATGTATCTAAGCCTCCAAGAAGGGTTTTCCATAGAAAATGTTATTTTCTCATGCATGCGTGCTTAGTCACTTAGTCGTGTCCATTTCTTTTGTGACACCTTGTAGCCAGCCCTCCAGGCTCCTCTGTCCATAGAATTCTCCAGGCAAGAATACTGGAGTAGGTTGCCATTTCCTCCTCCACGGGCTCTACCTGACCCAGGGATTGAACCCATGCCTTCTGCATTTTCTGAATTGCCAGGCAGATTCTTTACCACTGAGCCACCTGGTAACCTATTGTAAAGACCCACTTAACCAGTGCCTGACTAACACTTTTACGGTGAAGAGGCCAAGGATGCCCAGGAATCTAATTCATCACAGAGGCAATCACCACAGTGAACGGGGCAGGACAGGGCTATGATATTCAGGAAACCTGAGTCCAAGACAGTGCTGGGTTGCAGCCAGTAAGGGGACACCTCACTGGGCAGTGACTGGCTGTGACCTCAGGCTGATGCTGGAGCCAGGGCCACTCCAGAGCCCTGGGGAGCAGCAATGGAAGGGACTGTACAAATGAGAAACAGAAAGACCATCTGTGATTCTTGGGAAGGCCCCTTGACAGTCAGGAAGGGAGGCCTGTTGGATAAAGTCAGAGGCAGAGTACAGTGGCGAAGGGAGGCAATAAAAACTAGAGAAGGGTAGGTCCAAATGTGGAGGGGAAGAGGTAAAGGATGGGGGCCAGGTAGGAGGTTAATATGGAGTCAATCTCCAAAGTAAAAGCAGAGATGAGATTATGCCATTACCCAGAAAATCCAATCAGGAAGGGCCGGCTGACCTCCAGCTGAAACTGTAATTACAGTCAAGAGAGCCATGCTGTTAGAGGGCAGTCATGCGGAGAAGGAGCAGGGGGTGCAAAAGAGGAACCCTCCCCGTCCCCAGCCCAGAATTATGGTCGGCTCTATGATCAACTCATTGCAACTCCACCCAGCCCGGGAGGGGACCCGTCAGGAGGAGCAACTTCACCAAAGAGGTGCCAGGCACAGAGGAAGTGCCCAATAAATGCTGCTTGGATGAATCATTGGACTAATGCAGTGACAGATTAGAGCCTTTTTTTGTGCTGCCTGAGGATGGTTTCTAATTTTTTAAGCGATGTGAAGGAGAAGGAAGAGGAAGAGGAGGGGGAAAGGAGAAGGAAAGTGGGAAGAAGGAAGCAGAGAAGGAAAAGAAGGACAGGACAGAGGAGAAGGAGAAGAAAGAGGATCAGGAGAGGAAAGGGAAGAGGGAAGGGAAGAGAATGAGGGAGAAGAGGGAGAGGAGAGGGCAGAAACTATACGCGTCCCAAAAAGCCTACACTTTGGGCTTCCCGGGTGGTGCTAGCGGTAAAGAACCTGCCTGCCAAGGCAGGGGACAGAAGAGCTGCAGTTTCAGTCCCTGGGTTGGGAAGATCACCTGGAGGAGGGCACAGCCACCCACTCCAGTATTTCTGCCTGGAGAATCCCACGGACAGAGGAGTCTGGTGGGCTGAATCCACAGGTTCGCAAAGAGGCAGACACGACTGAAGTGACTCAGCACACAAAGCATGCACATTTATTATCTGACCCTTTTCAGAGTAAGTTTGCCAACCTTGAATTAATGGGTTAACTGGAAACATTTTGAATTTAAGACTCACTCTTACATTTTTATCCCCATAGGCACTATGCCCAGTACATGGTTCACTATTTATGAACACACTGGTTGCCTGATAATTTTAAGAACCTCTCTGGGCCTCTAGTTTGGAAGACAGAGGAGGAGACTCAACTTGCCTCCAAAGAAAGACTACAGGGTAGTCAGCCACTAAGCCTCGCAATGGGTATCCTTGGAGGGACTACGTATGGGGGCAGGGGGTCGCTGCTAAGGTTTGAGATTTTGAAATTGAAAAGGAACTCAAATGGGGCCATTACCCAGAAAATCCAATCAGGAAGGGCCGGCTGACCTCCAGCCCAGAAATGCTGTTAGAGGGCAGTCATGCGGAGAAGGAGCAGGGGGTGCAAAAGAGGAACCCTCCCCGTCCCCAGCCCAGAATTATGGTCGGCTCTATGATCAACTCATTGCAACTCCACCCAGCCCGGGAGGGGACCCGTCAGGAGGAGCAACTTCACCAAAGAGGTGCCAGGCACAGAGGAAGTGCCCAATAAATGCTGCTTGGATGAATCATTGGACTAATGCAGTGACAGATTAGAGCCTTTTTTTGTGCTGCCTGAGGATGGTTTCTAATTTTTTAAGCGATGTGAAGGAGAAGGAAGAGGAAGAGGAGGGGGAAAGGAGAAGGAAAGTGGGAAGAAGGAAGCAGAGAAGGAAAAGAAGGACAGGACAGAGGAGAAGGAGAAGAAAGAGGATCAGGAGAGGAAAGGGAAGAGGGAAGGGAAGAGAATGAGGGAGAAGAGGGAGAGGAGAGGGCAGAAACTATACGCGTCCCAAAAAGCCTACACTTTGGGCTTCCCGGGTGGTGCTAGCGGTAAAGAACCTGCCTGCCAAGGCAGGGGACAGAAGAGCTGCAGTTTCAGTCCCTGGGTTGGGAAGATCACCTGGAGGAGGGCACAGCCACCCACTCCAGTATTTCTGCCTGGAGAATCCCACGGACAGAGGAGTCTGGTGGGCTGAATCCACAGGTTCGCAAAGAGGCAGACACGACTGAAGTGACTCAGCACACAAAGCATGCACATTTATTATCTGACCCTTTTCAGAGTAAGTTTGCCAACCTTGAATTAATGGGTTAACTGGAAACATTTTGAATTTAAGACTCACTCTTACATTTTTATCCCCATAGGCACTATGCCCAGTACATGGTTCACTATTTATGAACACACTGGTTGCCTGATAATTTTAAGAACCTCTCTGGGCCTCTAGTTTGGAAGACAGAGGAGGAGACTCAACTTGCCTCCAAAGAAAGACTACAGGGTAGTCAGCCACTAAGCCTCGCAATGGGTATCCTGGAGAAGTAGATGTAAGGAGAGGGTCACAATAATGGGCGGTATGGGGGGCAGGGGGGGGGGTCGCTGCTAAGGGAATTTAATTCAGTAAGCATTTGTTGAAAGTCCAAGTGCCAAACTGTGGGTTAGGTGTAACAGGGGATTTAAGAAAGCCCTCATTCTTACCAAAAAGACAGACATCAAATCTGATGAACAACAATATAATGTAGAGAGGCGTGACAGCAGAAGCAGGCTGAGATGCTGTGGGGGGCGGGGTGGTGGTAGAGTGGGGAGGGAGGCTTCCTGGAAGGGGCTATCTTTCAGGTTCACCAAAAGATGGCCAGAGTCCCAAAGGTAGAGACGGAGACACACCCTAGACGGAGCACCTAGCTTGAGCAAAGGTACTGGAGTCAGAAGACAGTCAGAAAAAGGCAGAGCCTCTGGTGAGGGGCGCGGGGCTGGAAAAGGGCAGCTGGTGACTTAATTGAGTTCCCCCCGAAGCAGATTCTGAAACAAAGACTTGAGGGTAAGCCGTATATTCAGAAGGTGGTCCCAGGAAACACCAGTCTTGAGAGAGACAAAGCAGAACATGCAACTCAGACTTACCCCACCCAAGAGACAAGGAGGCCAGTGTATTTATATGTCAGCTCCCATCAGTCATTATTTATTGAGGATTGCTCTTGGAAATGCAGAGTGGGCTCTGCTGACAGGATCCAAAATTTATACAATTATGTCTGTGGATACTGGGCTTCCCCACTAACTCAATGAACCTGCCAGCAATGCAGGAGACCCAAGAGACATGGGTTCTGTTCCTTGGTCAGGAAGATGCTCTGGAGGAAGGCAGAGCAACCCACTCTAGTATTCTTGCCTGGAGAATCCCACAGAAGAGCCTGGAGGGCCACAGTCCATAGGGTCGCAAAGAGACACAACGGAAGCAACCGAGCACACGTGCACACTAGTGGGCACTGAGGCACAGACGGTGGTAGCAGGTGGAGGACACTGACATCACAGAACCTAAGGGATGCAAGCAGGACTTCACCTGCTACAGGTGGGCCCTGGTTGTGGCCAGCCTGAGTGCGAGAAATCTACTGGTCTGTAAGGAATGAAGAGCAACCAGGCTTCTCAGCCTGCAAGCGGCATAGCTACATTTTTAAGGGACAAGTGAGTTAGGAGACTGCATGGGTGAATTCCTAACCTTCTAGAAAGTGAGAATGGGGCCTGAAGCAGGCCCTGGTGTGAGATGAGGCCAAGGGAGTCACACACAGATGTCCTGGAGGCCATCTGTCACAGCGCTCAGGGTTCCAGCGGGTAGTCATGGGGAGACACAGCATGCAGAGAGTGGGGGGATGCAGGAGCCGCGGGGGCTCTGGAGGGGTGCTGGGTCTAAGAGGCATCTCATGCCAACTGGAAAGGAGTCTGGAGCTCAAGAGAAAACACAGGACTGAGAAGTCAGAGCCTCTGGTGAGGGCCCTGGAAAAGGGCAGCTGGTGACTTAATTGAGTTCCCCGAAGCAGATTCTGAAACAAAGACTTGAGGGTAAGCCGTATATTCAGAAGGTGGTCCCAGGAAACACCAGTCTTGAGAGAGACAAAGCAGAACATGCAACTCAGACTTACCCCACCCAAGAGACAAGGAGGCCAGTGTATTTATATGTCAGCTCCCATCAGTCATTATTTATTGAGGATTGCTCTTGGAAATGCAGAGTGGGCTCTGCTGACAGGATCCAAAATTTATACAATTATGTCTGTGGATACTGGGCTTCCCCACTAACTCAATGAACCTGCCAGCAATGCAGGAGACCCAAGAGACATGGGTTCTGTTCCTTGGTCAGGAAGATGCTCTGGAGGAAGGCAGAGCAACCCACTCTAGTATTCTTGCCTGGAGAATCCCACAGAAGAGCCTGGAGGGCCACAGTCCATAGGGTCGCAAAGAGACACAACGGAAGCAACCGAGCACACGTGCACACTAGTGGGCACTGAGGCACAGACGGTGGTAGCAGGTGGAGGACACTGACATCACAGAACCTAAGGGATGCAAGCAGGACTTCACCTGCTACAGGTGGGCCCTGGTTGTGGCCAGCCTGAGTGCGAGAAATCTACTGGTCTGTAAGGAATGAAGAGCAACCAGGCTTCTCAGCCTGCAAGCGGCATAGCTACATTTTTAAGGGACAAGTGAGTTAGGAGACTGCATGGGTGAATTCCTAACCTTCTAGAAAGTGAGAATGGGGCCTGAAGCAGGCCCTGGTGTAGGGATGAGGCCAAGGGAGTCACACACAGATGTCCTGGAGGCCATCTGTCACAGCGCTCAGGGTTCCAGCGGGTAGTCATGGGGAGACACAGCATGCAGAGAGTGGGGGGATGCAGGAGCCGCGGGGGCTCTGGAGGGGTGCTGGGTCTAAGAGGCATCTCATGCCAACTGGAAAGGAGTCTGGAGCTCAAGAGAAAACACAGGACTGAAAAGTCAGTTGGAAAATCAATGGCAAAAGGGTCAAGCGAAGATCAAAATTATTCATGGAGGGGATTTAGAGAGAAGAGACAAAGGCTCAGATCAGAATTTCGACAGATAAGGAGGAGGAATGTGAGTCAGCGAAACAGGAGAAAAAAAGTTGCAAACCCAAGGGAGAAACACCAAGAAGAGGATTTTTAGCAGCTAAATCTTCCTGACAAAGGTAATCCTCCATATAGGGTCCATGCCTGGGCCCAGCAGCCACCTCTCCAGAGGTGGCTGGGCGAGGAGGTAATGGGTCTGACTCTGCTCCTCACGGGATCACAGATATTGTCAGCCTCTGCGTTCTGAACCAAATAGTCGGTGCATACCCACCCGAAGTGTTGGCGGGACTCAGCGCCCTGTGCTGTGGGCATTTTGTGAGGAGATGACCTGTCACTTTCAGTGATTCCCAAACGGCTCTGTGAACCTTCAAAGACAAGAACTTGGCTTGAAATAGCCAGTGAAGCAGCAACCACCCAACACTCACATTTAGCCCATGATGGGGTCACAAGAGGGAGACCAGAGGCCTCCCTGAATGAAGGGGAATGGAATTTTCTCTACACTTTGCAGGAGAAAACCCACAGAACCAAAGCACTAGACCTGCTGTGGCTGCAGGCACATCTTGGTAGAGTTTCCTCTTTGTGAGAAGTTCACTCCTAAGCCTGCCCCAAGACCACTGTCATCCAGGCTTATCTAATATGCAGGGCTGCAGACAGAGCCTCCAGTCAGCAAAAAAAAAAAAGATTACCCTGAATCTTCCTTCAGAGAAGAGAGCCTTCTGTTATGGAAAAACAAAAAAAAGGTAGAAGGAGAATAAAGCTCCAATTTAAAAGACATTGAAAAGCATTTTGATGCAAGAAAGTTAGCTGGGGGCACCTGAATACTCTGGAAAGATAGCAATCCTCTCCTGCACTTTCCATCAGGTGTTGGGGGTCTCTGGGCCAGTCCTGGGGTCACAAAAAGGATTGTGTGGAAAGCCACACTGATTCTCCCAAGAGGACACAGCCTGCCAGTGTCAGCTTTCATTTGCTGCCCTTAGAGCAGCTCCTGGTTTCAAGGAAGGCTCTTGGAGTGTTTGCGTTCTAAATCTACAACAGGACCACATGGACCTAAATCTACTTGAATGCACTCTGGTTGGTACACAGCAAAGGTCAGGATTGGAAATCTCCCATGGACTCCAGAGACAGACGCCCATCTTTGTCATCCTCTGCCCTGAGCCTCTGCAAGCCACCTGGCAGAGATGACGAAAAAGCCCTGATACCTGTCACAGGATAACTGATTCATGACCCCTAGGAAGGGGTGCAAGGGATACACTCAACCACAAACCTTTCTTTGAATCATTTGAAAGGAGAGAAAAGAGAGTGCTAGCTCTCATCAGGGCTGGTCAATCCTGGACCATCTGACTGCTACACCTCTTTCAGCTGTGGCATGCTGGCCACGTGGCCTCCTGGAGACTGATTCTCCACACCATGGGGCCTGCTCATCCATGCCGCCCGCAAAGCCACTCCACCCCACAGCATCATCCTTGGCAAAACCAGAGTAGGACCAAAAGTCCTCTCGCTCTGCCTGACCCAAAAGGTGCCTATGAACCATCTGGAAGGTTAGGAACAGTACAAAGGGTCTTTGTCCATAAGCAAGGATTTCCATTTCCATTTTTGAAAAATAGTAACAAAATAAATCTTTAAAAGTTAAAGAACTGCCGGGTACAAACTATTATGTATAAAATAAGTAGATATTGCATACCACATGGAATATGGCCAGTGCTTTATAATAATTTTATGTGGCCTTTAAAAATTATGGATCACTATATTGTACACACTGGAGAAGGAAATGGCCACCCACTCCAGTATTTTTGCCTAGAAAATTCTATGAACAGAGGAGCCTGATGGGCTACAGTACATGGGGTCTCAAAAAGTTACACACAACTGGGCAGTTGATCACACACACACATACGTTGTACACCTGATACTCTTATAATATTATAATATCAACTATACATTAATTTTTTTTTAAAAAGTTGAAGAACTCCTTAAGGTGTATTAAGAGAGCAAGAATGGCTGTGGAGACCTGCTAACAAATCAGTTTCTTAATTGATTTGTAACCTAGCTGAACAAGGGCTAACTGCGATAGCAGGTTTCAAGGAAGGCTCTTGGAGTGTTTGCGTTCTAAATCTACAACAGGACCACATGGACCTAAATCTACTTGAATGCACTCTGGTTGGTACACAGCAAAGGTCAGGATTGGAAATCTCCCATGGACTCCAGAGACAGACGCCCATCTTTGTCATCCTCTGCCCTGAGCCTCTGCAAGCCACCTGGCAGAGATGACGAAAAAGCCCTGATACCTGTCACAGGATAACTGATTCATGACCCCTAGGAAGGGGTGCAAGGGATACACTCAACCACAAACCTTTCTTTGAATCATTTGAAAGGAGAGAAAAGAGAGTGCTAGCTCTCATCAGGGCTGGTCAATCCTGGACCATCTGACTGCTACACCTCTTTCAGCTGTGGCATGCTGGCCACGTGGCCTCCTGGAGACTGATTCTCCACACCATGGGGCCTGCTCATCCATGCCGCCCGCAAAGCCACTCCACCCCACAGCATCATCCTTGGCAAAACCAGAGTAGGACCAAAAGTCCTCTCGCTCTGCCTGACCCAAAAGGTGCCTATGAACCATCTGGAAGGTTAGGAACAGTACAAAGGGTCTTTGTCCATAAGCAAGGATTTCCATTTCCATTTTTGAAAAATAGTAACAAAATAAATCTTTAAAAGTTAAAGAACTGCCGGGTACAAACTATTATGTATAAAATAAGTAGATATTGCATACCACATGGAATATGGCCAGTGCTTTATAATAATTTTATGTGGCCTTTAAAAATTATGGATCACTATATTGTACACACTGGAGAAGGAAATGGCCACCCACTCCAGTATTTTTGCCTAGAAAATTCTATGAACAGAGGAGCCTGATGGGCTACAGTACATGGGGTCTCAAAAAGTTACACACAACTGGGCAGTTGATCACACACACACATACGTTGTACACCTGATACTCTTATAATATTATAATATCAACTATACATTAATTTTTTTTTAAAAAGTTGAAGAACTCCTTAAGGTGTATTAAGAGAGCAAGAATGGCTGTGGAGACCTGCTAACAAATCAGTTTCTTAATTGATTTGTAACCTAGCTGAACAAGGGCTAACTGCGATAGCAGGTTTGATCATTATGCTCTTTTTAAATGTCTGATTCTTATACATTATTTAATTTAGACTCATAATGGGTCATTTGTTAAAGTCAGGAAGCATAAGAAACACTGATGTTAAACTACAACAAATTCGTGAAGACTATAAAAATGATCATAATTCTGCACAATCACCCTAGGATGATTTTTGCCAGATAAGGAAGTCACAGTCATCTGATCATAAGTCATATATCTAGCTATCTTTGCTCCTTCAAAATGTGAATGTCTAAAAAGAAAGCATAGTGACAATTATCTCCCATTTGGCTTTTGATTTGTGGAGAATCAAGACTGCCCATACACACAGTATGTTCTTTGTGACAAAATGCTTACAAATAACAGCCTGAGGCCATCTCTCTTATCCTGTCATTTCAAACATAGTCAAAATAAACCATTTGTGTTTTTTAGTGCAAAATGCAAGAATCCAAAACACCAGGTCATAAAAGCAGCTATTGCCTGTTCTCTGTGGAATCACATAATTAAATTTCAATCTGTGTTTTAACATATACTCAGTCTCCAACAAACATGATAGACGTCACATTTGTTTGTTGGCAAAGCATGCTTTTTCTTGCATAACTAATTAAAAAGAAATTAAATTAACTAGTGCCTGCAAAGCACTCACTATAGCAACAAATACAGAGAAAACACAATACAAATGTTAGTCATGATTTTTATTAATATTAAATTATTACCAGTTGTTAAATTGGAAAAAGTTTCATTTGTTCTAACATTTAATTAATATTATTAAATGCTATTTGTGGAACAAACTTGATAATACGAACTTTAACAATGCTCATCTCAATTTAATTAAAATTATGCTCAAATTGGAATGATCTAATCTGTACCCAGTTTTACGTATTTCTTCTTAATCTCTCCAAGCAGATTCTACTTACAAATTATAAGGTCTCATCAATAATATTTTTCCTTCTATGTTTCCTTTCTGTGTCAGAGGTAACCAATTAAACAAATATGGGGAGTAAGGAAACTATCTAATTCACATAGCCACAATGACAGAATACATCTAAGAATTTTAACATCTAATGCATATGATGAGTATATCAGATAATTAAGAATATGTAGAAAGACTCTGGTTCTGACTTTGAACCTAGGGTGATCAGAGACAAATCACCTATGCTTCATATTCCTCAGTTTCATCCTTGTTAAGTGGGAATAATTTCTCTTACTGTCCTTAGAGTTAATATATTCATAACGTAGAACATTTATAACAAAGCTCTGCACGTCATTAATTTTCAATAGTATTATCTATTTTTACATAATACAAGAAATGATAAAATTCCACTGAAAAATATAAAGGAAGAATTTAATAAATGAGAAATACACATTATGTTTCAGGTTGGAAAGTAAGCTTATTATAAAAATGTCAATTCTCAGGTTACTCTGAAAGTATCATTTACTTCTGATCTGAATTCAAATAACTGCAATTCCTTCTGGAAATTGATGACATGACTATAAAATGCAACTGGGAGAAGAATAAATCTATGAGAATGTCTAAGAAAAAAACAAGAAGTTAGAGTAAGGCAAGGTAGTTGTATTACTGGGTGTTCAAATGCTATAAAATCATTATAATTATGTCAGTGATGATGAAGCAGATAAACTTAAAACACTAGGTTTCCCAGAGGTAGATCCTGAA
Organism: Tragulus kanchil; assembly: GCA_022376925.1. Taxonomy (NCBI): domain Eukaryota; kingdom Metazoa; phylum Chordata; class Mammalia; order Artiodactyla; family Tragulidae; genus Tragulus; species Tragulus kanchil. Next base: position 45,569,285 of record JAIOJX010000029.1, on the reverse strand, counting down.
ATGTATGAAAGCAAAATATTTGATAAAGGTCATGGCACAAACTAATCAGGAAGGAATGTACTATTCAATGCTTTTTCTTGCATAACTAATTAAAAAGAAATTAAATTAACTAGTGCCTGCAAAGCACTCACTATAGCAACAAATACAGAGAAAACACAATACAAATGTTAGTCATGATTTTTATTAATATTAAATTATTACCAGTTGTTAAATTGGAAAAAGTTTCATTTGTTCTAACATTTAATTAATATTATTAAATGCTATTTGTGGAACAAACTTGATAATACGAACTTTAACAATGCTCATCTCAATTTAATTAAAATTATGCTCAAATTGGAATGATCTAATCTGTACCCAGTTTTACGTATTTCTTCTTAATCTCTCCAAGCAGATTCTACTTACAAATTATAAGGTCTCATCAATAATATTTTTCCTTCTATGTTTCCTTTCTGTGTCAGAGGTAACCAATTAAACAAATATGGGGAGTAAGGAAACTATCTAATTCACATAGCCACAATGACAGAATACATCTAAGAATTTTAACATCTAATGCATATGATGAGTATATCAGATAATTAAGAATATGTAGAAAGACTCTGGTTCTGACTTTGAACCTAGGGTGATCAGAGACAAATCACCTATGCTTCATATTCCTCAGTTTCATCCTTGTTAAGTGGGAATAATTTCTCTTACTGTCCTTAGAGTTAATATATTCATAACGTAGAACATTTATAACAAAGCTCTGCACGTCATTAATTTTCAATAGTATTATCTATTTTTACATAATACAAGAAATGATAAAATTCCACTGAAAAATATAAAGGAAGAATTTAATAAATGAGAAATACACATTATGTTTCAGGTTGGAAAGTAAGCTTATTATAAAAATGTCAATTCTCAGGTTACTCTGAAAGTATCATTTACTTCTGATCTGAATTCAAATAACTGCAATTCCTTCTGGAAATTGATGACATGACTATAAAATGCAACTGGGAGAAGAATAAATCTATGAGAATGTCTAAGAAAAAAACAAGAAGTTAGAGTAAGGCAAGGTAGTTGTATTACTGGGTGTTCAAATGCTATAAAATCATTATAATTATGTCAGTGATGATGAAGCAGATAAACTTAAAACACTAGGTTTCCCAGAGGTAGATCCTGAAATGTATGAAAGCAAAATATTTGATAAAGGTCATGGCACAAACTAATCAGGAAGGAATGTACTATTCAATAAAATGTATTGGAATATTTATTCAGTTATTTGGAAAATAATTTCAAGCCTGTCTTCATACCTTACACCAAATAACATCCATAGAATTTTTTAAAATTCAACCATAATAAAAGTAAAAGAAAATAGAGGTTAAAAATGTATTTGATCACTGGATAAATAATGAACATTTAATTTTAGCAAAATAATTTTGTCTGCATTATTATTGTCATAGATAGCTCTTACTGAACATTTACTATATGCTAGGCAATATAGAAAGTGCCTTACATATTTTTCTCAAAGCAACAGTATGATGTCTTATTGATTCCATTCTAGAAACACAGAAGCTAAGGCACAGAAAGTTTAAGGAAGTGGCAGAATCAGGGTACAAACCTGGGCAATCTGACTGTAGAACCTGTGCTCTTAGATCTTTACCACTTACATATACATATGTAGGTGAGAGCCCCTTAGACTACAAGGAGATCAAACCAGTCAACCCTAAAGTAAATCAACCCTGAATATCACTGGAAGGACTGATGCTAAAGCTGAAGCTCCAATACCTTGGCCACCTGATGAGAAGAGACAACTCATTGAAAAAGAGCCTCATGTAGGGGAAAATAGAAGGCAAAAGGAGAAGTGGATGACAGAGGACAAGATGGTTGGACGGCATCACTGAGTCAATGGACACGAATCTGGCATATGCTAGAGCACAGGGAGGCCTGGCGTGCTGCAGTCCATGGGGTCGCAACGAGTCAGACGTGACTGAGCGATGGAACTGAACATAAACTTATAATTGAGATAAGATTGGAGAGGAAAAGGCAAAAATATAAAAAGAAAGAAAAGAAAAGAAGCTAAGATATAAACAAAAACTGAAACAGAAGAAATGAAAATAGATAGAAACCTTGGGGGGAAAAGTTCATTTCTGTATATCAACTCTAATAAATTTTTTTGAAAAGAAAATACAAAGAAAAGTTGAACTGTAATCAGTTGTACACACACAAAAATTAACACATTGAGACACCCTTTAAAAAAAAAAATACATGCAACTTTCTTTGTTTTCCTTCACAGTGATCACACTTAGAACTAGGAAGATCTTAGGGAGGCGTCAAGTAGGCACTGCCAAACTGCTTTCCAGAAATGACACACCATTTTATATCCCCACTAGCAACAAAGGAATAGGACGTCTTAAAAGTATTTACAGTTTTTGATCTAGAAAATATGCTTCTAGGAATTTATCCTAAGAGCAATTTTGGAAATGTGTATGTGTTATGATTGGCTCAGTAAGCCTGTCACCTGGCCCCCGTGCTCTGAACCTTAAGGTCAGGGAGTGACATGTTCCATCCCGGGTGGAAGCTTGTCCAGAAACAAGCCAGAGAACCCTGGATGGTCCTTTTGCAAATGAAATTCTGCCTCTTTGAGAATACAGTGTGAAGTTCCCAGCATCTATTAGAAATACAAGGATCTTGTCTTTATTTTTTAGTAATATAGTGAGAATATGTATGTAAGTTTTCAGAACTGGTACTAGAAGTTAAGAGGTGGGCTTCCCTGGTGGTCCAGTGGGTAAGGACACCACCTTGCAGTGCAAGGGGCGCTGGTTCAAGCCCTGGCCTGGGAAGATCCCACGTGTTGCGGAGAGGCTGGACCAATGTGTCCAATTACTGAGCTGGAGCTCTGGAGCACATGCGCCCAGAGCCAGTGCTCTGTGTCGTGGGCACCATGTTGGAGCTTACTCTGATTACCATTCTTACTAGCTCTCACTAAGAGAAACTATATTGAATAGCTCAGAGACATTTTCACAAACATGGCGTGGTCCCCTCAGGGTGTGAGCTTCGGACCTCGACAATAAAGTGTCGTGGTCTCAAGTATTGTTAAACCAAGAGTGGGTTTATTAATCATTAAATAAAGGCAAGCACAAATAATCAGAACTCAATCAAATGCGAAGAGAAAGATCTTACCCCAAAGCTGGAGAGCTTCAACCTCACCTCAGATGCAGCTGAGTTCTGTGAGTGAGCTCGTGTACAATCTACTCTCCCCCCTTTATAGGAAAAACCTCAGACACAGCTGCATATACTTTACTTCTGCTTTCACTCACAATCCAAGAAATCACATTCATTTAAAGGGCAAACCAATCTTCACTCTATTCGAACACTGTTCCTGGCTTCTATGTGAGCTTACAACATGAGCTAGACTGGAGCAGGTTACTCAGGTCAAGAATTAAGCTAACTTGTTCTTAGGAAAGTAAGCACATAAGGTTGGAATGTTGCCATTAGGGCTTTTCTTGTTTACTAGCAGCTTTCAAGCTTCGCTTGAGGGTAGAACTCTGCCGAGGCAGCTGGCAGTGAGTTACAAATTCCTCGTTGCTGGAGGACGAGCTTTGGCTCACCTGGCTGTAACTTCTCTTAGAGACAAACTTCTTCCCTTTAGGGTTACTATATACGCCCCCTTTAGGTATCATCATATTCACCCACTCTTCAGCCCCATCTGAGCTAACATCACTTTCTAGAGGACGGATTCTAGGTCTTAAAAGCTTATCTGGGGTTTGAGGATCGTCTGAGTCACTCTCTTCATCGCTAATTTCTCTATACCCTAAGACCCAGTATATTCTTAAGAACTCTCCAGAGTCTGCCCAAGACATCTGCAACAACAGAGGCCACTGTGATGGGAGGCCCACGCGGGCCAAAGAACAAAGATGGATGAAAATAGATAAATGAAAGACCAATAGAAGTGGCCCACCTGCCCCCCTCCCTCTCCAACCCGTCCCCCTGCCCCCCCAAAAAAAGAAGTTAAGGGGCTTCCCAGGTGGTGCAGTGGTAAGGAATTTGCTTGCAGTGCAGAAGTGGTTTGATCTCTGGGACAGGAAGATAACCTGGAGTAGAAAACAGCAACCCACTCCAGTATTCTTGCCTGGAAAATCCCATGGACAGAGGAGCCCAGTGGGCTGCAGTCAATGGAGTCGCAAAGAGTCGAACACGAGTGAGCTACCAAGCACACACAGACAGAGCTATAACCATAGAGCTGTGTGTGTCAAATTTTTCATTCAAATGAGGATACTGGAAGAATAATCTAAATGCCCGGCAATAAGAAAAGGGTTGAGTAAATTAAGGTGTTTCTAAGAGGTATTGCACTGTTTTATACCATAGCTCAGGAATCACCTGTGACTTGAGTCCAGTCTCCTGTCCATTTATTTTTTCCTGCTTTTGTCAATAAAGTTTTATTAGAACAGTCACATAAACAATAAATAAAATTATGTCTTCATCATACACCACTCAAAATATGACTAAGTGATCATTAAGATTCTTTTTGAGACTGAGAGATGAAATTACTGCAAAAAAGTGTACATGACAAAACAAAACAAATCTCCAGCTCAGCCCCTGTTTCCAGTTTATCCATCACATTTCTCTCTAGTCTTTTCACTCTTACTCGTCCCCAGTGGCTGACATAGCCAGATGGCATAAATTTTCCCCGTTTGTTCCCTCAGCTTCGCTTGAGGGTAGAACTCTGCCGAGGCAGCTGGCAGTGAGTTACAAATTCCTCGTTGCTGGAGGACGAGCTTTGGCTCACCTGGCTGTAACTTCTCTTAGAGACAAACTTCTTCCCTTTAGGGTTACTATATACGCCCCCTTTAGGTATCATCATATTCACCCACTCTTCAGCCCCATCTGAGCTAACATCACTTTCTAGAGGACGGATTCTAGGTCTTAAAAGCTTATCTGGGGTTTGAGGATCGTCTGAGTCACTCTCTTCATCGCTAATTTCTCTATACCCTAAGACCCAGTATATTCTTAAGAACTCTCCAGAGTCTGCCCAAGACATCTGCAACAACAGAGGCCACTGTGATGGGAGGCCCACGCGGCCAAAGAACAAAGATGGATGAAAATAGATAAATGAAAGACCAATAGAAGTGGCCCACCTGCCCCCTCCCTCTCCAACCCGTCCCCCTGCCCCCCCAAAAAAAGAAGTTAAGGGGCTTCCCAGGTGGTGCAGTGGTAAGGAATTTGCTTGCAGTGCAGAAGTGGTTTGATCTCTGGGACAGGAAGATAACCTGGAGTAGAAAACAGCAACCCACTCCAGTATTCTTGCCTGGAAAATCCCATGGACAGAGGAGCCCAGTGGGCTGCAGTCAATGGAGTCGCAAAGAGTCGAACACGAGTGAGCTACCAAGCACACACAGACAGAGCTATAACCATAGAGCTGTGTGTGTCAAATTTTTCATTCAAATGAGGATACTGGAAGAATAATCTAAATGCCCGGCAATAAGAAAAGGGTTGAGTAAATTAAGGTGTTTCTAAGAGGTATTGCACTGTTTTATACCATAGCTCAGGAATCACCTGTGACTTGAGTCCAGTCTCCTGTCCATTTATTTTTTCCTGCTTTTGTCAATAAAGTTTTATTAGAACAGTCACATAAACAATAAATAAAATTATGTCTTCATCATACACCACTCAAAATATGACTAAGTGATCATTAAGATTCTTTTTGAGACTGAGAGATGAAATTACTGCAAAAAAGTGTACATGACAAAACAAAACAAATCTCCAGCTCAGCCCCTGTTTCCAGTTTATCCATCACATTTCTCTCTAGTCTTTTTCACTCTTACTCTGCGTCCCCAGTGGCTGACATAGCCAGATGGCATAAATGGGTTTCCTTTCCCCAGGTTTCCAGTTCAGCCACTAGCAGGCATCATGAGATGAGGGGACTGGAAAGGAAAGAGGTCACAGTGTTTATTCCCGTGTCCTCTCGTCCCTTAACAAGAGTTACATTTCAGCCAAGACATGGAAACAACCTAGATGTCCATCGACAGAGGAATGGATAAAGAAGGGTGTGTGTGTGTATGTGTGTGTGTGTGTGTGTGTGAGAGAGAGAGAGAGAGAGAGAGATGGAATATTACTAGGCCGTTAAAAAGAATGAAATAAGGCCATTTGCAGCAACATGGATGGACCTAGAGAGTGTCATACTGAGTGAAGTCAGACAGAGAAGGAGAAATATCATACGATATCCCTTTTATGTGGATTCTAAAAAGAAATGATAGAAATGAACTTATTCACAAAACACAAAGAGACTCACAAACTTAGAAAACTTATGGTGGCAGAGGGGAGGGAATGGTTGGGGACTTTGGGAAAGTCAAATACACACTGCCATGTTTGAAATGGATAAGCAAAAAAAATCTATTGTACAGCATATGGAACTCTGCTTAATGTTATGGACCAGTCTGGATGGAAGGGAGGTTTGGGAGAGAATGGATACACGTATATGTATGGTCGAGTCCCTTCTCTGTTCACCTAAAAGTGTCACAAAACTGTTAATGGACTATACCCCAATAAAAATGTTTTTGACGGGGCTTCCCTGGTGGTCCAGTGGGTAAAGAGTCTGCCTTGCAGTGCAAGGGGCACCTGTTCAATCCCTGGCACGGGAAGATCCCACATGCCGCAGAGCAGCTGGACCAGTGTGTCCAGTTAAGAGCCAGCGCTCTGGAGCACATGCACCCAGAGCCAGTGCTCTGCAACGAGAGAGGCCACTGCAATGGGAGGCCCACACAGACCAGGGAATTAAGATGGATGAAAACAAATAAATGAAGGACCAGTAAGAGGCCTTAAAAAAGAAAAAAGTTTTTGACATAAAAAAAAAAAAAACAATAGCTACATCTCCACCTAAGATTTCAACAACTTCAGAGATTTCTCTCCTTTGTCTACACTTTCCCTGGGTTCCAGTCATAGCTCTCTCCGTCTCCTCTTTCAGTCCAGGAGAGGGACTGGCTTGCTGCGCTGACTAATTCATGGGTGCTTCGCCATCCTTTTATCTACTTTGGATGCCTTCATCCTTGTCACACCTTTATAAATAGTTCTTTCACCAACTTCTCTTTAGGATTTCCTTGTAGCTCAGCTGGTAAAGAATCTGCCTTCAGGAGACCCCGATTCAATTCCTGGGTTTGGGAAATTCTCCTGGGGTAGCCCTCTAGGATTCTTGGTGGTTAAAGAATCCCCGAATGGGCCTGAAATAAGGCCATTTGCAGCAACATGGATGGACCTAGAGACTGCCATACTGAGTGAAGTCAGACAGAGAAGGAGAAATATCATACGATATCCCTTTTATGTGGATTCTAAAAAGAAATGATAGAAATGAACTTATTCACAAAACACAAAGAGACTCACAAACTTAGAAAACTTATGGTGGCAGAGGGGAGGGAATGGTTGGGGACTTTGGGAAAGTCAAATACACACTGCCATGTTTGAAATGGATAAGCAAAAAAAATCTATTGTACAGCATATGGAACTCTGCTTAATGTTATGGACCAGTCTGGATGGAAGGGAGGTTTGGGAGAGAATGGATACACGTATATGTATGGTCGAGTCCCTTCTCTGTTCACCTAAAAGTGTCACAAAACTGTTAATGGACTATACCCCAATAAAAATGTTTTTGACGGGGCTTCCCTGGTGGTCCAGTGGGTAAAGAGTCTGCCTTGCAGTGCAAGGGGCACCTGTTCAATCCCTGGCACGGGAAGATCCCACATGCCGCAGAGCAGCTGGACCAGTGTGTCCAGTTAAGAGCCAGCGCTCTGGAGCACATGCACCCAGAGCCAGTGCTCTGCAACGAGAGAGGCCACTGCAATGGGAGGCCCACACAGACCAGGGAATTAAGATGGATGAAAACAAATAAATGAAGGACCAGTAAGAGGCCTTAAAAAAGAAAAAAGTTTTTGACATAAAAAAAAAAAAAACAATAGCTACATCTCCACCTAAGATTTCAACAACTTCAGAGATTTCTCTCCTTTGTCTACACTTTCCCTGGGTTCCAGTCATAGCTCTCTCCGTCTCCTCTTTCAGTCCAGGAGAGGGACTGGCTTGCTGCGCTGACTAATTCATGGGTGCTTCGCCATCCTTTTATCTACTTTGGATGCCTTCATCCTTGTCACACCTTTATAAATAGTTCTTTCACCAACTTCTCTTTAGGATTTCCTTGTAGCTCAGCTGGTAAAGAATCTGCCTTCAGGAGACCCCGATTCAATTCCTGGGTTTGGGAAATTCTCCTGAAGAAGGGATAGGCTACCCATTCTAGGATTCTTGGTGGTTCAGATGGTAAGAATCCACCTGCAATGCAGGAGACCTGAGTTCAATCCATGGATTAGGAACATCCTCTGGAGACAAGAAAGGCTACCCATCCCAGTATTCTTGCCTGGAAAATTCCATGGCTTGTCTATGGGTCGCAAAGAGTCAGACATGACTAAACAGCTTTCACTTTTTCGACCTCTCTTTAATTCCTCTTTGGAGGATGCCACTTTTCTCCTGCCTTTTATAAACCTTGGTACTAGAAGTGGCCCCAGGAAACGGGGTCTAAAAGTGGGACTTGGGAATTGAGTTACTAACCTATTTGATGAGAGTTTCTTTGAAGGGCAAATGGGATCATGACAATCTGTCATAAGGAGAGGTATTATCACTATTCAAATCACGGCTGATGGTCTATGAAGAACAGCAGGAGAGGACAAAATGTAGGGGATGGCCTGGCTCTGACATTCTGGCACTACCGTGACCATCAGTTCAGTTCCATTCAGTCACTCAGTCATGCCCAGTTCTTTGCGACCCCATGGACTGCGGCATCCCAGGCTTCCCTGTCCTGTCACCATAGTGACAATGGTGATTACAAAGATCTTGGGGTGAGCCAACTGCTCTGATAGCTGTAGGGCAGAAAAGGACAAAATGAAGACCTTGAATTTCTGAGTCAAAAAAACAGCAGGTAGAATATCAGGAAGACCTCGTGGCAGTTTCTAAAGGAGTTCTGCATCTTCTACAATGGCAGGGCAGGTATGGCTGAGGAGCAAGCACAGAGTCGAAGCATCACAGAACTCCTGAACCATGACGATGGCTCTTTGACAGAGGTCTTACGCTAAAGCAGTGATTCTCAACTGGGAGCAGTTTTGTAAGGTCTGGAGACACTGTGGGTTATCACAGCTGTGGAGGGTACTACTAATAGAGACCAGAGATGCCGTAAGTATCAGAGAGGCACAAGAAAGTCACACACACAATTATGTAGCCCCAAATGTCCTAAGGTTGAGAGACACTGTGCCAAGGTAAGGGTACTGACTGGGAAGATACAAGACCCTATACATGGAATGGGGACATTTAGGTAGATGAGAACTTTGAACCTCTAAATCCTCTTGAAATGCCCTTGCTGGTTGAAACAGATCTTCATCCTCATACAAAGAAATCAGATTTTCCCAGCATAAAAATCTTACGTGCAGTTACTGATCTACCAAATTCTAGTCAATAAAAATCACCAGAAACCATTTGTTTTCACAAGGCAGAGAAGCAGCACACTGTCACTTTCTTATCCCAAAGTTGTGTTAACTCTCCTATTCTGTCACAACATAGTCTGTTCTCTGTTACAGGATGTCTTGCTATCCCATAGAAAATCACAATAGCCCATTACATTGAAATAATTATGCTAGATAGACCTGTTGAGAAGGAATGAGTTAAGCAAGACATATTTTAGCAAGACATATGTGTGCCAGAAAATGGGTTATCAATGCTGCAGAAATTCAAGGGCGTGACATATAAGTAAAGTTTCTAAGGATACAGAAGTCCAGGAGGAGAAGGGGACGACAGAGGATAAGATGGTTGGATGGCATCACTGACTCAATGCACATGAGTTTGAGCAAACTCCAGGAGATGGTGAAGGACAGAGAAGCCTGGCGTGCTGCAGTCCACGGGGTCACAAAGAGTCAGACACAAACGAACAAGTCCAGAACAGGTATATATATTCCCTCTAAAGTGACAAATACATGGCTTTCCTTCAACTGTTCTCCACAAAGAAAAGCATAGCATTTGATTTGGCCTCTTTGGATTGTGAAGGAAGCATGTAACATACTTGGGCATCTTGCTCTGACTTCTTGCCAGATAACCAGTGAATCTTCCTGTTTTCAATGAGACCTGGATCCGGAGAAGTTTCTTCAGTAGGTCCTAGTTGGAAGCAGTTTCGTGGCTCTGTTATGTGGGGATCCAGCATATCCAATTTATTAGAAATATCTGTGGCAGACTGAGAAGCCATTAAGAGCCTCTGGAAAGCCCTAATATAAAAATTACAGCATAGATTCCCAAGGCTTTAGAGCAGGAATTCTAGTAATAGTAATAGTAACAATGCTCTACTTGAAAAGCAGCTCCTGGCTTCCTGCTAAGCCATGGAAAAGACTGACCATTAGGCCATGGCCGAACACCAAGTGACTATGACACAAACCACCCACTGTGAATTGAGTGCTACATGATCTGCTGAATTATAAAATTGGAAGTACAGAGCAAAATCCACTGTCAAATGGTATAGATAAGATCAAGCACGTACAATTCAGAAGGAAGAGTGGAATGATTGTACAGCAGGTAGCTCAGACTCCCACGGCACTTACTCCCACCACCTGAGCACCTCTGCCTCGAACCACCCCTCAGCCTTACATGGAGCTCCCTACAACCAACCAGTCAAGAGAGGGAAGAAAAGCACGGCCTGGTTTACCACACAGTACATTCAGCTGAGTCAGAAGTGGGTAGACTTTTGGAAAACAATGCAGTGTTACAGGATGTCTTGCTATCCCATAGAAAATCACAATAGCCCATTACATTGAAATAATTATGCTAGATAGACCTGTTGAGAAGGAATGAGTTAAGCAAGACATATTTTAGCAAGACATATGTGTGCCAGAAAATGGGTTATCAATGCTGCAGAAATTCAAGGGCGTGACATATAAGTAAAGTTTCTAAGGATACAGAAGTCCAGGAGGAGAAGGGGACGACAGAGGATAAGATGGTTGGATGGCATCACTGACTCAATGCACATGAGTTTGAGCAAACTCCAGGAGATGGTGAAGGACAGAGAAGCCTGGCGTGCTGCAGTCCACGGGGTCACAAAGAGTCAGACACAAACGAACAAGTCCAGAACAGGTATATATATTCCCTCTAAAGTGACAAATACATGGCTTTCCTTCAACTGTTCTCCACAAAGAAAAGCATAGCATTTGATTTGGCCTCTTTGGATTGTGAAGGAAGCATGTAACATACTTGGGCATCTTGCTCTGACTTCTTGCCAGATAACCAGTGAATCTTCCTGTTTTCAATGAGACCTGGATCCGGAGAAGTTTCTTCAGTAGGTCCTAGTTGGAAGCAGTTTCGTGGCTCTGTTATGTGGGGATCCAGCATATCCAATTTATTAGAAATATCTGTGGCAGACTGAGAAGCCATTAAGAGCCTCTGGAAAGCCCTAATATAAAAATTACAGCATAGATTCCCAAGGCTTTAGAGCAGGAATTCTAGTAATAGTAATAGTAACAATGCTCTACTTGAAAAGCAGCTCCTGGCTTCCTGCTAAGCCATGGAAAAGACTGACCATTAGGCCATGGCCGAACACCAAGTGACTATGACACAAACCACCCACTGTGAATTGAGTGCTACATGATCTGCTGAATTATAAAATTGGAAGTACAGAGCAAAATCCACTGTCAAATGGTATAGATAAGATCAAGCACGTACAATTCAGAAGGAAGAGTGGAATGATTGTACAGCAGGTAGCTCAGACTCCCACGGCACTTACTCCCACCACCTGAGCACCTCTGCCTCGAACCACCCCTCAGCCTTACATGGAGCTCCCTACAACCAACCAGTCAAGAGAGGGAAGAAAAGCACGGCCTGGTTTACCACACAGTACATTCAGCTGAGTCAGAAGTGGGTAGACTTTTGGATTGTAAACCCACTCAAGGGTGACCCTGAAAGTCCATGGTAAGGGGAAGCCCTCCCACTGGGCAGAAACTCAGGAACTACACATGGTTGTTTCTATCATATTCAAAGAGAAAGGACCTCAAAAATCTACCCGGATTAGTCAGTCACCAACAGGTAGATGGACTGTCAGAATTATACAAAAGAATAAGAATGAAATATTGGTGATGTAGGCATGGATGAGGAAGGACGACTCAGACTGAGTAAGTTCAGATTATGTGTGAAGTTGGCCAGATCCCATGGGTATCCTCACCAGAGGGCACTGACCACACAAAGGCTCTCAGTAACCACACAATAGAGTGGTCACTTTGTGTAGCTCGTTCCGTATTTCCCCAGTTAGCCCAGCACGGATCAATACACCCACATTAAGTATTAACCACAGGTTAAAGACTAAGGGTCCACCAGCCAAGGTGCTGACAGAGGATCAGTAGCACATGGAATGGTTGGTAAAAAACTAAACTATGGTAACAACCCATTGAAAAAGCCCCAGAGGCTGGGAAAAATAGAAGGCAGATGAGGAGGGGCGACAGAGGACGAGATGGCTAGATGGCATCACTGACTCAATGCACAGGAGTCTGAGCAAACTCTGCGAGATGGTGAAGCACAGGAAAGCCTGGTGGGCTGCAGTCCACGGGTCATGAAGAGTCAGCCATGACTGAACGACTGAACTGAACTAACTGACGGTTATCAACATTTGCCTCGCGACCAGATGCAGACCAGGCTGAGGCTCCTGTGCTTTATGTTAATTGTTTATTTTTTCCCACTACCTTGTAATACACACCGGTAGAGACTAGCATTTTAATTAGATTCCTGGTAGAAGTACAGCTGAATTAATCTCCTGTGTGCGTGTGTGCTCAGTCGTGTTCAACTCTTGATGACCCCATGGACCATAGCCCGCCAGGCTCCTCTGTCCATGGAATTTTTCAGGCAATAATACTGGAGTGGGTGGCCATTTCCTTCTCCAGGGGATCTTCCCAACTCAAGGATCCAACCTGCGTCTCCTGCACTGGCAGGCAGGTTCTTTGCCAGCTGAGCTACCAGGGATTTCCTCCTCCTAAGATCCAATAGCTGATGGGCTTTAGTGTTTCCATGGTGTTGGGGCCATCGTTTTTTTCCCTGACAAAGGAGTGGAACCTTGTTCTGTGCCCTGGGGGGGCTGGCCCAGGTGGACTCCATGAGCCAGGCTTCCCTGTCACCTCTGGCTCTGGGCTGGGTGTGCCAGCGGGAGGACACGGGGACTCCTGCTCCCTCTATACTAAGCCTCAGTTGAAAAAGCAGCTTAGAGCCACAGATTCTGCTCAGCAGCCTTTCTCTTTTACAACTTCCGCTCTCCCTGAGTTTCTCCCCCTCTACCCGTAGGCATGGATGAAGACGACTCAGACTGAGTAAGTTCAGATTATGTGTGAAGTTGGCCAGATCCCATTTGAGGGCACTGACCACAAAGGCTCTCAGTAACCACACAATAGAGTGGTCACTTTGTGTAGCTCGTTCCGTATTTCCCCAGTTAGCCCAGCACGGATCAATACACCCACATTAAGTATTAACCACAGGTTAAAGACTAAGGGTCCACCAGCCAAGGTGCTGACAGAGGATCAGTAGCACATGGAATGGTTGGTAAAAAACTAAACTATGGTAACAACCCATTGAAAAAGCCCCAGAGGCTGGGAAAAATAGAAGGCAGATGAGGAGGGGACGACAGAGGACGAGATGGCTAGATGGCATCACTGACTCAATGCACAGGAGTCTGAGCAAACTCTGCGAGATGGTGAAGCACAGGAAAGCCTGGTGGGCTGCAGTCCACGGGGTCATGAAGAGTCAGCCATGACTGAACGACTGAACTGAACTAACTGACGGTTATCAACATTTGCCTCGCGACCAGATGCAGACCAGGCTGAGGCTCCTGTGCTTTATGTTAATTGTTTATTTTTTCCCACTACCTTGTAATACACACCGGTAGAGACTAGCATTTTAATTAGATTCCTGGTAGAAGTACAGCTGAATTAATCTCCTGTGTGCGTGTGTGCTCAGTCGTGTTCAACTCTTGATGACCCCATGGACCATAGCCCGCCAGGCTCCTCTGTCCATGGAATTTTTCAGGCAATAATACTGGAGTGGGTGGCCATTTCCTTCTCCAGGGGATCTTCCCAACTCAAGGATCCAACCTGCGTCTCCTGCACTGGCAGGCAGGTTCTTTGCCAGCTGAGCTACCAGGGATTTCCTCCTCCTAAGATCCAATAGCTGATGGGCTTTAGTGTTTCCATGGTGTTGGGGCCATCGTTTTTTTCCCTGACAAAGGAGTGGAACCTTGTTCTGTGCCCTGGGGGGGCTGGCCCAGGTGGACTCCATGAGCCAGGCTTCCCTGTCACCTCTGGCTCTGGGCTGGGTGTGCCAGCGGGAGGACACGGGGACTCCTGCTCCCTCTATACTAAGCCTCAGTTGAAAAAGCAGCTTAGAGCCACAGATTCTGCTCAGCAGCCTTTCTCTTTTACAACTTCCGCTCTCCCTGAGTTCCTAAGAGCTCCTCCCTCTACCCTCTTCTAGCCCAGGAATAGTAACTGTTTCCAAACATGCAGATGCTAACCCCAGGTGCATTCCTGCCCCGCACATTCCCTCCCTCCAGTCCATAAGTCCACACCACTGTAAACACTTCCCTCTTCACCCTCTCCTAAACTGCCTCTTAGTTTTCTGTCTCTTCTGCTACAGGCAACTTCACTTCTCAGAGCATAAAACCAAGGCCTAGAAGAGGGATGGACTCAGCTGCTCCTTAACTGCCCACGAGAGCTTCTCTGGGGCCCGAATCACAAGGCTCTGCCTAGACATGGTCATCCAGGGAACACGTCTCTAGAAATCTCCTCAGATGACGAAAGGGTTGGCAGGCTGGGGAAAACTGTTTCCGGAGAGCAGAACAGAGTGAGTGTTGAGCTAGTCTCCAACCTGGGACGCTAGGGCCCTGTGTGGGACACGTCCGTGCCATGGGCTATCATCCTTCCATAGAAGGGACATATATCCAAAAGGTACCCCTGACTAGATCTGCCAGCTGCTTCTGCCAGGACTACCCTGAGGTGACCAGGGCTGCTCCACCTCTCAGGAAGGGCTCCAGCTTCCCACCATCCTCATTCACACACACAGATGCATACACACACACACACACACACACACACACACACCCCAACACACACACACTGACTGCAAGCCATGTACTGCACCGCACCAGGCATGGGAATAGTTATGATTTTTGGCGCCTCACAGACTGGTGGACGATTCCCTAGGCAAGCAGAGATCACTTTTAAAAGGGAAAGGAAAAGTGAGAAATGGCTAAATACACACAATGGAAAATTATGCAGCTATTAAAGATATTTATGGCGAGTCTGAAGCAGTACAGAAAGTGTTTATGACAAAGTGTTAAGAGGAAAACACAGGAAACGAAATGATATCTATATAGTACACTATCACTGTGTAAAAATGCACAAGGAAAACCATGGACTGGAAGGAAATGCACCAGAATGCTAACCGTGGAACGTGGGGTGACATTTCTCTGTATGTAACAAAGCTCTTGTAATTAAGAATCCATTACTGCATGTCCTGCCTCAACCTTCTTATTCATACGTGTAGCTTTGAAAAGTATTCTCATTTTTAAAATACCCCAACCATAAGTATGAAACAAAATCCCCCTGAAGGATGCTATTGCCCAACCCTAGTGCCCTCCCCAGATGACCACTGTTTTCAGTTTGCTTTATAGCTTTTTCATACACATAGAAACATAAAGTTGGCATTTGGAGGGGGGTAACATGAATGTCAAGTTGTACAAATTAGTCTGCCATGTACTTTTTTCAGTTAAAAAGGAGGGGTTTTTGACCCACGAGAGCTTCTCTGGGGCCCGAATCACAAGGCTCTGCCTAGACATGGTCATCCAGGGAACACGTCTCTAGAAATCTCCTCAGATGACGAAAGGGTTGGCAGGCTGGGGAAAACTGTTTCCGGAGAGCAGAACAGAGTGAGTGTTGAGCTAGTCTCCAACCTGGGACGCTAGGGCCCTGTGTGGGACACGTCCGTGCCATGGGCTATCATCCTTCCATAGAAGGGACATATATCCAAAAGGTACCCCTGACTAGATCTGCCAGCTGCTTCTGCCAGGACTACCCTGAGGTGACCAGGGCTGCTCCACCTCTCAGGAAGGGCTCCAGCTTCCCACCATCCTCATTCACACACACAGATGCATACACACACACACACACACACACACACACACACCCCAACACACACACACTGACTGCAAGCCATGTACTGCACCGCACCAGGCATGGGAATAGTTATGATTTTTGGCGCCTCACAGACTGGTGGACGATTCCCTAGGCAAGCAGAGATCACTTTTAAAAGGGAAAGGAAAAGTGAGAAATGGCTAAATACACACAATGGAAAATTATGCAGCTATTAAAGATATTTATGGCGAGTCTGAAGCAGTACAGAAAGTGTTTATGACAAAGTGTTAAGAGGAAAACACAGGAAACGAAATGATATCTATATAGTACACTATCACTGTGTAAAAATGCACAAGGAAAACCATGGACTGGAAGGAAATGCACCAGAATGCTAACCGTGGAACGTGGGGTGACATTTCTCTGTATGTAACAAAGCTCTTGTAATTAAGAATCCATTACTGCATGTCCTGCCTCAACCTTCTTATTCATACGTGTAGCTTTGAAAAGTATTCTCATTTTTAAAATACCCCAACCATAAGTATGAAACAAAATCCCCCTGAAGGATGCTATTGCCCAACCCTAGTGCCCTCCCCAGATGACCACTGTTTTCAGTTTGCTTTATAGCTTTTTCATACACATAGAAACATAAAGTTGGCATTTGGAGGGGGGTAACATGAATGTCAAGTTGTACAAATTAGTCTGCCATTTACTTTTTTTCAGTTAATAATAAAACTGGGAAGGGGGCGTTACATAACACTACATACATAACTAACTGAAGGATTTTTAACCTTTAAAAGCAAGTCCTCATAGGCGTGTTCCACAGTTTAATTAATGTTCAGGACATTAATGACTGTTTCCATTTTGTCTCTGTAAAAACTAAGTTGTAGTGAACAGTCACATGCACATCTTTCTGCACACATCAGGATGATGTTTCTAGAAGAGACACTAAGCAGTGGAATTTCTGGTTGAAGATCTGGATATTTTTATGTTATAAAGTTTCCACAGACAGATCAGATATCCCTAGACACCACTGGCTACTTTCAGGGAAACTGGGGATCTCAGCTGGTCAAAGGGCCCAAAGGCTCTAGAGGTAGGGCTTCCAAGGGCCCAAAGGTCCCCGGTGTGCCCAGCTCCCAGGGCACGGGCTCTCCACACTGACCCACTGGGCGTGCTCTGGGAGCAAACCGCAGACCCTGCCTGGTCATGGTCTCCTGCAGCATTCTATTTCACATTCAGATTATGAAAAGTAATGTAGCCAGGAGAGAAACGTTTCTCAAAGAAAGCCCAGCACCCACTAGAGCTCATCATGAACTTTATGTCTCATGCAGAAAGGAGTTTATATCCCTACAGATTTGTCCCCTGGGAGTGTGAAAATCAAATCCAAGCATTTTAACATTCCAGATACTTCATACCTGGAAGAAACATAACAACTGTCCTTCTGAAGAAATGATGTCTTTACTCACAGAAGCAAACTGGACTCCATCACTGTGAAATAAAGGTGGTCACCAGAATGCTAACCGTGGAACGTGGGGTGACATTTCTCTGTATGTAACAAAGCTCTTGTAATTAAGAATCCATTACTGCATGTCCTGCCTCAACCTTCTTATTCATACGTGTAGCTTTGAAAAGTATTCTCATTTTTAAAATACCCCAACCATAAGTATGAAACAAAATCCCCCTGAAGGATGCTATTGCCCAACCCTAGTGCCCTCCCCAGATGACCACTGTTTTCAGTTTGCTTTATAGCTTTTTCATACACATAGAAACATAAAGTTGGCATTTGGAGGGGGGTAACATGAATGTCAAGTTGTACAAATTAGTCTGCCATTTACTTTTTTTCAGTTAATAATAAAACTGGGAAGGGGGCGTTACATAACACTACATACATAACTAACTGAAGGATTTTTAACCTTTAAAAGCAAGTCCTCATAGGCGTGTTCCACAGTTTAATTAATGTTCAGGACATTAATGACTGTTTCCATTTTGTCTCTGTAAAACTAAGTTGTAGTGAACAGTCACATGCA
The DNA here is from genome assembly GCA_022376925.1 of Tragulus kanchil. Taxonomy (NCBI): domain Eukaryota; kingdom Metazoa; phylum Chordata; class Mammalia; order Artiodactyla; family Tragulidae; genus Tragulus; species Tragulus kanchil. Next base: position 45,551,113 of record JAIOJX010000029.1, on the reverse strand, counting down.
CATCTTTCTGCACACATCAGGATGATGTTTCTAGAAGAGACACTAAGCAGTGGAATTTCTGGTTGAAGATCTGGATATTTTTATGTTATAAAGTTTCCACAGACAGATCAGATATCCCTAGACACCACTGGCTACTTTCAGGGAAACTGGGGATCTCAGCTGGTCAAAGGGCCCAAAGGCTCTAGAGGTAGGGCTTCCAAGGGCCCAAAGGTCCCCGAGGGTGTGCCCAGCTCCCAGGGGCACGGGCTCTCCACACTGACCCACTGGGCGTGCTCTGGGGAGCAAACCGCAGACCCTGCCTGGTCATGGTCTCCTGCAGCATTCTATTTCACATTCAGATTATGAAAAGTAATGTAGCCAGGAGAGAAACGTTTCTCAAAGAAAGCCCAGCACCCACTAGAGCTCATCATGAACTTTATGTCTCATGCAGAAAGGAGTTTATATCCCTACAGATTTGTCCCCTGGGAGTGTGAAAATCAAATCCAAGCATTTTAACATTCCAGATACTTCATACCTGGAAGAAACATAACAACTGTCTCGCTTTCTGAAGAAATGATGTCTTTACTCACAGAAGCAAACTGGACTCCAACTCAACCTGATCACAGCTACAGTGGGCCACACAGGCTGGGTCTCGGCAGGGGCCCCGTTGGCTTTTCAAACCTCAGGCAAAGCTCTCAACAAAACCTCCCTTAAGGACCCTTGAACAGGCCTCAGAAGGGCCTGTGTGCTCCCACCTCAGATTCCCTTTGATCCAAGGCAAGGAGCCAGGCCCAGGGGAGGGGCAGGATCTGTCTGAGACCTCAACTTCCTGCCCAGGACTCTTCCTGCAGGCCCTCCTAGCAGGGCCCGGAGGGCACAGCCCAGCAACAGGGAGGAGGGCATAGCAGCCAGGACAAGGTACACAGTGACATTAAAAAGGCTCCCACAGGGGGTCCTGGGTCCAGAGGAAGGAGAGGCGTCTGCATCTTGTGTCTGTGGTGGGGCAAGAGCAGACCCATGGAGGAAGACCACCACAGCCCTCCCCAGCAACAACCCGTAGTCCCCAGTTTGAACTCTAAGACTTGCTATGACTTTAGGCAAACTATAAAACTGAGCCCATGTATCTAAACATTAACAGCGGCCAATCATCTACCAATCTTCAGATCAAATCCCAAGTCCCTGGGCTTCCCTGGTAGCTCAGGGGTAAAGAGTTCGGCTGCCCATGCAGGAGACATGAGTTTGATCCCTGATTCAGGAAGATCCCACATGCTGCGGAGCCACTAAGCCCGTGAGCCACAACTGTTGAGCCTGTGCTCTAGAGCCTCGGAGCCACAACGATGGAGCCCACGTGCCGCAACGACTGACGCCCGTGTGCCCTAGAGCCTGAGTTCCACAACCAGAGAAGTCACCGCAACAAGAAGCCTGCTCACCTCAACTAGAGACTAGATCCCACTCCCTGCAACTAGAGAAGAGCCTGCAGCAGCAGTGAAAATCCAGAATAACTAAAAATAAATAAATAAAATGCATTTCTTAAGAAAAAAACCAAATCCCTCCCCTCAGCTGTCCTCCTAGTTCAAGGCCATCATCCCTCTCCTGGCTTGCTACCACAGCCCCTAACTGGTCTCCCTGCTTCCATTCTTGGCCCCTAATAGCTTATTCTCTACACAGTAGCCAGAGATGTTTTCTAATAAAATCAATTGTATAGTGTTACTCCCCTGCCTAGAAACTTCAAAGAATTTCCTATTGCTCTTGGAAAAAATTCAAATCGATCACAGCTCAATTGTGTCTAACTCTTTGCAACCCCAGGGACTATAGCCCACCAGATGCCTCTGTCCATAGAATTCTCCCTGGAGGCAAGAATACTGACATGGGTAGCCTATCCCCTCTCCAGGGGATCTTCCCAACCCAGGAATCAAACCATTGCAGGCAGATTTTTTACCAGCTGAGCTACCAGGGAAGCCCCTATCACAGACAACAAATTCCCAAATGACCAAGCCCTGCCCGCCTCTGCAGTCTCTCCTCTCAATTTCATCCCACTTTCTACCTGTCTCTCAATATTCCTTCAAAATGTCACACTCGCTTCTGACTCAGGGTCTGGCTTAGGTTTCCCAGAAGCAGAAGCTGAGTGGAGGTTCACATGAACATGATTTATGGACAGCATTTGCACAAAGTTGGTAAGGAAGTGAGCCAGGAGGATCAGGAGTGGATGAAGCCAAGTGAGCGAGCACCATCTAGCAAAGTCCCACTGTGGGTGGCTTGACGTGCTACCTCCGGGAGCCCAGTGGATAAACAGCGGAGGTGACCTCCTATTAAGGGCACTGGCACTGGCGGGTACACCCCAGCACCCAGCTCTCCATGGAGTGCTAAAGGTGAAACCCACATGCGCACCTGGCCCCCCGGGCCTGTGCTCTAGAGCCTCGGAGCCACAACGATGGAGCCCACGTGCCGCAACGACTGACGCCCGTGTGCCCTAGAGCCTGAGTTCCACAACCAGAGAAGTCACCGCAACAAGAAGCCTGCTCACCTCAACTAGAGACTAGATCCCACTCCCTGCAACTAGAGAAGAGCCTGCAGCAGCAGTGAAAATCCAGAATAACTAAAAATAAATAAATAAAATGCATTTCTTAAGAAAAAAACCAAATCCCTCCCCTCAGCTGTCCTCCTAGTTCAAGGCCATCATCCCTCTCCTGGCTTGCTACCACAGCCCCTAACTGGTCTCCCTGCTTCCATTCTTGGCCCCTAATAGCTTATTCTCTACACAGTAGCCAGAGATGTTTTCTAATAAAATCAATTGTATAGTGTTACTCCCCTGCCTAGAAACTTCAAAGAATTTCCTATTGCTCTTGGAAAAAATTCAAATCGATCACAGCTCAATTGTGTCTAACTCTTTGCAACCCCAGGGACTATAGCCCACCAGATGCCTCTGTCCATAGAATTCTCCCTGGAGGCAAGAATACTGACATGGGTAGCCTATCCCCTCTCCAGGGGATCTTCCCAACCCAGGAATCAAACCATTGCAGGCAGATTTTTTACCAGCTGAGCTACCAGGGAAGCCCCTATCACAGACAACAAATTCCCAAATGACCAAGCCCTGCCCGCCTCTGCAGTCTCTCCTCTCAATTTCATCCCACTTTCTACCTGTCTCTCAATATTCCTTCAAAATGTCACACTCGCTTCTGACTCAGGGTCTGGCTTAGGTTTCCCAGAAGCAGAAGCTGAGTGGAGGTTCACATGAACATGATTTATGGACAGCATTTGCACAAAGTTGGTAAGGAAGTGAGCCAGGAGGATCAGGAGTGGATGAAGCCAAGTGAGCGAGCACCATCTAGCAAAGTCCCACTGTGGGTGGCTTGACGTGCTACCTCCGGGGAGCCCAGTGGATAAACAGCGGAGGTGACCTCCTATTAAGGGCACTGGCACTGGCGGGTACACCCCAGCACCCAGCTCTCCATGGAGTGCTAAAGGTGAAAGGCTGCCTCCAGGGGGATGGGGAAGATGAAGATCCCCAGGTATCTTCTGCTGTCCTCACGGAGAGAAAGGACCACCAGCACCCTCCGGACAGTTTGCCAACAAAGAGCAGCAGGCACCATCAGTTAGGAGGGAAGGCAGGAAGGGATAATGGGGCTGGGCGCGAGTGTGCACGAGCCAGGGAAGGGATGTGCAGAGCTGGGGGACAGAGCAGCCCCGGCCTCAGCAAAGGGTCTCTGCGTGCCTTTCCCTCAGGTCTTCCCAAGACCTGCTCCCATGTTCACTACAGTATCCACTCGGACACAACCCCACCTACCTACAGCAGCCTTCCCTCCCCTACCCCATCATCCTCACCACCTTTCCTTGATGTCCTTTCGTTTGGGCGATGACCCAGCTCCCTGACTGGTCTCCTGTGCCCCACCTAGACTGGGGGGGACCCCCTCTGGCTCTCATCACATCTGGGTGCCCAGCACTCAGCATGGTGGGCATGCTCGGTTAGGGCTGCCCGGCACATCTCAGGCAGTTGATGCAATTTTTATTTATTTATACTTAACCAGCACTTGTGTAGCAGCTACTGCTCTAACATCCTTACAAGTCGTAAGTCTCCGAGTAATTCAGTGAGGTGGGTCCTGCTAGGATCCTCATTTCATATGTCGGGAAGCTGAGACTCAAAGGTTACATAACCTGACTGCAGCTGTACCGCTGGGGAGCCGTGTAGGCAGGGAGTCAGGCCATTTGAGTGGCCGCGGAGGCTGCGCTGTCTCTAAAAGGACCGATCACGAGGTAGGTATGGGGACTTCCCTGGTGGCTCAGAGGGTAAAGAGTCCACCTGCCATGCAGGAGACCTGGGGTCGATCCCCGGGTCGGGAAGATCCCCTGGAGAAGGGAAAGGCTACCACACTCCAGTATTCTTGCCGTGCAAGGGTGAAGCCAAGTGAGCGAGCACCATCTAGCAAAGTCCAGGGTGGCTTGACGTGCTACCTCCGGGAGCCCAGTGGATAAACAGCGGAGGTGACCTCCTATTAAGGGCACTGGCACTGGCGGGTACACCCCAGCACCCAGCTCTCCATGGAGTGCTAAAGGTGAAAGGCTGCCTCCAGGGGGATGGGGAAGATGAAGATCCCCAGGTATCTTCTGCTGTCCTCACGGAGAGAAAGGACCACCAGCACCCTCCGGACAGTTTGCCAACAAAGAGCAGCAGGCACCATCAGTTAGGAGGGAAGGCAGGAAGGGATAATGGGGCTGGGCGCGAGTGTGCACGAGCCAGGGAAGGGATGTGCAGAGCTGGGGGACAGAGCAGCCCCGGCCTCAGCAAAGGGTCTCTGCGTGCCTTTCCCTCAGGTCTTCCCAAGACCTGCTCCCCATGTTCACTACAGTATCCACTCGGACACAACCCCACCTACCTACAGCAGCCTTCCCTCCCCTACCCCATCATCCTCACCACCTTTCCTTGATGTCCTTTCGTTTGGGCGATGACCCAGCTCCCTGACTGGTCTCCTGTGCCCCACCTAGACTGGGGGGGACCCCCTCTGGCTCTCATCACATCTGGGTGCCCAGCACTCAGCATGGTGGGCATGCTCGGTTAGGGCTGCCCGGCACATCTCAGGCAGTTGATGCAATTTTTATTTATTTATACTTAACCAGCACTTGTGTAGCAGCTACTGCTCTAACATCCTTACAAGTCGTAAGTCTCCGAGTAATTCAGTGAGGTGGGTCCTGCTAGGATCCTCATTTCATATGTCGGGAAGCTGAGACTCAAAGGTTACATAACCTGACTGCAGCTGTACCGCTGGGGAGCCGTGTAGGCAGGGAGTCAGGCCATTTGAGTGGCCGCGGAGGCTGCGCTGTCTCTAAAAGGACCGATCACGAGGTAGGTATGGGGACTTCCCTGGTGGCTCAGAGGGTAAAGAGTCCACCTGCCATGCAGGAGACCTGGGGTCGATCCCCGGGTCGGGAAGATCCCCTGGAGAAGGGAAAGGCTACCACACTCCAGTATTCTTGCCTGGAGAATTCCATGAACGGAAGAGCCTGGTGGGCTATAGTTCATGGGATCAGAAAGAGTTGGACATGACTGAGCAACTAATACACACACACACACACACAAGGTTGGTACCATTATCTCTATTTACAGAAGAGGGCACAATGGCTCAGAGAGGAGCTATGACTTTCCCAGAACTGGTGGGAAGTGGGGTTGGGATTCTGACCCCTAAGCTGGTAGCCCACTCAGGTGCCACCCTGAGTGGACTTCTATAAGCAGCATAAGCAGACCCCCATCCCTCTTCCCGTGGCTCCCGGCACACTCTTAGCCCTCTCCACTGTCCCTGGGGATGATTTTTTAGCTCACTTCCTGGGAAGCAAGGAAGCACTGCCCTGTGGCTGAGGAATTCTCCCAGGGGGGGTTAACTCTGTGACGCACCCAGGACGAAAGCCCCACCTCCTCCAACTACACTCAGTGGTAACCTGAGCTGGGATGCTGATGTGATCCAGACCCGCTGCAGTCAGGAAATCCCACTGCAGCCTGTTCAGCTGCCCTGCTAGAGGCAGAATAAAACTCTCACAAGGTAGCATTTCAAACAAAGCAGGTCAGTCATGTTTAAGTTCTGTGTGGTGTGTGTATGCGTGTTGGAAGGGGTAAGAGAGGCTGGAGGACACACACACAGGCAGATGGATGAGTGAGGCACTCATCAAACATCCCACCTCTCAGACTAGAAACTTCCACCATTCAGAGAAAGACCTTGTTAACTCAGATGCCTCATGACTGGAGATGGACGCTGCCGTGCCGCCCACCAGGCCGCCCACTAGGCAGGACAGCTCTTCTGCAGGAAGCCTTCCAACCAGGGAGTGATTCCTGCCACACTGCATTTACCTTGCCCACCCACGCCCCTCTGACACAGACACACACATCCCACCCTCAGCCAGCATCCCCACCTCTGGGCTCAGCTCACCAACAATTACAGCAATTTCCAAATTACTATAGACAAGTCACTGGGAAACTACTCCGTACCTTCTAATTAGTGTTGTACACTGATTATCTGAGGCTATTGATACTGGCCCTAATCTGTAATTACAATTCTCACATAAAATATTTAATGACCATTCATAATACAAGAAATCTGATTAAGAAGAGAGCATTTGGCTTGGATTTCCACAGTGGTTTCCTGGAGACTCAGCTGGTTTTTCCCTAGGCAGGTGGAAATATGGTCAATACAACTACCTACCGAAGGTGGTGGAAAATCACAAGTTGAGATTCACACCCCCACTCCTCTGCAACATGCAGCAACAGCTACCAAAACATGGGCCAGGGTCACGAACAGGCAATTCACAAATGTGAATGGTCAACAAATCTCACTAAAAATCAAGACACATACATGTAAATCTGACACCGTTGCTTCAATCCAATCAGCGAAGACCAACAAGCTCTACCTCTGCTGCTGCTGGTAGAACGGGTGCTGGTTCACCAGAGTTGTCTCTGCCACGTCTTGCCCTCTTCTGGAGAAGGCACCCCTCCTGGTAGGAACCACCCTCTGCCACCTCACCACCCGCCACCCCAACCACAGCCACATGGCTAGAAGGGGAGCACTCGTGTTCTGCTTTCATGCCACCTGCAGCTACCGCAAATGACCAGAATAAGAGCTTTGAGCTAACCTGGGCCCCTCTTAGGTCCCCCACTGCCCTCTATGTTGGGTCAGGATGGATCAATAAGACACTTCCCCATGAGCATTCGATATGGGACAGAAGGGCCAGCTTCGTTCCCTCTCTAGTGGTAAATCTGTAAGGCACAAGCCAAGGGAGCCAGCAGTAACCACATCCTGTTCAACTGGCTATGTCACTTACACACAGGTTCACATAGCCCAAGACCCGAACGGGGGGAGCCAGTTAGCACTGAGCTCATACACAATGGCAAACAGGTGCCCATGCCACAGGCCCCTGCCAGTCACCCTCAGAAACAATGGCAATCTGCCTGAGTTCTCATCCCAGGCACAGTCATGAGCACATGTGAGGAGCCCCAGATGAGCCTTGCCTGAGGCCCTCATGATGCCTTTGGGAGATGGGGATGTTTGTGACAAGTCAACACCAGGGAGCTTGGGCCAGGGTCCGAAACTGCCTGTCAGAAACTACTCCACCTTCTAATTAGTGTTGTACACTGATTAAGTATACCCAATTTCTCACATAAAATATTTAATGACCATTCATAATACAAGAAATCTGATTAAGAAGAGAGCATTTGGCTTGGATTTCCACAGTGGTTTCCTGGAGACTCAGCTGGTTTTTCCCTAGGCAGGTGGAAATATGGTCAATACAACTACCTACCGAAGGTGGTGGAAAATCACAAGTTGAGATTCACACCCCCACTCCTCTGCAACATGCAGCAACAGCTACCAAAACATGGGCCAGGGTCACGAACAGGCAATTCACAAATGTGAATGGTCAACAAATCTCACTAAAAATCAAGACACATACATGTAAATCTGACACCGTTGCTTCAATCCAATCAGCGAAGACCAACAAGCTCTACCTCTGCTGCTGCTGGTAGAACGGGTGCTGGTTCACCAGAGTTGTCTCTGCCACGTCTTGCCCTCTTCTGGAGAAGGCACCCCTCCTGGTAGGAACCACCCTCTGCCACCTCACCACCCGCCACCCCAACCACAGCCACATGGCTAGAAGGGGAGCACTCGTGTTCTGCTTTCATGCCACCTGCAGCTACCGCAAATGACCAGAATAAGAGCTTTGAGCTAACCTGGGCCCCTCTTAGGTCCCCCACTGCCCTCTATGTTGGGTCAGGATGGATCAATAAGACACTTCCCCATGAGCATTCGATATGGGACAGAAGGGCCAGCTTCGTTCCCTCTCTAGTGGTAAATCTGTAAGGCACAAGCCAAGGGAGCCAGCAGTAACCACATCCTGTTCAACTGGCTATGTCACTTACACACAGGTTCACATAGCCCAAGACCCGAACGGGGGGAGCCAGTTAGCACTGAGCTCATACACAATGGCAAACAGGTGCCCATGCCACAGGCCCCTGCCAGTCACCCTCAGAAACAATGGCAATCTGCCTGAGTTCTCATCCCAGGCACAGTCATGAGCACATGTGAGGAGCCCCAGATGAGCCTTGCCTGAGGCCCTCATGATGCCTTTGGGAGATGGGGAGGTTTGTGACATGTCACCACCAGGGAGCTGTGGGGAGGTCCCAGGGATGCAGGGGACCCCCTCCCATGAGAACTACAAGTATTGCTTGTACCACTAGTGCTCAGCAAAGCCGCCAACACAGAAAAGACTCCAAATTTAGAGTTTCAGATGTGATACCTTAAACTCTAGGATCTCCTTTTAGGTGGAAGAACCCAAGGATAGGAACTCCCAAATGCTCCTGGCTGTGCAACATTCCAGCCTTCCAAGGAGCTCTGTGGCTTTTCTCTTCCAAGATTCCTTCTCTTGCGAGAGATCAACGCAGTTAAGTGAATTTTGACACAACTTCTAAATGTAGACACAACTCAGACCAAACCAGCAGGGTCCTGCTCCTCACAGGCCAAAAGGGCCACTTTAATAAATAAACAGGAACACAGTCTACAGCTGTGCCCAAGGACATGCCCATTTCATGCTATCATCCCAGTGCAAGTATTACCATCACCTTTCACTCAAAGGTGCGGTGGTTCAGGCAATAAATTAGCCTTATCTGTATGCAAATCTGGGGCTTCCCTGGTAGCTCAACTGGTCAAGAATCCACCTGCAATGTAGGAAACCCCTGTTCGGTTCCTGAGTCGGAAAGATCCCCTGGAGAAGGGATAGGTTACCCACTCCAGTATTCTTGGGCTTCCCTGGTGGCTTAGACAGTAAAGAATCTGCCTGCAATGTAGGAGACCCAGGTTCGATCCCTGGGTTGGGAAGATCCCTGGAGAAGGAAATGGCAACCCACTCCATTATTCTTGCCTGGAGAATTCCCATGGATAGAGGAGCCTGGCAGGCTGCAGTCCATGGGGTCAGAAATAGTCAAACACAACTGAGTGACTAAGCACAGCACAGCATATATAAATCTACAAACAGCCCAGCACCAGCCACGTAGACAGACACCCTCGAGGACCCTCTTCCTTCCTTCATCATGGTGGAATCTTCCGCCTAGTCTGAGCTCCAGGCAATATCTTTTAAACCTTCCTTCTGCTGTGTGCAAAATGCCTGAGAAGCAAAATCCAAGTGCTTTTTCAGTCGTCAGCTCACAAAATGGCTGAGCCAGCTCTGCACCCTTCCCAGCGTTTGTGTGCCGGGCTGCCTTGCCCTTTTCAGCATACAAGCATCTTTAAGAGGTATGAGGAAGCATTTCTCTCTGCAGACTGGTCTTTAGTTCAAGGGAAATTATCGCAACTTGACTGATGTTGGAAACCAAGAGAAAATGAAATCACCTTCATGGGGCTCCTTCTAACAGGCTTGTAAAAAACAAGTAGAAATTCCTTCCCACCCCCACCGCCACAGTCAGCCTTATTCCAGAATGAGGGGCTCACAGGCAGGACTTTGGAAAGCTGTTCCCATGCAGGCTTGCCTGTTACTTCTCTGCTCTGAAGTCAGATCGCTGGGGTTCATCCCTGCCTCCATCCCTCACTAGTCCCTCCAGCACATCCCTTAATATTTCTAGGTCTCAGCCCCATCATCTGCTGAGTTGAGAGGCTGGGTGGGAGAGCACAACAAGCAGAGCATTGAGTTTAGACTGTGAACCATGAGAAATTTTAGATAAATGTTAGCTATTGTCATTAACAATATGAATGACCTACTAATGTACGCTTAAAGTAGGTCAGGAGGGTGTACCCTGGTAACAAATGGCTTCAGCCTTTGAAACGTTGACTTGCTGATATTTATGGCTAATCTGATCACAAACTAAGTCAATTTCACAGATGCAGAAACTGAGACCAGGAAGGCCAAGTGCTTGACCCCAAACTCCAACCTCTAGAAGGCTAGGCGGGGCTAACAGTCCCACAGCCACCTCTCCAGTGTGGAGAGAACACACCGTTCCCTGACCAGCACCTGTCAGAGAATTCACTTACTGTGCGGGGTGTGAAAGACCTCATCGTTATCCCCATTATGAGGTTGAGAAGACTAAGGCCAGAGAAGTTAAGTACCTCACCCCAGGTTGCCCAGCTTATAAATGGCAGAGAGGGATACAACCCTACATCAGTCAGAATCCCGAGCCTCCAGCATTAAGAAGGAGATCATGTCACTGCCTTTTCTACACCAAGGAGAAGCTTTTGACCTTGCCTAGCAGCAGGGCAGACATAAGGAGAATCCAGCCAAATAGTGACCTCGGGGAGGAAGAATTAGTGGCCCAGGGGATCAGGGCCAGGGGCCCAGCTGAGAATCCAGCTGATGAGGAGCACACTGCTTCACCTCTGACCTGCAGCAGGAACAGGTCTTCCCTGGCACCAAGCTCGCCCACTGCCACTACTGCCCCCCTTCACCAAGCCCCCGGCGCACACAGCACACTCCCTGCACACCCGGCTCAGCCCTCGCATCCGAGGCCCGCACTCTCGCAGCCATGCCATTCAGCTCTTCCTCCTAATGGCTGCTGGCAGCTGTGCTCCAAGGGACAGGGGGCCTAAAGCAAAAACATGAACCGCAGGTAGAAACACACCCTGATCCCAAGAGATGCCAGTGGCCAACAGTGATGCATCACGGGGAAGGAGAACCCAGGAGTGTGTGCGATGATCCTTTAGCTGATAACTAACCCTCAACAGCGCAGCTGGAGCACCATGTGCCCCACTCAGAGTCCACAGGAGTGAGAGGAGAGGAAGGCGCCTTCCAGAAGCACAGCCCATCCTCAAGGAAGGGCTGAGAGACCCTCATGGAAGCCTTCATGTGCGGCTCAGAATAAGGTCTGAGTTCTGTCAGAGGCTGAAATCACCTGCAGGGCTGGGGCCCGCCTTGCTGCTGAAGCCTCTTGGAGGAAGCCGACATGCACCGTCTGTTCGCAGGGCCACCGTCATCTGCCCGTCTCCCTCAGCACCCATGCTCACTGGCAGCATCAGCTCAGCGGGGTCTGGCGGATGCTCGCCCACCGAGGGCCTGGTCTGCACTGCTGCTGAGCAGGAAGCAGGCCAAGCATGACTCCTTTGAGGGAATTTTGCGGACCCAGGGGTCACGTTGTCTAAGGACTCCCCCATGATGTGCTGGCGTGTGCCTTTGTGCTCTGGGTGAAGAGAGCCGGCAGAGTCTCCACTGAACTCTCAAGGTTTCCTGTGCTTCCAGAGCCCACAAGACTCTTCTCCACCCCAGGAGCCCAGTCCCAGGGCTCTGTGCCTCCCGGGTGGTCTTGTACCCCCAGACACCCACAAACAAAGGAGGTCATTACGTGTCTTACAACTTCCCTGGAGCAAAGCCCCATCCTCGACCACCCCACTTCTCTGAAATACAGAGTAGAGGGATGTTTTCTACTTTAATGGTCGCAGTTAAACGTTTCATGGGCCAAAACTGAGGCCAGATCACTTAATAATTATTCTTCTGGCTCCTGCATAATGGATGTCCCTTATGCACTTTTCATGATCTAATTTATGTACGTCCTAAACTATTTTGTAAAACCTGAGTCCCATCGGTAATGATCTATGTCCCATTAGAAAGTCTACAAGGGATTTGTTCCCCAAGCCTTGTCAGTGGACATAAACTAAGCTGTACTGGGCGGAGATGTGATTGTCTCCAGCAGGGATGGAGGTCCCATGGGTCTAAGTAAGTCTAGAGAGAGAGTTTCACTTTGAAAACACAATCAGGGGGCCCAGAGGGCAGGGGACTCCCCAGAGAGGCCAGCCTCAGGAGGAGAGGCAGGAGGGGAGGGAGCAGGGAACTTTCTGGGGCAGTGACAGAGCACCTGGCATCGGGATGACAACCCTCCTAATGGCCACCGCTCTCTTCCACTCTCCTGAGACGGAGAGCCAGGCACTGTGCTAGCACTTTCCAGGCATTATCTCATTCATTCCTCATTCATGAGGTAGGGACTATCACCCTTCACACTTGACAGATGAGAAAATTGAAAGGGAAGTAATTTGCTCAAGACCCCTTAGTTAGTCAATAAGGAAAAATGGAATTCCAATCTGAGCAGGTGGATCCAGAGCTCACACTCCTAACTTCTGTTTTCTCCTAAATGTCTAGGCGAGTCTAATTCCTAAAACTTGTATATCTCAGGAACCTAAAAACCCTTGAGGTTCAATAACCAATCAGCAAGCCTTTCAGCATAGAGTTGACAGATTTTGTTTAAAAAGAAAAAAAAAAAAAGACAATTAAAGTTGAATGTCAGGTGAACAGTAAATAATTCTCAAGCATACTGATGCTCCAAACATTATATGTAATAGCCCATGCAGTATCTGGGACTTACTGATATGGATGTATTATTTGTTATTTGGAATTTAACTAGGGATCACTAAGTCACCTGGCAACGCTTGCCATGTGTCTAGGCCTCTGCCGGGGTCTCCAGGTCCTGGAATATGGCCCTTGGAGAACCCACGGTGTCCAGGGAAACAAGATGGACACCAGGACAAGCGATAAACATGAACAAGGTCACAGTCTGATCCAAATCTGCCTAGTAGAGGGCGGAGGGCTGTTGAGGATCAGAGGCATACAAGGGAACAGTTTCCCAGAGGAGCAGGGACCTGCGCTGGCCCTGGAGATGGCAGGAAGATGAGAAAAAAACAGGAAGAAGGAGAAGCTGCCCTCCTAGTACACACCCTGCTCCCAGCACAGGAGGCCTGCGTTTAGCTCCCGGGTGCAGCCCAAACACTGCAGGCCAGGGTCCAGCCCCCAGACCTACGAGCTCTGAAGGAGAACAAAGCTCAGCCCTTCCCCTCTGTGACATGGCCAGGAGTGGCCCACCTGCCCCCCACTTTGCTAACCCAAATCTACACAGCTCCCCACACTTAGACCCCAAGGCCTTTGCTTCCTCTACCTTCCCACCTGGAAGCCGCCTGTCCTCCCCACACCCTGTCTTTCTCTAGGGTCCCGTTCAGTCCCACTTTCCCTCAGAAGCCTCCACCCACACCACTCCCCAAGAGTCACCTCAGCCCTGCTGGGCTGCCCTGAGAATTCTTCCCTTATACCAAACATTTACGATGCACTTAGCACCTAGAACAAAATCTAGAACATAGTTGGTGGTCAACAGATGCTTACTGAACGAATGAATAACTGAGTGATAGCTTCTGGGGCTTATTCTGCATGATGCCTTCCATGTGCACAGCTCTCAGCAGAGGAAACAGAGGGCCTGCCAGAGGGGAAGTAAAAACCCTTAGGGCTTCCCTGGTGGTCCAGTGAGTAAGGACATAGCCTTGCAGTGCAAGGGCACCAGTTCAATCCCTGGCCTGGGAAGATCCCATGTGCCACGGATCCCTGGGCCTGGTTGAATGTCAGGTGAACAGTAAATAATTCTCAAGCATACTGATGCTCCAAACATTATATGTAATAGCCCATGCAGTATCTGGGACTTACTGATATGGATGTATTATTTGTTATTTGGAATTTAACTAGGGATCACTAAGTCACCTGGCAACGCTTGCCATGTGTCTAGGCCTCTGCCGGGGTCTCCAGGTCCTGGAATATGGCCCTTGGAGAACCCACGGTGTCCAGGGAAACAAGATGGACACCAGGACAAGCGATAAACATGAACAAGGTCACAGTCTGATCCAAATCTGCCTAGTAGAGGGCGGAGGGCTGTTGAGGATCAGAGGCATACAAGGGAACAGTTTCCCAGAGGAGCAGGGACCTGCGCTGGCCCTGGAGATGGCAGGAAGATGAGAAAAAAACAGGAAGAAGGAGAAGCTGCCCTCCTAGTACACACCCTGCTCCCAGCACAGGAGGCCTGCGTTTAGCTCCCGGGTGCAGCCCAAACACTGCAGGCCAGGGTCCAGCCCCCAGACCTACGAGCTCTGAAGGAGAACAAAGCTCAGCCCTTCCCCTCTGTGACATGGCCAGGAGTGGCCCACCTGCCCCCCACTTTGCTAACCCAAATCTACACAGCTCCCCACACTTAGACCCCAAGGCCTTTGCTTCCTCTACCTTCCCACCTGGAAGCCGCCTGTCCTCCCCACACCCTGTCTTTCTCTAGGGTCCCGTTCAGTCCCACTTTCCCTCAGAAGCCTCCACCCACACCACTCCCCAAGAGTCACCTCAGCCCTGCTGGGCTGCCCTGAGAATTCTTCCCTTATACCAAACATTTACGATGCACTTAGCACCTAGAACAAAATCTAGAACATAGTTGGTGGTCAACAGATGCTTACTGAACGAATGAATAACTGAGTGATAGCTTCTGGGGCTTATTCTGCATGATGCCTTCCATGTGCACAGCTCTCAGCAGAGGAAACAGAGGGCCTGCCAGAGGGGAAGTAAAAACCCTTAGGGCTTCCCTGGTGGTCCAGTGAGTAAGGACATAGCCTTGCAGTGCAAGGGCACCAGTTCAATCCCTGGCCTGGGAAGATCCCATGTGCCACGGAGCGGCTGGACCGATGTGTCCAATCACCGAGCCGGAGCTCTGGAGTGCATGCACCCAGAGTCGGTGCTCTGCGACAACAGAGGCCACCGTGATGGGAGGCCCACACGGGCCAGAGAACAAAGATGGATGAAAATAGATAAATAAAAGACCAATAGAAGTGGCCCACCTGCCCCCCTCCCCCCCCCCCCCTTCCCCCTCAAAAAAAAAAAAAAAAAAACCCTCACACACCAATGTCTTTTCCCACAACCTCTGCACCCAGCCCAGGTCTTGGCATGAGCACATGCCACACCTGTCTGCTGGAGAGGTGGAGTTAAGATGGAGAAGAAGAAAGAGAACCCTCCTACACTGTTGATGGGAATGCAAACTGGTACAGCCACTATGGGGAGCAGTATGGAGATTCCTTAAAAGACTAAACATAGAACTACTACATAACCCAGCAATCCCACTCCTAGGGATATGCTGGGAGAACACTGTGATTCAAAAAGACAGAAGCACCCCAGTGTTCACTGCAGCACTGTTTACCACGGTCAGGACATGCAAGCAGCCTAAATGTCCATCAACAGAGGAATGGATAAAGTGGATGGGGCCCATATACACAATGGAATATTACTCAGCCATAAAAAGGAACAGTCGTGCCATTTCCAGATACATGGATAGACCTAGAGACTGTCCTACAGAGTGAAGTTTGGTCAGAAAGAGAAAAATAGATCTCATATATTACTGCATGCCTGTGGAATCCAGAAAAATGGTATAAATGAACCTACTTGCAAAAGAGAAAGAGACACACATGTAGAGAACAGACATATGGATGCCAAGGGGAGCAGTGCAGGGATGGCGCAAACTGAGAGGCTGAGGTGTTCGTATATCCACTACTGCTAGGCACAGAATAGATCACTGTGAAAACCAACTGTAGAGCAACGGGAACTCTGTCATGCTCTCTGGTGACCGAAATGGGAAGGAAATTCAAGGAAAAAAGACTATATGTACCCTTGTGGCTGTTGCACTGTGCTGTACAGCAGAACCTAATGTCGCGCTGTAAAGCAACTATACTCCAATTTAAGGAAAAAAAAAAGATGAAGAGCAAGGAATCCTGGCAGGGGAATGCAGGTCTGGGACCACCAGAGCCAGACCCTGGGAGTCACAGGCTCTGTTCTAACTTCCAACAATGGTTTGATCTAAGACTCTGATCCAAGACTTCACTTTGGTCTCCTTAGCTAGAAAACAGGCCTCGGCACACTGCGTGTTGCTAAGATCATACAATCGTTGTGATGGTGGCACCCTCCACCCTGCGGGCATGCAATAGGCCTGGATGCCTGGGGCTTGAGACCCTGGTCCTCGGCAAGTTCCTCTCCTGCTGGCAGCCTTTGGAGCCCAGGCTTGCCCCGGCCCCTGGTGGTGATGAAGTCCCTCTCACAGATCAGCCACGGAGCCCTGCCCACATCTGTGCTTCCCCAAGTCCAGCCTCCCTGAGTAGAGGCCAGATAAAGATGGATACCCTCCCTCTCCCGGCAAACACAGCGCCTCAGTCCATCTCTCAGCACTGGAACCGCACTCGCTGTTCTTGCGTGGAAGTCCACAGATGCTTATAAACACCTCCGTTACTTCTGAAGTTTTATTTATGGTTTTTGTTAAGCCTTTACTCTGAAATCTGCCATTTTAAACCCTCCTTGACTGAGTAAGATTTCTATGGGTTCTTCACATAGAAGCTACCTGTAATGGACAGAACCAAAATCAATTCAGAGGGCAGCTGACAGCCCATCTTTATTGAGAGAGTTTTTCTCAGGAGCAGGTGAGAAAGAAAATAGATCTCATATATTACTGCATGCCTGTGGAATCCAGAAAATGGTATAAATGAACCTACTTGCAAAGAGAAAGAGACACACATGTAGAGAACAGACATATGGATGCCAAGGGGAGCAGTGCAGGGATGGCGCAAACTGAGAGGCTGAGGTGTTCGTATATCCACTACTGCTAGGCACAGAATAGATCACTGTGAAAACCAACTGTAGAGCAACGGGAACTCTGTCATGCTCTCTGGTGACCGAAATGGGAAGGAAATTCAAGGAAAAAAGACTATATGTACCCTTGTGGCTGTTGCACTGTGCTGTACAGCAGAACCTAATGTCGCGCTGTAAAGCAACTATACTCCAATTTAAGGAAAAAAAAAAGATGAAGAGCAAGGAATCCTGGCAGGGGAATGCAGGTCTGGGACCACCAGAGCCAGACCCTGGGAGTCACAGGCTCTGTTCTAACTTCCAACAATGGTTTGATCTAAGACTCTGATCCAAGACTTCACTTTGGTCTCCTTAGCTAGAAAACAGGCCTCGGCACACTGCGTGTTGCTAAGATCATACAATCGTTGTGATGGTGGCACCCTCCACCCTGCGGGCATGCAATAGGCCTGGATGCCTGGGGCTTGAGACCCTGGTCCTCGGCAAGTTCCTCTCCTGCTGGCAGCCTTTGGAGCCCAGGCTTGCCCCGGCCCCTGGTGGTGATGAAGTCCCTCTCACAGATCAGCCACGGAGCCCTGCCCACATCTGTGCTTCCCCAAGTCCAGCCTCCCTGAGTAGAGGCCAGATAAAGATGGATACCCTCCCTCTCCCGGCAAACACAGCGCCTCAGTCCATCTCTCAGCACTGGAACCGCACTCGCTGTTCTTGCGTGGAAGTCCACAGATGCTTATAAACACCTCCGTTACTTCTGAAGTTTTATTTATGGTTTTTGTTAAGCCTTTACTCTGAAATCTGCCATTTTAAACCCTCCTTGACTGAGTAAGATTTCTATGGGTTCTTCACATAGAAGCTACCTGTAATGGACAGAACCAAAATCAATTCAGAGGGCAGCTGACAGCCCATCTTTATTGAGAGAGTTTTTCTCAGGAGCAGGTGAGAAAACATTAAGACCCCAGGAACATCCACTTCCCAGGAGGCTGGCAACACCAAGCCTCTCTGTGCCTCTCTGAAGGGGATCTGCTCTTTAGACCAGGGGTGGAAACAAGGGTGCCAGCCTCCTGGGGTGGTAGGTGGTCCTTCCCCCTTGATATGCTCAGGGCAGCACAAGCTGCCACTGAGCCTGGTGATTCACTGGAGGCCTAAAGCCAGAAGGCACAAGAAGTCAGCCATGATACAAATGTATTTCACATTCTAAAAGGCTCATCTGGAGGACTGTGGCATTTCCCAGTTGCAGGACAGAAGCTACCATCACATCATTGGTTGGCATGGGGGTTCTCTTATGGCTGGAATCAGGCCCTGGGTTGTGGTCTTGTGCCTTTAGTCCACAGGCAGCCACGATATCCCACCTAGAAGCCCAATCCACTGGACAGGGAAAGTGAATCAGACCTCCGAGGCCATGGGAATTCCAGAAAAGGGGAAGTCTATTTACCTGGAGTGGGATCACATTGATGGCTGCCCCCCATGTTTGTAGTAAAACCTGGCAAGGCTTTTCTTACTCTTCAGATGTTCCCTCTACCCATATTTCTGAACATATGTTGCACTTTCTTCATAGGCTGTCATTTTGACTTTTATTTTCTGGAGACTTCTAGGAAGGGGATGGAAGCTGAATGGGGACCCTAGGGCTTTGTGATCCTCCGCTCTGGGGGTGGAGCGATGCTGTCCTGTCCCTCCTCCTGGTTCAGGGAAGGGTCTACATGCCCATCGCACTTCCGTGGGGAAAGGCCCCTGATGCATTAGTCCCCTGATGCCCCCACCGTTCTGGTTAAGCCCTGTGTCTGAACACCTGGACGGATCTTCCTGCAATACTGAACCCCCAGGACCATTTCAGGGTCACCCAGTCTCACTGGACACAAGGGATGGAATCAACAGGCAGAGACTTTTAAACCCTTTGGGGAAGAAAATGAAATGATTTCATCTTTGGACTTCTTAATACTGTTGAAATGATTTTCTTTGTTCTCAACAGTGACAATAGTGTTATAAGAGCGTGTTACTTGTTTGCCTCTGTCCCCCACACTCTAGTGTTTAAAAAAAAAAAAAACACTTTTTGTACAAGAATGTTTAAAGATTTTTTAAAGAAACAAAATTGAAATAAAATTCCCATCTTAAGGAACCTCACCCGCCTTTTTTCAGGCCTTGTCAAATAAATTAGGAAATCTCTTCCTTTGAAGATCAATGGTATAGAGATGACTTTGAACTCCTAATATCTGCCATTAGCAAGATAATGTTAGGTTTTATTAAGAATGAAAAGAGTTTACCAATTTTCTTCCAGCAGCTCTCTGGGCTCCACAAGAAGCTAATCACTAGATCATTGTTCAGTGACTCTTCTGATCCATTCAGAAATGTTCAGAGCCAGAGGGAAGAGAATTGTCTTAAAAGAGCAGTTACCAAATGCCCGAGCCCTGTAGCCTGGTGAGAAGACACAGGTCTGGGAAAAGCAGAATCCCGGAGAGGCTGGGTGTGCTAGGCCGCCTCCGCTGCCAAAGCAACACGCCAGAAGGAGTGACGCCATCAAAGACATTCATTTCTCAGTTTTGGAGGCAAGAAGTCCAAGATCGAGGCTCTGGAGACTCAGTTTCTCCCTGACCTGCAGACGGCCTACTCTGGTTCTGTCCTCCAAGGCCTTTCCTCAGTGTGTGGACACTGAGATCTCTCTGGAGTGCCTTCTTATAAAGACACTAGTCCTGTGAGATCAGGAGCCCCCCACCCCGCCTTATGAATCCACTTAACGTTCACTAACTCCCTAGAGGCCCCCCAATCGCCCATCGCACTTCCGTGGGGAAAGGCCCCTGATGCATTAGTCCCCTGATGCCCCCACCGTTCTGGTTAAGCCCTGTGTCTGAACACCTGGACGGATCTTCCTGCAATACTGAACCCCCAGGACCATTTCAGGGTCACCCAGTCTCACTGGACACAAGGGATGGAATCAACAGGCAGAGACTTTTAAACCCTTTGGGGAAGAAAATGAAATGATTTCATCTTTGGACTTCTTAATACTGTTGAAATGATTTTCTTTGTTCTCAACAGTGACAATAGTGTTATAAGAGCGTGTTACTTGTTTGCCTCTGTCCCCCACACTCTAGTGTTTAAAAAAAAAAAAAACACTTTTTGTACAAGAATGTTTAAAGATTTTTTAAAGAAACAAAATTGAAATAAAATTCCCATCTTAAGGAACCTCACCCGCCTTTTTTCAGGCCTTGTCAAATAAATTAGGAAATCTCTTCCTTTGAAGATCAATGGTATAGAGATGACTTTGAACTCCTAATATCTGCCATTAGCAAGATAATGTTAGGTTTTATTAAGAATGAAAAGAGTTTACCAATTTTCTTCCAGCAGCTCTCTGGGCTCCACAAGAAGCTAATCACTAGATCATTGTTCAGTGACTCTTCTGATCCATTCAGAAATGTTCAGAGCCAGAGGGAAGAGAATTGTCTTAAAAGAGCAGTTACCAAATGCCCGAGCCCTGTAGCCTGGTGAGAAGACACAGGTCTGGGAAAAGCAGAATCCCGGAGAGGCTGGGTGTGCTAGGCCGCCTCCGCTGCCAAAGCAACACGCCAGAAGGAGTGACGCCATCAAAGACATTCATTTCTCAGTTTTGGAGGCAAGAAGTCCAAGATCGAGGCTCTGGAGACTCAGTTTCTCCCTGACCTGCAGACGGCCTACTCTGGTTCTGTCCTCCAAGGCCTTTCCTCAGTGTGTGGACACTGAGATCTCTCTGGAGTGCCTTCTTATAAAGACACTAGTCCTGTGAGATCAGGAGCCCCCCACCCCGCCTTATGAATCCACTTAACGTTCACTAACTCCCTAGAGGCCCCATCTCCAAATACAGTCCCATGGGTGTTAGGGTTTCAACATGAGAGTTTCACAGGGACACACATATTTAGCTCATAACATTAGTTCATAACAACTTGGTTCTTCTCTTCTCAGGAAATCCCTTCTCTAAGCCATTTCCAATTCCTATGGGGTAGTCCAAACCTTCTCATATTCCCTGCCTCTGGTCTCTCTCTCTCCCACTCCGGTACATTCTTCAAAATCTCCCAGAATTCCACAGGACTCTTCCCAACTCACAGCTCTGAGTCCTTTCTCCACTCAAACACCTTAGTGGATCCCCTAAGCTGCACAGAATTAGGTCCATAATTCTGAGAGTCAGTAAGTTCATTGATTAAAAATTTAGAGTGAGATGGACCAACGTGCAAATTCTGGCTCTGACCTTTAGAAGCTGTGTGATTGTGAATAATTTACTTAATGTCTCTGACCTTCAGGCTCATCCTTGTAAGATGGGGGAAATAATAGCCACCACTTCATCAGGTTGCAGGGAGACAAGAGAGAGAATGTGGGATGTGCTTAACAGAATGCCGGGTCCTTAAAGCTCAACACAACGTTAGCCCTGGTCGTCATTAGACTCCATCAGCCCCTTGGTGATCTCATCTCGTCTTGCTGCTTTAACACTATCTACAAACCAAGGCTTCTGAAATTTACTCTCTAGCCACAGTCTCTCTCCAGAACCCTCCCGCACATCTCCGTGAGGATGTCCACAGACATCTCAGGCTTGTCGCGCCTAAACAGCTCCTGGTCCAGCCCCAACCTGCTCCACCCACGGCCTTCCCAGCCCCATCACTGAGGCTGAAACTGTGGCTTCCCCTTTGAGTCTCCTGTCTCTCACCCCCACACTCAGTCTGTAAAGACATTCTCCATGTCAAGAAGAAAGCTACACGCCACCATCTCCCCGACACGACTTTAGCCCAGGCCCCATCACCTCTCACCCGGGGCTGCAGGAGGCTCCCAAACAGCTTGCCTGCCTCCAGGCTGCTATGGTAAAACAGCAGTCATGTCGCATCTCCCCTCTACTCAAAGTCTCCCGGAGGCCCCACATCACAAGGCTGAAGTCTGAAGCCCTGCACTGGCCTCAGGCCCCCCAGGGGCTCTCTGACCTTCTGCCCTGCTCTGGTCTCCCCCGACCCTGCTGTGGCCACAGGGCCCCCTGCTGCTCCTCCAGCACCAGCTCTCCAGCCTCGAGCTCTGAGGCCTGGAATGCTCTCCCCTAAATGTTCCCCTGGCTGATGCCTCACATCCCTCTCCCATTGCTAAATCTTCTCAAAGAGGCCTCATCCACAGCCCTGGTCAAAACTGAAACCTCCCCCAAACACACACACACACACACACACACACACACACACACCCCTTTGGGGTCCCCAGCCTCTACTCCTTCCTCCCCCTGCAGTTACCTCTTCCTCACCCGCTCTATACACTACTTGTGTGTTTTGTTTGTTTACTATCTTCCCATGCTGGAGGGTGTGCCATGTATCTGTTGTGTTCACAGCTGCACTTCCAGCCCCTAGCAGACTGTTTAGCACACAGCAATCACTCAGTGTACGGGAAATAATAGCCACCACTTCATCAGGTTGCAGGGAGACAAGAGAGAGAATGTGGGATGTGCTTAACAGAATGCCGGGTCCTTAAAGCTCAACACAACGTTAGCCCTGGTCGTCATTAGACTCCATCAGCCCCTTGGTGATCTCATCTCGTCTTGCTGCTTTAACACTATCTACAAACCAAGGCTTCTGAAATTTACTCTCTAGCCACAGTCTCTCTCCAGAACCCTCCCGCACATCTCCGTGAGGATGTCCACAGACATCTCAGGCTTGTCGCGCCTAAACAGCTCCTGGTCCAGCCCCAACCTGCTCCACCCACGGCCTTCCCAGCCCCATCACTGAGGCTGAAACTGTGGCTTCCCCTTTGAGTCTCCTGTCTCTCACCCCCACACTCAGTCTGTAAAGACATTCTCCATGTCAAGAAGAAAGCTACACGCCACCATCTCCCCGACACGACTTTAGCCCAGGCCCCATCACCTCTCACCCGGGGCTGCAGGAGGCTCCCAAACAGCTTGCCTGCCTCCAGGCTGCTATGGTAAAACAGCAGTCATGTCGCATCTCCCCTCTACTCAAAGTCTCCCGGAGGCCCCCACATCACAAGGCTGAAGTCTGAAGCCCTGCACTGGCCTCAGGCCCCCCAGGGGCTCTCTGACCTTCTGCCCTGCTCTGGTCTCCCCCGACCCTGCTGTGGCCACAGGGCCCCCTGCTGCTCCTCCAGCACCAGCTCTCCAGCCTCGAGCTCTGAGGCCTGGAATGCTCTCCCCTAAATGTTCCCCTGGCTGATGCCTCACATCCCTCTCCCATTGCTAAATCTTCTCAAAGAGGCCTCATCCACAGCCCTGGTCAAAACTGAAACCTCCCCCAAACACACACACACACACACACACACACACACACACACACACCCCTTTGGGGTCCCCAGCCTCTACTCCTTCCTCCCCCTGCAGTTACCTCTTCCTCACCCGCTCTATACACTACTTGTGTGTTTTGTTTGTTTACTATCTTCCCATGCTGGAGGGTGTGCCATGTATCTGTTGTGTTCACAGCTGCACTTCCAGCCCCTAGCAGACTGTTTAGCACACAGCAATCACTCAGTTAGTACTTGTCGGGTGAAGGAAGGCTCAGTCATTAACTCACACATGTATTCAATAAATACCCACTGAGCCTCTCCAAAGCCCTTAGAGCCTCAGCCTTTCCAGCCACTCCCAGAATGTTCCTCCACACCGCCTCTAACCAAGCGGCTCTTGTCTCTCTGTCTCTCTGCTTTGGACAGACTTTCTCTGAAGCCTTGCCCACCCATCTCCACGTGTGGAAGTCCCACCCATCTGCCAAGAGCCAGTCCACCTCCTCCGTGAAGCCCCTGCAGCCCGTCGCAGGGACTTGCCCTGAGTTGCTTGGGTTTCTCCAAGCCTTTCCTCTGACCATATCCCTATCGGCGCTGAGCGTCATCATGGGTTGTGATCTACCCCTTTTTCCCTGCTGACCTCTGAGATCCTCGATGTCGGAACCACATTTGCTCCTCTCAGTCCTGCCTGTTGTGCCAGGCACACCTCAGCTGGACCAGAAAAACTGAGGAGCGTGCTAACCCGCAGCCAGACCAGCCTGTACATTAAAAAGTCAAAAGTAAACCCTAGTTTTGGAGCGTCAGCGAAGTCAGCCCCCAGAGACAAGAGTGACATGTGATGGTGCGATTACCTTCCTCCTGCCTGGCTCCCAGCCCCGTCAACAGCCCCGGAAGGAAGACGCTGCCTCTCTGGGAGATGCGTCTCCATCACACAGCCCAAGCGCAGCCCCTCCCCTGCTGCAGGGAGGTGTGGCCCTCCCCTTGCCTCCACCCCCACTCTGGCCCTACCAAGACTGGGCCTTCAAGCCCATTAGCACGGAGGAAAATTCCCAACAGCGCCTCGGAAAATAAAGACACTACATTAGGTATGAACATGGGGGTCCTCATGCCACCACGCACTAGTTCAGCTGGATTTTATCCTTGGAGTCGTGAGCTATGTTGTTCAATTTCTTGCTCCAAAGAAGGACAGAGGCCTCCTCAGGCATATGAGCCCCATTTTGCGGGAAGCCGGCTGACACATCACCCGTGACTCCCCAGAGCTCAGGTGTCCCCAAAGGCTGCCTGCTCATCCATACACGTCCACTTAGGAATGAAAAGCAGCATCTGTGTTTCCAGCACTCTGGCTGGCTGTCATCCCACTCTCAGCGGCGGACGAATGGCACCACGGCTGGGAGAGAAGGCGAGCCCTCTGTTTTAACCACATTTCCGCTCCTTGTGCTCATCTTCCCAGAGGGGAACACAGTGGAAGTCACAGAAAGTCGAGGAGCAGGATTACGTTAAACCAGACCTCCCTCCCCAAGCCAACACTGATCCCATGGCTCAGAGCAGCAATTCGAGTTTTATTTGCTCATAAACATTAATGGGACCAAACCTCAGAGAAAGGAACAGGAAAAGCCAAATGCCAGAGAGCAAGCCGCCCCGTAAAACACAGGTGCGGGGCAGGGTGTGAAGATCAGGGCTTGCGGCGAAGGGGCTGTGAACGCTCCCTCTACACAGGGACTGCCTTTGCCCACGTGCGGGATGGATCTGGGCAGCTTTTCTAATTTCTTGGAATTCTACACTTTTCTCAAGGTAGCAAGAAAACATTTAAAATAAGAGAGATGCTTTTAATGGCCCATTCGCTGCTGAAGAGCAGGGCAACAGAGCCCCTTGCTGGTAGGTTCTTCTTCTCCCAGGTCAACCGGAGAACCAGGGAGGGGCCCCGCGTCAGAGCAGGGCCAGGATATCCTATTGGAGTCCTCAGTCCCAGCTCTGCTTTCTCAGTAACAAACCAAGTAATTTTAGGAAAATTCATATGATCTTTCTCAGTCTCCGCTTTGTCATCTCTAATGCAGGGCACACCCCTCTGCCCGTGGAAGGCGCCTGGGACCGTGTGATTAATGAGTGTAGTAGGAGCCAGGCCCCTGCTAAGCGCTTTGTATACCCGAACTTATTTGATTCTTTCAACAATCCCATGAGATAGGTTCTGTGATCCCCATTTTATAGACTGAGAAACTGAGACTCAGTGAGCCTTGACTCCTGACCCGAGGTCTCACAACTAGCAGGTGGCAGAACTGGGAACAAACTCCAGATCCATGTTAAGTGCTTTTCAGGACATAAGCTATCAGATGTGATTCCACGCAGAACCAGGCCCAGACCTAGCACACAGGAGATGCTGAAGCAATGCCTGTTCAACGGAACTGAAGTCCGCTTCCTCGGACTTCCATGCCAGAGCAGCAGTACTTCGGAGGCCCCTTCCCCTCTCCAGGTCAGAAGCAGTCCCGGGTCTGCTTTTTTCCTCTTAACACAGAGAAGAACGGCGGGAGAAAAGAAGCTATGACCCCTCCACTTCTGTACCCAGGTTTTAACTGAGAGAAGGGAAAAGAGTACGTCTCTTTCCTAACTTCTCTCATTTGAATATTGGATTTCCACGCTGTTGGGTTTATAGAAGCCCAGTTCCCCAGAGGAATTCCATGAGAAGCCATCTGCTCATGTGCTTCTGAGACACCTTGGCAGAGGGAAATGCAGGCTGCTAATCAATCATTCAACGGGGGCCGCTCACTCTCTCCCTGGGAGATGGTAAGCATGTGGCCTCAAGCAGGAGGGCTATGTCACCAAAGACACACAGAATCAGAACCCGCACATGCTCCTGCCACTCCAGGGTCAATGCTGACAAGGGTCAGGGCGGGTCTGTCCAAGCCAGGGGACGGGGCAGTGGAGAACCAGGATCGAGGGCAAGAGAAGGCCTTGGAGAGGCAAACACCGTGTGTCAGAGGCGGCTGCGGCCATGTTTGAGCCCAGAGCAGGCCCCATTGCAGACACAGACAGGGACGCAGGAAGAACCCTGTGGGGATGCCCAACAGGAGTCGCGTCACGGAGCTATCCTCAGGAGGGCAGCTCAGAAACGTGGCTGGCCAGTGCCACTCAGCCCCTTATCTGTGCGTGCCCTGACTCTAACACTGGGCAGAAAAAGTGTGCTGTTCAGCCATAGCAAGCCACACCTGGGAGGGGTGGGACTCTTGAAAGGCAGCCTTCCTTTCTGGGACAACCCGAACTTATTTGATTCTTTCAACAATCCCATGAGATAGGTTCTGTGATCCCCATTTTATAGACTGAGAAACTGAGACTCAGTGAGCCTTGACTCCTGACCCGAGGTCTCACAACTAGCAGGTGGCAGAACTGGGAACAAACTCCAGATCCATGTTAAGTGCTTTTCAGGACATAAGCTATCAGATGTGATTCCACGCAGAACCAGGCCCAGACCTAGCACACAGGAGATGCTGAAGCAATGCCTGTTCAACGGAACTGAAGTCCGCTTCCTCGGACTTCCATGCCAGAGCAGCAGTACTTCGGAGGCCCCTTCCCCTCTCCAGGTCAGAAGCAGTCCCGGGTCTGCTTTTTTCCTCTTAACACAGAGAAGAAGGGGCGGGAGAAAAGAAGCTATGACCCCTCCACTTCTGTACCCAGGTTTTAACTGAGAGAAGGGAAAAGAGTACGTCTCTTTCCTAACTTCTCTCATTTGAATATTGGATTTCCACGCTGTTGGGTTTATAGAAGCCCAGTTCCCCAGAGGAATTCCATGAGAAGCCATCTGCTCATGTGCTTCTGAGACACCTTGGCAGAGGGAAATGCAGGCTGCTAATCAATCATTCAACGGGGGCCGCTCACTCTCTCCCTGGGAGATGGTAAGCATGTGGCCTCAAGCAGGAGGGCTATGTCACCAAAGACACACAGAATCAGAACCCGCACATGCTCCTGCCACTCCAGGGTCAATGCTGACAAGGGTCAGGGCGGGTCTGTCCAAGCCAGGGGACGGGGCAGTGGAGAACCAGGATCGAGGGCAAGAGAAGGCCTTGGAGAGGCAAACACCGTGTGTCAGAGGCGGCTGCGGCCATGTTTGAGCCCAGAGCAGGCCCCATTGCAGACACAGACAGGGACGCAGGAAGAACCCTGTGGGGATGCCCAACAGGAGTCGCGTCACGGAGCTATCCTCAGGAGGGCAGCTCAGAAACGTGGCTGGCCAGTGCCACTCAGCCCCTTATCTGTGCGTGCCCTGACTCTAACACTGGGCAGAAAAAGTGTGCTGTTCAGCCATAGCAAGCCACACCTGGGAGGGGTGGGACTCTTGAAAGGCAGCCTTCCTTTCTGGGACAACCACTGAGTCCCCTGTTTCTCACTAGGAATCAATGCAACTTTGGGAACAAACACATGAATAGACTTAACCAATTTGCAAATAGACTCTTATCACTAAGCTGTGAAAAGCCCCAGGGCATCTGGTCGACCATAAAGCTTTTATCCCTGGAGAAAGCCAAACACACTAAACACCTCCCCAGGCCAGCACTCCATCCCCGCACATGCCAGAGCCAGCTCCAGACCAGTGCGGCCCACCCTGAGCAGACAGCAGGGACAAGGTGGCAGAAGGTGGCCACCCTGAGCCATTCCTGACCCGATCAAGGGAGCTTCCACCTCTGGAGTGGCTCCTGCTTCCTCTTGGTGTCCCTCTGCTCCTCTCTCCAAGCTCAGGCGGTTTCTGTCACACGTTCAGACTGCCCCTGGCCCTCGATGAAATTGGTTTCAAAACTGAAAGAATGCCCTTTAGCGTTTTATCACTATACACCAAACAAGAACGTCAGAACAGCCCAGGGCCTGTGCTGCCGCAGGGAGAGGGGTTCAGCAGATGGAGGGTTTCTGCTCCCATTCCAACCTCCACGGAGCAGCCTGGGCCCACATGAGCTTCCTCTGGCCATGAAGGTGAGAACACAGGCAACCTTTGGGCTAAATGCTCTGGCTGAAGCAGACAGCACGAACCAGAAAGCAATCGGTCTGTCACCTCAGACTGCCAGAGGGACTGGCTGAGCGGTTGGAGGGAACAGATGTGTGTGTGCTCTGGCCCTCGTGGGCCTACTCCTAAATCAGATAATCAACGCCCTGCCTAATCTTCACAGGCAGAAAGTTGAGGCGTGTGAGTCCATGAGGTAGTTGGCATGAGCCCAGAGCAGGCCCCATTGCAGACACAGACAGGGACGCAGGAAGAACCCTGTGGGGATGCCCAACAGGAGTCGCGTCACGGAGCTATCCTCAGGAGGGCAGCTCAGAAACGTGGCTGGCCAGTGCCACTCAGCCCCTTATCTGTGCGTGCCCTGACTCTAACACTGGGCAGAAAAAGTGTGCTGTTCAGCCATAGCAAGCCACACCTGGGAGGGGTGGGACTCTTGAAAGGCAGCCTTCCTTTCTGGGACAACCACTGAGTCCCCTGTTTCTCACTAGGAATCAATGCAACTTTGGGAACAAACACATGAATAGACTTAACCAATTTGCAAATAGACTCTTATCACTAAGCTGTGAAAAGCCCCAGGGCATCTGGTCGACCATAAAGCTTTTATCCCTGGAGAAAGCCAAACACACTAAACACCTCCCCAGGCCAGCACTCCATCCCCACACATGCCAGAGCCAGCTCCAGACCAGTGCGGCCCACCCTGAGCAGACAGCAGGGACAAGGTGGCAGAAGGTGGCCACCCTGAGCCATTCCTGACCCGATCAAGGGAGCTTCCACCTCTGGAGTGGCTCCTGCTTCCTCTTGGTGTCCCTCTGCTCCTCTCTCCAAGCTCAGGCGGTTTCTGTCACACGTTCAGACTGCCCCTGGCCCTCGATGAAATTGGTTTCAAAACTGAAAGAATGCCCTTTAGCGTTTTATCACTATACACCAAACAAGAACGTCAGAACAGCCCAGGGCCTGTGCTGCCGCAGGGAGAGGGGTTCAGCAGATGGAGGGTTTCTGCTCCCATTCCAACCTCCACGGAGCAGCCTGGGCCCACATGAGCTTCCTCTGGCCATGAAGGTGAGAACACAGGCAACCTTTGGGCTAAATGCTCTGGCTGAAGCAGACAGCACGAACCAGAAAGCAATCGGTCTGTCACCTCAGACTGCCAGAGGGACTGGCTGAGCGGTTGGAGGGAACAGATGTGTGTGTGCTCTGGCCCTCGTGGGCCTACTCCTAAATCAGATAATCAACGCCCTGCCTAATCTTCACCAGGGCAGAAAGTTGAGGGCGTGTGAGTCCATGAGGTAGTTGGCATGAGCACACAGAGTAATCAGAGGGCCCCACAGTGTCCTGGAGGGGACAGGAGCCTTGCACAAGACTTGAACAGGCTTCCATAGGGACCTGTGGTCAAATGAGCTCAAGAAAACACAGGATTAAAGAACACTGAACAGATCCCTTTTGCAGAAGGACGGCTCAGAGCCTGTGACTGGGAACCTCCAAGAAGGAAGCATAGCGTGGGACACTCCCAGGGACTACTCAGCAGGCCACAGGCAGCTTTAACAGGGCATCTCCCAGAACTGGTACTCAGCAGGACCTTCTGAAATGGAATCTAGTGGAAGTTTCAGAGAGAGACACAGAAGTTCATGGGAGCTGGCTCTCTGTGAGGTCTTGAGAAATTTCACCTCCTCGTCTGAGGCCAAAATTCACCCCCCAACCCGGGAACTGCCAGTGCACCAGGGAAGGGCACTGCCAAGTTTGGTGCCCACATGGACACGTCGCATGTGAAGGTTAAGCACGCAGGAGAAGGGGTCCCCGGGCTTCTCTCTGGGATCACAGAGCTCCCAAGCATTGAAGACCTCGAGATGCCCCTGAGTCCCTGAGGACCCTGTCCAGTGAACCCCCTTTCCATCACTGGTCCCCATGCCTCTCTTCAGTCACCGACTCCTTCCTCCCCCACCACTTTCCCGTGTCCCTATCTGTCTCTCAGATAAGCTCACAAGTCAATTTTACAACCACAGAGAAATGAATCCTTGCCACTGGATTATTATGCAAAGTCAAAATTTGAGGACTTCTGGGAGTTAACAGTGCCTGTCCCCATCTCCATTAAAGACCAGGTTGCACTGAGCCCAGGACTCGTTGGTTCCCTTCATGATCTTTCCTTTTCTCATCTTTCCTAGGAGTCAGTATCAAGCCTGTTCTCCCCAAGGCCAGGCACCTTGATTCCAATTCCCATCACTGAGTTCTGCACCTCAGCCTTCACTCCTCTCTGACCCCAAACCCCATCTCATCCCTTGGACAGTGCTGTGCTCCCTAAGTCTGACCCAGAGACCCTCAGCAAACCTCTGAAAACTCAGCCTCTGGACCCAGTGCACCCACAGAATCCCAGAGATGCAGAAATTCTCCTTCAGCACACGCTAGCTAGTAATCCAAAGACGGCGCTAGCCCAAAAGCACTTCCTTCACTCAGGGACCCGACAACACTTGAGCTGAACCAAAGCCAGAGGCAGCCCAGTGGCCTCAGGCTCATATCTCACCTTGATGAGCTCTCCTCTCCCCCGCAGGCCTGCTCCCCACATCCATGGCTGGTTGGATGTCCTCCATCACAGGGACAGCGTCCTTCAGAGGGTTCTCCTCACCATGCTGAAAAGAAGCAAAGCATATTTAAATTCATGACCTTTGGGATTCTAAAAAATGGGGTTCGTAATGTTATGATGTTAAAAATGCAGTGAATCCAGCCACCTCCTCTTCCTAGAACAGCCAACTCAGGAGAGGGGCATCTGCATAGGGGAGTTTTGAGAATACCAGATTTCGTTACTGTGAACCCATGAACCCTTTCTGTGAATGTGGTTCTGCACAGGGCTTTATGTCAGCTCAGCAATGAGACTAGATTTAGAGAGAAAACTTTCAAAGTGATCACACAAACCAGCATTACTGGGGAACAGCAGAAGAGAAAGGACCTGGGGATGGAGCTAAGATGGCGGCACTCATCTCTCCTGCAAAATCGCCTGAATTGCAACGAGTTCCTGAAAACCATCCACAGGAGGGGGCAAAAATTGCCCACATGAACAAAGGAGAAGTGCATGGATCTTCCGTACGTCCCTATCTGTCTCTCAGATAAGCTCACAAGTCAATTTTACAACCACAGAGAAATGAATCCTTGCCACTGGATTATTATGCAAAGTCAAAATTTGAGGACTTCTGGGAGTTAACAGTGCCTGTCCCCATCTCCATTAAAGACCAGGTTGCACTGAGCCCAGGACTCGTTGGTTCCCTTCATGATCTTTCCTTTTCTCATCTTTCCTAGGAGTCAGTATCAAGCCTGTTCTCCCCAAGGCCAGGCACCTTGATTCCAATTCCCATCACTGAGTTCTGCACCTCAGCCTTCACTCCTCTCTGACCCCAAACCCCATCTCATCCCTTGGACAGTGCTGTGCTCCCTAAGTCTGACCCAGAGACCCTCAGCAAACCTCTGAAAACTCAGCCTCTGGACCCAGTGCACCCACAGAATCCCAGAGATGCAGAAATTCTCCTTCAGCACACGCTAGCTAGTAATCCAAAGACGGCGCTAGCCCAAAAGCACTTCCTTCACTCAGGGACCCGACAACACTTGAGCTGAACCAAAGCCAGAGGCAGCCCAGTGGCCTCAGGCTCATATCTCACCTTGATGAGCTCTCCTCTCCCCCGCAGGCCTGCTCCCCACATCCATGGCTGGTTGGATGTCCTCCATCACAGGGACAGCGTCCTTCAGAGGGTTCTCCTCACCATGCTGAAAAGAAGCAAAGCATATTTAAATTCATGACCTTTGGGATTCTAAAAAATGGGGTTCGTAATGTTATGATGTTAAAAATGCAGTGAATCCAGCCACCTCCTCTTCCTAGAACAGCCAACTCAGGAGAGGGGCATCTGCATAGGGGAGTTTTGAGAATACCAGATTTCGTTACTGTGAACCCATGAACCCTTTCTGTGAATGTGGTTCTGCACAGGGCTTTATGTCAGCTCAGCAATGAGACTAGATTTAGAGAGAAAACTTTCAAAGTGATCACACAAACCAGCATTACTGGGGAACAGCAGAAGAGAAAGGACCTGGGGATGGAGCTAAGATGGCGGCACTCATCTCTCCTGCAAAATCGCCTGAATTGCAACGAGTTCCTGAAAAACCATCCACAGGAGGAGGCTGGATCTGATCACAAAAAGATTGCCCACATCAAAGAACAAAGGAGAAGTCTCAACAAGACAGTAGGAAGGGCGCAATCGCGCTTTTATAAGTCAAACCTCATACCCGCCAGAGAGGCCGGGTGGGCCAAATGCGCAAAGCCTCTTGCAGATCAAGACCCAGGAAAGGAGCGGTGACGCCCACAAGGGACTGAGCCAGACCTGCTTTGGAGGGTCCAAGTGCTGCCTTGAGCTAGAAGTGCCCTTGAGCAGTCCTCGGAAGGACACCACTCAGTTCCCTTTGAAGGAGGTTACCATTAACTGGATGATAGAGCCTCGGAGTAGAACTGGAAACTGCACACTGTGATCCAGGAGAGGGGAATAGCAAGCCTCCATGAGACTGAGCAAGACTCACCTCTGAGTAATCTGACAGTCTCCCACGGTGGTGGGGGTCAACAGTGGCCTGCAGCAGGGTCGGGGTCACTGTGGAAGTGCTTCCCATAGAGCATGAGGGAATAAATGCTTTGTGAGACAGACGCCATTTTCCCTACTGTAGTTTGGCTGCTGGTCAAACTACAGGG
The DNA here is from genome assembly GCA_022376925.1 of Tragulus kanchil. Taxonomy (NCBI): domain Eukaryota; kingdom Metazoa; phylum Chordata; class Mammalia; order Artiodactyla; family Tragulidae; genus Tragulus; species Tragulus kanchil. The sequence continues at coordinate 45,518,363 of JAIOJX010000029.1, read as the reverse complement.
CTGCTGGTCAAACTACAGGGCAGGAACTTAGCTCCACCCAGCAAGAAAAGAGATTTGGATTAAGGATCAAGAAACTCCCAGGGCCAGCCTGGGCGGGCTTTTTAGTTGTGGAATAGGCCGAAATAAACAAGCAGTCAAAGAGGTCTTCAGATCCAACCACTGCCAGAGGCAAGAAAAAGACTGACAATTCCTGAATAGTCAGCAAGAGGCAGAAGGACATAAACACTACTTTCACGTTTTGTCTGAAGCTGGAGTTACTGCTGGATTTTTATAATTTCATTTTATTTCTTATTCTTTTTTATTGCTTTTTTTTGGGTTTTTTTTGTTTTGTTTTCAATTGTTTTTTTCCCTTTTTTCCAAACCCCCTCAGTGCCCCACCTTCTTTGGGGAGAGGTGTGTGAGTGTGGGTGTGTTTATTTCCTCCATTGAATTCTATTGAAGCTACTAATCTTATCAGTAAGACTGAATATATTCAAGTTTACATAATTGTTTTTTCCTTTTTCCTTTTAAACCAAACATGTTATTTTGGTATAAACTCCTGGTTTCACATTAGCCTTTTAAGGTTCTGTGGGGGGGGGGGTTGTTTGTTTTTATTGTTTTTGCTTTGTTTTTCTATATTTTTCTATATACTTATCTCTGTTTTAATTTTTAAATTTTTTAATTTGTACTACTACTTCCTCTATAGCTCTTTGCTTCCTCTGATGCTCCTTTCCTACAGTACTGAACTCTAATACATACAAATCTTTATCTCCCTATATTTAACTTTGCAATATTATTCTATATTTCTCTTCTATCCTCCCTTTCTCTTTTTCCCTTTTCTCACCATATTTCTTAGTATGGGAGTATATTTCTTAGTTTCTTTCTGTCCTCATTGCCTTATTCCCAATGGGGACCCTGCTCTAGCATTATTCTCCAATTGGTGCTCTACTTACTTTGGTTATTAATTGGTGGACATCATTCTTGGTTTTCTCTATTCGCCGTGCTAACGTATTATACTGTATTTTTGGTTGGAATGTTTGGCTTATGTTACAGCTGTATATGTTTATGTGTATAATTCAATACGCTAGATAGTATTTGCATAATATTTTAATTGCCATTTGTCAAAGGTATACCTTCTGTTTCTCATTCATGTGTGTATGTTTTAATATCATTTAATGCCATAATAAACCAGTCGTGAAATCTTCATTTCCTGGTCAGGCAACAAGCCCAGGGGCTTTAGGGAGGGAGCATTGACTCCACAACTCTACAATACTAGAGAACACCTAACACTAGAGAGTACTATACAAGTGAGAACGCCAACAAAGGTAATCACTTGTATGCAAGTCCTGACATCACCCAACCACCAGCATCACCCAGAATAAGAAGCCTCATCCAAACAACAAACACCGACAGATATAACTCAAAGTCTGGGAAAAGGAAATCCCAGTCAGTTAAAAAATTAACAATAACAATGAAATGGCAGAGAAATACCACACAAGTGAAGGAACAATCTACAAACACACAAGATCAAAATCAATGAAGAGGATTTGGACAAACTTTCTGAAAGGGATTTCAGAAGAATGATAGTAAAGATGATCAAAGACACTGAAAACAGAATTTCAGAGAAATTGCAAGATACAACTAACACACTGAATAAAGAAATACAAGAACTTACAGAAAAAGTAACAGAGACAAACAACTCAATTGCTGAACTGAAAAACACTGTAGAAGGAATCAAGAGCAGAGTATCTGAGACAGAAGACTGGATAAATGAGCTGGAAGATAGAATGGTGGAAGTAACTGCTGAAAAACAGAATCTAGCTCAAAGAATGAAAAGAGCAGAGGATAGCCTCAGAGACCTCTGGGATAATATCAAACGCACCAATATTCGAATTATAGGGGTTCTAGAAGAAGAAGAAGAAAAAAAGAAAGGCTATGAGAAAAATTTTGAAGATATTATAGTTGAAAATTTCCCCCACATGGGAAAAGAAATAGTCAATCAAGTCCAAGAAGTGCAAAGAGTACCATACAGAATCAATCCGAAAAGAAACACACCAAGACACGTATTAATGAAGCTAACACAAATTAAACACAAAGACAGAATTCTCAAAGCAGCAAAGGAAAAGCAACTAGTGACATACAAGGGAAAGCCCATACGTTTAACAGCTGATCTTTCAACAGAAATTCTGCAGGCCAGAAGGGAATGGCAGGACACATTTAAGCCAGGGTACGCATTGTGTATGTTTTAATATCATTTAATGCCATAATAAACCAGTCGTGAAATCTTCATTTCCTGGTCAGGCAACAAGCCCAGGGGCTTTAGGGAGGGAGCATTGACTCCACAACTCTACAATACTAGAGAACACCTAACACTAGAGAGTACTATACAAGTGAGAACGCCAACAAAGGTAATCACTTGTATGCAAGTCCTGACATCACCCAACCACCAGCATCACCCAGAATAAGAAGCCTCATCCAAACAACAAACACCGACAGATATAACTCAAAGTCTGGGAAAAGGAAATCCCAGTCAGTTAAAAAATTAACAATAACAATGAAATGGCAGAGAAATACCACACAAGTGAAGGAACAATCTACAAACACACAAGATCAAAATCAATGAAGAGGATTTGGACAAACTTTCTGAAAGGGATTTCAGAAGAATGATAGTAAAGATGATCAAAGACACTGAAAACAGAATTTCAGAGAAATTGCAAGATACAACTAACACACTGAATAAAGAAATACAAGAACTTACAGAAAAAGTAACAGAGACAAACAACTCAATTGCTGAACTGAAAAACACTGTAGAAGGAATCAAGAGCAGAGTATCTGAGACAGAAGACTGGATAAATGAGCTGGAAGATAGAATGGTGGAAGTAACTGCTGAAAAACAGAATCTAGCTCAAAGAATGAAAAGAGCAGAGGATAGCCTCAGAGACCTCTGGGATAATATCAAACGCACCAATATTCGAATTATAGGGGTTCTAGAAGAAGAAGAAGAAAAAAAGAAAGGCTATGAGAAAAATTTTGAAGATATTATAGTTGAAAATTTCCCCCACATGGGAAAAGAAATAGTCAATCAAGTCCAAGAAGTGCAAAGAGTACCATACAGAATCAATCCGAAAAGAAACACACCAAGACACGTATTAATGAAGCTAACACAAATTAAACACAAAGACAGAATTCTCAAAGCAGCAAAGGAAAAGCAACTAGTGACATACAAGGGAAAGCCCATACGTTTAACAGCTGATCTTTCAACAGAAATTCTGCAGGCCAGAAGGGAATGGCAGGACACATTGAAACAGCTAAAAGAGAATAATCGGCAACCAAGAATCCTCTACCCTGCAAGGATCTCATTCAAAACTGATGGAGAAATCAAAAGCTTTACAGATAAGCAAAAATTAAAAGAATTTAGTAACACCAGACCAGCCTTACAACAAGCATTAAAGGGACTTATATAGACAACAAGTATAAAAGAAGAAGATCCACAAAACAAAGCCATCATGACATCTAAGAAGATGACAATAGGATCATTTGTATCAGCAATTACTTTGAATGTAAATGGACTAAATGCCCCAACCAAAAGACACAGACTGGCTGAATGGATTCAAAAACACAACCCATATATATGCTGCCTCCAGGAAACTCACTTCAGACCTAGAGACACTCACAGACTGAAAGTGAGAGGATGGAAAAAGATATTCCATGCAAATGGAAATCAAAAGAAAGCTGGAGTAGCAATCCTCATATCAGACAAAATAGACCTCAAAATAAAGAAGATTAGAAGAGACAAGGCAGGACACTACATAATGATCAAGCGATTGACCCAAGAGGAAGACATAACAATCATAAATATCTGTGCACCCAACACAGGAGCACCCCAATCCATAAGACAAACACTTTCAGACATAAAAGAAGACATCAACACTAACACAATCATAGTAGGAGACTTTAACACTCCTCTCACACCAATGGACAGATCATCCAAACAGAAAATTAAGAAAGAAACACAAGCCTTAAATGCCACACTAGAAGAAATGGACCTCATGGATATCTTTAGGACTTTCCATCCAAAAGCAGAAGAATACACTTTCTTCTCAAGTGCTCACGGAACATTCTCCAGGATAGACCACATCTTGGGCCACAAATCAAACCTCAGTCAATTCAAAAAAACTGAAATTCTATCAACCATCTTCTCGGACCACAACGCAATGAGCCTAGAGATTAAGTGCAGGAAAAACACTGCTAAAAACACAAACACATGGAGATTAAACAACACATACCTAAAACACCAACTGATTACCGAGCAAATCAAAGGAGAAATAACACAATTCCTAGAAGAAAACGACAATGAACACACGACAGTGCAAAACCTATGGGATACTGCAAAAGCACTTCTAAGAGGGAAGTTTATAGCAATTCAATCCTACCTCAAGAAACTAGGAAAATCTCAAACAGACGACCTAACCTTACACTTAACTGGAGAAAGAAGAACAAAAACACCCCAAGGCCAGCAGAAGAAGGGAAATCATAAAGATCAGAGTAGAAATAAATGACAAAGAAACGAAAGAAACAATCGTAAAGATAAATAAAACAAAAAGCTGGTTCTTCGAACAGGTAAATAAAATTGACACACTACTGGCCAGACTCATCAAGAAAGAGAGAAGAACCAGATCAAGAAAGTCAAAAATGAAAAAAGGAGAGATTACAACAGATAATGGAGAAATCCAAAGGATTCTAAGAGACTATTATGAACAACTCTATGGCAACAAACTGGACAACCTGGAAGAAATGGACAGTTTCTTTCTTTTTTTTTTTTTTTTTTTATTTATTTTGGGCAGGGGTCAGGTTGGGGAAGGAGGGGAGCGCGCGGGCCACTTCTATTGGTCTTTCATTTTCTCTGTTTTTCATCCGTCTTTGTTCTTTGGCTCCTGCGGGCCTCCCATCGCGGTGGCGTCTGTTGTCACAGAGCACCAGCTCTGGGCGCATGCGCTCCAGAGCTCCGGCTCGGCGATTGGACACATCAGTCCAGCCGCTCCGCGGCAGGTGGGACCTTCCCAGGCCAGGGATCGAACCAGCGCCCCTTGCACTGCAAGGCGGTGAATGGACAGTTTCTTAGAGAAGATTAATCTCCCAAGACTCAACCAGGAAGAAATAGAAACTATGATCAAGCCAATCACAAGCTCAGAAATCAACGTTGTGATCAAAAATTTACCCAAAAATAAAACCCCAGGGCCAGATGGTTTCACAAGTGAATTCTACCAAACATTTAAAGAAAAGCTAATGCCTGTCCTTCTAAAACTCGTCCAAAAAAGTGCTCAGGAAGGAACACTTCCAAACACATTCTATGAGGGCGCCATCACCCTGATACCCAAACCAGGCAAAGACAACACAAAAAAGGAAAACTATAGGCCAATTTCACTGAGGAACTTAGCTGTCAAGATCCTCAACAAAATCCTAGCAAACAGAATTCAACAGCACATCAAAAAGCTCATACATCATGATCAAGTCAGGTTCAGCCCAGGCATGCAAGGATTCTTCAATATCCACAAATCAATCAATGTGATACACCATATCAACAAACTGAGATATAAAAATCACATGATCATCTCAATAGATGCAGAAAAAGCCTTTGACAAAGTACAGCATCCATTTATGACAAAAACTCTTCAGAAAATGGGCATAGAAGGAACCTGTCTCAACATCATAAAAGCCATATATGAGAAGCCCACAGCGAACATTATCCTCAATGGTGAAAACCTCAAAGCATTTCCTCTAAGATCAGGAACAAGACAGTGGTGTCCACTTTCACCACTACTATTCAACATAGTCCTGTAAGTTCTAGCAACAGCAATAAGAGAAGAGAAAGAAATCAAAGGAATCCAGATTGGAAAGGAACAAGTCAAACTCTCTCTATTTGCAGATGACATGATATTATACATAGAAAATCCCAAAGACACTATTACAAAACTACTAGAGTTAATCAGTGAATTCAGCAACGTCGCAGGCTACAAAATCAATACCCAGAAATTACAGGCATTCCTATACACAAACAATGAAAAATCAGAAAACGAAATCAAAGAGGCAATCCCTTTCACCACTGCAGCCAAAAGAATCAAATATCTAGGAATAAACCTACCCAAAGAAACAAAAGAACTGTACACAGAAAATTACAAGACACCCATGAAAGAAATTAAAGACTTAAACCGATGAAGAGATATTCCATGTTCCTGGGTCGGAAGAATCAATATTGTGAAAATGACCATACTACCAAATGTCATCTACAGATTCAATGCAATCCCTATCAAGCTACCAATGACATTCTTCACAGAACTAGACCAAATAATAACACAGTTCATATGGAAACACAAAAGACCTTGAATAGCCAAAGCAATCCTGAGGAAGAAAAACGGAGCTGGAGGGATCAGCCTCCCCAACTTCAGACTCTACTACAAAGCAACAGTTCTCAAGACAGTATGGTACTGGCACAAAAACAGAACTACAGACCAATGGAACAAGATCGAGAACCCAGAGATAAACCCACGCACCTATGAGTATCTTATTTTTGACAAAGGAGGCGAACATATAAAATGGGACAAAGACAGCCTCTTCAACAAATGGTGCTGGGAAAATTGGACAGCTACATGCAAAAAAATGAAGTTGGAACATTCCCTGACACCATACACTAAGATCAACTCAAAATGGATTAAAGACCTAAATGTAAGAGCAGAAACCATCAAACTCTTAGAGGAGAATATAGGCAAAACCCTCGAGGACATAAATCAAAGCAAGATCTTGCCTGACCCACCTACTAGAATAAGCAAAAAAAAATGAACTTGAACCTGTCTCAACATCATAAAAGCCATATATGAGAAGCCCACAGCGAACATTATCCTCAATGGTGAAAACCTCAAAGCATTTCCTCTAAGATCAGGAACAAGACAGTGGTGTCCACTTTCACCACTACTATTCAACATAGTCCTGTAAGTTCTAGCAACAGCAATAAGAGAAGAGAAAGAAATCAAAGGAATCCAGATTGGAAAGGAACAAGTCAAACTCTCTCTATTTGCAGATGACATGATATTATACATAGAAAATCCCAAAGACACTATTACAAAACTACTAGAGTTAATCAGTGAATTCAGCAACGTCGCAGGCTACAAAATCAATACCCAGAAATTACAGGCATTCCTATACACAAACAATGAAAAATCAGAAAACGAAATCAAAGAGGCAATCCCTTTCACCACTGCAGCCAAAAGAATCAAATATCTAGGAATAAACCTACCCAAAGAAACAAAAGAACTGTACACAGAAAATTACAAGACACCCATGAAAGAAATTAAAGACTTAAACCGATGAAGAGATATTCCATGTTCCTGGGTCGGAAGAATCAATATTGTGAAAATGACCATACTACCAAATGTCATCTACAGATTCAATGCAATCCCTATCAAGCTACCAATGACATTCTTCACAGAACTAGACCAAATAATAACACAGTTCATATGGAAACACAAAAGACCTTGAATAGCCAAAGCAATCCTGAGGAAGAAAAACGGAGCTGGAGGGATCAGCCTCCCCAACTTCAGACTCTACTACAAAGCAACAGTTCTCAAGACAGTATGGTACTGGCACAAAAACAGAACTACAGACCAATGGAACAAGATCGAGAACCCAGAGATAAACCCACGCACCTATGAGTATCTTATTTTTGACAAAGGAGGCGAACATATAAAATGGGACAAAGACAGCCTCTTCAACAAATGGTGCTGGGAAAATTGGACAGCTACATGCAAAAAAATGAAGTTGGAACATTCCCTGACACCATACACTAAGATCAACTCAAAATGGATTAAAGACCTAAATGTAAGAGCAGAAACCATCAAACTCTTAGAGGAGAATATAGGCAAAACCCTCGAGGACATAAATCAAAGCAAGATCTTGCCTGACCCACCTACTAGAATAGCAGAACTAAAAAGAAAAATGAACATGTGAGACCTAATGAAACTTAAAAGCTTTTGTACAGCAAAAGAAATTACAAAAAGTCTGAACAGACAGCCCACAGAATGGGAGAAAATCACAGCATATGAAACAACTGACAAAGAATTAATCTCCAAAATCTACAAGCAACTCAGACAACTCAGCACAGGAAAAATGAATAACCCAATCAAAAAATGGGAAAAGGACCTAAACAGACACCTCTCCAACGATGACATACAGATGGCCCAAAAACACATGAAACGATGCTCAACCTTGGTAATGATTAGAGAAATGCAAATCAAAACTACAATGAGATATCACCTCACACCCGTCAGAATGGCCATCATTCACAAATCAACAGACGATAAATGCTGGAGAGGGTGTGGAGAAAAGGGAACACTCCTGCATTGCTGGTGGGAATGTAGATTGATACAGCCTCTATGGAAGACAGTATGGAGATTTCTTAAAAAACTAAAAGTACAAGCACCATACGACTCAGCAATCCCACTCTTAGGCTAATACTCTGATGAAATTAAATCCAAAAGAAGCACCTGTACCCCAATGTTCATTGCAGCTCTCTAGACAATAGCTAGAACATGGAAGCAACCTAGATGCAAATCAACAAACGAATGGATACAGAAGCTCTGGTACATATATACAATGGAATACTACACAGCTGTAAAGAGAAATGCAGAAGAATCGGCCCTAAGGCTCTAGAACCTATCATAAAAAGTGAAGTCAGTCAGAAAGAGCAGGACAAGTACAATATACGAACACATATATATGGAATCAATAGCTTACAAAACAGCTCAGACAATGGACGGAAATCGAGAACCCAGAGATAAACCCACGCACCTATGGGTACCTTATTTTTGACAAAGGAGGCGAACATATAAAATGGGACAAAGACAGCCTCTTCAACAAATGGTGCTGGGAAAATTGGACAGCTACATGCAAAAAAATGAAGTTGGAACATTCCCTGACACCATACACTAAGATCAACTCAAAATGGATTAAAGACCTAAATGTAAGAGCAGAAACCATCAAACTCTTAGAGGAGAATATAGGCAAAACCCTCGAGGACATAAATCAAAGCAAGATCTTGCCTGACCCACCTACTAGAATAGCAGAACTAAAAAGAAAAATGAACATGTGAGACCTAATGAAACTTAAAAGCTTTTGTACAGCAAAAGAAATTACAAAAAGTCTGAACAGACAGCCCACAGAATGGGAGAAAATCACAGCATATGAAACAACTGACAAAGAATTAATCTCCAAAATCTACAAGCAACTCAGACAACTCAGCACAGGAAAAATGAATAACCCAATCAAAAAATGGGAAAAGGACCTAAACAGACACCTCTCCAACGATGACATACAGATGGCCCAAAAACACATGAAACGATGCTCAACCTTGGTAATGATTAGAGAAATGCAAATCAAAACTACAATGAGATATCACCTCACACCCGTCAGAATGGCCATCATTCACAAATCAACAGACGATAAATGCTGGAGAGGGTGTGGAGAAAAGGGAACACTCCTGCATTGCTGGTGGGAATGTAGATTGATACAGCCTCTATGGAAGACAGTATGGAGATTTCTTAAAAAACTAAAAGTACAAGCACCATACGACTCAGCAATCCCACTCTTAGGCTAATACTCTGATGAAATTAAATCCAAAAGAAGCACCTGTACCCCAATGTTCATTGCAGCTCTCTAGACAATAGCTAGAACATGGAAGCAACCTAGATGCAAATCAACAAACGAATGGATACAGAAGCTCTGGTACATATATACAATGGAATACTACACAGCTGTAAAGAGAAATGCAGAAGAATCGGCCCTAAGGCTCTAGAACCTATCATAAAAAGTGAAGTCAGTCAGAAAGAGCAGGACAAGTACAATATACGAACACATATATATGGAATCTAGTAGGATGGTGATGATGACACATGCAGGGAAGCAACGGAAAGACAGACAGGGACAGTGGACATATGGACATTGTGAGGAAGGAACAGTGGGTGAGAGGCATAAAGGAAGTACCATGAAGGCCTGTACTATCATATGTGAAGAAAATAGCTATAGTCATTGCTCTATGGGAAAAGGAGATCCTTCACAGGTGCTGTGTAATGGTCTGGAGGGGTGGGACGGGGGGATATATGTATGACTAATTTGGGAACATATATATCTGTAAACATCAAAACTGTAAAAGTTAAATAAAAGTTTAAAAAAAAAAACTGAAAACAAAATGAACAAAAAAATTCCCCTCTTAGCACAGAGCTAATAAAACTATCTATTAAACTTCAAAAAAAAAAAAAAAGAAGAGAAAGGACCCATACCCGGTGGAGGGCCTCCTGGTACGCCTCTGAGCTCCTGTCAGGTGAGAAGAGCTGCCTGCCCAGAAACCCACCTGTGTGCAACCTGCCCCCCAACCCCGGGCACAGGGCTCTGAGCAGGTCATGGGCTCCCCTGGGACCCAGAGACACTCAGTGCCTGAGCCAGAGAGACACCAAGGCTCCCCTCCCGCCTTGGTTGTATGCTGTATGCATAGTCTTAATGATCTCACTTCATCCCAGAAAAGCCACAAAAAACCTAGACAGCGCATTCAAAAGCAGAGACATCACTTTGCTAACAAAGGTCTGTATAGTCAGAGCTATGGTTTTCCTAGTAGTCATGTCAAAGCATTGCTGGTGGGAATGTAGATTGATACAGCCTCTATGGAAGACAGTATGGAGATTTCTTAAAAAACTAAAAGTACAAGCACCATACGACTCAGCAATCCCACTCTTAGGCTAATACTCTGATGAAATTAAATCCAAAAGAAGCACCTGTACCCCAATGTTCATTGCAGCTCTCTAGACAATAGCTAGAACATGGAAGCAACCTAGATGCAAATCAACAAACGAATGGATACAGAAGCTCTGGTACATATATACAATGGAATACTACACAGCTGTAAAGAGAAATGCAGAAGAATCGGCCCTAAGGCTCTAGAACCTATCATAAAAAGTGAAGTCAGTCAGAAAGAGCAGGACAAGTACAATATACGAACACATATATATGGAATCTAGTAGGATGGTGATGATGACACATGCAGGGAAGCAACGGAAAGACAGACAGGGACAGTGGACATATGGACATTGTGAGGAAGGAACAGTGGGTGAGAGGCATAAAGGAAGTACCATGAAGGCCTGTACTATCATATGTGAAGAAAATAGCTATAGTCATTGCTCTATGGGAAAAGGAGATCCTTCACAGGTGCTGTGTAATGGTCTGGAGGGGTGGGACGGGGGGATATATGTATGACTAATTTGGGAACATATATATCTGTAAACATCAAAACTGTAAAAGTTAAATAAAAGTTTAAAAAAAAAAACTGAAAACAAAATGAACAAAAAAATTCCCCTCTTAGCACAGAGCTAATAAAACTATCTATTAAACTTCAAAAAAAAAAAAAAAGAAGAGAAAGGACCCATACCCGGTGGAGGGCCTCCTGGTACGCCTCTGAGCTCCTGTCAGGTGAGAAGAGCTGCCTGCCCAGAAACCCACCTGTGTGCAACCTGCCCCCCAACCCCGGGCACAGGGCTCTGAGCAGGTCATGGGCTCCCCTGGGACCCAGAGACACTCAGTGCCTGAGCCAGAGAGACACCAAGGCTCCCCTCCCGCCTTGGTTGTATGCTGTATGCATAGTCTTAATGATCTCACTTCATCCCAGAAAAGCCACAAAAAACCTAGACAGCGCATTCAAAAGCAGAGACATCACTTTGCTAACAAAGGTCTGTATAGTCAGAGCTATGGTTTTCCTAGTAGTCATGTATGGATGTGAGAGCTGAACCATAAAGAAGGCTCAGCACCCACGAATTGATGCTTTCGAAATGTGGTGCTAGAGAAGACTCTTGAGAGTCCTTTGGACAACAAGGAGATCAAACCAGTCAATCCTAAAGGAAATCAACCCTGACTATTCATTGGAAGGACTGACGCTAAAGCTGAAACTCCAATACTTTGGTCACCTGATGCAAAGAGACGGCCCACTGGAAAAAACCCTGATGTTGGGAAAAACAGAAGGCAGAAGGAGAAGGGGACGACAGAGGACAGATGATTGGATGGCATCACTGACTCAATGGACATGGGTTTGAGCAAGCTCTGGGAGCTGGTGAAGGGCAGGGAAGCCTGGCGCGCTGCAGTCCATGGGGTCACAAAGAGTAGGACACAACCTAGTGACTGAACAACAATGTCCCAGGTGATACCGCTGGGCAGTTCTCCCCAGCCAACCTGTCCAGCCGCCCTGACCTTGGCAACCACAGCTAAGGTGAGAAGACACACACACAATTCCCTCACCCTTACCCTGCCTGCATTTGCTGGGACAGCCCCACATGGGACATCCTAACAAGGTCCAGGGCAGAGACAGGATGGGTGCTAAGAACCAGCTTCCCCACAGCACCTGGGCCACTTAGCAAGGAGGAGAGGACCCCCTGAGGCTCTGCAGAGTTCACCCCACGCCCAGCATCCTGAGGGCCGCCTCAGTGTGCACAGAGTCAGCCAGAGGAAACCAAAGACACACATGAAACCATGAGTGGGATGAAGGTCCCTAGCCACAGGCATGCAGGGGTCATACAGAGGTCATGGCCGCAGAAGGTCAGTGAGGGCTACTAGAGACCAGAGAATTAGGGGCAGGAGTCCATGACGTGGGTTTGCCTTTGGAAAGCATGGTGTTGAGAATGGGTTGTTCCAAGTGAGGGAGCAGTGAATGCCAGGAAGCGGAAGCAGAGGTGCCAACAAGGCAGGAGCCCGTGCCACAGGGCAGGAAGCTGGGAGCCCAGCCCTGCCCCAAGGCCAAGGAGAACAGCGAGCCTCTGCATACTCCTCCCTCTGCCCACTGCACGCCCCTTAGCTGGTATTTTCTCCTTCTCCTCCCAACAAAAAGTATTTCCCTTTTTCAGAACGACTGCCTTGCAGCACTTTCTTGAGGGGCTTTTAAATGGCTTTTGAAATATAAGCCTGGGGCTGCAAATGCCGCCTGGTCAATTTGCTGGAACGCTTCACCTCCCAAGAAATTTCTTCTAAAATGACTTTCCTTCTTCCACCACAAACAGAGCCTTTGGAGCAATGGGCCTTTTAATCAACAATTATAAGAGGTTTTAAAAGTCACTTGTAAAAGGCTGTCACAGTGAGCCTGCTCAGCGATTTCCTTGGCTCCTGAGGGACTGCCCAGTGGTGGCAGCAAGCATGCGCCGGCGGGAGGCGCGTGGGTGGAGCGGCCTTCATCCATCACCCAGCGACAGGCCCCTGGGACCATCCGTAGGACAATGTGCTCCAAGGTGATACCGCTGGGCAGTTCTCCCCAGCCAACCTGTCCAGCCGCCCTGACCTTGGCAACCACAGCTAAGGTGAGAAGACACACACACAATTCCCTCACCCTTACCCTGCCTGCATTTGCTGGGACAGCCCCACATGGGACATCCTAACAAGGTCCAGGGCAGAGACAGGATGGGTGCTAAGAACCAGCTTCCCCACAGCACCTGGGCCACTTAGCAAGGAGGAGAGGACCCCCTGAGGCTCTGCAGAGTTCACCCCACGCCCAGCATCCTGAGGGCCGCCTCAGTGTGCACAGAGTCAGCCAGAGGAAACCAAAGACACACATGAAACCATGAGTGGGATGAAGGTCCCTAGCCACAGGCATGCAGGGGTCATACAGAGGTCATGGCCGCAGAAGGTCAGTGAGGGCTACTAGAGACCAGAGAATTAGGGGCAGGAGTCCATGACGTGGGTTTGCCTTTGGAAAGCATGGTGTTGAGAATGGGTTGTTCCAAGTGAGGGAGCAGTGAATGCCAGGAAGCGGAAGCAGAGGTGCCAACAAGGCAGGAGCCCGTGCCACAGGGCAGGAAGCTGGGAGCCCAGCCCTGCCCCAAGGCCAAGGAGAACAGCGAGCCTCTGCATACTCCTCCCTCTGCCCACTGCACGCCCCTTAGCTGGTATTTTCTCCTTCTCCTCCCAACAAAAAGTATTTCCCTTTTTCAGAACGACTGCCTTGCAGCACTTTCTTGAGGGGCTTTTAAATGGCTTTTGAAATATAAGCCTGGGGCTGCAAATGCCGCCTGGTCAATTTGCTGGAACGCTTCACCTCCCAAGAAATTTCTTCTAAAATGACTTTCCTTCTTCCACCACAAACAGAGCCTTTGGAGCAATGGGCCTTTTAATCAACAATTATAAGAGGTTTTAAAAGTCACTTGTAAAAGGCTGTCACAGTGAGCCTGCTCAGCGATTTCCTTGGCTCCTGAGGGACTGCCCAGTGGTGGCAGCAAGCATGCGCCGGCGGGAGGCGCGTGGGTGGGAGCGGCCTTCATCCATCACCCAGCGACAGGCCCCTGGTGCCTGGGGGGTCCTCACAGCGCACATCGGCAGCCCTGGCAGCGTGGGCATGATTCATCACAGGCAGGCTGTCGCCTGCGCCCCATTGGGTTTATCTGTTTACCAGTTGCTTTTCCTCTTACTGACCTCCAAGTGCTCTGGTTCCTGGGCACCCTGGCCCCGTCTCCCTCAATCTCCCACACAGGCCATGACTTCGTTCACCATCTCTGGGCTTGTATCTCCAGCCTAGACCCAAATGGAAACCCAACAGTTTCTCTGAGACCCCTTCCAACTCAAAACGTCCAAGACACAGCACATAGGCCTGCATTTATTTCCTCCAAATCAGCTTCCTCTGAGCCTTGAGCACCTCCACCAATGGTACCGCCATCCACCCAGGCTGCTGCCTTGCAACCAACCCTATTCTTTCTCCTCATCACCGCACCCCATCAAACTCTGCCCATGAGCTTGCATGACATTACCTCTAAACTACATGCTGAATCCAATCCACTGCGAACAGCCTCTTCCAAGCACACCCATCTCTCCCTGCCCAATAGCCCAAACTTCTGCTCTGCTTCGAATGCAGTCAGGGAAGCTGTCCTGCAGTGAGCATACTTACAGCCCGTGCTCCCACCCCACACCCCAGCCCAGCCCTGACTTGAGAGGTTCAAGTGCAGTCAGGGGAATGCCCTCCTCCCTGCCAGTTTTCTTTATGGTCCAACTCTCACATCCATACATGACTGCTCAGAAAACCACAGCTTTGACTATATGGACCTTTGTTGGCCAAGTGATGTCTCTGCTTTTTAACATGCTGTCTAAGTGTGTCATAGTTTTTATTCCAAGGAGCAAGCGTCTTTTAATTTCATGGCTGCAGGATGTGGGAGTGGGGAGTACTTGAAGGGGGTCTGGAGGAACTAAACAGTGATCTCTTGTGCTCACAGCTGAGGGCTCTGGTGGGATGGAATGAAGGCCCTATTCCCGGGCAAACTGGGGGTGACCATGGAGGCCCTAACTCCTGGCATGGCCCCCAAATCTTACCCCTTCCAGCCTGTTCACCCAACCCTGCTGGCAGGAGCCCCACTTTCCCTGCTGAGAGCCCTGGCATTCAAACACCCTTCCCCATTCACTCCCCCTTTAGCCTCATCAAAATCCAAAATCCAACCATCCTTCAGCTCGCAGCTTAATGCCCCCTTCTTGGGGAGCCTCCCCACCCTAGAGCCAGGTCAGTCTCCTCACCCCATGCTTCCCCCTTGGAGCATGTATCTTGCTGACTTCCCTGCGGATCTTTAAGTTTGCTGAGGGCCTAGACTAGACTTGTGGGGTAGATTCTTGGACCTTTCACTCAGTAGGTTCTCAGTAAATATTGATTGAATAAATGCATAATCCAGCAATTTCTAAGGAGGAGGTGGCCAGAGCCAAGGAATCAAAATGGAGAGATGAGAGCAGGAGAGCATTTGAATCCTTCCCAAGTGAGTACACGTCCCTGTAAAACCCATGCAGCAGCAAAGCCTTGTTCTCAAACAAGGTGTTCAGGGAAGGACAAATTATGGCATTTACAAATAAGACCATGGCGGGAGTGGAAGGAGGGAGGAAGTGGACAAATGTATACCATGGCTGATCCACGCTGATCCATGGCAGAAACCAACACAATGCTGTAAGTATCCTTCAATTAAAAATAAAGAAAGAAAGGGGGAAAAAAAGTCCATGACCAATGCAACATAACTGAGGGGAAGGGTGGGGAAAAATCCCCAGTCCAGTCTGAACGTGCCAGGAAGCTGTCCTGCAGTGAGCATACTTACAGCCCGTGCTCCCACCCCACACCCCAGCCCAGCCCTGACTTGAGAGGTTCAAGTGCAGTCAGGGGAATGCCCTCCTCCCTGCCAGTTTTCTTTATGGTCCAACTCTCACATCCATACATGACTGCTCAGAAAACCACAGCTTTGACTATATGGACCTTTGTTGGCCAAGTGATGTCTCTGCTTTTTAACATGCTGTCTAAGTGTGTCATAGTTTTTATTCCAAGGAGCAAGCGTCTTTTAATTTCATGGCTGCAGGATGTGGGAGTGGGGAGTACTTGAAGGGGGTCTGGAGGAACTAAACAGTGATCTCTTGTGCTCACAGCTGAGGGCTCTGGTGGGATGGAATGAAGGCCCTATTCCCGGGCAAACTGGGGGTGACCATGGAGGCCCTAACTCCTGGCATGGCCCTCAAATCTTACCCCTTCCAGCCTGTTCACCCAACCCTGCTGGCAGGAGCCCCACTTTCCCTGCTGAGAGCCCTGGCATTCAAACACCCTTCCCCATTCACTCCCCCTTTAGCCTCATCAAAATCCAAAATCCAACCATCCTTCAGCTCGCAGCTTAATGCCCCCTTCTTGGGGAGCCTCCCCACCCTAGAGCCAGGTCAGTCTCCTCACCCCATGCTTCCCCCTTGGAGCATGTATCTTGCTGACTTCCCTGCGGATCTTTAAGTTTGCTGAGGGCCTAGACTAGACTTGTGGGGTAGATTCTTGGACCTTTCACTCAGTAGGTTCTCAGTAAATATTGATTGAATAAATGCATAATCCAGCAATTTCTAAGGAGGAGGTGGCCAGAGCCAAGGAATCAAAATGGAGAGATGAGAGCAGGAGAGCATTTGAATCCTTCCCAAGTGAGTACACGTCCCTGTAAAACCCATGCAGCAGCAAAGCCTTGTTCTCAAACAAGGTGTTCAGGGAAGGACAAATTATGGCATTTACAAATAAGACCATGGCGGGAGTGGAAGGAGGGAGGAAGTGGACAAATGTATACCATGGCTGATCCACGCTGATCCATGGCAGAAACCAACACAATGCTGTAAGTATCCTTCAATTAAAAATAAAGAAAGAAAGGGGGAAAAAAAGTCCATGACCAATGCAACATAACTGAGGGGAGTGAGGGCTTGGCCACACCCCAGGGAGAAGTCCAGCCGCTGGACAGTCACAGCTCCTGGACACGTGCCAGCCCTGCCAGAACTGAGGAAGGGCCTTGCTGGATACTCAGGTGCAGGTGAGATGATACTGAAACAGGCCGAGGGCTCTCAAGGGCATGTCCTCTCTGCCTGGAGTCACCGTCATCCCAGCCCAGGCTTCTTCCTGTTCTCTTTAGCTCTAGAATGATGCTACTTTCACTGCAACTTTCATTCCTGGGGGAACTATCCCTCCTGCTCTCCATGTGGTTCCCGTGAGGCTATTCATCACCGTTTCTCTCCCCTCATCCCAGCCTCTGGCCACAGATGTGGGCAGGCATGGCAAGCCGAAACAGTTACAGTACCTCATCTCCCTAAACATAGTCACTGATCCAGGTAGACACTTAACCTGGCAAGCCCAATCATTTTCAGGTTTATATATCCATACGTGGAGACGAAGCTTGCCTTCCACTGAGACTCACCAAGCTAGGATCGTAGTCTGAAGCTGTTAGTAACTCTTTTCCATGACTATGTGAAGGAGGCCTGCTCCAGCATGAAAGAATGAGAGCCACACGTGAATGAACATCAGAGAAAACAGAACCCAAAGAGGGAGAAGGGGAAGAGAATCACTCCTGCTGCTAAAGGCAGCCTTGCCTGAAGGCAGATACCCCTGAGCTTCTCAGTGGCCTGAGTCAGTAAACATAATCTTTGGCCCAAGTATGTCTGCCTGTTATTTACAACAAGAGTTTAGATGGCCTTACTAATGGGAGGTTCTCAGTAAATATTGATTGAATAAATGCATAATCCAGCAATTTCTAAGGAGGAGGTGGCCAGAGCCAAGGAATCAAAATGGAGAGATGAGAGCAGGAGAGCATTTGAATCCTTCCCAAGTGAGTACACGTCCCTGTAAAACCCATGCAGCAGCAAAGCCTTGTTCTCAAACAAGGTGTTCAGGGAAGGACAAATTATGGCATTTACAAATAAGACCATGGCGGGAGTGGAAGGAGGGAGGAAGTGGACAAATGTATACCATGGCTGATCCACGCTGATCCATGGCAGAAACCAACACAATGCTGTAAGTATCCTTCAATTAAAAATAAAGAAAGAAAGGGGGAAAAAAAGTCCATGACCAATGCAACATAACTGAGGGGAGTGAGGGCTTGGCCACACCCCAGGGAGAAGTCCAGCCGCTGGACAGTCACAGCTCCTGGACACGTGCCAGCCCTGCCAGAACTGAGGAAGGGCCTTGCTGGATACTCAGGTGCAGGTGAGATGATACTGAAACAGGCCGAGGGCTCTCAAGGGGCATGTCCTCTCTGCCTGGAGTCACCGTCATCCCAGCCCAGGCTTCTTCCTGTTCTCTTTAGCTCTAGAATGATGCTACTTTCACTGCAACTTTCATTCCTGGGGGAACTATCCCTCCTGCTCTCCATGTGGTTCCCGTGAGGCTATTCATCACCGTTTCTCTCCCCTCATCCCAGCCTCTGGCCACAGATGTGGGCAGGCATGGCAAGCCGAAACAGTTACAGTACCTCATCTCCCTAAACATAGTCACTGATCCAGGTAGACACTTAACCTGGCAAGCCCAATCATTTTCAGGTTTATATATCCATACGTGGAGACGAAGCTTGCCTTCCACTGAGACTCACCAAGCTAGGATCGTAGTCTGAAGCTGTTAGTAACTCTTTTCCATGACTATGTGAAGGAGGCCTGCTCCAGCATGAAAGAATGAGAGCCACACGTGAATGAACATCAGAGAAAACAGAACCCAAAGAGGGAGAAGGGGAAGAGAATCACTCCTGCTGCTAAAGGCAGCCTTGCCTGAAGGCAGATACCCCTGAGCTTCTCAGTGGCCTGAGTCAGTAAACATAATCTTTGGCCCAAGTATGTCTGCCTGTTATTTACAACAAGAGTTTAGATGAATAGGGTCCTTACTAATGGGAGCTCCCAAGATCGACCTCAGCACGCGTGAACCAACTTGCCTCTTCCAACTCCAGGCCAAGTATCTAAGATTAGTCTGAGAGGAAGGCCTGGCCAGTAGGCAGGAGGAGAGAGACCCCACCTGAGTCCAGGCTCCGTGCCTCAGTGCTCTTGTTTCTGCACCTTGGACTTCGGAAGCTCTCAACATGAGTGCCGTGGTTTCTTCTTCCCAGACTCAGGAGTGCTTTCTGGAGTTCCAGCCCATCTCTCCTTCTAAATGGAAGTAAATCCTTGGGAAGCCTACCCCTCGCCTTAGGCAGAGATGTGGTCTTTCTAGGGGGAATATAAATGCCCCTCTGAATGGTGCTTCCACCCACACTTCATTCTTTCTTACGGAAAGAACGTTTAGCTTGTATTTAGCTCCTACCCTGTGCCAGGCACTGTGCCAGGCTTTGGGGCTACAGGAACGCTTGTACCAAATGGTCTGCTGTCTGCATGGTATCACTGTGACTCCTTCTCCTGAATCACTCCAGAATTCCAGAGTCCCTAGAGTCTGGTTAGATTCTGCCAGTGAGGGCACTTACGTGAGGTCTAGAAGGCTAAGGAGAGAGAGAAGCGATGCTTTGGTGGTAGAAGCTGGGAACAGGTGATCTGAGGCTTTGTCGCTAGCTTCCAGCACTCCTTTGAGAATCTCCTACTTTCAAGCTATAGACAGTTGTGATCATCATCTGCAGCTTCCCGTGAGATTCCTAAATGTTCAAATTCTCCGAGTGAGACTTCTGTTTCCCCCCACTCCACCTCCAGCAACTGTGTGAGTCCCTAAGTCCCTGTAGTCAACCACTTTCTGCTCAACATGCCTAATGCGGTTCCTGTTTTCCTTTCCCCAGAAAGACCTTGACTTCAACCTAAGGGAAGGCAGCAAGACCTGAAGGCTGGCCCACTGCCCTCAGATGGAGCCAGATGAAGAGCTGGGCTATCCTGCCTCTGTTGAGAAGAGCTGTTGTCTCTTAAGCTTTGCCTGGCCACATCGTCCTTAGGGCCTGCCAGGCACTAGACCATGAACCTAGCGTGGTACCTACCACATCATAGTAGGCAGCTCAGCTAAGGATTATATGGCCATCAAAAACATGGATCACAGAGCTTCCCTGGTAGCTCAGTGGTAAAGAGTTCACCTGCCAATGCAGGAGACACGAGTTTGATCCCTGATCTGGGAGGATCCCACATGCTGCGGAACAAAAAAGCCTGTGAGCCACAACTATGGAGCCTGTACTCTAGAGCCTTGGAGCCACAGCTATTGAGCTCATGTGCCACAACTACTGAAGCCCATGTGCCCTAGAGCCTGAGTTCCACACAAGAGAAGTCACTGAAACCGGAGGCCTGCTCACCTCAACTAGAGAGGAGCCCTCACTTCCTGCATCTAGAGGAGAGCCTGCAGCAGCAGTGAAAATCCAGAAGAGTCAAAAATAAAATAAACAATTTTAAAAAAACATGAATCACACAAAATAAAAATAAGTGACTTTAGATTACTGGGTATACTATGGTTGAAAATGCACACACACACACACACACACACATCTCCTTCCCTTAGACACTAAAAAGGCAAGATAGAACACTCCATATCAGGAATAAAGCAATCTGACCACTGATTAACTGCTCATCCATGTGATATCAAGAAAGGGGCCCAGAGGAGTCATTAGGGCCACCTCAGTCCCCCACTGTTATCTGTGAGTAGCCCGCTTAGACAGGCACTTCCCAACTCTCTCCTTGACTCTCAGGACGGCTCCTGTTGGGACCCGCTCCAAGACACTCAGAGTCCATCTCCTAATCCCACCTCTCTCTGAGTCCCAGCCACTGCCTCCTTGGCTTCTGAACTTCCTCTGCTCACCCCTCCTAGAATCCCACTTTGGGTCTTCAGACTTGGTACTCCATCACCCTGCACCCCAATCTCCCCCTCTTTTTCGGTCTCTTGTCCACCCAACTTGAGAACACCTCAGAGCCAGGCCCCCCAGGAGAGAATGAAGGAGACCATGGTCTTCCCATCAGAGGTCCAGCAGATATCCAGGCCTCCCTTCTGCCAAGGAGTCCACACTGGTCCTAACTCTGCATGCTATTTGCAAAAACAGTCTTTGCCTCCATTTCCCCAGCTCCGTATATGCCCCAGAAAGGAGGTGGATGCCATGCTCCAGCCAGAAGGGATGAGGAAAGCAAACAGAAAAATCAACCTTCCACACATGTGTAGGGAAAAACACAGGTAAAATGTTCTCTCCTGTCAGGGTGGTAAGACGGTAGTGTTATTTATTTATTTATTTATTTTGATTTCCTACTATCATAGGACTTTTTTCAACGAAAAGAAAATAAAGTGTGAAGAGTTCATCAGATTTCTCAGGTCTTCCTTAAGAGGGTACTGAAACTAGCCCACACAGTACAATGCGAGCAGTGCTCTTCCAACCTCTCTCTTTTTTTTTTAATTTTGGCCTCTTCTATTGTTTTTTTATTTATTTATTTTCATTCATCTTTATTCTTTGGCCTGTGTGGGCCTCCCATTGCAGTGGGCTCTCTTGTTGCAGAGCAGTAGCTCTGGATGCATGTGCTCCAGAGTATTGGCTCGTAATTGGACACACCAGCCCAGCAGCACTGTGGCACATGGGATCTTCCTGGGATCGAACTGGTGCCCCTTGCACTGCGAGGCAGACTCTTTATCCACTAGACCACCAGGGAAGCCCCTGACCTCTCTTTGTATGAATAGCTGTCCAACATCTGGGATGCCCTGTGACCTACTCTACCCTCGGTTCTCCTCACAGACCTGAGACTTCCTGGGCACAGTCATCTGTGCACTGTTTTGAGTTCTATAAGAAACACTCAGGGACTTCCTTAGTGGTCCACAGCTTAAGACTCCATACTTCCATGGTGGGAGGCATGGATTTGATCCCTGGAAGAACTAAGATTCCATGTGCAGCACAATGGCCCCAGAAACATTCAGTCATGTGGAGGCTATAGGGGCAATGGGTATGGCTCCTCCTCAACCCTCAGTTCCCCACTAGACTTCGTAGCTCAAGGTCTCTGCTCAGAATCTCAACAGTATTGTCTCCATGGGGCAGAATGTGCAAACCAAGTCAACATACCCATGAGGACTGGAGCCTAGAAATGGAACCCAGTCCCTATCTGCCAAGGAGTCCACACTGGTCCTAACTCTGCATGCTATTTGCAAAAACAGTCTTTGCCTCCATTTCCCCAGCTCCGTATATGCCCCAGAAAGGAGGTGGATGCCATGCTCCAGCCAGAAGGGATGAGGAAAGCAAACAGAAAAATCAACCTTCCACACATGTGTAGGGAAAAACACAGGTAAAATGTTCTCTCCTGTCAGGGTGGTAAGACGGTAGTGTTATTTATTTATTTATTTATTTTGATTTCCTACTATCATAGGACTTTTTTCAACGAAAAGAAAATAAAGTGTGAAGAGTTCATCAGATTTCTCAGGTCTTCCTTAAGAGGGTACTGAAACTAGCCCACACAGTACAATGCGAGCAGTGCTCTTCCAACCTCTCTCTTTTTTTTTTAATTTTGGCCTCTTCTATTGTTTTTTTATTTATTTATTTTCATTCATCTTTATTCTTTGGCCTGTGTGGGCCTCCCATTGCAGTGGGCTCTCTTGTTGCAGAGCAGTAGCTCTGGATGCATGTGCTCCAGAGTATTGGCTCGTAATTGGACACACCAGCCCAGCAGCACTGTGGCACATGGGATCTTCCTGGGATCGAACTGGTGCCCCTTGCACTGCGAGGCAGACTCTTTATCCACTAGACCACCAGGGAAGCCCCTGACCTCTCTTTGTATGAATAGCTGTCCAACATCTGGGATGCCCTGTGACCTACTCTACCCTCGGTTCTCCTCACAGACCTGAGACTTCCTGGGCACAGTCATCTGTGCACTGTTTTGAGTTCTATAAGAAACACTCAGGGACTTCCTTAGTGGTCCACAGCTTAAGACTCCATACTTCCATGGTGGGAGGCATGGATTTGATCCCTGGAAGAACTAAGATTCCATGTGCAGCACAATGGCCCCAGAAACATTCAGTCATGTGGAGGCTATAGGGGCAATGGGTATGGCTCCTCCTCAACCCTCAGTTCCCCACTAGACTTCGTAGCTCAAGGTCTCTGCTCAGAATCTCAACAGTATTGTCTCCATGGGGCAGAATGTGCAAACCAAGTCAACATACCCATGAGGACTGGAGCCTAGCCCACCCCTATCCATATCCCAGTAGGAAAGTCCCTTCCAGGTCACTAAGTTGCCTACATCCCAGTGGATATTATACAGCCTGATGAAATTTGCTGGAATCCCATCAGCCAGTACTGCTAACTTTTCTTTTATCTTCTGTTCTAAAAACCTGTCAAACTCATCAACTCTGCCCCACAAAACAAATTTATTTTCTGAGTCATGTAGGGAAAAATTGATACTGAAATGCTCTGTGGGTAGAGGCTTTTGTCCTGATGTCAGGAGTCTGCGAAATCTAATGGAGCCATTCTTTGACAACATTATCTGTGTTTGGCTAATTTGGTGGAGCAGACAACGTCCTCTATTGAGCAGGAAGAATAGTAAGCACAGTCCTAGAAAAGCAGAGTTGGCCCATCGTGGATAATTCACTTTCACTATTCATCCTGCAGATAGGCGCTCAATTACAGGGATGTTCACAGGTAAATTTCCATTCATCCTTTTATCACCTCCACACATTCATTTCATCATATTCATTTTATCAATAAAATACTCATTTTCATAATAGCCCAAAGCAGAGATGTGTGTCAGTAAACAAAAGGGCAGGTTCCCCTGTCACAGGATATTTTGTCCTGATTCTTTTTCTTCTTCCCCTCAGAAAACTCTGTGGCTAATTCACTTTTTTGATCCTCTCTTGGTAATTTTTTGGTCCTATTAATGCAACCCAGACTGAACAGTAGAGATAGTAAATCTTTCCTAAGTTCCACATTCAAAGCCCTGTGACCTACTCTACCCTCGGTTCTCCTCACAGACCTGAGACTTCCTGGGCACAGTCATCTGTGCACTGTTTTGAGTTCTATAAGAAACACTCAGGGACTTCCTTAGTGGTCCACAGCTTAAGACTCCATACTTCCATGGTGGGAGGCATGGATTTGATCCCTGGAAGAACTAAGATTCCATGTGCAGCACAATGGCCCCAGAAACATTCAGTCATGTGGAGGCTATAGGGGCAATGGGTATGGCTCCTCCTCAACCCTCAGTTCCCCACTAGACTTCGTAGCTCAAGGTCTCTGCTCAGAATCTCAACAGTATTGTCTCCATGGGGCAGAATGTGCAAACCAAGTCAACATACCCATGAGGACTGGAGCCTAGCCCACCCCTATCCATATCCCAGTAGGAAAGTCCCTTCCAGGTCACTAAGTTGCCTACATCCCAGTGGATATTATACAGCCTGATGAAATTTGCTGGAATCCCATCAGCCAGTACTGCTAACTTTTCTTTTATCTTCTGTTCTAAAAACCTGTCAAACTCATCAACTCTGCCCCACAAAACAAATTTATTTTCTGAGTCATGTAGGGAAAAATTGATACTGAAATGCTCTGTGGGTAGAGGCTTTTGTCCTGATGTCAGGAGTCTGCGAAATCTAATGGAGCCATTCTTTGACAACATTATCTGTGTTTGGCTAATTTGGTGGAGCAGACAACGTCCTCTATTGAGCAGGAAGAATAGTAAGCACAGTCCTAGAAAAGCAGAGTTGGCCCATCGTGGATAATTCACTTTCACTATTCATCCTGCAGATAGGCGCTCAATTACAGGGATGTTCACAGGTAAATTTCCATTCATCCTTTTATCACCTCCACACATTCATTTCATCATATTCATTTTATCAATAAAATACTCATTTTCATAATAGCCCAAAGCAGAGATGTGTGTCAGTAAACAAAAGGGCAGGTTCCCCTGTCACAGGATATTTTGTCCTGATTCTTTTTCTTCTTCCCCTCAGAAAACTCTGTGGCTAATTCACTTTTTTGATCCTCTCTTGGTAATTTTTTGGTCCTATTAATGCAACCCAGACTGAACAGTAGAGATAGTAAATCTTTCCTAAGTTCCACATTCAAAGCCCTGGTCTCAGACCTGAGGCTGGCTGGAGTGGGATAGGAAGAACCCCTGTCCCTGAGGAACCCAATCAAATTAAGGCAGAGCCCAAGTGATGGGTCCCAAAACTGACAGGAGGTCTGCAAAGGCTGGCCATGTGGAAGAGGGACAGGGGTCCTTGGTGGCAGCAGGCCTGGCTCACTGCCTAGAGGTTTGGGCATCTGAATGCCCCAGGACCACTGTGAGAGCTGCCCACAGAAACAGGTCCTAGGAGTTAGCTCAGCGTATTTACCAAGTGTCAAATGTATACAAGGTCTGATACTGGGGCAAGGATGAGTCAGCCAGGATCCCAGCTTCCAAGAAGCTGTTATAAGAGAAGAAGTCAAGACAAGGAACTATCACTTCTGCCACATACTCAGGTTAAGAGTTAGCTCAGCGTATTTACCAAGTGCCAAATATATACAAAGTCTGATACTGGGGCAAGGATGAGTCGGCCAGGATCCCAGCTTCCAAGAAGCTGTTATAAGGGAAGAAGTCAAGACAAGGAACTATCACTTCTGCCATATACTCAGGTTAAAAGCAGAGACATCAATTTGCCAACAAAAGTCCATATAGGCAAAGCTATGTGTTTTCCCGTGGTCATGTTTGGATATGAGAGTTGGACCATAAAGAAGACTGAGAACCAAAGAATTGATGCTTTCAAACAGTGGCACTGGAGAAGACTCTTGAGAGTCCCTTGGACAGCAAGGAGATCAAACCAGTCAATCCTGAAGGAAATCAACCTTGAATATTCATTAGAAGGACTGATGCTGCAGCTGAAGCTCTAATACTCCGGCCACCTGATGCAAAGAGACAATTCACTGGAAAAGACCCTAATGCTGGGAAAGATTGAGGGCAGGAGAAGAAGGTGACAGAGGATGAGATGGTTGGATGGCATGACCATATCAGTGGGCATGAGTTCATCCTTTTATCACTAATTCATTTCATCATATTCATTTTATCAATAAAATACTCATTTTCATAATAGCCCAAAGCAGAGATGTGTGTCAGTAAACAAAAGGGCAGGTTCCCCTGTCACAGGATATTTTGTCCTGATTCTTTTTCTTCTTCCCCTCAGAAAACTCTGTGGCTAATTCACTTTTTTGATCCTCTCTTGGTAATTTTTTGGTCCTATTAATGCAACCCAGACTGAACAGTAGAGATAGTAAATCTTTCCTAAGTTCCACATTCAAAGCCCTGGTCTCAGACCTGAGGCTGGCTGGAGTGGGATAGGAAGAACCCCTGTCCCTGAGGAACCCAATCAAATTAAGGCAGAGCCCAAGTGATGGGTCCCAAAACTGACAGGAGGTCTGCAAAGGCTGGCCATGTGGAAGAGGGACAGGGGTCCTTGGTGGCAGCAGGCCTGGCTCACTGCCTAGAGGTTTGGGCATCTGAATGCCCCAGGACCACTGTGAGAGCTGCCCACAGAAACAGGTCCTAGGAGTTAGCTCAGCGTATTTACCAAGTGTCAAATGTATACAAGGTCTGATACTGGGGCAAGGATGAGTCAGCCAGGATCCCAGCTTCCAAGAAGCTGTTATAAGAGAAGAAGTCAAGACAAGGAACTATCACTTCTGCCACATACTCAGGTTAAGAGTTAGCTCAGCGTATTTACCAAGTGCCAAATATATACAAAGTCTGATACTGGGGCAAGGATGAGTCGGCCAGGATCCCAGCTTCCAAGAAGCTGTTATAAGGGAAGAAGTCAAGACAAGGAACTATCACTTCTGCCATATACTCAGGTTAAAAGCAGAGACATCAATTTGCCAACAAAAGTCCATATAGGCAAAGCTATGTGTTTTCCCGTGGTCATGTTTGGATATGAGAGTTGGACCATAAAGAAGACTGAGAACCAAAGAATTGATGCTTTCAAACAGTGGCACTGGAGAAGACTCTTGAGAGTCCCTTGGACAGCAAGGAGATCAAACCAGTCAATCCTGAAGGAAATCAACCTTGAATATTCATTAGAAGGACTGATGCTGCAGCTGAAGCTCTAATACTCCGGCCACCTGATGCAAAGAGACAATTCACTGGAAAAGACCCTAATGCTGGGAAAGATTGAGGGCAGGAGAAGAAGGTGACAGAGGATGAGATGGTTGGATGGCATGACCATATCAGTGGGCATGAGTTAGTAAAGGACAGGGAAGCCTCATGTGCGGCAGTCCATCAGGTCATAAAGAGTTGGACATTTGTCAACTGAACAAAAATAGGCTGAAACTTGGACTCGCACCCTGGAAGGCTTTTCTTCCAAGATGAAGCACCACTTAAAGGATCCATGTAAAGGGACGGGTTCTAGAAAATCCTAACCAGCTCAGTGATGAGCAGCACACAGCCACACAAGAGTCACAAAAAGCCTCTAGCATCAAGTGTTAGGGAAGTCAAGTGTGATGGTCAATTTTATGTATCATCTTGGCTAGACCACAGTACCCAGATATTTGGTCAATTATTCCAGATGTTTTATGAAAATCTTTTCTAGATGAGATTAACATTTAAATCAGTGGACTCTGAGTAAAGCAGATTACCCTCCATGACATGGGTGACCCTCATCCAATCAAATGAAGGTCTGAAAACAAAAAGACTTTTTCCATCACTAAGGCATGTCCAACTCTCTGCAACCCCATGAACTGCAGCACACCAGGCTTCCCTGTCCTTCACTATCTCTTAGGGTTTGCTCAAACTCATGTCCATTGAGTAGATGGTGGTTATCCAACCATCTTATTCTCTGTTGCCCCCTTTCTCCTCCTGCCCTCAATCTTTCTCAGCATCAGGGTCTTTTCCAGTGAGTTGGCTCTTCACAACAGGTGACCAAAGTAATGGAGCTTCAGCTTCAACACCAGTTCTTCTAATGAATAGTCAGAGTTGATTTCCTTTAGGATTGACTGGTTTGATCTCCTTGCTGTCCAAGGGACTTTCAAAAGTCTTCCCAGCACCACACTTCTAAAGCATCAATTCTCTGGCGCTCAGCCTTCTTCATGGTCATGTTTGGATATGAGAGTTGGACCATAAAGAAGACTGAGAACCAAAGAATTGATGCTTTCAAACAGTGGCACTGGAGAAGACTCTTGAGAGTCCCTTGGACAGCAAGGAGATCAAACCAGTCAATCCTGAAGGAAATCAACCTTGAATATTCATTAGAAGGACTGATGCTGCAGCTGAAGCTCTAATACTCCGGCCACCTGATGCAAAGAGACAATTCACTGGAAAAGACCCTAATGCTGGGAAAGATTGAGGGCAGGAGAAGAAGGTGACAGAGGATGAGATGGTTGGATGGCATGACCATATCAGTGGGCATGAGTTAGTAAAGGACAGGGAAGCCTCATGTGCGGCAGTCCATCAGGTCATAAAGAGTTGGACATTTGTCAACTGAACAAAAATAGGCTGAAACTTGGACTCGCACCCTGGAAGGCTTTTCTTCCAAGATGAAGCACCACTTAAAGGATCCATGTAAAGGGACGGGTTCTAGAAAATCCTAACCAGCTCAGTGATGAGCAGCACACAGCCACACAAGAGTCACAAAAAGCCTCTAGCATCAAGTGTTAGGGAAGTCAAGTGTGATGGTCAATTTTATGTATCATCTTGGCTAGACCACAGTACCCAGATATTTGGTCAATTATTCCAGATGTTTTATGAAAATCTTTTCTAGATGAGATTAACATTTAAATCAGTGGACTCTGAGTAAAGCAGATTACCCTCCATGACATGGGTGACCCTCATCCAATCAAATGAAGGTCTGAAAACAAAAAGACTTTTTCCATCACTAAGGCATGTCCAACTCTCTGCAACCCCATGAACTGCAGCACACCAGGCTTCCCTGTCCTTCACTATCTCTTAGGGTTTGCTCAAACTCATGTCCATTGAGTAGATGGTGGTTATCCAACCATCTTATTCTCTGTTGCCCCCTTTCTCCTCCTGCCCTCAATCTTTCTCAGCATCAGGGTCTTTTCCAGTGAGTTGGCTCTTCACAACAGGTGACCAAAGTAATGGAGCTTCAGCTTCAACACCAGTTCTTCTAATGAATAGTCAGAGTTGATTTCCTTTAGGATTGACTGGTTTGATCTCCTTGCTGTCCAAGGGACTTTCAAAAGTCTTCCCCAGCACCACACTTCTAAAGCATCAATTCTCTGGCGCTCAGCCTTCTTCATGGTGCAGCTCTCATATCCGATATACATGACCACTGGAGAAACCACAGCTTTGACTACACTGACCCTTGTCAGTAAAGTGATGTCTCTGCTTTTTTAATAAGGTGCCTGGGTTTGTCTAGACAAACTTGAGATTTGAGCTTCCCTTAAAAGAGGCGATTCTGCCAGCTGACAGCCTTTGGACTTGAACTATGCTATCAACATTTCCCTGGGTCTCCAGCCTGCTTTCCCTGGGTCTTCAGCCTGCCAGCCTGTTCTGCATCTGTGGACTTGCCAGTCTCCACAGTCACAGGAGCCAGCCAGCTCCTTAAAATAGATATCTAGGAACTAAGCTGATCTCCCTCACCAAGTACAAACTTCACTGTAATAGCCTCCTTGAATAGAATCAGCCTTCCCTCTTTAAACATATATAATAAATAAATGAATGGATGGATGGATACATACATCCTGCTGACTCTTTCTCTGGCGAACTTTAACCAGTAACATCAAGTAGCAGAAATCCATGTATTCTGTGGCATGTGTGGAAACCACCTACCCAGTCTGCTTTTGGACAGGGAGGAGACTCATACCCCATTCAGAAAGTGCCAAGATTTCCAACATGGGTGAGGAAGGGTGGGGGGTGCTTCAGATGAAACTGAGACTCGGGAGGAGAACAGCTGTTTCTCCCTTTGCAGAGGGCCCCACTTCCCAGGTGGCACTAGTGGTCAATGCAGGAGACACGAGAGACACAGGTTGCATCTCTGGGCTGGGAAGATCACCTGGAGGAGGGCATGGCAACCCACTCCAGCATTCTTGCCTAGAGAATTCCATGGACAGAGCAGCCTGGCAGGCAACAGTCCATAGGGTTGCAAAGAGTTGGACACAACTGAAGCAATTTAGCATGCACACACCGCAACATCCACACCCACCTGTCTCCTCTAACCAGGGAGCTGGGGTGGAGCCTGGACCACTGAGAAACTCCCAGCCTCTGCTGTCATTCTAGGGCCTCAGAGCTGCTCCGAGAGAAAGCAGACAACATTATCTTGAGTCCACTGCGTGGGTCCAGAAAGGCATGTGTCTCGCCTTGGCTCCCAAGATGGAGGAAGCACCTGGTGGGGAGTACCAGCCTTCTCGTCTGCTCCCTTCTTCTGACCCAAAGAGAAACTGGCTCATAGATGCTGCTGGGTTGGCCACACAAGGGAGATTAGCTTCTGTTTCAATTATGCTTCTCCATTCCTGGGGTGAGGGGTCACAAGGGAAATGTTTCTTTTCCCAAAGCAGGACCTGGAGAAACCTGATGAGGGTACCTGCTGTGCATGAATGAGAATACAAGTACCCAGATGACCTTCCACATAGATGCTACCTGAAGGAGCTGCATCCCTGTAGAGCCCACCCAGAGGAGGACAGACACCCGGGCTCACAGCTGAGAAGCCTTTTGAGAGCACTTTGAACCACCGTAAAGAATTTGGCTACAATAAAGGAGACTTGGTTAGATTCCTGGGTTGGAAGGATTTCCTGGAGAAGGTCATGGTAACCCACTACTACAGTACTCTTGCCTGGAGAATCAATCCCATGGACAGACGAGCCTGGCAGACTATTGTCCATAGGGTGGCAAAGAATCGGACATGACTGAGCAACTAACACTTTCACTCTGGGAACCTTTCTGATGTGGCCTGTCAATCACACTCTTGCTTTGTGACTATGCATAAGTGTCACAAATACTCATGAGCATCCCGTCAATCTTGCAATAATAACATGATTCCTTTTGTTGTTAAACACCCTCTCAGCATCAAGTGTCCTTCTGGGTCAGAGAAGAGGCTGGGAAGGAAGCATACATCCTCTCTCTCTGTTTCTCAGTTTCACAGCAGCAAGACAGGGCTAATATTTGCTTATTGCAGCTAAACTCTAAGACGCTCGGCACCTTTGGGAGAAAGCTGCGGCAATCCAAATGCAAGCATAACCTCACAAGCACTGCACACCTTCCTCGCTGCATAGAGGAAGACTGTGCTCAAATCACATTTCTGTAAATAGAAATCTGCCTCAGAGAGTATTTCTTAAAACATTCTTTTCTGACTGACTTGTATAGGGTCAAGAGGGCCCTTCACACTTTAACTGGAGGACAAACGCAACAATCAAAGAGGGTGTTCTGCAAACAGACACTTAAACGAACAGAGGGATGTTCAACATTCACAGAAGCAGGTCATGCTGCTCCTCTCCTTGGATATCAGTTCATTCGCTTTCCACACAAGGGAGATTAGCTTCTGTTTCAATTATGCTTCTCCATTCCTGGGGTGAGGGGTCACAAGGAAATGTTTCTTTTCCCAAAGCAGGACCTGGAGAAACCTGATGAGGGTACCTGCTGTGCATGAATGAGAATACAAGTACCCAGATGACCTTCCACATAGATGCTACCTGAAGGAGCTGCATCCCTGTAGAGCCCACCCAGAGGAGGACAGACACCCGGGCTCACAGCTGAGAAGCCTTTTGAGAGCACTTTGAACCACCGTAAAGAATTTGGCTACAATAAAGGAGACTTGGTTAGATTCCTGGGTTGGAAGGATTTCCTGGAGAAGGTCATGGTAACCCACTACTACAGTACTCTTGCCTGGAGAATCAATCCCATGGACAGACGAGCCTGGCAGACTATTGTCCATAGGGTGGCAAAGAATCGGACATGACTGAGCAACTAACACTTTCACTCTGGGAACCTTTCTGATGTGGCCTGTCAATCACACTCTTGCTTTGTGACTATGCATAAGTGTCACAAATACTCATGAGCATCCCGTCAATCTTGCAATAATAACATGATTCCTTTTGTTGTTAAACACCCTCTCAGCATCAAGTGTCCTTCTGGGTCAGAGAAGAGGCTGGGAAGGAAGCATACATCCTCTCTCTCTGTTTCTCAGTTTCACAGCAGCAAGACAGGGCTAATATTTGCTTATTGCAGCTAAACTCTAAGACGCTCGGCACCTTTGGGAGAAAGCTGCGGCAATCCAAATGCAAGCATAACCTCACAAGCACTGCACACCTTCCTCGCTGCATAGAGGAAGACTGTGCTCAAATCACATTTCTGTAAATAGAAATCTGCCTCAGAGAGTATTTCTTAAAACATTCTTTTCTGACTGACTTGTATAGGGTCAAGAGGGCCCTTCACACTTTAACTGGAGGACAAACGCAACAATCAAAGAGGGTGTTCTGCAAACAGACACTTAAACGAACAGAGGGATGTTCAACATTCACAGAAGCAGGTCATGCTGCTCCTCTCCCTTGGATATCAGTTCATTCGCTTTCCACCAGCTGACGGTTGCCTCTGAAAGTCGTGAGCACACTTTGTAACCAGAAAAGAGCCTCAGATGGATAGGCAGTTCAAGCAACTCGGTGGAAAGCAAAAGGCTTCAGGAAACAGGTGCAGAGAGAAGAAGAGCCAATGGAACAGAGCTTCCGTGGCCAGAACTTCCATGGCCAGAGGCTCCGTGGATAGAGCTTCCATGGACAGAGGGTCACATCCCCTCACTGAAAAATCCAGATGAAACTGAGGGAGACCCTCGTCACATTTAGACCCATTTGCATTTTCCCACAGTGCATGAGCCCATCTTGTCCTGGGATGGTAAGATGGGGTCTTCTCATGGGCTTTGGATCTTTTGGGAGAAATTCTCCCTCTCCATCCAGAACCCTGCCCACCTCTGGCCCCACCCTCAGGCTTCCTGCACTTCAGGTACTATCTTCTTTTTTTTTTTTTTTAATGTATTTAATTAATTTTTAATTGGAGTATAGTTGTTTTACCATGTCGTTTTAGTTTATGCTGTAGAGCAGAGTGAATCAGTCACACATATACATGTGTCCCCTCTTCCTTGGGATTCATGCATCACATTTTAATACCGATAAATATGCATGCATGCATGAGAAGTGGCTTCAGTCGTGTCCTACTCTTTGTGACCCTATGGACTGTAGCCTGTCAGGTTTCTCTGTCCATGCGGATTCTCCAGGCAAGAATACTGGAGTGGGTTGCCATGCCCTCCTTCAGGGGATCTTCCTGACCCAAGGATCGATCCAGTGGCTCTCATGTCTCCTGCATTGGCAGGCAGGTTCTTTACCACAAGAGCCACCGGGGAAGCCCAATACCAGTAAGCATGGGTCAATAACTTTCAGCCTAAGCCTAGCTGCATGCATACAATCCTCCTTCCTGAAGTCTGAAAATTGCTGCCCATTCCACTGCCTGAAAGCTCATAGACAACGAGGGCTGTTTCTCTGAATTTTCTGCAATGTTCAGTCCTTCATTTGCTGCTGTAGTCATGCAGTCAAATTAAACGAACAGAGGGATGTTCAACATTCACAGAAGCAGGTCATGCTGCTCCTCTCCTTGGATATCAGTTCATTCGCTTTCCACCAGCTGACGGTTGCCTCTGAAAGTCGTGAGCACACTTTGTAACCAGAAAAGAGCCTCAGATGGATAGGCAGTTCAAGCAACTCGGTGGAAAGCAAAAGGCTTCAGGAAACAGGTGCAGAGAGAAGAAGAGCCAATGGAACAGAGCTTCCGTGGCCAGAACTTCCATGGCCAGAGGCTCCGTGGATAGAGCTTCCATGGACAGAGGGTCACATCCCCTCACTGAAAAATCCAGATGAAACTGAGGGAGACCCTCGTCACATTTAGACCCATTTGCATTTTCCCACAGTGCATGAGCCCATCTTGTCCTGGGATGGTAAGATGGGGTCTTCTCATGGGCTTTGGATCTTTTGGGAGAAATTCTCCCTCTCCATCCAGAACCCTGCCCACCTCTGGCCCCACCCTCAGGCTTCCTGCACTTCAGGTACTATCTTCTTTTTTTTTTTTTTTAATGTATTTAATTAATTTTTAATTGGAGTATAGTTGTTTTACCATGTCGTTTTAGTTTATGCTGTAGAGCAGAGTGAATCAGTCACACATATACATGTGTCCCCTCTTCCTTGGGATTCATGCATCACATTTTAATACCGATAAATATGCATGCATGCATGAGAAGTGGCTTCAGTCGTGTCCTACTCTTTGTGACCCTATGGACTGTAGCCTGTCAGGTTTCTCTGTCCATGCGGATTCTCCAGGCAAGAATACTGGAGTGGGTTGCCATGCCCTCCTTCAGGGGATCTTCCTGACCCAAGGATCGATCCAGTGGCTCTCATGTCTCCTGCATTGGCAGGCAGGTTCTTTACCACAAGAGCCACCGGGGAAGCCCAATACCAGTAAGCATGGGTCAATAACTTTCAGCCTAAGCCTAGCTGCATGCATACAATCCTCCTTCCTGAAGTCTGAAAATTGCTGCCCATTCCACTGCCTGAAAGCTCATAGACAACGAGGGCTGTTTCTCTGAATTTTCTGCAATGTTCAGTCCTTCATTTGCTGCTGTAGTCATGCAGTCTTGATTCCTCTGCCTGCCCCTCCTAGATGCTTGCTAGAGAAGTTACTAACACCTTTACTGCATGCATGGCTGAGCAAGATTGTTGGGTCCTATCAGCTCCTTGAGAAGCAGTCAACAAGGCAACCCACAGATTGCAGAGTCCCGGGCTCCCTGTTGTCAGGCAAGAGCCTCCCCAGGTATCACTGCAAACTGCACACTGTCACAGGCCCCTTGCTTAACTGGTCCATGAGATTCTCCGGAGGATGAAGTGAAGCAGAGGAGGGCGCCAACGACGACCTGCTTTCAGGTTCAGTTCAACACCATGGCCTGCCTTGCTGCCTCTGAGTAATCTGACGTCTCCCATGGTGGCGGGGGTCGATGGTGGCCTGCAGCAGGGTCAGGGTCACTGCAGAAGTGCTTCACTTAGGGCATGTGGTGTCAACTACAAACTGGCATTTACCAATTACATTGCCAGTGTCTGGACAACAAGGACGTTTGCCATCTGCCTCTGCAGAGACCAGACCCTATGCTGTTGAGAACTGCTGACCTTCAGTAGCCCCTGAAGGAGATCAAGGTGAGGCTGAGACTCCATACTGTTGAGACCTGCTGACCTTCGATCCAGGTACTATCTTCTGACCACAGAGTTCCCTTCTGTTGTGTCTCCACCCACCTGACACTTTGAACTCTTTGAAACAAGGGGTTCCCCACCCCCATGGCCTCCAATAAATCCTTGCTGGTTACACACAGAATGTTGTTTTTAAGGCCTAAAATGAAATAATGAAATAAAATACTCAACTGAGGTTTTCTTTTTTGTACTATAGTCAAATGTTTATCTCCTCCCACCCCTCATCACCCCTCCAGCACTTAAATGTCTCTAGGTGTTGCTGCTCCAAACGGAAAGGCAGGGTCCTGCCATCCTTAAGACTTAGCACATTCCCAGCAGAACATGGCTTTCCTAAATAGCCATGGTGCTGGGTACACACAGAACCTCGGCCAGGTTTGGGAGGAGGCACAGACCCTGTTCATAGACAACGAGGGCTGTTTCTCTGAATTTTCTGCAATGTTCAGTCCTTCATTTGCTGCTGTAGTCATGCAGTCTTGATTCCTCTGCCTGCCCCTCCTAGATGCTTGCTAGAGAAGTTACTAACACCTTTACTGCATGCATGGCTGAGCAAGATTGTTGGGTCCTATCAGCTCCTTGAGAAGCAGTCAACAAGGCAACCCACAGATTGCAGAGTCCCGGGCTCCCTGTTGTCAGGCAAGAGCCTCCCCAGGTATCACTGCAAACTGCACACTGTCACAGGCCCCTTGCTTAACTGGTCCATGAGATTCTCCGGAGGATGAAGTGAAGCAGAGGGAGGGGCGCCAACGACGACCTGCTTTCAGGTTCAGTTCAACACCATGGCCTGCCTTGCTGCCTCTGAGTAATCTGACGTCTCCCATGGTGGCGGGGGTCGATGGTGGCCTGCAGCAGGGTCAGGGTCACTGCAGAAGTGCTTCACTTAGGGCATGTGGTGTCAACTACAAACTGGCATTTACCAATTACATTGCCAGTGTCTGGACAACAAGGACGTTTGCCATCTGCCTCTGCAGAGACCAGACCCTATGCTGTTGAGAACTGCTGACCTTCAGTAGCCCCTGAAGGAGATCAAGGTGAGGCTGAGACTCCATACTGTTGAGACCTGCTGACCTTCGATCCAGGTACTATCTTCTGACCACAGAGTTCCCTTCTGTTGTGTCTCCACCCACCTGACACTTTGAACTCTTTGAAACAAGGGGTTCCCCACCCCCATGGCCTCCAATAAATCCTTGCTGGTTACACACAGAATGTTGTTTTTAAGGCCTAAAATGAAATAATGAAATAAAATACTCAACTGAGGTTTTCTTTTTTGTACTATAGTCAAATGTTTATCTCCTCCCACCCCTCATCACCCCTCCAGCACTTAAATGTCTCTAGGTGTTGCTGCTCCAAACGGAAAGGCAGGGTCCTGCCATCCTTAAGACTTAGCACATTCCCAGCAGAACATGGCTTTCCTAAATAGCCATGGTGCTGGGTACACACAGAACCTCGGCCAGGTTTGGGGAGGAGGCACAGACCCGGGAAGCATCTCCAGGACAGAACAAGGTCGTGTCACTCAATCTGGGGCACATCTGGCACAGCTCAGGCTCCAGTCCTGATGGTCCAAGCCAATTAACTGCTACCAGACATGCTGCCCGTCATCTTGCCCTCAAACCCATCCAGGCTTGAGGGCCAGCGTGGGGCTGGGAACCAAGGATAACACCTGCAGCTGCAAGACCAGATGTTCAGGGACTTCAGTGTGAACTCGGCAGTATTAAAAAAAAATTCCAAAAATGAAAGAGAAAAGTTAAGTATGCTCTCTTGGCTGGTATCCTTTGGAATGACTTTGAAAGCCTAATGGAGAAATGGAGCCTTCTGGAATTTTTTT
Organism: Tragulus kanchil; assembly: GCA_022376925.1. NCBI lineage: Eukaryota > Metazoa > Chordata > Mammalia > Artiodactyla > Tragulidae > Tragulus > Tragulus kanchil. The sequence continues at coordinate 45,481,148 of JAIOJX010000029.1, read as the reverse complement.
TCCCTCATGCATCCCCGAAAGTCACTGAAAGAAGACATCAAGGAATAAGCCAGCTGGGACCTCACTCAAGAGCCTCTCTGGGCTTCTGCACTGAGGGAGAAGGTGGAGAGCCCAGAGCCTCATGAGAACCCAAATGCCAATGAGAGACAAACACACTTTCTCTCCCCTGCTGCCAATGCACACAAAACCTGACAGAACCCTGAAGATGGAACAGAAGAAAATGAAATCAGTGAAAGCCCCAGAACTGTTGGATCTGCAGGATGAAGAGTAACTTGTAGCTCAATCCACTCACTTTGAGAGCAGTTGCTCAGAACTAGTAATGTGAACTTGAGTTCAAAGACCAGTGGCAAGAAGGACCATTTCTTAGCAGTGGGTGTGATGACCTTGGAGGGGCACATGAGCTTGGTGATGGTGTGGGGGAGGCAGAGTCAGTACGGTTATCTTCCCGACTTCAAGTGCTCAGCTTGGTGGGGTCAGCCTCTCCTGGGTTTGCCTCTCCTGGGTTTGCACCGCACTTTCAGCAGAATTTGTCTCAACGACAAGATCTGGACCTTCAAAACTCAAAGAAATAGTGTCTACACCTGGTCAGGGTAGTCCCTAAATTTAAAAAAAAAAATGTGTAAAAAGAACCCCCAAACTGCATGGGAAGAGACCAGTTGGCAGCTCAGGACAGAGACGGGAGGAGGGAGCTAGACCAGCCTGAGGACCCCACTCACAGGGGGTGTTCTGAGACAGCTGAAGGTAAAGGGCCAAGCAGGAGATGCGTTGTCGTCCTCTCCGTCCCACCCGGCAGTCCTTCCCCATCAGGCCCGGTGCTGCAATCTGGGCATACTACATGGCAAGATAGTGTGGTCCAGCTGGGGCAGAGACATTTAATAAGTAATTGCAGTTTTGTTGTGCAGTCAGGACAGGTGCTTCAAGGCCACAGGTGTGCTGCATGCTTGGTGCCCACTTCCCCTCCTCAGAGGGACCCATTGCCTAGAGCAAGGAGAACTTGGGAATTATGCCTAAGGCCTTCCCCTACAAACAGCTGCCTGTGCAGGCTTCTGAGGATGAGTCCCAGGTCCACCCTGATGTCTGGGGGTACTACTCTTGGGGTTGCCCCTCTCACAGGTGACACCTGAGGGCTGGTCCAGAGCTTCAGAGTGGTCAGACCCTCCAATTTCTCTGGCACAACCTGCTCAGTGCCCTGGCTCCAGCCCTGCTGTTCAATCCTGGGCAGGACGGCTGCATTACTTGTATTTCAGAAACTCCATCATCTTTCCCGTTGCCCCAGGCCAGATTCTTCAGCCTCAAACACCCTTCAACTCCCATTTCTAAACAGGCAAGGGTTCATCCAGCCATATGGTTCCTACCCAACCACAAAAGTTGGATCTGCAGGATGAAGAGTAACTTGTAGCTCAATCCACTCACTTTGAGAGCAGTTGCTCAGAACTAGTAATGTGAACTTGAGTTCAAAGACCAGTGGCAAGAAGGACCATTTCTTAGCAGTGGGTGTGATGACCTTGGAGGGGCACATGAGCTTGGTGATGGTGTGGGGGAGGCAGAGTCAGTACGGTTATCTTCCCGACTTCAAGTGCTCAGCTTGGTGGGGTCAGCCTCTCCTGGGTTTGCCTCTCCTGGGTTTGCACCGCACTTTCAGCAGAATTTGTCTCAACGACAAGATCTGGACCTTCAAAACTCAAAGAAATAGTGTCTACACCTGGTCAGGGTAGTCCCTAAATTTAAAAAAAAAAATGTGTAAAAAGAACCCCCAAACTGCATGGGAAGAGACCAGTTGGCAGCTCAGGACAGAGACGGGAGGAGGGAGCTAGACCAGCCTGAGGACCCCACTCACAGGGGGTGTTCTGAGACAGCTGAAGGTAAAGGGCCAAGCAGGAGATGCGTTGTCGTCCTCTCCGTCCCACCCGGCAGTCCTTCCCCATCAGGCCCGGTGCTGCAATCTGGGCATACTACATGGCAAGATAGTGTGGTCCAGCTGGGGCAGAGACATTTAATAAGTAATTGCAGTTTTGTTGTGCAGTCAGGACAGGTGCTTCAAGGCCACAGGTGTGCTGCATGCTTGGTGCCCACTTCCTCCTCAGAGGGACCCATTGCCTAGAGCAAGGAGAACTTGGGAATTATGCCAAAGGGCCCTTTCCCCCTACAAACAGCTGCCTGTGCAGGCTTCTGAGGATGAGTCCCAGGTCCACCCTGATGTCTGGGGGTACTACTCTTGGGGTTGCCCCTCTCACAGGTGACACCTGAGGGCTGGTCCAGAGCTTCAGAGTGGTCAGACCCTCCAATTTCTCTGGCACAACCTGCTCAGTGCCCTGGCTCCAGCCCTGCTGTTCAATCCTGGGCAGGACGGCTGCATTACTTGTATTTCAGAAACTCCATCATCTTTCCCGTTGCCCCAGGCCAGATTCTTCAGCCTCAAACACCCTTCATCTCACCATTCGCCTCCTCAAAGTGCTCCACTATTTCTAAACAGGCAAGGGTTCATCCAGCCATATGGTTCCTACCCAACCACAAAAACCTCTTCTTTTGGAGAAAAAAAAGTTACTGTGTTCTGACAGCGCCACATAGTAAGTTACCTCATTTACTGAAATTCAACAGACTTCACATGCCCACTTTCTTTTCACTCCTTCCCCACACACCCCATGTTACTCCTGCCTCAGGTTTTGGTTTCAGAACTAGAGGGTGCTCTCCCACCTTAGTTCTCACTGCCTTTTGTGGCTTCATCAGGGGATGCCTCTTTTGGGAAACCGCCTCCCTCGCTCTCATCAGTGGAAACCTGGCTGAAATCCCATCCTGAACAAAGCTGTTCCCACAGCAGCCTGGATGAGCCCTGAGATACAGAGACAGCAGGAGGACAGCCTGAGGCAGCCCCAGAGCCCTGCCTTCTTCCCAACCTAAACTGGAGGCTTCCCCTGGCCTGGGGATTCCTCAGACACAATCACCAAATGGCCAGAAACTAGGAGCTCTTTCCACGGAGCCAACCAGAGGCAGGCTCGGGAGTGCTGGACATTTCAAGTTTGGTTTCTGTGCCTTCCGTCAAGCTTGCCATCCCCTTGGCTGGCCCCTTTCCTCTGCTCCACCTCTATGTGCTGGAGGACTCTCAGAACCCTCTCATTCCCCTTTGATCCCTGCCCCCCGGGGATCCCGTCAGAGCTGTGGCTTTAAATGGAGGTGCCTGTGGCATCTGCGTTCATATCACAGGCCCCGATCTTTCCCCTGAGCTCCATCCAGGGTCATAGAACCAAGCTCCTCCTCAGTGCCTCCACATAGAATTCTAAAGGAATCTTGAACTCAATATGTCAGAACCTATACTCCTGATACTCCCTTGATTCCCACTTCTTGCAAAATTCACCCCTTCCCTAGGCTTCTCCCTCTCGGTAAAGAGCCCCATTATCATCCACCCATCTAGTTGCTCAGCATAAAAATCTAGGCACCCTCCATGATTCTTCTCCTTCCTTCATCTCACCATTCGCCTCCTCAAAGTGCTCCACTATTTCTAAACAGGCAAGGGTTCATCCAGCCATATGGTTCCTACCCAACCACAAAAACCTCTTCTTTTGGAGAAAAAAAAGTTACTGTGTTCTGACAGCGCCACATAGTAAGTTACCTCATTTACTGAAATTCAACAGACTTCACATGCCCACTTTCTTTTCACCCCTTCCCCACACACCCCATGTTACTCCTGCCTCAGGTTTTGGTTTCAGAACTAGAGGGTGCTCTCCCACCTTAGTTCTCACTGCCTTTTGTGGCTTCATCAGGGGATGCCTCTTTTGGGAAACCGCCTCCCTCGCTCTCATCAGTGGAAACCTGGCTGAAATCCCATCCTGAACAAAGCTGTTCCCACAGCAGCCTGGATGAGCCCTGAGATACAGAGACAGCAGGAGGACAGCCTGAGGCAGCCCCAGAGCCCTGCCTTCTTCCCAACCTAAACTGGAGGCTTCCCCTGGCCTGGGGATTCCTCAGACACAATCACCAAATGGCCAGAAACTAGGAGCTCTTTCCACGGAGCCAACCAGAGGCAGGCTCGGGAGTGCTGGACATTTCAAGTTTGGTTTCTGTGCCTTCCGTCAAGCTTGCCATCCCCTTGGCTGGCCCCTTTCCTCTGCTCCACCTCTATGTGCTGGAGGACTCTCAGAACCCTCTCATTCCCCTTTGATCCCTGCCCCCCGGGGATCCCGTCAGAGCTGTGGCTTTAAATGGAGGTGCCTGTGGCATCTGCGTTCATATCACAGGCCCCGATCTTTCCCCTGAGCTCCATCCAGGGTCATAGAACCAAGCTCCTCCTCAGTGCCTCCACATAGAATTCTAAAGGAATCTTGAACTCAATATGTCAGAACCTATACTCCTGATACTCCCTTGATTCCCACTTCTTGCAAAATTCACCCCTTCCCTAGGCTTCTCCCTCTCGGTAAAGAGCCCCATTATCATCCACCCATCTAGTTGCTCAGCATAAAAATCTAGGCACCCTCCATGATTCTTCTCCTTCCTTCACCCCTCACAGCCTACCAGCCACTCAAGGCAGCTTTACTTCCAAAATAACCACTTCTTTTCCCCACATCGTGCTGCTCTGCTTCACTCTCCATCACATCTGCCTGGAAGCACCGCCTCCACTGTCCTTCCTGACTCTTGCCTGCCGTCCATCGTCCTCAGAGGAGCCAGAAGGACCACGTCACCCCCGAGCTCCCAGCATCACCTACACTAAACCCTGCACTCCTGACGTAGCCACAGAGTGCCACGTGATCTGTGCTGTGGCATTTTTCCAACCTCAGTTCCCATCACACCCCTTCTGATTAGTCTTCTTCTGGTCCTCAAACACACCAACCCCAGCCAAACCGCAGGTCTTTGCATGAGCTGATCCCAAGAGTGTTCAGCCTTCACATGTCCACATGACTAGGTCTTTCTTGTCATTCAAAACTACTTAAATGTCACCTCCTCAGCAAAGCCTTCCCAGATTATCCAATTTAAGGTAGACCCCCTTATCTCCATCCCTCATTTTTGACTCATTGTCCCTATTCATGCAAGTATTACCCGCTAAAAGTATCTTGTTCATTTATGTATGTGTTTGTTTATTGTCTGTTTCCTCTAGTGGAGGGAGGACAGGAACTTATCAGCCATATCCACCCTGCTTCCTAGTGCCCGGGACTCAGTAGGCACTTAATAAATGTTTGCTGGATATTTCCTGAACTCCGTGACATGGTCACTAGACTGAGCCCTGGGCCTGATTTGAACAAAGCACAAACTGGGCTGGGGCTTCCAAACCAAAGCTCATGGGGAGATGCCCCCCTGTGGACCATCTTGTTAACTGTCTAGTGACTATCTTTCCATGGAGAATAGACTGGAGCAGAGGACAGGCCAAGATGACTGGGAGCCTCTCAACCACAGAGCCATTTTCATCTCCAGGAGAAGTCATCAGCCCTTCCTCAACATGGGAGAGCGACCCTTCTCAGCATCCAACAGAGCTATAATGTAAGCCACAAATAAAAGCCCAACTGGTAACAATGGACTATCTAATGACCACAGTTGCTCAGCATAAAAATCTAGGCACCCTCCATGATTCTTCTCCTTCCTTCACCCCTCACAGCCTACCAGCCACTCAAGGCAGCTTTACTTCCAAAATAACCACTTCTTTTCCCCACATCGTGCTGCTCTGCTTCACTCTCCATCACATCTGCCTGGAAGCACCGCCTCCACTGTCCTTCCTGACTCTTGCCTGCCGTCCATCGTCCTCAGAGGAGCCAGAAGGACCACGTCACCCCCGAGCTCCCAGCATCACCTACACTAAACCCTGCACTCCTGACGTAGCCACAGAGTGCCACGTGATCTGTGCTGTGGCATTTTTCCAACCTCAGTTCCCATCACACCCCTTCTGATTAGTCTTCTTCTGGTCCTCAAACACACCAACCCCAGCCAAACCGCAGGTCTTTGCATGAGCTGATCCCAAGAGTGTTCAGCCTTCACATGTCCACATGACTAGGTCTTTCTTGTCATTCAAAACTACTTAAATGTCACCTCCTCAGCAAAGCCTTCCCAGATTATCCAATTTAAGGTAGACCCCCTTATCTCCATCCCTCATTTTTGACTCATTGTCCCTATTCATGCAAGTATTACCCGCTAAAAGTATCTTGTTCATTTATGTATGTGTTTGTTTATTGTCTGTTTCCTCTAGTGGAGGGAGGACAGGAACTTATCAGCCATATCCACCCTGCTTCCTAGTGCCCGGGACTCAGTAGGCACTTAATAAATGTTTGCTGGATATTTCCTGAACTCCGTGACATGGTCACTAGACTGAGCCCTGGGCCTGATTTGAACAAAGCACAAACTGGGCTGGGGCTTCCAAACCAAAGCTCATGGGGAGATGCCCCCCTGTGGACCATCTTGTTAACTGTCTAGTGACTATCTTTCCATGGAGAATAGACTGGAGCAGAGGACAGGCCAAGATGACTGGGAGCCTCTCAACCACAGAGCCATTTTCATCTCCAGGAGAAGTCATCAGCCCTTCCTCAACATGGGAGAGCGACCCTTCTCAGCATCCAACAGAGCTATAATGTAAGCCACAAATAAAAGCCCAACTGGTAACAATGGACTATCTAATGACCACATTTTAAAAATGAAAAAAGAAACAAGTGAAATTAATTTTAATGTCAATTAAATATTAGTATTTTATTTAACCCAATATATCTCAACTATCATTATTTCAATCAATATAAAAAAATCAATGGGCTATTTTACATATTTTTTTATACCAAGTCTCTAAACTTGCGTGTTTTATACTTTCCAGAACATCTCGATCTGGACCAGCCACATTTCAAGTGCCCAGGAGCCACATGTGGCTGCAGGCCATTCTGCTGGACAGCATGGGTCTAGAATAATTGAGCTGCAACTGTGATAGACTTGAGGAAGGCATTATGTCAAATCTTGGATCAATTTTGTTCTCAGACATTTCATCTTTTTACATGACACTAGTTTTCCTGTGTTGAGATTAAAAACACTGAGTCTGCATTGATTTTTCTTCCTTTCCCCTAAATTTCTGCAACAGAACCCTTTGCAGTGCCTTGAATCCACGGTACATGGAAGTGGTGGGAACCTGCTCTCCCCTGCCCAGGAGCAGAAGCAGGGTTTCCCCCATGGCATTGCTGTAATCAGGTTCCCTCATTTCCTGGCTCCAGATCTACTGAGAGATTATCACAACTTATTAACTGACTTTAATAGGGATCTGTTTCTAATTGTAGAATTAATGAATCCTATAAGCCAGTTGCAAAGGGTAAGGGCAATTCCATTCCAAATAGAGAGGAGGCTTATTTGGAAACCTGAGCATAAGCAGGGATTGCACACCTTCATATGACCAAGGCCCAACCCTGACTGGTCAGAATCTCCAGCCAGCTCATTTCCTGGGCTAACCATCGTTCAACAGGGGCTGTGAAACCAGGGGGTGTCATCAACAAGAACAGCCACAGCCGACCAGAAGGAGAACGTACAACCTGACAGGTGCATTCCTCTCACTAGCCTCTCAGAGCAAACCCTGTGCAGGAAGAGCAATACATTCAATAGCATTTAACACAGTGAGGGTTTCCTGGGGCTGGCCAGGTCTTAGCACAGGGCTCGGGGTGAGGAAAGGAGCAAATAGAGGAACAGACAACATGCATGTCCTCACCTTGGAGGCTGCAAGGAAGCCACACTTGGGTTTAAAATACAAAGTCTTCTGGCACTCAGTGTAGAGAACTTGTTCCTCCTTTGGAAACCAAATCAGATAATCATGATGCCATGCCCGTGGGCCCCTGCGTGATCTGGAGGACACAGCCAACTTGGGAGATATGCAAATGCGAGAGGGCAGTGAGGAGAAGCACAGCAAGGCTACAGGCTTGGTCTTGCTCACTCTCCTGTGTGATGCTCTAGGGAGAGCACACTCAGATCACTCAGAGGAGCTGGAGACCCACTTTCCATCAGAAAAGCATGAGGGCTGGAGAGGGCCCAGACGGTGATAAGGAGAGTGAAGGGGAGGTGGGACCCCAGCAGCTCTGTCTCGGCCAGAGGGTCCGTGCAGCCAGCAAGCTGGGGGCTGCAGGTACATCCACTATTGCTGCCATTCTGAAGCACCAGGGGCTACAGTGAGAAAGACAGCTTCAGGTTATACGGAAAGTAGAATCAGGAACCTCAAGAATGAGGAAAACTAGAGTTCAATGAGGAACATGCTAAGCGCCCACATTTTCTTAAATTCAGCCCTGACGTTGCTCCCACTGTCCCGCATACATACACGAGAATTCGGCTTGTTTCAGGGGCTCCTCGGGCCTGGGGCGCCTCAGGACCCAAGCAGGGACTTCACCCTGACCAACCAAGTCAGAATCTCAGTGCAAGGGCCCTGGGTATCAGTATGTGGTTCTAACATGCAGCTAGGGTTGAAAACCCGTGTTCTGGGAGGCTGAAGTCAGACCAGGGCTGAAGGAACGGGGTGAAGGATGTCCACCCCAGGAACAGGGAAGCCCTAATGCAGTGGGCTACCACGGGGCCACCGACACAGCACGCGCGTGGGCTTCTCTTGCGAGGGTGGTCCTAGCTCTGACAGAGCCGTGCAGAGGAGACTCCTGAATTACTCTCTGCTAAGTCTAAGATTCCAAGAGAAAATCAAGTGCTTGGTAATTCAGTTGCTTCCATGGGCAGGTACCCCTTTCCTGCTTCCCATCTCAGGACTGCAGGTCTGGACAAGGTCTGCCACCTTACCCATGTCTGAGAGGTGGCCAGCAACACTCATTGGGGGTAACAAAACTTGGACATTCTGGACCATTTCAGTGGTCTGTGGGAGTAACGGGACAGAATACTTGAAATAAGACTGTCCCTCAAAAATACAGGATGTGGTCTAGTCGTAAACATGATCATTCTTCATGTGTTGGTCTGTGCCAGGGTGCCCAAACTCTTCGGGACATCAGAATCATCTGGGAATCTGGCTTTAAACCACCCATTCCCAGCTCCTGCCTCCAGATTTTTTTTTTTTTTTTAATATTCTTAGGCACAAAATCAGATTAAGAAACCTTTGGTCGGTGCTCCTCCCCATCCACAGGAGGGACACTGCTTGCCCCACACAGCAATTCCCTAGAAACTATCTTCCTAGTAAGAGAACCCAGAATTGCACCCAAGACCCAGAGGTCCACATCCTTATATGGCTGGCCAGGTAATCCTGAGCTTTACCAAAGCCCACAGAGACTCCAGCCTGACATTTGCAAAGACCTGGAGAATCATGTCAGGCAAAACCTAATGAAGGGCTTCCCTGGTGGTCCAGTGGGTAAGGACACTGCCTTGCAGTGCAAGGGGCACCGGTTCGATCCCTGGCCTGGGAAGATCCCACGTGCCGCGGAGCAGCTGGACCAATGTGTCCAACTACCGAACCGGAGGTCTGGAGCATGTGCGCCCAGAGCCGGTGCTCTGCGAAAACAGAGGCCACCGCGGTGGGAGGCCCACACGGGCCAAAGAACAAAGATGGATGAAAAATGGACAAATGAAAGACCAATAGAAGTGGCTCACCTGCTCCCCACCCTCCCCGCCCCCACCAAAATAAATAAATAAATAAATCTTTAAAAAAAAAAAAAAAAAAAAAACCTAATGAAGTGCTTGTTACACAGTAGAGAGGAGGCAGGAACGAGGGAGGCAAGCAGGCCTCTGAACAGCAGGGGAAGCTCCCTGGGACCTAAAGGGCACTGAGCTCTGCCCTCATGGAGAGGCAAGCTATCACCAGCAACGCGGGTGGCGCGGCAAAGGCTGGGGAAAGAAAGATACACCGGTGACTGACCTGTCTGAAGGAGAGGATGCTCCTGGGGCTGCTGAGGGCGCAGTGGGGAGGGCAGGTGTTAGAAGCAGGACCTTACCCTCTGGGCTCTTCTGAACACAGAGCCCCAGCTCTGGTTCCCCAGGAGCACCCTGGGAAAAGGCAGGGCCCAACAGATGGCAGGCAGACGGGTGAGACGACCCAGGCCAGACCAACTGCTTAGGAAGCAAGTCTTCTCATCTCTGCTGATTCAGATCCCTCCAAGGTTGGCGGAGTCTCTGTCTGCTCATCAAGAGCCCCCTCCACTACCACATCCTAGAGATAAAAAGTCCTGGGAAACCCATTCACAGTGGGGATGCTGACCCAGCACTCCAGGGGGGCCCTGAGGACACTGCTTGCCCACACAGCAATTCCCTAGAAACTATCTTCCTAGTAAGAGAACCCAGAATTGCACCCAAGACCCAGAGGTCCACATCCTTATATGGCTGGCCAGGTAATCCTGAGCTTTACCAAAGCCCACAGAGACTCCAGCCTGACATTTGCAAAGACCTGGAGAATCATGTCAGGCAAAACCTAATGAAGGGCTTCCCTGGTGGTCCAGTGGGTAAGGACACTGCCTTGCAGTGCAAGGGGCACCGGTTCGATCCCTGGCCTGGGAAGATCCCACGTGCCGCGGAGCAGCTGGACCAATGTGTCCAACTACCGAACCGGAGGTCTGGAGCATGTGCGCCCAGAGCCGGTGCTCTGCGAAAACAGAGGCCACCGCGGTGGGAGGCCCACACGGGCCAAAGAACAAAGATGGATGAAAATAGACAAAGGAAAGACCAATAGAAGTGGCCCTCCTGCACCCCTCCCTCCCCACCCCACTATCCCCAAAATAAATAAATAAATAAATCTTTAAAAAAAAAAAAAAAAAAAAAAACCTAATGAAGTGCTTGTTACACAGTAGAGAGGAGGCAGGAACGAGGGAGGCAAGCAGGCCTCTGAACAGCAGGGGAAGCTCCCTGGGACCTAAAGGGCACTGAGCTCTGCCCTCATGGAGAGGCAAGCTATCACCAGCAACGCGGGTGGCGCGGCAAAGGCTGGGGAAAGAAAGATACACCGGTGACTGACCTGTCTGAAGGAGAGGATGCTCCTGGGGCTGCTGAGGGCGCAGTGGGGAGGGCAGGTGTTAGAAGCAGGACCTTACCCTCTGGGCTCTTCTGAACACAGAGCCCCAGCTCTGGTTCCCCAGGAGCACCCTGGGAAAAGGCAGGGCCCAACAGATGGCAGGCAGACGGGTGAGACGACCCAGGCCAGACCAACTGCTTAGGAAGCAAGTCTTCTCATCTCTGCTGATTCAGATCCCTCCAAGGTTGGCGGAGTCTCTGTCTGCTCATCAAGAGCCCCCTCCACTACCACATCCTAGAGATAAAAAGTCCTGGGAAACCCATTCACAGTGGGGATGCTGACCCAGCACTCCAGGGGGGCCCTGAGGATGGCCTGTCGATTCCTCCTTCCCAGGACCTGCGACTGTCTGACAGCTCCAGGGCGGGGCCAGCACCCCCTCCCCACCGGAGGATCTGAGTGAGAAATGCTGGAAGTTGGGTCGTCCAGCAGCAGATGAAATATTCCAGCTTTCCAAACCCCAGGGGCGTCATTCTCAGCGGAAAATTACATTAGATGCTGGTGTGAGGCCATTGGCTAATTAGGCAAAATGAATAAGGAGATCTTAAAAGCCACATGACCAGTGATGCCTCAGACTGAGGCACTGACCCGTCCTCACTCACCTGAGCCCTGGAGACTTGGAGAAAAGGCTTCAGCATGTAGGGGCCCAGGGAGGGCCTAGCCCTGGGTGCTTAGCTGAAGCTCAGAGTTCAGCTGGGAGAAGAGTAAGACCGCTCGTCGGTCCCCGTCCACATGAACCTCCAGGCTCCTTGGGGCCGCTTGTTGCCCCTGGACACCCAGGCCCACGTTCACTACCTCACATGCCCTTTGCAGTCCCCCCACCCCGCCCCAGCACTCCCTTGGTCAATCTGAGAAAGCAAGTAACACTTCTAGAAACACATCCTCCCACCATGTCACTGTCCATTCCACAAAATGTGATGCTTTTACTTCCATTGTCAAAGAACCACGTCTCATTAAATTCTCCCAATAACCCCATGAAGCTGGCTCTATTACCATTATCATCTACTATCATCTATTATCTACAGATGATAATATCATTATCACCTATTATCTACTATCATTTTACAGATGCACACAGAGAGGTCACACAGCAAGGAAGCGGTGGAGCCATGACCTGTGAACCTTGCCTTGTCTGATTCCAAGGCTGAGCTTATGATTAACACGAGGTCCACTGAGGCAATCAGAGTGACAGAAACTAGAGTATCTTTGTATAGTCCCAGAAACTATGTTCTGTCCTCCACACTGAGGGATCCAATACCGTGAATGGATTGCGGGAAGGAGAACATGAGGTGGCCCAGAGATGAGGACAGGCAAGGCACCCACACCTAAGGGAGGAGACCAGGGTACACTCTGGAGGCAGCGAGGAGGGCCTTGGTCCCCCGGAGCTGGGAGCATGGAGGAAGGACCGCTGCTGAGCTGCCCGCCTCTGAGACCCCACTGGAAGGGGAAAGAGGAGAGTAAGAGAGCTGAGAGGAACCAAGGCCTCTCCTGCCTTTCCACCCTTGGGCCTTCTGCCAGCAGAACTCACCAGAAGGTCCGCTGACAAGGAAGCCTGAGGAGTGATATCTGTAGGTGAATCAGCTCCAGACACTCACAGACGGCCAGGGGCAGCAAGTGACAACGCCTCGTGCCGTCCACGGTGCCTGGCCCAGGGCTCAGTGCTTCCACACCTAATGCCACACAGCCCTCCCCCCAACCCGGGACCCTGGTGCCACTACCGTCGCTACTTTAGAGATGAGGAAAATGAAGCTCAAGAGACCCCACAACATCCTCAAGTCATCCAGCTGAATCCAGACTCAAACCCACGTCGGCTTGGGGTACACAGGAAATGTGGAGGCCGGATCAACCTTGTCCTGGGATCTGTAGCTCCAGGACTTCACGGCCTGCGACTGGCCTGAGTGGGTCACTGTCCATGGTGCAGGCTGGCCACTCCTCCAGGGATCGTGAGCCTGGGGCAGACTTCCAGGCCACCCGCACACACGCCCACGCCCAGCATTTCTTCCATCAGCAGCAAGAGCCTCTTGAGCCACCAGGGCCAGCAAAGCCCAGGAGCTGCTGACCCAGAGGCAGGCTTGCAGCCCAGCCCAGCCGCAGGCCAGTCTCTGAAGACCTGGTCCCCCCGCTTCATCCGTCCTCTGCCCCAGGCCTCCCCTAGCTCCGCCTCCTCAGCCGATCCAGCTCCTGCAGAGGGCAGCCCACTGCACCACTGGGGGACGGAACAAGCTAATTCCTCCAAAACCTCCGTTAACTTTACTACTTCCCTGTAAGTGCTTCATTGTAAATAATGATTCCGCACCACAGAAACACACTGCTGGAGTCTCCCAGTGGACGTAAGATTAAATCCAGCTCCCACGGCCCGCTCATGCAGTGTGTTAGGAGAGCTGCATTGCCCTCCAAGCCTCAGAAGGCTGCAAACGCCTTCCACCGGTGTTCCCGGGGAGCGCCCAGGGTCATCTGCCCTAAAGCACAGGCTCGTGCACCCCTCCACCTTCTCCCATCCTACACCAACTCCCCTCTCTCTACAGAGGAGAAGTACTGGAGAGGGTGTGGAGAAAGGGGAACCCCCCTCCACTGTTGGTGGGAATGTAAATTAGTGCAGCCAGTATGGAGAACAGTACAAAGGCACCTCAAAAAACTAAAACTAGAAATACTTTATCATCGAGCCATCCCACTCCTGGCCATATACCCACCAGACAAAGCTATGACTTGAAAAGATACCCAGCAGCACTATTTGCAAGAGGCAGGACATGAAAACAACCTACATGTCCATCAACAGATGAGCAAACAAAGAAGATCCTACTCAGCCACACCAAAGAATGAAATAATGCCATTTGCCACAACACGGATGGACCTAGAGATGATCACAATAAGCAAAGTAAGTCAGAAAATGATAAAGACCATATATCAGTTACATGTGTAATCTAAAATAGAACACAAATGAATGTATCTATAAAAAAGACAGAAATAGAGAACAGACTCGTGGTCATAAAGGTGGAGGAGAATGCAGGGAGGGAAGGATTAAGAGTTTGGGATTAGCAGATGTAACTATGGATAGTCTATGGCCATACCACCCTGAATGTGCCCGATCTCATCTGATCTCAGAAGCTAAGCAGAGTCAGACGTGGATAGTACTTGGATGGGAGAATGGATAAACAACAAGGCCCAGGGCAGGCTTGCAGCCCAGCCCAGCCGCAGGCCAGTCTCTGAAGACCTGGTCGCCCCTCTTCATCCGCCCTCTGCCCCAGGCCTCCCTAGCTCCGCCTCCTCAGCCGATCCAGCTCCTGCAGAGGCAGCCCACTGCACCACTGGGGACGGAACAAGCTAATTCCTCCAAAACCTCCGTTAACTTTACTACTTCCCTGTAAGTGCTTCATTGTAAATAATGATTCCGCACCACAGAAACACACTGCTGGAGTCTCCCAGTGGACGTAAGATTAAATCCAGCTCCCACGGCCCGCTCATGCAGTGTGTTAGGAGAGCTGCATTGCCCTCCAAGCCTCAGAAGGCTGCAAACGCCTTCCACCGGTGTTCCCGGGGAGCGCCCAGGGTCATCTGCCCTAAAGCACAGGCTCGTGCACCCCTCCACCTTCTCCCATCCTACACCAACTCCCTCTCTACAGAGGAGAAGTACTGGAGAGGGTGTGGAGAAAGGGGAACCCCCCTCCACTGTTGGTGGGAATGTAAATTAGTGCAGCCAGTATGGAGAACAGTACAAAGGCACCTCAAAAAACTAAAACTAGAAATACTTTATCATCGAGCCATCCCACTCCTGGCCATATACCCACCAGACAAAGCTATGACTTGAAAAGATACCCAGCAGCACTATTTGCAAGAGGCAGGACATGAAAACAACCTACATGTCCATCAACAGATGAGCAAACAAAGAAGATCCTACTCAGCCACACCAAAGAATGAAATAATGCCATTTGCCACAACACGGATGGACCTAGAGATGATCACAATAAGCAAAGTAAGTCAGAAAATGATAAAGACCATATATCAGTTACATGTGTAATCTAAAATAGAACACAAATGAATGTATCTATAAAAAAAAAGACAGAAATAGAGAACAGACTCGTGGTCATAAAGGTGGAGGAGAATGCAGGGAGGGAAGGATTAAGAGTTTGGGATTAGCAGATGTAACTATGGATAGTCTATGGCCATACCACCCTGAATGTGCCCGATCTCATCTGATCTCAGAAGCTAAGCAGAGTCAGACGTGGATAGTACTTGGATGGGAGAATGGATAAACAACAAGGCCCTAGTGTAAGCAGTATATTCAATATCCTATGATAAATCATAATGGAAAAGAATGTGAAAAACAATATATATATATAACTGAATCACTATACTGCACAGCAGAAATGAATACAACATTGTAAATCAACTATCCTTCAATAAAATACTAAAAAACCAGTAATAATAAATTCCTTCTCTCTTCAGACTTCTTTTCTTTTTTTTTTTATTTTTTTAAACATTTATTTTATTCATTTATCTTTTTTTGAGGGGGTGGGGTGAGGAGGGAGGGGGATGGGCGGGCCACTTCTATTGGTCTTTCATTTCTCTATTTTCATCTGTCTTTGTTCTTTGGCTCCTGTGGGCCTCCCATCGC
Source organism: Tragulus kanchil (assembly GCA_022376925.1). NCBI lineage: Eukaryota > Metazoa > Chordata > Mammalia > Artiodactyla > Tragulidae > Tragulus > Tragulus kanchil. The sequence goes on along the minus strand of JAIOJX010000029.1, from coordinate 45,465,615 downwards.
GGTGGCGTCTGTCGTTGCAGAGCGCTGGCTCTGGGCGCATGCGCTCCAGAGCTCCGGCTTGGCAATTGGACACATCGGTCCAGCCGCTCCGTGGCACGTGGGATCTTCCCAGGCCAGGGCTCGAACCGGCACCCCTTGCACTGCAAGGCGGTGTCCTTACCTGCTGGACCACCCGGGGAAGCCCCCAGACTCCTTTTCTAGAAGGAGGAATTAGACCTCAGCTGTGAGCACAGAAAGAACCCCATTCATCTCAGAAAAGGACTCAGTTTCAAGTCCCCTACCCAGTCCCCCAGCCCTTGTCTCCCAACAAATTCTAAGAAAATGTGTTTTGAAGATAAAACATGTGCACAGTTTCCAGGAAGATCAATAGAATCTTGTGAACCAAGCAAACCTCCCGGCCCTTCACCCCCACGCTCGTGCTTCCCCAGTCCTGAGTGCTCCCGACCCTGCCTGCTGCTTCCTCGTCTCCCGTACACAGCGAACTCTTCTTGCAGCCCTGAGGACAGATATCGTAGGGTTCAGCTAAAATAAGAACCACCTAGAAAAAGAGACTAAAGTCAGCTTCACTTTGGAAAGAAATCGGCACAGGTTCTGTCTCCTACCAGCTGGGCGGGGACAGGAATAGCTGGCGGGTGCTGGGCCCTGTAGAGGAAAGCTTCCCTCCTGATGGTTTCTAGAAACAAGTTCCAGGGACTCCGGAGCCCCAGGCTTCTGCTCTACTGGGCATCTGAGAAGACAACATGTCACTGCTCAGCCAGCTGGACCCTCGGGTTTGACCTCCTGGACCCCACACAAGGCATCTCGTCTTCTCTACCAAACAAACTGTGGTTCGGGGGCCCCTGGATTTGCAGGCTTTTGTTTTGTGGGTCTCTCTGTGCCTGTGTGTCCTTTACTTGCTAAACTCTCCACAGCACTGGAGTTGCAGACAGGTATAGGTGACCTGTGGGCATGCTTAGTTGTTTCAGTCATGTCCGACTCTTTGCGATCCCATGGACTGTAGCCCGCCAGGCTTCTCTATCCATGGGGATTCTCCAGGCAAGAATACTGGAGGGGGTAGACATGTCCTCCTCCAGAGGATCGTCCCAACCTAGGGATCAAACCCAGGTCTCCTGCATTGCAGGAGGATTCTTTACCAAGGAAGCCCTTAGGTGACCTGAGACATGCACAATTCATCCAGAGATCAAGATGAAACTCACTGTCCACCCACACTGTTCTGGATGTACCCTCTTGCTTTCCAACTGCATATCCCCAACTCTGATTTAAAAAAAGAAAAGACAAGGAAAAGGAAAGAAAGAAAAAGCCTCTTTTCCAGAAACTAAAAGCCTAAATAAAGACTTGAACAGGAAGAACATTCAGACTGGTGCATGGTAAGGCACTTCAGTCGTGTTCAACTCTGTGTGACCCCCATGGACTGTAGCCTGCTGTGGGATTCTCCTCCAGAGAATCTTCTTGACTCAGGGATTGAACCCACATCTCTTACATCTCCTGCACTGGCAGGCAGATTCTTTACCACTGTTCAGATTGGAGGACCCAATAAAAACTTCTCTGGCCAGCACCTTCTTATGAACGAACTGACAGCCAACCTTCCTGTCCTTGGACACATGACCATTCAGGTCCTCACAGCAGCCCAAGTGGACAACAATTTCAGCTCTGTTTTCAGATGAGGGAGTGTCATTTTTCAAGGTCACGGGATGTGCTCAAGATCATTCAACTGCATACAGGCAAACAGCAGAGGTAAGACTCGAACTCTGATCTTCTCACCCTGGATTCTCTTCCCAGCTCGGTGCAGCTCCTGTTCTGTGGGGCCCTGGTGACAGCAGACCTGCCAGGTGGCTGCTGCTGAGGCCTTGTCCCCGGCGGGGTCCCTTCCCGCCAGCACCTCGTCCCTGGTGTCCTTCCCACTGCAGAGCCAGCACAGCTCGGCAGGCAGGCTGGGGGGGCTCGGCTGTCACAGCGCATTTCTCTCCACTTATTTCTGCCTCCCTCATGACCTCGGTTTCACCAAGATGTTCCTTTAAATTAGATCCCAGAAGAAACTTCAAGGCAAATTCCTCCGTCGGTGATGTTTATGGGACCTGTCACTGTTTATGTTATGTGTAGTGCCACCAAGTGCCTGGGAGCACGTCTCCTGGTAACCACGCTGGCTTTCTCCCCTGCGGCAGGAAGCCGACTCAAAGCCACAGGCTTGTCTGGCATAGGCGTTACCTTCTCTTCCCCTACTCCACTTGATGCACATTTTTTTCCCCATGAAACATTTAAACAGTCCTTCATTTTGAGCCTTCCTGGTGTCCATGATCATATATTTCATAGTCCATTGGCCTGTGTGTAACAGTGAGGAAACAGAGCTCCTTTACAGGAAGAGCAGAAGTCCCCAACTCTAAAACACCACACCAAACCCAAAACCACAGACCACTTGAGGTTTTTTTAAGTGCCAGCATTCAAACTTCGTGTGTCACTTCTAGGCAACATTAAGAGAAGTCCGCCAACCACCAGCAATATCTGTGGCTGGCCCTGAGCTGAGGGCAAAGGAAGAACCAAGACATACTGTATCCTACCCCTTCCCTGGGGACTTCTAAAGTCGTTGAAGAAAAATATATTAAACTATTGCATGGGCTTCCCTGGTGGTCCAGTGGGTAAGGACACCGCCTTGCAGTGCAAGGCGCGGTTCGAACTGACAGCCAACCTTCCTGTCCTTGGACACATGACCATTCAGGTCCTCACAGCAGCCCAAGTGGACAACAATTTCAGCTCTGTTTTCAGATGAGGGAGTGTCATTTTCAAGGTCACGGGATGTGCTCAAGATCATTCAACTGCATACAGGCAAACAGCAGAGGTAAGACTCGAACTCTGATCTTCTCACCCTGGATTCTCTTCCCAGCTCGGTGCAGCTCCTGTTCTGTGGGGCCCTGGTGACAGCAGACCTGCCAGGTGGCTGCTGCTGAGGCCTTGTCCCCGGCGGGGTCCCTTCCCGCCAGCACCTCGTCCCTGGTGTCCTTCCCACTGCAGAGCCAGCACAGCTCGGCAGGCAGGCTGGGGGGGCTCGGCTGTCACAGCGCATTTCTCTCCACTTATTTCTGCCTCCCTCATGACCTCGGTTTCACCAAGATGTTCCTTTAAATTAGATCCCAGAAGAAACTTCAAGGCAAATTCCTCCGTCGGTGATGTTTATGGGACCTGTCACTGTTTATGTTATGTGTAGTGCCACCAAGTGCCTGGGAGCACGTCTCCTGGTAACCACGCTGGCTTTCTCCCCTGCGGCAGGAAGCCGACTCAAAGCCACAGGCTTGTCTGGCATAGGCGTTACCTTCTCTTCCCCTACTCCACTTGATGCACATTTTTTTCCCCATGAAACATTTAAACAGTCCTTCATTTTGAGCCTTCCTGGTGTCCATGATCATATATTTCATAGTCCATTGGCCTGTGTGTAACAGTGAGGAAACAGAGCTCCTTTACAGGAAGAGCAGAAGTCCCCAACTCTAAAACACCACACCAAACCCAAAACCACAGACCACTTGAGGTTTTTTTAAGTGCCAGCATTCAAACTTCGTGTGTCACTTCTAGGCAACATTAAGAGAAGTCCGCCAACCACCAGCAATATCTGTGGCTGGCCCTGAGCTGAGGGCAAAGGAAGAACCAAGACATACTGTATCCTACCCCTTCCCTGGGGACTTCTAAAGTCGTTGAAGAAAAATATATTAAACTATTGCATGGGCTTCCCTGGTGGTCCAGTGGGTAAGGACACCGCCTTGCAGTGCAAGGGGCGCCGGTTCGATCCCTGGCCTGGGAAGATTCCACGTGTTGCGGAGCGGCTGGACCGATGTGTCCAATCACCAAGCCAGAGCTCTGGAGTGCATGCGCCCAGAGCCGGTGCTCTGCGACAACAGAGGCCACCGTGATCGGAGGCCCACACGGGCCAAAGAACAAGGATGGATGAAAATGGACAGATGAAGGACCAACAGAAGTGGCCCGCCTGCTCCCCTCCCTCCCCACCCCACCCCCACCAAAATAAATAAATAAATCTTTAAAAAAATAAATATATATATATATATATTGCAGAACAATGCAATGTACATTATAAGTAAATACTGCATTCTGACCAATAATGGGCTATTTTCAGAAAAAGAGCAGGAATTGATCCAAGTTTAAGATTGACAAGGAGATTATGAGAGCAGCCACTGATTTTACTCTAAAGCTATGTCTTCTGAAAGCTTGTTTTAATGCATTCCTCTAAAAATTGATTAAAACTATGGTACAGTTGCTGTCCACCTTTGGAGAATTCATAAAGAGGTCAGGAAAGAAAGTACTGTTAAATAGTAAAAACACTGACTACAAAGACAGGAGGTCTTCTCTTTAAAGATCTTTCTTCTGATGAGCAGGAGAATTCCCTGAGGGATGCCTGATGATGTCATGTTGCCCCCTCCCCTTTCCTTTGGATCTCGCCAAGGTCGAGCTACAAAGAGACCCTCCCTAGTATCCAGGGACATCGAGAGAAGAATTTGATAATGGGCAAGATGAGCACCAACTAGCAGGAGTTACAACCCAAAGGCTGTAACAAAAGGAAAACATGCAGGAAGGGCAGTGCTCTGAGGGACTACGTCACTCAAGCTGGGCTCTGCACAAACCAAGAAAGCAGTGCCAGGACGGTCTGAAAATGGATGTGCCCTCTTGACAGGGTAGCATTGCCTTGGGACACAATTGCCAACAAGGGAATCCATGTCCCAGCCTTTCCTGCATCCAGGACTGGCCACATGACTGACTCACAAGTGGAATGTGAAACTCTGGGTGTCATTCCCTGACAGGTAAGAAGCAGGTGTGCCTTCTCCAGCCTCTCTTCCTCCTTCCACCTTGACACCAAAATTCGCGTGACCTTGGGAACAGAGGAGTCGAAATGAACAGAGCTTTACAATTGCTGGATCTGCTTGGTGAGCATGCAGGGGCTTGGGTCCATTGTGCGATCTTTTTTCTCTCTCCTCTTTTGTTTATGGTTCACATTTTTTTGTGATAAAGAATGGTCAGTAGTGCCCAGAGTCACCAGGAGGCCAGAGAACCATTCTTGGAGACATCTCCCCATCTGGAAAAGATCTCCACACCTGCTGCAGAACCGGTCCTGAGAGGACACCCGTGATGCCCTGTGCCTGGTGCTCTTGCCCGAGGTCTGATTCTTAGTACTAACAGGAATGACCCCTCCTGACATAGAACCCATGCACCTGATCTGGGTACCACTGCTCACCTACCGGGAGGTGCTCGGATGAGAAACACAGAGCCAGGGGAACCAAAGGGCCTCTGGCACACAGCTTTATCACAGAGACTTAGAAACTCCAACTGACCAAGCGAAATTTCCTGGAAGCGAGCCATCAAGGAATGGAAAGATCAGAGGTGAGAGAATGGAGATGGAACATGGGAGGACCATGTTCAGGTGACCATGTGTCTTGGTGTCCTGGGACCATCCAACTTACACCCCTTATCCCAACACAATTACGAATAGTGTGCCCTTTCATGTATCAAAACCATCCTGGTTTGGACAACAGATACTGTGGACCACCCTAGAAGGAAAGGGTGGAAAAGTATGGAGGCGAGAATCAGCAAAGCGGTGGGGAGTGGGGAGGGGCATGAGGAAGAGCCAGCCCACTTGGAGAGAGGAGCACATCCGGGGAAGGGAAGAGCGAGCGGGTGGAGGAGGAAGCGTGGGGAGCCAGGGAAGGAGCTCCTCCCGCCTCCTACAGGCAGTGGGCGGTCACTGAGGATTCTGGAGCAGGGTAGTTACAGAGTTCGTGTTCAGAAAGGACGGGCAGTGAGACACGGGAGCCAAGGGGAGCTGCCCAACATCCAGGTACGGGGAGCAGGGTGGCTCAGGAAGGAGGAGTGGTGAAGGCAGGGATTACCGGGCCTCAAATGCCAAGCACCTCAGAGAGGGCTGAGGAGACACAGTGAGGGAAGAGGGCGGACACGTGCCGCTGACTCACACGCATACACGTCTAAGTCAAACCGGTTCCCCTCCTTGATGGAGACACCTTCCCCTCCAAGACTTTGTGTTAACACGAGGAAAGAGAAAAGCTGATGTGACAAAATGCTAAGAGTTATGTCTTTGATGTATGAACACTCTTTGCGCCTTTGGACCTTATAAAGCAGAGTTCACTCCATGTTCCCCTGATGTGTTCAAGGTGCACGTCTTCAATAACAAGAGGTCCCTGAAGGTAGATTTGCTCTTACAATCGAGGGACGATTTCCATTTTTAGGGGCTTAGAAATGCTTCCGATTAATTGTTAATTTAGCCTTTTGAGACCTCAATTTATATGTAGCATTGACCAGTGTCTGCAAACAATCTGAGCAAGGGAAGGAAGAGGTCCTGAGGAAATTAATGTAATGGTTTCAGCTCATTACTAGAAACGCTTGTTCCAACCACCTAACAACTTCATTCATTCATTCAAAGCCGATCTGAAATCCAATTAAAATTGAAGGTCACGCACAGCAGCAGTGTTTATTTCCTCATTACTTGGAGGTGAGAGCAGACTTCAAAACTGCAGAAACCAAAGGAGGTGAGAGCAGAACCCTGTGAAATCACACAGGGTTCAGGGTAAAGAAGGAAAGCTGGGGGTGGGAGCCCACTAGGGACTGTCATGGAAATGCACAGACCCATGGCCTGGGGAAGGCGCTGTTTCAGAAAGAATAGGGAACCCATCTTGAGGAAATAGTTCGATATTCCTCCAGCAGACATCAAATATCCATTATCAGAACCCGTAAATTTTAACTCCACTCAAAAAGAGACCAAAAAATATTAAAACACAATAAAATAAAGAAGCAAAGGATCTGTAGGCCCATAGGAAGGAAATGTTAGTCACTTGGTCATTCAGCCTTTTAACAATGTCTGTAAGATCTTACTTGGGCTGCCGCCGTGAAACAGTATGTTTGCCTTGGAAGAACTTACGTGTGCAGTCATGGACATGGAAACAGACCATAAGCAACAGACACAGTACATAGAGAAAGTATATGGTAGATCAGAAGGTGATTAAAGTGCCATAGCATTCAGGAGACAAATGTAAGGCAAATCTTGACTCAAGTAGCCTACAGTCGAAAAAATGTTTAAATAAAAATAAAGAAGCCAAGAGTTTCTACAGGGTCGAGGACAGTGAATAAGGATAGCTGAGCCAGATCTGGTCTTCCCCAGGCACTCCCAGGTCACCCACAAAAACCCCTCCACGCCTTCCAAAAGCAGCTTCAGCCTCCCAGGAAACCAATCAAATGGACAGGGCCCTGGTGGTCCAGGAGCTAAGATTCCCTGCTCCCAATGCAAAGGGACCAGGTTTGATTCCTGGCCAGGGAACTAGATCCCACATGCCACAACTAAAGATTCTGTATGTCACCACAAAGATGCTGTGTGCTGCAACAAACACCAGGCATAGTCAACTAAATAAATATTTTTTAAAAATCAAAAGGAACACATCAGAAGAACGCGTCTCAAGCAGCCTGGTTGGTCTATGGAACTATAGTCAGATTCTGCCAAACAGGACTTCTCCTCTCCCTTCCCCTCCCCTGGGGTCCCAGGACAGAGTGGTGTGGCCTTAGCCCAACTTTAGGTCTTAGGGAACTAGTCATAGAGTCATAGATCTTACTGGAGTCCAAGTCCTCAAAAAATTAGAACTGAACTCCCACTGGGGCTGAGAATAACTTCCAGAGAAGCAATGTGATGTCAGAGACTGACCCCCACCTCCAGCTCCCTCCCCACTTCTCTACCAACCACATGCTGCTGGCCACGAGCCCACGAGACTCTGTGCCGTCCACCCCCATCCTGAGCCTCAGGTCCCTCTGCTTGAAAACAAGCAGATCGGCCCTATCATCAGGTAGCTTTCTGTCCAAGGTCAACATACCCTGCGATTGGGGTGACGGTCATCCTCACTGTTCCTCAGAGGGGTGCCTTGCAGGCAGGGGAACATCTGGGTAGGGGCACAACTCTCCCACTAGAGAAACGCCCAAACATTTTTTGTCTTACCCCTTGAATCTCCTCATAACGCTTTATTTGTTAAAAGGTTTTGCTACCATGCAGACATGTGAAAGCTACTTTTACAGTTTAGCAATGAATTTCCAAACAAGCATTAAGTAAGAGGTAGTGCATTTACAAGCATTAAATAAGTGGTAATGCATTAGACAGCTTCAAATCAGAGGGGGGAAGAAACAGGGCACAAAAGGCCTGTGCCTTTCCATGACGGGCTAGAAGCACGTGCCTGTGGGCCAGCTCCTCACTGGGTCACTTATGGCCAAGACAGCTAAGCCTTCCCTGCTCAACGTGTGCACGCACACCCTGGAGGCAGGGAAGAGGCACATGCTGGGAGGCAGTACCGCCCTCTGCCAGATCTCTGGGTCCTCTCCCTGTCAAATCCAAAGGACGGTACCTCCATCCAGGTTCCCTACCAAAGACAAAGCCCCAGCGGCGTGGACAGACACGTCAAGAAAATGTTGGCTCCCCTTCCCCAGAAGCCCCCAGATCCCTCCCTCTTCAGAACTACACACTAAAGAAACAGACCCAGACTCTCCTTCGCTCAAAATGTCCCAAGGCTGAGATGATGGTCTTGCAGGTAGCACCGCACTTTGGTCTGGAGTCAGGAATTCATTCCAAATCACTTCTCAAGATGGTTCTTGCATAAATGCGACCCCAGCACAAAATGGAGCCTCATCACAATTGCTCTTCCGCCCAGCCATTTACCATTACCTTGACCTCTGATGCTAGGTTAATTATAAATAGTTTTGTCCACTGGAGAAATTGAGCTGAATTAGCCTAGTTTTAATCTCTCATCAATAATTCAAATGACTGTTTCCCACAAATGGAAAAACTGTCCAAACTGGATGGAGGAGACCCCTCTCCATTCCCAGTGAGTGAGTTTTCACGGCAGGGCAGGGAGGAGGCGGGGGCACCATCTTCACCAGCAAGTCCACGGCCTCCCTCCTCGGCCCCATGCTTGATTTCCCTTGCTCCGGGCTGGACCCGAGCCAGGACACGTGGAGGATGTCCCAGGCCGGCCCGGCCCTGTCTGACAGCCTATTAGCCCCAGCTGTCAGAGACATCTGCCTGCTCGGATTACCGTCAGAGCGGAAGAGAAGCGACGGCCCCCAGCATCCTGCCGCTTCCCCTGCCCTGAACTGTCATCTAGCGATCCTGCTTCCACTTCGAGGCACTCAGAACCCATCCCCGACGGCTATTTATAACTTTCCTTTGAGGTCACCTGCCGGTGAGGCGGGAGACGGAGTGGGCCGCTTCAGGGCTAAAGGCCCCAGATAGCACCAGCTTCCTGCCACTGCCTCCAGGCAAGAAACAGGCAACCTCAGAGCTGAGCAAAATCCATTCATAAAAGATGCATGTGCAACATCAGGTCAGCTTTCGCTGTGTTCCAAGGCGGGGGATTCCAGGGGACACAAGAAGGACACAGAGACTATGGCGACTGGTGATGCATGGATGTCGGCCGAGGCCTGGAAGGAGGGATGCAAGGAGCGCCCCACATCCAAGGGGCCGCCCTATGTCCAAAAAGATGCTGCTCCACCAGCAAAGGTGCCACAGACCTCCAGCTCTGACAGGCTGAGCCCCACTGTGTGAGCTTCCTGCGACCGCTAGAACAAACCACTGTGAACTCCGTGGCTTTTTAACAACAGAAATGCATTCTCCCACAGACCTGGAGTCCAGAAGTCAGAAATCCATACCCCCGCCAGGGCCCCCAAGGGAGAGTCTGCCCTTGCTTCTTCAGCTCCTGGCAGCTCAGCAGTCCTTGGCTTGTGCCCCCATCACTCCACAGTCTATCTCTGTGGTCAAATTCCCTCCTCTTCTCCCGTCCTCTTCTCCTGTGTGTCTGTCTCAAATCTCTTTCTGCCTTTCTGTTATTAGAAGGACACTCACCAATGGGCTGTGGCCCACCAGGGTGACACAAGATGGTCACCCCATCTCAACATCCTTAACCTACTGACAGCTGCAAAGACCCTTTTTCCAAATAAGGTCACATCTACAGGTTGCAGGAACATGGACATATCTGGCAGAGGGGGGCCACCCATTCTACCCTCTACACACCCCACCTATGGAGAAATAGAAAGAGTAAGTCTTGGGGGTCAGGCAGCTCTGGGTTTGAAGATTGCCTCCGCACTTACTCAGTAACTAAGGCGCAGTTCTTTCTTAGGATGTTACCGACACCCAAAGGGCCCAGCAGAGCTATGATGCAAGAACAGGCCTCGCCATCCTCCTCTGTGAGCACAGAAGTGCAGCCCCAGGCCCAGATGGGAGTGAGGACTCTGGTCCTGCAGGACGGCTTGGGTGGGGCCACGCGATCCCCTCACCTCAGGAACTCAGCCCCCCTCTGTCACCTCTCAGGACTCCGCGTCTTCCGGGGCTCTGGAACCTGGCAGCCTTCCCACTTGTTTCTGCCTCAGTGCCCCCAGCAACACCAGCAGGTCTCCATCCGGGCTTGGTTTGCTCTTAATTACTAAGCTGACTAACCAGCCCCCGACACCACCATGTTCAGACACACCTGACCGCCTCTGGCAGGCAATGAATCCTCAGCCACGTTCAAGGGCAGGCCTTCCTGACAACAGAGGAGCGATCGACTGAACCAAGTCAGGGTGAGCTGGGAGGTCAAAGAATATTGAAGAAGGAGTGCTTCCCCCTCCCCGAGGGCGCCCAGCCTCCCTCCCACCGTCCAGGAGCTCGATGCCCACATCGCCTCGGAACTATGTGTTTCTGACAAGGAGGATTGATTCTCTGGGAAAATGGAAAGTGGACATCGAACAAATATTCCCTTACAAATCAAAACTAAGGCAGAGAGCCTCCAACACCACCTGCGAGGGACTGAGGCAAGAAAACTCAAGTTCTCCTAAAGCCAGCGAGAAGGCTGAAGTTTATAGGCCTCTCTGGCGTTATTTTCCTCCACAAGCTGAAAGGCCTGCAAAGCGTGGGTTTCTCCTACCCCACCCCAAATTCTGCACCCTGCATGCACGGCCCCAAAACCTTCCTGGAGTCACACTGAGAGTAGGAGAAGGGCATCTTCAGGGATCTAGGCTGAGGCAAAGGGCAGAGCAGGAGGAATGGGCACAACTGGAGGTCCTGCCGGCCTCAAGGTCTGAGAGGCCGGCCACATCAATATCCATCAATATTCATCCAGCCCCAGCCAGGGAAGAGCCACCAAGAGGCACAGAACAGCTTGGTCTTTCTGGGGTGTCAGAGTCATGGACAACTCCAGAGGGGACTCAACCCCAGCTCCTTTTCCACAGGGATCCCCCAGCAGGCATGGAGCTGTTGGGTGCTGGTGGCATGCGGTCCATTTTCTGTCATCCTGCTGAGTGTTGAGATGGATCAGATTCCCTAGGGGACTGTGGTGGCCAGGGAAGAAGAAGGCTTTGTGCGAACTGACAGGTCAGCCAGCTTCCGGGAGAACCAAAGACACCACGGTGTGAGGATAAAAGGCGAGTACACTTCTGACCTGTTTCGTGTAAAACCTGTAAGTGTGTATAGGTACACACACACACACACCCCTGGAAGAGTTTTTAGAAAGTCACACACTAAAGTGTTAACCATGTTTTACACTCAGTGGGGGGATTTGGAACGTGTTTCTCATTGTGCTTTGTCTCTATTTTCTAAATCTCCTACAATGCACACCATAATACTTTTATAATGTGGAAAAACTGCTATTTTTAAACTGTACAGATGCAAAGAACTGGCAGCCTTAGTAATTCGCACATCCCTGCATCCATTCTGCAAGAACTGTTTCTAACAGACTGTGCCTAATTAAATTATAGAGAAAATCAGTCACACATTTGCTGATCATGTCTTGGGCGGGGGGCCCATGGGCACTACAATCCTCCTGGGGCAAGAGGGACGCTGAGCCCTCTACTCATCTCCCCTGCAAATACTGGAGCTCCCATGCCAATGTTTATCCCATTTAAGAATAACCAAAAGATCCAAATAGATTTCATAAATCACTTAGTCTCTCCAGCTTTCTCCTCGAGGACATGCAGGCAGGCTTCTAGCAAAGATGACGCAAAATAACAAGATAGATGGAGTAACTAATACAAAGTGCTTGGTTCGCCAAACAAAGAGCTTTTGACGCTGTAACTCAATTTACGTGGGCATAATAGGATCTGAGAGGGCTAAGAGGAGCCATATACAATGGACACACAGTTCTGATGGAAAAGGGGAGAGTGGAGCCCAGAATTTTCCCACTGCCCCCCCCCCCCACAAGCCGCTCACCTGGGACACTGGACGGATGCTCTCCCTCAGGGGAGACTCAGGGTTTTTTTTTTTTTTTTAATTTTCCTCCAAGACAAGACTCCAAAACATCCCAAAGACCAAACCCATCCACCCTCTCATCCATGTGTCCTCCTCACCCATTCATTCGTTCAGCACCTACTTTCTATCAAGCACCTAGTGCGTTCTCCAAGGTGAGTACAGAGATGAATCTGACGGTCACCAGCACTCAGGAGTTCCAAGCTGACAGACACTTTCTGATGTTGTCAAGAGCTGCAGAGAAAGGCTCAGTGGTCCCACCATCCCAGAATGATAGAACAGAGTTCAAACTACCCGCCACTGCAGGTACTCGCCTGGGGAACAATGGGAGAACCTCCTGCCTGGCCTTCATATGAAGTCTGGTCTCCTCTCAGAGGCCAGGCTTGAGGAAGAAGGCCTTCTTGGAGGTCCCATCCTGGGGTTTGCTCCCGGGCAGCCTGGCATCTCTCGTCCACCCTCACAACCACGGTTCCTCTGTGCTCAGCCTTCGTGGTGAGAAGTCCTCGGTATCTGGGGGTCCAGTGGCCCATCCTCCTTCAGGGCTTCTCAGGAGGCTCTGGACAAGACCCTCTCCTCTCTGAGGGCCAAAGTGCCCACTGGTGACAGTCAGGCTGGGTCTGCATGGAGACTCAGGGCAGCTCTGTCCTCAGAGACTCTCTGTGGAATGTCCTGCGCCTTCATGAGCCCCAGAAAGCAGGCTTCTGTGACGTAATCAACAAGCATCTGCCCTTTTTAAAAAAAATTTTGGCCTCTTTTATTGGTCCTTCATTTATTTATTTTCATCCATCTTAATTCTTTGGCCTGTATGGGCCTCCCATTGCAGCAGCCTCTCTCGCTGCAGAGCACCGGCTCTGGGCACACATTCCAAACATGCAGGCAGGCTTCTAGCAAAGATGACAAAATAACAAGATAGATGGAGTAACTAATACAAAGTGCTGTAACTTTCAATTTACGTGGGCATAATAGGATCTGAGAGGGCTAAGAGGAGCCATATACAATGGACACACAGTTCTGATGGAAAAGGGGAGAGTGGAGCCCAGAATTTTCCCACTGCCCCCCCCCCCCACAAGCCGCTCACCTGGGACACTGGACGGATGCTCTCCCTCAGGGGAGACTCAGGGGTTTTTTTTTTTAATTTTCCTCCAAGACAAGACTCCAAAACATCCCAAAGACCAAACCCATCCACCCTCTCATCCATGTGTCCTCCTCACCCATTCATTCGTTCAGCACCTACTTTCTATCAAGCACCTAGTGCGTTCTCCAAGGTGAGTACAGAGATGAATCTGACGGTCACCAGCACTCAGGAGTTCCAAGCTGACAGACACTTTCTGATGTTGTCAAGAGCTGCAGAGAAAGGCTCAGTGGTCCCACCATCCCAGAATGATAGAACAGAGTTCAAACTACCCGCCACTGCAGGTACTCGCCTGGGGAACAATGGGAGAACCTCCTGCCTGGCCTTCATATGAAGTCTGGTCTCCTCTCAGAGGCCAGGCTTGAGGAAGAAGGCCTTCTTGGAGGTCCCATCCTGGGGTTTGCTCCCGGGCAGCCTGGCATCTCTCGTCCACCCTCACAACCACGGTTCCTCTGTGCTCAGCCTTCGTGGTGAGAAGTCCTCGGTATCTGGGGGTCCAGTGGCCCATCCTCCTTCAGGGCTTCTCAGGAGGCTCTGGACAAGACCCTCTCCTCTCTGAGGGCCAAAGTGCCCACTGGTGACAGTCAGGCTGGGTCTGCATGGAGACTCAGGGCAGCTCTGTCCTCAGAGACTCTCTGTGGAATGTCCTGCGCCTTCATGAGCCCCAGAAAGCAGGCTTCTGTGACGTAATCAACAAGCATCTGCCCTTTTTAAAAAAAATTTTGGCCTCTTTTATTGGTCCTTCATTTATTTATTTTCATCCATCTTAATTCTTTGGCCTGTATGGGCCTCCCATTGCAGCAGCCTCTCTCGCTGCAGAGCACCGGCTCTGGGCACACATGCTCCAAAGTGCTGGCTCCTAATTGGACACACCGGTCCAGCTGCTCCTCAGCATGTGGGATCTTCCGGGACCAGGGATCGAACCAGTGTCCCTTGCACTGCAAGGTGGTGTCCTTACCCACTGCACCAGCAGGGAAGCCCCTGCCCACTTCTTCAGGACAGATGGGCCAGTGAGACTGTGACAGCCCTAACCCTGCAGTTGAGAGTCCTCTCTTTGTGCTCAGGCATGTGTGAGATCAGGGCAAGATCGCTGGCTCTAGATGGTGACAAGCTAATCCTTGACCGAGCAGGCTTCCTGGCCCTGAATCAGGAGGATGTGTCAGAGTCAATGTCAGACGAGCTGCCATGGGGCACACTGCTCCCTGGGGCACCCACCCAACACGGGTGAAAGCAGCTCCCAGAGGCAGGCCGGGGGCCTGGGAGGGGAGCATCACCACATGGAGGAAGTAAGGGGCCACTGCTGGCCAGCCAAAGGGCAGGGCCCTGGGCAGCGGGCGTGCTCACCACACTCACACCCTCCGCCCAAGCTGCCAGGGCAGGGAGACAAGCACAGCGCCTTCTCAGAGAGTCTACAATGTGATCCTCACGGGTGCACAGGGAGGTCCACAGGGCAGCATATCACCCCCGCTTCCCAGGCGAGGAGACCAAAGCTTCGCGGTGGCTGGCGTGCACGGCTCCGAGCCGGCCCCTAACGCTGCTGCAGCGCTCCCTCCCCCGTGCCACCCTCCCATTTCCACAGGGCGCTCCCTCCGTCAGAGGAACACCCCAGACTGCAGGAATGTCTGAACCACCCTCCACCCAGCACTGGAGCTCCCACACGACTCTCCTCCCCTCTCCCACCCGTCCACTCCCAAGTCAGGCCCGGGAACTGGGAGAGAAGCGCTCCGTCCCCTGCTCTGCCGCTCACCATGTGAGACCAGGGCAAAGCGGATCACCGCTCTGAGCCCCAGGTTCCCCTTCTGTAAAGTGACCGGTGAGACTAAAGGGCACCTGAGGCTGCCCCAGCTCTACCCCTACAATTCCAGGAGCACCCAGGAGGCGAAAGTACCTGCAGGATGACAGACACAGAGCTCAGAGGGTGCAGATGAAAGGCTATGTCTTCCTGGGTGCTATATGAGACACGGAAATCAGAAATATCATGCCTGTCTCAGAGACCCCGCACTCTTATTAGAAGACAAGACAGCCCATGAGCCAAGGTCATTCACAGTGAAGGCGGAATAATGTTGAGCCCCGTAATGAGTGTTCTGAATGTTTCCTGAAGGGGCAGCAGGAGAACCAGCCCTTTGGAGTAGGATGTCTGGATGGGAGTGGGTGGGCATGTCTGGTAGGGGGAGGTGACATCTGTGGAGGCCAGGAGAGAGAAAACAGCAGGGGTCCAGGGCCCCAGAGTTGTGTGTCCAGAAATGTGGCCTGAGCTCCTAGCTCAAGAGAGGACAAGAGCTCTTCATGTTGAAGTTACCAAGTTCTTTTTAATGACTCTTAAGTGCTTCCTTACAACTTTCTATAAATTTGCCAGCTCGTTCCCGTCCCAGAATTCCACACACAACCTCATTAGGAGGCAATAAGTGGTAGGAAATATTGATACTTCTGGCTAATCGCGTTATTAATACCATTACCATTCATATCACCTCGTAAACCACTCTTGTAGGACATTTAGCATGGCTAAGTCCAAATGAAGATAATACTATTGCTAATTATATCTCTATAAACGTATTTTATGGTGGAGAACAAGAGCTCTTATATCCTCTGATTACTCAGTTGCCAGAACCATAAGGAAGTAGGCAAGACTTCATGAAGACATGCCCTCTGGGGATGATTCATTATGAATAATTGTGGCGAGAGACGCACAAGGGCTTTCAGATTTTTTTTTTTTTTTAAAGAAAGGGATTGTAGCTTGTAGAAGAGAAGGCAGGGAGGGAACACCACGAGTAGCCAGAAGAAGCAAGGCTGACTCAGTGGCCTCCATTGCCCTGGACCTGCTGGTCAGGATGCCCAAGCTTGTCCTCTTGGGTCTGTGTGTCCAGTGGGCAGAGACTGGTCTAGGGAGGGGCTGCCTTAAGCTCATGTGTGTTGTCTGTATGCTGTTGGCAGTGACCAGGAGCTCAGAGAGGAAAGCAAAGCCTGTGTCAACATTTCACGTGTGTGCTCAGTCACTCAGTGGTGTTTGACTCTGTGACACTGTGGATCGTACCCCTCCAGGCTCCTCTGTCCATGGGATTTCCAAGGCAAGAATACTGGAGTGGGTTGCCATTTCCTCCTCCAGGGGTTCTTCCCAATCCAGGGATGGAACCCACGTCTCCTGCATCTCTTCCATTGGCAGGTGGCTTCTTTACCCACTGAGCCACCTGGGAAGCCCTTTCATGAGGGGAGTCTAAATGCGGCCACTCTGAGATAATGTTTGGAAATGACACATTTCTCATTTTCTCAACGGTTTATTAGCAGTTATGGACTTAACATGGAGCAGGTGTCTCAAGCTGGTGGAGGGGCTTACAATAGTCTCAGAGAACAGTGCCAGCCTTGCTAGCTCCCCTCCTGTTTTGTTCGGGAAACATCACCCCAAGATATGGGTCAAAACGCTTACCCCCATGGCAACTGTAAATAAGAAAATAAATGCTTTTCTTTCTCTCTTTTATAGCTGAGCTCAGACAATTTACAGTATTAAATGTCCCCTTGTACTCTGGAGAACTGGAATTGATTTTTTTTTTTCTTAAAATTGCTCATTGGGTTGCTTATAAATTTCTCCAGCTGTTGTTATCAAGTTGTAAATTGAAGTTATGAGAATAATCACAGATCAATTGTAGTCATTCTGAGGAAGGGCCAGGTCTACACAAACATAGGCACCTCAGAGTTTCAACAGGCATTTAACATAATTATCTTTAGTTCTGATTCAATTCATTAAGAATTGGTGAGAGCTCAACCAGAGACTAAGGAGAAGGTCATCTTCCCTCAGTTTAGGGGGCTGTCATCAGGGGTATTCAGTAAATATTCCCAGTTTCCCTCTTTATGGGCATTTCTCCATCTCTTCTAAAGGTAGCCAAGGCCAGAGGATTTGTTTTGATCAAAGAAATGTGAGCATGAGTAACATAATCCAGCTCCATGAGTAACAAATTCCAGCTCCAGATTAGTGCCTTAAGACAGGTCAACAAGCATTTTCACTAAAAGGCCAAAGAATATACATATTTGGGCTCTGTGAGCCATGCAGTCATTGTCACAATTATTGAACTCTACATTAGTGTGAAAGCAGGCAGAGATAACATGTAATCACATGCCTCATAAACATTATGGTCACTGAAATTTGAAGCCCATATAATTTTTGTATACTCCCCAAATGTGAATTCTTTTGATTTTTTAACCACTTGAAGATATGGTTTAAATGTATATTTCTGTGTGTTCTGCCTTACAAAACATACAAAAACAGATGACAGGTCAGATTTGGCCCAAAGGCTATAGTTTGCCAGTCTCTGCCACAAAAGAATCAGTGGATGAAAAACAAATAGACGAAAGGCCAGTAGAAGTGGCCAAAAAAATAATAATAATAATTAAAGAATCAGTGGGTGATTTGTTATACCCATGACCCTTGCCCAGATGATCACAGAAGCACTTGTAGACATGAAGCTTCTATCAGCCCAGGTTCATGAGTGTCTCAGCTGAGCAGAGTCTCCAGTCAGTCCCCTTTACATATTAGAGTGACTAAGAAATACAGTCTTGGGCTTCCCTTGTGGTCCAGGGGGTAAAGAGTCCGCCTGACTATGCAAGGGGCACCAGGGAAGATCGCACATGCCGAGGAGCGGCTGGACAGGTGTGTCCAACTACAAGTCAGCGCTCTGGAGGGCAGGCACCCAGACCTGGTGCTCAGCAACAAGAGAGGCCACTGGGATGGGAGGTCTACACAGGTCAAAGAATAAAATATGGATGAAAATTTAAAAATAAAAACAAAAAAAGAAATACACTCTTGTTGTTTACCCTCCTGAGATTTGGGGGCGGTGGGGTGGGGGTTACTTGCTACTCCACCAAACTTAGCCATTCCTGTCTGAAATGATCTAGGAAGGCTTTTTCTAAGTGAATGAATGGAATAGACATAATCTCACTATAAAAGTTTCATTAAGAAAAGATTTTTTTAAAAAGAGAATGATTTTTCAAATGTACTTTAAACATCTTTTGTGTGCCCATTTTCATTTAAAATCATAAAATATGTATAAATGACTTGAATCTGTTCATTAAAACAAATCCTAAACATGCTAAAACTTGACAGCATCACCTAAATCTATTCAGAATCACAGTGGATTTTTAGAGTCATTTCCTCTTCAAGGATATTCACATTCAACCTAGAGTTTCTCCTCATCGGTCCCACTCAGTGAGACTGACAGTTTGGGATCTCAGTCTCATCCCCAACATTTCCATCGTTAGCCCAAGAAATGGACAGGGAGCAGCAGATGGTTCCAGACAGAATAAGCCACTCCAAACATCACATTTTAATAAGACATGCTTGAGGAAGAAACCGGCAGGTAGAGAGAGATGGAGAGGTACGCTGTGTGGATTTGGGCATGCCCCTTGTCCTCTCTAGGTCCATCTGTCAAACTCGGAGATGGAAAAGTGTCTTCTATATGCTCTTTCAGTTTAGATGTTCCAAGACTAGATACTGTTTCAGATAACTTAAAACTAACCCTTGGGGATCTAACTAACAAAATAGAAAGGGGGTCTTAGGACATCATCTAGAGTCCTGAATAAGAGCCTTCACCAGAGAAATCAGACATGTCCCTATTTGGAACCCACAGGATTGACCTAGTGTGGTCAGGAAATCAACTAAAAATGAAACCCAGGGCTTCCCTGATAGCTCAGGGGTGAAGAGTTCACCTGCCAATGCAGGAGACATGGGTTTAATCCCTGATCCAGGAGGATCCCACATGCTGCAGAACAACTAAGCCTGTGAGCCACAATTATTGAGCCTGTGCTCTATAGTCTTGGAGCCACAACTATTGAGCCCATGTGCCACAACTACTGAAGTCTGGGTGCCATAGAGCCTGAGTTCCACAACAAGAGAAGTCACCACAACAAGAAGCCTGCTCACCTCAACTAGAGAGCAGCCCCCACTCCCTGAAGCTAGAGAAGAGCCTGTGGTGGCAGTGAAAATCCAGAATAGCCAAAAAATATAAACAAATTATTTAAAAACTTTGCTTTAAAAAAAAGTAAGGTCGTCATATATAAAATGAGTCTAATTTTGATTTAGAGGGGGAAAAATAGATTTATATACATAAATGGGAAAAAAATTGAAATTCTTTTCACCCAAAATAGAAGTAGTCATCTCTTGAGATGTTCATGTTCCTAATTCCTCCTTTTTGTATTTTCTATGTTTTATTATAAAATTAGAAAAAAATAAATTATACTAAAATAAAAGGTACAAATCTATATTTATTCACTTTAAAAGAGGTTCTTGATACAATTGAAAAGTTTTTAAAAGTAAGTCATCCTAATCTGGGAACATGCATATCTGTAAACAACAAAACTCTGTAAAAGTTAAAAGTAAAATAAAGGTTTAAAAAAAAAAAAAAAAAAGTAAGTCATCAAATAATATATAGTTAGAGCCCAATTGGGGAACAGGGAAAAGACTAGAAGGAAATGCAATAAAAATTATCTCCAAGAGTAGCGCTATGAGTGATTATTTTTCTTCTTGCTTGTCACTTTTTTTCTGATTATTCTGTACTGTATGCAAAAATAATGAAAGAAAAGCAACTTTAAAAAGAAAGAAAGAAATGAATTGAGAAAGATCCAGATCATTCAGGTAGGTTTGCTCTCATTACTAAATAAAAGTCACCTAAACCAGCCTCCCCTCCCCTACTTCCAAAATGAGATAACCACCTCAGCGGTCCCTATCACCATGGCCCACAGAAGAGGCTGCCTGAGAGAGACAGGAGGACACATTTGGAGCTCAGGACTCCATGATGACGAGGGACGTATCACTTCTGACACAATCCTATGCCAGTGTGATGGCATTTGGAAGTGGGGCCTTTGGGAGGTACTTAAGTGTAGATAAGGTCAGGTGGATGGGACATGATAGGATTAGTGTTTTTATAAGGAGAAAAGAGACCAAAGCTCCCTCTTTCTCTACCACATGAGGACACAGCAAGAAGGCAACTATCTGCAACCCAGGGAGGGAGTCTTAACCAGGAACTGAATCTGCCAGCACCTTGCTTGGGACTCCCAGCCTCACATTCTGAGTAAAAAGTGTCTGTTGTTTAACCACCCAATTTATGGTATTTTGTTGTAGCAGCCCAAGCTGACTAACACAGAGGTTACTTTTGGGCACCATGAATCATGTCATTCCACGGCCTTCAAGCTTCCATTGATCCTTGGAAGTTAGTGTCATGTTCAGTGCTGCTCTTAGGAGGTAATGTGTCCTTTTCTCCTTTGAGTCCTCTAAGACTTCCTTTCTTATTTTCATCAGTTTTACTATGGCGTGCCTAGGTATATTCCTGTTAATTTATTCTTAGTGCTCGTAGTGCTTCTTAACTGTGGCTTGCTATTTTTGTCAATCTGGGGAAATTGGCCATTGTCTTTTCAAATATTGCTCTATTCCTCCAGCTCCTCTTCCTGGAATTCCAACTATACATGTGAGACCATTGCATTATGTCCCACATGTCTCTTAGGCTCTTTCCTATACTTCCTATCATTTTTGTCCTCAGTCCTTCAAAAGGGACTTATCTTTCTTCTGCTTCACAAATTTGCTCTTTCCCTGTGTCTGATACACAATTAAATCCCTCTATTGAAATCTCAGTTATTGATTCCTTGGTGACTGATTCCTCAAATCTCAAATTTCCATTTGACTATTTGATAGTTTCCAATTCTTCACAGATGTTACTGTTTAAATTCCTGAGTATATTAATCACAGTTGATTTAAAGTCCATGTCTGATCATTTCAATTGCCACACCTACTTTAAGTCTTTTATACTACACTGTTTTCCTTGGTTTTCAATCGGTTCTTGCCTTGTGTATACCTACCTATTAATGAATTCCATGTATCATAGAAACAATGTGAGTTTGTGGATAATGTTGCCTTGCTCAAGGGAGGATTCATATTTATTTCTGGTGGTAGATAGACCATATGGTCATGGACCATAACCCAGTTGCTGAGTGAATGGATTTAAAGGCAGGATTCAGCTTTTTTTTTAAATTTTGGCCTCTTTTTATTGATTTTTTGTTTATTTATTTTTCATCCATATTTATTTTTTGGCCTGTGTGGGCCTCCCATTGCAGTGGCCTCTCTTGTTGCAGAACACCAGCTCTGGGTGCATGCGCTCCAGAGTGCTGGCTTGTAATTGGACACACCCGTCCAGTCACTCTGCCGCATGTGGGATCTTCCTAGGCCAGGGACTGAACAGGTGCCTCTTGCACTGCAAGGCAGACTCTTCACACACTGGACCACCAGGGAAGCCTGGTTCAGTTTTTATGAGAGCCAGCCCAGGAGTGGCACCTGAAAGTCTGGAGTATCTACCAGGACCCTTTCTGTCTGTCAGGATACGAACCTCAATTTCCTCCAAAGTACCAGGAAAATGCCAAGAGCTGGGCTCCACTTTTCAGCCATTTAGTGGTCACTTTCTGCTCAGTCTTTCAGCTGTGGCAGTTGAGCCAATTTCTTAAGGGTAAAAGTGGCCCCAATGTCTGGCTCTTCTCTGGAGGTTTCCCTTCTTTCCAGAATTCTGGTCCCTTTAGTCAAGCCTTTATTATTTTTATAGCTCTTCAAAGTCTTCAACATAATGTTTTCATTAACTTTACAGGTCTGTGCTCTAGGTATTATAGCTGTACAACAATTTTCCCCAAAATTTAGTGGCTTTGAACTGTATCAATCACTTATAATCTCTCACAGTTCCTATGATCAGGAAACTAAGGAGCCATTCCACTGGGTGATTCTGACCTGGGGTCTAAACACTACAATCAGATACTGGCTTTGTCTGGGGTCATCTCAAATGCTTCTTTACTCACATCTCTGTTACGTGGTCTGGAAAGGCTCCAACCACTGAGAATTGGGCTCCCCAGGTACCTCAGTGCCTCTGTGCAATCTCTCCATGTGACTGCAGCAACATGGAGGCTTCAGGCTAGGGGATTGGGTTAGGAAATACTGATTTGGACTTCCTAACAGTGGTTCAGGGCTCCAAGGCACATGTCTCAGGAGAGAAAAGGAGACGCAGGAAGAAACTTTTATGACACAAGTCTCAGAAATCAGCCAACTTCACTTCTGCCACATTCTGTTGGTCTGGACTATTACAAAAGTCCTCGGAGAAGAAACATAAATCCTAGCTCTCAAGGCAGGAATGCCAAACATGTTCTAAGATGGCATGACACACATGGACACATGGTATGGAAGAGATATTAATGTGACCATCTGGAAAACATAATCAGCCACAACTTGTCTACTTGTTCTTAATAGCACATTGGCCTAAAATAAGCTAGAATGTCACTTCTAAGCATAGAAACTCCCTTCTCCATTAACTTAGGGTTTTCTCTAATTGAGGTAAGACTGCTATAACTAGGTTTGAGTGGAGGACACCTCTGCTTTGGGGCTCTTCTCTTTGTTGTTGTTCAGTCTCTCAGTCACGTTCAATTCTTTATGATCCCATGGACTTCAGCGTAACAAGTTTCACCACGCCCCGGAGTTTGTTCAAATTCATGTCCATTGAGTCAGTGATGCCATCCAACCATCTTGTCCTCTGTCATCCGTTTCTCCTCCTGCCTTCAATGTTTCCCAGCATCAGGGTCTTTTCCAGTGGGCTCTCTGCATCAGGTGGCCAAAGTATTGGAGCTTCAGCATCAGTCCTTCAAATGAATATCTGGGATTTATTTCCTTCAGGATTGACTGGTTAGATCTCCTTGCAGTCCAAGGGATTTCTCCAACACCACCGTTTGAACACATCAATTCTTTTGTGCTCAGCCTGTTTTATGGTCCAACTCTCACATCCATACCTGAAAATACCTTCCACATTGGCAGAACTTATCACATCCATATTGTGCAAATCTTCCCAAAGGTCCAGTAAGAATTTGGGCACCATTTGGGCAAGGTTTTAGCTACTCTGACCATCAGAGACTGAGTCTCCTGTTACCCACTCAGACTTGCCTCTAAGGCTTTCTCCAAACCCAACACAGCAAAAAAAAAAAAAAAATCCAGACCACTTTCCATGGTCTATTCTACTTTCACTTTATTCTCAAAGATTGCTTTGTAAAAACTCTGGTCCTTCAGAAGATGTGAATTTTGTGTTTTTAAAAAATCAGAGCACTTCACATATTTTACCCTTTTCCAGATTCATAATGCATATTAACATACAGCCTTTGAAAAGTCCTGCAGTGAAGAAATCTGTTTAACTTTGTCTCACCCCCATGTCTCACGAGTTTATTTAATCATGGAAAGTTGGTTCAGGGGAAGTTATCTTTATATTAACAGGATGCCAATTAACAGCCCATAAACACTGTGTAGAATACATTCACCATGCACAGAACGTCCTTCGACTCTTGATTCCATCTCTGCTCTCGTGGGACTGTAGAACCAAGTTGTTCATAATAAAATATTCTGTCTCAAATTGCCTAGTGGGAGCGAGGTCATGGCTGATCACTCTTTCGCTCAGCGGGATGCATTTCTGGGTGTTTCAAAGCAAAGATGGACCGTGTACCATTTTCCAAATTAGGCTGATGAATGCATCAACCTTTTCTACCTGCCAGTAACACAACAAGAAGTTTTTCAAAAAGCTTCTGTTTACTGTCTGCCAATACACATGGGGCCATTCGCCAGTCGGCCAGCCTTATGCAAGATTCATCGCTGCCAACTTGCAGCAAGCTGCCCACTCCCTAGTGGAGAGCCACGATCAATGCGGCTTCAGAGCTAAAGGACTGCAGGGGTGAGGCGTGTGGGGTGGGTGGTGGCAACGTGACTTGATGAGGGATGGAGAAACAAGGAGAAGGGGACAACGCCTTCCTCCCAACCTCTGCATTAGAGGCTTCCTACGCAAAGCCTCATTCCCAGCGTCACCACCGACCTGTTCTACGAACCTCTTGATCATTGAGATGTGCTTCCAATTGAGAGCTGTGTTGTTTAAAAGAGCAAAGGCAGTCGACTCTTCCTCAGTGTTATAATAGTCTCTCTGTGTGTTTACTTGAGAACAAATGCTGTTATAATTTCTTAGGGGAATCAATATCTTCCAGTGCATATGCACTGTCCAATGGAGGTTCAGACTGTGAAAGGAGAGAAGGAGAAATTTATTGCTTTGTAAATGCTGGCAGAAGGTAGTAGGTTTAGCAAGAGCTGTAATTAAAGTTTGGCTGATGATAAACAATGGAGGTAATCAACAGTCACACAGGTTTTCCCGTCCTCAGCCCTAGAACGGTGAAACCACCCCAGGGTCCTGGACGCTTGCTACTCTCCACACAATCAGTCTCTGAAAGCGAAGGTTCTATGGCCTCAAAGCCTCCAGCTCCTGGCCCTTGAGGTGCCCTTCACATGCTCCCAAGCCCAGCTAACTACCATCACTCAACCTTAGTCTTCTCTCTTCAGCTTGAGGAGTGGCAGGGCTGACATTTGTTTTCAACTACTTCCAGATCTAGCTGTTGAGGCCAGAACCCTGCAGGGCCAGCAGTGTACACAGGACTCAGCCCTGGGGAGCACAGCCTGGAGGGAAGCACCTGCCCTCCAAAAAGAAAGATGGTGTTAGTCATTCAGTCACATCCAAAGCTGGGCGACCCCATGGACCACAGCCCACCAGGTTCCTCTTTCCACGGGATTCTCCAGGCAAGAATCCTGGAGTGGATAGCCATGCCCTCCTCCAGGGGATCACTCCAATCCAGGGATCCTCCCTGGTGACTAGCCACTCACCAAGCATGACCCCTTCTCAGGTAAACTTCCCCAAGAGAAACAACTCTGTCTAGAATCTCTGTAGTCATCCACTCCATAAATATTCACTGCCTGTCTGCCATTTGTCTTGCACAGGATCATCAATGCCAAGGACCACACACTTGCAGAAGAAAAACGCGAGCGAGCAAGTTCACCTCACTATCAGACAGAGTGCTCCTCTGAGAATGCAAGAGTCTGAGTTCTTCTAGAAATAACAACGTGCTTTATATCAAGCACCTACCATGACCAGATAGCATACATACCCCTTTCCAGACATCCATCACCCTGTGAGGTGGAGACAGTGGTCCTCTTTGGCAGCTGAAGCAGCAGCAAAGCCCAGAGGTAACCACTGTGTCCAGGACTCATGTCACCCAGCCAGCCCAGGGCAGGGCCGGGGAATAAACCCAGGTCAGCTGTGGGCCAAAGCCCATGCTCTCCCTCTTATGCCCAGCTTCCTGTCACTTATGCCACGCGAGGCCCTCAACTGCTGTCACACATTTTCTACTCCCCAACGCTTGTTGGTGGGGTGGTGGGGTAGAAGATGCAAAGAGAGTGTCAGGTGAGAGTCTTTGAGAATCCTGCAGGGAAGAGAGACTGACCCTTCAGAGGAGAATCACAGAGAAGTGGTGAAGGGAGCTAGACTGTAGCTAAAAGGAAGTGGGCTTGAGGGGGGCTTATATGTCCACGGGCTGTAGGAAGGAGGGCTGGCTGGGACCATCGACAGCCAGTAACTCTGGTTCCAGGCCTTTCTTTCCTGTCTCATCATCTAGCTAGCCTCTAGCACTCCTCTAAAACGTTCACATGCCTAAGAGCCTGCAACGGTCTTCAGGATGGTCTTCCTGCCAGAATGCACAGTCCACAGCCCACAGCACCAAGGTGGCCACTGCCCCAAGCTCCAACCCCAAGTGGCCCTTAACAGTCAGGCTTCTCCGGCAAAGCCAGGTGCACCCATCCCTCTCCAAGGCCAGACGTCACAGCACACTCAGCTAGCACTGGACAGGACAGAACACAGGTGAGGGGTACCAGCTGGCTGCCCCTGGAATGTAGGACCCTCGAGTTGTACAGCCCTCTGCTGGAGGCTCCCCTGGGAGCCAGGGGCAGGCCTGCACCAGTTCTGATGTTCTCCCTGCACTCTCTCTCTTCAGACGCCTCAGAACCTGCACTGACCCCATTGCTCATCTCCAAATGGGAGACTGGGACTCGCCCTGTCTCACTTCAGCTGCCCGGCATCTATGCACGGGGAGGAAGCTCAGGGCAAATCCCAAGAGAGCGCTCCCAACAGCAACGACCCAGCTCTGCAGCTTCTCCAAGGCCTCCAACGGCCCTGGACGAGGGGTCTGGAGCTCGGGCTGCAGCAGGGACCCTGGGTGGCTGCTGATCCAAAAACCAGCAGAGCATACCCCTTTCCAGCCTGTGAGGTGGAGACAGTGGTCCTCTTTGGCAGCTGAAGCAGCAGCAAAGCCCAGAGGTAACCACTGTGTCCAGGACTCATGTCACCCAGCCAGCCCAGGGCAGGGCCGGGGAATAAACCCAGGTCAGCTGTGGGCCAAAGCCCATGCTCTCCCTCTTATGCCCAGCTTCCTGTCACTTATGCCACGCGAGGCCCTCAACTGCTGTCACACATTTTCTACTCCCCAACGCTTGTTGGTGGGGTGGTGGGGTAGAAGATGCAAAGAGAGTGTCAGGTGAGAGTCTTTGAGAATCCTGCAGGGAAGAGAGACTGACCCTTCAGAGGAGAATCACAGAGAAGTGGTAAATGGGAGCTAGACTGTAGCTAAAAGGAAGTGGGCTTGAGGGGGGCTTATATGTCCACGGGCTGTAGGAAGGAGGGCTGGCTGGGACCATCGACAGCCAGTAACTCTGGTTCCAGGCCTTTCTTTCCTGTCTCATCATCTAGCTAGCCTCTAGCACTCCTCTAAAACGTTCACATGCCTAAGAGCCTGCAACGGTCTTCAGGATGGTCTTCCTGCCAGAATGCACAGTCCACAGCCCACAGCACCAAGGTGGCCACTGCCCCAAGCTCCAACCCCAAGTGGCCCTTAACAGTCAGGCTTCTCCGGCAAAGCCAGGTGCACCCATCCCTCTCCAAGGCCAGACGTCACAGCACACTCAGCTAGCACTGGACAGGACAGAACACAGGTGAGGGGTACCAGCTGGCTGCCCCTGGAATGTAGGACCCTCGAGTTGTACAGCCCTCTGCTGGAGGCTCCCCTGGGAGCCAGGGGCAGGCCTGCACCAGTTCTGATGTTCTCCCTGCACTCTCTCTCTTCAGACGCCTCAGAACCTGCACTGACCCCATTGCTCATCTCCAAATGGGAGACTGGGACTCGCCCTGTCTCACTTCAGCTGCCCGGCATCTATGCACGGGGAGGAAGCTCAGGGCAAATCCCAAGAGAGCGCTCCCAACAGCAACGACCCAGCTCTGCAGCTTCTCCAAGGCCTCCAACGGCCCTGGACGAGGGGTCTGGAGCTCGGGCTGCAGCAGGGACCCTGGGTGGCTGCTGATCCAGTAAAATTACCAGCAGGCATTAAATCTATCCTCAGTTAACTCAGTGGCTTTAATAATAAAAAAGATTTTGCACAGGGGATAAATACCATGTCTCATTTTCTCACTCTCACAGGTCTCCTGTCACTGTGCACTTATTAATACAATCGCTAATATACAGCTCCCAATCAGCCACTAAAATCCTGCTGTTATTCCTACTCATTTGACCATAAAATGTGGCTGTGCCAGGCCATAAATGTGCACCATCATGTGACTCAGGGCTCTAGGGGTGGTGAGCCGCGAGGCCCAGGGTGTACTGAGTCACCATGGCCACAGTGCAAATAACACCCCAGCCACAGCCCACCCAGGCCCTGACTGCCCAGGGCCCAGACAAGACCCAAAATGCAAACAGAGGTGTCCTGCACTGCATTAGTGTCCTACTACTGCTGATCTTGATGTGTGTGTATGAGTAGTGTGCTCAGTCACATCCAATTCTTTGCAAATCCATGGACTAGAGCCTTCTAGGCTTCTCTGTCCAGAGAATTCTACTGGCTGAACACTGGAGCAGGTTGCCATCTCCTATCCAGGGGATATTCCCAACCTAAAGTTCAAACACACATCTCTTACTCTCCTGCTTTGGCAGGCAGATGCTTGACCACTGTGCCACCTGGGAAGTCCCGATCTTGATGGTTACTCAACAAATATTTGTTGAATGAGTAAATAAACACATCAGAAATAACTAACTGGGGCTTCCCTGGTGGGCCAGTGGGTAAGGACACCGCCTTGCAGTGCAAGGGGCACCGGTTGGATCCCTGGCCTGGGAAGATCCCACGTGCCGCGGAGCGGCTGGACCGATGTGTCCAACTACCAAGCCAGAGCTCTGGAGCGCATGTGCCCAGAGCCGGTGCTCTGCAGCGACAGAGGTCACTGTGATGGGAGGCCCACACAGGCCAAAGAACAAAGATGGATAATGAAAGACCAAAGGAAGTGCCCCCCCTCCCCAAAAATGCAAAACAAACAAACAAAAAAGAACACAGATTTTTTTTTTTTTTAAACCCTCAGGTTAAGTACTGTTTTGATATCCAGCCAGCCAGCCATGAGCACACAGAACCCCTCCCTGTCAGGTGGGTGCCTGGTCCATCTGTCAGACTGTGCCTAGGAGATGAACCAGCATCTACCTGGGCCCAGGTGGGGTCTGCAGCCCTGCAGGGCCCTAACTCCTGGCAGCCACCTTTGAGGGCAGGGCAGGGGTAGTCCCTCTGGCCCTAGCCCACCCAGCTGGTGTTGCATTCCCCGGCCCTCTCTGTCCACACACCTCTGCTAACCCTGCCTAGGCTTCCTGCGCTAGGACAAGGGCTGTCTCGCTTGAAAATCCCACGACACCAGCCTGAGTTACTACACGTACCTTTCTCTTCCATCCTGGGAACACATCCTGGAGGGCTGGAGTTGCCATCAGATGTTACAAAATCACAGATGAGAAATACCATTGGATGACCAGAATCAACCCCTCAGAATCAGATTCTTGTCAAGCAGGACCTCATTCTGTCCACTGGATCCAGGCCCAGGGGGGCATGGCACGAGTCCCGGCAGCAGATCCTGACTTTAAAGACAGCCACAGCCACCAGGGAGGCACCCTGGACACACCCTCCCTGGGACACGAGTGCACACCGTGGCCAGCCCAGCACATCCGGGAGGACAGACCCAGCAGAGGGCACTGGTGGATAGGTCAGCTTAGGGTGAGTCCCGGGGGGAGCCCACGTGGAGCCCCAACATCATCCCCCTGTGCAGCCGCCCACTCCCCAGCCCCCAAGATCTGGAAGCTCAGAGACTGTGCCCACCTGGGCCAATCCTGGCAATTCTCTAACTATACCTCAGGGAAAGCAGACCCACCAAGACAGAGCATGGGTGGGCAAGCTCTATTCCAACCTGCTGAGATGACCCTGAAGTCACTGGACATGATCGAGGATATTGTTGTAAGGATCTTTTGGTTGACCAGAAATCCAACACCCTGGTTGACCAGGTGTTTATCCTGAAAGGTCTTCAAATTAAAAATGGTTCAATTCTCTGCTTTAAACAGCAGGCAGAAGCACCCCCCCAAAGGGAAACATTCCCTTGGCTCACTGAGACCTCACACATCAGACCTGGAGGCTCTCAGGGTCTGACACCACCTTCATCAGAGCAGCCACTGTGGCTTGGAGCCTGGCTGGCTCACTGCTGCCCTGACTCAGGACTCCAGCGTGGACCTGAAGGCAACCCTCTTTGCCTAGTGCAGGGGTGGAGCAGGTGTGTGACCAGAGAGGGTCTGGGGGTGTAGCACCGGCTGGGTGGGCCCAGACCAGAGGGACACCCCTTTCCTGCCTCAGGCCCAGGCAGGCATGGGCTGCGCTTACAGAATCCTCTAGGAATCTTGTCAAAATTCTTGTTCTGACTCCCCAGGTGTAGAAGGACCCCTGAGATCCCTCATTTCCAATACGCTCCCGGGTGATGGAGCAGCAAGACTCAGAGAAGCCCCTCCCAAGAGAACATGAGCCACATCTGTCATTTTAAATGTCCTTGTGAGCAGATTCAAAATAAATGTTTTTACTTTTTTTAACACCAAAAACATTTGGCATTGGGGTACAGCCAATTTTAAAATACATTTAAATAATATATTTTATTTAACTCAGTATCTCTAAATCAACATGTAATCCATACAGAAATTATTAATAAGATAGCCTCGTCTTTTTCAGTACCAAGTCTTTGACTTCCAGGGTTCATTATACACTCCCAGCCCATCTCAATCAGGACCAGCCAGGCTTCAACGGCTCAGCAGCCACATGTTAGTGGCTACCGTGTGGATAGCAGAGCTCGGGAGGGCTGGAGAAAAGGGAAAGAAGATGAGAGCGGAGAAGAAGGGTGAGAGTGAATCACTGGGGTGACCCGTCCTGGGACAATAGCTGAAGAGCACAGCGAAGTGCTTCCAGACTACACCTGCCCCTGACTCAGCAAATGGGCTGAACAGACTCAGATCAACTCCAGACCTCGCGCTTTCACCTGTAAAGTGTGGATAGCACAGCCTGCCCGTCACTCAGCCTGAAGTCCAGGCTGGACCCTGTTCCCAGAAGGCGGGGCTTGCCGACATGGGATTCAGCAGGACAGAAAACCGGAGAGATTCTCCAGGCAACAATGCCGGGCTCCCCAGGGCAGGGTCTGAGCCCTCCGCAGAGCCTAACACAAGCACCTCTCCTCACACAGAGCACCCCTGGGACCCGGCAGGCAGACGGCAACTCTATCCTGACACCAAAACCAGCATCAGTGAATGACCTAGTCTTCTCTGGGAAGGGCACTTTACTGTCACTGTGAATCGAGGAAACACGAGCACATAAAATGAGTGTCCCCCCCGCCAAGCCCAAGCTGTCAGAGCAGCTATTTTGAGGACCCTGCTGTTGAGTTCATCTTCATATTCTCTGCTCTGACTTTTTCCTGTGCTCCAAGAGCTGAGTCACCAGAGAGGCAGGCCCTCGTGGGCGCTCTGAATCCCAGACTCCGGAGGCCCAAAAGGGAGTCAGGGGAGAGAACTTTGCAGAAGGGAGGGCCAGGCCCGAGGTAATCCAAGGATAACCCCTGGAATACCAGCCTGCGCTGGCAAAGCACTGAATGCCACATGTCAGCCCAGCCACCCACAATGCAAGATGATAAAACTGAGGGAGAAGGAGAAGAAACAGAGGCCAGGTCAGGTGAGGTGACTGACAAAACAGCAAATCCCTAAGCGAGAACCTGAGTGCTCTAACACCTGGTCCAGGGATGCTGCCGCACTAACAGAGGCCTGGTGACCAAATGCCCACTCCTGGCTCCTCCTCAGGACACTAAAGGGCACAGCACAGAGCCCAGCCTCCAGCTCCACACACAGCTCAAGGGCTCGGCTCCCCAAGGAGGAGGGAATCCACTGTGCCCGGAAGCTGAGACGAAATCCTCTTGTCTCAGTCACACACCATAGAGCCCTGGTCCAAGGGTCTCCCAGTCTCCATGCGCTGGAGCAAGACTGTCCAAGTCCTCTAAATCCCAGCCAGGAACCAAGGCCCTCCCCAGGCACTGGAAGGGGCCACTCTGAAAATAAGCAAAGGCAAGAACTTTCAGCACCAGCTGATGACCATGCCACTTACCCCGCTCCTGACCTCACCTCTGAAACCTGTCATCACAGCCAACGGATCCCCAGATGACGGTCCCGGCAGGAGAGGCCATCTGAGGTTCCTGTTGGCCCCCTACGTCACCCCTTGGCTGGGTTCTCTTTCCTCGGAGGAGGTAGCACTACTGTTTGTTCCCACGCTGTTCGTTTGTTTTTGTTTTTTTTTTTCTAAGGCCAGCATCAATCCTAGGAGCAAGAATCAAATCAGTTCCCAGGCGTCTGTGGCCCACTGCCTATGTTATTTTCACTGTTAGGTCTCTGCTCTGCACGTATTTTGGGCTGTGCTTGCCTCATGTCCTGTCTAAACTCTTTGAATGGTGCTCTGTTCATAGGCAGTTATTTCTTTTTAATTTTCATACGAATTTGTTCAAACATTGCTCCCTGTTGGCTTCTTTGATTATCAACACACAGAAAAGCCCACACCAGAAAAAAAATGTTTTCCTCCTAAAAGCCCTTCATAGGATGAATCACATGTAAGTCCATGTGAGAGGCAGCCTTATTTCAACAAGCTCCACTCTAATTACGCTAAATACAAAAACATCATAATTGAGTCTACCAAAATTTATGCAGGTCTGATTCAAAGACATGTATTTTTCAAGTCCATTAAGTTCAGAATCTGTGGCATTACCTCTTATGGTGAGGATTACAAGATGTTCTAAGTTTTCATTAACAATAAAAATACTCAGAACGGGTGCGGTGTGATTTGTTTCTATAGGGCGTATCTTTTCTAAGGTGCTCAAGGAATTTTCTTGTTTCCTGGTAGGCATTGACTCTGATCCAGTGGAGTCATTATTCTATAAAAACCATTGCTTTTGTGAAGACTGTCATAGCATAGAAAATAGCCAGTTGCCGGAAGGGGAATCCACTGTGCCCGGAAGCTGAGACGAAATCCTCTTGTCTCAGTCACACACCATAGAGCCCTGGTCCAAGGGTCTCCCAGTCTCCATGCGCTGGAGCAAGACTGTCCAAGTCCTCTAAATCCCAGCCAGGAACCAAGGCCCTCCCCAGGCACTGGAAGGGGCCACTCTGAAAATAAGCAAAGGCAAGAACTTTCAGCACCAGCTGATGACCATGCCACTTACCCCGCTCCTGACCTCACCTCTGAAACCTGTCATCACAGCCAACGGATCCCCAGATGACGGTCCCGGCAGGAGAGGCCATCTGAGGTTCCTGTTGGCCCCCTACGTCACCCCTTGGCTGGGTTCTCTTTCCTCGGAGGAGGTAGCACTACTGTTTGTTCCCACGCTGTTCGTTTGTTTTGTTGTTTTTTCTAAGGCCAGCATCAATCCTAGGAGCAAGAATCAAATCAGTTCCCAGGCGTCTGTGGCCCACTGCCTATGTTATTTTCACTGTTAGGTCTCTGCTCTGCACGTATTTTGGGCTGTGCTTGCCTCATGTCCTGTCTAAACTCTTTGAATGGTGCTCTGTTCATAGGCAGTTATTTCTTTTTAATTTTCATACGAATTTGTTCAAACATTGCTCCCTGTTGGCTTCTTTGATTATCAACACACAGAAAAGCCCACACCAGAAAAAAAATGTTTTCCTCCTAAAAGCCCTTCATAGGATGAATCACATGTAAGTCCATGTGAGAGGCAGCCTTATTTCAACAAGCTCCACTCTAATTACGCTAAATACAAAAACATCATAATTGAGTCTACCAAAATTTATGCAGGTCTGATTCAAAGACATGTATTTTTCAAGTCCATTAAGTTCAGAATCTGTGGCATTACCTCTTATGGTGAGGATTACAAGATGTTCTAAGTTTTCATTAACAATAAAAATACTCAGAACGGGTGCGGTGTGATTTGTTTCTATAGGGCGTATCTTTTCTAAGGTGCTCAAGGAATTTTCTTGTTTCCTGGTAGGCATTGACTCTGATCCAGTGGAGTCATTATTCTATAAAAACCATTGCTTTTGTGAAGACTGAATGGCCAGTGGAGGCACTGAGCGTGTTCCCAAATCGTTGGTCCTTGAGTTAATTGCAAGCGTCTAAGGTTGAAGGTCAATGCCCGCCTCCCCTCCCCAGCCAGAGACAGCCCCATCATTCCAGGGACTCTGACGTCAGCCAGCCCTCACCGTCACCTCCACAACCCCTTGAGCCGCGAGTGTCCGGGCTAGCCCCAACTTCACAACATTCCTCTCGAGGTGCCAGGCCTGAACGGGGTGGACTCAGTGCCCACATGAGACCCTCTCGTGGAAAAGGAAGCACTAGCAGGATGACCTCTGCTCCTCCTTCAGCATTCCATGGAAACATCACCTCCTCCAGGAAGCCTTCTGGAACTGGGCCAGGTGCCTCTCCTCTGAGCTCTCCCAGCATCCCACCTCCCTTCTTTCCAGGACTGACCCCTCCACCAAGTCGGCAGGGGCCTGGGCATCTTTGTGTGGCCTGTGACTGGTACTCCGCTGGTGTTCCATAAATTTCAGCTCAGAGAATGAGCATGCTTAATAAATCCAGTCGACCTCATGGCCCGGGGCACTCTCACACACAAATACAAACTCAGCAAACACCCTTCTGAGTCATTAGGCAAAGAAGGTGCTGAGAGATTCTTTGAAGTTCAGAGAAATGCTGGTCCCAGGTCCTCAGGCCTTGAGGGTGGCCAGGAGGCAGAAAAAGACCCCCTGCCAGGGCCCGCCTCCCACTCCCCACCCCAGGCCAAGAAATCCACATGGGGATTTCAAGAGAAAAGAAAGCCAACACAAAGACAGCAGCTGCCTCCCTCGACAGCCATACCCCTGGAGAGTTTAAATGGAATTAAAATAATCTCACTTTGTTGCCCCAACCACAGACAGACACAGGCAGGAGAGAAGAGCTCACTAACAGCTTCTTTGAAGAGGCAAAGACTCTTGTCCCCAAAAGCTATTTGTCCTCCGTAAATGGGATTTCAGCAACAGAGCTGAAAGGGAAGGCAATGGCCATGAGAGCCTAAGCTTGTATTATACATTAGACAGATATTTAAAAATAAATAGTGATTAAGAGGAAAGCCGTGAATGACAGCAGAGAGCTCCAGATCCTCCAAGGCCTTCATGCATATGTCTCGCTGCTCTCTCAGCCCTGGAAATCTGGGCCAAACTGGAATCATTTCTCTGGTTTAAAAAAAAAAAAGTAAAACATTATTACCAGCTGCTTGGAGTGGGTATGCTCTGGTGCAGGTGGCGTGACCGTGTCTGCAGAAGGGAGTCCTCTAGGCGGGCACCCACCACCACGCCCTTGCCAAGGAGGCCTGTGCGCATGCTCAGGGTTCAGCCTAGTGTTGCTGGGTCCAGGAGGCTCCCTTGTACATCAGCCCAGCGAGGTCTGCGCACCCATTCCCAACACTAAACACACCCCGTGCCAAGGCCCGTGTCCTTACCAGTCTCCCCGGCAGCCGTGATTTCCAGGGATCAGGAACCCTGTTCCACACTGGGCACACTGTCAGTTAAGATTTCCTCATGGGCCATCTGCCGTGATCCACACTCTTAAGAGGTATGCCAGGAAGGAGGGCAAAGCCCTGACCTATACACGCCGGCCGCAGTCCCCCTCAATTCACCTTGTTGTCACTGTTACTGTGATCATTGTCATTAGCATCAGCATCAGTGACGGCCAGAATCCCAGCCCTTAGCTGAAGACTTCAATCACGGAGAACACCCCTCCGAGACAATATCCATTCAGCTTCTCTCGCTTGCTCCCTCTGCAGGGAACATGATCTTGGATCCTTTTGCTTTAGCTCAAGTCCATACCGTTTTTCAGATTTTATTAGTTTTGATCCAATGCTCTTTTCCTGCTGCAGGATCTCATCCGGGATACCACACCTCACTTAGCCCCTCCGTCCCCGCTCGGCTGTGAGAGTCTCTGCTCTCCAGGTTTTTGATAACCTTGACAGTTTGGAGGAGTACTGGTCAAGGCAGGCATTTGGATGTGACTGATATTTGTCTGACGTTTTTCTCATGATTAGACTTGAGTTACAGGTTTGAGGGAGAAGGATCACAGAGATCAAGTACCATTCTCATACCCAGAGTACATACTATCAACATGACTTATCACTGTTGATATTGACCTTGTACACTTAGCTGAGGGAGTGTTTGTCAGGTTTCTTTAGATCTTTCAGTTGTACTCCTCCCCAGCTTTCTGAAAGGCTCAGTCAAAAAAAATCACCTCCTGGCCACTGGATTTGCTCTGCCATGGCCCACACTCTGTCTGTGGAGTGTGCTTTCTCTGACTCTGAATAAATCCATTTCTTACCCCCAAAAAAAAAAAATCACCTCCTCCTGGAAGCCTCCCCAGATTATATATAGGTTCCTCTTAGAACTTAGCATACCTACAAATATTTCAAGCATCTGTGAACTTGCCCACTTGATGTCAGGCTCTGTGGGGTAGGGACATAGTATCTAGCAGCATCGAGTGTACATTAAGAGTGGAAAAGGTGGGCTTCCCCTGGTGGTCCAGTGGGTAAGGACACTGCCTTGCAGTGCAAGGGGCACCGGTTCAATCCCTGGCCTGGAAAGATCCCGTGTGCCGCAGAGCCACTGGAAGATGTGTCCAATTACCGAGCCAGAGCTCTGGCACGTGTGCGCCCAGAGCTGGCGCTCTGCGACAACAGAGGCCACCGCGATGGGAGGCCCACAAGGGCCAAAGAACAAAGATGGATGAAAATGGAGAAATGAAAGACCAATGGAAGTGGCCCACCCATCCCCCTCCCTCCCCACCCCACCAAAGATAAATAAATAAAATTAAAAAAAAAAAAGAGTGGAAAAGGTGACCTCTTATTTCGTGCTAAGTGTCAGTCCTATGGTAAGCACCTCATTGGCACAACCTGGCTACAAGCCAGTGAGGGAAGATCTCTTGTTACCACATTTTACAGATGAAGAAGCACTCAGGCACTAGCACAGCAAGGAACCAGCAGAGCCAGGATCCCACGGTTTGGCTCTGCCGTCTGTTCCTGGATCCCTCTGCTCTGCTCCTCTCCACGTGGGCATCCAAGGGCATTCAGTGTACCCTCCGCTACCTGTCAAGGACAGGCTGCTGCCACGAAGGCAGGAATGTTAGGTGGGCTCAGAACAGTAGCACCAGAGACAGGACCCTGACCCGGCCTGACCCTGGCCCAGCTTTGGTTCCCCCTCCCCAAGCCCTAGTGAGCTGGAGCAGCTCACTGGCCCACCCTGACCCCGCAAGTCCTCAGCAAACACGAACTCTCCCATTTTCGACATCCAGAGATGGGGAGGCATGGCTGGGTGCCCTACATGCTGCGTCAGCAAGAAGCCGAATGATGCATGTGCAGGTGGAACATCTCCCATAAATTGTGTTTTATTAAATTTTAAACTTTAATAAAACAATGACACATTTCAAGTGCCAGCTCTGGGCTTCCACATCCCCATCAGTCCGCCATCCTTGGGCTCCCCAAGAGCCTTCCTCACCAACTGGGTGTTTCGAGCGCCAAAGACTTTCTTGGGTATTGACTGACATGCAGGGGAAGCAGAGAATCGGGTAGGTGGGGAGGCAGATGACGAGCAGATCCAGGCCCAGCTAGGTGGGTATTAAGTCTGGGCATGATTCAGGAAACCCACACAAGAGGCTTCCAGTACTTAAGACAAGAGAGAGGGCCGGCACTGTCGGCTCTAGCTGGGGACGAGGCTTCAGTCCATCAAGGGGCCATACTTAACAGTGGAGTTAAGGTACAGGGCCAGTTATCCAGCCATGTCCTCAGACAAGACAATCAGAATGCAAGAAACATACGTGGCCGATTCAGCACTGGACAGTGCCCACGAGGGTGACGTTCAGGACACCATGGAGCAGGACGCCTACTTCCCCTCTCCCAAGCAGCTTCTGGCCACCCTTCTCCACCTCCTCCCATCTCACCGCACTGCCAGCCCCAGACTCAGCAGTCAGGCAATCGGCGAGTTTTCTCAAATCGAGCTTTAAGGAAGTCCCCAAACTCACAGACTCCTCAAGTCTCCCCCGTCCTGACCCATGACCCAGCCCGTACCAGGTGTTCAAGCTCCCGCAGTCAGTGTCCATTTATCCCTCCCGGCCCACCCTCCTCGGTCTCCCTCACCCACACTCAGGACGGAATCTCGCCCTTTCCGTTCCCTCCTCACCCACCTCCAGTCCTTCTCCCTTGCTAGTCCCCAATCCCAGAAGGTCCTTTCAAACATCCCCTGTCAAATCCCGCAGTGTCCAGGAGAACTGCTTCTCCACCCTGCAGCCTTCCTTGACGCAGAGCTCCACGGCCACCTGAATGTCCCAGACAGCGCCTCCCCTGAGACCCCCTCTCCCTCCGCTTGGAGCACAGTCATACGGACACCTGGCGGCATCTCTGCTCACCAGCAAGCTCCAGGCCATTAGGGACATCTCTTCACTAGTGTGCAGCCCCTAGCTGCGTCGGGGAAATGCATCATTCCCATAAATTGTGTTTTATTAAATTTTAAACTTTAATAAAACAATGACACATTCAAGTGCCAGCTCTGGCTTCCACATCCCCATCAGTCCGCCATCCTTGGGCTCCCCAAGAGCCTTCCTCACCAACTGGGTGTTTCGAGCGCCAAAGACTTTCTTGGGTATTGACTGACATGCAGGGGAAGCAGAGAATCGGGTAGGTGGGGAGGCAGATGACGAGCAGATCCAGGCCCAGCTAGGTGGGTATTAAGTCTGGGCATGATTCAGGAAACCCACACAAGAGGCTTCCAGTACTTAAGACAAGAGAGGGCCGGCACTGTCGGCTCTAGCTGGGGACGAGGCTTCAGTCCATCAAGGGGCCATACTTAACAGTGGAGTTAAGGTACAGGGCCAGTTATCCAGCCATGTCCTCAGACAAGACAATCAGAATGCAAGAAACATACGTGGCCGATTCAGCACTGGACAGTGCCCACGAGGGTGACGTTCAGGACACCATGGAGCAGGACGCCTACTTCCCCTCTCCCAAGCAGCTTCTGGCCACCCTTCTCCACCTCCTCCCATCTCACCGCACTGCCAGCCCCAGACTCAGCAGTCAGGCAATCGGCGAGTTTTCTCAAATCGAGCTTTAAGGAAGTCCCCAAACTCACAGACTCCTCAAGTCTCCCCCGTCCTGACCCATGACCCAGCCCGTACCAGGTGTTCAAGCTCCCGCAGTCAGTGTCCATTTATCCCTCCCGGCCCACCCTCCTCGGTCTCCCTCACCCACACTCAGGACGGAATCTCGCCCTTTCCGTTCCCTCCTCACCCACCTCCAGTCCTTCTCCCTTGCTAGTCCCCAATCCCAGAAGGTCCTTTCAAACATCCCCTGTCAAATCCCGCAGTGTCCAGGAGAACTGCTTCTCCACCCTGCAGCCTTCCTTGACGCAGAGCTCCACGGCCACCTGAATGTCCCAGACAGCGCCTCCCCTGAGACCCCCTCTCCCTCCGCTTGGAGCACAGTCATACGGACACCTGGCGGCATCTCTGCTCACCAGCAAGCTCCAGGCCATTAGGGACATCTCTTCACTAGTGTGCAGCCCCTATGGCAATGTCACAGTGCCCAGGCAGGGAAAGGCACCATGGACAATTGGTGGGAGGAGAGCAGAGACAGGTCACAGGGAGCCAAGGTCGAATTCATGAGGAGGACCTGGGAGCCACCTCCAAGCATCAGACGGCCAGGGAACAGAGTTCCCGAGCAACCCTCCCTTCTCTCTATCAGCTCCACCAGAAGAGCAGACTCCTCTCCCTGTGCCCCTTGCGCCCCCATTTCCTTCACACTCAGATGAAAGGCAGGAGACGAAGTACTCAGAGACCCAAATGCCCTTGGTCAGAACACTTCTCCATGCCTCACCTCTCCTAATCTTGCCACCCCACCTGGTTTGGGGGGAATGCATGTCCCCACCACACCCCTTTTCAACAGGAGAGCAAAGGTGTCCCCCTGCACAGGAAAAAAAACGATGGTGACTTCTAGTTCTCCTGTGACATGGCAAGAGCCTTAAGGACCTGGCTTCCTAATCCCCACGCCCATCTCTCACCACTCCCTGGATTACCTGGCTTCGACATTCAACTTTCGCAGGCATGTTTTAGGAAAAATGTTACAAAACAAACTGGTGACTGGGTACGCAGGGCTGAGACATGTGTGGAAGAAGCCTGCCAACCCTCCTGACACCCAGCCCCCAGGACCCTGCCCCTTGGCCACACACTTTTTATGACATCCCTTCTAGGACCCAGGGAAGGGCGAACTCCAGAGCTCAGCTCCTTTCAAGGAGGAGCTCCAGGGCTTCCCTGGTGACCCAGTGGGTAACGAGTCTGCCTGGCAGTGCAGGGGGTGCCGGTTCGATCCCTGGTCTGGGAAGATCCCACGTGCGGTGGAGTGGCTGGACAAGTGTGTCCAATTATGAGCCAGCGTTCTGGAGTGCATGTGCCCAGAGCTGATGCTCTGCAACTAGAGAGGCCACTGCAATGGGAGGCCTACACAGGTCAAAGAATAAAGATGGATGAAATAAATAAAAATAAAAAACAAATAAAAGAGGCCAAATTTTTCAAAAGAAAGAAGCAGCTTAAAAAAAAAAAAAAAAAAAAAGACAAGCTCTAGCCATGATCTTTTCCAATCCAGAAATCTTGTGGGGAAGGTGGGAGGGAAGAGAGAGAGCGTCTGCTTATCCAGGAACAATCCCACTGTCCCTCCAGCTAGTGGCCTCCGTTAACCTTGTACAGCAATCCCTGTAAGGCAGCCTCCACTTCCCAGGCACCAGAGCAGCCCATGAACCCCCAGGGGAGGACCCAGGAGTCCTAGGAGCTGACACAAGGGCCCCCTCCCCACTGGTTTGGGATTTCAAGGACCCCAGGGTCCGGCTTGCCAGCGGCAGCCCCTTCCTCCCCTACTTTGGACCCAAGCCCGTCATGTTTTCTTCCATTCTCTATGCCCTTCACGGATAAATATATTTCTTTAAAATGAAGACATGTTTTCTCTGCTGTTTTCTGCACCAAAGGGTGAGAATGTTTTACGCTGGGGAAAAGAGTAGAGGAGATGGTTCAATTAGTTTGAAGACGTAAGCCCGCCAAGCCCCCTCTTTCGTAATTGAAAGTAATGAACTTTAATAAAAAACCAGCACAGCCCCTTGAGCGGCAGATTAGATGTCACTGAAACTCATTTGAGCGCTGTCTTTCAAGGTTCCTTCCTCGGGGCGTTGCAATGAATGAAAGCCGTGGAGAAAAAGGAGAGGTTAATAGGCCTGACTCCCTCCTAATCAGCCTCTGGATGAGAATTCTAGAACCAGATGTCTTTGTGTCTACCAAGGCCCACCCCAGGGTCTGCAGAGCCCAAGTGAGGGGCCTGGCCCCTCTCCCCATCTCCTCCCACTAGTGAGTTGGTCACACACACACACAGGCATGAGAAGATCAGCACAATAGCCAAAGAGCCCCTTCCCGGCAGCACCTTCTCTGAGCCAATGAAAGTTCTTCAATCAACCAACAGGAAGCCTGCAGTTCTCTCCCAGCTACAGAATTCTTGGTCTGGCCCATGATGTCACGGGCATTTTGAGGAGTAAGAAAGCTTTACCAATTCAGTCCTTGAACCCTGGCCCTCTTCTCTGCACCCATGGAGCCATCCCCTCAACCCTATGACACAGAACTTTCCAGGATCTTCCACCGAAAACAGGCTCCTCTTCCTGTTGAACGTCTCCTCCTCACACCCTTAGTTGCTTTTTCAGTGTTTTTATTACAAAAGGAATGGATGTTCATTATAGAAAATTCAGAAAATATAGATAACAATAAGAAGAAAATGAAAATACCTCATAACATCACCCCTCAGAAATCACATTAACATGTGGGTTTATAGCCTTCCACCCATTTTTCTGTGCACATACAGATGGGTTTTTGCTTTTGCAGAGGTTCTTGCCTGAAGTACAAATGAGATCAAATGTGCTCCCCTGACAGTGCATTCTAGGGCACACAGACACGGAAACTCTGACTCCCCTCCCTGACAAAACCTACTAAGGGCACTCTGAACTTGTGGCATCTCCTTCCTCTGTCCCCTTCTCTGCATCCCGATAGCTGTGGCCAGCCTCCACCTGGAGCTTAGACGCCCATGAGCCTCCTCACTGGTCCCGCCCTCCAGGCCGAGAGGGAGCCGTCCATTGGCTGTGCCAGCCCTTGGTTTACACCGCGAGTCTGCCTACCAGGTTCACGGCCAACACTGCCGCAGATGCGCTAGTGCCGGGGGTCCGCTGAACGACGATACGTTCCAGCAAAGGAAGATGTGACAACCAGGAACAAGTGACGTCATGGGAGAATGCTGAAGACGTGGAGAAATGTTTCAAAAGCAGTATACAAAACTATTATTTCCTGTAAAAATGGCAACTCTATTAAATGATATATATTTATAAATACACACATATCCCTCTAACAATGAAGAGACATGCACCAGGAAGTTAATACTAATCTCCAGGTAATTTAAATTCCTTTCTATCACTTTGCTGAATTTTCCAACATCCTTATATACTGAAGATTTTGACTTTGGAAATTTCTTAAGAAATGGAAAAGCACTGAGAGGATTTTTGAAGGCCTAGAGCAGTAGTTCTCAGATTTTACCATACATCAGAGTCACCCAGACAGCCTGTTAAGCCACAGACTGCCGGGCCTCACCCTCAGAGCTTCTGTTTCAGAAAGTCTGGGGTGGAGGGGCTGAGAATTTAAATTTCTTACAAGTCCCAGGGATGCTGCTGCAGGACTCAAATCCTAGGTCTAATCCTGCTAGCTTGACCTGTCTGAACTCCAGTGACCCTCTGTCCAACGAGGGTGTCGTAGGCAGCTCCTGAGATGGTCCCCAGTGAGTTCTGCCTTTCATAGTCATCGCAAAATCCCCTCCACGCGAGTGTGGCTGGATTGCGTCACCGGCTTCTAACAGACTATAGCAGAAGTGGTAAGATAAAGTGTAATAAAAGGACCATGGCTTCCATCTTGAGCCTTTTCTCCCCTTCTCTCATTCTCTCTCTCATCCTTCACTCTGGGAATTCCCAGTGGCCATGCTGTGAGCAGCCCTATGGAGAGGAGACTGACACCTCCAGCCAGCAGCCAGGGCACTCGAGGGCTGCCCCCTGTCGTGTGAGTGAGCTGGGCAGTGGACCTGCCTCCTGTCAAGTCTTGGGATGACCAGAGTCCCACTCAACACTTCAACAACAGTCTCATGAGCAGTCCTGAGCCAGAACCACCTAGCTGAGCATCTCCCAGATTCCTGACCCACAGAAACTGTGATATATTAATGATAAATGTCTCTTCTTGGAAGCTGTAATTTGTTACAGAGCAGGAAATAACAAGACAGCACGGGTAGCAATGAGTGTCTGAGCCACATAGACTGTAGGGTTGATGTGAGGACTCTCTAGGCCAACGAGGCAGAGCTCTTAGCTTAGAGAGTGGCACATGGTTAAGTACTTACCAATGTCACTAATTGTAATTATAATAAAGACTATCACTTTCCTCAGGTGCCCCAAAAGGAGTAGTTTGGCTGGTTCTGTTGTAAGCAGGTAGTCAGCTACAGGGAGAGAAACTCAAGTTTGGAAAATGGTTAATATTCCATTTTTTTATCACTTTGCTGAATTTTCCAACATCCTTGTATACTGAAGATTTTGACTTTGGAAATTTCTTAAGAAATGGAAAAGCACTGAGAGGATTTTTGAAGGCCTAGAGCAGTAGTTCT
Organism: Tragulus kanchil; assembly: GCA_022376925.1. Lineage (NCBI taxonomy): Eukaryota > Metazoa > Chordata > Mammalia > Artiodactyla > Tragulidae > Tragulus > Tragulus kanchil. The sequence continues at coordinate 45,422,264 of JAIOJX010000029.1, read as the reverse complement.
CAGATTTTACCATACATCAGAGTCACCCAGACAGCCTGTTAAGCCACAGACTGCCGGGCCTCACCCTCAGAGCTTCTGTTTCAGAAAGTCTGGGGTGGAGGGGCTGAGAATTTAAATTTCTTACAAGTCCCAGGGATGCTGCTGCAGGACTCAAATCCTAGGTCTAATCCTGCTAGCTTGACCTGTCTGAACTCCAGTGACCCTCTGTCCAACGAGGGTGTCGTAGGCAGCTCCTGAGATGGTCCCCAGTGAGTTCTGCCTTTCATAGTCATCGCAAAATCCCCTCCACGCGAGTGTGGCTGGATTGCGTCACCGGCTTCTAACAGACTATAGCAGAAGTGGTAAGATAAAGTGTAATAAAAGGACCATGGCTTCCATCTTGAGCCTTTTCTCCCCTTCTCTCATTCTCTCTCTCATCCTTCACTCTGGGGGAATTCCCAGTGGCCATGCTGTGAGCAGCCCTATGGAGAGGAGACTGACACCTCCAGCCAGCAGCCAGGGCACTCGAGGGCTGCCCCCTGTCGTGTGAGTGAGCTGGGCAGTGGACCTGCCTCCTGTCAAGTCTTGGGATGACCAGAGTCCCACTCAACACTTCAACAACAGTCTCATGAGCAGTCCTGAGCCAGAACCACCTAGCTGAGCATCTCCCAGATTCCTGACCCACAGAAACTGTGATATATTAATGATAAATGTCTCTTCTTGGAAGCTGTAATTTGTTACAGAGCAGGAAATAACAAGACAGCACGGGTAGCAATGAGTGTCTGAGCCACATAGACTGTAGGGTTGATGTGAGGACTCTCTAGGCCAACGTAGGCAGAGCTCTTAGCTTAGAGAGTGGCACATGGTTAAGTACTTACCAATGTCACTAATTGTAATTATAATAAAGACTATCACTTTCCTCAGGTGCCCCAAAAGGAGTAGTTTGGCTGGTTCTGTTGTAAGCAGGTAGTCAGCTACAGGGAGAGAAACTCAAGGACATCTGGATTCGTTTCCTGCCACAAACCTACTGGCTTCAAACAACACAGATCTCGCCTTACCATTTGGGAAGTTAGAAATCCAGTGTGAAAGTGCTAGTTGCTCAGTCATGTCCAATTCTTTGTGACCCCGTGGACTGTAGCCCACCAGGCTCCTCTGTCCATGGAATTTTCTAGGCAAGAAACCAGAGTGGGTAGCCATTCCCTTCTCCAGGGGATCTTCCTGACCCAGGGATGGAACCTGGCTTTCCTCCATTGCAGGCAGATTCTTTACTGTCTGAGCCACAGTGAAGCCCCAGAAGTCCAAAATGGGTCATAAAAGACCAAAATCGAGGTGACGGCAGAGCTGTGTTCCTCTGGAGGCTGGAGAGAACTCTTCTTTGCCTCCTCCATCGTCTGGAGGCTGCCCACATTCCCTGGCTCATGGTAGCATCACTCCACACCCTGCTTATAACATCCCACCTCTTTCCCCGACTCCTGCCTCTCTTAGAAGAATGCTTGTGATTTCATTGGGCCCATGGGGATAATCCAGGCTAACTTTTGTAACTCAGGATCCTTAATGTAACCACACCTGCCAAGTCCCTTTGGCCAGGTAGGGGAACATGTTCACAGAACCCAGAGGTCAGGACAAGGACATCTTGGAGGGCCATGATTTGGCCTACCACAGTGGGGCTCCCCCTTGTTCTCTTCTCCAGGCAAAGCAACCCCAGTCCCCTCAGCTGTTCCTCCACCAAGGACCTCTCTTCCGCCTCCTCTCCACACCCTCCACGTCCCTGTCACCTGATTCTTTAAAAATCAGGTTGAGATGGAAAATCCTGACACTATATTCCTACAAGACTGAATTTAATAAGTGAAGACTCTGGTTCTCACACATTTCACAACACTTCAGGAAAACAAACAACATCCCCTCCCCTCCCTGCTAACACTGTTATCAGCATGAAAATTCCTGCTTCCTATTCGAGCTGCGGCAAAGTTGCTCACATGAGAAAAGGTGAATTATTCAGTGCGGTGTTTAGCCCACATTTAATATTTGATCAATTAGCATTCTTTGATCCATGTCCTAACAGTGGGATGTCCCTGGCTCTGTGGCTGGATGAGCTAGGCTTGCTGTTTCCACAGGAGGGAGGGTGTACAAGGGGGAAAGAGGCTCCCACACATGACCCGCATGTAAAACACAAGCAACTTAAGCCCTCACTGGAGAGAAGGGGAGGTCAAGGTAAAGTTGGGAGGAGGGTGGGCAGAAGTTCACAGATGGGCAGAGGGGTCCCCAGCTAGGGAACCCCCCAACCTGGCCCAGATGAGGGCCCCTGGGGCTCCCATGTGCCTGATGATCTTGCATCACTGGCACCACGCTTGGCCTCAGGCAGCACTATGCCTGACCTGGTGGCTGGAACGGTAAAGAATCCACCTGCAGTGCAGGAGACTTGAGTTCGATCCCCAGGTTGGGAAGATCCCCTGGAGGAGGGCACGGCAACCCACTCCAGTATTCTTGCCTGGAGAATCCCATGGACAGAGGAGCCTGGAGGGCTGCAGTCCATGGGGCTGCAAAGAGCTGGACACGACTGAGGGGCTGACACACTAACACGCCTGATCTATAACATTATGACCAGCATAAGATCGAAGGAACAAGGGACTCACACCTAGGGGATTCCGTGTAGCCTCCACTTTCAGATCCGTGTGGATTTCAACTCGGGAACAGGCCTTGCCCTCTGCAACCTGCCACGCAGGGACTACGGAGGGGCTTAAGATGGTTACTCTCAAAAGAGAGTTACTTTATCACCCTCACATGAATCGCCTCCTGCTTTGCCAGTCTGTCACTTGCATGAACTGGAATCTTGAATTTTTGCTTTCTGAAACAGGACTACGGCGAAAAGAGGAATGGCTTCCTGAGTCTTTAGGGAGAAGCCTGGGTGTGGCACAGACACAGACAGACACATGCGCGCACACATATAGACATACACACATGTACACACATACACACGCATACACACACATGCACACTTCAGGAGTCTCTCCAGCCACGCACAGCCCCGTCTCGGGAGCTAAGAGCAGGTAATGGGCCACTGTCAGCCTCTCGCTCACGCTCGCCCAGCTTCAGCGCAAGGCTTCCGGACGGGGTGGGGGAGTGGGCTTGTGACCTTGGGGGTGAATTATTCAGTGCGGTGTTTAGCCCACATTTAATATTTGATCAATTAGCATTCTTTGATCCATGTCCTAACAGTGGGATGTCCCTGGCTCTGTGGCTGGATGAGCTAGGCTTGCTGTTTCCACAGGAGGGAGGGTGTACAAGGGGGAAAGAGGCTCCCACACATGACCCGCATGTAAAACACAAGCAACTTAAGCCCTCACTGGAGAGAGGGGGGGGTCAAGGTAAAGTTGGGAGGAGGGTGGGCAGAAGTTCACAGATGGGCAGAGGGGTCCCCAGCTAGGGAACCCCCCAACCTGGCCCAGATGAGGGCCCCTGGGGCTCCCATGTGCCTGATGATCTTGCATCACTGGCACCACGCTTGGCCTCAGGCAGCACTATGCCTGACCTGGTGGCTGGAACGGTAAAGAATCCACCTGCAGTGCAGGAGACTTGAGTTCGATCCCCAGGTTGGGAAGATCCCCTGGAGGAGGGCACGGCAACCCACTCCAGTATTCTTGCCTGGAGAATCCCATGGACAGAGGAGCCTGGAGGGCTGCAGTCCATGGGGCTGCAAAGAGCTGGACACGACTGAGGGGCTGACACACTAACACGCCTGATCTATAACATTATGACCAGCATAAGATCGAAGGAACAAGGGACTCACACCTAGGGGATTCCGTGTAGCCTCCACTTTCAGATCCGTGTGGATTTCAACTCGGGAACAGGCCTTGCCCTCTGCAACCTGCCACGCAGGGACTACGGAGGGGCTTAAGATGGTTACTCTCAAAAGAGAGTTACTTTATCACCCTCACATGAATCGCCTCCTGCTTTGCCAGTCTGTCACTTGCATGAACTGGAATCTTGAATTTTTGCTTTCTGAAACAGGACTACGGCGAAAAGAGGAATGGCTTCCTGAGTCTTTAGGGAGAAGCCTGGGTGTGGCACAGACACAGACAGACACATGCGCGCACACATATAGACATACACACATGTACACACATACACACGCATACACACACATGCACACTTCAGGAGTCTCTCCAGCCACGCACAGCCCCGTCTCGGGAGCTAAGAGCAGGTAATGGGCCACTGTCAGCCTCTCGCTCACGCTCGCCCAGCTTCAGCGCAAGGCTTCCGGACGGGGTGGGGGAGTGGGGGGCTTGTGACCAGATGTGGGCACCAGCCACAGTGTAGTCACCTCTTCCTCCCGTCACATATGAACAATGCTACAAGCCAGATGTGCTGTTTAACCCACGACAAGCGGCAGCCGTGTGTCAGAACGAGACTTTAAGTTTCTGCACCTCTCCCCCTGTGAAGTGATTCTGTGTATCCGTTTTCTTGTCCCAAACTCTGAAAGAATGGAAGCTTTTATTGGTTGGGTATTATTAAACACCATCATCAACCACCTCCTGCATCCGTCATTGATTGAGATAAATGACACTATTCTTTAAAAAAAAAAAATCCACATTTAATGAAGTTTCTTTCGTGCCACAATCTCAGCAGTGAGATAAATGAGAAACAATTTCTTGGTATCCATTATTTTAAATTACAGATATCAACCCTGATGCTGTTTTCAAGGTTTATTGAATTTTCATAGGCTATCATCAGCTTCTACATTCTACACATGTAATAGAAACCTGAACTCAGAGAGGTTTTATGGCCTCTTTTTAAACCCTAGGTGAGAATGGGCCCCATTCTCCAGCCTCCCCCGAAACCTTCTAGAATGTTCCAGGCTCTCTGGGCCAGTCCAAGGGAGGGAGAAGAGGAATGCAGCAGGAGGGAGGTAAGAGAAGAAGCAGAAGGTGGTGGGAGCCAGCAAGAAGGGCTCTGGGTGTGTGTCTGTTCCCCTCTGCCAAATGGGCACCCCATGCCTGGCACACAAGCCAGCTCCTCTCTTCAGTCTTCCCACAGCCAAGGGGCCAGGGCTGGGCCGGCATCATATCTTGGTTCCCAGCTTCCCAGCTCACTTCTCCTGGGCTCCTGCTTCCCCTTTCTGACAATAAATCCCATAGACAAGCAGCGCTTGACTGCAGCCTGGGTAAACACTTAGCAAGAAGGCCACGCGATGCAATCACCCTCTCACAGGAATCACCCCCCAACCCCACTCCCAGGCAGGCCCCTCCAGACTCATGTGACCCTTCCACTGCTGCCCCAGCTGACCAGGCACATCCCAAGCATTCTGCACTCTGACCCCAGGGCTCCTTGGCAGGCCATCAGAAGCTTCTGGGTCACCAAAGAAAGTGATTACAAAAGTTATCACTATCCCCCTAACGAAGGGCTTTCCTTGTACCCCAGCTGATAAAGAATCTGCCTGCAATGCAGGTGACCCCAGTTCAATTCCTGGCTCAGGAAGATCCCCTGGAGAAGGGATAAGAATACCCACTCCAGTATTCCTGGACTCCCCCGGTGTTCAGACAGTAAAGAACCCACCTGCAACGTAGGAGGACCTGGGTTCCATCCCAGGTTGGGAAGACCCCCTGGAGAAGGGAAAGCCTAACTACTCCAGTATTCCTGCCTGGAGAATTCCATGACCCATCCAGGGGTCACAAAGAGTCGGACATAAATGAGCAACTAACACCCGTCACTAAAGCCCAGGGGGGTTAGGCTGACTCACTGGGCCACACAGCAGGAACACCGACCACTTCCACGGACTGAACTTCAAATCAGCGGAAGGAGGCTGAGAAGCTCCAGGCCCACCTGCTGTGAAGCAAGCTCTGTTCACACTATCTGAAGACTCCAAGCTGCCACAGACTTCAGAGGCCTTTGGTGTAAGTGAGTGAGTGAGTGTCTCTCTTTATGAGCCTATGTGTGTACACACCTGCGGATGTGCTCTCTCCTTTAACGGGCATTTGTTGAGCACCCAGGGTGTGTCAGACACTAAGGCAAGCCAGTGGGGTCAGCAAGGAACACAGGCAGTGCCAGCCCCACAAAGCTGATAATCTGGGAAAAGTGGACAAAGCAAGCCAATTAGCAAGACGAGTGCAGAAGAGCTAACAGTCACCCTTGGTGCTTGAGGAGGGGCTGTTTCTGGAGGTATGGGCAGTGTTTAAAGAGGATGTAGTTGCTGGTCGGAATGTAAATCGGTACAGCCTCTATGGAAGACAGTATGGAGATTCCTTAAAAAACTAAAAATAGAAGTACCATATGACCCAGAAATCCCACTCTTAGGCTTATACCCTGATGAAATCAAAACTGAAAGAAGCACCTGTACCCCAATGTTCATTGCAGCCCCATGACCAGGCACATCCCAAGCATTCTGCACTCTGACCCCAGGGCTCCTTGGCAGGCCATCAGAAGCTTCTGGGTCACCAAAGAAAGTGATTACAAAAGTTATCACTATCCCCCTAACGAAGGGCTTTCCTTGTACCCCAGCTGATAAAGAATCTGCCTGCAATGCAGGTGACCCCAGTTCAATTCCTGGCTCAGGAAGATCCCCTGGAGAAGGGATAAGAATACCCACTCCAGTATTCCTGGACTCCCCCGGTGTTCAGACAGTAAAGAACCCACCTGCAACGTAGGAGGACCTGGGTTCCATCCCAGGTTGGGAAGACCCCCTGGAGAAGGGAAAGCCTAACTACTCCAGTATTCCTGCCTGGAGAATTCCATGACCCATCCAGGGGTCACAAAGAGTCGGACATAAATGAGCAACTAACACCCGTCACTAAAGCCCAGGGGGGTTAGGCTGACTCACTGGGCCACACAGCAGGAACACCGACCACTTCCACGGACTGAACTTCAAATCAGCGGAAGGAGGCTGAGAAGCTCCAGGCCCACCTGCTGTGAAGCAAGCTCTGTTCACACTATCTGAAGACTCCAAGCTGCCACAGACTTCAGAGGCCTTTGGTGTAAGTGAGTGAGTGAGTGTCTCTCTTTATGAGCCTATGTGTGTACACACCTGCGGATGTGCTCTCTCCTTTAACGGGCATTTGTTGAGCACCCAGGGTGTGTCAGACACTAAGGCAAGCCAGTGGGGTCAGCAAGGAACACAGGCAGTGCCAGCCCCACAAAGCTGATAATCTGGGAAAAGTGGACAAAGCAAGCCAATTAGCAAGACGAGTGCAGAAGAGCTAACAGTCACCCTTGGTGCTTGAGGAGGGGCTGTTTCTGGAGGTATGGGCAGTGTTTAAAGAGGATGTAGTTGCTGGTCGGAATGTAAATCGGTACAGCCTCTATGGAAGACAGTATGGAGATTCCTTAAAAAACTAAAAATAGAAGTACCATATGACCCAGAAATCCCACTCTTAGGCTTATACCCTGATGAAATCAAAACTGAAAGAAGCACCTGTACCCCAATGTTCATTGCAGCTCTCTATACCATAGCTAGAACATGGAAGCAACCTAGATGCCCATCGACGAATGAATGGATACAGAAGCTCTGGTACGTATATACAATGGAATACTACACAGCTGTAAAAAGAAATGCAGAAGAATCAGCCTTCATGAGGTGGCTGGATCTAGAACCTACCATAAAAAGTGAAGCAAGTCAAAAAGAGAAAGACAAGTACAGTATACTAACACATATACATGGAATCTAGTAAGAGGGTAATGGTAACACACACAGTGAAGCGATGGAAAAACAGACATAGAGAACAGACATATGGACATTGTGGGGAATGAACAGTGGGTAGGAGGCATAGAGGGAGTAACATGGAAATCCATACTACCATATGCGGAAAAGATAGCTATTGTCATTGTCCTGTGGGAATAGGAGATCCTGCAGGGGCGGGGTGCGATGGCCTGGAAGGGTGGGATTGTGGGAACTGGGAGGGGGAGGGTGCTGGGGATATGCACGTGACTGATCTGGGAACATACATGTCTGTGAACAACAAAACTCTGTAAAAAAACTTTTTTAATAAAATTAATAAAATTAAAAAAAAAAAAAAAAAGAGGATGCAGGAACGCCCTCTAGACCTGCAGGGCCGAAAGGAAAGGAAGTCACTGGAGAGCTGAGAGGGCATGCGTGTGGAGAGGACCACCTGATGGCGACTGAGCCCTTCAGCAAAGGGCCACAGCCAGCCCATAGAGATGAGGCGGGGGAAAGGCCAAGAAGACTAAACACACCAAGCCCCCTCTCCTCTTTCCCTCCCACCTCCTGCCTGGACCCCAGTGAACAAACTCAACAGGAAGCCAGAGGCGAGGGAGGCCACTGGTGGGGGCACATGCAGGTCAGCTCCTGGCCTCAAGGCGCGAGGGCCAAGACTGTCCGAGGGCCGAGTGGATGGGACGTAGCCTTTGGCTGTGTACAGACCGATGGTCACTCGTGCTCAGGAGGAAGCCTGGAGTCCATTCAGCACCAAGGTGAGTGGGTGAGAGGGTTGGGAAGTCTTTCCGAAGAGTGACATTTTTCAGGAGAAAGGATGAGCAGGGGGGCACTCAGGCCCTGAGAGGCTGGTGTGTGGTGTGTGAGGAAGCCTAGGGTGGGAGACGAGGCTGGCCAGCCGGGCGGCCAGCCCCCGAAAGGCCCAGGAGAATGTGGTCAGAGTTTGGACGTCATTCTAAAGGTGATTATAGTCACTGACTCTGTAATTTTAGTACAGTGAGTGTAAAAGGGTAACACCTACAAAGATTGAATGGAATAGGCGACCAATCAGAAGCTGAGAAGCAGATGGCAGACGACTACTGGGCAGAGCAGAACAGAGAAAACCAAGACCAAGCCAGAAGCGATAGATCCTCCACCTGTCAGGGCCCTGGGTGCCTCTGAGAGCAGGCCCACAGGGACCCTCAGTGCACAGACAGCCTGCACATCTATGCAAGAAGTGTGTAGACCCCCAGTGCCCTCCCTGCCTGGCACAGCTGCAGCCCTGAACACATGCAGAAGGCCGGGGCTTGTTCTCTGGAGAGGCTGGGCCTGAGGGGCTGAACTCTGGAGCCCCACTGAAAACGCACGAAGCCAAAGTCCCCTACCCAGTGGCACCAAGTCTGCTTCCTTCTCCTGCAGGTCCTGAGAACTCTGGTTACCCAGCTCAGAGGAAAATTACCCCCACGAGAAAAGAGACTTACAGATGTACACAGACAAGGGTCCTCTCTGTGGTGGGTCTGAGTGTTCCCCCCAAATATATGGCTATCCAGAACCTCAGAATGTGATCTCATTTGGAAGTAGGATCCATGCATAAGTAATTAAGGTAAGACTCAAGATGAGACCACACAGTCTGAGAACGGCCCTGAATCCAGCGAGAATGTCCTCCAAAAGACAGAACAGAGACTAAGAAACACGGCCCTGGGCGACCAAGATTGGAATTGTGCTGCCACAGGCCAAGGAACTCCAGAAGCTTCCAGAAGAGGAAAGGGAGCCTGGAGCCTGCGCAGTGAGCAAGACCCTGCAGACCGCACACGGATTTCAGATGCGAGGCCTCCAGCACTCTTCACGGTAACTGGCTAAGGAAAAGGTGATATAGTCACCTGGGGGAGGGTTGGGAAGTCTTTCTGAGTGACATTTTTCAGGAGAAAGGATGAGCAGGGGGGCACTCAGGCCCTGAGAGGCTGGTGTGTGGTGTGTGAGGAAGCCTAGGGTGGGAGACGAGGCTGGCCAGCCGGGCGGCCAGCCCCCGAAAGGCCCAGGAGAATGTGGTCAGAGTTTGGACGTCATTCTAAAGGTGATTATAGTCACTGACTCTGTAATTTTAGTACAGTGAGTGTAAAAGGGTAACACCTACAAAGATTGAATGGAATAGGCGACCAATCAGAAGCTGAGAAGCAGATGGCAGACGACTACTGGGCAGAGCAGAACAGAGAAAACCAAGACCAAGCCAGAAGCGATAGATCCTCCACCTGTCAGGGCCCTGGGTGCCTCTGAGAGCAGGCCCACAGGGACCCTCAGTGCACAGACAGCCTGCACATCTATGCAAGAAGTGTGTAGACCCCCAGTGCCCTCCCTGCCTGGCACAGCTGCAGCCCTGAACACATGCAGAAGGCCGGGGCTTGTTCTCTGGAGAGGCTGGGCCTGAGGGGCTGAACTCTGGAGCCCCACTGAAAACGCACGAAGCCAAAGTCCCCCTACCCAGTGGCACAAAGTCTGCTTCCTTCTCCTGCAGGTCCTGAGAACTCTGGTTACCCAGCTCAGAGGAAAATTACCCCCACGAGAAAAGAGACTTACAGATGTACACAGACAAGGGTCCTCTCTGTGGTGGGTCTGAGTGTTCCCCCCAAATATATGGCTATCCAGAACCTCAGAATGTGATCTCATTTGGAAGTAGGATCCATGCATAAGTAATTAAGGTAAGACTCAAGATGAGACCACACAGTCTGAGAACGGCCCTGAATCCAGCGAGAATGTCCTCCAAAAGACAGAACAGAGACTAAGAAACACGGCCCTGGGCGACCAAGATTGGAATTGTGCTGCCACAGGCCAAGGAACTCCAGAAGCTTCCAGAAGAGGAAAGGGAGCCTGGAGCCTGCGCAGTGAGCAAGACCCTGCAGACCGCACACGGATTTCAGATGCGAGGCCTCCAGCACTCTTCACGGTAACTGGCTACAGCCTCCTTAAGAAACCAATTTAATTCACCCTCAGAGAAGTCAACTGTTGGGCAACACACACACACACACACACGCACACTTCATCCCGCTGTTCAGTGCCTCACTCTTAAGTATGTGCAGGGCTTCTAGGCAGGGGGCTTTAATGTCACTGGCCTCCTCCCAGACCACCAGGAACCTCTGACCCTTTCCCAGGGGAGCAGAGCACAGCGTACCCCTTGCTCAGCTGCTGCCAGGGCTCTGCCCCTCCGCCCCTCTCCCCAGGAAACAGAGAGAGCCTGAGCGCTCAGAGCAGCAGAGATCCATTCTCCCTGCCTCCCTCCTTCCCCCTGTAGCCAGATCAAAGTCCAGCTGATCACGGCAGCCCACCCAGTGGGTGGCAGCCCACCCTGGCATGTGGCCCAGAGCACAGCTCCCCACAACCCTGAGCGCACCCTGGCAGGTGCTGTCGAGGCCCAGAGAGACAGAAGGGCCTGCAAACGTTATAACACATTAAGTTCAATTAACCATTCATTGAGTCAGCAAGCATTTGTTGAGCTGGTACTGTTTGTCAGGTCTCAAACTAGACTATGATGATACAGAGATAAAGAGAAGAAAATAGGCACCCTCAAAGAGCCCAGGGTCACCCCAGAGAAAAGAACACCGGGAGGCAGCAGGCACAGCCCTCCAGAGAACTAGCATGTATCCTTCAAGCGCTGGAGCTTTGTGCCAGGGCCCCCGCCCAGCCCCGTCTCCTGCACAGCAGTCCTGCCAGCGCTGTCAGCCCCAAACTGTCAGAAGGCATCCTCTCCCACCGCATCCGTCCACACCCCAAATACCATCTCAGGCCAGGACCCTGGAGCCACAGAGATAAAAACAAACGACAGTCCCATCCTCAAGGGACCCAGCTGTGGTGAAGGGGAAGGAGGGGTGCAATAGCCTGGTGCGTGGATGACTGGCTGAGCTCTAGGTCCAAAATAACCAGGGCCCCTCCATGCTGGAGAGCCAGAGAGACTCCCTGACACAGGGCTTGATGACACGGAAGGGTTCTGAAGGCAGAGGGAAGGCCTGGGCTCTGTGAGAGCTGGGCAGCCGCCTGGGGGTGAGCGGGAGAAGAGTGAAGCGGGCAGGGCCTGAGCAGAAGGGCCCTGAGTGCCCCACGGGGAGCCTGACCCTGTCACTCGGGCGAAGCTCACTGCTGCCGGTTCTATTCTCTCTGCCTGCTGCCAATGACGGTCTGTTGCTCTCTTCTCTTTGCAAACTCTCTTGCTCCTTCGGAGCTCCTCACATGTTCCTTTGCATAGTACAAGGGGGTTGTTTTCCTTTGTTCTCTCCCTGAACAGATCATCCGATCTCGGGTACTCTTCTGACTGCAGCTCCACGAGGAAAAGTACTGACGCTGGCATTAAAGAGGCTCGGGGTGCTCAGTTTGTACCTGTGAGCAAAGAACGGAGCCCTCCCTGCCATGCCCCTCGAAACATCTCAGATGGCACACCGGTGGGGGTGGGCAGGGGCATCTTCTGTGGCGCAGACTCTGGAGGGTTTTCGGAACCTGAGGACTCTCACACAGATGCAGTCCCGTAAGAGAAGGTGACACCTCAGCATGTGGGCTGCCTGGGCCTGCAGGCAGCTGGATCCAGGGCTCCCCCAGAGAACACGAGCTCCCGTCCCAACGGAGGGGCCGCGATGGGCCCTAGAGCAGCCCCTGGCCCTGCCAGGAGATGGACACGAGAGCCCCATGTACTGCTGCTCCTTCCATAACTGGGGCTGACGTCTCTTTCATCATCTGCTGGGCAAGAGGCCAGCTGGCTTCAAGCTTCAGGCTGGAGCCCCATGTCCGCCAAGTGAGCAGTTCTTGAGCCTCCTCCACTGGCCAGGCGGGGGCAGCCCTGGCCTCCGGGGTCTCTACAGTTCTTCCCTGTGGAGCCACTCCATCTGAGCACAGCCTGCTCAGGTCTCCACGCAGAGAGAGGCGAAGCTTGTGCTCACACCTCGCTCCGGCATCCTAGATCCTTGAGATCTGGCCCCAAAGGCACTGACGGCCTCCCTGGTTGTCCTCCACCCACTTCAGACACCAAGGGCACCCCTGACAGAGCCGTATGTCCACCTCCAAGCCTGCGCCCTGCCACTGCATACAGCCAGGCTGCTTCACCCCTCCCACTTTTCACCCTCCCCAGACACCACTCAACTCCAGCCCCCATGCTCACAAAGACCCCACGACCCCCCACACCCTAGTGCTATGCAGTTCACCAGCCTCAGGATTTGCCATGGCCCTGGCTCTGGGCTGGGCCTGGGGACGCAAAGACCTAGAGAAGAGCCTCCCAACACGGCTGGTAAGCCGCAGCCTCCAACACAATGACTCTACGTCCTCCACTGCACCGCGAGCTCCTCCTGATTAGTGACACGTGGTGACCCTCGAGAAATTCCCACCCTCAGAGAAATGCCTGCGAAACGCAAGAGAAATGGACGTGAAACCTGTCCACAGATGCACTGCCCGCGGCGGCACCACCATCAGGGCTTCACGGACGAGGAACCGCCCTTCGAGAAACAGAGAGGGGCCTCTAGGAGGACAGCCCACACATTCTCTTCCAAGGACAAAGAAAAATTGGAAAAGGGCCTTGGGCTAGGGTGCCCCTGGAGTCTGGCAGCCTGGGATGTCATCAAGCCAGATCTCTCCCTACCCCACCTGGCCCCCTGGCCTACAGACGCCTAATCTCATGCCTGCTTCCAGCCTTGCTAATGCCCGCCCCTTCATGTCTTAGCTCACCCTCTCCTGCGGCCTCCACCAGCTCCCCCAGTGCAGGCAGATCACCCTTCCTCCCTCCTAGCACCGGGCTCTCCAGGACCACAGTCCTGCCCTCAGGTCTGCCTGAGCTCCTTTCTGCCAGAGGCCTCAAGAGGTGGCCCAGGCAGATGGAGCAGAGCTTGCCGGGTCCCTGAGTAACACCTTGCTCAGCCCCGCCTCTCTGGCTATTTCTCCCGGAGCTCCCACACCAGGGGTGCTCCAGGATGGCCAAGGCCCTGAGGTGTGCCAGGCTCCGTGCTGGCTACGGAGACGACAGCAGGAGCCACACCCCCTGCTGCTGGCCAAGGCACAGGACAGAGCCAGAGCCACCCCTACTCTGCCCACTCCAAGGAAGGCAGCACCCCACAGACTGCCGACTCCCCCAGCTGCCCTGACAGGCGGCAGCCTCAACCCCAACCCCAGGCTCCTTCCCAGCTGGGGCTCTGGCAACTGTGTGTGTGCACTTGGTGCCTGTGTTTTCAAAGAATTTCTTTCAACTTTGCAAAATAATGAAGTCTCTAACATAAAAATAGAGAGCCCATCGGCTGCAATCTGCTATTATATTTTACTGGGACCCTCCATTGAACGAGAGTGTAATCTGTGAGATAATATAAGTACTAATAATATTTTCCAGGGAAGCATTTCTCATTGCTACAAACACAAACTGCTATTAAGGGGTATATTTGTTAGCATTGATGAGACATAGATTACCCGACTTCAGCAACTAGATGGGAACAGACTGATTTTTTTACCCTCTAAGCTGCTCAGCCTCTGAAAAAAATTAGCCTAATGTGCTGAGTGTTCTCCACAGTTCTAAGTTAGTCTTAAAAACTCCTCTGTGATTTCGCTCCCATTAAGGACTTTAAATATCTTTATTCTCTTTTAATAGAGCAATTCATCAATGTAGTCCTCTAAAAGGTAAGTAATATAGATAAATTAGACAGGGGGGCATGGTACATAAAGAGGACTACTCCATCGGAATTAACAGATTAATACCATGCCGGGAACTTAGTAGGTACTTAACAAATGGGTATTATTTCAGTTAATTGATTGTAATTCCCTAACATTGATAAAATAAAGCATTTCTATATCATTTTAAAATGTTTTTAAGTAAGAAATGCTCAATCATAATTTTCTGTGGTATAATTCTGACGTCACATAGATCCCGAATCCCTCCTGACAGCTTGCCTCCCAAGAGGGGCATTGCAGACTTTGATAGAGCACCACCTACTGCCCGAGCCCCCCCACCTCTGCTCGCCAGGTCCAAGACCATCTAGAAGCACCACAAGGAAACCATTGCTCAAGCACCCGGAGCTCCCACACCAGGGGTGCTCCAGGATGGCCAAGGCCCTGAGGTGTGCCAGGCTCCGTGCTGGCTACGGAGACGACAGCAGGAGCCACACCCCCTGCTGCTGGCCAAGGCACAGGACAGAGCCAGAGCCACCCCTACTCTGCCCACTCCAAGGAAGGCAGCACCCCACAGACTGCCGACTCCCCCAGCTGCCCTGACAGGCGGCAGCCTCAACCCCAACCCCAGGCCCCTTTCCCCAGCTGGGGCTCTGGCAACTGTGTGTGTGCCCTTGGTGCCTGTGTTTTCAAAGAATTTCTTTCAACTTTGCAAAATAATGAAGTCTCTAACATAAAAATAGAGAGCCCATCGGCTGCAATCTGCTATTATATTTTACTGGGACCCTCCATTGAACGAGAGTGTAATCTGTGAGATAATATAAGTACTAATAATATTTTCCGGGGAAGCATTTCTCATTGCTACAAACACAAACTGCTATTAAGGGGTATATTTGTTAGCATTGATGAGACATAGATTACCCGACTTCAGCAACTAGATGGGAACAGACTGATTTTTTTACCCTCTAAGCTGCTCAGCCTCTGAAAAAAATTAGCCTAATGTGCTGAGTGTTCTCCACAGTTCTAAGTTAGTCTTAAAAACTCCTCTGTGATTTCGCTCCCATTAAGGACTTTAAATATCTTTATTCTCTTTTAATAGAGCAATTCATCAATGTAGTCCTCTAAAAGGTAAGTAATATAGATAAATTAGACAGGGGGGCATGGTACATAAAGAGGACTACTCCATCGGAATTAACAGATTAATACCATGCCGGGAACTTAGTAGGTACTTAACAAATGGGTATTATTTCAGTTAATTGATTGTAATTCCCTAACATTGATAAAATAAAGCATTTCTATATCATTTTAAAATGTTTTTAAGTAAGAAATGCTCAATCATAATTTTCTGTGGTATAATTCTGACGTCACATAGATCCCGAATCCCTCCTGACAGCTTGCCTCCCAAGAGGGGCATTGCAGACTTTGATAGAGCACCACCTACTGCCCGAGCCCCCCCACCTCTGCTCGCCAGGTCCAAGACCATCTAGAAGCACCACAAGGAAACCAGAAAATGATACATTTCGTCCTCAAGCACTCAGCCAGTCCTCTCAGAACCCCCACCGTGTGCGTGGTAGGCCCCGGGGAAATAGACAAGCTAGGACATATCCTGCTCTGAGGTGTTCCATAGAGGCAGGGCTAAACCGAGTTGACACCCACCTCAGGGAAGGTCACAGGAGAGAAGCCACGCCAGTTGAGCAATCCCCCTCCCCACTAAAAAAAAAAAAAAAAAAGAGCCCTTCCAAAATAAGGTCATTTTCCTTTCTCAACCTGGACACCTCCACACACACACTTAGCATGGCTACCTCGTCTCCCGTGGTCCTGCCCTCTCCCAGGAGGGTAGTAGAAAGGGCTGGTCACCCAGGACATGGGCACTGGCAATTAATGCAGCACAGGTGTAGGAAAACTCACAGGAGCAAACAAAAGCTTCAGCGGGCTCTCAACTCAGGGCTACACTCTCTACGGCAAACAGGTTGTATTCCCCTGTCTGCGGAGATGCAATTAATTATTGATCGTTGTGCAAAATGGGCATTGATAAATCAATACAGAGCTGATGCCCCAGATAAACAGCGCACATCATCAGGAGGCACGGCATGTGTAAATGATTCGATACAGATTGATATCAAGGGAAATTCTGTCTCAATATGGCCGAAAAAGCCAAGCACCGTCAGGATGTGCAGTAGCAGCTTTTGCGCTGTTGTATTACTGTTCTCTCATTCAATCCACAAGCAGAGATGGGGCACTTTTCCAACCCTCTGGCTGTGCACTGGGCCTGGAGGACACAGCAGCGATTGACCCCCCTCCCCGACACCCTCCCAGGACTAGGGCAGAGCTCATGGGATATTCTTCCCTGCCTTCGGGGGGACAGGAGATCTCAGCCATGATGGGCCTCGGCTGAGTATCTCCTGTGGGCCAGTCCCTGAGACGGGCATGTGGTGTACTTCCCCTTAAATTCATAACAGTCACCCCAGGCGGGAGTTCCTGGCTTGGTTTTATAATTGAGAAAACAGGCTTAGAGAGTTTGAGTGGTCACAAAGCTAGTAAGGGGCAGAAAGGGCATTTGAACCCAGGGTGGCCCATTCTGAACTCTAGACTCTTCTCTTACCTGGCTTGTGCAACCAGTATCTGGAATCTGATTCAGATCAAGCTGTTTGTACAACACAGGCCATCCTCCCACCCTGGCCGGCTACCCGCACCGGCCACATGCGAACGGGGACTTCCAGAAGCAACCTTCCGGACCTTGGATGCTCAGATCGAGGCCATGCCTTCTAGCAAGCAGTGGACTGGGAATGTCCCCAACACTGCCGGGTGTCTTCCCCATATCATTAACCCCAGCTCCCTGGCTAAAAGAACCCAGAGCTGTCCAGACACCCCTGCAGTGTGCAAAGGCCGCGCCATCGGAGCCCCACCACGGGTTGCTAATCTGAATTAATTTAAACCAATTAGAGTTATTTCATTCCTTCTGCAAATGACTGGCTTAGGAAGAAGCACATCACAGAATTCTGCCCAAGGAGAACTTGTTCCAGAGAACAAGTCCGCTGGAGAACCTTCTGGGAATGGCTGCTTAGCCTTTAACCAGACTCACGAGGGCCATTGTTCACCTCTCATATTGGAACAATCCAAAGGCTGAGAAGATACCCTTTGAGTTGTAGGGAATCCCACCCTTCCTACAGCGCTGATGGAACTCCGGGAAGGGCAACTGCAACCTGTCAAGGTCGCAAACACATACCTCTTTTGCCTCAGCAATTCTACTTCTGGGAATTTATCTTCTAGGAAAATGAACAGATTTTCAGAATTTATTATAACAGCAAATATGGGAAACAACCTAAATATCTATCAAAAGATGACTGCTCAAACAAATTAGGTTACATGCATATAATGCAATAAAAAAGTAGCTATAAACCAATGTTAAGGATGTGCTTTATGTACCAAAATATTCTGCTAGGTTAAAAAAAAAGAAAAAGAGCAGTGTCAAAAAATGCTTAGCGTATACTCTTACTTTGGAAAAGTGAGAGTGAGGTAGATAAAATATATGTTCATACTTGCTCGTAATATGCCTAATTACACAAAAAGATTCTGAATGAATGAAACCAAGTGGGACCCTGTGGGTTCCTGGGGAGGGAAGCCTTTCTGTGATCCCTGTTTATTATTTACAGGGAACAGGCTCCAGTCTCCCTGACCTTCTCTGAGTTCCAAATGACAGATTTGAACAGTTGCTAATCCGGGAAGGGAGGGGACCCAGAGACAGGAAGGAGCAGCCAAGAAACAATAGTACAGCCCGGGGGGCAGGGTGCTGGTATCTTTGAGCTCTTTATAGAACTAAAACCCCCAAGAAATGGAAGATGTCCACTTTCTTCATTCCAGACAATGAGGCCAGATTCTTCATACCTGCTGCTGCTGCTGTTGAGCCATTACTCTTCGTAGCCCAATGGACTATAGCCCGCTAGGCTTCTCTGTCCATGGGATCCTCCAGGCAAGAATACTGGAGTGGGTTTCCATTTCCTTCTCCAGGGGATCGTCCTGATCCAGGGATCAAACCTGGGTCTCCAGCATTAGCAGACAAGGTCCTGACCACTAAGCCAGCTGGGAAGCCCCAGTACCTGAGACCAGATGAAAGGAACCAGAGAAACTTCATCAAAAGACTGCCTGAGACCAGATGAAAGACAGCAGCCCCCGCACACATTTGATTACCTGATATGAAGAACCAACTTATCGGAAAAGACCCTGATTCTGGGAAAGACTGAGGACAAGAGGAGAAGGGGGCAGCAGAGCATGAGGTGGATAGATTACATCACTGACTCAATGGACATGAGTTCAAGCAAACTCAGGGAGTTAGTGAAGGACAGAGAAGCCTGGCGTGCTATAGTCCATGGGGTCGCAAAGAGTCCAACATGACCTAGTGACTGAACAACAACAATCCTTGAGCCATTGCTAAAAAGTTCCTCCCCAAATCCTCCTGGGTTGGGGCACAGAGTTTTCAAGAGTAGGAACCTCTGTGGCCTCCGTTGCCTGGCAAAGCAATACATCTATTCTTTTCTACTTCACCCAGAACTCTGTCTCTGAGCTTTGATTTGACGCCGGTCAGTGCACAGAAGCCACGTTTTCAGCATCACGAATCAATAAGAAAGTCCGATTAGTGAGGAGAAAGGATAGGAGTAAGAGGGAGACTTTCATTGCTTACCTTTGAAGTATTTTAGATTGCTAACCTGTGAATATAACACCTATTCAAGCAATTCACTATGGTCTGAATATTTGTGCCCCGCCCCCAAAATTCACATGTTGTAATCCTAAACCCTAAGGTGGTGGTATTAGGATGCGGGGTCTGATTAAGTCATGAGGATAGAGCCCTCATGAATGGGATTAGTGCCCTTATAAAAGAGATTCCAGAGAGATCTGTAGCCCTGTCAGCCCTATGAGGAAACAACAAAAAGACAGTCATCTAATGAAGCAGAAAGCCCTTACCAAACATAGTATCTCCCAAAACCATGATTCGGGGCTTGCCAGCCTTCAGAACTGTGAGGAATAAATGTTTGTTCTTTATAAGACATCCAGCCTGTGCTATTTTGTTATAACCATCTGAACAGACCAAGACACAATTTTACATTTTCAAAGAGAGTAGAACAATGAAGGAATGCTGTCTTTTCTGCCTGTGGATACTTGTTTCCAAGGACATGAAGGCTGGGTGTAAGCATAGCAGCCGTCTTGTGACCCTGAAGTGCACTAAACTAACGTGAAGTGGAAAAATGGAAAGACCCTGTGCCCTCAGTGACATTGCTGTGCTCTAAACTAATGGACTGAGGAGCCTGGAAGGCTGCGGTGCCTGGCGCTGCAAAGCGTCAGACACGACTGAGCCCCTGCACAGGTTCCTGGCTGCAGTCATGGAGCCCCACCCCCACCCCAGAGCTTATTATTAGATGAAACAAATGCCTTTACGGTTGACGCTGTTTGGGTTGGGTTTTCTGGCACAGGACAGCAAGCCAGTCAGAAGACAGAGCCCTGCGAAAAGCCATCCTGTGAGAACACACAACACACAGACACCCACGCTTCCATCCTAAGGTAAAAAAATAGGAATTCAGGGTAAACATGGAGGACTAAACATACACTCTGATTTCTGCCACCCACCAAAAGGAAAAAAAAAAAACGATGAAGACCTAAAAAAGTGACAGAAATCCATAAAGACAAAGAAAAGGGAAGATGACAGAAAACAAGTTCTATCCACAACGATCTGGAAGCTGCAAAGCAGATGGGCAATAGCCCACTGGCTTAGCAGATCAGCAAAAGCTGAAACTTAGGCCTACTTTTGGAGGAGCAAGCCCATTCAGAACTCTGAACAGCCCAGGAATTGAGGAAGCACCAAATACTACCTCAGAGGGCAGGGGCATAGGTAGGGCTAAGAACAGGAAGCCTTGTGGAAAGGCCACGTGAGAACAACGAATCCTACCCTACTTCCCAGCAAGACGACCACCCCATCCTCACCATGGAAATACAAGGGAGGCCAACTCTCTGGAGAGTTCGGGTCAAAGAGTTTCTGTATTCAAGGGTAGCAGACACAGCTGAGCATGGGGATGTGGCCCATATGTAAAACAGGTAGAAAAAGGGTAATTCTATAAAACTAAACAGTGAAGATTCATGTCACCTTCTCCCACGGAGCATTTGGAAAGTTCTCACCCAAACCTATACTCCACTTCTGAGCCCTCTAACTGCAGGATCAGGGCAAACAGGAGATCAAAGCATTCCAAAGAAAATAGAAAGATTGCAGGAAACTGAGAAAAGAGAAAAGATCATAATGTTTTCATTTAAAAATCTCAGAAAAAGTAGAAGATACTGCATTTCATAAAGTAAGAACAAAGGAGATATAAAAATGAATGTTCAGAAAATAAGGAAAATAATGGAAATTCTAAATAAGAAAGCAGAGTTTTTTAATCAACAGGATATTTGAAAAATAAAATATAAATTTCCTTTTTAAAAATATTGAAAAAATAGTAGAAAATAAGAAAGATAAGAAAATCCAAGGATTAACCTAAGATGTCCAATAGTCAACTAATAGGAGTTACAAAAAACACCTGGAAAACAGAGAGGATGTAATTATCAAAAAATAATATACTAGATGCTGTTCCAGAACTGAAGGATATGTATTTCTAAAGTTAACAGACCTTCCCAGTATATGCACCATGAATTAAACTAAATTAAATTAAATGTGGAAGAAAGTTTTTTTTCATTTTTAAACCATGCTGAGGAACATCATTATAAAGTGTAGAACAAGAAATAGAGAGAAACCCTAAAAACTTAAGCAAATAAGCAGGTCACATAGAAACCTAAGGATCTGAAAGGCATCTGCTATCTCGACAACAGTGGAAGCTAGAAGACAATAGAACAATGCGTTCAAAATTCTGAGGGAAAATGATTTCCAATTTAGAGTCAGCCATACTATCAATCAAACATGAGGCTAGAACAAAGACATTTTCAGACAAATAAGGTCTCCAAAAACTTACCTCCTCGTTCCCTTCCTCAGGAAGTTCCTAGAGGAAGTTTCTCCCAAAAGAAGGGCAGAATCCAAAGAAGGGGACCCAGTGATCCCAGGATGCAGCGGCTTCACGGGAGAAGGTGCTGGAAAGTTCAGGTGAGAATCTGGGTGCTGTCTTCAGGGAACAGTCCAGACTGCAGCTGGAGGCTAGAAGCTCTTCAGGGCTGTCTGAAAAATAAACAGATAGAACACGTCACTTGATGCTAGGTTTAAAATACTCAGAGATTTGCATTGCTGTCACGGCATTTGGGAAATAATTTGTAATTGGTACACATCAAACAAAACAAAGGAAAAGAAATAAGCAATTATCAACTTCTGAGAAAATTAAAAGTGGTATATACAAGAAACTATAATCATAGTATAGCATGTGGCTCTCTGTAAATAATAGTTATGGTCATAATAATGTAAAATTGAATACTGACTTAACCCAAAAGGAGGATTTAACACTCTCAGGAGAGAGGAAGGGGAGGCTCTTGGGAGGTGGTAGAAGAAGGGGCAAGGCAGAGGAGGGAGCCATGTCAACAATAAAAATTAAAAATCCTTTTCTTGGGCTTCCCCTGGTGGTCCAGTGGGTAAGGACACCGCCTTGCAGTGCAAGGGGCGCCAGTTCGAGCCTTGGCCTGGGAAGATCCCACGTGCCGCGGAGCGGCTGGACTGATGTGTCCAATTACCGAGCCAGAGCTCTGGAGCACATACACCCAGAGCCGGCACTCTGCAACGACAGACGCCACCACAATGGGAGGCCCACAGGAGCCAAAGAACAAAGACGGATGAAAATAGAGAAATGAAAGACCAATAGAAGTGGCCCGCCTGCTCCCCCCCCTACCCAGCCTGACCCCCGCCCAAAATAAATAAATAAATAAATCTTTAAAAAAAAAAATCCTTTTCTTCCACCAAAGACAGTCTGTGGGTCGTATCCAAAAATGGGAGAGGGAGGTGGAAATCCAGTAAAAGCAGTTAAGACTTCGCTAGTGGCTTAGACAGCCAAGAATCTGCCTACAATGCAGGGGACCCAGGTTCCATCCTTGGGTTGGGAAGATCCCTGGAGAAGGGAATGGCAACCTACTTCAGTATTCTTGCCTGCAGAATCTCATGGACAGAGGAGCCTGGCGGGCTACAGCCCATAGGATCACAAGGAATCAGACATGACTGAGTGACTAACGTACACACACACACACAACACACACACACACACACACACACATGCAGTTAAATCAAGCAGTACAGAAATGTGGAAAAAGGACAAGGAATACCAAAAAAATCAAACATTGAAAACAGTTGATTCTTGGGAGCTGGGAACAAGGAACATGGGGCAGGGAACTGCTGTCTTTCATTCTAAACTCAGCAGTTCTATTGGGTTCTGAACGTACAAACACAGAACCTGGATAACAAAAGTTTACAAAGCATAAAAAAAAAAAACAGAAAGTACATGCTGATCTCCAGGCATATGGTCAGGTCTCTGTCACTTCTGGGAAGCTGGGAGAAGTTGAGGACCCAGCACCTGCAAGGGAGCTTACAATCCAGCTGAGACAGAAGACAAGGACAGCAGGTGACAACAGACCATTCCAAGGCCACACCGCCACCACCAGGGCTTGTGAACATCACTGGGCTGCTTGCTGGCGTATGCACATCTGTCTCTAGGCTAGAGATCTAGAAGCTGGGTGCCTAGGACAAAGGTGTGCCAGTTTATATTTAACAGACGCTGCCAACCTGCCCTCCACGAAGGCTGCCCCAACGTGCACAGCCATCGACAGTGAGTCAGTCTCTCACCCTTGCCGAACCTGATGCACAGTTTGCTGAGTAAGGACACCGCCTTGCAGTGCAAGGGGCGCCAGTTCGAGCCTTGGCCTGGGAAGATCCCACGTGCCGCGGAGCGGCTGGACTGATGTGTCCAATTACCGAGCCAGAGCTCTGGAGCACATACACCCAGAGCCGGCACTCTGCAACGACAGACGCCACCACAATGGGAGGCCCACAGGAGCCAAAGAACAAAGACGGATGAAAATAGAGAAATGAAAGACCAATAGAAGTGGCCCGCCTGCTCCCCCCCCTACCCAGCCTGACCCCCGCCCAAAATAAATAAATAAATAAATCTTTAAAAAAAAAAATCCTTTTCTTCCACCAAAGACAGTCTGTGGGTCGTATCCAAAAATGGGAGAGGGAGGTGGAAATCCAGTAAAAGCAGTTAAGACTTCGCTAGTGGCTTAGACAGCCAAGAATCTGCCTACAATGCAGGGGACCCAGGTTCCATCCTTGGGTTGGGAAGATCCCTGGAGAAGGGAATGGCAACCTACTTCAGTATTCTTGCCTGCAGAATCTCATGGACAGAGGAGCCTGGCGGGCTACAGCCCATAGGATCACAAGGAATCAGACATGACTGAGTGACTAACGTACACACACACACACAACACACACACACACACACACATGCAGTTAAATCAAGCAGTACAGAAATGTGGAAAAAGGACAAGGAATACCAAAAAAATCAAACATTGAAAACAGTTGATTCTTGGGAGCTGGGAACAAGGAACATGGGGCAGGGAACTGCTGTCTTTCATTCTAAACTCAGCAGTTCTATTGGGTTCTGAACGTACAAACACAGAACCTGGATAACAAAAGTTTACAAAGCATAAAAAAAAAAAACAGAAAGTACATGCTGATCTCCAGGCATATGGTCAGGTCTCTGTCACTTCTGGGAAGCTGGGAGAAGTTGAGGACCCAGCACCTGCAAGGGAGCTTACAATCCAGCTGAGACAGAAGACAAGGACAGCAGGTGACAACAGACCATTCCAAGGCCACACCGCCACCACCAGGGCTTGTGAACATCACTGGGCTGCTTGCTGGCGTATGCACATCTGTCTCTAGGCTAGAGATCTAGAAGCTGGGTGCCTAGGACAAAGGTGTGCCAGTTTATATTTAACAGACGCTGCCAACCTGCCCTCCACGAAGGCTGCCCCAACGTGCACAGCCATCGACAGTGAGTCAGTCCTCTCTCACCCTTGCCGACACCTGATGATAGCAATCTTCTTACTGTTTGCTGAACTTTCAGGTGAAAAAGCTGTATATATACGTGTTTTTTTTTTTTTGTCCAGTTTACACCTTCATGATTACTAGTTGTCTTAATCTGTTCCAGTTGCTATAACAGAATTATCATAGACTGGGTGACTTATAAACAACAGACATTTATCTCTCACAGTTCTAGAGACTGGAGTCTAAGACCAAGGTGCCAACAGATTTGGTGTCTGGTGAGGGCCCGCCTCCTGATTCATAGATGGCTGGCTTTGTTCTCCACAATGGAAAGGGCAAGGGAGCTCTCTCACGAATCCCATTAGTGAAGGCTGCACTCTCAGGACTTGATCACTCCCAGAGGTCCCACCTCCGAACACTGTCACCTGGGGGGATTAGGTTTCAGCCTATGAATTGAGGAATACAGGCATTCAGTCCATGGCCCTAGTACATATTCAATCATAAATAAACTAGGGGACATCCTGCAACATTTTAAAAGGGTACAGCTTTGGCATGTACTGGCATGAAAACATCTCCACAATGTATTGTTCGGTGAAGGAAGCAATTTGCAGTCAGTAAATACCAAATAATGTTGTTTATATACAAACAGACATACACAAAAATTCCATGTTATGTGCAAATTCACATGAAAAGTCTGAAATAAGATCTGTGAAATAGTAACTGATCTTCACTCCAGGAGCAGGAGGGAGCAAGATCGTAGGGGGATAGGGGCATTCTCGAGAGAATTTTCACTTCTTCCATAAGAACAGGAATCAGATACACAGGGGCTCTGAGCAGCCTGCTGGTTCTAGGTCCAGCTACACAGCCTTCAGCAAGGGCCTTCATTTTTTCTTCTATAAACTACAGAAAACAAGACTTAACTCATAGGGTGATATGAGGATTAAACATATTATGCATACCTTTTCATGTTTAAATAGCATACATTTTCAAAAGACAGTGGGCTGCTACATTTATAAGTACTAAAAGGATCTTAGGCAAGTGCAAGTCATCTAGTCTTTAATACGATTCTGGAGAATCCCCCCAACCCTGCCCCCAGAAAAGGAAAAAAACAAAAGAGAAAGATTCTTTTAAAAACTATTTTTGTTTTGAGATGTGTTTAAGGAAAAATGGTGTTTTATTGAGGGTAGAAGTCAAGCGTTTTTAGTCTGGAAACCCTCGTGTGTGTATGTGTGTGTGTGTGTGTGTGTGTGTGTGGCTGGCTGTTACAAGAGTACATATAGATATATATACACATATATGTACCAACATACACATCTAAGATCACTGCTCTGTATTAGCTATTTTCAACTTGAAAAAATGTGCCATGTAATGGTTGAGAGTTGAGCTTACCCAGTGTCTAAGTGAGGACTATGGCCTGAGAGACGGCCTCTCAGGGAGCTCTACAGTGTTTCAGAGCAGGAATGGGGGAGGTCCGTAGACCTGTGACAGGGGAAGGGTACCTGTCATCAAGCCCACATCGCAGGAGAAGGCTGCTGCTAGGCCCCAGGAACAGACCTCTTGGTGGTTTCAGTGTTTTTCTAAGTAGGAAAAGATGCAGGAATTTGGGTTCATAAAACTTTTTCCTAAAAACCTCTATCTGAAGACCTGTTCTGCCCTGTTTCCCAGAGCCCAGGCTGCCTCATTCCTGATCTCTACCCGAAACTGCTTTGAGGGTGTGCTGAAGGTCAGCGCCGGCAGGCTAATGACTCAATCCTTGTAGAACCAGATGGCAAGCAACATCCTTTAGTTGGCACTAATCTCACTCATCATGTTTGCTTTCTCAATGAGAATGGTTTCATGTATCGACTGTATAATTTTTTAAAAGAAGTGAAACCTAGCTGGGGCAAAATATAGTCAAGCGCCCATCCAAACCACAAGGTACACACAGTACCAAGCTGAGTGCACTGACCAAGCATGGCCACCAGATGCCGAGAGGCCCGAGGGGCAGGATACCCACCCTGGAGCCAGAGCCTGGCTCTACTACTTACCTACGGGATGACCTCGGCCCACCCTTCCCTCTCAGCCTGAGTTTCCGTTCCTGTACGATATGGGGGTGGGGAAGCTGAGGGGAGTGTGGGGTGATCAGACATAGAAGAGCCATTGCGAGCTCTTCTGGCCCCAGCTCCGCCCCAACCATCTCCAGCCGCACACCCACCTGGCCACCTGGAACCCGGTCTCGTGAGCAGAGGGGGCTCCTGATAGCCGAGCCTGGAGCCCAGAGAGCCCCATCCTGCCAGCCCAGGCCTCCCCAAGCCTATCACTCTCCGATGGCTGTCCATCCCCCTTAGTGCCATCTGGGGACCCCCAGAGTCTCACCCTCCGGGCCCAGTGACAGGCCCTCTTTCTCCCGCCTGAGCCAGACTGTCCTTCCCAAATGTGGAGGGAGTGCAACATGTCTCCTTCAACAGGTCCCACACGCCGCTCCTCCGTCAGGTCCCCAGCCAGCCTGGACCCTCAGAGCGAATCCCCCTCCACCCACAATGCTGAGGGCAGCAGGTCGAGTCCAGGCCAGCAGGGCAGCTGCCACGCTCTGGCTGAAAACGCCTGCAGCCCCACCCGCCTCGTGGAGGACCAGGCTGCGTTTCAGAGCCCACAGGTGCCCACTCAGAAACTCCTTCTCTTAAAAGCACTCCACACAAAGGAGCTTTTATCTGGTTCAAAAAATATGCTTTAAAAGCTTTGAAAGTCTTTGCAGTGGTTTCCCATGTTCTGGTCTCTTTCAGATGATAATAGTTTTAATTATAACAATCATTATACTATAATACCTTCAATTTAGGCAATCAGCTCCATTCAGTGTATTCAAATAGGGGGAGGCGGAGGGTGGCTGTGGGCACACCTCGGCTTTCTCTGAGCTTGGTTTCAGCAGGTGCCGGCGGCAGCCTGGGGGCGGGAGACGCCCACTCCCAGGAAGCCTGTGGGAGAACTCCCAGAAGTACCTGGGCCTCCAGAGAGCAGGCCTCGAGGGAGCCCCCAGGGATTCCAGCGCAGGAAGCCCCAGGCCACCCAAGCAAAGCCATCCAGCGCCTCAGAGGCCTGCTGTGGCTCCTGGTTACCCAGAGGCAGTTTCCTATTCTTCAGTTCTCTCCTGTCAGATTCCAGGCTCATCCTGCACAGAATCCATGCACACACCACCTGCCCGTGACCCACACTCCTCCCACACACAAGACACGACTGCCACTGCCTACCGGGCACCGTCCCAGGGCCAGGCCGTCTGCTAGCAAGGTGACCAGTCAGCCTAATGTGCCCAAGACTCTCCCTAGCTGAGCTCTCTAGACCCTGTGTTCTGGGATACCTCTCAGTCCCAGACAGATCAGGTGGTGAGTAACCCGACGAGCTAGGCCCTGGGCCTAAGGCAGTGACCCAGACCCACTCCTAGTCCAAGCCTTTGCTTTGGAACAGACTGAGATATTACAATATTGTATGACAGACATGGAACAGATAGTATAATAGACAATATCATATTAGGGATATTGACAAAATGGACATTAGTTTGAGCAAACTCTGGGGGATAGTGAAGGACAAGGAAGCCTGGTGTGTTGCTGTCCATGGGATTGCAGAGTCGACTGAACAGTAACAACAAAATATTAGGGATATTGAGCACGGGACTCATATTAGTGTTTTGGAGCAGTCAAAACAAAGTACCATGAAATGGGTAACATGAAGCCACAGGAATGTATTTCTTGCAGCTCAGGAGGTCAAAAGTCGGAGATCAAGGTGGTGTCAGGGTTGGCTCTTTCTGGAGATTATGCGGGGAGTCGATCCCAGAGCTTCTAGAAGTTGCTAGCAATCCCTGGCACTCCCTGGCTCAACCCACTCTCCTTCCTCCTCACATGGCCTCCGCCCCTGGGTACTAGTATGGTAGTACTAAGATGCCACATAAGACACCAGTCGGATATGGGCTAGGTCCAGGATGATTTGATCTCAAGATCCTCCACTATCTACATCTGCAAAGACCCTATTTCCAAATAAGGTTATATTCTGATGTTTCGGGTTTATGTGAACATGGGGGCTAGGGGGACTCTATTCCACCCACCACAGGGTTGAACTCAACCACTGCCACTGTCCTAAAAAGCCAGGGCTGGAAGGAGAAGAAAGCTTCATTCACTCATTCTGTATTTATCCACTGAGCACTCACTGCCTGCCAGACCCTGACCCACAGGCTAGGAAAACACCAGGGGATGAAATCGGGAGTCTCTGCGCTTGTGGAACTCACGGCGAGGGGAAGCTCCGGGGAAAAGTCCTGAATGGGGGCTGGGATCTGGACAGAAACAGAAAATGGCGCTTGCTGGCCGTCTGCTAGCAAGGTGACCAGTCAGTCTAATGTGCCCAAGACTCTCCCTAGCTGAGCTCTCTAGACCCTGTGTTCTGGGATACCTCTCAGTCCCAGACAGATCAGGTGGTGAGTAACCCGACGAGCTAGGCCCTGGGCCTAAGGCAGTGACCCAGACCCACTCCTAGTCCAAGCCTTTGCTTTGGAACAGACTGAGATATTACAATATTGTATGACAGACATGGAACAGATAGTATAATAGACAATATCATATTAGGGATATTGACAAAATGGACATTAGTTTGAGCAAACTCTGGGGATAGTGAAGGACAAGGAAGCCTGGTGTGTTGCTGTCCATGGGATTGCAGAGTCGACTGAACAGTAACAACAAAATATTAGGGATATTGAGCACGGGACTCATATTAGTGTTTTGGAGCAGTCAAAACAAAGTACCATGAAATGGGTAACATGAAGCCACAGGAATGTATTTCTTGCAGCTCAGGAGGTCAAAAGTCGGAGATCAAGGTGGTGTCAGGGTTGGCTCTTTCTGGAGATTATGCGGGGAGTCGATCCCAGAGCTTCTAGAAGTTGCTAGCAATCCCTGGCACTCCCTGGCTCAACCCACTCTCCTTCCTCCTCACATGGCCTCCGCCCCTGGGTACTAGTATGGTAGTACTAAGATGCCACATAAGACACCAGTCGGATATGGGCTAGGTCCAGGATGATTTGATCTCAAGATCCTCCACTATCTACATCTGCAAAGACCCTATTTCCAAATAAGGTTATATTCTGATGTTTCGGGTTTATGTGAACATGGGGGCTAGGGGGACTCTATTCCACCCACCACAGGGTTGAACTCAACCACTGCCACTGTCCTAAAAAGCCAGGGCTGGAAGGAGAAGAAAGCTTCATTCACTCATTCTGTATTTATCCACTGAGCACTCACTGCCTGCCAGACCCTGACCCACAGGCTAGGAAAACACCAGGGGATGAAATCGGGAGTCTCTGCGCTTGTGGAACTCACGGCGAGGGGAAGCTCCGGGGAAAAGTCCTGAATGGGGGCTGGGATCTGGACAGAAACAGAAAAATGGCGACTGTGCTAGGTCAAGAATAGCGCTTGGTGGGCTTCCCCTGGTGGCCCAGTGGGTAAGGACACCGCCTTGCAGTGCAAGGGGCGCCGGTTCGAGCCCTGGCCTGGGAAGATCCCATGTGCCGCGGAGCGGCTGGACCGATGTGTCCAATCACCGAGCCGGAGCTCTGGAGCGCATGCGCCCAGAGCCGGCGCTCTGCAGCGACAGACGCCACCGCGATAGGAGGCCCACAGGAGCCAAAGAACAAAGAAGGATAAAAACAGAGAAATGAAAGACCAATAGAAGTGGCCCGCCCGCTCCCCTCCCTCCCCAACCCGACCCCAGCCCAAAATAAATAAATAAAAAAAGAATAGCGCTTGGGGATTAAAAATGTGTAAGTCTGTCCTTCGACATAAGAACAGAAGAGAGGGCTGGTACCGGGGAGCAGCCCCGGGCCCGGCAATGGCTTCAAACCAGACCATGAGAAAAGTAACGGAGCCACTGGCTGGCGTGGCTTTGGGGCCCCCTCAAGGCCATCACTGCCCCTACCCTTGACGAGACAACCGACCTTGGACAGGGCCGCGCAAACGCAGCCGTCCTCCAGCCCGCTTCTTCACAGAACCCTCGACCCTGTGGGAACTCCAGAGCCTCCAGGTGGGACTCCTCGCCGAAGCTCGGCACCACAGGAGAAGCCTGACCTCGGCCGCCGGGGCTGCTACCTGAACCTTGGCTCGTGGAACCTCATGTGGCGCCAACACAAGTGGGACCCTCCCCAGGGCCAGACCACAGCAGGGACTCTCAGAGCCTGAAGGACCACTGTCCTGAGAGTCGAAGAGTCCGGCTCAAAGCCTGCCTCCCCCAGCAACCACTCCCAGTGGGTCTCAGAGCTGGTGAATTCACCTCCTTTCACCCCTTCCATTAAACCACTGGTGTACTTCTGTTTTTTGAGATATTGTCCATTTCCAGCTTTCTGCCTACTCTGACCCCTGTTTCAGACCCTGGCCTTCTCCCTGAGCTTGATAAAACAATATGCCAACCAAAATCTCCCCACCTAAGAGCCCACCCTAGGGCTGAACCGGATGCTTCCTGAATCCCCACCTCCTCCAGCTTTAAGTGCAGGGCAGCTCGCAAGACACGCACGACAGCCTTTTCCTTCTTAACAGAAAAGGACGCTTCCTTCTACGCAATAAATGGAGCCATTCCCCTCTAAGGGCCAGGGGTCCCAGGACTCATAAGCCACAGGTCGGTGCTAACCAATATGTTTCTCTTCTCAGGGCTGTAATCTTTCCAATAAGCTACTGCCGGACTGCAGCTCCCTCAGAGATAAATGGACATGCCCAGGCCTAATGCATGCCCCAAATGTCTTATCAGAAGCCATCCCCCTCCCTCCTTCTCTCTCTCTCATGCCCACACTTGCCACACAGGGGGCTGCACAACCTTGAGTGTGAGACGTCTTCACTCTCCCCTGCCTTTTCAGATCAGAAAGTAGAGCTGAGAGACACCCTTTCTGCACCCTGTCTGCCCTCAACTTAGATGCTCTACCCACAGACCAAATGCCAGCTTACCAAACCAGCCCTCTGTATGGTAGAAAGTGGGGCTCACCACCTCACTGAGAAATAAGCAGGGAAGGAAAGGTGATTCTTGCCCTTCTCTTGCTCAAAACCCTGACACGGCGTCCTGTGGCTTTGAGGATAAGGACTCAGAACTCGCTAGCCCCAGAGGCCCTGTGAAACTGAATCGGACCACACAGGCCAGCCCTCCCAGCCCTGACCCTGTGGGTGCTGATAGCTCCCTCAGGGCACCAAGCTCTCCTCTTGAGGGCTCTCCACCTGGCCAGGTCATCTCTTGGGTCCAGTTTACACACGATTTCCTTGGAGAAGTCTTCCCTAATCTGTGTCATCCAATTTTTTTCTTTCTTCTCTAAGGCAATAGATGGAGAAGGAAATAGCAATCCACTCCAGTACTCCTGCCTGGAAAATTCCATGCAGGGAGAAGCTTGGTGAGCTACCGTCCACGGGGGTCTCAAAAAAAAAAATTATATATATATATATGAGAGAGAGAGAGAGAGAGAGAGAGTCACTGAAGTAAGTATGCAGCAGCAGCAAAACAATAGATCATACTGGTTAGTAGCAGGGAATTTGGAATCAGACTCCCTGATTCAAACCCCAGGTGTGCTGCCTTAGCAGCTGTGTGACCACAGGCACGTTAACCTCTCTGAAGCTCCTCATCTACACGTGGAACTGATTCATAGCGCAGTTAGGAGGATCAAGGATGTAATCCACTGAAAGTGTTTTGAACCGTGTGGACCACATAGTAACTGTGAAAATGTTAGTCACTCAGTCATGTCCAGCTGCCAATATGTTTCTCTTCTCAGGGCTGTAATCTTTCCAATAAGCTACTGCCGGACTGCAGCTCCCTCAGAGATAAATGGACATGCCCAGGCCTAATGCATGCCCCAAATGTCTTATCAGAAGCCATCCCCCTCCCTCCTTCTCTCTCTCTCATGCCCACACTTGCCACACAGGGGGCTGCACAACCTTGAGTGTGAGACGTCTTCACTCTCCCCTGCCTTTTCAGATCAGAAAGTAGAGCTGAGAGACACCCTTTCTGCACCCTGTCTGCCCTCAACTTAGATGCTCTACCCACAGACCAAATGCCAGCTTACCAAACCAGCCCTCTGTATGGTAGAAAGTGGGGCTCACCACCTCACTGAGAAATAAGCAGGGAAGGAAAGGTGATTCTTGCCCTTCTCTTGCTCAAAACCCTGACACGGCGTCCTGTGGCTTTGAGGATAAGGACTCAGAACTCGCTAGCCCCAGAGGCCCTGTGAAACTGAATCGGACCACACAGGCCAGCCCTCCCAGCCCTGACCCTGTGGGTGCTGATAGCTCCCTCAGGGCACCAAGCTCTCCTCTTGAGGGCTCTCCACCTGGCCAGGTCATCTCTTGGGTCCAGTTTACACACGATTTCCTTGGAGAAGTCTTCCCTAATCTGTGTCATCCAATTTTTTTCTTTCTTCTCTAAGGCAATAGATGGAGAAGGAAATAGCAATCCACTCCAGTACTCCTGCCTGGAAAATTCCATGCAGGGAGAAGCTTGGTGAGCTACCGTCCACGGGGGTCTCAAAAAAAAAAAAAAAATATATATATATATATATATAGAGAGAGAGAGAGAGAGAGAGAGAGAGAGTCACTGAAGTAAGTATGCAGCAGCAGCAAAACAATAGATCATACTGGTTAGTAGCAGGGAATTTGGAATCAGACTCCCTGATTCAAACCCCAGGTGTGCTGCCTTAGCAGCTGTGTGACCACAGGCACGTTAACCTCTCTGAAGCTCCTCATCTACACGTGGAACTGATTCATAGCGCAGTTAGGAGGATCAAGGATGTAATCCACTGAAAGTGTTTTGAACCGTGTGGACCACATAGTAACTGTGAAAATGTTAGTCACTCAGTCATGTCCAGCTGTTTGCAACCCCATGGACTGTCACCCACCAGGCTCCTCTGTCCATGGGAGTCTCCAGGCAAGAACACTGGAGTGGGTTACCACTCCCTTCTCCAGGGGCTCTTCTCGACCCAGGGATCGAACCCAAGTCTCCTGCATTACAGGCCGTTTCTTTACGGTCTGAGCCACCAGGGAAGCCCAGTGAATAATTCGTGTCGGCCATTATTCCTGCTGCCATCATGTTCTGACCTCCTCTCGCTCTCCTTGCTGCACCTTCTCAGCCCTTCTCACAGCCAGCAGCTGCGCAGCACTTGGGGCTTATTTGCTGACTGCGGGGAGGTCAGCTCTGTGAGTGAGACAAACCTTGATGCCTGGTGTGGTGCCTGGCATACACAGGCACTCAAGAATTGGTTAAGAAACAATCACCAGGGTTTCCCTTGTGGCTCAGTGGATAAGAACCCGTCTGCCAATGCAGGAGACACAGGTTCGATCCCTGATCCGGGAAGATCCCACATACCGCAGAGCAGCTAAACCCACACATCAACAAAGACCCAGCACAGCCCAAAAATATAAATAAATAAATGTTTAAAATAAAAAATAAAAAAAAGAAGCGAAATCATCCTTAAAAAAAAAAAAGAAAACAATCACCACTGGCCCTTCCTGACTTCAGGTGGGAGGGGGCTGCGGAGGAGGAGGTGGTCAGGACAGACGTACAGGGACTCGCGGAGGCCCCCACCAGGACACAGGCAGGCGGACCGCCCAGACGGGGCAGCGGGTGAAGCGCAGGCCTCTGGGTCAGGCTGAGGCCCTGACCACACCCCCAGTGTGGCCTGTGAGACTCCCATGGGACTTTCCGATGGCCGGTGAGTGTGACACCGCCGGCTAGAAGAGCCCCAGGAGCCCAGCTCCCCTTTCCTGCCAGCCTGCGCATGGCTCCTAACCGTACCAAGCATCTGCACTGCCGTCTGTAACAGATATAAATCCACACAATTAATATTCACAGTCATCTTACCCAACGATTTTTCTTCACGAATATGTTCGGTTTCAGGGACCGTGGCATGTTCTGGAGGCACATTTACATTTCATTATCTCTAAAAGCTTAACTACCGTAACTAATGCCAGATTAATAGGCAGCCCCATCGAACAACTACTTTAAACAACAGCACTTAGAGCGTCTCCTGGTGGAGGAAGAGGCGCCGTGGACAGTGGCTGTGGCTGAGCAGGGGTCGGCCCAGTTAAGCAGGTCTAATTTCTCTCGACCCAGGGATCGAACCCAAGTCTCCTGCATTACAGGCCGTTTCTTTACGGTCTGAGCCACCAGGGAAGCCCAGTGAATAATTCGTGTCGGCCATTATTCCTGCTGCCATCATGTTCTGACCTCCTCTCGCTCTCCTTGCTGCACCTTCTCAGCCCTTCTCACAGCCAGCAGCTGCGCAGCACTTGGGGCTTATTTGCTGACTGCGGGGAGGTCAGCTCTGTGAGTGAGACAAACCTTGATGCCTGGTGTGGTGCCTGGCATACACAGGCACTCAAGAATTGGTTAAGAAACAATCACCAGGGTTTCCCTTGTGGCTCAGTGGATAAGAACCCGTCTGCCAATGCAGGAGACACAGGTTCGATCCCTGATCCGGGAAGATCCCACATACCGCAGAGCAGCTAAACCCACACATCAACAAAGACCCAGCACAGCCCAAAAATATAAATAAATAAATGTTTAAAATAAAAAATAAAAAAAAGAAGCGAAATCATCCTTAAAAAAAAAAAAGAAAACAATCACCACTGGCCCTTCCTGACTTCAGGTGGGAGGGGGCTGCGGAGGGAGGAGGTGGTCAGGACAGACGTACAGGGACTCGCGGAGGCCCCCACCAGGACACAGGCAGGCGGACCGCCCAGACGGGGCAGCGGGTGAAGCGCAGGCCTCTGGGTCAGGCTGAGGCCCTGACCACACCCCCAGTGTGGCCTGTGAGACTCCCATGGGACTTTCCGATGGCCGGTGAGTGTGACACCGCCGGCTAGAAGAGCCCCAGGAGCCCAGCTCCCCTTTCCTGCCAGCCTGCGCATGGCTCCTAACCGTACCAAGCATCTGCACTGCCGTCTGTAACAGATATAAATCCACACAATTAATATTCACAGTCATCTTACCCAACGATTTTTCTTCACGAATATGTTCGGTTTCAGGGACCGTGGCATGTTCTGGAGGCACATTTACATTTCATTATCTCTAAAAGCTTAACTACCGTAACTAATGCCAGATTAATAGGCAGCCCCATCGAACAACTACTTTAAACAACAGCACTTAGAGCGTCTCCCTGGTGGAGGAAGAGGGCGCCCGTGGACAGTGGCTGTGGCTGAGCAGGGGTCGGCCCAGTTAAGCAGGTCTAATTTCTCTTATCTCCCACAAGAGATTCCACACACCGCTCTATCCGAGCAATTAAGTCTCAGCTGAAGCTCTCAATTTCCCCAGCCCTTGTAAACTTGGCACTGGAGGAAGGTCCAGGATGCGTGCACGTGGACCAGCCCGGGTGTTCCCAATCCCCACACTCAGTGGGGCCCTGCATGGGCTCTGAGCAGGGTGCTCGGCTCCGAGGCTGTTTGTGTTGAGGGACAGGAATGGGTAAGAGTCCCTTGCTGCTGGAAACCTCACAGACAGGTTTAACGGAAAAGAAAGCAAGTCTCTGAGTTTCGAGATATCAAAGCCAGACTCTGGCTGGAGGCCCTGGGGCCACCGTCCAAAGGGGACTGCACGAGGCCTGACAGCCAGGCAGCCACAGGTACCGGTTCTCTCAGGCCTTCGTCAGCTCTGGGAGTGCCCTGGAAGTGCATGCTTTATAAACCCTAGGTGCTGTTGCTTGGGGAGCTGTGTGCTATTATTGTATTTTGCAAGAATGAAATAGTGCCGTGAACGCCTGAAACGGGTAGGGGCAAGTTCCAGAAATCTTCTCCTCTAAACCTGGATCCCACCTGATTCCTCCTCAAGCCCCGAGTATTTCAGCTCACACAACCCACCAGGGTCTGGCTATGGCGACATCTCTTCAATGCAGTGTTCGATGTCCACAGAAGGCCCTTCTCCCACAGAGGTCTGCTCGGCTCTGAGAACTTGGTCACGGAGCTCTGAGCACGCCCCACCAACTTTCACCCACTCTGCTCTCCGATTGCCTCTACCTATTCTCTGCACCACCTCTGACAGGCCCTTGCTCGCTCTGCACACACACTCTGGCCCTGCCCGTGATCTTCAACACAATAGATCCAGCCCAGCTTTAGAAGGGTAGCCCAAGACTCAGAGCTTCAGGACTGGGAGCCAGGAAGAAGCCCTGCGCAAGGAAGGCCCACCCACTGCTTATTCTCCAAGAAACAGGGGTCCGGAGTCCCCAACTCAGCAGAGGTCTGAGCTACTAGGTGTTGTTCGTTGCTGGTCATGTAGACGTCCAAAAGCTAAGCCAGGTGCTGCCCACCAAGCCTCCCCACCATGAGGGCCTGGGCTCCCCCGAGCTCTGAAGAAGAGCCCTGGTGCCCGTCCCAGGGACAGGATGCATGTTGCTCAGCAGCTCCTAATGCCTGTAGGCCTCGGGGGCATTTTCCGTCTCTCTGACAAAGAGGGGAAACAAGGCAGAGCGGAGCACCTGTGGGATCTTGCTCAAGCCCCTCAGGGTGGGCGCTCCACCTCAGCAACAGAATTAGTCCTGTGTCCCCTAGTGTGGAGCTTAGACATCCATTCTCAACTCCTCTGGGAAGCTGAAAATCCCAAGCACTACTAACTTTCTTCCAGAAGTCCTACCAAAACCCTCCATGTCCCAGGAAGGGGCTGAGTGCGGCCAGGGTCACGAGCATGAGAATCTCCATAGGTAACGGAATTCCAGAGCCAGCTACTGAACAGCAAGCAGACAGGGCGGGGTACAGCCAGAACCAACCGGAACATCTCATTCCCTGCTTCCCTCACTCGGGTGACCCTAGGAAAGCTCAGGAGGGCGGGAGCCAGTCCCGCTGGCTAGATTCCCCCTGCTGCTCCTCAGCCAGGAACAGGGAGGTTAATAAAACACGGGCTGTGGGT
This sequence comes from Tragulus kanchil, assembly GCA_022376925.1. Classification (NCBI taxonomy): domain Eukaryota; kingdom Metazoa; phylum Chordata; class Mammalia; order Artiodactyla; family Tragulidae; genus Tragulus; species Tragulus kanchil. Next base: position 45,385,164 of record JAIOJX010000029.1, on the reverse strand, counting down.
CTCCCCGGGGACAGCGCTTGGCCGCCTCTGAAGTGTACAGACGCAGCACCTCCGATGCCTCAGCGGCTGCCTGCCACGGCTCGCTGTGAATTATTACACTGCAGGTTTTCAGGACACTGTCTGCAACGCCCTGGGAATTAGAGTAATTGTATTTTATCTGTTTGCCAAGAGTTTTCAGTAAACTCCTTTAATGTACTTTAAAACTCAGAGCCCCAAATAGCAATGCGTGCCTTCTAGCTTATGCGCCAGGCACGGCATAAACAGCGGGTGATATATGGGGCTGGAGAGGACACTGTTCATATATTTACACCCTCTGCCAAAACACACATTCATCTTGATGACGTTACTTACCTCATAGCCCAACAAAAGGTGCCCCGTGAAGGTCATAGTCACAGGCCTTCCTCTGAGATGGTCCCCTCCACGTACAGAACAGTCTCTGCCCCAAGGGTTCCTCGACATAGGCAATCAGGTCTCCTGGCCCCACTCCTGGGAGCCAGCCTGGGACAGGAAGACCATCAAGCCTCCCGCTTCCCTCCTCTACCACCCTAGGGCCCAGGCAGCTTGTGGGCACAGAACTGCCACAGACGCCAGCAACAGGTAACCCAAAACCAGCCTCCCACCCCACCCCACCCCGTAGCCTGCACAAGAAGGGGAAGAAACAAGAGGAGGAAGAGGAGGGACTTGAGTTAGAGGAGCCTGAAAAAGGAAAAAGGGAGGTGGGTGGTGTGGATGGAGGCCGAGGCATCTGAAGGCAGAGGGGAGGGGTGCGGCAGGAGGAAGGCCGGGGCACACCCGACTCCTGTCTCCCTCCCTTCAAAGCAGGGTCACCCCAGACAGGACGTGGAAGAGAAGCCGACCGGGGCAGGGAGGTTGGAGGAGAACAAATACATCTGTATGGATGGCTGAGTCCCTCCACTGCTTGCCTGAAACTATCACAACATTGTTTGTTAATCCGCTATACCAAAATGCAAGCTAAAACGTTTAATAAAAAAGAAAAGCAGCCAGCCGGGCAATGGCACTGAGCAGTGCTGCGAGAGGCGGCTTGACAAGGCTGTCCTTCCAAGCCTCCTCGGTTTTCCATCTGGAACAGAGAAAGCTGGACCAAGCAGCCTCCAGAGGCAGCCTTCTCCCTGCCCTCACACAAGGCGCACCTTCTTTTTCGGGGGGTAGGGAGCCCCTCCAGGCTGGCTCCAACTAGCCTCCTCCTCCCCGTGCTCCCAGAGGGAAGTCACCCGTGGCGGGTGGCATGCTGGCTGCCCCGGATTGCCCAGCTGCTTCAGGGAATAACCCAGACATGAGAGAACGTGGACACTGGACATGGGAGATCTTGGACCTGAGAAGCCATGGCGATTAAACAAGGATCACAGACAGACACAGAGATCCCGGACACACAGACGGGAAACCATGCACGCTGACTGGGTGCCACAGTCACCATGCATGGAAGAGAACAGTCACTGGCGGAAGGGCTGAGTGGCAGGTGCGGGCACTTCCCAAGGAGCCCAGGACTCTTCTTTCCCAGGCCTGTCTGGAGAACAGCCCTCAGTTTCTCTCGCCTGGAGCCCCTCGCCAGCACCAGGTAGCTGCGGCTGGGCCCTGGAAGTCAGTGTTTCCTGCACTTGGCTCTGACCCCTGGATAAGACCCAGAGCTCCCTGGGGGGCTGAGACAGCAAAGCAGTACTAGGTAGTGGTCAGCCTCCTGCCACAGAGAGCCAAGGCCAGGCTGAGCTGATGTCATAAAGTCCTTTCCACGCTACCTGGCAGATAACCGGCCCTCATCAATGGAAACCACTATGCCAGTGACCTCACCCCCTGGGGCTTGCTGGCCAGTTCCTTCATAATATTCCCCCATCTTTCTTCCTTCCTAAATTTAATACTATTTTTCAGGAAACAGGAATTTTTAGGGATCCTGAGTCCCGCCCCACCTGCCAAACACTAAACCCACTTCTCTCACAGCCTCCCCTGTTCTAGAAAGCAAGAACTTCATCCTTCCCATCACTCAGGCCAAAACACAGGAAGTTTGACCCTTTCCTTTCTCATGCATGCCATACCTAATCTCACAACAGAAACTGTCGGTTCTACCTTCAAAATGAGCACGTTATCTGATCGCTCTGCTCATCTGTCATCCTACAACCCTAGACCAAGTCACCACTCCCTCCTGCTGGACTACTGCCCGGGCCTCCCCCTGGCCTCTCAGCTTCCACCCTTTGTCCCCCACCCACCACCACCTCATCCATTCCCATAGGAGGCAAGATAACAGTGCTACCCCTCAAAGATGCCCACTCACTCATCCCTGGAACTGGGAAATACGTTGCCTTACCTGGCAGGAGGGATTGTGCAAATATGACTCAGCTTAAAGATGGAGCAATCACCCTGATTTATCAGGGTGGGCCCAGTCAAATCACATGGGCCTTTAAAACCAGAGAAACTTTCCAGCTGTGGTCAGAGAGAGCTGTGACCAGGGGGACAGAGGAAAGGCATCACAGACAGCGAGATCCCGGACACACAGGAAACCATGCACGCTGACTGGGTGCCACAGTCACCATGCATGGAAGAGAACAGTCACTGGCGGAAGGGCTGAGTGGCAGGTGCGGGCACTTCCCAAGGAGCCCAGGACTCTTCTTTCCCAGGCCTGTCTGGAGAACAGCCCTCAGTTTCTCTCGCCTGGAGCCCCTCGCCAGCACCAGGTAGCTGCGGCTGGGCCCTGGAAGTCAGTGTTTCCTGCACTTGGCTCTGACCCCTGGATAAGACCCAGAGCTCCCTGGGGGGCTGAGACAGCAAAGCAGTACTAGGTAGTGGTCAGCCTCCTGCCACAGAGAGCCAAGGCCAGGCTGAGCTGATGTCATAAAGTCCTTTCCACGCTACCTGGCAGATAACCGGCCCTCATCAATGGAAACCACTATGCCAGTGACCTCACCCCCTGGGGCTTGCTGGCCAGTTCCTTCATAATATTCCCCCATCTTTCTTCCTTCCTAAATTTAATACTATTTTTCAGGAAACAGGAATTTTTAGGGATCCTGAGTCCCGCCCCACCTGCCAAACACTAAACCCACTTCTCTCACAGCCTCCCCTGTTCTAGAAAGCAAGAACTTCATCCTTCCCATCACTCAGGCCAAAACACAGGAAGTTTGACCCTTTCCTTTCTCATGCATGCCATACCTAATCTCACAACAGAAACTGTCGGTTCTACCTTCAAAATGAGCACGTTATCTGATCGCTCTGCTCATCTGTCATCCTACAACCCTAGACCAAGTCACCACTCCCTCCTGCTGGACTACTGCCCGGGCCTCCCCCTGGCCTCTCAGCTTCCACCCTTTGTCCCCCACCCACCACCACCTCATCCATTCCCATAGGAGGCAAGATAACAGTGCTACCCCTCAAAGATGCCCACTCACTCATCCCTGGAACTGGGAAATACGTTGCCTTACCTGGCAGGAGGGATTGTGCAAATATGACTCAGCTTAAAGATGGAGCAATCACCCTGATTTATCAGGGTGGGCCCAGTCAAATCACATGGGCCTTTAAAACCAGAGAAACTTTCCAGCTGTGGTCAGAGAGAGCTGTGACCAGGGGGACAGAGGAAAGGCATCATGAGAAGAGTTTCCTATCTTTCTTTGCCTCTGCAATATATGGGAATCTCCATGCTAGATAGAAGAGTAGCCATGAGGAGCTAAGGGCAGCTCCAGTCTAGTCAGAAATTAAAAAAGACCTCAGTCCATCAACCCACATCCTGCCAAACCCTGAATGAGCAAGGTAGCCAAGTTTCCCCAGGGTCTCCAGACAGGAACACAGTCCCAGAGTCAACACCTTGAACTTTAGCCTGGTGAGACTGAGTCCTAATGCCAACCCAAAGGACTGGGAGATAATAAATGTGTGTTATTTATTTAACCTACCACTTGAAAAAATTAGAAAAAGAAGAACAAGAAAAACCTAAAGTCAGCAGAAGGAAGTAAATAATACAGATCAGAGAAGAAATAAATAAAATAGAGTTTTTAAAGGGAAAAAACAAATCAATAAATCCAAGAGCTGGTTCTTTGAAAGAGTGAGACTGACAAACCTCTGGCCAGGTTCCCTAAGAGGAAAAATGGGAACCCAAATAAGCAAAACAAGAAATGAGAATGGAGACATAACGATCAATAACACAGCAATAAAAAAAAAAAAAAATAAGAGAATATGATGAACAATTTTATGCTGACAAATTTGGCAACCTAGAAGAAATGGACAACTTTCTAGGAATCTACAGCCCACCAAAATTGAATCAAAAAGAAACAGATAATTTGAACAGACTGATCACTAGAAGTGAAATAGAATCTCAAATTTAAAAACTCCAGGGCTCCCCCTGGTGGTCCAGTGGGTAAGGACACCGCCTTGCAGTGCAAGGGGCGCCGGTTCGATCCCTGGCCTGGGAAGATTCCACGTGCCGCGGAGCGGCTGGACCGATGTGTCCAATCACCGAGCCGGAGCTCTGGAGCGCATGCGCCCAGAGCCGGCGCTCAGCAACGACAGACGCCACCACGATGGGAGGCCCACAGGAACCAAAGAACAAAGATGGATGAAAACAGAGAAATGTACCTGGCAGGAGGGATTGTGCAAAACTCAGAAGAAGCAATCACCCTGATTTATCAGGGTGGGCCCAGTCAAATCACATGGGCCTTTAAAACCAGAGAAACTTTCCAGCTGTGGTCAGAGAGCTGTGACCAGGGGGACAGAGGAAAGGCATCATGAGAAGAGTTTCCTATCTTTCTTTGCCTCTGCAATATATGGGAATCTCCATGCTAGATAGAAGAGTAGCCATGAGGAGCTAAGGGCAGCTCCAGTCTAGTCAGAAATTAAAAAAGACCTCAGTCCATCAACCCACATCCTGCCAAACCCTGAATGAGCAAGGTAGCCAAGTTTCCCCAGGGTCTCCAGACAGGAACACAGTCCCAGAGTCAACACCTTGAACTTTAGCCTGGTGAGACTGAGTCCTAATGCCAACCCAAAGGACTGGGAGATAATAAATGTGTGTTATTTATTTAACCTACCACTTGAAAAAATTAGAAAAAGAAGAACAAGAAAAACCTAAAGTCAGCAGAAGGAAGTAAATAATACAGATCAGAGAAGAAATAAATAAAATAGAGTTTTTAAAGGGAAAAAACAAATCAATAAATCCAAGAGCTGGTTCTTTGAAAGAGTGAGACTGACAAACCTCTGGCCAGGTTCCCTAAGAGGAAAAATGGGAACCCAAATAAGCAAAACAAGAAATGAGAATGGAGACATAACGATCAATAACACAGCAATAAAAAAAAAAAAAAAAATAAGAGAATATGATGAACAATTTTATGCTGACAAATTTGGCAACCTAGAAGAAATGGACAACTTTCTAGGAATCTACAGCCCACCAAAATTGAATCAAAAAGAAACAGATAATTTGAACAGACTGATCACTAGAAGTGAAATAGAATCTCAAATTTAAAAACTCCAGGGCTCCCCCTGGTGGTCCAGTGGGTAAGGACACCGCCTTGCAGTGCAAGGGGCGCCGGTTCGATCCCTGGCCTGGGAAGATTCCACGTGCCGCGGAGCGGCTGGACCGATGTGTCCAATCACCGAGCCGGAGCTCTGGAGCGCATGCGCCCAGAGCCGGCGCTCAGCAACGACAGACGCCACCACGATGGGAGGCCCACAGGAACCAAAGAACAAAGATGGATGAAAACAGAGAAATGAAAGACCAACAGAAGTGGCCCGCCGGCTCCCCTACCTCCCCAACCCGACCTCCGCCCAAAATAAATAAATCTTTAAAAAATAATAATAATAAAATAAAAAATAAAATAAAAAAATAAAAACTTCATACAAACAAAAGTCCATGACCAGACAAATTCACAAGCAAATTCCACCAAACATACAAAGGAGAACTTATACCGATCCTTCTCAAACTCCTCCAAAAAACTGAAAAGGAGGGAACACTCCCAAAGACATTCTATGAAGTAAGCATCACCCTGATACCCAAATCAAACAAAGACACCACCAAAAAAAAGAAAATTACATTTTATGTAGGCTTTCTTTTTCTGTGCAAAAACTTTTAAGTTTAATTAGGTACCATTTGTCTGCTTTGTTTTTGTTTTTGTTTTCCATTTGCTTGCTTTCTTTTATTTTCATTATTCAAGGACGTGGAAGGAAACCACAAACAAAATGAAAAGACAGTCCTCATAATGGGAAAAAATACTTGCAAACAAAATGACCAAAAAGGGATTAATTTCCAAAATATACAAGCAGCTCATGCAGCTAAACATCAAAAAAAAAAAAAAACCCAATCAAAAAAAAAAATAATAATAATAGGTAGAATATAAAAATAAACATTCTTCCAAAGAAGACATACAGTTGCCCACAAAACACATGAAAAGATACACATCACTAATTATGTGAGAAATGCATATCAAAACTACAATGAGGTACCACCTCACACCAGTCAGAAGGACTATCATTAAAAAAATCTATGAAAAATAAATGTTGGAGAGAATGTAGGAAAAAGGGAACCCTCCTAAACTGTTGGTAGGAATATATGTTGGTATAGCCTCTAAGGAAAACAGTGTAGAGGTTCCTCAGAGACCTGAAATAGAGCTACCAAAATGGATCGTATGACAAGGCGCCGGTTCGATCCCTGGCCTGGGAAGATTCCACGTGCCGCGGAGCGGCTGGACCGATGTGTCCAATCACCGAGCCGGAGCTCTGGAGCGCATGCGCCCAGAGCCGGCGCTCAGCAACGACAGACGCCACCACGATGGGAGGCCCACAGGAACCAAAGAACAAAGATGGATGAAAACAGAGAAATGAAAGACCAACAGAAGTGGCCCGCCGGCTCCCCTACCTCCCCAACCCGACCTCCGCCCAAAATAAATAAATCTTTAAAAAATAATAATAATAAAATAAAAAATAAAATAAAAAAATAAAAACTTCATACAAACAAAAGTCCATGACCAGACAAATTCACAAGCAAATTCCACCAAACATACAAAGGAGAACTTATACCGATCCTTCTCAAACTCCTCCAAAAAACTGAAAAGGAGGGAACACTCCCAAAGACATTCTATGAAGTAAGCATCACCCTGATACCCAAATCAAACAAAGACACCACCAAAAAAAAGAAAATTACATTTTATGTAGGCTTTCTTTTTCTGTGCAAAAACTTTTAAGTTTAATTAGGTACCATTTGTCTGCTTTGTTTTTGTTTTTGTTTTTCCATTTGCTTGCTTTCTTTTTATTTTCATTATTCAAGGACGTGGAAGGAAACCACAAACAAAATGAAAAGACAGTCCTCATAATGGGAAAAAATACTTGCAAACAAAATGACCAAAAAGGGATTAATTTCCAAAATATACAAGCAGCTCATGCAGCTAAACATCAAAAAAAAAAAAAAACCCAATCAAAAAAAAAAATAATAATAATAGGTAGAATATAAAAATAAACATTCTTCCAAAGAAGACATACAGTTGCCCACAAAACACATGAAAAGATACACATCACTAATTATGTGAGAAATGCATATCAAAACTACAATGAGGTACCACCTCACACCAGTCAGAAGGACTATCATTAAAAAAATCTATGAAAAATAAATGTTGGAGAGAATGTAGGAAAAAGGGAACCCTCCTAAACTGTTGGTAGGAATATATGTTGGTATAGCCTCTAAGGAAAACAGTGTAGAGGTTCCTCAGAGACCTGAAATAGAGCTACCATATGATCTAGTAATCCCACTCCTGGGCATATACCTGAAATAAATGACACTTCAAAAAGACACATGCACCCCAATGTTCACTGCAGTGCTATTTACAGTAGCTAAGACACGGAAACAACTTAAATGTCCACTGACAGAGGAATGGATAAAGAAGATGTGGTATAATTCATATGATGGAATAATGCTCAGCCATTAAAAATAATGAAATAATGCCACTTGTAGCAACATGGATGCACCTAGAGATGATCCTTCTGAGTGAAGTGAGTCATAAAGAGAGAGATACCACATGAAATCACTTATATGTGGAGTTTAAAATATGATGCAGGGCTTCCCTGGTGATCGAGTGGGTAAAGAGTCTGCCTTGCAGCGCAAGGGGCACCAGTTCGATCCCTGGCCCGGGAAGATCCCACATGCTGCAGAGCAGCTAGGCCAGTGAGTCCAATTGGGAGCCAGCACAGTGGAGCACATGTGCCCAGAGCCGGCGCTCTGCAAAGGGAGAGGTCACTGCAATGGGAGGCCCACACAGGTCAAAGAACAAAGATGGATGAAAACGAATGATGACTTAGAGGCAAAAAAAAAATTAATTAAAATTTTAAAAATATGATGCAGATGAATCTATCTATGAAACAGATTCATGGATGCAGAGAACAGATGTGTGATTGCCAAGGAAGAGGGGGTTAGGGAAGGGATGGATTGGGAGGTTGGGGTTAGTAGATGTAAGCTTTTATATGTGGAATGGATAAATAACAAGGTCCTATCATAGCACAAGAGAACTATATTCAATATCTTATGATAGACCACAATAGAAAAGAATACTAAAAGAAAGTTGCCCACAAAACACATGAAAAGATACACATCACTAATTATGTGAGAAATGCATATCAAAACTACAATGAGGTACCACCTCACACCAGTCAGAAGGACTATCATTAAAAAAATCTATGAAAAATAAATGTTGGAGAGAATGTAGGAAAAAGGGAACCCTCCTAAACTGTTGGTAGGAATATATGTTGGTATAGCCTCTAAGGAAAACAGTGTAGAGGTTCCTCAGAGACCTGAAATAGAGCTACCATATGATCTAGTAATCCCACTCCTGGGCATATACCTGAAATAAATGACACTTCAAAAAGACACATGCACCCCAATGTTCACTGCAGTGCTATTTACAGTAGCTAAGACACGGAAACAACTTAAATGTCCACTGACAGAGGAATGGATAAAGAAGATGTGGTATAATTCATATGATGGAATAATGCTCAGCCATTAAAAATAATGAAATAATGCCACTTGTAGCAACATGGATGCACCTAGAGATGATCCTTCTGAGTGAAGTGAGTCATAAAGAGAGAGATACCACATGAAATCACTTATATGTGGAGTTTAAAATATGATGCAGGGCTTCCCTGGTGATCGAGTGGGTAAAGAGTCTGCCTTGCAGCGCAAGGGGCACCAGTTCGATCCCTGGCCCGGGAAGATCCCACATGCTGCAGAGCAGCTAGGCCAGTGAGTCCAATTGGGAGCCAGCACAGTGGAGCACATGTGCCCAGAGCCGGCGCTCTGCAAAGGGAGAGGTCACTGCAATGGGAGGCCCACACAGGTCAAAGAACAAAGATGGATGAAAACGAATGATGACTTAGAGGCAAAAAAAAAATTAATTAAAATTTTAAAAATATGATGCAGATGAATCTATCTATGAAACAGATTCATGGATGCAGAGAACAGATGTGTGATTGCCAAGGAAGAGGGGGTTAGGGAAGGGATGGATTGGGAGGTTGGGGTTAGTAGATGTAAGCTTTTATATGTGGAATGGATAAATAACAAGGTCCTATCATAGCACAAGAGAACTATATTCAATATCTTATGATAGACCACAATAGAAAAGAATACTAAAAGAGAAGATTATATATGTATATATATATATATATGTATGTGTATGACTGAATCAATTTTTTGTGAGCAGAAATTAATACATTACACACAAACTATATACTTCGATTTAAAAACTAAAAGCAATTTGTGCTATTGAAGCCACCAAATCTGGTACAGCAACAACAGAAACCTAACCCAACCGCCTGGTAAAATGCAGGTCAGACAACGTCATCTCTCTGCTCAAAACCCTGCAGTGGCCTTCAGCCCAGGGTAAAAACCAGTGGCGCTACGAGACCCGTTTCGCCCACGCTCGACGGCCCCTCCGAGCTCTGGCCTCACTCCTGCAGCTTTCCTCCAGCCCCGGGGCAGGGTCGCCTTCGCAGCAATCTCCACTTCCTGCCCCCAATGTGTGGACGTCCCCTCCCAGCACTCCCCTCTCTTTGTCTATTTTACTTGACCTCTTAACCTTGACTAAGGTCTGAATGCCTGCCTCCCCACAAAGTAGAATGTTGGAACCCAACACCCAGTGGGATGGTACTGGGAAGACATAATTAGGTCACGAAGGAGCCAGGCCCTCCCCCAGCACTGAGTCAGCTGACACCTGGGTCCTGGACGTCTCAGCCTCCAGAACTGTGAGAAATAAATGTCTATGCTTCATAAACCACCACCCAGTCAATGGTATTTTAGTATAGCAGTCCAAATGGGCTAAGATAGTACTTGTCACTACTGATAGCTATTTGTTTATTTATCTTTCCACACACCGCTTCCAACTGAAATGCTCCATGAAAACAGGAATTTTTCTCTTTTTTTTTTTTTAACTGTTCCATTTATTCCCAGACCCTAGAGGAGAGCCTTGCAATAGTCCATGCTTTGCAATATTTGCTGAAAACTGGATGACCCTGCTCTCTGTCTCGCAGAGAAGCCCTATTATGGGGGAGGCAAGAGGGGGGTCAGGAAAGCGGACGGTTCAGAGGGCCCACACCCCCAGGAAGTTTGCCTTTGCACTCTTTCCAGTCTGTGATGAACCACAAGGAGCCCAGGACCTGATCCCCAGTCATCTGGAGAGAGAACAGCATGTGCAAAGGCCCGAGGGTGACCCCGTCACCCCCACTCATCCTGGATTCCCTGGGAAAAGGCAACCAAGAGTGACAAACTATCTGTTCCCCAGGGTCAGAGCCTATCCCACCTCCCCACCCACCAGCCCTTCCACACGCCCCCCAGAACAGGCTCTAGACCTGAACTGCCCAGGATGGTAACCACTAGCCACAGGCGGCTACTGAGCACTTGAAACTCTAGCTCATCCAAACAGATAGGTGTGAATATTAAATACATGGCAGGCTTCAAAGGCTTTGCACAGAAAAAGAATGTGAACTATCTCATGAACAGTTCTGTATATCAAACACACATTGAAATAACAGTATTTTGGATAGATTGGATTAAATAAAATGTATTACTCACACTCATGTTACTTGTTCCTTTCTGCTTCCTTAACGTGGCTCCTAATGACCTATCTGGCTTCATTCTATTTGTGCAGGAAGTGCTGACCCCAAGGAAAAAGTCATCTGAGTAGCAATTCTGACCACAAGGGCAGGGTGAGGGTGCCTTTCCTCTGAAATCTCTAAGGTCCATACTTGCCCCTGGGCAGCAGTGCTACCAGGGGGCTGGGTCCCGCTCCAGAGCCAAGACATACTGGCAGCTCTGGGTGCTGATGGAGCTCAGGTCCCTCGCAGCCTGGGCCTCGGACACTGGCCAGAGGAGTCACCCACACCTGCTCCACGTGGGGCCTCCTCTGCTGGCTGTGCCCTTCATGCCAAGAGGGCTGCAAACATCTCCCTTCCCTGGGGCGGGTCTCATGGAAGGGGAAGTTACTGAGTTAGGAGCCCGGCCTCCTCACACCAGGCTCTCTGTCCAAGTTAGAACCTGAAGACACGGAACCTCATGTGGACACCCACAAGATAATCTCTGTGTTCCCAGCACTCAGGAGACACCGGGGCTGGACCCGTTGGATGACATGGCCTGAGGGGTCGGTGAGAGCATCTGGTGATGTGACACTGTCTGTAAAAATAAAATGAGACCCACATTTCTGGCACTAATGACTCTCAGATTCTATTACCCTTAAAAATATCCCCCAGAGACGACTGTTGTCACTGCATTTTTAGCGCGTTCTGACTGTTTTCAAGGCTGCAAATATTTCTGGGTCTCCTGGGGTGGAGACTGCGGATGTGTGAGTCTGTGCAGGGAGCAGCAGCAGCGGAGGTGGGGCCGGCCCCCTCTGATCCGAGCAAGTTCAGGGGCTGCACCTCAGCTGGGAGCAAGAGAGGGGTGCCTGGCTCTAAGACTTCCTGCGTGACCTTCACTGGAGAGCTCAGGGCCCAACCATCAGCCCTCACCTGCCCCACATTCACGGGTGAGAGGTCTCTGGGGGACACATGGAGGTAGGTACTCTGTATCCAAAAGCCCCAGCCCCCTGGGTTTCCCACCCATGATGAACAGATGAGGGAAGTCCAAACCAGCAAAATCTACGTTTATGATGGTCTTGTTCTTTGGGAGATTTGGAAATGTCAAATTGGAGCAGTTGAAGATTTAGAAATTGACACAGTCATCTCAGAATTAAATCTCAGGAATTTCTTTTCATTCCCTGTGAGGTTTTAAACTTTTCAGAGTCTTCCCAAAGTTCAGATTTATCGCAGGCAGCGAGCATCTCTCCAAGTGTGGATTATCTGAGATAATATTACACTTGCATTCTGGTTTCTGTGCCCCCTCAGCCCTGATCCTGGTGGGCTTCCCTGGTGGCTCAGACAGTAAAGAATCCACCTGCAATGCGGGAGACCTGGGTTTGGGAAGATGCCCTAGAGGAAGAGCATGGCAACCCATTCCAGTATTCCTGCCTGGAGAATCCCCATAAACAAAAAGGCCTAGAGGGCTACAGTCCATGAGGTTGCAAAGAGATGGACACGACTGAGCGACTAAGCACACACACACACCCCTGATTAGTGCAGCCATTCAGAGAAGGGAAATTTACCTGGGTGTCTGTCAGCTAAAAAAAAAAAAACTATGCTAATAAACACACGCTATTTTGCGGCCTTCTTTATATTGAGCATTTCAAAAATTAAATGTCTACATTAATCTCACCAGAGATATCTGTCTTGTCTTTTGTTCATCCTTTGGTAATCTTACGGGACTAATCTAGAACAATCTCACTGGCTTAGAGAACAAACTTAATGGTTGCAGGGGGGGCAAAGAGAGAGAGGGAGTTTGGGATGGCCATATATATGACCATTGCTATATTCAAAATGGATAACCAACAAGGACCTATTATATAGCACATGAAACTCTGCTCCATGTTATGTGCCAGCCTGGACAGGAGAGGAGTTTCAAGGAGACTGGATACATGTGTATGTACGCCTGAGGCCCCTCGCTGTGCCCCTGAAGCTATCACAACACTGCTAATCAGTTACGTGTGTCTGTTCAGCAGCCCAGTCACGTCCCGCTCTGCGACCTCATGGACTGCAGCACTAATGAGCTATACCCAATACAAAACAAAAAGTTTAAAACAACAGCATTGGAGGTCCTGGGTTGTATCTCAAAGCCACCCTCCAGTGTCTTGGATGACAGCAGGATGGCGGTCACTGTTGAGAATAATCTTTGTCCAGAGTCCTAGGCCATGGTCCAGTGGGCTGAGCTAGGGAGGAAGATTCGCAGAGTGGCCAGGAAAGTCACATACCTACCTCTGGCCCCTGGAACTACGTGTAGGACACTAGAGAGGCCAGAGCAGAAGTGACTTGAACTGTCTTTTGCTTTGGGACACCCCTTTGGTCTCAGTGTTTGGCAGGAACTGGGCTTCAAGTGCCGGGAGAATATGGGAGACTGAGAGGGGGAGCTAGGCCCCACCTCTGGCCTCCTGGCCTTTGACTCATCAGGCTACTGACCTCCAGAGCTAGTGACCTTGATGGACATCTTCTCTATGAGGTGTCTGGCTGATGTGAAGAGGGGACTCTGAGAATGTTAAGTTTCAGAAAGGATCAAAGACTTGGCCTCCTTCCAGTCATGAAAAATGAAAGTGTTAGTTGCTCAGTTATGTCCAACTCTTTGTGACCCCATGGACTGTAGTCTGCCAGACTCTTCTGTCCATGGGATTTTCCTAACAGGAATACTGGATTGGGGACTTCCCTGGTAGCTCCGTGGTGAAGAGCTCACCTGCCAATGCAGGAGACTTGGGTTGGATCCCTGATCCAGGAGAATCCCACGTGCTGCAGAGCAGCTAAGCCCATGAGCCACAGCTACGGAGCCTGTGCTCTAGAGCCTCGGAGCTGCAGCTATTGAGCCCATGGGCCGCAGCTACTGAAGCCTGTGTGCCCTAGAGCCCGAGTTCTACAACAAGAGAAGTCACCGCAACAAGAAGCCTGCTCACCTCCACTAGAGAGGAGCTCTCACTCTCTGCAACTAGAGAAGAGCCTGTGGCAGCAGTGAAAACCCAGAAGAGCCAAAAGTAAATAAATAAATTAAAATCACTTGGTTTGTTTTCAAAAGAAAAAAAGAATACTGGAGTAGATAGCCATTCTCTTCTCTAGAGGATCTTCCCGACCCAGGGATTGAACTCGAGTCTCCTACATGGCACGTGGACTCTTTACCACTGAGCCACCATGCCCACCCCCATTATGAAGTGGAGGGCAATGGACACATCACAGCACAGACTTGGGAGTAGAAGACTCCCAGGTGCAAACCCCAGTACTGCCACTTTCTGGTTTTGAGACCATGGGAATGAAAACAGCATCTGGCCTTGCTGGGTCGCTGTGAGCCTTGAGTGGGAGGCTGCCTGGCTGGCCAAGCTTGCTGAGGAGGTGAGCTGATTGGGCACAAGGACCCCAGGACAAGACTCTATCTCGTGTGGTGGAGGCTGCTATTTTGCTCGTGTTTTCTGGTACTGAAGGTCCACTCTCACATACAGTGCTGTTTCTAGAACGTACCAGAGCACGGCTCCCACCACTACTCTCTGCTCCTCACACAGGCCAGGCTCCTACGGCTGGGCCAGGGGAGTCAGTCTGAGTCACTGGGCCTGAGCCAGGGCATAAAGTCACCAGGGTTGGTGATTTATTTCCAGGCTGCTCGGCCCTTTCCCCTGCCGTTTGGTTTATGGACTTTTAGGGCCACCCATCACGGCCGATGAAGATCGGGAAAAATAAATTTGCTAAGTCAGAAGCCCCAGTCCACCGAAGGCCACGTGATGACCTGGACCCGTGGCTCCTGTTAACAGGGTGTATTTCAGCAGTGGCCTCTTGAACTGTGAAGGCTTCAGGGTGGGAGCTACAGCGGTGATGGATGCCCTCACTCTCATGGCTGGACTGGAGCTAGAAATCAAAGGGAGGTGAGAACATACAGTGCCTGGGGCCAGAAGAAGGCCCTTCTGTCCAGCCCCCAGTGCTAGCTACCGGGGCCAGCTCGGGTCAGGCCAGCCACGAAACCCAGTGCTTTCAGGCTTGGCTGTCTCATTCGGGGAGAGAGGATTCGGTGACCAGTGCCCTGGACTTCCCAGGTGGTGCAGTGGTAAAGAATCCGCCTGCCAGTGAAGGAGACGTAAGAGACACAGGTTTGATCCTTGGGTCGGGAAGACTCCCTGAATGAAAGGGCAAGACCATACCAGTAGTCCTGCCTGGAGGATGCCATGGACAAAGGAGACTGGCAAGCTACAGTCCATGGGATCATAAAGATCCAGACACGACTGAGCACACGCCCCACCAATGCCCTCTGAGAGGAACAAGAGAGTTCTGACTTGCAAGTCAGGCCACCTGCCACCAGCCCAATGTGGGCTGTCACCCTGGGTCAGTGTCTTTGTCTGTCCAGCTGAACTGGATGGTCTCTAAGGAAGCTGAGACTTGGGGCTTTTCTTTTCTTGCAAGACAGGGAGCCCCCCAGCTGGGGGGCCCTAGCCAGGACATACAAGGACCCCAGGACAAGACTCTATCTCGTGTGGTGGAGGCTGCTATTTTGCTCGTGTTTTCTGGTACTGAAGGTCCACTCACATACAGTGCTGTTTCTAGAACGTACCAGAGCACGGCTCCCACCACTACTCTCTGCTCCTCACACAGGCCAGGCTCCTACGGCTGGGCCAGGGGAGTCAGTCTGAGTCACTGGGCCTGAGCCAGGGCATAAAGTCACCAGGGTTGGTGATTTATTTCCAGGCTGCTCGGCCCTTTCCCCTGCCGTTTGGTTTATGGACTTTTAGGGCCACCCATCACGGCCGATGAAGATCGGGAAAAATAAATTTGCTAAGTCAGAAGCCCCAGTCCACCGAAGGCCACGTGATGACCTGGACCCGTGGCTCCTGTTAACAGGGTGTATTTCAGCAGTGGCCTCTTGAACTGTGAAGGCTTCAGGGTGGGAGCTACAGCGGTGATGGATGCCCTCACTCTCATGGCTGGACTGGAGCTAGAAATCAAAGGGAGGTGAGAACATACAGTGCCTGGGGCCAGAAGAAGGCCCTTCTGTCCAGCCCCCAGTGCTAGCTACCGGGGCCAGCTCGGGTCAGGCCAGCCACGAAACCCAGTGCTTTCAGGCTTGGCTGTCTCATTCGGGGAGAGAGGATTCGGTGACCAGTGCCCTGGACTTCCCAGGTGGTGCAGTGGTAAAGAATCCGCCTGCCAGTGAAGGAGACGTAAGAGACACAGGTTTGATCCTTGGGTCGGGAAGACTCCCTGAATGAAAGGGCAAGACCATACCAGTAGTCCTGCCTGGAGGATGCCATGGACAAAGGAGACTGGCAAGCTACAGTCCATGGGATCATAAAGATCCAGACACGACTGAGCACACGCGCCCCACCAATGCCCTCTGAGAGGAACAAGAGAGTTCTGACTTGCAAGTCAGGCCACCTGCCACCAGCCCAATGTGGGCTGTCACCCTGGGTCAGTGTCTTTGTCTGTCCAGCTGAACTGGATGGTCTCTAAGGATGATGAGACTTGGGGCCCTCTCTCTCTCTTGTTAAAAGTCTCAGCTTCTTAAAGTCGGGGGCCTGACAGATGTCAGAACACAGGATACTGTTCACAGGGCAGGAGTAGAGACACAAACGTAGAGAATGGACTTACAGACACAGCAGGGGAAGGAGAGGGTGGGATGAATGGAGAAAGTAAGATTGACAAATATACACTACCATGTGTAAAACAGCTAGCTGGGAGGAACGTGCTGTGTCGCACAGGCAGCTCAGCTCAGTGCTCTGTGATGACCTAGATGGAGGGAGAGGGGGTGGTGGGGAGGGAGGCTCCGGAGGTAGGGGATACACATATGCACAGAGCTGACTCACTCTGTTGTACAGCAGAAACTAACACAACATTGTAAAGCAACCACATCCCAACAGAAAAAATATGAGGCACGGCCTCCCAAGATGAAAATCAGGGGCCTTGCTCCAGAGAGCCCACTTTTCCAGGGAATTCACGATGAGAGCAGATAGTTGGGGGATCTGGTTCACTCAGGAGCTGAGAACAAAGAACCACCTGCACTGTTCTCAGCCACCCGCTTCCCCAGGGGGGAAGGGACTGGGTGCTAGAGATGGTCAGGAGGAGCGAGGGAAGACCACCATGGCACTAGTGCCACCTCGGCCCGAATGACATCCTCTCCAGGGAACAGGACCAGGGATCCCCCCTGCTAAGCCTCTGGTTGCAAGAAACACTTTCCTAAAGATCCTTAAGATCACACCCTCCATGTGCTCTCTCTGTTCCCTGCCCACATGTCTCCTGCTTTTCTCCACTCTTCATTCTTTCTTTACTGGCAGTGACAGAGCATCCCATCTGTCAGTGCCAATCTGACATGCAGAGGAGCTGACCTCCCTCCTAAACAAAGATCCACCACTGGCAGAACCTCCTTGTACTCTGAGATCTGGGAGGGCAAAGCCAGGGAGGCAGGGCATCTCTGTCCCCAGTGCAGTCCTGTGCCTGCATGTAATACCTGTATGATCAGTAATCCCTGAAAAAACTTAATGGATGAACGCTGAAACAAAATAAACATGTAGTTCTGCCTGAAGAAGCCTCAAAAAACCCTCAACAAACCCTACCCCTAGATAGTAAAAGCTAAAATGCTGCTCTAGTATGCAAAAAAAAAAAAAAAATTAACCAAGAGTTACACTATATCAAGATTTTTAAAAATTAACCAAAAGTTACATTATAACAAGATAAAGAAGATGGTAACAAAGAGTATTATGCAATACCCAAAGGTATAATAGAATAGGTTTTTAATGAATCAATAATGGGAACAAGACAAATTCGTGTCTCAAACACCATGGCCACAAAATATTAAAGATGCAAGAAAGATGGATACAAAGGCCCTGACTGTATGTTCTGCTCTCTGAGTGACAGATCAAGAAGATTAATAGGGAGCCAAGCACATTGCCCATACTGTTGTACAGCAGAAACTAACACAACATTGTAAAGCAACCACATCCCAACAGAAAAAATATGAGGCACGGCCTCCCAAGATGAAAATCAGGGGCCTTGCTCCAGAGAGCCCACTTTTCCAGGGAATTCACGATGAGAGCAGATAGTTGGGGGATCTGGTTCACTCAGGAGCTGAGAACAAAGAACCACCTGCACTGTTCTCAGCCACCCGCTTCCCCAGGGGGGAAGGGACTGGGTGCTAGAGATGGTCAGGAGGAGCGAGGGAAGACCACCATGGCACTAGTGCCACCTCGGCCCGAATGACATCCTCTCCAGGGAACAGGACCAGGGATCCCCCCTGCTAAGCCTCTGGTTGCAAGAAACACTTTCCTAAAGATCCTTAAGATCACACCCTCCATGTGCTCTCTCTGTTCCCTGCCCACATGTCTCCTGCTTTTCTCCACTCTTCATTCTTTCTTTACTGGCAGTGACAGAGCATCCCATCTGTCAGTGCCAATCTGACATGCAGAGGAGCTGACCTCCCTCCTAAACAAAGATCCACCACTGGCAGAACCTCCTTGTACTCTGAGATCTGGGAGGGCAAAGCCAGGGAGGCAGGGCATCTCTGTCCCCAGTGCAGTCCTGTGCCTGCATGTAATACCTGTATGATCAGTAATCCCTGAAAAAACTTAATGGATGAACGCTGAAACAAAATAAACATGTAGTTCTGCCTGAAGAAGCCTCAAAAAACCCTCAACAAACCCTACCCCTAGATAGTAAAAGCTAAAATGCTGCTCTAGTATGCAAAAAAAAAAAAAAAATTAACCAAGAGTTACACTATATCAAGATTTTTAAAAATTAACCAAAAGTTACATTATAACAAGATAAAGAAGATGGTAACAAAGAGTATTATGCAATACCCAAAGGTATAATAGAATAGGTTTTTTTTAATGAATCAATAATGGGAACAAGACAAATTCGTGTCTCAAACACCATGGCCACAAAATATTAAAGATGCAAGAAAGATGGATACAAATGCCCCTGACTGTATGTTCTGCTCTCTGAGTGACAGATCAAGAAGATTAATAGGGCAATTACAGAGGAACGTGAGAAATGTGATCCAATAGCTGACATATGGAAGGAACCTGTGCTAGGTTCCTAAGACTGTTGTAACAAAATTTCACAAACTGAGTGACTTCACAGAAATTCTCTCACACTTCTGAAGGGCAGGAGTCAGACAGCCAGGTATCAGCAGGGCCATGCTCCCTCTGAGACTCTGGGTGAAGCCTTTCCTTGCTTCTTGCTAGCTTGTGACGGTGGCTGTCAACCCTCGGTGTCCCTGGGCTCACAGCTGCATCACTGCAGTCTCTGTTCTCTCTGTATGTGTCCAAATTTTCCGCTCACCCTATAAGGCCATCAGTCAGACCAAATTAGGACTGCCCTAAGAAACCCATCTTACTCGATTATGTCCGCAAATGCTCTATCTTCAAAAACAGTCACATTCAAGGACCCCAGATGTTAGGATCGTGACCTGTCTTTTGGGGGAACACAATTCAATCCACAACAGATGTCAGTGACAAAGCAAGAAGGCACATATTCTTTGCAAATGTAGTAATGGCAGTAGAAACCATATCTTGGATTTTTTGCAGGAACATGTCCATATCTGCATATTTATTTATATAAATGAAATAAATATTCTCCCTAAATCTGACGAATCTTCTTTATATGATTGGCAGCATCTCATGTTTCATTTATGGGTCTTTTTGCTTCTATATGTGTTCTTTCTTTGATCAGTTGGACTAATGGCTTTGTGGGATTTTTCAACGGCCTAATTATTGGTTTTATCCATCAATACTCACTTTTTCTGTCTTGTTTATTCAGCTTATTATTGCTTGCTTTCCTAATTCTCTTAGCCTCTTTCTTACATGTCTAAGAGCTTCAGATGGTCTTTTGTTATGTTTTCATTTCCTAGAGAACGAGGACTTTAGGCTAATGCAGTTCTTCTAAATGAACTATTCTGGCAACACCGTGTATGGTTGCTATTTTGCATTGTTAATGATTCTGAGTTTTGTTCTAGATTTTCTTCTTGACTCAGGCATAATTCAAGGCAACTTTTTTCACGTCTGTGTAGTAGTACACCCTCAAATTACTTTTCATTTATTTCCCAACTTTGTGGGTTATGGTTGGGAATGCGGTTAGTGGAATTTCACCTACTGTTCAGCACGCTCTAGGGGAAATGTCCCTATTTGGGGTGCTAATATGTGATCACTGGTTCAACACATGTGACCACGGATGGGCCCAAACTCTCCGACTAAGTGCCCTAGTATATAAGCCACATAGAGTTAGCTCACCTCATGGGTAAGTCTGGGTAAAAATTGCTTTTAAAAAATATAGGGACTTCCCTGGTGATCCAGTGGTTAGGACTCCACACTCACAGTGCAGGGGGCCTGGGTTCAATCCCTGGTCAGGGAACTAGATCCCGCATGTTGCAACTAAGACCTAGCACAGCCAAATAAAAATAAAAGTAAATAAAATATATTTTTTAAAAGTATAGGGGCCAGAGGCATTCCATCCAACAAAAGATGACCCCAGATGTTAGGATCGTGACCTGTCTTTTGGGGAACACAATTCAATACACAACAGATGTCAGTGACAAAGCAAGAAGGCACATATTCTTTGCAAATGTAGTAATGGCAGTAGAAACCATATCTTGGATTTTTTGCAGGAACATGTCCATATCTGCATATTTATTTATATAAATGAAATAAATATTCTCCCTAAATCTGACGAATCTTCTTTATATGATTGGCAGCATCTCATGTTTCATTTATGGGTCTTTTTGCTTCTATATGTGTTCTTTCTTTGATCAGTTGGACTAATGGCTTTGTGGGATTTTTCAACGGCCTAATTATTGGTTTTATCCATCAATACTCACTTTTTCTGTCTTGTTTATTCAGCTTATTATTGCTTGCTTTCCTAATTCTCTTAGCCTCTTTCTTACATGTCTAAGAGCTTCAGATGGTCTTTTGTTATGTTTTCATTTCCTAGAGAACGAGGACTTTAGGCTAATGCAGTTCTTCTAAATGAACTATTCTGGCAACACCGTGTATGGTTGCTATTTTGCATTGTTAATGATTCTGAGTTTTGTTCTAGATTTTCTTCTTGACTCAGGCATAATTCAAGGCAACTTTTTTCACGTCTGTGTAGTAGTACACCCTCAAATTACTTTTCATTTATTTCCCAACTTTGTGGGTTATGGTTGGGAATGCGGTTAGTGGAATTTCACCTACTGTTCAGCACGCTCTAGGGGAAATGTCCCTATTTGGGGTGCTAATATGTGATCACTGGTTCAACACATGTGACCACGGATGGGCCCAAACTCTCCGACTAAGTGCCCTAGTATATAAGCCACATAGAGTTAGCTCACCTCATGGGTAAGTCTGGGTAAAAATTGCTTTTAAAAAATATAGGGACTTCCCTGGTGATCCAGTGGTTAGGACTCCACACTCACAGTGCAGGGGGCCTGGGTTCAATCCCTGGTCAGGGAACTAGATCCCGCATGTTGCAACTAAGACCTAGCACAGCCAAATAAAAATAAAAGTAAATAAAATATATTTTTTAAAAGTATAGGGGTCAGAGGTATTCCTGGATGGCTCAGTGGTAAAGAATCCATCAGCCAATGCAGAAGACACAGGTTCCATCCCGGAGCCAGAAAGATTCCACATGAGGAGGAGCAACTAAGTCGGTGCACCAGAACTATTCAGCCTGTGCTCTAAAGCCCGGGAGCCGCAACTATTAAGCTCCCATGTCACAGCTACTAAACCCCAAATGCTCTAGAGCCTGTGTTCCACAATAGAAGACACCACACTGAAAAGCCCATGCACCACAGCTAGAAAGTAACCCCCACTCGCCACAACCACAGAAAGCCTGCACAGCCTGTACTGCCAAAAATAAAGCTTTTTTTTTTTTTTTAAGTACAAGTTCAAAAATGAAATTGCAAAGCAAGCCAAAACTTTATCTCCAAGAGGAAACTCCTTCATGAAGCATAGTAAAATTCTTAAAATCTTTTTCAGGGGTATACATATGACTAAGCTGGGATCATACATATCTGTAAACAACAAAACTCTGTAAAAGCAAAATGTGAAATAAAATAAAATAAAAATCCTTTTTCTCCACCTTTCAGCCTATCAGCATCCCCTTTTTCACACCTGGATCCACCCTTAAAAGCTCTTCCACCCAGGCCCTGCAGGGTCCTGGTCTCTTCTGCCCCTCCTCCTTCCTAAATCAGTCTTTCTGCTTCCAACATGTGGCCCTCTGGTCTACCTGGCGGAAGGTCGGCTGTGGAGCTCACCGTACAAAGTCTAGATTTGCTAGTTGGGAATGGGTTGGGGAGGAAGTTGGAGAGGAGGAGGATCCGGGTGCTTTCATCCTAGGAAAGGGGCACCTGCAGTTCCAGCCTGAAGCCAGTGGCTGGATACAGATCCTGGAGTCAACAACAGAGATCTGGGGACCTCCCTCTGAGCGACAGACACATGCGAACGTGGCCTGGTCTTGGCTCCCTACCCATCTCCAGTGACACCCAGGGGCCGAGCCACTTGAGAGCACCCACTCCAGCGCTCTTAAATGGCGCCCCCTACTGTCTGATCCAGGCCTTTCCCTCGTGAACCGGCAGTGGCCATCCCTCCTCCACCTGGCTGGACGCATTTCCCTCCTCCTCCTCCTCACCCAACTCCCAGAGGCAGGAGAAAGCACCAAGATGCCTGCCAGAGAGAGAATCTCCTGTGAGTTCTCCCGCCTCTGGAGTCTGTGTGTTCCCGTGCCACTGCTTGGAACACTCCGTCTTTGGCTATTTCTTACTCAGCTTACTATGGCTTTGGTTATTTCTTACTCAGCTTACTAGCTAGGATCTGAACACATACTAAGTGCCAGTATGTATAAGCACTTTAGGATAAGTACCAGCGTTAAGTACTTTACATATATTATGCCATTAAAACCCCACGATAACCAGATGGGACGTATTATTATCTCCATCTCAGAGATGAGGAGATCACAGCTCAGAGAGGTGAGCTCACTCATCCACAGTCCCTCAGCTTGCAGAACTGGGACTGTGAATCCATGGACAGTAGCCCACCAGGCTCCCATGTCCATGGGATTCTCCAGGCAAGAATACTGGAGTGGGTTGCCATGCCCTTCTCCAGGGGATCTTCCCAACTCAGGGACCAAACCCAGGTCTCCGGCATTGCGGGCAGATTCTTCACTGTCTGAGCCACCAGGGAAGCCCCACATCCAGGGCCACCCGATCCCGAGGCCCCTCTCTCAAACACCCATTCTTCAGGCCTAAACATCACTGACTCCGGAAGGCTCCTCCCCACCATACTTGGGTCTGTGCTCCTCTGGCTCCCACAGCCCCCTGACCACCCTGTACGGAGACTGTTTGCTTGCCCTTCAGCCTTAGCCACTAGACGAGGAGGTTTTAGAGGGCAGGAAATGGATTTGGGTTATTAGCTGCCTTATTTCCAGCACTTACAAAACTCATTAAATGCTCGATAAATATTGTTTAGATTAATGGATGGGGAGCAGATGGTGGCGATGCCTCTGAGCGACAGACACATAGCGAACGTGGCTTTGGTCTTGGCTCCCTACCCATCTCCAGTGACACCCAGGGGCCGAGCCACTTGAGAGCACCCACTCCAGCGCTCTTAAATGGCGCCCCCTACTGTCTGATCCAGGCCTTTCCCTCGTGAACCGGCAGTGGCCATCCCTCCTCCACCTGGCTGGACGCATTTCCTCCTCCTCCTCCTCACCCAACTCCCAGAGGCAGGAGAAAGCACCAAGATGCCTGCCAGAGAGAGAATCTCCTGTGAGTTCTCCCGCCTCTGGAGTCTGTGTGTTCCCGTGCCACTGCTTGGAACACTCCGTCTTTGGCTATTTCTTACTCAGCTTACTATGGCTTTGGTTATTTCTTACTCAGCTTACTAGCTAGGGATCTGAACACATACTAAGTGCCAGTATGTATAAGCACTTTAGGATAAGTACCAGCGTTAAGTACTTTACATATATTATGCCATTAAAACCCCACGATAACCAGATGGGACGTATTATTATCTCCATCTCAGAGATGAGGAGATCACAGCTCAGAGAGGTGAGCTCACTCATCCACAGTCCCTCAGCTTGCAGAACTGGGACTGTGAATCCATGGACAGTAGCCCACCAGGCTCCCATGTCCATGGGATTCTCCAGGCAAGAATACTGGAGTGGGTTGCCATGCCCTTCTCCAGGGGATCTTCCCAACTCAGGGACCAAACCCAGGTCTCCGGCATTGCGGGCAGATTCTTCACTGTCTGAGCCACCAGGGAAGCCCCACATCCAGGGCCACCCGATCCCGAGGCCCCTCTCTCAAACACCCATTCTTCAGGCCTAAACATCACTGACTCCGGAAGGCTCCTCCCCACCATACTTGGGTCTGTGCTCCTCTGGCTCCCACAGCCCCCTGACCACCCTGTACGGAGACTGTTTGCTTGCCCTTCAGCCTTAGCCACTAGACGAGGAGGTTTTAGAGGGCAGGAAATGGATTTGGGTTATTAGCTGCCTTATTTCCAGCACTTACAAAACTCATTAAATGCTCGATAAATATTGTTTAGATTAATGGATGAAGAGATGGATAGATGCATGGATGGGTGGGTGTGTGGATGGATGGATAGGCAGATGGATGCTAAGTGCTGGGATGTGGAGATTCATACCTGCTCTCAGGGAACATTTAAGACTCAAAACAAGCCAAGAATAAGGACGCAAGGACAGTGAGTGGGTAAAATGTGTGACTGGCTGGTAGAACTAGTCTGCCAGAAGCTGGCAGTCTGGCACAAGCTCAGAGAATCAACCTCAGACAAAAGATCTTGTGGGCTGACCTTAAGATTGATTAAAAGTAATGAATCAACACTGCAGTGAAATCCCTTCCTCCATGTGCATCGTATCTGATTAAGAACAATCTCTAAAAGGCTTCTGCATGGTATTGGTAGGTAAGACATTTGGACCATCGTTTTTTTCCCTAAAGTGTGTACTGTTACTATTAATGATGAGGGAGTCCATCTATTGAGATGCTGTTTGCCTTTAACTCACTTGGGAGTTTCGGTTCCAAGAAGTCTATCTGGGATCAGGCAGTACTTTGATAAGATGAGATCAGGATGAGAACTCTGTCTCTACAGCTTCTAAGCTCAGCTTCGTGGACTCCTGAGGGTTCCTTGTGGAGGATTCAGGGAGTCTGTGAACTTGGATGAGAAAAGAATGACGCCTTCATTTTTTTTATCTCTCAATGAAATTCAGCATTTCCTTCACTTATGAAAGGGGAGAACAAACCACGCAAGATAAAAAGTACCTGTCCCTTTGCCACCAACAGAAATCACAGAGAGGTTCAAGTCCAATCATACATTGCAGCAATCTTGTAAGCTCACCTATACCTATCCAACTTCATAATTATGTAAGTTATAGTGATATCCTGTAACTGATGTCCCACATTAATAAAACAGTATATGTATTTCTATATCATAACAAAAGAACAGTTTCTACACTGGAAAGCACATTTACAGTCTGCTCTAAACCTGAGAAATAAAAGTAACTCTTGTTACCCCTTCTGTCAGTTTCATTTTCTCAACTCTAAAGTGGGATTATATTTGGTTAAGGAAACGTGGGCTCTAAAGAACTCTGAGATACGATTCAGACACTCACTCTCACGGAGGCCACAGCATAAGCAACAGTGCCAAAGGGGAAAGGCACGCAGGCCCAGGGGACCAAGCAGAGGGTGGGGATGAGGGGGTTTGCTCCCTTGACTGGAGCAAAGGGAAACGGAGGTTAGAGGGTTGGAAAGCTGGTCTGGGTCCTGATGAGGATTTCTAGAAAAAGGATTTCAGAGACAGTTCAGCCAACAGTGGGGTAACGGACACGGCCCAAGCAGGGGGTGCAATGTTTGCAGCTGTGCCTTAGGAGGGCGCCGATGGAGCATGATGTGTGCAAAGGAGGCCTGAGCGGGGAGCTGGGAGCACATTAGCAGGTGGGCACCTCCCGGGCTCTGGTTGGTTGCAAGGAAGCCGCGCTTTGGGTCTGGAATGTCAGGCGCCCACCACACGGTCAGAAGCAGGAACTGAATTCCTTGAAGTCACTGCCCTTCTGGGACAAGTCTGTGGGAGCCCAGAGTATTTCTGAGAACAAGAAGGGGCAGATGGGGGCCTGTGAGAAACGGTGGATTGGACCGAACATTACCAGCTGTCAGGGAAGTTTTCTGCCTAGTTACACTTTAGGTATATGAATCTCCAACACTAATTTGCATATTAATCATTCTGAGAAAAACATACACATGCAAATATTTTTCCTTTTAAACACCTGTCTCTGAGATCCTGACAAATGGCTTGCTCAGCAGCCCTGCTTGCCTCCGGCATCTCAGCCAGTTTCCTGCACAGCCTCGTGGACTCCTCCCTCGCGTAATGTTCAGACCCCTCCTCCTTGGGCAGGTTGGGGGGCTCCCTAATACAGAGGACCCCCCAGGACCTCCTCCTCCAGCCCCAGCTTGTGCACATGGATAAGTGACCTTCCAACTAAATTACCCAAGTGTCCCCAAGGACACAGACTCTCCCCACTGCTCCTACCCCACACACCCTTGGGAACCTCTAAGCTGGACCCGAGAGTCTGACCCAGAGATAGCGTCTAAAGCAAAGACTGAAGCCCATGAGGAGGTTCTGAACGCCCAAGCAGTGGTAATGGGTGGTGTGAGAAAGATGCTCAGCGACAAAGACGTTCAGCAGAGACTCGGAAGGGTCTCGGAAGCTGTGGAAGGGGCAGGCAGCATATATCCCCCCTCCTCTCATACCTACCTGCCCAGGGCTCCAGGGAAAGCTCTGCAGTCTGGGGCAATGTACAAGTGCCTAGAAACCCATGACAACCGTAACAATGGGCACAATGGTGAGGGTAGGGTGGTAGCTCATGGGGACCGAGCCGTCCCTGTAGGCCAGGCCCCGTGCTACTAGTTTTCAAAGTACTATCTTATGAAACCCACACCACAGTACCCAGTGCATTTCTCACCTCCACGTCACAGATGTAAAAAACAAAGTCTGGAGAGGTCCCAGCCATTGTCCTGTGGTGGCAACGGGAACGACCCTAAGTCTGAGCCAAGCACCTGCATGGTTCCCCTCCAGGCCTTGCTGCCTTGACCTAAGCCCCTGCAGCCCCGGCCCCTTGTTCTCGCTTCCTCCAGTCCCCTCCGGCTCTTCTCCTGCGGTCCCCTCCCTCTTCTCCCCGGAGGGAGTCCCAGACCTCAACCTCACCTCCATCACAGTCCTGCCAACCCAGCCGCAGACCTCAATCCACCCCACAGCCCCACCCACCTGCTCCCCAACCTCCCACCCAAGCTGGGTTCCAGCTCGGGCACACACGGGGACCCAGCCTACTTCATCCAAGCAGGATGGAGGGACTCGGTCATTCTTTGAGCAGGCACTGAAAGGCTGCCAGCACTGCCTTCCCAGCACTGCCCTGGCCAGTGCCGCCAGCCACACCTGCCTCCTTCCCTGGTCTCTGGGCTCAGGCTGCTCCCTGAAGAGGCCGATGGTCACCTGACTCTCCTTCCTTCAGCAACAGAGCTGCTCGAGCAGATGGCCACACCAGAGCCAGCTCCATCCTCAGGGTCAGAAACTGTGCTGCCCCAGCACGGGCAACCCCCTGACCTAACCAGAGTCGTTCCTGGGAATGGCGTACCAGGAGCACAAGGACAGAGGACAAAGGCAGGTCCTCACTCACGGCCAGTGATGGCCACATAAACAGGGAACCGAACAGGGTCTCAAACACTAGATGGGTTTTGGGGAGAGGGCCAGAATTGCCTTTTCTCAGCCATGAAATTAAAAGATGCTTGCTCCTTGGAAGAAAAGCTATGGCAAACCTGGACAGCGTATTCAACAACAGAGACATCACTTTGCTGACAAGGTAGTCAAAGCATCAGGCAGCATATATCCCTCCTCTCATACCTACCTGCCCAGGGCTCCAGGAAAGCTCTGCAGTCTGGGGCAATGTACAAGTGCCTAGAAACCCATGACAACCGTAACAATGGGCACAATGGTGAGGGTAGGGTGGTAGCTCATGGGGACCGAGCCGTCCCTGTAGGCCAGGCCCCGTGCTACTAGTTTTCAAAGTACTATCTTATGAAACCCACACCACAGTACCCAGTGCATTTCTCACCTCCACGTCACAGATGTAAAAAACAAAGTCTGGAGAGGTCCCAGCCATTGTCCTGTGGTGGCAACGGGAACGACCCTAAGTCTGAGCCAAGCACCTGCATGGTTCCCTCCAGGCCTTGCTGCCTTGACCTAAGCCCCTGCAGCCCCGGCCCCTTGTTCTCGCTTCCTCCAGTCCCCTCCGGCTCTTCTCCTGCGGTCCCCTCCCTCTTCTCCCCGGAGGGAGTCCCAGACCTCAACCTCACCTCCATCACAGTCCTGCCAACCCAGCCGCAGACCTCAATCCACCCCACAGCCCCACCCACCTGCTCCCCAACCTCCCACCCAAGCTGGGTTCCAGCTCGGGCACACACGGGGACCCAGCCTACTTCATCCAAGCAGGATGGAGGGACTCGGTCATTCTTTGAGCAGGCACTGAAAGGCTGCCAGCACTGCCTTCCCAGCACTGCCCTGGCCAGTGCCGCCAGCCACACCTGCCTCCTTCCCTGGTCTCTGGGCTCAGGCTGCTCCCTGAAGAGGCCGATGGTCACCTGACTCTCCTTCCTTCAGCAACAGAGCTGCTCGAGCAGATGGCCACACCAGAGCCAGCTCCATCCTCAGGGTCAGAAACTGTGCTGCCCCAGCACGGGCAACCCCCTGACCTAACCAGAGTCGTTCCTGGGAATGGCGTACCAGGAGCACAAGGACAGAGGACAAAGGCAGGTCCTCACTCACGGCCAGTGATGGCCACATAAACAGGGAACCGAACAGGGTCTCAAACACTAGATGGGTTTTGGGGAGAGGGCCAGAATTGCCTTTTCTCAGCCATGAAATTAAAAGATGCTTGCTCCTTGGAAGAAAAGCTATGGCAAACCTGGACAGCGTATTCAACAACAGAGACATCACTTTGCTGACAAAGGCCCGTATAGTCAAAGCTATGGTTTTTCCAGTAGTCATGTATGGAAAGTGAGAGCTGGACCATAAAGAAAGCTGAGTGCCAACGAATTAATCCTTTTGAACTGTGGTATGTTACATGACTTAAGGGGTTAGCAACATAGTCATTGAACCTATGGGATCCCTCTAACAGAGGGTATCCTCACCCACCAGGATTCCCCAAGACTGGCATTTGATCATTATAGACTTAAAGGATGGTTTCTTTACTATCCCACTAGCAGAACAAGATAGACCCCAGTTTGCATTTACTATGCCCACCGTTAATAATTCATCCCCAGTACAAAGCTATCAATGGAGAGTGTCACCTTAAGGAACACTTAACAGCCCCACTATTCGCCAACTGTTTGTGGACCAGGCTTTACAACCTGTATGGTCCACATTTTCCACAGCCCTTATTTATCATTATATGGATGATATTTTCTTTGCTCATAAACAGATAGATGTTCTGGAGTCTTTACAGGATATACAGCCTAATCATCTCTCCCAGGATGGCCTGAAAATAGCTCTGAAAAAAATACAAAAACAAGAATTCTGGCTATATCTTGGCCAGAGAGTGTTTTAGTGAACAACCAAGCCTCAGATTCTTAAGCTAAATCAAGAGATAAAAGCTCTCAAAAATTAGTAGGAATCATCAATTAGCTTAGACCCATGTAGAGTGTGAAAAAGCAAGATCTCTTAAGAAATACGGACTGAGTCTGTTGTTCGGGGCTCTTGTCCTCTGGACATTGGCCATGTCTCTGTGTCTCCTTTCAAGCTGATCCTGTGAGCCCCACCGCAGTCCTGGAGAAGACTCTTGAGAGTCCCTTGGACAGTAAGGAGATCAAACCGGTCCATCTTAAAGGAAATCAATCCTGAATATTCACTGGAAGGACTGATGAAACTGAAGCTCCAATGTCTGGCCACCTGACGCAAAGAGCCGACTGACTGGAAAAGACCCTGATGCTGGGAAAGACTGAGGGCAGGAGGAGAAGGGGGAGACAGAGGATGAGATGGTTAGATAGCATCACTGAGTCAATGGACATGAGTCTGAGCTAACTCCAGGAGATGGTGAAGGACAGCAAAGCCTGGCATGCTGCAGTTCATGGGGTCACAAAGAGACACGACTGAGCTACTGAACAGCAACAGATATTTATTGAGGAAGGAGGCTTGTCCTGAAGGAGAAAAGCATTCAGCAACCTGTCCCTGTAGTTTGCATTCAGCAACCTGTCCCTGTAGTTTGCAAAGATTTTGTATGCCCATTACTTCATCTTCATCTCTCACAAAACCCAGTGGGTTGAGGCATCTTAAGAACACTGTACTCCATTTACAAAAAAAGAAAGCAAGACCCAAGGAAGGGGAGCAGATTCCTAAAGGGGACCCACTTACTAAGATGTGGAGCCAGAGCACCCCATCACCACCAAGAGCAACATTAAACATCAGGTGTATTTCTATCTGTGTCCAGCCTTCCTGAAAGGAGTTTATGGTTGTGGTAGAGGATGGGGCCTTTCTGTAACCCTCACTTGGCAGAGTTCCCCGCTTCACGCATAAAGCATGGACCCTAGTCTGCATTTCTGAGTGGAGAGGCCTCAGCGGCACCACCCCGGGCCTGTTGAGCAGTGAGCTAGTCTGCCTTTCTGAGTGGCGGGGCCTCGGCAGCACCCAAGCCTTGTTGAACAGCCGCGCACACCTCCCAGCCAGCCTGGGTATGGGAGACTGTCATCTGTGATGACTCACTCTCGGCGGCAACCAAGCTCCTCCGTGACAAATGACAGTGCCGAGTCCACCCGCAGCCCCGAGGCCAACCTGGCCTCTGGAAGCCAAAATCCAAGTGTGACGCTGGCCTGGCTAGATCCCCGCTGCACAGCCAGTACCCCCTTCTCCACGCCCCATGGCATGGAGAAGCAAATTTATTCAGATGTGTGACAGCTAACAGGCTTATCTAACTACAGTAAAATAATTCTCTGAATTATTCATGTGATATTTGAAATCATGATTGTAGGAACAAATTAGCCACCCCGAAACTGGAAATGAAGTCTGCCTCATTAATAATGCATCGAGCAGCGCAGGCAGGATAGCCAGAGCTCAGACAACTCTGAGCATCTCGATGCGTCGGAAGAGCCCCAGCCCCGGATCCTTCCAGCCAGGCTGCCAGGGGTCAGCACCCAGACACATCTGTGTCCCCTCTCGGAGGACAGGTCCGCACGGGCCTCTCAGGGTCCTTGCTTCTCTCTTCAGGTGTCCCTAAGTCTTACCTTGACCATCTGGCCAGGACTACTCTGTCTGCCCCTCTGACCCCTCAGCTCTGCCCAGGCCATGAACCAGTAGACCTCACAGAGGCCAGGAAGCCCGACTCCTGGCCCTCAGACCTAAAGCCTATTTGGTTGCAAGGATGGCACATCCACGGCTGTGAGATTCAATCCCTTGCTTGTCCCTGGAGGTCTGGACGTGACCCCAAAGTCACACTCACCTCTCAGGTAAGGTCTTGAAGTGAGTCTGCTGGACCCGGTGATACCAGGAACCTGTCTCTCACAGAGACTGTGATCATGGAGGGGCAGGAGAGTGGGGGAAGAGTGCCTCCTACCCGCATCTTAAATCTAGTTTCTCTGGATGAGCAGCCAAGATCGGGTAGGAACCGTCATACATTATGGCTTCACAGCTCTGCCACAAAAACTGGGGCTAGTCAAGCATACCTCTAGCCTCCGTTTCCTCTTTTGGAAAGTGGGATTCATAGTCCCTGTACATCATAAAACCCTATGGCAGACAGGACCATTTAGAGGGAAGTAAATGAGAGCCAGTCGTGAAGCTCTTTGGTCAGTACGAACATAACAAGGTAACGCCAGTGCTGTTCCGTCATTCCCTGACCCAAATTGCACTGACTGTCCCACAAAGGGATCAGTGTGTATGGATCTCCCGAGCCACACCCCTAAGGCCCAGGTCTGGCCTAAGAGATCTAAAGACCCCTCCTGGCTCCATCCTTGGTCTTCCAGGGGTTCCCAGACTAGGAGAACATGGGGGATCTCTCCCCTCAGGGATGCTGCCTCTCTGAGACCAGTGTAACAGGTTGAGTGTTTCCATAATCAAGAATGGAAGTCACCTAGGAAATGACAGGCGAGGCAGTGAGATCGACTCTGGAGTGAGGAAGGGGTCAGAGACCCTAGAGCCTGCATTGCAAGGGAGGCCCCTTCCAGACGAACGCAGAGCAGACAAGAGCCAGGGATGAGACGTGGGAACAGAGGAGGCCTGGTCACGGATGGAGGCATTCATGCCGGAGCAGGACCTCACATAGACAGGTGACCTTCCAGAGAGACCCGTGGTCCTGTGTGCTACCTTGAGCAGCTGCACCTTAGCGCTGTTGCCCACCCACGAGGTACAGGACCACTCTCAGGGGTTCTCCCAGACGGCAGCACCAGTGAGCCACCGGCCCCCTCCGAGGGCCCCATCTGGCCAGACCCAGCCACAGTGAGCACCCTGGTCACCCGCAGCCTGGACAATGGGGTCAGTTGAGCACACACTGACGTGGACAAAGTCAACATCAACTCGGAGGCAGTAGCAGGAAAGAGCCACTCTGTCCTCAGCCCCAATTTCTAAATATGTCACATACGATGGCACCCTTGCTCCCAAAGCAAGTGAGGAGCTCAGGCTGTGCTTGCAGGAAAACCAATGTCTTCCCTTAAAGAAATGAATATTGAGAGTGTAATTGAAATTCACAAGAGGGGGCAGAGGTAGATGTGGGCATTTGCCCCACCACCATCACCCATGTGGACCACCAGGTGGCTTGGGGCTATGTGATGACCTCAAAGAAGCTACATTTAATAGAAAGCTGAAGAACTGCTTTTGCTTTCAACCCCACGAGTATTTGCTGCAGTCATGGTGTGAGCTCTGCTAGACTCACAAGGATCCAAGGAAGAGGGTCAGCAGACACAGTCCTGGCCACCAGCCCTTGTCCTGCAGTGGGAGCCGTTGCAGCCACGGTTAGGCAGCCCTAGGGACACTTCCTCAGCTGACCTCCCTCACTCTGCTCCACAGTCCATGTCCTGATTCTACATTCTCCTCCCCAGCCTGGCTTAGTTTCCTTGTCTTCAGTCCTCGTCAACCTCATCACTTCCTCCAGG
The DNA here is from genome assembly GCA_022376925.1 of Tragulus kanchil. NCBI lineage: Eukaryota > Metazoa > Chordata > Mammalia > Artiodactyla > Tragulidae > Tragulus > Tragulus kanchil. Next base: position 45,351,992 of record JAIOJX010000029.1, on the reverse strand, counting down.
GAGCCTTCCCTGACTCCAGTGATTAGGTCAAACTTGCATTCTGTAGCCTCCCAGCATCGTACCATGGAGGTGCCCCCCTTTCCTGGAATTTACCATCCATTGCCAATCTTTGTATACAAAGATTTGTAAACACAGATCGAGAGATATATAAATAGACATGCTCAGGAAATTAGTAGGTAAACACCCACCTGCCCCCGCAGGTTGAGCTCCATATGGGAGGTTTCACATCTGGATGTTCTGCTGCCCGCAAGGCCTGGCTCTCAGAACACCCTCAGTCAGCACCTGTTGAATGAAGGCGCAAAGAGCAAGCAGATGGTCCTCTCTGTCCTCAGCCTCTGTACTGAGAGGAGATGCTGAGGCCGAGAGCAGGGAGAGGTCACAGAGCTAACTGCAGACATCAAAGAGCAAGGACCAGGGGTCCACCTCCTGCTGGGAACTTAGAACCATGCACAGTCCAGCAGGGAGACCAAGCACCTGGGAAGGCCTCACTCCTCGCTCCAAAGGACTGACACCCTTCGATGGGGAGAACAGAAGAACCCCAAGCAGTCTCCCAGTCAGGTGCCCAAAGAAGCTGAGCCCCAGAGCTGAGCAAGCCACAGCATGAGCCCAAGAAAAACACACCAGTGAGGAGCTTCCGGCTTTGTGAAGAGCAATCAGGCAGAGAGCACAGGTTGTCAGGAACTTAAAGACAGAACAAGGCCCAGACCTGCCCTCTGCCAATTTAGTGCCAGTCCATGAGGTACAAAGTAGGTCACTCGCTCCCCAGCGCAGAGGTACTGTGTATTTTTATAACTAGGTTTGAACATCATCAGGTGATGAGCTTATAACATTGCTGTCCCCTAGGGCCTGGACTCAATTTACGAGCCTTATTTTTAACTGGAGGAGAACAGTGCTGGATCAAATGCCCCTCGCGTGTTAAAATCCCCTGGGAGGACGGGTGTACAGGGCAGAGTGATCAAAGGGTCAAGGTGGACCGCCTGGCCGTGGAAGGCAGAGCCTAATGAACCATGCTAGCTGGGCAGCCAAGCATCCTAAGGTTGGGCACCTACAGCCTTTTGTGTCCTTCTGCCTCCTCCCTGCTTTATGTTCTCTGGCTGAGCACTCAGAGAGGCAGGTTGGGCTCAACAGGTATTAGAGCCACAAGAGGTGCAAAGCCTCACCTGTGGTCACCTGCACATCCGTCGGGGCAGGAGCCCAGCCTGCACGTTTCAGGGCCCCTGATCCTACAGAACTCCGGGGCATTCAGCAAGGAGAGACACCCCAGGGAGCAGCAGGGAGACACGCCAGGGTCCTGAGGCTGCAGATGGCCCCCACGCAGCCAAGCTCCGCCTCAGAGCACTGCATGCTCACGAAAGCCTGTCTCCTCCTGGGCCTTCAGCTGAACGGCCTTTCCCAGCTGCCCGGGTAGTCAGACGTGGCCAAGAGTCCTGACCAAAGGAATGTGGACACAATGACGTGTGCTCCTTGCAAGCCAAACCCACACACACACCTCCCACAGGGGAGTCCCTCAGCTGCTTGCATTCTGGCTGGAGAGGAAACAACCCCGAAGTGACCATGGGTCACTGGAGTCAGCAGCGCCATGACGTGGAGGGGGCCTGAGTTCCTGACTCACTGCATCAGCTGTGAAAAAATGAACTCTATCACGTTACGGATCTAAGACACCGAAAGGTTATGAATGTTCTGTCTTGCCCTGGTAGATCCCAGGTGTCCCAGGGAGCCGTGACCAATTCTGCCTGGCCTCCTCTCCCGGCTCAGCAGGCCACGGGGGTAGGTACACAGTGGCAGTTCAAGGACCGTGTTTCCAGCAAGGGGACAGACAATCCACCACGCAGGAAAGGAACAGAGGCCCTAGTGAGCTTGGTCCTGGCCAGAACTTTCCATAGTCAGGCCCCCCTGGGCTCCAAATCAGGCCCCAGGGCTCATGCAAGTCTGCTCACAAGAGGTAGAAGGGCCTGATGGGAGAAGCACCCGCCCTGGTAGAGAAAGGGCGGAGAAAGAGAAACATGGAGCATCTGCAGGTACCACGGGCCTGGTCTCTCGAGCCGCAGCTGCAATGGGGGAGGAGGGGGTGAGCATGGAGAGAGGTGCTGTGTGTAAGGCACTCTGCCCACAATAAGCCCCACGAAAAGCCTCTGATCTTCCTAGAGAGAAGTGGGGAACAGGGAGGCTGCTGAGGGCTCTGGCCAACTCGTAGACACCCCTGAGCCTCTGTCACTTTCCCACCTGCCAAGTCCCAGAGGCAGACCACCCAGACTCAGAAGCCACACTCCACAGAAAGTTAGCTACCATGCAGGCCTGAGCGCTCAGCTCTGAGCAGCCATGTCTGTACAGGAGAGCACCCTCACCTCAGGCTGCACATCCAGGGACGACACGCCACCAAGGATGACCCAGCCAAGCACGCCGGGCAGGTAGGCCGGAGACGCTGCTCCCAGAAGAGGCAAGGGGGCCTTAAGGTGAGACACAGCCAGGAGCGCTCCCAACAGCCCCACAGGCCAGAGCTGGCGAGAGTGCAGCGGGCGGGTGAGGCCAGAAGGCAGGCTGGGCCCGAGCGTGGAACAGGCGCAGGATGGATACCCAGGGCCCGGAGTAAAGCCTGCAGAACTCCTGCCTGGCACCGGAGACCTACACAATCTGGGAGAATGGAGTGTACACAGGAGCCCCCCCATGACGTGGAGGGGGCCTGAGTTCCTGACTCACTGCATCAGCTGTGAAAAAATGAACTCTATCACGTTACGGATCTAAGACACCGAAAGGTTATGAATGTTCTGTCTTGCCCTGGTAGATCCCAGGTGTCCCAGGGAGCCGTGACCAATTCTGCCTGGCCTCCTCTCCCGGCTCAGCAGGCCACGGGGGTAGGTACACAGTGGCAGTTCAAGGACCGTGTTTCCAGCAAGGGGACAGACAATCCACCACGCAGGAAAGGAACAGAGGCCCTAGTGAGCTTGGTCCTGGCCAGAACTTTCCATAGTCAGGCCCCCCTGGGCTCCAAATCAGGCCCCAGGGCTCATGCAAGTCTGCTCACAAGAGGTAGAAGGGCCTGATGGGAGAAGCACCCGCCCTGGTAGAGAAAGGGCGGAGAAAGAGAAACATGGAGCATCTGCAGGTACCACGGGCCTGGTCTCTCGAGCCGCAGCTGCAATGGGGGAGGAGGGGGTGAGCATGGAGAGAGGTGCTGTGTGTAAGGCACTCTGCCCACAATAAGCCCCACGAAAAGCCTCTGATCTTCCTAGAGAGAAGTGGGGAACAGGGAGGCTGCTGAGGGCTCTGGCCAACTCGTAGACACCCCTGAGCCTCTGTCACTTTCCCACCTGCCAAGTCCCAGAGGCAGACCACCCAGACTCAGAAGCCACACTCCACAGAAAGTTAGCTACCATGCAGGCCTGAGCGCTCAGCTCTGAGCAGCCATGTCTGTACAGGAGAGCACCCTCACCTCAGGCTGCACATCCAGGGACGACACGCCACCAAGGATGACCCAGCCAAGCACGCCGGGCAGGTAGGCCGGAGACGCTGCTCCCAGAAGAGGCAAGGGGGCCTTAAGGTGAGACACAGCCAGGAGCGCTCCCAACAGCCCCACAGGCCAGAGCTGGCGAGAGTGCAGCGGGCGGGGTGAGGCCAGAAGGCAGGCTGGGCCCGAGCGTGGAACAGGCGCAGGATGGATACCCAGGGCCCGGAGTAAAGCCTGCAGAACTCCTGCCTGGCACCGGAGACCTACACAATCTGCAGAATGGCCACAGGCAAGCAGGATGCTAACCAGGGGAAGGCCAGGCCAACAGGAGAGGCACACAGGCATCTTCGGAATGCCAGTGTGGGAGGTGCACTGAAAGGACCACCATGTCCCGTAACCCCGGTCTCCTCCAGCCCTGGCCTGGGGCCCAGGAGCATCACCCTTAAGGGTCATGGAGCTTCTCCTTGGTCCCAGGGCTCTCCTCATGTCTGGAGCCAACCTCCACTCCAGGCGAAGAGCCTGGTCCTCCCTCCTCTATCCAGCACGCATGTCCCCACCAAGTCTTTCATTCCTCACACTCTCTTCCCTTCACACCGCCTCAGTTCTAGTCAGGGATCCACTAAATACTTCTTTGTCTGCCTTAACCTGAACGTGAAAAGAGTTAGTTGCTTCAGTCATGTCCAACTCTTTGTGACCCCACTGACTATAGCCTGCCAGGCTCCTCTGTCCATGGGATTCTCCATGCAAGAATAGCAGAGTGGTGGTCCCGTGAGGAAAAGAGTCCACCTCGAAGTGCAAGGGGCACCGGTTCCATCCCTGGCCCGGGAAGATTCCACGTGCCGTGAAGCGGCTGGGCTGGTGCATCCAATTATGAGCCAGCACTCTGGAGCACATGCGCCCAGAGCTGTTACCCAGTGGTGTAAGAGGCCACTGGAATGGGAGGCCCACAGAGGCCAAAGAATAAAAGATGGATGAAAATCAATGATGACATAGAGGCAAAAAAGTATATATAGAAAAAAAAAAAAAAGCGGACTGGGTAGCCATGCCCTCCCCCAAGGGATCCACCCAACCCAGGTATAAACTCCAGTCTCCTGCATCCCAGGCAGATTCTTTACTGTCTGAGCCACAGGGAAGCCCTAGCCCACTGACAAATAAGATACTAAGGGAGAAACAGACCAAAAGGCTACCTTGGTTTCTGAACAGGCTAAATTGAGGGATTCAGTTCCTTAACCGAATTGTATCTGAGGGCCAGGGGCTCTCTGATACTCAGCCTCAAAGCTAGGTGGGCTTTCCCCACCAGAAGGTGGGGGTACACCACAGGACTGAGAGCAGTTAGGAGCACAGGGGGGCTTGGGGACAATCTCGCTCCCAGAACCAAGAGAAAGGGAAGGGACAGGGCAGGTGCACCACATGTCCCCCGCCCGTACCTGTCAACCAGGTGCAGAAAGGGGCCAGGCAAGGGGATCAGGAGGAGCCAGGGGAAGCCAGAGGGGTAGAAAGGTGATATTTCCCCCAACGTCACAATGAATACAAATATCAGGCAACATCTAAAACAGATAACCAACCAACAAGGATGTAGCACAGGGAACTCTGCTCAATATTTTGTAATATTCATGGGAGAAGAACTTGAAACTGAATAAATACATGTATATGTATAACTGAAGCATTTTGCTGTACATCTGAAACTAACACAACATTTCAAATCAAGTATACGCCACTATAAAATTTAAAATTCTAATTAAATTTAATTTTTAAAATAAAAAAATCTTCATGTTAAAAATTAACTTAAAAAAACCATCAGCAGGGCTTCCCCTGGTGGTCCAGTGGGTAAGGACACCGCCTTGCAGTGCAAGGGGCGCCGCTTCGAGCCCTGGCCTGGGAAGATCCCACGTGCCGCGGAGCGGCTGGACTGATGTGTCCAATTACCGAGCCGGAGCTCTGGAGCGCATGCGCCCGGAGCCGGTGCTCTGCAACGACAGACGCCACCGCGATGGGAGGCCCACGGGAGCCAAAGAACAAAGACGGATGAACATAGAGAAACAAAAGACCAATTGAAGTGGCCCGCCTGCTCCCCTCCCTCCCCAACCCAACCCCCTCCCAAAATAAATAAATAAATAAATCTTTAAAAAAAAAAAAAAAACCCATCAGCAATCTCAGGTAGGAGGAGGGATGGGAGCGGTGACGAGCACTGGTTTTTGGAGTCAGACCCGGGTCTGACTTGACTCCACCCCTTACTAGCTGTGTGCTACTCCCTGAGGCTCTCGACCTCTCTGTGCCTCAGTTTCTTCTGCAGTAAAATGACCTTGGTCACGGACCTACCTCGTGGGGAGTTTGGGAAACCTGATGAGATCATCTACATCAAGCCCTCCACCTGGGATCTGATGGTGGTGGCCACGGCAGCAGCCAGAGAAACTATCTTCACTCTCCTGGAGGCTTCCCATGCCACCAGCCGGTGTCAGACAGCACATCAGGCCACAGGAGCAGGACTGCGCTGCAGGGCGAGCCCAGAGTGCTCCGCCAGTGGGCGTGGTCTCCGGGAAGCAGGGCGGGGATGGGCATCTGGGAGGAAGTGACGTTTCAGATGGCGCTTGAAAGCTGGATAAGAGCCGGGGGAGCAGATTGGAGGCAGTGAGGCTGGGGGTGACAGGAAGGTGAAGACTAGTAGGGCATCCAGGCAGAGGAACAGTATGTGTGAGGTGGGAGGGGTTAAAGGACCAGGAAGCGGCTGGTGGCTATGTGTTGGGTGGGATGGAGGAAGCTATGCCTATGCTTGCGAAGCTAGAGCGGCCCCAGGCTAGGATTATGAAATCAAGTATACGCCACTATAAAATTTAAAATTCTAATTAAATTTAATTTTTAAAATAAAAATCTTCATGTTAAAAATTAACTTAAAACCATCAGCAGGGCTTCCCTGGTGGTCCAGTGGTAAGGACACCGCCTTGCAGTGCAAGGCGCCGCTTCGAGCCCTGGCCTGGGAAGATCCCACGTGCCGCGGAGCGGCTGGACTGATGTGTCCAATTACCGAGCCGGAGCTCTGGAGCGCATGCGCCCGGAGCCGGTGCTCTGCAACGACAGACGCCACCGCGATGGGAGGCCCACGGGAGCCAAAGAACAAAGACGGATGAACATAGAGAAACAAAAGACCAATTGAAGTGGCCCGCCTGCTCCCCTCCCTCCCCAACCCAACCCCCTCCCAAAATAAATAAATAAATAAATCTTTAAAAAAAAAAAAAAAAACCCATCAGCAATCTCAGGTAGGAGGAGGGATGGGAGCGGTGACGAGCACTGGTTTTTGGAGTCAGACCCGGGTCTGACTTGACTCCACCCCTTACTAGCTGTGTGCTACTCCCTGAGGCTCTCGACCTCTCTGTGCCTCAGTTTCTTCTGCAGTAAAATGACCTTGGTCACGGACCTACCTCGTGGGGAGTTTGGGAAACCTGATGAGATCATCTACATCAAGCCCTCCACCTGGGATCTGATGGTGGTGGCCACGGCAGCAGCCAGAGAAACTATCTTCACTCTCCTGGAGGCTTCCCATGCCACCAGCCGGTGTCACAGACAGCACATCAGGCCACAGGAGCAGGACTGCGCTGCAGGGCGAGCCCAGAGTGCTCCGCCAGTGGGCGTGGTCTCCGGGAAGCAGGGCGGGGATGGGCATCTGGGAGGAAGTGACGTTTCAGATGGCGCTTGAAAGCTGGATAAGAGCCGGGGGAGCAGATTGGAGGCAGTGAGGCTGGGGGTGACAGGAAGGTGAAGACTAGTAGGGCATCCAGGCAGAGGAACAGTATGTGTGAGGTGGGAGGGGTTAAAGGACCAGGAAGCGGCTGGTGGCTATGTGTTGGGTGGGATGGAGGAAGCTATGCCTATGCTTGCGAAGCTAGAGCGGCCCCAGGCTAGGATTATGAAAGCCCAGGGGAATAAATGTGGGGTTTTAGGCATCAGGTTAGAGACTCTCAGTCCGTGCCGGGCACTCACTGACTTAAGCAAATAGATAGTGAACCCCCAGATGTAAAACCCCTGCTTCATGGCACCTGCACTCTAATAGGACAGACAGCAATAAGCAAGGTATGTTGGTGACACATGAAAAAGAGAAATAAAGTGAAAAACTGGAATTAGGAGTGTGTGGAAGGGGTGCAGTTTTAAATAGGGAGTTCGGGGAAGGGCTTGATGAAAGTAAGGACATGACCAGAATTGCATGCTCAGGACCACGCTCAGATGGCCAGTGGAGAATGGATGGGCAGGAAGAGAGGCTGGAGGCCTGGGGCCACCAGGGGGCTGTGGCCATGGTCAGGTTTGGGGAGCCCTATCCCCCAGCAGGCTGAGCCCTGTGGCCTTCCCAGGGACCCCCACCTCCACGCAGGCTCAAGGTAGCACAGAGGATGGGTTCTATGCCCTCGTCATTCCTGGTTACACGTACTCCCTGAGCTGAGCTGGGGGGGTTAACTCCAGCAGACCTGGTACTGGGCTGAGCTGTGTTACCTAAACAAGAGATGTACCTACACAGCGCTGGCCCCATGATCAGCACGGGAGACTCACTGAGTAAGATTGTTGTTTTGCAACGCAGGTCCGAGGAGTCTCAGGGCACTTTGTACCAGCTGGACAGCATCATTTATTGAAAACAGCAAGATTGATGATTTGCACCTACTCTCCATGAGACCCCAAGAGGCGCTGCTATTCGGCCAGGCTATCCAGAGTGCTCCGCCAGTGGGCGTGGTCTCCGGAAGCAGGGCGGGGATGGGCATCTGGGAGGAAGTGACGTTTCAGATGGCGCTTGAAAGCTGGATAAGAGCCGGGGGAGCAGATTGGAGGCAGTGAGGCTGGGGGTGACAGGAAGGTGAAGACTAGTAGGGCATCCAGGCAGAGGAACAGTATGTGTGAGGTGGGAGGGGTTAAAGGACCAGGAAGCGGCTGGTGGCTATGTGTTGGGTGGGATGGAGGAAGCTATGCCTATGCTTGCGAAGCTAGAGCGGCCCCAGGCTAGGATTATGAAAGCCCAGGGGAATAAATGTGGGGTTTTAGGCATCAGGTTAGAGACTCTCAGTCCGTGCCGGGCACTCACTGACTTAAGCAAATAGATAGTGAACCCCCAGATGTAAAACCCCTGCTTCATGGCACCTGCACTCTAATAGGACAGACAGCAATAAGCAAGGTATGTTGGTGACACATGAAAAAGAGAAATAAAGTGAAAAACTGGAATTAGGAGTGTGTGGAAGGGGTGCAGTTTTAAATAGGGAGTTCGGGGAAGGGCTTGATGAAAGTAAGGACATGACCAGAATTGCATGCTCAGGACCACGCTCAGATGGCCAGTGGAGAATGGATGGGCAGGAAGAGAGGCTGGAGGCCTGGGGCCACCAGGGGGCTGTGGCCATGGTCAGGTTTGGGGAGCCCTATCCCCCAGCAGGCTGAGCCCTGTGGCCTTCCCCAGGGGACCCCCCCACCTCCACGCAGGCTCAAGTTAGCACAGAGGATGGGTTCTATGCCCTCTTCATTCCTGGTTACACGTACTCCCTGAGCTGAGCTGGGGGGGTTAACTCCAGCAGACCTGGTACTGGGCTGAGCTGTGTTACCTAAACAAGAGATGTACCTACACAGCGCTGGCCCCATGATCAGCACGGGAGACTCACTGAGTAAGATTGTTGTTTTGCAACGCAGGTCCGAGGAGTCTCAGGGCACTTTGTACCAGCTGGACAGCATCATTTATTGAAAACAGCAAGATTGATGATTTGCACCTACTCTCCATGAGACCCCCAAGAGGCGCTGCTATTCGGCCAGGCTATCCATATTCTTGGGCTTCCCTGGTGGCTCAGACAATAAGGAATCTGGCTACAATGCAAGAGACCTGGGTCTGATCCCTGGGTTGGGAAGATCCCCTGGAAGAAGGCGTGGTTACCCGCTCCAGTATTCTTGCCTGAAGAATGCTATAGAAGAGGAGCCTGGCAGGTTAGAGTCCATGGCGTCACAAAGAGTCAGACACAACGGAGCGACTAAGCACAGTGAGCACGCAGCACAGCGAGAAATATGCCTTTATGACCAGCAGGGGATAAGAAGCCTGGCCAAGACTCTATTTCAGGCTTCTTAGTTCAAGGTATGCCATGCATGTGCTGGAGGTTCCTGGTCCGAGAGAGAAAGTGCATCCGGGGTGGCCCTTCATGGAGGGGACACCTGGAGCCCACCCGTGGCCTCCCTGGGTGATGCCTCAAGGCAGATTCTGGCAGGAACACATGGCCTGTATGGAAGGCCATCACTGTCTTGTGCATTACCCTGCAGTAAACCACAGGTTCTCAGGCATCATGACTTGGGGTCCTGTGAGTCTGCTTCAGCGATCATTCTTTCCAACTGCACGTTAGTGCTCACCTGACACTCCTGTTTCAAGGTGGTGGGCGGGGGTCCTCTGCCATTCTAAACTAGACCTTAGCAGCAGGCCCCACTGCTACCACATTTTAGTTTTTATTAATTTTATTTATTTATTTATGGCTGTCCTGAGTCTTTGCTGACACACAGGCTACTTTCCAGTGGAGGTGTGTAGGCTTCTCACTGTGATGGCTTCTCTTATTGCAGAGCGTGGGCTCTAGGCCACGAGGGCTTTAGGAGCTGGGGCACGTGGACTCAAGAGTTGCAGTTCCCAGGCTCTAGCATCCAGGCTCAGTAGCTGTGGCCCAGGGGCTTAGGTGCTCTGCACCATGTGGGATCTTCCCAGACCAGGGATCGAACCTGTGTTCCCTGCATTGGGAGGCAGACGTTTTACCTCTCAGCTAGCAGGGAAAGCCCGGCTACCACTTTTAAATGTCTTTCCCTCCGTACTTCAGAACCAGTCACTGCCGGTGGGATGGGACTCCAAACTTGAAAATGCTTCTACCAATTAAAAACCGAAAAAGTGGGGAATTCCCTGGTGGTCCAGTGGCTAAGACTCTGTGCTTTCAATGCAGGGGGCCCAGGTTCGATCCCTGGTCAGGGAAATAGAGCCCACATGCTACAACTAAGACCCAATGCAACCAAATAAATATTAAAAAAAAACGAAAAAGTTTTTCTGAATTAAACCTTGTGGTAGTGGAAACTTGAATTTCAAATCAGATTTTCTAATTGAATTGAAGGCTACACAATTAAGCAAATGAATGACTAATGAAATGATTATAAAGCACTTTGCAGGAACGTTATGTAAATGCAGGCCAAGACTAACACAACGTGGTGACAGTTGTACCGCCCGTCACCTGATGTGGGAAGGCGCAGGGACACCCGGCACAGGTGCTCAAAACCCGTCATTGTCCTGATAGCCCTGAGGCCGGTCCTTTGCAAGAAGCGGGAATCCTAACTGCAGGGTTTGAGATTTGCCCATAGGCCTAGGTGACCATTGCATCCCATGTGGTGGGCAATTGGGGCGCCTCAGTGGGGCAACTGGGAGACATTCTACAGTGCCAGAAAGGGTCCCTCGCAATCCCCTAGCCCAGAAAAGCAACCTGTAGCCGCATTGATTCACAGCCTCTTCTGCTAGAGCGTCTTGGCACATAGACCCCAGCCAGGTCGGAGCAAGAGCTCCGCTGCCCCAGGTCCGAGGCTGGTCCACATTCATGGCTGAGGGTCACTGGGCACACACTGCTTGGGAGGTGGAATTTCCTGCCGCAGCCCAACAGAGTCCAGCACAACCCAGCACAGTTGTTCCCTGTTCCTTTATCTGGAGAAGGCTTTTCGGGGGGGGGCTTAGGACGGGGCACGTACTGTGCAGTTCCCAGGCTCTAGCATCCAGGCTCAGTAGCTGTGGCCCAGGGGCTTAGGTGCTCTGCACCATGTGGGATCTTCCCAGACCAGGGATCGAACCTGTGTTCCCTGCATTGGGAGGCAGACGTTTTACCTCTCAGCTAGCAGGGAAAGCCCGGCTACCACTTTTAAATGTCTTTCCCTCCGTACTTCAGAACCAGTCACTGCCGGTGGGATGGGACTCCAAACTTGAAAATGCTTCTACCAATTAAAAACCGAAAAAGTGGGGAATTCCCTGGTGGTCCAGTGGCTAAGACTCTGTGCTTTCAATGCAGGGGGCCCAGGTTCGATCCCTGGTCAGGGAAATAGAGCCCACATGCTACAACTAAGACCCAATGCAACCAAATAAATATTAAAAAAAAACGAAAAAGTTTTTCTGAATTAAACCTTGTGGTAGTGGAAACTTGAATTTCAAATCAGATTTTCTAATTGAATTGAAGGCTACACAATTAAGCAAATGAATGACTAATGAAATGATTATAAAGCACTTTGCAGGAACGTTATGTAAATGCAGGCCAAGACTAACACAACGTGGTGACAGTTGTACCGCCCGTCACCTGATGTGGGAAGGCGCAGGGACACCCGGCACAGGTGCTCAAAACCCGTCATTGTCCTGATAGCCCTGAGGCCGGTCCTTTGCAAGAAGCGGGAATCCTAACTGCAGGGTTTGAGATTTGCCCATAGGCCTAGGTGACCATTGCATCCCATGTGGTGGGCAATTGGGGCGCCTCAGTGGGGCAACTGGGAGACATTCTACAGTGCCAGAAAGGGTCCCTCGCAATCCCCTAGCCCAGAAAAGCAACCTGTAGCCGCATTGATTCACAGCCTCTTCTGCTAGAGCGTCTTGGCACATAGACCCCAGCCAGGTCGGAGCAAGAGCTCCGCTGCCCCAGGTCCGAGGCTGGTCCACATTCATGGCTGAGGGTCACTGGGCACACACTGCTTGGGAGGTGGAATTTCCTGCCGCAGCCCAACAGAGTCCAGCACAACCCAGCACAGTTGTTCCCTGTTCCTTTATCTGGAGAAGGCTTTTCAGGGGATGTGGGGGTCAGGGGGAACTGTCTGGGGCCAAGCCAGCTGAGCGTCTCAGAGGGACACTTCTGTGGAAGGTGGGAATGAGAGCGGAAGCCTCAGGAGAAGGTGATGCCTCCATCACCCAGTCCCATGGCCTGTTTCCAAGTGCAAGGTCCACCTGCAGGTGGGGTAACCTGAGGTCCGCACTCTCCACAGTTCCCTGGCTAGGACACCCCCTCCTCCAGGGGAGAGGGTCCATGCCCCTTCAGAGGCGTGTCCACACACCGTTCACAAGTAGATCTGGTATACACACAACTTCTAGGATCCCCATCTTACTTTCTTCTGCTCCACGATTATTTTTTCTTGAGGGTGCCTTGGAGCAAACCATTTTTTCACAGACCACCAATGCCTAGCCAAGTCCCATGGAGCCTCTCTTCTATGATTAGACATTCTAGACTACAGTCAACATGCCTATAAATAAAGCACAAATTTCATTGTTTTCTCTTCAAGGGAGGAAAAAGTCTCCTAACATCCAAACAGCGTGGGTTGAGCCAAATAAAGGCTTCTTCACAAAGGCTTTTGGGATCATGGAGTGCCTCCTCCTTGCGTTTGGAAAAGCGTCCACTCAGAACGGGGCTTGGCCTAGCTGTTGGAGGCTTTAGAGTCCCTCTGTGTACGTGAACATGGAGGAGGTCTTTGGAGAAGCTGAGGAAGGCCTGCGGAGAGGAACAGATGCTGCAGAGGCCAAGCTCAGCTGCAGGCTGGAGAGATCTTCACCCTGATTGGAACAGTCATTGCCTCATTGGGTCATCACTTTGAAAAGTAATGTTGCAAGGGGGCACAGAGGCAGCTGGCTATGAATGGCAAACAGGAAGAGCACACAGGGCTGCTGCTTGGACAGGGGCCTGGACAGCTGGACATCTACAGCCAGAGGGCCACTCACCCCTGCAGAAGGGAGCTCGGAGAGGGATCCTCCACTCCTGAGCTGGATGCTGGGGACGGGCCCAGAACCTGGTGGGGGAGGCCTGGACACTCCAGCATTCTGGCCCATGGTGGTGGCCACCACGTCTGGGAGCTGCCCTCAAGGAGTCTCTAGGACTCAGGTTAACACTCCAAGCGGTGACACACAGAGCACCTGTGCCGTCCCTGAGCAAAGCACCTTCTCCACTGAATCCCCTCTGCCTTTGCCGTGCTAGGAGGCGGACATTATTACCCTCACTTGACAGACAAGAAAACTAAGGTGAAAGGGAGATGAAGTTAACATGGCCAACCTCAGTCCTGGGCTAGCCTGAGACAGTCCAGCTCTGGAGGAAGCTTGGGATTTTTCAGGAATTTTGTGATAGACAACAAATTGATCAGCCCAGACACCCTCCCGAAGCTCTATTCACCCTGTCCTGCTCTGCCTCCCTGCCACACCCGAAGCCACATCTGTTGTCACTGTGCCCTGGGGGCTTCTTCCAGGTTTTCATACAGTCTGAGTGCCCTATAGGAAACCTGGAACCTGGACTAGATTCTGTGCAGTTTTGTTTTTGTGATCGACTACTTGTTTGTCTGCTCAATAGGTAATTACATAGTGATAACAAGAAAGCTAGGCAACATATAGGTTTATAAACTGCCAGCTACTAAATTGGCAATAAACAGTACTAAATTTGTAACTTTTGGCTTCCCAGGTGGCTCAGTGGTAAAGAATCTACCTGCCAATGCAGGAGATGCCAGAGGCTCGGGTCTCATCCCTGGGTTGAGAAAATCCCCTGGAGGAGGAAATGGCAACCCACTGCAGCATCCTGGCCTGGATAAATCCCATGGACAAAGGAGCAGGGGAAATGCAGGTAAAATGCCAGCCCAAAAGGCATCAGGGTCCTCATTGGGTCATCACTTTGAAAAGTAATGTTGCAAGGGGGCACAGAGGCAGCTGGCTATGAATGGCAAACAGGAAGAGCACACAGGGCTGCTGCTTGGACAGGGGCCTGGACAGCTGGACATCTACAGCCAGAGGGCCACTCACCCCTGCAGAAGGGAGCTCGGAGAGGGATCCTCCACTCCTGAGCTGGATGCTGGGGACGGGCCCAGAACCTGGTGGGGGAGGCCTGGACACTCCAGCATTCTGGCCCATGGTGGTGGCCACCACGTCTGGGAGCTGCCCTCAAGGAGTCTCTAGGACTCAGGTTAACACTCCAAGCGGTGACACACAGAGCACCTGTGCCGTCCCTGAGCAAAGCACCTTCTCCACTGAATCCCCTCTGCCTTTGCCGTGCTAGGAGGCGGACATTATTACCCTCACTTGACAGACAAGAAAACTAAGGTGAAAGGGAGATGAAGTTAACATGGCCAACCTCAGTCCTGGGCTAGCCTGAGACAGTCCAGCTCTGGAGGAAGCTTGGGATTTTTCAGGAATTTTGTGATAGACAACAAATTGATCAGCCCAGACACCCTCCCGAAGCTCTATTCACCCTGTCCTGCTCTGCCTCCCTGCCACACCCGAAGCCACATCTGTTGTCACTGTGCCCTGGGGGCTTCTTCCAGGTTTTCATACAGTCTGAGTGCCCTATAGGAAACCTGGAACCTGGACTAGATTCTGTGCAGTTTTGTTTTTGTGATCGACTACTTGTTTGTCTGCTCAATAGGTAATTACATAGTGATAACAAGAAAGCTAGGCAACATATAGGTTTATAAACTGCCAGCTACTAAATTGGCAATAAACAGTACTAAATTTGTAACTTTTGGCTTCCCAGGTGGCTCAGTGGTAAAGAATCTACCTGCCAATGCAGGAGATGCCAGAGGCTCGGGTCTCATCCCTGGGTTGAGAAAATCCCCTGGAGGAGGAAATGGCAACCCACTGCAGCATCCTGGCCTGGATAAATCCCATGGACAAAGGAGCAGGTGGGTGATAGTCCAGCAGGTCTCAAAGAGTCAGACACGACTGAGCACATACACCCAGTACAGTCACTGAGTTCAGCTTTATCTTAATAACCCTCAGGATTGCCCCTTGAAGTGGACACTGTTATGATCCCCATTTTATATATGAGGCTTGTACAGACAAGCCATCCGTGATGAGGCAAAGTCTGGAATCCAGGGGCCCCCTCTTTAACTCCTGTACGTCTACGGTCGTTTTCAGAGAACCCAGTTCACAGAAACCTGATAGCTCAGGGACAAAGTATCCACATAACAAAAGGATCTTTATCTTGGGAAATGACTCACCTGGGGTTGGGGCAAACTTCATGCATTGAAAACATGCTCTGGTTTAATTTTACAGTGTCCTGTCTGGAACCTGACGGGGACAGGTGCTTGCCCCTGGGTGTCCTGGGCCTGGGAATGCTGGCTGGTGGGTGCCCAGCCGCTGTCTGGCTGGGCTTTGGCTTCCACCCTTGGACAGGAGCCCAGGACCCTCTTCTTGGGCCAGAGACCCACAGTCGGGCTCAGTCCTGCTGGTGACCTTGAGTGGGCAGCCCAGCCGCTCACACTCTGCTGGAGGTAACCCTGGCTGTGGCAACTCGCCCTTGCTGGGGTTTCGGGGTATATCTAATGAACGACATTAGAAAGCACCAAGAGACAGAAGGGCTTGATGGCTGGAGCCCATAAATTACCAGAGACAGAGCCATGAGCATTAGGATGCTTCACTCGTACTTGTTCTCAGTAACGAATGATGATCTTCTCAGACCTGCAGCCCAACTCCACGTCTAAACATTGCCCCCTCATCTCAGCCTGGAGGAGTCCGGCGTGGCCCCTACTGCTGGGCTTCTCGGAGGTCATGGGCAACAACCACTGGCAATGTTCAGCTTTTGATTGGATACTAGTCTGAAGAGATGATTCTATAAGCCACATTTGGGGAAATTTGAATGTAGATAAGGTATTAGATGGTGTCAGACACTATTTGTTAGAGACAATAATTACAGGGACGGTTAATTTCATGTATCGACTTGACTGGGCCACAGGGTGCTCAGACATTTGGTCACACATTATTCTGAGTGTGTCTGGGAGGGCTTTTGGAATGAGATTAACTGAATAGGTAGACTGAGGAAAGCAGACAGCCCTCTCTCATGTGGGTGCGACCCATCTGCTCTGTCCAAGGCCTGAATAAAACAAAAAGGCCAACTGCTGACCCTTCCAACTAGGGTCAGCCTCCTGCCTGACTGGTTGAGCGGGGACACTGGAGTGAGCTATCAGATTAAGTGGACACTGTTATGATCCCCATTTTATATATGAGGCTTGTACAGACAAGCCATCCGTGATGAGGCAAAGTCTGGAATCCAGGGCCCCTCTTTAACTCCTGTACGTCACGGTCGTTTTCAGAGAACCCAGTTCACAGAAACCTGATAGCTCAGGGACAAAGTATCCACATAACAAAAGGATCTTTATCTTGGGAAATGACTCACCTGGGGTTGGGGCAAACTTCATGCATTGAAAACATGCTCTGGTTTAATTTTACAGTGTCCTGTCTGGAACCTGACGGGACAGGTGCTTGCCCTGGGTGTCCTGGGCCTGGGAATGCTGGCTGGTGGGTGCCCAGCCGCTGTCTGGCTGGGCTTTGGCTTCCACCCTTGGACAGGAGCCCAGGACCCTCTTCTTGGGCCAGAGACCCACAGTCGGGCTCAGTCCTGCTGGTGACCTTGAGTGGGCAGCCCAGCCGCTCACACTCTGCTGGAGGTAACCCTGGCTGTGGCAACTCGCCCTTGCTGGGGTTTCGGGGTATATCTAATGAACGACATTAGAAAGCACCAAGAGACAGAAGGGCTTGATGGCTGGAGCCCATAAATTACCAGAGACAGAGCCATGAGCATTAGGATGCTTCACTCGTACTTGTTCTCAGTAACGAATGATGATCTTCTCAGACCTGCAGCCCAACTCCACGTCTAAACATTGCCCCCTCATCTCAGCCTGGAGGAGTCCGGCGTGGCCCCTACTGCTGGGCTTCTCGGAGGTCATGGGCAACAACCACTGGCAATGTTCAGCTTTTGATTGGATACTAGTCTGAAGAGATGATTCTATAAGCCACATTTGGGGAAATTTGAATGTAGATAAGGTATTAGATGGTGTCAGACACTATTTGTTAGAGACAATAATTACAGGGACGGTTAATTTCATGTATCGACTTGACTGGGCCACAGGGTGCTCAGACATTTGGTCACACATTATTCTGAGTGTGTCTGGGAGGGCTTTTGGAATGAGATTAACTGAATAGGTAGACTGAGGAAAGCAGACAGCCCTCTCTCATGTGGGTGCGACCCATCTGCTCTGTCCAAGGCCTGAATAAAACAAAAAGGCCAACTGCTGACCCTTCCAACTAGGGTCAGCCTCCTGCCTGACTGGTTGAGCGGGGACACTGGAGTGAGCTATCAGCTCCTGCTGGCTGTTGAGGCTGCTGCCTTACAGGCTGGAGCGTCACCGCAGGCTCTCCCCGGCCTCTAGCTTGCTGACTATTAACACCAATCGTAGGACTTCTCAGCCTCTGTTATCCCATGAGCCCATTTCTTATAATAAATCTCTTTCTCCTTATCTACATCCATATCCGGTTGCTTCTGCTTCTCGGAAGAACCCCAACGGAATGGAATTATGATTATGTATCGGCAGTAGCTTAATGTGGGGAGGTGTATGTTGAACTAGTAATGGGTGAAATGTCATAATATCTAACTTATTTTTTTTCAAACATTTATTTTATTTATTTATCTTTTGGGGGGGGTGAGGTGGGGAGGGAGGGGGACGGGCGGGCCACTTCTATTGGTCTTTCATTTCTCTATTTTCATCCATCTTTGTTCTTTGGCTCCTGTGGGCCTCCGTTCGTGGTGGAGCGCCGGCTCTGGGCGCATGCGCGCCAGAGCTCCGGCGCGGTAATTGGACACATCGGTCCAGCCGCTCCACGGCACGTGGAATCTTCCCAGGCCAGGGATCAAACCGGCACCCCTTGCATTGCAAGACGGTGTCCTTACCCACTGGACCACCAGGGGAAGCCCTAACTTATTTTTAAATACTTATTTTTAACTTGTTTTTAAAACTTACTTTTAATATAGTGAAAAGCAGACGAAGCCAACATGACAGGATGGAAACAGGAGTTCAGTCCAAGTGATAGACCTAAGAGGGCTTCCTATCCTGTGTAATATACATCACATCATATATGTCCATTGGGCTATCCCTTCTACTTTTCTATATGTATATTTTCATAATATAAAGTTTCAAAACAGCCCAAACAAGGAAAACATGACGATTCCTAAGACCCGCTCTGGCCAAAGGCACAGTTCTCCCTCATAAGCAAAAGGTGGAGGGAGATGAGTAATTGGTTGAGGAAGCAGAGCCTGGTGGGGGGGCCAGAAACAGGGGGTCTCATCCTAGTGTACAGACTAGGGAGGACAGGCACCCAACAAGTAGACCTAAATACATATAGGGGTGTTGTTTACTTAATAGTCGTTCGTGTCTCGCTTGCATATCCATTGCTTCCGTTCAATGGTCCAAAAACGGTCACAGCCATACTAAGATGCCTGGGATAGAGGTTAGGGAAGTGGGGATGTGTCTGGAGAATAACCCTGGCTGGGCTCTCCAGACACTTCTCTTTGCGAGGGCGGGGGGGGGGGGGGTTGGGGTGGGCAGCCAGCCACATCTGGCGTACACGGCAGAGTGGTTGTTGGGCTAGTGACGGAGTCCCTGCAGTTTAGAATTCCCCAGGGGAGCTGGAATGAGACGAGCAGGCGCCCCCGCTCCGAGTCAGGCCCTGTGCCCAGACACACTGCAGGGGACCACGTTCCATCCCCAAGAGGGCACGGGAGGCCCCAACCTCTAGGAAGCCCCAGATAGAGTGGGACTCTTAACGCATGAGATCAGCAGGCACCAGCCCAAGGCAGGAGGTCATCAAACACTGAATGGTGCCTGGCACAAAGTGAGCTTGTAAATTTGGGGAGAAAAGGAAGTGTTTCTGCACATTGATGGCTGACTCTTCCGTGCCCAGCACAAGCACTGGTATGGAGCCAAACCTCACAAGATCTCCGCCAGCTCAAATTAAACTGTCTGGAGGCGATGGACCAGCAAGAGGGGAAGCCGTGGCCATGAGAGTTCTGTTGACCTTCCTTGAAAGGATTATTGGGAGGGAGGACTCATTTAATAAAGGCCTGAGGCCAGAACCAAAATTCATCAAGCCCTAGGCACAGGGTGGTCTGTCTGGGGCATCTTTAGGGGTGGGGAGCTGCCTGGGCTCTTTTCCTCCATGCACTGATATATGTCCATTGGGCTATCCTTCTACTTTTCTATATGTATATTTTCATAAAATAAAGTTTCAAAACAGCCCAAACAAGGAAAACATGACGATTCCTAAGACCCGCTCTGGCCAAAGGCACAGTTCTCCCTCATAAGCAAAAGGTGGAGGGAGATGAGTAATTGGTTGAGGAAGCAGAGCCTGGTGGGGGGGCCAGAAACAGGGGGTCTCATCCTAGTGTACAGACTAGGGAGGACAGGCACCCAACAAGTAGACCTAAATACATATAGGGGTGTTGTTTACTTAATAGTCGTTCGTGTCTCGCTTGCATATCCATTGCTTCCGTTCAATGGTCCAAAAACGGTCACAGCCATACTAAGATGCCTGGGATAGAGGTTAGGGAAGTGGGGATGTGTCTGGAGAATAACCCTGGCTGGGCTCTCCAGACACTTCTCTTTGCGATGGCTGGAGGAGGGTGGGTTGGGGTGGGCAGCCAGCCACATCTGGCGTACACGGCAGAGTGGTTGTTGGGCTAGTGACGGAGTCCCTGCAGTTTAGAATTCCCCAGGGGAGCTGGAATGAGACGAGCAGGCGCCCCCGCTCCGAGTCAGGCCCTGTGCCCAGACACACTGCAGGGGACCACGTTCCATCCCCAAGAGGGCACGGGAGGCCCCAACCTCTAGGAAGCCCCAGATAGAGTGGGACTCTTAACGCATGAGATCAGCAGGCACCAGCCCAAGGCAGGAGGTCATCAAACACTGAATGGTGCCTGGCACAAAGTGAGCTTGTAAATTTGGGGAGAAAAGGAAGTGTTTCTGCACATTGATGGCTGACTCTTCCGTGCCCAGCACAAGCACTGGTATGGAGCCAAACCTCACAAGATCTCCGCCAGCTCAAATTAAACTGTCTGGAGGCGATGGACCAGCAAGAGGGGAAGCCGTGGCCATGAGAGTTCTGTTGACCTTCCTTGAAAGGATTATTGGGGAGGGAGGACTCATTTAATAAAGGCCTGAGGCCAGAACCAAAATTCATCAAGCCCTAGGCACAGGGTGGTCTGTCTGGCCAGAGGGTAGCAGGAGTCCTTTAGGGGGTGGGGGAGCTGCCTGGGCTCTTTTCCTCCATGCACTGATCATTGGTAGTGACGTATGTGAATCTATTGCCCCTGACTATGAGCTCCCTGAGGGCCGAAGCCTTCCTTCCCAGGCCTCACTGTGCCTGCAGGCCCTGGCCCATGGGAGGTGCTCAGTGAATGAATGAAGAAAGCAACACAAGGCTGGCCAGTGGGACGGTGAACAGCCACTATCTGCACCATGCAGGTACCCGGGGCGGGGAGGCGGCCCTCTGCCTGTCTGTCCATTCTGCCTGGAGCTGGATTTTACTTCCAGTCAGAACTTTTTTGTTTGCTCATTAAGTTAATCTGTATTGTATTCCACCTAGGGACCTCAAGCGGCCCGTAAGATTTCCTTCTCCTGTACAAGCAAACTCGTATCTGTCTTAAATGTCCTCATTTACCTCTGGTAATGGGTACAGTGGACCCCATCCCAGCGTTTCACACTCCCCCACCTCCAAGCCCCACTGGAAGCAGCGGCCAGCCTGCTGTGGAACTCCTGCCCCCCACAACCCATGTCTCCAGAGAAAACCTGAGGACTCGCCTGGCAAGGACTTAGGGACAAGGGTTAGCCAGTGGATCTGAGGTTCCTCCAGGGGCCTCGGCAGCTGCTAGGTCTCCTTCAGGGAACATTAAACCCATCTGCGAGCTACTCCTCTGCGGCCTCACCCCCTTCTCTTTGGTTGGAACACTGATGTGTTTGGGAATCATCTTTTACTTTAATTAGAAAACACATTCAAATAGCATCAAACATTCATGAGACTCCCGGGGTGAGGCGAGGGGTCTCTTACCAACAAACTTAATTAAAGTGTGAGGTGTGGCTGCGCCCTCTGCCCAGTGCCCGGCTGTGTTGTCCCCAGCGCGCCTCTGGGCCGGTCAGCCAGGACCACTCCCGGTAACTACCCTCAGCAAGACCTCTGGACCAGAGCCTCCCGACGGCTGTGCCACTGGGCCCAGGAGTTTCCAGCCGGTCTCCACCCTGACAGTGGACTTCCTTTGCCGTCCATTTATCCTCATATTGATTTTGCTATAAACCCACACGGCCCTCTCCTCCCAGGCCAGAGGGAGAAACCTCCATTGATTATATTGGAAGAAGGTTTGTTGTAAAAAAGCGAAATGCCTAAAACATCGAAATGAAGGAAGGTTTTTAAGGGTCCATAAATCACCCAGGATAATGCAGCAAATGAACAAGGCTTCTTAAACACTCGGAAAATACGACACCATAAAACAGTTCTGACAAGAAATCACAGCCCCTCTCTCTCCGTAGCTGCCATTTGAAAAGCACCATCAATAATGGTTATGGCTGTTTGGTAAGCAAAACAGGGAAGTTGTGTCGGACTCCTTTAGAAAGTTCTCTCAAAGTCACTTTGCTCGAACGGCGGCATGGCGTTTTTTCACACAGTAAATACATCCCAATTATGAGCATGTCGTGTTAGCTTCTACAGTTCACTAATCACAAACTTTTTTGTATGTCATTGCCAACCAGCGTCTTTCCCTAATCGGGATTTATGGTTTGGTTTGCCCGTTAGTGGCGATCAGGAGTGTCACAGCAATGGCCCTGCTCTAGAGCTAGAGGGCTCAGCTCAGGCCCAAGGTCATTTCCTCCTGCCCTCCGCTAGCCTGAAGACCAAGGTTCTGGCTGAACAAGACAGCAATTGGGCCTTCTGCAGAGACCCTCCTCTGGAGTCCCCTCATCGCCAGGGCCCAGGCCACAGGGCACCCCAATCTGGTCCACCTCTGAGGGCCCACCTTCTCAAAAGCTCCGAACTATTCAGGGGGTGAAAACACTCAGTAAAGTCCACGGGCAAAGGCATCCTCGAAAGGGGCCAGCTTCGGCGCTTCTGAGAAAGATGCTGTGTTTGTCGTGCCTGTCTCCCCGCTGGGTCGCCAGGCAGACACGGGGCTGGGGTGGCAACCAGCCTGCTCCTCAGCCCTTCAGGGCTCCCGCCATGCCCTCCCACAGACACCCATCATCAAAGAGGCTCCACCTGCAGGCCTCGCAGAACCAGGCTCTCTCTCAGACCCCCTGCCTCTCCAGCCCCGGCCTGTGCTCGGGGGCTGTTCCCCAGCCCAGCAGTTCCAGAATTGGCCACGGAATTTACCGTTGCGACGACAGGAGCTCCAGACCAGCACACTGTCCCCTTAGTGTTGCCCTGGGCCTCAATCCGTCTGTGTTGCCACTCGGGTCCTGTGGTCCTGGGTGCACCGGCCAGGGACCGGGAGATGCAGACCAGGAGTGCTAGCAGGCACCTCCGCACTAGAGAGGGCCATCGGGTTGGATGGCAGCACCCTGGGCGAGGTCACCGGAGGACACCTGGACGCAGGACCCAGAACAGGGGCCCCACTAACCCCATCTGGAGATACCCTTTTCGTAGCTGCCATTTGAAAAGCACCATCAATAATGGTTATGGCTGTTTGGTAAGCAAAACGGGAAGTTGTGTCGGCTCCTTTAGAAAGTTCTCTCAAAGTCACTTTGCTCGAACGGCATGGCGTTTTTTCACACAGTAAATACATCCCAATTATGAGCATGTCGTGTTAGCTTCTACAGTTCACTAATCACAAACTTTTTTGTATGTCATTGCCAACCAGCGTCTTTCCCTAATCGGGATTTATGGTTTGGTTTGCCCGTTAGTGGCGATCAGGAGTGTCACAGCAATGGCCCTGCTCTAGAGCTAGAGGGCTCAGCTCAGGCCCAAGGTCATTTCCTCCTGCCCTCCGCTAGCCTGAAGACCAAGGTTCTGGCTGAACAAGACAGCAATTGGGCCTTCTGCAGAGACCCTCCTCTGGAGTCCCCTCATCGCCAGGGCCCAGGCCACAGGGCACCCCAATCTGGTCCACCTCTGAGGGCCCACCTTCTCAAAAGCTCCGAACTATTCAGGGGGTGAAAACACTCAGTAAAGTCCACGGGCAAAGGCATCCTCGAAAGGGGCCAGCTTCGGCGCTTCTGAGAAAGATGCTGTGTTTGTCGTGCCTGTCTCCCCGCTGGGTCGCCAGGCAGACACGGGGCTGGGGTGGCAACCAGCCTGCTCCTCAGCCCTTCAGGGCTCCCGCCATGCCCTCCCACAGACACCCATCATCAAAGAGGCTCCACCTGCAGGCCTCGCAGAACCAGGCTCTCTCTCAGACCCCCTGCCTCTCCAGCCCCGGCCTGTGCTCGGGGGCTGTTCCCCAGCCCAGCAGTTCCAGAATTGGCCACGGAATTTACCGTTGCGACGACAGGAGCTCCAGACCAGCACACTGTCCCCTTAGTGTTGCCCTGGGCCTCAATCCGTCTGTGTTGCCACTCGGGTCCTGTGGTCCTGGGTGCACCGGCCAGGGACCGGGAGATGCAGACCAGGAGTGCTAGCAGGCACCTCCGCACTAGAGAGGGCCATCGGGTTGGATGGCAGCACCCTGGGCGAGGTCACCGGAGGACACCTGGACGCAGGACCCAGAACAGGCCACTACACATCTGGGGGTCACATCAGACCACACCGAACTCCACAGAGCCACGGCCACAGTCGTCAGGAGCACAGGGCGGAGCCGGGCCAGCGGAGACCCCAGAGGCCTCAAGCAGTGACTCCAGACAAAACCAAAATGAAAGATGATCTCATGCCACTCCACGCAAATACGTCAATGCTTTATTCAGGCAATGTTTTCTCTTGGTGCCTGTGTGAGTTTCCTAGGCCTGCCTTAACCAAGGACCATAAACTAGGTAGCTTAAAACAACTGGAATTTATTCTCTTACAGTACATCAAAAATTAAGGTGTTTAAAAGCCAGTGGGAATTTGCTGTATGACTCAGGGAACTCAAACCAGGGCCCTGTGACAACCTAGAGGGGTGGGGTAGGGAAGGAGATGGGAGGAAGGTTCAAGAGGGAGGGCACAGGACTTCCCCTGGTGATCCAGTGGGTAAGGACACTGCCTTGCAGTGCAAGGGGCGCCGGTTCGAGCCCTGGCCTGGGAAGATCCCACGTGCCGCGGAGCGGCTGGACCCATGTGTCCAATTACCGAGCCAGAGCTCTGGAGCGCATGCGCCCAGAGCCAGTGCTCTGCAACAACAGAGGCCACTGCGATGGGAGGCCCACAGGAGCCAAAGAACAAAGACGGATGAAAATAGAGAAATGAAAGACCAATAGAAGTGGCCCGCCCGCTCCCCTCCCTCCCCAACCCGACCCCTGCCCAAAATAAATAAATAAATAAATCTTTAAAAAAAAAAAAAAGAGGGAGGGCACATAGGTATACCTGTGGCTGATTCATGTTAATATATGGCAGAAACCAACACAATATGGTAAAGCAACTATCCTTCAGTTAAAAAGAAAAAATTGCTTTAGAAAATAAAATAAATAATTTTTACTTTTTTTAAAAAAAAGGTATTTACAGAGCCAGGTTCCCTAGAAGGCTTATGGGAGGGTCCTTCCTGCCTCTTCCAGCTTCCGGTAGCTCCAGGCCTTCCTTGGCCAGTGGCTGCAAAACAATAATCTCTACCTCCGTCTTCACATGTCCTGCTTGGTGTCTGTCTTTCTTCTCTAACTCTTATAAGGGGACATGTTCTTGGGTTTAAGGCTCAGGTAGGCTTCCCAGGGGGTGCTAGTGGTAAAGAAACTGTCTGCCAATGTAGGAGACATAAGAGACGTGGGTTCCATCCCTGGGTCGGGAAGATCCCCTGGAGGAGAACACAGAGAACCCCATGGACAGAGGAGCCTGGCGGGCTACAGTCCACGGGGTCACAAGCATTTGGACAGGACTCAAGCAACTTAGCAGTCCAGGATACTCTCAAGATTTTTAACTTAACTACACCTGCAAAGATCCTTTTTTTTTTTTTTTTTCCCACAAAGCTCACACTGACAAGTCCCAGAATATGGACACAGCTTTGTGAGGGCACTTTTCAGGCTACTCAGTGCCTCTGCATTGCAGGTACCCCAGTTCACACTTAGCATTCTAGATGAGATAGAGCACCCTTTTGTGAGCCCTGGATTTGTGATTTATGTTAATACCATCAGCTGTTATTAACAAAGATGTACTAGGTGCCAGTCACTGAGCTGAATTCACACCCTTTAGCCCAGCTAACCCTCCACCTGGTTGGGAGATGGAGACCATGTCATGTCCACTGGACAGAGGGGAATCAGGCTTGGAGATACAGATGAAGTTGTTCAACATCATTCAACCTGTCCATCACAAATGTAGGGTTCAAACAAGGTGCTCTAGCTCTTTCCTTGAACAAGTTTTATTCCTATGTTTTTTAAGTTTTAAACCTACAGGAAAGTAGCTATGAACACCTGTGTATCCCTGTTAGTATCTTCTTTGTGTGTGTGTGTGTGTGTGTGTGTGTGTGTGTGTGTGTGTGTGTGTGTCTGTGTGTGCTCACTCAGTTGTGTCCAGTCTGACTCTTTGAGACCCCATGGACTGTAGCCCGCCAGGCTCCTCTGTCCAAGGGATTCTCCAGGCAAGAATACTGGAGTGGGTAGCCATTCCCTTCTCCACGGGATCTTCCCAACCCAGGGATCGAACTCAGGTCTCCTGCATTGCAGGCAAATTCTTTACCATCTGAGCCACCAGAGAAGACTCTTTCTGTCTTTATAAATAAACAAATATGGTTATGTTTTGTTTTGATTTTGGCTTTTTTTGTTGTTGTTGATTATCACAATGGATTTTTGGATTTTACCCCATTAAACATGTTAGAATTTCCATGATCACCATTACTATTTTTGTTGCCAAAGTTGTCCCAAATTTGCCCATGGATCCCCTTTTGGCTGATTCTTACGTCTTTTAAACACGACTCCATTAAACCTTTGATCAGTCCCTTGCTTTCTGACCTATGATGTTCCAGGTTCACTTTGTACTTTCCTGCTCTAGACCAGGCATCAGCTGGCCACAGAGCTTAACAGCCTTAGCCTCCCAGCACAGCAGGAGGAGTTCCAGATTTGCTCTGGGGCTTCTTATGGGTGGAGGAATTGGGGAGAGACACAAAACTTCTTAGGAGTGATGGGTGTCTCCTTCCAGGTCTAGCTGTTAAAGCAACTCATTCAGGGGATGGGAGGATTGGTCATCCCTGGTCTCCATGGCAAAGAAATGATTCCTTCCAGTGCAATTTTCCTTTAAAGGGGCACAAAGCAAGAGTCCTGCTCTGAACCAGTTCAGACATGGGCAGCAGGTCACACACCTCCCACCCTCTGCTTCCCTCCCAGTGCCTCCTTCTCCCTGGCTCCCCTCCAGGGAGGACTCAACTTTGCTCCTTGTCTGTCCTCCAGGACATAGGCTCTCCCCCAGCCACAGGCCACGGAGACCACCATCTGCCCCTCTAGCCTCTGAGCCACTCAGGTGCAGGCGGTGTGGGGTCTGGGTCAGGAGTGCCGCTAGGCTGTGACTGTCTGCAAGGGCTGTTTTTTCTGCCTCTTTTAACATTATCTCAGGGCTTGTGACTGGTTCCGCTCATCCAGCCTGGGGGCATGCAGAGCTCTGGCTTCTGGTAATTACCCCAAATCCTCCCAGTTCCAGACACTGCTCTGTGAAATGGGGTCTGGATGGTGATCATTTGTGACTTGTATTAATATTTACAACAATAACATTTTTCATGGGTAGGGTTTTTTTGGTCACTGCAGAAAATGAAATGCAAATGAACAACTGTAAAGATGATAACGTAATGAAATAGGACATCAATGATGAAGAACTAATGAATTAAGTGACTCCGAGGCATAGAGGGAAAAAATGCCCTTCAAAAGCAAACATGTAGATAAAGCATGAAATTCATAATCTGGGAAGGGGCCTCCAGGGCCAGGGCCCGGATTTGCCCCTCCAGGGGGGACAGTCTCTCTCACTACTTTATCTGACTCCACGGTTGTCCCTTATCCATCCAGTTGCCTTAGCCAAAACAAAACAGGAGTCCTTCTTGACTCCCATTCTCTGCACACCCCTCAGGTCAATGTGTCACACCTCTTAAAGGTGTCCACTTCTCTTGAACCGTCATGCTGCCTGTTCCTGGGTTCAGGAGGCTACCCCTTAATACTCCAGCCACCTACCTGCAGCCTCAGCCCCTCCAGTTCACCTGTCACAGCCATTGGTGCCAAGTGCCAAGTTCACTCCTGCCATGTCTTCACTTTAAAAAATTAACAAAGCATACTACTAATAAAAACAATGAAATCAAAGCAAATAGTAAACCACCAAACAAAGAACATCCTCTCCAGGGGCTTTCCATCACTTTCTCCTCCGTCCCTCTTCGCTCAGCCTCAGATAAAGGAGACTGTTGTGAGCGGTGTCTGGGAAAGAGGGCTCACATGGAACCCAGGGAACAGATGGTCGACACTGGGAAAGAAGAGCCTCAAAATGGCAGCAGGAGTGCTCTCCACGTGGACAGTATTAGAGGAGAGGGGCATGGCAGCTCTGGCAAAAAATCTTTTTGTTGCAAATTCAGAAATCCAGTTCAAACTGACTTAAGCAAAAGTGGGAACCTAAAAGTCCAGGGGTTCCAGGCACGGCTGGATCCAGGGCCAAGGGCTCTGCCACCAGAGCTGTCTCCCTCTCCGTCTCCTGAGTTTTGATTCTACGCTGGCTGTTCATTCCATGGGGTACAGTGGCTCCTAAGAGCTCCAACTAAGAACCATGAGGCAAAAGAGAGTATCTTTCTTATTCTTTATAAGTCCAGTAAGAGTCCTAAATGTACTCCAATTAGACCAACTTGGATCATGTGTGTGAACCAAACACTGAGGAATGAAAAATGCAACGGACATCCTCTCTGAAAACACAGCTTCCAGCAAGCATGCCCTCCTGGTTTCCCCTGCCTCCCTGGTGCCTTCTTTTCAGAAACTTTGTCAGTTCCTCCCGTCTCCCACTGTGTAACATTGGCGGTTCAGGACACGAGCTTGAAGCATCTCCTCTGTGCTATCCCATCTGCTAGGCATAGAGGGAAAAAATGCCCTTCAAAAGCAAACATGTAGATAAAGCATGAAATTCATAATCTGGGAAGGGGCCTCCAGGGCCAGGGCCCGGATTTGCCCCTCCAGGGGGGACAGTCTCTCTCACTACTTTATCTGACTCCACGGTTGTCCCTTATCCATCCAGTTGCCTTAGCCAAAACAAAACAGGAGTCCTTCTTGACTCCCATTCTCTGCACACCCCTCAGGTCAATGTGTCACACCTCTTAAAGGTGTCCACTTCTCTTGAACCGTCATGCTGCCTGTTCCTGGGTTCAGGAGGCTACCCCTTAATACTCCAGCCACCTACCTGCAGCCTCAGCCCCTCCAGTTCACCTGTCACAGCCATTGGTGCCAAGTGCCAAGTTCACTCCTGCCATGTCTTCACTTTAAAAAATTAACAAAGCATACTACTAATAAAAACAATGAAATCAAAGCAAATAGTAAACCACCAAACAAAGAACATCCTCTCCAGGGGCTTTCCATCACTTTCTCCTCCGTCCCTCTTCGCTCAGCCTCAGATAAAGGAGACTGTTGTGAGCGGTGTCTGGGAAAGAGGGCTCACATGGAACCCAGGGAACAGATGGTCGACACTGGGAAAGAAGAGCCTCAAAATGGCAGCAGGAGTGCTCTCCACGTGGACAGTATTAGAGGAGAGGGGCATGGCAGCTCTGGCAAAAAATCTTTTTGTTGCAAATTCAGAAAT
Organism: Tragulus kanchil; assembly: GCA_022376925.1. Lineage (NCBI taxonomy): Eukaryota > Metazoa > Chordata > Mammalia > Artiodactyla > Tragulidae > Tragulus > Tragulus kanchil. The sequence continues at coordinate 45,322,902 of JAIOJX010000029.1, read as the reverse complement.
CCAGTTCAAACTGACTTAAGCAAAAGTGGGAACCTAAAAGTCCAGGGGTTCCAGGCACGGCTGGATCCAGGGCCAAGGGCTCTGCCACCAGAGCTGTCTCCCTCTCCGTCTCCTGAGTTTTGATTCTACGCTGGCTGTTCATTCCATGGGGTACAGTGGCTCCTAAGAGCTCCAACTAAGAACCATGAGGCAAAAGAGAGTATCTTTCTTATTCTTTATAAGTCCAGTAAGAGTCCTAAATGTACTCCAATTAGACCAACTTGGATCATGTGTGTGAACCAAACACTGAGGAATGAAAAATGCAACGGACATCCTCTCTGAAAACACAGCTTCCAGCAAGCATGCCCTCCTGGTTTCCCCTGCCTCCCTGGTGCCTTCTTTTCAGAAACTTTGTCAGTTCCTCCCCGTCTCTCCCACTGTGTAACATTGGCCGGTTCAGGACACGAGCTTGAAGCATCTTCTCTTTTCTATCAATAATCCTCCACGTGTTATATCATCCAGTCTCGTGACTTTAAATGCGCTCCATCTGCTGACCCCCCAATTGATGTCTCCAGCCCAGACTCACCCCTGAGCTCCAGGGTCACTTGACAGCCTCACTCAAGTATCTAATGGACACCACGACCCTTATGTTTCTAGGATGGAAATACTGTCTTTTTGTTCAAAGTCTGTTCTTTGTACACTGTCCACTTCTCATAGGAAATCCATTCTTCTATTTGCATATGCCATAAAACCCTTACTTCCTCTCTCTCCCTCTTTCTATATCCGAATGGTCAGCAAATATGTCAAAATCTGACTCCTTCCACCTCCTCCTCCCTGGTCCAGGCGTCCACTGCCATCTCTCACCTGGATTACACTAAACAGTGACAGGTGTTTTTCTCTTAGGTTCCAAAATCACCGCAGATGATGACAGCAGCCATGAAATTAAAAGACGCTTGCTCATGTATTAAAAAGCAGGGACACCATATTGCCAACAAACGTCTGTATAGTCAAAGCTATGGTTTTTCTAGTAGTCATGTAGGAATGTGAGAGTTGGACCATAAGAAGGCTGAGCACTGAAAAAATGATGCTTTCAGACTGTGGTCCTGGGGAAGACTCTGCAGAGTCCCTTGGACTGCAAGAAGGTCAAACCAGTTCATCCCAAAGGATATCAACCCTGAATATTCACTGGAAGGAATGATGCCTGAATTTTCCCAGAATAAAAGGCTCTGCCACCAGAGCTGTCTCCCTCTCCGTCTCCTGAGTTTTGATTCTACGCTGGCTGTTCATTCCATGGGGTACAGTGGCTCCTAAGAGCTCCAACTAAGAACCATGAGGCAAAAGAGAGTATCTTTCTTATTCTTTATAAGTCCAGTAAGAGTCCTAAATGTACTCCAATTAGACCAACTTGGATCATGTGTGTGAACCAAACACTGAGGAATGAAAAATGCAACGGACATCCTCTCTGAAAACACAGCTTCCAGCAAGCATGCCCTCCTGGTTTCCCCTGCCTCCCTGGTGCCTTCTTTTCAGAAACTTTGTCAGTTCCTCCCCGTCTCTCCCACTGTGTAACATTGGCCGGTTCAGGACACGAGCTTGAAGCATCTTCTCTTTTCTATCAATAATCCTCCACGTGTTATATCATCCAGTCTCGTGACTTTAAATGCGCTCCATCTGCTGACCCCCCAATTGATGTCTCCAGCCCAGACTCACCCCTGAGCTCCAGGGTCACTTGACAGCCTCACTCAAGTATCTAATGGACACCACGACCCTTATGTTTCTAGGATGGAAATACTGTCTTTTTGTTCAAAGTCTGTTCTTTGTACACTGTCCACTTCTCATAGGAAATCCATTCTTCTATTTGCATATGCCATAAAACCCTTACTTCCTCTCTCTCCCTCTTTCTATATCCGAATGGTCAGCAAATATGTCAAAATCTGACTCCTTCCACCTCCTCCTCCCTGGTCCAGGCGTCCACTGCCATCTCTCACCTGGATTACACTAAACAGTGACAGGTGTTTTTTTCTCTTAGGTTCCAAAATCACCGCAGATGATGACAGCAGCCATGAAATTAAAAGACGCTTGCTCATGTATTAAAAAGCAGGGACACCATATTGCCAACAAACGTCTGTATAGTCAAAGCTATGGTTTTTCTAGTAGTCATGTAGGAATGTGAGAGTTGGACCATAAGAAGGCTGAGCACTGAAAAAATGATGCTTTCAGACTGTGGTCCTGGGGAAGACTCTGCAGAGTCCCTTGGACTGCAAGAAGGTCAAACCAGTTCATCCCAAAGGATATCAACCCTGAATATTCACTGGAAGGAATGATGCTGAAGCTGAAGCTCCAATACTTTGGCCTCATGATGAGAAAAGCTGACTCATTGGAGAAGACCCTGATGTTGGGGGAAATAAAAGGCAAAAGGAGAAGGGGACAACCGAGTGTGAGATCATGACCGCATTGTGACTCAATGGACATGAGTTAGAACAAGCTCTGGAAGATAGTGAAGGACAGGGAACCCTGGTGTGCTACAGTCCACAGGGTTGCAAAGAATCAGACATGACTTAGTGACTGAACAACAGCAATAAGCCTCCCAGCAGGCCTCCCTGCTTCCACCCCTGCCCCGCATCTATTCTCAACCAACAGTGCTGCTGTCCAAACTGGGCAGGCCGCCATCACTGCTCTGCTCAGAACCCTCTGGGGACGTCTGAGATCCAGGTGCCAGAGTGGTCACGTGCTGGTGAGGACTCTCTTCCAGGTTTACAGATGGTCTCCTTGTCTCTGGGTGCTCACATGGTGGAGAGAGGCCGTCTGCGTCTCATATGGGCATTAATCTTATCCTGGGGTCCACGCCCTCAGGGCTTCATCTCAACCTAATTACCTCCCAAACACTCACCTCCAAAAACCATCACATTGTGCGGGTGGGGCTTCAGCACGTGAATCTAGAGGAGACACCAATCTCTGGTTCCATTTATGCCCTGGTGGCATGAAAACACCACACAGCAGGGCAAGTAGACATTAAAGTCCCACACTCATGGAAGGAAAGAGACATTTACTCTCATGAGGCCAGGGCCTGCACCGGCGCTCACCCAGGCACTCACTCCATATCCTCCTTGGCAGCTCCTCTCTAACCCCACTGGCCTGTCTACAGTCACCAGGACACCCCATCGGCCTATTCCAGTCCAGCCAGCTGGCCTCACCCCCTGGCGGGGTGTTCCCAAGGCCCAGGCCCAGACAGCTGCTTGGGGAGGGTACAACATTGAAGCAGATGCTCCCAAGGCCCAAGGAGGCCCACTCAGGCCATAAATCCCGACTGGGAGGCATCCCACTCTCTCAGAGGCTGGGGGAGCCTCTGATAGGAAACCAGGGAGCCGCGTGGGTGGGTACCGGGCCAGCAGATTGCCCACCAGTGCCTCTTCTCAGGCAGCCCAAGCAGATGAGCCCTTACAAACACCGATTCCATTTTCATACAAATGTCTGTGGTTGTGGCAAATACACGACTGGGAGACGGAATTATGACATAAAAGCCAAGTCACTTCTGCGGAAGATGCTTCCTGGTGTTCAGGGGGCTTCAGAGAGCCGTGTTAGCCACCTGTCAGGAATGGGAGGGAACCAGATGGAACTCTTTGGAGAAGCATCAAACAAGTTGGAGATGAATCTGCATCGAAAGGGGTAATGTAATCAGGCCCAGGGAGCCGCGGGTAGGGGCAGGCAGCACTATTCAGGAAAGCAAATAATTAACAGCAGCCTGCTCCACACAGCTCAGGAGGGCGGCAGCGGCCTCTCGCTCGACTCTCTCCTGGACCACCCACGCCCCTAGCTACCCCTTCCTCCTGGGGAGCCCAGCACTTCCTGAGAATATCACCAAGTCCAGGAGCCCAGGAGGACTCGGGGCCAGATCTGAGGCTTTGCTATGAATTTCCTGCACTGGGCCCTCCTCCTTTCTCCTCTCCTCTTCTGAAAATGGAAAATGAGGGCTCTTCTTGTGAGGAGAAACCAAAGAATTGATGGAGTCTGCTGCAGGATAGGTGTTCTTTACTAGAAATGAAGGAAAGGAGTAGGGAGGGAGGCTTCTAAGATCCAAAGTCACAAAGAAAGCCAGTGCTCTGGGCAGTTAAAAGGGCAGCCTGACTGCAGGACTCAGTTGATATGCTGATGAACGTGCATGTGTCATATTCCCTTATAACCTCTAAACAAGAGACCAGAGTTTGCAGGTTTTTTTTCACAAGCCTCCTTGAGGGTCCAAATTTCTCAGAGCACATTTTGGAAAATGCTGGATGGGCCAGCTGTTTTCTTCAAGGTAAAGATTAGCAAATACTTTGCTGTAAGACTTAGGGAACTCATCAAGGGCTCAGTAACAACCTGGAGGGGTCGAGTGGGGAGGGAGATGGGAGGGAAGTTCAAGAGGGAGGGGATATATGTATACCTCGGGCTGATCCAGATTTATGTAGGGCAGTAAATAACAAAACTCTGTAAAGCTATTATCCTTCAATTAAAAATAAATTTTAAAAAAATTAGCAAGTCCTACACAAAGATAAACTCAAAATGGATTAAAGACCTAACTGTAAGACCAGAAACCATAAAACTCTTAGAGGAAAACACAGGCAGAACACTCGATGACATAAATCAAAGCAGGATCTTCTATGATCCACCTTCTAGAGCAATGGAAATAAAAACAAAAATAAACAAGTGGAACCTAATTAAAAGCTTATGCACTCCAAAAGAAATCACAAAAAAGTTGAACAGACAGCCCACAGAATGGGAGGAAATAATAGCAAATGAAACAACTGACAAAGAATTAATTTCCAAAATATACAAGCAGCTCAGACAACTCAATACCAAGAAAATAAACAACCCAATCAAAAAATGGGGAAAAGACCTAAACAGATATCTCTCCAAAGAAGACATACACAATGGCCAAAAAACGTGGAAAGATGTTCAACGTCACTCATTCTTAGAGAAATGCAAGTCAAAACTACAGTGAGATATCACCTCACACCCATCAGAATGGCCATCATCCACAAATCGACAGACAATAAATGTTGGAGAGGGTGCGGAGAAAAGGGAACACTCCTACATTGCTAGTGGGAATGTAGATTGATACAGCCTCTATGGAAGACAGTATGGAGATTTCTTAAAAAACTGAAAATAGAAGCACCAAACGACCCAGCAATCCCACTCTTAGGCTTATACCCTGATCAAAATTAAATCCGAAAGAAGCACCTGTACCCCAATGTTCATTGTAGCTCTCTAGACGATAGCTAGAACATGGAAGCAACCTAGATGCCCATCAACGAATGAATGGATACAAAAGCTGTGGTACATATATACAGTGGAATACTACACAAACTGTGAAAAGAAATGCAGAAGAATCAGCCCTAATGAGGTGGCTGGATCTAGAACCTATCCTAAAAATGAAGTCAGTGGAAAATGCTGGATGGGCCAGCTGTTTTCTTCAAGGTAAAGATTAGCAAATACTTTGCTGTAAGACTTAGGGAACTCATCAAGGGCTCAGTAACAACCTGGAGGGGTCGAGTGGGGAGGGAGATGGGAGGGAAGTTCAAGAGGGAGGGGATATATGTATACCTCGGGCTGATCCAGATTTATGTAGGGCAGTAAATAACAAAACTCTGTAAAGCTATTATCCTTCAATTAAAAATAAATTTTAAAAAAATTAGCAAGTCCTACACAAAGATAAACTCAAAATGGATTAAAGACCTAACTGTAAGACCAGAAACCATAAAACTCTTAGAGGAAAACACAGGCAGAACACTCGATGACATAAATCAAAGCAGGATCTTCTATGATCCACCTTCTAGAGCAATGGAAATAAAAACAAAAATAAACAAGTGGAACCTAATTAAAAGCTTATGCACTCCAAAAGAAATCACAAAAAAGTTGAACAGACAGCCCACAGAATGGGAGGAAATAATAGCAAATGAAACAACTGACAAAGAATTAATTTCCAAAATATACAAGCAGCTCAGACAACTCAATACCAAGAAAATAAACAACCCAATCAAAAAATGGGGAAAAGACCTAAACAGATATCTCTCCAAAGAAGACATACACAATGGCCAAAAAACGTGGAAAGATGTTCAACGTCACTCATTCTTAGAGAAATGCAAGTCAAAACTACAGTGAGATATCACCTCACACCCATCAGAATGGCCATCATCCACAAATCGACAGACAATAAATGTTGGAGAGGGTGCGGAGAAAAGGGAACACTCCTACATTGCTAGTGGGAATGTAGATTGATACAGCCTCTATGGAAGACAGTATGGAGATTTCTTAAAAAACTGAAAATAGAAGCACCAAACGACCCAGCAATCCCACTCTTAGGCTTATACCCTGATCAAAATTAAATCCGAAAGAAGCACCTGTACCCCAATGTTCATTGTAGCTCTCTAGACGATAGCTAGAACATGGAAGCAACCTAGATGCCCATCAACGAATGAATGGATACAAAAGCTGTGGTACATATATACAGTGGAATACTACACAAACTGTGAAAAGAAATGCAGAAGAATCAGCCCTAATGAGGTGGCTGGATCTAGAACCTATCCTAAAAAGTGAAGTCAGTCAAAAAGAGCAGGACAAGTACAATATACTAACACATATATATGGAATCTAGTAGGATGGTGATGATGGCACATGCAGTGAAGCAACGGAAAGACAGACATGGACAGTGGACATTGTGGGGAAGGAACAGTGGGTGACAGGCGTAAAGGAAGTAGTGTGAAGGCCTGTACTATCATATGTGAAGAAAATAGCTATAGTCATTGCTCTGTGAGAAAAGCAGATCCTTCACAGGTGCTGTATGATGGTCTGGAGGGGTGGGATGGGGGTGGGGGTGATATCCATATGACTAATCTGAGAACATACATATCTGTAAACAACAAAACTCTGTAAAAGTTAAAAGTAGAATAAAAGTTTTTAAAAAATAAAAATTAAATTAAAAAAATATATAAGCAGCTTAGACAACGCAATACCAAGAAAATAAATAACCCAATCAAAAAATGGGGAAAAGACCTAAACAGATATCTCTCCAAAGAAGACATACACATGGCCAAAAAACATGAAAAGATGTTCAATGTCACTCATTCTTAGAGAAATGCAAATCAAAACTACAATGAGATATCACCTTACACCAGTCAAAATGGCCATCATCAAAAAAATCTACAGACAATTCTGAAGAAGGTATGAAGAAAAGGGAACACTCTTGCACTGTTGGTGGGAATGTAAGTCAACACAGACACTATGGAAGACAGTATAGAGATTCCTTAAAAAATTAGGAATAGAACTATCATATGACCCAGCAATCCTACTATTAGGCATATACCCTGAGGACATCAAAATTGAGACACATGTACCCTATTGTTCATTGCAGCTCTCTATACAATAGCTAGAACATGGAAGCAACCTAGATGTCCATCGACAGAGTAATGGATAAAGAGGCTATGGTACAAATATACAATGGAATATTACTCAGTCATAAGAAGAAATACATTTGAATCAGTTCTAATGAGACGGCTGAACCTAGAGCCTATTATACAGAGTGAAGTAAGTCAGAAAGAGAAGGATAAATATAGTGTAGTAACACATATGTATGGAATCTAGAAAGATGGTACTTATAAAGGTATATGCAGAGCAGCAGTGGAGAAACAGACATAGAGAACAGACTTATGGACATTGTGGGGAGGGAGGAGTGGACGAGAGGTATGGAAAGAGTAACATGGAAACCTACACTACCATATGTAAAAGAGACAACCATTGTGAATAAGCTGTAAGACTAAGGGAACTTACATGGGAGCTATGCAACAGCCTGGAGGGGTGGGGTGGGGAGGGAGTGGGAGGGGCGTTCAGGTGGGAGGGGTCAAGGGTACACCTATGACTGATTCACATTTACGTATAGCAGTAAACCACAAAACTCGGTAAAAGTAAAATTTAAATAAATTAATAAAAAAGAAAAAAATAGCAAGCACTAATTAATGTTCTTCACTGATCTAGGCTACAAGGCCTGGACCCCAGGCAGGACAGCCAGGGCCCCACCCCAGCCTGTGGCATCATGGACGTGTCACTTGGCCCTGTGGAGCCTTGGTTCTCCCACAGGGTAGTCATAGCCCCTGCACGATTCAACCGACAATGCCTCTCCACACCCTGCACATGCTTCCCAGTCTCGTGGTCTCACTCTGCTTCTTCTTCAGCACCTCTGGTTTCGGCAGAGAGAATATTCTGGAAAGGTGGCCTCGCAGCTCTGCAAGATCCTGGGACGAGGGAGAGCCCAGGCTGTGTGGTGGCGACCGAGGACTTGCCGGGGCCGCTTGGGTCTAGCTCCTCAGCCAGTCTGTGGAGGCTGTGGGAGACCACAGGGGCCCGTCCGGAAGCACCAGGGGTGTCCTCGGTTCCAGGGTAGCTCAGGCAGGGCCTCGGGCTTGCCAAGTTCTGCCAGCCACAGCGAACCCCTTGCCAAGAGGAGTGTTTCCAGAGGCTCCAAGCCCAACCATGAGTCACAGCTGGGCCCCCACCCGAGAGCGTGGCCACCCCGCTGGCATCCTCGGTGCGTGGATACGGGAGGAGGAGGGAGACAGCAGCTCTGAGCTGAACGAACGCAGAGGAAGTGTGAGGCTCAACAGTCCCGAATTAGGAGTGTCTGGACATCCACTGGAGAGCTGGGGGGTATGAAACACAGGGGAGAAAGTGCAGTGCAGCGACGGGGGCACAGGAGCAGCCTCTTAAGACAGCGAGAAGGCCGCACCCCCTCTCTGCACCGCGGGGCGGTTCGCTTTTGTGTGTTTTGTCTTTCGGTCCAGCACTGCCTCTTTCTGACACTGTGGCCTTGGGTGATCAGTTGGCTCTCTCCGTGCCTCCATTCCCTCCTCTGTCCAGTGGGGGCAGGAGAGCGTCCTTTAAAGGCCATGGGGAAGGCGTGGATGAGGTCACGTAAGTCAGGGAAGTTTAGCTCGAAGAGAGCTCTGAAGGTGGGTGCTGGCCTCTGGCTTTGGACCTCGAGCTCAGGAAGCCTCCTCTCCCAAGCAGGGCCTCTGCATGGTGACACATGACACATCACTTTATCCAAAACATACACACAGTGTGACACGCAAGGATATTTCCTGCAGTGTTACCATAATAGCAAAAACCTGGAAATCATCCAAATGGTCCAAAATAGGGAAAACGTTATAGGACTGAGATCCACAGAGTGGAATCCGGTGCAGCTGTTCAACCAAAGGCAGAAGTAAAGCTCTCTCTGCAGGGACTCTCTGTCCTCTAAACTGGCACACCCCCGTTTTCCACACTTCAGGTGTGACTGCGGGGTGAGATACCAGAATGATAGTCACGCTGACCCCTGATTCAGGTCGGCTGTCTTTGTATTTTTTCATATTTTCCAAATGTTCTGAGACAAATTACTTAGAACAAGACGAGCCTGCAGTGTTTCTTGAGCATGCCACTCATCAAGGTTGATGAGAAATTCAACATCTGTTGGGTTTAGGGAGCCATCTCTCCCTCCCTAGAGTCGTGCCGTATTCTCGGGGATCCTGCACAGAGCAGAATATTCAGGAAGGACCTCATATCTTTGGTCTTCCCCAGTCATCCCCGATGTGGCATCAAGGGTGGACCTCTGCCAAGCCCATCTTGCACACTGTCCTCCCTGAAGTCCTGTCCATTCTGAGGGAATGCCCAGGCTTGACACACCATCTCTATTGTTGCAAACCCTGCAAACCAAACCACCATCCCCTTCCCAGGTTTAGGAAAAGGGCCCCAAATGTTTCAGCAAGAACAAAACTGATCTAGAGTCAGATCAACTGGCCCCTGCATCCTTATTTTACATACGCCTCGGGAAGGCGTAACAGGGACCAGGGCATTGGTACACAGGTGCTGAGTGTGCGTGGCATTGGAAGAAGGCTATGGGAGGGCAGGTGGTACCTCAGCAGGAGCTCCAGGAAGGCTGGGAGAGGGGAGGTCTCTGGGGCTGGTGCAGAGCGGGGCACAGCAGCAAGCCTGCGGGGAGGGTGCACAGGCTACTGGGGTGAGGCGCACCCTGGGAGGGGCTCACGAGCCACAGTGAGAAGGTGGTGACAAAGACCCTGACCAGAGGGCAGAACCATGTAAATCTGGAATGTGTGACTCTGGGCCACGCTCTCTATCTTGGCCCTGGCTGGCTCTGCAAGGTCTTCCTTGAGCTTGGATCCAGAGCCTAAGGATGGGGGGCAGCAGCAGACACTCTGAGAGGCTTCCCACTTCCCAGGAGCCTGAGCCTACCTCTCTGGGGAAGTGCACCCCACCTCCCCCAGTGGCTGGGCTCCTGGCCTCGGGACCCCTGGTCCAGGACACCCACTTATGCATGTTCTCTATCAGGTCAGAAAGACAGGGCTGTGCTCTAGTGGGAGTAAGCTTGACTTGGTCTAAACGCAGCAGAGGCAGAGTTTCGCTGACCCCTGATTCAGGTCGGCTGTCTTTGTATTTTTTCATATTTTCCAAATGTTCTGAGACAAATTACTTAGAACAAGACGAGCCTGCAGTGTTTCTTGAGCATGCCACTCATCAAGGTTGATGAGAAATTCAACATCTGTTGGGTTTAGGGAGCCATCTCTCCCTCCCTAGAGTCGTGCCGTATTCTCGGGGATCCTGCACAGAGCAGAATATTCAGGAAGGACCTCATATCTTTGGTCTTCCCCAGTCATCCCCGATGTGGCATCAAGGGTGGACCTCTGCCAAGCCCATCTTGCACACTGTCCTCCCTGAAGTCCTGTCCATTCTGAGGGAATGCCCAGGCTTGACACACCATCTCTATTGTTGCAAACCCTGCAAACCAAACCACCATCCCCTTCCCAGGTTTAGGAAAAGGGCCCCAAATGTTTCAGCAAGAACAAAACTGATCTAGAGTCAGATCAACTGGCCCCTGCATCCTTATTTTACATACGCCTCGGGAAGGCGTAACAGGGACCAGGGCATTGGTACACAGGTGCTGAGTGTGCGTGGCATTGGAAGAAGGCTATGGGAGGGCAGGTGGTACCTCAGCAGGAGCTCCAGGAAGGCTGGGAGAGGGGAGGTCTCTGGGGCTGGTGCAGAGCGGGGCACAGCAGCAAGCCTGCGGGGAGGGTGCACAGGCTACTGGGGTGAGGCGCACCCTGGGAGGGGCTCACGAGCCACAGTGAGAAGGTGGTGACAAAGACCCTGACCAGAGGGCAGAACCATGTAAATCTGGAATGTGTGACTCTGGGCCACGTCTCTCTATCTTGGCCCTGGCTGGCTCTGCAAGGTCTTCCTTGAGCTTGGATCCAGAGCCTAAGGATGGGGGGCAGCAGCAGACACTCTGAGAGGCTTCCCACTTCCCAGGAGCCTGAGCCTACCTCTCTGGGGAAGTGCACCCCACCTCCCCCAGTGGCTGGGCTCCTGGCCTCGGGACCCCTGGTCCAGGACACCCACTTATGCATGTTCTCTATCAGGTCAGAAAGACAGGGCTGTGCTCTAGTGGGAGTAAGCTTGACTTGGTCTAAACGCAGCAGAGGCAGAGTCAAGAAGCACCCACAGCAACGTGCCAGGTAGAGGACTCATCTGTCTCAAGCTCTCGCTGCACCCCCCGCACCGGTGGCGGCCTGCTCACTCTCAGCCTGTATCACTCTCTCCACTTTCAGCAAGAGCTCCATGTCTTGAAATCAAGGCCGAATATTCTTGCTGCTCAACAGCTGGTGAAGATGGAGGGGCCTCAAACAGCCTAACCCCATTGCCCCTCCCCAGTCTGTCCCCACACATAAGGTGCCCTCCCCAATAACTCCTCCACTCACAGGGGCCAGTCACAGTTGCTGCTTATCCCTGAGGAGCGGGGTTCCGCTCCCTGTCGGTCACTGCATTTCTCAAGCAAGCCAATCACATCCTCCCACGGGCACAGAGGCCACCTCACCCTCTGGACACTACAAAACCTGCCTCTCAGAAACCCCGGCTGTCCATTCTGTTCCCACATGCAGCCTCCGTGTGGCCCTGCCTCCTGAGCTGTGTCCTCCTTCCCCAGGATGGAGGTATGTATGTCCCACAGACTTCTGTCAGCCTCATCTGTCCAGTGGTGGGTGCTATGCGGCAGACATTCCCATCACCCTAGGGTGAGCAAGAAGCAATGCAAACATCCTTACACACTCCCTGCCCTAGGGGAGGACGGGGTACAGAGGATGCCTGGTAGCCTGGGCAAGGCCAACAAGAGGAGACTCCCAAAAAAGGTGCCCAGGTCTGGACTGGGCCCAGGGCTCTGGCCCTGAGAAAGACCCTCTCAGCCAGGCTGCCCGCGGCCAAGAGGTCTGGACCGCATCCACTTCTCTAGTCCTCTGAGAGATCAAGAAAGATATGCCAAGATAGAGCTATAAACATGTGACCTGCTTTAAACACTTACATTTAACAAATTACTGCTGTTAACATTAAAACCTCACTTAGAATAATCCCTGAAGTCTAAAGAGGCGGTTGGGAATGTGAGACTTAGACCAAAAAGCTCCCTGCCCTGGCGTCAGGCACCCCCTGGGAACGCCGGGGGCACACGAGGGCTTGGCCAGGCCCTCCCCAGGGAGGATGAGGCCAAGGCATCTCGCACCCCTTCTCGCTCCTGCCCCGCCTCCTCTCCCTGCCCCGGCCTCCTGCTCTCCGACCTCTGAGCTGTGGAGATCTGTGGCCCTGGCTGGACCGACTGCCCCGATGGCCACCTCTCTGCCTTGGCCCCGGGACTTGCTGGGCTGTGGCTTGCCAGAGGTGCCTGACTTCCAGCTCTCTGCCAGAGAATCTACAAACACCAGCTGCCACTGCGGACTCATCAGGAAAGGCTGAGGCCTTTTGTGAGAACTGAGGCCAATCCCCGCGCCTTCCCAGCAGCCTCCTGTCTGTCTCCTGACACACCTTGGAGCCTTGCGCATCCCCTCCTGAGGTCTGGCAGCTTAACATTGGACAGGCACCCCTTCCTAGGAGGCTCCACCCCTCCACAGACCATCTTGTAGGTACGGGAGATCTCCCTGGCCATTTGGACCTCAGGGAGGTCCACATCAGGGAGGCTGACGCAACGGCCCACCATGAACCAGTTCACATCCGTTGTTCCTGCTGCCATTACTCTCCCGCGGGCTAAAGACCTCAGCCCAGCACTCCCTGCACTGCATCCTTCGTGTTCCCTCGTCTCAGAGAGATCTCAACAGACCCTTCCATCTCCTTCCGGCATCAGCTGCGGAGGTTGCCAGATGTTTCCAGGGAAACAGGTCAGCCTTTGGGGTGTGGGTGCTTCTGGTCCTAGAGAAGTGTGGGCTCTGCTAGACAGTCCTTCTTTCATTCACTGCACACATACTGCACACCAAGCTCTGGGCGAGGGCTTGGCAACATGAAGAGAAACAAACCAGAGCCTGCCTCATGGAACCTATGTCTCACAAAGGCAGCAGACCTGCAGCCAACAGCAACGCCAGTCAGGACAAAACAACAACTAGAATCCAAGGGACCCAAGAAAAACCCAGTGCCTCACAAGTGGGCCCTGGGGCTGCCCTCCACCCGGGTAGGGGTGCAGGGGCGAGGGGAAGCCCCCCTGCACAACCGAGGTCAGGGTGCAGAGGGTGAGGGGAAGGGCAGTTGGGGAGCAAGAAGGGGAAGGGGCAGGGAGAGGAGCACTGGTAGAGCCCAGGGTGGGTGCTCATGAGGTCCCAGAGGAAGCCACCTGCGGCCGGCCGCCGTGTGGGAAACACAGTGGAGGTTTGGAGGTTTGAGAGCAGGCCAGAGCCAGCCCCCCAGCCCCGGAACCTAGTCCACTTGAGTGAACTGCTCAAGTAGACTCCTCCGGGCAGGGTCCCAGGCCTGCCCCCGGAAGCTGGCTCCTTCCAAAACGGCCCCCACCCTGCCCTCTGCTGTCTCGCCACCTCCAAAAAGAATCAGCAGAGGATCCAGAGGTCTGAGCAGATCAGGGACAGGGAACAGGGCAGGACCACAGGCCGGGGCTGTGGTGGTACCTCCCGCTGTGTGGCCAAAGGCTGCTCCCAGGGGCTCCGACCCTGTTCCTTCAGGCCAGGCCTGGTGCTAATGACCGGGGTAGGGGTTCAGGGTGCAAGCAGGGCGAGGGGTCCCTGGAGCCAGGGCCGTGCCTCACACTTCAGACCCCCTACCCTCCCTGCACCACCAGCCCGTCTCGTCACACCCCAGATGGCACTTACTGTCAGCTCTGCCACTGGATAATCAAGCTCCCAGAGGTGCTATATTTAAGGTTTTGTCAACACAGCTATTTATAAAATGCTGCTTCTCAGGCAAGGATTGGGAACTCAGGGGGAATTAGGGGGTGATCGTGGCGCTCCTGCAGAAGGCAGAGCCCTGGTGGCCCAGGTTCAGGGCCGCAGAGGCTGGTGGGAACACGTAGGGTCACCACGGTGGACACAACCCAGCAACTGTCCCGGCGGCAGGGAGGCTGGTATGCGGGCCGGGGCAGGCCTTCGCCCGCCCTGCTCTGCTTCGCGCCCTTTCCTCCAGCTCCTGTCTTCAGCTGCCTCACACCCCACTGGCCCTCAACACTGGGCTCAGCCGCCCCTCCCCCAGGCCTCCTTTGTGTCTGCAGCCCACTTCACCTTGACGCTGCTGCTGGCTCTGTTCCTGGTTTACAGAAAGGCCTCTGCTCCACAGCGGCAAACAGCCAGGAGCTCTGTGTTTTATTTTCCTCTCATCCTTTCCTCCAAACACACTCCACTGGCTCTCTTCTCCTGTGACTTGGAGCCATTTCAGGCAAATCCTGCAACTTTGGGGTCACTTCTCGCTGTGAGGATGATCTCATCTTCAGGTATTAAAAAGCCTTAGCGAGCCCAGTTTAAATCAAAGCTTTACACAACAATACGAATACACTTAACAATGCTGAACTGTACAATTTTCAGTGGTCACGATGGGATGGGGTAGGGATAAACCGGGAGTTTGGGATTAATGTGTATACACTGCCTGTGTGCTAAAGCACTTCAGTCATGTCCAACTCTTTCTGTGGACTGAAGCCCGTCAGGCTGCTCTGGGATTCCATGGGATTCTCCAGGCGAGAATACTGGGGGGAGTGGCTGTGCCCTCCTCCAGGGGATCTTCCTGACCCAGGGGTTGAACCCGTGTCTCTTACATCTCCTGCATTAGCAGGTGGGTTCTTTACCACTAGTGCCATCTGGGAAGCCCATGTACACATTAATGTATATAAAATAACCAACAAGGACCTACTGTATAGCTCAGGGAATATTCTGTGTTCTGCAATAACCTACACGGGAAAAGAATCTGAAAAAAAATACATGCATAACTGTATCACTCTGTGTTCACCTGAAATCTAACACAACATTGTTAACCAACTACGCTCCAGTTTAAAAAATTAAAAATGTTTCCATAAATAAAATGGTCAAGATGGTAAATGTTATGTAATGTGTAATTTATCACAGTTAAGATCATTTTTTTTTAAGTTTCTTTTTTAAAACTTTCACTTTTATAACCAGTTTTAGCCCTCCTGCAGCCCCCAGCCCATGCCCGTCCCTCAGCTCAGGGACCGGTGGGTGGTCAGGGCGTGTCGTGGAACTAAGTGAAAAGAAAGAAGCAGAACCAACAGGCAGTATATACACAGGACAGAGGGAGAGAGAGACTTAAAGAAGCGGCTCGCGAGATTATGGAGGCTGGCATGTCAGAATCTGACGACCCAGGTCTAAGGTCGACAGGCAAGAGAATCTCTTCCTCAAGAAAGACTCAGCCTTTCTGCTCTGGTCAGTCCACGGGTTGGAGGAGGCCACGCTGGTGCAAGCCGTCTGCCTGACTCAGCCTGCCAATTCCAGTGTTCGTCTTATCCACAAACACTCTCACAGGCACACCCAAAATAATGTTTGAATCAGTAACTGGGCACCACGGCCAGTCACACCAACACACAAAATTAGCCATCCTGGTGGTAGAGAGCAAAGACAGTACAAGGGTTTAGGGTTTTAGGAGGCCTGGGTTAACTGTACAATTTTCAGTGGTCACGATGGGATGGGGTAGGGATAAACCGGGAGTTTGGGATTAATGTGTATACACTGCCTGTGTGCTAAAGCACTTCAGTCATGTCCAACTCTTTCTGTGGACTGAAGCCCGTCAGGCTGCTCTGGGATTCCATGGGATTCTCCAGGCGAGAATACTGGGGGGAGTGGCTGTGCCCTCCTCCAGGGGATCTTCCTGACCCAGGGGTTGAACCCGTGTCTCTTACATCTCCTGCATTAGCAGGTGGGTTCTTTACCACTAGTGCCATCTGGGAAGCCCATGTACACATTAATGTATATAAAATAACCAACAAGGACCTACTGTATAGCTCAGGGAATATTCTGTGTTCTGCAATAACCTACACGGGAAAAGAATCTGAAAAAGAATACATGCATAACTGTATCACTCTGTGTTCACCTGAAACTAACACAACATTGTTAACCAACTACGCTCCAGTTTAAAAAATTAAAAATGTTTCCATAAATAAAATGGTCAAGATGGTAAATGTTATGTAATGTGTAATTTATCACAGTTAAGATCATTTTTTTTTAAGTTTCTTTTTTAAAACTTTCACTTTTATAACCAGTTTTAGCCCTCCTGCAGCCCCCAGCCCATGCCCGTCCCTCAGCTCAGGGACCGGTGGGTGGTCAGGGCGTGTCGTGGAACTAAGTGAAAAGAAAGAAGCAGAACCAACAGGCAGTATATACACAGGACAGAGGGAGAGAGAGACTTAAAGAAGCGGCTCGCGAGATTATGGAGGCTGGCATGTCAGAATCTGACGACCCAGGTCTAAGGTCGACAGGCAAGAGAATCTCTTCCTCAAGAAAGACTCAGCCTTTCTGCTCTGGTCAGTCCACGGGTTGGAGGAGGCCACGCTGGTGCAAGCCGTCTGCCTGACTCAGCCTGCCAATTCCAGTGTTCGTCTTATCCACAAACACTCTCACAGGCACACCCAAAATAATGTTTGAATCAGTAACTGGGCACCACGGCCAGTCACACCAACACACAAAATTAGCCATCCTGGTGGTAGAGAGCAAAGACAGTACAAGTGAGTCAGGAGGCCTGGGTTCCACTGACTTCTCGGGGCCTGTTTCCACATTCCAGCTGGGGACACAAGGCCTGTCACCCTGTCTGTCGGCTGTAAAGCACTCTACACACGTGAGCTGTGCTGGTGGTAGGGGTGGCGGTTATCATGACTCTTTCAGCTGCTCTCAGTAAATGGCCGGAAGGTTGCCAGGGGGCCTCGGGAGGGGGTTGGCAAATACCTTCCTGGCATGTTGATTTCTGGAAGGGATTTATGGGCCTTCATAGTCATTATTTCAGGGCAACTTATCAAAAAAACAGTACCTACGGCCTCATCCTAAGCACTTACTCCACTGGAAAGTTGTTTGCAAAACACAACAGACATCAATAATGATGCCCACAGAGCTGTAAATCTTCTAAGCCTGCCTTCCCTTCCTGGGGACGAAGACACTTGATTTGGTTCTCAAGGAGCTCGGAAGTTTCCAAATAGATAACAGAATCCCAGAGTCCATTAAGCAAGGTAATTTACAATAGTGGCAGGCCAAATTCAGGGAAATGCATTAGAGCAGCTTCCCATTTGGCTTGTAGAAAAGACATTATTCGAAGCACACACACAATGAATGCTGTTAGGTGCCAAAGAGGACATTGGTTAGCTCTCCTAACGAGTTTATTTATCCTCCCACCATGCGGTGTGCATTAATTTCAAGTGAAAGTTATACCACCAGATAAGATTTCAAAGCCCCGAGGGAGACACCTGAGACCTCATTTCCAACCCGTTAAATAGGCAACTCTGGACATTGTACCAAGGAGCAGGGGGAAGAAAAGCAAATTCCTTTAGCACTTTGACTCAGATCTGAAACCATCCCTGGTCAAAGGTGTGAAATAAAGAAGCTTCCAGAGATCCTGCGGAGAGATTGGGGGAAAGAATTAAATACAAACTGATAACTGTAAGAGTATTCCTTTTTTTTTTTCATTTTTCATGTTTTAAATGACAACGAAAAGTTTGGCTCTGTGCTCTGCTGCTCTGTCCAGTGCGCCCTCTCATCCTCCTCTGGCATGCACTGCATTTCCACGGATCATCAAGAAGCTCCCACCCAGAGAAAAAACTTAAATTATAGATGCTTATCTGTGACCCACCGGTGAAACAACCCAAACAGACAGAAGAGATTCTAACCTATTCATATAATTCAGTAGTTACTGAGCTCCTATTGTATATTTATGGCAAAGGACAGAAAATCAACTCTAACTTGAGCAGAACAATGAATTTATTGGTAATTGGGCTTGATCAGCAAATCAACTCTTTCTCTGTCTGTGGACCTGGTGCCACGAGGAACCTAAAATGGCCAGATGACAGTCTCACTTCCCAGTCCCCTGTGTCACTGTTATGTTTGCTGGTGGAAGCATTTCTCCCTGGAAATCAAGACTTCAAGCAAACTGAAGGCTTCCCTGGTGGCCCAGTGGGTAAAGAGCCCGCCTTGCAGTGCAAGGGGCGCCGGTTGGATCCCTGACCTAGGAAGATCCCACATGCCCATGTGCAGAGTGACTTGGACCGGTGTGTCCAATTACGAGCCAGCACTCTGAAGCACGTGCACCCAAAGCCAGTGCTCTGCAACAAGAGAGGCCACTGCAATGGGAGGTCCACACAGGCCAAAGAATAACGATGGATGAAAATAAATAAATTACCAATAAAAGAGGACCAAAAAAAAAAAAAAATCAGACTTCAAGCTGAGCCCAGAGCTGCAGAGCCATGAGGTCAAAGTCATCTGAGTGGGTTCCTGGGTAGAGCAGGAAAGGAGGCCACCCCCACACTCCTTTCTCTTGATTCCTAGATCCCTGTTCTCTGACGGGAGAAGCAGCGCCATAATCCGTCCACGACGCAGAGGCCGCACTGCATGGCGTAAGACAGAATCCCAATCACTCAGGTGTTATCTCCCAGGGGATGCCATCCAGGAATCCCAGCAGGCCATTCCACTGTTGTATTGGGTTGAACTGCTGAAACTGCTAGCTTTGTAAGTCAAAAACAACTGAATATTGGCAACTGCCCATGTTTCAACCTACTTTCAGGCAGCTACTTCTCAGCCATGGGTTCCATGGTAGGACCAGTGAATTCCACAGGCACATGTCCACTGCTCTGCTTCCTTTCCAACCAGATGAGGTCCTCAGTCAGAAGCAAGGTAACACTCTATATGTCCATTATGGGTGGTGCCAGCAGGGGGCAGGGAAGGCAAATCCATATCCAGAATACCAGTCTATCCCAGAGAAAACAAACTGCTGTCCCCTCCATGATAGAAGAGGTCAAATAGCCCATGGAGTGTAGCCGTATCAGGAGCGCAGCATTGGTCTCCACTGCAGGCGGATTAAGCACTCAGCAGTGGTGATGGTAAGCAGACCAGTTGTGGAGCAGACAAGCCCAGGTTTTGAGAACATGTGTGGTCTTCAGTCCTTCCATCATGGGCTCTTTGTACATGGGCCTACTGAGCAAGCACTGAGACCACTGGGGAAAGAGGCTGGCAAACACTACAGAACACGCCACCACATACACATGACTCCTGAAAGCCTCTTTGCAGTGGACGCATTTGGTGAGGATTCACGTGGGATAAAACTATCTTCATGCTCTGTGCCCTTCCTTGAGAGACGGGGAGGGAAGGAAACAGATGACAAACAGGTACACAGATAGATATATAGATAGAGCTATGCTTCTTATCCAAATCTCTACGAATTTCTTTAAAAAACAAACACACCTTTATTTTACTTTTAACTTTTACAGAGTTTTGTTGTTTACAGATATGCATGTTCCCAGATTAGTCATATGTATATCCCCCCCATCTCACTCCTCCAGACATCACACAGGATCCCCTTTTCTCACAGAGCAATGACTAGAGCTATTTTCTTCACATATGATAGTACAGGCCTTCACGCTACTTCCTTTATGTCTCCCACCCACTGTTCCCTCCCCACAATGTCCATATGTCCACTGTCCATGTCTGTTTCTCCATTGCTTCACTGCATGTGCCATCATCACCATCCTACTAGATTCTATATATATGTGTTAGTATGTTGTACTTGTCCTGCTCTTTTTGACTGACTTCACTTTTTAGGATAGTTTCTAGATCTAGCCACCTCATTAGGGCTGATTGCTTCTTTAGCATATTTAGGACCAGTGAATCCCAAGGCACATGTCCACTGCTCTGCTTCCTTTCCAACCAGATGAGGTCCTCAGTCAGAAGCAAGGTAACACTCTATATGTCCATTATGGGTGGTGCCAGCAGGGGGCAGGGAAGGCAAATCCATATCCAGAATACCAGTCTATCCCAGAGAAAACAAACTGCTGTCCCCTCCATGATAGAAGAGGTCAAATAGCCCATGGAGTGTAGCCGTATCAGGAGCGCAGCATTGGTCTCCACTGCAGGCGGATTAAGCACTCAGCAGTGGTGATGGTAAGCAGACCAGTTGTGGAGCAGACAAGCCCAGGTTTTGAGAACATGTGTGGTCTTCAGTCCTTCCATCATGGGCTCTTTGTACATGGGCCTACTGAGCAAGCACTGAGACCACTGGGGAAAGAGGCTGGCAAACACTACAGAACACGCCACCACATACACATGACTCCTGAAAGCCTCTTTGCAGTGGACGCATTTGGTGAGGATTCACGTGGGATAAAACTATCTTCATGCTCTGTGCCCTTCCTTGAGAGACGGGGAGGGAAGGAAACAGATGACAAACAGGTACACAGATAGATATATAGATAGAGCTATGCTTCTTATCCAAATCTCTACGAATTTCTTTAAAAAACAAACACACCTTTATTTTACTTTTAACTTTTACAGAGTTTTGTTGTTTACAGATATGCATGTTCCCAGATTAGTCATATGTATATCCCCCCCATCTCACTCCTCCAGACATCACACAGGATCCCCTTTTCTCACAGAGCAATGACTAGAGCTATTTTCTTCACATATGATAGTACAGGCCTTCACGCTACTTCCTTTATGTCTCCCACCCACTGTTCCCTCCCCACAATGTCCATATGTCCACTGTCCATGTCTGTTTCTCCATTGCTTCACTGCATGTGCCATCATCACCATCCTACTAGATTCTATATATATGTGTTAGTATGTTGTACTTGTCCTGCTCTTTTTGACTGACTTCACTTTTTAGGATAGTTTCTAGATCTAGCCACCTCATTAGGGCTGATTCTTCTGCATTTCTTTTCACAGTTTGTGTAGTATTCCACTGTATATATGTACCACAGCTTTTGTACCCATTCATTCGTCGATGGGCATCTAGGTTGCTTCCATGTTCTAGCTATGGTATAGAGAACTGCAATGAACATTGGGGTACAGGTCCTTCTTTCAGATTTGATTTCATCAGGGTATAGCCCTAAGAGTAGGATTGCTGGGTCGTATGGTGCTTCTATTTTCAGTTTTTTAAGAAATCTCCATACTGTCTTCCATAGAAGCTGTATCAGTTTACATTCCCACCACAAACCTCTACCAATTTCTGAACTGTTCTTCCCAAGTCTTTGACCATCCAGCCAAACTATCAGCTATTGCCCATAAACTAGAGAAGATTCCCGCTTGTGGCCACCTCTGCACTCAGAGAAGGTGGTGAGACACAGGGGGCTCTTGAAACACGGTCCTCTTGGAGGATTTCTCTGCACCTCTTTCTTTCAGAGACATTCCTTCTCACGATTAGTACCCTAGCCATCCTCCTCCCTCAGCCAGCACAGGCTGTAGTGCCTTTGGCAAACCAGGTCCATTTTATTGTCTCTTTCAAGTAATTGTAAGAAACTCCCGGCTGGGCCATAGGTGTGGACTGAGGGGGCGGGGGCAATACAGTAAGAGCATCTACTTACTTACCAGCACTTCCCTCAGCAACTGCTTCCGCTTGAGGGGTTGCTGCTATGGAAGCCCACCCCATGGCTGTGGTCCAGTAAGACCCAGTGCATGATGGGTAGTTCAGGGTGCCTGTGCACAGACAGGAGGAATTTAGTTTACCAGGGCCAAGTAGGAAACCAGGAGTTTTTCTCAGGTGGTGAATAGTTCTTTGCATAACAAAACTCTTTGCATAAATAGTTCTTTGCAAAACAAAGTATGAACCCTAAGGGAATCAAAGAGAACCCTAAGGGAATCAAAGAGAACCCTAAGGGTCTCTGCCTTGATTATCCTCTTTGGGTTCACTAGAGTCTCCACACAGCATCCTATTTACCACAGACGCCTGCCAGGTCCTAAAGTCCCATCTCAGAACATCTGTGCTGCTGCCTGGACCTCCTGCTGAGTCTTCTCTTGCTCTGGGCTCTTTGCAAAAAGAAAAGCCTATAAATTAATAAATAGGTCTGAGCAGCACATTCCAATTTTTTTTTTCAAATGTTGTAACTATTGCTTCCAAGATTCAAAGACGCCCTCCCAAGCATTGTGCCTCCCTAAAGGCAAGCGGAAACTTTTCTTTCACTATGGAGGGCATATCCCTGTATTCTCCAAACCACTGGACTCCAAAAACCTCAAAGAATTTTCATGGAGTTAATCTCTCCTCCTCTGGCTTGTATGTGTCTCTCTCGGGCTTCTAAGATCCAAAGTACTTCCTGCTTATCTGGTCCAATCAGCAAGCTGTCATCAATGCAACCTATCTGTGCGATGTTCTGTGGGATGCCAAGATGCCCAAGATGTCCCCATGTCTATATTGCAGCAAAAGCAGAAAAGACAACATAATCCTAAAATGACACTAGACAGGTGTCCTGTCAACAGTACCTGACAGGTAAGATCTAAAGGACCTGTCAGATCACACCAAATGCCAGGGGCCGTGCTGATTTGTTACCGCAAAAATACAACTGGGGGCTTCCTTGGTAGCTCAGTGGTAAAGAGTTCGGCTGCCCATGCTGGAGACAAGGGATCGATCTCTGATCCAGGGAGACCCCACATGCTGCGGAGCAACTAAGCCCGTGAGCCATATCTGTTGAGCCTGTGCTCTAGAGCCTTGGAGCCACAACTATGGAGCCCATGTGCCACAACTACTGAAGCCTGTGTGCCCTAGAGCCCGAGATCCGCAACGAGAGAAGTCACCGCAACAAGAAGCCTGCTCACCTCAACTAAAGCATAGCCCCCACTCCCTGCAACTAGAGAAAAGGCTGGGGTAGCAGTGAAAACCCAGACTAGCCAAAAATAAATAAATACAATGCATTTCTTTACAAAAAAAAAAAAAAAAAAACACCTGGAATGGTGGCTGCAATGAGAATTACCAACAAATTCACATGATAATCCATACTAATTTTCCAAGCCACTTTCCCAAATAGAGTCTCCACACAGCATCCTATTTACCACAGACGCCTGCCAGGTCCTAAAGTCCCATCTCAGAACATCGTGCTGCTGCCTGGACCTCCTGCTGAGTCTTCTCTTGCTCTGGGCTCTTTGCAAAAAGAAAAGCCTATAAATTAATAAATAGGTCTGAGCAGCACATTCCAATTTTTTTTTTCAAATGTTGTAACTATTGCTTCCAAGATTCAAAGACGCCCTCCCAAGCATTGTGCCTCCCTAAAGGCAAGCGGAAACTTTTCTTTCACTATGGAGGGCATATCCCTGTATTCTCCAAACCACTGGACTCCAAAAACCTCAAAGAATTTTCATGGAGTTAATCTCTCCTCCTCTGGCTTGTATGTGTCTCTCTCGGGCTTCTAAGATCCAAAGTACTTCCTGCTTATCTGGTCCAATCAGCAAGCTGTCATCAATGCAACCTATCTGTGCGATGTTCTGTGGGATGCCAAGATGCCCAAGATGTCCCCATGTCTATATTGCAGCAAAAGCAGAAAAGACAACATAATCCTAAAATGACACTAGACAGGTGTCCTGTCAACAGTACCTGACAGGTAAGATCTAAAGGACCTGTCAGATCACACCAAATGCCAGGGGCCGTGCTGATTTGTTACCGCAAAAATACAACTGGGGGCTTCCTTGGTAGCTCAGTGGTAAAGAGTTCGGCTGCCCATGCTGGAGACAAGGGATCGATCTCTGATCCAGGGAGACCCCACATGCTGCGGAGCAACTAAGCCCGTGAGCCATATCTGTTGAGCCTGTGCTCTAGAGCCTTGGAGCCACAACTATGGAGCCCATGTGCCACAACTACTGAAGCCTGTGTGCCCTAGAGCCCGAGATCCGCAACGAGAGAAGTCACCGCAACAAGAAGCCTGCTCACCTCAACTAAAGCATAGCCCCCACTCCCTGCAACTAGAGAAAAGGCTGGGGTAGCAGTGAAAACCCAGACTAGCCAAAAATAAATAAATACAATGCATTTCTTTACAAAAAAAAAAAAAAAAAACACCTGGAATGGTGGCTGCAATGAGAATTACCAACAAATTCACATGATAATCCATACTAATTTTCCAAGATCCCCTCACTTTCTGCATGGGCCAAATACATGAGTTAAATGGGTGTATAATAGAAACCACTCTCTCTATGTCTTCCAAGACTTTCTGATGCTAATCTCTGAAGTCCTCCCTCAAACCTCCACTCCCTCCAAGAATACAATATTGGTTTTCCTATCATCCTTGTAAGAAGGCAAAGGGAAAATTGTAAGGAAAGAGATATTCTGTATGAGTTCTCACTTCACAGGTCAGGGAGCTAGTGTGGCAATCCTGCCAACTGCTGAGTGTATCTACCTCAGTTCCACATTTAGAGACCAAGGAAGCACACAGAGCAGGGCCCAGCGTGAGATGAAGATTGCCCAAAGCCTCATTTATCCTCATCATAAACCTTTTCTTTGATTGGTAGATGAGAGAGGCATTTAGAGTCCCTAGGAATTAGTACAGATTAAGATTCAGTGTCAAGTTGCCCCAAAAAGGATTACGTACTTCCTTAGTCTACATCACCCCAGTAAGTAGCTATGAGTTCCCTTGGGGAAAGCTTGGCAGCACATGGCACTGTTGGAAACTTCTTCCTCATGAGGGCTAAGAGCCACCCTTCAGTTGTGCAGTTTCAGGTGTATGAACCGGCACAGGACTGGGAAACTGAGAGACCGTGCCTCTTCGTGGTGGGGACTGCAGTCTGGCTTCTGACCACCAGACCTCATTTTTCCCACTGCGCAGGCCAAGCAGTATTTGAGTACACTGCCCATCTATCTCCTTCGTCTCTAGGAGCTTCGTGATAGAGCAGCTATCCACAGAAATGTCCATGAACAAAATACTCTGATCAGCACAGAAGGAGGACACCTGACTGTCACCAGGGGCACTGGCTTTCTCTGGTCACAACAGGTGTTCAAAGCTGGTGTTCTCCAGACTTAACTTTCCCCTCATGAGTGCTTCTGTGGCTTCTCCAGAGACCAAAGTGGGAACATCTGGTTGCCTTTTTCCTTCAGATGGCTACTGACTTCTTCCTTTCCTCTATTTGTGAGAATTCGAGGATCTATCTGTCTGTAGGGTTGCCTTCCCCTCCTGGTCTATCAGTTTAGAGTAGCCCTCTGACCCTTTGCCCACAGCTGGTCTGTAAGAACATTTATGTACCACTGGCCCTGCTTTTGGCAAAAGTATTATTATTGTTTGGTCACTAAGTTATATCCGACTCTTTGTAGTCCACCAGGATCCTCTGTCTGTGGAATTTCCCAGGCAAGAATACTGGAGTGAGTTGCCGTTCCCTTCTCCAGGGGATCTTCCTAACCCAGGGATCAAACCCACATCTCCTGCATTGGCGGGCGGATTCTTTACCACTGAGACACCAGGGAAGACCTGGAAGAAGCATATCTGGCTCCAAATGTGCCTCACGTCTCCCCCTCTCTCCCCGCCATCTCTCTCTCCCTCTCTCTCCTTCCCTCCTTCTCTCTCTCTCCCCCTCCTGCACCCCCATCTTATCCTCTCCCTGCCTTTCCTCTTCCCATCCAACCTCCTGCATCTCACGTTTAACCTCTTCAGATGAGTATCCGAACCCTCAATTCCAGAGCCCACACCCGTGTAATTTTCCTACAAGTGATCTTTCTGAAGCCCCTCCTACTAGACTTGCTGGGTCTGGGACCTAGGCTGAAATTTAGGTAGAGAACCCACTGCAACAACCTGTCATCATATATTCATAGATGACTACATAGGTATGAATTATCTCCAGAAGGATACATAAGAATAGTAATTGTACAAGGGAGAGAAACAGGGGACAGAGTGGGACGGAAACTTAGTTTTCACCATTTACCATTTTGCACTATTAGAAAAAAAACTAAGATAATGGCATCCAGCCTCATCACATCATAGCAAACAGCTGGGGGGGAAAGCAGAAGCATTTTCCTAGGCTCCAAAATCACTGTAGACAGTGACTGCAGCCATGAAATTAAAAGACGTTTGCTCCTTGGAAGAAAAGCGATGACAAATCTAGACAACGTATTACAAAGCAGAGACATCACTTTGCCAATAAAAGTCCATCTAGTCAAAGCTATGGTTTTTCCTGTAGTCACGTATGGATGTGAGAGATGGACCATAAAGAAGGCTGAGCGCTGAAGAGTTGATGCTCTTGAATTGTGGTGCTGGAAAAGACTCTTGAGAGTCCCTTGGACTGCAAAGAGATCAAACCAGTCAGTTCTAAAGGAAATCAACCCTGAATACTCATTGGAAGGACAGATGCTGAAGCTGAAGCTCCAAAACGTAGCCCGCCTGATGTGAAGAGATGACTCACTGGAAAAGACTCTGATGCTGGGAAAGACTGAAGGCAAAAGGAGAAGAGGATGGCAGAGGATGGGATGGTTAGATAGCATCACCGACTCAGTGAACATGAATTTGAGCAAATTCTGGGAGACAGTGGAGGACAGACGAGCCTGTGCTACTGGCCATGGTGTCACAGAGAGTCTGACACAACTTAGCAACTGAACAACTGTCGTTAATTAATCTCTTGTGTGTATGATTTAGCAATTTAAAAAATGTAAATTAACCTATTGCATTTTAAAATAAATTTTTTAAATGACCTCCTTGCATCTGATCTCACTAGACAGTTCTCAGACAGAGACATTCAGAGTTCCCTGAACTGGGACAAGCAGCTGGGATGCTGAGGGATCTGAAGCGTGCCTCCTGCTCCTCAGTCAACCTCCTCTGAGCCCCTTTCCTAAGATTCTGCCTCAGCCATGTGCCCCCTTACTTTGGATTTAACCTCTGGTTTCACCTTACATAACAGGAACATTGTCATTTAGTCGCCAAGTCGTGTCTGACTCACTGCGACTCCATGGACTGCAGCACGCCAGGCTTCCCTGTCCTTCACCATCTCCCGGAGTTTGCTCAGACTCAGGTCCACTGAGTCAGTGGTGCTATCTAGATTTTTTTCAGGAGAGAAACAGGGGACAGAGTGGCGAAACTTAGTTTTCACCATTTACCATTTTGCACTATTAGAAAAAAAACTAAGATAATGGCATCCAGCCTCATCACATCATAGCAAACAGCTGGGGGGGAAAGCAGAAGCATTTTCCTAGGCTCCAAAATCACTGTAGACAGTGACTGCAGCCATGAAATTAAAAGACGTTTGCTCCTTGGAAGAAAAGCGATGACAAATCTAGACAACGTATTACAAAGCAGAGACATCACTTTGCCAATAAAAGTCCATCTAGTCAAAGCTATGGTTTTTCCTGTAGTCACGTATGGATGTGAGAGATGGACCATAAAGAAGGCTGAGCGCTGAAGAGTTGATGCTCTTGAATTGTGGTGCTGGAAAAGACTCTTGAGAGTCCCTTGGACTGCAAAGAGATCAAACCAGTCAGTTCTAAAGGAAATCAACCCTGAATACTCATTGGAAGGACAGATGCTGAAGCTGAAGCTCCAAAACGTAGCCCGCCTGATGTGAAGAGATGACTCACTGGAAAAGACTCTGATGCTGGGAAAGACTGAAGGCAAAAGGAGAAGAGGATGGCAGAGGATGGGATGGTTAGATAGCATCACCGACTCAGTGAACATGAATTTGAGCAAATTCTGGGAGACAGTGGA
Source organism: Tragulus kanchil (assembly GCA_022376925.1). NCBI lineage: Eukaryota > Metazoa > Chordata > Mammalia > Artiodactyla > Tragulidae > Tragulus > Tragulus kanchil. Next base: position 45,295,013 of record JAIOJX010000029.1, on the reverse strand, counting down.
GGACAGACGAGCCTGTGCTACTGGCCATGGTGTCACAGAGAGTCTGACACAACTTAGCAACTGAACAACTGTCGTTAATTAATCTCTTGTGTGTATGATTTAGCAATTTAAAAAATGTAAATTAACCTATTGCATTTTAAAATAAATTTTTAAGTGACCTCCTTGCATCTGATCTCACTAGACAGTTCTCAGACAGAGACATTCAGAGTTCCCTGAACTGGGACAAGCAGCTGGGATGCTGAGGGATCTGAAGCGTGCCTCCTGCTCCTCAGTCAACCTCCTCTGAGCCCCTTTCCTAAGATTCTGCCTCAGCCATGTGCCCCCTTACTTTGGATTTAACCTCTGGTTTCACCTTACATAACAGGAACATTGTCATTTAGTCGCCAAGTCGTGTCTGACTCACTGCGACTCCATGGACTGCAGCACGCCAGGCTTCCCTGTCCTTCACCATCTCCCGGAGTTTGCTCAGACTCAGGTCCACTGAGTCAGTGGTGCTATCTCACCAGCTCATCTTCTGTCGCCCTTTTCTCTTTAACATTACAAATAGTATATAAAATATGTGTACAATATCATATGTATCACGATATGCAGTTATAAAGCATTGTGAAAATCAAATTGAACAAACTATGTGAAGAATCTAGCTAGTGTTAAAGTGGTCAAAACTGCCAGTTAGTATTATCATTGTTACTATTAAACCAGAGGGGGCTTCCCCTGGTGGTCCAGTGGGTAAAGACACCGCCTTGCAGTGCAAGGGGCGCCGGTTCGATCCCTGGCCTGGGAAGATCCCACGTGCTGCAGAGCGGCTGGACCTATGTGTCCAATTACCGAGTCGGGGCTCTGGAGCACGTGCGCCCAGAGCCGGCGCTCTGCAACGACAGAGGCCACCGCGATGGGAGGCCCACAGAAGCCAAGGAACAAAGACGGATGAAAATAGAGAAATGAAAGACCAATAGAAGTGGCCTGCCCATCCCCCGCCCTCCCCACCCTACCCTCCAAAAGATAAATAAATTTTTAAAAATCAAAAAAATAAAGTAAAATAAAATAAAACCAGAGTACACAAATGACTCCAACTCATCTACCAGGTAGGAAACATGGCTTCCTCAGTAGCAACTCAGGCAGTGAAAGGCATGTCCCTCAAAATGGACTTGGAGTGAACATGCACACACAGTTTCCTTGAACTTGAGCCCTTGGTAAAGGCCAATGTGGGTGAGGCCTGGTGGTGTGAGGCAAAAGGCCTCCAATGTGGGCACTGCCTTAAACATGCAGACATTTTACAGTTAGAACACCTTCTGATTGATCTCTTCCCTCTGGCTGTCAGTAGGTAGATGGTTGGGGAGTAGAGAGAACTGTCTGTGATAGATTAGCATTTTCTTTTCAGAGGGGCCTAGAGAATAGGGGAGGAATTTGAAGAAGCTACAAAGATAACTTGGGGCTGCTTTGAACATCTGAACCAAAAGCACTTCTGAGGCCGAGAGGTTGGGCAGCAACATCGATCTTTAAGTTCATCACAGCTAGAAGGATCTAGCTCTGGGACCCAGGATCTGAACTCCTCAGGGAAGCTCGTCATCTCCCAGCCTATCCCTGCTGGGGATCAGAGGAATACAAACCCCTCCTAAAGGAATCAGTCAGCCTGCAGAAGTTCTTGCCTGTTCCCCAAGCAGGAGACCACGGCCAGAGCTGGGTCGACAGAAGCTGCCCAAAGCAGAAGCCAGCGCATACGTCATGTTCTCCTTGAAGTCCTCCACAAGTAAGAGAGGTCAGAGCTGACACAACCACATCCCGCCAACTCTCTCGCCCTCCCCCTCCAAGAACAACAGGCTCGCAGGCTATGGGAGAGATGCCACTTTTTCACAGGCTTCAGCCTGAGCAACCCCGACAGCCTAGAGATGTGCCTACTGAAACCACTGCCCCATGTGGCCAAGCAGTACCATCCACTAATGTGCAAAACACATCCGGGGATCTATGTACCCCTAGTCTCTAGCTTCTACCAAGCGGTTGTCTGATTTGGAAACCTTCTGAGTATTCCTAAGGAAACAAGGGGCCAGGCACCGGCATGGAACCAGCGCTGTTCTCTGAGGCCCGAGCCATTTCTCCAGGCTCCTGCCTGCTCTTTGCCCTCCTTGGAGTCAATAGAGCTGGGCACAGAACATAGGATGACTTGACGTTGGGACTAAGAGACATCAAGTGCCCGAGGCCGGCAGGGAAGAGGAGCGATAGCTGCACAGCCTTTTACTCTCACTGTCAGTTGGAGCCTTGGACCCACTGTCAAAGCCAGAAGCACTCTTCCAGGATAAGCAGAAATTCCGACGCGTCTCTTCTGAGAACACAGGTGAAGGAAGGTCCCCTTTAAGGTGTAGTCCCACTGCCCCCTGCTGGAAAAAAGGTGGCATGACAGCGAGGTCAGCGTCCGTAGACATTCGCCTAGTCAGCTCTGGGCAGGTCACAAGGCATACATTACGCACTCAATACATGGTAGTCGGTGTTACCATAGATGTTTAGGTGCAGTCACTGTCGCCAGCTCTGTCATGCCGCAAGCACTATGGGAAGTCAGTGGGGGCTGAGAGGGGTAGTGAAGAAGGAGTCTGGGAAAGGCTTCACATGAGTGGGCCTTGAAGAGCTGAACGGAGACCGCGAGCCAGCGCCAAGCTGGGACCCATCAGGCAAGGCAGCGTGACGTGCTCCACTCCTGACCTTGCCTAGGCCGCCTCAGTCACCAGCAAGAGAGCTTCTGCCAGTGTGAGCCCTGCGCCCAGGGAGTGCAGAGCACATTCCTGCAACATCATCCCTTAAAACATCTGCAGCAGCCCCTCCCACTTCCAGGGACCGCCTCCATCAGCCCGGCCAAGCACCTGTGGGTGCAGCGTCCACTCAGCCCCTTTGCTCTAGCAGACTCTCCGCAAACTCGGTTGTTCCCCACACTGCCCACACTGGCTGAGCTAATCCAGCTCAGTATCAGCCATGGCAGACCAAAACCTCAAGTGAGCTTACACGACCTTGCTGTCTGCATTTTTACCAAAATAAGTAAACTGTCAGAGTTGATAATTTAACAATGCAACAGACCTTGTAATTAAAAATAAGCTGAAGGAGACCACAAAGTGTTTATAGTAATGTTTCAAGGGCCAATTATTAAGAAAAAAAAAAAAAAAAAGCTGCCTCCCACTCTGCTAGAATGAGAAGGGAGCAATCAGACTAATTAGGGCTCAAAGTAGTCCATGTACCATGAAAACCCAGTCCTCACAGGCTGGTCTCTGGGGAAGCTTTGAGTCCATTTGACCAATACTGACTCATAGCTTTGTATATTTTCACTATGCATTTATTTGTCATTTTTTATTTTGTTTCTGCTCTGCTTGAACCACAATTGTGAATTCCCCCTTGGCTCCCTGTCCCCGACCCTCCTCCCCGTCCTGGTACATTCCTGGAGAGTCCAAAGCTCCATTTCTAAGCCTTGGTCCCACACTCCCTGGTGACCATGGTTAGTGTTACCAAACAGCTTCTTTTTTATACAATAGAGCAGGTTATAGAACAGAGTCCCCTTTCTTGACTGGCATTCACACGGATTCTCCTGAGAGAGAACTAGCAGGAGTCATACCCATCGCCTGGAAATGTGGCAACTGTGACTTCTGCCACCCCTAGTGTCGGTGCTGACTAGCTTCTCTTGGCTCCTCCGGGCGGTCTTCAGCTCCCAAGTCAAGCCCGTTCCAGCCACACACACAGCATACTCCACAGTTCACATCCTTCCACCTAGAGAACCTCCTCCAAGCTGTCTTCTCCAGACCTAATTGTTTTATTTTTTAATCCATAAATTTCCATCACAATTAATTCTAATCATGACATTATAGACTGTCTCCTTCACGCACACAAAAAACCTGCTTCCTTAAAAATCTATGCCTGGGCTTCCCAGGTGGTCCAGTGGGTAAAGAGTCTGCCTTGCAGTGCAAATGGTGCCTGTTTGATCCCTGGCCCGAGAAGATCACAGGGGCCGCAGAGTGGCTGGGCTGGTGTGTCCCATTAAGAGCCAGCGTTCTGGAACACATGCACCCAGAGCCAATGCTCTGTAGCGACAGAAGCCACTGTGATGGGAGGCCCACCATGCCAAAGAATAAAGATGGATGAGAATAAATGAATAGAAAACCAATAAACAATCCAACAGACCTTGCAATCAAAAATAAGCTGAAGGAGACCACAAAGTGTTTATAGTAATGTTTCAAGGGCCAATTATTAAGAAAAAAAAAAAAAAAAAGCTGCCTCCCACTCTGCTAGAATGAGAAGGGAGCAATCAGACTAATTAGGGCTCAAAGTAGTCCATGTACCATGAAAACCCAGTCCTCACAGGCTGGTCTCTGGGGAAGCTTTGAGTCCATTTGACCAATACTGACTCATAGCTTTGTATATTTTCACTATGCATTTATTTGTCATTTTTTATTTTGTTTCTGCTCTGCTTGAACCACAATTGTGAATTCCCCCTTGGCTCCCTGTCCCCGACCCTCCTCCCCGTCCTGGTACATTCCTGGAGAGTCCAAAGCTCCATTTCTAAGCCTTGGTCCCACACTCCCTGGTGACCATGGTTAGTGTTACCAAACAGCTTCTTTTTTATACAATAGAGCAGGTTATAGAACAGAGTCCCCTTTCTTGACTGGCATTCACACGGATTCTCCTGAGAGAGAACTAGCAGGAGTCATACCCATCGCCTGGAAATGTGGCAACTGTGACTTCTGCCACCCCTAGTGTCGGTGCTGACTAGCTTCTCTTGGCTCCTCCGGGCGGTCTTCAGCTCCCAAGTCAAGCCCGTTCCAGCCACACACACAGCATACTCCACAGTTCACATCCTTCCACCTAGAGAACCTCCTCCAAGCTGTCTTCTCCAGACCTAATTGTTTTATTTTTTAATCCATAAATTTCCATCACAATTAATTCTAATCATGACATTATAGACTGTCTCCTTCACGCACACAAAAAACCTGCTTCCTTAAAAATCTATGCCTGGGCTTCCCAGGTGGTCCAGTGGGTAAAGAGTCTGCCTTGCAGTGCAAATGGTGCCTGTTTGATCCCTGGCCCGAGAAGATCACAGGGGCCGCAGAGTGGCTGGGCTGGTGTGTCCCATTAAGAGCCAGCGTTCTGGAACACATGCACCCAGAGCCAATGCTCTGTAGCGACAGAAGCCACTGTGATGGGAGGCCCACCCATGCCAAAGAATAAAGATGGATGAGAATAAATGAATAGAAAACCAATAAACAAGAGTAAAAAAGAAAAAATCTATGTCTGCCCATGCAGACACCATGTAGGTGAGCAGCACCATCGTACCTGTAACAGTGGGCAAATGGGGAAAAGGGCTGTGCAACCAGGTCAGAGGAGCAGACAAAGAAGACAGTAAAACTAGGCTGGTAAGGGCACCATCTAGGCGCATGGCCCTGCATAGCATCTGACCCCCACGCTGGAACTTTATCCACCAGTGTACCCAAGAGAGCCTCAAAACTACACCCCGTGGGCAAGAATGCCCTGCCTGCCCTCCCTTACTCTGTGGCTTCAGGCCCACTAAGCCAGAGGGCTAATAGAACATGACCAAGGAAAGAAGTCAGGAAGCACTTGTAAACCCAACGGTAAGCAAGTCCAAAAATCATCTTTGGAAACATAGGAATTCTCTGGAATTGGACCATTACACCCTGCAGAAACCACCTAGAGAATTTTCAACAGAAAATGAACTTTCAGAGAAAATAGCAAGACTTAATTTGAGGGTGGAGATTCACTTATTCAGAGAACACACAGACCTACAAATGTTCACCCTGGCTGGCAGTCTCCCTGCTCCAGAGGGAGGCTAAACAGCATCTAAAATAGAAATTCCTGGGCTTCCCTGGTGGTCCAGTGGGTAAAGAGTCCGCCTTGCAGTGCAAGGGGCACCGGTTCAGTCCCTGGCCCGGGAAGATTCCACAGGCTGAGGAACGGGGGCCGGTGTGTCCAATTACGAGCCAGCACTCTGGAGCGCATGCACCTGGAGATGGTGCTTTGCAACGAGAGAGACCACTGCAATGGGAGGCCCACACATGCCACAGAATAATAAAGATGGATGAAAAATAAATGATGACTTAGGTCGGTTCTCCTCGGAACTGATCCGCTGTCCTAGCAGCATCTTTCACGCCAAGTCTCCCTTAAGCCAGCCCACTGTACTGACTCCCTTCTCCCACTCTAATAAACTTTACTTTACTCTCAAAAAAAAAAAAAAAGTTTAAAAGAAAAAAATTTTCTACCTGCCAGAAACCCATCGACAGACCGAGGGTGCCAGGAGGGAAAGAAGAGAAGGTCTAGTCCCAAGAGGAACCCAGAGATGGAGTCCACGGACCCACACCTAATCCTACATGTAGGGGAGGAACCTCAAGCTCAGACAACTATTCCTTAGAGAAGGGACGTCAAGAGGAGTCCTCACCCCTCCGCCAAGTGCAGAGCCCTTCTGTGCCTGAAGCCGTGGAGACATAAGCAGGCCTGGGCCCTGAGAGGGCCTGTGCTGAGTGTGTGGGTCCCTCCGAAGGCCAGAGGCCTCCCTCTAAGCACTGCTCCAGCCTCCAGAATGACCTCTCAGGATCTCTTTCCAGAAAATAAATTCAGTGTGATGTTCTTTTATTCAAACAGAAATATGGAAAAGACGAGAATTGCCATTCTTCCCCATCAGTTTTCTTTGGAACCAAGATCTGACCCAGGAGCCAACTCAAGCATCATATCCTGGATGAATCGTCCCTCACCCCACCTTGCCAGCAGCCAACAAGGGGCCTGCTTCAGACAGGCAGTCATTAAATGCCTATTAAATGAATGAGCTTCCTGTAGGCTCAAGCCAAACTTTATATTTCTTTATGGGGGTGAAGCATGTCTCAGAGTAACTTCTCTGTTTCTGTGTTTGACTTGGCAGTGCCTCCTTCCTGATGGGCTGAAAGACCTCCCTTGTGTGTCCTTCTCTGCTGGAACATGGCTTACTACATGGCTTTCTGCCTGCAGGCCCAAGGTCTGCAGTCTGGTCCATGTGCTAATGACGGAGAGCGACAACAAAGCCAGAAGAGCTTACCTCCCCTAAGGGGGGAGCCAGCACTCTGGAGCGCTGCAGATGGTGCTTTGAAAGAGAGGCCACTGCAATGGGAGGCCCACACATGCCACAGAATAATAAAGATGGATGAAAAATAAATGATGACTTAGGTCGGTTCTCCTCGGAACTGATCCGCTGTCCTAGCAGCATCTTTCACGCCAAGTCTCCCTTAAGCCAGCCCACTGTACTGACTCCCTTCTCCCACTCTAATAAACTTTACTTTACTCTCAAAAAAAAAAAAAAAGTTTAAAAGAAAAAAATTTTCTACCTGCCAGAAACCCATCGACAGACCGAGGGTGCCAGGAGGGAAAGAAGAGAAGGTCTAGTCCCAAGAGGAACCCAGAGATGGAGTCCACGGACCCACACCTAATCCTACATGTAGGGGAGGAACCTCAAGCTCAGACAACTATTCCTTAGAGAAGGGACGTCAAGAGGAGTCCTCACCCCTCCGCCAAGTGCAGAGCCCTTCTGTGCCTGAAGCCGTGGAGACATAAGCAGGCCTGGGCCCTGGAGAGGGCCTGTGCTGAGTGTGTGGGTCCCTCCGAAGGCCAGAGGCCTCCCTCTAAGCACTGCTCCAGCCTCCAGAATGACCTCTCAGGATCTCTTTCCAGAAAATAAATTCAGTGTGATGTTCTTTTATTCAAACAGAAATATGGAAAAGACGAGAATTGCCATTCTTCCCCATCAGTTTTCTTTGGAACCAAGATCTGACCCAGGAGCCAACTCAAGCATCATATCCTGGATGAATCGTCCCTCACCCCACCTTGCCAGCAGCCAACAAGGGGCCTGCTTCAGACAGGCAGTCATTAAATGCCTATTAAATGAATGAGCTTCCTGTAGGCTCAAGCCAAACTTTATATTTCTTTATGGGGGTGAAGCATGTCTCAGAGTAACTTCTCTGTTTCTGTGTTTGACTTGGCAGTGCCTCCTTCCTGATGGGCTGAAAGACCTCCCTTGTGTGTCCTTCTCTGCTGGAACATGGCTTACTACATGGCTTTCTGCCTGCAGGCCCAAGGTCTGCAGTCTGGTCCATGTGCTAATGACGGAGAGCGACAACAAAGCCAGAAATACTGGGGAGGTGCGCTCGCATCCACCTTCCACCAGCTTCCAGGGCAACCTTAACAGCCCTGCTGCAAAAGGGCAGGCTACTGCAGGCAGAACTGAGCTTCCAATGAGAAATAAACACACTATTTGTTGGCAACAGTACGGTGAAGGAGTTCCAGGGTCCAAGAGAATCTTGCCATCAATGTTCATACACTAGGAGTCCCTTGACACCAAGGACGGGGGATGAAAGACATCATATCTAGTCACTTGCAGAGTCTAACAAGTGACTGTCCTCTTGCGCAGGGAGAACGGACAAATGCAGGGGATCAGAGAGTGGCTAGCTCAGCCTGACATCTGTCTCAACATTTTTGCCAACACACAATCCATTTCATCCAGAAAGAGGGAAACTGCTGCCTCTACTACAGAGCAGTTCGTACCAGTCTAGTCCTCACAGCATAAACAACTATAAAACTGGAATATTTATCTCTTCTCCTGTTCATTCATTCATTTTTTCCCCAATCATGTTTCAAAGAACTGGAGTCCAATACAGCATGATAGTACTGCTCACGGAGCTGAAGACGCAGAGATCAGAGGTTAGAGCAGCAAACGCAGCTACGCTTTGAGAGGTAGGTCACTGAAAAGAAGGGAGCTATAGAACTTTCCTGGTGGTCCAGTGTCTAAGACTCCACGCTCACAATGCAGGGGGCTTGGGCTCGATCCCTGGTTAGGGAACTGGACCCATAGGCTGCCATTAGGAGTTGGCATGCCACGACTAATAGATCCCACGAGTCACAACAAAGACCTAGGCAGCCAAATAAATGATTATTTTTTAAATCAATAACTAAACTTTATTTATTGAGGAACTAGCAAAAAGAAGAATAAGCTAGCACAAAGACAGCAGAAGGAAGAAAATAAACATTAGTAAAGAGACAAAATAGAGAATAGAAAAATAATAGAATCAGTAATACCAAAAGTTAGTTCTCTGAAAAGATCACAAAACTGACAAGCTTTTAGCTAGACTGACAAGGGAAAAAGGTAGGCCGATGCAGACCTTTCCCAACCAAAGCTTCCCAGGGTCATGGTCCATGTGCTAATGACGGAGAGCGACAACAAAGCCAGAAATACTGGGGAGGTGCGCTCGCATCCACCTTCCACCAGCTTCCAGGGCAACCTTAACAGCCCTGCTGCAAAAGGGCAGGCTACTGCAGGCAGAACTGAGCTTCCAATGAGAAATAAACACACTATTTGTTGGCAACAGTACGGTGAAGGAGTTCCAGGGTCCAAGAGAATCTTGCCATCAATGTTCATACACTAGGAGTCCCTTGACACCAAGGACGGGGGATGAAAGACATCATATCTAGTCACTTGCAGAGTCTAACAAGTGACTGTCCTCTTGCGCAGGGAGAACGGACAAATGCAGGGGATCAGAGAGAGTGGCTAGCTCAGCCTGACATCTGTCTCAACATTTTTGCCAACACACAATCCATTTCATCCAGAAAGAGGGAAACTGCTGCCTCTACTACAGAGCAGTTCGTACCAGTCTAGTCCTCACAGCATAAACAACTATAAAACTGGAATATTTATCTCTTCTCCTGTTCATTCATTCATTTTTTCCCCAATCATGTTTCAAAGAACTGGAGTCCAATACAGCATGATAGTACTGCTCACGGAGCTGAAGACGCAGAGATCAGAGGTTAGAGCAGCAAACGCAGCTACGCTTTGAGAGGTAGGTCACTGAAAAGAAGGGAGCTATAGAACTTTCCTGGTGGTCCAGTGTCTAAGACTCCACGCTCACAATGCAGGGGGCTTGGGCTCGATCCCTGGTTAGGGAACTGGACCCATAGGCTGCCATTAGGAGTTGGCATGCCACGACTAATAGATCCCACGAGTCACAACAAAGACCTAGGCAGCCAAATAAATGATTATTTTTTAAATCAATAACTAAACTTTATTTATTGAGGAACTAGCAAAAAGAAGAATAAGCTAGCACAAAGACAGCAGAAGGAAGAAAATAAACATTAGTAAAGAGACAAAATAGAGAATAGAAAAATAATAGAATCAGTAATACCAAAAGTTAGTTCTCTGAAAAGATCACAAAACTGACAAGCTTTTAGCTAGACTGACAAGGGAAAAAGGTAGGAACACAAAAACGGACCTAAATGACTCAAGATAAAACAAACAATTTCCACTGTTCTACAACAAGTAATGACACAGTCAGTAATCAAAACCTTCTGACAGAAAAGGTCAGGACCCCCTGGCTGCTCTGGTGAATTCTATCATACATTGAAACAAGAACTAACACCAGTCCTCTCACATTCTTCCAAAAAGTAGAAGAGGAGGGAACACTTCCTCTCATTGTATGAGGCCAGCCTTACCATGATAGCAAAACCAGATAAAAACATTACAAGAGGGCTTCCTCCGGTGGTCCAGTGGGTAAAGACACCGCCTTGCAGTGCAATGGGCGCCGGTTCGATCCCTGGCCTGGGAAGATCCCACGTGCCACGGTGCGGCTGGACCAATGTGTCCAATTACTGAGCAGGAGCTCTGGCATGCGTGCGCCCAGAGCCAGTGCTCTGCGACAACAGTGGCCACCGCGATGGGAGGCCCACAGGAGCCAAAGAACAAAGACGGATGAAAACAGAGAAATGAAAGACCAACAGAAGTGGTCCGCCCATCCCCCTCCCTCCCCACCCCACTCTCCAAAATGATAAATAAATTTTAAAAATTAAAAAAAAAAAAACTACAAGAAAAAAATATAGACCAATATCCCGATGAATATAGATACAAAAATTCTCAACAAAACACTAGCAAACCAAATCCAACAGCATATGACAAGGATTACACTTCATGACCAAGTGGGATTTATCCCAGGAATGTAAAGGTGGTTCAACATATGAAAACCAATGTAACATATTATATTAATAGAAAAACAAGGCAGGGGAGGCCTGCTTAATTGATGCAGAAAAGGCATTTGACAAAATGAAAGAACTTTTCATGATTTAAAGAACACTCAGAAAAATAAGACCAAGAGAGAACTTCCTTGCCCTGATAAAGAGCATTTACCAAAAACACTCAACTAAAATCATACTCAGGTAAAAGATGGATGAGGGGCTTCCCTGGTAGTTTAGTAGTAAAGAATTCACCTGCCAATGCAGGAGACACAGATTCAATCCCTGATCTGGGAAGATCCCATATGCTGCGGAGCCACTAAGCCCGTGAGCCACAACTACTGAGCCTGTGCTCTAGAGCCTCGGAGCCACAACTACTGAAGCCCATGTGCCCTATAGCCTGAGTTCCACAACAAGAGAAGTCACCACAACAAGAAGCCTGCTCACCTCAACTAGAGCATAGTCCCCACTCCTTGCAACTAGAGAAGAGCCTGAAGCAGCAGTGAAAGCCAAGAATAGCCATAAATAAATAAATAAAATTTTAAAGTATGTATATATATATATATATATATATGTGTATATTTTAAAAGATGGATGAGGCACAAAACTGGAATACCACATTCACCAATGCTATTCAACACTGTACTGGAAGTTTTAGCCAGAGCAATCAGATAAGAAAATGAAATAAAAGGCATTCAAATTGGAAAGGAAGAAATAAAACTTTATTTGATGACATTATTCTATACACTGAAAATCCTGAATAATCCTCAGAAAGCTATTAAGACTAGTAAACAAGTGCAAGAACATTGCAGGGTACAGACACAAACATCTGTTTCTACATACCAGCAGTGAACAATCCAAAAATGAAATTAAGAAAGCAAATTCGGGGTTTCCCTGGTGGTCCAGTGGGTAAAGAGTTCGTCTTGCAGTACAAGGGCCACGGTTCAATCCCTGGCACAGGAAGATCCCACATGTGGAGGAGTGGCTGGGCCGGTGTGTCCAGTTATGAGCCAGCACTCTGGAGCGCATGCACCCAGAGCCAGTGCTCTGCAATGAGAGAGGCCACTGCAATGGGAGGCCCACACAGGCCAAGGAATAAAGATGGATGAAAAATAAATGATGACTTAGAGGAAAAAAAGAGAAAGAAAGAAAATTCATTTACAATAGCATCTAACAGAATATAATGCCTACGAATAACATTAATCTAGTAAAAGAGACTTATACACTAAACATGTTAAACAATGCTGACAGAAATTTTAAAAGGCCTAAATAAATGCAAAAACATCCTATGTCCATAGGTAGGAAGACTTAATATTACTAAAATGTCTATTCTACTCAGCGATCCACAGGTTCAATGCAACCACTATCAAAATTCCGACAGACTCTTCTGGAAAAAAAAACAGAAAAGCTGATTCTCAAATTCATATGGAACTACAAGGGGTCCCAAATAACCCAAACAAATTTGAAAAAAGAAACTTGAAAAATCTGAAAAGAATGAAGGACTCATACTTTCTGATTTCAAAACTTGCTCCAAAGCTACAGAAATCAGCGCAGTGTAGTACTAGCATAAGAAGAGACATATAGACCGATGGAACAGAACTGAGAGTTCAGAAATAAATGCATAGATCTACAGAAATTATTTTTGAAAAGGAAGCTAAGCCTATTCAATGAAGAACAGACTTTTCAACAAATGTGTTGGAAAAAGAAAACTAACAGTCCTAAGACAAATGGATCCATATGTAAAAAAGAATAAAGTTGCAACCTTATCTCACAAGATGTAGAAATTAAAAAAAAGGCATTCAAATTGGAAAGGAAGAAATAAAACTTTATTTGATGACATTATTCTATACACTGAAAATCCTGAATAATCCTCAGAAAGCTATTAAGACTAGTAAACAAGTGCAAGAACATTGCAGGGTACAGACACAAACATCTGTTTCTACATACCAGCAGTGAACAATCCAAAAATGAAATTAAGAAAGCAAATTCGGGGTTTCCCTGGTGGTCCAGTGGGTAAAGAGTCTGCCTTGCAGCGCAAGGGACACTGGTTCAATCCCTGGCCTGGGAAGATCCCATGTGCTGGGGAATGACTGGGCTGGTGTGTCCAATTACGAGGCAGCACTCTGGAGCATGCACCCAGAGTCAGTGCTCTGCAATGAGAGAGGCCACTGCAATGGGAGGCCCACACAGGCCAAGGAATAAAGATGGATGAAAAATAAATGATGACTTAGAGGAAAAAAAGAGAAAGAAAGAAAATTCATTTACAATAGCATCTAACAGAATATAATGCCTACGAATAACATTAATCTAGTAAAAGAGACTTATACACTAAACATGTTAAACAATGCTGACAGAAATTTTAAAAGGCCTAAATAAATGCAAAAACATCCTATGTCCATAGGTAGGAAGACTTAATATTACTAAAATGTCTATTCTACTCAGCGATCCACAGGTTCAATGCAACCACTATCAAAATTCCGACAGACTCTTCTGGAAAAAAAACAGAAAAGCTGATTCTCAAATTCATATGGAACTACAAGGGGTCCCAAATAACCCAAACAAATTTGAAAAAAGAAACTTGAAAAATCTGAAAAGAATGAAGGACTCATACTTTCTGATTTCAAAACTTGCTCCAAAGCTACAGAAATCAGCGCAGTGTAGTACTAGCATAAGAAGAGACATATAGACCGATGGAACAGAACTGAGAGTTCAGAAATAAATGCATAGATCTACAGAAATTATTTTTGAAAAGGAAGCTAAGCCTATTCAATGAAGAACAGACTTTTCAACAAATGTGTTGGAAAAAGAAAACTAACAGTCCTAAGACAAATGGATCCATATGTAAAAAAGAATAAAGTTGCAACCTTATCTCACAAGATGTAGAAATTAACTTCAAACGGATCAAGACCTAAATGTAAGAGTTAAAACCATTAACTCTTAGAAGAAAAGTGTTTCACAACCTTGGATATACACACGAATCCTTACTTACAACATCAAAAGCATAAACAAGAAAAGAATCAGATAAACTGAACCTTATCAGAATTAAAAACTTTTATGGCTCAAAGGACATAAAATGGGAGAAAACATTTGCAAATCATACACCTGACAAGGAATTAAAATCCAATATATACAAAGAACTCCTAAAACTCAACAATAACAAATGACCCAATTAAAAAAAATAGACAAAGAAGGGTTTCACAGGTAGCTCAGTGGTAAAGAATCTGCCTACCAATGCAGGAGACACGAGTTCAATCCCTGATCCAGGAAGATCCTACATGCTGCAGGGCAACTAAGCCTGTGTGCCTATGGAACCCAAGAGCTGCAACTACTGAGCCCATGTACCATACTTACTAAAGCCCGTGTGCCCTAGTGCCTATGCTCCGCAAAAAGAGAAGCCACTGCAATGAGAAGCTCATGCACTGCAACTACAGAGGAGCCCCTGCTAGCCACAACAAGAGATCGCCCTCGTGACAACAAAGACCCAGCACAGCCAAAAATAAACTAAAAATATAATAAAATAAAGCATTAAAAAATAGACAAAAATGTGCAAATAGCCAATAAACACATGAAAAGATATTCAATATACTTAGTCACTGGGGAACTGCAAAGGGAAACTACAATAAGATACCACTGTTTAGCCATTAGGATACAAATAAATAAATGAGTGAATGAAAATAACAAGTGTTAGCAAAGATGTGGATTTAGAACTCTCCTACATTGCTAGTGGGGATGTAAAAATGATGCAGCTGCTATAGGAGTTTGATAGTTCCTCAAAAGCTAAACACAGTATTACCATGACACGGCAATTTCACCCTAGGTATATACCCACAAATGATGACAAGGACTCACCCTAGACCGATGGAACAGAACTGAGAGTTCAGAAATAAATGCATAGATCTACAGAAATTATTTTTGAAAAGGAAGCTAAGCCTATTCAATGAAGAACAGACTTTTCAACAAATGTGTTGGAAAAAGAAAACTAACAGTCCTAAGACAAATGGATCCATATGTAAAAAAGAATAAAGTTGCAACCTTATCTCACAAGATGTAGAAATTAACTTCAAACGGATCAAGACCTAAATGTAAGAGTTAAAACCATTAACTCTTAGAAGAAAAGTGTTTCACAACCTTGGATATACACACGAATCCTTACTTACAACATCAAAAGCATAAACAAGAAAAGAATCAGATAAACTGAACCTTATCAAAATTTAAAAAACTTTTATGGCTCAAAGGACATAAAATGGGAGAAAACATTTGCAAATCATACACCTGACAAGGAATTAAAATCCAATATATACAAAGAACTCCTAAAACTCAACAATAACAAATGACCCAATTAAAAAAAATAGACAAAGAAGGGTTTCACAGGTAGCTCAGTGGTAAAGAATCTGCCTACCAATGCAGGAGACACGAGTTCAATCCCTGATCCAGGAAGATCCTACATGCTGCAGGGCAACTAAGCCTGTGTGCCTATGGAACCCAAGAGCTGCAACTACTGAGCCCATGTACCATACTTACTAAAGCCCGTGTGCCCTAGTGCCTATGCTCCGCAAAAAGAGAAGCCACTGCAATGAGAAGCTCATGCACTGCAACTACAGAGGAGCCCCTGCTAGCCACAACAAGAGATCGCCCTCGTGACAACAAAGACCCAGCACAGCCAAAAATAAACTAAAAATATAATAAAATAAAGCATTAAAAAATAGACAAAAATGTGCAAATAGCCAATAAACACATGAAAAGATATTCAATATACTTAGTCACTGGGGAACTGCAAAGGGAAACTACAATAAGATACCACTGTTTAGCCATTAGGATACAAATAAATAAATGAGTGAATGAAAATAACAAGTGTTAGCAAAGATGTGGATTTAGAACTCTCCTACATTGCTAGTGGGGATGTAAAAATGATGCAGCTGCTATAGGAGTTTGATAGTTCCTCAAAAAGCTAAACACAGTATTACCATGACACGGCAATTTCACCCCTAGGTATATACCCACAAGAACTGATGACAAGGACTCAAACAGATTATCTGTAGGCCAACATTAATTGCAGCAATACATAATAGTCAAAAGGCAGAAACACGGCTTGGCTGATGGTCCAGTGGTTGAGACCCCACCTGCCAATACAGGGAACATGGGTTCAATCCCTGCTCCAGGAAGACCCCACACGCTGCAAGGCAGTTAGGCCCATGCGCCCCAACTACTGAGCCAGTGCTCCAGGGCCCATGAGCCACAACTATCGAGCCTACACACCATGACTACTGAAACCCAGGCCCTAGAGCCTGTGCTCCATATCAGAGAAGCCACCACAATGAGAAGTCCATGCACCACATCTAGAGAGTAGCCTCCACTCATTGCAGCTAGAGAAGCTCCACAGGCAGCAACAAAAGACCCAGTGCAGCCAAAAATAAAATTTTAAAAAGGCAGAAACAACTTAAGTGTCCATTAACAAATGAACAGATAAACAAACAGAATATCCCTCATCCTTTAAAAGGTATGAAGTTCTGGGCTTCCCTGGTAGCTCAGTGGTGAAAGTTCACCTGCCAATGTAGAAGACACGGGTTCAATCCCTGATTTGGGAAGATCCCACATGCTGCAGAGCAACTAAGCCCATGAGCCACAACTATGGAGCCTGTGCTCTAGAGCCTTGGAGCCACAACTATTGAGCCCATGTGTCACAACAATTGAAGCCCTGCCGTGTGCCCTAGAGCCTGAGTTCCACAACAAGAAGCCTTTTCACCTCACCTAGAGAGTAGCCCCAACTCCCTACAACTAGAGAAGAGTCTGAAGCAGTAGTGAAAAACCAGAATAGCCAAAAATATTAATAATAAAAAAAAAGGTACCAAGTTCTAATACAAGCTACAACATGAAAATATTATACTAAGTGAAATAAGACAGAAACAAAAGAATAGCCTATTATCCCATTCATGTAAAATATCTAGACTAGGCAATTTCATGGAGACAGAAAGTAGATTCAAGGTTAATAAGGTCTGAGCAGGGTTCTATTGCTTAATGACTGCAGTTTCTGTTGGGGTGATGAGAAAGTTTTGGAAACGGTTAGAACGGTTAGTGGTGACGGTTGCACAACAGTGTGAGTGTCATTAGTGCTGCTGAATAATGGTCAAAATGATGAATTTAAAGTTATATTTTACCACAATAAAAACAGTTTCTTTAAAAAAACCAACAGCAACCCCAATATTCATTAAAGCGCTGTTTACAAAGCCAAGACATGGAAACAACCTAAAAGCTTATCAACAGAGGAATGGATAAAGATGTGGTTCATATATACAGTGGAGCATTACTCATTAAAAAACGCAATATGCACCAACATGGATGAACCTAAAGACTATCATACTCAGTGAAGTAAGTCAGAGGAGAAATACAGTAAGATATCCCTTATATGTGACATCTAAAAAGAAATGATAAAAATGAATTTAACAAAAAGAGTGAGAGGGACTCACAGACTTAGAAAACGAATTTACGGTTGCTGGGGCAAAGGGACAGTTAGGGAAAATTTAAAAGGCAGAAACAACTTAAGTGTCCATTAACAAATGAACATAAACAAACAGAATATCCCTCATCCTTTAAAAGGTATGAAGTTCTGGGCTTCCCTGGTAGCTCAGTGGTGAAAGTTCACCTGCCAATGTAGAAGACACGGGTTCAATCCCTGATTTGGGAAGATCCCACATGCTGCAGAGCAACTAAGCCCATGAGCCACAACTATGGAGCCTGTGCTCTAGAGCCTTGGAGCCACAACTATTGAGCCCATGTGTCACAACAATTGAAGCCCTGCCGTGTGCCCTAGAGCCTGAGTTCCACAACAAGAAGCCTTTTCACCTCACCTAGAGAGTAGCCCCAACTCCCTACAACTAGAGAAGAGTCTGAAGCAGTAGTGAAAAACCAGAATAGCCAAAAATATTAATAATAAAAAAAAAGGTACCAAGTTCTAATACAAGCTACAACATGAAAATATTATACTAAGTGAAATAAGACAGAAACAAAAGAATAGCCTATTATCCCATTCATGTAAAATATCTAGACTAGGCAATTTCATGGAGACAGAAAGTAGATTCAAGGTTAATAAGGTCTGAGCAGGGTTCTATTGCTTAATGACTGCAGTTTCTGTTGGGGTGATGAGAAAGTTTTGGAAACGGTTAGAACGGTTAGTGGTGACGGTTGCACAACAGTGTGAGTGTCATTAGTGCTGCTGAATAATGGTCAAAATGATGAATTTAAAGTTATATTTTACCACAATAAAAACAGTTTCTTTAAAAAAACCAACAGCAACCCCAATATTCATTAAAGCGCTGTTTACAAAGCCAAGACATGGAAACAACCTAAAAGCTTATCAACAGAGGAATGGATAAAGATGTGGTTCATATATACAGTGGAGCATTACTCATTAAAAAACGCAATATGCACCAACATGGATGAACCTAAAGACTATCATACTCAGTGAAGTAAGTCAGAGGAGAAATACAGTAAGATATCCCTTATATGTGACATCTAAAAAGAAATGATAAAAATGAATTTAACAAAAAGAGAGAGAGAGAGGGACTCACAGACTTAGAAAACGAATTTACGGTTGCTGGGGCAAAGGGACAGTTAGGGAGTTTGGGATGGACTACTACTAAGTTTAAAACGAATAACTAACAAGGACCTATTGTACAGCACATGCAACTCTATTCAATCTGATGTGGCAGCCTGGACGGGAGAGGGGGTTAGAGGAGAACAGATGCATGTACATGCAGGCTGAGTCCCTTCACTGTTCACCTGAAACTATCACAACATTGCTAATTGGCTATATCCCAATACAAACTAAAACGGAAAAAAAAAAAAAAAAAAAACCAGCTAAAAAGCAAACGTTTCAATTACATGAAGAGCCATTTCACCAAAGAGGATATACAGATGGCAATCACATGAAAAGATGTTTAATATCATTACCTATTAATAGGAAATACAAATTAAGACCATGATAAGATGTTGCTGCCCACCTAGCAGAATGCCTATGTGAAAAACTAGTGACAACAGCAAATGCTGCTTGGGATGCCCAGAAAGTCGTTCACTCATTGTTGTTCATGTGAATGTAAAATAGGAAAATGACTCTGGAAAACTCCTTAGCATTTTCTTTAAAATTAAATATGCAACTACCATATAACCCAGTAATTGCAGTTCTAGGCATTTATCCCAGAGAAATGAAAATTTACGTTCACACAGAAATCTGTGCTTAAATGTTTCTAGCAGCTTTATTCATAATCATCAAAAACTAGAAATAATCCAGATGTCCGTGAAGAGATGAATGGCTAAAAAATACATATTTTTTAGTAACACTTGGCAAGAAAAAGGAAGGAACTACTTCTGCTCCCTATGACCCAGATGAATTTCCAGACAATTATGCTGAATGCAAAAGCCAATCCCAAAAGGTTATATACTATATGATTCTAAATATTCATGTTATCGAATCGCAAGTCTGTGTGCCAAGTCCGGCCCCAGCTGTCATCACTGTGAGAGCCAGACACCCAACCCAGCTGGCCCCCAACCAGAGGTGGAGGGGGCACCAGGTCCCAGAGACTGTCGCTGCACACCCCAGCTTATCCACTGGCCTAGGGCCAAGCAAGCTGAGAAGGCCTCTTATCTCACTATCCACCTGATGACCGTATAAGAATACATACGATGCATACTGTATGATTCAGGAATGTACATTTACATGGCAAATCCAAAAAGAAAAGCCAGGTAATGACTGCCATGAAAGTCAAATAATAACTCCCTACAGAGAGAGCAAGATGGTGAGGGCGGGCAAAAGAAGCAAGGGTGATACCTATGAGCACATAGGCATTTGCTTTTTAATGATCTGTTAAGCTGTACATTTATTGATATGTTTTCCTACAGTATGTTATGTTACATTCATAATAAAAGCACTTCTCAAAGGAGGAAAAAGAGAATACATCTAAATGTTTAGGGAGAGAAAGTGTTGGATAGTTTATCTTTAACTTTTGAGTAGCTGTCTCATTTTCAACAGGCACTTAGTAATTTAAAAAAAAAAGGAGTCTCAAGTCAGACCTTACCTTCATTCAAATCCCAGCGCTCTCTTATCGGCTCTATGACATCAGGAAAGTTGCTTAACTGTGCTTGTTTCCCTATCTGTAAAATGGGGATAATAACAGTCACTACTTTATTCGGTCAGTGTGCACACATGAAGAGTGGTTACCCGATCCATGGAGGCCGTCATTGTTTGCTACTATTGTAATATGTCTAAGTCACCTTGAACATGAAGAAACAAAGAGGAGGGAATTCTCTGGCAGTCCAGTGGTTAGGACTCAGCACTTTCACTGCCATGGGCCTGGATTCAATCCCTGTGTCAGCAAACTAAGATCCAACAAGCCAAGTAGTGTAGCCAAAACAAACAAATAAAAAAAAAAAAACAAAGGTGAAATCCAGTTTGGGGTGTATAACATTCATCACACTTCACTGTGGTTGCTTGATTCCTTTTCTTCTCTGCCTGGCAGAGGGCACCATGGGGACAGTGTCTGCCTTTACCTACTGTCCTCTGAAGCTAAAACAAAGCCAGAATGAAAGCAACCCAGGTGTTGGCTTTCAGTGCAATGCTGTGGTAATGGCAAAAGGTGGACACACCTGAGGGCACCTTATCGAATCGCAAGTCTGTGTGCACCCCCGTGTCATCACTGTGAGAGCCAGACACCCAACCCAGCTGGCCCCAACCAGAGGTGGAGGGGGCACCAGGTCCCAGAGACTGTCGCTGCACACCCCAGCTTATCCACTGGCCTAGGGCCAAGCAAGCTGAGAAGGCCTCTTATCTCACTATCCACCTGATGACCGTATAAGAATACATACGATGCATACTGTATGATTCAGGAATGTACATTTACATGGCAAATCCAAAAAGAAAAGCCAGGTAATGACTGCCATGAAAGTCAAATAATAACTCCCTACAGAGAGAGCAAGATGGTGAGGGCGGGCAAAAGAAGCAAGGGTGATACCTATGAGCACATAGGCATTTGCTTTTTAATGATCTGTTAAGCTGTACATTTATTGATATGTTTTCCTACAGTATGTTATGTTACATTCATAATAAAAGCACTTCTCAAAGGAGGAAAAAGAGAATACATCTAAATGTTTAGGGAGAGAAAGTGTTGGATAGTTTATCTTTAACTTTTGAGTAGCTGTCTCATTTTCAACAGGCACTTAGTAATTTAAAAAAAAAAAAAAGGAGTCTCAAGTCAGACCTTACCTTCATTCAAATCCCAGCGCTCTCTTATCGGCTCTATGACATCAGGAAAGTTGCTTAACTGTGCTTGTTTCCCTATCTGTAAAATGGGGATAATAACAGTCACTACTTTATTCGGTCAGTGTGCACACATGAAGAGTGGTTACCCGATCCATGGAGGCCGTCATTGTTTGCTACTATTGTAATATGTCTAAGTCACCTTGAACATGAAGAAACAAAGAGGAGGGAATTCTCTGGCAGTCCAGTGGTTAGGACTCAGCACTTTCACTGCCATGGGCCTGGATTCAATCCCTGTGTCAGCAAACTAAGATCCAACAAGCCAAGTAGTGTAGCCAAAACAAACAAATAAAAAAAAAAAAACAAAGGTGAAATCCAGTTTGGGGTGTATAACATTCATCACACTTCACTGTGGTTGCTTGATTCCTTTTCTTCTCTGCCTGGCAGAGGGCACCATGGGGACAGTGTCTGCCTTTACCTACTGTCCTCTGAAGCTAAAACAAAGCCAGAATGAAAGCAACCCAGGTGTTGGCTTTCAGTGCAATGCTGTGGTAATGGCAAAAGGTGGACACACCTGAGGGCACCCAAGCCCTGCCTCCATCCTTGCACACACCCCACCCCCTGCAGAGCTGCAGGCTTCCTTCACTCGGGCATACCAAGGAGCCTAAAAGAAACCTGCCTGAGGTCCTGGGTCTCACTGCCTCTAGGCAAAGGTTCTTGGAGATAGTCGAGGGCATGATGGGAAAGGACCCTTTGGCCTTGCTTCAGGGAAAGGATGAGGATGCGGAAGGGGGAACAGGGTTGAGAGGCTCCAAGGAAGCCCCTCTGACCCATCGCAGGCCATACAAGCCAGGATGACTGGGGATAAACCCAGCTTCCACGAGCTGCATGGTTCCCGGGAGCCCTGAAGGAGCAGGGCACAGTCCCGGGACTACAGGCAGGTCCTAGCAGCTCCTTTGCGCTCTCTCCTTTGTGGGCTCAAGGCTCGAGCTGGCTCTTCTGTCATAACTTGTTGGAAACTCCGCTGCATGCACAAAGTTCTTTCACAAACACAAATTCTTTTTTTTTCCTCCTGACAAACCCATAAGCTAATCAGTTGCCCATTTTATAAACACAGAGCTCAGACCAAAGTCATCCAGCCTTGACCTCACACACTTCTCCTTCCCCTCCGTTTCTCCCCAGGTCTGACACCCTGGAAGAACAGGTAGGTGCAACATGAGCCAGGACATCCTTGGCCCCAGCATAGCCCAGGATGTTAGCCCCAGAGACCTGATTGTTTCTCACTCCCAGATCAGGAAATGGGTTTGGTCTCTTTTGAGAGGCTGCAAAATGGCATATGATGGGCTCTGAGGGATAGAGGTCAGATTGAGAGTGGGAACCCAGCCCAGATCTGTGCCTCCAGGGACTTCCAAACCTCTACCCACTGCAAGGCACCTGCCTCCTTTTGAAGGGTCTCAGATGGGAGTGTTGTCCAATCTATACTCCAAAGGATGGCCTGGGAGGGAAGCGCATAAAAGGCCCCATAGGAAGGGTGCGTGGAACGTAAAGGATTCCCAGAACATCGCACCTCTAGACTTCTCAGCAGAGAAATGAGACAGTTTGGGGGTTTTGAAAGAACCATAGGGTTTCAGAGCAAAGATAATAGCATGTTAGGTATGGAAAGGCTTCCTACCTTAAAAAAAAAAAAAAGCAAGAGCTTTTAAATCTGCAGCCTCATCAACAGGAATATGACAGATGGGTCTGGGACTCCTTAGGAGGGAGCTAGAAGAGAGGAGGGCTTAGAGCTTATGGAGTAAAAGCTGCTGCTTACCGTCCAAAATCAGGCTCTCTGGAGTCACTTCACAAAGCCTCAACAGCAGGTCACCAACACAGAGCTCGAGATGGGAGTCAGAAGCAGCCCCAGCTCCCTCTTCACAATCTATCCCAGCAATGCGCCCTCCTCAAGGAACTAAAACCACAGGTGAACAGAATCTAGCGCCAGACTGACTTCAAACCTCAGAACAGGCCCCTTTCCAGCTCCCCTGGAACCCCTGGAAGACTTCAGGCCCTAACAAGCTACTCTTGAGCTTCTGCTGGGAAGTTTCCACACCATTTCCAGCTTACCGCTGAAGTCAGAAAGGAAGCAAACTACTGCACCACCAGACTGGGCTGACAAGAGGGCAAAAGACAGAGTCGGCCAGAGGGATCTTCAGACACTGGCAGCTGTGTCTGAAGTAACTGTCTTCATCTGCTTTGCCTTCATGGGCAGCAGCTGCTCTCATCAGAACCTGGGGCTTGTGGGAAGAGGTGGTATCTCACACAATTTACGTGGGCTTTCACTTCACATTAGGAATGTGGATATTCAGATAAAGCTGACCCACTCCATCTTGGTTCTCCCCGACTGCCTGCAGTGCTAGATTCCAGATGTGGGCAGTATTAGACTATCTGTTGACCTCATGAGCCTGTTTTCTCCTCCTCTAATTTCACAAATACGTCGTCAGATGACTTCAAGGGGCCTCACCGGCATCACGCAGTGCAAAGTGGCTAAAGATGAGTAACAGCCAGTCTCTCTTGTCAGGCTCACACTCTGAAGCAAACTATAGACAGAACCACTTCGTGCACACATTCTACTAGAGCTAGTACTCACCTCTACAACCCATATCTGAAGTCAGATTCCCACTTCCCTGTTGGACTTCCTTGGCGGTCCAGTGACTAAGACTATACTTTCCATGCAGAGGACCCAAATTCAATCTCTGGTCAGGGAACTAGATTCCCATACACCACAACAAAGATCAAGACTCCAAGTGCCATAGTTACGACCCATGGCAAAGCAGTCCTCCTCGGCTCCCTTGTTCCCTTACCCTTGTCGTGCTCCTCATATTGGGCAGGGTACCCAGGGTAGACAGGGCACGACCAGGAGACTGGAAGATCCCTCGAAGAGTTGTAGGAACTGCAGACATGTTTATTTTCTCTGGGCTGGGACACCCCAGCTAGCACTAGCCCTTACGTATCAGCCATAACCTTAGCCCCTAATAGCCTCTCTCTGGGGGGACTTTGAGGAGAACTTACATATGGTTACACAACAAAGGTGGCCTAAGGCCAACAGGTGCAATGCGACACACATGCCTTAATGCAGCCTTACATAACCAAGGTCAGCAATATCACTGTTTACAAAGCATACTAGAGCAGGGCCGTGAGAAAGCCGGCAGGATAGCCTGCCTAGCGTGAGACAGTGGGACAGGAAAGCCTGACTGACACCATGTTCTCACGCACTTTCCCTACAACCCTATCTATTGCTCTCTGCCCAGGCACCCCTACACAATAAAGTCTCCTGCTTCGTCACCAAAAAAAAAAAAAAAAGACCCAGTGTAGCCAAATAGTGTTTTCTTGCTGTTCAATCATTCAGTTGTGTCCAACTCTTTGCAACCCCAAAGAGCAGCACACCAGGTTTCTCCGTGCTTCACCATCTCCTGGAGTTTGATGAAATTTATGTCCATTGAGTTGGTGACACCATCTAACCATCTCATCCTCTGTTGCCTCCTTCTCCTCTTACCCTCATTCTTTCACAACATCAGGGTCTTTTCCAATAAGTCAACTCGTCATATCAGGTGACCAAAGTACTGAAGCTCCAGTTTCAGCACCAGTCCTTCCAATGAATATTCAGGGTTTATTTCCTTGAGGATTGACTGGTTTGATATCCTTGTAGTCCAAGGGACTCTGAAGTCTTCTCCAATACCACAGTTTTGAAAGCATTAGTGCTTTGGTGCTCAGTCTTCTTTATGGTCCAACTCTCACATCCCTACATGACTACTGGAAAAACCATAGCTTTGACTATACAGACCTTTGTTGGCAAAGTAATCTCTCTTCTTTTTAATATGCTGTCTAGGTTTGTCATAGCTTTTCTTCCAAGGAGCAAGTGTCTTTTAATTTCATGGCTGCAGTTACCACACACCGTGATTTTGTAGCCCAAGAAATAAAGTCTGTCACTGTTTCCACTGTCCATCTATTTGCCATGAAAAGTTATAGCCAAATTACCATTCTAACTGGCCAAAGGGACATGTTTATTTTCTCTGGGCTGGGACACCCCAGCTAGCACTAGCCCTTACGTATCAGCCATAACCTTAGCCCTAATAGCCTCTCTGGGGACTTTGAGGAGAACTTACATATGGTTACACAACAAAGGTGGCCTAAGGCCAACAGGTGCAATGCGACACACATGCCTTAATGCAGCCTTACATAACCAAGGTCAGCAATATCACTGTTTACAAAGCATACTAGAGCAGGGCCGTGAGAAAGCCGGCAGGATAGCCTGCCTAGCGTGAGACAGTGGGACAGGAAAGCCTGACTGACACCATGTTCTCACGCACTTTCCCTACAACCCTATCTATTGCTCTCTGCCCAGGCACCCCTACACAATAAAGTCTCCTGCTTCGTCACCAAAAAAAAAAAAAAAAGACCCAGTGTAGCCAAATAGTGTTTTCTTGCTGTTCAATCATTCAGTTGTGTCCAACTCTTTGCAACCCCAAAGAGCAGCACACCAGGTTTCTCCGTGCTTCACCATCTCCTGGAGTTTGATGAAATTTATGTCCATTGAGTTGGTGACACCATCTAACCATCTCATCCTCTGTTGCCTCCTTCTCCTCTTACCCTCATTCTTTCACAACATCAGGGTCTTTTCCAATAAGTCAACTCGTCATATCAGGTGACCAAAGTACTGAAGCTCCAGTTTCAGCACCAGTCCTTCCAATGAATATTCAGGGTTTATTTCCTTGAGGATTGACTGGTTTGATATCCTTGTAGTCCAAGGGACTCTGAAGTCTTCTCCAATACCACAGTTTTGAAAGCATTAGTGCTTTGGTGCTCAGTCTTCTTTATGGTCCAACTCTCACATCCCTACATGACTACTGGAAAAACCATAGCTTTGACTATACAGACCTTTGTTGGCAAAGTAATCTCTCTTCTTTTTAATATGCTGTCTAGGTTTGTCATAGCTTTTCTTCCAAGGAGCAAGTGTCTTTTAATTTCATGGCTGCAGTTACCACACACCGTGATTTTGTAGCCCAAGAAATAAAGTCTGTCACTGTTTCCACTGTCCATCTATTTGCCATGAAGTTATACAACCAGATGCCATGATATTCTTTTTTAATTTTGGCCTCTTTTATTGTTTTTTTATTTATTTTCATCCATCTTTATTCTTTGGCCTGTGTGGGCCTCCCATTGCAGTGGCTAATTGTTGCTCCTTGACCTGGCTACAGGTTTCTCAAGAGGCAGGTAAGATGGTATGGTATTCCCATCTCTTTAAATAATAAATATAAATATTAAATTAAAACATAAAGTTGAAAATCATTAAAAAATACAGTCAAAACCCCAGTCAAGACATGCCTGCCTGCCTGAAGGCTTCTCTGGTGGCCTAGTGGTTAAGAATTTGCCCGCCAATGCAGGTGATACAGACTCAACCCCTGGTCTGGGAAGATCTCATATGGTGCAGAGCCACTAAGGCCGAGTGACACAACTACTGGACCCGTGCTCTAGCGCCCTTGCACCTAGAGTTTGTGCTCCACAAGAGAAGCCACTGCAAGGAGAAGCCCACACACTGCAACTGGAGAAAAAACAGTGACGAAACCCCAGAACAACCAACAATAAATAGATCTTAAAAAAAATAAAACAAGACATGCCTGCCTGCACAAATCCTAAACGTCCGCTTCTGTCTGCCTCACAACTTTTAACTTTTTCAGATACAATACAGAAGTGGGAACTAAAGCATTATCTGTTATGCCATCAGTACCAACATCTGGAGCAATGCTCCTGGTCTCTCCAGAAACTGACACTGACAGAAGGAAGCAGACAATACCACATGTGAGGAGGATACATCAGTGCTCCAAGACTCAAATGTAGGTCTTACCTGTGCCATCCACTCCTGTTTTTGCCTCCTTTGCCTCATTTAACCAAACCAACCACTTCCAGCACAGAAATATTAACACAATATTACTTCTGAGCATTCAAGAGGGAAACAGCTAAATAAATTGTGCAGCTATTAGATGTTTTTAAAGAATATTAATGGGGCTTCCCTGGTGGTCCAGTGGGTAAGAGCACCACCATGCAGTGCAAGGGGCACCGGTTTGATCCCTGGCCTGGGAAGATCCCACGTGCCATGGAGCGGCTGGACCGATGTGTCCAATTACCAAGCCGGAGCTCTGGAGCACATGCACCCAGAGCTGGTGCTCTGCAAAGAGAGAGACTACTGCAATGGGACGCCCACACAGGCCAAAGAACAAAGACGGATGAAAATATAAATGAAAGACCAACAGAAGTGGTCCGCCCGCCCCTCTCCTTCCCCAACCCGCTCCCCCCCCCAAATAAAACACATTAAAGAATATTAATGATATAGAAAATTATCTGTTACGTAAAAAGCAAGATGTAGGGGCTTCCCTGGTAGCTCAGTGGTAGAGTTTGGCTGCCAATGCAGGAGACACGGGTTCAGTCCTGAATCCAGGAAGCTCCCACATGCTGCAGAGCAACTAAGCCCATGAGCCACAATTATTGAATACAACTATTGAGCCTGTGCTCTAAAAGCCTCAGAGCTGCAACTATCGAGCCCATGTGCCACAACTAGTGAAGCCCACGAGCCCTAGAGCCCAAGTTCCACAATAAGAAAAGTCACTGCAACAAGAAGCCTGCTCACCTCAGCTAGAGAGTAGCCCCCACTCCCTGCAACTACAGAAGAAGAGCCTGTGGTAGCAGTGAAAGCCCAGAATAGCCAAAAATAAAAATAAAAAAAAAAGCAAGATGCAAAACAATATGAAGTCAAGTTCATTTAAAAATTGTTAACATACACAAACATGTCTGAATTATATATACATTTATAGACCAGTGCCTTGGGTGACTCTGTAAGACACTGGCAGCATTTTAAATCAATCTACAATCTGATGCTCCAGAGATCAGAATCTACTTGACTGCAGCACTGGAACATGGGTAACAAAGACTATGCCATTAGGAAGCACCCAAGAACCCCAGATCCGCTAAGGGGGATGGTCCTTCCAGGATGAGGAGGCTTCAACAGGGAGACAACAAAGAAGTCAGGATGTTAGAAGTGCACATTAATTAAGCTGCTTTACTTTCCTTTGCGATCCTACTTTGCTACAGTTTTCAGTAAACCTCAGTACATAGCTATAAACTAGACAAAGCGGGATCTGGACATGTACATGGAATTCATAGCAGCAGAGCCCCACTGCTAAACGAACAAAAGCAAGCAAAATTCGTTTGCTTTGCTTCCCTCCCAGACATGGTACTAACCAACGATCACCACCCAAATGAAGGGCCCATGCCATCATTAAAATGAAGCACATTTATCAAATCATGAATTTATATCTTTTTCATTTATTTTTTAAAATCTTATTCAAAATATTAAATAATACAATTTCCTATATGAAAAAAATTACTGCACTCACAGTTCAGGTGTTGTTTCCACTGTGCTTCCCCTCTTTATCATAACAGTAAACCGTCCACCCAAGAGGAAGGATGGACTGCCCTGCGTCCTCCATCGCTATGCAAACCACATGCCCACTAGCTCACCTCAGTTTTGTGAGTGGTGTTTAACATACTAGGGCTTATGTTTTTTAAAAAACTGTTGTGACACCTGTAAGTCAACCATGTTTCAAATCACATATTTACATACTGATCAACTCCTTATGACAAAAAGACAAGCTAAAATTAAATAGAGTAAGTAATTGCCAGTTGCTATTTAAAAAGAATAAGAAACAAGACAAACGCAAAGGGAAAAAGAGTCAGTACATATATAGCCTTTATGTATACAAACAACTTCATTCAGGTATAATTTTAATCTGAAAGACCTAGGTACAGTATTATTTAAATTACAATGTCTCCTAAAATGTATTCAAACTTACTATTAAAAAAAAAAGCAAGTGAACAAATATGATATAATTTTCAACTCTGCCCCTTGCCTGAATGCTTGGAGGAACCCGTGCTACAATCAATTGCAAAGTAAAAGCAACTGTACGTGTATTTAATATTTCACGACAATTTCTACCTCTAAAGTTAATTCAGTCACTCAAACCAAAAGAGCTACCTCTATAACATTTTATCTATGCCCACCGCCAACTGCAGAGTCTCTACTGCCAGAATTTCTAAACACATTTATTAATGTGTTACTTACAATCATGGTCAGAATGAGCAATAATAAATTATGTATAAATTATCCAAAAATATCCAAAGCAATTTTCCTGGAAGAAAAAAAAATGTTTACTTATCTGTAAAGCATTATTACATACATCCTTGTAGATTTACAGTTTGCGAGCACAAAGAAATGTGTGCTTAAGAAACAGTGTTTGGATGGCAGAAAGAGAATCTGGGTCAGCAGGACCAGGTGTGTTAGAATTTAATTATAAGTTTGGGATCTTTTAAAAGTTGCATTACTAACACTTCCAAAAGAAGTACAATAAAGAAATCTAAAACAATTTAAAAAGAAAAAACCTAAGAGGTAATGCTTAGCTCCATATTTTGGACACCTGATTGAATTCACCTCTAAAAATGTAGATTAAAAAATTATATACTCCTTGTTCATGATACTTAATTTCCAAAGCACCAAGGCAAAATAAAGAGAGGCCCACCTCTCATTTAAGTATGAACTGCCAATGGCAAACATCTGCACAGTATCATATAAAAAGTCAAGCAAATAAAATTACATAATAAGCAAATGCAAATCACAGTGCTTTAAAATATATAATCATTGGTAATCTTCAGAGAAGGCATTGCTTCATTAACATTCTGGTCTAGACGATGATATTCCACTGTTTTGGAACAAAAACCATCACGCCACTTCCTGCTTTGAACGAGAAGGAAAATCTGGAATAAAACAAAATAAATCAGACATTCAAAAGAGAAAATAGAGGACATTCTAAAAGTTTTTATAACAAGTGAAATATCTCCCTCCTAAGTTCTCAAATACAAAAGTAAAATGTCAACAACAAAAAGGCTATTTTGTTTTCCATCTTGCAAACAAGGTGAGACGGTGCTTTTTAAATTTTAATGTATATAAAAGTGCCTGTCAAAGACTGATTCTTGGCTTCAGATATGAGTTAATAAGTAGCAGCGGAGTCCAGGAACCTATTGCTTTAACAGGTCCCTGGGGTGTTACACAGGAATAAAATATAACTGGCATTCAAAATTTTGTCTACCTATAAATAAAGAGTGCTAGAGATACACCACTAAACCACAAATAACTAAAGGGTCTGTCTGCTTGTTTTCTAGCTCAAAACCACAAATGAATCACTCATTCTCTCAGCTAGAAGACATTCTGAAATTACAATGGTACTGTTGTATCATTTCACAGGTGAGAAAATCAAGATCCTAAAGGGGAAGTGGGTACTAGGAATCACAAAGCAAGTTACAATAAAGTCAAGAACTGAGATTTAAACCTTTAAGTGTTTAAAAATTTAACTATTTATTTAGCTCAGGGACTGCAGGGTACCCAGATGAACCATTACACTAAATTATCCATACAGTCCTATTTATGCCATGTAATACAACAAACCAATTTCAGTACAGCAGTGTTCATCATAATATTATTCCTGGATCAAAAACTGAAAACCGGGGTTCCCTGGTGGTCCATGGGTAAAGAGTCCATCTTGCAGTGTAAGGGCCGCCTGTTCAATCCCTGCCCGGGGAGGATCCCACGTGCCACAGAGCAGCTAGGCCGGTGTGTCCAATTACAAGCCAACGCTCTGGAGCACATGCACCCAGAGTCAGTGCTCTGCAACAAGAGAGGCCACTGCAATGGGTGGCACATACATGCCAAAGAATAAAGATGGATAAAAACAAATGATGACTTAGATGCAAAAAGAAAAAAGAAAAAATTGAAAACAATCTAAATACTCAACAGGAAAATAGTTAAATAAATTATATAGCTATTAAATTATATTTTTAAAGAATACTAATGACATGAAAAATGCTCCTGATTTGTTAGGTAAGATATAAAACTGTATATGAAACCAAGTTCATTTAAAAATTAATAATATACACATATCTGAATTACACACACATTTACAGACCAGAAATGTACCAAAATGTTAATAATGCTCAGCTTTGGGTAGTAACTTACATTTTCTTTTCTACGTTTTTCTGTGTCCCTAAAATACACATATAATGCTTTAACCACCAGGGGAAAAGGTTATCAAAATATCATTAAGGGCTTCCCTGGTGGTCCAGTGGGTAAAGAGTCTGCCTTGCAGGGGGCACCGGTTTGACCCCTGGCCTGGGAAGATCCCACGTGTCACGGAGCAGCTGGACTGGTGTGTCCAATTACAAGCCACCGCTCTGGAGCACATGCGCCCAGAGCCAGTGCTCTGCAACGAGAGAGGCCACTGCAATGGGAGGCCCACACATGCAAAAGAATAAAAAGATGGATGAAAATAAATAAAAATTAAAGAGGCACGCTGGGAAAAAGAAAAAAAAAATTTTTTTAAATATATGTCATTAAGTTCAATGCTAAATCAACTAGACGTCCTAAATTAACAATCTCTCTCCACGAGTACTCCCAATGAAGGAGGAACACTACATTAAAATATAAAATCTTTAAAAAAAAATCACTGGGCTTTGGTTTTGCTCAATAAAAATAATTTGGCTTCCTTTTTTTCAGAAGCACATTCACATCTGGAGTGAAGCATTCTGTCATTTGTTAAAACACACCACAGACTCAGAAACTGATGAGCTAGTGCAATATTTTATCATCAACTGAAACCTGATTAAAAAAAAAAAACTCTCTGAATTAGCAAAAAGCATTACTAAGAAATATGACTGAGGGTTTCACTGGTGGTCCAGTGGGTAAAGACACCGCCTTGCAGTGCAAGGGGCGCAGGTTAGATCCCTGGCCTGGGAAGATCCCACGTGCCATGGAGCAGCTAGACTGACGTGTCCAATTACAAGCCACCGCTCTGGAGCACATGCGCCCAGAGCCAGTGCTCTGCAACGAGAGAGGCCACTGCAATGGGAGGCCCACACATGCAAAAGAATAAAAAGATGGATGAAAATAAATAAAAATTAAAGAGGCACGCTGGGAAAAAGAAAAAAAAAATTTTTTTAAATATATGTCATTAAGTTCAATGCTAAATCAACTAGACGTCCTAAATTAACAATCTCTCTCCACGAGTACTCCCAATGAAGGAGGAACACTACATTAAAATATAAAATCTTTAAAAAAAAATCACTGGGCTTTGGTTTTGCTCAATAAAAATAATTTGGCTTCCTTTTTTTCAGAAGCACATTCACATCTGGAGTGAAGCATTCTGTCATTTGTTAAAACACACCACAGACTCAGAAACTGATGAGCTAGTGCAATATTTTATCATCAACTGAAACCTGATTAAAAAAAAAAAACTCTCTGAATTAGCAAAAAGCATTACTAAGAAATATGACTGAGGGTTTCACTGGTGGTCCAGTGGGTAAAGACACCGCCTTGCAGTGCAAGGGGCGCAGGTTAGATCCCTGGCCTGGGAAGATCCCACGTGCCATGGAGCAGCTAGACTGACGTGTCCAACTACTGAGCGAGAGCTCTGGCGCACACACGCCCAGAGCCGGTGCTTCATGACAAGAGAGGCCACTGTGATGGGAGGCCCACACAGGCCAAGGAACAAAGATAAATAAATGAAAGACCAACAGACGTGGCCAAAATAAAAAGAGAAATATGCTGAGACAGCAGAGAGCAACCAGAGGGGTTGAAAACTCCCAAACTTACCTTTCTTTTGTTGTGATACGTAATATAAACAACAGCAATACAAAAAGCAAAAATAATAAGGTGGAAAAAGAAATGGCTATCTTCCTCTTCGATATTTGAGGGCGAGGTCTTAAAAGGTCTCACTGACTGTTCAATTTCCATGTAGCCCCTGTTTTCTTCCAAAGCCTCACTGGACTCATCGTCCCGGGGGCTGGTGGTCCAGTCATAGTCTGATTCTCCGTAGTCTCCCGTGTCCAGAGCATCTCTGGCAGTGGATGGAGAACTATTCAGTGTGAGAAGATCCTCCTCCTCTATGCTAGGATCTTCATTGTTGTCAACTTCCTCTTGGGACAGGGAAGTAGTAGGCAAGGGGTGAGGAGACACGGATGCCACGCCACGTTTTTCTGTACTAGCTGCAGGAGGAAGAGTGGTGCTGACGTGGGAAACAGAAGGTCTGGTTTGGTTTTCATTTGTTAAAGCATTCATATCTGGAGTAAAAACATCCGGCTTGAGTACAGTCTGGTTCGATGAATCAGTCTGTGATAGAACTAAAATAAGTAAAGAGCATACGTTAAACTGAAATCTTCAAATTTATCTCCACCAAGCTAGAAGAAAACACCCCTAACTTTTTCAGCAAGCTAGGATTAGTCACCTGTCTTTCTGTTCTGGGGTTAGAGTAGACTGGGTACAAAAGTCCAACCTCTCTGAAATGAAAACAGAGGGTAAAGCTCTGTGTGGACTTTGCCACTGGGACCTCAAGTCTTCTTTTCATTTTCTTGTGGTGGC
Source organism: Tragulus kanchil (assembly GCA_022376925.1). Taxonomy (NCBI): domain Eukaryota; kingdom Metazoa; phylum Chordata; class Mammalia; order Artiodactyla; family Tragulidae; genus Tragulus; species Tragulus kanchil. The sequence goes on along the minus strand of JAIOJX010000029.1, from coordinate 45,261,276 downwards.
AGGCTATGAAATGCAACAGGTCTCTTATGCTGCTTAAGTTGTTACTATCTGGCAAGGCAACTGTTATCTGATGAATCTTTCATTGTTTATTTCGTTTTCACTTTTTTATTTCATTTTAAATTCAATGCCCAAATTCAGACATACATGTAACGCTGTCAACAATTTATGTATTTTCCACACGCCCAGAGCCGGTGCTTCATGACAAGAGAGGCCACTGTGATGGGAGGCCCACACAGGCCAAGGAACAAAGATAAATAAATGAAAGACCAACAGACGTGGCCAAAATAAAAAGAGAAATATGCTGAGACAGCAGAGAGCAACCAGAGGGGTTGAAAACTCCCAAACTTACCTTTCTTTTGTTGTGATACGTAATATAAACAACAGCAATACAAAAAGCAAAAATAATAAGGTGGAAAAAGAAATGGCTATCTTCCTCTTCGATATTTGAGGGCGAGGTCTTAAAAGGTCTCACTGACTGTTCAATTTCCATGTAGCCCCTGTTTTCTTCCAAAGCCTCACTGGACTCATCGTCCCGGGGGCTGGTGGTCCAGTCATAGTCTGATTCTCCGTAGTCTCCCGTGTCCAGAGCATCTCTGGCAGTGGATGGAGAACTATTCAGTGTGAGAAGATCCTCCTCCTCTATGCTAGGATCTTCATTGTTGTCAACTTCCTCTTGGGACAGGGAAGTAGTAGGCAAGGGGTGAGGAGACACGGATGCCACGCCACGTTTTTCTGTACTAGCTGCAGGAGGAAGAGTGGTGCTGACGTGGGAAACAGAAGGTCTGGTTTGGTTTTCATTTGTTAAAGCATTCATATCTGGAGTAAAAACATCCGGCTTGAGTACAGTCTGGTTCGATGAATCAGTCTGTGATAGAACTAAAATAAGTAAAGAGCATACGTTAAACTGAAATCTTCAAATTTATCTCCACCAAGCTAGAAGAAAACACCCCTAACTTTTTCAGCAAGCTAGGATTAGTCACCTGTCTTTCTGTTCTGGGGTTAGAGTAGACTGGGTACAAAAGTCCAACCTCTCTGAAATGAAAACAGAGGGTAAAGCTCTGTGTGGACTTTGCCACTGGGACCTCAAGTCTTCTTTTCATTTTCTTGTGGTGGCAGGCTATGAAATGCAACAGGTCTCTTATGCTGCTTAAGTTGTTACTATCTGGCAAGGCAACTGTTATCTGATGAATCTTTCATTGTTTATTTCGTTTTCACTTTTTTATTTCATTTTAAATTCAATGCCCAAATTCAGACATACATGTAACGCTGTCAACAATTATACTGTATTTTCCTAGTCTGCTCACCCTTCTACTACCTTAGTAGACCACTCACATTCTCCTCTGTCCTCAAACTTCTAAAACCTTTTCCGTTGTCATCATTTTCAAAGGCTAACATCACTTCCTAATGTCTCTGAGAGAAATGAAGCCATCAAGAGAGAACCTCTACCAACTACGAGAACTCTAGGCTCATAAATCCAACTGCCTACCTGCTATCTCCTCCTAGATGTGTCATTCAACTTAACACGTTCAAAATGAATTCTGACTTTCACTTCCAGGAAGATGGAAGAAATACATTTTTTCCCTATTTTTCCTACTAAAAACAAATAAAAACCCTTCTTATTACATACAAAATAATTCTGAAAGATGGAAAGAACAAGGGAGAGTGGTTAGAGACCTCACAACCTGAGAAACAAACCAGAGTTGACTAGCCTGGATTTTCTTTTTACCTCATGTACTTCAGACTTAGAGCTGAAGAACCCAGTCACTTGGAAACACCCAGGCGTATGGACAAAATGGGCCTCCGATAAAGCCTGCTCTCTCACCAGAAGATCAGGAGAGAGGCAGCCTAACAAGAAAGGACACTTTTAAACAATGACTGCTCTACCCGCTATGCAAACGGCAATACTCTCCACTCGCACTCAGACCAGCAAAGACCAAGTGGGAAACCTGGACTATCACCCTGACCAAACTGTAGAAGGATGTGGCAGAGGAGATAGAACTAAAATAAGTAAAGAGCATACGTTAAACTGAAATCTTCAAATTTATCTCCACCAAGCTAGAAGAAAACACCTAACTTTTTCAGCAAGCTAGGATTAGTCACCTGTCTTTCTGTTCTGGGGTTAGAGTAGACTGGGTACAAAAGTCCAACCTCTCTGAAATGAAAACAGAGGGTAAAGCTCTGTGTGGACTTTGCCACTGGGACCTCAAGTCTTCTTTTCATTTTCTTGTGGTGGCAGGCTATGAAATGCAACAGGTCTCTTATGCTGCTTAAGTTGTTACTATCTGGCAAGGCAACTGTTATCTGATGAATCTTTCATTGTTTATTTCGTTTTCACTTTTTTATTTCATTTTAAATTCAATGCCCAAATTCAGACATACATGTAACGCTGTCAACAATTATACTGTATTTTCCTAGTCTGCTCACCCTTCTACTACCTTAGTAGACCACTCACATTCTCCTCTGTCCTCAAACTTCTAAAACCTTTTCCGTTGTCATCATTTTCAAAGGCTAACATCACTTCCTAATGTCTCTGAGAGAAATGAAGCCATCAAGAGAGAACCTCTACCAACTACGAGAACTCTAGGCTCATAAATCCAACTGCCTACCTGCTATCTCCTCCTAGATGTGTCATTCAACTTAACACGTTCAAAATGAATTCTGACTTTCACTTCCAGGAAGATGGAAGAAATACATTTTTTCCCTATTTTTCCTACTAAAAACAAATAAAAACCCTTCTTATTACATACAAAATAATTCTGAAAGATGGAAAGAACAAGGGAGAGTGGTTAGAGACCTCACAACCTGAGAAACAAACCAGAGTTGACTAGCCTGGATTTTCTTTTTACCTCATGTACTTCAGACTTAGAGCTGAAGAACCCAGTCACTTGGAAACACCCAGGCGTATGGACAAAATGGGCCTCCGATAAAGCCTGCTCTCTCACCAGAAGATCAGGAGAGAGGCAGCCTAACAAGAAAGGACACTTTTAAACAATGACTGCTCTACCCGCTATGCAAACGGCAATACTCTCCACTCGCACTCAGACCAGCAAAGACCAAGTGGGAAACCTGGACTATCACCCTGACCAAACTGTAGAAGGATGTGGCAGAGGAGATGGACATCAAGACTTTAATCATGGCCCAGCAGTCATAAAGCTGTCCCCACCAATATGTCAGCGCTGACCTCGAGAAGAGCCAAAACCCTCACCTCTGCCCAGAACTAACAGCACCACCAACATCCTTCAGTGTCAACACAGGTCACAGGGAGACCCTAGATTTCTAGCTCTAACTGCCAGGAATGTGCACCAACCCCCATCTCCCCTTTCAGAGCAACAGCATAAAAAGCCAACTAAAAGAGAAAGTGTAAGATCAGAATCTTAAAAACACAAAATACCACAACTTACCCCACAGGAAATACATAATTTGAACAGCCCTTTAACTATTAAGGAAACTGAATTCTTAATTTTAAAACTCCACAAAATTAAATATCCCAGCCCATATGATTTCACTGGAGAATTCCACCAAATGTTTAATGAAGCACTAACACCAATTCCACACAACCTTTTCCAGAAATTCCAAGAGGGAACATCTCACAATTCATTTTATGAAGCTTCTGATACCAAAGCCGTTTTTTGGAATGGTTGTCTATTTCATGATACCATTGGTTTTGACCAATGACACTGCAGATAAACTGGTACCTCTCATAAACAGAAATGCAAAAATTCTTAACAAAATATTAACAAAGAGAAATCAGCAATATACAGTTCCCTGGTAGTCTAGTGGTTAGGATCCCAAGTTTTCACTGCCATGGCCTGGACTCAATCCCTGCTTGGGGAACTGAGAAGCAACAAGCCATGTGTGTGGAACAGCCAAAAAAAAAGAAATCAGCGATATATAAAAAGAACGATACTCCATGATCATTAAGGCTTATTTCAGAGATGCAAGACTGGCTCAGTACTCAAAAATCAATGTAATCTATCATATTAATAAGCCAAATGAACCTCGCCCTAATTCTCACAACTTTTGCAAATATTAACTAAAAATGGATTACAAATTAAATGTAAAACTACACAGATTTTAAATTAAGACCTAGGACAAAATCTTCAGAATCTAAAACTAGACAATAAATTCTTAGTTAGACCTGACACCAAAAACACAATACATAAAAGGAAAAATTCATAAATTGGATTCCATCAAGATTCTAAAACTTTTGTTCAGGATGAAAAAACAAGCTACCAAGTGGGAGAGAGATCTGTAAGCACCATACCCAACAAAGAACTAACACCTAGAACACAGAAAGAACTATGACAACTCAAAAGTGAAAAAACAAACAATTCAATTAGAACATGGGCAAAAGACACAGACATTTCACCAAAAAGAATATACAGATGGCAAATAAGCACATGAAGAGATGTTAACCATTAGGAAAATGCAAATTAAAATCTCAATGAGCTATCACTGCACACCTTTCAGAATGGTTAAATTAAAAAATTACGCCAATGCCAAAGGTTGGCAAGGAAGCAGAGTAACAAGATCACTCATATGTTGATGGTGGTACTATGAAATAGACAACCATTCCAAAAAACGGCTTGGCAGTTTCTTAAACTAAATGTGCAACTACCACAAGACCCAGCAGTGACAGTCCTGGGCATTTATCCCAGAGAAATGAAAACTTAAGTTCACATAAAAATCTTTGCATAAATGTTTATAGCAGCCTTCTTCATAATAGCCAAAAACTGGAAACAACCCAGATGTCCTTCAACGGATGAATGGTTGAACAAAGTGTAGTACACATCCGTACCAAGGAGTATGACTCAGCAATAAAAAGGAGAAAACTATTGATACGTGAAACAAAACCCAAAAACCGCCAATGGTTACCAGTTTTCACCTTTGCCATGGCCTGGACTCAATCCCTGCTTGGGGAACTGAGAAGCAACAAGCCATGTGTGTGGAACAGCCAAAAAAAAAGAAATCAGCGATATATAAAAAGAACGATACTCCATGATCATTAAGGCTTATTTCAGAGATGCAAGACTGGCTCAGTACTCAAAAATCAATGTAATCTATCATATTAATAAGCCAAATGAACCTCGCCCTAATTCTCACAACTTTTGCAAATATTAACTAAAAATGGATTACAAATTAAATGTAAAACTACACAGATTTTAAATTAAGACCTAGGACAAAATCTTCAGAATCTAAAACTAGACAATAAATTCTTAGTTAGACCTGACACCAAAAACACAATACATAAAAGGAAAAATTCATAAATTGGATTCCATCAAGATTCTAAAACTTTTGTTCAGGATGAAAAAACAAGCTACCAAGTGGGAGAGAGATCTGTAAGCACCATACCCAACAAAGAACTAACACCTAGAACACAGAAAGAACTATGACAACTCAAAAGTGAAAAAACAAACAATTCAATTAGAACATGGGCAAAAGACACAGACATTTCACCAAAAAGAATATACAGATGGCAAATAAGCACATGAAGAGATGTTAACCATTAGGAAAATGCAAATTAAAATCTCAATGAGCTATCACTGCACACCTTTCAGAATGGTTAAATTAAAAAATTACGCCAATGCCAAAGGTTGGCAAGGAAGCAGAGTAACAAGATCACTCATATGTTGATGGTGGTACTATGAAATAGACAACCATTCCAAAAAACGGCTTGGCAGTTTCTTAAACTAAATGTGCAACTACCACAAGACCCAGCAGTGACAGTCCTGGGCATTTATCCCAGAGAAATGAAAACTTAAGTTCACATAAAAATCTTTGCATAAATGTTTATAGCAGCCTTCTTCATAATAGCCAAAAACTGGAAACAACCCAGATGTCCTTCAACGGATGAATGGTTGAACAAAGTGTAGTACACATCCGTACCAAGGAGTATGACTCAGCAATAAAAAGGAGAAAACTATTGATACGTGAAACATCTGAGATGAATCTCCCAAGAATGAAGCTAGGTGAAACAGGCCAATCCCCAAAAGTGACATACCATATGATTCCATATATCACACTCACAAAATGGTAAGACTACAGAAACAAAAAAGGTCAGCGGTTGCCAGGATTTCAGGAGGGAACAGGCATAGTAAAAAAGTGAGGGTGACCTTAAAAGAGCAGCAGGAAAGATCCTTGTAGTGACAAAAATGCTCTGTATCTTGACTGTATCAATATTAGTAGCTGGCTGTGACACTGCACTACACTTCTGCAGGATATTATCACAGAGAGAAACTGGGTAAAGGGTACAGCATTTCTGTATTTTATTTCTTACAACTGCAAGTGAATTTACAATTATTTCAAAATGAAAAGGTTAAAGAAATGCATTTTTCACTAACCCCACTCCAAAAAGAGAAAACAAAGAAACAACAAAAATGACAACAAACCTATTCTATCTACAATCTCCTTCATAGTTAATGGCAACTCCATTTTTCTGTTGTTTAAGCCCAAAGCCTTGGAGTCATGATTTTTTTAAAACCCCACATCCAATCTCTCACTCTACCTTCAAAATGTATGCAGAACTTGAAGTTTCCACACCTGCATTGTTACAGTCTAACCCAAGCCATCATCACCTCACCTAGATTATATCTTAGTCACCTTCTAAATGACCGGCCTGCTTCTACCAGTGTCCATTCTCAACCTAACAGTCAGAGTCACTCTGTAAGACCTTATGTTAGGTGATGTTCCTTCTCTGCTTAAAACCATCTAGTAACTCTCCATTTCTCTCAAAAGTGAAATTCGAAGTCTTTATAATAGCCTATAAACTGCTATATGATCTGGCCTCCAGGATCTCAATGCTATTCTCTCTTACAAATCTTCCTATTGTATCCCCACTGCCTACTTAACAGATAGCAGGCATTCAATAAACATTCACTGAATCTTTGCATAAATGTTTATAGCAGCCTTCTTCATAATAGCCAAAAACTGGAAACAACCCAGATGTCCTTCAACGGATGAATGGTTGAACAAAGTGTAGTACACATCCGTACCAAGGAGTATGACTCAGCAATAAAAAGGAGAAAACTATTGATACGTGAAACATCTGAGATGAATCTCCCAAGAATGAAGCTAGGTGAAACAGGCCAATCCCCAAAAGTGACATACCATATGATTCCATATATCACACTCACAAAATGGTAAGACTACAGAAACAAAAAAGGTCAGCGGTTGCCAGGATTTCAGGAGGGAACAGGCATAGTAAAAAAGTGAGGGTGACCTTAAAAGAGCAGCAGGAAAGATCCTTGTAGTGACAAAAATGCTCTGTATCTTGACTGTATCAATATTAGTAGCTGGCTGTGACACTGCACTACACTTCTGCAGGATATTATCACAGAGAGAAACTGGGTAAAGGGTACAGCATTTCTGTATTTTATTTCTTACAACTGCAAGTGAATTTACAATTATTTCAAAATGAAAAGGTTAAAGAAATGCATTTTTCACTAACCCCACTCCAAAAAGAGAAAACAAAGAAACAAAAGAAAATGACAACAAACCTATTCTATCTACAATCTCCTTCATAGTTAATGGCAACTCCATTTTTCTGTTGTTTAAGCCCAAAGCCTTGGAGTCATGATTTTTTTAAAACCCCACATCCAATCTCTCACTCTACCTTCAAAATGTATGCAGAACTTGAAGTTTCCACACCTGCATTGTTACAGTCTAACCCAAGCCATCATCACCTCACCTAGATTATATCTTAGTCACCTTCTAAATGACCGGCCTGCTTCTACCAGTGTCCATTCTCAACCTAACAGTCAGAGTCACTCTGTAAGACCTTATGTTAGGTGATGTTCCTTCTCTGCTTAAAACCATCTAGTAACTCTCCATTTCTCTCAAAAGTGAAATTCGAAGTCTTTATAATAGCCTATAAACTGCTATATGATCTGGCCTCCAGGATCTCAATGCTATTCTCTCTTACAAATCTTCCTATTGTATCCCCACTGCCTACTTAACAGATAGCAGGCATTCAATAAACATTCACTGAATACACTCTTGACCCAACTCTCACCACAAACCCTACACTGCTCCCCAAGTAGTGTTTCTGCACTTACTACACCCTCTAATAAGGCATTTTCATTGTTCTTACCCAGGTCAAATCCCACTCCCTCTTCTGAGGATATCTCCAAAGCCACCTTATTTGTTGTAACTCTAATACCTAGCACCAGGTAGGAGTAGAATAAATAAATATCGTTTAAGAAGTAAAAACGTGGAACTTGGGAGTTCTCTGGTGATCCAGGAGTTAAGACTGTGCTTCCACTGCAAAGGGCAAAGATTTGAACCCTGGCTGGGGAACTAAGACCCTGCATGCTTCGCAGTGCATCCAAAAAAACAAACAAACAAAAACACATGGACATTATACACAAGAAAACAAACCAGGAATTCATCTAAGACATTTGATGTAAATTAGATCAACCTTCTGGACTGTGTATTCAGAACAAAGTGCTAACTTTGACTTTATAGATCTAACACATGTATAACTTCAGTTTTCTAAATGCATGTTCCATTTCTACCCTTCCCTATTTGATATTACCTCTTTTGTTAAAAGTTAACATTTTAAAAATTAAAAAATTTTAATTAATTCTCTTCTACTGGTCCCTTTTATTAAAACTGCCTTAAATTATATCAATATTTCTCAAACAAAAAAGCAGAAGACCCTGAGAATTCATTGACAAATTGAATTCTGGGAAACAATGCCTTAAAATTGAATACAATATACATTAAATAAGTTTAGGTGACATCTGAGAATAATATGATGGCGGAATGTAGAAAATAGGCATTTTTGAAATGGCATCACGGGCTTGGTCATATAGTGAGGATCCAGTAATCCAAAATAATGCTGGCATTAGTTGTTTTAAACTTTATCAAAACAAAAACATAAAGCTGAAAAGTCTTACAAATTGCCAAGAATACGCACACCCAAGCATTGAAATTTTCAGAAATCTAACATGGGACAAGTTTGAATAAATCTGATATGGCAACTTTTTCGAACGTTCTATGGTTATTTGAAGTTTGAAACTCAATTCGTTCTAGCTAGACTTTAATTTTCTTTTTACAAGGGTAATTACTTTGAAATCACTTCCTACCATAAGGCACACTTACAAAGAACATTTATATTACCCAAAGCTTTACACATGCTACACTGTACTGCAATAGAGCTACTTCCCTATTAAAAGCACATATGTTAGTTTTCATTTAAGTTATTTTCAGTAAGGAATAATCTGAATTTAAAGTTGATATATGCAAAACTTAATAATAAAAAAAGATTCTCTGAAATGCCCCATTATAGTAGGAGTATTAATGGGACCCTAACAAAAATAGACGATACCTTAATACTCCAAACTCAACTATGATTACCTACACACCAGATTTTCATATGTAAAATAGATAACCAATGGGAATTCGCTCTAAGACTAAAAGAACTCAAACAGGGGCTCTGTAACAACTTAGGAGGGGTGGTGTGGGGAGGGAAGTTCAAGAAGGAGGAAATATTATCTATACCTATGGCTGATTCATGTTGATGTTTGGCAGTAAACAACAAAACTCTGTAAAGCTATTATCCTTCAATTAAAACAATAAATAAATAGAGAATTTTCAAACATAAAAAAGATTTTCAACCAACTCTTAAGAGAAAACGTTAACTGAAACTACAGTTACCAGTTACATATACCCCAAACTGCATATCTTACGCATTCCAACAAGAAATATAAAAGTCAGTTTTCTTTTTTGCTAAGGTCAGTTTTTTCTTAGATGATCTGTTGTTGTTCAATCATTCAGTTGTGTCTTTATGACTCCATGGACTGCAGCACGCCAGGCTTCCCTGTCCTTCACTATCTCCCAGAACTTGCTCAAACTCACATTCATTGAGTCAGTGATGCCATCCAATCATCTCATTCTCTGTCTCCCCCTCCTCCTCGTGCCCTCAGTCTTTCCCAGCATCAGGGTCTTTTCCAATGAATCAGCTCTTCGCATCAGGTGACCAAAATACTGGAGCTTCAGCTTAAGTTATTAGTTCTTTCAATGAATATTAAGGGTTGATTTCCTTTAGGATTGACCGGCTTTAATCTCCCTGCAGTCCAAGGGACTCGCAAGACTCTTCAACACCACAACTCGGGTTGATTTCCTTTAGGATTGACCGGTTTTAATCTCCTTGCAGTTCAAGGAACTCACAAGACTCTTCAACACCACAACTCGAAAGCATCAATTCTTCAGCGCTCAGTCTTCTTTATGGTGCAGCTCTCACATCCCTACATGACTACTGGAAAAACCATAGCTTTGACTATACAGACCTTTGTCAGCAAAGTAATGTCTCTGCTTTTTAATATGCTGTCTAGGTTTGTCATAGCTTTTCTTCCAAGAAGCAAGTGTCTTCTAATTTCACGGCTGCAGACACCACACACCGTAATTTTGGAGCCCCCAAAATAAAGTCTGCCACTGTTTTGATTGTTTGTCCATCTATTTGCCTTGAAGTGATGGAACCAGATGCCTTGATCTTACGTTTTGAATGCTGAGTTTTAAGCCAGGTTTTTCATTCTCCTCTTTCACCTTCAAGAGGTTCTTTAGGGCTTCCCTGGTGGTCCAGTGGGTAAAGAGTCTGCCTTGCACTGCAAGGGGCACCACTATGATCCCTGGCATGGGAACATCCCACATGGTGCGGAGTGGCTGGACCAATGTGTCCAATTACAAGCCAGCGCTCTGGAGCGCATGCGCCCAGAGCCAGTGCTCTGCTACAGGAGAAACCACTGCAATGGAGGCCAACACAGGCCAAAGAAGAAAAATAAATAAATGAAAGACCAATAAAAGTGGCCAAAAATTACAGAAAAAGAGAGAGGCTCATTTGTTCTTCTTTATTTTCTGCCATAAGGATGGTTTCATCTGCATATCTGAGGTTGCTGATATTTCTTCCAGCAATCTTCATTCCAGCTTGTGCTTCATCCAGCCCAGAATTTCACATGATGTACTCTGTAAGTTAAATAAGCAGGGTGACAACATACCTTTGACTCAAAGGAGCAAAATTTCCCAATTTGGAACCAGTCTGTTGATCCATCTCTGATTCTGTTACTTCTTGACCTGCATACAGGTTTCACAGGAGGCAGGTAAGAATATCTGGTATTCTCATCTCTTTAAGAATTTTCAAAAAAAAAGGAATTTTCCACAATTTGTTGTGATCCATACAGTCAAAGGCTTTAGGGTAGTCAATAAAGCAGAAGTAGATGTTTTTCTGGAATTTTCTTGCGTTTTCTATGATCCAGCAGACATTGGCAATTTAATCTCTAGTTCCACTGCCTTTTCTAAATCCGGCTTGTACATCTGGAAGTTCTCGGTTCACATACTGTTGAAGCCTAGGTTGGACAATTTTGAGCATGACCTTGTTAGCATGTGAAATGAATGCAATTATAGTAGCAGTATGAACATTCTTTGTCATTGTTCTTCTTTGGTACTGAAATGAAAACTGAAATTTTCCAGTTCTGTGACCACTGCTGAGATTTCCAAATTTGCTGGCATACTGAGTGCAGCACTTGAACAGCATCATCTTTCAGGATTTGAAATAGTTCAGCTGGAATTCTCACCTCCACTAGCTTGGTTCGTACTGATGTTTTCTATGGCCCACTTGACTTCGGACTCCAGGATGTCTGGCTTTGGTGAGTGATAACACCATCATGGTTATCTGGGTTTTTAAGGTCTTTTTTGTATAGTTCTTCAGTGTATTCTTGCCCCCCTCTTCTTAATATCTTACGGTATGTTAGGTCCATACTGTTTCTGTCCTTGATTGTGCCCATCTTTGCATGAAATGTTCCCCTGGTGTCTCTAATTTTTTTGAAGCAATCTCTAATCTTTCCCATTCTATCATTTTCCTCTATTTTTTGGCACTGTTCACTTAGATGATTAAATGACCAAAACAGGGCTTCCCCTGGTGGTCCAGTGGGTAAAGACACCGCCTTGCAGTGCAAGGGGCGCTGGTTCGATCCCTGGCCTGAGAAGATCCCACGTGCCGCAGAGCGGCTGGACCCATGTGTCCAATTACCCAGCCGGAGCTCTGGAGCGCATGTGCCCAGAGCCAGCGCTTTGTAACGACAGACGCCACCGCGATGGGAGGCCCACAGGAGCCAAAGAACAAAGACGGATGAAAATGGAAAAATGAAAGGCCAATAGAAGTGGCCCACCCGCTCCCCTCCCTCCCCAACCCGACCCCCGCCCAAAATAAATAAATAAATAAATAAATCTTAATAAATAAATAAATGACCAAAACAACTGAAAGGGTTTAATAGCTAGATTAATAGGAAGATTTGATAAGGAGGCCAGTGGGCCCCAAGGAGGAGGAGGTGAAGGACAAAATAACGACAAGTATTTTTCTAACCAGAAATGTTTGTTATGATAAGATCAACCCAAAACTAAGTTTATTGCTTTATGTTGAGGCTGTGGGCCTAAACAGGCCTTTACACCAGAAAGTCTCACCTTGCCCGGAGACTATCCCCTGGCTAATCTCATGTTGTGGGTGTGGGACGAAATGCCTTTACAATCTTAAACTATTGTTTTGGTAACAGACTGGAAAATACAAATTGTCATGCCTAAACTGGCAAAGAGGGTCCTCTTCTATTCCCCTTCCAGTGCCTGTCCTGGAAGCTTTTCCCTATCCTTTCTTACTGTATTAATAAACTTTTCACTGCATGAAGCTCTGAGTGATCATCGCCGAGTCTTTTTGATCCCAATGTTAACTCTTCTCCGTTAGAGATCAAGAATCCAACACCAGGAACAAACCTCCATCATGGTTATCTGGGTTTTTAAGGTCTTTTTTGTATAGTTCTTCAGTGTATTCTTGCCCCCCTCTTCTTAATATCTTACGGTATGTTAGGTCCATACTGTTTCTGTCCTTGATTGTGCCCATCTTTGCATGAAATGTTCCCCTGGTGTCTCTAATTTTTTTGAAGCAATCTCTAATCTTTCCCATTCTATCATTTTCCTCTATTTTTTGGCACTGTTCACTTAGATGATTAAATGACCAAAACAGGGCTTCCCCTGGTGGTCCAGTGGGTAAAGACACCGCCTTGCAGTGCAAGGGGCGCTGGTTCGATCCCTGGCCTGAGAAGATCCCACGTGCCGCAGAGCGGCTGGACCCATGTGTCCAATTACCCAGCCGGAGCTCTGGAGCGCATGTGCCCAGAGCCAGCGCTTTGTAACGACAGACGCCACCGCGATGGGAGGCCCACAGGAGCCAAAGAACAAAGACGGATGAAAATGGAAAAATGAAAGGCCAATAGAAGTGGCCCACCCGCTCCCCTCCCTCCCCAACCCGACCCCCGCCCAAAATAAATAAATAAATAAATAAATCTTAATAAATAAATAAATGACCAAAACAACTGAAAGGGTTTAATAGCTAGATTAATAGGAAGATTTGATAAGGAGGCCAGTGGGCCCCAAGGAGGAGGAGGTGAAGGACAAAATAACGACAAGTATTTTTCTAACCAGAAATGTTTGTTATGATAAGATCAACCCAAAACTAAGTTTATTGCTTTATGTTGAGGCTGTGGGCCTAAACAGGCCTTTACACCAGAAAGTCTCACCTTGCCCGGAGACTATCCCCTGGCTAATCTCATGTTGTGGGTGTGGGACGAAATGCCTTTACAATCTTAAACTATTGTTTTGGTAACAGACTGGAAAATACAAATTGTCATGCCTAAACTGGCAAAGAGGGTCCTCTTCTATTCCCCTTCCAGTGCCTGTCCTGGAAGCTTTTCCCTATCCTTTCTTACTGTATTAATAAACTTTTCACTGCATGAAGCTCTGAGTGATCATCGCCGAGTCTTTTTGATCCCAATGTTAACTCTTCTCCGTTAGAGATCAAGAATCCAACACCGTTTACGGTAACATAACCGTCGTCTATCACCTGTCACAACCATGATACTTAAGTACTTAAGAAACAGGCATATCTGCATCAATAAGAGAAATTCCCATTATATTTTACTGGCAATTAAAAGACCTTGAGAAAATGGTCCACAGTCCTTCCCCAGATTTACAAACACTTGCCCCCTCACTGCTACTGGGAAAACCCAAGTAAGTAACCACAGCACTGTAGTAGAGGAATGTATGGTTAGACAGCCCCTGTTGGCAAAGAAGTGAACACTATCCCATTCACACTGTTTTTCATCTGAACTCAAAAGATGCAAGCAGAAAAAGAAGGATTGCGCCTTGGTCTGAAATAAAAAAGCAACTACTAAACAAGGTACTGCTTAATTATTATAAATTCTTATTAATGCATTTGTTCCCCCTAAGTCTCAGGACCTGGTTTACCAGGTTTCATTTCTTAATAAAGCTTTCAATATCTTAACTATCAATGTAACATTTCTAAGAAAAGGAATACATAATCATGTGGCATTGTTTAAAATAGCCAAGATTTGGAAACAACCAAAGAGCTCATGGATCAATGAATCGATAAAGAAACTGTGGTGTATAGACACACAATGGATTATCATTCAGTCGTAAGAGAGACTGGAATCTTGCCATTTGCAACAACATGAATGGATCTTCAGGGCATTAGGCTAAGTGAAATAAGTCTGTAAGAGAAAGACAAATACCACACAATTTCAAAGGGCATTAGGCTAAGTGAAATAAGGCCCTTTTTGGGCCTAAACAGGCCTTTACACCAGAAAGTCTCACCTTGCCCGGAGACTATCCCTGGCTAATCTCATGTTGTGGGTGTGGGACAAATGCCTTTACAATCTTAAACTATTGTTTTGGTAACAGACTGGAAAATACAAATTGTCATGCCTAAACTGGCAAAGAGGGTCCTCTTCTATTCCCCTTCCAGTGCCTGTCCTGGAAGCTTTTCCCTATCCTTTCTTACTGTATTAATAAACTTTTCACTGCATGAAGCTCTGAGTGATCATCGCCGAGTCTTTTTGATCCCAATGTTAACTCTTCTCCGTTAGAGATCAAGAATCCAACACCGTTTACGGTAACATAACCGCTGTCTATCACCTGTCACAACCATGATACTTAAGTACTTAAGAAACAGGCATATCTGCATCAATAAGAGAAATTCCCATTATATTTTACTGGCAATTAAAAGACCTTGAGAAAATGGTCCACAGTCCTTCCCCAGATTTACAAACACTTGCCCCCTCACTGCTACTGGGAAAACCCAAGTAAGTAACCACAGCACTGTAGTAGAGGAATGTATGGTTAGACAGCCCCTGTTGGCAAAGAAGTGAACACTATCCCATTCACACTGTTTTTCATCTGAACTCAAAAGATGCAAGCAGAAAAAGAAGGATTGCGCCTTGGTCTGAAATAAAAAAGCAACTACTAAACAAGGTACTGCTTAATTATTATAAATTCTTATTAATGCATTTGTTCCCCCTAAGTCTCAGGACCTGGTTTACCAGGTTTCATTTCTTAATAAAGCTTTCAATATCTTAACTATCAATGTAACATTTCTAAGAAAAGGAATACATAATCATGTGGCATTGTTTAAAATAGCCAAGATTTGGAAACAACCAAAGAGCTCATGGATCAATGAATCGATAAAGAAACTGTGGTGTATAGACACACAATGGATTATCATTCAGTCGTAAGAGAGACTGGAATCTTGCCATTTGCAACAACATGAATGGATCTTCAGGGCATTAGGCTAAGTGAAATAAGTCTGTAAGAGAAAGACAAATACCACACAATTTCATTTAAATGTGGCATTTAAAAGACAAATCAAAACAAAAAAGCTAAACTCATAGACAGAGAAAATACAATGGTGGCTGGGCAGGAGTGGGAGAGGGTGGAACTGAAGGGACAGTTATAAAATAAATAAGTTATGGGGATGCAATGTACAGCATGGTGACCATAATTAACAATAGCACGTACTTGAAAGCTGCTAAGAGAGCAACTCATAAAAGTTCTCATTGTAAGAAAAAAATTGTTAACGACACAGGGTGCTGGATGCAGTGATCTCAGGGCAAACAAACATCAAATCATTATGCTGTACACCTGAAATGAATATACCAATCATGCCTCAATAAAATATTAAAAATACTTTAATCCTACAGAACCATCCAGATGAAGCAGGGCTGTCTGGTTAACACAAGACACAGAGAAGGCGGGTCATGTTTACAAAGACTGTCCCTTGTCCCAAAACCCCTCTTCTCCTCCCAAGGCCCTCAAGAGCCCAACACTCTAGCATTCTGGCTCCTGAACCTCCTAGTCCTCAGAGACGCAACAGTACTCAAAGAAAGTTGTTTTCTCTTTCGCCCTCCGAAAATATTCCATCAGCTCACTCCAGCCACTGCCCGTACTCACCTTCGTCTTTACCTCTGATCTCACCCTCCCTTGGCCCAGCCCCTGGGCAGCCACCCCAGACCTTGGGACTCACTCTGGACATCTAGACCCTCGTCCCGTCTTTCTAAAGAAAAAAAAAAACACTGTGTGTCGTTCCAGTTCTACAAGGATCACGCCATTAGCCACTGTCACTGCCCATCACAGTGGGCCTGAGGGGAATTCAGGATGATGAAAAACAGGATGAAGTATTCTGCCTTGGGTACACGGGTCCTAGACAGTTTAAATGCATATCTAGGGAAGAACTTCAATAACCCTGGATTCTTGCGTCTTCCCAGTTAGAGAACAGTACTAAAATTATGATTCAAATATCGGTTCTTTGTGATTAGTAACAACCTTTTGATATGTTTCTTTCCAGCAGAAAATTCATGCATATATTCTAGCTCCTGCCTCACCTCTTCGAACAATTTCTCAGAACTGAAAAGCCGGCTCCTCCCGCGAAAGCCTTCAGTAAGGCACTGCATAAACTCAGCTCACAACTCTTACAGCTGCGCGTTTTCTCCTGGTTTAAACCCACACCTTCAAGGAGTGGGAGAGGGTGGAACTGAAGGGACAGTTATAAAATAAATAAGTTATGGGGATGCAATGTACAGCATGGTGACCATAATTAACAATAGCACGTACTTGAAAGCTGCTAAGAGAGCAACTCATAAAAGTTCTCATTGTAAGAAAAAAATTGTTAACGACACAGGGTGCTGGATGCAGTGATCTCAGGGCAAACAAACATCAAATCATTATGCTGTACACCTGAAATGAATATACCAATCATGCCTCAATAAAATATTAAAAATACTTTAATCCTACAGAACCATCCAGATGAAGCAGGGCTGTCTGGTTAACACAAGACACAGAGAAGGCGGGTCATGTTTACAAAGACTGTCCCTTGTCCCAAAACCCCTCTTCTCCTCCCAAGGCCCTCAAGAGCCCAACACTCTAGCATTCTGGCTCCTGAACCTCCTAGTCCTCAGAGACGCAACAGTACTCAAAGAAAGTTTTTTTCTCTTTCGCCCTCCGACCATATTCCATCAGCTCACTCCAGCCACTGCCCGTACTCACCTTCGTCTTTACCTCTGATCTCACCCTCCCTTGGCCCAGCCCCTGGGCAGCCACCCCAGACCTTGGGACTCACTCTGGACATCTAGACCCTCGTCCCGTCTTTCTAAAGAAAAAAAAAAACACTGTGTGTCGTTCCAGTTCTACAAGGATCACGCCATTAGCCACTGTCACTGCCCATCACAGTGGGCCTGAGGGGAATTCAGGATGATGAAAAACAGGATGAAGTATTCTGCCTTGGGTACACGGGTCCTAGACAGTTTAAATGCATATCTAGGGAAGAACTTCAATAACCCTGGATTCTTGCGTCTTCCCAGTTAGAGAACAGTACTAAAATTATGATTCAAATATCGGTTCTTTGTGATTAGTAACAACCTTTTGATATGTTTCTTTCCAGCAGAAAATTCATGCATATATTCTAGCTCCTGCCTCACCTCTTCGAACAATTTCTCAGAACTGAAAAGCCGGCTCCTCCCGCGAAAGCCTTCAGTAAGGCACTGCATAAACTCAGCTCACAACTCTTACAGCTGCGCGTTTTCTCCTGGTTTAAACCCACACCTTCAAGGGGTTTTGGAGACCGCCTCACCGCCAGGCTCTTTGGCAACCCATTCTTCGGGACTCTCTAGACCCCGCCGCCACTCCTCCCTCCCCGCCCATCTGCACAGTCGCTCCCTGGGTCTCGGCAGCTCTCAATCCCACTTCCTAGGCCTCTTAAAGACCTCACCTCCCCTTCAGACAGCGTAAGTATCCCTCGCCGGGGCTGGAGAGACCCTGCCCCTCTAGACGTTGCCACCTGCTCCGGACCCTCGGAATCCCCAGTTCCCTGGCCGGGCCCGTCTTGGCGTTCCGCGCCGGGGCCCTCCCCGTCTTCCCGCGCCCGCCCTGCCCCGCGCCCCCTTTACCACTGGGCACGGTGGCGGACGCAAGCAGGAGCGCCAGGACCAGCAGCCGCGCCAGCCCTCCGGAGACTTGGACGCCGGGCCTGGGTGGCAGATTCGCTCGCTCGGCGCCGCTCATCCTCCTGAAGGCGGCGGCAGCCATAACGGTCTCGGCTACGAGCCTGCGCGGTTGCTAGGCTCTACGCCATGACGTCAGCGACTGCGTAACGCATCGCGGGTCGAGGCGTCTACGTCCCAGCGTGATGACGCAGCAGCCCGGAGTGGGGCTCTGGAAGCGGGAAGGAGGGCGGGAAGGAGGGCGGGAAGGAGGGCGAGCCCCAGGGAGTTGGGGCCAAGGGGAGCACCCATTGCCGGGTGCAGGCTAAGGATGTAATTTGCAAGCTACGGAGAGGGCCAGAGCGAGCCCCTCCCTCCCACGTGATGGGGCACTGTACCGCTAATTGTTTTAGCCTATTTTTAGGAGTATTCCACTTCGTAATAGAGTGACCCCAAAAGAGAAGTGCCCTACCCCTCCGAAAGGCAAAGGAAGCATAAATATTAAGACTGAGTGGTGGAATTCAAAGTAAATGTTTTATTTTTATCTTTCCCATAATCATTTATTACTTCAACAAGTACTTAGCACCTCTCCATAGTTCAGTATACAGCCCTGAAATGAAAAAAAAAAAAAAAATTACCCACGTTTGAGGAATTTATTTTCCTGTGAGGGAGACTAGTGTAAAATACGTACTATATATACTGGTAAAGGTATTACCAAGGAAAAGCAGAGGAGCTAGGAAAGAGGAGTACGAACAGCTTCCATATTTCCTACAATAAGCTTCTGTTTTTAAATTCAGTAACTTAAAACGCCCAGTATATGAAAATGCAAATTTAGAAACTTTCAGGAAGTTCCCTTGCGGCCGCAGCAACAATGCTTTGGTCTCTGTGTTCTGTGAATGTTTTCTTAAATGTATATAGGCTTCAGGTCATAAAATTACATTTGATTGATTTGAAGGAAAATCAGTATGGCATGAAACGAGACATTTACTGTACCTCACAGCTTCTCCAAGCTGGTTTCCACGATTCCCTCAGAAGCTGACTCCTATTCCCCAGAGACGGTTGAGCTGCTTCTGAGGAGAGAAGGGCCTGTGTTCTCCTGAATCTGGTTTCCCTTAACATTTATCTGGCCCTGGTGACTGCTCAGAAACACACAAACTCTGTGTTGTTTAGAAAACTAAGGAGTCATTCATCTATTCAGTTCCCCAAGCCCACCAAAGCCCAGATAGACTGAATGGTGCCCTAATGCAAAACTTCCTGGGTAGCCAGGATTCGAAGTCCTTGTGCATTCCCCTGGAGCTTTCCTTCTGCAAGTACAAAAACCATCACTCAGTTTTACCATTAAGTCTCAATTCTAGCTTCTGCATGCTAGAGAGTCAGGCTTAATAAGGCTTTTTTCCTGCAACAAACATACTTTCAGTTGTCTTCTCTGTCCACTTTGTTCCCTGGTCCCCACACTCGATTGTTTCAGCTCTCCTGCTGTGAGGCAGCATGAACTCCAGGCATTTTGCACACTACTCTGACATGCTGCATGCGACAGACAATACATAAATGGAAGGAAAATATTCCCTCAGAGGGCCCTTTGTACATTTCAAAATGCCATTACTGCACCCAGCATCTAACTGGTTGCACTCAACAACCTTTATGCACCACAATCTCTGGGCACATTTAGCAAAATTCTCTTTGAGACAGCTGCAGGTCGTTCTGAAACTGATGAAGGATGACAAATACCAAGGCCAGCAGGTTGGGGGTGACTAGTTCGCTACAAGTAAATCTGATACCTGTTTGGAATCGCCCCTTCCAAACATCCATAAGGAAATCTGCCTAAAACCATATATCATTGAATAGAAAAAAAGTTTACATTTGATAAAGCTGAGTAATGTATATGCAAAGTTTACTGTTCTATTGATACTTTGTAAATGCTTGAAATCCACAAGTTTTTTAAAAATATATACAGGAGAATTCTGAAACCATCCCCAATGACCCATACCTTTATATGATTCCCTGCCCTTGAGTGTGAGAGGGACAGGTCAACATAAGCTAGCACTCCTGTGATTGCTGTGCCATGTGAACAGTGGACTTCAATGGGAGACTATCCCCAGTGGACCTGACCTAATCAGATGAGCCCTTAAATGGATTAGGACACTTATTTATAAATAAGTTATGAGGATGTAATGTACCACACAGTGACCATAATTAATGGTCTTAAAACTTCCTTTCACAAGAAAAAAAAAAGATTCTGTATGGTAATGGATGTTAACTAGACATCCAGTTATGGTGATCATTGTACTATATATACAAATATCAAATCACTTGTGGTATACCTGAAACTAATATAATGTGACATGTCAATTATATCTTAATTTTAAAAATAAAATTAAAAATATCGGGATTTCCCTGGTGGTCCAGTGGCTAAGATTCTGCATTCCCAATGCAGTAGATCCCACATGCTGCAGCTAAGACCTGGAGTGACCAAATAAATAGATTTTTATATATATATAAAATAGTGTTTGGGCTCTTCTGGAGGAGATAAGAAGTAGGGGAAAGATTTGCCAGTGAAATTTTTCTGTTCCAGCTTTCAAAATGTAGGGGACCTCTTGGCAAGGAATGCAGGTGTTCTCTTATTTGCTGAAATACATAAATGGAAGGAAAATATTCCCTCAGAGGGCCCTTTGTACATTTCAAAATGCCATTACTGCACCCAGCATCTAACTGGTTGCACTCAACAACCTTTATGCACCACAATCTCTGGGCACATTTAGCAAAATTCTCTTTGAGACAGCTGCAGGTCGTTCTGAAACTGATGAAGGATGACAAATACCAAGGCCAGCGGGTTTGGGGGGTGACTAGTTCGCTACAAGTAAATCTGATACCTGTTTGGAATCGCCCCTTCCAAACATCCATAAGGAAATCTGCCTAAAACCATATATCATTGAATAGAAAAAAAGTTTACATTTGATAAAGCTGAGTAATGTATATGCAAAGTTTACTGTTCTATTGATACTTTGTAAATGCTTGAAATCCACAAGTTTTTTAAAAATATATACAGGAGAATTCTGAAACCATCCCCAATGACCCATACCTTTATATGATTCCCTGCCCTTGAGTGTGAGAGGGACAGGTCAACATAAGCTAGCACTCCTGTGATTGCTGTGCCATGTGAACAGTGGACTTCAATGGGAGACTATCCCCAGTGGACCTGACCTAATCAGATGAGCCCTTAAATGGATTAGGACACTTATTTATAAATAAGTTATGAGGATGTAATGTACCACACAGTGACCATAATTAATGGTCTTAAAACTTCCTTTCACAAGAAAAAAAGATTCTGTATGGTAATGGATGTTAACTAGACATCCAGTTATGGTGATCATTGTACTATATATACAAATATCAAATCACTTGTGGTATACCTGAAACTAATATAATGTGACATGTCAATTATATCTTAATTTTAAAAATAAAATTAAAAATATCGGGATTTCCCTGGTGGTCCAGTGGCTAAGATTCTGCATTCCCAATGCAGTAGATCCCACATGCTGCAGCTAAGACCTGGAGTGACCAAATAAATAGATTTTTATATATATATAAAATAGTGTTTGGGCTCTTCTGGAGGAGATAAGAAGTAGGGGAAAGATTTGCCAGTGAAATTTTTCTGTTCCAGCTTTCAAAATGTAGGGGACCTCTTGGCAAGGAATGCAGGTGTTCTCTTATTTGCTGAAAGTGGCCCCTAGCTGATGGCCGGCAAAAAAATATCAATAGAAACCACTGTCTTGGGCTTCCCCTGGTGGTCCAGTGGGTACACCGCCTTGCAGTGCAAGGGGCGTCGGTTCGAGCCCTGGCCTGGGAAGATCCCACGTGCCGCGGAGCGGCTGGACTGATGTGTCCAATTACCGAGCCAGAGCTCTGGGGTGCATGCGCCCGGAGCCAGCGCTCTGCGACAACAGCGGCCACCGCGATGGGAGGCCCACAGGAGCCAAAGAACAAAGACAGATGAAATGGAGAAATGAAAGACCAATAGAAGTGGCCCGCCCGCTCCCCTCCCTCCCCAACCCGACCCCCACCCAAAATAAATAAATAAATAAATCTTTAAAAAAAAAAAAAAAGAAACCACTGTCTTATAGCTAAAGTCGTACAGCTAAACTGAATTCTGCCACAACCATAATAGCCTGGAAGAAGACCCCAAGGTTAAGATGAGGACACAGTTGGGCTGATAGCCTAATTTCATGATTGTGAGAACCTTAAGAGAGCCCAGGTACCCGGTGCTTGGACTTCTGACCAACAGGCCTATGAAATAAATGTGTTGTTTTAAGCCACTAAATCCGTGTTAATTTGTTATGCAGCAATAGAAAAAAATATATATATCACATACACAAAACCACAGCAAGAAGCTAAAGAACAATACCAAATATATACCCTGTTTTTTATACTTTTATTATTTAATAAAGACAGCCAAAGAAGGATAAGGTTTCAATATTTTATTCAAGTTTTATTTTAAGTGATGTTAATTACAGCATTTGAAGGGGAGAATCTAATTCCACACAAAATGGAACTCTAAAATGTACCCATTAAACGGCTAAAAAATAAATTGAGTGGCGAGAACACAACAGAAGTCCAATTTAGATTCTGAGTGTTGTCCCCATGTGATTACAGCCACAGAGACTCTTCCCAGCTTGCAGCTGGGGCTCTTAGAAGCTATTTCATACTCTGGTGCAAGGGCAAAAAAAAAAAACACAACATGAGAGGGAATTAAGTCCTGAATTATTGGCTTCGTCACAACTTCTCCACCCCAAAATGGCACAAAAGAAACAGCTACCACACCCTGCAGACTACTTTTGGTGCAAAAGAGGTGATGGGTTGAGGTGGAAAAAGTCCCTGCCTAAAAAAGTCCCTTTCAGATGAGTTTGTACACACCATCAAATGAAGAGCCTCTCCTCAATCAATTAGGGTAGGAAACCAAGGTTCAATTCTCAGGAATTCACAATTTCATTCATTTACTCGACACGAATTTACAAAGTGCCTGCAAATTATCAGCTTCCACTTGCAGCCATTTCTCGGTAAAAAAGAAACCTGGCATCTCTAGAGGGGCCAGCAAGCTCCCCATCAAGTCTACAGCTGAAAGGACCTTGCCTGAAATTGGGTTTCTTCTGTCCCTCACAAAGGGTAACACCCTAACGCTGAATCATCTTTAACCTGGAAGTCTAACGTGATATTTAGCCATACTTGCATCCCAGACATACGACATTAAAAGGTACACTAAATTCTGAAGGTAGCTATGCTGCAAAATAGTTTAAAATTAAACGATTGTACAGTATTCATTTACGCTTGAAACTCCAGTCCTAGACCAAGCTTGTGGCCACCAGCGTTGACATTCTTGCCATCCAGCAGAGCTGACAGGGTCAGTTTGATACCTGCAGGAGAAATCAGGGAGAGGAAAGGAGGAGCGAGGGGGACGAGAGAGGAGGACGAGAGAGGAGGACGGTCAGCACAGGGAGGATGGCTGCCACACGCTGAGACACCACACCGGTCAGAACCTGACTCAGCCGAGCGTGATCAGCAGGAGCACAATCCCAGGGCCCTTCAGTTCCGGCTACTCAGCACCATCTGCCTATGACTAGGCAGCCGAGGATGAGCAGATGAAACCACCACGACTGGTGCACAGCTCACTCTAAGCCACTTAAGGGACTCCGCTTTCCTTTATCCTCTCAATGTCGCCACTATCATCAGCACCAGGCAGTAAACTTGTTTAGCTGAAGCCTCCCGAAACGAACCCCCAACCGTGAATCAGGCTCCAAGATCTCATACAGCACGGACAGAAACTTACACACACAACACACACCCACTACGACGTGCCATTTTCTCTTGAACAGCCTTATTCTACAGTCACGTAATCTGAGGTTTCCCGGCTTCAAAGCCCCAACTTAACCAAACTAACCCCAAGGTGGTATTAGTTCCTGTAGCTATAACATATTAATACAATGGACTGGCCTAGCTAACTTTGCAGAAGAAACCTACAAACCAGTTTTACAATGGGAATGATCTATAGGCGAGTTTTAAGAACTTGCTGGAAACAGGTATCAAGCATTAGGTACACATAGGGGAAAAGAATGGAAGAAAACAACCAAAAATGTAACATTTTTTTCTCCTACTTACTACCTCTCCTATTCTCCAAATGTTTGATAATAACTGTACTCCTGAATAAGCAGTCAACTATAAAACTTGATATATACTCATTTACAATGTACATATGGTTATTTTATAAGCAATAACATAAAGCAGTAAACCAGCACATTTTTTTTATGACAAAGAATTTCCCCAATACATACCTGGCTTTAGAGTCTGAGTATATCCCAACCCTATCAGGCTGGAGTTGTTCACTTTAGCCTAGCAAGGAAAAGATAAGTCAGTGAAAATATTAACTACTTCATGTTACCATCTCCAAACTGAATAAAAGCTTTTAATCAACCAACTCTGGACTTCAGTATCAAATTCTCTTTTTTCATGACCTCTTTGTTTATAGGATCCATTAAATTCAATAAGAAATATATTAAATTTAGGAACTAGGCCCTCAGAAGGGTAACAAAAAGAGATAACACAATTTTCAATTAAAAGAAGTTATTATTTACATGTGATTCCTCGTGGTATGTGGTCCAATTCGATTCATATTGAGTAGATCTGTATTTTTAAGTTCCAAGAGGTGAAAACACCTTCATTTGTGGCCAGAGACATAAAAGACTTTCTTGTGTAAAAGAGTTCTCCTAGATTTATTTGTTGGGATAAGGAAAACAGAGCAAATGTCAGATGGGCTTTTGAGACTTTTGTTAAATGGCAAGAATGGATAACTACCACACAACACAAAACCCCCCCCGTGAATCAGGCTCCAAGATCTCATACAGCACGGACAGAAACTTACACACACAACACACACCCACTACGACGTGCCATTTTCTCTTGAACAGCCTTATTCTACAGTCACGTAATCTGAGGTTTCCCGGCTTCAAAGCCCCAACTTAACCAAACTAACCCCAAGGTGGTATTAGTTCCTGTAGCTATAACATATTAATACAATGGACTGGCCTAGCTAACTTTGCAGAAGAAACCTACAAACCAGTTTTACAATGGGAATGATCTATAGGCGAGTTTTAAGAACTTGCTGGAAACAGGTATCAAGCATTAGGTACACATAGGGGAAAAGAATGGAAGAAAACAACCAAAAATGTAACATTTTTTTCTCCTACTTACTACCTCTCCTATTCTCCAAATGTTTGATAATAACTGTACTCCTGAATAAGCAGTCAACTATAAAACTTGATATATACTCATTTACAATGTACATATGGTTATTTTATAAGCAATAACATAAAGCAGTAAACCAGCACATTTTTTTTATGACAAAGAATTTCCCCAATACATACCTGGCTTTAGAGTCTGAGTATATCCCAACCCTATCAGGCTGGAGTTGTTCACTTTAGCCTAGCAAGGAAAAGATAAGTCAGTGAAAATATTAACTACTTCATGTTACCATCTCCAAACTGAATAAAAGCTTTTAATCAACCAACTCTGGACTTCAGTATCAAATTCTCTTTTTTCATGACCTCTTTGTTTATAGGATCCATTAAATTCAATAAGAAATATATTAAATTTAGGAACTAGGCCCTCAGAAGGGTAACAAAAAGAGATAACACAATTTTCAATTAAAAGAAGTTATTATTTACATGTGATTCCTCGTGGTATGTGGTCCAATTCGATTCATATTGAGTAGATCTGTATTTTTAAGTTCCAAGAGGTGAAAACACCTTCATTTGTGGCCAGAGACATAAAAGACTTTCTTGTGTAAAAGAGTTCTCCTAGATTTATTTGTTGGGATAAGGAAAAACAGAGCAAATGTCAGATGGGCTTTTGAGACTTTTGTTAAATGGCAGAATATTGTTCGAATTTTCTCTTCATGAAAAAGAGAAGCAAAAACCATACTGACGGGTTTCCCCTGGTGGTCCAGTGGGTAAGGACACCGCCTTGCAGTGCAAGGGGCGCCGGTTCAATCCCTGGCCTGGGAAGATCCCACGTGCCGCGGAGTGGCTGGACTAATGTGTCCAATCACCAAGCCAGAGCTCTGGAGCGCATGCGCCCAGAGCCAGTGCTCTGCGACAAGAGAGGCCACTGCGATGGGAGGCCCACAGGAGCCAAAGAACGAAGATGAATGAAAATAGAGAAATGAAAGACCAATAGAAGTGACCCGCCCACTCCCCTCCCTCCCCAACCCAACCCCCGCCCAAAGTAAATAAATAAATAAATCTTTTTTTAAAAAAAGAAAAAACAACCATACTGACGTGAAGAAAATTCAGCACTAACAAGCCTGACTTTTTGAAGCAAAAGAATTACCCAGCTAGGGGCTTCCCTGGTGGTCCAGTGGGTAAGGACACCGCCTTGCAGTGCAAGGGGCGCCGCTTCAATCCCTGGCCTGGAAGATCCCACGTGCCGCGGAGCGGCTGGACCCATGTGTCCAATTGCCGGGCTAGAGCTCTGGAGCACATGCGCCCAGAGCCGGCGCTCTGCAACGACAGACGCCACTGCGATGGGAGGCCCACAGGAGCCAAAGAACAAAGATGGATGAAAATAGAGAAATGAAAGACCAATAGAAGTGACCCGCCCACTCCTGTCCCTCCCCAACCCAACCCCCGCCCAAAATAAATAAATAAATAAATCTTTTTTTAAAAAAAGAAAAAACAACCATACTGACGTGAAGAAAATTCAGCACTAACAAGCCTGACTTTTTGAAGCAAAAGAATTACCCAGCTAGGGGCTTCCCTGGTGGTCCAGTGGGTAAGGACACCGCCTTGCAGTGCAAGGGGCGCCGCTTCAATCCCTGGCCTGGAAGATCCCACGTGCCGCGGAGCGGCTGGACCCATGTGTCCAATTGCCGGGCTAGAGCTCTGGAGCACATGCGCCCAGAGCCGGCGCTCTGCAACGACAGACGCCACTGCGATGGGAGGCCCACAGGAGCCAAAGAACAAAGACGGATGAAAAATAGAGAAATGAAAGACCAATAGAAGTGGCCCGCCTGCCCCCCTCCCTCACGACCCCACCCCCCAAAAGATAAATAAATAAAATTAAAAAAAAAAAAAAATTACCCAGCTAATGACTTAAAGCTCAACACTTAGTGAGTGCTGATTAATAATCAATAAGGCAGATGAGTCAACAGTAATTCTTCCGTTATTCTCCTGCCTGAGCTGTAGGGAAATCTGAGCCTCTCCCTGAGCCCTTTCGGGGGAAATGAGAGGCCAGCAGAGCAAGCTCAGGCTGGAAGAACACCTCTGAGCCCCGGCTGAAGCGAGAGCTACCCGGGGCGTGTCCTCATGCTTGCAGGCTGCTTTAGACCCACATCTGCCATCGGAGAAAACAGGAAGGAGGGCCTCCAGGGAGTCAGGGCCCCATCTAGCTGTTCCACTTTGCCCATGCCATCCAAATAACCAGGCCCGCTTTTCTGTGTTTTAAAGGGCCTAACATTAAGGAAGCCAAATTCATTTATTATTTCAGGAGACTTAAAATGGGCTATCTGTAAATTACACAAGCCAGCCCAGAAACCATCTTGCAACATGAAATTTCCTCATTCAACCCCAGCCCGCAGCGCCCTGGGACAACAGAGATGGAGTTCAACAAGATTTAATGCAAAAACTGAGCAACCCATGGGGCCATGAACTATGCTCCAGGGCCTGCAAGCTAAGATGCCAACTCCTCAATACCAGGGCCTGATTTCTTCATATGCAGTACAGGAGCAGGGCAAGAAAATGGAAACTGAGGAGAAAGGAACATTTAAAACCTTCAAGGCTTACAGTCTACAGCATGGACCACAGACTGGTTAGAGAAGGAGACTCCACAGCAAGGCAGTCAGGGTCAAACTCAAACCCCAGCACTTACCAACTGCCCGCCCTTGAGGAAGCCACTTAACTGCTTGGCATTTTCAGTTCCTCGTTTGTGAAAATGTGGATGAAATTTTGAAAAAGGCACCTATCTCAAATGGGTTGTATAAGAATTAAATACAGTAATTCACTGTATTTTGGGAGCTTCCCAGGTGGCTCAGTGGGTAAAGAATTCGCCTGTGATGCAGGAGACATGGGTTCCATCCCTGGGCTGGGAATATTCCCTGGAGGAGGGCATGGCAACCCACGTCAGTATTCTTGCCTGGAGAATTCTACAGACAGAGGAGCCTGGCGGGCTATAGTCGCATTTCAAAACAAAAAATTACCCAGCTAATGACTTAAAGCTCAACACTTAGTGAGTGCTGATTAATAATCAATAAGGCAGATGAGTCAACAGTAATTCTTCCGTTATTCTCCTGCCTGAGCTGTAGGGAAATCTGAGCCTCTCCCTGAGCCCTTTCGGGGGAAATGAGAGGCCAGCAGAGCAAGCTCAGGCTGGAAGAACACCTCTGAGCCCCGGCTGAAGCGAGAGCTACCCGGGGCGTGTCCTCATGCTTGCAGGCTGCTTTAGACCCACATCTGCCATCGGAGAAAACAGGAAGGAGGGCCTCCAGGGAGTCAGGGCCCCATCTAGCTGTTCCACTTTGCCCATGCCATCCAAATAACCAGGCCCGCTTTTCTGTGTTTTAAAGGGCCTAACATTAAGGAAGCCAAATTCATTTATTATTTCAGGAGACTTAAAATGGGCTATCTGTAAATTACACAAGCCAGCCCAGAAACCATCTTGCAACATGAAATTTCCTCATTCAACCCCAGCCCGCAGCGCCCTGGGACAACAGAGATGGAGTTCAACAAGATTTAATGCAAAAACTGAGCAACCCATGGGGCCATGAACTATGCTCCAGGGCCTGCAAGCTAAGATGCCAACTCCTCAATACCAGGGCCTGATTTCTTCATATGCAGTACAGGAGCAGGGCAAGAAAATGGAAACTGAGGAGAAAGGAACATTTAAAACCTTCAAGGCTTACAGTCTACAGCATGGACCACAGACTGGTTAGAGAAGGAGACTCCACAGCAAGGCAGTCAGGGTCAAACTCAAACCCCAGCACTTACCAACTGCCCGCCCTTGAGGAAGCCACTTAACTGCTTGGCATTTTCAGTTCCTCGTTTGTGAAAATGTGGATGAAATTTTTTTAAAAAAGGCACCTATCTCAAATGGGTTGTATAAGAATTAAATACAGTAATTCACTGTATTTTGGGAGCTTCCCAGGTGGCTCAGTGGGTAAAGAATTCGCCTGTGATGCAGGAGACATGGGTTCCATCCCTGGGCTGGGAATATTCCCTGGAGGAGGGCATGGCAACCCACGTCAGTATTCTTGCCTGGAGAATTCTACAGACAGAGGAGCCTGGCGGGCTATAGTCCATGGCATTTCAAAAAGTCAGACACAACTGAAATGACTGAGCACACAGCACACAATCCTCATACAAAGGGCTCCAAACAGTGTCTGGCACTCATTTTAAGTACTACTACTGTCTTACTTGTTGTAAAATCTCTATCTGGAGTATGGAACTCCATCAGTCCGAAAGGATTCCAACCTAAGGGCAAGTTGGGGCTCAGCGATACATGACTCCACAGGCACCCACCGAGAAGCAGGCGTCAGGGTCAATCTGGTACTTGGCTGCTATTCCGAAGCGAGTGTTACTGTTCCCTGCTGTCCAGGCCAGATTAACAGCAGTCTCCAACTTCTTGTTCACCTTCTGATAAATGGAGCCACCAAACTCTGTCCCATCATTTCTGCAAATAAGCACAGCACAGATACCAAGAAGCTCAGGAAGAAGGGCTGAGCTGGGCAGAGCCGCCCAGGTCTAACAGAGGACAGGGATGTTGTAAATGGACTGAACTGGTCACAACAGGCACCATATTATGGGACGCCTGACAGAGATGGCACCAACACCAGGGTCGGGAAGGGTCAGAGAAAGTAAAGGCTAGCTCAGCCGTCACTGGGAACACCCAAGGCAGCTCAGTCCACTACTCAGGCTACATGGAACTTGAAATTTGCTTCCAAAATATTTTTTGAAATACACGTGGTGACGAAGGCAGTGGGATTCTGGATTCTGAGTGATTTCTTCCTTCAGCCACTAAAGTTATTACTTTTATAAATGCTCTTTTATAAAAATGGAAATCAAGAACAAAGTCAGAAATGGCAAGAAAGTCTTGGCCATTTCTGTTACTCAGAAGGCAGCTTATAACCCTTAGCACATCAGCAGCTGCATCCACTGCTGACGGTGGTCAGCCAGAGCTGGCCCAGCCCCTAGGAGGAACAGCAATTACAAAAGAACTTAACCTATGATTCAGGCTCGTTGGCCCACACATACTGTTAACCTATGTTACAACACCTGCGGTCTTGCTGAGACCTGAAAAGGAGCAACGTGCTATATTACCAAATGTTTCTGTCTTTTAAAAGTGGAATGAGGGCTTCCCTGGTGTCCAGTGGGCACTTTGCAATGCAAGGGGCACCAATTCAATCCCTAGCCCGCGAAGATCTCACATGCCATAGAATGGCTGAGCCAGTGTGTCCAAATATAAGCCAATGCTCTGGAGCGCATGCATCCACAGCCAGTGCTCTGTGACGTGAAGTCACTGCAATGTGAGGCCCACACGTGCCAAAGAATAAAGATGGATATTAATTAATTAATTTAATTTTTAAAAAAAACGTGGAATGAAACCCAGCAGCCCAAACTCCTTCCTCTCTTCCCAGCCTCTAGGAATACTCTCTTTCCCTTCCTGACATTTTTCATATAGTAACACGATGCGCAAGTTCTGCCTCATCATTTTGGGTGTCTCCAGTGGACACAGCACTGGAAACTGTTGAAGCAGAACCCATACACTTTGGAATCCATCTAAGAGCTTAGAACTCATCAACCCAAGAGCAAATTGTTGCTGTTTCATTACAAACTCTGCTCTTTTATTAATACAAATGTTACTAGTTTAGACACAAATACCATTTGCTTGTCTGTAAATGTGAAAACTCACTTCTTTAGTGACCTCTAGTGGAAAGAAAGAAATCTGGTAAAGTTGTACCCAGTCTGTATTAGTTCCTTGTCTCTACAGAGATAGCATGAATGAAATTTCTGTTCCTTTCAATCTACTTCAACCTTCAAGTTTGGTTACAAAGGGCTCTCTCAAGCCTACCCTGTAATTCTCTCTTCCCTGCACAATACTGTTCAATTAATAAATTTTGAAATGTTCTGCCATGCAGAGAAGACAATATTTAACTGAGATAATCATCTCCTAATTTGTCTTCCATGCCAACATTCCATTAAGCACCGCAAGCTGGTTCTCAGGCAGCACAGAGAGAGAGACAGAAGGCTACACCTCCCCACCCCCATCCTATTAACTAAAACCAAAGGACCTCCAATGCCCACAAAGCTGCAGGGAAGGGACGCGCCTATGGACCAACATCACACTTCTTGCCGTAACTGATGAGTCTTTCTTGTGTCCCAGGAACAACAGTTACTGTTTAGGAAGAACCTACATCACCTCAAGAAATGGGTAAGTGGTTAACAAGGAAAATGCTAGCATCCCATTTGGCTCATCTGAGTCCAACACACTCATTTCACAGCGATGAAAAACTGAGCTTAGGAAAAAAAGCCGTGAAAAAAAGCCAGTCTCCTGACGGCACACACGTGTACACTTACACATTAGTGTGAAGCTGGAACTCATCGGTCTTGTAGCCAACCGCAAAGTTGCTCTGGGTCACTCGAGACTTCGCGGTCTCAAAATTCATCTGGTAGCCAGCCAGCCAGCCCTCATAACCCAGCACCAGGGCGCCCCGGATGGAAGGCCCGGCTATGTCAAAATCCACATCGCAGCCCAGGTTGATATGCTCCCGCTTGTACCCTGTCTTGATTTTAGCATTTTTCTTCCTGGAGGAAAAGAAACTGTATTAAAATCAGAAACGTGGGGGGAACTGGGAGGGGCGTGGAGGAGGGAGGGGGCCAGGGATATACATATGACTAATTTAGGATTATATATATCTATAAATAACAAAACTCTGTAAAAATAAAAAGTAAAATAAAACTAATTATTTTTTAAAAAATCAGAAGCAAACTCATGATAACCATGTCAGAAACACATTTTTTCTTTTTAAAGATTTATTTATTTATTTTGGGCGGGGGTTGGGTTGGGGAGGGAGGGGAGCGGGTGGGCCACTTCTATTGGTCTTTCGTTTCTCTATTTTCATCCGTCTTTGTTCTTTGGCTCCTGTGGGCCTCCCATCGTGGTGGCCGCTGTTGTCGCAGAGCGCCGGCTCTGGGCGCGTAAGCCAGAGCTCTGGCTCAGCAATTGGACACACGGGTCCAGCCGCTCCGCGGCACGTGGGATCTTCCCAGGCCAGGGATTGAAGCGGCGCCCCTTGCACTGCAAGGTGGTGTCCTTACCCACTGGACCACCAGGGAAGCCCCCAGAGATTATTTTAATCATGTGATGGTGATTCACTTCCTAAGACATTCAATATGTGATAAATATGTCTTTCCTTTTTTAATTAATTTTTTAAATTTTATTTTATTTTTAACAGAGTTCTGTTTTTTACTGCCACACATCGACTTGAATTCTCCATAGGTACACACGTTCCCCACCCTGAACCTCCCGCCATCTCCCACCCCTTCCACCACTCCAGGTCATCACAGAGCCCCTGTTTGAGATCCCCTAGTCCCACAGCATATCCCCCCTCACTCCAGTGTCCGTAAGACTGTTCCTGTCCACCACCATGGCTGCTATGCATGGTCATTTCTCAGCACCATCTTTCTAGATTCCATATATATATACACATGTATCAGTATGCAATATTTATCTTTCTCTCTCTGACACACTTCACTCTGTATAATAGGTTCTAGATTCATCCACCTCATTAGAACTGATCCAAATGCATCCCTTTTTATGGCTGAGAAATATTCCATTGCATATATGTACCACAGCTTCTTTATCCATTCATTTGTCAATGGACATCTTGGTTGCTTCCACGTTTTAGCTATTGTAAATAGTGCAGCAATGAACAATGAGGTTCATGTGTCTCTTTCAATTTTGATTTCCTCAGGGTATATGCTTAGTAGTGGGATTACAGAAATACTTTTTTAATTTTTTTTTTCTTGGTTACATCCCACAGCTTGCAGAAGATTAGTTTCTCAACCAGGGATCGAACCTGGGGCCACAGCAGCAAGTGCATCAAGTTCTAGCCACTGGGACTTCCCTGGTGGTCCAGTGGGTAAGGACACCGCCTTGCAGTGCAAGGGGCGCCGCTTGGATCCCTGGCCTGGGAAGATCCCACGTGCCGCGGAGCAGCTGGACCCATGTGTCCAATTACCAAGCCAGAGCTCTGGAGTGCATAAGCCCAGAGCCGGTGCTCTGCGACAACAGAGGCCACCGTGATAGGAGGCCCACAGGAGCCAAGGCACAAAGATGGATGTAAATGGACAAATGAAAGACCAATAGAAGTGGCCCACCTGCTCCCCTTCTTTCCCACCCCACCCCCACCCAAATAAATAAATCTTTAAAAAAAAAAGTTCTAGCCACTGGATCACCAGAGAAGTCCCTAAACAGCACCTTTTACTTTTGGGCTCATTTAGTAAATAAAGAAACAAATACTAGATCCCTTCTAAGTAAATACAATAGTTTAGTTCAGTATCCATGAGATGCCAATGAGTATAGATTTCAGAGAACTGGGCAGTGAGGTAGAATCCGGGGCCCTGTGGTCATAAGGGGCCACAAAGACTGGCTGAGCCCCCAGATTTGCATGCATGGCCAGATCAGAGCCTCCCTTCTCTACTTCTCATGACTCAGCATTTCTCAGGAAGGGCAGATGAGTTGTGTCACCTGTAAATATATTATCATTATGCTTTTCACCCGAAGTCAGCATGAGAGACAAGATCATATCTATCAAATAAAATTTAGACTATTTTTAACCTGATTGGTTCTGTCATTCAACTGCAAAACGGGCATCTTCCACAGCAAGAACATTCTCCACAGAGACCACAGGAGAGACCAGACACGCTTCCAGGATCAGGACCCACCCAGCCCTGTCTACCCCCGCTTCACACACACGGAGATGCAAGCTTCCTCTCCAGCACCCAGACTGGGAGCTCTGAACACCACCCCCTCCTACAGGGAACCAGCACTCCTCAGAAAACAGCAGGTTACAGGTCGAGGCAGGAAAGGTACACGATGAGCTTGAAGCATCTATCAAAGCTGCCAGAGGCTTTGCAGTTGGAGCTAAAGGACTTGAGAACTAAGATGAAGAGGCTTCCAAGAGCTTCAAGCCTGGGATAATAAAAGCAGTGGACTGAAGTGTATCCAATGGTTAAACCTATGAACTCATGACAGACAAGACACCGAACTCAGTGGTCACCTTTAGAGACTAGTGAACCAATTTGCTGTTTTGAAAACAGTAAATAAAAAAGGAAGCAAACACGTATGCCACCTTTCCTGTACTAACTGTATGGAAGATAACCAGAGCTGATGAGAAGTTCCTCTTTTTTGAAATATTCCAGCTTAAAAAAAATGAAAGGCCTTCCCTGGTGGTCCAGTGGGTAGAGAGTCTATCTGGTAGTGCAAGGAGCACTGGTTCAATCCCTGGCCCAGGAAGATCCCACATGCGGAGGACCCGCTGAGCCGGTGTATCCAGTTACAAGCCAGCGCTCTGGAGCGCATGCACGTAGAGCCAGTGCTCTGCAATGAGAGAGGCCACTGCAATGGGAGGCCCACACAGGCCAAAGAATAAAAATGGATGAAAATAAATAAATGACCAATAAAAGAGGCCAAAATTAAAAAAAAAAAATGAAGAAGCAAAGATATCACCAATCTGTAACCTCTTGAGTAGATCATGAAAGGCGTTAACATACAAAGAGAAAGTCAGGCCTTCTGAGTACATCCCTATGGAAGCGTATTTTGAGCACCATACCCACCTAATAGAATCTATGATGAAACCTCTCCACACAGCAACCCACAGAAAACATGGGGGACAGAGGAACAAGTTAAAAAACACCACAGAATAAGAGCAAAATTTATGTGTAATTCTAGAAGACAAATGATCCAGTTTTAACAAATAAATCTCAAGGGGACAAAACAGAAGAATCTTAAAAACTAAGATTTTGGAGGCATATGAACCAATCTAATAATGGGTGGACAGGGCTTCCCCTGGTGGTCCAATGGGTAAGGACACCGCCTTGCAGTGCAAGGGGCGCCGGTTCGATCCATGGCCTGGGAAGATCCCACGTGCCGCGGAGCGGCTGGACCGATGTGTCCAGTTACCGAGCCGGAGCTCTGGGGCGCATGCGCCCAGAGCCGGCGCGCTGCGACGACAGAGGCAACCGCGATGGAAGGCCCACAGGAGCCAAAGAACTAAGACGGATGAAAATAGATGAAAATAGAGAAATGAAAGACCAATAGAAGTGGCCCGCCTGCTCCCCTCCCTCCCCAACCCCCCCCCAAAATAAATAAATAAATCTTTAAAAAAAAAAAAAAATGGATGGACAATTTTTGATTCTATAAAAAATTTTCATGAAATCAGGTAAATCTGAAGAAACGAGACACGCCAATATTAAGAAATTATGATTAATTTTCCCAATGTAATATAGTGGTTATGCTTTTTAAAAAAGGAATCTTATTTAAAGATGCATATTAAAATGTATAAAGTCAGGGCTTCCCTGGTAGCTCAGTGGTGAAGAGTCACCTGCCAATGCAAGAGACACGGGTTCGATCCCTGATCCAGGAAGATCCCACATGCTGCGTGCCCTAGGACCTGAGTTCCACAACAAGAGGTCACCATAACAAGAAGACTGCTCACCTCAACTAGAGAGTAGCCCCCATGTCCTACAACTAGAGAAGAGCCTGCAGCAGCAGAATAGCCAAAAATAAATAAATAAAATTTAAAATAAAAAATATATATACAGATAAAATTATGTGATATCTGAGTAGATCATGAAAGGCGTTAACATACAAAGAGAAAGTCAGGCCTTCTGAGTACATCCCTATGGAAGCGTATTTTGAGCACCATACCCACCTAATAGAATCTATGATGAAACCTCTCCACACAGCAACCCACAGAAAACATGGGGGACAGAGGAACAAGTTAAAAAACACCACAGAATAAGAGCAAAATTTATGTGTAATTCTAGAAGACAAATGATCCAGTTTTAACAAATAAATCTCAAGGGGACAAAACAGAAGAATCTTAAAAACTAAGATTTTGGAGGCATATGAACCAATCTAATAATGGGTGGACAGGGCTTCCCCTGGTGGTCCAATGGGTAAGGACACCGCCTTGCAGTGCAAGGGGCGCCGGTTCGATCCATGGCCTGGGAAGATCCCACGTGCCGCGGAGCGGCTGGACCGATGTGTCCAGTTACCGAGCCGGAGCTCTGGGGCGCATGCGCCCAGAGCCGGCGCGCTGCGACGACAGAGGCAACCGCGATGGAAGGCCCACAGGAGCCAAAGAACTAAGACGGATGAAAATAGATGAAAATAGAGAAATGAAAGACCAATAGAAGTGGCCCGCCTGCTCCCCTCCCTCCCCAACCCGCCCCCCGCCCCAAAATAAATAAATAAATCTTTAAAAAAAAAAAAAAATGGATGGACAATTTTTGATTCTATAAAAAATTTTCATGAAATCAGGTAAATCTGAAGAAACGAGACACGCCAATATTAAGAAATTATGATTAATTTTCCCAATGTAATATAGTGGTTATGCTTTTTAAAAAAGGAATCTTATTTAAAGATGCATATTAAAATGTATAAAGTCAGGGCTTCCCTGGTAGCTCAGTGGTGAAGAGTCACCTGCCAATGCAAGAGACACGGGTTCGATCCCTGATCCAGGAAGATCCCACATGCTGCGTGCCCTAGGACCTGAGTTCCACAACAAGAGGTCACCATAACAAGAAGACTGCTCACCTCAACTAGAGAGTAGCCCCCATGTCCTACAACTAGAGAAGAGCCTGCAGCAGCAGAATAGCCAAAAATAAATAAATAAAATTTAAAATAAAAAAATATATATACAGATAAAATTATGTGATATCTGTTATTTATTTCAAAATAATCTGAGGGTAGAAGGGATTCATTATGGATGTATAAGTAAAACATGATTGGCTATGGGCTGAAAATTATTAAAAGCTCAGTGATGATAACATGATGAAGGCACAATATGCTTTTCTTCAATCACTTGCATATTTGAAATTTTCCATAATAAAAAATTTAAATATTAAACACTCCAAGTTCCAATGAGTCAAAACTTCAGAGGTCACAGGTGAAAATAAAGCTATACCCCTTCCCTAGTGACAATAAAACTTGCAACTTTTGTTCCGGTTGCTTCTGTGCACTTTTGAAACCTTTGAAGGAAAGGAGTGACAACCAGACAATCTCTCAATAAGAAAAACTTAAGGGACTTCCTGGCAGTCCCATGGTTAAGACTCCATGCTCTCAATGCAGGGGGCAAAGGTTCGATCCCTGCTCAAGGAACTAAGATCCTGCATGCCACATGGAGTGGCCAAAAGTAAAAAGAAAAAAAACTTACACCTATTTTGGTCTGCCAGCTCTTTAGGGGAAGAACCCTGGGTTATGACCAAGTATCTAACTGGCACCAAGCAGGGCAGGCGACTGATTAAAAAGACAGCTGCTCAGAGGCTGGCATTGTGAAGGAGGGGGGCACCAAGATGTGCAAAACTCAGGCATCTTTTAGCCACTGGGAAAATGCTGCTGCTTACACAAAATAGGACTCCTGTGACAAGGCCCCTGACCCAGGGGGCAGGAACCTAGGGCCTCTACAAACCACCTCTGACCAGTGGTATGCATCAGCCCCAGTGGACAGGGACCTGGGGCCTCCACGAACCACCTCACTGGACTCTGGCCAGAGGCACTGGGTCCCCAGGGAACGGGCACTGCTGAGGCAGTGACTCAGGTTTCTCTCCAGGCTTGGCATTAGGGCAGCATTCCACACCTTTGGAGCTTTTCCTCTTTCAGATATTACTGGGATTCTTTTGAACCTATTTAAATAATGGTGCTAATTTGACAAGCCCCTGAGAGAGGTATACTCTAAGCTGTGGATAACAAGCTGGCTTTCTATGTGGCAGGTACAATGGTGGGTGCCGGTGCCCTGATGAGGCCTGTTGGCAGCCTCGCCCAGCTGTGCTGAGGCTTAGCTCCTCAAAGGAAGCCAGGATGCCTTCCCAGGCTGTACCCTTCAGACACTTTGGAAAGACATCTTTCATTTCCAGTCTCCATCGAAAATTTTTTAAAAAGCTCAGTGATGATAACATGATGAAGGCACAATATGCTTTTCTTCAATCACTTGCATATTTGAAATTTTCCATAATAAAAAATTTAAATATTAAACACTCCAAGTTCCAATGAGTCAAAACTTCAGAGGTCACAGGTGAAAATAAAGCTATACCCCTTCCCTAGTGACAATAAAACTTGCAACTTTTGTTCCGGTTGCTTCTGTGCACTTTTGAAACCTTTGAAGGAAAGGAGTGACAACCAGACAATCTCTCAATAAGAAAAACTTAAGGGACTTCCTGGCAGTCCCATGGTTAAGACTCCATGCTCTCAATGCAGGGGGCAAAGGTTCGATCCCTGCTCAAGGAACTAAGATCCTGCATGCCACATGGAGTGGCCAAAAGTAAAAAGAAAAAAAACTTACACCTATTTTGGTCTGCCAGCTCTTTAGGGGAAGAACCCTGGGTTATGACCAAGTATCTAACTGGCACCAAGCAGGGCAGGCGACTGATTAAAAAGACAGCTGCTCAGAGGCTGGCATTGTGAAGGAGGGGGGCACCAAGATGTGCAAAACTCAGGCATCTTTTAGCCACTGGGAAAATGCTGCTGCTTACACAAAATAGGACTCCTGTGACAAGGCCCCTGACCCAGGGGGCAGGAACCTAGGGCCTCTACAAACCACCTCTGACCAGTGGTATGCATCAGCCCCAGTGGACAGGGACCTGGGGCCTCCACGAACCACCTCACTGGACTCTGGCCAGAGGCACTGGGTCCCCAGGGAACGGGCACTGCTGAGGCAGTGACTCAGGTTTCTCTCCAGGCTTGGCATTAGGGCAGCATTCCACACCTTTGGAGCTTTTCCTCTTTCAGATATTACTGGGATTCTTTTGAACCTATTTAAATAATGGTGCTAATTTGACAAGCCCCTGAGAGAGGTATACTCTAAGCTGTGGATAACAAGCTGGCTTTCTATGTGGCAGGTACAATGGTGGGTGCCGGTGCCCTGATGAGGCCTGTTGGCAGCCTCGCCCAGCTGTGCTGAGGCTTAGCTCCTCAAAGGAAGCCAGGATGCCTTCCCAGGCTGTACCCTTCAGACACTTTGGAAAGACATCTTTCATTTCCAGTCTCCATCGAGTCACCGAAACTTTCCTCAGATAAGTAGCAAGGAGTATATCTCGTGCCCACAGTCTTAGTTTGTAAACCCCCTTCTTCAATAAAAAGAACCACCAAAGCTCCTGGGAGAAATGGCTGGGAGCTGGAAGAAGAACATGGACACTTTCTAAAGAAGTCCTCAAAAAAAAAGTGAAGGGGGCTTGTCCAAAGCACACAGGATGACCACTTGATGGCACACCCAATGGCTACATCTGGGACAATGTGAGTAACAAAACATAGTAATGGATTATATTCCATAGAATCAAATAAATGTCTAATAAGAACCCATACTAATACAAATAACTGATCAAATAAATAAATGATGGTGAAGGAAGAGCTCTTCCTCACAGTAAAATCCCCATTAGTAAATGTAGAAGGAATGACGGGAATGGAAAATCTGCCAAACGTAACTGTTGTAGGCAAAAATCACTGATGGATGCTAATACTCATTGAGGCAAAGCATAAAGAACAGTATCTGCATGGCCTCAGAGCATCTCCCCTACAAGATACCTGTTAATTACAAAGAGAGAAAAAAAAAGCAGCTTTACAGAGAAAGCTGCAAACGCTACTTTAATCAAGTGACCAAAGTTAACACCACCATTAATGAGGCACAAGAACATATACTCCCGATGTCAGGTACCAAGATGGACAGGACACCCCATGATGTCTGTGGTTGCTTAAAATGCATAACCTGAGTTTAATCATGAGGAAACATCAGACTAATCCAAATTGAAGGATTCTACAAAGTGATTGGGCAATCACCTCAGAAAGTGACAAAAAGATAAAGACTATGCCCCAGATTAGAAGAGACAAAGGAGACTCTGCAGTTAAAAACAATATAGCAGGCTTCCCTGGTGATCCAGTGGGTAAAGAGCCCACCTTGTAGTGCAAGGGGCACTGGTTCGATCCCTGGCCAGGGAAGATTCCAAATGCCGCGGAGTGGCTGGACCAGTGTGCCCAATTACGAGCCAGTGCTCTAGAGCACATGTACCCACAGCCAGTACTCTGCAACGAGGGAGGCCTCTGCAATGGGAGCCCCACACAGGCCAAAGAATAAAGATGGATGAAAAATAAATAAATAAAAAATTTTTTAAATTTAAAAAAAAAGCAATATGGCATCCAGAATTGGATCACAGACATCAGTAAAACAAAAGATCAGCTCGCACATCTCCTGGTCTGATCATTATAGTTATAGTAGATGTTAACATTAGCAGAAGGCAGGTAAAGCAGAGACAAAGATTCTGTACACTATGTGTGCAACATTTTTATATACGTTAAGTATAAAAATACTTAAATTTCAAAAAAAAAAACAAAAAAAAAAACCAACCAACTTTGCCTATGTATATATTACTGCAAGACCTGGGGACTTCTCTGAAAACTTCCTGAAGGCAGGAGGAAATCCCTGTACAAATTCCAGAGTGTGCCACCTTGGGCAGCAGGCAACATCCTAGGCAGCAAATTCAAGCTCATGGGCACATCCTCCAGCCCTCGTGCTATCAGTGTCTCTCTGGAAAACTTCTCCTCTCATGGTGCCAGGGGAGAAACAGACAAGCAGGAAGGCGATGCTCCTGCAGGAGAAACTATATCAGAGATGAGAACAAGAGTAAAATCAGCTCCTGGCCAATCACCTTCAGGCCATCCATGATCAAGTTATAAAAAGACTATACTTTCCAGAGGCAGGAGCTCTGTGTGCCCATGCCTCGTGGCCACCCTGCAGAGGGTCTGAACTCAGCAGATCTTCCCTCCAATATTCACTGGAAGAAGAAAAAAGGAAGGAAAGAGGAGGAAAACAATATGAAATGACAAAAAACATGGAATTCAGAATGCCACTGAACCATTCACTTAAAAGGTTTTTGAGATGGTAAATTTGACATGTGTTTTATCATAATTTTTAAAAACTAAAAAAACAAAGAAATGAAATTCAGTACATGCCCTTCTTGTCACCGGTGTACAGAACAACCTACCCAGATCTAGGAGACCCTCTCCTCTGAGTGGAGGAAAACAAACGAGTGATCTAGAGGAGAGCGACTCCCTCAGCCACTGTGAAAGCAGCAGGCGCCGAGGCAGACCAACCCGCCCTCTCGTGCCCTGAGGTGCCCCATGACCAGCAAGCTTCCTCTGCCTGTGGCTGGAGGGCCCAGAGCAGGAAAGCGCAGCCTCAGGCACCACCATGCAATTAAGCCCACACGTTCTCAGTGTTCCTAAGTAGGAAGCTGTGGAAAGGGCCCTCGGGCCTGAAAAACGAGGTGGGCAACAGTGCCCCATTAGCCCCTGCTTCCAAACACTGCCCGAGAGCCTTGGCCACTTCACATCACCAGCAGCCTCCCTGACAAGGAACGGAGCATCCCTGGACCAGAAGCCCTGCAGCCTCCTCAGCTGAGGCCAGGACAACAGTACCAAGCTGCACAGAACGAACCTTACTATACAACACTGCGAAGTGTCCTTAAGGAGAAGACAGATGAAATTCTTACCCGGTGTTTGGTGAGAAGGAAGAATCGAAGGTCAGCTTCAGGCCACGTGCAAGCTGAAGAGAAAAGACATCCACCAACAGGTTTAGTCACAAGACAGGCCAGCCGATGTCACTTCATGAAGCTGTGTCTTTTCCCGGGTGACCATTACCTGATCCTCCACGGTAATCTCCGTGCCTAGTGTGTTGTCTGTGTTCCATTTCTCTGTAAACGTCAGGCCGTACTCAGTCCATCTGTACTTGGTTTCCAGACTGCCCGTCACTTTGGTGGTCTCGGTGTTGGCTGACCCTGAGCTCGTAAATTCCTTTAAAGAAGAGAGTCATAGCCTGCGTGCCAGCCCTTCATTCAGCATCACTCCACCCCTAAACGGACTGACCTTTCCTTTATGCAACAGCTGAGATCCTGAAGGTACAGGTGAAATGACAAAAAACATGGAATTCAGAATGCCACTGAACCATTCACTTAAAAGGTTTTTGAGATGGTAAATTTGACATGTGTTTTATCATAATTTTTAAAAACTAAAAAAACAAAGAAATGAAATTCAGTACATGCCCTTCTTGTCACCGGTGTACAGAACAACCTACCCAGATCTAGGAGACCCTCTCCTCTGAGTGGAGGAAAACAAACGAGTGATCTAGAGGAGAGCGACTCCCTCAGCCACTGTGAAAGCAGCAGGCGCCGAGGCAGACCAACCCGCCCTCTCGTGCCCTGAGGTGCCCCATGACCAGCAAGCTTCCTCTGCCTGTGGCTGGAGGGCCCAGAGCAGGAAAGCGCAGCCTCAGGCACCACCATGCAATTAAGCCCACACGTTCTCAGTGTTCCTAAGTAGGAAGCTGGGGAAAAGGGGCCCCTCGGGCCTGAAAAACGAGGTGGGCAACAGTGCCCCATTAGCCCCTGCTTCCAAACACTGCCCGAGAGCCTTGGCCACTTCACATCACCAGCAGCCTCCCTGACAAGGAACGGAGCATCCCTGGACCAGAAGCCCTGCAGCCTCCTCAGCTGAGGCCAGGACAACAGTAC
This sequence comes from Tragulus kanchil, assembly GCA_022376925.1. Lineage (NCBI taxonomy): Eukaryota > Metazoa > Chordata > Mammalia > Artiodactyla > Tragulidae > Tragulus > Tragulus kanchil. Next base: position 45,218,147 of record JAIOJX010000029.1, on the reverse strand, counting down.
CAAGCTGCACAGAACGAACCTTACTATACAACACTGCGAAGTGTCCTTAAGGAGAAGACAGATGAAATTCTTACCCGGTGTTTGGTGAGAAGGAAGAATCGAAGGTCAGCTTCAGGCCACGTGCAAGCTGAAGAGAAAAGACATCCACCAACAGGTTTAGTCACAAGACAGGCCAGCCGATGTCACTTCATGAAGCTGTGTCTTTTCCCGGGTGACCATTACCTGATCCTCCACGGTAATCTCCGTGCCTAGTGTGTTGTCTGTGTTCCATTTCTCTGTAAACGTCAGGCCGTACTCAGTCCATCTGTACTTGGTTTCCAGACTGCCCGTCACTTTGGTGGTCTCGGTGTTGGCTGACCCTGAGCTCGTAAATTCCTTTAAAGAAGAGAGTCATAGCCTGCGTGCCAGCCCTTCATTCAGCATCACTCCACCCCTAAACGGACTGACCTTTCCTTTATGCAACAGCTGAGATCCTGAAGGTACAGGTGCAAAAGCTCCTTCTATAATACAATTCGATAAGTATCTAAGGGCTTCCCTGGTGGCTCAGTGGTAAAGAATCCACCTGCCAATACAGGACATGCGGGTTTGATCCCTGGGTTGGTAAGATTCCCTGGAGAAGGAAATGGCAACCCGTTCTGGTATTCTTGCCTGGGAAATCCCATGGACAAAGAAACCTGGTGGACTATAGTCCATGGGATCACAAACAGTCAGACATGACTTAGCAACTAAACAACAACTATTTAAAAATGGACCCTGCTAATTAAATAAATCTTAAGGGGAATTCTATATAGGAGACAGCTTCCTTCCCCCCGTCACTCTTCAGTCTGGACAGGAAGGCATCCCGTCCTCCTTCCATTCAGTCACCAGGTTTATACAGAGAAAAGGTTTTGAGCTAAAGCTGACATTGCTGTAATTCTACTCAATACGTCTTCCTTCCAACGATGACTACATGCACAATCTAAAACAGACTACTAAGATTTTCTTTCTTTTTTAATCATCATGTGGTACAGAACACAGGTCAATTTTCAAATAGATACACAAGGAAAAATAAAACTGAGGCCTGCCTCATACTCCTATGACTATTAACAGCTGCTGAATTGGGGACTTAGTGGCATGGTTCCCCTAAACCACCCATCCCACAGAGGATGCCATGAACGTGACAACCACAAGCTGCCATCATCAGAAGAGTCCCCCTGCTAGCCACCCAGATGGAAGCCATTGGTTATTTACTCATCTATAATAAACAGCCGTACTCCACGCGGGCCAGACGACTTACCAGTCCATTCTCGGATTTTGTTTTCAAATCAAGCTTTATTAAGCCAAATCCTAAAGAGAGAACATGGTCACTGTTAATAGGTTAAGTACTAAATCAAGAGCAGCCTCCCTGCCTCCCTGAGGCAATCTTTAAAATGCCATGAGTGCAGAGGACACCAGACTCCCCTGCTGCCTGCATCGGTGTGTGGAGCCGGGTTGCCATGGACTACGGGCAGACGGAACAGGCGCAGCCCCACCTGCGCTCCCCGTGGAGTCTGAGGAAACATCTGTGACGGTGTGGCAGAAGCCTAAGGACGCGCTAAATTTAGAAGCCGTACTCCACTGTAGCAGCAGCCAGACCTGCTGCCCCCTGGAGAGGAAACAAGAAGGCCCGCTTGCCTGCAGCCATTCGCAAGCCTACCCAAACTGGCTGCAGACCCAAAACAGCTCGACTAGTCCCAGAAGGCTTATCTTCTTCCCCTGACATGAAGGGTCTAAGAGCCACCTGATCCAGGTCTCTCCCACTGTGATGGGTAAAACTCCACACAAGCGAATCCAGGCTCTGAGCGGAAAGGCCACTCCATGCAACACTCACCGTAGCCCTTGGTGAAGACATCCCTGGCCGACTTGCCGAGATCAGCATACGTGGGAGGCACAGCCATCTTCTGCTGTAAGAAAGGACCCACCAGAGTAAACACACTGGAAATTATAGATACGCATTCTCCACCAATAAAGAGCATCAGCCCCAAGTTCCAGGCACCTTATTCCCCAGGGGTGGACAAAGAAGCCTGCGCGGTCTCCTGCTTCTTTTTAGTGGTCAGAGCTCGAAACACTCAGCACGTTTTTATTGACAACAGACCAGTTTGACTTTGGAGACCTCTTCTCTTAGGCTTCCCCAGGACTCTAAGTGCAGGCCCAGAATAGGGTAGGAGTCAGACAATCAATTGTCAAAGACACACTGCCGTGAGCCAGCGACTTTACTGAACAGCAGGACTGCCACTAAAACATATCTTCTTACACAATATTGACTGCTAGAACATCAAACACACTGAATAGAAATCAGAGCTTTTCATGGCATTGTTTTCCATACAGCTCTGATTTCATTCATTCAACACATATTTATGGAGTAGCTACTATTATGTGTCAGAATGAATCCAATTTTTCACAAAACTTACGCATTTTATTGGGATCCACTTTTAGAGTATTGTATTCCTCACAGAGAAAACAGTAACATCTACCCACTTAACTCTTCCCGTGAAAGAAACGCAAATGCATCCCTCCCAAATGTAATTCAAACAAACATCTACTGAGCAACAGTGTGACTTTATTTTTAAAACCAACTATCTAAGTACTACTTGCGATGGATGCCCATCACGATGTCAGTCAACGAGCATTTATTAAACCCCTTGGTGTTCAAGGAAGCCAAGAATTTCTAACAGTCCTTGCCCTAAGGATCCCAGTGCTACCGGGAGCCTCTGTGTTGACACGCTATGTACACAGAATTAAGACCCTAATCTGGACAGCACACACCTTGCACTCTATCCAGGGGGAGAGGGGAACGTGAGAAAGCATTCTCTACCGCATCTTCTCCATCTCCAAAACTGTTAGCCTCAATGAGCCAAAAAATTCAAGCAACCTGAGGATGGCTCCATCCATTTTAAATACAGCATACCTAAATTACCAAACTGCATACACCCCATTTAAAGTGAGATACAAGTGTACCCACATAAAAAAACACCCACAGAGCACGTTCCTGGTTAAGGGGGAACCCAATGAAAAGTGGTCCAAGTGATCTCAGGGGAGCAATCCCACAAGAGGAAGTCGCCTCCTGACCAAAGCCTTAACTTCAGAGGCACTGCAGGGAACCCAGAGAACCAATGAGCATAATGTAGGAAAAAAAAAAAAAAACCTACAATCTTCCACAATTTAAATTATAAAACTGTGGTCCCAGTCCTAGTTCACTTTTTGCAGAGATTTTGCTAGCTCTGTCCCAGATCCTTTCTGGATCAGAGCAGAGAGGAGCAGTCCAGTAAGCTGTTTATGTGCTCCTATTTTTGTTGCTGTTGTTATTTCTCGCACATGATCGGGCTGGAACCATGCGCAACTCAGTCCTCATTAGGATCAGGGCACAAAGAACATGGGGAAGACCCATTTTAGGCTGCTCTGACTGGCTTTTTCACCACTGTGGACTCCCCTCTGCCAACCTGTTCCCTTTCCACCTCAGCTGAGTCCAGTAGGCACACCCAGGGCCAGGACATAGGCCCCAGCCACAGATGGGCCTGGGCCCTTCCCAGGAGAAGCTAGGGAATAACCAGGGATTGAAGGCTAAGGTAACCAAGCCCCAAGGAAATGTGCAAAGGGCCTGGAACATTCTGCACATACACCAGCGCTAACCAGTTACCAGTGGTCAGAGCGCCCGTCTTCAGGGCTGCCCCTTAACCCAGATGGGCCACAAACCCAGCGCCAGCCGGCGACAGGGACAACAGTCCAGTACTAACATCTCCAGGTCAGCAAAGACCCCCTGTACCTCGGGCCTTCCTGAGTGCCTCCCCTGGAGCCGGGACCCACCTCCCCAGGCACTCGCGGCTTTCGCATCTGGACTGGCCCATCCCTCAGGAAGCAGGCAGAACACTCATCATTTAATGCTCCAAAATGCCCTTGCTTATCCCTAATCCCCAAAACTGAAAGGCAAAGCCACCTGTCAAAACACATTCCACCCACAGCAAAGATCACCCTACAGTGGCCACTAAGGAGATTACCATCCAAGGAAAGAGAGGTGAGATGGCAGCAGGAGCTCACATAAGGCCAGGCTCTCCCTGCATTCCCAGCGCAGCAGCTGGCAGGGAAGATGCACAGGAGCCACAGGCCGAGTGGAGCCAAAGCAGCTCCTAGACCTGAGGTAACACCCACCCAGTGGGGCATGACCCTGACTCCCTCTTCGCCCAAGGCCCCGAGGCTGTGCGAGGCTGTGCAGCTGCGGCTCCCCCTTCTGCTTCTCGGCAGTCCTCCTCTCCCACCTCTCCGGTTGCATTTATCTGACAGCTCTGCCTATCTGAGCTCAGCTTTCTTACAACTACAAAAAGCACCCAACACAGTTCCCAGCACCTGCTTCAGAAACAATGTCACTGTACAAATAAGGATGGCCATCCATGCTTTCTCAGGCCAGGACTAGAGGGGGAAAGAACTCAGCGTCCCACTTCCTTAACACCCTGCCTGCCGGGACTTGGAGGCTCAACCCTAGTCCTGGCCCCTCCCGCCCCCTGAATCTGCTCCAAATCACTCCCCATCTGTCCCCGCAGCATCTACCCACCCCTGTGTCTTCCGAAAAGGGAACCACCCTGTGCTGCTGGTGAGAAGGTAAATCGGCGCAGCCACTACAGAATAGAGTATGGAGATTCTTCCAAAACCAAAGACTAGAAATAACGTATGACCCAGCAATTCTACTTCCGGGTATTTATCCGAAGGATAAGAAAACACTAATCCGTGAAGACATATGCTACCCTATGCTCGACTGCACTATTTAAGAGTCCAGAAATGGAAACAACCTAAGAGCCCATCAATAACTGAATGGAGACTGAACCCAGCGCCAGCCGGCGACAGGGACAACAGTCCAGTACTAACATCTCCAGGTCAGCAAAGACCCCTGTACTGGGCCTTCCTGAGTGCCTCCCCTGGAGCCGGGACCCACCTCCCCAGGCACTCGCGGCTTTCGCATCTGGACTGGCCCATCCCTCAGGAAGCAGGCAGAACACTCATCATTTAATGCTCCAAAATGCCCTTGCTTATCCCTAATCCCCAAAACTGAAAGGCAAAGCCACCTGTCAAAACACATTCCACCCACAGCAAAGATCACCCTACAGTGGCCACTAAGGAGATTACCATCCAAGGAAAGAGAGGTGAGATGGCAGCAGGAGCTCACATAAGGCCAGGCTCTCCCTGCATTCCCAGCGCAGCAGCTGGCAGGGAAGATGCACAGGAGCCACAGGCCGAGTGGAGCCAAAGCAGCTCCTAGACCTGAGGTAACACCCACCCAGTGGGGCATGACCCTGACTCCCTCTTCGCCCAAGGCCCCGAGGCTGTGCGAGGCTGTGCAGCTGCGGCTCCCCCTTCTGCTTCTCGGCAGTCCTCCTCTCCCACCTCTCCGGTTGCATTTATCTGACAGCTCTGCCTATCTGAGCTCAGCTTTCTTACAACTACAAAAAGCACCCAACACAGTTCCCAGCACCTGCTTCAGAAACAATGTCACTGTACAAATAAGGATGGCCATCCATGCTTTCTCAGGCCAGGACTAGAGGGGGAAAGAACTCAGCGTCCCACTTCCTTAACACCCTGCCTGCCGGGACTTGGAGGCTCAACCCTAGTCCTGGCCCCTCCCGCCCCCTGAATCTGCTCCAAATCACTCCCCATCTGTCCCCGCAGCATCTACCCACCCCTGTGTCTTCCGAAAAGGGAACCACCCTGTGCTGCTGGTGAGAAGGTAAATCGGCGCAGCCACTACAGAATAGAGTATGGAGATTCTTCCAAAACCAAAGACTAGAAATAACGTATGACCCAGCAATTCTACTTCCGGGTATTTATCCGAAGGATAAGAAAACACTAATCCGTGAAGACATATGCTACCCTATGCTCGTCACTGCACTATTTAAGAGTCCAGAAATGGAAACAACCTAAGAGCCCATCAATAACTGAATGGAGACTGAAGATGCGGCATGTGTGTATATGTGTCTGTGGTGCATACACACACATGACAGAATACTACTCAGCATTTTAAATAAATGATGAAATCTGGCCATTTATAACAACATGGATGGACCCTGAGGGCATCATGCTAAATAAAATAAGTCAGACAGAGAAGACTTATGTAACCTTCATCTTGAGGGGACACGTCCTCTTTGAGTTCCCTGTAATTTCACACATATGTGAATGTAAAAAAAGAAAGACAAAAATAAATGAGTCAAAACAAACACAGAGGGCTTCCCTGGTGGTCCAGTGGGTAAAGAATCCGCCTTGCAGGGCAAGGGGCACCGGTTCAATCCCTGGCCTGGGAAGATCCCACGTGCTGCGGAGCGGCTGGACCAGTTTGTCCAATTACGAGTCAGCACTCTGCAGCGCATGTGCCCAGAGCCAGTGCTCTGCACCGAGAGAGGCCACTGCGATGGGAGGCCCACACAGGCCAGGGAATAACGATGGATGAAAATAAATAAACAAACAAATAAAGCGCCTTCAAAAAAACACAGAGAAACGGAGAACACTGTAGTGGTTGCCAGAGGGAAAAAGTTGGTGGGGTGGGGACTGGGGATCAACTATGTGGTGACAGACAGAAACTAAATTTGGGGGGATGAGTACACTGCAGTGGAAAGAAGAAATATAAGATTGTTCACATGAAACACAGAATGTTAGAAGAAGAAGCTGAGCTCCCAGAGACTGAGCACGAAACAGGGTATCTGACGTGGGCAGCCAGCCCTGGACAGATGGAAATCAGAAGGGGAAGGTAGGACCCCAGGTCTCTACATGGGTGATGGCTTCAAGGCAGAGCCTGGGAGCGTGGTTCCCAAAGATAAGTAGAAAGCGAGGAACGGGCAGGGCCAGGCTGAGCAGATCTGCCTGTAGCCACATTGAGAAGGGCAAATAAGTCACACCAGAAGACAGAAATCACTGGTTCCCCTCCACTGCCTGCCAGCCTACCTACCCATCACTCCTTGGCTGACCTTGAACAGATTATGCAAGTTCCACTCCATCAGAGGAATGAAAATCCAGCCCCGACTGGAAGCTCAGAGGGGAGAGATAGTGTATCGTCCAGCATGGTCTGTGTAACACTTACGTAACCTCCATCTTGGGGGACATTTCCTCCTTGACTCATCAGCTCCATGGCAGTGACGGCTGCTCTGTTCCGAGTGCCCTACCATTCCCCAAAATCCCCACCTGCCCCCAGACCACACTACTGAACTCAAAGCATCCCAGAGTCTGACATACATAAATGTATCCCAAATATGGGAAAGCTATGTGTACAAATATGCCAAGACCTGGCAAATAGTAGGTGTTCAATATAAAGATCTGTTTAATGACTAAATGTGCAGTAAGCATCAAATTAATTCTACAGTATAAAAAAAGGAAACCGTATCCGACAACAGGGACTAAGTAAACGACAATGTAACCAGGAGGCAAGAGCTCCCTCCACAGGGAAGCTGCAGCACCGCCAGGATGGGGGTTCGGTCCCTTGGGTCTCTTGAGTCATGTCTGACTCTGCAACCCCATGGACTGTAGCCCACCAGGCTCCTCTGTCCATGGGATTCTCCAGGCAAGAATACTGGAGTGGGTGGCCAAGCCCTCCTCCAGGGGATTTTCTGCACCCAGGGATCGAACTGGTGTTTCCAGGTGGATTCTTTGCTGCTGAGCCATCCCGCAAGCCCACCGGGGATGGTGGGGAGATTCACAGCTAGCAAGCTCCACCCTCACACAATGGCCTAAGGAATGCTGAAGTCAAGCTGAGAAGACCAACCAAGCACCTTCAGAAGACAGTACTGCCACTTCTAACCTCAGAACCGAGCCTGGACTTTGTTCAAAGGCCCTCAGGGAGCCCCTTTAGACAGACCGACATATCTGTTTGGGGGAAGCTCACTCAACCAACAGATTCGCAAAACTGTAAATGACAATTTCTCCTGCTGGTGAGGAAAATGATCACCCCCATTCTCTCCAAGTAGGAAAAGTACAGTACAGTCCCCGAGGAGCCCACGGCTGGGCAGTGCCTAACTGGACATGCGGTAGGCAACTCAAGTGGCAGTTCTTCTGCTAGCAACGCACTCACCCAAGGCAGACAACGATGCTCACTGTAGGGTTATTTTTAACACAATACCCAGAAGCAATCTAAATATCCACCAAAATAGAAACAAACAAATAAAAATTCTTGTGAACTGAGAAACACTGGGTGGCAGTCAAAAAGAATGAGGTGGTGTGCCGACCCAGGGGTGCCAAAAACAAAAAGAATGAGATGGATTTCTATGTGGTGGCTCAGAAAACTGCCCCAGACCACACTACTGAACTCAAAGCATCCCAGAGTCTGACATACATAAATGTATCCCAAATATGGGAAAGCTATGTGTACAAATATGCCAAGACCTGGCAAATAGTAGGTGTTCAATATAAAGATCTGTTTAATGACTAAATGTGCAGTAAGCATCAAATTAATTCTACAGTATAAAAAAAGGAAACCGTATCCGACAACAGGGACTAAGTAAACGACAATGTAACCAGGAGGCAAGAGCTCCCTCCACAGGGAAGCTGCAGCACCGCCAGGATGGGGGTTCGGTCCCTTGGGTCTCTTGAGTCATGTCTGACTCTGCAACCCCATGGACTGTAGCCCACCAGGCTCCTCTGTCCATGGGATTCTCCAGGCAAGAATACTGGAGTGGGTGGCCAAGCCCTCCTCCAGGGGATTTTCTGCACCCAGGGATCGAACTGGTGTTTCCAGGTGGATTCTTTGCTGCTGAGCCATCCCGCAAGCCCACCGGGGATGGTGGGGAGATTCACAGCTAGCAAGCTCCACCCCTCACACAATGGCCTAAGGAATGCTGAAGTCAAGCTGAGAAGACCAACCAAGCACCTTCAGAAGACAGTACTGCCACTTCTAACCTCAGAACCGAGCCTGGACTTTGTTCAAAGGCCCTCAGGGAGCCCCTTTAGACAGACCGACATATCTGTTTGGGGGAAGCTCACTCAACCAACAGATTCGCAAAACTGTAAATGACAATTTCTCCTGCTGGTGAGGAAAATGATCACCCCCATTCTCTCCAAGTAGGAAAAGTACAGTACAGTCCCCGAGGAGCCCACGGCTGGGCAGTGCCTAACTGGACATGCGGTAGGCAACTCAAGTGGCAGTTCTTCTGCTAGCAACGCACTCACCCAAGGCAGACAACGATGCTCACTGTAGGGTTATTTTTAACACAATACCCAGAAGCAATCTAAATATCCACCAAAATAGAAACAAACAAATAAAAATTCTTGTGAACTGAGAAACACTGGGTGGCAGTCAAAAAGAATGAGGTGGTGTGCCGACCCAGGGGTGCCAAAAACAAAAAGAATGAGATGGATTTCTATGTGGTGGCTCAGAAAACTGCTATCAGGTCAATGAAAAAAGCAAGTCACAGAACATATATAATACCACGTGGTTGAAGGAAAACCTTTTTTTTTTTTTTTTAATTTTTTTCTTTTTGGATGTGGACCATTTTTAATGGTATTTATTGAATTTCATTACAATATTGCTTCCCTTTTATGTTCTGTTGTTTTTTTTTTTCTTTGACTGCAAGACATGGAATCTTAGCTCCCCAACCAGGAATTGAACGAGACCCTGTCATGGGAAGGCGAAGTCTTCATCACTGAACCAGCAGGGAAGTCCCGAAGAAAAACCTTTTTACATATGCATCTTTCTGTGGTGCACATTTGTGAATGGACAGGAAAGCATGTGCAAGGGAAGGATCGGAGCTAACCTGTAAAGTGTGGCTGCCTTGGAGATGCTTCTAGAAAGGAAAGGGGGTTTAGGAAAGGAGTAAATGTAAAACTGGATTTTCAGTTTTGATTCTACTTAATCATTTAAGTTGCTTGTGCACTTGGTCATTTTTTTTTCTAAGCAAAGGACAGAAGATATGTCTGAAATTAAATCATGCTGCATTCACGATGCAACAAGTCACACTGCAAAAGGCTGCTGCAGCAGACGTACCAGAAAGAAAAGCTAGCTCAGTGGCCATACTGGTTCCAAGAACAGATTTAAACCACACTAAAGTGGCAGGGCTACCAGGTAAGGCGTGGAGGGGGCACATTCGACCCTCGGTGACCAGCTGTAGCTCTGGACTCCCCGCCCAGAAGACGGGAGCAGGACAGAGCTCCCTAGCTTCAGTGTGCATGAGTCACCTGAGGCAAGACTCAAAAGCCTCCTTCCTCCCTCTCTGCCTTTCACGGCCTCTCACACAGGCAGAGCAGCCCTCAGATGCTGCTGAGAAGAGTGGGCCGCTCCCTGCACCAAGCACCCACCAGAATCCCCACTCTGAAGTATGCTGTTTATCCACAGAAGCTCCCCTAGAAGGATCCAGGCAGCAGAGCCTTGAGGCTCTCAGAGCCAACAACCTCTGCAGTGGCTGAGACAGACAACAGGGTGGCCATGGGTCCAAAGGGCTCAGTCAGGAACAGCTGGGAGGAAGTCTTCAGAATCCAGCTAACAGCCCGTGAGTCAAGAAACAAGATTTTCAATGACAAGGCTATAAGAGGACTAGGACCGAAATACCAGGAGCCACCCTGCCACGGAATTTCTCCACCCCTCTGAGTACCCAGGTAGAATGGCACAGTGACTAATGGAAGGGGCTATAAGCCTGCCAGAGGTTCTAACTGTGTGTACCTTTGGACAAGCCTCTTGTACTCCTAGGGTCTCATTTTCTCATCTATAAAATGGGGCTAACAGTAGTGCCTTTCGACTGCCATTGTCGCAAGGGTTAAGGTAAACAGAGCATGTAGAAGTGCCTGACGCACAGTGAGTACTCAATAAACAGTAGTGTAACCACAACCCCTGATTCTGGATGTTCTTGATTGGCCCCCCAGAGCCACCTTCCTCCTCCATCCTGCTCTGTGCCCTAGAACTGATCACAGGAACTGCTATCAGTGGGCTGTGGGCTAGGCTCAGCCAAGAGCGGGTACCCGCAGAAGATGGGAGAGTGGAGTTGGGGTATTCATGCCCCCGGGGTCCCTCCCTGTTGGACCTCACGGAAGCAGTGAGTTTCCTCTACTCAAGGCCACACTTCCTGCCAAAGGGCCCCTCCTGGATCTAAAGGACCCAGAGGTCCACACCCCTTATCAGGTCCCCCACACTCTGCCCACACCTTTGCAAACAATCCCTTGATCATGCTCTCTTTAATTATCCCATGGGATTACATCTGATTCCTGCAAGGTCCCTAACCAACACACAATCATCACCATCAGCATCACCATCAAGAGATCCCCCTAGGGAGAACTGTAGGAAAGCCTATGGCTCTATTTCTTTTTCTTTCTTTGACTGCACTGGGTCTTGGTCGTGGCACTCAGGATCTTTGATCTTCGTTGTGGCATGGGCGATCTTTAGTTGTAGCATGTGGGATCTAGTTCCCTGACCAGGGATCAAACCCAGGTCCCCTACTCTGGAAATACAAAGCCTTAGCCTCTGGACCACCAGGGAGGTCCCACTCTGCTATTTCTAACACCAATCGAAGCAATCTGTCTGGGCAAAATGGGGCCAGCCTATAAGAGGAGCGTCAGCCGAGCCGGGGATTAGAGCAAACAAGCGGACCAGGAAAACCAACTTCCCCAGCAGGAGGCCAGGACTGCTCTGAAAGCCAACCCATGAGGCCAACACCATCAGGAGTCTCCCCACACCTTCTCACCAGAAGAGGCGGTCCAGGAGAATGGCTTTGATAGAATCTCCAGGACGCTGGCAATGCAATGCCCGGGCTCAGGGAGGTGGTTCTCTCAGCGCAGCTGTCCCTCCTCCCCTCAGGAGTGTCTCACACAGGGCAGCCGGGCTTTCCAGGCGCTGCTATTTTAAAATACCCTGGGAGCTGGGCCACCACCAGCACAGCCTTCCACAAGCCTCAAGAGAATGTAGCTGACTTGGGGACACCCTGCCCGCCCTCCCACCCACCCACCAAGAGCAGAAGACCTGGACTGGCATGCAGCATGCCAAGATCTGGGTCCCAGGCACACCCGGGGCTCCTGCCTAAGCAGGAGCCTTGCACCCTGGCTTGCCCCAGTGAGGGTAAAACAGACAGTGCTTTAGACTGGGGAGTCCAGCAAACCTGAGTTCCAATCCTACTCCACCGCTACTCCCTCATTCTGAGATCTTGGGCAAGTCACAACTATCTGGCCCTCGTTTTTCTTCAGTTCCAGTACAGGGAAAGAGGACTTGACTCAGCGTCATTCTCAGGATTGACTGAGACTGCTGGTATAAAGTACAGTACAAAGTATAAAGTAGCGACTTAGCAACCAAACAACCAAGTGGCAACACAGTAGCTGGTACCCAGAAAATATGGAACAAACACAGGCAGTATTTATTAAAGGTTGTCACTATATGTATTTCTTATCATAATTACAGCTGCTGTGCAGATTGACAAAAGGTCACTCTAAATCACAGGGTTCAATCCTCCCCAGCCATAATAAGGTATTGTTGAGCTGAATATTGTCCAGCCAGGTCCTGGAAGAATGCCTCCCTCCTCATCCCAAGGAAAACTGACACTTCTCCTGATAAACACCTGTGCCACTGCCCTTGCAATAAACAGGGTGACTCCACTGACCGCTAGCCTACACCCAGCCGTGCACACCCTCACCCCAATCAGTCTAAAGCCTAACACGTCCCCTGTGAACAGCAAGGTCTACCTTTCAAAAGGCACACAAATCTCTTCGCTCCTCACAGGGGCCCCTTGGAGTGGCAAATGCAGTGTGAAAGCTCCAGCACTGGAGGTGGCCAGACCAGGTCCTGAATCCCAACACGACGCCTGCTGAGCTGTGTGACCTTGGCCATGGTTACCTCATAACGTTGAGCTCAAGCCTTCTGAGCCACGAAATGGAAACAATGGTACCCCTATCCCAGGGCTTGGAGGAGAGTGGATTCAACCTCACTGTTCTCGTGTCAGCCAGTCAGGAGGGTCCTGAGCAGGCCAATAAAGAATGACTGTAAAGATGACCGTCGCACTCTCACAATAGAGAAACTGAGGAATGAGCAAGTAACTCGGCCTGTCTGAGACCCTACGACTCGCATCAGAGCTGTGGTGCATGAGCTCAGTCTGCTCCCCAGGACTCTTTCCAGCAGAGTTCTGGGTAAAGGGCTAAGATTCCCACTCCCCCTCACCACTACAAGAGCAAGTCATGAACTGGAGGACTGTGCCCAAGCTCAACTGAGAAACCCGCTGGTCATCTTTCCTCACTGGTGACCACAGGAGAACCAAAGCCCTGAGGGGCTTGCCTGCAGGCTTGAGCTGGCTCTCAGCCACATGGGCCTCTCTCTTAACAAAGATGTCACTCCTTGAGAAATCCCCATTGAGGACAACGTGGACTTTGGAAGCATCTTACCAGTAAAAGTAGGTCCCCCATGACCACGAGCTAGGAGGTCCACATCTCCCTAGTGTCCAGCAGGACCAAAGGCCCACAGATAACCCCTCACTTTTGGTCTTCCCCAGAGGCCCTCTGTTTACCTACAAGCAGCCCATGTCTACAGAACAGCAGAAATAAACTACTCAACTGAGAACAGCCTCCAACCCCAGGGTCAAGCACTTTATTCAAGACAACTCCAGTGCCTCCTCCTCATCCCAAGGAAAACTGACTCTCCTGATAAACACCTGTGCCACTGCCCTTGCAATAAACAGGGTGACTCCACTGACCGCTAGCCTACACCCAGCCGTGCACACCCTCACCCCAATCAGTCTAAAGCCTAACACGTCCCCTGTGAACAGCAAGGTCTACCTTTCAAAAGGCACACAAATCTCTTCGCTCCTCACAGGGGCCCCTTGGAGTGGCAAATGCAGTGTGAAAGCTCCAGCACTGGAGGTGGCCAGACCAGGTCCTGAATCCCAACACGACGCCTGCTGAGCTGTGTGACCTTGGCCATGGTTACCTCATAACGTTGAGCTCAAGCCTTCTGAGCCACGAAATGGAAACAATGGTACCCCTATCCCAGGGCTTGGAGGAGAGTGGATTCAACCTCACTGTTCTCGTGTCAGCCAGTCAGGAGGGTCCTGAGCAGGCCAATAAAGAATGACTGTAAAGATGACCGTCGCACTCTCACAATAGAGAAACTGAGGAATGAGCAAGTAACTCGGCCTGTCTGAGACCCTACGACTCGCATCAGAGCTGTGGTGCATGAGCTCAGTCTGCTCCCCAGGACTCTTTCCAGCAGAGTTCTGGGTAAAGGGCTAAGATTCCCACTCCCCCTCACCACTACAAGAGCAAGTCATGAACTGGAGGACTGTGCCCAAGCTCAACTGAGAAACCCGCTGGTCATCTTTCCTCACTGGTGACCACAGGAGAACCAAAGCCCTGAGGGGCTTGCCTGCAGGCTTGAGCTGGCTCTCAGCCACATGGGCCTCTCTCTTAACAAAGATGTCACTCCTTGAGAAATCCCCATTGAGGACAACGTGGACTTTGGAAGCATCTTACCAGTAAAAGTAGGTCCCCCATGACCACGAGCTAGGAGGTCCACATCTCCCTAGTGTCCAGCAGGACCAAAGGCCCACAGATAACCCCTCACTTTTGGTCTTCCCCAGAGGCCCTCTGTTTACCTACAAGCAGCCCATGTCTACAGAACAGCAGAAATAAACTATTCAACTGAGAACAGCCTCCAACCCCAGGGTCAAGCACTTTATTCAAGACAACTCCAGTAGAAGCCACTGACCGACTCACCATCAGAGAGGGAGGAGGCCCCAGGCCCATGGGCTTTAGGAGAACCCTCTTCCCCAATACACCACCGCCTACCCACCCCACCCCCCGCCACCTACAGCCAGAAACATGGTCCAACCAGCTTCCCAAAGGACTCAGAAAAGTCACAGAATGAGGACAACATGTTTAAAGCAAATTAGTAAACAGTTTTGCCTCTCACAGCTCTAGGGCTATACACACCGCTGTAGCTCTTTAATTATCTGTGACTCTGTTCAGCAAGGCTATTTTCTGGAAGCGAATGAGATGTGTCTCTCAAAGAGGATGTCCGAACTCAGAGACCTCGGTCTGGAAGGACTCTGGTCTGGGTCTGCAGCCGTTCAATAACCCCACGAGTGCTGATACTTAAGGAGTACCTACTATTAAGCCACATGCTGGAATGAAAAAAAAAAAGAAAAAAGCTATCCTTCTGTCAAAAAGGGTGAGTCTACCCTGGATAAAAAGTAAAAGGACCTTCACCCCCACAGACCCTTCCAAAGTACCTACGATTGCCAAGTGGCACCACCCCAGGCACTGAAAACAAAGCTGTATCAGGCTTAAGCTTGACCCTGTAGGAACTCAGTCCAGAGCTGGGATGGAAAGAAGGCAGACCCTGGGCAATGTGCCCTGGCCTGGCCAGCAGCATATTAGGCAAAGGAGGAGCTCATTTCCCTATTTCCCCGGGAGAGGGGAGGCCTCAGGTGGAACAAGCTTAGGCTTAGCCCAAGTCTGCACCCACATTCAACTTCCTGCCCCAGCCTGACCCTGGCTGTCTGTAAATGTACAGGCTTTTCAGTGAATTATTCTGAAAGTGACTCAATGCCTGGTACACAAATGGGCAATAATAACGCTTACAGTAACAGGGTTTGGGCTTCCCTTGTGGCTCAGTGAATAAGAACTCATCTGCCAATGCAGGAGACACAGGTTCGATCCCTGATCCGGGAAGATACCACATACAGCAGAGCAGCTAAACCCAAACATCAATGAAGACAGCCAAAAATAAATTAAAGTTTTTTTAAAAAAATAATAACAGGGGTTACCTTTACCGAACCCTTTCCAGAGCACCACATGGCACAAAATAGTCTGCAGGGGTTATGCTAGATACCCCCAAAAACCCTCAAGAGGAAGTGCCAAGGTTCCTTTCAAGGCCTTCTGGATAACAAGCACTGTTCTGCACATTTGAAGTTATTCAACTCATTTTATTCTTCCCAAACACCCAACGAAGAGGACGTATGATCACTCCATTCTACAGATGAAAAAAACTGAGGTTTCGCTTCTTCCCGATCGTGTGACCTTGGACCAGTAACTAATGCTATGGGCGGACCTCAAATCCAAAGGGCTCGGATCCAGTTTCCTGAATGCACCGCTACATTTGGTGAATGAATGAGCGACCAAATCAAGCAGAATCCCTCCCGAGGCCAAGGAGGCCCACGCTCCCCCGGACCTCCTTCCCTAAGCCTAACCTTCTGCCCAGGCCCCAGCTCCGGCCCTGGCCGCTGCGGCCTAAGTCCATCGTCAGCCTCCCGTTCTGCCCGGAAGGCGCTGGCACCCCCCGATAAAAAGTAAAAGGACCTTCACCCCCACAGACCCTTCCAAAGTACCTACGATTGCCAAGTGGCACCACCCCAGGCACTGAAAACAAAGCTGTATCAGGCTTAAGCTTGACCCTGTAGGAACTCAGTCCAGAGCTGGGATGGAAAGAAGGCAGACCCTGGGCAATGTGCCCTGGCCTGGCCAGCAGCATATTAGGCAAAGGAGGAGCTCATTTCCCTATTTCCCCGGGAGAGGGGAGGCCTCAGGTGGAACAAGCTTAGGCTTAGCCCAAGTCTGCACCCACATTCAACTTCCTGCCCCAGCCTGACCCTGGCTGTCTGTAAATGTACAGGCTTTTCAGTGAATTATTCTGAAAGTGACTCAATGCCTGGTACACAAATGGGCAATAATAACGCTTACAGTAACAGGGTTTGGGCTTCCCTTGTGGCTCAGTGAATAAGAACTCATCTGCCAATGCAGGAGACACAGGTTCGATCCCTGATCCGGGAAGATACCACATACAGCAGAGCAGCTAAACCCAAACATCAATGAAGACAGCCAAAAATAAATTAAAGTTTTTTTAAAAAAATAATAACAGGGGTTACCTTTACCGAACCCTTTCCAGAGCACCACATGGCACAAAATAGTCTGCAGGGGTTATGCTAGATACCCCCAAAAACCCTCAAGAGGAAGTGCCAAGGTTCCTTTCAAGGCCTTCTGGATAACAAGCACTGTTCTGCACATTTGAAGTTATTCAACTCATTTTATTCTTCCCAAACACCCAACGAAGAGGACGTATGATCACTCCATTCTACAGATGAAAAAAACTGAGGTTTCGCTTCTTCCCGATCGTGTGACCTTGGACCAGTAACTAATGCTATGGGCGGACCTCAAATCCAAAGGGCTCGGATCCAGTTTCCTGAATGCACCGCTACATTTGGTGAATGAATGAGCGACCAAATCAAGCAGAATCCCTCCCGAGGCCAAGGAGGCCACATCGCTCCCCGCGGGACCTCCTTCCCTAAGCCTAACCTTCTGCCCAGGCCCCAGCTCCGGCCCTGGCCGCTGCGGCCTAAGTCCATCGTCAGCCTCCCGTTCTGCCCGGAAGGCGCTGGCACGCGCGGACAGTGTCGGGGGCCAGCTTCTCCGGACATGGACCCGACAGCGTGTGCAGGGCTGGGCCACGGGGCCACGGTCGACGCAGGAGCCTATCCCAGAGGCGACCGTGTGGCCCGCACAGGTCCGCGAGCCTGGCTCCGCGAGCGTAGGTGGCGGGCCGGTCCCTGCCCGACCCGCGCGGGCGGGATCGAGGGCCAGAGGGCGCCTCCGAGGAAGGTCACCTAGACCCGCGACCGGCCCGGCCTCCACGCGGTGGCCCAAGCCCTTCCGCCCGTAGGGCCCCGCGGGCTCCGGTCCCCAGCCGCAGGCGCCTCCGGATGCCCGGCCCCCCGCTCCCGCCCCCGGGCCTGCTCGCCGCCCGCTCGCCCCGCGCGGCCTGCGCTGCCGGCCGCTGCCCAGCCAGGCCCGCGAGGGCCGCTCCCGCTCCCCGCCCCGGCCGGGCCCCGGGCCCTCGCCCGCTCCGCGCCCCAGCCCCTTCCCCAGCGCCCCGCGGGCAGGCCGGCGACCAAGGGCGCGGGCAGAGCCAGGGCCCCTCTCCGCGACGCCTACCTCCGGAGCGGCGGCAGCAGACTCCGCGGCGGCTACGGCGGGGGCTGCGGCGTGCAGAGCGGAGCGAGCGGCGGGGCCAGGGCGGGGCGGCACGGACGGCGGCGGCGCAGACCCGCCCCGACCCAGCGCGCCCGGCCCGCGAGCTCCGCCCCCTGGGCCCTGCGGGACACCGCCCGGGTCCGGCCCGAGTCCGCTTCCAGCTCCTGAGCCGCTCGCGGACCTTCCGAGGCCCCCGCACCCGCTGCGGCTGCGTGTGCCCCAGGGCGTGTGCAGGAACGCGTGACTGCCTGCGTGCGCCCGGGCACGGGGCGGCGGGGCGGACGTGCGCAAGGCTGTGTGCGTGCGCAGGGACACGCGGGTCGCCGCCTGCTCCGGCCCTCCTTGCTGGAAATCCCGCGCGGTTGAACCCTTCGGGGAGGGGTCTTCCGGTTGGCTAAGCCATGGCCGGGGTCCCGCACGCTAACAGACGACACGCGGGGTCCTGGGCCTCCTGCTCGGCTTCAAGGCTGGGAGACAACACTCCTCCCCCGGGATTTGATGTGGCGGGTGGCGACCTGGGTGGACGAGGTGACCCCCCAGGTCCCCAGAGCAGAGCCCGAGAGGGCTTTTAAAAAGGACTCCGAGCCCCCGAGGACAGTCACAGCCCGGGCTAGGGGAACAGGGGAAGGGGCGCCAGAGACGGCGCGATACAAAGTAGCGCCCACAAAAGCCTTTCCTCCCGCCTCGCTCTCAGCCCCCGGACACAATGTTTCCGGCACCTCCGACTCACTCTCCCTCTCGCCTCTCCAGGCTCGCAGATCCTGGCAGAAAACCCCGTGCGCCTTGTGTGCACTCAAAATGGGCAGACAGCTTGAACTGCTCGCATTTGAGAAGCGAAAACGTAAATCTCGTTTTGCAAGAATGTCCGCTGCTGAGTCCTACGGCGCGCGGGCCAGCTGAGGGGTCCTCAGGGAACCCTTGTCCAGACTGGGCCTGAGTTTAAAGCGTGTCTCCCTGATAGGCCTAAGAGATCCACCCCTACTGGAATTAATGAATTCCCAGCTGGTTGAAGATTCTCCACATCCTTTGTTTTCAGCCAACAAACCTCTCCTCTCCAAGACTTGAGGAGTTCAGAGTCCCCTTGGAGGAGGCCCCGGTCTATAGAATCAGGACACTCGCTCACAAAGCAGCTCTGGCACAGATTCAAGGAGTAGGCAACTGGGGCGCGCGAAGAGGCAATCAGGTCAGGCTGCTGGAGAGAGGCGGCAGCTTCAGTGAGGAAAGTGGCAAGTGGTGAGCCTGCGCCCTGTTAAGAAAGAAGGGAGGGCTTCCCTGGTAGCTCAGTGATGAAGAATCTGCCTGCCAATGCCGGAGACGCGGGTTGGATCCCTGATCCGGGAAGATCCCGTATGCTGCGAAGCAACTGGGCCTGTGGGCCACAGCTACTGAGCCCACGTACTGCAACTACTGAAGCCCGTGAACCCTAGGGCCCGAGTTCCACAACAAGAGAAGTTACCAGAATAAGAAGCCTGCTCAAGGACGTTTAAAATTCCGGTTGGCTAAGCCATGGCCGGGGTCCCGCACGCTAACAGACGACACGCGGGGTCCTGGGCCTCCTGCTCGGCTTCAAGGCTGGGAGACAACACTCCTCCCGTGATGTGATGTGGCGGGTGGCGACCTGGGTGGACGAGGTGACCCCCCAGGTCCCCAGAGCAGAGCCCGAGAGGGCTTTTAAAAAGGACTCCGAGCCCCCGAGGACAGTCACAGCCCGGGCTAGGGGAACAGGGGAAGGGGCGCCAGAGACGGCGCGATACAAAGTAGCGCCCACAAAAGCCTTTCCTCCCGCCTCGCTCTCAGCCCCCGGACACAATGTTTCCGGCACCTCCGACTCACTCTCCCTCTCGCCTCTCCAGGCTCGCAGATCCTGGCAGAAAACCCCGTGCGCCTTGTGTGCACTCAAAATGGGCAGACAGCTTGAACTGCTCGCATTTGAGAAGCGAAAACGTAAATCTCGTTTTGCAAGAATGTCCGCTGCTGAGTCCTACGGCGCGCGGGCCAGCTGAGGGGTCCTCAGGGAACCCTTGTCCAGACTGGGCCTGAGTTTAAAGCGTGTCTCCCTGATAGGCCTAAGAGATCCACCCCTACTGGAATTAATGAATTCCCAGCTGGTTGAAGATTCTCCACATCCTTTGTTTTCAGCCAACAAACCTCTCCTCTCCAAGACTTGAGGAGTTCAGAGTCCCCTTGGAGGAGGCCCCGGTCTATAGAATCAGGACACTCGCTCACAAAGCAGCTCTGGCACAGATTCAAGGAGTAGGCAACTGGGGCGCGCGAAGAGGCAATCAGGTCAGGCTGCTGGAGAGAGGCGGCAGCTTCAGTGAGGAAAGTGGCAAGTGGTGAGCCTGCGCCCTGTTAAGAAAGAAGGGAGGGCTTCCCTGGTAGCTCAGTGATGAAGAATCTGCCTGCCAATGCCGGAGACGCGGGTTGGATCCCTGATCCGGGAAGATCCCGTATGCTGCGAAGCAACTGGGCCTGTGGGCCACAGCTACTGAGCCCACGTACTGCAACTACTGAAGCCCGTGAACCCTAGGGCCCGAGTTCCACAACAAGAGAAGTTACCGCAATAAGAAGCCTGCTCAAGGACGTTTAAAAATTCCAATAGAAAACACTAGAAGGGGCTTCCCTGGTGGTCCAGTGGGTAAGGACACCGCCTTGCAGTGCAGGGGACGCCGGTTCGATCCCTGGCCTGGGAAGATTCCATGTGCCGCGGAGCAGCTGGACCGATGCGTCCAATTACCGAGCCGGAGCTCTGGAGCGCATGCGCCCAGAGCCAGTGCTCTGCGACAACAGAGGCCACCGCGATGGGAGGCCCACACGGGCAAAAGAACAAAGATGAATGAAAATGGACAAATGAAAGACCAATAGAAGTGGCCCGCCTGCTCCCCTCCCCCCCACCCCTCCCCCACCAAAATAAATAAATAAATAAATCTTTAAAAAAAAAGAAAAGAAAACACTAGAAGGAAAATCTATAGAATCACTAGTGACTAACTACTGGGAACCTATTTTCTCAATCTTCCTGTACATTGTGTTCTTTGTATTCTCAAGATGATATTATATTATGTATTTGAATTTCTGAAAAACTGAAAATGAAGTTTAAGATAAGTATATAAAGCATATGTATGCTGTACTGCTGCATTGATGGTAATTAAAAGTATGGAAAAAGCAAAAAAAAAAAAGTCTTCTCACGTCAGCTAGAGAGTAGCCCCCACTCTCTGCAACTAGAGAAGAGCCTGCAGCAGCAGTGAAAATCCAGAATAGCCAGAAATTAATTAGTAATGAATTAATTTTTTTTAAAAAAAGGAGTGTAGGCAGAGGTGCCTGGGCAGGAGAAATAACAGAGTGCCCTGCCCTGTAGGGGCTCAGGTCTTTCTGAAAATGTGAGAAGGAGTTCCTGGAGCCCATGAGGCCCTGGAGAGTAGAAGACTGATGGTAGAACTCTCCCCAAGCCCATGACTGACTGGGCACTGGGGGCTCTGCAACCTGGCCTTCCCCACCCCTACAGCCCACTCCTGGAAGAGGGTCAGGCAGGGAAAGCCACTGAGCCACCCACCAGTGCAGTGAGGCAGAATTTGAGAGCACAGGACCCCAGAGAGGTAGGCAGAAACCTCACCTGAGCTAGGAGCAGGTGCCTGTCTAGGGTCAGTAAAGCCCAGGTTGACATTTGGACCAAGTGTCCAAGGTGTGCCCTCCCCTCCAGCAGCGCCCTATTAATCCACCTTTCACGACCTCCAGTCTGGGGAGAGTGCCCCATGCTTCTGGGGCTCCCCTAGGTATTATCTTCAGTTTAATCACCTCAGTGAGGTCACACTGGCTATGTGACCCTGAGCAAGAGGTCTAACTTCTCCGTTTCAACTTCAGAGGATCGTTGTGAGTTTAAAATGGGAGACATACAAGTAGGCACTCAGAAAACAGTGAAGAAATCAGGTTGGTCACAGAAGCTATGAGGTCCAAGTGTTGACCACTCCCCCGCAGTTCTGAGAAAAGAGCTGAGTAAAGACCGCCTGTCCTACCAGGCTTACCACACCGTCAAGAGCCATACCACCGGCCCACCTCCACTCCTGCCACAGCTGATTGGATAGGGGTGGGCACCTGACCCCATAGCAGCCAATCGGGTCCTCTCTTACAAACTAAGCCATCCAAGTCACGTCTAAAAGTTTTCCTTTGGAGAATGACCCTTCTCTTCCTCCTCTCAGTTGTGGTTTTTCAGTCACTAAGTCATGCCTGACTCTTTGCAACCCCATGACTGCAGTACGCCAGGTTCCTCTGTCCTCCAATATCTCCTAGAGTTTGCTTAGATTAACATCCATTGAGTTGGTGATGCCATCCAACCATCATCCTTTGTTGCTCCCTTCTTCTCCTGCCCCGAGTCTTTCCCAGCTGATATCAGGGTCTTTTTCAATGAGCCAGCTCTTTGGATCAAGTAGCCAAAGTATTGGAGCTTCAGCTTCAACATCAAGGTTGCTTTCCTTTAGGATTATCCAGTTTGATCTCCTTGCTGTCTAAGGCACTCTCAAGAGTCTTCCCCAACACTACAGTTCAAAGGCATTCATTCTTTGGTGCTCAGCCTTCTTTATGATCCAACTGTCACATCCATACATGACTACTGGAAAAAAAACAGAGCTTTGACTATAATGGCCTTTTGGTGGCAAAGTGATGTCTCTACTTTTTAATAGCACTAAACAACAACAATAGAGTGAGAGAAGGTGATATAACAATAATAAGCAGAGATCCGAGAGAAAGAGAAGCCAGAAGATGCTACAGGGCTGGCTTTGAAGATCGAAGAACAGGTCATGTGCCATATGTTGCAGGCAGCCTATCCTGAAAGGACAAGGAAATGGATTCTCCTCCTAGAACCTCTAGAAGGAACCACCCTGCTGATATCTTAACTTTAGGCCAGGGAAACTGATTTTGGACTTCTGACCTCTAAAAAATGTAAAATAATCAATCTCAAGTGTTTTAAGCCACTAAACCAGTGGCAGATTGTTTTGAGGTCAATAGGAGACTAATACATGAACCTCTGGAAGACACTATTTTTTTTTAAGTTAGAAAACATTTTTATATATCAAAATAAGCATTTGAATTTAAAAGGTTGAAATTTTGGCAAATTAATGCACAAAGTGAAAGACACAAAAACTAGGATAAAATTGAAATCCCAATGCATAGGATGAAACATAGGATGACCGAGTGAAAAGAAATCTCCTCAAAACTGTAACATACTAAAAAGATAAAAGAGAAGAAGGGAGGGAATGAACAAGAACAGAGAGTTCCATGGAAGTCTGTGATTAGGACTTGGTACTTTCCCTCTCGTGGCCCTGGGTTCAATCCTGGTTAGTGAACTAAGATCCTACAAACTGCAAGGCATGTCCAAAAAAAAAAGGCAAACAAACCAAAAAACCCCAAATGGAACAAAACCCAGTAACAACTAGAAGCAGCTAAAGAACAAAATCTGAAGAAAGTTCTTTTGGAAAGGGGAGGGGATGCTTTCTTGGCTCCTAAGGGAGGGAAAGAGTCAGACAGCAGAGAGGCTCTGGAAGTTTCTCCTACATAGGCTCATTTCCCTGGGGGCACGTTGAGCCCCTGGGAGGAGGTACAGCCTCCTCTGGAAGACACTATTAAAATGATAATTAAAAATGATTTGCTGGAATGCTGCCTTAGCTCAGGCCGCTATATGTAACAGAAGAATCCAACTGTCACATCCATACATGACTACTGGAAAAAACTTTGATAATGGCCTTTTGGTGGCAAAGTGATGTCTCTACTTTTTAATAGCACTAAACAACAACAATAGAGTGAGAGAAGGTGATATAACAATAATAAGCAGAGATCCGAGAGAAAGAGAAGCCAGAAGATGCTACAGGGCTGGCTTTGAAGATCGAAGAACAGGTCATGTGCCATATGTTGCAGGCAGCCTATCCTGAAAGGACAAGGAAATGGATTCTCCTCCTAGAACCTCTAGAAGGAACCACCCTGCTGATATCTTAACTTTAGGCCAGGGAAACTGATTTTGGACTTCTGACCTCTAAAAAATGTAAAATAATCAATCTCAAGTGTTTTAAGCCACTAAACCAGTGGCAGATTGTTTTGAGGTCAATAGGAGACTAATACATGAACCTCTGGAAGACACTATTTTTTTTTAAGTTAGAAAACATTTTTATATATCAAAATAAGCATTTGAATTTAAAAGGTTGAAATTTTGGCAAATTAATGCACAAAGTGAAAGACACAAAAACTAGGATAAAATTGAAATCCCAATGCATAGGATGAAACATAGGATGACCGAGTGAAAAGAAATCTCCTCAAAACTGTAACATACTAAAAAGATAAAAGAGAAGAAGGGAGGGAATGAACAAGAACAGAGAGTTCCATGGAAGTCTGTGATTAGGACTTGGTACTTTCCCTCTCGTGGCCCTGGGTTCAATCCTGGTTAGTGAACTAAGATCCTACAAACTGCAAGGCATGTCCAAAAAAAAAAGGCAAACAAACCAAAAAACCCCAAATGGAACAAAACCCAGTAACAACTAGAAGCAGCTAAAGAACAAAATCTGAAGAAAGTTCTTTTGGAAAGGGGAGGGGATGCTTTCTTGGCTCCTAAGGGAGGGAAAGAGTCAGACAGCAGAGAGGCTCTGGAAGTTTCTCCTACATAGGCTCATTTCCCTGGGGGCACGTTGAGCCCCTGGGAGGAGGTACAGCCTCCTCTGGAAGACACTATTAAAATGATAATTAAAAATGATTTGCTGGAATGCTGCCTTAGCTCAGGCCGCTATATGTAACAGAAGACGGGGTGGCTTAAACAAGAGTCATTTACTCCTCAGAGCACCAGAGCCTGAAAGTCTGAGATGGAGGCATCAGCCTGATGAGGCTCTTGCTGAGAGCCCTCTGCCTGGTTTCACCCCTACACGGTCTTCTTGGCGTGTGCAGGCAGAGAGACCCCGTGTCTCCTCTGCATTTTACTAAGGGCATGAGTCCCATTGCGAGCACCAACCATGATCTGATCTAACACTGATTACCTCTCCATGGCCACACCTCCTAAGACCTTCCAGTGGGTGGTTAGGATTTCAACAACAGAACTGGGGGCTGGGAAAGACACGAACATGCAGCCCGTAATAAATGGCAGGGTTCCAAGTGGCTTTTCTATCTTACATTCTTACTTTCCAACATTTAAATAACATGGTAAACATATGCAAATCAGACATAGAAACCAAACCACGGAAAGAGGCAGGGACTCCTGCTATCTAAAAGCAGCTGTGGTTTGGAGCACAGAGCTTCTTATCATCGTGTGGCCGACCCAGGCCTCAATCCCGCCCAGCGCTGCTACTTATCAGGTTCCCTAGGAGGGGCACCACGAGTGTGCCTGTGCACTGGGTATGGCTTGCGAGGGCAGCGAGCCTGGTAAGTAGGACTGACACGGCTACAATCCGACCAGAGACCCGCTGAACTAAGAGAAGGGAGAATTTCTCCTTTGCTCTCTGTGTACTGGCTCCTGAGAGACATGAAGAAAACCAGGGGGAAACTCCACCAGGGCCCTCTTT
This sequence comes from Tragulus kanchil, assembly GCA_022376925.1. Classification (NCBI taxonomy): domain Eukaryota; kingdom Metazoa; phylum Chordata; class Mammalia; order Artiodactyla; family Tragulidae; genus Tragulus; species Tragulus kanchil. Next base: position 45,192,705 of record JAIOJX010000029.1, on the reverse strand, counting down.
TATTGCAAGGGATAGGGAACCCCGTTTCCAGATGCCACCAGGGAGCAGACACAGCTGCTTTTCCCTGAAGGCACAGATGGAGCTGCCTCTTCCCCAAGACTCGCATTCATTGAATGAGCTTCTGGGGTTTCATGAAGAATTTCCCTTTTATCTTTTTAAGAGAAAGTGTCAGCAACTTCAACCAAGAGTTTCTTTTCTTTTCTTTTTTTTTTAATGTATTTATTTATTTTTGGTTGCCTTGGGTTTTCACTGCTACGTGTGGGCTTTCTCTAGTTGTGATGCATGGGCTCCTCATTGCAGTCGCTTCTCTTGTCACGGAGCATGGGCTCTAGGGCGTGAGGGCTCAGTAGTTGCATCACACGGGCTTTGTTGCCCTATGGCATGTGGAGTCATCCCAGACTGGGGCTCGAACCCATGTTCCCTGCATTAACAGGTGGATTCTTATCCACTGTCCCACCAGGAAAGTCCTCCAATTTCTACATCCACAGATTCTGCAAATGGGCAGAATTGGCTCCTTTTTGTTTTATTATGTAAACTGTGAGTGAGGTCAAATGGGATGAAAATGGTGGTTTTGTATCTGCCACCAACCTGGTAGGACTGGCCAGGGGCGCTGGGTTCCAGGCACTGTGTGTCCAGGCCCGCCATGTAGGGGTGAGTCATTTACACACTTCACAAGCATAAACCACAGGGATGCGTGGGGTTGAACTTCTGCTCATGCACAGCAGAGCTGTGGGTCCCAACAAGACTGGTCGACCACAAGGAAAGGACTCTACTTTTGCTTCTGGGCACCATTCCACCGCATGTTCAAGGCCCACATATCCTCTGCCAGGCACTGTCTTCTGTGCTTCTCCCCACAGCTGGTGCCCTCTCCTTCTCCGGGCCTCCGCTTCAATGGGACCTTGTCAGATCTGCCTTTCCTCACCCATAGTCTAAGGCTGTCCTTACTCAGAACAGTCTAGCCCTCTGTCCTTACTTGGAACTCAGCCCTTTTTCCCCTCCATAGCATGTAGGACACTTTCAATGACTTGATAGGGGACTTCCCTGGACTGTTGTGGGTCCGGTGGCTAAGACGCCACCAGAGGAGGAGACCTAGGTGGCGAGACCTAGGAGACCTAGGTTCAGTCTCTGTGGGGGAGTTAGAGCCTGCATGCCACAACTAAGGTCCTGTGTGCCTCAACGAAGACCCGGTGCAGCCAAATAAATAAATAAAAGTAAGTATTCAAATTAAGTATTTAAGGAAAGTGACTTCATAGTTGGTTTGCTCTCTGTTATATGCCTCCCCCCGCCCCCCACTAGAATGAGTGCCTATCACGTTGCAGGTGTTCAAAAACTCTGAGAAAATAAGTGATTGATAGATGACGAGGGACACACAGCGTGAAGAAAGGGGGCTGACGTGGAGTCGCTTACCACCCCTCTTTGCAGGCTGCACACCTTGGGAACAGCTGCTTGTGTCCCAATGGCCAGACATGTAGGAATCAGGCTCCATGCGCAGTGAATCCTCTGGAAAGAATGGACTGGCAGCCATGGCATGGGCTGGGACTGTTTAAACGCCCATGTAGTTAGGCATTTAACTTTCCCTCAAAGGAAAGTCTGGCCTTTGCCCTAGACTTTTAGAAAGAAGTCTCAGCCCTTGCAGTGTCATGCTGGATAGGAGTATCTCTATTTAGGGCAAGGGTTAACAGGATAAACCCTGTGGCCACACAGGACAAAGCAACAGTGTGATTCAGGGCAGAGTCCGGTCACACAAAAAAAGCTAGCAGTGTGATTTAGGGTGGGGGCTTTGCCTCGCATGGCATCAGCTGGACCTCCAGAGGCACTGGAGGCTGATGTCAGCTAAGTGGGCAGTCAGCTACAGAGCCCTGGTCAATCTCTGGACGCCGAGGCTCAGGTGGGCGGGTATTCCGTGTGTTTCGTCACACATGACTGCTGGAGGAGCTAACAGTTTCCGTGAGTCCACTGGGAGAGGACAGCTGGACGCTCCGCCTTTGGAGCCTTCGGGACTCTGCCCCCTGCTTCTCATCCTTTGTCTGATCTTAATCTGTACTCCTTCCCTGTAACCAAGCAGGGAATTTAACGGCCCTGGGTTGAGTGCTACGAGCCCTTCTAGGGAATTATCAAACGTAAGGACTGTCTTAGAGACCCCGAACTTGCAACTTGCAGTTGGTATCAGCAGTGGGGTCATCCTGTGGGCTGTACTCCCTCTAATGTTGCACTGCACTGCACCCCACCCCCACCATGTAAACACACACAGACGACACACAGACATACCCCCACACTGCCCTGAACCCCACCATCACCTACACACATGCACGCTGCCTGAGGACGGGCATCTCCTGGTTTCTGCTGGCTGACTGCGGTCTGCTGTGAGACCAGATGTCTGCCCCGGCTCGGACCACACGGCTTGCTGGGCCTTACTCCCCGAGGCCTCTTCCAGGAGCTGGAGGGCCGCTGCCTCCTCGGCTCCTCTTCCCCGGCTTCTGGGAAGAACTCCCGTTCCCATGTGGGCAGGGACAGGTGGACAGACGACAGCAGCCAGGCTGGCAAGAAGCCCACGTGTCCCCGCCGTTGCCGCCTCCCCGCTCTCTCCTGCCCCTCCTCTGGGGCCCACTCTAGTCTGTGATGGAGGAGAGACTGCGGAGGGCAGACTGACCAGCAGAGGGCTTTCTCTGGAAAGGCCGGAGGCTTTCCTACAACGTGTGAGGACCTGCCTTCCTCTACTGCCTACCAGGTCCCCCAGCAGCCCGGGAGGGGGCTGCAGAGCCACAGAGTCCTTCCGGCCACAGTCAACAAGCCCACGACAGCAGCAGCTTCGGATGCCTCTCAAAGTTTTGAAGTTTCAGGTTCAAATCTAAACTTAGCAGCCCTGCCGCCCTGGTATTATAAAACATGTTCTTCCGTGTATCTTACATAAGAAGGTAAGGCCCTTTATTCTCTCCCTCACTGCTCCGCAACTCCTCCTCACTTCTGGGGAAATCCTTGTTTCCCCTTAACTGTGCTGACCCCACCCCCACCCCACCCCACCCAAGGAGCTCACCCTTCCTCTCCCTAAGCCCCAAACACAAACCTCATTATTCCACCCAGAGTAAATCTGAAGAGAGAGAGAACCAAGTCTGGCTTCCTCCCTTCTTGGTGTGGTTTAAGCATCGTCCTACCCAACCACAGAGGATTGGACTACATGACCTCTTCATGACCCTGAGCAGCAGGCTTGCTCAGCAGAAGGTAAGGAAACACACTTTATTTTCCAGGGACTATGGAATGGGCTGCTTGTTCACAAAGCCTTCCAGAGAAAACAAATAATGTTACCAAGGTCTTAAGAGACACAGGTAGTTGAAAGGAAAAACCAGCCTGAGAAAATTCAAACTTAGAACACAGACATGGAAAAGTGATGCTTCTGAAAATGCAGTGCACAAGAGAGTCAGTCACTGGAGGGCTGTGCAGGTGGCTGGGCCTCCCCACTCTGGCTTCTCCATTAATATTTCTAAGGTGGGGGCAGCACTTGCATTTTTCACAAGCACCCCGAGTGATCCTGGAACAGCAGGCTCAGAGAATCGGTATGACCTTACGTAACTTCACAGGAAGAAATGCAGGGTGTGGCTGCTCTGAACACCAGCCCCCTGAGGCATTAAAGAAAATCAATTCGGAATAGTTTTTAACCCCCACCCCTTCCTCAGGATCCATGTGCTGTGAAGACGGATGATTCTCCAGGAAGAGGCTTCACTTTGGCCCCCGTGCACTCCCTCCCACTCACTCATTCAGCCAATATTCACTGCAAGTCGCTATTTTCCAGACACTGCCCTAAAAACTACAGATCTGGGCTTCCCTGGTGACTCAATGTTAAAGAATTAGCCTGCCAGTTGCAGGAGATAGGGGTTCAACCCCTCGTCCGGAAAGATCCCACAGGCCACAGAGTAACTCAGCCTGTGTGCCACGACCACTGAGCCTGTGCTCTAGAGCCCGGGAGCCAAACTGCTGAGCCCGTGTGCTTAGAACTTGTGCTTCACAACAAGAGAAGCCACCACAATGAGAAACCCACACGCTGCAACTAGAGAGTAGCCCCACTCTCCCCATCTGGAGGAGATCCTGTGCAGAAACCAAGAATCAGCACAGTCAAAAACACATACATAGAAGTATTTCCTTAAAAAAAGAACTGGGGGTCTAATAGAATGATGGGTAGCAATAGACTCTGTCCTTCTCTTGTGGAAAAGATACACTCTGTTCAGACTATCATACAAAGAAACACAAAAAGATGAACTGTGTTAAGGTCTATGAAGAATGTTTCTTAGAAACATTCATTCATTCAACAAATAGATACTGAGGGCCTACAACGGGCCAGGCACTCTTCTACACACTGGGGACAGAGCAACGGAGCAAAGAGATATAGTCCTTCCCCTCTTGGTGCTTACTGTCTAGCGGGGGAGACTGACAGCAAATAAACGTGAACTACTGTGTCGAGTAGTTCAAACGTGAGATATAAATCCTAAATCCCCCATCTGGTACGGTACATGGAAAAGTGATGCTTCTGAAAATGCAGTGCACAAGAGAGTCAGTCACTGGAGGGCTGTGCAGGTGGCTGGGCCTCCCCACTCTGGCTTCTCCATTAATATTTCTAAGGTGGGGGCAGCACTTGCATTTTCACAAGCACCCCAGTGATCCTGGAACAGCAGGCTCAGAGAATCGGTATGACCTTACGTAACTTCACAGGAAGAAATGCAGGGTGTGGCTGCTCTGAACACCAGCCCCCTGAGGCATTAAAGAAAATCAATTCGGAATAGTTTTTAACCCCCACCCCTTCCTCAGGATCCATGTGCTGTGAAGACGGATGATTCTCCAGGAAGAGGCTTCACTTTGGCCCCCGTGCACTCCCTCCCACTCACTCATTCAGCCAATATTCACTGCAAGTCGCTATTTTCCAGACACTGCCCTAAAAACTACAGATCTGGGCTTCCCTGGTGACTCAATGTTAAAGAATTAGCCTGCCAGTTGCAGGAGATAGGGGTTCAACCCCTCGTCCGGAAAGATCCCACAGGCCACAGAGTAACTCAGCCTGTGTGCCACGACCACTGAGCCTGTGCTCTAGAGCCCGGGAGCCAAACTGCTGAGCCCGTGTGCTTAGAACTTGTGCTTCACAACAAGAGAAGCCACCACAATGAGAAACCCACACGCTGCAACTAGAGAGTAGCCCCACTCTCCCCATCTGGAGGAGATCCTGTGCAGAAACCAAGAATCAGCACAGTCAAAAACACATACATAGAAGTATTTCCTTAAAAAAAGAACTGGGGGTCTAATAGAATGATGGGTAGCAATAGACTCTGTCCTTCTCTTGTGGAAAAGATACACTCTGTTCAGACTATCATACAAAGAAACACAAAAAGATGAACTGTGTTAAGGTCTATGAAGAATGTTTCTTAGAAACATTCATTCATTCAACAAATAGATACTGAGGGCCTACAACGGGCCAGGCACTCTTCTACACACTGGGGACAGAGCAACGGAGCAAAGAGATATAGTCCTTCCCCTCTTGGTGCTTACTGTCTAGCGGGGGAGACTGACAGCAAATAAACGTGAACTACTGTGTCGAGTAGTTCAAACGTGAGTTTTATCCCCAGGTACGGAAGATCTGCTGGAGGAGGACATGGCAACCCACTCCAGTATTCTTGCCTGGAGAATCCCATAGACGGAGGAGCCTGGCGGGCTACCGTCCATAGAGTTGCACAAGGTCGGACACGACTGAAAGGACTTAGCACGCATGCCCAGTATCAAGTGCTAGTAAGCCTTGTTTAGAAAATTAAGTCAGAGTTGGGGTAGAAAACAATGGCAGTGAGGGCAGCGGGAGGTCTACTCAAGCCAAGGAAAGACTCTCAGCGAGTGACTCTTGAATAGAATGGATGCTGTGAATGAAGCGAACAAGTGGATGTTGAACAGAGGGGCCTAACCTGACCAGAGAGGGTGAGCGTGGTCGTCGTCTGCAAGCATGGTACCCACTCCCCTCATCCAGAACACTCCAGCTCTGCCAAGCTCCCAGCTAAACGCGACCACAAGCGAGACCCCAGGCAGCCCCACGTGGAAAAGAGAAGCCTCCTCGCTGAGCTACTGCACTGGCCCAGGCTTCAGATGAGTGTGGCTGACAGTGGTGAGAAGTGAAGGTGGGGAGAGTGGAGGAGGCAGAGGCTCCCGTAGGGCTCAGGGATGAAGGTGATCCTTCTCGCTGTGTTTCGAGTGGCTGGTGCTCTCCGCACTGAGCTGGGAGCCCTGAGGAGGGTCAGGTGAGGGAAGGATGGTGGGTTTGGGCTGGGTCATTGGAGGCGCCAACCTCCTGGCGCCAACCAGCATGGGGCAAAGAAAGTCTGAGAAGAAGAGGAGAGAGCGATCAATAAAGTTGACCTGATTTCTTTTTAACATGTATATTATTAAATATTTAACCAAAATGATAGAAAAATGTCCCATTCCCGCTGACTTCCCTGGTTGCCACATGCCCTGGCTGGCCTTATTTGGGGCTTTCCTGGCCCAGCCTTAGGGAGAGGCCCTTAAGTAGGCGCAGTGTAGCCCAGCCGGAGGCAAGTTGCTTCACTGTGGGCCCCAGGCTGGTCGAGCCAAAGGTGCACTCCCGCCATCCACCAACAGGTGGCAGCACACGCTATGCCCATGACCAAGAGGCTCTGCACAACAAATTCTCTAAGAAGCTTCTCCAGGGAGACAGACATCAGTCTCTCTCATTTACACCTCCAGCTCATCTTCAGACAGAGATTTCAGGCCACTAGGGCACTGGATTGGCTTTATGATCCAGCTTCAAGGGTAATCCCCAGGGAGCCTCTGGCACCATCTAGAGAGATGTTGAATTATTACCTTCTGGGAGCATGGCAAGTACTAGAGAGGCCAGGCTGCTTCCAAGCATCTTACACAGGACAGCTCCTACAACAGGAATTAAAAATCCTGGGCAAACAATGGCAAGTACTAGAGAGGCCTAACCTCTCAGCGAGTGACTCTTGAATAGAATGGATGCTGTGAATGAAGCGAACAAGTGGATGTTGAACAGAGGGCCTAACCTGACCAGAGAGGTGAGCGTGGTCGTCGTCTGCAAGCATGGTACCCACTCCCCTCATCCAGAACACTCCAGCTCTGCCAAGCTCCCAGCTAAACGCGACCACAAGCGAGACCCCAGGCAGCCCCACGTGGAAAAGAGAAGCCTCCTCGCTGAGCTACTGCACTGGCCCAGGCTTCAGATGAGTGTGGCTGACAGTGGTGAGAAGTGAAGGTGGGGAGAGTGGAGGAGGCAGAGGCTCCCGTAGGGCTCAGGGATGAAGGTGATCCTTCTCGCTGTGTTTCGAGTGGCTGGTGCTCTCCGCACTGAGCTGGGAGCCCTGAGGAGGGTCAGGTGAGGGAAGGATGGTGGGTTTGGGCTGGGTCATTGGAGGCGCCAACCTCCTGGCGCCAACCAGCATGGGGCAAAGAAAGTCTGAGAAGAAGAGGAGAGAGCGATCAATAAAGTTGACCTGATTTCTTTTTAACATGTATATTATTAAATATTTAACCAAAATGATAGAAAAATGTCCCATTCCCGCTGACTTCCCTGGTTGCCACATGCCCTGGCTGGCCTTATTTGGGGCTTTCCTGGCCCAGCCTTAGGGAGAGGCCCTTAAGTAGGCGCAGTGTAGCCCAGCCGGAGGCAAGTTGCTTCACTGTGGGCCCCAGGCTGGTCGAGCCAAAGGTGCACTCCCGCCATCCACCAACAGGTGGCAGCACACGCTATGCCCATGACCAAGAGGCTCTGCACAACAAATTCTCTAAGAAGCTTCTCCAGGGAGACAGACATCAGTCTCTCTCATTTACACCTCCAGCTCATCTTCAGACAGAGATTTCAGGCCACTAGGGCACTGGATTGGCTTTATGATCCAGCTTCAAGGGTAATCCCCAGGGAGCCTCTGGCACCATCTAGAGAGATGTTGAATTATTACCTTCTGGGAGCATGGCAAGTACTAGAGAGGCCAGGCTGCTTCCAAGCATCTTACACAGGACAGCTCCTACAACAGGAATTATCCAGCCCAAAGGAGCAACAGTGCCCAGGTTGAGAAAACCAGTTCAATCAGATTCTCAAGAGTGGGTACTCGAGGAGGTTGTGGACATCCACAGACCAGAGGCCACTCATTGCCTCCCTCACCTGCAGCATCTCCCTGCTCCTCCTCAAAGACCTCATCTCTCTCATGCCTCACTCAACAGTTTCTGATCCGGAAGCATGTCCAAAGCACTGTGCTGGCCCTGGAGAAGCCACAGGGGGACAAAGCTCCCTGCCTTTTTCACGGAGTTCAGAGACTGCAGGGAAAAACAACATATTTTTCCAATGTGACGAGCACGATGTGGGCACACAAAAAAAGGCAGTGAGATATCAAAAACCAGAGGGGCCCAGCTTTAACCCAGAAGACTGGAAAGACCTCTGAAAGGCGACCGTTGAAGTCTGAAGAAGGAACCACCCTCTTTTACTGAAAAGACAATAAAAGGAACACTAACATACTCATTTCTTTACATTACTCAGTTCTCTCCCCACCCTCTTACCATAGTTGCAATTATGTTCCTCTCTGTATAATAAATTCATCTCCAGACCTTGACCCTGTGCTGCTATAACCTTTCAGCCATTCCTGACGTATATATATTGGGTCGTAAGCTTCTTCCTTGTTGCTGTGTAGTTTGGTATTGGTCCTTTGTAATAGCATCCAACGTTTCAGTGTGGTGAGAGTTTTCTGAATGGTTCCCCAGTTGTTGCTCATTCATCCTTTGGGAAAAGACAGCAAGTAATCTAACCGTTTCTGGAATCCTGCTCAGCTCCCCCATCCCCCAGCCTGGCGTGGCCCTTCCTGTCTCCCTCCTGTGAGTCTCCGCTGCAGTAAGTGGGATGCCCACCGTCTTATGGTGCCAGGACCTTGAGACAAGCAAACGTGACCACACATCAGGGGTCAACATGGAACCTTGATAAGTACAGATTCCCAGGCTCAGTCTCCTTTGCCCAATCTGGATCTCAAGTACAGGCGAGTGTAGAGGGCTTAAAAGGGCTTCCCTGGTGCTCGCCATTGCAGGAGACCGAGGTTCGATCCCTGGGTCGGGAAGATCCCCTGGAGAAGGGAATGGCAACCCACTCCAATACTCTCATCTGGAGAATTTCATGGACAGAGAAACTTGGCGGGCCACCGTCCATGGTGTTGCAAAGAGTCAGACATGACTGAGTAACTTAACACTTTCACTTTTTCTTTTTTCCACTTTTCAAGGGTTTAAAATATGTTCATTACTCTTTCAGTCATTCCTTCAAAAGGCAGATCCTAATTCTCCTCTCCTTGAATGCTGTGCTTAGTCTCGGCCAACTCTTTGCAACCCCATGGACTGAGCCCGCCAGGCTTCTCTGTGCATGGGGTTCTCCAGGCTAGAATACCAGAGTGGGTCGCCATGTCCTCCTCCAGAGGATCTTCCAGCCCAAGGATCAAACCCAGGTCTCCCGCACAGAAGGTGGATTCCTTCCTGTCTGCACCACCAGGGAAGCCCTCTCCTTGAGTGTGGACTAGAGGATTTAGTGACTTGCTTCTCATGAAAAAAACACAGTAGAAGCAATGCCATGTGACTTCCCAAGCAGCACAAAAAAAGACACAGGAGCTTCTGCCTTGCTTCCCCTAGAATCACTCACTCTGGGACAAGCCAACGCTGTGTCCTAAGGACACCAAAGTCACCCCGGAGGAGGCCCATGTAGGGAGGAACTGAGTCCTGCTGTCCACCAACAACTCTTTGTCCGGGACAGTCCCATGGTTCACACTGAAGTCCCATCTCCCAGGAAACCTCTTAGTCCTGGGCAAGCAGAGATGCGTGGTCAGCAGGCGGCAGCACCTTTCCAGCCAGCCCTCCAGCCCCGGCCCTGACCCTGCAGCCCTGACCAACATTTCACTGCAGCTTCGTGAAAGACTCTGAGCCTGTTTACATGGCTGAGTCACTCTTTATCTCCTGACCTCCAAAAATTATGCAAGACGATAAATGTTGACTGTTGTTTCAAGTCACTACATTGGGAATAATTTATTAAACAGCAACAGATGAGTAATACACTCAGGACTCTCTATTTCATGACACTCCCGGGTGACGTGAGCTTTAATCAGCGTGGGTGAACCCATCATCTTATGCCCTAAAGTTGCACTTTCCAATAGACCTTTCTGCCGTAAGGAGACAGCAGAGTATCTAGGCTGTCCAATGTGATAGCCACCAATCGGCTGTCATTGCTGAGCTTAGAAATGTGACTGATTTAATTTTCATGAACTCAACTTTAAAATTTAAACAGCACACGTGTATGACTTCACTCATAAAACATTCTCAGGGTTCCCTGGTGGCTCAGCAGTAAAGAATCCACCTGCCAATACAGGAGACACAGGTTCGATCCCTAATCCAGGAAGATCACACATGCTGTCGAGCAACTAAACCCCGTGCGTCACAACTACTGAGGCTGTGCTCTAGAGCCCAGGAGCCGCAGCTACGGAAGCCCGCGTGCCTAGAGCCTATGGCTCTGCAACGAGAAAAGCCGCCACGGTGAGAAGTCCAGGCGATGCAACTCGAGGGTGGTCCCTGCTCACTGAAATTGGAGAAAAGTAGCAACGAAGACCCAACACAGCTAAACATAAATAAATAAATAAAATTATTTTTAAAAACAGTCTCAAAGGGACAAAATTATGGAAAGCAGATGAGTAGCTGTCAGGGGTAGGGATGGTGGGGGAAGAGGGACAGGGATGACTGTCAAATGTCAGCACAGAGCACTTTGGGTCCTTTTTGGGTTTGTTTGTTTTTTTATTTGCCTGAGCCATGTCTAAGTTGTGGCATCGAGTTCCCCAACCAGGGATCGAACCCAGGTCTCCTGCATTGAGAGTGCAGGGTCTCAGGCAGTAGACCACCAGAGAGGTCCCAGCCTTGGAGTTCACGGGCAACCCATGGAACAAGCAGACGGCAGCCCCCCTCCAGCCCCGGCCCTGACCCTGCAGCCCTGACCAACATTTCACTGCAGCTTCGTGAAAGACTCTGAGCCTGTTTACATGGCTGAGTCACTCTTTATCTCCTGACCTCCAAAAATTATGCAAGACGATAAATGTTGACTGTTGTTTCAAGTCACTACATTGGGAATAATTTATTAAACAGCAACAGATGAGTAATACACTCAGGACTCTCTATTTCATGACACTCCCGGGTGACGTGAGCTTTAATCAGCGTGGGTGAACCCATCATCTTATGCCCTAAAGTTGCACTTTCCAATAGACCTTTCTGCCGTAAGGAGACAGCAGAGTATCTAGGCTGTCCAATGTGATAGCCACCAATCGGCTGTCATTGCTGAGCTTAGAAATGTGACTGATTTAATTTTCATGAACTCAACTTTAAAATTTAAACAGCACACGTGTATGACTTCACTCATAAAACATTCTCAGGGTTCCCTGGTGGCTCAGCAGTAAAGAATCCACCTGCCAATACAGGAGACACAGGTTCGATCCCTAATCCAGGAAGATCACACATGCTGTCGAGCAACTAAACCCCGTGCGTCACAACTACTGAGGCTGTGCTCTAGAGCCCAGGAGCCGCAGCTACGGAAGCCCGCGTGCCTAGAGCCTATGGCTCTGCAACGAGAAAAGCCGCCACGGTGAGAAGTCCAGGCGATGCAACTCGAGGGTGGTCCCTGCTCACTGAAATTGGAGAAAAGTAGCAACGAAGACCCAACACAGCTAAACATAAATAAATAAATAAAATTATTTTTAAAAACAGTCTCAAAGGGACAAAATTATGGAAAGCAGATGAGTAGCTGTCAGGGGTAGGGATGGTGGGGGAAGAGGGACAGGGATGACTGTCAAATGTCAGCACAGAGCACTTTGGGTCCTTTTTGGGTTTGTTTGTTTTTTTATTTGCCTGAGCCATGTCTAAGTTGTGGCATCGAGTTCCCCAACCAGGGATCGAACCCAGGTCTCCTGCATTGAGAGTGCAGGGTCTCAGGCAGTAGACCACCAGAGAGGTCCCAGCCTTGGAGTAGTTCTGTATTTTGACTTGTGGTGGTGTTAACCTAAGTCCACACATGGGAGAAAATGATACAGAACAATACACGCATTGTCCCAGCATCAGTTTCCTGGTTTTGATGTTGTACCACAGTAACATAAGATGCAACCATTGGAAGAAACTGGGTAAAGGATGCATGAGACCTCTCTGCCGTGTTTTTGCATCTTCCAGCAAAGCTATAATTATTTCAAGATAAAATGTTTAAAATTTTTTTTAAATATGAGATAAGCATAAAGCATCAAAGAGCCCACTTACTACATCTACCATGGGAGGCAAATGCAACATAAAGGAATGCAATGATACATAAAGGATAAGTAAAGGAATGTAAAGAAATGTGTCTGTGATTCTTCATTTGCAACATTCTTCATGGCTGTGGTCATGACTCGCTAATCTGCCTGCCTCTGAATTTTCAGAGCATTGGAGCGAGTCCACACGAGGGACGTGATGCATGTTCTTCAGAAATTGTCTGGAATTTCTCCCCGCCCCAACCAACATACCTTTCCCGGCTGGTCAGCAGAGGACCAGGGAAACAAACTATTGGTGCTACCTCGATTCGAAATATCGGTTTCACGTTGATAACGCCTAGAAAGACCCTAATGCCCGCCCAACTCCCAGAGATGACGATTTGATTGGTCTGGAGTGACCAGTACTTTGAAAAACTTCCTCTTGGTGACTCCGCACGCAGCCAGGGCTGAGAACCAGGGCTATTAGAGAAATAGCCACCAGGAGGCGCTAGAATCAGGCCGAAAAGGGCTGCTGAGTCGCCCGGAGAAGACTCGCGTCCTAGGGATTGAGGTGCTAGCCTCCAGCCTTCACTAGAGATGGTTTCCTCAATCGAAAAAAGAGTGTGGGCTGTCTGTCCAGAGACATTTCCCCCAAATTTTCAGACTGCTCCTGGTTGGAGCCCGCGTAGACCAACAGGGGCCACAGAAAAGAATATAAGAAGTAGGCTGCAAGGGATCCCAGAAAGAGTTCCCTTGTCACACACATACAAGCAAATTCCCCCACACCCGTGATCCGGTCAACTAAGAAAACAAGGGGTATCAGCACACTCCCTGCAGGTGGGGAAGCTCCAGGAACACCAAAACAGGTCCCTCTTGGGAGCAGGGGTGGGGCCTTAGATCCCTGAGTCCGCAGGAAAGTTACCTCCCCTTTTGGTGACCAAGAGACAAACCTCTAGGCAGGCACAGCTCCTGCCTTAAAAGAAGTCACCACTCCTCCATCTCCAGTGCCCTTTAGAGAAAAACCCAGTTCCCCAACAGTGCCTACTCCCCAGATAAGCAAAAGGGGCCTCAGGAAGGCATTTCTCTCTGAGTTACCTTGCCTTCCCCAGAGAGCAGCATGGAGCCCAATTCCAATTTCCAGGAAGGACACTAAAGCTCCCAGAGGGGTAGACCTTGTCTAACGTCACGCAGGGAGGGGCCTCAGGGCTATGCCTCTGACCCAGACCTCCTGCTGTCCATGCAGGGCCCCTGCCTGGCCCCAGGAGGAGTCCTCTGCTCCAAGCATCCCTGTTGGTGACAGGAGACCCCAGGGAAGCAGGGCCCACAGGGCGTGGGCTGGCCAGCCCGCCCTCCAAGGGAGTGAGGCGCCACGCGGGGCCTCCACCCAGCCCTCCCCAGACGGTCGTTAAAATTGCGAACAAATATTCCGGTGTAAAAAAATTGGTGCTACCTCGATTCGAAATATCGGTTTCACGTTGATAACGCCTAGAAAGACCCTAATGCCCGCCCAACTCCCAGAGATGACGATTTGATTGGTCTGGAGTGACCAGTACTTTGAAAAACTTCCTCTTGGTGACTCCGCACGCAGCCAGGGCTGAGAACCAGGGCTATTAGAGAAATAGCCACCAGGAGGCGCTAGAATCAGGCCGAAAAGGGCTGCTGAGTCGCCCGGAGAAGACTCGCGTCCTAGGGATTGAGGTGCTAGCCTCCAGCCTTCACTAGAGATGGTTTCCTCAATCGAAAAAAGAGTGTGGGCTGTCTGTCCAGAGACATTTCCCCCAAATTTTCAGACTGCTCCTGGTTGGAGCCCGCGTAGACCAACAGGGGCCACAGAAAAGAATATAAGAAGTAGGCTGCAAGGGATCCCAGAAAGAGTTCCCTTGTCACACACATACAAGCAAATTCCCCCACACCCGTGATCCGGTCAACTAAGAAAACAAGGGGTATCAGCACACTCCCTGCAGGTGGGGAAGCTCCAGGAACACCAAAACAGGTCCCTCTTGGGAGCAGGGGTGGGGCCTTAGATCCCTGAGTCCGCAGGAAAGTTACCTCCCCTTTTGGTGACCAAGAGACAAACCTCTAGGCAGGCACAGCTCCTGCCTTAAAAGAAGTCACCACTCCTCCATCTCCAGTGCCCTTTAGAGAAAAACCCAGTTCCCCAACAGTGCCTACTCCCCAGATAAGCAAAAGGGGCCTCAGGAAGGCATTTCTCTCTGAGTTACCTTGCCTTCCCCAGAGAGCAGCATGGAGCCCAATTCCAATTTCCAGGAAGGACACTAAAGCTCCCAGAGGGGTAGACCTTGTCTAACGTCACGCAGGGAGGGGCCTCAGGGCTATGCCTCTGACCCAGACCTCCTGCTGTCCATGCAGGGCCCCTGCCTGGCCCCAGGAGGAGTCCTCTGCTCCAAGCATCCCTGTTGGTGACAGGAGACCCCAGGGAAGCAGGGCCCACAGGGCGTGGGCTGGCCAGCCCGCCCTCCAAGGGAGTGAGGCGCCACGCGGGGCCTCCACCCAGCCCTCCCCAGACGCCCTCACGCTCCCGACTGCCCTGGCCACCCTCGAAGCTCCCGAGGTGACCCATTTCCCTCAGCTTCAAAACAAACCAAAATGCAGACCAACATCCTTTGTTTGTTTTGGGGAATCAGAGAAAGGGGAAAGCAGTTCTGTGGGTTTGCACTTAAAAACAAAACTGCTCTGAGTTGCCCGAGCAGAAACCAAAGCAAAGGTGAATTCAGAGGCCAGAAGCCCGCATGGCAGCGCTCCCTCCAAACAAGGCAAGGGGGAGGGCGTGGCGCACTCGGACACAAGGCTGCCTGCTGACCAGCACCAGTGACCCGGATCAGACAGCCACGGCGGCGGCACGAGGCGGCAGCCACCCCCGATCACCCCTGGCTGGTGAACTTGGCGAGGGACCAGACTGCGCCTCCTCGCTTAGCAAGGACTGCTGAGACGACAAGGCGCGGCAATGGACACGGAGCCGGTGACTCTGGACCTCACAACCCACCCCCGTCTTGGCAGCCCAGAGACCCACAGGTCGTGCCGAGGGACCGGGACCAGGTGAACGTACCCAGGCCCTGCCTCGTGGGAGCACCTGGCCAGCAGGTGAGACAGTGGGGCCCCCTCAGCACTGGGGCCACAGGGCGGGCTGGCCAGGCTCTGATTCATCTGCCTTGTATTTCCCACCTATTTCCACCTCCAGGAGGGAGCACATGGCAGGGCAGAATCCAGGATGTTCCAAGAGACAGGGAACTCCCCATCTTGACATCCAGGTGGGGCCGAAGCCATGCTGGGCCTTGTCGGGGGGGGGAGCACCTGAAGGCATTTCTCTCTGAGTTACCTTGCCTTCCCAGAGAGCAGCATGGAGCCCAATTCCAATTTCCAGGAAGGACACTAAAGCTCCCAGAGGGTAGACCTTGTCTAACGTCACGCAGGGAGGGGCCTCAGGGCTATGCCTCTGACCCAGACCTCCTGCTGTCCATGCAGGGCCCCTGCCTGGCCCCAGGAGGAGTCCTCTGCTCCAAGCATCCCTGTTGGTGACAGGAGACCCCAGGGAAGCAGGGCCCACAGGGCGTGGGCTGGCCAGCCCGCCCTCCAAGGGAGTGAGGCGCCACGCGGGGCCTCCACCCAGCCCTCCCCAGACGCCCTCACGCTCCCGACTGCCCTGGCCACCCTCGAAGCTCCCGAGGTGACCCATTTCCTCAGCTTCAAAACAAACCAAAATGCAGACCAACATCCTTTGTTTGTTTTGGGGAATCAGAGAAAGGGGAAAGCAGTTCTGTGGGTTTGCACTTAAAAACAAAACTGCTCTGAGTTGCCCGAGCAGAAACCAAAGCAAAGGTGAATTCAGAGGCCAGAAGCCCGCATGGCAGCGCTCCCTCCAAACAAGGCAAGGGGGAGGGCGTGGCGCACTCGGACACAAGGCTGCCTGCTGACCAGCACCAGTGACCCGGATCAGACAGCCACGGCGGCGGCACGAGGCGGCAGCCACCCCCGATCACCCCTGGCTGGTGAACTTGGCGAGGGACCAGACTGCGCCTCCTCGCTTAGCAAGGACTGCTGAGACGACAAGGCGCGGCAATGGACACGGAGCCGGTGACTCTGGACCTCACAACCCACCCCCGTCTTGGCAGCCCAGAGACCCACAGGTCGTGCCGAGGGACCGGGACCAGGTGAACGTACCCAGGCCCTGCCTCGTGGGAGCACCTGGCCAGCAGGTGAGACAGTGGGGCCCCCTCAGCACTGGGGCCACAGGGCGGGGCTGGCCAGGCTCTGATTCATCTGCCTTGTATTTCCCACCTATTTCCACCTCCAGGAGGGAGCACATGGCAGGGCAGAATCCAGGATGTTCCAAGAGACAGGGAACTCCCCATCTTGACATCCAGGGTGTGTGGGCCCCGGAAGCCATGCTGGGCCTTGTCCTGAGTTTGGATGAGCGACCAGGAGCAACTGAAGCCAGCCCTGCAGAGGCCCAGCTGGTGCTATTGGATCCTGTCAGCAGCCTCCGTGAGCAGCCATGAGCCTGGTGTGAGAGGCAGCAGGACTCTGGTCAGCTAGCCTGGCAGGATGGTATCATCAGTTATACATGTTCAGGACTTCCCAGGCAATCCAGTGGTTAAAGATTTTGCCTTCCAGTGCAGGGGGTTTGGGTTTGATCCCCGGTTGATCGGGGAGATAAGATCCCACATGCTTCATGGCCAATAAAAACAGAAAACAGAAACAATATTGTACCAAATTCAATAAAAACTTCAAAAAATAAAAAAATAAAAAAAAGAGGAATGGCCGAGGATGTTCCCAGTTGAGTGAGACGTCTTCGCTTCTCCTAAAAGTCTCATATGCACTGTTTCATTTGAGCTGCATGACTCTCCAGGCTGGAGAAAATGGGGTGGCTGGGGTTCAGAGAGGCAAAGCAACTGATTAAAGGCCACATGGCAAGTCAGCACCAGGTCAGCACTGGTAATGCCCCTCCCAAGGATCAGACCACTCAGAGCAGGATTGTAGGCTGTGGGGCTGACTAGAGGAAGCAGCTGGAGACGATTCCTCAGCTCCCCACTGGGTTATTTGGGTCTAGGATGGCTTGAGTAGACTTTGTATTGAGTGCCTCAATTTCCTTAAGCTACGAGGGGACTGGGACGCCCCCCAAGGACTGCTGAGACGACAAGGCGCGGCAATGGACACGGAGCCGGTGACTCTGGACCTCACAACCCACCCCCGTCTTGGCAGCCCAGAGACCCACAGGTCGTGCCGAGGGACCGGGACCAGGTGAACGTACCCAGGCCCTGCCTCGTGGGAGCACCTGGCCAGCAGGTGAGACAGTGGGGCCCCCTCAGCACTGGGGCCACAGGGCGGGGCTGGCCAGGCTCTGATTCATCTGCCTTGTATTTCCCACCTATTTCCACCTCCAGGAGGGAGCACATGGCAGGGCAGAATCCAGGATGTTCCAAGAGACAGGGAACTCCCCATCTTGACATCCAGGGTGTGTGGGCCCCGGAAGCCATGCTGGGCCTTGTCCTGAGTTTGGATGAGCGACCAGGAGCAACTGAAGCCAGCCCTGCAGAGGCCCAGCTGGTGCTATTGGATCCTGTCAGCAGCCTCCGTGAGCAGCCATGAGCCTGGTGTGAGAGGCAGCAGGACTCTGGTCAGCTAGCCTGGCAGGATGGTATCATCAGTTATACATGTTCAGGACTTCCCAGGCAATCCAGTGGTTAAAGATTTTGCCTTCCAGTGCAGGGGGTTTGGGTTTGATCCCCGGTTGATCGGGGAGATAAGATCCCACATGCTTCATGGCAAATAAAAACAGAAAACAGAAACAATATTGTACCAAATTCAATAAAAACTTCAAAAAATAAAAAAATAAAAAAAAGAGGAATGGCCGAGGATGTTCCCAGTTGAGTGAGACGTCTTCGCTTCTCCTAAAAGTCTCATATGCACTGTTTCATTTGAGCTGCATGACTCTCCAGGCTGGAGAAAATGGGGTGGCTGGGGTTCAGAGAGGCAAAGCAACTGATTAAAGGCCACATGGCAAGTCAGCACCAGGTCAGCACTGGTAATGCCCCTCCCAAGGATCAGACCACTCAGAGCAGGATTGTAGGCTGTGGGGCTGACTAGAGGGAAGCAGCTGGAGACGATTCCTCAGCTCCCCCACTGGGTTATTTGGGTCTAGGATGGCTTGAGTAGACTTTGTATTGAGTGCCTCAATTTCCTTAAGCTACGATTATTTTTTGTTTTTTTGGCAATGACTTAAGCCCCTGCCTCTCATTCCCTGATCTAATCCTCCCTCCAGCCTTGACAAGGCAGTGCCTTCACCAGCCCATTTCACAGATGAGGAAACTGACACTCATCCACCGGCCCACAGCCACCCAGCTGGTCCGTGGCAGCCTGGACTCCAAGCCAGCCTTTCCCCCCACAAACCAGGCTTGTTTCTGCTCAGTAACCCGCCTCCCTGCCCTGTCTCTTCACCAGTGGAATTTCGAGTTTGCACTTCCTCGTTTTTGTGGTAACTGCGCCAACACTGGGCCTCCTCCAGGATCCCGGGTGGGTTATGACTTGAGGCTTAACCTGCAGGGTCTCATCTCCCCTTGGAGGGAGGTGGACTCAGACATTTCTGGGGGGTCCCGGTCCCTCCCCCTGCCCGGCTCCAGCTCCTGTTGTGTGCAGGTGTGTGTGCCCACCAACGGCAGCCAACATCTGGCTACCCGCCGACTATCGGTGGGAGATCTGCCCCCTCTTTCCTGCCCCATCCCCCTCAGCTGCCGGGCTCATGGGGAGCCCCCTGTGGCTAGTGGATTCATAAAAACTTCCAAGGTCCCGCTAAGCGAGCCGGTGCCTCCGCTGTCTCCACAGATCAGAGGCTCCCCGTCCTTAAACAGAGATGTTCAACAACACGTGTGAGTTTTAACATGGGGAGGGGGGTACACGTTCCTCTGTCCGTGTGTTTGTGTGTGCACATGCCTCCTGGGTGTGTGTCTGTGTGCTCACATGTAGGCAGGTACCTAAGAGTGTGTCCAGATACAGAGGTGATGGTGTGGTTTGCAGAGCTGTGGGTCTGCGTCCCTGTATCTCTCATTCAACAAACAGCTCCTGACCACCTGCTCCACGAGAGGCGCTGTGCCCGTGCTCACAGGCCCTCTTACAGGTAGAGGCAAAGCAACTGATTAAAGGCCACATGGCAAGTCAGCACCAGGTCAGCACTGGTAATGCCCCTCCCAAGGATCAGACCACTCAGAGCAGGATTGTAGGCTGTGGGGCTGACTAGAGGGAAGCAGCTGGAGACGATTCCTCAGCTCCCCCACTGGGTTATTTGGGTCTAGGATGGCTTGAGTAGACTTTGTATTGAGTGCCTCAATTTCCTTAAGCTACGATTATTTTTTGTTTTTTTGGCAATGACTTAAGCCCCTGCCTCTCATTCCCTGATCTAATCCTCCCTCCAGCCTTGACAAGGCAGTGCCTTCACCAGCCCATTTCACAGATGAGGAAACTGACACTCATCCACCGGCCCACAGCCACCCAGCTGGTCCGTGGCAGCCTGGACTCCAAGCCAGCCTTTCCCCCCACAAACCAGGCTTGTTTCTGCTCAGTAACCCGCCTCCCTGCCCTGTCTCTTCACCAGTGGAATTTCGAGTTTGCACTTCCTCGTGTTTTTGGTAACTGCGCCAACACTGGGCCTCCTCCAGGATCCCGGGTGGGTTATGACTTGAGGCTTAACCTGCAGGGTCTCATCTCCCCTTGGAGGGAGGTGGACTCAGACATTTCTGGGGGGTCCCGGTCCCTCCCCCTGCCCGGCTCCAGCTCCTGTTGTGTGCAGGTGTGTGTGCCCACCAACGGCAGCCAACATCTGGCTACCCGCCGACTATCGGTGGGAGATCTGCCCCCTCTTTCCTGCCCCATCCCCCTCAGCTGCCGGGCTCATGGGGAGCCCCCTGTGGCTAGTGGATTCATAAAAACTTCCAAGGTCCCGCTAAGCGAGCCGGTGCCTCCGCTGTCTCCACAGATCAGAGGCTCCCCGTCCTTAAACAGAGATGTTCAACAACACGTGTGAGTTTTAACATGGGGAGGGGGGTACACGTTCCTCTGTCCGTGTGTTTGTGTGTGCACATGCCTCCCTGGGTGTGTGTCTGTGTGCTCACATGTAGGCAGGTACCTAAGAGTGTGTCCAGATACAGAGGTGATGGTGTGGTTTGCAGAGCTGTGGGTCTGCGTCCCTGTATCTCTCATTCAACAAACAGCTCCTGACCACCTGCTCCACGAGAGGCGCTGTGCCCGTGCTGGGAACACAAGAGAGAGGCAGGCCCTCTTACAGGTGCCCTCAACCCAGGCCCTTCTGGGGAGAGGGGCCAGAGCAAGGTCTCTAATTCAACACGGGAGCCAGAGGGCAGCATTGACCTTTGGTGGGTGGGGGGTGGGGGGAAGATAGAGGCTGATCTTCAGGCAGGGGCCCCAGCAACCCCCAACAAGGCCCGCTCTGCAAAGCCTCACTCATGCTTTTCCTCCCTGACCTCATCACAGGGGGACCGCCCCCCCCCCCCGGTACAAACAAGAGGCAAAACAACAGCTTCTTCCATGCAGGAAAAGCAGCCAGGGATCAAGATGCCCAAAGAAAGCCCACAGAATGGATCCAAACAACTCCGGGCCCGTTGGCTGAGACGGGGCCGCCTGTGGAGAAAGCCCAGGGCGTGAGCTCCACTGGACGGCCTCCGCCTTGTTTACAGGGGCACAGCTGAGGCCCTGTGTGTCTGTTTCCTGTTGCCGCTGTAATAAATTACCACAACCTTAGTGACTCAAAACAACACAAAGGTTATTATCTTACAGCTCTGGAGGCCAGGAGTTCGCACATCAAGGTGCCAGCGCACCTGCATGCCTGCAGGAGGCTCCAGGAGAGAATCCTTGCCTCGCCTCTTCCAGGGTCTAGACATGGCCAGCTGTCCTTGGCTCCTGACCTCATCCACCATGGGTAACACCTGGGATGTAGCAGTCTCTAGCTGTCCTCGCCTCTTCTCTGGTTGTGTCCCTTCTCCTGACAGAGTCTCCTGCCTCCTGTGTGAAGATACTTTGTGGTCACTGTGGCCTCACCGGGATGGCCAGGCCCCTCAGGATCGTTCACTCCACCCACGGGCCAAGTCCCTTTGGCCGTGTAAGGGAGCGCAGTCACAGGTTCTAGGGAAGAGGACCCAGGCATTTAGGCAGGTGGTGAACACAGGTCTGTCTGCCACGTTCAGAAATGAAAGGTCTGAAGAGTCGTGGGAAGGTCAGAACTCAGGCTGCAGACCCCCAGTTCTATGTCCTTTGGGGCAACGTCTCAGAATAGAGGTAAAAGAAGCTGCCACCCTCCCTTAAAAAAAACCCTAAACTAGCCTCCTAAAATACATTATGCAGACTGGTCTATCCCACCTGGTTTGCTTTTCCTGCCAGTTCTACCAGCTACTAATGGGCTACCTTGGGCATGTGGCTTCATGTCTCTGCACCTCAGTCTTCCTGTCTGTGAAGTGGGGCGATGAGGAGAGCCACCATGAAGCCTGATTTGAGTTTGCAGTGAGCCTGCCTCCTAGCTGCTCTGGCAGAGCCTTGGCAGTGGTTCCAGCCACCCCCGACCCTTTACTCATCCCATTGAGAAACGCAGGAAGTGAGGGCCAGAAGAGGGAGGTAGGCACACGTGTGCCCAGCAGGACTGGTGACCAAAGAAATGACCTTGACCCCTGGATCCCTTCTCCTGCCCCTCCTCAGAGCAGTGGGGTGGCCACTTTCTTGGCATCTTCCCAGGGAAGGAAGCCTTTGACACCTCACTGGGTCTCAGAAAGGAAACAAAGGAATGCTTTTTGCATGAAAAGCCACCTGCTGCTGCAGAGAAGAAAACTCAGCTTCCTGGAACTGGGTGTGGCCTGGCTGCAGACACAGGCAAGCAGTCCATGGGGTCCCTCCAGAGGTGTGGTGCCCACGGAGAGGCCACAGAGATTCTGTAAGTGTCCCCCTGGGAGAGCCACGTGACGTCAGCGCCGCTGCCAAGCTCTCTCCAAACAGAAGTTCAGGACGGGGTGAGGAGAGATTCCCAGGAGACTGGGAACGCTGCCGGGGCCGGGGCAAAGCCAGGCCTCGGGGACGGGACGGGGACCATCTCTGTTAGAGAAAGAAGAGATTCTCTGCCCTTCTCCAGGCCACAGGGTCATTCAGCCCCACAGCAGGGAACTCAGCAGGGAAACCACAGCTGGGAACTCCAGGACAGAAAAGAAATCAGGATCTCCCCGGGCCCTCCCCCGAGGCTGCCTCCTCACTGACTTGTGGCCAAGAAGTACTATTTCCTTAGCTCCTGGTGCTCAGAAACAACTTCACCGCCTTGTCCCGCTCTTCACAGCGCCCACATCACGGCATGATACTGGCCCATGAAAGGCTAATCCACGTGCTCCATCATTTTTCTGACTTTTGAAAACCATAGGAACGTTGTCACTACTCATAAGAGGAATTCATGCTCATTAAAGACAAATGGGTAGTAAGGACAGACCACCCAATGGCCTCACTATCCAAAGAAATCCTATACTAACACTTGGGCTTACTTTTCCTCGTCTTTCTTTGTCCTCCCAGGCATCTTTTTAGTTTTACCATGTCTGTGTTCATACTGTATGCATGCCTTCTGACTTTTCCTCATTTAGCATGAAGTTGTTCTCTGCTCTAGCTACTGCATGTAGACATATACTGTATTTGGCACACATAGGACCTCAATAAATATCTGCTGAATTAAGGTGAATAAACAGAGATGATTTTTTTCTATGTTATGCAAAACAATCACAATATGTAAGAGCAGTCATGATATGTGACCAAAGAAATGACCTTGACCCTGGATCCTCCCCCTAGAGCAGTGGGGTGGCCACTTTCTTGGCATCTTCCCAGGGAAGGAAGCCTTTGACACCTCACTGGGTCTCAGAAAGGAAACAAAGGAATGCTTTTTGCATGAAAAGCCACCTGCTGCTGCAGAGAAGAAAACTCAGCTTCCTGGAACTGGGTGTGGCCTGGCTGCAGACACAGGCAAGCAGTCCATGGGGTCCCTCCAGAGGTGTGGTGCCCACGGAGAGGCCACAGAGATTCTGTAAGTGTCCCCCTGGGAGAGCCACGTGACGTCAGCGCCGCTGCCAAGCTCTCTCCAAACAGAAGTTCAGGACGGGGTGAGGAGAGATTCCCAGGAGACTGGGAACGCTGCCGGGGCCGGGGCAAAGCCAGGCCTCGGGGACGGGACGGGGACCATCTCTGTTAGAGAAAGAAGAGATTCTCTGCCCTTCTCCAGGCCACAGGGTCATTCAGCCCCACAGCAGGGAACTCAGCAGGGAAACCACAGCTGGGAACTCCAGGACAGAAAAGAAATCAGGATCTCCCCGGGCCCTCCCCCGAGGCTGCCTCCTCACTGACTTGTGGCCAAGAAGTACTATTTCCTTAGCTCCTGGTGCTCAGAAACAACTTCACCGCCTTGTCCCGCTCTTCACAGCGCCCACATCACGGCATGATACTGGCCCATGAAAGGCTAATCCACGTGCTCCATCATTTTTCTGACTTTTGAAAACCATAGGAACGTTGTCACTACTCATAAGAGGAATTCATGCTCATTAAAGACAAATGGGTAGTAAGGACAGACCACCCAATGGCCTCACTATCCAAAGAAATCCTATACTAACACTTGGGCTTACTTTTTCCTCGTCTTTCTTTGTCCTCCCAGGCATCTTTTTAGTTTTTACCATGTCTGTGTTCATACTGTATGCATGCCTTCTGACTTTTCCTCATTTAGCATGAAGTTGTTCTCTGCTCTAGCTACTGCATGTAGACATATACTGTATTTGGCACACATAGGACCTCAATAAATATCTGCTGAATTAAGGTGAATAAACAGAGATGATTTTTTTCTATGTTATGCAAAACAATCACAATATGTAAGAGCAGTCATGATATGTGACAGTCGGGGGCTTACTTGGTGCTGAGTATTTATCACTATTCCATCTGATGCAGCAACCTCATGGGGTAGGTACTATCTTTATCCCCATTTTACAGATGTATAGACTAAGGCTTAGGGAGAGAGACAGTCCCAAGGTTATACAGGTACTGCTTGGTTTCTCACCCAGCCCCGCTGACCACAAACCTGTGTTGCCAATGCATTATATCACTGCCTCTGAACATTTTTAGAAAGAGCCTTTAAAATGACTTGCCAATATTCTTTTCAATGGGCTTAGTCATTCCCCAATCACAGTATATTTAGGATATTTGCTGCTTTCCCCTCTACTTTCATAAGTAATTCTACAATAAACAACTTTATACATAAGCAAATTCCATGTATCATGTCTATTCATTAGCAAAGACTCCCCAGAAATTGAATTACTGGTTCCAGTGGTGCATTTTTAAAGCTTTCAGACGTGTTTTCCCTTCAGTTATGTTCTGGCTTAGTTTGGTTTACTTACAGAAATTCAGACCTGTTCAGTTCATCACCTATTCAATTCACCACCTCCTCTTTTACATTTTCATCCACTCTCCACTTTTGAAACATCTTTCCTTTCTGGAGGAGTTAATACTTCTATTTTCTACTGGTTGTACAGTTTGCTTTCAAATTATTCAACCCTTTAGTTCTTCAGTGCATTCTTTGGGGGAGGGGATACAGAGAAGACTCCCATTTACACTTCCAAGTCCCCCCAGGAATCTCCCCTCCCCTGGGCGTGGGGGATAGATGAAAGGGAATGGAAAATGAGAGTGAGAAATTCTTCCCAGGCTGGTGTTCTCCTAATTACAGGGGAAGGAGTGTCCCTTCTTCAACACATGAATGACTTTCTCCCAAGGTCTTCCATTTCTTTCTTTTCTTTTGATTATTCTTTATCAGTCCTGCCAACAGAACCCTTCACCCAGGCCCCCTGTTCCTGTGTGCACTCTGTATGTCTGTGACTCAAGTATCGACTGATTTCTCCTTTCTCTTCCTTTTCCATGCTGTGCCTCATTTTCTCAGAATAGGAAGGAATGTTTGTTTGAGTCTCTATAAAGTTTCCTTGGCCTTCCCTCATAGCTCAGTCGGTAAAGAATCTGCCTGCAATGCAGGAGACCTGGGTTCGCTTCCTGGGTCAGGAAGATCCCCTGGAGAAGGGAATAGCAACCCAGTATCTTTGCCTGAAGAATCCCACGGACAGAGGAGCCTGGCAGGCTACAGTCCATGGGGTCACAACAGTCAGAAATGACTTAGCAACTAAACCACCACCTTGGCAGGAGAGCACATATATTATCTTAAAATAACAATATTATGACACTAACATGATGCACAGAAAAGATACAGTTGTCAAACACCACTGCAAAAAACATCCCATACAGATGAAACTTCTGTAAATGGAACACTATTTCTTATGAACCAACACTGTAAGAGAAGGTGAAAATGGGAAGTCCCTACAACTAGGAATAAGAAATGCTTATTGTAGGAGTTCGCTGGAGGTCCAGTGGTTAAGAATCTCCCTTGTAATGCAGAGCAGAAGCGGGGGTTCAAGCCCTGGCTGGGAACTAAGATCCCACATGCCACCGGACGACCAAGTCTGTGGGTCACAACGACTGAGGCTATGCACCACAACTAGACACCCTGACATCACAATGAAAGATCCTGCAGGAGGCAACAAAGATTCTGTGTGCTACAACTAAGACCCAGCACAGCCAAATAAGTAAATATTGAAAAAATGAAACGCTTATTCCAGAAAACAGAATTCTTTTATTCTTGCTACTTAGAGTATGATAGTCTGCCCTGTGTTTTGAAGGAGGGAGGACATGTTTTCTCCTTCCTCCCCGTGTACCAAAGTGACCATTCACACAACCTCCCTCAGCAAATCAGGACAGGACAGAGCAGGTCCCTCACTTCTTAGAAACTTCTCAAGTGCACCGTTGACCTGAGTTAAGGCAGAACTTCTTGATTACGGGGGTGTCCCTTCTTCAACACATGAATGACTTTCTCCCAAGGTCTTCCATTTCTTTCTTTTCTTTTGATTATTCTTTATCAGTCCTGCCAACAGAACCCTTCACCCAGGCCCCCTGTTCCTGTGTGCACTCTGTATGTCTGTGACTCAAGTATCGACTGATTTCTCCTTTCTCTTCCTTTTCCATGCTGTGCCTCATTTTCTCAGAATAGGAAGGAATGTTTGTTTGAGTCTCTATAAAGTTTCCTTGGCCTTCCCTCATAGCTCAGTCGGTAAAGAATCTGCCTGCAATGCAGGAGACCTGGGTTCGCTTCCTGGGTCAGGAAGATCCCCTGGAGAAGGGAATAGCAACCCAGTATCTTTGCCTGAAGAATCCCACGGACAGAGGAGCCTGGCAGGCTACAGTCCATGGGGTCACAACAGTCAGAAATGACTTAGCAACTAAACCACCACCTTGGCAGGAGAGCACATATATTATCTTAAAATAACAATATTATGACACTAACATGATGCACAGAAAAGATACAGTTGTCAAACACCACTGCAAAAAACATCCCATACAGATGAAACTTCTGTAAATGGAACACTATTTCTTATGAACCAACACTGTAAGAGAAGGTGAAAATGGGAAGTCCCTACAACTAGGAATAAGAAATGCTTATTGTAGGAGTTCGCTGGAGGTCCAGTGGTTAAGAATCTCCCTTGTAATGCAGAGCAGAAGCGGGGGTTCAAGCCCTGGCTGGGAACTAAGATCCCACATGCCACCGGACGACCAAGTCTGTGGGTCACAACGACTGAGGCTATGCACCACAACTAGACACCCTGACATCACAATGAAAGATCCTGCAGGAGGCAACAAAGATTCTGTGTGCTACAACTAAGACCCAGCACAGCCAAATAAGTAAATATTGAAAAAATGAAACGCTTATTCCAGAAAACAGAATTCTTTTATTCTTGCTACTTAGAGTATGATAGTCTGCCCTGTGTTTTGAAGGAGGGAGGACATGTTTTCTCCTTCCTCCCCGTGTACCAAAGTGACCATTCACACAACCTCCCTCAGCAAATCAGGACAGGACAGAGCAGGTCCCTCACTTCTTAGAAACTTCTCAAGTGCACCGGTTGACCTGAGTTAAGGCAGAACTGTCCTAATTAAGCACTGGCTTCAGAAACTCCTTGAAAAATGACAGGATGCAAAAAAATTCTTCAAGTGCAATATGAGAAGTATGTCAGACTGGGGGAGAGGGTGTTGTCGGGCCCGCAGTGAATGGGCTTTTTGGGGGAATGGGTGGTGGAGTCAAGGGTAGGAAGGGGGGCCATGACCCAGGTGGATAAAGACCTCGCTGCCTCCCAGCCAAAGAACCACCCAGAAAGCAACTATACTCCAGTAAAAATAAGTACTACAAGGACATATTGTACAACACGGGGATTCAGCCAATACTTTCTAAAAAGAGTACTACCAGGCTTCCTGTAAGAAAAGTGTAAAAGAAAGAGAAGTGGGGGAAAGCCAGGAGGATCAAGTTTAGTCATATTGGGCTTAGGTAGGAGCCGCCACAAGGGATTTGGCTACACAGGCATGACCAGGAGAGAGAGACAAGCAGAGAGAGAGGAGAAGGGCCCAAGAGAAGGGGCCAAGAGGGAGAGAGAAGGGCCAGACGGGTCCAGAGGCCAAAAGGCCAGAGGGCCCAAAGGATCAAAGGGCTTTGGCAGCAAGGGTGAGGTTTAAGTATCTGGATCCAGCCAGGGAAAGGATTGGATGTTGAAGTGAGTTCCCAAGTGGGAGGTGAGTTCACAGAGGAGCGTCTTTGTGGCCACATAGGTCCTGGTAGGAAGAGCCTAGGAGAGGGCCACAGGACGACCAAGTCTGTGGGTCACAACGACTGAGGCTATGCACCACAACTAGACACCCTGACATCACAATGAAAGATCCTGCAGGAGGCAACAAAGATTCTGTGTGCTACAACTAAGACCCAGCACAGCCAAATAAGTAAATATTGAAAAAATGAAACGCTTATTCCAGAAAACAGAATTCTTTTATTCTTGCTACTTAGAGTATGATAGTCTGCCCTGTGTTTTGAAGGAGGGAGGACATGTTTTCTCCTTCCTCCCCGTGTACCAAAGTGACCATTCACACAACCTCCCTCAGCAAATCAGGACAGGACAGAGCAGGTCCCTCACTTCTTAGAAACTTCTCAAGTGCACCGGTTGACCTGAGTTAAGGCAGAACTGTCCTAATTAAGCACTGGCTTCAGAAACTCCTTGAAAAATGACAGGATGCAAAAAAATTCTTCAAGTGCAATATGAGAAGTATGTCAGACTGGGGGAGAGGGTGTTGTCGGGCCCGCAGTGAATGGGCTTTTTGGGGGAATGGGTGGTGGAGTCAAGGGTAGGAAGGGGGGCCATGACCCAGGTGGATAAAGACCTCGCTGCCTCCCAGCCAAAGAACCACCCAGAAAGCAACTATACTCCAGTAAAAATAAGTACTACAAGGACATATTGTACAACACGGGGATTCAGCCAATACTTTCTAAAAAGAGTACTACCAGGCTTCCTGTAAGAAAAGTGTAAAAGAAAGAGAAGTGGGGAACGCCAGGGAGGATCAAGTTTAGTCATATTGGGCTTAGGTAGGAGCCGCCACAAGGGATTTGGCTACACAGGCATGACCAGGAGAGAGAGACAAGCAGAGAGAGAGGAGAAGGGCCCAAGAGAAGGGGCCAAGAGGGAGAGAGAAGGGCCAGACGGGTCCAGAGGCCAAAAGGCCAGAGGGCCCAAAGGATCAAAGGGCTTTGGCAGCAAGGGTGAGGTTTAAGTATCTGGATCCAGCCAGGGAAAGGATTGGATGTTGAAGTGAGTTCCCAAGTGGGAGGTGAGTTCACAGAGGAGCGTCTTTGTGGCCACATAGGTCCTGGTAGGAAGAGCCTAGGAGAGGGCCACAGGCTGACTATGCTCTTTGCAGATTTTCACCTTCATCACTTCCCTGGTGGCTCAGTGCTGAAGAATTTGCCGGCCAATGCAGGAGACCCGGGTTCGATCCCTGATCCAGGAGGATCCCACATGCTGCAGAGCAACTAAGCCGGTGAGTCACAACTATTGAGTCTGTGCTCTAGAGCCTCAGAACCGCAACTATTGAGCCCATGTGCCACAACTGTTGAAGCCTGTGTGCCCCAGAGCCTGCGTTCCACAACGAGAGAAGTCATCACAATAAGAAGCTTGCTCACCTCAGCTAGAGAGGAGCCCCCACTCCCTGCAACTAGAAAAGAGCCTGCAGCAGCAGTGAAAAATCAGAACAGCCAAAAAATAAATAAATACAAATTTTTAAAAAGGAGCACTACCTTTAAAAATTGGGGATCACTATAGGGACTTCCCTGTGGGTCCAGTGTGAAGAATCCACCAGTCAATGTAGGGGTCACAGGTTAAACCTCTGGTCTGGGAACTAAGGTCCCACATGCCCCAGAGCAACTGAGTCTGTGCACCCCAATGAGAGAGCCTGTGGACCATAACCAAAGATCCCACAGGATGCAACAAAGATCCTTGGTGTTGTAACTAAGACCCAACACAGCCATATAAATAAATAAATATTTTGTAAACATTGTGAATCACTGTAATTGTATACTCTTAATTTATATAATATTGTACAGCAACTATAGTTCAAGAAAAAATTAAACTATTAAAAAAATAAAACTATAAGGAAGAAAGAACCATTGAGGACATTGTGGAGGGTGTCTGGAGGACCAGGGAACTCAGCTGTGGTTCTCCAAATGGGAACCTGAAATACCTTCTCTGTGCCGAGTATCCCCATCTATCTGATGCGGGTGTGGGCTAGCTGATTCCATGGGTTCCCATGGAGCAATGCACACTGAGTCTAGCCTGAGTATCTTCCAGCAGCCCCTTGCACTACCTACTGTGCACTTCGCCTGCTGAGGCCAGAGAAAAGACACCCAGGGTGTTGACACGGGTCTGGGCAACCAATAACCAACCCCCTTCAGCTCCATTCTGAGGACTTGATTGTCGGACCCTTGATAAGTCAGCTGCCCACTCCTGCTTGCCATCTGGTTGTGACACGAGCTGGAACATCTCCCTTTCCTCTTCCTGCAGCTGAAGGAGCGTGTATATGTTAGTTAGTCACTACGTCATGCCCGAATCTGGGACTCCATAGACTGTAGCCCGCCAGGTTCCTCTGTCCATGGGATTTTCCAGGCAAGAAAACTGGAGTGGGTAGCCATTCCCTTCTCCATGGAATCTTCCCCAAACCAGCACATTTCAGGCAGATTCTTTACCATCTGAGCCACCAGGAAAACCCTTGAAGGGGTAGGAACAATCAACGCCAATCGAGGTACTGAGCCCTGCCTGGTGCCCTCAGATGAATTCTAGCTGACTCCCTGAACTCCTGAACTCTGACCTGCATGCCCCGGGACCACGCTCCCCATTTTTCAAGGCTAAAGAACAGAGGCGCCAAATCCCACAATAGGCAACTAAGCAAGACTCAAACTCAGATCACGCTGTCTCCAAACCCAGGCTCTCAAGATTGATGCTTCCACCTCTTTTGTAGGTGAGGAAACTGAAGCAAGGGGTGGTCTGGCCACTTACACAGCCCTGCAGCCAGTCAGCAAAGGTAACTTTGTGACTATTCTGAGAGGGCCCCTACTCTGTTCACCAGCTCCCTCAGCCCTCCTGCCCCCAGACCTGGGAGATTCTGAACTCATTCCATTTTGAATGGATCAATGAACACATGGCCCAACCCTCCATCATTTGCCAGGTTCTCCCCCTGAGCCACGGCAGGGCTAGCAACTTTGAGGGAAGGCCTGCCCCCCACGCTGCAGGGAGAAGTGCTCAGTCCCAGGAGAGCTGGACTTGGGGGAAGCTCTCAGGCAGAGGTGGGGCAACAGAGCAGCTGGTTCACTCCATGCTGCCTGCCTCAGGCCACATCAGGGCAGGAGCTGAACATGGCCATTCCACACTGATGGACAGGCCTTCTTTCCAACCTCTAGCTGGCTGGGCAACCTGGGAAACTCAGCATCTCTGTGCTCCCTCCAGACCACAGCCCTCACACCATGGCAGATATTCAATCAACCCCTGACACCTCACCTGGGAAAGATGCACCTTTTTCCTAAACCAGAAGTCAACCAGTCACAAATAGTCTTCTTCCCTTTATTTATCTTCATGGTGGATTCCTCCCAGGGGAGCATGTACTCATAGGCATTAAGAATATACAGATCACACTGCAGGAATAGGAGATCCTGCAAGGGTGCTGTGCGATGGCCTGGAAGGGTGGGATTGGGGGCGGATTTAGAGGGGGGAGGAGACCAGGGATATGCATATGACTGATGTGGGAACATACATGTCTGTGAACAACAAAACTCTGTAAAAATTTTAAAAATAAATAAATAAATAAAAATGAAAAAAAAAAATATATATATATACAGATCAGGGCTTCCCTGGTAGTCCAGTGGGTAAGGAGTTTGCCTTACAGTGCGAGGGGCACCAGTTTGATCCCTGGCTTGGGAAGATCCCACGCGCCACGGAGTGGCTGGACCGGTGTGTCTGATTGAGGGCCAGCGCTCTGGAGCGCATGTGCCTGGAGCCTGTGCTCTACAACAGGAAAGGCAACTGCGATGGGAGGACCACACAGGCCAAAGAACAAAGATGGGTGAAAATAAATGAAAAATCAATAAAAGAGTCCAAAATTTAAAAAAAAAAATATATATATATATATATATATATATATATACATATATATATATATATATATATATATACAGATCAAAAAAAAGAGAGAGAGAGAGAGGGAATACACAGATCCGAGGCCACCAGAGAATGACTTCCTGCGGAGAAGAGAGCCAAGCAGAGAGACCCACTGGCTCCTTTGTCACAAAAGTTGCTGTTTGTCACAATGGCATCCTTAAGGCATTAGGATATTAAAGATTTAATAAGCACCTAATAGACACAGTAAAACATTTTGATGGTGGCATTTCTAGAAAGTGCTGCCTTCATCTGTTCCAGGAATTTATCAAGTGTCTTTTCATTAAGTCGGTTCTAAATGAGACACATCCTTGGTGCGGTAATTTTCTGAATGAAGCTATCCTGAAGTACTAATTAGTTTGTTTTTAATGCTTAATTTACTCTGCCGACGTGGTGGTTAGGGTGGGGCTGACCTGCTGGAACGGGATGAGATACCCTGTGTACCAAGAACAGGCTCTCCTGGCTGGAGAAACGGAGGGATTTCATCTCACACTGGATTAGCCTCTAAACTGCCAGCTGAACTGACCAGGGCTTTAAATCAACCTGGAAATTCTCAGCCACGGCTCCTGCTCCCCATTAACCCGAGGATACCTCACTCTCTGAGCACAGGAAGAGGGAGTGAGTTGCCTCGGGTGGGAGTGGCCGCCCCACCACTGGAGGTGTCAAACTGAGCACATCTGGGTGTTTGGGGAGTCTAGTGGGCCAACTGATCTCAGAGGTGTCTTCCCCTCCATCGTCCCATGGATGGTTCTTTATTATTCACTCATAGGTCACCGGACCCAACATTTCTTAGGCCCCTCTTTATGCGCATAGACGAACAGCAAAGAGGGGCTGGAACCTGTGGTGGAGGGGCCCACTGAGGAACTGCATGCCATGGAGGGGTGGATAACAGTGTGATGGGGCCACGAAGGAGACAAGCAGGGGGCTCCGGGACCCAGGGCCGGGCAGGAAGGCCCCCAAGAGAGTCACACGGCGGCTTGGAGCAGAGACATGGGAAGGCGTTTAGGCATGGGAGTTACACCCACTTGTGGCACCCACAGGTAATGTGACCTGAGGGAGGGTGGAGCCTGGGAAGAGTTTTCAGTCCTGGGGGAAGCAGGAGAAAGCCCTCTCCATCTCACCTGCATGCACACGTATATACACACATATTCGCTTAGGCCCTCGTGGCACATAAGGAAAATTGCTTGTATTTTTGTTTTTTTTCTTACTTCAAAGTCAAGGCACACTAGTAAAAAAAACTTCACACAGTATAGGAATATGAAAATTAAAAAGTGAAAGTCCCCTTTTATCTCCATTAGCCTCATTTCAGAGAAAACTACCACTGACCTCTTTCCAGACCTTTCCTTATATACCTGTGTATGTGCACATTCACACACACGGCTTTGTTTATTTAATGAAATCGTATAAACACATGGTTCTGTGACTTGTTTTCACTGACAACATATCACAAACATCCCTTCATAGCACACAAATCTACCTCACTTTTTCTTAACAGCTCTGAGGATTCTACAGGATAGCATCTAGGTTCTTTGCATCACCATACGTATAGACATTAAGACTCTTGTTATTTATTTTTTTTAACAATCGCAAACAAAGCTGCAGGGACTTGGACACAAACTTCTGTGCTACCCACCCTTGTTGGAAGAAAAGGAAATGGCAACACCCTCCAGTATTCTTGCCTGGAAAATTCCATGGACAGAGAAGCCTGGCAGGCTACAGTCCACGGGGTCACACAGAGTCAAACATGACTGAAGTGACTAAGCAGCAGCACCCTTGTTGGAAAAGACCCCGATGCTGGAAAAGATAGAAAGCAGAAGGAGAAGGGGAAGACAGAGGATGAGACAGTTGGATGGCATCATCCACTCAATGGACACGAGTTTGAGCAAGCTCCGAGAGATGGTGAAGGGGAGGGAAGCCTGGCGTGCTGCAGTCCATGGGGTTGCAAAGAGTCAGACATGACCCTTAACGACTGAACAACAAAAACCCTTGTAGATATACTTGGAATTGTGAGATGTTTTCGCATCACTGTGTAAGTCTATATTCTCAGAAGTGTGCTGCTGGTTAAATATTACCGGATCTTGCCAGATGGCCTGTCAGGAGCCATCTGGGCCCCCTTGCTCGCTGCCATATTCATAGGACAGTACCTGTCTCCCTGCAGAAGGCCTTCTTCACTGCTGTCACTTCTGTCCTTGTTTTCTAAGTAAGTAGTACAGGAAGGCTGACTGAGCGACTGGAGGACCCAGGACAGCAGCTGGCCCTCCCTGCCTGACTGGAAAGTGTTAGTCGTGTTTGACTCTTTGCAACCCCATGAACTGTAGTCCACCAGGCTCCTTCTCTGTCCTTGGAATTTTCTAGGCAAGAATACCGGAGTGGGTTGCCATAACCTTTTCTAGGATATCTTCCTGACTCAGAGGTCGAACCCAGGTCTCCTGCATTCCAGGCAGATTCTTTACTGTCTAAACCACCAGGGAAGCCCAAATCCTAACTCTTAAGACCTCCTACGAGACTTTGGGCAGACCGTCCACTATTCCAGCCTCAATCATACAAGGTATGTCCCAGTCAGAGCTGATGGGGAGTTGAGTCCCAGGGACTGAGGGGGCCTGAGCAGGCAGGGCCTTCCTGAGACAGAGGCTCTAAAACAGCAGCACCGACTTGGGCTCCTAAGGCCTCTCAAAAAGCCTCTCTCCAGGAGGGTGTCCCAGGGGGTCAGTTCTGACACCCCGGAGCTGAGGCCAGTCCACCCCGCGGTCAAGGGTAGGCTCCACCACTCCCTCCGGTGCCTGCTAGACTGGCCCTCCCAGGACTTCTCAGAAAAGACAAGCCCAAGTGACTCAGCACTGCCCGTGGTCCCTGGTCTGAGACAGGCCATGACTCACAAATTGCGAGTCTTCCGTCTGAGCAGGCTTTGCCAGCCTGCAAAGCTGCGACGCTGGCAGGGAGCTACAGAGCTCTAGGCTCGGGGCGATGGGGGAAGAAAGGTCCTGACAAGGAGCCGCAGACCGGCCCTCCTACAGCTTCCTTCCCCGCCACCCAACGGGAGGCTTGCAGGCTCCCCGGCCACAGAGCCAGGGCCCAGTTCGAGGGGTGCAAGCCCAGATGGTAGGTCTGGATGTGCTTGGACCCAGGTCTTCCCCCGCTCCGGACGAAGAGGAAACTGGCTGGTGTCAGAGTCGAGTGGCGTTTCCAAGCCTCCCTCCTCCACCTAAAGCTACAGCAGAGTCCACGCCAGGCCGCCTGCCAGTGTAGTGGGTGTTGGGCCCTGGGAGGGGTTCCCTGGCCATCCAAGACGTGCCCCACACCTGGCGCCCAAGCAGCCGGGCTCACGATCACCAGATGGGACTCCTGAGCATCTGGGTGCTCCCAAGCCTTGTAAGCATGCAAGGGCTCCCACAGTTTTCAGAGAACTGGGTGATTCTTTTTGTTCTGGAATAGTGAAGCCAGATATACTCTGCACACCTCCTCCCCGCCAGTCAGCCATGCCCCACACAAAGTGCCGTTTAGTTCAAAGATAGATTCTTAGCAACAGCAAACGAAATGCTACCCAGGCTACCCAAGTTTGATGCCTTGTTTGTTTTGTTTTGGTCAGATAAAGGATCCTAACTCTTAAGACCTCCTACGAGACGTTGGGCAGACCGTCCACTATTCCAGCCTCAATCATACAAGGTATGTCCCAGTCAGAGCTGATGGGGAGTTGAGTCCCAGGGACTGAGGGGGCCTGAGCAGGCAGGGCCTTCCTGAGACAGAGGCTCTAAAACAGCAGCACCGACTTGGGCTCCTAAGGCCTCTCAAAAAGCCTCTCTCCAGGAGGGTGTCCCAGGGGGTCAGTTCTGACACCCCGGAGCTGAGGCCAGTCCACCCCGCGGTCAAGGGTAGGCTCCACCACTCCCTCCGGTGCCTGCTAGACTGGCCCTCCCAGGACTTCTCAGAAAAGACAAGCCCAAGTGACTCAGCACTGCCCGTGGTCCCTGGTCTGAGACAGGCCATGACTCACAAATTGCGAGTCTTCCGTCTGAGCAGGCTTTGCCAGCCTGCAAAGCTGCGACGCTGGCAGGGAGCTACAGAGCTCTAGGCTCGGGGCGATGGGGGAAGAAAGGTCCTGACAAGGAGCCGCAGACCGGCCCTCCTACAGCTTCCTTCCCCGCCACCCAACGGGAGGCTTGCAGGCTCCCCGGCCACAGAGCCAGGGCCCAGTTCGAGGGGTGCAAGCCCAGATGGTAGGTCTGGATGTGCTTGGACCCAGGTCTTCCCCAGCTCCGGACGAAGAGGAAACTGGCTGGTGTCAGAGTCGAGTGGCGTTTCCAAGCCTCCCTCCTCCACCTAAAGCTACAGCAGAGTCCACGCCAGGCCGCCTGCCAGTGTAGTGGGTGTTGGGCCCTGGGAGGGGTTCCCTGGCCATCCAAGACGTGCCCCACACCTGGCGCCCAAGCAGCCGGGCTCACGATCACCAGATGGGACTCCTGAGCATCTGGGTGCTCCCAAGCCTTGTAAGCATGCAAGGGCTCCCACAGTTTTCAGAGAACTGGGTGATTCTTTTTGTTCTGGAATAGTGAAGCCAGATATACTCTGCACACCTCCTCCCCGCCGCCAGTCAGCCATGCCCCACACAAAGTGCCGTTTAGTTCAAAGATAGATTCTTAGCAACAGCAAACGTAAATGCTACCCAGGCTACCCAAGTTTGATGCCTTGTTTGTTTTCTTTTGTTATAAATGTTTGATTGTGTGGCTGAAGGTGACGCAGAAAGGCACAGGCAATGAGGAAGGAGGGCCAAAGCCAGGCTTGGGCAGAGGCCAGGGAAGACTGTGTGTCTCCTGTAAACGCCATCACGCCCCCACCAGCGCTCCATCTTCACTCTCGGGCTCATGACCTCTACAGGCCTCCCCACAGCCTACATGCCCTCCAGTACCCAAGCTGCCCCCACCAAGAGCTCCTCTGTGGTGACTTGTTTACACACTGGGCTGCTGGCCTCCAGAATGATGTCCAACAGGCTGAGCACAGCCTAGAATGAGCATGCGTGGGGCACAGCGACGCCAAGGGTAGGATTCATGAGGGACAGACCCTTTATCTTGGCAGCTGGAAGCTTGGCAGCTGCCAAGACCCAATGATAGGAACGGTCCCCATATACTGAATGACAGCTGGACTCCAGGCACCATGCAGATGCCCCTCACACACACGAGCCCAGTTTCAACCACCCACCCAAGGCTAAGAGCCCGAGCCCCGGTTCCAAGGAACCGGGAAGGCACTCGCTCAGGAGATAACAGTGGGGGAAGAGTGAGGTGGAGGCAGATAAAGAAGTCAGAGCTCTTCGCCGTCAGGGTGCTCTTTCCAAACTTTTCTTTCTTATAATCATTTTTATTTTGGCGATTGTAAACAGACATGTTTTGTTTTCATTTTACAAACACATGAAAAAGTACAGAAAATAATATGATGGATCAAACTCTTTTTATTTTTGGCTATGCTGAGTCTTTGTTGTTGCACTCGTGTTCTGTAGCCGTGGTGAGCGGGGGGCTCCTCTTCCTTGCAGTGCTCAGGCTTCTCATGTCGCATGGAGCCCAGCCCTAGGCATGTGGGCTCGGTCGTTGTGGCTCATGGGCTCTAGAGCACAGGTCAGTAGTCGTGCCACAGGGGCTTAGTTGCTCCTAGGCAGGTAGAGTCTTCCCTGACCAGGGATCAAATTTGTGTCCCCTACATTGGCAGGTGGATTCCTACCCATTCTGTCACCAGGGAAATCCTCAAAGACTCATTTAAAAAAGAAAGAAAAAGCAAAGAATTTATCAATGCAGCATTCAGGATCGGGCTTACTCTGGACTGAAAGACAGGAATGGACAAGGAAGGCACAGGAAGTAAAATGAGGGGAGGGGTCACCAGGCTCGTTTTTAAATTACGCCTTGTAAGTCACACATCTGTTACACAGGTCACTTTGTGTTTTATGAGCTTTACACAGAAACTTTAAAAAAGAAAGCCAGACAACACACTTGTATTTAACAAATAGGATTTCACATCCAGATTTAACAAATAAGATTTTACTTTCTCGTAACCTCCTTCCCCTTTTTATCTTTTAAGAAATAAATAGGGCTTCCCTGGTGGTCCAGTGGGTAAGGACACCGCCTTGCAGTGCAAGGGGTGCCATTTCCATCCCTGGCCTGGGAAGATCCCATGTGCCGCCGAGGGGCTGGACCGATGTGTCCAACTACCGAGCCGGAACTCTGGAGCGCATGCGCCTAGAGCCGGTGCTCTGTGATGAGAGAGGCCACTGCGATGGGAGGCCCACACAGGCCAAAGAACAAAGGTAAATGATTGAAAGATCAATAGAAGTGGCCAAAAAAATAAAAAATAAATTAAAAAAAAAGAGAAAGAAATATTACACATGTGGCTAAAGTCTACCCGCCGTCCTCTTTCCCATTTTTCTTCCTGGAGACAACTGTTAGTTTTTTGTTTTTTGTGTTTTAATATTCTATTTGAACACTGACCTTATATCCAGTCGTCTTACTGAACTCTTCTTTCTTCAAAAAGTTTACTGTAGATTTTCTTGAATCTTTTTATGTAGACAATCATGTCGTCTGTGCATAAAATTGCAATTTTTTCTTCCATTGTAAATTTTTACTCTTTTTTTTTTTTTTGGTCTCGCTCTACTGGCTGAAACACATAGTACAATGTTGAATGGTGTCAGCCATAGCAGATAAATTCCTCCCATGCATGATTTTCAAGGAAATGCTTCAAATACTTGGCCACCAAGGATACTGTTTACTGTTGGTATTTGCTAGACAGCCTTGATCAGGTTCCGGAAGTTTCCTGCAGTTCTGAGTGGCCAAAGAGTTTTTATAATAAGTGAAGTTAAATTTTTATCAAGTGCTTTTTCTGTTTGCATCTATCAATATGATTATGTGGGTTTTCTTCTTTACTTTTGTTAATTTGGTTAAGTTACTTTGGGTTTTCTCATTTTAAACTGTTCTTTTATCACTGCTGGATCAATTTTATATATGTATATATATATATATATATATATATATATGTGTGTGTGTGTGTGTGTATATGTACACACACATTCAGCTTGCTAATACTCGATTTAGGAGTTTTGCCTTTCTCTTCGTAAATGAGACTGCCCTATAATTTTCTTTTCTCTTATTGTCCTTAACCAGCTTGCATGTTGAGATTCTACTAATCTCATAAAGTTAATTACAAGACATTCCTTCTTTTGCAATTTTCTTAAACAGTCTAAATAAAAAAGGAATATCTGTTCCTTGAATCATTTGGCAAAAATCACTCCATTAAACTATCTGAGCTCTGGTGTGTTGGAGGGTTGTTTCCTTTTTTAAAAAACATACCTTTTAATTTTGCAATAAGTTTTTTTGTCTGTTTGCTTTTGGTCACACCCTGCATGGCATGTGGGATCTTAGTTCCATGACCAGGGATCAAACTTGTGCCCCTTGCCTTAGAGGTACAGAGTCTTACTAGATTGACAGGAAATAAGGTTTTTTGGAGAGGCCTCTTTATTAGTTTTTTATTTATTTATTTTCATCCATCTTTATTCTTTGGCCTGTGTGGGCCTCCCACTGCAGTGGCCTCT
This sequence comes from Tragulus kanchil, assembly GCA_022376925.1. Lineage (NCBI taxonomy): Eukaryota > Metazoa > Chordata > Mammalia > Artiodactyla > Tragulidae > Tragulus > Tragulus kanchil. Next base: position 45,153,229 of record JAIOJX010000029.1, on the reverse strand, counting down.
CTCCTTGCAGAGCACCAGCTCTGACGCATGCGCCCAGAGCACTGGCTCATAATTGGACAGGAGCAGATACCAGGTCTTCTGGGGAAACCCCCTTTTTAATGCTTACTGACTTGAAAGTGCACATCAAAGTTTTAGTAAATTTTACTCTTTTTGTTTGGTCTCGCTCTACTGGCTGAAACACATAGTACAATGTTGAATGGTGTCAGCCATAGCAGATAAATTCCTCCCATGCATGATTTTCAAGGAAATGCTTCAAATACTTGGCCACCAAGGATACTGTTTACTGTTGGTATTTGCTAGACAGCCTTGATCAGGTTCCGGAAGTTTCCTGCAGTTCTGAGTGGCCAAAGAGTTTTTATAATAAGTGAAGTTAAATTTTTATCAAGTGCTTTTTCTGTTTGCATCTATCAATATGATTATGTGGGTTTTCTTCTTTACTTTTGTTAATTTGGTTAAGTTACTTTGGGTTTTCTCATTTTAAACTGTTCTTTTATCACTGCTGGATCAATTTTATATATGTATATATATATATATATATATATATATATGTGTGTGTGTGTGTGTGTATATGTACACACACATTCAGCTTGCTAATACTCGATTTAGGAGTTTTGCCTTTCTCTTCGTAAATGAGACTGCCCTATAATTTTCTTTTCTCTTATTGTCCTTAACCAGCTTGCATGTTGAGATTCTACTAATCTCATAAAGTTAATTACAAGACATTCCTTCTTTTGCAATTTTCTTAAACAGTCTAAATAAAAAAGGAATATCTGTTCCTTGAATCATTTGGCAAAAATCACTCCATTAAACTATCTGAGCTCTGGTGTGTTGGAGGGTTGTTTCCTTTTTTAAAAAACATACCTTTTAATTTTGCAATAAGTTTTTTTGTCTGTTTGCTTTTGGTCACACCCTGCATGGCATGTGGGATCTTAGTTCCATGACCAGGGATCAAACTTGTGCCCCTTGCCTTAGAGGTACAGAGTCTTACTAGATTGACAGGAAATAAGGTTTTTTGGAGAGGCCTCTTTTATTAGTTTTTTATTTATTTATTTTCATCCATCTTTATTCTTTGGCCTGTGTGGGCCTCCCATTGCAGGGGCCTCTCTCCTTGCAGAGCACCAGCTCTGGACGCATGCGCTCCAGAGCACTGGCTCATAATTGGACACATTGGCTCAGCAGCTCCATGACACATGAGATCTTTCCTGGCCAGGAATCAAACTGGTGCAAGGTGGATTCTTTACCCACTGGACCACCAGGGAAGCCCCCAATAAGTTTTGACTTACAGAAAAGTTTTGCAAAGATGGCAGAGAAGGTTCCCTGATACTTCTTGGGTAGATTTCCCTAATGTTTATATAAGGGTACAAAACCATGGTTCATTTGTCAAAATAAGAAACTTTAGGGAGGGTTGCTTTTTATATTTCCTGGCTTTTGGTTGGTTGCTATAGAAACGGGCCCCCAGTGAATACCTACCCCACTATCCTTACCCATGTACAATTCTTCCCACAGTGACTTGTTTTGGCCATGATTTGTTATTATCTGGCCAACCAGACACAGAGAAGAGCGACCCAGGCAGAGACTTGAAGATACCCATGCACTGGGGCTTGCCTCACTCTGCTGCTTCCATGCTCCTTCCGCTCCCATGAGAAGCACAGAATAATCCGATGGGGGCATGTGACAGCCCGTAGTGAGAGCCAGTATCAAGTGCACTCTCTAGTCACTGTGGCTCACAGGCTCTGGAGCACCGGGGCTTAGTTGCCACTCAGCATGTGGGATCTAGGTTACCGGATAACCGGATTGAAATCAAGTCTTTTGCATTTGTAAGGCAGATTCTTAACCACTGGACCACCAGGGAGGTTTTGATCAAATTCTCTTATCTTTAATTTCCTTACCATATGAGAAATTACACTGCTTCTTATACTTAATGTAGCTATATTTACAACTTTTAAATACATACTGTTTTAACAAAACCTACACATAAAATTTTAACCCTACCCCGAGGCAGATTCACTGACCCAAGTGGCATAGTAGTACAGAATCTACTTGCCAACACATGAGATGCAAGAGATGCAAGAGACATGGATTTAATCCCTGGGTCAGGAAGATCCCTGGAGAAGGAAATGGAAATCCTCTTCAGTATTCTTGCCTGGAAAATCCCATGGACAGAGGAGCCTGGCAGGCTACAGTCCATGGGGTCACAAAAGAGTTGGACATGACTGAAAGACCAAGTACACACACGCACGCACGCACATAAAGGCAAATTCAGGTTTTTATGGGGCCTGAAGTTTATTTAATTTGGGAGTCTTCTTTAAGAAAAAAAAGAGTAAGATAGTTTCTCTGGCCATTTATTCTTCCTTAACTTCATTATAAACTCACTGTCTGCTCTTCTCTTTCCCAAAATAACAGAAGAATTCTAGAATCTTGATTCCAGTCATCCTCTTCTGTCTTATAAATTATTGTTATATAGTATGTTTTTTCTTGTTTTTAACCCCAGTTGCCAGTATTACTCTTGTCATTTCCTAATACAAGCCACACACACACACACACACCACTCAGTGTTGCTTCTTTCTTTTTCTTTTTTTTTTTTTAACATTTATGTATTTATTTATTTTGGCTGGGGTGGGGAGGGAAGGTGGTGGGTGGGCCACTTCCACTGGTCTTTCGTTTGTCTAGTTTCATCCGTCTTTGTTCTTTGGCCCGTGTGGGCTTCCCATCACGGTGGCATCTGTTGTTGCAGAGCACCAGCTCTGGGCGCATGCGCTCCAGAGCTCTGGCTCGGTAATCAGACACATCGGTCCAGCCCCTCAGCGGCACATGGGATCTTCCCAGGCCAGGGACCGAACTGGTGCCCCTTGCACTGCAAAGCAGTGTCCTTACCCACTGGACCACCAGGGAAGCCCTGCTTATTTCATTCACCCCTTACTTCAGGTTTTGATTTCCTTCTTCCTGAGGAGTATCCTTCAGTACTTCTTTCAATGAAGGCATCTAAGTGAAAAATCTTCTCAGTTCTTTTTTTTGTTGAAAACGTCTTTATTTTCCCCTCATTCTGAACAAACAATTCCATACAGAATTTGAGGACGACGGCTCTCTTCCCTCCTCACTCTGAGAAAGTATTCTCGCTTCCTTTATTACTGTTTAATGACCATTGCTTTGTAGGGAATTTTTCTTTTTTCTGTGGTTTCTCTTAGGATTTTCTCCTTATCTTGGGTGTCATGAAGCTTCCCTACAATGCAGCGAAGTGTAGGGATATCTGTATTTTCTCTACCTAGGAATCACAGTGCTTCTCAATCAGAGGTATCCATCAGTTCTGGGAAATCAGTAGCTGCCAGCTCTTTGCCTATTGCTTCTTTTGCATTCTATCCACTGTCAAGTGTTCTGAAATTCATCTTAGATGTATCTGACCTGCTTTTCTATCCTCTGTATATCTTGGTCTCTTTTTCCTCATTTATTTTCAGTCTTTTAAAAAAACATCTCTATGGTGATTGGTGCCTTTGTCTAAAGTGAATTTAGAACAGAAAAATATTCTTTGGGAAGTAATTTTTGTGTGTTTTAGTAAAGCCAAATTTTACTTAGCAGCAGTACCCCTGGGGGGCCCCAGCAAAACTCCCGCCCACACAGCTACCCCCCAGGTTTTACTGTGCTTTCAGAAGAAAACAAGGATGAATGTTAAAGGAGTCAGAAGTGTAGAATGACTTAGAGTAATAAACTGCCAAGTTAGAAACAAGAACATCAAAAGATCACCAAAGCTATCTAGAGGAAAGGGAAACTTTTTTAGTGTTCTTTAAACCTTATGGGGAAGATTGAGGGGCCCGTTTCAATCCCAGTAGCCATTTCAACTGGGTTCCACACTCTGTGTACACTTCAAGACAACAGACCTGCGCTTAACGCTTATCCTCCATCATTCATGCCTGCTCTTTACCATGGGAGGGCCCAGCTGGTGGTCCAGGGATGACCACACAAAGGTGCAGAGACTTTCCTCAGCTAGCCAGCACAACCTTTTAGGAAGAAAGCTGATCACTGGGCCAGGGTAAGTCCTGTAGATGCGCCCTTTCCCCTCCCATCGCCACAGGGCTCCTGAGTGGCATCAGAGAAAAGGATGAAAAAAACCCGATCCAGGACCTCTGGGAGACTCTGGTCTGGGGGTCCTGTTCCTGTTTTCTGACACTTTTAACATTTCTCGTTTCTCTATCATTAAGAGTTTGGGTTACAATTGAGGGTAGAGGCTGTTGCATGTTGGTGAGAGGAAGGAAACTAAGAATGCCTGGGTCCTGGCCACACCCTCTCGAGGGATATTTGGCCTGCCACAGGAGAAGCCCAAGGGAGCCCGCTCAGGAGGCTCTGCTCTGCAAACCAGCCCCTCCCCTTTTTCCACTCCAGGGCTCCTTGCAGGTTCTGCAAAGGAGATGGGAGATAGGGAAGGCCCAGTGTCTGGCCCTGCTCTGCCTCCTGCCTACAAACCATCCTCTGGAGGCACCAGCCAAATGAGAACAGTAATTGCCCACTCACCTCCTGGGGCTTTAAAAAAAAAAACCATCCTGCTTCTAATCTTTGTGTTTTAGTAAGCCCAAATCTTTAAAAACATCTCTATGGTGATTGGTGCCTTTGTCTAAAGTGAATTTAGAACAGAAAAATATTCTTTGGGAAGTAATTTTTGTGTGTTTTAGTAAAGCCAAATTTTACTTAGCAGCAGTACCCCTGGGGGGCCCCAGCAAAACTCCCGCCCACACAGCTACCCCCCAGGTTTTACTGTGCTTTCAGAAGAAAACAAGGATGAATGTTAAAGGAGTCAGAAGTGTAGAATGACTTAGAGTAATAAACTGCCAAGTTAGAAACAAGAACATCAAAAGATCACCAAAGCTATCTAGAGGAAAGGGAAACTTTTTTAGTGTTCTTTAAACCTTATGGGGAAGATTGAGGGGCCCGTTTCAATCCCAGTAGCCATTTCAACTGGGTTCCACACTCTGTGTACACTTCAAGACAACAGACCTGCGCTTAACGCTTATCCTCCATCATTCATGCCTGCTCTTTACCATGGGAGGGCCCAGCTGGTGGTCCAGGGATGACCACACAAAGGTGCAGAGACTTTCCTCAGCTAGCCAGCACAACCTTTTAGGAAGAAAGCTGATCACTGGGCCAGGGTAAGTCCTGTAGATGCGCCCTTTCCCCTCCCATCGCCACAGGGCTCCTGAGTGGCATCAGAGAAAAGGATGAAAAAAAACCAGATCCAGGACCTCTGGGAGACTCTGGTCTGGGGGTCCTGTTCCTGTTTTCTGACACTTTTAACATTTCTCGTTTCTCTATCATTAAGAGTTTGGGTTACAATTGAGGGTAGAGGCTGTTGCATGTTGGTGAGAGGAAGGAAACTAAGAATGCCTGGGTCCTGGCCACACCCTCTCGAGGGATATTTGGCCTGCCACAGGAGAAGCCCAAGGGAGCCCGCTCAGGAGGCTCTGCTCTGCAAACCAGCCCCTCCCCTTTTTCCACTCCAGGGCTCCTTGCAGGTTCTGCAAAGGAGATGGGAGATAGGGAAGGCCCAGTGTCTGGCCCTGCTCTGCCTCCTGCCTACAAACCATCCCTCTGGAGGCACCAGCCAAATGAGAACAGTAATTGCCCACTCACCCCTCAGGGCTGGAGGCCTGTTTTGAAAACCAAAGAGAAAAAACATGCTCAAGTGCCATGAGCCTAGTGGCCTGCTGTTCAAATTCAGAAATTATGGAGCAGCCTGGCAAAATTGTGCTTTCCATTCCTAGAACTGAAGTTTTATTTAAAGTTTATCTTAAAGACATGCTTATGGAATAAATTATAACAACTTTCAGAAGAGCCTAAGACAATAATAGTCATCCTTTATCTTAGCATCCCAAGAAAACTACGACAAATAATTTGGTGCCCTCTACCTTCCAGTCTTTTCCATACACATATACACTGTTGCCTTAATTTAATATCAAGAGGATTTTCTTTGAATAGTAAATATTCTGTATCATCATGGCTAGTTACTTGAAGTTAGGTATTTCCTCCAACAGTATTCGGTCCTCTGGTGAGCTAATTCCTTAGGGAATATAAGCAAGTTCTTACATTCCCTGGGCTTCCCTGGTGCCTCAGAAGGGAAGAATCCAACTACAATGCAGGATACCCAGGTTCCCTCCCTGGGTTGGGAAGATCCCCTGGAAAAGGAAAAGGTGACCCACCCCAGAACTCTTGCCTGGAGAATCCCGTGGACAGAGGAGCCTGGAGGGCTACAGTCCATGGGGTCGCACAAAGCCGACACGAAGGAAAGACTAACACTTTCACACTGTCGCAGCTAGGGCTGTTCCGTCTCCCGGTGCTAAACAACGTGCAACCGTTGTGCTGTATGTACAGGCATCTTTGCAGATCTATGATGATTTTCTTAGCAGTCGCGAAGCTGTTGAATCAAAAGTCTGCACAGTTTTTAAGCACGGATACAAACGGTGACAAATAGCCTGTGAAATTTTCACGGAAAATCGCTGCGCGGAACCCCCGCCCGAGCGGACTCCTCAAGTGCTGAGGTTCCACTTTCCTCAGAGGAACCCCTGTGGGCTGACTGTCCCACCCTAAGTCCAGACGAGGTGTTTAACCCTTAGAGAGGTTTAGGAGGTGGGGAAGCTCAGCCTACACTTTTCGGCTCCAGGCGGGGAGCCTTTCAGACCATCTTGGCACCAGCCAAATGAGAACAGTAATTGCCCACTCACCCCTCAGGGCTGGAGGCCTGTTTTGAAAACCAAAGAGAAAAAACATGCTCAAGTGCCATGAGCCTAGTGGCCTGCTGTTCAAATTCAGAAATTATGGAGCAGCCTGGCAAAATTGTGCTTTCCATTCCTAGAACTGAAGTTTTATTTAAAGTTTATCTTAAAGACATGCTTATGGAATAAATTATAACAACTTTCAGAAGAGCCTAAGACAATAATAGTCATCCTTTATCTTAGCATCCCAAGAAAACTACGACAAATAATTTGGTGCCCTCTACCTTCCAGTCTTTTCCATACACATATACACTGTTGCCTTAATTTAATATCAAGAGGATTTTCTTTGAATAGTAAATATTCTGTATCATCATGGCTAGTTACTTGAAGTTAGGTATTTCCTCCAACAGTATTCGGTCCTCTGGTGAGCTAATTCCTTAGGGAATATAAGCAAGTTCTTACATTCCCTGGGCTTCCTGGTGCCTCAAAAGGGGAAGAATCCAACTACAATGCAGGATACCCAGGTTCCCTCCCTGGGTTGGGAAGATCCCTGGAAAAGGAAAAGGTGACCCACCCCAGAACTCTTGCCTGGAGAATCCGTGGACAGAGGAGCCTGGAGGGCTACAGTCCATGGGGTCGCACAAAGCCGACACGAAGGAAAGACTAACACTTTCACACTGTCGCAGCTAGGGCTGTTCCGTCTCCCGGTGCTAAACAACGTGCAACCGTTGTGCTGTATGTACAGGCATCTTTGCAGATCTATGATGATTTTCTTAGCAGTCGCGAAGCTGTTGAATCAAAAGTCTGCACAGTTTTTAAGCACGGATACAAACGGTGACAAATAGCCTGTGAAATTTTCACGGAAAATCGCTGCGCGGAACCCCCGCCCGAGCGGACTCCTCAAGTGCTGAGGTTCCACTTTCCTCAGAGGAACCCCTGTGGGCTGACTGTCCCACCCTAAGTCCAGACGAGGTGTTTAACCCTTAGAGAGGTTTAGGAGGTGGGGGAAGCTCAGCCTACACTTTTCGGCTCCAGGACCCGAGTCGAGTTTCCGCAGATGCCTGGGAATGAATTGACACAGAGCCCAGCGGGTGTCCCGGGGCGCATTTCCATGCAAAGTGCTCGCCCACTGCCGAGGTGCAGGCGCAGCTGGGGGGCGGCGCCGCGCTGGGGACCCGGGTTTCCAACTCGGCCACTTCAAAGCGCTCTGTTAGATAGGCAGAATGAGGGGGCCTGGCTTGGAGACCCACTGAGGGAAGCCTCCAGAGGATGCAGTCTTCCCACCAGGCCGGGAAGCTCTCTTGTGGCCAAGCCATCCCACGCTGTACAGGTGGGGGACAGGCTTCTAGCCCCGCCCTTGTGGGATGCCCTCCTCCGTGCCCCTCAGTGCACCCCGGCTCAGGCACCCAACCCACCACCTTTGGTGCCCTCTGTCTGGGGCACTTTTGCTGCAAGGAAGGAGCTGTGAATGCGGAAGACTGGCCCCACCCAGATCAAAAGTAACACCCTGAGCTTTTCCACCAAGCAGAATTCCCCCCGCCTCGCTTTCGCTTTTTGGGTTAGAAGCAAATATCTTGAGAGAAATGAGAAGTTAAGTTTTGAGTCTGAAAGGATGAAAAAAAAAAAAAAAAAAAAAGCCTCTCCCTCCCTACACCCCAGTTCCAGTATTACTGCAGAGTTTGCAAAAGAAGGCAGGTAGAAGGCTGGGGGGGACCCTGGCCGGAGCCTGCCTCTGCCCTGCAAACACTCCACCAGACCTCAGTCGTGCTCAGAGAGCATCCACCCCTCTCCACAGTCTCCTGGGCTGTTGGCCACTCCCAGGGTAAGCCATGCCTAGGATCCAGTTTCTCTAGGGCCCTTTTACTATCTAAAGTTCTGCAGAGGTGATCTTGTGACGGGACCCGGCCCTCACAGTTTCTGTTGCAGAAAGGGCCTCAGATAGCTGGATAGCTGGCGTTAGGATCTAACCTTCTATCCAGGGGGCAAGCAGCCTGAGCCCACTCTGCAGATACCACCTAAGGTATTTCTTTGTTCATTTATTCAACAAGAGTATGTTAGACTCATCCTATGCTAGATGCTGGGATCACTATCATGAACAAATCAGAATATTCAAGCCTCTACGCATCCTCCCAGAGAGCACAGCACACAGCCTCAATGATATTCCTGCATAGGATGAGAACTGGGTCTGAACTTTGCCCCATAAATAAGAGGGGCCTGGAGCAGCTCTCCTTGAGCTCCAGTGGGGCTCCCATTCCTCCCAGTGGATTTGTGGCTTTGTAGCTGAGGCCTCGTCCCTCCTCCCTTCTATTACCTATGAACACTGAACTCAGAAAGCTTCCTCTTAACCCAGGTTACTGATGCTGGTGGGCAGCATATTTAGGGTCAAAGGACAAGGAATCTGGTGAGCTGCTGGGTGTCAAAATTCAGCTCTGGGAGGAGGGATGAACCAAATGCCCACTGGGGTGTGACCCTCAGCTTGCAACTTGACCATCCTTGAACCCAGGAATGTCCTCCTCAAAGCTACCTGGAAGGTCTGGGAAGGGGGATGCTTTGTAGTTCCTAGGGTCCGGGCGCCTGGTCTCCCCACTTTCACCACAGAGAGGCTGTCCTCAATCACTGGGTGACCTCCTGCAGTCCAACTGAGAACAAAGACCGCCTTGGGATCCTTAAACCTCAAGACCTTTAGAAGCCCCTCTCTGGGGATGTGGTCTCCAGTTGTTTCTCTTATGAAAACCCCAGAGCATTTCCCAATCAGACTGTGTAAACAGCTCACCGCCAGTCTGGGCTCTTCATTAGGCTCCGGAGGGAAGAATGGGGTGAGGTTGGGAGCGTGGGGGGGTGGTACCCAGAAAAGGCTGGTGCTGCAGGCTGTATAGTCAAGAGCCCCAGGGTTCCCTGCCCCAGCTGGAACATCTGCCCAACAGCCCTGCTAGCCAAACTTCTGGACCCTTTACCAGAGCCCTGAAGGGCCCTGCCTCCAGAGGGATGCTGGGCAGAAGACCCACTTCTCAGTGGAGGGAGGGGCCCAGGGTGAGCTCTCCCTGAACAATGTTTACAAAGGGGAGGTGACTCTTCAAGTGAGTGGAGACCGAGAAGCCAACCACCCAGAGGCAATGATTTCTCAGAGCAAGGTTCCTGAGCCAGCAGCCTTAGCTGGGAACTTGTTAGAAATGCAGATGCTCATCCCAGCCAAGAAATCCTGAATTAGAAACTGGGGGTCTGGCCTGGCAATTTGCAGGTTTAAAAGCTTTCCAGGTAATTCTCACACACAATAAAGTTTAAGCATCCCTGTTCTGGGCTGAGGAAGACATTATTTCACCTTTTACTTGAATACCTCCTCTAGTGGAGACAGCATCACAGGTCAAGACAGCTATATTTGTGTTGAGCAAGACTGAGAGTCCCATACAAGGATGTGCTTGCAGTGGTGACAATCCAAACAACATGAATGAGCGTGAGAGAATGAGCAAATAACCTACAGCAATATACACTTTAGAATACTATGCAGTCATTAAAAAGGAATGTTGTAAGACTGCATATTTTGAAGGGCAGAAATTTCCAACATGTACCATTAAGTCAAAAAGGAAGTTGCTAAACAATACAAAGAGCTCAGGGCTATGTTTAAAAAAAAAAAGGAAACTCAGCCACTACAGAAAACAGTGGTGGTTCCTCCCAAAACTAAAAATAGACTTGCTATGTGATCGGGCAATCCTACTCCTAGGTGTATCTGGAGAAACTATGAGATGAATGCATAAAGAAGATGTGATACATATACAATAGAATATTATCCAGCTATAAAAATGAATGAAATGGGCAACTTATGAAAACCCCAGAGCTTAAGCTGTAAACAGCTCACCGCCAGTCTGGGCTCTTCATTAGGCTCCGGAGGGAAGAATGGGGTGAGGTTGGGAGCGTGGGGTGGTACCCAGAAAAGGCTGGTGCTGCAGGCTGTATAGTCAAGAGCCCCAGGGTTCCCTGCCCCAGCTGGAACATCTGCCCAACAGCCCTGCTAGCCAAACTTCTGGACCCTTTACCAGAGCCCTGAAGGGCCCTGCCTCCAGAGGGATGCTGGGCAGAAGACCCACTTCTCAGTGGAGGGAGGGGCCCAGGGTGAGCTCTCCTGAACAATGTTTACAAAGGGGAGGTGACTCTTCAAGTGAGTGGAGACCGAGAAGCCAACCACCCAGAGGCAATGATTTCTCAGAGCAAGGTTCCTGAGCCAGCAGCCTTAGCTGGGAACTTGTTAGAAATGCAGATGCTCATCCCAGCCAAGAAATCCTGAATTAGAAACTGGGGGTCTGGCCTGGCAATTTGCAGGTTTAAAAGCTTTCCAGGTAATTCTCACACACAATAAAGTTTAAGCATCCCTGTTCTGGGCTGAGGAAGACATTATTTCACCTTTTACTTGAATACCTCCTCTAGTGGAGACAGCATCACAGGTCAAGACAGCTATATTTGTGTTGAGCAAGACTGAGAGTCCCATACAAGGATGTGCTTGCAGTGGTGACAATCCAAACAACATGAATGAGCGTGAGAGAATGAGCAAATAACCTACAGCAATATACACTTTAGAATACTATGCAGTCATTAAAAAGGAATGTTGTAAGACTGCATATTTTGAAGGGCAGAAATTTCCAACATGTACCATTAAGTCAAAAAGGAAGTTGCTAAACAATACAAAGAGCTCAGGGCTATGTTTAAAAAAAAAAAAAAAGGAAACTCAGCCACTACAGAAAACAGTGGTGGTTCCTCCCAAAACTAAAAATAGACTTGCTATGTGATCGGGCAATCCTACTCCTAGGTGTATCTGGAGAAACTATGAGATGAATGCATAAAGAAGATGTGATACATATACAATAGAATATTATCCAGCTATAAAAATGAATGAAATAATGCCATTTGCTGCAACCCAGATGGACCTAGAGATGAGCAAACGAATTAAGTCAGACAGAGAAAGACAGAGACTGAAGTGTGACATGACTTACATGTGAAATCTAGAATAGGATACAAATCGGCTTGTTTACAGAGCAGAAACAGATTCACAGGTATAGAAAACAAACTGAGGGTCACCAAAGGGAAAGAAGGTGGAGGAGGGCTGAGCTAGGAGTTTGGGATTAAGAGATTCACACTCCTGTACAGAACATAAACAACAGAGGACCAACTGTAGAGCCTAGGGCACCACACGCAGCATCGCAGAATAAACCCTAATGGAAAAGAATATGAAAAAGAATATATATGTGTAACTAAATCACTTGCTGTATACCAGAAATTAACACAACATCGTCAGTTAACTATCCTTAAACCTCCTTACGCTCAATTGTCCCACAAAGTCTTCCTTCCCTGACACAGAGGGGAAAGATTTCACCACCACCTGGCCCAAAGTAAATAAAAACTCGAACTCCCCTAAATAAACTTACTGAAGCGTCTAGCACGTGTCAGATGCAGCTTCAATCCTCACAGAGCTCAGCCCTCAGGAGAGAGGGGGTGTGGCCCAGACCCATGTGATTGGAGCCTGTCCTCCCCAGATCTGCGCACTTCCCACCACAGTGGGATGCACACAGACTCCTGTCATCGTCCTCTTCCTCATCATCAAGAGGAACACATCAGCACTACCCATGGGTCCATCTCTTTTTAAGAACTTTATGTGTAGTCCCTCATTTAATCTCCACAATAACCTCAGAGAAGAGCTAGGCCTCCCTTTGGCCTTCTTAGTGTGGCAGAGAGAAAATCAGTTCTGGCTCCATGTTGCAAACTGTTTCTTTAATTTGCTTTCCATTGCTATTAGTATTATAGTCATGCTTAAAGGCTTGCCCCTCTGCCTCAATGTTAAAGTAAGGTGCCTTTGTTCAAGAATCCTGTCCACCTGTAGATGGCAGGAAGAGAGGAGTTAACACTTCCCCTGTCTGAGGCTTGCCCTTCTAGGAGATGCGTGCAAGATTAACGGCCTTTTCATTTTGCTTCCTCACCCTCCCTATATGATCTATAAAGTAACCTGGCATCCAAACCCCAATAAGATGGTTTATTTTGAGGTGCTAGCCTGTCGTCTTCTCAGTCAGCTACTTCTGTTTTTTTTTTTGGTGGGAGGGGTGCGGGTTGGGGAGGAAGCGGGTAGGTGGGCCACTTCTATTGGTCTTTCATTTATCTATTTTCATCCATCTTTGTTCTTTGACCTGGGTGGGCCTCCCATCACAGTAGCCTCTGTCACTGCAGAGCACCGGCTCTGGGCGCATGCACTCCAGAGCACCAGCTTGGTAGTTGGACACATCCGTCCAGCCGCTCCGCAGCACGTGGGATCTTCCCAGGCCAGGGATGGAACTGGCGCCCCTTGCACTGCAAGGCGGAGTCCTTACCCACTGGACCACCAGGGAAGCCCTCAGTCAGCTACTTCTGAATAAAGTCATTTTCCTTGCCTCACAGCACCTCGTCTCTCTGTCGTGAGGCTAGCAGAGTGAGCTTGGACTTGGTGATACTACCATCCATGCAACTCAGGAAGGCCCGCTTCTCCAGGAATCTAGGAGTACTGTCTTCAGAACTTGGCAAAAAATTGAATACGGTTGTCTGAGTGTGCCGGCCTTGGCCACAGGTCAGATCTCCAGCTAAAGCCAGAGAAGAACATGAAGCATATTCAATGTCCCCAGAAATCCTCCCCCAGGAAGAGACCCTTCCCCTTTGATCCTGCCCCTAGTGATCAGCGCCACGGGATGTGCTCCTTATAAAGCAAGCTGTATCAGGGAGCTGGGGTGGGCACAGCAAGAGAGAAGTGGGGAGTCGCTGTCATGTGACAGCTGCTTCTAGGGTCAGTTCCTCTGAGGTTCGGATGTACACAGGGGCATGGGCGTCCAGCATACACCTGCTGAGCCCCTGCTCCATGGTGGATCTTCCCTGACCCAACGAGGCTGGGTTGGGTAGCACACAAAGAGCCAAACTGGACCTCTGCCCTCAGAGACTGGAAATGCCCATGGGCGATGCACGCAAAACCAAGCTGCACACCTACACGGGCACAGGAGGGACATCAACTCACTAGCCCTCAGGAAAGGCACAGGGGACCGGGAGAGAGCGGGAGCAGGCAGGGGCTTGCCCAGAACATCGTGCAAAGCTCTGGAGGCCAGGAAGACGAAGTCTTGCTTGAGGGATCCCTGTGGCTGCAGAGTCTCAGCACAGAGAATGCCCCGGGAACAGGATGCGTCCTGAGAGGGGCTCTAATGTGCCACACAGGGTGTGAAAGGGCAGTGAGCAGAGAAGGTCCACTTGTGATGTGGTCCCTCAAGCGTCTAGGAGGGATGGCTCTGGCTGCTGTGTGGTCTGTGGGTGGAATGTGGCCCGATGAGACGAGGTGATAGCATCCCGGGCCAGGGGCCAGAAAGGGACCATCAGAGAGCGTGTGGGGAGGAGCTAATCGATTTGGGAACACTGAAGAAGCAGGACCGACGGACTCAGTGTCCACTCGGGGTGTGAAAGGAGGGAGCAGAGAAGCCAGAGTGGAGCCAAGGGAGCAGGCAGAGCCTATGGGCTGAGCCAGGCCCCGTGCAGGAGCTGCATGTGCTTGGGGACACGCGGTACTACGTCTCAGTCTGGATCAATTGAACAGACATAAATGGAAGGCCTTCTATGTGCCCGGCCAGGTGCTTCCTTGGCTTACAATGCCTTAAATGAGCTGGGTCATCTTCACAGCCCACTGGCACAAGGCCCTCTTCCAGGCCTTTCCAGGTGAGAAGGTGCTGGCCGGGGCATCTGCAGGTGGGGCCTCCAGATGCCTCAGACTTTCACCCCCATGAAACCCTCTCCACAAAACAGCCCAGAGGCCAGAATAGAAAGAGAGAAAGAAAGCTCGTTGTTGACCCGAGAGGAAAAACCAGGCTTCCCAGTTTAGCTGTACAGCTGGGGGGCACAGCAGGGGCTTCTAGGGTCAGTTCCTCTGAGGTTCGGATGTACACAGGGGCATGGGCGTCCAGCATACACCTGCTGAGCCCCTGCTCCATGGTGGATCTTCCCTGACCCAACGAGGCTGGGTTGGGTAGCACACAAAGAGCCAAACTGGACCTCTGCCCTCAGAGACTGGAAATGCCCATGGGCGATGCACGCAAAACCAAGCTGCACACCTACACGGGCACAGGAGGGACATCAACTCACTAGCCCTCAGGAAAGGCACAGGGGACCGGGAGAGAGCGGGAGCAGGCAGGGGCTTGCCCAGAACATCGTGCAAAGCTCTGGAGGCCAGGAAGACGAAGTCTTGCTTGAGGGATCCCTGTGGCTGCAGAGTCTCAGCACAGAGAATGCCCCGGGAACAGGATGCGTCCTGAGAGGGGCTCTAATGTGCCACACAGGGTGTGAAAGGGCAGTGAGCAGAGAAGGTCCACTTGTGATGTGGTCCCTCAAGCGTCTAGGAGGGATGGCTCTGGCTGCTGTGTGGTCTGTGGGTGGAATGTGGCCCGATGAGACGAGGTGATAGCATCCCGGGCCAGGGGCCAGAAAGGGACCATCAGAGAGCGTGTGGGGAGGAGCTAATCGATTTGGGAACACTGAAGAAGCAGGACCGACGGACTCAGTGTCCACTCGGGGTGTGAAAGGAGGGAGCAGAGAAGCCAGAGTGGAGCCAAGGGAGCAGGCAGAGCCTATGGGCTGAGCCAGGCCCCGTGCAGGAGCTGCATGTGCTTGGGGACACGCGGTACTACGTCTCAGTCTGGATCAATTGAACAGACATAAATGGAAGGCCTTCTATGTGCCCGGCCAGGTGCTTCCTTGGCTTACAATGCCTTAAATGAGCTGGGTCATCTTCACAGCCCACTGGCACAAGGCCCTCTTCCAGGCCTTTCCAGGTGAGAAGGTGCTGGCCGGGGCATCTGCAGGTGGGGCCTCCAGATGCCTCAGACTTTCACCCCCATGAAACCCTCTCCACAAAACAGCCCAGAGGCCAGAATAGAAAGAGAGAAAGAAAGCTCGTTGTTGACCCGAGAGGAAAAACCAGGCTTCCTGTTTGAACTCAGGCAGGTACTGGAAGCTCTGAGTAATGTCGAATCTTGGCCTGCCCTGAAGGCGAAGGCGGCCTGCGGTGGGGGCTTCTCACACTTTCTGTGAAGAGTGGCTTTGAATCACTCGCTGGCAGGGGACCTGGGGCCCGGTCGAGGCAGGCTGCATAGAAGGACCCCTGCGTTGACGCGGGCAGGCAGGCAGGGAGAGCGACATCCTCTGTACCCGCTGCGGTCAGTCAAGAGAAGCGCCCAACATCAGATGCTGAGACTTCTCAAGTCACAGTCCCCGGTGGCCCTGGCGCCTGCCCTCAAGCCCTTGGAGGCTGGGGCTGTTCCCTTTTCCTCTGCTTGAGGTTGGGTCAGTGCAAGACACATGAGGCCAGGGACACACTCTGACCGGCAATGCTGGCCTGCACTGTACTCATAGGACTTTGGCAGGGCCCTCAACCTCTCCTAGCCCCAGGCCCCCACCTCTAAAGGGACCTCATGGTGAAATAAACACCGCAAGACAACCACAGAGGTAAAGCACCATACCCTGGGCTCGTGTCTTATCTCACTGAAGCCTCGTAACAATATTCCTCGGTCACAGACAAGGAAAGCATTCTTTCCTAAATGCACATGTTGCTCACCTTTATCGAGGTAGAAACTGCACATATTTAAAGCATAAAATGGGGCTTCCCTGGTGGCTCAGTGGTGAAGAATCCTCCTGCCATTTCAGGAGACACAGGTTTGATCCCTGATCCGGGAGGACCCCACTTGCGGGGAGAAACTAAGCCCATGCACCACAACTGTTGAGCCCGTGCTCTAGATCCCGGGAGCCACAGCTGCCAAGAATGCATGTTGCAACTACCGAAGCCTAAGGGCCCTAAAACCTTTGCAATAAGAGAAGCCACTGCCGTGAAAAAACCCTTGCCCTGCCACTAAAGAAAACTCACGCAGCAATAAAGACCCAGCACAGCCAAAAATAAATAAAATTATAAAAATAAAAGTGTACAGTGAATAAGTTCTGAAACCTCTCCACAAAACAGCCCAGAGGCCAGAATAGAAAGAGAGAAAGAAAGCTCGTTGTTGACCCGAGAGGAAAAACCAGGCTTCCTGTTTGAACTCAGGCAGGTACTGGAAGCTCTGAGTAATGTCGAATCTTGGCCTGCCCTGAAGGCGAAGGCGGCCTGCGGTGGGGGCTTCTCACACTTTCTGTGAAGAGTGGCTTTGAATCACTCGCTGGCAGGGGACCTGGGGCCCGGTCGAGGCAGGCTGCATAGAAGGACCCCTGCGTGACGCGGGCAGGCAGGCAGGGAGAGCGACATCCTCTGTACCCGCTGCGGTCAGTCAAGAGAAGCGCCCAACATCAGATGCTGAGACTTCTCAAGTCACAGTCCCCGGTGGCCCTGGCGCCTGCCCTCAAGCCCTTGGAGGCTGGGGCTGTTCCCTTTTCCTCTGCTTGAGGTTGGGTCAGTGCAAGACACATGAGGCCAGGGACACACTCTGACCGGCAATGCTGGCCTGCACTGTACTCATAGGACTTTGGCAGGGCCCTCAACCTCTCCTAGCCCCAGGCCCCCACCTCTAAAGGGACCTCATGGTGAAATAAACACCGCAAGACAACCACAGAGGTAAAGCACCATACCCTGGGCTCGTGTCTTATCTCACTGAAGCCTCGTAACAATATTCCTCGGTCACAGACAAGGAAAGCATTCTTTCCTAAATGCACATGTTGCTCACCTTTATCGAGGTAGAAACTGCACATATTTAAAGCATAAAATGGGGCTTCCCTGGTGGCTCAGTGGTGAAGAATCCTCCTGCCATTTCAGGAGACACAGGTTTGATCCCTGATCCGGGAGGACCCCACTTGCGGGGAGAAACTAAGCCCATGCACCACAACTGTTGAGCCCGTGCTCTAGATCCCGGGAGCCACAGCTGCCAAGAATGCATGTTGCAACTACCGAAGCCTAAGGGCCCTAAAACCTTTGCAATAAGAGAAGCCACTGCCGTGAAAAAACCCTTGCCCTGCCACTAAAGAAAACTCACGCAGCAATAAAGACCCAGCACAGCCAAAAATAAATAAAATTATAAAAATAAAAGTGTACAGTGAATAAGTTCTGACCTGTTGATACCTACAGCATCAACTTAACAAATATTCCCATCACTTCCCCAAAGATTCCTCCTGCCTCTTTTTTTTAATTATTATTTTTTTAAATTGTGGCCTCTTTCTTTTTTTTTTTTTTTTTTATTTGTTTTCATCCATCTTTATTCTTCAGCCTGTGTGGGCTTCCCATTGCAGTGGCCTCTCACGTTGCAGGGCACCGGCTTTGAGCGCATGCGCTCCAGAGCACTGGCTCACAATTGGACACACCGGCCCAGCCGCTCCTTGGCACGTGGGATCCTCCCAGGCCAGGGATCGACCCGGTGCCCCTTGCACTGCAAGGTGAAGTCTCTACCCACTGCACCACCAGGGAAGCCCTTCTCCTACCTCTTTGTAATCCATTCTTTCCTCTTTCCAACCCAGCCCTAGGCAACCACAGATCCACTTACTGTCAGCATAGATTACTTAACATTTTCTAGAGTTTTATGTACATCAATACATACAGCATTATTATTGCGAGATTTATCCATGCAGTTACATATAGCCATAGCTAACTACTTGTAATTACTGAGTACTAGTCCATTGAACGGATATACCACCACTGGTTTATGCACTCACTTATGGGTAGACACTTGGGATGGCTCCTGTTTGGAGCTATTATCAAATAAGCTTCCTATAAACATTTATGTACAAATCATTGTATGCATATATTTTTATTTCTCTAGGTAAATATGTAGAAGTAGAATGCCTGGGTCGTATAACAGGTAATGTTTAACTTTTCAAGAAGCGTGACGCTGTTATCCAAAGTGGTTTTAATCCCGTCGGAGGACCCCACTATGGGAGAAACTAAGCCCATGCACCACAACTGTTGAGCCCGTGCTCTAGATCCCGGAGCCACAGCTGCCAAGAATGCATGTTGCAACTACCGAAGCCTAAGGGCCCTAAAACCTTTGCAATAAGAGAAGCCACTGCCGTGAAAAAACCCTTGCCCTGCCACTAAAGAAAACTCACGCAGCAATAAAGACCCAGCACAGCCAAAAATAAATAAAATTATAAAAATAAAAGTGTACAGTGAATAAGTTCTGACCTGTTGATACCTACAGCATCAACTTAACAAATATTCCCATCACTTCCCCAAAGATTCCTCCTGCCTCTTTTTTTTAATTATTATTTTTTTAAATTGTGGCCCTTTTTTTTTTTTTTTTTTTTTTTATTTGTTTTCATCCATCTTTATTCTTCAGCCTGTGTGGGCTTCCCATTGCAGTGGCCTCTCACGTTGCAGGGCACCGGCTTTGAGCGCATGCGCTCCAGAGCACTGGCTCACAATTGGACACACCGGCCCAGCCGCTCCTTGGCACGTGGGATCCTCCCAGGCCAGGGATCGACCCGGTGCCCCTTGCACTGCAAGGTGAAGTCTCTACCCACTGCACCACCAGGGAAGCCCTTCTCCTACCTCTTTGTAATCCATTCTTTCCTCTTTCCAACCCAGCCCTAGGCAACCACAGATCCACTTACTGTCAGCATAGATTACTTAACATTTTCTAGAGTTTTATGTACATCAATACATACAGCATTATTATTGCGAGATTTATCCATGCAGTTACATATAGCCATAGCTAACTACTTGTAATTACTGAGTACTAGTCCATTGAACGGATATACCACCACTGGTTTATGCACTCACTTATGGGTAGACACTTGGGATGGCTCCTGTTTGGAGCTATTATCAAATAAGCTTCCTATAAACATTTATGTACAAATCATTGTATGCATATATTTTTATTTCTCTAGGTAAATATGTAGAAGTAGAATGCCTGGGTCGTATAACAGGTAATGTTTAACTTTTCAAGAAGCTGTGACGCTGTTATCCAAAGTGGTTTTATTTATCCAAAGTCCCTGGCAGCAGTAGAGTTGCTTCACTTCCTTCCCAACACCTAGTATGGTCAGTTTGGGATTTTTTTTTTAAGCCATTTTGATGGGTATGGTAGTGGTATCTCACTGCGGTTTCAATGTGCATTTCCCTGACAACTAATGATGTTGAACATTTTTTTCACACACCTATCGGCTCTTTGAATTCTTTTGTGTGAAGTGTCTAGACAAGACTTAATATCTCTGAAATTTAGATACATCTTAAGAGTTGATGGCTTAACATAGCTTAACTGGCAAGGAGGGTTTTTTTCTTTCTCATCGTGACATAAAATGGGGTGTACCTTATGACAGATAGGAAGCAGATTCACAAAATGTATGAAGCCACTTGCCCTGGATCACACAGCAGACAGGGGACAGAGTGTCTAACCTTGACCCTGTCCTTCTTTTTTTTTTTTTTATTTAGGGTGGGGGACAGGTTGGGGAGGGAGAGGAGCGGGCAGGCCACTTTTATTGGTCTTTCATTCATCCATCTTTGTTCTTCGGCTCCTGTGGGCCTCCCATCCGGTGGCCTCTGTTGTTGCAGAGCACCGGCTCGGTAATTGGCCACATCAGTCCAGCCGCTCCGTGGCACGTGGGATCTTCCCAGGCCAGGGATCGAACCGGCGCCCCTTGCACTGCAAGGCGGCGCCCCACCGACTGGACCACTAGGGGAAGCCCGACCCTGTCCTTCTAAACAGCACATTATTCGATACAGTTAGGAGAATCAGGTGCACTTTTGGGGTCATGAGAAAAAAATAAACCAGGTCACCCTACTGCAATGCTGTGGCTGTCGGTGCGAGGCCCGAGAGCATTGGAGCGTTCAGCAGGTTGGCCCTGCAGGGGACCAGACGGAAGGAAAGGCAGCCCCGAGTCTTACAGGCCCCCTCCACACGCCAGGTGCCTTCTCTCTGAGCCTTCAACTAGCAAGGGCTTCCCAAGACCAGCCGTGTGCCATGCAGGTGTGTGGAGCAGTAGATGTTGGTCTATAAAAAATAGGAAATGGTCCAAATTGTTTAACTTTTCAAGAAGCTGTGACGCTGTTATCCAAAGTGGTTTTATTTATCCAAAGTCCCTGGCAGCAGTAGAGTTGCTTCACTTCCTTCCCAACACCTAGTATGGTCAGTTTGGGATTTTTTTTTTAAGCCATTTTGATGGGTATGGTAGTGGTATCTCACTGCGGTTTCAATGTGCATTTCCCTGACAACTAATGATGTTGAACATTTTTTTCACACACCTATCGGCTCTTTGAATTCTTTTGTGTGAAGTGTCTAGACAAGACTTAATATCTCTGAAATTTAGATACATCTTAAGAGTTGATGGCTTAACATAGCTTAACTGGCAAGGAGGGTTTTTTTCTTTCTCATCGTGACATAAAATGGGGTGTACCTTATGACAGATAGGAAGCAGATTCACAAAATGTATGAAGCCACTTGCCCTGGATCACACAGCAGACAGGGGACAGAGTGTCTAACCTTGACCCTGTCCTTCTTCTTTTTTTTTTTTTTATTTAGGGTGGGGGACAGGTTGGGGAGGGAGAGGAGCGGGCAGGCCACTTTTATTGGTCTTTCATTCATCCATCTTTGTTCTTCGGCTCCTGTGGGCCTCCCATCCGGTGGCCTCTGTTGTTGCAGAGCACCGGCTCGGTAATTGGCCACATCAGTCCAGCCGCTCCGTGGCACGTGGGATCTTCCCAGGCCAGGGATCGAACCGGCGCCCCTTGCACTGCAAGGCGGCGTCCCCACCGACTGGACCACTAGGGGAAGCCCGACCCTGTCCTTCTAAACAGCACATTATTCGATACAGTTAGGAGAATCAGGTGCACTTTTGGGGTCATGAGAAAAAAATAAACCAGGTCACCCTACTGCAATGCTGTGGCTGTCGGTGCGAGGCCCGAGAGCATTGGAGCGTTCAGCAGGTTGGCCCTGCAGGGGACCAGACGGAAGGAAAGGCAGCCCCGAGTCTTACAGGCCCCCTCCACACGCCAGGTGCCTTCTCTCTGAGCCTTCAACTAGCAAGGGCTTCCCAAGACCAGCCGTGTGCCAGGCAGGTGTGTGGAGCAAATGGAGCTGAACGGGATGCAGCTTCTGACTCATGAGGCTCAGAGCCTGGAGAAGGCGACCAGCGAGCCCATGGAACTCACACTCAGTGAGGATGGAGTGCTCACAAGCCAGAGGGGCGGTCCCTAGGTACTTTGTGAATAAGAATAAAGAAGTCCCAGTCATGTGGTGCCGACAGCCCTGAGTGTTTTACCTCAGAAGGTTCAAACCCAGGCTCCAGCCCCCATCAGCTGGGTGACCTCTGGCATGCGACTTAACCCTCTGAGCCCGTTTCTCAATCTGCAAAATGGGGGATAAATGAGGCCGGCTGAGGGTACTTCTATTCTCATTTTGTAGATGAGAAAATAGAGAGGATTAAACAGAAACATGTATATACAGCACTTGGTTCAAAGGAGGACATTTTCGGTCTGGGTTTTTGGTCTGAGTTATTTTTTGGCTAAGAATGTGACTTGCAGGAGGAATAAGGTGATTCCGGCAGGGAAACCTGTGTGATCCAGGGCACATAGGAAAGGGGCGGTGACGAGACGAATCTGCTGGCGTGGTGACCCCCCTGCTTCTGCTGAAAAAGGTCTCCGTACCTGCCTCCCAGAGCATCTCCCAAAACACTGCCAGCTATTCCACGTGAGGCCAAGGACCCAGCCACTGGAGCGGCATGTGATAAGAGGGAGCAGAGGGCCAGGTGCTCTGAGCCAGACTCTGAAGCTCTGGGGCTTCTTAGCCCCTCCAGGATATCACAGTAGGGATCCCTGACGGAAGACAGTCCCACACGACAGTCCAGAAATCTCCATATGTCTGCTCAGGTCCTGGCGAGCACCAGCTTGCCAGAGAAGCCTTTGCTAGCCATTTAACCTTCCCACACCTCAATGCCTCCATCTCTCAAACGGGGATATGAAAGCATGGCCTGCCTGCCCCACAGAGCTGTGGCCAAGATCAAATGAACTGCTAAAGGTATGTGAAAGTGCTTCGAAACCTATAAGATGCTATGCTTATGCAAATTCAGGGTAATTCATAGAATCACAGAATCACACACTGTCATGCCTACCAGGGACCCTGAAGAGCTTTTACCACGACACCTGTATTTTCCTAATGAAGCAACTGAGGCCCGGGGAGGTAAAGTAACTCACCAAAAGTCGCACAGCTGGTTAACCAGATCCAAGCCTCAGTTTGTCTCATCCAAGCCAGCACTAATCCCTCTGCTTTCCAGGCTGGGCATCTCTAGCATCCCTGGGAAGGAGGTAGCGAAAATACAAGTCAAGAGCCAAGAAAGGGGACTTCCCTGGTGGTCCAGGGGCTAAGACTTGATCTCTGGGCAAGGAACTAGATCCCACATGCCACAACCAAGACCTGGCACCGTTTCTCAATCTGCAAAATGGGGGATAAATGAGGCCGGCTGAGGGTACTTCTATTCTCATTTTGTAGATGAGAAAATAGAGAGGATTAAACAGAAACATGTATATACAGCACTTGGTTCAAAGGAGGACATTTTCGGTCTGGGTTTTTGGTCTGAGTTATTTTTTGGCTAAGAATGTGACTTGCAGGAGGAATAAGGTGATTCCGGCAGGGAAACCTGTGTGATCCAGGGCACATAGGAAAGGGGCGGTGACGAGACGAATCTGCTGGCGTGGTGACCCCCCTGCTTCTGCTGAACAAGGTCCCCGCACCAGCCTCCCAGAGCATCTCCCAAAACACTGCCAGTAATTCCACGCGAGGCCAAGGACCCAGCCACTGGAGCGGCATGTGAGAAGAGGGAGCAGAGGGCCAGGTTCTCTGAGCCAGACTCTGAAGCTCTGGGGCTTCTTAGCCCCTCCAGGATATCACAGTAGGGATCCCTGACGGAAGACAGTCCCACACGACAGTCCAGAAATCTCCATATGTCTGCTCAGGTCCTGGCGAGCACCAGCTTGCCAGAGAAGCCTTTGCTAGCCATTTAACCTTCCCACACCTCAATGCCTCCATCTCTCAAACGGGGATATGAAAGCATGGCCTGCCTGCCCCACAGAGCTGTGGCCAAGATCAAATGAACTGCTAAAGGTATGTGAAAGTGCTTCGAAACCTATAAGATGCTATGCTTATGCAAATTCAGGGTAATTCATAGAATCACAGAATCACACACTGTCATGCCTACCAGGGACCCTGAAGAGCTTTTACCACGACACCTGTATTTTCCTAATGAAGCAACTGAGGCCCGGGGAGGTAAAGTAACTCACCAAAAGTCGCACAGCTGGTTAACCAGATCCAAGCCTCAGTTTGTCTCATCCAAGCCAGCACTAATCCCTCTGCTTTCCAGGCTGGGCATCTCTAGCATCCCTGGGAAGGAGGTAAAGCGAAAATACGAAGTCAAGAGCCAAGAAAGGGGACTTCCCTGGTGGTCCAGGGGCTAAGACTTGATCTCTGGGCAAGGAACTAGATCCCACATGCCACAACCAAGACCTGGCATAGCCTAGTAGATAAATAAGGACTTTTTAAAAGAAGAGCCATCTCTCCTGAGAGACTTGGGAAGTCACCAATTTTAGCGCAAAGCTTAGAAATCTTTGAAAATGCCTGGTCTTTGCAGACGCGATTCTGAGACCTCCTCTGAACAGCTCCTCCTGGCCCTGTCCCTTCAATCCCTTTTACCCAGGCTCGTGCTGGTTGCCACGGTGATGTCAGCCTTCTCCACGGGTCAGGAGATGAAAAGTGCTTTGAGAAAACCAACCATTGGGACTTCCCTGGAGATCCAGTGGCTCCCAAGGTAGAGGCCTTCGATCGCTGGTTAGCTTGCCAGAGAACTAGCCACCACTGAAGACCCCGCGTGCCACACCTAAGACCCAGTGCAGCCAAATATATAGATATCTTTAAAAAATACAACCGCCATTGTTCACACAAGGATCTGTTCCGATGATGAGGCAATGACTCCCGGTGTGGGCAGCCCTTGGTAGATTTCAAAAACTGATGAGCCAACAGCTTAAACTCAACCACAGGAGATGCAACTCCTGATGAGACCAGAACTTCAAGACAACCCCCGCCCAGGACAGCTCTTCTGATATTCCCAACTCTCCTGGCCGGTTAACATAGGCCTCAGGGAATCTTTTCCTTTAAGGAAAGCTGATGGGGCCATATGTGCAGGTTCTTAGCAACTGCTGCCAAGGAGAACCAGCTCTTTCTAGGACACAACCCAGTGTTTTCTCCTCTTATGATCGATGCCTGCTCCTTTTTTTTTTTTTTTCTTTACAAAATCTTCAATACAGGCAGCAGAAAGGAGAATTTCACAGACTCAGCACATTGCTATCCCACTTCTCATAAGTTCAGGCGCCTGATTTTTCTCTTGTGACGCGCATCCTACTGGTGAGCACGAGGTACAGTGAGTGGTTTTGAAGGCAGTTCGTTATCATGGAGCGTTATCTGAGCCATCAAAGTACACATTCAGAAAAAAGCAGTTTCAACATCAGACTTGAAGGGTTGACTGTTAAAAGGAAGAGCCGGGACAAAGCGACCACAGCTTTTATCGCACATTGATGAGGGCGGCGTGCGGTGGGAATACTATATTTTGGGCCTGCTGCTGAGAATGCCTTCATGGCCTTTGAACAAAAAACAAATCGTGCTGTGGAAATTGCCGGTAATTGTCTTTACCTACAGTTTCAGAGGGCGCACACCGGGCCTTGCGGTTGCGGGCGCCGTTTCATGCCGGGGTTCGCGTCCCCGGCGCTACTTGGCACAAAGCAAGCGGAACAGATCGGGGCCTCAGATCAGCGCGCACCTGTGGTTGCAGCAGGCAAGGATTGCCGAGAGATAAGGCAACAATGGAAAGTTTCTCACCTGAAAGGTCTGCGGAAGAGCCCCCAGGGCCTCTGCACTGTGGGGGAGACTCATCTGCTCCCAGAAATTACCAGTGTGGAGGAAGCCAGGCCCCAGAGCCCGCCCTCTCCCACCTAGGAACCCCAGCCCCACACTTTTCATTTTCTCCTACGGTTTCTTCAGCAACCACCCTGAAGGATCCCTTTACCCATTAAAAGACAATGCCTCCCTTTAAAAGTGCAAACAGAACTTTGAAGATCAGAGATTTTCTTTTTCTTCAAAAATGATGCACATTTTAAAGACTGCCTTTGGTTCACAGTGAACCCAGGGTCCCCCAAGGCATCTCTCAGAGAGAGCTGAGGTTGCCAGGGCAGGCCTGCTACCTGAGGCCACCCGACGGCCGTCCACCGAGGTCCTCCGACCGGTCCACTCAGGAACTGAGGCAGGCACATCCAGGCAGCTCTGGCGTCCCCTGACCTGGTGAGGGATCAGGCAGAACCACTGAGAGCCAGGAAAGTTGTGCCAGTCCACCCAGGGCCTGCAGCTGGGCTGGGCCCAGAGGACTACTAAGAAGGGGCCCCCAGCACCCTGGGCTTCAGAACCCGCTGGGAATCAGTAAGTTCCCCTCGCCTGTGAGGCCATCAGCGTGAGGGAAGGCCTGGGCCTGAGCCAGGCTGGGTGGGACAAGTGGGAAAGGACTGATCCCTCACTCCTGGGGAGGGGGGGTTAGGTGGGGAGAGAAGAGGGAGGGAGGCGTTCAGGGTCCTGAGGACAGAGGGTGAGGAGAGGAGAGGGCAGTACTGCGTTGAGTCCTGAAACGTCCTGATTTTGTTGTTTTGTTTTTGTTTGGCGATGGCATGCAGCACGCAAGATCTCAGTACCTAAATGAGGTAGGGATTGAACCCATGACCCTGCAGTGGAATCACGGAGTTCTAACCACTAGACTGTCAGGGAATTCCCTCTTAGGCTTTTTTATTTTGAGAAATAGCCCATTCATGAAGTCCATAAAGGTATAGATTAATGATTGATTGGAGAGAATGCTCCTGTAGTCACCTCTGGGATCAAGAATGCGGCCTGCCGCCTGGAATCCCCTTGCCTCACCCAACCCCAGCCTCCTCACTAAAGGTTACCATCACCCTAACTAACCTCCAGGGTAACCCCTTCCAACTTTAGTTTTATCTTCCACACCAAATTCTACCTGGTTGAGTATCTGCTCCCAGAAATTACCAGTGTGGAGGAAGCCAGGCCCCAGAGCCCGCCCTCTCCCACCTAGGAACCCCAGCCCCACACTTTTCATTTTCTCCTACGGTTTCTTCAGCAACCACCCTGAAGGATCCCTTTACCCATTAAAAGACAATGCCTCCCTTTAAAAGTGCAAACAGAACTTTGAAGATCAGAGATTTTCTTTTTCTTCAAAAATGATGCACATTTTAAAGACTGCCTTTGGTTCACAGTGAACCCAGGGTCCCCCAAGGCATCTCTCAGAGAGAGCTGAGGTTGCCAGGGCAGGCCTGCTACCTGAGGCCACCCGACGGCCGTCCCACCGAGGTCCTCCGACCGGTCCACTCAGGAACTGAGGCAGGCACATCCAGGCAGCTCTGGCGTCCCCTGACCTGGTGAGGGATCAGGCAGAACCACTGAGAGCCAGGAAAGTTGTGCCAGTCCACCCAGGGCCTGCAGCTGGGCTGGGCCCAGAGGACTACTAAGAAGGGGCCCCCAGCACCCTGGGCTTCAGAACCCGCTGGGAATCAGTAAGTTCCCCTCGCCTGTGAGGCCATCAGCGTGAGGGAAGGCCTGGGCCTGAGCCAGGCTGGGTGGGACAAGTGGGAAAGGACTGATCCCTCACTCCTGGGGAGGGGGGGTTAGGTGGGGAGAGAAGAGGGAGGGAGGCGTTCAGGGTCCTGAGGACAGAGGGTGAGGAGAGGAGAGGGCAGTACTGCGTTGAGTCCTGAAACGTCCTGATTTTGTTGTTTTGTTTTTGTTTGGCGATGGCATGCAGCACGCAAGATCTCAGTACCTAAATGAGGTAGGGATTGAACCCATGACCCTGCAGTGGAATCACGGAGTTCTAACCACTAGACTGTCAGGGAATTCCCTCTTAGGCTTTTTTATTTTGAGAAATAGCCCATTCATGAAGTCCATAAAGGTATAGATTAATGATTGATTGGAGAGAATGCTCCTGTAGTCACCTCTGGGATCAAGAATGCGGCCTGCCGCCTGGAATCCCCTTGCCTCACCCAACCCCAGCCTCCTCACTAAAGGTTACCATCACCCTAACTAACCTCCAGGGTAACCCCTTCCAACTTTAGTTTTATCTTCCACACCACAGAATAGTTCTACCTGGTTTGGGACAGTGCGTGAATGGAGTCTATCATTCATACTCCTTCACTCAACACCATGTGTTTAAGATCTGTCCATGTTGTCATGAGGAGCTTCAGTTCATTTACCTTCCCTGCAGCTGGGCTCCTGGCCTGTTTGCGGCCCTGCCTCTCAGTTTGCAAGAAGCAGTGGCTAGGGGAGCCCAGAGACCTCACACTCTGAACCAGTCTGGGGCGCCAGGCCTTCCAGGGACCAGGGGGCTTTGCCTAGACTCGGTCGTTTCCAGCTGGTTTTGCTCCGTGGGGACAGGCAAGGACAAAGCCGGCATGTTCCCACACAGTCTCCCCCACTGAGCTTCACGTGGGGGCACACCAGAGGCTCGGAGGACTCAGAGCCGAGGCTCACCCCAGCTTCGGCACGGACGCCTGGCACGGGCAGTGATCCATGGCTGCCCTGCCGTCTCTCAGATCCAGCTGGGCCTTGGAAACAAACACAGGCACATCTCAAATGAGAAGCAGGTGGCTTCCTGGGGCCAGATTTCTCAACATCGGTTTACCCCTTCTTCAATGTGGTTCCCATTTGAAGGAGTCTGAGCCTTTGGAGCCTATAACCCATATGAAAAATCATATAAATTATAGCTCACCATCCCAGCCTGACTGTTTGTGAGGCTGACATAAACATTAAGGAAGGGCCACCCTGATTATAAGGTAGAGGCCCTGGGGAGAGGTAGGGTGGGCTGGGCAGCCCCCCAACAGTCTCTCTGCTCCCCTCTGGGTGCGGGGAGTAGCCCGTTCACCTCTCCCCATCACCACGACAATGGGGCTCAACAGGTCCTAGACAGGCAGGCTCTGAGTGCCGGGAGCATAGAGAGATCCCTTCCATCTTGTCAAGCCCCTGCCCCCACTGCGCGTCTCCCATGATTCCCCACGTTCAGGCCCAGGGAGTTTCTACCTCCTAGCTTTTGTTATGGGACTCTCCTCTCACCTACCCATGCTCTAACCTTCCCAGAGCCTGGGAGCTATTCCAATTCTCCATGGGCTCTTCGTGGGCAGTTGGTTCAATGACCCACTGATGTCCTGCCCCCAAATGCCTGCCATTCCTCCCCTCTTCTGAGCCACATCAATTAGCGCTGATTACAGAATGCATGCATTGTTCTTTAATGGTTTCATGTGTGCAAAGCCCAAATCCCCAGACAAGGGGAAGCATGGAGGGGGTGGAGAGGTATAGATTAACCAATTCTCTACTCTTCTCTGGGTTTTCATGTGCCCGTCTGAAAAGAGATGGAGCCAGAGGCCCCAGGGGTTCCCCCACTTCCCTGCCTGATCCTCAAATGTCAGGTCTGGGGGCTCCAGTCTTCAGGAAAGACAAGTGATGTTGGAGTGTCCCCTCAGCGTCCACCCTCAGACCCTCTGCTGCCAGGAAACCCACTCCCATCAGCCCTCAGCTTGAGGCCACATCCCTGGGCCTCCACCCCCAGCCCCACCCCCTGCCACTGAAAGGCAGCATCGGAGCAAACATCCTAAACCACCAAGCGCTTCTAAAAATATGGTGTTTTTGTCAGAGAACAACCTTCTTCAACTTCCTTCAGACTTTGATCTCCACGCAGCCCACGGAGAGACGACACACAATAACAGTTTAAAGCCTTCATCTTTCCTCGGGGCTACCCCTCCAGGGCTCTGAATCCCTGTTTGGGGGTGGTATCTGCGTCTGTCCTACTGAGCATGCTCAGATCCACCTGCCATCAGCTGGGAATGGGAGACTGACACGCCTGCCCCTTGGGTGAGTCAATGATCAAGGAAAAAAGTCAGAAAAGACAGACAGGCTGCCGGCATACCAGCTCAAACCCTACACAGTTTTATAAGGCCTTTTGCCTTCTAAAATCTGGAGAGAAAACGCACACAACAGGATAAGGTGGAATACACACGTGTTCAAGCACAGAAACGAGCTGGGAAAAAAGAGTGGCGATGTTAATGTCAGCGCAGTGTTGGACACTCATTAAGTATCTGTTGAACTTTCAGTGCATGTGACTGACCTGAGAGATCAGGAAACTGCTTCCCATTCTTCCCCCAGCCTTGCAAGCTAGGCCTTAGAAGGATGCTAAGAGACAGGGATGGAGAAATAAGGGGCTTCTTAGCAATGGAACAGCATGGGCAAAGGTTCAGCCACGACCTAACAAGAGAAGCTTCACATTCCC
This sequence comes from Tragulus kanchil, assembly GCA_022376925.1. Taxonomy (NCBI): domain Eukaryota; kingdom Metazoa; phylum Chordata; class Mammalia; order Artiodactyla; family Tragulidae; genus Tragulus; species Tragulus kanchil. The sequence goes on along the minus strand of JAIOJX010000029.1, from coordinate 45,123,233 downwards.
TTCCTGCCCCAAATGCCTGCCATTCCTCCCTCTGAGCCACATCAATTAGCGCTGATTACAGAATGCATGCATTGTTCTTTAATGGTTTCATGTGTGCAAAGCCCAAATCCCCAGACAAGGGGAAGCATGGAGGGGGTGGAGAGGTATAGATTAACCAATTCTCTACTCTTCTCTGGGTTTTCATGTGCCCGTCTGAAAAGAGATGGAGCCAGAGGCCCCAGGGGTTCCCCCACTTCCCTGCCTGATCCTCAAATGTCAGGTCTGGGGGCTCCAGTCTTCAGGAAAGACAAGTGATGTTGGAGTGTCCCCTCAGCGTCCACCCTCAGACCCTCTGCTGCCAGGAAACCCACTCCCATCAGCCCTCAGCTTGAGGCCACATCCCTGGGCCTCCACCCCCAGCCCCACCCCCTGCCACTGAAAGGCAGCATCGGAGCAAACATCCTAAACCACCAAGCGCTTCTAAAAATATGGTGTTTTTGTCAGAGAACAACCTTCTTCAACTTCCTTCAGACTTTGATCTCCACGCAGCCCACGGAGAGACGACACACAATAACAGTTTAAAGCCTTCATCTTTCCTCGGGGGCTACCTCTCCAGGGCTCTGAATCCCTGTTTGGGGGGTGGTATCTGCGTCTGTCCTACTGAGCATGCTCAGATCCACCTGCCATCAGCTGGGAATGGGAGACTGACACGTCTGCCCCTTGGGTGAGTCAATGATCAAGGAAAAAAGTCAGAAAAGACAGACAGGCTGCCGGCATACCAGCTCAAACCCTACACAGTTTTATAAGGCCTTTTGCCTTCTAAAATCTGGAGAGAAAACGCACACAACAGGATAAGGTGGAATACACACGTGTTCAAGCACAGAAACGAGCTGGGAAAAAAGAGTGGCGATGTTAATGTCAGCGCAGTGTTGGACACTCATTAAGTATCTGTTGAACTTTCAGTGCATGTGACTGACCTGAGAGATCAGGAAACTGCTTCCCATTCTTCCCCCAGCCTTGCAAGCTAGGCCTTAGAAGGATGCTAAGAGACAGGGATGGAGAAATAAGGGGCTTCTTAGCAATGGAACAGCATGGGCAAAGGTTCAGCCACGTACCTAACAAGAGAAGCTTCACATTCACACCATATTTGGCAGAAACAGAGCTATGGAAACTCTCCCACTGCCTCTGCATGAGCCGTTGCTGCCCTGCCGGAAACACAGGCAGCAAGAATAGGGACAGTGATAAAATGATCATCATGAACCTCGACTGCATGCCAGGCACCAGCTCTACACCCTGAACACACAGATCCTTGCCACAGACCTGCGCGGTCATGATCTGCATGTATTTTTCCCTCAGGGAAACAGCCTCTGAGAGGGCAAGTCCTTTGGCCTCAGTTAAGGGACGGAGTTGGATGTAAATGAAGGCAGCCGTGTTTGTGATCCATGAGGCAGAGCAGACACTGCTTGAGGTCTTAGCACAGGCCAATTCTGTGCTTGCTAAGCAAGATCCCAGCCTTCCCTCTCAGATGGGTAAATCCCCACTGCCCATTTCTTCAGGCCTCCTAGGGGCCATGCTCACTACCTCACTTAGTCCACCAGCAACTCCAGCGAAATCCTGGTGTTAGTTACCAAAACCAGTGAGGAAGACGAGGCTCAGAGTGGTTAGCTCACAGCTAGTAAGCGGCAGAGTGGGGATTTGAACTCAGATCCACCCAACCCCGGACCCTGGGACCCCACCTTCTCTGCAGCCTCTCTGGGTCTCACCCTCTGCCTGGGAATTCCAGACTGTGAGTAATTCAAACATGTCTGAAAAAGTCAAGATCACTATAATTTCCTAAAGACTTTAATAGAGGCAGAACATCTCCCTTCAAAACAAAAAATTTATCAGCAAAACTGCCAAGCGGATTGTGAGTCACCGTCCTGGCCTTCTCCCTGTTCTGGAGAGAGAGAGAGAGCTGTGTGTGGGAGGGCTCCAGGACAGAGGCCAGACATAGAAGATCAAGGTTGGGGTCCTGGCTTTGCCCTTCATGTATTGTTAGATCCTAGAATAACATCTTGATCATTCTGGATCTGTGGCCTCACCTAGAAGATGTTCAGGTTTCTCCCGGGTGACCTCCAACACTGGTCCTGGGTCTCCCCGCTCCCACCAGTTCCTCTCACAAGGAGAGACGAAAGGTATTGTCCTTACAGCACTGTGGTGTAGTTCAGTAAATTCACTCCTGGGGCTCAGATTCACGTTCAAGCCTGTCTTAGTCTCAGCCCTTAGCACTTCTTAGGGACAAGCAGAATTGCTGGCGTTTCCTTATGATGGTTCGAAGCTTTGACCAGGGTTTGCCAAAGACACTTGCAGTAAGAGCCTCTTTCAATCTAACATACAATCATCCTTCCAGGGAATAAAGCTGACTTAACAGATTCGTAAATCTACCAGAGACCTGCTGTAGTCGGGAAAGGCAGCTGTCCTGGCCTTTGGCAGCCCGAATGCACATGCGAGCCACTAGAGCACAGGTGCCTCTCACCGGACAGAGCTGGATGTGGTCCCGCCAAGCAAGATGTCAGTGGAACCCACGCCACATGCCCCGGAGAAAGCCATTAGTTTCCAAAGATGGGCGAGATTGCTGCCTGTGATTTTTAATCAAGTTGGATTTTCACATAGTGGGGGTACTGACCTGTGGTGAGGAAGGTGTACACGGTGACCAGACTGACACACGGACTTCCCTGGGGGCTCCGTGGTGAAGAGCTCGCTGGTCAGTGCAGGAGACACAGGTTTGATCCCTAATCCAGGAGGATCTCACATGCTGCAGAGCAGCTGAGCCTGTGAGCCACAACTACGGAGCCTGTGCTCTAGAGCCTCGGAGCTGCAACTGTGGAGCCCATGTGCTGCAACTACTGAAGCCCATGTGCCCTAGAGCCCGAGTTCCACAGCAAGAGAAGTCATTGCAACAAGAAGCCTGCTCACCTCAGCTAAAGAGGAGCCCCCACTGTCTGCAGCTAGAGAAGAGCCTGTGGCAGCAGTGAAAACCCAGAATAGCCAAAAATATATAAATAAATAATTTTTTTTAAAAAAAAGACTGACACACAGTGCACGTGTGTGTGTCCCCAGCACAGCCTCAGGGGTCCCTTGTGAGCGGTGCCCACAGAGTGGTTCCACGGTGCTTCCTCATGCTGTGCCCAGTGCCCTCACGGGGAGACGAGGCCAGCTGTGGAAGTCCAGGCTGGGGCAGAGCTGATCCCTCCAGCTCAGCCCACACCTGACCGACCTAGAACTGCCCAGGTGGCTGGTGATGTCTCTCCACAGGGCCTGACCAGCCCCTCCAGGTAGAAGTGTCCTCAGACTTGCCAGAGTGGGCAGCAGGGGACATTCCAGATCTCCCCTTAGGGCTTCCCATAGCAAGCTCAAAACTTGGATCTGGATAGCAGAGAACAGGCCCACATGCAGGGCAGAGGCCTGCACCCACAGACTTCTAGGGGGAGTCGGGATGAAAGCCCTCTTCCCTGCTGCCCGGCCGGGACTGAGCCTTCCCCCAAGGCGAGGGGATCCCGGGCACTCTCCTCCAGGCCAATGTGCTATGCTAGGGAGCGAATTTCTGGAGGAAGCCAAGCCTGTGACAGCATAGACGCCACATGCGGCTGTCCTGTCCTGCCGGGATGTAGGTCAGTGCACACAGGGCTGTGGACTGGCCCCCCCAGGCCTGTGAGCTCCGGAAGTTGTTCAGCCTCCCGACCACCAGAGAGCAGAGACAAGTATAGCTGCCCACCCCTTGTTCTACTTGGGCCAGTAGGGCCAGCACGTCTTAGGACTCCTGGGGTCACCATTCACATGACAGTCCACAGATACAATGCCTTCCTGCTAGCGCTGGCGGGCTGGTTTCGGTGGCCACACGCAGCCACCGCGGGGCCAGGCAGACAGCAGGGCTGGTCCTGAGGGAGAGCCTCGCTGTGCGCAGTGCGGGCCGGCTGCTTCGGCCCAGGGTCCAGCCCCAGCCGGGTCCTCGAGGAGCCCACCGCAGGCCTTGAGCAGGAGATGTGGGGCAAGCAGAGGCCGAGAGCCTCGTGGCTTGGCTCTTTCTCTGTAAGCTGCCTTCTGAATCACGGGCACCCTCCTGTAGTTCAAGAAGCGCTCTATGGACTCCCCTGTGGTTAAAGACTCTGCACTTTCACTGCAGGGCGCACGCATTCCATCATCCCAGGCAAACAAAAAATGAAAAAGAATAACAAAATTTTTAAACAACGCTAATGAAATCATGTTACTCCCCTGGGTTAAAATCTTGATGGACGGGCTTCCCCTGGTGGTCCAGTGGGTAAGGATACCGCCTTGCAGTGCAAGGGGCGCCGGTTCGATCCCTGGCCTGGGAAGATCCCACGTGCCGCGGAGCGGCTGGACTGATGTGTCCAATCACCGAGCCGGAGCTCTGGAGCGCATGCGCCCAGAGCCGGCGCTCTGTGACAACAGACGCCACCACGATGGGAGGCCCACAGGAGCCAAAGAACAAAGACGGATGAAAATAGAGAAATGAAAGACCAATAGCAGTGGCCCGCCCGCTCCCCTCCCTCCCCAACCCGACCCCTGCCCAAAATAAATAAATAAATAAATCTTTAAAAAAAAAAAAAAAAACTTGATGGACTCTCCTTAGAATAAAACCTTAATTTTTTACAAATATAAAGAAAGAAAGAAAGCCCTCCAATAAACTCATCATAAGAAGGCCAACAACCCAAAGGGAAAATGGGCCAAAGTCAGAGTCACAGATAAGGAACTTAAAAAACAGCTCTTGGACGTATGAGAAGATGGTAAGGGAAACACAACAGGATGCCGGCTTTCTCCCATCGGAAGAGAAAAGACTGGCACATTTTACAACACTGGTGTCAGTGAGGCAGGGCGCCCGGCCCTTCCTGAGGGGGAGTCACGCAACAAAAGGCCCCTCGGCTACTGCCCTCACAGCTCCCAATGCACATCCTCTTTCGCCCAGCGCTCTGCAGCAGCGAGCCAGGCCACAAATAACTTGCCCATGTGTGAAACGGTGACAGAACCAGATCATTCACTGCAACGTTGTTTATGACCGCAAATATCCAAAGCAAGCCATGTGATGGTCACAAGGAGACGGATCTGTTTGAAGGCGATTCGTGCACACAATGGAATACTATGCTGCTATCAAAGCTGATGGAGAGCCATTTCTATACTGACATGGAGAGATCTTCAAGATACACTGTTAAGTGAAGAAAAACAATGTCCAGGACCATATGTTTAATATGTTTTTTACAGAAGAAGAAAACTTGTCTACGTAATCCCCTTGAAGATCTGCAGGAAAGTGATGGCAATAGCTGGCTCTGGGAAAGGGTGGGGAAGGGAGTGGATGGAGAGGAAACAATTTTCACTGCATATCTGTTTAGACTTTCTGAAGTTTGTCCCACTTACATAGGTCATCTTTTCTTTTTTTTTTTTTTAATTTTATTTATTTATCTTTTTGGTGGGTGGGGTGGGGAGGGAGGAGGATGGGCGGGCCACTTCTATTGGTCTTTCATTTCTCTATTTTCACCCGTCTTCGCTCTCTGGCTCCTGTGGGCCTCCCATCACGGTGGCCTCTGTTGTCGCAGAGCGCCGGCTCTGGGCGCACGTGCGCCAGAGCTCTGGCTCGGTAATTGGACACATCGGTCCAGCCGCTCCGCGGCACGTGGGATATTCCCAGGCCAGGGATTGAACCGGCGCCCCTTGCACTGCAAGGCGGTGTCCTTACCCACTGGACCACCAGGGGAAGCCCAGGTCATCTTTTCAAAAGAAACGAAATAAAATCTAATAAATCTCTCTTGGGGTGTTCATTTTCCATTTCTCAGCCTTCAGGCTGGTTGGTCCAAGCTTCACCTTCTCATTGACTTCCCCCAAAGCACTAGCTTCTCCTGGGTCCCATTAGACCCCTGAAGATAACGTGGTGAGACCCCCGTAGGAGCTCAGATGGAGGAGTGGGCCGGGTGCTGCCCACCTTCAGGGGCAAAGAGGCAAGGCCAGAACCAAAGCATCCTTCTCCATTTCTTTTCTTTCAGCATTCAGATTTCTACAACTGACTTCTTTCCCCCACATTTTCTTATTGTGGTCAAAACCACATAACATAAATTTTACCATATTAAGCATTTGTAAGTGTATGGTTCAGTAGTGCTTGGTGTATGCACGTTGTTCTGCAGCAGAGCTTTAGACTTCTTCATTTTTCCACTCAAACCCCACGCCCATGAGAATACGGGCCGAGTTCCCTCCTTTCCTTCCAGTCCTTTCCATCATAGTTTAGCACTATGCTGGGAAGACAGCCCAGGGCCAAAGCTCCCAGGGGGGCGTAGCACAGTGTCCCTCACCTTTCACAGCTGCCGCAATCCACCCTGCCCTCCAGACGCGCACCATGGCTTCAAGGTTGAGAGCAAGGCGGCTCTGGCTTGCCGCTCACCAAGGCTCTGTGTCCTTGGTGAGTCTCAGCCTGTTTCCAGCTCAATAAAATGTCAACTCACTTCCATGGGATTGGAAGTCAAGCACACCAGGGTAGTAGCCTGGCCCATCATACGGATTCAGCAGATGCTAGCTTTAATCAGCATTATCATTGGAGAAACTCACATCTTGGTCCCTGTTCCCCAGATACAGGCATGCCTGCATCCCTCTCTCCCTCCCTCCCTCCCTCCATCTATTGCCTGGGACTGACCCTGCTGTTCTGTGAAGGAGACCCTGCCTTGAGTAATGGGGAAGGGCTGAGGTCACAGCCCGCCTGGGGCCTGGACATATCTTCCTAGAAGAGAGAGGACTCTAAGTCACCCCAAGTCCTCAGGAAAATCACTGCCCCCAAGAGTTTCTAACCTGGGGGCTATGGAGTTAGATGCAGAACAGGGCAGATGGGGTGTTTTTCCTGAGAAAGGTTTCCACTTGCATCAGCCATTCAAAGGGGCCACAGTCTATCACCATTGCCTGGTACCCGAGAGCTTCTGATGGTCTTGGTCCACCCTGCATCTTCCTCCTTGCAAGGTGGGCTCTCCGCCAGGTCTATCCGACAAAACAGAAGCCTCACAGACCACAACCAGGCTCTGGGCCAAGCAGAAACAGGTCTGGGGTGACTAGTTGGTAGGCAGCGCCCTGGTGTGTGTGAGGCACATCACCTCTGGGTGAATGAGCATATCAATCCCCGGGACTCTGAAAGCCTACAGTGTGATCCTGGCGAGCTGCTCGCCACTCCTCCAGGCCCTCCAGCCCACCATGACCGAAGATGGTTGCTTCCAGTAGAGCTTGGAAAGGGGTGCAGTAGAGGAGACCTGGAGATGAAGAGACAGAGTGGCTGTGCAGTCCCTGGCTTGGCCAGTGACAAAACCCAAATGGCCTTGGGTTGGCAAAGGTTTGCCCCAGTCCTTTCCATCATAGTTTAGCACTATGCTGGGAAGACAGCCCAGGGCCAAAGCTCCCAGGGGGGCGTAGCACAGTGTCCCTCACCTTTCACAGCTGCCGCAATCCACCCTGCCCTCCAGACGCGCACCATGGCTTCAAGGTTGAGAGCAAGGCGGCTCTGGCTTGCCGCTCACCAAGGCTCTGTGTCCTTGGTGAGTCTCAGCCTGTTTCCAGCTCAATAAAATGTCAACTCACTTCCATGGGATTGGAAGTCAAGCACACCAGGGTAGTAGCCTGGCCCATCATCGGATTCAGCAGATGCTAGCTTTAATCAGCATTATCATTGGAGAAACTCACATCTTGGTCCCTGTTCCCCAGATACAGGCATGCCTGCATCCCTCTCCCTCCCTCCCTCCATCCATCTATTGCCTGGGACTGACCCTGCTGTTCTGTGAAGGAGACCCTGCCTTGAGTAATGGGGAAGGGCTGAGGTCACAGCCCGCCTGGGGCCTGGACATATCTTCCTAGAAGAGAGAGGACTCTAAGTCACCCCAAGTCCTCAGGAAAATCACTGCCCCCAAGAGTTTCTAACCTGGGGGCTATGGAGTTAGATGCAGAACAGGGCAGATGGGGGTGTTTTTCCTGAGAAAGGTTTCCACTTGCATCAGCCATTCAAAGGGGCCACAGTCTATCACCATTGCCTGGTACCCGAGAGCTTCTGATGGTCTTGGTCCACCCTGCATCTTCCTCCTTGCAAGGTGGGCTCTCCGCCAGGTCTATCCGACAAAACAGAAGCCTCACAGACCACAACCAGGCTCTGGGCCAAGCAGAAACAGGTCTGGGGTGACTAGTTGGTAGGCAGCGCCCTGGTGTGTGTGAGGCACATCACCTCTGGGTGAATGAGCATATCAATCCCCGGGACTCTGAAAGCCTACAGTGTGATCCTGGCGAGCTGCTCGCCACTCCTCCAGGCCCTCCAGCCCACCATGACCGAAGATGGTTGCTTCCAGTAGAGCTTGGAAAGGGGTGCAGTAGAGGAGACCTGGAGATGAAGAGACAGAGTGGCTGTGCAGTCCCTGGCTTGGCCAGTGACAAAACCCAAATGGCCTTGGGTTCAGGAAAAGCCAAAAAGGTGTGTATGCACAGAAAAGAAAGTCTGAGAAAAGAACATCAAAACCTTAAAAGGGGGGACTTCCCTGGTGGTTCACTGGTTAAGACTCTGAGCTTCCACTGCAGGGGGTACAGCCTGATCCCTGGTCAGGGAACTAAGATCGTTCATGCCACATGGTGCAAAAAAAACCTTAGACGAGGTTGATTCTGGGTACTGGAATTACAGATTCTTCTCCTCTTGTTTTCTTTTTCTTTCTTTTTTTTTTTTTTAACATTTATTTATTTATTTTGGCGGCGGGGGGCAGGGACAGAGGGGGGTGGGAAGGCCACCTTCACTGGTCTTTCATTTGTCTATTTTCATCCATCTTTGTTCTTTGGCCCATGTGGGCCTCCCATCGCGGTGGCGTCTGTTGTCACAGAGCACCGGCTCTGGGCGCATGCGCTCCAGAGCTCCGGCTCGGTAATTGGACACATCAGTCCAGCCGCTCCGCGGCACGTGGGATCTTCCCAGGCCAGGGCTCGAACCGGCGCCCCTTGCACTGCAAGGCGGTGTCCTTATCCACTGGACCACCAGGGGAAGCCCCTCTCCTCTTGTTTTCTACCATGAATGTGTATCCTATTTTAATTCAGCAGTTCTCAACTGGGGCTATTTCTGTCCCCAAGGGGACATCTAGCAACATCTGGAGACACTTCTGTTGTCACAATGGTGTGTGTGTGGGGGGGGGGGGGATGCTACTGGCATTTATGGGTAGAGGTCAGACATACTGAGATCTGGGTTAAATTCCTGGGTTGGGAACATCCCCTGGAGAAAGGAAAGGCTACCCACTCCAGTATTCTTGCCTGGCAAATTCCATGGCTTGTCCAGGGTCCCAAAGAGTTGGACACGACTAAGCAACTTCCTTTTCACTTTTCAGTGACATTGCTAAACATCCCACAACACACAGGACAAGCCCCAGCAACAAGGAATTATCTGGCTGACATGTCAATAGAGCCAAGCTTGAGAAACCCTGAGGAAAACATCAGCAGTCTCTGTAACAGAGAGACTGGGGTGGGGCAGCATGAGGCCCTGCAAGACGATTTAACCTGTCTCAGGGCCTGAGTGGCAAGCCCTCCTTCCACACCTCTCTAGGTTTGAGTAGACACCTATGGCTCCCCAGCCACCTGGCCAAGGGGCCAACAACCCCCGCCCAGGAAGCTGTGAGTTTCCTGGGCCCAGAACATAGCTGGAGGTTCACAGCTCCCAGCTCATGTGCCCATCAGCATGTCCAGTTTCATCTCTTCCCAAAGCTCATCCCGTCTAAAGAATAGACATCGGCACAAATCAACACCATCAGGACTATTAACGTCCCTGCAACCAGGGAAACTCCCAAGTTCTCAAACATCCCGTTCCCAGCATTTCAACAATGGAATCCGGTTTTCTTTTGGAAGGAAACCCAGGTTGGGTTGATTAACAAGTACAATCATTCTTTAGCCTCAGAACTTGGTTTTTAAATTAATTTATGGTAAAAGAAAAAGTCCATGCTAAGTAATCTTTAATTACAGGGTAAGGGCTCAAAATGGAAAACATTCAGGATCACAAAGGCACAGCCAGCCTCACTCACTCTGGTTTTGCCTCTGAAGCATCTCTAGGGCAACTTGTTGAGGGTCCAGACAGAGGAAACGCCTTTTAAGATCAGACTTTCACTCAGAACAGCCACAACACAAAATCTTCCCCATCGATCTCCGGGTGATGAAACAGTGAGGGAGTGTTTCCAGTGGCAGCCGGTCACAGGCAAAGGGAAGCTGCCTCTTCCTGGGAAACCCACAGGCTCCCTTGCGTCACAGGGAGAGGTCATTCCAGTGGCTCAAGGGTGCTTGGTCCCTGATACGCTACACACCCCATCTATGGTGGAGGGGCTGCTGGTGAGTGGGTGCCGCCTGGGTGGTCGGGGACAGGAGCAGCCGTGGCCTGTCCAGAGTGAAAGTCAGTCATCAAGGAGATCATTGTCTAACTTTCCTGTAACCAGGGCTCAGATTTCTGGAGACTTTCCCACTGGGACCCTCATAGGACAGGTTGGACGGGTCTCGACGACACGAGGGTTTCTTTTTTTTGGACAATTCTCTGCCCGCTTCTGCCACAGCTTCCCTCTCACCCTTCAGTCCTCTGTGCCTGGATGGGTGATGGTCCCCTGTGCGGCCCTGATCTCCAGCCCCATCTCCAGCCCATGACGGTCCTTGTCCCCAGGCCTTCCTGAGGCTTCTTGAATTTGCTCAGCCTGACCTCATTCTTGGAACTATCTGCAGTTTTACAAACAGGGGTTCCAGCCTTGGTGACCATGCCTGAGGCCAAAAAATGTTCGGAACATAGCTGGAGGTTCACAGCTCCCAGCTCATGTGCCCATCAGCATGTCCAGTTTCATCTCTTCCCAAAGCCATCCCGCCTAAAGAATAGACATCGGCACAAATCAACACCATCAGGACTATTAACGTCCCTGCAACCAGGGAAACTCCCAAGTTCTCAAACATCCCGTTCCCAGCATTTCAACAATGGAATCCGGTTTTCTTTTGGAAGGAAACCCAGGTTGGGTTGATTAACAAGTACAATCATTCTTTAGCCTCAGAACTTGGTTTTTAAATTAATTTATGGTAAAAGAAAAAGTCCATGCTAAGTAATCTTTAATTACAGGGTAAGGGCTCAAAATGGAAAACATTCAGGATCACAAAGGCACAGCCAGCCTCACTCACTCTGGTTTTGCCTCTGAAGCATCTCTAGGGCAACTTGTTGAGGGTCCAGACAGAGGAAACGCCTTTTAAGATCAGACTTTCACTCAGAACAGCCACAACACAAAATCTTCCCCATCGATCTCCGGGTGATGAAACAGTGAGGGAGTGTTTCCAGTGGCAGCCGGTCACAGGCAAAGGGAAGCTGCCTCTTCCTGGAAGCCCACAGGCTCCCTTGCGTCACAGGGAGAGGTCATTCCAGTGGCTCAAGGGTGCTTGGTCCCTGATACGCTACACACCCCCATCTATGGTGGAGGGGCGGCTGGTGAGTGGGTGCCGTCTGGGTGGTCGGGGGACAGGAGCAGCCGTGCGTCTGTCCAGAGTGAAAGTCAGTCATCAAGGAGATCATTGTCTAACTTTCCTGTAACCAGGGCTCAGATTTCTGGAGACTTTCCCACTGGGACCCTCATAGGACAGGTTGGACGGGTCTCGCCGACACGAGGGTTTCTTTTTCTTGGACAATTCTCTGCCCGCTTCTGCCACAGCTTCCCTCTCACCCTTCAGTCCTCTGTGCCTGGATGGGTGATGGTCCCCTGTGCGGCCCTGATCTCCAGCCCCATCTCCAGCCCATGACGGTCCTTGTCCCCAGGCCTTCCTGAGGCTTCTTGAATTTGCTCAGCCTGACCTCATTCTTGGAACTATCTGCAGTTTTACAAACAGGGGGTTCCAGCCTTGGTGACCATGCCTGGAGGCTCCCTCAGAGAGACGGAGGCACCGGGGAGGGAGCCAAGTTCAAAGGGGCCGAGTCTGGCTCCATAAGGGACAGGAAAACAAGCCAGGTGGAGTGCGCTGGATTCCAAGTTGTGTGATTATACACAGGCCTGGGACTCCTGGGTCTATGTATATTCAAGAGCAGGGAGCAAGCCAGACTGCACTCCAGGCTCAGATCCTGCAGCTATGAGGAGCAGGAAGGTGAGACCCTCCGGGCAGCCCCAGTGGAGATAAAATTCTGAAGCCGAGGAGAAATGGAGCCTCACGAAGAGAAGGCAGAAGAGGGAAAGGAGAAGAGGAGGAGGGGAAGAGCAACAGGCAGGAAAGACAGACTTCATTGCATTCTGGAGTGCTGCAGCTTGAGGCCAGACGCTTAGAAGTAGGGCTTCGGGGGAGACTGTAATTTGGGCCTGTCAGCATCTGGCTGGGCCCGGCTTACGGGGCTGTTCTGGCTTGCCCTCTGATCCCCACAGAATTGCCCCTCTATGGTGTCAGCCCCTTAAGTTCCCTGAAGTTAAAACCCTCCTGCCTCTCAGGGCCCTGAAGGCCCATGAGGCTCCCCTCACTCCCTTTCTCTCCACGTCCCCCTTCTTCTCATCTGAGCTACCTGGCACAGCCCAGGTAGAGCAGGGTATCCTGTCTGGGAAGTTTCCAGGGCTCTGCCAGCTGTTAAACAGCCATCGTACTCTCTCCCTGGAGTCAATCCTTCCCAAATGCCTCCCTCTCCTCTCCGGAGTCCACTGTCCAGGCCCAGGGCTTAGGCCCAGTGGGGAGGGGGCTGCCCCGTGTTTCCCAGGCCTTCCTTGCTAGTACAGCCCAGCCCCTTGTTGGCCCTGGACCAATCCAGCAGTCCTTGCACGGATCCCAAGTGGAGCAAACAGAAGGAGCAGAATGCCTTTTATTGATTAATAAAGATTTGATGTCTCACCTACTTCTCACAAGGATTTGAGGCTCCTCAGGAAGTACCAATTGCCCAGGAGAACAGACTCCAGCAGGGCCCCGGGCACAATTCTAGGAGAAAGAGGCATCAGCAGATCTGCTCAAAGCCAAAACTTTCCCTTGGGAGCAAGCTGGGGCAAGCAAGGGGTTTCTGGAGGGCACAAGCCAAGTCCCCACCCTTCACATCTTACCCAGCTGGCTGGTGAGGGCACCCGCTTGTTTGCATGTCATTAGCATCCATTTGCGTGTGATACAGAGGATGGAAAACCCCTCCCAACAGCAAGCCCCAAGATTACAGTCCCTACTGCTTGGCTCCCCTGCCTGGAGCAGCCAGTGGCAGACGGGTGATCCTGTCCGCAACCTGGGCCTCCTCACGAGCGGGGCAGCTGCTGTGAAGGCGGTAGCAGCTCAGACACAGGCCTCGAAAAACAAGAGACTTTCACATGTGACTCATACACCAAGCACTAAAAGCAAAATTACAGTGTGAAAACCAGAGCCGGCAATGCCTTCTCGGGGGAATCCCCTCCTGCTCCCTTCTGTTTCACCCCTTTAAAAGGCCCTGGCACCACCCAGCTCTCCGGAACCTTCCAGGAAAGTGCCATGCTTTCCTAGCCATGATGGGCAGAGGCTGCGCCTCCAGCCTGGGTCCGCTGATCCTCTCTCCCGGGTCTTTGGGTGGAAACACAGAAAGAGGCAGAAACAGACTTATCCCAGGGTGTGTGTTGGCCTATGGGGGTGCCAGTTGAGACCTCTGAGCAGTTGCTGCCTTCCAGGCCCCAGGATCACTTCACATTCTTTTCCCAGCCTGGCTCTCTCCTTCCAGTTCTATGTGCCATCCCATACCCTTACAGTAAATGCCTATGGTGCCCCAAATTACCAAAGCCGACTTTTGTTGCTTGCAAATAGTTATTCCAGCTGGCACATGCATGGCCGGATGACCAAAAGCCCTTAACAAAGGCCATCTTCAGCTCTCGACACACCCCAGCGATGTCTGCCATCCCCAAGAGACCAGCCTGCCTCCAAATCCTGCTCCTTTCAGCTACCAGTATCCTGTCTCCGGGAAGGTCCTTCTTGCCTCTGGGCCTCTAGCTCCCTCACTTGTTGAATGGAGCTGCTGAGCAGGAAATACAGGACAGGGTAAAGGTCACATGAGATACCCACAAGCTGAGAGATGAGGGCCCTCAGCACACCTTAATTTCCTTTCATTGTGTATTTCTTTGTTATCAGGCCAACATTCTATTAATTCTTAGGATTGCTCTATTTCATTAGTATTTTCATTGTTATTGTTAGAAGCAAGAACAACATGGCACACTCGTGCATTACCCCATAAAGCAATAAGGTAGCCATTATTAGTCCTCACTTTACAACGAAGGAGTGAGGCCCAGAGAGAGTGATTCAGTGGGCGGGCTCCCAAGTCAGTCCCTACTGCTTGGCTCCCCTGCCTGGAGCAGCCAGTGGCCGGGTTCTCGGAGGCCCAATGCTGTGAAGGCGGTAGCAGCTCAGACACAGGCCTCGAAAAACAAGAGACTTTCACATGTGACTCATACACCAAGCACTAAAAGCAAAATTACAGTGTGAAAACCAGAGCCGGCAATGCCTTCTCGGGGGAATCCCCTCCTGCTCCCTTCTGTTTCACCCCTTTAAAAGGCCCTGGCACCACCCAGCTCTCCGGAACCTTCCAGGAAAGTGCCATGCTTTCCTAGCCATGATGGGCAGAGGCTGCGCCTCCAGCCTGGGTCCGCTGATCCTCTCCCCCGGGTCTTTGGGTGGAAACACAGAAAGAGGCAGAAACAGACTTATCCCAGGGTGTGTGTTGGCCTATGGGGGTGCCAGTTGAGACCTCTGAGCAGTTGCTGCCTTCCAGGCCCCAGGATCACTTCACATTCTTTTCCCAGCCTGGCTCTCTCCTTCCAGTTCTATGTGCCATCCCATACCCTTACAGTAAATGCCTATGGTGCCCCAAATTACCAAAGCCGACTTTTGTTGCTTGCAAATAGTTATTCCAGCTGGCACATGCATGGCCGGATGACCAAAAGCCCTTAACAAAGGCCATCTTCAGCTCTCGACACACCCCAGCGATGTCTGCCATCCCCAAGAGACCAGCCTGCCTCCAAATCCTGCTCCTTTCAGCTACCAGTATCCTGTCTCCGGGAAGGTCCTTCTTGCCTCTGGGCCTCTAGCTCCCTCACTTGTTGAATGGAGCTGCTGAGCAGGAAATACAGGACAGGGTAAAGGTCACATGAGATACCCACAAGCTGAGAGATGAGTGGGCCCTCAGCACACCTTAATTTCCTTTCATTGTGTATTTCTTTGTTATCAGGCCAACATTCTATTAATTCTTAGGATTGCTCTATTTCATTAGTATTTTCATTGTTATTGTTAGAAGCAAGAACAACATGGCACACTCGTGCATTACCCCATAAAGCAATAAGGTAGCCATTATTAGTCCTCACTTTACAACGAAGGAGTGAGGCCCAGAGAGAGTGATTCAGTGGGCGGGCTCCCAAGTCAGACTCTGTGGGTTGAGACCCCATCCCCACCACTAACTAGCTGTGGGGCATGTGGTCAAGTCACTGGTCCTCTCAGAGTCTGTTTCCTCGTCTGTAAAATGGGGACAATGCGAGAACCTGCTTCACAGGCGAGGTATTAGATAACATCAAGGAATTATTAGTCATTTTTAAAAATGTGATCGTGGCTTTGAGGTTACTAAGAAAATGTCCAGGGACTTCCCTGGTGGTCCAGTGGCGAAGACTCCAGGCTCCCAATGCAGGGGCCCTGGGTTCGATTCCTGGTCAGGGAACTCGATACTACATGCCGCCCCTAAGACCCGGTGCAGCCGATTTAATTAATTATTTTAAATGTCCATGGTTTTAGAAATACATACTAAAGTATGCAAGGGTGAGATGACATGTTATCTTGGATTTGCTTTAAAATATTTAAAAGACAGAGAAAGAAAGAAAAGGGGGAAAAAGGAGGAAGGAAAAGAGAAACATCTGTGGTAAATCTTGATAAATGTGAAGCTGGGATGGTGGGATATACATGAGCACATCTCTGCCTTTGAGATTTTTTACTAAAAAAATTCCCCACCTGCTTCAGGGAGCCGTGTGAAGCTTCGGCTGTGCTAGCCCACACGAGGCACTCAGCGAACCCCCAGTGACATGGCTACTGCTTTTATTGTTGTTATCATCCTCACTCAGCCTAGCGGCTGAGCGGGGTAGGGCCCAGCCTCCTGACCCGGTCATTCTCGGGACAGCCCTCCCTAGGGCGTCACCAGCTGCTTACCACAGTCTGTCAGCAACACTGAAGCTGGGGCTGAGACTGAGGCTCAAGAGCAAACAGGAGGGCTTCCCCTGGTGGTCCAGTGGATAAGGACACCGCCTTGCAGTGCAAAGGGCGCCAGTTCGATCCCTGGCCTGGGAAGATCCCACGTGCCGCGGGGCTGGACTGATGTGTCCAATCACTGAGCCGGAGCTCTGGAGCGCATGCGCCTAGAGCCAGCGCTCTGCGACAACAGACGCCACCGCGACGGGAGGCCCACACAGGCCAAAGAACAAAGATGGATGAAACTAGACAAATGAAATACCAATGGAAGTGGCCCACCCACTCCCCTCCCTCCCCAACCCGACCCCCGCCAAAAATAAATAAATAAATAAATCTTTAAAAAAGAAGAAAAAAGAGCAAACAGGAGGCTTCCAGGCTCTCCTGCAGCCTGCCACCCTTGTTAGGTGCCATGGGAGCATTCTAGAAGACCTTCCGGGCTCAGTGGAATCTGCTCACCTGGCGGCCAGGCCCGCTCCAGCGCCCAGGGGAGAACCTTGTCACAGCTCCCTGATAACTGAGGGAGGTGGATTCCTCCAGGAAGATGGCGCGTCTGATCTCCAGCATTCAGTGGGAGCGAGACAGGCAGGGATCCAGGACTCCTGCACCAACCTCCCGGCTTCCCACCCAAGCCGCACAGACACAGCCTCTTCCAGAGCCAGCCACCAGGGGGCGCTCTATGCAGGCCTGGCTGCTCCCAATGGGAGGGAGGAGGCTGTGGAGGGAGCCACCTGGTCACCCTGGGCCAGGGACTTGAGGTTACGAGCTATGTACACTGTGGCAAGCACCCAGGCCTCACCGTACTCCCAAAGTGTTTATTTCCACCTGCATTAAAACATTCAGTGACTTACTTTTTATTACAAGAGTAGCTCATGCTGTGCCTTAAATGGGTGCTTTGAATTTTGCTTATTTTGCTGCATGTTTCATGGTGTCCGGAGCCTGGGGCAAGAGGCTCCTGAGGAGTAGAGGAAGGCACCCCAAATGGCCTGTGAGGCCTCCTCTCTGGGCCTCACTCTCCACTGTCTGCACACTGGGGTTCCTGGCCATCTCCTGGGTCTCTCTGAGCTCTTACCAGCTCGCTTTCCTTGATGCTCAGGGGTGGTCCAGGGAAGAAAGGACAAGAAGGGTCACGTCCCAACTTTTGCTCCTTCCTGCCTCCCATCTCCCTCGCCCTCCAGTGCAGCTCCGGCCCCTCCATCAGGGACCTTCCCAGGCCGTTCTGGTCCTCACTGCTCTCCTCCCCTCCGAGGTCAGCCTCGCTAGACCCTGCCATGTGGGGCTTGGAGCTGCACCAGACCCTCATCCATGCAGCCGAACTCTCTAACCAGCCATCACAAGGATAAGTCTGGTCCTTCCTGTGCGGGCATCATGGCCCAGCTCCTCGACCAGCCTGTGAGCTGGTGCCCTGGGCACCTTCAGGACTTTCTGTGGGTGTCATGGAAAGGCCAGGACTGCTTTTCTCACACGGATGTGCTGCGGGTCTGTCCCAGGTGCAGGTCTCAGTAACCAAAGGGGTTTTAAGTACTTTCCCTCCGCAGCGCTGAATCTCATCTTCACACAGAAAACGAAAAGTCAGAGCTCAGCCACAAAGCAAGAGCCGTTCAAGAACCAGCCAGGCCTCGCCCCTACGATTTGGTAGGAGGGGGTGGAGCTAAGGCGAAACGTCTTGGGACTTCTGTCCCTTCTGGTTGGGGGTCCTGAGGACAGGGCTGAGCAGGAGGCCAGGAGCATTTCTCTAGTTCCAAGGGGAGGTAGAATTTAAGTGACCAACCTCCCGGCTTCCCACCCAAGCCGCACAGACACAGCCTCTTCCAGAGCCAGCCACCAGGGGGCGCTCTATGCAGGCCTGGCTGCTCCCAATGGGAGGGAGGAGGCTGTGGAGGGAGCCACCTGGTCACCCTGGGCCAGGGACTTGAGGTTACGAGCTATGTACACTGTGGCAAGCACCCAGGCCTCACCGTACTCCCAAAGTGTTTATTTCCACCTGCATTAAAACATTCAGTGACTTACTTTTTATTACAAGAGTAGCTCATGCTGTGCCTTAAATGGGTGCTTTGAATTTTGCTTATTTTGCTGCATGTTTCATGGTGTCCGGAGCCTGGGGCAAGAGGCTCCTGAGGAGTAGAGGAAGGCACCCCAAATGGCCTGTGAGGCCTCCTCTCTGGGCCTCACTCTCCACTGTCTGCACACTGGGGTTCCTGGCCATCTCCTGGGTCTCTCTGAGCTCTTACCAGCTCGCTTTCCTTGATGCTCAGGGGTGGTCCAGGGAAGAAAGGACAAGAAGGGTCACGTCCCAACTTTTGCTCCTTCCTGCCTCCCATCTCCCTCGCCCTCCAGTGCAGCTCCGGCCCCTCCATCAGGGACCTTCCCAGGCCGTTCTGGTCCTCACTGCTCTCCTCCCCTCCGAGGTCAGCCTCGCTAGACCCTGCCATGTGGGGCTTGGAGCTGCACCAGACCCTCATCCATGCAGCCGAACTCTCTAACCAGCCATCACAAGGATAAGTCTGGTCCTTCCTGTGCGGGCATCATGGCCCAGCTCCTCGACCAGCCTGTGAGCTGGTGCCCTGGGCACCTTCAGGACTTTCTGTGGGTGTCATGGAAAGGCCAGGACTGCTTTTCTCACACGGATGTGCTGCGGGTCTGTCCCAGGTGCAGGTCTCAGTAACCAAAGGGGTTTTAAGTACTTTCCCTCCGCAGCGCTGAATCTCATCTTCACACAGAAAACGAAAAGTCAGAGCTCAGCCACAAAGCAAGAGCCGTTCAAGAACCAGCCAGGCCTCGCCCCTACGATTTGGTAGGAGGGGGTGGAGCTAAGGCGAAACGTCTTGGGACTTCTGTCCCTTCTGGTTGGGGGTCCTGAGGACAGGGCTGAGCAGGAGGCCAGGAGCATTTCTCTAGTTCCAAGGGGGAGGTAGAATTTAAGTGAGTCTCTGAGAGCTCTGTAGTCCTGGCCTCCCAAATACTAACTGCCAAACGGTAGCCCCACAGTCAGAATGGAAGGCCCTAAATCCACTGCGGTGAGCTGGTAGCTGTGTCCAACTGCTGCTGCTACAGGACCACCTCCCCCGCCACCAGCCAGAGGGGCTGTGAATTTCAGAAGAGGAGTTTGGGGCCTGGACTCCATCCCACAATGAATCGAGATGAGCAGAGAGGCCCCGCAAAAGCTTTTTCCCAACCCCCATCTTGTCAGGATCTGCCATGTGCCATTTTCTCAAGCACTACAGAGGCTAAATAAGGTGACTTGTTTATGGTCAGTGGTCTTGGCCGTTCTAGAAGCTTCCCCTTTCAGTGGGGAAAGGCTTGACTCAGGGGAGAATGCTGGAGGGAAGGAGAAGGGGAGAGACCATGGCACCAAAGGGGCATGTATGGGCCAGACCAGAGGAAGCGAAGTCGCACTTAGAACAAAAAAAAGAGCTCCGAGTTCAAAGGGGTGCCTTCACAGCTGGCCTCCTGGGGGCTGGAAGGAGGAGAGGAAGGATGCAGGGGGAAACGGCTATTAAACTGCCCCCTCACCAACCTCCTGCTTCAGCATCTCTCAAAACCACGGGTGGAGCGAAGAAAGAAAAGAGGAGAGAAGTTCCAAAATGATGAAAACAAACGACAAAGCTTGACAAGAAGGGGAAACCCTTTAAGATATCAGTAATAAGAGAGCAGTAAACAAAAAGTAAAAACAGCAGAGGTGACGAGGAAAACCACAGTTGTCAGCGGAGGCCTACCAGTGACCCAGCGGTGAAGAGAGTTACTTTCACCACTGCCAGATGGAGGTAGCCTCTGAGCCGGAGGCTTCCACATGCCTCCTTTAGCTCCGGAGGGCACAGATCTGTCCATCTGACGTCCAGGTGAGGCTGGAAAGAACTCAGCCTGCCCCAGCCCCCCACGGCCCAGTCGGAAGCCCAGGAGGTTGCAGCTCCATGCCCCAGTAGATAGGAACAGCTTCCCTGACCGTTTCTGAGGAGTACTTTGTGCCAAAGGAGGCCACGGGGATCTTCCCTCCACAAGGGGTTCCCACCGTCCTTACACAGGGACAGGGAGATGTCTCTGTGGGCTACGGAGCTACTTTAGAGCCTCAGAGCACGGAAGGGGATTCCCACCGGGTCCGTTACGAAAAAAGGTACGAGGTCCACTGCGGTGAGCTGGTAGCTGCAATGCAGACCACCTCCCGCCACCAGCCAGAGGGGCTGTGAATTTCAGAAGAGGAGTTTGGGGCCTGGACTCCATCCCACAATGAATCGAGATGAGCAGAGAGGCCCCGCAAAAGCTTTTTCCCAACCCCCATCTTGTCAGGATCTGCCATGTGCCATTTTCTCAAGCACTACAGAGGCTAAATAAGGTGACTTGTTTATGGTCAGTGGTCTTGGCGTTCTAGAAGCTTCCCCTTTCAGTGGGGAAAGGCTTGACTCAGGGGAGAATGCTGGAGGGAAGGAGAAGGGGAGAGACCATGGCACCAAAGGGGCATGTATGGGCCAGACCAGAGGAAGCGAAGTCGCACTTAGAACAAAAAAAAGAGCTCCGAGTTCAAAGGGGTGCCTTCACAGCTGGCCTCCTGGGGGCTGGAAGGAGGAGAGGAAGGATGCAGGGGGAAACGGCTATTAAACTGCCCCCTCACCAACCTCCTGCTTCAGCATCTCTCAAAACCACGGGTGGAGCGAAGAAAGAAAAGAGGAGAGAAGTTCCAAAATGATGAAAACAAACGACAAAGCTTGACAAGAAGGGGAAACCCTTTAAGATATCAGTAATAAGAGAGCAGTAAACAAAAAGTAAAAACAGCAGAGGTGACGAGGAAAACCACAGTTGTCAGCGGAGGCCTACCAGTGACCCAGCGGTGAAGAGAGTTACTTTCACCACTGCCAGATGGAGGTAGCCTCTGAGCCGGAGGCTTCCACATGCCTCCTTTAGCTCCGGAGGGCACAGATCTGTCCATCTGACGTCCAGGTGAGGCTGGAAAGAACTCAGCCTGCCCCAGCCCCCCACGGCCCAGTCGGAAGCCCAGGAGGTTGCAGCTCCATGCCCCAGTAGATAGGAACAGCTTCCCTGACCGTTTCTGAGGAGTACTTTGTGCCAAAGGAGGCCACGGGGATCTTCCCTCCACAAGGGGTTCCCACCGTCCTTACACAAGGACAGGGGAGATGTCTCTGTGGGCTACGGAGCTACTTTAGAGCGTCAGAGACAGGAGGGTTGAGATGTGTGAGCTTAGGCGAGTCACTTCTCTCTCTGAGCCACAGTTTCCTCATCTGTAGAATGGGGTTAAAAGATCTACCTCTCACGGTTGTTGCAAGGATCAGATGAGATAACAGAGGCGACGGAGTCCTATAAACAGTGAAGCGCAGTGTCTGGAGATATTCTGGAATCCAGCACATATTTACTGGACGTCTCCTCTCTGCCAGGCCCTGGCTCAGCCCTGGGGCACACAGCGAAAAGGAGGAGTTCAGCCGGGACAGAGGCGAAAACGGGAGTGAGTAGGACTCCCTGGGCCCACAGTCCCGCACTGCCCTGCGAGGCTGTGTTCGTGGCCAGCTTCTGTCCCTACTTGTCCCTGGAGCTTGTCTGGGGTGGCCCGGCTGCCTCAGCCGCGCCACCACCAAGGGAAATACTGCCAGGACCCCCCTCCACCCACCACGGAGATTACTCAGCTGGAGGAAGCAAGGCTGTAATTTGTAATCGGAGTCACCAGCAATGTCTCCACAAATTAGTCAGATAAATCTCTCCCAGGCAGCAGCCACGAGAGGGGGCTTCCCGCCTGAGCAGGGTGGACGGGGGTTGTGGGGGACGCCTCTGACCCCTTCCTGCCCACTGATCTGGTGCTAGCCTGCTCTTATGGGCACTTAACCTCCCTAGGAAGGCTGCAGACCTCTGGGGCAGCCCAGCCGAGTGACTGAGAGTCAGCCTACCCTAAGTTGAAACCTTTACTCTGCCTCCCACCAGCCATGAGACCTTGGGCAAGGAACTTGACCTTCTCAGATTCATGTTCCCTACTATTCCCTAATAATAGTAGGTTCAACCCTTTAGACTAAACAAAGTGATTGATAGAAATACCCTTCCCTGGCAGTCTAGGTGAGGCTGGAAAGAACTCAGCCTGCCCCAGCCCCCCACGGCCCAGTCGGAAGCCCAGGAGGTTGCAGCTCCATGCCCCAGTAGATAGGAACAGCTTCCCTGACCGTTTCTGAGGAGTACTTTGTGCCAAAGGAGGCCACGGGGATCTTCCCTCCACAAGGGGTTCCCACCGTCCTTACACAAGGACAGGGGAGATGTCTCTGTGGGCTACGGAGCTACTTTAGAGCCTCAGAGACAGGAGGTTTGAGCTGTGTGACCTTAGGCGAGTCACTTCCTCTCTCTGAGCCACAGTTTCCTCATCTGTAGAATGGGGTTAAAAGATCTACCTCTCACGGTTGTTGCAAGGATCAGATGAGATAACAGAGGCGACGGAGTCCTATAAACAGTGAAGCGCAGTGTCTGGAGATATTCTGGAATCCAGCACATATTTACTGGACGTCTCCTCTCTGCCAGGCCCTGGCTCAGCCCTGGGGCACACAGCGAAAAGGAGGAGTTCAGCCGGGACAGAGGCGAAAACGGGAGTGAGTAGGACTCCCTGGGCCCACAGTCCCGCACTGCCCTGCGAGGCTGTGTTCGTGGCCAGCTTCTGTCCCTACTTGTCCCTGGAGCTTGTCTGGGGTGGCCCGGCTGCCTCAGCCGCGCCACCACCAAGGGAAATACTGCCAGGACCCCCCTCCACCCACCACGGAGATTACTCAGCTGGAGGAAGCAAGGCTGTAATTTGTAATCGGAGTCACCAGCAATGTCTCCACAAATTAGTCAGATAAATCTCTCCCAGGCAGCAGCCACGAGAGGGGGCTTCCCGCCTGAGCAGGGTGGACGGGGGTTGTGGGGGACGCCTCTGACCCCTTCCTGCCCACTGATCTGGTGCTAGCCTGCTCTTATGGGCACTTAACCTCCCTAGGAAGGCTGCAGACCTCTGGGGCAGCCCAGCCGAGTGACTGAGAGTCAGCCTACCCTAAGTTGAAACCTTTACTCTGCCTCCCACCAGCCATGAGACCTTGGGCAAGGAACTTGACCTTCTCAGATTCATGTTCCCTACTATTCCCTAATAATAGTAGGTTCAACCTCATTAGGCTGCTGTGGAGACTAAACAAAGTGATTGATAGAAATACCCTTGGGGACTTCCCTGGCAGTCTAGTGGTTAAGACTTCACAAGTGCAGGGGGGGCAAGTTCGATCCCTGGCTGGGGAATGAAGATCCCGCCTGCTGCATGGTGCAGCCAAAATAAATACAATAAAACAGATCATTGATACCTTAAAAAATAATAATAATAAAGACTCTTGTATGGTATGCCTAGGCTAAGCATAGGGAAGTTTATCAATTAATTTTTATCTATTTAACAAATACTTACATGGTCCTTCCTATGGACCACAGACACTCACTTAATCCTCATAAGAACCCAATACGGTAAGTGTTTTTTTTTTTTTTTTTTTAAGATTTATTTATTTATTTGGGCGGGGGTCGGGTTGGGGGGTTAGGGGAGCAGGCGGGCCACCTCTCTTGGTCTTTCATTTCTCTATTTTTATCCATCTTTGTTCTTTGGCCCATGTGGGCCTCCCATCGCGGTGGCCTCTGTTGTCGCAGAGCACCGGCTCTGGGCGCATGCGCTCCAGAGCTCCGGCTCGGTGATTGGACACATCGGGCCAGCCGCTCCGTGGCACGTGGGATCTTCCCAGGCCAGGGATCGAACTGCCCCTTGCACTGCAAGGCGGTGTCCTTACCCACTGGGCCACCAGGGAAGCCCGTCGGTAAGTGTTACTGTCTTTCCATCTTACAGGGAAAACTGAAGCACAGAGAGGTTAAGTGACTTTCCAAAGTCACGCAGCTACCAAGTGGCAGATCTGATACCAAACCCAGGCTCTCTCTTCTCTTGCTCCTTTGCATCTTTCTCTTCAACCCCTGGTTTTAGAAGTTGAAGCAAGCAAGGGCAGGCTGATTTAAGACTAAGCCCCCTCCCACCGCCAGTCTCTGTCCTCCGTGACCCCAGCAGCCTAGACACAGAACAGGCTCTATCATGTCATCGACTACACTGAGCTGCTGCCCAGGAAGGTGACACTGGTTACCTACAGTTGAAACCCTTGCCCACCAGCCATGAGACCTTGGGCAAGGAACTTGACCTTCTCAGATTCATGTTCCCTACTATTCCCTAATAATAGTAGGTTCAACCTCATTAGGCTGCTGTGGAGACTAAACAAAGTGATTGATAGAAATACCCTTGGGGACTTCCCTGGCAGTCTAGTGGTTAAGACTTCACAAGTGCAGGGGGGGCAAGTTCGATCCCTGGCTGGGGAATGAAGATCCCGCCTGCTGCATGGTGCAGCCAAAATAAATACAATAAAACAGATCATTGATACCTTAAAAAATAATAATAATAAAGACTCTTGTATGGTATGCCTAGGCTAAGCATAGGGAAGTTTATCAATTAATTTTTATCTATTTAACAAATACTTACATGGTCCTTCCTATGGACCACAGACACTCACTTAATCCTCATAAGAACCCAATACGGTAAGTGTTTTTTTTTTTTTTTTTTAAAGATTTATTTATTTATTTGGGCGGGGGTCGGGTTGGGGAGGGCGGGGAGCGGGTGGGCCACTTCTATTGGTCTTTTGTTTCTCTGTTTTCATCCGTCTTTGTTCTTTGGCTCCTGTGGGCCTCCCATCACAGTGGCCTCTGTTGTCGCAGAGCACCGGCTCTGGGCGCATGCGCTCCAGAGCTCCGGCTCGGTGATTGGACACATCGGTCCAGCCGCTCCGCGGCACGTGGGATCTTCCCAGGCCAGGGCTCGAACCGGCGCCCCTTGCACTGCAAGGCGGTGTCCTTACCCACTGGGCCACCAGGGGAAGCCCGTACGGTAAGTGTTACTGTCTTTCCATCTTACAGGGAAAACTGAAGCACAGAGAGGTTAAGTGACTTTCCAAAGTCACGCAGCTACCAAGTGGCAGATCTGATACCAAACCCAGGCTCTCTCTTCTCTTGCTCCTTTGCATCTTTCTCTTCAACCCCTGGTTTTAGAAGTTGAAGCAAGCAAGGGCAGGCTGATTTAAGACTAAGCCCCCTCCCACCGCCAGTCTCTGTCCTCCGTGACCCCAGCAGCCTAGACACAGAACAGGCTCTATCATGTCATCGACTACACTGAGCTTCTGCCCAGGAAGGTGACACTGGTTATTAACTCCCTTGAGACAAGCCTCCTAGAGCAGTACCCTCTCCCCTGCAGCCTCCAGCCCCAGGCTGCAGACAGAAGCATCCAAGCTTTTGCCCTCCCTGTAAGATACCAGTGGTGGGCTCAGACGAGCCAGGGAGGGCCAGACCCGCCCAGGAAGTACAAGGGACTGTCCACAGCCTCGGAGGGGCTGCAGGGGAAGAAACTCAGCAGCTCCCCTCCCTTGGAAGCCCTCAGGCTCGTCTCGCACCCCTCTGGTGACAGGGAACTTGCTGCCTCCGGTCGGTGGCCTGGGCAGCCAGCTCCGCCGGGCAGACGTGCTTCCTCAAGCCGAGATGAACTCTCTCCGTGTAATTTCCTCCCATTAGTCCTGTCTCTGCCCGCAGGCCTCACAGGCCAGCTGGCTCCCTCGGGCCTGCAGGCATCTGGAGATGGCCACCTCTTGGCATGAGGAGTTCCCACTCAGGCTGAACGCTCGGTGGCCTCAGCCGGCCTCGGGAGGCAGGGTGCCCGGTGCCTTTCCCGCCCTGGTCCCTGCTTCCCACGCATGACTAGCAGGACTGCAGGCTGGCGGGGACAGCCTCAGCTAAGCACTTCAAAGGGCTGGGCCTTGGGCTTCCCCTGGTGGTCCAGTGGGTAAGGACACCGCCTTGCAGTGCAAGGGGCGCCAGTTCGATCCCTGGCCTGGGAAGATCCCACGTGCCGCGGAGCGGCTGGACCGATGTGTCCAATTACCGAGCCGGAGCTCTAGAGCGCATGTGCCGAGAGTGGGTGCTCTGCGACAACAGAGGCCACCGCGATGGGAGGCCCACAGGAGACAAAGAACAAAGATGGATGAAAATAGAGAAATGAAAGACCAATGGAAGTGGCCTGCCCGCTCCCCTCCCTTCCCAACCCGACCCCTGCCCAAAATAAATAAATAAATATTAAAAAAAAAAAAAAAGGGCTGGGCCTGAGCGCAGCCCTGCTGGCTGCAAGCAATAAGAATAATTGGAACTGACTGCCACTTAGCTAGAACCTACTCCACACTTGACACAGTACCATGGACTTTACAAGCAGGAGCTCATCTCTCCTTCCCAGCTTTCAAGACAATACTATTATTTTCAATATGTTAAAATGTTTATGGATTCATTGGTTGTGCGGGATCTTAGTTGCAGCTTGCACACCCTCACCGGCGGCATGTGGGATCCAGTTCCCCGCCCAACCAGGGATGGAACCCCAGCCCTCCGTATTGGGAGCGCAGAGTCTTAGCCACTGTCTTAGCCACTGGACCACCAGGGGAGTCCCAGACAATACTAATTATTGCTCCCTCTTAACAGATGAGGAACCAAAGGCTGCTAGAAGGAGGTGACTCACCCCAGGTCCCTCCCACAGGGCGTCGGTGGAGAAGCCTTCATTCACACACAGGCTGTGAGCTCCAAGTCCCGCTCTTGACCACCAGGCGACCCAGAATGCAGTCGAAGGACAGGAGACTCCCTCGCAGGAAGCAGAGACTGAACACCTCAGGCGCAGTTGAGGGGCTCCAATTCTCAAGGCAATGGGGGTCTTGAGGGGAGAGAGAGCCCCATGGAGTCAAGGAGCTGAGAAGGCTTCCCGGATGAGGGGGAGACCAGACATGAGCCTTGAAATGTCACGGCATCTCAAATGCTGACAAATCAAAGGGAAAAGCCCCCTGGAAGAACCAAGCTGGGTTGGACCTTTACCCAACAGCCCCATCCTCTGGTCAGCAGGCATTTACTAAGCACCACAGTATGCTTGGTCCACATGAGCACTCAGCAAGGACACAGGTGAAGCTTCTATCATCCCAAGAAGGCTGAGAATCCAGGAGGGCTAACATGAAGCCCGATGAGAGCTGTGAAGATCAATCTGCGGTGCAAGGATTGCTAATTTCCTCCATATCAGGGACCCAAACTGGAACACATTTTGGATAACCAGGGATGCCATGATTCCCCAAAAGACTTTGAAGGGATTCATGTCTTTGGAAAAACATACATGGAAAACTACATATAAAACACACATGTTATAGTCAAATAGGTTTGGAAGGCACTTAACCAAAGGAGTCTAGACAGGATTTCTCAGGGGCAGGACTCCTCAGAATTTTTACTGGCTATGTGGCATGGGACGGGCAGTGGTTCCAGGGTCTGGCAAAGGTCCCCTTCGATCCTCCCTGCCTCTCACATCCTGTTGCTCCTCTCCTGCCTCCAGCTGCTGGAAAGCTGCACTGAGCCAGGAAAGCCTTGAAGCCTGGTCGGTGCAAGGTGGTGGGCTATGTACCCAGGAGGTCGTCTGTCCTAGGAGAGGGTAAGCAGAGAGGGCCAGTGTCTGGGGAGAAGCTGTCTGGGGTCCTTGGAGAAAATGTCCCAGTCGGTGGCCAGGGGTGAGGAGACTGTAGGAACTGAAGCCTGAAGAGGTACCATTCCTGGCAAGGCCAAAGAGATAACCAAACTCTCCCCTGAGATCCTGCTCACCTCGGCCCCAGAGACCCAAACTTCCTCACAACCCTGAGTATGAGCTCCTACTGCCCCACCCTCTAAATTCTACTCGCTTCCTGGGCTGACCTTCTTCCTTCAGGAAGCCTTCCCTGTCCACCAAGACATGCATGCAATAGTTATGTTTCCCAACACCTGGCTCCTAGGAACTCTCCTGGCCTCATGTCCCCCACGAGACAGTAAGCTCCTTGAAAGCAGATACTGGGCTTGCTACTTCCTCCGTGAATTCTCCGTGATCCTTCCATGAATGACTCACCCGTCCATCCATCGACTCATGCATGCATCCCAGCTGAGTTGAAATGTCTGGTTGCTACAAATCAAAGGGAAAAGCCCCCTGGAAGAACCAAGCTGGGTTGGACCTTTACCCAACAGCCCCATCCTCTGGTCAGCAGGCATTTACTAAGCACCACAGTATGCTTGGTCCACATGAGCACTCAGCAAGGACACAGGTGAAGCTTCTATCATCCCAAGAAGGCTGAGAATCCAGGAGGGCTAACATGAAGCCCGATGAGAGCTGTGAAGATCAATCTGCGGTGCAAGGATTGCTAATTTCCTCCATATCAGGGACCCAAACTGGAACACATTTTGGATAACCAGGGATGCCATGATTCCCCAAAAGACTTTGAAGGGATTCATGTCTTTGGAAAAACATACATGGAAAACTACATATAAAACACACATGTTATAGTCAAATAGGTTTGGAAGGCACTTAACCAAAGGAGTCTAGACAGGATTTCTCAGGGGCAGGACTCCTCAGAATTTTTACTGGCTATGTGGCATGGGACGGGCAGTGGTTCCAGGGTCTGGCAAAGGTCCCCTTCGATCCTCCCTGCCTCTCACATCCTGTTGCTCCTCTCCTGCCTCCAGCTGCTGGAAAGCTGCACTGAGCCAGGAAAGCCTTGAAGCCTGGTCGGTGCAAGGTGGTGGGCTATGTACCCAGGAGGTCGTCTGTCCTAGGAGAAGGGGTAAGCAGAGAGGGCCAGTGTCTGGGGAGAAGCTGTCTGGGGTCCTTGGAGAAAATGTCCCAGTCGGTGGCCAGGGGTGAGGAGACTGTAGGAACTGAAGCCTGAAGAGGTACCATTCCTGGCAAGGCCAAAGAGATAACCAAACTCTCCCCTGAGATCCTGCTCACCTCGGCCCCAGAGACCCAAACTTCCTCACAACCCTGAGTATGAGCTCCTACTGCCCCACCCTCTAAATTCTACTCGCTTCCTGGGCTGACCTTCTTCCTTCAGGAAGCCTTCCCTGTCCACCAAGACATGCATGCAATAGTTATGTTTCCCAACACCTGGCTCCTAGGAACTCTCCTGGCCTCATGTCCCCCACGAGACAGTAAGCTCCTTGAAAGCAGATACTGGGCTTGCTACTTCCTCCCTGAATTCTCAGTGATCCTTCCATGAATGACTCACCCGTCCATCCATCGACTCATGCATGCATCCAGCAAGCAGGTTATCCATCTACACACTTCCAACAAACACTGCAGTTTGCCGGCTCTCTGTCAGACCCTAGCAGTAAGCAGCAAAACCCTCTCTCAACAAGCCACTTCATGGTGCTGTCCTACTAAGACATTCGTGTGTCACTGTGCCCGGGGCTGCTCCCACACCGCAGGCAGGAGCAGACGTGGGCATGCTCCTCTGTGAAGCGGCAGGCGACCCCCACGCGGACACCGGGCCCACTTCCTGTGGTATTTGTGGTGCCTCTCGTCTCTCATCTCTGGATTCATCGCCACCGGCTTCTCACTGCATCCCCGGAATGAGTAAGGGGCACTGAGCCCAGAGAGGGCAGTTCAGCCGGCAGTCCCGTGGTAGAGCGAAGGTATGGACACAGCCACCCACCACGGGTCTTGGGAGACCCTGCGCCCGGGTGGCACCCTGCTCGGCACACAGCAGCCACTCCCAGCTTGCCTTTGCTGCTGGCACCTTAGTGCCTCTGACTCCAGACCGCTTCCAGTGGAAAAGTGAAAGTGTCCGTCGCTCAGTCGCGTCCACTCTTTGTGACCCCTTGGCATGCAGGCTGCCAGGCTCCATGGAACTCTCCAGGCAAGCATGCTAGAGTAGGCTGCCATTCCATCGTCCAGGGGATCTTCTCAGTCCAGGGATCGAACCCCAGTCTCTGGCATTGCAGGCAGATCCTTTACCGTTTGAGCTACCAACCCAGTGCTATTTATTCCTGCAGGTGGGCAGCTGAGTGAATTCCAGCCCCATTCTCTGGGAACAATAGCTGGTCCCAGTGTAGGAAATTAGCCCTGGGCCAGTGTCCCAGGAGCCCCTGAACCTATGGGAGGACTCTTTTTATAATGTCATCCCCATCACTCCTCAAGCCAGTTCGGTCCAGCTTCCGCGGGTTTTCATCAGAGAAAGTTAACATTGAGCTTCATTATTCAATTTCTATTTTAAGAGTAATTCTTTGTTATTGTGTTAATGGAGGGGGGTCTCTGGAGAGAACAGAGAAGATTATAAAGCAAACCTTCTCTTGCTTCATTTTCTTATTCTCTAAACACTCATTTATGTATTTATTTTTATTTGGCTGCTCAGGTCTTTACTTGCGGCACACAGGATCTTAGTTGCCTGCGGGATCTGGTTCCCTGACCAGGGATGGACCCAGAGATCCTGTACCGGGAGTGGGGCATCTTAGCCATTGAACTACAAGGGAAGTCCTCTCCGGCTTTATTTTATTTTAAGTTTTATTTATTTATTTTTGGCTGTGCTTGGTCTTCACTGATGTGTGGGTTTAGCTGCTCCACGGTATGTGGGATCTTCCCAGAGCAGGGATCGAACCTGTGTCTCCTGCATTGGCAGATGGGTTCTTATCCACTGAGCCACAAGAGAAGTTCCCTCCGGCTTCGTTTTAAAAACAGCTGTCAGAGCTGTTGCACCCAGTACCATTCTGCTGCACGCCACGGCTTCCCACAGGTACACACATAGACACACGTGCACAGACACGCAATGAAAACTACACAGTTTTCAGACAGCAAACTGGGTTTCTAGAAACACACCACGGTCTGCCTCTGACGTGTGACCAGGCTTTGCCCTGGGAAAGAAAGCTTCCCAGGAGGAGTTCCTGCCTGGAGCCAGCAGCCCAGCCTCCAGGCAGGGTTCAGCAAGCCCCAACAGGATGCCAGGTGGCTGGCGAAGCAGGAAGAGATCCACTCTGAGCCTCTCTTCGTTGTAATTGACCGAATCCATCTGGGGCTCCTTTGAGCTTTTCTTCTGGAAACACCACATCTCAAGGGTCTCCCGTTTAGAGAAGGTCAGAGAGTTCGTGGGGGCCTTTCATGTTAAAGGAACTTGAAAGAAAAGGAAAGGCAATGTGTATTTTCAGCCTTCTAGTTGTGATTAAGTGGGCTCAGGCCATGAGAACATTTAGAGGACTTACATGACATTACACGAAGAGCAATTAGCCTGACAACTTCCGAAAAATATCTAGCTCAGGAGCACCCATTTATTAGAGCGCTTGGAATGTGCTGGGTGTTGTGCTAAGACCTTGCCTAGGAAACATGAGTCATCTCCCCCTGGCTCCCACAGAGCCAGGCAGGTTCGGGTGATACCTGCTTACCCAGGAGGAAGGTGAGGCTCAATGAGAGCCCGTGACTTGTCTGGGGTCCCCCAGCTAATAAATGACAAGGTCGGGGTAGAAGCCAGGTCTATCTAAATTCAACCCAGAGTGCTATTGTTCCATCCTTCAACTCTTCAGATCTCTGATTTTGTCCTGGATTCAGCGCCTGATGACACACAGTCGACCCGGTTCATTCGTGTGAAGAGGAAGCCTTGCTAAATACCTGGGCTGCATGAGTCCAGAAGATTCTAGGGCCTCCCTGCAGCTGGCCCTGGTCCTCAAACTCGCTCTCTGGTCACCTCCAGGGGAGCAGGCACTCATTGACGCATAGGAAAACACCCCAGAGCCTACTGTCGCTGTTTGGGATCTGAGTCACTGGCTAGAGTAGGCAGTCTAGGGGGTGCCCATGGAAGCCATGGTTCAGGCCAAGGTCCATCTGACTCAAGGGAGACACTCTGGGTCCTCTTAGCCAGCAAATGGTTTCAGCTACCCTATACAGACCAGCCAGAAAGTCTCCCCAATCCTCTTGGTGGCCCCTACATGCAACGTGAGCCACTCAGAAAGCGGATATTCTATTCGTGACAGTTTTTTCTTTTTAAAAAAATTTATCGGGCTGTGCCAAGTCTCAGTTGTGGCACAAAATCTTCAATCTTAGTTGTAGCATGCAAACCCTTACTTGTGGCATGTGGGATCCAGTTCCAAAAGGGAGCCTCTCTTCGTTGTAATTGACCGAATCCATCTGGGGCTCCTTTGAGCTTTTCTTCTGGAAACACCACATCTCAAGGGTCTCCCGTTTAGAGAAGGTCAGAGAGTTCGTGGGGGCCTTTCATGTTAAAGGAACTTGAAAGAAAAGGAAAGGCAATGTGTATTTTCAGCCTTCTAGTTGTGATTAAGTGGGCTCAGGCCATGAGAACATTTAGAGGACTTACATGACATTACACGAAGAGCAATTAGCCTGACAACTTCCGAAAAATATCTAGCTCAGGAGCACCCATTTATTAGAGCGCTTGGAATGTGCTGGGTGTTGTGCTAAGACCTTGCCTAGGAAACATGAGTCATCTCCCCCTGGCTCCCACAGAGCCAGGCAGGTTCGGGTGATACCTGCTTACCCAGGAGGAAGGTGAGGCTCAATGAGAGCCCGTGACTTGTCTGGGGTCCCCCAGCTAATAAATGACAAGGTCGGGGTAGAAGCCAGGTCTATCTAAATTCAACCCAGAGTGCTATTGTTCCATCCTTCAACTCTTCAGATCTCTGATTTTGTCCTGGATTCAGCGCCTGATGACACACAGTCGACCCGGTTCATTCGTGTGAAGAGGAAGCCTTGCTAAATACCTGGGCTGCATGAGTCCAGAAGATTCTAGGGCCTCCCTGCAGCTGGCCCTGGTCCTCAAACTCGCTCTCTGGTCACCTCCAGGGGAGCAGGCACTCATTGACGCATAGGAAAACACCCCAGAGCCTACTGTCGCTGTTTGGGATCTGAGTCACTGGCTAGAGTAGGCAGTCTAGGGGGTGCCCATGGAAGCCATGGTTCAGGCCAAGGTCCATCTGACTCAAGGGAGACACTCTGGGTCCTCTTAGCCAGCAAATGGTTTCAGCTACCCTATACAGACCAGCCAGAAAGTCTCCCCAATCCTCTTGGTGGCCCCTACATGCAACGTGAGCCACTCAGAAAGCGGATATTCTATTCGTGACAGTTTTTTCTTTTTAAAAAAATTTATCGGGCTGTGCCAAGTCTCAGTTGTGGCACAAAATCTTCAATCTTAGTTGTAGCATGCAAACCCTTACTTGTGGCATGTGGGATCCAGTTCCCTGACTAGGAATTTAACCCAGGCTCCCTCATTGGGAATGCAGAGTCTCAGCCACTGCACCAGGCTTCCCTGGTGGCTCAGATGGTAGAGAGTCTGCCTGCAGTGCAAGAGACCTGGGTTAGATCCCTGAGTTGGGAAGATCCCCTGGAGGAGGAGAACCCACTTCAGTATTCTTGCCTGGAGAACTCCATGGACAGAGGAGCCTGGCGGGCTGCAGTCCGTAGGGTCACAGAGAGTCAGGCACAGCCACGACCGAGTGACTGAGCACAGCACAGCCACTGGACCACCAGGGAAGTCCCCAGTGACAGCTCACTGGTCAACCTTGGTCTTTAAAGATCACAAAGCAGACAAGCACACCTGCCGGAATTTTAGAAGTCATAATGGAACACTAGAATGTGCTAGTTAGGAGAGCACAGAAGTTAGACTGCTAGGGTTCAGAATAACTAACAGTCTCACTTCTAAGCTGTGAGGCCCTGGACAACTTACTCAACTCCTCCGAGCTTTAGTCTCCTTGATCCATAAATGGGGATAATTGTCCCTAAGTCATAGAATTGGTGTGATGAGGAAATGAGATAATGTGTGTGAAGCTCTCATCACGATGCCTGGCACACAGCAATCAGTCGGTCATGTGACATCACTGTGTGGACGATGATGATCCCGTCAGTGCTGGCCAACCCAGGCACTGCTGCACAGGTAGCTCTGTCTCATGGGGACAAGACTGAATACCTTCTCCTCTCTGTCTCTCTCAGCCTTCCAGAGCCTTCCAGGCCCAGGCGAAGCTCGTCCACCTGCTTCAGGAAGCCAGCCTGACCACTCTAGTCACACGGATTTCCCTGTATCGGAGCTCCTTCTGTCCGTCGTCTGTACAGGATAACACGTAACAAACTCAGCTCTGGTCATTTCTCAGCTTCTCAAGCAGTCCGTGCCTCCTGGAGGGCAGGGCCTCTCCTAGGCCCCTTCCTTCTGCACGGTCTGAGGCCAGAGTTAGGTACGGGGTAGATGCTCCTTCAGCGCACTTTCAGGCTGATTGCAGTGTGGCTGTGGGTGTCTAAGCCTTGTCAGTCATCCTCGCTCCTTAGCTTACGCCATCTCATACCCCTGTTCTCCCTTCTTACCCACCCCCTCCCCCTGCCTGCCACCCAGCAGGGAAAGAGTTGGGGCCATGGCCCCATAGGGTAGCAGGTCCCAGATCTTGGGATTTCATGGCCCTATAAAAGGTCCAAAGAAATTTGAAGTGGGAGAGGGAACAGAGAGTGGCCAAGTTTTTCTTTTGGTAAATAAAAATATTTTAAAAATCAGTTCTTGATTCATGTTGATGTTTGGTAGTAAGCAACAAAACTCTGTAAAACTATTATCCTTTAATTAAAAAAAAAATTCTATCATTTTAGTAAAGAAAGGCTGTGTTCACACCAATAGAGGAGAAAGCTCATAAACTTTGATTAAAGGCTAATACTTTAAGCTCAACAAAATTTAGCCTTATTGGGAAAATAAACCAGGCACTTTATTGTTGCCCTGACTTCTCTCCTTCCTCCATGGAGAGAACTTCATCCCCACTGGCCTCTGTCCACTGAGATTGCATGGGTCTGCAGATCTCTGTCCTGGAGGAGGCTCCTGCTAAGCTGAGGCCATCTGCAAATGGAGGAGGATCTCCAAAGCTTTGGGGCTAGGCAGATCCATACTCCCATTCAGTTTCCCAGAGGAAGCTCACCCAAAAGCCAGACCCTGCAGCCTCAGGGGCAGGGGAGCTGGAGGAAGCTGTGGGCCCCTCCTCCAGTACCTTCTCCTCTCCCAACTGGGCCAAGTCGGGCTGAAACAATCCCCACCCCCACCCCCACCCTCACTCTAGAGAGGATGAGTTAGACTGAGCAGTAAGCTCACACCCAGAAAAGAGCCTGGGGACACCTCATGGGCAGGGTCTTTTCCCACATCTCCATCACCAAGCTGAGCTCTAGGGCCCAACAACCTCCCTCCCAGCACGGGGAAGGGAGGATAAGTGGGCACTCCAGTTCTGAGGTGGGGGGCCGAGGCGCCCCACTGGGCGGGCGTAGATAGGATCTGAACGCACAGAAGGCCGGCGGAGGCTCTTTGATCCGCAGCCAGCCCGGCTCAGCCTGGACCCGCAGGGGCGGCTCAGCCCTCTTCCGGCCAGGCTTTGCGCCGCTGCAGGAGTCCTGTGGGACTCTGAACCAGACAAGCGTCCAAGATATTCTCCCCTCCCAAATACCCTGGCACCAGTGGAGACACGGGAAGGACTTCACTGAATCCAGCACCAAGACTTGCAAGATCTGCGGTTTCCTGCACCGCGATCCTAAAGGGCCAGTGTCTTTCCTAGATGCAGTGGCTGAGCTGAAATCGAGTGTGCTGAGGAGGCCCTCGTGGACATGACCAGGATGTGCGGTAGGGGCGATGGAACTTGGCTCAAGTTCTGGTGCTTCTCTGCCTATAGACCCAGAAGCCTAGATCTTGCGAGGGCGCGTCTGCGACGGGCTTAGACTCAATGCGCTCTGCGGAATGCGACTTCCTAGTTAAATTGCTTGGGACCCCCGACCTCTACTCATAATTCCACGTCCCCCGTATCTGCCCAAAACCTCACCTCCCAGGCCGACCAAAGGTTCTAGGCATGGAACTCAGTTGGACAAGTTGTGGTGGGGGTGGGGAATGGATCTGGAGGATTGGCCTAGAGTTTGGCGAGATATTTTCTTCTTGCCCTCGTGGCTGTGTTCGGTCTCAGAGCCACCGCATAGCCGAGAGGCCCATCAGTTATGTGATGTATGAGTCCTGCATACAACAGGCACTCAATAAATGTGTGAAGTGGTATATGCCTGAGTTCCAGCTGTGCGAGGGCGGAGGGATGGAAGATGGGCCAGAAAATGGAGTTTTGAGGAATCCTAATTCTCCAGTCTTGGTGTTAGAACACAGCCTCAATAAGTCCCCAAGCTCAAAGAAACCCCCAGTTCCAAGCCCAGGACATACTGAGCCCGAGGCACAGATGCTTACACCTAAGCAGCACCCCCAAGCCTCAAGCTCAGGTCTAGGGGACCTGAGTCCTCTGCAGCTGAGAGAGAAACCTGTGAGCAGTAAGGGAATCCCTTGTTGTAGGTGGGAAATCGGGGTCAAGAATCTCCTTTAAAGTCTCTTAATTTCAGAAGGGTGATGCTTTTCAGGCTCCTCTGCCTCATCACTAGGGTTGCGCCTGGGAGAGCGAGCCCTTTAAGGCCACTGGACGCGTCCAGGCCTCTCCCAGGCGAGGAGGGGCGGGGCGCCTTGGCTCCGCCCCCCGGAGGCCCCGCCCCGCCCCCGGCGCTCCGCCGGCGGCGCCTTTGATGTTCTGACCCGCCAGCTCCCGGAGCCTCTCTACCCGGCGCCCGCGCCCAGCGCCCGCAGCCCGCCCAGGCGGAGTCGGCCCGCGCTCCGCCCGCCCGCCGCGATCCGGGCTCGGAGGTCCGGACTCCGGGCTCGCCGCCTCCCGGGCCGGCTCCGCACCCCGCGCCCCCGCGCCCCGCGCCCCCGCAGGCTGAGCGCACCATGCCGCAGCTGGACTCGGGCGGGGGTGGCGCGGGCGGCGGCGACGACCTCGGCGCGCCCGACGAGCTGCTGGCCTTCCAGGACGAGGGCGAGGAGCAGGACGACAAGAGCCGCGACAGCGCCGCGGGCCCCGAGCGCGACCTGGCTGAGCTCAAGTCTTCGCTCGTCAATGAGTCCGAGGGCGCGGCCGGCGACGCGGGGGTCCCGGGGGCGGGCGCCGGTGCCCGCAGCGAGGCCGAGGTCGGGGCGGAGGTGAGCGCTGGCCCGGGCCCCGCTGCTCCCCCGAAGCCGCCCAGCTCCACCGCGCCCGGCGCTCGGCTCGCGCTAACTCCTCCCTCCGCGGCCCTCGGGGGTCCCCATCCCTCAGACCGCTCCTGTCCCAGGCCCCGATCCCCCAGCTTTCCCAGCCCTCTCAAGGCCCCTTTGGATCTCCCCGCAGGCTCTCGGGCGGGAACACACTTCGCAGAGACTTTTCCCCGACAAACTTCCAGAGTCTCTGGAAGACGGTGAGTTTCTGCCCGGCCCAGCTCCCTTCCTCCCGCTAAGGCCCGGCCTCGGTGGCAGAGCCTGGCCGCCGAGGACGGGAAGGAGCCGAGGGGGTACCTCCCCCCGATTGCAGCTCCAGGAGGCGGTAAAACCGAGGGGGTGGGGGAGTGGGGGGCGGGCTTCGCGGGCGCCGCCGGGCTCGAGTCACTTCCGGTGCCCTGACCTTTATAGGAGTAAACAGACCCCCGCCATCTCCGCCTCCCCTCCTGCCCAGGTGACTGACTAATCCCCCGTCTTGAGGTGGAAGCGCTGGCCAAGGTTCCTTGGGCGGAGAGGGGGGTCCCTTCGTTAAACCTTAGCACTGCGGGCAACCCCCAGTCCTTCAAGTCACGAACTTGAAGGGACCCCTTGGCAATTCTGATTTTCTCTCGCTCGAGCAGACATCCTTCAGCCCGAGCAGGTCGGGCTGGCGCTTCTGACTAGCTGTGGTTTTTCCAGGCCTGAAGGTCCCGGAGTGCGCCAGCGCATGTACAAAGATACCGTCTACTCCGCCTTCAACCCCGGGCCGGCCCCGCGCCCCCGCGCCCCGCGCCCCCGCAGGCTGAGCGCACCATGCCGCAGCTGGACTCGGGCGGGGGTGGCGCGGGCGGCGGCGACGACCTCGGCGCGCCCGACGAGCTGCTGGCCTTCCAGGACGAGGGCGAGGAGCAGGACGACAAGAGCCGCGACAGCGCCGCGGGCCCCGAGCGCGACCTGGCTGAGCTCAAGTCTTCGCTCGTCAATGAGTCCGAGGGCGCGGCCGGCGACGCGGGGGTCCCGGGGGCGGGCGCCGGTGCCCGCAGCGAGGCCGAGGTCGGGGCGGAGGTGAGCGCTGGCCCGGGCCCCGCTGCTCCCCCGAAGCCGCCCAGCTCCACCGCGCCCGGCGCTCGGCTCGCGCTAACTCCCCTCCCTCCCGCGGCCCTCGGGGGTCCCCATCCCTCAGACCGCTCCTGTCCCAGGCCCCGATCCCCCAGCTTTCCCAGCCCTCTCAAGGCCCCTTTGGATCTCCCCGCAGGCTCTCGGGCGGGAACACACTTCGCAGAGACTTTTCCCCGACAAACTTCCAGAGTCTCTGGAAGACGGTGAGTTTCTGCCCGGCCCAGCTCCCTTCCTCCCGCTAAGGCCCGGCCTCGGTGGCAGAGCCTGGCCGCCGAGGACGGGAAGGAGCCGAGGGGGTACCTCCCCCCGATTGCAGCTCCAGGAGGCGGTAAAACCGAGGGGGTGGGGGAGTGGGGGGCGGGCTTCGCGGGCGCCGCCGGGCTCGAGTCACTTCCGGTGCCCTGACCTTTATAGGAGTAAACAGACCCCCGCCATCTCCGCCTCCCCTCCTGCCCAGGTGACTGACTAATCCCCCGTCTTGAGGTGGAAGCGCTGGCCAAGGTTCCTTGGGCGGAGAGGGGGGTCCCTTCGTTAAACCTTAGCACTGCGGGCAACCCCCAGTCCTTCAAGTCACGAACTTGAAGGGACCCCTTGGCAATTCTGATTTTCTCTCGCTCGAGCAGACATCCTTCAGCCCGAGCAGGTCGGGCTGGCGCTTCTGACTAGCTGTGGTTTTTCCAGGCCTGAAGGTCCCGGAGTGCGCCAGCGGCATGTACAAAGATACCGTCTACTCCGCCTTCAATCTGCTCATGCACTACCCACCGGGCTCGGGAGCAGGGCAGCACACCCAGCCGCAGCCCCCGCTGGTAAGTGGCCCCAGCAGCCCAGCCTGCCACTTGCTTGCTGCCTCCTCCAGCAGGTATGTGAGGCATGGGCAAGAAGTGACTTTTGCCTAGAACAAAATAGGTACAGGAGAAGGCTATTCTTGTCTCTTTTCCCATACACACCCAGGGGGATCAGAACCAGAAAGAAAGGAAAGAGGACTGCCCTAGGCACCCCCACTTACCTCCAACGGTTGACTTCTGTCTTCCCAGCTTGGTCACCAGCGGGTGCAGGCACTGTCCTAGAGCTAGGTGACGCGAGGGTGGCATCTTCTTAGAGAACTTTTAACCTGAGACCACCCAGCCCTCCTCAGGGTGGGGTGTATCGTGTGGTGGGAGTTGTGAGCTTTGCCGTGAGCCTTCTCCCACTGAGCCCCAAGCCTTGGTGCTGGGGGGACTGGGTAGAAAAGCTGGCCTGCTTCAGGGCTGCTGTTTGTACGGGCGCAACCTCCTCTTCTAGCTCTGTCCTTGCTGGCATGAATGTGGCCTTCCCAGAGAAAGGACCCGAACGTGATGTGCGGAGAGTTGGTGGTTATGAAGCTGGCTTGGTCTTAAATGCACCAGGAAGGGTTTGCAAAGGTGTTTCGAATCATTGTCAGTAAGGGCCGGGTGTAATCAATTTGCAAATTGAATTGGTTTAAGTACCTAGTGCTTTAAGAAGATTGCATGATCATTACAAATCCTGCTGTTCTGCCCTTGAGTACAGATGACCTGGGGTGTGAAGAGCCTTTTCGGAGTGATCTGGAGCAGCAGTAAAGCTGCCCTTAAGGAAAAACTCAGATTAGTGTTTCAGGCTGTGCTCTACTGGCCTAAGTCAGGGGTGAGATCAGAACTTCGAGAGTACACGAAAGGGTTTGGGGTCTGTGAGGGTGGCTGTTGGGTGCCAAGGTAGGCCCGTGTAGGTCAGGCCTCCAGGGGAAGTGCACATGGCTAGTGGTGGGGTCACCTGGGGTGAGGTGCCAGCGCATGTACAAAGATACCGTCTACTCCGCCTTCAATCTGCTCATGCACTACCCACCGGGCTCGGGAGCAGGGCAGCACACCCAGCCGCAGCCCCCGCTGGTAAGTGGCCCCAGCAGCCCAGCCTGCCACTTGCTTGCTGCCTCCTCCAGCAGGTATGTGAGGCATGGGCAAGAAGTGACTTTTGCCTAGAACAAAATAGGTACAGGAGAAGGCTATTCTTGTCTCTTTTCCCATACACACCCAGGGGGATCAGAACCAGAAAGAAAGGAAAGAGGACTGCCCTAGGCACCCCCACTTACCTCCAACGGTTGACTTCTGTCTTCCCAGCTTGGTCACCAGCGGGTGCAGGCACTGTCCTAGAGCTAGGTGACGCGAGGGTGGCATCTTCTTAGAGAACTTTTAACCTGAGACCACCCAGCCCTCCTCAGGGTGGGGTGTATCGTGTGGTGGGAGTTGTGAGCTTTGCCGTGAGCCTTCTCCCACTGAGCCCCAAGCCTTGGTGCTGGGGGGACTGGGTAGAAAAGCTGGCCTGCTTCAGGTCTTCTGTTTGTACGGGAGCAACCTCCTCTTCTAGCTCTGTCCTTGCTGGCATGAATGTGGCCTTCCCAGAGAAAGGACCCGAACGTGATGTGCGGAGAGTTGGTGGTTATGAAGCTGGCTTGGTCTTAAATGCACCAGGAAGGGTTTGCAAAGGTGTTTCGAATCATTGTCAGTAAGGGCCGGGTGTAATCAATTTGCAAATTGAATTGGTTTAAGTACCTAGTGCTTTAAGAAGATTGCATGATCATTACAAATCCTGCTGTTCTGCCCTTGAGTACAGATGACCTGGGGTGTGAAGAGCCTTTTCGGAGTGATCTGGAGCAGCAGTAAAGCTGCCCTTAAGGAAAAACTCAGATTAGTGTTTCAGGCTGTGCTCTACTGGCCTAAGTCAGGGGTGAGATCAGAACTTCGAGAGTACACGAAAGGGTTTGGGGTCTGTGAGGGGTGGCTGTTGGGTGCCAAGGTAGGCCCCGTGTAGGTCAGGCCTCCAGGGGGAAGTGCACATGGCTAGTGGTGGGGTCACCTGGAGGGTGGAGGGTGCCCGCCAAACTGTTTGAGATCAGGAGTGAAGAGACTTGGTTCTGAAAGCGGCTTCATGCTGAAGCTGGTGAGACCTAAGGAAGTAGACTGAGGCTTCTCTCCAGAAACCCAGGATGGAAAAGCTGGATAGCCGGCGGACTAGAAACAAGCTCCTTGCCCTCTGGACCCCTGTTCCTTCGTCTGTTAAGGAACATGTTGGTTGAGTGTTCTGTTGCTTTCTGCTCTATGAGGCATTTACTTCCTTCCAAGTCTTCAGGGAAGGGTCTTGCCTTCTGACCTTGCCACCTGACACAGCAGCTCTCCCCAGAGACCTCTACCTTCCCTGAGCCTGAGACTTAACAAAAATGCTTAGGAGGCTCCCTACAAAATGTAAACTCCTAGGGCCAAGTGGTGGGACCTAATCCACCCCTGCCAAATGATCGGCAGCCGAGGTGCTGACAGGGGGCTGGGGTCGCTGATAACCAAGACTAAACAAAAGGCCTAGGCTCCCAGCAGACCTAGCAGGCCGGTTCCCTCCAGCGTTTCCCTCCAGCGTCTCCTGATACCACAGAGGTGCAGGGAGAAGGCAGTGTTTCTGAGTGCCTTTCACAGGGTGGGTGCAAGCGGTAGGAGAGTGCCCAGAGTGGGAGCGCCTCGTTCTCCATGGGGGGGGGGGGGCGATGGAACCATTTGGTGTCCTTTAGCACACACTGGTCAGTGTCACCAATGGACGGCCACCTTGCCTCCAGCCATCAGAGTCTGGGAGCCGGGTCTGGAGCAGGCACAGCACCACTCCCCTGGCCCAGA
This sequence comes from Tragulus kanchil, assembly GCA_022376925.1. Lineage (NCBI taxonomy): Eukaryota > Metazoa > Chordata > Mammalia > Artiodactyla > Tragulidae > Tragulus > Tragulus kanchil. The sequence goes on along the minus strand of JAIOJX010000029.1, from coordinate 45,081,424 downwards.
TCAGTTATCTTTTAAACACAGCTCTCTCAAGCTGCAGCAGTTGGATTTCTGTGTGTCACACTCTTATAGGGGCAAATCCCTTTGTGCTCCTCCGCACCCGGCTGTCGCCTCCCACAGCCTGGCTCCTGGGCACACAGGAGGAGGACAGGCTCTAGAGCCGGCTTTCTGTGCCCCACCATCGGCTGCTCTACGGGGCTAGGGACAAGGACAGAGGCAAGGGAAGACCTGAACTGGGGACATGCTGGGTGAGGAAGATGTGCATGAATATAGGGGCAAAGCTGATCGTTACAAAGAAACAGCAAGAAGAGTAGTTGTTTGTGTTACTTGAAGATTTATGTGGACATTTAAAATATAGTGAGGTCTTAAAAAGCAAAATTAATTGACCCTGTGTTTTGGGAGTACATTTATCATGTGATTCAAAGGTCATGTGTCTGGAATGAGGAAAGATAGTCCTAGTGGGTTAGGAATGCCTTACAGGGTCCTAAGGAAGAATCGCCTTTGGAGGATTTTTTTTTCCAAATTTGTATTTTCCTGAGGCCATCTTCAGGGGACAGATGACACACTGTCTAGTCCCTACCCATGGGCCTTAGAACTAGGCCCCTCTTGCTCCTTGCCTCCCTATGAGAATCCAGCTGGTCATCAGTTGCGCTGGGGAGCTCAAGGCCAATTGCTCGACCTCCCCTGAAAGTGGGGAAAACCCATGCCAGGGACCGCCCTGGCCTTCTTATATGTCGGTAGAATACCCATGTGGCTACTACTTTGAACACGTCCAAGTCGGCAAACTGGAACTTTGTCAGGAGCAACGACCGGGTGGGTGCAGAGTGAGATTCTTTCCCCCTAAAAAAGTTGCTGCTTTCTGGTACTTGACTCCTTGCAAACTCTGTTTTTGGAAGTGGAAATTAGGTCAAAGTTAATGTCACAGTTAATGTTTTTCAGGCATCTCCTGTGGGCTTGCAGACAGTTACTGGGCTAGACCCGTAGCCACTGCTTGTTTGGTGTGGTTTGCTCTGCTCTGGGGTTGTAGTGGGGAGGGCAGTGACCTGATCCTGGGCCAGACTTTGAGGGACTTCTGGGATGAGTAAGGTACCACTCCTTAGGGAAACTCACACTCTTGAACGTGCATAACTGACAGTCTGGTGCAAATCCTCATCTCAGAAAGGGTATGAAGCCTCATCTCTCTTCTGGTCCCTTCCGTGGGCTCCAGAAGGATGCTGAGCCTTTCCCTGTTTTGATGAAATGCCCAGAACAGGCAAATCCAGAGACAGGAGGTAGAGGAGTAGTTGCTGGGACTGAGGGGAGAGGAACATGGGGAGTGACTGCTAATGGGCATTTGTTTTGGGCGTGATGAATATGTTCTGTAATTCGGTTGTGGTGGTGGTCGCACAACCTTGTGAATGTATTAAAGGCCACTGAATTGTGTACTTTAAAATGGTCAGTTTCAAGGTATGAGAATTACATCTCAATTACCAAAAAAAAATGTTGAGCTGAGCCTTTTGGCGCTTGCAGGGACTTGGGGCTGTTTCTCTGTGCTACCTGGTGTCTGGGCACGCCCCGAGACCACCAGGGTGCAGGCGCCCACTTGAAGCAAGTGGACTCACCCTTGGGCTCCTGGCCGTGGGCTCACATTCTCAGACTCCAATGTCTGAGGTCCAAGTGAGGATCATGTGCGCGAGCCTGGGAGAGCCAGAGGTGGGCGTATGAGCAAGACCTGAGCAGAGGAAGGAAGTGCTGCTGACGCGTGGCCAGCCTGTCCGGGGGAGCTCTGCAGAGATGCACCCACCCAGCCCTCCACACCCCTCAGAAGGCGAGCAGCGGGGCCTTGTAGGGGAGGGTTAGTGATGGCTGGTCACCAGCCCTGGATGGGGTGAAGCCTGTTAGGAGGGAGTTTGGCACCAGATGGACCAGAAGCAGCCTCTGTCTCTGGGAGTGCCCTGCTGAGCAGAGGAGACAGATGAATAGACCTGGATACCCGGCCAGGGGAGTCCCAGGGGCCTGCTGGGAGTGTCCTGTGGGAGGGGGTCTGCCGAGCAGCTCCTTGAAGGAGTAGTTGTCTGCCGAATAAAGACCCAGGGGACTGACAGGTGTCTGGGCTCCCCTCCAGACCTCCCAGGTCTCCCCTAGGCCCAAACCATCACCATCCCTCCCCAGGTAGGGCAGCCTCCTCTGAGCTCCCTCAGCAGACCTGGGTCCCCACCCTAACCCCTATCCTCACCCTCAATCCAGGATCCACAGAGCAGCCAAACATAGGTCGGATCGCATCTCTCAAGTCTCGCATGGCCCTTGGAGTAACATCGGAGCCACGCCCCATGGCCCGAACGCCCAGGTGGCCAGCCCTGCTGACCGCCCCTCCTCGTCGGCACCACACTCTTCTCCCTAAAAAGCAGCCCCTTCAGGGTCCTGATAGGTTTACAACCCTTGAGTTCTTTGCACTTCCAGACTTCTGTGCTCTATCCTTCACTTTGGCATTCTCTTCACCTTGCTGCCACTTTCTCCTTCCTTACCCAGGGCTCATTCAGAAGTCACCTCCTCAGAGAGGCTTGTTTTGATCATCCAAGCAGGGCCCTCCATGATACCCTGCCCCAGGCCTCAGCTGTCTTGCCCACCCGAGCAGCATTTCAGACCATGGTGGTTGGCACGGGTTTATGGTGCAGTCAGCATGCTTAGGCCAGAGGCAGCCCATGTGTCAGGAATCTCTCTGAGCCTTAATTTCCTCCTTGCCCAATGGGAGTGGCAAGCCCTCATCCCAGAGCAAGGGCTAGAAGCAGCCCTACAAGAAAGGCATGTCCAGGAGGCTGCCAGCGTGGCCTGGGCTCAGGGGTCAGTGTTTGGCCACGATTGAGCCCTTCTCCTTTGCTGTCCTGACCCCTCTGCAGCGAGTGATGGCTCAGTCGTAGTAACTCTGCTTTGGGCCGCGGGGTTTAGGGTCTGAACGCTAGGGCGGGGACTCAGGTATACAGGCCTCTCCTCAATGCCTGCCCCCGGGGCTTTAGGGGTCTACCAGGAAAGCAGCCTCTGTCTCTGGGAGTGCCCTGCTGAGCAGAGGAGACAGATGAATAGACCTGGATACCCGGCCAGGGGAGTCCCAGGGGCCTGCTGGGAGTGTCCTGTGGGAGGGGGTCTGCCGAGCAGCTCCTTGAAGGAGTAGTTGTCTGCCGAATAAAGACCCAGGGGACTGACAGGTGTCTGGGCTCCCCTCCAGACCTCCCAGGTCTCCCCTAGGCCCAAACCATCACCATCCCTCCCCAGGTAGGGCAGCCTCCTCTGAGCTCCCTCAGCAGACCTGGGTCCCCACCCTAACCCCTATCCTCACCCTCAATCCAGGATCCACAGAGCAGCCAAACATAGGTCGGATCGCATCTCTCAAGTCTCGCATGGCCCTTGGAGTAACATCGGAGCCACGCCCCATGGCCCGAACGCCCAGGTGGCCAGCCCTGCTGACCGCCCCTCCTCGTCGGCACCACACTCTTCTCCCTAAAAAGCAGCCCCTTCAGGGTCCTGATAGGTTTACAACCCTTGAGTTCTTTGCACTTCCAGACTTCTGTGCTCTATCCTTCACTTTGGCATTCTCTTCACCTTGCTGCCACTTTCTCCTTCCTTACCCAGGGCTCATTCAGAAGTCACCTCCTCAGAGAGGCTTGTTTTGATCATCCAAGCAGGGCCCTCCATGATACCCTGCCCCAGGCCTCAGCTGTCTTGCCCACCCGAGCAGCATTTCAGACCATGGTGGTTGGCACGGGTTTATGGTGCAGTCAGCATGCTTAGGCCAGAGGCAGCCCATGTGTCAGGAATCTCTCTGAGCCTTAATTTCCTCCTTGCCCAATGGGAGTGGCAAGCCCTCATCCCAGAGCAAGGGCTAGAAGCAGCCCTACAAGAAAGGCATGTCCAGGAGGCTGCCAGCGTGGCCTGGGCTCAGGGGTCAGTGTTTGGCCACGATTGAGCCCTTCTCCTTTGCTGTCCTGACCCCTCTGCAGCGAGTGATGGCTCAGTCGTAGTAACTCTGCTTTGGGCCGCGGGGTTTAGGGTCTGAACGCTAGGGCGGGGACTCAGGTATACAGGCCTCTCCTCAATGCCTGCCTCACCCAGGGTGCCCAGGGAGGAAATGGTGATATTCCTGGGGCCAGGCTGGAAGCTACAGCCACTCATTCCATCCTGAGAATCCTCTCCCCTCTCCCCAGAGAGCTGTCTGAAAGAGGCCCTCCTTCCCCAGCCATAGAGAAGCCCTTTGCATTTAATGTTAGGGGCTTAAGCTATTTTGTAAGAGAAAAAAAGAGAGAAAGAAAGACCTTCATGGCTGTTAGCCTCTGAACCGTTCCCAGAGCTTTGCTCACTTGGTCCCCTGGTGCGCAGCCTCCTGTGCCCCGTCCCGACGCTTCCCGGTGTGGGGCGCCTGTTTGCAGATCCCCAGGCCATACCCATGTAGGGCTTCTCTGCCGTTTTCTCTCATGGTTATTATTCACTTCTTCCTCCTGTGGCTTCTAGCTTACTCATAGGTTGCCTTCTTCACCAGTGGGAATGATGCTCCGTTTCCATTTTATTTTCCTGGAGCATACCGTGAGTATTGCGGGTTCAAGAGGTAGGAAGAATTGTGGCTTTGCTTCCCCGTGGCCTCCGTTCACTGAGGGTTCCTGCAGGTGCCCAAGCCCAGGCTACGTGGAGTCTCTTTTGTTGTTCATTTTATAGGTCCATGGTGGGCAGCGAGACTTAAAATGTAATTTTGACTTGCCTTCCTTCCTGACTTGGAAGGCTGTGAGGTATCTGGAAGATCTGCAGCTCTGCCCCCCACCCCCCAGCTGCTCCCAAGGTGGACCTTTGTTTCTTGCGGGCCTCCCTGATGCCTTTCAGGGCCAGGAAAGCCCCCTGAAGGAGGCCTGTTCTGCAAACCCGCCCCACCCTGTCACCCGCGGCTACAGTTGAGGGCTGCCCACCCACTCCTCCAGCTCAGCAGGGTGGAGGGGCTGACAAAGAGCCCTGCACTGGTCACCAGCGTCCAGGTGCTCCTCCCTCAGCCCTAACAGGGCTTCCCAAGTCAGCTGTCACGGCTGGCCCCTGCCCTCCTGGGTCCCCTGAGATCACTCCCCACCCCGTGTCCCCGCATGAAGGGAGGGTTAGCTGAGCTGTGAGAATGGGCTCTGGGGGCAGTGGTTTCAAGTCGCATAACTGCTGGAGCAGGGTGGGCACCAAGCCACAGCCCCCCTCTGAGCCTCCTCGGGCAGCTGCGGTCCCCAAGCCATACGGTCACACTCCCTTATACCTTGTGACTGGCTGCTTCCTGCCGCTGTGTACAAACAAGACTCCGTTGGAGGAAACAGGTGTTTTATCAGGTCACAGGGCTCCCCCTCCCCCAGCGGTACAGTGCGCGGGTCCTCGGGTGACAACCCTCCCCTGCAGATGGGGACAGTACGGCCAGGCCAGGGAGGGGCCTTATCCACAGCCCCTGAGAGGAGTGGAGGCGGAAGGCCCGCCCTCGGAGGCCTTACCTTCCACTCCCTGACTGAGTGGCCCTGGGTAAGTTAACTCCTCTGGGCCTCTTTTCTCACCTGAAAATGAGGACAGTGAAGGTTCTGAGCTCCGTGCGTTGCTGTGGAATGGACCGAGATCATGTATGTGAAGTTCCCAGCACACAGCCGGTGCTTCACGAGTGGAAGTCCGCATCGGAGGGTTGGCTAACACTGTGGGAATGGCCCTTGTGAAGGATGCCTGCCCGTAGGTGCAGTACCCCTGAAAGTGAGGCTGGACCAAAGCCCGACGCTGTCTGTCCTCAGCTCAGCAGCTGCCATCCCTGGGGCAGGGCAGAGAGGACAGCTGCTCGGCCGGCCAGCCCTTGGGCCCTCAGCTGGTCAGTGACATCGTGCCAGCTGTATCTGGAATCCTGGTCCAGATCCCATCCGGTGTTTACTGAGGTGGACCCCCCCGCCACCAGCCCTTGGCCTGGACTCAGCACAGAGGGGACAGCTGCCTTTGCCCCACCCCCAGAGTTCAGTTATGGAAAGGCAGAGAGATGCTCCTGGGGACTTGGAGCCAGCCGTTTGGGATAAAGGGCACTGACGAGGGAGAGAGGCCAATGGGGGCAGCCAGGAAGGCTTCCTGAGAGCGGAGAGTTCTGGCTGGCTCAGAACCTGCGAAGGTGGGAGTGGGAGAAGGCTCTAGGTTGGGGGGACAGCTGGAGCGGAGGCAGAAATGAGTATGATCTTGGTCACTGGTAGGGCCAGCCAAAGCCAGGCTCTGAGGCTGGAGAAGGGCCAGCACGGAGGGCCCAGCGTGTGTCCAGGCAGTGCTGGTGCCAGAGCCTGGGAGTGGCTGGTGAACACATGCAGTGTGTTGGAAGCGTGAAGGGAAATACGGTGCCCACGGGAGATGGGTTGACTGGGACAGAGAAGGTGAGGCAGGCAGAGCCAGCCGCTGGGGCAGGCAGATGCTGGGAGACACGGGCGGACTGGAGGAGTGTGAGCAGGCAGGGAGGGGTGAGCTCTGGGCAGGGGAGGCCCCAGCAAGCTGGCTCAGGCCAGGCAGGAGTGCCTCAGAGGTGGAAGTTTCCTGTTTGACTTTAAGTGTCTCCAGGATCATGAGGCCAGGGCCGTGCCTCCTGTTTCCAGAGGGGAACAGAACCCCAGAAGTCAGGTCGCAGGGCTGTTGGTGGTTTAGCCAGGGTATGGAGAGCCCCTCTCATCAGCTCCGTCTCTAGCAGGACTCTAAGGCCTCAGGAGTCTGTGGAAGGTCTCTGAACCCAAGGCATTGTTCGCTCCTTCCTTCAGGCAGTTTGCTGCCTCAGCTCACGGCCCTGTGATGCTTGGGGCTTGGATGTGGGTGCCACCTCCTCCCCTTTAAGAGGTGTGGCCCACATCAGCCTTGGCACGCATGGTCTCAGAGCTGCAACCGGGAGGGTTTGTCCTGGTCAGAAGGTTTGGTCCCTTCTCGTCCTACAGAACATGAGGCTCTCGTTGGCTCCGTCCCCTGGGGATATAGGGACTGGCCCTTGTTGAATAGGGTCCCTGGCCAAAGTGGGTCTGAGTGTGGACCCCTCTTGGGGGAGGCTGCGTTGTAGCCTGTCCCACCCGTGCAGCCTGCCTCCCCAGGCTGTGCCAGCAGAGATGGCTTCAGAGTGCAGAGGGAGGTGGTGACACACAGCCTTCACGTCACAGCCAACTCCAGGCCAGCACTCCTTAGCGATCAGAGGAGGTAGATGCTTTGCCAGCCCCTTTATCCCTCCCACTAAAAACAGCCATCTCTTCTCTCTCCAAGGACAGGAGAGCCGTCTGGGCCCCACACTGTCTGCTTGCAAATGCCGACGAATGTGCCGCTAGGGCTGTGGGCATGGATGGGCAGGATGTGGCCCCAGGGAACAATGGGTTCTGGGGGTTCACATGGTTAGAGCTGCCCCAGCCCACCATGTCTGGGCAGCCTGGCCAAGGAGGGCAGATTTCACCCCTCCAGAGAGCTCCATTTGCCAACTGAGGCAACAGGGCTATGATGTGCAAAGAAGCCAGGGGCTGTGTGACCTCAAGCAAATCTGTCAGCCTCTCCCTCTATAAAGGGGGCTAGGGAGCCCTGGCCCTGAGAATCCCTGGGGTTCGGATGGTCAGCCGGAGAGGCCTGCTACTCGGTGGGCCTCCCATGGGGCTTGTTGGGCACTGCCAGCGCTGCTCCAGACCCAGTCTCCTCATCTGGCAAGAAGGAATTGGGAGGGACAGGTGACAGGAGTCCAGCTGAGGGTTATCCTGACTAACGCTGACCTGGCTTTGGTGGCAGCCGGCCCAGCTTCCCAGTCTGCTGGGCCGCCATCTGAAACGCATTACCAATGCTTTGTAAACTGCACATCATTTGGCCACATGAAAGCCTGGGATCTAAAAATAGCCACTCCCAGAGGACGCCCCGCACTGGCGGGGCTCAGCTGACCTCCACACGCACGCCCACCACTTGGCCGCCCCCCTCACCAGGGAGCCAGGGAGCCCCTACAGGCTGGGCCACGCCTGCCTACCCTCCCAGTGTGGGCAGCCTCTCCCTGAGGCCACTTTATCTGGGCACAGATCTCATCCAGCTGGTCAGAGCTTCAGCCTCAAGGTCTCACCTAGGGCAGTGTCTGGAGGAGGCCCCTGGGGGGGCTGTCGATAGCCGTAGGCCCCCTTCCCCAGACCCGGGAACAGCTGGCACGTCTGGGAAACCAGTGGAGCCACCTCACAGATGAGGACTTGGGGCCCTGTGGAGGGAGGCACAGGAAGAGGAGCCTGGCCACTGGCAGATGGTGGGCAGGCGCCACTGGTGGATGTGCTGGTGTGGGAAGGGCAGGGGCCTGCCCCGGACCTGTGGTGTCGGTGGGGAGCCTGCCCTAGCGCCAGGGCAGGGCGGCTGTGGGTCTCCAGCCTGCCAAGGTTGACTCTCTGCCCTACTTTCTGTGGGCTCCTTTTCCCTCTGGTCTCTATGACCAACTGCAAAACCACTCTTTTCCCTAAAAATAAACATGCTTATGGGATTGGGGGAAGCTTTGTAGCTATCAAAGGAAATACTAGGGTGTTTAAGAAAATTACATTGCGTTTTAAATAACCAGCATGAAAGTCATTAAGTTTGAAGTTTCATTCAAATCAGATGCTCTGCGGCTGGCCCGGTGGCCAGGCAGGCAGAGGGTGGGTGGGCCCTTAGGGACGCCGAGCAGCAGCCTCTGGAGAGCCCTGCAGCAGCAGCAGTGAGGTCTCTGCCGGCTGTAGCCGGGGCCCAGGCGGGGCAGCCCTGAGTGTACGCTGGGCTCAACAGCCACACCAGAGCTCGCTGGCAGGCTTTGAAGCAGTATGAGCCTGGGAGCCTCCCAGCTGTGGTGGGCAGCCCCGTGGGTGGGGCAGGAGGCTGAACACAGACCACAGGCTGTGGGACAGATGAAGCTGGGACTGCAGAGGCCACAGGGGTGGATGGCCATGTTGAGATGGGGGTTTAGGGATGGTGGTTTGGATCAAAAGGGCGAACAAGGATCTACAGGGCCAGAGCCACATCTGTCCTCTTCCCTGCTGGACTCTCAGTGGCCAGCAGAAAGCATGACACGTAGGTTCTCATCAACAGCTATTGAAAGAGTAACAGCCACAGTTACAGTGCATGTGTCAAGACCTTCCCAGGTGCCAGACCTGTGCCAGGGACTTTTAATCCCAATATCAAGATCCTTACAAGCCAAGAAAGGAGATACTATTACTGCTCTCATTTTACAGATGGGGGAACTGAGGCTCAGAGAGTTTAAGAATGTGCTAGTACCTGGCACGGTTAGGACGTGAACTCTTCCCACAAAGCCCTGCCTCTGCTCTGTCCCTTTGCTTTCAAATATGTGCAGTTAGTCGGGGCACTGCAGGCTGCAAAGATGAGCATTATCCCTACTCCCGTTGAGTTCATGAACTGGATTCCTCTAGCCTCAAGGAAAGACTTGGCCCTTTACTGCCCCTCCTGGGCATGACCTCAAAGTTCTGGACTTAAGTCAGGGCTGGACCAATGTCTGGCCCTGGTCTGGGCTACTAGGACCATAAGGGCTGTGTTTCTTGGTTAAAAGCAGGACCTCAGGGCTTCAAGAATAAATATTACCTAGAAAAGTGTTTACAAAGGACATTTAAGATTACATCAGGTTGGGAATTCCCTGGTGGTCCAGTGGTTAGGACTCCACACTTTCATTGCCAAGGGCATGGGTTCAGTCCCTCTTCAGAGAACTAAGATCCTTCAAACCACTCAGTAGGGCCCCCAAAAAGATTACATCAGGTTTGATGCATGATGCAAGGACAGCTAAGGACTATGTATAGGTGGATTCTGTCCTTCTAACTTTGGTCCTGGCTCAGCTGGGAGTTGCTGGACTTCTCTGGCCCAGGTGCCCTCCTCTCTGTGGTCAGGAGGGCTCGTGTGTATCCTAGGTTCTGAGACAGGGGCTGGCGTTGGCATGGCCATGTGGGGAGCCCGTGGGTGGGGCAGGAGGCTGAACACAGACCACAGGCTGTGGGACAGATGAAGCTGGGACTGCAGAGGCCACAGGGGTGGATGGCCATGTTGAGATGGGGGTTTAGGTATGGTGGTTTGGATCAAAAGGCGAACAAGGATCTACAGGGCCAGAGCCACATCTGTCCTCTTCCCTGCTGGACTCTCAGTGGCCAGCAGAAAGCATGACACGTAGGTTCTCATCAACAGCTATTGAAAGAGTAACAGCCACAGTTACAGTGCATGTGTCAAGACCTTCCCAGGTGCCAGACCTGTGCCAGGGACTTTTAATCCCAATATCAAGATCCTTACAAGCCAAGAAAGGAGATACTATTACTGCTCTCATTTTACAGATGGGGGAACTGAGGCTCAGAGAGTTTAAGAATGTGCTAGTACCTGGCACGGTTAGGACGTGAACTCTTCCCACAAAGCCCTGCCTCTGCTCTGTCCCTTTGCTTTCAAATATGTGCAGTTAGTCGGGGCACTGCAGGCTGCAAAGATGAGCATTATCCCTACTCCCGTTGAGTTCATGAACTGGATTCCTCTAGCCTCAAGGAAAGACTTGGCCCTTTACTGCCCCTCCTGGGCATGACCTCAAAGTTCTGGACTTAAGTCAGGGCTGGACCAATGTCTGGCCCTGGTCTGGGCTACTAGGACCATAAGGGCTGTGTTTCTTGGTTAAAAGCAGGACCTCAGGGCTTCAAGAATAAATATTACCTAGAAAAGTGTTTACAAAGGACATTTAAGATTACATCAGGTTGGGAATTCCCTGGTGGTCCAGTGGTTAGGACTCCACACTTTCATTGCCAAGGGCATGGGTTCAGTCCCTCTTCAGAGAACTAAGATCCTTCAAACCACTCAGTAGGGCCCCCAAAAAGATTACATCAGGTTTGATGCATGATGCAAGGACAGCTAAGGACTATGTATAGGTGGATTCTGTCCTTCTAACTTTGGTCCTGGCTCAGCTGGGAGTTGCTGGACTTCTCTGGCCCAGGTGCCCTCCTCTCTGTGGTCAGGGAGGGGCTCGTGTGTATCCTAGGTTCTGAGACAGGGGAACTGGCTGGACTGAGGAATCTGAGGGTATCCCTGGGCGTGGGTATCCCCTCCCCAAGCCCCCTGGGAAGCAGATCTACCTGCCAACCTTGTAGGACATTTTGAGTTTCTTCTATGGCTACCCTCCTCTGCTCCTCCCCGCTCCCCGGGCTCTAGTCACTGAATACTCATCGGGAGCACTGAAGTCTGGCCCAACAGCAATCTGGTGGCAGTCCAAAGGAAATTAAGGAGCAGCCCCGGCCTGGCACAAAGGCGAGCTTTCCTGAAAAGCCTTGGTGTTAGGGACATGTTCGTCTTGGTCTTTTATTTTCTTCTTCATTAATTAAAAAAATATTACCAGACACAGATATTACTTCATTTCATCCCTATGAGATATGCGCATGGTACAGATTGGGACCCAAAGCATGGAGAGATGCACCTGGCAAGTGCTGGAGGAGAGACGTGAACTCTGGAGTCTACTTCTGTGTCCCCTGCCCTTTATTCTCTGCCTCTCAGCTCTATCCACTCAGTTTTAAAAACTGGGTTTTTTAGCTCCAGTTGAGTGCCCTTGGCTCCCCCTCCCCAGCCATCCCCACTCCTCTCCTCCTCCAGGAATTTAGTACTTAACCCTCTCCTCTGTAGTTTTTTTTTTTTTTTTTAATTGGTCACTTCTATTGGTCTTTCATTTATTTCTCTTTGTTCTTTGGCCTGGGTGGGCCTCCCATCGCAGTGGCCTCTGTTGCTGCAGAGCACCGGCTCTGGGCGCATGCGCTCCAGAGCTCCGGCTCGGTGATTGGACACATTAAGTCCAGCCGCTCCGCGGCACGTGGGATCTTCCCAGGCCAGGGCTCGAACCAGCGCCCCTTGCACTGCAAGGTGGTGTCCTTACCCACTGGACCACCAGGGAGGCTCTCTCCTCTGTGTTTTTATACTGTTAGACCCAGGTGTGTGTCTGTAGGAGCTGTGAGGTGTGTGGTTTTTTTTTAGAACTCCGTAACTCAACATCAGGGCTCCACCTCAAGAGGCCCCTGGGGCCACTGAAGCAACCCTGCCCTCCTCCACCGGCTAACACTGGGCATGAGGGGTTTGGGTGGGAGCATCCTGGGGCCTAAGCCTCCAGCAAACACCTTTCCACTCTCCTTGTTCACTTGGGATAAACGGCTGGACTGAGTCCAGGCAGAGCCCCAAAGGCCTTACCTGGCAGTAGCTGCTGGGGGCAGATCCAGGTGAGCTTCCTGACTGTGGCCCCAGGGCAGAACTGCCCTCCTGGGGGTGGTACAGGCAGCAGAACAGATGGGACAAATCTGAGCCATCTTGTCTTTGCTCCTCAGAACTGCCTGGAATTAACTGGGGCAGGAGTGCAGCACCAGGGTTGGGGATGAGATCGCCAAGTCTGCCTACTACCCTTGAGCCACTGCTGACCATCAGCCCCCGCCTCTCTCCAGGGCCTGCCCCGGGCTCTTCCAGCTCCCGCTCCTAAGCCATCCCCGAGCCCCACGCTGCACATGGACTGGGCAAACAGAGGCCAGACACAGTGGGAAGAATGACTTGTCACAGTTCCTTCAGTCATTTATGACTGAGGACCAAAATCACCAGCTAGATCGCAGGGTGAAAACACCCTTCACACGGCTAGTTTTTTTTTCCAAGAGAGATTACTGGCAGTCGCCCTAGGTCCTAGGTGGGGGCCGGGGGTGGAGGTCTTAGTGAGGGAACCCAGTGTCGGGAGGGAGAATCTGGCAACCACTTGGCCTCTGGGCCTCGTGTGTGTGGTCTCCTCGCTGGCTGCTGCCAGCCAGCCTGAGTGGTAAAGATCCCTGGTCGGGAACCCCAAAGGGCTGGATTCAAATCCAGATCTGTCACTGCTTGCTCTGAGATCTTGGGCAAGGCACTTTACCTCACCTGGCTCCCCTTTCCTCATCTGCACACGCGTCACAGAGTGGTTGTGAAGACTGGTGGCACTCTGCGGGGTGCCAGGCAACAGGAGGCTGTCACTGGTGGGGGCTGCCGTCTCCAAACCTGCATGTTCGCCTTCTTTAGGCCTATTCCACAAAGCCTTCTTGTTTCGCTCCTGGGGGAAAACCTCTGCCTCCTCAAGTGCCATCTTCCCAGAGCCCAGCTTTTCCTACTGCCTCAGACAGCCTGAGTTCTGCCTGGCCTGCCTCAGCCCACCTGGGCTCCCCGGTGGCTGGGGCACTGAGATCGGGATGCTGGGAGAGCGACTGCTTCAACTGGGGGTGCCTAGCCCCAGGCCTCCTGCAAAGTCCCCAAAACGTGTGGTATGGTGTGTGTCGTGTATCAACTAGCAGCTCAGCTCAGCGCCCGGAAGCTTTTATTTTCCTCTTAAAAACATCCTGTCCTGAGGGGCGTTTACCTCGAAAAGAAAGAAGGAAAACAAAAGTAAACGAATGCATAGAAACCGCTGGAGGCTGTGGGCCAGGCCACTCAGCTCAGTGAGGTTCCTCCAGCTCTGCGGGTGTCTTGAGGCTGGGCTGGGCCTACAGCAGGCCTGTGGTTTGCCAAGGCTGCTTGTGGGGACTCTGATCCTCACCTCTGCTGGGGCAGGGCCCCATTATCTGATACCAAGGCCGGGCAGCTGGTGGACAGGCCACATGGACCCGCCAGGGCTCTGTGCATCCCTGGCAGTGGTTCCATGCTGGCAGGAGGACTGAAGCCTCCTGGTCCACCAAGGTGTGACCCAGCCATCCCCCAGCCCTCCAGCTCAGCCGGCTACATGGCCACGGCTCCGTGCTCTGCGGTGGGCGTCTAGCACAAGCCGTCCGGCATGCTGTGGGTGGGGAGCTCGAGGGCCATCCTCTGGAGAGCAGCATGTCCTGGGCAGCAGGGCCCAGAGTGGGGGTGGAGATAAAAGGGCATGAGCCCATTTAGGGTGTATCTGCAGAGGTGAGGTCTGTGGAAGCCCACACCTAAGGTTTAGCTGACACGCAAGCAACTCCCTTTTGGAGAGGGGACCTGCTTCCTTAGGGAAGTTCGTTGTTATGATCCTAGGCCTTGGGAGAGATTCCCACTCAGCAACTGGCCAGACTCCTTAGCACTTAAGCACCACTGGTGCCAGACAGAGACGTCTGGGGGAGCTATGGGGGGCACTAGGGAGCTGGAAGGGGTCCAGAGGAACTGATCAAGACCAGAATGGATGCTCAGGGACAGGCTGAGAGCCAACAAGCCTAGGGTTTATGGCAATTCAGGGCCACTGTGTGGGATTATGCAGGGGATCAGGGCCAAGGAGTTGAAATCCAGCCTGCACTATGCTCCTAAACTATGTGCCCTTGGTGTGGGCCAGGCGTCTCTCCAGTTGAGGGGGTACTTCTTCCAGTTAGCACAGAGGTGCACCAGTATGACCTAGTGGTGGCCCTGGCTTTGACTGGTGAATTCTGACTTCCAAGGTATCGCAAGAAGATGAGGTGGAAGGAGGCACGGGGTCTCAGCTGCTAGGCAGCATGTCCCTGAGTCCCAGCAGAGGCCCCGCTCCTCCCAGCCTCCTGTGTGCTGTGCTGACTTTGCCCAGCCCCAGCCAGGGTGCTCTGTCCAGTGCTGCCACATTCTCCCTGAACACTAGGCTCCCACCGGCCCCTGCCCACATGCACGGCTAGAGGGCCCAGCAAGTTGTGGACCGTGGCTCTCCAGGCAGAGGGACCAGCCTGGGTGCTGGGCCCGCAGCCCTCAGTGGCTGCAGCACAGAGGCAGAGGCGGTGAGACGAAGAAGGCAAACGTGCATGTTTAGAGATGTCACCCCCACTAGTGACAGCCTCCTGTGTGCTTGGCATCCCTGAAGACGCCCACAGTTCTTGAATGGGTCCCCAGCACTGACTTTCTCAGTGTCCCTGAGTCTCTCTTCCCTTGTGTGTAAAACAGGAAGGATAATGCCGGCCTCAGATGAGTCGTCACAGTACTCCGCTTCACGTCTGGGCCCTTGGCGGAGAGAACCGTAACTGTGTCAGTAGCCCAGCTTGTCTCGCTCGAGGTGTGGATCTGCCACTCCTGGAAATTGTCCCCAAAGGCCTTTCCCCAGCTCGAGTGAGCGTCAGGAATACCCTCCTCCCCCTGCTAGGAGCCAAGAGGCTAGTCAGGTCTGTGGGTGGATGAGTGGGTGGGCATGCGGAGGATCGGGGGCACCAGCGATCCTAGAGGCCTTCCATCAACAAGGCCAAGTACAGACCCTGGAGAGGCAAGAGAGGACCAACAAGCCCCTTCTGCCCTCCAGCCACCTCTGCAGCAAGTGGGCACCTCTGCCTGCTGGGCTGGTGGAGCCCCACCCAGGTCACAGTCCTTTCTAAGGAAGTGGCCCTTAGACTGAGGTCAGGATGACAAAGAATAGGAGGAAGCATGGAAAGCTGGGAGGGGAGCATGGAAGTGGGGGCCAAGATGTTGAAGTGAAGACGAGCCAGGTGCCAGGGTAGAAGCAGACCTGCTTCTGGGCATGGCTGTGGTGTGGCTGTGCGAGGGGAGGAGGTGCGGGCCAGGGAGCAGGTCCAGCTACTGCCGTCCAGCCAGCTCCCAGTGCCCGCGGCCCTGACAGGCGGGCAGGCGTGACCTCTGGCTAGAACCTCAGTCCCAGGCTCTCAGGGAAGCACTGAGGTGACTCTGACCAACTAGGCTGAAGAAGGGAGACTGAGTGGAGGACTGGGGCTCCTTCCCCTGCTCCCCGTGTCTGTCCACGATGACCAGAGGGCTGCTGCAGCATGGCGGGTGGAGCCCAGCTCTGCCACTTCCAAGCTGTGTAATGTCTTCACCTCAGTTTCCTCATCGCTCAAATGGGGATGATAATTACACCTGTTATCAGAGGTTTTGCTTTAGGAATATATGAGTTAGATTCAGTAAGGCACTCAGAAATACACCTGGCACAGCGTAGCTACCACTAGTGGATGCTGTTTCTCCTGGCCTGGAACATTCTTTTGCCTGATACATAGTAGGAGCTTAGTAAATACATCCTGATTGAATGTGTCTGCTTTAGTGATGGACTGAATTCTGGTGCAGTGTGTTTATGTGTAGGGCTCCGGAGGGATCCCGAGTCGTCAGCTCCGCTTCACGTCTGGGCCCTTGGCGGAGAGAACCGTAACTGTGTCAGTAGCCCAGCTTGTCTCGCTCGAGGTGTGGATCTGCCACTCCTGGAAATTGTCCCCAAAGGCCTTTCCCCAGCTCGAGTGAGCGTCAGGAATACCCTCCTCCCCCTGCTAGGAGCCAAGAGGCTAGTCAGGTCTGTGGGTGGATGAGTGGGTGGGCATGCGGAGGATCGGGGGCACCAGCGATCCTAGAGGCCTTCCATCAACAAGGCCAAGTACAGACCCTGGAGAGGCAAGAGAGGACCAACAAGCCCCTTCTGCCCTCCAGCCACCTCTGCAGCAAGTGGGCACCTCTGCCTGCTGGGCTGGTGGAGCCCCACCCAGGTCACAGTCCTTTCTAAGGAAGTGGCCCTTAGACTGAGGTCAGGATGACAAAGAATAGGAGGAAGCATGGAAAGCTGGGAGGGGAGCATGGAAGTGGGGGCCAAGATGTTGAAGTGAAGACGAGCCAGGTGCCAGGGTAGAAGCAGACCTGCTTCTGGGCATGGCTGTGGTGTGGCTGTGCGAGGGGAGGAGGTGCGGGCCAGGGAGCAGGTCCAGCTACTGCCGTCCAGCCAGCTCCCAGTGCCCGCGGCCCTGACAGGCGGGCAGGCGTGACCTCTGGCTAGAACCTCAGTCCCAGGCTCTCAGGGAAGCACTGAGGTGACTCTGACCAACTAGGCTGAAGAAGGGAGACTGAGTGGAGGACTGGGGCTCCTTCCCCTGCTCCCCGTGTCTGTCCACGATGACCAGAGGGCTGCTGCAGCATGGCGGGTGGAGCCCAGCTCTGCCACTTCCAAGCTGTGTAATGTCTTCACCTCAGTTTCCTCATCGCTCAAATGGGGATGATAATTACACCTGTTATCAGAGGTTTTGCTTTAGGAATATATGAGTTAGATTCAGTAAGGCACTCAGAAATACACCTGGCACAGCGTAGCTACCACTAGTGGATGCTGTTTCTCCTGGCCTGGAACATTCTTTTGCCTGATACATAGTAGGAGCTTAGTAAATACATCCTGATTGAATGTGTCTGCTTTAGTGATGGACTGAATTCTGGTGCAGTGTGTTTATGTGTAGGGGGCGGGGCTGCAGCTCCTGGCACAGTCCCTGCCAAGGGGAGGTATTCTTGGGAGGGCCTTGTCAGGCTTCACACGCTCCCCACCCTCCCCACCCCCCAGGCTTGAGACCAGAGGAAGCAGCAACTTTCTTCGCTGGGAAAGTGTTGTGGGGCTCAAGCGTTTGGGGGTTTTTAGAGTCAACCGTCAGAGGCGAGGGAGTTTCTCTGCTGGCGGTGGCAAGGGCTCTTGGGGTGCACACAGCCTGTAAGCAGACCTCTGCGGTCTACAGAGAAAATGCCGACTGTGTTTATTTTTCACCTGAGCCTGCAGGAAGTGGGGGGTGGAGGGGGAGGCGGGAGCAGCCAGGCCCAAGCTCAGAGCAGGGGAGACTTCAGAGCAGGGGAGACAGACCTCAGGAGTCCCTCATTTCCACCTCCTCCTGCCTAGCCCTGCCCTAGGGCCCCTTCCTGGCTCTGGTCTGCTCAAAGAGGAGGGCATGCTAGGGCACCACAGTGAGGAATCTCTGGCCACAGGCTAATGGAAATACTCCAGAAGGAAGCCTTTGGGCTGATGGGGTTTGAAGCTGCATAGGGAGGAACAGGAAGAGCCATGCCTTAGCCTCTGCTCTGGCCACAGCAGACACGGCCTCCCTGCCCAGGGGTCTCAGGGTCCTGGACTCGTCCTGAGTGCTGCAGTCTGGAGGGAACAGGGGAAAGGGGCTGTGTGTCAAGGCCAAAGCAGGCGTCTGGGAGTGTGCTGATCATGGAGCATGGTCTGCTGTGGAGTTCTGTCACTTGCTCACAAATCCCACCATGCTGTGAGCACCTACTCAGTGTCCGGTTCTCAGAGGTAAGAGAGATGAGGTTATGTTGTTGAGGTACTCCGGGACTGAGGGACAGTCCATCCAGGCCTGCCTCATTCCTTAGGAGTGTAGAACAGTTACCATCAGGGAGGAGAGGAGCTCTAGTCACTAGGCTCCCAGACGCAGGCCGGGCCCCAGGCAACTCCACCCTGCTGTCTAAGCAGCCTAGCCCTAGGACAGCCTTGTGCTGAGGCGTGGAGCAGGACGTTCCATTGGCTGAGAGGGCGTGGAGCTCCAGGTCCCCGCCAAGGGAGGTATTCTTGGGAGGGCCTTGTCAGGCTTCACACGCTCCCCACCCTCCCCACCCCCCAGGCTTGAGACCAGAGGAAGCAGCAACTTTCTTCGCTGGGAAAGTGTTGTGGGGCTCAAGCGTTTGGGGGTTTTTAGAGTCAACCGTCAGAGGCGAGGGAGTTTCTCTGCTGGCGGTGGCAAGGGCTCTTGGGGTGCACACAGCCTGTAAGCAGACCTCTGCGGTCTACAGAGAAAATGCCGACTGTGTTTATTTTTCACCTGAGCCTGCAGGAAGTGGGGGGTGGAGGGGGAGGCGGGAGCAGCCAGGCCCAAGCTCAGAGCAGGGGAGACTTCAGAGCAGGGGAGACAGACCTCAGGAGTCCCTCATTTCCACCTCCTCCTGCCTAGCCCTGCCCTAGGGCCCCTTCCTGGCTCTGGTCTGCTCAAAGAGGAGGGCATGCTAGGGCACCACAGTGAGGAATCTCTGGCCACAGGCTAATGGAAATACTCCAGAAGGAAGCCTTTGGGCTGATGGGGTTTGAAGCTGCATAGGGAGGAACAGGAAGAGCCATGCCTTAGCCTCTGCTCTGGCCACAGCAGACACGGCCTCCCTGCCCAGGGGTCTCAGGGTCCTGGACTCGTCCTGAGTGCTGCAGTCTGGAGGGAACAGGGGAAAGGGGCTGTGTGTCAAGGCCAAAGCAGGCGTCTGGGAGTGTGCTGATCATGGAGCATGGTCTGCTGTGGAGTTCTGTCACTTGCTCACAAATCCCACCATGCTGTGAGCACCTACTCAGTGTCCGGTTCTCAGAGGTAAGAGAGATGAGGTTATGTTGTTGAGGTACTCCGGGACTGAGGGACAGTCCATCCAGGCCTGCCTCATTCCTTAGGAGTGTAGAACAGTTACCATCAGGGGAGGAGAGGAGCTCTAGTCACTAGGCTCCCAGACGCAGGCCGGGCCCCAGGCAACTCCACCCTGCTGTCTAAGCAGCCTAGCCCTAGGACAGCCTTGTGCTGAGGCGGTGGAGCGGGACGTTCCATTGGCTGAGAGGGGCGTGGAGCTCCAGGTCCCACGCCAGACAGTCCCCCCCTCTCGCCCCCAGCTACCACCACTAGGCATGGAGGGGGCTGGGGAGTGAGGCTGAGGGACAGCCTGCATGAACGTGGGAAGGACTGGCCAGGCCCTCTGTGCTCTACCCTGGATCCCTGGCACCTCAGAGCCTCCAGCTGCCCGCAGATTCTCGGCACCCTCTCTGCCCACCTGGCACCTCTCCTGTGGTTTGGCAGCAGACTCCTGTTTAATGAAGCTTTTCCCCAGTTCCCAGGGAAGGCTGGTGGACAGGATGAGGCCTCTGTCCACATGTCCCTGTCACGCATATGCATTCCAGGCCTGAGGCTGGAGGCTGGGCTAGGTTCTGAGGGTTCCTTGGCCTAGTGTGAGCTGTGCTACAACATGGAGCTTACCCAGCCTGGCCGAGGGGGGTCGGCTCTAGCCATCAGGTGAGAGGGCTCTCCAGGGCTCTTGGCCCACACTAGCTCTCTCCAGGGAAGGTGCTTTGATGAAAACTCACTGTGGAGCCACCCTTTCCCTACCCTGGGAGCAGACACCCCCTCACCCCCAGCCTCCTGGGAAGGGCGGGACTCCAGGACTGTCCCAGACCCAGCCCCTTGGACCCCAGGTGCTGCCTCTTAAGATTTCCCAGGGTCATGACCTGCCCACTTCACCAGCCAGACTTACAACCTTGAGGGCTGAAAAGCCAGCGCCAAAACAGTATGGCAGGGCCTTCTCCGAAGCAGTTTATAGACTGCGTGCAGTTTAGACTTGAAAGCCCCATGGTCTGGCGGGACCTGTGGAGGGAATGCACTCTACCACCTGCACTGGGCTCCGGGCATTTATGTTTTTAAGACTCCCAGCTTCCTGAGAGAAGGGGCCCTGAGGCTAGCTTCCCTATGGGCCACCAGGCCTGGGATCAGGCTAATCCCTATCCTAGGAAAGTAGCAGCTTAAAAGAGACCCCCAAGGTTTGAGAAAGCTTTCCATTTCATAGGCCCTTGGCCCCGCTCCCCAGAATTCTAGGAGAAAGCAGGATCTTTGTATCTGTGCCCAAAGAGGTAGGCAGGGTTGATAGGCTCATGCTCATTTTACAAGGGGAAAACTGGCACAGGATCCTACAGAAGAAATGTCAATGAAAAGGTCAGCAAGCGTAAAGCTGTGCTTCACAGCTCATATCCTGGCACACTTAAAAAGAATGCCCACTGGCGGAACTGTAACTGAAGCCACCATGAGAAGTCCTGGGCACAGTGAGCGGGGAGAGAGGAAGGTAATGAGGTTAGAGAGGTAGTTAGGGGGGTGGTCCAAGAGTTGTACAGGCCTGGGGAAGTCTGTTGCAGGCTCCATGCTGAGGGACAGGATCTTATTTATATGGCTGCTGCATGGAGGGCTGAGGAGCAGGAGGCTGCTGCAGTTCCAGGTGAGAAGTGACTGTGGCTTGGACTGGGTGGGGACAGGGAGAAGGGGATTGGACCCATTAGGATTTGCTGACACACTGGAGGCAGTGTGAAGAAAAGGATCAGAGATGACCCCAGTCTTTTCGGTCTCAGCCAACTGGAAGGAGGGAGTTGCTTTTAACTGAGGAAGATGGTGCAAGAAGTCAAAAGTTCTACTTTGGACGTGCTGAACATGGGCAGCATACGGAGAGCCACGTTCCTAGGAGAGGCAGAGGCTGGAGATACAGATGTGGAGTCATCCGATGAAGACACTTAAGGCCGTGAGCTCGGAAGAGAGCACCCTGGGAGGCGAGGACTGATACAGAACTGAGGGCCAGACTTGAATCAGGTCAGGAAGAGGATGAAGAGCCAGAAACAAAGCCAAGGAGTGGCCTCAGAGGTTAGAAGAAAATCAGGAAGTGTGGCATTCTGGAAAGCAAGTGAAGAAACTACTGTAAGGAGGGTGAAATTTAGTTGTGTTCAGTGTGCTGAGAAGTCAGGTATGATGAAGACTGAAAACTGACCACTTGAGTTCAGCCGCGTGGAAGCTGCTGGGGACCTTGAGGAGTCATCTGGTGAAGTGATGGGGCAAAAAGGCTGGCTTGGATGAAGGGATAACGAGAGCTGAGGAGTAGAGGCAGAGGATGAGGACCGCTTAGCTGTTGGCAATCAAGGGGAGCAAGACACGAGGTGGCAGCTGGAGGGCTTACAGACTGGAGAAATGGCAACCTGCTGGTACCCTAAGCGGGAGTCAGACTGGCACAGTGCCTATCATGTGGCAAGAACTCAGTACCTGAAGAAATCACCTTCCCCACATGTGTCTCAGTCTGCGCTCTCTCTCCTGCCAGCCACCTGCAAGCCTACATCCCACCTTCCACTCCTCCACACACTCGCAACCTGGTACTGTTATGTCTGGGTCCATCCTGGGAATAGAAAGAGGACCTGAAAGTGACAGGACCATCCCTCAGCTTGCTCAGAAAGCCTGACCTTCAAACAGGAACCAACGCCTGGGCAAGACAGGGCCCTGTCATCAGTCTCCCCAAGTGATGCTGTCAGGCACATCTGCCACCTCCAGGCAAACCTCCTTTGGCACAGTAAGGCCCAAAGTGTCCAGCCCAAGTAAGGCCTGGCATGCCAGGGCAAGGGAGCCACTGTGAGCAGCATGCCCTCTTCAGGGTGAATGAGGGGCTTCTCACAGGTCCTCACAACAGACGTTTGAGACAGAGCAAGGTAATGGGTGCTCAGGTATCATTAGTAAAAATAGCTTTACTAACTCTACTAATAAGGAAGAGTCCCCAGACTCTTCCTTGAGCTTCCAGTGGAGAGCCCTCAGGAAGCTCTCCTGCCTGCCTCAGGAGGCAAAAGTGGCTCTGGCTGGAGGTGAGGCACAAGCCTCAGAAGTAGCTGTGGTGCTAAATCTATGCCAGCCACAAAGGAGCCAGCACTATTAGAACATGAACTCCTGTCTGCCTCAGACAGGCTGGTGAGCCCTGGGATCTAAGACTCCTCCTGGTGGGCACACAGATGAGCAGGAGACTGACAGGTAGTCATGTCGGCAACATCCCAAAGCCTGAGGGGAAGGGTGAACTGGTAGCCAGCCTGAAACTCCCTGCAGGCAGGCATGTGGGGAGGGCGGCAGCAGCCAGGACTGATGCTGACAGGCGTGGGATGCTGTGCCCACCTGGGAGCTTCCTGCCACGGCCACAGTGACTCATATTCTAGCCTCACCTGGACCCCCAAGAGCCACTGCCAAGGACCCGTGCCAGGCCTCCCCACCAAAAGCTACCCTAACCTTCCCCAAAGCTGCTGATGAAGGGGTCATGAGCCCATCCATTACATGGGAGAGGAAGCCCAGAGAGGTTAAGGGGCCTGGCTACATTCACCCAGAGAGAAACTTCGCCTTTGGGGTGGGAAGCCCAGACAAAACTCTCATTAAGTGTCTTGCCCCAGAGATGTCCCCAAAGATGTTCCCTCTGTGCCATGGTCCCTCATCTGTGAGTCCAGCCAGCAGCATCCCCACAGGTGGGCATTTACAAGTGGATGCCAAGCTTGAGCTTTACGCGAAGTCTCCTTGGCCCTGGCCCGCAAAGGTATGCACTGAGGATGGGAAGCAGCGGGCCATGGCTCTGGGCAGCACACGGCCTGTGGCTGGTCCCATGCGGAGCCCCCTTTCCAGCCTGAATATGAGCCATCTTCATGGCAAATCCACATAACCAGGGTGAAAAGTAAGAGTCCTGCGGTGCTGAGCAAACAGGAAGGCGAGCTTGCTCTGGAGGGAGCCTGGCCACATCTGGAGCCACCTTGCTCCACCTCCCCTGAGTACAAGGACTGAGGGGCTGCTTCCCTATGTCAACAAATCCTCTCAAGTCTTAGTTGGCTCCAGAGGGTCAGACTCAAGCCCCTCCGTCTGCAGGCTAGAGAGGAAAGCAAGCTCCAGGCTGTCCTAAGGTTGGAGACTTATAAGCAGCTCACCAAACAAGCCACAGGGCCTCAGAGAAACTGGAGGAATCTCTGAAACCACAAGACAGAAGAGTTTCCTGTGCAGGGGGAAAACGCCTCCTAGAGCTGAGAGCAAAGAAAAACTGAAGAAGGGCAGCAGAGCCACTGGACACAGGGTCCTGACCGGGGAGGCCTGTGGTTATCCTGAGCACCTCCACTTTCTTTCGACGGCTGGTCTAACTGGGACTTTTCCT
Organism: Tragulus kanchil; assembly: GCA_022376925.1. Taxonomy (NCBI): domain Eukaryota; kingdom Metazoa; phylum Chordata; class Mammalia; order Artiodactyla; family Tragulidae; genus Tragulus; species Tragulus kanchil. The sequence continues at coordinate 45,058,075 of JAIOJX010000029.1, read as the reverse complement.
GAATGTGCACTCAGCCCTGTGCCTTCTTCGCTCAGGTCCCCCACACTCACCCACCCTCTTTGTTTTTCAGCACAACAAAGCCAGTCAGCCTTCTCATGGCGTCCCCCAACTCTCTCCTCTCTATGACCATTTCAGCAGCCCACACCCCACACCTGCACCAGCTGACATCAGCCAGAAGCAAGGTATGGATCCTGGATGGGAAGGGCTCAACAAGACCCAGAGCCAGGGAGTAAAGGGGAAGTGGGGACCAAGTGTCTGTTTTCTGAGAGCAAGTGGCTACACTCTGAGAGCTCTAAAGGGTTGGGGAGGGCTTCAGGTTGAGGTTGGTTGGAGCCTAAATCCTCAGTAGCTACCCAGTGCCAAGATGGGAGGAGGCCTCTGTGTAAAGATGATAAAGAACTTGTAGTCTTTCCCTCCCCACAGTGAGAAAATGGAAAGTGGTGGTAGTGATGGCTGATTCACCTCAGCCTGGGGCAAAGTCATTCTGAAATCAGCCATTGTAGGCTGTGGGAAACCTGCTGACTCAATCCTGGGGAGGAGGGGGCCAGAGGAACGGGCCCTGGGTCTGAGGTGGAGCCCTGAGTCCTCAGGTCGGGGGTCTGCCTCCTGCCCAGAAAGCCAGACTAGAGCCTCCAGCGTAGACCAGCACTGAACCAGAGTGTGGTGAGGTCTGGCTTCTCACTCCTCCGTGACTCCCAACTGTGCCACTACACAGCCACTCTGCGTAGTCAGGTTCCCCCAGCGCCAGCCTCTGGTGCCCCATCCTGCACACGGGACAGTATTATCACAGTGAACAAACCAGTGTGTCTGGTCCTCTAGCAGAGGGAGATGGGATCTTGAAGGGCCCCAGAGGAGGCTCTAGGATACAGGAACCAGCGGAAGTGTCCTCCAGGTCACGCTCGCTCATTTACACAGCCCCTCTCCCCTGCAGGAGTTCACAGGCCTCTGCAGACCCCTGACCTCTCTGGCTTTTATTCTCTGACCTCAGGCAGCATGGGACAGCTCCCCCACACAGTGAGCTGGTAAGTGAGGGCCCAGTGGGAAAGGGGCCCCTTGTGTTGGTGGACTTGTGCCTGCCCTTCCATTTCCCTCCTCTATTCTTCTGTGCTGAGCACCTTGCTGCCAGCTCTATACAGGTACCAGGGGCTGGCCAGTGGCTCTAGCCATGCTTCAGCTAGCCAGACATACTCCCGTTGGGAATGTAGGAGACCTAGCCCCGTCACACTCCTCTTTAATACCTGAGACTTGAAACGGAGGAACCCTGGACTGTTCAGGGCCTTGAGTACGTGACAAAGAAAGGGAGGTGGCAACTTGCATGGCCGCAGGAGAGACTGGTGCTTCTCGGTGGCCTGGTGGACAAGAGCATGCTTCCCACTTGCCTCAGTGTCTCCCGCCAGCTGGTTCCCTCCTTGGCTGAGCTGCTTGAAGTGCGGGGTCCTGTTCATCCTTACGGTGCCTGCTTCAGTCCAAACTCCTGACAGCCTGCTTGGAGAGTTAACTAAGGCTGGGCCAGGAAAAGCCAGCTTAGATCCCATGCATTAGCTCCAACCATATGCCAAAGGGCCTAACTTCAGTTGGAGTCAGGCCTTGGCAGGGTATGTGACCTTTTGTTCATCAGCCTCTGTTTGACCAAGTCAGGTCTCTGGCCTATCTAGGCTGGGACAGTCACCCAAAGGTAGGAAAGTATGGCTTCCTGGGGGCCTCTCTGCCCCTTTCTGCTTGCCCTTTATCCACATTCAGCTAACTCTTCCGTCTCCAGAGTCGCTCCAAATAAAGCCTGAATACAGATTAGGACTACCCCCACGAGTACCTCCAGGACTGATGTGCCAGGCAGGTGCTGGCACCAGAGCAGTACTGCTAAAGTGGGTTGATCCTCAGGACTCAGGCCACTTAGTTAAAAAAAACCCAACCAGCAGGAGGAAAAGGGAAATGGGATCTTGAAGGGCCCCAGAGGAGGCTCTAGGATACAGGAACCAGCGGAAGTGTCCTCCAGGTCACGCTCGCTCATTTACACAGCCCCTCTCCCCTGCAGGAGTTCACAGGCCTCTGCAGACCCCTGACCTCTCTGGCTTTTATTCTCTGACCTCAGGCAGCATGGGACAGCTCCCCCACACAGTGAGCTGGTAAGTGAGGGCCCAGTGGGAAAGGGGCCCCTTGTGTTGGTGGACTTGTGCCTGCCCTTCCATTTCCCTCCTCTATTCTTCTGTGCTGAGCACCTTGCTGCCAGCTCTATACAGGTACCAGGGGCTGGCCAGTGGCTCTAGCCATGCTTCAGCTAGCCAGACATACTCCCGTTGGGAATGTAGGAGACCTAGCCCCGTCACACTCCTCTTTAATACCTGAGACTTGAAACGGAGGAACCCTGGACTGTTCAGGGCCTTGAGTACGTGACAAAGAAAGGGAGGTGGCAACTTGCATGGCCGCAGGAGAGACTGGTGCTTCTCGGTGGCCTGGTGGACAAGAGCATGCTTCCCACTTGCCTCAGTGTCTCCCGCCAGCTGGTTCCCTCCTTGGCTGAGCTGCTTGAAGTGCGGGGTCCTGTTCATCCTTACGGTGCCTGCTTCAGTCCAAACTCCTGACAGCCTGCTTGGAGAGTTAACTAAGGCTGGGCCAGGAAAAGCCAGCTTAGATCCCATGCATTAGCTCCAACCATATGCCAAAGGGCCTAACTTCAGTTGGAGTCAGGCCTTGGCAGGGTATGTGACCTTTTGTTCATCAGCCTCTGTTTGACCAAGTCAGGTCTCTGGCCTATCTAGGCTGGGACAGTCACCCAAAGGTAGGAAAGTATGGCTTCCTGGGGGCCTCTCTGCCCCTTTCTGCTTGCCCTTTATCCACATTCAGCTAACTCTTCCGTCTCCAGAGTCGCTCCAAATAAAGCCTGAATACAGATTAGGACTACCCCCACGAGTACCTCCAGGACTGATGTGCCAGGCAGGTGCTGGCACCAGAGCAGTACTGCTAAAGTGGGTTGATCCTCAGGACTCAGGCCACTTAGTATACAACTCAGACAAGAGGCCCGTTAGAGCACAGCTAGTCGTGCTTTGAGAGCTGAAGAAGCCTGGGGGGACACTCCATCTAGCTTGTGATCTCCAGGACTTTCAGAAGAAAGAGTGTTTTGGCTAAGCAAGACCTTGAGACATGACTAGGAATTTGAAGCAAAGTAGGACAGAACAGTCCTAACGGTGTTAACAGTGGGCGCAAAGGCAGGTATGCAGGTGTCAAGCCCAAATTTCATGAGATGAGACTAGAGGGGACCTAGGGACCCACTAAGCTGGTGCCAGGAGAACGCTCCCATTTCTAACCGTTATACACCAGTAGAGGGAAAGTAAACCTGCAGAAAATGTTGCCCTCTGGTGGCAGAAGTTTAATATATACACTAGAATGGGTCAAGCAGAAGCTAGTTTGCCTTTCTACACTAGGGGTCAGGCCTGAGCAAGGTGGGGAAGTCCTTCCCCACATCAGGCCAGTAGACAGACTGCTAACAGCTATCTCTCCCAACCACAGGCCCAGCCCTCCTCTCTACCCCCTGTCCCCCTCCTGCGGATATAGACAGCACTTCCCTGCCCCTACTGCAGCCCCTGGCGCCCCCTACCCCAGGTGAGTCCCCTACCCTGAAGCTAGGCTCCTGCTTCCTGTTGCCCAGGCTTCAGTGCCCACAAGAAGCCATGCCCAGGCCATTGCTTGCCCTGTGTTAGTTGTCTGTCCATCCGTCCGTCTGTCATTCTCAAGCCCCGTGCTGCCCCTGTACCTGAGAATGAAGCCAGTGGGAGTGCAGGAGGCCTAAGCCCAAGTCATCCTGTATAGAACACCAGAGAGCAGTACGAGCGAGTGCAGGCACACATGTGCAGGTGTGTGTGCACTTGTATCTGTCGTGCATCCTGACATGCCCCAAGCTCTGAAACTGACGCAGCACCTTTTACGTGTGTCTACCCCCTCAGTGAATCTATACTCTGCAAGTGGGAACTATGTGTACATGTGTGTCCTTCACTTAGCTCACTTCTGTGACAGACCTGTCCAGGTATGGGATACATTTCTAGACCTTCCATAGCTCACAGCCCAGGGTGGGAGGTACAGACACAGCTGCTACCTGGGTGAAGGGGAAGCCCTGAGGAGACCAGCCATGTCTGATGGGTCTGGGAAAGCTTCATGAGAACGTCTCTTGAGCTAGGGGGGACAAAGGCAACAGCAATAGCTGGAGATGGTGGAGGGCAGGAAGTGATGGAAAGTGGGATGGGGCTGAGGAATGGGTGTGCAGTCCCTAGGGAGGAGCCCGAGTTTTATTCTGTGGGCAGTGGAGGAACGTGGCAGAAGTGGCCAAGAGCACTTAAGTGTTTTAAAAGGTCACTCTGGTGGTTATATGGAGAGGGAGACCTGGAGGGGTCAAGGAGGAAAAGTAAGGAAGTCCACAAGGACGCATGGGCTGAGGTTGAGCTGGTTAGAGTAAGTGAGAAGCGGACAGATTCAAAAGCTATGCAGCACTTTAGGAACTACCTTAATTTGACATACATGTAGATTTCTGCAATGTGTCTGCGCAGTACGTTGGGAGCAGGTGTTTGTACTTCTGTGTACTTGTATGCAGGCCAGTGGAGTTGGGGTAAGTGTTCATCTGTCTGCGTGTACTGTGTAGGGGCATCTGTGTGTCCAAAGATCTGGCCCGTACACCCGGTTTCAATGTTCTTCTCTGCCTATTCTTCTGCCTCTAGGTTCACCCATCCACCCCTGATGCTAGGTTCTGGTGTCCCTGGTCACCCCGCAGCCATCCCCCACCCAGCCATCGTGCCCTCTTCAGGGAAGCAGGAGGTGCAGCCCTATGACCGCAGCATGTGAGTGGAAGCAACACTCGATGGGGGCGGTGTGGGGGGTACAGGTAAGCAGACCTCAGGATACATTCCTCCCACCAGGCCCAAGCCCCACCTCCAGGGACTGCCAGGAGGCCTCCAGTCTTGTGGCATTTTTGTTTTGATCTTCAGAAGCAGGAGGGGAGTGGATGGACTAGGGGACCAGGATTTAGTCTGAGCCCAGAAGGGAGGGGCTTTCCCTTCTTAGCTGCAGAATTCCTATATGGAAGTTACTTAGCTCTCCCTACCTACTTTGGGACAACTAAAATAAGATTTCATTTACAAAGCCCTAGTATCCACACATGTGCACACGCGCACTACTGGACACGGGAGAGAGGTGAATTAGGTGCACACCATGAAGGCTTCTGAGTGATCTGTTCACATGTCCCTCAGGAAAGCACAAGCAGACTCCAAAGCAGAGAAGGAAGCCAAGAAGCCAACCATCAAGAAGCCACTCAATGCCTTCATGCTGTACATGAAGGAGATGAGAGCCAAGGTCATTGCAGAATGCACACTCAAGGAGAGTGCTGCCATCAACCAGATTCTGGGTCGTCGGGTGAGGCCGCGGAACAGTGGGCTGGTAGGGGTGACTACTCACCCTGTCACCTGCCTGATGCATCACCATTTGTCCCCTTTCCCCTCTGCAGTGGCACGCACTATCCCGGGAAGAGCAGGCGAAGTATTACGAGCTGGCCCGCAAGGAGAGGCAGCTGCACATGCAGCTATACCCAGGCTGGTCAGCACGGGACAACTATGTGAGTGGCCGACCACACAGTAGGGGAACCCTCAACATGCCAATATTTGGTTGGGTCAGCACAAGCTGAGAAGGGGCTTCAAGTCATCACCTCTATTCTAAATGGAAGCCAGTGGGGAAGGGAGGAACCAGCCCCTAACTGCCCTTAGCAAAAACTGAAGTCAAGGTACACACCAGGGTCCCCAGGTCAGGTAGAAGGGCCTGTGGGCCAGGAACCCCAGGGAGAGTCCAACAACTAGCAGTAGGCTACAGTTGTCCCAACCACTCACTAGGGTTACAGGTTACAGTGTCCCACCTCCCAGCATCCTCTGAGCATCTTCCACTTTGTTCCCTGCAGGGGAAGAAGAAGAGGCGGTCGAGGGAAAAGCACCAAGAATCTAACACAGGTGAGGCCTTCCCTGAACGGAGGCTCTTCTCCAGGTCCCCAAAGAGAGGGGCAGAGTACTCAGCTATGAAACTTCAGGGCCTGGGCCCTGCAGAAACAAGACCTGCAACTCACAAATCAAAGCCCCACCAGAGGAATGGCTGTACTAAGTTCCCGAGGAGAGCAGCAGAAGCCAATGTTTTTTTGCTTTGGCTGTGCTGGGTCCTCCTTCTATCTGGGGGCTTTCTCTAGCTGTGGCGAGCAGGTGCTTCTCTTGTTGCAGGGCACTGGCTTTAGGGCATGTAGGTTCATAGTTGTAGCTCCCATGCCCTAGAGCACAACTCAATTGCTGTGGCACACGGGCTTAGTTGCTCTGCAGCATGTCGGATCTTCTGAGAGGGGATGGAAACCATGTCTCCTGCATTGACAGGTGAATTCTTTACCACTGAGTCACCAGGGAAGCCTGAAGCCAATTCTTATAGTAGTGGTTTCTTCTGACCCACCACATACTCATTTGTAAGCCCTGTTAACAGCCACACTCTGCCAGAGAAACTAGTGAGGAACTGAGCGTTTGATTCAAGACTAAACCAAAACACTGCATCATGGTTAGTTCTGCGGAGGTGAGCATCAGGCTGGCTGGGAGGAAGGCAAGCCAGGTCTCAGGCCTAAATATTATAGTCAGTTTGTTGGCTGGTGCCTAGCAGTTTTTCTCACGGAGGTGTCAACTGCTCTACATAGAGGGCCCAAGGAAGCCATGCCCTTTTCCAGGTAATCTTCCTGTGGGTGAATTCCTGTCCCAACTCTTAATTTACACATTAAGACTTTCTCTGCTGTACTGCCCCCACACAGGGAAGCTGGAGGCTAGTACTGGGGCATGGCAGGGTCCTCAGTCTTTTTTCTAAAGTTAAAGAATGGGCTTTACCTATGTATGTAGCATAGGTTTAAGCTACAGCATCGTGGTATATGGGCCAAGCAGACTGGGCACTGGCCAAGATGAATTACTGGATAAAATGGGAAGGCCCTTGGGGAAAGGGTGGGAAGCCATTAGGCAGAAGTCTTGATCCCCATGGGCCCCTCAAGCTTTTCTCTCAGCTCCTTTGCTGCAAGGGCCCCACAAGCCATAGAGAGGGACAGAGATGGTCTCCTCCCTTCTATCTCCACATTCTTCCCCTGCCTCTGTATTGCCAGCTGGGTGCCAGCCTTTCCTGATACCTTGGCTTTGGGCCCAAGGCCTCTCACAAGGACTGGCCATGCCACGGAGAGGCCCTTGCCTGTAGGGACTGTGGGGTATCTGTGACTGGCTAACACTGATGTTGCCTCTTCTTTCTGGGCCCTGCTCTGCCCTGCTGCCTGCCTGCTCGCCCTCTGCCCTGCTCTGCCCCTCTGGCATGGCTGTGAGCAGACCCTGGCTCGCCTAAGAAATGCCGTGCTCGCTTTGGCCTCAACCAGCAGACGGATTGGTGTGGTCCGTGCAGGTGGGTTTGTCCCCACCACCACCCTCCCTTTGCTTCAAGCTGCTTCCCTGACTCTGCACATGTTCTGCTGGGCCTGCTGACCCCTGTGGCCTCTAGCTCCCAACATTCCCACAGATTGAGGAGCCCATGCCTTCTAAGAGAGTGAACACAGTTTGTGAGGAAGATCACTTGTCTAAGTGGAAGGAAGAAAGAATATTCTAGAAGGAAAGGCAGGCTTAAAAGGCATTTCTGGTGCTGAGTTCCCCGGTAACGGTTGTCTGGTGTTAATCAGGCAAAGCAAGTCCACATCAGACAAATCTCGCCCATGGCATTTAAGTGACCCACGCCTCTGTTCAATGTCGTCATAGTCCACCAGCTCCCTCGCTTCAAATTGAGCCCCGCTGTACAATATTGACCTTCAAATCTAAGAACAAAGTGACTACAGTGAAATAAGCTACAGTCTGAATAAGATAAATACCAGAAGTAGGGAGAGTTCACTGACTCTAGTTCAGCCCCTAAGGATGCCCACCATGCTCCCTGTCCAAGGGCTAAGACAGAGTAGACTTAGGGGGAGTAAGTGTGTGTATCTACACATGATGGGAGGCAACCTTGCCCCCAGGAGGCCATGTTCCATTCATCCCATGCATGCTCCTCAGAAGCAACTGTGATCTAGACAGAAAGTACGATGATAAGAATGGGATGAGACAAGTCCATTTCTTCCCCTTCTCTGTCCCTTGTCCAGCTCTGAGCATTTGGAATGCTCAGTCCGAGAAGCCAGAAGAACACTGCGGCTTCTTCTGTTAATCAGATCGGAGGTGCACAAACATGTGAAGAAGCAAAGCCACAACAACCTAAATTAGGAGATAGTAGGCAGCCCACAGGCCAAGCTACAAAAAGGTCCCTGTGCCACCTAGTGGCTCTGTTGGGAACTGCACCTGTCCTCAGGGCCAGACTTAGCAGCTGCAGTGCTAAGCCTGATGGGGAGCTAGGCCTGTGCAAGGGCAGCATTTTCTGGTTGTGGTGTATGACTATGAATTCACCCTCTGTTTACAGACAACTCTCTTCACTATTCCTAGGAGGAAAAAGAAATGCATTCGGTACTTACCGGAGAAGGCCGCTGCCCCAGCCGACCCTGGCTCGCCTAAGAAATGCCGTGCTCGCTTTGGCCTCAACCAGCAGACGGATTGGTGTGGTCCGTGCAGGTGGGTTTGTCCCCACCACCACCCTCCCTTTGCTTCAAGCTGCTTCCCTGACTCTGCACATGTTCTGCTGGGCCTGCTGACCCCTGTGGCCTCTAGCTCCCAACATTCCCACAGATTGAGGAGCCCATGCCTTCTAAGAGAGTGAACACAGTTTGTGAGGAAGATCACTTGTCTAAGTGGAAGGAAGAAAGAATATTCTAGAAGGAAAGGCAGGCTTAAAAGGCATTTCTGGTGCTGAGTTCCCCGGTAACGGTTGTCTGGTGTTAATCAGGCAAAGCAAGTCCACATCAGACAAATCTCGCCCATGGCATTTAAGTGACCCACGCCTCTGTTCAATGTCGTCATAGTCCACCAGCTCCCTCGCTTCAAATTGAGCCCCGCTGTACAATATTGACCTTCAAATCTAAGAACAAACTGACTACAGTGAGATAAGCTACAGTCTGAATAAGATAAATACCAGAAGTAGGGAGAGTTCACTGACTCTAGTTCAGCCCCTAAGGATGCCCACCATGCTCCCTGTCCAAGGGCTAAGACAGAGTAGACTTAGGGGGAGTAAGTGTGTGTATCTACACATGATGGGAGGCAACCTTGCCCCCAGGAGGCCATGTTCCATTCATCCCATGCATGCTCCTCAGAAGCAACTGTGATCTAGACAGAAAGTACGATGATAAGAATGGGATGAGACAAGTCCATTTCTTCCCCTTCTCTGTCCCTTGTCCAGCTCTGAGCATTTGGAATGCTCAGTCCGAGAAGCCAGAAGAACACTGCGGCTTCTTCTGTTAATCAGATCGGAGGTGCACAAACATGTGAAGAAGCAAAGCCACAACAACCTAAATTAGGAGATAGTAGGCAGCCCACAGGCCAAGCTACAAAAAGGTCCCTGTGCCACCTAGTGGCTCTGTTGGGAACTGCACCTGTCCTCAGGGCCAGACTTAGCAGCTGCAGTGCTAAGCCTGATGGGGAGCTAGGCCTGTGCAAGGGCAGCATTTTCTGGTTGTGGTGTATGACTATGAATTCACCCTCTGTTTACAGACAACTCTCTTCACTATTCCTAGGAGGAAAAAGAAATGCATTCGGTACTTACCCGGAGAAGGCCGCTGCCCCAGCCCCGTTCCTTCCGATGACAGTGCTCTAGGCTGCCCCGGGTCCCCAACTCCCCAGGATTCACCCTCGTACCTCCTGCTGCCCCAATACCCCACAGAACTGCTTGCTAGCCCTGCAGAACCGGCGCCTACATCACCAGGCCTCTCGGCCACGCTCAGCCTCTCAGCCCCCTCCGAGCGACCAGCAGAGTACACAGGTACCTACGCAACAGGAGTCTCAGAGACAGGCAGCCTAGGACACACAGGACCCATCGCTTCCTCCAGGGGCCCACTCTCTGAGAGGAGACGACAGAGCCCAAAAGCAGGTGGAAACCGGCCAGGGGCCCTTCTGGATCCATCTCAGAGTTCAGGGCCTGGAGATTTCAGAGGCTGCACAACTTCTGTCTGAACCTGGGGCCGTCAATTGAAACTGCTCCATGTGGGCGGATCAGATCTGTGTTGCGTTATTTGGTCAGGGCATCCCTCATGCCTGTGGCAGACTCCCTTACATCTATTCTGTTTGCCATCTGTCTCGAAAGCCAGATGCCCCTGCCTCCCTTGCTTTTCTGCTATAGGCCACAGACGGGCTGAATGGAGCCCGGCTGCTTACTCTCCCATCCCCACTCAACTCCACCACTGCCACATCTTCCCTGCACAGTTCTACTTCACAGACCAAGAACCAGCTGGTTTACCAAACATGTAAGCATGGTCACAACCACAAAGCTCAAGATGACAGTGCTACTCTCTTAAGGGCCTGGAGAAGCCCTGTGTACAGAAAACCACCTGTTACCTATAAGCTGGACCAGTGGAAGCTTTCTGCCACGTTCTTAGGAGCTTAAAAGAAGTGAATAACCTGACACTGCCTTACAGCCAACTGTGGGTGGTGAGCATTTGTGGCTATAGCTCAAATGACTTGGAAATGTTTTCCTGAGAAACTCATCTAAGAAGCCCTGATAACTAATGCCCTAGTCACTAGTGGCTGCCATCAATGGTTCAAGTAAGTCATGGATCAAAATCCAAGGTGCATCCCTCCTCGCTTCTGAGAGCCTTGTCCACAGATCCAGTTCCAGCTTATCCATCAGTCTAGCCAGTACTGTAATAAAGGGCAAACCAAACCTCAGGACAGCCAGTGCCTATCTTCCAGCATGTTAAGTAGGCCAGCTTCAGTTTCCCTACGGGGCTGCAGGAAGGAAGACCATTACAACTAAAGCAGGAGCCCAGAAAACCTCTAGTGGTGGGCATCAGGTTTCACCACAGCCTACTTTTAACCCATTTCTGAGCCAAGCTTCAACCCTGAGCCTTAAAAAACAAACATTTTTTAATTTAACTTTTTTTTGTCTCCTCTTCACTGTACCTAGCCTGAATCCAGAGAAAGGGCTATCCCTATACCCACACATACCCCTCAACAAAAGCCTAGTTCCTACTTTAGCCACTGGCTTCTGAGAATCCAAAAATCTTATGTTCTAGTATAGTGCTGCAAGAAGTCTTGAGAGAAAAAAAGGACCATTGTAGTATTTGAGATATTTTTGTATTGTTAATGCATATCACAGAAAAACTTTGATATGAGAATAAAAATACTTTTTACTGGGTTTCTTTTTCAAAGCCTGACTCTGAATAAGTTGATTCAAGTGACAATATGCCACTGTTTTCATCTCCAGTCAAAACTTGGGCCTTCTTTTCTATTATGGTACACATCTTCAAGACCTTGAACCAGGGATTTACTCGTTAACGCCTAAGGGTCTGGGACCTGCTCCAACCTCAAAGCTCAAGATGACAGTGCTACTCTCTTAAGGGCCTGGAGAAGCCCTGTGTACAGAAAACCACCTGTTACCTATAAGCTGGACCAGTGGAAGCTTTCTGCCACGTTCTTAGGAGCTTAAAAGAAGTGAATAACCTGACACTGCCTTACAGCCAACTGTGGGTGGTGAGCATTTGTGGCTATAGCTCAAATGACTTGGAAATGTTTTCCTGAGAAACTCATCTAAGAAGCCCTGATAACTAATGCCCTAGTCACTAGTGGCTGCCATCAATGGTTCAAGTAAGTCATGGATCAAAATCCAAGGTGCATCCCTCCTCGCTTCTGAGAGCCTTGTCCACAGATCCAGTTCCAGCTTATCCATCAGTCTAGCCAGTACTGTAATAAAGGGCAAACCAAACCTCAGGACAGCCAGTGCCTATCTTCCAGCATGTTAAGTAGGCCAGCTTCAGTTTCCCTACGGGGCTGCAGGAAGGAAGACCATTACAACTAAAGCAGGAGCCCAGAAAACCTCTAGTGGTGGGCATCAGGTTTCACCACAGCCTACTTTTAACCCATTTCTGAGCCAAGCTTCAACCCTGAGCCTTAAAAAACAAACATTTTTTAATTTAACTTTTTTTTGTCTCCTCTTCACTGTACCTAGCCTGAATCCAGAGAAAGGGCTATCCCTATACCCACACATACCCCTCAACAAAAGCCTAGTTCCTACTTTAGCCACTGGCTTCTGAGAATCCAAAAATCTTATGTTCTAGTATAGTGCTGCAAGAAGTCTTGAGAGAAAAAAAGGACCATTGTAGTATTTGAGATATTTTTGTATTGTTAATGCATATCACAGAAAAACTTTGATATGAGAATAAAAATACTTTTTACTGGGTTTCTTTTTCAAAGCCTGACTCTGAATAAGTTGATTCAAGTGACAATATGCCACTGTTTTCATCTCCAGTCAAAACTTGGGCCTTCTTTTCTATTATGGTACACATCTTCAAGACCTTGAACCAGGGATTTACTCGTTAACGCCTAAGGGGTCTGGGACCTGCTCCAACCTCAAGAGAGAGGCTCATGTCAGGTGTACATTCCCCATTCCAAGCTGCAATCTTAACTACCCCTAGTCCTCTGCCCTCACACCTGACGCAGGCACAGGCCAACCTGCCCCTACTGCTTATATGGGGATGGATTGGGACCCGTCACCCACAGTCCCTATGACAACCCAACCAGAAATAGCACCCTTTCCTCCCAAAGACTGGCAAGATGTGAAGTATCTCCTGAAGTACTCACTTTATACAAAATCACTTAAGTTTACAGAGCCACCTCAAAAGGTCAGTCAACCATTAGATACAAACACTGGGCAAGAAGTGTATCACAACCACCAGCTGCTGGGCCACCATCATGTATCGTCACTTAATGCAGTTAGTTTTTGGACTTTATGCTTAAAAATATTTATAAAGCCACCTTCCAGGGTAGTGCTTATTTGAAGTAGGCCACTGGAAGTTGTAATCCTAGACTTGCTTTTTTCTAAAGGATGCTAGAGGAGACCAGCCATTCTCTTGACATCTGTCCCATTTAAAGAATTCCGCTCTGGCTAGTGGCCTAGTTGTTTCAAAAAACTGCATTTTAACCTAGGCTTATGCAAGACTGGGTAGCTGCATCTGATCTGGTGTCTTATTTAAGAGCACATGGGACACATGAACAATGTACCCTTTGTACATGTGAGGGTAAAAAGGGGGACTTTGGCAAATCAAACCAGACTTTAAAAAAAAGAATGACTTCAAAGAGGAAACTCAAATCTTCAGAGATCATACCAGCACATTCCTGTGAGGCCACAGGGTGACTTGAAAGTATAGCCTCGAAATTCAACTTCAAATACCATGGCAGTCCCACCTCATTTCCAGCCAAAAACTAGTAATTTTCTGAGACATAAGACACCTGAACTTCCCATACACATTCCTAGACAGCTGGCAGATTTGCCTGAAATACAGATCGTGATCCCTACTAAAGCTACTCCCCCTGCCCTCTCAGACTCAGCAGACATGGTGTGGGCTTTGCCCTGATGCTAGCAGGTCTCCCAATTATGTGGCGTTTTCTCCCTTTATACCCTGTGGCCAGACTCTCTTCTGAACAGCAACTACATTTTGAATAGCTATGCTATTCAGTGTTCAATAAGCCTGGATAAGGAAGGTCATCTGTGGTAAAACATAATGGTTCTTTACACTGTTCCAAAGAAAGGAGTTAGTTCCTACATGTATTTCTAGGGCGAAGAAACTGCACATAGGGGGAAAGAGGAACAGGGACTTGTCAGACCAAAGACCAGTTTATTATATTATAAAATATGAACTGACTTTTCTGTCAGGTTAGCTGCTTTAGCATGACTGTTTCTCAAGTCCAGCTAGCTGGCTACAGTCTACAGGGTCAAGGAGTCAGACATGACTGAGCACCCACACCCACAGACTTGGAGAGTTAACTGGAAAAGGCACAATCTGTTCCAGGGGTAGGAATGACCCTATCCCTAGCGGTCCCCATGAGTGGGGGAAAAGGAAACACAAGGAGAAAGAAAATTAAAAATCTGTGAGCGGGGGCTTCCCCCGGTGGTCCAGTGGGTAAGGACACCGCCTTGCAGTGCAAGGGGCACCAGTTCCATCCCTGGCCTGGGAAGATCCCATGTGCCGCGGAGCGGCTGGACTGATGTGTCCAATCACCGAGCCGGAGCTCCGGAGCGCATGTGCCCAGAGCCGGTGCTCTGCAAGGACAGACGCCACCGCGATGGGAGGCCCACACGGGCCAAAGAACAAAGACGGATGAAAACAGAGACATGAAAGACCAATGGAAGTGGCCCGCCCACTCCCCTCCCTCCCCAACCCGACCCCCGCCCAAAATAAATAAATAAATAAAAATCTTAAAAAAAAAAAAATCTGTGAGCTATGTCAAACTACCAAGAAAACTTCATGTGCCCAATGAGTGCTACCATCCTTCTCCAGCTAGATCCAGACTATTTCAGCATTAGCATGGCATGCAGTCCCAACAAGTTACAATATGGATTTTGCTTAATTACTTCCAGCAGCATGTATGTGCAAATAGCTGTAGAAAAAACCAAATCATAGCTATAATGACGCTCAGGGATCTCTAACCTTAAGGTGGATACCTCTGAGAATCTTTGAAAAAAGATAAAAAATGAGTAATATTTATTTTGTATATTAAAGACATATTTATAAAGACAAGCTAATAAAACAGCACCTCAAAAGAGGTTAATTACTAGAATCTGAGGGCATATATCCTTAATCTGTAACTCACCAACAGAACCACACTGCAGGTAGCTACTATTTCCAACTTATCCAAGACCATGTAGGCATTAAGAGGCAGAGGTGGGACTCTACCCTGTTTCACTTCACATGACAGCATTAGCTCAGTAACTGGGAAATGAGAAGGCAGACAAGTTACAGGTTTGCTATTATGCTACGGGAAAGGGCCACTCACTTTTTTTGGATAAAAATGAGAGCCTGGAAAACTGGTAGACATATTCAAGAAACAGTAAAAAAGAAAGAAAGAAAAAAGGGAATAGTGAGAATACAGCAAGAAGAGGGAAAAGGGTAGGAAAATGCTGCAGCCAGTTGGAAGAGCCTCTTAATATGGCTATGACTGATTTGGGTACACAGTATCCACAAATGGCCTGTGATGAACTGATTTCTATTAAATTATTAATTCTATTAGATTAATTAAAACTGGTTTCTATTAAGTATGATTTAAAGACGAAGGCCAAAGTCTACAGAAAGTCATGAAGACAATTATATTGTCTTTCCACTCAATCTTACATTTTCAGAAAGACCTTTATTTTGGGAAACAGAAATAAGACATTCCAGTTAGAAATGCACAGTTACCTTCACTAAAACCAGAACAAATGGAAAAACAAGTTTACTTCCTGACTAAAGGGAAGCAGTCAAAGGGTTGGCATTCCTTTCTTGTGAATGGCCATAGAGTAAATATTTTTGGTCAGATATAGTCTTCAACGTACCTAGCATTTATTTATTCCTCTGCAGGAGGGCATGGCAGCCCACCCTAGTATTTTTAAGCCTGGACAATCCTATGGACAGAGCAGCCTGGCAGGCTACTGTCCATAAGGTCACAAAGAATGGGACAGGAATGAGCACACACACTATCATAAAGGCAGATTTGGGACAAATAAGAGATGAAATAAAGGCAAACTACTGTCAAGTAATCATCTGAGCCAGAAGAGCTCACAGTAGCACCAAGGGAACACACTAAGACTACGTGTGATACAGCTAATTCTAAAGTAAGAAAAGCAGCGAGCACGAGGAAGAAAGACCCTTAAAACTTTGTGAGCTATCTCAAACTAGCAAGAAAACTTAATTCAACTGGAGGGGAAAGGCTGGAAACCACATCAGAGCAGTGTGTTTACAGTACACCAGTTAAAAACTGAGCCAGTGGCTCCCCTAAATGGTATCAGTGACAATTAGAAGAGACAGAAGTCTATCAGAACCTTAGTTATGTAATGTAAACAGCCTCCACAGAACTAGGACAAAAACTGCCTGCAAGTCTGTTCCACCTAAACAACCATCCACAAATTTAACTCTTTAATACGAAGTAAAGAGAAACACTAAATACACAAAAAGGAAACCATTTACTACCTACTAGGTAACTTTATTAAAAGTATCTTGCATTCATGATGGATGCTTTCTGGGTTATGCCACACATTTTCACATTAAAGATTAAATTATTTTCTGCATGCAAGTAGTCTGCGTAGTTTTCTCTACTTAGGATCATGAATTAAAAAGATGACACACCACATGGGTTGTGTCTTTTTAACTGAAAAACTAGCAGATGATTATATTTCCTCCCAAACCATAAACTAAGTAGTAACTGAGCCTTCAAAGCCAAAACCCCTGGGTTTGTAGTCTTACTCACTAGCAGATTTATTTTGGGAAACAGAAATTAGACATTCCAGTTAGAAATGCACAGTTACCTTCACTAAAACCAGAACAAATGGAAAAACAAGTTTACTTCCTGACTAAAGGGAAGCAGTCAAAGGGTTGGCATTCCTTTCTTGTGAATGGCCATAGAGTAAATATTTTTGGTCAGATATAGTCTTCAACGTACCTAGCATTTATTTATTCCTCTGCAGGAGGGCATGGCAGCCCACCCTAGTATTTTTGCCTGGACAATCCTATGGACAGAGCAGCCTGGCAGGCTACTGTCCATAAGGTCACAAAGAATGGGACAGGAATGAGCACACACACTATCATAAAGGCAGATTTGGGACAAATAAGAGATGAAATAAAGGCAAACTACTGTCAAGTAATCATCTGAGCCAGAAGAGCTCACAGTAGCACCAAGGGAACACACTAAGACTACGTGTGATACAGCTAATTCTAAAGTAAGAAAAGCAGCGAGCACGAGGAAGAAAGACCCTTAAAACTTTGTGAGCTATCTCAAACTAGCAAGAAAACTTAATTCAACTGGAGGGGAAAGGCTGGAAACCACATCAGAGCAGTGTGTTTACAGTACACCAGTTAAAAACTGAGCCAGTGGCTCCCCAAAATGGTATCAGTGACAATTAGAAGAGACAGAAGTCTATCAGAACCTTAGTTATGTAATGTAAACAGCCTCCACAGAACTAGGACAAAAACTGCCTGCAAGTCTGTTCCACCTAAACAACCATCCACAAATTTAACTCTTTAATACGAAGTAAAGAGAAACACTAAATACACAAAAAGGAAACCATTTACTACCTACTAGGTAACTTTATTAAAAGTATCTTGCATTCATGATGGATGCTTTCTGGGTTATGCCACACATTTTCACATTAAAGATTAAATTATTTTCTGCATGCAAGTAGTCTGCGTAGTTTTCTCTACTTAGGATCATGAATTAAAAAGATGACACACCACATGGGTTGTGTCTTTTTAACTGAAAAACTAGCAGATGATTATATTTCCTCCCAAACCATAAACTAAGTAGTAACTGAGCCTTCAAAGCTGAGAGGATTAAAAATGCAAAAATAAGTCCTCCCAATTAAGGGAGTCCTGCTACATACTGGCTAGTGAAAACCAGGAGTACTTACTCCATCTAGCAGATTGAAGACACTGATAGCCCCAACCAAAGCATTTACCTCAAGTTGCCTTTTTCCAGTTTCCAACTCATGAATAAAAATAATACGTTGTTAATTCTATTTCAGAAATTTTTTTGCAAGTTGCTTTATTTACAACGCCAACTTTTTAAGAGCTACTAACCTAAAATTAACTGGACAATAAACTAGACAAAAATTGCTTTACAAAATGGGAAAGCCCAAAATGCCACTTTCTATAGGGAACCCACATTCAATTTTATTCAAAGCAAAGAAAAAAAACTTTCGATCATACTAAAAGAAACTGAGCTGTAAGTCTGGGATCTGTACTGAAACTACACATGCAACGAGGACAGCATTCTGCTAATACAACTGACTTGCTGCTGCATTTGTCGACTGTTTTTCTAATATTAACAATTATAAACAAAGCAGTGCAACTAGTACTTGGAATAATCCTTACAGTGTTACAGCGTCAGACTCAAAATTTCACTTCTCCTCACACCACTGGTTCTCTTTGCGTACCTAGAAGATATAAGGAAGTACCTTAAGTAGTCTTTACTAAGACCAGTACCTAAGGATTCATCAATAGCCTGTGAGATGGGTCAGAAAGATGGAAAATGGGAAAAAACAAACAAACAAACAAAAAAACAGGTTAAGAGTAGACTTTGAGGCTACCATTCTTTCCCTCCTGAGTTTTTTATTGTGCCTTGCTGAAATTATCAAAAAAAATAAAGGCCATCGGCAATTACAGCTTTAGTCATGACCTACATTAACAAAAATCATTCAGATCTGTCTTCAATTGGCATACAATCCATAGGACCTGCTCTTTTGAAGTCAAATATTGATGGCTTATTACATGTAAGGTCCCAGGTCCAAAACTAGTAACTGCTACGGAACAAATACCAAACAGCACCTCTGGATGAACTAATTGTTCTTGTGCTTATAAAAGATCACTATCACTCAAAATGCTTAGACTAAAGAGACCAGAAATATTTTCAGCATACCAAAGATACCTATTTTCCCTCAAAGTCAAGACTCCTTGATATAATACCACTTTTCCTAAGCATGCTATGGATTTTTAGTCTCCTTAAAAGCATCTGATCTAGAACAATCTGTTAGCTACTTACCTGGGCTTCCTCTTCTTCAGTAAAATCATTTTTGATATTGAAAGTCTTTCGAATCTCCTCAGGAGTTTTCCCCTTAATCATATTGGCAACAGTCTTGCAGGTAACATCAAGCAAACCTTTGATGTCCAAGTAGTTCGCTGCCTGTAATGTAATTGTTGTTTTCATTAAAGTATACTTGATGCTTTAAATCCAAAATTAGTCATTAAAATTTAACAGCGAGTCAATTTTAAGAAATTAAAGACTTTTGTTAAGTTTTAAGGCCCACATTCTTTTATTAAGCAAAGCTTTCGATCATACTAAAAGAAACTGAGCTGTAAGTCTGGGATCTGTACTGAAACTACACATGCAACGAGGACAGCATTCTGCTAATACAACTGACTTGCTGCTGCATTTGTCGACTGTTTTTCTAATATTAACAATTATAAACAAAGCAGTGCAACTAGTACTTGGAATAATCCTTACAGTGTTACAGCGTCAGACTCAAAATTTCACTTCTCCTCACACCACTGGTTCTCTTTGCGTACCTAGAAGATATAAGGAAGTACCTTAAGTAGTCTTTACTAAGACCAGTACCTAAGGATTCATCAATAGCCTGTGAGATGGGTCAGAAAGATGGAAAATGGGAAAAAACAAACAAACAAACAAAAAAACAGGTTAAGAGTAGACTTTGAGGCTACCATTCTTTCCCTCCTGAGTTTTTTATTGTGCCTTGCTGAAATTATCAAAAAAAATAAAGGCCATCGGCAATTACAGCTTTAGTCATGACCTACATTAACAAAAATCATTCAGATCTGTCTTCAATTGGCATACAATCCATAGGACCTGCTCTTTTGAAGTCAAATATTGATGGCTTATTACATGTAAGGTCCCAGGTCCAAAACTAGTAACTGCTACGGAACAAATACCAAACAGCACCTCTGGATGAACTAATTGTTCTTGTGCTTATAAAAGATCACTATCACTCAAAATGCTTAGACTAAAGAGACCAGAAATATTTTCAGCATACCAAAGATACCTATTTTCCCTCAAAGTCAAGACTCCTTGATATAATACCACTTTTCCTAAGCATGCTATGGATTTTTAGTCTCCTTAAAAGCATCTGATCTAGAACAATCTGTTAGCTACTTACCTGGGCTTCCTCTTCTTCAGTAAAATCATTTTTGATATTGAAAGTCTTTCGAATCTCCTCAGGAGTTTTCCCCTTAATCATATTGGCAACAGTCTTGCAGGTAACATCAAGCAAACCTTTGATGTCCAAGTAGTTCGCTGCCTGTAATGTAATTGTTGTTTTCATTAAAGTATACTTGATGCTTTAAATCCAAAATTAGTCATTAACATAATTTAACAGCGAGTCAGTTTTAAGAAATTAAAGACTTTTGTTAAGTTTTAAGGCCCAGACAAGTCTGTCTATATTCTGCTGTCATTAATCTTATACATCCTTATAGATTTTCTACTTGTTTCAATTAGAGACAGATGTTGAGATTTCAGTTGAGATCACAATTATGATTGTGGATTTACATACTTACCCTTTAGAATTCTATTGGTATTGTTTCACTTTATGGAAATTCTGCTTTTAGGTAGAAAAACATTTAGGATTGATATGTCCTCTTAATAGTAAGCAGATCCCTTAATCATTAGATAGTGAACTCTTTAATCCTTTAATTCTCTGCTGTGAAATCTATTATAGTCACTTCAGTTTTCTTTTTTTTTTTAAAAGATTTATTTATTTTATTTATTTTGGGCGGGGGTCAGGTTGGGGAGGGAGGGGGACGGGCGGGCCACTTCTATTGGTCTTTCACTTCTCCATTTTCATCTGTCTTTGTTCTTTGGCTCCTGTGGGCCTCCCATCGCGGTGGCCTCTGTCATCGCAGAGCGCTGGCTCTGGGCACATGCGCTCCAGAGCTCCAGCTCGGTAATTAGACACATCGGTCCAGCCACTCCGCAGCATGTGGGATCTTCCCAGGCCAGGGATGGAACCGGCGCCCCTTGCACTGCAAGGCGTGTCCTTACCCACTGGACCACCAGGGGAAGCCCCACTTCAGTTTTCTTTTGGTTACTATCAACATAATACACTTCTCACCCTTTATAAACCTAATTGTGTCTTTATATTCAAAGCAAGTTTTTTGTAGATATAGTTAAGTCTTGTTTTTCGATCCAATTAATTGTGGTGTTTAGACCATTTTTGTTGTTTTTTTACTAAGGTAAAAAGTCACATAACATAAATTATACTATTTTAACCATATTTAACTGCAATTTAGTGGCACAAAGTACATCCACATTGTTATGCAACTCTCACCATCTTCTCCTGAGTTTTTCACTTTCCTAAACTCAAACTCAGTCCCCATTCTCCCTCCCCATAGAGACCATTTACATTTAATGTGGTTATTGATTGTGCTAAAGGTTATGCTAAAAATATCCTATACCATGCTTTAAAAACATACCAATATAAGCTCAAAAAGTGTTCCTTGGTCAACTTTCAGGAATTCTTGATCCCAAACAGGGATGTCATCAGTTCGCTTTTCTTTGTTCTCATCATCCTCAGGAGGAGGAGGATCATCTTTGTGGTGGGTGCACCACTGAATGACCTACAACAAAAAAGGTAATTCTTAGTGGCACTTTATAACAAGGTACTTCCAGTGCTGGGGCAGGTTTATTCCTACATGTAGCTAAGAACTAGCTGTAAGTCAGTCTGAATAATAACGATAGTAGCCAAGCTTGACAATCACAATACTAAAAGATGGAAAACCTTACATAATAGCAAACCGCTAAGGACCTAACAGAAGCAGAAGTGATTATGCAGAGGTGGCAAGAAAGAACTGTACAAAAAAGGTCTTAATTACCCAGATAATCATGGTGATGTGGTCACTTATCAGACATCCTGGAGTGTGAAATCAAATCGACCTCAGGCAGTTTTATTATGAACAAAGCTAGTTGGGGGGATGCAATTTCAGCTGAGCTTTTCAAATATTAAAAGATGATGCTACTGAAGTGCTGCATGCAACCAGCAAATCTGGAAAACTCAGCAATGGCTCACAGGACTGGAAAAGATCAGTTTTCATTCCAATCCCAACAGGCAATGCCATAGAAATGTTCAAACTATCATATAATTGTACTCATTTCACAGGCTAGCAAGGATGGAACCGCGCCTTGCACTGCAAGGCGTGTCCTTACCCACTGGACCACCAGGGGAAGCCCCACTTCAGTTTTCTTTTGGTTACTATCAACATAATACACTTCTCACCCTTTATAAACCTAATTGTGTCTTTATATTCAAAGCAAGTTTTTTGTAGATATAGTTAAGTCTTGTTTTTCGATCCAATTAATTGTGGTGTTTAGACCATTTTTGTTGTTTTTTTACTAAGGTAAAAAGTCACATAACATAAATTATACTATTTTAACCATATTTAACTGCAATTTAGTGGCACAAAGTACATCCACATTGTTATGCAACTCTCACCATCTTCTCCTGAGTTTGTCACTTTCCTAAACTCAAACTCAGTCCCCATTCTCCCTCCCCATAGAGACCATTTACATTTAATGTGGTTATTGATTGTGCTAAAGGTTATGCTAAAAATATCCTATACCATGCTTTAAAAACATACCAATATAAGCTCAAAAAGTGTTCCTTGGTCAACTTTCAGGAATTCTTGATCCCAAACAGGGATGTCATCAGTTCGCTTTTCTTTGTTCTCATCATCCTCAGGAGGAGGAGGATCATCTTTGTGGTGGTGCACCACTGAATGACCTACAACAAAAAAGGTAATTCTTAGTGGCACTTTATAACAAGGTACTTCCAGTGCTGGGGCAGGTTTATTCCTACATGTAGCTAAGAACTAGCTGTAAGTCAGTCTGAATAATAACGATAGTAGCCAAGCTTGACAATCACAATACTAAAAGATGGAAAACCTTACATAATAGCAAACCGCTAAGGACCTAACAGAAGCAGAAGTGATTATGCAGAGGTGGCAAGAAAGAACTGTACAAAAAAGGTCTTAATTACCCAGATAATCATGGTGATGTGGTCACTTATCAGACATCCTGGAGTGTGAAATCAAATCGACCTCAGGCAGTTTTATTATGAACAAAGCTAGTTGGGGAGATGCAATTTCAGCTGAGCTTTTTCAAATCTTAAAAGATGATGCTACTGAAGTGCTGCATGCAACCAGCAAATCTGGAAAACTCAGCAATGGCTCACAGGACTGGAAAAGATCAGTTTTCATTCCAATCCCAACAGGCAATGCCATAGAAATGTTCAAACTATCATATAATTGTACTCATTTCACAGGCTAGCAAGGTTATGCTCAAAATGCTTCAAGTTAGGTTTTAGCAGTACATGAACTGACAACTAGAAAAGGCAGAAGAACCAGGTATCAGATATTCAAAAAACTAAGATCATGGCATCCATTCCCATCACTTCATGGCAAATAGACAGAAAAAAAGTAAGAACAGTGCAGATTTCATTTTCTTGGGCTCCAAAATCATTCTGGCCACCTGATGCTCAGAGCTGACTAACTGTCAAAGACCCTGATGCTGGGAAAGATTAAAGGCAAAATGAGGGGTGGAATGGGAGGGATATACATATGACTAATCTGGGAACATATATATCTGTAAACAACAAAACTCTGTAAAAGATAAAAGTAAAATAAGTTTAAAAAAAAGAAAAGGCAAAATGAGAAGGGGGTAGCTGAGGATGAGATAGTTAGATAGTATCACTGACTCAATGGACATGAATTTGAACAAACTCTGGGAAAGACCATGGGTTTCCCCGGTGGCTCGGGTGGTAAAGAATTTGCCTGCAATGCAGGAGACCCAGGTTCAATTCCTGGGTTGGGAAGCTCCCTGGAGAGGTGAATGGCCTACCCACTTAAGTATTCTTGCCTGGAGAATTCCATTAACATGGACAGAAGAGCCTGGAGGGCTACAATCCATGGGGTTGCAAAGAGTCAGATGCAACTAACACTCCTGCTTTCCAACTGTGTAGGGTTAATGGCTCTGAACATTCCTTAGGAAGGGACCAACTAGAACCAACCATTCCCATCTCCTCTAAGCGTAGCCAGTTTTCCACCTCATATGGAAACCGGCTGCCATTTCTTCAGAAGAGCATTCAATTAAACAACAAGCTTTTTTGGGGGCCACTTCTATTAATCTTTCATTTATTTATATTTGTTCTTTGCCCTGTGTGGGCCTCCCATCGCAGGGGCCTCTCTTGCTGCAGAGCATCGGCTCTGGGCGCACGCGCTCCAGAGCTCTGGCTCAGTAGTTGGACATGTCGGTCCAGCCGCTCTGCAGCATGTCAGATCTTCCCAGGCCAGGGATCGAACCGGCATTCCCTGCGCTGCAAGGTGGTGTCCTTACCCACTGGACTACCAGGGAAGCCCCCAAACAAGACGTTCTTTTAAGAAGCCACATGCGGACTTCTTTGGTAGCCCAGTGGTTAAAAATCTGCCTCCTAATGCAGGAGATACAGGTTCAATCCCTGGTTGGGGAACTAAGATCCCACATACTCAGGGTATAAAAACCAGTGTGCCACAACTAAGACCTGATGTAGCCAAAAAGATAAATAAGCCACACGCCCTGAAAACACTAATATGTAGGTGGCTATTTATGCACAGGATAAGGTGATCAACTGAGAAAAAAACAAACTGAAAAAAAAGCATATTATGTTTTCCAAGCCCTTTTGAGACTCACCCATACAGTAGACAAGCAATACAAAAAACCTTTCCTTTTTGCTAAGCCTATACTATCATATGTCAGTAATTTAAACCTGCTAATGAAAAAGACAAGACATCTTAAATATTCACAGGGCCTAATTAAAACAAATACCTTAGTCATAATCTTACTATAGTTTTTCTTTTAAGGAAGGTATATACCTATCACCAGGATATTGCTAATAAAAAAGGACACATATGTATTTAAGTGTACCTTACCTTTTTTAATATAGCTGCATTAACATTTGGCAAGGGGACTGGATCATCGTCTCCTTCATCATCCATTCCCAAATCTAAGAAAACCAGAAGAGAGTTGCCATTATTTTCTAACTTCATTATAATAGCCGGGCTGTTTCAAACAAGACAAATTAGCTGAATGACTATAAAATGTATTGTACTTACAAATAGTTCTCTTAAAAGGTATTTAAAACTGGCAGTTCCTAGTAAGAGCTCCATGAACCACTCAAGACTACATGAAAATGTGTGACTAAACAAATACAGGAATATTACATATAAACAGTTAAGTAGGAGGAAAAGTGATTTAATAAACATGATTGAGATAACTGTGCAATCACTTGGGAAAATATTAAAGCAAGACACCTACCGGGTCCTTTATACTAAGCTCTCTAGATGGACATCATTTAGAAAAATAAAAACAATGTGAAGTATTCCAGAAGTAACAGAATCGCAATCTGTTAAAATCTGAAGCCCAAAGATGTACACACACACACACACAAGATCCTGTAGCCACAGACAAAAAAATGCAGTCAGTTCCGCACTTACTGGTAAGATTAAAGATTAAAGTAATACATAAATTTCTCTAACAAAAAGGCTTAAGTTTTAGATTATCAAAGTGGTTTCTAAGCTCCCAAGAAAAAACTTAAAATCTGTATTACTTGGAGATTCTAAGTAAGAATATTTTACAAACCAAATGGGTCTGTCCTTCAGAGCTGCCGAAGAAACTTGTGTAACAGTGCCAAGATCAGAAGTCAAAAGTTATTGCTTGCTATACTGGTTTTACCACAGTATCAGTTATACTGACATAGCTCATTTGAGTCCCTAATTTACAGCTATCCTAGGTAGAGAAGAATTAGCGATGAATATTGGAAGATGGGAGGAATTGTTGATTTAAGACATGAGTTGCTCAGGATGCCTCACAAAGATGATAACACTTCACTAAATCCTAGAAGAGAGAGAACACGTAAGCAGAGGACATGGCAAATCCAAAGGCCTCCTGATGTTCAGTTATCCAACATGCCCTAAAATCACTAAGGAATCTAGTGTTGTAAGAACAGAGTTAGTCAGCCTGGAAGTAGCGGATGGCAGGACGCTAAAAGGGCCTCCTGCAATTTGGCTGTTGGATTGGGAAAACATAGCAGAGAGCAGGAGGGGGAAAAGAAGGAAACCAATGACAGGGCTAGCAATGACCCAAGCAAATAAAAGAGGCTCGTTCAATGTTTACAGCTATGGAAAAAGAAACAGTCCAATCCTATGCTGATTGTGAAGCTAGAGGCAAGAGGATTTGCCAACAGATGGAAAGCAGAATGTGGAACTGGGGAAGGCTGGGTATGGTTTACAACATGAGGAACCAGACAGATGGAGCTGCCACTAACTGCTAATAATTCATAATAATAACTGATAATAACTGATAACTGATGTTGGGAACTGATGGTGGTGAGTACACTTGCTTTGGAGGATGGGGAATCCAGAACATTAGTTTTATAAACCTGACCTATCAGACATTCAATGATAGACCAAGAAATTAAATATGCAAGTCTAAAAATCCAAAGAAATTACAACTATAGGTGGGAATTAATGTATAACCAAGGTAACCAAAGAATGACTACTGACATAGTGAAGAGGTACAATGGGGAACTGAAGGCTTAAAAATGGAGAGACAGGCTGTGAGTGAGGTAAGTAATTAGTAAGTATCCTGAATGCCTAATCTAGAAGGGACTGATCAATTATCAAAGGTTCTCAGTAAGTCTAGATGAGAAATGAAATGACACACTTGACAACATGGAGATCAATGAACTTAACTTTCTCTCATGAGAATAGATTCAAAAATTATCTCATTTTCCTGTATGGGTACATTCACTCATCTCCCCTCTACTGTACCCAGATGCCCTTCCCTGATTCCAACTCTGTTGAGTAAAACTATAAAATGACAGTATTTCAATTTGGATCAAGCCACTTACGCTTTTTTTTTTTTTAATTTATTGACCTCTATTATAGATTGGACTATTTGAAACATTTTTTTGTTTTTTAATGTATTTATTTTTTAGCAATATATCTTATTTTTATTTTATTTATTTTTTAAATTTTATTTATTTATTTTTGGCTATTCTGGGTTTTCACTGCAGCCACAGGCTCTTCTCTAGTTGCAGGGAGTGGGGGCTACTCTATAGTTGAGGTGAGCAGGCTTCTTCCTGAGGTGACTTCTCTGGTTGTGGAACTTGGGCTCTAGGGCACATGGGCTGGATATGTGCAGCTCCGAGGCTCTAGAGCACAGGCTCTAGAGAGTTGTGGCTCACAGGCTTAGCTGCTCCATGGCATATGGGGTCTTCTCGGATCAGGGATCGAACTCATGTCTGCTGCATTGGCAGGCTAACTCTTCAACACTGGATGTTTCTCAAACGGGGAAGGCTGGGTATGGTTTACAACATGAGGAACCAGACAGATGGAGCTGCCACTAACTGCTAATAATTCATAATAATAACTGATAATAACTGATAACTGATGTTGGGAACTGATGGTGGTGAGTACACTTGCTTTGGAGGATGGGGAATCCAGAACATTAGTTTTATAAACCTGACCTATCAGACATTCAATGATAGACCAAGAAATTAAATATGCAAGTCTAAAAATCCAAAGAAATTACAACTATAGGTGGGAATTAATGTATAACCAAGGTAACCAAAGAATGACTACTGACATAGTGAAGAGGTACAATGGGGAACTGAAGGCTTAAAAATGGAGAGACAGGCTGTGAGTGAGGTAAGTAATTAGTAAGTATCCTGAATGCCTAATCTAGAAGGGACTGATCAATTATCAAAGGTTCTCAGTAAGTCTAGATGAGAAATGAAATGACACACTTGACAACATGGAGATCAATGAACTTAACTTTCTCTCATGAGAATAGATTCAAAAATTATCTCATTTTCCTGTATGGGTACATTCACTCATCTCCCCTCTACTGTACCCAGATGCCCTTCCCTGATTCCAACTCTGTTGAGTAAAACTATAAAATGACAGTATTTCAATTTGGATCAAGCCACTTACGCTTTTTTTTTTTTTAATTTATTGACCTCTATTATAGATTGGACTATTTGAAACATTTTTTTGTTTTTTAATGTATTTATTTTTTAGCAATATATCTTATTTTTATTTTATTTATTTTTTAAATTTTATTTATTTATTTTTGGCTATTCTGGGTTTTCACTGCAGCCACAGGCTCTTCTCTAGTTGCAGGGAGTGGGGGCTACTCTATAGTTGAGGTGAGCAGGCTTCTTCCTGAGGTGACTTCTCTGGTTGTGGAACTTGGGCTCTAGGGCACATGGGCTGGATATGTGCAGCTCCGAGGCTCTAGAGCACAGGCTCTAGAGAGTTGTGGCTCACAGGCTTAGCTGCTCCATGGCATATGGGGTCTTCTCGGATCAGGGATCGAACTCATGTCTGCTGCATTGGCAGGCTAACTCTTCAACACTGAGCTATCAGAGGAGCCCCATGTTCACTTTTCTCAAACTAGTATGAATTATCTTCGAATGAGAGGGGAGAGAAAGAAGTTCTAACTATGTAAAATACACGTGCTTTGGGGAATGAACAAATTAGAAGACATACAGAAGACCAACTTGTTTATTTTATTATTTTTTTTTTTAAAGATTTATTTATTTATTTTGGGCGGGGGTCGGGTTGGGGAGGGAGGGGAGCGGGCGGGCCTCTTCTATTGGTCTTTCATTTCTCTATTTTCATCGGTCTTTGTTCTTTGGCTCCTGTGGGCCTCCCATCGCGGTGGCGTCTGTTGTTGCAGAGCACCGGCTCTGGGCACATGCGCTCCAGAGCTCCGGCTCGGTAATTGGACACATCAGTCCAGCCGCTCCGCGGCACGTGGGATCTTCCCAGGCCAGGGATCGAACCGGCGCCCCTTGCACTGCAAGGCGGTATCCTTATCCACTGGACCACCAGGGGAAGCCCCCAACTTGTTTAGATATAAATGTTATATATAACATTTTAATTATAACATTTTAATGAGTTTAAAACAATATTCTATTTATAGAAGTATAAAATTACATAAAATGACGTTTGTATAATGTTGGCTTAACTCATTAGAAATAAGGCCCTTATAGTTGTAAAGGATCACTTCTCTAGTGTTTAAACTGAAGATTTGCAATGTTTTTTGCTAAATGAAGACTCAATTACCAACAATCATTCCTTAAAGGGAGTGTTTGAAGGCCTTCTGAAAAGCACCTGTACCCTGACACCACACCCTGGGCCTGTCATGTGTGTGCACATGCCAAGATTTTCACTTTTGGGATTACCCACAATTAGAAGATTTTATTTCAATATATTCTAGTCCTTAAGAGGCTAGAATATGTAAACCACCGGTACGTAAGATAAACCCATACACCTCCAAAGCCCAAAGGCTATGGAAGGAATAACTTACTGTTGCTGTCTACCATCCACTTGCCTCAGTGATAAAAGATGGCATGGAAAACCCAAGTAAGCCCTAAGTTTGTTCTTATTGGCAAATGCTTCTTTGAAGCAGCACATGACAGATTAGTGTGCCAGGCACCAAGTAAAATCAATGAAAGAACACTCTCACTGCCAAGGCAAGTATTCAGGCAGTAATTCTGGCATCAGTTTCTACATCTTCTAGATAAAGCCTTACTTACCTGCCTTTAGGGACACTTAGTTAGTTTTCCCACTCTTAGTATGTCCATCCCACAGGCCCACAGTTCTTCATTCAACACACACTTGATAAACAGTGACTGTGGGATGTACTTAGGGGTTTACAACTTAATCAAAGTAATCTACGTAAGCAGGTCAACCACAGTACAGTACGGTAAGTGCCACATACTTGATGTAACTACAAGAAACTATGTTCAGCTTTTATTTTCTATAGAAACACAACCAAAAACTACAAAAATCTAAAATTATATTCAGCCTTTATTTTCTATTAAAATAAACAAGACAGGGGCTTCCCCTGGTGGTCCAGTGGGTAAGGACACCGCCTTGCAGTGCAAGGGGCGCCGGTTCGATCCCTGGCCTGGGAAGATCCCATGTGCCACAGAGCGGCTGGACTGATGTGTCCAATTACCGAGCCGGAGCTCTGGAGTGCATGTGCCCAGAGCCAGTGCTCTGCGACGACAGATGCCACCGCGATGGGAGGCCCACAGGAGCCAAGGAACGAAGACTAATGAAAATAGAGAAATGAAAGACCAATAGAAGTGTCCCGCCCACTCCCCTCCCTCCGAGCCAACCCGACCCCTGCCCAAAGTAAATAAATAAATAAATCTTTAAAAAAAAAAAAAAAAACAATACAAATAAATCTTCTGCATCTCAGCTTCCATCTCTACCACACTTATAATTTGCGATTAGAAGTCTAAAATTATCCCTGAAACCCTAACTGATCAGTCTGCAGTCTATTCATCTGATAATCACTCTGATTACTTGAAAATGCCCCCCTTTTCCCTTGGCTTCAACAAATCTACTCCATATTCTCTACTTCACACTTTTCCACTCTTAACACCCCATTTCAATATGGCCACCTGCCAATCTCATTTACTCCCAAAGACACACATATATGCCCTTATAACCTACCAAAGCGTATCTCCAGCAGTCTACAACTCAGGGAACAGGAGCCAATTCTCAACTAACAAGTAGATTACTACAAAGATCTTTTGAGGGAATTTCTAACATACACATGTTCAAGTTCAAGGTCACTTTCCATTTCTCTCAACCTTGTCACTCAGCTCTATCAATGACAGCATCACAATCAAGTCCCCAACTAAAAACCTCAATTTTAAAACAAATCCTGTCTTACTTTACCTCAGAATGTTCTCCCCAAACATCTTAATTTTACTAGTGTGAAGTATCACTTCACTAGTACTACACACTACACTCTCTCCACAAGTCAAAGGATAACATCAGCCAAGATGTTCCCATAGCACCATTTGGCACAACTTAATGTGCCAATTATACCATGTAACCGTTGAGTATCCATGAATTTTGGTATCCGTCAAGGGTCCTGCAAACAATCCCCTGCAGATATGGAGAACTGTACACTGAAGAACATTCTTATCACTCTTGTTTTTCTCTTCACCAATTCTAGAAACTGATGTTCTGTCTCCATATACTATTAATGTCCATCAACCCAACTATATTAATAAGAAGAGGTTCATGTTAATTAGTAAGTCTTAAAATGCTTCAGGACTTATTTCCTTGCCTTTTTTTTTTTTTTAATGTACTCTGTACATGCTTTGCAGTTTCAGTGGAATGACAAAACAAATGGGAACAGTTTAAAAAAACAGGTTATCTACTTGGCTTACAATCTGCTCAGCTTACTCCCTCTATTGAAACAAGGTGCTCTATTTAGCTACTGTATATAAGGTATCTCTTTACAAAGGTTTTAGTTTTTGTCATTTAGAAATGTCATTAGGCGGACTTCTCTGGTGGCCCAGTGGCTAAGACTCCTGGCTTCCAAGGCAGGAGGCCTAGGTTCGAGCCCTGGTCAGGGAGCTAGATCCCACATACTGCAACTAAGACCCAGCAGAGTCAAATAAATAAATATTACAAAAAAAAAAAGTCATTAGGAATTTGAATGCAAATTTACTTCTAACACAAATGGGCCATTATCTGAGGCTTGGAAATCATTTCCATATTATAAAAGTATATGATATTATCTACTTAATAAGAGAAAAAGGGGTGTGCTAAGAGCAGGGGGCCTGAAGAAATGGCTCATCTGTTTATACCACACCCAACAGGAATGTGGGTTCAGTGTGGTAAGGGGCACGAAACATGTGGCCTTCCTGTGGACAAACACCCAACACGTGTCCCCCATGCACCTGTGTGGCTGCTGGGCAGGGCCAGCAGGACAAGGCTCAGTACTGGAAGAAAAGCTACAGTAATCCCCTTCACTAGGTCAAACGAAAAAAAATTTCCTGTCTTACTTTACCTCAGAATGTTCTCCCCAAACATCTTAATTTTACTAGTGTGAAGTATCACTTCACTAGTACTACACACTACACTCTCTCCACAAGTCAAAGGATAACATCAGCCAAGATGTTCCCATAGCACCATTTGGCACAACTTAATGTGCCAATTATACCATGTAACCGTTGAGTATCCATGAATTTTGGTATCCGTCAAGGGTCCTGCAAACAATCCCCTGCAGATATGGAGAACTGTACACTGAAGAACATTCTTATCACTCTTGTTTTTCTCTTCACCAATTCTAGAAACTGATGTTCTGTCTCCATATACTATTAATGTCCATCAACCCAACTATATTAATAAGAAGAGGTTCATGTTAATTAGTAAGTCTTAAAATGCTTCAGGACTTATTTCCTTGCCTTTTTTTTTTTTTTAATGTACTCTGTACATGCTTTGCAGTTTCAGTGGAATGACAAAACAAATGGGAACAGTTTAAAAAAACAGGTTATCTACTTGGCTTACAATCTGCTCAGCTTACTCCCTCTATTGAAACAAGGTGCTCTATTTAGCTACTGTATATAAGGTATCTCTTTACAAAGGTTTTAGTTTTTGTCATTTAGAAATGTCATTAGGCGGACTTCTCTGGTGGCCCAGTGGCTAAGACTCCTGGCTTCCAAGGCAGGAGGCCTAGGTTCGAGCCCTGGTCAGGGAGCTAGATCCCACATACTGCAACTAAGACCCAGCAGAGTCAAATAAATAAATATTACAAAAAAAAAAAGTCATTAGGAATTTGAATGCAAATTTACTTCTAACACAAATGGGCCATTATCTGAGGCTTGGAAATCATTTCCATATTATAAAAGTATATGATATTATCTACTTAATAAGAGAAAAAGGGGTGTGCTAAGAGCAGGGGGCCTGAAGAAATGGCTCATCTGTTTATACCACACCCAACAGGAATGTGGGTTCAGTGTGGTAAGGGGCACGAAACATGTGGCCTTCCTGTGGACAAACACCCAACACGTGTCCCCCATGCACCTGTGTGGCTGCTGGGCAGGGCCAGCAGGACAAGGCTCAGTACTGGAAGAAAAGCTACAGTATTCCGTAGGGGAGCTTGCCACCTAGAGCCTATGTGGTCCATGTGGCTGGGCTAGGAAAGGTCTTGTAAAGAATTTGGACCTCTTTTTCCCAGGAAAAGAGAACAAAGATTCCAACTATATGCTGTTCTATGTATATACGGAAAAGGCAAAACTATGGAGACAATAAAAAGATAAGTGGCGGTCAGAAGTTTGCGGAGAGATGAATACACAGAGTACAGAAGTCTTCATGAGCAGGGAAAGTACTTTGAAAGACATAATGATGGATATTGTCATTATACTTTTGTCCAAACCCATAGAATATACAACACTACTCTTTTTATTAAGGTGAACTCTAAGATGAATGGGGGACCTTGGTGATTATGATGTAACAATGCAGTTCATCCTTGGTTTAAAAAGGAAGAAGAGGGGCTTCCCTGGTGGTCCAGTGGGTAAGGACACCGCCTTGCAGTGCAAGGGGCGCTGGTTTGACCCCTGGCCTGGGAAGATCCCACGTGCCGCAGAGCGGCTGGACCGATGTGTCCAATTACCGAGCCAGAGCTCTGGAGCGCATGCCACCTCACCCCAACCCCAAAATAAACAAATAAATAAATCTTTAAAAAAGAAAAAAAAAAGGAAGAGGTACCCCTCGGTTGATAGCGGCTGTACATGTGTGAGGGGAGGAGTATATGGTTAATTTCTGTACCTTCTGTACCTTCCTGTCAAAAAAAAAAAAAGCCCCCCACCATTAACACTTAGGGTTTTGGGTAAAACTTTCGTTGCACTACTATATATGTATGTGTGTTTGCTGGGTTGTGATATAAAATATATTTTCTTGATCAAAATACAAAAAAAAAAAAAAGAAAAGAAAAAATCAGAAAATGCAGAAAAATTACCTCTATCAGATAAATGCAATATTTAAAGGAAAAAAAATTTACTTCATACCCGTGAGACCTTTTTTGATAGAATGTTACTACCACAGACTATGTTCATAGGCTTTATCACTTATTTCTTCCCTCGACCCAGGTTTTCTAATAAACTTACCTTCCAACATGGTCTTGATAGTCACGGACTGTTTTGCAATTTCAACATCGACTTCAAATATCTCTCCATCAGAACTCTGCAACTTAATTGAAGGCATCTAAAAAAAGGTATTGTATTGAATTTGAAATTTAAGATTATTACTTCTATACGGTATTTCATCAACTATAGCCTATTAGATCCCTTCCACCTCATTAACCATAAAATCCTAAGGATTTGCAGTATGTAACACTATAAATACTCTTAAGTGATTATTCACAGGCTAGCAAAGGTTTTTATAAAATTTTTTCTAAGTATAATTCCTGTGTACGGTGGCTTTTAATGTTAAGGCTGCCCTTATTGGCTTAAGCTTTAGAATAAATACTTCAAGATTTTGATGCAAAATACATCCAAAATGTACTTAATAACTCTGCCTTTCTGCACTCATACTAGTCCTACTTGAACAGTTAACTGCTGCAACTGATCAACTGCAAACCTGAGGGAGGTCAGTCCAAAACAAAACCACCAAATAAGATAGTAATTTTCCCAGTAGTGAGACTGATCACTGAAAAAGTTCATATCCAAAGAGTAGATCAGATATATTTATGCTTGGATCAATGCAAGTCCATATACTACCCCAAGAATGCCGCAGGGGGACAAATTACCGAGCCAGAGCTCTGGAGCGCATGCCACCTCACCCCAACCCCAAAATAAACAAATAAATAAATCTTTAAAAAAGAAAAAAAAAAGGAAGAGGTACCCCTCGGTTGATAGCGGCTGTACATGTGTGAGGGGAGGAGTATATGGTTAATTTCTGTACCTTCTGTACCTTCCTGTCAAAAAAAAAAAAGCCCCCCACCATTAACACTTAGGGTTTTGGGTAAAACTTTCGTTGCACTACTATATATGTATGTGTGTTTGCTGGGTTGTGATATAAAATATATTTTCTTGATCAAAATACAAAAAAAAAAAAAAGAAAAGAAAAAATCAGAAAATGCAGAAAAATTACCTCTATCAGATAAATGCAATATTTAAAGGAAAAAAAATTTACTTCATACCCGTGAGACCTTTTTTGATAGAATGTTACTACCACAGACTATGTTCATAGGCTTTATCACTTATTTCTTCCCTCGACCCAGGTTTTCTAATAAACTTACCTTCCAACATGGTCTTGATAGTCACGGACTGTTTTGCAATTTCAACATCGACTTCAAATATCTCTCCATCAGAACTCTGCAACTTAATTGAAGGCATCTAAAAAAAGGTATTGTATTGAATTTGAAATTTAAGATTATTACTTCTATACGGTATTTCATCAACTATAGCCTATTAGATCCCTTCCACCTCATTAACCATAAAATCCTAAGGATTTGCAGTATGTAACACTATAAATACTCTTAAGTGATTATTCACAGGCTAGCAAAGGTTTTTATAAAATTTTTTCTAAGTATAATTCCTGTGTACGGTGGCTTTTAATGTTAAGGCTGCCCTTATTGGCTTAAGCTTTAGAATAAATACTTCAAGATTTTGATGCAAAATACATCCAAAATGTACTTAATAACTCTGCCTTTCTGCACTCATACTAGTCCTACTTGAACAGTTAACTGCTGCAACTGATCAACTGCAAACCTGAGGGAGGTCAGTCCAAAACAAAACCACCAAATAAGATAGTAATTTTCCCAGTAGTGAGACTGATCACTGAAAAAGTTCATATCCAAAGAGTAGATCAGATATATTTATGCTTGGATCAATGCAAGTCCATATACTAGAGAACATAATTTTTTTTTTAACATTTATTTTATTTATTTATCTTTTTTGGGGAGTGGGGTGGGGAGGGAGGGGGACGAGCGGGCCACTTCTATTGGTCTTTCATTTCTGTTTTCATCCGTCTTTGTTCTTTTTTTTTTGGCTCCTGTGGGCCTCCCATCGTGGTGGCCTCTGTTGTCGCAGAGCGCCCCAGAGCTCCAGCTCAGTAACTGGACACACCAGTCCAGCCACTCCGCGGCACGTGGGATCTTCCCAGGTCAGGGATGGAACTGGCGCCCCTTGCACTGCAAGGCGGTGTCCTTACCCACTGGACCACCAGGGGAAGCCCAGAACATAATATTTTCAATAAGGATAAGCAGATGTCCCAACTCCCTAAACCTAATAAATTTCCTGTTTATCGTGCATTACTGACTGTCCATGTGTCCCAAGCTTGAGCTCTTCTTTCAGAATCCTAAATTAACTCACATTAATTATGAATCATTAGGAAAAAAACACCTCTTACATACAAGTTAATTTAACAATTCAAAACACCTTTGTTCTGGCCAAAAATAGCCTCTCTTTTGGTGGTGCAGGACAGGACAATGTAGAAATACTGGACCCTAAAAATTCCAAGCCCTCTTTAAATTTCAAGTACAGATTTTTCAATCCTGTGATGACACTGTAACTTAAAAACATAGAATCTGGCACTGAAAACAGTGACTGAACCTATGTTAGGGCCCAAGACTTAAGGTCTACTATAACAGTTAAAATATTCATTCTGCTTACCACAGTTAATTATCCCCATTTCCCAAACAGACAAGTTAAAACTTAAAAGGTAAAGCTATTTTAAAAAGGTAAACTGCTCCTTATTGGCTCTTAGCTAGGCAAAATACATCCAAAATGTACTTAATAACTCTGCCTTTCTGCACTCATACTAGTCCTACTTGAACAGTTAACTGCTGCAACTGATCAACTGCAAACCTGAGGGAGGTCAGTCCAAAACAAAACCACCAAATAAGATAGTAATTTTCCCAGTAGTGAGACTGATCACTGAAAAAGTTCATATCCAAAGAGTAGATCAGATATATTTATGCTTGGATCAATGCAAGTCCATATACTAGAGAACATAATTTTTTTTTTAACATTTTTTTTTTTTTTTTTTTTTTTTTGGGGGGGGGGGGGGGGGGGGGGGGGGGACGAGCGGGCCACTTCTATTGGTCTTTCATTTCTGTTTTCATCCGTCTTTGTTCTTTTTTTTTTGGCTCCTGTGGGCCTCCCATCGTGGTGGCCTCTGTTGTCGCAGAGCGCCCCAGAGCTCCAGCTCAGTAACTGGACACACCAGTCCAGCCACTCCGCGGCACGTGGGATCTTCCCAGGTCAGGGATGGAACTGGCGCCCCTTGCACTGCAAGGCGGTGTCCTTACCCACTGGACCACCAGGGGAAGCCCAGAACATAATATTTTCAATAAGGATAAGCAGATGTCCCAACTCCCTAAACCTAATAAATTTCCTGTTTATCGTGCATTACTGACTGTCCATGTGTCCCAAGCTTGAGCTCTTCTTTCAGAATCCTAAATTAACTCACATTAATTATGAATCATTAGGAAAAAAACACCTCTTACATACAAGTTAATTTAACAATTCAAAACACCTTTGTTCTGGCCAAAAATAGCCTCTCTTTTGGTGGTGCAGGACAGGACAATGTAGAAATACTGGACCCTAAAAATTCCAAGCCCTCTTTAAATTTCAAGTACAGATTTTTCAATCCTGTGATGACACTGTAACTTAAAAACATAGAATCTGGCACTGAAAACAGTGACTGAACCTATGTTAGGGCCCAAGACTTAAGGTCTACTATAACAGTTAAAATATTCATTCTGCTTACCACAGTTAATTATCCCCATTTCCCAAACAGACAAGTTAAAACAAGAAATTAAAAAGGTAAAGCTATTTTAAAACCAGTCACCCGAAATACCCAGCTCTCCAGGCATCCATGACTGGAAAGACTCAGTTTCCATTTTCAGTTTACAGATATGTCTGCTTCTCCATGTTGCTCAGTACATGCATATAATGCAGTTGTCCAGCTCAAAGGATCAAGACCCAGAGCAGAGAACCTTCTCTGCAACGAGGTAATAACAAAAGGTATCCCCCAAAGAAGTATTTTAACGTAAGCCCAATTTTTAATTATGAGACATTCTTTGTTCTTTTAATGCTCCACAGCACTGGAGTGAACATTATAAAGAATCCTAGGTCTGGCAAAACAGCTGATAAAATTACTTTTTAAGCATATTTCAAATAGCTTTCAATAAACAGTAAGATCTGCTTA
Organism: Tragulus kanchil; assembly: GCA_022376925.1. Lineage (NCBI taxonomy): Eukaryota > Metazoa > Chordata > Mammalia > Artiodactyla > Tragulidae > Tragulus > Tragulus kanchil. Next base: position 45,020,397 of record JAIOJX010000029.1, on the reverse strand, counting down.
GTCACAGTCAAATTTGTGTATTAGGTTACTTTTCAGGGAGTAGAGATCTTAATAACAGCAGGGAAGCAATCGGTTAATCTGTAATTCGACACCCTTTGTAACGCTAAACTTGATCCTCAAAGGCAATTTTTTTAGTGTTAAATATCTGGAATTCGGAGCGAAGTTTTTTTAAATAATAACGGATCAAATTTTGATTGAAATCTTTTCAAGGCCATTTCTTCCATTCCTTATGCTCCGGTACTTGTAAATTAAATCACCCTCTGAGGTGAGTTTTTATCATGAAGGAAAAAAAGCTGTTTGAAGTGACCCGAAATACTCACACCTCTTTCGGAGGGTAGCTGAAATCTGTATGGCTCTAGCCTCACAGAAACATTCTACTGTACCGTCCCGATGAAAAAAACTCACGACCCAAATCCAAGTCCGAAGTCTCAATAAAAAGTCAACGAAATCGAGTCCTCTCTCTTAAGGCAAAAAAAAAAAAAAAAAAGGCACCTCGACTTAAAGCACATAAAAACCTACACAATTGTGACGATGGGGTCTGCCATTACAACAATCGTTTCAGCCACCCAAGGCCTGTGGCAAAACGGGAGAAATATTCTGAAGGAGCAGGCGGCTCCCGGCCAAGATTCGGCCCCAGCAGTTAGCTAGGACCGGCGACTAGTACTGAACCTATGTTAGGGCCCAAGACTTAAGGTCTACATCTTTCTTGCTTACCACAGTTAATTATCCCCATTTCCCAAACAGACAAGTTAAAACAAGAAATTAAAAGGTAAAGCTATTTTAAAACCAGTCACCGAAATACCCAGCTCTCCAGGCATCCATGACTGGAAAGACTCAGTTTCCATTTTCAGTTTACAGATATGTCTGCTTCTCCATGTTGCTCAGTACATGCATATAATGCAGTTGTCCAGCTCAAAGGATCAAGACCCAGAGCAGAGAACCTTCTCTGCAACGAGGTAATAACAAAAGGTATCCCCCAAAGAAGTATTTTAACGTAAGCCCAATTTTTAATTATGAGACATTCTTTGTTCTTTTAATGCTCCACAGCACTGGAGTGAACATTATAAAGAATCCTAGGTCTGGCAAAACAGCTGATAAAATTACTTTTTAAGCATATTTCAAATAGCTTTCAATAAACAGTAAGATCTGCTTAGTCACAGTCAAATTTGTGTATTAGGTTACTTTTCGGGGAGTAGAGATCTTAATAACAGCAGGGAAGCAATCGGTTAATCTGTAATTCGACACCCTTTGTAACGCTAAACTTGATCCTCAAAGGCAATTTTTTTAGTGTTAAATATCTGGAATTCGGAGCGAAGTTTTTTTAAATAATAACGGATCAAATTTTGATTGAAATCTTTTCAAGGCCATTTCTTCCATTCCTTATGCTCCGGTACTTGTAAATTAAATCACCCTCTGAGGTGAGTTTTTATCATGAAGGAAAAAAAGCTGTTTGAAGTGACCCGAAATACTCACACCTCTTTCGGAGGGTAGCTGAAATCTGTATGGCTCTAGCCTCACAGAAACATTCTACTGTACCGTCCCGATGAAAAAAACTCACGACCCAAATCCAAGTCCGAAGTCTCAATAAAAAGTCAACGAAATCGAGTCCTCTCTCTTAAGGCAAAAAAAAAAAAAAAAAAGGCACCTCGACTTAAAGCACATAAAAACCTACACAATTGTGACGATGGGGTCTGCCATTACAACAATCGTTTCAGCCACCCAAGGCCTGTGGCAAAACGGGAGAAATATTCTGAAGGAGCAGGCGGCTCCCGGCCAAGATTCGGCCCCAGCAGTTAGCTAGGACCGGCGACTAGTACTAAAGGCCAGACAGACGCACAGGCGAGGAAGGACGGGAGCAAGGATCCAGCGGACGACCACCGCCACACTCCCTCCGGCCACCAAAACAACAAACACCGACCCACGCCCACCCTCACGACGGCCTCGCGAACCCCATTACAAGCCCCACCGCCACCCTCGCCCCGGGTCCGGGGCCCGGCAGGCTCCAGGCCAGGGGAGGCTCCGGGCCCAACCAGGGCCTGCAGCCCAACTCGGCGACGGCTGAGGGGGCCCGAGCCCGGCTTCGACTCACACCGTCTCCCGCCTGCCCGCCCGCCTGCCCGCCCGGGCACCCACCGGGGCGCCGGGAAGACGCGCGGCTAGCGGAGGCGTCTTCGAGTCGAGAGGCGGGGTGGCAGAAGGGGGCCCGCTGGCACCTTCCGGAGAACGGGGTCGATAACTGGTTCCACCGGGCCTGAGTCGAGGCCAGGCTCAGATACCTCCCGCCAACAGCTAGGCCAAAGCCCCAGCGGTGCGACCACCAGCTCCGGTTCCGCCCCTTCCAGCCCCGTCGGCGGCTACTCACGGTGTTAGGTCTCAAGGAGATGGCGGGCTGGAGCTTGGAGAGAGCAGGGTGACGCCTGCAAACGCCAAAACAGGGAGGCGGAGAACAAGGCCAATACAGCCTCGCGGCGCGGCGCGGCGTCTGCCTTTATATAGGAGCGTGCGCAGGCGCCGAGGGGGCCTGGGCCGTGACGTCACAGAGCCGGCGGGGCTGGCCGCCGAGATCGCCGGACGGCGGGCGGAGGCCGGCGGGGCGGGCCCGGCGGAGACGCGGCTGGACGAGGCGCGGCGGCCTTCGTTCTCACCCCTTCCCTCGAAGGGGGACACCCCTCCCTCGGCTTGCTGTCCTCAGCCTGAACGGGGGCCTGGCTGCGGTACTCCACGGTCCGCAGGGGTCCTTCAGGCGGGGGTGTCCCAAGCTGAATTAAAGACCCCAGTCCTGAATGGCCTAGAAGCCGCTGGCGAAGGGGGAAGGGAGCGAACCCGCGGGAGGAGGGCCGGGAAGGGTAGGCAGACAAATCGGGAGGGGAGGGCAGGGACAGAGAGGTGTTCGTGGTGGGGTGTGTTGTGGGCGGCTCCCTTTCAGGATGGGGAAACTGGGACTCAGAGAATGGAACTGGCTTTATAGTCAGCGCGCTGAGATCCACTTGTTTGGCCTCAATGTCCTCCCCAGACCCTAGCATAAGTTATCTCACTCTTCACAGTAATCCATACGGTGAACGATCATTACCCTTTTTTGGTGAGGAAACAGGTTCAGAACGATCCACTGGCAGAGCAAGGATTTTTTGATACTCTTTTAACCCGTATTTTCTTTTTTGTTGTTGTTTCAAGTAGCTTTTTTTTTTTTTTTTTTGCTTTTTTGCTTTTACAGAGACTTCTTGTTTACAACCCGTATTTCCTACACTGGTTTCTGCAGAGAGGCCTCTAGTCCAAAATAACCAAGGTTGCAAGGAAAGCCCAAGTCTTTCTTCTCCAGCAAAACTCTTTTCGTTCCGTCTAAGTGTGTTGAGCCTGGGACCGGGGTGGGGTGGGGGTGATCGCGGGAATGGGAACGAGCCACTGGGCCCCTGGGCACAGAACTCTTGCGCCGGGCGCTCCCTGATACTTTCCCTCGGGACGAAGTCACACCTGGAGGGGAGGGGTTAGTCTGGAAATGCCAGGCCCGCCCTCTCCAGTCGGAGACTTTGACCAGCTCTACCCTGCTCTGCCTAGGGAACAACAGCCACCTCACCCCAGGAGACCAGGCGCCAGCTCACCTGACCAGTAGGTGCACGTGAGGGGATCCCTGACGCCAAAGAGACAAAAGACCCTTCCACACAGGGCCCCTAAGGAAACCAGAGGCCCGCAGCTCTTCGGGGATGGGGCCTGGCAGGGAGGCCAAGCAGCTGCTTGAGTTACCTGGCCTTTGTCTACAAGCTGTGGTATCCAGTGTCTGCCAGGTGCCACCGCTGATGACGGGAAGATGAAAGGACCTGCGGCCCTCCTGCTTCTTCCCACAGCACGGCCCTGCCCTCAGCAGCGCCAGCCCCTGGTCTCTCAGGGCCCACCCAAGCCCCTTTGCTCCCCTGCCTGTGGCCTACCCCGGGCACCTTATAAAGGCTTGGGGAGCATCCCACATCTAGCCGGAGGATCTAGCACACGGCTGGGCATAAAGAGTGTGTTTTTCCTAAGCATATCAGTGCTCCCTCCACCTTAAGACTCTCCAAGAGATTCTTGTTTTTAAAATGCAGATCTTATTTACTCATATAGCTATCATATGCATAGATCCCAGACCCTAGCATAAGTTATCTCACTCTTCACAGTAATCCATACGGTGAACGATCATTACCCTTTTTTGGTGAGGAAACAGGTTCAGAACGATCCACTGGCAGAGCAAGGATTTTTTGATACTCTTTTAACCCGTATTTTCTTTTTTGTTGTTGTTTCAAGTAGCTTTTTTTTTTTTTTTTTTGCTTTTTTGCTTTTACAGAGACTTCTTGTTTACAACCCGTATTTCCTACACTGGTTTCTGCAGAGAGGCCTCTAGTCCAAAATAACCAAGGTTGCAAGGAAAGCCCAAGTCTTTCTTCTCCAGCAAAACTCTTTTCGTTCCGTCTAAGTGTGTTGAGCCTGGGACCGGGGTGGGGTGGGGGTGATCGCGGGAATGGGAACGAGCCACTGGGCCCCTGGGCACAGAACTCTTGCGCCGGGCGCTCCCTGATACTTTCCCTCGGGACGAAGTCACACCTGGAGGGGAGGGGTTAGTCTGGAAATGCCAGGCCCGCCCTCTCCAGTCGGAGACTTTGACCAGCTCTACCCTGCTCTGCCTAGGGAACAACAGCCACCTCACCCCAGGAGACCAGGCGCCAGCTCACCTGACCAGTAGGTGCACGTGAGGGGATCCCTGACGCCAAAGAGACAAAAGACCCTTCCACACAGGGCCCCTAAGGAAACCAGAGGCCCGCAGCTCTTCGGGGATGGGGCCTGGCAGGGAGGCCAAGCAGCTGCTTGAGTTACCTGGCCTTTGTCTACAAGCTGTGGTATCCAGTGTCTGCCAGGTGCCACCGCTGATGACGGGAAGATGAAAGGACCTGCGGCCCTCCTGCTTCTTCCCACAGCACGGCCCTGCCCTCAGCAGCGCCAGCCCCTGGTCTCTCAGGGCCCACCCAAGCCCCTTTGCTCCCCTGCCTGTGGCCTACCCCGGGCACCTTATAAAGGCTTGGGGAGCATCCCACATCTAGCCGGAGGATCTAGCACACGGCTGGGCATAAAGAGTGTGTTTTTCCTAAGCATATCAGTGCTCCCTCCACCTTAAGACTCTCCAAGAGATTCTTGTTTTTAAAATGCAGATCTTATTTACTCATATAGCTATCATATGCATAGATTATCTCAGGAAAAATAAACAAGTCCTTGCTTGCCTCGGAGGAGGGGAGCTAGGTGACCAGAGAAGAGGGTTGGGGTGATTTTTCACTGTATACCCTTTCTACCCTTTGGATTTTGATCTGTATATATAGGTATTATGTATTCAATTCTTGACCTCCAAAAACACTGGCATCAGGTCAAGAAAAATGCCAATTCCTGGGTCCAATCTCTCTCTCTCTCTCTTTTTTTTTTTAATATTTATTCACTTATTAATCTTAGTTGCAGCATGCAGAATTTTTTCTTTCTGTTGTTGAGGCAGGAGGGTTTCATTGCCCCGAACCATGTGGGATCTTAGTTCCCTGACCAGGAAACGAACCTGTGTCCTGCGCCTTAGAAGGCATATTCTTTAACCACTGGACCATCAGGGAAGTTCCCTGGGTCCATTCTTGATCTTAAAGAATCAGACTCCCTGGGGGCACGTTTTTCTGCCTTTGGACAAGTCCTCCCAAAGGATTCTTCAACCCAGGGTTAAGTTGAGAAACCTCTACAGTAGGGACTCAGTGATGAAGCACTTGCTGAGAAGTGGCCAGCAGTGTGGGTCAAAAGTGACATATTTAGCTTCACATTTTCTGAATCAAATACCCTCTCCACTCAGGAGAGATAAGACGGTTGGAGGACTGTGAGCTGCAGGCTGGGGAACACGCGTTCCCACTCGTGTCGCTAGCCCAGAGCAGAAAGGACCAGCCCCCACAGAGTCCCCTTGGTATACGGGGGTTTGAGGGGGGCTCTGGTGATCCCAGAATGGCCCTGATAAGGCTGAGGTTTCATCCTTACTTCAATTACTCCACACATCATGTGATCAAAACTCCTTGTGCCATAGAGGAAGAAAATAAAACCAAACAGAAGGGACTTTTCCAGTGTCACAAAGCCACTGCAGAACCAAGTTGAGGTTCCAGCCCCAGCCCCACTTCTGTAACTACAAACCAGATACTGAATGTTAGCTCCATCCCTCAAATGCCAGAAATATTTTCTTTTTCTTTTTTTTTTTTTGATGTGCGACCTGGGACCGAACCACCAGGAATATGTTCTGATTAACCATTCCCAGCATACTACCTCCAGGGAAAAGCCCTGGGATTCAAGCAGTCAAGGTGGAAAAATCTGGTTCTTACGGTGAATTCATTTCCAAAGATGATCTCCCTTTGTAAATAGAGTTTCACTGCTGAAGAGCGTTTACAGGAGCATTCCTGTGAAGGCCTGCTCTCTCGGTGGATCTAAAATCAGATTTTCCTACCCAGAATCCAGTCACATTCCCTTTCTTAAGTACCTACCTATAGCCCGTAGGACAGCATGTAAGCTAATAAGTAACCCAGTCCTCGTGGTCAGAGACCTGGCTGTACTCCTGCTGTGTCAACTTTCCCAGTCTTGCTCCCCTGATAAGAGTGGTGAGCAAAGCGACTACTGACTGTTATATAATCTTGGGTAAGTTATTTCACCTCTGAGCTTCACATTCCTCCGCTTAGCCCCTCCTTCTTCCCTGTTATCAAACTCTAAACCTTCCAACTAAAATCAGACTACCTCACTACTCCTGTGGAGAGAGTGCTGAATGTAAAGAAGACAGAGTGAAATTCTTAGATCTTGTTTGCAAAATGGACTCTTGAAATCCAGAGTTTTTCTGAGCAAGAATGTTTATTTGGGAGAATGAAAGACCAAGAGGCTGAAGGACTCATACCTTAAATTTTACATCAGCAACAGCAGAATCAAGAAGATATAATACCAGAGCCAGTTTTCCAAAAGACTGAGCGTGGGGAAAATTATATCAGAGAGAGCATTGGATTGGCTACTGGGGTGGGTCTCTGAGAAGGACTCTTTCCACTCCTCCCCAACCCCTCTACCTAGGTATAGGGAAAGATTGGGGCCCCAGAAAGGTTTGGAAGCTCTGAGACTTCAATTACTCCACACATCATGTGATCAAAACTCCTTGTGCCATAGAGGAAGAAAATAAAACCAAACAGAAGGGACTTTTCCAGTGTCACAAAGCCACTGCAGAACCAAGTTGAGGTTCCAGCCCCAGCCCCACTTCTGTAACTACAAACCAGATACTGAATGTTAGCTCCATCCCTCAAATGCCAGAAATATTTTCTTTTTTTTTTTTTTTTGATGTGCGACCTGGGACCGAACCACCAGGAATATGTTCTGATTAACCATTCCCAGCATACTACCTCCAGGGAAAAGCCCTGGGATTCAAGCAGTCAAGGTGGAAAAATCTGGTTCTTACGGTGAATTCATTTCCAAAGATGATCTCCCTTTGTAAATAGAGTTTCACTGCTGAAGAGCGTTTACAGGAGCATTCCTGTGAAGGCCTGCTCTCTCGGTGGATCTAAAATCAGATTTTCCTACCCAGAATCCAGTCACATTCCCTTTCTTAAGTACCTACCTATAGCCCGTAGGACAGCATGTAAGCTAATAAGTAACCCAGTCCTCGTGGTCAGAGACCTGGCTGTACTCCTGCTGTGTCAACTTTCCCAGTCTTGCTCCCCTGATAAGAGTGGTGAGCAAAGCGACTACTGACTGTTATATAATCTTGGGTAAGTTATTTCACCTCTGAGCTTCACATTCCTCCGCTTAGCCCCTCCTTCTTCCCTGTTATCAAACTCTAAACCTTCCAACTAAAATCAGACTACCTCACTACTCCTGTGGAGAGAGTGCTGAATGTAAAGAAGACAGAGTGAAATTCTTAGATCTTGTTTGCAAAATGGACTCTTGAAATCCAGAGTTTTTCTGAGCAAGAATGTTTATTTGGGAGAATGAAAGACCAAGAGGCTGAAGGACTCATACCTTAAATTTTACATCAGCAACAGCAGAATCAAGAAGATATAATACCAGAGCCAGTTTTCCAAAAGACTGAGCGTGGGGAAAATTATATCAGAGAGAGCATTGGATTGGCTACTGGGGTGGGTCTCTGAGAAGGGACTCTTTCCCACTCCCTCCCCCAACCCCCTCTACCTAGGTATAGGGAAAGATTGGGGCCCCCAGAAAGGTTTGGAAGCTCTGAGAGTGAAGAGAATCTGTGCTTTGATCTGTGAGTAAGGTCTAAAGTCTTCCATGATGAGAAAGTATCGCAGCAGTGAAGTAGAAATGGGTATGCCTAGGCAGGTGGGCCTGGGAGCATCTCAGGGTGGTGAGGAGCACTGAAGTATGTTCTGAGATCCTAAACAGCATGGAAGCTGCTCAAAGAGGGGCTGGATAGGCAGAAAAGGGCTTGTGGGATATAATAGCAGAACCAAATGAACCTACAAGAATCTGGACAGTCCAAGCCAGACAGAGATCATGCACAAACACACACATCTGTGGGCATAGCAGAAATCGAGGATAACAGTTCACAACTGGTAGGGGTCAAGTCTACCTGCCTCACTGAGCACGAGAGGAAGACGGATGATGACCAAGGATCAGACACTCTCCAGCCCCTTCAACTCCCACCCCCTGCCATGATCACATAAGCTCAGAATGTAGTTGTGACCCTGGATAGCAGAAGCGGGACAAAACCCTCAACTGGACTGAGCACACCCCTGAAATGACCGAGTGATCGTACAACCACTTGATTGAAATAACCAGCTTATATTTTTGCTGTCAGATAGGTACTACAGAAAATAATAGAGCTATCAGGTTTCCCTGGTCATTCAGTGGCACTGAATTCACCTACCCGTGCAGGAGGCATGGGTTCGATCCCTGGTCCAGGAAAAAAGCCCGTGCATCACAACGATTGAGCCTGTTCTCTAAAGCCCAGGAGCTGCAACTACTAAGCCCATGAGACACAATTACTGAAGCCAGAAGGGCCTAGTGCCCACGCTCCGCAACGAGAGATGTCACGACAATGAGGAGCCCACACACTGAAACTAGAGAGTAGCCTTCAATGACCCAACTAGAGAAAAGCCAAAGCAGCAATAAAGACCCAGCAAAGACAAAAATAAATTAATTAAATTATATATATAAAAAGAGACCTATAGTTCTGGCACACCCAAATTTTCTGGCTTTAAATTTTCACACAGCCATTGTGCACGGGAATCATGCACGCCTGCTGCTGCCCACTTGCTCCTCACATCCATGCAGTCTGGGCGGGCTATGTGGCTGCCCTTCTCTAGCTTCACTCTCCTTGCCTGTAGGATGGGGCTTACAGTAATACCTGCCTCACAGAATTTCTGTGAAACTTATTTCCGTCACTAGAATGGCTAAGTATGAGTGAGAGTATCAAGTGTTGGCAAGGATATGAAACAGCTGGAACCCTCACATGTCGCTGGTGGGAGTACAAATTGGTATCATTTCATAAAATTGACAACATCTACTGAAACTGAACATGCATTATACCCAGTGGCTCAGTAATCCCAATTCCAGACTAATCCAGGAGGTAAGTCCTCATGTCCATGAAAAAATATGTTTAGGAATGTTTACAGCAACTTTACTCATATGAGGACAAAAACAGAAATAAGAAATCCAGCAACTATAAACTGAAAGAATAAATTGTCATATATTCATACTAAACAGCAATTGACAAAGAAGCTACTGATATAACTATGGATGTGTCTCACATTGTTGAGTAAAACAAGGTAGACACAAGAGCACTTATGAGTCCATTGAAATTAAGGCCAAAAACAGGCAAAAACTAACACAGTGAGAGAAGACTGAATAATAGTTTCATTTGCCAGGAAAGCAGGCACTGATGAGGGAAGCTCTGGGATGCTGACCATTTCCTGTCTTGGTCCAGATGGTAGTTTCACGGGTATATGCACATATAAAAATTCACTGATCTAAAATCATAATTGTGTACTGGATACAAGTCATAATTGAATTTAAAAGGGGAAGGCATGTTTATGAAAATGAATGTTGCATGCTTAGCATGGGTCCAGAGTCAATTCCAGATGGAACTTTGAATCCCTGTAGCCTCTCTCTTAGGGCTTCCCAGATGACTCCAGGGGTAAACAATCTGCCTTCAATGCAGGAGACTCAAGAGACGCAAGTTCAGTCCCTGGGTCAGGAAGATCCCCTGGAGGAGGAAATGGCAATCGACTCCAATATTCTTGCCTGGAAAATTCCATGGACAGAGGAGCCTGGTGAGGTACAATCTATGGGATCACAAAGAGCTGGATATGACTGAGGACACAGCCTCTCCTTCACATGGTTACCCAACCTTCCACAACCCACTCTGCAGGAGTAATGAAAGGCACTGGGGGAGTGTGGCGAAGCCCCTGTACCTTATCTGCCCAGGGTAGAAGAGGCCTTAGACAACATTGCAGAAACAGCTCCTACTAGAATGGCTAAGTAATACCTGCCTCACAGAATTTCTGTGAAACTTATTTCCGTCACTAGAATGGCTAAGTATGAGTGAGAGTATCAAGTGTTGGCAAGGATATGAAACAGCTGGAACCCTCACATGTCGCTGGTGGGAGTACAAATTGGTATCATTTCATAAAATTGACAACATCTACTGAAACTGAACATGCATTATACCCAGTGGCTCAGTAATCCCAATTCCAGACTAATCCAGGAGGTAAGTCCTCATGTCCATGAAAAAATATGTTTAGGAATGTTTACAGCAACTTTACTCATATGAGGACAAAAACAGAAATAAGAAATCCAGCAACTATAAACTGAAAGAATAAATTGTCATATATTCATACTAAACAGCAATTGACAAAGAAGCTACTGATATAACTATGGATGTGTCTCACATTGTTGAGTAAAACAAGGTAGACACAAGAGCACTTATGAGTCCATTGAAATTAAGGCCAAAAACAGGCAAAAACTAACACAGTGAGAGAAGACTGAATAATAGTTTCATTTGCCAGGAAAGCAGGCACTGATGAGGGAAGCTCTGGGATGCTGACCATTTCCTGTCTTGGTCCAGATGGTAGTTTCACGGGTATATGCACATATAAAAATTCACTGATCTAAAATCATAATTGTGTACTGGATACAAGTCATAATTGAATTTAAAAGGGGAAGGCATGTTTATGAAAATGAATGTTGCATGCTTAGCATGGGTCCAGAGTCAATTCCAGATGGAACTTTGAATCCCTGTAGCCTCTCTTAGGGCTTCCCAGATGACTCCAGGGGTAAACAATCTGCCTTCAATGCAGGAGACTCAAGAGACGCAAGTTCAGTCCCTGGGTCAGGAAGATCCCCTGGAGGAGGAAATGGCAATCGACTCCAATATTCTTGCCTGGAAAATTCCATGGACAGAGGAGCCTGGTGAGGTACAATCTATGGGATCACAAAGAGCTGGATATGACTGAGGACACAGCCTCTCCTTCACATGGTTACCCAACCTTCCACAACCCACTCTGCAGGAGTAATGAAAGGCACTGGGGGAGTGTGGCGAAGCCCCTGTACCTTATCTGCCCAGGGTAGAAGAGGCCTTAGACAACATTGCAGAAACAGCCACTGGTCAGCTCCCTTGGTTCTATCACTGCCAGCCAGTGCACTGGGCATCCCATGGAGGGCTATGGACCCACCTTCTTTTTTTTTTTTTTAAAGATTTATTTATTTTATTTATTTTGGGCGGGGGTCGGGTTGGGGAGGGAGGGGAGCCAGCAGGCCACTTCTGTTGGTCTTTCATTTCTCTATTTTCATCCGTCTTTGTTCTTTGGCTCCTGTGGGCCTCCCATTGCGGTGGCGTCTGTCGTTGCAGAGCACTGGCTCTGGGCGCATGAGCTCCAGAGCTCCGGCTCAGTGATTGGACACATCAGTCCAGCCGCTCCGCGGCACGTGGGATCTTCCCAGGCCAGGGATGGAACTGGCGCCCCTTGCACTGCAAGGTGGTGTCCTTACCCACTGGACCACCAGGGGAAGCCCTGGACCCACCTTCTGAAAGCTGCTATGGAAGCTCCTGGCAAAAGGAGCATCCAACCTAAATGGCACAGGAGAAAACGTCCTGGTCCAGCACCATCAGAGAGCTGTGGGCCCAGGCTAGACCAGAGGGTTGTCAAGCCAGAGTGGGCCTGCCCATGAGACTGAGATGCGTTATGAAACCTAACCCAGCAACATAGCAGACAAGTGGGCAGGTGAGATTTGAACCAGGTCTGATGACTCACTGCAGAAGAATTAAGGCTTCCCAGAACAAGATAGCTGTTTCTGTTTTACTGCCTCCCCCAAAGGGAAAGTCTATGGCAACATGTGGATGCCCCTGGGCTCAGAGTGGGCAGGCTGGACCCCACAAAGGCAGGGACAAGCATAAGATTGTCCTACAGGCTGGTCTCGGCCAGTCCCCAAGAACTATCACACTGACTGGTCTGTCAGCAGACAGTGCACTAGGGCCAATGGCTGTCCGGTAGAAGAGGCCTGTGAGGTACAATCTATGGGATCACAAAGAGCTGGATATGACTGAGGACACAGCCTCTCCTTCACATGGTTACCCAACCTTCCACAACCCACTCTGCAGGAGTAATGAAAGGCACTGGGGGAGTGTGGCGAAGCCCCTGTACCTTATCTGCCCAGGGTAGAAGAGGCCTTAGACAACATTGCAGAAACAGCCACTGGTCAGCTCCCTTGGTTCTATCACTGCCAGCCAGTGCACTGGGCATCCCATGGAGGGCTATGGACCCACCTTCTTTTTTTTTTTTTTAAAGATTTATTTATTTTATTTATTTTGGGCGGGGGTCGGGTTGGGGAGGGAGGGGAGCCAGCAGGCCACTTCTGTTGGTCTTTCATTTCTCTATTTTCATCCGTCTTTGTTCTTTGGCTCCTGTGGGCCTCCCATTGCGGTGGCGTCTGTCGTTGCAGAGCACTGGCTCTGGGCGCATGAGCTCCAGAGCTCCGGCTCAGTGATTGGACACATCAGTCCAGCCGCTCCGCGGCACGTGGGATCTTCCCAGGCCAGGGATGGAACTGGCGCCCCTTGCACTGCAAGGTGGTGTCCTTACCCACTGGACCACCAGGGGAAGCCCTGGACCCACCTTCTGAAAGCTGCTATGGAAGCTCCTGGCAAAAGGAGCATCCAACCTAAATGGCACAGGAGAAAACGTCCTGGTCCAGCACCATCAGAGAGCTGTGGGCCCAGGCTAGACCAGAGGGTTGTCAAGCCAGAGTGGGCCTGCCCATGAGACTGAGATGCGTTATGAAACCTAACCCAGCAACATAGCAGACAAGTGGGCAGGTGAGATTTGAACCAGGTCTGATGACTCACTGCAGAAGAATTAAGGCTTCCCAGAACAAGATAGCTGTTTCTGTTTTACTGCCTCCCCCAAAGGGAAAGTCTATGGCAACATGTGGATGCCCCTGGGCTCAGAGTGGGCAGGCTGGACCCCACAAAGGCAGGGACAAGCATAAGATTGTCCTACAGGCTGGTCTCGGCCAGTCCCCAAGAACTATCACACTGACTGGTCTGTCAGCAGACAGTGCACTAGGGCCAATGGCTGTCCAAGGAGAGCATCTTTACTGGGCCTTCCCCTCCCAGTTCTACCCTCTTTGCTCTGTCCTCCTCTCCCAGACCAAGAATCCTGTCCAGATCCTTGGTCTGACCTCTAGAGAATGAATGCTGGGGCAGTTTTTTCACACACACTGTTGTTCCAGCCCTGTGGGCTACAGCATCATTCTGTGAAATTCACACACAGCAAAGTCCTGGCAGCAGAAGGCAGGTAGGCTCAGTCAGGGGCAGGGGAGTGCAGTGCATTAGAGGCTCTTTTGCAGTTGAAAAAACCAAGACAGGCATGAGCTAGAATCTCCAGCTAGGGCTGGCCACTGTTTGCTCCTGTGGGGGCTCAAGACCCCAGTGCCAACATGGAACCTGGAGGCAGCTCATGGGGGCAGAGACAGCCAGACAGAGCAACGTGTCTGAAAGGCATGCAGCCAAGACTGCTAGCTATCTGACTGTGGAGCTCCAGCCCAGGTAATGAGATGCTGAGCATTCTGGGAGCCAAACTCAGGGAGACCTCAGTGAGGTGAAGGCAGGTGTGGTGTGATTATGTCCTACAGGGCAGGTGTCAGTTTGTGAACACGCAGGCAGGAAAGTCAGCCTGCCCAGGGGCCAGTGAATGACAAGGATTTCCCCAGGAGAATCTCGTGTCGGTCAGTGATCCACTATCAGACCCACTGCCAGTGAATGGACTGCATCAGTCAGTTCTTCAATGAGTACTTATCTAGTACCCTTCTGGCTTCCCTTTTACCCCATCATGTCAGATGCAGAAGTAACAAGAAAGAAAAAGGGCTTTTGGAGATTTTACATCATTCCTTTAGATGTGACACGGACAAATAAGGAATTAAGCAGGTAAGGGCTGTGAAGAAAATAAGATGTGAAGTAGGGGAGAGAGGGCAGTGATACATTTAAGCGGAATCTTGCTGAAGAAAGTATCAGCCATGGAAAGAAGTGGGAGAAGTGTTCAAGTAGAGAGCATGCAAAGGTGCTAAGGTAAATTTGGTAGATTCCAGGAACAAAGCCAGCATCATTACAGCTTAATGAATGGAGGGAAGAGTGCAAAGAGATGTGGCCAGGAAAGCAAAGAAGGTCCAAATTGTGAAGAGTGTTTTCGGGAGGACATCGTAAGGAAGTTGGATCTTCTTCTATTTTAGTAACCTCGGGGGATGGAGGTGGCATGATGCGATCTACAGTTTACAAAGCTCACTCTAGCGACTGTACAGATTATAGTGGGGGAAGAAGGGAAGTAGTAAGACCTTTTAGGAGGCTTGAACTAGGGTAGGGGCAGTGGGGTTGAGGAGGAAGATTTGCCAACACAGCTAATGTGAGAGAGAACTGTGTGAATTGTGGTCCTATTTATGGAGGCAAGAGAACACGAGGAGTCCGTGTGGGAGGAGATTAGGAATTCAGTTTGAGATGAGTGTTGGAGGTTTGAGTCATGTCTAGGAGGCAACTGAGATGTAACTTTGGAGCTCAGGGGGGAAACTGGGTTAAGAATACAAATTTCGGGCTCTTCAGCATATAGATGAGACTAGATGAGAGCACTTAAGTAGAGGAGAAACAGAGATGCAGCCATTTAGTCATTCTAACATTCAGAGCACAGGAAATAGTAAACGGAGGGAAGAGGCAAAAAGACAGGAGGAAAATATGTAGATCACTGGATCTGCCCAACATTAGTAATGCTAGAATAAATTGTTTCCAGGAAACTGTTTTGATCAATTGCTTCAAATGCTAGAAGCTAGAATTTAATATTCAAAAGAATATCTACTATTCCTGGCAGCATGAAAATCTTAATAAAGCCAATGATCTGTGTGTTGAGACAAGAAGGTAATATAAAAAGGATAACACTTCTTTCGAGAATTCTGCTAAGAGGAGCATAGAAAAAGGAGATACTTACGGGGGCTAGGAGGTCAAAAGGAGTTTGTTTTTCGGATTGAAGGTACTGGGCCATGTTTGTTAATGATGCTGAAAAGAATCCAATTGAGGACTAACATTAGAGATAGAGAAGTTGATGGATGTGGTGGTAGGAGGAAGAAGAGAGACCTTGTCTGATTGTATTCTGTTCAAGTAGAGAGCATGCAAAGGTGCTAAGGTAAATTTGGTAGATTCCAGGAACAAAGCCAGCATCATTACAGCTTAATGAATGGAGGGAAGAGTGCAAAGAGATGTGGCCAGGAAAGCAAAGAAGGTCCAAATTGTGAAGAGTGTTTTCGGGAGGACATCGTAAGGAAGTTGGATCTTCTTCTATTTTAGTAACCTCGGGGGATGGAGGTGGCATGATGCGATCTACAGTTTACAAAGCTCACTCTAGCGACTGTACAGATTATAGTGGGGGAAGAAGGGAAGTAGTAAGACCTTTTAGGAGGCTTGAACTAGGGTAGGGGCAGTGGGGTTGAGGAGGAAGATTTGCCAACACAGCTAATGTGAGAGAGAACTGTGTGAATTGTGGTCCTATTTATGGAGGCAAGAGAACACGAGGAGTCCGTGTGGGAGGAGATTAGGAATTCAGTTTGAGATGAGTGTTGGAGGTTTGAGTCATGTCTAGGAGGCAACTGAGATGTAACTTTGGAGCTCAGGGGAGAAACTGGGTTAAGAATACAAATTTCGGGCTCTTCAGCATATAGATGAGACTAGATGAGAGCACTTAAGTAGAGGAGAAACAGAGATGCAGCCATTTAGTCATTCTAACATTCAGAGCACAGGAAATAGTAAACGGAGGGAAGAGGCAAAAAGACAGGAGGAAAATATGTAGATCACTGGATCTGCCCAACATTAGTAATGCTAGAATAAATTGTTTCCAGGAAACTGTTTTGATCAATTGCTTCAAATGCTAGAAGCTAGAATTTAATATTCAAAAGAATATCTACTATTCCTGGCAGCATGAAAATCTTAATAAAGCCAATGATCTGTGTGTTGAGACAAGAAGGTAATATAAAAAGGATAACACTTCTTTCGAGAATTCTGCTAAGAGGAGCATAGAAAAAGGAGATACTTACGGGGGCTAGGAGGTCAAAAGGAGTTTGTTTTTCGGATTGAAGGTACTGGGCCATGTTTGTTAATGATGCTGAAAAGAATCCAATTGAGGACTAACATTAGAGATAGAGAAGTTGATGGATGTGGTGGTAGGAGGAAGAAGAGAGACCTTGTCTGATTGTATTCTGAAGAGTTAATAGGCAAGGTCATCAGAGTTCTGCAGTTGTTCAGTCCTTCAGTTGTGTCCACCTCCTTACAACCCCATGGACTGCAGCACGCCAGGCTTCCCTGTCCTTCACAATCTCCCGGAGTTTGCTCAAACTCAGGTCCATGGAGTCCATGATGCCATCCAACCATCTCATTCTCTGTTGCCCCCTTCTCCTCCTGTCCTCAATCTTTCCCAGTATCAGGGTCTTTTCCAATGAGTCAGCTCTTTGCATCCCGTGGCCAAAGTATTGGAGCTTCAGTTTCAGCATCATTCCTCCCAGAGTATTCAGGGTTTATTTCCTTTAGGACTGACTGGTTTGATCTTGCAGACCAAGGGATTCTCAAGAGTCTTCTCCAGCACCACAGTTCGAAAGCATCAATTTTTCAGTGCTCAGTCTTATGATCCAACTCTCACATCCATATATGACCACGGGAAAAACCATAACTTTGACTATATGGACTTTTGTTGGACTCTGCTTTTGAATATGCTGCCTACGTTTTTTTTTTTTTTTTTTTTTAATTTTATTTATCTTTTGGGGGGTGGGGTGGGGAGGGAGGGGGATGGGCGGGCCACTTATATTGGTCTTTCATTTCTCTGTTTTCATCCGTCTTTGTTCTTTGGCTCCCTTGGGCCTCCCATCGCGGTGGCCTCTGTTGTTGTAGAGCACCGGCCCAGGGCGCACGCGCGCCAGAGCTCCGGCTTGGTATTTGGACACATTGGCCCAGCCACTCCGCAGCACATGGGATCTTCCCAGGCCAGGGATCAAACTGGCGCCCCTTGCACTGCAAGGCAGTGTCCTTACCCACTGGACCACCAGGGGAAGCCCAATGCTGCCTACGTTTGTCATAGCTTTTCTTCCAAGGAGCAAGCGTCTTTTAATTTCATGGATGCAGTCACCAACTACAGCTACTTTGGAGTCTAAGAAAATTAAGTCTGTCATTGTTCCCATTTTCCCCCATCTATCTACCATGAAGTGATGGGACCAGATGCCATGATCTTCGCTTTTTGAAAGTTGAGTTTTAGGCCAGCTTTTCCACGCTCCTTTCACCTTCATCAAGAGGCTCTTTGCTTTCTGCCATAAAGGTGGTCTCATCTGCATATCCAGGGTTTTCGCTATTTCTCCCAGCAATCTTGACTCCAGGTTGTGCTTCACCTACCCTGGCATTTCACATGATATACTCTGCATATAAATAAACGGGGTAACAATATATGGTCTTGATATACTTCTTTCCCAATTTTGAACCAGTCCATGTTCCATGTTCGGTTCCAACTGTTGCTTCTTGACCTGTATACAGGTTTCTCAGGAGGCAGGTAAGATGATCTGGTATTCCCATCTTTTTAAGAATTTTCCAGAGTTTGCTGTGGTCCACACAGTCAAAGGCTTTAGTCTGAAGGGGAGGTGCTGGCAATCTGAAGGAGTCAGTCCTTCTGATGGCTGAGAAGTCTCAGGAAGTGAAGGGGCTTGTCTTATGGTAACTCTGGTCCCTGTGACACTTGTATGAATCCCTACAGTATAGTTTTGTCAATTTCTCTAGCCATGTCCTGCTGTTCAGGTGCAGTCCCAGAAAATCTGGTCAGAAAACCCCAGGCTAGATGACAACAGGTTCCTATTCAGCAGCTTCACCCTTGCTGTCCCCAACCTGTCCCAGCAGGCGAAGACAGAAATCTCTGGGGATGTTACTGCTGCCCAATACTTGGCTCTCTGTGCACAGAAATACTGAGACACAGTTAAGAAGGAAAGAGTGGTTTTATTTCTCTGCCAGGCAAAAGGGGAACACAGTAGGTTAGCACCTCAGGGAACTGTGCAATAGGCAGGGGTATGTGATAAGGGTCAAGGTAGTATCAGTCTATTCCTTTCTTCACAAAATTTCAAAAGGGTGAGTGGGGTTTCTGACAAAGTTAGGGTGTATGCAGGGTTTTAGGTGGTTGGGTCTCCTAATCTTAATGAGTTTCTCTAGTCCCTTTAATCTTGCCTCAGGTGGTTTAGTGGTTGCTCCCCTGATTAACAACTGTTTTTGTTTTTGCTTTTTAAATATTTTTGGGGGGGTGTGGGCGGGCCACTTCTATTGGTCTTTCATTCATCTTATTTTCATCCGTCTTTGTTCTTTGGCACATGTGGGCCTCCCAGCGTGGTGGCCTCTGTCATCGCAGAGCACCAGCTCTGGGCGTATGAGCTCCAAAGCTCCGACTCCGTAATTGGACACATTGGTCCAGCCACTCCGCGGCACGTGGGATCTTCCCACGCCAGGGATGGAACTGGTGCCCCTTGCACTGCCAGGCGGTGGGAAGCCCCTTATTAGCAACTGTTGAATCTGCTCTCGGGAACTCAGGGAAGGTCTTGGAGGCTGGCCTGTTAAGAAAAGAGGGACAAGAGGTCCTTTCCCACCTGGAGGCCCCCAGGGCCTGCTCTGCATCATTATCAGGTCATGGTCAGTGCCGCTCTACAAACTGATTCACTTTTCTCTTTCAAAGTAAATGTCATCTCGGACTTCCAAGATGGTCCAGTGGTTAAGAATCCGCCTGCCAAGGCAGGAGACAGGAGCTTGATCCCTGGTCCGGAAGATCCCACGTGCCCTGGGGCAGCCAAGCCCATGCACCCCAACTGAGCCTGCATTCTCGAGCACTTGAGTCCCAACTTCAGGGCCTACACACTGCCACTACAGAAGCCCACACACCCTAGAGGCCTCAAAAGCCATGGCAAGAAGCCTGCTACAATTAAAGAGAAAGCTTGCACACAGCAACTTAGACCCAGCACAGCCATAAATAAGAATAAAATAAGTGTCACGGTGAGAAGGATATCTCTTTCCAGCCTTCAGGTCTCAGCTCAAAGTCACATCCTTATTCCTAGCCCAATCAGTGCAGTTTAATGTAATAAAAAATTATCTACATCTCAGCAGTCATGTATGGATGTGAGAGTTGGACCATAAAGAAGGCTGAGTGCTGAAGAATTGATGCCTTTCAACTATGGTGTTGGAGAAGTCTTGAAAGTCCCTTGGACTGCAAGGAGATCAAACCAGTCAATCCTAAAGGAATCAACCCTGAAAAAAACATTAAAAGCCACTACATCAAAATATCTTAATGCTTTGTGTGGAAAAACATTTCTAATTCATATATTTTGAGTCATACATTGTGCAACCTGCACAAAAATACATGCAGACTCTGGCTAAAAAGGCACCTCTTTTCACCCTCTGGCCCACCACCTGCTTCATTCCTGTCCATAGCACACTTCTTACCCACCTTTTGTAGCTCTCATTGAAATGGAAGCTTCACAGGGCAGACACCTGGTGTTGTACACCGCTATTATCTATTCTTGGTGCCTAATAACACCAGGTGCCGAACAGGTAGCTCAGTAAGTAGTTGCTGAATGAGTGTTTAGATCTCTTTCCTTCTATTTGTCCTTTCAAAAGTTGTTATATTTTGAAAGGCTCCTGGCTAACACCAGAGAAGTATCTAACAAAGAAACTTCAAAGTTGCAGTAATCCAGGGCAACACACCCAGGACTGGGGCCAACCTCACTGTACTCTTCCATTTCTTCCACCATAGACTTCTTGTGAGGAAAGGACACAGCCTTGTGCTGCAGTGACATCACAATGCTCCCAAGCACCCCCAGGCATCCTGTTATGTGTCTGTGATATAACAGCTGCATCAGCCACAAACTGCACTCTATAAAACCACTGAGTTCAGCGAGTGCTTGGCACTGCTTACTTACCCCATGGACATTCCTCAAACCCTATGGCAACATC
The DNA here is from genome assembly GCA_022376925.1 of Tragulus kanchil. Classification (NCBI taxonomy): domain Eukaryota; kingdom Metazoa; phylum Chordata; class Mammalia; order Artiodactyla; family Tragulidae; genus Tragulus; species Tragulus kanchil. The sequence goes on along the minus strand of JAIOJX010000029.1, from coordinate 44,999,888 downwards.
TCGTTTAGTTCCCCATTGCTATGCTCCCCCAGGTGGCAGCAGCCCCTTACTACACTCTGAAGGAGAGAACTAAGTCCTCTTGCTAGAGTTACATACCTTAATTTCACTAACACATGTATTCTTGCTTTCTCCCTTTCCTGCTATTCTTCTTGTTGATTTATTCCTATCTCTGATCTTCCCCTTAGACAAATATCTCGGTCCTTTGTTTCAAGACTTGGAGAGCCTTAAAGTCCTCTTATAAACAGGAGCATCAGTAAAGCACAGGCTTGGAATGTTGGGAGTCAGCAAGCCCTAGCATCACAGGCGTTTAAATGTAGGCTCGTTCCTGCTGACCAGTCTAAGCAACAGGATTCAGGACTCAGGTGTGAACGGATTCATCCAGCTACCTACCACCTCCTCTCCAGAAACCCAGATGAGGGCCAAAGCAGAACCTCGATTCTCCCAAGTTGCTAACAGTGGGAGAGATTTTATGTACCTGTAAGAGGTAGGCCAGAACCCCGTACCAGGGTGATGAACTGTTCCAGTTCTTGAACTGAAAGCTCTGTGTCCTGGGAAAGTGGCAAACAGAGACGACTGGTGACCCTGTGTTGGAACCATGCACAAGTACGACCACACTCAACACCTTGTGAATTAATTAAGTTCTGCCTCCCTGTTGAAAAACTTAGCTACTTCAAAGGTCAAGCATACATTCACCAACTCACTACTGTTACTTGGGAAATTACTAAAAGCTCATGTGGTTGGCACAATATCCAAGGTGCTAAAGCCTGGATGCCGTGCTAACCAAAGCAATGTACACAAGTGTCTCCTACCATTTATTTGAAAAGGGCCAGGAGTACCAACACACAGTAACTATGCGCTGACAATTGTAAAATGAGCCCAAGTTGCTCTCAGGGAGGCAATTTACTCCTCATGACTATCATGTGGGATACAGCATGACCACCATACAAAAAAGCAAGTGCTGGTATGTATGATTGGGAAAATATCCACAAATTAAAAGAACCTCAAAGGAGTAAGGTGGGGGAGACATTTGTATACATCACCATAAAAAGAAAACAGAGCATCCACTCAAGTAAGAGGTGGGCAGCATTTGTGGAGTCAAGTTCCCCCTATCATAATCTGTGGATAGCTAACCACACCAGGAGACCAGACAAAAAAATACTTTGGTCTCAGCTTCTGGTTCCTCTCAAAGATGACAAGATACTGGCCTTCAGAAGGGTGGAAGGTTTTTTAAATGACAAAAAGCTAGCAGAAGGTTCCATTTACTCTCCTTGTTAAAGCCTAAACTGACTAGTTTCCAACAGTCCTGTACAAAATACTTGAGGTTTAATTCAACAGTCTAGAATACCAGGGCCATCTCTCAGCTATAAGAATATTCAAACATCAGTTTGGGCTAACAGGGAGAAAAGGAAATTATTCAACCTAGATCCAACAGGATGGGATGGGTACGGGTGTGGTGAACAGGTAGAACACAGAGGAGGGTCCGAGCAGTGAGAATGTCCAAACGGTGGATCCAAAATCACTGCGGACAGTGACTGCTGCCACGAAATTAACATTTCTTGAGAACGGATTCATCCAGCTACCTACCACCTCCTCTCAGAAACCCCAAAACCCAGATGAGGGCCAAAGCAGAACCTCGATTCTCCCAAGTTGCTAACAGTGGGAGAGATTTTATGTACCTGTAAGAGGTAGGCCAGAACCCCGTACCAGGGTGATGAACTGTTCCAGTTCTTGAACTGAAAGCTCTGTGTCCTGGGAAAGTGGCAAACAGAGACGACTGGTGACCCTGTGTTGGAACCATGCACAAGTACGACCACACTCAACACCTTGTGAATTAATTAAGTTCTGCCTCCCTGTTGAAAAACTTAGCTACTTCAAAGGTCAAGCATACATTCACCAACTCACTACTGTTACTTGGGAAATTACTAAAAGCTCATGTGGTTGGCACAATATCCAAGGTGCTAAAGCCTGGATGCCGTGCTAACCAAAGCAATGTACACAAGTGTCTCCTACCATTTATTTGAAAAGGGCCAGGAGTACCAACACACAGTAACTATGCGCTGACAATTGTAAAATGAGCCCAAGTTGCTCTCAGGGAGGCAATTTACTCCTCATGACTATCATGTGGGATACAGCATGACCACCATACAAAAAAGCAAGTGCTGGTATGTATGATTGGGAAAATATCCACAAATTAAAAGAACCTCAAAGGAGTAAGGTGGGGGAGACATTTGTATACATCACCATAAAAAGAAAACAGAGCATCCACTCAAGTAAGAGGTGGGCAGCATTTGTGGAGTCAAGTTCCCCCTATCATAATCTGTGGATAGCTAACCACACCAGGAGACCAGACAAAAAAATACTTTGGTCTCAGCTTCTGGTTCCTCTCAAAGATGACAAGATACTGGCCTTCAGAAGGGTGGAAGGTTTTTAAGTGACAAAAAGCTAGCAGAAGGTTCCATTTACTCTCCTTGTTAAAGCCTAAACTGACTAGTTTCCAACAGTCCTGTACAAAATACTTGAGGTTTAATTCAACAGTCTAGAATACCAGGGCCATCTCTCAGCTATAAGAATATTCAAACATCAGTTTGGGCTAACAGGGAGAAAAGGAAATTATTCAACTTAGATCCAACAGGATGGGATGGGGTACGGGTGTGGTGAACAGGTAGAACACAGAGGAGGGTCCGAGCAGTGAGAACACTGTATACCAAACGGTGGATCCAAAATCACTGCGGACAGTGACTGCTGCCACGAAATTAACAGACGCTTGCTCCTTGGATAGAAAGCTTTGACAAACCTAGACGGCATACTAAATAGCAGAGACGTAGCTTTGCCAACAAAGGTCTATATAGTCAAAGCTATGGTTTTTCCAGTAGTCATGTATGGATGAGAGAACGGGACCATAAAGAAGGCTGAGTGCTGAAGAAATGATGCTTTCAAATTGTGGTGCTGTCTACAGTTACCTTGTTTTTGACAAAGCAGGCAAGAACATATAATGGGGCAAAAATAGTCTCTTCAGTAAGTGCTGCTGGGAAAACTGGACAGCCACATGTAGAAGAATGAAAGTAGAACACTTCCTAACACCATACACAAAGATAAACTTAAAATGTATTAAAGACCTGAACGTAAGATCAGAAACTCTTAGAGGAAAACATGGGCAAAGCACTTGATGACATAAACCACAGTAAGATCCTCCAAGACCCACCTCCTAGAGTAGTGAAAATAAAAACAAAAATAAACAAGTGGGACCTAATTAAACTTAGAAGTTTTTGCATAGCAAAGTAAAGTATAAACAGAGTGAAAAGACAACCATCACAACGAGAAAAAATAATACGAAGTGAAACAACCAACAAAGGATTAATTTCAAAAATATATAAGCAGGGGCTTCCTTGGTAGTTCAGTGGTTAAGAGTTGTCTGCCGATGCAGGAGACTTGGGGTTTGATCCCTGATATGGGAGGATCCCATGTGCTGTGGGGCAACTAAGCCCGTGAGTCACAACTATTGAGCCTGTGCTGTAGAACCTCGGAGCTTCAACTATTGAAGCCCATGTGCCCTAGTTTCCAACAGTCCTGTACAAAATACTTGAGGTTTAATTCAACAGTCTAGAATACCAGGGCCATCTCTCAGCTATAAGAATATTCAAACATCAGTTTGGGCTAACAGGGAGAAAAGGAAATTATTCAACTTAGATCCAACAGGATGGGATGGGGTACGGGTGTGGTGAACAGGTAGAACACAGAGGAGGGTCCGAGCAGTGAGAACACTGTATACCAAACGGTGGATCCAAAATCACTGCGGACAGTGACTGCTGCCACGAAATTAACAGACGCTTGCTCCTTGGATAGAAAGCTTTGACAAACCTAGACGGCATACTAAATAGCAGAGACGTAGCTTTGCCAACAAAGGTCTATATAGTCAAAGCTATGGTTTTTCCAGTAGTCATGTATGGATGAGAGAACGGGACCATAAAGAAGGCTGAGTGCTGAAGAAATGATGCTTTCAAATTGTGGTGCTGTCTACAGTTACCTTGTTTTTGACAAAGCAGGCAAGAACATATAATGGGGCAAAAATAGTCTCTTCAGTAAGTGCTGCTGGGAAAACTGGACAGCCACATGTAGAAGAATGAAAGTAGAACACTTCCTAACACCATACACAAAGATAAACTTAAAATGTATTAAAGACCTGAACGTAAGATCAGAAACTCTTAGAGGAAAACATGGGCAAAGCACTTGATGACATAAACCACAGTAAGATCCTCCAAGACCCACCTCCTAGAGTAGTGAAAATAAAAACAAAAATAAACAAGTGGGACCTAATTAAACTTAGAAGTTTTTGCATAGCAAAGTAAAGTATAAACAGAGTGAAAAGACAACCATCACAACGAGAAAAAATAATACGAAGTGAAACAACCAACAAAGGATTAATTTCAAAAATATATAAGCAGGGGCTTCCTTGGTAGTTCAGTGGTTAAGAGTTCGTCTGCCGATGCAGGAGACTTGGGGTTTGATCCCTGATCTGGGAGGATCCCATGTGCTGTGGGGCAACTAAGCCCGTGAGTCACAACTATTGAGCCTGTGCTGTAGAACCTCGGAGCTTCAACTATTGAAGCCCATGTGCCCTAGATCCCGAGTTCCACAGGTCACCGCAACAAGAAGTCTGCTTACCTCAACTAGAGTCACCCCCATTCCCCACAACTAGAGAAGAGCCTGTGGCAGCAGTGAAAACCCAGAATAGCCAAAAATCATTTTTTAAAAATACAAGCATCTCATATAAATCAATACCAGCAAAACAACCAAACTGATCAAAAGTGGGCAAGACATAAACAGACATCTCTCCAAAGGAGACATATAGATGCCTAATAAACACATGAAATGATGCTCAACATTGTTCATTGTTCGAGAAATGCAAATCAGAACTACAATGAGGTATCACCTCACGCCAGTCAGAATGGCCATCATGAGAAAAAATCTACGAAGCATAAATACTAGGTAGGTTATAGAGAAAAGGGAACCCTCTTGAACTGTTGGTGGGAATGTAAATTGATACAGCCACTATGGAAGACAGTATGGAGATTTCTTTAAAAACTAGGAATAAAACCACCATATGGGGGCTTTCTTCGCGGTCCAGTGGGTAAAAAGTCCGCCTTGCAGTGCAAGGGGCACTGGGAAGATACCATGTGCCACAGAACAGCTGTCGACCGGTGTGTCCAATTACAAGCCAGTGCTCTGGAATGCATGCACCCAGAGCCAGTGCGCTGCAATGAGAAAGGCCACCGGCAATGGGAGACCCACACAGGCCAAAGAATCAAGATGGATGAAAAATTAATGATGACTTAAAGGCAAAAAACCCCCCAAAACACCCACCATATGACACAGCAATCCCACTACTAAGCATATACCCTGAGGAAGCCAAAACTGAAAAAGACAGTGCACCTCAATGTTCACTGCAACACTATATACAATAGCTAGGACATGGAAGCAACCTAGATGCCCAAAGACAGATGAATGGATAAAGAAGCTGTAGTACAGGGCTTCTCTGGTGGTCCAGTGGGTAAGGACACCGCATTGCAGTGCAAGGGGTGCCGGTTCGATTCCTGGCTTGGGAAGATCCCACGTGCCGTGGAGCGGCTGGACCCATGTGTCCAATTACCAAGCTGGAGCTCTGGAGCTCATGTGCCCAGAGCTGGTGCTCTGCGACGACAGAGGCCACTGCGATGGGAGGCCCATATGTGCCAAAGAACAAAGATGGATGAAAACAGATAAATGAAAAACCAATAGAAGTGGCCCGCCCGCTCCTCTCCCTCCCCAGCCCAACCCCCACCCAAAAATAAATAAATAAATTAAAAAAAAAAAAAGGAGCTGTAGTACAACACACACAATGGAATACTACTCACTCATGAAAGAAACACATTTGAGTCAGTTCTAATGAGATGGATGAACCTACAACCAAAATGAAACGAACCTTCATACAGAATAAAGTAAGTCAGAAAAACAAAGATTGTATATTAACCAAACTATATATAGAATACAGAAAGATGATACTGATGAAGCTATTTGCAAAGCAGCAATGGAGACACAGACAGAGAACACATTTATGGACACAGCTGAAGACGGATGAAAGAGAGGGTGGGATGCATGGATAGAGGATCATGGAAACATATATAACCACATGCAAAATAGATAGCCAAAGGGAATTCATTGTATCACTCAGGGAATTCAAACCAGGGTTCAGCCTAGACGGGTGGGATTGGGAAGGAGGTAGGAGGGATCTTCAGTTGGGAGGGGACATATGTATACCTATGACTGATTCATGTGGATGCTTGGTAGAAACCAACACAGTGCTGCTGATTAGTCACTTCAGTTGAGTCTGACTCTGTGATCTCATGGACTGCAGTCCACCAGGCTTCTCCATCCATGGGATTCTCCAGGCTATACTGCAGTGCATTGCCATGCCCTCTTCCAGGAGGAATCTTCCCAACCCGGAGATGGAAGCCCAGTCTCCTGCATGGCAGGCAGATTCCTCACCACTGAGCCATCAGGGAAGCTATAGATAAATAGGTAAGATAAGATACAGATATATGTATGTATTTGAAACCCCATGGAATGTAGCACACAGGCTTCTCCATCCATGGAATTTCCCAGGCAAGAATACTAAAAGTAGGTTGCCATTTCCTTCTCCAAACACAATACTGTAAAGCAATTATCCTGTTATTAAAAATAAACTTTAAAAATATGCTGGAGAAGACTGAGTGTCCTTGGGACAGCAAGGAGGTCAAATACATCAACCCTGAATATTCATTGGAAGGACTGATGCTGAAGCTCCAATATTTTGTCTACCTGATATGAAGAGGTGATTCACTTCAAAAGATCCTGATGCTGGGAAAGACTGAAGACAGGAGAAGGGGACAACAGAAGATGATATGGTTGGATGGCATCACCAACTCAACGGACATGAGTTTGAGCAAACTCAGGAGCTGTAGTACAACACACACAATGGAATACTACTCACTCATGAAAGAAACACATTTGAGTCAGTTCTAATGAGATGGATGAACCTACAACCAAAATGAAACGAACCTTCATACAGAATAAAGTAAGTCAGAAAAACAAAGATTGTATATTAACCAAACTATATATAGAATACAGAAAGATGATACTGATGAAGCTATTTGCAAAGCAGCAATGGAGACACAGACAGAGAACACATTTATGGACACAGCTGAAGACGGATGAAAGAGAGGGTGGGATGCATGGATAGAGGATCATGGAAACATATATAACCACATGCAAAATAGATAGCCAAAGGGAATTCATTGTATCACTCAGGGAATTCAAACCAGGGTTCAGCCTAGACGGGTGGGATTGGGAAGGAGGTAGGAGGGATCTTCAGTTGGGAGGGGACATATGTATACCTATGACTGATTCATGTGGATGCTTGGTAGAAACCAACACAGTGCTGCTGATTAGTCACTTCAGTTGAGTCTGACTCTGTGATCTCATGGACTGCAGTCCACCAGGCTTCTCCATCCATGGGATTCTCCAGGCTATACTGCAGTGCATTGCCATGCCCTCTTCCAGGAGGAATCTTCCCAACCCGGAGATGGAAGCCCAGTCTCCTGCATGGCAGGCAGATTCCTCACCACTGAGCCATCAGGGAAGCTATAGATAAATAGGTAAGATAAGATACAGATATATGTATGTATTTGAAACCCCATGGAATGTAGCACACAGGCTTCTCCATCCATGGAATTTCCCAGGCAAGAATACTAAAAGTAGGTTGCCATTTCCTTCTCCAAACACAATACTGTAAAGCAATTATCCTGTTATTAAAAATAAACTTTAAAAATATGCTGGAGAAGACTGAGTGTCCTTGGGACAGCAAGGAGGTCAAATACATCAACCCTGAATATTCATTGGAAGGACTGATGCTGAAGCTCCAATATTTTGTCTACCTGATATGAAGAGGTGATTCACTTCAAAAGATCCTGATGCTGGGAAAGACTGAAGACAGGAGAAGGGGACAACAGAAGATGATATGGTTGGATGGCATCACCAACTCAACGGACATGAGTTTGAGCAGACTCCAGGAGATAGTGAAGGACAGGGAAGCCTGGCATGCTGCAGTCCATGTGGTTGCAAACAGCTGGACACAACTCAGCAATTAAACAACAGTAAGTCATTATGCATATCCAAAATTGAATCAGGAGGGAAGGGAGCAGGGCACAACCTTTAAAAGAATGACATAAGCCTGAGGACACAACATAAACTGATTAGAACCAAGGCTGACCATCAAAGACCAAAAGGTAGGCAGTGGCTTAATCCCTGGAACTCTGTCCCTTCCTCCAAATAGTTGGAATAATTCCCCAACTCATTAGACTGTGAAATGGCTCAGCACAGATGAGCAAACCACCTCACATTTCAAGGTTGCTCTCCCTTTCTGAGATGATCCACACTCTATGGAGTGCTGTAGATAGACTTCTTACCTATCTATCCCTTTCTCACTGAATTCTGTGATGAGACATCATGAACCTGAGCTTCCTGAAGTCCTGAAACCAGGTGTGTGATCTCAGTTGGAAGACCAAAGGTTTTGGCTTGGTTTGAGTCCCAGCACATGGATTCAAGTTCAAATCTGACGTGAATGATTTCAAAACCAGAGAATATACACCAAAAGTAAACTCTAATGTAAACTGTAGATTTCAGGTGATTGTCAACGTAGGTTCATCAACTTGGAACAAATTTACCAGTCTGGCAGGGGATGCTGACAACAGAGGAGGTTATACATATATGTGGGTAAAGCACATATAGAAAACTTCTGTACTGCCTTAATTTTGCTGTGAAGCCAAATTTTCTGTTAAAACACACACACACACACACACAAAACGGTTGGGAGAATGGGTTAGCCTGTTCCTCAGATACCTCCTAAAACCCTAGATTTTCCTTTACCTCTTTATTTGTTAAAGCAAGTCCACTGTGAAAGTTCCTTTATCCTTAGGAACAACTAGGTTGTGGTGGCAGGTGGTAAAGGTCAAAAATAGTTTCTTTGGAGAAGGAAATGGCAACCCACTCCAGTATTCCTACCTGGGAAATCTCGTGGACAGAAGAGCCCAGTGGGCCACAGTCCATGGGGTCACAAAGAGTCAGAAATAAAAAGGAATCTGGATTGTTCCTTCCCTGTGCTCAGAAAAGCTAGGCCGTGTTCAGAGTAAGAAAGTTAAGGCTAAAGCAGCCAAAATAAAAAAACATTTGATGCAAGAATAATTTCCTTAACCAGACTCAACTCTTTCAGAATCTAGCTCATGTGATGTCCTTAGATGCACAGTGAAGTTAGAAACTTCAGGAGAGCAGTGACCAGGATACTTGACTCAGGCCAACACACGAGAGCCAGTGTACAAACCTCCTTGACCATGCTTGCCAAAGGGTCTGCCATATTTGGCTTACCTGAAGCAGGATCAGGCACATACCCACAATATCACTTCTCTAGACACAAAAGATGTGTAGGCTCTTGTCTACTTTCCAAAGGTTACTAAATACAAATTTCAGCAAAGGAAAGGAAACTCTAATGCCTTCTGGAAGTCAAGGAATTGGGAGTAACATTGAACAGCTTTACCTTCCCAACAGTTAAGACAACTCAGTAAAATAATCCATGTAAAATGTTTGGCAAGTAGGAAAGCTCATTGTTAAGACAGTATTCACTATTAGCTATTTCAGTCATTTCAAGGCCTGAAAGTCCAATGCCTAATGCTCTGGCAATTCTGAATGTAATCAACCCTTTCACAATAATAGTCATTTCAGCACTCTACTCTCATTCACAAATGATGACACCATCAGAACCCTTACCTAGTTCAGACCATCAGCAACTGCTTTCAGGACTGCTGTATCAAATTTGTGTACTTCAGAAGCAACAAATCACCTACTCTACATGTTCCAAACGTACCTAATGATGTAAGCTACCCACCACTCAGGCTGAAAGCTTAAGTGTCAGAGTGCTTCCAAGAGATGGTTTAAACCACCACTTTCACCCAAGTCACCTGGTCACATTCCCAGCCCTACTTTTAAAATCCTGGATCACAATTTCTTAAGTAGGATCTGAGGTAAACTTGGAAAAACACAAAGGGCTACAATGCAATCATTAAGATTCTGCTTTAGGAGCTTTCCTTGCGTCCAGTAGTTAAGACTCCACACTTCCAATGCAGGGGACATGGATTTGATCCCTGGCTGGGGAGCTAAGCTCCAATATGCCTTAAAATGCAGTCAGAAAAAAAAAAAAAAATTCTGCTTTAAAAAATTCAACACCTAAAACTAAGGCAATATTGTAAATCAACTATACTTCAATTTAAAAAATTAAAATTAAAAAAATCCAAAGCTAAGACAAGATATGCTGCTGTGGCACCAGGCAAAGAGGCCATAACTAGATCTCCTATCACCTTGAGCCTTACAGAGGACACAAAAGCTCATCTACTGCCATTGAGAAGACGCTGATCTGTACTTGACCATCCTCCCTCTCCAGCCCTCTTCTCTATCATCAGCTCTGGTGTGGCAATGGGGTTTCTTGTCTTTGTGGTCTACATTTAGCCACAGATCACTAAAAGAATCAAAATTAAAGAGGAAGTTTTATTTGGACAAAGGAATCCTGAATATTCATTGGTAAGAGTGATACTGAAGCTCTAATACTTTGATGATCTGATGTAAAGAGCTGACTCACTGGAAGAGACTGTAATGCTAGGAAAGATTGAGGGCAAGAGAAGAGGGTGACAGAGGACGAGATGGTTGGATGGCATCACCAACTCAGTGGACATGACTTCGAGCAAACCCCAGGATAGTGAAGGACAGGGAAGGCTGGCATGCCATAGTTCATAGGATCATTAAGAGTTGTGCATGGGGATTCCCAGGTGGTACAGTTGGTAAAGAGTCTGTCCTGCAGTGCAAGGGGCACCGGATTCGATCCCTGGCCCAGGAAGATCCCATATGCTGTGGAGCGGCTGGACCAGTGTGTCCAGTTACAAGCCAGTGCTCTGGAGTGCATGCGCCCAAAGCCAATGCCCTGCAATGAGGGAGGCCACTGCGATGGGAGGCCCACACAGGCCAAAGAATTGAGATGGTTGAAAATAAAGGAAGGACCAATAAAAGAAGCCAAAATTAAAAAAAAAAAAAAAAAGAGTCGGGCATGACTTAAGTGATTGAACAAGTTATTCTTCTTTTGGATATGACTATGGGAATCAAAGACTGCTCAAGGCCAAATACACCTTATAGTTTCTCCTCCTACTCCTCTTGCCTGCTTCAAATGCAGGGCATATGGGTTCAATCTCTGGTCTGGGAATTAGGATCCCACATTCTTATGGCATGACCAAAAAGAGTTTACAAGGGCTAGAAACATGTCTAGCTTTTTATGTGGGAACAGATTTAAGGCTTTAATGAAAAATTTTAGCTCATGGGAAAATAAATCTGTCTCATAACAAACAAGCCTATTACTAAGTTTTTAAGGTATATTCCTAGTGAGACTGTGAGGGGCTACTTATTACAAAAGACAAGTAGAAGTCACTACTGAAAGAAGGTAACAAACACATGGTATATTTTAATTACTTACTAAAATACATGACCACCATCAATCACCACAAAAATCCAATATTCTTAAATCTGTAGTTGGGAAACTGAGCAGTGGTTCTTAAATCTAGATTCAGGGACTTCCCTGTGGTCCAGTGGCTAAGACTCTGTGTTCCAAATGCAGGAGGCTCAGGTTCAATCCCTGCTCATGGAACTAGATCCCACATGTCACAATTAAAGATCCTACATGCTGTAACTAAAGCCCTACACAATCTAAGTTACAGGTAGAGTCCTGATGAAAAACTAACCAATAATGACATGCTCCACTTTCAGTTAAAACACATATACTGCAATCAAGAGTCATCTATGTTTGCATAGGATACTCAACATAAAAAATAAGCACATTTCACATATTCATTTCACTCTCACAAAGTAAGTTTCAAGGCATATTTCTCCAAGTTGTCCGTCTAGAATACTCAAAACACTCCCACTTTTGAACAAGCAGCTTTATAAAACTGAAAATTCTAGTTTAGTCTGCTACTGATAGATCAGAAACAGCAATTATGTATCTTTAAAGGAAATTAACTATACCTAACATTTTTTTTCTTTAAAATAGAATTTTTTTTTTTTACAGAAGTTTGGTTGACTTACATTATAACTGTATTTTCTTTACACATTTCACCATCAGGTAAGGTTTTCTGTTTGGTTTTGGCCACACAGCAAGGCTTGTAGGATCTCAGTTGCTCAGTGGGGATGGCATCCCCCAGCCACTGCAGTGGGAGCTTGGAGTCTTCAACTCTGGACTGCCAGGGAAGCCCCCCAAGCCCTTTCCTGTTAAGCACTAGGTTTACTTTATTACCCTAGCAAATCTGTACCTGGATGACAATACCTCAGTCACAAGACATGAGTTCCTTTGGAGTCAATTTTCCCCACAGGTCTTGAAAAACCACTGCTTTTGCCTACATCACCTGGCCATTGGGTTATCAATACTGCACATCAATGAGCTATCTGTCCAGTCAGAAATGAAAGGCATAAAGTGACAAAAAGGAGAAGGATGTGTCTCCCAGTATAAAAGACACAAAATGAAACTGGACACATGGAAAATCCAAGGGCTTCTGGACAATCAACTCCATGAGCTACCTAAAAAACTGTCAATTAGAACAGAGAAAAGTCGACCACTTAAAAATAAATATATACTGTTATGTATTTTCTTCAAGCATCTTAGAAAGAGAAATGCAAAAAACTTTCTCATTAGTTCCAAATTCAACACAGCCCAAAGAGAAAGAAACCTTTATTACTATACCCACACAGTTAAGGAGGAAGTGTCCAGAAGTTTACCCTGATAGCTTAAGCTTAATCACTTACTAAGTTTCCAGGTATCTATTTCAATTTCCTAATCTTATTCAAAAGATAAAACCCAGAGTGGAGGGACTCATTAGGTGCTTATCACTGCAACTTCATTTCAAATGCCACTTTTATCCTTGGGTAAATGTGCATGACACTAAACCATGATCCAGTAACAGTTGTCCATTTGGTTTAGTATTATTTAAAGACCTTAATGCAGGATAATGCTTTAACAGCCAAATCTTACCTGAGACAATTTTAACTCTAAGATCATAGGACAAGTAACATACAAATATCTGTTGAAAACTTACCAATTTGTCAATCATCTTAAAGTGTCCGTGTAACATACAAAGCAATATTTATAACCAGAAACTGCACTAAATAGACACATTAATTTGTTAAGCTCTACTTGAAAACATGTTTTTAATAAAACCTGAAAAACTTCTATCTTGATTTGTACGGTTTTACAATCAGGTCTTACTGAAGTAGCACAGATTTCATTTCCTTTCTTGCAGACAATATGCAGGAAGAAGGACGCACAAAGAGCACGCTGGCAATTGGACCAACTGTACGATCTGGACTACAAATAAAAGTCCTGAAATCCATTTCAAGAATGTCAAGAGTTACAAGAAAGATGATGTAGTGGCCTTTTTATTTTTCTTTACCTAGAATTCTACAGATTCTAAAATTGATCACTTGATGTATCTTTTAAATAAACAGCACCAGTCTTGCCCATTGATACAATTAAAGTTTGACTTTCTCAGTTCTTAGTTCACAAGTTTATTATGAAAAACACTGCAGTGCTCTTGTGCAGTAACATCGTCTTACAGGAGGGAGGAAGAAACAGTTCCGTTCAAAACAACTAACCAGGTTCTGACAGTAACATAGAACAACATGAGGCTGAGATTTGAGAAGGAAAAATAAACTGAGTGCAGACAAATCATACAATTAAATTAAATGGTATCCCTGAAAATAAAACAATTTCAAAACTCACAAGTAGAGGGGAGGCCTTGGTACTTATTTTTAAAAATGTTCATTAAGCTCCAATGATTGTTTGCTGCTACTCTTATCTACAGTCATGCTGAGTAAAGCTATAGCTAAATGGAAGTTAAATTGTATTCACGAGGTGTTAATGTTTACATCTTATTATCTGCAGTCTCTCAGAGAAAGCAAAGCTATTTCAATTTCCTAATCTTATTCAAAAGATAAAACCCAGAGTGGAGGGACTCATTAGGTGCTTATCACTGCAACTTCATTTCAAATGCCACTTTTATCCTTGGGTAATGTGCATGACACTAAACCATGATCCAGTAACAGTTGTCCATTTGGTTTAGTATTATTTAAAGACCTTAATGCAGGATAATGCTTTAACAGCCAAATCTTACCTGAGACAATTTTAACTCTAAGATCATAGGACAAGTAACATACAAATATCTGTTGAAAACTTACCAATTTGTCAATCATCTTAAAGTGTCCGTGTAACATACAAAGCAATATTTATAACCAGAAACTGCACTAAATAGACACATTAATTTGTTAAGCTCTACTTGAAAACATGTTTTTAATAAAACCTGAAAAACTTCTATCTTGATTTGTACGGTTTTACAATCAGGTCTTACTGAAGTAGCACAGATTTCATTTCCTTTCTTGCAGACAATATGCAGGAAGAAGGACGCACAAAGAGCACGCTGGCAATTGGACCAACTGTACGATCTGGACTACAAATAAAAGTCCTGAAATCCATTTCAAGAATGTCAAGAGTTACAAGAAAGATGATGTAGTGGCCTTTTTATTTTTCTTTACCTAGAATTCTACAGATTCTAAAATTGATCACTTGATGTATCTTTTAAATAAACAGCACCAGTCTTGCCCATTGATACAATTAAAGTTTGACTTTCTCAGTTCTTAGTTCACAAGTTTATTATGAAAAACACTGCAGTGCTCTTGTGCAGTAACATCGTCTTACAGGAGGGAGGAAAAAACAGTTCCATTCAAAACAACTAACCAGGTTCTGACAGTAACATAGAACAACATGAGGCTGAGATTTGAGAAGGAAAAATAAACTGAGTGCAGACAAATCATACAATTAAATTAAACGGTATCCCTGAAAATAAAACAATTTCAAAACTCACAAGTAGAGGGGAGGCCTTGGTACTTATTTTTAAAAATGTTCATTAAGCTCTAATGATTGTTTGCTGCTACTCTTATCTACAGTCATGCTGAGTAAAGCTATAGCTAAATGGAAGTTAAATTGTATTCACGAGGTGTTAATGTTTACATCTTATTATCTGCAGTCTCTCAGAGAAAGCAAAGTAACTACAAATAGCGCTACACCAGAAACTGGCTTCTTGACCAACAATGTCGCTTCAGCATGCAATGAACTGGTTCATTCTAAAGTGGTCACGGCTGTTGATGACAAGAGGCTTTGTATTTTTATATGGCACATCTTTTTGGTCCGTGTGAAAACAAGTTTTTTTGAATGTTAACTATTCTCTGACACTTGTGGAGTTACTGTTGCTCTTCCCATATCCATTAGGTCAACATATGGTTAAT
Source organism: Tragulus kanchil (assembly GCA_022376925.1). Classification (NCBI taxonomy): domain Eukaryota; kingdom Metazoa; phylum Chordata; class Mammalia; order Artiodactyla; family Tragulidae; genus Tragulus; species Tragulus kanchil. The sequence goes on along the minus strand of JAIOJX010000029.1, from coordinate 44,984,453 downwards.
GGCAATACTGTACAAGTTTAAAATTTCATTACAGGAAGTAGTCTGGGGTACGGCGAGTAACATGTGGCTCGCCTCTGCGAGGTGCTGGGTCAAACTGCAAGCTGAAAGACAGAAGACATATTTGCTCCAAGACATCAATGGACCGATAGTTAAAATCAAGAATATTAGTCTGTTTTAGTGCCGGATGTATGACATGGCATTTTGAAATTTCTACACATTACAATATGATCACCTGGATAAGTCTAACTGCCACCTGTCACCAAAGTTACAACGATATTATCGACTATATTCCCCAAGCTATACATTTCATCCTTGTGCAGATTTTTATATACTTTTTCCTATCCAATGACTTTAATGTATTAGAATCCTAACTGTAGTCTTAATCATGCATTTAGTAAGAGTCTTCTTGCTGTATGCCTCCTCAAAGAGACTATGCTACATCAGCCAGAGGATATGCTTTTATACATTGTGGTTCCTTCTGAGACGATTTGAAAGGATTCTACTAAACAAATCTTAAAGAGCCCAAGGTACTGTACCTATAATCTTATCCTTAAAATACGATTATATTTTAATTCTACAATAAAAATAGAGATTAAAAAGTTAAGACCTTAATAATTCATATTAGGGTCTAGGTGTCTGTTGATGTGTTTCAAAGGAAACTTAAAAAATCAGTTTGGATTTAATACAAGCTCTTGAACTCTTAAACTTTGAACTGAAACTAATACCTTCAAGTAATGGTAACCAACTACTCAAGTGTGAATACTTACAAAGAGTATTTTAGAGTATCATCAAGTTCCATGATTGCAGCTTGGTTACCACAACGATAACAATAGTTTGGAGCACTGAAAATCGTTACTACATTTCGGTCATGGCACCAGTTATATCCCTACAAGGAAAAAAAAGAAACTTTATTTCACTCCCTTATTTAGACAACTAAAGGGGATTTCCCTTCAAAAAGGAAAAAAAGATCTGCCCTTCATCCCAAAAGGCTTTTAAAAAAGTATTGCTTTCTTTGTGAATGATTTAATAATTTCCAATACACTGTACAACGTCTTACCTCCCCCTCTTCTGACCACGCTGCACAGCTTGTGGGATTTCAGATCTGCTTCCCAAGCAGGGAATGAACCCAAGCCACAGCAGTGAAAGCACCTAATCCCAACCACAAGAACCCCAGGGAACTCCCTCTGTAGAACTCAAGAAAACCCTTTATAAAAATAAAGAAAAAGAAAAAAAAAAGGCACCAATCACACAAGGATAAAACACGATACAAGAATGTGTCCAGCCATTCCTTGCAGAGGCAGATGCACTCTCCCGGAGACTAGACCCTTATTGATTCTGTCCTCATTATAGGTATTACCTGTACTGCCCAGACATAAAGAACTCCAGCCTCATTCTCTAAAGTCCATCTGAACATACGGGTTATTTTTTTTAAAGTACTGCTCACAAATTTCTTTCCCTATCTCAAGCAAAGTCAGACTTTATTGATAATCACAGAACTCTGCTACTATTAATCTAAATAGGATCCTAATTTTGTAAGTATGCTAATCAATGTTTTATGCTAAGAATTTAGTGCCTTTCTTCAGCTTCTTCTTTCAATTCACCTGCAATTCTACCACCCAAAGGATCACTTAAACATTTTGGGTGCATTTCTTGCCAAAGTCTCCTACATATATGTTACATGTAATTAAAATGAGATTAAAAAATGTTTAATTTCCTTCTCCTCCATTTTACTTTCCCAGTCTTAAATCTCAAGCATTACTTAGTCATTAAGAATTATCTGAGGACTTCTCTGGTGGTCCAGTGGTTAGGACTACGTGTTCCCAATGCAGGGGGCCTGGGTTCGATCCCTGGTCAGGGAACTAGATTCCACATGCTGCAACTAAGACCCAGCGGAGCCAAATAAATAAATAATAATAATAAAAAAACAAAACAGAATTTTCTGAGAACATCTTAACACTTAACATTTGGATCAAAAGCTTGAGCTTTTATTTAGTTTTATTTTTGGCTGTGGTGGCTGTCTGATACTGCGCACAGGCCTTCTCTAGCTTTGGTGAGCTGAGACCGCTCTTCAGCAGGCTGCTCGGACTTCTCGCTGCACTGGCTTCTCTTGCTGTGGAACACAGGCTCTGGGCGCTCTGGCTTCAGCAGCTGCAGCACATGGGCTCAGTAGTGGTAGCTCACAGGCTTAGCTGCTCCACGGCATATGGAAGGTTCCCAGTCCAGGGATCAAACCAGTGTTCCTCGTACTGCAAGGCAGATTCTTAACCACTGGATCACCAGGGAAGCCTCTCAAAGTTTGAGATTTTAATTCTAGTGTGCATCTATTGAAAAAGTTCAGGCTATAATGGTACACTCACTGGAAGAATACACGATATGTTTTCATTAATATGTAATTCAAAATTTCCTAAGATCTTTTCTAAGTTTATTTAAAAAGCAAATCAGTGTCAAAGAACAGAACGTACCTCCATCACCAGCTGATGAGCTCTAGACACCAACGTGAGGCCATTGGCATGATTAAATGTCTCAGAAATATCCTGCCCAAAAGTGTAACCAGCTCCTCGAGGAGATATACCCCAACCTCCACGGTCATCTGGATCTGACCACAGCAAGTCACACATTGGACCCTATAAAAGCAAGTTAAGTTTTAGTGCCTTTCTTCAGCTTCTTCTTTCAATTCACCTGCAATTCTACCACCCAAAGGATCACTTAAACATTTTGGGTGCATTTCCAAAGTCTCCTACATATATGTTACATGTAATTAAAATGAGATTAAAAAATGTTTAATTTCCTTCTCCTCCATTTTACTTTCCCAGTCTTAAATCTCAAGCATTACTTAGTCATTAAGAATTATCTGAGGACTTCTCTGGTGGTCCAGTGGTTAGGACTACGTGTTCCCAATGCAGGGGGCCTGGGTTCGATCCCTGGTCAGGGAACTAGATTCCACATGCTGCAACTAAGACCCAGCGGAGCCAAATAAATAAATAATAATAATAAAAAAACAAAACAGAATTTTCTGAGAACATCTTAACACTTAACATTTGGATCAAAAGCTTGAGCTTTTATTTAGTTTTATTTTTGGCTGTGGTGGCTGTCTGATACTGCGCACAGGCCTTCTCTAGCTTTGGTGAGCTGAGACCGCTCTTCAGCAGGCTGCTCGGACTTCTCGCTGCACTGGCTTCTCTTGCTGTGGAACACAGGCTCTGGGCGCTCTGGCTTCAGCAGCTGCAGCACATGGGCTCAGTAGTGGTAGCTCACAGGCTTAGCTGCTCCACGGCATATGGAAGGTTCCCAGTCCAGGGATCAAACCAGTGTTCCTCGTACTGCAAGGCAGATTCTTAACCACTGGATCACCAGGGAAGCCTCTCAAAGTTTGAGATTTTAATTCTAGTGTGCATCTATTGAAAAAGTTCAGGCTATAATGGTACACTCACTGGAAGAATACACGATATGTTTTCATTAATATGTAATTCAAAATTTCCTAAGATCTTTTCTAAGTTTATTTAAAAAGCAAATCAGTGTCAAAGAACAGAACGTACCTCCATCACCAGCTGATGAGCTCTAGACACCAACGTGAGGCCATTGGCATGATTAAATGTCTCAGAAATATCCTGCCCAAAAGTGTAACCAGCTCCTCGAGGAGATATACCCCAACCTCCACGGTCATCTGGATCTGACCACAGCAAGTCACACATTGGACCCTATAAAAAGCAAGTTAAGTTTTAGACTGCCTCTTGCAAAACTGGTTAACATGAGCTCTCAGCAATTAATCAGAAGCAGCACTCAACTAAGTCACTTTCTGAGTATTACTTGCTGAAACTGGTAAAAGGTTTTGCAGACAGTCAAATATCTGAGTTAAATAAATAAGAAACTATTTCCAGATGTGTTTCAGATGCACAGCCTACACCAATGAGTCCCAATACCAACAGGCCCTAACTAATTAATAGTACAGTTTAATAATTAAGGCAGAAGCTCTGAAGACAGCCACCACCTTGGTCCTAAAACCAGTCCCAGAGCTGTTGTGATCTTGGCACAGGTTTGCTGAAGAATGGGGTCAACAAGAGTGTTCACATCACAATCACATGGCGTCATTTTTGAAAGTTAAACAAGAAAATACATAAAATGAACTAAGTAACAATTAAATAGTTCTTCTTTCCAAAGTTTTCTGAAAAGAAAGGATTTTATTATCAAAGAAAAAGCAATACCTCATGGGGAACTTCTTGTAGGCGATCAAGTGCTCTGATGTGATCCAGTGTATCTATGGATGGTGAGAGGCCACCATGTAGACAGAAGATCTGAAAAGAGTGGTTTACAACATTACCCTCATCTAAAATAAACTATCAACACTAGAGACTTTTTAAGCTGCAAACAGTAGGCCACATTACTCAGCCCCCTTGGTGTTTCTGTTTGGAATTCCAAAATCAGCCTTGTTTCTGCTGGATCTTTCTTTCATCCCACTCTAAACTATGGAATACACTGTCTTTCTTACAATAAACCATCCCTAGTACACCCAAACTCCAATCAGATCCGCTCGACTTTATCCTCATCGTGGACTATTACCTGCCTGCTTACAGAATTTTCTTGCAGTTCCTCTGGGCACTCTTCTACTGGAACCAGAAAATAGCTAATTACATCTCCCCAGCATGTCCAGATGGTGAAGGACAGGGAAGTCTAGAGTGCTGCAGTCCATGGCGTAGCAAAGAGCTGGACACATCTGAGCAACTGAACTGAACACGTTCAAAAAACAGACTAAGAGGATGAATGGACTATACCTTCCACCCTATCCTGTGGTTTCAACATCAGTGTCTCTCATAAATAAAGGTCCCAAAGGGATGTGAGAATGGAAAAGTAAGTAATTGGCACCTAAAGGTTAAGAAAAGCAGATACCTGCAAATAATTAGCAATATAAGCTTTAAGAAGACTTACATACCTGCCCATCCACCAAGGCAGTGAGAGGAAGGTAGTCAAAAAGATCTGTAAAGTATTTCCAAACATTTGCATTTCCATATTTCCTTAAGCACTCATCATAGAAACCATATACTTGTGTGATCTGTCTGCTCTCGTGGTTTCCTCGAAGAATGGTGATACGTTCACGGTAACGAACCTGAAACAACAAAGTGGAAAACAACATCAATAGCTGGCTCCTTCAAAAACCAAATGATAATTCAGCAAACATTCTATAGGAAAATACAGAGTTTCAATTTTGTTGAAAAAAAATATCTCACACCCTCACATCACACAACAGTGAAATCATCCTACAGATATTTATCCCATGGGGTTGCTGTCAACCTAACCTCACCACCACTAACTTTATACCAAGCATAACCATCAGCTGCAAAACTCCATCCATGAGTTTTATTTTTTACTAGTCATACCATTGCAATCTGGTTTTAGAACCTCTCCACTGACCCAAAAAGATCCCTTGGTACCTGTTTGCAATCATTTCCAACTCCCACTCTCAGCAATTATTAATACTGTCTCTTGAGATTTGCTTCCTCTAGGAATGTCAAAGAAATGAAACCATATAATACGTAGTTTCCTTGTGCTTGGCTTCTTTTACTCAGCAGAGTATTTCTGAGACTCATCTGTAAATGGATCCGTGGTTTGTCTCTTTTATTGCTGTATGGTATTCCATTGTACGACTATACAATGTTTTGGTTCTTTATTCAGCAGATCTCTGAACATGTGGACTGTCTGCAGTTTTTGGCTGTTATGAGTAACATATCTATGTTCCTACTACACGTAAAAAGTTTCTGTATACATATATACTTTCATTTCTCTTGGGTGGAATTCTATGGTTCTAATCTCTCCAACAAATTAATACTTGGTATGACTAGCCTTATTGATGAAAGCCATTCTAATGGGTCTGATTTTATTTTTGGCTGCACCACACACAGTATCCAAGATCTTAGTTCCCCAGTAAGGGATTGAACCTGTAACCCCACACCGGGGGCACAGTCTTACTACTGGACCACCAGGGAAGTCCCTGGGCCTGATTGTGACTTTCATTTGCATTTCCTGATAACTAACGTTTGAGCATCTTTTCATGTGTTTAATGACATTCTTGTGTGAAACATCTATTCAAAATATTTTCTCCACTTAAGTATTTGTTCTCTGAGTTACTACAGGTTTAAATATATACATATGAATACAAATATTTCTTAATGATATCTTCTGAAGAAAAAAATCAGTTTGAAAGTCTAATCTATCACTATTCTAATGGATTGTGCTTTGATATCATACCTAAAACATCCTTGCCAAACACAATGATGTAAAAATAATTTTCTATGTTTTACTTTAGAAGTTTCACAGTTTTAGCATGTACCTTGACATCTAAGTGGTTTTGATCCATCTGCATGGTATGAGATAGCTAAGTTCGCTTTACGCATATGGATACCCAACTGTTCCAGCATTATTTGCTGACGCCCATCCCCTGTATTACTCTGCCAGGGCTACCATACAAGATACCACAGACCTGGGAAGTTATTCTCTGCCAGAACCTCTCCACTGACCCAAAAAGATCCCTTGGTACCTGTTTGCAATCATTTCCAACTCCCACTCTCAGCAATTATTAATACTGTCTCTTGAGATTTGCTTCCTCTAGGAATGTCAAAGAAATGAAACCATATAATACGTAGTTTCCTTGTGCTTGGCTTCTTTTACTCAGCAGAGTATTTCTGAGACTCATCTGTAAATGGATCCGTGGTTTGTCTCTTTTATTGCTGTATGGTATTCCATTGTACGACTATACAATGTTTTGGTTCTTTATTCAGCAGATCTCTGAACATGTGGACTGTCTGCAGTTTTTGGCTGTTATGAGTAACATATCTATGTTCCTACTACACGTAAAAAGTTTCTGTATACATATATACTTTCATTTCTCTTGGGTGGAATTCTATGGTTCTAATCTCTCCAACAAATTAATACTTGGTATGACTAGCCTTATTGATGAAAGCCATTCTAATGGGTCTGATTTTATTTTTGGCTGCACCACACACAGTATCCAAGATCTTAGTTCCCCAGTAAGGGATTGAACCTGTAACCCCACACCGGGGGCACAGTCTTACTACTGGACCACCAGGGAAGTCCCTGGGCCTGATTGTGACTTTCATTTGCATTTCCTGATAACTAACGTTTGAGCATCTTTTCATGTGTTTAATGACATTCTTGTGTGAAACATCTATTCAAAATATTTTCTCCACTTAAGTATTTGTTCTCTGAGTTACTACAGGTTTAAATATATACATATGAATACAAATATTTCTTAATGATATCTTCTGAAGAAAAAAATCAGTTTGAAAGTCTAATCTATCACTATTCTAATGGATTGTGCTTTGATATCATACCTAAAACATCCTTGCCAAACACAATGATGTAAAAATAATTTTCTATGTTTTACTTTAGAAGTTTCACAGTTTTAGCATGTACCTTGACATCTAAGTGGTTTTGATCCATCTGCATGGTATGAGATAGCTAAGTTCGCTTTACGCATATGGATACCCAACTGTTCCAGCATTATTTGCTGACGCTTCCATCCCCCTGTATTACTCTGCCAGGGCTACCATACAAGATACCACAGACTGAAGGCTTGGAGTCAAGAGGGCTGGTTTCTTCTGACGCCACTCTTCTATAGCTAGGAAATGGCCATATTCTCCACGTGTCTTCTCATCAGTTTCCCACTGTTTCTGTGTCCTAATCTCTTCTTACAAGGACACCAGTCATACTAGATTGGTGTGACCCATATGACCTCATTTTACCTTAGTTATTACCTCATTTAAAGGCCTTATTTCTAATACTGCTACATTCTAGGGTAATGGGAGTAAGGATGCAATATATGAATTTGAAAAAAGGGGGGGCAGTGGCAAATGCAGCCAACATATTCAAACACTTATTTTTTAAATTAATTTATGGCCATGCTGAGCCTTCATTGCTGCATACAGGCTTTCTCCAGTTGCCATGAGCAGGGCAACTCTCTAGCTGTGTCACAGGGATTTCTCATTATGGTGGTTTCTCTCCTATTGTAGAAAATGGGCTTTAGTAGTTGCAATTCACAGGCTCTAGAGCATTGGCTCCATAGTTGTGGTGCCCATGGGCTAAGTTGTCCTGTGGCATGTGGGACCTTCAAGGACCAGGGATCAAACCCATGTCTCCTGCACTGGCAAGTGGATTCTCTACCACTGAGCCCCAAGAGAAGCCCCAAACATGAACTCTTAAAGGGAGCGTATTTACTCCTCCTCTGAGCACTGGGATCCATCCTGGGCTTCAAGTACAGGTTAGCTTGCAAGGTTGCTTTCACAGCATCTAGAGTCACTGCAGAGACTCTCCACTGTTCATTCCACTTCTTCAATTTACAGATGCAGAATACAAAGATCTCCAAAAATGTTTTGCAGCACTTTACATGATTCAGACTAGTTGCTTCATGTTTGTTAATAGACCAAAATTCAGTCCTTGCCAAAACCACAATGATGTAAAAATAATTTTCTATGTTTTACTTTAGAAGTTTCACAGTTTTAGCATGTACCTTGACATCTAAGTGGTTTTGATCCATCTGCATGGTATGAGATAGCTAAGTTCGCTTTACGCATATGGATACCCAACTGTTCCAGCATTATTTGCTGACGCTTCCATCCCCCTGTATTACTCTGCCAGGGCTACCATACAAGATACCACAGACTGAAGGCTTGGAGTCAAGAGGGCTGGTTTCTTCTGACGCCACTCTTCTATAGCTAGGAAATGGCCATATTCTCCACGTGTCTTCTCATCAGTTTCCCACTGTTTCTGTGTCCTAATCTCTTCTTACAAGGACACCAGTCATACTAGATTGGTGTGACCCATATGACCTCATTTTACCTTAGTTATTACCTCATTTAAAGGCCTTATTTCTAATACTGCTACATTCTAGGGTAATGGGAGTAAGGATGCAATATATGAATTTGAAAAAGGGGGTGGCAGTGGCAAATGCAGCCAACATATTCAAACACTTATTTTTTAAATTAATTTATGGCCATGCTGAGCCTTCATTGCTGCATACAGGCTTTCTCCAGTTGCCATGAGCAGGGCAACTCTCTAGCTGTGTCACAGGGATTTCTCATTATGGTGGTTTCTCTCCTATTGTAGAAAATGGGCTTTAGTAGTTGCAATTCACAGGCTCTAGAGCATTGGCTCCATAGTTGTGGTGCCCATGGGCTAAGTTGTCCTGTGGCATGTGGGACCTTCAAGGACCAGGGATCAAACCCATGTCTCCTGCACTGGCAAGTGGATTCTCTACCACTGAGCCCCAAGAGAAGCCCCAAACATGAACTCTTAAAGGGAGCGTATTTACTCCTCCTCTGAGCACTGGGATCCATCCTGGGCTTCAAGTACAGGTTAGCTTGCAAGGTTGCTTTCACAGCATCTAGAGTCACTGCAGAGACTCTCCACTGTTCATTCCACTTCTTCAATTTACAGATGCAGAATACAAAGATCTCCAAAAATGTTTTGCAGCACTTTACATGATTCAGACTAGTTGCTTCATGTTTGTTAATAGACCAAAATTCAGTCCTTGCCAAAACCACATCTCACTGCTTTTCCAATACCAGAAGAGACTGTCAGGCAGCTCCCCATTCTACATATTCTTTAATAAAATCATCTCCCCAAGAGTAAAATCTAATAATTTAAGGGAAAAGTTATCCTTATAAGCTTTCTACCATTTTGTTTCACCTTCAAATCTTTGTATATTACCAAAACTACAACTAGCATAAAACAGCTTGCTTTCTTTAATGATCATTTCTATTGTACGAGATTATGTCATGTTTGATGGCTACAAACTATTCCAACTGAGGTAAGCGACAATTTAGATATTCACTTACCATTAAATATTTATATCAATTCTTTCTCTGATATTAAAGATAATGCTACAATTTATCCTTTCACATAAGTAAAGCTTCTTTCTCAGTGCAATTTAGTTACAGGATTGTTCTGTCAAAGGATATAATCACACCAACATTTGAAATACTCTGCTTCAAAAATATCTACAAAGGTAATTATATTACCTCTGGACAGTTCAATTTATTGAATAAAACTTACATTTAAACAGCCCTCTAAGAGCATTTTTAAATCATCCGACTGAGGCATGTCCTTCCTTGGAAAATAACTTGTTTTTATTCTGTACCATTCCCTCACTTTCAGAATGCAGCTAGATATAATTAATTAAGTCCCAAACCTGAGTGTCTAGATTCCTAAATGTGGAGATTTATTCTAAAAGTTAAAGTGCAGATGGAGAAAACCACAAGTCACTAGTGGTTAAGAAAAGCACATTTAAGAGGACTGTTGTCAGCCTTTTCCCCCAGGCAACTAAAAAAAAAAAAAAAAAAAAGACTGTCAAATCCATTTCAAAATACTCAAACATACAAGTGGAATTACCTTAAGAGCTACGAGCAGAGTGACTGTCTCCACTGAGTAATATCCTCTGTCAACATAATCACCCATAAACAAGTAATTTGTATCTGGTGATTTGCCACCAATTCTAAACAGTTCCATGAGATCATGAAATTGCCCGTGTACGTCCCCACAGACAGTGACTGGACATCGAACTTCTTGCACATTGGATTCCTTTGTCAGGATTTCTTTAGCCTACAGATGGAGAAAAATAAACCAAGATAATTAGCATTAAACAACATTAACAAAGATATGTTTAGTTACACTTAAGACATAAGTTACACTTAATGTAGCTTTCAAGGGCAGACTCAGCATAAGATGAGAAAGAAAATTATGACCCTATTGAAGTAAGAGGGCAAGACAAGCCTAAAATCTATAACACCTACCTCATCCCTGACCCCAGGAAAAAAAACATGTATCAAGGTGCACAGTCCCATTCCTCCCAATAGTATCGCGAGTTTTAGGCTTATCAGTTTCCATCTAACTAAAATTAGCAGCCCTATAAGATCAATGAAAATAGAGCATGACACTCAGACTTCTTATTTTACAGCTGTGACTATTCAATATACATAATTTTTATGCTGCCTTTTTTTTTTTTTTTAACTTTTATTTATTTATTTTTGGCTGTGCTGGGTCTTTGTTGATGTCTGGGTTTAGCTGCTCTGTGGTATGAGGGATCTTCCCGGATCAGGGATCAAACCTGTGTCTCCTGCATTGGCAGACGGGTTCTTATCCACTGAGCCACAGGGGAAGTCCCTATGCTGCTTTTTAGAAAACTATGTGGCATCCTATGCATTCCCCATGTAACCACAAATTCAAACATTACATAATAAAAAAGAGACAGGAAAGTCAATTTTTATCTTTATTTCTAATTACTATCTTTTTTGGCTGTGCTAGGTCTTCCTTGTTGCACGTGGGCTTTCTCTTCACTGTCATGTGCCGGCTTCTCAATGTGGTGGCTTCTATTATTGCAGGGCACAGGCTCAGTAGCTGTGGTGCAGGGCTTTAGTTGCTCTGCGACATGTGGGATCTTCCAGGACCACGGGTCAAACCCGTGTCACCTGCATTGGCAGGCAGATTCTTAACCACTGGACAACAAGGCAAGTTCTAAACATTATCTTTATGAGCAAGATAGTATTCCATTCAGTACAAACTCTTTTATTCATTTCAAACACATTTATTAATCATTTACCATATGCCAAAAACCGTGGAGTGACTGAAACATAGTCATGGATTGGATTCCTTTGTCAGGATTTCTTTAGCCTACAGATGGAGAAAAATAAACCAAGATAATTAGCATTAAACAACATTAACAAAGATATGTTTAGTTACACTTAAGACATAAGTTACACTTAATGTAGCTTTCAAGGGCAGACTCAGCATAAGATGAGAAAGAAAATTATGACCCTATTGAAGTAAGAGGGCAAGACAAGCCTAAAATCTATAACACCTACCTCATCCCTGACCCCAGGAAAAAAAACATGTATCAAGGTGCACAGTCCCATTCCTCCCAATAGTATCGCGAGTTTTAGGCTTATCAGTTTCCATCTAACTAAAATTAGCAGCCCTATAAGATCAATGAAAATAGAGCATGACACTCAGACTTCTTATTTTACAGCTGTGACTATTCAATATACATAATTTTTATGCTGCCTTTTTTTTTTTTTTTAACTTTTATTTATTTATTTTTGGCTGTGCTGGGTCTTTGTTGATGTCTGGGTTTAGCTGCTCTGTGGTATGAGGGATCTTCCCGGATCAGGGATCAAACCTGTGTCTCCTGCATTGGCAGACGGGTTCTTATCCACTGAGCCACAGGGGAAGTCCCTATGCTGCTTTTTTAGAAAACTATGTGGCATCCTATGCATTCCCCCATGTAACCACAAATTCAAACATTACATAATAAAAAAAAGAGACAGGAAAGTCAATTTTTATCTTTATTTCTAATTACTATCTTTTTTGGCTGTGCTAGGTCTTCCTTGTTGCACGTGGGCTTTCTCTTCACTGTCATGTGCCGGCTTCTCAATGTGGTGGCTTCTATTATTGCAGGGCACAGGCTCAGTAGCTGTGGTGCAGGGCTTTAGTTGCTCTGCGACATGTGGGATCTTCCAGGACCACGGGTCAAACCCGTGTCACCTGCATTGGCAGGCAGATTCTTAACCACTGGACAACAAGGCAAGTTCTAAACATTATCTTTATGAGCAAGATAGTATTCCATTCAGTACAAACTCTTTTATTCATTTCAAACACATTTATTAATCATTTACCATATGCCAAAAACCGTGGAGTGACTGAAACATAGTCACTCACTGGTTCAACTATGAGTGACACTTTGTGCCAGGTCCTATGCTAGCCCCTGGCTGTTTAGTGAACAAGACAGATCATTCCCAAGTTGGGGTTGGTAAGGGGTACAGGGAATAGCTACAATCTGCAGATGCAAAAACAGGTGCACAAAGTCCAAGGAGTTAAGCAGGAAAGGTTAACATGGCTAAAACACAGCATCTAAGAACTGAGATGAGGGCAGACCAGAGTGGGGGAAGGTCAACAAACCACCCACTTTTAGCACCGACAGTTCTGCATCCCAGGAAACACCTTAGCTACACCCAGGCAACTATGAGGCAAGTTGGTCATCCAGGCAGAAAACGCAGGGGAGATCGGGGCATGCGTACAAGTCTGATCAAAGTAGTATTAAAACAAGGATCCAGGGCTTCCCTGGTGATCCAGGGGTAAGGACACCGCCTTGCAGTGCAAGGGGCGCCGGTTTGATCCCTGGCCTGGGAAGACCCCACGTGCCGTGGAGCGGCTGGACCGATGTGTCCAATTACTGAGCCGGAGCTCTGGAGCACATGCACCCAGAGCCGGTGCTCTGCAGCAACAGAGGCCACTGCGATGGGAGGCCCACACGGGCCAAAGAACAAAGATGGATGAAAATAGATAAATGAAGGACCAATAGAAGTGGTCTGCCCGCTCCCCTCACTCCCCAACCCGCTCCTCCCACCAAAAAAACAAGGATCCAACATGCACAAGTTTAATGAGTGAATTTAGGATTTCAGAGGGAGGGTTATGGGTATGGATATCTGAAGTGTGGTAGAGCTTCAAAGCCACTCACCAGTATTCGGGGACCAAATGACAGACAAGTCTTGCCCTAGTCTCCTACCAAAATATATCTCAATCCATGTACTTTTATATGGCTCGACATGTGGGTATCTTCCAGGACCACGGGTCAAACCCGTGTCACCTGCATTGGCAGGCAGATTCTTAACCACTGGACAACAAGGCAAGTTCTAAACATTATCTTTATGAGCAAGATAGTATTCCATTCAGTACAAACTCTTTTATTCATTTCAAACACATTTATTAATCATTTACCATATGCCAAAAACCGTGGAGTGACTGAAACATAGTCACTCACTGGTTCAACTATGAGTGACACTTTGTGCCAGGTCCTATGCTAGCCCCTGGCTGTTTAGTGAACAAGACAGATCATTCCCAAGTTGGGGTTGGTAAGGGGTACAGGGAATAGCTACAATCTGCAGATGCAAAAACAGGTGCACAAAGTCCAAGGAGTTAAGCAGGAAAGGTTAACATGGCTAAAACACAGCATCTAAGAACTGAGATGAGGGCAGACCAGAGTGGGGGAAGGTCAACAAACCACCCACTTTTAGCACCGACAGTTCTGCATCCCAGGAAACACCTTAGCTACACCCAGGCAACTATGAGGCAAGTTGGTCATCCAGGCAGAAAACGCAGGGGAGATCGGGGCATGCGTACAAGTCTGATCAAAGTAGTATTAAAACAAGGATCCAGGGCTTCCCTGGTGATCCAGGGGTAAGGACACCGCCTTGCAGTGCAAGGGGCGCCGGTTTGATCCCTGGCCTGGGAAGACCCCACGTGCCGTGGAGCGGCTGGACCGATGTGTCCAATTACTGAGCCGGAGCTCTGGAGCACATGCACCCAGAGCCGGTGCTCTGCAGCAACAGAGGCCACTGCGATGGGAGGCCCACACGGGCCAAAGAACAAAGATGGATGAAAATAGATAAATGAAGGACCAATAGAAGTGGTCTGCCCGCTCCCCTCACTCCCCAACCCGCTCCTCCCACCAAAAAAACAAGGATCCAACATGCACAAGTTTAATGAGTGAATTTAGGATTTCAGAGGGAGGGTTATGGGTATGGATATCTGAAGTGTGGTAGAGCTTCAAAGCCACTCACCAGTATTCGGGGACCAAATGACAGACAAGTCTTGCCCTAGTCTCCTACCAAAATATATCTCAATCCATGTACTTTTATATTTTTTGTCAAAATCCTGATCCAACTGACCATCACTTCACCTGGATTACCATTAGCCTCCACAATGAATTCCCAGTTTCTAATCTTCCTGCCTCCAATTTGATTTCCATGTGACAATCAAAGTGACAGCTTAAAAAAATATCACCAGATTCACTGTACCCATCAATGTCTACACCAGGGGTTCCCCAACCTCTGGGATCTAATGCCTAATGATCTGCGGTGAAACTGATGGAAGGATAATAGAAATAAAGTGCACAATAAATGTAACGTGCTTGAATCATTCCCAAACCAGTCCCCCTTCCATGGAAAAACCGTTCACCACGAAATCATACCTGGTGTCAAAAACTATGGGGACTGCTTGTCTACATAGCACCTCACTAGAACAATGTCTCAGATGTAGAAGGCATTTATTAATTTAAGGGAAAGATCAACTTAAATTGAGATATTGGATAGATCATCTTTAGGGAGAGACATGGATGGCTCCCAGGACAATGGCCTAAGCATAGCCCGGGAAAATGGTGCCCAAATTTCCTGGATAATGAAAAAAATAACAGGACATAAGCCTGAAAAACACATGGAACTTTATTCTAAATACACATTAACATTGGTGATCCAGTGGGTAAGGACACCACCTTGCAGTGCAAGGAGCGCTGGTTCGATCCCTGACATGGGAAGATTCCACATGCTGCGGAGCGGCTGGACCCATGTGTCCAGTTACTGAGCCGGAGCTCTGGAGAACATGAGCCCAGAGTGGGTGCTCTGCGACAACATAGGCCACCGTGATGGGAGGCCCACAAGGGCCAAAGAGCAAAGATGGATGAGAATGGACAAATGAAAGACCAATATAAGTGGCCCGCCTGCTCCCCTCCCTCCCAAAATACCAAAATACCCCACCCCCACCAAAATAAATAAATAAATGAATAAATCTTTAAAAATATCCAGATGCCCAAACGACACCTTCTCCCAATTAACTCAGAATATCTTTATGGGTGGGATTATTATTTTTTAATTAAAGATTTATTTATTTATTTATTTATTTATTTTGGGCAGGGGTTGGGTTGGGGAGGGAGGGGAGCAGGCGGGCCACTTCTATTGGTCTTTCATTTCTCCATTTTCATCTGTCTTTGTTCTTTGGCTCCTGTGGGCCTCCCATTGCAGTGGCCTCTGTCGTTGCAGAGCACCCACTCTGGGCTCATGTGCTCCAGAGCTCCGGCTCAGTAACTGGACACATGGGTCCAGCCGCTCCGCAGCACATGGAATCTTCCCATGTCAGGGATCGAACCGGCGCCACTTGCACTGCAAGACGGTGTCCCTACCCACTGGACCACCAGGGGAAGCCCAGGATTATTATTTTTTAAAGTCTTCCCTCTCACCCTATGCTAGTCCTTTCTTGGGTGCAATCAAGTTTGAGGACCACTATTTTCAAGTCTCCAAACATTTTGGGAAGCCTATTTCAGGACACTTACCAATCAGGGACATAGAAATGTTAATTAGATCCAACATTTTCAAATTTAGAAAAAATTTCCAGTGTGTTTCAAAGAGAAATATTTCTTAAAGAATACATATAATCTATTTCTTTACAGTAATTCCAACTTCCCAATTCATTATTACTAAGAAGTGGAATATTCTATTATTAAATATTCCAGTACTAAATCTGTTTGGAATTAATACTAGGTCTAATGTCACCAGCATCCAGTACACGTGTGCATGTTCAGCAGCCACGCTGTGTCTGACTCTTCATGATCCCATGGACTACAGCCTGACAGGATCCTGTCCAGTTACTGAGCCGAGCTCTGGAGAACATGAGCCCAGAGTGGGTGCTCTGCGACAACATAGGCCACCGTGATGGGAGGCCCATAGGAGCCAAGGAACAAAGACGGATGAAAATGGACAAATGAAAGACCAATATAAGTGGCCCGCCTGCTCCCCTCCCTCCCAAAATACCAAAATACCCCACCCCCACCAAAATAAATAAATAAATGAATAAATCTTTAAAAATATCCAGATGCCCAAACGACACCTTCTCCCAATTAACTCAGAATATCTTTATGGGTGGGATTATTATTTTTTAATTAAAGATTTATTTATTTATTTATTTATTTATTTTGGGCAGGGGTTGGGTTGGGGAGGGAGGGGGTGGGCGGGCCACTTCTATTGGTCTTTCATTTCTCCATTTTCATCTGTCTTTGTTCTTTGGCTCCTGTGGGCCTCCCATTGCAGTGGCCTCTGTCGTTGCAGAGCACCCACTCTGGGCTCATGTGCTCCAGAGCTCCGGCTCAGTAACTGGACACATGGGTCCAGCCGCTCCGCAGCACATGGAATCTTCCCATGTCAGGGATCGAACCGGCGCCACTTGCACTGCAAGACGGTGTCCCTACCCACTGGACCACCAGGGGAAGCCCAGGATTATTATTTTTTAAAGTCTTCCCTCTCACCCTATGCTAGTCCTTTCTTGGGTGCAATCAAGTTTGAGGACCACTATTTTCAAGTCTCCAAACATTTTGGGAAGCCTATTTCAGGACACTTACCAATCAGGGACATAGAAATGTTAATTAGATCCAACATTTTCAAATTTAGAAAAAATTTCCAGTGTGTTTCAAAGAGAAATATTTCTTAAAGAATACATATAATCTATTTCTTTACAGTAATTCCAACTTCCCAATTCATTATTACTAAGAAGTGGAATATTCTATTATTAAATATTCCAGTACTAAATCTGTTTGGAATTAATACTAGGTCTAATGTCACCAGCATCCAGTACACGTGTGCATGTTCAGCAGCCACGCTGTGTCTGACTCTTCATGATCCCATGGACTACAGCCTGACAGGATCCTGTCCATGGGATTTCCCAGGCAGGAATATTGGAGTGGGTTGCCATTTCCTTTTCCAGTGGATCTTCCTGATCCAGGGACTGAACCTGGATCTCTTGACTTGAAGGTGGATTCTTTACCACTGAGCCATCTGGGAAGCTCCCAGTACATACTATGAAACGATAGATCCGACTTAACCCACGTAAATCTTGCCTTGATTTATCACATTTATTTCTATCAGAAGTTAAATTTTAAAATATATCGTAACACCTGCTTACCTGCAAGGTTACAGTTTATATGGCTGATAAAAATTGTCATTAATGACTGCCTTTTTTTAGTATTAGTTCCCGTGATTTTTTTAAAAATTGGAGTATAACTGCTGTCCAACGCTGTGTTAGTTTCTGCCGTACAATGAAGTACATCAGCTATATGCACACATACATCCCCTCCCTCTTGGACCTTGCTCCCACCCCACCCGGTATCTTCCCCATCTAGGTCATCAGAGAGCTGAGTTTGTAACTGCCTTAAATCCTACATCATAACCTGCTCAAAATTTCTATTCAAATCATAAAAGAAGAGCCTAAATGCTATTTGTTTCTTTCAGGTACTTCAATTTAGACAAATCACAATGATAAACACTGTATCTACCTTCAATTTTATTTTTTAGTTTTTAGTCTTTTTTTAGTCTTTACTTAACTTGTTACAATACTGTTTCTCCTTTGTGTTTTGGTTTTTTGACCTCTAGGCATATGGGAACCTAGCTTCCCAACTAGGGATAGAACCAGTACCCCATGCACTGAAAGGCAAAGTCTTCATCACTGGACCACCAGGGAAGTGCCAATAGATTCTTGCAAAATGAACGTTAGCAGCAAATAAAACTACATGTCCCTCTGACCACTCTCCAGAATCCCACTCTTCTTGGAAAAGTAACCAACCACAGCATTATGAAGTATATCCTTCCAATCTCTTATTTATAAAATTTACATATTATATGCCTACAGAAACCTAATAGTTCTCCTTTTTTTAAAAAACAATGAAGCACATAATTTCAAACCAGAAACATTTTTAAACTAGAAACAACATTAAGAGAAAAGCAGTCTGCTTAGGGTTCATAATGCATACACATATAGACCTGGTCAATATCTCATGGTGGAAATACAAGTACCTCCTGAAGAATTACCATACAATGTGTGTGTACGGAAATGTATATTCCAGAATTTACTCCCTTGTATCCACACGCAGACATGTTTCCTGGAAGAAGATACCATAAAGTGGACCTATTTGTATATGCAGCAGTTTATGTTATTTTCTACCAAACTGTCCTCCAAAAAGGAAGGAACACTGTATAGACAGAGTGAACATTCCCACCCTGGGAAAGTCAAAGCTTGCTCTTCCCTTCCCACTATATTTTAAACTAGAACAATTACAATTAAATAATGAAGAAAACGGTGGTATGTATCAGATGCAACCCAGCCAACTATTAAGTGTATTGTAACAAATATTCAAGCTTACCAAAGGGCCAGTTAAAACACACTTTTGGGGTTTTTTTATTCTCAGTTTATCAGCTCTCAGATGATCACAACACCAAAATTCACTATTCCCAGAGTACCACAAGACAGACTTCAGATGTCTTGATATCACAGAAATGTCTGAAACTGTGCTATCACAAAAGTCAGGCCTTATAAATCCCAGAAGCAGCTAACAGAACCCCCTCCATGGGTCACCCAAAGGGACCTCTGATGAGTCACCACCTAGTTTCAAAGATATCTATACACCTTCAAGTTTCTGGTGTAATTCTCAATGACAGAACCAGACTTTCAAGGTAATTTAACTAACATTAGAGATTTAAAGATTTTTAATAACTACCTTTTTACTCTAGTAGTATCTGACTCCCATAATTTAAAGCCTCATGTCACCTGAATTATGCACAGAAGTAAAAGCAGCAGCCTCCCCCCCCAACTTTTATTTGCCCTAAAACATTTCTCAAGGACTTCAAACACCTCAGCAAATTATTTTTTGAAAAAAGAATGAAGATCAAGTTCTAATAAATAGTGTAACTAGCACCGCAGTGATTCACTGGACCCCTCCTGAAATTCAGTCGAGTGTTACAGACTGAAATGAGTGAATTCAAGGGAAGAACCTTCCTAGAACAAATTAAAACTCAAACAAGTTATTGCATTAATAAGAGCTTATCACAACTAACTGTGGAGAGTTAAAATTTTTTACACATCTTAAAAAAAATTTTTTTTTTAGAAGTATTTATTTATGTGACTGTGCTGGGCCTTAGTTCTGCACGTGGGATCTAGTTCCCTGACTAGGGAACCGGGGCCCTATTGCATTGGGAACACAGAATATTAACCACTGGGCCACCAGAGAATTACATCTTAAAATTTTTAAAGTTTAGAGATTCACCCAAAAGACAGCAACCTTCAGGAACATTAACTTATTATTATAAACATCCTCTTAGCATTGAGTTGGGATTCAGAAATCTCATTTTTATTTTCAACCTACCATAAAACCATCAGGTAATGAGACCAATGACTTGTTTGATATTCTTAGATATGGACCCTCCCTAACCACCATAATAATGTTGCAAACAAATCAGACTGAAAAGAGACCAATAGATCAACCAAGCCAAGACTTTTCAAGAAAGTTAAATAAAAGAAGAAAATGTGAACCAACAACAGATTCACCAACCATTTATATATATTACTTTCCTTAAGGATATCTAACAGTGATATCATTTCTATTAACTTACAATAGAAAAAGCCACGCAACACATTTACGCATGTTTACATTATTAAATAAAAAACAGGCAATGTATTTATGCACCTTATTATTAAATCAAGGTAACACTTTAAAATGTTTCATTTAAGAGTTCAAACTTTTTGGGCTTCCCTGGTGGTCCAGTGGGTAAGGTCACTGCCTTTCAGTGCAAGGGGCGCTGGTTCGATCCCTGGCCTGGGAAGATCCCACATGCTGTGGAGCGACTGGACCGATGTGTCCAATTACCGAGTCAGAGCTCTGAAGCGCATGCGCCCAGAGCCGGTGCTCTGTGACAGCAGAGGCCGCTGCGATGGGAGGCCCACACGGGCCAGAGAACAAAGATGGATGAAAATGGACAAATGAAAGACCAATAGAAGTGGCCTGCCTGCTCCGCTCCCTCCCCACCCCACCAAAATAAATAAATTAATTAAAAAAAAAAAAGAGTTCAAACTTTTTATTCTATGTTTATGTAGCATCAGGTATTTATTCTTTTACACAAAGTATACACACATATTATATATTTTTCCTATTAAAAGTTATTAATTCTAATTTTCATTAGACATCTAGTTCAAGTAAATTTAACATTTCATATTTTAATCACAGTTGACTACATCTTCTACCAAACAGCCATAAAAACATGAGAAGCAAACAAATTTTAAAAAACCAATAATTTTTGAACTTTACTTTTCAGTTTAAGTGAAAATCAAAGACATCTGAAAACTTCAGCCCAGTAAGCAAATGAATCGAGTTAATTACCTCCAACTATTCAATCTTTCTCCATACACTCAGTCTTTCATTAATTATACTGATCAGATACCTCTAATATTTTATGAAATATTTCAGTCTTCTTTGATTAAGTTCTATATGATGATACTTTAAAAGTAGTATAATCCACCACATAATGTTCTGGTGACATGTATTTGCCATTTGGTTTAAGATCAGATGGAAAGAAAAACGTCAGGGATGAGGATAATTCTAAAATTCTATCAAGAGAATATATGTGATGTTTTCCCATCTGTTTTCTATCAAATAATCACCTTAAACGTTTACTCTGACCAAAATGAACATATTTTTAAAAAATACTGTAAATTATTTATTTATTTACGGCTGCTCACAGGCTTTCTCTATTTGTAGCAAGCTGGGACTGCTCTTTGTTGGGATGTGTGGGCGTCTCAGTGTAGTGGCTTCTCCTGTTGTGGAGCACAGAATGCCCAGGCTTCAGTAGTTGTGGCATGCGGGCCCAGTGTTTGCCCCACATTTGTGGGATCTTCCCACATGCTGTGGAGCGACTGGACCGATGTGTCCAATTACCGAGTCAGAGCTCTGAAGCGCATGCGCCCAGAGCCGGTGCTCTGTGACAGCAGAGGCCGCTGCGATGGGAGGCCCACACGGGCCAGAGAACAAAGATGGATGAAAATGGACAAATGAAAGACCAATAGAAGTGGCCTGCCTGCTCCGCTCCCTCCCCACCCCACCAAAATAAATAAATTAATTAAAAAAAAAAAAGAGTTCAAACTTTTTATTCTATGTTTATGTAGCATCAGGTATTTATTCTTTTACACAAAGTATACACACATATTATATATTTTTCCTATTAAAAGTTATTAATTCTAATTTTCATTAGACATCTAGTTCAAGTAAATTTAACATTTCATATTTTAATCACAGTTGACTACATCTTCTACCAAACAGCCATAAAAACATGAGAAGCAAACAAATTTTAAAAAACCAATAATTTTTGAACTTTACTTTTCAGTTTAAGTGAAAAATCAAAGACATCTGAAAACTTCAGCCCAGTAAGCAAATGAATCGAGTTAATTACCTCCAACTATTCAATCTTTCTCCATACACTCAGTCTTTCATTAATTATACTGATCAGATACCTCTAATATTTTATGAAATATTTCAGTCTTCTTTGATTAAGTTCTATATGATGATACTTTAAAAGTAGTATAATCCACCACATAATGTTCTGGTGACATGTATTTGCCATTTGGTTTAAGATCAGATGGAAAGAAAAACGTCAGGGATGAGGATAATTCTAAAATTCTATCAAGAGAATATATGTGATGTTTTCCCATCTGTTTTCTATCAAATAATCACCTTAAACGTTTACTCTGACCAAAATGAACATATTTTTAAAAAATACTGTAAATTATTTATTTATTTACGGCTGCTCACAGGCTTTCTCTATTTGTAGCAAGCTGGGACTGCTCTTTGTTGGGATGTGTGGGCGTCTCAGTGTAGTGGCTTCTCCTGTTGTGGAGCACAGAATGCCCAGGCTTCAGTAGTTGTGGCATGCGGGCCCAGTGTTTGCCCCACATTTGTGGGATCTTCCCAGGTCAGGGACTGCAACTGTGTACTCTGCACCGGCAAGCACATTCACAACCTCTGGAGCACCTGGGAAGTCCTGACTCTTTCTTTAAAGCTCTGTGTCTCATGTGCAACAGACTGGCTTCCATCTCTACCAACAAACACAGCTACGTGTATGAATTGAACAGTCCCAATCATTCCTGCAGAGAAAGAAATATTCATCTACTAAATTGAGAAATGTTGCTAAACACACAGTTTAAAATTTTTCACAACAATCCATCTTGAACAACCACTCTGGCTCTGTTCTCATCCTTCATCTGTGAAAGGTGACTTAGCCTTGAGGATCTTTAAGATTCTTTTCATCACTAAAAAGCTTTTTTACTGGAAGTCAAAGCCCCCCAACAGACAGCAGGCAATGTTGCCAGTTTACAGATGATGGGCAGCAAAGAAAGACAAATGATAGCACTAGCACAAAAATTCAAAAATCCTCCCCATCTGGAGTTCAACCTCCTGACTAATCCAAAACCCTGCTATTAGGGCAGAAACAAATACCTACAACTACACTATTTGGACAAAGCTAAGTAGTGAAAATAGTATATACAAGGAAGGCATAATAAACTTTGGTTGAATGTATTCCAAAAACACATGTACACTGTCACAAAATTACTCGTCGTATGACACTCCATAACTTGCTCTGAATGACTATGTTATCTAATGTTTGTCTTCCAGGTACACCTAGAACAGAGGTTCTCAGCCTTCTTTTAGACCTCTCAATAACAGAAAGGTAACAATTCCCACTGGTGGTAGTAACTAAATGACTAAGGTAGAGGTGGGGACAGGGTGTGGTCAGCTGGTCATGTGTAGTTTAAAAAATACCCAGATGCAGATATACCTCAATCACTGCTCTGCTCACCCATTCCAAACCACAATACCAATAAATCAATGGGCAGCAGCAGTTTGTATTGTGAAGAAATTAAGCAGTCAATCCCAGACAACTTCTTATAGTCCTTTCAGACTCCACCCATCCCAGCCATTTACTAGCTACCAGACCTCTACTTCAGTCTCTTCTACAACTTCTGCTCCAGAAGCTGAAAGAAATCCTATTTAACAAAATCCTTCCCTTTCCTAGTTCTATTCCACTGCAGTTCTCACTTATCTAGGAGAGTACAGGTTGAGGTGCACCCCCTCTAAAAGGGTGGTAATGAGAAATGGGTAAGGAAAAAGATGAAAATAAGAGAAATAGGTCAAAGTATAAAGAAAATAGTAAAGGGGGTGAGGTTGGTTCTATGTCACATATAACTTTTCCTAATTCTCAGCACCCTCAAGAAAGACTCCTCTCCACCATACATTAATCCAAACCCAACGTCTCCTGGTTTTCCTTAAAGCTTATCTCCTCAAAACTAAATAATACTCCACAGGTAACTGACAAACCTGACTTCAATGAAACCAAGAAAAAGAATATCAGACAAAAGTTATCTCAAAGGCTCTTCCAGTGCCCATCATTCTTTCTATAGCATGAGTTTCTTCCTAGTTTTATTGCCCATGTTTTCAGACATAGAACTCCTGATTCTGCTAGAGAAAACAAAGATAGAGCTAGGAGAAGAGGGGAAGACTTGCGTCTGAACAGAACTGTTCAACTTTTTGGTGTTTCCTCGTTAAGTCAACTCAAAAGCCAATTGCACTACTGCTTCATGCCTGAAGATCACAAAATACACACAGGCAAACAGCCTTGACTAAGGCAGATATGAGGATTAAAAAGGGCATTTTAACAAGTTGTAATGAACAATATAAATGCTCAGTTAAGTGCAACTCAAATAGCCCATTCAATGAGTTGAGCTGACTCAGGTACACCTAGAACAGAGGTTCTCAGCCTTCTTTTAGACCTCTCAATAACAGAAAGGTAACAATTCCCACTGGTGGTAGTAACTAAATGACTAAGGTAGAGGTGGGGACAGGGTGTGGTCAGCTGGTCATGTGTAGTTTAAAAAATACCCAGATGCAGATATACCTCAATCACTGCTCTGCTCACCCATTCCAAACCACAATACCAATAAATCAATGGGCAGCAGCAGTTTGTATTGTGAAGAAATTAAGCAGTCAATCCCAGACAACTTCTTATAGTCCTTTCAGACTCCACCCATCCCAGCCATTTACTAGCTACCAGACCTCTACTTCAGTCTCTTCTACAACTTCTGCTCCAGAAGCTGAAAGAAATCCTATTTAACAAAATCCTTCCCTTTCCTAGTTCTATTCCACTGCAGTTCTCACTTATCTAGGAGAGTACAGGTTGAGGTGCACCCCCTCTAAAAGGGTGGTAATGAGAAATGGGTAAGGAAAAGATGAAAATAAGAGAAATAGGTCAAAGTATAAAGAAAATAGTAAAGGGGGTGAGGTTGGTTCTATGTCACATATAACTTTTCCTAATTCTCAGCACCCTCAAGAAAGACTCCTCTCCACCATACATTAATCCAAACCCAACGTCTCCTGGTTTTCCTTAAAGCTTATCTCCTCAAAACTAAATAATACTCCACAGGTAACTGACAAACCTGACTTCAATGAAACCAAGAAAAAGAATATCAGACAAAAGTTATCTCAAAGGCTCTTCCAGTGCCCATCATTCTTTCTATAGCATGAGTTTCTTCCTAGTTTTATTGCCCATGTTTTCAGACATAGAACTCCTGATTCTGCTAGAGAAAACAAAGATAGAGCTAGGAGAAGAGGGGAAGACTTGCGTCTGAACAGAACTGTTCAACTTTTTGGTGTTTCCTCGTTAAGTCAACTCAAAAGCCAATTGCACTACTGCTTCATGCCTGAAGATCACAAAATACACACAGGCAAACAGCCTTGACTAAGGCAGATATGAGGATTAAAAAAGGGCATTTTAACAAGTTGTAATGAACAATATAAATGTCAGTTACACTTTATTATTTTAGAGATGGCTCTCTGTATCATGATTTACACACTGCTTGGAATACACTGAAAACAAACTGAGGTTTTCACCTCACTAACCTTATTTGAGAGGCAAATGCAGTTAGCTGCATCCAAAATTGAAGAGCAATTACTGTTTCCTCCTCCAGGACAGAGTGAGACAATAGTATGTGACATAAATAGGAAGCTTTCAAGCAGTCAAAAAAAAAAATTACACTTTCTTTCACACAGTTGTTGATTCTGCAATTCAGTTTGGCCCCAACTGATCCGCATCTTTCATCATTAAACACTACCTCAGGAAAGAGGAGTGGCTGTGAAGCAAAGCTAGAACATTGGGCTTAAAAATCTGTAAGACCAGGCAATCTCAATGCAGCCCCTGTACCAAGACACTTTACCTTTCTGAGCTGTGGTGTCTGTCTATAACTGAGGATACCTGTTTCATAAACCTGTTAAGAGAACTGTGTATGTGATTGTATGATGAACACAATGCTGTATCATGCTTTCCCCCACAACTGCTTGTTCTCAATAAGTCAAATTAGCTTTATGGAAATGAGTCAAACAATCTTTTAAATTAAACACACACAGAGACTCACCAAGTATATTATCCATTTCGTATAGGAATTTAACCTTGGTCAAGTATTTTGCAGGTCATCCAACCAGAAGGAAGACTCACACTGCATTTTATTTATAGTGCTTGTACAGCAATAGAACATAGCATGCCTAGGTAAAGAACTCCTCTGGAAACAAACAACATTCTCCACAAGTTTGGTAAGACACTGAGGCACAAAGCCAAAAATCATACCTAAATGAAACCACTGCTGAACAAAGGACTGTTTACTAGAGTTAATGCAAAAACAAGTTGATACTATTTACTTCTTCCAATAGGTAAACGGAAACGTATCAGTCCAGTTACACAAACGCAGTAATGTTACTGATTACAGAGCTCTGCCTCACTCACAACAGATTTTTATACCAACAATGCTCCCCCAAATGACAAGGTATATAGCACACAACCACGCTGACTTTGATACAGACTTTAATCATATCCTGGGGGGAAGTAAGCTTAAATAGTTAATAATATAAAAACGATATTCACTCTCATTTATAAATACACACTTTCCTCCTTATAATCAAAGAAACAACCAAGTAGCTATCCCCACCAAGTATCTCTTCTTTAAAAAGAAAAAGAAAAAACAAAAAGAAAAAAAAGAAAAACACTGTAATACTAATCAGAGTCTTTCCCTTAAAAAATTTTCAAAATATGTAGCTTTCACTAGATGTGCTATCGGTCAGACAAATATTAACAGTGAAAAGAGAACTTTTACTTCACCAGAAAGAGTTGTACAAAAAAAGCATCTTAAGTCATGTATCCTAACTTAAAAGCTAAAAGCTGTTCATCCTAAAAACTGCCTTCAAATTAACATAGCTTGGAAGATTAATAGAGTTGCAAGACTTGGAATACGTACAAGGGTATAAAAACACTTTACCCCTTACCCCTGAAGATTTTTCCGATGGTGTCTGTCTATAACTGAGGATACCTGTTTCATAAACCTGTTAAGAGAACTGTGTATGTGATTGTATGATGAACACAATGCTGTATCATGCTTTCCCCCACAACTGCTTGTTCTCAATAAGTCAAATTAGCTTTATGGAAATGAGTCAAACAATCTTTTAAATTAAACACACACAGAGACTCACCAAGTATATTATCCATTTCGTATAGGAATTTAACCTTGGTCAAGTATTTTGCAGGTCATCCAACCAGAAGGAAGACTCACACTGCATTTTATTTATAGTGCTTGTACAGCAATAGAACATAGCATGCCTAGGTAAAGAACTCCTCTGGAAACAAACAACATTCTCCACAAGTTTGGTAAGACACTGAGGCACAAAGCCAAAAATCATACCTAAATGAAACCACTGCTGAACAAAGGACTGTTTACTAGAGTTAATGCAAAAACAAGTTGATACTATTTACTTCTTCCAATAGGTAAACGGAAACGTATCAGTCCAGTTACACAAACGCAGTAATGTTACTGATTACAGAGCTCTGCCTCACTCACAACAGATTTTTATACCAACAATGCTCCCCCAAATGACAAGGTATATAGCACACAACCACGCTGACTTTGATACAGACTTTAATCATATCCTGGGGGGAAGTAAGCTTAAATAGTTAATAATATAAAAACGATATTCACTCTCATTTATAAATACACACTTTCCTCCTTATAATCAAAGAAACAACCAAGTAGCTATCCCCACCAAGTATCTCTTCTTTAAAAAGAAAAAAAAAAAAAAAAGAAAAAAAAGAAAAACACTGTAATACTAATCAGAGTCTTTCCCTTAAAAAATTTTCAAAATATGTAGCTTTCACTAGATGTGCTATCGGTCAGACAAATATTAACAGTGAAAAGAGAACTTTTACTTCACCAGAAAGAGTTGTACAAAAAAAGCATCTTAAGTCATGTATCCTAACTTAAAAGCTAAAAGCTGTTCATCCTAAAAACTGCCTTCAAATTAACATAGCTTGGAAGATTAATAGAGTTGCAAGACTTGGAATACGTACAAGTTAAAAACATTTTGAAGGCTATGGGATATCACCCCAAAAGGATCCAACTCTTAGAAATCTAGCTTCAAACATCTTTTCCTTTTGGGGGGAGGGCGGCTCTAAGAACTAAAATTTTTACTCGGTAAAAAAACAATGGAGATTTAAAGATAAACTGATCAATCTCACTACATCTTAATCTTACAGAGCTGGGAAATGATGACCATTTACCAAATGGATCAAGCTTCCGTCACCCCACTGTAACTTCAATATTATCTTCTGTTGTCTCCAACAAGAACCCTCTACTTCTGTGGTCTATCTATTACTGATTTCCAACTAGATTCTGTCCCTCTGAGAAAAACACAATTATTTTTTCCATTTTTCTCATAAAAGTAATCATGGATATCCAGTTAAGTGTTCTGTATTTAAATACAGTACTAATTTAAAATAGAACTGTGTAATCTCAGATTAGAAGGAACCTTGGGACATTTGTTTTAATTCTAGC
Organism: Tragulus kanchil; assembly: GCA_022376925.1. Taxonomy (NCBI): domain Eukaryota; kingdom Metazoa; phylum Chordata; class Mammalia; order Artiodactyla; family Tragulidae; genus Tragulus; species Tragulus kanchil. Next base: position 44,955,884 of record JAIOJX010000029.1, on the reverse strand, counting down.
TTATAGACGGAAAAATGTGGACCAAGTGAAGTGGTTGACTCAAGGCCAGACACAATTACCTGCTGGCAGAAAAGGGACTAGTGTCGAGGTCTAACTCACAGTCCGGTGGTCTTCTAATTACATCACTGCTCTCTCGCAATGTTTTCTACACAAATGACTAGTCATGTAGCAACTGCTGACTCAAAAAGTCTATAGAGTAAGAACTCAAGCCTGGAAGTCACTAAAATCATCACTTGGAGAACCTAGAAACTATGACCTAATATTATACATTATGTGATTCTTAAAAGTCTATTTCTAAACCTTTAAAACAATCACCCCCATGAATTAAGGATCAAAAAGTACCGAAAGCCTACACTACCATTAAAATTCAGCCCAAGAGATGATATGCCACCTCATCAACTAATAAAGTTTTTGTCTAAGCTTGGGATGAACAAATCTGAAAGATACACTTATACTGCAATTATTCACAGACCAGTTTCTGAAAAAGCCCGTTTCAGAAGCATATACATCAAACTCACATCAAGTCACAAGTCAGCATTATTGCTGTCTAATAATTATCTTCACTATTACAAAAAGGCTGACATTCCACAATTCCATGAAACTGAAATGAGATGATGCAAAGGCAATTTTGAAAAAGTAAGCTGAAATATTCATGACGGTGCTCATCATTTTTTTCTATTTTAGAACACTGAATTATGAGTCTTAAACCCAATAGGCTACCTGTTTCCCCAACTCCTAGGTAAAAAGAAATAGGAATTAGGTAATTTAAAAGGGACTTGCTGAAACAGACTACAGCATTCCAATTTCAACGTCTGCGATATATATCACACACTAAGCACAATGTCTGGGATACAGTAAAAACTCAATCGACAATTATCATTATTTCTACCACTATATAAAGTCACAAATACACAGCTTTTCCCACAAAGATCTAGGACACATTGCTCTTAGTTTGTTGCTCATTTAAAAAATAAATGGCAAAATGCCAAGTACGTTAGGCTTAGAGAAGGGCTTCACACTACCCAATTTGAGTCAGCATATAAATCATAAACTGACACTTGATTTCCAATCCAAAGTTCCCTATGGAGTATGACTCACCAAATTCTCAATTTCTTCCAACTATGAAAAAATAAGTTGTACTCCTTCCTATAACTACCACCCCTGACATTCGTAAAACCTAGGCTAGCGTTCCATTTTAGAATTCTTTAAGAACACACCTTCAGTCAGTCCCTGGAAAGGACTGCTCGGTGCGTTTAACACAAACCACCCAAAACAGCTGTGTGACCTTTAGAGAGGTCCTGGGATCTGGTCCACAAGCTTGTCTTCGGGGGAGCCTCTGGACAGCTCTAAGAATTAGCCCTGAGAACTAGTTTTAAAAAAAAAACAAACATCTCTTACCCCCTTCACAGCAGAGTGCCAGGTCCCATTTTCAAGCCGCAGAACCCAAGTCCTCTCACCCCCATCCCCAAACTGGCCAACTCCGGCCCACCGGGCCTCCGTTCCCGCAGCCCCCTCGCCCCGCGCCAAGGCCGGGCAGCGCTGAAGCCCCGGAGCTGGGTGAACGGCGCCATTTTAGGCGGCCGTGGCGGCGACAACCAATCCAGGCGCGGGAGGCAGGGGGCGCCGGGCGCCCGGGAGCCGCCGCCGGGCTGCGCGGGCCGCGGGTCCAGCGGGGCGCCCCCCGGGCAGCCTTCCATGAAACTGAAATGAGATGATGCAAAGGCAATTTTGAAAAAGTAAGCTGAAATATTCATGACGGTGCTCATCATTTTTTTCTATTTTAGAACACTGAATTATGAGTCTTAAACCCAATAGGCTACCTGTTTCCCCAACTCCTAGGTAAAAAGAAATAGGAATTAGGTAATTTAAAAGGGACTTGCTGAAACAGACTACAGCATTCCAATTTCAACGTCTGCGATATATATCACACACTAAGCACAATGTCTGGGATACAGTAAAAACTCAATCGACAATTATCATTATTTCTACCACTATATAAAGTCACAAATACACAGCTTTTCCCACAAAGATCTAGGACACATTGCTCTTAGTTTGTTGCTCATTTAAAAAATAAATGGCAAAATGCCAAGTACGTTAGGCTTAGAGAAGGGCTTCACACTACCCAATTTGAGTCAGCATATAAATCATAAACTGACACTTGATTTCCAATCCAAAGTTCCCTATGGAGTATGACTCACCAAATTCTCAATTTCTTCCAACTATGAAAAAATAAGTTGTACTCCTTCCTATAACTACCACCCCTGACATTCGTAAAACCTAGGCTAGCGTTCCATTTTAGAATTCTTTAAGAACACACCTTCAGTCAGTCCCTGGAAAGGACTGCTCGGTGCGTTTAACACAAACCACCCAAAACAGCTGTGTGACCTTTAGAGAGGTCCTGGGATCTGGTCCACAAGCTTGTCTTCGGGGGAGCCTCTGGACAGCTCTAAGAATTAGCCCTGAGAACTAGTTTTAAAAAAAAAACAAACATCTCTTACCCCCTTCACAGCAGAGTGCCAGGTCCCATTTTCAAGCCGCAGAACCCAAGTCCTCTCACCCCCATCCCCAAACTGGCCAACTCCGGCCCACCGGGCCTCCGTTCCCGCAGCCCCCTCGCCCCGCGCCAAGGCCGGGCAGCGCTGAAGCCCCGGAGCTGGGTGAACGGCGCCATTTTAGGCGGCCGTGGCGGCGACAACCAATCCAGGCGCGGGAGGCAGGGGGCGCCGGGGCGCCCGGGAGCCGCCGCCGGGCTGCGCGGGCCGCGGGTCCGGGACGCTCGGGGGGCCGCGGCCTCCGCCATGTTGCACCCTCCCCACGGCTGCTGCCTTCTCGGAGGGCTCAGCCCGCCGCGGCTCCCCGACCTGAGGGACAGCTCACCTTCTCGCAGAGGCTCTTGACCTGGGACTCGGACAGCTGCTTGCACTCGTTCAGCTGCTCGACCCACTGGTCCAGCTCCTTGGTGAACACCTTCTCGTCCATGATGCCACCCGCCCGAACCGGCTGCCGCTCCGCGCTCCTCCCGCGCCGCCGCCCGCACACGGGCCACACGCACACGCCGCCGCCGGCTCCCGGGGTACTCGTGCGGGCACTGGCGGCTGCTCGGCGATAGCGCAGGCCCTCCGGCTCGCCCCTCTGCGGTCGGGCACCGGCCCCTGCCCTCCGCCACTCGCTCTAGCCCCGAAGCTCGGCTCTCTGTAATGGCGGCCGCCGGCGTGGTGACGTCAGGCCCGGCGTCAGGCGGCGGCGGGGAGCGGAGGGGTAGAAGGGCCGGGACCAGAGCTGCGCAACTGCAGCCCCAGCCCCGACCCGCCGCCACGCTCGGAAGGCAGGGCCCGACGCGCAGGCGCAGAGTAGCCCGCGGGTGACGGAGGCACCTTGGCCTTTAGGGCGTGGCCCCCAACCAGGGCGGGGCCGAGGAGGAAGGGAAGACAGAGACCGAGACCGAGCCGGGGCCGGGCTTGCACCTGGGACGTAGGTTAATCCCAGAGCCCAACGTCCGGCGCGACGCGGTTGTGGACGTGACGCAGGCGCAGTCGGGGGGCGAGGGTGGCTCCCTGCTGCTGATTTCCCTGAGGTGATACTCTTCGGCTTTTTTCCCGGCGACTGAAGTCAAATTGCGGAAACTAGAAATGCGACCTCATGGGTCCTTCAGGATACAACAGTACTGAAATCGTGTGGGATTCCTGCATCTTGCAGGCAGGGATGGGCGCGGAGTGGTATCCTGGTTGGAGCGGCCACTTCCGCTTCCAGGTGCGGCCGGCACCTTATAATTAGGTCACTCGTAGGCGGAGGAGGGTGTACCTGCTGGGGGCGGGCTGCGCTGTGCACCTGACTCCCCTGGCACCTGTCCCCGGGTCTAGATGTCTCTTCTGGCCCAATAGGTGGGGCCTGGTAGTGCTCCTGGTTCCCGCACGCCCCGCGCAGCCTCGCCCCGTGTAGCCTTTCGCCCCGAGTGTGCCCCTCCCTCCGACTCCAGTTTCCTCCCGGGAAGGAGAAAAACTCCCCCCAGCCGCTGTCTACTGTGTGGCCTACTTTCTCGAGGAAAAGCCGCGAGGAGAAACCGGGTCGTGTTAGAAAGCGTCAAAGATTCGCGCTTTAAAGAGAACTCAGATACCCTAGGATCGGACCTCCGCCCGATCACATTTCGTTGTCTCTGGGGTCACGGAAATATTTGGCACCGTAGAATGCCAACTATGTGTTAGATCCATGCCTGGGAGACAGAAGGCTCATCCAAATAGACAAGGTATTTTACCCTGGTGGGAACTTGTATTCTAACTAGTTCCTAGAACGGTCTGGGGACAAATAGAGCGATTAAAATGTCCACAGCACCTGAGAGAAGCTTTCTAAAGGACATTAAACCTTAAAGGGCAAGGCAAGAGCTGAACCTGGTCCCTGGCTTCTAGACTCCTTACCCTGACAGTAGCTGACCCAAGCACGCAGCCCTGTGCTGGGAGAGCGCTCACTCTGCAGCCCTGAGGACATCAGGCCGACCCACAGGCTGAAGGAGGCCCTGGCGACGGAGATTAGCCAATATAGGACTGAAAATTCTCCATCCAAGGACAGCCTGCTTGGGCTAATGTGTTTTGCAGTTAACATCCTCAGATACAGAGGAGTAAGAGTTATGATCATGTGGAATGAACGAGGAAAAATCATCACTTGGTGTCAGTGGTTATAAAGCCATGCCCAGTGTGCTGTCTCATTCACCACTGCCCTGTACTTGTGTGAAAAGTGGTCCTGTATCATAGCGCAAGAAGCAAACGAGCACTCAGAAAAAAGAATGGACATGCCCAAGGTAGGGGCAGGATTTTAAACTTCATACTCCTAAGTGCAAGGTGTCAGCCACACTTACACAACTGACCTCTAAAGACTGAAATATGGAGCAAGGTCAGTATGCCTTTGCCTGAGTTGACTCCTGGCACCTGTCCCCGGGTCTAGATGTCTCTTCTGGCCCAATAGGTGGGGCCTGGTAGTGCTCCTGGTTCCCGCACGCCCCGCGCAGCCTCGCCCCGTGTAGCCTTTCGCCCCGAGTGTGCCCCTCCCTCCGACTCCAGTTTCCTCCCGGGAAGGAGAAAAACTCCCCCCAGCCGCTGTCTACTGTGTGGCCTACTTTCTCGAGGAAAAGCCGCGAGGAGAAACCGGGTCGTGTTAGAAAGCGTCAAAGATTCGCGCTTTAAAGAGAACTCAGATACCCTAGGATCGGACCTCCGCCCGATCACATTTCGTTGTCTCTGGGGTCACGGAAATATTTGGCACCGTAGAATGCCAACTATGTGTTAGATCCATGCCTGGGAGACAGAAGGCTCATCCAAATAGACAAGGTATTTTACCCTGGTGGGAACTTGTATTCTAACTAGTTCCTAGAACGGTCTGGGGACAAATAGAGCGATTAAAATGTCCACAGCACCTGAGAGAAGCTTTCTAAAGGACATTAAACCTTAAAGGGCAAGGCAAGAGCTGAACCTGGTCCCTGGCTTCTAGACTCCTTACCCTGACAGTAGCTGACCCAAGCACGCAGCCCTGTGCTGGGAGAGAGCGCTCACTCTGCAGCCCTGAGGACATCAGGCCGACCCACAGGCTGAAGGAGGCCCTGGCGACGGAGATTAGCCAATATAGGACTGAAAATTCTCCATCCAAGGACAGCCTGCTTGGGCTAATGTGTTTTGCAGTTAACATCCTCAGATACAGAGGAGTAAGAGTTATGATCATGTGGAATGAACGAGGAAAAATCATCACTTGGTGTCAGTGGTTATAAAGCCATGCCCAGTGTGCTGTCTCATTCACCACTGCCCTGTACTTGTGTGAAAAGTGGTCCTGTATCATAGCGCAAGAAGCAAACGAGCACTCAGAAAAAAGAATGGACATGCCCAAGGTAGGGGCAGGATTTTAAACTTCATACTCCTAAGTGCAAGGTGTCAGCCACACTTACACAACTGACCTCTAAAGACTGAAATATGGAGCAAGGTCAGTATGCCTTTGCCTGAGTTTTCTTATCTAAAAAGGTGGGGGTGGGGAATGTTAGTTTGGCAGATTAAAAAGTGTTGCATACCCAATATGTGCTGAAATTATAATGAGTGGGTTTTTCCAAAATGCTGTGAGTTCCTTGTTGGTAGCATTAATGTAGGTATTATTTTCTCTTGATGCAGATGACCTGGCTCACCACCATCACAAAAAAGGAAGATATAATTATATATGCTTAAAACATCCTGCCAAATAATTAGATGCAATGACTTAAGGAATGAATTCTAGAAAGCTCTTATTAGCATTCAAGCAGTGAAGTAAAGCATATGTGATTATAAGCAGTACAGAACTAAATCAGAATTCGTTTCCTTTAGAAGAAACGTAGAATTTTTGTTGTTGTTGTTCTGTAGGACTCAAAACAGACATGCATCTGAAAATTCAGTTTGATTTATCTGATCTCAGATAATTAGACCCAACTGTCTCAATTCTAGAGCCGAGGAATACCTGGAACAAAAAAAAAATTAAAAGAAAGCAAGCCAGAAAGAATTGTCCTTTTTTATTTCTTGGCAAAGCCCAGAGAATGAATAAAGCAAATATGCTTCAAAAAAGAATCTTTGTTCAGATGGCAAACTCAGTATACAGTGAGTTTGAGTTAAACATACCTATAAATAAAAATCATCTGATGATGGGGCGGGGCATGAGGAAGATAACCTTGAGCAAATGGCTTTAGTGAAGGTTCGCTTAGCCAAGGTATAAAAATTGACATTAAACATGGAGAAGGAATGAGAAGTATTTTATTTGTAGGTATTTCTCTTGGCCTTGTGTTAGGTTTATTTTGTTGTTTCTTCCAGTTCTCTGACTTCTAAATTTACTAATTCAGATAGTCCGACTGTATAGGTAAGAAATAGCATCTGAAGTTAGATGGATCAGCTTTGAATTCCAGTTCTGCAACTGCCTAAATTGTGTGAGGTTAGATATGTTGCATACCCAATCATGACTCCCTAGGGGCAGGATTTTAAACTTCATACTCCTAAGTGCAAGGTGTCAGCCACACTTACACAACTGACCTCTAAAGACTGAAATATGGAGCAAGGTCAGTATGCCTTTGCCTGAGTTTTCTTATCTAAAAAGGTGGGGGTGGGGAATGTTAGTTTGGCAGATTAAAAAGTGTTGCATACCCAATATGTGCTGAAATTATAATGAGTGGGTTTTTCCAAAATGCTGTGAGTTCCTTGTTGGTAGCATTAATGTAGGTATTATTTTCTCTTGATGCAGATGACCTGGCTCACCACCATCACAAAAAAGGAAGATATAATTATATATGCTTAAAACATCCTGCCAAATAATTAGATGCAATGACTTAAGGAATGAATTCTAGAAAGCTCTTATTAGCATTCAAGCAGTGAAGTAAAGCATATGTGATTATAAGCAGTACAGAACTAAATCAGAATTCGTTTCCTTTAGAAGAAACGTAGAATTTTTGTTGTTGTTGTTCTGTAGGACTCAAAACAGACATGCATCTGAAAATTCAGTTTGATTTATCTGATCTCAGATAATTAGACCCAACTGTCTCAATTCTAGAGCCGAGGAATACCTGGAACAAAAAAAATTAAAAGAAAGCAAGCCAGAAAGAATTGTCCTTTTTTATTTCTTGGCAAAGCCCAGAGAATGAATAAAGCAAATATGCTTCAAAAAAGAATCTTTGTTCAGATGGCAAACTCAGTATACAGTGAGTTTGAGTTAAACATACCTATAAATAAAAATCATCTGATGATGGGGCGGGGCATGAGGAAGATAACCTTGAGCAAATGGCTTTAGTGAAGGTTCGCTTAGCCAAGGTATAAAAATTGACATTAAACATGGAGAAGGAATGAGAAGTATTTTATTTGTAGGTATTTCTCTTGGCCTTGTGTTAGGTTTATTTTGTTGTTTCTTCCAGTTCTCTGACTTCTAAATTTACTAATTCAGATAGTCCGACTGTATAGGTAAGAAATAGCATCTGAAGTTAGATGGATCAGCTTTGAATTCCAGTTCTGCAACTGCCTAAATTGTGTGAGGTTAGGCCAAGCTATTTAACTTACCTTAGTTTTCTCATCTATAAACTGGGAGTCGGGCTTCCCCTGGTGGTCCAGTGGATAAGGACACCGCCTTGCAGTGCAAGGGGCACCGGTTCGATCCCTGGCCTGGGAAGATCCCACATGCTGCGGAGCAGCTGGACCAATGTGTCCAATCACTGAGCCGGAGCTCTGGCGCGCATATGCCAAGAGCTGGCGCTCTGCGACAACAGACGCCACCGCGATGGGAGGCCCGCAGGAGCCAAAGAACAAAGAATAAAGGATGAAAATAGAGAAATGAAAGACCAATAGAAGTGGCCCGCCCGCTCCCCTCCCTCCCCAACCCAACCCCCGCCCAAAATAAATAAATCAATTAAAAAAAAATAATAAACTGGGAGTCTTGTAATAGTCAAATAATAGGGTTTTGCTGAGGATTAAATGAAATTATAAATGTAATACACCAAAAGAGGATTAAATGAAATTATAAATGTAATACACCAAAAAGTATATAATAAATAAGTATTATTATTTCTAAGTGGTCTCTGATTCTAAATATCCTTTAGTGCCAGTTGGAGCCCTTCAGAGCCTGCCATGAAATACATAGTGGTCTTTGGAAACAAAACATAACTATAAAAAACACCATGGAGGGACCTCCCTGATGGTCCAGTGGTTAGGACTCCATGCTTCCACTGCAGGGACCCCAGGTTCAATCCCTGGTTGGAAACTAAGATCCCGTGAGCTGTCTTTTTCCATTGTGGGAAACAAGGAAGGGGGAGGATATTCAAGGAAAAGAGTAGAGATGGAACAGAAAGCAAATATGCTTCAAAAAGAATCTTTGTTCAGATGGCAAACTCAGTATACAGTGAGTTTGAGTTAAACATACCTATAAATAAAAATCATCTGATGATGGGGCGGGGCATGAGGAAGATAACCTTGAGCAAATGGCTTTAGTGAAGGTTCGCTTAGCCAAGGTATAAAAATTGACATTAAACATGGAGAAGGAATGAGAAGTATTTTATTTGTAGGTATTTCTCTTGGCCTTGTGTTAGGTTTATTTTGTTGTTTCTTCCAGTTCTCTGACTTCTAAATTTACTAATTCAGATAGTCCGACTGTATAGGTAAGAAATAGCATCTGAAGTTAGATGGATCAGCTTTGAATTCCAGTTCTGCAACTGCCTAAATTGTGTGAGGTTAGGCCAAGCTATTTAACTTACCTTAGTTTTCTCATCTATAAACTGGGAGTCGGGGCTTCCCCTGGTGGTCCAGTGGATAAGGACACCGCCTTGCAGTGCAAGGGGCACCGGTTCGATCCCTGGCCTGGGAAGATCCCACATGCTGCGGAGCAGCTGGACCAATGTGTCCAATCACTGAGCCGGAGCTCTGGCGCGCATATGCCAAGAGCTGGCGCTCTGCGACAACAGACGCCACCGCGATGGGAGGCCCGCAGGAGCCAAAGAACAAAGAATAAAGGATGAAAATAGAGAAATGAAAGACCAATAGAAGTGGCCCGCCCGCTCCCCTCCCTCCCCAACCCAACCCCCGCCCAAAATAAATAAATCAATTAAAAAAAAATAATAAACTGGGAGTCTTGTAATAGTCAAATAATAGGGTTTTGCTGAGGATTAAATGAAATTATAAATGTAATACACCAAAAGAGGATTAAATGAAATTATAAATGTAATACACCAAAAAGTATATAATAAATAAGTATTATTATTTCTAAGTGGTCTCTGATTCTAAATATCCTTTAGTGCCAGTTGGAGCCCTTCAGAGCCTGCCATGAAATACATAGTGGTCTTTGGAAACAAAACATAACTATAAAAAACACCATGGAGGGACCTCCCTGATGGTCCAGTGGTTAGGACTCCATGCTTCCACTGCAGGGACCCCAGGTTCAATCCCTGGTTGGAAACTAAGATCCCGTGAGCTGTCTTTTTCCATTGTGGGAAACAAGGAAGGGGGAGGATATTCAAGGAAAAAGAGTAGAGATGGAACAGAAACAACATCCTTTCTCTTCCCCTGCCATCAAGCAAACATTCAGAAAATTTTTTGTACAGAGAGTAAGTCACTTAGGAATAAATCCAAGAATTAATTCAACTCATCAGTTTTATGCTTATGTCAGCTCAGAATCTTCTGTCTGAAAAAAGGTGCCATATCTGACAACACGCTCTTTGCAGCAAGGCCTTCTATGCCCTAGAAATCCCAAAACAGACCTAAGCAGTCAAGATCTTAGTGGCTTTGCCTATGAGAAGCCTGCCAGGCTCTGATCAACTGGACCTGCCCAACTACCAAAAGATTTTTGCACTTAGGATATGCACAGATGATTTGGTATTTATCCCTGTTCTTCTCCTTTCTAGTTTCCCATTAAAAAATTAAACATACTGCCTCTCACCTGAAATTAGCATTTGATAGATGTGGCCAAGATTTGGTGGCCAGGAACTTTGCCACAGGTATAAATCAGTCTTTTTCCTTAGCTTCTGGAGTTTGGCTAAAGAAAAAAGGAGAGGAATGACCATGTCCCTCAGTAATGTCCATGACATCCAGATACCATCCTCAGTTAGAGGGGAAATACATTTTTTTCTGTTAAAGGGAAAAAAAAATCTGAAATGGAAAGCAGATTTCATCACTCTGGAAAGGCTGGGTAAACCTTAAGAATGCTGTCACCAACTCTACAGTTATTAAAAATCTTATCATAGAAGTATGATAAGAACATTTTTTGTAATATATTTTAAGTGAAAAAAGTACCTTTATAAAATAGCGTGTATGATATAGTCCTAATTTTATTAAATATACACTGTAAAGTATCTGATTAAGAGAGGCTTTAGAAAGACATACAGTGAGGTATTACCATACAGTGGTATGGTATGTAACATACAGTGAGGTCCCCACCTGGGACCAAATCCAGGCCCCCTTGTAGTGGAAGCATGGAATCCTAATCATTGGACCACCAGGGAATTCCTTTTTATTTTCTTTTTACTTGATTCGCCTGTAATGAAAACACTGTTCTTATAATGGTGAAAAGAAAATGATAATTTCTGAGAAAATATGACAAAGCACCTTTGGGGGTAATCGCAAAGCCTGAAGAACACATGGCCAACAGTTCTAGTAAATATTCCACTGTGCCCTGAAATATTACTCAAGGGTCCCCACTTCCTTGTGAAAAGACTTGTCTCCTCTGTGGCCTTCTCTAATGTTCTCCTCACTAAGTATTTCAATACAGCCTTTCTCCTGCCTTACCTCTCACTAAAAGCTCTTCCCCTCAGCTCAGTGGACCCCTTCTTCCCCCAGACCAATGCTCATTCATCCCATTCCTATTTTCACCTCTTTGTTCAGCCTTTCCCCAGATAGCTCCTTGTATCTATGTGAACCCTACTTGTCACTCAAGCCCCATACCCTCTGAGGAGTCTTCTCTGATGACTCTTAGGTTTCTCTTAGTCAGAGTGCTATTAGCTCCAGAATCGAGTAGAACCTTATAGAGACATGGTACTTGTCAGAGCAAGAGGTGTGAATGGTGGACTTATTGGTGAGCCTCTGTGGAGGAGAGGGAGGCCAGAGTAAAAAAAAAAAAATCTGTTCGTATCTTGTTCATTTGCAATCTGAGTTCTCAATTTTGCCTAGCATCAAGCTAGAGGCCTAGTGAACAGATTTCTCAGAGAAAGTGGATTTGCAAGCACAGAGGCATCTAAATGGTACTTTGAAGTTCCTTTGCAAAAATAGAAAGATAGGACCATACTGCTCTCCCGCCAGAAGGAGAAAGAAAGTTTCCCCTCATGGAATGTTTGTTCCCTAAGCCATCAGAGGGAAAGCCAGGCAAGGAGACCCCTTGATTACCACGTACTTACGTGCTCCTCTTTAAGTTCTCATTGTGGTGGATGGTAATGGAGTTTGGTCCACAAATAGAAGAAATGAACAGTGTACAGAAAAGAGAAAAGTGATGGATAATTTAGTGCCTACATGTGATGGTCGTTTCTTAGAGGAAGGACTCTAAATCACCCATCTCTGTCTTTGGAGGAACACGCAAGAGGAAATAAGCCACTGTCAAATAGTAACCATTAAGGCCAGCATTAAGTAGGCACTTGCTATGTGTCAGGTACTCTTCTAAATGTTTTACATGTATTATATAATTTATTCCTCCCCACTCATGAGGCAGGTACTATTACTACCCTCTTTTTACAGATGATGAAACCGAGGCACAAAGGGATTAAGCAACTTGTATAATCTAAAATAACTAGTATTGAGTAACTTGTGTATGTAAAATAACTAGTATGAAGTCTTACCTACTGGAGAGCCTTTAGCATCAGATCAGAAGTGATGTTCATAAAGAGAAGAACTTGACCAGGCTACCATCCAGTACTTTCAATGCCTAGCCATCTCCAAGAATAGAGTCCTTAAAGTCTGCAGTTTAGTGAGTGGCCTGTCATGAATCCTGCTCCATCAATACATCCATCCCATCCCCCTGTGTTCTCCTTGTACCATGCCCTTCTTCTCTCTTTCTTCTGATGTACCCCCTCGTTCTTCTCTTTATTTCTCTACTCCTCCTCCATTTCCAGCCTGTTGGGAGAACCCATAGACACAGTTCGGCTCCTCTTAGGCAGTCAGGGGCTTCCCTGGTGGTTCAGTGATAAAGAATCCACCTGCCACAGAAAAAAAAAAAGAATCCACCTGCCAATGGAGGAGATGCAAGTTTGATCCCTGGGTTGGGGAAATCCCCTGGAGAAGGAAATGGCCACCCACTCCAGTATTCTTGCCTGGAGAATTCCATGAACAAAAAGCCTGGAAGGCTGCAGTCCATAGGGTCACAAAGAGTTGGACACCAGTTAGTAACTCAACAATAACAACAAATGGCAGTCAGTCAAAAAGGCTGCTGGTCCCTGACCTACACCTTTCCAAGACAGCTTCTTTGGGAGTAAAGTCCTTCTCATCCATAGGCTGAGCACAGACAGCATAAAAAGCAATGAAAAGAAACAAACAGCAAACAGTTCGGCCAGCAAATTGTCCAGCTTGTTCCCCATGTCAGGGAATATCAGTTGCTCTGATTTTTTTGTTTGTTCTTGCCTTAGCTGATGGTCGTTTCTTAGAGGAAGGACTCTAAATCACCCATCTCTGTCTTTGGAGGAACACGCAAGAGGAAATAAGCCACTGTCAAATAGTAACCATTAAGGCCAGCATTAAGTAGGCACTTGCTATGTGTCAGGTACTCTTCTAAATGTTTTACATGTATTATATAATTTATTCCTCCCCACTCATGAGGCAGGTACTATTACTACCCTCTTTTTACAGATGATGAAACCGAGGCACAAAGGGATTAAGCAACTTGTATAATCTAAAATAACTAGTATTGAGTAACTTGTGTATGTAAAATAACTAGTATGAAGTCTTACCTACTGGAGAGCCTTTAGCATCAGATCAGAAGTGATGTTCATAAAGAGAAGAACTTGACCAGGCTACCATCCAGTACTTTCAATGCCTAGCCATCTCCAAGAATAGAGTCCTTAAAGTCTGCAGTTTAGTGAGTGGCCTGTCATGAATCCTGCTCCATCAATACATCCATCCCATCCCCCTGTGTTCTCCTTGTACCATGCCCTTCTTCTCTCTTTCTTCTGATGTACCCCCTCGTTCTTCTCTTTATTTCTCTACTCCTCCTCCATTTCCAGCCTGTTGGGAGAACCCATAGACACAGTTCGGCTCCTCTTAGGCAGTCAGGGGCTTCCCTGGTGGTTCAGTGATAAAGAATCCACCTGCCACAGAAAAAAAAAAAAAAGAATCCACCTGCCAATGGAGGAGATGCAAGTTTGATCCCTGGGTTGGGGAAATCCCCTGGAGAAGGAAATGGCCACCCACTCCAGTATTCTTGCCTGGAGAATTCCATGAACAAAAAGCCTGGAAGGCTGCAGTCCATAGGGTCACAAAGAGTTGGACACCAGTTAGTAACTCAACAATAACAACAAATGGCAGTCAGTCAAAAAGGCTGCTGGTCCCTGACCTACACCTTTCCAAGACAGCTTCTTTGGGAGTAAAGTCCTTCTCATCCATAGGCTGAGCACAGACAGCATAAAAAGCAATGAAAAGAAACAAACAGCAAACAGTTCGGCCAGCAAATTGTCCAGCTTGTTCCCCATGTCAGGGAATATCAGTTGCTCTGATTGGTTTGTCTTGCCTTTAAGTCCACTAAATAGCACAGTGTAGACAGCACTGTCTTCCTCCCAGGAGCCAGCTGAAGTGGAAGGAAAAAAGGCTGGACTCATCTCCATTTCTGCCACCAACAGTCTATATGACTTTGAGCACATCCTTTCCCACTGGTTCCCCCATCCAACAGTGTAGAGACTCGACTATACCGAGGAGTTCCCAAATTAGAATTCATAGGTGAATTCAAGGGGACCCATCAATTCCTAAAGGATAATGTATAGGAATTTTCTCTTTTTTTGGCCTCTTTTATTGTTTATTTATTTATTTATTTTCAGCCATCTTTATTCTTTGGCCTGTGTGGGCCTCCCATTGCAGTGGCCTCCCTCCCTCATTGCAGAGCACCGGCTCTGGGCACATGCACTCCAGAGCGCTGGCTTGTAATTGGACACACCAGTCCAGCCGCTCCACAGCACGTGGGATCTTCCTGGGCCGGGGATCGAACCGGTGCCCCTTGCGCTACAAGGTGGACTCTTTACCCAACGGACCACCGGGGAAGCCCAAGAATTTTCTTTTTTTAATGAAGTTTTTATGGAGATAATTTTAGACTCATACGCAGTAGTAAGAAATACTAGAGCTCCCAGTTTCCCAGTGTAACATCTTGCATTATATAGTACATTGATATTCATAAAACTCACCTATCTTAGGTTTCTCCAGTTTTACATCCACTCATTTGTGTAGTTGTTGATGTGTGTGGGTGTATTCTTTTGCCTGTATTTTCTGGGGAAGGGTTCTCCAGTATCAGAGATGCAAAACGGGGATTGATTTCCAGCACTGGGAATTCATGAAGACGACACTCCAGACCTCTACTGCTCTGTTTCAACAGCAACATGTAATTAGCACTTACCACCTGGCATGTATGGGGAATGCATGTGGGGGAGAGCTGATGGAAAGAGATGCAGGGAGAGCAGGAGAAACCTAGAGGCGTATAACCCACCTGTGCTCTAGCAGGGGAGGACAGTCTGACAGCTAAACAAGTCATTCATTAAACATCTATAGAAGAGGGATGGCCTTGTTGCTTGGGGCAGCTTGGGGAGTATTTCCACAAAGCTGGTACTTGAGCTACATCTTGAAAAATACTCCAGAATTCTTCAGCTGAGAAGAGAACTGTTAAAATTCATTCTCTTTTTTAAAAAAGTTCATTCCTTCTTAAATCATATCAATTCTAGATATTTTGAAGAAAACATAGGAAAGCATGCCTCCATTTGTTTATTCTACAATATTAAGCCGTCAGACTCTTCAACTCCCCTGTATTGGTGTTGCAGCCAAGGGACCCTCCCCACCTCGCCGAGTCTATTTTCCACTGTCTTGTCCAAAGTGGATACCAGATCCTGCCGACCTAGTGTGAGAAAGGCATTTTATCTCTGACGCCTTGATCACATCAGAGCTTATATTTAAAGCATGAGTGATGAGAAGAGACCGCAGCTAAGTTCCTGGCCCTGGCCCATGCCTAGAGCGCCCCCTTTCTCTCCACCAGAGGCTCTGGATGTCAGTCCTAGAGCAGTGGCTGGTGGGAGTGAGAGGTGGCCAGAGCCGTGAGCAAAGCATCTCTGCTCGCCAGTCGTTTCTCCCATCAGTGGGATCTCCTTTTCCACAAGGCTCATCAGAAATCCTCAGGAGTGGGTGCCCTGGCTCCTCCATGTCTGCCCTCCCCAGCTTCAATGGTTGGCTCCCTTGTATGGGCTCTGGCTCAGGCACCTTTGGGATCTCTTTCTCTGCGTGAATTCCAGGTCCACATCAGGCTGGTTAGTTCCCAGTGCTGTTCTCAGGAAGAGCTTTCTCTCCAGTGGAGCTATCCCTCTGCCAGGGAGACCTCGACTTTTCTGTCAGGCCCAGTCTTTGAAGAGCCCCCTAGAAGCCTGAGTCAAGGCACTACTTCTTAGACCTCTCTGTCCCCAGGCAAGTTATTTAACTCCCAAAACTTCAGTATTTTCATCTGTAAGATAGGGATCATAACAGTGCCATCCTCCCTGGGTTATTTTAAGCTGTAAATAAATTAACCCATGTAAAGCCCTTAGCACATGACAAATAGTCCATCTACATTAGCTACTATATTTAACACCTATCTTTATGAAATTATGATCATAAAGGAATTAATGATCACTGTAGAAAACTTGTGGACTACTGAGTGTTTAAGAAAAAAATAACCATGACATCTAGGGAATCATTTTGATGTGTAATCTTCCCAGTTTTCTGTGTGTGTGCATATACATATATGTATATATGAAGGAAAATTTTTAAAAGCTGGGTTCATATTGTGCATCTGTTCTGTAACCTGTTTTATTCTACTGATACATAGTATTTTCTCATATATTTAAATACTCTTAGAATATTTTAAAAAGACTACCTTTTTTCAAGCATATAGATGTAACCCAATTTATACAACTAATCCTTTAGTTTGGTGGTTAGATTGTTTTCTACTTTTACATTTATAAATAGCATGATAAATGTTCTTGTTCATAAATTTTTGTGTGCATCTCTGTCTATTCCTTAAGATACATATTTAGAAACAGAATAACTGCCAATTATTGATAACTTCAGTGACATTTCTGGAACTGTTTTGGTTTTATGTTAATGTCAGGTACACAGAACTGGATTAACTACCGTGTTTGGTTCATGACATTATCATAATTGTTACTGGATGGCCCGACTTCCTCAATTTAGGTGGTAAATTCATTTTAATAATGTAATCAGTACCTATGAATCCACAACCCCAAACAAGAGCTAGGACTTCAACCATAATGAATATTTAACCCAGGAGACCTTCCTCCTCATTTCCCTGTGTTCCCCAACCAAGAAGACCAGCCTGCTTCAGATGTTCATTTCCATGCTTTTCCTTTTACCTGGCTTTACTCTATTATTGTTATTATTATCTATTACTCTAGTATTATTCTTAAAGAGTAACTTTTAAAAATTGTTCTTAGCTTTTTTATATAAAGGATATCCTTTATATATCCTTTATATCCTTTTTATAAAAGATACCATGTTGTATGTAATTTTTCAGGACTTTTTTCCCCCCACTTAATGGTACTTTTCTAAAACATTCATCTATATCACAACATTTCACTGTAGTTCATTTTGACTGGTGTAAAATCCCCCAGTGCATAAAAACACCACAGTTTACCACTCACTCTCCTACTCATGTAGGAGACACACTGCTTCTAAGATTTAGCTCTTGTTCACATTGCTGCTGTAACTGTCAGTGTCGCCTGCTGTACTTGTACAACAGTTTGTCTACAGAACCAGTTTATACTTCCTCCAACCATAGAGGAGAGCGTGTTTGGATCTCCAGCCTCTGCTATACCATGCGTCTGTCTTGTCAGGTTGCTTTTCAGATGGGTGAATCAGTCTATCTCCTTCCAGCAAAGTATGAGAATGTCAATTGCCCCAAACTCTTTCTGACCCTAGAGATCAAAATTTTGGCCATTTCATAGGGGGAAAAAATCTTGCTGTTTAACTTCATGGTAAGGTACGGACTCCACTAAAAGCTGAGAGAGAAGGGATTTGGCTCAGAGAACCGTTTCCAGTCTGATAACTTCAGTGACATTTCTGGGACTGAATCCCCAGTGGCTCAGCTGCTTTCCCATGTCCTAAAAGAGGTGACACAGTTGCAGAGGGGGAGTGAGGGGGGCCAGGATGGGCAACAAGCCCAGCTTACCACAGTGGATGCTTGTCTCTTGGTCTCAGCCTCTAACAGTGTCAGGTCACTCCTTCTCCTTGATGAAGCAGGCATTATCTCTCTCCACCCTACCCGAGAAATGCCAGAATAATGCTACCCTTTGTTATTTGAATTGATAAATTTAAACCTCCTTCCCTGCTCTGCAGTAAAAAGAACTTTCTATTTTGGGCTTAGTGACATAGCCAGAACCAAGCAGAGAGCAGCAGGCTGCAGCATGAGTTAATAGTCTTCCTTCAAGGAGAGAACTCACATGCAAACAGAAGGACCTTCCAAAAAACGTCATCTGCATAGCAACATGCAGCCATTCCACCCATTTTTTTCTGCTGATAGATACATTTCAAGGTTCAAAATAAAACATTATCTAACCTTCAGAGTAAGCTCATTAATCCTGAACAATCAGGTTTCTTAATTCATATTGATTTGCCAGGATCCCCTCTGAGTACCTAGTGCCCCCTGGGTATTGTTTGTCTTTAAGGGGAATTCTGGCCACCAAAAATTATGCTTATTTGAGGAGAGCCTAAACATTTACCTAAAAATATGCTTTCCTCTGCTAGTCTATTTCTCTGCCTGAAATCTCTCTGTAAGTATAGGGTCCTGGGTCTCAAGAAGCCTCCAGAAGTACACAGGGTTCATGCTTATAAGAGAAGCAATCTCTTTAAACTGTTGGCACCTGTTAGCACAAAAGCACAGCCTTGAAGTCTAGGACAAGTCTAGCCTTGAAGCCCACTATCTTTGGTCAAACTGTTTTTTATGGGAATTTTCAAATATGCACAAAAGTAGAGGTAAGAATATAATAATCTCCCTGTACGTATCTCCTGGGGCTCCCCTGGTGGCACTAGTGGTAAAGAACCTGCCCTGCCTGCCAGGGCAGGAGACATTAAGAGATGCAGGTTCAATTCCTGGGTTGGGAAGATCCCCTGAAGGAAGCATGGCAACCCACTGCAGCGTTCTTGCCTGGAGAACCCCATTGACAGAGAAGCCTGGTGGGCTACAGTTCACAGGGTCGCAAAGAGTCAGATACAACTGAAGTGACTTAGTACACAGTTGCAGAGGGGAGTGAGGGGGGCCAGGATGGGCAACAAGCCCAGCTTACCACAGTGGATGCTTGTCTCTTGGTCTCAGCCTCTAACAGTGTCAGGTCACTCCTTCTCCTTGATGAAGCAGGCATTATCTCTCCCCACCCTACCCGAGAAATGCCAGAATAATGCTACCCTTTGTTATTTGAATTGATAAATTTAAACCTCCTTCCCTGCTCTGCAGTAAAAAGAACTTTCTATTTTGGGCTTAGTGACATAGCCAGAACCAAGCAGAGAGCAGCAGGCTGCAGCATGAGTTAATAGTCTTCCTTCAAGGAGAGAACTCACATGCAAACAGAAGGACCTTCCAAAAAACGTCATCTGCATAGCAACATGCAGCCATTCCACCCATTTTTTTCTGCTGATAGATACATTTCAAGGTTCAAAATAAAACATTATCTAACCTTCAGAGTAAGCTCATTAATCCTGAACAATCAGGTTTCTTAATTCATATTGATTTGCCAGGATCCCCTCTGAGTACCTAGTGCCCCTGGGTATTGTTTGTCTTTAAGGAATTCTGGCCACCAAAAATTATGCTTATTTGAGGAGAGCCTAAACATTTACCAAAAAATATGCTTTCCTCTGCTAGACTATTTCTCTGCCTGAAATCTCTCTGTAAGTATAGGGTCCTGGGTCTCAAGAAGCCTCCAGAAGTACACAGGGTTCATGCTTATAAGAGAAGCAATCTCTTTAAACTGTTGGCACCTGTTAGCACAAAAGCACAGCCTTGAAGTCTAGGACAAGTCTAGCCTTGAAGCCCACTATCTTTGGTCAAACTGTTTTTTATGGGAATTTTCAAATATGCACAAAAGTAGAGGTAAGAATATAATAATCTCCCTGTACGTATCTCCTGGGGCTCCCCTGGTGGCACTAGTGGTAAAGAACCTGCCCTGCCTGCCAGGGCAGGAGACATTAAGAGATGCAGGTTCAATTCCTGGGTTGGGAAGATCCCCTGAAGGAAGCATGGCAACCCACTGCAGCGTTCTTGCCTGGAGAACCCCATTGACAGAGAAGCCTGGTGGGCTACAGTTCACAGGGTCGCAAAGAGTCAGATACAACTGAAGTGACTTAGTACACAGTCATGCATCTATCATGCTTCAAAGATTATCAACATGTAGCACTCTTGTTGGATCAATACCCCTCATCTCTATTTTAAAATCATTTTAAAGCAAATCACACACTTTATTTTATTTTATTTTAAAGATTTATTTATTTATTTATTTTGGGCAGGGGTCGGGTTGGGGAGGGAGGGGAGCGGGCAGGCCACTTCTATTGGTCTTTCATTTCTCCATTTTCATCCGTCTTTGTTCTTTGGCTCCTGTGGGCCTCCCATCGCGGTGGCGTCTGGTCGTGGCGTCTGTCGCTGCAGAGCGCCGGCTCTGGGCGCATGCGCTCCAGAGCTCTGGCTCGGTAATTGGACACATCCGTCCAGCCGCTCCGCGGAACGTGGGATCTTCCCAGGCCAGGGCCCCTTACACTGCAAGGCGGTGTCCTTACCCACTGGACCACCAGGGGAAGCCCACACACATATTTTAATAGTTAAATGCTTCTGTATTTATCTGAAAGAAATAAGGCTTTTCCAATAACTACTGATCACATTTTTTATTAATTCCTTTTTTTAAAAAAAATATTTATTCATTTACTTATTGGGCTGCACTGGCTCTTAGTTATACTATGTGGGATCTAGTTTCCTGACCAGGAATCGAACCTGGGCCCCCAGCATTGGGAGCTCAGAGTCTTAGCCACTAGACCACCAGGAAAGTCCCTAATTCCTTCTTTTTTTAAAAAAATAGATTAATTCTTTAATATTATCTGGTATCCAGTCAAAAGTCAAATTGACTAGATTTGACTAAGTATCTTTCTGGAATGGTTTATTCTAGTCAGGAGCCAAGCAATGTCATTTGTGTTTACTGATGCATCACTCTGTCTCTTTCAGTTGATACTTTTGAAATACTTAGTTTATAATAGTTTCCCTTCCCCTTTTATTGCTCTACTTTTGGGGCATTATTGAATATAATGGGTCTTTTAGTTACTACCTCTGTGCTACAAACCACCCCAAACTTAGTGGCGTTAAAAATATCACCAATTTATGGTGTTCATGGATTCTGTCAGGAATTCAGAAAGGGGACCAAAGTGATGGCTTCTTTCTACCCTTAGCTGTCTGGGCCTCAGTTGAGAAGATTCAAAGTCTAGTGATGACTTCACAACGGAGAGCTACGACTGTCGAAGGCTTGTTTTCTCACATGTGTGATGTCGGAGCCTGGGGCACTCAAACACTAGGACTGCTGGTCAGAGCACACGCACGCAAGCCTCCCGCACGCAAGGCTTTCCTCGGCTGTCAGACTGCTTACACAGCAGCTGAGGGCTCCAAATCCAGCCAACAAGGTGGATTCACTGTATCACCTTTTATGACCCAAACCTCAGAAATCAGTGTCATTTTTGCTGTGTTCTGTTGGGTTTTGGAGAAAGTCACTAGCTCACCCAGACTCGAGGAGACTGGAATCAGTCTCCTCATTTATAGAGGCAGGGGCAAAGTTCCAGAAGAGCATGGCGGATGGGAGATATGTTGCTCCACTTGGTAATCAGGATGGTCAGTCAAGCCTGCCTTTCCTAGACGAACCAGCAGAAGACACCTAGTGAAAAAGAGACAGGGGAATTTTGTGTTCATAGGGCGACCTACAGTTGTGTGGATTGCACCTTGAACAAAAGAAGGGGCGAGTGGGTAACCTAGCTTTGCTTGCCACATCTATGCCCGACTGTGGGGGTGTACATTCAGGAAGATGAGGCACATTTCTAACAGACATAAGACATCATAGGGGGAAGAGGTGTCCTTGAATGAACAGTAAAAGATTACTCAACCTGAGAATTCCCTGGCCGTCCAGTGGTCAGGATTCTGCACTTTCACTGCAGAGGGCGCTGGTCTGATCCTTGGTCAAGTAACTAAGATCCCTTAGCCAATGCCCCCTCCCTCCTCCTACACCCTAGAAAAAAGATCATTCAGTTTAACTTATACTTGAAAAAAAGTGAACGTGTTAGCTGCTTAGTCACATCTGACTCTGTGACCTGCCAGACCCCTCTGTCTGTGGAATTCTCCAGGTAAGACTACTTGAGTGGATAGCCATTCCCTTCTCCAGGGGATCTTTCTGACCCAAGGATCAAATCTGGGTCTCCTATACTACAGGCAGGTTCTTTACTGTCCAAGCCACCAGGTTCACTGGGTAAACACTGAACACATGCTCATTTGGAGAATAACAGGTCTTTTTTGGAGGGTTAAGATGAACACACAGTTGGCCAAGAAATATGTCAAAAATAAAAATGGTATTTATTTATTTATTTATATATTTGCTGCACAGGTTTTTTTTTTTTTTTTTGCACTAGGTTTCTGTTGGGGTGCTTGGGCTTCTCATTCAGGTGGCTTTTCTTATTGCCAAGCGTAGGCTTTAGGGTGAGTGGGCTCAGTAGTTGTGGCACATGGATTTAGTTGCTCCTTAACACATGGAATCTTCCCAGATCAGGGATCGAACCCAGATCCCCTGCATTGGTAGGCAGATTCTTATCCACTGTACCATCAGGGAAGTCCCCAAATTATGCGTTTTTAAATGGTGAAAGTTTATAGCACCAGGTACTTTATGACTGCATCAGTCTAGGGTAATCTAGACCTATCTTTGAAGAAGCCAAGACACTGTATTCCAGTGACTGAGGGCCCAGTCTGACCCATCTGCTGCCATCCTTGGCTGGATGGAAAAATTCATGCCCGACTGTGGGGGTAGTAAAACAAATTTTCAGGGACCTACAGTTGTGTGGATTGCACCTTGAACAAAAGAAGGCGAGTGGGTAACCTAGCTTTGCTTGCCACATCTATGCCCGACTGTGGGGGTGTACATTCAGGAAGATGAGGCACATTTCTAACAGACATAAGACATCATAGGGGGAAGAGGTGTCCTTGAATGAACAGTAAAAGATTACTCAACCTGAGAATTCCCTGGCCGTCCAGTGGTCAGGATTCTGCACTTTCACTGCAGAGGGCGCTGGTCTGATCCTTGGTCAAGTAACTAAGATCCCTTAGCCAATGCCCCCTCCCTCCTCCTACACCCTAGAAAAAAGATCATTCAGTTTAACTTATACTTGAAAAAAAGTGAACGTGTTAGCTGCTTAGTCACATCTGACTCTGTGACCTGCCAGACCCCTCTGTCTGTGGAATTCTCCAGGTAAGACTACTTGAGTGGATAGCCATTCCCTTCTCCAGGGGATCTTTCTGACCCAAGGATCAAATCTGGGTCTCCTATACTACAGGCAGGTTCTTTACTGTCCAAGCCACCAGGTTCACTGGGTAAACACTGAACACATGCTCATTTGGAGAATAACAGGTCTTTTTTGGAGGGTTAAGATGAACACACAGTTGGCCAAGAAATATGTCAAAAATAAAAATGGTATTTATTTATTTATTTATATATTTGCTGCACAGGTTTTTTTTTTTTTTTTTTGCACTAGGTTTCTGTTGGGGTGCTTGGGCTTCTCATTCAGGTGGCTTTTCTTATTGCCAAGCGTAGGCTTTAGGGTGAGTGGGCTCAGTAGTTGTGGCACATGGATTTAGTTGCTCCTTAACACATGGAATCTTCCCAGATCAGGGATCGAACCCAGATCCCCTGCATTGGTAGGCAGATTCTTATCCACTGTACCATCAGGGAAGTCCCCAAATTATGCGTTTTTAAATGGTGAAAGTTTATAGCACCAGGTACTTTATGACTGCATCAGTCTAGGGTAATCTAGACCTATCTTTGAAGAAGCCAAGACACTGTATTCCAGTGACTGAGGGCCCAGTCTGACCCATCTGCTGCCATCCTTGGCTGGATGGAAAAAGTGGATGCAGGATTTATGAGAAATCAGGCCAAACAGAAGTGAGGATTTTCTTTTCTTCTTTGCAGCTCCTGTTCTTCATTATCTTAAGTTTTTATAGTTTGATTAAATGCCCAGGGAAGTACCAAGGAAGTAAATGCTTTCATGTCTGTTTATGACTATCAGGAAAATAGTATAGGTACAGCAGAGAATTTCCATGCAAGTCCAAATATAAATCTGGAAATGAGATTATTAAAAATCTGACAAGCCATGCCAATGCTGATTAGCTGGACTGAGAAAACCCTTAAACGGCAAGGTTCAGGGCACTGAAGTTTATTTGTTTTACTTATGAGGGCTCAGGTGCCAAGATTGTTAATCACACTTTTCAGTTCACAGGACATTATACTCTGGTCCATACAAGGCTGCACTTTCATGTATGTAAGTGTGCCAAGTCACTTCAGTCGTGTCCAACTCTGCGCAACCCTATGGCTCCTTTGTCCATGGGATTCTCCAGGCAAGAATACTGGAGTGGGTTGCCATACCTTCCTCCAGGGGATCTTCCTGACCCAGGGATGGAAGCTGTGTTTCCAGCATTGCCAGGGCGGGGAGGTTCTTTACTACTAGAGCCACCTGGGAAGCCCACTTCTATGTATATATGCATGTATTTCATCTTGTCCCTATTCCTCTTCCCATTCTTCTTCCCACAAGCAACTACTTTATTTACTTATTCATTGAGCCTGCTGTGAGGCATGCAGGATCTCAACCAGGGATCAAACGCGTGCCCCTGCAGTGGAAGCACAGTCTTAACCACTGGACCCCCAGGGAAGTCCCAAGCAATTATTTCAGTATCTTTAATTCTGGCTTTTTGGCTTGTTCAAGGTAGTGTGTGTTTTTGTCTGGTTTGCATGGATTTTAATCTACATCAATAGCTTTGTGATATAGATCTCATTGTCTCTTAGTTTTTCCACTCTACACTTCATTTTTAAGACCCATCCACACTACTATGTCTACTCCAGTCCACCATTCCTGACTGGTGCAGAGTACTCTACCATGTGCACACACACTGCATGGGGTTTCTCTGCTCCCCAGTAAAGGGCAATCCAAGTACCTCCAACTTCCAATCACCCAAAATAATGCTATCATGGGACTTCCCTGCTGGTCCAGTAGATAAGACTCTGTGCTTCTAATGCAGGGGTAGGGTTCTGTCTCTGGGAAACAAAGATCCCAGAGGCTGCACTGTGTGGCCAAATCAATCAGCTGTACTTCAATAAAATAAGTTTATAAAAGAGAAATTATTATGTCATCTGAGATGACTAATCAAGAACTGAAGTGAAGTGAAAGTTGCTCAGTCATGTCTGACTCTTTGCGACCCATGGATAAGCCATGGAATTCTCTAGGCAAGAATACTAGAGTAGGGGACTTCCCTGGTGGTCCAGTGTTTAAGGCTCTGTGTTCCCAATGCAGGGGGCCCAGGCTCGATCCCTGGTCAGGGAACCAGATCCCACATGCTACAATCAAGACTCAGTATAACCAAATAAATAAATAATTAAAAAAAAAAAAAGAATACTAAAGTGGGTTGCTATGTCATCCTCCAGGGGATATTCCCAACCCAGGGATTGAACCCAGGTCTCCTGCATTGCAGGCAGATTCCTTATCATCTGAGCCACCAGGGAAACCCAATTAAGAAGATATGGGGGAGGGCTTCCCTGGTGGTCCAGTGGGTAAGGACACCGCCTTGCAGTGCAAGGGGCGCGCTTTGATCCCTGGCCTGGGAAGATCCCACGTGCTGTGGAGCGGCTGGACCATTGTGTCCAATTACCGAACCAGAGCTCTGGAGCGCATGTGCCCAGAGCCGGTGCTCTGCAACAACAGAGGCCACCGCGATGGGAGGCCCACATGGGCCAAAGAACAAAGATGGCTGAAAATGGATAAATGAAAGACCAATAGAAGTGGCCCTCCTGCTCTCTTCCCTCTCCACCTCACCCCCACCAAAATAAATAAATAAATAAATCTTTAAAAGAAAAAAGAAGATATGGGGGCTTCCCTGGTGGTCCAGTGGGTAAAGACACCACCTTGCAGTGCAAGGTGTGCCAGTTCCATCCCTGGCCTGGGAAGATCCCATGTGCCACGGAGTGGTTGGACCAATGTGTCCAATTACTGAGCTGGAGCTCTGGAGCGCATGTGCCCAGAGCCGGTGCACTGCAGCGAGAGAGGCCACTGCAATGGGAAGCCCACACAGGCCAAAGAACAAAAAAGATGGATGATGAAAGACCAATAGAAGTGACCAAAAGAAAAAAAAAAAAGATATGGACCCAAATTAAGGCAATGGACATTTAAATTGGCTCCTGATTAAGTATTTTACAGGCTGGACTAGGCCATGGGCAGGTGGATGGGGCCATCAGCCCATTCCAGAGCCCTTCAAGGAACAGACAGAGCAGGAGACCTCACATCGTCTAGACTGGAGGCATGTCTGTCTGCAGGCAGGGGAAGGCCAAGGTGCCTTTCAGGTCAGAGTGGCTAGATGCCCTAGCCAAGTGGAATTTTTCATTTTAAACAACTGAACAAGAACCTACTCCTAGAGGAAAAAGGAGGGCTGAGAACCCAAGCTAGGATTTCAGGAGCTCAGACTACCTGCTCTCTGGAACCCCTGAAGTGTGGGCCTGTTCACTACTCACTTTCTTAACCACTCTCAGGGGATCAAGGGAAGGAGAATAGTAAATGTTAATGTTCATTTAGTGGAAGAAACTTTCAAAGGATCAAATCTTACCTGTTGTGTCAGAGCCTTGTTCGCCAGTTATCCATGCTCAACTGCTGTGGACGGTTTCTTCTAAAGAAAACTTCCTGGAGGTATGGAACAATGTCTAACACAGAAAAAACTAGATCACAGCAGTTCCCAGTGAGCTCCTAAGAACGCAGATGAGCAGGTCCATCCTAATACCCAGCAGTTCTCCAGCTCTTCTCAGCTGGGGCCTAGCCCACGCATGAGAATGTTTCCCCCTGTTGCCTTAGCCAACAGCTAGGAAATCCTAGCTCCGCATACCAGGCTCCTTAAGCGCTGATGAATCTGCTTCACTTCCTACTTTATTTTCTAACCAAGAGTTGCAGTTTCGGTGTGGAGGCCAGAAAGGGCTGACGATGTCATTTCCCCACAGCAGTTCACTCCACCGTCTTAGCATTTGCTTAAGAGGTAAGTCACCCTCCTTAAACTTCCTTTTGAAAGACAAAACTAGAGATTATAGTTCTTAAACAGGCCACTCAATCTATCGCTCAATTCCAGACTAAAATTTTCAGAACAAACCTCCAAGGTACATCTCCAGGACCTGCCTGGGTGGAGGTCGGGAGCTGGCCACTTTTATCTTTTAAAATTTTATTACTCTTGGAAAATCACAGTACTAGGCACAAAAAAGATATGGACCCAAATTAAGGCAATGGACATTTAAATTGGCTCCTGATTAAGTATTTTACAGGCTGGACTAGGCCATGGGCAGGTGGATGGGGCCATCAGCCCATTCCAGAGCCCTTCAAGGAACAGACAGAGCAGGAGACCTCACATCGTCTAGACTGGAGGCATGTCTGTCTGCAGGCAGGGGAAGGCCAAGGTGCCTTTCAGGTCAGAGTGGCTAGATGCCCTAGCCAAGTGGAATTTTTCATTTTAAACAACTGAACAAGAACCTACTCCTAGAGGAAAAAGGAGGGCTGAGAACCCAAGCTAGGATTTCAGGAGCTCAGACTACCTGCTCTCTGGAACCCCTGAAGTGTGGGCCTGTTCACTACTCACTTTCTTAACCACTCTCAGGGGATCAAGGGAAGGAGAATAGTAAATGTTAATGTTCATTTAGTGGAAGAAACTTTCAAAGGATCAAATCTTACCTGTTGTGTCAGAGCCTTGTTCGCCAGTTATCCATGCTCAACTGCTGTGGACGGTTTCTTCTAAAGAAAACTTCCTGGAGGTATGGAACAATGTCTAACACAGAAAAAACTAGATCACAGCAGTTCCCAGTGAGCTCCTAAGAACGCAGATGAGCAGGTCCATCCTAATACCCAGCAGTTCTCCAGCTCTTCTCAGCTGGGGCCTAGCCCACGCATGAGAATGTTTCCCCCTGTTGCCTTAGCCAACAGCTAGGAAATCCTAGCTCCGCATACCAGGCTCCTTAAGCGCTGATGAATCTGCTTCACTTCCTACTTTATTTTCTAACCAAGAGTTGCAGTTTCGGTGTGGAGGCCAGAAAGGGCTGACGATGTCATTTCCCCACAGCAGTTCACTCCACCGTCTTAGCATTTGCTTAAGAGGTAAGTCACCCTCCTTAAACTTCCTTTTGAAAGACAAAACTAGAGATTATAGTTCTTAAACAGGCCACTCAATCTATCGCTCAATTCCAGACTAAAATTTTCAGAACAAACCTCCAAGGTACATCTCCAGGACCTGCCTGGGTGGAGGTCGGGAGCTGGCCACTTTTATCTTTTTAAAATTTTATTACTCTTGGAAAATCACAGTACTCAGGCTACAGATGAAGGGCTGGATACAAAGAATCTCCTGCTATGATAAGATTACTAATCTAATGAAAGAGACAAGCCGGAGGTGAAAAAATTCTAGAAATGTAGACAAAAGGCACAGGTAAGTGCATAGGAAACTAACTACAGCTCTTAGAGTTAGTGTAGCCTTAGAGGCAGGTGATGGGGCAGGGTAGTATATAATGTACGATAAAGAGAAATTGCTGGACATGCACATTTTTCTAGAAACAATTCATCAGTATTTCTCCTTTTTCACTACCATAGTCAAGCCAAAATTCAAACATTGCTAATTCTGCCCTGTACATGAAGAGTGCTCATTTAAAAATTATGTGTAATTTAAAACATATAAAAGCTTTTTATAAAGCTAATAATTATTAACTAACTTATGTAGGGAATAATATAATGATACCCCATGCACCCATTATCCAGCTTCAACAGTCATCAACTCCTGGCCATTATTATTTTGTCTGCACAGCCCCTCACACTGATCTTCTCCATCCTGTGATACTGTGAAGCAAATTCTAGGCATTATATAATTTCCTTTATAAAAATTTTTATTATAAAATATTTGTTTATTTGGCTGTCCTGGGTCTTAGTTGTGGCATTTGGGATCTTTGGCTCTGGCATGTGAAGTCTTAGTTGCAGTAGTTCCCTGACCAAGGATCAAACTCTGCACACCCCTGCACTGGAAGCATGGAGTCTTGGTCACTGAACCACCTGGAAGTCCAAAATCATGTAATTTCATCTCTAAATACTCATTATGTATCTCTAAAAGACAAAAACCCATTTTAACATAACTGCTCCCATATTTGAAGTTAATAATTCCATAACATCCACGTGACCATGTTTTAGGGAACAAATAAAAAAATGTTGACCTGTGTTGACAGGCAAAATAGCTCTATAGTCATAGAGGTGTGAAACAGCCATTTCCACACTCTGTGGTTAAACAGAACATGTTTCTAGCTTTGCTATTAAGACCTCAGAAAGTGGGTGATGAGATCTCACAGGCAACCTAATTGTTGTTATTTGTTTACTCTGCACTTCTGGGTCAGGAATCATGGGATGAAATCTGTGATAGGAAGATGAGAGAGCCTGACTTCTCATAAATGATATCTTTTGGACAGTGGAGACTTGGTGTAATCAGTCCATGTCATGGTGCTACACTTGCTTCAGAACCACATACAGAGCTCAGGAATGTGAGTTAGCACCATAAACTAGGGAGTTCAGTTCAGTTCGGCTGGTCAGTCACGTCTGACTCTTTTTGACCACGTGTACTGTGGCAGACCATGCTTCCCTGTCCTTCACCATTCCTGGAGCATGCTCAAACACATACCCATTGACTCAGTGCTGCCATCCAATCATCTCGTCCTCTGTCGTCCCTTCTCCTTCTGCCTTCTATTTTTCCCAACATCAGGATCTTTTCCAATGAGTCCTCTCTTTACATCAGGTGGCCAGAGTAATAGAGCTTCAGCTTCAGCATCAGTCCTTCCAATGAATATTCAGTGTTGATTTCCTTTAGGACTGACTGATTTGATCTCCTTGCTGTCCAAGAGACTCTCAAGAGAGTTCTCCAACACCACAGTTCAAAGGCATCAATTCTTTGGTGTTCAGCCTTTTTTATGGCCCAACTCTCACATCCATGTATCACTACTGGAAAAACCATAGCTTTGACTATACGGATTTTTGTTGGCAAATTTTTGTCTCTGCTTTTTAATACACTGTCTAGGTTTGTCATAGCTTTTCTTCCAAGGAGCAAGTGTCTTAGTTTCATGGCTGCAGTCATCATCTGCAATGATTTTAGAGCTAAGAAAATAATGTCTGTCACTATTTACATTGTTTGCCCATCTGTTTTCCATGAAGTAATGGGACCAGATGCCATCATCTTAATTTTTTGAATGTTGAATTTTAGGCCAGCTTTTTCACATTCCTCTTTCACTTTCATCAAGGGGCTCTTTAGTTCCTCTTTGCTTTCTGCCATAAGGGTGGTGTCATCTGCATACCTGAGGTTATTGATATTTCTTCTGACAATCTTGATTCCAGCTTGTGCTTCATCCAGACTGGCATTTCGTATGATGTACTCTGCATATAAGTTAAATAAACAAGGTGACAATATACAGCCTTGATGTACTCCTTTCCCAATTTGGAACCAGTCCATTGTTCCATGTCCAGTTTTAACTGTTGCTTCTTGATCTGCATATAGGTTTCTCAAGAGGCAGGTAAGGTGGTCTGGTGTTCCCATCTCTTTAAAAATTTTCCAGTTTATTGTGATCCATCCAGTCAAAGGTTTAGCACAGTCAATGAAGCAGAAGTAGACTTGCTTCAGAACCACATACAGAGCTCAGGAATGTGAGTTAGCACCATAAACTAGGGAGTTCAGTTCAGTTCGGCTGGTCAGTCACGTCTGACTCTTTTTGACCACGTGTACTGTGGCAGACCATGCTTCCCTGTCCTTCACCATTCCTGGAGCATGCTCAAACACATACCCATTGACTCAGTGCTGCCATCCAATCATCTCGTCCTCTGTCGTCCCTTCTCCTTCTGCCTTCTATTTTTCCCAACATCAGGATCTTTTCCAATGAGTCCTCTCTTTACATCAGGTGGCCAGAGTAATAGAGCTTCAGCTTCAGCATCAGTCCTTCCAATGAATATTCAGTGTTGATTTCCTTTAGGACTGACTGATTTGATCTCCTTGCTGTCCAAGAGACTCTCAAGAGAGTTCTCCAACACCACAGTTCAAAGGCATCAATTCTTTGGTGTTCAGCCTTTTTTATGGCCCAACTCTCACATCCATGTATCACTACTGGAAAAACCATAGCTTTGACTATACGGATTTTTGTTGGCAAATTTTTGTCTCTGCTTTTTAATACACTGTCTAGGTTTGTCATAGCTTTTCTTCCAAGGAGCAAGTGTCTTAGTTTCATGGCTGCAGTCATCATCTGCAATGATTTTAGAGCTAAGAAAATAATGTCTGTCACTATTTACATTGTTTGCCCATCTGTTTTCCATGAAGTAATGGGACCAGATGCCATCATCTTAATTTTTTGAATGTTGAATTTTAGGCCAGCTTTTTCACATTCCTCTTTCACTTTCATCAAGGGGCTCTTTAGTTCCTCTTTGCTTTCTGCCATAAGGGTGGTGTCATCTGCATACCTGAGGTTATTGATATTTCTTCTGACAATCTTGATTCCAGCTTGTGCTTCATCCAGACTGGCATTTCGTATGATGTACTCTGCATATAAATTAAATAAGCATGGTGACAATGTACAGCCTTGACATACTCCTTTCTCAATTTGGAACCAGTCCATTGTTCCATGTTCAGTTCTAACTGTTGTTTCTTGTCCTGCATACAGGTTTCGAAAGAGGCAGGTAAGGTGGTCTGGTATTCCCATCTCTTTCAGAATTTTCCAGTTTGTTGTGATCCACACAGTCAAAGGTTTAGCACAGTCAATGAAGCAGAAGTAGATGTTTTTCTGGAATTCCCTGCTCTTTCTATGATCCAACAGATGTTGGCAATTTGATCTCTGGTCCCTCTGACTTTTCTAAATCCAGCTTGTACATCTGGAAGTTCTCGGTTCCAGGAAATTACTTGTAAATCAAGAGCACAGTCCAGAAGCAATCATCTGAGAGTTTTCCAATGCCTAATTCTACTGGTTTCTATTTCTTTGTAAATATATCAGGAATTTATCAGAGATGTAATGATACTTAGTGGCATTAGGAGTCATGTAAAAAAGGGGGTTTTAAGAGACTTACACATACTCCCTATATTCCTTTGTGATGATTGATTGACATAGGAATGTTGATCTTTAAGAATGTTACATAAGGGCTTCCCTAGCAGCTCAGTGGTAAAGAATCCACCTGCCAATGCATAAGGCACAATTTTCAATCCCTGATCCAGGAAGACCCCACATGTGCCAGAGCAACTAAGCTCATGCACCACAACTACTGACCCAGTGCTCTAGGAACAGCAATTACTTACTCCACGTACTGCAACTAGTGAAACCCACATGCCCTAGAGCCTGTGCTCCACAACAAGAGAAGCCACCACGATGAGAAGCCCACACACCACAACTAGAGAGTAGTCTCCACTCTCCGCAACTAGAGGGAAGCCTGCGAAGCAATGAAGAACCAGTACAGCCAAAAATAAATATATATGTATAAGAGAATGCTACATAAATACAGGTTGGTTTATGCAGTTCGTAAAGATGTGCAAAAATTTCCCTGAACCAATCCTGTTTTGTTGTTCAGTCACTAAGTCATGCCAGACTCTGCCACCAATGGACTGGAGCTTGCCAGCCTTCCTTCTTCACTGTCTCCTGGAGTTTGTTCAAACTCATGTCCATTGAGTTGGTGATGCCATCCAACCATCTCATCCTCTGTTGCCCCCTTCTCCTCCTGCCCTCAATCTTTCCCAGTATCAGGGTCTTTTCCAATGAATTGGCTCTTTGCATCAGGTGGCCTGATCAGAAGTATTCGAGCTTCAGCTTCAATAAATATCCAGGGTTTATTTCCTTTAGGATTGATTGACTGGTCTTATCTCCTCGATGTCCAAGGGACTCTCAAGAGTCTTTTAAAACACCATAGTTTGAAAGCATCAATTCTTTAAATCCATTTTAAAAGCTCTCAAGTGGGAGACACTTTATAAAGCTAATCATTATTTCCTAAATTATGTTCTTTTTGAGTCTAGATTGTTAAGCATGTTTTTGTTTTTCTTAAAGGGAAATCATCCCAGTTAGACCTGCAGGAAGGAATCACATTTTCTTGGTGTTCAGCATGCCTTGTCACTCCTGAGCCACTGCTGCCAGAGCCACTTGACTGGTTTTTCTGCTTCTCATCCTGCCCCTTCACACTGAGTTGTCTTCCTAAAGCATATATCTAATCCTGCCACTTCAGTTATAGGCAGTGAATGCTTCCACCATCTTCCCAAAATCCCCATTTCCTTAGAATGTCGTCCATGTTTTTCTGAACACTAGACTACTTATCTACATTCTAGAATAGAGAACAGTGTATCCCAGCATTTGAGAGCATATCCTTCATGTCAGACTAGATCCAACCCTGGCTCTGTCACCTTCCAGCTGTGTAACTTTGCTAAAATGACTTACTCTGTCTGAGCCACAAGTTTCTTCAGCTCTAAAATGGGGACACTGATTGTGCTTCTCTCACAGAGTTGCTTGGAGGATTCTGCTTGGATTATGCATGCTGGCACATAATAAACACCCAATAACAATAGCCCTTATTTCACTTTATTAAGGTCCATCTATCTGTCAAAACACTTCCCCTTGAAGCATTTTTAGTTCCTCCAGTCTAATTTCTCTGTCTAGGATCCTGTAGATCATTCATACCTCATTTTCAACACTAACTACTTTCTGCCTTGTATAATTGCTGGGTTGGTCAAAATATTCTTTTGGGTTTTTCTGTATGATGGTATGGAAAAATCCAAAGGCGTATTTTGGCCAATTCAGTATTATTATTATTATTATTTAGATACATAGCTACTCTACTCTACTTTACTGAATCTCTGCCATGTACCAGCTTCCATGAGGAATGAAAGATGAAGAACTTGGTTCTTTGTCATACAAGTATTCACAATCTTGTTAGTGCATGGGTGCTTACCCAGTCACTTCAGTCATGTCCGACTCTTTGCAACCCCATGGACTCTAGCTCACCAGGCTTCCATGGATTCTCCAGGCATGAATACTGGAGTATGTTGCCATGCCCTCCTCCAGGGGATCTTCCTGATCCAGGGATCAAACCTGTGTCTCCTGTGCTGCAGGTAGAGTCTTTACTGCTGAGCAACCAGGGGAAACTCAATTAGTTAGTAAATACTGGCAACTCAATACAGTTCACTCAAATACAATGTTGACTAAAGCTGTGTGGTCCTTTATCATTATGATACTCGGTTTCTCCTGAGGTTCTCTTGTACAGAATAATCTCAACGTATGACCTAAATTTTAACCCAAGGATCATGACCATTTCTCCTACGACTAAGTTTACAGAATAATCTACAGAAGTTACCTCTTAAGAATATATAGTGAAAACAGCTGAGTTTAGGAAACTATCAAAGGAAAAGTGTATCAGTGATGTTGTCAAATTCAAATGATGTGATCAATTATGACTTCATCTGCTCCCAAAGCTTTTTCTGAGATAAATGCACAGTGTTGGACCTACAGCATGACACAGGGCAGGAAGCTCTCTCAGCCTCCTTTTCCTCATGATGCAGGGGGGGTTTTGTACACAGACAGCTTCGCTACGAGTTGCTTGGAGGATTCTGCTTGGATTATGCATGCTGGCACATAATAAACACCCAATAACAATAGCCCTTATTTCACTTTATTAAGGTCCATCTATCTGTCAAAACACTTCCCCTTGAAGCATTTTTAGTTCCTCCAGTCTAATTTCTCTGTCTAGGATCCTGTAGATCATTCATACCTCATTTTCAACACTAACTACTTTCTGCCTTGTATAATTGCTGGGTTGGTCAAAATATTCTTTTGGGTTTTTCTGTATGATGGTATGGAAAAATCCAAAGGCGTATTTTGGCCAATTCAGTATTATTATTATTATTATTTAGATACATAGCTACTCTACTCTACTTTACTGAATCTCTGCCATGTACCAGCTTCCATGAGGAATGAAAGATGAAGAACTTGGTTCTTTGTCATACAAGTATTCACAATCTTGTTAGTGCATGGGTGCTTACCCAGTCACTTCAGTCATGTCCGACTCTTTGCAACCCCATGGACTCTAGCTCACCAGGCTTCCATGGATTCTCCAGGCATGAATACTGGAGTATGTTGCCATGCCCTCCTCCAGGGGATCTTCCTGATCCAGGGATCAAACCTGTGTCTCCTGTGCTGCAGGTAGAGTCTTTACTGCTGAGCAACCAGGGAAGCTCAATTAGTTAGTAAATACTGGCAACTCAATACAGTTCACTCAAATACAATGTTGACTAAAGCTGTGTGGTCCTTTATCATTATGATACTCGGTTTCTCCTGAGGTTCTCTTGTACAGAATAATCTCAACGTATGACCTAAATTTTAACCCAAGGATCATGACCATTTCTCCTACGACTAAGTTTACAGAATAATCTACAGAAGTTACCTCTTAAGAATATATAGTGAAAACAGCTGAGTTTAGGAAACTATCAAAGGAAAAGTGTATCAGTGATGTTGTCAAATTCAAATGATGTGATCAATTATGACTTCATCTGCTCCCAAAGCTTTTTCTGAGATAAATGCACAGTGTTGGACCTACAGCATGACACAGGGCAGGAAGCTCTCTCAGCCTCCTTTTCCTCATGATGCAGTTGTGGTGTGTGTTCTTGGTGTATCTGTAATTCAAGGGCAGAACAGATAGTGAAGGCTGCATCCTTGCTGCATCCTCTAACCCTTCTTATAGACTGTCAAGACCATGAGGTCAGGGACCTACTCAGTTTTGGCTGTGGAAAAGTGGCAGTCCTAACCACTCAGAGAGTCCTCTGCCTTGTACAAAGTGATGCTCTAAATCAGTGCCAGGTTCTCAGTGTCAAGACCTCAGGTGAGACCTGCTCAGGTTCCTGCTTCACCCAAATACCAGAGGATGACTCATACGATGCCTCCTACAGCAGGAAACAATGCAGCTGGACAGCGTATTTGGGGCATGTAAACCGAGCACATGTCATCAAGATGGCTTCTCATGAAATAATTGTTCAGGGCTGCCAAAGAAAGAGGAGTGGCTTCTCGTTCTGGGCAGAGCTCACCACCCCTTTCTCCTACTGCCCTTCTTTCCAGGCTGCCTGAGTACTGTGAGCAGGAACAGAGCCAGGGTGGTTTCTTCCCTCCACCTCCAGAGTTCTAGCTCTGTGGGTACGTGTGGGAAAGGAAGACTTGGGCAACTATGGGCAGTTCTGTGTTTCTGCAAATATATTCAAAAGTTAAGTGTATGATAAAACATACATCTTGTTTAAATGTTTTTCAGGACAGCACATGCCAAGAAAGCTAAAAACATACATCTCACAGTTTACTCACAGTGTCAACAATATATTTCCAGTACTTACATATACATATTTTTCCTTTTCTTTACAACTGAGTATGTCATCTGGCATGTGACATCTGGCATGTAAGAGTTCCTCTGAGGCTTAAGGTTCATTAGCACCCTCTTAGCAACCCCCTAAGGAGCTCATCTTTGTCTTAATGTGATCACATTCATGAAAGTTGGGCTTCTTTTGTGTGTATGTGTACATGCGCATATGCAAAGTGAGGCCTCTAATCGCTAGCATCAGCAGTCTCACTTTCTACTCCAAATAACTTTTATTTTTACCCTCAAAAGAGAAAAATATTTAAATTGTTCCATAAGCACCATTATGCCAACAATGAGAGCAACATTTTCAAGACTGCACCATGGACCTAGCTGAACATGCTAGACTTCAATAGCCCAAAGGATGGCTGAGAGCCTGAATAAAAGACAGGTCAACTAAGGAGAAGTTGGAATTACAGTGAATACAAAGATAAAGTGTTTGAGAGAGGAACCTGCCTGCTCTGTTAAAGCAACCTGTGTATAGAAAGCATGTGATGGGTTTGAAGCTATTAATATCAATACTGTCATGGGACCCTCACCTCACTCTTCTGTCTCATCCCGCACCCTTCTTCAGTTTCAAGGAAGAACAAGGATAGTAGGATGATGGAAATAAGTACTAAACAGCATGGGTTTAGTAAATACAAAAGTACTATTCATGGGGCTTCCCTGGTGGTCCAGTGGGTAAGGACACCACCTTGCAGTGCAAGGGGTGCCGGTTCCATCCCTGGCCCAGGAAGATCCCACGTGCTGCGGGGCAGCTGGATTGGTGTGTCCAATTAGGAGCCAGTGCTTTGGAGCACATGTGCCCAGAGCTGGTGCTCTGCAACCAGAGGTCACTGCGATGGGAGACCCACACAGGCCAAAGAACAAAGATGGATGAAAATAAATAAATGAAAGAACAATAAAAGTGGCAAAAAAAAGTACTATTTATGTCTTTACTTGATATGGTAAATACTGAGTAACAGCATAACCATCTAATGAGATGTTAAGAAGGTAAGTTACAGGAACTCTTTACACAAGTCTGTAAGAAGGACAAAAAACAACACTATCACAGCATTAGATGATGATCAGTGATGAATAAACCAGACTTCTGTGAAGTGGTTGCCGGTATCCACAAGCCACCTGAAGAAGTCTAGATTCTGAGCCCATCAAGGAGGGCTGCCCTTCACTCAGAGTGAGATCTTCAGTTGCACATATTTTCAACAGAACTCATTCAATGCCTTCCACAGGGTAGCCCATCAGCAGTTTTTTAAAGAACTAAAACAGGGCTTCCCTGGTGGTCCAATGCATAAATATTCCACCTTGCAGTGCAAGGGGCGCTGGTTTGATCCCTGGCCTGGGAAGATCCCACGTGCCGCGGAGTGGCTGGACCGATGTGTCCAATTACGAGCCGGAGCTCTGGAGCGCATGTGCCCAGAACAGGTGCTCTGCAATGAGAGAAGCCACTGACATGGGAGGCCCACATGGGCCAAGGAACAAAGAGGGATGAAAATAAATAAATGAAAGATCAATAAAAGTGGCCCCCCTCAAAAAAAAAGTAAAACAGAGACTTGGTTCAAGTAAAATGTAAAGGGCTTCCCTTGTGGCTCAGTGGATAAGAACCCGTCTGCCAATGCAGGAGACACAAGTTCGAGCCCTGATCCAGAAAGATCCCACATACCGCAGAGTACCTAAACCCACACATCAACAAAGATCCAGCACAGCCAAAAATAAATAAATAAAAGTTGTTAAAAAAAAAAAAAGTAAAATGTAAAGACAGGAGAAATACGGAATTTGAAGACTGAGTGCTGATAATATTAAGAAACTTCATAACTGTTGTGAAGACAGAATTATGTCTTTATAAAAAGAGGACTAAGCTTTTAGATGTACACATTGAAATATTTAGGAAGAATTATACTTATGTCTAGGATTTGCTCCAAAATAGTACAAGAGAGGATGAAATAAGTAGGGAAATCAATGAAATACAATTGACCATGTACTGATAATTGTAACCCTGGGTGATGAGTACATGGGGGAGCATTATGCATGTGTTAAAATGATTATGCGTCTACTCCTGTGTGCATTTGAAACTTCCCATTATAAAAAGCTTTTTTTAAATTTTGGAACATTGGAAACATAAATTAAAGCTAAATATGAAGAATCTGGCCACAGACAATTTTCTGAAAAAAAAAAAAAAACACTGGGGAAAAAGCCCCCTACACTTCTTATACTGACTCTCAAGAATAATATCCATTTCTCTCTCAGCTTGGAAGAATTTTTGTTGTTGTTAAAATATTTTTATTGGGCTTCCCTGGTGGTCCAATGGGTAGGGAGTTCACCTGGCAGTGCAAGGGGCACCGGTCGATCCCTGGTCCAGGAAGATCCCACATGCAGAGAAATGGCTGGGTCAGTGTGTCCAATTATGACCCAGAGCTCTGGAGCGCATGCGCCCAGAGCCAATGCTCTGCAACAAGAGAGGCCGCTGCGATGGAAGGCCCCCACATGCCAAAGAATAAAGATGAATGAAAAATAAACGATGACTTAGAGGCAAAAAAAAAAAATGTTAAAAAATATTTCATTATAAAAATACAAAAATATAACTAGCATATTTAAAGAAGAGTAATAAAACAGGCTCCATTTAAATACAATAACTCAGGAAACTCACCATTACGAGTCCCAAGGAAGCTCCAGGTACACACTCTAACCATGTTCCCAGTAGACAGAACTACTATCCTGAATTGTTAGTCCTAATGCAGGAGACACAAGTTCGAGCCCTGATCCAGAAAGATCCCACATACCGCAGAGTACCTAAACCCACACATCAACAAAGATCCAGCACAGCCAAAAATAAATAAATAAAAGTTGTTAAAAAAAAAAAAAGTAAAATGTAAAGACAGGAGAAATACGGAATTTGAAGACTGAGTGCTGATAATATTAAGAAACTTCATAACTGTTGTGAAGACAGAATTATGTCTTTATAAAAAGAGGACTAAGCTTTTAGATGTACACATTGAAATATTTAGGAAGAATTATACTTATGTCTAGGATTTGCTCCAAAATAGTACAAGAGAGGATGAAATAAGTAGGGAAATCAATGAAATACAATTGACCATGTACTGATAATTGTAACCCTGGGTGATGAGTACATGGGGGAGCATTATGCATGTGTTAAAATGATTATGCGTCTACTCCTGTGTGCATTTGAAACTTCCCATTATAAAAAGCTTTTTTTAAATTTTGGAACATTGGAAACATAAATTAAAGCTAAATATGAAGAATCTGGCCACAGACAATTTTCTGAAAAAAAAAAAAAAACACTGGGGAAAAAGCCCCCTACACTTCTTATACTGACTCTCAAGAATAATATCCATTTCTCTCTCAGCTTGGAAGAATTTTTGTTGTTGTTAAAATATTTTTATTGGGCTTCCCTGGTGGTCCAATGGGTAGGGAGTTCACCTGGCAGTGCAAGGGGCACCGGTCGATCCCTGGTCCAGGAAGATCCCACATGCAGAGAAATGGCTGGGTCAGTGTGTCCAATTATGACCCAGAGCTCTGGAGCGCATGCGCCCAGAGCCAATGCTCTGCAACAAGAGAGGCCGCTGCGATGGAAGGCCCCCACATGCCAAAGAATAAAGATGAATGAAAAATAAACGATGACTTAGAGGCAAAAAAAAAAAATGTTAAAAAATATTTCATTATAAAAATACAAAAATATAACTAGCATATTTAAAGAAGAGTAATAAAACAGGCTCCATTTAAATACAATAACTCAGGAAACTCACCATTACGAGTCCCAAGGAAGCTCCAGGTACACACTCTAACCATGTTCCCAGTAGACAGAACTACTATCCTGAATTGTTAGTCCCACCTCTTAAAATAATCTAATTCCATCGTGTATATTTTATTATTTTTTTTGTTTTTTTTTTTTAAACATTTATTTTGCTTTTAACTTTTACAGAGCTTTGTTGTTTACAGATATGTATGTTCCCAGATCAGTCATATGTATATCCCCCCCCCTTCTCACCCCTCCCAACCATCATCGTGTATATTTTAACACACAGTTTTGCAAGTTTTTAACTTCCACATGTGGAATCATACTGTGACTTGCTTTTTTGGTGAAATATGTTGATGATATTTATTGATGTTGATGCATTGGAATTGTAGTTCATTCACTTAAAGACTGTGTGTGTGTATTAGACCATTGCTTATCCATCCAATCTATTGTTGAAGGTCTTCTGGTTTGTTTCCAATGTTTGCTACAACAAACCACACAGAAACATCCTTACACTAGTTAACTCCCGAAGTCCATGTGCAAGACTTTCTCTAGGGCAAACACCAAGGAGAACAACAATTGAGTTAGTACGTGCCCATCTACAACTTTAGTAGATAATACTAGATTTTCCAAAGTGGTTGTCCCAATGTACATTCCCACCAGCAGTGTATAAGAGACCCTACTCCACATCCTCACCAGAACTTGGAATTGACAATTTTTGCCAAATGTGATTTTCTTACTCAACCTCAATACAATAATCAAAAGTAGGAAATTGGGCTTCCCTGATTGTCTAGTGTGTAAAGAGTCCTCCTTGCAGTGCAAGGGGCACCAGTTCGATCCCTCGCCCAGGAAGATCCTATGTGCCACGGAGTGGCTGGACTGGTGAGTCCAATTACCAGCCAGCGCTCTGCAGCACATGTGCCCAGAGCTGAAGCTCTGCAGCGAGAGGCCACTGCGATGGGAGGCCAATATAGGCCAAAGAATAGAGATGGATGAAAATAAATGGATAAAAAAATCAATAAAAGAGGCTAATTTAAAAAAAAAGTAGGAAATTAACATAAATATGTTAATACTATGTAATCCCCCGACCCTCATTCAAGCTTAATTTAAAGAAGAGTAATAAAACAGGCTCCATTTAAATACAATAACTCAGGAAACTCACCATTACGAGTCCCAAGGAAGCTCCAGGTACACACTCTAACCATGTTCCCAGTAGACAGAACTACTATCCTGAATTGTTAGTCCCACCTCTTAAAATAATCTAATTCCATCGTGTATATTTTATTATTTTTTTTTTTTTTTTTAAACATTTATTTTGCTTTTAACTTTTACAGAGCTTTGTTGTTTACAGATATGTATGTTCCCAGATCAGTCATATGTATATCCCCCCCCCTTCTCACCCCTCCCAACCATCATCGTGTATATTTTAACACACAGTTTTGCAAGTTTTTAACTTCCACATGTGGAATCATACTGTGACTTGCTTTTTTGGTGAAATATGTTGATGATATTTATTGATGTTGATGCATTGGAATTGTAGTTCATTCACTTAAAGACTGTGTGTGTGTATTAGACCATTGCTTATCCATCCAATCTATTGTTGAAGGTCTTCTGGTTTGTTTCCAATGTTTGCTACAACAAACCACACAGAAACATCCTTACACTAGTTAACTCCCGAAGTCCATGTGCAAGACTTTCTCTAGGGCAAACACCAAGGAGAACAACAATTGAGTTAGTACGTGCCCATCTACAACTTTAGTAGATAATACTAGATTTTCCAAAGTGGTTGTCCCAATGTACATTCCCACCAGCAGTGTATAAGAGACCCTACTCCACATCCTCACCAGAACTTGGAATTGACAATTTTTGCCAAATGTGATTTTCTTACTCAACCTCAATACAATAATCAAAAGTAGGAAATTGGGCTTCCCTGATTGTCTAGTGTGTAAAGAGTCCTCCTTGCAGTGCAAGGGGCACCAGTTCGATCCCTCGCCCAGGAAGATCCTATGTGCCACGGAGTGGCTGGACTGGTGAGTCCAATTACCAGCCAGCGCTCTGCAGCACATGTGCCCAGAGCTGAAGCTCTGCAGCGAGAGGCCACTGCGATGGGAGGCCAATATAGGCCAAAGAATAGAGATGGATGAAAATAAATGGATAAAAAAATCAATAAAAGAGGCTAATTTAAAAAAAAAGTAGGAAATTAACATAAATATGTTAATACTATGTAATCCCCCGACCCTCATTCAAGTTATTCTAATTGTCCCAGTATGTTTTTAATAGCACAACATTCTAGTCTCAGGATCACATATTTTATTTAGCTTGCATCTCTCTCCTCTTTTAGTAAAGTTCTTGGGTCTCTCCTTGACTTTCACGGCCTTGACCCTTTTGAATACTGCAGCCCAGTTGTTTTGTACAGTGCTTCAGGTTTTGTTTT
This sequence comes from Tragulus kanchil, assembly GCA_022376925.1. Taxonomy (NCBI): domain Eukaryota; kingdom Metazoa; phylum Chordata; class Mammalia; order Artiodactyla; family Tragulidae; genus Tragulus; species Tragulus kanchil. Next base: position 44,913,349 of record JAIOJX010000029.1, on the reverse strand, counting down.
CCTGATATTTCCTCATGTTTAGACTCAGGTCATGTATTTTTGGCAGAACCATCAGAGAAATAATGTTGTTCTTCTTATTGCATCCTATCAAGTGGTAAATTATATCAATTTGTCACATTACTGAAAATATCCACTTTAACCAATTTACAAAGGTTTCTACTCTGTAAAATTACTTTCCTCCTTTGTAATAAATAATTTATCTGTAGGGAGACACTATGCAAATATCCTGTTTAGTTTTAGCATCCTTTGGTGATTCTTGCCAGTATCAATTAGTGTGATGGCAAGTGATGATTTTTTTTTCTATCATTCCTGTCACATTTATTAAATGTAGTTCTACTGTAAGAAAGAGCTGTGTATTCTCCCCCATTTACTTATTTTTTTCAATTATTCATTTATATTTTTATACTATCATACTCATTTTTATTTGTACGTCCATTGTTGTTGTTCAGCTGCTAAGTGTAACTTAGCAACTGACTGCAACCTCATGGACTGCAGCACGTCAGGTTTCCCTGTTCTTCACTGTCTCCTGGAGTTTGCTCACTCATGTCCATTGAGTTGGTGATGCCATCCATTTCACCATCTCATCCTCTGCTGCCCCTTTCTCTTTCTACCCTCAATATTTCCAAGCATCAGGGTCTTTTACAATGAGTTCGTTCTTTGCATCACGTGGCCAAAGTATTGGAGCTTTAGCTTCAGCATCAATCATTCAATGAATATTCAGGGTTGTTTTCCTTTAGGATTGACTGGTCTGATCTCTTTGCTATCCAAGGGATTCTCAAGAGACTTCTCCAGCACCACAATTCAAATGCATCAATTCTTTGGTGCTCAGCCTTCTTTATGGTCCAACTCTCACATCCATGCATCACTACTGGAAAAACCACAGGTTTGAGTATACAGACCTTTGTCAACAAAGTGATGTCTCTACTTTTTAATACACTGAGTAAGTTTGTCATAGCTTTTCTTCCAAAGAACAAGTGTCATTTAATTTCATGGCTGCAGTTGCCATCCTAAGTGACTTTGGAGCCCATTTCTTAATTCCAAACCCGTTTTTTTTCAGGACTGCTTGTCCATTACTGAAAATATCTTCACTTTTCAGAGACTCAGGTCATGTATTTTTGGCAGAACCATCAGAGAAATAATGTTGTTCTTCTTATTGCATCCTATCAAGTGGTAAATTATATCAATTTGTCACATTACTGAAAATATCCACTTTAACCAATTTACAAAGGTTTCTACTCTGTAAAATTACTTTCCTCCTTTGTAATAAATAATTTATCTGTAGGGAGACACTATGCAAATATCCTGTTTAGTTTTAGCATCCTTTGGTGATTCTTGCCAGTATCAATTAGTGTGATGGCAAGTGATGATTTTTTTTTCTATCATTCCTGTCACATTTATTAAATGTAGTTCTACTGTAAGAAAGAGCTGTGTATTCTCCCCCATTTACTTATTTTTTTCAATTATTCATTTATATTTTTATACTATCATACTCATTTTTATTTGTACGTCCATTGTTGTTGTTCAGCTGCTAAGTGTAACTTAGCAACTGACTGCAACCTCATGGACTGCAGCACGTCAGGTTTCCCTGTTCTTCACTGTCTCCTGGAGTTTGCTCACTCATGTCCATTGAGTTGGTGATGCCATCCATTTCACCATCTCATCCTCTGCTGCCCCTTTCTCTTTCTACCCTCAATATTTCCAAGCATCAGGGTCTTTTACAATGAGTTCGTTCTTTGCATCACGTGGCCAAAGTATTGGAGCTTTAGCTTCAGCATCAATCATTCCAATGAATATTCAGGGTTGTTTTCCTTTAGGATTGACTGGTCTGATCTCTTTGCTATCCAAGGGATTCTCAAGAGACTTCTCCAGCACCACAATTCAAATGCATCAATTCTTTGGTGCTCAGCCTTCTTTATGGTCCAACTCTCACATCCATGCATCACTACTGGAAAAACCACAGGTTTGAGTATACAGACCTTTGTCAACAAAGTGATGTCTCTACTTTTTAATACACTGAGTAAGTTTGTCATAGCTTTTCTTCCAAAGAACAAGTGTCATTTAATTTCATGGCTGCAGTTGCCATCCTAAGTGACTTTGGAGCCCATTTCTTAATTCCAAAATCTGCCATTGTTTTAACTTTTTCCTCATCCATCTGCCATGAAGTGATGGGACCAGATGCCAGGATCTTAGTTGTTTGAATGCTGAGCTTTAAGACAGCTTTTTACTCTCCTCTTTCACCCTCATCAGGAGGCTCTTTAGTTCCTCTTCACTTTCTGCCATTAGAGTGGTATAATTTCCATGTTTGAGGTTGCTGGTGTTTCTTCTGGCAATCTTGATCATTAATCCAGCTTGTGATTTGTCCAACCCAGCACTGCACATGATACACTCTACATGAAATAAGCAGGGTGACGATATACAGCCTTGATGTACTCCCTTTCCAAATTGGAATCAGTCCATTGTTCTATGTCTGGTTCTAACTGTTGCTTCTTGACTTGCACACAGGTTTCACAGGAGGCAGGTAAGGTGGTCTGGTATTCCCATCTCTTTAAGAATTTTCCACAGTTTGTTGTGATCCACACAGTCAAAGGCTTTGGCATAGTCAATAAAGCAGAAATAGATGTTTTTCTGGAACTCTCTTGCTTTTTCGATGATCCAGCGGATGTTGGCAATTTGATCTCTGGTTCCTCTGCCTTTTCTAAAACCAGCTTGAACATCTGGAAGTTCACAGTTCATGTATTGCTGAAGCCTGGCTTGGAGAATTTTGAGCATTACTTTACTAGCATGTGAGATGAGTGCAATTGTAAGATAGTTTGAACATTCTTAGATGATATGTTTCTTTGGGATTAGAATGAAAACTGACCCTTTCCAGTCCTGTGGCCATTGTTGAGTTTTACAAACTTGTTGGCACACTGAGTGCAGCATTTTAACAGCATCATCTCTTAGCAAAACTGAAAACCCTCTCCTCCATTTTTGCATCCAAGGGATTCTCAAGAGACTTCTCCAGCACCACAATTCAAATGCATCAATTCTTTGGTGCTCAGCCTTCTTTATGGTCCAACTCTCACATCCATGCATCACTACTGGAAAAACCACAGGTTTGAGTATACAGACCTTTGTCAACAAAGTGATGTCTCTACTTTTTAATACACTGAGTAAGTTTGTCATAGCTTTTCTTCCAAAGAACAAGTGTCATTTAATTTCATGGCTGCAGTTGCCATCCTAAGTGACTTTGGAGCCCATTTCTTAATTCCAAAATCTGCCATTGTTTTAACTTTTTCCTCATCCATCTGCCATGAAGTGATGGGACCAGATGCCAGGATCTTAGTTGTTTGAATGCTGAGCTTTAAGACAGCTTTTTACTCTCCTCTTTCACCCTCATCAGGAGGCTCTTTAGTTCCTCTTCACTTTCTGCCATTAGAGTGGTATAATTTCCATGTTTGAGGTTGCTGGTGTTTCTTCTGGCAATCTTGATCATTAATCCAGCTTGTGATTTGTCCAACCCAGCACTGCACATGATACACTCTACATGAAATAAGCAGGGTGACGATATACAGCCTTGATGTACTCCCTTTCCAAATTGGAATCAGTCCATTGTTCTATGTCTGGTTCTAACTGTTGCTTCTTGACTTGCACACAGGTTTCACAGGAGGCAGGTATGATGGTCTAGTATTCCCATTTCTTTAAGAATTTTCCACAGTTTGTTGTGACCCACACACTTAAAGGCTTTAGCATAGTCAATAAAGCAGAAATAGATGTTTTTCTGGAATTCTCTTGCTTTTCCTATGATCCAATGAATGTTGGGCAATTTGATCTCTGGTTCCTCTGCCTTTTCTAAATCCAGCTTGTACATTTGGAAGTTCTCAGTTCATGTATTGCTGAAGGCTAGCTTGAAGAATTTTGAGCATAATCTTGCTAGCATGTGAAATGAGTGCAATTGTATGGTAATTTGAACATTCTTAGATGATATGTTTCTTTGGGATTAGAATGAAAACTGACCCTTTCCAGTCCTGTGGCCATTGTTGAGTTTTACAAACTTGTTGGCACACTGAGTGCAGCATTTTAACAGCATCATCTCTTAGAACTTTAAATAGCTCAGCTGAAACCCCTCTCCTCCATTCACTTTGTTTGTAGTAATGCTTTCTAAGGCTGACTTGACTTTGCAGTCCAGGATGTCTGGCTCTAGGTGAGTGAGTGATCACACCATCATGGTTATCCAGGTCATTAAGACCTTTTTCTCATACTTCTTCTGTGTGGCAAATCTTCTGTTCTCTCTTCTTAATCTCTTCTTCTGTTAGGTCCTTGCCATTTCTGTCCTTTATTGTGCCCATCTTCTCATGAAATGTTCCCTTGGTATCTCCAATTGTCTTGTAGAGATCTCTGGTTTTTCCAATTCCATTGTTTTCCTCTATTTCTTTGCCTTGTTTATTTAAGAATGCTTTCTTATCTCTCCTTGCTGTTCTCTGGTACTCTGCATTCAGTTGGTTTGTTGCTCCTATTGTCTCTGATTTGATCACTAAGACTCCTAGTTGATGTTTTATGTCCTTTCAACCTTTTTTTTTTTTTTTTTTAAAGGATCTTACTTTCTATATATCTCAGGCTCATCATCTACTTGCCACCCCTACCTTGTTTGGCTGTCAGAAACTTAAGTCTCTCCTGTGTGTGATCTCTAAGAAGTATTCAGCTTACAGCTCCATGGCAGATATTCTTTGTCTGGCTTTGTAAATTTCATCTATGCATACCTTGTCAGTCTGGTTACCCCAAGAAGCAGATGCCAAAAAAGAGGATCTGACATGAGATTTATGGAAGTAAATATCCATAAGGAAAAATGGGAAGGGAGCCAGGAGTAGCTAAGAGAGTCATAAGATTGTAAGTCAGGTCTGACACTTGTGAAGGAGGCAGGAATGAAAGTAAGACTGAGTGAAAAACATTTATACTGCACTGTAGCTCTAAGGAAGTTTGGGAACCTGATGTGGACTCCTCAAGCCAAAGTCTCCTGTCAGAGAAGTCCTGCATTTCTTAGTAACAGCTAGGTCTGTCTCATATTTCTGATGAGCTCTGTCATTAACCTGGATTAGTGTGGGAAGTGTAGCTTTAGTGCCAGGTATGGTGCCAGATTTCATGAAGAGTGCAGCAGCTGGGGCTCAGTTATGGTCTCCACAGTCAAAAGGTCTACAAGGTATATTTTTTGTGGCAACCAGAGATTCACCCTACTGCACCAAGTATACATACTTCTCCTCACAAATTGGAGAGAGGTTCCTCCACAATTCCTGTTACCCTTCTTCTTCAGAGGATGGAGAACAATAAGACAAGCAGCAGCCCTCATCACGGAGCTGATCTCAGGGCTTCAACTGGTCCTTGTCCTCCACCATGATTCATTCTGTCTTTTCCTCACCTACAGGCTACCATGTTGGCAGGTTTGGGTGGCTTACTTGGTAGTGTGACCCAAATCTACATTCCTAGGCAGTCTGAACCCTTGATAATCATGCCCTTCTCATTCGCCAATATGGTGACTCCTCATCTTGCTTGCTAGTCCCTGAGCATAAGAAACCCCAAATTCCCTTGGTGACAATTCAAGTTTTCAGTTCTTGCCTATTCAAGGATGGATATATTTGACCTGCCACCAATTAGCCACTCAGTCTCCTCAAGGAATGATGCCAGGGGCTCAGCATTAGTCTCTTCACTGTAGTTTTCAGTATGCATGTCTAGCACTTCCTTTCGCCAGGGTATCCTAAATGGACTTGGTGAATGACATGTCCCCTGGGTCCTCCCATGGAGCATTATTCTCTGGTTGTCTTCTGATCTTACATAGTACATTTATTCTAGCATGCCACTTTCCTCAGCCTATCTCTTCCTTTCTCACTGTACAGATGCCAAAAAAGAGGATCTGACATGAGATTTATGGAAGTAAATATCCATAAGGAAAAATGGGAAGGGAGCCAGGAGTAGCTAAGAGAGTCATAAGATTGTAAGTCAGGTCTGACACTTGTGAAGGAGGCAGGAATGAAAGTAAGACTGAGTGAAAAACATTTATACTGCACTGTAGCTCTAAGGAAGTTTGGGAACCTGATGTGGACTCCTCAAGCCAAAGTCTCCTGTCAGAGAAGTCCTGCATTTCTTAGTAACAGCTAGGTCTGTCTCATATTTCTGATGAGCTCTGTCATTAACCTGGATTAGTGTGGGAAGTGTAGCTTTAGTGCCAGGTATGGTGCCAGATTTCATGAAGAGTGCAGCAGCTGGGGCTCAGTTATGGTCTCCACAGTCAAAAGGTCTACAAGGTATATTTTTTGTGGCAACCAGAGATTCACCCTACTGCACCAAGTATACATACTTCTCCTCACAAATTGGAGAGAGGTTCCTCCACAATTCCTGTTACCCTTCTTCTTCAGAGGATGGAGAACAATAAGACAAGCAGCAGCCCTCATCACGGAGCTGATCTCAGGGCTTCAACTGGTCCTTGTCCTCCACCATGATTCATTCTGTCTTTTCCTCACCTACAGGCTACCATGTTGGCAGGTTTGGGTGGCTTACTTGGTAGTGTGACCCAAATCTACATTCCTAGGCAGTCTGAACCCTTGATAATCATGCCCTTCTCATTCGCCAATATGGTGACTCCTCATCTTGCTTGCTAGTCCCTGAGCATAAGAAACCCCAAATTCCCTTGGTGACAATTCAAGTTTTCAGTTCTTGCCTATTCAAGGATGGATATATTTGACCTGCCACCAATTAGCCACTCAGTCTCCTCAAGGAATGATGCCAGGGGCTCAGCATTAGTCTCTTCACTGTAGTTTTCAGTATGCATGTCTAGCACTTCCTTTCGCCAGGGTATCCTAAATGGACTTGGTGAATGACATGTCCCCTGGGTCCTCCCATGGAGCATTATTCTCTGGTTGTCTTCTGATCTTACATAGTACATTTATTCTAGCATGCCACTTTCCTCAGCCTATCTCTTCCTTTCTCACTGTAAGGGCAATTCAGGTATTTCTACTTCCCTGAGTGCTGGCCATAGTTTTCCCAGGCTTTTAAGAGCAAGCACAAAAGTATGTTTTCTATATTGCATAAGGTCCTTGCTAGTAAGCTAGCTAATTCCTATAACTCTTTCGGTTTAAGTTAGTTTGCACTCCCTATGGTTGGAGCTCTGAAAAGTGCATTTTCATGGCTGCCCACACAGGCACAGATTACTACTTAGCCAAAGATTGGAGGGGAACCCATGCAAATTTCTAAGTTCCTTCTCTACATAGCTTTTTCTTCTCTAGTATTCTGCCTTGCAGACTCTAGCCATCTTGACTTCCCCAAGCTGAGATACCCACCTCAAACTCACCAAATGTGCCAGGCCTTTGCTAAATCAACACCTTCCTGTTCAATGATCCAGAAACTGTAGAAAACCTGTGTGATCATGACTGTTTCAATAATTTTTATTCTTTTAGAGATCACAGTCCCGGTTGCCTGGTGCCCAGTGTCCGAGACAGTTGTTTCATGTTTTCTTCTATTACCTCAGAAATTGACAGCAATAAAGCAAAACCTTTGACTTGTTAGAGTCTAACAGAAATTACTACTTTCACTACTGCTCTGATAGTGTTAACTGTAAGGCAAGCTGGGAAAAATAGTTTTTATTCCAGGCATTCATGTGCTCAAATGGAAACTTGAGATAAACTTCAACTAAACCCTCCTAAAGGCACGTGAAATTGTGAGTGTTCTGAAGTTTTCACATCACTAACTGCCATTCCCAAACTCTTCTGACAAGTGTAGTCTGTGACATTCATGTCTTGAGTTTTACTGATTATTAAATTAACATCAGTCTCCAAACTACCAAGGTCATCTGAATTTAATTTTGACCTGCCACTGTAGTTTTCGGGGTCATTAGTCTCTTCACTGTAGTTTTCAGTATGCATGTCTAGCACTTCCTTTCGCCAGGGTATCCTAAATGGACTTGGTGAATGACATGTCCCCTGGGTCCTCCCATGGAGCATTATTCTCTGGTTGTCTTCTGATCTTACATAGTACATTTATTCTAGCATGCCACTTTCCTCAGCCTATCTCTTCCTTTCTCACTGTAAGGGCAATTCAGGTATTTCTACTTCCCTGAGTGCTGGCCATAGTTTTCCCAGGCTTTTAAGAGCAAGCACAAAAGTATGTTTTCTATATTGCATAAGGTCCTTGCTAGTAAGCTAGCTAATTCCTATAACTCTTTCGGTTTAAGTTAGTTTGCACTCCCTATGGTTGGAGCTCTGAAAAGTGCATTTTCATGGCTGCCCACACAGGCACAGATTACTACTTAGCCAAAGATTGGAGGGGAACCCATGCAAATTTCTAAGTTCCTTCTCTACATAGCTTTTTCTTCTCTAGTATTCTGCCTTGCAGACTCTAGCCATCTTGACTTCCCCAAGCTGAGATACCCACCTCAAACTCACCAAATGTGCCAGGCCTTTGCTAAATCAACACCTTCCTGTTCAATGATCCAGAAACTGTAGAAAACCTGTGTGATCATGACTGTTTCAATAATTTTTATTCTTTTAGAGATCACAGTCCCGGTTGCCTGGTGCCCAGTGTCCGAGACAGTTGTTTCATGTTTTCTTCTATTACCTCAGAAATTGACAGCAATAAAGCAAAACCTTTGACTTGTTAGAGTCTAACAGAAATTACTACTTTCACTACTGCTCTGATAGTGTTAACTGTAAGGCAAGCTGGGAAAAATAGTTTTTATTCCAGGCATTCATGTGCTCAAATGGAAACTTGAGATAAACTTCAACTAAACCCTCCTAAAGGCACGTGAAATTGTGAGTGTTCTGAAGTTTTCACATCACTAACTGCCATTCCCAAACTCTTCTGACAAGTGTAGTCTGTGACATTCATGTCTTGGAGTTTTACTGATTATTTTTAACATCATCCATGGATTCTTCATCAAGTCTCCAAACTACCAAGGTCATCTTGAATTTAAATTATTTGTTCCATACATATCAAGGTACATAATTATATGAGGGTACTTGGGGTAGGGAATTAAGGTACAAAGATATAAATTAAGAGCCTCATAAAGCAGGATGTGAAACGTGTTAATTTGTTTGCCTGTAATATATGGTATAAACAATAAAAATGGCAGTCTAACTGCCTTCCTCAAAGTGTTGAATATATTAGGGTGCTTCCTATCACTGGGATGAGGTCCTCTGTTCCTTCTTCCAAGTGAAAGGAGATGAGTGCCACACAGCAGCACCCAACCGAGCTACCAGCTGTAACCCCTTCCACTTATAACAGCCGCAACTTGGCCACAGGATTGGAGCCAGGATTCCTAACCATCACATGAGTAACTGCTCAATAGATTTCAAAACTTGACCTGGTTCACTGCCAATTCATAGCCACTACCTTTGTCCTTCCCACTTCTCTGCATGACTTTTGGTGGCCACAGAGAACCGAGGAATGGCAACCCTATATCAACATAGGCATAGCTGTCAAGAAGCCAATGTACTCCTCTCTCATACAGATGCCTTCCAAGGCCATGAGAACAGCCCTAGAAATTTCACTATTGCAATTTTGTATTATTTTTTTCCCAAAAAAGGGCCTTCAAATCTAAAAGCTTCAAGCTCCATAAAATCTGTGTCTCCGTACATTAGCCCATGACATCCATTCAGCACGTTGAGGAGCACAGCCACCATTTCTAACATCACCTTTCCTGCCACTAATTTTTACTTGGATAACTGGGGGAGACAGTTGTTTCATGTTTTCTTCTATTACCTCAGAAATTGACAGCAAGAAAGCAAAACCTTTAACTTGTTAGAGGCGAACAGAAATTACTACTTTCACTACTGCTCTGGTAGTTTTAACTGTAAGGCAAGCTGGGAAAAATAGTTTTTATTCCAGGCATTCATGTGCTCAAATGGAAACTTGAGATAAACTTCAACTAAACCCTCCTAAAGGCACGTGAAATTGTGAGTGTTCTGAAGTTTTCACATCACTAACTGCCATTCCCAAACTCTTCTGACAAGTGTAGTCTGTGACATTCATGTCTTGGAGTTTTACTGATTATTTTTAACATCATCCATGGATTCTTCATCAAGTCTCCAAACTACCAAGGTCATCTTGAATTTAAATTATTTGTTCCATACATATCAAGGTACATAATTATATGAGGGTACTTGGGGTAGGGAATTAAGGTACAAAGATATAAATTAAGAGCCTCATAAAGCAGGATGTGAAACGTGTTAATTTGTTTGCCTGTAATATATGGTATAAACAATAAAAATGGCAGTCTAACTGCCTTCCTCAAAGTGTTGAATATATTAGGGTGCTTCCTATCACTGGGATGAGGTCCTCTGTTCCTTCTTCCAAGTGAAAGGAGATGAGTGCCACACAGCAGCACCCAACCGAGCTACCAGCTGTAACCCCTTCCACTTATAACAGCCGCAACTTGGCCACAGGATTGGAGCCAGGATTCCTAACCATCACATGAGTAACTGCTCAATAGATTTCAAAACTTGACCTGGTTCACTGCCAATTCATAGCCACTACCTTTGTCCTTCCCACTTCTCTGCATGACTTTTGGTGGCCACAGAGAACCGAGGAATGGCAACCCTATATCAACATAGGCATAGCTGTCAAGAAGCCAATGTACTCCTCTCTCATACAGATGCCTTCCAAGGCCATGAGAACAGCCCTAGAAATTTCACTATTGCAATTTTGTATTATTTTTTTCCCAAAAAAGGGCCTTCAAATCTAAAAGCTTCAAGCTCCATAAAATCTGTGTCTCCGTACATTAGCCCATGACATCCATTCAGCACGTTGAGGAGCACAGCCACCATTTCTAACATCACCTTTCCTGCCCCCATAACGCACAAAGACTCAAAGAAAATCCATACTCAGAGGAGAAACACTAGAAACTGCTGATCTTGACTTGGTTTTCCCAGGACAAAACAGACCTACAATGCCCCAGGTGGCTCAGTGGTAAAGAATCCGCCTGCCAGGGGCTTCCCCTGGTGGTCCAGGGGGTAAGGACACCGCCTTGCAGTGCAAGGGGCGCCGGTTCGATCCCTGGCTTAGGAAGATCCCACGTGCTGTGGAGCGGCTGGACCGATGTGTCCAATTACTGAGCAGGAGCTCTGGCGCACGTGCACCCACAGCCAGTGCTCTGCAACAACAGAGGCCGCGATGGGAGGCCCACAGGAGCCAAAGAACAAAGACGGATGAAAATAGAGAAATGAAAGACCAATAGAAGTGGCCCGCCCATCCCCCTCCCTCCCCACCCCACCCCCCAAAAGATAAATTAATTAATTAATTAATTAAAAAAAAAAAAGAATCCACCTGCCAATTCAGGAGATGCGAGTTTGATGCCTGGGTCGGGAAGATCCCCTGGAGAAGAAAATGGCAATCCACTCCAGTATTCTTGCCAGGGAAATCCCATGGATAAAGGAGCCCCACGGCAAGCTACCGTCCACAGGGTCTCAAAAGAGTTGGACACAACTTAGTGACTAACAACAACACTACTACTACTAGTAGCTTCCTTCTGACAAGGCACAACTCTAAAAAGTGCTGAGTCTACAGAGATTGATTTTCTTCCTGACTTCAAAGGGAGATATATTATACAATTCTTTTTTAATACTCTAAATGCCATGTTTATTCTTGTATTTAACATAACATTTTATACATGCAAAGCATACATTTGTCATCTGAGCCAACTTCATATCTAAACAAAGAGAGAACACAGTACAGATTCTCCCAGCATCTCACAGATGGTATACAACAAGAGTGAGGGGTACTCAGAGACCTAATTTATTACCAGAGTAAGTGAAGTCAGGATAAACTCAAGACAACCCGGTCAAAAGAACTATGATTAAAGACCCTAATTCTAGGGGATTCCCTGACTGTCTAGTGGTTAGGACTTGGTGCTTTCACTGCTATGCCTGTGTATTCAGTCACTAAGTTGTGCCCAACTCCTGTAACCCCAGTGACTGTAGTCCACCTTGGTTCAATCCCTGGTTGGGGAACTAAGATCAAGCAAGTTGAAGGCACAGCCGACAAAACCATAATTCTGCCTCTTTGAAGGAGACAACTAAACTTCATCAGCATAAACTGTGCTCTGTGTGTATTAAACCTTATCTTAGGAAATCCTCACAATATCTCTAAAAGATAAGCTATTCTTGCCTCCATTTTCCGAATGAGGAAAACTTAGGTAACAAAATACTGCACACATACACACATATTCCACAGTGAAGAAGTAGTAAACGTCTTGATTTTATTTTGGGCAATCTGATGATAATCTGAACTCTTATACTATATGGCTTTTAATAAAAATTGAATGCTCATTCAACAAATATATTTTTAAATTTTTAACTGGAGGGTAATTACTTTACGATGTTGCATTGGTTTCTGCTGTATCAAAGTGTGACTCAGCTATAAATATACACATATCCCCTCCCGCTTCCCTCCTATCGCTCCCCACCAATTTCACCCCTCAAGGTCATCACAAAGCACCAGGCTTAGCTCCCTGTGAAGCAACTTCCCACTAGCTGTCTGTTTTACACACGGTAATGTACATATTTCAATGCTGCTCTCTCAGTTCATCCCACGCTCTCCTCCCCAAGCTGTGTTCACAAGTTCAATTCTCTATGTATATGTCTCTATTCTGGCCCTGCAAATAGGTTCATCAGTACCATTTTTCTAGATTCCATATATGTGTATTAATATACAGTATTTGTTTTTCCTCTTTTTTCCATAATCACAAGTGTTTTTATTTTGCTTTTTTGATTTTACAAAGTTTTGTTGTTTCTTTCTTCTCTTTCTTACTTCACTCTATAAAACAGGCTCACTACAACTGACAAAAATTCATTTATTTTTATGGCTAAGTAATATTCCATTGCCATTCCAATATACCACAGCTTGTTTATCCATTCATCTGTCAATGGACATCTAGGTTGTTTTCATATCCTGGCTGTTATAAATACTGCTGCAATGAACACTGGGGTACCTGTGTCTTTTTGAATTATGGTTTTCTCAGGTATATGCCCAGTAGTGGGATTTCTGGATCATTTGATAGTTTTAGTCCTAGTTTTATGAAGAATCTCCATACTGTTCTCCATAGTGACTATATCAATTTTCATTCCCACCATCAGTGTAAGATGATTGCCTTTTCTCCACATCCTCTCCAGCATTTATTGTTTATAGATTTTTTTGAGGATGGCCATTCTGATTAGGGTGAGGTAATAACTCATTGTAGCTTTTATTTGGTTATTTCTCTAATAATGAGTGATGCTGAGTGTATTTTCATGCATTTTTTGGCCATTTGTATTTCTTCTATGGAGAAATGTCTGTTTACGTCACACGGCCATTTTTTGATTGGGTTGTTTGTTTTTCTGATATTGACCTGCATGAGTTGCTTGAATATTTTGGAGATTAATCCTCTCAACAAATATTTTTTAAAAGATAAAAGTTCAAGGAATTAATAGGTATAGTTTCAATAAATATTCTGATACCACTAGATATTGATTGAAGGACAGCAATGAAAGGAATCCATTTTCCAAACTTAAGTCAATCAAACAATGATCTAAGGAAGACTACTGATGACAGATTATTCCATAATAAATCTGGTTTTTAAGGCTGATGCTAGGAAAGACTGAGGGAGAGAAGGTGACAACAGAAAATGAGATGGTTGGATGCGTCACTGACTCAATGGACATGAGTTTGAGCAAACTCCGGGAGGTGGTGAAGGACAGGGAAGCCTGGAATGCTGCAGTCCATGGGGTTGCAAAGAGTTGGACACGACTGAGCAACTGAACTGAACTGAACTGAACTGAAGACTTTGGAACCATTCATCTGAGGAAACCCAAATCCCAGCATGCATTTTTCTTGCATTTCTCATCTCAGGGAGCGAGCAAACCCCACTGATTTAGAGCAAAAAGCACTGCCTCATTAGGACCCCATCTTCATACACTGGTTTGGTCCACCAGGGAACTGAATGGCTTGTCCTGCTAGACCAGGGCAGACAAGAACTCCAGGTCCTTAACATGATGGCTACTGGGCTCCCTCTGGAGGAGGTTAGGACTAACTGACTTCAAAGAGAATGGGAGAATCATCTCTGACAAGCTGGGCACAGAGACTATGTAACAGCCATTAGATACCTGTAATCTCTATACTGCTATCCATTAAAAACTAATTGTAAAGAGCAAGAACCTTAACCTGAAGTCAGTGTGAAAGTCAATTTGAAGGACTTTCCTGGTGGTTGTGAATCTGCCTTTCAACGCAGGGGACGTAGGTTTGATCACTGGTTGGGGAGCTAAGATCCTACATGCCGCAGGGCAACGAAGCCCGTAGGCCACAACTAGAGAGCCTGTGGACCTCCAGGAAGAGCTGACACAGCCAAGCAAATAAATTTAAAAAGAAAAGAAAGTCAGTCAGAAGCAAACTTTATTTCACTTACCTCTTTAAGTTATACATTTTGTTTATTCTATCATCCAAGTAAGCAAACAAATCACTTCACTTATTTTAAGCCAAGAGAGTTACTTGAGAGATCTGCATAACACTGAGACAGTACTCACATAACTTCTCCCTCTATAGCAAGCACTGAGCATACTAATTTAGGTCTTCTGGCACACAGTTGCAGCTAAAGAAACAGCAATGTGGTGACTTTAGGTGGAGAATCTAAAATTCTGACCCATACGCTTTAACTCTGACCTGTATACTGTAGAGCATTACTTCTTTTTACCCTTTCACCTGCCTTATCTGAATTTCCTCGTCTCATTCTATTTTGAGAAATAATTTTTCTAACTTATCTGAGATTCCTCTGAATTCCATTCCTAAAAAGCATCCTTCATGTTTTATCTCTGAAAGTAACTGTCAATTCCTTCATTAAAACACTACAAACAAATAAAAAAGTACTTCCAAACTGTAAGTTCACTAGACCTCCTTCACCTTTAATCTGCATGCTGAATAACTGCTACGCCTTCAGCTACTTGAATATTCAGTAGCTGAACATTACATGCTATAGAAAGCACATTCTACCACATCAATAAAATTATCTCATATTTTATTCTTTTTTTTCAAGTGATTACTATATAGGTGCTTAATAAATGCATTCATTCAGAAAGAAAATGCTATTGAGTGTCAATATATGCTAGGCACTAGTCTATGCTGGGGAATACAGCAACAAACAAACCACTAAGTTCTCTGTTCTCATGTAGGTCATAGTTTATTGGAGGGAGACCATTAATAAAATTTGTCAGATAGGGAAATGCTATATGAAGCAGTCAAGTAGGAAATGGGAATGAGAATGGGGAAAGTTGTCATTTTAAGTAACACTGTAGAAAAAGCTTCATAAATGAGTAAAAGTCAGTAAAGAGGTTGTTATAAACAACAGGAAGGGGATAAAAGATGGAATCATGTGATATTTCTCATCAGAGGAAACAGCATAAACAAAGGTGCTGAGACAGAAGCACAGCCAGGAACAGCTAGGAGGCCAGTGGCCCTGGAACAGAACAAGCAATGGGAAGAGAAATAGCATCAAAGAGAGAGCAGAGGAACGCTGTGTAGGGTCACGGAGGTTACTGTAATGTCTGCACCTTTTAATCTGTATTGATAAGAAACTGAAGGTGGAACAGAGTGAAAGCAGGAGGATCAGTTACCAGAAGACTACTACAAAATCCAGGTAAGCGATATTGTAAATAACAGTAGAGAGGGGAGACTAGTTACATCTTGGAAATATTTTAAAGTAGAGCCGAAAGGACACAGGTTAGAGATGTAGAGAGGAAGAGAGAAGTCAAAGGTTACTCCAAGATTTCTCTCCTGAGCAACTGGGAGAAATGGAGTTGCTCTTACTCAAAATGAGGAGGCATGGAGGAGCAGGTGAGAGGAACAGGAGAGTGGGGAAGATATCAGGACCTTAATTTAGGACATAAGATATCTATTATATGTTTTAGTAGAGCTACTGAATGGACAAATGTAAATTTGAATCTGGACTTAAGCATCAAGTCCAGGCTAGCGAGAGAGAATTTAGAGTCATCAATATATAAGTGATACTTAAGGCTATGTATCTGGATGAGGTTACCAAGGGAGCGTAGAGAGAAGAGAGACCTAAGAAAACAGTCCAAATGCTTGCTGAATATTTCAACTACATAACCATTATATCCCTTCCTTTCCCTTTGTTTATAAGCTATTAATTAAGAGAAACTCACTAGATAAAATAAGTTCATAGTGATTATTGTCTATTGTCTATTGTCTATCTCCTTGGGCAGAGTTAGTAAAAGGGATGCAGGCACAGAATAGAATTAATTTAAACACAGAAATCAGTACTGCACCGTCTCTGAAAGAGTCTCAGAGCTCCAACATAATGTCATCATGTTCTAACCACCATGAGACATTTTCAGTTTTGACGGAAGCAGCCCATTACCTCGACCAATTGCTTCGTAACAAATATTTTCAAGTTAGAGTCATAAATAGAAAATGAAACTAGGCCAGAAATACAACTCAAACACACCAGTCTGACTAACACCTTTGATAAGTATTAACAGCCAACAGACTATCCATTGTCTCTAACTGTGCCCACTACTGAAGTTCCACTGGCCAACTTCACACCTAAACTTTCATATTATTGGCAAAGAATTTACAGAATAAATGAGGTGAATAAGAACAACAACAAAAAGAACAGGCAAACTCCTACAATTTCCTATCCACATATCCATATCCGGAGGGGCAGTCTTAAATTAAAAGAGCACACAATCAATCAGGGACATTTTATAAAAGACAGAGCCAGAAATTTTGGTAACAACTCTAAAGGTTATTCACAACAGTGACTAGATACACTTTCAGAATTCTTTAAATTCCTACTTCCAGCCATGACTGAGTAATAGGTACTGGTATTAACTTAAACAATGATAAAACTGGAAAATATAAATAAAACAAGTGGAAGATATGCTCTTACTCAAAATGAGGAGGCATGGAGGAGCAGGTGAGAGGAACAGGAGAGTGGAAGATATCAGGACCTTAATTTAGGACATAAGATATCTATTATATGTTTTAGTAGAGCTACTGAATGGACAAATGTAAATTTGAATCTGGACTTAAGCATCAAGTCCAGGCTAGCGAGAGAGAATTTAGAGTCATCAATATATAAGTGATACTTAAGGCTATGTATCTGGATGAGGTTACCAAGGGAGCGTAGAGAGAAGAGAGACCTAAGAAAACAGTCCAAATGCTTGCTGAATATTTCAACTACATAACCATTATATCCCTTCCTTTCCCTTTGTTTATAAGCTATTAATTAAGAGAAACTCACTAGATAAAATAAGTTCATAGTGATTATTGTCTATTGTCTATTGTCTATCTCCTTGGGCAGAGTTAGTAAAAGGGATGCAGGCACAGAATAGAATTAATTTAAACACAGAAATCAGTACTGCACCGTCTCTGAAAGAGTCTCAGAGCTCCAACATAATGTCATCATGTTCTAACCACCATGAGACATTTTCAGTTTTGACGGAAGCAGCCCATTACCTCGACCAATTGCTTCGTAACAAATATTTTCAAGTTAGAGTCATAAATAGAAAATGAAACTAGGCCAGAAATACAACTCAAACACACCAGTCTGACTAACACCTTTGATAAGTATTAACAGCCAACAGACTATCCATTGTCTCTAACTGTGCCCACTACTGAAGTTCCACTGGCCAACTTCACACCTAAACTTTCATATTATTGGCAAAGAATTTACAGAATAAATGAGGTGAATAAGAACAACAACAAAAAGAACAGGCAAACTCCTACAATTTCCTATCCACATATCCATATCCGGAGGGGCAGTCTTAAATTAAAAGAGCACACAATCAATCAGGGACATTTTATAAAAGACAGAGCCAGAAATTTTGGTAACAACTCTAAAGGTTATTCACAACAGTGACTAGATACACTTTCAGAATTCTTTAAATTCCTACTTCCAGCCATGACTGAGTAATAGGTACTGGTATTAACTTAAACAATGATAAAACTGGAAAATATAAATAAAACAACTGTTTTCTGACAATGAACAGCAAATAAAGGTCAATTTCATCAGAAATAGCTCTAAATACACATGTACCTAATAACAAAGCTTAACATGCAGAAAGTAACTGCCACTAGAAATGACAGGATAAACAGACAAATCTATAATTACAGTTGAAGATTTTAGTATTCCTCCCTCAGCAATTAATAAACTAGCTGGCTGAAGATTAGTAAAGATACAAGACCCAAATACCTCATTACATAAACTCAGGTGTGGTTGAAAGGCATTTATTATGAATAACAAAAGACATTCCTCCAACCAGGGAATTATGAAGGGTTTGGGAGCTCTGTGTCAGGAAATGGGGACAAAGACATGAAATTTATATTTCTTACTATATCACAATATTACAAAGAGCAAATAAACCCCAAAGAAATGAAGAAATAAATAAAGAAAACAAGAAACAAACAACAGACATAAAACCAAAAGTTTCTCTTTTTTAAGCTTTTATTTAATTTTACTTTTAACTATTGCAGAGTTTTGTTAACCAAAAGTTTTATGTTCAAAAAAACTTGGAAAGTTGATAAACCTCTAGCTAGACTTACTAAAGATATCCCCCACAAATTACCAATAAAAGATAGAGCATAGACATAGGGACATCGCGGCGAAGAAATAGGGAGGGGGAAGCATGGAGGAAGTAACAAGGAAACCTATAGTGTTATGTGTGGAAAAGATAGCTAGTGTCACAGTGCTAAGGGAACAGGAGTGCTTACAATGGCTTGGGGCGAAGGTCTGGAGGGGTGGGATGGGGGGATCAGGGCGGGTGGGGACCATGGATATGCATATGACTGATCTGGGAACATATATGTCTGTGAACAACAAAACTCTGTAAAACCTTTAAAATAAAGAATAAAAATAAATTAAAAAAAAAAAAGATATGAGGGCTTCCCTGGTGGTCCAGTGGGTAAGGACACCGCCTTGCAGTGCAAGGGACACTGGTTCCATCCCTGGCCTGGGAAGATCCCATGAGCTGCAGAGTGGCTGGACCGATGTGTTCAGTAGTTGGAACACTGCTGGTGCTCTGCAGCGAGAAAAGCCACTGCGATGGGAGGCCCACACAGGCCAAAGAACAAAGAGAAATAAATGAAAGACCAACAGAAGTGGCTGGAAAAAAAAAAAAAAAGAAATGATATGAAGGACATCACCTCTTAAACGATAACCAGGGAAAATAGTAAACAATGTTATGCCAATAAAAATCAAAAACTTTGCTGGAGTAGATAATTCCTTAAAAGAGGCAAATTACCAAAACTAACACAGGATAAATAGCAAATTCGGATAGCTCTATATTCATTGAATAAATTTAAGGAAACTGAATTTGCATCTTAAAATCTTTCCACAAAGCAAACATTAGGCCTTGCTGGCCTCACTGGTGATTTTTAATAAATATTTAAGA
Source organism: Tragulus kanchil (assembly GCA_022376925.1). Classification (NCBI taxonomy): domain Eukaryota; kingdom Metazoa; phylum Chordata; class Mammalia; order Artiodactyla; family Tragulidae; genus Tragulus; species Tragulus kanchil. Next base: position 44,893,952 of record JAIOJX010000029.1, on the reverse strand, counting down.
AGGAAATAAAATTAATCCTGCAAAAATTATTTCAGAAAAGAGAAGAGGGAAAATACCCCAACTCATTTCATGAGCACTGTAACAATGATATCAAAGGCAGGCAGAGGTAACACAGGAAGAAGAAATGGACTAAAATCCCTCATTAACATAGATGCCAAAATCTTCATAAATTAATATTAACAAACCAAATTCAATAAAACACATAAAGAGGATCAAGTGGATTTTAATCCTAGGAATGTCTGGTTGATTTAGCATTAAAACATCAATTAATATAATTCACATTAACAAGAATAAAGAAGGAAAATCGTGAAACATCTCAGAAGATATAGAAAAAGTACTTAACAAAATTTAATACCTGACCTGTTCATGGTAAGGACACTCAATAAACAGAAAGAGAAGTAACTGACTTCAGTTCAATAAGTTATCTACATAAAACCTACAATTATTCATACTTAATGGGAGAAGGCTAAATGTTTTTTCTCTGGTAGAGGAAAAAAGGCAAGAAGGTCCACTTTTCGCTACTTCTGTGTAGTGCTGTCACACATCACAGAAACACCAGAAAGGAAGGAGTAAAAATATTTATCTACAAATGTTTAAACTGCTTATGTAGGAAAGTGTAAAGAACAGACTAAAAAAAAAAAAAGGAAGGGAGGAATGGACAGAGAGCCTACTAGAATAAGCTGAATTTAATTTAGCAAGGTCTCAAAATAACAAGATCAATATAGAAAGACAAACTGTACCTCTGTACTACTAGTAACAATGAATTAAAAGATATTTTTAAAGATACTATTTATAAAAGCATCAAAAAACAACACACACAGGAGTAAATTTAATGAATGATGTATAAGACTGCTATAAAATACTACAGAAAAAATGTCAAGATCTAAATAAACATAAGAGTTTATACCATGCTTGTGGATTGGAAGATTCAATGTTTCCAAAATGTCTATTCTCCTCCAACTGATGTAGAGATTTTTAAACACAATCCCAGTCAAAATCCTAGCAGGTATTTTTGCAGAAATAGAAAAAAAAAAAGACAATCCTTTAAGGATCAAACATCTATTTCTGCTTCATTGACTATACCAAAGCTTTTTACTCTTTGGATCACAACAAATTATGGTAAATTCTTAAAGAGATGGGAATACCAGACCCCCTTACCTGTCTCGAGAAACTTGTATGCAGGACAAGAAGCAACAGTTAGGACTGGACATGGAACAACGAACTGGTTCAAAAATTGGGAAAGGAGTACGTCAAGGCTATATATTGTCACCCTGTTTATTTAACTTACATGCACAGTACACCATGCAAAATGCTGGTCTGGATGAATCACAAGCTGGAATCAGGATTGCCAGGAGAAATCTCAATAACCTCAGATATGCAGATAATACCATTCTAATGGCAGAAAGTGATGAGGAATTAAAGAGCCTCTTTTGGATGAAGTGAGAGAAACATCTCAGAAGATATAGAAAAAGTACTAAAAATTAACCCGTTATGGTAAGGACACTCAATAAACAGAAAGAGAAGTAACTGACTTCAGTTCAATAAGTTATCTACATAAAACCTACAATTATTCATACTTAATGGGAGAAGGCTAAATGTTTTTTCTCTGGTAGAGGAAAAAAGGCAAGAAGGTCCACTTTTCGCTACTTCTGTGTAGTGCTGTCACACATCACAGAAACACCAGAAAGGAAGGAGTAAAAATATTTATCTACAAATGTTTAAACTGCTTATGTAGGAAAGTGTAAAGAACAGACTAAAAAAAAAAAAAGGAAGGGAGGAATGGACAGAGAGCCTACTAGAATAAGCTGAATTTAATTTAGCAAGGTCTCAAAATAACAAGATCAATATAGAAAGACAAACTGTACCTCTGTACTACTAGTAACAATGAATTAAAAGATATTTTTAAAGATACTATTTATAAAAGCATCAAAAAACAACACACACAGGAGTAAATTTAATGAATGATGTATAAGACTGCTATAAAATACTACAGAAAAAATGTCAAGATCTAAATAAACATAAGAGTTTATACCATGCTTGTGGATTGGAAGATTCAATGTTTCCAAAATGTCTATTCTCCTCCAACTGATGTAGAGATTTTTAAACACAATCCCAGTCAAAATCCTAGCAGGTATTTTTGCAGAAATAGAAAAAAAAAAAGACAATCCTTTAAGGATCAAACATCTATTTCTGCTTCATTGACTATACCAAAGCTTTTTACTCTTTGGATCACAACAAATTATGGTAAATTCTTAAAGAGATGGGAATACCAGACCCCCTTACCTGTCTCGAGAAACTTGTATGCAGGACAAGAAGCAACAGTTAGGACTGGACATGGAACAACGAACTGGTTCAAAAATTGGGAAAGGAGTACGTCAAGGCTATATATTGTCACCCTGTTTATTTAACTTACATGCACAGTACACCATGCAAAATGCTGGTCTGGATGAATCACAAGCTGGAATCAGGATTGCCAGGAGAAATCTCAATAACCTCAGATATGCAGATAATACCATTCTAATGGCAGAAAGTGATGAGGAATTAAAGAGCCTCTTGATGAAGGTGAAAGAGTAGAGTGAAAAGACTGGCCTGAAACTCAACATTCAGAAAACTTTAAGATCATGGCATCTGGTCCCATCACTTCATGGCAAATAGAAGGGGAAAAGTGGAAATAGTGACAGATTTTATTTTCCTGGGCTCCAAAATCAACTGCAGACAGTGACTGCAGCCACGAAATTAAAAGACACTTGCTCCTTGGAAGGAAACCTATGACAGACCTAGACAGTGTATTAAAAAACAGACATCACTCTGCCGACAAGGAGATCAAACCAGTTCATTCTAAAGGAAATCAACCCTTAATAGTCACTGGAAGGACTAAGGCTGAGGCTGAAGCTCCAATACTTTGGCTACCTGATTCGAAGAGCAGACTCATTGTAAAAGACCCTGATGCTGGGAGAGACTGAAGGCAAAAGGAGAAATGGGTAGCAGAGGACGAGACAGTATCTCAAAGGATGTGAATCTGAGCAAATTCCAGGATATAGAGGAGGACAGAGGAGCCTGGTATGGCTACCGTCCAAGAGATCGCAAAGAGTCAGCCGTGACTTAGCAACTGAACAAGCAGGCAACAGACCGACATATTTATTGAACCTACCACAGGAATAACTCCTAATTTCTCTGGAGGAGATTAGTTACTAAAGTTAACAGGGAGTCCGTTAGAAAGATATATATAATAATCTCAGGTGTTAACTTTTTTAAAAATCATTTTAAAATATATTTATTTATTTGGTTATGCCGGGTCTTAGTTGAGCCACACAGGACCATTAATAATTGCACATACAGAACTTGTACTTGCAGCATGTGGGATCTAATTTCCCAATCAGTTATCAAACTCAGGCCCCCTGAACTGGGAACATGGAATCTTAGCTCTGGACCACCAGAGAATTGGCTATAAATTTTAATCAACCTTTTAATAAACTGAAAAGATCACAGTATCATAATAAAAGAAATTATGTTTTCCTTTGTTTTTCAAGTCTGTTTGGTAAATACAAAATCAGGCAGAGTCCTGGTAAAATGCTAGACAATTACATTTTGTTTTTTGAAAAATCTGACAATCAAGAATTTTGGCAGTATCTATCTTCTGGGTCATACATACATAGAAAAAGTTTGTACCACATAAAAGGCATTATCAGATTGAACTAGGAAAACTGGAAGAGTACAGTTGTTTGTATTGGGTGCTCAGTCTCTTTAGCTGTGTCTGACTCTCTGCAACCCTATGGACTGCAGTTCACCAGGCTCCCCTGACCATGGGATTCTTCAGGCAAGAATACTGGAATGGGTTGCCATTTCCTCCTCTAGGTCAGAGTGAGCCACGAAATTAAAAGACACTTGCTCCTTGGAAGGAAACCTATGACAGACCTAGACAGTGTATTAAAAAACAGACATCACTCTGCCGACAAGGAGATCAAACCAGTTCATTCTAAAGGAAATCAACCCTTAATAGTCACTGGAAGGACTAAGGCTGAGGCTGAAGCTCCAATACTTTGGCTACCTGATTCGAAGAGCAGACTCATTGTAAAAGACCCTGATGCTGGGAGAGACTGAAGGCAAAAGGAGAAATGGGTAGCAGAGGACGAGACAGTATCTCAAAGGATGTGAATCTGAGCAAATTCCAGGATATAGAGGAGGACAGAGGAGCCTGGTATGGCTACCGTCCAAGAGATCGCAAAGAGTCAGCCGTGACTTAGCAACTGAACAAGCAGGCAACAGACCGACATATTTATTGAACCTACCACAGGAATAACTCCTAATTTCTCTGGAGGAGATTAGTTACTAAAGTTAACAGGGAGTCCGTTAGAAAGATATATATAATAATCTCAGGTGTTAACTTTTTTAAAAATCATTTTAAAATATATTTATTTATTTGGTTATGCCGGGTCTTAGTTGAGCCACACAGGACCATTAATAATTGCACATACAGAACTTGTACTTGCAGCATGTGGGATCTAATTTCCCAATCAGTTATCAAACTCAGGCCCCCTGAACTGGGAACATGGAATCTTAGCTCTGGACCACCAGAGAATTGGCTATAAATTTTAATCAACCTTTTAATAAACTGAAAAGATCACAGTATCATAATAAAAGAAATTATGTTTTCCTTTGTTTTTCAAGTCTGTTTGGTAAATACAAAATCAGGCAGAGTCCTGGTAAAATGCTAGACAATTACATTTTGTTTTTTGAAAAATCTGACAATCAAGAATTTTGGCAGTATCTATCTTCTGGGTCATACATACATAGAAAAAGTTTGTACCACATAAAAGGCATTATCAGATTGAACTAGGAAAACTGGAAGAGTACAGTTGTTTGTATTGGGTGCTCAGTCTCTTTAGCTGTGTCTGACTCTCTGCAACCCTATGGACTGCAGTTCACCAGGCTCCCCTGACCATGGGATTCTTCAGGCAAGAATACTGGAATGGGTTGCCATTTCCTCCTCTAGGTCAGAGTGAACCAGGAAACTAGAAGAGTGTCGGCAGTTGTTTGAAAGGGATAAAAAATTAACATTTAAATACCATATAATTTTTTGACACTTTATATTATAAGTGGTTTTACAGATGACTAACAGAACATATTTTTAATCATGTAATGGACTTTTTTAATGTCAAATATTTCATTAAGAATTCACTTCAGGAAGCTGAGCATTTTAGGAAATAACTGACACTTAGGCCATGTGACTAGCAGAAGCCAGAGATCAGTATAAATACAGTATGTCATATGACAGCATGTATTACCTACTCAGTAATCATGGCAAGTGAAGAAGCAGGCAGAGAGGAGCTGACTTTACAATTTCAAATCAAAACATCACATCAACAGAATTCTTAGAGGAAAAAAAGGAAACAGTGAATGTTCTGGATGATGCTAATGTAGACAAACTGCTGTTGTAATAGCTCATATTATGTTTCTGTTGTATATAAAATTAAAAGGAAAGACGTGCCAATTTGTATTTTTTAAGATTTAAAAGAAAAGACACTACCAGGGAAAAAAATCTGTTCCTCTTCAAATGCTTCCCCTTACAATGGCCATCTCCACCCTAAAATTAGAAACCAAGCCAGTAAGAACCAAGGATGAGAATATAAATACATATTGACAAAACCTTGTCTGTATTAATGTTAAATTATACATAATAATATATTCTATATAAACTACTAAATGATAAACTTGCTGGTCAAGCCAAAAGATTTGCTTCAGTACTTTGTTCAATTTCCATCACTTTAAACACATTTTATGATATGTTTAAATATTGCTCCAGAATGTTCAGTGTGAAACCAAACCCATGTTTCATGCTTATCAAGTGTATTTGCTTATGTAGAAATGTCTGGTGCTCCCAGACATTGGGATCTCACTTTATGACACAGTGAATTTTTAGTTTTAAGTCTTTAACCCTCAACTTGGCAGTTCACGGCTCCCCTGACCTTTTGTGTGCTGACTCTCTGCAACCCTATGGACTGCAGTTCACCAGGCTCCCTGACCATGGGATTCTGCAGGCAAGAATACTGGAATGGGTTGCCATTTCCTCCTCTAGGTCAGAGTGAACCAGGAAACTAGAAGAGTGTCGGCAGTTGTTTGAAAGGGATAAAAAATTAACATTTAAATACCATATAATTTTTTGACACTTTATATTATAAGTGGTTTTACAGATGACTAACAGAACATATTTTTAATCATGTAATGGACTTTTTTAATGTCAAATATTTCATTAAGAATTCACTTCAGGAAGCTGAGCATTTTAGGAAATAACTGACACTTAGGCCATGTGACTAGCAGAAGCCAGAGATCAGTATAAATACAGTATGTCATATGACAGCATGTATTACCTACTCAGTAATCATGGCAAGTGAAGAAGCAGGCAGAGAGGAGCTGACTTTACAATTTCAAATCAAAACATCACATCAACAGAATTCTTAGAGGAAAAAAAGGAAACAGTGAATGTTCTGGATGATGCTAATGTAGACAAACTGCTGTTGTAATAGCTCATATTATGTTTCTGTTGTATATAAAATTAAAAGGAAAGACGTGCCAATTTGTATTTTTTAAGATTTAAAAGAAAAGACACTACCAGGGAAAAAAATCTGTTCCTCTTCAAATGCTTCCCCTTACAATGGCCATCTCCACCCTAAAATTAGAAACCAAGCCAGTAAGAACCAAGGATGAGAATATAAATACATATTGACAAAACCTTGTCTGTATTAATGTTAAATTATACATAATAATATATTCTATATAAACTACTAAATGATAAACTTGCTGGTCAAGCCAAAAGATTTGCTTCAGTACTTTGTTCAATTTCCATCACTTTAAACACATTTTATGATATGTTTAAATATTGCTCCAGAATGTTCAGTGTGAAACCAAACCCATGTTTCATGCTTATCAAGTGTATTTGCTTATGTAGAAATGTCTGGTGCTCCCAGACATTGGGATCTCACTTTATGACACAGTGATTAGAAATCTTTTCATCTGTAATTATAAAGTTCTGAAACAAAGCTAAGAATGACCACTAACCAAACATGACTAAGATAACACATCATCAAATAAAGTTATATGACTTCATGTAAGCTGAAGTTTTATTACGGTGTACCAGTCAGGAAATTTTCATAAATCAATGTTCAAATTAAGAAAACATGAATAATTTAAAGATTAATAAATTTAAAAACAGATTTAGGTGAGTACACACATAACTACACAGGATCTACAATACATTTGCAGAATTCTCTGTCAGTATTTTTGTGCATGTAATATTAATAAAAAGGATTTTTTTAAACCTTACAGTGATTTTGGGATTCCCTGAATTTTCAGCTGCTGCATTTTCTACTCTACATCTGGCAGGTTCTTCTTCCTTGCAGTTTGTGCATTTCCTGTATTCTAAAAAGTAAATAGAAACAGGACCTTAATTGAGGAAATGGTGAGTCTTTGGCTAAGGAAATACAGCCACAGATAAGTACTTGAACTTTGCCCCTGGACATTATTTTATAAGTTACAGGGAGAATATTTAGCAAAGTATTTCTTATTATCATCAGGAGACAAACTAAAGGTGGTTTTTCTATGGACTATTTTCTCTTGCCTAAGTCACTCATTAGCAGTAATTGGAATTTCTCTCTTGGTCATAGAGTCTATTCAATAATGCATATACTATTAACTGGGAAGTGCCTGGATGGATTTAGTAAGTCAAAAACAAATCTACGACTAGAACAAGTAAGTTGTCATTCTCTGTCTTAATGTTAAATTATACATAATAATATATTCTATATAAACTACTAAATGATAAACTTGCTGGTCAAGCCAAAAGATTTGCTTCAGTACTTTGTTCAATTTCCATCACTTTAAACACATTTTATGATATGTTTAAATATTGCTCCAGAATGTTCAGTGTGAAACCAAACCCATGTTTCATGCTTATCAAGTGTATTTGCTTATGTAGAAATGTCTGGTGCTCCCAGACATTGGGATCTCACTTTATGACACAGTGATTAGAAATCTTTTCATCTGTAATTATAAAGTTCTGAAACAAAGCTAAGAATGACCACTAACCAAACATGACTAAGATAACACATCATCAAATAAAGTTATATGACTTCATGTAAGCTGAAGTTTTATTACGGTGTACCAGTCAGGAAATTTTCATAAATCAATGTTCAAATTAAGAAAACATGAATAATTTAAAGATTAATAAATTTAAAAACAGATTTAGGTGAGTACACACATAACTACACAGGATCTACAATACATTTGCAGAATTCTCTGTCAGTATTTTTGTGCATGTAATATTAATAAAAGGATTTTTAAACCTTACAGTGATTTTGGGATTCCCTGAATTTTCAGCTGCTGCATTTTCTACTCTACATCTGGCAGGTTCTTCTTCCTTGCAGTTTGTGCATTTCCTGTATTCTAAAAAGTAAATAGAAACAGGACCTTAATTGAGGAAATGGTGAGTCTTTGGCTAAGGAAATACAGCCACAGATAAGTACTTGAACTTTGCCCCTGGACATTATTTTATAAGTTACAGGGAGAATATTTAGCAAAGTATTTCTTATTATCATCAGGAGACAAACTAAAGGTGGTTTTTCTATGGACTATTTTCTCTTGCCTAAGTCACTCATTAGCAGTAATTGGAATTTCTCTCTTGGTCATAGAGTCTATTCAATAATGCATATACTATTAACTGGGAAGTGCCTGGATGGATTTAGTAAGTCAAAAACAAATCTACGACTAGAACAAGTAAGTTGTCATTCTCTGTCTTATGTTTTTTAAAACACATCATACTCCCTCATGCTTGAAATTAACAAACTATCAACTTGAAATTTAGGAAATTTTCTTATTTCTGACATTCATTTCTTAAAAGCATTTGAACCAGCCTCATATGCAATTTCAGTCACTTGTCAGAAATGCATGTGAATGAATGATCAATATCGGGTTGGCCAGAAATAAACATTTTGACCAATCCAATACATATTAGCTTACAATTACTACTGACGACTTCTAGATATTTCTAGTAACTACAACTGTTTCAGTGTTTAAAAATCATCTTTTGAGGAGTTTTACATCATATGGACAAAGAGGGATTTCCCCTTCTTATTTGCTTATTTATCTTTAAAGTGACAGAACTGTCTTAAGAGTTGCTCTCTTCCTGCACTGAAATGTAATTTTAGTTCTGAGGGCTCTGGTCATACAGCAGGATAAACGCACGTAGCACACTGCTAGTCCACCCAAACTCAAGAGCCCTAACTCACCCAATTATTCAAAAAACGTGCAAATGGTATGCCACTCAACATGCTGTGACATCAGCAAGTCATCCAGGTTTAAAAGTTAAAGCTAACTTATTACTTTTGGGGGAGGGGGCGGGGCGGGTTGGGGAGGGAGGGAGCAGGTCGGGCGGGCCACTTCTATTGGTCTTTCAATTTATCTATTTTCATCCATCTTTGTTCCTTGACCCATGTGGGCCTCCCATCGCAGTGGCCTCTATTGTCGCAGAGCACCAGCTCTGGGTGCATGCACTCCAGAGCTCCAGCTCAGTAGCTGGACACATCAGTCCAGCTGCTCCGCGGCACGTGGGATCTTCCCAGGCCAGGGATCAAACTGGCACCCCTTGCACTGCAAGGCGGTGTCCTTACCCACTGGGCCACCAGGGAAGCCCAACTTATTACTTTTTATAACAAACTAAAAGATGACCATAAATACCTTTCATGTGCTATCTAGAAAATATTTCTTTTCTGCAAAGTTGACTTTGCAGTTGTCAACAAATTCAAGGCCAGGAATAAGATATAAATGTCACGTGAAAATTGTATTTAACAGTGTCTGATAATTCTTACCTGAATGTTGTAGAGAATGAATAGACTTAGTTAAAATACCTTCTTACACAGTTTCAGATGAAAGTTCCTATTTTTCTAAGTTCTTCAAATTTTCTTAGTAAGTATGTGCTAATTCTATCACAAATAAAAATGTAGGGCTTCCCTGGTAGTCCAGTGGGTAAGGACACCGCTTTGCAGTGCAAGGGGCGCCAGTTCGATCCCTGGCCTGGGAAGATCCCACGTGCCACAGAGGGGCTGGACCAGTGTGTCCAACTACCGAGCCAGAGCTCTGGGGCACATGTGCCCAGAGCCGGTGCTTTGTAGCGACAGAGGCCACAGCGATGGGGGGTCCACATGGGCCAAAGAACAAAGATAGATGAAAATAGATAAATGAAAGACCAATAGAAGTGGTCCAAAAAAAAAGTAGATAATTTCATTTAGAAAAGAAGCTTAGATAACAAAGTTGATGACCTCACAGGTGTACAGGATAGAAGAGTGTCAATATAATTTAATTCAGCGGATGCTCAGCATAGTCCCTTTCCCTTAAAAGAATGTCCTTAAGTAGATATTGGTGGCTTCAATATTCCCAAATAAAATTCAAGATTAACTGATAGTTAGCTGAGAGTATATGTTTGTGAAAATAGGACAGTAGGTAGAGAGGAGACAGGGGAATAAGTTGGAGAAAAAAACAGGAAGAAGAAGGCTAAAGACAAAATATATGTGTTCTTGTGAATAGTATAATCCTATGTTTATACCATTATTCCTTTCCTCTGGTATACTACCCACCACCAAGTAGTATACATAACACACATACTATTTTCCCTGGGTAGCTTATATTCAATCACTCAACATTTAAATGAGAGTTCATGTTTACTTTCCTCAAAAAATAACTTTTAAAAACCTTTATAACTGATTACTATAGAAAGATATAGTTCTGTTTCTAGAAGTCCAATATTACAGAATTTTGAGTTTTTGCCTAACTTAACCAGCAGTAACAACTAAAATTATATAGGTCAAGGATTCTAAACAACATTACTTAGTAAAAGCTATAAATAAGTTTTACCTCTTGTTTTTCTTGATATAGATCTGTATTAAGTAAAGCTGGTATTTTAGATGAATTTGTTTTCTTTCATTCCCTCTTCAGCACTTTTATCTGTTTAACTTTTATGAAAATATATATGAGAACTTATTACTCTTTTTTTTTAATTTTTATTTTACTTTTTTACTTTTACAGAGTTTTGTTGTTTATAGATATGTATGATCCCAGAAGAACTTGTTACTCTTACCCTGAAATTTTACTTTCCTTTCCAAGAGTTTCAAATGGAAATTCTGATATCCACTAAAGTCAGTTTCTCAGTTTATTATAAAGGAACTGAACAAATCATGAGTCTTAATAGTATAATATGCCAACCAGAAATGCTTTGTTATACAATTTTACAGTCTACTAGTCTGTCCTCTAAATAAAGAAGACATTTACATTTAAAATTCTGAGTATTACTGTTAAGTGGATCAGATAAATGGTACTATTTTCTTGCTATTTTATTATCTTTTCACAAGGTGCCCCTAGAAGTGTCCATTTCATTTAGAAAAGAAGCTTAGATAACGTTAACTCACACGTGTACAGGATAGAAGAGTGTCAATATAATTTAATTCAGCGGATGCTCAGCATAGTCCCTTTCCCTTAAAAGAATGTCCTTAAGTAGATATTGGTGGCTTCAATATTCCCAAATAAAATTCAAGATTAACTGATAGTTAGCTGAGAGTATATGTTTGTGAAAATAGGACAGTAGGTAGAGAGGAGACAGGGGAATAAGTTGGAGAAAAAAACAGGAAGAAGAAGGCTAAAGACAAAATATATGTGTTCTTGTGAATAGTATAATCCTATGTTTATACCATTATTCCTTTCCTCTGGTATACTACCCACCACCAAGTAGTATACATAACACACATACTATTTTCCCTGGGTAGCTTATATTCAATCACTCAACATTTAAATGAGAGTTCATGTTTACTTTCCTCAAAAAATAACTTTTAAAAACCTTTATAACTGATTACTATAGAAAGATATAGTTCTGTTTCTAGAAGTCCAATATTACAGAATTTTGAGTTTTTGCCTAACTTAACCAGCAGTAACAACTAAAATTATATAGGTCAAGGATTCTAAACAACATTACTTAGTAAAAGCTATAAATAAGTTTTACCTCTTGTTTTTCTTGATATAGATCTGTATTAAGTAAAGCTGGTATTTTAGATGAATTTGTTTTCTTTCATTCCCTCTTCAGCACTTTTATCTGTTTAACTTTTATGAAAATATATATGAGAACTTATTACTCTTTTTTTTTAATTTTTATTTTACTTTTTTACTTTTACAGAGTTTTGTTGTTTATAGATATGTATGATCCCAGAAGAACTTGTTACTCTTACCCTGAAATTTTACTTTCCTTTCCAAGAGTTTCAAATGGAAATTCTGATATCCACTAAAGTCAGTTTCTCAGTTTATTATAAAGGAACTGAACAAATCATGAGTCTTAATAGTATAATATGCCAACCAGAAATGCTTTGTTATACAATTTTACAGTCTACTAGTCTGTCCTCTAAATAAAGAAGACATTTACATTTAAAATTCTGAGTATTACTGTTAAGTGGATCAGATAATTCCTCTGGAGCTATGCAAGTACTATTTTCTTGCTATTTTATTATCTTTTCACAAGGTGTCACTCTTCTTCAAAGAAATAACTGCAAAACAAATGAGTTTCATTTTATGAGCTTAAGACATGCTATAAATCTTAATCTACTAAATCCTTGAATGACTGAAGCACATACATCACCTCTGCTATTATACAGACAGGTTATCACAGAAAAACAGAGGAAGCTGGTTATATACTAAACCAAAACACCTTCCTCAAATACTGTTCTAACACTTCAACAAAACTGACCTGATAAAAATTGTACTTTTTAAAGTTTTCTTAACCCTTCTTTAAAATTATCTCCTTTAAGTCTTACCCCTTATTTGACTATGGAAAAAATTTTTTTTCATCAGCTGAAAATATTTTGCCTACAACATACTCCTTTATGAGGCTTCCCAGATGGCACTAATGGTTAAGAACCACAGGAGACATAAGAGATGTGGGTTTGATTCCTGGATCGGGAAGATTCCTTGGAGAAGGGCATGGCAACCCACTCCAGTATTCTTGCCTGAAGAATTCCACGGTCGGAAAAGCCTGGTGGGCTGCAGTCTATGGGGTTGCACAGAGTCAGACATGACTGAAGGAATTAAGCATGCACACACACACACATACTGCTCTCTACGTAAGTCATATTATAACACATAAGTTATATTCCCAAAAAAGGCTTATAAAATATTCTATCTGGAGATCTGTAAAGCTATGCAACAAATGTGTACCTTCTATTCGTTTCATCTCCTTTGACTGTACTGTGAAAGGCAATTCTGGGAAATGGAATTCTTTCCTGTCAGATCTGGAAAAATTCAGCTTCCTTTTGTTTCCATTTGCCATTTGGTCAGTTTGGCCTGTTCGTGCATTAAATACACTCTTCTCCAACTGGCTCTAAAAAAAACAGAGTTAATTTGAAAAACAAAACAAAAACAAAAAACAGTGTGTAACTACTTATTGGATGACAAGCCTAGAAATTTCAGCCTTTTGTATGGTATAAGATAACATATAAAAATGATTGTCTGGGCTTCTCTGGTGGTCCAGTGGGTAAGGACACCGCCTTGCAGTGCAAGGGGCGCTGGTTCGATCCCTGGCCTGGGAAGATCCCACATGCCGCGGAGCGGCTGGACCGATGTGTCCAATGACCGAGCCAGAGCTCTGGAGTGCAGGCGCCCAGAGCTGGTGCTCTGCGACAACAGAGGCCACCGCGATAGGAGGCCCACAGGAGCCAAAGAACAAAGACGGATGAAAATAGATAAATGAAAGACCAATAGAAGTGGCCCGCCCATCCCCCTCTCTCCCCACCCCACCCCTCAAAAGATAGATAATTTTAAAAAATGGACGAAAATAGATAAATGAAAGACCAATGGAAGTGGCCCGCACATCCCCCTCCCTCCCCACCCCATCCCCCTCAAAATAAATAAATGAAGAAATTTAAAAAAAAAATGATTGTCTGGGTTTTTCTGGTGGTCCAGCGGGTAGAGAGTCCACCTTGCAGTGCAAAGGGCACCAGTTTGATCCCTGGCCTGGGAAGATTCCACATGCTGCAGAGTGGCTGGACCGGCGTGTCTAATTACGAGCCAGCGCTCTGGAGCGCATGTGCCCAGAGTAGTTGCTCTGCAAGGAGAGAGGCCACCGCAATGGGAGGCCCACACATGCCAAATAATCAAAGATGAATGAAAATAAATATTAAAAAAATTAAAAAGTGGCATGACAGGGAAAATAATGATTGTCTTTGAAAGGTATTTTAATAATTAAGAAGAAGAGAGGGCTTTCTCTGGTGGCTCAATCGTAAAGAGTCCACCTGCCAATGCAGGAGACATGGATTCAATCCCTGGTTGGAGAGGATCCCACATGCCACAGAGGAACTGAGCCAGTGTGCCCCAACTCCTGAGCCTGTGGTCTAGAGCCTGGGAGCTGCAACTATTGAGCCCATGTGCTCTAGAACCCGTGTCTCACTATAAGGGAAGCCACTGCAATCAGAAGCCCCCGCACTACAACTAGAGAGCAGCCCCTGCTTCTCTTAATTGGAGAAAAATCCATGCAACAACGAAGTCCCAGCACAGTGAAAAATAATTGAAAATATCTAATTTTTAAAACTAAGAGATTAAGGGATTTCCCTGGTGGTCCAGGGGTTAAGACTCCGTGTTCCCAATGCAGGGGGCCCCAGGTTCGATCCCTGGTCAGGGAACTAGATCCCACATGCCACAACTAAGACCTAGTGCAGCCAAATAAATAAACAATTAAAAAGATAAAAGTTTAAAAAAGAGAGAGAGAGAGAAAATAAGAGATTAAAATCATTGTTTTAGATGTGCAAAACCACAAAGTCTTGTGACCTTTAAAGGTGAAAATTTTACTCACCTCCCACCCCATCAACTTACACATTAAATACACAAATCAAGTTATAAGAAATTAGCTAAAATTGTGAAAGCACTAAGGAAATAATGACCTATTTACACTCCACAGAAAAATGGAAGACTAAAAGCCATTTGAAAAAAAATGTTAGAGCCCTAAGTCAGAGAAAAAGATGGAGCTGGGAGGATAATGCTGAAAGAGGCCATATTTTAATGACGAGCTTCTTGCCTTACTTGAGTGAAACCTATATCCCCATGCCTGTGAGATGTAACTTGTCCAATAGATTGTGAAGATGTACGCCTCTTTTTGGCTCTTTCAGTTACTCTGTTATTTGAAAACAAATGAAAAGTAGTTAGAACTCCTGAGAAATACTTCTGTTTAGCTTCAATAACAAGTTACACCATGGTAGTCTACTGTTCGAACAAGCGCCAAAATGTAATTATTTGTCCTTAAGTACCAATGTCTCTAAGTGGCAAAAACAAAGCAGAGAACAACTCACTCGTGGCTAACATCAAGGTGACAACCATGTTGAGGGGTTACTCCAGCTGGCCTACTTGGTCCTTTCTGTCTGTTCTGAACTTGGATCTTTTAACTACTGGTTTCATGAATTTCTGAGCTTTCTGATCAAGGCTAGTTTATAATCATGGTTACTACAGCCATAATTTGGGAGTTACCTCAATAACAATTGACACTTGCTATCTATAGTCTATTGTAGAGACATATCCACTTACCACCTCAGCAGACCACTGAGCTTCACAACTTATAGCCCAAACCAGTCTGCTAGGATTAGCTTAGGATACTGAACTAAGCCTCCCTCCTCATCTAGAGCCATAGCAGTTTCCCTAAATTTAGAACTGGTTATGAGGCCTTGCTAGACAGACCGTTGCCATCCATCCACCATACTGCCCTTGATTAATCAGGCTCATGGTACCATTGTCTCAATCCATATTAGCAGTTAAATCTAAATTTGATCCAGTATATTGGTTTTCTCCCAAAATATTTAACCTTGAAAAACTCTGATTACATAAGATTATTTTCAACTATCTTTTTTTCATTTAGACAATTTGCTATAATAGGAAAATAAAGCTTACTCTGTTATACGAAAGCACATCAATACCAAAAATGATGTCACATCTTTCTCTTCAAATGGGAAGTAATTTTTCTGAAGGTCTTTTTTAAAAAAATGAGGCTTTTGCAAACAGCATTAGTGAAAAACTACACATCTACAGTATAGCCAATAAAAGTTAATTTCTTCTATAGCATTCATAAGAGGAACTTAGTAATGGCTCATTATATGATTATAATTTCAATACATCTTTAAATTCAGTTTATATACAGACACTACAAACTTGCTTCTTTGAGGTACTATTATAAAAAACACTGTAAAACATGGGTCCATTTCCCTCTGTTAATTTTTTGTTAAAACTCACCTTGAATTGGAGTGGGAGAGATCTGAATTGGGATTTGAAGCCATCAAGTTACTGTTGGTTAGATTGATGGGTGGCATAAATTACTACCCCCAGCATGTAGATTCTCTCTCATGCTCAGAGAGTTAGTGCTGGAATTGACAGGGTTTGGTGGTTCGCTGATTACAGGTTTTATATCTTGAGACTTACTCTGAGCAATTTCAACTGCATCCTGTGGACAATGTGCACCTTCATATTCTATCCTTTTTGGTTCTAAAGTATCTCCTTTTCCTCCCTTTGTAACTTTGATCTCCTTGGGCCGTTTCTCTTTTTCCACTTCCTAGAATAGATACATACGAAATCTGAGTCAGGAGAACAGTTATTTTTATCACAAGAGTATTAACTATAATACAGTTATACTGGCTGAAAAGATCAGTTTTACAACTTATAGCCCAAACCAGTCTGCTAGGATTAGCTTAGGATACTGAACTAAGCCTCCCTCCTCATCTAGAGCCATAGCAGTTTCCCTAAATTTAGAACTGGTTATGAGGCCTTGCTAGACAGACCGTTGCCATCCATCCACCATACTGCCCTTGATTAATCAGGCTCATGGTACCATTGTCTCAATCCATATTAGCAGTTAAATCTAAATTTGATCCAGTATATTGGTTTTCTCCCAAAATATTTAACCTTGAAAAACTCTGATTACATAAGATTATTTTCAACTATCTTTTTTTCATTTAGACAATTTGCTATAATAGGAAAATAAAGCTTACTCTGTTATACGAAAGCACATCAATACCAAAAATGATGTCACATCTTTCTCTTCAAATGGGAAGTAATTTTTCTGAAGGTCTTTTTTAAAAAAATGAGGCTTTTGCAAACAGCATTAGTGAAAAACTACACATCTACAGTATAGCCAATAAAAGTTAATTTCTTCTATAGCATTCATAAGAGGAACTTAGTAATGGCTCATTATATGATTATAATTTCAATACATCTTTAAATTCAGTTTATATACAGACACTACAAACTTGCTTCTTTGAGGTACTATTATAAAAAACACTGTAAAACATGGGTCCATTTCCCTCTGTTAATTTTTTGTTAAAACTCACCTTGAATTGGAGTGGGAGAGATCTGAATTGGGATTTGAAGCCATCAAGTTACTGTTGGTTAGATTGATGGGTGGCATAAATTACTACCCCCAGCATGTAGATTCTCTCTCATGCTCAGAGAGTTAGTGCTGGAATTGACAGGGTTTGGTGGTTCGCTGATTACAGGTTTTATATCTTGAGACTTACTCTGAGCAATTTCAACTGCATCCTGTGGACAATGTGCACCTTCATATTCTATCCTTTTTGGTTCTAAAGTATCTCCTTTTCCTCCCTTTGTAACTTTGATCTCCTTGGGCCGTTTCTCTTTTTCCACTTCCTAGAATAGATACATACGAAATCTGAGTCAGGAGAACAGTTATTTTTATCACAAGAGTATTAACTATAATACAGTTATACTGGCTGAAAAGATCAGTTTTTACCTTTCCCCAAACTGAAGTACTTAGCAGTGTATTGGTACAAAGTGCTTTTCTTTCATTTTTCATAAAGTTATTTTCTTTAGAATTCTCTTTTGACTTTAGGAATGAATTGACTTTTGCTTCTTATAGCAATTTAGCTTTCAGTTCTGGTATGAATCTGAGAAAACAAGCAGTATCAAATACTTTTATTTATGTAGACAGAGTATTTTATCTTTAAAAGACCCTTTAATCAATCAATTTACATTTGAGCTGCAGCATAAACAAGTTATCATTAGTGCACGCCAAACGATAACACAATATTTACCTAATAAAAATTTGTTTCCTGGTAAAGATACATTGTTCAATAATTTTTCCATGGTAATTTACTATTAAGAAAACTTTCACAAGATATACAAATTAGATTCCTTTTGTGATATAAAGCTTACTTAAAAGCACTGCTTTCAATTTTCATAAATGTACTATTCTTTTCAAGGAAGACTCAGGCCACTTTGTTCCTTTCGCTATTCTTGTACCAGGACTTAAAAGAAGAACTAGTTTATGAAAACCTTACTCTAGAGAAATATTTTCAAAGTATAACAGAATACATCAATATTGAAGGGAGATTGTTTTGGTTTTAGGTTGGCTTTTAAAATTTTTATTTATGTATTTTTGGTTATGCTGGGCCTTCACTGCTGCACGTGGGCTTCCTCTGGTTGTGATGAGCAGGGGCTCTCTGTTATGGTGTGTCAGCTTCTCTCACTGTAGTCACTTCTCTTGATGTGGAACATGAGCTCTAGGGTGAACAGGCTTCAGGTATTATGGCATGGGCACAGGCTTTGCTGCCCCGTGCCATGTGGACTCTTCCTGGACCAGGGATTGAACCCATGTCCCCTGCACTGGCAGGCAGATTCTTAACAATTGGACTACCAGGGAAGTCCCAGTTTGGCTTTTTAGAAACTATTTATTTTTTAATAGAAAATCAATTCATATGGCTCAAAACTCAAAAGGTTATACTGAAAAGTCTCCTTCCCACCCTTCTCCCTGAGCTAGTTTCCCTCCTTGAAGTAGCTATTGTAATCAGTTGGAAACTGAATGAGTGACACCATGAATGAGTTCTTCCCTAGAATTATAGTAAAGAGTAGTGTAAGGAGATGAAGAAAAAAACCAGTGTGATTAGTTTGGCTGAATAAAAACAATGGCACATTTCTGTTAAAATTTCCTTGACTTGCGGAATTCAAGAACTTGCACCCCATAATAGTAAAATCCTAATAGCTAAATACCCAAGAGAAATCAAATTAGTCTTACATAGAATTTAGAGAAAGCACCTTTTTAATTCAATAACTGATACTTCTCATCAATGGCACTTTTAATACATCTTCTCATTTTTCTGTTTTAGATAAGAATTCTTAAAAAGCTTCAAGTTCTATTTACTCTCAACAATTTCCTTTTCTTTGCCTTTTTCTATTTCATCTATCTTCAATGGAGGTCCTGGAAATTTTCTATGCTTGATCTTAACTCCATCACATTTTAAATTGATATTCATGTTTCTGCCTCATATCCAAAGGCAAACTGAATAATTTTGCTATTAATAAAAAACTTTTCCTGTTTCTTTCAAAGTCCAAATAGAAAATGGTGCTTTTTTTAAAAGAAGCATGGCTGATATATGAATCTACATTGTCATTGGATATTTTAGATACAATGTGGGACAGAGAAAGGCTTTAAGAGTCATGGTCCCTGTCTTCAGGGAACTTCCAGTTTGGTGGGGAGAATAAAATAACAGGAATTACAAGAGAGAATAAGTAAAGCAGAGAAAAAAATCTCTGGGAAATGGATGCTAATTACAATATGTAGATTAGAGATGCTATCGAGGGAAAAAACTGGACTATTCTGAGTCAGAAGTCTAAATGGAAACAAAGCTAAAAAGTATCGATAGTTTATTTAATGTTATCTCTGAATTGAAAATTGAGAATGCATGTGAAGAGCTTAGCACAAGCCTAGGACATAGTAACTATGTAATAAATGTTAACTGTACTACTTTTATGATTAGCATTTTCATCATGACACCTAAGTCTACTCTATATTAATCAATACACTGAGAAAGCTTTTGATAAACTGAATTCTATACAGCAATGTTCATGCTATTAAAATTTCCCAACATAAAACACAGAAAAGTCCACACTCAGAATGCTTACTTTTCAATAAATCCATCTCTAGTAAAATACTCATGATGCAGAAGATCAGTAGATGATATCCTCCTAGCAGGATCAATTTGTAAACAAGCCTAGAAAATGAAAAAGATTCCATGTTAAACAAGCTCTTAACAGGGCTCCTTAAGGTAAATGTTAAATTTCACAAATATAGGTGTAATTATCCAGAGCTAAAAGAGTTCTTGAAAAAATGGAATTAGACCTCAGGAATTTCTGACAGTGAGTTCTCATCAATGGCACTTTTAATACATCTTCTCATTTTTCTGTTTTAGATAAGAATTCTTAAAAAGCTTCAAGTTCTATTTACTCTCAACAATTTCCTTTTCTTTGCCTTTTTCTATTTCATCTATCTTCAATGGAGGTCCTGGAAATTTTCTATGCTTGATCTTAACTCCATCACATTTTAAATTGATATTCATGTTTCTGCCTCATATCCAAAGGCAAACTGAATAATTTTGCTATTAATAAAAAACTTTTCCTGTTTCTTTCAAAGTCCAAATAGAAAATGGTGCTTTTTTTAAAAGAAGCATGGCTGATATATGAATCTACATTGTCATTGGATATTTTAGATACAATGTGGGACAGAGAAAGGCTTTAAGAGTCATGGTCCCTGTCTTCAGGGAACTTCCAGTTTGGTGGGGAGAATAAAATAACAGGAATTACAAGAGAGAATAAGTAAAGCAGAGAAAAAAATCTCTGGGAAATGGATGCTAATTACAATATGTAGATTAGAGATGCTATCGAGGGAAAAAACTGGACTATTCTGAGTCAGAAGTCTAAATGGAAACAAAGCTAAAAAGTATCGATAGTTTATTTAATGTTATCTCTGAATTGAAAATTGAGAATGCATGTGAAGAGCTTAGCACAAGCCTAGGACATAGTAACTATGTAATAAATGTTAACTGTACTACTTTTATGATTAGCATTTTCATCATGACACCTAAGTCTACTCTATATTAATCAATACACTGAGAAAGCTTTTGATAAACTGAATTCTATACAGCAATGTTCATGCTATTAAAATTTCCCAACATAAAACACAGAAAAGTCCACACTCAGAATGCTTACTTTTCAATAAATCCATCTCTAGTAAAATACTCATGATGCAGAAGATCAGTAGATGATATCCTCCTAGCAGGATCAATTTGTAAACAAGCCTAGAAAATGAAAAAGATTCCATGTTAAACAAGCTCTTAACAGGGCTCCTTAAGGTAAATGTTAAATTTCACAAATATAGGTGTAATTATCCAGAGCTAAAAGAGTTCTTGAAAAAATGGAATTAGACCTCAGGAATTTCTGACAGTGAGTTCTGACCACTTGTTTCCCTAAGAAATTCGTAAAGCATTATTACAGGTTAAATGTCCTATGATTCTAGCCAAAAGAGAAGTGAGTTTATTTCTGCTGGATTAGTAGGAATTAACAAGCTCATTTTGGTCCTCTTATCCAGGCCTGTAAGTCTGAAAGTTCATGGATTATCTTTTCCATTTTACAGAGCTAAAAGCATGATTAGTCAATTTACCAAACTAGAATTTTTTTTTCCAAACTAGAATTTTAATTCATGTTGTCTGATTCCTAATTCAGTGTTCTCTCTATGGTATAAGACAATTTCAAAACTATTCAAGTCCGCAAATCTTTCAGTAACCCATTACCATTTATTTTATGCTATTCATGCTTTCCTAATTTGGGAGTACTTCAACTGAGAACCTAAAAACCCCCACAAAACAAAAAAAGACAAGTACAAGTTTTAGAAAATAAGTTGCACATAATGAATCTATATATAATTAAATAATCATAATTCTAAATAGAACACATTAATGAAAATATTAAAGACAGAATTTGAATGAAAGTCATTTGTCATATAATTTTTACTCTTCCTCCATAGAAGGTAAAACAATAATAGGTAACTTTTATTTACGTTTACTATGTGTCTGTCATACAACATTCTATCTAGCCTTTTCCTATTACTTAATCCCAGTGACAACCCTACAAAGAGTGTAGTACTGCTATCCTCATTGTATACAGATGAGGAGATGAGGTCCAAAGAGGACCAATGGATTATTCAAGTTGAAAAAAGTAGTAATTTGTCTAAAATCCCATAAATGGAAAAGGTAGTTAAAATCCAGAATGTCCAAAGTAAGTGCATATAAAGGTATATACACATCTGGCTTCCCTGGTAGCTCAGTGGTAAAGAGTTCGCCTGCCAATGCAGGAGACAAGGGTTCGATCTCTGATCCAGGAAGATCCCTCAGGCTGCAGAAGATCAGTAGATGATATCCTCCTAGCAGGATCAATTTGTAAACAAGCCTAGAAAATGAAAAAGATTCCATGTTAAACAAGCTCTTAACAGGGCTCCTTAAGGTAAATGTTAAATTTCACAAATATAGGTGTAATTATCCAGAGCTAAAAGAGTTCTTGAAAAAATGGAATTAGACCTCAGGAATTTCTGACAGTGAGTTCTGACCACTTGTTTCCCTAAGAAATTCGTAAAGCATTATTACAGGTTAAATGTCCTATGATTCTAGCCAAAAGAGAAGTGAGTTTATTTCTGCTGGATTAGTAGGAATTAACAAGCTCATTTTGGTCCTCTTATCCAGGCCTGTAAGTCTGAAAGTTCATGGATTATCTTTTCCATTTTACAGAGCTAAAAGCATGATTAGTCAATTTACCAAACTAGAATTTTTTTTTCCAAACTAGAATTTTAATTCATGTTGTCTGATTCCTAATTCAGTGTTCTCTCTATGGTATAAGACAATTTCAAAACTATTCAAGTCCGCAAATCTTTCAGTAACCCATTACCATTTATTTTATGCTATTCATGCTTTCCTAATTTGGGAGTACTTCAACTGAGAACCTAAAAACCCCCACAAAACAAAAAAAGACAAGTACAAGTTTTAGAAAATAAGTTGCACATAATGAATCTATATATAATTAAATAATCATAATTCTAAATAGAACACATTAATGAAAATATTAAAGACAGAATTTGAATGAAAGTCATTTGTCATATAATTTTTACTCTTCCTCCATAGAAGGTAAAACAATAATAGGTAACTTTTATTTACGTTTACTATGTGTCTGTCATACAACATTCTATCTAGCCTTTTCCTATTACTTAATCCCAGTGACAACCCTACAAAGAGTGTAGTACTGCTATCCTCATTGTATACAGATGAGGAGATGAGGTCCAAAGAGGACCAATGGATTATTCAAGTTGAAAAAAGTAGTAATTTGTCTAAAATCCCATAAATGGAAAAGGTAGTTAAAATCCAGAATGTCCAAAGTAAGTGCATATAAAGGTATATACACATCTGGCTTCCCTGGTAGCTCAGTGGTAAAGAGTTCGCCTGCCAATGCAGGAGACAAGGGTTCGATCTCTGATCCAGGAAGATCCCTCAGGCTGCAGAGCAACTAAGCCCATGAGCCACAACTGTGGAGCCTGTGCTGTAGAGCCTTGGAGAAGCAACTATTGAGCCCATGTGATGTAACTACTGAAGTCTGTGTGCTCTAGAGCCCTAGTTTCACAACAAGAGAAGTCACCACAACAAGAGGTCTGCTCACCTCAACTAGAGAGTAGCCCCCACCCCCTGCAACTAGAAAAGAGCCTGCAGCAGCAGCGAAAGCCAAGAATAACCAAAAACAAACAAATAAAAATTTAAAATATATATTAAAATAAAATTAAAAATAAAGAACTAAGATTGTAAAAATTATTTTAAAAAAAAGGTACACATCTATTTCGAAGAGTGTATGTTTAAATTGATTCACAGAAGAAGTTGTACAGACCTGTTATAAAACAGTGTGAATACAGTTAACAATATTGTACTATACATTTTAAAATTTGGTTAAGAGGGTAGATTTTCTGTTATCTTTTTTAAAAGATTTATTTATTTATTTATCTTGGGGGGGGGTGGGGAGGGAGGGGAGCAGATGGGCTACTTCTATTGGTCTTCCATTTGTCTATTTTCATCCATCTTTGTTCTTTGGCCCTTGTGGGCCTCCCATCACGGTGGCCTCTGTTGTCTCAGAGCACTGGCTCTAGGTGCATGTGCTCCAGAGCTCCAGCTCAGTAATTGGACACATTTGTCCAGCCGCTCCGCGGCACGTGGGATCTTCCCAGGCCAGGGATTGAACGGCCACCCCTTGCACTGCAAGGCGGTGTCCTTACCCACTGGACCACCAGGGAAGCCCTCTGTTATCTTTTTAAATCACAATTTATAAAATGACTTACAAAGTCTGTAATTGTCTTTATGATGTGAGAATATTCATAGCCTTAAGACTGCAACTGGGTAAAAATATGTGCTTATTTTAGAACATTAATACCATCAATAAAACTTAGGAACAATAATGCTAAAAGGTCACAGCCAATTAAAAGCAGATAAATATTTCTTCTGGAATAGTATAGTTTACAAAATTTAAATGTCTGTCCTAGTTAGAAAAATGTAAAATATGATACTTTGAAAAACAGACTGGCAGTTCCCCCTCCAAAAATAAAAATGCACAGACTTATAAGTGAATGTTAACAGCAATTATACTTGTAGTAGCCCCAAAGAGGAAACAACCCAAAACAGGGCAACAGATTAAAACATTGTGATAGATCCATACAATGGAATACTACTCAGCAATAAAAAGGAATAAACTGCTGATATACACAGAAACATGAACTGAATCTCTGGCTATAATGCTGAATTAAGACTAACATAAGAGAGTTTGATTCCATTATACTGTTTGATTCCATTTATAGACTATTCTAGAAAATGTAAACTATAGTGGCAAAATAAATCAGTGGTTATTTATAGACAGGAATAAGGGAAAGTGTAAAAGGAAACAAGGACATTTTGGGGACTAATGAAAGTGTCAGGTATGTTGATTTTAGCGGTGGTTTCACAGGTGCATACATCGAAACTCATCAAATTGTACATCTGAAATACATGTAGTTTACTTTACTGAAATCATATCACAATAAAATTGCTTAAAATATTTAAATCTAGGAAAAGAATACATGCTCTACACCATGTATTAAGATGTATTTTAGGAAATTCTTTGGTGGTCCAGTGGTTAGGACTCTGTGTTTTCACTGCTGGGGCCCAGGTTCAGTCATTGGTTGGAGAACTAAGATCCCACAATTTGCAATCTTACGGATCTATTGGTTCGATGCAACCAAAAAAAAAGATGTATTTTAAAATTACTATAACTGATCAAAATTGTACATGTACTAGAAAAGGAAAGAAGTCAACAAAATAGACCTCAGTATGTATAAGCATTCTGTCTATGACAAATGTGGTATTCCAAACCAATGGATTATTCAAGTTGAAAAAAGTATTTAGAACATATACAAGAGACTAACATGCCTATTATTTTGCAAATCAATATAAAAATATACTTGAAATGACAAACAGGTCATATTAAATTCTTAAAATAAAAACTATAAATGACCAATTCATGTTAGTAACATGTCCAACTTCTCTGTAATGAAGAAAGTGCAATATTTAAAAAGATACTTTGTTTCTAGTTTAAGTTTGCAAATATTTTTAATATTATAATATTCAATGTTAGATTGAGAATGCAGATTTAGACCCAACGCTAACTGAGCATAAATCAATGACACTTTCCTGGAGGAAAAATAGCAAGACATATTAAAAGTCCTATAAAGTATAAATCCTTTGGTCCAATAGTCACACTTCTGGGAATTTATCCCAAGCAAATAATACAACAATTTCATAAAGATATATAAAAGATGTTTCATGCAGCATCTTTACCAATAGGGAAAAACCCTGAAACCTACTGTTTAAAATTGCAAGGTCAGTTAAATAAACTACAGTACAGTCATACAATGAAACACAATGCAAGCACTAAAAATTCTGATGTAACTCCATACTTACTGACATTGCAGTATGCTTAAAATATAATGCTAAGTAAAAATAAACAGGTTACATAATAGTGTGTAAAGTATGACAGGGCTTCCCAGGTGGGTCAGTGGTTATGAATCTGCCTGCCAGCGCAGAAGATGCAGGTTTGATCCCTGCATTGGGATCAAGAAGGAAATCAAAGAAGGAAATCCACTCTAGTATCCTTGCCTGGGAAATTTCATGGACAGAGAAGCCTAGATGGCTCTAGTCCATGGGGTCCCAAAAGAATCAGACACAATTTAGTGACTAAACAACAGCAACAAAGTATAACACATTTTAAAAAGCATAAACTGTTACACATGTATTCAGTTGGGAAAAGCTCAGAAGCATATAAACCAAAACATTAATAGATATTTTTCCTGGATTGTAGGGGCTGTGAAAATCTTAACTTCTTCTCTGTGTTTATCGTTTTTTATATGATCATTATATATTCTTTGTAAAATCAAAATTCTTTGCAAGGGGCTTCCCTGGTGGTCCAGTGGTAAGGACACCACCTTGCAGTGCAAGGCGCGCCGGTTCGATCCCTGGCCTGGGAAGATCCCGCGTGCCGCGGAGCGGCTGGACTGATGTGTCCAATTACCGAGCCGGAGCTCTGGCGTGCGTACGCCCAGAGCCGGCGCTCTGCAGTGACAGACGCCACCGCGATGGGAGGCCCACAGGAGCCAAGGAACAAAGACGGATGAAAATAGAGAAATGAAAGACCAATAGAAGTGGCCCGCCCGCTCCCCTCCCCCCCCAAACCCGCCCCCCCCCCAAAAAAAAAAAAAAAAAAAACTTTAAAAAAAAAAAAGTTCTTTGCAAAATGACATAAAAAAAAATTTAAAGTAAAAATGCAGCAAACAAAACTGACGCTTTAATAAACTCTAGTTCTTGACAAGCACCAAAGAAATAACTTTCTTTGATAAGTCTTTAGATGTTACATGTCATATGTTTAGTTTTATCTAAAAAACAGCAACAGTTAACACTAACAACTTTTGCTGACAGCTTATTCAAGGCTCTGTGCTAAGAACACTTCTACCTTTAACTCATTTAATCCTCCAGGTCCAGAAAATGAGTATTGTTAATGTTGTTTGATAATTCAGTAAACTGAGGCATGGAGATTGACTTTCTCAAGTTTACAGAGCTGATTAGTGACAGAGCTGGGTTTTAAACAAAATTCATGTGAATTCAGAGTCCCTTCTCAAAAACAGCACACTATGCTTGCTTTGAAATTTTTATAACCACTTTTTTTTAAGGGTTGTACATTAGAAACAAGAAACCTTAGTTGACCCCGGGAAATAAAACCGGCTGGAAGAGAAAATAAATAGAAGCTGGTAGCTCTCCTACCTCTTGAATTCTGTACTAAGTATGCTGGCATATTTATTATGCAGTTCAAAAAAAAAAATAAAATGAAATTTTGTATTCTAATAACGCACTTTTTTAAGGGTTGTGATCCGGTTTTTAAATATGATTTCAGTTAAACTCAGAAGCATATAAACCAAAACATTAATAGATATTTTTCCTGGATTGTAGGGGCTGTGAAAATCTTAACTTCTTCTCTGTGTTTATCGTTTTTTATATGATCATTATATATTCTTTGTAAAATCAAAATTCTTTGCAAGGGGCTTCCCCTGGTGGTCCAGTGGGTAAGGACACCGCCTTGCAGTGCAAGGGGCGCCGGTTCGATCCCTGGCCTGGGAAGATCCCACGTGCCGCGGAGCGGCTGGACTGATGTGTCCAATTACCGAGCCGGAGCTCTGGCGTGCGTACGCCCAGAGCCGGCGCTCTGCAGTGACAGACGCCACCGCGATGGGAGGCCCACAGGAGCCAAGGAACAAAGACGGATGAAAATAGAGAAATGAAAGACCAATGGAGGTGGCCCGCCCGCTCCCCTCCCTCCCCAACCCGGCCCCCGCCCAAAATAAATAAATAAATAAATCTTTAAAAAAAAAAAAGTTCTTTGCAAAATGACATAAAAAAAAATTTAAAGTAAAAATGCAGCAAACAAAACTGACGCTTTAATAAACTCTAGTTCTTGACAAGCACCAAAGAAATAACTTTCTTTGATAAGTCTTTAGATGTTACATGTCATATGTTTAGTTTTATCTAAAAAACAGCAACAGTTAACACTAACAACTTTTGCTGACAGCTTATTCAAGGCTCTGTGCTAAGAACACTTCTACCTTTAACTCATTTAATCCTCCAGGTCCAGAAAATGAGTATTGTTAATGTTGTTTGATAATTCAGTAAACTGAGGCATGGAGATTGACTTTCTCAAGTTTACAGAGCTGATTAGTGACAGAGCTGGGTTTTAAACAAAATTCATGTGAATTCAGAGTCCCTTCTCAAAAACAGCACACTATGCTTGCTTTGAAATTTTTATAACCACTTTTTTTTAAGGGTTGTACATTAGAAACAAGAAACCTTAGTTGACCCCGGGAAATAAAACCGGCTGGAAGAGAAAATAAATAGAAGCTGGTAGCTCTCCTACCTCTTGAATTCTGTACTAAGTATGCTGGCATATTTATTATGCAGTTCAAAATAAAATTAAAAATTTAAACTAAAAGTGCTATATGATGTTTTTGTATTCTCCAAATCAACCTGAATTTTGGCACTGGTGTATCCTCAAAAACCATTAAAACTATAGCTGCCAATGCTTGACATACCTTAGAATAACATTGCTCAAGGAAGAGATCTCCTGGGTTGACTGCTAGGAGGACTGGCTGTTAAGAGGTGTTGATAAACATGGCAAGTCCTTAATATTATCCAGTTTACCCTTAAAATTTTCCAGTTTATCAACAAAATTAGGTTACAAAAAATAATAGACTGGATTATTCCAGGGGCCTTTCAATTCTAACAATCTGTGACTTTCAACTTCTCTGAACTAAAGACATAAACACAGAAGAATATAATAACTTTTAACAGATAACATTCCTCCATGAATCCTTTTGGAATTCCATTAAAACCATATAATAAAATTGTATTGTAATTTATGCAAATTTCCAAGAAGTCAGTCTATAATCTCTTAACATACATGAACTAAATCTGCCAACAATCCGTTTAGCTTTGGGTATTTTTTTCTTGCACTTTTGGGGTGTTGACCTTCAGGAAGGACCACCCCAGAAAAAATGGGACTCTTGGAAAAAATATTCTGCAAGTGAGGTGTCAAATTGCCTGAAAAGAGAAAAAATATATACATAAGAAAATAAGGAAATTTGTCTACAATCAAATTAATCAAAGTGTTATACAGTCTTATTAAATTACTAAAAGAGACAGCAGAGTTAAGTTTTAATTTTTACAACTGAACAAGCAGCTTTTCTGGAAA
Source organism: Tragulus kanchil (assembly GCA_022376925.1). NCBI lineage: Eukaryota > Metazoa > Chordata > Mammalia > Artiodactyla > Tragulidae > Tragulus > Tragulus kanchil. The sequence continues at coordinate 44,864,756 of JAIOJX010000029.1, read as the reverse complement.
GCAGCCTGAGGTGACCTCTAAAATTGGTGCGCTATTCACTTGACCCCACAAAATCATGCAAATCAAGAGGTTCAAATCTTCATGTTCACTTTAAGAACACTTGTTAAACTGCCCAGGCCATAAAGGGTACGCATATCCAAAAAAACCACCAAGTATCTGAAGGATGTCACTTTGAAGAAGCAGTGTGTACCATTCCACCATTACAATGGCGGAGTTGGTAGGTGTGCACAGGCCAAACAGTGGGGCTGGACACAGGGTCAGTGGCCCAAAAAGAGTGCTGAATTTTTACTGCACATGCTCAAAAATGCAGAGAGTAATGCTGAACTTAAGGGTGTAGATGTAGATTCTCTGGTCATTGAGCACAACCAGGTGAACAGAGATGCGGCGCAGGACTTACAGAGCTCATGGTCAGATCAACCCATACATAAGCTCTCCTTGCCACATTGAGATGATCCTTACTGAGAAAGAACAGATTGTTCCTAAACCAGAGGAGAAGGTTGCTCAGAAGAAAAAGATATCCCAGAAAAAACTGAAGAAACAAAAACTTATGGCCCGGGAATAAATGCTACAAAAAATAAATGCAAATGAAAGTAAAAAAAAAAAATGAACAAGGAACTGTATGAATATAGCATAAAAATCTGAGTTTCCCCAGTAATCTGTGATAGCACATAGGTAGTAGAGAATATAAAACCACAGGTACATTTTCTTTTCCCAAAATACACGACATAATATATAATGCTATTAGAAAACGCATATTCAAACTTTTATATATTTCCATAAGGGTATCTAAATGGTTTAAATAGCAAGTGTTCATCAGCAAAGCCTTAACTTAAAACAGTTAAAATATAACATGGACACTTACACTATCATATGTAAGAGAGATAACCATTGTGAATAAGCTGTAAGACTAAGGGAACTTACATGGGGCTATGTATCAACCTGGAGGGGTGGGACAGAGGAAGAGAAGGAGGTAGACCTCAAGTGGGAGGGGTCAGGGATATAACTATGACGGACTTGGGATTATGTATAGCTGTCCAACCTCTGTAAAAGACATATAACAATAACTTGGCTGTACACCTGAAACTAATGCAACACTGTAAATCAACTATACTCCAATTTAAAAAAAGTTAAAATACTAAAATTATATAGAAATAAAAATATTGCAAAGAAACAAGGCTATAGATGAGTAGCAGAATGGAAAGAACTATAAATAGGAATAAAAACAGCTAAGTTCTATGACTAGTTCTGCTATAACTAGTTCTGTGACCTTGAGCAATTTTCCTTTTCTGTACCTTGATTTCTTTATTTGTAAAAAGACAAAATTGATCCCATATCATTTCTAGACTTCCCTCACCATTCATCTTATAACCTGAATTTTAAATATGACAGAAAAAAGTATGATGCCTTAAGGTTCCGAACTGTATCTTTAAACAGTATTTATCCAGATACACAGTTGTTATAGCTGTTCACAGTATCATCCTCATGAACCTGTAATTATATGTTTATGTATAGCTTCCTCACTACAAAATAGGTTCCTCAAGCTCCTCATTCAGAAATATATACATAGAAAATCCTTGAAACTCCATGAGCAACGCTAAACATGAAAATGTTGAGGTAGACAAAGAAGATAATGAAATAATTCAGCTACCATCAAAAATATATTTGAATAAGATATGTAGCTATCTGCTTATTTACTGTGGTTTAAAAAAAGTTTTCTCAGTAAGTAATTGGTTTTCTATTCCCAAGCACTTTAAAAAAGCATCAAAATCAAAATCAATTCTATTATTTAAAAGTTCTCTTTAAAAGAAGCAAATATTTGTAGAAGCCAACAACATTTTATAAAAACTTCAAATTGAAGTAGGTTCCTATTTTACTATTTTTCTTAGAATCAACCGTCAGTGTATGGTGTAGCTAATCGCATCCAGGAAGAAGCAAGGAGGCCTTAACTTAAAACAGTTAAAATATAACATGGACACTTACACTATCATATGTAAGAGAGATAACCATTGTGAATAAGCTGTAAGACTAAGGGAACTTACATGGGGCTATGTATCAACCTGGAGGGGTGGGACAGAGGAAGAGAAGGAGGTAGACCTCAAGTGGGAGGGGTCAGGGATATAACTATGACGGACTTGGGATTATGTATAGCTGTCCAACCTCTGTAAAAGACATATAACAATAACTTGGCTGTACACCTGAAACTAATGCAACACTGTAAATCAACTATACTCCAATTTAAAAAAAGTTAAAATACTAAAATTATATAGAAATAAAAATATTGCAAAGAAACAAGGCTATAGATGAGTAGCAGAATGGAAAGAACTATAAATAGGAATAAAAACAGCTAAGTTCTATGACTAGTTCTGCTATAACTAGTTCTGTGACCTTGAGCAATTTTCCTTTTCTGTACCTTGATTTCTTTATTTGTAAAAAGACAAAATTGATCCCATATCATTTCTAGACTTCCCTCACCATTCATCTTATAACCTGAATTTTAAATATGACAGAAAAAAGTATGATGCCTTAAGGTTCCGAACTGTATCTTTAAACAGTATTTATCCAGATACACAGTTGTTATAGCTGTTCACAGTATCATCCTCATGAACCTGTAATTATATGTTTATGTATAGCTTCCTCACTACAAAATAGGTTCCTCAAGCTCCTCATTCAGAAATATATACATAGAAAATCCTTGAAACTCCATGAGCAACGCTAAACATGAAAATGTTGAGGTAGACAAAGAAGATAATGAAATAATTCAGCTACCATCAAAAATATATTTGAATAAGATATGTAGCTATCTGCTTATTTACTGTGGTTTAAAAAAAGTTTTCTCAGTAAGTAATTGGTTTTCTATTCCCAAGCACTTTAAAAAAGCATCAAAATCAAAATCAATTCTATTATTTAAAAGTTCTCTTTAAAAGAAGCAAATATTTGTAGAAGCCAACAACATTTTATAAAAACTTCAAATTGAAGTAGGTTCCTATTTTACTATTTTTCTTAGAATCAACCGTCAGTGTATGGTGTAGCTACTCGCATCCAGGCAAAAAAATATATATGATTTGCAAAAACAGAGGAAAAATTTCTACCTTTCTTATCAGTCCAAAGCATCCATCTACTCTCATCTATCAAAACAATATGCGTCCCTGTTCTTATAAAGAAAAAAAACAATTTGAAAATAAAGCAGAATTGATCTGAAAACATGTTTTTGAGGCACTTAACTATATATTTCAGTAATACCTACCTACTTTAAAAACAATTTTATGAAGTAAATCCAAATCAGAGCTGCTAGGAAGATAGGGATTTCCAGTAGCCATCTCAATGATCATACAGCCCAAAGCCCAGATATCCACAGGTCTGAAATAGACAAGAATGAATCACTTTTTCATGGAGAAATATAGAAAACATCTTTTCTAAAAAGCACTTTTTTTCTTGGCTATGCTGTGTGACTTGCAGGATCTTAGTTACTCAATCAGGGACTGGACCCATGTCCGCTGCAGTGGGAGTACAGAGTCTTAAACACTAGACAACCAGGGACTTCCCTTAAAAAGTAGCTTCTGAAATACAGGCTAAATAAAGAAAACAGAATGGTTAAGTGGTATCATTTAGCAATTTTTTTTTTTTTTTAAAGATTTATTTATTTATTTTGGGCGGGGGTCGGGTTGGGGAGGGAGGGGAGTGGGCGGGCCACTTCTGTTGGTCTTTCATTTCTCTATTTTTCATCCGTGTTTGTTCTTTGGCTCCTGTGGGCCTCCCATCGCGGTGGCCTCTGTTGTCACAGAGCTCCGGCTAGGTAATTGGACACATCGGTCCAGCCGCTCCGTGGCACGTGGGATCTACCCAGGCCAGGGATCGAACCGGCGCCCCTTGCACTGCAAGGCGGTGTCCTTACCCACTGGACCACCAGGGGAAGCCCTCATTTAGCAATTTTAACTTAAGTATCATATAGCAATTTTAGGATATGTATTAAATATTATCATGTTTTGTTAATAACTTCACTTATATTTAAGTTGCATGGGAAGCCATGGAGCAGCCCAAAAATTTAACTATAATTCTAAAATTAATGAGGGAACATATGTAAACCTATGGCTGATTCATCTTGATGTTTGGCAGCAAACAACAGAACTCTGTAAAGCTATTATCCTTCAATTAAAAATAAAATAGAAAATAAAATTGTTTTAAATACTTGTATAAGGACATTATAATAAACGATTTATGAAGTATATTAGATGAATAGTAAAATCATCTTGTATTTATAAAGCAAAAATGAAAAATTTTAAATACTTTACCACTTATATTCATAGATTTGTCTTACTGCATTGTAAGTTATCCATAATTCAAGCTTTTTACCCTCATGATCAGTTTTTTTTTTTTTTTTAAAGATTTATTTATTTATTTATTTTGGGCGGGGGTTGGGTTGGGGAGGGAGGGGAGCAGGCGGGCCACTTCCATTGGTCTTTCATTTCTCTGTTTTCATCCGTCTTTGTTCTTTGGCTCCTGAGGGCCTCCCATCGCGGTGGCCTCTGTTGTCGCAGAGCGCCGGCTCTGGGCGCATGCGCTCCAGAGCTCTGGCTCGGTGATTGGACACATCAGTCCAGCCACTCCGCGGCACGTGGGATCTTCCCAGGCCAGGGATCGAACCGGCGCCCCTTGCACTGCAAGGCGGTGTCCTTATCCACTGGACCACCAGGGGAAGCCCCATGATCAGTTTTTTAGATAGATAAAAAGATGCTCAACCTTACATTCAGAAGAAATTATAAACACTGCAATGAAATAAAATTTTTCACTGATCCAACTGACAAAAATAAAATTTGATAACTGCTATTTGGTGAGGCTGTGGAAAAATGAATACTCTCATATACTGTCTCTCAATGAAATTTAAACTGCTTCTTTGGAGGAAACTTGGCAAAAGCTATCAAAAATTTAAATGTACATACTTTTGACCAAATATCTTTATTCTTAAGAAATTATTCAAAGATCTATTTACACAAAGGTAAATTATATGAGAATTCCCTGTAGCACTGTTTGTGGTAAAAAAAGATCGGAAACATCCATCAATGTGGAATAACTATTTAAGTTTCTGCACAACCACACAATGAAATATTACTCAGTTGTTAAAAAGAGTAAGTTATATTTATCTGTATATGTTAATATAATGTAATCTCTAAGATAAACTCTCAAGTGAAAACCAAAAAGCAAGATTCATTACAGAAATCAAAGGAGATCTAAATAAATGAAGAGATTTTCTTGTTCATGTGTAGAAAAATTTAATACTGTCAAAATGTCAGTTCTTCCCAACTTGATCTATAGATTCAGTGCAATTTCAATCAAAATCCAAATTTGGACATCAATAAATTGACTCTGAAGTTTATATGTGAAGGCAGCAGAACTAGAAAAGTGCTGTGACAACTTGCTAGCGCATGTAAAAGAATGAAGTTAGGTTGTTATCTTACCTATAGAAATTAACTCAAAATGGACAAAAGACTTAAATCTAAGAACTAGAACTATACACTTCCGAAAACAGAGGGGTTTCACTGCCTTGGGTTTGGCAAAAGATTATTAAATATGATACCAAAAGCATAGGCAACAAATAATAAACAGAATGAACTTCATCAAAATTAAAAATTCTGTTTGTCAAAAGACACCATCAAGAAAATCAACAATTGAAGAATGAGAGAAAATATCTGTAAATAAATATCTGGTAAGGAATTTATACTTAGAATATACAAAGAATTCTCACAATTTAATAATAAAAAGCCAATCTAATTTAAAAACAGGCTAAGAATCTGAAAAGAAATTTCTCCAAAATATAGAAATGGTCAATAAGCACATAAAAAGATCAATAATGCAGTTTAACAATCATCAGTCATCAAGGAAATGGAAATCAAACCCATAATGAGATACCCCTTCATACCCATTAGGATAACTAGAATCCAAAAGTCAGATAATAACAAGCATTGGTGAGGATATGGAGGGAAAGTAAAGTGATGCAGAGACTTTGAAAAACAGTTGGATATTTCCTTTAAAAATTCAAAATAGAGTTACCACATGACCTACAATGTCAACTCCTAAGAAATTACCCCAAAGAGATAGAAGACAGATGTCCACAGTAAAATGTATATACAATGGCCAAAAAGTGGGAACAATCAAAATGTCCATCAACTAATGAATGGGTAAATAAACTGTGGCATATCCATAAAACAGATATTATACAGCCAAAGAAAAAAAAAGATAAAGCACCGATACATTCTACAACATGTGTGAATGTTGAAAACAATTATGTCAAGTGAGAGAAACCAGTCCCAAAGGACCAGATACTGCACATTTCACTGATATGAAATGTATGGAATAGGCAAATCCAGAGAAAATGCAAATAGATTAGTGGTGGCCTAAGCCTGGAATGATTGAGAAAAAATGGGGAGTGACGGCTAATGAGCATAGTGTTTCTTTTTGGGGTGATGAAAATGTTGTAAAACTGAATGTGGTAATGGTTGTACAACTCTGTAAATACACTAAAAACCAATGAAATAAACGTATGGATTGTATGGTATGTGAACCTTTCTTTTTTTTTTTCCAGGAAAAGTCCGAATGCAGTCCCCCACTACCACAAATTATGCAGTTGAGTTTCCCACATTTGGGGAAAATCGCAGGGGTCATCAGCACATCTGGAGTGCAATGCACAAGCCTCACCCTGGGAAAACCACCTTCGTGATCATGGTATCTCCCTTTCCAGATTAAGTATTGTGAATCATATCTTTAAAAGAGCTGTCATTTAAAAAGGCTCAATTAAACTAAGTAGATATGCTTTCGAGTAATAAAAATTATTTAAAAATACAAGAAAGTGATTATAATAAGTCAATACCATGGTTACTTTTGAGGTGAGAAAGAGCACTCTAAGTGGAACAGGGCACATGGAGTGTGCACTATATGGGGTAGCCCAAAAAATTCTGTTTTTCCATCCAGTAATGGAACTATGTATTTTTTTGTGTGGGCTTTTCTTGTATTTGTGTTTCATTTTACATGAGAAGCACAGACAGCAATTCTGTGTATATATATATACACATATATATATATTTATCAGAAAATAGTGCAACATTGTAAAACTACTATTGTGCTCATTTCCTCAGTTGTGACCCCATGGACCACAGCCGCCAGGCGCCTATGTCTGTGGAACTTTCTAGGCAAGAATCCTGGAGTGGGTAGCCATTTCCTATCCCAAGGGATCTTTCTGACCCAGAGATTGAACCTGCATCTCTTGCATCTTGTGCACTGGCAGGTTGATTCTTTACAAACTGTGCCACTTGGGAAGTTCGTAAAGCAACTATACTCCAATAAAAATCAATTTTAAAAAATGTTCTAGCCAAAGTGATCAAAAACTTCATCATTGTTACACCCAATAGACACTTCTTTTTCACTTTTTTTTTTTGCCTCTAAGTCATCGTTTATTTTTCATTCATCTTTATTTTCTGGCATGTGCGGGCCTCCCATTGCAGTGGCCTCTCTCATTGCAGAGCACCAGCTCTAGGCTCCAGAGCGCTGGCTTGCAATCAGACACACTGTCCCAGCTGCTCCATGGCATGTGGGATATTCCCAGGCCAGGGATTGAACCAGTACCACCTGAACTGCAAGGCAGACTCCCCACCCAATGGGCAATCAGGGAAGCCCAATGCATTATTATTATTATTATTTTTGAATTGTGTCCGAATCTTTGCGACCCATGGATGAGCCATGGGATTCTCCAGGCAAGAATCCTGGAGTGGGTAGCCTTTCCCTTCTCCAGGGAATCTTCCCAACCCAGGGATTGAACCCAGGTCTCCCGCATTGTAGGAGGATTCTTTACTATCTGATCCATCTCAATGCACATCTCCCTAGATATCTTACTATAAAACATAGGCAGCCACTCCTCCATTACTGACTTCTGGGACCAGTCTCTTCCTACAGCAGTTCCTTTTTCTCTTTCTGTAAATGTAGGGTTCTGTCTTGGCTTCTATTCTCATGCATTATGTTTCCTGCACAACCTCATCTAGGTTTTTTTTTTTTAAACACTTTCTTCACTTGTTTATGGGAATACCATATTTCTTGGGGCCTCTTCCCACCTACTGGCTGTTTCATCTCAATCTCACCTACTCTTACAGCTCTTAGTAACTATCCACATACCAAGATCTCTCTCCTGGTTTCCACAAGGAGTAGAAGTCTGCAAGATGTCTAACAAGACTGATCTACACACTCCCACAAACTCAGAAAATCCAAAACTAAATGTACCATCCTCTCCCTCAAGCTCATTTGTTCTTAAGAATCCTTTAGTTCAGTGAATGGAATCAACCTTGATTTTTTGGCTCAAGCCAGAATTCAAGGCACTTTTCTCCCCAGGGTCTCTACCTATTCACTTCTTTCCCTAGTTCAAGTTCCTTTCTCAACAAAATTATCACCTTATCATGTGGTCTCCCTGAATTCACTCTGATCCTCTCCCATTCACTGTCCACAATGAAATCATAGTATTATTTTTAAATTATCTGTATGATACGTCATTCTTTCAAGGATTCCCCATGCCACAGGGGAAATCTGAAGCTACATAAAATGGCTGGTAAGGACTTTCAGGATTTGGCTTCTGCTTACATTCTCAACCTCTCTTCCCTAGATTATAGATAACTAGCTTCCCAATTTTCCAGGTTTGTGTCATCAATTTTTGGATTGTTAACGCTTTCAACTGCCTAGAATAAGTTGCCTGGCCAACTGTTTCCTCATGTCTCAGCTGAGAGGTCTGTAATAGATGTTCCTTCCATGTGTTCTCACATTATTCTGTACTTCCTCCTTCACAGTTGTCATGCTTTATTATTAGCTGCCTATTTACTTGGCATTCCCATTAGACTGAAAGTTCCATGAGGGCAAGATGTATATTTGTTTCGTTCAGGCTAGACCTCCCCATGCCCAGTTCAGTGCCTAAAACAAAGAAGGCATTTAAAACCTTTAACAAATGTATTAAGCATATTCTTATCACCAGCAAAGTTTCATAGCACGAGTGAAACTATCTTGGTGACAGAATTCTGGATCTTTCCTTTTGTATACAATTTACTGCTTTAAGCCTTTAGGATTAGTTTTTGTTCTGCCTTAGACTTCCTCCTAATTGCCTAAATAATTAACTTAGGGTAAATGAATCACCTTAAAGGCACCATCTGTAAAACTGTATCAGTCCTTATTTACTTTCAGAACTTTTCCTGAGTGACTACTATATGCCAGGCACTATACCAAGATCTGAGGATATAACATGAACAAAAATAGACATGGAAAAGCACATTAAGATACCACTTTACACATTCCGCCTACTATACCTCCATCACCCTCTTCCTCAGTGCTCTGACCCTGGGGATAAAGATGCATCAGTTGATACCCTAACATGCTCACTCTTTTTAACAGCCAACACATGACTACATGCAGAATTTTATCTTTCAGAATCAAGCACTCTCTGAATTCCAACTTCTAAAATTCTTATGTTGTAACAACATCCTCCTTGGTCTTCCACAATCACACTGATACCTCCATAAACACAGTATTTCATTCTACATGTTTAGCTTTGCTTTAATTTCTCTCATCAATGTTGAATAGTTTTCAGTGTATAGGTCTTAATTTTCTCTAAGTGTTTTATATTTTTGATGTTGTTACAACGGTATTTTTAAATTCAATTTCTGATTATTGTTAAACACAGAAATACAAATAATTTGGGTATTTATCTTCTATCCTGCAACCTTGATAAACTTACAAATTAGTTCTTTTTACTGTAGATTTCATAAAATTTTCTACATAAATTATGTCATTTGTGAATAAAGGCAGTTTTACTACTCAAAAGAAAAAAAAAAAAGACAGAGATACTACTTTTACCCACTGGAATACCTATAATCAAAAGACAATAAAGATACTGGGAGGATGCAGAAAAACTGGAATACATAGCTGGTGGGGATAGAAAACAATATACCCACTTTGGAAAAACAGTTTGAGTTTTTTTAAAGAGCTGAAACATAACCTAACCATATGATCCAGTGGTATTCTTATCTTGTCCTATTTCTATTCCCCAATTCCTGGTAGATTTGTAAACAAACAGCCCCCCAAATTATGGTGAAAACTATCAGCCCAGCAGCCACCGGAGGCAGCTGTTTCTCCTGGCTGTAAGGCTGGCTCTCCTCCAAAGCCCCATTCCCAGGTTATGTCTAGAAGATCACAGGGAAATCCCACCAGAAGTCTTATCTTTACTGACCTAACTCAGAGTTTGCCCAGGGCAAACCGCCTTTGTGAGAAATAATTAGCAGCTACTAAATAACATTATAGCCATCTGAGGGAGCTATCACAGGACAAACAACAAGCTGATCAAAAGATTTAATTAAAAAGAAAGGCTGGGAGTGAGGTGTCCATAAAGAATTTGAAAAATTCCAACATATTCCTGATAATCATGAAGGGTACATCCACAGCTGTGCACACACCCAGAAAAGACCTGAGACTGCCCCTAAAGCTCCCAAGTCTGGCGGAATTTAGATTCTACACAAGAAGGGAGGTAAGGCCATGGCACAGTTGTAAACTTCCTGCCTAAACATTGAAGATACGCTCTAACACAGAGAGAGCCAGCCCTCAGTAAATAAGGGCTGAGAGGTTTATTAGTTGCAAGAATTTAAGGAAGTCTCTGTCCAAACATTAGCTGACTACTAAACGAACTGAGCTGAGAGATTTTAGTGGTTATACATGACAAAGAATACAAACTTCACAAATTAGTTCAGGAAAATAACTAACAAATAACAACACCTACAAATCTTGAGAGAGAGATACTCATCTCCAGAGTATCACTTTTAAATGTATCACTTTAAAAGTCCAGTTCACAATAAAAAATTACAAATTTCCAAAAATATTCCCCCAAAAAGGTGTGCAAAGAAAGATATACGGGGCGAGCACGGCGGGGGGGGGAAGGCAGTCAATAAGCTTTTCAAGAAGTCCAGACGTATCGTGATAGACAAAGATGATAGTTACTTATTTTAAGTATGTTCAAGGTTAAAGGAAACCATGTCTGAAAAACTAAAGAAAAGTATGAACAGAATATCTCACCAAATAAAGGATATTAACAAAGAGAAAGAAATGATAAATTAAAAAAACTAAACTAAAAAAATAAACAGTATTAATAAAGCAAAAAGGCAACCTACAGGAGAAAATATTAGCAAATCATGGATCTGATAAGGATCTACTATCTGAAATGCAGAAAATACAACTTGACAATAGAAAGACAAACATCCCAATTTAAAAATGGGCAGAGGACTTGAATAGATATTTCTTCAAAGATACACAAATATAAACTTACTTTACTTTAGATATGGCATCAAAAGCAAAAGCAATCAGGACTTCCCCGGTGGTCCAGTGGGTAAGGACACTGCCTTGCAGCGTAAGGGGCGCCGGTTCAATCCCTGGCCTAGGGATTGAACCGCGGAGCGGCTTGACGGATGTGTCCAACTACCAAGCCGGAGCTCTGGAGCGCGTGCGCCCGGAGCCGGTGCTCTGCAATGAGAGAGGCCACTGAAATGGGAGGCTCACACGTGCCAAGGGACAAAGATGGATGTAAATGAATAAATGAAAGACCAAGAGAAATGACAAAAAGAAAAAAATTCTACAAAAAAAAAAAAAAAAAGTAAAAGCAATCAAAGACAGACACTCAGTCGTGTCCAACTCTTTGAGACCCCATGTAGCCCAACAGGCTCATCTGTCCATGGGGTTTCCCAGGCAAGCATACTGGAGTGGGTTGCCACTTCCCTCTCCAGGGGACCCAGGTATTGAACCCAGGGATTGCCAGGTCTATTGTCTCCTGCACTGGCAGGTGAATTCTTTACCACTAGCGCCACCTGGGAAGCCCAGACAAACTGGACTCCATTGTATTTGGAAACAAAAATGCCTATTCTGGATTTTTCATTTAAGTGGAATTTATACTTATTTGTCTTTTGCATTTGACTTTCCTTATTCAACATGTTTTCAAGATTCATTCTGAAGCAAGTATCAGTAATTCATTCTTTTTTCGAGACTGAATAAATCCCATTATATGGCTATACTTCATTTTGTTTATCCATTCATCAGCTAATATACATTTGTTTCTACTCTTTAGCTATTTCAGATAACGCTGCTATGACATTCTTGGGCAAGTTTTTATGTGAACATATGTTATCTATTCTCTTGGATAGCTAGCTGGGAGTAAAATTGCTGGGTCATATGTTAATTTTAACTTTTTGAGGAACTGCCAACCTGTTTTAGCTCCACCATTTTACATTACCACCAGCAGTGTATGAAGGTTCCAATTTTTCTATTTCCTTGCCAAAATTTGTCTTGTCTCTTTTTTAAATTACAGCCAGCCTAGTGAGTGTGAGATGGTATCTCACTGAAGTATTGATATGCATTACCACAATGATTCAGGATAGTGAGCATCATTTCATGTACTATCACCTACTTGTGTATCTTTGGAGAAATGTCTACCGAGTCCTTTGCCCATTTCTAAATTGGGTTGTCTTTTTATGTTGAATTGTATTTTATATATCCTGGAGACTAGTTGCTTATCAGATATATGATGCGCAAATATTTTCTCCCATTCTGTGAACTGTCATTTTTTTTTTTGCTACTTCTATTGGTCTTTCATCATCCATCTTTGTTCTTTGGCCTGTGTGGGCTGCCCATCCCAGTGGCCTCTGTCGCTGCAGAGCACTGGCTCTGGGCACATGCGCTCCAGAGCCCAGCTCGGTAGGTGGACACATCGGTCCAGCTGCTTCGCGGCACGTGGGATCTTCCTAGGCCAGGGATCAAACCGGCGCCCCTTGCACTGCAAGGCAGTGTCCTTACCCAATGGACCACCAGGGAAGTGGTTTTTTACTTTTTTGATGGTGTCATTCAATGCAAAAATTTTAATTCTGATGGAGTTAAATCTGTCTTTTTCTTTGTATAGATTTTCACCTATGTTTTCTTCTGAGTTTACGGTTTCAGTGCTTATATCAATCCATTTTAAAAGCTATTTTTTTTGTATATTATGTGAACTATCACATTTTGGATTCAAACAGTGAGTCTGATTCTCCTTTACTTTGTAGTGAAATTCTCCCAAATGATAAAGACCTCCGTATTACAATGATTTATAATAACTCTGTTCTATATAACTGTACGTGCTTGAATTTTTTGACTACTGATTCACTTTATTCAATTTCATTTAAATTTTTACTCCATTTTGATTCTTTTTGCTTTAGTGAATTATGGTTGAATTAAAAGTGTTAATTTCAGATGTAAAGTAACTCAGCTATACACATATTTTTCATATTACCTTCCATTATAGGTTATTATAAGATATAATTCCCTGTACTATACAGTACATCTTTGTTGTTTATCTATTTCATGTATAGTAGTTTGCTATCTGTTAATCCCACATTCCCAATTTGACTCTCCCCCCACCATTTTTGCTTTGATAACTGTTAAGTTGGTTTTCTATGTCTGTGAGTCTCCTTATGTTTTGTATATAGATTCACTAGTATTATTTTTTAGATTCCACATATAAGTGATGTATTTATATTTCTCTGTCAAACTTATTTAACGTAGTATGATATTGACTAGGGCCATCCAAACTGCTACAAATGACAATGTTTGATTCTTTTTTTATGGCTTAGCAATATTCACATGCATGTGTATCAATCACATCTCCTTTTTTTTTTGGCCACTTCTATTGGTCTTTCATTTATTTATTTTCATCCATCTTTGTTCTTTGGCCTGTGTGGGCCTCCCATTGCAGTGGCCTCTCTCACTGCAGAGCACCGGCTCTGGGCACACGCGCTCCAGAGCTCCGGCTCGGTAGTTGGACACATCGGCCCTGCCGCTCCACGGCACATGGGATCTTCCCAGGCCAGGGATCGAACTGGCACCCCTTGCACTGCAAGGTGGTGTCCTTATCCACTGGACCACCCCAGAAGCCCCCAATCACATCTTCTTAAATCAACTGTCTGTCGATAAGCACTTGGGTTAATATGCCTGAATTTAAACACCCATCTAGGTTCAAAATTAAAGAAAAAAATTTACCTCCTCTTTGAAGTTTTCTGCTCTCAGACTAGACAAAGAGATAATAATAGCATCTCCCATTATTCAAGAAATGTGATTAGTCTAACACAGGCAAGCACTATAGGGATACTGGTAACATAACTATTCCTGACTCCGTATCAGCACTGTTTACTGAGCATTTAAAACATATCTGACACAATGCTAAACACTTCATGCCTGTTATCTAATTTGATCTTTACAAAAAAACCGGTTACTATCATTTTACAGATGAGGAAAATGAAGCTCAGAAAAATTAGATAACTTTCCTGGAACCACAGAGTAACAGGGCTACCTTTCATTATGGAACTGTGAACTACACAAGTTGTGTGGTTTTCTGTTTTTTAACTCAGCTATACACATATTTTTCATATTACCTTCCATTATAGGAAAAGTTCCTATACAGTACATCTTTGTTGTTTATCTATTTCATGTATAGTAGTTTGCTATCTGTTAATCCCACATTCCCAATTTGACTCTCCCCCCACCATTTTTGCTTTGATAACTGTTAAGTTGGTTTTCTATGTCTGTGAGTCTCCTTATGTTTTGTATATAGATTCACTAGTATTATTTTTTAGATTCCACATATAAGTGATGTATTTATATTTCTCTGTCAAACTTATTTAACGTAGTATGATATTGACTAGGGCCATCCAAACTGCTACAAATGACAATGTTTGATTCTTTTTTTATGGCTTAGCAATATTCACATGCATGTGTATCAATCACATCTCCTTTTTTTTTTGGCCACTTCTATTGGTCTTTCATTTATTTATTTTCATCCATCTTTGTTCTTTGGCCTGTGTGGGCCTCCCATTGCAGTGGCCTCTCTCACTGCAGAGCACCGGCTCTGGGCACACGCGCTCCAGAGCTCCGGCTCGGTAGTTGGACACATCGGCCCTGCCGCTCCACGGCACATGGGATCTTCCCAGGCCAGGGATCGAACTGGCACCCCTTGCACTGCAAGGTGGTGTCCTTATCCACTGGACCACCCCAGAAGCCCCCAATCACATCTTCTTAAATCAACTGTCTGTCGATAAGCACTTGGGTTAATATGCCTGAATTTAAACACCCATCTAGGTTCAAAATTAAAGAAAAAAATTTACCTCCTCTTTGAAGTTTTCTGCTCTCAGACTAGACAAAGAGATAATAATAGCATCTCCCATTATTCAAGAAATGTGATTAGTCTAACACAGGCAAGCACTATAGGGATACTGGTAACATAACTATTCCTGACTCCGTATCAGCACTGTTTACTGAGCATTTAAAACATATCTGACACAATGCTAAACACTTCATGCCTGTTATCTAATTTGATCTTTACAAAAAAACCGGTTACTATCATTTTACAGATGAGGAAAATGAAGCTCAGAAAAATTAGATAACTTTCCTGGAACCACAGAGTAACAGGGCTACCTTTCATTATGGAACTGTGAACTACACAAGTTGTGTGGTTTTCTGTTTTTTTTTAAAGATTTATTTATTTATTTATTTTGGGCGGGGGTCGGGTTGGGGAGGGAGGGGAGCAGGCGGGCCACTTCTATTGGTCTTTCATTTCTCTCCGTTCATCCGTCTTTGTTCTTTGGCTCCTGTGGGCCTCCCATTGCGGTGGCATCTGTCGTTGCAGAGCACCGGCTCTGGGCGCATGCGCTCCAGAGCTCCGGCTCGGTAGTTGGACACATCAGTCCAGCCGCTCCGCGGCACGTGGGATCTTCCTAGGCCAGGGATGGAACCGGCGCCCCTTGCACTGCAAGGCGGTGTCCTTACCCACTGGACCACCAGGGAAGCCCACAATCAACTTTCTTGATTTAAATGGCAAGGCTCTGTATCACCCAGCCATTTCATTTCTTTCCTTTCTTTCCCTAATGGCATCCACATTCTCTTGCCATTCCCCTGGCCTAGTTTCCACTTCCTACCTCCAAATCTCCCTTCATCTGAGCTGGCTTGGCTTTCAATGTTTTAATGTACTTTCACTAATAAAAGATGCCAGAGTTGACTGTGGATTTCTCTATACCTCCTGAGCATCCCAGAGTTGGTCTGCTTCATAGTTAAAATTATTGTGTGTTCAGTATGTTTTTTGGTCCTGCAACTGAATTATAAGGTAGTAACTCCCCAACCTTCTTTCCATTTCAGGCTGTCAATATTGTACAGATAAATAATTTTAACAACATTCATAAAAGTAGAACAGTGTTTACCACTCTAGTATTCTTGCCTGGGAAACTTCATGGACAGAGGGGCCTGATAGATTACAGTCCATGGAGTCACAAAAGAGATGGACACGACTGAGCAACTAAACAACCACCACCTCCCTACCTAGATATGCTGCTTTGCATTATGCCTTCTATGTCAGTTTGTGGGGGACAGGAGGTTGGTGGGGAAGGTATGACTAGAGTCCAAAGAGATTTCAGTAGCACTGGCTTCTACAGACAATATGATAAAAGGTGTCTGGCTATAGAGAACTGTATTATAATACCATCTTTTGGGTATCTCCAGGATCTAGAATCTACAATCTCAGGAACAGGGAACAAAAGCACAGAGATGTGTGACAACGGGTTATTTATATTTTCTGGGATGGGGCGGCCTGACTTGTTAAGAACCTCAGTTGTTACAATGAAGGGTTAAGCTACCATGTGCTTCACTGATATTGCCTCTCTCCCTTTTTGTTATCTTACTATGACCTCTAATTTGCTGACCATTAATTTTGTAGAAAAATGCTCTGTATTTGCCACATCATAATAAATATTTGACTAATGAGGAAAAAAAATAGAAGAATGTTTAAAGGGCACTTAAAATTCAGTTTTCTTACAGACGGATTTACTTTAAAGCACTTACATTATTATTGTGAAGATATTCAACTGCTCGAAGAATCTGGAAGAGGTATTTTCTAACTCGTTTACTCTCTAGTCCATGACAGTAATGTTGTAATTCATCTAATACTGTATGGTCAATAAATTCAAACACCAAATGAATTTTCTTTTTCTGTTTAAAAACTTCAATCAGATTGACCAGGTTTTCATGATGAAATTGCTATTAACAAAAGAAATGGATTTTTAAAAAGTATTTCATGCATAATTTTGTACATATGAGCCTTAGACTCATATAATTTTTTTTTTTTTTTTTGGAGGGTGAGGTGGGGAGGGAGGGGAGCAGGCAGGCTACTTCTATTGGTCTTTCATTTGTCTATTTTCATCCGTCTTTGTTCTCTGGCCCTTGTGGGCCTCCCATCACGGTGGCGTCTGTTGTTGCAGAGCGCCAGCTCTGGGTGCATGCGCTTCAGAGCTCCAGCTCGGTAATTGGACACATGGGTCCAGTCGCTCTGCGGCACGTGGGATCTTCCCAGGCCAGGGATTGAACCGGCGCCCCTTGCACTGCAAGGCGGTGTCCTTACCCACTGGACCACCAGGGAAGCCTTCATATAATTTTTGAAAAAAGAAACATTCTCAGATTATTTTCCTCCATGCATTTCAATAAAAATTTCTCAACTGATTTGCTTACATACCTATTTTTCTAAAAAATGTTAATCTATTTCCATAATATTTATAGAACAAGAGAGATGTATTGCTTTACTTCCAGTTGACATTTACTTACTAAAATAATTCAGAGTTAACATACTGGCTATAGAGAACTGTATTATAATACCATCTTTTGGGTATCTCCAGGATCTAGAATCTACAATCTCAGGAACAGGGAACAAAAGCACAGAGATGTGTGACAACGGGTTATTTATATTTTCTGGGATGGGGCGGCCTGACTTGTTAAGAACCTCAGTTGTTACAATGAAGGGTTAAGCTACCATGTGCTTCACTGATATTGCCTCTCTCCCTTTTTGTTATCTTACTATGACCTCTAATTTGCTGACCATTAATTTTGTAGAAAAATGCTCTGTATTTGCCACATCATAATAAATATTTGACTAATGAGGAAAAAATAGAAGAATGTTTAAAGGGCACTTAAAATTCAGTTTTCTTACAGACGGATTTACTTTAAAGCACTTACATTATTATTGTGAAGATATTCAACTGCTCGAAGAATCTGGAAGAGGTATTTTCTAACTCGTTTACTCTCTAGTCCATGACAGTAATGTTGTAATTCATCTAATACTGTATGGTCAATAAATTCAAACACCAAATGAATTTTCTTTTCTGTTTAAAAACTTCAATCAGATTGACCAGGTTTTCATGATGAAATTGCTATTAACAAAAGAAATGGATTTTTAAAAAGTATTTCATGCATAATTTTGTACATATGAGCCTTAGACTCATATAATTTTTTTTTTTTTTTGGAGGGTGAGGTGGGGAGGGAGGGGAGCAGGCAGGCTACTTCTATTGGTCTTTCATTTGTCTATTTTCATCCGTCTTTGTTCTCTGGCCCTTGTGGGCCTCCCATCACGGTGGCGTCTGTTGTTGCAGAGCGCCAGCTCTGGGTGCATGCGCTTCAGAGCTCCAGCTCGGTAATTGGACACATGGGTCCAGTCGCTCTGCGGCACGTGGGATCTTCCCAGGCCAGGGATTGAACCGGCGCCCCTTGCACTGCAAGGCGGTGTCCTTACCCACTGGACCACCAGGGAAGCCTTCATATAATTTTTGAAAAAAGAAACATTCTCAGATTATTTTCCTCCATGCATTTCAATAAAAATTTCTCAACTGATTTGCTTACATACCTATTTTTCTAAAAAATGTTAATCTATTTCCATAATATTTATAGAACAAAGAGAGATGTATTGCTTTACTTCCAGTTGACATTTACTTACTAAAATAATTCAGAGTTAACATACTAAAATGTAACTTGGTATTCTGCTAAGAGATATTGTCCTATCCTTTAAATTGGTTGTGATTAAATTGGTTATGCTTATGATTTCAAAAGCATGGATTCCATTGCCACTAAGCATGTAATTTGAATTGACATAAATCAATTGCTGAGTTTGGTCCTGAACTCTCAAGAATAAAATATAAGTTCCAGGGACTTCCCTGGTAATTCTGTGGCTAAGACTTGGTGCTTCCAATGCAGGGGGGCCCCGGTTCGATCCCTGGTCAAGGAACTGGATCCCACACGCTGTGACTAAAGATCCTACTCTGATACAGCAAAAGAAACAAAAAAATTTTTTTAAAAAATAAGTTTCAGGTGGACATTATAAATTCATCACACTGTAACAACAAAATACAAAACATCTAGAAATGTTTCAGATATGTGAAATACCAATTTATACCCATAGAAACTTCAATGTACAATTATTTATGGGTACATTTTTACTCATTGTCTATAACAGTCTTTTAAGCGACGGAAACCTCTTTATAGATTGATAAACATTCACTGTTAAGACAATTTCAAAATGTCAAAAATGGCATATATCAGCTTAGAAAACAAAATAGGCTTAACATTATATGTTGCTTATTCTATTTTTTAACACATGGACTTCATTACAATCAATTCTCAAATATTTAACTTTCACAAATTATCAAAAATATTTATTCATTTGGCTAAAAATTAAGAGGTATATTATCAATGTTGGATTCATCAAAAAGCTATACTTGTGTGAAAAAATATTTGTCTTTATTCCAATGGCACAATATCAATTCTTCTAGTTATCTGTACTAATATATAAACTAAAGTCCTCAAAACATGACTAACAGAAAAACATGCCAAAATATAATGCCAGATTCCTTTCCTCCATGCATTTCAATAAAAATTTCTCAACTGATTTGCTTACATACCTATTTTTCTAAAAAATGTTAATCTATTTCCATAATATTTATAGAACAAAGAGAGATGTATTGCTTTACTTCCAGTTGACATTTACTTACTAAAATAATTCAGAGTTAACATACTAAAATGTAACTTGGTATTCTGCTAAGAGATATTGTCCTATCCTTTAAATTGGTTGTGATTAAATTGGTTATGCTTATGATTTCAAAAGCATGGATTCCATTGCCACTAAGCATGTAATTTGAATTGACATAAATCAATTGCTGAGTTTGGTCCTGAACTCTCAAGAATAAAATATAAGTTCCAGGGACTTCCCTGGTAATTCTGTGGCTAAGACTTGGTGCTTCCAATGCAGGGGGCCCAGGTTCGATCCCTGGTCAAGGAACTGGATCCCACACGCTGTGACTAAAGATCCTACTCTGATACAGCAAAAGAAACAAAAAAAATTTTTTTTTAAAAAGTAAGTTTCCAGGTGGACATTATAAATTCATCACACTGTAACAACAAAATACAAAACATCTAGAAATGTTTCAGATATGTGAAATACCAATTTATACCCATAGAAACTTCAATGTACAATTATTTATGGGTACATTTTTACTCATTGTCTATAACAGTCTTTTAAGCGACGGAAACCTCTTTATAGATTGATAAACATTCACTGTTAAGACAATTTCAAAATGTCAAAAATGGCATATATCAGCTTAGAAAACAAAATAGGCTTAACATTATATGTTGCTTATTCTATTTTTTAACACATGGACTTCATTACAATCAATTCTCAAATATTTAACTTTCACAAATTATCAAAAATATTTATTCATTTGGCTAAAAATTAAGAGGTATATTATCAATGTTGGATTCATCAAAAAGCTATACTTGTGTGAAAAAATATTTGTCTTTATTCCAATGGCACAATATCAATTCTTCTAGTTATCTGTACTAATATATAAACTAAAGTCCTCAAAACATGACTAACAGAAAAACATGCCAAAATATAATGCCAGATTCCTTTCCTATTTTTGCTCCCAATTTCTCTGGTTGGTGGGGTGCCAGAATGCTATAACAGGAACATACTGGCTGTAGCAAAGAAAAAAAAAAAAGATTGCCTTTGGATACTATAATATTAATTCTTCAGTTACAG
This sequence comes from Tragulus kanchil, assembly GCA_022376925.1. Taxonomy (NCBI): domain Eukaryota; kingdom Metazoa; phylum Chordata; class Mammalia; order Artiodactyla; family Tragulidae; genus Tragulus; species Tragulus kanchil. Next base: position 44,843,827 of record JAIOJX010000029.1, on the reverse strand, counting down.
AAAATTACTGCTTTCTTGCCTACCTGTAATTTTAAAGGCAAAAGACATGGACAGTGGACATATGGACATTGTGGGGAAGGAACAGAAGGTGGGAGGCGTAAAGGAAGTGGCATGAAGGCCTGTACTATCATAAGTGAAGAAAATAGCTCTAGTCATTGCTCTGTGAGAAAAGGGGATCTCAGGGGTGCTGTGTGATGGTCGGGAGGGGAGGGAAGGGGGGGATATACATGTGACTAATCTGAGAACATGCATGTCTGTGAACAACAAAACTCTGTAAAAGTTAAAAGTAAAATAAAGGTTTTAAAAAAAAAAAATTTTTAAAGGCAAAAGCAGAGAAGGACGAGTGCGAGTTAATAAACATTAAGGAACACCCATCCAGGGGTAAGGAATGGGTGACAATCTCAGATAAACCATGAAACCCCTAGAAACATAACACTGTCTTTTTTCAGGTTGCTTACTTTTGCTTTCTTTCATAAATAGAAAGCTTTTCTAAAGATATTCCTACTAATTACTGTAACTGTAATTTATTTAATGAAATTCTAGCAGATAAAAATTTATTTCTGGGCTTGCCTGGTAGCTCAGTGGTAAAGAGTTCACCTGCCAATGCAGGAGACACGGGTTCGATCCTTTATAGATTGATAAACATTCACTGTTAAGACAATTTCAAAATGTCAAAAGTGGCATATATCAGCTTAGAAAACAAAATAGGCTTAACATTATATGTTGCTTATTCTATTTTTTAACACATGGACTTCATTACAATCAATTCTCAAATATTTAACTTTCACAAATTATCAAAAATATTTATTCATTTGGCTAAAAATTAAGAGGTATATTATCAATGTTGGATTCATCAAAAAGCTATACTTGTGTGAAAAAATATTTGTCTTTATTCCAATGGCACAATATCAATTCTTCTAGTTATCTGTACTAATATATAAACTAAAGTCCTCAAAACATGACTAACAGAAAAACATGCCAAAATATAATGCCAGATTCCTTTCCTATTTTTGCTCCCAATTTCTCTGGTTGGTGGGGTGCCAGAATGCTATAACAGGAACATACTGGCTGTAGCAAAGAAAAAAAAAGATTGCCTTTGGATACTATAATATTAATTCTTCAGTTACAGAAAATTACTGCTTTCTTGCCTACCTGTAATTTTAAAGGCAAAAGACATGGACAGTGGACATATGGACATTGTGGGGAAGGAACAGCAGGTGGAGGCGAAAGGAAGTGGCATGAAGGCCTGTACTGTCATCAGTGAAGAAAATAGCTCTAGTCATTGCTCTGTGAGAAAAGGGGATCTCAGGGGTGCTGTGTGATGGTCGGGAGGGGAGGGAAGGGGGGGATATACATGTGACTAATCTGAGAACATGCATGTCTGTGAACAACAAAACTCTGTAAAAGTTAAAAGTAAAATAAAGGTTTTAAAAAAAAAAAATTTTTAAAGGCAAAAGCAGAGAAGGACGAGTGCGAGTTAATAAACATTAAGGAACACCCATCCAGGGGTAAGGAATGGGTGACAATCTCAGATAAACCATGAAACCCCTAGAAACATAACACTGTCTTTTTTCAGGTTGCTTACTTTTGCTTTCTTTCATAAATAGAAAGCTTTTCTAAAGATATTCCTACTAATTACTGTAACTGTAATTTATTTAATGAAATTCTAGCAGATAAAAATTTATTTCTGGGCTTGCCTGGTAGCTCAGTGGTAAAGAGTTCACCTGCCAATGCAGGAGACACGGGTTCGATCCCTGAGCCAGGAAAAACCTATATGCTGCAGACCATCAGCCCCAACTATTGAGCCTTTGCTCTAGAGCCTCTGAGCCCCAACTATAGAGCCCACATGTTGCAACTACTGAAGCCCGTGTGCCCTAGAGCCCGGATTCCACCACAAGAGAAGTCACCACAACAAGAAGCCTGCTCACCTCAACTAGAGAATAGCCCCCACTCCCTGCAACTACAGAAGAGTCTGCAGCAGCAGAGAAAACCCTGAATAGCCAAAAATTAATAAATAAATAAATTTTTGGTTCTGATTAAGTCATTATGGCAGTATCTTTAGACTAAGAATGTTAACTAATCCAGGAAATCTCTTGTGGAATTAAATTCGATCAAGCTAAAAACTCTACAAGAAATAAACCAAGGAGAAAAAAGTTACAGTATTTCCAAAGACCTTGCAGAATAGTTCCAATAGAAAATTTTCAAATTCATCTGTGTGTTCTTGCCACATATAGGTTACTTTTACAAAATAATCAAGAAGAAAAAATATTATCATCTTAAATTCAACAAATGTGAAGAAAGAGCAAAAGATATTGCCTGGGAAAATGTCTCTTTCTAATCATATTTCACTTATAGTGCACAAAGTTGCCTTACAGTATTACTATGTTTCAGGTCATTAAGATAAGGGCAGGTATCTCTCTCAAAATCGTAACATCTTTACTGACTTTAGCTTTCCTTCACATTGTCTAGAAATGGAGCAGTTCCAACAATCCACAGAGGCCTAATATATTTCTTCATTAGAAAGCAAATTGATCCATCATATTTAATATCAATGAACAAAGATAGAAGAGATTATTACTTTTGTATCAGATAAAAAATGAACAAGAAAAAAAATGAACAAGAGCATCTGTTTTGTATATTAACACATATATATGGAATCTAGTAGGATGGTGATGATGGCACATGCAGTGAAGCGACAGAAAGACAGACATGGACAGTGGACATATGGACATTGTGGGGAAGGAACAGTGGGTGAGAGGCGTAAAGGAAGTAGCATGAAGGCCTGTACTATCATAAGTGAAGAAAATAGCTCTAGTCATTGCTCTGTGAGAAAAGGGGATCCTTCAGGGGTGCTGTGTGATGGTCGGGAGGGGAGGGAAGGGGGGGATATACATGTGACTAATCTGAGAACATGCATGTCTGTGAACAACAAAACTCTGTAAAAGTTAAAAGTAAAATAAAGGTTTAAAAAAAAAAAAATTAAAAAAAAAAAAAAAGAGCATCTGTTTTCATCACACATAAAACATCTAGACTATGATGAACCTTAAAGCATCTTAATTCCACCAAACATACGGATATATAACTTTCTAAAAATTCACTAGTTTTGTACTCAATCCCCTACAAATGCTCGCACTGCTTTCTGTACACTCCTGACGTCTTTCCTCTAGGTGTGCCTATCACGCCTCCATGAAATTCTGCCCTGTTCCTTGATCTCTCCTCATATTGAACCTATCACTGATTTTGTATCTTGCTTAACTAATCCAGGAAATCTCTTGTGGAATTAAATTCGATCAAGCTAAAAACTCTACAAGAAATAAACCAAGGAGAAAAAAGTTACAGTATTTCCAAAGACCTTGCAGAATAGTTCCAATAGAAAATTTTCAAATTCATCTGTGTGTTCTTGCCACATATAGGTTACTTTTACAAAATAATCAAGAAGAAAAAATATTATCATCTTAAATTCAACAAATGTGAAGAAAGAGCAAAAGATATTGCCTGGGAAAATGTCTCTTTCTAATCATATTTCACTTATAGTGCACAAAGTTGCCTTACAGTATTACTATGTTTCAGGTCATTAAGATAAGGGCAGGTATCTCTCTCAAAATCGTAACATCTTTACTGACTTTAGCTTTCCTTCACATTGTCTAGAAATGGAGCAGTTCCAACAATCCACAGAGGCCTAATATATTTCTTCATTAGAAAGCAAATTGATCCATCATATTTAATATCAATGAACAAAGATAGAAGAGATTATTACTTTTGTATCAGATAAAAAATGAACAAGAAAAAAAATGAACAAGAGCATCTGTTTTGTATATTAACACATATATATGGAATCTAGTAGGATGGTGATGATGGCACATGCAGTGAAGCGACAGAAAGACAGACATGGACAGTGGACATATGGACATTGTGGGGAAGGAACAGTGGGTGAGAGGCGTAAAGGAAGTAGCATGAAGGCCTGTACTATCATAAGTGAAGAAAATAGCTCTAGTCATTGCTCTGTGAGAAAAGGGGATCCTTCAGGGGTGCTGTGTGATGGTCGGGAGGGGAGGGAAGGGGGGGATATACATGTGACTAATCTGAGAACATGCATGTCTGTGAACAACAAAACTCTGTAAAAGTTAAAAGTAAAATAAAGGTTTAAAAAAAAAAAAATTAAAAAAAAAAAAAAAGAGCATCTGTTTTCATCACACATAAAACATCTAGACTATGATGAACCTTAAAGCATCTTAATTCCACCAAACATACGGATATATAACTTTCTAAAAATTCACTAGTTTTGTACTCAATCCCCTACAAATGCTCGCACTGCTTTCTGTACACTCCTGACGTCTTTCCTCTAGGTGTGCCTATCACGCCTCCATGAAATTCTGCCCTGTTCCTTGATCTCTCCTCATATTGTTCCCCATGTCTAAAAGCCTACCGGTCATCTTTACTGACATAATTTCCTGTCATCTCATATCCAACATTTCTAAAACGGAACTAGTTCCCAAACCATGTTTCTTTTGGGTCTTTAATATTTCCATCAATGGTAGCAATTACTGAACCTTAAAGATTCCTTTCTTGTTTCCTTCTACACCTTGATGTCTTCTTTAGTAATATATTACATTCTAACTCTACTTTCAATTCAAATTGCTGGATTCTAGCAAAGGCCCTCACATTTAACAGGATTCTTGAACTAAGACCACAACAGATCTCCCTATTGTTACTTTCTCTGTTCTCCAATCTATTCTAAAAAATAATGCTAGATTAATATTTACAGTTCCTTCACTCTGAATTCAAAACTGCTCATAAAATCAAGTGTTTATTCCTTGGCCTAAAAAGCCTTTAAAACCTACCTCCAATTTACTTCTCCCATCTCGTTTTTTCCCTACATCTGTATAAGAAACTCTACAGGAAAAAGCTCTTTGTCTTCGTGGCTCTGTTCTTTGTCTTGAGTTAGGCTCTGAGATTATGCTGTTCCCCTAACCTAGAAAACAGTGGTCTCTCCCTCTTTCCCAACTACTACTTACCTTTTTAACCCCAATTCATGTTCCATTTCCTCAAAGAAATGTTCCCTATCCAATAGGACTTTATGTTAATCATTGGCTTTTACTGTGAACGACCTAAAATTCAATATTACTTTTATATGCTCTCTTGTCTTTCTGATTAAATAACAAAAGTCTTGAATAGCAGGTATCATCTCTTACCTCATTATAGTCACATCATCTGGCACAAAAACATTTTTGTCAAGTGTTATACCTCGGTATTACTGAATAATTATTTCACATTTGGCATATCTTTCTGTTACATCATACATAAGCACATATATCTAGTATCACTGCAAATTTATAAAATGTACATAGTAAGGCAAGCTACCACACTTGTTTTTCTGTTCTAAATACTTAAGTTAGTTGAAATATTCGTTATATAATTTTTTTATTTCATAACTATTTCTCTTTTGAGTTACAGAGAGCAATTAAGGCAAAAGAAGCAAACCTTTAGAAACTTTATCTCCCTCGTTGCAATTTTGTTGACAGACTTTTCTGGTTTCTCATAAAATATCTTAATGGCCACTATCCGCCCAGTATCCTTATGTTTACACTTCATGACTGTTCCATAACTTCCCTCTCCCACTTTTCCAAGGGTTTCATACATCTCCATTTTGAAACCCGGCTTCTTCTTTATAGAAAGAAAGGGAAGAATAGACGGCAATTACTGAACCTTAAAGATTCCTTTCTTGTTTCCTTCTACACCTTGATGTCTTCTTTAGTAATATATTACATTCTAACTCTACTTTCAATTCAAATTGCTGGATTCTAGCAAAGGCCCTCACATTTAACAGGATTCTTGAACTAAGACCACAACAGATCTCCCTATTGTTACTTTCTCTGTTCTCCAATCTATTCTAAAAAATAATGCTAGATTAATATTTACAGTTCCTTCACTCTGAATTCAAAACTGCTCATAAAATCAAGTGTTTATTCCTTGGCCTAAAAAGCCTTTAAAACCTACCTCCAATTTACTTCTCCCATCTCGTTTTTTCCCTACATCTGTATAAGAAACTCTACAGGAAAAAGCTCTTTGTCTTCGTGGCTCTGTTCTTTGTCTTGAGTTAGGCTCTGAGATTATGCTGTTCCCCTAACCTAGAAAACAGTGGTCTCTCCCTCTTTCCCAACTACTACTTACCTTTTTAACCCCAATTCATGTTCCATTTCCTCAAAGAAATGTTCCCTATCCAATAGGACTTTATGTTAATCATTGGCTTTTACTGTGAACGACCTAAAATTCAATATTACTTTTATATGCTCTCTTGTCTTTCTGATTAAATAACAAAAGTCTTGAATAGCAGGTATCATCTCTTACCTCATTATAGTCACATCATCTGGCACAAAAACATTTTTGTCAAGTGTTATACCTCGGTATTACTGAATAATTATTTCACATTTGGCATATCTTTCTGTTACATCATACATAAGCACATATATCTAGTATCACTGCAAATTTATAAAATGTACATAGTAAGGCAAGCTACCACACTTGTTTTTCTGTTCTAAATACTTAAGTTAGTTGAAATATTCGTTATATAATTTTTTTATTTCATAACTATTTCTCTTTTGAGTTACAGAGAGCAATTAAGGCAAAAGAAGCAAACCTTTAGAAACTTTATCTCCCTCGTTGCAATTTTGTTGACAGACTTTTCTGGTTTCTCATAAAATATCTTAATGGCCACTATCCGCCCAGTATCCTTATGTTTACACTTCATGACTGTTCCATAACTTCCCTCTCCCACTTTTCCAAGGGTTTCATACATCTCCATTTTGAAACCCGGCTTCTTCTTTATAGAAAGAAAGGGGAAGAATAGACGGTTAAACATTCATACCTTTACGTATTCAAAGTGAGTAATGCATTTCCATAATAATCCAATACTTTAAAATACGGAAACAGAAACTGTAGGAATCTTTTCCACACACCCTGTTTGGGAACGCTGCCAGCTCGGCACTAAGGAGTCCTTATTGGGCTTTGGCCCCCACCAGAACTTGGGGAGCTTCCCACTGTCTCCATCACTCCCACCAAGATTTAAGATGCCCTCACTACATGTCACCTAGTCATCGTGGGTAGGGTCCCCACACGTCCCGTCGAATACAAGGTTCCCGCAAAACCGCAGTCCCCCAAATCAGAGCCCTGGGCCCAAGGAAATCTTGGTCCCGCCCACCGCTGCTCAAACCCGGCGTCTTAGCGTCCCGGACCAATACTGGGCCCTCGCCCCGCGGTCGACCTCATTCGGGCAGCCGCCGCCGCCTCAGCCCATGCTGTAGTCCCGCCAGCCTGGCTCCGTGCGGTCACAGCCGCACAGCCACGACCTAGCAGGTGGCCTCCGGAGGGCCTACTACCATGGCAACCGTGCGGCAGGGCTCTCGCTCGGCGTCTACTGCGCAAGACCGGAAAGTCGGAAAATGACAACCGGCGGACACGAGTGTCCGCTGGGCGCCGATTGGAAGCGTCCCAGAGGGTGGAGGTGGGCAAGACGAGCACCTGTTGATCAAACTGGGTCCTCTACACAAGGTTGGTTTTGAGCCGCGGTAGCGGAGGATCACATTTTAACAAAAGCAATCCTTTAGGGGAAGCCAGCCGGGGTAGAAGTCTCTCTGACCTGCGTCTTAAACCCCCCCAGGCCCAAGAACACTTCCGCTAGAGCGGGGTCCTAAAAGGATCCTTGGTGTTACCAAGTAGAGATTTCTTGTAAAACGAGACTTCCAGGGAAGTCTTATGTAATTACAGTTTTCTAAGCTACCTAATTATCTTAATATTACATAATCTGAGTTTGATGTCAACTGTCGACATTCATCCTTACATGTTGACAGACTTTTCTGGTTTCTCATAAAATATCTTAATGGCCACTATCCGCCCAGTATCCTTATGTTTACACTTCATGACTGTTCCATAACTTCCCTCTCCCACTTTTCCAAGGGTTTCATACATCTCCATTTTGAAACCCGGCTTCTTCTTTATAGAAAGAAAGGGGAAGAATAGACGGTTAAACATTCATACCTTTACGTATTCAAAGTGAGTAATGCATTTCCATAATAATCCAATACTTTAAAATACGGAAACAGAAACTGTAGGAATCTTTTCCACACACCCTGTTTGGGAACGCTGCCAGCTCGGCACTAAGGAGTCCTTATTGGGCTTTGGCCCCCACCAGAACTTGGGGAGCTTCCCACTGTCTCCATCACTCCCACCAAGATTTAAGATGCCCTCACTACATGTCACCTAGTCATCGTGGGTAGGGTCCCCACACGTCCCGTCGAATACAAGGTTCCCGCAAAACCGCAGTCCCCCAAATCAGAGCCCTGGGCCCAAGGAAATCTTGGTCCCGCCCACCGCTGCTCAAACCCGGCGTCTTAGCGTCCCGGACCAATACTGGGCCCTCGCCCCGCGGTCGACCTCATTCGGGCAGCCGCCGCCGCCTCAGCCCATGCTGTAGTCCCGCCAGCCTGGCTCCGTGCGGTCACAGCCGCACAGCCACGACCTAGCAGGTGGCCTCCGGAGGGCCTACTACCATGGCAACCGTGCGGCAGGGCTCTCGCTCGGCGTCTACTGCGCAAGACCGGAAAGTCGGAAAATGACAACCGGCGGACACGAGTGTCCGCTGGGCGCCGATTGGAAGCGTCCCAGAGGGTGGAGGTGGGCAAGACGAGCACCTGTTGATCAAACTGGGTCCTCTACACAAGGTTGGTTTTGAGCCGCGGTAGCGGAGGATCACATTTTAACAAAAGCAATCCTTTAGGGGAAGCCAGCCGGGGTAGAAGTCTCTCTGACCTGCGTCTTAAACCCCCCCAGGCCCAAGAACACTTCCGCTAGAGCGGGGTCCTAAAAGGATCCTTGGTGTTACCAAGTAGAGATTTCTTGTAAAACGAGACTTCCAGGAAGTCTTATGTAATTACAGTTTTCTAAGCTACCTAATTATCTTAATATTACATAATCTGAGTTTGATGTCAACTGTCGACATTCATCCTTAAAACAGGGATCAAACGACTCATAAATGAACATTTCTTGAACACCTCTTATATCCTGAAAAAGTCTTTTAACTGATAGCAATTCTTTTTAAAAATTCCCTTTCAACACGTCAAAACTCGTAAAAGTGCCCCTCTACAGAAAAGGAAATAATTCAGAGGGCTCCACAAGATGGACTGACAAACAAGGGCACCCGCCTACACACACCACCAAAAAAGGGCCCGAATCTCAATTGCTTAAGAACTAGACGTGCATTCAGATCGAGTGACAGCCTCCAGTGAATAAAAAGAGCATCACTGTAAGTGCCCAGGCAGTGCTATTTTCGTTAGGGCTTTCTTTTTACTGTTAAAAAAAAGAAAAAGAAAAAAAGTTAGGCATAAGAGGCCAGACCTCACTTTGCTTCTAAGTAAACGAAAACATTATCATCCAATAAATTCTAGACCAGTTTGTCTTACCCCACACCATCCACCTAGAGAGCGTTTTAAAAGGCCTCACCCCAAGATATCCTGATCTCGAGTTAGGGTAAAGAAATTGGTATTTTAAAACCTTCTTAAACGTTTCTATGTTGTGAAGGTTTATACTGAGAGAGGTATGGGAAGGGAAAGAGAAGTGGTAATGGTTTTGGTTATCACCATAAAATATTCAGAATTGTCTTTCCTTTTGAAAAGTTATTCAGCTATGTTGTAAAATATTTTCTATTATAGTAAATCTTACTGTGGACCCAGGCTTGTTGTAAAGCACATTTGTTAACATTTGTTGTGGACTTAAAATGACAACCGGCGGACACGAGTGTCCGCTGGGCGCCGATTGGAAGCGTCCCAGAGGGTGGAGGTGGGCAAGACGAGCACCTGTTGATCAAACTGGGTCCTCTACACAAGGTTGGTTTTGAGCCGCGGTAGCGGAGGATCACATTTTAACAAAAGCAATCCTTTAGGGGAAGCCAGCCGGGGTAGAAGTCTCTCTGACCTGCGTCTTAAACCCCCCCAGGCCCAAGAACACTTCCGCTAGAGCGGGGTCCTAAAAGGATCCTTGGTGTTACCAAGTAGAGATTTCTTGTAAAACGAGACTTCCAGGGAAGTCTTATGTAATTACAGTTTTCTAAGCTACCTAATTATCTTAATATTACATAATCTGAGTTTGATGTCAACTGTCGACATTCATCCTTAAAACAGGGATCAAACGACTCATAAATGAACATTTCTTGAACACCTCTTATATCCTGAAAAAGTCTTTTAACTGATAGCAATTCTTTTTAAAAATTCCCTTTCAACACGTCAAAACTCGTAAAAGTGCCCCTCTACAGAAAAGGAAATAATTCAGAGGGCTCCACAAGATGGACTGACAAACAAGGGCACCCCGCCTACACACACCACCAAAAAGGCCTGAATCTCAATTGCTTAAGAACTAGACGTGCATTCAGATCGAGTGACAGCCTCCAGTGAATAAAAAGAGCATCACTGTAAGTGCCCAGGCAGTGCTATTTTCGTTAGGGCTTTCTTTTTACTGTTAAAAAAAAGAAAAAGAAAAAAAGTTAGGCATAAGAGGCCAGACCTCACTTTGCTTCTAAGTAAACGAAAACATTATCATCCAATAAATTCTAGACCAGTTTGTCTTACCCCACACCATCCACCTAGAGAGCGTTTTAAAAGGCCTCACCCCAAGATATCCTGATCTCGAGTTAGGGTAAAGAAATTGGTATTTTAAAACCTTCTTAAACGTTTCTATGTTGTGAAGGTTTATACTGAGAGAGGTATGGGAAGGGAAAGAGAAGTGGTAATGGTTTTTGGTTATCACCATAAAAATATTCAGAATTGTCTTTCCTTTTGAAAAGTTATTCAGCTATGTTGTAAAATATTTTCTATTATAGTAAATCTTACTGTGGACCCAGGCTTGTTGTAAAGCACATTTGTTAACATTTGTTGTGGACTTAAAATACTGGCAAGGGACAAAGCATGAATCAGAGTGCCTGCTCTCTGTGACCTCATAATCTAGAGCTAGAGTCTCTACATCATAAAACCACAGCTATCTATAGTTACAAATTTTAAAACGATTCATTCTACAGACAGGTTATGATAAACCTGGTAAGTTACTAAAAGCAAGACAAAGACTTCAGGGATTGAAGAGAAGTACCAGGAAAGTAGGGGAAATTAACCCTTTCTGGTTCCATGAAAGTATGGGCAACGCTAAATTCCTCACTCTGTCTTCCTGTAACACCTTGGGCTGAGGAATTACCCAAATAGAGTTAAAGAGTTACGGAGTTCAGACCAACACAGCCCTGAAGAACAGAAACTAGAGGCGATAAAGTAAGGGAACTCAGTAACTAGAAATAATGTCAGAATCCTGAACTGTCAACATTCCTGAGCCCCCATAGGAGGTATTTCAGGCCATTAACTTGCTACTGTAGAAAACCTGAAATAAGCTACTCAGGCCAGGTGCAGAACCCCCCCCATCAACGTCTGCATGCTCTCCCCCAAATTTTTAGGTTTCTTTGGTAACCAACCACCTATTGATAAACTGCTGTGTTCAAACCCTCGTACTACTTGATGACTACAACAGTACCCCACTGTAGTCAAATCCAAGGACTCTGATGTCTCAAATAAGAGCTTTCTCTTAAAAGAAAAAGAAAATCCTGCAATCCTATGGGGATTTTGAACAGTAAACAACCTGCACGTCATTCTTATATCTCTGCCCAGAATTCCCAACCCTGTGAACACACTGCAGTGCTCACACAGAAATATTTGGAGGCCCTAAGGAAGCATTTCAGGGGATTTTACTTTGTATTTTATATTGCGTTAGTCACTCAGTTGAGTCTGAGTGTGACCCAATGGACTATAGCCCACTAGGCTCCTCTGTCCATGGGCTTTTCCAAGGAAGAATACTGAGAGTGGGTTGCTGTTTTCTCCTCCATTTACTTTGTATGGGCATCTGCATTCAGCGGAGGAGAACCGAGATCCCTTCGTTTTTCCTCAAATGCCAGGTATGATAAGTCGTAGAGCCAAGAGGAGATTTTTAAGTTGATTATTTTTGGCCTCATTTTAAAGATTTCAGAAGCAAAACAAAACAACAAAAAACAGCTGTGCAGCTTTAGACACAGCCTCATCAATAGCCGTTCATAGGACAAACGACAAAAAACTAGTAAAAGTGTATACCCGCCCTCAGCCCGTAAAAGTTAAGTACCGGGTTCAAAGACCTGGCCGAAACTTAGACCCAGGAGAGGTTCTCACGTGATCCGTTCAAATGTCATAGGGACACGTGGTTCTAGATACTTCGTCCCCTCCCCCTCAGAGGTGGATTGTTGACAACACCGCCGGCAGTCACGTGATCTTACGTCATCCCACCTCCTTTCCCTGAAATCTCTGGCCCCGGATGTGTGTCTCTCTCTCCCCCTCCCCACCCGGCTGAGCCTAATCTAGTGAAGGAGGGGGGGAGACTGGTTGGTGTTTCGGTTTCGGTACTTCTTAATTGCAATCTCCAGCCCGAGCATAGAGCACGATACCTGGTCGATTAGTTCAGGAAGTCAAAATGGAGAAGGTTCCTGCTGAAGAGCTCCCTTGAAGCGCTCTCCTACGTCCCGTCCTCGTCTCCTCCACCCCTCACTCTATGGTACCGGCGAAGGGCGGAGGGATCTGGAGGCGGCGGAGGGAGACGTCATTGCAGGGTTGTTTGTGCAGCCTCGGCCGCGGCGGTGACACACAGTGATTCGGCCGCCGCGCCGGGGGGGTGGGGGGGCTGCGCGGGACTCTTTTCTTTCAGATTGACCGCGGGGCAACTGGGGAGCATGTCGACCCCGGCCCGAAGGAGGCTTATGCGGGATTTCAAGCGGTAAGCGCCTTCATCTTCGCCTGAATGACGACTCCACCCCCAAGCTACGGGACTAGGGTGGGGATCCGGGACATCTTCCGCTTATGACCCTAAGAGAGCTGCCGTGGGCCCAGCGGGACAGAGAGAAGCCCAGCTCTAGCCCCCTTGAGCACTCTCTTGCCCTTGGTTGGTCACTTGACCAATCTAAGATATTTCGATACGTCCTCACCACCACCCTCCCCCCACAAAAAAGTAAAAAGACGGCTATGATCTATCCTACGGTTCCCTGTTGCCCCCTTGGGTCAATTGCCTCTATCTTGCTATAGCTTTCAAACCTCAGTCTTCCGCCTCTGCACCTTGTGGTGCCTCTTCTTTCTGCCTTAAGAGCGAGCCCTTGCAGAAGCCTTCCCCCTCGCCAGCTGCACCAGTCAGCTTTCTTCGATGGCCTTGCGGTCTCCTCCGAGGGCCAAGGCTGGGGCAAACTCCCCCTCCCTCCCCATTCTTTCTGCAGTGAGGGTGGGGTCGGATGCGCGAAGGCCGGAGGTTGTTAACCATCCTCCGAAACCCGACTCCCCCCCTCGCTCGCCTGAAAGGACCTTGAGAACTGGCCTAGAGAGCTGGGAATCGGGCTGGCAAACCCCTCTGCCAGTGCTTTCTGGAGCTCAGCTCCGTGGCGTGGTGTATAAAGACCTATCTATAGCCTCCAAAGTCTGGAAAAATGCCTTCCTGGAGGCGGGCGCTAACCTGATACTCCCTAGGCCTCCTTTGTAAAATGGGGTTTTGTTAGGAGGTGTTAGGGTTGATGAGAAGGAAGTGACTTTTTTTTTTCTCCTCGGATAATTTTTTCTTTGATTTAATGCTTACAGGTACAGAGAGGAAAATGACCGAGAAAACTTAGTATTGCGCTCCTCTGCTCATTTTTAAGTGTTTTTCTAGGGAGACTTGCACCGCTTGAGAGAAAGATCTAGTGTAAAACGTTGATTGGCCTCTCAGAAAGTGACCTCTCAACTTCATTATAAACCCTTAAATGAGGCACTAGGAAGCCATTGTTCGGGGCTTTGACCAGTTTTCCTTTGACTGTATTTGTAACTTAGCCTTTATCTTTGGTGGGCGGGTTTTAAGGCTTCTGTTTTCCGCGGCTTGTTCCACTTGAGGTTTCCTAAAAGCCGTTTGGGGAGGGGACATTAATTCCAAAAATCATACCACGTGACAGTGCATATACACACTCAAGCGTATACTGTAGCATCTGTTTATTTTTTTTTACCGAGACTGCTGGCGGTCATTTTGGTGCAAACTTGTTTTGTTCAGCTGCCGTGGGCCCAGCGGGACAGAGAGAAGCCCAGCTCTAGCCCCCTTGAGCACTCTCTTGCCCTTGGTTGGTCACTTGACCAATCTAAGATATTTCGATACGTCCTCACCACCACCCTCCCCCCACAAAAAAGTAAAAAGACGGCTATGATCTATCCTACGGTTCCCTGTTGCCCCCTTGGGTCAATTGCCTCTATCTTGCTATAGCTTTCAAACCTCAGTCTTCCGCCTCTGCACCTTGTGGTGCCTCTTCTTTCTGCCTTAAGAGCGAGCCCTTGCAGAAGCCTTCCCCCTCGCCAGCTGCACCAGTCAGCTTTCTTCGATGGCCTTGCGGTCTCCTCCGAGGGCCAAGGCTGGGGCAAACTCCCCCTCCCTCCCATTCTTTCTGCAGTGAGGGTGGGGTCGGATGCGCGAAGGCCGGAGGTTGTTAACCATCCTCCGAAACCCGACTCCCCCCCTCGCTCGCCTGAAAGGACCTTGAGAACTGGCCTAGAGAGCTGGGAATCGGGCTGGCAAACCCCTCTGCCAGTGCTTTCTGGAGCTCAGCTCCGTGGCGTGGTGTATAAAGACCTATCTATAGCCGCCAAAGTCTGGATAAATGCGTGCCGGGAGGCGGGCGCGAACCTGATACTCCCTAGGCCTCCTTTGTAAAATGGGGTTTTGTTAGGAGGTGTTAGGGTTGATGAGAAGGAAGTGACTTTTTTTTTCTCCTCGGATAATTTTTTCTTTGATTTAATGCTTACAGGTACAGAGAGGAAAATGACCGAGAAAACTTAGTATTGCGCTCCTCTGCTCATTTTTAAGTGTTTTTCTAGGGAGACTTGCACCGCTTGAGAGAAAGATCTAGTGTAAAACGTTGATTGGCCTCTCAGAAAGTGACCTCTCAACTTCATTATAAACCCTTAAATGAGGCACTAGGAAGCCATTGTTCGGGGCTTTGACCAGTTTTCCTTTGACTGTATTTGTAACTTAGCCTTTATCTTTGGTGGGCGGGTTTTAAGGCTTCTGTTTTCCGCGGCTTGTTCCACTTGAGGTTTCCTAAAAGCCGTTTGGGGAGGGGACATTAATTCCAAAAATCATACCACGTGACAGTGCATATACACACTCAAGCGTATACTGTAGCATCTGTTTATTTTTTTTTACCGAGACTGCTGGCGGTCATTTTGGTGCAAACTTGTTTTGTTCAGCTTGAAATCATAGATTTCAGATTAGCTTCCATCAGTGAGTTTCAAATAATAAAATTTCCTAGTTCTTTGCTTTTTTTAAACCTGGATTCTTACCGTAGTTCTCTCCTTTATTCTGAGTTGTAAACTGCACTTTTGGTAGTTTTCCAAGGGTCTTTGGTTGCGAGAGTTTGATTATGACAAATGTTGGAAGGTAGCTTTTTATATGTGGTCACAGGATCCTGAGAGGTAAATTTAGTGTTGGTGCAGAACTTTTCAAACAGGGACTGAGGGAAAAACCTAGACAAGTCTTTGATGACTTTAAAAGCTTTTGCTAATTGAAGCAAATGGAATAAAGTAGCCCTGCTGCCTAAAACTAGTTTCCTGATTAACTTGGATGTAAGTCTTTTCAGTCATTTACTGTTTACATTGAGGTGGGGTCTTTGTCTTGTTTCCGGAGGAGAGTTTTTTGGTTGCCGTGTTAACACAAGTAATACTGGTTAGGACTCACACAGTCTTTGGCAGCTTTACAACAGCAAAATTGATGGGTCGGTAGAAGTATTTTTTTGCACTTGAGGTTTTTCCTTTGTTATTGAAAGCAGTTCTTGAACAGATATCTTAGCCTTGGTGGTACTTGAAAAGGGATGACTCCCAAGCCATTTAAAGTCAAATGGTTTCTTCCCACTGAGCACAAATATGAGAAAATGAATTTAGTTTGTTTCTTAAAGTAGATGGTATACAGTCCAGAGATGTTTGATAGGCCACCTTAATGGCCCTAATGTTCAACTTTTAAAATTTCTACTCTGAATTTCTAGATTGCAAGAAGATCCACCTGTGGGTGTCAGTGGCGCACCATCTGAAAACAACATCATGCAGTGGAATGCAGTTATATTTGGGTGAGTTGAGAGAAATAACAAATGGTAGGTATGGTGATTCTTTTAAGAAAAATGAATGTTTGGCAACTAGGAAAGGGAGTGGAGGAATCGGATCTTACAGACACTGAGGTAAAAAAAAGAATCTGATGACAGTTTTGGCAGTTACATAAAACTTGATTTTATAATCACTTTGAGTTTTACTTGATAAAAATATCATTTGAAACATCTGAGTTGAGAATGATAAATTAGTATGTGCAAAATGTAACAAGCAGATGCTTAGCATGTGTTCTATTAGAACTGTAAAAAGACTGAAAACCAGGCTTCCCTGTGGTCCAGTGGGTAAAGAGTCCAGCTTGCCGTGCAAGGGGCACTGGTTTGATCCCTGGCCCAGGAGAATCCCATGTGCTGCAGCACAGCTGGACCGGTGTGTCCAATTACAAGCCAGCGCTCTAAAGCACATGCGCCCAGAGCTGGTGCTCTGCGACAAGAGAGGCCACTGTGATGGGAGGCCCACACAGGCCAAAGAATAAAAGTGGTTGAAAATAAATACATAAAAAAACAATAAAAGAGGCCAAAATTTTAAAAAAAAATAAAAAGTGGAAACTAAAAGTGTTGAGAACTTCCACCTTAGTAAGAATTTATATAAAAAAATGTTTTACAGCTCCATTGCTTTTTCTTTAGTTGTCCTGAACTGGATTTTACGTTGTTTTACTCTTTTTTTACATGTAATTTATGTTTTTTTATTTATTATTTTTTACTGCATGTGGACTTCCTCTAGTTGCAGTGTAATGGCTTCTCATTGCAGTGGCTTCTCTTGTTGCAGAGCAAGGCCTGTTGGCTTCAGTATTTGCAGCACACAGGCTCAGTAGTTGTGGTATGCAGGCTTAGTTGCTCTTGGGCATGTGGGATCTTCCCAGACCAGGAATCAAACCCATGTCCTTTTTATTGGCAGGTGGATTCTTGATCTCTGGACCACCAAGGAAATCCCTTTTTCCATTCTTTTTATTCTAGGGTTTTGCACTAAAACGTTGAAGAAATACTTTTGTGAACAGAATTCTGAATTGCCATTGAATCCGTTATAAGAGTCTACATTAGAGATAGTTTACCTTTCTAAAGCATGCTTCTTTGAGATCTTGAATGTACTTTGCAAGTAATAATTAAACCTAACCAATACAGCTTTGTAAAGCAATTATCCCTCGGTTAAAAAATAACTAAAAAAACCAACAATCGAAAATTAGTCTTCATTTTTCTGCTTAGGAAAGATAAAGGTATTGTATAAGGAAAAGATTTGAACAAGAAACTGGCATTCTTGGTGACATCAGATAAATTTAGTTGAGTTGAACAAGAGCTATTGTTCTTTTGAAAAGCAGGACACTTTAGTGTCAAAAATTACCTTAAACTAAAGCGTATCAATTTCCATCTTATTGATGCAAATTGAAAATAGGACTTTTTCCCTAAATACACATATTTACAGAAGAGTTGATATTTATGAACTGAATTCTTTTTGTGCTAGAATTATGACAAGTTTCTTTCTTTGGTTTTGTTTTGTGTAAAACCATTCTAAAAGGAAAACTTGGAAAATGAAAGTTACCTTTTATGTTTCTTATTAGTCGCTCAGTCATTTCCAAATTATTGTGATGCCATGAACTAGCCTGCCAGGCTCCTCTGTCCATGGCAAGAATACTGGAGTGGGGTCTTCCCAACCCAGGGATCAAACCCTGGGCTTCCCTGATAGCTCAGTGGTGAGGAGTTCGCCTGCCAGTGCAGGAGACACGGGTTCGATCCC
This sequence comes from Tragulus kanchil, assembly GCA_022376925.1. Taxonomy (NCBI): domain Eukaryota; kingdom Metazoa; phylum Chordata; class Mammalia; order Artiodactyla; family Tragulidae; genus Tragulus; species Tragulus kanchil. The sequence continues at coordinate 44,825,894 of JAIOJX010000029.1, read as the reverse complement.
TGATCTGGGAAGATCCACATGCTGCGGAGCAGCTAAGCCCGTGAGCCACAACTATTGAGCGTATGCTGTAGAGCCTTGTAGCCGCAACTATTGAGCCCATGTGGCACAACGAAGCCCATGAGCCCTAGAGCCCGAGTTCCACAACAAGAGAAGTCACCACAACAAGAAGCCTGTTCACCTCATTAGAGAGTAGCTCCCACTCCCTGCAACTAGAGAAGAGTCTACAGCAGCAGTGAAAACCCAGAATAGCGAAAAATAAATAAATAAATAAAATTTAAAAAACCAGAAACCCGTTTCTCCCAAATTGCAGGCAGATTCTTTACTGTCTCAGTCACAAGGGAAGCCCCTTTTATGTCTATATAAATAAAAATCCAGGACTAAGGTGATAATTAAATTTAAAATAACTGAAATAAGCCACAAATGATCAGAATGAGCTCCTCTTTCTCTTTTTGAGTTTATCCTCTCCACTGTGAAAGTCAGGGAAAAGCAGAATGAAAAACTTCTTTTAATCAAAAATCTTCTTGTTTTCAGACCAGAAGGGACACCCTTTGAAGATGGTAAGTCATTCTCAATGTTTTCTATAGTATTAAGAGACGTCTTTTAGTAGGAAATTGTAACACCAAACAATCTAGTTAAGGCTATTTTCTCTTATTAATAATAGATCAAATTCAAACTTAACAACGCTGCTGAGAACTTATAGTTTACAAGAACTTTCTTCCCACGCCAGCTAGATCACCTTGATTGCTAGTTCCTGTTACTTTTATATTGGTTCTTGAACGCTAAGCCTAGATGATGGGATCTGTGTTCAGAATAGTTTTAAATTTAAATGCTTTATAGTGTGCTAAAGGTGTCCCTGAAGTAAACCTCAGAGAGGTAATCATCATGCTATTTTAACTTTTGTGTATGTTGATCGGATGCTCTTAATCCTGTGTAATTGCTGGTAGCTTCACTTAACAGCTAGCATTTGACATCCATAAGTAATTTGTATTCTGCAGAATCTTTTACATCTTATATTCAGTATCTCATCAAGAGCCAGAAAAATGGAAAATTGTTCTAATATGTATGTATAGTTGAACTACAGAAGTATTTTTAAGGAGATAACCTGAATGTTCAGTAGGAGAAATGGTTAAGCAAATTATGAGATATCTATAGAATATTTTGTATCAATTAAAAAATAAGGTAGATCTGATTGTATGTCTGAGACAAAAAAGTTGCAGAATATATATTACAGTACCACGATTTTACTAAATAGCATAAGTGCAAGAGTGTGTGTGGATGTGGGTGTGTGTGGTTAATGGCTTATGTACCATGCTGGGGGTGTGGTGGGGGGTTGTGGTTAAAGGTTTATGTACCATACTGGGGGGAGTGTGTGTGTGTGTTACAGTTGTCAGTGGTTACCTCTAGATGAGATGAAGAGAGGTACTCAGGAGATCAGCTTTTTCCTCTATGCCAAAGGATTCTTAACGGTGGTCCACAAACTCTTTATGGTCCTTGAGACCTTTTCAGGGGTTCCATGTGATCAAAAGTGTCTTCATAAGGGGTTGGTTCCGTATGCCAACAACTTTTTTGAGTAAGTCGGGGAAAATGAAAACTTCTTTTAATCAAAAATCTTCTTGTTTTCAGACCAGAAGGGACACCCTTTGAAGATGGTAAGTCATTCTCAATGTTTTCTATAGTATTAAGAGACGTCTTTTAGTAGGAAATTGTAACACCAAACAATCTAGTTAAGGCTATTTTCTCTTATTAATAATAGATCAAATTCAAACTTAACAACGCTGCTGAGAACTTATAGTTTACAAGAACTTTCTTCCCACGCCAGCTAGATCACCTTGATTGCTAGTTCCTGTTACTTTTATATTGGTTCTTGAACGCTAAGCCTAGATGATGGGATCTGTGTTCAGAATAGTTTTAAATTTAAATGCTTTATAGTGTGCTAAAGGTGTCCCTGAAGTAAACCTCAGAGAGGTAATCATCATGCTATTTTAACTTTTGTGTATGTTGATCGGATGCTCTTAATCCTGTGTAATTGCTGGTAGCTTCACTTAACAGCTAGCATTTGACATCCATAAGTAATTTGTATTCTGCAGAATCTTTTACATCTTATATTCAGTATCTCATCAAGAGCCAGAAAAATGGAAAATTGTTCTAATATGTATGTATAGTTGAACTACAGAAGTATTTTTAAGGAGATAACCTGAATGTTCAGTAGGAGAAATGGTTAAGCAAATTATGAGATATCTATAGAATATTTTGTATCAATTAAAAAATAAGGTAGATCTGATTGTATGTCTGAGACAAAAAAGTTGCAGAATATATATTACAGTACCACGATTTTACTAAATAGCATAAGTGCAAGAGTGTGTGTGGATGTGGGTGTGTGTGGTTAATGGCTTATGTACCATGCTGGGGGTGTGGTGGGGGGTTGTGGTTAAAGGTTTATGTACCATACTGGGGGGAGTGTGTGTGTGTGTTACAGTTGTCAGTGGTTACCTCTAGATGAGATGAAGAGAGGTACTCAGGAGATCAGCTTTTTCCTCTATGCCAAAGGATTCTTAACGGTGGTCCACAAACTCTTTATGGTCCTTGAGACCTTTTCAGGGGTTCCATGTGATCAAAAGTGTCTTCATAATGGGGCCTGCCTGGTGGTCCAGTGGATAAGGACACCGCCTTGCAGTGCAAGGGGCGCCGGTTCAATCCCTGGCCTGGGAAGATCCCACGTGCCGCGGAGCGGCTGGACTGAGGTGTCCAACTACCAAGCTGGAGCTCTGGAGTGTGTGCACCCAGAGCCGGTGCTCTGCAACGAGAGAGGCCGCTGTGATGGGAGGCCCACACAGGCCAAAGAATAAAGATGGGTGAAAATAGATAAATGAAAGACCAATAGAAGATGCCAAAAATTTTTTAAAAAAAGAACGTTTGTTGTTTCATATTCTTTGTTGCAACTAACCTTTAAAAACTTTACCATTTTTTTGATGTAATAGCAAAAAAGAGTATTTCCCATTATCTGAAAGGGCTATGAAAATACTCTTTCCTTTTTTGTTTACATATTTGTGTGAGTTCTGATTTTCTTCATGTGTCTCAACTGAAACAATATATTAGATTGAATGTGGAAGCAGCTGAGCGAATGCAGCTGTCTTCTGTTAAGCTAATCATTTAAGAGATTTTGCAAATATGTAAAACAGTGCTACACTTTTCACTAACTTGGGGGAAATAGTTATCTTCTTTAAATGTTACTTAGGTTAATGTGTAATGAGTTTACAGTTGTTAATGAAGTATTTTAAGATTTTCTTGAGTAATCATTTCTAATAGAACAAATATCAATAGTTGCAGCCCATGGTGTGCTGGGGGCAGCTTATACTGATTGTGAGAATAGATGGTTTGAAAATTGGGGGGATTTTTGCCAACCAACAAGTTATTAAAGAGCCACTATTTTAAAAATATTTTTAATTTTTAGCAGAAATGTCATAAAATGGTGTACTGTTGCATCTCTTCCCAAATTCACATTTAGTGACTTCACATTGGAAGCTTGGTGTGGTTGGAAGTAAGAGTATAAAGAGGTTCAGAGACTCCATAATATGAAGGAGAAAAAGCTTAAAGTTGTTTCATATTTGTTTGCCTGAAATGTTTACCTTGTACATTTTTGTAATTAAGGAAAATTAAATGTAAAAGTATACAAGTTATTCCATATTAAAAATATATTAGGTTATAAGGCTCTCTTTATCAATGAACTGTATTTTTCATAGAACCTCTATTAACATATCAGAAAGTGAATTAAATATCACCTTTGATTTTGTTTGTATCTTTGGCCTTCCTAATCCAAATTTCCAAATAACAAAACCAAGTAAAGACATAGAGATTATATGCTGAATATATGACCAATGAAAATAGAATGTTAAATATTTTGCTAAATACTTGCCTCTGATCTTGGTAGACTGAAGTTGTAAGTTTAGTATTTAGGTTGAGAAAGGTGTTTGTTTTGTTTTTTTTTAATTGACTTGAAAAATATAGAAAGAAGCTTGTGGAGACATCTGGGATGGTTTAAACTTTTATTGACTTCATTAAGAATAGGCTTCAACTTGCTGAGTATGCCCAAGCTGGGTAGTTGGAACACCTATCCAACCTTCAGGTAAATTTCCTCAAAGTGAAAGGTCTCTGGATAGTCAGTAAACACAGAGGAGTCCAGAAAGACAAAACACAAAACTATATATGAATGGTGGTTGTGTCTGCTAAATAGATTTGAAATTTGAGTTGAGAGCTCTTCTTTGTACACTCTCAACAGATTTATTTCTTACAAATACATATTTTTTTTTAAAAAAAAAGCCTGTCTCTTTTGACCATAAAATAATGATTTAGGGTAGCCAAAATGTACCAGATTGGTCTATAATCAACCGTAGGCAGTTCCACTAATGCTCACTGATTGTTGAAATATTTAGGTGATGGGAACAAGACAGGCTTTTCACATTAGTGGCCATGCCTCCAATCTGAGTCCTTTGTATGGTGTTTAGCCCCTCTCAAAATCATTTGGTACTTCCTTCTAAGTTAAAATAAATTATCTGTAGTTGCTCAATGTACATTTAAAAGTTTGGGTAGCTAGGGGAAAATGGCCTGCCAAAAATATGACAATTAACATTCCCATCAGTAGTATATGTAAGTGCACATTGGAAGCTTGGTGTGGTTGGAAGTAAGAGTATAAAGAGGTTCAGAGACTCCATAATATGAAGGAGAAAAAGCTTAAAGTTGTTTCATATTTGTTTGCCTGAAATGTTTACCTTGTACATTTTTGTAATTAAGGAAAATTAAATGTAAAAGTATACAAGTTATTCCATATTAAAAATATATTAGGTTATAAGGCTCTCTTTATCAATGAACTGTATTTTTCATAGAACCTCTATTAACATATCAGAAAGTGAATTAAATATCACCTTTGATTTTGTTTGTATCTTTGGCCTTCCTAATCCAAATTTCCAAATAACAAAACCAAGTAAAGACATAGAGATTATATGCTGAATATATGACCAATGAAAATAGAATGTTAAATATTTTGCTAAATACTTGCCTCTGATCTTGGTAGACTGAAGTTGTAAGTTTAGTATTTAGGTTGAGAAAGGTGTTTGTTTTGTTTTTTTTTAATTGACTTGAAAAATATAGAAAGAAGCTTGTGGAGACATCTGGGATGGTTTAAACTTTTATTGACTTCATTAAGAATAGGCTTCAACTTGCTGAGTATGCCCAAGCTGGGTAGTTGGAACACCTATCCAACCTTCAGGTAAATTTCCTCAAAGTGAAAGGTCTCTGGATAGTCAGTAAACACAGAGGAGTCCAGAAAGACAAAACACAAAACTATATATGAATGGTGGTTGTGTCTGCTAAATAGATTTGAAATTTGAGTTGAGAGCTCTTCTTTGTACACTCTCAACAGATTTATTTCTTACAAATACATATTTTTTTTTAAAAAAAAAGCCTGTCTCTTTTGACCATAAAATAATGATTTAGGGTAGCCAAAATGTACCAGATTGGTCTATAATCAACCGTAGGCAGTTCCACTAATGCTCACTGATTGTTGAAATATTTAGGTGATGGGAACAAGACAGGCTTTTCACATTAGTGGCCATGCCTCCAATCTGAGTCCTTTGTATGGTGTTTAGCCCCTCTCAAAATCATTTGGTACTTCCTTCTAAGTTAAAATAAATTATCTGTAGTTGCTCAATGTACATTTAAAAGTTTGGGTAGCTAGGGGAAAATGGCCTGCCAAAAATATGACAATTAACATTCCCATCAGTAGTATATGTAAGTGCTTGTATCCCCAAGTGTTTGCCAATGGTGTATGTTATCAGTACATAAATGGAAGTATATTTAGTATATTCTATGTGTTAAACCAAAATTGACATTAATTTTTGCGTGGTTGTGCAACAGCCAGCATGGGGTTGGGAATTCATTGGCGAAAACATAGGAAAGTTATGCTTATTATCTTTACTGTAATTATTTTGGTTTGTTTTCTATCTAGGTACTTTTAAACTAGTAATAGAATTTTCTGAAGAATATCCAAATAAACCTCCAACTGTTAGGTTTTTATCCAAAATGTTTCATCCAAATGGTAAGTAGCAATTTATTAGCCTTTGCAAACGATAGGAGAAACAAAAAATTGCTTCATCCTTTTAGGTCTTGTCTATGCACTTCATTACTAGGGCCCACTTCTCCAGGTTGCTTCTGTGTCAGTAACCATACTTTTATCAAGGTTCCTGATTTGCGGTAAAGTTTTGTTTTGATAACTTCTGATCTTAAAGTAATACCTGTCAAAATGTGAAAGATACCAAAAGAATTTGTATCTTAAAATTAGCTATAAAAATATAAATAAATATACAAAATTGAGAATAGGCTATATTTAAAATTAAGTGGATATCCGCCTTTTTTGCCATGTAGTGTGGCTTTTACCAGTAAACACAGAGGAGTCCAGAAAGACAAAACACAAAACTATATATGAATGGTGGTTGTGTCTGCTAAATAGATTTGAAATTTGAGTTGAGAGCTCTTCTTTGTACACTCTCAACAGATTTATTTCTTACAAATACATATTTTTTTTAAAAAAGCCTGTCTCTTTGACCATAAAATAATGATTTAGGGTAGCCAAAATGTACCAGATTGGTCTATAATCAACCGTAGGCAGTTCCACTAATGCTCACTGATTGTTGAAATATTTAGGTGATGGGAACAAGACAGGCTTTTCACATTAGTGGCCATGCCTCCAATCTGAGTCCTTTGTATGGTGTTTAGCCCCTCTCAAAATCATTTGGTACTTCCTTCTAAGTTAAAATAAATTATCTGTAGTTGCTCAATGTACATTTAAAAGTTTGGGTAGCTAGGGGAAAATGGCCTGCCAAAAATATGACAATTAACATTCCCATCAGTAGTATATGTAAGTGCTTGTATCCCCAAGTGTTTGCCAATGGTGTATGTTATCAGTACATAAATGGAAGTATATTTAGTATATTCTATGTGTTAAACCAAAATTGACATTAATTTTGCGTGGTTGTGCAACAGCCAGCATGGGGTTGGGAATTCATTGGCGAAAACATAGGAAAGTTATGCTTATTATCTTTACTGTAATTATTTTGGTTTGTTTTCTATCTAGGTACTTTTAAACTAGTAATAGAATTTTCTGAAGAATATCCAAATAAACCTCCAACTGTTAGGTTTTTATCCAAAATGTTTCATCCAAATGGTAAGTAGCAATTTATTAGCCTTTGCAAACGATAGGAGAAACAAAAAATTGCTTCATCCTTTTAGGTCTTGTCTATGCACTTCATTACTAGGGCCCACTTCTCCAGGTTGCTTCTGTGTCAGTAACCATACTTTTTATCAAGGTTCCTGATTTGCGGTAAAGTTTTGTTTTGATAACTTCTGATCTTAAAGTAATACCTGTCAAAATGTGAAAGATACCAAAAAGAATTTGTATCTTAAAAATTAGCTATAAAAATATAAATAAATATACAAAATTGAGAATAGGCTATATTTAAAATTAAGTGGATATCCGCCCCCCCTTTTTTTTTTGCCATGTAGTGTGGCATGTGGGATCTTAGTGCCCTAACCAGGGATTGAACCTGTGCCCCCCGCATTGGGAGTCTTAACCACTGGGCCACCAGGGAAGTCCTTTGGTTTTTTTTTTTTTTTAATCCCTTGAAATTAATAGCATGGATACCCTTTCTTCCATTTTCAGTACTTCACATTTAGTTCACTACCTAGTTTGGCTTTCTAAAAACATCTTTATTAAAAGATTCACATACTGTGTTACTCACCCATTTAAATTGTACAGTTCAGTGGTTTTTAGTATCATCACTTACTTGTGCACCCATCACCATTATCAATTTTAGAACGTTTTTTGATCACATTCCCACAAAAATCCCACTGCTGTTAGCAGTCACTCCCCATCCCCATCCCCCCTGCCTCCCAGCCATAGGCAACCACTGATTTTTTTATTTAGATTTGCTTGGACATTTTATATAAATGGAATCATAATATATGTGGCTTTTTGTAATTGATTTCTTTCAGCTGGCATAGTTTTCAGGTTCATCTCTGTTTTAACACATACCTGTACTTCATTTTATCACCAAATTATAATCTGTTTTATGAATAGACTACATTTTGTTCATTAATCAGTTGATAGATGTTCAGTTTATAATTTATTTTTGAATTACTTCTCAAAAATAGTTGTTAGTTCAAAACTTTAAAATCATTTTTCACTTTATGGGTTTTATAGAAGTGATCATTTTTGCTTTGGACTTTCTAAGTTTGATGTTCCTGTGGGGCACACAGTAAGCAGTTGACTATGCTACTTTAAAGCTGAGAGTTAAATCTGGTCTAATATTAACAGCTAGAAATACCTAGCACATAGATCATAACTGAGACCATGGATGAAGTTGCCCAGAGGTTGTATAAAGGGTAAGAAGGAAGAAGACAAGAGGGCAGAGCCCTGAGGAATGGCCATATTTAAGTGTAATTTACTTCTTCTCCCCAGAAAGGCCTCACTTACTCCTCTTTTTTAAAAAAGTATTTATTTATTTATTTGGGTGCGTCTAGTCTGAGTCACAGCATGTGGGATTTTTAGTTCTTTAGCTGTGGCATGCGGGATCTAGTTCATCAACCAGGGATCGAACCCTGGTCCTCTACATTGGGAGATCAGGTGTCTTACCTTCTAAACCACAAGGAAAGTCCCCTGCTCCTCTTTTGTTGTAAAGTGATCTAGCTTTGTTCTGTAATGCTTTCCACAGTTTGGCAGTATCTGTAACATTTAAATGCACTTAAAATCCTTTCTTAACACAGCAGTTCTATTTTTGGAACATTATTGTACAGATACATAATCTGCAAGTGGATAAAAATTGATGTTTATTGTTTGTGTATTCTCACATAATCAGTTCAAGAGGGGGGAAAATCCTTTCACATGGTAGACTTAAAACGGCAATCACTTGATTCTTATTTTTAATTTTGAGAGGAATGCATACTTACTGTAAAAGCAAATCATAAAGTATAAGGAAAGGTAAAATCCTTTGTAATCCTACGATTTATAGATAGCTACATTTTGGCATTCAGTCTTATAAATGTTTTTGTGATTGTCTATACTTCAAGTGAAAGTATTTATAAATAATTCTTTACCAAAAATGGAATTATAGAAGTAATTGGAAACATTTATATATTGGGGGTGGCATCCTACATTAATTAACATATGGTATATATATATCATTTCTGGTGGCAATATTTGTATGTTCCATTCATAATGCACCCTTATTTAGTCAGTCCCCTCACTGTGGACAACAGGTAGTTTCCTACTTTTCACTTTGTAACTTTGCCTGTTCTTAATTTATAGAAGTGATCATTTTTGCTTTGGACTTTCTAAGTTTGATGTTCCTGTGGGGCACACAGTAAGCAGTTGACTATGCTACTTTAAAGCTGAGAGTTAAATCTGGTCTAATATTAACAGCTAGAAATACCTAGCACATAGATCATAACTGAGACCATGGATGAAGTTGCCCAGAGGTTGTATAAAGGGTAAGAAGGAAGAAGACAAGAGGGCAGAGCCCTGAGGAATGGCCATATTTAAGTGTAATTTACTTCTTCTCCCCAGAAAGGCCTCACTTACTCCTCTTTTTTAAAAAAGTATTTATTTATTTATTTGGGTGCGTCTAGTCTGAGTCACAGCATGTGGGATTTTTAGTTCTTTAGCTGTGGCATGCGGGATCTAGTTCATCAACCAGGGATCGAACCCTGGTCCTCTACATTGGGAGATCAGGTGTCTTACCTTCTAAACCACAAGGAAAGTCCCCTGCTCCTCTTTTGTTGTAAAGTGATCTAGCTTTGTTCTGTAATGCTTTCCACAGTTTGGCAGTATCTGTAACATTTAAATGCACTTAAAATCCTTTCTTAACACAGCAGTTCTATTTTTGGAACATTATTGTACAGATACATAATCTGCAAGTGGATAAAAATTGATGTTTATTGTTTGTGTATTCTCACATAATCAGTTCAAGAGGGGGGAAAATCCTTTCACATGGTAGACTTAAAACGGCAATCACTTGATTCTTATTTTTAATTTTGAGAGGAATGCATACTTACTGTAAAAGCAAATCATAAAGTATAAGGAAAGGTAAAATCCTTTGTAATCCTACGATTTATAGATAGCTACATTTTGGCATTCAGTCTTATAAATGTTTTTGTGATTGTCTATACTTCAAGTGAAAGTATTTATAAATAATTCTTTACCAAAAATGGAATTATAGAAGTAATTGGAAACATTTATATATTGGGGGTGGCATCCTACATTAATTAACATATGGTATATATATATCATTTCTGGTGGCAATATTTGTATGTTCCATTCATAATGCACCCTTATTTAGTCAGTCCCCTCACTGTGGACAACAGGTAGTTTCCTACTTTTCACTTTGTAACTTTGCTGTCCATGATTATTACTTTTAAAGTAGAATTGCTATTTCAAAAAATTAGCTCTCCCCCTTTCCTGCAAGAGCTTTATTTAGGAATAGTTAGAAGTGTGGAATATAAACACATTTGCTGTATGTTATGTGTTGAAAAAATTTAACTCTTAGCATCTTGATCAAAAGGCATGTAGGTATATTTGTAAACAACAAAACTCTGTAAAAGCAAAATAAAAATTAAAACAAAAAAGGCATGTAAGTAGTCCTTAGATTGAGACCGATTTTCTTGTGAGACAAAGTTATGACTAATGTTCAAGGCTTCTGACTGAGCCAAGCATTCTGTTTGTGGTAAAAATTACTGTTTAGTTGTCATGACCAAGTTAATATGTAACCAGTTATAGTGTTGTCTTTGCAGTGTATGCTGATGGTAGCATTTGTTTAGATATCCTTCAGAATAGATGGAGTCCAACGTATGATGTGTCTTCTATCTTAACATCAATTCAGGTAAGCATGCGTTAGAATGCATCTTAATTTTTCAAAATTCTCTGGGATATATTTGACTTTTTTAGGATCAATTTAAAGACCAAGTGAACAAATTAACCTTGCCAGCACTAACCAGTGATCGAGCTTGTACAAAATCCTTAGGATTCCATACAACTAATCTGCTTTTTTATTAAAGACTACATTGGATCAAATCCAAGGTCATTTTCCTGATAAAACTAAAGTATAAAGTGTTTTCACAGATGAAGTGGTTTTGTCCGCCTTGCAGTGCAAGGGAATTTTCATTCCCCAACCAAAGATCAAACCGGGCTTCCCTGCAGTGGAAGTGCAGAGTCATAAACACTGGGCAACCAAGGAATTATAGGTCAGGTACTATTTGTGCCTACAAAGCATAGCCAGAGGTTTTGGAGAAGGACGAAAAAAATCTTTGTAGAGAGAGATACTTATTTAGAAAAAACAGGAACCTCAAGAAACTGCAGTGCAGAAAAGCATTATTTTGCCCCATCCAAGAAGTTCTGTTGCAAGAAAAATAATGTAACTATTTACACTATCTGGCAGAATATTTCAGAGTTGACTTCGAATGGCATTTCAGGGGGAAGGTTTGGGGTGAGTAAGTTTTAGTTAGGTGGATTTGAGAGGAGCAGAAGTAATATTTTGGTTGATGGTGTTTAAGTTTTGAGTCATAAAAATGACTCCCATGATATTAATGTATTCCCTTGCTGCTAGGTGTGTATGTTTTTTTAATTTAATTTTTTTCAGTTGAAGGATAAATAGGTTTACAGAGTTTTGTTGTTTACTGCCAAACATCAACATGAGTCAACCATACGTTCCCTCTCTCTTGAACTTTCCTGTTTTGTTGATTAAAGGAAATAAGATAACTACCCAACCTACTGTCAGGAATTTGCAAACTTACCACAGTAATAGAGTTTAACTTTGGAAAATGTTAGTTGCTGAGCTATTTTATAGATACTGTATATTAACCAGATCAATTTGTTTAGGGCTTCCCTAATGGTCCAGTGAGTAAAGAGTCCACCTTGCAGTGCAGGGGGCACCAGTTCAATCCCTGGCCCGGGAAGATCCCATGTGCCGCGGAGCAGCTGGACTGGTGTGTCTGTTTATGAGCCAGAGCTCTGGAGCGCATGCGCCCAGAGCTGGAGCTCTGAAAGGAGAGAGGCCACTGCAATGGGAAGCCCAAAGAAGCCAAAGAATAAAGATGGATGAAAATAAAGAAAGAAACAGTAAAAGAGACCAAAATTAAAAAAAAAAAAACTTGTTTTATTTCCTGTTTAATACCTCAGAGTGTGCTGAAGAATATTGTTCTTTTCCAGTTTCTTTGCAATTAGAGGTCTTAAGGCAATTGAGAGCTATCTGTTCTGATAAGTTTTGTAGCAGTAGGAAACTTCTTAACTATTTATCAAACTATTTCTGAAAAGTGTTTAGATCTGAAAATATGAGACATTAATTTTTCATTAAATAATTCTATTTTCTGTAACTTCTGTGCTCTATAGCCAACCCATGCTAATATAAAAAATAACTCTATGAATGTGTTTTTTCTTCTTTCATTCCTTCTAGTCTCTGCTGGATGAACCGAATCCAAATAGTCCAGCCAATAGTCAGGCAGCACAGCTTTATCAGGAAAACAAACGAGAATACGGTTATGAATGTGTTTTTCTATATTCCTTACTAGAACTGGCATTTAGCCCCATCCAAGAAGTTCTGTTGCAAGAAAAATAATGTAACTATTTACACTATCTGGCAGAATATTTCAGAGTTGACTTCGAATGGCATTTCAGGGGGAAGGTTTGGGGTGAGTAAGTTTTAGTTAGGTGGATTTGAGAGGAGCAGAAGTAATATTTTGGTTGATGGTGTTTAAGTTTTGAGTCATAAAAATGACTCCCATGATATTAATGTATTCCCTTGCTGCTAGGTGTGTATGTTTTTTTAATTTAATTTTTTTCAGTTGAAGGATAAATAGGTTTACAGAGTTTTGTTGTTTACTGCCAAACATCAACATGAGTCAACCATACGTTCCCTCTCTCTTGAACTTTCCTGTTTTGTTGATTAAAGGAAATAAGATAACTACCCAACCTACTGTCAGGAATTTGCAAACTTACCACAGTAATAGAGTTTAACTTTGGAAAATGTTAGTTGCTGAGCTATTTTATAGATACTGTATATTAACCAGATCAATTTGTTTAGGGCTTCCCTAATGGTCCAGTGAGTAAAGAGTCCACCTTGCAGTGCAGGGGGCACCAGTTCAATCCCTGGCCCGGGAAGATCCCATGTGCCGCGGAGCAGCTGGACTGGTGTGTCTGTTTATGAGCCAGAGCTCTGGAGCGCATGCGCCCAGAGCTGGAGCTCTGAAAGGAGAGAGGCCACTGCAATGGGAAGCCCAAAGAAGCCAAAGAATAAAGATGGATGAAAATAAAGAAAGAAACAGTAAAAGAGACCAAAATTAAAAAAAAAAAAACTTGTTTTATTTCCTGTTTAATACCTCAGAGTGTGCTGAAGAATATTGTTCTTTTCCAGTTTCTTTGCAATTAGAGGTCTTAAGGCAATTGAGAGCTATCTGTTCTGATAAGTTTTGTAGCAGTAGGAAACTTCTTAACTATTTATCAAACTATTTCTGAAAAGTGTTTAGATCTGAAAATATGAGACATTAATTTTTCATTAAATAATTCTATTTTCTGTAACTTCTGTGCTCTATAGCCAACCCATGCTAATATAAAAAATAACTCTATGAATGTGTTTTTTCTTCTTTCATTCCTTCTAGTCTCTGCTGGATGAACCGAATCCAAATAGTCCAGCCAATAGTCAGGCAGCACAGCTTTATCAGGAAAACAAACGAGAATACGAGAAAAGAGTTTCGGCCATTGTTGAACAAAGCTGGAATGACTCATAATAGACAACTGGTCTGTTAATCTTTTTCATCATTGTTGTGTATAATTTACCTCTCAGTAGAAAGGCTAACAAATTTTAAGTGCCACAGGTTTTAAGGATTCTGCAGAAAAAAAAAGTCCTTCAGTTTAGAACCAACAAAAGCTTGTGTACCTTGATTCATGTACTTTTTATTGCATGGTGTGAACTAAGTTATTGCTTACATAAATTTGTAATATATCCTGTTTGTATTTTTTTCCAAGTGTATAATGTTGGTGTGGAGTTTTCATGACGGAATATACACATTTTGTAAATCTGTACTTTTTTCAAATATTGAATGCCTTATTTTTGAATTCTTTAGATTTTTAAATTGGAGAAAAGCACTTAAAGTTTTTTATATATGAATATTACATGTAAAGCTGTTAAAATACATAACTTCAGTGCAAGAGACTTTGTCACTTATTTCCTTACCTAAGTAGGAGGGGTTAATAAGTCTCTGGCTCTCTATCAATTGATAGTTTCATTTCCAATTTCAAAAGAATAGATTTATATTTTATCACGAAATTCAAATTTGATTCTAAACATCAATTATAGTCTCAAACTTTATTTTGAATGTACCTTTATTACTTTCAGTTGAGTGATTATAACTGGTTTGATTCTGTCCCGCTCTGTATTTAGGCCACTTGTTACTGTTTCTTCATGCACTACTTACTGTTAAACTGTGCCCTTTTATGATTTCACAGTTTGCACCTCCACCACGGGGTACTGGCCCCTCTACCTTGAGCAGAGAGCTGATGCAACTTACTTTGCTGCTTGCTAGCACTTTAAAAGATGTCTGATAACGAAGAAAGTAGAACCATCAACATTTTGCAAAAATCCATGCCCCATGATTAACAATAAATAAGAGTCTGTTGCATTGGTTTGAACAAGGCAGATATTTGGAAGGAATCTTAGTGTAATTTAAATATTTGAAAACTGCCTTTTAATGCAATTGCCTTCTGTTTATTCTGGAAAAATGTTTTAAAACCAGGGCCTGCTGAGTTACTTTCTCTTGTGGAGATTTTTTTAATCTCCTCTAGTTGTATAAAAGTTGTACTGCATTTTAGTTTACTGGATAAACCTCTAAAACACAGTATTGTAGAAAGCTTATTCAGAGCTATCCTATGCCTTCAAATAGTATAGAAAATGAAAAATATACAAGTAAATTCTGTTGAACCACCTGTGTAGTCTTTCTAGTAGTTAAAACAGTTATTTCATTAACTGCAAAAGTTTCCTGCACATTCATACTAGCTTAGTTAGTGAACAGCTTCTTTTCTGTTGGATGATGGCTTTTCCTTTCTCTTGAAAGACTGTAGTAGGGCAGTGTGGATAGCTTTTACTAAGCAGGTGTAGGAGAGAGACGTGCTGATGTTTCCCTTTAAAAGGTAATACCTGGGAAATTTGGAGATCTTAGGGAATTTGCGATACAGTTGAGAGTTCACTCACTGGAATTATGTCCCCCCACCCCCCAAAGATGACTTGAAGGTACTTTTTGGTCATATCAAATGTGTGTTACTGGGGGCTTCCTGGTGGTCCAGTGAGTAGGGACACTGCCTTGCAATGTAAGGGGCTCCAGTTCGATCCCTGGCCTGGGAAGATCCCGTGTGCCGTGGAGCGGCTGGACCGATGTGTCCAACTACTGCAGAGCTCTGGAGTGCATGTGCCCAGAGCTGGTGCTCTGCAGCGAGGGAGGCCACACAAAGGATGCCAAAGAACAAAGATGGATGAAAATGAATAAATGAAAGACCAATAGAAGTGGCCGGAAAAAAAGATTAAAAAAATGTGTTACTTTTACATTCAGCTTTGAAAGAAAGTATACTGTCTTTAGACATTTACTCCAGTGACTAATTCTTAAAATGATGCTTAATGTCTAGAACCATCAACATTTTGCAAAAATCCATTTGCTGCTTGCTAGCACTTTAAAAGATGTCTGATAACGAAGAAAGTAGAACCATCAACATTTTGCAAAAATCCATGCCCCATGATTAACAATAAATAAGAGTCTGTTGCATTGGTTTGAACAAGGCAGATATTTGGAAGGAATCTTAGTGTAATTTAAATATTTGAAAACTGCCTTTTAATGCAATTGCCTTCTGTTTATTCTGGAAAAATGTTTTAAAACCAGGGCCTGCTGAGTTACTTTCTCTTGTGGAGATTTTTTTAATCTCCTCTAGTTGTATAAAAGTTGTACTGCATTTTAGTTTACTGGATAAACCTCTAAAACACAGTATTGTAGAAAGCTTATTCAGAGCTATCCTATGCCTTCAAATAGTATAGAAAATGAAAAATATACAAGTAAATTCTGTTGAACCACCTGTGTAGTCTTTCTAGTAGTTAAAACAGTTATTTCATTAACTGCAAAAGTTTCCTGCACATTCATACTAGCTTAGTTAGTGAACAGCTTCTTTTCTGTTGGATGATGGCTTTTCCTTTCTCTTGAAAGACTGTAGTAGGGCAGTGTGGATAGCTTTTACTAAGCAGGTGTAGGAGAGAGACGTGCTGATGTTTCCCTTTAAAAGGTAATACCTGGGAAATTTGGAGATCTTAGGGAATTTGCGATACAGTTGAGAGTTCACTCACTGGAATTATGTCCCCCCACCCCCCAAAGATGACTTGAAGGTACTTTTTGGTCATATCAAATGTGTGTTACTGGGGGCTTCCCTGGTGGTCCAGTGAGTAGGGACACTGCCTTGCAATGTAAGGGGCTCCAGTTCGATCCCTGGCCTGGGAAGATCCCGTGTGCCGTGGAGCGGCTGGACCGATGTGTCCAACTACTGCAGAGCTCTGGAGTGCATGTGCCCAGAGCTGGTGCTCTGCAGCGAGGGAGGCCACACAAAGGATGCCAAAGAACAAAGATGGATGAAAATGAATAAATGAAAGACCAATAGAAGTGGCCGGAAAAAAAGATTAAAAAAATGTGTTACTTTTACATTCAGCTTTGAAAGAAAGTATACTGTCTTTAGACATTTACTCCAGTGACTAATTCTTAAATATGCAATAGCTATGATAGTCTCCCCTTGTAATTTTATAAATGCTATTTGAATACTGCTTCAAAATCTATTTTTATCCTTAACCTGTTTTCTTTTCCCTATTTCATTCTGTACTTCCAGTGCACGGGGTGCAGGTTTGATCCCTGGTCAGGTCACTAAGATCCTACATGGTATTGAAGCACAACCAAAAAGTTAAAAGAAAAAAACTTTTTTTCAAGTATTGGTAGATAGTTATAAGGAAATATATCTTTCTTTGCAAGGAGCTAATGAGCTCTAATTGCTAAATTCAACATGTGTAAAACTCATACCTTGTCTCCATTTGTATTAGAAAAAATTCTTAGGAATGTTCTATCTCTCAGTTACTCAGTGTTTTTTTTCTTCAGCTTTGGAACAGAGTCCTTATTTGGTTGAATACCAGATACTTCATTTTACAAGTCGTGTCGTACAAAGACCGTTTACTTGAAAATTTACTACATAAACTTTATAAATGTATGGTATGACAAGAGGCTAGAACTAATTTATTGATTTGGGTACAAAGTTGGATTTCATATTAACATTTAAGTGAATTTGTGACGTCCAATTCTTCTGTAACAATACTTCTAACATACTACACTTTTTGCAAGGCACCATTCTAAGCACTTTAGTTTGATCACATTTCAAACTCCGTAATCTTATGAGGTGGGTACTATTTTATTACAGTGAGAAAACTAGGTACAGATTAAGTGACTGGTTGGTAGCCCAACCAACCAGTATGTAAGAGACCTAGGATTTGAACCCAATCAGCCTGGTCTTTTAGCCAGTAATTGTACTGTCCCTTAAGAAATACTAAGGAATTGGGTTTAGTTTTAAAAATTCTACTGAATTTAAATATTCATCCCAACTTGTGAAATTCATAAGCTGATTTAGAGTTTTGTATAGACCTATGTCTGTCCAATGAAGAGGTTTTCAGAAGTTCCCCCCCTTTTTTTTTTTTTTAATATAAACAAGTCTGGATATAGGAACACCATCTGATCTCTTAGAAAGCAGACTTAAGACCAATTGACTGTCTCAACTTACAGATCAGATTTTTCCTCCTTTGTAGAAATATCCTTGAGTCTGTACAGATACAGCTGCACACACACTCCAAACTTTAAAAATTCCATGAATATGAATAACTTCTGGAACTGCTCTAAAAATTCTTCCTCCTGTAGGTGGAAGGTAGTGGAGAAGAAAGCTATTGAAGCTGGCTTATTTAGTAACAGTCCGTTGAGTGCCCAGTAAACAAGGTACCTGTCTTCCTCATTTAGTACTCTTTTTAAAAAGAAGCCTGGGGCTCAAAGCACAATTTAGAGCTGCATGAGGTATTTTGACCTCTCATTTTTCCCAGTTTTAAAAGAAAATTTCTAGGCTTTGGACATTTCCTGCCCCCTGCATTCAGCAGTGCAAAAGTCAGTCCCAGAGCAGTTTAGTATGCGGGCATTATGTATGTAAATAGGAAAGTCAATAGGTGGAAAGCTGCTGAAGGAGACTGTCCGTAGCGCAGGAGCCTTGGGCAAAGATGGGAGCCCTGTCACTTAAGTTCTTACCTAGTTACAGGAAAACTTGTCTGATAAGGGAAACTTTAGTTACATTATTCCAGTATATGATACAGAGCACGAAGATACATTAGAAAGAAAATTTTGTTTGAAAGAACTGACTTTTCTCTATCCTTTGAAAAAATACACAGTTAAACATTGTTCTTTCAATAATTTCTCCCCACCATGAATACAGCTTTTTTATTATTTTTTTTAAATTTTGGCCTCTTTTATTGTGTTTTTGGTTTGTTTTTTTTTAATTTTTCATCCACCTTTATTCTTTGACCTGTATAGGCCTCCCACTGCAGCGGCCTTTCGTTGCAGAACACCGGCTCTGAGCACATGAACTCCAGAGTGCTGGCTCAAAATTGGACACTGTGATCCAGCCGCTGCATGGCACGTAGGATCTTCTCGGGCCAGGGATCGAACTGGTGCCCCTTGCACTGCAAGGCAGACTCTACACACTGAACCATCAGGGAAGCCCTGATAACAGCTTTTTAAAACAATTCCGTCAATTATGTCCTGAGGTTTTTCAGGTTTCCTGTTCATAGCATGGACTGGAGCTTTTAGTTGGGCCCAAAAGATGAATGAGATGCACCATTTGCAAATCTCTCTTAGCTCAGCAACATTAGCTTCTTGCTGGTTGAAATCAAGAGCCCTGTAAGAAAAGGCTCCAGGCTTCCTCTCTGGACTCAGTCTTGGGTTAGAAGCCTGTGTGGACAGTTAGGAACTCTGCCACTGACGCTTGGCTGAAGCTGGGCCACAAGATGCTTGTTTACTAGTGACTTCTGGAACCATGTGTTTGGAAAGACTCTAAATATAGCGTGTACTCTGCTGAGTAAAAGCAAATAACCTTTTAGCTAGAGAGGTCTTTATATGGTGATGGTCTTGGTTTTGCTAACAAGTGTGATGCTTCTGTAGTCTTGAGGGGGGATATTTTAACTGATTTAAAGTCTTACCTGGAAGACTGGGATCTTTCATGTGCCACTGGGTTAGGAACTTGTCTACCGGAGACCAGAGCCTCTCTGAAAGGATCTGCTCATCAACCTCATCTGCTTAGTTGTCTTTCTTCCTGGAATGCAGGAGAGCTTCTGTGCTATGATGAATGCTGCCAAAGTGCACGCTTAAGGCAGGCCGACCTCTGCTGCTGCTTCCTCTCTGAAGCCGTCTTGCTCTTTCCCCCTGACAAAGAAGGTCTTATGCCAAGACTACTGCAGCCCACCAGCTGAATCGGACTGGTGGCACTCGAACAGAAGAATGTCAATACAGAGAGGTTTGCCACCCTTTGGCTAGCCTCTGTATAAAGTCATTCTACAGAACTGAGTTGAGAGACGGTATGTTTTTGTGCTAATACAAAGACGAGAGGAAGCTTCTTGTTCTGATAACCATCCTGGGCAGAGAATAGCAAAGAATCCAGAGACTTCAGCCTGTATCATCAGCTTTGGCTCAAAGCTTAGAATATGGCCGCCAAAGAAAATCTAAATTAGTGATTGCTGTATTGTAGTCACTGTACCCTTGTGAACACACAAGGCTGTGGTTTCGGGTGGAGATTGGAATGTCAGCTCAAAAGATGCCTTTAGAATGAAAGACAGTCCCAGGGGTAGATACGAGAAACCTCTTGCAGGCCAAAAAGATCAGCAAGGGCAGTCTGGAGCCTGCTAGTGAGTTGATGATACTATCTGTTAGGAAGAACATGCCTTCCTAGCTTGTATTAGCCCTTAAATACTGATTCTTTGACAGGGGCTGGGCATTGTAGACAGGGGAGCTTGAGGATAAACCACAATCACCCTGGCACCCTCTCAAGACTTAAGTTTGAGGTATCAGACTATAAAAGCAACTACGTAAGTAGCAGAGACTGGAGCTCGGCACTGAGAGTGGCTTTCCAGATAACCTCTGGCAGTACATGCACAGGCCTGGGTGGGAAGCCAGCAGGACAGCAGTGGGGCTTCAGGGTCCATGCTCAATCGTCTGGGGACCTTTTTTTTCTTTTTAATAATTATTATTTTACAGAGTTTTGTTGTTTACATATGATATGTATAATTCCAGATTAGCTGGGAACCTTTTTAATTAGCAGCTTTCTCGGGGGAGGGGGTGTTTGTTATAAAAGTAAAACATCGTCATAAAAAAATAATTTGGTAAGCACAAACAAAGGTAGAAGGAAGTATGAATCATTCTCACCACCTGAGAAACTAAAAACAGCTGGTTGAAGGGAAGTGAGGACTGTAGGTGCTGGTCCAAGACCAACTGTTTCCAGTCGTCTTGAGGCCCAAAATTCACACCCAAGAGTGATAAGGAATCTCAGTCTGAGGCTCCAGGCAGCTAGAGCAGAGGCCACAGTCATGGAGAAAGGAGCCAGTCTACAGCCTTCGCAAGCCCCCTCCTACCCAGAATAGCCCAGTATTCAGGGTGTGCTGTATTTGTTCAGTGCCGGCTGCCATTCTGTTGACATGTCTGCCAACAGGCTGGCACCTAATAGGTGCCTGGTCGCATGTTACGTCCACCCTTGTGCAGCTTTGGGGATGGAGCCTGGCCTAGAAGGGTGATTATGGGTGTTCATTTTTATCCTATGTAAGCTTTAGTTGAAATATTTCATATCTTCCCAGCATGGCCTAGGAGGAAAGTAGGGTAGAAATGAAGCAGTGGGAGCTCACTAAGTGCCAGGTGCTTTTATAGTTTTTCTACAGAAAATTTCCTCCAGTAAAAAAGAAAGATTAAAGTAGGACTCCTCCCCATGCTGCAGGTCCCTACACTGAGGCACTCGAGCATGACTACCAGTCGACAACTAATAGAGATAATGAAGATGTCAAAGGGAAAGAACACAGTCCTTAGCAGGAGGAGATTTTGGTAATATTCACAGCAGAGCAAGGGCTTTCATTACTAGTCCTGTGCAGTTCAAGGTTGACCTTACTGTTATTTGCCCCTTCACTAAACCACAGGTGGACCAAGACCTGTCTCAGACTCCTAACAGCATCTTTCTCCCAGGGAAATGGGTCGAAAGGCCATATTCAAGGATATGTTTTGGTTCACTGGCCTACTACTAGGCTGAGAAAGAAGGATGGGACTTGGGCAGTGACTGCCTGGGTTATGTTCTAAAGTGGCATCCTTGTCTGAGAGCAGCTTGTCAAAGGAAAAAAGTTCCGGTTCACATCCCCAGGTCTAGAACAGGTAAGAATTAGCTCCATCTGACGGGAGCTTAGTGTATTGTCTCAACTTTCAGTCTCGCTTTGACTTGCAAGGAAAATCTTGATGTGATGCAGTCTTGTTACCCCATCTCTTCAGCTGGAATTCATATCTACCAGCAAGGCTTCAAGCCCACCTCCATCTCGGATAGGAGCAGACGCAAAGGACTCTGCCTCTACGGCTGGCAGTGAAAAACCTTCCATGCCCAATGGGAAAGGCAGTCAGTACTCCTACGCCTTCCTCTGGAGTCTACCTTGGAAGGGGCACAGTAAACTTTGGGAAAGAAATAGAACTTGCTTGACTTGCTTTTCATCTAAATAAATAGATCCTCATTTATTTATTTTAATGAAAAACAAGCCAGGTGAGGTTCTGTTTCTTTAGGGAGTGTGAGTGTATGTGTGGGTATAGTATCCATGAGGGCAGGTAGGTCTTTTTTTTTTTTCTTTTTTTTTAATAGCATGCACTTATTCATTTGGAGGAAGCAATTTCCATATGATCACAAATCTAAAATTCTTTCCTCTTAAGGATTACGTTCATTCTTATTCCTACAGAACTGAAAGGTGTCCCTAAAGTAGTCAGGAATTGAAAGACAGACAGACCCCAGAGGCTGACAGTCTCCTTCCAGACTCTTCCAGATAAAGAGTCAGAAGCAGAGACTTTAGAGCTGGACAGCTAGGAAGCACCAAGGTCCCTGGTGATTACAGTAGTATGTCTCATGTTAGGTAGAGGAAAGTGTATTTCACTGCCCTTCACTACAGGTAACAGCACAAGGCTGGGCAGTGGCCTTTATGTGCTTCCTCCCAGGACCCACAGAAGGGAATCCTTTCCTATGCAGTGGTTGAAAGGGATTGATCAGGTGGGCCACAGACTCTGAGGAATGTTTCAAAACAATTTTCTGGGTAACATGAAAGGGTATCACCATTAACTGAGCACCCTAAACTGTACTGTTAGGTGACCCAAACACAGTTCTGAATCACACAGGGTCCATTTACACAAAGTGTTATCAATAAATGACCTACAGAATTCACGATATGCAGTTAGTTGAATCTGTGGGTTCATCCATCGACTGTTACTTGCTTCTCAAAAGGTCTTGAGACTTATGTCTTTAACAGGTGAGGTCCTCTCTTAGACATTACTTGAAGTAATATCTACCATGTCCTTTCGTATAATCTCACTTGATCCTCACTCCATCATGGGCAGGACTATATGTATGAGGAGACCAGTAGCTTGCAGCTTCTGTCTTAAGTGTGAGCTGCTATTTTAAATCTAAGAGTGGGCCATTTTAGTTACACTACAAGGAGTACTGCAATGCAGAATTTTAGATTTCTTTGCCACTTTCTATTCCAAGTAAAGGATAAAATTCTAAGATACTGATTAATTTTATAGAGCAGAAAGCCATGGAGGTTGTAAAGTTACGAGGAAAAACTGGGAGCTTATCCTAGGAAGAGTAATGGGATCCTGAAACAGAAAAAGCATATTAAATGAAAACTAAGTAAGTCTCAATGAAGTGTGGCCATTAGTTAACGGTGTAGCAATGATGGTTCGTTAAATGATAACCAATGTACCATACTGATGTACCATGCTAGTGTTATGGGAACTCTGAACTATCTTTACAGACTTCCTGTAAATTGTTACAAAATAAAAGCTTATTTTTTAAAAAAAGAAAGTCAGCTTAAGCTGAGGAAATGAGAGAAAATCCCCTAGAAAATGGCATCAGAAATTTTGATTTAATTGGAGAAGTCTTCAAAAATAAACTGAATTTGCAGTAGAATGCTTCTGACAGACTGTTGAGTACTTATTGGGTATTATATGTTCACGGAGCACCGTGCTTGGCCCTCTAACATTCCTTGCCTTTGGTCTTTGTGGCAGCGATTTCTGTGATTTTCATTTTCCAGAAGAGGCCACAGGAGAGACGTGACTTGTCAGAGGTCCTGAGGTCTTCACTGCACCCCTAGTGGTCACTACAGATGAGAGCTAGAATGGCAGTGGTTGAAAGGGATTGATCAGGTGGGCCACAGACTCTGAGGAATGTTTCAAAACAATTTTCTGGGTAACATGAAAGGGTATCACCATTAACTGAGCACCCTAAACTGTACTGTTAGGTGACCCAAACACAGTTCTGAATCACACAGGGTCCATTTACACAAAGTGTTATCAATAAATGACCTACAGAATTCACGATATGCAGTTAGTTGAATCTGTGGGTTCATCCATCGACTGTTACTTGCTTCTCAAAAGGTCTTGAGACTTATGTCTTTAACAGGTGAGGTCCTCTCTTAGACATTACTTGAAGTAATATCTACCATGTCCTTTCGTATAATCTCACTTGATCCTCACTCCATCATGGGCAGGACTATATGTATGAGGAGACCAGTAGCTTGCAGCTTCTGTCTTAAGTGTGAGCTGCTATTTTAAATCTAAGAGTGGGCCATTTTAGTTACACTACAAGGAGTACTGCAATGCAGAATTTTAGATTTCTTTGCCACTTTCTATTCCAAGTAAAGGATAAAATTCTAAGATACTGATTAATTTTATAGAGCAGAAAGCCATGGAGGTTGTAAAGTTACGAGGAAAAACTGGGAGCTTATCCTAGGAAGAGTAATGGGATCCTGAAACAGAAAAAGCATATTAAATGAAAACTAAGTAAGTCTCAATGAAGTGTGGCCATTAGTTAACGGTGTAGCAATGATGGTTCGTTAAATGATAACCAATGTACCATACTGATGTACCATGCTAGTGTTATGGGAACTCTGAACTATCTTTACAGACTTCCTGTAAATTGTTACAAAATAAAAGCTTATTTTTTAAAAAAAGAAAGTCAGCTTAAGCTGAGGAAATGAGAGAAAATCCCCTAGAAAATGGCATCAGAAATTTTGATTTAATTGGAGAAGTCTTCAAAAATAAACTGAATTTGCAGTAGAATGCTTCTGACAGACTGTTGAGTACTTATTGGGTATTATATGTTCACGGAGCACCGTGCTTGGCCCTCTAACATTCCTTGCCTTTGGTCTTTGTGGCAGCGATTTCTGTGATTTTCATTTTCCAGAAGAGGCCACAGGAGAGACGTGACTTGTCAGAGGTCCTGAGGTCTTCACTCGGCACCCCCTAGTGGTCACTACAGATGAGAGCTAGAAGCTGCAGAGATGTGTGCTGCTTTGGCCCTAGCCTTGAGCTGTGGGTGCGTATCTTCCACTCCTCTGCTCCACATGGCTTGCCTCTCGAGCACTTCAGCATCCTGAGTTTACCAGCAGATGAAGCTCAGGCAGGTCCACTCTCTCCAGTACCCAGCAGTGGGATAAGTAGATCCTGCCATGCCTGACTGTTACACTGCTGCCTCCATGTGAAGTCCCTCTCGGTATTTATGCCTAGAGATAAATATTTAAGAGCTGGATACTAAATAAGAAAGAGGAACAGAGAAGGGAATAAGAAGCATACATCGACTGAAAGGGAGAAATTAATAAAACGAGAATTTCAGAGCAAATCAGCACTGCACTAAAAACGTTACTTCCTGGGATTTCATACAAGCCAGTTCCTCAAGTCCAGAAAACCCAAACCTCAGGCTCCCTCCAGAAAAAAAAAGCAGACGGGCTTTTACTCAGCAGCTTGGAAGGCCTTAGAGAGACCATGCTGTGGAATCTTGTGTCATTGAGCTTTAAAACAGGCTTTATAAAGGATGAAATGTTTGTGGCAACAGGGTATATGGATGGTGTAAATTTCGGGTATAAATAAGGGGTATGGTTTGCCTCAGCAGGGAAAAAAGACCATAAAGCAGAATCACATTTAAAGGTACATTGTTGAAAAATTCAAAGTGTAAAATTCATTACCTGCCATTATTACATCAACATTCAAAAAAATAGGCATTTTTTAACATTCTGACCAACAAAAATAAAAAAGAGGGCATGATTTATAAATACATAAATATCCATACATACCTTTACAATGATAGCTACTAGAAAAATGAGAACTTTTAAAATGCCAATCTAGACCAGATTCCCTCATTCTAGCTGCCTCTTTCCTACACGCTGTTGATGTCAAGAGTCTTGAGAGCCGCTGTGGTCAGTGTCCTTCATCCAAGTCTCCTTTCCAAGCCTGGAACTAAGGATGAAGTGCGATGAATCTTCTGCCTTAGATTTGATGCTAGGAAAAAAAAAAGTAGCCATGTAGTCTAATGAATCAAATTTATCAATAAAAGTATAGCAGTGAAGGCTTCCCTGGTGGTCCAGTGGGTAAGGACATCGCCTTGCAGTGCAAGAGGCACCAGTTCGATCCCTGGCTTGAGAAGATTCTACGTGCCATGGAGCAGCTGGACAAATGTGTTCAAATTACCAAGCTGGAGCTCTGGAGCGCATGCGCCCAGAGCCAGTGCTCTGCGACAACAGAGGCCACTGCGATGGGAGGCCCACATGGGCCAAAGAACAAAGATGGATGAAAATAGATAAATGAAAGACCAATAGAAGTGGCCCGCACACTCCCCCTCCCTCCCCAACCCGTCCCCCACAATATAGCAGTTATGTAGTATTTATATGCAGAAACATATTAAAGATTTTACTATATACAGAAAACTGAACAATACACTGATCATATGAACCATTTGGAAACCACAGTCTAAATTTTTTGTCTTGTCACCTGTGGTCTGTGAATGTTCACAATTTACAGTGATAACAGAGTACTTAAAAAAACCACTTTTTCCATGGCATACTCTGCAATGAAAGCTTCTAGAAACATAATCAAACAAACCCTTTATTATTCTAAATTAAAATCTATTGAATCCAGGTAGTAATTCACAACATTTCACATTAAGTCAGGATATTTAGGAGATGTGAAGGTTCTGTGTCTGGGTTCACACTGTTAGAAACTGTAAATGCATGTGAAATAGTGGTGAACTGAAGCAGATACATTCTTCCTGGGTACTCTCTAGCACCTCTAGTAAATTTAAACTTGGCTTTAGACAACTTTTAAACAGGGTGTGAAGAAATCATTTTGGCTGTCACCTTCTATTTTAATGGATTTCCTTAACATTTAGCAGCACAAGTGAGTCAATCTAAGAGTCTTTTTAGTAATCAGAGTTTTCAAGGTATGATCTATTTCCTAGCTTAAGCCTGTCATACCAGTCTTTGAGAAGTGAAGAAGCAAAATTCCTCAGCAAAAACCAAAATACAAAAAGTCTTTCTCCTTTGAGCAGAATGCAGTATCACCTCTAAAGAAACCATCTTTAGTCCAAAGGAGAGAGAATCCCCTAAAGCCATCTCCCAAATCTCCAACAAGAGAAGGCTACAGCAGAAGCGGAGCTGCTCCGGCTTTGGCTGCTGCAAGTATGGTCTTTTTGGCACTTAGTGTTGGTAGGTGGTTCACTCATCCTGGGCACCAGGCAACAGACTGGCCTTGGAGGGTCAGACCTCTGTCTGACTGCTTCTATTTCTGTGGATAAAGGGAAAAGGAAAGGTAGCTCCACGGAGAATGTATCTTAGGATACAAGACAAAGCCTGATTTAACTAATCTCAGCTGGACAAATGTGTTCAAATTACCAAGCTGGAGCTCTGGAGCGCATGCGCCCAGAGCCAGTGCTCTGCGACAACAGAGGCCACTGCGATGGGAGGCCCACATGGGCCAAAGAACAAAGATGGATGAAAATAGATAAATGAAAGACCAATAGAAGTGGCCCGCACACTCCCCCTCCCTCCCCAACCCGTCCCCCACAATATAGCAGTTATGTAGTATTTATATGCAGAAACATATTAAAGATTTTACTATATACAGAAAACTGAACAATACACTGATCATATGAACCATTTGGAAACCACAGTCTAAATTTTTTGTCTTGTCACCTGTGGTCTGTGAATGTTCACAATTTACAGTGATAACAGAGTACTTAAAAAAACCACTTTTTCCATGGCATACTCTGCAATGAAAGCTTCTAGAAACATAATCAAACAAACCCTTTATTATTCTAAATTAAAATCTATTGAATCCAGGTAGTAATTCACAACATTTCACATTAAGTCAGGATATTTAGGAGATGTGAAGGTTCTGTGTCTGGGTTCACACTGTTAGAAACTGTAAATGCATGTGAAATAGTGGTGAACTGAAGCAGATACATTCTTCCTGGGTACTCTCTAGCACCTCTAGTAAATTTAAACTTGGCTTTAGACAACTTTTAAACAGGGTGTGAAGAAATCATTTTGGCTGTCACCTTCTATTTTAATGGATTTCCTTAACATTTAGCAGCACAAGTGAGTCAATCTAAGAGTTTTTTTAGTAATCAGAGTTTTCAAGGTATGATCTATTTCCTAGCTTAAGCCTGTCATACCAGTCTTTGAGAAGTGAAGAAGCAAAATTCCTCAGCAAAAACCAAAATACAAAAAGTCTTTCTCCTTTGAGCAGAATGCAGTATCACCTCTAAAGAAACCATCTTTAGTCCAAAGGAGAGAGAATCCCCTAAAGCCATCTCCCAAATCTCCAACAAGAGAAGGCTACAGCAGAAGCGGAGCTGCTCCGGCTTTGGCTGCTGCAAGTATGGTCTTTTTGGCACTTAGTGTTGGTAGGTGGTTCACTCATCCTGGGCACCAGGCAACAGACTGGCCTTGGAGGGTCAGACCTCTGTCTGACTGCTTCTATTTCTGTGGATAAAGGGAAAAGGAAAGGTAGCTCCACGGAGAATGTATCTTAGGATACAAGACAAAGCCTGATTTAACTAATCTGACAGGCTGATAAAAAACCTTTAAATACCCATAGATAACTTGCCACCTTATTAGAATCCATCTCCTTCCACCAGTGGAGTGGCTGCGCCATTACACTAGAGCTTGCAAAGACTGGATATAATGCACAAGAAAAGAACCTCTCTGAAAGGCAGGCACACGTTTCTAACTTCTTTTTTTTTTTTTTTTTTAAAGATTTATTTATTTATTTTGGGCGGGGGTCGGGATGGGGAGGGAGAGGAGCGGGCGGGCCACTTCTATTGGTCTTTCATTTCTCTATTTTCATTTGTCTTCGTTCTTTGGCTCCTGTGGGCCTCCCATCGCGGTGGCCTCTGTTGTCACAGAGCTCCGGCTAGGTAATTGGACACATCGGTCCAGCCGCTCCGTGGCACGTGGGATCTTCCCAGGCCAGGGATCGAACTGGCGCCTCCTGCACTGCAAGGCGGTGTCCTTACCCACTGGACCACCAGGGGAAGCCCTTTTTTTTTTTTTTTAAAGATTTATTTATTTATTTATTTTTGGGTGGGGGTCGGGTTGGGGAGGGAGGGGAGCAGGCAGGCCACTTCTATTGGTCTTTCGTTTCTCTCTGTTCATCCGTCTTTGTTCTTTGGCTCCTGTGGGCCTCCCATCGCGGTGGCGTCTGTCGTTGCAGAGCGCCGGCTCTGGGCGCATGTGCTCCAGAGCTCTGGCACGGTAATTGGACACATCAGTCCAGCCGCTCTGCGGCACGTGGGATCTTCCCAGGCCAGGGCTCGAACCGGTGCCCCTTGCACTGCAAGGCGGTGTCCTTACCCACTGGACCACGAGGGGAAGCCCTCTAACTTCTCTTTGACGAATTATATTTAGTCACTTTCCATACTGCCATTTTCCCTCTTGTATAAAAATGTTCTTAAGGGGCTTCCCTGGTGGTCCAGTCGGTGAATGAGTCTGCCTTGCACTGCAAGGGGCGCCCGTTTGATCCCTGGCACGGGAGGATCCCGCGTGCCGCGGAACAGCTGGACCGGTGTGTCCAATTGCGAGCCAGTGCTCTGGAGTGCATGCACCCAGAGCCAGTGCTCTGCTACAAGAGAGGCCACTGCAGTGGGAGACCCACACGGGCCAAAGAACAAAGATGGATGAAGATAAATAAATGAGAGACCAATGAAAGGCCATAAAAACACCAAACTATTTTTAGGAAAAATGGAGTTATAAAGTGGATAGATTCTTTCCTTGGCCAATAATGATAGCTTCTGAGTCAATCACTCCTCTTTCTCAAGACAATGCCTTGGAAATAGAAACTCTTACCAGTCTAACACCGCTTCTGAGTGAGCAGCTGCTCTTTCTTAATTATTGCTCATCAATGGGTAAAGCAGTCAGTCAAAAAGTTCTGCTAGAAGGTACCTTGTGAGGGTCGTTAGGTAATTGAGATTGTCTGATACATTTGTTTAACAGATACCACCTGTCAGAGACCAGTGGTCATTTCTTTTCCCAGATCCTCACTCCTCCAAAAGAGAACTGCACAGGCCTCAGTTTTACTGGCCTTACAACTGCCAAATAGCCATAAATTAATTTTTAAATATGTAAAGGACTTACGTCTCAAGTTGTCTGCATTATCCAGTCTCCGGACGCCAATGATGCCAGGAGATTCATTTCCACTTGGTAGCTAGCTTCAAAACCCAACTAAAACTACTTTTAGAGCTAAGGATCAAATCTTGATAGAACTGTAACTGACCTTTTCTTTTTTTTTTTTTTTTAAATTTATTTTTATTCTTTATTTTAAAGGTTTTACAGAGTTTTGTTGTTCACATACATGTATGTTCCCAGATCAGTCATATGCATATCCATGGTCCCTACCCACCCAGGTCCCCCCATCCCACCCCTCCAGACCTTTGCCCCAAGCCATTGTAAGCACTCCTATTCCCTTAGCACTGTGACACTAGCTATCTCTTCCACACATAACACTATAGGTTTCCTTGTGTAACTGACCTTTTCAAGTGCATGACTCAACATCAAGGGTTTTCTTTTTCTGTCTCTGGACTGGCATTGTTGCTTAATATTTGCCAACCTGTATTATCTCAGACGAGAGAGACACAAAAAAGTGCTGCGAAAGCGGGGGCTCTTTCCATTGGGCTCTCAGCATGGCTTTCAGTAGAGAAGGGGCAGCCTCAACACCACACAGTTCTGTCATGGTTAGAGGACTGGTTCTCAAGGCAGGCTTCTCTAGAAAACTCTTACCAGCTGGCAAAACCCCAACACTGATCCCAATGAAAGGCTAACAATTTAGGAAAAATGGAGTTATAAAGTGGATAGATTCTTTCCTTGGCCAATAATGATAGCTTCTGAGTCAATCACTCCTCTTTCTCAAGACAATGCCTTGGAAATAGAAACTCTTACCAGTCTAACACCGCTTCTGAGTGAGCAGCTGCTCTTTCTTAATTATTGCTCATCAATGGGTAAAGCAGTCAGTCAAAAAGTTCTGCTAGAAGGTACCTTGTGAGGGTCGTTAGGTAATTGAGATTGTCTGATACATTTGTTTAACAGATACCACCTGTCAGAGACCAGTGGTCATTTCTTTTCCCAGATCCTCACTCCTCCAAAAGAGAACTGCACAGGCCTCAGTTTTACTGGCCTTACAACTGCCAAATAGCCATAAATTAATTTTTAAATATGTAAAGGACTTACGTCTCAAGTTGTCTGCATTATCCAGTCTCCGGACGCCAATGATGCCAGGAGATTCATTTCCACTTGGTAGCTAGCTTCAAAACCCAACTAAAACTACTTTTAGAGCTAAGGATCAAATCTTGATAGAACTGTAACTGACCTTTTCTTTTTTTTTTTTTTTTAAATTTATTTTTATTCTTTATTTTAAAGGTTTTACAGAGTTTTGTTGTTCACATACATGTATGTTCCCAGATCAGTCATATGCATATCCATGGTCCCTACCCACCCAGGTCCCCCCATCCCACCCCTCCAGACCTTTGCCCCAAGCCATTGTAAGCACTCCTATTCCCTTAGCACTGTGACACTAGCTATCTCTTCCACACATAACACTATAGGTTTCCTTGTGTAACTGACCTTTTCAAGTGCATGACTCAACATCAAGGGTTTTCTTTTTCTGTCTCTGGACTGGCATTGTTGCTTAATATTTGCCAACCTGTATTATCTCAGACGAGAGAGACACAAAAAAGTGCTGCGAAAGCGGGGGCTCTTTCCATTGGGCTCTCAGCATGGCTTTCAGTAGAGAAGGGGCAGCCTCAACACCACACAGTTCTGTCATGGTTAGAGGACTGGTTCTCAAGGCAGGCTTCTCTAGAAAACTCTTACCAGCTGGCAAAACACTACACCTCCTCTGAGTACCTCACTTTTCAGGATCACCTTAGCTTCACTGTCAGTGACGTCAACAGTCTAAGATTAAACTCAGTTACTAAGAAAACCTAAGTTTCATCTGAAGGAAGTTTAAACATACACAATCCAAAAGTGCTATTGAAATACAGGCTACTACCAGGTAAGGAGGTGCCGGTGACGAGTGATGGCAGAGCTGGTCTCAAAGGTGCCGACTCGGGCTTCCCTGGTGGTCCAGTGGGTAAGGACATCGCCTTGCAGTGCAAGGGGCGCCGATTTGATCCCTGGCCTGGGAAGATCCCACGTGCCGCGGAGCGGCTGGACCAATGTGTCCAATTACCGAGCCGGAGCTCTGGAGCGCATGTGCCCAGAGCCGGTGCTCTGCGACAACAGAGGTCACTGCGATGGGAGGCCCACACGGGCCAAAGAACAAAGATGGATGAAAATGGACAAATGAAAGACCAATAGAAGTGACCCGCCTGCCTCCCACCACCCCCCACCAAAAAAAATAAATAAATAAATCTTTTAAAAAAAAAAAAGGTGCCGACTCTGCTCTGGAGGCCAACACTGTGCAATGATGGCAAAAATGAACAGGGGCTTCAAACTGAAGCAAGGACGGGGGTTCCCTACATTTTTGAGGTTCAAGACCCTTTACACTGTTGCAGACACATACACTTCTTCACTGTGATCTGTGGATAATGTTAGGGACTCACATGGGAATTAAAAATCCTCCTTGGTCTCTTCTGGAGTCTGAAACCCAAATACTATGACGTGTGCTGACCACTAATATCCCAACATGACTGGAAAGAGAAGTATAACAGAATATTTATGAGAAAGAAAGATCTTAGGGAGGGCAGAGTACCTCTTCAGAGTAAAACATCAAGGAAAGAATCAGCCACAAGCAGTCAGGCAATAAAATCAACATCAAGGGTTTTCTTTTCTGTCTCTGGACTGGCATTGTTGCTTAATATTTGCCAACCTGTATTATCTCAGACGAGAGACACAAAAAGTGCTGCGCGGGGCTCTTTCCATTGGGCTCTCAGCATGGCTTTCAGTAGAGAAGGGGCAGCCTCAACACCACACAGTTCTGTCATGGTTAGAGGACTGGTTCTCAAGGCAGGCTTCTCTAGAAAACTCTTACCAGCTGGCAAAACACTACACCTCCTCTGAGTACCTCACTTTTCAGGATCACCTTAGCTTCACTGTCAGTGACGTCAACAGTCTAAGATTAAACTCAGTTACTAAGAAAACCTAAGTTTCATCTGAAGGAAGTTTAAACATACACAATCCAAAAGTGCTATTGAAATACAGGCTACTACCAGGTAAGGAGGTGCCGGTGACGAGTGATGGCAGAGCTGGTCTCAAAGGTGCCGACTCGGGCTTCCCTGGTGGTCCAGTGGGTAAGGACATCGCCTTGCAGTGCAAGGGGCGCCGATTTGATCCCTGGCCTGGGAAGATCCCACGTGCCGCGGAGCGGCTGGACCAATGTGTCCAATTACCGAGCCGGAGCTCTGGAGCGCATGTGCCCAGAGCCGGTGCTCTGCGACAACAGAGGTCACTGCGATGGGAGGCCCACACGGGCCAAAGAACAAAGATGGATGAAAATGGACAAATGAAAGACCAATAGAAGTGACCCGCCTGCTCCCCTCCCTCCCCACCCCACCCCCACCAAAATAAATAAATAAATAAATCTTTTAAAAAAAAAAAAGGTGCCGACTCTGCTCTGGAGGCCAACACTGTGCAATGATGGCAAAAATGAACAGGGGCTTCAAACTGAAGCAAGGACGGGGGTTCCCTACATTTTTGAGGTTCAAGACCCTTTACACTGTTGCAGACACATACACTTCTTCACTGTGATCTGTGGATAATGTTAGGGACTCACATGGGAATTAAAAATCCTCCTTGGTCTCTTCTGGAGTCTGAAACCCAAATACTATGACGTGTGCTGACCACTAATATCCCAACATGACTGGAAAGAGAAGTATAACAGAATATTTATGAGAAAGAAAGATCTTAGGGAGGGCAGAGTACCTCTTCAGAGTAAAACATCAAGGAAAGAATCAGCCACAAGCAGTCAGGCAATAAAAGCTTGTCCTGTTCCCTGCCTGCCCCTTCAGCCATGGGGTGCAATCAGGTACTCAGAAATTATCTAGCTGCCCCATGCCTGGGTCCCAGGGGGCTCACCACCCGGATACTGAAGGACTTCCCAGAGGATTTTTTTTTTTTTAATATTACCTAAGAGAATTCCAAAGGTCACAAATTCCCAATTTACAACAGCTCCCTGGCAACAAACAGTAGCCCTATTTACAGCTGATTTGAAAAAGAAAATAGCCCCTTGAACACAATCTGAAACTTCTGACTCCAGGTTCAGTTAAAAAACAATACTTTTTTAGGGAAGCTACCTGAAATCAAGTTGAGTGTGCTGTTTGGGACAGAAGTAGTTCCTGGTGGCTGAGGATTTGATTAGTTCCTGACATCCACACTGAAAAGAACCTTTTTTCTATGCCCTGCTTCCCAAAACAAGACCAAACACAGGTCTAGAAACATAGACCTATGTTTCTAGATCAGAACTGAAAAAGAGGCCAGCAGCCCTCATTCTTTCGCTCTGGTCAATTCTGTAAGCATTTTCTGAGCACCTTCTCTAGTGATGCCTATACCAGGTTTTGAAATTAAAAAGACTAGTGTCTTAAGCATCATCTCTTTCCTCAAGAAGCTTACAGTCTACCCTTATAAAGGTCTAGGTAAAGTGCTAAAGAAATAAACTATGAAGGAAGCAATTAATTCCACCAGGGCAAATAAGAAAACGCCTGTCTCACAAGATTGTGAAAAGTAGTTGGTATGCCAGCCCCGTTCCCTGAGCTTCCTTCTGCCACGCTACTGTGGACCCAGCCTTCCCATTGCAGATACAAGGCTTGACAGGCAACAGTCCACTATGGAAAAATCTACAGCCTCAGACCAGACCAACCCTGGCAGGGTAGGGAACAGTTATGATGTGTGGATTACTCCTCCATCTACATTTCCATCAGCAAGTCAGGGGCCAGACAAGTCTGGTGGAGCCCTCACCCACTGGGCAAGGTGGAGTTAATGTTATCAACAAGGTCTTTTACTATGGGAAACTGTAGCACGCTAACCAGCATTTTGTTAAAAGTCAAGCAAAAGCTCAAAATAGGTTTGTAAAACATCAAGGAAAGAATCAGCCACAAGCAGTCAGGCAATAAAAGCTTGTCCTGTTCCTGCCTGCCCCTTCAGCCATGGGGTGCAATCAGGTACTCAGAAATTATCTAGCTGCCCCATGCCTGGGTCCCAGGGGGCTCACCACCCGGATACTGAAGGACTTCCCAGAGGATTTTTTTTTAATATTACCTAAGAGAATTCCAAAGGTCACAAATTCCCAATTTACAACAGCTCCCTGGCAACAAACAGTAGCCCTATTTACAGCTGATTTGAAAAAGAAAATAGCCCCTTGAACACAATCTGAAACTTCTGACTCCAGGTTCAGTTAAAAAACAATACTTTTTTAGGGAAGCTACCTGAAATCAAGTTGAGTGTGCTGTTTGGGACAGAAGTAGTTCCTGGTGGCTGAGGATTTGATTAGTTCCTGACATCCACACTGAAAAGAACCTTTTTTCTATGCCCTGCTTCCCAAAACAAGACCAAACACAGGTCTAGAAACATAGACCTATGTTTCTAGATCAGAACTGAAAAAGAGGCCAGCAGCCCTCATTCTTTCGCTCTGGTCAATTCTGTAAGCATTTTCTGAGCACCTTCTCTAGTGATGCCTATACCAGGTTTTGAAATTAAAAAGACTAGTGTCTTAAGCATCATCTCTTTCCTCAAGAAGCTTACAGTCTACCCTTATAAAGGTCTAGGTAAAGTGCTAAAGAAATAAACTATGAAGGAAGCAATTAATTCCACCAGGGCAAATAAGAAAACGCCTGTCTCACAAGATTGTGAAAAGTAGTTGGTATGCCAGCCCCGTTCCCTGAGCTTCCTTCTGCCACGCTACTGTGGACCCAGCCTTCCCATTGCAGATACAAGGCTTGACAGGCAACAGTCCACTATGGAAAAAATCTACAGC
The DNA here is from genome assembly GCA_022376925.1 of Tragulus kanchil. NCBI lineage: Eukaryota > Metazoa > Chordata > Mammalia > Artiodactyla > Tragulidae > Tragulus > Tragulus kanchil. Next base: position 44,790,239 of record JAIOJX010000029.1, on the reverse strand, counting down.
CTCAGACCAGACCAACCCTGGCAGGGTAGGGAACAGTTATGATGTGTGGATTACTCCTCCATCTACATTTCCATCAGCAAGTCAGGGGCCAGACAAGTCTGGTGGAGTCCTCACCCACTGGGTAAGTTTGAGTTAATGTTATCAACAAGGTCTTTTACTAAGTGGGAAACTGTAGCACGCTAACCAGCATTTTGTTAAAAGTCAAGCAAAAGCTCAAAATAGGATGTTCCTAAAGGAACCAAAGCTTATGTGTTATTCCACCAATACAGCAGAATCTATCTACTGAGTTGTTATCTGGTTATGTAAAGGTTTATACCAGTTAGAGAGAAATCAAATGAAAGGGCTCAGATTGTGGTAGTAAACAAGAGCATTCAGAACAGACCGCACTCTAATACATCACCATAAAGGCAGGGGCCATTAGCTCCACACCATTTCAAATGCACTTAGAAATCCTGTTTACCTTTTTCATTAATTCACTTCTGGTAGTGAACTGTGGCAGGTCTTCCACTTCAATCCCGTCAGCCATTTCCATCACCTTGTCTAAAAGGTCTTTGTTGTAACTGCACAATAAAAAGCAGAAAGATAAAAACCCTGGAAGAATTATTGTCACTGTGGGCTCAAAAGAAATTGTGGGCAGCTGGACTATAAACTTGACTCTCAGAGGAACGATTTATTACTACCAGGGCAACTAAGAGATATCTGTTCAGCATCAGGTTAGAAAATAGTTCTCATACATTTGGCTACAGAAGCACACTAAGAATGCCAACCGAGCAGGTGTTTTAAGATTTACAAAACAAACAAGACTTACAAAAATAGACACATTGCACATCTGGCAGTACATATTCATGGATATGGTAGGAGGTCCAATTTTCTTTTTTACCATGTGGAACACTGGTCTAATGAAAAATATCATTATTTGTTCATTTGTCCAGTATTCTGACAATGGCCTAATCTTGGATCCTGTTAACTAAAATTTCCTAGGGGCACCTGGAAACCACAAAGAAAAGGGAGGGATGCAGCAGGCACTGCTTCCCCAAATCCTGTTCCAGTAACTCTCAAAATCTGAAAGCAAAACCAAGTGGCTTAGGGCTGGAGAGGCCTTGTGACCTGCAGACAGCTAGCAGGAGCATAGAAACAGGACTAAGTCAACTAAGTCATTTCATTATCCTAAAAGAATTTCAGGAAATATTAAATAAAGGGATGGTGCCTCATGATCTGCCACAGGCTTCATGCAGTGGCAGAGTGCCCTATCAGGCATTGTAAAAACAGCTCCTTGAAGGCATTCGTTATTTTCATAAAAGGAAAGGCAGAGAGGCAAAGACTGCTTTTTGCTACAGGGTCCAGCAGACTAGGATGTGGGGAGAAAAAGCCAAGGGCCAGATGACATCCTGCCATACATAAATGGTAAAATTCACCAATTCAGCTACAGGCTGCACGGTCCTAGGTTTGTCTCTTTCCCTCTCTCAGCTTCTTATGCAAACCTGGGATCTCAGTTTCTGTCCCTGCATGTTTGCCATGTGGAAGAAAGCAGCTAATGAACTTAAAATGCTCTCTGCAAAAGTGATGGTTTGAAGTAATTATAGTAATAATACAAACAACAATGGCAGCTCCATCGCCTTAGCATGTATAGGGCTCTTCTAGACAGATGACAGCCTGCGGTATGTGTTTTTCACCCTTTAATACTGTAGTCATCACAATTCATCTTTCAGATGAGGAAGCTGAAGTTCAGAGGGGTTAAGTATCTTTCCAAGGATTGGCTAGGGTGGGACTCTGCCTGGGGCCTGGCTAGTACGGCTGGCCGTGGGGGGCGGGGTCAGCCTTGGGCAGAGGTCAGCCATTGGGTAGGGCTGCGGGCTGGGACAGGGTCAGTTAGTCGGCAGGGATTCGCACCTGCAACCCAGGAAGAGGTGGTTGGCCCAGACCATGGAGAGGGACAGCAGCTGGTCCAGGCGGCCGCCGCCGTCGGGTGGATCGCGATAGTCAGGCAGGTGGCGCAGGATGAATTCCATGCGGGCCTTCCATTGCTTCTCGCTCTCCGAGTAGGAGCGGAACTGCTCAGCGAAGTCAGTCGCTTGCCGCACACCCGAGACCAGCTTCTCCACGGCAGCGGCCGCACCCCTCCAGCCCACCCCCCTTCCAGTAACTCTCAAAATCTGAAAGCAAAACCAAGTGGCTTAGGGCTGGAGAGGCCTTGTGACCTGCAGACAGCTAGCAGGAGCATAGAAACAGGACTAAGTCAACTAAGTCATTTCATTATCCTAAAAGAATTTCAGGAAATATTAAATAAAGGGATGGTGCCTCATGATCTGCCACAGGCTTCATGCAGTGGCAGAGTGCCCTATCAGGCATTGTAAAAACAGCTCCTTGAAGGCATTCGTTATTTTCATAAAAGGAAAGGCAGAGAGGCAAAGACTGCTTTTTGCTACAGGGTCCAGCAGACTAGGATGTGGGGAGAAAAAGCCAAGGGCCAGATGACATCCTGCCATACATAAATGGTAAAATTCACCAATTCAGCTACAGGCTGCACGGTCCTAGGTTTGTCTCTTTCCCTCTCTCAGCTTCTTATGCAAACCTGGGATCTCAGTTTCTGTCCCTGCATGTTTGCCATGTGGAAGAAAGCAGCTAATGAACTTAAAATGCTCTCTGCAAAAGTGATGGTTTGAAGTAATTATAGTAATAATACAAACAACAATGGCAGCTCCATCGCCTTAGCATGTATAGGGCTCTTCTAGACAGATGACAGCCTGCGGTATGTGTTTTTCACCCTTTAATACTGTAGTCATCACAATTCATCTTTCAGATGAGGAAGCTGAAGTTCAGAGGGGTTAAGTATCTTTCCAAGGATTGGCTAGGGTGGGACTCTGCCTGGGGCCTGGCTAGTACGGCTGGCCGTGGGGGGCGGGGTCAGCCTTGGGCAGAGGTCAGCCATTGGGTAGGGCTGCGGGCTGGGACAGGGTCAGTTAGTCGGCAGGGATTCGCACCTGCAACCCAGGAAGAGGTGGTTGGCCCAGACCATGGAGAGGGACAGCAGCTGGTCCAGGCGGCCGCCGCCGTCGGGTGGATCGCGATAGTCAGGCAGGTGGCGCAGGATGAATTCCATGCGGGCCTTCCATTGCTTCTCGCTCTCCGAGTAGGAGCGGAACTGCTCAGCGAAGTCAGTCGCTTGCCGCACACCCGAGACCAGCTTCTCCACGGCAGCGGCCGCCTCACCACCCACCATGGCTCCCTCCGTCGCTAAGGGCCGGGCCTGCCCGCCGCCGCCTTCCCGACAGGCTCAGCGCCACCTCCCCGCGGCTAGAGGGGCCCCGGCGGCGCGCGACTGCTCGGGAGGCTTGTCTAGAGCGCCCTCAGCGGGCGCGGCGGCCTCCTTCAGCCCGACGCGACACCTCAGGATGCCGGCAGCCGGCAACGGTGGAGTGGGTCTGTCCCCGGGCCTCAGGGGCGATTCTCCGTCGACACCACGGGAAACCAGTAGGGAAACTGAGGGCTTCCCAAGCACAGAGTAAGGGCGGCCCTCTCCCCTTCAGCAGCTGGATGTTAGTCAGGGCTTTACTGTGTCCCTGCTCTGGGAATTCCCCGAGAACCCAGGCCCTCGGACCGTTCTGAGAACTGACAGGTGTAGCTGCTCAGGGTCTACTTTTATCCATTCCCAGAGGCCTGGACACCACGCAGGTGGTGGCCCGCCTTCCTGGAGCCAGCAGCCCTCCAACTGAGTACCTGTCAGACCCTTTGCCTGACAGACCCGGTGATGCAATGAGAGCCGACTCAGAGTGCTGCTTCAATGAACCTGAGTCTACTAGGGTAGATAGATACTATTTTGTTATTGTTCAGTCGCCCAGTCACGTCCACCTCTTTGTGACACCCTGGGCTGCAGCACGCCAGGCTTGCTTGTCCTTCATCTCCTGGAGCTTGCTCAGACTCAAGTCCATTGAGTCGGTGATGCCATTCAACGATCTCATCCTGACCCTTCTCCTTTTGCCTTCTATTTTTCTCAGCGTCAGGGTCTCTTCCAATGAGTCATCTCTTCCATTCAGGTGGCCAAAGTATTGGAACTTCAGCATCAGTCTTTCCAAAGAATATTCAGGATTGATTGGCTTTATGATTGACTGGTTTGATCTCCTTGCAGTCCAAGGGACTCTCAAGAGTCTTCTCCAACACCACAGTTCAAAAGCATCAATTCTTTGGTGCTCAGCTTTCTTTATAGTCCAACTCTCACATCCATACATGACCACTGGAAAAACCATAGCCTTGACTAGACGGACCTTTGTTGGCAAAGTAATGTCTCTGCTTTTTAATATGCTATCTAGGTTGGTCATAACTTTCCTTCCAAGGAGTAAGCATCTTTTAATTTCATGGCTGCAATCACCATCTGCAGTGATTTTGGAGCCCAGAAAAATAAAGTCTGACACTGTTTCCACTGTTTCCCCATCTATTTGCCATGAAGTGATGGGACCAGATGCCATGATCTTAGTTTTCTGAATGTTGAGCTTTAAGCCAACTTTTTCACTCTCCTCTTTCACTTTCATCAAGAGGCTCTTTAGTTCCTCTTCACTTTCTGCCATAAGGGTGGTGTCATCTGCATATCTGAGGTTATTGATATTTCTCCCAGCAATCATTTTTTTAAAAAATATTTATTATTTTTTATTCATTTGCACTGGGTCTTAGTGGAGGCATTAGGATCTAGTTCCCTGATTGGGGGTTGAATCCGGGCCTCTGCGTTGGGAGCTCAGAGTCTTAGTCACTGGACCACCAGGAAGGTCTCTCTCCCAGCCATCTTGATTCCAGCTTGTGCTTCATCCTGCCCAGCAGTTCACATGATCTACTCTGCACGTAAGTTAAATAAACAGGTTGACAATATACAACCTGGATGTACTCCTTTCCTAATTTGGAACCAGTTCATTGTTCCATGTCCAGTTCTAACTGTTGGTTCTTGACCTGCATACAGGTTTCTCAGGAGGCAGGTAAGGTGGTCTGGTATTCCCATCTCTTTAAGAATTTTCCAGTTTGTTGTGATCCACACAATCAAAGGCTTTAGCATAGTCAATGAAGCAGAAGTAGATGTTTTTCTGGAATTCTCTTGCTTTTTCTATGATCCAATGATTGTTGACAGTTTGATCTCTAGTTCCTCTGCTGCTTCTAAATTCAGCGTGTACATCTGGAAGTTCTTGGTTCACATACTGTTGAAGGATTTTGAGCATTATCTTGATAGCATGTAAAATGAATGCAATTGTATGGTATAAACTGTATGGTATTGAACATTCTTTGGCATTATCCTGACATTAGTGAATACTTAATTGCTCAAAGGAAATTTTTCAGCATTGACAAAGTTTAATGAAAGAGAGGCTCAGAGGGCCAGGAGTATGAATAAGCAAGAGACCTGATGCAGACCTGACCTGAAGGTCAGGGTAATTAATCACCATTTTTGCATTTTAATTTCATATCTGCAATCACCATCTGCAGTGATTTTGGAGTCCAAGAAAATAAAGTCTGTGAGTGTTTCCACTGTTTGCCCATCTATTTGCCATGAAGTGAAGTGATGGGACCAGATGCCATGATCTTGTTTTTGAATGCTGAGTTTTAAGCCAGCTTTTCACTCTCTTTCACCTTCATCAAGAGGCTCTTTATTTCCTCTTCACTTTCTGCCATAAGGGTGGTGTCATCTGCATATCTGAGGTTATTGATATTTCTCCCAGCAATCATTTTTTTAAAAAATATTTATTATTTTTTATTCATTTGCACTGGGTCTTAGTGGAGGCATTAGGATCTAGTTCCCTGATTGGGGGTTGAATCCGGGCCTCTGCGTTGGGAGCTCAGAGTCTTAGTCACTGGACCACCAGGAAGGTCTCTCTCCCAGCCATCTTGATTCCAGCTTGTGCTTCATCCTGCCCAGCAGTTCACATGATCTACTCTGCACGTAAGTTAAATAAACAGGTTGACAATATACAACCTGGATGTACTCCTTTCCTAATTTGGAACCAGTTCATTGTTCCATGTCCAGTTCTAACTGTTGCTTCTTGACCTGCATACAGGTTTCTCAGGAGGCAGGTAAGGTGGTCTGGTATTCCCATCTCTTTAAGAATTTTCCAGTTTGTTGTGATCCACACAGTCAAAGGCTTTAGCATAGTCAATGAAGCAGAAGTAGATGTTTTTCTGGAATTCTCTTGCTTTTTCTATGATCCAATGATTGTTGACAGTTTGATCTCTAGTTCCTCTGCTGCTTCTAAATTCAGCGTGTACATCTGGAAGTTCTTGGTTCACATACTGTTGAAGGATTTTGAGCATTATCTTGATAGCATGTAAAATGAATGCAATTGTATGGTATAAACTGTATGGTATTGAACATTCTTTGGCATTATCCTGACATTAGTGAATACTTAATTGCTCAAAGGAAATTTTTCAGCATTGACAAAGTTTAATGAAAGAGAGGCTCAGAGGGCCAGGAGTATGAATAAGCAAGAGACCTGATGCAGACCTGACCTGAAGGTCAGGGAAATAATGCTGGAGAGCTGAGGAATTTACAGGAATTAACTGCAAAAAAAAAAAAAAAAAGAGTAGGGCACCACAAGAAGGCCTGTACTGGTAAGAAAACTTCAAAATCTGTATGACAAATCCTAGAGTGGGAGACATTGAAGGAATTGAGCCTCAAAAATCACTAAGGACAGTACATCATGGAGTTGTGGACTAGGCCCTAAAAGGAATGGAAGGCCACTGAAGGATTTTAACCTGGTATTTCCAAAAAGATGTTGGAAGAGCCAAAATGAATGTGTCAAGAGAATATGAGCAGGTGAGCAGGGCTGACTGCTGTCTGTCCTAGGGTTAGGTAAAACAAGAGCTCTAAAACAAGAGCTTTCTCATAAGAGTTGAATTTCACAACTCATTCAAGTATAGTAACTGGAAAACCACTTGAGCTTCCATCAACCTTGAGAAGTAAGTGATCTAATAGACTTTTCCCATCTTCCCACATCAAGTGTAGATTGGAGTACAAAACTGAGCCTAGAATCCCGGATCCAGGGCTTCAGTGTAGGTTTCTTATAGTGAGGCCCAGGGCCTCCCATGTGTTATATATAGAGAGAGAGCCACCTATGTGTTGTCTGCTGCTTCTGCAGCTTCTGATGAGACATTTGGGCTTCCAGCAGGCAGAAACTCCATATAGAGTGGAAATATCAGGCAGTCTCATGAGGAGACTGTGCCTGCAAAACCAGCACCAGGCCCAGTGAGATCCACTGTGGTTAACCGTAGGGAGGCATCATCTTACCCTGGTAATCAGGAAGAATGTGAATAGACCTGTGAAATCAGACAAACTCAGCTTCTCTATATCAGTCAGCAATGGGTACCCAGAGCTGGCGTTCCCAAATTGAGTGTAGATTATATCACCTAAGGAACTTGTTAAAATAGCCGATTCCCTAAGAGTCCCTGGTGGTCCCATGATTAGGATTTGGTGCTTCACAGCCATGCCGGGGTTCAGTCCCTGGCAAGGGAACTGAAATTGCAAAAGCTTAATTGCTCAAAGGAAATTTTTCAGCATTGACAAAGTTTAATGAAAGAGAGGCTCAGAGGGCCAGGAGTATGAATAAGCAAGAGACCTGATGCAGACCTGACCTGAAGGTCAGGGAAATAATGCTGGAGAGCTGAGGAATTTACAGGAATTAACTGCAAAAAAAAAAAAAAAAGAGTAGGGCACCACAAGAAGGCCTGTACTGGTAAGAAAACTTCAAAATCTGTATGACAAATCCTAGAGTGGGAGACATTGAAGGAATTGAGCCTCAAAAATCACTAAGGACAGTACATCATGGAGTTGTGGACTAGGCCCTAAAAGGAATGGAAGGCCACTGAAGGATTTTAACCTGGTATTTCCAAAAAGATGTTGGAAGAGCCAAAATGAATGTGTCAAGAGAATATGAGCAGGTGAGCAGGGCTGACTGCTGTCTGTCCTAGGGTTAGGTAAAACAAGAGCTCTAAAACAAGAGCTTTCTCATAAGAGTTGAATTTCACAACTCATTCAAGTATAGTAACTGGAAAACCACTTGAGCTTCCATCAACCTTGAGAAGTAAGTGATCTAATAGACTTTTCCCATCTTCCCACATCAAGTGTAGATTGGAGTACAAAACTGAGCCTAGAATCCCGGATCCAGGGCTTCAGTGTAGGTTTCTTATAGTGAGGCCCAGGGCCTCCCATGTGTTATATATAGAGAGAGAGAGCCACCTATGTGTTGTCTGCTGCTTCTGCAGCTTCTGATGAGACATTTGGGCTTCCAGCAGGCAGAAACTCCATATAGAGTGGAAATATCAGGCAGTCTCATGAGGAGACTGTGCCTGCAAAACCAGCACCAGGCCCAGTGAGATCCACTGTGGTTAACCGTAGGGAGGCATCATCTTACCCTGGTAATCAGGAAGAATGTGAATAGACCTGTGAAATCAGACAAACTCAGCTTCTCTATATCAGTCAGCAATGGGTACCCAGAGCTGGCGTTCCCAAATTGAGTGTAGATTATATCACCTAAGGAACTTGTTAAAATAGCCGATTCCCTAAGAGTCCCCTGGTGGTCCCATGATTAGGATTTGGTGCTTCACAGCCATGCCGGGGTTCAGTCCCTGGCAAGGGAACTGAAATTGCAAAAGCTGTGTGGCATAACCAAAAAAAAAGAAAAATAGCAGATTTTCAGGCCCATAACTGAATGTTGGGTCAAGGCTCCAGGTAACTGATTCTATCTGCAGCTGACCAAACTTTGAAAAACATTGACGAGAGTTCCTGGGACCAAATTCTTGGTTACCTGATTGTACAGTGGAGAGGCTGACCCATAAATAGGAACCTGGACTTTATGACTAACAGCTGCAGCTATATAGCTGACTCAGTCAATGAGTTCGTTTGGAGTCGTCTTTGATAATGATGAGATGCATGCCTGTGTGTACCTACATGCAAACATGTTCATATTTGCACAGGTCATAAGAACTCAAAAGTACACAAATAGGTATTCTATATTTGTACTATGATCTTGTTAACATTATACTTTCAAAATGTAAAGTAGGGCTTCTCTGGTGGTCCAGTGGGTAAAGAGTCCACCTTGCAGTGCAAGAGGCACCGGTTTTATCCCTGGCCTGGGAAGATCCTGCATGCTGCGGAGCGGCTGGACCGGTATGTCCAATTGTGAGCCAGCGCTCTGGAGCGCATGCACCCAGAGCCGGTGCTCAGCAACGAAAGAGGCCACTGCAGTGGGAGGCCCACACAGGCCAAAGAATAAAGATGGATGAAAACAAATGATGACTTAGAGGAAAAAAAAAAAAGTAAAGTAGCCTAAAAATGTTACTTAAGATTAACATTTTATCAGCCCCTGTGGCAAGTCCTATTACTGCCCCAGTTATTGTTTCTCACTCATTTCAATGATTCAGATTTTCTTCAAGTGAAGCATGTACATAGACAAGGACAGTTTTCCTACCTCATCTTTTTAAAACACCGTTATTGATCAGTAATTCGCATACCATAAAATCACCCATTTAAAATACTCCACGTGGTTAACCGTAGGGAGGCATCATCTTACCCTGGTAATCAGGAAGAATGTGAATAGACCTGTGAAATCAGACAAACTCAGCTTCTCTATATCAGTCAGCAATGGGTACCCAGAGCTGGCGTTCCCAAATTGAGTGTAGATTATATCACCTAAGGAACTTGTTAAAATAGCCGATTCCCTAAGAGTCCCCTGGTGGTCCCATGATTAGGATTTGGTGCTTCACAGCCATGCCGGGGTTCAGTCCCTGGCAAGGGAACTGAAATTGCAAAAGCTGTGTGGCATAACCAAAAAAAAAGAAAAATAGCAGATTTTCAGGCCCATAACTGAATGTTGGGTCAAGGCTCCAGGTAACTGATTCTATCTGCAGCTGACCAAACTTTGAAAAACATTGACGAGAGTTCCTGGGACCAAATTCTTGGTTACCTGATTGTACAGTGGAGAGGCTGACCCATAAATAGGAACCTGGACTTTATGACTAACAGCTGCAGCTATATAGCTGACTCAGTCAATGAGTTCGTTTGGAGTCGTCTTTGATAATGATGAGATGCATGCCTGTGTGTACCTACATGCAAACATGTTCATATTTGCACAGGTCATAAGAACTCAAAAGTACACAAATAGGTATTCTATATTTGTACTATGATCTTGTTAACATTATACTTTCAAAATGTAAAGTAGGGCTTCTCTGGTGGTCCAGTGGGTAAAGAGTCCACCTTGCAGTGCAAGAGGCACCGGTTTTATCCCTGGCCTGGGAAGATCCTGCATGCTGCGGAGCGGCTGGACCGGTATGTCCAATTGTGAGCCAGCGCTCTGGAGCGCATGCACCCAGAGCCGGTGCTCAGCAACGAAAGAGGCCACTGCAGTGGGAGGCCCACACAGGCCAAAGAATAAAGATGGATGAAAACAAATGATGACTTAGAGGAAAAAAAAAAAAGTAAAGTAGCCTAAAAATGTTACTTAAGATTAACATTTTATCAGCCCCTGTGGCAAGTCCTATTACTGCCCCAGTTATTGTTTCTCACTCATTTCAATGATTCAGATTTTCTTCAAGTGAAGCATGTACATAGACAAGGACAGTTTTCCTACCTCATCTTTTTAAAACACCGTTATTGATCAGTAATTCGCATACCATAAAAATCACCCATTTAAAATACTCAATGGTTTTAATGTATTCACAGATTTGTGCAACCATCAAGACAAATTAAGTATAAAACATTTCATCACCCCCCAAAGAAACTCCATACCCATTAGCAATTGCTTTGCACTCCATTCAGGCCTCCATTCAGGCCTCTTTCTCTCTGTGGGTTTCCTACTCTGGATGTTTAGCATAAATGGAATCATACAATATGTGGTCTCTTGTGACTAGCTCTTAATGTAATGTTTTCAAGATTCATCCATGTTGTGGTATGTGTTCCATTTTATTCCAATTTTATGATCGAGTAACATTCCCTCATATGGATACACTTCATTTTGTTTATCCTTTCATCAGTTGCTAGATATTTGGATTGTTTCTACACATTGGCTATTATGAATAATGCTGCTGTGGACATTCATGTACCCTGCTTTCAAGCTAATAGGTTACCCTGTCACACTTTCAGTGGATGCCATCAAAATACTTATGACTCCTAAGGTAGAGACAAAGAATTTTGTGACTTACAGTACAGCCAGCAGCATAAGCTTCATGTTTACATAGGTTCCCCTTGTTCCCTAAGTCCCATGAGGGTTATGCCAAAGGGTTCACAGTGGATGAGGTACAAACAGGTACAGACAGTGGGTTTTTATGACTGCTGAGGAGCACACAGTTTAGGTACATCAATCTTTTATAAGGCTTTCCAGGTGGCACTAGTGGTAAAGAATTCACCTGCCAATGCAAGAACTGCAGGCTCTGTGCCTGGATGGGTAAGATCCCTTGGAGGAGGAAACGACAACTCATTGAGTATTCTGGCCTAGAATATGTACAGAGGAGCCTTGGGGACTACGGTCCATGGAGTTGCAAAGAGTCAGACAGGACTGAGCACACACACAATCTTTTATAAAAGACTGCAAGCAAACCTGCTCAACCTTTGCCCCAGAGCAGTGCATTATCTTTCTTTATCTTTACAATAACAGACTGACCCTTTACTTTGAAGGTAGACACTATCCCTAGGCTGCTTCAAGGACAAATATCCTTGAAAAGACAGCCTGGAATTAAAGGGCTGTTAGTGTCTAACTCTTAAGATGTGCAGATACATAAGAAACCAATGAAAAATTGTTTCCTGGCATAAGTTGAGTTCTTTTCTTTTTTTTGGAATGTGGTGGTCTAATTGCTCCAGTTCAATTTATTGAAAAAACTGTCTCTTTTCCGTTGAATTATTGTACTTTAATACCTTTGTCAAGAATTAATTGGCCATATATGTGTGACTCTGTTTCTGCACTCTCTATTCTGTTCCACTGACCTTCGTGTATACATTTTTACCAATACAATGGTGTCTTAATTATTATACTCAGGAGTTAGCAAGCTTTTTCTGTAAAGGGTGGGCTACATATAATTCTTATTGTATCCTTTTCTTTGTTTCTTTTTTCAACTGTTTAAAAACATGAAAAGCGTTTTTTGCCAACTCCTACAGTAGCTTTATATTAAGTTTTAAGATCAGATCATTTGAGTTATTCAGCTGTGTTCTTTCACAAAATTGTTTTGTGTATTTTAATCTATTGCTTTTCAATACAGATTTTAGCATTGGTTTCTCAATTTTTAGAAAAACAAAGCTTCTAGGATTTTAACTGGGCTTGTATCGAATCTGTAGATCAATGGGGGGAAATTAACCTCTTAACAATATTAAGTCTTCCAATTCATAAACATGGTCTGTCTCCATTTATCTGGGTCTTATTGTTATGGTATATTTTAAAATCTGATGAGACATTAGGTTTAAACACATATTTCTCACTTTATTTGTTCTTCATTCATTTTCTGCTTCTTACTTTCCGTCTGTTTCACTTTTCATTTACCAACAACTGAGCAGGAGCTCTGGAGCGCATGCTACAGCAAGAGAGGCTGCTGCAATGGGAGGCCCACACAGGCCAAAGAACAAAGATGGATGAAAACAAATAAATGAAAAGACCAGTAGAAGTGACCAAAAAAAAAAAAAAGAATCCACCTTGAAAAGTTGGGGACACAGGTTCGATCCCTGATTGGGAAACTGAGATGCTCAGAGACACTAAGCCTATGTACCACAACTAGAGAGCCTGTGCTCTGTAATGAAAGATCCCGTGTGTCACAACTAAGACCCAACACAGGCAAATAAATACATATTTTTAAAGACCATTGCATCAGGTGACTTGAAAGCTGTTTGCTGGAGGACCCGACTCCAGATTGCTGAGAGCCCCCGGTTCGCAATGTTACCAACTACTGCCTGAGAAAAAGAAATGTGTTTCCTGGCATAAGTTGAGTTCTTTTCTTTTTTTTGGAATGTGGTGGTCTAATTGCTCCAGTTCAATTTATTGAAAAAACTGTCTCTTTTCCGTTGAATTATTGTACTTTAATACCTTTGTCAAGAATTAATTGGCCATATATGTGTGACTCTGTTTCTGCACTCTCTATTCTGTTCCACTGACCTTCGTGTATACATTTTTACCAATACAATGGTGTCTTAATTATTATACTCAGGAGTTAGCAAGCTTTTTCTGTAAAGGGTGGGCTACATATAATTCTTATTGTATCCTTTTCTTTGTTTCTTTTTTCAACTGTTTAAAAACATGAAAAGCGTTTTTTGCCAACTCCTACAGTAGCTTTATATTAAGTTTTAAGATCAGATCATTTGAGTTATTCAGCTGTGTTCTTTCACAAAATTGTTTTGTGTATTTTAATCTATTGCTTTTCAATACAGATTTTAGCATTGGTTTCTCAATTTTTAGAAAAACAAAGCTTCTAGGATTTTAACTGGGCTTGTATCGAATCTGTAGATCAATGGGGGGAAATTAACCTCTTAACAATATTAAGTCTTCCAATTCATAAACATGGTCTGTCTCCATTTATCTGGGTCTTATTGTTATGGTATATTTTAAAATCTGATGAGACATTAGGTTTAAACACATATTTCTCACTTTATTTGTTCTTCATTCATTTTCTGCTTCTTACTTTCCGTCTGTTTCACTTTTCATTTACCAACAACTGAGCAGGAGCTCTGGGCGCATGCTACAGCAAGAGAGGCTGCTGCAATGGGAGGCCCACACAGGCCAAAGAACAAAGATGGATGAAAACAAATAAATGAAAAGACCAGTAGAAGTGACCAAAAAAAAAAAAAAGAATCCACCTTGAAAAGTTGGGGACACAGGTTCGATCCCTGATTGGGAAACTGAGATGCTCAGAGACACTAAGCCTATGTACCACAACTAGAGAGCCTGTGCTCTGTAATGAAAGATCCCGTGTGTCACAACTAAGACCCAACACAGGCAAATAAATACATATTTTTAAAGACCATTGCATCAGGTGACTTGAAAGCTGTTTGCTGGAGGACCCGACTCCAGATTGCTGAGAGCTGTTCCATACCAATACTGCCAGAGATGGTCAGAGCAGAGGGTGACTGTTCACTCAGGCTTGTGAGACCTGTTGAGGGACTGGGGATCACTGCTGAGATGCTTCCTTCTGGGGCCTTCACCTTGGAGTGGTTCATTATCCCTTTTCTATTTTCACTACTTTTACTAACCTGTGTTGTGTGTTAATTGTGTGCAGTAGACCGAGTGATTATGCACTGAGTATTGGCCTTACCTCTGGGCCCTGCCACAAGGTATCTTTGTGCAGATGTCCTTGCATCTCTACACTGTATTGTGTGAAAGTTCCTGCTGTGTTATTTGGTACATAGATACTCATAATTTAAATCTTTATGATGAATTATAGCCTCTGTCATTTTGATGTACTTCTCTTTATCTTGCTTAAAAGCTTTTTTTCCTGAATTCTGTGTCATCAATATAATGAGATTTTTAATGTTTTTATTTTTCAAATATGCTTTTCTTTGCCTATCCTTTCCTTATGAACTTTTGTGAGTCACTTTATCTTAGACGTATATAGCCTAAAGTTGAATTAGGTTTTGCAATCTATTTTGAAAACCATTTTTAAAAATAGATGAGTTAAACACACTTATACTTATTGAACTGGCAGATATATTTGGTTTCAATTCTGTCATATTACTTTATGTTGTGTTTTCATTATGTATTTTTGTATTTGCCCTTTTTCTTAATGTACCTTTGATATTTAGGAAGGTTTGTATTTTCACTCTAAGAGTTACCTTTGTAAAATACCCTGGATCCACTCTTTTTGGGGGCTGTATCTTGATAACCTACCATGAACATCAATAAAATTACCTTTTAATTTTACCCTTTCTGCCATGAGGGAAAAATTTACCTTTTGCCGTGAGAAATTAAATTGCCTTTTAATATCTACCCTTTCACTCTCCTCTGCCATTCAGTCAATAACATTAGTGCATATGTTGAATATGATTAAGCTTCTACTCAATTTGGAAACTTTAAACTCTTTAATCAATCAGTATTCGGTTTGGAAACCCAACTCCAAAAAAAAAACATATTTAAAGCTGTGGGACTTGAAAGCTGTTTGCTGGAGGACCCGACTCCAGATTGCTGAGAGCTGTTCCATACCAATACTGCCAGAGATGGTCAGAGCAGAGGGTGACTGTTCACTCAGGCTTGTGAGACCTGTTGAGGGACTGGGGATCACTGCTGAGATGCTTCCTTCTGGGGCCTTCACCTTGGAGTGGTTCATTATCCCTTTTCTATTTTCACTACTTTTACTAACCTGTGTTGTGTGTTAATTGTGTGCAGTAGACCGAGTGATTATGCACTGAGTATTGGCCTTACCTCTGGGCCCTGCCACAAGGTATCTTTGTGCAGATGTCCTTGCATCTCTACACTGTATTGTGTGAAAGTTCCTGCTGTGTTATTTGGTACATAGATACTCATAATTTAAATCTTTATGATGAATTATAGCCTCTGTCATTTTGATGTACTTCTCTTTATCTTGCTTAAAAGCTTTTTTTCCTGAATTCTGTGTCATCAATATAATGAGATTTTTAATGTTTTTATTTTTCAAATATGCTTTTCTTTGCCTATCCTTTCCTTATGAACTTTTGTGAGTCACTTTATCTTAGACGTATATAGCCTAAAGTTGAATTAGGTTTTGCAATCTATTTTGAAAACCATTTTTAAAAATAGATGAGTTAAACACACTTATACTTATTGAACTGGCAGATATATTTGGTTTCAATTCTGTCATATTACTTTATGTTGTGTTTTCATTATGTATTTTTGTATTTGCCCTTTTTCTTAATGTACCTTTGATATTTAGGAAGGTTTGTATTTTCACTCTAAGAGTTACCTTTGTAAAATACCCTGGATCCACTCTTTTTGGGGGCTGTATCTTGATAACCTACCATGAACATCAATAAAATTACCTTTTAATTTTACCCTTTCTGCCATGAGGGAAAAATTTACCTTTTGCCGTGAGAAATTAAATTGCCTTTTAATATCTACCCTTTCACTCTCCTCTGCCATTCAGTCAATAACATTAGTGCATATGTTGAATATGATTAAGCTTCTACTCAATTTGGAAACTTTAAATGCTGTCCTTTGAATCAAATAATTTGAGGTGATCAGTATTCTTTTTTAGGGGGGGCGGGGGGTGGGTTGGGGAGGGAGAGGGGCAGGCGGGCCACTTCTATTGGTCTTTTCATTTATCTGTTTTTCTTCCATCTTTGTTCTTTGGCCCATGTGGGCCTCCCATTGCCGTGGCCTCTGTTGTCGCAGAGCACTGGCTCTGGGCGCATGCACTCCAGAGCTCTGGCTCGGTAATTGGACACATTGGTCCAGTCACTCCCTGGCACGTGGGCTCTTCCCAGCCAGGGATCGAACCGGTGCCCCTTGCACTGCAAGGTGGTGTCCTTACCCACTGGACCACCAGGGAAGCCCAGTAAAGTATTCTTAATCCTATCTTCTCTCTTCAACTTCTATTAATAATGTGAAGTGTGTATAGTATTGCATGAAGCATGTAACCTCTGCATTCTGATCTGTCACCCTAATCTCTGTATTTATTTTACTCTTATTTCTACAGTTTAATATAGTCATTGCTCAAGGAAGTTCCTTTTATCCTGATTTCCTCAGACTTGCTATTTCATGGTTCTAGAAGGTTGCTCTGAAAGGGCTCATGAGAATAATACTCTCTGACTTCTTAGAGATTTTTAAATGTTTGTCTACAGGCTGCATACTTCAAGATGAGTCTGGCTGGCTAAAACTCTTAGCCCATACTTTCCTAACTTTGAGGGTCTTGCAGATTTGGTTCTACCATTTGTGGTAGCGCTTGTTGCCCTGGAGAAGTGATGGAAGGGTGGGGTGGAGGGAACTCTCAGTGGCCATAGTGATGGACTTCTGACATGAAATCCTTGAGAAGGTACCTGTCCTCTGGATTTCAGAGCATGGGTCAGGAGAGCTTCTCTGTTTCCTAGATTTCTTTACAGCCTTTGTCTCTAGGAAAACTGGACCAACTTATAAAAGTTTTGGGGTTTTACAGTGCTTTCCAAGATTTGCCACTGTCCCCAGCAAACCTCCTTTATTCGGTATAGACCTTGTTTTCATAGTTCCTTTTTATAGTAGGATCCTCCTCTTCCAGAAGGGATTCATTGTTGAGCTCTCTGAGGCTATTCATCCCCTCTGTATCCAAGGTTTTTCACCGGGGTTTTTGCTCCTTTTTAAGCTCTGGCAGCACTTAAAAACACGTCAGAGGTTGCATTTTTCTCCTGGTTTCACCAAATATATAGTCGACAGGTTTGTTGTTGTCCTTGTTAAGTACGAAACAATTCAGAACTAAACTGCTTCTTCTGAAATAGAACATTTTCCAATTTTTAAATTATTATAGTGAATTTAATTTTAAAGAAATTTATACTACAAAATATTAATTCTACTAAGAGAACTGAACCTCTATGGACAGCAGGGTTGTTTTTTTTTTCCCTCTTCTGACAGACTCCTAAAAGTGAAATTCCTGGCTAAGAAGGGCATGCGCACTTTTACTATGGTCAACTAAAAAAGATGAACAACTTGAGAGTTGTGGATTAAGTTTTATTTGGGGCGTAATTAGGACTGCAGCCCGGAAGGCAGCACCCCAGATAGCTCTGAGAGACTGCTCCAAAGAGGCAACAGGAAGGAGGGTCAATATTTAAGGATTTTGGTGAGGGGGAAGTTTAATATCATTAAACAGTCATTTTACAAAGGATCACCAGTTAGTCACGAGGATCTGATGTCACCATGAGGAGATTTAGTTCTTTTCTAAATATGAGGAGATGCAAGGATTGAGATAATAAAGTCTGTTCCTAAAAGCATCCACCTATCTAAAGACCTGCCCCACCAGATTCCTTGGAGCACAGAGTGCCTCTACCCCACCCTGATCTCCATCAGGGGTATTGAAGGTCAGCAGCTCTCAACAGCACAGGGTCTGGTCTCTGCAGAGGCAGAGGGCAAATGTCCTTGTTGTCCAGTCATTGACAATGTAATTGGTAAATGCCAGTTTGTAGTTGACACTATGTTTAGCCAAAGTATCCCCTAGAACGTTTGCACCTGACTTTCCATATCTACCAGCCACAGGTTTCCTCTTTAAAGCCGGTGAACAGTTTCTGCAATCACTACTCACACATTCTAATGTTTTTAGACTCTCTTGAGCAAAGCCTCCCTTTTCTTTTGTAAAAACTCCTCCTTGAGCAACTGCTTATTCTTTGTGCAGCCCCTGAGACTGGAAAAAGAGCTAGTCCTTATTTCATTGTTGGCTCTCTATTTCCCGTATCCAAGGTTTTATTTGCTCCTTTTAAGCTCTGGCAGCACTTAAAAACACGTCAGAGGTTGCATTTTCTCCTGGTTTCCCCAAATATATAGTCGACAGGTTTGTTGTTGTCCTTGTTAAGTACGAAACAATTCAGAACTAAACTGCTTCTTCTGAAATAGAACATTTTCCAATTTTTAAATTATTATAGTGAATTTAATTTTAAAGAAATTTATACTACAAAATATTAATTCTACTAAGAGAACTGAACCTCTATGGACAGCAGGGTTGTTTTTTTTTTCCCTCTTCTGACAGACTCCTAAAAGTGAAATTCCTGGCTAAGAAGGGCATGCGCACTTTTACTATGGTCAACTAAAAAAGATGAACAACTTGAGAGTTGTGGATTAAGTTTTATTTGGGGCGTAATTAGGACTGCAGCCCGGAAGGCAGCACCCCAGATAGCTCTGAGAGACTGCTCCAAAGAGGCAACAGGAAGGAGGGTCAATATTTAAGGATTTTGGTGAGGGGGAAGTTTAATATCATTAAACAGTCATTTTACAAAGGATCACCAGTTAGTCACGAGGATCTGATGTCACCATGAGGAGATTTAGTTCTTTTCTAAATATGAGGAGATGCAAGGATTGAGATAATAAAGTCTGTTCCTAAAAGCATCCACCTATCTAAAGACCTGCCCCACCAGATTCCTTGGAGCACAGAGTGCCTCTACCCCACCCTGATCTCCATCAGGGGTATTGAAGGTCAGCAGCTCTCAACAGCACAGGGTCTGGTCTCTGCAGAGGCAGAGGGCAAATGTCCTTGTTGTCCAGTCATTGACAATGTAATTGGTAAATGCCAGTTTGTAGTTGACACTATGTTTAGCCAAAGTATCCCCTAGAACGTTTGCACCTGACTTTCCATATCTACCAGCCACAGGTTTCCTCTTTAAAGCCGGTGAACAGTTTCTGCAATCACTACTCACACATTCTAATGTTTTTAGACTCTCTTGAGCAAAGCCTCCCTTTTCTTTGTGCAGCCCCCTGAGACTGGAAAAAGAGCTAGTCCTTATTTACCTTTCAGCACTTTGAGTTCTGATTTTGGTCTTGAAAAGGGGAGCTAGTCCAAAAGGTGAACAATGCTCCTGGAAATGGCTCAAGAAGGCCTCCTATTGGGCAGTCAGATGAGAGCACTGAGCCAGAGATGCCAGGGTTTCCTTTTTCTCAGCAAATAGCCTAAATTCATAATGGTCCTGGAGGTATCAAAGGGGAAAAAATACCTAGATTCCCTCCATACATGACAAAAACATTCCAAAATAGGTAAATGGTCAGGAGAAATGGCTTTATTCCTGCCCGTTTGCTTTGGAAAAGTTGAAAATGCAGATGCATTAAAAATACCAAATTCGGAGAACCAACGTAATCTGGAGTAAAATGCGGTGGATGAAGGTGGAAGCCTAAACAGGGACTCAAAAAAGTGCCCCCAGATATTGTGCTGCACCTGGGCTCCGGGTGGTCATTTAAAAAAAAAAAAAAAAAATCAAGTAGAGAGAGAGCTCTTGGATCTGGCTGCTTAAGCCTTTGTAGAGGATGGCTTTCCCAGCCAAACCTGGGAAACAGTAAAAGTTTTGAAACTCTGGGATCCATGGCTATTAAAGAAATATCTAAATTCTAAATATTCCTCCCCAAGGGCCTCTTTGGTATCCTGACTAGCCAACAGCAGAAGGTTCTCACAGACACATAATATGCACAACTTTTTTTAGTCTGCTTATGATAATTGTCTCAAATTAACATCACAAGGCAGTGAAAATTACATTCCCCAGAGGCTTCCTACTGCAGGAAGTTACTCTGCTCCTTACTGCAAAGGTAGTAAAGATTAAAATCGGGTTAGCTTCTGTTGTGCAAGTTTTTTTTGGTTTTTTTAAAGTTCCATATTATAATTTTATTGGTAAATGCCAGTTTGTAGTTGACACTATGTTTAGCCAAAGTATCCCCTAGAACGTTTGCACCTGACTTTCCATATCTACCAGCCACAGGTTTCCTCTTTAAAGCCGGTGAACAGTTTCTGCAATCACTACTCACACATTCTAATGTTTTTAGACTCTCTTGAGCAAAGCCTCCCTTTTCTTTGTGCAGCCCCCTGAGACTGGAAAAAGAGCTAGTCCTTATTTACCTTTCAGCACTTTGAGTTCTGATTTTGGTCTTGAAAAGGGGAGCTAGTCCAAAAGGTGAACAATGCTCCTGGAAATGGCTCAAGAAGGCCTCCTATTGGGCAGTCAGATGAGAGCACTGAGCCAGAGATGCCAGGGTTTCCTTTTTCTCAGCAAATAGCCTAAATTCATAATGGTCCTGGAGGTATCAAAGGGGAAAAAATACCTAGATTCCCTCCATACATGACAAAAACATTCCAAAATAGGTAAATGGTCAGGAGAAATGGCTTTATTCCTGCCCGTTTGCTTTGGAAAAGTTGAAAATGCAGATGCATTAAAAATACCAAATTCGGAGAACCAACGTAATCTGGAGTAAAATGCGGTGGATGAAGGTGGAAGCCTAAACAGGGACTCAAAAAAGTGCCCCCAGATATTGTGCTGCACCTGGGCTCCGGGTGGTCATTTAAAAAAAAAAAAAAAAAATCAAGTAGAGAGAGAGCTCTTGGATCTGGCTGCTTAAGCCTTTGTAGAGGATGGCTTTCCCAGCCAAACCTGGGAAACAGTAAAAGTTTTGAAACTCTGGGATCCATGGCTATTAAAGAAATATCTAAATTCTAAATATTCCTCCCCAAGGGCCTCTTTGGTATCCTGACTAGCCAACAGCAGAAGGTTCTCACAGACACATAATATGCACAACTTTTTTTAGTCTGCTTATGATAATTGTCTCAAATTAACATCACAAGGCAGTGAAAATTACATTCCCCAGAGGCTTCCTACTGCAGGAAGTTACTCTGCTCCTTACTGCAAAGGTAGTAAAGATTAAAATCGGGTTAGCTTCTGTTGTGCAAGTTTGTTAATCCATTATTTATATTCATACAAAATGGTGGATTTTTTTTCATCAAAATTATAAATGCTTTAACCTGTTGTAAATGTAAGCTTGAATTAGATCAGTCTTCTCTCAGCCAGAAACATTAAAATTGGTGTTCTTATAACAGTTGAGTGGCAGCTTTAACCTAACTGAATGGACATTCAGCTCTCAGATCACAGAAAGTTATAGTTCCTTGCTATTTTGTACGCCTCGGGCCATACCAGAGTTGAGTCTGACTGCCTTTTTTTTTTTTTTTTGGCCATGTTTAAAATTTTGAGTGCCTAATTTTAAGTAAAGCACTGACAAACTGAAATGCTTACAGGGAAGGAAATGGAGGAGAGGAGTCGGAGACCAGGTTACATGGGAGCAAAGGACATTGTTGGTGAAGTCCTAGGACTGTCTTTGGGTCTTTGAAGGGCTCATTTTGTAAAGGCAGCTCATTATTCGTTACTTTTCGAGGCAGGCATCAGATTAAAGAGTGAACACTCTATAAAGTTAAATTTCGTCTTTAAATAGAGGAACTTTAAACTATTAGAGATATCTGAAAAATACCTTGGGTTGAAATGAACTCCCAGTCATTGCACATAATCATAAAGTCATGATTAAACTAGTTACATAATTAAATATTTTATAATTACAAAAATAAAATCACAGCAATTTGTTTTTAGGAATAGCTGAACATTTTTTTTTAAAGCAAACTCTCTTGTTATTCTATTTTTGCAGAATAGAACACTGTGGCTGATCATCTTCATCCTAGTTGAAGTTCTAAAACCCGTCACCTGTCTGGTTGCCTTTGACATCTACTCACATAAGGTATAATATCTAAATTCTAAATATTCCTCCCCAAGGGCCTCTTTGGTATCCTGACTAGCCAACAGCAGAAGGTTCTCACAGACACATAATATGCACAACTTTTTTTAGTCTGCTTATGATAATTGTCTCAAATTAACATCACAAGGCAGTGAAAATTACATTCCCCAGAGGCTTCCTACTGCAGGAAGTTACTCTGCTCCTTACTGCAAAGGTAGTAAAGATTAAAATCGGGTTAGCTTCTGTTGTGCAAGTTTGTTAATCCATTATTTATATTCATACAAAATGGTGGATTTTTTTTCATCAAAATTATAAATGCTTTAACCTGTTGTAAATGTAAGCTTGAATTAGATCAGTCTTCTCTCAGCCAGAAACATTAAAATTGGTGTTCTTATAACAGTTGAGTGGCAGCTTTAACCTAACTGAATGGACATTCAGCTCTCAGATCACAGAAAGTTATAGTTCCTTGCTATTTTGTACGCCTCGGGCCATACCAGAGTTGAGTCTGACTGCCTTTTTTTTTTTTTTTTGGCCATGTTTAAAATTTTGAGTGCCTAATTTTAAGTAAAGCACTGACAAACTGAAATGCTTACAGGGAAGGAAATGGAGGAGAGGAGTCGGAGACCAGGTTACATGGGAGCAAAGGACATTGTTGGTGAAGTCCTAGGACTGTCTTTGGGTCTTTGAAGGGCTCATTTTGTAAAAGGCAGCTCATTATTCGTTACTTTTCGAGGCAGGCATCAGATTAAAGAGTGAACACTCTATAAAGTTAAATTTCGTCTTTAAATAGAGGAACTTTAAACTATTAGAGATATCTGAAAAATACCTTGGGTTGAAATGAACTCCCAGTCATTGCACATAATCATAAAGTCATGATTAAACTAGTTACATAATTAAATATTTTATAATTACAAAAATAAAATCACAGCAATTTGTTTTTAGGAATAGCTGAACATTTTTTTTTAAAGCAAACTCTCTTGTTATTCTATTTTTGCAGAATAGAACACTGTGGCTGATCATCTTCATCCTAGTTGAAGTTCTAAAACCCGTCACCTGTCTGGTTGCCTTTGACATCTACTCACATAAGGTATAATTAATAACAAAAAAAAGCCAAAAATGCTTTATATCTGTGTTTCCCCTTATTTTTAAATATCCAAATATTACCTGCTTCTCTTTCTCTACATACATTTATGTATGTGTTTTTCCAAATTATGCATTTAGATATTCCAGAAATATTTTAGCTTTCAGGAGGACTCACATATCCTTTGTATTAATTCTGTTAATTCCAAAAAACAGTTTCCCTAGCACTAAAGGAGAAAATTGCTGCATTCCTACTGCTGCTCAGTGATGGTAGAGAATGATGATAGAGGATTTCCCCACAGTTCCAGAACAAAATCCTCCTTGAGACTGAGTCTCAAGTAAGCATGTAGTAAACTTCTTGCATAAGAAATTCGCTGAAAGAGGTAGTTTTCCCAAGTAACTCAATCAAAAAATGGGCAGAACACAAACATTTCTCCATAGAAGACATCCAGATGGCCAACAGACATGAAAAGGTGCCTTACATCGCTAATTATTAGAGAAATGTATATCAAAGCTACAATGAGGTATCACCATACACCAGTCAGAATGGCCATCATCAAAAAGCCTACAAGAGCTTCCCTGGTGGTCCAGTGGGTAAGGACACCACCTTGCAGTGCAAGGGGCTCTGGTTCCATCCCTGACCTGGGAAGATACCATGTGCCACGGAGCGGCTGGACCGATGTGTCCAACTGCTGAGCCGGTGCTGTGGAGGCAGGCATCATAAGAGTGAACACTCTATAAAGTTAAATTTCGTCTTTAAATAGAGGAACTTTAAACTATTAGAGATATCTGAAAAATACCTTGGGTTGAAATGAACTCCCAGTCATTGCACATAATCATAAAGTCATGATTAAACTAGTTACATAATTAAATATTTTATAATTACAAAAATAAAATCACAGCAATTTGTTTTTAGGAATAGCTGAACATTTTTTTTTAAAGCAAACTCTCTTGTTATTCTATTTTTGCAGAATAGAACACTGTGGCTGATCATCTTCATCCTAGTTGAAGTTCTAAAACCCGTCACCTGTCTGGTTGCCTTTGACATCTACTCACATAAGGTATAATTAATAACAAAAAAAAGCCAAAAATGCTTTATATCTGTGTTTCCCCTTATTTTTAAATATCCAAATATTACCTGCTTCTCTTTCTCTACATACATTTATGTATGTGTTTTTCCAAATTATGCATTTAGATATTCCAGAAATATTTTAGCTTTCAGGAGGACTCACATATCCTTTGTATTAATTCTGTTAATTCCAAAAAACAGTTTCCCTAGCACTAAAGGAGAAAATTGCTGCATTCCTACTGCTGCTCAGTGATGGTGGAGAATGATGATAGAGGATTTCACCACAGTTCCAGAACAAAATCCTCCTTGAGACTGAGTCTCAAGTAAGCATGTAGTAAACTTCTTGCATAAGAAATTCGCTGAAAGAGGTAGTTTTCCCAAGTAACTCAATCAAAAAATGGGCAGAACACAAACATTTCTCCATAGAAGACATCCAGATGGCCAACAGACATGAAAAGGTGCCTTACATCGCTAATTATTAGAGAAATGTATATCAAAGCTACAATGAGGTATCACCATACACCAGTCAGAATGGCCATCATCAAAAAGCCTACAAGAGCTTCCCTGGTGGTCCAGTGGGTAAGGACACCACCTTGCAGTGCAAGGGGCTCTGGTTCCATCCCTGACCTGGGAAGATACCATGTGCCACGGAGCGGCTGGACCGATGTGTCCAACTGCTGAGCCGGAGCTTTGGAGCACATGTGCCCAGAGCCAGTGCTCTGCAGCGAGAGAGGCCACTGTGATGGGAGGCCTCCACAGGCCAAAGAACAAAGATGGATGAAAACAGATAAATGAAATACCAGTAGTAGTGGCCAAAAGAAAAAGAAAGGCCTACAAATAATAATATGCTGGAAAAGGTGTGGAATTCCTACACTGTTGGTGGGAATGTAAATTGGTATAACCACTATTGGAAGACAGTACAGAAGTTCCTCAGAACAAATAGGTTTAACATATGATCCAGCAATCCCACTCTTAGACATATATTCAGAAAAGATGAAAACTCTAATTCAAAAACATATGTGTACCCCAGTGTTCATAGTAGCGCTATTTACAATAGCCGAGACATGGAAGCAAACTAAGTGTCCCTCAACAGATAAATGCATGATGATATGGTATATGGCACGATGCAGCCGTTATTCAGCCAAAAAAAGAATGAAATAATGCCATTTGCAGCAACATAGATGGACCTAGATTATCATACTGAGAGAAAGAAGTCAGGCAGAGAAAGACAAATGTTGTATGGTATCACTCATATGTGGACTCTAAAAAAAATGATACAGGTGAACTTACAAAACAGCAACAGACTCACAGATATAGAAAACAACATATGGTTACGAAAGGGGGAAGGGAAGAGTAAGGGATAAAGTAAGAGTTTGGAATCAACAGATACGCACTACTGTATATCAAATAGATATACCACAAGGTCCTGTATTTTGTAATAACCTATAATGGAAAAAAAAATATATATATATATATAAACATATGTATAGCTGAATCACTTTGCTGTACACCTGAAACTAACACAACATTGTAAAGCAACTATCCTTTAGGGACTTCCCTGGTTGTCTAGTGGTTAGGAATCTGCCTGCCAATGCAGGGGACACAGGTTCAATCCCTGGTCCAGGAAGATCTCAAATGCCTCAAGGCAGCTAAGCTCATGCACCACAACAACTGAACCCAAACACCATAACTACTAAAGCCCACTTGTCGTTGAGCCTATGTTCCACGACAAAAGACACCACCACAATGAGAATCCCATGCCCAGCAAAAAAGAGTAGCTCTCACTTGTCACAACTAGAGAAAAGGTCACATGCAACAATGAAGACCCAGCACAACCAAAAGTAAATGAAGCTGAGAGAGTGAGGTCATTCATTATATAAAAGAAAAACTGTAATTCATTTTTTATCTTTCTTTTTTTTTAAATTTTGGCCTCTTTTTAAAATTTGTTTATTTACTTATTTTGTTCTCTTTTATTGGTTTTCCATCCATCCATTTTCATTCATCTTTATTCCTTGGCCTGCATGGGCCTCCCATTGGAAGACAGTACAGAAGTTTAAAAATATTTGATCCAGCAATCCCACTCTTAGACATATATTCAGAAAAGATGAAAACTCTAATTCAAAAACATATGTGTACCCCAGTGTTCATAGTAGCGCTATTTACAATAGCCGAGACATGGAAGCAAACTAAGTGTCCCTCAACAGATAAATGCATGATGATATGGTATATGGCACGATGCAGCCGTTATTCAGCCAAAAAAAGAATGAAATAATGCCATTTGCAGCAACATAGATGGACCTAGATTATCATACTGAGAGAAAGAAGTCAGGCAGAGAAAGACAAATGTTGTATGGTATCACTCATATGTGGACTCTAAAAAAAATGATACAGGTGAACTTACAAAACAGCAACAGACTCACAGATATAGAAAACAACATATGGTTACGAAAGGGGGAAGGGAAGAGTAAGGGATAAAGTAAGAGTTTGGAATCAACAGATACGCACTACTGTATATCAAATAGATATACCACAAGGTCCTGTATTTTGTAATAACCTATAATGGAAAAAAAAAAATATATATATATATAAACATATGTATAGCTGAATCACTTTGCTGTACACCTGAAACTAACACAACATTGTAAAGCAACTATCCTTTAGGGACTTCCCTGGTTGTCTAGTGGTTAGGAATCTGCCTGCCAATGCAGGGGACACAGGTTCAATCCCTGGTCCAGGAAGATCTCAAATGCCTCAAGGCAGCTAAGCTCATGCACCACAACAACTGAACCCAAACACCATAACTACTAAAGCCCACTTGTCGTTGAGCCTATGTTCCACGACAAAAGACACCACCACAATGAGAATCCCATGCCCAGCAAAAAAGAGTAGCTCTCACTTGTCACAACTAGAGAAAAGGTCACATGCAACAATGAAGACCCAGCACAACCAAAAGTAAATGAAGCTGAGAGAGTGAGGTCATTCATTATATAAAAGAAAAACTGTAATTCATTTTTTATCTTTCTTTTTTTTTAAATTTTGGCCTCTTTTTAAAATTTGTTTATTTACTTATTTTGTTCTCTTTTATTGGTTTTCCATCCATCCATTTTCATTCATCTTTATTCCTTGGCCTGCATGGGCCTCCCATTGCAGTGGCCTCTCTTGCTTTGGAGCACCAGCTCTGGGCACATGCTCTCCAGAGTGCTGGCTCACAATCGAACATACCAATCCAGCTGCTCCAAGGTAGGTGGGATCCTCCTGGGCCGGGATCATACCGGCGCCCCTTGCACTGCAAGGCGGACTCTTTACCCATTGGACCACCAGGGAAGCCCGATTTTTAAAAATTTATTTATTTATTTTCCTTTTTTTTTTTTTTTTAAATATTGGTCTCTTTTTTTTTTTTTAATGATGGCTGTTTATTTTATTTTTTTAATTTTTATTTATTTTTTGGGGGTGAGGGGTGGGGTGGGAAGGGAAGGAGGCAGGCGGGCCACTTCTGTTGATCTTTCATTTGTCTATTTTCATCCATCTTTGTTCCTTGGCCCACATGGGCCTCCCATCACAGTGGCCTCTGTTGTCGCAGAGCACTGGCTCTGGGCGCGTGCACTCCAGAGCTCTGGCTTGGTAATTGAACACATCAGTCCAGTCACTCCGTGGCACATGGGATCTTCCCAGGCCAGGGATTGAACCAACACCCCTTGCACTGCAAGGTGGTGTCCTTACCCACTGGACCACCAGGGAAACCCCTGTTGGTTTTTTTATTCATCTGTTTTTCATCCATCTTTATTCTTTGGCCTGTGTGGGGCCCCCATTGCTAATGGCCTCTCTCACCGCAGAGCATAGGCTCCAGGCACATGCACTCCAGAGTGCTGGCTCCTAGTTGGATACACCAGTCCAGCTGCACGCAGGACATGGGATCTTCCCAGGTTGGGGATCGAACTGGTGCCTCTTGCACTGCAAGGTGGACTCTTTACCCAGTGGACCACGAGGGAAGCCCTATAATCCAATTTAAAAAAAGAGATAGTTTTTTTTTTTTAATTCTTTATTTTAAAGGTTTTACAGAGTTTTGTTGTTCACAGACATGTATGTTCCCAGATCAGTCATATGCATATCCCTGACCCCCATCCCACCCCTCCGGATCATCGCCCCATGCCATTGTAAGCACTCCTATTCCCTTAGCACAATGACAATAGCTATCTTTTCCACACATGACAGTATAGGTTTCCATGTTACTCTCTCCATGCCTCCCCCTCCCTATTTCTTCCCCACAATGTCCCTATGTTTATGCTCTGTCTGTTTTTCCATGAGTTCCCTGCGTGTGTTATCAAGACCGTCCTACTAGATTCCATATATGTGTGTTAGTATACTGTATTTGTCTTTCTCTTAAAAAAAGAGATAGTTTTTCAAGAAAAAGCCAGAACAGGGAATTCCTTGGTGATTCAGTGGTTAGGATTCAGCACTTTCACTGCTGGGGCCTGAGTTCGGTCCCTGGTTAGGGAACTAAGATCCCACAAACCACATGGCCTGGCCAAAAAAAAAAAAAACACAGCTTAGCTTTTTTTCTTTTTTTTTAAGCAAGAAGAGATGATATGTATGTGGTTTCACTCCTGGATTTAGCTAAAATAAGTTTATTTTTTATTTTGCCCTGACCCTTCTCAAGAAAGAAAATGCAGCAAAGGAATGGTAATGACTGGCAAAAGCCCTGGGCTCATCTCTTGTGACCTGAGGGACAAATGGAGGCAGGCAGCCAGGCTCTGGGCCCTGGGGTGGACACTGCTGCACTTTTAATACTTTTGGACTCACCAAGACTGGCCAGGGACTGGCTGGCACGAAGCCATGACTAGATACCAGATAAATTCTCAGGAAGTTTTGTAGCATGATATATACTGTCCCACACTGTGAGTATTAAGTGCAGACAAACTTTTTGATTCTTCTCTCTCTTAGTCACAAGATTGACTTGTGGAATCAAGTGGAAGAAGAATCACAGTAGAGTGTGCCAGATTTAGCACACACAAAAATACCAAAGCTTGGTTAAATTTGGATTTCCATAAACAAATAACTTTTTAGTATTAGTATACTCCAAATGCATTCACTCTAGCTGCCTACCACATTTTTCAATCAATATTGAAGGCTTTGAAAGAAAAATGAATGAATGAGTAAATGAATGGTAAGGAAGAGTAATAGGACAAAAGCAAATCACAGAGGTATAATTAATGAAAATCTAATCTCGAGGCAAGAATCCCTTAGAAGAAATGGAGTATCCTCATCCCACCCCTCCGGATCATCGCCCCATGCCATTGTAAGCACTCCTATTCCCTTAGCACAATGACAATAGCTATCTTTTCCACACATGACAGTATAGGTTTCCATGTTACTCTCTCCATGCCTCCCCCTCCCTATTTCTTCCCCACAATGTCCCTATGTTTATGCTCTGTCTGTTTTTCCATGAGTTCCCTGCGTGTGTTATCAAGACCGTCCTACTAGATTCCATATATGTGTGTTAGTATACTGTATTTGTCTTTCTCTTAAAAAAAGAGATAGTTTTTCAAGAAAAAGCCAGAACAGGGAATTCCTTGGTGATTCAGTGGTTAGGATTCAGCACTTTCACTGCTGGGGCCTGAGTTCGGTCCCTGGTTAGGGAACTAAGATCCCACAAACCACATGGCCTGGCCAAAAAAAAAAAAAACACAGCTTAGCTTTTTTTCTTTTTTTTTAAGCAAGAAGAGATGATATGTATGTGGTTTCACTCCTGGATTTAGCTAAAATAAGTTTATTTTTTATTTTGCCCTGACCCTTCTCAAGAAAGAAAATGCAGCAAAGGAATGGTAATGACTGGCAAAAGCCCTGGGCTCATCTCTTGTGACCTGAGGGACAAATGGAGGCAGGCAGCCAGGCTCTGGGCCCTGGGGTGGACACTGCTGCACTTTTAATACTTTTGGACTCACCAAGACTGGCCAGGGACTGGCTGGCACGAAGCCATGACTAGATACCAGATAAATTCTCAGGAAGTTTTGTAGCATGATATATACTGTCCCACACTGTGAGTATTAAGTGCAGACAAACTTTTTGATTCTTCTCTCTCTTTAGTCACAAGATTGACTTGTGGAATCAAGTGGAAGAAGAATCACAGTAGAGTGTGCCAGATTTAGCACACACAAAAAATACCAAAGCTTGGTTAAATTTGGATTTCCCATAAACAAATAACTTTTTAGTATTAGTATACTCCAAATGCATTCACTCTAGCTGCCTACCACATTTTTCAATCAATATTGAAGGCTTTGAAAGAAAAATGAATGAATGAGTAAATGAATGGTAAGGAAGAGTAATAGGACAAAAGCAAATCACAGAGGTATAATTAATGAAAATCTAATCTACGTAGGCAAGAATCCCTTAGAAGAAATGGAGTATCCCTCATAGTTAATAAAAGAGTTGAAATGGGGGCTTCACTGGTGGTCCAGTGGGTAAAGAGTCTGCATTGCAGTGCAAGCAGCACCAGTTCAATCCCTGTCCGGGAGGATCCCACGTGCCACAGAATGGCTGGACCAGTGTGTCCAATTAGGAGCTGGTGCTCTGGAGCACATGCGCCCAAAGCTAGTGCTCTGTAACAACAGAGGCCACTGCAATGGGAGGCCCACACAGGCTGAAGAATAAAGTTGGATGAAAATAAACAAATAAATAAACCAATAAAAGAAGCCAAAATTTAAAAAAGAGTTGAAATGCAGTACTTGGGCGCAATGTCAAAAATGACAGAATGATCTTTTTGTTTCTAAGGCAAACCATTCAATATCACAGTAATCCAAGTCTGTGCCCCCACCACTAATGCTGAAGAAACTGATGTTGAACAATTCTATGAAGACCTACAAGACCTTCTAGAACTAACACCAAAAGTAGATGTCCATTTCATCACTGGGGACTGGAATGCAAAAGTAGAAAGCCAAGAGATACCTGGAGTAACAAGCAAGTTTGGCCTTAGAGTATAAAATGAAGCAGGACAAAGGCTAATAGAGTTTTGCCAAGAGAATGCACTGTTCGTGGCAAACACCCTCTTCCAACAACACGAGAGACAACTGTACACATGAACATCACCAAATGGTCAATACCGAAATCAGATTCATTATATTCTTTGCAGTCAAAGATGGAGCAGCTCTATACAGTCAGCAAAAACAAGACCTGGAGCTGACTGTGGCTCAGATCATGAACTCCTTATTGCAAAATTCAGAATTAAATTGAAGAAAGTATGGAAAACCACTAGGCCATTCAGGTATGACCTAAATCAAATACCTTATGATAATACACTGGAAGTTACAAATAGATTCAAGAGATTAGATTTGATAGAGTGCCTGAAGAACTATGGACGAAGGTTTGTAACATTGTACAGAAGGCCGTGATCAAGACCATCCCTCACCCCCAAAATGCAAAAGACAGAATGGTTATCTGAGGAGACCGTACAAATAGCTGAGAAGAGATATAAAAGGCAAAGGAGAAAAAGAAAGATACACCCAGCTGAATGCAGAGTTCCAGAGAATAGCAAGGAAAGATAAGAAACCCTTCTTAAGTGAACAATGCAAAGAAATAGAGGAAAACAATAGAATGGGAAAGGCTAGAGATCTCTATAAGAAAATTAGAGATACCAAGGGAACATTTCATGCAAAGATAGACACAATAAAAGACAGAAACAGTATGGGCCTAACAGAAGCAGAAGAGATTAAGAAGAGGTGGCCAGAATGCACAGAAGAACTATACAAAAGAGAACTTAATGAGCCAGATGACCATAACGGTGTGATCACTCACCTAGAGCCAGACATCTTAGAGTGCTAAGTCAAGTGGGCCCTAGCACCACATGAAATGCTTTTGTTTCTAAGGCAAACCATTCAATATCACAGTAATCCAAGTCTGTGCCCCCACCACTAATGCTGAAGAAACTGATGTTGAACAATTCTATGAAGACCTACAAGACCTTCTAGAACTAACACCAAAAGTAGATGTCCATTTCATCACTGGGGACTGGAATGCAAAAGTAGAAAGCCAAGAGATACCTGGAGTAACAAGCAAGTTTGGCCTTAGAGTATAAAATGAAGCAGGACAAAGGCTAATAGAGTTTTGCCAAGAGAATGCACTGTTCGTGGCAAACACCCTCTTCCAACAACACGAGAGACAACTGTACACATGAACATCACCAAATGGTCAATACCGAAATCAGATTCATTATATTCTTTGCAGTCAAAGATGGAGCAGCTCTATACAGTCAGCAAAAACAAGACCTGGAGCTGACTGTGGCTCAGATCATGAACTCCTTATTGCAAAATTCAGAATTAAATTGAAGAAAGTATGGAAAACCACTAGGCCATTCAGGTATGACCTAAATCAAATACCTTATGATAATACACTGGAAGTTACAAATAGATTCAAGAGATTAGATTTGATAGAGTGCCTGAAGAACTATGGACGAAGGTTTGTAACATTGTACAGAAGGCCGTGATCAAGACCATCCCTCACCCCCAAAATGCAAAAGACAGAATGGTTATCTGAGGAGACCGTACAAATAGCTGAGAAGAGATATAAAAGGCAAAGGAGAAAAAGAAAGATACACCCAGCTGAATGCAGAGTTCCAGAGAATAGCAAGGAAAGATAAGAAACCCTTCTTAAGTGAACAATGCAAAGAAATAGAGGAAAACAATAGAATGGGAAAGGCTAGAGATCTCTATAAGAAAATTAGAGATACCAAGGGAACATTTCATGCAAAGATAGACACAATAAAAGACAGAAACAGTATGGGCCTAACAGAAGCAGAAGAGATTAAGAAGAGGTGGCCAGAATGCACAGAAGAACTATACAAAAGAGAACTTAATGAGCCAGATGACCATAACGGTGTGATCACTCACCTAGAGCCAGACATCTTAGAGTGCTAAGTCAAGTGGGCCCTAGGAAACATTACTGTGAACAAAGCTAGTGGAGATGATGGAATTCCAGCTGAGCTATTTCAAATCCTAAAAGGTAATGCTGTTAAAGTACTACACTCGGGCTTCCCTGGTGGCCCAGTGGGTAAGGACACCGCCTTGCAGTGCAAGGGGCGCCGGTTCGATCCCTGGCCTGGGAAAATCCCACGTGCCGCGGAGTGGCTGGACCCATGTGTCCAATTACCGAGCCAGAGCTCTGGAGCACATGCGCCCAGAGCCGGTGCTCTGCGACAACAGAGGCCACCGCGATGGGAGGCCCATGTGGACCAAGGAACAAAGATGGATGAAAATAGACAAATGAAAGACCAAGAGAAGTGGCCCGCCCTCCCACCCCACCCCTGCCCTCCAAAAAAAAAATTTAAAAAAACATCAACTCCTATTAAAAATAATAAATAAATAAAGTACTACACTCAATTTGACAGCAAATTTAGAAAACTCAGTAGTGGCCTCAGGACTGGAAAAGATCAGTTTTCATTCCAATACCAAAGAAGAGCAATGCCAAAGAATGTTTAAACTATCGCACCATTGCACTCATTTCACATACTGACAAAGTAATACTCAAAATCCTCCAAGCTAGGCTTCAGCAACAGTACGTGAGCTGAGAACTTCCAAATGTACAAAGCTGGGCAGAGGAACCAGAGATCAAATTGCTCACATGTGCGAGATCATAGAAAGAGCAAGGGAATTCCAGAAAAACATCCATTTCTGTTTTATTGACTATGCTAAAGCCTTTGACTGTGTGGATCACAACAAACTGTGGAGAATTCTTAAAGAGATGCGAATACCAGATCACTTTACCTGCCTACTGTGAAATCTGTATACCAGACAAGAAGCAACAGTTAGAACTGGACATGGAACAACAGACTGGTTCCATGTTGGGAAAGGATTATGTCAAGGCTGTATATTGTCATCCTGCTTATTTAACTTCTATGCAGAGTATATCATGTGAAATGCCATGCTTTGGTGGGAATCAATAAGCAGAATAAATACAAAAGAGAACTTAATGAGCCAGATGACCATAACGGTGTGATCACTCACCTAGAGCCAGACATCTTAGAGTGCTAAGTCAAGTGGGCCCTAGGAAACATTACTGTGAACAAAGCTAGTGGAGATGATGGAATTCCAGCTGAGCTATTTCAAATCCTAAAAGGTAATGCTGTTAAAGTACTACACTCGGGCTTCCCTGGTGGCCCAGTGGGTAAGGACACCGCCTTGCAGTGCAAGGGGCGCCGGTTCGATCCCTGGCCTGGGAAAATCCCACGTGCCGCGGAGTGGCTGGACCCATGTGTCCAATTACCGAGCCAGAGCTCTGGAGCACATGCGCCCAGAGCCGGTGCTCTGCGACAACAGAGGCCACCGCGATGGGAGGCCCATGTGGACCAAGGAACAAAGATGGATGAAAATAGACAAATGAAAGACCAAGAGAAGTGGCCCGCCTCCCACCCCACCCCTGCCCTCCAAAAAAAAAATTTAAAAAAACATCAACTCCTATTAAAAATAATAAATAAATAAAGTACTACACTCAATTTGACAGCAAATTTAGAAAACTCAGTAGTGGCCTCAGGACTGGAAAAGATCAGTTTTCATTCCAATACCAAAGAAGAGCAATGCCAAAGAATGTTTAAACTATCGCACCATTGCACTCATTTCACATACTGACAAAGTAATACTCAAAATCCTCCAAGCTAGGCTTCAGCAACAGTACGTGAGCTGAGAACTTCCAAATGTACAAAGCTGGGCAGAGGAACCAGAGATCAAATTGCTCACATGTGCGAGATCATAGAAAGAGCAAGGGAATTCCAGAAAAACATCCATTTCTGTTTTATTGACTATGCTAAAGCCTTTGACTGTGTGGATCACAACAAACTGTGGAGAATTCTTAAAGAGATGCGAATACCAGATCACTTTACCTGCCTACTGTGAAATCTGTATACCAGACAAGAAGCAACAGTTAGAACTGGACATGGAACAACAGACTGGTTCCATGTTGGGAAAGGATTATGTCAAGGCTGTATATTGTCATCCTGCTTATTTAACTTCTATGCAGAGTATATCATGTGAAATGCCATGCTGGGTGAATCATAAGCTGAAATTGAGGATGCCAGGAGAAATATCAATAACCTCAGTATGCAGATGACACCACCCTTATGGCAGAAAGCAAAGAGGAACTAAAAAGTCTCTTGATGAAGGTGAAAATGGAGTGTGAGAAAGCTGGCCTAAAGCTCATCATTCAGAAAATGAAGATCATGGCATCTGGTCCCATCACTTCACTTCATGGCAAATAGATGGGCAAACAATGGAAACACTCACAGACTTTATTTTCTTGGACTCCAAAATCACTGCAGATGATGACTGCAGATATGAAATTAAAAGATGCTTACTCCTTGGAAGGAAAGCTATGACGAACCTAGATGTCACATTAAAAAGCAGAGACATCACTTTGCCAACAAAGGTCCGTATAGTCAAAGCTGTGGTTTTTCCAGTAGTCATGTACGGATGTGAGAGTTGGACCATAAAAAAGGCTCAGCACCAAAGAATTGAGGCTTTCGAACTGTGGTGTTGGAGAAAACTCCCAAGAGTCCCTTGGACTGGAAGGAGATCAAATAAGTCAATCCTAAAGCAAATCAACTCTGAATATTCATTGGAAAGACTGATGCTGAGCCTGAAGTTCCAGTACTTTGGCCACCTAATGTGAAGAATTGACTTATTGGAAAAAACCCTGATGTTGGAAAAAATAGAAGGCAAAAGAAGAGGACGACAGAGGATGAAATGACTGGATGGCATCACTGAGTCGATGCACATGAGTTTGAGTGAACTCTGGGAGATAGTGAAGGACAGGGAAGCCTAGCATGCTGCGGTCCATGGGAC
The DNA here is from genome assembly GCA_022376925.1 of Tragulus kanchil. Classification (NCBI taxonomy): domain Eukaryota; kingdom Metazoa; phylum Chordata; class Mammalia; order Artiodactyla; family Tragulidae; genus Tragulus; species Tragulus kanchil. The sequence continues at coordinate 44,754,153 of JAIOJX010000029.1, read as the reverse complement.
TGCAAAGAGTCAGATGTGACTGAGTGACTGAACTGGATGAACACTTTGTAAAATTTTGTTCTTGTCAGTTTAAAATTTTGTTGTTGTTTAGTTACTAAGTGTGTCTCACTCTTTGCCACCTCGTGGACCGCAGCACACCAGACTCCCCTGTCCTTCACTACTTCCAGAATTTGCTCAAATTCATGTCCATTGAGTTGGTGTTGCTATCTAACCATCTCATCCTCTGCTGCCACCTTCTCCTTTCGCCTTCCCTCTAGGCTTCCAAGAATTGGGAAAGGATTATGTCAAGGCTGTATATTGTCATCCTGCTTATTTAACTTCTATGCAGAGTATATCATGTGAAATGCCATGCTGGGTGAATCATAAGCTGAAATTGAGGATGCCAGGAGAAATATCAATAACCTCAGTATGCAGATGACACCACCCTTATGGCAGAAAGCAAAGAGGAACTAAAAAGTCTCTTGATGAAGGTGAAAATGGAGTGTGAGAAAGCTGGCCTAAAGCTCATCATTCAGAAAATGAAGATCATGGCATCTGGTCCCATCACTTCACTTCATGGCAAATAGATGGGCAAACAATGGAAACACTCACAGACTTTATTTTCTTGGACTCCAAAATCACTGCAGATGATGACTGCAGATATGAAATTAAAAGATGCTTACTCCTTGGAAGGAAAGCTATGACGAACCTAGATGTCACATTAAAAAGCAGAGACATCACTTTGCCAACAAAGGTCCGTATAGTCAAAGCTGTGGTTTTTCCAGTAGTCATGTACGGATGTGAGAGTTGGACCATAAAAAAGGCTCAGCACCAAAGAATTGAGGCTTTCGAACTGTGGTGTTGGAGAAAACTCCCAAGAGTCCCTTGGACTGGAAGGAGATCAAATAAGTCAATCCTAAAGCAAATCAACTCTGAATATTCATTGGAAAGACTGATGCTGAGCCTGAAGTTCCAGTACTTTGGCCACCTAATGTGAAGAATTGACTTATTGGAAAAAACCCTGATGTTGGAAAAAATAGAAGGCAAAAGAAGAGGACGACAGAGGATGAAATGACTGGATGGCATCACTGAGTCGATGCACATGAGTTTGAGTGAACTCTGGGAGATAGTGAAGGACAGGGAAGCCTAGCATGCTGCGGTCCATGGGACTGCAAAGAGTCAGATGTGACTGAGTGACTGAACTGGATGAACACTTTGTAAAATTTTGTTCTTGTCAGTTTAAAATTTTGTTGTTGTTTAGTTACTAAGTGTGTCTCACTCTTTGCCACCTCGTGGACCGCAGCACACCAGACTCCCCTGTCCTTCACTACTTCCAGAATTTGCTCAAATTCATGTCCATTGAGTTGGTGTTGCTATCTAACCATCTCATCCTCTGCTGCCACCTTCTCCTTTCGCTTTCAGTATGTCCCAGCATCATTGAGTTGGTTCTTCACATAAAGTGGTCAAAGTATTGGAGCTTCAGCTTCAGTATCAGTCCTTCTAATGAATATTCAGGGCTGTTTTCCTTTAGGATTGACTGTTTTGATTTCCTTGCAGTCCAAGGAACACTCGAGAATCTTTTCCAACACCACAGTTTGAAAGCATCAATTCTTTGGTGCTCAGCCTTTGTTACAGTCCGGTCTCACCTCTATGCATGACTACTAGAATAATCATATCTTTGACTATAGGGACCTTTGTCAGCAAAGTTTTGTCTCTGCTTTTTGATACACTGCCTAGGTTTGTCATAGTTTTCCTTCTAAACAGCAAGTGTCTCTTAATTTCATGGCTGTAGTCACTGTCCACAGTGATTTTGGAGCCAAAGAAAATAAAATCTGCTTCCATGTTTTCCCTGTTTTCCCTTTCTATTTGGCATGCAATGATGGGACTGCATGCCATGATATTTGCTTTTTGAATGTAGAGTTTTAAGCAAGCTTTTTCCTTCCTTTCTTTTATCTTTATCAAGAAACTTTTTAGAGGACTTCCCTGGTGGTCCAGTGGCTAAGACTCAGTGCTCCCAATGCTGGGGGCCTGGGTTTGATCCCTGGTCAGGGGACTAGTTCCTACATGCCACAACAAAGAGTCTGAATGCTGAAACTAACACCCACACAGCCAAATAAATAAATATTAAGAAAAAAGTTTTTTAAAAAAGAAACTTTTTAGTTACTCTTCACTTTCTACTATTAGAATGGTATCATCTGCATATCTATGGTTGTCGATATTTCTCTAGGCAATCTTGATTCCAGCTTGTGATTCATCCAGCCTGGCATTTCACATGATGTACTCTGCATAAAAGTTAAATAAGCAGTGATACAATATGCAGCTTTGTCATACTCCTTCCCAGTTTTAAACCAGCCCTTTGTTCCACGTCCAGTTCTAACTGTTGCTTCTCGACCTGCATACAGTTTCTCAGGAGGCAGATAAGGTGGTCTGATATTCCCATCTCTTTAAGAATTTTTCACAGTTCGTTGTGACCTACACAGTCAGAGGCTTAAGCATAGTTAGTGAAGCAGAAGTAGATGTTTTTCTGGAATTCCTTTGCTTTCTCTATGATCCAGCAAATGTTGGCAATTTGATCTCTGGTTCTGCCTTTTCTAAATGTAGCTTGTACATCTACTTCTTAGTTTACGTACTGCTGAAGCCTAGCTTGGAGGATTTTGAGCATTACCTTGCTAGCATGTGAAATGAGTGCAATGGTAGGGTAGTTTTAGCATTCTTTGGCATTGCTCTTCTTTGGTATTGGAATGAAAACAGACCTTTTCCAGTCTTTTGGTCCCTGATGAGTCTTAAATATTTTTAAATATTTAAATTTAAAATATTTTTCTTAATTATTTAATTTTCATAAAAATAATATATACATCCCTCCCCAAATTAAAAAGTCAAATAAAGGGCTTCCCTGGTAGCTCAGTGGTAAAGAGTATGCCAGCTTCGATCCCTGATCTGGGAAGATCCCACATATTGAGGAGCAACTAAGCCCGTGAGTCACAACTATTGAGCCTGTGCTCTAGAGCCTTGGAGCTGCAACTATGGAGCCCATGTGGCACAACTACTGAAGCCCATGAGCCCCAGAGCCCGAGTTCCACAACAAAGAAGTCACTGCAACAAGAAGCCTGTTCACCTCAACTAGAGAGGAGCCCCTACTCCCTGCAACTAGAGAAGAGCCTGTGGCAGCAGTAAAAACCCAGAAGAGCCAAAAATAAATAAATTAAAATTTTAAAAAAGTCAAATAGAACTAAAAGGCACATGGTGAAAAATAGCAATCTCCTATCCCACCCAACCCATTTGATGCCCAATAAGTACCCTGTTAAACTCTTTCAGCTGACTTTTCTAAATTATATTTTTATAGTGTTTATTTGTTGATTTGTCAATTTTAAACATTACCCACTTTCTTGTAATCATGGGATATGAAGATTGGTTTCTTTTACACTCTTCTACCTATATCCTCCTTTCCTTTTCTCTGGTTTCCCAATACTGTACACCACAGTTTTTTGATTAATCAATAATTTATGTTAACATTATGATAGTTCTGTAGATTGTTTTGTGTTGCCTTTATCTTCTTTTACAGTTTATGCATAGTGGGGTTACTTTAGGTAGCAGTTACCTCAGAGTATTTTGTTGACTCAGTTTTTGGTAAACTTTTTACTAATTCTCACAACCATCTAATAGCCCCTGAACATAATTTCCCACCTATTCCTATCTGTTAGATAATCCAACTGACCCATCTAGCATCCAGGTCTCCTCCACCATGAGTCTGGGAGTCCCTCTGCCCTCTCCTTTTATGTCTTGCTCATTCTTGGATTGTTCTCTTATTTGGGTAGAGAGTTTTCTGAGAAATGGAGCATGAGAGGCAAATTATCTCAAGTATGCTTCTTGTTTAATGAAAATTCAGACCATTTTTTCCTTTGGCATTGTCTTTTGGTTTTCCCTTTTGGGATGAGTCTTAAATATTTTTAAATATTTAAATTTAAAATATTTTTCTTAATTATTTAATTTTCATAAAAATAATATATACATCCCTCCCCAAATTAAAAAGTCAAATAAAGGGCTTCCCTGGTAGCTCAGTGGTAAAGAGTATGCCAGCTTCGATCCCTGATCTGGGAAGATCCCACATATTGAGGAGCAACTAAGCCCGTGAGTCACAACTATTGAGCCTGTGCTCTAGAGCCTTGGAGCTGCAACTATGGAGCCCATGTGGCACAACTACTGAAGCCCATGAGCCCCAGAGCCCGAGTTCCACAACAAAGAAGTCACTGCAACAAGAAGCCTGTTCACCTCAACTAGAGAGGAGCCCCTACTCCCTGCAACTAGAGAAGAGCCTGTGGCAGCAGTAAAAACCCAGAAGAGCCAAAAATAAATAAATTAAAATTTTAAAAAAGTCAAATAGAACTAAAAGGCACATGGTGAAAAATAGCAATCTCCTATCCCACCCAACCCATTTGATGCCCAATAAGTACCCTGTTAAACTCTTTCAGCTGACTTTTCTAAATTATATTTTTATAGTGTTTATTTGTTGATTTGTCAATTTTAAACATTACCCACTTTCTTGTAATCATGGGATATGAAGATTGGTTTCTTTTACACTCTTCTACCTATATCCTCCTTTCCTTTTCTCTGGTTTCCCAATACTGTACACCACAGTTTTTTGATTAATCAATAATTTATGTTAACATTATGATAGTTCTGTAGATTGTTTTGTGTTGCCTTTATCTTCTTTTACAGTTTATGCATAGTGGGGTTACTTTAGGTAGCAGTTACCTCAGAGTATTTTGTTGACTCAGTTTTTGGTAAACTTTTTACTAATTCTCACAACCATCTAATAGCCCCTGAACATAATTTCCCACCTATTCCTATCTGTTAGATAATCCAACTGACCCATCTAGCATCCAGGTCTCCTCCACCATGAGTCTGGGAGTCCCTCTGCCCTCTCCTTTTATGTCTTGCTCATTCTTGGATTGTTCTCTTATTTGGGTAGAGAGTTTTCTGAGAAATGGAGCATGAGAGGCAAATTATCTGTGATCTCCCATGTCTTCAAGTATGTTTTATTCTACCATTTATCTTAGTAGTTTGGTTTAGATTTCTAAGCTATAAATAATTCTCATTCAGAATTCTGAAGCTGTGACTCCATTATCCTGTAGCTTCCAGTGTTGCTACTGAGAGGTCTGGTGTCATTCTCATCCCAGATCCTTTCAATTGACCTGTGCTTCCTTTCTGAGTTCTTCTGGAGACTTTTCTTCATACCTGGTGTTTTGACATTTCATGAAAATGAATCTTGAGGTAGAAATCTTGTTTTCTCTCCCTGAATATTTCATTGCATTTGTAAGGCTTTCTTCTCTTCTCTAAATGTATGCATTCTTCCTCCCTCCCCCTTACCTATCGCTCATGTCCTTAAATGTCTGGGGGTCTTGATTCTCAGGTCCTATTTAGGAGCCATGTGCTGAAGAGATGATTGGATGGTCAGCATGCATGGGTGGAGCTTGTCTATCAGCGAACTTCCCTGTAGAGGTTGGCTAGTCATGAGCTGGCTCTTCTATTGGGGATCTATATCCATATCATGTCTGTATCTATAGATATTTCCCTTTAGTGTGCTCAGTTTCTTCAAAAAAGAGTTCTTGAATCTTCAGCCTGGGATATGCCTGGTTACCAAGCTTCCTGGAAATAGAGTGAGAAAAAGGGACTGGCAGTGTACCTCTTAGTTTCAGAGTTTCCAATTATTCCCCAAATTTTCAGTTTTGCACTCCATTCTCACCCTGTAAAGAATGTGAAGAGTTGGCCCAAGTTCCCCAGAGGGTACCTCTAGTCTCCTGCAGGAGCAAGTGAGGTGTGGTGACCCTACTGCCCGCTGGGGTTATGGTCTCATGCAGTCACCACTAGTCTGCCCTCTCTGTTCCAGCAACCTGCCCACTTCTCATCCGGAAGCCCTCTGTAGGCATCAGGCCTTCAGCCTACCCCATGCTGCCATGTGGCTCACCACTGCTTCCTGCCTTCCAGAAATGTGCTCACATGCTCTGCTGCCCATCTCTCCTGCTGCCACGTCCTCCCTTATTTGCATATATTTGTCAGTGTGTAACTCTTTTTATTCCTTTATGGTTGTTTGTAGTAGGGCTATAGGAGGAAGCAGAGATTCTTGAGAGGTTCTTCGGTCACGTTTGGTCAGAAGTTCTTTTTTTTTTTGCAGAACATTTTTTTAAGGTGTTTATTAACCACTTTTAATTTTTAAATTTTGGTCTCTTTTATTGTTTTTTTTTATTATTTATTTTAATCCATCTTTATTCTTCGGCCTGTATGGGCCTCCCATTACAGTGACCTCCCTTGCTGCAGAGCACCAGCTCTGAGCACATGTGCTCCACAGCGCTGGCTTGTAATTGGACACACCCGTCCAGCTGCTCCATGGCATGTGGGATCTTCCTGGGCCAGGGATCGAACTGGTGCCCATTGCACTTCAAGGCAGACTCTCCACCCATTGGACCACCAGGGAAGCCCCAGAAGTTCTTTAGAGTTCGTTTTCACATTGAAGTACTTGGTTTCCAGGCCATTTTCTGAAATAACTCCTACTGTCAATCAGTACAGTCATCTTTTTTTGAAATAGGAGTATAGTTACTTTACATTGCTGTGTCAGTTTCTGCTATACAGCAATGTGAATCAGCCATATATATACATGTATCCCCTGTTTTTTGGATTTCCTTCCCATTTAGGTCACCACAGAACACTAAGTTCTTCATGCTATATGGAACCTACTGTATACAGTTGGATATATTTGTCTATTCCAATCTCCCAATTCATCCCACCCCACCACCCCAGCACAGTCATTCTTTGTTTTCTTTTTGGCTAGGTGTTTCTTTGTGGGAAATTCCCCAAATTTTCAGTTTTGCACTCCATTCTCACCCTGTAAAGAATGTGAAGAGTTGGCCCAAGTTCCCCAGAGGGTACCTCTAGTCTCCTGCAGGAGCAAGTGAGGTGTGGTGACCCTACTGCCCGCTGGGGTTATGGTCTCATGCAGTCACCACTAGTCTGCCCTCTCTGTTCCAGCAACCTGCCCACTTCTCATCCGGAAGCCCTCTGTAGGCATCAGGCCTTCAGCCTACCCCATGCTGCCATGTGGCTCACCACTGCTTCCTGCCTTCCAGAAATGTGCTCACATGCTCTGCTGCCCATCTCTCCTGCTGCCACGTCCTCCCTTATTTGCATATATTTGTCAGTGTGTAACTCTTTTTATTCCTTTATGGTTGTTTGTAGTAGGGCTATAGGAGGAAGCAGAGATTCTTGAGAGGTTCTTCGGTCACGTTTGGTCAGAAGTTCTTTTTTTTTTTTTTGCAGAACATTTTTTTAAGGTGTTTATTAACCACTTTTAATTTTTAAATTTTGGTCTCTTTTATTGTTTTTTTTTATTATTTATTTTAATCCATCTTTATTCTTCGGCCTGTATGGGCCTCCCATTACAGTGACCTCCCTTGCTGCAGAGCACCAGCTCTGAGCACATGTGCTCCACAGCGCTGGCTTGTAATTGGACACACCCGTCCAGCTGCTCCATGGCATGTGGGATCTTCCTGGGCCAGGGATCGAACTGGTGCCCATTGCACTTCAAGGCAGACTCTCCACCCATTGGACCACCAGGGAAGCCCCAGAAGTTCTTTAGAGTTCGTTTTCACATTGAAGTACTTGGTTTCCAGGCCATTTTCTGAAATAACTCCTACTGTCAATCAGTACAGTCATCTTTTTTTGAAATAGGAGTATAGTTACTTTACATTGCTGTGTCAGTTTCTGCTATACAGCAATGTGAATCAGCCATATATATACATGTATCCCCTGTTTTTTGGATTTCCTTCCCATTTAGGTCACCACAGAACACTAAGTTCTTCATGCTATATGGAACCTACTGTATACAGTTGGATATATTTGTCTATTCCAATCTCCCAATTCATCCCACCCCACCACCCCAGCACAGTCATTCTTTGTTTTCTTTTTGGCTAGGTGTTTCTTTGTGGGAAATGGAGCAAAGTCCAAACACACATATTGTTTAATCATATTAGTAAAACACTTCTGACCTTTTGAACAAGATCCAAATGTGCTTCTCTGCTTTTGTCTAGGAATGGGGACAGAAAAGCATAAGAAGCACTTTGAAACATGGCCCTGGCACCAATGCTTACCAGATCTGCTCTGTCTTTTGGGCTTGAACAAAAGCGGGGAGAATGCTGAAATGCCATCTTCTTTGAATTAATCATGAGCCCCACCTCTCCTGCTATCCTGTGTTTATACATTACTGCTATTGTCTTATATCTGCTGGCGGATCTCCTTTCATCTGCTGGCCACATAAAACCCTCTTCATTTAAAGCTGCACACGTGGCTCTTGAATTAAGAGGGCATTTTAGCAATAATTACTCATTCATCTTATTGAAGGGCTCAAAGTCTTAGGGAAGGATCACTGCTGTTTCAGTGTGCTATGCTGTGCCCACCTAAGGTACAGATAAGCTAAGGAGAGCGAGGAGAGTCAGGAGGCTGTTAAAGGGAAGGGTGGCTCTGTGGGTGGGGCCAGTGGTTAGCAGGAGAATGAGCAGATCAGGATGGAGAGAGCCTCGGAGACCACACTAGGGACTTTTCACTGTCCTGCTGGCAGCGAGGGACAGGAAGTAACATGAGTAGGAACATGAGTAGGAAGCAACATGAGACAAACTGAACTTTAAGAAAATTAAATTTATAGGACTTTTCTGGTGCTCCAGTGGTTGAGAATCTGCCTTCCAATGCAGGGAATGCAGGTTCAATCCCTGACTGGAAAACTAAACTCTTACGCACCCTGGGGCACTAAGCCTTCATGACACAACTAGAGAGAGGCTTTTCATCTGGCAACATAGATCACTAGGAGAAGTTTTTAAAAATCCATACTCTAGCCTCTGTCCCACCAGATTTTGTTTCAGGTGGTGTGGAGAGGGGGCCAAGAATCTGTGTTCTTAATATATTCATTAGGAGCAGCTCTGAGCTGGAAGGCTATTGAAATAAGCTAACAAAGGGCACTGGACCTCAAATATGGCGCTATGACTCTGGGAGGCAAAGGAGAACACAGATTGGAGAGAGGCTGCCCTCAGTAGGGAGTCCTACCTGACCTCTGCCTGTTTAAAACCTGAAGGGAGGGAGGCGTGAGGAAGACCATCAGGTTGTGTCTGGAGAACCAAATGGAGGCTGGGCCCTTCCTGCAGGAGAACCTAGAGGAAGATCACAATTAAGAAAAGATGATGGCAAGGGACATTCATGATGCCAAAGAGGCCCGGGACTTGGGGGAAGATGACTGTAAGCATCTGGCTCCCACTATAGTCATGAAGCTGGGGAAAGGAGACTGTGGTTCAGATCCTTCTGGTTGTACATGCACATGGACATGTGCACGGCTACACGTAAACAGGGAAGTGGACATACAGTCTTCTGCGGGAGGCAGAAAGTGTGCTGGTTCAGAGCTTGAGCTCTGGAATCCAGCAGCCCCATCCCTGAGAATCTGGGAGCCTCAGCCTCTTCACCGATAGAAAGCCGATGACACTAGCAGCTAACTCAATATGGTTGTTGTGATGACTTGAGATGCTACATGCCAAGGCTGGGCACAGAGCCTGGCGTGCAAGGAGCACTCCATAATGGTAGCTCTGAGTAATACTAAAAAAATGTGATCTGACTTCTGAAGCCAGGGAGCCATAAAATATTTCATTCAGTGTATCTTACTTCTGAAGCCGGAGAGCCAGAAAGTTATTTCATTCAGTGCTAAGAGACAAGTCCCCGGGAAGGCATGAAACCTCTCGTTTGTTGCTACCCACTCTGGGTGGCTTTCTCTGGGTATGTGTTTGGTGAGTCCTTTGCCTTTTATTTCTAGGACTCCTGGAGAAATGACAGTCCCTTGCTGCTGTGTTTAATAGGAGAGGATCTCAGAGACCTGAGATCATAATTATGACGCCTTAAATGCCGAGCTCTTCAAAAGTCTGCCATTGCCCTCGCTGTCACCCTGAACAGCTCTGAGAATCCAAACCCTGCAGCGCTCAGAGCACGGCCTGAGTCTCTCAGCCAGGCCTCACCTGGGAAATCTGAGTGATGGTGACGTGCAGGCAGCAGGAAGACACGCAGTAAGCCCAGGAGCCTGTGATGAGCTCAGAAGAGGTAAGTTGATGATCTGCTATTTATAGCCTCACTAAGAGGCTCTGGCCGCCAGCTCCATGTGAGGCTGGGTGGAAATGATGCCTTCGCAGAGCTGAGAGCACAGAATGAAATTGGTGATTCATGGGCAGCAGCCACTTGAAATACAAATGCACCGTCCCAGTCCCACTGGCCCCAATGCCTACTCTGGAAGCCTGTAAAAGATGATGGCAAGGGACATTCATGATGCCAAAGAGGCCCGGGACTTGGGGGAAGATGACTGTAAGCATCTGGCTCCCACTATAGTCATGAAGCTGGGGAAAGGAGACTGTGGTTCAGATCCTTCTGGTTGTACATGCACATGGACATGTGCACGGCTACACGTAAACAGGGAAGTGGACATACAGTCTTCTGCGGGAGGCAGAAAGTGTGCTGGTTCAGAGCTTGAGCTCTGGAATCCAGCAGCCCCATCCCTGAGAATCTGGGAGCCTCAGCCTCTTCACCGATAGAAAGCCGATGACACTAGCAGCTAACTCAATATGGTTGTTGTGATGACTTGAGATGCTACATGCCAAGGCTGGGCACAGAGCCTGGCGTGCAAGGAGCACTCCATAATGGTAGCTCTGAGTAATACTAAAAAAATGTGATCTGACTTCTGAAGCCAGGGAGCCATAAAATATTTCATTCAGTGTATCTTACTTCTGAAGCCGGAGAGCCAGAAAGTTATTTCATTCAGTGCTAAGAGACAAGTCCCCGGGAAGGCATGAAACCTCTCGTTTGTTGCTACCCACTCTGGGTGGCTTTCTCTGGGTATGTGTTTGGTGAGTCCTTTGCCTTTTATTTCTAGGACTCCTGGAGAAATGACAGTCCCTTGCTGCTGTGTTTAATAGGAGAGGATCTCAGAGACCTGAGATCATAATTATGACGCCTTAAATGCCGAGCTCTTCAAAAGTCTGCCATTGCCCTCGCTGTCACCCTGAACAGCTCTGAGAATCCAAACCCTGCAGCGCTCAGAGCACGGCCTGAGTCTCTCAGCCAGGCCTCACCTGGGAAATCTGAGTGATGGTGACGTGCAGGCAGCAGGAAGACACGCAGTAAGCCCAGGAGCCTGTGATGAGCTCAGAAGAGGTAAGTTGATGATCTGCTATTTATAGCCTCACTAAGAGGCTCTGGCCGCCAGCTCCATGTGAGGCTGGGTGGAAATGATGCCTTCGCAGAGCTGAGAGCACAGAATGAAATTGGTGATTCATGGGCAGCAGCCACTTGAAATACAAATGCACCCGCGTCCCAGTCCCACTGGCCTTCCCAATGCCTACTCTGGAAGCCTGTAGAACAGCATTGTTAGCTGACTGCCTCCAGTCTGCATGCCTTTGGGCAGGATGCAGGGACAGGCAGGCTGTGCCTCAACAAGGGGCCTAGGAAGGGCAGCAGAGATCCACAGAGAACCATAAGAACCTGAGCCCGCCCCTGCCGGGACCTCAGCCAGAGCCCAGGTCAGGGCTGAGTAAGAGGCAAGCCCTGGGCTCGGAAGGCCTGCAGGCCAGAGAGAAAGGAAGGTTCCTGCCTCTGCCCTCTGTCTCCAGGGGCAACGCTGGCCACAGAGCAGCTTTCTGGTGATGTTTTTTTCTGCTGAACATGCAAAAATGGACCATGAGGGAATCCTGATAGCTTTTAAAAAAAAATTTTCCTCAATTCCATAGCCCAATACCTGTCACCTGAAATAGATGTTGTTTATTTTCCTTCATAATATCTTGGCTTCCAGGACCAAGTCTATTTGGAGGCTCCAACTCAACTCACAGTCTGTGAGGAATGTGCCGGGTGTGCGGGAGTCTCTCAGCTTCCTGCAACCAAGACTGGATTGTAAGGGTTGAACCAAGATAATGAGGCATAAACCAACTGAGCTCTGGATGCACACTGTCTGGGCTCAATTTCAGTTTCTGTTCTTGCCTCCGCTTATCAGGGAGGCAACTGAATCTAAGAGAAGAACACGATGGTGGTCACAGAGCTGGCACATGTGCAGACAGAAATTGAGCTAGGCACCTTGGTGACTAGGTCACCCCTAGGCAGCTTGGCCCTCTGCATGGCTTTTGCCAAGTAATCAGTTGTCTGTCCTTTGGTTTGGGCCTTGCCTGGGCTTGAGCACTCTGCTGTTATACTTCTCTGGGCCTGGGGTGGCCCTTGGAGGATTAACTGTCACTGCCCTTCGGAGGACTTCACCTGAGTGCCCCCGGTATTAACCCAAGGTCATAGCCAGCAGTTTGCCTATCAAGGGAGGGCTTGGGCAGTAGACAGGTTGGCCCCATCTCACCTACCAGCTGGACACACAGCACAATCTGCTGATTCATGAAGGCCCACGAGGCCTTGGCTGCACATTCTCTCATCTCAAGCTTTTGGCCAACTCATAATTGTAGTTGTCACTTTGGCAGCAAGATGCCGTGATGTGTCCTACTACAGCAGCCTCTGCTTCGCAGCCTTGAACTCTGGGGAGGTGGGAGGAATCTGCAGCTGCTCCCATGGAGAGAGCCATCCTAGAGAGTGGTCTGTGTGATGTTCAGCCAGGTACAGCCTCAGGGGTGAAGTGAGAACCAGGATAAGGCTTTGAGTTAGAACAGGCCGTGGCATGCCCACATCTGCGCCTGAATAATGAATTCTGATGACATCAATTAATAAGAGAGAGGCTGTCATTGAAATGAGGCATTTGGGGCAACTATGAGGGCTTGGAAAACAGCCTTCAGACTTACTCACAAGTTTGGCTCCAGTGTGCCAGAGCTGAGAGAGTAGTTAGACGAGGAGAGAGGGTAGGCACGGTGTTGGGAGATGGTCCCAGAGGTATATCTGGGGCCAGATTGGGAAGCAAGGGGCTTGAAAACCAGGCCATGGAGCTTGGACTTGTTCCTGCAGGCAATGGGGAGCCATTGAGGACTCAGGGGAGAGAGTGATGCAGTCACATGACATTGGGTGCCTGGGCTCAGGCATCCCGAGTAGTGGCATTAGGAGTGAAGACTCTTGCCCCTCTTCCCTGGCCCTGGCCATGGCAGTGGTATGCAGCACAGGAGGATGGTTTGAAGGCCCTGGAGAAGGAGCCCTAGGGTTCAGAGGTGACCGTGACACTGTGCTTAGTGGTGACTAGGTCACCCCTAGGCAGCTTGGCCCTCTGCATGGCTTTTGCCAAGTAATCAGTTGTCTGTCCTTTGGTTTGGGCCTTGCCTGGGCTTGAGCACTCTGCTGTTATACTTCTCTGGGCCTGGGGTGGCCCTTGGAGGATTAACTGTCACTGCCCTTCGGAGGACTTCACCTGAGTGCCCCCGGTATTAACCCAAGGTCATAGCCAGCAGTTTGCCTATCAAGGGAGGGCTTGGGCAGTAGACAGGTTGGCCCCATCTCACCTACCAGCTGGACACACAGCACAATCTGCTGATTCATGAAGGCCCACGAGGCCTTGGCTGCACATTCTCTCATCTCAAGCTTTTGGCCAACTCATAATTGTAGTTGTCACTTTGGCAGCAAGATGCCGTGATGTGTCCTACTACAGCAGCCTCTGCTTCGCAGCCTTGAACTCTGGGGAGGTGGGAGGAATCTGCAGCTGCTCCCATGGAGAGAGCCATCCTAGAGAGTGGTCTGTGTGATGTTCAGCCAGGTACAGCCTCAGGGGTGAAGTGAGAACCAGGATAAGGCTTTGAGTTAGAACAGGCCGTGGCATGCCCACATCTGCGCCTGAATAATGAATTCTGATGACATCAATTAATAAGAGAGGCTGTCATTGAAATGAGGCATTTGGGGCAACTATGAGGGCTTGGAAAACAGCCTTCAGACTTACTCACAAGTTTGGCTCCAGTGTGCCAGAGCTGAGAGAGTAGTTAGACGAGGAGAGAGGGTAGGCACGGTGTTGGGAGATGGTCCCAGAGGTATATCTGGGGCCAGATTGGGAAGCAAGGGGCTTGAAAACCAGGCCATGGAGCTTGGACTTGTTCCTGCAGGCAATGGGGAGCCATTGAGGACTCAGGGGAGAGAGTGATGCAGTCACATGACATTGGGTGCCTGGGCTCAGGCATCCCGAGTAGTGGCATTAGGAGTGAAGACTCTTGCCCCTCTTCCCTGGCCCTGGCCATGGCAGTGGTATGCAGCACAGGAGGATGGTTTGAAGGCCCTGGAGAAGGAGCCCTAGGGTTCAGAGGTGACCGTGACACTGTGCTTAGTGGATAGTGTGGGAAGGATCAACTGGAGTGTGCAGCAAGCGAGAGGAGGACTGGGATCACGCCTGGGTTCCTCAGTCCTCCTAGGTCAGAGTTCAGTAATGAAGCACCTGCATGCATATATGTCAAATACAAGAGATCACATACGCTTATGCCAAAGGTCAAGAGAGGCTCCTGGAGCTTTGAGATAGTCCCACTGCCTGTGGGTGTTGCCTCCGTCACCACACACACTACAAAAACAGCAGAGACAAACATCCAAGCCTGGGGACATTCCTGGAAGGAAGTTCTATCCTCATGAATGTCAGTGCCAGTTTATAGGTTGGTTAATGAAGACAGAAGAATATGAAGCTATCACCAGTGGGTGAGCCGCCCTTGAGCCTGGAAGCCAGAGTATATCTGGGCCATCACGTAAGTGAGGAGGCACACAGGATTCAGTTGACAAAAATTGTGTGTACCCTGCTTAGAAGTGCATTGTTGTGCAAGCAGTGGTTTGGCAGTGATTTTTTTCCTTCCAGTGGCCAGCCAGGGAGGGCAGAATGCCTTTCAGTTGTCAGGGGAGGAAGGAGAGGGAGAAGGAATGTTCTCATTCTGGCATGATCTTCCATCAGTGTTCCCTGCGTTGGGCTGCCAAGAGGGCAAGAGGGAGGGGATGCAACAAGTACTGAACAGTAAGGAAGGACTTGGACAATCCCTGACACAAAGTCTGTGTGGAGGGAGGGTGCCTGGAGCCCTTCAGCCTGTGGGTGTAGCCTGAACCTTATCCTCTTCCCTGAAGACAGGCAGCTCATCATAACTGTCACTGACTGCCCAGGGCTGGCTTACAGCAATATGTCAAGATGTAGTTTTTCCTATTTGGTTTGATTTTCCCTTTAAAATTTCAAGCATCAGATTTTTTTTTTTTTTTTTTTTGGCTGTGCAGAGTCTTAGAGCATGTGAACTCTTTTTTTTTTTTTTTTCATATTTGTGGCTTGTGGGATCTAGTTCCCCCGCCAGGGATCAAACCTGGGCCCCCTGCATTGCAAGCACAGTCTTAGCCACTGGACCTCTGGGGAAGTCCCAACATGTATCTGATTTTTTAAATTTAAAATATAACATACAATCAGCAAAGTCCGAACAACCCTATGTACAGTTTAACAAATAAAGTTAAAGTTATTATTTTTTATAGAGACAAGTATAAAAAAAGAAGACAGATGACCCATAAACTTCTACTTAGCCAAGGCATCCACTGAAATTCTTATAACATAGTTTAAATACTAAAACAATACAAAAAGATGTAAAATGAAAAGATAAGTGTCTCCTCCCTCCATTTTCCCCACAGGTGAACACTAACAGTTTCTTATTGGATCCCAAATTTTTTTTTCTAATTGCTAATACTTCTGAAGTGAGTATGTGATCATACAAGCTTTGTCTGTATTTAAGAATAAGTTTTATAAGACGTTTTAATCATGTCTGTTCCACAGTACAAAATTAACATGTATCAAAGATTTTGTTTAACTCATTAATCGATGAAAGAATCACTAAAACATTACAACCAATTCGAAGGAGAACACAAAATATCGCACATGATAGTCAGATAAGAAATGCTGAAATATTTCAGAAATGGACGCAAAATTGGCTAGGATCCACAAGGCAACAGTTGTCTTTCACTGTACACAATTTGACTTACTGCGAACAGGAATTCTTTGCATTACTATCAAGGTTTTACAACTTCACTTCCATCTTTAGAGCTGAGAAATGTCTAGTCAAAGACAACAAAAGGCAAAAAGAACCTAGGTGGGTAAGTTATTCAGGACAGCCACTGAATTTCAACATTTTTCACAGTTTTCCCTACACTTGTAATTGGCTGCTTTCCTACATCCTTCCTTGGAATTCCCCTGCCGACAACCCCTGCTGCCCTGTTTGTACCCGCTAATGTGCTGTACATATCCCAGGTGATGGGCCAGGGCAAAAAGCCTAGCTTGGGAGGACCAACAAGCTCCTAGGCTGGGCCAGCCAAAGGCTCCCAAGACCCTGACACTGCCTCCTTGGTGGTGGGCACTGGAGTTGTGAGTCAGACTGACTCAGAACCAGCGGTCATGTTGGGCCTTGTAAAAGATGGTTAAGGGTTTTGTGAACAAGGAAAGAGATTAGAAATGCAGGAGGAAAGGGCCTGTAGTCCAGCACAAAAGACCGAATGTTTGTCTAATGAGCTTCCAGTTCCTGGGATGACTTTGTGCATTTGAATTCTGTGGATGAGCCTTTGGTGTGCATGTGAATGCAATTATTATTTTTTATAGAGACAAGTATAAAAAAAGAAGACAGATGACCCATAAACTTCTACTTAGCCAAGGCATCCACTGAAATTCTTATAACATAGTTTAAATACTAAAACAATACAAAAAGATGTAAAATGAAAAGATAAGTGTCTCCTCCCTCCATTTTCCCCACAGGTGAACACTAACAGTTTCTTATTGGATCCCAAATTTTTTTTTCTAATTGCTAATACTTCTGAAGTGAGTATGTGATCATACAAGCTTTGTCTGTATTTAAGAATAAGTTTTATAAGACGTTTTAATCATGTCTGTTCCACAGTACAAAATTAACATGTATCAAAGATTTTGTTTAACTCATTAATCGATGAAAGAATCACTAAAACATTACAACCAATTCGAAGGAGAACACAAAATATCGCACATGATAGTCAGATAAGAAATGCTGAAATATTTCAGAAATGGACGCAAAATTGGCTAGGATCCACAAGGCAACAGTTGTCTTTCACTGTACACAATTTGACTTACTGCGAACAGGAATTCTTTGCATTACTATCAAGGTTTTACAACTTCACTTCCATCTTTAGAGCTGAGAAATGTCTAGTCAAAGACAACAAAAGGCAAAAAGAACCTAGGTGGGTAAGTTATTCAGGACAGCCACTGAATTTCAACATTTTTCACAGTTTTCCCTACACTTGTAATTGGCTGCTTTCCTACATCCTTCCTTGGAATTCCCCTGCCGACAACCCCTGCTGCCCTGTTTGTACCCGCTAATGTGCTGTACATATCCCAGGTGATGGGCCAGGGCAAAAAGCCTAGCTTGGGAGGACCAACAAGCTCCTAGGCTGGGCCAGCCAAAGGCTCCCAAGACCCTGACACTGCCTCCTTGGTGGTGGGCACTGGAGTTGTGAGTCAGACTGACTCAGAACCAGCGGTCATGTTGGGCCTTGTAAAAGATGGTTAAGGGTTTTGTGAACAAGGAAAGAGATTAGAAATGCAGGAGGAAAGGGCCTGTAGTCCAGCACAAAAGACCGAATGTTTGTCTAATGAGCTTCCAGTTCCTGGGATGACTTTGTGCATTTGAATTCTGTGAGAGTCCTCTTTATGCTGGAGACGGCTTGGGTGGGTGTCTGTTCCAATAATTCCTTACCCAAGGGAATAGCTGACATGCAGGATATAAGATGCATGATGACCTAAGGGGCTGGGGTGGTGTCTGAGGCAGTTTCTCACAGAGCCCAGGGTCTGTGTTGGCACCACAGGGCATTAGGTCAGCAGAGTGGGTCCATGACACAGTAGAAAAGGGTGCCTCACTCTGCACCCTTGGGCAATCACCTCATCTCCAATAAACAGACTTTCTTATCTTAAAAGGAGAGGGGGGTGCTTCCCTGGTGGTCCAGTGGGTAAAGAGTCTGCCTTGCAGTGCAAGGGGCACTGGTTTGATCCCTGACCTGGGAAGATCCCACATGCCACGGAGCAGCTGGACCAGTTTGTCCAATTATGAGCCAGTGCTCTGGAGTGCATGCGCCCAGAGTTGGTGCTCTGCAACAAGCAAGATCACTGCAATGGGAGGCCCCCACAGGCCAAAGAATAAGGATGGATGAAAATAAATGGATAAAAAGTCAATGAAAAGAGGCCAAAATTTTTTTAAAAATTCTTTTTTTTTAAAGTGGGGGACCATGCTCCTTTCTGGCTTCCTCCCAGGGCCCCAGCAAAAGGCATGGATGTGAATCTACTGCCAAGGTCAGTTATGTGGTAGCAACTGAGTCAGCAGTACTGGCAAGATAGGAGGACTCAGCCCCTCTGTGCAGTGTACTTTGGGAGAAATGGTGTGCCAGATTTGTACTGTAGAACTGTCCCTCTGGCTGGCTGTAGACAGTGGTTGGAGGAGAATGGGCTAGAGGCATAAAGACCTGTTAGGAGGTGGCTACAGGCATCTGAGCAGAAGTGATGACCTGAACTGAGGAAACAAGTGGAGGGAACTGATTCAAGAAAGGTTTTGGCCAGGATTTAACCTAAGAAACAAGACAATAATGACCCTCAGGTTTCCAGCAAGGACAACTATGAAGTCAGGATGTTGTCATCACAGAAGAAAGAAACAACAGGAGGAGAGGCAGGATTGGGGGAGGGGGAGGAGTGGAACATTGGTGAGTTCAGTTTGAAATGTGGTTAGTATGAAGGGCCTGTGTGCATCCGGGTGGAAGCATTGAGAGGCAAATGGACACACAGAGGTCTGAAATCTAAGGAGCAGGTCGGTCTGTAAGCTAGAGGAAATGTGGACACGGACAAATTCATACGAGTGTGGCTGGGGAGGAGAGGACAGGGGAAAGAGTGGAGAGGCATCATGCTCTTCGGCCCTAACATTTTCACTGACTGAGAATCCGGGTAGGGGAGTGGTTGAGGGCAAAGAGAAGATGTTTGGAACACCTGTTAGGGGAAATAGCAGAGAATCTGACCCAGGCCTAGCAGTACAGGGCCCTGTTGGCTTTGGAGGTCATAAATCTGCATTATGTTGACCTATCCTCCTCAGGGTTTTATCCAGAACATGGGAGCCAGGAAGGTGGGTTGGCTTGTTTCTGGGCTGCAGTTCTGCAAGACAGTTGCAGATTTACTTCCTTCTGAGTGTGTAGCCAAGAGAGAGCTAGGTGAAAAGTGAAAGCCACTCAGTCATGTCCAACTCTCTGTGATCCATGAAATTCTCCAGGCAAGAATACTGGAGTGGGTATCCTTTCCCTTCTCCAGGGAATCCTCCTGACCCATGGATCAAACCCAGGTCTCCCACATGGCAGGCAGATTCTTTCCCATCTGAGACACCAGAGAGCTAACTGTTCACCAAAAAAAAAAAAAAAATGTGTATTTCTTGTCTTGCCACAGAACAGAGTTGATGCTAGGAAGGGGCTTCCCAGCAGGGGCTGTGCTTCCCAGCATACACTGCTCCCCTCACATCTGCTATATCTGAGAGGAGTCAAGCGACATGTTGTTGCCAGTGGGATGTTGATCATGGATGACATCCCTGAACAGCTATTGATTAGTGTGTTTTCTAGCCCCAAATAATTAAGAAGTTAATGTGTCTTCACCACCCTCACTTTCTCTTTTTAGTTTGAAGTCCCCTTGGAAAGCACATGTTGTAGACGGCAGAGCCACAAGGTGGAAGGCTCTTAGTCCTGAATAACACAACCATCACAGAAGAAAGAAACAACAGGAGGAGAGGCAGGATTGGGGGAGGGGAGGTGGAACATTGGTGAGTTCAGTTTGAAATGTGGTTAGTATGAAGGGCCTGTGTGCATCCGGGTGGAAGCATTGAGAGGCAAATGGACACACAGAGGTCTGAAATCTAAGGAGCAGGTCGGTCTGTAAGCTAGAGGAAATGTGGACACGGACAAATTCATACGAGTGTGGCTGGGGAGGAGAGGACAGGGGAAAGAGTGGAGAGGCATCATGCTCTTCGGCCCTAACATTTTCACTGACTGAGAATCCGGGTAGGGGAGTGGTTGAGGGCAAAGAGAAGATGTTTGGAACACCTGTTAGGGGAAATAGCAGAGAATCTGACCCAGGCCTAGCAGTACAGGGCCCTGTTGGCTTTGGAGGTCATAAATCTGCATTATGTTGACCTATCCTCCTCAGGGTTTTATCCAGAACATGGGAGCCAGGAAGGTGGGTTGGCTTGTTTCTGGGCTGCAGTTCTGCAAGACAGTTGCAGATTTACTTCCTTCTGAGTGTGTAGCCAAGAGAGAGCTAGGTGAAAAGTGAAAGCCACTCAGTCATGTCCAACTCTCTGTGATCCATGAAATTCTCCAGGCAAGAATACTGGAGTGGGTATCCTTTCCCTTCTCCAGGGAATCCTCCTGACCCATGGATCAAACCCAGGTCTCCCACATGGCAGGCAGATTCTTTCCCATCTGAGACACCAGAGAGCTAACTGTTCACCAAAAAAAAAAAAAAAATGTGTATTTCTTGTCTTGCCACAGAACAGAGTTGATGCTAGGAAGGGGCTTCCCAGCAGGGGCTGTGCTTCCCAGCATACACTGCTCCCCTCACATCTGCTATATCTGAGAGGAGTCAAGCGACATGTTGTTGCCAGTGGGATGTTGATCATGGATGACATCCCTGAACAGCTATTGATTAGTGTGTTTTCTAGCCCCAAATAATTAAGAAGTTAATGTGTCTTCACCACCCTCACTTTCTCTTTTTAGTTTGAAGTCCCCTTGGAAAGCACATGTTGTAGACGGCAGAGCCACAAGGTGGAAGGCTCTTAGTCCTGAATCATCACTTGAAGGACAGACACCACCAATTAGAAACACCCACGAGAGTTGTTTTGGAGCAAGAAATCAACTATATTGTCTGAGCCAATATACCTTTGGGGATTTGTTTGTTACAGCATCTAGCATTACCCTAACTAATACAGGGTTTAAGAAAATTGTTGGTTGTTCAGGTGATTCTGATAGGACCAGACTGGAGAATCAACTGAAGCTCCTTGGGACAGAAGGTCTTTGTTAAAGTGCCAGAGCAGGAGTGGAGAGCAGACTGGAAAATTCTAGAAAGCAGATCAAGGCCTCTGGTAGAATTCAGGAGGCTTAAGATTTCAGAGAGTGGTTATCCTGCAGTGTGGCAAGAGCCAACAGGAGAAGGTGAGGGCAGGTTTGGGGGCTGTGATGCTGGGGGTCAGGAATCATGTTGGGCAGTTAGTCCACTTGAAAACTGTGGTCTGTGACACAGGGTGGAGGGAGAGGGTGAGAGGGCTGGCCTTTGTCTTGCAACCAGGGCAATGGGAAGAAGTGTTTTAGTTAAAAACTAGACTAACAGGGCTGCCATCACTCTGTCCTGTCAGCTGCCGTGGCCAAGTGGCTCTGAGCAAGGAGGTCTCATCATTGGTGAGGATTTATTCAGTAGGCCACAGAGATGCACCTGAAAGCTGGTCCATGAAAGGAACACCTCTAAATGCTAAGGCAGGCTAACTCCATCCAGAAACAGCCAGACCCACAGTGAGAGTGCTTTTTTCAATTGGTAGGGCAGTATGGCACTCTCCAAATTGCTTATTTACACATATTTTTGAGCCTCATGGACATACCATATAAAGACAGTGTCTCTCTGTGCCAGGTTAGGTCACCAAAATGTTAAATAAATGAGAGCACTGAGGATGGGGTGGAGCCAGGGTCTCCTCATCCTCGGCCAGTGCTTCTCATTATAAAATTCCTTTTAGAGACATTTTTAGGCATTAACTACACATCATCTTAGGAAGATGTAGGCCTCAACACGCCACTGGCACAGGAATGACGGGCATGACCTCCCAAGGTACTTCCAGCTAGCAGTTCTTAAAAGAGTCTCTGAATGAGCGATTCCAAAATAAGATTAGGAATAGGAATGACAGGAAACTTAAAATAATAGTTGTGAAAATAAGAGACATTTATATCTCTTTAAGAAAAGAGTCTGGAGTCAGTGTAAGGGTTGCTATGGCCCTCCACACCTTCAGAGAGTCAAAGCTCCTTCTCTTGTTGCTTTCTCTCTTTTCAAAACTCCTCGGTTGAAAATTGTTGGTTGTTCAGGTGATTCTGATAGGACCAGACTGGAGAATCAACTGAAGCTCCTTGGGACAGAAGGTCTTTGTTAAAGTGCCAGAGCAGGAGTGGAGAGCAGACTGGAAAATTCTAGAAAGCAGATCAAGGCCTCTGGTAGAATTCAGGAGGCTTAAGATTTCAGAGAGTGGTTATCCTGCAGTGTGGCAAGAGCCAACAGGAGAAGGTGAGGGCAGGTTTGGGGGCTGTGATGCTGGGGGTCAGGAATCATGTTGGGCAGTTAGTCCACTTGAAAACTGTGGTCTGTGACACAGGGTGGAGGGAGAGGGTGAGAGGGCTGGCCTTTGTCTTGCAACCAGGGCAATGGGAAGAAGTGTTTTAGTTAAAAACTAGACTAACAGGGCTGCCATCACTCTGTCCTGTCAGCTGCCGTGGCCAAGTGGCTCTGAGCAAGGAGGTCTCATCATTGGTGAGGATTTATTCAGTAGGCCACAGAGATGCACCTGAAAGCTGGTCCATGAAAGGAACACCTCTAAATGCTAAGGCAGGCTAACTCCATCCAGAAACAGCCAGACCCACAGTGAGAGTGCTTTTTTCAATTGGTAGGGCAGTATGGCACTCTCCAAATTGCTTATTTACACATATTTTTGAGCCTCATGGACATACCATATAAAGACAGTGTCTCTCTGTGCCAGGTTAGGTCACCAAAATGTTAAATAAATGAGAGCACTGAGGATGGGGTGGAGCCAGGGTCTCCTCATCCTCGGCCAGTGCTTCTCATTATAAAATTCCTTTTAGAGACTTTTTTAGGCATTAACTACACATCATCTTAGGAAGATGTAGGCCTCAACACGCCACTGGCACAGGAATGACGGGCATGACCTCCCAAGGTACTTCCAGCTAGCAGTTCTTAAAAGAGTCTCTGAATGAGCGATTCCAAAATAAGATTAGGAATAGGAATGACAGGAAACTTAAAATAATAGTTGTGAAAATAAGAGACATTTATATCTCTTTAAGAAAAGAGTCTGGAGTCAGTGTAAGGGTTGCTATGGCCCTCCACACCTTCAGAGAGTCAAAGCTCCTTCTCTTCGGTTGCTTTCTCTCTATTGTTGTGTAACAAAAATCTCAAAACTCAGTGGTTTAAAACAACAATAAGCATTTATTACCTCACACTTTCCGTGTCTGGAATTCCGAAGTGACTTTTCTGGGTAATTCTGGCTTAAGCTCTCATAAGGTTGCAGTCAGATAGAGCTGTGATCTCTTGAAGGCTTGACTGGCACTGGAACATTGCCAGCAAGTTGGTTCTTGCTGTTGGCAGGAAACCTCAGTCTCTCACCACCTATAATCCCCCAAAAGGTTTCTTGAGTGTGCTCACAACCTGGCAGATGTCTTCCCCTCTCCTAGAGCAAGTGCCCCATAGAGAATAAGGCAGAAGCTGCAACGTCCTTTATGAAGTAGTCTCAGGAGTCACACTATCGTTTTTGAAATACCCTATTGGTCACACGGGTCAATCCTATTGAATATGGGAGAGAACCAAACAAGGACATACCAGAAGTTGAGAATCACTGGAGACCATCTTGGAAGCTGGGCTACCGCACCTGCCATCTTCAGAAAGTGGTTTCATCCTCATGTTCTAATGTGGCTGCTTTGTCTAGCTCTATCTATCACATCACAGAAGGTGCTTTCTGGCTAGTGTCAAGAAAAGAAGGGTTTGTCTTTCCCTTTAAAGATAGTTTCAATAAATTAGATACACCATCCTACTCATATCTCATTGACCAAAACAGAGTCATATATCTGGAAAAGAGTCTGGGAAATTTAGTATTTATTTTGGATGCCATGTGCTCTGCTAGACCAGATATCAAGGGACACATGGCCGTCTCTGACACATCAGCAATATTCCGGTGTGTATTTCAAAGGATGGAGTAGGGAAGGGAGCCTATAGAACATCACTGCCTTGGGTTCCTGGCCTGGCTAAGGACTTCTGATCTGTCTTATCTGGGAACTCTGTGTGTGTGTGTGTGTGTGTGTGTGTGTTTGGTGCAGCGACAGGGGAGGAGTGCAGATAAATACTTTACCCTGTAGTTAGAGAATCTCAATGTCAGGAGAAAGTAGACCTTAGAAGAACTCAGGAGACAAACGAGCATTAAAAACAGACCAGTTTCTAGAATTCCAGCCAAAAGTAGTCCCAAGAATTAGGATGATCCAGAAAATGAGGAGATCATCACAGGAGACACTGTGAGAACAGCCTTCCTCTGCACCTAGACCTCGCAGGTTGAAATAAATTCAAGATAGCCCAATTTATGACCTAAATTCAGAAGCACAGATGGGCAGCTTTACCAGCTGTGTTTTTAAAAGATCATATGATTCCTGATCAATGAACCGAAGAGATCAAATGTGGAAGTGTTTAGAGCTGAGCTGCAGATTTGCCCAGAGACCTCTTAGAGACCAGAGCCAGGGCTTGAGCAGCCAGCTGGGTGCTGACTCAAGTTGGGGGTGAGCCCAACATTGGAGCCTGGCTAAGCAGAAGATGAGCCATCAGCCAGCCAGATAATTCTAAGGCTTGAGAAGCCCACAATAAAAGCTCCCCTGGCAGAAGGAGGGCAAGGCCCTGACTTGGCCAAGTGGCCCATGACAAGAGGCCACTGGGATCTTAGAGGAATGCAAAGTCTGGAGCAAGAAACCTAGAGCTGGGGCATCCAGGCAGGGAGCAGCTAGTACTGCCAAGGCCCCTGTGGCCAGGGCTGGCTCTCTCCTCACTGCCAAAGCCTGCCTGGACCTTGGATCTTTATCTTGAGGGTAGACG
The DNA here is from genome assembly GCA_022376925.1 of Tragulus kanchil. Taxonomy (NCBI): domain Eukaryota; kingdom Metazoa; phylum Chordata; class Mammalia; order Artiodactyla; family Tragulidae; genus Tragulus; species Tragulus kanchil. Next base: position 44,729,321 of record JAIOJX010000029.1, on the reverse strand, counting down.
AGATAGACCAAGGATTTTGCTTCGTGGAGGGTGTCTGTGGTCTCCTACCTGGCTGACTAGTTTCGAGAGCCCTGCCTGTTGCCCAAACTGAGTAATGTCCTGGGTCCAGAGCCCACACCTGGCCATGTCCAGATAGGATGTCAGGACACCCTGGGTAGGCAGCAGGCTCATGCACTTGGGTCACAGCCCATGCTCCTTACTGTACATGGGTTGTCAGTCATCACCACACTGCTTTTGTGTAAGGGTCCACCTCCACAGCTCCAGCCTTACCCACTCTGCCTTGGTCTGAGTACCAAGTTCACTAAGAGCTTAGGGGACCTTTACAGGCTACTAGCTTGAGGACCTTTTCAAGAAAGACATCTCCAGGTGTGCCTGATATCAGATTCCAACCTCAGGTTGAGGTAGGGAGCTGTTGGAAGCTAAGGTACCTGGTAGCACATGGTGAGGAAGGAGAAAGCATCCTGAAGTGGCCTGGGATTGGTGTGGGAAATCTGGAACTGTGCTCTGTGGCTCTGCAGCATGAATATTTAGTGAGCACCTGCTCAATGAGGCAGACGCTAGGCTATCCACTGGGGACCCAGAGCAGAGCAAGGCTCACATGATATCACACCCAACCATAAGTAAATTTATGACCTAAATTCAGAAGCACAGATGGGCAGATTTTTAAAAGATCATATGATTCCTGATCAATGAACCGAAGAGATCAAATGTGGAAGTGTTTAGAGCTGAGCTGCAGATTTGCCCAGAGACCTCTTAGAGACCAGAGCCAGGGCTTGAGCAGCCAGCTGGGTGCTGACTCAAGTTGGGGGTGAGCCCAACATTGGAGCCTGGCTAAGCAGAAGATGAGCCATCAGCCAGCCAGATAATTCTAAGGCTTGAGAAGCCCACAATAAAAGCTCCCCTGGCAGAAGGAGGGCAAGGCCCTGACTTGGCCAAGTGGCCCATGACAAGAGGCCACTGGGATCTTAGAGGAATGCAAAGTCTGGAGCAAGAAACCTAGAGCTGGGGCATCCAGGCAGGGAGCAGCTAGTACTGCCAAGGCCCCTGTGGCCAGGGCTGGCTCTCTCCTCACTGCCAAAGCCTGCCTGGACCTTGGATCTTTATCTTGAGGGTAGACGAGATAGACCAAGGATTTTGCTTCGTGGAGGGTGTCTGTGGTCTCCTACCTGGCTGACTAGTTTCGAGAGCCCTGCCTGTTGCCCAAACTGAGTAATGTCCTGGGTCCAGAGCCCACACCTGGCCATGTCCAGATAGGATGTCAGGACACCCTGGGTAGGCAGCAGGCTCATGCACTTGGGTCACAGCCCATGCTCCTTACTGTACATGGGTTGTCAGTCATCACCACACTGCTTTTGTGTAAGGGTCCACCTCCACAGCTCCAGCCTTACCCACTCTGCCTTGGTCTGAGTACCAAGTTCACTAAGAGCTTAGGGGACCTTTACAGGCTACTAGCTTGAGGACCTTTTCAAGAAAGACATCTCCAGGTGTGCCTGATATCAGATTCCAACCTCAGGTTGAGGTAGGGAGCTGTTGGAAGCTAAGGTACCTGGTAGCACATGGTGAGGAAGGAGAAAGCATCCTGAAGTGGCCTGGGATTGGTGTGGGAAATCTGGAACTGTGCTCTGTGGCTCTGCAGCATGAATATTTAGTGAGCACCTGCTCAATGAGGCAGACGCTAGGCTATCCACTGGGGACCCAGAGCAGAGCAAGGCTCACATGATATCACACCCAACCATAAGTAAAGCAAAACAGCAGAGGGTGCAATATGCAGTGACAGGTTAAATACAAGACACAGCAACAGTGGAGGAGGGGAGCGTGCTAGTGGAGTGGCAAAGGAAAGCCTCACTGCACAGAAGAGGTGATACCTGCAGGAAAGAGCAGGAGTTCCTCAGCCTCCATGGGGCCAGGTGAGGACACCCATCATCAAGGCAAAGGGAAGAGCAGACCACAGAATTCTTAGCTGAGAGACCACCAGAGGTAGGGGAAGAGATTTTCCTTGCCTGACGTGTCCACTGGACTCTGAAGTGTCTGATCCCTTTCAGAGTGCAGTGGCCTTGATCTCTTTCCATTAACCAACTCAGAGGAGTCAGAGAGGGGAGAAGGTGCTTCCTCCCTGCTCAGGGGGTTTTCTTTCAGCTTTGAGTCCTTGGTACCTGGTCATAATAGTGGGAGATGAAGAGGAGAAAGGTTCTTTGATCTTGAAGAACCTGCCCAAGGCCCAACTCATCTCTGTGTAGTGACCTTGGATGGCCCTTTAGGCATGACTGTCCCCAGCAGCATCTGATGGGGCAGGAGGCAGGGCTGGGAGGTTCATGAGGTGGGGGATGCTAGCCTACCCTCCCTGCTGTCAGACCAAGTCTCTTGATGCATCTGTGCCTCTCTGGAACTCTTGGGAGTCCCCAGAATTGCTGAAGCACCCATCCTGCTTCTTACAGGTGGCCCTCCAGTGTGAGAATCGTCATCTGGTTCATCCTAGCACATCCTGGTAACTTTTTTGATAGTGTACAGGCTTGCTTTTCCTCTAAGAACCAGGAAAATGTGATATGCAAATGAATCACCAGCTAACCCCAAATTAAATAGCTGCTCTGGAGTTCTTCTATGAAGGCAAAAGAAACTGGAGCTCTAGAGGTCCAGTGGGCACCGCCTCTTGTCTAGGTCAGGGTGAGCAAGTGAAACTGAGCCAAAGGTACACCAAGATGTCCCCGTCTCCAGCCTCAGATGAACCAGGAACCTCAGGCAGAGCTGCCAGTGTCCAGTGAGGCTTTGGGAGGATTTGCAGTGCAAGTAGAGGATGGGTCCTCAGTGCTGAGGTCCTGGCCAGCTCAGATCATTCATTCAGGAACCCCTTCTCCTGGACCGTTGCTCTTCTCACAGGGATGTACAAACAGCCTCCTGACAGGCCTGGCCTTTCTCTCATCTTTGCCAGCTCCAGCGCCAACGCCTAGCTCAGGTCACATCTCTCTGGTTCAAAAACCCCTTAATATAAACTCTTGGTTTGGTATCCAAGGCCCTACATCCTACAGTACTAACTCATCTCTCAGCAGCCTTCCATAAACTCTTCCTTCAACCCCGCGTGTGCCTGTCCTTTTTGTTTTCTTCTGATAAACCTCTCTCATCTTTGAGCCCTGAATCTTGCCTTCATCTGGTCCCAAGGCCACCTTCCTGCTGCTGCCCTCCTGACCAGTCCCAGCTCTAGTGGTGTGTCACCTATCAAGTCTTCCTTTTCACCCTTTGCCCTCTGAACTTATGACCTATGGGATGGGACTTTCACTAGATTTGTATCTTTAATTATAGGAGTCATCCATACTAGTAAAAACATTCCCACACTGTAGAAGCATACAGAGTAAAATGTGTGTGTCCTACCAACTCTCCTTTTCCTAGAACTCACCATAGTCAACAGTCAGGCAGGCACGTGGGTGCTGATTTTACACAATAGAAGACAGGGCCCTTGAGAACCTTCCATCATGACATGACATGGTGGTGGCAAGGTGTGGTGGTGGGGAGGCGCAGAGGCGGTGGAAGGCTTCAGAGACCAGTGACTTGTGTTGGCTTTGGAAAAAATCCTCAAGGTCTGACTATGGGACCGCTTGATTTCTTTCAAAGAACAGAGCCTCAGGGAAGCACTTCTAGTTCACAGTAAGGCATTCATTTGTTCATTCCAGAGCCAGAAACTCAAGTTCAGAGGCAAATAGGCTGCTGGAGAATCCTTTTGGCCTAGCACAACCCCTGCTACAAGGCCAGACTGAGCTGAATAGTCAGGCAACTTTAATGGCACGATCGCTCAGTCACATTCTTTTTTCCATTCTGGTCCCTTGCCTGGCCCCTGTACATCCAGTGTTCTGGCTGGTCAACCTGGATCCCTCCACCCACCCTGGACCCTGATCCAAAGCAGTGGTTCTCCTGACAGCCTGGCTTAGGAGAAGAACCCACCCAAGGGACTATTCATCTTTCGTAGAGTAGGAGCTAGAGGACAAAGCAGGACTGTGCAGGCATCTCCTTCTCCAGGGGTTCCAGCCCATGTTTGCAGGCAGTTTGAGTAACAGGGGGTAAATGTCTTCCTTAAGTCACCCAAGGTATCACATCTGCACCCCCGCCAAACTCCAATCCAAATAAATATTTAAGAAAGAAAAGGAACTGGTGCTCATGAAGATGGGACTACCTGACCCCAATTTAGGGATGTCAGGGAAGGCTCCAAGGTATTAACATATAAACTGACACCTGAAAAATAGGCAGGGGGTGGCCAGGTGAAGGTGAAAAGGGCATTCCACATAGACGGAGCACCACTGGCAAAGGCCTAACAGTGAGAGGGAGCATGACTTTGGAGCAACTGGAAATTCACTGTGGCTGAGCTGAGTGTGTGAGGGGGGCCTGCAGGAGATGTGGTTGGAGGGTCAACTGCTTGGGTGTGCAAACCTCAGGGCTTTATCCCAGTGGCCATAAGGAGTCAAGGAATGGTTTTAAAAAGATAAGTGACATTTTAGACAGATGACTCACTGACCACGAGCTAGAGGTAGTAGGTTTGGAGGAAATGAATGCCTTTGGAGTGTACCAACTCTCCTTTTCCTAGAACTCACCATAGTCAACAGTCAGGCAGGCACGTGGGTGCTGATTTTACACAATAGAAGACAGGGCCCTTGAGAACCTTCCATCATGACATGACATGGTGGTGGCAAGGTGTGGTGGTGGGGAGGCGCAGAGGCGGTGGAAGGCTTCAGAGACCAGTGACTTGTGTTGGCTTTGGAAAAAATCCTCAAGGTCTGACTATGGGACCGCTTGATTTCTTTCAAAGAACAGAGCCTCAGGGAAGCACTTCTAGTTCACAGTAAGGCATTCATTTGTTCATTCCAGAGCCAGAAACTCAAGTTCAGAGGCAAATAGGCTGCTGGAGAATCCTTTTGGCCTAGCACAACCCCTGCTACAAGGCCAGACTGAGCTGAATAGTCAGGCAACTTTAATGGCACGATCGCTCAGTCACATTCTTTTTTCCATTCTGGTCCCTTGCCTGGCCCCTGTACATCCAGTGTTCTGGCTGGTCAACCTGGATCCCTCCACCCACCCTGGACCCTGATCCAAAGCAGTGGTTCTCCTGACAGCCTGGCTTAGGAGAAGAACCCACCCAAGGGACTATTCATCTTTCGTAGAGTAGGAGCTAGAGGACAAAGCAGGACTGTGCAGGCATCTCCTTCTCCAGGGGTTCCAGCCCATGTTTGCAGGCAGTTTGAGTAACAGGGGGTAAATGTCTTCCTTAAGTCACCCAAGGTATCACATCTGCACCCCCGCCAAACTCCAATCCAAATAAATATTTAAGAAAGAAAAGGAACTGGTGCTCATGAAGATGGGACTACCTGACCCCAATTTAGGGATGTCAGGGAAGGCTCCAAGGTATTAACATATAAACTGACACCTGAAAAATAGGCAGGGGGTGGCCAGGTGAAGGTGAAAAGGGCATTCCACATAGACGGAGCACCACTGGCAAAGGCCTAACAGTGAGAGGGAGCATGACTTTGGAGCAACTGGAAATTCACTGTGGCTGAGCTGAGTGTGTGAGGGGGGCCTGCAGGAGATGTGGTTGGAGGGTCAACTGCTTGGGTGTGCAAACCTCAGGGCTTTATCCCAGTGGCCATAAGGAGTCAAGGAATGGTTTTAAAAAGATAAGTGACATTTTAGACAGATGACTCACTGACCACGAGCTAGAGGTAGTAGGTTTGGAGGAAATGAATGCCTTTGAGTGAGCAATAATAGTAGCCTAGACAAGGGCAGGCACAGTGGAAGATGAGAGGAAGTAGAATTCAATACAGCATGTGTGGGTGAGGGAGAGGAAGCGATCTGGAGGTCTCCACACACCTTCATATGTAAAGAATTGAAGGTCAGTGGCCAGTGATAAGCCCCAATCTGACCGTCTAGCCTGCTGACATCAGTGAAGACCTGATTGGGCACCCAAATCTTTATTCGGGCATATTACGTACCCACAGAGGCTGCCAGGCACCATAATCCTGATGAAGATACGCCAGGTCCACAGCTGACCACTCTCAGTCAACCCAGCGCTCTCCAGATCTATGAGCCAGATATCCCCTGCCAATCAGCAACACTCAGAAACCTTGTTTATTTGAATACAGAACAGATAGTTCATGACCCACTCCATTTCTTCTACTTCCCCAACCTAGACTCTCTGCTGGCTCAGTGTCTCTGTTTGACAATAAAACATTTCTACTCAGAACTCAATCTTTGGCTTCTGGTTGTAACTAGACTTAACCAGAGGCTTCCACCAGTCACAAGGGCCTGAAGGGGCTTTTGCGAAGTTGAATATACCTTATACATTCTTTGTATAGTTCTGATATTTCTGCACTCTGTGGTCTGTCCTTGAGTTCTCCTGGGCACCTGAGGGTTCAGTGAGAAGGCCAACAGGGGGCTGAGGGTGTACCTGAGGCCATGAAACTTAGAGGTATTGGACTGTAGGAAACAGTGGAAGAATATAGATAGGAATCTCAAATCTTTGGTTATGATCTCTAGCTCTAGCTCCCTGTGACCTTTGCTCTTTGGGTCTGTGCCTCCAGCCCCCAGGCCTCTGCACATGCTGTTCCCTCTGCCTGAAATACTCTTCCCCTTCCCCTTTGTCTGTGTGACTCATCCTTCAGGTCTCTGCTTTCTCAGGGAAGACCTCACTGACTTCTCAATGCCGGTCAGATTCTTTATTTACTCATTTCCACAGACCCATGTTTCATCACTTCTTTCCTTTCCCTTCATTAGGGATTTTTGTTCATTTGTTTGTTTGCTACCATCTGCCTCCCCCAGCAGACTGTGCCTTCTATGAAAGGGAGGTTCTGTCTTACTCACTGTTGTACGTCTAGCCCCTGGCAAGGGACCTGTCCAGTAGTGGGCACTGAATGAATGCATGAATGAACAGATGGATATATTTCACTTGGCAAAACAAAAGCTCAATTGGATGAGACCTTTTGCAGCAACTGATATAGTCTTATAAGCCTCTATCATTTCATTTCCAAAACAGGAAGACTATTCCCTGCTTACTGCTTTACTTCTGTGTGTAAAATGACTCCAGATAGCCTGATAAAGTTTGGGATGCTTTAAAAACAACAAAGGTTCCCATTTGGCTCAAGGTCCTTATTTTCTGACCCCTGGTCACATATGTATAAACTGTGAGACAGAAATTCAGGCTGTGCCAGAAACCCCAGGGCCCTCTTGTCAAAGCTGGAGTTACACAACCCCTTCCAGGGCAGGATGAGTTGCCAGAAACCCCAGCCATGCCTCCTAGAGGTGGGCAGTAAAGGCTCTCCTATGTGCTCATGTGCCCATGACCAGTCAAGCAAGGTGGGTGAGTGTCACAACTCTGAACTGGGAATTGAGCCCCTCTGGGAGCTAAGAGCCCTCTACTTATTTATTCATTCTTTGTATAGTTCTGATATTTCTGCACTCTGTGGTCTGTCCTTGAGTTCTCCTGGGCACCTGAGGGTTCAGTGAGAAGGCCAACAGGGGGCTGAGGGTGTACCTGAGGCCATGAAACTTAGAGGTATTGGACTGTAGGAAACAGTGGAAGAATATAGATAGGAATCTCAAATCTTTGGTTATGATCTCTAGCTCTAGCTCCCTGTGACCTTTGCTCTTTGGGTCTGTGCCTCCAGCCCCCAGGCCTCTGCACATGCTGTTCCCTCTGCCTGAAATACTCTTCCCCTTCCCCTTTGTCTGTGTGACTCATCCTTCAGGTCTCTGCTTTCTCAGGGAAGACCTCACTGACTTCTCAATGCCGGTCAGATTCTTTATTTACTCATTTCCACAGACCCATGTTTCATCACTTCTTTCCTTTCCCTTCATTAGGGATTTTTGTTCATTTGTTTGTTTGCTACCATCTGCCTCCCCCAGCAGACTGTGCCTTCTATGAAAGGGAGGTTCTGTCTTACTCACTGTTGTACGTCTAGCCCCTGGCAAGGGACCTGTCCAGTAGTGGGCACTGAATGAATGCATGAATGAACAGATGGATATATTTCACTTGGCAAAACAAAAGCTCAATTGGATGAGACCTTTTGCAGCAACTGATATAGTCTTATAAGCCTCTATCATTTCATTTCCAAAACAGGAAGACTATTCCCTGCTTACTGCTTTACTTCTGTGTGTAAAATGACTCCAGATAGCCTGATAAAGTTTGGGATGCTTTAAAAACAACAAAGGTTCCCATTTGGCTCAAGGTCCTTATTTTCTGACCCCTGGTCACATATGTATAAACTGTGAGACAGAAATTCAGGCTGTGCCAGAAACCCCAGGGCCCTCTTGTCAAAGCTGGAGTTACACAACCCCTTCCAGGGCAGGATGAGTTGCCAGAAACCCCAGCCATGCCTCCTAGAGGTGGGCAGTAAAGGCTCTCCTATGTGCTCATGTGCCCATGACCAGTCAAGCAAGGTGGGTGAGTGTCACAACTCTGAACTGGGAATTGAGCCCCTCTGGGAGCTAAGAGCCCTCTACTTATTTATTCATCTGTCTTCAGCAATGGACTGAGTGTAGGAGTTTTTTTGAGGCAGAACCAGAGGTATGGCTTATGGCCCAGTGAGTCATTTCTCAAGAGTCTAGGCTGCACAAGACGGCTGTATGCGTCCACCACTGCTTTCACTGCTGCAGGTGGACCTCACCTGGTGAGATCCCAATCTGCTTATAAGATGACCAGGATGAGGCCATCTCTGCAATCTTCACAGAGGGATTCTGCCCAGCCGTCCTCTCCCTGGGGGACCAGAGCTACCCATTTCTGTTCTCCCCAGTCTAGAGGACACATGCTTCTTCTGGAAGGGGTAGCTGGCGGGACTGGAAGGATGAACTGGTCAGGGCTTGGAGTGAGACTGAGTCCCAGGTACTTCAAAATTAGTGCTAATATGCCTAAGAGCCAGGGTAGGGAGTACCAGGTCCTAACAAATCAATAAAGTTTTTTAGGAACTGAAAAACCTAAATGAGGAAAAGGAGGAGGCATTTGATTCTGGAGGAACTTTTTCAGTGACTTAGGGATGCAATGCCCATTATTGTTGCTGTCCAGTCACTAAGTCACGTCCAACTCTTTGCGACCTCATGAACTGCAGCATGCCAGACTTCTCTGTCCATCACTATCTCCTTGAGTTTTCTCAAACACATGTCCATTGAGTCAGTGATGCCATCCAACCATCTTATCCTCTGTCGCCACCTTCTCTTCTTGCCTTCAATTTTTCCTAGCATGCCCATTATATATATGGATAAACTCCTGCCATGGAGACCTGCCTCAGATGAATACCTGGGAGGAGCCAAAACTTTTGGCATTTTAAAGATGGGTAGCTCCTTGCCTCAACTTTTCAATGTGCTAAGTCTGTGTCTTCTCCTTCTGCTCAGACCACCATTCATTCTTACTGCACTGCTGGTTCCTGGTCACATTGGGACACCCCTAGCTGGCCTAAGTCCTAGTTAAAGTCGTAAAGGTCAATACAATCACTATCAAAATCCCAACATTTTTTTTTCAGATACAGAAGAATCCATCCTAAAATTAATATGGAAGCTCAAGCAATCCTGAATAGCCAAAACAATCTTGAAAAAGAACAAACTTGAAGATTTCATATCACCTGATCTCAAAACTTACTTCAAAGCTATAGTAATCAAAAGAGAGTGAGGGAACATGTGTATGCCTATGGCTGATTCATGCTGATGTTTGGCAGTAAACGACAAAACTCTGTAAAGAGAGAGAGAGAAAAAGAGTGTGTCACTGGCATAGAGGCAGACACACAGAGCAATGGGATATAATAGATAACGTAGAAATAAATCTTTGCTGATATAGTCAAATGGTTTTCGAGAAGGGTGCCAAGACAATTCAATGAGGAAAGGACAGTCTTTTCAGCAGATAGTGTTGGGAAAACTGGATATCTACACACAAAAGAATGAAGTTGGATCCTTATTTTACACCATATACAAATATTAACTCAAAATGGATCAAAGACCTAAGCATAGAACTAAACAATAAAACTCTTTTTCTTAAAAGTAAAGTTAAATTTTACAATAATTTGTTTATATATACGAAGAATTACAGTACATGCTTCTGGGGACTCCTAGCACAAGGCATCTCTCTTTCTCACTATGAGTTTCACTTACTGCTGACAATCTATAGAGGTAAAGAAGGGGGCAAAGAAGGTGATCACCTCAGCTGACACCGTGCCCCCCGCCACCCCTTTTTTAAAAATATAAAGATAGGTCTCTATTGTCAGCTTGCTTTTTTTTTTTTTTTTTGGCCACTTCTATTGATCTTTCATCTATTTATCTTTGTTCTTTGGCCTGTGTGGGCTTCCCATCACAGTGGCCTCTCTCACTGCAGAGCAGTGGCTCTGGGCACACGCGCTCCAGAGCTCTGGCTCCGCAGTTGGACGCATCAGTCCAGCTGCTCCGTGGCACATGGGATCTTCCCAGGCCAGGGATGGAACCAGGGCTCCTTGCACTGCAAGGCGGTGTCCTTACCCACTGGACCACCAGAGAAGCCCCTGTCAGCTTGTATTTTTGCAAGACTGAGAAAATTGCTCTTCCATGAGCACCTATTTTCTGCACTTGCCTGTCTTCAACACTCTCACTTATATGCACACATAGGCAGTACCATCTGAGACCTGGAGAGAACCTTAACCTATAAAATCCCTTAAAAGAAAATATAAGGGAAGAGCTCAGTATCATTTGCATTTGGCAATAATTTCTTGCAAATGACACCAAGAGCACCGAAACAAAAGGGAAAATAGATAAACTGGGCTTCATCAAAGTTAAAAACTTTTGTGCACCATAGGACAATACCAGTAGAGTGAAAAGGCAACCCACAGAATAGGAGAAATATCTGCAAATCATTATAAGGGGTTAAGATCTAGAATGTATAAAAAACTTCCACAACTCGACAACAATAAACATACAACCAAATTTAAAAATGGACAAAGGAGGGCTTCCCCTGGTGGTCCAGTGGGTAAGGACACCGCCCCGCAGTGCAAGGGGCGCCGGTTCGATCCCTGGCCTGGGAAGATCCCACGTGCCGCGAAGCGGCTGGACCCCTGTGTCCAATTACCGAGCGGAAGCTCTGGGGCGCATGCACCCAGAACAGGTGCTCTGCGACAAGAGGCCACCGCGATGGGAGGCCCACAGCAGCCAAAGAACAAAGACAGATGAAAACAGAGAAATGAAAGACCAATAGAAGTGGCCCGCCCATCCCTCCCTCCCACCCCACCCCACCCCACCCCCCAAAAGATAAATAAATAAAATAAAATTTAAAAAAAAAATGGACAAAGGACTTGAACAGACAAATCTCCAAAGAAGAGAAACACATAAAAATGTGTTCAATATCACTAATTGTTAGGAAATAAATTAAAAATTAAAATCATGGATGAGATGGGATATACATATGACTAATCTGGGAGTATACGTATCTTTAAACAACAAAACTCTGTAAAAGAAAAAAGCAAAATTTTAAAAAATGGCAAAAAAATTAAAATCACTGTGAAATACAGCTTCATACCTATTTGGATGATTGCTATTAAAAAAAAACTAAGCGGAACAGATCCCCAGGCCAGGTCCAGGGCTCCTTGCACTGCAAGGCGGTGTCCTTACCCACTGGACCACCAGAGAAGCCCCTGTCAGCTTGTATTTTTGCAAGACTGAGAAAATTGCTCTTCCATGAGCACCTATTTTCTGCACTTGCCTGTCTTCAACACTCTCACTTATATGCACACATAGGCAGTACCATCTGAGACCTGGAGAGAACCTTAACCTATAAAATCCCTTAAAAGAAAATATAAGGGAAGAGCTCAGTATCATTTGCATTTGGCAATAATTTCTTGCAAATGACACCAAGAGCACCGAAACAAAAGGGAAAATAGATAAACTGGGCTTCATCAAAGTTAAAAACTTTTGTGCACCATAGGACAATACCAGTAGAGTGAAAAGGCAACCCACAGAATAGGAGAAATATCTGCAAATCATTATAAGGGGTTAAGATCTAGAATGTATAAAAAACTTCCACAACTCGACAACAATAAACATACAACCAAATTTAAAAATGGACAAAGGAGGGCTTCCCCTGGTGGTCCAGTGGGTAAGGACACCGCCCCGCAGTGCAAGGGGCGCCGGTTCGATCCCTGGCCTGGGAAGATCCCACGTGCCGCGAAGCGGCTGGACCCCTGTGTCCAATTACCGAGCGGAAGCTCTGGGGCGCATGCACCCAGAACAGGTGCTCTGCGACAAGAGGCCACCGCGATGGGAGGCCCACAGCAGCCAAAGAACAAAGACAGATGAAAACAGAGAAATGAAAGACCAATAGAAGTGGCCCGCCCATCCCCCTCCCTCCCCACCCCACCCCACCCCCCAAAAGATAAATAAATAAAATAAAATTTAAAAAAAAAATGGACAAAGGACTTGAACAGACAAATCTCCAAAGAAGAGAAACACATAAAAATGTGTTCAATATCACTAATTGTTAGGAAATAAATTAAAAATTAAAATCATGGAGGGAGATGGGATATACATATGACTAATCTGGGAGTATACGTATCTTTAAACAACAAAACTCTGTAAAAGAAAAAAAGCAAAATTTAAAAAAATGGCAAAAAAATTAAAATCACTGTGAGATACTACTTCATACCTATTTGGATGATTGCTATTAAAAAAAAACTAAGCGGAACAGAAAATAACCTGTGTTGGTAGGGTTGGGAGAAATTAGAACCCTTGTGCATTGCCAGTGAGAATGTAAAATGGTGCGGCTGCTGTGGGAAATATGGCAGTTCCTCAAAGAATCACCGTATGATCTGGTGGTGCCACTTCTGGGTATACACCTGAAATGACTGAAAGCACAGACTTGAACAGATGTTTGTACATTTGTGTTCATAGCAGTATAATTCACAATAGGCAAAAAGTGGTAACAACTCAAATGCATACCAGTGGATGAATGGATAAACAAACTGAGGTATATGTCAACCTTAAAAAGGAAGGAAATTCTGATATGTACTACAGTAAAGATGAACTTTGAAGATATTATTCTAGGTGAAGTAAACCAGACACAACAAGATAAATACTGTATGATTCCACTTGAGTGAGACACCCAGAGTAGTCAAGTTCATAGAGACAGAAAGTAGAATGGTGGGTGTGGGCTAGCAGAGAAAGGTATGGGGAATTACTGTTTAATGGGTACAGAGATTCATTTGGGAATAATGAAGAAGCCCTGGAGATGGATGGTGGTGATGGTTGTACAACAATGTGAATTTACTTAGTATCATTAAAACTGTTGTTGTTCAGTCCCTAAGTCATATACAGTTCTTTGCAACCCCATGGATGACAGCATGCCAGGCTCCTCTATCCTTCACTATTGCCCAGAGTTTGCTCAAATTCATGTCCATTGAGTTGGTGATGCTATCTGACTGTCTCATTCTCTGCTGCTACCTTCTCTTTTGCCTTCAGTCTTTCCCAGTATCAGGGTCTCTTCCAGTGGGTCGGTTCTTAGCATCAGGTGGTCAAAGTATTGGAGCTTTAGGTTCAACATCAAACCTTCCAGTGAATTTCCATGGCTGATTTCCTTTAGTGTTTACTAGTTTGATCTTCCTGCAGTCCAGGGACTCTCAAGAGTCTTCTCCAACACCGCAATTCAAAAGCATCAATTCTTTGGTGCTCAGCCTTCTTTATGGTCCAACCCTCACATCTGTACATGACTATTGGAAAAACCATAGCTTTGACTATACATACCTTTGTTGGCCAAATGATGTCTCTGCTTTTTAATGCATTATCTAAGTTTGTCATAGTTTTCTTTCCAAGAAGAAAATATCTTTTAATTTTATGGCTGAAGTCACTGTCTGAAGTGACTGTGGAACCCAAGAAAATAACATCTATTACTGCTTCCACATTTTCCCTATCTATTTGGCATGAGGTGACAGGACCACATGCTATGATCTTAAATTTTTTAAATGTTGAGTTTCAAGGCAGCTTTTTCACTGTCCTTTTTCACTCATATCAAGAGACTCTTTAGTTTCTCTTCACTTTCTGCCATTAGAGTGATATCTGCCTATCTGAGGTTGATATTTCTCCCAGCAACCTTGATTCCAGCTTGTGATTCATCTAGCCTGGCTTTTCTCATGATGTACTCTGCATAGAAGTTAAATAAGCAGGGTGACAATATGCAGCCTTGCCGTACTCCTTTCTCAGTTTTGAACCAGTCCGTTATTCTATGTCTGGTTCTGTTACTTCTTGACCTGCATACAGGTTTCTCAGGAGACAGGTAAAGTGGTCTAGTATTACCATCTCTTTCAGAATTTTCCAGAATTTTTGTTGTGATCCACACAGTCAAAGGCTTTAGCGTAGTCAATGAAACAGAAGTAGATATCTTTCTGGAATTACCTTGCTTTCCTTATGATCCATCAAATGTTGGCAATTTGATCTATGGTTCTTCTGCCTTTTCTAAATCCAGCTTGTATATCTGGAAGTTCTTGGTTCACATACAACTGAAGCCTAGTTTGAAGGATTTTGAGCATAACCTTGCAGTGTGTTAAATGAGTACAATGGTGCAGTAGTTTGAACGTCTTTGGCATTGCTCTTCTTTGGTACTGGAATGAAAACTGACCCTTTCCAGTCCTGAGGCCACTACTGAGTTTTCTAAATTTGCTGTCAAATTGAGTGTAGTACTTTAACAGCATTATCTTTTAGAATTTGAAATAGCTCAGCTGGAATTCCATCACCTCCACTAGTTTTGTTTTTGGTAATGCTTCTTAAGGCACACTTGACATGATACTCCAGGATATCTGACTCTAGGAGAGAGATCACATCATCATGGTCATTAAGACCTTTTTTGTATGGTTCTTCTGTGCCACTAAACTGTATACTTAAAAATAGTTAAAGTGGTAAATTTTATGTTTGTACATTTTACCACAATAAAAAAAGAAAAAGTTGAATGGGAATCAGGCACCTGAATCTATAAATTTCCTTTTTTAAAAAATTATTTATTTATTTATTTATTTTTGGCTATTCAGGGTTTTCATTGCTGTCACAGACTCTTCTTTGTTGCAGGGAGTGGGAGCTACTCTCTAGCTAAGGTGAGCAGGCTTCATGTTGCAGTGACGTTTTTTTTCTTGTTGTGGAACTCAGGCGGCAGGGCACAAGGGCGTCAGTAGTTGTGGCACATGGGCTCAATAGTTGCAGCTCTGAGTCTCTAGAGCACAGGCTCGGTAGTTGTGGTTCACAGGCTTAGTTGCTCCACAGCATGTGGGATCTTCCCAGATCAGGGATCGAACGCGTGTCTCCTGCATTGGCAGGTGAATTCTTCACCAATGAGCTACCAGGGAAGTCCTGTAAGTGTCCTTTTTTAGGAGCTTCCTCATGACCATAGGTGATAGTGGGAGGAGTGGAGGTGAAGGAAGGGGGCTGTCTATTCCCCACTTCTACCACCAGCCTCACCTTATTTCTACCTGTCTAACTTGTGGTCATTTCACAAGTCTGTTCTGTGTGTGTTGTCTCGATTGTGGCTGTCATTCTGAAGTAGGTAGACTCAAGAATAAGGAAGTGTGACAGTAAGAGGTGACAGGTGTTGTGAGGACATTCAGGCTCAGCAGAGATTCTCAGAGTCTTGGAGGGGGCTGACAGATCAAAAAGTCTTTCTAGTCTTAGAAGATGAGAAAGTGACAATTATGAGACCAGAGAGATGGGAGAGTCATAGTCAAGCTAGGAGCACACACAGTGAGGTCACTGGCAGCTGAATTCTGTGGTCGAGGTAGCAGGAGATAAGGCTGGAGTCAGATTGGGCAGAACATTTACCCAAGGGCACCACAGTCCCTTGGAGGTTCTGTCGCAGGAGAGAGATCCATTTGACTTACATTCTGAGAAGCTCACTCTGGTTACTGGGTGAAGACTGGATAGCAGGGCATGGGTAGGAGCAGGCCGACAGTGAGATGCTGTCACTGGCATCCAGAAGAGAGATGGTGGTGGCTTGGCCTGGGTGGTAGCAGTGGAGGTGGAGGGCTACAGACAGATTCTGGACAGTGTTGGGAGGAAGTGGTGCCAAGGCCTGTGACTATACTGGCCATGGGGCTCAGGGGGCTTGCTGCCCAGGGGGCTTGGGTGGCTAGGGAAATGGTAATACCATTTCCTGAGATCTAACCAGTAAAGGATGGGTTGAAGGGACAAGGCTGACACCTGATTGCTGAGAGCTGAAGGATCAGTTCACCTTTACTGGTTACACATCACAACTCCTATTCAGGAAGTTCTTTGAGTCTAACCCTGATCTTCCAACTGCTTTTGGAACTTCAGCCATTCCAGGCTGCCCTCGGTGAGTCTGCTTGGAGCTTAGAGGTGGTAGGGCTGAGACATGGGCTGGCAGCCAAGGGCTTGGGTGGCAGGCATGCCTCTTGCATGACTGCTAACAAGCATGCCAATCTATGGTGCCCATCAGACTCAGACCCAGGGAGCCCTGCCAGAGTGCGTAGGCTGGAGGACCTGGTACAGGAGCCTCCTGCCTCAAGCACTTCAGGTCCACACATGCCCTTCATCTTGCCTCTGCAGCCCTCTCTCAGATCAGAAACATCCCCCAGGGCCCTCGAGAAGGGCACTTCTTCACAATTCCTTCCGAGGTAGGAGGTGGAGAGAAAAACCTCTGATCTTCATGCCAGGCACAAACTCCAAGAAATTGCTCATCAGAGGACAAAGCTTCAGAAACTCAGGCAAGGGGCCTTGCCCCAATGTCTGGTCAGAATAGCTGATCCAAGGGGCTATGGCTCTGGGGTCTTTCAGGGCTGGGGCCAAGGCCCTGACTAGGCATAGCTCCTTCCAGAGCTGGGCTGCCCTATACCTCATCCTACTAAACTGCAACTGGGAACTGGGGAGCCTTGGGCAGAGGCCCTCTTGAATCTGCCCCTCGGTTGACCAACTGGGACCCTCAAAGCCCCCAAACCTACCCAAGACTGACTTGCTATGTATTTGGGGTCCATTAGTGGCTTCCTCAGGCCGGTGGCTCAGTGGTAAAGAATCTGACTGCAATACAGGAGACATCGGTTTGACATTCAATTGGGAAAATCCCCTGGAGGGGATGGCCAGGGGGCCTATGGCCTGGGGGTTTGGGGGGCAGTGGAGGTGGAGGGCTACAGACAGATTCTGGACAGTGTTGGGAGGAAGTGGTGCCAAGGCCTGTGACTATACTGGCCATGGGGCTCAGGGGGCTTGCTGCCCAGGGGGCTTGGGTGGCTAGGGAAATGGTAATACCATTTCCTGAGATCTAACCAGTAAAGGATGGGTTGAAGGGACAAGGCTGACACCTGATTGCTGAGAGCTGAAGGATCAGTTCACCTTTACTGGTTACACATCACAACTCCTATTCAGGAAGTTCTTTGAGTCTAACCCTGATCTTCCAACTGCTTTTGGAACTTCAGCCATTCCAGGCTGCCCTCGGTGAGTCTGCTTGGAGCTTAGAGGTGGTAGGGCTGAGACATGGGCTGGCAGCCAAGGGCTTGGGTGGCAGGCATGCCTCTTGCATGACTGCTAACAAGCATGCCAATCTATGGTGCCCATCAGACTCAGACCCAGGGAGCCCTGCCAGAGTGCGTAGGCTGGAGGACCTGGTACAGGAGCCTCCTGCCTCAAGCACTTCAGGTCCACACATGCCCTTCATCTTGCCTCTGCAGCCCTCTCTCAGATCAGAAACATCCCCCAGGGCCCTCGAGAAGGGCACTTCTTCACAATTCCTTCCGAGGTAGGAGGTGGAGAGAAAAACCTCTGATCTTCATGCCAGGCACAAACTCCAAGAAATTGCTCATCAGAGGACAAAGCTTCAGAAACTCAGGCAAGGGGCCTTGCCCCAATGTCTGGTCAGAATAGCTGATCCAAGGGGCTATGGCTCTGGGGGCTTTCAGGGCTGGGGCCAAGGCCCTGACTAGGCATAGCTCCTTCCAGAGCTGGGCTGCCCTATACCTCATCCTACTAAACTGCAACTGGGAACTGGGGAGCCTTGGGCAGAGGCCCTCTTGAATCTGCCCCTCGGTTGACCAACTGGGACCCTCAAAGCCCCCAAACCTACCCAAGACTGACTTGCTATGTATTTGGGGTCCATTAGTGGCTTCCTCAGGCCGGTGGCTCAGTGGTAAAGAATCTGACTGCAATACAGGAGACATCGGTTTGACATTCAATTGGGAAAATCCCCTGGAGGAGGGCATGGCAACCCACTCCAGTGTTCTTGCCTGGAGAATCCCATGAACAGAGGAGCTGGTGGGCTCCATAGGGTCACAAAGAGTTGAACATGACTGAAGTAACTTAGCACGCAGTGGCTTCCTCATCCCTAATCCCTATCATGTCCTTCTGGAAAGTGTCCATCAGTGCTGCAATGGCTCACATCCTAGAAACCTGCTTCCTGACACTCTCAGGGAAGGGTCCCAGTCTTGGTCTTCCCTACTTCCCATTCCCAGGAGCTGGGATCAGATGACCAGCCTACTCAGATTTCCTTCTCCTGTCCTCCCACTCACTGCTTAGCTCTCCTGGGTCTGGCTCACAGCCATGTCTGGTGTAGTCACAGGCCTGCCAAAAGGTTAAGGAATGAGCACTGGGAAGGGAGGAAGTGACCAAGGTTCCATCTGGCTGGGACAGAGCCAGGAAGTTGTCTCAGGAGAGGTGACATTGTGAAAGTCATGAACTTGGGGAGCCCGGAGGATTCCATGGCTTCTGATTAGAAGCTTGTGTGGTGCCGCCTTGAGAGGCAGGTGTCTAGGGGAACAGCCCTGTGACTGGGCGCTCTTTCCCCATGACGCCTCCTGTTCTGTGCATTTGTGGCTTGAGTGGTGAGGACACCTTCCTTAGAAGAGCAGGGTCTCTAGGATCCTCAGTCCCAGGCCTGGTTCTGCCCTGAAGTCACAGAAATGCCTATCCCTGATCCCCCTCCCCACAATCCTATGAACTCCCTCTAATCACCCCTTCCTGTCTAGATTCCTAGATTTGCTCCAGGGGCTATGGCTCTGGGGCTTTCAGGGCTGGGGCCAAGGCCCTGACTAGGCATAGCTCCTTCCAGAGCTGGGCTGCCCTATACCTCATCCTACTAAACTGCAACTGGGAACTGGGGAGCCTTGGGCAGAGGCCCTCTTGAATCTGCCCCTCGGTTGACCAACTGGGACCCTCAAAGCCCCCAAACCTACCCAAGACTGACTTGCTATGTATTTGGGGTCCATTAGTGGCTTCCTCAGGCCGGTGGCTCAGTGGTAAAGAATCTGACTGCAATACAGGAGACATCGGTTTGACATTCAATTGGGAAAATCCCCTGGAGGAGGGCATGGCAACCCACTCCAGTGTTCTTGCCTGGAGAATCCCATGAACAGAGGAGCTGGTGGGCTCCATAGGGTCACAAAGAGTTGAACATGACTGAAGTAACTTAGCACGCAGTGGCTTCCTCATCCCTAATCCCTATCATGTCCTTCTGGAAAGTGTCCATCAGTGCTGCAATGGCTCACATCCTAGAAACCTGCTTCCTGACACTCTCAGGGAAGGGTCCCAGTCTTGGTCTTCCCTACTTCCCATTCCCAGGAGCTGGGATCAGATGACCAGCCTACTCAGATTTCCTTCTCCTGTCCTCCCACTCACTGCTTAGCTCTCCTGGGTCTGGCTCACAGCCATGTCTGGTGTAGTCACAGGCCTGCCAAAAGGTTAAGGAATGAGCACTGGGAAGGGAGGAAGTGACCAAGGTTCCATCTGGCTGGGACAGAGCCAGGAAGTTGTCTCAGGAGAGGTGACATTGTGAAAGTCATGAACTTGGGGAGCCCGGAGGATTCCATGGCTTCTGATTAGAAGCTTGTGTGGTGCCGCCTTGAGAGGCAGGTGTCTAGGGGAACAGCCCTGTGACTGGGCGCTCTTTCCCCATGACGCCTCCTGTTCTGTGCATTTGTGGCTTGAGTGGTGAGGACACCTTCCTTAGAAGAGCAGGGTCTCTAGGATCCTCAGTCCCAGGCCTGGTTCTGCCCTGAAGTCACAGAAATGCCTATCCCTGATCCCCCTCCCCACAATCCTATGAACTCCCTCTAATCACCCCTTCCTGTCTAGATTCCTAGATTTGCTCCAGGGGGCTGCATGTGTAGAAGGGGCCACAGAGTGTCCAGGATCCACTTAAGGCAGAGCCTGGCCATGTGCAGAAATGTTGTGGGAATGGGACCTGCCAGGGACCAGCGAGAGTACTAAGAGAAGGTCTGATGGTTACAGGGTGAGGCCACCCAGGGGAGACTCAGCCACAGTGTGCTCTCCCAGAAGTCACCTTTGATGGCTCCAAGGGCTCCCCCAAATCCTGTCACTTTCATCTCCAGTCTCAGCCATTGTCAAGAGCACAAGACTCACGAGGGTGAGCCAGCAGGTATTAGCTGAAGCTAGCAGGTGAGCTAGCAAAGTCGAGACTGCACCCTCCTTTCCTGCCAACCTTCTGCCCCAGGTTCTGGGCACACAACAGAAGTGCCCACCCCTGTGTGCCATCCTACTCTGTGCGGTAAACAAGGCAACCGACAAGTCAGGTCCCTTCTGCCCATAAGATTGTGTTCTGTGGCTTTCCTGGCTGGGGTTTGGTATTCAACTATTCCCAGGTCCTAGAGGGACCGTGGCCAGTGTGCCCTCCGTGCTTCAGGAGACCCTCAGGACTTTTCAGGGATCAGGCCATTTGTTTCTCTGGTAATGCCCTGAGACAGGAAACCCCAGTTCCCTGAGGATGAAAGGTCAGGCAGTGACAAGAGATGGAGAAGGCATATTACTGTGAAAAGGAATGATGGAAAGGTGAAGACCCTCTCCTTTTGCCCTGGGGGAGTTAAGTCTCAAGGTTCCATCTGGCTGGGACAGAGCCAGGAAGTTGAAACATTGTGAAAGTCATGAACTTGGGGAGCCCGGAGGATTCCATGGCTTCTGATTAGAAGCTTGTGTGGTGCCGCCTTGAGAGGCAGGTGTCTAGGGGAACAGCCCTGTGACTGGGCGCTCTTTCCCCATGACGCCTCCTGTTCTGTGCATTTGTGGCTTGAGTGGTGAGGACACCTTCCTTAGAAGAGCAGGGTCTCTAGGATCCTCAGTCCCAGGCCTGGTTCTGCCCTGAAGTCACAGAAATGCCTATCCCTGATCCCCCTCCCCACAATCCTATGAACTCCCTCTAATCACCCCTTCCTGTCTAGATTCCTAGATTTGCTCCAGGGGGCTGCATGTGTAGAAGGGGCCACAGAGTGTCCAGGATCCACTTAAGGCAGAGCCTGGCCATGTGCAGAAATGTTGTGGGAATGGGACCTGCCAGGGACCAGCGAGAGTACTAAGAGAAGGTCTGATGGTTACAGGGTGAGGCCACCCAGGGGAGACTCAGCCACAGTGTGCTCTCCCAGAAGTCACCTTTGATGGCTCCAAGGGCTCCCCCAAATCCTGTCACTTTCATCTCCAGTCTCAGCCATTGTCAAGAGCACAAGACTCACGAGGGTGAGCCAGCAGGTATTAGCTGAAGCTAGCAGGTGAGCTAGCAAAGTCGAGACTGCACCCTCCTTTCCTGCCAACCTTCTGCCCCAGGTTCTGGGCACACAACAGAAGTGCCCACCCCTGTGTGCCATCCTACTCTGTGCGGTAAACAAGGCAACCGACAAGTCAGGTCCCTTCTGCCCATAAGATTGTGTTCTGTGGCTTTCCTGGCTGGGGTTTGGTATTCAACTATTCCCAGGTCCTAGAGGGACCGTGGCCAGTGTGCCCTCCGTGCTTCAGGAGACCCTCAGGACTTTTCAGGGATCAGGCCATTTGTTTCTCTGGTAATGCCCTGAGACAGGAAACCCCAGTTCCCTGAGGATGAAAGGTCAGGCAGTGACAAGAGATGGAGAAGGCATATTACTGTGAAAAGGAATGATGGAAAGGTGAAGACCCTCTCCTTTTGCCCCTTGTTCATCACCCCTCTCTGGCCAGGTGACTCTCCCACTTGCCGCCACAGCAGTCTCTCAGAAGAAAGAGGCTGAAATTTCCAGGGGCTCTGGGTATTTGGAAGATGGGGTTAGGGATGGGAGGATTGCTAGAGGAAACCCCCAGGGATCAGCTGTGCCCTAGGAAGGATTCCTCATGGGCCTATTTGCTTGCTTTGAAACTGCATGGTGGGCAGCCTCCTTAGGGTCTGAGAGACCCCCACCCTCCCAGAGAAGTCTGATCTTTGCAAGGTTCTGCAGGATCAGGTTAGTAAGTCTGGTCCAGCCTCCCATGCTCTTAGATGAGCCCTCTGGGAGTGGAACATCTTGTCTCAGTGTCACTTTGGCTACATGTCAAGCCTTTATGCCTTTCTGACCCTCTCTAAGCCTAAGTTTATGCACCTGTAAAATGGGTATCATCATTCCAAGGGTGCAAAAGAAGTTGACTTTTTTCCTAAATGTTTCCCTTCTCTGCCTGTCATTCCAAAAACCTACTGTAAGTCCTTAGGAAGTTGTTTTTTTTTTTTTTTGGCCACTTCTATTGGTCTTTCATTTATTTCCATCTTTATTCCTTGGCCTGTATGGGCCTCCCATCACAGTGGCCTCTCTTGTTGCTGAGCACCGGCTCTGGGCACATGTTCTCCAGAGCGCTGGCTCGGTAGTTGGACACATTGGTCCAGCCGCTCCATGGCACATGGGATCGTCCCAGGCCAAGGATCAAATTGGCGCCCCTCGCACTGCAAGGCAGTGTCCTTACCCACTGGACCACCAGGGAATACCCTTAGGAAGTTTTCATTCAACATTGTTCCCATCAGATACTCTTGAAAGGTGATTGGGGGCATAATGAGCTTCTCTTTTGGGGAGGATCCATTTCTCTGATGTCACCGGGTCCTCCAGCCCTTGTCTCCAGACCTGGCCATCTTCCCATAAATGGAGACCTGTAGGCAGCACCCTTGCTTAGCTACCCAGATGATTCCAATCCAAGGGACTGCAGCCTGGGTAAAGATGTCAACACAACATTCCTTTGCTAATGGGAGCCTAAGCTTTCACTGGCCCAAGCAGGACTCTGACACTCAGTCATGCCATGCTTGATTTCACCAACAGCTGTTGGCCGAGCCTTTATTTTACACCAGGCACCTAATAGGCTATGAGGCAGGGAATGGGCAGAGAGGGAGGTTAGCTATGCTCTGATTGGTCCCGAGAGACCAGCGGAATCCTCATACATGTGGCATTGAGGTTCCACGCTAGCAAAATTCTCAAGGAGGGAACTTTTCCTGGAGAGCCAGTCAAGGAGGGCAGGGAAGGTTCAGCCAGGTATCCATGCCCTCTTCACACTCTCAGTGAGGTGGCAGTGCCATCAGATGTCTGGTTCAGCAGGCTGAACAGGGAAACTAGACCTCTCACATTTAAGGGAAAATAGGATGTTGGGCTTTGCTATTAGGCTCAAAAGCAGGGAGCTGGCAATAAATCAAAAACTGAAAAGCAATGTCAGTGCTTCAAACTAAATTTCTAAGCCCAGGAAACAATTGTGCATTAAAATCCATTGGAAGAAAAAAAATCTATTAAAACTTCATGAGAAATGCTTTGCTATAAATTAGATTTTTCTGCCAACCAGGATAATTCAATAATTTCCCTTGACATTCTCGAGATTGCTCTTTGGGGGGAATTATGATGCTTTGAAGTTGGGAGCGATTTGTTTCCAAGAGAAGATTAAGAGTCAATTGGGAGTGGAGGTGAGAGGGCAAAGAAGAGGCTTGCTTACTAAAAGGGAAGAGGGGCCCCTTTGGGGGCTCCATGCCACTGAACAGAGATTACCCACCACGGCCAGGAGGACTGCAGTGTCGGGCTTGACCAGGGCATGCCCCAGGCGTGACCCTGACAGCAGAGTGCGTGCATATGTGTGTGGAGGAGGGGTGTTTTTGGGGAAGATCTTGGTGTCCTCCAATATCATTTTACAGTTAGGGTAACCTCTGTCTTACAGCTTTCCTAAATAGCTATCTAAAATCTTCCTCAACCCTTATGGAATCAGAGCCGATTTCAGGTGCCCAAGGTCACTTTTTTTTTTTTTAACTTTTTCATTGGCGTATAGGCCGTTAACAAAGCTGTGATAGATTCAGGAGAACAGCAAAAAGACTCAGCCATACTATTTTCATCCATCTTTATTCCTTGTCCTGTGTGGGCCTCCCATCGCAGTGGTCTCTCTCGTTGCAGAGCACTGGCTCTGGGCACATGTGCTCCAGAGTGCTGACTCGCAATTGGACACACTGATCCAGCCGCATGTGGGATCTTCTCGGGCCAGGGTTCGAACTGGTGCCCTTTGCACTGCAAGGTGGACTCTTTACCCACTGGACTACCAGGGAAGCCCCCAAGGTCACCTTTTAGTTCAGGGTGCATGGTGGGCAGAGGTGGCTACCTGCCTCCCAGTCTTACTTTTTTCCTTTGCTGGATTCAGCACCAGCCAGGACTCCTTCCCCCATGACTTATTTATCTCCTGTAATTTGGGGTCTTGATCCCAGCCTCTATCAACCCTGGTCTCTCCGCACGAGGTCCAACACAGCCAAGATACCAGACTGTCTTTAGTTGGCCAGAGCCACTCTGGTTGGACAGGGCAGCTGGCAGAGGAGGGTGCCAGGAAAAGGCAGGGATCTCTGAGGACCAGGCACAGCCAGACAGTCCCTGGGGTACCAGCCTCCAAGCACCTGTGGGGGAGGGGCAAGGGACCGGAGTCAGGACTAGGCATGACAGGGCTCCAGAGTCAGCCTGCCTGGCTGTGAGTCCCGGCTCCTCCACTGGCAAGACTCTTCACCTCTCTAGGCCTTGATTTTGCTACTTCTTACATGGGGCAACACTAGTGTCTACCATATAGATAGAACTAAACGTGACAATGTGTGTCACACCCCTAGCACCATGCACCATGGCACACAGAGGGGACACTTTGTATTAATAGCACCTTTAGGGCAGCCTTTTCCACTGCCCGAAGTCAGCCCCTCACTAGGCCCTCTTCTTCCTTCTCTCCCATCAAACTTCGCCTCTCCTTGAGAACTCACCTCCTCAAACAGAACCACAAAGAATGATGTTTGCCTGCAAAGCTGGGCTGCCTGCCGGGGACTGTCACACAGTTGTGTTTGGGAACACTTTACCATAGGTGGTCATTCACTGTTGCTACCAACTACCCTCACAGGAAGGCCTGTTGGTATTAAAATTCTCTCATTTGGCAGAGGCCTTGGGAGGTAACGTGACATTGTTCAAGGTCACATATCTGGGAGAAGAGACTGGAACTTGGACTGGGGCCCAGGCCAAATGAGTTCAACCACAGAGGCAGTCATTCATCTTAAAATGAATCCTTCTTTCCTTCTTTCTTTCCATCCTTTCTTTCCTCCTTCCTTTCTCCCGTGAATCAGAGCCTCCCAGGCCCACACAATGGCCACTGGGGCAGAGTGGCAAACTGAGGCAGGGATGTGTGGGAGTCATCTTTCCAATATTCTCCGAGTCTCCAGGAGGAAGATCATGGGCCCCAGCAGAAAGAGGTCAAAGGGAAAGGAAGTGGGAGAGTCTGGGAAAGTTTCCATTTGAGCAGCTGTCAGAACAAGCCATTCACTTGGACACTGCCTGACTCAGAATAGAGGAGTTTGGAGTTTTAATTAAAGGTCATCTCATCCCACCCTCTTTTTGAATCATTTCTTCCACAGGTGCTCCCCACCCTAGATAACAGGGAGCTCACTTCCTCCCAGGGCAGCCCCAGGCTGCCCTCTGCTCTTCCACCTCTTTTGGGGCTCAGACTGGGCTTTTTGTGGCCCAGGTCCGGCCCTGACCCCCACACAGGCAGGGACCAGCTGGCAGCAGTGGGGTGCTGTGTGCCTCCTGCTTCTCACCTGCCAAGGCCAGATGCTTGGGGAGCTAATCTGTGAGCAAGGCAGGGCCTTTCCAGAGACCGCATGTCTCCAGAAGGAAGGGCTGAGTGCTGGCAGCCCAGTGTACCCTGGAGACCTAATCCTGTGCCTGGGAGTTTCCCCTCAGAATGGAGGTCAAAGGGAAACTTGGGGCTGGGGAACTTTGCTGCCACCTGAAACCAGGCTGGGAGTTCAGCAGATGCATAATCAAGACCACTGCATTTGCCTCAAAATGATAAATATTTGTATTGAGTTAGTGCCCCGCCAAGGGATGTCCGGGTCTCAGGTTTTGCCTAGGAAGCCACCCCCAGGGAACTTGCTGACGCCTGGAAGGGCAAGACATGGGAGACAGGAGAACTGGGAAGGGCGGCAAGGGGCAAGAAGTTTGTAAACTGGCCCTTACCATTCAGTAGTGTGTGAGCTTGAGCATCTCTGAGTCTGATTCCTTGTCTCTGAATGGGAGGCACTAGTAGCGCCTGCCTCAGAACCTTGATTGATATAACCAGACAGGATGCCGGCGAGGTGCCTAACATATAGTGAGCGCTCTGAAAGTGCCAGCCTTTGTTACTATTTGCAGCAGACGGGGAAACCCGTGGGAAATCCGGGCGCCTCTGGGAAGCTGGGGGTGGTGGGCCGGCCTTCCCGGAGCCCAGGCGCGGGGCGGGGCGTCCCAGGTTGGGCCCCGCCTTTTCTGTCCCGTTGCTCTGGGCCGGCAGAGCTTCCTTGCAGCCGCCGCAGCTGAGTCACTGCGGCCCGGCCGGCCGTTGGCCTTATCTCCAGACGTGTCTACCCTCTGAGAGCCCCCGGCCTGCCCACTCGGCTATAGCTAATTTGCGCCAAGTCTCTCCAGCAGTTCTGGAAAAATTCCCGGGGCCCATGGGTTTGGGATCCTTAGGAAAGAGGGAACCTCCTGCCGAGCTGTCTGGAGGCATCCGGGCAAGCCTTCTGCCTAGAAAAATCTCCCTGTGCCTCCTGGCACAGCGCCTATCTTTCCACCGTTAGCTAAACTTTCCTTGGAAGCAAGCAATGACTACTGCAGGTTTCTCTTTTAAAATGTGCGTTCCCACTCAAAGCTTTAAAGGGGAAACCAGAAGACCGCAAGAGCGGGGCTTCTGGGCCCTGGGGAGGGGAGAGGTGGGGAGGGGGAGGGGAGGGGATTTGTCTGACTCCTAGGCTCCCTCAGGCCCCGCCTGCCCGGCTCCCGGCCCTTAGGACTCCAGGGGAAGTGGGGGGAGGGGGAAACTGAGCTGACAGATTCTGTAAACAGAGCCGGTTTGGGCCTCAGCCAAGGACTGGGTGTCCTGGCCCAGGCTGGGTGTGAGGCCCATCCTCGGCTCTGCAGGACACCCCGCCCTGCCCGGCTGCCCCGGAGGTGCCCGGGCCACACCCAGCTCCAGCCAAGATGTGTCTTTGAGTTTGGGGAAATTGGCAAATTCCCACTTCGGAAATGTGTCCAGCATTGTGGGTAAGGGGTTCTCCCTGAAAACTGTCATTGATGGTTCACTCACCAAGTGCCAGATATAAGCTGGACCCACACTGGGCCCCCTCCTCCTCAGAGTCTAGGGAGGCAGTGTGTGTACCTGCATGCTCCCCATGCTTGCAAGCTGCTCCCTCAACTGTGAGGCTCAGTATGTGATGACCTCTTGTGTGAGGTGCTGAAAAGTGGGAGGTCAGGGGGAGCTAGCACCTCCAGGGAAGGGCTCCAAGATGAGGCGGGGTGGGGTGACTCTTCAAAGGTGGCTAGGTGTTAGAGGCACAGAGAAGAGAGGACTGGCTTGGCCGCTCTGGCCAGCATCAGGATAGAAGGCTGAAGAGGCCCACTAAGTCATCATCACTACCTTCTTTGAGGAGCTGGATCTCAGTCTTAGGAATATAGTATGTTTCATGAGGGCCCACAAACCCTCAAGCCCTCCACTGTGTCAGACCTCACTCCTGCTCTCGGGGCGGATGAGCCTCCCGAGTCTTCTCCATGTATTTTCGTTTCTTCTCTGCTCACATCACTCCCTAGCCTGTGACTTTCCAAAACCCCAGCATGGCACTGAAGTGATTTTGGCTGGATGCTACCAGAGTCCTTCTGACTTTCAGACCCATTGAAGTTTTAAAAAATAAATGACCTGCTTGGGATCTAATTCACACACCATACTATTCACCTACTTATACAGAGAGGGTTGTCGAGGGGAAGGGGGAAGTTTACAATTCAGTGGGTTTTAGGATATGCAGAGTTGTACAATGATCACCACAGTCAATTTCGGAACACTTACCCTACTCCTTAAAAAACCATGCCCATCAGGAGTCATTTTCCTTTTCCCCTCATTCCCCACTTCTACACCTAATCTAGATTCTGTCTCTTTTTTTGGCCACTTCTATTGGTCTTTCATTTATCCGTTTTCATTCATCTTTGTTCTTTGGCCTGTGCGGGCCTCCCAACGCAGTGGCCTCTCTTGCTGCAGAGCACCGACTCTGGGCGCATGCGCTCCAGAGCTCCAGCTCGGTAGTTGGACACACCGGTCGAGCCGCTTCGCGGCACGTGGGATCTTCCCAGGTCAAGGATTGAACTGGTGCCCCTTGCACTGCAAGGCGGTGTCCTTACCCACTGGACTACCAGGGAAGCCCTACGTTCTGTCTTTATGGATTTGCCTGTTCTGGATATTTCATTTACATGGATTCACATAATATGTGGCTTCTTTCACTTACAATGTTTTCAAGGTTCAGCCATGTCGTAGCATGTACTAGAATTTCACTACTTTTTATGTAATATTAGTATTACATAATGTTCTGTTGTATGGATGTACTTCATTGGGTTTATCCATTCATTAATTAATGGACATTTAGGTTGTTTATACTTTTTGGATATTATAAATAATGCTGCTATGGACATTTTCATATGAGTTTTTCTACGGACATATATTTTCATTTCCTTGGATATATTGCTATGAGTAATTGCTAGGTTATATGGTGACTCTATGTTTAATGTTTTAAGGAACTGTCAGATTGTTTTTCTGAAGCAGCTACACACACTGTTTAATGTTCCCATCAGCAGTGTGGGAGGGTTCTAATTTCTCTACATTATTTCCAGTATTTATTATTATCCATCCTTTTTTTAAAATAAGATTGGAGTATACTTAATTTTCAATATTGTGTTAACTTCTACAGTACACTAAACTGATTCAGTTTGTGTGTGTGTGTGTGTGTGTATAACTGAATAATATATATACGCATACTTTTTATATTCTTTTCAATCATGGTTTATCACAGGATATTGAATATAGTTCCCTGTGCTATATAATAGGACCGTGTTACTTATCTATTCTATAAATAATACTTTACACCAAATTCTCACTCCATGTATGTCTTTTTGATTATAAGCTATCATAGTAATGTGACATAGTATCTTGTTTGATTTCCTTTTTCCTTAAAAAACCATGCCCATCAGGAGTCATTTTCCTTTTCCCCTCATTCCCCACTTCTACACCTAATCTAGATTCTGTCTCTTTTTTTGGCCACTTCTATTGGTCTTTCATTTATCCGTTTTCATTCATCTTTGTTCTTTGGCCTGTGCGGGCCTCCCAACGCAGTGGCCTCTCTTGCTGCAGAGCACCGACTCTGGGCGCATGCGCTCCAGAGCTCCAGCTCGGTAGTTGGACACACCGGTCGAGCCGCTTCGCGGCACGTGGGATCTTCCCAGGTCAAGGATTGAACTGGTGCCCCTTGCACTGCAAGGCGGTGTCCTTACCCACTGGACTACCAGGGAAGCCCTACGTTCTGTCTTTATGGATTTGCCTGTTCTGGATATTTCATTTACATGGATTCACATAATATGTGGCTTCTTTCACTTACAATGTTTTCAAGGTTCAGCCATGTCGTAGCATGTACTAGAATTTCACTACTTTTTATGTAATATTAGTATTACATAATGTTCTGTTGTATGGATGTACTTCATTGGGTTTATCCATTCATTAATTAATGGACATTTAGGTTGTTTATACTTTTTGGATATTATAAATAATGCTGCTATGGACATTTTCATATGAGTTTTTCTACGGACATATATTTTCATTTCCTTGGATATATTGCTATGAGTAATTGCTAGGTTATATGGTGACTCTATGTTTAATGTTTTAAGGAACTGTCAGATTGTTTTTCTGAAGCAGCTACACACACTGTTTAATGTTCCCATCAGCAGTGTGGGAGGGTTCTAATTTCTCTACATTATTTCCAGTATTTATTATTATCCATCCTTTTTTTAAAATAAGATTGGAGTATACTTAATTTTCAATATTGTGTTAACTTCTACAGTACACTAAACTGATTCAGTTTGTGTGTGTGTGTGTGTGTGTATAACTGAATAATATATATACGCATACTTTTTATATTCTTTTCAATCATGGTTTATCACAGGATATTGAATATAGTTCCCTGTGCTATATAATAGGACCGTGTTACTTATCTATTCTATAAATAATACTTTACACCAAATTCTCACTCCATGTATGTCTTTTTGATTATAAGCTATCATAGTAATGTGACATAGTATCTTGTTTGATTTGCTTTTTCCTGATGGCTAATGATCATGAATTTTTTTTTGCATGCACTAATTGGCCATTTGCACTACGTTTCTTTGAAGAAATGTATATTCAGATCCTTTGCCCATTTATTTAAACTATGTGTCCTTCCATTTTTGAGTTGTAAGAATCCTTTACGTATTCTAGACACAAGTCTCTCCTCAGATGTGATTTGTAAAAATTTTCTTACATCATCTGGGTTGTTCTTTTTACTTTCTCGATGATGCTGTCTGCACAAAGTTTTTTATCTTGGTGAAATCCAGTTTATCTCTTTTTTTCTTTGATTGCTTGTGCTTTTGATTTCATAGTTAAGAAGCCATTGCCTAATCCAATAAGAATATTTATTCCTATGTTTTCCTTTAAGAGTTTTAAAGTTTTACCTGTTACATTTAGATTTTGAGTTTATTTTTCCCTATGAAGTGAGATAGAGGTCCAGTTTCATTCTTCTGCGTGTGAATGTTCAGTTGTGCCAGCACAATTTGTTGAAGACTGTTCTTTCCCTGTGAAATAGTCCTGATACCCTTGTCAAAAATCTGTTGACATTAGGGGATTTCATGACCGTCCTATGGTTAAGACTTTGACTTTGCTGCTAAGGACCCAGGTTCAATCCTGGGCTGGAGAATTAAGCTTTTACAAGCCGTGTGGTGGTGTGGAAAAAAAAAAG
The DNA here is from genome assembly GCA_022376925.1 of Tragulus kanchil. Classification (NCBI taxonomy): domain Eukaryota; kingdom Metazoa; phylum Chordata; class Mammalia; order Artiodactyla; family Tragulidae; genus Tragulus; species Tragulus kanchil. The sequence continues at coordinate 44,698,324 of JAIOJX010000029.1, read as the reverse complement.
AAGAAGAAGAAAACTTGACCTTAAATGAAAGGAAGGGTTTATTTGTGAATTTTCAGTTATATTCTGTTGATAAATATGTCTGATCCTTATGGCAGTATCACACAGCCTTGATTGCTGTGGCTTTGTGTAATAAGTTTTGAAAGCAGGACATGCGTGTTCTCCTTCCCGCCCACCACCCCAGGTTGTTGTGGTTGTTCATGCTTCCTTGCATTGCCACATGAATTTTAGGATCAGCTTGTCAATTACTGCAAAGAAGTCCATTGGAACTTTATGGAGGTTGCATTCAACCTGTAAATTACCGTCTCAAGACGTCTTCTGATCCATGGACTTGAGGTGTCTTTCCATCTATTTGTGTCTTCTTTAATTTTTTTCAAAAATGCTTTGTAGTTTTCAGTGTATATCTTATACTTCCTTGGTTAACTTTATTTCTAAGTATTTTATTCTTTGTAAATTGTTTCCTTAATTCGTTTTTAGAGTATACTGTTAGTATATAGAAATACAGTGGGGTTTTGTATATTGATCTTTTATTCTGAAAATTTGCTGGCCTTGTTTATTAGTTCTAATAGTTGTTTAATGGATTCCTTAGGATTCTCTATATATCAGATCATGTCATCTGTGAATAAAGATGGTTTTACTTCTTTCTTCCTTTCTGGGCCAGATACCTTTTATTTCTTTTCTTGCCTAATTGCCCTGACTAGAAATTCCACCACAATGTTGAATAGAAATAACAAGAGTGGACATTCTTGTCTTATTTCTTATCTTCAGGGAAAAGCATTCAGCTTCTCCTTGTTTGTTACAGGTTTTTTGTAGATGTTCTTTATCAGGCTAAGAAAATTTCTGTCTGTTCCTAGTTTGTTGAGTGTTTTTAGCATGAAGAGCTGTTGAATTTTGTCAAAAGCTGTTGAGATTATCATGTGTTTTTTCTCCTTTATTCTATAGCTGTGATATATATATTTGAGTTGATTTTCAGATGTTAAAAAAACAGCTTGTTTTCCTGAAATAAATTATACTTGGTCATGGTTTATAAACCTTCTCATATGTTGTTGGATTTGGTATTCTAGTATTTTGTTGAGAATTTATATATATTCATAAAATACATTGGTATGTAGTTTTCTGGTTTTGATACCAAAGTAGTACTGACCTCCTACTGTTTATATTTTTAAGTTCCTTGGTTTTCATATTGCAAAAATAAGAAAATACAGGAGAGTGTAACTAAAATTAAATTTACTCTTATTACCACTGTTAATCAGTCAGTCCAGTCGCTCACTAGTGTCCAACTTTTTGCGACCCCATGAACTACAGCACACCAGGCTTCTCTGTCCTCCACCATCTCCCAGAACTTGCTCAAAGTCTTATACACTGAGTTGGTGATGCCATCCAACCGCCTTGTCCAAAGAAGTCCATTGGAACTTTATGGAGGTTGCATTCAACCTGTAAATTACCGTCTCAAGACGTCTTCTGATCCATGGACTTGAGGTGTCTTTCCATCTATTTGTGTCTTCTTTAATTTTTTTCAAAAATGCTTTGTAGTTTTCAGTGTATATCTTATACTTCCTTGGTTAACTTTATTTCTAAGTATTTTATTCTTTGTAAATTGTTTCCTTAATTCGTTTTTAGAGTATACTGTTAGTATATAGAAATACAGTGGGGTTTTGTATATTGATCTTTTATTCTGAAAATTTGCTGGCCTTGTTTATTAGTTCTAATAGTTGTTTAATGGATTCCTTAGGATTCTCTATATATCAGATCATGTCATCTGTGAATAAAGATGGTTTTACTTCTTTCTTCCTTTCTGGGCCAGATACCTTTTATTTCTTTTCTTGCCTAATTGCCCTGACTAGAAATTCCACCACAATGTTGAATAGAAATAACAAGAGTGGACATTCTTGTCTTATTTCTTATCTTCAGGGAAAAGCATTCAGCTTCTCCTTGTTTGTTACAGGTTTTTTGTAGATGTTCTTTATCAGGCTAAGAAAATTTCTGTCTGTTCCTAGTTTGTTGAGTGTTTTTAGCATGAAGAGCTGTTGAATTTTGTCAAAAGCTGTTGAGATTATCATGTGTTTTTTCTCCTTTATTCTATAGCTGTGATATATATATTTGAGTTGATTTTCAGATGTTAAAAAAACAGCTTGTTTTCCTGAAATAAATTATACTTGGTCATGGTTTATAAACCTTCTCATATGTTGTTGGATTTGGTATTCTAGTATTTTGTTGAGAATTTATATATATTCATAAAATACATTGGTATGTAGTTTTCTGGTTTTGATACCAAAGTAGTACTGACCTCCTACTGTTTATATTTTTAAGTTCCTTGGTTTTCATATTGCAAAAATAAGAAAATACAGGAGAGTGTAACTAAAATTAAATTTACTCTTATTACCACTGTTAATCAGTCAGTCCAGTCGCTCACTAGTGTCCAACTTTTTGCGACCCCATGAACTACAGCACACCAGGCTTCTCTGTCCTCCACCATCTCCCAGAACTTGCTCAAAGTCTTATACACTGAGTTGGTGATGCCATCCAACCGCCTTGTCCTCCATCATTCCCTTGTCCTTCTGCCTTATATTTTTCCCAGCATCAGAGTCTTTTCCAATGAGTCATCTCTTCACATCAGGTGGCCAAAGTATTGGAGCTTCAACATCGTCTTTCCAGTGAATATTCAGAGTTGGTTTCTTTCAGGGTTGACTGGTTTGATCTCCTTGCAGTCCAAGGAATTCTCAAGAGTCTTCTCTAACACCACAGTTCAAAGGCATCAATTCTTCAGTACTCAGCCTTCTTTATGGTCCAACTCTCACATCCATACATCTTTATGATACAACTCTCACATCCATATTAACTACTGTTAATATTTAAGTTTATTTCCTTCCCATTTTTCTTATACTTATACATATTAAAATAGAAAACTGGCATCATGCTCTATATGGAGTATGATGTGCTGTTTTGCTTTTGTTTTAATGTTAATATTACATTTGTGAGCTACAGTGGAAGGTTGTTTTTGTAGTTATTTAGTCGTTAAGTCATATCTGACTCTTTGTGACCCCATGAACTATAGCCTGCTGTGCTCCTCTGAATTGCCATTTCCTTCTCCAGGGGATCTTCCCCTGGAATCAAACTTGCATCTCCTGTATCACAGGTGGATTCTTTACTGCTGAGCCACCAGGAATGCCCAATGTTATTCACCCATAAAAAGGAATGAAGAGGGCTTCCCTGGTGGTCCAGTGGGTAAGGACACCGCCTTGCAGTGCAAGGGGCACCGGTTCAATCCCTGGCCTGGGAAGATCCCATGTGCCGCGGAGCGGCTGGACTAGTGTGTCCAATTACAAGCCAGAGCTCTGGAGTGCATGCGCCCAGAGCTGGTGCTCTGCGACAAGAGAGGCCACTGCGATGGGAGGCCCACACGGGCCAAAGAACAAAGATGGATGAAAATAGAGAAATGAAAGACCAATGGAAGTGGCCCACCCACTCCCCTCCCTCCCCACACCCCCCAAAATAAATAAATAAATAAATCTTTAAAAAAAAAAAAAAAGGAATGAAGTACTGATGAATTCTGCAACATGGATGCACTTTAAAGACATAATGCTAAGTGAAAAAGCCAAACACAAAAGTCATACATAGTATGATTTCATTTCTGTAAAATAGCAATTCATTAAGGTAAAGACATAGAAACAAAATGCAGATTGGTGGTTGCCAAGGTCTGGAGAGTGTGTGTGTTTCGGAGGTGGGAGGACTGTGGAATGGAAAGCATGGAATGCTTAGTGAGTGCAAGGTTTCTTTTTGAGGTGAGGGTAATGTTTGTAACTATTGAGAGGTGGTAGTCGCACAACATTGTGAACATGCTAAATGCCACTGAATTGTTCATTTTAAAATGATTATCTTTATGGCATGTGAATTTTAGCTCAGTACAAAAATTACATTTGTAAGCATTAGTGTATGTGATAAAACTCTTTAAAAGTATGATTTTAAAATATTTTATTAGATTTTTAAAATTACAATATGAATGTATTTTCTTGTTATGAACTAAAGTAATAGTTAAGGTCTACATGTAAATCTCAGAATCCCATGATACTTTCTCAGTAGCTACAGAATATTTTATTAGAGATGTGATTTACTTTATTACATGTATATATAACTCATCTAAAATTATTGTTATATATTATGCTCTAATGAATTGCTTTAAAATTGTTTCTTAGGGGGACTTCCCTGGTGGCCCAGTGGTTAAGAGTCTGCCTTCCAATGCAGGGATGCAGGTTCGATCCCTGGTCAGGGAACTAAGATCCCACATACCACAAACTGACTAAGCTCACATGCCTCAACTAAGACCCAATGCAGCCAAATAAATAAATATTAAAAAAAAAATATTTCTTAGAAGTGAATTATTTCCTAAGCTAATTATCATTTACTTAGGATTGATTCCTATAAGTGAGTGGATCAAAAGGGAGGAATCAACATTTGTAAGATTAATTAAGTTGACTGTCAATTTTTTTGCACAGCTTCAGCAATTACTATATATTAAATAAATCTTAGCTGAAGAAGGCAAAAATATAAAGTTTTATAAGATACTATAGGAGAATATTTCCACAATTACAGGAGAGAAAAATTTTATTAAGCTAGACTCACTGAAAGAAACATAAAATTAATATATAAATTGATTATTCTAAAAATTAATTTTCCTGCTCATCAAAATATTATTACAAGAATTAACTGGCAGGATATAACCAGGGAAAATATTGACAAATCTATAACTAGTAAATGGTTTGTATTCAGATTATATCAAGTACTATATATTCATAAGAAAAAGAACTAAGTAGAATATATTCTGTATAAAAATTCTGTGTAAAAATTTAGAAGTGTATCTAAAGTAGTATTTAGAGGAAACTCTATAGCATTAAATGTATATATTTGTATATATTTGAAAAGAATTGTTGAAAATATCAACCAAGTTTATTTCAGGAAGTTGTATTCAAAGAAAGTGGAAGAACACAGTGATAAATATAAGAGGAGAAATTAATGAAATAAAAACCAAGCATGCAATAGAATTTTTTGATACTAAAAAAACCTTTGTTTTTCAAAAAATATAAGAAAATTTGAATAACTCTTTATTATGAGATTAATAAAGAAAAAAGAGAGAATAAACAAATAGTTAATAGTAAGAATGAAGAAGGGGATATTACTAGAGATCCATACACATTTAGAAAATATTGAGATGTTAAAGAACAACTTAATACTTATAATTGTAAAAAGTTCTAATGAAATGGAAAAAATCCGTATAAATAATAATTTAGAAAAAGCGACTCATAAGAATAACTGAGCATGAAGAAATGCAAAATCTATATAGTCCCCTAAATATTAAAGATATTTAATCAATATCTATCTACATATTTATTTATTTAAAATTGAAGTATAGTTGATGCACACTGTTACATGTTACACGATTCATAATTTTAGAGATTATTTCCTAAGCTAATTATCATTTACTTAGGATTGATTCCTATAAGTGAGTGGATCAAAAGGGAGGAATCAACATTTGTAAGATTAATTAAGTTGACTGTCAATTTTTTTGCACAGCTTCAGCAATTACTATATATTAAATAAATCTTAGCTGAAGAAGGCAAAAATATAAAGTTTTATAAGATACTATAGGAGAATATTTCCACAATTACAGGAGAGAAAAATTTTATTAAGCTAGACTCACTGAAAGAAACATAAAATTAATATATAAATTGATTATTCTAAAAATTAATTTTCCTGCTCATCAAAATATTATTACAAGAATTAACTGGCAGGATATAACCAGGGAAAATATTGACAAATCTATAACTAGTAAATGGTTTGTATTCAGATTATATCAAGTACTATATATTCATAAGAAAAAGAACTAAGTAGAATATATTCTGTATAAAAATTCTGTGTAAAAATTTAGAAGTGTATCTAAAGTAGTATTTAGAGGAAACTCTATAGCATTAAATGTATATATTTGTATATATTTGAAAAGAATTGTTGAAAATATCAACCAAGTTTATTTCAGGAAGTTGTATTCAAAGAAAGTGGAAGAACACAGTGATAAATATAAGAGGAGAAATTAATGAAATAAAAACCAAGCATGCAATAGAATTTTTTGATACTAAAAAAACCTTTGTTTTTCAAAAAATATAAGAAAATTTGAATAACTCTTTATTATGAGATTAATAAAGAAAAAAGAGAGAATAAACAAATAGTTAATAGTAAGAATGAAGAAGGGGATATTACTAGAGATCCATACACATTTAGAAAATATTGAGATGTTAAAGAACAACTTAATACTTATAATTGTAAAAAGTTCTAATGAAATGGAAAAAATCCGTATAAATAATAATTTAGAAAAAGCGACTCATAAGAATAACTGAGCATGAAGAAATGCAAAATCTATATAGTCCCCTAAATATTAAAGATATTTAATCAATATCTATCTACATATTTATTTATTTAAAATTGAAGTATAGTTGATGCACACTGTTACATGTTACACGATTCATAATTTTAGAGATTATATTCCACTTATAGTTACAAAATACTGACTATATTTCCAGTATTATACAATATAACCTTGTAGCTTATTTATTTTATACGTAATACTTTGTACCTCTTAATCCCCTACCCCTTCTGGCCCCAGCCCGGTTCCCTCTTCGTTCTGGTTGGTGTCATTCAGTTGCTAAGCTATGTCTGACTCTTTTCAACCCCATAGACCACAACACGGGTTACACCTTACATCAGGATTCCCTGTGGTAAGCACTAGCTTATTCTCTGTATCTGTGAGTGTGTTTCTTTTATGTTGTAGTCACTAGTTTGTTTTATTTTTTAGATTCCACATATAAGAGGTATTGGGGTTGGACAAAAATTAATTTGGGTTTTTCGGGTTTTACTGTAAGATGTGATGGAAAACCCCAAACAGATTTTTTGGCCGACTCAGTATCATATAATGTTTGTCTTTCTTTCATGTTTCACTTAGCATAATAATCTCTAAATTCATTCATGTTGTAAATGGCAAATTTTCATTATTTTTTATAATTGGCATTTCACTGTGTGTATATATACATATATAAATTTTTGTCTATATGTATATATATATGCATTACATGCATATATACATACACATACACACACGTATATGTCGCATCTTCTTTATCCATTCTTCTGTTGATGGACACTTAGGTTGCTATTATATTTTGGCAATTATAAATAATGCTGCTATGAACATTGTGGGAAGTGCACATATCTTTTTTTTATTTCACATATCTTTTTTATTTAGTGTTCTTGTGGTTTTTTTTTTTTTTTTTTTAATACACTCAAGAGTGGAATTTCTTGGTCATATGGTAGTTCTATTTTTAGTTTTTTGAGAAACCTCCTGTACTGTTTTCCACAGTGGCGGCACTAATTTGCATCCCCGCCAACAGTGTACAAGAGTTCCCTTTTCTCCACATCTTCACCAACATTGTTATTAATGTTCTTTTTGTTGATAGCTATTTTGACATATGTAAGATGATCTTATTGTGGTTTTGATTAGTGTTTCTGTGATGATTAATGATGTTGAGGATCTTTTCATGTGTCAGTTGACTATCTGCCTGTCCTCTTTGGAAAAAGGTCTATTCATGTATTCTGTCCATGTTTTAATCAAGTTGATTGTTTTTTGGTGTTGAGTTGTATGAGCTGTTTATGCATTTTAAATATTAACCTTTTATTGGTCATATCATTTGCAAATATTTTCTCCCATTCAGTAGGTTGTCTCTTTTATTGTTAATGGTTTCCTTTACTGTGCAAAAGCTTTTAAGTTTAATAAGGTCTCATTGGTTTATTTTTGCTTTTATTTCCTTTGCTTTAGAAGACTGATTTTAAAAAATGGTGTAATTTATGTCACAGAGTGTTCTGCCTATGTTTTTTTTCTAGGAGTTTTATGGTTTCTGGTCTTACATTTGGGCCTTTAATTAATTTGGAGTTTTTTTTTCCATTTATTAGAGAATGCTCTATTTAAATTGTTTTACATGCAGGTGTCTAGTTTCCCCAGCACCACTTATTAAAGAGACTCTCTTTTCTTCACTGTATATTCTGCATCCTCTGAAATAGATTAACTGACCATAAGTTCATGGCTTTATTTTGGGCTCTCTACTCTCTCCTATTGATCTATGTTTCTGTTCTTATGCCAGTTACATACTGTTTGATTACTGTAGCATTGAAGTATAATCTGAAGTCAGGGAGCGTGATTCTTCCGTCTCTGTTCTTCTTCCTCAAAATTGTTTTGGCTATTTGTGGTCTTCTATGCTAATTACACACACGTATATGTCGCATCTTCTTTATCCATTCTTCTGTTGATGGACACTTAGGTTGCTATTATATTTTGGCAATTATAAATAATGCTGCTATGAACATTGTGGGAAGTGCACATATCTTTTTTTTATTTCACATATCTTTTTTATTTAGTGTTCTTGTGGTTTTTTTTTTTTTTTTTTTAATACACTCAAGAGTGGAATTTCTTGGTCATATGGTAGTTCTATTTTTAGTTTTTTGAGAAACCTCCTGTACTGTTTTCCACAGTGGCGGCACTAATTTGCATCCCCGCCAACAGTGTACAAGAGTTCCCTTTTCTCCACATCTTCACCAACATTGTTATTAATGTTCTTTTTGTTGATAGCTATTTTGACATATGTAAGATGATCTTATTGTGGTTTTGATTAGTGTTTCTGTGATGATTAATGATGTTGAGGATCTTTTCATGTGTCAGTTGACTATCTGCCTGTCCTCTTTGGAAAAAGGTCTATTCATGTATTCTGTCCATGTTTTAATCAAGTTGATTGTTTTTTGGTGTTGAGTTGTATGAGCTGTTTATGCATTTTAAATATTAACCTTTTATTGGTCATATCATTTGCAAATATTTTCTCCCATTCAGTAGGTTGTCTCTTTTATTGTTAATGGTTTCCTTTACTGTGCAAAAGCTTTTAAGTTTAATAAGGTCTCATTGGTTTATTTTTGCTTTTATTTCCTTTGCTTTAGAAGACTGATTTTAAAAAATGGTGTAATTTATGTCACAGAGTGTTCTGCCTATGTTTTTTTTCTAGGAGTTTTATGGTTTCTGGTCTTACATTTGGGCCTTTAATTAATTTGGAGTTTATTTTTGCATATATTAGAGAATGCTCTATTTAAATTGTTTTACATGCAGGTGTCTAGTTTCCCCAGCACCACTTATTAAAGAGACTCTCTTTTCTTCACTGTATATTCTGCATCCTCTGAAATAGATTAACTGACCATAAGTTCATGGCTTTATTTTGGGCTCTCTACTCTCTCCTATTGATCTATGTTTCTGTTCTTATGCCAGTTACATACTGTTTGATTACTGTAGCATTGAAGTATAATCTGAAGTCAGGGAGCGTGATTCTTCCGTCTCTGTTCTTCTTCCTCAAAATTGTTTTGGCTATTTGTGGTCTTCTATGTTTCCATACAAAATTTTAACATTGTTTGTTCTAGTTCTATGAAAAATGTCCTTGGTATGTTTGTGGGGTTTTTTTTGGGGGGGAGGGTATGGGAGGGAGGGGGATGGGCGGGCCACTTCTATTGGTCTTTCATTTGTCTATTTTCATCCATTTTTGTTCTTTGGCCCGTGTGGGCCTCTCATCGCAGTGGCCTCTGTTGTCCCAGAGCACAGGCTCTGGGCCCATGCACTCCAGAACTCTGACTCGGTAATTGGACACATCTGTCCAGCCGCTCCGCAGCACGTGGGATCTTCCCAGGCCAGGGATCGAACTGGCAACCCCTGCACAGCAAGGCGGTGTCCTTACCCACTGGACCACCAGGGAAGCCCCCGGTATGTTTTTTGTCCTAGGTATTTTGGTAGAAATTGCATTGAATCTGTACATTGCCTTGGATACTACGATCATTTTAACCATGTTAAATATTAATTTTTCCAATCCATGAGCAAAGTGTATCTCTTCATCTGTTGGGTATTGTCTTCAGTCTTCTTTCATCAGTAGTTTATAGACTTCCAAGTACAAGTCTTACCTCCTTAGGCATATTTATTCTGAGATATTTTATTGTATCAGTAATTAAAATAGCCCCAGAAAGAAAACTTAAATCCAGATAGCTTTACCTGTGAATTACAGTGAACATTCAAGAAAAATAAAATTTCATTCATAGAAAAACTGTTCTAGATGTTAGAAATCTCTACTCCCCCCAAATCAAAGATACTCTCCTAGACTCATTTCTTGGGACTAATATGACCCAATAACTCAGCAGTAAAGAATCCACCTTCAGTGCAGAAGATACAGGAGATACAGACTTGATCCCTGGGCTGGGAAAATCCCCTGGAGTAGGAAATGGCTACCCACTCCAGTATTCTTGCCTGGAAAATTCCATGGACAAAAGAGGCTGGTGGGTTTTAGTCCTTGAGGTCACAAAGAGTTGGACATGACTGAGCACACACGCATACACACATGCATGTAGATGTAAAAAATGGTAACCAAAGTATTATTAAACAAAATTTAGGATCATATAAAAAGTATTATTGGATTTACCTAAAAGTCCCGTGGTTAAGACTCTGCACTTCCAATGCAGGGGGCATGGGTTTGATTCTTGGGCAAGGGACTAAAATTCCACATACTATGTGGCTTGGCCAAAAAGAAAAAAGAGAAAAAGATGTTTAAAAACTTATTATTAAAAAATTTAGAATCATATACCAAGTTATAATTAGTTCTATGAATGCAAGTTTTGTTTAATATGTTCAAAAACATTAATGTAATTTATCATATTAACAGATTAAAGGGGAAAATCTTATGGTTATCGCAACAGATGAAGAAAAACTATTTGATAAAACTCAATACCCATTAAATCAAAATTTTTGATGAACAAAAATTAAAAACTTTTTTGGCCCAACTGAACTTTGAACTGGACCACCAGGGAAGCCCCCGGTATGTTTTTTGTCCTAGGTATTTTGGTAGAAATTGCATTGAATCTGTACATTGCCTTGGATACTACGATCATTTTAACCATGTTAAATATTAATTTTTCCAATCCATGAGCAAAGTGTATCTCTTCATCTGTTGGGTATTGTCTTCAGTCTTCTTTCATCAGTAGTTTATAGACTTCCAAGTACAAGTCTTACCTCCTTAGGCATATTTATTCTGAGATATTTTATTGTATCAGTAATTAAAATAGCCCCAGAAAGAAAACTTAAATCCAGATAGCTTTACCTGTGAATTACAGTGAACATTCAAGAAAAATAAAATTTCATTCATAGAAAAACTGTTCTAGATGTTAGAAATCTCTACTCCCCCCAAATCAAAGATACTCTCCTAGACTCATTTCTTGGGACTAATATGACCCAATAACTCAGCAGTAAAGAATCCACCTTCAGTGCAGAAGATACAGGAGATACAGACTTGATCCCTGGGCTGGGAAAATCCCCTGGAGTAGGAAATGGCTACCCACTCCAGTATTCTTGCCTGGAAAATTCCATGGACAAAAGAGGCTGGTGGGTTTTAGTCCTTGAGGTCACAAAGAGTTGGACATGACTGAGCACACACGCATACACACATGCATGTAGATGTAAAAAATGGTAACCAAAGTATTATTAAACAAAATTTAGGATCATATAAAAAGTATTATTGGATTTACCTAAAAGTCCCGTGGTTAAGACTCTGCACTTCCAATGCAGGGGGCATGGGTTTGATTCTTGGGCAAGGGACTAAAATTCCACATACTATGTGGCTTGGCCAAAAAGAAAAAAGAGAAAAAGATGTTTAAAAACTTATTATTAAAAAATTTAGAATCATATACCAAGTTATAATTAGTTCTATGAATGCAAGTTTTGTTTAATATGTTCAAAAACATTAATGTAATTTATCATATTAACAGATTAAAGGGGAAAATCTTATGGTTATCGCAACAGATGAAGAAAAACTATTTGATAAAACTCAATACCCATTAAATCAAATGGATGAACAGTTAAAAACTTTTTTTTGGCCCAACTAGAACTGAAAGAAAATTCCTTAATTTTCTAAAGGCTGTCTTTTGAAAAATAACTAAAGCAAGCCTCATACTTAGTGGTGAAACATTGAAAGATTTTCCTTTTGAACACTGGAACAAAACAGAGATATCCATTACTACCACTTATTTTTTCAACATTATACTGGAGGTTATGGCCAGCACAGTGAAGAAAGAAAAGGACTAAAAACTGGAAAAGGAAACAAAGCTACCATTATTTATAGATGATAGGATAGTGTACAGAAGAATTAAAAAATAATCTACCAATAATTAGAATTATTAAGAAAGTTCAGCAAGTGTCCTAGACTTTAAAAAATCAATGTGCTTAATAGCAGTAACAAAGAGAAAAGTTTTAAAGGATAGCATATGTGATATCAATTAAAAATTCTAAACCACTAGGAATAAATCTAATGAAAGCTGAATAAATCTCCAATGCAGAAAAAATGAAAGCATTATGGACAGAAATTAAAGATCTTAATAAGTGGAGATGTGGTGCTCACGGCTTGGAAGACTTAATATTACAAAGATTATCAGTTCTTCCCAAAGTAATCTACAGATCCAGTTTTATTTCTAATAAAAACTCATCAGGATTTTCTTGTGAAATGTGACAAGATGATTCTTAAATTTATATGGATATGCAAAAGGCCAAGAATAGCTAATTCATTCTAGAGGAAAGAACAAGGCTAGTGAATTGCTGTACCAGATTACCATATAGTTATAGTGATTAAGAGAGTATTGCAGAGTGTGAGGTTAAGACTCTGCACTTCCAATGCAGGGGCATGGGTTTGAAAACTTATACTATGTGGCTTGGCCAAAAGAAAAAGAAAGATGTTTAAAAACTTATTATTAAAAAATTTAGAATCATATACCAAGTTATAATTAGTTCTATGAATGCAAGTTTTGTTTAATATGTTCAAAAACATTAATGTAATTTATCATATTAACAGATTAAAGGGGAAAATCTTATGGTTATCGCAACAGATGAAGAAAAACTATTTGATAAAACTCAATACCCATTAAATCAAATGGATGAACAGTTAAAAACTTTTTTTTGGCCCAACTAGAACTGAAAGAAAATTCCTTAATTTTCTAAAGGCTGTCTTTTGAAAAATAACTAAAGCAAGCCTCATACTTAGTGGTGAAACATTGAAAGATTTTCCTTTTGAACACTGGAACAAAACAGAGATATCCATTACTACCACTTATTTTTTCAACATTATACTGGAGGTTATGGCCAGCACAGTGAAGAAAGAAAAGGACTAAAAACTGGAAAAGGAAACAAAGCTACCATTATTTATAGATGATAGGATAGTGTACAGAAGAATTAAAAAATAATCTACCAATAATTAGAATTATTAAGAAAGTTCAGCAAGTGTCCTAGACTTTAAAAAATCAATGTGCTTAATAGCAGTAACAAAGAGAAAAGTTTTAAAGGATAGCATATGTGATATCAATTAAAAATTCTAAACCACTAGGAATAAATCTAATGAAAGCTGAATAAATCTCCAATGCAGAAAAAATGAAAGCATTATGGACAGAAATTAAAGATCTTAATAAGTGGAGATGTGGTGCTCACGGCTTGGAAGACTTAATATTACAAAGATTATCAGTTCTTCCCAAAGTAATCTACAGATCCAGTTTTATTTCTAATAAAAACTCATCAGGATTTTCTTGTGAAATGTGACAAGATGATTCTTAAATTTATATGGATATGCAAAAGGCCAAGAATAGCTAATTCATTCTAGAGGAAAGAACAAGGCTAGTGAATTGCTGTACCAGATTACCATATAGTTATAGTGATTAAGAGAGTATTGCAGAGTGTGTGTGTGCCCAGTTGCTCAGTCATGTCCTACTCTTTGTGACCCCATGGATTGTAGCCCAGCAGGCTCCTCTGTCCATGGGATTTTCTAGGCAAGAACACTGTAGCGGGTTACCATTTCCTTCTCCAGGGAATCTTCCTGGCAGAGGTTTAAACCTGAGTCTCCTGTGTCTCCTGCATTTGCAGCTGGATTCTTTACCACTGAGCCATCTGAGAAGCCCTGGGTATAGACAGTTCAATGGAGTGCTTCCCAAGTGGTGTAGTGGTAAAGAATCCACCTTCCAGTGTAAGAGATCCAGGTTCCATCCCTGGGTCAGGAAAATCCCCTGGAGAAGGAAATAGTAACCTGCTCCAGTATTCTTGCCTGGGAAATTTCATGGATAGAGGAGCCTGGAGACCTATGGGCTACAGTCTATGGGGTGACAGAGTCAGACTTGACTGAGAAACTAAGCACACACACACAATTCAATGGAATAGAGAAAAAGACCTGCACAAATCCAGATGCTTGATTTATAACAGAGATAGCATGTGTAGCAGTGGCAAGAACATGGATTCTCCAAATGGGCTGGAACAATTGGATATCCATATCAAAAAATAATTAAATTGGGATTTCTCTAGTGGTCCAGTGGTTAAGACATCGTGCTTACGCTACAGGAGGGAGGGCTTCAATCCCTGGTTAAGTAACTACGATCCTGCATGCTGTACATTGTGGCCAAAAAATAAGGGAAAAAAAAGTTTTATACTGGACTCCTATCTCACACCATACACCAAAATCGACTCCAAGGCCGTGTAAATATAAAAGGTAAAATAATAATGTAGGGGCTTCCCTGGTAGCTCAGTGGTAAGGTTCACCTGCCAATGCAGGAGCCACAAGTTTGATCCCTGATCTGGGAAGATCCCACATGCTGTGGAGCAACTAAGCCCAAGTGTTACAGTTATTGAGCGTGTACTCTAGAGCCCGGGAGCTGCAAATACTGAGCTCTTGTGCCCTAGAGCCAGTGCTCCACAACAAGAGAAGCCACTGCAATGAAAAGCCTACACACTGCAATGAAGAGTAGCCCCCGCTCACCCCAACTGGAGAAAAAGCCCATATAGTAATGAAGACCAAGCAAAGCCAAAAAAAAAAAAAAAAAAAAAAAACAAGAAAAAAACCCCAGAGAATTAATAATAAAAGACAACCAAATAGAAACATGAGCAATTCAAACTCATCCTGTTGTGTAGGTTAAATACATACTGCTTTTTAAAATGCCAGGCATACCTCAAATAAAATGGTTTTGAAAGGAATAAATAAGTAATAATTTTAAAATAACTTAGCAGAAATAAAAAGAAAAATGGGAAAAAGATAGGCACTTTGAAAAATAAGTAACTCTAAGGCCAATAACATTTTAACAAGTGTTCAACTTCTTTGGTAATCAGGGAAATGCAAATTAAAATCATGATGAGATATCATTACATACTTATCAAATCAAATAAAATTTAAAAGTCATAATACCAAGGATAGCAAAAATATTCATTCATGTAAATCTACACAAACTTGTACAGTCACTTTGGAAAACAGTTCAGCATTATTCAATTAAGCTGAAAATTGCATACTCTAATGTCCCAGTAATTCCGTGCATAGGCAACTATCCTACAGAAAAGAGTGTCCATAGGACAAGAAACATGGATAAAAATGATTACAGGAGCTTCGTTGTCATAACCCTGTCAGGTTCCCACAAAACAGATGCTGAGATGGAGTTCAGGGTACAAGAAATTTATTCAGGATATTAAGGATCAGCATTTATGAAAGGAAGGGAGGAATGAGAACTGAGCAGAAGTCAAACTGTGATGCAGGTTCAACAAAGTCTAGGCCATCTTGGTAGGGAACTCTGGAGCAAATATTCTGCATCTGAACACTCCTATAGCAGATAAACATGGCCCAGTCTTCCTATCCTTCCTTTATTCAGTCTCACACCATGAGCTACATTGGAAGAGAGGGTCACTATGTGCAGGTCTGGTGAACCCTGAAGAAGCTAGCAGTTACAGGTTTCTACTGATCACACTCCTTGAGGGATCTGGGTGGCACATCTTCGCAATTGCCAAAGGCCAAACTGGCAGCAACCTAAATGTCTGTTAACTGCAGATTGGTTAAACTCTGCCATGTTCTTACAACATATCCATAATCCCTCAGTGTTTCCTCATGTACCTCTGAGGCCCCTCTGTTGCAGGGCAACCAAGGATCCTATCCTTGCCACTACAGTCTTTTTAAATTCTAGTTCTTTTAGCATGTAGTTTTAATTCATATTTCCCTAATGACAAATGAGTTTGAGTATCTTCTCATGTGTTTATTATCTAAATATCTTCTTTGGTAAAGTCTTCTTCAATTAGCCTTTTGCCCATTTTTGTATTATATTTGTATGTGTGATTTTGCATATGGTTCATACATATGGGCCTTCAATTCATATCAAGTTAATTATGGTCTATGGTGATGTAGTTTTTAGATCAGGGAAATGCAAATTAAAATCATGATGAGATATCATTACATACTTATCAAATCAAATAAAATTTAAAAGTCATAATACCAAGGATAGCAAAAATATTCATTCATGTAAATCTACACAAACTTGTACAGTCACTTTGGAAAACAGTTCAGCATTATTCAATTAAGCTGAAAATTGCATACTCTAATGTCCCAGTAATTCCGTGCATAGGCAACTATCCTACAGAAAAGAGTGTCCATAGGACAAGAAACATGGATAAAAATGATTACAGGAGCTTCGTTGTCATAACCCTGTCAGGTTCCCACAAAACAGATGCTGAGATGGAGTTCAGGGTACAAGAAATTTATTCAGGATATTAAGGATCAGCATTTATGAAAGGAAGGGAGGAATGAGAACTGAGCAGAAGTCAAACTGTGATGCAGGTTCAACAAAGTCTAGGCCATCTTGGTAGGGAACTCTGGAGCAAATATTCTGCATCTGAACACTCCTATAGCAGATAAACATGGCCCAGTCTTCCTATCCTTCCTTTATTCAGTCTCACACCATGAGCTACATTGGAAGAGAGGGTCACTATGTGCAGGTCTGGTGAACCCTGAAGAAGCTAGCAGTTACAGGTTTCTACTGATCACACTCCTTGAGGGATCTGGGTGGCACATCTTCGCAATTGCCAAAGGCCAAACTGGCAGCAACCTAAATGTCTGTTAACTGCAGATTGGTTAAACTCTGCCATGTTCTTACAACATATCCATAATCCCTCAGTGTTTCCTCATGTACCTCTGAGGCCCCTCTGTTGCAGGGCAACCAAGGATCCTATCCTTGCCACTACAGTCTTTTTAAATTCTAGTTCTTTTAGCATGTAGTTTTAATTCATATTTCCCTAATGACAAATGAGTTTGAGTATCTTCTCATGTGTTTATTATCTAAATATCTTCTTTGGTAAAGTCTTCTTCAATTAGCCTTTTGCCCATTTTTGTATTATATTTGTATGTGTGATTTTGCATATGGTTCATACATATGGGCCTTCAATTCATATCAAGTTAATTATGGTCTATGGTGTGAGTAAGGATCAAGATTCATTATGTTGCATATGACTCTCCAATAGTTCTAGCATGACTTGTTGGAAAGATTGTTCCCCACTGAGTTGCCTTGGTATTGTTGAAAATCATTTGATCGGGTGTTGTGTGGATCTGTTTCTATCCTTACCCTAATATCACACTTTTTTATTCCCTGTGCTGTACAATACATTCTTGAGCCTATCATGCATTCAGTAGTTTGTACCGCCCACACCCCATCCTTATGGTGCCCCTCCCCACTATTGGTAGCACTAGTTTCTTTTCTTTATCTGTGAGTCTCCTTCTTTTTTGTTACACAGTCTCACTTTAAGTCAGTGACCACAGCCCTCCCTAAGTGAGACCTAAAAGCTTGCCCAGCAATCATACTTCATCCTCAAGTCTACTCACACCCTCTCTCCCAGCGGATTGCTTCACACCTCCTCCTCCACCTCACCCTCAGCTGACAACCTCTTCCTGGTTTAAGAAAATAGAAGAGAAGTTCCATGGGCTTCACCACTACTTCCTCCACCCACCTGCATCTGTGCTCATCAGCTCTGCCTTTCCTTTCGCTAATATGGGTGAACCTTCCACACTCTTTTTTAAGGACAGCCCCCTTTTCTGTGCACCAGATGCCATCTCCACCTGTTTATTCAAGGACTTCATCCACCTTCTCACCTGCATCGTCAAAATTCCCCCCTCTCCAGCATTATTCCCAACAACACACAAAAATATTGTAACATTTCCATCTTAAAGAAAATCCCTGTGTCCCCTTGGCCCTATATTCCCCTCAAACTGTCACCCTCCTTCTCTGCCCCTGTTTATGGCATGACTCCTGGGAAGAGTCAACTCTTCCTGCTGCCTTCTGGTCCCCTCTTCCCATTGACTTCCATCACCCCTCATCACTATGGCAAGACTGCCTCTTTCAAGGTTTCTCCTTGAAAATCTCAAGCCTCACTTTCCTTGCCTCCTCATAAAACATGAGAGTTCATCCTCCTTGGTGCCCAGATTATCACCCGTCTTCTGATGCTCCTTTGCATGAATGCCCCCCCGTTCAATTAGCCTTTTGCCCATTTTTGTATTATATTTGTATGTGTGATTTTGCATATGGTTCATACATATGGGCCTTCAATTCATATCAAGTTAATTATGGTCTATGGTGTGAGTAAGGATCAAGATTCATTATGTTGCATATGACTCTCCAATAGTTCTAGCATGACTTGTTGGAAAGATTGTTCCCCACTGAGTTGCCTTGGTATTGTTGAAAATCATTTGATCGGGTGTTGTGTGGATCTGTTTCTATCCTTACCCTAATATCACACTTTTTTATTCCCTGTGCTGTACAATACATTCTTGAGCCTATCATGCATTCAGTAGTTTGTACCGCCCACACCCCATCCTTATGGTGCCCCTCCCCACTATTGGTAGCACTAGTTTCTTTTCTTTATCTGTGAGTCTCCTTCTTTTTTGTTACACAGTCTCACTTTAAGTCAGTGACCACAGCCCTCCCTAAGTGAGACCTAAAAGCTTGCCCAGCAATCATACTTCATCCTCAAGTCTACTCACACCCTCTCTCCCAGCGGATTGCTTCACACCTCCTCCTCCACCTCACCCTCAGCTGACAACCTCTTCCTGGTTTAAGAAAATAGAAGAGAAGTTCCATGGGCTTCACCACTACTTCCTCCACCCACCTGCATCTGTGCTCATCAGCTCTGCCTTTCCTTTCGCTAATATGGGTGAACCTTCCACACTCTTTTTTAAGGACAGCCCCCTTTTCTGTGCACCAGATGCCATCTCCACCTGTTTATTCAAGGACTTCATCCACCTTCTCACCTGCATCGTCAAAATTCCCCCCTCTCCAGCATTATTCCCAACAACACACAAAAATATTGTAACATTTCCATCTTAAAGAAAATCCCTGTGTCCCCTTGGCCCTATATTCCCCTCAAACTGTCACCCTCCTTCTCTGCCCCTGTTTATGGCATGACTCCTGGGAAGAGTCAACTCTTCCTGCTGCCTTCTGGTCCCCTCTTCCCATTGACTTCCATCACCCCTCATCACTATGGCAAGACTGCCTCTTTCAAGGTTTCTCCTTGAAAATCTCAAGCCTCACTTTCCTTGCCTCCTCATAAAACATGAGAGTTCATCCCTCCTTGGTGCCCAGATTATCACCCCGTCTTCTGATGCTCCTTTGCATGAACTGCCTCCTGCCTCTCTAGCTGCTCCTTCACAAAGTGCCCCTTTGCTGGCACTTCCTCATCTCTAAAGCACAATTCCTGGACCTCACTCACTCTGTTGCTAATCTCCTCCAGTGTCCTGACTTTAAATATAATTCAGTTGTTGACGACTTCCAAATTTATATCCCTGGCCTAAATCTTTTTCGGTATTCCCACTCATATTGTCTCTAGGCAGTCTCCTGAAGCTGAATCATGGCTGCCCACCCTCCCCATCAGACCCAAGCTTACCAAGCCGGCCCAGTCCAGAGCTCGCCCACTTCTATGTAGACATTTGAGTTTTAATCACCAATTAGAAAACAAAAATTAAGACTTGCCCTCGGGCTTCCCTGGTGTTCCAGTGGGTAAGGACACCGCCTTGCAGTGCAGGGGGTGTCGGTTCGAGCCCTGGCCTGGGAAGATCCCATGTGCCACGGAGCGGCTGGACCGATGTGTCCAATTACCGAGCCAGAGCTCTGGAGCGCATGCGCCCAGAGCCGGTGCTCTGCGACAAGAGAGGCCACTGCGATAGGAGGCCCACACGGGCCAAAGAACAAACATGGATGAAAATAGATAAACGAAAGACCAATAGAGGTGGCCCGCCCACCCCACCCTCCCTCCCCAACCCAAAAAGACTTGCCCTCTGCACGGGCCTTTGGAGCCAGGGCAACTGGAGTGGCCGAGCAACTCAGGGGAAAGCAGCTCCTGGGTGGGTCAAGGCAGCCATTGTGGCTGCATCTTACATGCATACAGGTCCTGCCTCTTGACACCTGTGACCTCTGGTGCTCTGTGTCTCTTTCCTGCTTCCTCCCTGGGTGCAGGGACGTACTGACTTTCTATGAAAGCCCAATCCTGAGGTCACTGACCGTCCCTCTTGTGGCCTTGATCCATTGTCTCTCCTTCGGACTCCTTAGCTCTCTGAGAGACCATGGTGCCCAGGCCAAGTAGGGAGCTCTGTAACGCCCCTCTGGCTCCTTCCCTACCTTCTGTGGGCTTACTCCTCTGGAGCCACACCTAACCTGGGGAACCCACCTGGACTTCCAAGACGGGTTATGTCCCCTTAGCCCAGAACCCACAGATGGAAGGTGGAGAGAGCTATTCACTGCAGTAGGAGGCGTCCATCCTCCAAGAAGCCTCCTTAGTGCCTTTTGGTCCTCATCTGAAGCCTCACTCACTCTGTTGCTAATCTCCTCCAGTGTCCTGACTTTAAATATAATTCAGTTGTTGACGACTTCCAAATTTATATCCCTGGCCTAAATCTTTTTCGGTATTCCCACTCATATTGTCTCTAGGCAGTCTCCTGAAGCTGAATCATGGCTGCCCACCCTCCCCATCAGACCCAAGCTTACCAAGCCGGCCCAGTCCAGAGCTCGCCCACTTCTATGTAGACATTTGAGTTTTAATCACCAATTAGAAAACAAAAATTAAGACTTGCCCTCGGGCTTCCCTGGTGTTCCAGTGGGTAAGGACACCGCCTTGCAGTGCAGGGGGTGTCGGTTCGAGCCCTGGCCTGGGAAGATCCCATGTGCCACGGAGCGGCTGGACCGATGTGTCCAATTACCGAGCCAGAGCTCTGGAGCGCATGCGCCCAGAGCCGGTGCTCTGCGACAAGAGAGGCCACTGCGATAGGAGGCCCACACGGGCCAAAGAACAAACATGGATGAAAATAGATAAACGAAAGACCAATAGAGGTGGCCCGCCCACCCCACCCTCCCTCCCCCCCAACCCAAAAAAAAGACTTGCCCTCTGCACGGGCCTTTGGAGCCAGGGCAACTGGAGTGGCCGAGCAACTCAGGGGAAAGCAGCTCCTGGGTGGGTCAAGGCAGCCATTGTGGCTGCATCTTACATGCATACAGGTCCTGCCTCTTGCCACCTGTGACCTCTGGTGCTCTGTGTCTCTTTCCTGCTTCCTCCTGGGTGCAGGGACGTACTGACTTTCTATGAAAGCCCAATCCTGAGGTCACTGACCGTCCCTCTTGTGGCCTTGATCCATTGTCTCTCCTTCGGACTCCTTAGCTCTCTGAGAGACCATGGTGCCCAGGCCAAGTAGGGAGCTCTGTAACGCCCCTCTGGCTCCTTCCCTACCTTCTGTGGGCTTACTCCTCTGGAGCCACACCTAACCTGGGGAACCCACCTGGACTTCCAAGACGGGTTATGTCCCCTTAGCCCAGAACCCACAGATGGAAGGTGGAGAGAGCTATTCACTGCAGTAGGAGGCGTCCATCCTCCAAGAAGCCTCCTTAGTGCGCTTCTTAGCAGCGGATGAGACGTCAGGCAGTCTTCCCCTCCCCACACCACTCAAGGCTGCAATTTTGCAAACCAAGAATTAAAGGCTGGAATACTCAACGCCCTGTGGTCTCCCAAAGAGGGAGGATCCTAAAGGAGGATCAACTTCCCTTAGAAGGCACATTGGCAGGAGGTACATGGGTAAACAAGCAGTTTGGGGGCAATGCTAATCTGCTTTTTCCTCTTCTTCAGAGTGTCTGGCTAAGTCTAAATTGAATTATTAATCTAGTCCTATGTGCCCGTGTCACTTTTCCAGACAACCAGTTTATTCATGACTCGCCCACTATCAATTTCAACATGCAATTTGCAATGAAATTTGGCTGATCAGCAATACCATAATTAGTTGCAAATGTCTGTGCTTCTATTTGTTTGGTGTAGGGGCTTTTTCATTAAAGTGACGGAGGCCAGTAAACACCATGACTTTGTTCTGGGATATGGGACTATAAGCTGTTGTGTTTTGAGTCAGAAATGGGCAGACTGGTAAAGAGACTGTGGGAATTTGAAGCTGTAGCACCAAGAGCTGTGCTGTACCTCAGCACTTTTGTGTTCACAAAGAGGAATCAGAGCTGGGCAAATAATAACTGTGTAACTCGTGAGGAAGAAGCGAACTGAAGTTACTTTGTGTGGCCTCTCTCTTGCTCTCAGATCTGCTTATATGCTTCCAGTAACAGGGGGCTTCCTACAAGTGAGGCAGCTCTCCTTGTGAGAAATGTCTTCCTTGCCAGGGCTCCTACCTGCCAGTTGTATGTCTGTCCCACCTAGTGCAAGGGATCCAGTTTCAACACAGAAACTGTTGCATTACATGAGCTTGGACCAATTTCTTGGCAGCCTCAATTTATCCATCTGGAGAAAGGGAATTATGCAGTTGTCTTATCTCAAGGATTATAACAGTCAGAGTTTTTAGCTGCAAGCAACAGAAATTGATCCTTAAGCAGATTGACTTAGTTGACTTAAATTGATTTAAGCCAAAAAAGAATAAGAATATTGAGCAGCTCAGAGAGTTTCTGGGCAGAGCAGAGAAGCAGCCCCATAGACTGCACAGCTTCAAACAAGGCCCCGGATCGTGGTGTAGTGCTGAGTCAGGACCTTGCTGCCATCACTGCCCCGCCACCACCATGCCCCAGGCTGTACAGCCTGGGCTGCAGCATCCTGCCCTTGCCCCTGGCAATCCCAGTCTCCACTGCCCCAGAAAGTGGGCCTGCTGCACCCACAATGACCACCAAGTGCTTCATGGGCCAGCAGCCCCTGGGTCACAATATGCCCCAGAAAGGGTGGGCCTGGGCTGCACTGCACGGAATTAGCCCCAATAGTGCTCAAAGGGGTTTGATTAATCTAGTCCTATGTGCCCGTGTCACTTTTCCAGACAACCAGTTTATTCATGACTCGCCCACTATCAATTTCAACATGCAATTTGCAATGAAATTTGGCTGATCACAATACCATAATTAGTTGCAAATGTCTGTGCTTCTATTTGTTTGGTGTAGGGGCTTTTTCATTAAAGTGACGGAGGCCAGTAAACACCATGACTTTGTTCTGGGATATGGGACTATAAGCTGTTGTGTTTTGAGTCAGAAATGGGCAGACTGGTAAAGAGACTGTGGGAATTTGAAGCTGTAGCACCAAGAGCTGTGCTGTACCTCAGCACTTTTGTGTTCACAAAGAGGAATCAGAGCTGGGCAAATAATAACTGTGTAACTCGTGAGGAAGAAGCGAACTGAAGTTACTTTGTGTGGCCTCTCTCTTGCTCTCAGATCTGCTTATATGCTTCCAGTAACAGGGGGCTTCCTACAAGTGAGGCAGCTCTCCTTGTGAGAAATGTCTTCCTTGCCAGGGCTCCTACCTGCCAGTTGTATGTCTGTCCCACCTAGTGCAAGGGATCCAGTTTCAACACAGAAACTGTTGCATTACATGAGCTTGGACCAATTTCTTGGCAGCCTCAATTTATCCATCTGGAGAAAGGGAATTATGCAGTTGTCTTATCTCAAGGATTATAACAGTCAGAGTTTTTAGCTGCAAGCAACAGAAATTGATCCTTAAGCAGATTGACTTAGTTGACTTAAATTGATTTAAGCCAAAAAAGAATAAGAATATTGAGCAGCTCAGAGAGTTTCTGGGCAGAGCAGAGAAGCAGCCCCATAGACTGCACAGCTTCAAACAAGGCCCCGGATCGTGGTGTAGTGCTGAGTCAGGACCTTGCTGCCATCACTGCCCCGCCACCACCATGCCCCAGGCTGTACAGCCTGGGCTGCAGCATCCTGCCCTTGCCCCTGGCAATCCCAGTCTCCACTGCCCCAGAAAGTGGGCCTGCTGCACCCACAATGACCACCAAGTGCTTCATGGGCCAGCAGCCCCTGGGTCACAATATGGAACCCATATGTCTGATTGCCAGAGCCTAGGTCAGGGCTGCTTGGCCAGTCACTGGGAGGCTGGGAAACACATGCACGTGATACTTTCAGCCTCTCTGGTGGAAAGTAGGCTCAGTCTCAGAATGAGGGGAATTCCCCAGCACAGGAAGAGGATTCCAATCCTGGGTAGCCAAAGAACAACAAAGAATCAAGTACGATAATAGATATTAAAGAGGTTTGAAAAGATATCAAGCTCTACACACCTGCTGAAGATTATTCATTCTAAAAATACTTCTACAGGTACAGAAGGAAGAAAGTTATGACCTCTGGCCTCAAAGAGAGCACAGTATACTCAGGGAGTAAGGCGCATGGGCCCAATTACCCTGCTCCAGGCAAGGTCTGTTAACTCCTGTGGGTTTCAGGGTGCCCAGATTATACTCTGATTCACTATGAGACACAAAGTTCATGGAGTGGGCAGTATTTGGGGGGGCTTCTGAGGCAATCCAACATTTTCTTGGAGGTGGGTGATGTCTCATATTCTTATTGTATCCTAGGGCTATGCATCCATCCCTGATGTCTTGCACAGATCCAGGCAAAAGAATTCCTGCCCATACATGTCTGGTCCCTGTGGAGAACAGTTGTGGTTTCCCTGCTTGTATCCATCTCTCCTCTTCTGTCTCAGCCACCCGACTTTCACCTAGGAACTACTCCTCTTGTCATTTTCAGCACAGGTACTTCAGGTGGTTAATTCCTTGTCTTAAGAGTCACTTATGAATCAGGTCTGGCCAATCAGCTTAATGTATTATATGCTATTCAGAGTTGTGTAATGGTTTAGGGATGGGCATGTGACATAAGTCAAGCTATGAAGTCTATTGGAGCCAATACCAACTGTTTGAGTTATATGTATGTATGTGTGTGTGTGTGTGTGTATGTATATATATATCACTTAGCTATACTCCCGAAACAAATACAACATTGTAAATCAACTATGCTAAAAAAAAAAAAAAAGGAAAAAAGAATAGCCTGGTCCTGATGACATCTTTGAGACCCTGGACCAAGCTGTACCTGAAACCCTTGAACTTTTCCATTATGTAAACCATCCAAACAAACAAATAGATCCCTTTTGCTTAAGCAAGCTTAGGTGAGTTTCCTATTCCTTAAAGTTAAAAGAGTTCTAATTGATTCCCTCCCAACACAGACACACACTGCTAAAGCATCAGCCTTGAGTCAACTCCTTAGGAATATCCACAATGAAATCAACAGAGGGCCTTGTTGAAATCATATTGCCTTCTCTGATAAGGCAGGTCTCCCAGATCATTCATTTTACAGATGGGAACGCAGATGGACAACTAACCAACAGCTCAGAATACACAACATAGACCTAGAGACCTATGAATGAGGGAACTCTAGTGCCATCACCCAATCTCCTCAGATCTCAGTCTTAAGTCCACAGAGGAAGCCAATCTGAGGATGTATAGCTAGAAACAAACTGATCATGTGCCTGAGGCAGCAATTGGTAGGATACTCAACCAAGAATATACGTGGTCTATGTAGAGTTCAAGAAACTAACCTAGGTCTATTATAAAATTCTTCCTGGCATCCTAATGATGGTGTTTGCTTTTAACGACCCAGCCTTCAAAGTGTAGAAAGCATGACTCGAACTTAAATGGAGCCACCTTCTTCCAAGACACCAAGGGGACTTCCTTCAGAGATGCAGCCGGCTCTGTCATTCCAGGGATTGAAGACCTGGACCAGGGAGAATGACTTGAGTGCAGGATCCACCTCTGAGAAACCCTGCTTGAAGGTATTAATTGTAACAAAGAGTCAGGGTCCCATGAATTAGACACTGCTCAGAAACGGACCAGACGGGGACTTTCTCCAATAGACTCTGGGAACAGCCTGCCAACCCTCTAGCAGTCCTGAGTTGCTCAATCAGGTGGATGACCATGGAACAAGGGGAGAGACCTGTTCAGGCACCTGTATGACAGCTGTGGGATGCCTAACCCTGCATGGAGTCTCACTGTTCTGACCCATAGTTAGAACAATGGCGTTCCTAGAATGGTCGCAGCTTCAAATATGCTGTCCAGTTGTCAGACTCCATGTTCAGATGTGGACTTCTGCAGTACTAGGACCCACGGATACCTGGACAAGGCTCTGTTGCCTCTGGGGCCAAGCATCTGTAATTGCATGTACCTTACAGGCCCTGGTGCCCTATACAAGCCCAAGCTCAGTAGAACTGTTGGTAATAGATGGAAATGTCATTCCTAAATCACTTTTGGAATTGGGTTGGCAAGTATATGCAACCTAAGAAATGGGTTGAGACACTGCCTTGAACCTCTCTCACCTCCAGCTCTAAGTTCCTTTACAAAACCATCACTGCCCACTGACACACATTTGCACACAGCCCAGATCAGGCGCCATGCATTTTTCCTGCCTCTAGATGAGGGGGCTGCTCACTATTTGTGTACAGGGTCAGACAGTGAATATTTTAGACCTTGTAGTCTATAGGTTCATACTGTCTCTTGCAGCTATTCAACTCTGCCTAATGTGAAAGTAGTCAGAAACAGTATGTAAATTAGTGGGCTTGGCTCTGTGCCTTTGTTTATGAACACCAATTTGAATTTCATATAATTTCTATTTGTCATAAAATCATCTTCTTTAACTTTGTTTTCAACCATTAAAAAAATACAAGAACTAGGGCTTCCCTCATGGTCCAGTGGTCAAGAATCTGCCTTGCTATTCTTTTTAAATTTTGGCATCCTAATGATGGTGTTTGCTTTTAACGACCCAGCCTTCAAAGTGTAGAAAGCATGACTCGAACTTAAATGGAGCCACCTTCTTCCAAGACACCAAGGGGACTTCCTTCAGAGATGCAGCCGGCTCTGTCATTCCAGGGATTGAAGACCTGGACCAGGGAGAATGACTTGAGTGCAGGATCCACCTCTGAGAAACCCTGCTTGAAGGTATTAATTGTAACAAAGAGTCAGGGTCCCATGAATTAGACACTGCTCAGAAACGGACCAGACGGGGACTTTCTCCAATAGACTCTGGGAACAGCCTGCCAACCCTCTAGCAGTCCTGAGTTGCTCAATCAGGTGGATGACCATGGAACAAGGGGAGAGACCTGTTCAGGCACCTGTATGACAGCTGTGGGATGCCTAACCCTGCATGGAGTCTCACTGTTCTGACCCATAGTTAGAACAATGGCGTTCCTAGAATGGTCGCAGCTTCAAATATGCTGTCCAGTTGTCAGACTCCATGTTCAGATGTGGACTTCTGCAGTACTAGGACCCACGGATACCTGGACAAGGCTCTGTTGCCTCTGGGGCCAAGCATCTGTAATTGCATGTACCTTACAGGCCCTGGTGCCCTATACAAGCCCAAGCTCAGTAGAACTGTTGGTAATAGATGGAAATGTCATTCCTAAATCACTTTTGGAATTGGGTTGGCAAGTATATGCAACCTAAGAAATGGGTTGAGACACTGCCTTGAACCTCTCTCACCTCCAGCTCTAAGTTCCTTTACAAAACCATCACTGCCCACTGACACACATTTGCACACAGCCCAGATCAGGCGCCATGAATTTTGCCTGCCTCTAGAAGAGGGGTCTGCTCACTATTTGTGTACAGGGTCAGACAGTGAATATTTTAGACCTTGTAGTCTATAGGTTCATACTGTCTCTTGCAGCTATTCAACTCTGCCTAATGTGAAAGTAGTCAGAAACAGTATGTAAATTAGTGGGCTTGGCTCTGTGCCTTTGTTTATGAACACCAATTTGAATTTCATATAATTTCTATTTGTCATAAAATCATCTTCTTTAACTTTGTTTTCAACCATTAAAAAAATACAAGAACTAGGGCTTCCCTCATGGTCCAGTGGTTAAGAATCTGCCTTGCAATGCAGGGGACACAGGTTCAATTCCTGGTGGAGGAAGATCCCACATCCCGAGCAATTACATCCTTGGGCAACAATAAAGACCCACCACAGCCAAAAATAATTATAAATAAATAAATAAAAACTAAAAAAATGGAAGTATGAATGTGCAGGGCTGTGTGGGTGCACAAAAAAAAATTAAAAAAAAAACATATAAGAACTACTCTTAGCTCATGGGCTATACAAAATAACCAAAAAGCCCGATCAGGCCCTCTAGTCATAGTTTGCTAATCCACTGTTCTAGAAGGTCCTGTCCTGAGGCCCAGACTCCCAGAGTCACTGAGGCAGTCATGTCCTATAGAAATGTGGGTGATAATAAAGCGACCAACCCTTCTGGTTTGTCCAGAACTGAGGGGTTTCCCAGGCTGTGGAATTTGGGGTGCTAAAACCAGGACGGTTGGTCACCCTAGGTGGTAATCAATCACCCAAAGAGATAGGCTTCAGGAAGCAGTTGACCAGGGTTCCAGAGTGGCCCCGTAGAGCCTGCCCCATGGACTGCCTCGTCCTTGTGGTTTGTGGTGGGGCCTTGTCCCACCCTGCTTGGCCCTCAGCAGGAGATGCCCCTCCTCCAAGCGAGAAAACGTCTGTGGTCTGGGTGCTCTCAAAGGCAGGAAGTTGAATCATCAGCTCTGGTAACGACTCTGTCAGCCTTTGGGCTGGCCTGGGGAGCTCAGGGCTCCAGGCCCAGAGGGGCTGGCTCCACACTTGATTTGCTGTTTTCTCTGAAAGGAAAGCTCCAAAGGGAAGCTTCCATTGAGGTTTCTGAAGAAAAGAAAGAAAGATGGGAAGGATAGCTGAGTGGTAGGTCCATTGGGCTGAATATTTTCCTTGTAGTCTATAGGTTCATACTGTCTCTTGCAGCTATTCAACTCTGCCTAATGTGAAAGTAGTCAGAAACAGTATGTAAATTAGTGGGCTTGG
This sequence comes from Tragulus kanchil, assembly GCA_022376925.1. Classification (NCBI taxonomy): domain Eukaryota; kingdom Metazoa; phylum Chordata; class Mammalia; order Artiodactyla; family Tragulidae; genus Tragulus; species Tragulus kanchil. Next base: position 44,669,275 of record JAIOJX010000029.1, on the reverse strand, counting down.
CTCTGTGCCTTTGTTTATGAACACCAATTTGAATTTCATATAATTTCTATTTGTCATAAAATCATCTTCTTTAACTTTGTTTTCAACCATTAAAAAAATACAAGAACTAGGGCTTCCCTCATGGTCCAGTGGTTAAGAATCTGCCTTGCAATGCAGGGGACACAGGTTCAATTCCTGGTGGAGGAAGATCCCACATCCCGAGCAATTACATCCTTGGGCAACAATAAAGACCCACCACAGCCAAAAATAATTATAAATAAATAAATAAAAACTAAAAAAATGGAAGTATGAATGTGCAGGGCTGTGTGGGTGCACAAAAAAAAATTAAAAAAAAAACATATAAGAACTACTCTTAGCTCATGGGCTATACAAAATAACCAAAAAGCCCGATCAGGCCCTCTAGTCATAGTTTGCTAATCCACTGTTCTAGAAGGTCCTGTCCTGAGGCCCAGACTCCCAGAGTCACTGAGGCAGTCATGTCCTATAGAAATGTGGGTGATAATAAAGCGACCAACCCTTCTGGTTTGTCCAGAACTGAGGGGTTTCCCAGGCTGTGGAATTTGGGGTGCTAAAACCAGGACGGTTGGTCACCCTAGGTGGTAATCAATCACCCAAAGAGATAGGCTTCAGGAAGCAGTTGACCAGGGTTCCAGAGTGGCCCCGTAGAGCCTGCCCCATGGACTGCCTCGTCCTTGTGGTTTGTGGTGGGGCCTTGTCCCACCCTGCTTGGCCCTCAGCAGGGAGATGCCCCCTCCTCCAAGCGAGAAAACGTCTGTGGTCTGGGTGCTCTCAAAAGGCAGGAAGTTGAATCATCAGCTCTGGTAACGACTCTGTCAGCCTTTGGGCTGGCCTGGGGAGCTCAGGGCTCCAGGCCCAGAGGGGCTGGCTCCACACTTGATTTGCTGTTTTCTCTGAAAGGAAAGCTCCAAAGGGAAGCTTCCATTGAGGTTTCTGAAGAAAAGAAAGAAAGATGGGAAGGATAGCTGAGTGGTAGGTCCATTGGGACTCTTACCCAGCTTTGGCCTGAGCTCACTGTGTGACCTTGAGTTATTCTTTTACCCTCTCTGTTTCTTGGCTTTGGCTTCTACCACAGAAATACTGATTCTTGAAATTACCTTGAATTAAAAGTGTGGATGGTGACCAAAGAGAGAGCATCCTAGGTTTCTGGAAGATATATTCTAGCTTTATAACCAGGGATGCAGGATATTCAGACACACATCCTTGTCTCCTATGCACCTGGGAGCAGGACCTGACCAGTTGTCCCAGTTCGGACTGCAGAGACTTTAGGAAGGTGACGATACTGGACTTAAGGGACTGGAGGAGAGGGACAAAGTAGCCTGCCAGGCTCCTCTGTCCAAGCAAAAATACTGGAGCAGGCTGCTGTTTCCTACTCTAGGGAATCTGCCTGACCCATGGATTGAACCTGCCGTCTCCTGCATTAGCAGGTAGATTCTTTACCCCTGTGCCCCTTGGGAAACCCTACAGGTGATAACAATGATGCTCTCTACCACCTGTTCTTGACTAAGTGCCAGCCCCTGGATGATCTCATCTGATCCTCACCATGACCCTGTGAGATAAGGGCAATCATTATTTCCATTTATTTCCACACCACATGGCTTTGGAATCTTAGTTCCTCTACCAGGGATTGAACCTGGGACCCAGCAGTGGAAGCTCAGAGTCCCAACCACTGAATCACTAGAGAAGTCCTCATTATTTCTATTTTATAAGTGAGGTAAATAAGGTACAGAGAGGACAAGTACCTTGCCAGTGGTCAAAAAGCTGCTAAGGTGGGGGGTAGGCATTAACCGCTTTGTTAGACTGAAGCTTTGAGGTTCAGGAGCTGTGGGCTGTCCTCAGGAAGGACAATAGGGCAGGATGAGCTTCCCAGAGACATCTAGGGTAAGGTTGAGGGAGAAAGTGTTCTTCCTCCCTGATACTGCTCAAGGACCTCCAGAGAACACTTGTGAAATGCCGGGGGAGCTCAGGGCTCCAGGCCCAGAGGGCTGGCTCCACACTTGATTTGCTGTTTTCTGAAAGGAAAGCTCCAAAGGGAAGCTCCATTGAGGTTTCTGAAGAAAAGAAAGAAAGATGGGAAGGATAGCTGAGTGGTAGGTCCATTGGGACTCTTACCCAGCTTTGGCCTGAGCTCACTGTGTGACCTTGAGTTATTCTTTTACCCTCTCTGTTTCTTGGCTTTGGCTTCTACCACAGAAATACTGATTCTTGAAATTACCTTGAATTAAAAGTGTGGATGGTGACCAAAGAGAGAGCATCCTAGGTTTCTGGAAGATATATTCTAGCTTTATAACCAGGGATGCAGGATATTCAGACACACATCCTTGTCTCCTATGCACCTGGGAGCAGGACCTGACCAGTTGTCCCAGTTCGGACTGCAGAGACTTTAGGAAGGTGACGATACTGGACTTAAGGGACTGGAGGAGAGGGACAAAGTAGCCTGCCAGGCTCCTCTGTCCAAGCAAAAATACTGGAGCAGGCTGCTGTTTCCTACTCTAGGGAATCTGCCTGACCCATGGATTGAACCTGCCGTCTCCTGCATTAGCAGGTAGATTCTTTACCCCTGTGCCCCTTGGGAAACCCTACAGGTGATAACAATGATGCTCTCTACCACCTGTTCTTGACTAAGTGCCAGCCCCTGGATGATCTCATCTGATCCTCACCATGACCCTGTGAGATAAGGGCAATCATTATTTCCATTTATTTCCACACCACATGGCTTGCGGAATCTTAGTTCCTCTACCAGGGATTGAACCTGGGACCCAGCAGTGGAAGCTCAGAGTCCCAACCACTGAATCACTAGAGAAGTCCTCATTATTTCTATTTTATAAGTGAGGTAAATAAGGTACAGAGAGGACAAGTACCTTGCCAGTGGTCAAAAAGCTGCTAAGGTGGGGGGTAGGCATTAACCGCTTTGTTAGACTGAAGCTTTGAGGTTCAGGAGCTGTGGGCTGTCCTCAGGAAGGACAATAGGGCAGGATGAGCTTCCCAGAGACATCTAGGGTAAGGTTGAGGGAGAAAGTGTTCTTCCTCCCTGATACTGCTCAAGGACCTCCAGAGAACACTTAAAAGTCTGGGACGGGGCTTCCCTGGTGGTCCAGTGGGTAAGGACACTGCCTTGCAATGCAAGGGACGCCGGTTCGATCCCTGGCCTGGGAAGATCCCACGTGCCGCGGAGCGGCTGGACTGATGTGTCCAATCACCGAGCCGGAGCTCTGGAGCGCATGTGCCCAGAGCCGGTGCTCTGTGACAAGAGAGGCCACCGCGATGGGAGGCCCACACAGGCCAAATTACAAAGATGGATGAAACTAGACAAATGAAAGACCGATAGGAGTGGCCCGCCCACCCTCCTCCCTCCCCACCCCTGCCAAAATAAATAAATAAATCTGTTAAAAACAACAAATACCCAGGAGTTGTCCTATTAAAAAAAAAAGTCTGGGACGTGCCAGACTGCGGGGTCATGCCCCTGCAGGAGGCAGGTGATGCCACATGATTCTCCAGATGGTCTCTATTGGCCTGGTAAGGAAATTAGACGCATGGCAGGGTTTGCTACAGAGTGGGAACAAAGAACAAAGAGAGCCGGCCCTGCTCCAAAGGCACCCTTGGATGGTCTGTACGTACCTCCTGGCCTTGTTGGTGCCATACTCAGGGCTCAGACCAGGGGCCACGGGCCACAGGCCATGCCTTGCTTGGTCTCCCTCTTCTTCTTGAAGGAAAGGGACAGTGAGAGATGGACAGGTCTAACTAGGCTTAGAGAGGACCAAGACCAAGATGGGTCAGTAGGGCCACTGACAGGAAGTGCTTCTTGGAGTGAAGGCAGCTCCCACCACAGGTGTCCTCAGAAACCAAGCTGATAGACAATCTTGGGGAAAGACACCAACCCAGCTGTCCTGGCCACTAACTGGACCCCCAACATGGGCTCAGGCCAGGCCTAGAGATCCCTTCTCTGATCAGCAATAAGGTTCTAACCCAGATCCAGATAACCCCCTGAGCATCCCTTACTCTCTTTGGGCCACCGTGAAATTCTCTACAGAGCCCTTAATCTAAAAAAGGGTTTATTGTTGGCCACTGTCCTCAGACAGTAAAGAATCAATCTGGGGACTTCTCTGGTGGTGTGGTGGTTAAAACTCTGCCTGCCGATTCAGGGGACATGGGTTCAATTCCTGATCCAGGAAGATCCCACATCCCACGTGCCACAGGGCAACTAAGCCCATGTGCCACAACTACAGAAGCCCCTGGGCCTTAGAGCCTGCATTCTAGAAGCCACGACAATAATAAGCCCATGCACTGCAACGAAGACCTAGTACAGCCTAAATAAATAAATAAATACTCAAAAAAAAAAAAAAAAGAATCCATCTGCAATGCTCAAGACCTGAGTTTGATCCCTGGGTCGGAAATATCCCCTGGAGGAGGGCATGACAATCCACTCCAGTATTCTTGCCTGAAGAATTCCATGGACAGAGTAGCCTGGTGGGCTATAGCCCATGGGGTTGAAAGAGTTGGGCACAACTCAATGACTAACACACACACAAAGTATGAGCAATGACTGGGTTAGTAAGAGTAGGGATTTTAGAGACTTCATTAGCTTAAGGACCTACTAGGGGCCAGGCCTGGACTGATGTCTTGGGGTGGAGAGAGGGGATGTGGAATCTGGCTGAAAGGGCTGAGGCTACCCTCCTGACACTTGGACCTCCACTCCCTGCTGCCTCTCCCACCACCTAGGCCTCCGGCGCCAAACTCTCCTTGAAGACATTTGACTTCTATTACCTGGCTATTTTAGGTGGCCTTGCTAAGCCAGACTCAATTATGACAAAACTGAAATAGTTCCTTATTAGAGGTGGCTGGATCACCCTGCCAAAAGAGCCTTTTTAGAACCCCTGGGATCTTGTGGTGAGTATGGCCCTCATCCTACCCTCCAGTCCCTCTGGCATGGACAGAAGAGCAGCCCAGGCAGCCCAGCCTCACCCAGGGCCTCTGCACAGAACCTAAGCTCCCTGGGCATTTGTGGAGCTGAGGGCCAGAGGCAGCACAGTGCTTCTGGCCAGGTCTAGGCTAGGCCCTCTTCCCTGTCCCCAGCTCCTCCCCACAGGAGAAGAGGCCAGAGCAGGATTGGCCAGTTGAGGACACTGTGGGACTGTGCCCAGGGAGAGACAGTTGTGGGCCTCTCCCTGCTTTCTGCGAGTGTCAGCCTGGGTGTGGAGCCTGGGAGGCCCTAGTCCTTCCCAGTCCAAAGGCCACTAACGCCTAGGGGCTGTGTGTGGAGGGGGCTGCTCTTCAGCCAGGGAGGCGCAGGACAAAGGAGGGCGGGCTGGAAAAAAGGAAGAAGCTGAGCTTAGTGCATATCCTGGGACCCGAGTGCATCTCTGTCTGGACAGGCTGGGCCACCGGGCCTGCCTCAGCCTCCCCCAACCCACAGCCCGGACAAAGCTATACAGAATAGCCCATCTTCAGCTCATTCTGCTCCAGGGTGGCAAGTCTTCTGTAGGGCTTGAGGGGGATGACCCCAGGTCACCAGGCTCTGGAGACAAGTCCTGCCAAGCTACTCCTAACAGACAGTCACTGCCCTTCAAGGCCTTTGTCCTCATCAGGGATGAGTGCTGTCAGACTTGCCAGTGACAGACTTTTCTACCCAGGGCAGGTGCATGAGGGAGATGGGGATTGGGTCAGAGAGCCCTGTGCAAGCCCCTCAACTCGTCACAGGTACACAGTGCTCCACTGTCACCCTGGTCACTGGTGGAGCCATGAGGGCTCCATAGGGATCCAAGTAGTGAGAACAGGGGGACCGCAGAACTCCAAGGGAACTCCTGGGAGATGCCATGTGGCCAGAGCAAGCGAGACCACAGCAGTCGGGGCTGGTGGTGTGGGGTGGTTCTGCTCTGGAGGTGCTGGGTGCCCCACCTGGGGACAGTGAAGGATGGTGAGGAGGGAGTTTGCAAATGGCTGACGGGCTGGCCTCAAGGCCTTCACCTGGGCACGGTGCTGTAGACTAAATCGCCCGCAGTCAGACCACAAGAGTCTCAGAGAGCCGAGGAACACGCCGGCACTTCCAAGTCAGCGCCTAAGAGCACTTCCTGGAGATGTGGGCGGGCCAACAAAGAGAGAGACTACTCAGACTGGGGCTGTGCGAGCAGGAGTCTGGAGGTGGGAACACATCAGGCAGGTGTTAGGAACCTTGAGAAGCCCAGGGGAACATGTGTATAAATGTCGTGAAGACGAGGTGGCCAACAGTGGAGCGCTCTGGGCCTGGGCTCCATGTCCTTCCAAGCCTTCTCCCACTGTTAGGGGAAGAATTGTGTCCCACAGAAAGACACACTGAAGTCATAACCCACCTCCCTACCTGCAAACGTGACCTTATTTGGAAATAAGGTCTGTGCAGATGTAGTTAAGATGACATCATTGACCCAATCCAATACCAGATAGGTGCTTGTAAGAGAGAAATTTGGACACACAGGCACAGGTGAAGAACACCACACAGAGACCCGGAGACACACAGACACAGTCCGAAGACAGACCTGTGAAGATGGAGGCAGAGACGACAACTGTGCTGCCACAAACCAAGGAACAGAGAGAAGGAAGGAGGGAGCCCAGCCCTGCACGAATCTTGATTTCAAATGTCTAGCCTCCAGAACTGTGAGAGAACAGATTTCTGTTGTTTTAACCACTGAGTTTGTGGCACTTGGTTATGGCAGCCCCAGGAGACCAGTGCAGCAGGCTGGTCCTGCTCTGGATGGCCTTCTTTCCTGCCGATACCCTTTCAGCTAGCCTGCTCACTGCCTTCGAGTGCTACCACCTGCCCCATGTGGCTGAGTCTAACATGGTTTCTCTGTGTCACGTGGTGCTGAGTGCTTTTCTAGTAGGTCTGCAAGGTTTGCAGGCCAGCCTGCCTCCATTCAGGGCAGGGCTGGCAGCATGGGGCTTGGTACACAGTGGGTACTCGGTCAGTGTGAGGTAAATGGAGGGATCATTGACACTGGTACATGCCGTCTGCTCCTCCCCAGCCTAGACCAGCTCAGGTGGGCACAGAGCTGCCCAAGGAGGTTACAGCCTCATCCGTGCAGACCACTCTCAGCTCCTCCACTCTCTCGTTCCCTCTTGGTCTCACGTAAGCCTGAAGAACTTGGGGAATTTCCTAACCTTCTCTTTCAGTCAGGCCACTGGCCTTAAGATTTTGCCACAACATAACTTCTCAGGTCCCTCCAACAAGGGGACTGTGTCTGTGGCTCCATGAGTCATGCACACTGCTCCTTCCCGCAGCCTTGGGCGGGACCCAGGGCTGGGGATCATGCCAGCCGGCACAGGCTAGGAGCTTGGACCTCCGTTGCCCCAGCCCAGCCCGGAACGGAGTGTTCTCAAGGCTTCGGGACAAAATTTGGAAGCAGAGAATCAACTCTCGTTTGAACTGAGATCTGGGTGACAAAGAGAATTGAACAAAGGAAACAGTGAGTTCAAAGGCCCTGAGGTAGGAATGAGCTTGGTGTGATGAGAAACTGAAGTCATAACCCACCTCCCTACCTGCAAACGTGACCTTATTTGGAAATAAGGTCTGTGCAGATGTAGTTAAGATGACATCATTGACCCAATCCAATACCAGATAGGTGCTTGTAAGAGAGAAATTTGGACACACAGGCACAGGTGAAGAACACCACACAGAGACCCGGAGACACACAGACACAGTCCGAAGACAGACCTGTGAAGATGGAGGCAGAGACGACAACTGTGCTGCCACAAACCAAGGAACAGAGAGAAGGAAGGAGGGAGCCCAGCCCTGCACGAATCTTGATTTCAAATGTCTAGCCTCCAGAACTGTGAGAGAACAGATTTCTGTTGTTTTAACCACTGAGTTTGTGGCACTTGGTTATGGCAGCCCCAGGAGACCAGTGCAGCAGGCTGGTCCTGCTCTGGATGGCCTTCTTTCCTGCCGATACCCTTTCAGCTAGCCTGCTCACTGCCTTCGAGTGCTACCACCTGCCCCATGTGGCTGAGTCTAACATGGTTTCTCTGTGTCACGTGGTGCTGAGTGCTTTTCTAGTAGGTCTGCAAGGTTTGCAGGCCAGCCTGCCTCCATTCAGGGCAGGGCTGGCAGCATGGGGCTTGGTACACAGTGGGTACTCGGTCAGTGTGAGGTAAATGGAGGGATCATTGACACTGGTACATGCCGTCTGCTCCTCCCCAGCCTAGACCAGCTCAGGTGGGCACAGAGCTGCCCAAGGAGGTTACAGCCTCATCCGTGCAGACCACTCTCAGCTCCTCCACTCTCTCGTTCCCTCTTGGTCTCACGTAAGCCTGAAGAACTTGGGGAATTTCCTAACCTTCTCTTTCAGTCAGGCCACTGGCCTTAAGATTTTGCCACAACATAACTTCTCAGGTCCCTCCAACAAGGGGACTGTGTCTGTGGCTCCATGAGTCATGCACACTGCTCCTTCCCGCAGCCTTGGGCGGGACCCAGGGCTGGGGATCATGCCAGCCGGCACAGGCTAGGAGCTTGGACCTCCCGTTGCCCCAGCCCAGCCCCGGGAACGGAGTGTTCTCAAGGCTTCGGGACAAAAATTTGGAAGCAGAGAATCAACTCTCGTTTGAACTGAGATCTGGGTGACAAAGAGAATTGAACAAAGGAAACAGTGAGTTCAAAGGCCCTGAGGTAGGAATGAGCTTGGTGTGATGAGAAACTGAACAGAAGGCAGCAGAGACTGAAGAGTAGTCAGAGAGGTCAGTGGGAGGACATGTGATTAGACTGGGCCCACGTGGATAATCCAGGATAATCCCTCCATCTCAGGTTCTTAATTTAATCATATCTTCAAAAAGTCCCTATTGCTATATAAGTAACATGCTCTAGGTTCTGGGGAGCACAACCTAACCATCCTTAGGGGGGCATTATTCTGTCAACAGTTCTCTCTCTTCTCCTCCTGTCTTTCTCATTCATTCTTTCACTTCATTCCTGTTTACGTTTTTCCCTCCCTACATGGATCTGGCCATACCTGTCACCTAGCTACGATTTATCTCTCTTCCTACCCCCTGTCAGGTATCAACAAGTTATTTATCAATCTATCATTCCTCCATGCTTTTAATCTTTCAGTCTCATAATTGCATCACCTCTCAGCCATCAATCTAATAAACCGACTTTTAAATTCAATCTATCATTTGATGTCCTCTGCCCATGATAAATTATCCATCACCTTGCACCATATTTGCACGTGTCACATATGTGGACCTTCTTTCTCAGTGCCTGCAAATAAATTCAATGAATATTCAGTAAGTGCTTGTCAGGTGCCCAATTTTATGTTATGTATCAGTGAGATACAGGGCTGATGACAGCCTCAGCAGGTGTATTTGGTTCTCTTTATCGTCGTCATCATCACCATCAATGCCATCATTGCCAATCCGTGTACACTGTTCAAATTTGTTATCCACATAAGGACCACTTTTATTTATTTGTATTTATTTTTTGGCTGTGCTGGGTCTTCGTTGCTGCATGTGGGCTTTCTCTAGTTGCGGTGAGGGGGGCTACTCTTCCCTGCAGTGCATGGGCTTCTCCTTGCAGTGGCTTCTCTTGGTGCAGAACACAGGCTCTAGACTGCAGGCTCAGCAAGTGTGGCATGCAGACTTAGTTGCCCTGCGACATGTGGGATCTTTCTGGGCCAGGGATCCAACCCATGTCCCCTGCATTGGCAGGCATATTCTTAACCACTGGACCACGAGGGAAGTCCCAGGGACCATTTTTGTGTGAACTTTCCGGATGAATCCAAAGTGCTCTAATGTGACTTTTGCTCACTACCCCTCCCACGTTTGCATAAATAATGCAGACTCCTTTTAAGTTGATCTTAGATAAAGTGTGGGTAGAAAAGTATATCTGCTGGACAAGCATCTTATGCATCAAATAACAAATCCTAAAGTTAAATAGAAATCATTTTTAGGTTGTCTGGGCAAATAGCACAAAAGATGGGAGCTCCAGAGACATGGCATCAAGCAAGTGTGGGCACTTGCAGACACAGTGACACAACACACACATACATATACATGTGGGTACACACAAATGTACACACACACATTCAGGCACCTGTGCATCCTCTCTCTTCCCTCTCTCCCTGCATAGTGGCTCTTTCCTTCCCCCTCAACACACACAGGGCCAAAGCAGACACTCCTGCACTGACTCATGTCCTGCCTCATCTTGTTTCTGGTTTAGGAATCTCACCTCCCTACCTGGGTTTTGAAGTCTTCTAGGGCAAATTTTATGCCTGTTCTTCTTTGATTCTACCCTCGCAGTCAGAGGATTGAACACTTAAGAGCTGCTTGCCTCTCCTTGAACTCTGGAAACAGTTGGGGATCAGAGAGACATGCAACTAAAATGCCCATTGGCAGAAGCTCTCCAGGGAAGTCCCCACTGCCAAACACAGTTTCCCCTGCACCCTACAAAACTGTCTTTCCTGCCCTAGGTGGATGCCAGGGTAATGCAAGACTTCCTTCTTCTGTACAACTGTCCTAGAGGAGCCCTGTTAGGTGGACAAGCTGCCTGGAGCTGGCCTAGCTGGAGAGCAGCTCAACAAGAATACCCTTGTTTCCAAGCATCTCTGTTGCACAGGCATCCAGCACCAATTCCTATCCAAGCCTGTCCCCAGGGCCCTGGCAGGAGATCCAGCACACTTGGAAGCAGCTTGCCACTTGCCAGAGCTACAGGTCCTAGATGTCCAGTATTTATAGTGCCCAAGGTCCCCTCAAGCCTTTTCCCAAAGGCAAAATAGTTTGTTCTCTGCAGACTTAGTTGCCCTGCGACATGTGGGATCTTTCTGGGCCAGGGATCCAACCCATGTCCCCTGCATTGGCAGGCATATTCTTAACCACTGGACCACGAGGGAAGTCCCAGGGACCATTTTGTGTGAACTTTCCGGATGAATCCAAAGTGCTCTAATGTGACTTTTGCTCACTACCCCTCCCACGTTTGCATAAATAATGCAGACTCCTTTTAAGTTGATCTTAGATAAAGTGTGGGTAGAAAAGTATATCTGCTGGACAAGCATCTTATGCATCAAATAACAAATCCTAAAGTTAAATAGAAATCATTTTTAGGTTGTCTGGGCAAATAGCACAAAAGATGGGAGCTCCAGAGACATGGCATCAAGCAAGTGTGGGCACTTGCAGACACAGTGACACAACACACACATACATATACATGTGGGTACACACAAATGTACACACACACATTCAGGCACCTGTGCATCCTCTCTCTTCCCTCTCTCCCTGCATAGTGGCTCTTTCCTTCCCCCTCAACACACACAGGGCCAAAGCAGACACTCCTGCACTGACTCATGTCCTGCCTCATCTTGTTTCTGGTTTAGGAATCTCACCTCCCTACCTGGGTTTTGAAGTCTTCTAGGGCAAATTTTATGCCTGTTCTTCTTTGATTCTACCCTCGCAGTCAGAGGATTGAACACTTAAGAGCTGCTTGCCTCTCCTTGAACTCTGGAAACAGTTGGGGATCAGAGAGACATGCAACTAAAATGCCCATTGGCAGAAGCTCTCCAGGGAAGTCCCCACTGCCAAACACAGTTTCCCCTGCACCCTACAAAACTGTCTTTCCTGCCCTAGGTGGATGCCAGGGTAATGCAAGACTTCCTTCTTCTGTACAACTGTCCTAGAGGAGCCCTGTTAGGTGGACAAGCTGCCTGGAGCTGGCCTAGCTGGAGAGCAGCTCAACAAGAATACCCTTGTTTCCAAGCATCTCTGTTGCACAGGCATCCAGCACCAATTCCTATCCAAGCCTGTCCCCAGGGCCCTGGCAGGAGATCCAGCACACTTGGAAGCAGCTTGCCACTTGCCAGAGCTACAGGTCCTAGATGTCCAGTATTTATAGTGCCCAAGGTCACCCCAGGCTCACAGGTCACTTTGTCCTCAGTCTTAAGGGCAAAATAGTTTGTTCTCTCATGCCTGCATGAGACTCTCAGCGTAGCCACTTTGCACTATGCTGGCAGAGGGAGGCTGGTCAAGGTCTGAATGCCATTAATGAAGCCTTGACTGTGGTGAGGCCTCTCAGAGCCAGCTGGCAGGGCTGCTTCTGACTCCACGCTGAGCCCTTATCCTATTTACATATTTGACTCCCTCCCCCATGCAAGTTCAATGTATGTCCCCTTACATCGGTGGTATCCTCAGGGCAGGGACCTCATGTAACACATCCCTATAGCCTGAAGCTAGCCCAGACCAACCAAAGGAACTGCACAGAGAACAGGTCTGCACCTGCGCAAGGCACACACCTGTGTCCCACAGGCCCAGAGCCCAAGCCCTAACCTCACACACCATCTACTTCTCTCCCCCAAGCTAGAGCCCTTCCTCAGGGGATTTTGTTAACTGTGTGGGGCCTACAAGGTGTTGGACTTACCCTGACTCTTGTTCCCTAAGGAGCCAGGCTGGACCAGGTCTCATCAAGCCAGATGTGTGGGAAAGAAACAGCCCTCTGCCTGTCAGAGGAGGGGCCTCCTCCCAGAGGCCACACTGCTCAGACACTTCTCTCTTCCCACACTGGTTCACAGCCTGACTCATGCCCAAGTCTCAGCAGGCCAAAGGCCAAGTAGGGCTTTTCCGTGCCCTTCCTGGAGTGCAGGCTCCATCGGGGAGGGTCTGGAATAGACTTAGAATTCCAGGCCAGCCAGCTGGAGAAGCCCAAACAGGTTCCAGGCCACTCAGGAGTCAGCACTGGGGCTAGACCAGAGAGCAGACTTCTTAGCCCTGCCTGCCAGGACCATAGTCTGACCTTGGTTGGGATGGGGGAGCTCATCCCTCCACCCCACTGATGCTTCCGTTCTTGGAGAATTCTGAGTGCCTGCAGGGCAACCAGTACAGCCCAGGTGCAAAGGGCTCCTTGAGACTCCTGCGACAACCGCAGGGTGCCTTTTCCTCTCCAGCTCCACAGTCCCACTCCAGCCCCTTAGCCCTCCCCAGCCTTACTGCTTATGCTCCAACACAGGCAACTGATCATCACCAGACACTACATTTTTTTATGAAATTACACATATCTGTGTGTCTGTGTTCAGGTTAAAATGTAGACTTCTGTACGGTATTTTTAAAAGTTTTAATGGTTCAGATGCCATTAATGAAGCCTTGACTGTGGTGAGGCCTCTCAGAGCCAGCTGGCAGGGCTGCTTCTGACTCCACGCTGAGCCCTTATCCTATTTACATATTTGACTCCCTCCCCCATGCAAGTTCAATGTATGTCCCCTTACATCGGTGGTATCCTCAGGGCAGGGACCTCATGTAACACATCCCTATAGCCTGAAGCTAGCCCAGACCAACCAAAGGAACTGCACAGAGAACAGGTCTGCACCTGCGCAAGGCACACACCTGTGTCCCACAGGCCCAGAGCCCAAGCCCTAACCTCACACACCATCTACTTCTCTCCCCCAAGCTAGAGCCCTTCCTCAGGGGATTTTGTTAACTGTGTGGGGCCTACAAGGTGTTGGACTTACCCTGACTCTTGTTCCCTAAGGAGCCAGGCTGGACCAGGTCTCATCAAGCCAGATGTGTGGGAAAGAAACAGCCCTCTGCCTGTCAGAGGAGGGGCCTCCTCCCAGAGGCCACACTGCTCAGACACTTCTCTCTTCCCACACTGGTTCACAGCCTGACTCATGCCCAAGTCTCAGCAGGCCAAAGGCCAAGTAGGGCTTTTCCGTGCCCTTCCTGGAGTGCAGGCTCCATCGGGGAGGGTCTGGAATAGACTTAGAATTCCAGGCCAGCCAGCTGGAGAAGCCCAAACAGGTTCCAGGCCACTCAGGAGTCAGCACTGGGGCTAGACCAGAGAGCAGACTTCTTAGCCCTGCCTGCCAGGACCATAGTCTGACCTTGGTTGGGATGGGGGAGCTCATCCCTCCACCCCACTGATGCTTCCGTTCTTGGAGAATTCTGAGTGCCTGCAGGGCAACCAGTACAGCCCAGGTGCAAAGGGCTCCTTGAGACTCCTGCGACAACCGCAGGGTGCCTTTTCCTCTCCAGCTCCACAGTCCCACTCCAGCCCCTTAGCCCTCCCCAGCCTTACTGCTTATGCTCCAACACAGGCAACTGATCATCACCAGACACTACATTTTTTTATGAAATTACACATATCTGTGTGTCTGTGTTCAGGTTAAAATGTAGACTTCTGTACGTATTTTTTAAAAGTAAATGAGATCATACTGTACAAATTACCCTGAAACGTTCCTTTCACTTAACACTTTTCTTGGGGCTCTTTCTACATCAGATGCACAAAACCACACAGTGCCTTTTAGTTTTCTGTCTTCTTTTTGCTCTTGACTTATTTAGTGAGTTCTCTAGTGACAAACATTTAGGCTACTTCAAGTTTGTCAGTGTTACAAGCAAGGCTGTAATGATGCTCTTAAACAAATCCTCTTGTGCCACATCAGAGGGTCTCTCTAAGGGAGATTCCTGGAAATAAACTTCATGTTCCCATCTCCTCCTTCCAACTTGTGGGCGACCACAGGGTCTCACCTTTCATCCTCAAGAAACATACTAATATGTTTTCCTGTACAAAGAGAGGTCTGGAGACCCGTCAGACACCACCCATCTCTCTGGAACATCCTCCATCCTCCCATCTCACCTGAGTTGCCATCTCTATAGGAGTCTACCTCCAGGTCCTTTTTAAAGAAACTCTCTTGACCATTCCACCTCCCAGCTGGTTTTTACCTTGACCATCCTATCTCCCCTGGTGGCTCAGACGGTAAAGAATTCTCCTGCACATGGGAGACCTGGCGAGGTTCAGTACCAGGGAAGGTCCCCTGGAGAAGGGAACAGTTACCTTTCCAGTGTTCTTGCCTGAAAATTTCCATGGACAAGAGGAGCCTGGCGGGCTACAGTCCATGGGGTCACAAAGAGTTGGATACACTGAGTGACTTTCACTCACTCATCGGATCTATGCTTTAAAACTTGTTTCCTAAGTGGAACTGAATCCTTAGAAGACTGACTCTTGACATGGAACTCACTGCCCTAAGATAGAACCTTGTTTGTATAGGTTCTTATAAACTGCATGCTATTTCTAATAAAGCCAAGTTACCTCCAGTGCGGCTATGAACTCATCAGTAAATGCATGGGAAGGGGGTTGGTAAGACTGTCACACTGAGTGGGGGTGGAGCTTCGATTTATGAGAAACATAGAAAGGACTTTTCTCACACTGTTCAACTTGGTTTGGACCCAGTGCCTTTGGTTCTTGGTGGTTCTTGGATTGGGCCAGGCCCCTCCGCTCTGAGTGGGGTGTCTCACACTTTGGTCAAGCTGACCCCTGACTTGGCTGGAGTTACTGCCTGCTGCCAGTTTCTGGGAAGGTGTCTGGAGGCCCCAGGGATCTTCTTTTCCCTCTGCCATCTGTGACCACTGGACTGGAGCTGGAGTCCGAGAAGGGACAGGTGGCCTGGCTGGCACATCATCTAGACATCTCCTGGGGCTGGTCAGTGCCATCTTGAAACCAGCTGGCAAAAGCCCCAGAGGGGCTCCTCTTCCTTGCATGCATTTGTAGCAGCGCAGAAAAAGCCAAGGCTGGATCTTGCCAGGTCAGTGTCTTCAGCCACAGACACAGCTCTGGGCAGCTTTTCTCTGTGTTCCAAACCCCAACTGTAGGCCCTGGTTAGAGCCTGGGAGGCAGAAGCTGCTGAATTTGTCCTCTCTTGAATGCCAAACTATGTGCTGTGCACAGGGCTTGTTGCAGAGTAGGCAGCCAGGAAATATTTTCTGAATGGGCAACAGAATGAATGTTCACCCTCCCTTAGGGGCAGACACCTAATGCCACTGACTGTATGTGGGAGGGTGAGAATTGAATTCCAGAAACAGAGGAGACAGAAGAAAGTGTGAGCAAACCTCATTTGTATCTATGCAATCAGATTCTGTTTTCCCTTCAGGATTCTCAGGAATTCTTCAGGAGCTCTAATGTTAGGTGAAGTGTTGTGATCCACTTTTCCTAAGCCTCCAAACCTGGGCTGCTTCAGGTGTGATCTGTGGACCAGCAGCATCAGCGTCATCTGGGAACTTGTTAGAAATGCAGACTCTCAGGTCCCACCCCAGGCCTCATGAGTCAGCACCTGCACTTGAACGAGATCCCAGGTGCTTTATGCGCGCGTTGTGGTTGAACAAGCACTGCCTTAAGCAGCTGTGACTTCTCACCTGGCCCAGAGGCTGGCTGCTAGAGAGCTACATCTGGGCTTCTGCCTAACTTGATGACTCAGACAAATTATCGAGTCAGATATTTTCTGTCTCTCCAGTCCTTGAATACTGTCTAAACATAGTAGACACTCAATAAATCTTCGATAAATAAATGTTGAATGATTATAATGCTATTTTCTCAATTTATAGAGCCTACAGGATGCTGAACCTCTGCTTCTGGACAGGAATTGGAAGGTATTAGAAAGGCAGTGTTTTTTTTTTTTTTTTTGGTCCCCAGTAAGAACCCCAGAAAGAGTGGCTGTTAAGGGATGGGCAATTAGTGAATGTTTGACCAATGCTTGGTACCATGTGGATAAGTTCTCAGTGTTTTTGAAAGTATGGTTCAAGGCCATGGGAGCATGATCTGGTGCTTGTTAAAAATGCAGATCCCCAGGCCCTGCCCCAGACCTGCCATTGAGAACCTTTGAGAATGAGGCCCCTAAATCTACATTTTTAACAAGCATCCCAGGCACTCTAAAGTTTGGCAAGTATCTGTCCTTAATTTATAGAAGAGGAAATTAAGGAAACTGATTTGTGCAAATTCACAGAGCTGGTAAATGGTGCAGACAGGACTCAAACCCACGACTGTCTGATTCTGGGATCCACGGTTTTAACCATATTGTCCATTATACTGGAAAAGCCAGCGCCCAGGCTAGCTGTGGGTAGTTAGCCTCCCGTATCACTTTGTGCATATTACATGTATTCAGAAAATTTGCTTGGTTGTGAACTCTTAGGAAATCTTGGAAAGCAGGGAATGTGTTTTATTTCTTTCAGTATCTGTATCATTGATTACCAAGCATTGCATCTCAACAAAAATAGTTTCGATTGACGTTCTGCACATACATAATAATCCATTTCTACAATCATGTATATACAGATTACCTCTCATTTTCAGGTAGTGTCTTGGAATCAGCTGCAATAATTATAAATGTTCCTGCTCGTCACTCGTTCAGATTTGTGCTCCTGCCACTCCATTGACGAGGATCTTGTCAAGATCACTAGTGGCCTTGATGCGGTTGAATTTAATGATCATTTGTTAATCCTTATCTTACCTGACCCTTTGGCAGCCTTGGACATAGGGCCTTCCTCTATCCTAAAACTCTCTTCCCTTGGCTTCCAGGACATTCCTTCTATCTCTGAATGCAATTGCTGCTTTTCCTACCTTTTTTTTTTTCAAAAAATTTTTTAATTGTCGGAAAATATACGTAACCTAAATTTTACTATCTTAACCTTTTTTTAGTGTACCGTCCCGTCATATTAAGGCCATTCACACTGTTGTGTAACTATCACCACCATCCATCTTCAGAACTCTCTCATCTTGTAAAATTGAAACTCTGTATTCGTTGAAAAATAACTCCCCTTTTTCCTCTTTCCCCAGCCCCTGGCAACCACCATTCTACTTTCTGTCTCTATGAATTTCACCACTCTAGGTATCTCTCCAAGTGGATTCATACAGCATATGTCTCTTTGTAACCGGCTTATTTCACTCAGCATAGAGACCTTGGGGTCCATCCATGTTGTAGCATATTGCAGAATTTTATTCTTTTTTTACTTTGAAAAATACTCTATTCTATGTGTGTGTGTGTGTGTGTGTGTGTGTGTGTGTGTGTGTGTCCCATTTTGCTTATCTACAGTAAAGAATCTGCCTGCAATGTGGGAGACCTGGGTTTGATCCCTGGGTTGGAAGCATCCCCTGAAGAAGGGAAAGGCTGCCCACTCCAGTGTTCTCGCCTGGAGAATTCCATGGCTAATCCATGGGTCACAAACTGTCAGACACAATTGACACTTTTCACTTCATTCATCCATCAGTGGACACTGGGTTTCTTCTACATTTCAGCTATTGTGAATAATGCTGCTGAGAAGAGTGTGCATATACCTGTTCAAGACCTTGCTTTCAATTCTTTTGAGTGCAAAAGTGCTTTCACTCATTGATTACCAAGCATTGATCTCGATTGACGTTCTGCACATACATAATGATCCATTTCTACAATCATGTATATACAGATTACCTCTCATTTTCAGGTAGTGTCTTGGAATCAGCTGCAATAATTATAAATGTTCCTGCTCGTCACTCGTTCAGATTTGTGCTCCTGCCACTCCATTGACGAGGATCTTGTCAAGATCACTAGTGGCCTTGATGCGGTTGAATTTAATGATCATTTGTTAATCCTTATCTTACCTGACCCTTTGGCAGCCTTGGACATAGGGCCTTCCTCTATCCTAAAACTCTCTTCCCTTGGCTTCCAGGACATTCCTTCTATCTCTGAATGCAATTGCTGCTTTTCCTACCTTTTTTTTTTTCAAAAAATTTTTTAATTGTCGGAAAATATACGTAACCTAAATTTTACTATCTTAACCTTTTTTTAGTGTACCGTCCCGTCATATTAAGGCCATTCACACTGTTGTGTAACTATCACCACCATCCATCTTCAGAACTCTCTCATCTTGTAAAATTGAAACTCTGTATTCGTTGAAAAATAACTCCCCTTTTTCCTCTTTCCCCAGCCCCTGGCAACCACCATTCTACTTTCTGTCTCTATGAATTTCACCACTCTAGGTATCTCTCCAAGTGGATTCATACAGCATATGTCTCTTTGTAACCGGCTTATTTCACTCAGCATAGAGACCTTGGGGTCCATCCATGTTGTAGCATATTGCAGAATTTTATTCTTTTTTTACTTTGAAAAATACTCTATTCTATGTGTGTGTGTGTGTGTGTGTGTGTGTGTGTGTGTGTGTGTCCCATTTTGCTTATCTACAGTAAAGAATCTGCCTGCAATGTGGGAGACCTGGGTTTGATCCCTGGGTTGGAAGCATCCCCTGAAGAAGGGAAAGGCTGCCCACTCCAGTGTTCTCGCCTGGAGAATTCCATGGCTAATCCATGGGTCACAAACTGTCAGACACAATTGACACTTTTCACTTCATTCATCCATCAGTGGACACTGGGTTTCTTCTACATTTCAGCTATTGTGAATAATGCTGCTGAGAAGAGTGTGCATATACCTGTTCAAGACCTTGCTTTCAATTCTTTTGAGTGCAAAAGTGCGAGTGGTTTGAGTACAAAACCAAAAATGGAATTGCTGGATCATATGGTAATTCTGTTTTTAATTTTTTGAGAAATGTCATTCATTTCTCAAAAATGTTTTCCACAGTGATTGTGCTATTTTACATTCCTATCAATACCCAAATGTTAAGCTGTCAAGATGGCCCAGTGGTCTAAGGCGCCAGACTGAAGCTCAAACAAGTGTTCTAATTTCTCCACATCCTTGTCAACACTTGTTATTTTCTGTTTTCTTTTTTTATTTTAATAGTAGCCATCCTAATGGATGTGAGGCAGTACCTCAATGCAGCATCTTTTAAGCATCTTTTCATGCGCTAATTCATCATTTGTATCTCTCATTTTGAAAAATATCTGGATATTTCTTTTTTAACAACTGCTTGCTGATTCTTCTTCATCTTCCAGATCTTTTAACCTTGCAGTGCCCAAGGATGCCATCCTTGGACCGCTTCTCTTTCTATATTTACTTCCTTAGCGATCTCAAACATCCCTATAACTCCAAATACAATCCACCTTGCTGACTCTCAAATGATAGCTTCCCCAGACCTTGCCCCTGGGCTGAGGCTGCCATTTCTAGCTGCCCACAGGATGGCTGCACTTAGCTATCCAAGTGTGTCTCCAGCTTAACCTGTCTAGTGCTGAGCTCCTTATACTTCGCCCAAACCTACTCCTTTCACATTTTCCTGCATCCAGGTTAATGGCAACTCCCTCCTTGCACTGGTTCAAGGCAAAACTCTTATTGTCTTTGACTTCTTGTTTTCTCATACTCCATCAACAAATCCTGTCAGAGCTCTCTTCAAACTATATACAGAATTTGACCATGTCCACTGCTAGCACTCTAGTCCAAGTTAACATCATCTCCCACCTGTTTTACTATAAGGGACTCCTAACTTCAAATTTCCCCTTCAGTTTGTCCTTCATCTGGCAGCAGAGTGATCTGTACCCAGTGTCAGAACATGTCCTTCTTCTACTCAAAGCCTCCATATTATTCCTAGCAAAAGCCACATTTTAATCACGTTTCTGACTGAAGGTTTTTGCATTTGCTTGTCTCTCTGTAGGGAAAGTAGTCTTCAACCTTTATTTCATGCCATGGGCCCCTTTGGCAGGCTATGATGCCTGTAGACTCCTGAATATAATATCTTCAAATCCATAAAATAAACTTTATAAATTATAAAGATCAACTATATTGAAATATTGTTGTTTAGTTGCTAGGTCATGTCTTGACTCTTTTAACCCCATGGACTGTAGCCTGTTGGGCTCCTCTATCCATGGAATTCTCTAGGCAAGCATACTGGAGTGAATTGCCATGCCCTCCTCCAGGGCATCTTCCTGACCCAGGGATCAAACCTGCATCTCTTGCATTGGCAGACTTCCCTGGGCTCACTGGCAAAGAATCTGCCTGCCAGTGGAGGAGATGCAGGTTGGATCCCGGGTTGGGAAGGTCCCCCAGAGAAGGGAATGGCTACCCATTCCAGTATTCTTGCTTGGTGAATCCCATGGATAGAGGAGCCTGGCAAGCTACAGTTTATGGGGGCACCCATAGAAAAAAAGAGTACAGGGCTTCCTCTGGTGGTCCAGTGGGTGGGGACACCGCCTTGCAGTGCAAGGGGCGCCGGTTCGATCCCTGGCCTGGGAGGATCCCAGTGCCGCGGAGCGGCTGGACCGATGTGTCCAATTACCGAGCCGGAGCTCTGGAGCGCATGCGCCCAGAGCCGGTGCTCTGCAACGACAGAGGCCACCGCGATGGGAGGTCCACAGGAGCCAAGGAACAAAGACTGATGAAAGTGGAGGAATGAAAGACCAATAGAGGTCCCCGCTGCCCATAAATAACAAACTACCAAAATAAATACCCTTACTTTGGTCTTTTGACTTCTTGTTTTCTCATACTCCATCAACAAATCCTGTCAGAGCTCTCTTCAAACTATATACAGAATTTGACCATGTCCACTGCTAGCACTCTAGTCCAAGTTAACATCATCTCCCACCTGTTTTACTATAAGGGACTCCTAACTTCAAATTTCCCCTTCAGTTTGTCCTTCATCTGGCAGCAGAGTGATCTGTACCCAGTGTCAGAACATGTCCTTCTTCTACTCAAAGCCTCCATATTATTCCTAGCAAAAGCCACATTTTAATCACGTTTCTGACTGAAGGTTTTTGCATTTGCTTGTCTCTCTGTAGGGAAAGTAGTCTTCAACCTTTATTTCATGCCATGGGCCCCTTTGGCAGGCTATGATGCCTGTAGACTCCTGAATATAATATCTTCAAATCCATAAAATAAACTTTATAAATTATAAAGATCAACTATATTGAAATATTGTTGTTTAGTTGCTAGGTCATGTCTTGACTCTTTTAACCCCATGGACTGTAGCCTGTTGGGCTCCTCTATCCATGGAATTCTCTAGGCAAGCATACTGGAGTGAATTGCCATGCCCTCCTCCAGGGCATCTTCCTGACCCAGGGATCAAACCTGCATCTCTTGCATTGGCAGACTTCCCTGGGCTCACTGGCAAAGAATCTGCCTGCCAGTGGAGGAGATGCAGGTTGGATCCCGGGTTGGGAAGGTCCCCCAGAGAAGGGAATGGCTACCCATTCCAGTATTCTTGCTTGGTGAATCCCATGGATAGAGGAGCCTGGCAAGCTACAGTTTATGGGGGCACCCATAGAAAAAAAGAGTACAGGGCTTCCTCTGGTGGTCCAGTGGGTGGGGACACCGCCTTGCAGTGCAAGGGGCGCCGGTTCGATCCCTGGCCTGGGAGGATCCCAGTGCCGCGGAGCGGCTGGACCGATGTGTCCAATTACCGAGCCGGAGCTCTGGAGCGCATGCGCCCAGAGCCGGTGCTCTGCAACGACAGAGGCCACCGCGATGGGAGGTCCACAGGAGCCAAGGAACAAAGACTGATGAAAGTGGAGGAATGAAAGACCAATAGAGGTGGCCCGCTTGCTTCCCTCCCTCCCCAACCCGACCCCTGCCCAAAATAAATAAATAAATTAATTAAAAAAAAAAAGTACACTGAAATACACCCTCCAACTATATTTAAAACATGTAGTATGGTAATATGTATGTTTCATATGAATTCATTAATGGCAAGGGCTAGCAGCATAATTTTGAAGTAATGATGAGTGTTATGATATTTTAAGGTATTCGCAACAGCTATAATGTGATATGAAAATATCTGTGATTTCTACTGGCAACAGTATCATAGGTGCTGTGATTTTCTGTATGCTTTCATAATCAAAGAACATACCAAATTTTAGCTAATGAAAATTAAAATATAATTTTGGTTTCCCATCTATGATCAAACCCCCTGAATGCTATACTCAGACGTCTGGAGGGAGGTACCTATGACTCCACGTTAAGAATTCCTATCTTGAGGCTTCCCATGGTGGTCCCGTGGATAATGACACCGCCTTGCAGTGCAAGGGGCGCCGGTTCGAGCCCTGGCCTGGGAAGATCCCACGTGCCACGGAGCGGCTGGACTGATGTGTCCAATCACCGAGCCGGAGCTCTGGAGCGCATGCGCCCAGAGCTAGCGCTCTGCGACAACAGACGCTACCGTGATGGGAGGCCCACAGGAGCCAAAGAACAAAGACAGATGAAAATAGAGAAATGAAAGACCAATAGAAGTGGCCCGCCTGCTCCCCTCCCTCCCCAACCCGACCCCTGCCCAAAATAAATAAATAAATTAATTAAAAAAAAAAAGTACACTGAAATACACCCTCCAACTATATTTAAAACATGTAGTATGGTAATATGTATGTTTCATATGAATTCATTAATGGCAAGGGCTAGCAGCATAATTTTGAAGTAATGATGAGTGTTATGATATTTTAAGGTATTCGCAACAGCTATAATGTGATATGAAAATATCTGTGATTTCTACTGGCAACAGTATCATAGGTGCTGTGATTTTCTGTATGCTTTCATAATCAAAGAACATACCAAATTTTAGCTAATGAAAATTAAAATATAATTTTGGTTTCCCATCTATGATCAAACCCCCTGAATGCTATACTCAGACGTCTGGAGGGAGGTACCTATGACTCCACGTTAAGAATTCCTATCTTGAGGCTTCCCATGGTGGTCCCGTGGATAATGACACCGCCTTGCAGTGCAAGGGGCGCCGGTTCGAGCCCTGGCCTGGGAAGATCCCACGTGCCACGGAGCGGCTGGACTGATGTGTCCAATCACCGAGCCGGAGCTCTGGAGCGCATGCGCCCAGAGCTAGCGCTCTGCGACAACAGACGCTACCGTGATGGGAGGCCCACAGGAGCCAAAGAACAAAGACAGATGAAAATAGAGAAATGAAAGACCAATAGAAGTGGCCCGCCCGCTCCCCTCCCTCCCCAACCCGACCCCCGCCCAAAATAAATAAATAAATAAATCTTTAAAAAAAAAAAAAGAAAGAATTCCTATCTTAAAGTCAAAGTTTTCTCTTGGTAAATGTCACGTTCAGCTTGAAAATATCTTTTGATATTGATTTCTAACATAATTTCACAGTGAAAACAGAATAGACTCTGTATGATTTCAATACTTTTAGAGCATGAAATTTTTGCACCGTATTTTATGTCCCTGGATATGTTCTAATGTGTGCTGGTTTACAGTCTATGGGAACTTGAATAGACTTTGTATCCTGCTGTTGTGTGAAAACTATATAAATCTTAATTATGTTAAATTGCTTCATTGTGCTTTTTAGGTCTACTATATCCTTCTTCTTTTATGTCTATTCATTCTATTAAGTTTTGAGAATTTGATCTTAAAACTACAATTAAAAAATCTTAATTTATCTATTCAAAAAATAATTGTAATATATAGTGAAACTATTCGAAAAAGAAATGGCAACCCACTCCAGTATTCTCGCCTGGAGGATCCCATGGACAGAGGAGCATGGTAGGCTGCAGTCTATAGGGTTGCAGAAAGTCGGACACGACTGAAACGACTTAGCACACATGCATAGTGGAAATCTATGTAACTTTGTTCTATATTTTCCAAGTCTCCTGTAAAGAAGTCATCATACTTCCATAATTAAAAAAAAAAAGCAACAAAAAAGAAGAAAATAAAAGAATCCTTAGCTTAAATGCTCTTCTTCCATAAACCCTCACAGCTCATTCCTTCACCTTCACCTTCACCTCCTTTAACTCAAAAGCTACCTTCTCAGAGAGCTTTTCCCTGAGGACTCTATTTAAATTACATCCTCACATTATCCCCCCTTCTACTTAATTCTCGACAGCACCTACTCACCTTCAAAAATAGTGTTTTTTCAACTTTAAGAAAATTGTGAAAACGCTTTAACTAGAAAATCAGAATAGGCTTTTTTTTTTTAATTGGAGGATAATTGCTTTACAATGTTGTGTTGGTTTCTGGTCGCTTGGGGATTCCTCCTGACTGCCTGGTTGTTGGAGGTCCCCCAACAGTGTGTGGTGAGTAGCCTAGGTGTGAGGAGACACCTGGGAGACACCTAGAAGATTCTGTATCTTCCCTCTCCACCATCTTGACTCCATCTCCAGATAATCGTTTTGGTTTTTTTTCCCCCTATCATGTTCGTGCTGTGCTCCCAGCACCTAGAATGATGCTTGGAATACAGAAAGTGCTCAATAAATGTTTATTGAAGATGATAGATGATTACATCTCCAAGGACATCATGCTTCCTTTTTTTTTCTGTAAAATGTTAATGAGTGATTTGTCAAAGTTTTAACAAGGATTAAGGTGTTATAATTAGCTTTAATGTTATCATTCTAGTCACATTTCCAGGGTTAACCTTAAACAGTAGCACAGAGCTGTGGGAAGCCAAAGAGTCTGATGGAGCACACCATCCTAAACAAGAAACATCTTCCAAGGACTGTTTAGATGACCTGAATCTCACCCAAACTCAGGGGACCACCTGAGAGACAAAGTGCTGCTCACACAATTCTGTCTTGCCAATCTAGCAATCAGGTTCCCATCCCCAATCAAACCAGTAATGCCTTTTATTTCCAGCAGTGTAGTGAAATGGAAACCACATAGGTCCCGGGGTCTGCTGGACTAGGTGTCAGTCTTGCCACCACTTGCTGACTGTTTGGCTGTTGGTAAGTTGCTAGACCTTTTGAATAGGAAACGTGCTTTTTCTGAGGATGAAAGAGGATGACTGATGGCCCATAGCCCAGAGCAGGCGCCCTATAAATGGTCATCCACTCCCTCTTCTTCCTCTAGGTCATTTAATAACTGCTGACCAGGGATCATGATGGCTCAGAGGGAGTCTGTCCAGTCCTCTCCTGCCTTTAAACACAGCTAGACCTAACAAGAGCAATCCCCCTGAATGGTGCGACTGTAACTCGGTACCTCCACTCTCACCTAAGATATGCAGCTACCATCTGGACCTTGACCATAAAGTCCACATTCAGTTTTTTTCTCCTGGCTTTCCTTTTGCCTTGTATACGTCCCTCAGTTTTGCTAAGAGCTTTCAAGGAATGTATTCACACCCTTTCAAAACATAGGCACCAGGAAAAGTCTTTTTTTGGGGCTTTACAATGTTGTGTTGGTTTCTGGTCGCTTGGGGATTCCTCCTGACTGCCTGGTTGTTGGAGGTCCCCCAACAGTGTGTGGTGAGTAGCCTAGGTGTGAGGAGACACCTGGGAGACACCTAGAAGATTCTGTATCTTCCCTCTCCACCATCTTGACTCCATCTCCAGATAATCGTTTTGGTTTTTTTTCCCCCTATCATGTTCGTGCTGTGCTCCCAGCACCTAGAATGATGCTTGGAATACAGAAAGTGCTCAATAAATGTTTATTGAAGATGATAGATGATTACATCTCCAAGGACATCATGCTTCCTTTTTTTCTGTAAAATGTTAATGAGTGATTTGTCAAAGTTTTAACAAGGATTAAGGTGTTATAATTAGCTTTAATGTTATCATTCTAGTCACATTTCCAGGGTTAACCTTAAACAGTAGCACAGAGCTGTGGGAAGCCAAAGAGTCTGATGGAGCACACCATCCTAAACAAGAAACATCTTCCAAGGACTGTTTAGATGACCTGAATCTCACCCAAACTCAGGGGACCACCTGAGAGACAAAGTGCTGCTCACACAATTCTGTCTTGCCAATCTAGCAATCAGGTTCCCATCCCCAATCAAACCAGTAATGCCTTTTATTTCCAGCAGTGTAGTGAAATGGAAACCACATAGGTCCCGGGGTCTGCTGGACTAGGTGTCAGTCTTGCCACCACTTGCTGACTGTTTGGCTGTTGGTAAGTTGCTAGACCTTTTGAATAGGAAACGTGCTTTTTCTGAGGATGAAAGAGGATGACTGATGGCCCATAGCCCAGAGCAGGCGCCCTATAAATGGTCATCCACTCCCTCTTCTTCCTCTAGGTCATTTAATAACTGCTGACCAGGGATCATGATGGCTCAGAGGGGGAGTCTGTCCAGTCCTCTCCTGCCTTTAAACACAGCTAGACCTAACAAGAGCAATCCCCCTGAATGGTGCGACTGTAACTCGGTACCTCCACTCTCACCTAAGATATGCAGCTACCATCTGGACCTTGACCATAAAGTCCACATTCAGTTTTTTTCTCCTGGCTTTCCCTTTTGCCTTGTATACGTCCCTCAGTTTCTCTGTGCTAAGAGCTTTCAAGGAATGTATTCACACCCTTTCAAAACATAGGCACCAGGAAAAGTGCTAATATGCATTGTATACGCTGAGCAAGGCCCTGCTATACACATATGATCCATATATATGTATAAATTGCCTCAAGAAGTCTCCAACCACCCCTATTCTACAAAGAAGGAAAAAAGAGACCCAGAGATAATTCACTTGCCCATATGAACCAGCCTCTGGAACTGCAGAGCCAGGATTAGAAACTAGGTATTTAACCATTTTATTACATACTCACAGTCTGTGACACCTGTTTCTAGGCACTGAAAGTGAAGTTGGGAATATCCTACCAACTGACTGCTGAAAGCTAGAGAAGATCTAATTGGAAGGTGATACCCAGCCCCTCAATCTTGCTGGCAAGCCTCCCTAGACTTGGTGAATGAAAGCCAAGGAAGAGAAATGTTGCAGTGACTCCCTTTGAGCTCATATTTCTTTCCTGTGGCAAAAAGTGCTTATTTCAGCATCCATCATCTCCTTCTTTGTTGTGTAGACAATCTGCCCTGTTGGAGGATTTGTGCTGTTATTATGAGTTTGTTTAGTATTGGATTTATTTCTTCTATAAGCAAATGTGTTCACAACATTCCATCAGGGAATCTTCTTAATTGTCACATAAATGTCATCTTATGTAAATTGAATATTTATCTTTCCACAGAAGAGGTGGAGGGAAAGAAAGAATCCATCAGGAAACGTGCTTTTTCTGAGGATGAAAGAGGATGACTGATGGCCCATAGCCCAGAGCAGGCGCCCTATAAATGGTCATCCACTCCCTCTTCTTCCTCTAGGTCATTTAATAACTGCTGACCAGGGATCATGATGGCTCAGAGGGGGAGTCTGTCCAGTCCTCTCCTGCCTTTAAACACAGCTAGACCTAACAAGAGCAATCCCCCTGAATGGTGCGACTGTAACTCGGTACCTCCACTCTCACCTAAGATATGCAGCTACCATCTGGACCTTGACCATAAAGTCCACATTCAGTTTTTTTCTCCTGGCTTTCCCTTTTGCCTTGTATACGTCCCTCAGTTTCTCTGTGCTAAGAGCTTTCAAGGAATGTATTCACACCCTTTCAAAACATAGGCACCAGGAAAAGTGCTAATATGCATTGTATACGCTGAGCAAGGCCCTGCTATACACATATGATCCATATATATGTATAAATTGCCTCAAGAAGTCTCCAACCACCCCTATTCTACAAAGAAGGAAAAAAGAGACCCAGAGATAATTCACTTGCCCATATGAACCAGCCTCTGGAACTGCAGAGCCAGGATTAGAAACTAGGTATTTAACCATTTTATTACATACTCACAGTCTGTGACACCTGTTTCTAGGCACTGAAAGTGAAGTTGGGAATATCCTACCAACTGACTGCTGAAAGCTAGAGAAGATCTAATTGGAAGGTGATACCCAGCCCCTCAATCTTGCTGGCAAGCCTCCCTAGACTTGGTGAATGAAAGCCAAGGAAGAGAAATGTTGCAGTGACTCCCTTTGAGCTCATATTTCTTTCCTGTGGCAAAAAGTGCTTATTTCAGCATCCATCATCTCCTTCTTTGTTGTGTAGACAATCTGCCCTGTTGGAGGATTTGTGCTGTTATTATGAGTTTGTTTAGTATTGGATTTATTTCTTCTATAAGCAAATGTGTTCACAACATTCCATCAGGGAATCTTCTTAATTGTCACATAAATGTCATCTTATGTAAATTGAATATTTATCTTTCCACAGAAGAGGTGGAGGGGAAAGAAAGAATAAACAACCTTCAGTCTTGGAGAGGGAAGGCGGTTCCTGTCCCAGTCCACACTCACCCACGTGCCTTTAAAGTCAAAGGTGAGGCTGAAGAAATTATTGGATCATCTTTGAGGGACAGCCAAAAAGGAGGGGCTGGAAAAAGTTGGCAATGATGCTTTGAGGGTATTGGGCCTGGCTCCCAGGTCTCCTCTCTAGACCCCGCCTGAGACCAGACCACCCCCTCCTCATAGCAGGGAGCATCTGAGAAGGTTGCAGTCTGTCCCCCACTTCTCCTCATCCAGAAGGCCAGCCCAGCTCCTTCCTCGAGGGAAGGTGAGCGCGGCGGGCGAAGCGGGTTGAGTGGGTGTGGCCCGCGGCTCTGGGAACAGACCCAAGGCCCCGCCAGCGCCTGAGAGCCGCCCGACAGCCCGCCTGCCTGGCGAGCGCAAGCTCTTCCAGAAACTGCGAGGATCCCAGCGCACTGTTTGTGCACCACAAGGTCAAGTCGGGAAGTGGAGCCGGAGGAGGAGGGGCGAGGAGGCGAAGGGTGGGGAGAGGGGCTCCCCGCTTCCTCGCCAAGTGCCAATCTTTGAAAGTTGCCCCTTGGTTTTTAACCCTTTAAGGGGAATGGGAAGGACGAGCAAGGGGGAAGTGGGTACCCCGGGGCAAACTCCGACTAGGGCCAGGACGTGCACCAACCCACTCACCCATCCCTGCGATCTCTAGCCCCCGGAAATGCGGGACTGAGCCGGGCTCAAGGAGGCACTCGGCGGGGAGGGGCGACGTACCCGAAAGGGACCCTCTCTACGGACCGCCCCTTTTCCTGAGGTCGCCTACAATTTCAAGTTTCCCCAGCCCGGGATGTTAGTTTCCATCTGTTGTGGGTGGGGAGGAGAGCCGCGCCCTCCCCAGATCCTTTGGCTCATATTTCTTTCCTGTGGCAAAAGTGTTTTCCTTTTTTTAAATTTGGAGGATTTGTGCTGTTATTATGAGTTTGTTTAGTATTGGATTTATTTCTTCTATAAGCAAATGTGTTCACAACATTCCATCAGGGAATCTTCTTAATTGTCACATAAATGTCATCTTATGTAAATTGAATATTTATCTTTCCACAGAAGAGGTGGAGGGGAAAGAAAGAATAAACAACCTTCAGTCTTGGAGAGGGAAGGCGGTTCCTGTCCCAGTCCACACTCACCCACGTGCCTTTAAAGTCAAAGGTGAGGCTGAAGAAATTATTGGATCATCTTTGAGGGACAGCCAAAAAGGAGGGGCTGGAAAAAGTTGGCAATGATGCTTTGAGGGTATTGGGCCTGGCTCCCAGGTCTCCTCTCTAGACCCCGCCTGAGACCAGACCACCCCCTCCTCATAGCAGGGAGCATCTGAGAAGGTTGCAGTCTGTCCCCCACTTCTCCTCATCCAGAAGGCCAGCCCAGCTCCTTCCTCGAGGGAAGGTGAGCGCGGCGGGCGAAGCGGGTTGAGTGGGTGTGGCCCGCGGCTCTGGGAACAGACCCAAGGCCCCGCCAGCGCCTGAGAGCCGCCCGACAGCCCGCCTGCCTGGCGAGCGCAAGCTCTTCCAGAAACTGCGAGGATCCCAGCGCACTGTTTGTGCACCACAAGGTCAAGTCGGGAAGTGGAGCCGGAGGAGGAGGGGCGAGGAGGCGAAGGGTGGGGAGAGGGGCTCCCCGCTTCCTCGCCAAGTGCCAATCTTTGAAAGTTGCCCCTTGGTTTTTAACCCTTTAAGGGGAATGGGAAGGACGAGCAAGGGGGAAGTGGGTACCCCGGGGCAAACTCCGACTAGGGCCAGGACGTGCACCAACCCACTCACCCATCCCTGCGATCTCTAGCCCCCGGAAATGCGGGACTGAGCCGGGCTCAAGGAGGCACTCGGGCGGGGGGAGGGGGCGACGTACCCGAAAGGGACCCTCTCTACGGACCGCCCCTTTTTCCTGAGGTCGCCTACAATTTCAAGTTTCCCCAGCCCGGGATGTTAGTTTCCATCTGTTGTGGGTGGGGGAGGAGAGCCGCGCCCCCTCCCCCAGACTCTCGCGCGCCCCTCCCCTCCGCTCCTGCCTGCACTTTCTGCTCACTTCTGGCTCTGCAAAACGCCACGCGATTTATTCGTTTCGCATTTTTAAACCAGCGATTTATCCAGCAGGGCCTAGAGCGAGGGTCTTCCAGCACTGGAACCCGGGGAGGCGGGGTGCTCAGTGCAAACCTCGTTCCCTCCGCGAGTGTCGCCTTCAGGCTGTTATTTGCAAAGAAACGTCTTTTTGACGCAGGGAGAAATGGCAAATTTTAAGTACGTCATTAATATGGCGCCAAAAGATTTTTTTTTAAGTATAAGCTTGCTTTCTTTTTTTTTTTTAAGGTTGCGGGGGGCGCCGCCCCGGTCTGGGGCGCGAAGGGGGCGGGGTGTGAGCAGAAAGTGTGAGTGAAAGAGTGGAGGGGCGGGGTATGTGTGTGAGTGTGTGAAGTGTGAGCAGACCTGATGGGACTTGCACGGGCGCAGCCGCCGCTTGGGCCCGGCCCTGGGGACAGGGCGGGCTGGGGGCGCCCCAGAGACCGTGGGGAGTCCAGGCCCAAGGTGCAGGCAAGAGGGCGGCCTGGCAGGGCACCCTCCCCTCGGAGGCCTGCAACGCTACCTGAACTCACTGCTGGAGCCGAACAACTGGGCGAGGTTGGGGGCAGGGGGTGTCAGGAGTGGAGATCCGAGTGAATAAGAAAAAAGTGGCTACCCCCCCCTCCCTCGCTCCTCCCGCCTGCCCCCACCCCACCCCGCCCCCACCCCAACACATTTTTTTTTTTTCTAAAGAGATCACAAGGAAGTCTTGGTTTAAAAAGAAACAGAAACATACACAGGGGGGTTGGTGAATGGTGCCGACCGCGGCCATCGCAGTTGGAGGCTATTTGGGGGGTGGATGAGAGGCGTACATGGAGTTACTTTGCGCCCACTCCTAGCGTCAAGGGCTTAGGTCCGGCGGGCTGACCGTCCCCGGCCAGAGTGCGGTGCCGGGGACCCCAGGGCCCCGGCCGCCTCCTTCGCCACGACCCCGGATGGATGCGCGCCCCCCGCCCGCCCGCGCCGGCCCCTGGAGCTCCGGGTTTCAGGAGCATCCTTCCCACGCCGGCCCCAGCCGGGGCGCGTAGCCCGGGGTAGCGCCCTCCGGAAGGGCACCGCGGAGCAAGGTAAGATTCAGCCCCCGGCGACTGGCCCTGCGCATCTCCCCGGCGTTATTTTGTGTTTTTGCAACAGATCTGCCAGCGCTTCTCGCTCCCTCTCTCTCTCTCTCTCTTGCTCGCTCGCTCCCTCTCTCTCCTGCTGGCTGCCTGTTCTAGGAAGCCAGCGCACGGGGTGGGGAGGGTGCCGATGCACAGCGCAGGGGAGATTGCGCATGTTGGTCAGTCGTGTTTTAAAGAGTACATTGCGGGGAGGCTGAGAGGGGCGCATGCAACAACAACTTTTGGAAGGGTGAGCTTGGCGACCTTCTTTATTAATGACTGCGGCAAAGCGCCCCCGGGCCGGGGAGGGGGCGCGGGCGGGCGGGGGCGCGCTGGGGCTGCAACTTGCCCCGCGGGCTCTGGCTGGGCGGAGGGGCTGCGGCGGGAGACCTGTGTGGAGAGGAGGTCGCGCGGCCGGGGCCGTGGGTTCGGAGTACCCGGGGCTATCTGCTCTCCCGTCTCCCCGAGTTTCATTTTGTTGATACGCAGCACGTCCGGACGCCGAACCGGGCTGAGCCGGTGCACATGACCCCGCGCTGGGCTCACGTGCAGCCGGTCCGGTCCCAGACACTTTCCGGGGGCCACCGCCTCCGCCCTGTCGCCCCCTCTCCGGGCTGAGTGTACGCGGGCTATGCACGCGGGGGCAGCATGCTCGGTTCCCGGGCGCGGAGGCTCTGCACAAATTAAGCACAGTTTTTTGGAGGGCGGGGGACACCCTTTACAGGTGAGTAAGGAGGGTGCACAGTCCCAGCGCGGGGGGTGCGGGCTGGAGTCAGGAACAGTACCCCCTCTAGGGTTGCGCGGGAGTCCAGCGGGGGAGAAACGCTGCTGGGAGTGGAAATGTACCGGCGGCCGCCGGAGCGGCGGGTGCGCGCCTGCGGGGCGACGGCAGGGGGCGTGGCCCTTGTTTACCTTCTCCCAACTCTGTCGGTTCGCGTCCCGCTCTGGGGACGGTTCTGCAGTTCCCCTGCCCTCCGTCTCCACCCAGATCACTGGGTGCTGGAAACATGGGCCACCTGGGGCGCGTAGCCCGGGGTAGCGCCCTCCGGAAGGGCACCGCGGAGCAAGGTAAGATTCAGCCCCCGGCGACTGGCCCTGCGCATCTCCCCGGCGTTATTTTGTGTTTTTGCAACAGATCTGCCAGCGCTTCTCGCTCCCTCTCTCTCTCTCTCTCTTGCTCGCTCGCTCCCTCTCTCTCCTGCTGGCTGCCTGTTCTAGGAAGCCAGCGCACGGGGTGGGGGGGGGGGGGAGGGTGCCGATGCACAGCGCAGGGGAGATTGCGCATGTTGGTCAGTCGTGTTTTAAAGAGTACATTGCGGGGAGGCTGAGAGGGGCGCATGCAACAACAACTTTTGGAAGGGTGAGCTTGGCGACCTTCTTTATTAATGACTGCGGCAAAGCGCCCCCGGGCCGGGGAGGGGGCGCGGGCGGGCGGGGGCGCGCTGGGGCTGCAACTTGCCCCGCGGGCTCTGGCTGGGCGGAGGGGCTGCGGCGGGAGACCTGTGTGGAGAGGAGGTCGCGCGGCCGGGGCCGTGGGTTCGGAGTACCCGGGGCTATCTGCTCTCCCGTCTCCCCGAGTTTCATTTTGTTGATACGCAGCACGTCCGGACGCCGAACCGGGCTGAGCCGGTGCACATGACCCCGCGCTGGGCTCACGTGCAGCCGGTCCGGTCCCAGACACTTTCCGGGGGCCACCGCCTCCGCCCTGTCGCCCCCTCTCCGGGCTGAGTGTACGCGGGCTATGCACGCGGGGGCAGCATGCTCGGTTCCCGGGCGCGGAGGCTCTGCACAAATTAAGCACAGTTTTTTGGAGGGCGGGGGACACCCTTTACAGGTGAGTAAGGAGGGTGCACAGTCCCAGCGCGGGGGGTGCGGGCTGGAGTCAGGAACAGTACCCCCTCTAGGGTTGCGCGGGAGTCCAGCGGGGGAGAAACGCTGCTGGGAGTGGAAATGTACCGGCGGCCGCCGGAGCGGCGGGTGCGCGCCTGCGGGGCGACGGCAGGGGGCGTGGCCCTTGTTTACCTTCTCCCAACTCTGTCGGTTCGCGTCCCGCTCTGGGGACGGTTCTGCAGTTCCCCTGCCCTCCGTCTCCACCCAGATCACTGGGTGCTACTGGGAAGATGTAGGCAAGTGGCGCCCCTAGCCTGGGACTTTCACGCCTGACCCCCGGATGAGTGACACTGCAGCCCCCGCCCCCACTGAGCACCGCTGCAGTCCCTCTCCCGGATCCCCGGCCCCGCCCCGCCCTCGGCAGTGGCATCTTCCCGGCCTCACCTCCTTCCTCCCTCTCTCCCTCCCTCCTTCCCACCCACTCGCCTGCGCCTGCGAAGCGGCTTCTGCCCGCCTCCTCCCCGCCTGGGTGCAGACTTGTGGCTCCCTCCGGTCCTTTCCCTCTTAACCCTGGGCCCTGAGATACCCTGTTCTTCAGGCCAAGGAATGAGAGCGGGGTCAGCTTGGTGATTCGTAGCTTTAACGTCAGAAAAGGAGGATGTCTGCGGGACAGGCAGGAAGCCTTTTCTGCAGCTTCTAGAGGCCCAGGACACCCCCCCACCTCAATCCCCCCCCCACTCTGTCCCCACCTCACAGAACTGCCACCCCCAAGGGGCTCGGCTGGCCTCACCCGTTACACCTGAGCTTCACCTCCACCTGCCGCTCCCTGGTCAAGGCCACCTCCCGGCGCCACCCCCAGCCCAAACCTCCTCTAGCCCTTCTTTCGCCGGGCCAGAGCCCCCCGCAGCCACCTCCGGCTCCTCCTCCCGGCTCCCGCGGTGAGAATCACGCCGGCGCGCCTCCAGCGTGCTGTCCCGCGGACTGCCTTTAGGGGCAGGCTCGAGGCGTTCGCCGTCCCCCTCCCAATCCCCTTAGCCTTTGCTGCCAGCCGGGACGTTTTTCCTTAGCACCTTGTCTGCTGGTCTCATGCCCTGGGCTGCTGGGGAAGGGAAGGGCTGTGTTTCCCTTTACTCGGTGCCAAGGGCAGGAAGCATCCGGTGCCTCTGGTATCTGCAGATTCCCAAACCTTGCGCCCGAGCTTAGCATTCTCTCTCATTGCCGCCATCCCACTTTGGGATTCCAAGACACAAAGTTTTATACAGGGTCCAAGTTTGCAGGGGTCATCAGGAGGCATTGCCTTTGCACTCCTCACCTAGTAGCTGAGAGGGCACGACTGACTGCCACTTTGCCTTTGTTGCATGGGGGAGGACCCCTGAGCTTTGAGTCTAGACAAGCTGTCAGAATGTCCCTTTACTGGTTTGCAAACTGAGTCTTGGGCCTGGGTGGTGGTAGGGCCACCTGGCCCTCCTCCCAGGGTGGCATTAACTCCCTCCCTTCACTGGTAAAATTCCCAGTAGGACATTTGGCAGAAGAGCTGGGCAGGGAACTGCCAACCAGGCCTGGCCCTGTTTCCTGGGTTCCCAGGGTCCCGGCTTCTCCCTTACCCTGACTTCCTTACCCACCTTAGGCCACCAAGTAAAAGCACCATCTCTCCTGTCCCATCTTCCTCAGACGGGTTGGTACTTGCAGAAGGATCTAACAAGCTGAGAAGAAAAATAACAACAGAATAACCGTAAGGGGAAGGAATGAGTAATAAAGTCGACCCAGGCAGGGAGGAGGGCTTTCATGTTTAAGAGATGCTATTTGCTTTTTAGGTCACAGGCTGCGAAAACAGACTTTGATCTGAAGTGGGCGAATAATTTATTGGGAAAGTTTTCATGGTAGGGGAAAAAAGGGATGTTTGTTTGATCTGGAGGCCTCTCAGTTGTCCCAAGTGCTGGTGGCTGTTGTTTAGAATGGAAAAGCATTTGGTTCCACAGCAAATGCCTCACTGAGGGAAGTCTTCGCCCTAGGCAGCAAGACTTGCAGTGAGTATTGGTTTTGAAACTGTTTAGCCAAGGGTCTCCTTGGCACTTTTGGAGCTGAAGTGTTTTAAGGGTAGAGTTGTTTGAGCTCTTGATGCAGCCAGTGTTTCCAGAACATTTCCCACCCAATGTGCTTTTTTCCTTTTCCTAAACTGCCTGACTAAATGGCCAGTAACACTGATCCAAGAGGCTGTCGGAAATCTCCACTTAGCTTTCATTGATGGGTGAGGTGAGACTCTGATCCCCAGTCCCCAGGTCCTTCCAGAATCTTGAGGTTAGGCTTTTGACACTGATTCCCACATCCTCGAGGTTGAGCAGGATATTCTGATTAATTGTTGTTCTAGTTATCAGGGAGGTACTTGTCTTATATCCAAGACCCAAGTCAGAGGCTTCCAGTCTAAATTCTTCGTGGCCCTTCCAGCAGGCTGTTTTCGGGCATCTGAGAGGAGGCCAAGTCACAACTGTGAGGAGGGGGATACCTGTGCCTTGCCCTTTCCTGCATGTAAGAACCTCACTATGTGTCTCAAAGTTGAGGAACCCAGGAAGATTCTCAGACAGCCAGTAGGAATCTAGAATGCCCCAGTCATACTCCAGAGGCCTAGGTCTGCACACTGTACATTGTACCCCCCCTTGAGGGTGGATGGAGGAGGTGCACTCTTTATAGAGTCAGACAGCCTAGATTTGAACACTGGCTTTGCAGTCACCAGCTGTGGCAGTTGCTCCATGCCTCAGTTTCTTCATCTGCAGCTGGGGTTATTAACAGTGCCTACTTCCTGGTGGGTGTGTGGAGTAAGTGATATGTTGCATAAAGAAGACAAGCACAAAGCTGGGCATGTGGTAAGCACCTGATTAGTCTTATGATTCTTACTGTTATTATTACTAGCCTAGATGGGACCCAAATGCAGCTGACCTTTGATCTCTCCCCTTTAGGGCAGGCCAGAGAGCCAGCTCCCTTCTCTGAAGAAGGGACCAGAAGGACCCTGCAGTTTCCAATGGGCAGTCATCCATGGGAGCGAGTGGACTGAGCTTTGCCCTCTCTAAGGTGGAGGGTAGGGTGCGAAGGTGCTGAAGGACAAAGTAGACAAAGCCCCTTTCTGTCTCCCAGGATCCCCTTGGTACGTCCCCAGACCTGGGTCTGGAGGGTGGGTGTGGAGAGAGTGTTCTAGGGAGCTGGGTGCCCCCTGGACAGATGAGCAGTGGTGGGTGTTGGAGGAGGGTTAGGCTTCTCTGGGATTGGAGAAGCGAGTCTGAGGATCTGTGTGTACAGTCATTGTTGTCATGGCAGTTACTGTCCCTGGGAAGGCATTAAAGTTAATGAGAGGTAGGAAAGAGTGGGGCTCTGACCCCTGTTTAAAGCGATCCCCAGTCCCCAGGTCCTTCCAGAATCTTGAGGTTAGGCTTTTGACACTGATTCCCACATCCTCGAGGTTGAGCAGGATATTCTGATTAATTGTTGTTCTAGTTATCAGGGAGGTACTTGTCTTATATCCAAGACCCAAGTCAGAGGCTTCCAGTCTAAATTCTTCGTGGCCCTTCCAGCAGGCTGTTTTCGGGCATCTGAGAGGAGGCCAAGTCACAACTGTGAGGAGGGGGATACCTGTGCCTTGCCCTTTCCTGCATGTAAGAACCTCACTATGTGTCTCAAAGTTGAGGAACCCAGGAAGATTCTCAGACAGCCAGTAGGAATCTAGAATGCCCCAGTCATACTCCAGAGGCCTAGGTCTGCACACTGTACATTGTACCCCTCCTTGAGGGTGGATGGAGGAGGTGCACTCTTTATAGAGTCAGACAGCCTAGATTTGAACACTGGCTTTGCAGTCACCAGCTGTGGCAGTTGCTCCATGCCTCAGTTTCTTCATCTGCAGCTGGGGTTATTAACAGTGCCTACTTCCTGGTGGGTGTGTGGAGTAAGTGATATGTTGCATAAAGAAGACAAGCACAAAGCTGGGCATGTGGTAAGCACCTGATTAGTCTTATGATTCTTACTGTTATTATTACTAGCCTAGATGGGACCCAAATGCAGCTGACCTTTGATCTCTCCCCTTTAGGGCAGGCCAGAGAGCCAGCTCCCTTCTCTGAAGAAGGGACCAGAAGGACCCTGCAGTTTCCAATGGGCAGTCATCCATGGGAGCGAGTGGACTGAGCTTTGCCCTCTCTAAGGTGGAGGGTAGGGTGCGAAGGTGCTGAAGGACAAAGTAGACAAAGCCCCTTTCTGTCTCCCAGGATCCCCTTGGTACGTCCCCAGACCTGGGTCTGGAGGGTGGGTGTGGAGAGAGTGTTCTAGGGGAGCTGGGTGCCCCCTGGACAGATGAGCAGTGGTGGGTGTTGGAGGAGGGTTAGGCTTCTCTGGGATTGGAGAAGCGAGTCTGAGGATCTGTGTGTACAGTCATTGTTGTCATGGCAGTTACTGTCCCTGGGAAGGCATTAAAGTTAATGAGAGGTAGGAAAGAGTGGGGCTCTGACCCCTGTTTAAAGCGGTTTAAGAGTGTGCAGCTCTTGTTTTCTGAACGTCTGGCCTTCCCGACCCAAGCAGGCTCTGAGGACAGGTTTTCCAGCCGAAATATCATTAAATTGTATTAGCATCTTATTACACACACGCCTTAGCGGTCTGCCTCAGACAGGGAGAGTTTTTGTTTCTCTCTGAAAGATTGTGTCTGGAATGGTCAATTGCCTGCTTGAAAGCCTTTTCCTCCCCTTTTCTGAGGAGGAAGACGAGATCCTGCTGTGTGCGGGGGCAGGCCGGGTAGGCCTGGTGGCCCCAGAGAGGAGGGGCTGGAGGCCAGGTCGGGGTGTTTTAACTGCCCAGGGAGCTGCTGAAGTAGCAAGCCTGAAAGACCTACTGTTTCCAGGGTCAGCTGGAAGGGCGTTAATGGAGGCCCAGGGTGTTTATTTGAGTTTATTTGCGGAGAGGTCTTTAAAGGGGACTGGCATTGGGCATTGGTGTTTCAAGTCGAGACCCAAGGCCCCACGAAGACCAATGACCAGTGCTGCCAAGAAAACATCTGCCACCAAATTGCTGCCCTATTACTGAGTTGACATTGATCATTAGCCAGGAGCCCAACCAAATAAAGCCTCTTGGAAAATGTGTGAGGTTAAGACAGGGAAGGCGGGCTGTGCAAACAGGACGAAGTCTTGGGCTGGGGTGTTTGCTCCCACAGCCTGCGGACAGGCTGGCAGGACTGCGTGGCCCCATGCTTCTAAAGGGAGGAGAGAAGAATACACTCAGCTCAGCACTCCGTGTGTGCCAAGCCCCTGTTATGTGCTGGGTACAACTCAGGGCTCCTGGGGCACCAGCAAGGATCCAGACAGGTCCACTTTTTATTGTCGCGGAACGTGCACCCAAGAGGAGAAAGACATTCAACAAGTAGCTTAACAAACACATTGTAACGGATGATCTGAAGAAACTGAGGAACTGGGTGGTGAGTGAATTTCTGTAGATAAGGCAGCTGGCATATACCTCTGTGACATTTAATCTGAACCCCGAAGGATAAAAAGTCAGAGGTGCCTAGACTGCATAGACCATTATAGGCAGAGAGCATACCTGTGCACAGAATTTGAGGCTTGGACTGTCTGGTTTGTTTCAGGAAATGAAGGAGGCTGGTTTGACTGGGAAGTGGTGGGAAGGGTCAATATGCAGTAGGCAGGGACCAGATCGTGTTGGGTCTCACGGTTAGAAGCTTGAATTTTGCTCTTTGATCAACAGGAAGCCTGTGAAAGATTTGAAATAGGGCCTGATGTGATCTGATGTCTGCTTTTTGAAGATCATTCTGGCTGCTCTGTGGTTCTGGATTATGAGGGAGCAGTAGTGGAAATTGGAGATGAATGAGGAGTCCTGGGAGAGATGAGTGTGGCCTGGGGGCAGTGTGGGAGCAGGGGAGAGAGGGAAAGGTGGCTGGCTTCCCCATGGATTCTGGAGGGAACGCCCGCTGGACTTGCCAGGGGTTGGCGGTGGAGTGAGGGAGGCACAGTGAGTCTGCTCACCCGGGGGACTCTGGGACACCCACACTCCCAAAGGAGAGCTGTGTGTGTCTCCATGCTGGGGAGGGTGTGGGAGTGCAAGTGGGCTGGTGGCAATGGCAGGCAAAGGGACATTTTATTTCCCAGAGTCTCCTTTGTGGGTAGGGTTTCAGGAACACTTTTCTGCTGCTAAAAATAAGTGCCTTGTGACCCTAGATTTTTTCCTAGAGCAGACCTTGCTTTGGAAGAGGTTGGGGGATCCAAGTGTAGAGGGGAAGACCAGAAACTCAAGATCAAGTCTTGGCACTGCCCCCATCCACACCTGCATGTGTAGCCTTGGATTTCAGCTTGGTAAGAGTCCTCCCCGTGCTCTTTGCTTCTGGCTTGGAGAGAGACCTCATGGGGCAAAGGGCTGTCTCACAGGGGAGGCCAGGCCTCAATTGCGGCTCATTAGCCACGAAGCAGAGGCTTACCTGAGGCAGGGAGGCCTTTGGAACGGACTTGGTCAAGGGAAAGAAGCAAAGCAGTGGTTTCCTCCTGAAGCCAACAATTAAGTCACTCCCAAATCTGCTCCCTTAAGAACATCCTGTCCAGGAGGACCCGGGGTGTTTCACAGTGGGGGCAGGTTGGACGGGGAGCTGGCTGAGGGTGGGTGCAGGTCTGTGTGCTGACAGGTCACACTAGTCCTGGGCAGCAGGAAACAGAATGAGGAGGAGGTCATGGACAGCCAAGGAGGCTTTGACTGGGAAGTGGTGGGAAGGGTCAATATGCAGTAGGCAGGGACCAGATCGTGTTGGGTCTCACGGTTAGAAGCTTGAATTTTGCTCTTTGATCAACAGGAAGCCTGTGAAAGATTTGAAATAGGGCCTGATGTGATCTGATGTCTGCTTTTTGAAGATCATTCTGGCTGCTCTGTGGTTCTGGATTATGAGGGAGCAGTAGTGGAAATTGGAGATGAATGAGGAGTCCTGGGAGAGATGAGTGTGGCCTGGGGGCAGTGTGGGAGCAGGGGAGAGAGGGAAAGGTGGCTGGCTTCCCCATGGATTCTGGAGGGAACGCCCGCTGGACTTGCCAGGGGTTGGCGGTGGAGTGAGGGAGGCACAGTGAGTCTGCTCACCCGGGGGACTCTGGGACACCCACACTCCCAAAGGAGAGCTGTGTGTGTCTCCATGCTGGGGAGGGTGTGGGAGTGCAAGTGGGCTGGTGGCAATGGCAGGCAAAGGGACATTTTATTTCCCAGAGTCTCCTTTGTGGGTAGGGTTTCAGGAACACTTTTCTGCTGCTAAAAATAAGTGCCTTGTGACCCTAGATTTTTTCCTAGAGCAGACCTTGCTTTGGAAGAGGTTGGGGGATCCAAGTGTAGAGGGGAAGACCAGAAACTCAAGATCAAGTCTTGGCACTGCCCCCATCCACACCTGCATGTGTAGCCTTGGATTTCAGCTTGGTAAGAGTCCTCCCCGTGCTCTTTGCTTCTGGCTTGGAGAGAGACCTCATGGGGCAAAGGGCTGTCTCACAG
Organism: Tragulus kanchil; assembly: GCA_022376925.1. Classification (NCBI taxonomy): domain Eukaryota; kingdom Metazoa; phylum Chordata; class Mammalia; order Artiodactyla; family Tragulidae; genus Tragulus; species Tragulus kanchil. Next base: position 44,628,140 of record JAIOJX010000029.1, on the reverse strand, counting down.
GGGAGGCCAGGCCTCAATTGCGGCTCATTAGCCACGAAGCAGAGGCTTACCTGAGGCAGGGAGGCCTTTGGAACGGACTTGGTCAAGGGAAAGAAGCAAAGCAGTGGTTTCCTCCTGAAGCCAACAATTAAGTCACTCCCAAATCTGCTCCCTTAAGAACATCCTGTCCAGGAGGACCCGGGGTGTTTCACAGTGGGGGCAGGTTGGACGGGGAGCTGGCTGAGGGTGGGGTGCAGGTCTGTGTGCTGACAGGTCACACTAGTCCTGGGCAGCAGGAAACAGAATGAGGAGGAGGTCATGGACAGCCAAGGGGTCCTGTTGTCGGGACCTTCCTTACTGCACAGCTCACTGCCTTGCTGAGGAGGCCTTCAGGTGGTCGCTTGGAGGACTGTCCACCTGGCCTGCATCTGCTGTGGTATTAATAGCCAGCACCCATATGGAGTGGCAGTGACTGTGCGAAGGGCTTTATGCTGCTCTTCTTCACTCACCAGCTGATTCTGGCTCACAGCTGTGTTTAGGTTGGCCCTCTTGAAATGTTTTAAAAAATCTGAATCAGGGGCTTCCCTGGCGGTCCAGTGAGTGAAGAGTCTGCCTTGAGCTGGTTCTCTGCAAGGAGAGAGGCCACTGCAATGGGAGGGCCACACAGGCCAAAGAATAAAGATGGATGAAAATACATAAATAAAAAAACCAATAGAGGGCTTCCATGGTATTCCAGTGGGTAAGGACACCACCTTGCAGTGCAAGGGGCGCTGGTTCAATCCCTGGCCTGGGAAGATCCCGCGTGCAGCGGAGCAGCTGGACTGATGTGTCCAACTACTGAGCCAGCGCTCTGGAGTGCACCCGCCCTGAGCCGGTGCTCTGCAGAAAGAGAGACCACTGCGATGGGAGGCCCACACAGGCCAAAGAACTAAGATAAATAAATGAAAGACCAGTAGCAGTGGCCAAAAGGAAAAAAAAAAAAAACAGTAAAAGAGGCCAAATTTTTTTTATAAAAGGCCAAATTTAAAGAAAAAAAAAATCTGAATCAGTTGTTAATATTTTAAGTTCAGGTTTATGTAAAATTCCAGATCCAGTCTTTGGGGAGATGGGTCTTTCCCAAGGTCCCTGATCTAGTGAGGGGTGGAGATGGCTCTTGAACTTGGCCTCCTTGAGTCCATTACTGCTGCTATTATGCCTTGGGAGAGCCTGCCTGGGTAGTGCCTCTTTGCTGGAAATGAAGAGAAACACAGTTCCCATAGAGGATTGCTGGAGAAAACAGGTGGTTTCCCTAAGAGCCCCTCTCCCCCTGCCCCTGCCCGACGTGTGACAGGGCTGGGTTGGCAAGACGTAGGTTGGAGGCAGAATCGTGTTACAGTCACCTCTGTCACACTTAGAACCCGGAGGAGGGCAGAGATGGGCGGCTGTGGGCGGCAGGGTGTTACTGCCCCATTCTGTGTATGACCTGAGCCCCTGGGCTGCTTGCGCTCTGCACAGAGGCAGCGTATCTCAAGGTCAAGAGCGTGGTCTCCTGAGCGAGAGAGACCTCTTTCAAGAACTTTGATCTTGAACAATTCATTTCACCTGTGAGCTTCTTATCCCACACCTGCCAAAGGGAAGCAGCCATCATGCCCGACCAGCACCTAAGGGCTGTTCTGGGGCCTCACTGGTCCCTGTGTGCCAGGATATGCCTCTCGCCAAGCAGTGGGTGCGGAGCAGTTCTAGCCTGGGTTCCTGCCTCCTTGGTATCCGTGCTCCTCACCACCAGGTATCCCTCCAGACCTCCACACCCTCCAGAGAGCATTTGGCCTGCAGCTGGGCAGCAGGCCGCCCCAGTCAGTGAACCTTCTTCCTTCATCCTGCTCCTACTGTTGGGAGACACGGGAGCGGAGAAAAGTTCCCGGCTAAGGTCATGTTGGAGGCCAATGGGTCCTGAGTAGCTTAGAGCTCTGGGCACTCACATCCCTTCTGAGAGAGCCAGTGCTCCCTGGTCTCTACAAGGCCACAGTTAAATAAGGTGACCCCCCAGGGCTCGGCCTGGGCGGATGGGTTGACAGCAGGCGGCAAATGGGATTCCCAGTGGGGCTGGGGAGCCCGGCTGGCCAGCAGCTAGATGGGCAGCAGGGCTTTCTCCTTACTGACCCTGGCTCCTTGTCCTTTGCTCTGGACAGTGAGACAGGCCAGGGTGTAGACTGACAGAAACATGGGGGAAAGCACCCTGGGCCTGCAACCTTGGGTCTGTTCTCACGGTTAAGGACTCAAGCCTCAGTGTGTTCCCTCCTTGAGTCAATGAGGGAGATGCCTGGGTAGTGCCTCTTTGCTGGAAATGAAGAGAAACACAGTTCCCATAGAGGATTGCTGGAGAAAACAGGTGGTTTCTAAGAGCCCCTCTCCCCCTGCCCCTGCCCGACGTGTGACAGGGCTGGGTTGGCAAGACGTAGGTTGGAGGCAGAATCGTGTTACAGTCACCTCTGTCACACTTAGAACCCGGAGGAGGGCAGAGATGGGCGGCTGTGGGCGGCAGGGTGTTACTGCCCCATTCTGTGTATGACCTGAGCCCCTGGGCTGCTTGCGCTCTGCACAGAGGCAGCGTATCTCAAGGTCAAGAGCGTGGTCTCCTGAGCGAGAGACCTCTTTCAAGAACTTTGATCTTGAACAATTCATTTCACCTGTGAGCTTCTTATCCCACACCTGCCAAAGGGAAGCAGCCATCATGCCCGACCAGCACCTAAGGGCTGTTCTGGGGCCTCACTGGTCCCTGTGTGCCAGGATATGCCTCTCGCCAAGCAGTGGGTGCGGAGCAGTTCTAGCCTGGGTTCCTGCCTCCTTGGTATCCGTGCTCCTCACCACCAGGTATCCCTCCAGACCTCCACACCCTCCAGAGAGCATTTGGCCTGCAGCTGGGCAGCAGGCCGCCCCAGTCAGTGAACCTTCTTCCTTCATCCTGCTCCTACTGTTGGGAGACACGGGAGCGGAGAAAAGTTCCCGGCTAAGGTCATGTTGGAGGCCAATGGGTCCTGAGTAGCTTAGAGCTCTGGGCACTCACATCCCTTCTGAGAGAGCCAGTGCTCCCTGGTCTCTACAAGGCCACAGTTAAATAAGGTGACCCCCCAGGGCTCGGCCTGGGCGGATGGGTTGACAGCAGGCGGCAAATGGGATTCCCAGTGGGGCTGGGGAGCCCGGCTGGCCAGCAGCTAGATGGGCAGCAGGGCTTTCTCCTTACTGACCCTGGCTCCTTGTCCTTTGCTCTGGACAGTGAGACAGGCCAGGGTGTAGACTGACAGAAACATGGGGGAAAGCACCCTGGGCCTGCAACCTTGGGTCTGTTCTCACGTTAGGACTCAGCCACTGACGAACTGTGAGACCTAAGGCAGGTTAACTCGCCCGTCAGTGTGTTCCCCTCCAAGAAGAGACCAGAGCGGGCTCTGCCACCTAGGCCTCTGCCGGATTAGAGGAAGTAGTGGGTAGGAAAGCACTTAAACAGGCAGGAGCTGACAAGGACACAAAGGCAGCTCAGTGTGGGCTCGGGGATCAGACCACGTGGATGCAAATCCCAGTGCAGCCAAGTCACTAGCAGGACAAGGCACTGAGCCTCCTCCATAAATGAAGCCAGTAAGTCACAACTCCCCAGGTTGTTAGGAATACCAGCTAACTGAGTCGGTGTGGGTAGGGGAGAGTGCTCAGTATGGGAGAGCTGCCCTTCTACCTTGAAACTGAACACTGTAGTAGAGGGAAAGTGGGTTTGTACTTTTACCTGGGGATGGATGCTGAGAGGAGGGAGGGCCGCGCGGTCCATTCACCCTGGGCCTGGTGTGGCTCAGGAACCCAGCTTGGAGCCTCCTTGCCCCCACCCCAGTTCCGCATCCCTCTGACTGCTGCTCTCAAGATGTGCATTCAGTGCTGTGTGGGCTGGCTTGTCCCTCAACTCCCATAGCCTGGTCCTTCTGGAAGAGCCTATCTTGTTTCTGTGCCCTCTGGGGGATACTTGCAACTTGAAGGTGAGAGTAGATTCTCTGATGGGTGAGGAAGCTAGGGCAAGGCAGGTCCTAGCCACCATTCACTGGGGGGCTGCTGATCTCCCTTGTCCTCTCTCACTGTCCTCTTTAACCAAACTCTGTTGTTGGAGGCTCTGGGTTCAGAAGATGAGAGATGCGGTCCCCTTTCCCAGCCCCAGGGCCCATGTAGGTTGGTCAGGGGAGGGAGAGGCTGGATGAGGAGAAGGCTAGGGCACAGCCTTGTTCTCATTCTTTCTCTGCCGTGGGGTGAGTGTGGGGAGGTTGGTTGTTGGGCAATTTTCTCAGAGATTGAGGATTTTCGAGCTGCCTCTTGAGTATAATAGGACCTGCTTTTCATTGCAGATGGAAGAGAAGAGGCGGAAGTACTCCATCAGCAGCGACAACTCTGACACCACTGACAGTAAGGCCTTCGCGTGGGGCTCCTAAGGGGAAAGTGTTGGAATGATTACCAGAACCACAGGCCCAGCTGAAGGCGGGGGTGGGGAGACAGTGCTCCAGGGTCCCCATACTGATGAAAGTGTGGAGCAGACCGGGCCCCTCTGCCCCGGGAGGCTCCCCACACTGTGCCCTCTAGGGCCTTGGTGCCCTCCTCCCTCTGTTCCCCTTTACCTGCTAGCACTCAACCCCGTGTGTCTTGCTCTGGTTGGAACAGATCAGCTCCCTGCTGGGCTTTTGCCTATGTTCTTCCTGGCTGCTAGGAACACGCCTCACTCCCCCTGGCCCTGCCGTTGAGTCAGGGCCCTGTGGAAGTGTCCACACAACAGATAAAAAAACCTGTTGCTCTTCATTATCATTGCCTGATCAGTATTATTTCCTAACCAAGTCCCATTTCCTGATCAAGGTCAGCTCCTTGGTAAAGACGGGTTGTCTCTTGCTAACTGCTGTATCCAGCTAGATCAGGCCCGTAATAGGCTGTTAATAAATATTTGCTGGAGAAATTAATGAAGGAGTTTGACTGTCAAGGAATCCTGGCATTAGAATCTCAGAGGTAGACATGTGTGGGGGCTGAGTGTGTCAGTTGGACCAGTGGGTACTGTTACAGAGAACATGGGGCTTAGGGAGCCTCTTCTGAAATTTGGAGGCCAAAAGGTTTGTGTCAGGTGAGGGCTTCTCCCTGATACCAGAAGGCAGCTCATCTCAGAGGCCCTAGGAAGCCTGGGCCTGCATGAGCCAGTTGGAGTAAAAAGTTCCCTTCTGCCCGGAGCAGGAGAGATATGTTGCTAGAAACATTCCCTTGGGTGAAAGCCCAGGCTAAGGAAGACGCTGCACTGCCAGGGAGGCGGGCCTGGAGCCCTGCAGCTGTAGACCTTAGCTTGTTCACGTGCTTGGTGAACAGCTAGGATAGGGGAGAGCCCCAGGACCCCTTAGGGCCCCCGGAGTTCTCTGACCCCCCAAGCGCCTGAGGACACATGCCCTAGGATGAGAAGGCAGTCCCCTCCTGCTCTCTCTGTTTCCTTCACTGTCTTTTGGGGTCTGTTTGCTCTGGGGTCTGACCTGGCCTGCTGTTCCTCCCCGTGGCGGTAGACCACAGCATCTGTCCCTCTGTGACGGCAGTCACCCTGCCTGTGGGCTCTTTCATTAGAGCAGAGCGGAACCATGTCCTCTGCTTCTAACTTTATTTCAGGCAAAGGAGCCCTTGAAGGCCAGGCACCTGCAAGGGAGAGCACCAGACAACTGAGCCCTGTGTCTGCACTGGAATTGGGCTGGGCTGGGGCATACTCCCTTTTCACCAGTCCCCACCACTGCCCATCCAGGCTCTGCTCCTTTGACCCATGGAGTGGGGGCCACTCTTAGTGTAGTCTCGCAAGGGCCTTTAGAGCCAAATGATACTGGGTGGTGTTTATCAAGGCAGTGCCGTGTGCAAAGAACTGTGCTAAGGCTTTACAGGCATGATGTCATTTAATTCTCACAACAACTCTTTGAAGGTTGTTATTCTTTGCTCCCATTTTATACAAAAGCAAGCTGAAGCCCAGACTAAGTCATTTGCCCATGGTGAGGAGCTAGTAAGGGCCAAGCCAGGACTCAGGCTTAGTCTATGGGTCTACTATAGAGAAGCACTCTCGGGTCACACCGGAAGCTAATACTGAGTCTTTGTTCGACTGCCTTTCATTTCCCGAGCCTCTCCTGGTTGGTGAGTGAAGGAGACCTCGTGGCCCCCATTCATCATTGGAAAGCCGCAGAGGCAGGGTCAGTCTAGGTGCTCATGGAGGTCTCCACCTCCTGAGCATTCCCAGGCCTTTGGCCCCATGAGCCAGTTGGAGTAAAAAGTTCCCTTCTGCCCGGAGCAGGAGAGATATGTTGCTAGAAACATTCCCTTGGGTGAAAGCCCAGGCTAAGGAAGACGCTGCACTGCCAGGGAGGCGGGCCTGGAGCCCTGCAGCTGTAGACCTTAGCTTGTTCACGTGCTTGGTGAACAGCTAGGATAGGGGAGAGCCCCAGGACCCCTTAGGGCCCCCGGAGTTCTCTGACCCCCAAGAGCCTGAGGACACATGCCCTAGGATGAGAAGGCAGTCCCCTCCTGCTCTCTCTGTTTCCTTCACTGTCTTTTGGGGTCTGTTTGCTCTGGGGTCTGACCTGGCCTGCTGTTCCTCCCCGTGGCGGTAGACCACAGCATCTGTCCCTCTGTGACGGCAGTCACCCTGCCTGTGGGCTCTTTCATTAGAGCAGAGCGGAACCATGTCCTCTGCTTCTAACTTTATTTCAGGCAAAGGAGCCCTTGAAGGCCAGGCACCTGCAAGGGAGAGCACCAGACAACTGAGCCCTGTGTCTGCACTGGAATTGGGCTGGGCTGGGGCATACTCCCTTTTCACCAGTCCCCACCACTGCCCATCCAGGCTCTGCTCCTTTGACCCATGGAGTGGGGGCCACTCTTAGTGTAGTCTCGCAAGGGCCTTTAGAGCCAAATGATACTGGGTGGTGTTTATCAAGGCAGTGCCGTGTGCAAAGAACTGTGCTAAGGCTTTACAGGCATGATGTCATTTAATTCTCACAACAACTCTTTGAAGGTTGTTATTCTTTGCTCCCATTTTATACAAAAGCAAGCTGAAGCCCAGACTAAGTCATTTGCCCATGGTGAGGAGCTAGTAAGGGCCAAGCCAGGACTCAGGCTTAGTCTATGGGTCTACTATAGAGAAGCACTCTCGGGTCACACCGGAAGCTAATACTGAGTCTTTGTTCGACTGCCTTTCATTTCCCGAGCCTCTCCTGGTTGGTGAGTGAAGGAGACCTCGTGGCCCCCATTCATCATTGGAAAGCCGCAGAGGCAGGGTCAGTCTACCAGGTGCTCATGGAGGTCTCCACCTCCTGAGCATTCAGGCCAGAGCTTGCCTTTCCTTGGACGTGGGTGGTGGTGTGCCTGGCCCTCCAGGGGCCCCTCATGGACTGTGCTCTGTTTCTGCAGGTCACGCTACATCTGCATCAAGATGCTCCAAACTGCCCAGCAGCACCAAATCGGGCTGGCCCCGGCAGAACGAAAAGAAACCCTCCGAGGTGGGTAATGACCAGTATCCTGGAGAAAGATGACACAGCGGTGGAGAGGTGACAGGGACAGAGAGCTGTGGAGAGGGATGTATGTGGGGATGTGCAGGTGTATGGGGGGAGAGGATTCCTGGTAGAGGGTACAGTCACTGCCAAACAAGGCCTGTATGACTGAGTGGAGCGGGTGGGAGTGCGCCAGTCCTTATAGCCTTATAGGTGATCGTAAAGATGTGCCTGCTGATCTGAATGAGAGGAGAAGCCTTTCAGGGATCGTATGCAGGGTAATGGCCGTCTGATGTTCTCGTCAAAGGTCCCAGTGACTGCTGCAAAGAGGAGGGAATGTGAGAGGCAACAGAGGGAACAGGGAGGATTCTATCGCAGTTGTCCAGAAGAGACCTTATGGCGGCCTTAGAGCTGGATGACGGCGGTGGAGTAAGAAGCAGCGGGACTGGGAACGTTTTGGAGGCTGAGCCGAGTGACAGGATTCACTCCTGAAGGGATGAAGAATGGAGTCCTCAGAGGCGTCCAGTTAGGTCGTCCACTCCTTACTATTGTCCATTTCACGTGCTTCTGCACCTTAAGCCTTCCTTTGACCCTGTTTTGGGGGACAAGTAGGGATGTTTATGGCCTATGGAGCTGCACTGAGTTTTGGAAGTGGGTAGACAAATGGACACGGGACTCCATCTCCTGCAGCCCCTGAAAAATCCTAGAGCCTCATCGCTCTGTCTTAGGTCTTTAATGCATTACACTGGGCACAGAAGAGACCCTTGGCACCGATGAGGCTGCAAGAGCCTTGAGTCCCCAGTGGGATGGTTTTGAATGTGACCTGGACTGTTCTGCAGTCCACAGAATAGCCTAATGCTGGGCTGGATGGTTTACTTTTTAACCCTTCTGTTACAGTAAGGAAATTGAGGATCCTAAGGTTTTATATACATATAGTCAAGATGTGAGGTTCTTGGGGCCAGCAGCACCAGGCTGGGAAGGCTCAGAGTCCTGGGGCAAAGCACTTGGCCCTGACCTGGGTGGTTATCTTTGTTCTGAGCCTGGAAGCCTCTTCTCCCCTCCTCAAGGCAGTGGGGATCCAGAAGTATCTGGTCCCTTAGGGGTGTCTTCCACAGAACCTTGCATTTGAAAAAGGACTCCGGGCCTCCTCCAGAGCTGGCCTACCCTGAGACTCACCTTTTATAGAGATTGGAGGTGGGGAGACTTTTTAGCAATCTGACGCCTCCTGTTCCCATCCCCCAAACGTATTGTCCTCCCTTGGCCCTACAGGGGAGGGGTGAAGACAGAAGGAGACATCTCCAGGAATGCTGGACTGGAATAGAAGCTAGGGGTGAGGTGGGCACTCCAGAATATTGTCCCTGAGGCTCTTAATACCCTCCTGATTTAACCCTGCTCTGGGGGTGGAAGGGAGCAGGCAGGGTGTGCTAGGGCCCTGGGAGTCCCTGGGACCACCCCTCTACCCCCACCCCCACCTTGAGAGCTGTTTTAGTTCCCAATTACTACTCGGGTTGGATTAGTAAAACAATAGCCAGCTATTGTGCCTTCCAGGTTCCGGAGGGCAGGAATTGTCCTGCTATTTTGGTGCTGAGGAACCTGCCTCTTGAGAATCCTAACTCCACACTGCTTTCAGGGGCTATTCAGGTTGGAGAATGGAGGGGAAATTCCGGGGAGCCCCTGAGGCTGGCTTACTTCCTTCCCCTAGCTCTCCCTTTAAGCAGCAAGGGGAGGAGGGGCCTCCTTCCTGGGACGGTATCCCAGGGGCCAGACTGCCAGATAGGGGGCTGGCAGACTGGGGGAAACAGGTGTCTAGCAGAGGCTGCGGGGAAAGGGTGATTTGCATGGGGCTGAGAATTCCCCTGCCTCTTGGGTTTTCCAGTGCAGTGCTTTTGAACCTTTCCCCATCTAAAAATAGACTCAAACCATTTGCAAGGGTGCTGCCCCCCAGCCCTGCTGGGGACTGGCTCTGCACAGCCCTGGGTTCAAGCCCAGGAGCCTCTTCAGGGGGCTCTGACTGTCCTAGGCTCCGGGAGGGCTGAGGAAGTCTTCCCCGCCTTGAACTGTCGCCAAGGACAAGCTTTTCCTCCCACTGCAGGCGGGAGAAGCAGCCTGCAAGGTTTCCCTCTTCCCCTAAGCGAGGAGGCTGAGCCGTAGCTGGCCTAAGTTCCACGTTATTGTGGGGCAGAGAGGAAACCATCGATGAACGCTTCCAAATTATTTGGCTCGTGAGAAGGCAGAGATGAAAGCAAGGATTTGGCGGCAGATAATGTTTGCACTAAATCTCTTTATTGGGCGTCCCTTCTCTCTCTTCACCGGTTGGAGAGAAAGGCCTTCCTAATCTGCATGTGCCTGGGGGCCCGAGGGCTTCCCCCTGGTGAAGGGGCTTCCGGAGTCTCTCCCTCTCGGTCCCCAGAGTAATGGGGTGGGGGGCAGTGTTCAGGACTCAAAGTTCACTTTGTATCCTCGTCTTGGAAGGTGGACAGTGATGGATGAGAATCTGAGCATCAGGAGTATTTAGTATGGGACTGGCACGTAGAGAAGCCGCCAGGGCCGGGGATGGGTTTAGGGGAGACTGGCAAACCTGCCCCTGAGATGATACGCACACTCTGGGGGAGCAAATCAAGGGACACCCTACACATCAGAGGGAGATGCCCCAGGCTGGAACAAAGTCCTCTGACCGGAGTCAGGACCCTGGACAGGGCTGAGACCTTGAGGCCCAGCTTCCCTTCTGGCTGTTAACCAGCGGGTGGCTTCTCTCAGCCTGACTGAGAGGGGACGGCAGACCTCAGTACTTGAGGCTGAAAGAACAGGCTCTGGGATTCCTGGGAGGCTGGCTTAGGACTTTTGGTGGCAGAACACAGTCTGCGGTTGACCCCAGGATCCCGTTTGGCAGTGGAGGGAAAAGGTGGGGCTGACTCCAGGAGCACGGGCTGCTGCCTTCCTCTGGTCTGCCTGCCAGCGGGATCCCAACAGAGCTGAGCTTTGTCCCCAGGGGTTTAAGTCAGCCAGGCCAGTGCTGAAGGTGAGGAAGGGATTAATGTGGCCAAGGGAGGTGGTATTAGTGTATAAACCATGCTGAGGCCTTGGGTTTCTGACCTGGCCTGTCTCATCAAACACTATGAATGTAACGTTGTGTGTCACACCTCTGAGAGCCTGACAGAGATCAGATCAGGGACTATTTTTGTAAGTACCAATATCAGACCCCCATCCCATCCCATTCCCAAGAATTCTGACTTGAGTGATCTGGAGTAGGGCTCCAGGCATCTGCACTTTTTAAAAGCCCTGCTGGAAACCAGGCTTCAGAAATATGGCCATAGACTTTGTTCCCTGATCTGCTAAGATAGGAGTTTCTGGCTTTGCCCTCGCTGAAACTTGAGAGAAGAATGGAAAGCCTTCCAGCCTGTTTCAGTGGCCTAAACAAAGGCTGGATCTGTGGGTGAGGTATCACCCCCAGTTCTCCCCTTCTTCCACAGTGGCCAGTGGGCTGACAGGTTTCTGGGAAGCCCTCGGCCTGGCATGGGTGGGAAAGGCAGTTTGGGAAGAGAGCTGGAGGCCAGTCCTGTGTGTTGAAGGCTGCTGTTTGAAGCCCTGTCCTCCTCAGGCCCAGGGCAGAGAGGCAGGTGGAGGAGCAGGCTGAGAAGTGAGGGTTTCCCTAGACAGGCTCTCTCAAGGTGGAAAGCCGTGTTTTCAGGACATCAGAGCCTCCAGAAGTCATCCAACGGGCAGGTACATATGTCTTTGGGATCTTAGAACTAATGATAGTGATTAAATGCAGCAAACATGCTAGGGCACCTCCGAGGCCCAGCCTTAGTGCCAAGGGCACAGAACGCTCAGGCCCTGTCCCTGGGGAGCTTGTCTTCTGACTGTTAGCAGGATGCAGGTGCTACACAGGAAAGTGTCCGTTTTGAGAGATGCAGCCAGCTTGCCGCTAAGGAGCGGTGTGACTTTGGGCAAGTAATAGTTTCTCTCTGGGCCTCAGGGTCGTAGAGCCCTGTCCTGGGCATACTCTGAGGGAAAGGTGGGGCTGACTCCAGGAGCACGGGCTGCTGCCTTCCTCTGGTCTGCCTGCCAGCGGGATCCCAACAGAGCTGAGCTTTGTCCCCAGGGGTTTAAGTCAGCCAGGCCAGTGCTGAAGGTGAGGAAGGGATTAATGTGGCCAAGGGAGGTGGTATTAGTGTATAAACCATGCTGAGGCCTTGGGTTTCTGACCTGGCCTGTCTCATCAAACACTATGAATGTAACGTTGTGTGTCACACCTCTGAGAGCCTGACAGAGATCAGATCAGGGACTTTTTTTGTAAGTACCAATATCAGACCCCCATCCCATCCCATTCCCAAGAATTCTGACTTGAGTGATCTGGAGTAGGGCTCCAGGCATCTGCACTTTTTAAAAGCCCTGCTGGAAACCAGGCTTCAGAAATATGGCCATAGACTTTGTTCCCTGATCTGCTAAGATAGGAGTTTCTGGCTTTGCCCTCGCTGAAACTTGAGAGAAGAATGGAAAGCCTTCCAGCCTGTTTCAGTGGCCTAAACAAAGGCTGGATCTGTGGGTGAGGTATCACCCCCAGTTCTCCCCTTCTTCCACAGTGGCCAGTGGGCTGACAGGTTTCTGGGAAGCCCTCGGCCTGGCATGGGTGGGAAAGGCAGTTTGGGAAGAGAGCTGGAGGCCAGTCCTGTGTGTTGAAGGCTGCTGTTTGAAGCCCTGTCCTCCTCAGGCCCAGGGCAGAGAGGCAGGTGGAGGAGCAGGCTGAGAAGTGAGGGTTTCCCTAGACAGGCTCTCTCAAGGTGGAAAGCCGTGTTTTCAGGACATCAGAGCCTCCAGAAGTCATCCAACGGGCAGGTACATATGTCTTTGGGATCTTAGAACTAATGATAGTGATTAAATGCAGCAAACATGCTAGGGCACCTCCGAGGCCCAGCCTTAGTGCCAAGGGCACAGAACGCTCAGGCCCTGTCCCTGGGGAGCTTGTCTTCTGACTGTTAGCAGGATGCAGGTGCTACACAGGAAAGTGTCCGTTTTGAGAGATGCAGCCAGCTTGCCGCTAAGGAGCGGTGTGACTTTGGGCAAGTAATAGTTTCTCTCTGGGCCTCAGGGTCGTCCCCGCTAGAGCCCTGTCCTGCAGTTTCTGTTCCATAGACATGACTCTGTCCTGAGGCCTGCGGAGCCTGGTAGTGGAGGTCTCAGACTTGAGTGCAGGGGATGGAGGGCCAGATGGTCCCGGGACAGGGTGGGCAGGAGCTGGGCTCCTCTTTAGGCCCTGGTGACAAACTGTATATACCCCCAGAGGAGAGAATGAGGCTTCTGTGCAGGTCCCTCAGGGACCCTCCTGCAGTGCTCAGCCTCTCACTCCCAGAACAGGGCCTGGGATAAAGAGATGACCCTGTGAGCAGCCTCTGCCACCCATGGTATTCCAGTCCCAGGGTTCATGAAAGTTCCTATGTAAGGACGGCCCTCCCTAGGAAAGGCAGCAAGTGGAGAGTGAGAACGCAGCGTATCTGCCTGACCCACTGCTTTTGAATATGGGCCCCTTCACCAGGTGGGGACCTGGTGAAGGCAGGGCTGGCCAGGTGGTGTTGGGGTACAAAGCCAAGGGATACATAAGGTACTTTCCTAGAGGAGCAGAGATGTTCTGCAAATTTTTGACATAGTATTTTATATTAAAACAATGATGGCATATGTTGTAATGAAATGCGAAAGGCTCCCAAGCTTGAGAGTAAAGCAGGAGATGCCTCAGAAAAGGGGGTTGTTTGCTTGCCCCTGTGGTTTTGAGCCATGTTTCTAGCCACCAGTTTCTCTACTACCCTGGGAGGCAGGTGGGCGGTGAGGGGAGCCCTTCCGCTGGGCTAAGTGCCTGCTCTCTGAGCCTCCCGACGTCATCCAACGGGCAGGTACATATGTCTTTGGGATCTTAGAACTAATGATAGTGATTAAATGCAGCAAACATGCTAGGGCACCTCCGAGGCCCAGCCTTAGTGCCAAGGGCACAGAACGCTCAGGCCCTGTCCCTGGGGAGCTTGTCTTCTGACTGTTAGCAGGATGCAGGTGCTACACAGGAAAGTGTCCGTTTTGAGAGATGCAGCCAGCTTGCCGCTAAGGAGCGGTGTGACTTTGGGCAAGTAATAGTTTCTCTCTGGGCCTCAGGGTCGTCCCCGCTAGAGCCCTGTCCTGCAGTTTCTGTTCCATAGACATGACTCTGTCCTGAGGCCTGCGGAGCCTGGTAGTGGAGGTCTCAGACTTGAGTGCAGGGGATGGAGGGCCAGATGGTCCCGGGACAGGGTGGGCAGGAGCTGGGCTCCTCTTTAGGCCCTGGTGACAAACTGTATATACCCCCAGAGGAGAGAATGAGGCTTCTGTGCAGGTCCCTCAGGGACCCTCCTGCAGTGCTCAGCCTCTCACTCCCAGAACAGGGCCTGGGATAAAGAGATGACCCTGTGAGCAGCCTCTGCCACCCATGGTATTCCAGTCCCAGGGTTCATGAAAGTTCCTATGTAAGGACGGCCCTCCCTAGGAAAGGCAGCAAGTGGAGAGTGAGAACGCAGCGTATCTGCCTGACCCACTGCTTTTGAATATGGGCCCCTTCACCAGGTGGGGACCTGGTGAAGGCAGGGCTGGCCAGGTGGTGTTGGGGTACAAAGCCAAGGGATACATAAGGTACTTTCCTAGAGGAGCAGAGATGTTCTGCAAATTTTTGACATAGTATTTTATATTAAAACAATGATGGCATATGTTGTAATGAAATGCGAAAGGCTCCCAAGCTTGAGAGTAAAGCAGGAGATGCCTCAGAAAAGGGGGTTGTTTGCTTGCCCCTGTGGTTTTGAGCCATGTTTCTAGCCACCAGTTTCTCTACTACCCTGGGAGGCAGGTGGGCGGTGAGGGGAGCCCTTCCGCTGGGCTAAGTGCCTGCTCTCTGAGCCTCCCGACGCTTCCCTCTGGGGTGGGAGGGCAGAATCCACTACTCATATATAGTCGGAAACACTCCTGTTCCCGCCAGCTGGAAAGGCCTCCCGGCCTCTGGGACTTGTCTTGCAAAAGAAATGTGTGTAATAAATTCTCTTTAAGAGCAGGAAGTACTGTTATCCTTATGAAAGAGAGAAGAGATGATCAGAGTGTGTATGTGTGTGTGTGTGTATAAGTGTCTGACCAAATTAGCTCAGTGGTAGCTTGAATGGGACTGGGAAGCTATTTCCAGAGCTCTTCTCTGGTGTTTTATGCCTAATTTTAAGTGTTTAAGTGTGTTCTTGGCTGAGATACTCTTTATCAATTTCCAGCCCAAGGAAGAGATTTTATTTTTTTAAGAGAAGAAATAGCAGACGGATTTGCAGGCAGCATTGCATTGGTTAAAGGACAGTGCAGACCTCAGACAAGTGGTTTAACCTCTCTGAGTCTTGGTCTCCACATCTGTAAAGTGGGAATAATGCGAATTAGGTGAGATGGTACATGCGAAATGTTTAGCACAGCCCCTGACGTACTACAACAGGGCCAATTACTTTTCACTGTTAGCTGTCCTTTCTAATGAGATGAGGTGCTCAGAAAAATACTGTGATTTCAAATGAGGTATTTGGTAGTAATTTTACTTGGCTCTTTCAGGACAGTCAAACATCATTTGGTAGATTAGGTAGGGGAGGCCATGTCTAGCTTTACATTGGGCCGTCTGATGTGGATGGAGGGCAAGGAGAGGCAGTCCTGGCCAAAGCCATTTTCACTGGCTTTGAAAACCTAAATTTTGGGGGAAATGTTCTGCAAATTTGACATAGTATTTTATATTAAAACAATGATGGCATATGTTGTAATGAAATGCGAAAGGCTCCCAAGCTTGAGAGTAAAGCAGGAGATGCCTCAGAAAAGGGGGTTGTTTGCTTGCCCCTGTGGTTTTGAGCCATGTTTCTAGCCACCAGTTTCTCTACTACCCTGGGAGGCAGGTGGGCGGTGAGGGGAGCCCTTCCGCTGGGCTAAGTGCCTGCTCTCTGAGCCTCCCGACGCTTCCCTCTGGGGTGGGAGGGCAGAATCCACTACTCATATATAGTCGGAAACACTCCTGTTCCCGCCAGCTGGAAAGGCCTCCCGGCCTCTGGGACTTGTCTTGCAAAAGAAATGTGTGTAATAAATTCTCTTTAAGAGCAGGAAGTACTGTTATCCTTATGAAAGAGAGAAGAGATGATCAGAGTGTGTATGTGTGTGTGTGTGTATAAGTGTCTGACCAAATTAGCTCAGTGGTAGCTTGAATGGGACTGGGAAGCTATTTCCAGAGCTCTTCTCTGGTGTTTTATGCCTAATTTTAAGTGTTTAAGTGTGTTCTTGGCTGAGATACTCTTTATCAATTTCCAGCCCAAGGAAGAGATTTTATTTTTTTAAGAGAAGAAATAGCAGACGGATTTGCAGGCAGCATTGCATTGGTTAAAGGACAGTGCAGACCTCAGACAAGTGGTTTAACCTCTCTGAGTCTTGGTCTCCACATCTGTAAAGTGGGAATAATGCGAATTAGGTGAGATGGTACATGCGAAATGTTTAGCACAGCCCCTGACGTACTACAACAGGGCCAATTACTTTTCACTGTTAGCTGTCCTTTCTAATGAGATGAGGTGCTCAGAAAAATACTGTGATTTCAAATGAGGTATTTGGTAGTAATTTTACTTGGCTCTTTCAGGACAGTCAAACATCATTTGGTAGATTAGGTAGGGGAGGCCATGTCTAGCTTTACATTGGGCCGTCTGATGTGGATGGAGGGCAAGGAGAGGCAGTCCTGGCCAAAGCCATTTTCACTGGCTTTGGGACAGCGACCAACATCAGTTCCTGAGTTCTACCCGGAAGAATCTTTTTAGGCCAGCCCACTGCCTTCACTCTCCCTGCTAGGCAGGACAGGAAGCTTGAGAATTTAATGAAACTTTAGACAAATTCTGGGGTTCATTCATTCACTCACTCGTTTCACATGCCTTTCTTCATACCTGCTGTGTACAATGCATTGTGCCACAAACAGGCACGATGATAAAGATGGACACATGTAGTCTCTGCCTCACTAAGCTTGATCATTAGAGGAGATGGACATTAAGCAAATAATTACACAGATTATCATATTCTGTAATTATGATAAGTGCTGCAGCTTTTCCTTAAGTAACTGAACTTCCCCTTGGTGCCTCTTGGTCTGAAATATACTAATGTAGTACTTTGCCCTTGTGAAAAGGAAGCAGAAACCAACGTCCGAGGATGAAATGTTCAAATAATATTCATAAATCTTGTGATCATATACGGGAATGCTGAGCATAGCAGAGCGAAAGCTGCCTGTTGTCTTCATCTTCCTTTGCTTTTGGAGATCATGGCCGACTTCAGACCATGACATGCTTTCTGGCACCAGCCCGTTTGGGGTTCTTCCTGGGGAAATAGGCTTGGAAAGCAAGATAGACTTTTCAGTGCTTGTGGTCTCCATCTTGGGAAAAGGAACTGGAGGGCAAGCCCTGTGCAGTTTCCCCACGTCTGGACAGAGCAGGATCTCCAGCTCCTGTCAGAGCTGCATCAGCTCCTCTGACACTCACATTGGTTACTAGGCTAGAGTTCCAGCCCTTTCCACATTCTTCATACTGTTTGAAGAAGAAAAAACTCACATTGGTTCACTTAAAGACAATGGCGAATTAGGTGAGATGGTACATGCGAATGTTTAGCACAGCCCCTGACGTCTACAACAGGGCCAATTCCTTTTCACTGTTCGCTGTCCTTTCTAATGAGATGAGGTGCTCAGAAACATACTGTGATTTCAAATGAGGTATTTGGTAGTAATTTTACTTGGCTCTTTCAGGACAGTCAAACATCATTTGGTAGATTAGGTAGGGAGGCCATGTCTAGCTTTACATTGGGCCGTCTGATGTGGATGGAGGGCAAGGAGAGGCAGTCCTGGCCAAAGCCATTTTCACTGGCTTTGGGACAGCGACCAACATCAGTTCCTGAGTTCTACCCGGAAGAATCTTTTTAGGCCAGCCCACTGCCTTCACTCTCCCTGCTAGGCAGGACAGGAAGCTTGAGAATTTAATGAAACTTTAGACAAATTCTGGGGTTCATTCATTCACTCACTCGTTTCACATGCCTTTCTTCATACCTGCTGTGTACAATGCATTGTGCCACAAACAGGCACGATGATAAAGATGGACACATGTAGTCTCTGCCTCACTAAGCTTGATCATTAGAGGAGATGGACATTAAGCAAATAATTACACAGATTATCATATTCTGTAATTATGATAAGTGCTGCAGCTTTTCCTTAAGTAACTGAACTTCCCCTTGGTGCCTCTTGGTCTGAAATATACTAATGTAGTACTTTGCCCTTGTGAAAAGGAAGCAGAAACCAACGTCCGAGGATGAAATGTTCAAATAATATTCATAAATCTTGTGATCATATACGGGAATGCTGAGCATAGCAGAGCGAAAGCTGCCTGTTGTCTTCATCTTCCTTTGCTTTTGGAGATCATGGCCGACTTCAGACCATGACATGCTTTCTGGCACCAGCCCGTTTGGGGTTCTTCCTGGGGAAATAGGCTTGGAAAGCAAGATAGACTTTTCAGTGCTTGTGGTCTCCATCTTGGGAAAAGGAACTGGAGGGCAAGCCCTGTGCAGTTTCCCCACGTCTGGACAGAGCAGGATCTCCAGCTCCTGTCAGAGCTGCATCAGCTCCTCTGACACTCACATTGGTTACTAGGCTAGAGTTCCAGCCCTTTCCACATTCTTCATACTGTTTGAAGAAGCTACAATTAACATCTCCCAAGCAGCTCAGCAGAACTTGGTTGCTAGGCAGCAGACCTTTAAAGACAATTTGTCCATTTCTGCCAAAAGAGAAAAATAGTAAACATTCACATTCTTAGAAAATTGCTTGTTTTCCAGCTTCCATCTTCCTTGCCACGGCAAGGCCTCCAGTTCATCAGTGTCCATTTTATTCTTTACTTAGTTTTCGTAAATAATTCAGAGGCATTTTAGGAGAATAATTGACCCTTGTTTTCAAGCCTTACCTTTGGCGGTTCAAAACAAAAAGATGTTTGGGTTGCCCTGTTTGTGAGTAGGTTTTATATGGATATTCAGGGGTTCTTTTGGAAGGGACAGAGTACCCAGCTGTAGCCTTGGGCAGCTACCCAGAAAGGTGGTGGCAGATCCATGGGAAGCTCTTCAGTCATTCAGCCTTAGTTAGCACCTAGCATGTGTCAGGCCCTGCGTGCGCGGCTGCAGCCTGTAGCCTGGCCAAACCTCACTGAGCTTACCTTCAAGTGGGGAAGACCTGGCAGGAAACCAGGAGACTCCAGTAGAGGGGGCTCTGGTTGTTCAAGGGAAGCCCAGAACCCAGCCCTGGCCTCGGAGGCTGCCCAGAGCAGCTGTGGGCTGGAGTGACACCTAAGGGAGAAACAGGCCGCCCTTACTTTGGCAGGGAGAGGTATCCCTGC
Organism: Tragulus kanchil; assembly: GCA_022376925.1. Classification (NCBI taxonomy): domain Eukaryota; kingdom Metazoa; phylum Chordata; class Mammalia; order Artiodactyla; family Tragulidae; genus Tragulus; species Tragulus kanchil. Next base: position 44,609,257 of record JAIOJX010000029.1, on the reverse strand, counting down.
AGGGTCCTCACATGTGCCAAGTGTGAGACGTGCTCAGGAGAGGACTGCTAATCCCTCTGTGTGGCCACAGGGCCTGGTAGACGCTGAAGCTCGTTCCAAGGGCGTGAGAAGAGGGTGGAAAGCCACTGGAGCACTTGGAACTTGCAGAGGTCACCTCCTGATTTGCATGTTCCAGCTCTTGGGGAAACCACTAGATTTGGCTTTGAGGTAACTCAGGGGCATGGGCAGTGAGCAGGTGGCCAAGAGGGGCGGGGTTGTGGCAGAGTGCTGGATGGCTCGAGTGTTGTCTGTCTGGGTTCCTGTGCCATGTCCAACATGTAGGACCTGTGTAGGCTGTTAAACTAACCCAAGTCCCAGGTTTCTCAACAAATAGAGATGATGGTAGCATCCTCCTCACAGAGTTGGTTTAGGGACTAATAATTAAAGAGTTGTGTCCAACTCTTGGTGACCCATGCACAAGCCATGGGATTCTTCAGGCAAGAATACTGGAGCGAGTAGCCTATCCCTTCTCCAGAGGATCTTCCTGACCCAAGAATTGAATCAGGGTTTCCTGCATTGCAGGCAGATTCTTTATCAGCTGAGCTATCAGGGAAGCCTTAATAAAATTAATTCAAAAACAGCCATTGGTCTGATGCTGGGTGCAAGGTGCTCTTTGAAGTGTTGACTGATACCAGTAAGATAACGTTGCCTTGCCTGTGCTTCCATCGGTCTCCTGCCCAAGAGGCAGGCATTCAGGCATCCGGTCACACCGGATGAAACTTTTGGCTCTCTTGGGACCAGACTCTTCCTTTCTCTCTTTCTCTCCTGAGTCTCTCTGACTGGGTTGAGCGCGGGATCCTTTCCTGCTCTTGAGTTCTCAGTGCCAAGCCTGTTTCTAGGACAGGGACACCTCTCCCCAGTGGTGTGGCTTGGCGCTCTGTGCCTACAGAACAAGGCTGCCGCTTACTCCATTCAGTCCACGTACCTGGGTTATTCCAGCTCTGCGTATATCCGTGAGGTGTCTCGTGTCAAAAATCACGGCCAAGGAGCCAGCTGGGGTCATCAGACTTACCAGGTAGCTCCCCAGAGGGGCCCTTTTATTCATTCATTCGTTTAATCATCCACTCAGTCACCATTTATTGAGTGCCTGCTATGTGCCAGTCCCCCTGCCAAGCATTGAGACTGTTGTAGGGAACAGGACAGGTGTGGCAGGAGAGAGGATGACAAGAAACAAGCAACATGCTTACCACCAGTTGATTTTTAGGAGTGTACGTGCTGGGAAGTAAGACGGGACAATGGGCTAGAAAATGGCTGTGCCAGAGGGTTGGCTACCCTGAGTTGGGGTGTTCAGAGTGATCTCTCAGAGGTGGCATTTAAACTATAGCCCAGGATCTGGGAACAACAAGAAGTTTCAGACTCACCTATGCCTCTTTGGAGGGGCACACAGTGATACTGGGCTCTTGAAGGCTTGATTTCTGGGACACAATGGCAGGCCTTCCCTGGAGGCAGTTGCTCATATGGTAGCATCCTCCTCACAGAGTTGGTTTAGGGACTAATAATTAAAGAGTTGTGTCCAACTCTTGGTGACCCATGCACAAGCCATGGGATTCTTCAGGCAAGAATACTGGAGCGAGTAGCCTATCCCTTCTCCAGAGGATCTTCCTGACCCAAGAATTGAATCAGGGTTTCCTGCATTGCAGGCAGATTCTTTATCAGCTGAGCTATCAGGGAAGCCTTAATAAAATTAATTCAAAAACAGCCATTGGTCTGATGCTGGGTGCAAGGTGCTCTTTGAAGTGTTGACTGATACCAGTAAGATAACGTTGCCTTGCCTGTGCTTCCATCGGTCTCCTGCCCAAGAGGCAGGCATTCAGGCATCCGGTCACACCGGATGAAACTTTTGGCTCTCTTGGGACCAGACTCTTCCTTTCTCTCTTTCTCTCCTGAGTCTCTCTGACTGGGTTGAGCGCGGGATCCTTTCCTGCTCTTGAGTTCTCAGTGCCAAGCCTGTTTCTAGGACAGGGACACCTCTCCCCAGTGGTGTGGCTTGGCGCTCTGTGCCTACAGAACAAGGCTGCCGCTTACTCCATTCAGTCCACGACCTGGGTTATTCCAGCTCTGCGTATATCCGTGAGGTGTCTCGTGTCAAAAATCACGGCCAAGGAGCCAGCTGGGGTCATCAGACTTACCAGGTAGCTCCCCAGAGGGGCCCTTTTATTCATTCATTCGTTTAATCATCCACTCAGTCACCATTTATTGAGTGCCTGCTATGTGCCAGTCCCCCTGCCAAGCATTGAGACTGTTGTAGGGAACAGGACAGGTGTGGCAGGAGAGAGGATGACAAGAAACAAGCAACATGCTTACCACCAGTTGATTTTTAGGAGTGTACGTGCTGGGAAGTAAGACGGGACAATGGGCTAGAAAATGGCTGTGCCAGAGGGTTGGCTACCCTGAGTTGGGGTGTTCAGAGTGATCTCTCAGAGGTGGCATTTAAACTATAGCCCAGGATCTGGGAACAACAAGAAGTTTCAGACTCACCTATGCCTCTTTGGAGGGGCACACAGTGATACTGGGCTCTTGAAGGCTTGATTTCTGGGACACAATGGCAGGCCTTCCCTGGAGGGCAGTTGCTCATAGTGTCAGAGCAGTGGGGCGTTAGATGTCATACCACGTGGCTTGCCAGGGTTGGGAGAACTTTGAGACTGTCACCAGTCCACTGTGGGTTCAGTTTACCCCCAGCCAGGTCCTGAACTGGGCCCCAGTGGGGAATAGCCTGGCCCCGGCCGGCAGAGGGGTTGGTGCTGAAGGACACCACAGAAGCGGCCAGTACCTGAGTCTGTCTTCCTGTATCAGTCATCTTGCTACTTGCTAATAAGATATGCAAATTATCAGGATTGTGGAGTCTTTGCCACATTTCATCTTCTTTGTAATTAGCATTTAATTGTAATCTCATTTTAATTTTTTCGCACTAGCACCCTAATTAAATGTTAGGGTGTTAGTCTTAACAATTAAATTATATTGGCAAATACAGTCTTCAAGAAACTTGACCTTTTGTGAGCAGGGGCCCTCTCTAGTTAGATGTGGACGTTAATTAGATTTCTGCAAGACACTGCCTTGAGCCCCGTTGGTGCCCCTATTTTGGTTGTTTCCTTGTGGTTACAGCCCTAGATGCAAGTGTGGCACACAGCCAGCAGGTGGGGCCTCCTGCAGGCAGAGTTTACCGCTGAATGGCTACCATCCCTGGAAGGCTGGTGGATGCTCAGTCTTGCAGGGAGAGGAGTGGGCCTGGAGTTGGATCTGAGGCCTGGAGGACTCCTTGAAGTGGTTTCTCTTCTCTCTGTGGTATGAACCCTCCTTTACCTTGTGGTTCTCGTGTGATATTCACTGGGAAAGTTGGAACCAGAACAAGACACATAGCGTCTGGTGTTGCCAACTGAGTCCTACGGCAGCCCTTTGTGGGGGCCTCCCCGCGGAGCCACCGGAGCAGGGGAGGTACTGCCAGTTCCCCGGGAGCTGGGCTTGAAGGTTGCTCTGGGGTGGGAGCAATAGACAGAACGTTGGGAAGAGCAGTTTTCCCCTCAATGAACAGGTGCTCACACGAAAACCAAAGCTGGAGGGTGGCCCGGCCATGAGTTTGGAAGGGCTTGATTGAGAAGGAATTCAGTCTGTTCCTCCTTCCCTATCACAGAGGATCATCCCATGGCACACCCCTTGAGCAGGGCATGTGGTGCCCTTGTTCTTGAGGGATCATGGAGACCCTGACCCATGGAAGACTGTTCTCCAGGTGTCCCAAACCCTGGCCTCTCCCTCAGCTGTTTGCCTGAGGCCCTGGCATGTAGCTGCCTGGATTCTGTTACACGTGCGACTGCGATTACAACAACAAACATAATTTTGAATCTTGAACAGAAATTCCCTAAACAGACACGTCATGGCAGTATTGCATTCGCACAAACCTTTCTGCCATTTGATTTTTTTTCTCAGTATTTTTGTCTTTCTCACAAATCTTTCCTCTAAGATCTACTCCTATCCGTCACTTGGGCTCTGTCTTCAAGCAGATCAGAGCACGTAAATTCAATTTAGCATTTACTGGAGATCTTCTGTGTGCAAAGCACCATGCTGGGTTTGGAGAAGATGCAGTATTGTACTTAACTGCTTTTTGTATGGTCTTCTCATTGTAGAGTGAGTGGACTTTCTGCATTTGCCTTTTCCTGTCCTGGCCCGTGAAGCAGGTCACCTGGAGGCAGTCAGAAACCATTCTCTCTCCCCCTTGTCCCTGCACAGGTTTTCCGGACAGACTTGATCACAGCCATGAAGATCCCAGACTCATACCAGCTCAGCCCGGATGACTACTACATCTTGGCAGACCCGTGGCGACAAGAATGGGAGAAAGGTGTGCAGGTGCCTGCCGGGGCAGAGGCCATTCCAGAGCCCGTGGTGAGGTGAGCTGGGCAGCCCAGGCCAGGGGGGCATAAGCAGGGGAGGAGGGGGAGGCTAGGACCAGTTGAGGGATGCCTTTCTAGTCTGTCTCTGTTCGTAGCTGCTTTTGTTCTAAATAACATTGCAGTATTCCAGAAATACTGCAGTTAGGGACCCTGAACCTGGGTTCAGATTGCCACGCATGTTCAGTGGGACCTCGGGCCGGAAGTGTGATCTCCCTGGGCTCAGTTTCCTCATCTGTAAGATGGGAGCAATGTAACAATAGCAGCTGCCCCGTGCAGCGGTCGAGGTGACGTAGAGAAATGATGCATGGACACGGGACCTGGCCCACACGAGCAGGCTGTGGCTTAGCTTGATGTCAAACCAAACTGGGTCCCCACAGAAGATCTTAGTGAGGAAATCTCCAGACGTCTAACTAGTCCTTAAGACGGGGATACGCCGTGTGCTTGGCTTCGTAAACCTTTTTAAGGAGTTCTTAGCAGGAGGGAATCCCGTACCTGTCACACACGTCACATGTTCAGAGAGCACTGGCTGTGACCACACTCTGAGGAGGGCCCCCGCCTCCTTGCATCGGGGTTGGATCAGGACTGAGTCCTCTCTGGGCTCGGGAGCCCTGTAGACTTGAAGGTCAGAGACTCCTGGTGCTCTTGTCAGGAGGTAGCCTTGGGGGCCTTGCCTCCAGTGGCGGAATTCAACCAGGTGCTTCTTTCTGCACCCTGGGAAACTCTCCAAGTCGTGCCTTGGGCCCTAGGGACATGCTGTCCTAACCCCTCTGCTCACCAGCCTGCCTGTGTCATTGGCAGCCCATTGCCACCCAGCCTTGGCAGTCCCAGGATTCTCGCTTGGGCCCATTTTGCCCAGGCCTGAGGCAAAGATCTCACTTGTCATCTCCCTTATCATTGGCACTGATGCTTCCTGGCAGCCACGCCTGTGACTGGCTCACAGACACCCAGTGCTACTGGTGCCAGGCCTGTGCAGGGTGTGGGATTACAGAGGCAAGGCAGGCTCCAAACCCCACCCAGTGCCCAGGGAGGATTGGGTGTTAAGAAGCCCTCATCCTTCTCTCCCAAGGGCCCCTGTCTTTCCGGGTTGAGGGATGCCCAGGCCAGGGGCATAAGCAGGGAGGAGGGAGGCTAGGACCAGTTGAGGGATGCCTTTCTAGTCTGTCTCTGTTCGTAGCTGCTTTTGTTCTAAATAACATTGCAGTATTCCAGAAATACTGCAGTTAGGGACCCTGAACCTGGGTTCAGATTGCCACGCATGTTCAGTGGGACCTCGGGCCGGAAGTGTGATCTCCCTGGGCTCAGTTTCCTCATCTGTAAGATGGGAGCAATGTAACAATAGCAGCTGCCCCGTGCAGCGGTCGAGGTGACGTAGAGAAATGATGCATGGACACGGGACCTGGCCCACACGAGCAGGCTGTGGCTTAGCTTGATGTCAAACCAAACTGGGTCCCCACAGAAGATCTTAGTGAGGAAATCTCCAGACGTCTAACTAGTCCTTAAGACGGGGATACGCCGTGTGCTTGGCTTCGTAAACCTTTTTAAGGAGTTCTTAGCAGGAGGGAATCCCGTACCTGTCACACACGTCACATGTTCAGAGAGCACTGGCTGTGACCACACTCTGAGGAGGGCCCCTGCCTCCTTGCATCGGGGTTGGATCAGGACTGAGTCCTCTCTGGGCTCGGGAGCCCTGTAGACTTGAAGGTCAGAGACTCCTGGTGCTCTTGTCAGGAGGTAGCCTTGGGGGCCTTGCCTCCAGTGGCGGAATTCAACCAGGTGCTTCTTTCTGCACCCTGGGAAACTCTCCAAGTCGTGCCTTGGGCCCTAGGGACATGCTGTCCTAACCCCCCTCTGCTCACCAGCCTGCCTGTGTCATTGGCAGCCCATTGCCACCCAGCCTTGGCAGTCCCAGGATTCTCGCTTGGGCCCATTTTGCCCAGGCCTGAGGCAAAGATCTCACTTGTCATCTCCCTTATCATTGGCACTGATGCTTCCTGGCAGCCACGCCTGTGACTGGCTCACAGACACCCAGTGCTACTGGTGCCAGGCCTGTGCAGGGTGTGGGATTACAGAGGCAAGGCAGGCTCCAAACCCCACCCAGTGCCCAGGGAGGATTGGGTGTTAAGAAGCCCTCATCCTTCTCTCCCAAGGGCCCCTGTCTTTGGCCCTCTGAGAATCAGGGACGCTCCAGGCCTCTCTGGACGAGCGTTATGCTGCACACCCTCTGCCCAGGGCCAAAAACATGGGGCAAGCTCCTGGCCAGCTTCACAGTCTCAAAAACTGTAACTGACCTCTTTGGACCCGTTTCCTTCTCCAGGAAATGGGTCTAATGACAGTACATGCCTGATGGTGTGGTGGGGAGGCTTCGTTGAGAATTCACATGCCGAGGGTCCAGGGTAACGAGGCAGAGGGGTGGGCCCCCCACTGGGCAGAGGGCTGTTGAGTCCAGCAGCCTGTCCTCTGTCCTTGATGTCAGTGTCAGGTGGTTCCAGAAACATCTGCCGGCCCAGGTAGTTAGTTGCAGATACCTCCACAGCAGTAGCTTGGCTTCAGTCAGTGTCTTATCTGTTGACATCAGGATGGAGCATGTGTTCTGATGGCTCCAGCCCTACTAGGGATGTGGCCCGCACACACGCAGCTGTTCTCGGTGACAGGAGCCAGGCCCTCCCGGCCTGTCTGTGTCTTCGGAGAGGGTAAGACTGGAGAGGGAGCAGTGCTCCCATGAAGACATCTCTTTCCCTGTCTCCCTCCGGCCTTCCCCTCCTCCTCCCTGGTGCCTTCCCCTGCACAGCGCTCACCTGGAAGCCAGCACAGCACTCGCCGTGATTAGAATTGTCACAGGAGCTCTTTCCTGAGAACTTGCTCTGCCGAGCCTTAACGCTCACCTTCTCATCTCATTATCATATTGGCCCTCTAAAAGCCACACTGCTGTCCCCATATTACAGATGAGGAAGTCGGGAAATTCAGGGGAATTCCCTGCGTGACCACCAGGGCCTTGTGGGCTGGGCCAGGAAGTCACAGGCCCCGGTGGCCCCTGTGTGGCCCAGAGGCAGTCTCCTGTCCCAGTCACCCTGGCTCGCTGACGGCCCTCCCCTGCTGCCTCCCTGGTCTCCCCCCTCATCCCTTTCTCCTTGCCCTGTCCTCCCTGACCCTCGAGCAGCTCTGCCCACCTCGTGGTCTGAAACTTCTCCGGATAATGAGAACCTGTCACTCTCAGGTCGTGAACTGAGGGAGGGCCTGCACTGCTTCCTCAGGGTGGCCAAAAGACGCAACTCAGGACAAAACCAGCCTCTGGTTTCTGTCTGGTCTTCTGGAGCGAGAGCCCTCCCCATCTCCACATCCCAGCCCAGCCACCCACATCCTCCCTGCTGACCTTGGTCCTCCTGGCCACAGCCGAGACAGAGGCCTTGGCTGAGGGTGACGTCAGCCCACCTTGATAGGAGAGCTTTCTCCATTGCTGGAGTCAGAAGAGGCCAGACAGTTGAAGCTGAGCCCCGAAAGAAGCACAGGAAATGTCTTTTCTGTTGTGAGCCCGTTAACCCCAGCTTCCCGGAGAAGGGAATGTGATCTTGGCCCCAGGAGGTCTGGCCAGGTGGCAGCTGACTGAGTGCACAGTGCGGGTGGTTATGCAAGGAGGTGGTGGCTCTCAGGCTATTCCAGACCCCAGCTGAGCACATGCTAGGGGCACAGACAAAGCAGGGTGGTGGCAAAATTAAAATGTTTTTTAAAAGAATGTCTTCATTTAAATGAGAGCCTCACGAGGAAAGACAGACTTTGTAGGACTAAGAGTACTAGTACTGCTTCTGTTTGGCCTTGGGGGTGGGTATCGTGTTGTTATTGTTGCCTAGAACCTTCCTTAATCTGGGCATCTTGTGTAGGAGAAGGCGGCTCTATGCCCCTCCCTTTCTCCTTGCCTCCCTCCATCTCCCCTGTGCCTCCCTCCTGCCTGGAGGCCATTCTTCCCCAGCCCACCACCCCCGTCTCCTTCATCCTTCCTGCCCCCCTTGCCAACACCCAGGACGCTTCCTAGAGCCCCGAGGCCCCCCACAGCTGTGCCATGTCCCTGTGCACCCAGGGCCCTGCCTTCCCCTCCCCAGTCTGCGCTGAGTCACAGCCCCTGGCAGCCCTGCCTTCGACCCCAGGAGGCCTCTTGGGCAAGTAAGGGGCCTCAGCCCTGGCAGGGCTGGCCAGATGGAGGCCAGGCTCCACAGCAATAACCATGGCAACTGGTAGGGGGTGGGAGGAGCTGCCATTCTGAACTGGCTTCAGAAACTGAGGGGCAGCACACTGCTGAGCCAAGAGAGGAAGCCGTGCCCTCCCAAGGCAGAGGACCCTCATATTCCATTTCAGAAGGAGCAAAGTGATATCCAGAGGTCTTAAAATATACATTCACATGAATAGGGTGCTTACTACATGCCAGGCACAGTTTTCAGAGCTTCGCCTGTCTTCATCCATTTGATCCTCATGCCAGCTCTAGAAGCCAGGTGCCGTTATCATCTGCCCATTTTCTGGGGCACAGAGCTAAGTGGCTCACTCAGAGTCACACATGAAGTGGCAGAGCTGGGCTTGGAGGCCTTGCCCTGCAGCCAGGGCCCTTCCAAGGTGCCTCCGAGACAGAGCCATGGCCTGAGAGGATCAGCCTGGAGTGTGACCCTGAGACTGTGGCAGGTGCGTCCTCTTCACCCCAGAGGAGCCCTGGCCTCCGTTCCCCTGAGGCTGCAGGTGGAGGAGGGGCTAGGGCTTGTGAGGGCCTCTCCCTCGCTTTGAGGGGATATGCTCAAGAACTTTGAGGTAACTGGCCCTATCCAACTTGTCCCAAAGTGTCTTGCACTGGGCATTGCCCAGGACAGCCCTGGGAATCTCTCCTACAGTCTCTCCATGGTGGGCAGGTAGGAAGAGGGACTGGAAGGAAGCAGGCCCTGCTTGGCATCCAGGTCTCATGCCTCATTTTCCCACTAGCCCCTCAGCCAGGCTGGTCCGCCCTCAGACCCAGCAGGAGTGGCCGCAGGCTGAAGGCACCCTCCCCTTACACCTTCTCTTGAATTCCTAGGATTCTTCCGCCGTTGGAAGGCCCCCCTACCCAGGTGTCCCCCAGTGGCTCTGAACTTGGTGAGGGCTCCCAGCCTGATTGGCAAGGGGGCAGCCGCTATGACCTGGACGAGATTGACGCCTACTGGCTGGAACTCATCAACTCGGAGCTCAAGGAGATGGGTAGGTGACCTGCCAGGTGAGAGTGGGGTGGGAGCAAGCCAGGCAGAGTTTTTTTCTGAGCCCCCACATCCTCACTCTCAGAAGGGCAGGGGCTGCCACTGGGCTGTGACACTGCACAGGTCCAGGGGATGCCCCTGCTATGTTACTTGTTATTGGGCTTCAATTTCTGTAGCTTCCAGATGGAGGCAGGAAGAGCAGGCCATTTACAGGGTTTGGAGAGTGTTATACGACAGTGGGCACCCGCACACAGAGTAAGCGTGACTGTTACATGAAGAGTGAGGGAGCACTTAGAAGTCTAGGATGACAGGCGGGGCTGGGTCAGCTGGTCGGGGCCTTTTGCCTGAGGCCCAGCATGTCCCAGGAAGGGTCAGCTCTGCCAGATTCAGCCACTTTCTCAGGTCCCCCCCCACACACAGCTCTGACGGTGGGTTCCCCATGACGGCAGCTGTATCCCAGAGACCCCCCACCCCGCCATCGCATCTGTGTGTACACAAGTGTGTTTGTGGTCACAAGCAGGGTCTGAAGTCACAAGGCTACGCCAGGACCCAGGGGCCTCTGTGTGGTCCAGCCCAATCGGTTTCCAGACAGCAGAACTCGGACTGGAGACAGTCAACGCTGTGTGGGTGGAAGCCCTCCTGTGCCCCCGCCCCGAGAGGCTGGGCTCCTGACACCCCGCCCTGCTTTCCTCACAGAGAGGCCAGAGCTGGACGAGCTGACGCTCGAGCGTGTGCTGGAGGAGCTGGAGACCCTGTGCCACCAGAACATGGCACGGGCCATCGAGACGCAGGAGGGGCTGGGCATCGAGTACGACGAGGATGTCGTCTGTGATGTGTGTCGCTCTCCCGAGGGCGAGGACGGCAACGAGATGGTCTTCTGCGACAAATGCAATGTCTGCGTGCACCAGGTGGGCGGCCACCATGGCCATGGCTGCGCTGTGCGGGCCATGGCTGTGAGGTCCCTGCCTGGCCCTCCCCCTGGCTGTGAGGAATAGGTCTGCGTGCACCCGGTGGGCAGCCCCCAGGACCATGGCTGTGCTGTGCGGACAGGCCCCTGCCTGGCTGCTCACCCTGGCTGTGGGGATGTAGCAGCCTGTGGGCACAGGCTCCTAATGAGGACAGGGGGGAGCAAGGAAGGGTGTGCATCCCTGTGGTGTCAGGGACTCCCAGGGCCTCTGGGCTCAGCCCCTTCAGCCAGATTGGGATGGTCTTCCTGTCCTTTCCCACCAGCCTCCCTCAGACTCTCCCCACGAACCACCCTGTCCCCTCCTCCTCTGCTCCTCACCATCCTCAACTTACAACGAGGCAGCACAGTATAGTTCTTGACGGCACGGCCTGGAGCCAGGCCACTGGTTTCAAATCACAGCTCTGCTCTTTGCAAGCACTATGATTTGGGATCAGTTTCTTTCTTTTTTTTTTTTTTGAAGATTTATTTTATTTATTTATTTTGGGGGTTGGGGTGGGGAGGGAGGGAAGCAGGCGGGCTACTTCTATTGGTCTTTCATTTGTGTATTTTCATCCATCTTTGTTCCTTGGCCCGTGTGGGCCTCCCATCGCGGTGGCCTCTGTTGTCGCAGAGCGCCGGCTCTGGGCGCACGTGTGCCAGGGCTCCAACTCAGTAATTGGACACATGGGTCCAGCCACTCTGCGGCACGTGGGATCTTCCCAGGCCAGGGATCGAACCGGCGCCCCTTGCGCTGCAAGGCGGTGTCCTTACCCACTGGACCGCCAGGGGAAGCCCTGGGATCAGTTTCTTAACCTCTCTGAGCCTCTATTTCCTCAAAGATAAATAAAAGTAAGTTGGTGTGAGGATTAAGTTCCTTACTCTGAATCTTTTGCTTAGAACCGTATAGTAAGGGCTGTTTATGTTTGTTAACGTTACTGGTGTTATGAACCAGGTGCGGCCTGACGAGGCTCCCCTCTTGACATTGAGCCCCAAGGATGTAGGTCTGGGGCATCTCTGGGCCTGGTTTGTGGAAGATGTAGAAGACCCAACTGGAGCGCAGTAGACCCACGCTGGCCCTCACTTTGAGGCCTCTCACCCACTTGTGCTGGAATAGCACCCAGGAAGCTCAGAGGGGCTTCGCCTGCCTGGCAGGTGGCCAGGCGGTACGCCACTTGCCTCGTTTATCCACATCCCTTACACCCAACATTTCTTAGGTCCTTAAGCCCTAGGAATGACCCGAAGGATCCCCAGTCACAGATCCCCGTGAGAAAAGATGAGCGCCCTGGGTAGCATACATACTCACATTTGTATTCAGTTTAAGAGAGTTGATGGATGCCCCTGACATCCATCACAATTAGGAACCTCTGCTGAAGTGACTGTCCTCCCGGCCGAGGCAGCGCTGAGGCCTTTCACAGAGGCCTGTGAAACAGTGAAATAGCAGTGCGCTGTGCCTGCCCAGAACTTCCCTGGAGCCACTGTGCTGTAGTCCCTCAGGAGGCCTCTTTGGTGGGGCTGGGGGTCAGTCACTCTGTAGACCCCCGCTTGGGGTGGGAGTAGGACTGTTTGCCACCGAATGCTGACCAGACGCACATGGGCCAATGCCGCTGACCTGTGTCCACCCTGCTCTCCCTGCAGGCATGCTACGGGATCCTCAAAGTGCCCACGGGCAGCTGGCTGTGCCGGACGTGTGCCCTGGGTGTCCAGCCGAAGTGCCTGCTCTGCCCAAAGCGAGGAGGAGCCTTGAAGCCCACTAGAAGTGGGACCAAGTGGGTGCACGTCAGCTGTGCCCTGTGGATTCCTGAGGTGGGCAGAGGGTTAGCAGTGGGGAAGTGGGTCTGAACAGAGCTCAGAACCCAGATGGCAGAGCACTGGGAAAAGAAGGTGATGAGCCAGAGAAATGGCAGATCTCAGATGTCCCGCTTGGGAAGCCCAACTCAGGCAGCAGCCAGCGGGGAACTTTATCCTGGGACGTATGCAGAACTCGGTGGTGGTCTTCATGGGAAAATGGGATTAGGAGCCACCAGGGACCCAAATGCTAAGTGCGAGAGCTGGACAGAAGCCAGGCAGCTGACTCTGGGGGAAAGCAGGTTGTGGGTCTGCCCAAATCTAGGCAGTGGTCCCAAGCCAAGTCAAGCACTTGTTTAAAAAGAAGCCAAGTGACTTAAAAGGGAATCAAGCGGGAAGCCTGGTTAAACTGGGTAGTAGGACTGTGGCGGGGATGGGAGGAAGGGACCATGGGCGATGGGCTGGGCCCACAGGGAGTTAGCAGAGGCCTTGGGCTTCCGTCTTACTTGACGTGTGAAACGCTGACATTGGCTGACGTTTCAGCCCTTCCCCTGCTGTGTGCCCTGACCCAGAATAAGGCCCCACTCCAGTGCTGCCTGTGCCCAGAAGCAAGCCAGGTGGCCCTGTCAGCAGGTGGCCCCTCCCCTTCCTGGGCTTGCAGTCTGAAAGGCCTGTGGGGCTCCACCTCGCAGGTTTCTGTGATCTCAGTGACTGTGTCAGCAGCAGTCCCTTGCTCCCTCATCGGCATCTGGAGGACCGGGACGACCTCTGAGTGTCCCCTGCCGGCACAGCAGAGACATAGGGAACCGGCAGGGACCTTCTCTGGGCAGTCTGGTTCGGGATCTCTGGGCAGGGGCCCCTTTTCTATCCTCAGATCGTGGGCTTTGCCTCTGGGGCAGAGGGGTGGCCTCTGCCTAGGAGATGGGTGTGGTCATAGGCCTGTGCCCTAGGAAGGGCTGAACAAAAGCACGTTCCCCTTTGGCCAGGAGGGCCCTGGAAGTCCTCAAGAAGAGATCCTGCTGTGGGACCTTTAGTTGTCACCAGACACATGAGTAAGATGAGTCCCAGTTCTGATAACTCTGAAGATGCTGTTCACAAAAGCTCGAGGGACATAAGAGAGGGAACCTCGCACGTGCTCATCGGCACGTGGGAGCACCTCTGTCATGAGACTCCGGCACAGGCCCTCGTCTGCTCAGTCGGCTCCATACACTGAGGTGTGCTCTCCCGGTCACAGGTCAAGCCTAGCCACCGGAGAGCACGCGCGCACACTCAGTGGTCAGCGTGGGAAGTCAGATAGGACTTGGGACCCTCCCACGGCCCTGTCTGCCCACCGCCTGGTTTCAGCAGACAGCCCCCTATCTGGGTGATCCCTGGAGGCAGGCTGCAGAGTGAGAGGCCTGACGCAGCTCCCTGTGTCCCGCCCAGGTCAGCATCGGGTGCCCCGAGAAGATGGAGCCCATCACCAAGATCTCGCATATCCCAGCCAGCCGCTGGGCTCTGTCCTGCAGCCTCTGCAAGGAATGCACGGGCACCTGCATCCAGGTACACGGCCCCTTCACCCCGCTGCTGTCCAGGAGCCCATGCAGGAGCCAGCTACGTGGAGGGGCGTGTCTGGGACACCCCGTGTAACAGGCCACTGCCATCCCCCTCCACCTGCCCCTCGGTTCTGTGGACAGCTACTCATGGGACTGGGACAGGGACCAGAGTCAGCTCCCACCTGCTGGGCATTCTTCTATTCGCAGTATCATGAGGTGTGGCATGATAGATATAGTGCTGGGGGACTGTGTCAGCAGCAGTCCCTTGCTCCCTCATCGGCATCTGGAGGACCGGGACGACCTCTGAGTGTCCCCTGCCGGCACAGCAGAGACATAGGGAACCGGCAGGGACCTTCTCTGGGCAGTCTGGTTCGGGATCTCTGGGCAGGGGCCCCTTTTCTATCCTCAGATCGTGGGCTTTGCCTCTGGGGCAGAGGGGTGGCCTCTGCCTAGGAGATGGGTGTGGTCATAGGCCTGTGCCCTAGGAAGGGCTGAACAAAAGCACGTTCCCCTTTGGCCAGGAGGGCCCTGGAAGTCCTCAAGAAGAGATCCTGCTGTGGGACCTTTAGTTGTCACCAGACACATGAGTAAGATGAGTCCCAGTTCTGATAACTCTGAAGATGCTGTTCACAAAAGCTCGAGGGACATAAGAGAGGGAACCTCGCACGTGCTCATCGGCACGTGGGAGCACCTCTGTCATGAGACTCCGGCACAGGCCCTCGTCTGCTCAGTCGGCTCCATACACTGAGGTGTGCTCTCCCGGTCACAGGTCAAGCCTAGCCACCGGAGAGCACGCGCGCACACTCAGTGGTCAGCGTGGGAAGTCAGATAGGACTTGGGACCCTCCCACGGCCCTGTCTGCCCACCGCCTGGTTTCAGCAGACAGCCCCCTATCTGGGTGATCCCTGGAGGCAGGCTGCAGAGTGAGAGGCCTGACGCAGCTCCCTGTGTCCCGCCCAGGTCAGCATCGGGTGCCCCGAGAAGATGGAGCCCATCACCAAGATCTCGCATATCCCAGCCAGCCGCTGGGCTCTGTCCTGCAGCCTCTGCAAGGAATGCACGGGCACCTGCATCCAGGTACACGGCCCCTTCACCCCGCTGCTGTCCAGGAGCCCATGCAGGAGCCAGCTACGTGGAGGGGCGTGTCTGGGACACCCCGTGTAACAGGCCACTGCCATCCCCCTCCACCTGCCCCTCGGTTCTGTGGACAGCTACTCATGGGACTGGGACAGGGACCAGAGTCAGCTCCCCACCTGCTGGGCATTCTTCTATTCGCAGTATCATGAGGTGTGGCATGATAGATATAGTGCTGAGGACTCTGGGTTTCCCAAGAGCAAGTGTCTTTGGGCTTAATAAAGACATTGACCTCACTTCCAGTGTCAGACTGGACATTTGAGAGGGATAGAAATTAAACCTTTCTTCCAGCTAAGCTGAGAATTTGCGTACTTCTAGCAAGTTCTCCTGTGACATGGATGCTCCTGGTCTGTAGGCTTCGGAGGTGGGAGGGTCATTCTTTCTCTCCCTTGTCTCTCCAGGAGCAGTGGTCACTGAAAATACTGGATGTGCCTCCACCCATTTGTAAGACCCTCAGAGTGGCCTGTGAGCGCTGTGTAAAATAAAAGACCCCACTAAGGGTTTCTCTGGTGGTCTGGTGGGTAGGGACACTGTCTTGCAGTGCAAGGGGCGCCAGTTCGATCCCTGTCCTGGAAGGATCCCACTTGCCGCGGAGCGGCCGGACCAACGTGTCCAACAACTGAGCCGAAGCTCTGGAGCGCATGCGCCCAGAGCCGGTGCTCTGCAATGAGAGAGGCCACTGCGATGGGAGGCCCGCACAGGCCAAAGAACAAAGATAAATAAATGAAAGATCAATAGAAGTGGCCAGAAAAAAAAAACTCACTAATATTCTGGAGGATCATCACTGAAACAGTGGTCAGCTGCCCACAGCCATCATCCAGGCAACTCAGGCCCTGAGCTGGCCGTACTGCCTGGACAAGAGAAGAAGGAAGGGGCCTAGAGGACACAGGAGGGGCACCACTCCCTGTCTTAGACAATACTGCAGGAGCAGAGGAGGCGGGGGCCCATCAGCAGCCTCTCTCTTGATGTCTCAGATTCCACGGTCATCTGTCTACACAGCAATGCAGCTTGTCTTCAGAGGGGCTGTCGGTCATCTGACTGTTGACTTCCCTAGGGTTTATGATGTTTTACCCTATTTCATTTCCTTTCCAGCTCCCCTTCCCTCTTCCATGGCTCCCTCTGCACCCCGCGGGATGTTGGCAGCCCGTGCGGCTTTGTTTAGGGTCTCACCAGTCACCCTGGGGGTGCCCTCCATCCTTCTGCCCTCCTACCAGGGCTCCCTTCATACCTCACATGGCCCTTCCTCCCCCTCCAGTGTTCCATGCCGTCCTGCGTCACAGCATTCCACGTCACGTGCGCCTTCGACCACAGCCTGGAGATGAGGACTATATTAGCAGACAACGACGAGGTCAAGTTCAAGTCATTCTGCCAGGAGCACACTGATGGAGGCCCACGGGGTGAGACCCCGTCCGAGCCCGTGGAGCCCAGCCCAGCCAGCGAGGACCTGGAGAAGGTGACCCTTCGCAAGCAGCGGCTGCAGCAGCTGGAGGAGGACTTCTATGAGCTGGTGGAGCCGGCCGAGGTGGCCGAGCGCCTGGACCTGACCGAGGCGCTGGTTGACTTCATCTACCAGTACTGGAAGCTGAAGAGGAAAGCCAACTCCAACCAGCCCCTGCTGACGCCCAAGACCGACGAGGTGGACAACCTGGCCCAGCAGGAGCAGGATGTCCTCTACCGCCGCCTGAAACTCTTCACGCACCTGCGGCAGGACCTGGAGCGGGTGAGTGCCCTGCTCTGGCCTGCCAGCCTGCCCGCCTGCCCGGCGGGCATCCTAGCAGGCCTCCGCCCCTCCCTCGCGGCTCTGAGCAGCCGTGCTTCGCCGGGTTTCAGACTCCAAGCGCTGGCCAAGGCGCTGAGGGACTCAGGGTCCTGGACAGGTTGGGGTCACTGAGAGTTTGCAGAACAGGGGACTAGCCAGCTCTGGGGTCTCTTGAGTCCCTCTCGTCCCAGCCCTTTTGCAGGTCTGGCGGACAGTGGGGGCCCAGCCACAGCCATGAGGCTGGAAGACCCTAGAGCCGGGGGAGGGTCCCAGGCTTCTGATCCCTCGTGGTCTCTGTGGGCCCTGCCTGTGCCAACACAGGAGCTTTGCTCAGTCGGGGGGCGCGGAGAATCACAAGAGAGTTAAATCCGTGTAGTCAGCACGTGCTGCCAGAGCAGGGAAGACAGCTGTGCGTGCAGCTCCCGGGGGCGCTGGACGGAGGGAACTGTCAGTACAGGCCCGGCGCGTGAGGGTGGCCGGAGACCAGCAGCGGCCTGTGTGGAGTGAAGCGAGGGCTGGGTGGGTGGGCCGCGGTGCGTCTGGAAGCTGCAGAAGGATTTTAAGCAGGGACGGTCCTGCTGCAGCTACAGATTCCAAGCACTCCCCCTGGAGGTGGCAACATGGGGCCCAGATGGAGCTAGGAGGTGGGCAGAACCCCTCAGCTGTGATCTTGCTTCGGTCCAGGCACACGGCTTTGGGGGCTGAGTGAGATGAGGCAGGTGTGCAGACTCCGTGGTATTAGGCTGGGTTGTAGGGTGTGGGGGCCAGTGAGAGTTGCTTTCCTAGAGCACAGAGTCCCCACCAGAGCCTCTAATCCCTCCTAATCCTCCCAGAAAGAAGGTGAGGGGGTCCTACCTTCTGTGTTACGTGCCCTTGAAATTGGCTTCTTTGGTACCCCTCCCGCGACTCTTCCAGCTGATGAAGCACCACCCCCAAGCTGGAGGCAACCCGAGCATAAAGCAGGGTGTTCCAGGTCCCTGGTCCAATCCTCTGAACCCCAGGCGCTGTTCCGGCCTCTCCTCTCTGGGACATTCATCTCTAGGGTCTGGAGTGTGCGGGCTCCTGTTGGGGGGTCCTCCACAGACACAGGCACACGTGCCCGCCCTCTCCCGGGCCACACGAGGAAGCAGGGGTGGAAGTGTCGGGGGGCGTTGTGTGACTGAGGACAGCTGCTTTGCTGAGGTGTGTCTCGGCCGGCCGGCGTGGGGGATGGTTAGAGTTACTCGGCAGGTGCTGTGCTGGGGGAGGGCTGGGTGGGGTGGAACAGTGAGGGTGGAGGCTCCAAAATTGGACCCAGCTTCTCCCCGCTCCGTCACCCCACTCCTCTCCCCTGAGGCCTGGTCAAACAGAAATGACCCTGTTGGCCCAGGAGGGAGCTTACTGCCTGGAAGCCAGCCTGCCACCGGAAGGTAGGGGCCAGGGAGATCACCCAGCGTCCACAGAGCCAGTCGGGTCGGAGAGCAAGGCCACCCACATCGCAGTCGCCACTTCCTGGGCAGGGCCGTCAGGGACACATCCGTCTGAAACTGGAACTGCTTCCACGCTTCTCCTCAGGCCACCCCCAGGGTCTCCACGCCCAGGGTCTCCACGCCCAGGGCCTCCAGTACAAACACCCATCCAAACGACTTGTCACGTCTGACCTCCTTGGTCTCTGCACTCCAGCCCATGTGTCTGGCCCTGGCTAGGCTGCGTGGGGAGGTCAGGGGACAGGCTCACCTACTAAAGGAGTTAAGAGGTCTGTCGTGCCATACCTAAGGAGCATTGGAGCTCAAGAGAGGCGATGGGAACCTTGGAGGAACGTGTATTTTCTGGGGTTAAGTTGAATTTGGACCCAAAGAGGGAGGGGTTTGTCAGAGAGCTGTTGGCTCCTTCTGTTTTGTACGTTCCCTAGTGTAGGTACTCCCTCGTTCGTCCCTCCGCCTCTCGACCCCACTGTCAGCTGGTGCAGGTGAGGCGAGGGGCCGAATGTGTCCCGGGCTGGGATGCCGAGGCAACTGTGGGATTCCCCGCCTCCCAGACCCCTCTGGCTGGGGCACGAAGCCCTCCCAGGTCAGGTGTGAGTTGGTCCACTCTGCCCCCAGGAGGAGGAGGCAGGGCTGGCCTTGCAGTCTCTGCGGCTTCTGAGGGTTCAGGAGGGCCCTGTGAAAACGCTGTTCCGGCCTCTCCTCTCTGGGACATTTGGCACGCCGGGGGCCCCCCCCTCCCTCTCCCGGGCCACACGAGGAAGCAGGGGTGGAAGTGTCGGGGGGCGTTGTGTGACTGAGGACAGCTGCTTTGCTGAGGTGTGTCTCGGCCGGCCGGCGTGGGGGATGGTTAGAGTTACTCGGCAGGTGCTGTGCTGGGGGAGGGCTGGGTGGGGTGGAACAGTGAGGGTGGAGGCTCCAAAATTGGACCCAGCTTCTCCCCGCTCCGTCACCCCACTCCTCTCCCCTGAGGCCTGGTCAAACAGAAATGACCCTGTTGGCCCAGGAGGGAGCTTACTGCCTGGAAGCCAGCCTGCCACCGGAAGGTAGGGGCCAGGGAGATCACCCAGCGTCCACAGAGCCAGTCGGGTCGGAGAGCAAGGCCACCCACATCGCAGTCGCCACTTCCTGGGCAGGGCCGTCAGGGACACATCCGTCTGAAACTGGAACTGCTTCCACGCTTCTCCTCAGGCCACCCCCAGGGTCTCCACGCCCAGGGTCTCCACGCCCAGGGCCTCCAGTACAAACACCCATCCAAACGACTTGTCACGTCTGACCTCCTTGGTCTCTGCACTCCAGCCCATGTGTCTGGCCCTGGCTAGGCTGCGTGGGGAGGTCAGGGGACAGGCTCACCTACTAAAGGAGTTAAGAGGTCTGTCGTGCCATACCTAAGGAGCATTGGAGCTCAAGAGAGGCGATGGGAACCTTGGAGGAACGTGTATTTTCTGGGGTTAAGTTGAATTTGGACCCAAAGAGGGAGGGGTTTGTCAGAGAGCTGTTGGCTCCTTCTGTTTTGTACGTTCCCTAGTGTAGGTACTCCCTCGTTCGTCCCTCCGCCTCTCGACCCCACTGTCAGCTGGTGCAGGTGAGGCGAGGGGCCGAATGTGTCCCGGGCTGGGATGCCGAGGCAACTGTGGGATTCCCCGCCTCCCAGACCCCTCTGGCTGGGGCACGAAGCCCTCCCAGGTCAGGTGTGAGTTGGTCCACTCTGCCCCCAGGAGGAGGAGGCAGGGCTGGCCTTGCAGTCTCTGCGGCTTCTGAGGGTTCAGGAGGGCCCTGTGAAAATGCTGCTTCTCCAGCAGCCTCCAGGCCGGGCTGAAGGGCAGCAGCTGAGGGCACAGCCCTGGCAGGCTGAGGAGAGGAGGTCAGGCAGCCATGTGCCCAGTTGACCCCCTCTGGGCCAGCCTCAGGGCCTTTCGCAGCCACGTGTTGGTGACTTGAGTGAGGGAAGCAGGCCGAGAACTCTGCCATGGGGGAGGCTCTCTGCAACAACCCGTGACACTCAGTGACCAGGCCAGCAGGCCCCGTCTCTGACCATGGCCCCGTGCCAGCCGTCGCGAGTATCCAGCCTGTCGCTGGGCACCAGGCCAGTTTGGGCTGGATCCATTGGGGATTCGGGGGAGGGGTTGGGAGTGCGGCTGTGGGTAGCTTGGGCCTGCATCCAGCTCCAGCACTCCCCAGCTCTGTGCCCTCTGAGTTTCCATTTCTACTTCTCAGAGTTTCAGTTTCCTTGTGTGTAAAATGGAAATAAGGATCTAGCTGACCTTGGGTCACGGGAAAGATGGTGGGGCTCGGCGCTTATAGCACACCACCCGCCTTTGTCAGTGGGGGTTATTGTTACCGTCCTGACACTTAGTAGCTGGGCTGCTCAGAGGGTGGGCTCTGGGGAGGACTTGGAAGGGCAGGCCCAGTGCTGCAGCCCGGGAATCATGGGTCCTGCCTGACTGATTCACTTCCCAAGGCCAGGCAAGGCTTTTGCTGAGAGAGTCAGGAGCCGGGGTCATGCTGCCACCAGCGTGAAAGCCCATTTTATGCTTAGCCTGGAAGATGTGCTTTCCTCCGACTTCAGCCGTAGGCCTCGGCCCTGGCAGGCAGCACAGGAAGGCATGGCCACTGCAGCCTCTCGGAGTTATTCCCAGCTGACAGAAAAAAATCGCAGCACTGATGAGCAGCGATCAGCCCAACAAACACCGGCTGCTGTCCCCTAGCAACTGTGCTGCTGGTGTCGGCTACCCGGGGCTCCCTCACTGCCTGTGGCTCTGGATCTGGTTAACAGGAGTTCAGGAAAGGTTTTACCTGGCCTGAGGAGAGCCGCGAGGGCAGGAGCGGCTCTGACACTCGCCCCAGAGGATAGATGGGTGGGAACCCCCCACGGCCTCCGCGTCCATCACTCTGCCCAGGAGCCGGGCTCCTGCCTCCCCCTCACTCGGTGTGGTTCCTTGTCAGTTGTCAGACCCTGTTACTCTGTCACTCAGTGCCTGGGCTGGGTCTGCTTGACCTCCCACTACAGCCTGCTGTGTCTTGGCAGCTGTGGCCTCCGGCTTCGAGCTCCTCAACCCCCCTCCCAAGGACATTTAAGGGCAGCCAGAGGGTTTGCAGGCTGTGTGTTCAGACGTGGACTTTGTCGCACCTCTGTAAGGGGAGGGGCTCCCCTGGCCCCAAACTCAGGCACTTTCCCACCGCAGCAGCCCCTCCACCCACTCAAACCCTATTACCCCCTCCAACGGCTCTGATCTGCAACCCCAGACCCCCAGTCCCCCGTCCTCCCTGTTCAGTTCCTACTTCACTGTCCCCGACTTTCCTCACTCTTGCCCCACTGCCTTAGCTCAGTGCCGTGCATCTGTGCGAAGGCCACACCCCGGGGAGAGCCTCACTCAGTAGGGGCCACTCTACTCTAGGAAGCGATCCTATAGCAGTGAGCCAGTGGGCCCCTCAAGGTGCCTGCCAGCCAACCTTGGTGGGAGCACCGGCCAGCCGCGGTCTGGGCTCTCCTGCCACCCCGCTCCACCCCTGACCCTCTCCCTCAGGGCTCCCCCGTTCTCAGCAGACCTCCCTTCCTGTTACTCAGACCAAACCCTCCAGCTCCTTGCCCAGTAGTGTCCTCTGTGCCCATTTTCTACCCTTTCCTCTCATGTCCGTCCCTCCCCACCCCCAGAAACCTCCTTCCAGCCCATACCTCACAGCACAGGAGTGTCTGTCTTTTCTTCATCCCTTGTCTGTCTCCAGTGTTTGAATCCATTTCACCTTCTGCACTGATGAGCAGCGATCAGCCCAACAAACACCGGCTGCTGTCCCCTAGCAACTGTGCTGCTGGTGTCGGCTACCCGGGGCTCCCTCACTGCCTGTGGCTCTGGATCTGGTTAACAGGAGTTCAGGAAAGGTTTTACCTGGCCTGAGGAGAGCCGCGAGGGCAGGAGCGGCTCTGACACTCGCCCCAGAGGATAGATGGGTGGGAACCCCCCACGGCCTCCGCGTCCATCACTCTGCCCAGGAGCCGGGCTCCTGCCTCCCCCTCACTCGGTGTGGTTCCTTGTCAGTTGTCAGACCCTGTTACTCTGTCACTCAGTGCCTGGGCTGGGTCTGCTTGACCTCCCACTACAGCCTGCTGTGTCTTGGCAGCTGTGGCCTCCGGCTTCGAGCTCCTCAACCCCCCTCCCAAGGACATTTAAGGGCAGCCAGAGGGTTTGCAGGCTGTGTGTTCAGACGTGGACTTTGTCGCACCTCTGTAAGGGGAGGGGCTCCCATGGCCCCAAACTCAGGCACTTTCCCACCGCAGCAGCCCCTCCACCCACTCAAACCCTATTACCCCCTCCAACGGCTCTGATCTGCAACCCCAGACCCCCAGTCCCCCGTCCTCCCTGTTCAGTTCCTACTTCACTGTCCCCGACTTTCCTCACTCTTGCCCCACTGCCTTAGCTCAGTGCCGTGCATCTGTGCGAAGGCCACACCCCGGGGAGAGCCTCACTCAGTAGGGGCCACTCTACTCTAGGAAGCGATCCTATAGCAGTGAGCCAGTGGGCCCCTCAAGGTGCCTGCCAGCCAACCTTGGTGGGAGCACCGGCCAGCCGCGGTCTGGGCTCTCCTGCCACCCCCGTCTCCACCCCTGCCCCTCTCCCTCAGGGCTCCCCCGTTCTCAGCAGACCTCCCTTCCTGTTACTCAGACCAAACCCTCCAGCTCCTTGCCCAGTAGTGTCCTCTGTGCCCATTTTCTACCCTTTCCTCTCATGTCCGTCCCTCCCCACCCCCAGAAACCTCCTTCCAGCCCATACCTCACAGCACAGGAGTGTCTGTCTTTTCTTCATCCCTTGTCTGTCTCCAGTGTTTGAATCCATTTCACCTTCTCCCATCTTCAGAAACAAGCCCTCCCTCCCCACATCTCCGTCATCATGGGTTTCTGTAACCTTGCCCACATCTCTCCTTTTCTGTCATCCCTCACCGTTCCTACTTCTTTGCTTCTTGGAGCTTCCTTGGAGCATTCACCTCCAATATATTGTATTTTTAATATCCTACTTACATCTACCATGGTGGCAAGCCAGGCTCTGGCCACCACCATATTCCAAACCTTCCGCCAGGATCAACAGCCTCCATCTCTCCTACTTCTCCATCTCATCCCCCAACCTTCTCAGCAGTGGTCCCCAGAGACACACATGCCCTTGGTCTTGAACTGTTTTTTCTGTGGATGCTCTGACCAGATTCCCAGCCCCGACCCTCCAGTTCTCCTGCTCCCTCCCTGAGTGGTCCTTGGTCCCAGTGATCAGGCACCGTCCGAGGCTTGACCTCTCACTGTACGTCTGCTCCACAGCTTGACTCCCCATCAGGAGGCTGCCTGCCTCACGCAGCTCCCTCCCAAGCTGCAACATCTCATGCCCAGTGTGCGCTGCTCCTCCTCCAGCCTCCTCAGGCTCCAGGAAGGCCCCCACACTGCTCCGTTCTAGCCGAAGGTAACTGGCTGGAAGTCCTCCCTGCCCCGCTCCCCTCCTCAGCCCACATTCAGACTCTCCACCAAACTTGCTGATACCAAAACAACTTTATCAAGGGACCTCCGTAGTGGTCCAGCAGTTAGGACTCTGCGCTTCCACTGCAGAGGGGCAAGGATTTGCTCCTTGGCTGGGGAACTAAGATCCTGTGGCGTGGCCGAAGGAAAAAAAAAAGGGAACAACTTTATCAAAACATAAAACTTGCTTTTTTTATATATATATAGTTTTTTTATTCTTTTTTTTCTGGAGGGGGGGTTGGGGGAGCGGGCGGGCCACTTCCATTGTTCTTTCATCTCTTTATTTTCATCCGTCTTTGTTCCTTGGCTCCTGTGGGCCTCCCATCGCGGTGGCCTCTGTTGTCGCAGAGCACTGGCTCTGGGCACATGCGCTCCAGAGCTCCGGCTCGGTAATTGGACACATCAGTCCAGCCACTCCGCGGCACGTGGGATCTTCCCAGGCCAGGGATCGAACCGGCGCCCCTTGCCCTGCAAGGTGGTGTCCTTACCCACTGGACCACCAGGGAAGCCCCAAAACTTGCTTCTATTATTGATCCCTGCTTGAGTTTTGGGGGACTTTTCCACTTGATTCATTTTTATACTCTTTGATTTTCTTTTAGAGAGAAATAAATGTTTTAACTTTTTTTTTTCATTATTAATGATATACACTGATTAGATAAAGCTAATTTAAATTCTGCTTCTCCATTCTAATCACTTTGCCACACTTTTGTATATTTATTTTTTTATTTTTCCCCATCATGCCTCTTTTATTTTTTTATTTTTTTATTATTTTTTTTTTTTAAGATTTATTTATTTATTTATTTTGGGCGGGGGTCGGGTTGGGGAGGGAGGGGAGCAGGCGGGCCACTTCTATTGGTCTTCCGTTTCTCTATTTTTCATCCGTCTTTGTTCTTTGGCTCCTGTGGGCCTCCCATCGCGGTGGCCTCTGTTGTCGCAGAGCGCCGGCTCTGGGCGCATGCACTCCAGAGCTCCGGCTCGGTGATTGGACACATCGGTCCAGCCGCTCCGCGGTACATGGGATCTTCCCAGGCCAGGGCTCGAACCGGCGCCCCTTGCACTGCAAGGCGGTGTCCTTATCCACTGGACCACCAGGGGAAGCCCTTTATTTATATTTATTTTCATCCATCTTTTCATTCCTTGGCATGTGCGGGCCTCCCATTGCAGTGGCCTGTCTCGCTGCAGAGCACCGGCTCTGGGCGCATGTGCTCCAGAGCGCTGGCTTGCAATTGGACACACCGGCCCAGCCACTTCACGGCATGTGGGATCTTCCCGGCCAGGAATCGAACCGGTGCCCCTTGTACTGCAAGGCAGACTCTACACACTGCACCACCCATTTTCTGCCCCATTTTTTGATGGGCTTGGGTTTTTTTGTTTTATGTTTATAATTAGAAAAAAACGATATAAGGAGTCTGATAGCCTGGGATGGCTTCTAAGATAGTAGCAATACTTTTTCCAGAAGCCATCATGGAAGAGGAATTTTACAGCATTCAGTAATACCTACAATATATTATATTTAATATCTCATTTATATCTACCATAGTATATTATAAAGTATACATAATCAGAATATTTTTTTTAAAGGAAGACTTTTTTATTCTTCTTAATTTATTTATTTATTTTTGGGCTATTCTGGGTTTTCACTGCTGCAGGCTCTTCTCTAGTTGCAGGGAGCAACTCTCCAGTGGAGGTGAGCAGGCTTCTTGTTGTGGTGACTTCTCTCGTTGCGGATCTCGGGCTCTAGGGCACATGGGCTTCAGAAGTTGAGGCACATGGGCTCCATAGTTGGGGCTCCGAGGCTGTAGAGCACAGGCTCAACAGTTGTGGCTCACGGGCTTAGTTGTTCCGCAGCATGTGGGATCTTCCTGGATCAGGGATCGAACTCATGTCTCCTGCATTGGCAGATGAACTCTACCACTGAGCTACCAGGGAAGCCCTAATCAGAATTTCTAATAGAACTTCCCCCCCAAAAACAATCAGAAGTTTTGATATTATCTTCCTATACTGTATTAAGCTATTGAACTCAATAGCCCACACAGCTTGCTTTGGAGGTCCCTGAGTCTAGGGCAATAGTTCTGACTCCGTGGTGCTATGAAATAAGTGTCTTTGAGGGCCCCAACCCCAGCCTGGGAACCTGTGTTTTTAACCTGCCACCCCAGGAATTTTGAGGGTAATCTTGGCCAGAAGTTCATTTGGACCTGCCTTAAGAAATCTTGCTCCTTGTTTCAAAGAGTCAAAAAAGGGCGGGGAAGGAAGAAACTGAAGGTATGTTTTAGTAGGAAATAGACCCTGGCTGATCTGTTTTCAGGCTAGATGTATCGACAGGTTTGTTCTCAGGCCCCCAGAGTAGCCACATGCCCATCCACCTGCCTTCGTCCCCACTTCCCCATGTGCACTCAGCCACTTACTTGCCAGGAAGAAAAGAGACCAGGATGTGAGGAGAATGAGATTGGACTGCTTAGATGCGATGGACAGGGAAGCCTTCTGGAGGTGACCCTTGGAACCAAAACCTGAAAGATGAGGCCTGGCCTGCCTTCCCTTCTTCTCCAGGAGCCTTCTCACCACCTCCAGGTCTGAATCAGGGCTGCCTGGGCCTGTCAGTGTTTGCTCAGCATCTCTCTGCCCTGATGGGCATCACGCCCTCAGAAGAAAGGGACCCTGCTGGCACTGCTTGCAGCTGAGCCCAGGGAATCAGCACAAGCCTAGGGATGTGTAGAAGGAGGTTGGCTGGACAGAGGTCCTGGAGGCGTCCAGAATTTGAAAGAAAGTCAAATGGTGCCAGTGTGCTGGAGCAAGGGTTCTTAGGCTGGGCCAGGTGGCTGCCCCTTGGGGAGGTGCTGTCCACAGTAGAGGCTGGTGTTTGCAATCCAGGCTGTGGTGCCGAGTGCTGCTGAGAGTCCGCACAGAGCTGTCCTGCAGAGGCCAGCTAGCTTGGCCCACGTGTTCAGGGCCGCCTTCATTACTAGGCATAGGGAGCAGAGGAGGAGGCCCATGCCAGCAGGGAGGTCTGATCACGGCTGCTCCAGGGTGGGAGAAGTGACAGTTGCGACGTCAGGCAGGGGCTCTGGAACCCTTAGAATCTTTATGGCTTAAGGCTGTGAAGACCGAACTTGGCCTTGCAGATGGAATTCGGGTGGAGGTAGAACCTGGTGGGACCCGGGATCCCATGCAGCAGTTTTGGGCCAACTGTCCCTGCTGCTGGCGACTGTGACCCGAGCTGAAGACAGTGCCAGAGCCGGGTGGTGTCCTGGCGGGGAGGAGGCCTGGCTGTGGTCTCAGAGGTGTGATGTACTCTGAGAGCAGCTGGCGAGGGATGGTGCATGGGGCCTAGGTGCCAGGTAGACAGAAAGCAACATTCTTCAGGTGCTTCCAGACCAACTGCAGGCTGGGTCCTGTCCCGTTGGCCAAGCAAGCTGTCCCTAAGAGGCTCTTCCCAACTGGCCTGAGGGAGTCAGAGACGCCCTGCCCTTTCCTCCCTGAGGAGTTCTGTCTCTGGCAGGGGGAACACGGCCAAGTGCACATGGGGCCTTGACCAGAGTGGCCGTGGACCTGGCTCACAGCCAGCGCAACAAGTGGACGAGGGTCAGCTGCAGGTTGGACTCCAGCACATCAGGGACCGCCTCTCTGCTCAGAACTGTTCTGCTGGAGCGCTCTCATGTGCCAGTCATTCGTGTTTCAGGATAGGAGGGGTTTTGCCCAGGTTCTAGTGGCTGAAGAGTTTTCTTTGATAGTAAGAAGCCTTGGACAGGAAAGCTGAAGGATAGACTTGGTGACCTCGTCAGGCCCTGACAGGCCTTATAGGACTTTACTAACAGGGGAGAGCTTAAGGCCGTGTTGGGAGAGCCAGAGGAGGAAGGTCCTGGGGTGGGTTCAAATGGTGCCAGTGTGCTGGAGCAAGGGTTCTTAGGCTGGGCCAGGTGGCTGCCCCTTGGGAGGTGCTGTCCACAGTAGAGGCTGGTGTTTGCAATCCAGGCTGTGGTGCCGAGTGCTGCTGAGAGTCCGCACAGAGCTGTCCTGCAGAGGCCAGCTAGCTTGGCCCACGTGTTCAGGGCCGCCTTCATTACTAGGCATAGGGAGCAGAGGAGGAGGCCCATGCCAGCAGGGAGGTCTGATCACGGCTGCTCCAGGGTGGGAGAAGTGACAGTTGCGACGTCAGGCAGGGGCTCTGGAACCCTTAGAATCTTTATGGCTTAAGGCTGTGAAGACCGAACTTGGCCTTGCAGATGGAATTCGGGTGGAGGTAGAACCTGGTGGGACCCGGGATCCCATGCAGCAGTTTTGGGCCAACTGTCCCTGCTGCTGGCGACTGTGACCCGAGCTGAAGACAGTGCCAGAGCCGGGTGGTGTCCTGGCGGGGAGGAGGCCTGGCTGTGGTCTCAGAGGTGTGATGTACTCTGAGAGCAGCTGGCGAGGGATGGTGCATGGGGCCTAGGTGCCAGGTAGACAGAAAGCAACATTCTTCAGGTGCTTCCAGACCAACTGCAGGCTGGGTCCTGTCCCGTTGGCCAAGCAAGCTGTCCCTAAGAGGCTCTTCCCAACTGGCCTGAGGGAGTCAGAGACGCCCTGCCCTTTCCTCCCTGAGGAGTTCTGTCTCTGGCAGGGCAAACACGGCCAAGTGCACATGGGGCCTTGACCAGAGTGGCCGTGGACCTGGCTCACAGCCAGCGCAACAAGTGGACGAGGGTCAGCTGCAGGTTGGACTCCAGCACATCAGGGACCGCCTCTCTGCTCAGAACTGTTCTGCTGGAGCGCTCTCATGTGCCAGTCATTCGTGTTTCAGGATAGGAGTGGTTTTTGCCCAGGTTCTAGTGGCTGAAGAGTTTTCTTTGATAGTAAGAAGCCTTGGACAGGAAAGCTGAAGGATAGACTTGGTGACCTCGTCAGGCCCTGACAGGCCTTATAGGACTTTACTAACAGGGGAGAGCAGCCGTGTTGGAAGGGCCTGGGGCGATGGCATGACTCAGCCAGGAAGTGCAAGCCAGAGGAGGAAGGCAGAGGTGCCAACCAGAGCCCTGCAAATGCACTCCTTGCCCACGCTGGCCCCACTGGAGGTCCCGGGGCCAAGGCTGAGCTTGGTCCTGTATTTCAGATCAGAGAATTGCAGCTCAGGACTGAGGATGCATTCAGGGCCTGAGAATTGATTCCCAGATGTCCTGGGCAGGTTAGGCAGTGTGGAACCCCTGGAGCTGGGAGATCTGGGTGATTGCCCCTGAATAAGGTGGGAAATCTCTCTTGTTTCATCAGGTTAGAAATCTGTGCTACATGGTGACAAGGCGTGAAAGAACGAAACACGCCATCTGCAAGCTGCAGGAGCAGATATTCCACCTGCAGATGAAACTTATCGAACAGGATCTGTGCCAAGGTAGGTGCCTCCCCTGCCCACCACCCGCCACCTCGCGTGTGCACACCCTCGAGGGACTGGGTTCCAGGGAGGACGTGCATCTCTTTGGGGCCTGGTGGGGCACGTGTACAGGATCGGGGCTGCTGGCCCCCACCCCTGCCCTCTGTACGCAGTTCGCCTAGGGCCAAGGCAGGGCCCCCCAGGGTCCTGGGTGTATGTTGGCAGACAAGGAGCAAAGATGTGATGTAGGCATCGGGTCTGCCCTCGGGGAGCTTTCTGGTTCATGGGACGCTCAAGCCACAGTGGTTCAGGAGTGAAGTGCACATGGGGCCTTGACCAGAGTGGCCGTGGACCTGGCTCACAGCCAGCGCAACAAGTGGACGAGGGTCAGCTGCAGGTTGGACTCCAGCACATCAGGGACCGCCTCTCTGCTCAGAACTGTTCTGCTGGAGCGCTCTCATGTGCCAGTCATTCGTGTTTCAGGATAGGAGTGGTTTTTGCCCAGGTTCTAGTGGCTGAAGAGTTTTCTTTGATAGTAAGAAGCCTTGGACAGGAAAGCTGAAGGATAGACTTGGTGACCTCGTCAGGCCCTGACAGGCCTTATAGGACTTTACTAACAGGGGAGAGCAGCCGTGTTGGAAGGGCCTGGGGCGATGGCATGACTCAGCCAGGAAGTGCAAGCCAGAGGAGGAAGGCAGAGGTGCCAACCAGAGCCCTGCAAATGCACTCCTTGCCCACGCTGGCCCCACTGGAGGTCCCGGGGCCAAGGCTGAGCTTGGTCCTGTATTTCAGATCAGAGAATTGCAGCTCAGGACTGAGGATGCATTCAGGGCCTGAGAATTGATTCCCAGATGTCCTGGGCAGGTTAGGCAGTGTGGAACCCCTGGAGCTGGGAGATCTGGGTGATTGCCCCTGAATAAGGTGGGAAATCTCTCTTGTTTCATCAGGTTAGAAATCTGTGCTACATGGTGACAAGGCGTGAAAGAACGAAACACGCCATCTGCAAGCTGCAGGAGCAGATATTCCACCTGCAGATGAAACTTATCGAACAGGATCTGTGCCAAGGTAGGTGCCTCCCCTGCCCACCACCCGCCACCTCGCGTGTGCACACCCTCGAGGGACTGGGTTCCAGGGAGGACGTGCATCTCTTTGGGGCCTGGTGGGGCACGTGTACAGGATCGGGGCTGCTGGCCCCCACCCCTGCCCTCTGTACGCAGTTCGCCTAGGGCCAAGGCAGGGCCCCCCAGGGTCCTGGGTGTATGTTGGCAGACAAGGAGCAAAGATGTGATGTAGGCATCGGGTCTGCCCTCGGGGAGCTTTCTGGTTCATGGGACGCTCAAGCCACAGTGGTTCAGGAGTGAAGTGCACGTGAACAAGTGGACACCGGAAGTCCGGGTGGCTCTGTGCTGGTGCCAGGGCAGGAAGGGACCAAGCTGGCAAGCTTCCCTGTGTGCCGATTCTGAAGAAGGCAGCTGCCCCAGGGGTGGAAGAGGACCTGTGTGTTCCTTCTCTCTGACCCCGACTGACAGGATTCAGGTTTTTTCCCTCTGTCTTAGGCTTTTACCATCCCATGTGTTTAACAGATCTGAAAGTCAAAGGTCAAAGAAGCTCTGACAGTGGTCTGTCCCTTTAGCTGTGGATATTGCCACACAGCAGGCCCTTCACGAGCGTTTACATGTTCAGGAGGGCAGTGCTTACTGCAGAAGGTGGCGCCCTGATGTGAATTACATGCAGCAGAAATAGCTGGATGGAGAGAGACTTCTGGCCAGGGGCTGCCTCTGCAGGCTCAGCCCGTGGGTCGGGCTAGGCCTGGAGTGGAGGGAGGAGAGCGGCTGGGACAGAGCCAACGACTGAGGACCTGCTGCCGCCCCACCCCGGCCCCAGAGCTGCACCGCCTACACTGCGTTGCAGGATCACCGTCCGCTCTGACCCCAGACACAGCACCTGTGTCATGGCCGTGTGAGGTCAGGGTTCATCCTGCACCCTCAGGATCAGGGCAGCTTAGTCAGGAGGCCCGCAGACCCTTCCAGGCTCCATCTTGATCTGTCGGTTCCTTCAGCAAGCACTGACTGAGGGTAGATAGGATAGCGGGCTCTGTGCTGGGCACCGCGGGCACCCTGTCATGGATGGAATGGACAGACTTCCTGTCCTTGTGGAGCTCGCCGTCAGGAGAGACAAACAAAGGTGGTGTGCAGGGGGCTGCCATTGGTGTCAGTGCAGGGACAGAGGTATCAGGGATGGCTTCCTGGTGGTGGCGAGGCTGGAACATCTCAGGCTTCCTAGGACTCGCGTGGGCCACATCCCACCGCAGGAAGGCAGTGAGGAGTGGCGAGGCGTGTGGTGCCCTCAGGCACAGGACTCCAGAGACACGCTCAGGCACCTGCTTGGAGGGTCAGCATCCTCACATTGAGTCTGGAGACATTTGCAGCTCCCAGACCTGAGCGGCAGCAACAGGCCACCTTTTGGTCAAGGCGAGGCATTTGGAGAGCAGGCTGGTGTGCCTCTGCCTTCAGCTATTGCTCTTGCCCTCAGTGTTGTGGTGCTTGACACAGGGGGTGGGACATGGGCCACAGGCATATTGCCATAGGAGCTAAAGGAGGCTGCCCAGTGGTGGTGATATTTAGACTGTGATCTGAACCAGGGGAAGGACAGGACAAGGGCACCTTGTCTTTGGAGACCTGCAGGTGAGCTTGTCTTGTTAGAAAAACTGGAAGGAACTTGGCATCGCTATAGCTAGGGAAGAAGGAAAATGTCTGAAGTGAAGCTGAGGGTCAGGTATGCAAGGTTTGTGCCTTGGAAGGAGCTCAGACCACGGCGAGGGCAATGAGGGACTCAAGAAGCCTCCCTCCAGGTATCTAGACACTGTCCCATGTGAGAAATGAGAAGACTGCAGCTTTGCCTGCTATTACACCAGGAATTAACAGCAGAACTGGGAAGGGCCTGGAGGCACGTGGGCCTCCCCACCCGGCCCCAGAGCTGCACCGCCTACACTGCGTTGCAGGATCACCGTCCGCTCTGACCCCAGACACAGCACCTGTGTCATGGCCGTGTGAGGTCAGGGTTCATCCTGCACCCTCAGGATCAGGGCAGCTTAGTCAGGAGGCCCGCAGACCCTTCCAGGCTCCATCTTGATCTGTCGGTTCCTTCAGCAAGCACTGACTGAGGGTAGATAGGATAGCGGGCTCTGTGCTGGGCACCGCGGGCACCCTGTCATGGATGGAATGGACAGACTTCCTGTCCTTGTGGAGCTCGCCGTCAGGAGAGACAAACAAAGGTGGTGTGCAGGGGGCTGCCATTGGTGTCAGTGCAGGGACAGAGGTATCAGGGATGGCTTCCTGGTGGTGGCGAGGCTGGAACATCTCAGGCTTCCTAGGACTCGCGTGGGCCACACATCCCACCGCAGGAAGGCAGTGAGGAGTGGCGAGGCGTGTGGTGCCCTCAGGCACAGGACTCCAGAGACACGCTCAGGCACCTGCTTGGAGGGTCAGCATCCTCACATTGAGTCTGGAGACATTTGCAGCTCCCAGACCTGAGCGGCAGCAACAGGCCACCTTTTGGTCAAGGCGAGGCATTTGGAGAGCAGGCTGGTGTGCCTCTGCCTTCAGCTATTGCTCTTGCCCTCAGTGTTGTGGTGCTTGACACAGGGGGTGGGACATGGGCCACAGGCATATTGCCATAGGAGCTAAAGGAGGCTGCCCAGTGGTGGTGATATTTAGACTGTGATCTGAACCAGGGGAAGGACAGGACAAGGGCACCTTGTCTTTGGAGACCTGCAGGTGAGCTTGTCTTGTTAGAAAAACTGGAAGGAACTTGGCATCGCTATAGCTAGGGAAGAAGGAAAATGTCTGAAGTGAAGCTGAGGGTCAGGTATGCAAGGTTTGTGCCTTGGAAGGAGCTCAGACCACGGCGAGGGCAATGAGGGACTCAAGAAGCCTCCCTCCAGGTATCTAGACACTGTCCCATGTGAGAAATGAGAAGACTGCAGCTTTGCCTGCTATTACACCAGGAATTAACAGCAGAACTGGGAAGATTCCTAGAGTTGGAAGATTCCACGCTCCTCAACCTCTTCTCTGAGAGCCATAGATCGTGGTGATCAAACTGCAGCCCTGGTCCTGCAGAGCGGTCTTCCCCCTCCGCGTGGCCCTGTGCCCCCCACCAAGGCCATCACAGGCAGTTCCCCCTCTTTCCCACACCACCTGTTCCCTGAACCACTGGAGCCCCAGTTATCCCAGGTCCCACTCGGGGCAGGACCAGGGCCACCAGAGCAGGAGGAGGGATGGGCTGCCATGCAGGGGTCTTGGCTCTGGCTGGGCTGCCCGGGGTAACCATCTCCCTCCTGCTCTCTCTTTCCCTGACGCAGAGCGGTCTGGGAGAAGAGCCAAGGGCAAGAAGAGCGACTCAAAAAGGAAAGGCCGTGAGGGCCCAAAGGGCAGCCCTGAGAAGAAGGAGAAAGTGAAGGCAGGGTCTGACTCCGTCCTGGGGCAGCTTGGTGAGTGGCCTGATGCACACAGCCAGGCTCCTGCCATCACTCCACTTGCAGCTCCCTACTAGGCCACGGGGACCGCCAGGATCCCTGCTACAGAGTGGGAGGCCCAGGAGGGGTCGGCAGGCCCTTCCTTGCCCAGGCATTCCCACGTTCCATGCATTGATGACACTAGGGTCTCAGAGCCCCATCTGGCCTCCCAAGAGTTGGGCCCAAGAGCTCAGGGACCTCTAGGCCGTCCTGGCCCTTCCTGGAACACAGTGTCGTGCTAGGGGCTGCGGGCCTGCCTTAATTCTCTGTGCTGTGCCCTTCTGCCAGAATGTCTTCAAATAGGCCCTCCCTTCATCTCCTGCAAACCTTCTGGAAGTCACCAGAGACCCCCCGCAGGAGTGGTTCTGGCCCAGCCCATCTCACTGTCACAGACAGACCTCTTTACTGCTGGTCCGTTAAGTGCGGCCCCCCTCGTGGGGCCTCGGGCTTTGTCTCCTAGGAAGTCACATGCTTCCTCTAGGGCACTCCACCTCTATCTAGCATGGAAGCCCCAGGTTATCTTTTATTTTCCTGAGCTCAGGAAGGAGACAACTTGGTATTTAAGGGGAAGCCCAGTCTTATCAGCTGCTGCCTCCCAAAGGCCTCAGTAAGGAAGGATGGCCCTTAGCTGGAGCTGGCCCTGACAGCCACCCTTACCCAAGTCCCTGCTTTGGGAGCTCTGGGAAGTGACACGCGTGACAATCCAGTGCCCCCTGGTGGCACGACCGTGCCTTCCTCCATGCCTTATGCCCCAAGATGCTGTGTCGGGGGCTGGGGGTGCACCGGGTTGGGTGCACAGCTGTGCAGTCTCCAAGACCCCTCGCTTGGTTTAATGCTCCGTGGTTGTCACTCTGAAATTCTTAATAATTTTTGAATAGGGAGCCCCCATTTTCACTTTAATTTTTAAAATTTTTAAAAATTTTAAAAGTTTAATTGCATCTTTGAACAGGAAACCCACATTTTGAACAGGGAGCCCACATTTTCACTTTCCCAGGAGCAGAGGACATCCTTCTGGGGAGAAGGGTATTTGGTGGTCTGGCACGGGGGGCAGGAGGGAGGAAGGGCTGCGGCGGTGTGCACGGAGTGTCAGGGAGGGCTTTCTGAAGGAGGGTGGGCCACACCCTGCCAGCCTCTCACCTGCGTCTCCCCTCGCCCCGGCCAGGCCTGTCCACCTCGTTCCCCATCGACGGCACCTTCTTCAACAGCTGGCTGGCGCAGTCAGTGCAGATCACGGCGGAGAACATGGCCATGAGCGAGTGGTCCCTGAACAACGGGCACCGCGAAGACCCCACACCGGGGTTGCTGTCGGAGGAGCTGCTGCAAGACGAGGAGACGCTGTTGAGCTTCATGCGGGACCCCTCGCTGCGGCCTGGCGACCCCGCCAGGAAGGCCCGCGGCCGCACCCGCCCGCTGGCCAAGAAGAAGCCGCCGCCAGATGGGCCTGGCTCTCGGACGACTGCAGACAAACCCCCCAAGAAGCCCTTGGGCCAGGATGCTGGCGGCGGCAAGGGGACCCTGGCACCGCCTGCCCGGAAGCCACCACGGCGAACACCGTCACATCTGCCGTCCAGCCCTGTAGCCGGGGACTGTCCCATCCCAGCAGCTGCCGAGAGTCCCGCCCCGCTGGGCCCCGAGACCCCGGACGAGGCAGTCCCAATGGCTGCCGACTCAGATGTCCCAGTGCCTGGCCCTGCAGCGAGTCCCAAGCCCTCAGGCCGGCTCCGGCTGCCCCGCGAGAGCAAGGGGACCCGGAGATCGCCAGGTGCCAGGCCTGACGCTGGGACAGGACCGCCTTCTGCTGTGGCCGAGAGGCCAAAGGTCAGCCTACACTTTGACACAGAGACTGATGGCTACTTCTCTGATGGGGAGATGAGCGACTCCGAGGCGGAGGCTGAGGACAGCGGGGTGCAGCGGGGTCCCCGGGAAGCAGGGGCTGAGGAGGTGGTCCGCATGGGGGTGCTGGCCTCCTAAATCACTCCTTCCCTTGTCCCAGGCCCTGCCCTGGTGCCCCCATGAGGCCTCAGCCCAGTCACAACTGCCATTTCCAATCTCTGCTGAGTGTCTCAGACCCTCGAGGCTGCCACTCTGTTGTGGTTTTATTTTTAATATAAAGAGAGTTTCAAATTCCACACTATTGTCTTTCCTCTGCGCTGGCCTAGGTCGTTAGGATTCCTTCCACGGCTCTGGCCACGAGGACCAGACCCCGGTCCTGTGCACCATCCCGGCCGTGGCAGCATCCCCGCCTGGCCCATGCAGCACTGCTGGGCTCTTGGCTACCTGTAGGCAAGGTGATGAAGAGCTCAGGACTCCAGCCCGCTGCCACCGCGTGACACAGACTGTCGTTTGGGCATTATTATGGCAGATGGGCCAGCCCAGGGCCTGCCCCGCCTTGCCCCCAGATCCCACTGGGGTCTATCTCGGGGGTCCTGCTGCACTTCACTGATCCCCAAGGAAGTATAACAGGTGACACCCAGCCAGAGTCCACTCACTGTCACAAGCACAATGAGCTTATACGAGAAAGCACTGAGGGGCGAAGAGGGCCTGCTGGTTCCCAGGGAACCACAGCCGTTTCCGCTCAGCCCACATCATCAGAGGCCTGCCCGCCCACCCCGCGCCCCTCCACTCCCTTGCTGCTCTGCCCCTGCCAGTGCCCATCCCGGCGGCTCTGGGAAGGGCTTCCCAGACTCCTTCCTGAGCTGTGCCATTTTCTCAGGGGACTCCCAGCCAGCCAGCCGCCACCAGTGCCGGCGGAGGGCTGCGAGGGAGGGCCAGTGCCGGGACAGGGGCGTGGAGCTCAGACTCGCCCACTACAGAGAATCGCTCTGGGACTCCCAACTTCCTTCCTTCCTTCCTTCGGGGCCAGTCTTGGCCGAGGTCTGATCACTCCCAGACAGTTGACAGACCAGACCGTTTGCCTTTTCAAGTTTCCCAGTCCTAAGTGATGAGCTTCTTCCTCGGTTTCCTTTTGGAAACTCCTCCTTCCAACAAGCAGTGGGATCCCGGGGCCCGGGACGGTGTGTGATGGCCTGCTAGGGCTGTTTGATGTCTTGCTGGATCTTCCTCATCCCTCTTCCCTCCGAGCCTTAACCCTCTTTCCCAGCCGTGCCCTCCCTTCCCCTCCCTCCTCTCACCGTCCTGCCTTCTCTGCTCCACCCTCTAGGTCCCAGGTAGTAGCTCTGAAGAGTTTCAGTGGAGTGGCCCCAGGGTGATAGCTCAGGGAACAAACAAAAAGGAATTCGGCTCACACTTTGCTCCTGGCTGCCTAGGCTAGGCCGGGGACCCCCGGTCCTGTGCACCATCCCGGCCGTGGCAGCATCCCCGCCTGGCCCATGCAGCACTGCTGGGCTCCTGGCTACCTGTAGGCAAGGTGATGAAGAGCTCAGGACTCCAGCCCGCTGCCACCGCGTGACACAGACTGTCGTTTGGGCATTATTATGGCAGATGGGCCAGCCCAGGGCCTGCCCCGCCTTGCCCCCAGATCCCACTGGGGTCTATCTCGGGGGTCCTGCTGCACTTCACTGATCCCCAAGGAAGTATAACAGGTGACACCCAGCCAGAGTCCACTCACTGTCACAAGCACAATGAGCTTATACGAGAAAGCACTGAGGGGCGAAGAGGGCCTGCTGGTTCCCAGGGAACCACAGCCGTTTCCGCTCAGCCCACATCATCAGAGGCCTGCCCGCCCACCCCGCGCCCCTCCACTCCCTTGCTGCTCTGCCCCTGCCAGTGCCCATCCCGGCGGCTCTGGGAAGGGCTTCCCAGACTCCTTCCTGAGCTGTGCCATTTTCTCAGGGGACTCCCAGCCAGCCAGCCGCCACCAGTGCCGGCGGAGGGCTGCGAGGGAGGGCCAGTGCCGGGACAGGGGCGTGGAGCTCAGACTCGCCCACTACAGAGAATCGCTCTGGGACTCCCAACTTCCTTCCTTCCTTCCTTCGGGGCCAGTCTTGGCCGAGGTCTGATCACTCCCAGACAGTTGACAGACCAGACCGTTTGCCTTTTCAAGTTTCCCAGTCCTAAGTGATGAGCTTCTTCCTCGGTTTCCTTTTGGAAACTCCTCCTTCCAACAAGCAGTGGGATCCCGGGGCCCGGGACGGTGTGTGATGGCCTGCTAGGGCTGTTTGATGTCTTGCTGGATCTTCCTCATCCCTCTTCCCTCCGAGCCTTAACCCTCTTTCCCAGCCGTGCCCTCCCTTCCCCTCCCTCCTCTCACCGTCCTGCCTTCTCTGCTCCACCCTCTAGGTCCCAGGTAGTAGCTCTGAAGAGTTTCAGTGGAGTGGCCCCAGGGTGATAGCTCAGGGAACAAACAAAAAAGGAATTCAGTGAAAACATGTTTTGTTTTTTTTTTCTTTTGTGACTTACCTCCTGGGTCACTTCTGCCACTGGTAAAGCCAGAACTTCTCCAACAAGAACCTTGCAAAAGTCCAGTGAATCAGTCGAATCTTTCTGTGGATGCCAAAGAATATTTTGACCATAATACAGCACAGCCTGGATCTGACAACTTGTCACTTGGACTGTTTTTTTAAATGGAGTTCTTTAGCCACCAGGTGTAGAAACATGTCCATTGCACACACCCAAGGAGGCAAGCCCAAGCTCTTGGACAAGGACACTGTTCTGCTGCTGGTGTTGGATTTCGGCTCCCGGGCTGGGCCCACTGTGAGCTCTCCTGAGCCCTGAGACTCCGCGGGAGGAGACTGACGGTGAAACCAGCGTGGCAAAAGTCTCACCATGGGGTTCCCCCACCATGTAACACAGCGCAAATCGGCGGGATGGGGAGCAACCTGAGCACCCCTCCCCAACTCCGGACTTTCAAGGTACGACAGTGGCATGGTCATGGACACTCAGTTTCATACGAATTTTATCAAAACAGGAAACAAAGAGAATGACTCAGTGGAAAGGGCCGGACAGATGTGTCCAGTCAGAGCAGACTCAGAGTGGGCTTCAAAGACTCTGCGTTGGGATGGCCTGAGCTACCGTGTAGAGCTTAGTCTGCCTGCCGCCTTGGTAGTAGTGGCCAGTGCAGTGTCAGCAGCCGCATCCCAACCCCATTCTCTGTTTACTGCCTTTGAACAGATCTTCCTTCCCCATGCTTTGGGTCACCCTGGGTCACAACCCTGTCTGTGCTGAATTACCTGGTCTGACCTCACAAGGAAGCAAAGGGACCAGCCTTAAAGAACAACCAAACTCTGCCAGGAGGTGAGGCTGCCAGGAACGACTCAGGTCCAGTAGACTCAACTCTAACCCGC
The DNA here is from genome assembly GCA_022376925.1 of Tragulus kanchil. NCBI lineage: Eukaryota > Metazoa > Chordata > Mammalia > Artiodactyla > Tragulidae > Tragulus > Tragulus kanchil. The sequence continues at coordinate 44,570,422 of JAIOJX010000029.1, read as the reverse complement.
TTACCCTTCCTCCATCCTGAGACAAAGTATGGGCTCCCCGAGGCAAGGGTGGGAAAGTGGTGGGTCTGGTCAGGGTCTGGACTGGGCGAGCTGGGCGGCCAGCATGCCTTCACCTCTGGATTCCAACCCCCTTCCCAATTGGCTCTTGCTTTGAACTGATCCCTGAGGCCCGTGTCCTGCACGGACTTTTGGGTGCCTGTAAGGCTGACTGGCCAGAGTCTGCCAGGCCAAGCCCTAGAGCTGTGCTTGCCGGGCAGCTGTCCACCCCTAGGATATCCGCCAGTCTACCAAGAGGACGAGGATACCAGTTCCCACGGTTGGCCTTTCTGTCGTTAGCCACAGCCCCTTCGCTCTCTTTCCAGCTTGCTGTCCACAGTGCAGATGGCGTTGCCACCTCTAAGGTTAAGAAGGGAAGCTGGGGAGGGCTTCCCTGGTGGTCCAGTGGGTAAGGACACCGCCTTGCAGTGCAGGGGACGCCGGTTCGATCCCTGGCCTGGGAAGATCCCATGTGCCGCGGAGCGGCTGAACCTGTGTGTCCAACAACCAAGCTGGAGCTCTGGAGCGTATGCGCCCAGAGCCGGTGCTCTGCGACAACAGAGGCCACTGCGATGGGAGGCCCACACAGGCCAAAGAACAAAGATGGATGAAAATAGATAAATGAAAGACCAGTAGAAGTGGCCCCAAAAAAAAAAGAGAGAGAGAAGGGAAGCTGGGGAGAAGGCCAGAGGCTTAGGAACATGTTTCCTGTGACTGTATTCGCCCACGCTCGCGGGCCCTCCTCAGGAAAGGACAGGCTGCTCTGGAAGTCATCCCGGCCATCATCATCACCACCCTACCCGGTCCCCGCTGCCTGCCTCTTTCCCCCTCATCACAGTGAGAAAGGATTATGTGCAAGGAAAGTATTTTTATGGATCATAAATGTATTTTAGAACAAATAAGGAGAAGACAGGTTAGAAGGGTTTATTTTATTAAATGAGCTCTGACTTGGTGACGAAGTGTGACCATTTGCAGTGCAAAGGTCTCAGGTTCCTTAGAGAAGCCACCCAGGTTTCCAAACACGGGTGCTGGACTGTGGATGTGTGAGTGTGTGGGAGGGCAAGACTCGTGTGTCTGTCTGCGTGTGTGTCTGTGTGTCACATGTGGGCACACAGTGGGACTCGCCAGGGCCATTCCTAGAGAATCGCCTGCCCAGTTCGGACAGACATTGGCAGCAGCTGGACTTGGCATTTTCTTGCCCTCTGCCAGATGTGGCCAACCTCTACCCATCCCCGAAGCTCTGCAGAATGGTCTGGATGCTGGTGCAAGGTCCTTGGGTAGGCCACGTCCCATGACCCTGGCCCACCTGGCCACATTGGCCAGAGAGCCAGGGCTGGAGTCCAGGACTTTGGTTGTTCTTTAAGGCACTTCCTGCCACCGTGTCCCTCAGACGCACAACACTCTGTGCTCCACATCGGCTCGGGGTGGGGGATGATATGAATGTCACAGGAGGAGACACCTTCTGTCTTTGTTTCAAAGAAAGTGATGTGCCATTTGTTAATATACAAGAGAAATATTGAAAATATATTGAAAAGAGCAATTTTAAATTATTTTTGGCTTATGTTGCAATATTTATTTTCTTGTATTAGAAAAGATTCCTTTGTAGAGAAAAAATGTATTTTTCATTAACGCAAAAACCTATTTCTCCTTTTTGTACATTGTCCATGTTCGCTCCCCTTAACGAGCAATAGAATGTATGGCCGCCTCGGGGTGGCTGATGCCCGCGTGCCCTGCATGATTCTGTGTTGCCGCTGCTGCGTAGCTCCCAGTCCCATCCTGTCCTGCTCACTCATGGGGGTTTCCATAGCCCAGCCCCCCTCCTGGGGCCTGTGACTTCAGGACCCCCTCTGCACTCCTCGTGTGTTGGCAAACGCAGTTAATAAAGCAATGTTTTCTGTGCTGGCTGGTGTGAGGCTCTGTTGCACAGGGGAGTGGGAGACGGTGGGCTCAGTGACATAGCAAGTGGTCCATGAGTGTCCTAAGGGACATAGTGAGTGCTCAGCGTGCTCTGGGGCTGGGCATATATCATTTGCTTCTCACTGCTGTCATCCCCTGGAGTTCAGAGTAGATGATGAAGCTTCCCAAAGCCACACCTCTGGTAAGAGGTGAAGTTCAGTCACCTACCTGGGGCAGTAGGAAGGTTTGGGAGGAAACTCTGGTTGTCGTCGTTGTTCAGTTACTAAGTCATGTCTTGACTCTTCGCAACCCCATGGACTAGCACACAAGGCTCCTCTGTCCTCCACTATCTCCTGGAGTTTGCTCAGATTCGTGTCCATTGAGTTGGTGATGCTGTCTAACCATCTCATCCTCCATCACCCCCTTTTCTTTTTGCATTCAGTCTTCCTCAGCATCAGGGTCTTTTCCAATGAGTTAGCTCTTTGCATCAGGTGGTCAAAGTATTGGAGCTTCAGCTTCAACTTCAGCGTCCAGTATTGGAGCTTCAGCCAAATTATTGGAGCTTCCGCTTCCAGTGAATATTCAGGGTTGATTTCCTTCAGAATTGACTGGTTTGATCTTCCTGCAGTTCAAGAGACTCTCAAGAATCTTCTCCAGCACACAATTAGAAAGCATGAGTTCTTTGGCAGTCAGCCTTATGGTCCAAACTCTTACATCTGTACATGACTACTGGAAAAATCATAGCTGATGGACCTTTGTTGGCAAAGTGATGTCTCTGCTTTTGAATATGCTGTCTAGGTTTGTCATAGCTTTTCTTCCAAGGAGCAAGCAACTTTTACTTTCTTGGCTGCAATCACTTTCCACAGTAATTTTGGAGCCTAAGAAAATAAAATTTGTCCCTAGATCAGAAAGGTTTTAGCCTTTTATTTATTTATTTTTTTGCTCCTTACTTCCTGAGTACTTACTCTGGACCATACTCTGGAAAGTATGCAGAATGTAGCCATTACCTCTGCCCTGGGGAAGCTCATAGTCCAGCAGGGACGCAGTGAGGGAACTGGGAGGTACTGAGGAGGCCTAGTCTGATGGGGTGGTGGGTGCAGGAGGCAACACCATTCATTCATTCATTCCTTTGATAATTGTCTACTGAATATGCATGCGTCTCATTCTGCCAGTAAGCTGTGAGTGGCACCAGGACCCTGCCCTCCCAGAGCTTCCTGGTAACACAGGCTTGAAGAATAACTCGTTGCTCATCCAAGGGAAGCTGGCTGGGAAGAAGGGACAGCAAGCCCTCTTAATCCAAGGGCAAAATTGGATTAAGCTATCTGTGGAGGGATCTTGACCCACCTCTGAGAGTCTGAGGGGAGGAGCGTGGAAAGGAGCTTGAATGAAGACTCAAGGAATATATTTTCTGGGGCTGCTGATCTGGTGGTGAACCACAGAGAAGTGCCCCCATTTCCTCACTGATGGAATAGAAGGTGAGTCCCCAAGGACACCTCCAGATCCAAAGTACTGTGATTCCACAATGCAGAAGGTGGTGGAAATCAACCTGGGTGGAGTGTGTGTGCTTTGAAAGCCTGTGGAGGAAGGTGTCCCTGACTGAGAGGCCACATGACTGCCACATCCCTGGGGATCAGGAACTCTGTCTGAGAAGTGCGTTCCCTCAGGGCGCTCAGCTGAGAGACTGAGAAGGGCTCTCTGCATTCAGCATCAGGCACTGGTAGCTCAGCCCCAGGGCTGAGGGGGCTCCTGTGTGGCCAGCTCCCCTGCCTGTGGTCTGGGGCTGTCACCTTTCCAGGCGAGTTGCTTCGGGCTTGACACCCCAGACTCTCCCTCCTCCCGCTGCCAGGCCTGCAGCTGCAAAGCTGACCTTGCTGATAGCCGTGGGGCAGGAGAGGCCGAGGCACCTGTGGGCCTGAAGCAGCAGTGTGCACTCAAGTGTGCACTCCAGCGGTAATTCTAGCAGCCACGTTTTTAACAAGAAAATAAAATTTGTCCCTAGATCAGAAAGGTTTTAGCCTTTTATTTATTTATTTTTGCTCCTTACTTCCTGAGTACTTACTCTGGACCATACTCTGGAAAGTATGCAGAATGTAGCCATTACCTCTGCCCTGGGGAAGCTCATAGTCCAGCAGGGACGCAGTGAGGGAACTGGGAGGTACTGAGGAGGCCTAGTCTGATGGGGTGGTGGGTGCAGGAGGCAACACCATTCATTCATTCATTCCTTTGATAATTGTCTACTGAATATGCATGCGTCTCATTCTGCCAGTAAGCTGTGAGTGGCACCAGGACCCTGCCCTCCCAGAGCTTCCTGGTAACACAGGCTTGAAGAATAACTCGTTGCTCATCCAAGGGAAGCTGGCTGGGAAGAAGGGACAGCAAGCCCTCTTAATCCAAGGGCAAAATTGGATTAAGCTATCTGTGGAGGGATCTTGACCCACCTCTGAGAGTCTGAGGGGAGGAGCGTGGAAAGGAGCTTGAATGAAGACTCAAGGAATATATTTTCTGGGGCTGCTGATCTGGTGGTGAACCACAGAGAAGTGCCCCCATTTCCTCACTGATGGAATAGAAGGTGAGTCCCCAAGGACACCTCCAGATCCAAAGTACTGTGATTCCACAATGCAGAAGGTGGTGGAAATCAACCTGGGTGGAGTGTGTGCTTTGAAAGCCTGTGGAGGAAGGTGTCCCTGACTGAGAGGCCACATGACTGCCACATCCCTGGGGATCAGGAACTCTGTCTGAGAAGTGCGTTCCCTCAGGGCGCTCAGCTGAGAGACTGAGAAGGGCTCTCTGCATTCAGCATCAGGCACTGGTAGCTCAGCCCCAGGGCTGAGGGGGCTCCTGTGTGGCCAGCTCCCCTGCCTGTGGTCTGGGGCTGTCACCTTTCCAGGCGAGTTGCTTCGGGCTTGACACCCCAGACTCTCCCTCCTCCCGCTGCCAGGCCTGCAGCTGCAAAGCTGACCTTGCTGATAGCCGTGGGGCAGGAGAGGCCGAGGCACCTGTGGGCCTGAAGCAGCAGTGTGCACTCAAGTGTGCACTCCAGCGGTAATTCTAGCAGCCACGTTTTTAACAAAAAGAAACAGGTAATGAGTTTTAATAATATATTTTATTTAATCCCTTATATCCAAAACAGCCTGTAATCAATATAAAGTGATACTAATGAGCCAATGCACTGGAATCCGAGGGGAGGGCAGGCGTGGCCACTGCCCCCAATTTGTCCCTGAACCCATTTATCCGCATTCACAGGACACCAGTTGCTGGGGCCTCAGGACACTGGGACGGCCACATACCCTATGCAAAGATCAGGCCAGTGGGGGAGAGACAGACTTTAACCCCAGAGACCCTAAGCCAGGTGCAATTACACACAGACTGTGGCAGCTGGCAGGGACTCTCCTCTTACCACCCTGAACTTACCTCCTTCTGATGAAACTCCCACAAGGTAGGATCTGGGGCGCCATCTGCTGCCCAACCCTGATGCCTAATGATAGGTGTTTTCGGTTTTGCTTTTTTTTTTTTTTTGCCACAAATTTTTAAAAATAGAATTCTATATAGAAAAAAAATTTTAAAACCTGCTATATTTGATAATGTATAACTGCTTTGTTGCCACAACAAACACCATTGTAAGGAAGAAGGATCCATTCTAAAATATTTTTAAAAAGCAAAAAGAAGGGGTTCCCTGGTGGTTCAGTGGTTAGGACTTAAGATTTCACATGCCGAGCAGCATGGCAAAAAATTTTCTTAATTAAAAAATATTAAAAATGTAAAAAAAAAAAAAGAAAAAGAAAAGAGAGTTCACATTGGGACTATTTGCCTTTCCTAGACTATTCAGGATTCCCTTGGGTCCCCCAACTCCAACTCAAGGAAGCTTTTAAAAAATTATTGTTAACCCCACCTGCATAGTTTGTTTGTTTTGCAGAGCCCATTAGGAAAACGTCTGTTCCAGGATGAAGAAACCAGGTTCTAGTCTTCTGCCATTTACTTGATGTACCTCAGTTTTCTTGTCTGTCAAGTGGGAGAAGACCTTGGGGATACTGTTTTCTTTAGGTCCTGGTGGGAGGGTCCTTGGTCAGAGGATGTGGTCAGTGAGGGTCAGGTGAGAAGTCTGCCAGGGCTCTTTGTTTTATGGTAAGGCCAACTGGGTAGATGGGGCTTGTTGGGGCTAGGTGAGCCTCCAGACTGAACTCGGGGCAGAGCCAGGTTGGGAAGTGACCACCAAGTAAAGTGCTGAGCATGGGCTGTGGGCACTGGATGGTGAGGTGTCTGTATTTCAGGCTTGGGAGTGGAGTCAAGGCCTCGCTAGAAGGGCTGGGGGGACGGGCTCTGTGATTTGGGTAACAGCAATTGTAAGGTGGCTTGCCTAGGTCTAGGGGTTTGCGTTCAGTGGACAATCCACTAATTCTACCCTCATCCTCGGTTAAGGCTATTTGTGGTCATTCAGATCCAGAGAATTCAAACGCACCAAAAAACAAGAAAGTGACTATGGATTCTTGTGGGCTTTAGGGTAAAGGAGAATTAGGGACTGTTTTGGCCCTTTCTGGGCCTCAGTTTCCTTATCTGTGAAATGAAGATGAGCAGTCCTGCCGTGGCCGCCATGCAGGGTAGCTGCGTGCATGCATGCATGCTAAGTGCTTCAGTCGTGTCCGATGCTTTGCCGCCCTATGGACTGTAGCCCACCAGGCTCCTCTGTCCAATGGATTCTCCAGGCAAGAATACTGGAGTGGGTTGCCATGTCTTTCGCCAGGGAATCTTACCCACACAGGGATCAAGCCCACTCTCTCAGGTCTCCTGCATTGGTAAGCGGGTTCTTTACCACAAGGGCCACCTGGAAAGGCTGCAAGGTGGCTGACAGTGGGCCAAAGTGGGCCTGGACGGGCGGTGGGCCGAATGAGCAGTGTGAGAGGAAGGGGACGGAGGTTAAGCCAGAGGGCGCTCTGACGCTGGCAGGCTGACCCGAGGCCAGAGCGCTCTGTTCACAGAAGCCCCCAGGTTTACAACTTCTCATGGGGCTCTCCACGCCCAGCCGGGACACGTGAGCACTGGGGGGGGGGCAGGGCAGGTAATGGTCACGTGCTGCTGGGCTGGCTGAGGGCGGGTTGGAGGCGCCGGCGGACATCCGGGACACTGCTCACGTGACGTCCGAGCCAATCAGATGCCTGCACCTGAGACACACCCACTTTCCCAGCAGTCTGGGCTCCTCCGCGGCCATTTTGAAATCGTGTAACCGAGGAGATCCGAGCTAGCTGAATTCTTTTGCTCCCACCCCTCTCCCCACCCCTTTTGCAGCGGAGGAATGTTCCAGTGCTAGGAGTCAACAAGAAACTCCAAAACTCGGGCAGAGCCAGGTTGGGAAGTGACCACCAAGTAAATGCTAGATGGGCTGTGGGCACTGGATGGTGAGGTGTCTGTATTTCAGGCTTGGGAGTGGAGTCAAGGCCTCGCTAGAAGGGCTGGGGGGACGGGCTCTGTGATTTGGGTAACAGCAATTGTAAGGTGGCTTGCCTAGGTCTAGGGGTTTGCGTTCAGTGGACAATCCACTAATTCTACCCTCATCCTCGGTTAAGGCTATTTGTGGTCATTCAGATCCAGAGAATTCAAACGCACCAAAAAACAAGAAAGTGACTATGGATTCTTGTGGGCTTTAGGGTAAAGGAGAATTAGGGACTGTTTTGGCCCTTTCTGGGCCTCAGTTTCCTTATCTGTGAAATGAAGATGAGCAGTCCTGCCGTGGCCGCCATGCAGGGTAGCTGCGTGCATGCATGCATGCTAAGTGCTTCAGTCGTGTCCGATGCTTTGCCGCCCTATGGACTGTAGCCCACCAGGCTCCTCTGTCCAATGGATTCTCCAGGCAAGAATACTGGAGTGGGTTGCCATGTCTTTCGCCAGGGAATCTTACCCACACAGGGATCAAGCCCACTCTCTCAGGTCTCCTGCATTGGTAAGCGGGTTCTTTACCACAAGGGCCACCTGGAAAGGCTGCAAGGTGGCTGACAGTGGGCCAAAGTGGGCCTGGACGGGCGGTGGGCCGAATGAGCAGTGTGAGAGGAAGGGGACGGAGGTTAAGCCAGAGGGCGCTCTGACGCTGGCAGGCTGACCCGAGGCCAGAGCGCTCTGTTCACAGAAGCCCCCAGGTTTACAACTTCTCATGGGGCTCTCCACGCCCAGCCGGGACACGTGAGCACTGGGGGCGGGGCAGGGCAGGTAATGGTCACGTGCTGCTGGGCTGGCTGAGGGCGGGTTGGAGGCGCCGGCGGACATCCGGGACACTGCTCACGTGACGTCCGAGCCAATCAGATGCCTGCACCTGAGACACACCCACTTTCCCAGCAGTCTGGGCTCCTCCGCGGCCATTTTGAAATCGTGTAACCGAGGAGATCCGAGCTAGCTGAATTCTTTTGCTCCCCACCCCCTCTCCCCACCCCCTTTTGCAGCGGAGGAATGTTCCAGTGCTAGGGAGTCAACAAGAAACTCAGAAGAGCCGCAAGGCTTGTGAGAGAAGCCAAGTAGGAAGAGTGACTCAGCAAAATTAACCGTCGCCTACGGATATTCTGCACGGCTATTTTGGGACCCTTGGTGACTGCCTGGCTCTGGTGACAGGTTCTTGGTATACAAAACCTTGTTTCCCACATGCCCGCCCTAACATTCATGCGCCTCAGCTTACGGAAGGAGCTGCGTTCGGCGATCCGCATAGCTGGCGTTGGCCACTGTGAGACTCCTAAATGAGTTCATGGCAAAGGGAGCAGTGTCCCCCTGAAGGGACATACGGAACCACAGGGGATGGTCAAGTCTTAGGGCCCCCTCTGCCCTCCAGGAGCACTTCCTTCTGGTCAAGAAGAGGTGCGGGACCAGCACCCACCAGCGTCATCAGTCCTGGTGCCTGTTCAGCCCTAAACCAAAGCGCCTCATGTGTGTGACAAGACCCGAGGGTTTAGGTGGTTGAGGGGCTGGAAAGCCCGTCTTGACCACCACCTTCTCTAGGACAGCCTCTGAATTCTAGAGAAAGAGAGCCTGCCAAGCCATCCATACAAATTTAAAACGTCTGTTTAAAATTCAACTAATTGACACCGTGAAATGTGATATTTCTCTTCACAGGCTGTTGTGAGCCCTGGAGCCCCAGAAATCAAGTCCCATCCAATGTACATTGGGCAGCCCTTGGGCTTATGTGAGAAGTTAGGGTACCCTGCTGACCTGCCTTTAGACTTTCCTAGGAATTAAAAGGCAGGGTATTCCCCTCAACTACTTATGTTCAGCTCCTATTTGATGAATGGAACCACCACATACGTACACTGCAGGCAAAGCCAGTCCCAGGTAAGAAGTTTGTGGACGGGGAACAGAGAGGGACAGTTGCGGTCTCAGCTCCCTGATCCCGGTGGTACACTCCAGGAGTCCCTCCCACCTCCTCAGTCCGATATCTTATATTGAATAGTTGGCAAAGTGTGTCGATTGCTCCAACCTTTTTTTGGGGGGGGGGGGCACTTCTATTGATCTTTCATTTATCTATTTCCATTCATCTTTTTTTCTTTGGCCTGCGTGGGCCTCCCATCGCAGTGGCCTCTCTCGCCACAGATCACCGGCTCTGGGCGCACGCGCGCCAGAGCTCCCGCTCCGTAGTTGGACATATCGGTCCAGCCGCTCCGCAGCACATGGGATCTTCCCAGGCCAGGGATCGAACCGGCGCCCCCTGCACTGCAAGGTGGTGTTCTTACCCACTGGACCACCAGGGAAGCCCCGCCAGCTTTTTTTAAAAAAAACAAAAAACAAAATACTTTTTATTTTGGAGTAAAGCTGATTAACAGGGCTTCTCTGGTGGCTCAGATTGTAAAGAATCTGCCTACAATGCAGGAGACCTGGGTTCAGTCCCTTGGTAGGGAAGATCCCCGTGAGAAAGGAAAGGCTACCCACTCCAGTGTTCTTGCTAGAAGAATTCCATGGAGAGAACAATCTGGTGGGCTACAATTCGTGGGGTTGCAAAGAATCGAAATGACTGAGTGACTAACACACCTAGCTGATGAACAGCATTGTGATAGTTTCAAGTGAATAGCAAAGGGACTCGGCCATACATATACCTGCATCCATTCTCCCCCAAACTCCCCTCCCATCCAGGCTGCCACGTACGATTGTGCAGATTTCCTTGTGCTGTATCCAGCTGTGCTTTAATTTGACCTCAAATCTGTGTCTTCCCCATTGTCAGTGCCACCGATTCTGGTGCGCGTGCTCCAGAATTTTGGGGACACATGTCTGTACAGTACAGTTGTTCCCAATTTCAGATAGTGTATTCTGATCTCATGGCCCCGTGAGCAAGCGTTCCTGTTAGATCCCTGGCTCCTGCTTTGGGTGGGAAAACATGGTTGTGTATCATAAAATGTTGGTTTTGAAATCAGTGTTAGAAGTAGTCTATTTATAGTAACTGGTGAGAAGCAGGTTGAAAGATGGGAAAGAGCAGCCCTCTTCTCCTTCCTCCTCCTTAATTCAGGCCTCGTGTTTGCATCTTTCCCTCCTCTGACATCTCTGTCTAATACACTTCCCACACAGCATCTCTTCAGGCTCTAGGCTCTACTAGCCCCTAGTGACAGCATGCCCTTTTTTGCTGTGCGGTTGTCTTTGCTGTTCTGTCTGCTTGCACTCCCCTTGCTCACCACTTCTCCACTAACCCAGTTTATACGCCTTCAAGATTCTGCTCGGGTAGCCCCTTTTTAGACATCCTTGATGGTGTTTGAGGGCCTTTCCATTTTGCCTTCCATGCTGCCTTGAACAGGTCACTGCCCATTTTCTCCCAGCAAGGAGGTATAGATGAAATGCCAGCTGACTGACTGGCTGGCAGAAGGACAGGCAGAAAGTGAGGGCGACTGTCCCAATCTGAATCCAAAACCCACACAGTACTTGCAAAAGACCTGGTGGTAACTAATAGTTTCCCACGTGTTAGACCTTGTATGTGAAAGAGAAAAAGAAGCTGGTGAGGAGGGACCTTGCTTCCCCTTTTGCACAGGCCAGCCCTGCACATGGAGCGGTGTGTGAGGCTGCCTACGTGTCGGGTAATCAAAAGTGTCAGCCACTGCGTCTCCGAAGAGGAAGGAAGAGTGAAGCCTCAGAGCATCCAAGAGGTGGTCCCTCTGCCACCAGACTACCAGACTGTGGACTGAACCTGGCCCCAAATAGAAGCCGAGGTTGAATAGCAAAGGGACTCGCCATACATATACCTGCATCCATTCTCCCCAAACTCCCTCCCATCCAGGCTGCCACGCATTGTGCAGATTTCCTTGTGCTGTATCCAGCTGTGCTTTAATTTGACCTCAAATCTGTGTCTTCCCCATTGTCAGTGCCACCGATTCTGGTGCGCGTGCTCCAGAATTTTGGGGACACATGTCTGTACAGTACAGTTGTTCCCAATTTCAGATAGTGTATTCTGATCTCATGGCCCCGTGAGCAAGCGTTCCTGTTAGATCCCTGGCTCCTGCTTTGGGTGGGAAAACATGGTTGTGTATCATAAAATGTTGGTTTTGAAATCAGTGTTAGAAGTAGTCTATTTATAGTAACTGGTGAGAAGCAGGTTGAAAGATGGGAAAGAGCAGCCCTCTTCTCCTTCCTCCTCCTTAATTCAGGCCTCGTGTTTGCATCTTTCCCTCCTCTGACATCTCTGTCTAATACACTTCCCACACAGCATCTCTTCAGGCTCTAGGCTCTACTAGCCCCTAGTGACAGCATGCCCTTTTTTGCTGTGCGGTTGTCTTTGCTGTTCTGTCTGCTTGCACTCCCCTTGCTCACCACTTCTCCACTAACCCAGTTTATACGCCTTCAAGATTCTGCTCGGGTAGCCCCTTTTTAGACATCCTTGATGGTGTTTGAGGGCCTTTCCATTTTGCCTTCCATGCTGCCTTGAACAGGTCACTGCCCATTTTCTCCCAGCAAGGAGGTATAGATGAAATGCCAGCTGACTGACTGGCTGGCAGAAGGACAGGCAGAAAGTGAGGGCGACTGTCCCAATCTGAATCCAAAACCCACACAGTACTTGCAAAAGACCTGGTGGTAACTAATAGTTTCCCACGTGTTAGACCTTGTATGTGAAAGAGAAAAAGAAGCTGGTGAGGAGGGACCTTGCTTCCCCTTTTGCACAGGCCAGCCCTGCACATGGAGCGGTGTGTGAGGCTGCCTACGTGTCGGGTAATCAAAAGTGTCAGCCACTGCGTCTCCGAAGAGGAAGGAAGAGTGAAGCCTCAGAGCATCCAAGAGGTGGTCCCTCTGCCACCAGACTACCAGAGGACTGTGGATTCTGAACCTGGCCCCAAATAGAAGCCGAGGTTGAGAAAAGTTCAAACTGTTCTCTAAATAGCTTTGTGCCCCTGCATCCACCGTCCTAAAGTCAGGAAAGAAAGTAGTGTTGCGTGGCTTCCTTCAGGAATTGTCAGACGTGTGTCCCTGTGCATTGGAGTCCCTAGTTGTAAATAAACTCTGGGTCTCAGAACAGGGTAGAACTCATCTATTCAGCCCCTGACCCATGGCTCTTGGCCATGAGGGTCTTGAAAGTGAAGTCTCTAGCGTGGAGGGAAGTCACTGTGCTTTTCTCCAGATGCAATAAATCTGGTGTGGCTTCCCAGTCAGGAGGTGGGTCTAAAGACCTCAACCCAAACCCAAGGGCTAGGAGAGAACCCAAAAATCGGTGCTGTAATGTGGTAATGTTTATAATCGCTCTAGTTTCTGAGGTTTTGCTAATCCCAGATGAAATGTGATGACAGTTCCACTGATGAGATTCACATTCAATTCCTTTTAGCTCAAGAAAGGGGTAAACACTTACCTCCATATTGACCCACAAGTGTTTCTCAGTTCACTTGATCCTCACCTTCAATTATTTCTTCCTCTTGTTTACTTTTAACAGCCATGGAACATGACACCTCTGAAGGTTTTGTCTGGAGGTCTGTTACCCATTAACCCAGGTCCTTTCAATATGATCAGGTAAGAAAGCTCTTCAGTTTCTTTTGGCAACATTAACAGCTTGTTTGTAGTGGCAGGGTGCCATCACAGAACTATCGTGACCTTAATAAACATGTTAAATGGTTCATCATAGTGCCTCCCATCAAAATTCACATTTCAAACCAAGGCTTCCTTTGTTTACTACATAATTGGCTTTGTAAACACAGGCTTTGACCTTTGTCAACTAACTCAATACCCAGCTGAACCCTTTATAAAGGACTCAGCAGAAATAGGGCCTGCTTTGCACAGGCCAGCCCTGCACATGGAGCGGTGTGTGAGGCTGCCTACGTGTCGGGTAATCAAAAGTGTCAGCCACTGCGTCTCCGAAGAGGAAGGAAGAGTGAAGCCTCAGAGCATCCAAGAGGTGGTCCCTCTGCCACCAGACTACCAGAGGACTGTGGATTCTGAACCTGGCCCCAAATAGAAGCCGAGGTTGAGAAAAGTTCAAACTGTTCTCTAAATAGCTTTGTGCCCCTGCATCCACCGTCCTAAAGTCAGGAAAGAAAGTAGTGTTGCGTGGCTTCCTTCAGGAATTGTCAGACGTGTGTCCCTGTGCATTGGAGTCCCTAGTTGTAAATAAACTCTGGGTCTCAGAACAGGGTAGAACTCATCTATTCAGCCCTGACCCATGGCTCTTGGCCATGAGGGTCTTGAAAGTGAAGTCTCTAGCGTGGAGGGAAGTCACTGTGCTTTTCTCCAGATGCAATAAATCTGGTGTGGCTTCCCAGTCAGGAGGTGGGTCTAAAGACCTCAACCCAAACCCAAGGGCTAGGAGAGAACCCAAAAATCGGTGCTGTAATGTGGTAATGTTTATAATCGCTCTAGTTTCTGAGGTTTTGCTAATCCCAGATGAAATGTGATGACAGTTCCACTGATGAGATTCACATTCAATTCCTTTTAGCTCAAGAAAGGGGTAAACACTTACCTCCATATTGACCCACAAGTGTTTCTCAGTTCACTTGATCCTCACCTTCAATTATTTCTTCCTCTTGTTTACTTTTAACAGCCATGGAACATGACACCTCTGAAGGTTTTGTCTGGAGGTCTGTTACCCATTAACCCAGGTCCTTTCAATATGATCAGGTAAGAAAGCTCTTCAGTTTCTTTTGGCAACATTAACAGCTTGTTTGTAGTGGCAGGGTGCCATCACAGAACTATCGTGACCTTAATAAACATGTTAAATGGTTCATCATAGTGCCTCCCATCAAAATTCACATTTCAAACCAAGGCTTCCTTTGTTTACTACATAATTGGCTTTGTAAACACAGGCTTTGACCTTTGTCAACTAACTCAATACCCAGCTGAACCCTTTATAAAGGACTCAGCAGAAATAGGGCCTGCTTTAGGACTTGGTTTGTAATCATCAGGTTTCTAAGCTGTTCTTCTCACCTTTCAACCAGGAGGATGGTGGCCACCACCCAAAGGGCTTCTTTTTCACTGTTTCCTAATTGCCCTGTTCCCTACAAGGTGCTTTCCACACTCTTTTGGAGGCTGGGACATTGCATTACTTGTATCTTTAGTACAAATATCAGATAGTCTGGTGGGATATTAGGTAGCTAAAATCAAGAAAATGAGCTAAATAAACTGGATTTTCCCCCATTTTTAAAATTTGTTTTCTGTTGGCAGATAATTGCTTTATACTATCGTGTTGGTTTCTTCTGTACATCAGCATGCATCAGCCATGGGTATATATATGTCCCCTCCTTCTTGGAATTCCCCCTCACCCCCTACCCCATCCTACCCCCTAGGTAGTCATAGAGTACCAGTGTGAGCTCCCATGTCACACATCCAGTTCTCACAGACTGTCTTACATATGGTAGTGTGTATGCTTCCATGCTACTCTCTCAACTCATCCAACACTCTCCTTCTCCCACTGTGTTCACAAATGTGTTCTTTATATCTGCATCTCTATTGCTCCTCTGGAAATAGGTTCATCAGTACCCTTTTTATAGATTCCACATATATGCATTAATATACAATATTTGCTTTTTCTGATTTACTTCATCTGTATAATAGGCTAGGTTCATCCACCTCATTAGAACTGACTCAAATGCATTCCTTTTTATGGCTGAGTAATATTCCATCGTATATGTATACAACTTCTTTATCCATTCATTTCTTTTTTTTTCTAATTTTTTTTGGGGGGGGGGGGGGAGCAGGTTGGGGGGGGGGGGGAGCAGGTGGGTCACTTCTATTGGTCTTTCATTTGTCCATTTTCATCCATCTTTGTTCTTTGGCCCTTGTGGGCCTCCCATCGCAGTGGCCTCTGTTGTCGCAGAGGGCCGGGGATGAGTTCCAGAGCTCCTGCTATTGGACTGTCAGTGCTATCTTAGCATGTTCTTCTTTTTCATCAGTGCTCCCATCAAAATTCACATTTCCAGGTACGGTTTTGCGTTGACCTTTGTCAACTAACTCAATACCCAGCTGAACCCTTTATAAAGGACTCAGCAGAAATAGGGCCTGCTTTAGGACTTGGTTTGTAATCATCAGGTTTCTAAGCTGTTCTTCTCACCTTTCAACCAGGAGGATGGTGGCCACCACCCAAAGGGCTTCTTTTTCACTGTTTCCTAATTGCCCTGTTCCCTACAAGGTGCTTTCCACACTCTTTTGGAGGCTGGGACATTGCATTACTTGTATCTTTAGTACAAATATCAGATAGTCTGGTGGGATATTAGGTAGCTAAAATCAAGAAAATGAGCTAAATAAACTGGATTTTCCCCCATTTTTAAAATTTGTTTTCTGTTGGCAGATAATTGCTTTATACTATCGTGTTGGTTTCTTCTGTACATCAGCATGCATCAGCCATGGGTATATATATGTCCCCTCCTTCTTGGAATTCCCCCTCACCCCCTACCCCATCCTACCCCCTAGGTAGTCATAGAGTACCAGTGTGAGCTCCCATGTCACACATCCAGTTCTCACAGACTGTCTTACATATGGTAGTGTGTATGCTTCCATGCTACTCTCTCAACTCATCCAACACTCTCCTTCTCCCACTGTGTTCACAAATGTGTTCTTTATATCTGCATCTCTATTGCTCCTCTGGAAATAGGTTCATCAGTACCCTTTTTATAGATTCCACATATATGCATTAATATACAATATTTGCTTTTTCTGATTTACTTCATCTGTATAATAGGCTAGGTTCATCCACCTCATTAGAACTGACTCAAATGCATTCCTTTTTATGGCTGAGTAATATTCCATCGTATATGTATACAACTTCTTTATCCATTCATTTCTTTTTTTTTCTATTTTTTTTTGGGGGGGTGGGGGGAGCAGGTTGGGGAGGGAGGGGGCGGGTGGGTCACTTCTATTGGTCTTTCATTTGTCTATTTTCATCCATCTTTGTTCTTTGGCCCTTGTGGGCCTCCCATCGCAGTGGCCTCTGTTGTCGCAGAGCGCCGGCTCTGGGCTGCATGAGTTCCAGAGCTCCTGCTCAGTAATTGGACACATCGGTCCAGCTGCTCCGCGGCACGTGGGATCTTCCCAGGCCAGGGATAGAACCAGCGCCCCTTGCACTGCAAGGCGGTGTCCTTACCCACTGGACCACCAGGGAAGCCCCTCCATTCATTTCTTTTATTTATTTATTTATTTGGGGGGAGGGACAGGTTGGGGAGGGAGGGGGCAGGCGGGCTACTTCTCTTGGTCTTTCATATATTTATTTTTCATCCATCTTTGTTCTTTGGCCCATGTGGGCCTCCCATCGCAGTGGCCTCTGTTGTGGCAGAGCACCGGTTCTGGGCACATGCGCTCCAGAGCTCCGGCTCGTAATTGGACACATCGGTCCAGCCACTCCGCAGCACATGGGATCTTCCCAGGCCAGGGATCGAACCGGCGCCCCTTGTACTGCAAGGCGGTGTCCTTACCCACTGGACCACCAGGGAAGCCCCCCCTCCATTCATTTCTTGATGAACATCCATTATTAGGTTGCTTCCACGTCCTGCTTGTTGTAAATAGTGCTGCAGTAAACACTGGGGTTCACATTTCAATTATATTTTTCTCAGGATATATGCCCAGTAGTGGGATTGTTGGGTCATATGGTAGTTTTATGCCTAGTTTTTTAAGGAATCTCCATGCTGTTCTCCATAATGGCTATCAGTTTGCATTCCCACTGGCAATGCAAGACAATTCCCTTTTCTCCACACACTTACCAGCATTTATTTGTAGATTTTTTTTTCATAGATTTTTTGATGATGGCCATTCCTACTGGTGTGAGGTGATAGTTCATTGTTGTTTTGATTTGCATTTCCCTAATAATGAGTGATGCTGAGCATGTTTTCATGTGTTTATTAGCCATCTGCATATCTTATTTGGAGAAATTCTGAATAAACTGGATTTTGATTTTCTTAGCATTTATCCCTTCAGTACATTCACTGTTTACTTGTTACTTTCAGTTCAACAAATAGTTTCAGTACATACTAAATCTCTATTTGACGGACTCAACTGTAATAGAATTACGACTGGTAATGTTAAAAGAGCACAAAGCTTGATGTCACTCTGCACATTGTTAGTGGAAAGATTAAAAGAATGGCCATAGAAAGATTGGTTTTTTTTTTTAATATTTAATTTATTTGGTTGTGTCAGGTCTTAGCTGCAGCATGCAGGATCTTTTGTTGCTGTGCATGGAGCCTCTAATTGTGGTGCTTGGGCAACAGTTACAGCGCTTGTCTTAATTGCTCTGCCACATTTGGGATGTTTCTGATCCAGAATCAAACCCAAGTCCTGTGCTGCAAGATGTATTCTTAACCACTAGACCACCAGAGAAGTCCCTAGAAAGGTCTTATAGTTGGATTTCAGTCTCAAAAGTAGCTTGATAATCCTTACCAAAATGATAAATTTTTTCATTCGTATCAGCTTAAGGAGTTGAAAGTATTCTGCTGCCTGGGTGCAGCCTGCACTTCCAGTGATTCTGAAGTGCAGCCAAGGTTGAGAACCACTGGCTACAGGTTACACTGATGTGTGTGTGTGTGTTCAGTCTCTAAGTCATGTCTGACTCTTTGTAACTCCATGGACTGTAGTCTGCCAGGCTCCTCTGTCCATGGGATTTCCCAGGCAAGAATACTAGAGTGGGAGCTTCCCTGGTGTTCCAGTGTGTAGAGTCTGCCTTGCAGTGCAAGCAGCACCATTTCGATCCCTGGCCCGGGAAGATCCCACATGTCGCGGAGCAACTGGACTGGTGTGTCCAATTAGGAGCCAGCGCTCTGGAGTGCATGCGCCCAGAGCTGGTTCTCTGCAGTGAGAGAGAGCACTGTAATGGGAGGCCCACACAGGCCAAAGAATAAAGATGGATGAAAATAAATCATAAACCGATTAAAAAAAAGAATACTAGAGTGGGTTACTGTTTCCTGCTCCACGGGATCTTCCTGACCCATCTGCATATCTTATTTGGAGAAATTCTGAATAAACTGGATTTTGATTTTCTTAGCATTTATCCCTTCAGTACATTCACTGTTTACTTGTTACTTTCAGTTCAACAAATAGTTTCAGTACATACTAAATCTCTATTTGACGGACTCAACTGTAATAGAATTACGACTGGTAATGTTAAAAGAGCACAAAGCTTGATGTCACTCTGCACATTGTTAGTGGAAAGATTAAAAGAATGGCCATAGAAAGATTGGTTTTTTTTTTTAATATTTAATTTATTTGGTTGTGTCAGGTCTTAGCTGCAGCATGCAGGATCTTTTGTTGCTGTGCATGGAGCCTCTAATTGTGGTGCTTGGGCAACAGTTACAGCGCTTGTCTTAATTGCTCTGCCACATTTGGGATGTTTCTGATCCAGAATCAAACCCAAGTCCTGTGCTGCAAGATGTATTCTTAACCACTAGACCACCAGAGAAGTCCCTAGAAAGGTCTTATAGTTGGATTTCAGTCTCAAAAGTAGCTTGATAATCCTTACCAAAATGATAAATTTTTTCATTCGTATCAGCTTAAGGAGTTGAAAGTATTCTGCTGCCTGGGTGCAGCCTGCACTTCCAGTGATTCTGAAGTGCAGCCAAGGTTGAGAACCACTGGCTACAGGTTACACTGATGTGTGTGTGTGTGTTCAGTCTCTAAGTCATGTCTGACTCTTTGTAACTCCATGGACTGTAGTCTGCCAGGCTCCTCTGTCCATGGGATTTCCCAGGCAAGAATACTAGAGTGGGAGCTTCCCTGGTGTTCCAGTGTGTAGAGTCTGCCTTGCAGTGCAAGCAGCACCATTTCGATCCCTGGCCCGGGAAGATCCCACATGTCGCGGAGCAACTGGACTGGTGTGTCCAATTAGGAGCCAGCGCTCTGGAGTGCATGCGCCCAGAGCTGGTTCTCTGCAGTGAGAGAGAGCACTGTAATGGGAGGCCCACACAGGCCAAAGAATAAAGATGGATGAAAATAAATCATAAACCAATTAAAAAAAAAAAGAATACTAGAGTGGGTTACTGTTTCCTGCTCCACGGGATCTTCCTGACCCAGGAATACAACCTGTGTCTCCTGCATTGGCAGGTGGGTTCTTTACCACTGAGCCACCAGGGAAGCCCTATATTCATGTAGGATTTACTATTAAATGAATTCTCAGGGCAAAAAAAATTTTTCCATTAATTGATTGGCCAATGATCATTTAGTGTTATTAGCATTTAGTGGTATATTACTATTTTGCCTAAATGAAAATCTATACATTCTGGCATCAGAAAAATATGAGAAGCTTGTTGAAGATGTGTATGCCTGCCCTCCACTGAATCACAGTTTTGGGTGGGATATTTTTTTTCCTCTGGTTTTTTTTTTAAACCCTCACCCCAACCCCTAGGAAATACTGATGCATACTAAAGCTAGAAAACCTTGATGTTGATAAAACCAGCCAACTGCCTTACTTTTCACATTTTCAACTTAGTCCTACTACAGTGTGCTTTTAAGCTGTTTTCAGTCTTGCAAAGCAAATTAGGCCTCCGTACTTAAGCAAAGGTTTCTTGGAATCTTTGCACAAAGGGCATGTTCTTATAACCACAGTAATTTGAAAGTTCAAGACATTTCTAATGAGCACAATAAAAATTGCGATTAGATGATAAAAATAGAAGCTGACACCAGAGTGTTTCAAAGACCAGGTAATTATTTTTCTATTTCTGACACTCGAGTTCATAGGGGGTAAAAAGATAATAGAACATAATCAAAATAATACAAAAACACAATTCAGGAACATTTAACCATCTATTATAGCTGTTCTTTGTAAAATACATAAAGGTAAACAGAAACATCTTTATATAAATTAATGCTGAACAATCTGTATACACTGTAAAACAATTGTTAAAATGCACACTAAGATGCTAGTGCAAGCAGTGGTGTACAAAAGTGCAAATAAGGTTAGTGACGAAAAACTTATCACCGACCTACCACTTCAACAAACTCTGCATTCAGCCAAATACTGAAGGCCTCACCACACAGAACACTTTGATCACTTTGAAAGTTACGTGACTACATTCACCCTGAGTGCTCTTGCCTCAGTATGGCAGTAGATTATGAGTTCAGGTTAGGAGCAGCACCGGGGAATCCAGAAACCCAGGTGAAGCTGGCCGGTCTGATGTGAACCTTTTCCAAAGATGATAATTTTTCATGAAATCATTCAAAAACCTTCCCCATTTCTGTGCTGACATCTATTTGGGGTGGGGGCACTCGTGAAACAAAGTTTACTTTGGTTAAATTTGCTTACTTTACTGTGATTACTTTGGATTCTATTTAAAGGTGTGGTCAAAGCCCAGAATAGTCAATCAGAGGTATTAAATATATTATCTACTTAATGGTCTAAATTGTGAGGACAAAAATTAATTGGTTCAAAACTGAATCTTGGGCTTCCCTTGTGGCTCAGTGGATAAGAACCCGTCTGCCAATGCGGGAGACCCAGGTTCGATCCCTGATCCGGGAAGATCCCATGTACCGCAGAGCAGCTAAACCCACACATCAACAAAGACCCAGCACAGCCAAAAATAAATAAATAAAAGTTTAAAAAAAACAAAAAACAAAAAAACTGAATCTTCAACAGACTCTCTAAACTCCCTTCATGCTCAGGGATCTTTTATAACCAGGTAGGGGCTTGACGGTGTGTGAGGGGGATTGGCCATAGGGTTCAAGAGTTCAAGGTAGAAAACATGGTTTTAACAAAATCTCAGTCACTTTACACAGAGGCACAGTCCCATATTTTTAACAGCTTGTTTTTTTTCTTTTATTTTATTGGTTTAAAAAGCACTAATTTGCATTTTTAAAGGACAATGATAGAACTGACTGGAAACATCAATATGGAGCTTTGTGAATTTAGTCCTTAACTGAAATGTTTTCTGAACTCTAAAATACATAAAGGTAAACAGAAACATCTTTATATAAATTAATGCTGAACAATCTGTATACACTGTAAAACAATTGTTAAAATGCACACTAAGATGCTAGTGCAAGCAGTGGTGTACAAAAGTGCAAATAAGGTTAGTGACGAAAAACTTATCACCGACCTACCACTTCAACAAACTCTGCATTCAGCCAAATACTGAAGGCCTCACCACACAGAACACTTTGATCACTTTGAAAGTTACGTGACTACATTCACCCTGAGTGCTCTTGCCTCAGTATGGCAGTAGATTATGAGTTCAGGTTAGGAGCAGCACCGGGGAATCCAGAAACCCAGGTGAAGCTGGCCGGTCTGATGTGAACCTTTTCCAAAGATGATAATTTTTCATGAAATCATTCAAAAACCTTCCCCATTTCTGTGCTGACATCTATTTGGGGTGGGGGCACTCGTGAAACAAAGTTTACTTTGGTTAAATTTGCTTACTTTACTGTGATTACTTTGGATTCTATTTAAAGGTGTGGTCAAAGCCCAGAATAGTCAATCAGAGGTATTAAATATATTATCTACTTAATGGTCTAAATTGTGAGGACAAAAATTAATTGGTTCAAAACTGAATCTTCGGGCTTCCCTTGTGGCTCAGTGGATAAGAACCCGTCTGCCAATGCGGGAGACCCAGGTTCGATCCCTGATCCGGGAAGATCCCATGTACCGCAGAGCAGCTAAACCCACACATCAACAAAGACCCAGCACAGCCAAAAATAAATAAATAAAAGTTTAAAAAAAACAAAAAACAAAAAAACTGAATCTTCAACAGACTCTCTAAATTCCCTTCATGCTCAGGGATCTTTTATAACCAGGTAGGGGCTTGACGGTGTGTGAGGGGGATTGGCCATAGGGTTCAAGAGTTCAAGGTAGAAAACATGGTTTTAACAAAATCTCAGTCACTTTACACAGAGGCACAGTCCCATATTTTTAACAGCTTGTTTTTTTTCTTTTATTTTATTGGTTTAAAAAGCACTAATTTGCATTTTTAAAGGACAATGATAGAACTGACTGGAAACATCAATATGGAGCTTTGTGAATTTAGTCCTTAACTGAAATGTTTTCTGAACTCTTACTATTTATAACAAAAAATTATAAGTTTATAGAAAACCATTAAATCCCTATTAATTTTGCATCCAGACATTTATATTTGCTAATTTAATTTTTTCATTTTCTCTTGGAGATTTTTTTGAAACCACCAACTTTTATGTATCTTTAAAATGATTCAAACAATATACTCTAAAATAAAATCAACACATGATATTCTGAGAAACTTTCTTTCATACTAGTTTTATCAGTGTACTTTGCTCAAAATTTATTTGGCAATAGAAGCCTTGCAAACTTCAGTCATGTAAATGACTAACGAGACTGAAATGCTACATTGAGTCACCTACCAAATACAGGTTCAGAAAATATAAACCTGTCTACTGAAGCTCAAATCATGCCAACTAGAGGTATTCTGTTTTTAATGACAGAACTTGTGAAAATGCTAGATTTTGAATGTGGTTAATCAAATCATTTTGCAGAAGGCAGAAAATACTTTTATCACAGCTATCACTCTATCTTAATGATTTACAAGTAGTTTATGTGCTGAAAAGCACGACATGTAGTGTGAACCACTTGAAAACTAAAGCAACAACATTCTGTGTATATGTTATAAGCCACATCAAATTTGTATATGTACACAGGCACACAAAACTAAAATTTAGATCTATGCAGACAATATCTGAATTCATACTTCTTTGGCACTCAAAGATACTGGGTCAACTAAGCCAATGCTGAAGAATTTTTCATGTTCTTTAGAGAGTGTCTGTGCCCAATTTTTAAAAATACTATAATCTCTAATCTAAAAATTCACCAAGATAATCTGGAATCCTTCAGTGTAACCAGTTACAGCAAAGTATAATTAATAGCAGTCATCAAAACAGGTATGGATTAAGAATCTCTTTAAAAAGTATAAAAGCCAGCTGAGGCCATCTATTTTTAGAGTTTTGGACTTAAGATTTAAAAATATCTTTTGAACACTTCCTGATGTACATGGAATTCAGTTTTGTATACAATAGTGTTAGTTACATTTTCACACTTTACAGTGGAAGGAACAAAATTAACTTATGTCTCCAACATTATCATTTACCCCAAAATACTCAGAAATGTATATACTTGCACAGACACATATAGAGTATATGTTTTCCCCATGTGCTTTTACCACTTCTTGGCATTCTTTTAATTAACTTGCTTATCCTGAAGGAAGCAGTGACTGTACATGTTCTGAGGAATTCTCAGAGCTGGATGGTAAGCCCAATGGTTGAGGAACTCTGAGGCCCATCTCCCTGGAACTGGTGGAAAAGAGCAGCTTCATTTCCAGAGGTTCAGGCTCTAAGACTCTTACATCATTGGGAAAATATCCACAGTTTAGCTGTGGTCCACAAAGTGACTGTTCTTTTGATCCCAGTCACAGACCTGGAAAAGAGTTCTCCAACAAGATAGTTTGTACCGGAAAACATATCCCCTCTAGAGAAATCAATAAGCTTTTTCTTTTGTGTGAATTTATAACGCAGATAATTAACTTCTCAGTTATCACAACAGATAACTAGGAAATGCTTGGAAAAAGCATGTCCCTGTAAATATTGAAAACAGATACCATCAGCAATTCAAAGAGGCAATTACTCTGAATAAGGCATAATTCTGTTTAGTCAAGACATTAGAAATGAGAACTTTAAACATATCTTAAACATATCTGGCATAATAAATCAAGAAGCTGAATGTTATTTCCTACTTTTACCTGGTGTTACTGATGTTTCTAGGCAGGGAGAAAGCTTTTTTATTTTCCTTTAGAAGGAAGCTGAAAGTGAAACAGAAGAGCTGAATTCCTAAAGCCCAATGTCATGGTGAAATGACCTTGTTGCTTTAGCTAACTAGTAATTCCTTGCAGGCATATCTTTCAATCCTTATTTGCTTTGTATACAGTATTACATTCTTGATGACAGAAAGGACTGTAGTAACTCTGATTTGGGCAATAGCTAGAAAAAAAACATTAATTCTGATATTAAAATTACTCTTGATAGAACTGGAGCAATCTATTCTCAATGGAATTAGTTAACTATACTATAAAACCTTGGTTTTATGACCAAGAGAGGAAATCTTAAGCTTGAGAGTCTTTAAAAATAAATATTTTGGCACTTATCTTTCAACTAATTATGGGGATGTCAAACATGGGAAAAAAGAACTCAATTTCTTAGAAAATTAAAATGCTTTAACAAGCTAACTAAAATCTTATTAGAGATCTATCAATGAGGTTTGTAAACACTACCATGTGGCAAGCACTGTAGAAACAAAAGCCTTTGTGTTGTTAAGTGAGAGCTGGTTGAGAATATGAAAAAAGAAAATTAAATATGTGGATTCATTTTCTTTTCAACAAGAAATAAAATATACTCAAAATGCAGCAGAGCCATACGACAGGTGCAAAATCCTCAAACGTCTCAGTGACAACTGAAGCACAACAGGCTTTCTTTACACTCAGGTGCAGGCCTCTGCTGGGCAGCTGTGCACAACGCCCTAAGTGTCGCCTGAGTACCACTAAGGATAAGAGCCTGGGGAGGACCTCTAATGAGGAAGCCGGTGCCTGTCATTACTTTTGGTTAAGAGGCACAGATTACCAAACTGGGTGCCATTAAGGTTGGAGCACTTAAGAATTAGACAACTGGAACTGGCCTGTGACACCAAAAGTTAACCTTGGGTTGTACCACAACATGTGCTTTACTTCAGAAGGCTGATCCCACAGGGGACTAGGACGCAGACCCCATCAGCACTGGTAATGGTAGTGTTACAGAGAAAACATGATTCAGAGATAATGTGGCATAAGGTGCAACCAAACACAGCTCATCTCCTGGTAAGTGCAAGAGCCTCCAGGGACTTAAGCATCATCCTGAATATTCTAAAGCAATCTCCTTTCCCAACAACCCCCTCATATATTTAATATTAAATATGCAAAATTTCAGAGCATACTAGCCAGATAAGACACATTAAAATGAAACATTTGCCCAACAAGAATGCCAAACATTAGGGTTTGTTTTATTGCATGATGTTTGCATAAGAAAAAATAATGAAAACTGTAAGGCATCATGCAATCATGAATAATCTAATCATGAACTGTTTACTAAAGATAGGTGGACATATAATCTAAAATTTAAAAACTAGTTCCAAAAAATTACATAAAAAATTTAACATGATGAGCTTTTAAATATGGTTGATATTTGTAGTTTCATGTTGTTAAAAAGTACTTCAAATGTTGTCTGGAAAGGTGCTCTTTAAAAATGGTGCTGGGGGTAATGTCAGATTATAAACTGTAAAAACTAAGTATTTTTATGGAATTAGAAAGCGAACATTGTGATATTCAAACTTATCTGAATCAGTTTTCAATTCTCACTCAAATTAAGTTGATAAAATATTAATAATCTAAAAAACATCTGTTTTCCTACCAACAATAAAAAGTCTATTGAATTCAAGTTATGCATGTTGAGTGATCAAATCTCTGAGTAGGCCTGAATGGTGAGACCTGGAACCAATGCCGGTGGGTCTTAATCAATGTACTGTGCCATCCAGCGGAAGCCTTCTCCATAGCCTTGTCTTTTGAGCACGCTGCACATGAAAACTTCTAAAGGCCGGGCATTCAGTTCTTTCAGAGATACACTGCCCTATGAGAGAAGATGGGCGTTATGCTTGATGACCCCTTGATGCAACAAAAGCCCTACTCCCTAGGAGAGCTGCAGTTCATATATCTTAGTTGTAACAAAGGGTGACTGTGACAAAGCCATGGCCATTTGGCACCCAAGTCCCTTCCCCTAAACACACAGGATGCTTCCTGTCACTCTACTGTAGGACAGGATGTCTATTCAGTGGGACAGAGGTGAACTTGTGAGGCACACAAGAATGAAAATAATCTGTGACTTAGAAAAAATTCAAGGTACCTGGGACAACTAGCTTCAGTAATATTAAAAATAAACATTCTGTGAATAGATTTATGACTAAACAAGGCAGTTCTTAAAATTAATGTGGAGTTGACTTATTTAAGAGAAGACATAGAAAACAGACCAAAGTCTACCTTATCTAACATCAGAGTCTCTTTCCATAGAATGCCCAACCAATATGAAAAAAAGTCTTACATCTAGGGTTTGTTTTATTGCATGATGTTTGCATAAGAAAAAATAATGAAAACTGTAAGGCATCATGCAATCATGAATAATCTAATCATGAACTGTTTACTAAAGATAGGTGGACATATAATCTAAAATTTAAAAACTAGTTCCAAAAAATTACATAAAAAATTTAACATGATGAGCTTTTAAATATGGTTGATATTTGTAGTTTCATGTTGTTAAAAAGTACTTCAAATGTTGTCTGGAAAGGTGCTCTTTAAAAATGGTGCTGGGGGTAATGTCAGATTATAAACTGTAAAAACTAAGTATTTTTATGGAATTAGAAAGCGAACATTGTGATATTCAAACTTATCTGAATCAGTTTTCAATTCTCACTCAAATTAAGTTGATAAAATATTAATAATCTAAAAAACATCTGTTTTCCTACCAACAATAAAAAGTCTATTGAATTCAAGTTATGCATGTTGAGTGATCAAATCTCTGAGTAGGCCTGAATGGTGAGACCTGGAACCAATGCCGGTGGGTCTTAATCAATGTACTGTGCCATCCAGCGGAAGCCTTCTCCATAGCCTTGTCTTTTGAGCACGCTGCACATGAAAACTTCTAAAGGCCGGGCATTCAGTTCTTTCAGAGATACACTGCCCTATGAGAGAAGATGGGCGTTATGCTTGATGACCCCTTGATGCAACAAAAGCCCTACTCCCTAGGAGAGCTGCAGTTCATATATCTTAGTTGTAACAAAGGGTGACTGTGACAAAGCCATGGCCATTTGGCACCCAAGTCCCTTCCCCTAAACACACAGGATGCTTCCTGTCACTCTACTGTAGGACAGGATGTCTATTCAGTGGGACAGAGGTGAACTTGTGAGGCACACAAGAATGAAAATAATCTGTGACTTAGAAAAAATTCAAGGTACCTGGGACAACTAGCTTCAGTAATATTAAAAATAAACATTCTGTGAATAGATTTATGACTAAACAAGGCAGTTCTTAAAATTAATGTGGAGTTGACTTATTTAAGAGAAGACATAGAAAACAGACCAAAGTCTACCTTATCTAACATCAGAGTCTCTTTCCATAGAATGCCATATTTCTCTACTCTGGGGTTTTTCAATACTGAGGTCCTTCCCCAAAACAAATCCCAGTAAAAATGAATGCAAAAATAATGTGTCTTAAAGCTTAATTATGAAGTGTATGTTCCGAAAACCCCATAGCTTTGCTATAGCCAAATTTATATTTCATTTTTATCTGTGGTGAACTCAGGGCTTAAACACTGAACTGAGGGCCTAAACACACTATTGGTACGCTTAAACATGCAAGTATATTATTTAGTGGCTAACTCTGAAAACATGACAAATAAAACTTTGAAAGCTTTCATTTAGTTTCCCATAGGCATAGGCTTTGATATTTTTTATGTCACCAAGAAGAGATTTCATTTCATTCAGTGTTAGGACGAAAATAAATGAAGACACTCAAAAAAGACCTAAACGTATCAGTGATGGTTTTTAAGGGGAAAAAAAAAAAAAAAAGAAAGAAAATGGGCTTATGAGGTTGGACAATAGTAATTTAAAGACATCTGGTTACACAACTGAAACTAGTATAATACTGTATGTCAATTATATCCCAATTAACAAAAAGAAGCCAGACTGTACCAATTACTGATAAGCATCATTACTTTCAGGGTAATGTAGGAACACAGTATTTCAGAAGATTAAAAATAAATAAAATAAAAAGATATTTATACTACTGAGTGAAATAGTCACACTAGTCAGAAGTTACTTTTTTCTTTTTGTTACCTTTCCTGTTGTCTGACCATATAAGCCAAACATCTCTCGCAACCTCTCTTCACTGATGGCTTCAGGTCTGTCAATCTTATTCCCAAGAATCAATATAGGCACATTAGCAACAGTTTCATCTGTCATTAGGGACTGAAAAAGCAAAACAGCAAAATGAAAGATAAGATGCTAATGTGAAACCATCTAAAGGGCTCAGAGTGACAAGATAGCAAATGGGCATCAGGAATCATTCTCTTATATCCTGGCAGTCTGGCTAACTTTCTGTGGTGAACTTTCCCAGTTTTTTTTTTTTTTTAATATTTATTTATTTGGCTGTGCTGGGTGTTAGTTGTGGGACTTGGAATCTTTAGTTGCAGCATGTGGGATCTACTTCCCTGACCAGGGATTGAACCCAGGCCCCCTGCATTAGGAGCATGGTGTCTTAACCACTGGACCACCAGGCAAGTCCCCTCAATGTTTCGTTTTGTTTTGTTTTTTCTCCCCTCAATGTTTTAACAGATCCATTCTTCTGCCTCCCTGTCTCTATCTGTAAATGCTCCCTTTGTGACTAGACCCAGCACTTTGAAGGCATGCACACCTGGTTTCATTTCTAGTTCTGCTGCTTTTGACTTGGGAGATCTTAGACAAATAAGGTTCACTGAAGTTCAAAGAATCTGCACCTACCTTACTGAATTAATTTGAGGATTAAATTAGGTAATATGCACAGTGACTGGCACCAAGTAGGAACTCAGGAATTCCCTATGTTCCACAACTGTAGAACCTACCTGGACTTTTCCACATAGGAGGACCAGGGGCTTAAGACCAAGCCACTACAGGAATGCAGCAGACATGAAATAAACTACAGGGACACACTGCATAGAATGAGCCCAAGCCTTCAGGAAGGAAGTGTTAGTACTCCTCAGTAGCCACAATTACTCGAAGCTACTCCCTCTGGATTCTGAGTTCTCTCTAAACTCCACAGATTGGCAGGAGTTACATCAGAGGCTACAGAAGAGCCATACTCTGATACCTACATCTCTAACCTATTTCCTCAGGCTTACCAGAATGACTCAACAGTGTTTAAATGATTTTTTTTTTTAATTTCATCTTTTTTGGCGGAGGGGCACTTCTATTGGTCTTTCATTTATCTATTTTCATCCATCTTTGTTCTCTGGCCTGTGTGGGCCTCCGATTGCAGTGGCCTCTCTCGCTGCAGAGCACCAGCTCTGGGCACATGCGCTCCAGAGCTGTGGCTCAGTAGTTGGACACATCAGTTCAGCTGCTCTGCAGCATGTGGGATCTTCCCAGGCCAGGGATCGAACTGGTGCCCCTTGCACTGCAAGGCGGTGTCCTTACCCACTGGACCACCAGGGAAGCCCTGTTTAAATGATTTAACTTACATCAAGTTCTTCTTTTGATTCTAACAGCCTTTCATGGTCTGCACAATCCACCAGAAATACAATGCCATTGATAGCAGGAAGGTAGTTTTTCCACACTCTTCGAGCTAACAAAAACAATCAGGAGTTAGATTTTATTTGCTGGTCAAATTGGTGGAAGAGTCCAACTACTTCACTACATATTCAAGTTAATCTTTTACCCAATATTGCCAAAATCTTTCCTGGTGACCAAAGAAGAAATTACAGGTTTTCTTTGATTTGGGCAAGTCAAATATTTTACTCTGCCCTAGTTTACCCATGTCAGAAGAAAAATCAATATTTGCTACATATTAAGTTCATCAAGGAACCACTACTATTTGTTATATGCAGTATTCATTTTTTTGACATTTCTAGTTTATCAGTTTTTTTGCCAGTGATTAAGTCTGGAAATCAGTATTAGGTCTTGTTAAATTAAAATAATAAAACAAATTTGTTCTACTCATAGCAGAAGTTTATGAAACCATTACAGTAATTTTTTCTAGGACATTCTCTTTTAGAAAGAAAATAGTTTTGAGGGTGCCCTAGAGGAAGGTTACTTTTTTCCCTCACTTTAGCTTTATAATTCACCTTAATATAGAAATGAAGCCTCAAACTCCATTAGGTTCTAAATCTGATCACTATGTTCCAGGAATTAGTTTATGTATATTTTAAACAATTGATGTGTATCTCAAATGTGCTTTCTCTAGCCACAAGCTTTGTACTGTTCATTATTTATGAATTACTATGTTAGTAGGTACTGCTAAGTCCTTGTGGGGATATTAAGAAGTAACTAGGACTTCAGTCCCAGAAAGTTTTAGTAAAGGAACTAAGACAGTCATTCCAATCTTTAGACCTGTATACAAATGTCCTTATTGCTAGATAAGTATCATTAAGAGCACTCCCAAATGGGAGTGGCTTCTCAGGGGAGGCAGCTACACTCAAACACTGGGCCCTTAAAAAGGGTTACCGATGTCCAGATGGAGATGATGGCATGAGCACCGAGGCCCACCAAGGTGGGGGAACACCAAGATGGTTTCGTTTGCTTGGAGTAAAGAAAACAAGAAAGGGAATAGTGGGAAAGAAAGACTCACAGAGTAAAGGGTGATCAGATCACAGAGATCCTGAATGATTTAACTTACATCAAGTTCTTCTTTTGATTCTAACAGCCTTTCATGGTCTGCACAATCCACCAGAAATACAATGCCATTGATAGCAGGAAGGTAGTTTTTCCACACTCTTCGAGCTAACAAAAACAATCAGGAGTTAGATTTTATTTGCTGGTCAAATTGGTGGAAGAGTCCAACTACTTCACTACATATTCAAGTTAATCTTTTACCCAATATTGCCAAAATCTTTCCTGGTGACCAAAGAAGAAATTACAGGTTTTCTTTGATTTGGGCAAGTCAAATATTTTACTCTGCCCTAGTTTACCCATGTCAGAAGAAAAATCAATATTTGCTACATATTAAGTTCATCAAGGAACCACTACTATTTGTTATATGCAGTATTCATTTTTTTGACATTTCTAGTTTATCAGTTTTTTTGCCAGTGATTAAGTCTGGAAATCAGTATTAGGTCTTGTTAAATTAAAATAATAAAACAAATTTGTTCTACTCATAGCAGAAGTTTATGAAACCATTACAGTAATTTTTTCTAGGACATTCTCTTTTAGAAAGAAAATAGTTTTGAGGGTGCCCTAGAGGAAGGTTACTTTTTTCCCTCACTTTAGCTTTATAATTCACCTTAATATAGAAATGAAGCCTCAAACTCCATTAGGTTCTAAATCTGATCACTATGTTCCAGGAATTAGTTTATGTATATTTTAAACAATTGATGTGTATCTCAAATGTGCTTTCTCTAGCCACAAGCTTTGTACTGTTCATTATTTATGAATTACTATGTTAGTAGGTACTGCTAAGTCCTTGTGGGGATATTAAGAAGTAACTAGGACTTCAGTCCCAGAAAGTTTTAGTAAAGGAACTAAGACAGTCATTCCAATCTTTAGACCTGTATACAAATGTCCTTATTGCTAGATAAGTATCATTAAGAGCACTCCCAAATGGGAGTGGCTTCTCAGGGGAGGCAGCTACACTCAAACACTGGGCCCTTAAAAAGGGTTACCGATGTCCAGATGGAGATGATGGCATGAGCACCGAGGCCCACCAAGGTGGGGGAACACCAAGATGGTTTCGTTTGCTTGGAGTAAAGAAAACAAGAAAGGGAATAGTGGGAAAGAAAGACTCACAGAGTAAAGGGTGATCAGATCACAGAGATCCTGAATACCAGGTCAGTAAGTCTGGCCTTCATTTTGTAGGTAATGAGTTAGCCAATAAAGGTTTTTTATATGAAGCAAGAACACATTCATAACATGATTATGAGAGAGGTGGACTGAAGCAGAGAAAAAATGGAGGTGAAATTTTCCTCATACGCTTTATCACCAAAAGCAATGCAGACTTAAACTGGAGTACCATGAAAATCATCCTCTGCATTTAAAGCACTTATCTGGAGTAATAATTCCTAAATATTAAGTCTACTCTAGTTTTCTTTGAAAATAATCAGATTTCATGCACTGTAACAAAATGGTCACATTTTTATTAAGTAAAATAAAACAACTATAAGAGTAATAGAATCTCACCTTGAACATGTCCACCCAGATCAAAAGTTGTAAAGGTCATGCCAGCAATGGTTAATTCTTCCGAAGCTAAATAATGATACAGAATATTTTAAAAACATGAGAAGTATATATTGCCATTTCCAGTATATACTACCACTTAAAGTTTGGTTTACTTTAATTACAAATAAGGTCAAATCCAAAAGGAATTCTTTATTGTAAATACTATATTCCATTTCATATTGCCAATATAACACAAGTGGATGGTAATATTCAGTTCTAGCATTCAGTGTCCACCACAAATTCAACACTTACTTCTCCTCTATCTATCCTGCTGAAATTGACATTTATTGTGAGTTCAAGTGACTGGTCTAACCTAGTAAGTTTTCCCATAATTCATCTTAAATGATAAAGGTACAATAACAGTATTTTCTCATGGCTGTCATATTTCACAGGTGATAGTCTTTAGTGGCAAAACACAATTATTATAATTTAAAATTTTTTGGCTATTATTTCTTCAAATATTTTTTCTGTTCCCTAACCCTTCTGGGACTTCAGTGATAGTTTTGCTAGATTTCTGAATATTGCTCCACATTCTCTGAGGCTCTGCTCTTTTTTTTCAGTCATCTTTTCTTTTTCTGTTTTACTGCCTATTGCGCTGATTTAAATTTACTGATCTTTACTCCTACATTATTGGCACTGCGTAATTTTTGCTTTTAAATCCTATCCAATGAGAAGTTCATTCAGATAGTTTATTTCTCGTTTCCATAAGTTCCATTTGGTTCTATCTTAAATCTTCCTTTTCTCTCCTCATTATGTTTGTGTTTCCCTTAAATCCTTGAGCATATTTATAGCAGCTGTTAAAGCATCTCTATCTGCTAATTCCACCGTCTTTTCCTTGTGCCGTCTATCTGTTTTTACTGATTGATTTTTCTCCTATTTATGGATCACCCTTTCCTGCTTCTTTGCATGTCTAGTGATTTTTTAAAAATTTATTTGACCTCTTTTATTGATTTTTTGTTTATTTATTTTCATCCATCTTTACTCTTTGGCCTGTGTGGGCCTCCCATCGCAGAGCACTGGCTCTGGATGTATGCGCTCCAGAATGCTGGCCTGCAGTTGGACACAGGGGTCCAGTCGCTCTGCCACATGTCAGATCCTCCCGGGCCAGGGATTGAACTGGCCTCCCCTGCACTGCAAGGCGGATTCTTCACCCACTGGACCACCAGGGAAGCCCTGTCCATCCAATTTTTCATTGGATGTTGGATTTTGTTGTATCTTTTTCAGGGAAGTTGGACTTTGGGAGCTCTCTGGTGGTCCAGCGGTTCAGATTCAGCTCTTTCATTGTGGGAACCCTGGTCAGGGAACTAAGATCCTGTAAGCTGCAGGACATGGTCAAAAAAAAAAAAAAAAAGTTGGACTTTTTTCTTTTGTTTGGTACAAAATTAAATTGCTTGAAGATCAGTTTTTAAATTTTGCTCTGGCAGATCTCAATTAGTCTTTACTTTGGAGCTATGTTAGCTGCATTACTAAGGTGTGCTCCTCTGAAATATTCAACAAAGTCTCTCCTTTCTTGGTGGTGGAAACATGGATTCCTGGCCTCGTGTGATCTCTGCGAATGAATTGGCTTACAGCTCTACATAATGGTTCACTGACTAGCCATATGTAATTTTACCCTATGTATGCACAGATTGCTATTCAGCCAGGAAAATTTCTGAAGTTCTTTCTCTACAGACCTCTTTCCTCTATGGTAACATGCCTAGCAAATTCTAGTCAACTCAGCCTCCCCAAATTCTGGTCTCTGTCTCCTCAACTCAGTAAGACCACTGGTTTATGTTTGGGTTTTCTCTCCCTACACCATGGTCTGAAAATTACCTCCTGTGATAAAACTTGAAAAGAGAAGGGTTTGTCTTCTCTTAGGAATCACAGCCCTGTGCTAGCTGTGGGTCAATATCTGAAAACAGTTGTAATGTGTATTTTTTGTCCAGTTTTCTATTCATTTATGAAAAAAAAAGTGAAAGCAAAGTCACTTTTTTGTGACCCATGAACAAGCCATGGAATTCTCCAGGCAAGAATACTGGAGTGGGTAGCCTTTCTCTTCTCAAGGGAATATTCCCAACCCAGGGATTGAACCCAGGTCTCTTGCATTGAAGGCAGATTCTTTACCATCTGAGCCACCAGGGAAGTCCAAGAATAGTGGAGTGGCTAGTCATTTATAGCGGAAGGGTAATTCCAGACTCTGTTATTCCCCCAGAGCCAAAAGCAGAAGACCCCCTACAATTACAATGAAAGGTTCAGTAGGCTTGTTAACTATTAAGTATAACTACAAGATCCAAGAGTAGTTTATCTTGCTAAAAAATTCTGTATGGAGACTGCCAGCTGAATGAGTAATTAATACAATTTGTGTTCAAAGCATGTTGGCAAACTACCTCTGTGGTTACAGATCCTGATATGCTCACTGCTTTATAAAAGGAGTCCCAATTTGATTAAAATCCCAGCAAGTTCCCTCCTGCCCCTGCCCAGTCAATCCATACCTCCACTCCTAGAAGCAAGCAATGATCTGAATTCTCTCATCACAGGTTTGTTTTGCCTGTCTTAGAATTTTATATAAATGACATCATACAGTATATAACTTTTGTGACCACCCTCTTCCATGCAATTATAATATGCATTGTGTGTGTCTGTATTTTATGCCTCTTTTTTGAGTAGAATTCCATTATTTATCTATTCTTTTCTTAAAGGACAGCTAAACCATTTCCAGTTTGGAATTATTACAGATAAAGCTGGTATAACAAACATTCCTATATGAGGATTTTGGTGGACACATATTTTCATTTCTCCTAGATAAATACCTAGCAGTGGAACTGCCAGATGATAGAGCATAGATATACACTTTTTCACATACTCACTTAAGAATTTTTTTTATTGGAGTATAGTTGATTTATAATGTTGTATTAGTTTCAAGTGTACAGCAAAATGAATCAGTTATACATATATATATATATCCATTCTTTTTCAGATTCTTTCCCCATATAGGTTATTATAGAATACTGAGTAGAGTTCCCTGTGCTAGACAGTAGGTCCTTGTTAGTTATCTATTTTATATATAGTGGTGTGTATATGTTAATCCCAATCTCCTAATTTATCACTTCCCCCACATTTCCCTTTGGGTAAACCATAAATTTGATTTTGAGATCTGTGAGTCTGTTTCTGTTTTTAAAATATGTATATTTGTATCATTTTTATTAGATTTCATATATGATATTTGTCTTTCTCTGACTTCACTTAATATGATAAATCTCTTAAGTTCATCCATGTTGCTACAGATGGCATTATTTTGTTCTTTTTTATTTATTTTTAAAGAAACACATTTTATTTATTTATTTATTTTTGGCTATTCTGGGTATTCACTGCTGCTACAGGCTCTTCTCTAGTTGCAGGGAGTGGGGGCAACTCTCTAGTTGAGGTGAACAGGCTTCTTGTTGCAGTGACTTCTCTTGTGGAACTCGGGCTCTAGGGCACACAGGCTTCAATAGTTGTGGCTCCGAGGCTCTAGAGCACAGGCTCAATAGTTGTGGCTCACAGGCTTAGTTGCTCGCAGCATGTGGGATCTTCCCGGATCAGGGATTGAACTCATGTCTCCTGCATTGGCAGGTGAACTCTTTACCACTGAGCTACTAGGGAAGCTCTATTTTGTTCTTTTTAATGGCTGAGTAATCAATCCCTGGGTCAGGAAGGTTCCCTGGAGAAGGAAATGGGAACCCATTCTAGTATTCATGTCTGGGAAATGCCATGGACAGAGGAACCTGGCCAGCTACAGTCTATGGGGTTGCAAAGAGTCGGACACAACTAAGCAACTAAACTACAACAATAATATTCCATTGTATCTATGTACTATATCTTTATCCATTCCTCAGCTGATGGACATTGGGTCACTTCCATGTCCTGGCTGTTGTAAATAGTGCTGCAGTGAACACTGGGGAGCATGTAACTTTTTGAATTATTGTCTTTCTCCAGATATATGCCCAGGAGGGGTTCCTGGATCATATGGTAGTTCTATATTCAGTTTTTAAGGAGCTGCCATACTGTCCCCAAACTGTTGTACCAATCTACATTCCCTGTAGCAGTAGGTCCTTGTTAGTTATCTATTTTATATATAGTGGTGTGTATATGTTAATCCCAATCTCCTAATTTATCACTTCCCCCACATTTCCCTTTGGGTAAACCATAAATTTGATTTTGAGATCTGTGAGTCTGTTTCTGTTTTTAAAATATGTATATTTGTATCATTTTTATTAGATTTCATATATGATATTTGTCTTTCTCTGACTTCACTTAATATGATAAATCTCTTAAGTTCATCCATGTTGCTACAGATGGCATTATTTTGTTCTTTTTTATTTATTTTTAAAGAAACACATTTTATTTATTTATTTATTTTTGGCTATTCTGGGTATTCACTGCTGCTACAGGCTCTTCTCTAGTTGCAGGAAGTGGGGCAACTCTCTAGTTGAGGTGAACAGGCTTCTTGTTGCAGTGACTTCTCTTGTGGAACTCGGGCTCTAGGGCACACAGGCTTCAATAGTTGTGGCTCCGAGGCTCTAGAGCACAGGCTCAATAGTTGTGGCTCACAGGCTTAGTTGCTCGCAGCATGTGGGATCTTCCCGGATCAGGGATTGAACTCATGTCTCCTGCATTGGCAGGTGAACTCTTTACCACTGAGCTACTAGGGAAGCTCTATTTTGTTCTTTTTAATGGCTGAGTAATCAATCCCTGGGTCAGGAAGGTTCCCTGGAGAAGGAAATGGGAACCCATTCTAGTATTCATGTCTGGGAAATGCCATGGACAGAGGAACCTGGCCAGCTACAGTCTATGGGGTTGCAAAGAGTCGGACACAACTAAGCAACTAAACTACAACAATAATATTCCATTGTATCTATGTACTATATCTTTATCCATTCCTCAGCTGATGGACATTGGGTCACTTCCATGTCCTGGCTGTTGTAAATAGTGCTGCAGTGAACACTGGGGAGCATGTAACTTTTTGAATTATTGTCTTTCTCCAGATATATGCCCAGGAGTGGGATTCCTGGATCATATGGTAGTTCTATATTCAGTTTTTTAAGGAGCTGCCATACTGTCCCCCAAACTGTTGTACCAATCTACATTCCCATCAACAGTGTAAGAGGGTTACCTTTTCTCCACACCCTCCCCAGCATCTACTGTTTGTAGATTTTTCTGATGACAGCTATTCTGACTGGTGAGGTGAAACCTCATTGTAGGTTTATTCTTTTTTTTTTTAATTTTTATTTATTTTTGGCTGTTCTGGGTTTTCAGTGCTGCCCACAGGCTCTTCTCTAGTTGCAGGGAGTGGGGGCTACTCTCTGGTTGAGGTGAGCAGGCTTTTTGTTGCAGTGACTTCTCTTGTGGAACTCAAGCTCTAGGGCATACGGGCTTCAGTGGCTGCGGCACATGGGCTCAATAGTTTGGGCTCTGAGGCTCTAGTGCAAAGGCTCAACAGTTGTGGCTCACGGGCCCAGCTGCTCCGCAGCATGTGGGATCTTCCCAGATCAGGGACTGAACCTGTGTCTCCTGTGTTGCAGGCAAACTCTTCACCAGTGAGCTATCAGAGAAGCCCTTCATTGTAGTTTTGATTTGCATTTCTCTAATTAGTGATGTTGAACAGCTTTTCATGTGCTTTTTGGCCAACTGTCTGTCTTTGAAGAAACATCTATTTAGGTCTTCTGCCCATTTTTTGATTGAGTTGTTTGGTGTCTTGATATTTAGCTGCATGTGCTGTTTGTATATTTTGGAGATTAATCCCTTGTTGGTCTCTTTGTTTGCAGATATTTTATCCCATAATGTGGGCTGTTTTTTATATTGTTTATGAATTCCTTTGCTGTACAAAAGATTTTGAGCTTAATTAGGCCCTATTTATTTTTATTTTCATTAGTCTAGGAAATGGCTCAAAAAGATACTATTGAGATTTATTTGCATTCCGCCTATGTTTTCCTCTAAGAGTTTTATAGTATCCGGTCTTACATTTAGGTCTGTAATCCATTTTAAGTTTATTTTTATGTATAGTGTTAGAGAGTATTTTTAATTTCATTCTTAAAAATACGGAATACTTCATGAATTTATGTGTCATCCTTCTGTAGTGGCCATGCTAATCTTCTCTGTCTTTCCAATTTTATATTTGTATTGCTGAAGAGAGTACACATATGCTTGTGATTAACTGAAAAATATAAGCTGAAATGAGTATGAGCTGCAGAAAGGCTGAGATAGCATCTGTTTTGTGTCACGGTTTTTACTCATAATATTTAGAACAATGTGACATAAAGCAGGTGCTCAAAAAATATTTGTCAAATACATTAAAGAGAACATCATAAAATTTTAAAAATAATTTATACCTAATATGACCACTGTATAATCTCTTCCAGTTCTGCTGATTTTGCAGATAGTTTTATATACTCAATTTCACCATGATCATTTTTCTTTAACAGTACTATTCTTGTTATCAGAATCTTATTTGTTAAACCCTACTTTATTCTCCTAATATAAAAAGAAAGTATCAATTTTATGAAATCTTCCTTTTCCAGCTCCACTCACTAACAGTTTTAGAGATAAAATGGCTTTGTTCTGTTTTCCTTCCTTGTTCTTTGTATATTCACAGAATTAAATTAATTATTTTATTATTTACTGTACAGTTCTCAATTTTATACTCATTATTAAGGCCAACGCTCATTATTTCAAAATTAATCTTTGGATTACCTTGTCTTTAAACTCTCTGTGTAGTTGATTTTAACAGTAAAATAAGTTCATAGTTTTTTAGGTTTTTTTGCCGTGCCTTGGGGCATGTGAGATTTTAGTTCCCTGACGAAGAACTGAACCTTTGCCCCACCACACTGGAAAAGTCAAGACTCCTAAACCACTGGGCCTCCAGGGAAGTCCCCCACAGGTATTTTAAAATTAGACTTGTGTTTCTAATAATACTGTCACTTTACTTTCTCAAACAGTATCTATCACATAATCTTTTATACAGAATGGTACGTATTAAATGATTTACAGACATGCATGTTAAGTCATTTCCGTCGTGTCCAACTCTGTGCAATCATATGGACTGTGGCCTGCCAGGCTCTTCTATCCACGGGGTTCTCTAGGAAAGAATACTGGAGTGGGTTGCTATGCCCTTTCTCCAGGGGATCTTTCCCAACCCAGAGAATGAACTCATGTCTCCTGCATTGGCAGGCACCACTAGCCGCACCTGAGAAGCCACTAAGTGATTTACAGAATCATTATTAATGTCTTTCAGGTAGTCTTTCTAAAAGGAAACACAGTAAATTATTTTTTAATTATTTCAAAACTTTCTAGGGAATTCCTTTGTGGTTCAGTGGTTACGACTTGGCACTTTCACTGCTGTGGGCCCAGGTTCAATCTCAGGGTGGGGAACTATAATCCTGCAAGCTGTGGGGTATAGCCAAAAACAAAACAAAACTTTCTATAACTGTATCAATACATGCCCTGTTTTTTGGAATAAAAATATTATGGTCTTTATATTAGAAATAGTTCAGGTTGTTAGAACTAGAAAAGTAGTTACTAAGTTGAGAGCTACAGCAAAGCATAAGACTATAATCCATCCACTGAATACCAATTAAAATAGTGCAGTTCTAAAATTTGAAAGGAAGTAGGTTATATAAAAAGGTAATGATAACTATTTATAACCTAAACAATATGTGGTTGAATATTATGTCAAAATCCCCGAGACAATAACTTTCTAACTCCTCTAGCTGGATAAAGGTATGCCGACTGATAAGACGATATGAGCATAATTTCAAGATCTAAATATACTCTCTAGAGCTGCGTTGCTTATTACTTACTATTTTAAGAACAAGTGAAATGACATGATCATAATTTATCCACCAAAAAACAAACACAGCCTTTTGGTTAGGGCCTATGAATTGATACCACTCAATCAAGTAACACATTGTATGGGAGAATATACTTACTGGGATGTAATGTGGGCACATGTTGTCCCAGTCTGTCATCTTTTAGCATGTGTAGCAATGTTGTTTTTCCCGCATTATCCAATCCAAGAAATACCAATTTACCAGTTTTCTTATATAATCCTGCAGAATAAAAGCTATGATTAGTCAAAGTGATATCCGTCAGAGATGACAGAAATAAAATGACTTTACATGTACACAACTGCCACGTTTGAAATGGATAACCAACAAAAGTCTGTTGTATAGCACATGAACTCTGCTTAATGTTACGTACCAGCCTGGATGGAAGTGGGATTTGGGGGAGAATGGATACATGTATATGTATGGCTGAGTCCCTTCTCTGTTCACTGGAAATTATCACAAAATTGTTAATTGGCTATACCTCAGTAAAAATGTTTTGGGTGAAAAAAAAAATGACTTTAAATAAAGGTATAATGTAATGTGTCACAATTTAGTTATTTAGATACTTTTTCCAAGTACCCCAGAATTATGATAAAGAAACACTTATTAATCTTTTTAACTTTAAAGATTTTATAAATTGGTCCAAAAAAGCTTGGATTTCTAACCTATTTTTACTTTTGAAGAGCTATTTTTAATCTATTATGATTTGGGAAATCAGATCATTATAAAACCAAACTTTGCCCCAATCAATAAGTGTCTGACCTAAATTTATCCTGAAATGCCAAAAGGCTAATTCCCTTGATAATTTAACTTAAATCCTCTTTTAATTTATCCTTTGACAAATATATGTGCCCTTTACTAGAGAAACATTCATAAAATACTTGAGATTACATATTTATGAAGGCAGACCAAAAGAAAAAAGGAGTTTTTTCCATAGGTAAAAATAATTATTTTTGATAATCATCATTACAGTGAATTTTCTCCAGTAAAAAATTTACTTCACTCTCAAATTTCCCTGAGAATAAGGTTAAACTATTCACGTGATTGCATAAAAGTATGTAACAACAAAAATACCCATGTTCATAGGGGCTCCCCCCATGGCCTACTGGGTAATGCATCTGCCTTCCATGCAGGAAGCCCGGGTTCAATTCCTGGGTTGGAAGGTTCCCCTAAAGGTGAAATGGATCCCCATGTAATAGGGAATCTGCAAACAAAAATACAAAGCTCATAATTTCAAATGTATCAATTAAGCATTCATAGATAAAGTGATAAAACAGATAAAGGCAGCATTGAACAGTTTATAGTAGACTGATACTTACTGCAGAATTCCATATTAATCTTTATATATATGCTTAAAGACTTTTCTTAGAGCACTTTAAGGTTTACAACAAAATTGAAGGACGGTGCAAAGATTTCCCATATACTTCTGTCCCCATACTTAAAAATAAAAAAGGAAAAACCCGTTAACAGAAAACTGCCACGTTTGAAATGGATAACCAACAAAAGTCTGTTGTATAGCACATGAACTCTGCTTAATGTTACGTACCAGCCTGGATGGAAGTGGGATTTGGGGGAGAATGGATACATGTATATGTATGGCTGAGTCCCTTCTCTGTTCACTGGAAATTATCACAAAATTGTTAATTGGCTATACCTCAGTAAAAATGTTTTGGGTGAAAAAAAAAATGACTTTAAATAAAGGTATAATGTAATGTGTCACAATTTAGTTATTTAGATACTTTTTCCAAGTACCCCAGAATTATGATAAAGAAACACTTATTAATCTTTTTAACTTTAAAGATTTTATAAATTGGTCCAAAAAAGCTTGGATTTCTAACCTATTTTTACTTTTGAAGAGCTATTTTTAATCTATTATGATTTGGGAAATCAGATCATTATAAAACCAAACTTTGCCCCAATCAATAAGTGTCTGACCTAAATTTATCCTGAAATGCCAAAAGGCTAATTCCCTTGATAATTTAACTTAAATCCTCTTTTAATTTATCCTTTGACAAATATATGTGCCCTTTACTAGAGAAACATTCATAAAATACTTGAGATTACATATTTATGAAGGCAGACCAAAAGAAAAAAGGAGTTTTTTCCATAGGTAAAAATAATTATTTTTGATAATCATCATTACAGTGAATTTTCTCCAGTAAAAAATTTACTTCACTCTCAAATTTCCCTGAGAATAAGGTTAAACTATTCACGTGATTGCATAAAAGTATGTAACAACAAAAATACCCATGTTCATAGGGGCTCCCCCCATGGCCTACTGGGTAATGCATCTGCCTTCCATGCAGGAAGCCCGGGTTCAATTCCTGGGTTGGAAGGTTCCCCTAAAGGTGAAATGGATCCCCATGTAATAGGGAATCTGCAAACAAAAATACAAAGCTCATAATTTCAAATGTATCAATTAAGCATTCATAGATAAAGTGATAAAACAGATAAAGGCAGCATTGAACAGTTTATAGTAGACTGATACTTACTGCAGAATTCCATATTAATCTTTATATATATGCTTAAAGACTTTTCTTAGAGCACTTTAAGGTTTACAACAAAATTGAAGGGACGGTGCAAAGATTTCCCATATACTTCTGTCCCCATACTTACAAACACTCCCCCAAAAGAGGACAAAGGTTTAATAACATATATCCACTGTTACACAGAATATTTTCACTACCCTAAAGCGTCTCTGTACTCTGCCTATCAATCCACCCTGCTCACTGCCCAGCAACCACTCTTCTTCTTATCTCCATATTCTTGCCTTCTCTAGAATGTCATGTAGTTGTAATCACATAGTATATAGCCTTTTCAGATTGGCTTCTTCCACTCAGTAATATGCATGTAAGTCTCCATATATTTTTCAAGGCTTAATAGTCCATTTATTTCTCATGTTGAATAGTATGCCATTGTCTGGCTGTACCATAGTTTATTTATCCATTCATCCATTAAAGGACATCTTGGTTGCTTCCGTGTTTTGGCAATTATGACTAAAGCTACTATAAATATCTGTGTGCAGGTTTTTGAGTGGATATAAGTTTTCAACTCCTTTAGGTAAGTACCAAGGGGCACAACAGCTGGACTGAATTGTAAAAATATGTTTAGTTTTATAAGAAAACCAGCAAACTGTCTTCCCAAGTGGCTG
This sequence comes from Tragulus kanchil, assembly GCA_022376925.1. NCBI lineage: Eukaryota > Metazoa > Chordata > Mammalia > Artiodactyla > Tragulidae > Tragulus > Tragulus kanchil. Next base: position 44,527,170 of record JAIOJX010000029.1, on the reverse strand, counting down.
TACCATTTTGCATTACCACCAGTAATGAATGAGAATTCCTTTTGTTTTCCATCCCCACCAACATTTGGTATTGTCAGCTTCTGGATTTGGGGCATTCTAGTAGGTATGTAGTAGTACTTAACTTTATTTTTCATGCATTTGTTTCATGGAATTATACAGAATTATATTAGGAAGGAATTACAGAATTATATGAGGACAAGGAACTCAGCAGCACCTCAAAAAAAATTTACTCAGTCAATAAATTAAAATTTTAAGACAGTAGACAATTACAGATTGAGCTATCCATTTTCTAATAAGTTCATGCCAAAATAACCTTTAGTTCTTTACTCACATTTAAGTTTAAGAAGTAAAAGTTTTTTTAAGTCCTAATCTTTCGATCACCTATTGACCAACAATCTGGACCCTAAGGAGATTATCTTCCATACTCGAGCTGGGATACTACACCTCTCCTTTAATTATGAATACAGACTAATAATCTCCTTCAATATTTCTATTTCTTACAAGGTTTCTACACAGATTGTTTCTAACCCGTGCACTCAGTGTTACCACCCTAGCTTTTAAATATCAGAAGTGTACGGAATAAGACTTCAAAGGGGAACAGCTAGAGCATTTAATCTTTCAACTGTGCTGGACTAACTTTCTATTTTGTGGTAGGCACTCTTTAAGTACCTGCATGCATTATTTCACTTAATCCTCAACTCTGGTATAGGAGCATTATTATCCTCTTTTTCACAGAGGAGAAATAAGACTCAACTTGCTCAAATGCTGAAGTCAGGTCTGTCTGATTCCAAACCTTTGGTTCATTTCTATTTCTTTACACTGCCTCCTGAGGTTAGCACTATTAACTTTCTTGTTCCTGATTATGATGCAGTTTCTTTTGCCTTTTCAACATAATTCAGCATAGATTCATTGTTCTGTAAACTGAGATACAGATTCCAACCTGTTATAACCCCAAACCCTAGCAAAAAAAGCTTAAAAACCCTTATTTCTGGGACTTCCCTGGTGTTCCATTGGTTAAAACTGTGTTCCCAATGCAGGGGGCCGGGTTCAATCTCTGGTCAGGGAACTAGATCCCACATGGCACAACTAAGACACAGCATAGGGCTTCCCCTGGTGGTCCAGTGGGTAAGGACACCGCCTTGCAGTGCAAGGGGTGCCGGTTCGATCCCTGGCCTGGGAAGATCCCATGTGCCGCGGAGCAGCTGGACTGATGTGTCCAATTTCCGAGCTGGAGCTCTGGGGCGCATGCGCCCAGAGCCAGTGCTCTGCGACAACAGAGGCCACCGCGATGGGAGGCCCACAGGAGCCAAGGAACAAAGACGGATGAAAATAAAGAGATGAAAGAACAATGGAAGTGGCCTGCCCGCTCCCCTCCCTCCCCAACCTGACCCCCGCCCCCCCACCAAAAATAAATAAATCTTAAAAAAAAAAAGATACAGCATAACAAATTAATAAATAATAATACAAGTATTTTAAAATTATCTAAAAGAAAAGGAAAAAAGCCTATTTCTGACCCAGTTTTTACAAATATGTGACAAAATATTTAAGAATTCTCTTGTAGGTAGTATAGAGAGATCTGACATTTGACCTGTGGTGGAGCAACAGTATAAAATAAAGTGAAGAATTTTATTTTTAAAAAGGAAAAAAAAAAATCCTGGCTTTTTAAAAGTTCGCAAATATCAAGGTTCAACTAAGTAACAAAAATGGTGACAAAACCTGATCTTACACTTTTATCCTTTTAATATAGAGTAGTCTAACAAAATTTATGTTTCCCAAGCTAAGTTTATTTCCTCAGTTAAGATTATGTTTGTGGAGAAAGATTATTTCACTTAATCCTCAACTCTGGTATAGGAGCATTATTATCCTCTTTTTCACAGAGGAGAAATAAGACTCAACTTGCTCAAATGCTGAAGTCAGGTCTGTCTGATTCCAAACCTTTGGTTCATTTCTATTTCTTTACACTGCCTCCTGAGGTTAGCACTATTAACTTTCTTGTTCCTGATTATGATGCAGTTTCTTTTGCCTTTTCAACATAATTCAGCATAGATTCATTGTTCTGTAAACTGAGATACAGATTCCAACCTGTTATAACCCCAAACCCTAGCAAAAAAAGCTTAAAAACCCTTATTTCTGGGACTTCCCTGGTGTTCCATTGGTTAAAACTGTGTTCCCAATGCAGGGGGCCGGGTTCAATCTCTGGTCAGGGAACTAGATCCCACATGGCACAACTAAGACACAGCATAGGGCTTCCCCTGGTGGTCCAGTGGGTAAGGACACCGCCTTGCAGTGCAAGGGGTGCCGGTTCGATCCCTGGCCTGGGAAGATCCCATGTGCCGCGGAGCAGCTGGACTGATGTGTCCAATTTCCGAGCTGGAGCTCTGGGGCGCATGCGCCCAGAGCCAGTGCTCTGCGACAACAGAGGCCACCGCGATGGGAGGCCCACAGGAGCCAAGGAACAAAGACGGATGAAAATAAAGAGATGAAAGAACAATGGAAGTGGCCTGCCCGCTCCCCTCCCTCCCCCATCTGACCCCCCCCCCCCCCCCAAAAATAAATAAATCTTAAAAAAAAAAAGATACAGCATAACAAATTAATAAATAATAATACAAGTATTTTAAAATTATCTAAAAGAAAAGGAAAAAAGCCTATTTCTGACCCAGTTTTTACAAATATGTGACAAAATATTTAAGAATTCTCTTGTAGGTAGTATAGAGAGATCTGACATTTGACCTGTGGTGGAGCAACAGTATAAAATAAAGTGAAGAATTTTATTTTTAAAAAGGAAAAAAAAAAATCCTGGCTTTTTAAAAGTTCGCAAATATCAAGGTTCAACTAAGTAACAAAAATGGTGACAAAACCTGATCTTACACTTTTATCCTTTTAATATAGAGTAGTCTAACAAAATTTATGTTTCCCAAGCTAAGTTTATTTCCTCAGTTAAGATTATGTTTGTGGAGAAAGAAATATTTATATAGGAGATATCATTCCATAAGTATGGTTGTGGCCAGTTTGAAACTATGTTGACCAATCCATAATTACATGAAGTGCTTCTTTTTCTGCCAATTCACAAGAGGATGATTATAAGGAGACTAAATTTAGAGCAAAATCTGAAAACAGGAGACTAGAAATATTTTCATTAATTATTATGATATTAAAGTTATGTATATCCCAACATAAAAGTTAACCAAAGGTCTGTTTTGAAGTGGGGAGAAAAGCTTGTTTCACTGAAAAAATGTGTCAAATCAAGAGTGCCAATAAAAGAATGAGAAGCGAACATTTTTCCTACCTGTAAAATCCATAAAGAGAAGAAAACCACTAGTCAGACTCTCTGGGTAAACAAGTCTCATTTAGTAGGCTAAAATGACATTGATAAGGGCTTCCCTGGTAGCTCAGTGGTAGAGTTCACCTGCCAATGCAGGAGACATGGGTTCGATCCCTGATCTAGGAAGATCCCACATGCTGTGGGAGCACCTAAGTCCGTGAGCCACAACTATGGAGCCTGTGCTCTAGAGCCTTGGAGCACAGCTATGGAGCCCATGTGCTGCAAATACTGAAGCCCATGTGCCCTGGAGCCCGAGTTCCCCAACAAGAGAAGTCACCACAGCAAGAAGCCTGCTCACCTCAATTAGAGAGTAGCCCCCACTCTCTGCAACTAGAGAAGAGCCTACAGCGGCAGTGAAAACCCAGAATAGCCCAAATAAATAAATAAATAATTTTTTTTTTTTTAAATGGCATTTATAATATATGAGGTACTTCATGGAACATGCATCTTTACAGAAAACAAAACAATGCCTTGGATTCTTGTGAGGATTACATGAGATAAAGGATGTAAAGCTGTTATGCAAACTGGCTAATACATGGCAGCTATTCCTGCTAATAACATGCTTATCAACAACCATAGGAGGTAGTAATTATCATTTTAAAAACATTTTTATTATTTTTTATTTGACTGTGCCAGGTCTTCGTGTGGCATGCCAGATCTTTAGTTGCAGCATGCAAACTCTTAGTTGTGGCATCTAGTTCTCCTACCAGGGATTGAATCTAGGCCCCTGCACTGGAAGCTTGGAGTCTTAACCACTGAACCACCAAGGAAGTCTCGAATTATTATCATTTTACAGATAAGGAAATTAAGGCTAAAGTGGAGAAAGCAATTTATCTAAGATTACTTTGTAACAGGTATAATGAGTAGTTGAATATGTCTGTGTGATTTCAAAGCCCACATCTGTAACTACTGTGTTACATATAAACAGGCTCTAGACAAATAAAAGACACTTCTATATAAGTTTGGAAAAGGAAATGGCAACCCACCCCAGTATTCTTGCCTGGAAAATCCCATGGACAGAGTAGCCTCGCAGGCTACAGTCACTGGGGTTGCAAAAAGTCAGAGAGATGACTGAGTGACTTTCACTTTATATAAGTAGGATTAAATGAGGTAACAAAAGAGAACAAGGGCCAATCTTACCTAAAAACTGTAGCACGCTGCTGAAACCACTGTAAATCCAGTCAAATATGAAGGACATAGCCAAATTTTATAGGATCTGGAAAAAAAAGTGTTTGGAATTGAGTAGTCAACATGAAAAGCCAACAACATTCAACACCAACTGTGAGTAAATAATCCTACAACAACCTTACTATAAAGAGTTAAACACTCTTCCAGGCAAGTCTAACCTGATCTATACTGATACTTAAAGAAAATGCCATTAAAATACCAAGCAGAGACTATTCTTTGCCCATCAAAATAGCAAATATGAGAAAGAATTATAACAGTCAAGACTAGAAAAAATGTGGTAAAAGAAGCATTATTAATGGCATTATGTGCTGTGCTTAGTTGCTCAGTCGTGTCTGATTCTTTGTGACCCCATGGACTGTAGCCCATCAGGCTCCTGTGTCCATGGGATTCTCCACGCAAGAAAATTGGAGTGGGCTGCCATGCCCTCCTTCAGGGGACCTTCCCAACTCAGGTCTTCTGCACTGCAGGTAGATTCTTTACTATCTGAGCCACCAGGGAAGCCCAAGAACACTGGAATGGGTAGCCTATCCCTTCTCCAGGGGATCTTCCTAACCCAGGAATCGAACCAGGGTATCCTGCATTACAGGCAAATTCTTTACCAGCTGAGCTACCAGGGAAACCCTAATGGCAGTATATATCGGTACAGATCTTTTAAAAAACCAATTTGGTAACAATATATTTGACCCAAGAATTTGACTTTTAGAAATTGTCCTAAATATGGAAAGGCTTTATGTATAAAGATGTTAATCAAAGTATTACATAAGAAAAATTTTAGAAATAATCTATGTTCAATAGTAAATTAAATATAATACCTATGACCTATGAAATATTTACCAAAACCTTGGAGTAGAATGGAGAAACAGGAGCAAAAAGGAAAAGAGAGGAAATTTATGACCATGAAATAAGTTTCCGAATCTGATTTTACCTATGTTGAATAAAAACGCTTTTTCTTTTTGTGGGGGTCTTTTGTAGCAGCTGGTACCAGGCAGTAAATTTCTGGGTATTATCTTTCTGCAGTTTTCAAATTTTAACCATGTTACTAAATGTAAAACAAAACAAAACATTAAGACTAGAAAAAGCAGAGTATAGTTCAGCCCAGCATTTACTTGACATGTACTTAATAAACTAGTATACCTAGTATGAAAAATAAGAGGAAAAAAAGCCTCTTTAGAAAAGAAAGGGCGTTTATATAAAAATATGCTTTCAGATCAACAAAGTTCATTTTCTAGAGCTGAACAAAAGAACCTAGGCCCCAGGACTTCCCTGGTTGTCCAGTGGTTAGAACTCTGTGTTCCCAATGCAGGGGCCCCAAGTTAGATTCCTGATCAGGGAACTAGATCCCACATGCTGCAACTAAGACCTGATGTATCCAAATAAATAAATAATTAAAAAAAAAAAAAAAAAAAGAACCTAGGTCCAAAACTTGGGCCAAGTTTGAAGGGTTGTGCTATCTTTGATATTCTTTAGACAAAGTATAACACTGCTTTCTTTAACCACCTCTCCCTGGCAGTTGGCTAAGCTGGACACAGATGGGCCCACTAAACTCAGAATTTCCTAAAAGGTAAGATGCTGAGACACATTACCTTGAAAGTGAGAAACAGAGAAAAGAGACAGCCTACTGCCAGTCTGTACAAGGCCTAACAGTGTTTACTAGGAGATTCCCTGGAGCCTGGCAGTAGCTTCTCCCCTCTTCTATTAACGTCTTACTTGAACTAGTATAAGTAGAATTTTGTTCTTGCAACAGTGGGTTTCCGATTAACACAGTGACTGGCAAGCTGGGAATAGTTTCACCTGTCAGTATCCCAAGAATAAGAACTACAACAGCAACATAACTATGTAATAATCTATTATCGTAGAAATTCTTATTTTACTCAAGTTGAAAATTATACCTTCTACTATTATTTTAGGTCATGTAGAAATTGAAACATATAGTTGGAGAAAATATATACAAGTGGCTTGTCTTTTCTGAATGTTTTTAGGTATATGCTTTTCAAAGAGAATCACATTCTTACCTAGCTGATATTACATCCAAGGCCCTAAGACAGATGTTATGGGGGATACAAATATTGATGACAAACATGGCTTATTCTTTCAAAAAGATCATAGAGTGATGTTAGCTACCCAAATGCAATTAAACTGAAAAAAATGTTACAACTGAATAGGATATCATCTAAAATGGTAACAACACACCCTGTAGAATTTCAAAAATCATTCAAGCACAAGGGGAAACAAATGCCCATATTGTAAATCCTAAGCTAGTAGGGGAGTAATGATCATAAGAATATAAAAACAAAATAATAAAAATAAGTAACAAAGAGAGATGAGGTGGGCTTCCCTGGTGGCTCAGTGGTAAAGAATCTACCTGCTAATGCAAGAGATACAGGTTTGCTCCCTGGGCCATGAAGATCCCACATGCTGCAGAGGAACTAATCCTGTGCACCACAACTACTGAGCCTGTGCTCTAGAGCAGGAACCACAACAGCTGAGCTCGTGGGCCACAGCCACTGAAGCCTGTGGGCCTAGAGCCAGAGCCCATGCTCTGCAACCAGAGAAGCCACCACAATGAAGAGCCTGTGCACTGCAAATGGAGAGTTGCCCCTGCTTACCAACACTAGAGAAAAAGCCCATGGAGCAACACAGACCCAGCACTGCCCCACCCCCAAATTAAAAACAACAAAAAAGAGAGGAGATATTTGTGTGCATACTAACAGAAAGAGGTATAGTATGCTCACAGATAACACTTTATATTATGTATGAAGACAAGAAAACCAGTCCTGCTTATCTCTACATTCAAAATCCTCCACAGTTCTGTGGGGACAACAGGATATAGCTAAGAAAAGGTTTCTTGGATGGTGATTAGCCTGAATGGATACAGCAAAGGCAGAAATTGTGAGATGATGTGACCAGGATTAGGGGATCGCAACTGGGAGTAAAACCCAATGGGTTCTTATTAGTGGGGCAAAAGCCAGACTAAATTCAGACATGTGCTCTTCACGCAGGCTACTTTTAATATCTGAACATAAGAAACAATGCTGAATCTGCATTTCAATAAAGCAAAGCAAAACAAAAAATATCAGCTACCATTTACTGAACCTCTAGAGTATTAGGGTCTAGAGGTTAAGAGCAGTGGCTCTGGAGCTAAGCCTTCACTATCTACTTTAGGTAAGTTATTTCACTTTCCTCATCTGTAAAATGGGGATAATAATACCTATCTGGGATGGCTGTTGTGAAGATTAATTACTACACAGAAAGCATTTAGTATTAAGTATGGAGGATAATAATACCAGTCGGATGGTAAATCCTAAGCTAGTAGGGAGTAATGATCATAAGAATATAAAAACAAAATAATAAAAATAAGTAACAAAGAGAGATGAGGTGGGATAACCTGGTGGCTCAGTGGTAAAGAATCTACCTGCTAATGCAAGAGATACAGGTTTGCTCCCTGGGCCATGAAGATCCCACATGCTGCAGAGGAACTAATCCTGTGCACCACAACTACTGAGCCTGTGCTCTAGAGCAGGAACCACAACAGCTGAGCTCGTGGGCCACAGCCACTGAAGCCTGTGGGCCTAGAGCCAGAGCCCATGCTCTGCAACCAGAGAAGCCACCACAATGAAGAGCCTGTGCACTGCAAATGGAGAGTTGCCCCTGCTTACCAACACTAGAGAAAAAGCCCATGGAGCAACACAGACCCAGCACTGCCCCACCCCCAAATTAAAAACAACAAAAAAGAGAGGAGATATTTGTGTGCATACTAACAGAAAGAGGTATAGTATGCTCACAGATAACACTTTATATTATGTATGAAGACAAGAGAAAACCAGTCCTGCTTATCTCTACATTCAAAATCCTCCACAGTTCTGTGGGGACAACAGGATATAGCTAAGAAAAGGTTTCTTGGATGGTGATTAGCCTGAATGGATACAGCAAAGGCAGAAATTGTGAGATGATGTGACCAGGATTAGGGGATCGCAACTGGGAGTAAAACCCAATGGGTTCTTATTAGTGGGGCAAAAGCCAGACTAAATTCAGACATGTGCTCTTCACGCAGGCTACTTTTAATATCTGAACATAAGAAACAATGCTGAATCTGCATTTCAATAAAGCAAAGCAAAACAAAAAATATCAGCTACCATTTACTGAACCTCTAGAGTATTAGGGTCTAGAGGTTAAGAGCAGTGGCTCTGGAGCTAAGCCTTCACTATCTACTTTAGGTAAGTTATTTCACTTTCCTCATCTGTAAAATGGGGATAATAATACCTATCTGGGATGGCTGTTGTGAAGATTAATTACTACACAGAAAGCATTTAGTATTAAGTATGGAGAAAGCACTCAATTTTAGCTGCTATTATTATTTCTTCCATTACATGGCCCACAGTACTAGGCACTTTACAGACATCACCACTAAACACCTCAACAGCCTTTCAGGGTAAATATATTACTGTTTGCATTTTACAGAAGCTGAAGTTACAGTAAGTAAAACTCAACTATTAGTGACTGGCACATCGAAGTTTCAAACATGAGTCTGATTTCCACGTCCATCCCCTTTTCCTTGCGTGGCTCTCTAAAGCATTATAAGAATAGTTTTAAAGGCTTAAAGTTGTTTAAGTGATTACATAATTTTGGCCTCTTTTATTGGCTTATTTATCTTAATCCATCTTTATTCTTTGGCATGTATGGGCCTCCCACTGCAGTGGCGGCTTTCGTTGCAGAGCACCGGCTCTGGGTGCATGTGCTCCAGAGCACTGGCTCATAATTGGACACACCAGTCCAGCCGCTCCGCAGCACATGGGATCTTCCTGGGCCAAGGATCAAACTAGTGCCCATTGCACCACAAGGTGGACTCTTTACCCACTGGACCACCAGGGAAGTCTTACATAACATTTAAAATTTTTTATTTATTTTTATTTATTTATTTTTGACTATTCCGGGTTTTCACTGCTGCAGGCTCTTCTCTAGTTGCAGGGAGTGGAGGCTACTCTCTAGTTGAGGTGAGTAGGCTTCTTGCTGTGGTGACTTCTCTTGTTGTGGAGCTTGGGCTCTAGGATACACAGGCTTCAGTAGTTGTGGCACTTGGGCTTAAAAGTTGCAGCTCCAAGGCTCTAGGGCACAGGCTCAGTAGTTGTGGCTCAAAGGCTTAGGTGCTCCGCAGCATGTGGGATCTTCCCAGATCAGGGATCGAAGTTGTGTCTCCTGCACTGGCAGGAACTCTTTATCATTGAACTGCCAGGGAAACCCTATTACATAACTTTTTAAAATTACTCCAGGGCTTCCCTGGTGGTCCAGTGGGTAAGGACACCACCTTGCAGTGCAAGGGACGCCGGTTTGATCCCTGGCCTGGGAAGATCCCACGTGCCGCGGAGCGGCTGGACTGATGTGTCCAATTACCGAGTCGGAGCTGTGGAGCGCATGCGCCCAGAGCCACCGCTCCGTTGACAATAGAGGCCACTGTGATGGGAGGCCCACACGGGCCAAAGAACAAAGATGGATGAAAAATAAATAAATGAAAGACCAACAGAAGTGGCCCGCCCACACCACTCCCTCCCCAACCCGCCCCCCTCAAAAAGAAACCATTAAATAAATAAAATAAAATTACTCCAGCTCATGACCCTGACGTGTAATTTCTTCTCCCTCACATCCCACATTCAGTTACTCCTTACTTAGTTCTATCAATTTCTGTACTCTCTGATTTTCACAAGAGCCACCTGGTCAAAATCCTTACATCACTTTCCTAAATGACTATCTTAACATCAACATGTGTTTCTACCCAGTTATACATGCCCTCCAGAATAGCTTCACCAAAAAGTCATCTTGGACTTGTTGCCTAGTCAGGGTGACTACAACTCCCAGTTTGCTGGGGACAGTCTCAGCACAGTTATCTCAGTGTAATTACTAGTAGTGTTTCCTTTCTCAAAAGGGTCCTGATTTAGGTGTTAAATTATAGGGACACTGCTTGTGGATGGAGAGCCACTGGAGGTTTGTGAGCTAAGAAATGATACAAACTCCTAGTCCAGTGGTCCACATCCTTCTCTTAGCTACCTTTCCAAGCTTAATACATATTACTTCCCTACTTAGAGCTTTCCCTGGGCTGAAGTATAAAATAAACTGCTACCTTTACTACCTTAAAACATCTTCCCATTATCCCTCCAGCATCAGAATGTTGTCCTGTCAACTCTCTAGAGTCTTAAGCACCAGCCAAATGCTATGGAAGAAATTAATTCTCATTTGAGATAGTCTTCAAGATAGAGATATAGGTGGAAGAACCAACAGAACCCTGGAAGGATAAAAGAACTAGAGAAGAGAGGCATGAAAAGAAGTTAGCAGGTAAAATTCAGCAATGTCACTGACAAGGAGCCAACTGGTGACAGCATGCAGGGACCTGCAGGGGCGAGGAAGAGGCTAAAAAGGGCAAAGTCTCAAGAGGAGCCCGGGAAGAGAGCACACACTTTCTCTACGGCGAGTAGGAAGGAAAGGTGAAGAAGGAATATAGAGAAATTCTGAGGAGCAGAGTGAGGATTAGACTAGCTACTGCGGGGAAAATATCAAGTTAAAAAATGGCTAAAGGGGGCTTCCCTGGTGGTCCAGTGGGGAAAGAGTCCGCCTTACAGTGCAAGGGGCGCCGGTTTGATCCCCAGCCTGGGAAGATCCCATGTGCCGTGGAGCAGCTGGACCAGTGTGTCCAATTACCGAGCCAGAGCTCTGGAGCATATACACCCAGAGCCGGTGCTCTGCAACGAGAGAGGCCACTGCTGTGGGAGGCCCACACAGGCCAAAGAATAAAGATGAATGAAAATAAATAAATGAAAGACCAATAAAAGTGCCCAAAAAGATGGCTAAAAAGAGCCAGTTGCTAAGGCTGAGAAACATCACAGCAGTATCAGTCTGCACTGATTTCTGTCCCTCCCCCTGTTCCATTCCCCTCCACCCACTAGAAACGCTCAGCTTTAGAGATCAAGGACTGAATGGGTATCAGGGACTTCTAGAACAGCAAATGAAAAAAGCCAGGGGATGAGGAGGAGGAATTTGCGAGTGCTAGCAACAGAGGCTGAAGTGGTCTGATTAGAAGTTTAAGCTGAGTGGATAAAGGTACAAAGGCAGACAAAGTATGGGAATAGGGTGTGGATCAAAGGCAGGCTTTTCAGAAGATAGAAATGGGAGAAAAGAGGAAGAATTTTTAGTTAAAAATAGTAGATGCAGGTGTAGTAAAAGCATGCAAAAGTGAAAGGTAGATCAGAGTTGTGTCAGCAAAGTGGAGGAAAACATGGGGTTTGGAATTTAAGAAAGGTCTGGGTGGTGGCATGCTCCAAAGTACACTGTCCACACTGACAGGAAGACTGGAGGGCAGTATTACAGAAAGCAAGCCTATGAACCAAGTGGCCTGGTTCTCACTGAAGATAGGTAAGCAGAGACTTAGGAAGGGTACAGTGAGTAGCATGCAGGTGAATGGGTTTTGCCAAAAGTACACTGTTAAAATTCAGCAATGTCACTGACAAGGAGCCAACTGGTGACAGCATGCAGGGACCTGCAGGGGCGAGGAAGAGGCTAAAAAGGGCAAAGTCTCAAGAGGAGCCCGGGAAGAGAGCACACACTTTCTCTACGGCGAGTAGGAAGGAAAGGTGAAGAAGGAATATAGAGAAATTCTGAGGAGCAGAGTGAGGATTAGACTAGCTACTGCGGGGAAAATATCAAGTTAAAAAATGGCTAAAGGGGGCTTCCCTGGTGGTCCAGTGGGGAAAGAGTCCGCCTTACAGTGCAAGGGGCGCCGGTTTGATCCCCAGCCTGGGAAGATCCCATGTGCCGTGGAGCAGCTGGACCAGTGTGTCCAATTACCGAGCCAGAGCTCTGGAGCATATACACCCAGAGCCGGTGCTCTGCAACGAGAGAGGCCACTGCTGTGGGAGGCCCACACAGGCCAAAGAATAAAGATGAATGAAAATAAATAAATGAAAGACCAATAAAAGTGCCCAAAAAGATGGCTAAAAAGAGCCAGTTGCTAAGGCTGAGAAACATCACAGCAGTATCAGTCTGCACTGATTTCTGTCCCTCCCCCTGTTCCATTCCCCTCCACCCACTAGAAACGCTCAGCTTTAGAGATCAAGGACTGAATGGGTATCAGGGACTTCTAGAACAGCAAATGAAAAAAGCCAGGGGATGAGGAGGAGGAATTTGCGAGTGCTAGCAACAGAGGCTGAAGTGGTCTGATTAGAAGTTTAAGCTGAGTGGATAAAGGTACAAAGGCAGACAAAGTATGGGAATAGGGTGTGGATCAAAGGCAGGCTTTTCAGAAGATAGAAATGGGAGAAAAGAGGAAGAATTTTTAGTTAAAAATAGTAGATGCAGGTGTAGTAAAAGCATGCAAAAGTGAAAGGTAGATCAGAGTTGTGTCAGCAAAGTGGAGGAAAACATGGGGTTTGGAATTTAAGAAAGGTCTGGGTGGTGGCATGCTCCAAAGTACACTGTCCACACTGACAGGAAGACTGGAGGGCAGTATTACAGAAAGCAAGCCTATGAACCAAGTGGCCTGGTTCTCACTGAAGATAGGTAAGCAGAGACTTAGGAAGGGTACAGTGAGTAAGCCATGCAGGTGAATGGGTTTTTTTGCATAAGGATTTGCTTTTGTAAAATTTGTCCCAAGATAACTAATAACATATGTTGGGAAATTCTTTAGAAGTTAATGAGATATTTACATTTCTATAAAGTCATAGTTTCTGAGATTTTTAGAACCAGCTAGGAGACATTAATCATTTTAAAGTAGAGGTAAAAATGCCAACTAAGAATAAAAGTTACTTAGCTACAAACAGATACCTGAGAACAGGTTACACAACCCCATGGACACACTATTAAGACATGTGAAAAGCAAAGGTCAAGAACAAGGAAACATATACACGTCAGCAGATTTATTTATTGCATGAACACCAAGCAGGAAAAGTCGCTCCACAGATTAGAAAAGTGATCTACTCAAGTAATATGAAAATCAGTGCAAAGGGATTTGTCTGTTGAGAAAAGAAATTCTCAAATTACAAACAACTTCTGAAGCACTGCCACATTAAGCTTATAAGGACGATTCCATTTATATGAAATAGTCCAGAATAGTCAGGTCTTTAAAATAAGTAGATTAGTGGTTAGCCTGGGGCGAAGGTGAAATGGGGAGTGGCTGCTAATGAGTACTAGGTTTCTCTTGGGGTGATTAAAAAAATGTTTTCCAGTTATTGGCTATGGTTGCACAACATGACCAAATTAAATTGTACACCCATATGTACAAGTACCCTTTATGGTATGTACTAAGCAGTGATGCAGGTTTGTAGTATAAAGGTACAAAGGCAGACAAAGTATGGGAATAGGGTGTGGATCAAAGGCAGGCTTTTCAGAAGATAGAAATGGGAGAAAAGAGGAAGAATTTTTAGTTAAAAATAGTAGATGCAGGTGTAGTAAAAGCATGCAAAAGTGAAAGGTAGATCAGAGTTGTGTCAGCAAAGTGGAGGAAAACATGGGGTTTGGAATTTAAGAAAGGTCTGGGTGGTGGCATGCTCCAAAGTACACTGTCCACACTGACAGGAAGACTGGAGGGCAGTATTACAGAAAGCAAGCCTATGAACCAAGTGGCCTGGTTCTCACTGAAGATAGGTAAGCAGAGACTTAGGAAGGGTACAGTGAGTAAGCCATGCAGGTGAATGGGTTTTTTTGCATAAGGATTTGCTTTTGTAAAATTTGTCCCAAGATAACTAATAACATATGTTGGGAAATTCTTTAGAAGTTAATGAGATATTTACATTTCTATAAAGTCATAGTTTCTGAGATTTTTAGAACCAGCTAGGAGACATTAATCATTTTAAAGTAGAGGTAAAAATGCCAACTAAGAATAAAAGTTACTTAGCTACAAACAGATACCTGAGAACAGGTTACACAACCCCATGGACACACTATTAAGACATGTGAAAAGCAAAGGTCAAGAACAAGGAAACATATACACGTCAGCAGATTTATTTATTGCATGAACACCAAGCAGGAAAAGTCGCTCCACAGATTAGAAAAGTGATCTACTCAAGTAATATGAAAATCAGTGCAAAGGGATTTGTCTGTTGAGAAAAGAAATTCTCAAATTACAAACAACTTCTGAAGCACTGCCACATTAAGCTTATAAGGACGATTCCATTTATATGAAATAGTCCAGAATAGTCAGGTCTTTAAAATAAGTAGATTAGTGGTTAGCCTGGGGCGAAGGTGAAATGGGGAGTGGCTGCTAATGAGTACTAGGTTTCTCTTGGGGTGATTAAAAAAATGTTTTCCAGTTATTGGCTATGGTTGCACAACATGACCAAATTAAATTGTACACCCATATGTACAAGTACCCTTTATGGTATGTACTCTCTCAATAAAATTATTATTAAAATATTAAAACTAACTGTTAAAAATATATACAGACTTTTAATATTTATAATTAATATGAGTAATTTGGGTTTTCCAGATGGCTCAGTGGTAAAGAATCCGCCTGCCAATTCAGGAGAACTGGGTTTGATCCTTGGGTTGGGAAGATCCCTTGGAGGAGGGCATGGCAACCCACTCCAGTATCCTTGCCTGGGAAATCCCATGGACAGAGGAGCCTGGCAGGCTGTGGTCCATAGGGTCACAGAACAGTCGGACATGACTTGGTGACTAAACAACAACAATATAAGTAATTTAGCAAAAACATTTAGGTATGAACTTTAAAAAAATATACATAAGGGAAAAAGTACACCTAAGATGACAAAATACAAATACTCCAAAAAGTAGTGCTGGTAGAAAATAAAAACTATGACATTCTAAGGAGGTAAATCCTATTGAGAATAGGATTCTAGAGTAAACACATTAATAACTTTGGGAGACAAAGCATGGTACAGCTGTGGTAAAAATGGATAGAGTACCTGTCCTAGAATTTTAAAAATTTAAACTGAATGTGCACCCTTCCCATCACTTGGACGCACCATCCGGTGCAACCTGTGCCCCCTGCAGTGGAAGCAGAGAGTCCTAACCACTGGACCACCAGGGAAGTCCTGAATGTATACCTTTTGAAATACTAAATACTATGTTTCATCCCGGGAAATCCAATATTTATGAACCCAAGTTTGCTCCTCCACACAAGAGAAATACCACCTGCCTCACAGAATGTTAAGAATGATCAAATATGATAAAGTACATGAAAACACTTTGAATATTATATCATATAAAGTGGTATTAATTCATTCAGACTAAATTAATTGAAATTCAAAGCACAAAACTCTCAATGCCAATTTTGAAATTAACTTCAGTATTAACTACGACTAAGCAAAAGTTCTATGATGATATTATGATTTTACGGTAAATATTAACAACATTACTTTCACCATATCATAAAAGGCATTAGCATAGTTTCCTTCAGATCCAGGTCAGGAAATTTCAATAGAAGAGATGATCAAGATTTTCTATACAATTTTGTCAGGCTTATGATTACAATGTGTACAAATTCCGTAAGATCAGTCTACTATCTCTAAACTAACATAGGAACTATACATACCTCTCTCTCAGGTTCAAACAGTACTAGAAATACAAAGGTCAAACTCTGGCCATGTTTTGCAGAACTTCAGAAAGGCCTTGTGCCATGGCCTTGTGTCCCCAGAGGGACTTCAGGATTGGTTCTAGGCCCTCCACCCACTCCCATGGACAGAGGAGCCTGGCAGGCTGTGGTCCATAGGGTCACAGAACAGTCGGACATGACTTGGTGACTAAACAACAACAATATAAGTAATTTAGCAAAAACATTTAGGTATGAACTTTAAAAAAATATACATAAGGGAAAAAGTACACCTAAGATGACAAAATACAAATACTCCAAAAAGTAGTGCTGGTAGAAAATAAAAACTATGACATTCTAAGGAGGTAAATCCTATTGAGAATAGGATTCTAGAGTAAACACATTAATAACTTTGGGAGACAAAGCATGGTACAGCTGTGGTAAAAATGGATAGAGTACCTGTCCTAGAATTTTAAAAATTTAAACTGAATGTGCACCCTTCCCATCACTTGGACGCACCATCCGGTGCAACCTGTGCCCCCTGCAGTGGAAGCAGAGAGTCCTAACCACTGGACCACCAGGGAAGTCCTGAATGTATACCTTTTGAAATACTAAATACTATGTTTCATCCCGGGAAATCCAATATTTATGAACCCAAGTTTGCTCCTCCACACAAGAGAAATACCACCTGCCTCACAGAATGTTAAGAATGATCAAATATGATAAAGTACATGAAAACACTTTGAATATTATATCATATAAAGTGGTATTAATTCATTCAGACTAAATTAATTGAAATTCAAAGCACAAAACTCTCAATGCCAATTTTGAAATTAACTTCAGTATTAACTACTACTAAGAAAAAGTTTTTTGATGATATTATGATTTTACTTTAAATATTAACAACATTACTTTCACCATATCATAAAAGGCATTAGCATAGTTTCCTTCAGATCCAGGTCAGGAAATTTCAATAGAAGAGATGATCAAGATTTTCTATACAATTTTGTCAGGCTTATGATTACAATGTGTACAAATTCCGTAAGATCAGTCTACTATCTCTAAACTAACATAGGAACTATACATACCTCTCTCTCAGGTTCAAACAGTACTAGAAATACAAAGGTCAAACTCTGGCCATGTTTTGCAGAACTTCAGAAAGGCCTTGTGCCATGGCCTTGTGTCCCCAGAGGGACTTCCAGGATTGGTTCTAGGCCCCTCCACCCACTCCTTAAGTCCGTTATATAAAAATGTCATAGTATTTACAATTAGTCTTCCCACATCCTCTAGAATACTTCAAATGATCCCTCAATTCTTAAAATATCTAATACAAAGCAAATAGTTGTATTTACAATGTAAATGTCATGTAAATTGTTGCCAACACTTGGCAAATGCAAGTTTAGCTTTTTGAACTTTCTGGAATTTTTTCTCCCAAATATTTTCCATCTGTGGTTGAATCCTAAGAAGCAGAATCCGTGGATAAGGAAGGCCACTGCTACTAAAAGTACGGACATTGACAATGTTGAATGTTTCAAGGCAAGGCTGCTTTTAAATACTCACCCCTAAAATTACTAGATTTTATTTTTAAACAACTGGAACAGTGATGCAAATAAAAAACTCAAGAAAACAGTTGAGAGTTTAATGTTTAGCAATTATAAAAATGGAACAAAGCCTTTTGGTTTGTGTAATGAACAGAAAGTACATACTCAATTTTCTTTTAAGGAAAAGTGATGCTCAATTGAAATAAGCTTAAATCTGTGACAAGTATAAATAGGACTTTTTTCTTTTTTAGGAGGAAAAGGAAAAAAACTCTATATTAAAAGAAGTTGGCGCTTCCCCTGGTGGTCGAGTGGGTAAGGACACCGCCTTGCAGTGCAAGGGGCGCCGGTTCGATCCCTGGCCTGGGAAGATCCCACGTGCCGCGGAGCGGCTGGACCGATGTGTCCAATTTCCGAGCTGGAGCTCTGGGGCGCATGCGCCCAGAGCCGGCGCTCTGCGACGACAGAGGCCACCACAATGGGAGGCCCACAGGAGCCAAAGAACAAAGACGGATGAAAATAGAGAAATGAAAGACCAATAGAAGTGGCCCGCCTCTCCCCCTCCCTCCCCACCTCACCCCCCAAAAAGATAAATAAATTAAAAAAAAAAAAAAGTTGAGGGCTTCCCTTGTGGCTCAGTGGATAAGAACCCGTCTGCCAGTGCAAGAGACACAGGTTCGATCCCTGATCCGAGAAGATCCCACATACCGCAGAGCAGCTAAACCCACACATCAACAAAGACCCAGCACAGCCAAAAATAAATAAAAGTTAAAAAAAAGAAGTTGTAAGGAACTTCCCTGGCAGTTCAGTGGTTAAGACTCCAGAGACCTTCCAATGCAAGGGGTGCAGGTTAGATTAGATGCTGAGTCAGGGATCTAAGATCTCACATGCCTCATGGCAGAAAAAAAAAAAAAAAGAAATCGTAAAAATGGAAGCAATATTGTAACAAATTTCAATATAGACTAAAAATGGCCTATATCAGAAAAATCTTACAAGTACTGAACTTACCTATAATGAATTATGAAAATAAAAACTAACATAAGCAATGAAAAATTGTCATTAAAATACTTTTAACTCAAATTGTTCTAAAAGCTACATACAAGGAAGATAAACTTTTCAATACCATGACTTGAAAATTATTTTCTTAGTAATGTTTTCCAAAAAAATAATTTAAATGACTTTCAGCCAACTGTACTTTAAAAAGAGGGTGGAGAAATAATGAATCATTACTACAGAATTCTGATTTGTAAGCTTCAAATATGTGGTACTGAGTCCATTTCTGATAGCCTAATCTTTGGATTCAATTCTTGCTTAAAGTGCCAGGCCAAAAAAAAATGAACCCTATGTAAACTTCTAATCCACATAAATAATGACAATTCTTCTCTAATATGTATAAAGTGAAGGCAACACCTTCTCTTCCACAAACTCAGAAAACATCAATGAACTATCCTAAAGTTTTAAAAATTCAAAATATTTTGGTGACGAATGCAAGTCCAATAAAACATCTGATGTACAGATTACTTTGAAATATCAGCACCACTAATTTTTGACAAAATGTGAACCTTCCGTATTCATCATCTGTAAAATAAGAGATGATACTACTGTTTCCTCAGTAGACTGGTGTGTGCGCAGCTAGCGCCTTACACCTAGTAGACAACCAGTGTTCCTGTCCTTCTTTCATTTGCTTTATTGAGACAGACTCTGAACACAGGATATTCTTCAGTGTGAGACAAGAGTAGTGGTGATATAAAAAAAGTGCAATTAATACTAAGCTTAATTTTTCAAAGTGAAAGTATTTTTCCACCTCATTTTGTGTAGTGTACCTGATACCTTAAATCCCTAAGGAGTTTGGTTCTTTTGGTCAAGGATGTCAAGAGTTTCAGCTGTTGTCAAATTCAGTTTCTAAAACCTTGATAGAAACTCTTGGAATCGTCTGTAAATAACTGCAGTTTCCCCCCAGCAGTGTAGTGTATCTTTTCCCCACTCAGCTGGGACTTGGGCTACGGGAAAACATAAACTACTCTTAGTAAGGGAAGCTCGATTTGTCCCCACACTAAGTGGCATAGTTGAAAACAACTCTCCGCGTCACTGAGCTGTCAGTGAGCCAGCAGCCTTCACCTTACCTGGTAAGGAAACTGAGGCTAAAGGGAAGGAATGCTTGGCTGTAGTTCAGAGTCATCGCCTTTATTCCTGAAATAACCCACCGTTTGACAGTAGCGGTGTCCTATCCAGATGGCCGTCAGAGCGGCCCCGCGAAGAGCGAAAGGAACCTGTTTTCTTTCCCGCTGCCAGGGGCGAAAAACAGGTGCCCCCTGCTCGCCCTGTTACTGGCAGGGGCATCGAGTGGGCCCAGTCCCCAAAGGCGCGCCTTCCTTGGTGCCCACAGCTGCCGCCCGCCGGTTCTCCGGGAAGAGAGGCCGCCACTTACCTGCGATTGGAGGACGCAATTTCTTGCTTGGCGTCGGCCCTACTCACTTCAACACCAACCTGCAAAGCGCGATGGCTGCCGCGGCCTTAGTTCGCGTTAGCTCCTTCCGGGCCGGCGGGTGCTTCACTCCCGAAGGTTCGCAGTACAGCAGTGTCGCACGCGGGCAGTTCCGCCTTCTGGCGGTTCCGCGGCCAATCCTGCGGGTGATCCGGGGTTGGCAATGCATCATCAGATTACTTTGAAATATCAGCACCACTAATTTTTGACAAAATGTGAACCTTCCGTATTCATCATCTGTAAAATAAGAGATGATACTACTGTTTCCTCAGTAGACTGGTGTGTGCGCAGCTAGCGCCTTACACCTAGTAGACAACCAGTGTTCCTGTCCTTCTTTCATTTGCTTTATTGAGACAGACTCTGAACACAGGATATTCTTCAGTGTGAGACAAGAGTAGTGGTGATATAAAAAAAGTGCAATTAATACTAAGCTTAATTTTTCAAAGTGAAAGTATTTTTCCACCTCATTTTGTGTAGTGTACCTGATACCTTAAATCCCTAAGGAGTTTGGTTCTTTTGGTCAAGGATGTCAAGAGTTTCAGCTGTTGTCAAATTCAGTTTCTAAAACCTTGATAGAAACTCTTGGAATCGTCTGTAAATAACTGCAGTTTCCCCCCAGCAGTGTAGTGTATCTTTTCCCCACTCAGCTGGGACTTGGGCTACGGGAAAACATAAACTACTCTTAGTAAGGGAAGCTCGATTTGTCCCCACACTAAGTGGCATAGTTGAAAACAACTCTCCGCGTCACTGAGCTGTCAGTGAGCCAGCAGCCTTCACCTTACCTGGTAAGGAAACTGAGGCTAAAGGGAAGGAATGCTTGGCTGTAGTTCAGAGTCATCGCCTTTATTCCTGAAATAACCCACCGTTTGACAGTAGCGGTGTCCTATCCAGATGGCCGTCAGAGCGGCCCCGCGAAGAGCGAAAGGAACCTGTTTTCTTTCCCGCTGCCAGGGGCGAAAAACAGGTGCCCCCTGCTCGCCCTGTTACTGGCAGGGGCATCGAGTGGGCCCAGTCCCCAAAGGCGCGCCTTCCTTGGTGCCCACAGCTGCCGCCCGCCGGTTCTCCGGGAAGAGAGGCCGCCACTTACCTGCGATTGGAGAGGACGCAATTTCTTGCTTGGCGTCGGCCCTACTCACTTCAACACCAACCTGCAAAGCGCGATGGCTGCCGCGGCCTTAGTTCGCGTTAGCTCCTTCCGGGCCGGCGGGTGCTTCACTCCCGAAGGTTCGCAGTACAGCAGTGTCGCACGCGGGCAGTTCCGCCTTCTGGCGGTTCCGCGGCCAATCCTGCGGGTGAGTGCGTCCCGGAGCTGGGACCTGTTCCCGAAACAGGCCTGAAGGGTTTCAGGGACTGCCGGGCCTAGGCAGAGAAGGTAATACTGGTTCTTAGCTTGGGGGAAATTATATGTGACATCCTTTTTTTTTTTTTTTTTAATAAATTACATTTTCAAAGTACACCTGTTTCTTGATCTCAACAAGTAATTTACAAACTGTAACTTATATGCCAGATAATATGTTGACTGTC
The DNA here is from genome assembly GCA_022376925.1 of Tragulus kanchil. Lineage (NCBI taxonomy): Eukaryota > Metazoa > Chordata > Mammalia > Artiodactyla > Tragulidae > Tragulus > Tragulus kanchil. Next base: position 44,505,586 of record JAIOJX010000029.1, on the reverse strand, counting down.
TTTACAAGACTGTGGTTACTCTGTCATTCTTTGCTAATCTTTAATCTTTGTTGATCTTTAAGAATGTTTTGGGCTGGGCTTCCCTGGTGGTCCAGAGGGTTGAGAGTCCACCTTGCAGTGCAAGGGGCACTGGTTTGATCCCTGGCCCGGGAAGATCCCACGTGCTACTGAGCGGCTGGACCGGTGTGTCCAATTAGGAGCAGTGCTCTGGAGCACATGTGCCCAGAGCCAGTGCTCTGCAACAGTAGAGGCCACTGCAATGGGAGGCCCGCACAGGCCAAAGAATAAAGATGGATGAAAACAAACAAAAACAATAAAATAGGCCAAAATTGAAAAAAAGAGAGAGAATGTCTTGACTCCCCTATTCTTTGCTCATGGATGTTACTTTTCTTAAATGTGTTTAAAGGGTAATACCTGGGTGCCTTGAAGGAAAGAAAGTGTGATGACAATGCTTCCAAGATGGCTCTCAAGCCTAGGATTCTAGGTGGTGCGAACAGAACAAGGAGGTGTTTTGAGAACTGAAGCAGTTATTTGATAGATTGCCAACAGGCCTATTGCTGGCTCTACTGGAATTCGACCTCTTTCATCCCAGCCTCAGGAAATGCCTTGCTCAGTTGGTCCTCCCGCCACACTTGTCATTCCTTCTGCCAGATCTCGCCCTCCACCCAGCTAACTCCTACACACTCTTCAGGTCTCAGCACGGAGAGCTCTCTTATCTGACTTCGTTTGAGGTTTCTCCAGCAACTGTACAATTTATCTTATCATTGAAGTTGTCTTGCTTAAAATTTTCAGTTAAATATGTGTGATTATTTATCTATCGCCTTCCCCAACAGATGTTCTGTAAGCTTCCTTAGGTCAAGAACCATATCTGCCTTTTCCCCTCTTGAACCATTTTCAGTGCTTGGCATACTATAGGTGCTGAATACATATAAGCAAGTGATTCATTCATAATATAAAGGACTCTTAGGTACATTTTTGTCCTGGGTGAGGGGATGGTGGCTAAAGAATTTCCTTGGAGTCCATTGGTCCAAGTTGGAGGAGCCTGCTGTTCTGGTCTGGGTTCCACTTTGGTCTCCTTTCCATTTACCTAGTCTTAAATTCATTTTGGTTTAATAAATGCTTTTTTTTTAAAAAAAAAAAAAAAAGGATAATTGCTTTACAACATTGTGTTGGTTTCTGCTGTACAACAACACAAATCGGCCATAATTTTACACATACTGTCTCCCTTTTGAGCCTTCCTCCTCCCCCACCCTACTCAATAAATACTTTAAAGTGGCTTGAGGCACTTCACCCAGCTCCTCAAGATTAGACGACAGCTCTTTTCCAGGATTTGAAAAGAGGCTATTCCCAATATCCCTGGCGTTTTAGTTAGCCTTTAGGTAGAAATATAAGTTATGATACCTGCTGACTTCAGGAATAGATTGTAAATTGGCTAGGAGTGGGGAAATGACGGTAAGTAAGTGGTAGCCTCTTTCTTCCAGGACCTTTTGGTTTGGCAGGAAGATGTGTTAATTCACAGCTGACCATAAAAGAGGGTAGAAGGAGAGAAAGTGTAACAAACTACAAACTTACAGTAGGGGTAAGGGAGTGGAGAGGCGGGAGATATCAGTGTTTGAGGAGAGCCTTAAAGGAAATATAAGATATTTACCCCTAAGCTTTTTGATAACTGTTGTCATGATAAAAATAATACACATGGTAAAAAAGTTTGGAAAGTCAAGGAAAACTGAATCAAAATCACCCTCTGGCAACCTCACAAGTATAACCAGTTCTGTTAGATTACAATCATACTATGAACAGTTCTGTAAAACATTTATAATTAAAAACTTATTCCAATGTAATCAAGTATTCTTCTAAATATGAATTTTAATGACTGCATGTTAATAGAGTATAATTTGTTAAGAGTAAAACCTGTAGCTATAGATTATGGTTCTAACATTATTAACTACTTGAAGTTTCAGTTTCCACATGTGTAAAATGGGGATTAATATCCATCAGGCATAATATAATGTGAGAATAACATTCAGAAAGGAACAGAGATGGGGAAAGCACCAGGAAAGTGTTACGGTTTGACTAAATATCTTTCCACTGGATTACCAGGGACTTCGACTCCCAAACTATAGCACCTTGCAGAGCTTCTTAGCAGAACAGGAATAGGCTGAGTCAAATTTTTGAAAGTTTTCCCTGGCAACAGTGTATGGGTTGTATTGGAACAGGTAAGAGCTGAAAACTGAGATTAGTCATGAGACAGCTGCAATCACAGAGGTGAGAGGTAATATGAGGGCGGTGCTGGGTCAGTGGGAACAAAGAAATAGGGAGTCAGGTGTGAGAAACTGTAGGAGTTTGGAACCTGTACACGATTGATTACATGTTGGTAGCAAAAATAAAGGAAATACCATTATTATTCACTAATAACTGGATTAGTGAATCTGCTTCTGTCTCCCTTACAACCACCTCACTGCAAACTCCAGCAGCACTTCTTTCCCCATCAATTATCCTCACCGCTGTTGGATGGATTTTTTTTTAATGGATTCATCTTAAAGCATGAATTAAATTACTCTGTTGTTTACAATTCACCAATTTCTTCCCAAAGTCTGTGATGCCTTGACAGTGCCATAGAAGGCTCTTGCTTCTCTCCCTCCTCTATTTCTCGAATCTCATTTTGTGCTGTACTCATCTTGCTCCCCACAGCAAGCTCATTCCTGCTTCTGGGCTCTTGTAGGTGCTATTCCCTTTGCCCAGAGTCCTACTTCTCCCCGTATTCTCCCTTTGTATAGCTAGATTCCTTGTCCTTTAGATCGCAGCTTCAGGGCCACCTCACATCCTAACCATTCTATCCACATCAAGCCCCTGCTTCCTAGTCTCTGTCTTATTACCAATACCTCAATAGCACTTATCTATTTGGAAAATTTAAAAAGATACATATATATGTATATATATATATTATATACATATATAATATATTCATTTTGCGATCATGGGTTTCAGAATGCAAGCTCAGTATTTGTGGTGCACAGGCTTACTTGCCCCATGGCATGTGGGGATCTTCCCAGATCAGGTATCGAACCAGAGTCCCCTGCAATGCAAGGCAAACTCTTAACCATTGGACCATCAGGGAAGCCCCTATTTATATTTTTATTGCATTTCGTCCACTGTAAGCTCCACAGAAGGAAGAGACCCTGTCTGTCCTGTTGTTTTTGCTTCGTGTCTGACACATGGAAGGCATTTAATCTTTGTCTGTTGAATGAATGAATAAATCAATGACTGAAGGACCTGATGAGGTCATTTAGTAGACAGTATGGTGAAAAGATAGGTTTAGAAGGGAATTTGTATCTCAGATCTCTGATACCATGGTGCCAGGGTGTACGTAGATAGGCAGGGACAGAGGGATATATTTAGAAAAGGAAAAAGAGTTGGCATTTGATATTGTACCAGTACCAGTGCTACCCAGAGGAGATAGGGCCTGACCAGCTGCTGACACTGTTTCAGCTGCACTACTACAGGTCAGTATCAGATGAGACACAATGTAGCATAATAGTTAAGGATAAAAGAATTAGAGAACATGATATTTTAGAACAAGTGCTAAGGGTGTAGGTGAATCTCCAAGTGCAATAGGAATTTATGGTAGTGAATGAGTGAGGGCCAAAATATTCCGAACAGAAGACTGGAAGAGATGACACTTTAAGTTTATCCATTCAAAAATATTTATTGAACACCGGTTAAGTGTGAGGCCCCAAGCCAAGTGTTGAGAATACAGAGGTGAACAGGACACAACCCTGGTCTCTCTTATGGTCTAACCAAGGAGACAGACGTGAAATCAAAATAATCACCTTAGAATTATCATGAAGCATATAGAATTTTATTCCACTGAAGAAAGATAAACATAAACACAAATATATAACAGTGATGACAAGTGCTGTGAAGAAAAAAAAAACTAGGGTGAGAGAGATAGACAGTCAGCAGGGAAAGTATGCTCTTGTAGAGGGTGTTCAGAAAAGGCCATAAGGTATCTTTTGACTAAAGAAGGGACGAGAGGTTGAGCTAGATGAGTGCCTTGTGGAAGGACATCCCAGGTAATGGGAATAAGAATTAAGGCAAACTTGTGCTTGTATAGCTAGAGGGATTCCTTGTTCCTAAATGTGGAATCAAAGTCAATGAAATATTTTTTGTATAGTGTTATTGTCTTGGGTCTAAAAAAAGAGAAACTAATAGCAAGTGGGTCTGAAGTGGTGAGTGGGAGGGGGTGGAGAAATGGTGAGGAGAGAAGCAGCAAGGCCGAGTGATCTGAAGCACTGAAGGCTGAGTAGTAGGACTTTGGCTTTTGCTCAGAATGAGATAAGCCATGCAGAGAAACTTTGACTTCATGGAGCAGGTCAAGGGAGAAATTACAGGTTTAGGGGTATAGGGAAATAAAAATGGAACCAGTTCTTAGGAGCTCAGTTCAACATGGAGGATGGATGAGAGACACTGAAAGCAGAAAGACTATCCCAATAGTTCCGGTGTGAAATGAGGAAAACTGACTGGAGTTGGCAGTGAGAACTACACAAAGTTGAAACGTTTTCAAAGAAAGCAGTGGGATTTACTGTCCTGGTGTGGGATGGCTAGACTTGTACGTTCAGAGCCACTGACTTCAGACACAAACAGATGTCCTGGGAGAGGCAAATGAGGCCGAAGGAGCTATTTCTAAAGCGGAGCCACAGGACAGTTTCAGAACAAACTTGCTGTTTGTAATTGAAACTAGTTCTCTGTTTGTTTGAAATAGGACACATTTTAAAAAATAAACTAAGAAGACCTAAAATAATTTCCATTATCTTGACGAATAAATTGATCCTGCTTATCAGCTGACAGTTCTAGTCATGCCCCCAAGTCACTTGTGTACAGGACACAACCCTGGTCTCTCTTATGGTCTAACCAAGGAGACAGACGTGAAATCAAAATAATCACCTTAGAATTATCATGAAGCATATAGAATTTTATTCCACTGAAGAAAGATAAACATAAACACAAATATATAACAGTGATGACAAGTGCTGTGAAGAAAAAAAAAACTAGGGTGAGAGAGATAGACAGTCAGCAGGGAAAGTATGCTCTTGTAGAGGGTGTTCAGAAAAGGCCATAAGGTATCTTTTGACTAAAGAAGGGACGAGAGGTTGAGCTAGATGAGTGCCTTGTGGAAGGACATCCCAGGTAATGGGAATAAGAATTAAGGCAAACTTGTGCTTGTATAGCTAGAGGGATTCCTTGTTCCTAAATGTGGAATCAAAGTCAATGAAATATTTTTTGTATAGTGTTATTGTCTTGGGTCTAAAAAAAGAGAAACTAATAGCAAGTGGGTCTGAAGTGGTGAGTGGGAGGGGGTGGAGAAATGGTGAGGAGAGAAGCAGCAAGGCCGAGTGATCTGAAGCACTGAAGGCTGAGTAGTAGGACTTTGGCTTTTGCTCAGAATGAGATAAGCCATGCAGAGAAACTTTGACTTCATGGAGCAGGTCAAGGGAGAAATTACAGGTTTAGGGGTATAGGGAAATAAAAATGGAACCAGTTCTTAGGAGCTCAGTTCAACATGGAGGATGGATGAGAGACACTGAAAGCAGAAAGACTATCCCAATAGTTCCGGTGTGAAATGAGGAAAACTGACTGGAGTTGGCAGTGAGAACTACACAAAGTTGAAACGTTTTCAAAGAAAGCAGTGGGATTTACTGTCCTGGTGTGGGATGGCTAGACTTGTACGTTCAGAGCCACTGACTTCAGACACAAACAGATGTCCTGGGAGAGGCAAATGAGGCCGAAGGAGCTATTTCTAAAGCGGAGCCACAGGACAGTTTCAGAACAAACTTGCTGTTTGTAATTGAAACTAGTTCTCTGTTTGTTTGAAATAGGACACATTTTAAAAAATAAACTAAGAAGACCTAAAATAATTTCCATTATCTTGACGAATAAATTGATCCTGCTTATCAGCTGACAGTTCAGTAGTCATGAGCAGGCAGGCAAAGGGGACTTCAGCTGGCATAAGCCTACGTCCACTTGTGTACATCAACATATTTTATTAGGAATGCGTCTCCCCCTTTCAGGTCTAAATAAGGAATCTAACTCAATGAAATATTCTTTGTATAGTGTTGTCACCTTACTGAAACACTTTTCTGTCACTTATTTTGTTGTCTATAGTTTTCTTAAACAGGGTTGAAGGCTCGGAAGATACTGTGCAAGAAATGTGATACACAGATATGTGAAGGGGCAAATGTGGTACAAGGGTCTTGTTGTTCTGGAAATCAAGGGTAACAAAGTAGAATATATTATTGATGCTAGTTTAGAAAAGTATGGTAGTACAGGGTAGATATAATAATTGATCAAAGAACTATCAATACCCTTAACAACTGGTAATAGTACTAATAATTTTTCCATAAAATTTATGTGGCCACACTTTAAGAAGCCAGAGAAGGATTTGGCAATGGGTGCATAATATTTAAATATGAAAAGCACTTAACTGTTTAAATATGTTGTCTCACCTCAATTACTTAAATATACCTTCCTACTATTCCTCACAGTGTGCAGATGACCAATGATACCTTTCCCCACAGTTATTTGATTACATTAGACCTGTAAAAAACACTTGAAAGACTTAACCATAGTTTTGTTTCTTGGTTTTGTCTTTGGAGTGTGGGTGATAATAACAACAGGGATACTTAGGGGTGGAACACATTTTAGAAAAAGCACTGTTTACTTATTGGCAAATTATTTATGTTGATTTAACCTGATTTAACTAGAGATTATTTACTTTTTAAAATGGCTTCATCGGGTTTTTTTGTTGTTGTTGAACATAGACACTGTTTAAACAGAACAAAGTCCAAGGAAAACTTGATTTAATCAAATCAAATCGAACTGATGCCAAAGTTAATAAACCAATATCATTAAAAACTTGCATAAAAAAATTAAACAAATGCAAGTTTGAGCCCACACCTAAGGATTTGCTCTTTTGAAGAGTAACACAGATTTTCTATTAGACCTCAGGGAGGTTCAGTTTCTGAGGTCTATTTGCTCAGGAAAAAAAGGTATCATGTGTTTAGGTATCTTTAAACCACTGAGAGGCTTGGTTTTTTTTTTTTTTTTTTTGAGAGGCTTGTGTTTGTGTATCTTTTCAAGTGTTTTCTGGATAAATGATTGGGGATTTTGTTATGGGGCTCTAAGCAGAAAGCAGTTTGAAAGTATCATCTTTATCCTAAAGAAGACTTTGTACTTGTCTCATATAAAAGAATTTAATTCTTCAGTTTCATTCACAGCAAATACATTTTTACACATCTGAGACAAATGATAAAGAAAAAAGTTAACACGCAGTTATTTGCATTCTTACTTTTTTTCAGGCCTCACACAGTTCTTGCTTTCTGTATATAATACATTTCATAGTAGACATTTCACATTAAATTAGTAAGATATATTTCGACTTTCACAAGTTTCAAAACCCTTGGGATGAGATTGTAATCAACATTACAACTCTATAGTTTAAAGAAGGGCGTTATCATCAGCTCAGAACAGGAAAAACCTACTGTGTAAAGAAGTTGGGAAAGATGATTACTGATGTCATTTACTGTGTTGTCTTAGCACTCCAGTCTGTGCCTCCCTTTGGCCTTAAAAGTGAAGAAGTCTTCTACTTGCAAGAAAAAAAAAAAAAAGTCCCCTTGCCTAGAAAGGAAGTTTGAATGGTGTACCTTACTGTAAACTCTTAAAACAGGAAATAAAACTGCCATTTAAATATGTTGTCAATCAACTGTGGCGTGACTATGCTATATGAATCAGCGAGTTTCAAAATTAAAATTACTTCTGAAGCGTCCGGTCTAAAAGCAGAGGGCTCCTCTTCGAGTTGATTACTTTGAACACCTGTGCATAATTAACCATTGCTTTTAAAAAAAATCCCTTAACTGTGTACACCTGGAGTAGGATGACCTGTGAAATGGAATACCGAGATGAACACGAATCGGTTCATCTACTCGAGGTGTAACCTCAATAGAAGACAATGAAGTCTGTCCTCTCAGGTACTCTTCATAAAAACTGGAAAACTGCCAGTCCCCCGCCACGAGCGCTGCCCCTGCAACCCGGTCGGTCCTCAGATCCTGGCCGTGCCGGCTGGGTGCCGTTCACCGCGGCGGGGATTTCCGTATCGGTGACACACGCCACTTCCGGCCGACGGTGAGAGTCGGTGACGTGGCCGGAGAGGCCAAGTACGGTCCTTCGGGCCGGGACGCCCGGAGCTGTCAGGTGGCCTCAGGGAAGCCCTGCGGGGAGAAGAGAGCTCGCCGACTGCGGCGGCCGCGGCGAGGCCGGAGCCGGAAGTGCCACGTGTCCCGAGTGCGCCTGCGCGGCCAGCGGCTGACAGGCAGTTCCGGCCGGGGCCTCCCTCGGTCTCTCTCCGCCTGGCTGCTGCCTTCCTGCCCGGCGTTCTCGGACCCACCGGCCCGGCTCCCAAACCTCAGCACCCAGGCCAAGCTGTGACCTCCGGCGGGCTGGAGAGAATGCGACGCCATGCCTAGCGCTGCCTGCGCCGCCCTCTCTCTGTCCCGCTTTCAGTCCTAAGTCGTTAGCCCCTTCCCTCCGCTCCCAGCAGTCGTGTTTCAACTCTCGGCGCTGCCGCAGACCCCGGCCAGCCCCTTCCACCCGCTGTACCCCTTGTCGTCATGTCCCAGCCCGGGATGCCCACCTCTGGCGGCGCCTCCAGCGGCCTCCAGGCCCAGAACGGGGCCGCCGCGGCCTTGGGTTCTCCCTACACCAATGGTAAGTGCCTCCGGGGGCTGAGGGCTGGGGACGGCCAAGTGTGGGCCCTGGCTCGGGCTGGCCTTTGATGGTTGCCTCCGCCTGAGCGGACGGGAGGCGAGAGTGACTTCTCTGCCGGGCAGGGCCCGGAGCGCCTGGAGCTGGGAGTCTGGGCCGCGGAGACAGTGACTTGTCTTAGTGTTTCGTATTGACTTGGTCTTTGGTTCAGCACGCCGTTGTTGAGCACTTGCTGTATACATGGTGCCCTGGGTCTGCATGGGTGCAAAACACAGCTTACGTCCGTACCTCAGAACTCGCGTGCAAGGGTCTCAGTGTCTGTTTATGTGCCCTTCCCCCTGCGCCTCCTCACGCTTGCCTCCGGAGAGCAGGGGCCGGGGTCTGATTCGTTTCGGCCCCACAGTGAGGCGAGGGTTGTGTTCAGTGGGGCTCTGCGGGGACGAATGGACGACTGTGCTTTGCGGAGACCTCTCTGGGGCCTGCTTCTCTCTTCCCCGCATTGTACTTAAGCCATCTGTTCAGTTTTTTAGCTTTAGAAGGGGAGGATCTCCAGTTTGGTGTCCAGAGGTCGTCACATCACTTGGAGAGTGGTTGGACCCAAGTCTCTGAACCTCCGACCGGAGTGTACATGTGGCACTGTAATTTGTCATTCAGTGTGAGGGTTCTAATTTTATACTCCTTCTGGGATTCTTTTTTATATCGTCTTAGGTTGTGACTCGCTAAGTTCACTATAATTGTTACAATAAAGACAGAGGTTCTGCCAGCAATTTGCCAGGTTACCAGTTTACTTATTAATTTTCAGTTTTCAGAAACAACACTAGTCGAATAATACTAAAATGCTTTAGTTTCCCGTTGGAACCTAACATTGCCGTGAAGTTCGAGAAAATAGTCATTGACCAAATTAGCTAATTTAATTGTTTTTAGAGACTATTGTTTTCTTTACCAAGAAAGCACTAAAAGACTTTAAAAAATGTCTATGAGTAGGCAGGTATGTAGGCAGAAGCAGGAATAAGTGGGAGTAAGCATTGAAATGGTGTAGAATTGAATCAATTGTTTTTTTCTCAAATTTGTGGTAACATTATGTAAATTACTTTTCTTAAAAAAATTGTGTTTATTTATTTATTTTTGGCTATTCTGGGTTTTCACTGCGGCCGCAGGCTCTTCTCTAGTTGTAGGGAGTGAGGGCTACTCTCTAGTTGAGGTGAGCAGGCTTCTTACTGCAGTGACTTCTCTTGTTGTGGAATTCAGGCTCTAGGGCACACGGACTTCAGTAGTTGCAGCACATGGGCTCCATAGTTGCGGCTCCGAGGCACAGGCTCCATAGTTTTGGCTCACGGGCTTAGTTGCCCCGCAGCATGTGGGTTCTTCCTGGATCAGGGAAAGAACCTGTGTCTCCTGCGTTGGTAGGCAAACTCTTCACCACTGAGCTACCAGGGAAGCCCTAAATTACTGTTTATTCTAGGCTATGTAGTTATGTTTGCACTTTTTTAAGGAGGTGTTGTTCGGCCCCACAGTGAGGCGAGGGTTGTGTTCAGTGGGGCTCTGCGGGGACGAATGGACGACTGTGCTTTGCGGAGACCTCTCTGGGGCCTGCTTCTCTCTTCCCCATTGTACTTAAGCCATCTGTTCAGTTTTTTAGCTTTAGAAGGGGAGGATCTCCAGTTTGGTGTCCAGAGGTCGTCACATCACTTGGAGAGTGGTTGGACCCAAGTCTCTGAACCTCCGACCGGAGTGTACATGTGGCACTGTAATTTGTCATTCAGTGTGAGGGTTCTAATTTTATACTCCTTCTGGGATTCTTTTTTATATCGTCTTAGGTTGTGACTCGCTAAGTTCACTATAATTGTTACAATAAAGACAGAGGTTCTGCCAGCAATTTGCCAGGTTACCAGTTTACTTATTAATTTTCAGTTTTCAGAAACAACACTAGTCGAATAATACTAAAATGCTTTAGTTTCCCGTTGGAACCTAACATTGCCGTGAAGTTCGAGAAAATAGTCATTGACCAAATTAGCTAATTTAATTGTTTTTAGAGACTATTGTTTTCTTTACCAAGAAAGCACTAAAAGACTTTAAAAAATGTCTATGAGTAGGCAGGTATGTAGGCAGAAGCAGGAATAAGTGGGAGTAAGCATTGAAATGGTGTAGAATTGAATCAATTGTTTTTTTCTCAAATTTGTGGTAACATTATGTAAATTACTTTTCTTAAAAAAATTGTGTTTATTTATTTATTTTTGGCTATTCTGGGTTTTCACTGCGGCCGCAGGCTCTTCTCTAGTTGTAGGGAGTGAGGGCTACTCTCTAGTTGAGGTGAGCAGGCTTCTTACTGCAGTGACTTCTCTTGTTGTGGAATTCAGGCTCTAGGGCACACGGACTTCAGTAGTTGCAGCACATGGGCTCCATAGTTGCGGCTCCGAGGCACAGGCTCCATAGTTTTGGCTCACGGGCTTAGTTGCCCCGCAGCATGTGGGTTCTTCCTGGATCAGGGAAAGAACCTGTGTCTCCTGCGTTGGTAGGCAAACTCTTCACCACTGAGCTACCAGGGAAGCCCTAAATTACTGTTTATTCTAGGCTATGTAGTTATGTTTGCACTGAGGATGAAATGATTTTGGGGGGTGGGGTGGAGAGGGAGGGGGGCGGGCGGGCCACTTCTATTGCTCTTTCATTTTGTCTGTTTTCATCCGTCTTTGTTGTTTGGCCCGTGTGGGTCTCCCATCGCGGTGGCCTCTGTTGTCTCAGAGCACCCGCTCTGGGCGCATGCACTCCAGAGCTCCGGCTTGGTAATTGGACACATCAGTCCAGCCACTCCGCGGCACGTGGGATCTTCCCAGGCCAGGGATCAAACTGGTGCCCCTTGCACTGCAAGGCGGTGTCCTTACCCACTGGACCACCAGGGAAGCCCATGAAATGATTTTAAGACATTCACCTTAAGGTCTTAACTCTTAAACAAGATGAGTTATGACTATGGCTTTTTCTTATCTTTAAGTTGCACTTTTACATGAGCTTTAAATGGTATACCCTGCAAATATGCTTTCAAACTTATATGTATAAGTATAGTTTTGATAATTTTGAAATGGTAAAGCAAGTTAGCCATTGTGTATACTGTACTGGAGATGTTGTCACTATACTGACTTGATCCAGTCCAGCAGACATTTGTTGCATACTTAGGAATATGAAAGAGAGTAAAAAAAGAGTCCATGTGCAGGTTGCTCAGAGCTAATTTAGGAGTCCAGAATGGAAGGAATCATAGGACTGCAAATATGTACTCCCCATTTAAAAAAAAAAAAGTTTCAGGGGTACAGCATTTTAATTCAACATCAGTATGTACTGCAAAGCGATCACCACCACAGAAACCGTTACCGTCCATCACAATACGGTTGACCCCTCTTCTCATTTCACCCATCCCCCATCACTTTCCCTTCTGGTAGCCACTAACCTCATCCCTGTGTCGATGAGCTTTTGTTTTATTTTGTCTCTTCACATTTTTTAGATTGCAAATATGAGTGAAATTATATGATACTCTATCTTTATTTATTTATTTATTTTTCTTGAATGATACTCTATCTTATCTGTTGGCTTATTTCACTTAGCACAGTACCTTGAAGTTCCATCCATGTCCTTGAAAATGGCAGGATTTCATTCCATTTATGGCTGTATAATATTAATATTCCATTGTGTGTGTATGTATCTGTCTTATCACATATTTATCCATTCATCCATTGATGAACACCTAAGTTGTTTCCATATTTTTTGTCTGCTGTAACTAATGCTACATTGAGCACAGGGATACATACATGTCTCTGAATTAGTGTTGTTGTGTTCTTTGATAAATGTGTGGAAGTGGAATAACTGGGTCATGTGGTATATACACTTAAGATACAACTTTTTATAAGCCCTGTTTCTAAAGTTTATTTGTAAAATTATTCTCAGTAAAATGGCTGATAGCCTGTATTGGGTTCCCTTACTGTTCACTCAACTAATAGTAAAGAGAGGAGGAATGTGGTGGAGAATTGAAGGGTAGGTAGGGCATTTCTCTAGAAGGTGAAAAAGTTCAGTGCTGAAATCTAATTTTTGGTTAACTCTTTCTAGGCACTTATTGCCACTTATATGTATAATAGTTTTGATAATTTTGAAATGGTAAAGCAAGTTAGCCATTGTGTATACTGTACTGGAGATGTTGTCACTATACTGACTTGATCCAGTCCAGCAGACATTTGTTGCATACTTAGGAATATGAAAGAGAGTAAAAAAAGAGTCCATGTGCAGGTTGCTCAGAGCTAATTTAGGAGTCCAGAATGGAAGGAATCATAGGACTGCAAATATGTACTCCCCATTTAAAAAAAAAAAAGTTTCAGGGGTACAGCATTTTAATTCAACATCAGTATGTACTGCAAAGCGATCACCACCACAGAAACCGTTACCGTCCATCACAATACGGTTGACCCCTCTTCTCATTTCACCCATCCCCCATCACTTTCCCTTCTGGTAGCCACTAACCTCATCCCTGTGTCGATGAGCTTTTGTTTTATTTTGTCTCTTCACATTTTTTAGATTGCAAATATGAGTGAAATTATATGATACTCTATCTTTATTTATTTATTTATTTTTCTTGAATGATACTCTATCTTATCTGTTGGCTTATTTCACTTAGCACAGTACCTTGAAGTTCCATCCATGTCCTTGAAAATGGCAGGATTTCATTCCATTTATGGCTGTATAATATTAATATTCCATTGTGTGTGTATGTATCTGTCTTATCACATATTTATCCATTCATCCATTGATGAACACCTAAGTTGTTTCCATATTTTTTGTCTGCTGTAACTAATGCTACATTGAGCACAGGGATACATACATGTCTCTGAATTAGTGTTGTTGTGTTCTTTGATAAATGTGTGGAAGTGGAATAACTGGGTCATGTGGTATATACACTTAAGATACAACTTTTTATAAGCCCTGTTTCTAAAGTTTATTTGTAAAATTATTCTCAGTAAAATGGCTGATAGCCTGTATTGGGTTCCCTTACTGTTCACTCAACTAATAGTAAAGAGAGGAGGAATGTGGTGGAGAATTGAAGGGTAGGTAGGGCATTTCTCTAGAAGGTGAAAAAAAGTTCAGTGCTGAAATCTAATTTTTTTGGTTAACTCTTTCTAGGCACTTATTGCCACTTAATACTGTATTGAATTTTCATGATTTAGGTTTAATGTAGCATGCTTAAATTATATATTACATTTTAGTTGGATCTTTTTTTTTCTTAAGATTATGATTTAAAAGGTGATTGAGTAGTCAACTTATTCATTTTTCTGTAACTTTTATATTGCATAATGTCATTATATAACAGACTACCTCACACACCTGGACATTTCTTTCTGTGTTTGATTGTTACATTGCCCTACAATCCAAAGGTTGTCTAGACATGTTTTTCTAAGTCTCTGTGTAAGTTTGGTTACACTTACTTCCTTTTAAGAAATTGATAGTGAAACTGCAAGACAACTTAAACTGGCAGGTCTTCGTCTGATTACCATATAATAACCACTAAAAGCAGATCACGGCTCCCACTTTTAATTAACTTCTTTATTGACTATTTGAGTCAATTTATCAAGGAAGAAACTGTAGTTTTCTTCTTCTTTTTTTTTTTTTTTAAAGATTTATTTATTTATTTATTTATTTTGGGCGGGGGTTGGGTTGGGGAAGGAGGGGAGCGGGCGGGCCACTTCTATTGGTCTTTCATTTCTCCATTTTCATCCATCTTTGTTCTTTGGCTCCTGTGGGCCTCCCATCGCGGTGGCGTCTGTCGCTGCAGAGCGCCGGCTCTGGGCGCATGCACTCCAGAGCTCCTGCTCGGCAATTGGACACATCAGTTCAGCCGCTCCGTGGCACATGGGATCTTCCCAGGCCAGGGATCGAACCGGCGCCCCTTGCACTGTAAGGCGGTGTCCTTATCCACTGGACTACCAGGGGAAGCCCTGTTGTGTTTTCTTTGATAAATGTGTGGAAGTGGAATAACTGGGTCATGTGGTATATACACTTAAGATACAACTTTTTATAAGCCCTGTTTCTAAAGTTTATTTGTAAAATTATTCTCAGTAAAATGGCTGATAGCCTGTATTGGGTTCCCTTACTGTTCACTCAACTAATAGTAAAGAGAGGAGGAATGTGGTGGAGAATTGAAGGGTAGGTAGGGCATTTCTCTAGAAGGTGAAAAAAAGTTCAGTGCTGAAATCTAATTTTTTTGGTTAACTCTTTCTAGGCACTTATTGCCACTTAATACTGTATTGAATTTTCATGATTTAGGTTTAATGTAGCATGCTTAAATTATATATTACATTTTAGTTGGATCTTTTTTTTTCTTAAGATTATGATTTAAAAGGTGATTGAGTAGTCAACTTATTCATTTTTCTGTAACTTTTATATTGCATAATGTCATTATATAACAGACTACCTCACACACCTGGACATTTCTTTCTGTGTTTGATTGTTACATTGCCCTACAATCCAAAGGTTGTCTAGACATGTTTTTCTAAGTCTCTGTGTAAGTTTGGTTACACTTACTTCCTTTTAAGAAATTGATAGTGAAACTGCAAGACAACTTAAACTGGCAGGTCTTCGTCTGATTACCATATAATAACCACTAAAAGCAGATCACGGCTCCCACTTTTAATTAACTTCTTTATTGACTATTTGAGTCAATTTATCAAGGAAGAAACTGTAGTTTTCTTCTTCTTTTTTTTTTTTTTTAAAGATTTATTTATTTATTTATTTATTTTGGGCGGGGGTTGGGTTGGGGAAGGAGGGGAGCGGGCGGGCCACTTCTATTGGTCTTTCATTTCTCCATTTTCATCCATCTTTGTTCTTTGGCTCCTGTGGGCCTCCCATCGCGGTGGCGTCTGTCGCTGCAGAGCGCCGGCTCTGGGCGCATGCACTCCAGAGCTCCTGCTCGGCAATTGGACACATCAGTTCAGCCGCTCCGTGGCACATGGGATCTTCCCAGGCCAGGGATCGAACCGGCGCCCCTTGCACTGTAAGGCGGTGTCCTTATCCACTGGACCACCAGGGGAAGCCCTGTAGTTTTCTTAATACTATTTTTTGTAATATTTATATAATACCCAGCTTTTACTCTTATAGTTAAGAGTTAGAAGGATATTCTACACTCTCTCTTCCACCCAGATTCATTCTCCTGTTAACATTATAATTTTATAAAGTAATACTAGTTTTCCCTCTAGACTTTAAGTCCTATGAGAGCAAGAATTTCAGTTTTTGCACATCATCCTCTCTCCAGCACAGTCACACGGTGTCTAGCACCTTTAAGAAATTAACCAATTTTGTTGAATGAAAATTTTAGAATTGGGTATTTTGCAATTTAGTTCATTAAACATGTATTAACTTGTTCATTGTGAGATTTAAGCTCATTTTCTTTTTCTTTTTTTTTCTTATCATCTTGATGATATTTATTATCAATGTTGAAATTATCTAGCTGAACATTTAAAAAATAAACTGACTTTTATGAAGCTTATATATGCTTTTTGAATTTACTATATTGTAATATAATTGATGCTCAGTATAATATACCATTTGTAAATGTATAGTTTAACAGTGTAACTAACTCCACAATCAAGATACAGATATTTCCATCGTTCCTCCAAATTCCTTCATGTTGCTTTGCTGTTATCTGTCCCCATTGCCAGTCCTAGCAAACCACTGATGTGCTTTCTATCATTGCAGGTCTATAGATTTGGCTTTTTTACAATTTTATATAAAGAGTATCATGTAGTAATTGTGCATAGATGCTAAGTCACTTCAGTTGTGTCTGACTCTTTGCAGATCCATGTACTGTAGCCCTCCAGGATCCCCTGTCCACGGGATTCTCCAGGCAAGAACACTGGAGCAGGTGGTTAGGCCATCTTCCAGTAGATCTTCCCAACCCAGGGATTTAGTTAATCTGCATCTCCCGTGGCTCCCACGTTGCATGTAGATTCCCTACTGGGTGATTAAATCTCAGGTGTATTTTTTTTGTATCAAATGCTTGGTAGGCCTGACCACTCCATGCCACCCTATCAGACTCTCAAAGTGTTCAGTTCTCTCAGCAGACAAGACGGGGCTTTGTCACAGCGTGGCAATCTGAAGATTTACAGAGAGCAAAATCAGAACTGCAAGACTTGTTAAGGCATATGAATTCCAGAATTCACACAATGTCACATCCACCATGTTCTACTGGTCAAAATGAGTTCTTAGGCCAACGCGTATGAGTCACACTGCAATTGCCTAGGATAGGCATCTGCACAAATGTCCTCTGCTTCAGTAGGGAATTGCAGGCTCCCGCCTGCCTCACTCTCTTCCCAAAGACACCACTCCACCGACCAATGCTGAACCGGCCTCTAACAGTCTCTCCTTGTCTGCTCTTAAGCTCATTTTCAACGATTTTTTTTTTCTGGTGGAATATTCTGTGGATTTTTGTACATTTGTTGTTCAGTCACCAGGTTGTGTCCAGTACACGAGGTCATGTCCAATACACCAAGTCGTGTCCAATGTTATTGGCTAAAACACAGTAGAATATGATGTATGGATTAGTCATCAGTTTAAATGCTAGACATGTGCTCATATCTCTATTTTAGGCATGACAGATATGTAAATCCCTTCTAGTTTCACTATGAGGTAAACCATATTTATGATTGTGTATTTTTTAATATAGGAAGTCTTTTTAAAAAATTGTACTATTTATTTTTGTCTGCACTGGGTCTTTTTTGATTTGTGTGGACTTTTCCTCTTACTGCAGCTACTCCCTTGTGGTGCACAGGTTTCTCATTGCAGTGGCTTCTCTTGTGGTGGAACACAGGCTCTAGAGTGTGCAGGCTTGGTAGTTGTACAGAGGCTTAGTTGCTCCAAGGCATGTGGGATCTTGCCAGATCAGGAATTGAACCCATGTCTCCTGCATTGAATGGCTTCATATCCACTGCATCACCAGGAAAGGAAGTCCTATGGGAAGTCTTTAGTTGTGATCAAAGCATGTTAAGACTACAATTGGCATGTGATCTCTAACACTAATTGTTGTGGCTGAGTTTCTCTTCTTGTTTTCAGTGGGCACAGTAATTTTGGAGTTCCATAGACTGTGTGCATGCGGGCTTAGTCGCTCAGTTGTGTCCACCCTTTGTGACTAAATGGACTGTAACCTATCAGCCTCCTCTGTCCATGGGATTCTCCAGGCAAGAAAACTGTAGTGGTGGGTAGCCATTCCCTTCTCCAGGGAATTTTTCCAACCCAAGATTGAACCTGCATCTCCTACACTGCAGGCAGATTCTTTACCACTGAGCCACCAGAGAAGTGCATAAGACCTTGCATACCTCTAATAGAACTTAGCACTTTGAGCTTCTGGTTAGATGTTGCTGATAGACTGGGAGCTCCAGAAAGACATAAAGCAGTAACAGTAAGAACTAACAGTTTTTTTGTTTACTTATTCTGTGCCCAGTCATTGTGCTAGGTTGTGTTATATACATGTTAATTTTTTTTTTTTTGCATTATATAGATCAGTTAATTTAATCCTCACAATAACAACCCTATTATATGAGAACTGTTAAATTTACCGAAAAGAAAACCAAGATGAGTGGTCAAGCAACTCTTTCAAGGTTACACAGCTGATACACTGTAGAACCTAGATTTAAACTCGGCAGTCTTACTTAACCACTGTTATTCAACTTGCCTGGTGTTTATGCCTGGATCGAGGATCAGGACCTTTTCTTTGGTTTCTTTAGCTAGGTGGAAATATATAATTAGAGTAGACATTTGCTAATATTTTTTGAAATTGACACCTAGCATAGTTTCCTTTGGATTATAATTAATATATGACCTAACCTCCAATACTTTTGTTAGTATCGAGTTCATTTCTTTGCTGTTTCAACATCACATCTCGTAAATGTCTTGTAGATCTTGAAATTGCCCGTACCCACTTTGATTCTTAGCATTTGCTCTTCCCCTTTGATTGCTTTCTTAAAGCTCCTGTGTTTAGTCACTGACCCACAAGTTGTCCTTAGAGTAGCATTCGAACCATGGAAATGGCTTCATATCCACTGCATCACCAGGAAAGGAAGTCCTATGGGAAGTCTTTAGTTGTGATCAAAGCATGTTAAGACTACAATTGGCATGTGATCTCTAACACTAATTGTTGTGGCTGAGTTTCTCTTCTTGTTTTCAGTGGGCACAGTAATTTTGGAGTTCCATAGACTGTGTGCATGCGGGCTTAGTCGCTCAGTTGTGTCCACCCTTTGTGACTAAATGGACTGTAACCTATCAGCCTCCTCTGTCCATGGGATTCTCCAGGCAAGAAAACTGTAGTGGTGGGTAGCCATTCCCTTCTCCAGGGAATTTTTCCAACCCAAGATTGAACCTGCATCTCCTACACTGCAGGCAGATTCTTTACCACTGAGCCACCAGAGAAGTGCATAAGACCTTGCATACCTCTAATAGAACTTAGCACTTTGAGCTTCTGGTTAGATGTTGCTGATAGACTGGGAGCTCCAGAAAGACATAAAGCAGTAACAGTAAGAACTAACAGTTTTTTTGTTTACTTATTCTGTGCCCAGTCATTGTGCTAGGTTGTGTTATATACATGTTAATTTTTTTTTTTTTGCATTATATAGATCAGTTAATTTAATCCTCACAATAACAACCCTATTATATGAGAACTGTTACATTTACCGAAAAGAAAACCAAGATGAGTGGTCAAGCAACTCTTTCAAGGTTACACAGCTGATACACTGTAGAACCTAGATTTAAACTCGGCAGTCTTACTTAACCACTGTTATTCAACTTGCCTGGTGTTTATGCCTGGATCGAGGATCAGGACCTTTTCTTTGGTTTCTTTAGCTAGGTGGAAATATATAATTAGAGTAGACATTTGCTAATATTTTTTGAAATTGACACCTAGCATAGTTTCCTTTGGATTATAATTAATATATGACCTAACCTCCAATACTTTTGTTAGTATCGAGTTCATTTCTTTGCTGTTTCAACATCACATCTCGTAAATGTCTTGTAGATCTTGAAATTGCCCGTACCCCCACTTTGATTCTTAGCATTTGCTCTTCCCCCTTTGATTGCTTTCTTAAAGCTCCTGTGTTTAGTCACTGACCCACAAGTTGTCCTTATGTAGTAGCATTCGTGTGTTGCGCTTACAGTATCAGTTGGTCAACTCTTTCAGCGATCAGAGTGTATTTTGATGTGCGAGGAGAGATGCTAAATCAGTTTTTATTCCCCCTCCATATTTAGCTTGTTCTCTAAACCTGTTGTATTTATTAAAAATGTTTTCCTCCAGCTTTATTGAGATATAATTAGCATATATCATTGTGTAATGTTAGCTCCTCTGTCCAAGGATTCTCCAGGCAAGAATACGGGCGTGGGTTGCCATTTCCTACTCCAAAAACCTATTGTATTTTTTTTTAATTGTATTTAAAAGCATATACACAGAAGGAACTTTTTGAGCTTTAAGGAAAACATTGCTGTGCAAAGCACAATGTTTTGAATATTTGGCTGCTTTTCAGTGACTTACTTACTTTCATATAGGGCACTGTAACTAATGGAACCATATTCAAGAGAGCCTTGAATTAATTTAAACTGGTTACTTAATTGGATTCATGAATGGTAGGTAGAAAGAGTAAACTGTCCCTGCCAAGTAGTAGCTCAGTGTTTATTTAGTGGGGCTTCGTGGTGGCTCACTGGTAAAGAATCTGCCTGCCAATGCAGAGATGCAGGTTCAGTCTTTGGATCGGGAAGATCCCCTGGAGGAGGAAATAGCAATCAGTTAAGGATTCTTAGAAAATCCCATGATCCTGGATGGCTACAGTTTATAGGGTCGCAAAGAGTTGTATATGATTGAACGTATGAGCACACACATACATTTACTGAATGGATTGGTGAATTAATTCTTTAAGAATGAAAGATCTTAAGTCTCTGTTTTACTTGAAATGTTAGGGGAAACCATTCTGGGGGTGATCTTTTCCTTATCTTACTATAAATTGTGTGAAATGTTTTTTAAAAACATATTTTTGAAATTGACACCTAGCATAGTTTCCTTTGGATTATAATTAATATATGACCTAACCTCCAATACTTTTGTTAGTATCGAGTTCATTTCTTTGCTGTTTCAACATCACATCTCGTAAATGTCTTGTAGATCTTGAAATTGCCCGTACCCCCACTTTGATTCTTAGCATTTGCTCTTCCCCCTTTGATTGCTTTCTTAAAGCTCCTGTGTTTAGTCACTGACCCACAAGTTGTCCTTATGTAGTAGCATTCGTGTGTTGCGCTTACAGTATCAGTTGGTCAACTCTTTCAGCGATCAGAGTGTATTTTGATGTGCGAGGAGAGATGCTAAATCAGTTTTTATTCCCCCTCCATATTTAGCTTGTTCTCTAAACCTGTTGTATTTATTAAAAATGTTTTCCTCCAGCTTTATTGAGATATAATTAGCATATATCATTGTGTAATGTTAGCTCCTCTGTCCAAGGATTCTCCAGGCAAGAATACGGGCGTGGGTTGCCATTTCCTACCTCAAAAAACCTATTGTATTTTTTTTTAATTGTATTTAAAAGCATATACACAGAAGGAACTTTTTGAGCTTTAAGGAAAACATTGCTGTGCAAAGCACAATGTTTTGAATATTTGGCTGCTTTTCAGTGACTTACTTACTTTCATATAGGGCACTGTAACTAATGGAACCATATTCAAGAGAGCCTTGAATTAATTTAAACTGGTTACTTAATTGGATTCATGAATGGTAGGTAGAAAGAGTAAACTGTCCCTGCCAAGTAGTAGCTCAGTGTTTATTTAGTGGGGCTTCGTGGTGGCTCACTGGTAAAGAATCTGCCTGCCAATGCAGAGATGCAGGTTCAGTCTTTGGATCGGGAAGATCCCCTGGAGGAGGAAATAGCAATCAGTTAAGGATTCTTAGAAAATCCCATGATCCTGGATGGCTACAGTTTATAGGGTCGCAAAGAGTTGTATATGATTGAACGTATGAGCACACACATACATTTACTGAATGGATTGGTGAATTAATTCTTTAAGAATGAAAGATCTTAAGTCTCTGTTTTACTTGAAATGTTAGGGGAAACCATTCTGGGGGTGATCTTTTCCCCCTTATCTTACTATTAAATTTGTGTGAAAAGGATGTTTTACTTATTGTATTTTTATGATTGGTTCAGTAGGCTTTCTTGAAGAAACTTGTAAAGTTAATAACTTGTATTTTGTATTCACTGAGATAATATATCAGAAGTATCTTTTAATTTTTTATATTATAGATTTCATGAATATATCAATCATTTTAATACATCAGTTTCTAAAGTTTATAAAGTTCATTCTGAAGTAATATGAAAGTAACCTGTACATGAAAATTTTATTAGTATAGACTCTAGTATTTGTGGAATAGGAATTTACAAAAGTAGAACCTAGTATCTCTTTATTTTTAAAGCTTCTGATTGGGTGATTCACAAGCAATCACCTGCATTTATTTTAACCTCTCATTTATTTCTTTTCTACCATTTCTAATTTGGCTTCTACTTTTATACATCCATCAAAACTATCCAAATAACTTCTTGGTTATTAAGTACAAAAAATATTTTTCATTCCTCTCTCTCTTTTTTTAAAGCTTTTATTTTACTTTTTACTTTTCCTCTCTCTCTCTCTCTCTCTTTTTTTTATTAGGCCACTTCTATTGGTCTTTCATTTCCATCTTTGTTCTTTGGCCCGTGTGGGCCTCCCATAGCAGGGGCCTCACTTGTTGCAGAGCGCTGGCTCTGGGTGCGTGCGCTCCAGAGCTCTGGCTCAGTAGTTGGATACATCTGTCCAGCGACTCTGCGACACGTGGGATCTTCCTAGGCCAGGAATGGAACCGGTGCCCCTTGCACTGCGAGGCGGTGTCCTTACCCACTGGACCACAAGCCCCAGTTGTTTTGTAGAAGGTCTGCCAGTTTGGGTTTGTTATATATTAGATTTCTTCATGAAAATTAAATTTAGATTAAAATGTATCTTCAAAATCCCATGATCCTGGATGGCTACAGTTTATAGGGTCGCAAAGAGTTGTATATGATTGAACGTATGAGCACACACATACATTTACTGAATGGATTGGTGAATTAATTCTTTAAGAATGAAAGATCTTAAGTCTCTGTTTTACTTGAAATGTTAGGGGAAACCATTCTGGGGGTGATCTTTTCCCCCTTATCTTACTATTAAATTTGTGTGAAAAGGATGTTTTACTTATTGTATTTTTATGATTGGTTCAGTAGGCTTTCTTGAAGAAACTTGTAAAGTTAATAACTTGTATTTTGTATTCACTGAGATAATATATCAGAAGTATCTTTTAATTTTTTATATTATAGATTTCATGAATATATCAATCATTTTAATACATCAGTTTCTAAAGTTTATAAAGTTCATTCTGAAGTAATATGAAAGTAACCTGTACATGAAAATTTTATTAGTATAGACTCTAGTATTTGTGGAATAGGAATTTACAAAAGTAGAACCTAGTATCTCTTTATTTTTAAAGCTTCTGATTGGGTGATTCACAAGCAATCACCTGCATTTATTTTAACCTCTCATTTATTTCTTTTCTACCATTTCTAATTTGGCTTCTACTTTTATACATCCATCAAAACTATCCAAATAACTTCTTGGTTATTAAGTACAAAAAATATTTTTCATTCCTCTCTTTTTTTAAAGCTTTTATTTTACTTTTTACTTTTCCTCTCTCTCTCTCTCTCTCTTTTTTTTATTAGGCCACTTCTATTGGTCTTTCATTTCCATCTTTGTTCTTTGGCCCGTGTGGGCCTCCCATAGCAGGGGCCTCACTTGTTGCAGAGCGCTGGCTCTGGGTGCGTGCGCTCCAGAGCTCTGGCTCAGTAGTTGGATACATCTGTCCAGCGACTCTGCGACACGTGGGATCTTCCTAGGCCAGGAATGGAACCGGTGCCCCTTGCACTGCGAGGCGGTGTCCTTACCCACTGGACCACAAGCCCCAGTTGTTTTGTAGAAGGTCTGCCAGTTTGGGTTTGTTATATATTAGATTTCTTCATGATTAAATTTAGATTATGCACTTTAGCAGGAGTGTTAAAGAAAAGATGTTGTATCTTCATTACATCCCATTAGAGGACACATGATTTCATTTTTCCCATTATTGATGATGTTCACCTTGGTCACTTGATTAAGATGGTGTCTGTCAAGCTTCTTACAGTCATGTTATTCCTTTTCCTTTTGAAATTAAAATCTATTTTAGGAGGATATAGTTTGAGACTTTGTAAATATCTCATTCCTTGTTAGACTTTTAGTTTGTTCATTTATTTTATTGGTGTGGACTATTTCAGTGAGTTATCATTTATTGTTATCATTGTTTATACTGATGTCTATATTATTTCAGATTTGACTTGTGGTGTCCCTGCAGGCTGTCTTCATGTGCTGTCTGGTCATGTGTCATCATTCTTGGGCACTTTCTTGCTTTCTGGCACAGTAAGGTGTTGTAAGCTCATCTTGTACTTTTCAAACTCATGAATCAGCCATGATTCCTTTTAGTGGAGAACAGTATTTAGAAACCAAGGACATGAGTAGTGAGAAATCAGTGCTATTAGAATGTCTCTGCTCCCAGTCTCAGCAGATTCTGTCGAGGGAGTCTTAACTATGTACACTGAAATCCATGAGTTTCAATTATAACCTCTGTGGTAGACTACTATCACTGGGTTCATTCTAGACTTGCCCTTTCCATATTTGTGACTTCCTTCTTTGAGAGTAAAAGACCTTGCTTCCATTATCTTGTATATATTTATTTGATCAGTGCTATTGTATGTGAATTGCTGACTCATCAGAAAAGACTCTAATGCTGGGAAAGATTGAGGGCAGAAGGAGAAGGGACTGGCAGAGGATGAGATGGTTGGATGGCATCACTGACTCAACAGCCATGAGTTTGAGCAAACTGAGAGAGAGTGAAGGACAGGGAAACCTGGCGTGCTGCAGTTCATGGGATCGCAGTGTCAGACACGACTTAGCAACTGAACAACAATCACTGTGTATAACCACTCTTTCATTGCTAGGGCTGCCCCCTTACTCTTCCCCAGTTTCCACATATGAGAATGCTTACTTCACCTAATGTTCTGGGACTGATTTTTTCAGGAAAGGGATTTTTTTTTTTTTTGAAGTATCTTTAGAAGTTTTGCTTACAGGAATGTTCAACATTATGGTCCTGTATTGTGGAAAAATTTCTTTGCCTTTATTTTAAGTGATTCCCTATAGCAATTGAAAGTAGCCTTTACTAAAGTAGATTCTCGCTTTTCCCCAGATGGTACTTTATTATTCAAAATAAGAGTTTCCATGCCATAATGTTTATTCTTGGAGTCATTCAGCAAACATACATTGAATACCAACTGTGTGATAGGCACATTATAGGTGCTGAGAAAACAGTAATGAACAAAAGAAGTCCTTACCTTCCTGGAGCTTGTTACAGTGAAGTAGACACCTATAAATAAATAACATAGTGTCAGGAAACACTAGAAAGAAAAATAAGAGAGGGGAAGAGAATCAAAGAGTTTATGTTTTAGATATGGCATTCAGACAATGCCTTTGTGAGGAGATTGTATCTGAGAGAGACTTGAATGAAGAGATGGAGTGAGATGTTATCTGGAAGAAGAGTATTCTTGGCAGCGTAAAAAAGTGAAGAACCCTACAGGAGAAGCATCATTGAGCTTATTGAAGGAACATTAAGAAGGTGGATGTACTGGAGTTGAGTAGAAAGAGTAGGAAATTCTTTGAATAGTAAAGGTCTTTGGCTATTAAAATCAAGTAATTGATGTCAGTTCACATAGTAACCTTACCAGAAGCAGTTAAACTCAAAGAATTGGGGTTCATTATATGCATATCTTTAAAAGGGACTTTCAGTCTCTAGTGGAAATTATTAATTAAGCCATTTTAGATTGTATGATAAACAGATACAGGGTAGAATTGTGAAGGTGTGTGTTTGTTTAGAACTGCAAATGTGCTTCAACTTGGCTTAAGTACATCCCTACACAGACATCTTTCCAGAGTTAGAGATATCAGATAAAAAGACCCCCTTTGTCTATACAAATGAACAGATATTATTAACTATAGAAAAATCATATTAGGATGGTAACAGCCTAATAAGAGAAGAAATGTGTGTAGTTAATACGACAAGATACATCTAATGAATCTATAAGACTTAAGACATTGGCCACTTGTCTGAGTTGACATAATGTATGTTAAACCTAATCTTAAAGGAAAATTGAACTTTACATTAAAATTTGCTTCAGGAACAAGGAAAAAACAAATAGAATCAGAAGATTACAGGATACTTACTGCTAGATCAGAAATAACATATTTATTATACTGGCACTGTTTCATTAAAATAAAATGAATATTCTTTGGAATCCAAAAGTAGATTCTCGCTTTTCCCCAGATGGTACTTTATTATTCAAAATAAGAGTTTCCATGCCATAATGTTTATTCTTGGAGTCATTCAGCAAACATACATTGAATACCAACTGTGTGATAGGCACATTATAGGTGCTGAGAAAACAGTAATGAACAAAAGAAGTCCTTACCTTCCTGGAGCTTGTTACAGTGAAGTAGACACCTATAAATAAATAACATAGTGTCAGGAAACACTAGAAAGAAAAATAAGAGAGGGGAAGAGAATCAAAGAGTTTATGTTTTAGATATGGCATTCAGACAATGCCTTTGTGAGGAGATTGTATCTGAGAGAGACTTGAATGAAGAGATGGAGTGAGATGTTATCTGGAAGAAGAGTATTCTTGGCAGCGTAAAAAAGTGAAGAACCCTACAGGAGAAGCATCATTGAGCTTATTGAAGGAACATTAAGAAGGTGGATGTACTGGAGTTGAGTAGAAAGAGTAGGAAATTCTTTGAATAGTAAAGGTCTTTGGCTATTAAAATCAAGTAATTGATGTCAGTTCACATAGTAACCTTACCAGAAGCAGTTAAACTCAAAGAATTGGGGTTCATTATATGCATATCTTTAAAAGGGACTTTCAGTCTCTAGTGGAAATTATTAATTAAGCCATTTTAGATTGTATGATAAACAGATACAGGGTAGAATTGTGAAGGTGTGTGTTTGTTTAGAACTGCAAATGTGCTTCAACTTGGCTTAAGTACATCCCTACACAGACATCTTTCCAGAGTTAGAGATATCAGATAAAAAGACCCCCTTTGTCTATACAAATGAACAGATATTATTAACTATAGAAAAATCATATTAGGATGGTAACAGCCTAATAAGAGAAGAAATGTGTGTAGTTAATACGACAAGATACATCTAATGAATCTATAAGACTTAAGACATTGGCCACTTGTCTGAGTTGACATAATGTATGTTAAACCTAATCTTAAAGGAAAATTGAACTTTACATTAAAATTTGCTTCAGGAACAAGGAAAAAACAAATAGAATCAGAAGATTACAGGATACTTACTGCTAGATCAGAAATAACATATTTATTATACTGGCACTGTTTCATTAAAATAAAATGAATATTCAATATTTTTAAAAAAGGAAGTTAGAAATGAGACCAAAAATGACACCAAGGACATGGAGGATCTTATAAGCCAAGATAAGGACTTTGGAAGTTTTGAGTAGGAAGTTGATCTAATCCATGTTTAAAAATTAAGGTGGGGTTTCCCTGATGGTCCAGTGGGTGGGGACACCACCTTGCAGTGCAAGGGGCACCGATTCCATCTCTGGCCTGGGAAGATCCCACATGCCGCAGAGCGGCTGGACCGATGTGTCCAACTACTGAGCTGGAGCTCTGGAGTGCATGTGCCCAGAGCCGGTGCTCTGCAGCGAGCGAGGCCCCTGTGATCAGAGGTCCACACAGGCCAAAGAACAAAGATGGATATAAATTGATGAATGAAAGACCAATGGAAGTGGCCAAAATAAATAAATAAATAAAGTGCTAGGATGTATAAGGAATAAATTACAGAGGGATAAAAGAACATTTAAAGGTATCATTTAGTTATAGGCTTTCAGCCTTTGACTATAATCTATAATAAGAAATACATTTTAAATAGTTATCCAGTATATATATTCATATATGTATATATTTGTAATGAAACCTCAAAATATTTGATTACATGTAATGTCCTATGATATTCTCCATTGTTGTCTCCTATTTCATTACTAAAAAGATAGTATATAGCTCATTGACTTGGTAACTCGTTAATTGATTGTACCTCCTGCTTGAAACAGTTTTACTCCACTAGGACAAGGCATTTTTGTACAAAGAGAACATTTGTAGAAACTCATATGTAAGGTGACTTCTTTTTTGAGAAATAATTTTTGAGGAAAATCTCACCTTATAATTGGGCATTTACAGTACTTTGAATAACTGACAGCCTTTTAACTAGTT
Source organism: Tragulus kanchil (assembly GCA_022376925.1). Classification (NCBI taxonomy): domain Eukaryota; kingdom Metazoa; phylum Chordata; class Mammalia; order Artiodactyla; family Tragulidae; genus Tragulus; species Tragulus kanchil. The sequence continues at coordinate 44,477,419 of JAIOJX010000029.1, read as the reverse complement.
AGAAATGAAAGCGAATGCTACTATTTATAGTATTTACAAACTACAGAATCCTTAGGAGCAAGTTAAACATTGGCCACTTGTCAGTTGAAATGAGAACCAATCTTAAAGGAAAATTGACACTTTCAGGAACAAGGAAAAAACAAATAGAATCAGAAGATTACAGGATACTTACTGCTAGATCAGAAATAACATATTTATTATACTGGCACTGTTTCATTAAAATAAAATGAATATTCAATATTTTTAAAAAAGGAAGTTAGAAATGAGACCAAAATGACACCAAGGACATGGAGGATCTTATAAGCCAAGATAAGGACTTTGGAAGTTTTGAGTAGGAAGTTGATCTAATCCATGTTTAAAAATTAAGGTGGGGTTTCCCTGATGGTCCAGTGGGTGGGGACACCACCTTGCAGTGCAAGGGGCACCGATTCCATCTCTGGCCTGGGAAGATCCCACATGCCGCAGAGCGGCTGGACCGATGTGTCCAACTACTGAGCTGGAGCTCTGGAGTGCATGTGCCCAGAGCCGGTGCTCTGCAGCGAGCGAGGCCCCTGTGATCAGAGGTCCACACAGGCCAAAGAACAAAGATGGATATAAATTGATGAATGAAAGACCAATGGAAGTGGCCAAAATAAATAAATAAATAAAGTGCTAGGATGTATAAGGAATAAATTACAGAGGGATAAAAGAACATTTAAAGGTATCATTTAGTTATAGGCTTTCAGCCTTTGACTATAATCTATAATAAGAAATACATTTTAAATAGTTATCCAGTATATATATTCATATATGTATATATTTGTAATGAAACCTCAAAATATTTGATTACATGTAATGTCCTATGATATTCTCCATTGTTGTCTCCTATTTCATTACTAAAAAGATAGTATATAGCTCATTGACTTGGTAACTCGTTAATTGATTGTACCTCCTGCTTGAAACAGTTTTACTCCACTAGGACAAGGCATTTTTGTACAAAGAGAACATTTGTAGAAACTCATATGTAAGGTGACTTCTTTTTTGAGAAATAATTTTTGAGGAAAATCTCACCTTATAATTGGGCATTTACAGTACTTTGAATAACTGACAGCCTTTTAACTAGTTAGAAATGAAAGCGAATGCTACTATTTATAGTATTTACAAACTACAGAATCCTTAGGAGCAAGTTAACTGAATTTAAAGAAAGACAACTTAATGAAAAAAACATGAATTATAATTGTAATATGTAAAACAGTTTTGAGTAAATGGAGAGAAATATCATGTTCATGAAATAAAACTTTTTTTTTTTTTTTTGCGACTGCTGTATGGCTTGTGGGATCTTACTTAGTTCCACCAATCAGCTATCAAAGCCTGGCCCTCTGCAGTAAAAGCATAGAGTCCTAATCACTGGACTGTCAGGCAGTTTCTGAAAGAAAGATTTTCTATTGTAAAATGTCAAACAATCCAAAATGAATACATAAATCAAATGTAATTCTTATTGACATACTGCTTTTTTGTGTGTGGGAGACTACATAAACTGGTCTTATACTTTTGTGTATGTCTGAAAATGTTCATAATAAAAATATTTGTGTGAAAAAGGTTATCATGCTTATTTCTCTATAATGTCCTTTTTTCCTTTTAGTATTCTTTTTAAAATATTTTATTTATTGGTTTATTTTTGACTGTGTTGGGTCTTTGTTGCTATGTGAGGGCTTTCTCTAGTTGGCAGCAAGCAGGGGCTACTCTCTAATTGTGATGTGCAGGCTTCACGTTTTAGTGGCAGCGGCTTCTTTCGTTGCAGGGCACAGGCTCCAGGATGCACAGGTTCAGCATTTGTGGCACACCGGCCTACTTGTCTTCCTGGACCATGGAACCCGTGTCCCATGCATTTGCAGGCAGATTCTTTTTTTTTTTTTTTTTTTTTTTTACACAACACATATTTTATTGCAAAGGTTCTTTGAACTGTGCTTAAAAACAAGTTTCCAGAGCTTCCCTGGTAGTTCAGTGAGTAAGGACACCGCCTTGCAGTGCAAGGGGTGCCAGTTCGATCCCTGGCCTGAGAAAATCCCACGTGCCGCGGAACGGCTGGACCGATGTGTCCAACTACCTAGCTGGTACTCTAGAGTGCATGGGCCCAGAGCCAGTGCTCGGCAGCGAGAGAAGCCACTGCGGTGGGAGGCCCACACAGGCCAAAGAACAAAGATGGATGGAAATAGATAAATGAAAGACCAATAGAAGTGGCCCCCCAAAAAACAAACAAAGCAAGTTTCCAGTCAGTGACAGGATAAACCAAGGTTCAGACATACGACCATGGGCTAACTGATTAAAGTACAAAAATCTGAACTGTTCAAGATTCAACTAGCTGAAATAATCAACTCAGCTTAGCAAACATAGAAGAATAAAGGGAAGATTCGTGATCCCAAGGTCAGGGTAGGAACATGGCCTTGGATCTGCTTGGTTTCAAATCCCGGGTCTCCTACTTACTGGTTGTCACCTCCTACAAGACGGGGAAAATAATGACAATTTCCAGAAAGTTTCAGGAGAAACAAAACAGCAAAACGGCACGTAAGAGTGCAAGCTCTGTGCACATCACGTAGCCTACATGACAGGGAAGGTGGCTGTCTTTATTCTGGAGTCCCCAAGGGTAGGCCCAGGATACCAGGAGAAAACGTGATGAGGAAAATCAGAAGACTGTGTAACAAGTGAGAACGTACTTGGCTCAAATCTGTTCCGTATTTGCGATAAAGTTCATCAAGGCTCAGTTTATGATCATCCATAGAAACTTCCTTCTTCAACTCGTCATATCCCTCTCTTTCTCGGCCTTCTTTTTTGTCGCCGTGCTCTGAAACGGCTGCTGGTTCATATTTATCAGGTCCAGACCCCCTTCCCCATAGTGTCGGTGTTCTGCGCCCCACGCTGGGGTCCTTCTGCTTGAGAATCAGAGAGAAAGGAAGAGAATGGCTTCGGCCGGGAAAGCGGAGAGGAGGGAACTAGGGCCGTCGCGGGGAGCGGGAAGCAGGGAAGACGGCTGGCGGCTCAAGCCGATGCCTTCTGCCGCCGCTGCCTCCGCGGCTGGGGCTGCTACTGAGGCTGCTGCCGCCACGTGGTGTCTGCCTCCTCCCGCCGCCTGCGCCCCAGACCCGGTCGCAGCTCCTTCAGGCAGTCTTAACCACTGTACAACTGGGGAAGTCCTTAATATTCTTTTTGTAGTTTATCTCAATTGGTAGCTGTACAACTGGTTTGTTTATTTTATTGATAATTAGTCCATTGTGTGAGTAATCAGTAGTTTATTCAGTCTCCTGCTGTTGGATGTTAAATTTGTTTCCAGTTTTTCATTATTGTAAACAATTATGCAGCTAACTTGTGTGGATCTATTTCTTTTGTCCTGAAAGGATAGCTGTATTAAAATTTTTTTTTTTTTTGCAGAGTAATGCATGTGGACTGTCTTTCTACAGCTGCGTATTACTTATGTGTATATGCTTTTATAGGCTTCCCAATCCTACTTGTCTCTATATATGTATATATTGATGTATGCTTGTATAACTATTTTATAATTAATGAAAGAATTCAAATTAGATTAATGATATTTGTGTATTGGTTGCGTGGACTGATAGGGTATGATTAGAAGATAATTATTTTCTTTTTATACCTTACAGATGTAAGGAGTTCACCGAAGTTAGGTTTGTATGAGTGCCATCTTTTAAAAAATATGCATCTTATTACTTGCTCTGTGCACATCACGTAGCCTACATGACAGGGAAGGTGGCTGTCTTTATTCTGGAGTCCCCAAGGGTAGGCCCAGGATACCAGGAGAAAACGTGATGAGGAAAATCAGAAGACTGTGTAACAAGTGAGAACGATTGGCTCAAATCTGTTCCGTATTTGCGATAAAGTTCATCAAGGCTCAGTTTATGATCATCCATAGAAACTTCCTTCTTCAACTCGTCATATCCCTCTCTTTCTCGGCCTTCTTTTTTGTCGCCGTGCTCTGAAACGGCTGCTGGTTCATATTTATCAGGTCCAGACCCCCTTCCCCATAGTGTCGGTGTTCTGCGCCCCACGCTGGGGTCCTTCTGCTTGAGAATCAGAGAGAAAGGAAGAGAATGGCTTCGGCCGGGAAAGCGGAGAGGAGGGAACTAGGGCCGTCGCGGGGAGCGGGAAGCAGGGAAGACGGCTGGCGGCTCAAGCCGATGCCTTCTGCCGCCGCTGCCTCCGCGGCTGGGGCTGCTACTGAGGCTGCTGCCGCCACGTGGTGTCTGCCTCCTCCCGCCGCTCTGCGCCCCAGACCCGGTCGCAGCTCCTTCAGGCAGTCTTAACCACTGTACAACTGGGGAAGTCCTTAATATTCTTTTTGTAGTTTATCTCAATTGGTAGCTGTACAACTGGTTTGTTTATTTTATTGATAATTAGTCCATTGTGTGAGTAATCAGTAGTTTATTCAGTCTCCTGCTGTTGGATGTTAAATTTGTTTCCAGTTTTTCATTATTGTAAACAATTATGCAGCTAACTTGTGTGGATCTATTTCTTTTGTCCTGAAAGGATAGCTGTATTAAAATTTTTTTTTTTTTTGCAGAGTAATGCATGTGGACTGTCTTTCTACAGCTGCGTATTACTTATGTGTATATGCTTTTATAGGCTTCCCAATCCTACTTGTCTCTATATATGTATATATTGATGTATGCTTGTATAACTATTTTATAATTAATGAAAGAATTCAAATTAGATTAATGATATTTGTGTATTGGTTGCGTGGACTGATAGGGTATGATTAGAAGATAATTATTTTCTTTTTATACCTTACAGATGTAAGGAGTTCACCGAAGTTAGGTTTGTATGAGTGCCATCTTTTAAAAAATATGCATCTTATTACTTTTCATTGTTTAGTTTTATGGGCAGAAATGACAACTTATTCTTGAGAAGTAGTTCTAGAAATTAATTTTTTTTTAATAACAGCTTTAAAATATACAGTCAGGACTTCCTAGTGGTCCATTGGTTAGGAATCTGCCTGCCAGGGGCTTCCCTGTAGTTCAGTGGTGAAGAGTTCGCCTGCCAGTGCAAGAGAAACAGGTTCGATCCCTGATCTGGGAAGATCCCACATAATGTGGAGCAACTGAGTCCGTGAGTCACAGCTATGGAGCCTGTGCTCTGGAGTCGGGGAGCTGCAAGTATTGAAACCATGTGCCGCAACTGTTGAAGCCCCTGTGCCCTAGAGCCTGAGTTCCGCAACAAGAGAAGTCACCACAACAAGAAGCCTGCTTACCTCAACTAGAGAGAACCCCCACTCCCTGCGACTAGAGAAGAGCCTGTAGCAGCAGTGAAAACCCAGAATAGCCAAAAATAAATAAATTTCAAAAAATAAAATTTTTTTTAAAAGGAAGAAAGGATGAAACAAACAAAAAAGAATCTGCCTGCCAGTGCAAGGAACATGGGTTCCATCCCTGGTCTGGGAAGATTCAAGAGGCAAGTAACTGCTGAAGCCTGAGTGCCCTAGAGCCCATGCCTTGCAAGAAGAGAAGCAACCGCAGTGAGAACCTTACGCATTGCAACTAGAGAGTATCCTTGGCTTTTGCACAGCAGTGAAGATCCACTGCAGCCAAAAATAAAACAAAAATAAATTATAAAAAATGTACAGTTCAATGTTTTTTTTTTAGTATATTCACAAGAAAATTTTAGCCATTGCTACAGTCATCTTTAAAATATCTTCATCACCCAAAAAGAAACCCCATACCCATTAGCAGTTACTGCCATGTGATGACTGTCTTTCTACAGCTGCGTATTACTTATGTGTATATGCTTTTATAGGCTTCCCAATCCTACTTGTCTCTATATATGTATATATTGATGTATGCTTGTATAACTATTTTATAATTAATGAAAGAATTCAAATTAGATTAATGATATTTGTGTATTGGTTGCGTGGACTGATAGGGTATGATTAGAAGATAATTATTTTCTTTTTATACCTTACAGATGTAAGGAGTTCACCGAAGTTAGGTTTGTATGAGTGCCATCTTTTAAAAAATATGCATCTTATTACTTTTCATTGTTTAGTTTTATGGGCAGAAATGACAACTTATTCTTGAGAAGTAGTTCTAGAAATTAATTTTTTTTTAATAACAGCTTTAAAATATACAGTCAGGACTTCCTAGTGGTCCATTGGTTAGGAATCTGCCTGCCAGGGGCTTCCCTGTAGTTCAGTGGTGAAGAGTTCGCCTGCCAGTGCAAGAGAAACAGGTTCGATCCCTGATCTGGGAAGATCCCACATAATGTGGAGCAACTGAGTCCGTGAGTCACAGCTATGGAGCCTGTGCTCTGGAGTCGGGGAGCTGCAAGTATTGAAACCATGTGCCGCAACTGTTGAAGCCCCTGTGCCCTAGAGCCTGAGTTCCGCAACAAGAGAAGTCACCACAACAAGAAGCCTGCTTACCTCAACTAGAGAGAACCCCCACTCCCTGCGACTAGAGAAGAGCCTGTAGCAGCAGTGAAAACCCAGAATAGCCAAAAATAAATAAATTTCAAAAAATAAAATTTTTTTTAAAAGGAAGAAAGGATGAAACAAACAAAAAAGAATCTGCCTGCCAGTGCAAGGAACATGGGTTCCATCCCTGGTCTGGGAAGATTCAAGAGGCAAGTAACTGCTGAAGCCTGAGTGCCCTAGAGCCCATGCCTTGCAAGAAGAGAAGCAACCGCAGTGAGAACCTTACGCATTGCAACTAGAGAGTATCCTTGGCTTTTGCACAGCAGTGAAGATCCACTGCAGCCAAAAATAAAACAAAAATAAATTATAAAAAATGTACAGTTCAATGTTTTTTTTTTAGTATATTCACTAAAAATTGTAGCCATTGCTACAGTCATCTTTAAAATATCTTCATCACCCAAAAAAGAAACCCCATACCCATTAGCAGTTACTGCCTATTCTCTCCTTCCAGCTGTTGTAACCACAAATGTATCTCTGTATCTGTAGCTTTCCCTGTTGTAGATTTTGTATAAATCATTTATACAGTGTATGGTCGTTTGGGACTAGTGCCTTTCACTTAGTATGAAGGTTTCAAAGTTCATCTATGTTATAGCATGTCATCAGCACTTCTTTCCTTTTTATGACCAAGTAATATTCCATTGTATGGGTATACCCTTTTATCTGTTTCATAGTTGATGGATATTTGGGTGTTTCTCCTTTTTGGCTATCACAGATAATGATATTATTAACATTTGTGTACAAGTTTTTTAACTATCCTAGTTAGTGTGAGTGGTGTCTCATTGTAGTTTTGCATTGCATTTCTCTAGTAATTAATAATGTTGAACATTTTTCCATTTTTTAGCCTCTTTGGAAGTACATTTGATTACTGTTTAAAGCTTTTGGTCATTTTTAATTATTTGTCTTTTTATTGTTGAGTTGTAAGAGTACCATAGATTTTACTGTATTTTTTAGAGTATTGCTTTTGTTTGTTTATAAGACTAATTTTTCCTCCTCTTATTGGAAGGTCCTGTCCAACATGCAGTGATGTCTTCACATGTGTCAGTGAGCCAAGGGTATAATTCTCAGCTTCCAGGATCCTACCCTCATCTAATACCAGCAAAGACTTTGAATCCAGTCTCTGGACAGTCTAACTCTGGTGGTTCCCAGACTGTTTCTCCAGTAAGTAATTATCAGGGACCTGGACAGGCTCTTTTTAGACCACCTGTGGCTTCTCATCCGGTGACACCTTCACTCCATAGTGGTCCTGTTTCCCAAATGCCGCTGTCTACTTCTCAGAGCCCAGCTGCTACAGCATTGCCTTCTGGAAGCTTTCTTCCGGGAGCCAACATACCACCACCTTCGAACTGGCAGTATAACTATTTGTCACAGACGAATTGTCCTCGTGCATCATCCCAACCAGCCATGCTTGGGAATACAAATTTGACGAGTAAGCTTTCTTCCGATGTAAATTATAAAAATGTACAGTTCAATGTTTTTTTTTAGTATATTCACTAAAATTGTAGCCATTGCTACAGTCATCTTTAAAATATCTTCATCACCCAAAAAAGAAACCCCATACCCATTAGCAGTTACTGCCTATTCTCTCCTTCCAGCTGTTGTAACCACAAATGTATCTCTGTATCTGTAGCTTTCCCTGTTGTAGATTTTGTATAAATCATTTATACAGTGTATGGTCGTTTGGGACTAGTGCCTTTCACTTAGTATGAAGGTTTCAAAGTTCATCTATGTTATAGCATGTCATCAGCACTTCTTTCCTTTTTATGACCAAGTAATATTCCATTGTATGGGTATACCCCTTTTATCTGTTTCATAGTTGATGGATATTTGGGTGTTTCTCCTTTTTGGCTATCACAGATAATGATATTATTAACATTTGTGTACAAGTTTTTTAACTATCCTAGTTAGTGTGAGTGGTGTCTCATTGTAGTTTTGCATTGCATTTCTCTAGTAATTAATAATGTTGAACATTTTTCCATTTTTTAGCCTCTTTGGAAGTACATTTGATTACTGTTTAAAGCTTTTGGTCATTTTTAATTATTTGTCTTTTTATTGTTGAGTTGTAAGAGTACCATAGATTTTACTGTATTTTTTAGAGTATTGCTTTTGTTTGTTTATAAGACTAATTTTTCCTCCTCTTATTGGAAGGTCCTGTCCAACATGCAGTGATGTCTTCACATGTGTCAGTGAGCCAAGGGTATAATTCTCAGCTTCCAGGATCCTACCCTCATCTAATACCAGCAAAGACTTTGAATCCAGTCTCTGGACAGTCTAACTCTGGTGGTTCCCAGACTGTTTCTCCAGTAAGTAATTATCAGGGACCTGGACAGGCTCTTTTTAGACCACCTGTGGCTTCTCATCCGGTGACACCTTCACTCCATAGTGGTCCTGTTTCCCAAATGCCGCTGTCTACTTCTCAGAGCCCAGCTGCTACAGCATTGCCTTCTGGAAGCTTTCTTCCGGGAGCCAACATACCACCACCTTCGAACTGGCAGTATAACTATTTGTCACAGACGAATTGTCCTCGTGCATCATCCCAACCAGCCATGCTTGGGAATACAAATTTGACGAGTCCTCAGTATGTTTCTTCTGGAGATACTTCACTTCAAAACAACTTCATAAAATCAGGTAGAGTTTTTATAGGAATGCTTAGAAATGAGAGACTTTTGCTTGTTTACATGTTTATTATTTCAATCTTAAAATCATATGAAAGACTATTGATTTTTTTTTATCATTGTTAATCTTCAGATTACTTCTGTAATGTTTAGGGTAAGTTAGCATCATGATTGTTTCTGCTTTGCTTCTGTCCTTTGAAGATATTATCTGAGTTTCTTGGAGTCACCCATGATGTTTCAGGGTTTCATGTATATGTGCGGAACCACTTCCTTTAGGACTGGCCATTATGTTTATTAGCAAGGTTCTATCTTGTATTCTACGGAAGCTCGATCCCTATGGTCTCTCTTTGGACTTGATCTAAGGTTTGACTTATTTATTTATTATGGCACAGAAAATTTTTGTCTCCGGAAACCAGAGAATCCTGGAGGAGCAAGTGAAAACAGATGTACTTCTTGAATGAGGAGTATTGAGCATATCTGTGGTCAAAAAGCAGTACACAGAGATTTACCTCTGGTTTTTTTTTTAAGATTTATTTATTTATTTATTTTGGGCGGGGGTCGGGTTGGGGAGGGAGGGAGGGGGGGGCCACTTCTATTGGTCTTTCATTTCTATTTTCATCCGTCTTTGTTCTTTGGCTCCTGTGGGCCTTCCATCGCGTGGCCTCTGTCGTGGCAGAGTGCGGCTCTGCGCTCTGGGTGCATGCGCCCAGAGCTCCGGCTCGGTAATTGGACACATCGGTCCAGCGCTCCGGCACGTGGGATCTTCTCAGGCCAGGGATCGAACTGGCGCCTTGCACTGCAATTTTTCCACCCAGTAAGTAATTCGACCAGGCTCTTTGTGGCTTCTCATCCGGTGACACCTTCACTCCATAGTGGTCCTGTTTCCCAAATGCCGCTGTCTACTTCTCAGAGCCCAGCTGCTACAGCATTGCCTTCTGGAAGCTTTCTTCCGGGAGCCAACATACCACCACCTTCGAACTGGCAGTATAACTATTTGTCACAGACGAATTGTCCTCGTGCATCATCCCAACCAGCCATGCTTGGGAATACAAATTTGACGAGTCCTCAGTATGTTTCTTCTGGAGATACTTCACTTCAAAACAACTTCATAAAATCAGGTAGAGTTTTTATAGGAATGCTTAGAAATGAGAGACTTTTGCTTGTTTACATGTTTATTATTTCAATCTTAAAATCATATGAAAGACTATTGATTTTTTTTTATCATTGTTAATCTTCAGATTACTTCTGTAATGTTTAGGGTAAGTTAGCATCATGATTGTTTCTGCTTTGCTTCTGTCCTTTGAAGATATTATCTGAGTTTCTTGGAGTCACCCATGATGTTTCAGGGTTTCATGTATATGTGCGGAACCACTTCCTTTAGGACTGGCCATTATGTTTATTAGCAAGGTTCTATCTTGTATTCTACGGAAGCTCGATCCCTATGGTCTCTCTTTGGACTTGATCTAAGGTTTGACTTATTTATTTATTATGGCACAGAAAATTTTTGTCTCCGGAAACCAGAGAATCCTGGAGGAGCAAGTGAAAACAGATGTACTTCTTGAATGAGGAGTATTGAGCATATCTGTGGTCAAAAAGCAGTACACAGAGATTTACCTCTGGTTTTTTTTTTAAGATTTATTTATTTATTTATTTTGGGCGGGGGTCGGGTTGGGGAGGGAGGGGAGGGGGCGGGCCACTTCTATTGGTCTTTCATTTCTCTATTTTCATCCGTCTTTGTTCTTTGGCTCCTGTGGGCCTTCCATCGCGGTGGCCTCTGTCGTGGCAGAGTGCCGGCTCTGCGCTCTGGGTGCATGCGCTCCAGAGCTCCGGCTCGGTAATTGGACACATCGGTCCAGCCGCTCCGCGGCACGTGGGATCTTCTCAGGCCAGGGATCGAACTGGCGCCCCTTGCACTGCAAGGCGGTGTCCTTACCCACTGGATCACCAGGGGAAGCCCACCTCTGTGTTTTTTTCCTAAGGTTTTTTTTTTTTTTTTTAAGATTTATTTATTTTATTTTGGAGGTGGGTGGGGTGGGGAGGGAGTGGAGCAGGTGGGCCACTTCTATTGGTCTTTCATTTATCTATTTTAATCCTCTTTGTTCTTTAACCTGTGTGGGCCTCCCATCGCAGTGGCCTCTGTTGTCTCAGAGCACCGGCTCTGGGCGCATGCGCTCCAGAGCTCCGGCTCGGTGATTGGACACATCGGTCCAGCCGCTCCGCGGCACGTGGGATCTTCCCAGGCCAGGGATCGAACTGGCGCCCCTTGCACTGCAAGGTGGTGTCCTTACCTACTGGACCACCAGGGAAGCCCACAACTGTGTTTTTTTCCTAAGGTTTTTTTTTTTTTTTTTAAGATTTATTTATTTTATTTTGGAGGTGGGTGGGGTGGGGAGGGAGTGGAGCAGGTGGGCCACTTCTATTGGTCTTTCATTTATCTATTTTAATCCTCTTTGTTCTTTAACCTGTGTGGGCCTCCCATCGCAGTGGCCTCTGTTGTCTCAGAGCACCGGCTCTGGGCGCATGCGCTCCAGAGCTCCGGCTCGGTGATTGGACACATCGGTCCAGCCGCTCCGCGGCACGTGGGATCTTCCCAGGCCAGGGATCGAACTGGCGCCCCTTGCACTGCAAGGCGGTGTCCTTACCCACTGGACCACCAGGGAAGCCCTTTCCTAAAGTTTTATAACTTTAGTTCCTAGGTTTAGGTGTTTGATCAAGTTTGAGTTAATTTTTGAATATAGTATATATGCTATGTATATGTACTTATATAGTATATATATACATAAATATACCTATTAACACTATCTACATATATATGTATATAACACTGTACTATTAGTAGGTAGAAATTTAACTTTATTCTCGTGCATGTGAATATACAGTTGTCCTAGGACTTTTGGAGGGCAAGTGTGTTCTTTCCTCCATTGAGTGATCTTGCTATCTTTATTGAACATAATTGATCATAAATGTAGGATTTCTTTTTTTTTTGCCTCTAAGTCATCGTTTATTTTTAATCCATTTTTTATTCTCTGGCATGTGTGGACCTCCCATCACAGCGACCTCTTTCACTGCAAAGCATGGCTCTGGGCGCATGTGCTATAAAGCGCCAGCTTGCAACTGGACACGCTGGCCCAGCTGCTCCTCAGCATGTGGGGTCTTCCCAGGCCAGGGATCGAACCCTTGCACTGCAAAGCAAACTCTTTACCCACTGGACCACCAGGGAAGCCCTAGGATTTTTTTCTTTCTTTCTTTTTTTTGGGGGGGGTGAGTGGGCCACTTCTGTTGGTCTTTCATTTATCTATTTTCATCCATCTTTGTTCTTTGGCTCCTGTGGGCCTCCCATTGCAGTGGCCTCTGTTGTCACAGAGCACCAGCTCTGGGCGCATGCGCTCCAGAGCTCCGGCTCGGTAATTGGACACATCTGTCCAGCCGCTCCACGGCACGTGGGATCTTCCCAGGCCAGGGATTGAACCAGCACCCCTTGTACTGCAAGGCGGTGTCCTTACCCACTGGACCACCAGGGAAGCCCTAGGATTTATTTCTGACTCTTGAATTCTATCCCACTGATCTGTGTGTCTGTTTTCATACTGTTACCAAATATCTTGGTTATTGTAGCTTTATAGTGACCTTTGAATTTGGAAATATTGATACCTCCAACTGTTTATTTTTTTCCCCAGTATTGTTCTGGCTCTCCTAAATTCCTTGCATTTCAGTAAGAATTTTAGGATCAGCTTGTCAATTTTTGCAAAAAAGAAAAATAAAAGCTGTGATGTTGATGGAGATTGTGCTGAATCTGTATGTCAATTTGGGAAGAAAGCTATGTATTCTTGGACTGACTTTGATCATTATATATATATATGTGTGTGTGTGTGTGTGTATTATTTTAAATTTTGGCCTCTTTCTTATTGATTTTTTTATCCATTTATTTTCATTCATCTTTACTGTTTGGCCTGTGTGGCTTCTAGGTAGAAATTTAACTTTATTCTCGTGCATGTGAATATACAGTTGTCCTAGGACTTTTGGAGGGCAAGTGTGTTCTTTCCTCCATTGAGTGATCTTGCTATCTTTATTGAACATAATTGATCATAAATGTAGGATTTCTTTTTTTTTTGCCTCTAAGTCATCGTTTATTTTTAATCCATTTTTTATTCTCTGGCATGTGTGGACCTCCCATCACAGCGACCTCTTTCACTGCAAAGCATGGCTCTGGGCGCATGTGCTATAAAGCGCCAGCTTGCAACTGGACACGCTGGCCCAGCTGCTCCTCAGCATGTGGGGTCTTCCCAGGCCAGGGATCGAACCCTTGCACTGCAAAGCAAACTCTTTACCCACTGGACCACCAGGGAAGCCCTAGGATTTTTTTCTTTCTTTCTTTTTTTTGGGGGGGGTGAGTGGGCCACTTCTGTTGGTCTTTCATTTATCTATTTTCATCCATCTTTGTTCTTTGGCTCCTGTGGGCCTCCCATTGCAGTGGCCTCTGTTGTCACAGAGCACCAGCTCTGGGCGCATGCGCTCCAGAGCTCCGGCTCGGTAATTGGACACATCTGTCCAGCCGCTCCACGGCACGTGGGATCTTCCCAGGCCAGGGATTGAACCAGCACCCCTTGTACTGCAAGGCGGTGTCCTTACCCACTGGACCACCAGGGAAGCCCTAGGATTTATTTCTGACTCTTGAATTCTATCCCACTGATCTGTGTGTCTGTTTTCATACTGTTACCAAATATCTTGGTTATTGTAGCTTTATAGTGACCTTTGAATTTGGAAATATTGATACCTCCAACTGTTTATTTTTTTCCCCAGTATTGTTCTGGCTCTCCTAAATTCCTTGCATTTCAGTAAGAATTTTAGGATCAGCTTGTCAATTTTTGCAAAAAAGAAAAATAAAAGCTGTGATGTTGATGGAGATTGTGCTGAATCTGTATGTCAATTTGGGAAGAAAGCTATGTATTCTTGGACTGACTTTGATCATTATATATATATATGTGTGTGTGTGTGTGTGTATTATTTTAAATTTTGGCCTCTTTCTTATTGATTTTTTTATCCATTTATTTTCATTCATCTTTACTGTTTGGCCTGTGTGGGCCTTCTATCACAGTGGCCTCTCTGGTTGCAGAGCACTGGCTCTGGGCATATGTGCTCCAGAGCGCTGGCCCATAATTGGACACACCAGTCTAGCCACTCTGCAGCACGTGGGGTCTTCCCAGGCCAGGGATCGAACTGGTGCCCCTTGCACTGCAAGGTGGACTCTACCCAGTGGACCACCAGGGAATCCCTGATCGTTACATTTTTTTAACATCAGTGTTTGGTCATGTGGCCCAAAAGTTGGTTCATTTAACCATTTCACTATTCCTTTTTCTTTTTCTTTCTTTCTTTTTTTTTTTTTTTTTAACTATTCCTTATTTTGCTATTAATTCAGATTCTATATTGGGATCTGCAGGTTGATTCTGTTCATCAGACATCCTCAAGGAAATGAAGTAGTAAAAGTTTTCAAGTGAAATAGTAATATTAGTTGTTACCTTTTTATCTTAATATGTGTTTCTGCATTGAGATATTACATGTACTTCATAAGTTTTATAGTTTAACTGCTGAAACTTTTCTTAGACTCTTGAGTAGTGAATATCCTTGGTGGATGCATTTTGGCCTTGTAAAGATTAAGACTGCTTCTAGAATTTTTTGACACTGTGAACATTAATCACTTGAAATTAAGGAACACTCACTTCTTATTAAGAATTGTAGGTAACATTTATTAAATATTTGTTATTTTCTAGCACTTTACCAAACTTGAATGTGGGTTATCTTATTTAATCTTTATAGCAGTATGTTTTACGGAGGAGAAATGTGAGGCTTGAATAATTTGCCCAAAGCCACAAGAAAATAGGTTAGGAAAAGGTGCTATTTAAAAACTATTTAAAAATAAGTGTAGCCTCTTGTTAAAAAGCATGCGATCAGTAATCTGAAATATATTTTCGGCTGTAACAAAAGGTGGAGCACCCCGAGGGGCCCCTGTAGAGGACCTTAGTCACAACACAGATACAGTGGAAGAGACATAGAGAAGTGCCAGAACTCGGGAAGGTTTCTGTGTCAAAGAAGGATGTGACTGCCAGAAGAGCTGTAGGGTTGTTCTGCTCTTTTCTTTATGAGACCTCTAAAAAATTCCCCAAGTTTTACCTGTTTTTTTCATCGTTGTTAGTAGGTGCCTGACTTTCTGATCTCAAAACTATATCTAAGTTATGCAAAGTTTATAGTTATTATGATTCCCTTTTTTTTTTTCTCTAATAGGCCTCCTTTTAGCATGTAATTAGTTTTCGAGATCTCAGAAGCCAGAATCTGAAACTTTAGGTATTAGTGTTCCAAATAAGAGTCATTCAGCTTAAAAAAATAATGTCTGTTTTGTGAAACGTAGCCTATTTTGGATTCAACAATACTAAGCTATGAAAAATCTCTGTAAGCTCACTTGTATTCTGTTGAAGAGTAGGTTGTCACATCTTTGTGGCCAAATGTTCATGCTGAGTTGGTAATGTACCTTGCCCTTTTGTTCCTTTGACTTGTCTCTATTCTTTGATAAGAGTTACATGGCAGTAATCTTTGTCTTCACTTCAGACAACAAGGCACTGATTAGTCTTGCTGGAAGATCATTTTTCAGTTTCGCCCTGGAGAATTCAGGGCTTCTTAGTAGCTCAGGTGGTAAAGAATCTGCCTGCAATACATGATGCCCAGGTTTGGTTCCTGGGTCAGGAAGATCCCCTGGAGAGGGAATGGCAGTCCACTACAGTATTCTTGCCTGGAGAATTCCATGGACAGAAGAGCCTGGTGGGCTACAGTTCATGGGATCACAAAGAGTTGAACATGACTGAAGCAACTTAGCACTGGAGCATTCAACAATATTGAAGAAACATTGAAAATTTAATATTTGGGTATCTTTATTCCTTTAATTTTGCAAAAGATATTTTACAGGTAAAATAATATATTAAATTCAGAGGGTTAAAGGCAAGTCTTGTAATGAAAAACTAAATTACATGTATTTTATTAGTAATATTTGATCTACTTTGTAGACTGTTGCTCTTTTTTGGAAAATGAGAAGATGGAAGCAGTATTATTGATTTGAATGAACAGGTGTTGTGGGTTTTGTAACTTTCCGTATCAAAAAAATTTCCCCAAGAGTACTTGCCAGTGTTTTCACACTAGTCAGTACTCACTGTCTTAATAGAAAATTGGTGAAATTGAGGCAGTGAGATACTGGTAGATACAAGGACAAATAACATGACATTATTTAATTCAGTTTGATGAGTACTTTTAAACCTCTTAGATAGCAGTGTTTCATAAATTTTATACATAAACTTTGGATTATTTCCTGATTGTGTATTGTTCATGTTGTATATTAGTGATTATTGAAAGTAACCTACTTTTAATCATTACTAGGTAAGCACTAAACAGTATTCACATTTATTATCTAATATTAACAGGCTATATACCCTGAGTAAAAATGAAGCAAAATGAAATCAAACATGGAGAATTTAGGATCACCACAATACTTTGCCATTTTATGCAGCTAACTCTAACCCTGATTGATGATAATTGAACGGGCTATATTGATAAGCACTCCAGAAAATTTTATTCATAGTAATTTCTACTGCAATATTTGATGTGGCCTGTTGAAACTCTGACCAGTTAATGAAAAATTAATCAATAAACAGGACATTGTATCTACACTGTAAGTGATTTGATGGTGACTTTATACTGCTTTAATAATTGACAGGTAAGAGTTATGGTGGCCTCCCCAGTGACATAGTGGTAAAGAATCTGCCTGCCAATGCAGGAGACGCAGGAGACTCAGTTTCAGTTCCTGGGTAGAAGATCCCCTGGAGTAGGATATGGCAACCCACTCCAGTATTCTTGCTGGCAGAATGGGGTTGCAAAGAGTCACAACAGAGTGACTGAGCACATACAGACACACCAAGAATTATGGTAGGAGAGACTTGGAAATGTGTAAAGAATGCATATAAATTAGATAGTCATTAATCTGGGAAGTTAACTTATTTCTAGTAATTTTTTGGTTTATAATGGAAATACAAATTTGGAAGTTACTTAGATTTGATAAAAGGCTGTTTTGGCCTTTAAGTTCTTAAGTGACTTGTGAAAAACCATTGTTTCCGTAGGGTCTGCGCCGCCCTTAGTGAATCCACCTCTGCCTACCACTTTTCAGCCAGGAGTTCCTCTTGGGCCCCCTCCAACTGGAGGACCACCTCCCATGAGGGCCCTTACTCCTCAGAAGGCAGCACCTAGAGCGGAACCCCAGCCCTCATTTAATTCAGCTAGCAACCAAGAAGGTAAGAGTGACAAACCAAGTCAAGTCCTAAAGTTTTGACTCAGGGTGAACGGTTTAATTTTCTCTCAGTTCTGTGCACTTGAGCATGTTCTTCCAGAAAATCTAATTGTTTTGGTTTGGGATGCCCCTTAGAAATTTAGAATTTAAAAATATCTCTCAGTATTCCATTGCTCTATTCCAGGGTGTGGACTAGCTTTTGGGATTAATGTTAACTTTTTTTGTTGCTGTGCAGATTTTAAAAATCATGACTACACAGTTACATAACTCTTGGTAGAAGAAGGTGAGAGGGGAACTTTGGCTTTTCTGGACATGATGTTGAAGCTGTGTTTTTAATACATTAGCTCTTTTCTGTTGAAT
The DNA here is from genome assembly GCA_022376925.1 of Tragulus kanchil. Classification (NCBI taxonomy): domain Eukaryota; kingdom Metazoa; phylum Chordata; class Mammalia; order Artiodactyla; family Tragulidae; genus Tragulus; species Tragulus kanchil. The sequence continues at coordinate 44,459,670 of JAIOJX010000029.1, read as the reverse complement.
CAGGTTTCTGATTGCCCCTGTTAGTGTAGATGTTCGCAAATATTTATAAGCGTAAATAAAAAAGTAAGATATACAAACACCTTCATGTTTTATAGTTTTAAACCATTATTTTCAGATGTAACTTAAAAATATGTTTATTAACTTTAGTATTGTTAGTAGGCAAAAAACTGATCTATGTATAATTTGAAAAGAATGGTTTTAACAATAAGTTACAAAGTGATAAAGTAGTGTCCCACATGATATTTTTAAAATCACACTACAATGAGTTCTTAAACTTCTAACCAACTAAAAATATGCTCAGGGCTTTCCTGGTGGCTCAGTGGTAAAGAATCCACCTGCCAACACAGGAAACATGGGTTTGATCCCTGGGCTAGAAAGATCCCACCTGCTGCGGAGCAACTAAGTCTATGCACCACAACTATTGAACCTGTGCTCTAGAGCCCAGGAGCTGTAACTACTGAGCCCTTGTGCCACAACTATTTCTAGTAATTTTTTGGTTTATAATGGAAATACAAATTTGGAAGTTACTTAGATTTGATAAAAGGCTGTTTTGGCCTTTAAGTTCTTAAGTGACTTGTGAAAAACCATTGTTTCCGTAGGGTCTGCGCCGCCCTTAGTGAATCCACCTCTGCCTACCACTTTTCAGCCAGGAGTTCCTCTTGGGCCCCCTCCAACTGGAGGACCACCTCCCATGAGGGCCCTTACTCCTCAGAAGGCAGCACCTAGAGCGGAACCCCAGCCCTCATTTAATTCAGCTAGCAACCAAGAAGGTAAGAGTGACAAACCAAGTCAAGTCCTAAAGTTTTGACTCAGGGTGAACGGTTTAATTTTCTCTCAGTTCTGTGCACTTGAGCATGTTCTTCCAGAAAATCTAATTGTTTTGGTTTGGGATGCCCCTTAGAAATTTAGAATTTAAAAATATCTCTCAGTATTCCATTGCTCTATTCCAGGGTGTGGACTAGCTTTTGGGATTAATGTTAACTTTTTTTGTTGCTGTGCAGATTTTAAAAATCATGACTACACAGTTACATAACTCTTGGTAGAAGAAGGTGAGAGGGGAACTTTGGCTTTTCTGGACATGATGTTGAAGCTGTGTTTTTAATACATTAGCTCTTTTCTGTTGAATCAGGTTTCTGATTGCCCCTGTTAGTGTAGATGTTCGCAAATATTTATAAGCGTAAATAAAAAAGTAAGATATACAAACACCTTCATGTTTTATAGTTTTAAACCATTATTTTCAGATGTAACTTAAAAATATGTTTATTAACTTTAGTATTGTTAGTAGGCAAAAAACTGATCTATGTATAATTTGAAAAGAATGGTTTTAACAATAAGTTACAAAGTGATAAAGTAGTGTCCCACATGATATTTTTAAAAATCACACTACAATGAGTTCTTAAACTTCTAACCAACTAAAAATATGCTCAGGGCTTTCCTGGTGGCTCAGTGGTAAAGAATCCACCTGCCAACACAGGAAACATGGGTTTGATCCCTGGGCTAGAAAGATCCCACCTGCTGCGGAGCAACTAAGTCTATGCACCACAACTATTGAACCTGTGCTCTAGAGCCCAGGAGCTGTAACTACTGAGCCCTTGTGCCACAACTACTGAAGCCCGCATGCCTAGAGCCCTTTTGCTGCAACAGGAGAAGCCACTGCAATGGAAAACCCTCATACTGCAACTGGAAAGCAGCCCCTGCTCATGGCAGCTAGAGAAAAGCCCATGCAGCAACGAGGGTAGAACATGGCCAAATATAAATAACATAAAAATATGCTCAGCGTTTTTGTTTGTTTCTACAAGATTACTAAGATATTCTATTACTGTATCAACTCATGGGTAACGTTGTGGTGGTCTTGAGAATTGGAAAGGAGTTACTGATTTTATTGAAGTCATTAAACTTACTATTTGGTATTAAAATGACTGGTAAAAGTTAGCACATTTTGGGCTTCCCTGGTGGTCTAGTGGGTAGAGTCCACCTTGCAGTGCAGGGGACACCGGTTCTATCCCTGGCCCGGGAGGATCCTGCGCGTTGCAGAGCTACTGGACCAGTGTGTCCAGTTGGAGGCAACGCTCTGGAGCATGTATGCCCGGAGCTGGTTGCTCTGCAGTGAGGGAGGCCACTGCAATGGGAGGCTCACATGGCTGAAGAATGAAGATAGAAAAATATAAATATAAAAACCAATAAAAAGAAACCAGAATTTAAAAAGAAGTTAACACATTTATTTGTAGGTGCTAGAGGTTGATTCTAGTCAACTGACTTAATTTGTTTTTTTTTTTAGAGACTTTTTTTTTTTTGACGGGGGTGGGGGATGCGGGGTTGGGGAGGGAGGGGGCGGGCGGGCCCCTTCTGTTGTTCTTTCATTTGTCTATTTTCATCCATCTCTGTTCTTTGGCCCGTGTGGGCCTCCCATCGCAGTGGCCTCTGTTGTCGCAGAGCACCGGCTCTGGGCGCATGCGCTCCAGAGCACCGGCTCGGTAATTGGACACATCAGTCCAGCTGCTCCGTGGCACGTGGGATCTTCCCAGGCCAGGGATCGAACTGGCGCCCCTTGCACTGCAAGGCAGTGTTCTTACCCACTGGGCCACCAGGGAAGCCCCTTAATTTGTTTTATACCTGAATTTGAGCTGATAAATTTTAGTGATAGATTTTTATTATTCAGTTTAGTTGTTCCCTAGACTAAACCAATTGTTCTAATTACTATTTATTACTGTAAAGTTAATTATCAATTCTACTCTGTTCCATATTTTTAAAATGTTTTTATCCTCATAAATTAAGGATAAGTAGTTTATCTCATCCCTATTTATCCTTATCCTTAAATAGTATTGGTTTTGGTGGCTTATTTATGTATGTACTACTCCTTAGAAATTTTTAATGCTGCTCTCAAAACTGGTATAATCTTTCAGGTAGTATATAGCTTTATAAACTCCACAAAGTACCATTCTTTTTAGAAGTTTGTAGTTATTTGAAACTATTATATATTTTGTATATTTAGAGTCTTACATTGTTTGAAAATTTTGTTTCAACATTTGACATTTTCTGGGTTATGGTTTAAGCTATTTGTCATTTGGAAAGTTACAAATTTTAGACACTAGCTCAGAAAATGCAGACATTGTAATATGGGTTGTAATTTAAATATTGTTAATAAACTTCCTCCTTAGGTATCGTATCAAATACCAATAATGGATCTATGGTGGTTCACAATAGTTATGATGAAATTGAAGGCGGTGGTTTCTTGGGTGAGATGCTATGAAAGTTTTTTTTTAATGTGCTCCTTACAGAAAACAAGAAAACTTAATAATTATTTCATGCAATGATATCTGCTGTTAGCATTTTTTTATCTCTATGGGTTTAGACTTTTTGTTAAACTTTTTCCCCTTTTGAGTTAGCATTATGGGCTTCATTATTATTATTTTATGATCATAGAATACTTTTATCAATTGGATCTATTTAAATTTATTTCCATTTGAACATTTATTATATTTTAATTAAAGTTGTTTGGAATTAAAATTTTAGTCTGAATACAAGGTTTAGTATATGACATGAGAGTAAATTAAGTATACTAAAAATGTTTTTGTGTGTTTATAGCCATAGACCATGTTAGTTAGGTTTTCATCATTGCTTTTACTTTGTTATTAGAGTTTGTTTCAATTTTACAAAATTGATGAGTGAAAGTGTTAAATTACCCAAAGAATTTTGGAGTTATACTTCCTGTAATTTAAGGGATCTATATGTTGATTTAAAATATTCTGGAGTATAAAAAAAAACTTAAAAGTTAACCTTGTTTCTAGCAACACCACAGCTTACTAATAAGAATCCCACAATGAGCCGAAGTGTTGGATATTCATATCCCTCCTTACCACCTGGTTATCAGAACACGCCGCCACCCAGTACAGCAGGAGCAGGAATGCCACCCTCCTCCTTGAATTACCCAAGTGGTCCACAGGCTTTTACACAGGTATACACTTTTTTTTTTACCTGTATTCTGTTTTTTGATTTAAACTGTATTCACATGAAAACATTTTAGGGAGGTATAATGGATATTTTTTTACCTGATTAGAATAATAATGAATATTTTGTAAGACCTTTGTTATATATTTTGTATATTTAGAGTCTTACATTGTTTGAAAATTTTGTTTCAACATTTGACATTTTCTGGGTTATGGTTTAAGCTATTTGTCATTTGAAAGTTACAAATTTTAGACACTAGCTCAGAAAATGCAGACATTGTAATATGGGTTGTAATTTAAATATTGTTAATAAACTTCCTCCTTAGGTATCGTATCAAATACCAATAATGGATCTATGGTGGTTCACAATAGTTATGATGAAATTGAAGGCGGTGGTTTCTTGGGTGAGATGCTATGAAAGTTTTTTTTTAATGTGCTCCTTACAGAAAACAAGAAAACTTAATAATTATTTCATGCAATGATATCTGCTGTTAGCATTTTTTTATCTCTATGGGTTTAGACTTTTTGTTAAACTTTTTCCCCTTTTGAGTTAGCATTATGGGCTTCATTATTATTATTTTATGATCATAGAATACTTTTATCAATTGGATCTATTTAAATTTATTTCCATTTGAACATTTATTATATTTTAATTAAAGTTGTTTGGAATTAAAATTTTAGTCTGAATACAAGGTTTAGTATATGACATGAGAGTAAATTAAGTATACTAAAAATGTTTTTGTGTGTTTATAGCCATAGACCATGTTAGTTAGGTTTTCATCATTGCTTTTACTTTGTTATTAGAGTTTGTTTCAATTTTACAAAATTGATGAGTGAAAGTGTTAAATTACCCAAAGAATTTTGGAGTTATACTTCCTGTAATTTAAGGGATCTATATGTTGATTTAAAATATTCTGGAGTATAAAAAAAAACTTAAAAGTTAACCTTGTTTCTAGCAACACCACAGCTTACTAATAAGAATCCCACAATGAGCCGAAGTGTTGGATATTCATATCCCTCCTTACCACCTGGTTATCAGAACACGCCGCCACCCAGTACAGCAGGAGCAGGAATGCCACCCTCCTCCTTGAATTACCCAAGTGGTCCACAGGCTTTTACACAGGTATACACTTTTTTTTTTACCTGTATTCTGTTTTTTGATTTAAACTGTATTCACATGAAAACATTTTAGGGAGGTATAATGGATATTTTTTTACCTGATTAGAATAATAATGAATATTTTGTAAGACCTTTGTTATATATCTCCAGAGCCAAAAAAGTTGACCAGGAAGTCTAGATTACAGTTCCATTATTAATGTACACTTCTCTTTTCAGTTGAAGACATTATAGAGGCCACTTACTTTGAAATTATATTTCTTTAGACTCCTTTAGGTGCTAATCATTTAACTGCAAGCATGAGTGGATTAAGCCTACATCCGGAGGGGCTAAGAGTTATCAATCTTCTTCAAGAAAGAAACATGCTTCCATCAACACCTCTGCAGCCTCCAGTTCCAAACTTGCATGAAGACATCCAGAAACTCAACTGTAACCCAGAGTAAGACTTCAGACAGCACTTCTTATTGAATATTGCATTTTACTTGTTCTGAAGTTCTTGCAGACTTTTTTTAACCTTCATGTATTACGAACAAGCTATACAAATGTATGAATTTACTAAAGTAGTTCTTCATACAGAAAACAGTACTTTGTTAGTTGCTTATTTGATATTTAAAATGTTCTAAGTAAAGTAATAAGGTTGTAACTCCTGATCTGATAGCTGTTGTGAACTCTAATGGAACTATGATACTCATTATCATTATGGTGGCTCTGTTGAATTTTCAGAGTCCAAAGTATGGAGATTGGATTCTGTATAATCCTTGTATTTACTATCATTTTAAATTATTTTTCATAACAAACATAATTATAGTACTCTTTTCTCTCCTGAGATTGGTGGTGAGTTTATATGAAGACTTTCTGATAAATCGAATTTGTTATTTCTAAACAGTTTTTAGAACCCTAAAACTGACTTTCAGATAGTAACTTAACTTTGCATTTGCAAATTTGGATCACCACCTTGTAATTTCAGTGCAGTCTAGATATAAAGAAAAATAAGTCCTTTGATAGTCTAGACTCTCATATGCATAAGTTGAGAAGAAACTCTGTTTTAATTGTAAAAAAAAAATGAGATTGTAACGTCTACCCTTTGTTTCTGAATAGGATTTAAATATTTTAAAAGGATAAAATTTCTGAGAGCCTTTTGAAATACAGCATTTATAATCTGATCCAGTGTTAAAATGTGTACTTTTATTAAAATCTTGGTAAATTTTTTTGTTCTAATATAGTCATAGTGACAACTGACACGTGATTTTTACTTTGATATAGGTTGTTTCGATGTACACTGACTAGCATTCCTCAGACTCAGGCCTTACTGAATAAAGCCAAACTTCCTTTGGGACTACTGCTTCATCCTTTTAAAGACCTAGTGGTATGTTTTACTAGGAAAGGTAAATATGGAAAATTATCTTAGTAAGGAAAATTATTCTTGGTAAGGAATTTTTTTACAATACTGCAAGAATTTTGTTTGAGCTATCTTTAGGACTTTGACCATGGACAAATTCTTTAATTTGTATTTCAGCCAGAAACGTTTTAATCAAACACTTTCACAATGAGATAAAATAAACATATTTTTGAAAATTTCAGGAGATATTGAATAGAATAGGTACTAAAGAAAATAAATGAACCATACTATTTTTAAAAAGTTGTAAATTGTTTACCCATTAAAATACTTTTACCCATTCTCTCAGTTCTTCTATTCTAGGAATAAAGTCTGTTGCTTTGAGAAACTGTTTCCAAAAAAAGAAGCTCCTCGCCCCCGCCCCAAAAAGAAGCCCTTCTGATTAGTGCTTAAGTGAAGTGACTTTCCCATAACCAACCTCCTTTTAATAGGGTTGCATTGCCTTTATTGATTTTTGAGTGTAAGGCTTTAGATCTTTTAATATCTAGGATAAACTTTAAATAGCATAATTGCCAATCTAATAAAACATTTAAATATAATTTGACCATAACTTACTTTGTGATAGTTGTTTTATGAAAACTTAGTAGCTTGTTAATATAACATGAAGAAACTTCCTAATAAGTTAATTGGTCTTTTTATTATTATTTGTTCTTTTTTTTTCTTTTAATTGGTCTTTTAGAATGTTGATCCCTTGCCATGCATCTCAGAAAAACTTTTTTAAAATTTAATTTTTTATTTTTTTAAATTAGTTTTTTATTGGAGTATAGCTGCTTTACAATGTTGTGTATGCAGTGTAAACTTTTTTTTTTTTAAAGATTTATTTATTTATTTATTTTTGGGCGGGGGTCGGGTTGGGGAGGGAGGGAGCAGGCGGGCCACTTCTGTTGGTCTTTTCGTTTCTCTCTGTTCATCCGTCTTTGTTCTTTGGCTGCTGTGGGCCTCCCATCAAAGTGGTGTCTGTCGTTGCAGAACGCCGGCTCTGGGCGCATGCGCTCCAGAGCTCCGGCTGGGTAATTGGACACATCCGTCCAGCCGCTCCGTGGCACGTGGGATCTTCCTAGGCCAGGGCTCGAACCGGCGTCCCTTGCACTGCAAGGCGGTGTCCTTACCCACTGAACCACCAGGGGAAGCCCATAGTGTAAACTTTTAATGCGAAAATAAGTACTTATTAAAAGGAAAAATTTAATGAGAATAGTCCCTGAGAAAATCACTAGGACTTAAACATCAGTACATTTTAGCTATATAATTTTCTGTGTGGCAGCTTGGACACATTTTTTTACACTAGTTTTTCCTCTAAAATTATAATACTGCAGTAGTTGATATGGATTAATTGCTTGACTCTTAGACATGTTAACCACTATCTTTAATAAATGTCTTTTTTTTTTTTTTTTTTTTTTAGCAATTGCCTGTGGTTACCTCTAGTACAATTGTGAGATGCCGTTCATGTAGGACATACATCAACCCTTTCGTCAGCTTTCTTGATCAAAGAAGATGGAAGTGTAACTTATGTTACCGAGTTAATGACGGTGTGTTTTTTTTTCTTTAAACATTGTATGCATTGTAGGGAAATCGGATAATGTAAATCTGAAGTTGAAAAAAAAACAAAAAAATTAATTAAAAAATCCCTCCTGCCTTATTTATGTGTAATCCTTCCACTCGGATATAACTTGTTTTATCTTTTTCCTAAGCATTTATACTTATATATAAATAATTACATATTTCTTAAGCAAAAATGTGATACTACTTTGATGCCACTTTTTTACATTTATTATATTGGGCATATAATAAATGGCATATTTCATGGTATTATTTAAGCCTATAATTTAGTATCTATTTTTATTTAGAAATTGTCCCATGCCTTTTCTCTAGGGTGAAAGAAAATAAGTCCACAGAATAGCTGCCATTAGCTTCATTCACTGCTGTATGAAGGGAGGTGTGGGCAGTGCTAGAAGGTTAGTTGAATGTAGTTTTTTCAGTAATTGATGAGGCAATCTCCTTCAGTAACTGTTTTACTATTTATATATGAAAACTCATCTAACTAACAACATTCTATTAGGATTAGAGAAGGGAAAAAGGGCATGCTGTTATCCACATTGAAAATAAGGTCTCTGTTTATAAGGAAACTTCTTTAAGCATTGGGAAATAGAGGAACTTTTGAGATTTTTGAAAATCACTTTTACTGTTTGTATTTTTAGAATAGAAGAAAAGGAGAGTAGGAAAAGAGCGTTCTTTTTGCTTTGTAATAATTCGGAAAATATATGTATGTATACTGTTTAGTACACTTTGTAAATCTTATGTATATATGCTTCATTATATGAAATTAAATTGTAAGAAAAGTTGAAGTCATTTTTGTATGCAGCCTAGACCATTTCATGAACTAAGGCTTACCCTTTAGCTTATAAAGGGATTTGAATTTTTAAACAGTTACTGAGAAGACAGATGCAGTGACAATTTAGAAAATACTCTTTGAGTACTAGTGTTTTATAAGCAGTAGGACATACATCAACCCTTTCGTCAGCTTTCTTGATCAAAGAAGATGGAAGTGTAACTTATGTTACCGAGTTAATGACGGTGTGTTTTTTTTTCTTTAAACATTGTATGCATTGTAGGGAAATCGGATAATGTAAATCTGAAGTTGAAAAAAAAACAAAAAAATTAATTAAAAAATCCCTCCTGCCTTATTTATGTGTAATCCTTCCACTCGGATATAACTTGTTTTATCTTTTTCCTAAGCATTTATACTTATATATAAATAATTACATATTTCTTAAGCAAAAATGTGATACTACTTTGATGCCACTTTTTTACATTTATTATATTGGGCATATAATAAATGGCATATTTCATGGTATTATTTAAGCCTATAATTTAGTATCTATTTTTATTTAGAAATTGTCCCATGCCTTTTCTCTAGGGTGAAAGAAAATAAGTCCACAGAATAGCTGCCATTAGCTTCATTCACTGCTGTATGAAGGGAGGTGTGGGCAGTGCTAGAAGGTTAGTTGAATGTAGTTTTTTCAGTAATTGATGAGGCAATCTCCTTCAGTAACTGTTTTACTATTTATATATGAAAACTCATCTAACTAACAACATTCTATTAGGATTAGAGAAGGGAAAAAGGGCATGCTGTTATCCACATTGAAAATAAGGTCTCTGTTTATAAGGAAACTTCTTTAAGCATTGGGAAATAGAGGAACTTTTGAGATTTTTGAAAATCACTTTTACTGTTTGTATTTTTAGAATAGAAGAAAAGGAGAGTAGGAAAAGAGCGTTCTTTTTGCTTTGTAATAATTCGGAAAATATATGTATGTATACTGTTTAGTACACTTTGTAAATCTTATGTATATATGCTTCATTATATGAAATTAAATTGTAAGAAAAGTTGAAGTCATTTTTGTATGCAGCCTAGACCATTTCATGAACTAAGGCTTACCCTTTAGCTTATAAAGGGATTTGAATTTTTAAACAGTTACTGAGAAGACAGATGCAGTGACAATTTAGAAAATACTCTTTGAGTACTAGTGTTTTATAAGCAGTAGGTAACTGATACTCCATAGAGGTCTTAATAACTATGGAAACTCACCATGCCTCATACCCCGATATCTTAAAAATATTTTTGCCATAGCTTTCTAGGGGCAACCAGGGTCAGTATACTACATCAAATATTAATATTCTTGTACCACTGTGAAATTTAAGACAAAGTTTAGTCTAGCACTTAAGAAAATAATAGGCATTTAAAGTTTTTATTACTCTTTTAAAGTATTTTAGGAAAGCAGCTTTCCAAGAATTAAGAGAACAAAGGATATTAGAAGAAAGGGAAAGTCATAGTGCTTGTAGCTGTAAAAGCAAAACATACTTAGTGCTGTTCAGTATGGAGAGAAATTGAATAGAACTCAAAAATAAAATATATTTAACCCAGTTCAGTGGTTAAGACTTCATGCTTCCACTGCAGAGGGTTTGGGTTCAATCTCTGATCAGGATCCTGCATGTCTCATGGCATAGCCAAATTAAAAAAAATAAAAATATATTCAGCTGTTAATATTTAGTCTATACTGAATTACATATAAATCCCTAAGTTAGCAAAACAGCCAAATACAGGCTGTGTTAAACCTAATCCTTTCAGTTTTAATGTTATATGTTGTTAACTCACATAGTTCCTGAAGAATTCATGTACAACCCTTTGACCAGAGTCTATGGAGAACCTCACAGAAGACCTGAAGTTCAGAATGCTACAATTGAATTTATGGCTCCATCAGAATACATGGTAAACTTTTGCTTTTTATATAGCATAAATACTTCATGATACCAGGTTTTAAATAAAACATAAAACCCTTTAATAAAATCAGATATTTTTAATTTATAAAAGTTACCCTGTTCGTTATCAATGTAGTTAGTTTGTATATAAGGATAAGTTTGAAAAGTAAAAGTGTTATTTGAAGTTCTAGTTATGTTTACTGGGCATCCATCTAGAAATTTGCAATATAATATTGGAATCATACTGTTAAGTCTCTTCCAGTTTTTTACTGTAACAAATAATGTCATATTCATTCTCTTGCAAGTACTTTTTTATACTTGTGTGATTATCTGAGGTCTTACACTTGAAAAGATAATAATTACACCTGATGTTTAATTAGCAGTATACATTTTACAAAGCACATATATATTTTCGATCATTACAAACAACTCTCTTAATTAAGCTGTTAATCCTGTTTTACAGATGTAAAATGTTTAGTTAAGTGACTTGCCAAATCTTCAGCAAGTGCTAGAGCTTATATAAAAATCCAGAACTTTTTTTTTTAATTGGGGTATATTTGTTTTGCGATGTTGCATTAGCTTCAGGTGTACACTGAAGTTATTGTTATATATCTTTACAGAGTTTTCTTGTTTACAGGTGTACATAGTCCCCAAACAGTCATAGGTGTATCCCTGACCCCTCCCACCTGAGCCCCCCCCCCAGCTTTTCTCCCTTCCCACCCCTACCAGTTTGATGCTTAGTCCACATGTAGGTTCCTTTAGTCTTACAGCTTAATCACAGTGGTTATCTGTATTACATGTGATAGTGTAGGATTCCTTGCTGCTCTTTCCATACCTCTTGTCCAGTCTTCCCTCCCCCCAATGTCCATAGGTCTGTTCTTTATGTCTGCTTTTCCATTGCTGCTCTGCATGTGTATTCATCGGTACCATCTTACTAGATTCCATATATATGTGTTAGTATACTGTGTTTGTCCTTTTCTTTTTGACTTGCTTCACTTTGTATAATAGGTTCTAGATTCATCTACCTCATGAGAACTGAATCTTCTGCATTTCTTTTTACAGTTATTGAGAAATATTCCATTGTATATATGTACCGTAGCTTCTTTATCCATTCATTTGTTGATGGACATCTAGGTTGCTTCCATGTTCTAGCCATTGTATAGAGTGCTCCAGTGAACACTGGGGTACAGGTGTCTCTTCCAATTTTGATTTCATCAGAGTATATGCCGAATAGTGGAGTTGCTGGGTCATATGGTGCTTCTATTTTTAGTTTTTTTTTTTTTTTTTTTTTTTAAGATTTATTTATTTATTTTGGGCGGGGGTCGGGTTGGGGAGGGAGGGAAGCGGGCGGGCCACTTCTATTGGTCTTTCATTTATCCATTTTTCATCCGTTTTTGTTCTTTGGCTCCTGTGGGCCTCCCATCGCGGTGACATCTGTCATCGCAGAGCGCCGGCTCTGGGCGCATGCGCCCCAGAGCTCCAGTTCGGTCATTGGACACATCGGTCCAGCCGCTCCACGGCACGTGAGATCTTCCCAGGCCAGGGATCGAACCGGCGCCCCTTGCACTGCAAGGCGGTGTCCTTACCCACCGGACCACCAGGGGAAGCCCTATTTTTAGTTTTTTAAGGAATCTCCATACTGTCTTCCATAGTGGTGGTATCAGTTTACATTGCTGGGCTTCCCTTGTGGCTCAGTGGATAAGAACCCGTCTGCCAATGCAGGAGACACAGGTTTGAGCCCTGATCCGGGAAGATCCCACATACCGCAGAGCAGCTAAACCCACACATCAACAAAGACCCAGCACAGCCAAAAATAAATAATAAATTTAATTTAAAAAAGTTAAAAAAAAAATTTACATTCCCACCAACAATGCAGGAGTGTTCCCTTATCTTTGTACCCTTTCCAGCATTTGTTATCTGTAGTAAAAATCCAGAACTTTTGATTTGGTTTCTCTTTCTCCATTCAATAATTGCCTCTAAGCAAAGGGAATAGGAATATAAGACTTAGTACCAACTTTTAACATTTTATTTTAGTATATTTTTGTGGGATAATGTCTTATCTGGTCAGTTGGGATCCTTTAAATTTGGAAACTTGCCTAGGTTTACTTCTTCTGGACGTACTTCTTGGACAACAGGTTCTATGAATTTGTCATGTGATATGTGTAAAAAAATACAAAAGTTAGTATACCACACATCAAGTTCTGATTATAGCTATTTGATGCTTTTTATTAACCACAAATCTTTGAACTTGAAAGTTTGAAATATGCTTGCACATTTTTCTGCAACTTGTCTGAAATGTGTTAGTTAAATAACCAGTTCAGGGACTTTGCTGGTGGCCCAGTGGCTAAGACTCCATACTCCCAATGCAGGTGGCCTGGATTTGATCCCTAGTCAGGGAACTAGATCCCACGTGCCGCAACTAAAGATTCCAAGTCCCACAAGTAAGAGCCAGTACAGCCAAATACATGAATAAAAATAACTAGCTCAAGCTGACTTGATGTCATTTTCAGAACTGTATTTTCCCTAAATTGTGAAATATGGTGAAAGCCTATAAAACATGAACATATAGGTTACAAAATAATCATAACACCACTATTTTACCACCCAGGTCAAGAAATTGAACATTGCCAGTACTCCTTTTTAAAAGCCTTTTTCAAAAAATATTTATTTATTTATTAGGTTGGTGCAAAAATAATTATGGTTTGGACCCTGAATTTTAAATCATCATAATTAGTCTCAACCAGATCTTTTAGTAATCAAAATAGGAATCATTGTAGCACATTTTTGCTAATGAGAAAGAAGTTTGTGTATTCCTGTAGCATAAAAATCTGTGCTTTGGGATTCGACAATCTCTTGGAAAGCATTTTCTGCCTCCTGCTGGTTTTGGAAGCATTTTTCCTATAAAAAGTTATTGAGATGCTTGAAGAAGTGTTAGTTGGGGAGAGGTCAGGTGAATATGGCAGATGAGGAGAAGCTTTGTGGCCTAATTCATTCAACTTGTGAAATGTTGATTGTGTGACATGAGGTTGGGCATTGTCATGGAGAAGAATTGGACCCTTTCTGTTGACCAGTCTCTGCCACAGGCATTGCAGTTTTTCGTACATCTCGTTGATTTGCTGAGGATATTTCTCAGTATGGTTTTGCTGGGATTCAGAAAGCTATAGTGGATCAGACTGGCAGCAGACCACCAAACAGTGACCATGACTCTTTTTTTGGTTCAAGTTCGGCTTTGGGAAGTGCTTAAGAGCTTCTTTGTGGTCCACCCACTGAGCTGGTTGTCACTGGTTGTCATAAAAAATCCACTTTTCATCTCATATCACTATTGATTGAGAAATGATTCATTGTTGTTGCATAGAGTAAGAGAAGACAATACTGCAAAATGACGATCTTTTTAATTTGTGGTCAGTTCATGATGCACCCACTTACCTAGCTTTTCACCCCACTTTAGCAATACGATGAACTAAAGATCCATACTCCCAATGCAGGTGGCCTGGATTTGATCCCTAGTCAGAACTAGATCCCACGTGCAACTAAAGATTCCAAGTCCAGTACAGCCAAATACATGAATAAAAATAACTAGCTCAAGCTGACTTGATGTCATTTTCAGAACTGTATTTTCCCTAAATTGTGAAATATGGTGAAAGCCTATAAAACATGAACATATAGGTTACAAAATAATCATAACACCACTATTTTACCACCCAGGTCAAGAAATTGAACATTGCCAGTACTCCTTTTTAAAAGCCTTTTTCAAAAAATATTTATTTATTTATTAGGTTGGTGCAAAAATAATTATGGTTTGGACCCTGAATTTTAAATCATCATAATTAGTCTCAACCAGATCTTTTAGTAATCAAAATAGGAATCATTGTAGCACATTTTTGCTAATGAGAAAGAAGTTTGTGTATTCCTGTAGCATAAAAATCTGTGCTTTGGGATTCGACAATCTCTTGGAAAGCATTTTCTGCCTCCTGCTGGTTTTGGAAGCATTTTTCCTATAAAAAGTTATTGAGATGCTTGAAGAAGTGTTAGTTGGGGAGAGGTCAGGTGAATATGGCAGATGAGGAGAAGCTTTGTGGCCTAATTCATTCAACTTGTGAAATGTTGATTGTGTGACATGAGGTTGGGCATTGTCATGGAGAAGAATTGGACCCTTTCTGTTGACCAGTCTCTGCCACAGGCATTGCAGTTTTTCGTACATCTCGTTGATTTGCTGAGGATATTTCTCAGTATGGTTTTGCTGGGATTCAGAAAGCTATAGTGGATCAGACTGGCAGCAGACCACCAAACAGTGACCATGACTCTTTTTTTGGTTCAAGTTCGGCTTTGGGAAGTGCTTAAGAGCTTCTTTGTGGTCCACCCACTGAGCTGGTTGTCACTGGTTGTCATAAAAAATCCACTTTTCATCTCATATCACTATTGATTGAGAAATGATTCATTGTTGTTGCATAGAGTAAGAGAAGACAATACTGCAAAATGACGATCTTTTTAATTTGTGGTCAGTTCATGATGCACCCACTTACCTAGCTTTTTCACCTTTCCAATTTACTTTGAATGCCAAATGACCGTAGAATGGTTGATATGGAGTTCTTGGGCAACTTCTCGTGTGGTTTTAAGAGGATCATCTTATGATTGCCCTCAGTTGGTTGTTGTCAACTGCCAGTGGCCAGCCACTATGCTCTTATCTTCAGGACTCTCATCTCCTTTGGAAAACTTCTTGAACCAGTAGTGTACTGTTTGTTCATTAGCAGTTCCTTGGCCAAATATGTTATTGGTGTTTTGAGCTGCTTTATGACTCATTTTGAACTTGAAAAAGAAAATTGCTCAAATTTGCTTTTTTCTAACATTTCCATTGTCTAAAATACATATAAAATAAGCAGCAAGTAGTAATTCATTAGCAAAAAACATCAAGAAATGCACATTAAAATGATATATATCGGGACTTCTTTGGTGGTACAGTGGTTAGAACTCTGTTCCCAATGCATGGGACCTGGGTTCGATCCCTGGTCAGGGAACCAGATCCCACATGCCGCAACTAATACCTGGTGTAGCCAAATAAATGAATAACTATTTTTAAAAAAAGATATATATCATAACCAAATTTATTTAAGAATGTAGTCCAGTATCAAATGGCAAAGTTCAACAATGCAAAATCATAGTTACTTTTGCACCAACCTAATGACTGGCTGCACCAGGTCTTAATTGCAGCATGCTCACTCTTTAAGTTCTGACATGTGGGATTTAGTTCCTTGACCAGAGATTAAACCTCTGCATTGAGAGCGCAGAGTCTTAGCTACTGGACCACCAGAGAGGTCCCCAAAAGACTTTCTAATTACATTTCTTCCCCTTCATGTCCTAGAAAAAGCACTCCTCTGACCTATGACAGTCATATTCTCGTTTTCCTTTCTCTAGATATACATCTGAAAGAAAATGTTTTATTATTATTTTCTTTATTGTTATTTATTATATTATATTTAATTTGTAAATAATGTTTATTTGATTGTTTTGTTCTATGTAGACATGACAAATAGTAAGTTTAAATTTAATCCTGTTCATTGTGTTTAATGAGAAATGATTCATTGTTGTTGCATAGAGTAAGAGAAGACAATACTGCAAAATGACGATCTTTTTAATTTGTGGTCAGTTCATGATGCACCCACTTACCTAGCTTTTTCACCTTTCCAATTTACTTTGAATGCCAAATGACCGTAGAATGGTTGATATGGAGTTCTTGGGCAACTTCTCGTGTGGTTTTAAGAGGATCATCTTATGATTGCCCTCAGTTGGTTGTTGTCAACTGCCAGTGGCCAGCCACTATGCTCTTATCTTCAGGACTCTCATCTCCTTTGGAAAACTTCTTGAACCAGTAGTGTACTGTTTGTTCATTAGCAGTTCCTTGGCCAAATATGTTATTGGTGTTTTGAGCTGCTTTATGACTCATTTTGAACTTGAAAAAGAAAATTGCTCAAATTTGCTTTTTTCTAACATTTCCATTGTCTAAAATACATATAAAATAAGCAGCAAGTAGTAATTCATTAGCAAAAAACATCAAGAAATGCACATTAAAATGATATATATCGGGACTTCTTTGGTGGTACAGTGGTTAGAACTCTGTTCCCAATGCATGGGACCTGGGTTCGATCCCTGGTCAGGGAACCAGATCCCACATGCCGCAACTAATACCTGGTGTAGCCAAATAAATGAATAACTATTTTTAAAAAAAGATATATATCATAACCAAATTTATTTAAGAATGTAGTCCAGTATCAAATGGCAAAGTTCAACAATGCAAAATCATAGTTACTTTTGCACCAACCTAATGACTGGCTGCACCAGGTCTTAATTGCAGCATGCTCACTCTTTAAGTTCTGACATGTGGGATTTAGTTCCTTGACCAGAGATTAAACCTCTGCATTGAGAGCGCAGAGTCTTAGCTACTGGACCACCAGAGAGGTCCCCAAAAGACTTTCTAATTACATTTCTTCCCCTTCATGTCCTAGAAAAAGCACTCCTCTGACCTATGACAGTCATATTCTCGTTTTCCTTTCTCTAGATATACATCTGAAAGAAAATGTTTTATTATTATTTTCTTTATTGTTATTTATTATATTATATTTAATTTGTAAATAATGTTTATTTGATTGTTTTGTTCTATGTAGACATGACAAATAGTAAGTTTAAATTTAATCCTGTTCATTGTGTTTAATGAGATCTTTTTTCTCCTTCAGTTACGACCACCTCAACCTCCAGTGTACCTTTTTGTTTTTGATGTGTCTCACAATGCAGTTGAAACTGGATACTTGAGTTCAGTTTGCCAGAGTTTGTTAGACAATCTGGATTTGTAAGTATCTTAATTCAGGTTAAATTAGAAACAGCGTTTGTATTAATAAGATGAATAAGTAATTTCAAAATATTTAAAAAGCTATGTAATTATGTTTGGGAAGTCCACTTAAATCAATAGTTAACTTTAGGCCTCCCTTTCTCTGAGAAATATTAATTTACTTTTAGCTTTTTATTATGGAAAAATTTCAAACATGTAGTAAATAGAATATAATGAAGTTCCAGGTACTTAGCCTCAACTTCAGTATTTTTAGCATTCAGCTGTTCTTTTTTTTTTTTCCTTTATTTTAAAGTTTTTACGGAGTTTCGTTGTTCACAGACATGCATGTTCCCAGATCAGTCATATGCATATCCCTCCCTGGTCATTCAGCTGTTCTTGCTTCATCTAACCCTATCCCCACTTTTTCCCCGAGAGTATTTTAATGCAAATCTCAGTTAGTATATCATTTTGCCTAAAAATACTTGGAATTATTTTTAACCCTAACTAAAATATGAGAGTCACATCTAACAAAATTAGCAGTAATTCCATAATATGATATAACATCCACTTCAGTTTTTGTTACTGGTGTCTCAAGAGTGTCTTTTTACTGTGGCTTTGTTGGAATAAGAATCTCAACAGTGTCTATATATTGTGTTTGCTGGTTATATCTCTTAAGCCTCTTAAAGTAACTGTACTTTAAATGGTTCTCACATGCTTAGTATAACCCATAAAAGTTAATGTAACCTTTCATTGTAATGAAATAGTGTTGTGCTCTTGTGTGGTTAGGAAGAATGTTCAGGACCACATCTCATAAGAAGTAGGCCAACTCCCTCAGTTTAGTGATAGGCATTCGTATTAACATTAATATATTTTTATTTTATTTTATTTTGCTTTTATAGAGTTTTGTTGTTTACAGCTCTGTATAATCCCAAATTCATCATAGCATTAATACTTTTAATATTGTAGGTTGTATATAGGAATTTTTTGTTGATGAGAGAGTTCACTGACTCACCCAAGCATAACAAGAATGAAACCTAGTTCTTTGTTTTTACCCTTATGAAACTAAGTTCTACATATTTAAGTTCTTTAAAACATCTTTTTGCTGATCTTAAGTGAGTGCATTAAACAATATAAAAATAAGTTTAAACAATATTTTTAAAGCTATGTAATACATAAATTTATATTACATTTTAACATTGGTGTGTGGTAATTTTTTGAAGTATTTTTTATGAATTAAGATCACCTATAGATTTTAGTATATACTTTCCATTGTTTTTGGATATATCATTTCCTAAGTGATTAATATAACTTTATATAGATATTATGAGTTTTGGATTGCTGTACTGATGCTTGGTTTTGTTGATTATTTTGCTTATGTGTAGTGTTTTCTTTTGAGTAGTATATGTTTTCATGGTGATTAAACATTGCACGGGTTAGAAACATTTATATTGGGACATTTTCCACAATACAGAAGTAAACATTAATGTAACTCTTTGCAGGTATTTTTAGGTGTATATATATATATATATACATGGGAAAACTATAAAATATTCTTCTGAATTTGTTTTTAGGCTTCCTGGTAACACTAGGACAAAAATTGGCTTCATAACATTTGATAGTACAATCCACTTCTACAGTCTTCAAGAAGGTCTCTCTCAACCTCAGATGCTGATAGTTTCAGATATTGAAGGTATATATTACATACTTAAAATTAGTGAACTGCCTGAGGAGTTTTTGGTTTTAGAAATACTTCTTGACTATTCAGCCGATTTAGAGCACATGGTATGATTCTACTGTATTGAGGAAAACCTTGGGTATAAAATCATAAGATTTTTGAAATTGTAAGCGTCCTTCAGTCAAAGCTCTTATTTTAGAGAAGAGGAAACAGAATTATGGAGGTAAAGTGAGTTCTGACAAGGCAACAAAAACAGGTTAATGTTAAATCTCATTCAAGAAGTATTTGAGGATAGACATAGGCCAGTTGAAAAGAACTTAGAAAGAAGCCCTCACATATATGGTAAGTTTATTTTTGATAAGGATGCCAAGACCATTTATTGGGGGAGGAGTCTTTAACAAATGGTTCAGAGAAAACTGAGCATACAAAAGGATGAAGTTACACCCTTACTTTAAACCATATTAAAAACAAACAGACAAACTCAGTGATCAAAGACCTTAACCTATCTAAAACTGTAAATCTCTAAGAAAAAGACAGTGGAAAATTTTCGTGACATTAGGTTTGACAGTGATTTCCTGGATATGACACCAAAGACAGATGCAACAAAAGAAAAAGTAAATAAATTGGACTTGATCACTGTTAGAAACTTTTGTACATGAAAGAAAACTATCAAGACAGTAAAAAGAAGTATAGAAGTACAGAGAAAACACATGTATATGCATATTATATATAAGATGAAGAATTAATAAAAAGAACTGTTTAACTTAGCAACAAATAAACCACAATTCAAAAATGGACAAAGGAGGGCTTCCCTGGTGGTCCAGTGGGTAAAGAGTCCACCTTGCAGTGCAAGGGGAAGTGGTTTGATTCCTGGCCTGGGAAGATCCCACGTGCCATGGAGCGGCTGGACTAGTGTGTCCAATTACAAGCCAGCGCTCTGGAGCGCATGCGATGATCAGTTCTCTGCGAGGAGAGGCCACTGCAATGGGAGGCCCACACAGGCCAAAGAATAAAGATAGATGAAAATAAATAAATAAAAAACCAATGAAAGAGGCTAAAATTAAAAAAAAGGACAAAGAACTTGAATAGACAGTTCTCCAAAGAAGGTCTACAGATGATCAATAAACATGAAAAATCCTCAGCATCATTAGTCATTAGATAAATGCTAATCAAAATCACAATGAGATACCACTTGACATCCATTAGAATGGTTATTATTTAAACAGTGAAAATGACAAGGGCTGGCAAGGGTGCAGATACATTGAAACTGTTGTATATTGCTGGTGGGAATGTAAAATGAGTTCTGACAAGGCAACAAAAACAGGTTAATGTTAAATCTCATTCAAGAAGTATTTGAGGATAGACATAGGCCAGTTGAAAAGAACTTAGAAAGAAGCCCTCACATATATGGTAAGTTTATTTTTGATAAGGATGCCAAGACCATTTATTGGGGGAGGAGTCTTTAACAAATGGTTCAGAGAAAACTGAGCATACAAAAGGATGAAGTTACACCCTTACTTTAAACCATATTAAAAACAAACAGACAAACTCAGTGATCAAAGACCTTAACCTATCTAAAACTGTAAATCTCTAAGAAAAAGACAGTGGAAAATTTTCGTGACATTAGGTTTGACAGTGATTTCCTGGATATGACACCAAAGACAGATGCAACAAAAGAAAAAGTAAATAAATTGGACTTGATCACTGTTAGAAACTTTTGTACATGAAAGAAAACTATCAAGACAGTAAAAGAAGTATAGAAGTACAGAGAAAACACATGTATATGCATATTATATATAAGATGAAGAATTAATAAAAAGAACTGTTTAACTTAGCAACAAATAAACCACAATTCAAAAATGGACAAAGGAGGGCTTCCCTGGTGGTCCAGTGGGTAAAGAGTCCACCTTGCAGTGCAAGGGGAAGTGGTTTGATTCCTGGCCTGGGAAGATCCCACGTGCCATGGAGCGGCTGGACTAGTGTGTCCAATTACAAGCCAGCGCTCTGGAGCGCATGCGATGATCAGTTCTCTGCGAGGAGAGGCCACTGCAATGGGAGGCCCACACAGGCCAAAGAATAAAGATAGATGAAAATAAATAAATAAAAAACCAATGAAAGAGGCTAAAATTAAAAAAAAGGACAAAGAACTTGAATAGACAGTTCTCCAAAGAAGGTCTACAGATGATCAATAAACATGAAAAATCCTCAGCATCATTAGTCATTAGATAAATGCTAATCAAAATCACAATGAGATACCACTTGACATCCATTAGAATGGTTATTATTTAAACAGTGAAAATGACAAGGGCTGGCAAGGGTGCAGATACATTGAAACTGTTGTATATTGCTGGTGGGAATGTAAAATGGTTCAATGCTATGGAAAACAATTTGTCCACTTAAAAATGGTTAAGGTGAGGATTTTTTCTGGTGGTCCAGGGGTTAAGAATGCGTCTGCCAAAGCAGGGGACACTGGTTCAGTCCCTGGTACAGGAAATTAACACATGCTGTGGGTCAACTAAGCTCATGTACCAGAACTGCCGAGCCCACACTCTGGAGCCCCTGAGCCACAACTGCTCAAGTGCTCTAGAACCTGTGCTCTGCAATTGGAAAAGCCTTCTCAGTGAGAAGCCTGAGTACCACAAATGGAGAGTAGCCCTGACTCTCTGTAGCCATAGAAAGCCTGTGCAGCCAAAAATAAAGTTACATAAAGGAAAATTTAAAAAAGAATAACCAAATTTTAAAAAATAGTTATGGTGATAAATTTTGCATATGATGTATATTTATCACAGTTTAAAAGATTAACTCCAGGGCTTCCCTGGTGGTCCAGTGAGTGAGGAGTCCGCCTTGCGGTGCAAGGGGCACTGGTTCAATCTCTCTGACCCGGGAGGATCTTGGGTGCCGTGGAGCAGCTGGACCAGTGTGTCCAATTATGAGCCAGTGCTCTAGAGCAAGAGAGGCCACTGCAGTGGGAGTCCCAAACAGGCTGGAGAATAAAGATGGATGAAAATAAATAAATAGATAAAAACAATAAAAGGGTCCAAAATTTTAAAAAGGAAAGAAAGATTAGCTCCAAATGGATCATGAATCTAAAACTATAAAACTGTTAGAAGAAAATAGAAGTGTCTTTGTTACCCTGAATTGGCCAGTGATTTCTTAGCTATAGCACCGAAAGTACAAACAACAAAAGAAAATAGATAAATTTGGCTTCTTAAAAATTAAAACCTTGGATAAACAACAAAGTCCTATTGTATAGCATAAGGAACTGTATTTATGAAAGAATACGTATTTGTATAACTGAGTCAGTTTACTCTATAACTGAAATTAGCACAACACTGTAAATCAGCTGTAGTTCAATAAGATAAAAACAGAATAGAATTTTTTTAAATATTAAGATTTTTTGTGTTTCAAAGGACACCATCGTGAAGACACCCATAGAATGAGAAAAAATATTTGCAAGTCATATATCTGATTAAAATATGTATCTAAATCATATAAAGAAATTCTACAACTTTATTAAGACAACCTAATTAAAAAGTGGGCAAAGGATTTAATAGCCATGTCTCATTCAACATGCTGTTTATACAATTGTCTGATAAGCCCTTGGAAATATGCTCTATATCATGAGTTAGCAGGGAAAAGCAAATGAAAACCATAATGAAATGCCACATCACACCAGGTAAAAAAAATTCTTGAAAGCAAATTTTTTTTGCTGTTCTGAGCATGTCTGAATAACTGGGGAAGTTCCATGAATATTGGTTTGGGGATTACAAATAAATATTAATAAATAGGTATTCACAACTTTAGAATCTATGGATTATGAGGATTGACTATACATCTTTAAAATGCAATAGTGGGTAAGGACACCACCTTGCAGTGAAAGGGGCGTCGGTTCAATCCCTGGCCTGGGAAGGTTCAACATGCCACAGAGCGGCTGGACCAATGTGTCTAACTGTTGAGCCAGCGCTCTGGAGTGCATGAGCCCAGAGCCGATGCTCTGCAATGAGAGAGGCCACTGCAGTGGTAGGCCCACACAGGCCAAAGAACAAAGATGGATGAAAATAGATAAATGAAAGACCAATAGAAGTGGCCAAAAAAAAAAAAAGGAAAAAGCTTATAAAACGCAATAGATGAATAGAGCCCCTTTCTGTCTTGATTGTTTCAAGTCTCATCGGTCTTTCCCTTTTCCTTTATCTATTAGTATTTCTCTAGATACTTATTTGGCATAAAATAAAATCACCGAACAGAAGATTGTGATGATGGGCCAGGTTGTGAATTTTACTGATATGGTCCAGCCTCTCAGCTGTGTATGTGAGCTGATGAATATCCCTTGCTGGATGTTACATAGCAGAATTTGGGGGCGCGGGGGGAATAGTCTTCTATCTCCTCTTCCAGTGCCTATGCTGGAAGCGTTCTCTGTCCTTTTTTTCTTAATAAAATCTTTTCCTGCACACACACAAAAATTTTTTAAAAGGACAGTAACAAGTATTTGCAAAGATGTGGAAGAATTAGAGCCCTCACTGCCTAGTAATAGGAATGGAAATTGGTGCTGCCACTAGGGAAGACATTTTGTCATTTTCTCTAGAAGTTACATAGAGTTACCATATAACTCAGCAGTTTTACTTAGTTACCTAAGAAAGCAACTATGCTTTGATTTTTAATTTGATAGTATGAATTATTAAAAAATAATACAGAACATATTCACCCAAAAATGTGTACAGTGAATGTTTTTTTAGCAACTCAGGCAAAAGGTGGAAACAACCCAACATAAGCTATTCAAACAAGGAAATGTGTTTATCAGCAGTAAAAGACAACATGGATGAATCTTGAAAACATTAGAGTAAGTGGAAGAAGCCAGTCATAAAGGACCTCGAAGTGTGACTCCATTAATATAAAATGTGCAGCTGAAAAGGGCTTTTTCAGGTTCAATCTATGGATTATGAGGATTGACTATACATCTTTAAAATGCAATAGTGGGTAAGGACACCACCTTGCAGTGAAAGGGGCGTCGGTTCAATCCCTGGCCTGGGAAGGTTCAACATGCCACAGAGCGGCTGGACCAATGTGTCTAACTGTTGAGCCAGCGCTCTGGAGTGCATGAGCCCAGAGCCGATGCTCTGCAATGAGAGAGGCCACTGCAGTGGTAGGCCCACACAGGCCAAAGAACAAAGATGGATGAAAATAGATAAATGAAAGACCAATAGAAGTGGCCAAAAAAAAAAAAAGGAAAAAGCTTATAAAACGCAATAGATGAATAGAGCCCCTTTCTGTCTTGATTGTTTCAAGTCTCATCGGTCTTTCCCTTTTCCTTTATCTATTAGTATTTCTCTAGATACTTATTTGGCATAAAATAAAATCACCGAACAGAAGATTGTGATGATGGGCCAGGTTGTGAATTTTACTGATATGGTCCAGCCTCTCAGCTGTGTATGTGAGCTGATGAATATCCCTTGCTGGATGTTACATAGCAGAATTTGGGGGCGCGGGGGGAATAGTCTTCTATCTCCTCTTCCAGTGCCTATGCTGGAAGCGTTCTCTGTCCTTTTTTTCTTAATAAAATCTTTTCCTGCACACACACAAAAATTTTTTAAAAGGACAGTAACAAGTATTTGCAAAGATGTGGAAGAATTAGAGCCCTCACTGCCTAGTAATAGGAATGGAAATTGGTGCTGCCACTAGGGAAGACATTTTGTCATTTTCTCTAGAAGTTACATAGAGTTACCATATAACTCAGCAGTTTTACTTAGTTACCTAAGAAAGCAACTATGCTTTGATTTTTAATTTGATAGTATGAATTATTAAAAAATAATACAGAACATATTCACCCAAAAATGTGTACAGTGAATGTTTTTTTAGCAACTCAGGCAAAAGGTGGAAACAACCCAACATAAGCTATTCAAACAAGGAAATGTGTTTATCAGCAGTAAAAGACAACATGGATGAATCTTGAAAACATTAGAGTAAGTGGAAGAAGCCAGTCATAAAGGACCTCGAAGTGTGACTCCATTAATATAAAATGTCCAGAAAGGCCAATTCAGAGACAGACAGACTAACACATGCCTAGAGCTGTGGAAGTTGGTAGGGAAGTAAGGAGTAACTGCTGACCAGTGTGGGGGTCCCTTTTGTGATGATGAAAATGATCTAGAATCTGATAGTAGTGATGGGTATACAGCTCTGTGCATATATTAAAAAATCATTGAATTGTATCTTCTACAAGGGTAAATTTCAGGGTATGTAAATTGTATTTCAAAACTTTTATTGAAATCTTTGCATATAATTGTTAAATATTTAATGTTTCAAATTATCTGTTGGTATTATTTTATAAGCATTACTATAAGCCTTATTTTTGTAATTTTGCAAGAAAAAACAGTACAGAAATGTAAAAAATGAGATCCCTCAATGTCTTTCATCACCACCCACATTTCCTGCTCAGTTTGCTTCCTTTCGAGAAAGGATATTTAATACCTAAGAAAGAATAAATTGGAATCCTGAGAAGCTCCTGTGATGTGACCATTTAGCATTCCTTATTTTTTGTTTGTAAGTCTTTATTGAATTTGTAACAATGTTGCTTCTGTTTTATGGTTTGGTTTTTTGGCCCCAAAGTATGTGGGATCTAAGCTCCCTGACCAGGCATCGAACCTGTACCTCCTGCATTGGAAGGCTGTCTTAACCACAGGACCACCAGGGAAGTCCCCTAGCATACCTTCTGATTCACTTGGAGGGTGATAGCCTTCTTTGTGAAAGACAAAGCTGTTAGTGGGCTGATTGTTCTGCGTAAAGACAGAATTCTCGCATGTCTTCTTAGTCAACATTTTTTGTTTTTTGATGCCAAGAGTGTTTCTTTGACTGGCTTCTGGGACTGAGCTAAGGCAGGATTCTAAATTGTCTTTAACCTAAGAAGCAAAACACTTGTATAGACCTTACTGAGTGATTGTGGGTCTCTCTTTTCTGAGAGGCTATTTATCTTTTACATGGTAACAGATAAATTACAATAAAAACCTGAATCAGTGCTCTTTTGTAACTCTTTGAATGTAGGTAGACTGCTATGAAAGTAGATGGTATGGCTTTTCTGTATGTAGGGGTGGTTACGTATCAGTGTTACGTATTTAGAACATTTATAACAATTAAGTTTTGTTTAAAAGAAATATTTATTTATTTTTCAGATGTTTTTATACCAATGCCGGAGAACTTATTAGTAAATTTAAATGAAAGTAAAGAGGTAAGTGATGCTTTCTTATCTAACATGTTTAATTGAAATGTTGAAGCAATATATTTTTAAAATGAACTTTAAGTAGAATTTGGCTTCTTGCTGTGACATTTCTAAGATATGTAGAATTTTTTATTTGCAGTTAGTTAAAAATCATCAGATGAATAGTTTTTGAGTTTGCCATTGAACTGACTGCTTCTAAGTTTTAATGTATCAATTTTTAGTAGGCTGAAGATAAGTGTATTCCATCAAGGAGGATAGCATGCAGGAAACCTGCCTTGCCAGCCATTTGGGAATTTGGGAGGGTTGCTAAGATAAGCTTCTGGTCACTACGGAGAAGCACTTTAGGCTGCTTTCAGTGCCCTTTGCTTTTCTGATTCACAGAGTGTCATTGAGGTCAGTTCAGAAGAAACTCTTATTACCTGCCTGGAAATTGCCATGACATAATACAGTGAGAGGTGAACAGAATGTGTCTGAAGGGGGGATGTTGTCTACCCTGTACATGCATATATGCCATAGGGGTAACATCTTAACTAGCAAGTCTATGGTCTCGGCTGTTGGCAATGGTGACTTTGCCATAGTGCAAAGTATTTTTTCCTATTAACTCTCTTTATTTGTACAACTTAACATGAAGAAATAGTTGTTTTTTGTTTTTTTTCTTTTATAGTAATATCACTAGTTGGCAAATTTACTGGCAAACTTAGATTTTGCAATAGGGAAGAGTTAAATGCACTTTGGAACTGAAAAGAATAAAGTGTATAGAGGTGATTGGGAAGGCCATATTTCTTGGCATTTTAATATGTCAAATCTCTAAACTGTGATGGTTCTTTTGGATACATTTTTGGACTTATAGTCTTGCTGGACTACTGCATGTGCAAGAACTGTAAGGCCCCAATTTTGATTTGTCTTGCTTGCCGATTTATAATGTTTTCTTAAAATGGCTTTCTTGTCATTTGACCAACTTCATTGTTTACTGTACTGTCTGTAGATTCTCTGGCCATCATCATGACTCAATGTCCTGTCTGTTGTATTACTTAACTTACTGTGAAAAAAAAGTTTTTTTTTTTTAAATTATAACACTCTTGAATTTTTTTTGCTTTATTTCACAAGCTCGTCCAAGATTTACTGAAAGCTTTGCCACAAATGTTCACCAAGACCCTGGAGACCCAGAGTGCCTTGGGTCCAGCTCTTCAGGCTGCCTTTAAACTGATGTCCCCAACTGGTGGTCGAATGTCTGTTTTTCAAACACAACTCCCAACTCTTGGAGTGGGAGCCTTGAAACCTCGAGAGGAACCCAACCAAAGGTCATCTGCTAAGGTTAGAAAGTCATCAAGTATATGAAAGACTTAACGCTGATTCTTTGTGTCTTTGACTACAGAATTTATTTTAAATTTATTTTTTCAGTTAAGAAAAGGAGAGAATATAAGGTAATTAATAAATCATTTCTCTTTTATCTAGACATTTCTATTTCATTATTCTGTATCTGATTCACTCATACCTATTGCCAGTAGGAAACTCTTATTACCTGCCTGGAAATTGCCAACATCTTGAACTGTGTCTGAAGGGGATGTTGTCTACCCTGTACATGCATATATGCCATAGGGGTAACATCTTAACTAGCAAGTCTATGGTCTCGGCTGTTGGCAATGGTGACTTTGCCATAGTGCAAAGTATTTTTTCCTATTAACTCTCTTTATTTGTACAACTTAACATGAAGAAATAGTTGTTTTTTGTTTTTTTTCTTTTATAGTAATATCACTAGTTGGCAAATTTACTGGCAAACTTAGATTTTGCAATAGGGAAGAGTTAAATGCACTTTGGAACTGAAAAGAATAAAGTGTATAGAGGTGATTGGGAAGGCCATATTTCTTGGCATTTTAATATGTCAAATCTCTAAACTGTGATGGTTCTTTTGGATACATTTTTGGACTTATAGTCTTGCTGGACTACTGCATGTGCAAGAACTGTAAGGCCCCAATTTTGATTTGTCTTGCTTGCCGATTTATAATGTTTTCTTAAAATGGCTTTCTTGTCATTTGACCAACTTCATTGTTTACTGTACTGTCTGTAGATTCTCTGGCCATCATCATGACTCAATGTCCTGTCTGTTGTATTACTTAACTTACTGTGAAAAAAAAGTTTTTTTTTTTTAAATTATAACACTCTTGAATTTTTTTTGCTTTATTTCACAAGCTCGTCCAAGATTTACTGAAAGCTTTGCCACAAATGTTCACCAAGACCCTGGAGACCCAGAGTGCCTTGGGTCCAGCTCTTCAGGCTGCCTTTAAACTGATGTCCCCAACTGGTGGTCGAATGTCTGTTTTTCAAACACAACTCCCAACTCTTGGAGTGGGAGCCTTGAAACCTCGAGAGGAACCCAACCAAAGGTCATCTGCTAAGGTTAGAAAGTCATCAAGTATATGAAAGACTTAACGCTGATTCTTTGTGTCTTTGACTACAGAATTTATTTTAAATTTATTTTTTCAGTTAAGAAAAGGAGAGAATATAAGGTAATTAATAAATCATTTCTCTTTTATCTAGACATTTCTATTTCATTATTCTGTATCTGATTCACTCATACCTTATCAGATCTTTAGCGGGCCCCTAGCAATACTGCCTGGGGCTTCCCAGGTGGCTCTGCAGTAAACGAATCCCCCTGCCAATGCAGGAGATGCGGATTCACTTCCTTTAGGAACTGTGTGATGGTTGGGAGGGATGGGAAGGGGGGGATATACATATGACTAATCTGGGAACATGCGTATCTGTAAACAACAAAACTCTGTAAAAGTTAAAAGTAAAATAAAGGTTTTTTTAAAAAAAAATTCCTTTAGGAAGATTCCCTCGAGAAGGAATGGCAGCCCACTCTGGCGTTCTTGTCTGGGTGATCTCATGGACAGAGGAGCCTGGTGGGCTACAGTCCATGGGGGTCACAAAGAGTCAGACACGGCTTAGCAACTAAACAGCAATAGCAGTGCCACCTGTGTTTGATGAGAAAGTCAGGGAGACTAAGAGAATATGCTTGCTAGGGACAAGGTAGAACCTGGCTGGTGAGTAAAATTAGTTATGGTTTGGTATATTGATTGTCCTGGATTGTTTTTGAACACCCTGTGTGTATAAGCTTAGTTTGAGATACATATTTCTCAAAAGACAATGAGAATATGGCCATATAATATAATTAAAGCGTCAGCTTTGGAATAAGTCTACGTAAGTTTCACTGCTTTTTAGGTGTGAGCTTGAATAGTTACATAATTACTTCGATCCTCTGTTTTCTCATATTTATCAAGTGAAAATATCAATCGTACCTATTTCTTATGATAGATTAAAAGTATTACATATGAATCATTTGGAAGTTCCAGTATTATAAGCATTTATAGATTATCAAAATTAGTATAATAGGTACATTCCTTTTTAAAAGTAAAGCAAAGTAGAGAATTCTTAAGCAAGTTATGTTTCTTACTGAACAAAAGAGAAATACTACAAAACAAAGGATTTTGTAGAATGTTCAAGGGTAACTGTTGACCCTTGATATACATGGTGTGTTGGGGTACGCATGTATGCGTGTGGGCGTGTTCAGTCACTTAGTTGTGTCCAACTCTTTGCAACTCTATGGACAGTAGCCCTCCAGGAAGAAAAGGAGAGAATATAAGGTAATTAATAAATCATTTCTCTTTTATCTAGACATTTCTATTTCATTATTCTGTATCTGATTCACTCATACCTTATCAGATCTTTAGCGGGCCCCTAGCAATACTGCCTGGGGCTTCCCAGGTGGCTCTGCAGTAAACGAATCCCCCTGCCAATGCAGGAGATGCGGATTCACTTCCTTTAGGAACTGTGTGATGGTTGGGAGGGATGGGAAGGGGGGGATATACATATGACTAATCTGGGAACATGCGTATCTGTAAACAACAAAACTCTGTAAAAGTTAAAAGTAAAATAAAGGTTTTTTTAAAAAAAAATTCCTTTAGGAAGATTCCCTCGAGAAGGAATGGCAGCCCACTCTGGCGTTCTTGTCTGGGTGATCTCATGGACAGAGGAGCCTGGTGGGCTACAGTCCATGGGGGTCACAAAGAGTCAGACACGGCTTAGCAACTAAACAGCAATAGCAGTGCCACCTGTGTTTGATGAGAAAGTCAGGGAGACTAAGAGAATATGCTTGCTAGGGACAAGGTAGAACCTGGCTGGTGAGTAAAATTAGTTATGGTTTGGTATATTGATTGTCCTGGATTGTTTTTGAACACCCTGTGTGTATAAGCTTAGTTTGAGATACATATTTCTCAAAAGACAATGAGAATATGGCCATATAATATAATTAAAGCGTCAGCTTTGGAATAAGTCTACGTAAGTTTCACTGCTTTTAGGTGTGAGCTTGAATAGTTACATAATTACTTCGATCCTCTGTTTTCTCATATTTATCAAGTGAAAATATCAATCGTACCTATTTCTTATGATAGATTAAAAGTATTACATATGAATCATTTGGAAGTTCCAGTATTATAAGCATTTATAGATTATCAAAATTAGTATAATAGGTACATTCCTTTTTAAAAGTAAAGCAAAGTAGAGAATTCTTAAGCAAGTTATGTTTCTTACTGAACAAAAGAGAAATACTACAAAACAAAGGATTTTGTAGAATGTTCAAGGGTAACTGTTGACCCTTGATATACATGGTGTGTGTGTGTACGCATGTATGCGTGTGGGCGTGTTCAGTCACTTAGTTGTGTCCAACTCTTTGCAACTCTATGGACAGTAGCCCTCCAGGCTCCTCTGTCATGGGCTTTTCCCGGCAAGAATACTGGAGTTGATTGCCATTTCCTTCTCCAGGGATCTTCCCAACCCAAGGATCAAACCTGTGTCTCTGGTGTCACCTCAATGGTATGTATGAACCAGTATATACATTTTATGATTTTTTTCCCTTTGTAATTTATTAATAGGAAATTCACTTGACACCATCAACTGACTTCTATAAGAAATTGGCTTTGGATTGTTCTGGTCAGCAGGTAGCCGTGGATTTATTCCTTCTCAGTGGACAGTATTCTGATTTGGCTTCTCTGGGTAAGTTCTTCCTAGTGATTATTTTTCTCAGGTGAATGTCAGAGTGGTACTTCTATGATGATATAAAGGACAATGTGAAGGAATTCTTACTCCCTTGGGAAGTCAGTTCAGTTATAATCACCCTTATGGTCTTCTACTCTGAACATCTATAATAGGAAATGTCTATATTACTATTTAAAGGAATGAATGAATTCTATTTTTTTTTTTTGGAGGGGGCAGGCTGGGGAGGGAGGGGGCAGGCGGGCCACTTCTATTGGCCTTATCTATTTTTTCATCCATCTTTGTTCTTTGGCCCGTGTGGGCCTCCCATTGCAGTGGCATCTGTTGTCGCAGAGCACCAGCTCTGGGCGCATGCGCTCCAGAGCTCCGGCTCGGTAATTGGACACATCAGTCCAGCCGCTCCACGGCACGTGGGATCTTCCCAGGCCAGGGATCAAACCAGCACCCCTTGCACTGCAAGGCGGTGTCCTTAGCCACTGGACCACCAGGGAAACCCTGAGTTCTATTTTTGACAGTGTCTTGGGAGGTTAAAGAAAGATTGATTCAAATGCTTGTAGTTACTTTGAGTTAGTAGTAGTAGGTAATGATAGAATTTATTTTTTATTTATTTGTTTAATCTATACGTTTTTTTTTTTTGGCCACTTCTATGGGTCTTTCATTTATTTGTTTTCATCCATCTTTGTTCTTTGGCCTGTGTGGGCCTTGCATCGCAGTGGCCTCTCTAGTCACAGAGCGCCGGCTCTGGGCGCATGCACTCCAGAACTCTGGCTCCATAGTAGACACATTGGTCCAGTCGCTCCACAGCACGCAAGATCTTCCCAGGCCAGGGATTGAACCGGCACCCCTTCCACTGCAAGGCAGTGTCCTTACCCACTGGACCACCAGGGAAGCCCTGGTAATGGTAGAATTTAAAAGGAATATGTGTTCTCTTCCAGGTTGTATTTCTCGATACTCAGCAGGTAGTGTCTATTACTATCCGTCTTACCACCATCAGCACAACCCAGTCCAAGTCCAGAAGTTGCAGAAGGAATTACAGAGATACCTCACTCGGAAGATCGGCTTTGAGGCAGTCATGAGGATTCGATGTACCAAAGGTGGGGCACCGTTTTTTTTTTTAACATTTACAAAGGTATAAATAATATTTTCTTTTAAGTTTTGTTTGTTTATTTTTGGCTATTCTGGGTTTTATTTCTGCATTCAGGCTTTCTCTAGTTGTGGCAAGTAGGGGCTACTCTATGTTGCGATGCATGGGCTTCTCATTAAGGTGGCTTCTTGTTGCAGAACACAGTTTCTACGTGTGAAGGCTTCAGTAGTTGCAGCTTTTGGGCTCTAGAGCGTGGGCTCAGTAGTTGTGATTCACAAACTTAGTTTCTCCATGGCTTGTGGTACCTTTCCAGACCAGAGGTTGAACCAGTATCCCCTGCATTGGCAGGTGAATTCTTAATCACTGGACCACCAAGGAAATACAACCTTTTCTGTTTTCTTAATGGTACCCTTTGAGGGACAGTTATTTTTAATTATGGTGATATCCCATTTATTGACCTTTTTCCATTCATACTTTTGGAATCATAACAATAAACCACTGCTTAATCAAAGGTCATGAGCATTTATACTTATGTTGGCTTCTTAGAGTTTAATAGTTATACGTCTTTGATTTATTTTTAGTTAATCTTTGTATTTGATAAAGTAGGTGTTTGATTTCATTCTTTTGCATGTGAATATAATTGTCCTAGCACCATTTATTAAAAAACTCTCCCTGTTGAATGATCTTGGTGTCTATGTCCCTTGTTCAGAATAAGTTGATCATAAAGTGAGGCTCTGTTTCTGGGATCTGAATTTTATTCTTTTAATCTGTAGTCTTTCTTATCCCAGAACCAGAATTTCTTTTTTTTTCCCCCACAATCACAAGTTTTTTTATTTTGCTTTTTTGATTACATAGTGTTGTTGTTTATAGATATATATAATTCCAGATTAGTCATATGTACATCCCATTCCCTCCCATCCCACCCCTCCAGGCCGTTGCATAGGCCCCCCAAAAATTGCATACGTATAATTCCTTAGTCTCACAGCGCATTGACTATAATTGTCTCTTTTACATAAGATAGTATAGTGTTCCATGTTGCTCTTTCCATATCTCTCACCCACTTTTCCCTCTCCCCAAGTCCATAAGTCTGTTCTCTATGACTGTTTTTCCATCAGTGCTCTGGTGTATTTATATCAGTACCATCTCACTATGTGTTAACATTTACAAAGGTATAAATAATATTTTCTTTTAAGTTTTGTTTGTTTATTTTGGCTATTCTGGGTTTTATTTCTGCATTCAGGCTTTCTCTAGTTGTGGCAAGTAGGGGCTACTCTATGTTGCGATGCATGGGCTTCTCATTAAGGTGGCTTCTTGTTGCAGAACACAGTTTCTACGTGTGAAGGCTTCAGTAGTTGCAGCTTTTGGGCTCTAGAGCGTGGGCTCAGTAGTTGTGATTCACAAACTTAGTTTCTCCATGGCTTGTGGTACCTTTCCAGACCAGAGGTTGAACCAGTATCCCCTGCATTGGCAGGTGAATTCTTAATCACTGGACCACCAAGGAAATAAAACCCTTTTTCTGTTTTCTTAATGGTACCCTTTGAGGGACAGTTATTTTTAATTATGGTGATATCCCATTTATTGACCTTTTTCCATTCATACTTTTGGAATCATAACAATAAACCACTGCTTAATCAAAGGTCATGAGCATTTATACTTATGTTGGCTTCTTAGAGTTTAATAGTTATACGTCTTTGATTTATTTTTAGTTAATCTTTGTATTTGATAAAGTAGGTGTTTGATTTCATTCTTTTGCATGTGAATATAATTGTCCTAGCACCATTTATTAAAAAACTCTCCCTGTTGAATGATCTTGGTGTCTATGTCCCTTGTTCAGAATAAGTTGATCATAAAGTGAGGCTCTGTTTCTGGGATCTGAATTTTATTCTTTTAATCTGTAGTCTTTCTTATCCCAGAACCAGAATTTCTTTTTTTTTCCCCCACAATCACAATTTTTTATTTTGCTTTTTTGATTACATAGTGTTGTTGTTTATAGATATATATAATTCCAGATTAGTCATATGTACATCCCATTCCCTCCCATCCCACCCCTCCAGGCCGTTGCATAGGCCCCCCAAAAATTGCATACGTATAATTCCTTAGTCTCACAGCGCATTGACTATAATTGTCTCTTTTACATAAGATAGTATAGTGTTCCATGTTGCTCTTTCCATATCTCTCACCCACTTTTCCCTCTCCCCAAGTCCATAAGTCTGTTCTCTATGACTGTTTTTCCATCAGTGCTCTGCGTGTGTATTTATATCAGTACCATCTCACTAGATTCCATATATATGTGTTAATATACTGTATTTGTCCTTCTCTTTTTGACTTACTTCACTTTGTATAATAGGTTCTAGATTCATCCACCTCATTAGGACTGAATCTTCCGCATTTCTTTTTGCGGCTGAAAAGTATTCCATTGTATGTATGTACCAGAGCTTCTTTATCCATTCATTCATCGATGGACATCTAGGTTGCTTCCATGTTCTTACTATTGTATAGAGTGCTGCAATGAACGTTGGGGTACAGGTGTCTCTTTCAATTTTTATTTCATCAGGGTATAAGCCTAATAGTGGGATTGCTGGGTCATATGGTGCTTCTATTTTTAGTTTTTTAAGGAATCTCCATACTGTCTTCCATAGTGGTTGTATCAATTTACATTCCCACCAACAATGCAAAAGTGTTCCCTTGTTTCTGCACCCTCTCCAGCATTTGTTATCTGTAGAGTGTTTGATGATTGCCATTCTGATAGGTGTGAAGTGATATCTCATTGTAGTTTTGATTTGCATTTCTCTAACAATAAGCAATGTTGAACATCTTTTCATGTGATTTTTGGCCATCTGTATGTCTTCTGCGGAGAGATGTCTGTTTAAATTTTTTTCTCATTTTTTGACCTGGTGGTTTATCTGGTGTTGAGTTGTCTGAACTGCTTGTATATTTTGGAAATTAATTCTTTGTCAGTTGTTTCTTATCCCAGAACCAGAATTTCTTTTTTCCCCACAATCACAAGTTTTTATATTTTACTTATTTGATTACATAGTGTTGTAGTATATAGATATATATAATTCCAGATTAGTCATATGTACATCGCATTCCCTCCCATCCCACCCCTCCAGGCCGTTGCATAGGCCCCCCAAAAATTGCATACGTATAATTCCTTAGTCTCACAGCGCATTGACTATAATTGTCTCTTTTACATAAGATAGTATAGTGTTCCATGTTGCTCTTTCCATATCTCTCACCCACTTTTCCCTCTCCCCAAGTCCATAAGTCTGTTCTCTATGACTGTTTTTCCATCAGTGCTCTGCGTGTGTATTTATATCAGTACCATCTCACTAGATTCCATATATATGTGTTAATATACTGTATTTGTCCTTCTCTTTTTGACTTACTTCACTTTGTATAATAGGTTCTAGATTCATCCACCTCATTAGGACTGAATCTTCCGCATTTCTTTTTGCGGCTGAAAAGTATTCCATTGTATGTATGTACCAGAGCTTCTTTATCCATTCATTCATCGATGGACATCTAGGTTGCTTCCATGTTCTTACTATTGTATAGAGTGCTGCAATGAACGTTGGGGTACAGGTGTCTCTTTCAATTTTTATTTCATCAGGGTATAAGCCTAATAGTGGGATTGCTGGGTCATATGGTGCTTCTATTTTTAGTTTTTTAAGGAATCTCCATACTGTCTTCCATAGTGGTTGTATCAATTTACATTCCCACCAACAATGCAAAAGTGTTCCCTTGTTTCTGCACCCTCTCCAGCATTTGTTATCTGTAGAGTGTTTGATGATTGCCATTCTGATAGGTGTGAAGTGATATCTCATTGTAGTTTTGATTTGCATTTCTCTAACAATAAGCAATGTTGAACATCTTTTCATGTGATTTTTGGCCATCTGTATGTCTTCTGCGGAGAGATGTCTGTTTAAATTTTTTTCTCATTTTTTGACCTGGTGGTTTATCTGGTGTTGAGTTGTCTGAACTGCTTGTATATTTTGGAAATTAATTCTTTGTCAGTTGTTTCATTTGCTGTGATTTTCTCCCATTCTGTGGGTTGTCTGTTCACCTCGTTTGTAGTTTCTTTTGCTGTGCAGAAGCTTTTAAGTTTCATTAGGTCCCACATGTTTATTTTTGTTTTTATTTCTGTTATTCTAGTTGGTGGGTCATAGAAAATCTTGCTTAGATTTATGCCTTTGAGTGTTTTGCCTATATTTTTCTCTTAAGAGTTTTATAGTTTCTGGCCTTACATTTAGGTCTTAATTCATTTTGAGTTTATCTTTGTGTATGGTGTTAGGGAATGCTCCAATTCTTTTGCATGTAGCTGTCCCAATTTTTCCAGCACCATTTGTTGAAGAGGCTGTGTTTGTCCCATTGTATATTTTTACCTCCTTTGTCAAAAATAAGGTGCCTATATGTATGTGGGTTTATCTCTGGGTTCTCTATCTTGTTCCGTTGGTATGTATTTCTGTTTTTGTGCCAGTACCGTATTGTCTTGATGACTGTTGCTTTGTAGTATAGTCTGAGGTTAGGGAGGCTGATCCCTCCAGCTTTTTCTTCTTTCTCAGGATTGCTTTGGCTATCTGGGGTCTTTTGTGTTTCCTTATGAACTGTGCTATTTTATCCCAAAACCAAACTTTCTTGACTGTTGTGACTTTATAGTAGATTTAAAATTAAGAAGTATGAGTCCTCTCAACATTTTTTTTTCTTTTTTTTCATTTTTTTCTCTCAACATTTTTTTTCTTTACCATAATTGTCATGATAGTCTGGTTTCCTTGCATTTCTGTATAACTCTTAGTTTCATCTTGTCAGGTTTTGCAAGGAATCCAGCTGGTATTTGATAGGGATTTCATTTAATAGGTAGATAAATTGGGGGAATATTGGCATCTTAACAGTAGTAAGTCTTCCCATCTGAAAACCTGATATGTCTCTTCTTTATTTTTTTTTCAACTTTTTTTTTTTTTTGGTCAATTCTATTGGTCTTTCATTTATTTATTTTCATGCTTCTTTGTTCTTTGGCCTGGGTGGGCCTCCCATCACATTGGCCTCGCTTGTTGCAGAGCATCGGCTATGGGCACATGCACTCCAGAGCAACTTGGTAGTCAGACATATCCATCCAGCCGCTCCACGGCACATGGGATTTTCCCAGGCCAGGGATCGAACCAGCGCCCCTTTCACTGCAAGGCGGTGTCCTTACCCACTGGACCACCAGGGAAGCTCTCTTCTTTCATTTATTTCCACAATATTTTGTAGTTTTCACAATGTAGATTTTGCGTTTTTTTTGTTAAATGTATTCCTAAATATATTTCCATTATATTTTAAATAGACTTATTTTTAAAACTCCTTTGTCCTATAAGTATAATCTTTTGTCTATTGATTCAGCACTCTTGTTGAACTTGTTTGTTAATGCTAGTAGTTTTTTAGTATATATGTTTTAAAGAGCTCCTTGTGGGCTTCCCTGGTGGTCCACTGGGTGGAGAGTCCACCTTGCAGTGCAAGGGACACTGGTTCGATCCCTGGCCCAGGAGGATTCCACGTGCTGCGGAGTGGCTGGACCAGTGTGTCCAATTGCAGGCCAGTGTTCTGGACCTCATGCAGCCAGAGCCAGTGCTCAGCGGCAGGAGAGGCCACTGCAGTGGGAGGCCCACACAGGCCAAGGAGTGGATATGGATGAAAATAAATAAAAAATCAATAGTAAAAAAGAAAAAAAAATCAATAGTAGAGACCAAAATTTTTAAAAAACAATAAATAAATAAATAAACGGCTCCTTGTATCCTATTCAAGGTTGATGAACCTCAGAAATGATTATCTCTGAAGATATTGGCTCTAAATTAAGGGAAATAAAATGTACATCCTGAAAGTGCTTTTATGACCTTTTCTTCTTGTCAGGACAGATGCTATTGTATGTGTACCTAATTTTACATAAAAATCTGGGGCACAAAAACTAATCTATGCCCTCTTTCTAGAATGCTTAGTTTACTAAATATTTGTGGTTAATTTGCTTAGATTTCTCTCTCTCTCTTTTTTTTTTTGGTTTCTCTCTTTTAATGATAAATTTCATTGCACATGAAATAAAATGCTCTTGGTAAAGCTACCATAAAAAAGGTACAGTACAAAAAGATATAAAATAAAAAATAAAGCCAGCATAGTCTACTTCAGAGTTTCTCATATGCTCTTGAAATGTTTTCCCATACGCATGCAAACAAGGGAATATGTTTTCACCTTCAAATAAAAGCAGTGAGGTTCACATCTGGCTTCTTTTTTTGGTATACACTTTCTATTTTTATATGTACAGATCTATTTCTTTCCTTTTTTCCTGATTACTGTTGTAAAGTTGGTTTTTACTTGACAAGCAAAATATATTTCTTGTAAAAAATGGAAACATTAGTGATGATGCTAAAGTCCTTTTGTATCAGCTGTGTGTGTTATTCTACTTTCACTCCAGCCCATGTCATCACTGTAACCACATTGCTGTGATACCAAGTTTTTCTATATTTACATGCATATGTATGTCTCTATGGAAAATATATAGTATAGTGCAATAGCATAAATAACACTATACGTTGTAATATTATATCTACTAATATTAGTTTATGTAGATCTATTTCATTTTTGATCTCATGTGTTTTAACTTCTACCTAGTATTCAATAGAATGTAAACATCACAATTTATTTTCCTTCTGATTGGCATTGAAGATTTTTGTGATTTTTTTTGTTATAACTGTAACAGTAATGCTTAGTTTTTTTGCACATATAAATTTGGTACTTGAATGATTGTATCTATAGAATAAATTCTTAGTAATAGAATCACTAGGATCAAAGTAAATACCCATTTAGAATTTTGGAAGATATTGCCAAATTATTATCAAAGAAAGATTTTTTAATTTGAATTCATTTAAGAAAATATATTTTATCCTTTCCCACTCCCCTAACTAGAGTATCATTTAATATGATTCTGTTTCCAGTTAGAGTGTATGGGTTTTCCTCATACATACTTAAGGTCAGTCTCACAAGATCTGCCATACATCCTGAAAGTGCTTTTATGACCTTTTCTTCTTGTCAGGACAGATGCTATTGTATGTGTACCTAATTTTACATAAAAATCTGGGGCACAAAAACTAATCTATGCCCTCTTTCTAGAATGCTTAGTTTACTAAATATTTGTGGTTAATTTGCTTAGATTTCTCTCTCTCTCTTTTTTTTTTTGGTTTCTCTCTTTTAATGATAAATTTCATTGCACATGAAATAAAATGCTCTTGGTAAAGCTACCATAAAAAAGGTACAGTACAAAAAGATATAAAATAAAAAATAAAGCCAGCATAGTCTACTTCAGAGTTTCTCATATGCTCTTGAAATGTTTTCCCATACGCATGCAAACAAGGGAATATGTTTTCACCTTCAAATAAAAGCAGTGAGGTTCACATCTGGCTTCTTTTTTTGGTATACACTTTCTATTTTTATATGTACAGATCTATTTCTTTCCTTTTTTCCTGATTACTGTTGTAAAGTTGGTTTTTACTTGACAAGCAAAATATATTTCTTGTAACCAATGGAAACATTAGTGATGATGCTAAAGTCCTTTTGTATCAGCTGTGTGTGTTATTCTACTTTCACTCCAGCCCATGTCATCACTGTAACCACATTGCTGTGATACCAAGTTTTTCTATATTTACATGCATATGTATGTCTCTATGGAAAATATATAGTATAGTGCAATAGCATAAATAACACTATACGTTGTAATATTATATCTACTAATATTAGTTTATGTAGATCTATTTCATTTTTGATCTCATGTGTTTTAACTTCTACCTAGTATTCAATAGAATGTAAACATCACAATTTATTTTCCTTCTGATTGGCATTGAAGATTTTTGTGATTTTTTTTGTTATAACTGTAACAGTAATGCTTAGTTTTTTTGCACATATAAATTTGGTACTTGAATGATTGTATCTATAGAATAAATTCTTAGTAATAGAATCACTAGGATCAAAGTAAATACCCATTTAGAATTTTGGAAGATATTGCCAAATTATTATCAAAGAAAGATTTTTTTTTAATTTGAATTCATTTAAGAAAATATATTTTATCCCTTTCCCACTCCCTCTAACTAGAGTATCATTTAATATGATTCTGTTTCCAGTTAGAGTGTATGGGTTTTCCTCATACTACTAAGCAGTTAAGGGTTCAGTCTCACAAGACTGCCTTCCTGCACCCCACTCCACCATATTTCAGAAGCCAGTTGTGAATACAGCTTGTTACCTGTGCTTCTGGCTATAGATGGGAGGTTCCAGCAAATCCTTCCTTTGGTTAGAATTATTGAGTAGAGTGACTTTAAGAACTCAGAGAAACGTTGTACTTATCAGTTTACTTTAAAAGGATAGAACTCAACAAAAAAAACCAGACAAGATGCATAGAGCTACATATGGGGAAAGGGAAAGTGTGTGGAGGTTCTGGAACTTGTTTCTTCTCTCTGAAAGTTTCATTCTCCCCAAATCTCCTTGTTTTCAAAATCCCAAAGCTCTCCGAAGGATCCTGTTGTTTTGGATTTCTATGGAGTTTCATTGCATAGTCATGACTGATAAAGTGCTAATGTTTGGTAATTGATTCACCTTCCAGCTCCTCTCCTCTCCCTGAAGGTGGGGATGGGGTAGGGTTTGAACTGAAAGTTCTAACTCTCTAGTTATATGGTTGAATCCTCTCATAACCAGCCCCCATCATTAAGTTGCCTAGGTGCTTTCTAAAAGTCACCTAGTTAGCATAGCAAAAGACACCTTTATAACACTGAACAGTTAGGGAATTCTAATAGTTTTAGGAGCTGTGTGCCTGAAATGGGTAAAGACTTGAGTATTTACTTTTTTTTTTTTTTAATATATATTTATTTTATTTGACTGCACCAGGTCTTTAGTTGGGGCATGCAAACTCTTAGTTGGGGCATGTGGGACCTAGTTCCCTGATCAGGGATCCGCAGCGTCCTAGCCACTGGACCACCAGGGAAGTCCCCTGAGTATTTACTTTTTATAAACCACAATATTACATCTGAACTTTATCTATATGTAGGTATATATAAATCATTTGGATACATTTTTCTTTTCTAGGTCTTTCCATTCATACTTTCCATGGGAACTTCTTTGTTAGGTCAACAGACCTACTTTCTTTGCCCAATGTAAACCCAGATGCTGGGTATGCAGTACAGATGTCCGTGGAAGAGAGTCTTACTGATACTCAGTTGGTTTCCTTTCAGTCAGCCCTCTTGTATACATCCAGCAAAGGTAAGCTTTTCTGTTGTTTTAACATGAGATCTACCCTCTTAACAAAATTTTAAGTCTGAAATACAGTATTGCTAACTATAAACACAATGATGGAGCAGAGGTAAGATTTTTGACTTGACCAGTGGTAGTCTGTGGCTTGGGATAAACTCCATCTTCTTTGGAAGGAATTACCATTTCTGTTAAGCCAAAAGAGTGTTCTTAATCTTTTTTTTATTATTATTATTAAATTTACTTACTATTTTTTAATTTTCCCCCCATCATGTCTCTATTATTTATATTTATTTTCATCCATCTTTTTTCTTTGTTCTTTGGCATGTGTGGGCCTCCCACTGCAGTGGCCTCTCTCACTGCAGAGCACCGGCTCTGGGCGCATATGCTCCAGAGCGCTGGCTCGTAATTGGACACACCGGTTCAGCCACTCTGCAGCATGTGGGGTCTTCCCAGGCCAGGGATTGAACCGGTGCCCCTTGCACTGCAAGGCAGACTCTACCTACTGGACCACCAGGGAAACCCTAAATTTACTTATTTTTTAATTGAAGGATAATTGCTGAGTGTTCATAATCATAGTATTTTTGGTATCCTTGGTAAAGCTGTTATTTATATTGTGTTTAAAACATATTTATTGAGAGTCTACCTAATGTGTGAAATATGTTAGGATAACACAACAGTCAATAAAACTGAATTAAAACCCTTTTTCTCATAGTGCTTATTCTAGTAGGGTAGATAGGCAATAAAGATGATGCATCAGTAAAATATTAATATGTTATATAGTGATACTAGTTAATGAGAAACAAAAAGCAGGTGAGTTTTGGAGGTGCTGGGAGGTGCTGGTCTTAAGATAGAGTTGCTAGGAAAGGTCTCACAGGGTGATGTTTGAGTGAAGTTGTGGAGTTCAAATGGAAGATAAATAGTTTTTAAAGGTAAAATTTGTTTAGTACGAATTAATTACTAATGTGTTCTGTCCTAAAGATGATGTGAAGACTGGTTAAATTTGTGTATTATCTTAAAGATTTTCTCATCCTAATTCTGTTTTGACTCCTTAAAAAAACTTCTGTGTTTCTGTGCTATTATCTACTGATCTTTACAGCCCTGGCAAAATCTATAAAAAGTGTATAATACAGATATTTTAATGAAAACCTTTAGTATTAGAGAAGTCTACTTTTTGTACTGTGATGATAGTGCCTCCTGATACCGCCTACCATAAGTGTAAAAGTAAGGTGGATTTCTAAATCTAGGTAACATTTTTTATTTTAAAGAAGAATATCCCAGTCCTTTTTCTGCTCATTGGCTTTTTGTTTTATTTTTTCATTCTTTGGCTGTTCTGGGTCTTCATTGCTGCACGAGGGCTCTTCTCTAGCTGTGGGGAGTGGGGGCTACTCTCTAGTTGTGGTGAGCAGGCTTCCCATTGCAGTGGTCTCTGTTGTTGTGGAGCAAGGGCTCTAGGGTGCATGGGCTTCAATGGTTGTGGCATGTGGGCTCAGTAGTTTTGGTTCCCGGGCTTTAGAGCACAAGCTCAATAGTTGTGGCACATGGGCTTATTAGTTGCTCAGCAGCATGTGGGATCTTCCTAGATCAGGGATTGTACTCTTGTCTCCTCCATTGGCAGACAGATTCTTTACCACTGAGCTACCGGGAAAACCCTACTCATTGACTTTTCTTAACATATTAAAGAAAAAACTAATACATAATTGAACTATGGTAAAGTCAATGTTTTAATGTCTAGTTCCATACATTTTGACAAATGTTTGTATAACCACCACAATTTAAGTATCAAACCTGTTCCATTATCTCCAAAATGCCCTTGAGTTTTTATAGTCAGCTCTCTCCATTCCTCACCCCCTTGAAACCCTGTACTTTTGCGTCTGTAAGATTGTTGCTGCATTTGAGATTCATCCATGTTGTTGCATTTACTAGTGGTTTGTTGCTTTTTACTCCTAAGCAGTGTTACATTGTACCCAAATAGTTTATTCATTTCCTAGTTGAGGTACATCTGAGTTGTTTTCAGTTTTTGGCAGTTTCAAATATAGCCCCTATAAAATTTGCATGCAGATTTTTGTGTGAGCATAAATTGTAATTTCACTTAGGTAAATATTTTTCAGTGTTTTTGATGGGTGTCTGGGTTTTTTTTTTTTTTTTGCTTGCTTTTCAGTTCTGCAGCCAGCTTTCTGTGTTCTGTTGCTTTATTTATTTATTTGCCACTTCTATCGATCTTTCATTTATTTATGTTTGTTCTTTGACCTGTGTGGGCCTCTCATCGTGGCATCTCTCATGGCAGAGCACCAGCTCTGGGTGCCTGCGCTCCAGAGCTCCGGCTCGGTGATTGGACACATTGGTCCAGCCGCTCCACGGCACATGGGATCTTCCCAGGCCAGGGATCGAACTGGCGCCCCTTGTACTACAACGCGGTGTCCTTACCCACTGGACCACCAGGGAAGCCTGGGTGTCTGGGTTATATGGTGAACTTATGTTTAACTTTTTAAGGACTTGCCAACTGTTTCCTAAGGAGCTGTACCAATTTGTGCTTTCACAGTATATGAGAGTTCCAACTGCTCTGCATTCTCACCAGCGTTTACTGTTATCAGTGTTTAATTTTTGTTTGTTGTTTTTGGTTTGAGGTTTTTTATTTTGCCATTTTATTAAAGTATAGTAGTATCACTTTTAGTTTTATTTCATGTTTCCCTAATAAGCAATGTTGGATATTATTTTGTATCTTATTGTATTATAGTTATTAGGCTATTCCTAATATGTTTTGTTTTATGGAAAATGTGATTATAATTTCTGTCCATGTCCACAAA
Organism: Tragulus kanchil; assembly: GCA_022376925.1. Taxonomy (NCBI): domain Eukaryota; kingdom Metazoa; phylum Chordata; class Mammalia; order Artiodactyla; family Tragulidae; genus Tragulus; species Tragulus kanchil. The sequence goes on along the minus strand of JAIOJX010000029.1, from coordinate 44,415,054 downwards.
TCTTTGTTATTTCTGAAAACTTACCTAAGATGGATTTCTAAAATTGAAAATAGAAAGTATAGAGATGATTAGAACAACCTTGATACTCCCATATTTCTTTTCATAAATATTTTACCAATTTGTAGTCCCACCTTTTTAATTTCAGCCTCTGATTTTGTATGTCTGTATCTATCTATGTTTGTAATAGTTATTTTTGCCAAATAAGATAGGCTAAACATTGTATTTTTATTTCTTTTAGTTATCAATGTTTTGATCTAGAATAGAAGCACTAATTGTTACCCTTTTTCACAGATACTACTTTTAAAAGTAATTTGTAGGGCTTCCCTAGTGGTCCAGTGGGTAAGGACACCGCCTTGCAGTGGAAGGGGCACCGGTTCGATCCCCGGCCTGGGAAGATCCCATGTGCTGCGGAGTGGCTGGACCGAAGTGTCCAACTACCGAGCTCAAGCTCTGGAGCGCATGCGCCCAGAGCTGGTGCTCTGCAGCGAGAGAGGCCACCATGATGGGAGGCCCACACAGGCCAAAGAACAAAGATGGAAATAAATGAAAGACTAATAAAAGTGGCCAAAAAAAGTAATTTGTATGAGCTCCTCCTAGATATGGTTTTGTTAGTCTTCACGTGTCATGTGTCCCTACAGTTTGTAGTGTGGGTATCCACTCCAGTATTTTTACCTGTTCTTTGGTGTTCAAGGTCTTTCTTAATAGGGATTTTAAAAGATTGACTTGATATTTGATATTTACGGTTCTCAAATGGTTTCACTTTTGTTTCTTGTATTTACTGATTTTTGTTGTGAGTAGTTAGCAGAGAGGAAATATTGTGACTAATTAGTTTTTTTTTTTTTTTTAATGAAAGCTTTATTTCATTTGACTGAGCTGAGCAGCTTAGTTTTTTTAAAAAAAATTTTCTGTGATTAAAAAGAACAATATATAATTTCTCTGGAGTTTAAATATCAAAACACTCTGGAGCACATCTTGGAATAGTGTTATTTTACCCTGTGTATATTTTACCAGAATTGCTTTTACAAAAAGGGGTAAAGTAATCAAAAAATTCAGAAAAGAACTCTTTAAGAAACTGGTATGTTACCATTATTTGGATATGATCTCTGTTGTGTTTTCAGTAGTACCTTGAAAATAATTTTGTAGTAAAAAATACCACTTTAAAGTTTTCATTAAAGTTTTTGTTTTTTAATATTTATTTATTTATTGGCTATTCAGGGTTTTCACCGCTGCCACAGTCTCTTGTTGTAGGGAGTGGGGGCTACTCTCTAGTTGAAGTGAGCAGGCTTCTTGTTGTGGTGACTTCTCTTGTGGAATTTGGGCTCTAGGGCGTGTGGGCTTCAGTAGTTGTGGCACATGGGCTCAATAGTTGCGACTCTGAGACTCTAGAGCACAGACTCAATAATTGTGGCTCCCGGGCTTAGTTGTTCCGCAGCATGTGGGATCTTCCCAGATTACGGATCATACCTGTGTCCCCTGCATTGGCAGGTGCGAACTTTTTACCACTGAGCTACCAGGGAATCCCTAAAGTTTTGATACTATCACTTGTTTACGACATATAAACCTGTTCAGTCCCAAATGGAATTAATTTTTCTTTTTTTGCTTTTTATTTTCAAAGTTTTGTTGTTTACAGATATGTATAATCCCAGATTAGTCAGATGCTGAGTAACTTTAATACAAACTTTTCTTTCTTTCTTTTTCTTTTTAATACATTTTGGCCTCTTTTATTGGTTTTTTTTTAATTCATTTTCATCCATTTTTATTCTTTGGCCTGTGTGGGCCTCCCATTGTAGCGGCCTTTTTCTTTGCAGAGCACTGACTCTGGGCGCATGTGCTCCAGAGCGCTGGCTAATTGGACACCCCGGTCCAGCCGCTCCACAGCACATGGAATCATGGAATCTTCCGAGGCCAGGGATGCAACCGGTGTCCCTTGCACTGTAAGACTGCAAGACGGACTCTTCACCCACGGGACCACCATGGAAGCTCTAATACAAACTTTTAAAAATATTATCCCTTACTGTTATTTGCGTGTTTGCTCCGAAGGTGAACGAAGAATTCGTGTTCATACATTGTGTTTGCCGGTAGTTTCAACTCTAAATGAAGTCTTTCTTGGAGCCGATGTTCAAGCAATTTCAGGATTATTGGCCAATATGGGTAAGAGTTGTTATCACCTGTTGTAACTATATGGCAAGTAGTAGTAGCATTTGAAAAATCTATGTATTTTTGTTTTCCTTTTAATGATTAGCTTTACAGTTTCAATGTTTGGGATCCAGAGTATGCCTGTTAAGTAACTATTTGAATAAATGGGCCTCCTGCAGATAAGTGGGTCTTTCTTCTTTTAAATTTTAAGCAGTTTTATTGAAATGTAGTTTCACTTTATTGAGATATAAGTAATATAATGATCACTTAACCCATTTGAATACATAATTCAATTGTTTGGAGTATGTATGTACACAGACTCAGTCTAGTTTTAGAACATTTCCATCAGCCCCTAAGGAACCTCATGCTAGTTAACAAACAGTTACTACTCATTCTCTTGCTTCAAATTCAGATCTGCCTATAATAGGAATAATTACCTATTTTCTTGAATTTCCTATTGGGAAAAATTTTATTTAGTCTAACATGGCAAATAATTTAACCTCAGTTTAGTCCCATGTGTTGTTAACAGTTAAAAATCGTAACCTAAGGGCTTCCCTGGTGGTCCAGAGGGTAAAGAGTCTGCCTTTCCGCCTTGCAGTGCAAGCGGCACCGTTTCCATCCCTGGCCTCGGAAGATCCATGTGCTGCGGAGTGGCTGGGCCAGTGTGTCCAATTGGGTGCCAGTGCTCTGGGACGCATGTGCTCAGAGCTGGTGTTCTTCAACGAGAGAGGCCACTGCTATGGGAGGCCCACACAGGCTGACAGATAAAGATGGATGAAAATGAATAAATAAAATATCAATAAGAGGCCAAAATTTTAAAAAATGGTAACCTAAGAAATTTGAGGATCCATTGCCTTTATATTTTGTTGAACTAGTATATTTTTGTAACAATGTAATTGTTACAAAAAAATGCAACTATAAATAAGTAACAACAATCAAATAGTATTTGTAAATTTTAAAAAGGCTTTTAGTTCTGTTACTAAATTTGGTTGACTCGAATATATACTCCATCCCCCCATTTTGTCAAATTCTTTGACTTACGGTAACAGTCATCTTCATTCTTTTTTGCTTATATATAAATTTGGTCATAGAAGTTAATAACATCACTTCATTGAGTGCATTTTTGATACTACTTGAATTGAGTTTAGTTACAATTCAAGAAGAATTCAAAACAACTACAGTGTTTTTAGTATTGAAAAAAAATTTTGAGTATAAAGAAAAGCATAAAATAGAGTGGCAAACAGATGATAAAGATCATCTAAGTAGGTAATTGTTCTTTAAATAAATATAGACATCCCCTGTTTTAAGAATGCATCTGTGTTTAATTGCACTTTTTTTCTTTCTCAGTGAGACATAAAATGAAATGGCAAGTTACAATTAATAACATCTTAGATTTGGTGAAATACAATTTTCCATTTGTATTTCCACTGTATACATTTTACAGATAAGGATACTGAAACTCATAAAGGTTAAATTACTTGCCAAGTTTTCATACTGCTGGGAAATAGCAAACAACTTTCCAACGCAAGTTGATTTGATTCTCTGAAGTATGTGCTTTTAACTGCTATGTTTGGTTCTTTATAGATGTAATAGCTTGAAAGAAAATTTGTATAACTGAAAAGCTTTTCTAGTTTTAACAGTGGGGTAACTAAATTCTGTGTTTTTTCTCTTTGCCCCTTCCTCAAGGGCCTTGGCGGGGTAAAGAGTCTGCCTTTCCGCCTTGCAGTGCAAGCGGCACCGTTTCCATCCCTGGCCTCGGAAGATCCATGTGCTGCGGAGTGGCTGGGCCAGTGTGTCCAATTGGGTGCCAGTGCTCTGGGACGCATGTGCTCAGAGCTGGTGTTCTTCAACGAGAGAGGCCACTGCTATGGGAGGCCCACACAGGCTGACAGATAAAGATGGATGAAAATGAATAAATAAAATATCAATAAGAGGCCAAAATTTTAAAAAATGGTAACCTAAGAAATTTGAGGATCCATTGCCTTTATATTTTGTTGAACTAGTATATTTTTGTAACAATGTAATTGTTACAAAAAAATGCAACTATAAATAAGTAACAACAATCAAATAGTATTTGTAAATTTTAAAAAGGCTTTTAGTTCTGTTACTAAATTTGGTTGACTCGAATATATACTCCATCCCCCCATTTTGTCAAATTCTTTGACTTACGGTAACAGTCATCTTCATTCTTTTTTGCTTATATATAAATTTGGTCATAGAAGTTAATAACATCACTTCATTGAGTGCTTTTTTGATACTACTTGAATTGAGTTTAGTTACAATTCAAGAAGAATTCAAAACAACTACAGTGTTTTAGTATTGAAAAAAAATTTTGAGTATAAAGAAAAGCATAAAATAGAGTGGCAAACAGATGATAAAGATCATCTAAGTAGGTAATTGTTCTTTAAATAAATATAGACATCCCCTGTTTTAAGAATGCATCTGTGTTTAATTGCACTTTTTTTCTTTCTCAGTGAGACATAAAATGAAATGGCAAGTTACAATTAATAACATCTTAGATTTGGTGAAATACAATTTTCCATTTGTATTTCCACTGTATACATTTTACAGATAAGGATACTGAAACTCATAAAGGTTAAATTACTTGCCAAGTTTTCATACTGCTGGGAAATAGCAAACAACTTTCCAACGCAAGTTGATTTGATTCTCTGAAGTATGTGCTTTTAACTGCTATGTTTGGTTCTTTATAGATGTAATAGCTTGAAAGAAAATTTGTATAACTGAAAAGCTTTTCTAGTTTTAACAGTGGGGTAACTAAATTCTGTGTTTTTTCTCTTTGCCCCTGCCTCAACCTCTGTTAGCTGTTGACAGGTCTGTGACTGCCAGTCTGAGTGATGCTCGGGACGCCCTAGTGAATGCTGTCATAGACTCTCTTTCAGCTTATCGTTCTTCAGTCCTAAGTAACCAGCAGCCTGGACTCATGGTTCCTTTTTCTTTGCGGCTTTTCCCACTGTTTGTTTTGGCTCTCCTTAAACAGGTAAAAGAATCCGAATCAGAAACTAACACAATGAAAATGTCAACAGCCAAAATCTTCCTCCTGTGAACCTCTAAACATTGTATATATAACTTTTTTTTTTTTTTAAAGATTTATTTATTTATTTTATTTTTGGGCGGGGGTCAGGTTGGGGAGGGAGGGGAGCGGGCGGGCCACTTCTATTGGTCTTTCATTTCTTTGCTTTCATCCGTCTTTGTTCTTTGGCTCCTGTGGGCCTCCCATCGCGGTGGCATCTGTCGTCACAGAGCACCGGCTCTGGGCACATGCATTCCAGAGCTTCCGCTCGGTGATTGGACACATGGGTCCAGCCACTCCGTGGCACGTGGGATCGTCCCAGGCCAGGGATCGAACTGGCGCCCCTTGCACTGCAAGGCGGTATCCTTACCCACTGGGCCACCAGGGGAAGCCCTGTATATATAACTTTATGCTGGTTAAGTTGTCTGAAGACAGGAGCCTTTACACCTGTTGTATCTTAAAGGGTTTGTAACCAAAAATTTTTACAAAAGACTGATTTAAGGTCAGTAAATGTGCCTTACTTTGTAGGAGATACTAAGTATTAACTGATATTATCAAAGGTACAAACAATCAATTTTCCAGTTTTTCAAAACAGGAGTTTTATATATTACTATTAGAGTAACAAGTCACATATAAGACTCTTCTTGTGACACTTTCCTGTTCCCTACAGTGTTTCACTTTGCATTTCTTTTTTTTTAAAGAATACATTTTTTGTTAAACTTTGGCCTCTTTTCTTGATTTTTTATTTATTTACTTTCATCTATCTTTATTCTTTGGCCTGTGTGGGCCTCCCATTGCAATGGCCTCTCTAGTCGCAGAGCACTGGCTCTGGGCACGTGCGCTCCAGAGAGCTAGCTCCTATAATTGGACACACCGGTTCAGCCACTCCACGACATGTGGCATCTTCCCAGGCCAGGGATCAAACTGACACCCCTTGCACTGCAAAGCGGACTCTTTACCCACTGAATCACCAGGGAAGCCCCACTTTGCATTTCTTTTCTTTTCTTTTCTTTCTTTTTTCTTTTTTTTGTAATTTTGGCCTCTTTTATTGATCTTTCATTTATTTATTTTCATCCATCTTTATTCTTTGGCCTATGCGGGCCTCCCATTGCAGTGGCCTCTCTCTCTGACACCGGTCCCATGGAGCACCGACTCTGTGGCATGTGGGATCTTCCCAGGCCAGGGATGGAACCGGCGCCCCCTGCACTGCAAGGCAGACTCTTTAACCAACGGACCACCAGGGAAGCTCCACTTTGCATTTCTTAATCTTAGAAATGCCTTCTCATACATGTATACCTATGTCAATGATCTGCATTACATTTTCCTATCCTTGTCTTTGAGCTCAAATATTATCTCTCTGGCAGTTACCTTTCCTTCTTTGGCCCACTCTCAATTTATACATATATTTATTTATAGAGTTGGTTTTTTTTTTAATATATTGTTTATAGTGTTGTTATTCTGGAGAAGGAAATGACAACCCACTCCGGTCTTCTTCCTTGGAAAATTCCATGGACAGAGAAGCCTGGTGAGCTACAGTCCATGGGGTCTCAAATACATGTATGTGGTATTTCCCTGATGGCTTAGTGGTGAGGAATCTGCTTGCAATGAGGAGACCCAGGTTCCATCCCTGGGTTGGAAGGTTCCTTCCAGGAACCTCCCAGGTTCCTTCCCTGTGGAGGAAGTCATGGCAGCCTGATCTAGTATTCTTACCTGGAGAATTCCAAGCACAGAGGAGCCTGACTGGCTGCAGTCCATGGGGTCACACAGAGTTGGACATGACTGAAGTGACTGAGCAGCAGCAGTATTGTTATTCAGTCACTCAGTCGTGTGTGACTCTTTGCAACTCCATGGACTACAGCACACATGGTTTCTCTGTCCTTCATTGTCTCCCGTAGGTTTGTCAAACTCAGGTCTATTGAGTCAGTGACGCCATCCAAACATCCCATCCTCTGCCATCCCCTTCTCCTCTTGCCTTCAGTCTTTCCACGATCAGGGTGTTTTCCAGTGAGTTGGTACTTTGCATCATTTGGCCAAAGTATTGGAACTTGAGCTTCAGCATTGGTCTTTTCAAAGGATATTGATTTCCTTTAGTAGTGAATGCTTTGATCTCCTTGCAGTCCAAAGGACTCTCAAGAGTCTTCTCCAACACCACAGTTCAAATTACTTATGTTATTTATATATTGCTATTATTTTTAAGACTTTTACTTATTTATTTATTTATGGCTGTGTTGGGTCTTTGTTGCTGTGTGAGGGGCTTCACTTGTTGCAGAGCACAGGTTCTAGAATGAAGTCTCAGTGGCACATGGGCTTAGTTCTGCGGCTTGTGGGATCTTCCCAGACCAGGGCTCTAACCCATGTCCCCTGCATTGCAAGGCAGATTCTTAACCACAGGATCACCAGGAAAGCCCCCTATATTATTATGTATTTGTCTCCCCTGCCAGGCCTTTGCCCATACTGGCTCCTGAAAAAAGAAAAAAAAGAGAAACTGTAGCCTGGTGAAGGAGGCTTATTCTTCCAGTATCCAAAATATAATGTCCTTAGAAAACCAGCTTATGTTTATCAAAGGGGATTATAGGGGTAGACAGGGAGAGAAATAGGAGTTTGGGATTAACATATACACACTATTATATATAAAATAGGTAAATGACAAGGACTTACTCTATAGCATAGGGAACTATACCATATATCTTGTAATAAGCTATACTGGAAAAGAATGTATTTAAGAAGAGTCTGTAAAAGATACATACAGATACATATATATGTAACAGAATCACTTTGCTTATACACTTGAAACTGACACAACTTTGTAAATCAGCTGTATGTCAGTTAATAAAAAATGTCCAGATTTGTAGATTTAGGATAAGCTTCTCTTATAAAATTTTATTAAAAAGCTCATGTTAACAAATCACCTGGAAAACCATCCCAGATTCCAGGATTAATTAAGAACTGCTCTTCCCAGTTTATATACTTTCTTTCTTTATTTTTAAACCTTTATTTTACTTTTAACTTTTACAAAGTTTTGTTGTTTACAGATATGCATGTTCTCAGATTAGTCATATGTATATCCCCCCCTTCCCACCCCTCCCGACCATCACACAGCAGCCCTGAATGATCCCCATATATACTTTCTGAATTTGAGCATTGCTCTGTCACGTGTTTCTCTTGTCTTCAAGGTGAGAAGGGCAACCTGTTGTATGCATTGATAGAAATGGCTTTTGAATTTACTTCTAGTTTATTTAACTCAGATTATGTATTTTCACTTCTGAATATGAGTTCTTCCCTCTTCAGGTTTTTCATTAAATGCTGTCCCTCCTTGAGGCCTGTCTTCCCTCATCTCCCCATTAAATATGCAACATTCTCGTCCCATTCCACCCTGACATTCTTTATTTATCTATGGCTACCCTGGACTTTCATTGCTGTGAGCTGGCTTTCTCTAGTTGTGATGAGTATGGTCTGCTCTCTGTGTTGAAGTCCTCAAGCTTTTCATTGTGGTGGCTTCTCCTGTTGCAGAGCACAGGCTCTAATGGGCTCAGTAGTTGTGCATGGACTTACTTGTTGCACGGTGTGTGGAATCTTCCCAGACCAGGAATTGAACTCATGTCCTCTGTGTTTTCAGATGGATTCTTAACCATTGGACTATCAGGGAAGTCCCACCTGACATTCTTTTTTTTTTTTTTTTTTGATTTTTTTGCCTCTTTTATTGGTCCTTCATTTATTTATTTACATCCATCCTACTGCCTGGGTGGGCCTCCCATCGCAGTGGCCTCTCTCATTGCAGAACACCAGCTCTGGGCGCATGCGCTCCAGAGCATTGGCTCGTAATTGGACACACCTGTCCAGCCGCTCCATGACATATGGGATCTTCCCATGCCAAGGACTGAACTGGCAGCCCTTGCACTGCAAGGCAGACTGTTTACCCACTAGACCACCAGGGAAGCCCTTCTGCCCACTTTTTGAGTGGGTTGTTTGTTTTAATGCTGTTGAGTGTTACTATGTGTTTATAAATTTTGTAGACTCATCCCTTATCAGTCTCATCATTTGCAAATTTCTAGTCTGTGGGGTGTCTTTTTATTTTGTTTTTCGTTTCCTTTGCTGTGCAAAAGCTTTTGAGTTTAAGTAAGGTTCCATTTTGCTTTTATTTCCATTATTCTGGAAGATGGATTTAAGAAGATTTTGCTGTGACTAATGTCAGAGAGTGTTCTGCTTATGTTTTCCTCTAAGAGTTTTATAGTGTTTGGTCTGACATTTAGGTCTCTAATCCATTTTGAGCTTATTTTTGTGTGTGGAGTTAAGCAATGATCTAATATCATTCTTCTGCTTCTGGCTGTCCAGTTTCCCCAACACCATTTGTTGAAGAGACTGTCTTTCCAACTTTGTGTTGTCTTGCTTCCTTTGTCATAGATTAATTGACTGTCGGTACATGGGCTTATTTCTAGGTTTTCTATCCTGTTCCATTGATCTATATTTATTTTTGTGCCAGTAGTTCTTAAATGAATAAATGAAACTTCTTTCATTTCCTATAGTACTCTTTCTTTAACAGCCTTTTCTAATCTCCTTTATTTATAGTCAGTGCATTTAAGTCATCCTTTTCACTGTTATCTCTCAGTTTTTTCTCTGTGTTGAAGTCCTCAAGCTTTGATTGTGGTGGCTTCTCCTGTTGCAGAGCACAGGCTCTAATGGGCTCAGTAGTTGTGCATGGACTTACTTGTTGCACGGTGTGTGGAATCTTCCCAGACCAGGAATTGAACTCATGTCCTCTGTGTTTTCAGATGGATTCTTAACCATTGGACTATCAGGGAAGTCCCACCTGACATTCTTTTTTTTTTTTTTTTTTGATTTTTTTGCCTCTTTTATTGGTCCTTCATTTATTTATTTACATCCATCCTACTGCCTGGGTGGGCCTCCCATCGCAGTGGCCTCTCTCATTGCAGAACACCAGCTCTGGGCGCATGCGCTCCAGAGCATTGGCTCGTAATTGGACACACCTGTCCAGCCGCTCCATGACATATGGGATCTTCCCATGCCAAGGACTGAACTGGCAGCCCTTGCACTGCAAGGCAGACTGTTTACCCACTAGACCACCAGGGAAGCCCTTCTGCCCACTTTTTGAGTGGGTTGTTTGTTTTAATGCTGTTGAGTGTTACTATGTGTTTATAAATTTTGTAGACTCATCCCTTATCAGTCTCATCATTTGCAAATTTCTAGTCTGTGGGGTGTCTTTTTATTTTGTTTTTCGTTTCCTTTGCTGTGCAAAAGCTTTTGAGTTTAAGTAAGGTTCCATTTTGCTTTTATTTCCATTATTCTGGAAGATGGATTTAAGAAGATTTTGCTGTGACTAATGTCAGAGAGTGTTCTGCTTATGTTTTCCTCTAAGAGTTTTATAGTGTTTGGTCTGACATTTAGGTCTCTAATCCATTTTGAGCTTATTTTTGTGTGTGGAGTTAAGCAATGATCTAATATCATTCTTCTGCTTCTGGCTGTCCAGTTTCCCCAACACCATTTGTTGAAGAGACTGTCTTTCCAACTTTGTGTTGTCTTGCTTCCTTTGTCATAGATTAATTGACTGTCGGTACATGGGCTTATTTCTAGGTTTTCTATCCTGTTCCATTGATCTATATTTATTTTTGTGCCAGTAGTTCTTAAATGAATAAATGAAACTTCTTTCATTTCCTATAGTACTCTTTCTTTAACAGCCTTTTCTAATCTCCTTTATTTATAGTCAGTGCATTTAAGTCATCCTTTCATCACTGTTATCTCTCAGCCTCTTTCTTCTCCTTCCCATCGATAGAAGTGGTTAACACCTTACCTCAGAACTTCATTAGCCTTTATGGAGCTAATATTACAGTTGAAACTCACAATTAACTTATTAACTCTATTCTGCTACGTGACTGTCTTCAAATTACTAATTTTTTTGGTTAGTTTGTGAACTTTGTTATTATACATTATTTAATTTCTCTAACTGTGGGAGAGATAAGGATAGTTTATTACCATTATTCACTCAGCTTTTACAGAATACTTAGTTCTTTGGTCCTTTTTAATTCATGTATCTTTATTTTGTCATTTGCAATGTAATTTTATGCTTCCTGCCATGTTATTTAGATTTTTTACATAACTGTTGCTGTATGGTAGATAGAATGTTTAGATCTATTTAATTGATTAGGAAACAGGGCTTCCCTGGTGGTCCAGTGGGTAAGGCCACCTCCTTGCAGTGCAAGGGTCGCCAGTTCGAGCCCTGGCCTGGGAAGATCCCATGTGCCGTGGAGCGGCTGGACTGATGTGTCCAACTACCGAGCCGGAGCTCTGGAGAGCATGGGCCCAGAGCCGGCGCTCTGCGACAACGGAGGCCACTGCGATGGGAGGCTCACACGGGCCAAAGAAAAAAATGATGGATGAAAATGGACAAATGAAGGACCAATGGAAGTGGCCAGCCTGCTCCCCTCCCTCCCCACCCCCACCAAAATAAATAAATAAATAAATAAAATCTTTAATTGATTAGGAAACAGATGTCAGAGAGAGTGAATGATTTTTTCATGGTCAGATAATTAATTTGTCAAGACTTATAGGTTAGGATATAGCCACAGTTTAATAGATGTGTGTGACTTATTAAGAAATATTTTTGAAAGAACAAAATTTGTTAATTCTGTTTAAAGACACTCTTTTAACAACTGATAATTGCAAAACTTTATATGCATTGTTAAATACCTTTTTTTTGATGGGATTTTTGTTGTTGTTAAAGAAATCATTTCAGACTGGGACAAACGCACGTCTAGATGAACGCATTTTTGCTATGTGCCAAGTGAAAAATCAGCCCCTGGTTTACCTTATGCTCACAACTCATCCCAGTTTATATAGAGTTGACAATCTCTCAGATGAGGTAAGAGTAATTCATTTTTTAGTTGCTTTTACTTGAAGGTTTATAAGCCTAATTATTTTGAATCCACTACAGAAATGAAGAAAGGTGTTTTCTTTTTAAAACCGTTTCTGTTTACTCCTGTATGAAGAAATTTGGGCTTTGGGAAGCTCCTGAAAATAGTACCTTTATTTAAGTTATTAAAGTATTAAATTTTACTGTTTATTTCAGACAAATCTTTAGAGAGAGCTAAATAAATGAAGATATTGTCAAATTGACCAAAGCAACCTATGATTTATTTATTTATTTAAACAAATTGATCTGAAAGGAGTATCTAGAGTGAAATTATACTTGAACACTCAGGTCAAGGTGTTCTTGAATTAAAGAGAAAATATTTATCTAAGTTGTAACATTATTTTCCTTGATAGGAAATATACCGGTGTTAAAGCTGCAAGCATGAAAATGTTAAATCACAGTCTTTCTGCAATACATTGTGATCAAATTAGGATATATATGTTGAAAGTAAGGTGAAAATGTGCCGCGGAGCGGCTGGACTGATGTGTCCAATTACCGAGCCGGAGCTCTGGAGCACATGGGCCCAGAGCCGGCGCTCTGCGACAACGGAGGCCACTGCGATGGGAGGCTCACACGGGCCAAAGAAAAAAATGATGGATGAAAATGGACAAATGAAGGACCAATGGAAGTGGCCAGCCTGCTCCCCTCCCTCCCCACCCCCACCAAAATAAATAAATAAATAAATAAAATCTTTAATTGATTAGGAAACAGATGTCAGAGAGAGTGAATGATTTTTTCATGGTCAGATAATTAATTTGTCAAGACTTATAGGTTAGGATATAGCCACAGTTTAATAGATGTGTGTGACTTATTAAGAAATATTTTTGAAAGAACAAAATTTGTTAATTCTGTTTAAAGACACTCTTTTAACAACTGATAATTGCAAAACTTTATATGCATTGTTAAATACCTTTTTTTTGATGGGATTTTTGTTGTTGTTAAAGAAATCATTTCAGACTGGGACAAACGCACGTCTAGATGAACGCATTTTTGCTATGTGCCAAGTGAAAAATCAGCCCCTGGTTTACCTTATGCTCACAACTCATCCCAGTTTATATAGAGTTGACAATCTCTCAGATGAGGTAAGAGTAATTCATTTTTTAGTTGCTTTTACTTGAAGGTTTATAAGCCTAATTATTTTGAATCCACTACAGAAATGAAGAAAGGTGTTTTCTTTTTAAAACCTTTTCTTTTTACTCCTGTATGAAGAAATTTGGGCTTTGGGAAGCTCCTGAAAATAGTACCTTTATTTAAGTTATTAAAGTATTAAATTTTACTGTTTATTTCAGACAAATCTTTAGAGAGAGCTAAATAAATGAAGATATTGTCAAATTGACCAAAGCAACCTATGATTTATTTATTTATTTAAACAAATTGATCTGAAAGGAGTATCCAGAGTGAAATTATACTTGAACACTCAGGTCAAGGTGTTCTTGAATTAAAGAGAAAATATTTATCTAAGTTGTAACATTATTTTCCCTTGATAGGAAATATACCGGGTGTTAAAGCTGCAAGCATGAAAATGTTAAATCACAGTCTTTCTGCAATACATTGTGATCAAATTAGGATATATATGTTGAAAGTAATGCTTTGGTTGAAAACTTTTCAAGGGTTTAAATATTTTAAGATAATCTTGCATATATAAAGGAGGAAACTTTTTAGCAAATGAAAACTATTGATGACATTATTAGTTTGTATTACAAACATAACAACTTCAAGATTAATCCTGTGTTTGAATAGTTCAACTAACTGGACCTCTATTTTTCTCAAATTGAAAAGTGGCCGATTAACATGAATGCAGTACATTAGATGTCTGTAATATGGAAACCACTGGAAAGATGAAAAATTAATCACTCATAATATGTACATTCAAAGACAAGCACTATTAAGATTTTCAGTGGTGTGATTATCAGAACCCTCTCTTTTGCAAATAAGCTTGGGAAGGAAAGGAGACTGACACGACACTGAAACACTGGCCACAGGAAAGGCTGGGGCATAGCTAAACTCAGGTCTAACTCAGATTCATAGGCTCTCTTTGCATTGCCTCATTCTTTCAGATCAGCCTTTTCTACAAAACTAGAAAACAGAGCCACTTTACCACCAGAGAAGGACAAGGCTTTCTTAGTTCACATTAATTTCTGATTGACTGTATTTGGGTTATAGTCTCTCTTAGGCCCCATGTACTCTAAGGCCATAGGACTTCAGATACTGTGAGTAATAGTTCCTGGTAAAGCTAAAGACTTATCAAGGTAGTACCTTCTTGATAGGTCAGTATTTTATTTGCTTTCTGTCTTAGATAAGATTCATTTAGTACCAAGTTTTAGTATTTAAATTGATTTTTGGTTCAAAAGTGAATAATTACAAATAATTAAAGGTGTGTATTTTAAGATAACAGTATTATGATCAATGATAAATGGGAAATGTCCATTTCTTACTTTATTAAATAAATATTAAATTGGAGAGAACTAGTAAAAACTTACTTGCATTAGATGTACTTTTGTCTGAGGATGTGTATCTGATCTAAGCCATGCAGTCATCTGTTATTATTAACTCAATTCCGACTTTATTTGGATCTCATTAATGTCATTTATCTAATCAGGGTACATGCGCGATTGCATTGTTTTTAAAAATTTAATTGTCAAAATTTTATTCTTGAAGATTTTAGGGAAAAATATACCGGGTGTTAAAGCTGCAAGCATGAAAATGTTAAATCACAGTCTTTCTGCAATACATTGTGATCAAATTAGGATATATATGTTGAAAGTAATGCTTTGGTTGAAAACTTTTCAAGGGTTTAAATATTTTAAGATAATCTTGCATATATAAAGGAGGAAACTTTTTAGCAAATGAAAACTATTGATGACATTATTAGTTTGTATTACAAACATAACAACTTCAAGATTAATCCTGTGTTTGAATAGTTCAACTAACTGGACCTCTATTTTTCTCAAATTGAAAAGTGGCCGATTAACATGAATGCAGTACATTAGATGTCTGTAATATGGAAACCACTGGAAAGATGAAAAATTAATCACTCATAATATGTACATTCAAAGACAAGCACTATTAAGATTTTCAGTGGTGTGATTATCAGAACCCTCTCTTTTGCAAATAAGCTTGGGAAGGAAAGGAGACTGACACGACACTGAAACACTGGCCACAGGAAAGGCTGGGGCATAGCTAAACTCAGGTCTAACTCAGATTCATAGGCTCTCTTTGCATTGCCTCATTCTTTCAGATCAGCCTTTTCTACAAAACTAGAAAACAGAGCCACTTTACCACCAGAGAAGGACAAGGCTTTCTTAGTTCACATTAATTTCTGATTGACTGTATTTGGGTTATAGTCTCTCTTAGGCCCCATGTACTCTAAGGCCATAGGACTTCAGATACTGTGAGTAATAGTTCCTGGTAAAGCTAAAGACTTATCAAGGTAGTACCTTCTTGATAGGTCAGTATTTTATTTGCTTTCTGTCTTAGATAAGATTCATTTAGTACCAAGTTTTAGTATTTAAATTGATTTTTGGTTCAAAAGTGAATAATTACAAATAATTAAAGGTGTGTATTTTAAGATAACAGTATTATGATCAATGATAAATGGGAAATGTCCATTTCTTACTTTATTAAATAAATATTAAATTGGAGAGAACTAGTAAAAACTTACTTGCATTAGATGTACTTTTGTCTGAGGATGTGTATCTGATCTAAGCCATGCAGTCATCTGTTATTATTAACTCAATTCCGACTTTATTTGGATCTCATTAATGTCATTTATCTAATCAGGGTACATGCGTACTGATTGCATTTATTGTATTAGTTCTTAAAATAATAAATTAAGATCAGAAAGTAATTTGGCTTTTTTGGGATTCATGGTAGGTTTGTTTAGATAAGTGACATGTATTTCCTTCTATTCTTTGTGTTTAAATATGAATAACTATGATTTATCTAAATAATTTCCAGAGTCTCAGAGGTAACACTCATTAATATTTTTATTTGATTGTGGCTTCCTGATAACCGCATGTAAAAGCTGTAATCTTTTGCTCCATGTTTCAGGGAGCAATCAACATCAACGATCGCACTATACCTCAGCCACCTATTCTGCAGCTCTCAGTGGAGAAGCTGAGCAGGGACGGCGCTTTCCTCATGGACGCAGGCTCTGTGAGTGGTCTTGACGTCTCCCTGCATACTGCTGTCTTCATTCCTCTTAGTGTTGCTCTTACCAGATTATGTGCTGTTTAATCTAGATATATGGTTTTTTAAATTATTTATTTAGTTTTGGCTATTCTGGGTTTTCACTGTTGCCATAGGCTCTTCTCTAGTTGCATGGAGTGGGGCTAGTCTCTAGTTGAGGTGAGCAGGCTTCTTGTTGTGGTAACTTTTTGCATTGTGGAACTCAAAGGCTGTAGGACTCATGGGCTTCAGTAGTTGTGGCTCCAGGACTCTAGAGCACAGGCTCCATAGTTGTGGCTCATGGGCTTAGTTGCTTCACAGCATGTGGGATCTTCCCAGACCAGGGATCAAACTCATATCTCTTGCATTGGCAGGCGAACTCTTTACCAGTGAGCTATCAGTAGGGAAGCCCTATTTAGTCTGTATATTTTTGTATTAGTCACCTTCTGCCTCCATAGTTCCCTTTCGTGCCAAGCATACAATGTCTCATCATAGTATACAGTAGTTATCATTACTTTAGTTGGAGACTGTACAGTCTCAGTAAACTTAGTTACTGTTTTGATCTTTTGAAACACTGTCAGTGGTTAAGGTCAACGGTTTACTGTTAAGCTACATCTCAAAATAATTTTCTTCCTGTCTCCAGGTGCTAATGCTTTGGGTTGGAAAAAATTGTGGACAGAATTTTCTCAGCCAAGTTCTCGGAGTTGAAAACTATGCGTTAATTCCACAGACCATGGTAAGACCATGTAATTATAGTGACTGTGGTTTTTCATTTCAAATGTGGCAAAAACACAAACATCCTATTTTGAAATCATAGCTATATTTTCAAGACATCTTTAAGGTTATTTTGCATCTTTGACTTGTTTTTATATGTGCATACTATTTTAGTGAGAAAGTAATGAAGTTAGTTAATGGCCAAAAGAAGTTTGCTGTTAGTGTTAGGGCTCTTCTGTTTCTGTGTTTTTTTATTTTTTGCAAGGGGTTTCATTGTTCTTTTTCAGAATTCTTTTAACTGCTGCTTTGGAATAAGAGAACTAAGCTAACTTCCACACAAACCAATGCCTTGTGACCAATGTCGGTTGATCTTATATTGATTATTGGAGAATGTAATAATGGACTCTTTGGTGAAAAAAGCCTCATTTGTAAGATTAGAATGCTGTTGCTTATGAAGGAATATTTGAAACAACACATGAGAAAGCAAGTGTTAAATTGTGTAACATTTGGATAGTTGTGAATTTTAAAGTTAGAATTAATTATAACATGGTCTTATTTCAGGTCATACTTTTAAGTTTGAACTGTCAGTTTGTCACTAGCTTTGAAATATGTTTTATGTCAGCAGCTTGGTCATATTTATGCATTTAACTTCATCTGTAGAAGTCATTAGGAGAGCTATATGTTTAAAAGACGTAGGATTCTATCTAGGATAAGCACGTAACAACTGCCTGAATGGATCAGTTCATTCTAGATGTCATAATAAACAGATGATTAGAGGCAGAATATTCTTCTAGATCATGGTTTGACAGCCTATGCCTAAGGGGGCCTGCCTCTTGTTTTTGTAAGTAGAGTTTTATTGGAAGTTAGCCATGTCCATATAATCTGTGGCTACTTCAGTAGTGGCAGAGTCTAGAAGCTGTAATAGAGACCAAATGACCTTGAAGCCTAAAATATTTATTGGCTGTCCCTTTAAAAAGTTTGCCTACTCTTTACTAGGAAATTGTGGTATGCAGAATCTTAGGCTTCTCCCTAGACTTCCTAAATCAGTAGCAGTTTCAGCAAGATCCTCAGGTGACTCATACTCGATGAAGTGTGAAAAGTATTGTAGATGATAATTTAGACTAAATTGTATGTTGCTGGATTTGTTTAATAGACAGACCTTCCGGAACTTGAAACACCAGAATCTGCCAGAACAATAGCTTTCATCTCTTGGCTTAGAGAGCAGAGACCATTTTACCCAATACTTTATGTAATAAGGTAGGTTGAATTTGTCATTTGTCGATAGTGAAACAATTTGCTTGACTTTTTCTAAGGAAGCCTGTTTAGAGTCATAGATATATGTGACCTATTGTAAACTCTTCAGAAGGATATAGAAAAAAAATTTGTTTTTCAATACATACTATAAGTAAGTAGTAGTAAGTTATATTATATATAGTTATTAGCAAATGGATGTCAAAGCTTTGTGGCAAATCCACTGTTTATTTTATGTTTTGTCTAATGTATATAAATATTTGTCTTTTATTCCTAAGGGATGAGAGTCCAATGAAAGCAAACTTCCTCCAAAACATGGTAGAAGACAGGACAGAGTCTGCATTATCATATTATGAATTCCTCTTGCATATACAACAGCAAGTGAATAAATGAACAAATGAAGATACTTAGTAATTTCTAAGGAAAGTCACAATAACGCAGGACACCTGAGAGTGTGTAATACCTTCCTTTCCTATTAGGTTTGTGGACTACTAATGTGATGATTATATGTTCTCACTGTGATTTCAACAAACTATAGCAAATAAAGGAACACAACAGAGAATCAAACATGCAACTCTGAAATACTGTATTCTTCAAATCAAAATATATCTGCATATGATTGGATACCTTTTCTCTTTGCTGCCAATTATGTTTGACTTACGGATGGAAGTAAGACAGTATCGCAGAGGCAAAGTACATTTTGTAAAATAAAGATTTCTGTGTTCCAAATGTATATTTCTCATTTTTTTCTGAATTTTTGGCTGCTACATTTAAAACCTCACAAGACTAAATGTTGCGGGAAAGTTACAAATCCATTGATAATGATCTTTTAAAAATGAATAGATGTCTGAAGTAAATGATATGTTGGAGAACTAGTATCCATCCCCCAGGAGATTCTTTTTTTTAAGTAAGAAAAAGGATCATTGTGTTATAAAACTAGAATAAACCAACTCTAGTCTAGCCTGAGAAAAATATGAAGTGATACAATCAAGCTTTAAAATTTGTCAGTATTCTCTATACTTGAAGAACAAAGTCACTGATTTGAAGTGAAAACTCTAAGTGGATTTCTGATGTGACTGCAGAAGACTTGGTTGGACACACTATCTTATTCTGCAGTGAAACAAATCTGAGCTGTCTTCATAAATAAACTGGGACGGGCAGTGATAATAGGAGAGATGAGAAACTATGTTATTCTGATCCTTTAAGTTGGTTTTCTTTGGTACATTTCTGCTCTGTGATGTATAATATAAAAGCATTATATTGGTGAAATGAATATGAATGAGAGATTTCTTAAATGCTGTCTTAAATGCATTAGTAACATTTTCTAAGGAGTTTAATAATTAAATTGGAAGTTGCTTATAAGATTTATTCTTAGATATTAAAACTAAATGAAGCATGAATGCCACTTTTTGGTTTAGTGGATATTAAGATTACACAAATCTGATACGTGGAGGTTACAAAAGAAACTTGATTTCTGAAGATGCTCAAGATACTGCTATTTCAGAAATATTATAGTCTTGATTTTCAAATAAGATGAATAAATGAACAAATGAAGATACACATAAAAACTGATTAAAAGGTTTGTGGACTACTAATGTGATGATTATATGTTCTCACTGTGATTTCAACAAACTATAGCAAATAAAGGAACACAACAGAGAATCAAACATGCAACTCTGAAATACTGTATTCTTCAAATCAAAATATATCTGCATATGATTGGATACCTTTTCTCTTTGCTGCCAATTATGTTTGACTTACGGATGGAAGTAAGACAGTATCGCAGAGGCAAAGTACATTTTGTAAAATAAAGATTTCTGTGTTCCAAATGTATATTTCTCATTTTTTTCTGAATTTTTGGCTGCTACATTTAAAACCTCACAAGACTAAATGTTGGGGGAAAGTTACAAATCCATTGATAATGATCTTTTAAAAATGAATAGATGTCTGAAGTAAATGATATGTTGGAGAACTAGTATCCATCCCCAGGAGATTCTTTTTTAAGTAAGAAAAAGGATCATTGTGTTATAAAACTAGAATAAACCAACTCTAGTCTAGCCTGAGAAAAATATGAAGTGATACAATCAAGCTTTAAAATTTGTCAGTATTCTCTATACTTGAAGAACAAAGTCACTGATTTGAAGTGAAAACTCTAAGTGGATTTCTGATGTGACTGCAGAAGACTTGGTTGGACACACTATCTTATTCTGCAGTGAAACAAATCTGAGCTGTCTTCATAAATAAACTGGGACGGGCAGTGATAATAGGAGAGATGAGAAACTATGTTATTCTGATCCTTTAAGTTGGTTTTCTTTGGTACATTTCTGCTCTGTGATGTATAATATAAAAGCATTATATTGGTGAAATGAATATGAATGAGAGATTTCTTAAATGCTGTCTTAAATGCATTAGTAACATTTTCTAAGGAGTTTAATAATTAAATTGGAAGTTGCTTATAAGATTTATTCTTAGATATTAAAACTAAATGAAGCATGAATGCCACTTTTTGGTTTAGTGGATATTAAGATTACACAAATCTGATACGTGGAGGTTACAAAAGAAACTTGATTTCTGAAGATGCTCAAGATACTGCTTTTTGATTTGGCCAGAGAAATATTATAGTCAAAAATATTAAGTGAATTTTGTTTACAAATAAGTAAATTATATATCTGTATATTTAAAGTGGTGTGATAGAATATGTTTTAAAGAGTTTGGTCCAGTTTTCACAGATTCATCTTGTCTTGTATGAACTTCTTGAAGTAAAAGTTGTTCATGAGTAGTACTTGATGAAAAGATTTTAGTTTCTTTATTTTAATGGGTTAGAAAAATGTGTTTACAATCTTGATCTCATATGATCACCAATGAAATAGTAACTTTCAGGTTTACATCAGTATGAGCTGACTTTAACTGAATTGTTTTGGCATAGGGAAGAAACAGGTCCCACTAGAGTATATACTACTGCTTGCCAGCCAGATCAGAGTCATTGTGTTCGATAAAAATATTATCTCCCTTTAGCAGTGTTAAGGTTTATTTTCAGTATGCAGGTGGTACATAGAACTGGAAGTTTTCTTGAAAGCTGCTTCATTTATTAGGAAGCAATTTTCAAATTGTAGCTAATTAGAATACATTTCTATTTTCCCCTCTTCTAAAGAAACTGAGAGTCATTATTATGTACCGATGTTTCTTAAAATAACTAAAATTCTGTTCATAATGTGAATTTTAAATGTCATTGTTGTAGTTCTTTTTTAAATAGTAGTAATGAATCTTCCAGAGGGAAAAGTTTGTGCTCCTAGGGACAATAATCTTCCTTGTGCCTCACTTTCATCCCTAAGTGGGTATGACTCTTGTTATTACCACATGCTTTGTTAGTATATTTCACAATTTACTTTAAAAAATTATTTTAGATATTGCATAACATGTGCAATCCAGAATAATTTTATAATAGCCAGGTCGTAAAAAACAACTTTAGTAAGAATTCATATTTGTTCTCCCAGTAATGAGGGAATGAATGAATCTTTTGGAGAAATTGATATTAAGCATTATTTTTTGCAATATTGAATGTGTTTTTTAGTTTAGTTTTTTTTTAAGTAGGGCACTACCTGCTATCTCATCTTGAATTACTTTTTGATGTAAAGCAACTAATATTTACACTATGTTTTTAAATTATATATCTGTATATTAAAGTGGTGTGTTTAGAATATTATAGTCAAAAATATTAAGTGAATTTTGTTTACAAATAAGTAAATTATATATCTGTATATTTAAAGTGGTGTGATAGAATATGTTTTAAAGAGTTTGGTCCAGTTTTCACAGATTCATCTTGTCTTGTATGAACTTCTTGAAGTAAAAGTTGTTCATGAGTAGTACTTGATGAAAAGATTTTAGTTTCTTTATTTTAATGGGTTAGAAAAATGTGTTTACAATCTTGATCTCATATGATCACCAATGAAATAGTAACTTTCAGGTTTACATCAGTATGAGCTGACTTTAACTGAATTGTTTTGGCATAGGGAAGAAACAGGTCCCACTAGAGTATATACTACTGCTTGCCAGCCAGATCAGAGTCATTGTGTTCGATAAAAATATTATCTCCCTTTAGCAGTGTTAAGGTTTATTTTCAGTATGCAGGTGGTACATAGAACTGGAAGTTTTCTTGAAAGCTGCTTCATTTATTAGGAAGCAATTTTCAAATTGTAGCTAATTAGAATACATTTCTATTTTCCCCTCTTCTAAAGAAACTGAGAGTCATTATTATGTACCGATGTTTCTTAAAATAACTAAAATTCTGTTCATAATGTGAATTTTAAATGTCATTGTTGTAGTTCTTTTTTAAATAGTAGTAATGAATCTTCCAGAGGGAAAAGTTTGTGCTCCTAGGGACAATAATCTTCCTTGTGCCTCACTTTCATCCCTAAGTGGGTATGACTCTTGTTATTACCACATGCTTTGTTAGTATATTTCACAATTTACTTTAAAAAATTATTTTAGATATTGCATAACATGTGCAATCCAGAATAATTTTATAATAGCCAGGTCGTAAAAAACAACTTTAGTAAGAATTCATATTTGTTCTCCCAGTAATGAGGGAATGAATGAATCTTTTGGAGAAATTGATATTAAGCATTATTTTTTGCAATATTGAATGTGTTTTTTAGTTTAGTTTTTTTTTAAGTAGGGCACTACCTGCTATCTCATCTTGAATTACTTTTTGATGTAAAGCAACTAATATTTACACTATGCCATATTTTTTTTATTGTAGTTGTAAATTATGAAAGATCCTCGAATTTTCTACAGATCTACAACTACTAAAGTAATCGACAAGGGCAATCTTGGTATTTAAATCTGAGCATGACGGTTCTACCATAAAAAGTACTCTATTTTTCTAATTTCTAGGATTTTTAAAATAACATTTCTGTAAGTCTGGCACATTAATATTCACCTAACCTGTACCATTTATTTTAGTTTGCCTATATTTCATTGTTTTAATTTAATGTAATGTATTGAGTCTAATAGACTATTTTACAATAATTAGAATAAAAGATTTTTCTTCTAGTCAAAGATGCATAACAGCTATTATCTAGGGGACCACCAAATGTGATTTCAAGATTTCGTTAACTATTACAAATATAATCCTTATAGAGAAATTTTAATTTTGTAAAGTAGTGTATAATATTGTAACATTCTTGTTTTCAAATTCAAATATGTATTGATCGTCAATGTGCTGTGTTAAATCTTGCTTCTCTGAAACAAGATGTCTTCCTTTTTACAGTTTGTAATTTTCACTGTTTTTTTTCCTGTAAAAAAATGTCATTTGTAGCCCATGCAAATAATCGTTTGAACTGTGCTAACTTATCAATTTGGCTATTAAATAAAGTTAATTGAAAGAGCTTACGTACTGTGATTATATATTTAAATATAACTTGATAATCACTGAATAAAGCTATGTTGTATATCCAAATTAAGTCAATGAAAAACTATTGCTGAAGCAGAGTCTGGGAGGTCATAATCCTAATTCTAGATGCTCTCTCTTCAAGAACAGGTAGGTTTAAAATACTAGATTGAAAGGGTTTTTTTTTTTAACATTTTTTATTATTTATTTATTTTCATCCATCTTTATTCCCTTTTTTTTGGCCACTTCTATTGGTCTTTCATTTATTTCCATCTTTGTTCTTTGGCCTGTGTGGGCCTCCCATCGCAGTGGCCTCTCACATCTGGGCGCATGTGCTCCAGAGCTCCGGTTCGGTAGTTGGACACATCGGTCCAGCCGCTCCATGGCACATGGGGTCTTTCCAGGCCAGGGATCGAACTGGTGCCCCTTGCACTGCAAGACAGACTCTTTACCCACTGGACCACCAGGGAAGCCCCCGAGTTCCTTTTAGATGTATGTTTTACTAATTCCACTTGTGTGTCCAAATGAAGCTTAATCTCACCTATAGGATTTTCTATGTGTATAACTATTTTATTTCTTCCTATTTGATAATGTATTAAAACTGTTCTATAAAATTTAGAATTTAAATGTTTTTAGAATGTTTGTTCTTCATGTTATAATTTGGATTTCTAGGCTCATTTGATTGAGTTATTATTTAAATTTT
Source organism: Tragulus kanchil (assembly GCA_022376925.1). Classification (NCBI taxonomy): domain Eukaryota; kingdom Metazoa; phylum Chordata; class Mammalia; order Artiodactyla; family Tragulidae; genus Tragulus; species Tragulus kanchil. The sequence goes on along the minus strand of JAIOJX010000029.1, from coordinate 44,390,738 downwards.
AGCACATCTCTCTCTGTCCATGCTTTTCTCCCTGTCTATGGGTTTTCTAGTTGCATTTTCCAAAACCTGCGACTACTAGTGATGTTTTAGGACTCCTTTTCTGTAATGAGTTGAGGCTATCATGATTGTAGTCAGCAACGGTTGGAAGTCAGTAGCCTGCCTTCTGCCTTTTTACTTATTAAGCTGCAGTCCAATAGCAAATGATATTTTTAATATTTTTCAGGGAGGGCAGACCTCAAGTCTTGCCTGGAGAATCCCATGGACAGAAGAGCCTCGAGTGGCTACCGTCCATAGAGTCGCAAAGACTGGGACAGGACTGAGTGACTTAGCAACACACAACAGACCTCAAGCAGTGAGTTTGTCCTCTTCACTCCTTTGTCTCATGTGGTGCATTTTTGAGTTCCTCTTACACATGGAGTGTGCTGTCATTGCCTGCTTCTGAATCTGTAGCCCAACAGGCACCTGAGTAGCTCCACTGTGCTGTTTCAGACACTTGGATCTGCTGAAATGTTTCTCTTATTTTTGAGCAGCTATTTTTCCCCCTTTATGTTTTTAACTGTTACTGATTTCTGTGTGTAGTAGACAGGTGTCCAAGCATGTGCTTACTGCTTACATTTAACCCCAGAATCTGAATTCTACTTGTATTACTTATGACTCAATTTATTCTGCTTTGTAACTACAGTTAGTCAAAAAAAGTTAATATTGGGCTTCCCCTGGTGGTCCAGTGGATAAGGACACTGCCTTGCAGTGCAAGAGGCGCCGGTTGGATCCCTGGCCTGGGAAGACCCACGTGCCACGGAGCAGCTGGACCGATGTGTCCAATTACCGAGCCGGAGCTCTGGAGCGCATGCGCCCAGAGCCGGTGCTCTGCGATGACAGACGCCACCGCGATGGGAGGCCCACACGGGCCAAGGAACAAAGATGGATGAAAATAGATAAATGAAAGACCAACAGCAGTGGCCCGCCCGTCCCTCTCCCTCCCCAACCCACCCCCCTCCAAAAAAAAAAAAAAAAGTTAATATTACCCTATCTAAACAATGCTAGGATCAAATAAAATTACACATAAAATGCACTGAAAATGTCAAGTTTTGACATTTTCTCTAAAAGGAAATTTTGTGCAACTATTCATGTACATTTAATCCACTGCTCTCAGGCATGTCCCTGAGATTCAGCAATCTTCCAAACAAGGGGCAATGTTCAATTTCAGTGTATATACTTGAGTTCCTTATATTGTTGAGACCCCAAAAAGGTCACTGTTGTTTTTTTTGTTGTTGTTTTTTTAAAGATTTATTTATTTATTTATTTTTGGGCGGGGCTCGGGTTGGGGAGAGAGGGGAGCGGGCGGGCCACTTCTATTGGTCTTTCATTTCTCTATTTTCATCTGTCTTTGTTCTTTGGCTCCTGTGGGCCTCCCATCGCAGTAGCGTCTGTCGTCGCATGGGCGCATGCGCTCCAGAGTTCTGGCTCGGTGATTGGATACATCAGTCCAGCTGCTCCGCGGCACGTGGGATCTTCCCAGGCCAGGGATCGAACTGGAGCCCCTTGCACTGCAAGGCGGTGTCCTTATCCACTGGACCACCAGGGGAAGCCCTCACTGTTTATTTTTACACCTTTTTTTTTTTTTCAAAATTCTTTCCTGTCTGGGACAGGGTCAAATGACTAAACAGGTAAAAATGCATTTTGTTGCCTTCTACCTAGTCAGAGTTTCACGTGCTTCCTGACTTTGAGCAAGCTCATGTAGCACGTTTCTTTGTGGGGACACACTGGGCTACTTCACCCCTTGCAGCCTCAGATGTGAACTGGCCATAGAGTCCTCTCATCAAGGGTTGACAAGGGATTCAATTCCTTCATTCATTTGCTCATTCTCTTAGTCATTACTGCGCACCAGGGCTGCATTACAATTTCTGTGGGCTCCCTCCTCTATAAAAGCATACTTAAATTATATCATATGACTGTCAATAGGATAACAACTACAATCCAGGCTGGACTCGTCATTATATATGAATTTTCACTACATTTTCCTTCTCATTTAAAACAAATTCAAATTAAACAAACTTATTTAGAAAACAGACTCAGAAAAGAAACTTAGGGTTACCATAGGGGAAAATGCAGGGGAAGGATTCACACTTCCACATATAAAATTGTATTCAGTATCTTACAACAAACTATAATGGAAGAGTAACTTAAAAAAGAATATAATGACCCGCAGGCTACGGGGGTGGGGAGGTGAAAGGTCAGCCGGCCAGGGAGTCCAACCAGTGCCCCGCAAATGGCCTTTGGGAAGGAATGAGGCCTGCTCACAATCCCGTATGTTTATAAACATCTCCATTCTGGGGCCGGTGGCCGTGCAGGACAAAGGAGAACATCAAGGGAGTAACCAGGAATAACTGCTAGAACCACCAAACAGCAAGTAAATGCAAGTAAAGAGATAACCACCGTATTTCTAGTCTATTTGAAAAACGAGATCCATTCAACTCAAGGCTACAGGTTTCCTTTGAAGTACCTTCAGACCCACAGAAGATGGAGTCCAGTCATAATGAGACTGGAGACTGCCTGAACGAAGACCACAGGAAGCATTGATGGTCTTGGCATATTGATCCTGTCCTTGGGGAAGCCTCTGGCTACTGTATCTAAGGTTTCTGTGTGGACATAAATTCTCAACTCCTTTGGGTAAATACGAAGAAGCTCAACTGCTGAGTCATATGCTAGAACATGGAAGCAACCTAGATGCCCATTGACGAATGAATGGATACAAAATCTCTGGTACATATATACAATGGAATACTACACAGCTGTAAAGAGAAATGCAGAAGAATCAGCCCTAATGAGGTGGCTGGATCTAAAACATATCATAAAAAGTGAAGTCAGTCAGAAAGAGAAGGACAAATACAGTATATTAACACATATATATGGAATCTAGTAGGATGGTGATGATGGCACACACAGTGAAGTGACGGAAAGACAGACATGGACAGTGGACATATGGACATTGTGGGGAAGGAACAGTGGGTGGGAGGCGTAAAGGAAGTAGCATGAAGGCCTGTACTATCATCAGTGAAGAAAATAGCTAGAGTCATTGCTCTGTGAGAAAAGGGGATCCTTCAGGGGTGCTGTGTGATCGTTGGGAGGGGTGGGAAGGGCGAATATACATATGACTAATCTGAGAACATGCATATCTGTAAACAACAAAACTCTGTAAAAGTTAAAAGCAAAATAAAGGTTTAAAAAAAAAAAGAATATAGACAAGTATATATGTATTTGTTTGTGTGTTGTGTACCAAATAAGCCTACCTAGTTTCGTATTTTTCTTTGATGACAAAAGAAAGCAATTTTCTTGAGGTGTCCCAGAACTCTTTTGTTGTGCCAGGCTCAGTCTCTTCATTTTGCGTCCAACTCTTTGGGACCCTATGGACTGTCAGGCTCTGTCCATAGAATTTTTTCAGGCAAGTATACTGGAGTAGGTTGCTATTTCCTATTCCAGAGGATCTTCCCCACCCAGGGAGCAAACCTGCTTTCTCTTGTGCCTCCTGCATCGGCAGGCAGATTCTTTACCACCGCACCACCTGGGAAGCCTATATATACCAATCACATGTACATTTATATGGTAGCTCAGCGATAAAGAATCTGCGTGCATTGCAGCAGACACGGGTTCAGTCATTGGGTCGAAGGGCATGGCTACCCACTCCAGTATTCTTGCCTGGGGAATCTCATGGACACAAGGGCCTGGCAGGCTACAGTCCATGGGGTCGCAGTTGAGTCGGACAGGACTGAGTTAACACTTTAATATATGTGCATATATATATACACACACACACACACACAGATCACTTTGCTGTACACCTGAAATTAATCTTATAAATCAACTCTACTTCAATTCAAATTAAAACATTTTCTTGGGCCCCTATTGGGCGCTGTCAACATGGCCAAATGGATAAGGCAACCCTTTTGAGGGCTCACGTTATTCTAAGAGCTGCAACCCTAAAAAAACAGTGTGCTAATCTTCATGTAGCTTCTGTTTTATATAGTGCAGTAGAAAACACAGAAAGAAGTACATTCAGCTTGCGAGTTGCATGGACAGTGGACATATGGACATTGTGGGGAAGGAACAGTGGGTGGGAGGCGTAAAGGAAGTAGCATGAAGGCCTGTACTATCATCAGTGAAGAAAATAGCTAGAGTCATTGCTCTGTGAGAAAAGGGGATCCTTCAGGGGTGCTGTGTGATCGTTGGGAGGGGTGGGAAGGGCGAATATACATATGACTAATCTGAGAACATGCATATCTGTAAACAACAAAACTCTGTAAAAGTTAAAAGCAAAATAAAGGTTTAAAAAAAAAAAGAATATAGACAAGTATATATGTATTTGTTTGTGTGTTGTGTACCAAATAAGCCTACCTAGTTTCAGTATTTTTCTTTGATGACAAAAGAAAGCAATTTTCTTGAGGTGTCCCAGAACTCTTTTGTTGTGCCAGGCTCAGTCTCTTCATTTTGCGTCCAACTCTTTGGGACCCTATGGACTGTCAGGCTCTGTCCATAGAATTTTTTCAGGCAAGTATACTGGAGTAGGTTGCTATTTCCTATTCCAGAGGATCTTCCCCACCCAGGGAGCAAACCTGCTTTCTCTTGTGCCTCCTGCATCGGCAGGCAGATTCTTTACCACCGCACCACCTGGGAAGCCTATATATACCAATCACATGTACATTTATATGGTAGCTCAGCGATAAAGAATCTGCGTGCATTGCAGCAGACACGGGTTCAGTCATTGGGTCGAAGGGCATGGCTACCCACTCCAGTATTCTTGCCTGGGGAATCTCATGGACACAAGGGCCTGGCAGGCTACAGTCCATGGGGTCGCAGTTGAGTCGGACAGGACTGAGTTAACACTTTAATATATGTGCATATATATATACACACACACACACACACAGATCACTTTGCTGTACACCTGAAATTAATCTTATAAATCAACTCTACTTCAATTCAAATTAAAACATTTTCTTGGGCCCCTATTGGGCGCTGTCAACATGGCCAAATGGATAAGGCAACCCTTTTGAGGGCTCACGTTATTCTAAGAGCTGCAACCCTAAACAAAAACAGTGTGCTAATCTTCATGTAGCTTCTGTTTTATATAGTGCGAAGTAGAAAACACAGAAAGAAGTACATTCAGCTTGCGAGTTGGTTAGAAGTGTTAAGAAAAGGCAGATAAGGAGAATAGGGAGTATAGAGAAGGGGCGGCAACTTCGAGCGGAGAGGGAAAGCTTCACTGGGAAAGTCTTGAATCAAGACATAAGGAAAGCCTGGATGAAAACAGGTGCGCATTTGCTATAAGCACTACTTAACGTGAGAAATCAGCATCAAGAACAAATATCAGCTGCACCACTCCACAAAGCGTCGCTCTCGGAGTTACGTATTCCCCAAGGCCTATAAGCGAGGCGGAAGAAGGTCACCGGAAATCAGTGCCTGTCACTGCAATCTCCATTTTGTTTCCTGACTCCAGGTAGGAGGAGTCTACTCTCGGAAATACTTCCCATCGGTCAGACTAGATGCCAGGTGTCTTCACCTCTGAGTGAACGGCAGCGGGGACTGGAGGCGCCGGCAGGAGCGTCCAGGACCTCCCCAGGTAGGCGGGGCTAGAGCGGCCACCGACGCCCTCACTAAAGATGGCGGCACAAGGCTCTCGCTCGGTCCCGTCATGCGGCGCGCGTGCGTAGGCTGCGTAAGCGGCCTTCCGCGCTTGGGGGCGGGTGCACAGACGTAGGGGCACGCGCGCCCTGCGTCCCTGCGCGAAGTCCGCGCCGAGGGTATCACCCACGTCACCGTCACCACTCGTGAACTGTGGAGGGGACGATGGAGTCGGTCAGCGTCGCTGCCGACAGCGGAGACCGGCCAGGGGCCCCGGCCGGCTCAGGCCTGTCGGCTTCCCAGCGTCGGGCCGAGCTGCGGCGGAGAAAGCTACTCATGAATTCGGAACAGCGCATCAACCGAATCATGGGCTTTCACAGGCCCGGTAGCGGCGCGGGTGAGAGCCTCCGTTCCCCAGTCTCCTGCCCACACCTTCTGAGTCTTGGGGCTCGTTCTTTCCTTCCTCCGCCCCTTAACCTTTCTGGCCAGGACGTGCTCTCTGATCTCCCCGTTGCCCTTCGATGAAGTCCCCGTGTCTGGCTGCTGATCCCGAGGACGTTGTTTCTCTCCGTTTTCTGCCGCGCGCTGCGGGGCTCCCGATCCCGAGCCCCTCTGCCGGGGCGCCCTCTGCGCGATTTCCTGGAGGCGGCCCCAGCCCCGCTCGCCACCCTTTGGCCTCTCTTGAGAGACGCACATTTTATCCCCTGACGGCTCTGCTGTCGTGCCGGTCAGGAAGATTGCCTCCCTTTCTTTTCCTTCTGAATGCTTTCCCTTCCAGAGCCTTCCCTCGCGTCTACCTTCGTTTTGCTCTGTCGGCCCGCTTGAGCTTGTCTGTGAAGGGGGCCCTCGACCCTGTCATCTGCAGGCCTAATTAGGGGGGTAAAATCGGAGCGACCGTTCCTTGGAGACCCAGCAAGTGTGCTGTGCCCATCTGGGTCTTATCTCCTAGCGTGCTGAAATCGGTAGGAGTGATGCCAGGAAACGGCATTTAACACTGAAGAGACTGCCTCATTTCTCCCCTAGTGACATGTACAATGAGTTTCTTTAAAAAAAAAAAAAATGTTATGTGTATGTTTACTGAACACTCTCTAAATTTCCATTCATTGTTACTTTTAATATTTGGCCTTTAGTCAGTGACTGCGATTTCCTTAGATCCTTGGGACTTGTGCTCTGTGGGGCTTTAGGTATGTAACTCTGCGCTTTTAGTCAGTTCACAGATTTGCCACTGAAAACTGCCAAGAGTGTTAGGAGCCCTATTTCAAATTCTAGGACAATCGTTAGAAGACACATTTTCCCCTTTAATGATTAATAGCAGAATATTCTTTCCTAAAGCCTTTTATTCTTTAGCGTTGAAATTTTTATTTTACCTGGCCTTAAAGGGTTCCCCCCCCTCCCTTTGTTTTCTTTTAAACCCGAATAGCGTCCTAAATCTGCTGAAGTATCTTCTCATGGTTCTCAGATTACAGTAGAAGGAATACGCAAACCAGAGCCGGTAGGATGTGCCACACCCTAGGCTGACAGGACTCCGGATTCAGAAATACAGTATTAGAAATAGAGATTTTTTAAAATCTCCTTTCTTAACTGTTTTTCCCAACTTTCCTGATAATTTTATCTTCTACCCCCAAAGTTTGGGTCATATTCTCTGAAGGAATACTCTCTTTGTCATTTTGAGTGTGTAGAGGCAGGAATTTGTATCTTTATGAAAATCAGTATTAATTCAAAGGCTGCCAAGTTTAAGCTCTAGTAGCATCTTTTCAAATACTAATAAGAAAGATGTTTGCTAGTATGTAATGCTTAAGGTTTCTAAATTTCTTTTCTCAGAAGAAGAAAGTCAAACGAAATCAAAGCCAGGACCTTGATAAACTGAACTCCCTTACCATTCCTTCGGTTTCAAAGCGAGTAGTGCTGGGTGATTCTGTCAGTACAGGAACGACTGACCAGAGTGGAGCAGCCGAGGTAAAGGGGACTCAGCTGGGAGACAAATTGGACTCCTTCATTAACCCTCCAGAATGCGGTAATGATGTAAGCCTTGAGCTCCGGCAGCGGAACAGAGGGACCTGGCAGCCGACGCTGTCCAGAGGGGTTCTCGCCATGGCCTGGAACAGTACCTCTCCAGATTTGAAGAAGCAATGAAGCTAAGGAAACAGCTGATTAGTGAAAAACCCAGTCAAGAAGATGGAAATACAACAGAAGAATTTGACTCTTTTCGAATATTTAGATTGGTGGGATGTGCTCTTCTTGCCTTTGGAGTCAGAGCTTTTGTTTGCAAATATTTGGTAAGAAACAGTGGAAAATGCAGATTGGTAATAGTAATGAGTGCTTTTAATGCGTAAGATTTATGTCTGATACTAACTTAGTATCTGTGATCCATTTGACTGTTTGGAGATGTGTTATAAGCTGCTATTTGCCTTAGGTACAGAAAGCGTCCTTTTCTTGCTGAAGTTTTTTTTCTTTTTCAATTTTTGCGTTGAAATTTTTATTTTACCTGGCCTTAAAGGGTTCCCTCCCTTTGTTTTCTTTTAAACCCGAATAGCGTCCTAAATCTGCTGAAGTATCTTCTCATGGTTCTCAGATTACAGTAGAAGGAATACGCAAACCAGAGCCGGTAGGATGTGCCACACCCTAGGCTGACAGGACTCCGGATTCAGAAATACAGTATTAGAAATAGAGATTTTTTAAAATCTCCTTTCTTAACTGTTTTTCCCAACTTTCCTGATAATTTTATCTTCTACCCCCAAAGTTTGGGTCATATTCTCTGAAGGAATACTCTCTTTGTCATTTTGAGTGTGTAGAGGCAGGAATTTGTATCTTTATGAAAAATCAGTATTAATTCAAAGGCTGCCAAGTTTAAGCTCTAGTAGCATCTTTTCAAATACTAATAAGAAAGATGTTTGCTAGTATGTAATGCTTAAGGTTTCTAAATTTCTTTTCTCAGAAGAAGAAAGTCAAACGAAATCAAAGCCGCAGGACCTTGATAAACTGAACTCCCTTACCATTCCTTCGGTTTCAAAGCGAGTAGTGCTGGGTGATTCTGTCAGTACAGGAACGACTGACCAGAGTGGAGCAGCCGAGGTAAAGGGGACTCAGCTGGGAGACAAATTGGACTCCTTCATTAACCCTCCAGAATGCGGTAATGATGTAAGCCTTGAGCTCCGGCAGCGGAACAGAGGGGACCTGGCAGCCGACGCTGTCCAGAGGGGTTCTCGCCATGGCCTGGAACAGTACCTCTCCAGATTTGAAGAAGCAATGAAGCTAAGGAAACAGCTGATTAGTGAAAAACCCAGTCAAGAAGATGGAAATACAACAGAAGAATTTGACTCTTTTCGAATATTTAGATTGGTGGGATGTGCTCTTCTTGCCTTTGGAGTCAGAGCTTTTGTTTGCAAATATTTGGTAAGAAACAGTGGAAAATGCAGATTGGTAATAGTAATGAGTGCTTTTAATGCGTAAGATTTATGTCTGATACTAACTTAGTATCTGTGATCCATTTGACTGTTTGGAGATGTGTTATAAGCTGCTATTTGCCTTAGGTACAGAATGAGGTGTTCCAGTTAAAAATAGATCCGGATAATAATGCTAAGGTCTTTCTATATGCTAAGTGCTTTGCGTATATTAATTCGTTTAACCTCATCCTTATGAACCAGGTATTATTTGAATCTGTTCCGTAGATGAGAGTCAGGTGAAATCATTGGTACAGGGTCACATTACTAGGTGACAACTGGAATTAAACTCAGGCAGTTTCATTCCAGAACCAAGGAGTAAATTGCCTACATATCCTATATATCAATTACCACGTTCCAAATAACTTGAAACATGAAAATGCAATTCCTGTGGTCCTGAAAGTGATGTAATTTTTTCTTATGGTTCAGAGGCATTCAGCATTTTGTAGTGTTTTAGTAGTGTCATAATAGCTGTCCATTCTGTACTTATAAGCCAGTGCCTGTTCAGTGAAAGTTGGATTTGTTGGTCCGTTTGTTTTACAGTATGTGAAGAGAAGATGCAAAGTGTAACTTGTAGTTTAGTGCCTTGCTCTTTGAGGTATTTCCATTCAGTAGACATTTTTTTTTTAAAGATTTATTTATTTATTTATGGGGGTGGTGGGGAGGGAGGGGAGCAGGCGGGCCACTTCTATTGGTCTTTCATTTGTCTATTTTCATCCATCTTCATTCTTTGGCCCGTGTGGGCCTCCCATCGCAGTGGCCTCTGTTGTCGCAGAGCACCAGCTCTGGGCACATGCGCTCCAGAGCTCCGGCTCGGTAATTGGACACATCGGTCCAGCTGCTCCACGGCACATGGGATCTTCCCAGGCCAGGGATCACCTTGCACTGCAAGGCGGTGTCCTTACCCACTGAACCACCAGGGAAGGCCTCAGTAGACATTTTAAGAATACCTACCAAGTACCAGACACATAAGTAAATTTCCAGATAATTAAGTTAATGTTAAAGCAAAAGAGTTTTTAAAAGTCTTTTTATGCCAGTTTTTTCTTAAAGAGAATCTTTTGAACAGATTTTATTTTTTTTCCTAGTAGTAAATCGTTATCGTAGCTTTCAGCATTTAGTGGGATATATAGCTGCTTTTTTGCCCTCTTATCTAAAGGTCTCTGTACTTCTGTGCTTTTACAGTTGTATACTGTTTTTGTGCATCATTATGTGTGAGGTTTTTTTGGTTTTCTGGGCTTTTTTCTTACAGTCAGATTTTCAGTTGTTAATTGTTGCTCTATTTTAATTCTTCCACCTAGTAATACTTGCTCCTTTACTCCCTTCATGAAATTTTCATTTTAAAAATAAATGTAACTTAAAGTATTATTTTGCTCTTTTCTGTTTTATTGTGTGGGAAGCAAAATAACCAAGCTATTTTATCTACAATAAAAGCACCTCATCATTTTGAGGGCCAGAGATGAGTTCATTTCTTGCCCCAGAGAGTGAGTGAGGTATGAATGGCATCTGTTTTGAGCATTGAGCCTTTTAGATGTGCTTTCAAACTCTCTGCTTCTAGATGAGAGGGATGTTACTGTGTGATGCATTATGCATCAGTGGCCACTGAACACTTTAAATTACTTAAAAGGTAAAGTTTTAAAAGAGAACATTTTGGGGAATATTGAAAGAACATCCTCCCTCACAAAACATGACTTGAGATACATACTTTATGTTAAAGAAATCAAACCTCTTTATTTGTGTCACCCTTTGCAGAAACAAGACCACTTAAAACCATTAAAATTAAATCTTTATTACAATTGTTCTACTTGGAATTTCATAACTATTGTTAGTTTGATTTACTGTGACTTGAATGATTGTGCTGGAAATATTTAACTTTCTCTTCTATTTTTACAGTCCATATTTGCTCCGTTTCTTACTTTACAACTTGGGCACATGGCCAGAGCTCCGGCTCGGTAATTGGACACATCGGTCCAGCTGCTCCACGGCACATGGGATCTTCCCAGGCCAGGGATCACCTTGCACTGCAAGGCGGTGTCCTTACCCACTGAACCACCAGGGAAGGCCTCAGTAGACATTTTAAGAATACCTACCAAGTACCAGACACATAAGTAAATTTCCAATAATTAAGTTAATGTTAAAGCAAAGAGTTTTAAAAGTCTTTTTATGCCAGTTTTTCTTAAAGAGAATCTTTTGAACAGATTTTATTTTTTTCCTAGTAGTAAATCGTTATCGTAGCTTTCAGCATTTAGTGGGATATATAGCTGCTTTTTTGCCCTCTTATCTAAAGGTCTCTGTACTTCTGTGCTTTTACAGTTGTATACTGTTTTTGTGCATCATTATGTGTGAGGTTTTTTTGGTTTTCTGGGCTTTTTTCTTACAGTCAGATTTTCAGTTGTTAATTGTTGCTCTATTTTAATTCTTCCACCTAGTAATACTTGCTCCTTTACTCCCTTCATGAAATTTTCATTTTAAAAATAAATGTAACTTAAAGTATTATTTTGCTCTTTTCTGTTTTATTGTGTGGGAAGCAAAATAACCAAGCTATTTTATCTACAATAAAAGCACCTCATCATTTTGAGGGCCAGAGATGAGTTCATTTCTTGCCCCAGAGAGTGAGTGAGGTATGAATGGCATCTGTTTTGAGCATTGAGCCTTTTAGATGTGCTTTCAAACTCTCTGCTTCTAGATGAGAGGGATGTTACTGTGTGATGCATTATGCATCAGTGGCCACTGAACACTTTAAATTACTTAAAAGGTAAAGTTTTAAAAGAGAACATTTTGGGGAATATTGAAAGAACATCCTCCCTCACAAAACATGACTTGAGATACATACTTTATGTTAAAGAAATCAAACCTCTTTATTTGTGTCACCCTTTGCAGAAACAAGACCACTTAAAACCATTAAAATTAAATCTTTATTACAATTGTTCTACTTGGAATTTCATAACTATTGTTAGTTTGATTTACTGTGACTTGAATGATTGTGCTGGAAATATTTAACTTTCTCTTCTATTTTTACAGTCCATATTTGCTCCGTTTCTTACTTTACAACTTGCATACATGGGACTATACAAATATTTTCCCAAGGTAAATTAACTTTTTTTCTAAATTATGGTGATGTATTTAGATTGATTAACGACGACATGATTTTAAGAACTTTTAAAAAATTATTTATACTTACGGTCTGAGTCAGTGCTGTTCAAACTGTGATTGGTGGATCTTGAAACTATTTGTTTCTGTTTATAATAAGTTCAGTTTGAAAAGTCAGTGATGGGCTTCCCCTGGTGGTCCAGTGGGTAAGGACACCGCCTTGCAGTGCAAGGGGCGCTGGTTCGATCCTTGGCCTGGGAAGATCCCACGTGCCGCAGAGCGGCTACTAGACCTTTGTGTCCAATTACCGAGCCGGAGCTCTGGAGCGCATGCTCCCAGAGCCGGCGCTCTGCAACAATAGACGCCACCACAATGGGAGGCCCACAGGAGCCAAAGAACAAAGATGGATGAAAATAGAGAAATGAAAGACCAATAGAAGTGGCCTGCCCGCTCCCCTCCCTCCCCAACCCGACCCCCACCCAAAATAAATAAATAAATAAATAAATCTTTTAAAAAAAAAATGAAAAGTCAGTGATTAGAAACTTTTATAGCAATTTGACATTACCATAACTTTTACTGTATTTTACAAAAATGTTAGTCCCGATGGATTGGGAGAAAAGCCTCATTACAGAGTTTGTCTGAGGAAGTGTTTAGCTTTATTACTTAGTAAATTTAGTAGTACATTTTGTTTTTAATAGTGGAAGTTAATTTTAAAATGACTTCAGTTGTCTTCAGTTACTGTGCTCCTTAATGAACACTTGACAACAGTACATGTTATCTTTAATGCCAAGGGTCTGATACTTGCAAAAAACACTTGGTCATACTTACAGAACAGAATTATGAGGCCATTCAGTGTTTACCTGGTCTGCTTGATTACAGTTATACTATACAGTGTTATTAGACTTGGCTTGCCAGTGTAGAAGATAAGCTTATTTGCATAATTGAGGTTTGTGTGAGATTTTTGCTAAAAAGTGGCTACTTGACTGCTTAGTCATTTGGTGCACTGATAGACCTCATATGTGTGTTTAATAGATTTGAAACCTATTTTTTGAGGGGTCTTATAGTCATATACACAAAGTAAGAGTAAATAAAGACAAGTTTATTTTCTAAATTATGGTGATGTATTTAGATTGATTAACGGCATGATTTTAAGAACTTTTAAAAATTATTTATACTTACGGTCTGAGTCAGTGCTGTTCAAACTGTGATTGGTGGATCTTGAAACTATTTGTTTCTGTTTATAATAAGTTCAGTTTGAAAAGTCAGTGATGGGCTTCCCCTGGTGGTCCAGTGGGTAAGGACACCGCCTTGCAGTGCAAGGGGCGCTGGTTCGATCCTTGGCCTGGGAAGATCCCACGTGCCGCAGAGCGGCTACTAGACCTTTGTGTCCAATTACCGAGCCGGAGCTCTGGAGCGCATGCTCCCAGAGCCGGCGCTCTGCAACAATAGACGCCACCACAATGGGAGGCCCACAGGAGCCAAAGAACAAAGATGGATGAAAATAGAGAAATGAAAGACCAATAGAAGTGGCCTGCCCGCTCCCCTCCCTCCCCAACCCGACCCCCACCCAAAATAAATAAATAAATAAATAAATCTTTTAAAAAAAAAATGAAAAGTCAGTGATTAGAAACTTTTATAGCAATTTGACATTACCATAACTTTTACTGTATTTTACAAAAATGTTAGTCCCGATGGATTGGGAGAAAAGCCTCATTACAGAGTTTGTCTGAGGAAGTGTTTAGCTTTATTACTTAGTAAATTTAGTAGTACATTTTGTTTTTAATAGTGGAAGTTAATTTTAAAATGACTTCAGTTGTCTTCAGTTACTGTGCTCCTTAATGAACACTTGACAACAGTACATGTTATCTTTAATGCCAAGGGTCTGATACTTGCAAAAAACACTTGGTCATACTTACAGAACAGAATTATGAGGCCATTCAGTGTTTACCTGGTCTGCTTGATTACAGTTATACTATACAGTGTTATTAGACTTGGCTTGCCAGTGTAGAAGATAAGCTTATTTGCATAATTGAGGTTTGTGTGAGATTTTTGCTAAAAAGTGGCTACTTGACTGCTTAGTCATTTGGTGCACTGATAGACCTCATATGTGTGTTTAATAGATTTGAAACCTATTTTTTGAGGGGTCTTATAGTCATATACACAAAGTAAGAGTAAATAAAGACAAGTTTATTTTCTAATTAAATTAATTTAAAAAAATTTTGGCCTCTTTTATTGTTATTTATTTATTTATTTTCATTCATCTTTTTAAAATATTTATTTATTTACTTGGTTGCATTGGGTCCTAGTTGCAGCATGTAGGATTTTTTAGTTGCACGGATCTAGTTCCCTGACCAGGGATCCAACTCACGCCTCCTGCACTGGGAACATGGATCTTAGCCACTGGACCACCAGGGAAGTCCCTATTTTCATCCATCTTTATTCTCCGGCCTGTGCGGGCCTGCCATTGAAGTGGCCTCTCGTTGCAGAGCACTGGCTCTGTGTGCATGCGCTCCAGAGCGCTGGCTCGTATTTGGTTGGACACACTGGTCCAGCGCTCAAACAGCACCCCTTGCACTGCAAAGTAGACTCTACCCACTGGACCACCAGGGAAGCCCTAGAACATTTTTATGATATAAATATATATGTATATATTTACTGACGCTCTCCAAGAATGTAATTTTAAGTAAAACATTTGTTTAGAAATTTACCCTTAAAACAACGATTTTACTTACGCAGTAGCACAAGTTTGGAAGCAATCTCCATGTCTAGAAATAAGTGACTAGTTGAAGAAAATTACAGCCTTTCCATTCAGATGAGATCAGGCATATTCAGGATTGTGTGGCCATCGATGGCTTGTCCATTTAGAATGATAATGCTCTATGTGTACTGATAATGGTTAGCTTGTCAAGAAATATTAAGATAAAAATAAAAATACAGAATGGCATCTATAGGAGACTTTTTTTGTGTGAAAAGGAGGAAAATTATATGTATTTTATTTTGCTTGTATATGTGTAAAGAAGCTAGAAGAATGGAACAATATTACCTGAAATTATTATTGTTACTTTTAATGTAATTTATTTATTTATTTTTGGCTATTCTGGGTTTTCACCACTGCCACATTCTCTTCTCTAATGGCAGGGAGTGGGGTCTCTAGTTGAGGTGAGCAGGGTTCTTGCTAAAAGTGGCTACTTGACTGCTTAGTCATTTGGTGCACTGATAGACCTCATATGTGTGTTTAATAGATTTGAAACCTATTTTTTGAGGGGTCTTATAGTCATATACACAAAGTAAGAGTAAATAAAGACAAGTTTATTTTCTAATTAAATTAATTTAAAAAAATTTTGGCCTCTTTTATTGTTATTTATTTATTTATTTTCATTCATCTTTTTAAAATATTTATTTATTTACTTGGTTGCATTGGGTCCTAGTTGCAGCATGTAGGATTTTTTAGTTGCACGGATCTAGTTCCCTGACCAGGGATCCAACTCACGCCTCCTGCACTGGGAACATGGATCTTAGCCACTGGACCACCAGGGAAGTCCCTATTTTCATCCATCTTTATTCTCCGGCCTGTGCGGGCCTGCCATTGAAGTGGCCTCTCGTTGCAGAGCACTGGCTCTGTGTGCATGCGCTCCAGAGCGCTGGCTCGTATTTGGTTGGACACACTGGTCCAGCGCTCAAACAGCACCCCTTGCACTGCAAAGTAGACTCTACCCACTGGACCACCAGGGAAGCCCTAGAACATTTTTATGATATAAATATATATGTATATATTTACTGACGCTCTCCAAGAATGTAATTTTAAGTAAAACATTTGTTTAGAAATTTACCCTTAAAACAACGATTTTACTTACGCAGTAGCACAAGTTTGGAAGCAATCTCCATGTCTAGAAATAAGTGACTAGTTGAAGAAAATTACAGCCTTTCCATTCAGATGAGATCAGGCATATTCAGGATTGTGTGGCCATCGATGGCTTGTCCATTTAGAATGATAATGCTCTATGTGTACTGATAATGGTTAGCTTGTCAAGAAATATTAAGATAAAAATAAAAATACAGAATGGCATCTATAGGAGACTTTTTTTGTGTGAAAAGGAGGAAAATTATATGTATTTTATTTTGCTTGTATATGTGTAAAGAAGCTAGAAGAATGGAACAATATTACCTGAAATTATTATTGTTACTTTTAATGTAATTTATTTATTTATTTTTGGCTATTCTGGGTTTTCACCACTGCCACATTCTCTTCTCTAATGGCAGGGAGTGGGGGCTGCTCTAGTTGAGGTGAGCAGGGTTCTTGCTGCAGTGACTTCTCTTGTTGGAACCAGGCTCTGGGGCACACGGGCTTCAGTAGTTGTGGCACATGGGCTCCATAGTTGCAGCTCTGAGGCTCTAGAGCACAGGCTCCATAGTTGTGGCTCACGGGCTTAGTTGCCCCGCAGCATGTGGGATCTTCCCGGATCAGGGATTGAACACGTGTCTCCTGCATTGAGAGTTGAACTCTTTACCACTGAGCTTCCAGGGAAGCTTCTACATGAAATTATTCACAGTGGTTGTTTATGATAGAGTGTGTATTGGTTATAAGGTAAATGGAGAAAGGGGAGATTACTATCCATTTTTCAATACATCTTTATTTTCTTGATCCATTTTAAAGTGTGTTGTAGATGAAGGCACCAGTATGTTTTATCCCTACACATTTCAGCTTACATATCAACTAAAATTCAGTGTTTCTTTATGGTTCTTTTTCTTTATTTTGAGGTAAAATTTTCATAGAGTGAAATGCACAAGTATTTATTATACCTTAAATGAGTTTTGACAGCCTGTGAAACCCAAATCCTTTCAAGATTTAGAACATTACTGTCAGGAAGTTCCATCATGCCCTTTTCCAGGCAGTCCCACCCCTTTCACCATGAAGGTCTGGTTTTCATTTTCCCACCATTTTGGCTGTTTTTGCATTGTAAAAAAAATTTTGGCCATTTTTTGTTTGGTTTTATTTTTCTCATCCATCTTCATTCCTTGGCCTTTGTGGGCCTCCCATTGCAGTGGCCTCTCCTGTCACAGAGCACCAGCTCTGGGTGCATGCGCTCCAGAGCGCGCTGGCTCGTAATTCAATACACCGGTCCAGCCACTCCATGGTACATGGGATCCTCCCGGGCCAGGGATGGAACCGGTGCCCTTGCACTGCAAGGCAGAATCTTTACCCACTGGACCACCAGGAAAGCCCTGATTCTGTATTTATTTTTGAGATTGATCCATATTGTTGAGTACCTCAGTAGATTCATTCTGTCTCTATTTTTTGTTTTTTTGTCTGGGTAGTATTCCACTGAGTGAGAATATCCGTTTTTTTAATCTTTTTTCCAATATGAACATCTTGATTGTTCCAATTTTTAGTTAATATAACTAAAGTGACTATGAACTTTCTCAAGTGAGTTTTTTGTGGATATAAGTTTTGATTTTCACATAACTATAGCTTTTTATATTTAAAAAAGCTTGAACCGTGTGATTGGATTTGGTGATATCAGATCAATAAATTAAATGAAAATTCACCCTTAAATCTTTTTAAATAATAAGACTAGAAAATTATACTGGGAAATGTGTAACGAATTAATGTTCATATCTTATTGCATAGGGCTTCCCTGATGACTCAAATGGTAAAGAATCTGCCTGCAATACAGGGAACACAGAATCCGCGTGTTGAATCCTTTGTTCAAAAAGATCCCCTGGAGTAGGAAATGGCAACCCACTCCAGTATTTTTGCCAGGAGAATACCATGGACAGAGAGAGGAGTCTGATGGGCTGCCGTCCATGGAGTTGCAAAGAGTTGGATGTGCCAGAGTGCGCATACACACATCCTATTACATATGTACTCAAAGATGAATTCCTTTGCATGGCAATTAGGGCTGACACTACAGAATATTCTTTTGATTCTGTTACAGATTATTCACTGTCCTCCAGTACTTTTTGACTTTTGTTGTCATAAGATTTAACCTTACAAAAAGATTTATCTGCTCACTTCTGTTCATCTAAATCTTCCTCATTCTCAAAGGCCTGTCTGGGAATACTTTTTCTGCTTTTGTCTTTAGCTTTTGTATGTATCTTTTTTTTTTTTTTTTTTAGCTTTTGTGTATATCTTAAAGTATTATTTATATCTTGCCTCCAAGACAATTTTTTTTTTTTTTAACTTTTGATAGCAAGAATGGTGTCTTTTCTCTTTTGCCGAGCAGTTTACTCCTTTACATGTTACATACTCAGTAAATGTTTATTAATATATTATTGATTGATGTTTTGAAACTTCATTAATAGTTTTGAAATCAGGCAAAAATAGCAGCACTGATGTTTTCATAGAGCTTAAATAGTCTTCTGAAAGCTGTAACATTTATTTCTTTATGCAGGGTGAAAAGAAGATAAAGACAACAGTACTAACAGCTGCGCTTCTGTTATCTGGAATTCCTGCTGAAGTGATAAATCGATCAATGGATACTTACAGCAAAATGGGTAAGTTTTCACGGATCTCTGTGTCTACTTTTTACTTTTATCTTTTGTCATGAACTGCTTGATTATTGGGGCTCTGAGTTACCATGAAGCCTGCAGAACTCAAAAAAAGTTTTGATTTTCACATAACTATAGCTTTTATATTTAAAAAGCTTGAACCTGTGATTGGATTTGGTGATATCAGATCAATAAATTAAATGAAAATTCACCCTTAAATCTTTTTAAATAATAAGACTAGAAAATTATACTGGGAAATGTGTAACGAATTAATGTTCATATCTTATTGCATAGGGCTTCCCTGATGACTCAAATGGTAAAGAATCTGCCTGCAATACAGGGAACACAGAATCCGCGTGTTGAATCCTTTGTTCAAAAAGATCCCCTGGAGTAGGAAATGGCAACCCACTCCAGTATTTTTGCCAGGAGAATACCATGGACAGAGAGAGGAGTCTGATGGGCTGCCGTCCATGGAGTTGCAAAGAGTTGGATGTGCCAGAGTGCGCACATACACACATCCTATTACATATGTACTCAAAGATGAATTCCTTTGCATGGCAATTAGGGCTGACACTACAGAATATTCTTTTGATTCTGTTACAGATTATTCACTGTCCTCCAGTACTTTTTGACTTTTGTTGTCATAAGATTTAACCTTACAAAAAGATTTATCTGCTCACTTCTGTTCATCTAAATCTTCCTCATTCTCAAAGGCCTGTCTGGGAATACTTTTTCTGCTTTTGTCTTTAGCTTTTGTATGTATCTTTTTTTTTTTTTTTTTTAGCTTTTGTGTATATCTTAAAGTATTATTTATATCTTGCCTCCAAGACAAATTTTTTTTTTTTTAACTTTTGATAGCAAGAATGGTGTCTTTTCTCTTTTGCCGAGCAGTTTACTCCTTTACATGTTACATACTCAGTAAATGTTTATTAATATATTATTGATTGATGTTTTGAAACTTCATTAATAGTTTTGAAATCAGGCAAAAATAGCAGCACTGATGTTTTCATAGAGCTTAAATAGTCTTCTGAAAGCTGTAACATTTATTTCTTTATGCAGGGTGAAAAGAAGATAAAGACAACAGTACTAACAGCTGCGCTTCTGTTATCTGGAATTCCTGCTGAAGTGATAAATCGATCAATGGATACTTACAGCAAAATGGGCGAAGTTTTCACGGATCTCTGTGTCTACTTTTTTACTTTTATCTTTTGTCATGAACTGCTTGATTATTGGGGCTCTGAGTTACCATGAAGCCTGCAGAACTCAGAAAGAAAAGCTTACAAAAGAAACCAGTTTCTATATTGCAGTGTCTCTAAAGGAAGAATACTTGTTTACACCGTCGTGTAATTCTTTTTTTTTATAGGTTTGTAAAACCACTTGATTAGGAATGGAATAGCAGGTTCCCTGACTGGAAAGATTGCATTTGTATTAATACTGATGCGATGATTATTGTCAGTAATTGATTTTTCTTGTTTGATTAGAATTCCTAGTCTACATTTTTCCCTAATTTCTCTTGATTTGTGACTCCTCTTTTGGGAGCTGAGCATGAGCTTTAGGAGAGCAGATGAACGTGGTCTCAGCCAGTCCCAAGGACTGCATCTTTTATTTGTATTCTGCCCTCAGAAATGGAGCCATCTTAAAAATAAAAGGAAAGAAATCGAATTGTCTAATGTTAAGTCTGCACATTTTAACTTATAAGGTAACCAGTTTTAACTTTTCTTGCTGAGTCAGTGTTTTAATTTTTATTCTAGCACAAATATTTAATGGAGGAAATGATTAAGATTCATACATGTGAAATTAAAAGATGTTTATGAAATCTTTGTTATTTAATTTATGAACATCTTTATTACCAAACTCAAAATTGGAAAGTTTTACTTTCGTGTTTTCGATTTTCAGACATAACATTTTTTAAGCAGAATAGAATAGACATAAAATTGGGTATGATTAGATAGAAGATTGGGCTTTGAATAATTGAGGAATGGAACCCAGTAGCATAACTAATGCAACAGTGCCATATTTGGAAGGTCTATCTTTAAAGCCTAAGTGTTATATCACTTGGTATTACATTTCCCTAGTTTTTTTGTATGGTCTGTTTGATTAATTCTTATGATATTAAAAACAAAACATGCCTTTTTTTTTTTTTTGTTACTCACAGAGTCTTTTTATTTTGAACCACAATGATGGTGAGTAAGTATAGCACTTGAAGTCTATTCCTCTGACTTAGAGTAAAATTACAGGCTCACATTCTTTCCTAACTCCATATAGATCTAATATCTAGAGGATTAAATAGCATTCTTGAATTTGTCACTCTCCCCAGTCCCTGGGAAGATGGCGTTTTTGATCGCACATTGTATTTCTTCCATTTTGTCACTTTACATTGCCAAGTTTTAGTGTTTGTAGATCATTTTCAAATTTTGTTCAAAGAGAAGACGTGAGTTTGCTTAAGTGTGTTGAATTGTGTCCGATGGAGATGGAAGTTTATTACTGTTTGGAATAATTAAGAAGAATCTTTTTATTTAAACATTTCAGGGATTTGAAATGTTAAAAAGAGTTAAAAACTAGGTTGACTAGAAGGGTTGTTGAGAGGTGACATGACCAGTAGCTTTTTAGTCTTACTAGTCAGAATCAAATCTATCTTGGAAGCCTGGGAAGTTTGCTAAATAAGTGATGTACTGGAGACAGAGTGGGCTGTAGTTACTTCTTTCACCTCTGCTAATAGGTAAACATCACTTCTTCAAGGACACAGAAATGCTGTGAACGTCTGATGTGTGCGTTGTGGTGTAAAAGCCAGTCAGGATTGTCATGTGAATATTCTCTTGAAAGGGAGTTGGGAATGAAGTATCTGGGAAAGAGCTCTGGTCTAGATATCGAATACCTGAGTTCTGGTTTCAGTTTAGATTCCAAAAAGATTAGTGATCTGGGATTGAATTTGTTTCCCACGTCTCAGTGTCCTCACTTAAAATTAAGAAATTTGAGTAAGTAACTTGGAAAATCTGTTCCAGCTATAACGTTAATTTCTGCATGGCCTCATCTGGTTCCTTGGCTTCAAATACCAACTACAAAAGACCTTGATTTTAGGGGTTTGACTTACTATTTTTTGACTTTATGAGGGTATGAAAGTGACACATTTGTGAGTAACTGGACTTCAGATTTTGAATTTAGATGTCTTCCTGGGCTAGCCATGTGCAGTATAAGACTCAGAGGGTGCTCGGCAGAGAGCCGCAGCTCCCAGCCAGCCACTCCACGATGAGCCACTTAGAACACTTGTATATCCGCAAGCTGTTATGCTTTTGTCTTTCAGTACAGTATTCAATAAATTACATGAGATAGGGCTTCCCCTGGTGGTCCAGTGGGTAAGGACACCGCCTTGCAGTGCAAGGGGCGCCCTGGCCTGGGAAGATCCCATGTGCCGCGGAGCGGCTGGACCGATGTGTCCAATTGCCGAGCCGGAGTTCTGGAGCGCATGCGCTCAGAGCCGGCGCTCTGCGTTGA
Organism: Tragulus kanchil; assembly: GCA_022376925.1. Classification (NCBI taxonomy): domain Eukaryota; kingdom Metazoa; phylum Chordata; class Mammalia; order Artiodactyla; family Tragulidae; genus Tragulus; species Tragulus kanchil. The sequence continues at coordinate 44,368,611 of JAIOJX010000029.1, read as the reverse complement.
CAGACGCCACCCAGACGCCACCGCGATGGGATGCCCACAGGAGCCAAAGAACAAAGACGAATGAACATAGAGAAATGAAAGACCCAATAGAAGTGGCCAGCCTGCTCCCCTCCCTCCCCAACCCGACCCCCGCCCAATAAATAAATAAATATTAAAAAAAAGATGACAGGAGATAGTCAGCACTTAATTATACAGTTGGCTTTGTGTTAGGTGATTTGCCCAACTGTAGGCTAATGCGTGAGTTGTGAGCACATTTAAGGTAGGCTAGGCTAAGATCAGGGGTAGGTTAGGTATATTAAGTATATTTAACAGAATTTTAAACTTACCTTTTTGAGATCAGGGTAGGTTAGGTATATGCGTTGTGGTGTAAAAGCCAGTCAGGATTGTCATGTGAATATTCTCTTGAAAGGGAGTTGGGAATGAAGTATCTGGGAAAGAGCTCTGGTCTAGATATCGAATACCTGAGTTCTGGTTTCAGTTTAGATTCCAAAAAGATTAGTGATCTGGGATTGAATTTGTTTCCCACGTCTCAGTGTCCTCACTTAAAATTAAGAAATTTGAGTAAGTAACTTGGAAAATCTGTTCCAGCTATAACGTTAATTTCTGCATGGCCTCATCTGGTTCCTTGGCTTCAAATACCAACTACAAAAGACCTTGATTTTAGGGGTTTGACTTACTATTTTTAGACTTTATGAGGGTATGAAAGTGACACATTTGTGAGTAACTGGACTTCAGATTTTGAATTTAGATGTCTTCCTGGGCTAGCCATGTGCAGTATAAGACTCAGAGGGTGCTCGGCAGAGAGCCGCAGCTCCCAGCCAGCCACTCCACGATGAGCCACTTAGAACACTTGTATATCCGCAAGCTGTTATGCTTTTGTCTTTCAGTACAGTATTCAATAAATTACATGAGATAGGGCTTCCCCTGGTGGTCCAGTGGGTAAGGACACCGCCTTGCAGTGCAAGGGGCGCCCTGGCCTGGGAAGATCCCATGTGCCGCGGAGCGGCTGGACCGATGTGTCCAATTGCCGAGCCGGAGTTCTGGAGCGCATGCGCTCAGAGCCGGCGCTCTGCGTTGACAGACGCCACCCAGACGCCACCGCGATGGGATGCCCACAGGAGCCAAAGAACAAAGACGAATGAACATAGAGAAATGAAAGACCCAATAGAAGTGGCCAGCCTGCTCCCCTCCCTCCCCAACCCGACCCCCGCCCAATAAATAAATAAATATTAAAAAAAAAATTACATGAGATAGTCAGCACTTAATTATACAGTTGGCTTTGTGTTAGGTGATTTGCCCAACTGTAGGCTAATGCGTGAGTTGTGAGCACATTTAAGGTAGGCTAGGCTAAGATCAGGGGTAGGTTAGGTATATTAAGTATATTTAACAGAATTTTAAACTTACCATGGGTTTATTGGGATGTAACCCCACCCTAAGTCCAGCAAGGTCTGTATCACACATTCTGTAAAGCATTTATGATCTTTACCTCTCTAATCTCTTTCTCCTTTGAACTCCAGACTCACGCATTTCCTTTTAAGCCATTATCTTCTGGATACCTAGTATTTTCTCTCCTTTTCCCACCACATCTGCTGCGTCCAGGCCTCTTTCATCTCCACAAATTCACCACAATCCACAGTAGCTCTGTTAAAAACTTGGGAGTCATCTTTATTCGTCCCTTTCTCTTGCATTTCACATCCTTTTTATCAATTAGTGTTGGAAAGCTGCCTGGGGGAATACATCGAGAACCTGACCACTTTTCACTGTCTCCACTGTTTATGTCTCTAGTGGTTTCCTATTTCTTTTAGACGGAAACCCACACACACCTTACCTTCAGCCCACATACGAGCAATTTACAATGGCTCTGATTCCTGATCCTCACTGGTATCCTTTCTGTCACATTCTGGCTCAGGCCCTCTTTACCCTTGCTATGGACTGTACTGGTACCACAGATGGGCAATACATCACAGAGGAAGGGCTGAAGCCTGTCTTGGAGTCTTTTAACTCCTTGGTTTCGTTTTATAAAGATTCAAATTTATTGAGGTAAGAGTTACATACAGTAAAACATCAATTTAAAGCACACAGTTCAGGGAATTTCCTGGCAGTCCTGTGGTTAGAACTTCACGCTTCCACTGCAGGGAATCTGGGTTGATAACAGGTTGGAAACTAAAACATCCCATAGGCTGTAGCATAGCCAAAAATAAAAAAAATACAGTTGAATGAACTTTCACATCCATCCATACAATGACTACCACAGTGACAATATGGACTTTTCTATCACCCGTATTAGAAGATAAAATAGTACAGAGGCATGGAAACTAAAAGAGCCTGTCTACAGCTCCTTCACAGATTTCTGCTAAAACAACCCTACCTTTCACCATGCGTCCCCATAGGCAAGTCATTCTCTGCCTTCACTGGATTGTGCTTCAGATACCTGGGAAGCTTAAAAATGCCCAATGCATAGGAAGCACTCTAGGCCAATCAAATCAGAACATCAGAATGGAACACACGCATCCGTATACATATATTTAAGCTCCCAAGTGCGGACAAAGTTAAGCACCATGATTTTTTTTTTTTTTTGGCTGCTCCTCGTGCAATGTGGTACCTCAGTTACCTGACCAGGGATCCCAGCCGGAACCCTTGTATTGGAAGCACTGGAGTCTTAACCACTAGACTGCCATTATAACCTTGTGTACACATTTTGTTCTTCCTCCTCTTCACCGAATTAACTCCTATTCAGTCTTCAAACCTTACTTCAAACATCACTTCCCCAGGGAACTCTTCCTCAGAGAACCCGGCTCCTATGGTAGAATCTCTATCTTGCAATACTGCTGCTTGTGTTTTTATTAATGTCTATGTCTGCCTCTACACTGAAAGCTCATTGGCATCTAGAACATGCCTGACACATAACCATATGTATAGATCAACGTGTGAAGGAATGAGAGTGAATTGAAATGTTTGTAGCATCACTTAGCTCACGATAAGGCAGATGGCAGTATACATCCTGGGACAGCTCGAGGTGTGTATGGCGCTTCAGTGCTGCCAATAGAAAGGACCCTCCTGGGCTCTCACAAGACTGAGGCGTGACCCTCTACCGCACCCTGGTGGGCGGGCCCCTGGGGCTGTGCAAGGTAAAGTCGCCCTGTTCGTGGAGCCGGTGCTGTGTGGCCTCCAGCGTAGAGGGGGCGCTGTGGAACGACAGCCGCTTCCGGCCCGGGTTTCTCTTCCTCCGCTGCTGGCGCCAGCACGTCCTGTTTTCGTTGGCCGCGGTCGTACGGCCGCTGCCACTGTGGCTGCGGCCGTCTCTTAGTGGTGCTCATTGCCCGGCGTGCCGAGGGCGGTGCGGCCTCCTAGTTTGTTCCGGTTCTCCCGCGCGTGGTCCCGAAGGGCGCCGGTTTCCCGCAGCAGGCGGTATGGGCCGGGAGTCACGGTAAGGCGGCGCGCCGGGCGGACGAGCGGCTTCCTTGGCGTGGGGGCGGAGGCGGGAATCGGGGCTGCCTCCGGCCCCGGCCTGGCCGGCGCGGCCCCACGTGCGGCCAGCGCTGCCCGCGGCTCTGGGAGGGCTGGGGACCTGAGCGAGCGGCTGCCCTCGGTGAGCGGCGGGCTCAGGGTTCCCCTGCTCTGCCCGCGGGCGGTTCTAGCCCCTGGAGCGGGAACACGCCTCCAGGACGGCCAAGAGATCCCGCCATTTCTGCGAAGCTTCCGCATCGCCTCTGTCAGTAGCGATCCCAGGTGAATTTCTCACGCCTTCGCGTTTGTAACATTTCTTTGGCCTCTGTCGCTCTCGACTTTAGTTCTTTGTGCGCGTGTGGTATTAACTGAAAGGAGCGTGCGGTCAAACATTTTTGCAACACCCGCAGCTCTATACATGACTAGGCTTTTATTGGCGTACAGTAAATGCTTCTTACGTGGTGACATTTGCTTTGCAGATAGATGTCAGATTTCTTTGTTAGGTGGCTTTTATTCTTTTGAAAGCTAAAACTGGGAGCTCTTCTTAGAACTCTTTTCAGCACTTTAGATTGTTACCTAGTTTGGGATCTTGAGGTTTTTATCTTTAATGTGCATATTTGCTTAATGTTTAGTGGTTCCTGAAAGATAATGTATGTCTAGAATGTAAATAATAATAAGTAAATAAGGGAATAGTTTACTGAGGTAATTAACATTCAGGGAAATGGGCAACGCTTACGGTTGAACTTGATGAAATTTAACAAATATGTAATTTAACTACGTTTACCTGGATGAAGAGTATTTACATAACTAGAGAGAATTCGTTTAGGGCGGGCCCTGGGCTGTGCAAGGTAAAGTCGCCCTGTTCGTGGAGCCGGTGCTGTGTGGCCTCCAGCGTAGAGGGGGCGCTGTGGAACGACAGCCGCTTCCGGCCCGGGTTTCTCTTCCTCCGCTGCTGGCGCCAGCACGTCCTGTTTTCGTTGGCCGCGGTCGTACGGCCGCTGCCACTGTGGCTGCGGCCGTCTCTTAGTGGTGCTCATTGCCCGGCGTGCCGAGGGCGGTGCGGCCTCCTAGTTTGTTCCGGTTCTCCCGCGCGTGGTCCCGAAGGGCGCCGGTTTCCCGCAGCAGGCGGTATGGGCCGGGAGTCACGGTAAGGCGGCGCGCCGGGCGGACGAGCGGCTTCCTTGGCGTGGGGCGGAGGCGGGAATCGGGGCTGCCTCCGGCCCCGGCCTGGCCGGCGCGGCCCCACGTGCGGCCAGCGCTGCCCGCGGCTCTGGGAGGGCTGGGGACCTGAGCGAGCGGCTGCCCTCGGTGAGCGGCGGGCTCAGGGTTCCCCTGCTCTGCCCGCGGGCGGTTCTAGCCCCTGGAGCGGGAACACGCCTCCAGGACGGCCAAGAGATCCCGCCATTTCTGCGAAGCTTCCGCATCGCCTCTGTCAGTAGCGATCCCAGGTGAATTTCTCACGCCTTCGCGTTTGTAACATTTCTTTGGCCTCTGTCGCTCTCGACTTTAGTTCTTTGTGCGCGTGTGGTATTAACTGAAAGGAGCGTGCGGTCAAACATTTTTGCAACACCCGCAGCTCTATACATGACTAGGCTTTTATTGGCGTACAGTAAATGCTTCTTACGTGGTGACATTTGCTTTGCAGATAGATGTCAGATTTCTTTGTTAGGTGGCTTTTATTCTTTTGAAAGCTAAAACTGGGAGCTCTTCTTAGAACTCTTTTCAGCACTTTAGATTGTTACCTAGTTTGGGATCTTGAGGTTTTTATCTTTAATGTGCATATTTGCTTAATGTTTAGTGGTTCCTGAAAGATAATGTATGTCTAGAATGTAAATAATAATAAGTAAATAAGGGAATAGTTTACTGAGGTAATTAACATTCAGGGAAATGGGCAACGCTTACGGTTGAACTTGATGAAATTTAACAAATATGTAAAAGTGTGTAACTATCCGTTTACCTGGATGAAGAGTATTTACATAACTAGAGAGAATTCGTTTACAAGTCTTTGAAATCCTCGTGAAAGCATTGCTGTTTGTCTGACTACCCAGCCCAGAAACCTGGATGTGATTTGACTCATCACTTCTGTCTTAATGCTTACATCCAGTTCGATTCGGCACTTTGTGGTCATTCCTGCTCTCCCTGAGTTCAGGCCCTAATCAATTATTGCTCAGACTGCTACACCTGCCTCAAGTTGATTAACTTCCTCTGATCTTGCTCTCCTGATTGATTCCACACTGCAGCCAGAGTGGTACTTCTGAAATAAACATAAGATTATGTCATTTCCATGCTCTCACATCCATTAGTTTTTCCTGCTTCCAACATGAAGCCTTCAGGGCCCTTCCCAGGAAGATCGCTTCCATCCCTTCAACCTTCTCCCCCACCTCTCTCCCTTGCATGGCTTATGCTCTGGATTTGCTTGCTGTTGCACTTGCGTTTAATTAGGCATTAATATCCCCAGATTTTTTTTTTTACTTTTTATTTTACTTTTAACTTTTACAGAGTTTTGTTGTTTACAGATATGTATGTTCCCAGATTAGTCATATGTATATCCCCACCATCTCACTCCTCCAGGCCATCGCACAGCACCCCTGCAGGATCCCCTTTTCTCACAGCGCCATGACAATAGCTATTGTTTTAACATATGATAGTATAGGTTTCCATGTCACTTCCTTTACGCCTCCCACCCACTGTTCATTCCCCTTAATGTCCATATGTCTGTTTTTCTATCGTTTCACTGCACGTGTTATCATTATCATCCTACTGGATTCCATATATATGTGTGTTAGTATATTGTACTTGTCTTTCTCTTTTTGACTTACTTCACTTTTTTTAAAAAACTTTTATTTACTTTTAACTTTTACAGAGTTTTGTTGTTTACAGATATGTATGTTCCCAGATTAGTCATATGTATATCCCCCCCATCCCACCCCTCCAGACTGTCACACAGCACCCCTGCAGGATCCCCTTTTCTCACAGAGGAATGACTATTTTCTTCACATATGATAGTACAGGCCTTCATGCTACTTCCTTTACGCCTCCCACCCACTGTTCATGCCCCTTAATGTCCATATGTCTGTTCTCCATGTCTGTTTTTCCATCGCTTCACTGCGTGGGTTATCATTACCGTCCTACTAGATTCCATATATATGTGTTAGTATATTGTACTTGTCTTTTTCTTTTTGACTTCACTTTTTGTGATAGGTTCTAATATCCCCAGATTTTGACACTTGTCGACAACTCTACACCTGGCATTCTGATCCAAGCTACAACTATCTCTTCCTTGGAGGATTGCTATTTACCTGTTCTACCTGTTTTCCCTGCTTCTGCCCTTGCCTTTCTTTGATTGGTTTGCTCATCAGCAGCCAGAATAATGCTTTAAAAACAGTAATGCTTAAAATCTTCCAATAACATTCTCAAAGTAAAAGAGAAAGTCCGTAAAACAGCCTAGAAGGCCTGCCACAGCTGGTTGCCGTGCTGCCTCTCTGACCTTGTCTCATGTCACTCATTGTCTCTCTCTCCAAACACATCTGGTTCCTTACTGTTCCCGGAACACCTTTCAGGGTCTTTGCTCTTGCTGGGCCTTTTGCCTGGAAAATTTCTTCTCAGCCATCTTCCTTCCTTTACTTCCTTCAGGCCTCTGAAATGTCACTTTATTAGTGAGGCTTTCTCTAATCATCTGGTGTAAGGGAGCAGACCTCCTACCTCCCAGTGTCTTTTTTCTTTACTCTCATCTGGTTTTCTCCATAGCTCCAAATGACACTGTATTGACTTTTTTTTTTTTTTTTTAAACTTGTCCTCTCTCCTTTTACTAGAGCACAAGCTGCTTGAGTCTCAAAGGCAGGAACTTGGTCTCTTCTGCTTACTGTTCTTACTTCTCTTTCAGGACAGTTTTTCCTCTCTACATGTGTTGTACCAGAAGAGTTCACTGTTTCCCTCTCATTTTAAAAACGTTTACATGTAAAAGGTCCTTTCAGTGTTTATCTGCTGAGAGTTTTTTGAGACAATAATTAGATAAAATGTAATAGAAGCTAATGTGTTTGCTAAGTTTAATCCTTAGCTTAATAATATTCTAGCCACTATCGGAAGCGGTCAGCGTCACGGGGACGCTCTGGAAGTCGATCTAGAAGTCGTTCACCCTCAGACAAAAGAAGTAAACGTGGAGATGACAGACGGTCCAGAAGCAGGGACAGAGACAGAAGGAGAGAGAGGTCTCGTAGCAGGGATAAAAGGAGGTCTCGGTCCAGAGACAGGAAGCGTCTGAGGTAAGACATTAAACTCCAGAGAACTCTTGATAAATTGGGGCTTCTCAGATAAATTGGGCTTCTCTAAAGTATTGGAATAGAATTTAGTGGGCCCTTTGCTAGCTCTCTGCTTTAACCCCAGCTTGTTTGATTAGGTAAAGACGTGATTTGCCTAGAACAGAACTTTTCAAGCAGTATTTTTTTTCCCCCTTTCTGTTGCCATTTTCAAGCAGTATTTTAAGTTTGTAAACTTGAGGTGGTATTTCTTGTAATTTATAGAGAACTCTTTTGTTTTAATTTATTTTTTTAATTGGAGGAAAATTGCTTTACAGTGTTGTTCTGGTTTCTGCCAGAACTTTTAAAACCCCCAAGATAGATCAAAAAACAAACAAACAAATAAAAGCCGAGATAATATGCCATTGAGAGGGGGTTCTAATCTAATTCTGCCCCAAGAGAGCCGACCCCTCTGTCCAGAGCCACCACTGGAGCTGACCGGAGAAGGAAAAACAGAACAGAGCCGCTTCCACTCCTTGTTTGAAACAATTTTAAAGAACTTGTTTTAGATTTAACTAAAGAACATCCTAATTTTTCAAAACTTGTACTTGATTAAATATTCCTTGCTACGTAGACAAGTATGCGTAACTTGTCTGGAGGTGCAAAACAGTCTTTAATTGAAAATAATCTCTCGTGCCATAAAAAAGATTTGTAATAGAGTTTCTTATTAAAATAGGAAAGAAGACAGGTTAAGCAGGTGCTGTGAACCTATCACAGAAAGAACTTTGAGTTTATCTCTTTGAGAGATTGGTTCTTAGGGTAAATATTCACCCATGACAATGTGGATAGCATTAACTTATTCGTGTTTATATTGTGTGGTCCCAGGAACAGTTTCATACAGTACAGTCGAGTACTTAGTAAGTTTCATCTAAGATTTGGTCTCTGACTTTTTGATGTGAAAGTAGAATCATAAGAATTTAGAGCAAGAAGGATTCTGAGATTATTTGGTGAAATCTCTGTACTATCTAGGTGAGGAAGCCGAGACCCAGAGAGTTGATCTGCCTTGTGTGTGCCAGTTAGTGGCAGCACCAGCGAAGAAGTTCTTATCTCCTGATTTTTGGTAACCCGTAATCTTTCCATAGCCCCATCTGCCCATCCCTAGACTGAAGTTTCAGCTTTCTTTAAAAGTTAGATTTTCTGCTATAGGTCATAGGTTTCAAACAGCTATTACTACGTATTTTCTCTGGTTTTCAACAAACGTCATTTTGCAATTAGGATCCTCAGTTTTCCAATTTTTTTTTTAAACATTTATTTATCTTTTTGGGGGGTTGGATGGGGAGGGAGGGGGACGGGCAGGCCACTTCTCTTGGTCTTTCATTTCTCTATTTTCATCCGTCTTTGTTCTTTGGCCCATGTGGGCCTTCCATTGCGGTGGCCACTGTCGTCGCAGAGCGCCGGCTCTGGGCGCATGCACCCCAGAGCTCCGGCTCGGTAATTGGACACATTAGTCCAGCCGCTCCGTGGCACGTGGGATCCTCCCAGGCCAGGGATCTAACCGGCGCCCCTTGCACTGCAAGGCGGTATCCTTACCCACTGGACCACCAGGGAAGCCCCAGTTTTCCTATTGACCGGTTTTAAGAATTGGCTTTTTTTTGTTGTTCCATATTTAACTGATTTGGTAGTTAATTGAAATCTAGTCTTTAACAGTGGTAATACTCCAGAAATTTCCTTCAACATGAGTCAGAACCATGATCTGAAAATGTATGTTCTACTTGATCGCAGAGTAAATGAAAAGTGCCCCCCTTTCAGGCGTTCCAGAAGTAGAGAGAGAGATCGAAGTCGAGAGCGAAGAAGATCTCGAAGTCGGGACAGGAGACGTTCGAGGAGTAGAAGCCGTGGCCGAAGATCCCGGTCCTCCAGTCCCGGCAATAAAAGCAAGAAAGCTGAGAATAGGTAATGGCAACATTGGCTGTATCTGTCATGCAAGTTGGGAACTCAGTCTCTCCTCTACACTTCTTTTAAAAAGATCCTTATAAATACTGAATTTGACTGCTACCATGAGCTGTTAGCTTAATTTTATTTCAGTAGATTATAGAGCTTGTAGTGCCTTTGTAAGATAACTCGGTTCTGTTTTGATGCTCATGACACATTGTTCCTTTTTTAATACCAGTTGTTAATGAGCAGAAGTTGTGGGAACTGTGTTTTTTTCTGTGTTTTTTTTTTTTAAATTTTTTCCAAACAATGTTTACTAGTGATTGCTGAATTACTATTCATAATGGGTGAACCTTGCTTATGTGTGTTAAATCTACATGTTTCCTTAAGATGATATTACCATTCAATTGTGGGATATTATTTGTATTAGACATAACATGTTTACTCTCTATTTCTCTTGTTAATGCTTTGTTCTTTGCCTATTATTGTTCTGTTTTTTTTTTTAACTTTTTGAGTTGCCAGAGTAACTCACTTTTTTTTTTTTTGGCCACTTCTATTGATCTTTCATTTATTTACCTTTGTTCTTTGGCCTGTGTGGGCCTCGCATCATAGTGGCCTCTCTCACTACAGAGCACCAACTCTGGGCACATGCGTTCCAGAGCTCCAGCTCAGTAATTGGACACATCGGTCCAGCCGCTCCATGGCACGTGGAATCTTCCCAGGCCAGGGATCGAACCGGCGCCCCTTGCACTGAAAGGTGGTGTCCTTACCCACTGGACCACCAGGGAAGCCCCCTATTATTGTTTTGAAAGTGGTATCATGGGCTATATGGCTTTGTTTCTGTTTTCTTCATATTAGTTATGAGGGTTTTTCCTCATTTACTTTATAAATTTTGCTTTTATCAAGGTCAGAGTTATAATGCCCATGGGATTATATTAAATTTAAAATATAAATTCAGAGAAATGAATGATGGTTTATTTCATTTAATAAACTACATATTGATTAAATAATTGTAAAGCAAGATTCATGTAGCTACCACCAAAGTCAAGAAATGGAACATTATCTGTCCTTCGTGGAAGCCTTGCATGTCCTTTCTCTAACCCAGCTTTCTACTTCCCTAGAGAAGACCACTTTTGACTTTGGTGTTAGTAATGTCCTAATTGTTTCTTTACAAATGGAAAAAGGATAGTTTAGATTTATGTGTTTTTTAATTTTATGTGAATGAGTCGTGTCTTCTTTTGTGTTTATGCTCAACCTTAAGAGATCTCTGTTGCTCGTAACAGTAGTTTGTTTTACCACTGAACCCTGTATTGTGGTATGAATATGTGTGCTCAGTCTCGTCTGACTCTTGGGGACCGCATGCACTGCAGCCTGCCAGGCTCCTCTATCCATAGACGTTTGCAGGCAAGAATCCTGAAGCAGGTTGCCATTTCCTTCTCTAGGGAATCTTCTTGAACCAGGAATGGAACCCATGTCTGTTTTGCAGGTGAATTCTTTACCACTGAGCCATTATTTTTGTATTAGACATAACATGTTTACTCTCTATTTCTCTTGTTAATGCTTTGTTCTTTGCCTATTATTGTTCTGTTTTTTTTTTTAACTTTTTGAGTTGCCAGAGTAACTCACTTTTTTTTTTTTTGGCCACTTCTATTGATCTTTCATTTATTTACCTTTGTTCTTTGGCCTGTGTGGGCCTCGCATCATAGTGGCCTCTCTCACTACAGAGCACCAACTCTGGGCACATGCGTTCCAGAGCTCCAGCTCAGTAATTGGACACATCGGTCCAGCCGCTCCATGGCACGTGGAATCTTCCCAGGCCAGGGATCGAACCGGCGCCCCTTGCACTGAAAGGTGGTGTCCTTACCCACTGGACCACCAGGGAAGCCCCCTATTATTGTTTTGAAAGTGGTATCATGGGCTATATGGCTTTGTTTCTGTTTTCTTCATATTAGTTATGAGGGTTTTTCCTCATTTACTTTATAAATTTTGCTTTTATCAAGGTCAGAGTTATAATGCCCATGGGATTATATTAAATTTAAAATATAAATTCAGAGAAATGAATGATGGTTTATTTCATTTAATAAACTACATATTGATTAAATAATTGTAAAGCAAGATTCATGTAGCTACCACCAAAGTCAAGAAATGGAACATTATCTGTCCTTCGTGGAAGCCTTGCATGTCCTTTCTCTAACCCAGCTTTCTACTTCCCTAGAGAAGACCACTTTTGACTTTGGTGTTAGTAATGTCCTAATTGTTTCTTTACAAATGGAAAAAGGATAGTTTAGATTTATGTGTTTTTTAATTTTATGTGAATGAGTCGTGTCTTCTTTTGTGTTTATGCTCAACCTTAAGAGATCTCTGTTGCTCGTAACAGTAGTTTGTTTTACCACTGAACCCTGTATTGTGGTATGAATATGTGTGCTCAGTCTCGTCTGACTCTTGGGGACCGCATGCACTGCAGCCTGCCAGGCTCCTCTATCCATAGACGTTTGCAGGCAAGAATCCTGAAGCAGGTTGCCATTTCCTTCTCTAGGGAATCTTCTTGAACCAGGAATGGAACCCATGTCTGTTTTGCAGGTGAATTCTTTACCACTGAGCCACCTGGGAAGACCTGTGTTATAAATATATCACTTTTTGTTTATCCATTCTACTGAGATAGATGTTTGGATTGTTTTGACTTTGGGGCTGTCATGAACATTTTTGTGTATATATCCTAGTATACATGCGAATGGGCTTCCCTGGTGACCCAGATGGTAAATAATCTACCTGCAGTGCAGGAGACCTGGGTTCAATCCCTGGGTTGGGAAGATCCCCTGGAGAAGAGAATGGCAGCCTACTCCAGTAGTCTGGTCTGGAAAGTCCCATGGACAGAGGAGGCTGGTGGGCACAGTCCATACGGTCGCAAAGAATTGAACACACTTGAACAACTAGACACATCAGCACGTACATGTGTATGAGTTTCCCTTGGGTGTATGTCTAGGAGTGCAGTTTCATGGTCCTAGAATAAACATAGCTTCATTTTAAGTAATTCGAAGTGCTTTCCAAGGACTATGTACTAATTACACTTCCAGCAGTATATGAGAGTTTTGTCCCTTCATACCCTAGCCAGTATTAGGTATTGTTATTCCTTTTAATTTTTATTTGGTAGACATGTAATAACAGTGTCATTATGGTGTTACTTTGTATTGCTTTGATTATTGGTGAAGTTGAACACCTTTTCATATGTTTTTTGGTTATTCAGATTTCCTTATTTAAAGTCCGTTTTGAAAAACAATACATGTTTAAATTTTTTGCTCATTTTCCTATTGGTTTGTTTCTTTAGAAATTGATTTATAGGAGGTTTTTGTTTTTAAGTATTCTGGATAATTGTCCTTTTTTTTTTTCTTTTTTTTTGGCAGGGGGGCAAGGTGGGGAGTGGGCGGCATTTATCTATTTTCATCTATCTTTGTTCTTTGGCCCGTGTGGGTGTCCCATTGCAGTGGCCTCTGTTGTCGCAGAGCACTGGTTCTGGCCACATGCACTCCAGAGCTCCGGCTCGGTAATTGGACACATCAGTCCAGCCGCTCCACGGCACATGGGATCTTCCCAGGCCAGGGACTGAACCAGCGTCCCTTGCACTGCAAGGCGGTGTCCTTACCCACTGGAGCACCAGGCCACCCCTTGGGTAATTGTCTTCTGCTAGCTATGTGAGTGACAAATAGGCTACTCTGACTTGATTTTCTACTCTGTAATGATGCTTTGTTCCTAATAGAGGAACGAAGACTTAGGAAAGAAGAAACATTCGTAAAATGAAGGAAATTAATAAAATGATTGAGAAAAACCTGTCAATGGCAGTGTGAGAAAAGAAAATTATAGGCTGTACTCAGTCTACACATAAAAGTTAAGCATGCTGCTTTTAACAGTACATCAAAAAGATAATATAATCATAAAGTAGTTGGGTTTATTCCAAGAATGGAAAGTTGATTTAACATTAGAAACTCAATTGGTGTTATCCAAGATTCAAGGAGAAAACTCATGGTTATCTAAGTAGATTCAGGAAAAGCATTTTATTAACTGAATGGTATGAATGTGTTCAATGTACATTAATGTTTAACTGAATGTATCCAACATACATTAATGTTTAAAAGTTCTTAACAAACATGAATATAGATGTCTTTGACAGCTCCTCTACCACATAGGCAGTTTGTAGCTGAGGGCGGGTGCTTGGTCCTACTTTGTTTTATTGCTTTGATTTTTTTTTTTGGTAGACATGTAATAACAGTGTCATTATGGTGTTACTTTGTATTGCTTTGATTATTGGTGAAGTTGAACACCTTTTCATATGTTTTTTGGTTATTCAGATTTCCTTATTTAAAGTCCGTTTTGAAAAACAATACATGTTTAAATTTTTTGCTCATTTTCCTATTGGTTTGTTTCTTTAGAAATTGATTTATAGGAGGTTTTTGTTTTTAAGTATTCTGGATAATTGTCCTTTTTTTTTTTCTTTTTTTTTGGCAGGGGGGCAAGGTGGGGAGTGGGCGGCATTTATCTATTTTCATCTATCTTTGTTCTTTGGCCCGTGTGGGTGTCCCATTGCAGTGGCCTCTGTTGTCGCAGAGCACTGGTTCTGGCCACATGCACTCCAGAGCTCCGGCTCGGTAATTGGACACATCAGTCCAGCCGCTCCACGGCACATGGGATCTTCCCAGGCCAGGGACTGAACCAGCGTCCCTTGCACTGCAAGGCGGTGTCCTTACCCACTGGAGCACCAGGGAAACCCTTGGATAATTGTCTTCTGTTAGTTATGTGAGTGACAAATAGGCTACTCTGACTTGATTTTCTACTCTGTAATGATGCTTTGTTCCTAATAGAGGAACGAAGACTTAGGAAAGAAGAAACATTCGTAAAATGAAGGAAATTAATAAAATGATTGAGAAAAACCTGTCAATGGCAGTGTGAGAAAAGAAAATTATAGGCTGTACTCAGTCTACACATAAAAGTTAAGCATGCTGCTTTTAACAGTACATCAAAAAGATAATATAATCATAAAGTAGTTGGGTTTATTCCAAGAATGGAAAGTTGATTTAACATTAGAAACTCAATTGGTGTTATCCAAGATTCAAGGAGAAAACTCATGGTTATCTAAGTAGATTCAGGAAAAGCATTTTATTAACTGAATGGTATGAATGTGTTCAATGTACATTAATGTTTAACTGAATGTATCCAACATACATTAATGTTTAAAAGTTCTTAACAAACATGAATATAGATGTCTTTGACAGCTCCTCTACCACATAGGCAGTTTGTAGCTGAGGGCGGGTGCTTGGTCCTCAGCTAGCTGCAAAGGTTGCCCCTCTGCTGGCTGTATGTGTGGTGACAAGGGCAGGTGGAGTGACTCCTCGCTGTTGGGCAAGCTGCTGTCCAAAGACCCAAACCACCATCAGCTTCTGCAGAAGTGGGTGAGCACGTGGAGCTCTGTGAGCAGGGACGCGTCGGAGGCCTCTACTGGAAGGACACATGGCACGAGGCGCCTGCAGAGGCGGAGGACAGGCCGCTGGTGGTTCTGTGTTCCAGCTGCTGGCGGCCGCTGGGTGACTCGCGGAGCTGGGTGTTGAGCCAGGAGGACACCAGCTGCATCCTCCTGCACCACGTTGACCTGTAATGTTTTCGTAGCTGAGGAACAGATACTCTCCAAACGCAAGAGTGAAAATGGTTGCACCTTGGAGACTTTGTACTGCATGGGATGTTCGCTCAACCTCGGCTGCCGGTACAGGTGCACCCTCAAGGACCTGGACTGCAAGAGGGATGTGTTCTGCCACTGAAAGTCGTTTTAGAGTCCTCTGAAAAGCAAACTGTGTCAGAAGATAAAGAGCTTTTTAACTTTAAAGCAGAGTTGAAATAGAAAAGACTCTAACACAGGGAAATGTGTTGAAAGTCTTGCAAACAATGCTTTGGGAGGTGGAATCAGAAGTGTCCTTGACCAATTGTAAAAGCTGAATCAGTTACAAGGCCCGAATTCTGCATTCCCCTGCTGATGGAGAGTTCTTTCATATGTAGTGATTCCTGTTGTAGTTCACTTTGCTTAGAACTAAAGAATTTGAAATGGTCACATACATTGTATTCTCTTGTACTGATCATATGAGAAGAATTGTAGAATTACTTTTCTGGCTGTGTTTGATGGTAAGGAGGTGCTTCCTTCCTAAACTCCAATTTTAAAGTCATGATAGTTGCTGGAATTTGAGTTGTTTTGATAACAAACTGCCATAATTTTTTGAATGGTTTTCTCCTCTGTGCAAAATTCATTATTTTTTAACTTTATTTCACCTTTAATGCATGGAGGCAATGTTTAATATTGAGTGTTTAGAAAATCTTAGAGGTTTTTCCACCCACTGTGTCATTGACTCCTCTCTGAAAACTGATTGGTACAGCTTTCTGGAGAAACTGACTGGTCAGTCCAGTTGTTTGTCAGGACTGTTTGAAACCTTGCATAAGGGAGAATAGCATGTGCATCGTTGGAGGAAGGATTCTACTTGAGCCTCTTTACTTACTATTAGTGTGGGTACTCAGTTGTGTCCAACTTTTGTGTGTGTGTGTGTGTGTCCAACATTTTGCAACCTGATGGACTGTAGCCTGTCAGGCTCCTCTGTTCATGGTATTTTTCAGGCAGGAAGGCTTGAATGGGTTGCTGTTTCCTTCTCTGGGGAATCTTCCCCGGGCCCCGGATCGAACCGGGTCTCCTGCAATGGCAGGAGGATTCTTCATCTGCTGAATCATGAGGGGAGCCCTAATTTACTACTCTAAGCCCACCAAACCCGGCAACATATTTACGAAAGAGAGTAGTAACCATTTCTAAGGGTGGGATTCTGGGGAACTTACCAGTTTTCCAATTTTCTATAATGTAAGCCTTCTAGTAAACATTTGTTATTTTTATAATGAGGAAGAAAATAGAGATGAAAACAAAGTCGTTCAAAGAAAGTAAAAGTATTTGACAAACTGTTTATAAAATTAGGAATGGAAAGCTCATAAGCACATTTGAAGAACAAGATATATATGGCTTTCACTACTAGGTATCAAGACTTTTTTTTTATAAAATTAAGGAAACCATTATGAGAAAGTATCCCCTGCTGATGGAGAGTTCTTTCATATGTAGTGATTCCTGTTGTAGTTCACTTTGCTTAGAACTAAAGAATTTGAAATGGTCACATACATTGTATTCTCTTGTACTGATCATATGAGAAGAATTGTAGAATTACTTTTCTGGCTGTGTTTGATGGTAAGGAGGTGCTTCCTTCCTAAACTCCAATTTTAAAGTCATGATAGTTGCTGGAATTTGAGTTGTTTTGATAACAAACTGCCATAATTTTTTGAATGGTTTTCTCCTCTGTGCAAAATTCATTATTTTTTAACTTTATTTCACCTTTAATGCATGGAGGCAATGTTTAATATTGAGTGTTTAGAAAATCTTAGAGGTTTTTCCACCCACTGTGTCATTGACTCCTCTCTGAAAACTGATTGGTACAGCTTTCTGGAGAAACTGACTGGTCAGTCCAGTTGTTTGTCAGGACTGTTTGAAACCTTGCATAAGGGAGAATAGCATGTGCATCGTTGGAGGAAGGATTCTACTTGAGCCTCTTTACTTACTATTAGTGTGGGTACTCAGTTGTGTCCAACTTTTGTGTGTGTGTGTGTGTGTCCAACATTTTGCAACCTGATGGACTGTAGCCTGTCAGGCTCCTCTGTTCATGGTATTTTTCAGGCAGGAAGGCTTGAATGGGTTGCTGTTTCCTTCTCTGGGGAATCTTCCCGGCCCAGGGATCGAACCCGGGTCTCCTGCAATGGCAGGAGGATTCTTCATCTGCTGAATCATGAGGGGAGCCCTAATTTACTACTCTAAGCCCACCAAACCCGGCAACATATTTACGAAAGAGAGTAGTAACCATTTCTAAGGGTGGGATTCTGGGGAACTTACCAGTTTTCCAATTTTCTATAATGTAAGCCTTCTAGTAAACATTTGTTATTTTTATAATGAGGAAGAAAATAGAGATGAAAACAAAGTGCGTTACAAAAGAAAGTAAAAGTATTTGACAAACTGTTTATAAAATTAGGAATGGAAAGCTC
The DNA here is from genome assembly GCA_022376925.1 of Tragulus kanchil. Classification (NCBI taxonomy): domain Eukaryota; kingdom Metazoa; phylum Chordata; class Mammalia; order Artiodactyla; family Tragulidae; genus Tragulus; species Tragulus kanchil. The sequence continues at coordinate 44,350,897 of JAIOJX010000029.1, read as the reverse complement.
ATAAGCACATTTGAAGAACAAGATATATATGGCTTTCACTACTAGGTATCAAGACTTGTCATAAAGTTGTGGAATTTAAGAGGGTGGTTTTATTGTAGGGATAAACAGGTTTATTAGTGAAACCATATAAAGAACCTAGAATCAGATCTACACATATAAGGGTATTTAATAAATGATTATGGTGACGTTATAAACAGTGGAGAAAGGTTTGCCACTAAATGGTGTTTAGGGGTATTTGCTGTCCTTTGATAAAGACTGGCTACCTCATTTTGTGTGCAAAAAGCATGAAAAGTTTTTTCCAAAAACTGTCAAATAAGATACAAAGCTATAAACTTTTTAGAGTTTATGCTAGAGAATATCTTTTTAAAAAAATTTTGGCCTCTTTTATTGATATTTTTAGTCCATTTATTTTCATCCATCTTTATTCTTTGCCCTGTATGGGCCTGTTACAGTGGCCTCTCGTTGCAGAGCACTGGCTCTGAGCACATGTGCTCCAGAGCACTGGCTCGGTAGTTGGACACACTGGACCAGCCGCTCCATGGCATGTGGGATCTTCCCAGGCCAGGGGTCGAACCAGTGCCCCTTGCACTGCATGGGGGACTCTTTACCCACTGGACCACCAGGGAAGCCCCTAGAGAATATCTTTACCTCTGATTATCTTCATCAAAATTGGAAAGATTTCTGAAATGCCTTTTTTTTTTTAAAAGCTTGTTTATTCATTATTTATGGCTGCGCAGTATCTTCCTTGCTGCATTTGGGCTTCTCATTGCAGTGGTCTCTTGTTGTGGAGCACAGTTTCCAGGCGCTGTGGCTTCAAGTAATTAGGGCTCACAGGCATATATGTCCCATGGCATGTCGACTCTTCCCCAAGCCCTTGTCTCCTGCGTTGGCATATAGATTCTTTGCCACTGAGCCATCATGGGAGCCCTCTTAAAAGCACCAATCATAAAGGAGGAAAAAGGTCAACTAATTTGATTACAGTACAGTTAAGGAGTTTTATTCATTTTTAGATTCCATAAAAATGCAATCATATTGGAATTTTAAATATTATTATAGGGGCTTCCCTGGAGGTCCAGTGGGTAAGGACACTGCCTTGCAGTACATGGGGCGCGGTTTCAATCCCTGGCCTGGGAAGATCCCACATGCCACGGAGCGGCTGGACTAATGTGTCCAACTATGGAGCCGGAGCTCTGGAGCGAGAGAGGCCACTGCGATGGGAGGCCCACATAGGCAAAAGAACACAGATAAATAAATAAAATCAATAGAAGTGCCCCCCACCCCCAATTAGGTATTATGTCCTTAATAAATAAATAAATAAATATTATTATATATATCAGTTATGTCATAGACTATTAATGTTTTGGTATAGTTCTCCACTTGTTAAATTTTCTTATTTATTTCTTATTTAAATTTTTGTAATTATTTTTATATGCAGTATCCAATTTACCTTTGGTCTGTTTTCAGATATGGAGTAATATTTCCAGTTAATGACATGGGATTAATTCTTCATTGTGTTTTCAAGTTGTTTTATTAACAGTATATAAAAATTCAGTTGACATTTCAAAGTTTATTTCTTACCTAAAATGTAAAATACTGTTCTCATTGTTTTAAAATTAATGTTTCCAAAAACAGATAGATGATGTCCCTTTCTCTCTCTCATTTTTGGTAGGTCTAGATCCAAAGAGAAAACAGATAGTGGAGAAAGTTCTAAAGAGAAGAAAAAAGACAAAGACGACAAAGATGATGAAAAAGAAAAGGATGCTGGCGTATGTGTTCTAACATAAATAATCATGATACCAAACTTGTTTCTCTGTTGGCCAATATTTTATTTTAATGCTGTATGTTTTATTTTTAAATAAATGATAAATTTGTAAAATAGAGGTAAAATGATAGTTGTCCCCATGAGAACATTTTTCTGAAAAAGTTATATATCTATACACAGTATCTGATTTTGTGATCATACTGTATGCATTATTCCATGCCTTGCTTTTTGTTGCTTTTGAATTACGAATTACTTTATCAATATATAAGATCTTTTTAAAAAAATTTTTTTGAGGGAGGCTTCTTTCATTGGTTTTTTGGGGGGGGGTGGTTGGGGAGAGAGTGGGGCGGGCGGGCCACTTCTATTGGTCTTTCATTGTCTATTTTCATCCATGTTCTGTGGCCCATGTGGGCCTCCCATCGCAGTGGCCTCTGTTGTCGCAGAGCACCGGCTCTGGGCGCATGTGCTCCAGAGCTCCGGCTCAGTAATTGGACATATCGGTCCAGCTACTTCATGGCATGTGGGATCTTCCCAGGCCAGGAATTGAACTGGCACCCCTTGCACTGCAAGGTGATGTCCTTACCCACTGGATCACCAGGGAAGCCCCCTTTTATTGGTTTTTTATTTATTTATTTTTTACCCATCTTTATTCTTTGGCCTGTGTGGTCCTCCCACTGCAGTGGGCTCTCTCGCTGCAGAGCACTGGCTCTGGGTGCATGTGCTTCAGAGCTCTGGCTGGTAAGTGGACACACTGGTCCAGCTGTTCTGCAGCATGTGGGATCTTCCTGGGCCAGGGATTGAATCAGTGCCCCTGCACTACATGGCGGACTCTTTACCCACTGGACCACCAGGGAAGCCCAATATATAAGGTCTTAAGAATTATAAAAAGCAGTATACCAACATTCTAACTTATGAAGTAGAATAATTTTGTTTGTATTTGTTAAATCTTGGGTATTTTTCTGTGACTGTATGAATGGGTAGAGCTTGTTGTTTTTAATGCCTGCCTGCTGTTTTGTTGAAAAAAAGGTAGATGGGTTTTTAGGCTGTCTCCAGTCCACAATTATAAACAGTGATAGATTAATTCTGTACACATGTGTGCTGTGAATATAATAGAGGATAAATCGGTATCAGTAAAATACTTCTTCATTGGGTATATAGCTTTCCCTCAGTATTGCAGGGAATTGGTTACAGGACTGCTTCAGATAGCAAAATCTTTAAATTTGCAAGTCTTTTATATACAATGATACAGTATAACTTGCACATACCCGCCCTGCATACGTTGTCATCTCTAGATTTAATTTTTCCAGTGTAATAGGAGGTAGTTGGTTTATTTTATTTTGAATTGCATGTCTTTAAACATGAGTAAATATTTTTAAATGCTCTGAACATAATGCAAACTAATAATTAAATAAGGTATTTTAAGTTTATTTGCTATTTGTACTTTTCTTTGAATTGCCTATTCGTATCTTTTGCCCATTTCATAATATAGCCTCATTTCCCTTTGTTTTTTCCTTTTTTGAGCTTTATATTTTTTAGTGGTTCTGTTTTTAAGGGATCTGCTTGCTGAGCAGGGTATCTAAGAAAAGATTTAACACAAGAAGTGTAGGGGTCTGGTTTGTGATTTAATATCTACTGCAGAATGACTGGGTGACCTTGAGGAAAAGAAAAGCTTTCTGAGGCTCATCTTCAGAGAGGATGGAATTATAAAGGATAGTAATCCAGGGGCAAAGCTTTTTGTTTGTTTAAGAAATAAATTTATTTTAAAAATATAAGCATAACCATATTGTAAAATACTTGGAAAGTCAGAAATAATTATTTATAATTCTAAGTGCCCCAAGTGCCATCACAATTTATGAGTATTTTCTTTGACCGTTTTTCATATATGTATTTCTATACCTATCTGTAATTATAACATGTATAAAATTTTGAATTTTATGATCTTAATCTTTAAGTCCTTTATTTTGACTGTGACCATGATTTGCTCTCTCCTTTTTAGAGTGTTATTGATGAGCATGATACAAGCTTTAAAATGTCTCTTCCAGGAAACTTAGACCTTCAGGCTAAAATATCAGACCTTCTTAATGATGTTGATAAGTAGCTTTCATTTGCTTAGTAATTTTTAGTAGAAAATCTTTTCCATTGGAGGCAGTCTTGGAGAAGTTGGGAGGATTTAAAAATTGAGAATAATAATTAGGGAACTTTGCAAGCTAGTTCTTCTAGTTTCTACCTTGAGTGAGAACTTGAATTCATGTGTGCGTATTGCTAGTAACTAAAATGAGACTGAGTTACAGTATTTGAAGTCTGTCTTCCTTCTTTATTAGTTGAATATGCTTTTTATTGTGATTTCATTTTCATTTTGAACATATTTAAAAAATATGTGGTCTAAATCTGGTCAAAATTTAGAAGTTTTGTGTAGATGTCTGTTTTTCCCTTTTTTTTTTACACTTTGGAGAAGTTATTTGGAATGTCAGTTAGAGTAAAATTATTGATCCTTATCCTTCTCTTTTATTTCTTTTTATTTTCCCCCAAAGAACTTTGACCAGAATAAACTAGAAGAAGAAATGAGAAAGCGAAAAGAAAGAGTAGAAAAATGGCGAGAAGAACAACGCAAAAAGGCCATGGAAAATATAGGGGAACTGAAAAAGGAAATTGAAGAGATGAAACAAGGGAAAAAATGGAGTTTAGAAGATGATGATGGTATATTCATTTGTTTGCTAATAGCCTAAATAACAATTCATGTAGCGTATTCTAGGATTATGAGTGATAGGCCATTTTTTTATTGTGGGAGAGTATACGTAATGTCTGTTGTTGTAGCCATTTCTGAGCGTAGTCAGTGATCCTGAGCACATTCAGTGTCGTGCACCCCTCACCACTGTCCATTTCCAGAGGTTTGTCGTACTCCAAACAGAGCCTCTACCTCACTCAGCAATGACTCTCCATCTTGCTTCCCTTCCCTTCATTTCTAATAACTTGTAGTCTCCTTCCTGATTTCTGTGAAATTTACTTATCCTAGGCATCTCATATGAATGGAATCACAAAACATTTATCTTCTTGTGACTGGCTTATTTCATTTAGCAAAGTGTTCTCAGGGTTCATCCATGTTGTAGAGTGTGTGTCATAATTTCCTCTTTAAGTCTGGATAGTATTACACTGTATGTATATAACACAGTTTTGTTTATCTGGTCCTCAGTTTTGCACATATGAGTTGTTTCCATCTTTTGACTCTTGTGAATAATGCTGTGAGTATTGATGTGCAAGTGTCTGCTGGGTCCCAGCTTTCAGTTCTTCTGTGTTTATATGTAGAAGTGGAATTGTTTTGAGATTTGTAAATGCCCCTTTTAATATTCACATTAAAGTTTTAATTGTAGAGTAGTGTTCAGTATGGATCACTGATTTTACTTTAGATTACTATGGATGCTTCCATAGTCAATAAATAGCTCATATAATGAGGGTAAGTTAAAGGCATGTTTTCAAGTTCCTCTGAGTTTTTCCTAAGTTTGAAGATCAGCATTTCCTCTTCACATCTGATTTGTTCCTTCTTTTTTATTTTTGAATTATGAAGGTATAATAACACATTTAAAGGAGACTTGGAAAATCCAGAACAAAGTTACATATACTTCTCCTGTATATTACAGTTTTTTTAATGGATAAATTAAGATTTTTAGTTGGATTTCAATATCAAACTCTCAGAAATTGATAGAATGAATAGAAAAGTAGAAAGATATTGTAGACCAGAAAACACCATGAAGCAGTTTAACATATTGAAGATTTATTTGCTAATAGCCTAAATAACAATTCATGTAGCGTATTCTAGGATTATGAGTGATAGGCCATTTTTTTATTGTGGGAGAGTATACGTAATGTCTGTTGTTGTAGCCATTTCTGAGCGTAGTCAGTGATCCTGAGCACATTCAGTGTCGTGCACCCCTCACCACTGTCCATTTCCAGAGGTTTGTCGACTCCAAACAGAGCCTCTACCTCACTCAGCAATGACTCTCCATCTTGCTTCCCTTCCCTTCATTTCTAATAACTTGTAGTCTCCTTCCTGATTTCTGTGAAATTTACTTATCCTAGGCATCTCATATGAATGGAATCACAAAACATTTATCTTCTTGTGACTGGCTTATTTCATTTAGCAAAGTGTTCTCAGGGTTCATCCATGTTGTAGAGTGTGTGTCATAATTTCCTCTTTAAGTCTGGATAGTATTACACTGTATGTATATAACACAGTTTTGTTTATCTGGTCCTCAGTTTTGCACATATGAGTTGTTTCCATCTTTTGACTCTTGTGAATAATGCTGTGAGTATTGATGTGCAAGTGTCTGCTGGGTCCCAGCTTTCAGTTCTTCTGTGTTTATATGTAGAAGTGGAATTGTTTTGAGATTTGTAAATGCCCCTTTTAATATTCACATTAAAGTTTTAATTGTAGAGTAGTGTTCAGTATGGATCACTGATTTTACTTTAGATTACTATGGATGCTTCCATAGTCAATAAATAGCTCATATAATGAGGGTAAGTTAAAGGCATGTTTTCAAGTTCCTCTGAGTTTTTCCTAAGTTTGAAGATCAGCATTTCCTCTTCACATCTGATTTGTTCCTTCTTTTTTATTTTTGAATTATGAAGGTATAATAACACATTTAAAGGAGACTTGGAAAATCCAGAACAAAGTTACATATACTTCTCCTGTATATTACAGTTTTTTTAATGGATAAATTAAGATTTTTAGTTGGATTTCAATATCAAACTCTCAGAAATTGATAGAATGAATAGAAAAGTAGAAAGATATTGTAGACCAGAAAACACCATGAAGCAGTTTAACATATTGAAGATTTATACAGTTCTCGCACAACAGCAGGATACAATTTTGTTTAGGGACGTAAAGCAAGGTGCAAAAATTTCATGATCTAAAGGAATTGAAATCATACTGAGTCTGTTCTCTTACCAGTGTGGAATTCTGTTAGATACCAATATCAAAAGTTACTTGAAAATTACCCATATATTTTCAAATGCTCTGTGACATTTGCCAAGAGAGAACTTGAACTTAGGCATTGAAAGTTTTAACAAAGTTAAGAGACTGAAAAAACACAGAGGCTGATTGTAGAGAAGAAAGCATTTAAATGAGAAACAGAAAAATTCTTTCAAAGATGCTTTAAAAAAAAATCATGTATTTGGAAATTAAATGTCCACTTTTAAACAGTGATCTAAGAAACTAACAAGGGGGATTCTCTGGTGGTCGGGGGCTTCCCTGGTGGTCCAGTGGGTAAAGAGTCTGTCTTGCAGTGCAAGGGATGCCGGTTTGATCCCTGGCTGGAAGGATCCCATATGCCGTGGAGCAGCTTGACCGGTGTGTCCAATTACGAGCCTGCGCTCTGGAGCGCTGCCCCCAGAGCCAGTGCTCTGCAGTGAGAAGAGGCCACTGCAATGGGAGGCCCATACATGCCAAAGAAAAAAAAAGATGGATGAAAAATAAACAAATGAAACAACAATAAAAGAGGCCAAAATTTAAAAAAAAAGCAAGGAAAATTAGAAAATACTTGTAGCAGATTAAAAATGGGAAGAGAATTTATCAATTTGTTGCATGCAGCTGAAACTGCTCAGTGCAACTAAATACAACTCCACATCAGATTTTGATGACATCTTTTTTTAATTTGGCCTCTTTTATTGGTTTCTATTTATTTTCATCCATCTTTGCTCTTTGGCCTGTGTGGGCCTCCCATTGCAGTGGCTTCCCTTGGTGCAGGGCACCGGCTCTGGGCACACGTGCTCCAGGGCACCGGCTCACGATTCGACACACTGATCCAGCCACTCCATGGCATGCGAAATCCTCTTGGGCCAGGAATCGAACTGGTGCCCCCTGCATTGCAAGGCGAACTCTCTACCCACTGGACCACCAGGGAAGCCCTCCACGTCAGATTTTGAAGGGAAAGATTTCAGTTAAGTGAAAGAGTGTGAGGTTTTTTAGGAAAAGAAAATTTTGCTCTAGTTTTTTGTGAAAATTCTTGGAAATTTTTCATTTTCTGTGAAAATTCAGCAGGGTGTTTTGTTCTAAATAGATGAATGTCTTTAAGTGGTGATGAGAATTATAAAAAAGATAACATTGTCTTTAAAAATGTGTTTATTTTTTCTTCCTGTGATTAACAATTAAAAGAAATAAAGATACCATTTTAGCAGACAAAGTTTATAGTTCTGCTTCTATTGGTGTAGTTGTAAGATAATGCTGGGAATCCGTTTTTTTAGATATATTAGTCTTTCTTCTCCTTTTCAATTTAATAATTTATAGTTTATTTCTTTTATCATTAGTATTATCCAAAACTAATACTTAACTTGCTAATGTGAGTATTTGAATTGCATTATACCTGGGTTAATTGGTAAGGAGGGTATTTGGATAGTAAGAGAAAAGGCTTTAATGGTGGGAGTGTGGTCTGATTATGAAGTGTTTCCATTTGAAACACATATTCAAAGAAGTGTGTTCTGATATTTTAGATGATGAAGATGATCCTGCAGAAGCTGAAAAGGAAGGAAATGAAATGGAGGGTGAGGAGTTAGATCCATTAGATGCTTACATGGAAGAAGTGAAAGAGGAAGTTAAAAAGTTTAATATGAGAAGTGTGAAAGGTGGTGGGGGAAATGAAAAGGTATGGAATTTTCTCCTGTTTAATTTGTAAAGACTTAATATTCCTGATTGAATAACTTGACTTCATTGCTGCATTGACTGTCTACTGATTTTCATGACCTTATAAAGTTAATGATTTTGTTCCTTCTCCATCTCAGAAGTGTTGATATTTCTAAAGAGCAGAGGTAGTAGTGAATTTTAACTGCCAATATTCTTTTAGAAGTCACTCTTAGTGTCTTCTCTGTTTACTATTTTTGCTTAGTTGTTATCCTCTCAATAGGTCCTTTTCCAGCACTCCCATATTTTATAGTCCTGATCATCTTAGTTTTCTTTTTCTTAATAGAATTTATTAACTTTTGCCAAATTATATATAATTTACTGCTATGTGTATTGTTTGTTCCTTCTTTCTTCTAAAAACTTCCGAATAGCAGTGATCTTTGTTTGTATTTATGGGTTAATTCTAATGTCTCAGGGTAGTATTTGACTTTTTGAAAAAGTGAAAAGTATTATTTAGTGGTATTTTATTTTAGTAGTCATACTTTACACTTGATTTTTTTTTTTTTGGCCTCTAAGTCATCATTTCTTTTCATCTACCTTTATTCTTTGGCATGTGTGGGCCTCCCATTGCAGTGGCCTCTCTTGTTGCAGGGCAGTGGCTCTGGGCACATGCACTCCAGAGCGCTGGCTCATACCTGGACACACTGGTCCAGCCACTCTGTGGCACGTGGGATCTTCCCCAGCCAGGGATCGAACTGGTGCCGCTAGCACTGCAAGATGGACTCTTTACCCACTGGACCACCAGGGAAACCTGTAGTCGTACTTTAAAAATAAATTATATTGCATAATATATAAAATTATATACTGTATACCTAATACCTATGTACTGTATTACAAAATATAATGTCATATTATATTTTAAAGTTTAAGTATTAAAAAGTCAGTAAGGAGAAACCAGACTACTGTTTATTTTTGCATTGGTTGTCACTGACAGCTAAGTTAATTTAAATTATAAATTGTGACGGTTATCACTGTTTCATTTGGTGTATAATTTGTGTTTCAGAAAATACTTTATGCTCTTTTTTTAGAAGTCTGGTCCAACAGTCACAAAAGTTGTCACAGTTGTCACAACCAAAAAAGCAGTCGTCGATTCTGATAAGAAGAAAGGTGAGCTGATGGAGAATGACCAGGATGCCATGGAGGTAATTCTTCACTAATTTTTCACTTTGTTCATGATACTGTCCTGGAAGTATTGACAAGCAAGCATTGATGGAGGTGTGCTGTTCAGTTACACAATTTACTTTCAGGGGAGATTCTTACTATTCTCAACAATAAAACCTGGTAGAACTATTCTTTGACCTTTTGTATGCTTTCTTTTTCTTAATAGAATTTATTAACTTTTGCCAAATTATATATAATTTACTGCTATGTGTATTGTTTGTTCCTTCTTTCTTCTAAAAACTTCCGAATAGCAGTGATCTTTGTTTGTATTTATGGGTTAATTCTAATGTCTCAGGGTAGTATTTGACTTTTTGAAAAAGTGAAAAGTATTATTTAGTGGTATTTTATTTTAGTAGTCATACTTTACACTTGATTTTTTTTTTTTTGGCCTCTAAGTCATCATTTCTTTTCATCTACCTTTATTCTTTGGCATGTGTGGGCCTCCCATTGCAGTGGCCTCTCTTGTTGCAGGGCAGTGGCTCTGGGCACATGCACTCCAGAGCGCTGGCTCATACCTGGACACACTGGTCCAGCCACTCTGTGGCACGTGGGATCTTCCCCAGCCAGGGATCGAACTGGTGCCGCTAGCACTGCAAGATGGACTCTTTACCCACTGGACCACCAGGGAAACCTGTAGTCGTACTTTAAAAATAAATTATATTGCATAATATATAAAATTATATACTGTATACCTAATACCTATGTACTGTATTACAAAATATAATGTCATATTATATTTTAAAGTTTAAGTATTAAAAAGTCAGTAAGGAGAAACCAGACTACTGTTTATTTTTGCATTGGTTGTCACTGACAGCTAAGTTAATTTAAATTATAAATTGTGACGGTTATCACTGTTTCATTTGGTGTATAATTTGTGTTTCAGAAAATACTTTATGCTCTTTTTTTAGAAGTCTGGTCCAACAGTCACAAAAGTTGTCACAGTTGTCACAACCAAAAAAGCAGTCGTCGATTCTGATAAGAAGAAAGGTGAGCTGATGGAGAATGACCAGGATGCCATGGAGGTAATTCTTCACTAATTTTTCACTTTGTTCATGATACTGTCCTGGAAGTATTGACAAGCAAGCATTGATGGAGGTGTGCTGTTCAGTTACACAATTTACTTTCAGGGGAGATTCTTACTATTCTCAACAATATTGGAGCCAAAGATACAAACTGGTAGAACATTCTAACTTCTTTGACCTTTTGTATGCTTACTTTTTTTTTTTTAATTGAAGTACAGTTGCTTTGCAATGTACTGTTAGTTTCAGGTAGACAGCAAAATGATTCAGTTATGCAAATGCTGTGCTAAGTCACTTCAGTCGTATCCAACTCTGTGACTCCATGGACTGTAGCCTGCCAGGCTCCTCTCTCCAGGGGGTTCTCTAGGCAAGAATACTGGAGTGGGTTGCCATTCCCTTCTCCAGGGGATCTTTCCCCCAGGAATCTAGCCCGGTTTCCTGCACTGTACAGTAAATCCTTATTGTTTATTTTATGTATAGTAGTTTGTGTCTGTTAATCCCATATTCCTAGTTTATCCCTCACTCTTCCCTTTCCCCTGTGGTAGCCAGATATTTGTTTTCTGTGTCTGAGAGTCTGTTTCTGTTTGAAAATGAATTCATTTATATTATTTTTTTAGATTCCACACATAAGTGTTATCATAGTTTTCTCTCTTTCTCTCATGTTCTGTGATATTCTCTAGGTTCGTCTGTGTTGGTGCACAGGTGTATGCCCAGTTTTGATTCCCCCTTGTTTCTCACCAGCACATCCCAGACATAGAAAAGGGAGAGGAAAAAGAAAGTGACAGAATGAAACTTTCTACTGTTAACATTCATTTTGAAGACTTATATAGAAAAAAGTATAGCAAAACTTCTTTAAAGCCATGTTTTTAGGTTAGCTTCATATTGTTACTATTGCTTTCTATAAGGACAACAGTAAACTAAGGTGGAAAATTCAGAAAATAAAGGAAAATGGAACATTGTTTTTTGCCCAATAAAAATAAAAATGCTTATCAATAAGACTTTTGGCTCCAACTTAAACTAGAATAGGACAGGATAAATAACTCCCTCTCCCCACCACCCCCAGAGTAGAACATTTTTAAAGCTAGGGATATTTCTTCCCATAGGAGAAAAGAGTAATAGATTTAGCTCTTAATTGTTGTTTTTTAATTACAGTACTCTTCAGAGGAAGAAGAAGTTGATCTTCAGACAGCCCTTACAGTAAAAACTGCTATCAGATGGCATTCAGAAAAGAAGTTGATTGGAGCCAAAGATACAAACTGGTAGAACATTCTAACTTCTTTGACCTTTTGTATGCTTACTTTTTTTTTTTTAATTGAAGTACAGTTGCTTTGCAATGTACTGTTAGTTTCAGGTAGACAGCAAAATGATTCAGTTATGCAAATGCTGTGCTAAGTCACTTCAGTCGTATCCAACTCTGTGACTCCATGGACTGTAGCCTGCCAGGCTCCTCTCTCCAGGGGGTTCTCTAGGCAAGAATACTGGAGTGGGTTGCCATTCCCTTCTCCAGGGGATCTTTCCCCCAGGAATCTAGCCCGGTTTCCTGCACTGTACAGTAAATCCTTATTGTTTATTTTATGTATAGTAGTTTGTGTCTGTTAATCCCATATTCCTAGTTTATCCCTCACTCTTCCCTTTCCCCTGTGGTAGCCAGATATTTGTTTTCTGTGTCTGAGAGTCTGTTTCTGTTTGAAAATGAATTCATTTATATTATTTTTTTAGATTCCACACATAAGTGTTATCATAGTTTTCTCTCTTTCTCTCATGTTCTGTGATATTCTCTAGGTTCGTCTGTGTTGGTGCACAGGTGTATGCCCAGTTTTGATTCCCCCTTGTTTCTCACCAGCACATCCCAGACATAGAAAAGGGAGAGGAAAAAGAAAGTGACAGAATGAAACTTTCTACTGTTAACATTCATTTTGAAGACTTATATAGAAAAAAGTATAGCAAAACTTCTTTAAAGCCATGTTTTTAGGTTAGCTTCATATTGTTACTATTGCTTTCTATAAGGACAACAGTAAACTAAGGTGGAAAATTCAGAAAATAAAGGAAAATGGAACATTGTTTTTTGCCCAATAAAAATAAAAATGCTTATCAATAAGACTTTTGGCTCCAACTTAAACTAGAATAGGACAGGATAAATAACTCCCTCTCCCCACCACCCCCAGAGTAGAACATTTTTAAAGCTAGGGATATTTCTTCCCATAGGAGAAAAGAGTAATAGATTTAGCTCTTAATTGTTGTTTTTTTTTTTAATTACAGTACTCTTCAGAGGAAGAAGAAGTTGATCTTCAGACAGCCCTTACAGGTTATCAGACAAAGCAGAGAAAGCTTCTAGAACCAGTAGATCATGGAAAAATTGAATATGAACCATTCAGAAAAAACTTTTATGTCGAAGTTCCAGAATTGGCGAAAATGTCTCAAGAGGGTAAAAGTTATTTATTCATTTATTGCTTATTGTGGGAACAGAGTGGAATGCACTTTACCTTGCCTGAGAGGAATGTCGATAAGCCTATGAATTGATGCATGAGCAGGAGAAATTTACCTAGGTTGCCTGGAGAACTGAGAGTGACCTAGAAGGTGAGAAGTCATTGTAGAGAGTGGGGCAGCATCCACAAAGATTAGGGGCAGTGAGGAATCAGTGTGTTTTGGGAAACATTAAAACAAATAAGCAAAAATTAGTTTGACTTACATCGTTGAGATTTTTAGAGTTGAAAATACTCTTCATGTGAAGTTAGCAAGTAAAAGATTGTTAGCTTTATCTGGTATTTGAAAATTAGGAACCAGTGTGAATCTGTGTGATATTGATAGAATAAGGAGACCCTGAACAGCCTTTGCTTACAGAACAAGTGGTTGTATTGTGAATCTTTGTTTTATTTCTGGTACAATTTAAGTCAAAATAAAAGCCAGATTGTAAATTGGGGTGTTTCTTTTGTTCCTAGTTGATTGCAGCAGTAATTGCTTTGTCTCTCAAAGCTGTTCAGTGCATTGTCAGGTAGCTTTTCCATGGAATTATCTTCGGAAACACTAAAAAAGAATTGAAGATTGATAATCTTACCGTGCCCCACTGAAAAGTAGAAGGCACTAATATTAAGAGTTTTTAATATGGATTTTGTTTTGTAGAGGTGAATGTATTTCGGTTGGAAATGGAGGGCATTACTGTCAAGGGAAAAGGTTGTCCCAAACCAATTAAATCTTGGGTTCAGTGTGGGATTTCTATGAAGATATTAAATTCTCTCAAAAAGTAAGTGTTCAGTGGTTGTCCACATTTTTCATTGTCTTGCTATTGAAAACAGTCTGTTATACAAATATTTCCTTTACTAACATTTTTACTCTAGTGGAAAATTGTGATCATTTTTTTTAAACAGCTTTATCAAGATATAATTTACCTACCGTGAAGACTACCCTTTAGTTTACAATTTTTAGTATGGTTATGGAGTTGTGCAGTCATTGCCATAATTTAATTTTGGAATATTTTCTTCATCCCCAAAAGAGGCCTGGATCCATTGTTATCCCTTCTCCTCCACAATAGCAACCTCTTACCTGTTATTTGTATAGATTTGTGTATCTTGGACATTTCATATAGGTAAGATCATGCTAAGCTACAGTGTTTTGTGACTGATTTTTTTCAATTAATATAACATTTTCAAATATTTTTACATCATCCATGATGTAGAATATCTCAGTACTTCATTCCTTTTTGCCAAATGAAGCTTTATTGTATGGATGTATATTTTGGAAAACGTAAGAAACATAAGATCCAGAGATGGCAGTTCTTACCTTGTCTTCCTTTGGTTTGCTTTTCAAGACATGGTTATGAGAAGCCCACGCCCATCCAAACCCAGGCGATTCCTGCGATAATGTCTGGACGAGATCTGATTGGTATCGCCAAGACAGGAAGTGGAAAGACCATTGCCTTTCTGTTGCCCATGTTTAGACACATCATGGATCAGAGGTCATTAGAAGAAGGAGAGGGGCCAATAGGTACAATTCCTTTCATTAAACTATTTTTTCAGGTAACAGCTTTGTCAGTTGATCAGAAAGACCTGATGCTTTGTAATGTTAATTGTAACGAAAAGATGTCTTTGTGTACATTTCCTTTATAAATTTGGCACTTTGGGGCTGATTTCCCCTTACCAGCAGGTGGAGTGAGAATCTTCAGAGCTCTGGGTGACATCTCAGAAGTAGAAAACTTTGGCTCTGATTGAAGATTGATAATCTTACCGTCCCCTGAAAAGTAAAAAATTAAGATTTTGTTTTTTTTAGAGGTGAATGTATTTCGTTGGAAATGGAGCATTACTGTCAAGGGAAAAGGTTGTCCCAAACCAATTAAATCTTGGGTTCAGTGTGGGATTTCTATGAAGATATTAAATTCTCTCAAAAAGTAAGTGTTCAGTGGTTGTCCACATTTTTCATTGTCTTGCTATTGAAAACAGTCTGTTATACAAATATTTCCTTTACTAACATTTTTACTCTAGTGGAAAATTGTGATCATTTTTTTTAAACAGCTTTATCAAGATATAATTTACCTACCGTGAAGACTACCCTTTAGTTTACAATTTTTAGTATGGTTATGGAGTTGTGCAGTCATTGCCATAATTTAATTTTGGAATATTTTCTTCATCCCCAAAAGAGGCCTGGATCCATTGTTATCCCTTCTCCTCCACAATAGCAACCTCTTACCTGTTATTTGTATAGATTTGTGTATCTTGGACATTTCATATAGGTAAGATCATGCTAAGCTACAGTGTTTTGTGACTGATTTTTTTCAATTAATATAACATTTTCAAATATTTTTACATCATCCATGATGTAGAATATCTCAGTACTTCATTCCTTTTTGCCAAATGAAGCTTTATTGTATGGATGTATATTTTGGAAAACGTAAGAAACATAAGATCCAGAGATGGCAGTTCTTACCTTGTCTTCCTTTGGTTTGCTTTTCAAGACATGGTTATGAGAAGCCCACGCCCATCCAAACCCAGGCGATTCCTGCGATAATGTCTGGACGAGATCTGATTGGTATCGCCAAGACAGGAAGTGGAAAGACCATTGCCTTTCTGTTGCCCATGTTTAGACACATCATGGATCAGAGGTCATTAGAAGAAGGAGAGGGGCCAATAGGTACAATTCCTTTCATTAAACTATTTTTTCAGGTAACAGCTTTGTCAGTTGATCAGAAAGACCTGATGCTTTGTAATGTTAATTGTAACGAAAAGATGTCTTTGTGTACATTTCCTTTATAAATTTGGCACTTTGGGGCTGATTTCCCCTTACCAGCAGGTGGAGTGAGAATCTTCAGAGCTCTGGAGTGACATCTCAGAAGTAGAAAAACAGCCTCTCCTGGCACAGCTCAATTTTTAAACTCTGACTCGGCAGGTAGACTCCTCGTGCATCTATCTGTTTATTTATGTTGAGGTTTGTTCTTAGCTCATATCAATGGATCTATAAACTCAACATGGAAGATGGTAGGGAAGTGTATTTTTCTTTTTTTTTTTTTCTAATTTGGGCCTTAAAAGGCTATAGTGCCAGCGTTTCATTAAGGATTAGGTCTTCAAATTCAGTTTTCTTGATTCATTTGGCAGAGACCTCTTCTCCAAATTTGAGTAGGGTTTTGGAAAGTTGTTCACCTCCTGTCTTGGCAGCAGAGGGCACAGTATGTGTCTTCTCTGTCTGTGCCCCTCAGACCAAGGTTGTTTCCGGAAACCACGGCAAGGCTCTGCAGCACAGTGAGTCACTTGATTCCCTTTGCTCTGCAATTTGCAGTTGAGTTGCATTTTTTTCAACCAAGTGTTTTCCTTGGTGATTGAGTAAGGCATTTAACTCTCATTTATCTTCCTATAGCATGTTCTTAAAATTTACTTAAAGTTATCCTTCACCACCATCTCTGCTATTATAAAACTTGAAATAGGATTTTCAATGGTACATAAATAAATTAAAACAAATTAGACTAAGACCTGAACTTGATTGCAGAGGTTAAATTTAACACTTTAAAGCTTAGCCTCAAGGATTTTGGTGGTTAGGCTTTTGACATATTTATCTTTTTCAGCTGTCATCATGACTCCAACTCGAGAACTGGCTTTACAAATTACTAAAGAATGTAAGAAGTTTTCGAAGACCTTGGGCCTTCGAGTGGTCTGTGTTTATGGAGGAACGGGAATCAGTGAGCAGGTAGTTTTAAAAGGAACGTTCAGTTTTTCCCATCTTTTTTTTTTATAATTGAATGATTTAACAATGTAAATGTGATTTTTTCCTTTAGTGTTTTCTGTAATGGTTGTTTCTAAAATCTTAAAAAGAGGTGTGATAGTAAAAATTAATTATGCATGAGTTATATTTTAGAATTTTTAAAAATTTTTGAGTCATTTTCATGTCTTAGCTTTCCCATGCTTCTTTGTCTTTCCCTGCTCAAGGGAGCAGATAGTTTTTCCATTTTACACATGTTCAAAAAGGTTATGTTGACCGAAGTCTTTAACTTAAAAAGACTTTGTGCTTGAACGTAGGTCTTAATGATTCCCAGGTTGGTATTTGTTCTCTAATCCCGGGTTGGTATTTATTCTCTAATCTAAATGACATCTTTAAAAGGTGGTGATGAGGGCAGTATGTTAGTATCAGACTTTCATTTGCATTTCTGAAGGATTTTAGAGAACTAAACATACCTTCATTCACTCTCTTTAGATTGACCTTTCTCCGTGTCTTCTAAAGAATGACAGCCATCAGATATTTTGCTTAAGCTAGAAGAAGAAAAAACTGGGTTCTATGATCAGATATCTTTTGAAAATGTTAAACTATGCAAAATTAAATATTTCCTACAAGACTGCATAGTTGTTAAAAAGCTAATATATACAGTCATGGTGGAAAAAGGGATAAATTAAATGGCATTTTCGAACATATTTAATCCCAAAAACCCTCTTCAAGGACTTCTTAGATTTTTAGATACATTTTGGGCATATTTGCTTTTGTTATCCTAGTGTTGTTTTTAACACTTTTGCTTAGTTTTCCGAGTTTATCTTTGTTAATTTTTTTGACCATAGATCACAGTTAAGAAATACAGTTACAACTAAGCTGGTTCATGCATGCGTATTTATGTAGAAGTCAAACAAAAGTTTTCTGATATCTAAAGTCTGGTGGTTAGGCTTTTGACATATTTATCTTTTTCAGCTGTCATCATGACTCCAACTCGAGAACTGGCTTTACAAATTACTAAAGAATGTAAGAAGTTTTCGAAGACCTTGGGCCTTCGAGTGGTCTGTGTTTATGGAGGAACGGGAATCAGTGAGCAGGTAGTTTTAAAAGGAACGTTCAGTTTTTCCCATCTTTTTTTTTTATAATTGAATGATTTAACAATGTAAATGTGATTTTTTCCTTTAGTGTTTTCTGTAATGGTTGTTTCTAAAATCTTAAAAAGAGGTGTGATAGTAAAAATTAATTATGCATGAGTTATATTTTAGAATTTTTAAAAATTTTTGAGTCATTTTCATGTCTTAGCTTTCCCATGCTTCTTTGTCTTTCCCTGCTCAAGGGAGCAGATAGTTTTTCCATTTTACACATGTTCAAAAAGGTTATGTTGACCGAAGTCTTTAACTTAAAAAGACTTTGTGCTTGAACGTAGGTCTTAATGATTCCCAGGTTGGTATTTGTTCTCTAATCCCGGGTTGGTATTTATTCTCTAATCTAAATGACATCTTTAAAAGGTGGTGATGAGGGCAGTATGTTAGTATCAGACTTTCATTTGCATTTCTGAAGGATTTTAGAGAACTAAACATACCTTCATTCACTCTCTTTAGATTGACCTTTCTCCGTGTCTTCTAAAGAATGACAGCCATCAGATATTTTGCTTAAGCTAGAAGAAGAAAAAACTGGGTTCTATGATCAGATATCTTTTGAAAATGTTAAACTATGCAAAATTAAATATTTCCTACAAGACTGCATAGTTGTTAAAAAGCTAATATATACAGTCATGGTGGAAAAAGGGATAAATTAAATGGCATTTTCCGAACATATTTAATCCCAAAAACCCTCTTCAAGGACTTCTTAGATTTTTAGATACATTTTGGGCATATTTGCTTTTGTTATCCTAGTGTTGTTTTTAACACTTTTGCTTAGTTTTCCGAGTTTATCTTTGTTAATTTTTTTGACCATAGATCACAGTTAAGAAATACAGTTACAACTAAGCTGGTTCATGCATGCGTATTTATGTAGAAGTCAAACAAAAGTTTTCTGATATCTAAAGTCTGGTGTTTTCCATTCTACTTCATTTCTAAAACAGTTTGTGGCTTAACTGATTTCGTGATTCACTAGTGGAAACAACTCTCAATTTGAAAACCATTGACCTATTGAATTTCTTCACTTATTGCTCTCTCATGTTCCTATCTTGGTTTTGAGGAATTGGTCAAATTAAAACTGGTGAGAAGTTTCTGGTTTTCAGTGACTTTAGAGTTACAGCACGCTGTGTTCTTATCGCTGCTACCTTTTCCTGTAGTAGTTCTCCAGCATTCTGAAGAGTGAAGCACAGGGCTTTGGTATCTTCTAATCAGACCTGGCTGTCTACACTTACGGAGCTCTGCGAGGGCCTTAGGCGCAGTGTTTTCATTAGTAAAGAAGCATTAGTGATAATTAGAGTATAAAATTTCATCTTTTTTTATTAGATTGCTGAGCTGAAAAGAGGTGCTGAAATTATTGTTTGTACACCTGGTCGAATGATTGACATGTTAGCAGCTAATAGTGGTAAGTTAGGGGTGGGTTTTTGTTTTGTTTTGTTTTGTTGCTTCTCTTTTCTCCTTTTTGAATTATATACATTTTTGTTTAATCAAAGCAGAATAAGAAACCACCAAAGGGTTTCTTTCCACATTTCTTCTTAAAGCTGTAATATCTTAAAATTTGTATGTAACAGGCTTGTTGTTACAAGTGTCTATAATGTTTTTGCAGTGTTGTTAAAATTTTTTCACAACCACTCCATCTGATTTTCTTTTTGGATGTTAACCAGGCCCTTTTTGTTGTTAACAAGTGTATTAAAAAAAGCATAGTTGTTAAAGCTAATATATACAGTCATGGTGGAAAAGGGATAAATTAAATGGCATTTTCGAACATATTTAATCCCAAAAACCCTCTTCAAGGACTTCTTAGATTTTTAGATACATTTTGGGCATATTTGCTTTTGTTATCCTAGTGTTGTTTTTAACACTTTTGCTTAGTTTTCTGAGTTTATCTTTGTTAATTTTTTTGACCATAGATCACAGTTAAGAAATACAGTTACAACTAAGCTGGTTCATGCATGCGTATTTATGTAGAAGTCAAACAAAAGTTTTCTGATATCTAAAGTCTGGTGTTTTCCATTCTACTTCATTTCTAAAACAGTTTGTGGCTTAACTGATTTCGTGATTCACTAGTGGAAACAACTCTCAATTTGAAAACCATTGACCTATTGAATTTCTTCACTTATTGCTCTCTCATGTTCCTATCTTGGTTTTGAGGAATTGGTCAAATTAAAACTGGTGAGAAGTTTCTGGTTTTCAGTGACTTTAGAGTTACAGCACGCTGTGTTCTTATCGCTGCTACCTTTTCCTGTAGTAGTTCTCCAGCATTCTGAAGAGTGAAGCACAGGGCTTTGGTATCTTCTAATCAGACCTGGCTGTCTACACTTACGGAGCTCTGCGAGGGCCTTAGGCGCAGTGTTTTCATTAGTAAAGAAGCATTAGTGATAATTAGAGTATAAAATTTCATCTTTTTTTATTAGATTGCTGAGCTGAAAAGAGGTGCTGAAATTATTGTTTGTACACCTGGTCGAATGATTGACATGTTAGCAGCTAATAGTGGTAAGTTAGGGGTGGGTTTTTGTTTTGTTTTGTTTTGTTGCTTCTCTTTTCTCCTTTTTGAATTATATACATTTTTGTTTAATCAAAGCAGAATAAGAAACCACCAAAGGGTTTCTTTCCACATTTCTTCTTAAAGCTGTAATATCTTAAAATTTGTATGTAACAGGCTTGTTGTTACAAGTGTCTATAATGTTTTTGCAGTGTTGTTAAAATTTTTTTTCACAACCACTCCATCTGATTTTTTCTTTTTTGGAGTGCTTAACGTGGATTCTTACTCCAATTTTGGCCTACCTTTATTTTTAAAAGGGTGAACATTATTTTTTTCATTGTACAATTTAAACTCTCCCTAGCAGCTAGTATTTTCTTATAGCATTATATAAATTAAGATATTGCAGCTTCAAGAAAAGTTATCTTTTGTAAATATTGCATGTTTTTAGCTCAATATTGTGCTTTGTTAAATTATTCCCTATCAAAACTGTTACTAAACTGTTGACATTATTTAACTTCTGTGGAGAAAGGCCCTGCAAGATTTATAGAACTGGGCTTCCGAGACTTAAATCATCAAAGGTAGGTAATTTAATGCTGTTCCCAATCTTGCAAAACTAATTGGGGCTGCACATGTTAGTATGAAATACTTAAATATTAGAAAGCATTTATTTTGGCACATTTCTGTTTTTTTGAAGAAAATGCTTTCAGAGGTTTTCATTGTAGTATTCACTATATATGTGTGTATATATATATATATATATATATATATATATATAGTAGAGTATTTAAAAATAAAACTTTGAGTAATGCATGTTTCTAATAGCATTTTGCTTGGATTTCTGTGTTCATTTTCATTTAATTCTAATTTTACATGAAGTTGGTAAAGTGATACTGATAAGTCATTGTGCCTGTACAGCGTATAAAAAGTTTTGGGCTGAATGCTGATGAAATAATTCCTTGTTTTTTTCTCCATGCTGCATTGATTAAGTCTCCTGAAATTCATCTTGATTAATTTTCCCTTTTTCCTTTCTCTGTCCTTTTGGTTGATATTTTATAACTATTTTATACATGTTTTTGCCAGGTGATTGAATCAACAGTTGATAGGAATGCTTGTGTTAATCCTTTAGGGAGAATTTCCTTATGTATGTGTTTTGTTTTCTCTGGCGAAGAAGCCAGTTGTGTTTACCTGAACCAGTGGGAGCACTTAGTAGAATTGAATCTGTATAGAAAAATCTATCTCTGTAATACAGTACATTTGATTTCTTAAATTTTTGTGTAATATATTAATGACATAGTAATACTGAATTGTTTCTTATTTATGTTTGACATGCCCCTTAGAAGCTCCTAACTGTATGTCAGTAGGTCATGTACTACATTAAGTCTTGTAAAGAGAGACTGCGTCTGAAGTAGTTAGCACTGGAACTTGTTTTCCACACATGCGCTGTAATCTCTAATATGTTTTTTCCTAGGTGATGCTGTCAGATAATGGCTGATGTGGCTCGATGCTCCATCTCAGTCTTAGTTTTATGATGTGTTTTGGAGAGGGCTGTTTTCTGAATTTTACAGGTTCTTCAGGCCCTATGATGGTATGCAAGAGACGAGTTTGACAAAATAAAGGGCCTCATATACCCATTGTCAGAAAGTAGATACCATTAGATTAAGATACTGTAAACGAAAAATGTTTTGTCACTGTTTAAAGATACCTAACTTACCCCTCTGTTTAAGTCAGGCATTTTAGTTCCCTTTACAGTTTTTTAAACTGTTTTTTGGTAGTCATAAATGAATAGTGACTGATTTTTAGTTTTCTTTTTGTCTTTATTTTTCTCCTCATGTTAGGTCGGGTTACAAATCTTCGAAGAGTGACGTATGTTGTTTTAGATGAAGCAGACAGAATGTTTGACATGGGTTTTGAACCACAGGTATTGATTTGATTTTTTGGTGTTTTCAGCTATAAAATAAACCTTATACTTGCTGTGAGCCTGAACTATTTGTATGGTTTCTGAAATTGTCCCGTTTCATTTGTGTTGTAATACAGTGGCCATGGAGAATTGAAATAGATGTTTATGTTTTGGACTCTTCATTGAACTTGTTCAGGAGGTATCTGTGCAGGCTTTCCAAGGCCATCTAAAACCATTATTGGTAAAATTGGAGGTGCTGTCCTAACAGAAGCTTAAGCTTTCATATTTTATTCTTTTCTTCATTGTACTTCCAAATAAATTGCTTTAATTCATGCTTTTCACTGCCTCATGATCTAGACAACACAGGTTTTTTGCATCCTCCAAATGTAAAAACTAAGCCCCAATGCGTGTGTCTGGCTTTGATTTTATGTTGTTCATATATGCTACTGCCGCTGCTTAGTCACTGCAATCGTATCCGACTCTGTGTGACCCCATGGACTGCAGCCGTCAGGCTCTTCCATCCATGGAATCTCCAGGAAAGAATACTGAAGTGTGTTGCCATTTCCTACTCCGGGGGGATCTTCCCAATCCAGGGATGGAACCCAGGTCTCCTTCATTGCAGGCAGATTGCTCACCACTGAGTCATCATGGAAGCCCTATATATTTATATTTGAAACTGCATGAACTATAGCTCCCTAGGCTTCTCTGTCCATGAAATTTTTCCAGTGGAGTGGGCAGGCTCTCTAGTAATGATGAGTAGGCTTAGTTTTCTGAATTTTACAGGTTCTTCAGGCCCTATGATGGTATGCAAGAGACGAGTTTGACAAAATAAAGGGCCTCATATACCCATTGTCAGAAAGTAGATACCATTAGATTAAGATACTGTAAACGAAAAATGTTTTGTCACTGTTTAAAGATACCTAACTTACCCCTCTGTTTAAGTCAGGCATTTTAGTTCCCTTTACAGTTTTTTAAACTGTTTTTTGGTAGTCATAAATGAATAGTGACTGATTTTTAGTTTTCTTTTTGTCTTTATTTTTCTCCTCATGTTAGGTCGGGTTACAAATCTTCGAAGAGTGACGTATGTTGTTTTAGATGAAGCAGACAGAATGTTTGACATGGGTTTTGAACCACAGGTATTGATTTGATTTTTTGGTGTTTTCAGCTATAAAATAAACCTTATACTTGCTGTGAGCCTGAACTATTTGTATGGTTTCTGAAATTGTCCCGTTTCATTTGTGTTGTAATACAGTGGCCATGGAGAATTGAAATAGATGTTTATGTTTTGGACTCTTCATTGAACTTGTTCAGGAGGTATCTGTGCAGGCTTTCCAAGGCCATCTAAAACCATTATTGGTAAAATTGGAGGTGCTGTCCTAACAGAAGCTTAAGCTTTCATATTTTATTCTTTTCTTCATTGTACTTCCAAATAAATTGCTTTAATTCATGCTTTTCACTGCCTCATGATCTAGACAACACAGGTTTTTTGCATCCTCCAAATGTAAAAACTAAGCCCCAATGCGTGTGTCTGGCTTTGATTTTATGTTGTTCATATATGCTACTGCCGCTGCTTAGTCACTGCAATCGTATCCGACTCTGTGTGACCCCATGGACTGCAGCCGTCAGGCTCTTCCATCCATGGAATCTCCAGGAAAGAATACTGAAGTGTGTTGCCATTTCCTACTCCGGGGGGATCTTCCCAATCCAGGGATGGAACCCAGGTCTCCTTCATTGCAGGCAGATTGCTCACCACTGAGTCATCATGGAAGCCCTATATATTTATATTTGAAACTGCATGAACTATAGCTCCCTAGGCTTCTCTGTCCATGAAATTTTTCCAGTGGAGTGGGCAGGCTCTCTAGTAATGATGAGTAGGCTTAGTTTCTTCATGGCATGTGGGATCTTAATTCCTCAGCCAGGGATCAAACCTGTGTTCCCTGCATTGCCAGATGGATTTTTAACCATTGGACCACTATGGAAGTCGTAGTCTTTCATTTTTAACCAGAAATTGATCTCATGCCTTTATCTTGGTATATTCCTTTGTTTACTAAAATAGTCTTAAATTTATTAAAGAAGTCATCTTTTAATTTTCCCACAAGGAAAACACCAATTCCTGACTATTACTTACTAGCAGGTTCCACCAGACATTCAAGAAATGAATAATTAAGTATGGTTCTAATAATCATACTTTATATTTTGATTGCAAAATATAAAGAAGAGTAAAATTCAGTAAACAAAAATCATTTTGTTTTCTGGTAACTTAGCAAATTTACTTTAAAAGTATAATTTACAAAAGCTTTAAAAAATAAATTTAACAAAGATATGTAAGATGTATCTGGGAAAATTATGAGGCTTTACTGGAAAATGTTAAAGAGAACCTGTGATGTTTATATGAAGACCAAGTGGTAAGAGTAATCCTGAAAAAAATGAACAGGGTAGAGTGTAAGAGAAACCACTTGTTCATTCCCATTTTAGGGTTTAGTTTTCTTGGGTCTGCTATTAGTTTTCTTGGGTCTGCTAAGTCATGTACAGCTGAATCAAAATGCTATCGTGTCCTGTCGTCTTTTCTTCCTTTCTTTTAAAAGTTCGTGTATGTATATGTTTTGCTGCAGTGGATCTTGGTGAAGCACATGGGATCTTTTAGTTGTAGCATGTACAGTCTAATTCCCTGACCAGGGATCAAACCCAAGGCTATAGCATTGGGAGTGCAGAATCTTAACCCTGGGACCACCAGGGAAGTCCCCTGTCTTATTTTCTTTGTTGGTTTCAGCAATTTTTAAAAAAAACCCGTATTGTTACATTTGACAGGGATTTTTGAGTGAAGAAAAGTCAATGTCTGTGGTCAACCACAGTCTTGAACCGAAAATGCTGACATATGTTTTAAAGCCATCATTTTACCTGCTGAGTGGAGAATAGATTTCAGATAGAACAGGAGGAAAGGCAGGGAAACCTGTTAGGTGATCATTGAAATAATCCAGATGAAAGATGGTTTGGACTAGGAGCCCAGGATTTCCACTTGCCTTGCAGCCAGCAGCCCCTTTCCCGGATAGCGCATCATCTTTGATTGGAATGAACATGTGGTCCTGTTCCTGGCCAGACCTTTACCCTTCCACTCACCACTGTCTACCTTGAAGCCATCATTAATAATTTTATTCATTATGTCTTTTTTCTTCTTATTTATTTTATGCTGTAAGAATCCTAGAACTCTCTGTTTTCTCCAGGGCTCTTACACACTGACGTAGTTAATTGGTCCCCTCAACAGTATTTCCACAATTGTTCTTTTTTTTTTCCTGTAGCTTTTTGTGACATCATGTATTTATCTCTTTAGAATATGAGCTCCATAAAACAAGTTTTTGTTGATTTTGATTGCATATTACAAGCACTTAGAACAATGTATGGCACATACTTGTTGCTCAATAAAAAGGAGTTGACTGAGTAAAGGAAATCAGTAATAGCAATGAGGAATAGTAGCATTGTAGATTTAGTTTGAAGGTCAAGACCACTGAATTTATTGGTGGAATGGGTGTGAAATGAGTAAGAGAGTAAGTACAGATGGATCCTAGGTTTTTGGCATAATCCTGTGAATGAGTACAGTTGCCATTTCGTAAGGGAGGGAGACAGAGGAGCAAATTTTAGGGTAAAATCAGTTGTAATATTCTAAGATAACAAACTTAAAATTTTTTGTCACTGAATAGATATTCTCAAAAGTGCCTTGTACTTGGTTTTACCATCCTATGATGTTAGGAGGCTACACCCATACTTATTTGTAATGTTTTCTCAGGTCATGCGCATTGTGGATAATGTTCGTCCTGACCGACAGACAGTTATGTTTTCAGCTACTTTCCCCAGGGCTATGGAAGCCTTGGCTCGCAGAATCCTGAGCAAACCCATTGAAGTGCAGGTGGGAGGCAGAAGTGTGGTTTGCTCGGATGTGGAGCAACAAGTGGTGAGCACAGTCTTGAGAATGCCCCTGGTTCCCTGTGTTTAGGCAGTGTGTCATCCTTCTGGGATCACTGTGATGCAGGCAGATAATTTTTAATAGTATACATCAATTGCAGCCTTTACCATTTTACCAGACACTTGTGAATTTGCTAGTCCATGGGACTGTTTAAATGCTTTTGGTTTTCCACCAAAAATTGTGGGCTGATAGATAAAATGTCACATACCTATGTTATTCTTAGGGTAAAATGTGAAGAGTAACATAGTCACCACTGTCTACCTTGAACTCATAATTTTATTCATTATGTCTTTTTTCTTCTTATTTATTTTATGCTGTAAGAATCCTAGAACTCTCTGTTTTCTCCAGGGCTCTTACACACTGACGTAGTTAATTGGTCCCCTCAACAGTATTTCCACAATTGTTCTTTTTTTTTTCCTGTAGCTTTTTGTGACATCATGTATTTATCTCTTTAGAATATGAGCTCCATAAAACAAGTTTTTGTTGATTTTGATTGCATATTACAAGCACTTAGAACAATGTATGGCACATACTTGTTGCTCAATAAAAAGGAGTTGACTGAGTAAAGGAAATCAGTAATAGCAATGAGGAATAGTAGCATTGTAGATTTAGTTTGAAGGTCAAGACCACTGAATTTATTGGTGGAATGGGTGTGAAATGAGTAAGAGAGTAAGTACAGATGGATCCTAGGTTTTTGGCATAATCCTGTGAATGAGTACAGTTGCCATTTCGTAAGGGAGGGAGACAGAGGAGCAAATTTTAGGGTAAAATCAGTTGTAATATTCTAAGATAACAAACTTAAAATTTTTTGTCACTGAATAGATATTCTCAAAAGTGCCTTGTACTTGGTTTTACCATCCTATGATGTTAGGAGGCTACACCCATACTTATTTGTAATGTTTTCTCAGGTCATGCGCATTGTGGATAATGTTCGTCCTGACCGACAGACAGTTATGTTTTCAGCTACTTTCCCCAGGGCTATGGAAGCCTTGGCTCGCAGAATCCTGAGCAAACCCATTGAAGTGCAGGTGGGAGGCAGAAGTGTGGTTTGCTCGGATGTGGAGCAACAAGTGGTGAGCACAGTCTTGAGAATGCCCCTGGTTCCCTGTGTTTAGGCAGTGTGTCATCCTTCTGGGATCACTGTGATGCAGGCAGATAATTTTTAATAGTATACATCAATTGCAGCCTTTACCATTTTACCAGACACTTGTGAATTTGCTAGTCCATGGAACTGTTTAAATGCTTTTTGGTTTTTTCCACCAAAAATTGTGGGCTGATAGATAAAATGTCACATACCTATGTTATTCTTAGGGTAATAGAATGTGAAGAGTCAGAGAACAGATGATAATCTGTCCACAGTTGTAAGCCTCCTAGTCTTTTTTGTGTGTGTGTGTGTGAAAAGTTTATTAAAGTAAGAAAGGATAGGGAAAAGCTTCCAGTATAGACACTGGAAGGGGGATAGAAGAGTATCCCAGCCTCTTAGTCTTTCAAAGTTACAATTTTTTTTTAAATCTTAGTGGTTTACCATTTATTTATTTATTTATTTTGGTTTAACATTTAAAATCAACATTTTCATATTCCTTAAAGATAGAGCAAGTGTCATTATATTTGCCACACATAAAATGAATATTTTTATTCATGAAATGTATTTGGATTTTCACTCTGTTAACTGAGTACCATGTGTTGTTTTCAGATTGTGATTGAAGAAGAAAAGAAATTCTTGAAACTACTTGAACTTCTAGGTCATTATCAAGAATCAGGATCTGTTATTATATTTGTGGATAAGCAGGAACATGCTGATGGTCTTCTGAAGGATTTAATGAGAGCTTCTTACCCTTGCATGTCTCTTCATGGAGGTAACATTTACTCAAATAGTTGTTAGCGTACGTAGCTTGGTCAAACATTGTACTGTGTATTTCGTTTGTCTCTAATTTAGCACTATTTTTTTTTCCCTTTTTTAGCTTATTTTGTATTTGAGTATAGCCAATTAACAAACAGTATTGTGACAGTTTCAGGTGAACAGCAAAGGGACTCAGCCATCTGTATACAAGCATCCATTCCCTAAACTCCCCTCCCATCCAGGCTGACATATAACAATAAGCAGAGTTCCATGTGCTGTACAGTAGGTCTTTGGGGCTAGTTAGGGAGTTTGGGATGTACACACGACTGTATTTACAATGGATAACCAGCTACCACTGAATTTTATATCAATGTCAGTTTTCATTTACAACTGTTCTGTGGGGGTAAGCGTTATTATTATTCTATCTCAACGATAAAGAAAATAAGACAACAGCATATTGGTTTGACCAAATTCCATAACCATTAATCAGCTAAGGAGGAATTGAACATTAAGGTTTTTGATTCAAAGTTTTTGTGTTATGTTCTTTCTGTTGCAAAAATTGTGGGCTGATAGATTGTCACTCCTATGTTATTTTGGGTAAAGAATGTGAAGAGTCAGAGAACAGATGATAATCTGTCCACAGTTGTAAGCCTCCTAGTCTCTGTTGTGTGTGTGTGTGAAAAGTTTATTAAAGTAAGAAAGGATAGGGAAAAGCTTCCAGTATAGACACTGGAAGGGGGATAGAAGAGTATCCCAGCCTCTTAGTCTTTCAAAGTTACAATTTTTTTTTAAATCTTAGTGGTTTACCATTTATTTATTTATTTATTTTGGTTTAACATTTAAAATCAACATTTTCATATTCCTTAAAGATAGAGCAAGTGTCATTATATTTGCCACACATAAAATGAATATTTTTATTCATGAAATGTATTTGGATTTTCACTCTGTTAACTGAGTACCATGTGTTGTTTTCAGATTGTGATTGAAGAAGAAAAGAAATTCTTGAAACTACTTGAACTTCTAGGTCATTATCAAGAATCAGGATCTGTTATTATATTTGTGGATAAGCAGGAACATGCTGATGGTCTTCTGAAGGATTTAATGAGAGCTTCTTACCCTTGCATGTCTCTTCATGGAGGTAACATTTACTCAAATAGTTGTTAGCGTACGTAGCTTGGTCAAACATTGTACTGTGTATTTCGTTTGTCTCTAATTTAGCACTATTTTTTTTTCCCTTTTTTAGCTTATTTTGTATTTGAGTATAGCCAATTAACAAACAGTATTGTGACAGTTTCAGGTGAACAGCAAAGGGACTCAGCCATCTGTATACAAGCATCCATTCCCTAAACTCCCCTCCCATCCAGGCTGACATATAACAATAAGCAGAGTTCCATGTGCTGTACAGTAGGTCTTTGGGGCTAGTTAGGGAGTTTGGGATGTACACACGACTGTATTTACAATGGATAACCAGCTACCACTGAATTTTATATCAATGTCAGTTTTCATTTACAACTGTTCTGTGGGGGTAAGCGTTATTATTATTCTATCTCAACGATAAAGAAAATAAGACAACAGCATATTGGTTTGACCAAATTCCATAACCATTAATCAGCTAAGGAGGAATTGAACATTAAGGTTTTTGATTCATGTTATGTTCTTTCTGTTGTACCATGCATGGTACCTAGAGGCTTTTATGATTCACACTGAAGCTTTACTTAATTTCTGTGTAATATTGCCATTGTTACATATATGTGAGACTTGGAACACTAAACATATGGAACAGAGACAGCTTGAGTTAAACTCCTTAAGCAAGTGTTCTGGAGATACGGCTTTGTGATAAACCATTCCCAAATGGCAGCAGTCATTTATTTTGTTGATGCATCTGTAATTTGTGTAGCGCACTTAGTACATGTATCTAGTCTCTCTTGCATGCTCTGTCTAGAAGGATGGCTCAGTTGGGGTTCCATTTCCAATTTGCCATAGTTAGCCAGCTGACAAGTCACTGCCTTCCTACCGTACTTACTACCGTACTACAGGATATTGGCTCTTGACGGACAGCTCAGTCAGACCGTTGGCCGGAGGACAAGGATTGGAAGCTGCTAGGAAGTCCTAGAGCTTTTATTTCCACTATGTTCTGTAGGCCAAAATAGTCACTAGACTGTCCCACATTCAAGGAAATGGGGACATAGACTCTACCTCTTCATGAGAAAATGCCCTTCAGTGTACAGAAGGGCATGCGGGGTAGGACATGGTTTTGCTGCTGTCTTTGGAAAGGACAGTCTGCCACGCTAGAGTTTACATGGGGTGTAATTAAAAAAGCTTTGAGGATGGGACTTCCCTTGTGGTCCATTGGATAAAGAGTCCGCCTTGCAGTGCAAGGGGCACCGGTACGATCCCTGGCGGGGGAAGATCCCACGTACGGCGCTGCAGTTGAACCGGTGTGGCTGATTACAAGCCAGCGCTCTGGAGGGCATGTGCCCAGAGCCGGTGCTCTGCAACCAGAGAGGCCACGGCGATGGGAGGCCCACACAGGCCAAAGAACAAAGATGGATGAAAATAAATGAATAAAAAAAAATCAAAATTAATAAAAGAAAACAGCTATGTGGGCTTCTCATTGCCATGGCTCTGTTGATGTGGAGCCCGGGCTCTAAGGTGCATAGGCTCACTAGTTGTGGTGCATGACCTTAGTTGCTCTGTGGCACGTGACATCTTCCCAACCAGGGATCGAACCTATATCTCCTTGATTGGCAGATGAATTCTTATCCACCAAGCCACCAGGGAAGTCCATTCTGCAGCTCTTGAGTAACAGATTTTTGAGATCCAGTTGGATACTCTTTAAGCAGTGCACTGTAAACCTTAATGTGCATGTGTAATTACCTAAGGATCTTGTTAAGATGCAGAATCTGATTCAGTAGTTCGGGGCAGAATCTGAGATCTTGCATTTCTCACAAGTTCTCGTGTGAAGCTGCTCCTTGTTTTTGAAAAGCTGTGACGAGCAAGGTTCTAAATGACCTATGGGAGAAGTAGAAGGATCTGAACCCTGTCAATAGAGGCTGGATGGGTCTGCCTTTGTTAGTGACTCTGAGATGGGGGCTCTGCAGTTGTAAGCTTTATGTGCAAGAAAGGTGTCAAAAGAAGGGCAGAGTTGATCTTGCCATTGGATTTCTTTAGTCTTTTTACATTTTTATTGAAATATAGTTGATTTATAATGTTTGAGGTTTACAGCAAAATGATTCAGTTATCAGCTGTATCTATTCCTTTTTAGATTATTTTCCATTATATGTAATTATAAGATACTGAGTATAGTTCCCTGTGCTGTACAGTAGATCCTTATTGGTTGTCTATTTTACATGTAGTAATATGTGTATTTTAATCCTGAACCACTAACTAATTTATCCCTCTTCACTCAATCCCCCTAACTACCTGCAGTCTTTTATTTCACATATGGTAGTTGTGGGACATAAAGTTGGATTTATTCTTTACCCTATGTTTAACTTCTTTCTCTGAATGTCAGAGAAAGTGGAAAATATATGAATATGTGGCTTTCCACCTCTTTATTTGCAGGCATTGATCAATATGACAGAGATAGCATCATAAATGACTTTAAAATGGGACCTGCAAGCTTCTTGTGGCCACGTCTGTTGCTGCCCGAGGCCGTCCGATTTTTGAAACCCCCCTTGGGAAAGTGCACATGAATAAAAAATCAATTATAAGTAAAGAAAACAGCTATGTGGGCTTCTCATTGCCATGGCTCTGTTGATGTGGAGCCCGGGCTCTAAGGTGCATAGGCTCACTAGTTGTGGTGCATGACCTTAGTTGCTCTGTGGCACGTGACATCTTCCCAACCAGGGATCGAACCTATATCTCCTTGATTGGCAGATGAATTCTTATCCACCAAGCCACCAGGAAGTCCATTCTGCAGCTCTTGAGTAACAGATTTTTGAGATCCAGTTGGATACTCTTTAAGCAGTGCACTGTAAACCTTAATGTGCATGTGTAATTACCTAAGGATCTTGTTAAGATGCAGAATCTGATTCAGTAGTTCGGGGCAGAATCTGAGATCTTGCATTTCTCACAAGTTCTCGTGTGAAGCTGCTCCTTGTTTTTGAAAAGCTGTGACGAGCAAGGTTCTAAATGACCTATGGGAGAAGTAGAAGGATCTGAACCCTGTCAATAGAGGCTGGATGGGTCTGCCTTTGTTAGTGACTCTGAGATGGGGGCTCTGCAGTTGTAAGCTTTATGTGCAAGAAAGGTGTCAAAAGAAGGGCAGAGTTGATCTTGCCATTGGATTTCTTTAGTCTTTTTACATTTTTATTGAAATATAGTTGATTTATAATGTTTGAGGTTTACAGCAAAATGATTCAGTTATCAGCTGTATCTATTCCTTTTTAGATTATTTTCCATTATATGTAATTATAAGATACTGAGTATAGTTCCCTGTGCTGTACAGTAGATCCTTATTGGTTGTCTATTTTACATGTAGTAATATGTGTATTTTAATCCTGAACCACTAACTAATTTATCCCTCTTCACTCAATCCCCCTAACTCCCTGCAGTCTTTTATTTCACATATGGTAGTTGTGGGACATAAAGTTGGATTTATTCTTTACCCTATGTTTAACTTCTTTCTCTGAATGTCAGAGAAAGTGGAAAATATATGAATATGTGGCTTTCCACCTCTTTATTTGCAGGCATTGATCAATATGACAGAGATAGCATCATAAATGACTTTAAAAATGGGACCTGCAAGCTTCTTGTGGCCACGTCTGTTGCTGCCCGAGGCCTCGATGTGAAACACCTGATTCTTGTAGTGAATTACAGCTGCCCCAACCATTATGAGGATTATGTGCACAGAGCAGGCCGGACTGGAAGAGCAGGCAACAAAGTAAGAGGAATTACTTCTATAGTTGATTCCTATTATGTTAAAATTTTAGGATTTTAAAGAGAATAGGAGTTACAGGGAATCTTCAGAGTATGGGGATTAGTTGATATCATTTATATACATATACATGTCTTAAGAGTTGTTAAAATTTTCAGACACATAACTGTTCTCTGTAGGCAGATAGTGTTAACCATTTTTGACTCCAGAAGGTTTCCCCCAACACCTAAAAATTTCTGTACATACATTCATGTATATAGTTCCAGGAGCTTTCTTTCCTTTAAGGATATGGGATCATAAAATATACTCAACCCAACACCTGTCACCCCTGCCCTCGCTCCCCATACAAATGTATAATTTTTTCATTTTTGTTTTACAAATGTATAATTATTTGCTTTTTTAATTCACCTGTATTCTGTTGAGTATATAGTTCTAAATCATTGTTTTTTGTTTTTTAATTTATTTGACTTCATTGATTTTTTAATTGGTTTTTTCATCTGTCTTTTATTCTTTGGCCTGTATGGGCCTCCCATTGCAGTGGCCTCTCTTGTTGCAGAGGTAATTGGGCACACCAGTCCAGCCGTTCTGCAGCATGTGGAATCTTCCCAGGCCAGGGATCGAACTGCTGCCCCTTGCACTGCAAGGCGGACTCTTTACCCACTGGACCACCAGGGAAACCTTTTTGGGTTTTTTCATTCATTGCTTTTGAAAGCAGCAGAATATTCCTTTGTTGGAAGCGCTGATATTGATATATTTAATATTACAACCATGGATATTTCTACATACTGAAACAATAATAATATTAATAGGTTATATTTATAGAGTATTAAATGCCTGTCTTTATTTTAAGTGCTCTACATATATCTTATTTTATTTTCACAAATTTCCTTTGAGGTCTATAATACGCCCTTTTAACTGATGAGAAAAGTTGAGGCAGATAGATGTTAAGTTATTTGCCAAATTTACACATCTCATAAATAGTGATGGCATTTATTCTTTTAACTTGAGTTAGTCTGTGGATTTCGGAAACTGTGTATAATTAAAATTGTACCCTTTTTGGGCCACATACAGTTTCTGCCGCATCCTGTGTGTGTGTGTGTGTGTGTTTGTATATACAACCCTAAGAATTGTAACACTGCTTTAGCCCATGGGCTGTATAAAAGCAGGCCAGGGGTCAAATCTGGTATCTAAGTACTCCTAAAACTTGTTTTTTCACTTACAATAGCTCACTAGTAGGGTAAAAGCATTTTGTGAAGATGGCAGTGTAGGGTCTTCCCTAGTGGTCCAGTGGGTAAGGACACCGCCTTGCAGTGCAAGGGGTGCCAGTTCGAGCCCTGGCCTGGGAAGATCCCACGTGCCGCGGAGCGGCTGGACCGATGTGTCCAATCACCGAGCCGGAGCTCTGGAGCGCACGCGCCCAGAGCCAGTGCTCTACAACAACAGAGGTCACCGCGATGGGAGGCCCACACGGGACAAAGAACGAAGATGGATGAAAATGGACAAATGAAAGACCAATAGAAGTGGCCCGCCTGCTCCCCTCCCCCCCCACCCCAACCCCCCCCCAAATAAATAAATAAATAAATATTAAAAAAAAAAAAAGAATGCAAGAACTAAGGTTTAAAAAAAAAAAAGATGGCAGTGTAGTTGTAGTTTGCTTTTCCTCTGCTTACAACTCCAGTCTTCCTCTTACCTGAACCACAAGACTGCTGGGGGCACATGAATCCTTAGGCATTACAGAATCACAGGGAAGTGAGGCAGCTGACTTCATTGTTTATATGAAAACATACCAGATACACATGTATGTGTTTTTTTATCTTTTAATTGGTCTTTTAAAAAGAAAGCAAGCAAAAAAATAAAAAATAAGATGTTTTAAAATTAATATACAGTGCAGTTGTACATTTATGTAAAAATCAGAAATTTATGTAATTTCTCTTTATGCATTGCAGAGTTACACATTTTCTGGTTTTGCTTGTTTTCACAATAAGCATTAAAGCTAGATATTTCACTTGGAACCACTGGAGAATTCAGTCCGTCTCTTCTGTGATCTTTAGTAGTGGAGTTGTCCACAGGAGAGTGACTTCGGTGCCTCTTATTTCCTCTGTTTTCTAAGGTGGATTCATTTTGTTAGTGTTAATGGTACCACCTCTTCTTCGTTGACTAGGGCTATGCGTATACTTTCATCACAGAAGATCAAGCTCGGTATGCTGGAGACATCATTAAAGCCCTCGAACTGTCAGGGACAACAGTGCCACCTGATCTTGAGAAACTTTGGAGCGATTTCAAAGATCAGCAGAAAGCTGTGAGTTTTCTCTAACTCTCCTTGTTTTTATACAAGTCACTGTTGTAAACCTTGACTATTTCATACCTGTATACCTTATTTTCATGTATCTCTTTAGAAAAGAAGGGAAAGGAGTGAAAACAAAATCCTCCCTTTTACTTCAGCTTAGTATGTCTTGTAGACTGCACATAGAGTTCTTATTTTTTTGTCACATGCTAAATGAAATGTTTTTGTTATGTGGTCATACGCACCTTGAAACATTTAATTGCCAGAAATTCTTGAACATTTAAAGCTTTCTACTATGAAATTAACTTTCTTGTTTTTCCTTGAAAGGAAGGGAAAATAATTAAAAAGAGTAGTGGGTTCTCTGGTAAGGGATTCAAGTTTGATGAAACAGAACAAGCTTTGGCTAATGAGAGAAAGAAGTTACAGAAAGCTGCTCTTGGTCTGCAAGATTCAGATGACGAGGATGCTGCCGTTGATGTAAGTATTGCTGTTCTAAAGCCTTATTCTTACCAGTTGAAGCGGTTGTTATTTTTGTACTTGAGTTCTTAACCCTAGGTTTGTTTAGCAGCAAATTACTGGAAACTTTTCAGTGGCTACCTCTCTCAGTTTTTTTCTCTGTGTACAGGTGTATCCACATATGCCTGAATTTTTGTATTTTCATAAAAATGAGATCATACTGCTTTATAATTTTCTTTTCAACAATAATGCTATGTTAAAATCTTCCCTTTCAGCAAATTCACTCTTAAAACGCTGGGTTTTGTTTTTTTTTTTTTTGGCAACATATTTCATTATATGAATGTTCTGCAAATCCCTATTTTTCCATATTGGAAACATATTTGGAATATGCTTTATTGTACTTCATTGCTCATCCTTGAACATTTAACCTTGCACATTCATCAGATTAAGTCTTCCTCCGAGGAAGAGTATGTACATGGAATTGCTTAGCCAAAAGGTATATCCAGTTTGGTCTTAAAACATTGTTAGATTGTTCTTATGCAAGTTTGCTTTCATAGCAGTGGTATATAAGTGTGCCTGGCTCCCTGTATGTTTAACATCACTGGTACTCATACTTGTTTTTTTTAATCTTTCACAATTTGTTATAGAACGTTCTTACTAATAATTGTTGTTCTCACTTAGTCACTAAGTTGTGTCTGACTCTTTTGTGAACCTATGGACTGTAGCATGCCAGTTTCCTCTGTCCATGGGATTTCCCAGAATACTAGAGTGGGTTGCCATTTCCTTCTTCAGGGGACCTTCCCAAGCCAGGGGTTGATAGTCTACATTTATGGAGTGCTACTGAGTGTCATATCCTGTGCCAACTGTGTTACAGAGAATGTTCTGTTGACTTCCTCACAATAGCCAGACAGGTGGATACTCAAAATATTCCCATTTTGAGGAGACTGAGACTTAGTAAGAAATAATAACCTTTTCAGATTTGCATAGCTGTTAGGTGGGAGGGGCTGGGATCCATGCCCATTCTGTTCTTACTCAAAGCCCATGTTCTTAGCTTATACCATTATTTGTAACCCAGTGGAAAGGAGCCCTGAGGACTCAGCAGCTTAAAGGTTTCTCAGAGAATTCTCTGGAACCCTGATCCCAGGAACTTGAGCTTTAGATGTTTTCATTATAATTTTGGAAAATCTTCCTAGTATATACCACTATTAATGGTATCCTATCAAAGGGTAGGAGAAGACATTAATAAAATAATCTTGTTTTTTAAAAGTCTTATTTAACTTTAATGCAGAAATCTTCCAACATATTTGATACTTGACCATAGAATTTTTTAAAATATACCCCCATTAAAACACTCTGAACACAATTTAGGTAATCAGGAGTATAATCTTACTTTCAGGAAATGACCACACTGGCTGTTAAGCATAGTAACAACCAGAATCGAGATCTAGTAATTCTAGGCCAGTTCTTACTAGTATACCATACTGGCTTAAAATTCAGCTAAGTCAATGTTTTCGTTATCTCTTATGGTATAACAAATCTGTTCATAACTTAGTAGGGTATAAGAAGCATTTATTACCTATCATTGCATTTGTTGCCCGGGTTCTTACTAATACAAATTGTTAGATTGTTCTTATGCAAGTTTGCTTTCATAGCAGTGGTATATAAGTGTGCCTGGCTCCCTGTATGTTTAACATCACTGGTACTCATACTTGTTTTTTTTAATCTTTCACAATTTGTTATAGAACGTTCTTACTAATAATTGTTGTTCTCACTTAGTCACTAAGTTGTGTCTGACTCTTTTGTGAACCTATGGACTGTAGCATGCCAGTTTCCTCTGTCCATGGGATTTCCCAGAATACTAGAGTGGGTTGCCATTTCCTTCTTCAGGGGACCTTCCCAAGCCAGGGGTTGATAGTCTACATTTATGGAGTGCTACTGAGTGTCATATCCTGTGCCAACTGTGTTACAGAGAATGTTCTGTTGACTTCCTCACAATAGCCAGACAGGTGGATACTCAAAATATTCCCATTTTGAGGAGACTGAGACTTAGTAAGAAATAATAACCTTTTCAGATTTGCATAGCTGTTAGGTGGGAGGGGCTGGGATCCATGCCCATTCTGTTCTTACTCAAAGCCCATGTTCTTAGCTTATACCATTATTTGTAACCCAGTGGAAAGGAGCCCTGAGGACTCAGCAGCTTAAAGGTTTCTCAGAGAATTCTCTGGAACCCTGATCCCAGGAACTTGAGCTTTAGATGTTTTCATTATAATTTTGGAAAATCTTCCTAGTATATACCACTATTAATGGTATCCTATCAAAGGGTAGGAGAAGACATTAATAAAATAATCTTGTTTTTTAAAAGTCTTATTTAACTTTAATGCAGAAATCTTCCAACATATTTGATACTTGACCATAGAATTTTTTAAAATATACCCCCATTAAAACACTCTGAACACAATTTAGGTAATCAGGAGTATAATCTTACTTTCAGGAAATGACCACACTGGCTGTTAAGCATAGTAACAACCAGAATCGAGATCTAGTAATTCTAGGCCAGTTCTTACTAGTATACCATACTGGCTTAAAATTCAGCTAAGTCAATGTTTTCGTTATCTCTTATGGTATAACAAATCTGTTCATAACTTAGTAGGGTATAAGAAGCATTTATTACCTACTATTCCTGAGAGTTAGGAAATCAGGGGCAGTTTAGCCAGGTAACCTACTTAGGGTCTTACTTAAGGATCTTACATGAGGTTGCAGTCAAGCTGTTGGCCAGGTTGCGGTTAGCAGAATGGTTCACCGATGCAGGCTTATCTTCTTCCAAGATGGCTCATTCACTTCAGTGTTGGCCGGTTGCCTCTGTTTTTTACTCTGCATTTGTGTTGTTACAACATGACACCTGGCTCCCCAGATAAAGTGACCCAAGAGAGAGCAGAGGGGAAGGCTTGGTAACTTTTATGAACAGTCTCTAAAGTTATATACCAGCTTTTCCACTTCATTTTGTCTGTTAGCAGCAAGTCACTTAAGTCCAGCCCACATTTATGGAGAGTCTTCCCCCTTGAGGGAAAGAGTATTTGTGGCTTTGTTTTTAAAACCACTCTTTTTTTGTTATGACAACAATTTTTTTAATCTCATAATAAAATATGTTGATTTTCCCCCCTTTTGTTAAAATACCATAAAATTTTTATAGAAAATTGGAGCAATACTAAAATGAATAAAGTCAAAACTAAAGTTACCCATGTCACCTAGCACCATGTACATTCCCCATTCCTGGTTTTATGTGCTTGTTTTGGATTTTAATGTTAATATGCTGTTTAAAGGAATGCTACTCAATTAAATGTTAGTTTAAAAGTAGTTGATAACTCAAACCCTTTATTAAACAACAAATGCTTTAAAAAGAAAGTAAGTTGTCTATTTGTATTTCAGTAAAAAGTCTTTCTTAAAGTTAACCTAGTTAATTCTAAGCCTTGAAAAAACCTTTCTCTCCATTTCAGATTTGAAATGTCCTAAATCCTACATATGAAGCTTTAATGGATCTTCAAAAAACAATTTTTTAAAAAATTACTTGACCATAGAATTTTTAAAATATACCCCCATTAAAACACTCTGAACACAATTTAGGTAATCAGGAGTATAATCTTACTTTCAGGAAATGACCACACTGGCTGTTAAGCATAGTAACAACCAGAATCGAGATCTAGGAATTCTAGGCCAGTTCTTACTAGTATACCATACTGGCTTAAAATTCAGCTAAGTCAATGTTTTCGTTATCTCTTATGGTATAACAAATCTGTTCATAACTTAGTAGGGTATAAGAAGCATTTATTACCTACTATTCCTGAGAGTTAGGAAATCAGGGGCAGTTTAGCCAGGTAACCTACTTAGGGTCTTACTTAAGGATCTTACATGAGGTTGCAGTCAAGCTGTTGGCCAGGTTGCGGTTAGCAGAATGGTTCACCGATGCAGGCTTATCTTCTTCCAAGATGGCTCATTCACTTCAGTGTTGGCCGGTTGCCTCTGTTTTTTACTCTGCATTTGTGTTGTTACAACATGACACCTGGCTCCCCAGATAAAGTGACCCAAGAGAGAGCAGAGGGGAAGGCTTGGTAACTTTTATGAACAGTCTCTAAAGTTATATACCAGCTTTTCCACTTCATTTTGTCTGTTAGCAGCAAGTCACTTAAGTCCAGCCCACATTTATGGAGAGTCTTCCCCCTTGAGGGAAAGAGTATTTGTGGCTTTGTTTTTAAAACCACTCTTTTTTTGTTATGAAAACATTTTTTTTAATCTCATAATAAAATATGTTGATTTTCCCCCCTTTTGTTAAAATACCATAAAATTTTTATAGAAAATTGGAGCAATACTAAAATGAATAAAGTCAAAACTAAAGTTACCCATGTCACCTAGCACCATGTACATTCCCCATTCCTGGTTTTATGTGCTTGTTTTGGATTTTAATGTTAATATGCTGTTTAAAGGAATGCTACTCAATTAAATGTTAGTTTAAAAGTAGTTGATAACTCAAACCCTTTATTAAACAACAAATGCTTTAAAAAGAAAGTAAGTTGTCTATTTGTATTTCAGTAAAAAGTCTTTCTTAAAGTTAACCTAGTTAATTCTAAGCCTTGAAAAAACCTTTCTCTCCATTTCAGATTTGAAATGCTGCCTAAATCCTACATATGAAGGGGTTTGCATTCTTTAGTTGGTGGTGTTAGTATTCATTTGGGAGCAAAAGACATCTTTAAAAGAAAATGCTAATAGCTTATGAGTCAGAAGAGGCTAGCCTGAGGATTACTCGGTAGCCCTGTAGGACTCATGTGACTCCTGGAGCTTCAAAGTTACCAGCATTGCCCGTGCTTTCATGTGGAAACCCATCTTCATTGCTTTCCTTCCTGGGTTCACAGCAGTAAAACCATAACGGGTCCCCCCCCATCCCCAATTCTCTTACCCAGTTTTTTAGGTAAACCCAGTTGCATTTTTGGAGGTGGAAAGAATTTTAGGAGCCTGGCCTTAAGAACATGTTGTATCATTTCCCCTGGTAACCATTGACAGTAGTTTTAGTTGTCCACTGATCTTGAATTACTGCCTTTCTTCCAGACTCCTTTCTTGCAGTGTACATAATTTGGCCTCAAGGCCTGGGCCTGGGAGCAACTCAGCTACATCAGATTGGCCGCTCTGGCTTGACAGCATGTGTTCTTCATTTACTGACTTGGGATGTGTTTTCTGTACCACTCAGGAGTCTGCTTAAGTGGTTCTTGCAGCCTTGTATCTGTTTCTTTCCTTTTGCCTTCCCTCCCCTTCCTCCTCCTCCTCTCTAAATTGGTATTTTTAATTAGATTTTTACTAATGCTTTTTCTTCTTTTTTAGATTGATGAGCAGATTGAAAGCATGTTTAACTCAAAGAAGAGAGTGAAGGATATGGCTGCTCCTGGAACATCTAGTGTTCCTGCTCCAACTGCAGGAAATGCTGAGAAATTAGAAATTGCAAAGAGATTGGCTCTTAGAATCAATGCTCAGAAGAATTTGGGCATTGAGTCTCAGGTATTAAGTAATTTGTTCCGAGTTTTAGTACTTTTTGAAAGTTATTTAATTAAATGTTTTTTAGGAATTATGTCAGCACAAGTTAGTAGTTGATAACTCAAACCCTTTATTAAACAACAAATGCTTTAAAAAGAAAGTAAGTTGTTTTTGAGAAAAGTCTTTCTTAAAGTTAACCTAGTTAATTCTAAGCCTTGAAAAAACCTTTCTCTCCATTTCAGATTTGAAATGCTGCCTAAATCCTACATATGAAGGGGTTTGCATTCTTTAGTTGGTGGTGTTAGTATTCATTTGGGAGCAAAAGACATCTTTAAAAGAAAATGCTAATAGCTTATGAGTCAGAAGAGGCTAGCCTGAGGATTACTCGGTAGCCCTGTAGGACTCATGTGACTCCTGGAGCTTCAAAGTTACCAGCATTGCCCGTGCTTTCATGTGGAAACCCATCTTCATTGCTTTCCTTCCTGGGTTCACAGCAGTAAAACCATAACGGGTCCCCCCCCATCCCCAATTCTCTTACCCAGTTTTTTAGGTAAACCCAGTTGCATTTTTGGAGGTGGAAAGAATTTTAGGAGCCTGGCCTTAAGAACATGTTGTATCATTTCCCCTGGTAACCATTGACAGTAGT
The DNA here is from genome assembly GCA_022376925.1 of Tragulus kanchil. Taxonomy (NCBI): domain Eukaryota; kingdom Metazoa; phylum Chordata; class Mammalia; order Artiodactyla; family Tragulidae; genus Tragulus; species Tragulus kanchil. Next base: position 44,309,010 of record JAIOJX010000029.1, on the reverse strand, counting down.
TTTAGTTGTCCACTGATCTTGAATTACTGCCTTTCTTCCAGACTCCTTTCTTGCAGTGTACATAATTTGGCCTCAAGGCCTGGGCCTGGGAGCAACTCAGCTACATCAGATTGGCCGCTCTGGCTTGACAGCATGTGTTCTTCATTTACTGACTTGGGATGTGTTTTCTGTACCACTCAGGAGTCTGCTTAAGTGGTTCTTGCAGCCTTGTATCTGTTTCTTTCCTTTTGCCTTCCCTCCCCTTCCTCCTCCTCCTCTCTAAATTGGTATTTTTAATTAGATTTTTACTAATGCTTTTTCTTCTTTTTTAGATTGATGAGCAGATTGAAAGCATGTTTAACTCAAAGAAGAGAGTGAAGGATATGGCTGCTCCTGGAACATCTAGTGTTCCTGCTCCAACTGCAGGAAATGCTGAGAAATTAGAAATTGCAAAGAGATTGGCTCTTAGAATCAATGCTCAGAAGAATTTGGGCATTGAGTCTCAGGTATTAAGTAATTTGTTCCGAGTTTTAGTACTTTTTGAAAGTTATTTAATTAAATGTTTTTTAGGAATTATGTCAGCACAAGTTAATAAGTTGCTTTAGATATTGAGGTAGTAAGCATTTAACATTCTGAATACAGAATTACTTAATTATTATAGTTGAGTGATTTTTCTAGTGTGGTTAACTGAGGTCTTAATGCCTGTTTTGGAAGGCCTGTTAAGCATGTAAACCATGAATAATTTTAAAGAAAAACAAAGAAACCATGGATAATTTTATAGAATAGTATTCTGAGTGACCTTACCAAAATCCTAAAGAAATAACTCTTTTTCTTTCTTACTCTGTTTTTGTTGGCAGATTATTGGGCACACAAACAATGCCTTGGAAGTACAAACACCCAATTATATAACTGAAACTAACATGGGTTTAGACAGTGGGAAACTGTTAAATATTTCACTTAGAATCTTTCTCTTGGGAGTTTTTTGGTTAACTTATTATTTTTTTTTGGTAGCTGATATACAATGTTCTTTTAGTTTCTGGTATACAACAAAGTGATACAGTTTTATATATACACACACACACATACACATATGTATTCATTTTTTAAATCTTTATTTTCTATTGGAATATAGCCAGTTAACAGTGTTGTGAGAGTTGCAGTAAACAGCAAAGGGACTCAGCCATAGATACATACATGTCCCTTCTCCCCCAGAGTCCTCTCCCATCCAGGCTGCCACATAACACTGAACTGGATTCCATGGGTTTTACACACTAGGTCCTTGTTGGTTATCCATTTTAAATATAGCAATGTCTACATGTTGATCCCAAACCCTCTAACTAACCTTCCTTCCCCCACTTCCTGCAACCATAAGCTCATTCTCAAAGTCTGTGAGTCAGTTTTTCTTGTCTAAGTAAGTTCATTTGTATTGTTTCTTTTTAGATTTCAGGTATAAGGGATGTCATATGGTATTTAGCCTCTGACTGACTTCACTCAGTATGACACTGTCAGTCCATCCATGTTGCTGTAGATGCAGTTATTTTATTCTTTTATATATTTTTTGGTTATTTCTATTGGTTTTTCATTTATTTATCATCCATCTTTGTTCTTTGGCCTGTGTGGGCCTCCCATTGCAGTGGCGCCTCTCATTGCAGAGCACCGTCTCTGGGTGCCTGCGCTCCAGAGCGCTGGCTCAGTAATTGGACACATCAGTCTAGCCGCTCCGCGGCACATGGGATCTTCCCAGGCCAGGGATCGAACTGGCTGGACCACCAGTTTTTACCCACTGGGCCACTAGGGAAGCCCGATTTTATTCTTTTTAATGGCTGAGTAATTTTAAAGAAAAACAAAGAAACCATGGATAATTTTATAGAATAGTATTCTGAGTGACCTTACCAAAATCCTAAAGAAATAACTCTTTTTCTTTCTTACTCTGTTTTTGTTGGCAGATTATTGGGCACACAAACAATGCCTTGGAAGTACAAACACCCAATTATATAACTGAAACTAACATGGGTTTAGACAGTGGGAAACTGTTAAATATTTCACTTAGAATCTTTCTCTTGGGAGTTTTTTGGTTAACTTATTATTTTTTTTTGGTAGCTGATATACAATGTTCTTTTAGTTTCTGGTATACAACAAAGTGATACAGTTTTATATATACACACACACACATACACATATGTATTCATTTTTTAAATCTTTATTTTCTATTGGAATATAGCCAGTTAACAGTGTTGTGAGAGTTGCAGTAAACAGCAAAGGGACTCAGCCATAGATACATACATGTCCCTTCTCCCCCAGAGTCCTCTCCCATCCAGGCTGCCACATAACACTGAACTGGATTCCATGGGTTTTACACACTAGGTCCTTGTTGGTTATCCATTTTAAATATAGCAATGTCTACATGTTGATCCCAAACCCTCTAACTAACCTTCCTTCCCCCACTTCCTGCAACCATAAGCTCATTCTCAAAGTCTGTGAGTCAGTTTTTCTTGTCTAAGTAAGTTCATTTGTATTGTTTCTTTTTAGATTTCAGGTATAAGGGATGTCATATGGTATTTAGCCTCTGACTGACTTCACTCAGTATGACACTGTCAGTCCATCCATGTTGCTGTAGATGCAGTTATTTTATTCTTTTATATATTTTTTGGTTATTTCTATTGGTTTTTCATTTATTTATCATCCATCTTTGTTCTTTGGCCTGTGTGGGCCTCCCATTGCAGTGGCGCCTCTCATTGCAGAGCACCGTCTCTGGGTGCCTGCGCTCCAGAGCGCTGGCTCAGTAATTGGACACATCAGTCTAGCCGCTCCGCGGCACATGGGATCTTCCCAGGCCAGGGATCGAACTGGCTGGACCACCAGTTTTTACCCACTGGGCCACTAGGGAAGCCCGATTTTATTCTTTTTAATGGCTGAGTAATATTCCATTATACATGTACCACATCTTCTTTTATCCATTCCTTTGTCAATGAACGTTTGGGTTGCTTCCATGTCTTGGCTATTGGAAATAGTGCTGCAGTGAACATTGAAAGTACATGTATATTTTTGGGTGATATTTTTCTTAGGAAATTGGAAATATGTCCAGGAGTAGGATTTCAGGGTCATATGGTAGCTCTGTGCTTAGTTTTTTAAGAAACCTCCATACAGTTCTCCATAGTGACTATACCAATTTATATTCCTACCAGCAGTGCAGGATGGTTCCCTTCTACAAATTCTCTCCAGCATTTTAACTTAATTTTTAATCAAAGTTAAATTTTCATAGCACTCCCAAAGAACAATTTGTTAATGTTGTAGTCTTTTTAAGATTTTGAGTGTTTGGGAACCTACATGGCCCCGTGTTCAGTAGCCTGTATGGGTTCAGGTCTGTAGTGCCCTAGTTCCAAGTGGAATGACCAAGCTAGAAACCAGTGGACTGACCCAGTGCGGCAGCCACAGTCAAGGCCTGGGAACCTTGGATCTCTGCGTCTGTCTTAACAAGTAATTGCTATGAAGTATTGGCTCAAGCCTGTGCCTGTTGTGAACACATGGACACAGCAGTTCACCTCATATTCTCTTGTATTGTTGCTACTAATAACTGTTTATGGTGAAATCATATGGCTATAACTTCACTGTTGTTGAAAGAGCTTGTATGAGTCACATATTACCCACAGAAGAATTATCTCTGCATTAGGCACAAGGTAAAATTAATTTCAAATATAGAAAAGAATGTGTTAAGTAAAGACATTTACTGTAATTTCTGGAATGTTGGGTTTGTCCGTGAGGGGAGGGAAGAGCTCATGGTGGGAGTGGGCAAACATTCTGATTCAGAGGAAACTCCTAGTAGGCACAAGGTATATAAATGATTTTAGGAATATTATGTATTTGATATCAAGAGTTAACTAATTATCTATGATTCAGTAGAATTTTTAATATAGAATTGGGTATTCTTTAGTTTTCTCCTCAGGTAAGAGAGAGATATTGAACTGTTATGAATATATGCTGTTTTGCACTGTGGGTCAGTGTGTCTACATTGGAAAGATGCTTATAGCTAGTGGCTTTCCAGAGAATAATTTGTGATGGGATCTTTGGTCTTATCTCTGCCTTTGTTTGAGATTTGACTGTAGGTCTTCTTTAACTGCAGGATGTAATGCAACAGGCCACCAATGCCATTCTCAGAGGTGGCACCATTCTGGCTCCCACTGTATCTGCAAAAACTATTGCAGAGCAACTTGCCGAAAAGATCAATGCCAAGCTCAATTATGTGCCTTTGGAGAAACAAGAAGAAGAGAGACAGGATGGTGGACAGAATGAATCTTTTAAGAGATACGAGGAAGAATTAGAGATCAATGACTTCCCACAGGCAAGTAACAGATTTAACTTTCTCTCTCTCTTTTTTTTTTTTAATTGTGGAGGAGAAACTGTTTTTAGGGGTGAAAAGACTTTGTCTAAGACCCATGAAGGAGGTTCCCTGGTGGTCCAGTGGGTAAAGAGTCCATCCACCTTCCAGTGCAAGGGGCACCAGTTCAGTCCCTGGCGCACATGCTGCAGATCGGCTGGACCAGTATGTCCAATTATGAGCCAGTGCTCTGGAGCACATCTACCCAGAGCCAGTGCTCTGCGATGAGAGAGGCCACTGCAATGGGAGGCCCACACATGCCAAAGAAAAAGAAGGATGAAAATAAATATTAAAAAAAAATTAAAAGAGGCATGATGGAGAAAAAAAATATTAAAAAAAAAAAAAACAAACCCAAAACCATGAAGGTGCTTCCCTGATGGTCCAGTGGTTAGGAATCTGCATGCCAATGCAGAAGACCTGGGTTTGATTCCTCATCAGGAAACTAAGATCCCACATCCCTCAGGGGCAGCTAAGACCCAACACAGGAAATAAATCAATTTCTTTCAAAAATGAGCATTGTAATGGCTGCTTTGCTTTTTATCTAGATGGGGAGATAGCATTGAAATTTCATTTTTAGGTTTGTGTTTTAGTTACGTTAGAATCTCAATTTATGGTGCAGGTAGCAATTAAAATTTCAGTGTTGACAGTAACATGATTTAGTTAATCTATTCTTTGTCGGTACCTCAGGTTTTTCTCCTGTTGTAAAGCGTTTTCCCTCACTTTTTCAAAACTGTGGGTTCAGTTGTTTTTCTTACATTGGAAAGATGCTTATAGCTAGTGGCTTTCCAGAGAATAATTTGTGATGGGATCTTTGGTCTTATCTCTGCCTTTGTTTGAGATTTGACTGTAGGTCTTCTTTAACTGCAGGATGTAATGCAACAGGCCACCAATGCCATTCTCAGAGGTGGCACCATTCTGGCTCCCACTGTATCTGCAAAAACTATTGCAGAGCAACTTGCCGAAAAGATCAATGCCAAGCTCAATTATGTGCCTTTGGAGAAACAAGAAGAAGAGAGACAGGATGGTGGACAGAATGAATCTTTTAAGAGATACGAGGAAGAATTAGAGATCAATGACTTCCCACAGGCAAGTAACAGATTTAACTTTCTCTCTCTCTTTTTTTTTTTTAATTGTGGAGGAGAAACTGTTTTTAGGGGTGAAAAGACTTTGTCTAAGACCCATGAAGGAGGTTCCCTGGTGGTCCAGTGGGTAAAGAGTCCATCCACCTTCCAGTGCAAGGGGCACCAGTTCAGTCCCTGGCGCACATGCTGCAGATCGGCTGGACCAGTATGTCCAATTATGAGCCAGTGCTCTGGAGCACATCTACCCAGAGCCAGTGCTCTGCGATGAGAGAGGCCACTGCAATGGGAGGCCCACACATGCCAAAGAAAAAGAAGGATGAAAATAAATATTAAAAAAAAATTAAAAGAGGCATGATGGAGAAAAAAAATATTAAAAAAAAAAAACAAACCCAAAACCATGAAGGTGCTTCCCTGATGGTCCAGTGGTTAGGAATCTGCATGCCAATGCAGAAGACCTGGGTTTGATTCCTCATCAGGAAACTAAGATCCCACATCCCTCAGGGGCAGCTAAGACCCAACACAGGAAATAAATCAATTTCTTTCAAAAATGAGCATTGTAATGGCTGCTTTGCTTTTTATCTAGATGGGGAGATAGCATTGAAATTTCATTTTTAGGTTTGTGTTTTAGTTACGTTAGAATCTCAATTTATGGTGCAGGTAGCAATTAAAATTTCAGTGTTGACAGTAACATGATTTAGTTAATCTATTCTTTGTCGGTACCTCAGGTTTTTTTTTCTCCTGTTGTAAAGCGTTTTTCCCCTCACTTTTTCATAGACTGCTAGGTGGAAAGTTACCTCTAAGGAAGCTCTGCAGAGAATCAGTGAATATTCTGAAGCTGCAATTACCATCAGAGGGACATATTTCCCACCTGGCAAAGAGCCCAAGGAGGGAGAGCGGAAAATTTACTTGGCAATTGAAAGTATGTACTATTGGTTCTGTTTCCATCTTGAGTTAGATCACAGTTGATGTGGATGTCATAGACCTGGAGAGAATATGAGGTCGGTTCTAGAGAGGACTGAAAATGAGGAACACCTGTTAAAAAAAATTGTTTCATCCATCATTTGTGGTCTTTATTTAGAAGTTTAGTATGTATAGAGGTGAGGGATCTGTGTTCAGAACTCTCTCATTTTTGACAATTTGTTTAAATTTGAAAATGACTCTAAAAGGAAACATGTATTTTGGGGACTAGTCTGTTTATGCTTCCGGTAAGTAGAACATTCTCGTCAAAGTTAAGGTTTGAAAGTAAATCAACTGTGTTAGTCCACTTAACGCTTGTTTATCCAAGCAGGTATTGCCTCTGACTTTGTGCTTTGAGTTCATACATAACTGTTTTTAGAAAAATAGGCCAGTTAATACCACAGCTCTCAGGCAAGAAGTGATGTATTATCTAATAGTGATCAGGTGTGCTTTTTAACCTTATTTCATACATTCATGAATGAATTCAAAAGACAGTTTCTATCTTGATTTTCTTTCCTAATGTATTACATACTGCATGGTAGGACAGCTTGTCTCTTTCGTTTAGATTTAATCTTAGCTTCTTTCTAGTAGACTTTCAAGCATAGACCAGCCACTGCTCCGTTTTATTCATTTCATGAGCTATTTGTTGAATGCTAGTGTGTTGAAGCTGTGAAGAGGTTAACCCATGTGCTATGTAAACCTAGTTTGCACACCCGTGGTTTCCGTGGCCTGGGTGGCTGTGCAGGAGCTCGTCCCGCCCCCTCTACGGTCTCCAACACCCGCCTCACTTGACCTCACTTGACCACTTTGTAGCTCTTTCCTTGCTTTGGGTTCCAGTACTCGTTAAAACCTAGAAATCATAGTCTGTTTGTACTTGTTTCTGTCTGTCCTACTTGAGCTCTGTGAATGCAGTGACTTTATCTTTCTGTGTATTCCCAGTGTCCTACATGTGATAGGCACTGGATAAACTTTCTGAAAATGCGACTGGTTAAGCTCTAGAGCCACTTCTTCCCTGCACAGAGAATATTTGGCAGACTTGTCTGTGTGACCTCTCTAAAGCCACACTGTCCAGTGAACACCCTGATGTGGATGTCATAGACCTGGAGAGAATATGAGGTCGGTTCTAGAGAGGACTGAAAATGAGGAACACCTGTTAAAAAATTGTTTCATCCATCATTTGTGGTCTTTATTTAGAAGTTTAGTATGTATAGAGGTGAGGGATCTGTGTTCAGAACTCTCTCATTTTTGACAATTTGTTTAAATTTGAAAATGACTCTAAAAGGAAACATGTATTTTGGGGACTAGTCTGTTTATGCTTCCGGTAAGTAGAACATTCTCGTCAAAGTTAAGGTTTGAAAGTAAATCAACTGTGTTAGTCCACTTAACGCTTGTTTATCCAAGCAGGTATTGCCTCTGACTTTGTGCTTTGAGTTCATACATAACTGTTTTTAGAAAAATAGGCCAGTTAATACCACAGCTCTCAGGCAAGAAGTGATGTATTATCTAATAGTGATCAGGTGTGCTTTTTAACCTTATTTCATACATTCATGAATGAATTCAAAAGACAGTTTCTATCTTGATTTTCTTTCCTAATGTATTACATACTGCATGGTAGGACAGCTTGTCTCTTTCGTTTAGATTTAATCTTAGCTTCTTTCTAGTAGACTTTCAAGCATAGACCAGCCACTGCTCCGTTTTATTCATTTCATGAGCTATTTGTTGAATGCTAGTGTGTTGAAGCTGTGAAGAGGTTAACCCATGTGCTATGTAAACCTAGTTTGCACACCCGTGGTTTCCGTGGCCTGGGTGGCTGTGCAGGAGCTCGTCCCGCCCCCTCTACGGTCTCCAACACCCGCCTCACTTGACCTCACTTGACCACTTTGTAGCTCTTTCCTTGCTTTGGGTTCCAGTACTCGTTAAAACCTAGAAATCATAGTCTGTTTGTACTTGTTTCTGTCTGTCCTACTTGAGCTCTGTGAATGCAGTGACTTTATCTTTCTGTGTATTCCCAGTGTCCTACATGTGATAGGCACTGGATAAACTTTCTGAAAATGCGACTGGTTAAGCTCTAGAGCCACTTCTTCCCTGCACAGAGAATATTTGGCAGACTTGTCTGTGTGACCTCTCTAAAGCCACACTGTCCAGTGAACACCCTGATGGCTCTGGAGTGTCTAACGTGTGGCCAGAAATTTTAAATTTGTTTTTGCTAACTTACATGTAAAAAGCCACATAAAAAAAAGAAAGAAAAAGAAAAAGCCACATGGTTGAGAGCTACTGTATTGGCTAGCTCAGCTCTAAAGTTTGTTGTCTAAAGTTTGTTGTTGGAAAGATCAATGGAAGTAGAAACTGAAAGTATATTGTAACAAATAAGATTTGTTACTAGTTAGTTTTTTCTTGTTATATTTTGACATTCCTTTGGTTTCTGTGCTTTTAGGAAAGTTTCTTACTGAAATAAATATAAATTAAAACTGATTTAAATGTATATGAGAACTTATTTTTAGGGTTTGATTCTTTCCTGATCAAAACAAAGAGAATTTTACAGATGTGAAAGTAAATTAGTAATGTACCCGTTTAGTTACTTTCCTTGCATCTCATCTGTTTCAGGTAAAAGTTGTTTTTCTAGTCAAAAGTGCTTGATAGGATCAGAGTAACTTAAAACAGGGAGACGTTTTATTACCAGGGTTAAGCTGGGTTTTTGTTTTTGTTTTTTTCTCCTTTAATACAAGTTTGCCTGGTTGACGTAGACTTTTGATTACTGAGTGCTAACAGAGTTGCTTTTATCGATTTTTTTGCAAGCTGATCCTGTGTTTTGTGGAGATTAGGCTTTTGAAGTTCCCTCCTGTGCCATTTTCACTGGTAATCACTCTCACTGTTGGACCTTTTGAAATTAATAATGATGAATTGAGGTGAAGGTATAAAACTCAGATACAGCTTTTATATTTCCCATGTTATTGACATTCTGGTATTACTGTACAGAAGGATTCATACGTATTTTAAATGATGTGTAAAAATGTGGGTCCAGAACTAGGCAGATGGCAATTTTGGTTTTTGATTGTGACTTTGGGAAACTGGATCATATCTATTGCTATTTTACATCAGGTTTTTAAATAGCACTCTTTTATGTATCTTGAAAGACTTCCACCTTGCTAGTGACTCAGCATGTTTTTGAATCAGGTGACACGGATTCTTATTGCCAAGTAAAATGGGAGTTGCTGGCATCTTGATGTTCAAGATGAAAAAATTACATTGAACTCTTTCTGTGCTTGGAACTGGACAGCTCGGTCTTCTTAATGTGTTCACATACAGAATGTCATTCAGTGGAAACTGATGATAAAACTTTGGTAAACTTGGAGTCATCCTGTTTTTCAGCTTGAATATGATAAATGCCATTTAAGCAAAACCAGTATTTTATTTTTGTGTAATAACATACAGTAGTTTAAGTATTTTTAAAATTTCAAAATCAGTATTTTGAATGACATCCTTATAAAGAGGTAAATCAGATCATTTTTTGTTTTGCAAAAGAATCCTCTGTAATTTATTAGTTTAAAGGTAATTATGCTTATCTAATGTTTAATTAGTGTATGCCCGGTTTAATTATATATGCCTTTATCAGAACACATCTCGTGTACCACCAAGTGAAGTGATTATGAGAAGCCCACAACTACTGCCAGCTTTTCTGTCTGCCTGCCGTTTAGGTAAAAGTTGTTTTTCTAGTCAAAAGTGCTTGATAGGATCAGAGTAACTTAAAACAGGGAGACGTTTTATTACCAGGGTTAAGCTGGGTTTTTGTTTTTGTTTTTTTCTCCTTTAATACAAGTTTGCCTGGTTGACGTAGACTTTTGATTACTGAGTGCTAACAGAGTTGCTTTTATCGATTTTTTTGCAAGCTGATCCTGTGTTTTGTGGAGATTAGGCTTTTGAAGTTCCCTCCTGTGCCATTTTCACTGGTAATCACTCTCACTGTTGGACCTTTTGAAATTAATAATGATGAATTGAGGTGAAGGTATAAAACTCAGATACAGCTTTTATATTTCCCATGTTATTGACATTCTGGTATTACTGTACAGAAGGATTCATACGTATTTTAAATGATGTGTAAAAATGTGGGTCCAGAACTAGGCAGATGGCAATTTTGGTTTTTGATTGTGACTTTGGGAAACTGGATCATATCTATTGCTATTTTACATCAGGTTTTTAAATAGCACTCTTTTATGTATCTTGAAAGACTTCCACCTTGCTAGTGACTCAGCATGTTTTTGAATCAGGTGACACGGATTCTTATTGCCAAGTAAAATGGGAGTTGCTGGCATCTTGATGTTCAAGATGAAAAAATTACATTGAACTCTTTCTGTGCTTGGAACTGGACAGCTCGGTCTTCTTAATGTGTTCACATACAGAATGTCATTCAGTGGAAACTGATGATAAAACTTTGGTAAACTTGGAGTCATCCTGTTTTCAGCTTGAATATGATAAATGCCATTTAAGCAAAACCAGTATTTTATTTTTGTGTAATAACATACAGTAGTTTAAGTATTTTTAAAATTTCAAAATCAGTATTTTGAATGACATCCTTATAAAGAGGTAAATCAGATCATTTTTTGTTTTGCAAAAGAATCCTCTGTAATTTATTAGTTTAAAGGTAATTATGCTTATCTAATGTTTAATTAGTGTATGCCCGGTTTAATTATATATGCCTTTATCAGAACACATCTCGTGTACCACCAAGTGAAGTGATTATGAGAAGCCCACAACTACTGCCAGCTTTTCTGTCTGCCTGCCAGTAGTTCAGGGTGCTTTCCACTGTGAATTTGTGCTTAGGAAGTAACACCTAGTTTTTATAATCTAAGCAGGTCTCCCCACCCCCAGTAACAAGGTAACCATGTTAGAAATGAATCTTGAGAATTCTAGAGATGCTAAATAAGAGCTGGAGATTGATAATTAAAATGATCTAAAGCTTTGAGGATTTTCATAGATGGTTAGATTTAAAGGATCTTTTAGTTTTTGAAACTTCAACCAAATTGACTGCACACTAATAGGATGAAAACAGGTGTCGGAAGGAGCCTCGTGTCATCTGTTTCTAGTTCTGTAATTGGAGGGACCCCACTGCCTGACTCCTGAGAGGCTCTGCGTGGCTCAGCAGCTCCAGGCCTCCCACCAGGCAGTGGGAAGGAGAACAGGAAGGACGTATGTGCCTAGCCAGCCTGTATAATTTATAGCCTGTTTTGTGACCCTTTCTTTTTACTAGGGAGAATCCCTTAAAAGCAGCCAGAGTTGTTTTGGGACCAATGAAAGGAAATGCCTCTTTTTCATGACAACTTATAAACATATGTAACCCATTACCTAAAGAAACTGTATAAGTCAAAAACTTAAACCTGTCCAAATGGTCAGGCTCTAACTAATGCAGGAAAATTGCTCTTCTGCTTGGAGCTGGGTGAGAGTATCATTTTCCTTCTTTTTAAAACAGCACAGTGTGTCAAGCTATACATCAGCTCATGCCAAGTAGCATATTTTCCTTCTGAATTTCATTTTTCTTAAATTTTTTTTTTTTAACATTTATTTTATTTATTTATCTTCTGTGGGGTGGGGTGGGGAAGGAGGGGGACGGGCGGGCCACTTCTATTGGTCTTTCACTTCTCTGTTTTCATCCGTCTTTGTTCTTTGGCTCCTGTGGGCCTCCCATCGCGGTGGCCACTGTCGTCTCAGAGCGCCAGCTCTGGGCGCATGCGCTCCAGAGCTCCGGCTCAGTAATTGGACACATGGGTCCAGCCGCTCCGCGGCACGTGGGATCTTCCCAGGCCAGGGATGGAACCGGCGCCCCTTGCACTGCAAGGCGGTGTCCTTACCCACTGGACCACCAGGGGAAGCTCCATTTTTCTTAAACTTTTCATCCTGACTTTTCATTCTTGAGTCTATCCTTAGTGTCAGATTCATCCACTTCTCTTCCATTCCAGCCCCCACAGTTTTAAAATACTATGGTCAATGGCTGGTGGAGGTGTGGGACTTAGATTAGATATGTAGCTGTGACTTCACAGCTATACTCATGGCTCTTTCCTTCCTGTTGTTAAACTGTTTCTTCTTCTTTCTTCTCCTCCTCCTCTTTCTTCTTCACTTCCTCCTCCTATCCCTCCTCCTCTTTTTTTTTCCTCCTCCTTTCCCCCCAACTCCATCCGGCAAGGCGGGCCGAATCCGAGGCCCTTGGATTCGGCAGGGCAAGGGGGTGGTCCTGCTTTTTTCCTTCTCATAGTGTGTACTGTGCTACCTCTCTAGACTTGCCTGCCTCCTGGCGTTGTCCCCTGACCTCTCTCCTCTTTATTAGTTTGGAAAAGTTATATCTGATTAGTGTGAGAATTTTCCCATTTCTTGGGAATTATTTTTCCATTAAAAGCAGCCAGAGTTGTTTTGGGACCAATGAAAGGAAATGCCTCTTTTTCATGACAACTTATAAACATATGTAACCCATTACCTAAAGAAACTGTATAAGTCAAAAACTTAAACCTGTCCAAATGGTCAGGCTCTAACTAATGCAGGAAAATTGCTCTTCTGCTTGGAGCTGGGTGAGAGTATCATTTTCCTTCTTTTTAAAACAGCACAGTGTGTCAAGCTATACATCAGCTCATGCCAAGTAGCATATTTTCCTTCTGAATTTCATTTTTCTTAAATTTTTTTTTTTTAACATTTATTTTATTTATTTATCTTCTGTGGGGTGGGGTGGGGAAGGAGGGGGACGGGCGGGCCACTTCTATTGGTCTTTCACTTCTCTGTTTTCATCCGTCTTTGTTCTTTGGCTCCTGTGGGCCTCCCATCGCGGTGGCCACTGTCGTCTCAGAGCGCCAGCTCTGGGCGCATGCGCTCCAGAGCTCCGGCTCAGTAATTGGACACATGGGTCCAGCCGCTCCGCGGCACGTGGGATCTTCCCAGGCCAGGGATGGAACCGGCGCCCCTTGCACTGCAAGGCGGTGTCCTTACCCACTGGACCACCAGGGGAAGCTCCATTTTTCTTAAACTTTTCATCCTGACTTTTCATTCTTGAGTCTATCCTTAGTGTCAGATTCATCCACTTCTCTTCCATTCCAGCCCCCACAGTTTTAAAATACTATGGTCAATGGCTGGTGGAGGTGTGGGACTTAGATTAGATATGTAGCTGTGACTTCACAGCTATACTCATGGCTCTTTCCTTCCTGTTGTTAAACTGTTTCTTCTTCTTTCTTCTCCTCCTCCTCTTTCTTCTTCACTTCCTCCTCCTATCCCTCCTCCTCTTTTTTTTTCCTCCTCCTTTCCCCCCAACTCCATCCGGCAAGGCGGGCCGAATCCGAGGCCCTTGGATTCGGCAGGGCAAGGGGGTGGTCCTGCTTTTTTCCTTCTCATAGTGTGTACTGTGCTACCTCTCTAGACTTGCCTGCCTCCTGGCGTTGTCCCCTGACCTCTCTCCTCTTTATTAGTTTGGAAAAGTTATATCTGATTAGTGTGAGAATTTTCCCATTTCTTGGGAATTATTTTTTCCATATTTGATTTTTCTTATGTAAAATGATAAAAACATAGTTCTGTATATTACAACCCCAGTTCTTCTATTCTTTGACAGTCACTCCTACCTAGTTCTTAATCTCTTTATCTACTTCTTTGGTCTAGCTCTTTTTTTTTTTTTAATTAGCATTTTATTTGTATTTTTGTAGAAGGTTTACAGTTTCAAAAGAAGCATTGATTGTTTTTTTCAAACAATAGAAAAAGTTTAAAGAAGAATCTATTGTCTTAGAAGAATAGAACAAATCTCTTCAGCAAGCAACGGGCCAATTCGGATTGGAGAAACAAGTGAACTTACATACAGGAAGTTCTGATTCACCCAGTCTCAGGAACAACACAAATGTCTTCTTGTCTAGTTGTGTCAGGCTCCAGATGGGCCACCTCAGCTTAAAACTGGTAACATGCTCATGGGCAAGGCCTCCAGGGTTCCCACCTAGTGTGAACGCAGGGGCAGCTCACTCTCCAGGGGGCTGCATCTGTTTACAGAACTCATCAAACTGCTGCTGCTCTAGTTCTGTCATGACTCTGTTGAGGGCATAGATCCCTGTTCTCTGTCGCTGCTGCAGTTCCTGCTGGGCTGGTTTCTGCAGAGTGGCCTTCTCCACTCTGCTGACAGGCTCTTTAACTTTGACTTTTTCTTTACATGCTGGTGGATCCATGACTTGGCTTCCGTATACTTAGCTCTAACCTCCCGGCCTGTAGTCCAAGCCCGCCACGCCTCGGATTCGGCAGGGGAAGGGGGTGGTCCAGCTCTTTTCCTTTTAATAGTGTGTACTGTGCTACCTCTCTAGACTTGCCTACCTCCTGGCGTTGTCCCCTGACCTCAAAATCCCTCCATCCCTACCCTTGATGGATCTCTAACCTTTGTCTCCTCTACTTCTGCTCCTTGTTTCCATTGGTCTTACTGCCGTTTCCAGCTTGGTGTCCCAAGAGCAACTCAGCCACAGTGGTGTTAACTAACATCACTGCCAATAGTAGCATCTGCTTTTCCTCTTGGATTCAGTGTCTCCTTTACTACCTTTTACTTTCTTTACCTATGACTCAACTCTATAAGCATCTTACTTTGTTCTTCACTGTTCACATCTAGTCAAGAAAAACATTTTGTTCATTCTACCTCAAAAATGCGCTTTCACGATGGTATGAACACAGCCCTGTGAGAGCACTGAGGGAAGAAACGTTTAGTCCACCTGGAGAAGTTAGGGCAAGATTCTTGAAAGAAGTGATACTGAAAAGTTCCTCTGATAGACTGCCTCCTGTGCACTCATCTTACTGTAGTATCTCTCCGAGTTTGTTTTTCTAGGAGCCTACAAGATCATAGAGAGCGTGGACGAGCACTTAGTATAATGACTCTTACAGTGTGTCATACATGGTGGGCGCATACATGTCCTCTGTCTTCCTTCAGCTAGACTAATCCTCCATTCATCTTTAAGACTTTGTTCAGATGACACATTTCTGAAAAATTTGCTGATTTTAAAGAGCGTAATTGACATACAATAAATAGTTTTTAAATAAGTGAATCTTAGAAGTTTTATTTTCTTTTCTTCTTCTATTTTGGACAAATCTTGAGTTATTTTTTCTAAGTTTCCCCAGGGGGCTCATCTAGTTCTGTACAGAACTCATCAAACTGCTGCTGCTCTAGTTCTGTCATGACTCTGTTGAGGGCATAGATCCCTGTTCTCTGTCGCTGCTGCAGTTCCTGCTGGGCTGGTTTCTGCAGAGTGGCCTTCTCCACTCTGCTGACAGGCTCTTTAACTTTGACTTTTTCTTTACATGCTGGTGGATCCATGACTTGGCTTCCGTATACTTAGCTCTAACCTCCCGGCCTGTAGTCCAAGCCCGCCACGCCTCGGATTCGGCAGGGGAAGGGGGTGGTCCAGCTCTTTTCCTTTTAATAGTGTGTACTGTGCTACCTCTCTAGACTTGCCTACCTCCTGGCGTTGTCCCCTGACCTCAAAATCCCTCCATCCCTACCCTTGATGGATCTCTAACCTTTGTCTCCTCTACTTCTGCTCCTTGTTTCCATTGGTCTTACTGCCGTTTCCAGCTTGGTGTCCCAAGAGCAACTCAGCCACAGTGGTGTTAACTAACATCACTGCCAATAGTAGCATCTGCTTTTCCTCTTGGATTCAGTGTCTCCTTTACTACCTTTTACTTTCTTTACCTATGACTCAACTCTATAAGCATCTTACTTTGTTCTTCACTGTTCACATCTAGTCAAGAAAAACATTTTGTTCATTCTACCTCAAAAATGCGCTTTCACGATGGTATGAACACAGCCCTGTGAGAGCACTGAGGGAAGAAACGTTTAGTCCACCTGGAGAAGTTAGGGCAAGATTCTTGAAAGAAGTGATACTGAAAAGTTCCTCTGATAGACTGCCTCCTGTGCACTCATCTTACTGTAGTATCTCTCCGAGTTTGTTTTTCTAGGAGCCTACAAGATCATAGAGAGCGTGGACGAGCACTTAGTATAATGACTCTTACAGTGTGTCATACATGGTGGCGCATACATGTCCTCTGTCTTCCTTCAGCTAGACTAATCCTCCATTCATCTTTAAGACTTTGTTCAGATGACACATTTCTGAAAAATTTGCTGATTTTAAAGAGCGTAATTGACATACAATAAATAGTTTTTAAATAAGTGAATCTTAGAAGTTTTATTTTTCTTTTTCTTCTTCTATTTTGGACAAATCTTGAGTTATTTTTTCTAACACTAGTACCTCAACTAATCTTCTTAACACTAAGCTCAGTGGTTACATTGAAAATGCTAAAGGTAATCATGACAATAAGCAGCCACGATACAATGTAGCTGATGTTACGCCAGCTCCTGAAAGACTTATCTTGGCAAGTGGTACAGTATTCCTGAGGATCACCTACAGTATTGCTCCCGGATCTCCACATGAATAATATCCAGTGTCATTCTAGCAATGCAAGTAATGTTCTCCATTCACTCACCAGGTGCCAATGAACTGGCTGTGCAGAAAGCAAAGGCGGAAATCACCAGGCTTATAAAAGAAGAACTGATCCGGCTGGTGAGTGCAAACTTCAAGGACTTGTTTGTTTTAATAAATATTTTATTGAACTATAATATAAATATAGGAAGGTAGACAAATGATACACATAGTTTCTAGTTTGATGAATTTTCACTGAGTAAGCACATTGTTGCAATCACTACCCAGATGAGGAAATAGAACGCATTACCAGGATCTCAGAAGCCCTGCTTGTGCCCCTCCTTCCCCCAAATGTGACATTATTCTGACTCATATGAAATCGAACGCTGTGCATGCTTTTGTATCTAATTTCTCTCAACATTACTTTGAGGAAATCAATCCATATTTTCCATAAAGCAGTCATTTTGTGGCTATATATAGTACTTAAACCTGTTTACAAATTAATTTATTTCACGATGGTATGAACACAGCCCTGTGAGAGCACTGAGGGAAGAAACGTTTAGTCCACCTGGAGAAGTTAGGGCAAGATTCTTGAAAGAAGTGATACTGAAAAGTTCCTCTGATAGACTGCCTCCTGTGCACTCATCTTACTGTAGTATCTCTCCGAGTTTGTTTTTCTAGGAGCCTACAAGATCATAGAGAGCGTGGACGAGCACTTAGTATAATGACTCTTACAGTGTGTCATACATGGTGGGCGCATACATGTCCTCTGTCTTCCTTCAGCTAGACTAATCCTCCATTCATCTTTAAGACTTTGTTCAGATGACACATTTCTGAAAAATTTGCTGATTTTAAAGAGCGTAATTGACATACAATAAATAGTTTTTAAATAAGTGAATCTTAGAAGTTTTATTTTTCTTTTTCTTCTTCTATTTTGGACAAATCTTGAGTTATTTTTTCTAACACTAGTACCTCAACTAATCTTCTTAACACTAAGCTCAGTGGTTACATTGAAAATGCTAAAGGTAATCATGACAATAAGCAGCCACGATACAATGTAGCTGATGTTACGCCAGCTCCTGAAAGACTTATCTTGGCAAGTGGTACAGTATTCCTGAGGATCACCTACAGTATTGCTCCCGGATCTCCACATGAATAATATCCAGTGTCATTCTAGCAATGCAAGTAATGTTCTCCATTCACTCACCAGGTGCCAATGAACTGGCTGTGCAGAAAGCAAAGGCGGAAATCACCAGGCTTATAAAAGAAGAACTGATCCGGCTGGTGAGTGCAAACTTCAAGGACTTGTTTGTTTTAATAAATATTTTATTGAACTATAATATAAATATAGGAAGGTAGACAAATGATACACATAGTTTCTAGTTTGATGAATTTTCACTGAGTAAGCACATTGTTGCAATCACTACCCAGATGAGGAAATAGAACGCATTACCAGGATCTCAGAAGCCCTGCTTGTGCCCCTCCTTCCCCCAAATGTGACATTATTCTGACTCATATGAAATCGAACGCTGTGCATGCTTTTGTATCTAATTTCTCTCAACATTACTTTGAGGAAATCAATCCATATTTTTCCATAAAGCAGTCATTTTTGTGGCTATATATAGTACTTAAACCTGTGAATTTGCCACAGTTAATTTAAGTTTTAGACTTTGAGGTCATTTTGGTTTTGGGTTTTTATGAATAATGGTTCTCCGAACGTTCTTCCACGTCTCTGTAGTACACATTAGTATATTTTTCTTTTGAGTGGATACCTTGAAGTAGAATTGCTGGTTATAAGGGATGCATAGTTCAGCTTTAAGCTCATATGGCTAAGTGATTTTTCAGAGTAGTTATATCAGTTCACATAGCTTTCAGTAGTGTGTGAAAATGCTAGTGTCTACATTTTTGCCAGTGTTTTAAACTTTGTCGTTGTCAGTGTTTTAAACTTAAGTACGGACTTAACTTGATTTTGGATAAAACAACCTTTTATAGACCACCTTTCCAAAGGAAAGAGGCACATCCCTATAAATTCTCCCTACAGTGTGTTCATTGGGATGAAGGCCCTTTGAAAGGAAACTTCATCCTGTCTTGAAGAATGTGTTTTTTGAGGCCTTTTCAAAATTTCCCTTAGAGAAAATTCTTTTGGGTCAATTAAAAATTTAAAGAATGGAAGGTGCACAAAGCGAACAACTGTTACATCAAGTGACTTTTACCAGGGGAGAGAGGAGAATAACGCCACCACCGTTGAATTGGCCCGCTGCCCTTATTACAGAGCAGTTGAGTGAACGCAGGGAAATGACTGTTGAATAGTTCTTTCTTTCTCGTTAAGTAATACTAATATTTTTATTTTAAATATCTGATAGTTGTGTAAGTTTGTAAAGGAAATTACTTAACCTATGCTTTTTTTCCCTTTTTTTTTCTTCTTCCTTTTACTGATCATATACCTTTTATTTCTCTTATAGCAAAATTCATACCAACCAACGAATGAATAAAATCCTTTTTTTCTCTGGTCTACCAGCATGAAAGGAGAATAAAGGAAAACGCATTACCAGGATCTCAGAAGCCCTGCTTGTGCCCCTCCTTCCCCCAAATGTGACATTATTCTGACTCATATGAAATCGAACGCTGTGCATGCTTTTGTATCTAATTTCTCTCAACATTACTTTGAGGAAATCAATCCATATTTTTCCATAAAGCAGTCATTTTTGTGGCTATATATAGTACTTAAACCTGTGAATTTGCCACAGTTAATTTAAGTTTTAGACTTTGAGGTCATTTTGGTTTTGGGTTTTTATGAATAATGGTTCTCCGAACGTTCTTCCACGTCTCTGTAGTACACATTAGTATATTTTTCTTTTGAGTGGATACCTTGAAGTAGAATTGCTGGTTATAAGGGATGCATAGTTCAGCTTTAAGCTCATATGGCTAAGTGATTTTTCAGAGTAGTTATATCAGTTCACATAGCTTTCAGTAGTGTGTGAAAATGCTAGTGTCTACATTTTTGCCAGTGTTTTAAACTTTGTCGTTGTCAGTGTTTTAAACTTAAGTACGGACTTAACTTGATTTTGGATAAAACAACCTTTTATAGACCACCTTTCCAAAGGAAAGAGGCACATCCCTATAAATTCTCCCTACAGTGTGTTCATTGGGATGAAGGCCCTTTGAAAGGAAACTTCATCCTGTCTTGAAGAATGTGTTTTTTGAGGCCTTTTCAAAATTTCCCTTAGAGAAAATTCTTTTGGGTCAATTAAAAATTTAAAGAATGGAAGGTGCACAAAGCGAACAACTGTTACATCAAGTGACTTTTACCAGGGGAGAGAGGAGAATAACGCCACCACCGTTGAATTGGCCCGCTGCCCTTATTACAGAGCAGTTGAGTGAACGCAGGGAAATGACTGTTGAATAGTTCTTTCTTTCTCGTTAAGTAATACTAATATTTTTATTTTAAATATCTGATAGTTGTGTAAGTTTGTAAAGGAAATTACTTAACCTATGCTTTTTTTCCCTTTTTTTTTCTTCTTCCTTTTACTGATCATATACCTTTTATTTCTCTTATAGCAAAATTCATACCAACCAACGAATAAAGGAAGATATAAAGTCTTATAAAACATCTGGAAAATACTTTTTACCTGTGCTGGTCTGTGATAGATATGGCAATAGTTGTCTGCAGTTTACAATGTATTTTAAATTAAGATTTTTAAAAATTCTGTCTTGCTGATTTTTTTTTTTTTTGAATATAAGAAACCAGTATTTGCTAACAAATCTTTCTGTAAGTATTCCCAGAATTATCAAACTATATTTAAAGCAGGCCTGTTTTCATTAAAGTGTCCTTCAGTGTAAAACTTAAATATCAATAATTTAAATATCTGGATTACAGAAGTTTAAGAAAATGAAAATATTTGGACTTTCCATTGAAGGTAATAAAGTACACAAGCCACTAAGGCGCTATTCACCTTATCTTCTTGCAGTGAAATTGTGACCATCTCCTCAGAAAAGGTAAAATTGTCTCATTTTCTGTCCCCACCTTGAGCTTAAGTCTTACTTGACTCAGTGGAAGAATACAAACTGAATATAAGGTTACAATAGAATTTTTACAAAATGGGTTCAGAGTTTTTGTTTCAGTTTTTATCATTGTATAAGGACCATAGTTGGACTGCTTTTTGATTTTATATAATTAAAGGTTTGTTATATAAGAATTTTTTGCATTCCTTTACATAGTAAGACTTCTCATGTTTACTCCACCTAGGTTCCCGTCCCAGCCTCCGGTTCTGAGCCTAGCTACTGGCCTTTTCTAAGCTTCCTCAAGTGAAAGTGATTTGTCGCCTGTAAATATTAATATGATTTTGGATAAAATTTAAGGATGGAAGGTGCACAAAGCGAACAACTGTTACATCAAGTGACTTTTACCAGGGGAGAGAGGAGAATAACGCCACCACCGTTGAATTGGCCCGCTGCCCTTATTACAGAGCAGTTGAGTGAACGCAGGGAAATGACTGTTGAATAGTTCTTTCTTTCTCGTTAAGTAATACTAATATTTTTATTTTAAATATCTGATAGTTGTGTAAGTTTGTAAAGGAAATTACTTAACCTATGCTTTTTTTCCCTTTTTTTTTCTTCTTCCTTTTACTGATCATATACCTTTTATTTCTCTTATAGCAAAATTCATACCAACCAACGAATAAAGGAAGATATAAAGTCTTATAAAACATCTGGAAAATACTTTTTACCTGTGCTGGTCTGTGATAGATATGGCAATAGTTGTCTGCAGTTTACAATGTATTTTAAATTAAGATTTTTAAAAATTCTGTCTTGCTGATTTTTTTTTTTTTTGAATATAAGAAACCAGTATTTGCTAACAAATCTTTCTGTAAGTATTCCCAGAATTATCAAACTATATTTAAAGCAGGCCTGTTTTCATTAAAGTGTCCTTCAGTGTAAAACTTAAATATCAATAATTTAAATATCTGGATTACAGAAGTTTAAGAAAATGAAAATATTTGGACTTTCCATTGAAGGTAATAAAGTACACAAGCCACTAAGGCGCTATTCACCTTATCTTCTTGCAGTGAAATTGTGACCATCTCCTCAGAAAAGGTAAAATTGTCTCATTTTCTGTCCCCACCTTGAGCTTAAGTCTTACTTGACTCAGTGGAAGAATACAAACTGAATATAAGGTTACAATAGAATTTTTACAAAATGGGTTCAGAGTTTTTGTTTCAGTTTTTATCATTGTATAAGGACCATAGTTGGACTGCTTTTTGATTTTATATAATTAAAGGTTTGTTATATAAGAATTTTTTGCATTCCTTTACATAGTAAGACTTCTCATGTTTACTCCACCTAGGTTCCCGTCCCAGCCTCCGGTTCTGAGCCTAGCTACTGGCCTTTTCTAAGCTTCCTCAAGTGAAAGTGATTTGTCGCCTGTAAATATTAATATGATTGCTTTTTCCCTTTCA
Source organism: Tragulus kanchil (assembly GCA_022376925.1). Taxonomy (NCBI): domain Eukaryota; kingdom Metazoa; phylum Chordata; class Mammalia; order Artiodactyla; family Tragulidae; genus Tragulus; species Tragulus kanchil. The sequence goes on along the minus strand of JAIOJX010000029.1, from coordinate 44,286,755 downwards.
AAGTGTTCGATTTATACAGCTGTACATATAAACACCCTACCAATCTGATTTTTCTTAAGGATTATTAAGTAGGTTGTGGATTTTCTTTTTTTTTTTTAAAAAAGCATAATGGCAACCACATTTTAGACTTAGACTCTAAGCATTTCTCAGTGAAATTTAGTTTACAAAGAGTCATAAATTATATTTTTGAGCCTTGGTATATTTCCTGAATATTCTAATATAAATTGTTACAGTTGGTTCTTTTTAAGACTCCTGGTTTGTTAGAATTTCATATTGGTGTCACTCCTTGAAAAAATAAAATTTTCAGGAATTGCATAGCTGCATTTCTTCAATTAAAAGATACAGAAGTTCCTTTTGAGTATTCTTGACTTTGAGCTTTTAAAAATGAAAAAACCCAAAGCGTATTATAACTGAAATCATTTTTAATAGTATATTAGGTGGTTAAAGTAACAAGAGGTATTAGTCATAATTTCTTCAATATAAAGTTATACTTACTGAAAATCTAGAGTATAACTTGGAAACATTCTTAGATCTCATGCATCCACTTCTTTCCTTAGAGGAAGAAAACAGATGAAACACATGTAACAACAGAAGTAAACTCTTTTCTCTAGAATTTTAAGTGTTTGGGGCCTCTCCACCTCCACCATTGTGTTTATGTCCTTATTTTCATCACCCAGTGATAGTTTGTTTCTTTTGATAGACTCCATTCCAGTCCCACACTGTAGCAATTGGTGCTCCCTTCAGACTGCTCCATCACTTTGAGATTCAGTTTTGCATCATTTTAGCATTATTGCCTTTACCTTTGTATATCTAGTTGTCATAAGCCACTGATAATATTTTGTTAACATGAAAGGCATTTCTCTGTTATTACGTTTCTTAGTGTCACATTGACTCTGATTTTTAAATTTGAATGGCATAATTTGGTTTTTAATACAGTATCAATATTTGCTGATGTTTTTTAAATTCCTTGTAAAATAAAGTTAACTTGGTCTGCACTTTGCTAAAATTATCTTTGCTCAGCTAGTTTTATCTGATTTTGTTTACATTGCTAGGCATGTGAGAGAAATATTAAACTCTCTATCAAAAAGTTCTGCAACCCAGAATACATAGTTCTCTCCAAGAATATCTTCCTAAAGAAGCCTCTTCGTCTTTGATGGTGTTTGTATTTGGCATGAAAGACTCTGGGTGAAATAATGGGCTCATGTGCTAGTTTGTGTTCTATCACATTGATGCTTATTTGTATAAAATGGAAATATAGAATGGAATGATCACGGCTAGATTTTCTCTCCTTTTGGACACTCTGATATGTACTTTGTGTCTTACCAGCCCTGTTGGTATGCACACAGTTCAACTGGTAGTCATGGTGCATGGCTGAATGCAATTCTTTTAAGGGAAACAGCTCCTGTGTGCAAAGAAGTTTTATCATTCCCATGAAGCCAGCTGTGGAGTCCACTTCTAAATAATTCACCAGAACCTTCGGAATCACAAAGCCTCCAAAGTTACAGCTTGGTTGTGTGTGACCTCTTTTTCCTGTGATGTCTTGCTTTGCTTTATAAAACCACCATCTAAAGTCCTTTAGTGGTAGATAACATAGCAATTGTTTGAGATAGTTGCTGGGGGAAAAATGATGGTTGAAATGAAGTCCAGGGTAAAAAAACTGGTTTGTTTATTAAATGCCCCATTTTGGTCGTTTACAGCTGATGGATGCTAACTAAATTCTTGTAGCAGGCCTGAATTCAGAGTGGCTTTCCACCATTGTGTTTATGTCCTTATTTTCATCACCCAGTGATAGTTTGTTTCTTTTGATAGACTCCATTCCAGTCCCACACTGTAGCAATTGGTGCTCCCTTCAGACTGCTCCATCACTTTGAGATTCAGTTTTGCATCATTTTAGCATTATTGCCTTTACCTTTGTATATCTAGTTGTCATAAGCCACTGATAATATTTTGTTAACATGAAAGGCATTTCTCTGTTATTACGTTTCTTAGTGTCACATTGACTCTGATTTTTAAATTTGAATGGCATAATTTGGTTTTTAATACAGTATCAATATTTGCTGATGTTTTTTAAATTCCTTGTAAAATAAAGTTAACTTGGTCTGCACTTTGCTAAAATTATCTTTGCTCAGCTAGTTTTATCTGATTTTGTTTACATTGCTAGGCATGTGAGAGAAATATTAAACTCTCTATCAAAAAGTTCTGCAACCCAGAATACATAGTTCTCTCCAAGAATATCTTCCTAAAGAAGCCTCTTCGTCTTTGATGGTGTTTGTATTTGGCATGAAAGACTCTGGGTGAAATAATGGGCTCATGTGCTAGTTTGTGTTCTATCACATTGATGCTTATTTGTATAAAATGGAAATATAGAATGGAATGATCACGGCTAGATTTTCTCTCCTTTTGGACACTCTGATATGTACTTTGTGTCTTACCAGCCCTGTTGGTATGCACACAGTTCAACTGGTAGTCATGGTGCATGGCTGAATGCAATTCTTTTAAGGAAACAGCTCCTGTGTGCAAAGAAGTTTTATCATTCCCATGAAGCCAGCTGTGGAGTCCACTTCTAAATAATTCACCAGAACCTTCGGAATCACAAAGCCTCCAAAGTTACAGCTTGGTTGTGTGTGACCTCTTTTTCCTGTGATGTCTTGCTTTGCTTTATAAAACCACCATCTAAAGTCCTTTAGTGGTAGATAACATAGCAATTGTTTGAGATAGTTGCTGGGGGAAAAATGATGGTTGAAATGAAGTCCAGGGTAAAAAAACTGGTTTGTTTATTAAATGCCCCATTTTGGTCGTTTACAGCTGATGGATGCTAACTAAATTCTTGTAGCAGGCCTGAATTCAGAGTGGCTAGCCCAATGTGATCCATGAAAATACTTTTTCTTTTAGAATTGAATCTGGAGCTATCAGTTCTGCACATTTTGGTACATAGTTTTATATAAGAACTCGAATCTATTGATGTTTTCTTTTTCTTTCTTTCTTTTTTTTTTTAAAGATTTATTTATTTATTTATTTTGGGCGGGGGTCGGCTTGGGGAGGGAGGGAAGCGGGTGGGCCACTTCTATTGGTCTTTCATTTATCTATTTTTCATCCATCTTTGTTCTTTGAACTGTGTGGGCCTCCCATCACTGTGGCCTCTGTTGTCACAGAGCACCGGCTCTGGGCGCATGCGCTCCAGAGCTCTGGCTCGGTAATAGGACACATCAGTCCAGCCGCTCCGCGGCACGTGGGATCTTCCCAGGCCAGGGATCGAACCGGCGCTCCTTGCACTGCAAGGCGGTGTCCTTACCCACTGGACCACCAGGGGAAGCCCTATTGATGTTTTCTTGTGCCTTCTGCTCTGATAGGAAAAACTGAAGTTAATCTTTTTAAAAGATGTGTGTGTGTGTGTGAATATAAAGAGAGAAAGAGAACAGGTGAATGTGTGTGGAGAGAAAGGGGCGATGTCTTAACACTTTATTCAGTTTAGGTGTTGTAACTACCAGAAACCCTTAATCAGATCTCACTGGAATGAGGCATTTGGCTTGGAATATAGCAGCATCTTTCAAGTTACTTAGTAAAACATACGCAGTACTGTTAGACCAGTGCTGCATTTCTGTCACTAGATGTATTTGCCATAGTATCAATTCCAGATATTTGAAGGTCCTTTTTTTCTTCTGTATCAACTTGCAATTTTACTTGAGCAAGAGTCCAAGTAGAAATGTGAAGAAAAAGTGTCAAAGAGGGCCCCCAAAGTAGATATGGTTTTTAGTTTTTTAAACCCCTAATTAGTGGTAGATAACATAGCAATTGTTTGAGATAGTTGCTGGGGGAAAAATGATGGTTGAAATGAAGTCCAGGGTAAAAAAACTGGTTTGTTTATTAAATGCCCCATTTTGGTCGTTTACAGCTGATGGATGCTAACTAAATTCTTGTAGCAGGCCTGAATTCAGAGTGGCTAGCCCAATGTGATCCATGAAAATACTTTTTCTTTTAGAATTGAATCTGGAGCTATCAGTTCTGCACATTTTGGTACATAGTTTTATATAAGAACTCGAATCTATTGATGTTTTCTTTTTCTTTCTTTCTTTTTTTTTTTAAAGATTTATTTATTTATTTATTTTGGGCGGGGGTCGGCTTGGGGAGGGAGGGAAGCGGGTGGGCCACTTCTATTGGTCTTTCATTTATCTATTTTTCATCCATCTTTGTTCTTTGAACTGTGTGGGCCTCCCATCACTGTGGCCTCTGTTGTCACAGAGCACCGGCTCTGGGCGCATGCGCTCCAGAGCTCTGGCTCGGTAATAGGACACATCAGTCCAGCCGCTCCGCGGCACGTGGGATCTTCCCAGGCCAGGGATCGAACCGGCGCTCCTTGCACTGCAAGGCGGTGTCCTTACCCACTGGACCACCAGGGGAAGCCCTATTGATGTTTTCTTGTGCCTTCTGCTCTGATAGGAAAAACTGAAGTTAATCTTTTTAAAAGATGTGTGTGTGTGTGTGAATATAAAGAGAGAAAGAGAACAGGTGAATGTGTGTGGAGAGAAAGGGGCGATGTCTTAACACTTTATTCAGTTTAGGTGTTGTAACTACCAGAAACCCTTAATCAGATCTCACTGGAATGAGGCATTTGGCTTGGAATATAGCAGCATCTTTCAAGTTACTTAGTAAAACATACGCAGTACTGTTAGACCAGTGCTGCATTTCTGTCACTAGATGTATTTGCCATAGTATCAATTCCAGATATTTGAAGGTCCTTTTTTTCTTCTGTATCAACTTGCAATTTTACTTGAGCAAGAGTCCAAGTAGAAATGTGAAGAAAAAGTGTAAACAAATAGATTCTCTGCCGTGTCCCCACAATATCTGTGGTCTCACCTTTCCGGTTCTTTATGGCCAGACTAGTATATAAGTGCATACTGCCAAGTCACATGACTGGAGAAAAATTTAATTTTTATTATTTTTCTTGACCTTTTCTTCCTCCAGATATGGCATAAGCTTATAGAAGCTCATGCCTTTAAAAAGAAATTCTGGGGGCTTCCCTGGTGGTCCAGTGGGTAAGGACACCACCTTGCAGTGCAAGGGGCGCCAGTTCGATCCCTGGCCTGGGAAGATCCCACGTGCCGCGGAGCGGCTGGACCTCCAATTACCGAGCCGGAGCTCTGGAGTGCATGCGCCCAGAGCCAGTGCTCTGTGACAAGAGAGGCCACAGCGATGGGAGGCCCACACGGGCCAAAGAACAAAGATGGATGAAAATAGATAAATGAATGACCAATAGAAGTGGCCCGCCCGGCCCCTTCCCTCCCCAACTCGCCCCCCCGCAAAAGAAAAAAAAGAAAAATTCTGAATTTGCATTAACCGTGTTCTTTTGGAGGAGAAAAAATGTGAAATAAAAAAGTTTTAACTCCTTTGGAAAACTAGAACTCAAGAGTACTCTCAGATATTACAAGGATTACTGTAAAAGCTAGAGTTTTAGAATTTAAGAAAATCCAAGTCATCTCTAATATATGGAAATACACATTTTGAATATAAGTCCCGTTTTCACAGTTTTGCTTATTATGAAATAAAATATGAGGATTTAGTATAAAAAATGTATTCTTTGTCACAGCAAACGTGCAAAAGCACTTATTTGAGAGAAAGGCGATGTCTTAACACTTTATTCGTTGGTTTAACTACCAGAAACCCTTAATCAGATCTCACTGGAATGAGGCATTTGGCTTGGAATATAGCAGCATCTTTCAAGTTACTTAGTAAAACATACGCAGTACTGTTAGACCAGTGCTGCATTTCTGTCACTAGATGTATTTGCCATAGTATCAATTCCAGATATTTGAAGGTCCTTTTTTTCTTCTGTATCAACTTGCAATTTTACTTGAGCAAGAGTCCAAGTAGAAATGTGAAGAAAAAGTGTAAACAAATAGATTCTCTGCCGTGTCCCCACAATATCTGTGGTCTCACCTTTCCGGTTCTTTATGGCCAGACTAGTATATAAGTGCATACTGCCAAGTCACATGACTGGAGAAAAATTTAATTTTTATTATTTTTCTTGACCTTTTCTTCCTCCAGATATGGCATAAGCTTATAGAAGCTCATGCCTTTAAAAAGAAATTCTGGGGGCTTCCCTGGTGGTCCAGTGGGTAAGGACACCACCTTGCAGTGCAAGGGGCGCCAGTTCGATCCCTGGCCTGGGAAGATCCCACGTGCCGCGGAGCGGCTGGACCTCCAATTACCGAGCCGGAGCTCTGGAGTGCATGCGCCCAGAGCCAGTGCTCTGTGACAAGAGAGGCCACAGCGATGGGAGGCCCACACGGGCCAAAGAACAAAGATGGATGAAAATAGATAAATGAATGACCAATAGAAGTGGCCCGCCCGGCCCCTTCCCTCCCCAACTCGCCCCCCCGCAAAAGAAAAAAAAGAAAAATTCTGAATTTGCATTAACCGTGTTCTTTTGGAGGAGAAAAAATGTGAAATAAAAAAGTTTTAACTCCTTTGGAAAACTAGAACTCAAGAGTACTCTCAGATATTACAAGGATTACTGTAAAAGCTAGAGTTTTAGAATTTAAGAAAATCCAAGTCATCTCTAATATATGGAAATACACATTTTGAATATAAGTCCCGTTTTCACAGTTTTGCTTATTATGAAATAAAATATGAGGATTTAGTATAAAAAATGTATTCTTTGTCCACAGCAAAACGTGCAAAAGCACGTTATTTGAACTTGGCATTTGGTAGTAGGTAGATTTTTTTGCAGCCTGTCCAGCTCCTGGCAGTTCCAGACGCCTTGGATGTTTAAAGTGTCCTTGACCTTTATTCCTGAATTCCTAGGAGGATCTCAGGTACCTGTGTCAAGCCAGTGCAAGGTAATATCAAAAGTAATATTTTCTTTCCATACATTTTCTTGAGGGAGTCTTCTGGAAGCTGAGATTTTCACAATTGTACTGTAGACTTCTGAAAAAGAGCCCTCCCTATCCCCCAAGCCAGCCCTTGGACCAGATCTCTGATTTAGAAAGAGGGGAGTGAATGCCTTTAAAGAGAACACAAATTCCTCTGTAACTGTAAACAAGTCTAGGGTTGCTGTTGTGAGTGTGTCTGTGGTAATGATTCTGTGATACGTATTCAAGTTTGAAAGCCACTGATCCTCTTCATTCTGTTCTTGGGTTTTGACTAGCTGTCATCTCAAGCACTGGTCTCCAAGGTGGGTTGGTCACATGTACAATGAGCTGTTGGAAAGCAGGGAGGAAATATTTGTATATTTTCTGTTTGTATTTCTTTTTAAAAATATCATCCTTTAACCTTTTTATAATGTTATTATATGGTACATAAAATACAATAATAAGGTTCAGTATAACATTTCATATACATAAGTATAAATAAATTCACATGGGGAAAAACCTAAAGCAAGTTGCTTAAATGCTTTAAAGTGGCTTTCTTTTTACATATAAAAGAGATACGATAATACCTATCAGGATATTTGTGAGGATGAGATGAAATAATGCATATAAAGCATTAAAAAACAGTGCCTAAATAGTCAGTACTGTTACTACCGTAAGCTGTATGGCAGTGCCTTTTCTTAAGTTATCTTTCTGTGTTGCTATCTTTCAGTGTTGCTATATGTTGTGTATCTAGCAAGGACAGTCTGACAACTGATAAACTAAAATGTAGAAAATGAATTTCATTTTTCCTGTAGATATCTTTAAGATAACATTTTAGAACACTTGTTGCTTTAACTGAAATGTCTCTAGAGGCAGCCAGTTGCCACTCTAGTTGAATATTGCTTTTATGGCCTTCCTTTCATGTGTATACAGTCACTGTGTGTGATGGTGGTTTGCCTGTAGGATCTGCTCCTATTCTGAGCCAGGCTGAGGCTGTTGGAGAAGGAATGCAAAATGTTAAATGAGTCCACATTGTATTTCCCAGGTGTACACTTGTGAAGAAGAAATGTTTGGAGGTTAGTCAAATATTGTGACACCTAAAGTGTGCTCTTTTTGCAAATGAAGTGATGACATGTATGCTTTTGAAAAAGCCTCTACAGTTAGCACTGTTTGTACATTCTAACATGCTGCCTGCACTATAGCTGCTCCTTAAGACCATACTGAGATAATTATCTGAAAATACCAGATCATTGCGTTTAGCACTGTATTCTGATTTACTTGAGTTTTTGTCTACAACACCAAAATGTAAACTTCTTGAGATTAGGGACCATGTGTCTTCTGCATTTCTAGTACTTTGAATTCAGTGAATATTTGAATTAACTAGTTACTTGTCCATAGTCACACAGCTAGTAAGTAATAAACTGAGGATGTCAATCCATATCTTTACTTATTAGCTACCTTTATTTCACAGCCCTACAAGAAAGACATTATCTTCATTTTCGCACATGGAAAAGTTTGGAAAAGCAGTGACTTGTTTTCCCAAATTTCCCTTCCCAGGACTTGTCCTTCATAAAATACAATAATAAGGTTCAGTATAACATTTCATATACATAAGTATAAATAAATTCACATGGGGAAAAACCTAAAGCAAGTTGCTTAAATGCTTTAAAGTGGCTTTCTTTTTACATATAAAAGAGATACGATAATACCTATCAGGATATTTGTGAGGATGAGATGAAATAATGCATATAAAGCATTAAAAAACAGTGCCTAAATAGTCAGTACTGTTACTACCGTAAGCTGTATGGCAGTGCCTTTTCTTAAGTTATCTTTCTGTGTTGCTATCTTTCAGTGTTGCTATATGTTGTGTATCTAGCAAGGACAGTCTGACAACTGATAAACTAAAATGTAGAAAATGAATTTCATTTTTCCTGTAGATATCTTTAAGATAACATTTTAGAACACTTGTTGCTTTAACTGAAATGTCTCTAGAGGCAGCCAGTTGCCACTCTAGTTGAATATTGCTTTTATGGCCTTCCTTTCATGTGTATACAGTCACTGTGTGTGATGGTGGTTTGCCTGTAGGATCTGCTCCTATTCTGAGCCAGGCTGAGGCTGTTGGAGAAGGAATGCAAAATGTTAAATGAGTCCACATTGTATTTCCCAGGTGTACACTTGTGAAGAAGAAATGTTTGGAGGTTAGTCAAATATTGTGACACCTAAAGTGTGCTCTTTTTGCAAATGAAGTGATGACATGTATGCTTTTGAAAAAGCCTCTACAGTTAGCACTGTTTGTACATTCTAACATGCTGCCTGCACTATAGCTGCTCCTTAAGACCATACTGAGATAATTATCTGAAAATACCAGATCATTGCGTTTAGCACTGTATTCTGATTTACTTGAGTTTTTGTCTACAACACCAAAATGTAAACTTCTTGAGATTAGGGACCATGTGTCTTCTGCATTTCTAGTACTTTGAATTCAGTGAATATTTGAATTAACTAGTTACTTGTCCATAGTCACACAGCTAGTAAGTAATAAACTGAGGATGTCAATCCATATCTTTACTTATTAGCTACCTTTATTTCACAGCCCTACAAGAAAGACATTATCTTCATTTTCGCACATGGAAAAGTTTGGAAAAGCAGTGACTTGTCCAACTCCTTCCCAGGACTTGTCCTTGGCTTTCCAGGTGACTCTGGTAAAGAATCCACTTGCCTATGCAGGAGACTCAGATTCGATCCCTGGGTTGGGAAGATCCCCTGGAGGACAAAATGGCAACCGACTCCAATATTGCCTGAAAAATCAAATGGACTGAGGAGCCTGCTGGCTATGGTGCTGAGTCCATGTGTGGGTGTGTGCACCCCCCCCACACACAGGCAGGCAGGTACACACATGCACACATGCATACTATCTTAGGTAACAAACCTGGGAATGTCTGACTTCCTCTGTTACCCTGCATCTCCACTGGGCCTGCAAATCATTTGACCTCATTAGTGTGAAATTTTTCTTTCGGCCACACCTCGTGGCTTGTGAGAATGTTCGTTTCGCTACCAGGGATTGGACCTGGGCCCTCAACAAAGTGGGAGTCCTTTCCTCTGGTCCATCAGGGAACTGACAAAAATTTTCTTAAGTGGTTTTATGTAAATGCCATTTCAGTTGAAAGTTTAAAAGTTACAAAAGTCACGAATCTGGAATAGTCAAGGTATGTCAGCACTACAGTGCATTTTCATTTCTCTTCAAGAATAAAAAAGAAATTTTTTTTTTTAAAGATCCATTCATCCATTTTATTTTGGGTGAGGGTCGGGTTGGGGAGGGAGGGGAGCGGGCGGGCCAACTCCATTGGTCTTCCATTTCTCCACCTTCATCCGTCTCTGTTCTCTGGCTCCTGCGGGCCTCCCATCGCGGTGGCGTCCATCGTCGCAGAGCACCAGCTCTGGGCGCATGCACTCCAGAGCTCCGGCTCGGTAATTGGACACATAGTCCAGCCGCTCCGCGGCACGTGGGATCCTCCCAGGCCAGGGATCGAACCAGCGCCCCTTGCACTGCAAGGCGGTGTCCCCATCCACTGGACCACCAGGGGAAGCCCCAAAAATGAAATCTTGCTTAGATAAAACTTGTTTTAAAAGTTTTGAAAGCTACTTCATGTGCCCTAAAATCCGGGTACATATTTTAGCTGTTTTCTGTATCAGGTATTTTATAGGATTAATTAGAGTGATATTTATAATCTTTTCGCACATGGAAAAGTTTGGAAAAGCAGTGACTTGTCCAACTCCTTCCCAGGACTTGTCCTTGGCTTTCCAGGTGACTCTGGTAAAGAATCCACTTGCCTATGCAGGAGACTCAGATTCGATCCCTGGGTTGGGAAGATCCCCTGGAGGACAAAATGGCAACCGACTCCAATATTGCCTGAAAAATCAAATGGACTGAGGAGCCTGCTGGCTATGGTGCTGAGTCCATGTGTGGGTGTGTGCACCCCCCCCACACACAGGCAGGCAGGTACACACATGCACACATGCATACTATCTTAGGTAACAAACCTGGGAATGTCTGACTTCCTCTGTTACCCTGCATCTCCACTGGGCCTGCAAATCATTTGACCTCATTAGTGTGAAATTTTTCTTTCGGCCACACCTCGTGGCTTGTGAGAATGTTCGTTTCGCTACCAGGGATTGGACCTGGGCCCTCAACAAAGTGGGAGTCCTTTCCTCTGGTCCATCAGGGAACTGACAAAAATTTTCTTAAGTGGTTTTATGTAAATGCCATTTCAGTTGAAAGTTTAAAAGTTACAAAAGTCACGAATCTGGAATAGTCAAGGTATGTCAGCACTACAGTGCATTTTCATTTCTCTTCAAGAATAAAAATGAAATTTTTTTTTTTTAAAGATCCATTCATCCATTTTATTTTGGGTGAGGGTCGGGTTGGGGAGGGAGGGGAGCGGGCGGGCCAACTCCATTGGTCTTCCATTTCTCCACCTTCATCCGTCTCTGTTCTCTGGCTCCTGCGGGCCTCCCATCGCGGTGGCGTCCATCGTCGCAGAGCACCAGCTCTGGGCGCATGCACTCCAGAGCTCCGGCTCGGTAATTGGACACATAGTCCAGCCGCTCCGCGGCACGTGGGATCCTCCCAGGCCAGGGATCGAACCAGCGCCCCTTGCACTGCAAGGCGGTGTCCCCATCCACTGGACCACCAGGGGAAGCCCCAAAAATGAAATCTTGCTTAGATAAAACTTGTTTTTAAAAAGTTTTGGAAAGCTACTTCATGTGCCCTAAAATCCGGGTACATATTTTAGCTGTTTTCTGTATCAGGTATTTTATAGGATTAATTAGAGTGATATTTATAATCTTTATTATAAAACCCTGCTTGCCAGAAAATGATTTTAGCTTGCCTGTTCTCCATACTATATTTGGTTTGCCTCCTGGTTTGTGTTGTTGCTTAATCACTAGGTCATGTAGGACTCTTGGAACTCCACAGATTGTAGGCTACCAGGCTCCTCCTGACTTTGTGTTCAAGTTGTTACTCTTCCTTTATTTCCTACTGGCAGCAGCACTGGGCACATGGTATAATTCAGTGCTAATAAGAATTATAGCCTTAAACAGTCTTCATTGCATGGGCAGAAGAGTCAAGTACCTGCCTCTAGCCTTTGCCACACTGGCCAAAAACTGCCTTCCTGGGAATTCCCTGGTGGTCCAGGGATTGGGACTCCACGCTTTCTCTGTTGGGTGTCGTTTCTATCCCTGGTCTGGCAGGATATTGGAAGCAGCAAGGCGTGGTGGTTAAAAATATTGTAAAACATAAAAAACCCTACATTTTAAAAATGTACGTTCCTCCCAGCAGTCTTAATTCTGAATCCTCTTTTCTGACATCTTTCAATTGAAAGATGGAAGAACTGGGAAACTAGTCCTTTCAGTTGAATGATTCATGTGGGGTGACCCATTAAGTCAGGAATCTCACAGTAGCCATATAAATGGGGAGATTTTGTAAGCAAACTACCTGTCCCATCCCTATGATGGTGAAATAAGGAATATGGTAATTCAGAGATAATGGGTATGAAAACTTTATTAACCTTTAAAATTCGCCTCACAAAGCTGAGAATTCATTATTACATGATCCTAGGACTGATGGTTGAAACATCTCATAATTTGAATATTTCCCATTTTGTTAATATTTACAGGTGCGGATCAAACCCCACCCATCCATAAGTGGCATAGACTTGTCCTTTTAACAAGCTTTTAGGGCAGCACCTAGAACAATAAGGCATTAATCTTTTTGCCAACAGCGATTAAAAGCACAGTTTCTGGAACAAATACGCCAGGTGGAAATCCTAACTCCACCATTTGTTGAATCCGGGTACATATTTTAGCTGTTTTCTGTATCAGGTATTTTATAGGATTAATTAGAGTGATATTTATAATCTTTATTATAAAACCCTGCTTGCCAGAAAATGATTTTAGCTTGCCTGTTCTCCATACTATATTTGGTTTGCCTCCTGGTTTGTGTTGTTGCTTAATCACTAGGTCATGTAGGACTCTTGGAACTCCACAGATTGTAGGCTACCAGGCTCCTCCTGACTTTGTGTTCAAGTTGTTACTCTTCCTTTATTTCCTACTGGCAGCAGCACTGGGCACATGGTATAATTCAGTGCTAATAAGAATTATAGCCTTAAACAGTCTTCATTGCATGGGCAGAAGAGTCAAGTACCTGCCTCTAGCCTTTGCCACACTGGCCAAAAACTGCCTTCCTGGGAATTCCCTGGTGGTCCAGGGATTGGGACTCCACGCTTTCTCTGTTGGGTGTCGTTTCTATCCCTGGTCTGGCAGGATATTGGAAGCAGCAAGGCGTGGTGGTTAAAAATATTGTAAAACATAAAAACCATACATTTTTAAAAATGTACGTTCCTCCCAGCAGTCTTAATTCTGAATCCTCTTTTCTGACATCTTTCAATTGAAAGATGGAAGAACTGGGAAACTAGTCCTTTCAGTTGAATGATTCATGTGGGGTGACCCATTAAGTCAGGAATCTCACAGTAGCCATATAAATGGGGAGATTTTGTAAGCAAACTACCTGTCCCATCCCTATGATGGTGAAATAAGGAATATGGTAATTCAGAGATAATGGGTATGAAAACTTTATTAACCTTTAAAATTCGCCTCACAAAGCTGAGAATTCATTATTACATGATCCTAGGACTGATGGTTGAAACATCTCATAATTTGAATATTTCCCATTTTGTTAATATTTACAGGTGCGGATCAAACCCCACCCATCCATAAGTGGCATAGACTTGTCCTTTTAACAAGCTTTTAGGGCAGCACCTAGAACAATAAGGCATTAATCTTTTTGCCAACAGCGATTAAAAGCACAGTTTCTGGAACAAATACGCCAGGTGGAAATCCTAACTCCACCATTTATTGAACCTCTTAATTTGAAAAATGGGGTCATTAGTAGGTCCAGCTTCGCTGAACTGGGAAGAAATCAGGAAGTTAACCACCGTTTTGGGCTGGCGATCCGCACCAGTGCCGAAGTAGCTCCGACCTAAGCCCCGCCTCCTACCGTCTCCACGCCGCGCAAGCGCAGCCAGGCCCCCTGGGCTACGCTCCCCGGTCTTACGCGCGGGCCGTGGGCGGGAGACTGGGCCTCGCGGTGTGCGTGCGCGTGTACGTGCGCGGTACTCGCGAGCTCGCGCACGCCGCTCTTCTCTCCAAGGGGCTGTGACGGCCTTTTCCTGCCGCGTCCAGGGCAGGAATGTGAGCTGCGGCTGCGGTCGGAGCTGAGAACCAGCGCCCGCTTGGCCGCCCACGCCCTCGCTGCCTTTCGCTCTGTCTGTCCGCGCAGCATCGAGGCGTCGGGCTGGGAAAGGAGCGGCGCCGCGTGAGGTTTCCAGCCGATGGGCAGCCCCTGGGCGCTCTGAGGGCCGGACTAGTGGCGGCTGAGGTGGGTAGGCGCGCGGGGGGCTGTCAGACGGGTCGGGAGCAGAGTCGGGGCGGCGGGTGCTCGCGGAGAAGGCGGGGAGGGGGCCAGAAGGAGGGCGCAGCTGGCCGGGGAGAAGAGGGCTTCGAGCCGCGCCCGAGCAGGGGCTCTGGCCTAGCCCGGAACGAGAGGAGGGGCCCCGGCCGTAGCCGTCTCTTTCCTGGGCTTGAAGCCATTATTGGGGGAAATTCCTCCTGGCGGGAGGAGCGGTCACCCTTTCTTTTCTTTGAGAGGTCCAAGTCGCTTCTCCCCCTCCACTCGGAATTAATGCCTGCCGACTTCGAGATGGGTGTCTAGATGGAGTCGCCTCTGACTTGAGCAGCTTGCAGAACTCCGGGTGCACGACGGCGGGCTCTCAGTTTTGATTGTCGGAGGCGACACAGCCCTTTCTCTAGTGTGGGCGTGTTTCTCCTGAAAAGTTGTTATTGCTGATACACTAATAAATCTTGCAACAGTTAACACGTTTCTGGAACAAATACGCCAGGTGGAAATCCTAACTCCACCATTTATTGAACCTCTTAATTTGAAAAATGGGGTCATTAGTAGGTCCAGCTTCGCTGAACTGGGAAGAAATCAGGAAGTTAACCACCGTTTTGGGCTGGCGATCCGCACCAGTGCCGAAGTAGCTCCGACCTAAGCCCCGCCTCCTACCGTCTCCACGCCGCGCAAGCGCAGCCAGGCCCCCTGGGCTACGCTCCCCGGTCTTACGCGCGGGCCGTGGGCGGGAGACTGGGCCTCGCGGTGTGCGTGCGCGTGTACGTGCGCGGTACTCGCGAGCTCGCGCACGCCGCTCTTCTCTCCAAGGGGCTGTGACGGCCTTTTCCTGCCGCGTCCAGGGCAGGAATGTGAGCTGCGGCTGCGGTCGGAGCTGAGAACCAGCGCCCGCTTGGCCGCCCACGCCCTCGCTGCCTTTCGCTCTGTCTGTCCGCGCAGCATCGAGGCGTCGGGCTGGGAAAGGAGCGGCGCCGCGTGAGGTTTCCAGCCGATGGGCAGCCCCTGGGCGCTCTGAGGGCCGGACTAGTGGCGGCTGAGGTGGGTAGGCGCGCGGGGGGCTGTCAGACGGGTCGGGAGCAGAGTCGGGGCGGCGGGTGCTCGCGGAGAAGGCGGGGAGGGGGCCAGAAGGAGGGCGCAGCTGGCCGGGGAGAAGAGGGCTTCGAGCCGCGCCCGAGCAGGGGCTCTGGCCTAGCCCGGAACGAGAGGAGGGGCCCCGGCCGTAGCCGTCTCTTTCCTGGGCTTGAAGCCATTATTGGGGGAAATTCCTCCTGGCGGGAGGAGCGGTCACCCTTTCTTTTCTTTGAGAGGTCCAAGTCGCTTCTCCCCCTCCACTCGGAATTAATGCCTGCCGACTTCGAGATGGGTGTCTAGATGGAGTCGCCTCTGACTTGAGCAGCTTGCAGAACTCCGGGTGCACGACGGCGGGCTCTCAGTTTTGATTGTCGGAGGCGACACAGCCCTTTCTCTAGTGTGGGCGTGTTTCTCCTGAAAAGTTGTTATTGCTGATACACTAATAAATCGCTGTCGGGCACGACAGGTAATCTATTTCTGTAGGTCTCTTGTCAAAGAAGGATTCTGGCACCGGGGAAACTGCGCCGTGAGGCACAATTAAGGAGTAGAAAGAAGACAAAGAAGACCGTTATTTATGTCCTGTTCTAGAATCAAAACTTTCCGTGGTGGGGCAGGATGCATGGCTTCTGGCATTTGTTTTAATCTTTGCTGAATAGATTTCCTGAGTGAAATCGATCGCAAATGGACTTTCATTGAGAATTGTAAAATCGCCTATGATTCTGGATAGTCGTTACAAGCCAAATGACCCGCAATAAACCTCTGAGAATTATGAGTTTGCTCTTTGCAAGAAAGTGGAGCTTGGATTTCTTGAAGATCGTCTCCATGTTTAAAAATGAGTGCGTTCTGAAGTTACTAAAAATAGTTATGGTTCTTTATGTTGGCAGTAATGACTGCCACATTCAGAAGAAGGAAGAGGAATTATTTCTTAAAGAACAGGTCACAGAAAGACTTGAGGAGTTAAACACACAGTAAAACAGCTTTAGGGATGGCAAATTGTAGCATATGCTCTAAGAATTCTAATTTAGGTCCTTCAATGGCGAAGACTACATGCTCTCAGTGCGAGGAGCCCCGTTCGGATCCCTGGGCCAGGAATTAGTTCCTGTATGTCACAGCTAAGACCTGGAACAGCCATACAAATAAATATGTGAGAAAAGAGAATTCTAATAAAGTCAGTTAAAAAAGATAGAAGCTCTTGGTTTATTCTCTTATAGTCAGTAAACTGTTTTAAAAAGATTATTGACCTCTGCTGGTCTACACAATCTGCTTTTGTATTCTCAGATTTCATTCAGTTCAAACTTTCTAGAAATGTAGTAGTTATTTCTAACTCTCTTAAGAAATGTGGCCAGGGACTTCCCTGGTGGTCCAGTCGGTAAAGAGTCCGCCTTGCAGTGCAAGTGTCACCGGTTCCATCCCTGGCCTGAGAGGATCCCAAGTGCCGCGAAGAGGCTGGACTAGAGTGTCCAATTACCAAGCCAGAGCTCTGGAGGCCTGCGCCCAAGAGTCGGTGCTCTGCAACAAGAGAGGCCACTGCGATGGGAGGCCCACACAGGCCAAAGAATAAAAATGGATGAAAATAAATAAAAGAGGCCAAAATTTTAAAAAGAAAAAGAAATGTGGCCTGCATTCCTTTCAGTGAACTCTTATAGTATGGGAAGTCTTTCAAGAAAGAACAGTTAGCTGGTGAGCCCTGAACTGGGACCAGGGAGGCACTAAGTGTATGATGCTTATATGTGTACATACTGTGTACAGACATACACTCCTACTCGTGTATGTGTATGATTTATACGCACACGGAGTCTGATAATACTGAACTCCATCCTAAAAAGATGACACCTGAAAGTAGAAAAGGATTGGCTTTACATGGATAACAGTCATAGTAAGTTTCTTGACCAACTTGTTAATTAGTTATTGAGTAAGCAGAGTATTGTGCCAATTTCTTGATGTGAGCAGGGAAGGAAAATACAGAGCATGTAGAAGATTTGTACTTTAGAAGTGTTCTTTAAATCAGTATCTTGGTTTCTTCCCTTTGGTGAACAACTTTCTTCCTGTCTGTTTTGTGTCTTGGTGCTTAGAATAGTGTTTTCCTTGGAGTTGGCCCTCCATTAAAAATGAGCTGTGCCAGAAGTAAGTTAACGTAATACAGACTGGGAGTTCCCTGGTGGTCCAGTGGCTGGGACTCTGTGCTCCCAAAGTAGGGGGCCTAAGTTTGATCTTTGGTAAGGGGAACTAGATCCCACATGCTGCAGCAACTAAGAGTTTGCATGCCACAAGTAAGACCAAGCGCAGCCAGATAAATCAATAAATAAAGTATTACAAAAGCATAATATAAGCCAAATACATAAATTCCTGAGAAAATTAAGAGTTGAAGATAGGTGGATTTTTTTTTTTTTAATTGGAGTTCTGCTGTTTAAATGGTGTGTTTTTCTTCAGTGTTGGAACAGTGTTGTTTGAGTAAAGGATATATGGCAGAATCTTGCTTCTGAAAACCTTACATTGTGTAAGCTGAAACTATATATCCTTGATGCTAATAGGTGGTGAATGTGCTGAAATATTAAGAGAAAATGAAGCTAGGGAAAGTAGGTCCAGAGGGAAGGTTTTGGTAGTGATAGGAAGTTAAAAGCATGAGCTATGAAGCATGAAAACAGATTGTAGGAAAACCATTTTCTCCACTTTACTGGCAGTGCTGTCTGAGGAAGAGAGCTGGAAGCTTCCTAGCTGTTTATACTAGAGCTTTCCAGCAGGGTGATTTCTGAATAATAAAATTGAAAAAGGACTCACTTTGGGAATTCCCTGGTGGTCCATTGGTTAAGATTCTGTGCTTTCACTGTGTGGCCCAAGCCACAAAGCATGGCCAGAAAAAAGAAAGGAAAAGGGATCACTTTTTATCTTACTTACAAAGGTGTAGTGTGTTTCTCCTTATATTTGCATGTGGCTTCAAGTCCAGTTTTATTGGCAATAAACTAGTATTTTGATTCCTATCTAAGTTCTGTGTGTGTCTCAGTTTAGTTTATAACTTGTAAGGGAGAGGAATGTGGTTAGTCTCTTCACAAATCCCAATGTTGGCTTTCCTTTAGTTTGA
This sequence comes from Tragulus kanchil, assembly GCA_022376925.1. Classification (NCBI taxonomy): domain Eukaryota; kingdom Metazoa; phylum Chordata; class Mammalia; order Artiodactyla; family Tragulidae; genus Tragulus; species Tragulus kanchil. Next base: position 44,268,292 of record JAIOJX010000029.1, on the reverse strand, counting down.
AAAGCAAATCTTGGTTTAGATCTTGTAGATGTTATTAACAGAAAGATTGTGGATATTTGAAGAGGTAGTCTGGTAGCTTAAGAGATGAGTAAAAATTTCAACAGTACTTTATTTATTTATTTATGGCTGTGTTGAGTCTTCCTTGCTGCACAGGCTTTCTCTAGTTGTGGCAAGAGGGTGGGGCTACTCTCTAGTCGCCGTGCCCGGCCGGGCTTCTCCTTGTGAAGGCTTTGCTTGTTGCAGAGCATAGACTCTAGAGCACTCGAGCTTCGGTAGTTGAGCGGCATGGGCTTAGTTGCCCCACAGCAGTGGAATCTTCCTGGACCAATGATGGAACCTTTGTCCCCTGCATTGGCAGGCAGATTCTTTACCACGGGACCAAGGAAGTCCTCAACATAAGTATTTTGAATTGACTTACATTTTCATTTTAGTATAACTGAGTGATTCTCGTGATAGGTGGTAGATTTTTGCCCCCACCCGACCCCCCAAGGTATATGGCAGTGTCTGGAGATTTTGGCTGTCACAAATTGGAGAGGAAAATGGGGGATATAGATATGGACATCTACGGAGTGGAGTAGGTAGAGGGCATGGATGTTGTTAAGCATCTTAAAATGCACAGGACAGCACCCCACCCCCACCCCAGCAAAAGAATTATCTGACTCAAATGATAGTGATGGCTGTGGAGAAACCCTGTTGATTCTAAAGTCAGATTGTCTGAATTTGTATTTTACTGTTGTATTTTACTGTTGCCTAATGTGAGACCCTGACAAGTCGGTTGAAGAGCTAATAGTATGTTCCTCATAGAGCTGAGTTGTAGTGATGATAGAATTGAGATGTAATGCCAGACTTATTACCTGGCACATAGAAAATCTCAAAACCTGGTAGCTTTTAGCTAGTAGTATTACATTTGGAACACACCTTGATGATCTCTTATTTCTCATCTGAAATTAGAATTTGAGCAAATGAAGTGATAACTAATAATCTCATTCTCATTATATACTTGGACAATTAGTGAGAAATTGTTCCTTTTAATATTTGCCTTTAGCTCAGTCATGTTTTTATGTTCTCAGATGTGTAAGGCTTTTACCATAAACAAGTAGCTTCTCATTGTAAATGTTTTCCCTTCATAGTTAACATTTTTAAGCTAACTGGCCAGTGGCTCATCTGTTGATTTTTAGCAAATATTTAGTAGTGTAACTGAATTCAGTTCTTTGACTTGATTTTCATTTCCTTTTGGCTTTATGACTAAAATAAATTTGCAGTGGTTTTGGCTTACATTAATTATCACTTACCTGTTCTTAGCCTCTTGAAGTAACTATTTTCATAACTGGGGTTTTGGTACAATCTTACATTTGTGAAAGGTGCAGGCAGATATCTAACAACTTGGGGCTGAACCTTTATATATATTTGTGACTCTTTCTAAATATAAATTAGAACCCTTTTTACCTTGTTGAAATATAATACTGTAGTCTATATAGGTTCCCATTTTCTGTGTTTCTGAACAATATGGCTATTTAGAGCTGGCTTGTTATGGTGGAGGTTATATTGACTTACATTTTCATTTTAGTATAACTGAGTGATTCTCGTGATAGGTGGTAGATTTTTGCCCCCACCCGACCCCCCAAGGTATATGGCAGTGTCTGGAGATTTTGGCTGTCACAAATTGGAGAGGAAAATGGGGGATATAGATATGGACATCTACGGAGTGGAGTAGGTAGAGGGCATGGATGTTGTTAAGCATCTTAAAATGCACAGGACAGCACCCCACCCCCACCCCAGCAAAAGAATTATCTGACTCAAATGATAGTGATGGCTGTGGAGAAACCCTGTTGATTCTAAAGTCAGATTGTCTGAATTTGTATTTTACTGTTGTATTTTACTGTTGCCTAATGTGAGACCCTGACAAGTCGGTTGAAGAGCTAATAGTATGTTCCTCATAGAGCTGAGTTGTAGTGATGATAGAATTGAGATGTAATGCCAGACTTATTACCTGGCACATAGAAAATCTCAAAACCTGGTAGCTTTTAGCTAGTAGTATTACATTTGGAACACACCTTGATGATCTCTTATTTCTCATCTGAAATTAGAATTTGAGCAAATGAAGTGATAACTAATAATCTCATTCTCATTATATACTTGGACAATTAGTGAGAAATTGTTCCTTTTAATATTTGCCTTTAGCTCAGTCATGTTTTTATGTTCTCAGATGTGTAAGGCTTTTACCATAAACAAGTAGCTTCTCATTGTAAATGTTTTCCCTTCATAGTTAACATTTTTAAGCTAACTGGCCAGTGGCTCATCTGTTGATTTTTAGCAAATATTTAGTAGTGTAACTGAATTCAGTTCTTTGACTTGATTTTCATTTCCTTTTGGCTTTATGACTAAAATAAATTTGCAGTGGTTTTGGCTTACATTAATTATCACTTACCTGTTCTTAGCCTCTTGAAGTAACTATTTTCATAACTGGGGTTTTGGTACAATCTTACATTTGTGAAAGGTGCAGGCAGATATCTAACAACTTGGGGCTGAACCTTTATATATATTTGTGACTCTTTCTAAATATAAATTAGAACCCTTTTTTTTACCTTGTTGAAATATAATACTGTAGTCTATATAGGTTCCCATTTTCTGTGTTTCTGAACAATATGGCTATTTAGAGCTGGCTTGTTATGGTGGAGGTTATATTTAAGAGAGAATTTTTCATGGGGATGGCTTCACAGACAAGATAGACTTTGGACTGGTAGTAAGTTACAGAGCTCTTATAATGGAAAAAGATCCACATCATGTTTATGGTCAAGCGACAAAGAATGTTGCACATTCAACGTTTTGTCTCGATAACCACACTTTAAAAATAGAAATTATTTTATTATGATTGTTACATATATTTTTTAGTATAAGTCTGTTTGTTTGTATAAATGTTCACTTTAGTTAGTGGAAGCCTTTGTTTACCCTTTATGTTGGTGCTGCCTCCTGTTGGGGTAGAATAACTTGAAGGGAGTCAGTACCTTTGGCCAACAGATTGTGATCTTTGCTTGGCACATTCTTTCTTTTTTAAAGTGTAACATACACGCAGGATTTTGTATAAATAATAAATTATAACAATAAGGAAGTGCCCATCTTGTGAAAACTGGCCAGATGAGAAATATACATGTGGGAAATAGAATGAAAGGCCAAAGGGAGGCATTCTAAAAATGTTTAAGGAAACTGAAGGAAAACTAAACTATTATGTTAATAAACAGTTCTTAAGTTTGTTATTTTATTTTAGGACTTCATAATCTAGAAGAGAAAAGCCTACAAAATACAACGGATTTTACATGCATGCTTTTCTAATTCCTAAGCAGAAAACATTATGCATACTAAGTCAGTACTGAAGCTAGTTATCCTAAGCTAACTGGCCAGTGGCTCATCTGTTGATTTTTAGCAAATATTTAGTAGTGTAACTGAATTCAGTTCTTTGACTTGATTTTCATTTCCTTTTGGCTTTATGACTAAAATAAATTTGCAGTGGTTTTGGCTTACATTAATTATCACTTACCTGTTCTTAGCCTCTTGAAGTAACTATTTTCATAACTGGGGTTTTGGTACAATCTTACATTTGTGAAAGGTGCAGGCAGATATCTAACAACTTGGGGCTGAACCTTTATATATATTTGTGACTCTTTCTAAATATAAATTAGAACCCTTTTGACCTTGTTGAAATATAATACTGTAGTCTATATAGGTTCCCATTTTCTGTGTTTCTGAACAATATGGCTATTTAGAGCTGGCTTGTTATGGTGGAGGTTATATTTAAGAGAGAATTTTTCATGGGGATGGCTTCACAGACAAGATAGACTTTGGACTGGTAGTAAGTTACAGAGCTCTTATAATGGAAAAAGATCCACATCATGTTTATGGTCAAGCGACAAAGAATGTTGCACATTCAACGTTTTGTCTCGATAACCACACTTTAAAAATAGAAATTATTTTATTATGATTGTTACATATATTTTTTAGTATAAGTCTGTTTGTTTGTATAAATGTTCACTTTAGTTAGTGGAAGCCTTTGTTTACCCTTTATGTTGGTGCTGCCTCCTGTTGGGGTAGAATAACTTGAAGGGAGTCAGTACCTTTGGCCAACAGATTGTGATCTTTGCTTGGCACATTCTTTCTTTTTTAAAGTGTAACATACACGCAGGATTTTGTATAAATAATAAATTATAACAATAAGGAAGTGCCCATCTTGTGAAAACTGGCCAGATGAGAAATATACATGTGGGAAATAGAATGAAAGGCCAAAGGGAGGCATTCTAAAAATGTTTAAGGAAACTGAAGGAAAACTAAACTATTATGTTAATAAACAGTTCTTAAGTTTGTTATTTTATTTTAGGACTTCATAATCTAGAAGAGAAAAGCCTACAAAATACAACGGATTTTACATGCATGCTTTTCTAATTCCTAAGCAGAAAACATTATGCATACTAAGTCAGTACTGAAGCTAGTTATCTTGCATGGCATTCATGCCTACCGGTGATAAAACTGAGAAAAAAGAAGTATCTTTGAATCTGCTGATGTGTGTTTGTTTATAAGTGGTCTGGAGTCCTGCCTGTCAGCTAATTTTAGAGAGCCTGCATAGTTGTTGGGAGACAGACTGTTTTCCCAGTAAATGCTGTCATACAGATACATATTTGTATATGTGTGTTTATGCATATCTGTCTTTTATTTTTGGTAGAAAATGATGCATCCCGTTGCTAACAGTAATCCGGCTTTTTGTGGGCCTGGCAAACCTTCCTGCCTCAATGAAGATGCCATGAGAGCTGCTGATCAGTTTGACATATATTCCTCCCAGCAGAACAAATACAGCCACCCAGTCAGCCACAAACCAATGGTGTGTCAGAGGCAAGACCCGTTAAATGAAACACACTTGCAGACTACAAGTGGCAGAAGCCTAGAGATAAAAGATGAACTAAAGAAAAAGAAAAGTCTCAACCGATCTGGTAAGCGCGGCCGACCTTCAGGAACCACCAAATCAGCAGGATACCGGACCAGCACAGGCAGACCCCTGGGAACCACCAAAGCGGCTGGATTTAAGACAAGTCCAGGCAGACCTTTGGGTACAACTAAAGCTGCAGGATACAAAGTCAGCCCAGGGAGACCTCCAGGTAGCATTAAAGCTCTGTCCCGTCTTGCTGATCTTGGCTATGGCTGTGGGACTGCGGCTTTTCCTTACCCTATGATACATGGTAGAGCCGTTCACGGGGTGGAGGAAACCAGCAGCGAAATCAAGCCACCCAATGAATGAATAAGGCAGGAAAGGAGGGCCAGGTTTAGAAGGAAGATTGTGAATAATCCCAAAGCTTCTTGGTTTTCTTTAGACATACATGATACTATGGCCTGGGCTTTCCAAATTTGTTTTTCCATTTGATTTTTTTTTTCCTGCTTTTGCTCAGAAACTGTCATATGCTGACAGATGCACTCAGGGCATAAGCAGTGGCTTTTATTGGTACATAGGTTCAAGTGTAACACCTATCTAAATCATTTGCTTTTCCTTTAGAGTTATGGTTGTGTCTCATTTCATTACTACTTTTTTGTCATTCTAAATAGATGCTTTATGTGCTACACAGATGAAACCATTATACCTTTAGTTTGTGAAGTAAGCTTACAATATAGTAAAGATAATATCTAAAGTATTTTTAACTGGTGGAACAAAGCAAACTTCTTATCAGAAAAAGGCCTGCATAGTTGTTGGGAGACAGACTGTTTTCCCAGTAAATGCTGTCATACAGATACATATTTGTATATGTGTGTTTATGCATATCTGTCTTTTATTTTTGGTAGAAAATGATGCATCCCGTTGCTAACAGTAATCCGGCTTTTTGTGGGCCTGGCAAACCTTCCTGCCTCAATGAAGATGCCATGAGAGCTGCTGATCAGTTTGACATATATTCCTCCCAGCAGAACAAATACAGCCACCCAGTCAGCCACAAACCAATGGTGTGTCAGAGGCAAGACCCGTTAAATGAAACACACTTGCAGACTACAAGTGGCAGAAGCCTAGAGATAAAAGATGAACTAAAGAAAAAGAAAAGTCTCAACCGATCTGGTAAGCGCGGCCGACCTTCAGGAACCACCAAATCAGCAGGATACCGGACCAGCACAGGCAGACCCCTGGGAACCACCAAAGCGGCTGGATTTAAGACAAGTCCAGGCAGACCTTTGGGTACAACTAAAGCTGCAGGATACAAAGTCAGCCCAGGGAGACCTCCAGGTAGCATTAAAGCTCTGTCCCGTCTTGCTGATCTTGGCTATGGCTGTGGGACTGCGGCTTTTCCTTACCCTATGATACATGGTAGAGCCGTTCACGGGGTGGAGGAAACCAGCAGCGAAATCAAGCCACCCAATGAATGAATAAGGCAGGAAAGGAGGGCCAGGTTTAGAAGGAAGATTGTGAATAATCCCAAAGCTTCTTGGTTTTCTTTAGACATACATGATACTATGGCCTGGGCTTTCCAAATTTGTTTTTCCATTTGATTTTTTTTTTCCTGCTTTTGCTCAGAAACTGTCATATGCTGACAGATGCACTCAGGGCATAAGCAGTGGCTTTTTATTGGTACATAGGTTCAAGTGTAACACCTATCTAAATCATTTGCTTTTCCTTTAGAGTTATGGTTGTGTCTCATTTCATTACTACTTTTTTGTCATTCTAAATAGATGCTTTATGTGCTACACAGATGAAACCATTATACCTTTAGTTTGTGAAGTAAGCTTACAATATAGTAAAGATAATATCTAAAGTATTTTTAACTGGTGGAACAAAGCAAACTAATGATTCAGGGTTACTTGAGGTAGTGGCTAGAGGGTTTTTTTTTTTCTGTAACATTTATGTTTATGAGACAGGACACAGCTATATGCTTTGGCATTTATGTAGACTTCTTATGGTAAAAATCTTACTTTTAATGTTCTAGGTTTAAGCAGCTTTCTATTTATTGATCTAATGGCATTAATTGATTTAACCATTATTCCTTTAAAAATTTTTTAGGTTTTGCCTTTCGGCCTTGTTTAGGTTGTGTATCTTTTAATTGCCTAAGATCATGTACACCAAACACTACAACCAATTCATATTTACAAAAAGTTAAACTTTTTAAAAAAAAAACTGCACATTACATTTTTTGGTAAAATACAATGATTCTGAAAGTGGCATATTTAACATAATAGAGAAAGAAATGTTCTTAAGGTCTGCATGTCGCTATAGTTATTACACTTTGTCTTTCATATACTTAGTTTTAAAGCATTATGCTTAAAATACTTTAATAATACTCATTTATTAAAAAATATTAAAAAAAAATTTTCTGATAAGTTGTCCTATTGTGTTAGCACTTACTGTGGTTTCAGGTCTATATCTACCAAAGGTCAAAAATGGAATGGTAGACTGTAAAACTGGTACAAACAAGAGACAGTTTTCTGACTGTCAGAACCCAAATATTAAGAAATAGGAATCCACCTATGCATTGAAACATATAAGAGAAATATGTTGGTTAGTTTAATTAAAAATCTCATTGTGGCTCTAGTGAGACCCCTTCATCCAAAATAAATTTTCTTCCAACAGTTTTTGCTTTAGAAGCAAGATAGATAGGAAAGGGAAAAAGAAAAGTGGGCAGAAACATAAAAGGGATAGAGGGATACCTCTCTTTCTGAAAGTTGCAGTCTCCATTAATTTACATTTTATTTATTCTGAGTTTGGTCTAAATAAATGCTTTATGTGCTACACAGATGAAACCATTATACCTTTAGTTTGTGAAGTAAGCTTACAATATAGTAAAGATAATATCTAAAGTATTTTTAACTGGTGGAACAAAGCAAACTAATGATTCAGGGTTACTTGAGGTAGTGGCTAGAGGGTTTTTTTTTTTCTGTAACATTTATGTTTATGAGACAGGACACAGCTATATGCTTTGGCATTTATGTAGACTTCTTATGGTAAAAATCTTACTTTTAATGTTCTAGGTTTAAGCAGCTTTCTATTTATTGATCTAATGGCATTAATTGATTTAACCATTATTCCTTTAAAAATTTTTTAGGTTTTGCCTTTCGGCCTTGTTTAGGTTGTGTATCTTTTAATTGCCTAAGATCATGTACACCAAACACTACAACCAATTCATATTTACAAAAAGTTAAACTTTTTAAATAAAAACTGCACATTACATTTTTTGGTAAAATACAATGATTCTGAAAGTGGCATATTTAACATAATAGAGAAAGAAATGTTCTTAAGGTCTGCATGTCGCTATAGTTATTACACTTTGTCTTTCATATACTTAGTTTTAAAGCATTATGCTTAAAATACTTTAATAATACTCATTTATTAAAAATATTAAAAAAATTTTCTGATGAGTTGTCCTATTGTGTTAGCACTTACTGTGGTTTCAGGTCTATATCTACCAAAGGTCAAAAATGGAATGGTAGACTGTAAAACTGGTACAAACAAGAGACAGTTTTCTGACTGTCAGAACCCAAATATTAAGAAATAGGAATCCACCTATGCATTGAAACATATAAGAGAAATATGTTGGTTAGTTTAATTAAAAATCTCATTGTGGCTCTAGTGAGACCCCTTCATCCAAAATAAATTTTCTTCCAACAGTTTTTGCTTTAGAAGCAAGATAGATAGGAAAGGGAAAAAGAAAAGTGGGCAGAAACATAAAAGGGATAGAGGGATACCTCTCTTTCTGAAAGTTGCAGTCTCCATTAATTTACATTTTATTTATTCTGAGTTTGGTCTAAATAAACTATTACAAACTTTGAATTTGGAAAAAAATATTTCATTGTAACTTTAAAGTTGCAATGTATGTATTTGTGATTTTAAATACCTTTGAGACTATAAAGTAGATTTGCAGGACACCCAGACTTAAAATAATTAAAATTTTCGAAGGGCACATAATTATGTTGTTTGGGTTTGCTCTCAGTTAATGCAAACTCTGGTTACAAGTGGATGTCATGTTTCATACCTTTTTTATCAGGAAAAGCAGCAAGCCTTCAGGTGTTCCAGCGATGCCTGACACAATGAGCTGGACTTTATGCTGCTTACTTTAAAGTAAGAGGTGTTGCATTTTATGTGGGGACTGTGTGTGCACTGGCTTCAAAGACAGTGACCTCAACAATTTCAGCTTTGCACGAACCATAGAGATCAGTGTTGGCTGACTACATAATCAGTTAGAACATTCTGGCAGCTAAATTGCTATAAGAATTTCTTGCAAAAGCTTAAAATATGAAACTTTTAATAATCTACTTAAAATAGTATAACTTCAACTTCTGACACACACAGATGCTTACATCTCTGCTCATATGTTCATTTATCCACTTCTATTATGCATTTAGTTGTTTCTAAAGATGATGTTCAGCATTTGGCTGCTTAGAAATCCTCTTTTGAATTCCTGAAAACAGTTGGTTCATTAAATGTTCTCCTATAGAATTATCCTATATCATAGTCAAGGGTTTAGTTGCATATTTTATGGTATTTCGGAGTATGCCCATTTGATGTTTCCCTTTCAGTTTATTTTCTGTCCTCATTTTGGTACACATGCCCTTTCTCCTTGACTTTTCCTAGATTCATTCCCCTCCCATTTCTCAATCCTCCAGCACATCTACTTAGTGGTGCTGTGCTGTGTGTCAGAAGATAATGCAGGTGTCTTATCATATAATGAATCTCATATACAAGTTAATAAAGTGGTGAAATAACTAAAGGAAGTATGTTCATAACAGTGTTTTATAAATACCAGGAGGTATGTTCCAGGAAAAAAAATGTGACTGGATAACATCATTTAGAAAGCTGAATTTTCTGTGCGTATGAAAAGTTACCCAGTGTATTAGATCTGTATCCTGATGAGCATCTCCTGATTTCACTTCCTTTTCTCCTTGTGAACAGTTTATTGGTGCCATGTTGAAGAGAAAGACATCTAAATGATAACATGAATGAAGTCTTAAATATAAAATATTTTTACTTCTCTATAAAGACTACGTTGTGCATTTTTTGTAACACTGTCTCTTGTCATGATAAACACTGAAATAGCATGTTAAACAGTTGCCTATATTGGGGAAAACTGGCTTTTCCCCCTTACTGTATAATTGTTCCTTGAAAGGTAAATCGCTAATTTTATGTTGTGTAATTCTGTTCTCCACAAAATAGGTTTCACTATTCTATATTTAAACTGTTGGTCAGAAAATGATCTGCTATTCAAGTAAGTTTGCTCTACTTTTTTCTTTAAAAAATATTTTAACATGCCTTATTTATTCTTATATCAACATATTAGGAGATAATACAGGAGGTGAGATTTTCATTTTTTGACATATACAACTTTGCATAACTAATCTTTAGTGTGGGATGATTTTGATACTATCTTTGGAGTTTTGCACTGGATATTAAGAAAAAACTAGCACAGCGTATTGGAAAATTAGGTATCTGATTAATTTTAATATTTGGAGATATTTTAAAAATTTTCATTAAATGTTCTCCTATAGAATTATCCTATATCATAGTCAAGGGTTTAGTTGCATATTTTATGGTATTTCGGAGTATGCCCATTTGATGTTTCCCTTTCAGTTTATTTTCTGTCCTCATTTTGGTACACATGCCCTTTCTCCTTGACTTTTCCTAGATTCATTCCCCTCCCATTTCTCAATCCTCCAGCACATCTACTTAGTGGTGCTGTGCTGTGTGTCAGAAGATAATGCAGGTGTCTTATCATATAATGAATCTCATATACAAGTTAATAAAGTGGTGAAATAACTAAAGGAAGTATGTTCATAACAGTGTTTTATAAATACCAGGAGGTATGTTCCAGGAAAAAAAATGTGACTGGATAACATCATTTAGAAAGCTGAATTTTCTGTGCGTATGAAAAGTTACCCAGTGTATTAGATCTGTATCCTGATGAGCATCTCCTGATTTCACTTCCTTTTCTCCTTGTGAACAGTTTATTGGTGCCATGTTGAAGAGAAAGACATCTAAATGATAACATGAATGAAGTCTTAAATATAAAATATTTTTACTTCTCTATAAAGACTACGTTGTGCATTTTTTGTAACACTGTCTCTTGTCATGATAAACACTGAAATAGCATGTTAAACAGTTGCCTATATTGGGGAAAACTGGCTTTTCCCCCTTACTGTATAATTGTTCCTTGAAAGGTAAATCGCTAATTTTATGTTGTGTAATTCTGTTCTCCACAAAATAGGTTTCACTATTCTATATTTAAACTGTTGGTCAGAAAATGATCTGCTATTCAAGTAAGTTTGCTCTACTTTTTTCTTTAAAAAATATTTTAACATGCCTTATTTATTCTTATATCAACATATTAGGAGATAATACAGGAGGTGAGATTTTCATTTTTTGACATATACAACTTTGCATAACTAATCTTTAGTGTGGGATGATTTTGATACTATCTTTGGAGTTTTGCACTGGATATTAAGAAAAAACTAGCACAGCGTATTGGAAAATTAGGTATCTGATTAATTTTAATATTTGGAGATATTTTAAAAAATCATTGTTTCAGTTAGACTAAAAAATTCTTTATATTTTTTATTTACTTTTTAAAAGAAATGTGTTACAGTAGTAAAAATAATATTCATTCCAAACTAACGTTTGTGTGAATTTACATGTATATTTTCATGAAATAAGAATAACATTTTTTTGAATTAAGGAGAAAAAAGAATTATCTGGATCCATTTAATAGGTTAAAGGTGATTCATCCAGTTTAGAAAAAAAACCAGTGTATGAACTAAAGAGAAAAAAGAAAAAACTTATATTCTAAGAAGCTTTAAAAGAACAATTCAGGGGATGTTGACAGTTACTGCTAATCTGCCAGTTATTGTCTACATATGCAGTAAAATTTTATCGGCCCTTAATAGGAAAACATAAGAATTCACAACAGTTGTTTGAAACATTTTTCCCTTGGACAGAAGATATTTTAATGCTATTATGTTTTTCTTTTAATTATAGCTTAAGTATATGCTGTTAAACTCTAGGATGTATCGAAATCTTTCCTTTGCTTTTCCCCCGTACTCCCCCCAAATAGGTAAATCTCTTTTCTCATATATAATGTATTTAATTTTTGGAAAAATTAATGCTATAGTAAATCAAGTATGTGATGTATACTAATGAGACCACTTTGATTCTTTGACAGTTTCCTTTTTCCACAGATAATTATGCGGAAAATAATTACCAATTAACTGATATAAGCACGCTGTCCTCTGCTGTAAAAAGTCTGAATAAATACTGTGTATGTTTTTATGTCCATGAACTTGCATGTCTTTGACAGCTTTTTTTTGGGTTCGTAATTTTATTTTGTGTAATTCTGTTCTTCACAAAATAGGTTTCACTATTCTATATTTAAAATGTTGGTCAGAAAATGATCTGCTATTCAAGTAAGTTTGCTCTACTTTTTTCTTTAAAAAATATTTTAACATGCCTTATTTATTCTTATATCAACATATTAGGAGATAATACAGGAGGTGAGATTTTCATTTTTTGACATATACAACTTTGCATAACTAATCTTTAGTGTGGGATGATTTTGATACTATCTTTGGAGTTTTGCACTGGATATTAAGAAAAAACTAGCACAGCGTATTGGAAAATTAGGTATCTGATTAATTTTAATATTTGGAGATATTTTAAAAAATCATTGTTTCAGTTAGACTAAAAAATTCTTTATATTTTTTATTTACTTTTTAAAAGAAATGTGTTACAGTAGTAAAAATAATATTCATTCCAAACTAACGTTTGTGTGAATTTACATGTATATTTTCATGAAATAAGAATAACATTTTTTTGAATTAAGGAGAAAAAAGAATTATCTGGATCCATTTAATAGGTTAAAGGTGATTCATCCAGTTTAGAAAAAAAACCAGTGTATGAACTAAAGAGAAAAAAGAAAAAACTTATATTCTAAGAAGCTTTAAAAGAACAATTCAGGGGATGTTGACAGTTACTGCTAATCTGCCAGTTATTGTCTACATATGCAGTAAAATTTTATCGGCCCTTAATAGGAAAACATAAGAATTCACAACAGTTGTTTGAAACATTTTTCCCTTGGACAGAAGATATTTTAATGCTATTATGTTTTCTTTTAATTATAGCTTAAGTATATGCTGTTAAACTCTAGGATGTATCGAAATCTTTCCTTTGCTTTTCCCCCGTACTCCCCCCAAATAGGTAAATCTCTTTTCTCATATATAATGTATTTAATTTTTGGAAAAATTAATGCTATAGTAAATCAAGTATGTGATGTATACTAATGAGACCACTTTGATTCTTTGACAGTTTCCTTTTTCCACAGATAATTATGCGGAAAATAATTACCAATTAACTGATATAAGCACGCTGTCCTCTGCTGTAAAAAGTCTGAATAAATACTGTGTATGTTTTTATGTCCATGAACTTGAGCTACTCGTGTGCAATTATGTGTATGGGAATGGAGTAGTGTTCATGATTTGTATCTACATCATCATATGGATGTATATTTATTAATAAAGTCATTACCTTAAAACTAACAGTGTTTACTACTTTATTTCTTAGCAGAGTATTCTCCAAGTAGGGTAATTATAAAAGATAAAACCGGGGACTTCCCTGGCAGTCTGGTGGGTAAGAGTTTGTGCTTCCACTGTCAGGGGATATAGGGTGTGGGTGGTCAGGGAACTAAGATCTCACATGCTGTGTGGTGTGGCTGAAAAAATGAAAAAATAAATAAATGCTAAAACCTCTTTTGTGATTGGTGGTTCTGTATTTTTGTCAGGTTGGGATTTCGAAAATCTGCCTCTCTTTACTTGTTTTTCTCAAAATAGTAATGATTTATGTATTTATAATTTAAGCTTCTGACTTGTAAGTGAATCTCGTTTTCTTCCAGTTATCAAGATACTTCAGAATAGTGGCTCCAATAAAGGCTTAATTGTGTGTGTGTGTGTCTGCACTGTGCAGTGTACAGGATCAAGCCTGTGCCCCCTACACTGGGAGCTCAGAGTCTTAACCACTGGTCTACTAAGAAGTTGTTAAAGGCTTAAATTTATATGTGATTGATCCTTTTAGTTTAAAAAGTTTCGATATTAAACATGGGCAAATCTTTTTCGTGTTAACATTAGGGGTAACCACATGCACATATTTTATAACTATCAAATACTGGTGATATAAAAGAAAAACCTTTTATCCTAATTATTGGATTATATAATTACCTTTCCATTTTCTCCAAGTTGTACAGAGCTTTTGGAACAGAGAATGGCATACCAAGACCCACTCCTGTTTTTAGACTAGCCATTCTTATTTGTTTGGAAAAATTAATGCTATAGTAAATCAAGTATGTGATGTATACTAATGAGACCACTTTGATTCTTTGACAGTTTCCTTTTTCCACAGATAATTATGCGGAAAATAATTACCAATTAACTGATATAAGCACGCTGTCCTCTGCTGTAAAAAGTCTGAATAAATACTGTGTATGTTTTTATGTCCATGAACTTGAGCTACTCGTGTGCAATTATGTGTATGGGAATGGAGTAGTGTTCATGATTTGTATCTACATCATCATATGGATGTATATTTATTAATAAAGTCATTACCTTAAAACTAACAGTGTTTACTACTTTATTTCTTAGCAGAGTATTCTCCAAGTAGGGTAATTATAAAAGATAAAACCGGGGACTTCCCTGGCAGTCTGGTGGGTAAGAGTTTGTGCTTCCACTGTCAGGGGATATAGGGTGTGGGTGGTCAGGGAACTAAGATCTCACATGCTGTGTGGTGTGGCTAAAAAAATGAAAAAATAAATAAATGCTAAAACCTCTTTTGTGATTGGTGGTTCTGTATTTTTGTCAGGTTGGGATTTCGAAAATCTGCCTCTCTTTACTTGTTTTTCTCAAAATAGTAATGATTTATGTATTTATAATTTAAGCTTCTGACTTGTAAGTGAATCTCGTTTTCTTCCAGTTATCAAGATACTTCAGAATAGTGGCTCCAATAAAGGCTTAATTGTGTGTGTGTGTGTCTGCACTGTGCAGTGTACAGGATCAAGCCTGTGCCCCCTACACTGGGAGCTCAGAGTCTTAACCACTGGTCTACTAAGAAGTTGTTAAAGGCTTAAATTTATATGTGATTGATCCTTTTAGTTTAAAAAGTTTCGATATTAAACATGGGCAAATCTTTTTCGTGTTAACATTAGGGGTAACCACATGCACATATTTTATAACTATCAAATACTGGTGATATAAAAGAAAAACCTTTTATCCTAATTATTGGATTATATAATTACCTTTCCATTTTCTCCAAGTTGTACAGAGCTTTTGGAACAGAGAATGGCATACCAAGACCCACTCCTGTTTTTAGACTAGCCATTCTTATTTGTTTGCCAGTTGTCTCTGGCTGCCTTTGACCACAATAGCGGAGTTGAATAGTTCTGACAGAAGTCCTACAAAGTCTGAATTATTTACTGATTATTTCTCTCCTTACAGGAAAAATTTGCTTTTCTAAGAAGGATGAATCAGAGTAGAAAACAGCACATACAATTTAAAATTGAATTTTAAAACCCAGCAAATGATGGCTTTTTATTTCTGGCCGCACTCAGTAGTAGCCTGTGGAACTTCGCTGACCAGAGATCGAACCTGCATCCCTTGAAAGTGCAGAATCAACCACTGGCCCACCAGGCAAGTTCAGTGGTGGCTTTTTAAAAATAAAATTACGTTTAGAAGTGATTGTATGTGTACTTTTGCTCCAGTTGTTGAAATCCCTTTACCTTTAATGTGCTGTTCATTTAAGTATACTGCTACTAATCTAGGAAAAGATCCACACCATTATAGAATGGATCATTTGCTGTGGTTCAAAGGATCACTTCTAGTTAAGGTTCACCCATAATTAGAGTTTTACCACTTTTTCTGTAGCTCTCTTTATGGTTTTATAATAAAAGTTAATTTGTTCATTGTAATTGTATTTGTCAAAAATCATTCCCTGGTAGTTGTCAGAGAGCAAGTCAGTGTCCTGTTCAGTTGAAAAAGTCAATCTAATTGAAAGCTTGCAGGTTGAAGAGAAGACAGTCTCCATTCACTGCCTAGACCTGGAGTTTATGCCATGAATATTAGTAGCATAGCGTGTGGTTTTGATCCCAGCAGTTGCCATAGAGTGTGAGTATCATAACAACCCAGAATCTTAAGTTCTGGTACAAGTATTAATGTTCTAGTTATTGCTAAGCATATGAGAGAATGAAAGTAGGTCTGTTGGCACCATACATTTTCCTTTTTTAAACACTAAGATTTTATTATTCTAGGTTGATAAGGATTTCTTTACCAGAATATCATTCATATTTCAAGTTGGGCATCACAGAAATGTGAAGTAAATGATAGTTTTAATACCTGACTTCTCTAAGGTTATTAGAGAGCAGAGGTGAAGTGACTTACAAAACTCTGTGGTAAGCTGTTAGCAAATGTAGGTACATTGTAATAGGGCCTTTTTGGTGATACAGCTGGAAAAGGTTACACATAGAGGAAACTTGTAGCTGCTTTAAAGTCAGTGCCAACTATAAATCTTTCCTAATATATATATATATATATATTTATTTATTTATTTATTTATAACCCTATTAGAGTGAAAGTATAGTGGGTAGGGTAATCATGGCTTAGTACAGTGCTTGCCATGAATAATAAATACATGATTTATTTCATTAAATCATTGCAGTTCTGCTGAATGGTACTAAAGGAGTTGGAATACCCCTTTACTGATAAGAAAACTTGAATCCCAGAGAGGTTAAATAATTAGGTTCTTGATATCCAGTAAGTGGTAAGAGTCAGATCTGAACCTGTGGAGAGCTGGGCTCTTAACCATCTACTCACCATTTGAAAAATTTAAAACTGGTGTTCTGTTGTTAGTGGTAGGTGCTTCTGTGCTGGCTCTGAGATAAATGTGGCTGTGGGATTCTAACATTTGTTTATTCTCCTTGCCAGTAGCCATTCTTTTCTGAGAACCTAAGGGCTCTTTTTTTTGGCCATTTCTATTGGTCTTTCATTTATTTTCATCTTTGTTCTTTGGCCTGCGTGGGCCTCTCATCGCAGTGGCCTCTGTCACTGCAGAGCACCAGCTCTGGGCGCATGCGCTCCAGAGCTCCGGCTCGGTAGTTGGACACGTCAGTCCAGCCTAGACCTGGAGTTTATGCCATGAATATTAGTAGCATAGCGTGTGGTTTTGATCCCAGCAGTTGCCATAGAGTGTGAGTATCATAACAACCCAGAATCTTAAGTTCTGGTACAAGTATTAATGTTCTAGTTATTGCTAAGCATATGAGAGAATGAAAGTAGGTCTGTTGGCACCATACATTTTCCTTTTTTAAACACTAAGATTTTATTATTCTAGGTTGATAAGGATTTCTTTACCAGAATATCATTCATATTTCAAGTTGGGCATCACAGAAATGTGAAGTAAATGATAGTTTTAATACCTGACTTCTCTAAGGTTATTAGAGAGCAGAGGTGAAGTGACTTACAAAACTCTGTGGTAAGCTGTTAGCAAATGTAGGTACATTGTAATAGGGCCTTTTTGGTGATACAGCTGGAAAAGGTTACACATAGAGGAAACTTGTAGCTGCTTTAAAGTCAGTGCCAACTATAAATCTTTCCTAATATATATATATATATATATTTATTTATTTATTTATTTATAACCCTATTAGAGTGAAAGTATAGTGGGTAGGGTAATCATGGCTTAGTACAGTGCTTGCCATGAATAATAAATACATGATTTATTTCATTAAATCATTGCAGTTCTGCTGAATGGTACTAAAGGAGTTGGAATACCCCTTTACTGATAAGAAAACTTGAATCCCAGAGAGGTTAAATAATTAGGTTCTTGATATCCAGTAAGTGGTAAGAGTCAGATCTGAACCTGTGGAGAGCTGGGCTCTTAACCATCTACTCACCATTTGAAAAATTTAAAACTGGTGTTCTGTTGTTAGTGGTAGGTGCTTCTGTGCTGGCTCTGAGATAAATGTGGCTGTGGGATTCTAACATTTGTTTATTCTCCTTGCCAGTAGCCATTCTTTTCTGAGAACCTAAGGGCTCTTTTTTTTGGCCATTTCTATTGGTCTTTCATTTATTTTCATCTTTGTTCTTTGGCCTGCGTGGGCCTCTCATCGCAGTGGCCTCTGTCACTGCAGAGCACCAGCTCTGGGCGCATGCGCTCCAGAGCTCCGGCTCGGTAGTTGGACACGTCAGTCCAGCCGCTCCACGGCACGTGGGATCTTCCCAGGCCAGGGATTGAACCAGCGCCCCTTGCACTGCAAGGCAGTGTCCTTACCCACTGGACCACCAGGGAAGCCCTTTACTTGCTGATTTTATTCATTTGTTTCAAATAACATATCAGTTCTTTCTCATTAAGGAAGATATTTTTAACTAGTTTGAAAATTTGCCATTTTCTGTATTTATATGACCCTTGGTTCATAATAAGTTTTTGATATTGGAAATTTTAGTCTTGATTAGGTCTATGGCATTTTTCTGAACGTCTGAAGTCTTCCATTTCATGTACGTGTCTGTAAACCTGTGTGCTAGGCCTTACAGTAGTGATAGCTGTAACAGAGATCCCAAAATGCGATAGCTCTGTTGAGGCTAGCATATTTCTCACCATGGAAGTGTCCTCTGCTGTCCTCTGTGCAGTCTTTCAAAGACCTGGGCTCTGGCTGATTTTGCCACTTTCCAAGCATGGCTACTGAGATAACTCAGTTCTTTTCATTTTAGCCCCTGAAGGGATGGCCTTTGGGAATCTAAGCCCTGAGTTGTAAAACTTTACACATTCTTTTTACTGTAGGTTGATTACAGGAATACATATAGCTGTAAGAGGCACTGGGAAGCATAGTCTCTACTTGAGCAACCAGGTCTCATTATTCAAGGAGAGAATGGATTTTAGTGGCAGCATCCCTATAGGTAAGTAAGGGTTGTGGGTTGAAGTTGGGGTAGAATTAAGCAAAAATCCTACATATTACATGAAACCAAGTTGAGGGTTTTGAAGCTAATTTAAATCATTAGTGTCATTTTTTTTTAATTGTTAATTTACTGAAGATTGACATGCTGTCATTGATCCAAACACTCCTGGGTAATTAGACTATTAGTTTGTAGTCCAATGAACAATTTGGACAAGTAGAAAATTATACAATATGATGAATACTCTTTCTGAGATAAATGAAGGGGGCTATGAGAATACTCAAAATGATGTTTAAGTTGAGAGCTGAAAGATGAGTACAAATTGGCGTGTGAAAGAGGAGGAGAGTATTAGAGGAAAAACAACATATACACACACATAAGCCTGGAAAGCGTGATAGTCTGTAAACAACTTACTGTGTATAGTGACTGGCAGTGGTGAACAAGGGTTGAAAAGGAGAAAGAATCAGATCATAAAAGAGCCTTGACAATCAATTTAAAGATCTTCCCAGGCCAGGGATTGAACCAGCGCCCCTTGCACTGCAAGGCAGTGTCCTTACCCACTGGACCACCAGGGAAGCCCTTTACTTGCTGATTTTATTCATTTGTTTCAAATAACATATCAGTTCTTTCTCATTAAGGAAGATATTTTTAACTAGTTTGAAAATTTGCCATTTTCTGTATTTATATGACCCTTGGTTCATAATAAGTTTTTGATATTGGAAATTTTAGTCTTGATTAGGTCTATGGCATTTTTCTGAACGTCTGAAGTCTTCCATTTCATGTACGTGTCTGTAAACCTGTGTGCTAGGCCTTACAGTAGTGATAGCTGTAACAGAGATCCCAAAATGCGATAGCTCTGTTGAGGCTAGCATATTTCTCACCATGGAAGTGTCCTCTGCTGTCCTCTGTGCAGTCTTTCAAAGACCTGGGCTCTGGCTGATTTTGCCACTTTCCAAGCATGGCTACTGAGATAACTCAGTTCTTTTCATTTTAGCCCCTGAAGGGATGGCCTTTGGGAATCTAAGCCCTGAGTTGTAAAACTTTACACATTCTTTTTACTGTAGGTTGATTACAGGAATACATATAGCTGTAAGAGGCACTGGGAAGCATAGTCTCTACTTGAGCAACCAGGTCTCATTATTCAAGGAGAGAATGGATTTTAGTGGCAGCATCCCTATAGGTAAGTAAGGGTTGTGGGTTGAAGTTGGGGTAGAATTAAGCAAAAATCCTACATATTACATGAAACCAAGTTGAGGGTTTTGAAGCTAATTTAAATCATTAGTGTCATTTTTTTTTAATTGTTAATTTACTGAAGATTGACATGCTGTCATTGATCCAAACACTCCTGGGTAATTAGACTATTAGTTTGTAGTCCAATGAACAATTTGGACAAGTAGAAAATTATACAATATGATGAATACTCTTTCTGAGATAAATGAAGGGGGCTATGAGAATACTCAAAATGATGTTTAAGTTGAGAGCTGAAAGATGAGTACAAATTGGCGTGTGAAAGAGGAGGAGAGTATTAGAGGAAAAACAACATATACACACACATAAGCCTGGAAAGCGTGATAGTCTGTAAACAACTTACTGTGTATAGTGACTGGCAGTGGTGAACAAGGGTTGAAAAGGGGGGATGAAATGAATCAGATCATAAAAGAGCCTTGACAATCAATTTAAAGAGTTTTTATTTTCTTTTGGGCTTCCCTGGTGGTCCAGCATGTAGAGTCCACCTTGCAGTGCAAGGGGCACCAGTTCCATCCCTGGTCTGGAAAGATCCCCATGTGCCGCAGAGCAGCTGGACGAGTGTTTCCAATTACGAGCCAGTGCTCTGGAGCGTATGTGCCCAGAGCTGGTGCTCTGCAGTGAGAGAGGCAACTGCAACGGGAGGCCCACACAGGTCGAGAATTAAAAGACGGATGAAAATAAATATAAATAAAAGAGGCATGATGAGGAAAAGGAAAAAAAAGGTTTTATTTTCTTTTGAAGACAATGGTGAGTAATTGGAAGGTTTTAAGTAAGTGAATGACATTCATATTTGTAGTTTGGCTTGGAGGAGGAGAAATCAGAGGCAGGCACAGTGGTGAAGTCTCTTGGGTGAGATTCTGATTAAGATCAGGCAATGGGGAGGAGAGAAGTGGACAGATTATGATCTGAAGCGGTAATTCATATAACTTGGTGTCAGTAATGAGGGAAAGCGAGGAGTCAAAGCCAGTGAGTAGTGACGTAGGACTAAGTAGGCTAGGGAGCGTGTGAGTGTGTGTGTGCACCTGCACACGTAGTGGGGAGACATGGGGAGAGCATTGCTTCCGAGTCACTGAGTTGTATCCAACTCTGTGACTTCATGGACTTAGCAAGGCTCCTCTGTCCAGGCAGTCTTCCTAACCCAGGGGTGGAACCTTTGTCTCTTACATTGGCAGGCAGGTTCTTTACCACTGACCGACCAGTACAGTAGTTAGTATCAAGCCAAGTACATATGAAGATTAAGATGACCCCTGCCTATATTGAGGGATTATAGTTTTTCTAGTATAGCTCAAGATCTATGCTTTTGTAGATGAAAGCAAATACTGTTTTTATTGTTGGTAGAAGGTGTAGGGCCAAAAGGAATGATTCTTTTTAAATTAAAGTATAATTGACATGTTAGTTTCAGGCATACAACATAATGATTCAATATCTGTATGCATTGTGAAGTGGTCACCATAAGTCTGTCTAACATCCATCACCATACAAAGCTGCAGAATTCTTTTTTTTTTTAATATTTCCTTATGACTGATAAATTTATTTATTTATTTTGACTATTCTGGGTTTTCACTGCTGCCACAGGCTCTTCTCTAGTTGCAGGGAGTGGAGGATGCTCTCTAGTTGAGGTTAGCAGGCTTCTTCTTGTGATGACATCTCTTGTGGATCTCAGGCTCTAGGGCACACAGGCTTCAGTAGTTGTAGCACATGGGCTCAATAGTTGTGACTCACAGGCTTAGTTGCTCCGCAGCATGTGGGATCTTCCCAGATCGGGATCGAACTCCTGTCTCCTGCATTGGCAGACTAACTCTTTACCCCTAAGCTACCAGGGAAACCCCAGAATTCTTTTTTTTTTTTTTAAAGATTTATTTATTTATTTATTTTGGTGCAGATGGGGTGGGGAGGGAGGGGAGCAGGCTGGCCACTTCTTTTTTTTTTTTTTTTAAAGATTTATTTATTTATTTATTTTGGGCGGGGGGTCGGGTTGGGGAGGGAAGGGACTGGGTGGACCACTTTTATTGGTCTTTCATTTCTCTATTTTCATCGGTCTTTGTTCTTTGGCTCCTGCGGGCCTCCCATCGCCGTGGCGTCTGTTGTCGCAGAGCACCGGCTCTGGGCGCATGCGCGCCGGAGCTCCGGTTCGGTGATTGGACACATCAGTCCAGCCGCTCCGCGGCACGTGGGATCTTCCCAGGCCAGGGATCGAACCAGCGCCCCTTGCACTGCAAGGCGGTGTCCTTACCCACTGGACCACCAGGGGAAGCCCTGGCCACTTCTATTGGTCTTTCATTTGTCCATTTTCATCCATCTTTGTTCTTTGGCCCGTGTGGGCCTCTCATCGCAGTGGCCTCTGTTGCAGAGCGCCGGCTCTGGGCACATGCGCTCCAGAGCTCCGGCTCGGTAATTGGACACATCAGTCCAGCCGCTCCGCGGCACGTGGGGTCTTCCCAGGCCAGGGATCGAACTGGCGTCCCTTGCACTGCAAGGCGGTGTCCTTACCCACTGGACCACCAGGGAAGCCCCCGGAATTCTTTTTCATCTTGTGATGAGAACTTTTAAGGTCTAGCAACTTTGAAATACGTAATTGGTGTTCATTCGCTAAGTTGTATCTGACTGCCGGCCAGACTCCTCTGTCTGTGGGGTTTCCTAGGCAAGAATACTGGAGTGGGTTGCCATTTCCTTCTCCAGGGCATCTTCACGACCCAGGAACTGAACCCGCATCTCCTGCACTGGCAGGCGGATTTTTTACCACTGAGCTGCCAACACAATGGTATTAACTATGCTCACCACGCTGCACATTGAGTCCCCATGAGTGACTTATTTTATAACCAGAAGTTTGTACCTTTGAGTCCACTCACTCATTTAACCAGCACCCCACCCCCGTACCCATCTGTTGCGCACCAGTCTGTTCTCTGTAAACTTGGTTTTGGTTTTATAGATTCTATTTAATGTTGAGACACAGTATTTAAAGTTGAAAGTCGAGATCATACAATATTATTTCACTTAGCATAGTACCCAGGTGTCCATCTATGTTACTGCAAATTGCAAGATTTCTTTTTTTTTTATGATTGAATAATATTTCTGTGTATAGGTAGACATGATGTATAGATATCTATTTCAATACGTCACGTTTTCTGTATCCATTATCCTGTTGATGAACTGTTAGGTTGTTTCCGTATCTTGGCCATTGTAAATAAGAGTGCCGTGACCATAGGAACGCATAGATCTTTTCACGCTGGTGTTTTCATTTTCTTTGGATAAATGTCCAAGGTAGAATTGCGCAGTCACATGGTAAGTTTCTATTTTTAATTTTTTGAGGAACTTCCATGCTGTTTTCCATAGTAGCTGCAACAGTTTACATTCCCACTGACGGAACACAAGGGTTCACTCTGCTCCACGACCTCTCCAATGCTTGTCATTTCTTGTCCTTTTAATAACAGCCATTCTGACAGGTGTGAGGACCACTGTTGAACATAAACAATTTATTATAGTTTAGGTTAAAACAAATCAATGTAATTAGTCCTTTTCCCAAGCTTTCAACTGGCCTAATAAATTCAACACCCTTAGTAACTATTGAGCATCTCTCCTACAATGTATTAACAGCAGCTCACATGCTGAATCAAACAGGAATCCATACGAGAAAACAAATGTCTTAATATGTTGAACTTAAACCATGTAATGCAATTTTTGTTTGTCCTGAATTGACATTTTAACATCTTTATCTCTCAAATGAGCTCATTAATTTAGCACAGAGGCAGTGGAACTCCAGCCCATCTGCTTAGTCCTAAGCGCTGTAGGTTTGTTTTTAGAGGAGTTCTGACAGAGAATCTGGTTATTGTGCTTACTCACTATGAACTCAGAAGTATCAGATAATCCTGTAGTAAACCATGATGGAAAAGAATATGAAAAAGCACATATATATAACTGAATCACTTTGCTGTACAGCACAACATTGTAAATTAACTATGCTTCAATAAAAATAAATCAAAAAAATAAGTATCAGATAAGATATCCTTTATAAACTGTGATGATGCTGGCTTTTAATCATGTTGGGAGCTCCTTAGATGGCTGTTGTGCTTCCTATGTCGCAAAATATTTAATGTTGAGACACAGTATTTAAAGTTGAAAGTCGAGATCATACAATATTATTTCACTTAGCATAGTACCCAGGTGTCCATCTATGTTACTGCAAATTGCAAGATTTCTTTTTTTTTTATGATTGAATAATATTTCTGTGTATAGGTAGACATGATGTATAGATATCTATTTCAATACGTCACGTTTTCTGTATCCATTATCCTGTTGATGAACTGTTAGGTTGTTTCCGTATCTTGGCCATTGTAAATAAGAGTGCCGTGACCATAGGAACGCATAGATCTTTTCACGCTGGTGTTTTCATTTTCTTTGGATAAATGTCCAAGGTAGAATTGCGCAGTCACATGGTAAGTTTCTATTTTTAATTTTTTGAGGAACTTCCATGCTGTTTTCCATAGTAGCTGCAACAGTTTACATTCCCACTGACGGAACACAAGGGTTCACTCTGCTCCACGACCTCTCCAATGCTTGTCATTTCTTGTCCTTTTAATAACAGCCATTCTGACAGGTGTGAGGACCACTGTTGAACATAAACAATTTATTATAGTTTAGGTTAAAACAAATCAATGTAATTAGTCCTTTTCCCAAGCTTTCAACTGGCCTAATAAATTCAACACCCTTAGTAACTATTGAGCATCTCTCCTACAATGTATTAACAGCAGCTCACATGCTGAATCAAACAGGAATCCATACGAGAAAACAAATGTCTTAATATGTTGAACTTAAACCATGTAATGCAATTTTTGTTTGTCCTGAATTGACATTTTAACATCTTTATCTCTCAAATGAGCTCATTAATTTAGCACAGAGGCAGTGGAACTCCAGCCCATCTGCTTAGTCCTAAGCGCTGTAGGTTTGTTTTTAGAGGAGTTCTGACAGAGAATCTGGTTATTGTGCTTACTCACTATGAACTCAGAAGTATCAGATAATCCTGTAGTAAACCATGATGGAAAAGAATATGAAAAAGCACATATATATAACTGAATCACTTTGCTGTACAGCACAACATTGTAAATTAACTATGCTTCAATAAAAATAAATCAAAAAAATAAGTATCAGATAAGATATCCTTTATAAACTGTGATGATGCTGGCTTTTAATCATGTTGGGAGCTCCTTAGATGGCTGTTGTGCTTCCTATGTCGCATAAAGAAACAATAACTACAAAGTGTTATGTATCCTCCGTATGCTGGGTAGCAGAATGGCTGACTGAAACTGGTTATGATTATTTTTGTGTGTCGGGGAATAACTGTAGGACTGTAACAAAAATAGCACATACACAAGAAGAGTTTGTAAAAACTCTGCTTATTTTTTAGATTTTGTGGAGACTTCCCTGGTGGTTCAGGGAAATCCATCTTCCAATGAAGGGAATGTAGGCTTAGTTCCTGGTTGGAGAAGTAAGACCCCGATTGCCACAGGACAACTAAGCCCACGTGCCACAAGTACTGAGCCCAAGAGCCACAACTGGCTGTGCACCACAATTAGAGGCATTAATATCTAATTCATTAGTTAATTTCATTTTATTTTTTTTAAGATTTATTTATTTATTTATATTTGGGCGGGGGTCAGGGTTGGGGAGGGAGGGGAGCGGGTGGGCCACTTCTATTGGCCTTTCATTTCTCTGCTTTCATCCGTCTTTTGTTCCTTGGTTCCTGCAGGCTTCCCATCGCGGTGGTGTCTGTTGTCGCAGAGCACCGGCTCTGGGCGCATGCGCCCAGACCCGGTAATTGGGCACGTCGGTCCAGCCGCTCTGCGGCACGTGGGGTCTTCCCAGGCCAGGGATCGAATATGTTGAACTTAAACCATGTAATGCAATTTTTGTTTGTCCTGAATTGACATTTTAACATCTTTATCTCTCAAATGAGCTCATTAATTTAGCACAGAGGCAGTGGAACTCCAGCCCATCTGCTTAGTCCTAAGCGCTGTAGGTTTGTTTTTAGAGGAGTTCTGACAGAGAATCTGGTTATTGTGCTTACTCACTATGAACTCAGAAGTATCAGATAATCCTGTAGTAAACCATGATGGAAAAGAATATGAAAAAGCACATATATATAACTGAATCACTTTGCTGTACAGCACAACATTGTAAATTAACTATGCTTCAATAAAAATAAATCAAAAAAATAAGTATCAGATAAGATATCCTTTATAAACTGTGATGATGCTGGCTTTTAATCATGTTGGGAGCTCCTTAGATGGCTGTTGTGCTTCCTATGTCGCATAAAGAAACAATAACTACAAAGTGTTATGTATCCTCCGTATGCTGGGTAGCAGAATGGCTGACTGAAACTGGTTATGATTATTTTTGTGTGTCGGGGAATAACTGTAGGACTGTAACAAAAATAGCACATACACAAGAAGAGTTTGTAAAAACTCTGCTTATTTTAGATTTTGTGGAGACTTCCCTGGTGGTTCAGGGAAATCCATCTTCCAATGAAGGGAATGTAGGCTTAGTTCCTGGTTGGAGAAGTAAGACCCGATTGCCACAGGACAACTAAGCCCACGTGCCACAAGTACTGAGCCCAAGAGCCACAACTGGCTGTGCACCACAATTAGAGGCATTAATATCTAATTCATTAGTTAATTTCATTTTATTTTTTTTAAGATTTATTTATTTATTTATTTTGGGCAGGAGTCGGGTTGGGGAGGGAGGGGAGCGGGTGGGCCACTTCTATTGGCCTTTCATTTCTCTGCTTTCATCCGTCTTTTGTTCCTTGGTTCCTGCAGGCTTCCCATCGCGGTGGTGTCTGTTGTCGCAGAGCACCGGCTCTGGGCGCATGCGCTCCAGACCTCCGGCTCGGTGATTGGACACATCAGTCCAACCGCTCTGCGGCACGTGGGGTCTTCCCAGGCCAGGGATCGAACCGGCGCCCCTTGCACTGCAAGGCGGTGTCCTTATCCACTGGACCACCAGGGGAAGCCCAGTTAATTTTATTTTATTTCTTTTTTAGCCCTCACATTTTATTGGCCAAGTTTAGAATACTGAGAATATTAGAATAGTAAGATTCATTACCTATCTCCCCGCACCAAGCATTTTGAAGCCATTTGCCAATAGAATGTAAGAGCCCCTGGACCAGGATTTTGGTCTATTTGATTCACTGATATATTCCATGGACCTAAAATAGCATCTAGCACAGTACACTCAATATATATTTGTCTTATTAATTAATTATCTTCTGGTACTACTATTGCTGAAAAAAAGTTGGGTGACTGATTATTATTCTTTTTTTTTTTTTTTTAGTTAACTTTAAATACAGCAGTGTGTACATGTTGATCCTAAACTTTCCTAACTATCCCTTCTCCCCATCCTTCCCCCCTGACGTAAGTTCAATAAGTTTATAAGTTCAATAAGTCTGTGAGTCTATTTCTGTTTTGTAAATAAGTCCATTTGTATCTATTCTCTTTAGAGTCTGCATATAAGGAATGTCATACAGTACTGTTCCTTCTTTGTCTGACTTGACTTTACTAAGTATCACAATCTCTAGATTATCTCAATCCATAATGCTGCAGATAGCATTATTTCATTCTTTTTAATGGCCAAGTAATATTCTGTTGTATTTAAGTACCACATCTTCTTTATCCATTCCTCTGTCCATGGATATTTAGGTTGCTTCCCTGTCTTAACTACTGTAAACAGTGCTTCAGTGAACACTGGGGTGCATGTGTCCATGTTTTTCTCTGGATATATGCCCAGGAGTGGTACTGGAGAGTCATATGGTAGCTCCGTTTTTAGTTTTATTTTTTGTTTTGTTTTGTTTTTAGTTTTTTAAAAATAGTTTTCTCCATAGTGGCTATTAACAATTTATAACCCCACAAACAGTGTGGGAGGGTTCCCTTTTCTCCACACTCTCTCCAGTATTTATTGTTTGGAAATTTTTTGATGATGGCTATCTGACCAGTGTGATACAATATCTCATAGTTTTGATTTACATTTGCCTAATAATTAGTGATGTTAAGCATCTTTTAATGTGCTTTTTGGCTGTCTTCTTTGGAGAAATGTCTCTTTAGATCTTCTGCCCATTTTTTGTTTGGGCTGTTTTTTGATGTTGAACTGCATAAGCTGTTGGTATATTTTGAAGATTAATCCCTTTTTGGTTGCTTTGTTTGCAAATATTTTCACCCATTCTGTGGGTTGTCCTTTTGTTGTGTTTATGGTTTCCTTTGTTGTGCAAAACTTTTCAGTTGAATTGGTTCTCATTTGTTTATTTTTGGTTTCTATTTCCATTATTTTAGGAAGTGAAGCAAGATGTTGCTGTGATTTATATGAAAGAGTGTTCTGCTTTTGTTTGTAGTAACTTTATTTTTAATTTAATGTAACTTAAATCTGTGGCTGTGCCATGCGGCATCTTAGTTCCCTGACCAGGGATCAAACATGTATCCCCTGCAGTGGAAGCACGGAGTCCTAACCACTGGACCACCAGGGAAGTCCTGTAATAATTTTAAATGGAGTGAAGTCTATAAAATATTGAATCACTACGTTGTACACCTAAAACTAGAATAATATTGTAAATCAGCTAGCTTCTATTAAAAACAAAGAAAGAAACTACTCATTTGCAGGTCAGCATTGAAGTGTGAACTCTGTTCCAGGCACAGGTACAGGTGTTTCTCTTTACAGTGAAAGTCGCTCGGTCATGTCTGACTCTTTGGGACCCCATGGACTGTGGCCCACCAGGCTCCTCCATCTATGGGATTCTCCAGGCAGAACACGGGAATGGGTAAGCATTCCCTTCTCCAGGGGATCTTCCTAACCCAGAGATCAAACCCAGGTCTCCCCCATTGCAGGAGAATTTTTTTTTTTTTTTTTACTGTCTGAGCCACAGGGAATCCTTTTCTTTTTAAAGGAGTTTGTTAAGCCCTAAAAGTTCATTTTGTTTCGTCAACAGAGTGAGCATGCTCTCTTTGATGGTCACTTGCTGAGGATGTTGGAGACTTCTGAGCCCTGCATTCACAGCATTGGTTGGCTGTTTTGACCTAATTGAGCCTCCTGTAGAGACAGCAGGACCTAACTTACCAGTTATTCTCCAAAGTTTTGTTTGAAACTATCTGACCAGTGTGATACAATATCTCATAGTTTTGATTTACATTTGCCTAATAATTAGTGATGTTAAGCATCTTTTAATGTGCTTTTTGGCTGTCTTCTTTGGAGAAATGTCTCTTTAGATCTTCTGCCCATTTTTTGTTTGGGCTGTTTTTTGATGTTGAACTGCATAAGCTGTTGGTATATTTTGAAGATTAATCCCTTTTTGGTTGCTTTGTTTGCAAATATTTTCACCCATTCTGTGGGTTGTCCTTTTGTTGTGTTTATGGTTTCCTTTGTTGTGCAAAACTTTTCAGTTGAATTGGTTCTCATTTGTTTATTTTTGGTTTCTATTTCCATTATTTTAGGAAGTGAAGCAAGATGTTGCTGTGATTTATATGAAAGAGTGTTCTGCTTTTGTTTGTAGTAACTTTATTTTTAATTTAATGTAACTTAAATCTGTGGCTGTGCCATGCGGCATCTTAGTTCCCTGACCAGGGATCAAACATGTATCCCCTGCAGTGGAAGCACGGAGTCCTAACCACTGGACCACCAGGGAAGTCCTGTAATAATTTTAAATGGAGTGAAGTCTATAAAATATTGAATCACTACGTTGTACACCTAAAACTAGAATAATATTGTAAATCAGCTAGCTTCTATTAAAAACAAAGAAAGAAACTACTCATTTGCAGGTCAGCATTGAAGTGTGAACTCTGTTCCAGGCACAGGTACAGGTGTTTCTCTTTACAGTGAAAGTCGCTCGGTCATGTCTGACTCTTTGGGACCCCATGGACTGTGGCCCACCAGGCTCCTCCATCTATGGGATTCTCCAGGCAGAACACGGGAATGGGTAAGCATTCCCTTCTCCAGGGGATCTTCCTAACCCAGAGATCAAACCCAGGTCTCCCCCATTGCAGGAGAATTTTTTTTTTTTTTTTTACTGTCTGAGCCACAGGGAATCCTTTTCTTTTTAAAGGAGTTTGTTAAGCCCTAAAAGTTCATTTTGTTTCGTCAACAGAGTGAGCATGCTCTCTTTGATGGTCACTTGCTGAGGATGTTGGAGACTTCTGAGCCCTGCATTCACAGCATTGGTTGGCTGTTTTGACCTAATTGAGCCTCCCTGTAGAGACAGCAGGACCTAACCTGACTGATAGTGTAGGTGAGAACACCAAGTTCATGAGATAATAGGGAAACTAGTCACATAATCATGATTTATCTACTTCTGAACAGAAACTGAGAATCACTGACATAATTTTGGTCCATTAAAGCCTTAAAAAACTTTTTTTTGTCAATATGAACTCATGGATTCTAACACATATGATGTATCTCCATCTAATGAAAGTGTTCATTTTTATGCTCACATTGTTTCATCTTTGGCTGATAGAAGCCAGTTTGATTCCTCAATCATTCTGGCATGACCCCAGTATTCTTTGTCTATTATCTTGCGTTTTGGTATGACAAGATGTCCCAGACTCACAAAAAGAGGTCTTTTGACTAGGAAGGCAATTCAGGGAAGCAGTCTTTTTTTTTTTTTGTAAACAAAGGATATTTAAAGAAAGATAAGTGGGATGAGGAAGGAGAGCAAAAAAAGACAAAAGGACACTAGCTTGAGTTCAGCATCTGGCCTGAGATCTGTTGCCAGTAAACTTAGATTCTGGAGTATCCCTTTGAGCAGACTTCAGAAGTGTGAATGCAATATGGCTCGGCATATTCCTTTTGTTTCCAGGGTATGGTCCTCTGCACACAGATGTCTTACCAATAGCAAATTTCCTGCTTTTCTTTTTATCTTTTTTTTTTTTTAATTATTATTATTTTTTAAGATTTATTTATTTATTTATTTTGGGCGGAGGTTGGGTTGGGGAGGGAGGGGAGCAGGCAGGCCACTTCTATTGGTCTTTCATTTCTCTATTTTCATCCATCTTTGTTCTTTGGCCCATGTGGGCCTCCCATCGCGGTGGCGTCTATCATTGCAGAGTGCCGACTCCGGGCGCATGCGCCCAGAGCCGGTGCTCTGCAATAACAGAGGCCACTGCGATGGGAGGCCCACACGGGTCAAAAGAACAAAGATGGCTGAAAACAGATAAATGAAAGACCAATAGAAGTGGCCTACCCACCTCCCTCCTCCCCAACTACCCCCCCAAAAAAATAAAGGTTATACTCCATTTATAGTTGTTATAACATATTGGCTACCTTCCCTATATTGTACAACATATACTGTAGCTTATTTATTTTATACATAATAGTTTGTACCTCTTAATCCCCTACCCCTATTGTGCCCTTCTCCTTCCCCCTCCCCACTGATAACCACTGGTTTGTACTCTATATTTGTTAATCTCTTTCCTTTTTGTTATAGTCACTAGATTATTTTTGTAGATTCCATATATAAGTGATGACATATGATATTTGTCTTTGTTTGACAGATTTCACTTAGTATAATACCCTCCAAGTTAATCCATGTTGTTGCAAATGGCAAAAATTCCATCTAATGAAAGTGTTCATTTTATGCTCACATTGTTTCATCTTTGGCTGATAGAAGCCAGTTTGATTCCTCAATCATTCTGGCATGACCCCAGTATTCTTTGTCTATTATCTTGCGTTTGGTATGACAAGATGTCCCAGACTCACAAAAAGAGGTCTTTTGACTAGGAAGGCAATTCAGGGAAGCAGTCTTTTTTTTTTTTTGTAAACAAAGGATATTTAAAGAAAGATAAGTGGGATGAGGAAGGAGAGCAAAAAAAGACAAAAGGACACTAGCTTGAGTTCAGCATCTGGCCTGAGATCTGTTGCCAGTAAACTTAGATTCTGGAGTATCCCTTTGAGCAGACTTCAGAAGTGTGAATGCAATATGGCTCGGCATATTCCTTTTGTTTCCAGGGTATGGTCCTCTGCACACAGATGTCTTACCAATAGCAAATTTCCTGCTTTTCTTTTTATCTTTTTTTTTTTTTAATTATTATTATTTTTTAAGATTTATTTATTTATTTATTTTGGGCGGAGGTTGGGTTGGGGAGGGAGGGGAGCAGGCAGGCCACTTCTATTGGTCTTTCATTTCTCTATTTTCATCCATCTTTGTTCTTTGGCCCATGTGGGCCTCCCATCGCGGTGGCGTCTATCATTGCAGAGTGCCGACTCCGGGCGCATGCGCCCAGAGCCGGTGCTCTGCAATAACAGAGGCCACTGCGATGGGAGGCCCACACGGGTCAAAAGAACAAAGATGGCTGAAAAACAGATAAATGAAAGACCAATAGAAGTGGCCTACCCACCTCCCTCCCTCCCCAACTACCCCCCCGCAAAAAAATAAAGGTTATACTCCATTTATAGTTGTTATAACATATTGGCTACCTTCCCTATATTGTACAACATATACTGTAGCTTATTTATTTTATACATAATAGTTTGTACCTCTTAATCCCCTACCCCTATTGTGCCCTTCTCCTTCCCCCTCCCCACTGATAACCACTGGTTTGTACTCTATATTTGTTAATCTCTTTCCTTTTTGTTATAGTCACTAGATTATTTTTGTAGATTCCATATATAAGTGATGACATATGATATTTGTCTTTGTTTGACAGATTTCACTTAGTATAATACCCTCCAAGTTAATCCATGTTGTTGCAAATGGCAAAAATTCCATCCTTTTTTATGGCCGGGTAGTATTCCATTTTATATACACTGCATCTCCTTTATCCATTTGTCTATTGATGGACACTGAGGTTGCTTCCATATCTTGGCAACTATAAATAATACTTCTGAGAACTTTGAGGGGCATGCATCTTTCCAAATTAGTGTTTTTGGTTTTTTTCAGATGTATATCCAGGAGTGGAATTGCTGTGTCATCTGGTAGGACTATGTTTAGTTTATTGCGAAACCTCCAGACTGCTTTCCACAGTGGCTGCTCCAGTTCACACTCCCACCAACACTGTATGAGAAATCTCCTCCACATCCTTGCCAACACCTGTGATCTTTTTGAGGCTAGCCATCCTGACAGGTGTGAGTTGATATCTCACTGTGGTTTTAGTTTGCATTTCTCTGGTGGTTAGTGATGTTCAGCATCTTTTCATGTGCTCGTTGGTCATCAGTATGTCTTCTTTGGAGAACTGTCTATTCATATCTTCTGTCCATTTTTTAATTGGGTGTTTGTTTCTTGATGTTGAGTTCAATGAACTGTTTATACATTTTGGATATTAATCACTCAATGGGCATATTATAAACAAATATTATTTCCCATGCAATAGGTTGTGGATGGTTTCCTTTGCTGTGCAAAAGCTTTTAAGTCTAATTAGGTCCCATTTGTTTATTTTTTTCTTTTATTTGAAGAGACAGATCCAAAAAAAATATTGCTATAATTTATGTCAAAGAGTTTTCTAGCATGTGCTGTTTTTTAAAACAAAAGACATATAGTCTCTAGTCTTTTTTGTCCCTCTTTTTTTCAGCTGTGCCATGTGGCTTGTAGGATCTTAGTTCCTTGACCAGGGATTGTACCCAAGCCACAATAGAAAAAGCTCTGAGTATTAACCCCTGGATTGCCAGGAAACTCCCTATCTTTTTTTCTTCATATATAATTTTTAAAAATTAATTAATTAATTTATTTATTTTTGGAGGGGGGCAGGTTGAGGAGGGAGGGGGGCAGGTTGGGGAGGGAGGGAGAGGGTGGACGGGCCACTTCTATTGGTCTTTGTTTTCATCCATCTTTGTTCTTTGGCTCGTGTGGGCCTCCCATCGCAGTGCCCTCTGTTATTGCAGAGCACCGGCTCTGGGCACATGCGCTCCAGAGCTCCGGCTCAGTAATTGGGCACATCAATCCAGCTGCTCCACGGCACATGGGATCTTCACAGGCCAGGGATCAAACCGGCGCCCCTTGCACTGCAAGGTGGTGTCCTTACCTACTGGACCACGAGGGAAGCCCCCTATCCTTTTTTATAGTCACCATTTTGATGTCAGTTTTAATAGTTTGAAGGTGGGATTAGTGAATGAGTAATCTCTAAATACTGCATTGGGTATAGTATCAAATACTGTAAGCTGAATCATAATTTATGGATTTCTTTGTTGCTTGAAGATTTGGCATTTCCTGAACAGAAATTTTCAAATCTGTCGTAAGCTCAAGTACACTTCAAAAAAATAAGATTCAATGAATTGAAAGAGGAATGAAGAACATATTAGGTAAGTAGGTAAATTGACCATTAGGTAATGGCTTGGATAGGTACTTTGTATGTTTTTTTCATATTATTTATAGCATCATCAATTATTAATGCTACAGGAATTCACATCTTATTCCTCAGTTGTGCTAAGCCAGCTTCCAAAATGACTTTTAGTGATCCTCACCTTCTGGCATTTATGACTTTGTATAGTCCCATCCAACATGTACATGCTAAAACATATAGGAAGCAGGATATTGCAGAAATGATGTGTGATTTCTGAGTCTAGAACATAAAAGACTGCAGCTTTATCACTGTGTCTTTGGATCGCCTGGTCTGGGGGAAGCCATCTGTCATGTCATGAGAACATAGAAACTGTCTTAGGAGAGACCCACGTGGTTAAGAATGGAGCCCTCCTGCTCACAGCCACTGTCGGCTTGCCATCTTGGAAGCAGATCTTCCAGCCCCAGTCAAGCCTACAAATAACGGTAGCCCAAGCCATCATCCTGACTGCCATCGCATGAGAGATCCTCAGCCAGAACCACGCAGCTACGCCACTTCTGAGTTCCTGGCCCGCATAAATGGTGTGAGATAATAAATGATTATTCCTGTTTTAGCAGCTATCATAATCTTCATCTAACCCTCCCCCCAACACCCCACGTCTCAGTCTTTCCATCACACAAGCCTGGCAAAACAGTAATTCTGAGCTAATTTTGGCTCCCTTTTACTCCAGGGCTGCTAAAGTCTATCAGAAAAAAAATGCTTAACTGTGCTATTTTGCCACTAGAAATTCCTGCTTTGCAACCACAGCTGGATCCCCAACACTGTCTTAATAGTATTCTTAGTCAACTCTCATGCCATTCTTTAGGTTATTTCAGATTTCCACTCTCCACTGTCCTTAGACACTTAGAATTACCACAGGCTCTCTGTCTCTCAGCCGATCACCTTTCTTCTTACAAAGAAAATAGCTTATCTGTATCCATCTGCTCCTCATATTACAATAAAGGAGGTACTCCTTTTACTGTCTCTAGTTTATCCTTCTTTGGATCCCACCCCCTACTTCTTAGAAATTATCCTCTCTTCTATGCCTTAGACGTCTCAATAGGGTCCTTCTCATTAGCCATGAAACACAATCAGGTTAATTAAATCTAATATTTATGTTCATGAGCTCTTATGAAGTATTGGTTAACAGTGATAACATTTGAAAAGTGGCCTCCTGATTGTACAGCAGTGTAAAAAGTTTTGAATTCAGGTGGATATTCTGGCCTTAGCTCTTTCAGAAACTTCCTTATACTGTTTCATCTGTGCTAAGCCAGCTTCCAAAATGACTTTTAGTGATCCTCACCTTCTGGCATTTATGACTTTGTATAGTCCCATCCAACATGTACATGCTAAAACATATAGGAAGCAGGATATTGCAGAAATGATGTGTGATTTCTGAGTCTAGAACATAAAAGACTGCAGCTTTATCACTGTGTCTTTGGATCGCCTGGTCTGGGGGAAGCCATCTGTCATGTCATGAGAACATAGAAACTGTCTTAGGAGAGACCCACGTGGTTAAGAATGGAGCCCTCCTGCTCACAGCCACTGTCGGCTTGCCATCTTGGAAGCAGATCTTCCAGCCCCAGTCAAGCCTACAAATAACGGTAGCCCAAGCCATCATCCTGACTGCCATCGCATGAGAGATCCTCAGCCAGAACCACGCAGCTACGCCACTTCTGAGTTCCTGGCCCGCATAAATGGTGTGAGATAATAAATGATTATTCCTGTTTTAGCAGCTATCATAATCTTCATCTAACCCTCCCCCCAACACCCCACGTCTCAGTCTTTCCATCACACAAGCCTGGCAAAACAGTAATTCTGAGCTAATTTTGGCTCCCTTTTACTCCAGGGCTGCTAAAGTCTATCAGAAAAAAAATGCTTAACTGTGCTATTTTGCCACTAGAAATTCCTGCTTTGCAACCACAGCTGGATCCCCAACACTGTCTTAATAGTATTCTTAGTCAACTCTCATGCCATTCTTTAGGTTATTTCAGATTTCCACTCTCCACTGTCCTTAGACACTTAGAATTACCACAGGCTCTCTGTCTCTCAGCCGATCACCTTTCTTCTTACAAAGAAAATAGCTTATCTGTATCCATCTGCTCCTCATATTACAATAAAGGAGGTACTCCTTTTACTGTCTCTAGTTTATCCTTCTTTGGATCCCACCCCCTACTTCTTAGAAATTATCCTCTCTTCTATGCCTTAGACGTCTCAATAGGGTCCTTCTCATTAGCCATGAAACACAATCAGGTTAATTAAATCTAATATTTATGTTCATGAGCTCTTATGAAGTATTGGTTAACAGTGATAACATTTGAAAAGTGGCCTCCTGATTGTACAGCAGTGTAAAAAGTTTTGAATTCAGGTGGATATTCTGGCCTTAGCTCTTTCAGAAACTTCCTATATGACACTGAACTGTTTCATCTGTGCTTTAGTTTCCTAGTGAGTCAAGTAAGAGTGATGGCTCTGGGAGAAAGCCCTCTTGAGTGAAATCATCAATGCCCAGAGTTTAGCACCCAGATGGGAAATGCAGAGCCCTCCTTTTTTGTTTGTGTTTTTTTTGGCCACTTCTATTGGTCTTTCATTTATCTGTTTTCATCCATCTTTGTTCTTTGGCCCATGTGGGCCTCCCATCGCAGTGGCCTCTGTTGTCGCAGAGCACCGGCTCTGGGCGCATGCGCTCCAGAGCTCCGGCTCAGTAATTGGACACATCGGTCCAACCGCTCCATGGCACGTGGGATCTTCCCAGGCCAGGGATCAAACCGGCGCCCCTTGCACTGCAAGGCGGTTTCCTTACCCACTGGACCACCAGGGAAACCCCCTCCTTGTTTTACAGTTCAGTTTATACTTGCAGTTATACCAGCTAGCATCTCATGTACAACAGAGTAAAACATGATTCTGATTAGGGATGGAGCTTACGGTGTGTGCCTTAAGTAGATAGATTGAGAAAGAGAACCTGTGATTTTTTTAATAGTACATGTTTATTTATTTATTTGACTGCGCTTGGTCTTAGTTGCAGCACTCCGGATCTTTTAGTTGTGTGAGGGATCTTTGTTTCAAGCTTGTACTTGCAACAGGTACCTCTAGTTCCCTGACCAGGAGTGGAACCTAGGCCCTCTGGGGGACTGGGACCAGGGAGTCTTACTTGGTACCCTCTGTCTCTCAGCCGATCACCTTTCTTCTTACAAAGAAAATAGCTTATCTGTACCGTCTATATTACAATAAAGGAGGTACTCCTTTTACTGTCTCTAGTTTATCCTTCTTTGGATCCCACCCCCTACTTCTTAGAAATTATCCTCTCTTCTATGCCTTAGACGTCTCAATAGGGTCCTTCTCATTAGCCATGAAACACAATCAGGTTAATTAAATCTAATATTTATGTTCATGAGCTCTTATGAAGTATTGGTTAACAGTGATAACATTTGAAAAGTGGCCTCCTGATTGTACAGCAGTGTAAAAAGTTTTGAATTCAGGTGGATATTCTGGCCTTAGCTCTTTCAGAAACTTCCTATATGACACTGAACTGTTTCATCTGTGCTTTAGTTTCCTAGTGAGTCAAGTAAGAGTGATGGCTCTGGGAGAAAGCCCTCTTGAGTGAAATCATCAATGCCCAGAGTTTAGCACCCAGATGGGAAATGCAGAGCCCTCCTTTTTTGTTTGTGTTTTTTTTGGCCACTTCTATTGGTCTTTCATTTATCTGTTTTCATCCATCTTTGTTCTTTGGCCCATGTGGGCCTCCCATCG
The DNA here is from genome assembly GCA_022376925.1 of Tragulus kanchil. Lineage (NCBI taxonomy): Eukaryota > Metazoa > Chordata > Mammalia > Artiodactyla > Tragulidae > Tragulus > Tragulus kanchil. Next base: position 44,230,097 of record JAIOJX010000029.1, on the reverse strand, counting down.
CAGTGGCCTCTGTTGTCGCAGAGCACCGGCTCTGGGCGCATGCGCTCCAGAGCTCCGGCTCAGTAATTGGACACATCGGTCCAACCGCTCCATGGCACGTGGGATCTTCCCAGGCCAGGGATCAAACCGGCGCCCCTTGCACTGCAAGGCGGTTTCCTTACCCACTGGACCACCAGGGAAACCCCCTCCTTGTTTTACAGTTCAGTTTATACTTGCAGTTATACCAGCTAGCATCTCATGTACAACAGAGTAAAACATGATTCTGATTAGGGATGGAGCTTACGGTGTGTGCCTTAAGTAGATAGATTGAGAAAGAGAACCTGTGATTTTTTTAATAGTACATGTTTATTTATTTATTTGACTGCGCTTGGTCTTAGTTGCAGCACTCCGGATCTTTTAGTTGTGTGAGGGATCTTTAGTTTCAAGCTTGTACTTGCAACAGGTACCTCTAGTTCCCTGACCAGGAGTGGAACCTAGGCCCTCTGCACTGGGACCAGGGAGTCTTAGCTGCTGGAGCACCACGCACGTCCTTTTTTTTTTTCCCTTTTAAAAAAAAAAGAGCTTTCTTACGCACTATACATTGCCTGATCTACCCTGTGCTTCAGGACATGACTCTCCTGTATATCTTGAGAGGCTACTTAATTATTGAAGGAACTCAGTTTAACCTCCTTTTGTTATAACTGCAAAGAATATCCAGTACTGATAAAATAATAATGAGTACCTTGGGTCATCTTAAGTTCATCAAAATATAACATTCAAATGATAAGGACAGGAAAGGAGCTTGGAAGAATAGCTATATGAATACATGCCCAAAGTACTGACTTATTAATTAAATATTCTCTTCAGCTGAAAGGTATTACATTACAAAATAACATGATCCAATTATCTGTTCTATTTTAAAAACTCACCCAGGGAGTTCCCTGGTGGTTCCGTGGTTAGGGTTACCTGCTTCCACTGCAGGGGGCACAGGTTCTGTCCCTGTTGAGGGAACTAAGATCCTGTATGCTGCATGGTGCAACCAACAACAACAACAACAAAAGAACCCATCAAAACCTAGTGACTTAAAATAACTTTTAAATCTCTATTTCTGTGGGTCAGGAATTTGGAAAGAGCTCTGGCTGTGGTCTCTCAGGCAGTAGTAGTCCATAGGAACAGAGTGGGGCTGGGGACGGTGGTGGGCATCACTCTTCATGAAGTGTCACGGCTTCTCTGTGCAAGCCAGTTTGAACTTCCTCGGAGCATAGCAGCCTCCGGACAATCTGTCTACTTACTCAGTGGCTCAGGTTTGCCTGCGAATGCTTCCAGCAAAATAAGATAAAGCTGTGTAGCCTCAGAAGTCATACAGGATCATTCCACAAATCACTACATTCTGTTGGTTATATGTGAATCACAGGACTACCCAGATTCAAGAGGAGGGCAATTAGGTTCTACCTGTTGATGGGTGGCCTACCCTGGTGGCTCAGTTTGCAAAGAACTCAGGAGGTGCGGGCTTAATCCCTGGGTCAGGAAGATCCCCTACAGAAGGAAATGGCAACCCACTCCAGTATTCTCGTCCAGGAAATCCCATGGACAGAGGAGCCTGGTGGGATACAGTCCATGAAGTCAAAAAAAAGAGACATGACTTACTGACTAAACGACAACAACAGAAATTGCAGTGACAGAATTGCTTTGCACAACAGCATGTAAGACGGACCACATTTTTCGTGGCAATCTTTTGAAAATACATTTTGCCACGGTGATGTAAATGAAAGCAAATACTTGTCTATTGATGACAGGAGGAGGGAAAGAGCAGTCCTTATGACTCAACAGATTAAAAAAAATTAGGTAAACCTATCAAGGGGGATAAAACACTGGGAGTACAGGTGTATAGCAGTGAATAACAATTCCTTCTTTCTTTTATTTATTTATTTAGCTGCATTGGGTTTTAGTTGTGGCATGTGGGATCCAGTTCCCTGCCCAGGGATCAAACCTGGGCTCCCTGCATTGGCAGCACAAAATTTTAGCCCACTGGACCACAAGGGAAATCCTGACAATTCCAATTATTATCCAGATTGTTATGTAAACAATCCCCAGGTTGTATGGTATTGGTGCATAGAGTTCTCAGCGAGAGAGATTGATGTCAACTTTTTTAACCCCCTAGAAATGACAGTAAAGTTGGACTTTTAAACCTGAATGCAGTTTCCTCAATGAAAATAAGTTCTAAGAGTCAATATACATTGTTTCCTGTTGGTTGTATTTATTGAGTTGTCATCAGAGTGCATATACATATAGCATTTATTGTAAGATAAGTCTAACATTTGTAAGTACATGTTGCCCAAACAGCCAAAACACAAACAGAGGGAGGGAAAAGGACACAATGAAAAGGACGGAGTAGTAAACCACAGGACATCCACAATTGGAAAATCCAGATCAGCCTCCTTTACATTAACCCTAAATTCTCTTGTCCCACTGGCTTTTCACGTAACCTTCAGATCCAGTAAGCAGAGTATGTTGTTGTTGCTAAGTCATTTCCTATTCTTTATGACTCCATGGACGGTAGGCCACTGGGCTCCTCTGTCCATGGGATTTCCCAGGCAAGAATACTGAAGTGGTTTGCCATTTCCTTCTCCCAGGGATCTCCCTGAAGCAGGGGTGGAGCTGAAGTCTCCTGCATTGGCAGGTGAATTCTTTACCCCGGGCCACCAGGGAAACCCAAGAAGTTTATGGGAGATGAAGACAATGTTTGCTACTACACTGTTGTGGGAGAGGGAGGTAGTTATCCAAATGATGACTGTATTGATGAAGTTTATAATTGTGGGCTCTTCTGCCCATGTGGCCCACTGGCCCAGATCCTCCTGGACCCAGTAGGAAATTTACTATAGCAAAACTAGCCTATTAGAAAGAGCAGTACTTATGACTCAACAGATTAAAAAAAATTAGGTAAACCTATCAAGGGGGATAAAACACTGGGAGTACAGGTGTATAGCAGTGAATAACAATTCCTTCTTTCTTTTATTTATTTATTTAGCTGCATTGGGTTTTAGTTGTGGCATGTGGGATCCAGTTCCCTGCCCAGGGATCAAACCTGGGCTCCCTGCATTGGCAGCACAAAATTTTAGCCCACTGGACCACAAGGGAAATCCTGACAATTCCAATTATTATCCAGATTGTTATGTAAACAATCCCCAGGTTGTATGGTATTGGTGCATAGAGTTCTCAGCGAGAGAGATTGATGTCAACTTTTTTAACCCCCTAGAAATGACAGTAAAGTTGGACTTTTAAACCTGAATGCAGTTTCCTCAATGAAAATAAGTTCTAAGAGTCAATATACATTGTTTCCTGTTGGTTGTATTTATTGAGTTGTCATCAGAGTGCATATACATATAGCATTTATTGTAAGATAAGTCTAACATTTGTAAGTACATGTTGCCCAAACAGCCAAAACACAAACAGAGGGAGGGAAAAGGACACAATGAAAAGGACGGAGTAGTAAACCACAGGACATCCACAATTGGAAAATCCAGATCAGCCTCCTTTACATTAACCCTAAATTCTCTTGTCCCACTGGCTTTTCACGTAACCTTCAGATCCAGTAAGCAGAGTATGTTGTTGTTGCTAAGTCATTTCCTATTCTTTATGACTCCATGGACGGTAGGCCACTGGGCTCCTCTGTCCATGGGATTTCCCAGGCAAGAATACTGAAGTGGTTTGCCATTTCCTTCTCCCAGGGATCTCCCTGAAGCAGGGGTGGAGCTGAAGTCTCCTGCATTGGCAGGTGAATTCTTTACCCCGGGCCACCAGGGAAACCCAAGAAGTTTATGGGAGATGAAGACAATGTTTGCTACTACACTGTTGTGGGAGAGGGAGGTAGTTATCCAAATGATGACTGTATTGATGAAGTTTATAATTGTGGGCTCTTCTGCCCATGTGGCCCACTGGCCCAGATCCTCCTGGACCCAGTAGGAAATTTACTATAGCAAAACTAGCCTAGCGTTGGTGAGTCTCTTACAGTGAAAATACTATTCGTTGTTTATGTGAAATTGACATTTAACTGGGCATCCTGTATTTTATCTGGCAACCTGGGAAGGGCAGCACGGGTAAGGCAGGAGAACTGATGCTCCATGGCCGCTCTAGGAGAGGCTTTTGGGCCTTTCTGGCCCGGGAAGGAATCGCTGGGCGGAGGCGCAGGGTGTGCTGCCAGCCGCCAGGCCGCGCCCCCACCGCACAGGCCAAAGCCCGGAAGCCAGAGGCTGCTGCCCGGCTCCAAGATGGCGCCCGAGGCGGCTGCCAGGTTCCAAGATGGCGGCGCGGGCTCGCGCCCGCGCTCCCGGCGTCTCCTCCCCTAGCTATCCTCCGCCTGGGAGCGCGACTAGCGTCGCTGTGCGCCGGTTGCCCTTTGGCCTGGGTGTATGGGCTGCTGCCCGCCCCGCACCATGAGGCTGCTTGGCTGGTGGCAGGTTCTGCTGTGGGTGCTGGGGCCTCCCGCCCGCGGCGAGGAGGGTGAGTACGAGCTGGGGCCGTGGACGGCAGCGCGGGCGGCTGCGCGTGAAATGACCGGCGAGGAGGCAGTCTACCTGGGTGACGCTCTTTTATCTGCGCGAAGGCCGGACCTGCGCGCCTCGCCTCTCTCTGGCGCCCTGTAGAAGCGCCTCAGCCCGAGTTGTCTCGAGCTTTTTCGTCCGGCGGTCCCGGCTTGCGATCCGGGGTGGGAGACGGCGGGCCGGGATGCCCGGACCGTGTATTGGCGCTTACTGGGGCATACCTGCCTGTGCTGAGCACTTTATTATTAATGATAATCATAGCAAGCAGCCGACCTGTATGGTGCCCTTAGAAGGAACCAGGAACAGTGCATAATACTTTCTGTCATTATCTCCTTTAGTCCTCCCACAAAGACATCCTATTTTACTGAGGAAGATGCTGAGCTCAGAGAGGCTAAGTCATCTCCCCACATTTGTGCTTCTGGTAATTGGCAGAGTCTGCATCCCTCACTGTAAAGCCCACGCTTTACTTTGCTCCCTGCTGGACCACTTCCTTAAGAAAGTCACTCTTGCTTAGGTGTGAAGGATCGATGAGAACAACATAGCAGACTCCCCGGATAAGCCACTGCTTGCCAGAACGTGCTCTTTAGGATCTCCTCCGTGGGGGAAGGCAGCCACCTGGAGGCACGGGCTGAGCCTTACTCCCATTGTTCCTTCGCCCCAGGCCTCACAGTCCTGTTAAAGACCCTTTGACTTTGCTTGTTATTCAGAACGTAACAGGAATACGCAGGTCTTTCCTTTCCCTGCGGTGTTTTGGAAAGGGGCAAGGCAGCCGGCTGGCTGAGTTATGAGAAGTAATGAAAACACTCATTATGTGCCTGGCAGTGTGCTTAGCGCTTTTTGAGCATCATCTTATTTAATCTTTAAATGCTTATGAAGTATATGTTGTTGTTAGCCCTGTTTTGTAGCTGAGTAAACTGAGACTCAGTAAAACTGAGTCTTTTGCCAAGGTCTAAGAGCAGAAGCTCAGAAGCCACAGTTCAAGCCCACGTCTGCCTGACCTCACAGTCAAGCCTCTGTCCTCCACTTCTGTATCATTGCGCTGAACTGCCAGTCTCAGAGAAGAGATTTTCTTCTGGTGTGAGGGCGCAGGAGGGTGAAGTGTACCTTCAGAGGTGAAATTTAGGCTGAGATCTGAAGGGTGTGTCAGGTTAGCCACCAGCAGAGAAGGAATGAAGGGCTTTCCTGTCAGGCGGCCTTTGGAACAGCTCGGAGGTGGAGGAGGGCATCAGGAACCTGAGGTGTCTGGTGGCCGCTGTTGGGAATCTGCACAGAGGCCTTATCACCTGGGGCCTGGTAGCCGTGCTCCAGAGGCCATATTCATTCACAGTGCAGAGGAACCCTCTAAAGAGTTTTAGCAGGGAGTGACATGATCATATTTGCCTTTGATTTTCAGTTCCACTTGAGTTGCAAGTGAGGAGAAGGGTCTGGGGCGGGGGCTGGTGTTGAGGAATATCTAGGAAGAAAACTTTGGCTACAGCCATTGTCCACGTGAGAGGAGGTGGTGGCCTGGGCTGAGGGGGGTGAGGAGGGATGGAAGAAGGGGATGGATCCAGAATATATATATAGCAGAGGCAGTAGTAGGACCTAGCTGCGATTCCTGTCTGTCTCTTTGGATTATAAACGTAAGTCATAACCGTCATCATCATCATCATGTAGCTGTTTATGAAGTACTTATTGTGTGCTAGAGACCAGATATGTTTTTTTCTCATATAATCTGCACAGTAGCCCTGAGAATGTCTGCATTTCAGTGCTCTTTTCTCCATTTGTTAGATGCACACCCTGAAAATTTCCTCTGGGAAGAATAGTTTGCTTTTCCTCTAAACCCTGGCACTTTGTGGTCCTCCCCAGTTTGCTCCCCAGCCACAGAAGCCATCATGAAAACAAAACATCTAGTAGAGAGTCTTCTGAGAAAACTCAAGGGCCTGACAGAGCTGACCCTAGGGCTCCTTGGCAGAAGGGCCATCGAACAACTAACTATCTTTAAATGCTTATGAAGTATATGTTGTTGTTAGCCCTGTTTTGTAGCTGAGTAAACTGAGACTCAGTAAAACTGAGTCTTTTGCCAAGGTCTAAGAGCAGAAGCTCAGAAGCCACAGTTCAAGCCCACGTCTGCCTGACCTCACAGTCAAGCCTCTGTCCTCCACTTCTGTATCATTGCGCTGAACTGCCAGTCTCAGAGAAGAGATTTTCTTCTGGTGTGAGGGCGCAGGAGGGTGAAGTGTACCTTCAGAGGTGAAATTTAGGCTGAGATCTGAAGGGTGTGTCAGGTTAGCCACCAGCAGAGAAGGAATGAAGGGCTTTCCTGTCAGGCGGCCTTTGGAACAGCTCGGAGGTGGAGGAGGGCATCAGGAACCTGAGGTGTCTGGTGGCCGCTGTTGGGAATCTGCACAGAGGCCTTATCACCTGGGGCCTGGTAGCCGTGCTCCAGAGGCCATATTCATTCACAGTGCAGAGGGAACCCTCTAAAGAGTTTTAGCAGGGGAGTGACATGATCATATTTGCCTTTGATTTTCAGTTCCACTTGAGTTGCAAGTGAGGAGAAGGGTCTGGGGCGGGGGCTGGTGTTGAGGAATATCTAGGAAGAAAACTTTGGCTACAGCCATTGTCCACGTGAGAGGAGGTGGTGGCCTGGGCTGAGGGGGGTGAGGAGGGATGGAAGAAGGGGATGGATCCAGAATATATATATAGCAGAGGCAGTAGTAGGACCTAGCTGCGATTCCTGTCTGTCTCTTTGGATTATAAACGTAAGTCATAACCGTCATCATCATCATCATGTAGCTGTTTATGAAGTACTTATTGTGTGCTAGAGACCAGATATGTTTTTTTCTCATATAATCTGCACAGTAGCCCTGAGAATGTCTGCATTTCAGTGCTCTTTTCTCCATTTGTTAGATGCACACCCTGAAAATTTCCTCTGGGAAGAATAGTTTGCTTTTCCTCTAAACCCTGGCACTTTTTGGTCCTCCCCAGTTTGCTCCCCAGCCACAGAAGCCATCATGAAAACAAAACATCTAGTAGAGAGTCTTCTGAGAAAAACTCGAAGGGCCTGACAGAGCTGACCCAGGCTAGGGCTCCTTGGCAGCATTGGAGGGGTGCCCCACCCCGGTTCTCCAGACATATTCTTTGCTGCCAGTAATGCAGTAATTTCCACTTTACGCCTGGCTCAGACTGTAGTCAGATTGTTGACATTAGGAAGCTGTCGTCTTTTAAAAAGCACATTACCACGGGAAGGTTCAGTGGCTCTCCTGTGGTAGGTCATACTTTATAGAGTCGAATGATTCCATACTTCCTTTCTTCCCAATGCTTAGTGAAACAAATGGTACCTGAGGGCATGAGACGTTTTTTGTTTGGTTGTTTCTAATTTGTCCTGTCTAATTAAATATCTTCATAGGAGGGGAAAAACCCAAAAATCCTGACTCAAAATTCTCACTCTCTACATCACTCAGACTTCCTTTTGATTTTCTGTAAGGGAAATCCGTCTAGTTTGACATGAAGGCAATCAGAAGGACCACATTGTATTTTGTGCCCTGATTTTTTTTTTTTTTTTCTGGAGATCGTTTCAGAATGTTGGCATTCTCCATTTGCTTTAGGGGACCTAGAACATTGATTAGGTTCAGAGAGAGCAGGTCTCTTCAGAGCTGCTGCATTTGAGAGAGTTGGTGCCCCAGTCCAGCACTCCTTCTTCTCCAGACTTTTTAGCCTTTCTGGCTTCATCTCCTGCTCTGTCTTAAGGATGATCCATGTTTGGTATGACTTCTTTTTTTTTTTTTTTTTTAATATATTTTAATTATTTTTATTTATTTATTTATGGCTATTCTGGGTTTTCACTGCTGCCACAGGCTCTTCTTTAATTGCAGAGAGTAGGGGCTCCTCTCTGGTTGAGGTGAGCAGGCTTCTTGTTGCCGTGACTTTTCGTGCCGTGGAACTCGGTCTTCGGACACATGGGCTTCATTGATATTTAGGCTTTTGCTAGTTACGGGGGCCCCTTTCAGTGCTCTTTTCTCCATTTGTTAGATGCACACCCTGAAAATTTCCTCTGGGAAGAATAGTTTGCTTTTCCTCTAAACCCTGGCACTTTTTGGTCCTCCCCAGTTTGCTCCCCAGCCACAGAAGCCATCATGAAAACAAAACATCTAGTAGAGAGTCTTCTGAGAAAAACTCGAAGGGCCTGACAGAGCTGACCCAGGCTAGGGCTCCTTGGCAGCATTGGAGGGGTGCCCCCACCCCTGTTCTCCAGACATATTCTTTGCTGCCAGTAATGCAGTAATTTCCACTTTACGCCTGGCTCAGACTGTAGTCAGATTGTTGACATTAGGAAGCTGTCGTCTTTTAAAAAGCACATTACCACGGGAAGGTTCAGTGGCTCTCCTGTGGTAGGTCATACTTTATAGAGTCGAATGATTCCATACTTCCTTTCTTCCCAATGCTTAGTGAAACAAATGGTACCTGAGGGCATGAGACGTTTTTTGTTTGGTTGTTTCTAATTTGTCCTGTCTAATTAAATATCTTCATAGGAGGGAAAACCAAAACTCCTGACTCAAAATTCTCACTCTCTACATCACTCAGACTTCCTTTTGATTTTCTGTAAGGGAAATCCGTCTAGTTTGACATGAAGGCAATCAGAAGGACCACATTGTATTTTGTGCCCTGATTTTTTTTTTTTTTTTCTGGAGATCGTTTCAGAATGTTGGCATTCTCCATTTGCTTTAGGGGACCTAGAACATTGATTAGGTTCAGAGAGAGCAGGTCTCTTCAGAGCTGCTGCATTTGAGAGAGTTGGTGCCCCAGTCCAGCACTCCTTCTTCTCCAGACTTTTTAGCCTTTCTGGCTTCATCTCCTGCTCTGTCTTAAGGATGATCCATGTTTGGTATGACTTCTTTTTTTTTTTTTTTTTTAATATATTTTAATTATTTTTATTTATTTATTTATGGCTATTCTGGGTTTTCACTGCTGCCACAGGCTCTTCTTTAATTGCAGAGAGTAGGGGCTCCTCTCTGGTTGAGGTGAGCAGGCTTCTTGTTGCCGTGACTTTTCGTGCCGTGGAACTCGGTCTCTCGGACACATGGGCTTCAGTAGCTGTGGTACAGAGTCTCAATAGTTGCGGCTCCGAAGCTCTAGAGCACAGGCTCAATAAGTTGTGAGCTCATGGGCTTAGTTGCTCCCCAGCATGTAGGATCTTCCTGGATCAGGGATCAAACTCGTGTCTTCTCCATTGGCGGGTGAGCTCTTTACCATTGAGCTACCAGGGAAGCCCTGGTTTGGCGTCTGGTTATACCTGCAGTATGTATTTATCAACCCAAGGCTACAGAAAGACTGCCATCCCCACCATCTCGGCAGAGCTCCCAGGCACCCAGCCCCTTCTCTGGGTCATAGTCAAAAAGTGCTGACCGTCTTCTGTTAGGACCTGCCTTGCTTCCCAAACCTTGTACTCTGCCCTACCTAGCCTGTATTGCCACCTCTCCTTGCTTGCCCACTTTCCCATCAGCTTCATATCCTTAAATTTCTCCTATGTTCTAGAAAACAAAGTGGAAACTTCTCTTAGTCCCCTGCCTACCCATGACAACTACCTGCTCTTTCTTCTTTTCTTCATAGCTAGACTTTCAGAAAGAATTGTGTGTATTTATATGTTGGCAGAGTCCACATATAAGAAGGATCATATGATATTTGTCTTTCTCTGATTTATTTTGCTTAGCATAGTGCCCTCAAGAAGGTCCATCCATATTATTGTAAATGGCAAGATTTCCCTTTTTTTAAGATTTCCTTTTTGTTTAACTGACTGAAAAAAAAATCACATTAATAGTATGTTAATGTGATGTTTACATATTAATGGTAATATGTGAGATATATATATATATCTCATTTTCTTCATTCATCCGTTGATTGCTTTCCTGTCGTGGCTTTTGTACATGGGGATGAAAATGGGGTGCATATAGCTTTTTCAGTGAGTGTTTTTATTTTTTCTTTGGAGAAATAGAAGTGGAATTGCTGGATCACGTGGTAGTTCTTCATTTTTTGAGGAACCTCCATACTGTTTTCCATAGAGGCTGCACCAGTTTACATTCCTCCTGGTAGAGTATAAGGACTCCCCTTTGTTTACACCCATGCCAACATTTGTCATTTGTCATTTCTTGTCTTTTTGATAATAGCCAGTCTAACGTATGCAAGGTGATATTTCATTGTGATTTTTTTTTTTTATTTGATTGTACCAGGCCTTGGGTGTTGCATGTGGGATCTAGTTCCCTGACCAGGGTTTGAAACCAGGTCTCCTGCACTGGAGCACAGAGTCTTAGCCACTGCACCACCAGGGCAGTCCCTTCATTGTGTTTGTTTGTTTTTTTAATTTTGGTCCCTTTTTTAATTGATTTTTTATTTATTTATTTTTCACCCATCTTTATTCTTCGGCCTGTGTGGGCCCCCCATTGCAGTGGCCTCTCCCATTGCAGAGCACCCTCTCTGGGTGCATGTCCTCCAGAGCTCTGGCTCGTAATTGGACACACTGATCCAGCTGCTCCACGGCACGTGGGATCTTCCCAGGCCAGGGATCAAACCAGTGCCCCTTGCACTGCAAGGCGGACTCTTTACCCACTGGGCTACCAGGGAAACCCTTCATTGTGGTTTTAACTTGCATTTCAATTTCTGTCTTTTTTATATTTTATGTTACCTGCATCTACTTTTTAAACATAGGTAATGCAGTTATTGCTGTTTTATTAGCCTGGACTGATAATTCTGATACCCATGCACGTTCTGGGTCAGGTTTGATTATTCTTCCCATTATGGATAAGGAGGAGAATTTTGCTGCTTCTTTGCATGCCTGATAATCTTGAATTGGATGCTGATTTTTAGCTTGTTAGGTGCTAGGTGTTTAGTGTTCCTATAAATATTCTTAAGCTTTGTTCCGGCACACAAGTACTTGAACACAGTTTGATTCTCACTTTTCAGATTTGTTAGATGAGAGCAGAGCTGTATTTACTTTAGGGCCAAGTGGGCCCTACTAATCTGCTTGCCGAGTTTCCCCAGTGGCTCTGTGGTAAAGAATCCATCCACCTGCAGTGCAGGAGCTGCAGACCTGGGTTTGATCCCTGTGTGGGAAGATCTGGAGGAGGACATGGCACCCCACACTAGTATTTTGCCTGGAGCATCCCAGGGACAGAGGACGCCTGGAGCGAGCATGGTACAGTTTTGATTCTCCTTTGTTTACACCCATGCCAACATTTGTCATTTGTCATTTCTTGTCTTTTTGATAATAGCCAGTCTAACGTATGCAAGGTGATATTTCATTGTGATTTTTTTTTATTTGATTGTACCAGGCCTTGGGTGTTGCATGTGGGATCTAGTTCCCTGACCAGGGTTTGAAACCAGGTCTCCTGCACTGGAGCACAGAGTCTTAGCCACTGCACCACCAGGGCAGTCCCTTCATTGTGTTTGTTTGTTTTTTTAATTTTGGTCCCTTTTTTAATTGATTTTTTATTTATTTATTTTTCACCCATCTTTATTCTTCGGCCTGTGTGGGCCCCCCATTGCAGTGGCCTCTCCCATTGCAGAGCACCCTCTCTGGGTGCATGTCCTCCAGAGCTCTGGCTCGTAATTGGACACACTGATCCAGCTGCTCCACGGCACGTGGGATCTTCCCAGGCCAGGGATCAAACCAGTGCCCCTTGCACTGCAAGGCGGACTCTTTACCCACTGGGCTACCAGGGAAACCCTTCATTGTGGTTTTAACTTGCATTTCAATTTCTGTCTTTTTTATATTTTATGTTACCTGCATCTACTTTTTAAACATAGGTAATGCAGTTATTGCTGTTTTATTAGCCTGGACTGATAATTCTGATACCCATGCACGTTCTGGGTCAGGTTTGATTATTCTTCCCATTATGGATAAGGAGGAGAATTTTGCTGCTTCTTTGCATGCCTGATAATCTTGAATTGGATGCTGATTTTTAGCTTGTTAGGTGCTAGGTGTTTAGTGTTCCTATAAATATTCTTAAGCTTTGTTCCGGCACACAAGTACTTGAACACAGTTTGATTCTCACTTTTCAGATTTGTTAGATGAGAGCAGAGCTGTATTTACTTTAGGGCCAAGTGGGCCCTACTAATCTGCTTGCCGAGTTTCCCCAGTGGCTCTGTGGTAAAGAATCCATCCACCTGCAGTGCAGGAGCTGCAGACCTGGGTTTGATCCCTGTGTGGGGAAGATCCCCTGGAGGAGGACATGGCACCCCACACTAGTATTTTTGCCTGGAGCATCCCAGGGACAGAGGAGCCTGGCAGGCTGCAGTCTGTAGGGTTGCAAAGAGTTGGACACAACTGAAGCAGCTTAACACACGCAATCTGCCTGCCACTGCAAGAGACACAGGAGATGGGGGTTTGATATCTGGGTCAGGAAGAGATCCCTGGGTCAGGAAGACTTCTCAAGGAGGGCATGGGAACCCATTCCAGTATGCTTGCCTAGGAAATTCCATGGACAGAGGAACCTGGGGGGCTGCTGTCCATGGGGTTGCAAAGAGTTGGGCGTAACTTAGCAACCGAACACACACACACCAAGGCAAGTCCTTTTGTGCACTCTCCCCAGTGCCCTGTGACTAGGAGGTTTTCCAGGGTGGTGGATGGAGCCAGGTCCTATTCTCAGCTTTCTGTGGTATTGGGTATTGTTATCTCTAATCCCTTTGAGTGGTTCTTTTCCTGGGTTTGGGTAGTTTACTTACATGCAGGTGCCAATCAGTATACTCAAGAGGGCCCCTCCACAGATCACCCAAGTGTTCTTTCTGCAGCTCTCCTGGTCTCCAAGATTCTGTTTTGCAAACTCTAGCTTTCTTAGCCTTTCTTGACCCTCAGCTCCATCTCAACCGGGCCCTCCCTGAGACTAGGAGGGAACTCCCTGAGGCATCATCTACTTCCTCTTGTTTCCGAGTTCACTGGCCTTCCTGGTCTCATTAGCCTCCTGAAACTGTTGTTGCACATATTTGGCTGTTTTGGGGGTTGTTTCAAAATTTTTTTTGGTTCCCCGATGCTTTGAATTGGATGCTGATTTTTAGCTTGTTAGGTGCTAGGTGTTTAGTGTTCCTATAAATATTCTTAAGCTTTGTTCCGCACACAAGTACTTGAACACAGTTTGATTCTCACTTTTCAGATTTGTTAGATGAGAGCAGAGCTGTATTTACTTTAGGGCCAAGTGGGCCCTACTAATCTGCTTGCCGAGTTTCCCCAGTGGCTCTGTGGTAAAGAATCCATCCACCTGCAGTGCAGGAGCTGCAGACCTGGGTTTGATCCCTGTGTGGGGAAGATCCCCTGGAGGAGGACATGGCACCCCACACTAGTATTTTTGCCTGGAGCATCCCAGGGACAGAGGAGCCTGGCAGGCTGCAGTCTGTAGGGTTGCAAAGAGTTGGACACAACTGAAGCAGCTTAACACACGCAATCTGCCTGCCACTGCAAGAGACACAGGAGATGGGGGTTTGATATCTGGGTCAGGAAGAGATCCCTGGGTCAGGAAGACTTCTCAAGGAGGGCATGGGAACCCATTCCAGTATGCTTGCCTAGGAAATTCCATGGACAGAGGAACCTGGGGGGCTGCTGTCCATGGGGTTGCAAAGAGTTGGGCGTAACTTAGCAACCGAACACACACACACCAAGGCAAGTCCTTTTGTGCACTCTCCCCAGTGCCCTGTGACTAGGAGGTTTTCCAGGGTGGTGGATGGAGCCAGGTCCTATTCTCAGCTTTCTGTGGTATTGGGTATTGTTATCTCTAATCCCTTTGAGTGGTTCTTTTCCTGGGTTTGGGTAGTTTACTTACATGCAGGTGCCAATCAGTATACTCAAGAGGGCCCCTCCACAGATCACCCAAGTGTTCTTTCTGCAGCTCTCCTGGTCTCCAAGATTCTGTTTTGCAAACTCTAGCTTTCTTAGCCTTTCTTGACCCTCAGCTCCATCTCAACCGGGCCCTCCCTGAGACTAGGAGGGAACTCCCTGAGGCATCATCTACTTCCTCTTGTTTCCGAGTTCACTGGCCTTCCTGGTCTCATTAGCCTCCTGAAACTGTTGTTGCACATATTTGGCTGTTTTGGGGGGTTGTTTCAGGAGAGAAATGTTAGTCTGGTTTGTTACTCCTGAAGCACATTCCCAGAGTGCTTTTGAATTGCTGAATGAGTCTGCAGATGTCTGTGAAGATGTTCTTTGAGACGTGATACAAGTGTGCATCTCTTAGGAAGCTCCCGGAGTCCTTCCCAGCTTTGAAGCCACTTGGTCATTCACACTCTGGTAGACATGCCGTTTGTGCGCAGGGCTCCTTACGCAGCTGCTGGCTCCCCAGCCAGATGGTGGGCTTGTCCAAGTGCAGCTGCGCTTACTCCTTGCACAGAGTCTGGGGCCCTTGTTGAGGTCCTGAGAAGTGGAGTCACTGTCTCAGAGGTGAGTGGAGTGTGCTGGATGGCCCTGTGAGACTGCCCAGGATACCTCCCTTACCTGAACCTTTGGCTCAAACCCCAGCTAGTGGCTCCAGAGTGAGAGGAAAGCCTCCTTTTCTCCTTCCTGCTACCCGGCTCTGCTGGGTGCACCTTTAAGCACTCCTGAGGGCTATAGGCCCACAAGGGCAGCAGGCAGGAGAACAGAGGCCAGCGGGAAGAGCCGCTCCTGGCTCTGGCGGTGTTCCTCAGGCAGCGTGGCCTGGCAGCCCCCTGAGGTATCCTGCAGGGAGGTGAGGCCCGCAATGGAGCAGGAGTCATGAGACCTCGCTCCTGCTGCTTACTGCCGTGTGCCGTTGGGCACTACGCTGAGCCTCTTGTACCTCAGCTCAGTCATCTGTTGTTGGCTTGGTAACCCTTGCCCTGCCCATCTTTCAGAACTGTTGTAATGGTTGCAGAGCCGCCACAGTAGAATCTTCCCTAAAGCCATCATTATTTTCTTGGAGAGTCTCATCAAACAAATAAAATTGATCATGTGTTTGTTTTATATTTTCTAACTGGATTGTCTGCAGTGGAATGTTTTTGTGTGTGGCAGTTGGTTGCAGTCATACTCAAGAGGGCCTCCACAGATGTTTTTAGCTCTCCTGGTTAAGATTCTGTTTTGCAAACTCTAGCTTTCTTAGCCTTTCTTGACCCTCAGCTCCATCTCAACCGGGCCCTCCCTGAGACTAGGAGGGAACTCCCTGAGGCATCATCTACTTCCTCTTGTTTCCGAGTTCACTGGCCTTCCTGGTCTCATTAGCCTCCTGAAACTGTTGTTGCACATATTTGGCTGTTTTGGGGGGTTGTTTCAGGAGAGAAATGTTAGTCTGGTTTGTTACTCCTGAAGCACATTCCCAGAGTGCTTTTGAATTGCTGAATGAGTCTGCAGATGTCTGTGAAGATGTTCTTTGAGACGTGATACAAGTGTGCATCTCTTAGGAAGCTCCCGGAGTCCTTCCCAGCTTTGAAGCCACTTGGTCATTCACACTCTGGTAGACATGCCGTTTGTGCGCAGGGCTCCTTACGCAGCTGCTGGCTCCCCAGCCAGATGGTGGGCTTGTCCAAGTGCAGCTGCGCTTACTCCTTGCACAGAGTCTGGGGCCCTTGTTGAGGTCCTGAGAAGTGGAGTCACTGTCTCAGAGGTGAGTGGAGTGTGCTGGATGGCCCTGTGAGACTGCCCAGGATACCTCCCTTACCTGAACCTTTGGCTCAAACCCCAGCTAGTGGCTCCAGAGTGAGAGGAAAGCCTCCTTTTCTCCTTCCTGCTACCCCGGCTCTGCTGGGTGCACCTTTAAGCACTCCTGAGGGCTATAGGCCCACAAGGGCAGCAGGCAGGAGAACAGAGGCCAGCGGGAAGAGCCGCTCCTGGCTCTGGCGGTGTTCCTCAGGCAGCGTGGCCTGGCAGCCCCCTGAGGTATCCTGCAGGGAGGTGAGGCCCGCAATGGAGCAGGAGTCATGAGACCTCGCTCCTGCTGCTTACTGCCGTGTGCCGTTGGGCACTACGCTGAGCCTCTTGTACCTCAGCTCAGTCATCTGTTAAGTTGGCTTGGTAACCCTTGCCCTGCCCATCTTTCAGAACTGTTGTAATGGTTGCAGAGCCGCTTCGCCACAGTAGAATCTTCCCTAAAGCCATCATTATTTTCTTGGAGAGTCTCATCAAACAAATAAAATTGATCATGTGTTTGTTTTATATTTTCTAACTGGATTGTCTGCAGTGGAATGTTTTTGTGTGTGGCATGAAGCTGTGGGTTTGTCCACTTCTGGGCATCCATTACTCTCGTATACCTCCCTGTGCTCGTCTTTGTGACCTGGAGAATGGTGGGTGGCTCTGAGAGTTTAGTGGGAAGGTAACTTTTTACTCTGGAGGGGAAGTTTTCATATTTGAGAACTGTGATTCTTTGGGACTCATCTGTTTTGAAGTCACATGTGAACTGTGAACATGCTGGCATGTTTTAGGTGCAGAGAAGAGAGGTCCCGTGTGGTCAGAGGAGCAGCCTGCTTACCCGTTCCAGGTGGGGGCTGTGTACATGAGTGAGGAGGCGCCTTCCGGGGACCCGGGGGGCCAGGACCCAACTGCAGAAACAACGGAGGCCGTGCTGGGACTGGACGCCGATGGCAACCACATGGTGATGCTGTCTGTGATTCCGGGGGATGCGCAGGACAAACCGAGCCCCGAGTCCACTGGCAGCGGCACGTGCGGGGCTGGAGGGGAGGAGGACTCCAGGTGCAGCGTCCGGGAGAGCCTCTTCTCCCTGGGGAGCGCTGCAGTAAGCTTCTCCGAGAGAGACGGGGAGTACTACGTGGAGCCCGAAGTGGTGGAATCCAACCCCACCCCAGCTGAGGACTCCAACACCACCGAGAGCCTCAAATCCCCAAAGGTCAACTGTGAGGAGAGAAATGTGACGGGCTTAGAAAATTTCACTCTGAAAATTCTCAATATGTCACAGGTAAGAAAAAACGATTTAGTATTTTTCTTCTTTTCTGCACATGGATTTTTATGATTTAAGACTCATCTTTCAAATGGAGAGTCATAATCTTCATCATATTGTTAAGTGGGATAGCGTCTATGACTGTTGATTTATGCTTTTTAGGTGGCCTAACCCTAGTCCTCCTTGGGGTACTCTCACCACCATGCCTCACGATGAAAGTCTCAGTGGACAGAGAGGCACTTGGTATCAGAGTCCTAGCATTTCTCTTCTCAGTGAGGTATTTATTATTGAGGCATAAAAATAAGATATCTGAATCACTCATGTAATTTAGCATTGTCTGGACCAGTCATATCCCTGAGTGAGCGAGTGATAGTTGCTCAGTCGTGTCTGACTCTTTGTGACTCCATAACCTGCCAGGCCTCTTTGTTCCATGGAATTCTGCAGGCAAGAATACTGGAGTGGGTTGCCATTTCCTTCTCTGTATATCCCTGAGAAGTTTGTTGTATGGATGAGAAGATTTTTTTTTTTCCTCCAGAGAGGGTGAATCTAGTGTTTACTGTGGACTGAGAGCTGACATTAGTCCAGCCCAGCCATGCTTTCCCGCTGGTTGGATAAATGTTGATTCTAAAGGGAACACCAGGATACTGACTGCTGTTTTCTGGAGGACCATGAAAGCCAGACAGCAGAGTGAATCCAGGCTGCTTATGTAAGAGAAGAATCCTGGTTCGGAGAACTGTGATTACTTATTTCATTATTATTATTATTTTTTAATATTTTTAAAACTATTTCTCTTTTGGCTGTGCTGAGTCTCAGTTGTGGCACGTGGGATCTTCAGTCTCTGTAGCAGAATCTTTAGTTGCAGCATGTGAATGCTTAGTTGTGGGATGTGGGCTCTAGGTTCCTGACCAGGGATCGAAGCTGTGGCCCCCGCACAGGGAGCGTGGAGGCTTAGCCGCCGGACCACCAGGGAGGTCCCCGTGACTGTTGATGTTGAATGAGGGTGCCTCTGGTGTGCGGAGCGCCCCTCCAAGGAGGTGCCGCCCTCCCTCCAGTGCCTGGTGAATGCTGTCCCTCAGCTCTGTGGGCTATGGCATGGCTGTGCCACACATGACCAGGAGAGAGCAGTTTGAGCAGGCTGAGTTAACGGAGCTGGCAGGAATGGTGCTCCCTCAAACTGAACTGACCTTCGGCCAAATACATGAATCTGCGTAGTGTAGTCTTGGGTCTACTGAGATGGTAGTTTGGGCCTGAGACCACAGTGTTTTAATAATACTCTTAGATTGTGTGAAATTTACAACTCTAAGGTTGGGAGATTGGCTTGTACCCTGAGAGTACTTAGTATATGAGTTTGATGAATTATGAAAAATATTAAAATTACTCTTTAGTAATACTAAGAAAGCTTAGAGGAGGAGCCCTCCCTTATTCTCTGTCAGGAGGCAAGCATATTGGTGCAGCCACTACAGAAAACAGTATGGAAGTTCCTCATCAAATTAAAAACAGAGTTGCCATACAATCGAGCAATCCTACTCCTGGACGTATATGCAGACAGAACTATAATTCAAAAAGATACATGCTGGGACTTCTCTGGTGGTCCAGTGGTTAAGAGCTTGTGTTTCCACTGCAGCGGGCATGTATTCCATCCCTGGTTGGGAAATAAGGTATCACGTGCCACATTGTGCAATGAAAAACAAAAGATAAGTGCACCGCTGTGTTTACAGCAGCACAATAACCAAGATACGGAAACAACCCAAATGTCCACTGACAGATGAATGGATTAAAGGAGATGTAGTACACACACACATTCTCTCTCTCTCTCTGTATCTTTGACTGGAATATTACTTAGCCATAAAAAGAAAGGAATAATGTCGTTTGCAGCAACATGCATTGACCTGGAGATTATCATACTAATTGAAGTGAGTCAGAAAGACAAAGACAAATACCATATGACAGCACATATATATGGAATCTAAAATACAACACAAACGAACCTATCTACAAAACAGAAACAGGGACAGAGAACAGACCTGTCATTGCCAAGGGGGTAGCGGCTGGGGAGAGATGGATCGGGAGAGTGGGATCAGCAGATGCAAACTATTAGGTATAGGATGGATACACAGAGTCCTCCTGCATAGTAGTGTTCAGTATCCCAGAGAGTCCGCCTTGCAAAGCAGGGGGCACCGGTTCAATCCCTGGCCAGGGAAGATCCTGCGTGCTGTGGAGCAGCTGAACTGGTGTGTCCAATTACGAGCCAGCACTCTGGAGCGCATGCGCCCAGAGCCGGTGCTCTGCAGTGAGAGAGGCCACTGCAATGGGAGGCCCACACATGCCAAAGAATAAAAAGATGGATGAAAATAAATATAAATAAAAGAGGCACGATGGAGAAAAAGAAAAAAACAAAAAAAAATATGAAAAGGAATATATATAGGTAGGACTGAGTCACTTTTCTGTACAGCAGAAATGAACACAGCAGTGTACATCAACTATCCTTCATTAACATAAAACAAGAAAAAGACAACTTGGAGGAAAGTTGGTGATGTGTCATTTGATGGTACTTTTCTGCTGATCCATAGGTCCATTCCAGAAGGTTCTCCAGGAGCCACCCCCCTGGGTCCTTCCATACAATCGAGCAATCCTACTCCTGGACGATATGCAGACAGAACTATAATTCAAAAGATACATGCTGGGACTTCTCTGGTGGTCCAGTGGTTAAGAGCTTGTGTTTCCACTGCAGCGGGCATGTATTCCATCCCTGGTTGGGAAATAAGGTATCACGTGCCACATTGTGCAATGAAAAACAAAAGATAAGTGCACCGCTGTGTTTACAGCAGCACAATAACCAAGATACGGAAACAACCCAAATGTCCACTGACAGATGAATGGATTAAAGGAGATGTAGTACACACACACATTCTCTCTCTCTCTGTATCTTTGACTGGAATATTACTTAGCCATAAAAAGAAAGGAATAATGTCGTTTGCAGCAACATGCATTGACCTGGAGATTATCATACTAATTGAAGTGAGTCAGAAAGACAAAGACAAATACCATATGACAGCACATATATATGGAATCTAAAATACAACACAAACGAACCTATCTACAAAACAGAAACAGGGACAGAGAACAGACCTGTCATTGCCAAGGGGGTAGCGGCTGGGGAGAGATGGATCGGGAGAGTGGGATCAGCAGATGCAAACTATTAGGTATAGGATGGATACACAGAGTCCTCCTGCATAGTAGTGTTCAGTATCCCAGAGAGTCCGCCTTGCAAAGCAGGGGGCACCGGTTCAATCCCTGGCCAGGGAAGATCCTGCGTGCTGTGGAGCAGCTGAACTGGTGTGTCCAATTACGAGCCAGCACTCTGGAGCGCATGCGCCCAGAGCCGGTGCTCTGCAGTGAGAGAGGCCACTGCAATGGGAGGCCCACACATGCCAAAGAATAAAAAGATGGATGAAAATAAATATAAATAAAAGAGGCACGATGGAGAAAAAGAAAAAAACAAAAAAAAATATGAAAAGGAATATATATAGGTAGGACTGAGTCACTTTTCTGTACAGCAGAAATGAACACAGCAGTGTACATCAACTATCCTTCATTAACATAAAACAAGAAAAAGACAACTTGGAGGAAAGTTGGTGATGTGTCATTTGATGGTACTTTTCTGCTGATCCATAGGTCCATTCCAGAAGGTTCTCCAGGAGCCACGCTGTGGTCTCCCTGCTGTCCTCGCCCCCACTCATCTTCCTGGAGGCAGGGGTGCTTCCTGTCCTCAAGTGTCCTTCCAGAAAAAGTACCCCTCCTTTACTGCTGACTTTAACACTTTTTGTCTCTTTTGCCACAGGACCTCATGGATTTTCTCAACCCCAACGGTAGTGATTGCACTCTCGTCCTGTTTTACACCCCTTGGTGCCGATTTTCTGCCAGTTTGGCCCCTCATTTTAATTCTCTGCCCCGGGCATTTCCAGCTCTTCACTTTTTGGCACTGGATGCATCTCAGCACAGCAGGTATCTTCTCCTAGGATCTTCCCTGAGTGAGGTTTATGTCTCATTCCGTTGGATGATGGCTGCCGTTACTTGGGGGTCCTAATCAGTTAAGTTAGGAGCCGAGGAGGCAGGCTTGCACCTGAGCTTTGAGACAGAATTGAGGGAGGGAGAGACAGTGTGAGCAGTGAGGACTGGCACATTCCTGAGGAAGACCTTTTGGAGGCTCCTTAAGAAGAAGGACTGTCCTTCGCCTGGTGGAATTTAAAGATGGTTTTGCCTAATGGTAGGGGAGGGGCAGAGGCTGCGTTAGGGTCCTGGCCAGATTGAATTAGCTAAATTAGCCTCTTAAGTATGCTCTTCCTTTGTGTCTTTTGCCTGCAGCGTAGGTCCCCACTCTAGCAGCCCAACTTTTGGCACCTCTGTTTTATGTCTGCTAAGAATGTCCTTCTTTTTTATTCTTTTTGTTTACTTATGTTGGTTGTGCTGAGTGTTGGTTGCTGTGTGTGGGCTTTCTCTAGTTGCAGCGAGCGTGGGCTTCTAATTGCAGTGACTTCTTTTAGGCTGGAGCGCTGGGTCTAGGCACACGGGCTCAGGAGTTGTGGCTCATGGGCTCTGTTGCTCCACTGGCTGTGGAATCCTCCTAGACCAGGGATCCAACCCATGTCTGCTGCTTTGGCAGACAGATTCTAATCCACTGTACCAGAGTGTCCTCTTTTTATTCTTCTCTTTCTTGCTTGCTCTGCTTCCTTCCTTCTTTCTTCTTGCTTACATTCTTGAATGCATGTTCTTAGTAGACATTCAGTACATTTGATGAATTGTTTTAGGCCTCCGAAAAACATTTACCCTTGTTTTATATTCTTTCATATTGTTCAGTGGGGTTTTCTCTTTTCTAACTGTTCAGTAAGATAAGTTAAAAAGAACTCTGTGCAGATGGGATGTGTCCGCCCTGTGACAGTGTCTGGGCTTATGCATCGTGTCTTCCTCACCTCCTATAAGTCAGATGCTGCTGCTCCGGTCACACAGAGCTTGTGTGTGAATACATTTGGGAAGTTTGGAAGATGGGCAAGTTGGGGATGAACATGAAACACTGATTTTCAGTGTGGGTGATGTTTTACCTGGAATTGTTTATGAAGAAGGAAATCAGCCCACAAAGTAGTAATTCCCACAAAGGCTCCAGAGGAAGATCTCAGTGGCCTGGCCCAAGGTTACAGACTGAGTGGAAGGACATCTGGGGTCATTGTCCAGCTTTGACCAGGCCTTCCACGGCCCCCTGGCCCACAGGTCCGGCTCCCAGCGCCTGCTCAGCACTCTTCGCCTATGGATCTGATCTCACCTCCACCCTATTCTCTGTTCTCTCCAGGCTTTTATCATCCTCTTTGTTCGTTTTTCATCTCCAGGCATCCTTTTCAGTGCCTGGTATGGTGCCTCAGTTAAGGAGAAGGGAGGATACCCTCTCTTACTGTACGCCACGGGACATGTGTTTGTCTCATAGGTTAACATTCAAGTTACAGCATGTTTACAAAAGAAAACAAATCCTGATACGTCAATATTACCATTTTATTATGGAAGTAATTGAGGCTTGTAAAGGTTAAATAACCTGACCAAAGGTCACACAGCTGGTTCAGTGGCAGAACTGAGGCTTGAACCCAGGGCATTTTGACTTATACCACTGCTCAGTATTCTGTAAAAGTTGAAACAGTACTGCTCAGGTCATATTACTTCTAAATTGTCCAGCCTTAATTGTGAGCTTCCTGGTGTGTTTGTTAGATTGTAGCTGCCTTTGCACCCACTCACCAACCTAATTGCTTGTCCGTAAGTTGAATGTTTTATGAGGGATGGACATGGGCATTCTGGACAGTGGAAATTTCTTCTGTCAAGTAATTAAAAGTTTTCTGGCCTGATCTTTTCTGGCTATTAGAAACAGAATTAATGGAGTAATATTGTCAGGGCAGCTCCATGTTGTAAGAAAGCACCTCAGGGCTTCCCTCCTAGCTCAGTGGTAAGGAATTTGCCTGCCAATGCAGGAGACACGGGTTCAATCCCTGATCCGGGAGGATCCCATAAGCTGTGGAGTAACTAGGCCCGTGAACCATAACTATTGAGCCTGTGCTCTAGAACCTCAGAGCCGCAACTATTGAGCCCATGTGATGCAACTACTGAAGCCCGTGTGCCGTAGAGCCTGAGTTCCACAACAAGAGAAGTCACCACAACAAGAAGCGTGCTCACCTCAGGTAGAGAGTAGCCCCCACTCCCTGCAACTAGCGAAGAGCCTGTGGAAACAGTGAAAACCCAGAATAGCCAAAAATAAATAAATAAATACATTAAAAATAGATTAAAAAGAGAGAGAAAGCACCTCAGAGGGAGGAACAGGAATGCCCCCAGCCACGACCCACAAGGAAGGCAGTCAGAAACAGCCACAGCCTCTTGTTTCACTGTCAGAGCCTCCGCAGGTCACAGAAAACTGGTCCTTTCTCATTTATTTCCATCCATTCTGATACCGTAATTGCATGAGGAAGCCCACTGTTAATTCAGGCTTTTCTCTCTTCTAGCCTTTCTACGAGGTTTGGCACTGTAGCTGTTCCTAACATCTTGTTATTTCAAGGGGCTAAACCGATGGCCAGATTTAATCACACAGACCGAACGTTGGAAACGCTGAAAATCTTCATTTTTAACCAAACAGGTATGTAGAAATAATACGCTATAGAAGATGACATTTGATTGCTGGAACAATATACCTTCTGTGGCTTCCCATTTGCTGTTATCCTTATGTGAAGGAGTCAGGATTGACTCTGGGATGTAAAACTTCTTTTCCAATGAAATGTTATGGTCCTATTAAATGTGCACCCATCAGTGGTAAGCTTAACATGGTTAGGTAATATTAATATGATAATAGATAGCTTTGAAAAATGTGACAACTCTATTGAGATAAAGTTCACATACCATACACCCATAGATACATTTTTACGTACATTATTCACTTAAGCATAAAACTTACACAAAAATATGCATCAGTTACTAGTGTATGTGGTGATGAATTTTCACAAAGTGAATACCTTGAGTGACCAGGACTCAGAACATTACTATCCCCTTTCCGTCTTTGGCTCCTATCCTCCCCAAGGATAAGCTAATGGAACTCTTAATATCATAGTTCAGTGTTCCTTGTTTTGACCTTTATATTAATGGAGACGCACAGTATGGATTCTTCCATGTCTGACTGATTTTACTCCCCATTGTTTGTGGGATTCATCTGCATTGTTGTGTATGGTTGTGCTTTTTCCATTTTTGTTGTATGGAGTTACATTTATTAATTTGTGTGTAGATGCTGTTTCAGTTGCTCAATATTTGCTGAAAATAGGCTCCTTTTTTTTTTTTTTTTTATCCTGTAAAAGTTTGAGCACTGAATATTGATGAAATTTCCTTCATTGGAAAAGTTCATTCCTCAAAAGCTTTAATGCCTCAATTATGAGCACCCCTTCCTGAAATATAGTCATTGGAAGTAAATAAGAATTAGAACATACCTTCCATATATTCTTAGCTGCATACAATTACTTGTATCTAACACAGAAGAACAAAGAGCTGAGTTACCTCCTAGGAGTAGAAGGCTGGTACCAGGTATTGAGTTACTCCAAGTCTTGCCCTGGACCCCTGCTTGTCATTTCAATCGATACGGAGAAGGAGAGCCGTTTTGTTCGTGCTCTCAGAAAACGTGGAACACAAATGAAACCTTTGATAACACTGATCCCAGTGGTGGTGAGCTGTCCTAGCAGTACTTTCAGTAAGTTATTTAAAAGATGACATTTGATTGCTGGAACAATATACCTTCTGTGGCTTCCCATTTGCTGTTATCCTTATGTGAAGGAGTCAGGATTGACTCTGGGATGTAAAACTTCTTTTCCAATGAAATGTTATGGTCCTATTAAATGTGCACCCATCAGTGGTAAGCTTAACATGGTTAGGTAATATTAATATGATAATAGATAGCTTTGAAAAATGTGACAACTCTATTGAGATAAAGTTCACATACCATACACCCATAGATACATTTTTACGTACATTATTCACTTAAGCATAAAACTTACACAAAAATATGCATCAGTTACTAGTGTATGTGGTGATGAATTTTCACAAAGTGAATACCTTGAGTGACCAGGACTCAGAACATTACTATCCCCTTTCCGTCTTTGGCTCCTATCCTCCCCAAGGATAAGCTAATGGAACTCTTAATATCATAGTTCAGTGTTCCTTGTTTTGACCTTTATATTAATGGAGACGCACAGTATGGATTCTTCCATGTCTGACTGATTTTACTCCCCATTGTTTGTGGGATTCATCTGCATTGTTGTGTATGGTTGTGCTTTTTCCATTTTTGTTGTATGGAGTTACATTTATTAATTTGTGTGTAGATGCTGTTTCAGTTGCTCAATATTTGCTGAAAATAGGCTCCTTTTTTTTTTTTTTTTTATCCTGTAAAAGTTTGAGCACTGAATATTGATGAAATTTCCTTCATTGGAAAAGTTCATTCCTCAAAAGCTTTAATGCCTCAATTATGAGCACCCCTTCCTGAAATATAGTCATTGGAAGTAAATAAGAATTAGAACATACCTTCCATATATTCTTAGCTGCATACAATTACTTGTATCTAACACAGAAGAACAAAGAGCTGAGTTACCTCCTAGGAGTAGAAGGCTGGTACCAGGTATTGAGTTACTCCAAGTCTTGCCCTGGACCCCTGCTTGTCATTTCAATCGATACGGAGAAGGAGAGCCGTTTTGTTCGTGCTCTCAGAAAACGTGGAACACAAATGAAACCTTTGATAACACTGATCCCAGTGGTGGTGAGCTGTCCTAGCAGTACTTTCAGTAAGTTATTTAAAAGCATTTTGAACTTAGCATTACTCACCCTGTGACAACATTCTGTAGACTCCTGAGAATAGCTTTACTAGTTGTTGAACTTAGGTCTTGAAAGAGAACAAAAGACCACTCATACAATGCACCGACTAAGACCTTTTCGATGCTTTTCACTGAAATTCTAGTGCTATAGCTTTGAACAGCTGAATGCATTCTTGCTCCTTTGATGTGGTGGGGAGAAGGGCTAGTTACAAATTACACTGACAGGCACGGGAAACCCATCCCAGGTATACTAGCTGTGCTGTTCATTTTAAGACTGCATGTCATTTTGCCTGCCATGCAGAATCCTTCAGAAAAATCTGTAGGGGGTGTGTTTTCCATCTCATTTGAAACAAAACTGATTTCTCTTTCAGGTATAGAAGCCAAGAAAAATGTGGTGGTAACTCCAGCTGACCAAATAGGCCCGCTTCCCAGCACCTTGATAAAAAGTGTGGACTGGCTGCTTGTATTTTCCTTATTCTTTCTAATTAGTTTTGTTATGTACGCTACCATTCGAACTGAAAGTATTCGGTGGCTCATTCCAGGACAGGAGCAGGAACATGCGGAGTAGACTCAAAGGAGAGCTGGAAAGAATTTCAGTCCTTCACTTCAGAGGTGAGCGCTGCAATCTCAGTGCAATCTCCAGTGAATGTTGACTTACAGCTCCAGTCAGATTGAAAGAATCATGTGATTGTTGAACTGTAGGATGTGTGAAAAAAATTATACACTGGTCTTTTAACTAGTACTGCAATAAGCAAATCCAAGACTAGTCTGTGACTTCACCATTCTTGTTTTTAACACTTGAACATTTTAAGAGAGTAATCCATGTTGATATGTGATGTATTCTTAGCTGCATACAATTACTTGTATCTAACACAGAAGAACAAAGAGCTGAGTTACCTCCTAGGAGTAGAAGGCTGGTACCAGGTATTGAGTTACTCCAAGTCTTGCCCTGGACCCCTGCTTGTCATTTCAATCGATACGGAGAAGGAGAGCCGTTTTGTTCGTGCTCTCAGAAAACGTGGAACACAAATGAAACCTTTGATAACACTGATCCCAGTGGTGGTGAGCTGTCCTAGCAGTACTTTCAGTAAGTTATTTAAAAGCATTTTGAACTTAGCATTACTCACCCTGTGACAACATTCTGTAGACTCCTGAGAATAGCTTTACTAGTTGTTGAACTTAGGTCTTGAAAGAGAACAAAAGACCACTCATACAATGCACCGACTAAGACCTTTTCGATGCTTTTCACTGAAATTCTAGTGCTATAGCTTTGAACAGCTGAATGCATTCTTGCTCCTTTGATGTGGTGGGGAGAAGGGCTAGTTACAAATTACACTGACAGGCACGGGAAACCCATCCCAGGTATACTAGCTGTGCTGTTCATTTTAAGACTGCATGTCATTTTGCCTGCCATGCAGAATCCTTCAGAAAAATCTGTAGGGGGTGTGTTTTCCATCTCATTTGAAACAAAACTGATTTCTCTTTCAGGTATAGAAGCCAAGAAAAATGTGGTGGTAACTCCAGCTGACCAAATAGGCCCGCTTCCCAGCACCTTGATAAAAAGTGTGGACTGGCTGCTTGTATTTTCCTTATTCTTTCTAATTAGTTTTGTTATGTACGCTACCATTCGAACTGAAAGTATTCGGTGGCTCATTCCAGGACAGGAGCAGGAACATGCGGAGTAGACTCAAAGGAGAGCTGGAAAGAATTTCAGTCCTTCACTTCAGAGGTGAGCGCTGCAATCTCAGTGCAATCTCCAGTGAATGTTGACTTACAGCTCCAGTCAGATTGAAAGAATCATGTGATTGTTGAACTGTAGGATGTGTGAAAAAAATTATACACTGGTCTTTTAACTAGTACTGCAATAAGCAAATCCAAGACTAGTCTGTGACTTCACCATTCTTGTTTTTAACACTTGAACATTTTAAGAGAGTAATCCATGTTGATATGTGATGTATTCTGGTGGAGCAGTGAAGAGACTGACAAGATGCCTACTTAGGCAGAAACAAGACTTTCAGACTGTAGATTTAGAAAACTCTTTGATTGCTTGAATACATCTAAGAAAGTTGATTTTCTGTTTGTCTTCTCTCTCCCAGAGTCAGTAAGCAGGGAAATGTTCTTCTATGGGAAGAGTAAGTAGGATTGTTAACTGTGACCTTACAAGTAGCAGCCGATGGGGAAATAAAGAGTTGGATATCTTGGTGTTTGTGATCTCTAATTTCACTGAAAGGATCTGAAGTGGTTTAAGACGTTGTTTCTGGGTAAGGCAGATGTTAATAAGCATGTATATATTGACTCTTAAAATGCTCTTGACATTCTGCTAGGGTTAGTGAGAGCTGAAAGAAATACAAAGTACTGTTGTTGCCCACAGGTTAATTATAGTCTAGTTTAGGATACATATAGAAGAGAGACAATTTACAATTTACATAAACTTTTCAAAAAGCTGTTTCTAAAACATTCCTTAAATTTAGACGTGACAGCTGACTACATAATGATAAACTGCTTTTATACGGATCATTTCCAGAGCTTTAGATAGGTTCCATCAGGCATCCTAAAGTCCATGAAACTAGAACTATACATGAATCTCTCTCTCATAGTGTAACACGTGATGGGGCTTTACAATGGATGTGTGAGTCTGTGGACAGCTGGGGCCGGGGCAGTCTCTGGCAGGAGGGGACCAGAGCTAAGAAAAGTATCATTTTTATTTCCATGTTAAAAATGAGCCTAGGGCTTCCCTGGTGGTCCAGTGGGTAAGGACACCACCTTGCAGTGCAAGGGACACCGGTTCAATCCCTGGCCTGGGAAGATCCCACGTGCTGCGGAGCAGCTGGACTGATGTGTCCAATTACCGAGCAGGAGCTCTGGAGCGCATGCGCCCAGAGCCGGT
This sequence comes from Tragulus kanchil, assembly GCA_022376925.1. Lineage (NCBI taxonomy): Eukaryota > Metazoa > Chordata > Mammalia > Artiodactyla > Tragulidae > Tragulus > Tragulus kanchil. Next base: position 44,200,951 of record JAIOJX010000029.1, on the reverse strand, counting down.
GCTCTGCAACAACAGAGGCCACTGCGATGGGAGGCCCACATGGGCCGAAGACCAAAGATGGATGAAAATAGATAATTGAAAGACCAATAGAAGTGCCCTCCCCCACCCCCACCTCCCAAAAAAAAAGTGGAAAAAAAAATGAGCCTAGGGCTTCCCCTGGTGGTCCAGTGGGTAAGGACACTGCCTTGCAGTGCAAGGGGCGCTGGTTCGATCCCCGGCCTGGGAAGATCCCACGTGCTGCGGAGCGGCTGGACCGATGTGTCCAATTACCGAGCCGGAGCTCTGGAGCGCATGCGCCCAGAGCCGGCGCTCTGCAACAACAGACGCCACCGCAATGGGAGGCCCACAGGAGCCAAAGAACAAAGACGGATGAAAATAGAGAAATGAAAGACCAATAGAAGTGGCCCGTCCACTCCCCTCCCTCCCCAACCCGACCCCCACCCCAAAATAAATAAATAAATAAATCTTTTAAAAAAAAGAGAAAGAGCCTAAACAGGCATACTGAGATTAAATAATTTATCTAGGTTACATACATAGTACCCTGATGAATCTAGGATTTGAACCTTCATGTATGTACCTGTACTTATAAGGGAAAACACCTCTAGTTATTCTGGCTCTTATAAAAATGTTTGAGTATTACTGTGGGTGCCAGGTATTGCTTTAAGTGCTTGATGTACACTTTCATTTATCCTGTGTAATAGCCCTCTGAAATTGACGCCACTGTCAGATGAGTAAGTGAGGCCATAAATAACTTGCTCTTGGTTATACAGCTTCCAGTGGTGGAACCCAGCTTCAAACCTAAGCAGTCTGACTCCAGAGCCTCTATGTGGGTTGGAACCCTGTGCTGCCTCTATGCTATGGTCTGGGCAACCATCATAATTTCTCTTACATTTCCCATTAGACACAGCATCTTTTTCTCCTGTTTTTTTGGTTAACAAGTGATAAATATGTCACTGTTGGTAATAGTTTTCCCAATGATGGCTACAGAATAGGCCTTTGAATAAATTCAGCATTATTTATCTAACCTGTCCTCTTTTGCTGGATTTATCGTTGGGTGTGTGTTTGTGTGTGTGTGTGTGTGTGTGTGTGTGTGTGTGTATTCCCTTGGGGGCAGATTGTGTGTGTGTGTGTGTGTCTGTGTGTGTGTGTGTGTGTGTGTGTGTGTGTGTGTGTCTGTACTCCCTTGGGGGCAGATTCCCAGAGCAGGAGTTACCCTATCAAAGAAACAGATTTTCCTATTGTTTCATATGGAGTGGGGCCCATTACTAGTCTGGATGGTGATTTAAGGCTCCCAGGATGACCAGCAGATCCATGACTTTGCCTCTGACATTTAGCTGAGGCAAGCTACAGAGGTTCCCCTGGAGGGAAATGAGGAACAGGGTTGTTCCCTGGAAGGGCGGTTCAAGTGCAGAGGGTCAGCTGGGAAGCACTGGTATTGAGGGGAAGAGAAGTAGAGGGGGAAGGAAGTGGTCCAAGACCAGCCAAACGTGTCTGTTGAGAACACCGTATCCCAGGAGCCCGTGCCAGGACGGGACTGCGGCCACGTGGAGGATGGCAAGAATCATCACAGCACCAGCCACCAGGGATAAAAGTTCAAACACTCTGTCCCTGACTTCTTGGTATTAGAGCTGCCTAGGAAAACAACACAGTCAAGCCCTGGATGGTACAGCATTTTTATTCTCACGGAGAGGAGCCAGCAAGGTTAGCCCCATGTGCATAGGTTCCCCATGGCGCAAGGGTGTCCCTCACCCCCATCCTGTGGCCAGAGAGCACCCCTCGAGTGCCACAGCAGAACTCTTTCCACCAAATGGGGGTGTGCACCCCAGGATCATTGGCATTCATGCTTAAGCAGAACAAAGGAGCATACACTCAGTCTGAAATGAAGGACACTCTCACAGGCTGATCAGCCTGGCACAGGCTGTGTGGGCTCTTTTTGGTAAGGAAGTGTTCCAGGCCCAAGGCCAAGCAGGACATGAAAGACTGAGCAGGAGACCCCTTTTCTCAACCGTGTCCGTTACAGAGGACGTGCCCAGTAAACCTTTGCTAAGGGACTGAAGTCCCAGGAAGAGGGCAGCAGGCAAGGGCAGGGTGTTCACAGTGCCTGCTGCTGGACATCACTTTCCCTGGACCCTGCTGCTGCTTTCATGACGGGAGCTGACGTGCCACAGGCTCGCACAGCAGCGTTCGAGAAGGAAGTGATGAAGGCAAGCTACTGAAAAGGACAAGGGGTCTCCAACTTGTTACCTCACAACTTACAGTTCATTTTTCAGCTCTCACTTTAGTGAGCGCGTTTGCAGATTTTTCATGATCCCAAACAGCCAAAGTAAATACTGGAAATAGAATCTCAAGTTCCAGCTCTTATCTCTGTCCATGTAAGGCATCAGGCAAAGGAAACCAAAATGTCTCAGATACATGCCTTGAGACCAGTGGCATTTGATCAAGGTCTTCAGCAAGATTTCTCGGCTGACTTTTCATCAGGTGAGCAAAAGTGAAGACAATAGGCTGGACCATATGTCTGAATTTTAGACTATTTTAGGTAAAAAGGCTTTATTTTTTTCCAAGTCTACAAGGAAAATAATGCTAGCTACTGCTAAACTGAACTTAAAATGGACTCTTACATAAGTTTTAAAAATACATTTCCAAGTGTATTGTTATGTCCTCTGCAAAACTGCTTATATTGTTAATTTGCTTAAACTACTTAGCAAAAAAGATGCAAGTGAATATGCTAAACACCATTAAATTGTACCCTTGCAAAGGGTGAATTTTATGGTATGTGAATTACACCTCAAAAATAAAAAAAGGAATGATAAGGTAATAAAATACTAATACAAATATGTAAGATTACTTTTGTCCACATATATATATATATTATATATATACACATATACAATTTATTTATTTCTGTCCACATGTATCTCTAGGATGCCTACTGTGTACTGCGCATGCGCTACCTTTTAGCAAGCACTATGAGCTAGGTTTTCCAAGTTATTTTATCTAGACAGAGATGAGCCTGGCACAGGCTGTGTGGGCTCTTTTTGGTAAGGAAGTGTTCCAGGCCCAAGGCCAAGCAGGACATGAAAGACTGAGCAGGAGACCCCTTTTCTCAACCGTGTCCGTTACAGAGGACGTGCCCAGTAAACCTTTGCTAAGGGACTGAAGTCCCAGGAAGAGGGCAGCAGGCAAGGGCAGGGTGTTCACAGTGCCTGCTGCTGGACATCACTTTCCCTGGACCCTGCTGCTGCTTTCATGACGGGAGCTGACGTGCCACAGGCTCGCACAGCAGCGTTCGAGAAGGAAGTGATGAAGGCAAGCTACTGAAAAGGACAAGGGGTCTCCAACTTGTTACCTCACAACTTACAGTTCATTTTTCAGCTCTCACTTTAGTGAGCGTTTGCAGATTTTCATGATCCCAAACAGCCAAAGTAAATACTGGAAATAGAATCTCAAGTTCCAGCTCTTATCTCTGTCCATGTAAGGCATCAGGCAAAGGAAACCAAAATGTCTCAGATACATGCCTTGAGACCAGTGGCATTTGATCAAGGTCTTCAGCAAGATTTCTCGGCTGACTTTTCATCAGGTGAGCAAAAGTGAAGACAATAGGCTGGACCATATGTCTGAATTTTAGACTATTTTAGGTAAAAAGGCTTTATTTTTTTCCAAGTCTACAAGGAAAATAATGCTAGCTACTGCTAAACTGAACTTAAAATGGACTCTTACATAAGTTTTAAAAATACATTTCCAAGTGTATTGTTATGTCCTCTGCAAAACTGCTTATATTGTTAATTTGCTTAAACTACTTAGCAAAAAAGATGCAAGTGAATATGCTAAACACCATTAAATTGTACCCTTGCAAAGGGTGAATTTTATGGTATGTGAATTACACCTCAAAAATAAAAAAAGGAATGATAAGGTAATAAAATACTAATACAAATATGTAAGATTACTTTTGTCCACATATATATATATATTATATATATACACATATACAATTTATTTATTTCTGTCCACATGTATCTCTAGGATGCCTACTGTGTACTGCGCATGCGCTACCTTTTAGCAAGCACTATGAGCTAGGTTTTCCAAGTTATTTTATCTAGACAGAGATGAGCTAGGTTGCCCAAGCCGTTGGCAGCTAAGTAACAGGAGAGTAGAGCTGACATTCCTCCCGGTGGCTCCCCGACTTACAAGCCCTGATGTGTGCATCTCTGTGGTTCACAGTCCCACGACCGTGAGCAGAGTGGAGCGATGGCAATCCCCACTCCCCTCGCAGTTCGTCTCTTCCTATGCCCTTCCGCGACATCCTCCAGCCCGCGCGGGCTGTTTGCCCCACCATCCAAAAGGGAGCCCGACGAGGTCTCTTGTAGGCAAGGCTCCGACAGCCCGAGTCCGGGACACCGAAAAGCGAACCGCAGGTCCGTGCTCAGACCTCCAAGGCCAGCAGAGGCGGGGCTGCCGGCGCCCGAGCCCGTGAGGGGCCTGCGGGGCCCAGCAGAGTTGCAGGCCATCGAAGCTTCTAGGGACCGCCCGGGGCTGCTGCGCGTCTGGGCCTGCGCGGCGGGGCAGGGCCGTGCGGGCCGCCCTAGGTTGCGCTGCGAGCTTCCCGCACTGTCCGGGCTCCCGGGCGGCGGCGGCGGGCAGGCAGCGCGCCGGGCAGCCCTTGGCGGGAGGTGATGGCGGCGGCGCTAGGGGCGCGGAGGGCGACGCGGCTCTGGTTCGCGGCGCTGAGAGGCAGGGGCCAGAGCCTCGCGGCTATGGTGAGTGCCAGGGGCCCGCGGGTGCGGAAGGAGGCGAGGCCCCGCCTTGGCGGCCGAGGGGTGGAGGGACCGCGGCAGGCCCCGAAGTGGGCCTGGCCTTCGGGTTCGCGCCTTGTTTAGCCACGTTTGGGCACCTGGCACCTGCCGACGCGCTGGTCTGAGACTGGCGTGGCCGCAGCATCTTCCAGTTTTCCCTTGGCTTAGAATTCTGTCGTAGTCTACGAAATTCCCAACCGGAAAACACATCAGGACGACTTGTTTTTTTGTAAAGTGAGAAGTAGCTGTGAAAACATTTCACGGTTAGGAACCCTTAGTGTGACTAAAGCTGCTGTTGGGCCCTATAGATTGTGCGCTCGGTCTCGCTTGCTGTAAACCGGGCATGTTGAATTAACTCTTTTGTCTTGGTGTTGATTTTTTTGAGGAATTACTAATAAAAAAATTTTTTTTTGGTTGCACATGGAGTCTTTCTTTTTCCGAGAGGCGTCCAGTCCAGGGCGTGAGGGGGTGGGTGGGGGAGTTGAAGAAAAGTTTTAGCATGCAGCACCACCTAGTGGGAAAATATTGCATTAACATTTTATTTTCTTAAATTGCCTGTTAGAGCTCATTGGGCAGTTTGAAATTTTTTTTTTTTCACAAAAAAACATTTTTTGGCCACTTCTATTGATCTTTAATTTATTTATCTTTGTTCTTTGGTCTGTGTGGGCCTCCCATCTCAGTGGCCACTCTCGTCGCAGAGCAACGGCTCATGGGCTCCAGAGCTCCGGCTAGGTAGTTGGACACATCCGTCCAGCCGTTCCGCGGCACCAGGGGTCTTTCCAGGCCAGGGATCGAACCGGCGTCCCTTGAACTGCAAGGCGATGTCCTTACCCACTGGACCACCAGGGAAGTCCTGAAATTTTTTTTTAATAGAAAAACGTAAAGTAACTCAATGATGGAGAGGATAAGCATTCTTCTTCGTGACTATTAAGGTGAGAACTCGAATGCTTTCGGTCATCTAGACGTGTCCTAAGGCATTTTTCTAGGTAGAACGCTGGTGATCAAGTACAGTTGTGGGGTTTGGGGAGGAGTGAATAAAGAGCGATGATTGGAGTGGTTACCTTGTGTCGGGCTCTGTGCTGGTTGCATCCACACTTAAGATCTCTTTAAGCCTTTCAAAAATCCTGGCAGGTGTATGTTGTAACATCCACAAAACCCCCTTTAAGCCTTTTGGCAGGCCCCGAAGTGGGCCTGGCCTTCGGGTTCGCGCCTTGTTTAGCCACGTTTGGGCACCTGGCACCTGCCGACGCGCTGGTCTGAGACTGGCGTGGCCGCAGCATCTTCCAGTTTTCCCTTGGCTTAGAATTCTGTCGTAGTCTACGAAATTCCCAACCGGAAAACACATCAGGACGACTTGTTTTTTTGTAAAGTGAGAAGTAGCTGTGAAAACATTTCACGGTTAGGAACCCTTAGTGTGACTAAAGCTGCTGTTGGGCCCTATAGATTGTGCGCTCGGTCTCGCTTGCTGTAAACCGGGCATGTTGAATTAACTCTTTTGTCTTGGTGTTGATTTTTTTGAGGAATTACTAATAAAAAAATTTTTTTTTGGTTGCACATGGAGTCTTTCTTTTTCCGAGAGGCGTCCAGTCCAGGGCGTGAGGGGGTGGGTGGGGGAGTTGAAGAAAAGTTTTAGCATGCAGCACCACCTAGTGGGAAAATATTGCATTAACATTTTATTTTCTTAAATTGCCTGTTAGAGCTCATTGGGCAGTTTGAAATTTTTTTTTTTTCAAAAAAACATTTTTTGGCCACTTCTATTGATCTTTAATTTATTTATCTTTGTTCTTTGGTCTGTGTGGGCCTCCCATCTCAGTGGCCACTCTCGTCGCAGAGCAACGGCTCATGGGCTCCAGAGCTCCGGCTAGGTAGTTGGACACATCCGTCCAGCCGTTCCGCGGCACCAGGGGTCTTTCCAGGCCAGGGATCGAACCGGCGTCCCTTGAACTGCAAGGCGATGTCCTTACCCACTGGACCACCAGGGAAGTCCTGAAATTTTTTTTTAATAGAAAAACGTAAAGTAACTCAATGATGGAGAGGATAAGCATTCTTCTTCGTGACTATTAAGGTGAGAACTCGAATGCTTTCGGTCATCTAGACGTGTCCTAAGGCATTTTTCTAGGTAGAACGCTGGTGATCAAGTACAGTTGTGGGGTTTGGGGAGGAGTGAATAAAGAGACGCGATGATTGGAGTGGTTACCTTGTGTCGGGCTCTGTGCTGGGTGCATCCACACTTAAGATCTCTTTAAGCCTTTCAAAAATCCTGGCAGGTGTATGTTGTAACATCCACACTCTAAAACACTGCTATTTAGAGAGGCTCACTGAGTTAGTCATCGTCCACAGCTGAAAGTAACAAGGCTAGGCTTCCAATCAAGATTGCTCTCCACAACGTGTGCTTTCGCCGTCTCATCCTTACAGTTCCCACAGAAAAAAATATTAAGTCCACCACAAAAGGCTTCAGCGGAGTGTGTGGCCTTAAGGGGACTGTTTATGTTACGTGAGTGAAGTGACTCCATTTCACAGGTCTGTATGTGGTTCCGGCTACTAGGCAGACATCTGCAGCGAGCACGGAGTGGGTATCGTTGGCCTCACTGTGGATGTCGGGGCGGAAAGGGCAGGGTAACAGCTCAGAATGTGCTCCAGAGACCTCCAGGCGACTGCTGCCGGGTTCCCGCCGCATGGTTAATAGTTTTCTTTGCAGCTACTCAGTAGTAATTCTGTTTCTTTAGCAAAATAGTGTCCTTTGAATTAAATATTTAAATTTTTAAGAAGAATTTAAGATAATTTCCTAGTGAAATTTTTCACAGCTGTCATTGTAAAACTAATGAATACTTTGATTCTTAATAGTACATGGTTTTTGACAACAAGCCTTTAAATGTTTTTATTTAATTATGAGGCATTCTCACTTTCTCTTTTGTTAGTTGTAGGAAAAGGTAGCTGACTCAAAAAACAAGGAATAGGTAGTTGGACACATCCGTCCAGCCGTTCCGCGGCACCAGGGGTCTTTCCAGGCCAGGGATCGAACCGGCGTCCCTTGAACTGCAAGGCGATGTCCTTACCCACTGGACCACCAGGGAAGTCCTGAAATTTTTTTTTTAATAGAAAACGGAAAAGAAACCCAATGATGGAGAGGATAAGCATTCTTCTTCGTGACTATTAAGGTGAGAACTCGAATGCTTTCGGTCATCTAGACGTGTCCTAAGGCATTTTTCTAGGTAGAACGCTGGTGATCAAGTACAGTTGTGGGGTTTGGGGAGGAGTGAATAAAGAGACGCGATGATTGGAGTGGTTACCTTGTGTCGGGCTCTGTGCTGGGTGCATCCACACTTAAGATCTCTTTAAGCCTTTCAAAAATCCTGGCAGGTGTATGTTGTAACATCCACACTCTAAAACACTGCTATTTAGAGAGGCTCACTGAGTTAGTCATCGTCCACAGCTGAAAGTAACAAGGCTAGGCTTCCAATCAAGATTGCTCTCCACAACGTGTGCTTTCGCCGTCTCATCCTTACAGTTCCCACAGAAAAAAATATTAAGTCCACCACAAAAGGCTTCAGCGGAGTGTGTGGCCTTAAGGGGACTGTTTATGTTACGTGAGTGAAGTGACTCCATTTCACAGGTCTGTATGTGGTTCCGGCTACTAGGCAGACATCTGCAGCGAGCACGGAGTGGGTATCGTTGGCCTCACTGTGGATGTCGGGGCGGAAAGGGCAGGGTAACAGCTCAGAATGTGCTCCAGAGACCTCCAGGCGACTGCTGCCGGGTTCCCGCCGCATGGTTAATAGTTTTCTTTGCAGCTACTCAGTAGTAATTCTGTTTCTTTAGCAAAATAGTGTCCTTTGAATTAAATATTTAAATTTTTAAGAAGAATTTAAGATAATTTCCTAGTGAAATTTTTCACAGCTGTCATTGTAAAACTAATGAATACTTTGATTCTTAATAGTACATGGTTTTTGACAACAAGCCTTTAAATGTTTTTATTTAATTATGAGGCATTCTCACTTTCTCTTTTGTTAGTTGTAGGAAAAGGTAGCTGACTCAGCAAGGAAGAGAAACAAGAAAATTGCCCCATTAACAACCTTTTTTCCTCTTTGCAACTTAAGTCGCCTTAAGTTTACTTTACCTTCTTAGTTACACTGATAAAGGGTTTTTAGGATTTCTAAGTGGGAATGAGTTCAAGTTTCATGGCAAGAGGATCCAACTCAGCCTCCGGTTGCCCTTTGGTAAGGAGCCATCACGTTAGTCCATTCTTTCTAGTTCCTTCTTCAGCTGAACCAACGGTAGCCCAGCATACCCGTGAGACAGGAGGTACTGCTGGGCAGTTACAGCTGAATGAGAACATGGCTCTTCTGACTTCGAGGGTGTTCTTTCCTTCTGTCCCACACGCTGCATAGAGTTCTTTCAGTTAAAGAGCAAGCACCTGGCAAGTGTGGGCCTGTTAACTAACAGGGCTCTGGACGTGGAGAAGCAGGGTGAGCGTTGTGCACAGGCGCTTCCACCTGGGCCGTGCGGTGCGGCCCGGAGGGTCTGTGAACACCTCGGTTACCGGACAAAATCCCTGTAAATGTGCATTTGGTTTTCCTCTCGGAGGACTGGGCTTCACTAGAATTGAAAGGGGATGGTGACCCCAGATGGTGGGGACCCGTGTGAGGAAGCACTGACGGGCCACTGAGGTGCCACGGGGCCGTCCGAAGAGAGTAGACCAGGAGTTGAGGACCCCAAGTCTAATCCTGCTCTGCTGGTGGACCTGCAGCGTTCCTTGGGTGAGCGTTTGCCTCAGTTTCCCAAGTCTCCGAATACTGGCCGTTGGTTATGATCTTTGGTAGGAGGTCCAAAGGGTCGATCTCACTGCATCTGTAATAAATGAGGGCGGCTGAACTGTGACGTCTGAGGCGTGTGTAAGGGGTGAGGAGCCCGCATACCGTGGAGGCAGCTTATTTCATGCAGAGCTAGTCTTGTTTTTTTTTTTTTTTTTTGAGAACTTTGCATTTTGAGAACAAAGGAATCACAGACAGTTAGAAATTAGTGCCCTTAAGAATTTTTTTCTGTGTCTCTACATAAAGAGATGTAAATTTTTTTGAATTAAAACAGACCTGGGCCTCACTTTCTTTTGTTAGTTGTAGGAAAAGGTAGCTGACTCAGCAAGGAAGAGAAACAAGAAAATTGCCCCATTAACAACCTTTTTTCCTCTTTGCAACTTAAGTCGCCTTAAGTTTACTTTACCTTCTTAGTTACACTGATAAAGGGTTTTTAGGATTTCTAAGTGGGAATGAGTTCAAGTTTCATGGCAAGAGGATCCAACTCAGCCTCCGGTTGCCCTTTGGTAAGGAGCCATCACGTTAGTCCATTCTTTCTAGTTCCTTCTTCAGCTGAACCAACGGTAGCCCAGCATACCCGTGAGACAGGAGGTACTGCTGGGCAGTTACAGCTGAATGAGAACATGGCTCTTCTGACTTCGAGGGTGTTCTTTCCTTCTGTCCCACACGCTGCATAGAGTTCTTTCAGTTAAAGAGCAAGCACCTGGCAAGTGTGGGCCTGTTAACTAACAGGGCTCTGGACGTGGAGAAGCAGGGTGAGCGTTGTGCACAGGCGCTTCCACCTGGGCCGTGCGGTGCGGCCCGGAGGGTCTGTGAACACCTCGAAGTTACCGGACAAAATCCCCTGTAAATGTGCATTTGGTTTTCCTCTCGGAGGACTGGGCTTCACTAGAATTGAAAGGGGATGGTGACCCCAGATGGTGGGGACCCGTGTGAGGAAGCACTGACGGGCCACTGAGGTGCCACGGGGCCGTCCGAAGAGAGTAGACCAGGAGTTGAGGACCCCAAGTCTAATCCTGCTCTGCTGGTGGACCTGCAGCGTTCCTTGGGTGAGCGTTTGCCTCAGTTTCCCAAGTCTCCGAATACTGGCCGTTGGTTATGATCTTTGGTAGGAGGTCCAAAGGGTCGATCTCACTGCATCTGTAATAAATGAGGGCGGCTGAACTGTGACGTCTGAGGCGTGTGTAAGGGGTGAGGAGCCCGCATACCGTGGAGGCAGCTTATTTCATGCAGAGCTAGTCTTGTTTTTTTTTTTTTTTTTTGAGAACTTTGCATTTTGAGAACAAAGGAATCACAGACAGTTAGAAATTAGTGCCCTTAAGAATTTTTTTCTGTGTCTCTACATAAAGAGATGTAAATTTTTTTGAATTAAACCAGACCTTTACATTTCAGGTATTCAGTGTGTTCTCTTCTTAGTCAGCAGATGCTCACGTGTTGACTGAAGAGGAGAGGAGCCAGGTGATACTCGACCTTAAAGCTGCAGGATGGTTGGAATTAACTGAGAGAGATGCCATCTACAAAGAGTTCTCTTTCAAAAATTTTAATCAGGTAAAGAGTACATAGTCTTGCTTGTGCCATGGTCCTTTTTCTTTTTTCTTTTTTTTTTCTTTTGTCAACTTAGGCTGTGTCTCTTTCTAGTAGGACTGGTTGTCTGGTGCTGCGTGGATCTTGGATGTAAAGCCTTTCTTCCTGAAGAATTCAGTGGTAGTCACTCCTTCCTTGTTAACAGTTGCTGCCACCTTGCTGGGTGACCCTCAGCTCTAGGAGAAGTGGGGAAGCTGTGTCATTTGGAAAATCAGATGAGTGTGAGCTTTTCATAGTTATCACAAGGAGACATAAGGAACAGCAGTTGAGAAACATACACCTGTTGACTGATTGCCCCAGTTCGTCTTGGATGCTTGTCAGGTTTTCTTTCTCCCAGTGGTTGCATTTCTTCCTCTGAATCATGCCCCAAGCTGTACCCTCTTCTCTGATTGGCTCGCTTTCTCCCAGCCCAAGAGCCAGCCCTTGGAGCTTTTCTTAAACGCCAGCCTCCACCTTGCAGATTGAGCCTTCACAGGGGAGCTGTTTGATTTAGGGCCCCACCCTGCTCAGAGAGTCATCTCCCATGACTTACCCTTCAGTGCTTACTCCACTGTGCTTCTGTGAGGTTCGTACTCAAGACTGTTCCGTGTTTGTTCAGTTAGTTTGGTAATCCTCTGGACAGATTTATTGTTTTTATTTATATTAGGTGTCAGCATCGAGAAGGCAGAGACCCTGTTTGCTTCAATAACTGTCTATTGTACCTAACACACTTCTGGGTACAAACAAGCACTTGATAAATGCAGACATTGACTACAGTGTTTGCTCGTTTCTGGAAGGTTGTGTGAGGACCAGATTTCCACCAAAGAAGCCTTCGACATGTTTTCCTAGTAAATGCCATTGGCTCCACTGCGCTGCATGCCCTATTCTGCTCTCCATCCATCTGGCTGCCAGCCCTCTGCTGTGTCTCCAGCTCCTGAGGAAGCCTGGACCGAGCCGGCTCCTTGTCCCTGCTGCTCACGTGCTCCACGGCTCTTGTCAGGGGCTTAGCACTCTGTGCCTGGTGGCAGGGCATCCCATTGGTACAGTAAGCTCGCGCATAAGCTCTAGGTAGCATTTTCCAAGCTTATTAAAATTCTTACATGTGTACAGCCTGACTTCTTTAAGCCTGGGCTAATTTATTGGCCTTGAACATGTGGCTTAAAGGACTTGAGTAGCACTGCCTCAGGCTCTGCCTGTGAGTCAGTCGTCCAACCCGGATCTAACCTTGTGCTCAGGGTACTTCCGGAAGCTGTGCAGGGCATCCTTGATTAACAGTCAAGTTATTCACCAGGACGTTTCATGAACTTGAGTTTTTTACCCTGCCCTCACTCATCTTTTAGGAGAAAGCAGAGGACAGGAAAATCAGCTGGTATCAGGGCATGTACTCAGAGAACCAGCCCTGAGAGTGTGTCCCGAGGTCAGTTTTCCTGCCAGGCTCCTGTGACTTGAGCGTGTGATGGCCTTAATGGGGAGGGGACATCTGAAGCCTGAGCAGCTCGGGGCAGCGGAGCCCGTGAGGACCTGCAGGAAGAGCACTGCGGGTGGAGAGGCAGCAGGTACCAGACTCCTGGAGCGGGCGTGATCTCGGCGTGACGGTGCAGGAGCCGGGTCCAGCATTCTGGAGGGGACAGGGAGGAGAAGAGGCTGAAGGGAGAGCGGGGGCCCAGCCCAGGACCCTTGTCACCATGGCGAGGAGTTTGGGTTTTATCCTGGGAGAGAAAGCTCTTGGAGAATTTCAGGCGGGGAAATGACGTGGTTGGTTTATACGCTAAAGAGCTCACCCTTGCTGTTCTGCTGGGAGCTGACCGTGGAAGGGCAAGAGGCAGGATGTGGAATAGGCCAGGCGAGAGATGGTGGGGGACGGTGGCGGCAGCAGTGGAATGTAGGATGTCTCATTTATTCTGAAGGGAGAACCATCAGAACTTGCTGTCAGATTGGATGTGGGGTAGGAGAAGGTTAAAGACGATCCCAAGGTTCTGGCTCAAGCTGTCGGGTAGAGGGCGGTGTCATCTGCTTGACTGAGGAAAGTGGGGCAGAGAGCAGGACAGGGAGTAAGGAATCCTGTGGTGGACATGTCAGGTTTGAGATGTTAGTCACCCAAGTGGCGATAGCAATCAGCAGTTCGAGATAGGAGGTCAGAGTTCAGGAGAAAGGATAATTGTAAGAGCACCGTATTATGTTATTTTTCGTATCTTTGCTATTGTGGTTTATTACTGGATAGTTTCTTTTGCTATATAATAGAACCTTGTTTATCCACTCTGTATAAATAGTTTGTATCTACTTATTTTAGACTCCTAGTCCATCCCTCCCCCTCCTTCTCAGCAAGCCTGTTCTTTATGGCTGTGAGTCTGTTTCTGTTTTGTGGTTAGATTTCTGTTTTGTTACGATGTCAGGGCATCCTTGATTAACAGTCAAGTTATTCACCAGGACGTTTCATGAACTTGAGTTTTTTACCCTGCCCTCACTCATCTTTTAGGAGAAAGCAGAGGACAGGAAAATCAGCTGGTATCAGGGCATGTACTCAGAGAACCAGCCCTGAGAGTGTGTCCCGAGGTCAGTTTTCCTGCCAGGCTCCTGTGACTTGAGCGTGTGATGGCCTTAATGGGGAGGGGACATCTGAAGCCTGAGCAGCTCGGGGCAGCGGAGCCCGTGAGGACCTGCAGGAAGAGCACTGCGGGTGGAGAGGCAGCAGGTACCAGACTCCTGGAGCGGGCGTGATCTCGGCGTGACGGTGCAGGAGCCGGGTCCAGCATTCTGGAGGGGACAGGGAGGAGAAGAGGCTGAAGGGAGAGCGGGGCCGAGCCCAGGACCCTTGTCACCATGGCGAGGAGTTTGGGTTTTATCCTGGGAGAGAAAGCTCTTGGAGAATTTCAGGCGGGGAAATGACGTGGTTGGTTTATACGCTAAAGAGCTCACCCTTGCTGTTCTGCTGGGAGCTGACCGTGGAAGGGCAAGAGGCAGGATGTGGAATAGGCCAGGCGAGAGATGGTGGGGGACGGTGGCGGCAGCAGTGGAATGTAGGATGTCTCATTTATTCTGAAGGGAGAACCATCAGAACTTGCTGTCAGATTGGATGTGGGGTAGGAGAAGGTTAAAGACGATCCCAAGGTTCTGGCTCAAGCTGTCGGGTAGAGGGCGGTGTCATCTGCTTGACTGAGGAAAGTGGGGCAGAGAGCAGGACAGGGAGTAAGGAATCCTGTGGTGGACATGTCAGGTTTGAGATGTTAGTCACCCAAGTGGCGATAGCAATCAGCAGTTCGAGATAGGAGGTCAGAGTTCAGGAGAAAGGATAATTGTAAGAGCACCGTATTATGTTATTTTTCGTATCTTTGCTATTGTGGTTTATTACTGGATAGTTTCTTTTGCTATATAATAGAACCTTGTTTATCCACTCTGTATAAATAGTTTGTATCTACTTATTTTAGACTCCTAGTCCATCCCTCCCCCTCCTTCTCAGCAAGCCTGTTCTTTATGGCTGTGAGTCTGTTTCTGTTTTGTGGTTAGATTTGTGTCATGTTTTAGATTACACATGTAGTGATAGCATATGATATTTGTGTTTCTCTTTCTGATGAATGTCACTTAGTATAATAACAGCTGTGTCTATTCACGTCGTTGCACATGGCATCATTTCATTCTTTTTATGGCTGAGTGGTAGTCCATTATATATATGTACCATGTCTCTGTGTCCATTCCTCTGCTAATGGACATTTAGGTCGCTGTCGTGTCTTGACTCTTGTAAATAGTGCTACCGTGAACACAGAGGTGCATGTGTCTTTTTGAACTATGGTTTCGTTCAGGTATATCTTAGGAGTGGGATTGTAGGATCATATGGCAACTCTATTTTTACTTTTTTTTTTTTTTTTTTTGAGGAACCTCCAAACTGTTTTCCATAGTGGCTGCATCAATTTACATTCCCACCAACACTGAGAAGGGTTCCCTTTCCTCCATACCCTCTCCAGCTTTTGTTATTTGTAGACTTCTTTATGATGACCATTCTGACTGTTGTGAGATGGTACCTCATTTTAGGTTTCATTTGGATTTCTCTAGTAATTAGTGCTTTTGAGCTTCTTTTCATGTGCCTGTTGAACGTCTGTATGTCTTTGGAGAAATGTATATTTAGATTTTAGACCTTTTTTTTTTGAATGGGTTTGTTTTTGTTATTGAGTTCTGTGAACTTTTTTTTTTTTTTAATTTTATTTATTTATCTTTTTTTTGGGGGGGGTGGGGAGGGGGGGATGGGCAGGCCACTTCTCTTGGTCTTTCATTTCTCTGTTTTCATCCATCTTCGTTCTTTGGCTCCTGTGGGCCTCCCATCGCAGTGGCCTCTGTCGTTGCAGAGCACCGGCTCTGGGCGCATGCGCTCCAGAGCTCTGGCTCAGTAATTGGACACATGGGTCCAGCTGCTCCGCGGCACGTGGGATCTTCCCAGGCCAGG
Organism: Tragulus kanchil; assembly: GCA_022376925.1. Lineage (NCBI taxonomy): Eukaryota > Metazoa > Chordata > Mammalia > Artiodactyla > Tragulidae > Tragulus > Tragulus kanchil. The sequence goes on along the minus strand of JAIOJX010000029.1, from coordinate 44,185,352 downwards.
GATCGAACCCTTGCACTGCAAGGCGGTGTCCTTACCCACTGGACCACCATGGGAAGCCCGAGTTCTGTGAACTTTTAAGAAGGGCTGAATTTTTGCCAAATGAGTACCATGGAGGGACAGGGGCCAAGGAAAGTAAGGACGTGTGCAGATAAGGGGTCAGAACACTGGACCTCGGGGTCTAAGCTGGTGAGAAGGGAAGTGCAGCTGTGATGTAGGAGACACAGAGTGACGTGCTTGGAGTGTCAGCTCTGGCAGCCTTTCTGCAGGGCAGTTGGCGATGTCTGTCAACTTGGAAAATACCCTTACCCATTGTCCGAAGCTGCACATTTATTTTCTAGGTGCAGTCCCCCGTGTACGCTGAATGGCTTTGAGAAGAGGCCCACGCTAGCCCTTTGGGCCTGTACGTTTTCTTGTGAGCAGGCATACTTTTCCACAGGCTTGTGTGCACCTTGCTAAGCCCATGTCTTCTCACTGCGGCCCTGCCCTCAGCTGAGGTATGAGAGGTCCGCAGTGCTGTGTGTGCCAGCACCCCTCTGGGCCTCAGCTGTATACACTGGGGGGGATCGTGGGCAGAGCTGAGGACCCCCATATCCCTTAAGAGACTTCACTCCACATTGGGTATTAGCTTTTTTTTTTTTTTTTGGTCTTTGCTGAATATATAGATAAAAAATGTTCTGTTCTGTTTGCTAAGTAGGTTGTAAACATTTTTCACTTCTTTACGTAGTCTTGTCATTTTACTTATAGTAAATCTTTCAGAAGTGACATTATATTTGTTGGGTGTTACAGTTTTTAAATGATTTGCTTATGTAGTATATGTAAAACAGTATCATAAGTTTGCTTTAGAATTCATTTCATTTATTGCTGTAGAAATTGAACCGTACACTTTAGAAAGGTTTTCATTGACCTTGGATGAAAAAAAAAAAACCTACCTCTCAAAGCTTTGGGTTATACTAGGTTTTACTATAAGAAATAGCTAACTAAATACATTTGGATTTTTTTCCTCTCAGACATTTTATTCCAGGGTATGGTTAGTTCCAAATAGTCCATGTGCATTTGATAGCTCGGATCAGTGCAGAAACTTAGCGATTATAGGTGCATAAATTCCCGAGGGATCCTAAGGTGCAGGTGGGGAAAGTGGCCATGGGTTTTGGTTGCTGTCAGCCCACTGTCTTTCCTCAGTGTGGTGCGAAGGCAGTGGTGAGCTCCCAGCGTGTTCTGAGCATGGCAGTGCCAGGGCTGAGGCAGGAAGTTTTGACACTCCAAGTGCTTCAACTCAGGGTGGGGTTGGCATTTGTAAAGGAGTTTTGCTTTTCTCTCTTCATGTAGACACAAGGAGGGAGGGGTCTCCGAGTGACATGTAAACGGATTCTGAGGTGTTTGGCAACGGCAGGGCAGCTGTGTTGAAAGAACAAGACGTCAGTTAGAAATGTGGGTGTGAGCCGTCCGCGAAGATACATTTTGTTAGGCACTGTCGTGTGGGGACAAGTGTGAAGCTTACAGAATCAAGAAATTTTATGTCTTGGAAGCAGGTGCAGAAGGTGAGGCTTTGGAACCCAGGCAACAGCTGCTCAGGACGCCAGCAGGTGGAGTGCTCCCGGGCGGGCGCCCGGTGGCCCAGGCAGCGTCACCTCCCCCGACCCTGACCCCGGCTGGCCGGGAAGGCTGTCCTGGCTTCTCTGCTCCTGGATACTGGACCACTCTGGTTCAGCCTGGAAACAAACTGGTGTCAGGAATAGATACGAGTGAGGGTGGGGCAGCAGACCCAGTTGAGGGAAGGAAGAGTTCTGGGTAGAGGAAGTGCGGAGTTTCCACTTGGTGATGGAGAGCACTTGGTTCAGGAGCTCTGTGAGAAAGAACTGTCCTCTGCATTCCTGGACGAGCTCCTATACCTCCTCGGTGCTTTGTTAGGTGGGCCTGCCTGCAGGGCAGTCGATGGTGTTAGATGGACTCTTTTTTTTTTTTTTACAGAGTTTTGTTGTTTACAGATATGTGTATTCCAGGACTAATCATATGTATATCCCTGGCCCCCTCCCTCCTCGACTGCCCACCCAGTCTCCCCCACCCCATCCCTCCAGGCCCCCTACTATAAGAAATAGATAACTAAATACATTTGGATTTTTTTCCTCTCAGACATTTTATTCCAGGGTATGGTTAGTTCCAAATAGTCCATGTGCATTTGATAGCTCGGATCAGTGCAGAAACTTAGCGATTATAGGTGCATAAATTCCCGAGGGATCCTAAGGTGCAGGTGGGGAAAGTGGCCATGGGTTTTGGTTGCTGTCAGCCCACTGTCTTTCCTCAGTGTGGTGCGAAGGCAGTGGTGAGCTCCCAGCGTGTTCTGAGCATGGCAGTGCCAGGGCTGAGGCAGGAAGTTTTGACACTCCAAGTGCTTCAACTCAGGGTGGGGTTGGCATTTGTAAAGGAGTTTTGCTTTTCTCTCTTCATGTAGACACAAGGAGGGAGGGGTCTCCGAGTGACATGTAAACGGATTCTGAGGTGTTTGGCAACGGCAGGGCAGCTGTGTTGAAAGAACAAGGCGTCAGTTAGAAATGTGGGTGTGAGCCGTCCGCGAAGATACATTTTGTTAGGCACTGTCGTGTGGGGACAAGTGTGAAGCTTACAGAATCAAGAAATTTTATGTCTTGGAAGCAGGTGCAGAAGGTGAGGCTTTGGAACCCAGGCAACAGCTGCTCAGGACGCCAGCAGGTGGAGTGCTCCCGGGCGGGCGCCCGGTGGCCCAGGCAGCGTCACCTCCCCCGACCCTGACCCCGGCTGGCCGGGAAGGCTGTCCTGGCTTCTCTGCTCCTGGATACTGGACCACTCTGGTTCAGCCTGGAAACAAACTGGTGTCAGGAATAGATACGAGTGAGGGTGGGGCAGCAGACCCAGTTGAGGGAAGGAAGAGTTCTGGGTAGAGGAAGTGCGGAGTTTCCACTTGGTGATGGAGAGCACTTGGTTCAGGAGCTCTGTGAGAAAGAACTGTCCTCTGCATTCCTGGACGAGCTCCTATACCTCCTCGGTGCTTTGTTAGGTGGGCCTGCCTGCAGGGCAGTCGATGGTGTTAGATGGACTCTTTTTTTTTTTTTTACAGAGTTTTGTTGTTTACAGATATGTGTATTCCAGGACTAATCATATGTATATCCCTGGCCCCCTCCCTCCTCGACTGCCCACCCAGTCTCCCCCACCCCATCCCTCCAGGCCGTCTCACAGCGCCCCCGCAGGGTCCCCTATTCCCACAGCACAATGACAATAGCTATCTTTTTCGCATATGATAGTATAGGTTTCCATGTTGCTTCCTCTGCACCTCCCACCCCCTGTTCATTCCCCACAATGTCCATAGGTCTGTTCTCTTTGTCTGTTTTTCCCTCGCTTCACTGCATGTGTTACCATTACCTTCTTACTAGATTCCATGTAGATGTGTTAGTATACTGTACTTGTCTTTCTCTTTTTGACTTACTTCACTTTGTATAATAGGTTCTAGATCCATCCACCTCATTAGGACTGATTCTCCTGCATTTCTTTTTACAACTGAGAAGTACTCCATTGTCGATGGACTCTTACGCACTGGCAGATACTCAGCCAGGTTTGACCTACGGAAATGACTCTTGGTACATAGTTCAGTCTGATCACTGGTCCAAGTGGAGTGTCTCTCTCCGGGCAGGGTCTAACCTCTGTTTGTGCTCAGTCTTGTTCGTCGCAGTTTGGCTGATGTAACTGCTGCCATTAAAAGATTTCTGGCACTGGGTGAGGAGGGGCCTTCAGGACGGCCGTGGTGGCAGCGGCGGCGGTCGTGGGTTTCTGTGTGTCCAGCAGCAGTAGCACCATATGGGAGTTTGGGGTTTGTAAAATGGTTTCTGTTCCTGTGCCCGGAGCTGCTGCTGTAAAGCAGTTGAAAGTTACTGTCGCTGACTTACTTTGTAAAGATGTTTTATTGAGGAATTTGATAATAGGCTTATGGTTAACATTTTGAAACACTTAGTGAAGTCAAAGGCTTGTTGATACCAGAAGACAGACAACTGTTAATGAAAATCTTAATGGTCCTCCCAGGACGCGGGTGGAGGTCTCGAGTGCTCTCCTTCTGAACGAATTGGCTCAGGCTTTGTTGTTCATGGCTTTGCACTGCATCTTGGTGCACATCAAAGCTGTGAGTCAGTAATGCAGCCGTGCAGATGTCACGTCTGAGCGCTCTTGGAAGTGGATGTTCAGTGCCTGGTGAGGGCGGAGAAACACTCCCAGGAGGGATGTTCCCGAGGCTTCGGCATCATGGAGGGTAGAAAATGTCATTTTGCGTTTCAAGTTGAGGCGAGAATCTGTGTGTGTAGGAGCCAGGTGAAGTGAAAACGTGTCTGAGTAGCACATCGGTGCTTTCTGGGGTAACGTGTGTCCCCTCTTGGGCTTGGTCAGCCGCCTGGAATCCTGAGGACGTGTCCATAGTTATCACTGGACTAGAGAGCAGAGCCACGCCCATTTTTGTAAATGTTACTGAAAATTTAAGAAGCTAGCAAGAATACCAGCGTGGAGTCTTCATGATGGCTTTCACTGTGAAGTGGAGCCGGGGAAGGACACGCTGATGCTGTCAGGGGTGACCGAGATGCTGGCGTGATGCCCATCAAGGTAGGGAGATGAGAGCCTACAGTGTTATCATTCAGAGTCTTGCTTCCGCTGTTTATGTTGTAGAATAGGTTTAGGCCTGATGTGTATTTGTAAAAACACATGTGATAGATAGACAGGCGAGATGTAAAACAGGTGTAAAAAATGCAGATACGACACCATGCTGCATTGTGAAAGCACTGTGGTCATTACACCCTGCTTTAATAAAAATGGACTTTTAACTGCATCGTTTTTTCTTAGTCATATAGTAAATCTTCTGTTTACACAACTTCGCCTGAGTATTTTTTGTAAAAGTCAAACAGCCAAGAAATATAATTTCCTCAAAAGTCTTTGTCTTGCCCTTTTACAGATGGCGTAAAATCAGGTGTGTAAAAAATAAAAAGCAGTTTGAGCTGACGTGAAAGGTATTTCAGATTTATGCTTTGCAGATGATATTGGTATGATTAATGCATTCATTGCTTTTTTTTATTGCTTTTCACAGATAATGTACATGATGCATGGAGAATGTTGTGGGTTTAAATCTTTGCCAGGTTTAGACTGTGAATATCAACAGATGTTATCATATAAGTACTATAATTATTATAAAATAAAAAATTTGTCATGAAATGCATTGACATAAATTTCATTTATGTAAATTGCTTTCATTAATATAAAACCTTAGTGTAGCCGTTAGGGTTTGTGAAGCACTTTAGACGCGATTAACTTGGTATAATGTGGTCACAAATGGGGTGCCTTAAATTTAACTGACAAGAAAATAGCACTCAAAAGTTAGGAAATTACTGGGGCTCTTGTGTTCAGCCTGCATCGCTGGTACCGCTTAACTAGGTTGAATATGAATTAATAACAATGGACTGCTGGCTCGATAATTACAGAAAATAATTTAAAGGAGACCTTAAATAATCACTTAAAAATATTTTGGTCTTGCTCTTTTCTGTTCTGTTTCTGTTTTTCTTTGGTGTGCCCCTCCATTGCTTCGGTACGGCCATTATCAGTAGGTTTAGGTTTGCACAGCAAGAGTTTTGTCGACAGAGGTTTGGTGCAGTAGAGCCAAGACAGAGAGCCTCGCCTTCAGCTGTTTTGACGTTCAGACCTTGGGTGGCTGATGCAGTGGCTTTATCAGTTAGCCAGCTCCTCCTGAACTGGAGCAGCAAGTACAATGCCTCACTCCCGTTTTGGTGGCTGGGTGGTGATCAGTGAGCCTCTGACCTCTGGAGGCGCGTGGCCCATCAGAGCTCCCCCGGCTCTCAGCCTTCTGTGCTGTGCTCTTTCCTCTGTACCCTTCAAACAAAACAAAGCCATATAGCCTCTCTCCCATCCTGCAGATAATTTATCATTATCATAGTGCCCCTCTGATCCAGGCTGAAATGGGCTGTTCTAACACATTCACTAAAATTAGTCCCTTGAGTTTCACAGAAGGACACAGCCAGACTGAGATCGTTGGCTGGCTGTGGTCACACAGGGTCGTGTCACCGCCTGTAGGTGCCAGACGCGGCTCGGGTTCCCACAGCAGTGTTTTTAGATCCTACCCTGATAGAGAAAGGTGTTCTGGTTTTATTTTTTGATTTCTTCTGTGTTTTCCAAGGACTGCCTGTTGGATTGCTTTTCTGCCTTAAATGGTTTCTCTTCCCTGAGAAAGGGACTGTTCGCCAGTCAGAACAAAGCTGTGCTTGTGTGGGAGCCATCCTGGTGTCACTGTTGAGCACTCAGAGGTTATGGAAGATAATTGAAAGGAAACCTTTACATTTGTTTGCATCATTTAATTGTATTGTTAAAATCAGTTTTATCAAAACAGCGAGGGCTTCCCTGGTGGTCCTGTGGGTGGGGACACCGCCTTGCAGTGCAGGGAGCGCCGGTTCGATCCCTGGCCTGGGAAGATCCCACGTGCCGCGGAGCGGCTGGACCCATGTGTCCAGTTACCGAGCCGGAGCTCTGGGGTGCATGTGCCCAGAGCCGGTGCTCTGCGACAACAGGGGCCACTGCGATGGGAGGCCCACAGGAGCCAAAGAACAAAGACGGATGAAAATAGATAAATGAAAGACCAATAGAAGTGACCCGCCCGTCCCCCTCCCTCCCCACCCCACCCCCCAAAAAATAAATTAAAAAAAAAAAAAACAGCAAACGCTGCTCACGAACCCCTTTGCTCCCATGCTCTCAGCCCATAAGCCAGGATTGTGGCCTTCTACCATGTCATTCACCAGACTTTAAAGGCCTCGTCTTCACCACTGTGCCCCAGGCCATGGACATGTACCATGTGCTCGAAGCATACCCACTCGGGGCAGGGTCCCACGTGGTCTCCCCACTGAGAGCCGGAGGGCCTGGCTCTGGCAGCATCAGAGAGCATAGCAGGGTCCTTGGTCCAGCAGCCACTGAGGGGCTGGCACTGCTCAGGGCCCAAGGTGTGGAAGGAGGAAGATGCAGAAGAAATACCTGATTCCTTTCCTGCCCAGAGGAGTTCCCAAGTTTTGTTGGGGAGGAGGAACAACTGACTTGTGTTAAGATGTTGATCTTTTAAATGACCATGCTAATTAGGCAAATATGAAATACTAAGAAGCCAAAAGAGGTGTAATCCAGGAAGCCCACCTGGAGGGGGTAGTTTTCATAGGTCTGAGAAGTTTTACCAAGAGCAGGAGCAACAGGGGAAGGGGTCAGCAGGTGGCTTAGGTCATGGATAAGGAGCAAGCGGAATGCCTTGCTGTAACATGGGTGGAAGGGAGGGCCCCAAGACTGGTCCAGTGAGCTGGACTGAAGACTGGCATACTCCCCCTCACTCAGTGTTGCCTCAGATTTAAGGTCTCTGAAAGCAAACTTATCTTCCTGTCTTTACTACAAGAAAATTTCCTAAAAGAAACTGGTTTGTATGTGTCCTCAGTACCACCCAAGCACCTCAGTCACCCAGACCTGAACCTGAAGAGTGAGCTTGGTGATCGGTCACCAGGAGCTTGCCGGTTGCTGACTCTGCTTCTGGTCTGGGTGCACCTCCCTCCCCCTGGCTCTCCTGGCAGCGGTGGCTCTTTCCTTCTAGACCCTCTCTGCCTTCATTGGCCTGCATGTGGCTTTGTTGGGACCAGGTTGGTCTCTGCTCAGAAAATCCCAGCTCCTTCCTGGTCCATCTTCTAAGATCATGTCTTCTCAGAGGTCTTCAGAGCCGCCTGCAGCCTCTCACCTCACCTCTTGAGTCTGTTAGAGACTGGAACAGTAAGGTTACTGAAGGGCCACCTAGTCATCCCCTTCGCTGAAGAAGTGGGGAAGCCAAGGCCAGGGGAGTGGAAACACCCGTGGCCACAGTGGAGCTGGAGCTCCCTCCCCGAATGTTTCAGTTCGTCTCCTTCCTGCTGTCTCCAGGCTGGTCTTCCCCCTCCTACGTTGCATCCCACCTACGCCTATCCTGTGCCCATCTGGCCACGTGCTGCACACTTCAAGAAAGGTTCTTTTTGACTCTTGTGCACTCAACACTAATAAACAGTGACCATGCACTTGCTGTAGGCCAGGGACTGCACCAGGGCCTGGGGTGCGGCAGTGAACCAAGCAGATGTGGTCCCCATTTTCACTGCGCTTCGCATAGGAGGGGAGGGAGAAGCATAATCAAAGAAAACAGTGCCTGTGTATTTGCACATTGTGAATGCCCCGAGAGCCATGAAGGAACGCAGTGCTACTAGCCAGCCTAATAGCCATTGTTTAATACACACTCACACTTTGGGCCAGGCATTATATCCTAAGGACTTTACATGTATTTATTTGTTTCATCCTCAGAAAATCCTGTCTTCACAGAGAATATTTGCCTCATCTTACAGATAAGGATGGCAAAGTTTAGATTAAGTGACTTACTCGAGGCCTTACCGTGGAGCTGGGGTTTGATCCAGGCAATCCCCGGGTCAGAAAGGAACACTGTGAAAGAGAAAAATGGGAAAAGCGAATTTGGTTGGAGGAGAGCTGTCAGGGGAAGGCCTCTCTAAGGAATCGTTAAGTTGATGCATTTTCTTTTTCTTTTTCCCCTTTGTATTTTGAGGTATTTTATTTGCAGGTATGTATTGCATCCCTGGGAAAGAAGTGCCAGGATATTCTTCCCTGTGGTTTTGTTTTGCTTCTTGTTGGTTCACGATGCAAACTGAGGTTGTTGGTATAAGAAAGCCAAATGCGCAGCCTGCTGTTGTTTTAGATCCTTGAATGGCACGTCAAATTTGGGACTGATCACTATGCATTTGTTTAACCTGCCCATGAGGTTCACAGCAGTGTTCCCAGGTCTGTGATCATCAGTGATTTTGAATTTGCCAGTGTAGCGATTCTTCCTTATTACTGTTAGAATCTGGGCAATGACTCGGGAGCACAGTCTAGTAAGAACCTGGTGTTTGCATCTCTTGGACGTCATTGATGTTCTTGAGATCATCAGTCAAGACACTCGTGTCCATAGGACAGTGTGGCAGCACAGAAAGGGGAGGGTGCAGTGCCGTGGAGAGCAGGCAGGCTGTGTGGAGACTTAGAGGATGCGGTGGGAGCAGGAGGGGCAGAGGTCTCCTGAGGAGGACAGTAAGGAAGCTGTTGCTGTCACCCAGGTGAGACATCATCACCAGGCGGTGGGGGGCTGGGGAGTGACGGCAGGGAAGCAGAGAGCCTCAGAGGCTGGAGCTGCTTTTAGTGTTTTACATGAGCAGGAACCAGTGATGCCACACATAACCCTTACAGGGAATAAAAATAACAAGAGAAAACCCAAGTGTCTTTGGGCAGGGAAGAGTGGCGATGACTGGTGAGGAGGAAGAGAGGGGATGTTAAGAACGACCTTCACGTTAGGGGCCTGAGGAGCTGAGTGGCCAGAAGGGACATGTGCTGAGCTGGGGAGGTGTGGCAGAGGAACAGGACTGGGGTGCAGGGATCGAGGTTTCTGGTTGGGATATTGTCAAGTGTGTGTTGCTCGGAGCCTTTCCTGAGTCAACTCCAAGAAGGTAGTTTTATGCCTGGGTTGTAGATAACTGGGGAGACATGCGTGTGTGTGGAACCAAGCCAGTGTAACAGATGAGGTCACCCTGGCAGAAGCTGTAGCGTGCGAAGAAGCGAGGGCTCAGAACTCAGTCATTTATGAGTTGGATAGAAGAGGGGCTGGCAGTTCACGGTGGAAAGACTTTATAGTGAAATGGGAAGAAAATCAGGCCAGTGTTGTCCACAGAATCCAAAGGAAGATGGTGTTTTAAAAGGAGAGAGGAATCAGTTCTGCTGACACCCTACGATGAGGACAAGAGACGATCGTGCATGAAGCAGCATGGAGGTCATCAGTGGCCACAGGAGGGCCGGTTTGGGTAGCGTGGGGGTCCAGACCAGCCTGGAGAGGAAGTGGAGCTGCTGTGCCTCACATAGATCCCTGTAGCCACAGACATGAATCTCTTGTTTGTTCTTTCTGTTTGTAATTCAGCCCTTGCATTATCTTATTTGTTGGTGGTTTTGTTTCAGCCTCGTGTGATGTGAAGCCTGTGAACATCAGCACTAGGAGGGATGAGGCACACGAGGCCTGAGGGTGGAGCTGAGAGAGAACCAGTGGCAGAGGTGGGATGTCAGTGCAGCTTAGGTTGTGCAGCAGAGGACTGTGACCGCTCCGCTTCGCCTCTGTGGGTCTGACGTGTGAAGACCTTGAGGGGCCCAAAACTTGGGCTGTGCTCGGGCGCCTCTCACAGTGCCTCCCAGGGTCCTCGAGGGATTCTGAGTACACAGAGCCCCTTGATTGGGCTCACGTGGGTGACCCTAGTCAGTGCCCTCGGCCCCAGGGGACGTAGTATTTTCAGCGTTTTGTCTCCTGCAGGTTATCACCTAAAACTCTCACCAGGGACTTTTCGTTCCTTACTCCTGGACACATGTTTCCAGTCCCCAGTCAGGGGCCTGAGGAGCTGAGTGGCCAGAAGGGACATGTGCTGAGCTGGGGAGGTGTGGCAGAGGAACAGGACTGGGGTGCAGGGATCGAGGTTTCTGGTTGGGATATTGTCAAGTGTGTGTTGCTCGGAGCCTTTCCTGAGTCAACTCCAAGAAGGTAGTTTTATGCCTGGGTTGTAGATAACTGGGGAGACATGCGTGTGTGTGGAACCAAGCCAGTGTAACAGATGAGGTCACCCTGGCAGAAGCTGTAGCGTGCGAAGAAGCGAGGGCTCAGAACTCAGTCATTTATGAGTTGGATAGAAGAGGGGCTGGCAGTTCACGGTGGAAAGACTTTATAGTGAAATGGGAAGAAAATCAGGCCAGTGTTGTCCACAGAATCCAAAGGAAGATGGTGTTTTAAAAGGAGAGAGGAATCAGTTCTGCTGACACCCTACGATGAGGACAAGAGACGATCGTGCATGAAGCAGCATGGAGGTCATCAGTGGCCACAGGAGGGCCGGTTTGGGTAGCGTGGGGGTCCAGACCAGCCTGGAGAGGAAGTGGAGCTGCTGTGCCTCACATAGATCCCTGTAGCCACAGACATGAATCTCTTGTTTGTTCTTTCTGTTTGTAATTCAGCCCTTGCATTATCTTATTTGTTGGTGGTTTTGTTTCAGCCTCGTGTGATGTGAAGCCTGTGAACATCAGCACTAGGAGGGATGAGGCACACGAGGCCTGAGGGTGGAGCTGAGAGAGAACCAGTGGCAGAGGTGGGATGTCAGTGCAGCTTAGGTTGTGCAGCAGAGGACTGTGACCGCTCCGCTTCGCCTCTGTGGGTCTGACGTGTGAAGACCTTGAGGGCCAAGACTTGGGCTGTGCTCGGGCGCCTCTCTCACAGTGCCCTCCCAGGGTCCTCGAGGGATTCTGAGTACACAGAGCCCCTTGATTGGGCTCACGTAGGTGACCCTAGTCAGTGCCCTCGGCCCCAGGGGGACGTAGTATTTTTCAGCGTTTTGTCTCCTGCAGGTTATCACCTAAAACTCTCACCAGGGACTTTTCGTTTCCTTACTCCTGGACACATGTTTCCAAGTGGGGGCTGACTGACTTGGCCACTAGGTTGCCATGTAGTGTGGGATGATCTTTCGGCCCATGGTGCTCTTCCCAGAACAGCATCGATTTGTGCCTTTGTTCTGCCCACGGTTTTGAAGTGTTGGAGACAGAAATGGTTCACTTGTGGCATCTCTCGCTTATTTCCTCCAGTAAGGAAAGGCTGCCGTTGGCGCTTGCTCCGTGTCTTGGCTCCATGGTTCAGCCACACACACCCAGCCTTTACAAATCTGGGAGTCCTGAGCGACCACAGCAGGTTCTTCCAGGACTCCACAGAATATCGCGCTGCCACAGGCCCTTTACCTGTTACCAGTTAGGCCCTCCTTTCTGTTTGCAGACACTTCTTTTAATCTCAGGGAGGCCTGGTTAATGTTTTTAAATTCCTTTTCTATAACCACTGGTTCAGCCCTCTTGGCTGATTTTATTTTCTTTCTTTTATTTTTCAAATCATAACTTGGTAGCCTTCCAGATAGAAAAGTTTTAAAATTTTGGTACATCGCTTCTCAGCCTTTTGGCTAAGATCAAGTGTAGTATCTGTTCGTATCAGTTTAATATCTAGAGAAAAAAAAAAGAAAGAAAAAAAATTTGGTACATTATTTTTAGGAATTTAAACTTATTTTTTTTTTGATGTAAAAAGGTTGCTTTTTATAATGTCATTCTGTAATACAGGTAGTTCTTAATGTTGCATTATTTACAGCAATGCAGCCAAGTCTGTTTTCTTTCTGGCAGTTTGGAGAGTCACATAGTATTTTCTGAACCAGCGAGTCTTTTCCAGGCGTTAGTAGCTCACTGTTGGGCGACCTGGGAGATAACACAGGTGGTTTTGTTGAACCTTCCCAGTAGCCTTGTGAGCTGGGGGTTAGGAAGCCCTGTTCACCGATGGTAAGAAGGAAACTACTTAGACTCACAGAGAAGCAGCAACGGGCCACCCTCCCAAGGCCAGGCTTTACTTACTCAAGGACAGCTCTTCTCACGGGTGACCCTAGTCAGTGCCCTCGGCCCCAGGGGGACGTAGTATTTTTCAGCGTTTTGTCTCCTGCAGGTTATCACCTAAAACTCTCACCAGGGACTTTTCGTTTCCTTACTCCTGGACACATGTTTCCAAGTGGGGGCTGACTGACTTGGCCACTAGGTTGCCATGTAGTGTGGGATGATCTTTCGGCCCATGGTGCTCTTCCCAGAACAGCATCGATTTGTGCCTTTGTTCTGCCCACGGTTTTGAAGTGTTGGAGACAGAAATGGTTCACTTGTGGCATCTCTCGCTTATTTCCTCCAGTAAGGAAAGGCTGCCGTTGGCGCTTGCTCCGTGTCTTGGCTCCATGGTTCAGCCACACACACCCAGCCTTTACAAATCTGGGAGTCCTGAGCGACCACAGCAGGTTCTTCCAGGACTCCACAGAATATCGCGCTGCCACAGGCCCTTTACCTGTTACCAGTTAGGCCCTCCTTTCTGTTTGCAGACACTTCTTTTAATCTCAGGGAGGCCTGGTTAATGTTTTTAAATTCCTTTTCTATAACCACTGGTTCAGCCCTCTTGGCTGATTTTATTTTCTTTCTTTTATTTTTCAAATCATAACTTGGTAGCCTTCCAGATAGAAAAGTTTTAAAATTTTGGTACATCGCTTCTCAGCCTTTTGGCTAAGATCAAGTGTAGTATCTGTTCGTATCAGTTTAATATCTAGAGAAAAAAAAGAAAGAAAAAATTTGGTACATTATTTTTAGGAATTTAAACTTATTTTTTTTTTGATGTAAAAAGGTTGCTTTTTATAATGTCATTCTGTAATACAGGTAGTTCTTAATGTTGCATTATTTACAGCAATGCAGCCAAGTCTGTTTTCTTTCTGGCAGTTTGGAGAGTCACATAGTATTTTCTGAACCAGCGAGTCTTTTCCAGGCGTTAGTAGCTCACTGTTGGGCGACCTGGGAGATAACACAGGTGGTTTTGTTGAACCTTCCCAGTAGCCTTGTGAGCTGGGGGTTAGGAAGCCCTGTTCACCGATGGTAAGAAGGAAACTACTTAGACTCACAGAGAAGCAGCAACGGGCCACCCTCCCAAGGCCAGGCTTTCTACTTACTCAAGGCCACAGCTCTTCTTTCATGCACATCTGTATTTTGAAGGGTTCTGGAATAATTCAGGATGTGGATGCTGTTCTACTTATGAATGTCCTAGGCCTATGAATGAACAACTCAGCTGTTTCATAAGCGAGTCTGTTTCTTTGTTCTGTTTAAGAAATGGTGTTTATTTTGGGGTAGCTTAAAAGAGGCAATATGTTCTTTGGATAGTTTAAAGGAAAGGATAGCCAGCTACTGATAGGAATTTGACCTGTAAATTGCTCCATGATGCTGCATGCCCCTGTCCTGAGAGCATAAGAGTACTTGATTGACCAGTTATTTGTCCTGAGTCAGCTATAGATTGGAGATCAACTTCTACCTGGAGGAGGAAGTCACTTTCGGATAGGTCTGCAGAGTGCAGCGTAAACACTTGGCGAATGAGAGCTCTGCATAGAGAAGATACACTTCTGCATTGAGAGACCCCAGGTTTCTGAGCCACTGATCATTCAGCTGTTAATACAGATGTGTAGAAGAGAGGACACTGTAATTCTAAATGTCTTAAACTATGATTCTGTTATGTAAGCTGGAGAATGAGCCTCTTCCATCTTCCTATTTGTTTAAAACTGCAAGCTTTAAATAGAAGGGTTTAACATTCATGGATTACTCATACCCCACAGAGATTAGCCAGGCCTCCCTCTCTTACGGGAATGATAGCACCCTTGTTAGGTTTGTGTCGTCTGTTTAGCTTGTTAATAAATACATTTTTTTTCCTGATTGCATTGTATGTTTTATAATTTGGAAAACATGGAAAAGTACCAAGAAGAATAATATATCTTCTGCCCACTTACAAAACAGTATGTGTGAATGTGTATTTTGTGATATGTATGTACATATGTTTACATATATTTTGGAGTCATATTGTAGACACTTTTTCTCAGTCGCTTTTTGTCCACTTCATATATGGTGAACATTTTTCCTGTCAGTAATATATTTTGCGCCAAAAAAAATTAAAATTATTTTGATCATATGTGCTTTTCAGTCGCTGTCCCAGAAGGAAACTACTTAGACTCACAGAGAAGCAGCAACGGGCCACCCTCCCAAGGCCAGGCTTTCTACTTACTCAAGGCCACAGCTCTTCTTTCATGCACATCTGTATTTTGAAGGGTTCTGGAATAATTCAGGATGTGGATGCTGTTCTACTTATGAATGTCCTAGGCCTATGAATGAACAACTCAGCTGTTTCATAAGCGAGTCTGTTTCTTTGTTCTGTTTAAGAAATGGTGTTTATTTTGGGGTAGCTTAAAAGAGGCAATATGTTCTTTGGATAGTTTAAAGGAAAGGATAGCCAGCTACTGATAGGAATTTGACCTGTAAATTGCTCCATGATGCTGCATGCCCCTGTCCTGAGAGCATAAGAGTACTTGATTGACCAGTTATTTGTCCTGAGTCAGCTATAGATTGGAGATCAACTTCTACCTGGAGGAGGAAGTCACTTTCGGATAGGTCTGCAGAGTGCAGCGTAAACACTTGGCGAATGAGAGCTCTGCATAGAGAAGATACACTTCTGCATTGAGAGACCCCAGGTTTCTGAGCCACTGATCATTCAGCTGTTAATACAGATGTGTAGAAGAGAGGACACTGTAATTCTAAATGTCTTAAACTATGATTCTGTTATGTAAGCTGGAGAATGAGCCTCTTCCATCTTCCTATTTGTTTAAAACTGCAAGCTTTAAATAGAAGGGTTTAACATTCATGGATTACTCATACCCCACAGAGATTAGCCAGGCCTCCCTCTCTTACGGGAATGATAGCACCCTTGTTAGGTTTGTGTCGTCTGTTTAGCTTGTTAATAAATACATTTTTTTTCCTGATTGCATTGTATGTTTTATAATTTGGAAAACATGGAAAAGTACCAAGAAGAATAATATATCTTCTGCCCACTTACAAAACAGTATGTGTGAATGTGTATTTTGTGATATGTATGTACATATGTTTACATATATTTTTGGAGTCATATTGTAGACACTTTTTTCTCAGTCGCTTTTTTGTCCACTTCATATATGGTGAACATTTTTCCCTGTCAGTAATATATTTTGCGCCATGATTTTTAATGGTGGAATATATAGAGTATTAGATTGAACAGGAAGGCCATGTTTAATTTAACCAGTGCCTTTCTGTCATAACTGTCTTCACAGATGAGGCTGTGTGAGCCTGCCTTTTCTAAATGCTCCTATATTAATAAATGCTGTCCCTTTATCACCAAAGTATCAGGGAGTCATACCAAGTTCTTCTTGCTAAAGATACCCAGGGTCTTAATGCCCCCTGAAATCAGACAGAGATCCACTTACTTGTTAAAGTAAATAGAAATCCTTGTCTAGATTGAATTAATATATTGATGCTAAAAAACCAAGCCCTTCAAGTTACTTGAGAAGGTCAGAAGGAAAATGGTAAGTTATAGGGCTTTGTAGCTACCATTCTCACAGCTTAGGGCAGTGGTATAGGGAATATCTTCGTAGAAATGTTTCTCTTTTAGAGATTTTTTTTTTTTTACAGATAAAGAAGTCTTGTTTAATTCGGGAAGAGTTATTTCATAGGAAATTAAATCTTTGTAAATCCTCTATCACATTTCCACACTTGCCAGTTCTCTTGGAAATGATGGCTTTTGAGTGGTTCAGAAAGGGCTTCTTAAAAGGAAACAATTGTATATTTTATACATACTCTTTATTTTTGAGTTGGGTAGGTAAGAGAAATGTGTGTTTTCTCTTTGTAGTGATACTGCTAGTTCTCAGACTTTGAACGGTGATTACTTGTAATGAATTTTTAAAAATTTCATCTGACGAGACTGTTTTTTTGGGTGTGATGAATGGCTCTGGAAAACTTTAAAAACCCAACCAGTGGCGCTGGCCAGGCGCTGGAGAGTCGCTGCGTAGAGAGCAGCAATGGTTCTGTCTTCGTTTGGCATGCTTGCTGGTGTCTAATCATGTCGTGTGCTTGGGAACCATGAAAGAATTTTCTTTTCAAGTCTTAGGGCATCATTTTTCCCGACATTGATCAAAGGATGGAACACTAGTATTATATACGTAGCCAGGGTATTCATAACTGTCTTACATTCTTAATCTTTTGGCTGTTTGGTTGAAATATATCTGCGCCTCTTAAATATTGAAAGCATAATATCTTTTAACCTACAACTGCAGAGTTAAAATGAATTTTATGTGAAATATTTAGTTGTGGACCACATCTTCAGCTTTTTATATGCCACAGTGGTCTTGTTTTTTCCCTTCCATTGTCTGATAGTGAGGTCATTTTCAGTCCTCTGAGAAATTCTATTCCCAGCCAGATGCGGCTCATATATTAAAAGTAGCACCTGTGGCTAATATCACAGCAGCTTACCATAAATTTACATGGTAACTAGGATTATATCTGTCAAGACTGTTAAAAAACATCTAGATTTAATTTGATTTCCAGTATTGTAGAAGCTATCCAACATTTTGCTTCATAACTATATTTTAAAAGTTAAAAATCACTCCATTGTTAAGTTTTATAGCACTCCTAGTGCCCATTAAGTTGATTTGTTCAATGGAGGTCAGAGTAAAGCAACTTGGCTACATTAAGATCGGAAACCAACCCATTTGTGACAAATTTAGTTCTTTCGTGTGAATCTTCTCAACGTCCGGCACTGATTGGATTCAGGTGTAGCTTATGTCAGTAGCATTTAACCTCAGGAAATAAATCTTTGTAAATCCTCTATCACATTTCCACACTTGCCAGTTCTCTTGGAAATGATGGCTTTTGAGTGGTTCAGAAAGGGCTTCTTAAAAGGAAACAATTGTATATTTTATACATACTCTTTATTTTTGAGTTGGGTAGGTAAGAGAAATGTGTGTTTTCTCTTTGTAGTGATACTGCTAGTTCTCAGACTTTGAACGGTGATTACTTGTAATGAATTTTTAAAAATTTCATCTGACGAGACTGTTTTTTTGGGTGTGATGAATGGCTCTGGAAAACTTTAAAAACCCAACCAGTGGCGCTGGCCAGGCGCTGGAGAGTCGCTGCGTAGAGAGCAGCAATGGTTCTGTCTTCGTTTGGCATGCTTGCTGGTGTCTAATCATGTCGTGTGCTTGGGAACCATGAAAGAATTTTCTTTTCAAGTCTTAGGGCATCATTTTTCCCGACATTGATCAAAGGATGGAACACTAGTATTATATACGTAGCCAGGGTATTCATAACTGTCTTACATTCTTAATCTTTTGGCTGTTTGGTTGAAATATATCTGCGCCTCTTAAATATTGAAAGCATAATATCTTTTAACCTACAACTGCAGAGTTAAAATGAATTTTATGTGAAATATTTAGTTGTGGACCACATCTTCAGCTTTTTATATGCCACAGTGGTCTTGTTTTTTCCCTTCCATTGTCTGATAGTGAGGTCATTTTCAGTCCTCTGAGAAATTCTATTCCCAGCCAGATGCGGCTCATATATTAAAAGTAGCACCTGTGGCTAATATCACAGCAGCTTACCATAAATTTACATGGTAACTAGGATTATATCTGTCAAGACTGTTAAAAAACATCTAGATTTAATTTGATTTCCAGTATTGTAGAAGCTATCCAACATTTTGCTTCATAACTATATTTTAAAAGTTAAAAATCACTCCATTGTTAAGTTTTATAGCACTCCTAGTGCCCATTAAGTTGATTTGTTCAATGGAGGTCAGAGTAAAGCAACTTGGCTACATTAAGATCGGAAACCAACCCATTTGTGACAAATTTAGTTCTTTCGTGTGAATCTTCTCAACGTCCCGGCACTGATTGGATTCAGGTGTAGCTTATGTCAGTAGCATTTAACCTCAAAAGAATGAGCGGTGTGATTGGGTTGTTGTAAATTATGGAGCGTTTTGCCTTTGCTTGTTCAAGTGTAGCTGTTGACTCCGCTGCCCGTGCAGCCTGCTCCCCTGCCTCTGCCTCTGAGCGAGCAGTGTGGTCTGGAAGACGTCTTGGAAGATTGTGGTGCATGCCCTCGCTTCTTTCCTTCTTTATGTGACCCTTCCTAAACTGTTTTATTCCCCATTATCCTTTGAGTCATCTCCCACATGTTATGATTTGCGCACCTGCAGTTCTGAAATTATTTTGGGGTGTCATTATATCATGTTGTTCATCAACTTTCCAGCATTTATGAATACAATAATGATTCACCGTAAATCAAAATAGTTTACAGGTTACGGAGAATCTGCTCCTACAAATAAGAATTGAATGATGAACTTCTTTGGTGTCCTCCCATTTGAACATGGGTCCTTAAAAAGAAACTGGTAACAACATATTTCTTGGTATTTGTGAAAACTTAGCTCACAGACCAGAACTGAATTCAAGTGTAAGTTCAACCTTCTGGATGTTTATTTATTTTTTTATTTTTTTTATAATTTTTAAATTTTTATTCTTTATTTTAAAGGTTTTACAGAGTTTTGTTGTTCACATACATGTATGTTCCCAGATCAGTCATATGCATATCCATGGTCCCCACCCGCCCAGGTCCCCCATCCCACCCCTCCAGACTTTTGCCCCAAGCCGTTGTAAGCACTCCTATTCCCTTAGCACTGTGACACTAGCTATCTTTTCCACACATAACACTATAGGTTTCCTTGTTACTTCCTCCATGCTTCCCTTCCCTATTTATTACGTTGTTCCTATGTCTTTTTAAGACATGTAAACAAATATAAGCCAGTTCTGAAATAAGCAATATATCTTTTGGAATCACTCCATTGTTAAGTTTTATAGCACTCCTAGTGCCCATTAAGTTGATTTGTTCAATGGAGGTCAGAGTAAAGCAACTTGGCTACATTAAGATCGGAAACCAACCCATTTGTGACAAATTTAGTTCTTTCGTGTGAATCTTCTCAACGTCCCGGCACTGATTGGATTCAGGTGTAGCTTATGTCAGTAGCATTTAACCTCAAAAGAATGAGCGGTGTGATTGGGTTGTTGTAAATTATGGAGCGTTTTGCCTTTGCTTGTTCAAGTGTAGCTGTTGACTCCGCTGCCCGTGCAGCCTGCTCCCCTGCCTCTGCCTCTGAGCGAGCAGTGTGGTCTGGAAGACGTCTTGGAAGATTGTGGTGCATGCCCTCGCTTCTTTCCTTCTTTATGTGACCCTTCCTAAACTGTTTTATTCCCCATTATCCTTTGAGTCATCTCCCACATGTTATGATTTGCGCACCTGCAGTTCTGAAATTATTTTGGGGTGTCATTATATCATGTTGTTCATCAACTTTCCAGCATTTATGAATACAATAATGATTCACCGTAAATCAAAATAGTTTACAGGTTACGGAGAATCTGCTCCTACAAATAAGAATTGAATGATGAACTTCTTTGGTGTCCTCCCATTTGAACATGGGTCCTTAAAAAGAAACTGGTAACAACATATTTCTTGGTATTTGTGAAAACTTAGCTCACAGACCAGAACTGAATTCAAGTGTAAGTTCAACCTTCTGGATGTTTATTTATTTTTTTATTTTTTTTATAATTTTTAAATTTTTATTCTTTATTTTAAAGGTTTTACAGAGTTTTGTTGTTCACATACATGTATGTTCCCAGATCAGTCATATGCATATCCATGGTCCCCACCCGCCCAGGTCCCCCCATCCCACCCCTCCAGACTTTTGCCCCAAGCCGTTGTAAGCACTCCTATTCCCTTAGCACTGTGACACTAGCTATCTTTTCCACACATAACACTATAGGTTTCCTTGTTACT
This sequence comes from Tragulus kanchil, assembly GCA_022376925.1. Taxonomy (NCBI): domain Eukaryota; kingdom Metazoa; phylum Chordata; class Mammalia; order Artiodactyla; family Tragulidae; genus Tragulus; species Tragulus kanchil. The sequence goes on along the minus strand of JAIOJX010000029.1, from coordinate 44,165,003 downwards.
TCCTCCATGCTTCCCCTTCCCTATTTATTCGCCACGTTGTTCCTATGTCTTTTTTAAGACATGTAAACAAATATAAGCCAGTTCTGAAATAAGCAATATATCTTTTGGAATCGATAGTTGTAATTGCCTTAGTTATAGTCTTGCTCCCAAGTGAGAGAATCCTGAGTTGGCGCTGCGTGCCTCTCAGCACAGGGTCCCTAACGCCGAGTGGGCATGCCCATTTTAAGTTGGAACTCAGTGTGGGGACAGTTTCTGTTCTGTTGGTAATCTTTCTGGAGGGAAGTTCATCAGCAACTTTGAACCTGCGCCATATCAAGGAAGTGGAGTAGTGGCTAACAATTATGCTGAAAGGTGGTGATGGAAAAAATGATCAGGAGTGAAGATCAAACTATATATATTTAGTGTGTTCCCAGGTGTGATGAATCATAGAACAGTATAAGAAAATACCTTAGTGACTAATTTAGAAATATTTGTTTGGTGAATTACACATCTCTTCTTTATTGGTGTACTTGAGATGAATTAAGCCCCTGTGGTAACTTAGGAGCTCTACTGAGAAAGCTGGCTTGCTGTTGTGTCTGTGGAGAGGAGGGGTGAAAATGTAAGATGGCCAGCGCCATCGCTCACACAGCCTCTCTTGATTGCTTCCTCTCCACCTCCTTCCTGCCAGGTCTTGTGGTTAACTCTCTGCCCTCTTCCACCACACCGTAAGCCCTTGGAGGGCCTAGGGCCCAGGACGGTGGTTGGTAAGTGTGCACGTTCCGTACTTGGAGAAGCAGACCATCGGGGCGATTCTGACTCTTCCAGATATGCTGAAGGTTTTGTTTTCAGATCCTGTATGGAAAGCAGAAACATGAGAACTGAGTCACTTGTTCTGCTGACCATGGTTTAGTTTTCTCCTCAGCCTTCCATGGCTGCTAGTAGCCAATGTGTGATGTTGTTTCTGAAGGTGTCTGCGGACATTCTCTAGGGGTAGGAATCATGAGATTGCTGGCAGTGAGGCTGCCCTGGCCACGTGGCCGCCTTCAAGAGTTCTGTGTGTCAGTCTGCACAGGGCCCAGGAGCTGCATCTGTCCAGTGGCCAGAGATACAGCTTTAGAAGGCTGATTTTGAGAACAGAAATAAAACTTATTGTAGAGCTTCCCTGGTGGTCCAGTGGGTAAGGACACCGCCTTGCAGTGCAAGGGGCGCCAGTTCGATCCCTGGCCTGGGAAGATCCCACGTGCTGTGGAGCAGCTGGATTGATGTGTCCAATTACCGAGCCGGAGCTCTGCGACAACAGAGGTCACTGCGATGGGAGGCCCACATGGGCCAAAGAACAAAGATGGATGAAAATAGATAAATGAAAGACCAATAGAAGTGGCCGGCCTGCCCCCCTCCCTCCCAAACCCGTCCCCCCCAAAAAATAAATAAAAATAAATAAAAGTACTTTCAACTGGAAATACAACCATTAAAAAGAAAAAAAAGAAAAAAAACCACACTTATTGTAGAAGACCTACTTGTTTTCAGAGAGAAGTATTATTTCCCCTCAACTCAGAAATGAATTAAATCCTAAAATTATCATTTAAGTACACAGTGCCAGCTTTTGTCACTCATGAGTGCTGTATCACCTCAAGTGGTTTATATTTGGGAGAAATGGCTAATTGAAAGCCAAGTGAACCAAAGTGTTCATTTGTGTTGCACTGGTTTATAAGGCAGTATTCAGCTTGATTTCTTCATAACTAACAGCTCCTTGAAGAATGACAACTGGTATTAACTACCTTTTTATTTAGAATTTTTTTAAGCCATGCAAAATAGTATCATGTAATTGTTTTTTCAGATTATAATATATGAGTAAATTATACATTTCTTATAATGAAATCCTTATTTGGCAAATTTTGGCTCTTATAATTCAGTTGCTATTGGTGAATAGATATATTTTACATGGAAAAATTTCATCCATTATATCAACAGACATTTAAAAAACATGTGTAAGTTTTCCTTTACTAAATTATTAAAAGTAAGTTTCATTTCACAAACAAGGACTTTGTTATCATGAGATTATGTTATGTATGTGACTCTGTAATATTCTGAAACTGTAATTAAGAATGAGTTCTGCTGGTAAATGTTGGGAAGAGGCAAAGAAGAAAGTTACAATACATTGCCTATTTACAAATTAACCATTACCTGCCAAAGGCACATCAGACCCACATAGAGGACATCCGCTAATCCAGTGGTTAGCCGTTCCGGGCTCTAACGCACACTGTTTTACACGTTAACGGGTTTGAAGTTCCCGAAGGCTCGTTCACAGTAGGAATCTCCACTCACTGCTTCCTGTCAGGATGGATTGATGTGTCCAATTACCGAGCCGGAGCTCTGCGACGACAGAGGCCACCGCGATGGGAGGCCCACAGGGGTCAAAGAACAAAGATGGATGAAAATAGATAAATGAAAGACCAATGGAAGTGGCCTGCCGGCCCCCCTCCCTCCCAAACCCGCCCCCCCCAAAAAATAAATAAAAATAAATAAAAGTACTTTCAACTGGAAATACAACCATTAAAAAGAAAAAAAAGAAAAAAAACCACACTTATTGTAGAAGACCTACTTGTTTTCAGAGAGAAGTATTATTTCCCCTCAACTCAGAAATGAATTAAATCCTAAAATTATCATTTAAGTACACAGTGCCAGCTTTTGTCACTCATGAGTGCTGTATCACCTCAAGTGGTTTATATTTGGGAGAAATGGCTAATTGAAAGCCAAGTGAACCAAAGTGTTCATTTGTGTTGCACTGGTTTATAAGGCAGTATTCAGCTTGATTTCTTCATAACTAACAGCTCCTTGAAGAATGACAACTGGTATTAACTACCTTTTTATTTAGAATTTTTTTAAGCCATGCAAAATAGTATCATGTAATTGTTTTTTCAGATTATAATATATGAGTAAATTATACATTTCTTATAATGAAATCCTTATTTGGCAAATTTTGGCTCTTATAATTCAGTTGCTATTGGTGAATAGATATATTTTACATGGAAAAATTTCATCCATTATATCAACAGACATTTAAAAAACATGTGTAAGTTTTCCTTTACTAAATTATTAAAAGTAAGTTTCATTTCACAAACAAGGACTTTGTTATCATGAGATTATGTTATGTATGTGACTCTGTAATATTCTGAAACTGTAATTAAGAATGAGTTCTGCTGGTAAATGTTGGGAAGAGGCAAAGAAGAAAGTTACAATACATTGCCTATTTACAAATTAACCATTACCTGCCAAAGGCACATCAGACCCACATAGCGGACATCCGCTAATCCAGTGGTTAGCCGTTCCGGGCTCTAATGCACACTGTTTTACACGTTAACGGGTTTGAAGTTCCAGGCCAAAGCTGACCTTTCACATGTGCTCCGTTCACAGTAGGAATCTCCACTCACTGCTTCCTGTCAGGATGGATTATGGTGACATAGCCCAGGGCTCACTTGGGCTGCAATTAAGTTTTTGATCAGAATTATTTCGTTCACAAACAATCACATTTGTTAAAATGTTACATCTGCCCTGAAAACCACTGGCAGCCTCTCAGTTTATCAGTGTGATGTGAGTGTAATTCTTCATTTGTTTTTCATAAAATGGCAAGCCATCTTATGTATGTTATTCTTATTTTTTTCGTTTACTGGTCTCTGCCTTTCATTTCATTGGGTTTGGAAGGAAACTGTGTCTTGAAATTTAGTATCCGTCTGCTCGTAGACTTTGGGAATTTGAATGGTTTGGGTCCAGAACAAAATGATCCAAGTTGAGCCAAGACTCAAATATTATTTCCCAAAATTGTTAGTGGTGGTTCTCTTCCTCACATGAGGAAACATTTTAGCTCTGTGAGCGTGGAGTTCGAGGTTTTGGTTCTGGTCTGCAGTTCCTGGAGTCTTCATGCCTGCAGTGTCACTGCATTTTAGTGCTGATGGCCATGCATGTTTCGAGATTGATCACTGTTGCCCAGACTCTGGGTGCCAGAAGTGAAATCAGCAGTGGTGGCTAGCCTCACCTCTCCTGGTTCTTTGACAAGCTTTCAGGAGTCATTTTCTCACTAGGAAATGGCAGTAGAGAGATACTGAAGTAGCTTTCTCGCTGACTGGCCGTTTTATGTCTGAAGCGTGGTGTGGGTATCAGCGGAGTTTTGAGTTTTATAGCTGATTTTCACTATTTGTCGAGGGTTGTCACCCTTCTGTGAACTTCCTGCTTTGGAGAAGACTGTGTGCATGGTAGTTTTGTGTGTTGGGTGGGGTACTTTGGGAGCACAGGATTAGGGTTTGGATTAGAGTTTGACTTAGAATGGAAATTAACCTTTGACTTACTTCTGTGTGAGAATAGAGCCTGGGAAGTGGTGCTGAGCGGAGGTAGTGTGGGGTGGAGTGGGGAGGAGTAGGCTGTGAACTCAAGGAGGTCTAAATGCTGAATGAAATGCAAACATGATGTTTGGAAACTTTAATTACTTTAATAAATAAATAAATACATGTTTATCTTTAGAGTGCTTTTAAAGGAACTTATTACCAGCTTTAAAAAATTGCATCAAAACCAAATGATTTTCCATTTGTTTTGAGGTAATCAAAATCATTTCTTACTAACTCATAAAATTACAAGTGGCAAAAGAAAAGTGTTGCACCAGAAAGGAAAAAATAAATCTCTTTATTTAGCTTTAGTTTTTGACATTTTAAAAATAAAGTAGATCCTACCTATACTTCTAAAGTTATAACAATTTAACCTTCACTTTCTCTGTTGTCAGATTTGTGAGCAGATTTTTCTTAGATTCAGTATTATCTTTTTAGTTTTTTTAAATCTTCTTTGGAATAGACCTGACCATATTTGCTGCTTAAAGGAAATATACTGGAAGAAAGTACTCAACAGTATTGAATTTTGAGAGGAAACACCCGTCCTTGAACCTTATAGAAGAGGCCTGCGTGTGTCTTAGCTGTCGTTCCCCAGCTCAGCGCTGCCTTCTGAGAACGCGGTTCACAGTAAGGTGGTGGCCAGATGCTCTTCTTATATTCAGGTTTTAGTTTTTGTTTCTTTCTTTCTTTTTTTGAGATTCTGAAATGTTTAGAAACTTGTATCCATAACCTGTTAATATCTAAGTAATATGTGAGGGTCATCTTCTGGGCCCTAGGGACCTTTATCACTTTCGAAAGGGGTTTTACCCACATCTGAGGCAGTCAGGAGAAAGGGTGCCCCTATCTGCCAGAACCCAGGGCTGCTTAAAGCCTGTGCTGCATCTACCCTGTGGCCGCACAGACTCTAGGCCTGAAATGTTCTAAGGAAGGAAGCAGAGGCACATGTGAAAAAGAAACACACAAGGAGGTTCAGAAGCGTTCTCTGTGAAAGGCTGAGACAGACATTTGTGACTCGGGGTCTGCTCTCACAATGTATGAAACTGAAAGATAAATTGGACACTTAACTGCCTTTAAGTTTTACTGGAGCTTGTAAAAACACTTCTGAGGTCCCAAGTAGGTCATTTATGCCAGACAGAGAACTCTAGGTTCTTTCCTAACTACCATGAAGAAACAAACTCTCACTTCCTGAACAATATGGTTGCTGGCCTAGGAAAACCCCAGTATGTGCAGTGAGAAAGATCTCTTCTGTGTTTTGTTAATCATCAGGGAGCACAGCACTTACCTTCTTATGCTGGTGGGAGGAGCCTGCCATTCCCCGTCCTCCTGCCTGAGGAAGCCTGTCAGGGAGGGAGGAGCAGCTGCCCAGGGTGGTGCGCGCCCTTTGCCTCTGGGTCTTTCTGTATTACAGGACTTTTCAGGCACTTCTCCATAACATATTGCGTGAGTCCAGAAAGATTTGAAGTTAAAGCCGCTCGCCTTTTTTTGTAAAGAAAATGAATTCAGACTGTAAATTGTAAGGCATGCTTTTCTGAGCGGTGGGGACTTGGACTCTGGCAGCTCTGACCCTGTTGGTCTCGTGAAGCATCACTGTCCAGGTTACACGTTTCTTTCAGAACCACCCCAGTTTATTTCTGACCTCACACCCACTTCCCATATTTACAGATCAGCATGTTTCCTTTTCTTTCTTTTTTTTCTTTTAATTAAAACCCTGGGTTTGCAACTGGCCGTAATTCTCAAGGTTTCCAGGAAGAATACATCTCAGACCACTGGGATAGGCACGGCCCCATGTTTTCACTGGGTGCTTGAGGAAGATTAGACAAACCAAGAAGATAATAGAGACATTGACTTGGTTATGAAACTCTACCAATATTATAAATTTCAAAAACTTACGATGCAGATCATTTCAGAGCAGTGGTCTGTTCTCTAAGCACTAAAGACAAACCATGAAGGTCTTTTGTATCCTGACTCCTGGGCCTTCCCTCTGCCCCTCGGTGAGTAGTCCTCTTGTGAGCAAATGGGAGTCAGTGTGAAAGCTGGAGGGTGGGCACTTTCCTGGTGGTCCAGTGGTTAGGGCTCTGTGCTCTGACTGCCGAGGGGCTTTGGGAAACTAAGACCCACAAGTTGTACAGTGTGGCCAAAAAAGAAAAGAAAGAAAAGAAAGTTGGGTGGTATGCCTACAGTCTCATGTTTGACTGGGAGAAATACTTGAGGATGAGACCTCAGGTCCCAGAGGAGTCGACTCTGGGGATCCCTCCACGGGGCACACTGCCTGCACGTTGGAGGATCTGGTGACAGGGTTCCTGCCGTTCCCAGGTGGCTGGATGGAGTGTTTCTTCTAACAGTGCAGTTGTCGTGGTTTGGGCACAGCAGACAGCGAATACATGACCTAATTGGTTGCTATAACAAGTGCTCAGCTAAAGAAGACTTTATTATACAAGCTAATGCTTTCACTGGACTTTGGGAAGAAAGAGTTAAAAAAAAAAAGACTTCTCATTGTTCCGTAGACCCCCAATCATACAGTTCCTCAATTTTGCCTCCTCTGAATCTCCACAGTGTGTATTGGTAGAGCATTCAAATAATCTTTTCAATATCTTGTAACAACCTATAATGGAAAAGAATCTGAAAAAGAATATGCACGTGTACACACACACATACACACACACATGCATGTACATAGCTGAATCACTTTGCTGTACACCTGAAACGTGAATCAACAGTACTTCAATTAAAAGAAATCTTTATGTTCAGGAGACTTGACTTAAAAAGATATATTTGTATACATGACTCTCTTCTACATAATTGAACCATTTACATGAAATAGTTTCTATAAGAGAAAATTATCTACTCTATGTGAAATTATCTATTCTATACAGCTTCTAAAAATAAGTGCAGAAGACCATGGGGGCACATGGAAAATGAGTAGAATGTTTGAATGTTGTGAGGTGCTTCAGGATCCACAATAAAAGAATACAGTCATGACAGTTGTGGGGGAATGGGCACAGGGAAAAATACAAAACAAAAGATATACTATTTTCTTATTTCTTTTTCTGAACCTTGTATAGTGCTTTATTTTTCTCTTGTAATTAAGTCTTTAGAATGCAAGTAACAGGAAACTTAGTTTTGCTCTACTTAGCCTTTAGGTAAAAGAGAGTAATGGAAGGAGTGTAATCTGACATTAGAGGCTTGTCCTGAAAACATGCGGAGGCGGCAGAGTCAGTCGTCCTGGCGTTGAAAGCGCAGCCTCGCTTCTTGTTAGATGGTGACTCCTCTCGGGCCCCGGCTCTCTCCTCTGTGGGGTAGGAAGGCTCAGCCTGTGTGCGGGCTTGGGTGAATGTCTGGCCTCGAATGGTTTCTTAAATGCCCTTTGACTTTTCCCCTCTTATCTTCTCTTTGTCCCGAATGAAACAGTGAGAATCAGTGGTATCTCAGCCCCTCAGATAGACTGATCCATGTTCAGCGGGTGCTGCTTAGTCAGAAGGGAGACTGCTCAGGTGTATCCAAGCAAGTGATACAACAGTTTATGGCTGATGCTGAAATAAACAGAAAGTAATCAGAGATAAAACTGTTCCTGTGTCTATGAGGTGCTACAGCTGTTATTGTTATTTGAAAATTTATTTTATTGGAATATAATTGTTTACAGCATTGTGTCAGTTTTCCTTGTACAGCCCAGTGATTCAGTTATACATATATATACATTCTTTTCATGTATTTTGCATTATAGTTTGTCACAGAATATTACACACACACATACACACACATGCATGTACATAGCTGAATCACTTTGCTGTACACCTGAAACGTGAATCAACAGTACTTCAATTAAAAGAAATCTTTATGTTCAGGAGACTTGACTTAAAAAGATATATTTGTATACATGACTCTCTTCTACATAATTGAACCATTTACATGAAATAGTTTCTATAAGAGAAAATTATCTACTCTATGTGAAATTATCTATTCTATACAGCTTCTAAAAATAAGTGCAGAAGACCATGGGGGCACATGGAAAATGAGTAGAATGTTTGAATGTTGTGAGGTGCTTCAGGATCCACAATAAAAGAATACAGTCATGACAGTTGTGGGGGAATGGGCACAGGGAAAAATACAAAACAAAAGATATACTATTTTCTTATTTCTTTTTCTGAACCTTGTATAGTGCTTTATTTTTCTCTTGTAATTAAGTCTTTAGAATGCAAGTAACAGGAAACTTAGTTTTGCTCTACTTAGCCTTTAGGTAAAAGAGAGTAATGGAAGGAGTGTAATCTGACATTAGAGGCTTGTCCTGAAAACATGCGGAGGCGGCAGAGTCAGTCGTCCTGGCGTTGAAAGCGCAGCCTCGCTTCTTGTTAGATGGTGACTCCTCTCGGGCCCCTGCTCTCTCCTCTGTGGGGTAGGAAGGCTCAGCCTGTGTGCGGGCTTGGGTGAATGTCTGGCCTCGAATGGTTTCTTAAATGCCCTTTGACTTTTCCCCTCTTATCTTCTCTTTGTCCCGAATGAAACAGTGAGAATCAGTGGTATCTCAGCCCCTCAGATAGACTGATCCATGTTCAGCGGGTGCTGCTTAGTCAGAAGGGAGACTGCTCAGGTGTATCCAAGCAAGTGATACAACAGTTTATGGCTGATGCTGAAATAAACAGAAAGTAATCAGAGATAAAACTGTTCCTGTGTCTATGAGGTGCTACAGCTGTTATTGTTATTTGAAAATTTATTTTATTGGAATATAATTGTTTACAGCATTGTGTCAGTTTTCCTTGTACAGCCCAGTGATTCAGTTATACATATATATACATTCTTTTCATGTATTTTGCATTATAGTTTGTCACAGAATATTGAATATAGTTCCCTGTGCTGGACACTAGGACCTTCTCGTTTATCCATTCTCCACAGAATTGTTGTTCAGCCACTCAGTTGTGTCACTCTTTGTGACCCCACGGACTGAGGCACGCCAGGCTTCCCTGGCCTTCACTGTCTCCCGGAGTTTGCTCAAACTCACGTCCATTGAGTCAGTGGTGCCATCCAGCCATCTCATCCTCTGTCAACCCCTTCATCTCCTGCCTTCAGTCTTTCCCAGCATGCAGTGATTCAGTTCTTCACATCAGGTGGCCAAAGTATTAGAGGTTTAGTTTGCCTGATCCCAAGTTCCCAGTCCATCTCTCCCCCAGTCCCTTTCTCCTTGACACGCACAGATCTGTTCTCTGTGTCTGAGACTGTTTCTGTTTTGTAGATAAGATTATTTGTGTCATAGTTTATTTTTATTTTATTTTTCATGAAAAGACTTCATTTTAAATATAACCGCATTGTGTCCTATGTTAGATGCTACATATAAGCAGTATCATAATTGTATCATTGTATTTGTCTCTGGGACCTGAGGTCTCATCCCCAAATATTTCTTTACTTAATATGATAATCTCTAGGTTCAGCTATTTCATTCTTTTTTATGGCTGAGTGGTATTTCACTATATGCTGCTGGTATTGATATTAGCTAATAGTCTTTTTTTATTGAACTTTGTTTATGAGGAGCACTATGCTACGCAATTAGTATGTGTCATCTTCCTGTATCCAGATGGGGGCCTCTCAGCCTAGCCAAGACCTGTAGCTTGCTCAGTGTCTGGGTCTAGAACCTGGGTTTTGAATTCTTGGATTGCTGTTCTTTCCATCTCATTGTATCCCTCTGTTACAGTAGATGTGTTTTAAATATGTGTTAAAATGTTTTTTTCCTTTGCAAATAAATTTAAAAAGTAAATAAGCTAACCATAGTTTATGTACTTCTCTATTGATGGGCATTTGTGTTTTCTTTCTTTTTTTTTCTTTTAAAGATTTATTTATTTATTTATTTTGGTGGGGGTAGGGTGGGGAGGGAGGGGAGCAGACGGGCCACTTCTATTGGTCTTTCATTTGTCTATTTTCATCCATCTTTGTTCTTTGGCCCATGTGGACCTCCCATCGCGGTGGCCTCTGTTGCCACAGAGCACCGGCTCTGGGTGCATGCGCTCCAGAGCTCCGGCTCGGTAATTGGACACAAAGGTCCAGCTGCTCCGCGGCACGTGGGATCTTCCCAGGCCAGGGATCGAACCGGCGCCCCTTGCACTGCAAGGCGGTGTCCTTACCCACTGGACCACCAGGGGAAGCCCCATTTGTTTTTTCTGATGTTGACTACCACAGTGAGTTTTATTAGCAGGAGTCCTTGCATTTCCTGTGAACAGGTGTGAGAGTGTTCTTCAGGCGTAGATCTAAAAGTGAAATTGCTGGGACAACTGCCTGGTATATAGATTAATAAAAAAATTGAGGTTCAGAATTGTGCAAGGGTTGGGGCTTGGAGACGGTCATATAGAAGCCCAGTGACAAGGCTCTTTGTCAGAGAACCCCTGTCCACACATGGAGCCATGGAAGTCTTTGGTGACCCTTGTGACTTCTGAGCAGCAGCAGCCGATTCCAAAGTGGTTCTGGGAAGCTGGGAAGGTGTGTGTGAGGTTCAGAGATAGAGCAAGAGGGACTCAGACCAGGTTCTGAGTACTTAATCTCCCTTTTTTTAAAGATAATCTCTAGGTTCAGCTATTTCATTCTTTTTTATGGCTGAGTGGTATTTCACTATATGCTGCTGGTATTGATATTAGCTAATAGTCTTTTTTTATTGAACTTTGTTTATGAGGAGCACTATGCTACGCAATTAGTATGTGTCATCTTCCTGTATCCAGATGGGGGCCTCTCAGCCTAGCCAAGACCTGTAGCTTGCTCAGTGTCTGGGTCTAGAACCTGGGTTTTGAATTCTTGGATTGCTGTTCTTTCCATCTCATTGTATCCCTCTGTTACAGTAGATGTGTTTTAAATATGTGTTAAAATGTTTTTTTCCTTTGCAAATAAATTTAAAAAGTAAATAAGCTAACCATAGTTTATGTACTTCTCTATTGATGGGCATTTGTGTTTTCTTTCTTTTTTTGAAAGATTTATTTATTTATTTATTTTGGTGGGGGTAGGGTGGGGAGGGAGGGGAGCAGACGGGCCACTTCTATTGGTCTTTCATTTGTCTATTTTCATCCATCTTTGTTCTTTGGCCCATGTGGACCTCCCATCGCGGTGGCCTCTGTTGCCACAGAGCACCGGCTCTGGGTGCATGCGCTCCAGAGCTCCGGCTCGGTAATTGGACACAAAGGTCCAGCTGCTCCGCGGCACGTGGGATCTTCCCAGGCCAGGGATCGAACCGGCGCCCCTTGCACTGCAAGGCGGTGTCCTTACCCACTGGACCACCAGGGGAAGCCCCATTTGTTTTTTCTGATGTTGACTACCACAGTGAGTTTTATTAGCAGGAGTCCTTGCATTTCCTGTGAACAGGTGTGAGAGTGTTCTTCAGGCGTAGATCTAAAAGTGAAATTGCTGGGACAACTGCCTGGTATATAGATTAATAAAAAAATTGAGGTTCAGAATTGTGCAAGGGTTGGGGCTTGGAGACGGTCATATAGAAGCCCAGTGACAAGGCTCTTTGTCAGAGAACCCCTGTCCACACATGGAGCCATGGAAGTCTTTGGTGACCCTTGTGACTTCTGAGCAGCAGCAGCCGATTCCAAAGTGGTTCTGGGAAGCTGGGAAGGTGTGTGTGAGGTTCAGAGATAGAGCAAGAGGGGACTCAGACCAGGTTCTGAGTACTTGAGGCAGAAAAGACCCACCTTTACCAGAGTTCCCTGTTGGGAGCACTGACTTGCAGTGTCCCCCTGATCCTGCAGATGTGTAATTTTTTTTAAAAAAGATTTATTTATTGATTTATTTTTGGGGGGTTGGGGAGGGAGGGGAGCAGGCGGGCTACTTCTATTGGTCTTTCATTTGTCTATTTGCATCCATCTTTGTTCTTTGGCCCGTGTGGGCCTTCCATCGCGGTGGCCTCTGTTGTCGCAGAGCACTGGCTCTGGGCGTATGCACTCCAGAGCTCCGGCTCGGTAATTGGACACATGGGTCCAGCCGCTCCATGGCACGCGGGATCTTCCCGGGCCAGGGATCGAACTGGCGCCCCTTGCACTGCAAGGCGGTGTCCTTACCCACTGGACCACCAGGGAAGCCCCAGATGTGTAATTTATTACTGCGTGTTTCTATAAATGGGCAGGGTGGTCAGTTTACACCAAGTCATTTTATGTCTGTTGCTTGAGAAAGGATATTCCAAAATGGTATTTTCTCTTTAATTTCTCAAATCAAAAAGCTCCAGGTCGTGATAGAAACATAACTACTGGCTGTCTCCTTTTCTCTGCACACACGTGTGGGTGAGACTGGAGAATGCTGCTGGTCAAGTTGGCTGAGCATCTGCGTGTGCGGGGGCAGGTGGGCTTGAGTCAGGGTGCTGTAGTGTGGACTTGCGCCGAGCTGGCGTTGGGATACAGATGCCTCGTGTCTGCTAGTCCTGTCTCATCCAGCTGTGTTTGAGAAATCTTGTTGCTTTCTGTGGAAGAATCCTATTTTACTCTGGTCTTCCTGGGCAAAGATAATTATATATATTTGCCTGGGTAAGCAAATCGATAAACTTGTAATAAAGTGTATCAGACCGTTTCTTTGGCAGGACCAACCAGAACAGCTTGTGAAGCGGAGCTGTTTCCAATGGAGCATGAAAAGCTTTGAAATGTCTCAGTAATAGCAGAAAGCAGTATCTGAAACCACCCTTAAACAATTGTTTGTTTTCCTCTTCCCTAACCAAGTTTATAAAAATTTGGTCAGACAGGCGTTGTGTTTTGATTTAAAATATTTTCAGTGAATTGTTATCTGCCGAATGCACATGTGTTCCTGCACTCTTTCTTTCACGACTGAAATCTTAAACCGTTCTCTTCAGTCCCCCTGAAAACCTCCCTCTGCCCAGCCTGAGGATTGGACCGTAATTTTTAAAAAAGATTTATTTATTGATTTATTTTTGGGGGGTTGGGGAGGGAGGGGAGCAGGCGGGCTACTTCTATTGGTCTTTCATTTGTCTATTTGCATCCATCTTTGTTCTTTGGCCCGTGTGGGCCTTCCATCGCGGTGGCCTCTGTTGTCGCAGAGCACTGGCTCTGGGCGTATGCACTCCAGAGCTCCGGCTCGGTAATTGGACACATGGGTCCAGCCGCTCCATGGCACGCGGGATCTTCCCGGGCCAGGGATCGAACTGGCGCCCCTTGCACTGCAAGGCGGTGTCCTTACCCACTGGACCACCAGGGAAGCCCCAGATGTGTAATTTATTACTGCGTGTTTCTATAAATGGGCAGGGTGGTCAGTTTACACCAAGTCATTTTATGTCTGTTGCTTGAGAAAGGATATTCCAAAATGGTATTTTCTCTTTAATTTCTCAAATCAAAAAGCTCCAGGTCGTGATAGAAACATAACTACTGGCTGTCTCCTTTTCTCTGCACACACGTGTGGGTGAGACTGGAGAATGCTGCTGGTCAAGTTGGCTGAGCATCTGCGTGTGCGGGGGCAGGTGGGCTTGAGTCAGGGTGCTGTAGTGTGGACTTGCGCCGAGCTGGCGTTGGGATACAGATGCCTCGTGTCTGCTAGTCCTGTCTCATCCAGCTGTGTTTGAGAAATCTTGTTGCTTTCTGTGGAAGAATCCTATTTTACTCTGGTCTTCCTGGGCAAAGATAATTATATATATTTGCCTGGGTAAGCAAATCGATAAACTTGTAATAAAGTGTATCAGACCGTTTCTTTGGCAGGACCAACCAGAACAGCTTGTGAAGCGGAGCTGTTTCCAATGGAGCATGAAAAGCTTTGAAATGTCTCAGTAATAGCAGAAAGCAGTATCTGAAACCACCCTTAAACAATTGTTTGTTTTCCTCTTCCCTAACCAAGTTTATAAAAATTTGGTCAGACAGGCGTTGTGTTTTGATTTAAAATATTTTCAGTGAATTGTTATCTGCCGAATGCACATGTGTTCCTGCACTCTTTCTTTCACGACTGAAATCTTAAACCGTTCTCTTCAGTCCCCCTGAAAACCTCCCTCTGCCCAGCCAGGTTTGCGTGTGGGAGGAGGTGAAGGGATTGGACCCTGGAGAAACCTCGCAATTTGAAATCTGTCCGTGCAGTTGTGTACCAGGAATGGTCACGGTTGGTGCCGTGTGGGCTTTGTCTGTCTCCCCTACCAAGAGTCTTCACCCCCAAAAGACGCTGGTTAATGTGGGCGTTTCACTTTGGTTAATCAGATCATGAGTGCCTGTGAGCATGGCAAGAGGCATGATTGAAGCATTTATAAAAATTTGGCTCATGGTAAGCCCCATAATTTGTTTTAAAGAATTACCTCTTCAGTGACATTATGAAAAAAAACACAAAGATTGTGGTTTATAACACCACACCTGGTCCAGATTGTACTGGATGAATCCATATTTGCTTCGCTGTGAATGATTTTGAGGGTGGAATTCTTGGATTGTTTTGTGTCTTGTAAGCCCTTGACATTGTGCTGGTACCTGTGTGCGCACAAACCCCCTGACACGGGGAAGGCCAGCTCAGTCTCCCACTGAAGTGCAGGTTGGCTGCGTTTATTCTGCATGTTCTTAGAATGAGGAAATGATATGACAATAAACAGAAATGCCCTTGCTGAAGAGAGAAGGGAAGCTGGTGTTTATCTGGTCAGGTGGTTTAGATTAGCCGTGATGCGGCCCTGTATTATGTTACTTTAAATCATTGTGTCCCAACAGGACATAAATTATGAAGATTGTTACAGTATGTTTCATCCTATGTAAGATCAACAAATTGGAATAATTTTTTTATAGGAAAATCACAGTGCTTTTGGCAAGGCTATTGAAGCCTTTAATTTGACTTGAGTATTTCTCAAATATTATGGCCTAATATATAAAGAATGATTTGCATAAGGTATGAAATAACAAACTTTTACAAACAAAAGGGGAAAATGTCTCTTTAGCAATTCCATCAAATGGCAGAGCCCTCTCCCTCCCCAGGATCTGCGTGCTCTCTTTGTCCTCATGTTTACCGCCACTCGTGCTCCTTCGCTCTGATAGCCACGCAGGTCTTGGTGCGGAGACGGAGCTTTGCCGTGGGCTGCCTGCCTGCTCTCACCTGCACAGAGAAGGCAGCTGCTCTGTGGTGGAGCTGGATGGAAGCCTGCTCTAAGGAGGAGGAAACTTGCCCATTGCCATACGTCCAGGAAAACAAACCATGTTTTTTTTTTTTTTTTTTTTTTTTTTTATTTCAGGATTTTGTGAATTATTACAAAAGAAAAAAAAAAAAGACGAAAAAAAAGACCCAAACCCCCAAACCATACTTGATCAACAGCTGAAGTTAAGGTAATTTATGTAAAAATATTACAAAAAGAAATCATTTAAGTAAGCACTTATTCTTTTTTAAAATGTTTCCTTTATCCATTACTGTTTTCTGAGTTACTTACCTTATTTGTGAATTTTAAACACAGAGACAGTTGGGTGTTTTTTTAGAACAGCATTTTATTTATTTATTTATTCTGGGGCTCTTCTGGGCTTTCACTGCTGCTACAGGCTCCCCTCCAGCTACAAGGAGGAGGACCCACCCTCCAGTCAAGGCGAGCAGATCGCCCGTTGCGGTGACCTCTCCCGTTGTGGAGCTCAGGCTCTAGGGCACACAGGCTTCAGTAGTGGCGGCCCGTGGGCTCAGGAGTTGCGGCTGTGAAGTTACAAAGCACAGGCCCAATAGTTGTGGCCCACCGGCCTAGCTGCTCTGCGGCATGCGAGATCTTCCTGGATCAGGGATCGAACCTGCGTCTCCCGCATTGACAGGCGAACTCTCCACCACTGAGCTACCAGGAAAGCCCCAGAGACGATTTTTAATTTGCATTCAGGATACATCTAAATTTATTTGACTACACAGAACAAATTTTCTAGATTAAAAAAGAAAACGACATGAAAGTGCTTTGTGTGGGATTTAAACAATTGGAACTTCAGTGTTCCATAGGAGCACATTTTCTGCATGTTTTTAGGAGACCTCCTTACACTTCGAGTGAATTTAAGGAGAGCCTCCAGTTTACAGAGGCCAGGAGAGGTGAGAGATTTAGGATTTGCATAATATTGTAAAACAAAACAGAGCTGAGATTAGAACTTTTTGGAATATGATGACCCCCCCATACACAAACACATACAGATATCCCAGACCTTGTGGTCTTTTGATACCAAAAATAGGGTAATTGTTAGGTTTTATTTACTCTTTGTTTACTCAGACCTTATTCTTTAATTCTTTAGTAGTTCTCTTCAGAATGCAAAACCAAACAAGTCCCTAGTTTCATCAGGAAGTGTAGGAACAGAGCTCTCCTTAAGCTTCATCATAACAGATTGAGGATAGATTCGGAATATATTTGTGGTTTGCTTCAGCTCAGTGTCTGAAGACTGACAGGTTCAGGGACCTTTCCAAGTTCATAGCCTGTGTGTGCACTTTGAAACAAATAAATACAGACGACTTAGGGGATGGTCTCTTTCCGCACCGGGCTTCTTTGGGATTGGCAGCCTTTTCTGAGAAGTGGATCTGGCAGGCTGTTTTCTCCCAGTGATGCATTGCAGCCGTCTATCACTGGATGGCCTCTGTGGGATGATCAGGAGATCTGATGGGGCTTGAATATTTGGGTGATGTATTTCTTTTGGGGGGGTGATATATTTTTCCGACAGAAAATATTGGCAAGTGTTGCTAAAACTGTACTTAGAAACTCTTGCAAGGAGACTTGATTCTGTTTAAAAATAATGAAAGAAAGGATAAGTATGAATTCACTGATGCTGTGCAGACCTTTTCATACCATCAGATATTTTGTGATGTGAAATGGAATGAGACCATTTTACAGAATGTAAACTGCTTGTGGAAAATGGTATTTACTATACCATTAAGCCAAATTAAATATTACTTTGTTCCTTTAAAATAATTTGTGAGTGCCCCCACCCCCGGATGGTGGGGTATTGGGTGTTCTCTTTGCCCTGAGCCCTTAATTGTCCCTCGACCCATTTTGGTTATTGTCACTGGATCTTGACTTTCAGTTTAACACATCTAGTTTGGGCAGAAAGAAGCCTTTTTGCTTTTTCTCTTTTTAAAATTAGGTGCATATACGTCTTTATATATATATATATATATATAGAGAGAGAGAGAGAGAGAGAGAGAGAGAGAGAGAAAGGCAAGGCAGGTTTCCATCAGATACAGGGAAAGTACGAGTTATATCTGTTAAAAGGAACCATTGATTATAAAGAAGAAAAGATAAGGAATAGACTGCTGTTTTGCATATTATTCCATTTTTTCTAAATGTATTTGGCTAGATACTCCATATATCATAGTGGTCTGGATGCACAAAGCCTGGGATAGCTTTTCTGTATAAATTTAAGTGTTTATATGTTTTGTAATGATCACACTATGGAAGAGTGTAAATTGTAATTCTTAAAGGATTGCTGAAACAGGACAAACAAAACCTTAAGTAGTCCTTGCCATACGTTTCCCTTTGTGAGGCTCCTGAGAGCTAACAAATATGGATTATCAGAAGATTAAGGAAGAAATCCTCCAACAGAACTCTTCTGAGACAACTGGTTGGCAATTATGAATAGCAGCAGTGAACAGTAAGGCATCAGAAGTTATTTTGACGTTAGGGAACCTGGTGTAAATGGCTTCTCTGGTGGAGTCCTCTCCGGTGATTTTGAAACTTTTGTTTCGGTCTGCTTTAGGGGGAAAGGATGGATAGAAAACTGGCAAAAAGTGCTGATTCCAAGAGAGCAAAACTGAAGGATTGTGAGAAATTCTGGGGGAAGCTAATCAGACTGAGCAGTTGGTCTGCCCAATGCTACCTGATAATGATACGGAGAAGTGTAATTTAAATATACTTGCAGAGGTATTAGGAAATGAGTGGTGTCTTTTCAGGAAAAAGATATTCTCCGTCTGTGATCATCTTGGTCAGAATGTCTTTTTTGGTGCAGAAGGCTGTGTGAAACGTTCACTGAAAATAGAACAGAGATGAAGGGCCGTTAGGTAAGGGTGGGTTCTTGCTTGGAGACTTCGGTCAACACAGTAGTCTCCCTCGCCTGGGAATTCAGGAGGCGTTTACTCATGTAATTATAAATCCTAATTCTGCAAAGAAAACTGTTTTGCACCTTGTTTTTTCATTTAACAGTGTGTATTGAAAGTACCATGTAATCAGCCAACAGAGCTGCCTTATTTTTCCAAACGGCTGTTTTAGGATATTACAATTATTGCAAAAGTAATGGTGACTCAGGAACTTACTTTCAAGCCTCTACAATATCATGGTTCTGTGAGTACAGCTTTTGAAGGTAACGTTTGGAAGTGAGTGTGCTGCCTCACAGGTGGTGTACTGACTACCCCAGCTGAAAGAGCACTCATTCAGCCCAGGGCACAGCAGACGGCTGCTCATTCAGGAGCCTGTGGACAGTGTCTCAAGTGCCCAGGGAAGCCAGCTTAATTTCGGAGTTGGGTGTTCTTGGCCCGAGTTACTGGAAATGTTGGGCTCTGCAGTAGCTCATGTGAAAGACAGGTAGACTAGAGGTCCTGGGTTGGTGGCGGTTGTGTGCCCCAGACACACACACGCTGATGGCCTAGGGAATGGTCCTCAGGTAAGGCCTTTCATTTGGTTTCTCAGGGAGACGTGAGTCATCTGCTTGGCTAAGATGCTTACTGACAGATTGCCAGTTCCTCTGGAAATCTTTTGAGGGTACTCACGTAGAGAAACAGTTTTAATTATGTTGCTGGTTTTCTCAGCTTTGTAAAGATGAATTTATTTGGCCTTTGTATTGTCCTTGTACTGAGTTTGAAAAGAAATTCTCCCCTTCCAGATTGTAGACATTATAATGTTAAAGTGTTGGTGGTGATGATAATTAACAGTAGCATTAACTGAACACCTAATAGGATGTCCGTCATACTGTAAAGTCTGCTACATGAGTTATCGCCTTTTTACATATGAGGAAACTAAGGCTCTTTTCCCATGTTAAGTCATTTCTCCGAGGTCACGTAGCTATTGAATGGAAAAGCTAGGACTTGAACCTAGGCCTCCAACCCTAAAGCCTTTGCAGTTGACCACTGGGTCAACATACCAGTGACAGATTGGAGGAGAAAAGCATGATCAAATACTTCTTTGGTTGGATCTGCTCTGCACATTTTTCTTGTTGCTAGTTGAGAATATTCTTCTGTTGCCTGCAGATTGAGATCTGATGTTCTCTTTGCAGTGACTGAAACAGTTAACCATATTTTTCAGAGAAAGTCATTGTGAGACATGTAGTCATATCTGGGGCAAAGAATGCCCCTCCTTGGTGCACCAAGCGATGCTTGCATGACTGGTCAGTCATCAACACCAAGAGAAGGTCCTGTCCTGTGACATGTGTGTTGGCAATGATCTTACTGTGCATTTTGCTTAATAATTTTCACGTTTGGAAGTGAGTGTGCTGCCTCACAGGTGGTGTACTGACTACCCCAGCTGAAAGAGCACTCATTCAGCCCAGGGCACAGCAGACGGCTGCTCATTCAGGAGCCTGTGGACAGTGTCTCAAGTGCCCAGGGAAGCCAGCTTAATTTCGGAGTTGGGTGTTCTTGGCCCGAGTTACTGGAAATGTTGGGCTCTGCAGTAGCTCATGTGAAAGACAGGTAGACTAGAGGTCCTGGGTTGGTGGCGGTTGTGTGCCCCAGACACACACACGCTGATGGCCTAGGGAATGGTCCTCAGGTAAGGCCTTTCATTTGGTTTCTCAGGGAGACGTGAGTCATCTGCTTGGCTAAGATGCTTACTGACAGATTGCCAGTTCCTCTGGAAATCTTTTGAGGGTACTCACGTAGAGAAACAGTTTTAATTATGTTGCTGGTTTTCTCAGCTTTGTAAAGATGAATTTATTTGGCCTTTGTATTGTCCTTGTACTGAGTTTGAAAAGAAATTCTCCCCTTCCAGATTGTAGACATTATAATGTTAAAGTGTTGGTGGTGATGATAATTAACAGTAGCATTAACTGAACACCTAATAGGATGTCCGTCATACTGTAAAGTCTGCTACATGAGTTATCGCCTTTTTACATATGAGGAAACTAAGGCTCTTTTCCCATGTTAAGTCATTTCTCCGAGGTCACGTAGCTATTGAATGGAAAAGCTAGGACTTGAACCTAGGCCTCCAACCCTAAAGCCTTTGCAGTTGACCACTGGGTCAACATACCAGTGACAGATTGGAGGAGAAAAGCATGATCAAATACTTCTTTGGTTGGATCTGCTCTGCACATTTTTCTTGTTGCTAGTTGAGAATATTCTTCTGTTGCCTGCAGATTGAGATCTGATGTTCTCTTTGCAGTGACTGAAACAGTTAACCATATTTTTCAGAGAAAGTCATTGTGAGACATGTAGTCATATCTGGGGCAAAGAATGCCCCTCCTTGGTGCACCAAGCGATGCTTGCATGACTGGTCAGTCATCAACACCAAGAGAAGGTCCTGTCCTGTGACATGTGTGTGCTTGGCAATGATCTTACTGTGCATTTTGCTTAATAATTTTCATTATTTTTAATTAAAGTTGAAGAAGTGCAGACTCTAGCTGAAATTAAGGTAGGTTGTGTTGCCGGAATCTGGTAATTACTTTAATTGATCACAAGATAGTTTCCTTGATCACCAATTAGACTAAATTGCTGATCATGTTTCAAGACGTGAAGAAATGCCCAAACTGATCTATGTAATAGTGTTTTCATTTCTAATCAGACATAAATATCATTTCCTTCCATAGCAATTGTATTTTATAAAAGAAGGGTTATAGGCCTACAAACATAAAGGTGATTCATAAACAATAGAGTTGTAATTCATTGAATTAGTAAAGGAAGTATTTAGAGGCTTAATGGAGATTGTCCTGGGAAATTACTTTGGAGTTGCTGTTGCTCATTTTCTTAGTGGGAGATGTGTTCTTTTTTAGTGCATAATTAAAATAGTCTATAATCAAAATATAAAAGGCAGCTGACTTAAAGAACATATCAAAGAGAATTGCTCTGAGTAATGACAGATTCGTATTGTAAATATGTGCTAGAAGTTAAGTCTTAGATCTTTAATAAATCATACATGTTATTTGGACTGAAGCAGTGTTTTAAATTCAGGGCGCTGTTAAACATTTCGCAGATCAATACAGGGTTTTTGTTTCAGTTTTATGCATCTGATAATCTTTTGTATTTTCATGGGGTAAACTGAAACAAAAGGAATTTAAAGAAAAAGTTCCCGAAGAATACTTGATTTGGGGAGCATGGAAAAATCTTTTAATTGCTGATGGTTTGGCGATTTCCAAATCACAAACTTCATTGGCCCGATTTACTGTGATTGTAATGCCAAAGGAATGACTTAAGTGACAGATTGGCTAGTTGAGATATTCTTCTGTTGCCTGCAGATTGAGATCTGATGTTCTCTTTGCAGTGACTGAAACAGTTAACCATATTTTTCAGAGAAAGTCATTGTGAGACATGTAGTCATATCTGGGGCAAAGAATGCCCCTCCTTGGTGCACCAAGCGATGCTTGCATGACTGGTCAGTCATCAACACCAAGAGAAGGTCCTGTCCTGTGACATGTGTGTGTGGCAATGATCTTACTGTGCATTTTGCTTAATAATTTTCATTATTTTTAATTAAAGTTGAAGAAGTGCAGACTCTAGCTGAAATTAAGGTAGGTTGTGTTGCCGGAATCTGGTAATTACTTTAATTGATCACAAGATAGTTTCCTTGATCACCAATTAGACTAAATTGCTGATCATGTTTCAAGACGTGAAGAAATGCCCAAACTGATCTATGTAATAGTGTTTTCATTTCTAATCAGACATAAATATCATTTCCTTCCATAGCAATTGTATTTTATAAAAGAAGGGTTATAGGCCTACAAACATAAAGGTGATTCATAAACAATAGAGTTGTAATTCATTGAATTAGTAAAGGAAGTATTTAGAGGCTTAATGGAGATTGTCCTGGGAAATTACTTTGGAGTTGCTGTTGCTCATTTTCTTAGTGGGAGATGTGTTCTTTTTTAGTGCATAATTAAAATAGTCTATAATCAAAATATAAAAGGCAGCTGACTTAAAGAACATATCAAAGAGAATTGCTCTGAGTAATGACAGATTCGTATTGTAAATATGTGCTAGAAGTTAAGTCTTAGATCTTTAATAAATCATACATGTTATTTGGACTGAAGCAGTGTTTTAAATTCAGGGCGCTGTTAAACATTTCGCAGATCAATACAGGGTTTTTGTTTCAGTTTTATGCATCTGATAATCTTTTGTATTTTCATGGGGTAAACTGAAACAAAAGGAATTTAAAGAAAAAGTTCCCGAAGAATACTTGATTTGGGGTTCATGGAAAAATCTTTTAATTGCTGATTGTTTGGAGATTTCCAAATGACAAACTTCATTGGCCCGATTTACTGTGATTGTAATGCTTACATTCCTTAAAATGGCAGAGTGACTTAAAAAGTCATACTTCATCATGCGTTCATGGACTTGTTCATAAAACGTTTGTAATTTGCAATAGAGGAAAGACTGAAACCATTATCAGCCATTATATGCTATTTGTTGGACATATGTTTGTTTGAAATGGCTGTGGCTCAACAAAATATGGCTCATAGACAAACTATGCTGTAAATTGGTACTAAAAACCCACCTAAACAGGTAGGCATATGTTAAGAAGTTAATGTGAGCCAAAATATTTTAATATGAACCAGGTTATGTACATTGCCAGTTCCCAGTTTCCTTTATAGTGAGACCTTCATTTGCATGGTTTCCTCATTTTTTCCCCAAGCTAACTTTAAAAATAGGTTTTATTTTTATATTTGTTCTAAAAAGTTAAAAGGTACCACAGAGTATATAGTAAGCTTCTTCCTCTTCCTGTTTTTGATCAGCGTCTCCCCATCCCCATCACCCATTGTTACCATATCCTTATGTATCATTCCAGAGATATTAATTCAGTATAGTTTCTTTTATTTCTTTTTTATGTAATTTATAGACTATTGTTATCCTTTTTTCTCATTTATTAATATTATCTTGGAGACATTTTTACTCAGAGGATACTTTTCTTCTCCTTCTTAATGGCTATGTACTATTCCAGTGAATAAATATAACATAGTTACAGTCTAATAGTTTAATCAGCTCTTTATTGATGGACATTTGGCTCTTTCAAGCCTGCCACTGCGCTGCAGTCACCATTCTTGTGATTCATGTATGGGTATGTCTGCAGGAAAGCTTCCTAGAAGTGGAATTGTTTGGCTGGAAGACATAGCCAAAGAGCTATGCTCCTAAGAGCATAGACATTTTTAATTTTGATAGATCTATCCTGTTCTCTTCCATAGTTATGCATCTGATAATCTTTTGTATTTTCATGGGGTAAACTGAAACAAAAGGAATTTAAAGAAAAAGTTCCCGAAGAATACTTGATTTGGGGTTCATGGAAAAATCTTTTAATTGCTGATTGTTTGGAGATTTCCAAATGACAAACTTCATTGGCCCGATTTACTGTGATTGTAATGCTTACATTCCTTAAAATGGCAGAGTGACTTAAAAAGTCATACTTCATCATGCGTTCATGGACTTGTTCATAAAAGCGTTTGTAATTTGCAATAGAGGAAAGACTGAAACCATTATCAGCCATTATATGCTATTTGTTGGACATATGTTTGTTTGAAATGGCTGTGGCTCAACAAAATATGGCTCATAGACAAACTATGCTGTAAATTGGTACTAAAAACCCACCTAAACAGGTAGGCATATGTTAAGAAGTTAATGTGAGCCAAAATATTTTAATATGAACCAGGTTATGTACATTGCCAGTTCCCAGTTTCCTTTATAGTGAGACCTTCATTTGCATGGTTTCCTCATTTTTTCCCCAAGCTAACTTTAAAAATAGGTTATATATATATATTGGTTCTAAAAAGTTAAAAGGTACCACAGAGTATATAGTAAGCTTCTTCCTCTTCCTGTTTTTGATCAGCGTCTCCCCATCCCCATCACCCATTGTTACCATATCCTTATGTATCATTCCAGAGATATTAATTCAGTATAGTTTCTTTTATTTCTTTTTTATGTAATTTATAGACTATTGTTATCCTTTTTTCTCATTTATTAATATTATCTTGGAGACATTTTTACTCAGAGGATACTTTTCTTCTCCTTCTTAATGGCTATGTACTATTCCAGTGAATAAATATAACATAGTTACAGTCTAATAGTTTAATCAGCTCTTTATTGATGGACATTTGGCTCTTTCAAGCCTGCCACTGCGCTGCAGTCACCATTCTTGTGATTCATGTATGGGTATGTCTGCAGGAAAGCTTCCTAGAAGTGGAATTGTTTGGCTGGAAGACATAGCCAAAGAGCTATGCTCCTAAGAGCATAGACATTTTTAATTTTGATAGATCTATCCTGTTCTCTTCCATAGTGATTATTATTATTCAATTTTGGTCTCTTTTATTGGTCCTTCATTTATTTATTTTCATCCATTTTAATTCTTTGGCCTGTGTGGGCCTCCCATCATAGTGGTCTCTCTTGCTGCAGAGCGCTGGCTCCAGGCGCATGCGCTCCAGAGTGCTGGCTCGTAATTGGACACACAGGTCCAGCCGCTCCGCCGCACGTGGGATCTTCCCGTGCCAGGGATTGAACCGGTGCCCCTTGTACTGCAAGGTGGACTCTTTACCCACTGGACCACCGGAGAAGCGCCATAGTGATTATTATATCAATTTATTTTCACTAAAAATATGAGTCCCTTTTCTCCTGTACCTTCACTAACAGAATATTATCAAACTATTTGATCTTTGCCAGATAGGTTTAGCTTAGTTTGCCACACCCTGATTGGCTGAGATAAAATTGCATATAACTTAGTTTGAATTTGTATTTCTGTATATGACATTGAGCAGTTTTTATGTTTACGGACCATTTGATTTCTTTTCTGTTATTTATTACGTCCTTATCCATTTAAAAAAATTGCACATTTGACCTTTTATTTGTCATAGATGCTTAGGAAATGTGTACTACAAATAAAATGTGTTATCTTTTAATTGTCTTTATTGTCATACAGAAAAATGTATAATATAATAAGGTTTATCTATTTTTTAATAGTGATTTAAAGTTTTCTGCATATAGAATTTGCACATTTGTTACTAAACTTTACTCTTATACAACTTTTGATGCTATTTTAGATGGAAACTTTTCTTCCAGTGTATTTTCTTTTTTTTTATGATTAATTAATTAATCTATTTTTGGCTATTCTGGGTTCTCACTGCTGCGCCAGGCTCTTCTGTAGTTTCAGGGAATGGGAGCTCCTCTCTAGCTGAGGTGAGCAGGCTTCTTGTTGCAGTGACTTCTCTTGTTGTGGAACTCGGGCTGTAGGGCACATGGGCTCCATAGTTGCAGCTCCAAGACTCTAGAGCGTAGGCTCAATTGTTGTGGCTCATGGACTTAGTTGTTCTGCAGCATGTGGGATCTTCCCGGATCAGGGATTGAACCTGTTTCTCCTGCATTTGCAGGTAAACTCTTCACCACTGAACTACCAGGGAAGCCCCCAGTGTATTTTCTAAATCATTGATTTTATAAGAAAGCTATTGACTTTGGTGGGGGTGGGAAGGGCTTCTTGTTGTTGGTGTTTTTTCACTTCAGCGGGAATTCTTCCAGTGTTTTCCTGTTAAAGAAATATGTTGCCTTTTGAACTGAGAGCTTTTGAATTTCTGTCATTTAAGGAGGAGCCCATATATTTTTATTTCATTAAAAACTTTAATGCAGGGCTTCCTTGGTGGTCCAGTGGGTAAAGAGTCTGCCTTGTAGTGCAAGGGGCAATGGTTCGATCCCTGGCCAGGGAAGATTTCACGTGTCGAGGAGTGGCTGGACCAGTGTGTCCCATTACAAGCCAGCGCTCTAGAATGCATGTGCCCAGAGCCAGTGCTCTGCAACAAGAGAGGCCATTGCAGTGGGAGGCCCACACAGGACAAAGAATTAAGATGGATGAAAATAAATAAGTAAACCAATAAAAGAGACCAAAATTTTAAAAAATGTATTATTAAAAAAAAGAGCTTTAATGCATAAAAATACTGAATTTATCAAATATCTTTTTAGAATTTATGGGAGTCATATATGATTTTTTTCTTTTGAATAGTTAATATGATAAATTATAATAATAAGTCCCTAATATTGAACTGTCCTTACATTCTGAGAATAAATCCTACTTTCTCATCGTGCTTTGTTCTTTCAGTGTACTCAAAGTTTTATTTATTAGGATTTCAGTTAATATGAAATCAATCTATGCATTCATTCTTATATGGTATCTCTGTGAGAATTTGGAGACAATGTAGTGATAGTTTATGGAAATGATTTGGAAATATCCTTCTTTTTCTTTGCTCAGGGACAGTTTAATCAGTATTAGAGCTAACTGTTCCATGTAGGTTTGCTAGAATTCCTCTCTGAAATGATTGAGAAGTTTTACTGTTGCATGCCACTCTTAGACACATTTCTCTTTCCCAGTAATTTAATTATTTAGATTTTTCTCTCTTCTAGAGTCAAGTTTTGATTATTTTTATCTCTCAAAGAGCTATCTTATGTTTTAAGATTTATTTTTATAAATGCGTATTTGTTTAAAATTCATTTTTTGATATTTTATCTTATTTCGCAGCATGTGGGATCTTCCCGATCAGGGATTGAACCTGTTTCTCCTGCATTTGCAGGTAAACTCTTCACCACTGAACTACCAGGGAAGCCCCCAGTGTATTTTCTAAATCATTGATTTTATAAGAAAGCTATTGACTTTGGTGGGGGTGGGAAGGGCTTCTTGTTGTTGGTGTTTTTTCACTTCAGCGGGAATTCTTCCAGTGTTTTCCTGTTAAAGAAATATGTTGCCTTTTGAACTGAGAGCTTTTGAATTTCTGTCATTTAAGGAGGAGCCCATATATTTTTATTTCATTAAAAACTTTAATGCAGGGCTTCCTTGGTGGTCCAGTGGGTAAAGAGTCTGCCTTGTAGTGCAAGGGGCAATGGTTCGATCCCTGGCCAGGGAAGATTTCACGTGTCGAGGAGTGGCTGGACCAGTGTGTCCCATTACAAGCCAGCGCTCTAGAATGCATGTGCCCAGAGCCAGTGCTCTGCAACAAGAGAGGCCATTGCAGTGGGAGGCCCACACAGGACAAAGAATTAAGATGGATGAAAATAAATAAGTAAACCAATAAAAGAGACCAAAATTTTAAAAAATGTATTATTAAAAAAAAGAGCTTTAATGCATAAAAATACTGAATTTATCAAATATCTTTTTAGAATTTATGGGAGTCATATATGATTTTTTTCTTTTGAATAGTTAATATGATAAATTATAATAATAAGTCCCTAATATTGAACTGTCCTTACATTCTGAGAATAAATCCTACTTTCTCATCGTGCTTTGTTCTTTCAGTGTACTCAAAGTTTTATTTATTAGGATTTCAGTTAATATGAAATCAATCTATGCATTCATTCTTATATGGTATCTCTGTGAGAATTTGGAGACAATGTAGTGATAGTTTATGGAAATGATTTGGAAATATCCTTCTTTTTCTTTGCTCAGGGACAGTTTAATCAGTATTAGAGCTAACTGTTCCATGTAGGTTTGCTAGAATTCCTCTCTGAAATGATTGAGAAGTTTTACTGTTGCATGCCACTCTTAGACACATTTCTCTTTCCCAGTAATTTAATTATTTAGATTTTTCTCTCTTCTAGAGTCAAGTTTTGATTATTTTTATCTCTCAAAGAGCTATCTTATGTTTTAAGATTTATTTTTATAAATGCGTATTTGTTTAAAATTCATTTTTTGTATGTTTTAAAAATTTCTTTTTTCCCCTCTTTTTTTGTTTTTATTTATTATTTATTTTCATCCATCTTATCCTTCAGCCTGTGTGGGCTTCCCACTGCAGTGGCCTCTCTTGTGGCAGAGCACTGG
The DNA here is from genome assembly GCA_022376925.1 of Tragulus kanchil. Classification (NCBI taxonomy): domain Eukaryota; kingdom Metazoa; phylum Chordata; class Mammalia; order Artiodactyla; family Tragulidae; genus Tragulus; species Tragulus kanchil. The sequence continues at coordinate 44,136,806 of JAIOJX010000029.1, read as the reverse complement.
CTCTGGATGCATGCTCTCCAGGGCACTGGCTCATAATTGGACACATTGGTCCAGCTTCTCCATGGCACGTGGGACCTTCCCGGGCCAGGGATTGAACCTGCGTCCCTTGTACTGCAAGGCGGACTCTTTACCCACTGGACCACCAGGGTAGCCCTAAAAATTTCTCTTTCAACCAGAGTTACTTCCCCATTCTTATTCCTTTACCATACAGGTTTAGTTTGTACTGTTTTTCAGTTCTACTGCTGATGTTTAAAAGCCTTTAAATACATGTATGTCTTTAACACTTGATACTTCAGCTTTTAAAGATTTTTTTTTAATTTTCATTTGCTTTCCCTATTTCTATTTCCTTCAGCTCTTTTATTTATTTGGCTGTGTTGGGTCTTCAGTTGTGACATGAGGGATCTTTTGTTGTTGATGGACTCTCTGGTCGTGGTGTATGGGCTTAGTTGCTCCATGGCATGTGAAATCTTAGCTCCCAGATCAGGGATTGAACCAGTGTGCCCTGCACTACAAGGCAGATTCTTAACCACTGGATTCCCAGTGAAGTCCCTCTACTCTTCATAGTTTATGGCATTTATATTTTACCCTATAAGAGTAATCCCCACAACTGTTTTAAATGTATTTCTAGACTGAGTGAATTGGTTACTCACTGCTAGTACCTTTGGTGTAGTTTCTCCTTCCATCTCTTAGTTACATATATTTCATCCTTCAGTAAAAACTTCCTCAAGAAGGGTGAATGGAAATTATTCCAAGTTAATGCATTTAAAAAAAAAATATATATATATATATATGTGTGTGTGTGTGTGTGTGCTACATTAATTTCAAGCAACAGTTTAGCTGGGTATAGAACTCCTCACACTTTTATTTTTTGAAGATAGGCATTGCATCTCTAGTTTGTATGTTGAATGTTGATGTGTAGAAGTTTAAAGTAAGATGTTTTTAATCATTGTAGGTGAATTGCTCTTTTTGACTAGATGCCAAAAAGATTTATTTATCCTCATAGTTCATTGACTTTACTAGAATGTATAGACATGGCTGAATTCTTACGAAATCTATAGATTTAAATCTTCTTGAATTAAACCTCTTTTTTTTTTCTAAGTTGTTCTTTCATTGACAATAATTGTATGTTAGATGTACCTCATTTTCTGTACACTGTTTCCTAGTTCTTATAAATTCATATTGATTTGTACTTCATTTGTCTATTTTCTTTTTTAAAAAAAATTTTTTGGCCTCTTTTATTGTCTATTTATTTATTTTCATCCATCTTTTATTCTTTGGCCTGTATGGGCCTCCCATTGCAGTGGCCTTTCTCGTTGCAGAGCACTGGCTTGGCACATGCACTCTAGAGCGCTGGCTCATAATTGGACACACCAGTCCAACCGCTCACTGGCACGTGGGATCTTCCCTGGCCAGGGATAGAACTAGTGCCCCTTGCACTGCAAGGCAGACTCTTTACTTACTGGACCACCAAGGAAGCCCCATTTGTCCATTTGCTCAGTCCTGTTCGCTAAGCTTCTTACTGGGTGGCTCATGTCTCTTCTGCCTTGGGCTGTTAGTAGCTTTCTTTGAATGGTTTTAGAAGGCCTGTACATTTAGCTGTCTCAAGGCCTTTAGATTCCAGCTGGCATCCTGGTAACAAGTGGCTAAGGTTATACAAAGAAATCCTTGAAAGAAGAGACACATGCTTTTCACGATTTGCCAAGTTTGCTGTTTAGTCATATTCCTTCTTTATTGTATTCCAGATAATCTGAATTCCTTTTTGAGGTTTTGCTTTTCCCCTGCATACTCATCTAGCTTCCTTGCATAAACTCCTTTATTTTAATTTGAATGTGTATTGTTATAGGTGTTTTTAATTTGTAGATTTAAAATTAAATATTTGGAGGATTATTTGGTTCTGTTATATGGAAGAAAGATTATGGAATTATCTTTTTTGCTCCCAGAGCAGATTGAATATTCTTCCCCTGAAGTAGAATCAGGAGTGAATCCTGTGTAAATAGCTTATCAGGCTTTTTTTTTTTGAGTTTGTATGTTGAATGTTGATGTGTAGAAGTTTAAAGTAAGATGTTTTTAATCATTGTAGTGAATTGCTCTTTTTGACTAGATGCCAAAAAGATTTATTTATCCTCATAGTTCATTGACTTTACTAGAATGTATAGACATGGCTGAATTCTTACGAAATCTATAGATTTAAATCTTCTTGAATTAAACCTCTTTTTTTTTTCTAAGTTGTTCTTTCATTGACAATAATTGTATGTTAGATGTACCTCATTTTCTGTACACTGTTTCCTAGTTCTTATAAATTCATATTGATTTGTACTTCATTTGTCTATTTTCTTTTTTAAAAAAAATTTTTTGGCCTCTTTTATTGTCTATTTATTTATTTTCATCCATCTTTTATTCTTTGGCCTGTATGGGCCTCCCATTGCAGTGGCCTTTCTCGTTGCAGAGCACTGGCTTGGCACATGCACTCTAGAGCGCTGGCTCATAATTGGACACACCAGTCCAACCGCTCACTGGCACGTGGGATCTTCCCTGGCCAGGGATAGAACTAGTGCCCCTTGCACTGCAAGGCAGACTCTTTACTTACTGGACCACCAAGGAAGCCCCATTTGTCCATTTGCTCAGTCCTGTTCGCTAAGCTTCTTACTGGGTGGCTCATGTCTCTTCTGCCTTGGGCTGTTAGTAGCTTTCTTTGAATGGTTTTAGAAGGCCTGTACATTTAGCTGTCTCAAGGCCTTTAGATTCCAGCTGGCATCCTGGTAACAAGTGGCTAAGGTTATACAAAGAAATCCTTGAAAGAAGAGACACATGCTTTTCACGATTTGCCAAGTTTGCTGTTTAGTCATATTCCTTCTTTATTGTATTCCAGATAATCTGAATTCCTTTTTGAGGTTTTGCTTTTCCCCTGCATACTCATCTAGCTTCCTTGCATAAACTCCTTTATTTTAATTTGAATGTGTATTGTTATAGGTGTTTTTAATTTGTAGATTTAAAATTAAATATTTGGAGGATTATTTGGTTCTGTTATATGGAAGAAAGATTATGGAATTATCTTTTTTGCTCCCAGAGCAGATTGAATATTCTTCCCCTGAAGTAGAATCAGGAGTGAATCCTGTGTAAATAGCTTATCAGGCTTTGTGATGTTTTATTAAATGTAAATATTAGGTGGCAGTTTAAGGGAAGTATGTAAAACCGAGGAAAATACAAATTTGGAGGGTCTTTGAATGTGCCGTCTTTTGTCGTTTGAACATTGAATGTAGTCAGGGTAGATGCTTTTCTTGGTCAGTGTACCTTTAATGATATGGACATTCTCTTTTAAGCCCTGTTTTTTGATGGAATAGATTTTTGCTACCATGCTGATAGCATGCTGGTTGGTTAAAGACTTGAGGAATACGTCAGATCATGTTCAGATCAACCACTCATTCACTCCCTTTGGCTCATGGGCAGTGTTAAAGGATTCTAAGCATCACTCTAGACCTTTTTTGGATAGCTTTGTTCAAAGAAATTGTGGCCACAGGGCTTAAGAACTTGGACAGTGACTGGCTGTGCCCACCTGAGTTCTTGTTACTCACCCTTTTCCCTAATCAGCATGCACCAGAGCGCTATCCCACAGTGCATTATTTGTGTGATGTATTGTGTCAGTCTCTGTTTGTGGCGCATGGGAAACGGAGTGGGCCACTCTTCCTAGAGATCGCAGCTGGAAGCTTAGGTTCTCAAGACCGGGTGGGCTGTTACTCACCGGTGGGCTCTCTAAGCGGTTTGGACAGGAGCGGTGGTGGTAGGCGTTAGTGAGCTCTTCCTCTGTGCCGGGTGCTGGGCGGTTTAGTTTTTTAGCTGTCTCAAGCTTAGAGCATCCTGGTAACAAGTGGCTAAGGTTATACAAAGAAATCCTTGAAAGAAGAGACACATGCTTTTCACGATTTGCCAAGTTTGCTGTTTAGTCATATTCCTTCTTTATTGTATTCCAGATAATCTGAATTCCTTTTTGAGGTTTTGCTTTTCCCCTGCATACTCATCTAGCTTCCTTGCATAAACTCCTTTATTTTAATTTGAATGTGTATTGTTATAGGTGTTTTTAATTTGTAGATTTAAAATTAAATATTTGGAGGATTATTTGGTTCTGTTATATGGAAGAAAGATTATGGAATTATCTTTTTTGCTCCCAGAGCAGATTGAATATTCTTCCCCTGAAGTAGAATCAGGAGTGAATCCTGTGTAAATAGCTTATCAGGCTTTGTGATGTTTTATTAAATGTAAATATTAGGTGGCAGTTTAAGGGAAGTATGTAAAACCGAGGAAAATACAAATTTGGAGGGTCTTTGAATGTGCCGTCTTTTGTCGTTTGAACATTGAATGTAGTCAGGGTAGATGCTTTTTCTTCGGTCAGTGTACCTTTAATGATATGGACATTCTCTTTTAAGCCCTGTTTTTTGATGGAATAGATTTTTGCTACCATGCTGATAGCATGCTGGTTGGTTAAAGACTTGAGGAATACGTCAGATCATGTTCAGATCAACCACTCATTCACTCCCTTTGGCTCATGGGCAGTGTTAAAGGATTCTAAGCATCACTCTAGACCTTTTTTGGATAGCTTTGTTCAAAGAAATTGTGGCCACAGGGCTTAAGAACTTGGACAGTGACTGGCTGTGCCCACCTGAGTTCTTGTTACTCACCCTTTTCCCTAATCAGCATGCACCAGAGCGCTATCCCACAGTGCATTATTTGTGTGATGTATTGTGTCAGTCTCTGTTTGTGGCGCATGGGAAACGGAGTGGGCCACTCTTCCTAGAGATCGCAGCTGGAAGCTTAGGTTCTCAAGACCGGGTGGGCTGTTACTCACCGGTGGGCTCTCTAAGCGGTTTGGACAGGAGCGGTGGTGGTACAGTGTGCGCGTTAGTGAGCTCTTCCTCTGTGCCGGGTGCTGGGCTGAGTGCTTTCATAGCCCCATCTCTTTTCTAAAAAATTAAAGCAATTACATAAGCTTTTTATTATTATCCCCATTTTACTGATAAGAAAATTGAGGCTTAGAGTTAAATCACATGACAGTTGAGTAATGGAATTGGGACTTGAATTGCTGGCTCAAAAATCCATGTCCTTAATGTCTCTGTTAGTGTCTTTCAGAAGCAGTGATGTCATTGTAAATCTTCTAAAACTAAGAATAAGGTATCAGAAGCAAGTGGTTAAAAATTCTCATAATAATTTACTAATTTTGTGTTTGAATAATTAAAACTGTCTCATTCGATGTGTCCCTTATCTCACATAATCTAGAGAATCAGATTGAAATGGGAAGGGGTGGGAGGGGGAATATTGTTTTCCCACTGATTATTCTGTGCGTGGTTAAGTGGATTTTTCTTGACCTTCCTTCCTTTTCCTAATAGGGAAAACCTCAGGCATTAAGTATCAAAATGGAAACTTCATCCTGAATAATACTGATTCTGAGATAGGAACCAGTATGAATGACAGAAACTGTTTGAAGGTGACATCTTCGATATCTCTGTCAGGTTGAAAATGCACTCTTATGTCATTTGGTGATCCAAAAAATATTGCTCAACTAGCATCAGATTGATTTTTCTGGGTAGGAGTAAAGAAAAATATTTATATGGATGTAAAGGGTACTGCCCTGTGAATTCCACTGTAACTTTATAATGAATGTACCATTACCTTAGAGCCTTACCAAGTGTTTCTGCCTTCTGGACATGAAAGAGACAACTCTTCTATTGTTTGCAGTTCCCCTTATAAAAATTTGAAAGCGAGCAAAAAAAGTTTTTCTTTCCTCTCAAGACAAGTTTGCCTTCTGCTTAACAAACCTGGGTTTGCACTTTTCCAGCGGCAGGAAGTCCGTGCCCTGCAGGTCCCGCTCAGGCCTGCAGCTGGCTCTGCCGCCTTCTGCCCCGGGCGCGTGGAGTGCTCTCTTGACAGTGAGATGGTGCTGGGCAGCAGCGAACCCCAAGTGGGCAAGCGCTTCCTTTCTGTTCCACTCTGGATGTCAGTGAAGACAGTCTTTCGTGCCCCTCTGTCCTGCTGGAGGATGGAGTGTGTTTCATTTCTACCAGAGCCTTCACTTAAGACACACTCACACATTTTCCCCATAGCCCTTGTGGTCGACACCTTAGCAACCCAGGCACTAAAAACAAGAAGAGTCGTGCTGCAGGAAGAAGGACTGCTAAGATTTGGGGCCAAGCAGTGAGAACCAGCACGCGGCGTTGAAGGGAAATTATTCCGTTTTGAGAGTCTGGTTCTGAGGACGAGTGAACGGCCCAGACAGGTCACGGGGTGAGACCAATTTCCCGGTTTGTTTATTTGAGCCTGATTGGTTTTCGCAGTGCAGTGGCAGGACCCAGTCCTGCCGCAGTGCTGCCCAGCTCTGTGGAGAGCACTCCCTTCCATGTTTGATTCTCCAAGCTTTCCTTGCCACGCCTTTGTCCGGTTGGGTGGCCCTGGTGGCCCTCTCTGGCCCAGGGCATGGCGCAGGGTCAGCCGTCACTTTGACTTCGTCTCACGCAGGCATTTGGCTTTATGTCCCGAGTTGCCCTCCAGGCGGAGAAGATGAATCACCACCCGGAATGGTTCAATGTGTACAACAAGGTAACTGAATTGCCTGATTTGGGATCACCTTCATAATGGAGTTTAAGAAACTTCTTTTCTCCTTTCTTGCTTGTCATCCTATGCAGCTAAGTGACATTATGCTTAGGAAAATATTCTCTTATTCTTTCTCTCAGAGTCCCTGTGTATCACTCAAATTAGAAGCAAATTTTCAGACAGGCATGTGGATACATTTTTTTAAAACTCTCATAAAGTAAATTATTGAAAGAAACGGCAGCAAATCATAAAGATGGAGCTTATTTATCTCATTGAGATAAATTTGCTCAAGAACTAGTCTCTGTTCTCAGTAGGAACTGACCTTCTTAAGAGCACGCTGAACAGTAGAGTAGTTTCAAGGGGTGCAGTGAGAAGACTCACTCTTGCCCCCAAAGTGCCCCTACCTTCATGGTCATGCCGTGTGGAATTTCTTTTTTTCTTTTTTTTTGGCCACTTCTATTGGGCTTTCATTTATCCATCTTTGTTCTTTGGCCTGTGTGGGCCTCCCACTGTAGTGGTCTCTGTCGCCACAGAGCACCGGCTTTGGGATGAGCTCCAGAGCTCCGGCTCAGTAGTTGGACACATGGGTCCAGCTGCTTTGCGGCATGTGGGATCTTCCCAGACCAGGGATCGAACCAGTGCCCCCTGCACTGCAAGGCGGTGTCCTTACCCACTGGACCACCAGGGAAGCCCTGGAATTTCTTATCATCTAGATTTCCGTGAGGTCCTGTTGTCTCTTGAAAGTCCCCTTTGGAAAAAGAAAATTTCATATTTTTATGATTTGCTTGGAATATTCAGAGGATGCAGGTGCCAGCGTAAGTTTTTATTTCCTAGTTGCCTCTTTTTGCCCATAATTTTGCTTCAGCTTTTTAATTGATTTGTCAAGAGGCAGCAGTCTGTTCCTCCACCGGTCTCCCCATCCTCCCTGATTTGGAAATGGGTTTTTTCCTTCCATGTTTGATTCTCCAAGCTTTCCTTGCCACGCCTTTGTCCGGTTGGGTGGCCCTGGTGGCCCTCTCTGGCCCAGGGCATGGCGCAGGGTCACGAGTCTCACGCAGGCATTTGGCTTTATGTCCCGAGTTGCCCTCCAGGCGGAGAAGATGAATCACCACCCGGAATGGTTCAATGTGTACAACAAGGTAACTGAATTGCCTGATTTGGGATCACCTTCATAATGGAGTTTAAGAAACTTCTTTTCTCCTTTCTTGCTTGTCATCCTATGCAGCTAAGTGACATTATGCTTAGGAAAATATTCTCTTATTCTTTCTCTCAGAGTCCCTGTGTATCACTCAAATTAGAAGCAAATTTTCAGACAGGCATGTGGATACATTTTTTTAAAACTCTCATAAAGTAAATTATTGAAAGAAACGGCAGCAAATCATAAAGATGGAGCTTATTTATCTCATTGAGATAAATTTGCTCAAGAACTAGTCTCTGTTCTCAGTAGGAACTGACCTTCTTAAGAGCACGCTGAACAGTAGAGTAGTTTCAAGGGGTGCAGTGAGAAGACTCACTCTTGCCCCCAAAGTGCCCCTACCTTCATGGTCATGCCGTGTGGAATTTCTTTTTTTCTTTTTTTTTGGCCACTTCTATTGGGCTTTCATTTATCCATCTTTGTTCTTTGGCCTGTGTGGGCCTCCCACTGTAGTGGTCTCTGTCGCCACAGAGCACCGGCTTTGGGATGAGCTCCAGAGCTCCGGCTCAGTAGTTGGACACATGGGTCCAGCTGCTTTGCGGCATGTGGGATCTTCCCAGACCAGGGATCGAACCAGTGCCCCCTGCACTGCAAGGCGGTGTCCTTACCCACTGGACCACCAGGGAAGCCCTGGAATTTCTTATCATCTAGATTTCCGTGAGGTCCTGTTGTCTCTTGAAAGTCCCCTTTGGAAAAAGAAAATTTCATATTTTTATGATTTGCTTGGAATATTCAGAGGATGCAGGTGCCAGCGTAAGTTTTTATTTCCTAGTTGCCTCTTTTTGCCCATAATTTTGCTTCAGCTTTTTAATTGATTTGTCAAGAGGCAGCAGTCTGTTCCTCCACCGGTCTCCCCATCCTCCCTGATTTGGAAATGGGTTTTTTTTTTTAACATGGTTGCTAAGATACACATTTGATAGCTTAACTTTTCTCAGTGGCCTGAAAACAGTCAGTGTAATTAAAGTAAATGGGAGTTAAAATGGAACCTCAGTCTCTCTCTCTTACTTTTCCCCCTAAGAGTCAAGATTTTGAGATTCTGGCAGCTCATTTTCCCTTCTTATGAGAGAACCTTTTTATGCCTGGGTGGCTGCTGAACTCAGCCAGAAGTTTACTGGGTTTTGGAAATGCATTGCTTATTCATAATACAGTGTTTTCTAAATAGCTTAATCTCCCCAATTCTCAAAGATAAATATTGAGTAATAGATTGATTTCTGAACCACCAAAGGAGCATACCATGAATTGAACCTCAGGGTTTTAAAAGCTGCTTCTCTTTTTCTTAGGTCCAGATAACACTCACATCGCATGACCGTGGAGGACTGACCAAAAGAGATGTGAAACTGGCCAAGTTTATTGAGAAAGCAGCTGCTTCTGTGTGATTCCTTCCAAAAAGCATGTAAAATCTTATATACACATCTAGCCCCAATGTATTTTGAAGGCAATTTACATGAACAAATTAAGTTGTAGATTTAGTTCACCTTTTGAACTGTATCACAGTATATAAAATCAGTGCTTAAATAAAAATGATTTAAACTTGAGCCTGAGGTGTTTTTCATTATAACTAATCACATTTATAAGATAAACCAACCGTGTAATTCTATTAATAATATTAAGGAAGACAAGTAGCATTCTTAAAGACCAGAAGTGGATATGCAGGAGCTTGCTCCTATCTGGCGAAGTCTCATATGGGGCAGCATTTTATATCCCAGAAATTCCAGTGATTGTGGTGACTTTACAAATGCATTGTGTTGGAGAGCAGTTGTAGGGTAGAAAAAGAATGATGACCTGTATAGGAAAAGGGTTTAACTGGATGTGAGAATTCTTATGACCCTAAAGTTGATTTGGAGTTTAGCTGTTGTTGCTACTAAAGTAGTTAGTTAAGTTATAGAGGCTACAAAAATTGGATGAGCTGCCTATGTTTTATCCTTCCTTTTCAGACAGAGAGACAGGAGAAGACAAGTGTCCTGTCTGTGGCTTCCATCAAGGTAAGGCCACAAAAGGATTCACTGTCACAGCGACAAGCTCGCCACCTCATTAGTTGACATACTGAGGGAAGGGGGAGCTAAGGATCATTTTCCCCCCTTATTTTCATGTTTGACCCCTGACCTGAGGGTCTGTAGCCACTGAGCTAGAAGCTTCTTGGGTATTCTCCAGTTCCAAGCTCTGTTTACTCCATGTGTCACTGATGGGAGTAAAATGGAGTATAAAGTAAGCTATTATTTAAAAATTGCAGTAACCATTCTTTGAAGGCAGTCAAGAATGTAGTTATTAATGAGATAAAAATGTAGATGAAAAGAGTGTGTATATATCCATCCAAAGAACATGCCTTATAGTAGTAGGATTTAACAAGGATCATCTTTATACCCCGCCTCACATCAGAGGCCAGAAACATCACTTCATATTATAAGCTGAACTTCACCCTCCACCCCCGCCTCCCCCAGGCCCTACTAGAGAAGCCATAGGGGAACATGACAAGGCTGAGCTCTCAGAAGCCAGTTTTTGGCTGGTTCTCTTGGCCTGGGAGAGGCAGTATGGTTCTTTTGCCCTGTAGGTGTGGAGTGTGCCTGGGCCGGGGTGGAAACAGAGGAGCCACTCAGGCTCTCTGTGGCTGCTGGGAGGTCCAGAGCCTGGACACCAGAACTCGTACTACTTTGAGATTTTTAAGAGGAAAAGCAAAGTCATGTGTTTCTATAAACTTTTTTCTGTTCTGTAGATAGTGGAGGTTTTTATACCTTTTTAATGTGAATATTAAAAGGAAGACAAGTAGCATTCTTAAAGCTGGATGCTGAGAATTCTTAGCATTTTATATCCCAGAAATTCCAGTGATTGTGGTGACTTTACAAATGCATTGTGTTGGAGAGCAGTTGTAGGGTAGAAAAAGAATGATGACCTGTATAGGAAAAGGGTTTAACTGGATGTGAGAATTCTTATGACCCTAAAGTTGATTTGGAGTTTAGCTGTTGTTGCTACTAAAGTAGTTAGTTAAGTTATAGAGGCTACAAAAATTGGATGAGCTGCCTATGTTTTATCCTTCCTTTTCAGACAGAGAGACAGGAGAAGACAAGTGTCCTGTCTGTGGCTTCCATCAAGGTAAGGCCACAAAAGGATTCACTGTCACAGCGACAAGCTCGCCACCTCATTAGTTGACATACTGAGGGAAGGGGGAGCTAAGGATCATTTTCCCCCCTTATTTTCATGTTTGACCCCTGACCTGAGGGTCTGTAGCCACTGAGCTAGAAGCTTCTTGGGTATTCTCCAGTTCCAAGCTCTGTTTACTCCATGTGTCACTGATGGGAGTAAAATGGAGTATAAAGTAAGCTATTATTTAAAAATTGCAGTAACCATTCTTTGAAGGCAGTCAAGAATGTAGTTATTAATGAGATAAAAATGTAGATGAAAAGAGTGTGTATATATCCATCCAAAGAACATGCCTTATAGTAGTAGGATTTAACAAGGATCATCTTTATACCCCGCCTCACATCAGAGGCCAGAAACATCACTTCATATTATAAGCTGAACTTCACCCTCCACCCCGCCTCCCCCAGGCCCTACTAGAGAAGCCATAGGGGAACATGACAAGGCTGAGCTCTCAGAAGCCAGTTTTTGGCTGGTTCTCTTGGCCTGGGAGAGGCAGTATGGTTCTTTTGCCCTGTAGGTGTGGAGTGTGCCTGGGCCGGGGTGGAAACAGAGGAGCCACTCAGGCTCTCTGTGGCTGCTGGGAGGTCCAGAGCCTGGACACCAGAACTCGTACTACTTTGAGATTTTTAAGAGGAAAAGCAAAGTCATGTGTTTCTATAAACTTTTTTCTGTTCTGTAGATAGTGGAGGTTTTTATACCTTTTTTTAATCAAAGATTTCTAGCTCAGTGCTTCAAACTTTTTTACATGAATTTTTAAACATGAAAAAATTGAGATGTATTTTAGAATAGAGTACATAGTCTATGCAGACCCTATGTACTGATCACCCAGATTGAACAGTTACCGAGATCTTGCCAGTTGCTTCATATAATCTCCCATTTCCTTTTTCATTGCCTAAGTATTTAAGAGCAAATCCCAGATAGCATGTCATTTTATCCCTACCTCCTCTAGCAAACATCTCTACAAAATATGGCCATTTTCTTACAGAAACCAAAATTCAGTTGTCTCACCTAACAAAAGAAACCATGATTTCTTGGTATCACCTAAGACCTGGGCAAAATCAAATTGTCTTGAGGGTCAAGAATGTCTTTGGAAAGTAACTTTGTTCTAATCAGGATCCACATGAAGTCTACCCATCACATCTCGTCGTTGTGTCTCTTTAAGCTTTCAGTCTAGAGCAAGCAAACCCCTTGCCCTTGGTTCCCTCTTTGTGTCATTGAACTGCTGTTAAAACTGGGTCCTGTCAAATCGTCAGCCTTCTGGATGTGCTCATTTGCTCCCTTGTGGTGTCGTTTAGCTTGTTTCACTGCTCCTTAAATGGAAGCCTTCCCCGTATTTTGAATGTGAGTCTTAGAGGCTACACTGTAAGCCCATATATGGCACAGTGGAGAGAGCAGGTATAGCTGATAACTGCATTGGTCAGAACCTGAGAGTGTAGCGAGTAATTTAGCGTCTGTGTGAGGCTTTGATGTACGGTCACTGTTAAGGTGTGTCAGCATCTGCTGGAACTCATGAACCTCAGAGAAATCAAAGATCTCATATCAGAAGTCAATGGAAGTACTCTCTGGGGTAAATCTCAACAGAACAAATCCCAGATTTGCTCAAAGTAACTGACATTTCACTTAGCAGAGACATTGGCAAAGTTGGAGGCCCCCAAGTTTTCTTCTGTTCCAAGTCTTTGCAGTAACAGTGGTTTCTCTGATATAATCAAGCTTTGGTTGGCGTCTGTTTTCTTTTAGCCTGGACCGTACTCTTGATTTGGCCATGTTTCTATAAACTTTTTTCTGTTCTGTAGATAGTGGAGGTTTTTATACCTTTTTTTAATCAAAGATTTCTAGCTCAGTGCTTCAAACTTTTTTACATGAATTTTTAAACATGAAAAAATTGAGATGTATTTTAGAATAGAGTACATAGTCTATGCAGACCCTATGTACTGATCACCCAGATTGAACAGTTACCGAGATCTTGCCAGTTGCTTCATATAATCTCCCATTTCCTTTTTCATTGCCTAAGTATTTAAGAGCAAATCCCAGATAGCATGTCATTTTATCCCTACCTCCTCTAGCAAACATCTCTACAAAATATGGCCATTTTCTTACAGAAACCAAAATTCAGTTGTCTCACCTAACAAAAGAAACCATGATTTCTTGGTATCACCTAAGACCTGGGCAAAATCAAATTGTCTTGAGGGTCAAGAATGTCTTTGGAAAGTAACTTTGTTCTAATCAGGATCCACATGAAGTCTACCCATCACATCTCGTCGTTGTGTCTCTTTAAGCTTTCAGTCTAGAGCAAGCAAACCCCTTGCCCTTGGTTCCCTCTTTGTGTCATTGAACTGCTGTTAAAACTGGGTCCTGTCAAATCGTCAGCCTTCTGGATGTGCTCATTTGCTCCCTTGTGGTGTCGTTTAGCTTGTTTCACTGCTCCTTAAATGGAAGCCTTCCCCGTATTTTGAATGTGAGTCTTAGAGGCTACACTGTAAGCCCATATATGGCACAGTGGAGAGAGCAGGTATAGCTGATAACTGCATTGGTCAGAACCTGAGAGTGTAGCGAGTAATTTAGCGTCTGTGTGAGGCTTTGATGTACGGTCACTGTTAAGGTGTGTCAGCATCTGCTGGAACTCATGAACCTCAGAGAAATCAAAGATCTCATATCAGAAGTCAATGGAAGTACTCTCTGGGGTAAATCTCAACAGAACAAATCCCCAGATTTGCTCAAAGTAACTGACATTTCACTTAGAAGAGACATTGGCAAAGTTGGAGGCCCCCAAGTTTTCTTCTGTTCCAAGTCTTTGCAGTAACAGTGGTTTCTCTGATATAATCAAGCTTTGGTTGGCGTCTGTTTTCTTTTTAGATGATCACTGGAGTAAAGGAGGGTTGAATAGACATGGCCTATGACCCTTTGTGTAACCTCCATAGATAATAAATCAGGACCAATATGTTTGACAGTGTCTTTTTCTAAAATGAAGTTAGTGAAAGCTTGGGAAGTTGTAATTACTCTCTGATAGGATTTAGGAAATCTTAAGCTAAATAGAATAAGCATGATTCTTTATGTTTTTGCTTGAGACAAAAAAGCAGTAGCATGTATGTTGTATATGGACACTTCCATCAATGTATTTCCGTCAGTGTACTGAAGTATTAGACTACTAGTGTTACCATGGAGCTGTCTGTGTAATTTCTAATCCAGCGTTCAAAAATGCACCTGTTGAACTCAACAGCTTTCAGTTTTGTAAAACTTCCTTGCAGAACAGCAGGAACTGTAACAAGGTTTGAATCTAATACATGAGCTTTGTGTTTCAATTTCAGTTACATGGAACTAGGAAAGACTCTTGGCCAGAAGCCCTTGAGTCACCAAGCTGCCTTGCCTGCTGCCTGTCGCTGGCTGGGTGCAGCTGAGGTGGGGCTGCCCACGTCAGGCCGAGAGTGACGTGCTGCTAGAAGGGCAGGAGAGGCGGCCCTTTAGCTTCTCATCCCAAGATGCTTGTCCTGTCCACCTATCCGTGAAGGTGACCTCAGTAGGCCTGGAGAAGCTGGTCACTTCTGATTCTACGCGTCAGCTTGAGTTCCAGTCCCAGACCGGCTGTTTTCATCAGTGACTTCAGAAGCCACGTTCAGCTCTGGCTGGCTGTACTGATGTCGTCCACCAAGGACAACTGGTCACTTCTCAACTGCTCCAACCTGCCTTCTTCCCTCACCTCTCCAAGCATCATGGAAGAATATTTTACATTCTTTTTTTTTAAAAAAATGTTTTTTGGGAGGGCTGTGTCATGCAGGATCTTTTGTGGTGGCGCACGGACTCTCTAGTGATGGTGTCGACTCAGTAGGAGCAGCCCACGGGCGCAGTCGCTCCGTGACATGTGGCATCAACTTAGTTTCCTGACCGAGGATTAAACTCAAGTTCCCTGCATTGCAAGGCAGGTTCTTAACCAGCTTGGGAAAGAAAGTCTCCCAGTTCTTTACATTCTTCAGTCTCTTCTTCGTTTCTCCCCAAAAGTGTGCTTTGGTGCTTAAAGAGGGGAAACAGAGAAGTGTGTCCTTGGGGTTCCTGGAAATAAAATCCTACTGTGCTCAGCTACATGAGGGAGCATAAGGATCCCTGGGGGCATTCACTGGTGTATTCACATAGCACACACCGTGGGCCTCCTGTGAGCCTGGGCAGAATTAGGCACACTGCCGCCTTAGGGCAGGTGGAAACAGTTGGAGAACTGACTCAGCCGCTGCTCCAGGAGGCCGCTGTGAGGCGTGCACAGGAGCCCAGGCGGTGTAGGGCACGTGACCAAAGGAGTCTGCAGGAGGCATTGGAGGAACCTGACTCTTGAGGAGGAGAATGTAGATGAGAAGGTGAGGCCGCAGTGGGAATCCTAAGAACATTAAGCAGGGTGTTTCTTAAACCTTTGCTGTTGATGAGTTTAAGTGGAGACTGAGTAGAAAAAGACGTTTCCAAGTTCAGTATTCTGTTTGCCTACAAGAGTATTTTTCTGTAAGAAATAGAAACACTTGTTGCAGAACACTCAGGACGGTGAAGGTAGTGAGATGGTTACCCGCTTTTATTGTGGCCCAAGAAACTAAGTTTCCAGGAGTTTGACCAGTTTGGCCAGCTAACTATTTAACTCACACAGGACTACCCAGAAGCCCCTGTCTTGATTTGCCTTGGAAGCAAAAGGAGCTAGGAGGAGAATGAGACTATATTCATCCCTAGAATTGAACAGAGCAGAAGTCCCTGCTGCTCTTGTCCCTAAAAGATCTCTACCCCTACTCTCATCCCTTACACTCTCTTTAGATGGTTCATATGTGTCGTCCATGTCCCCTGTCAGTCAGCACTGGCATGGATAACCTCTGTGCCTCCTGTCTCTTGTGTTTTAGCCTCAGAATCTTTGTCCTTCCAGGTGTCTCCAGTGCTGTGCCCTGGCCGTGCACTCTTGCTCTTAGAGGCCCAGAGGATTTTGCTTTCCCCGCTTCTGCGACCATCAACCGATTGTAACACATTCTTAGGGCCTCTGTCAGAGGCGGTCACTTCCTGAAGGAGGCGGGCTCTTGTCTGGCTTGTCTCTGCTGTCTCCCAGTTTTAGCCTGGAGCTCCACAACTGTGGGATGCTCAGGCCTCTTTTGCTGAACAGAGGCGCTCCGTCTCCTTGCAGAGAGGCTGTGGGTAGAACAGTGGGGCTTTCTCTTCAGGGACCTGCCGGCTAGTGCCATACTGCAATGAACAGAGTGACCTCATAAAGCAGGGATTCCATCTGTGGACCCCTCTCCATGGCCTCGTGGAATCTAGATGCCAAGGAGATTCCTAAGTAGAGATTTTCTGTTGAATGGTAAAAGCAAAGAATAAAAACTGAAAATTTGGAAAATGTCTCAGCACTTTAATCATCAGAACCACCCAAAAGTCGTTTCTGACTCACTGTTTGAGAATGCGTCACAAGCGGTCTATGAGGAATCATGGAACTTTCAGTAAATATTCTTTCTTTCTCTTGCTTGTTAAGAAGTGTGCAGGTGTGAGTGTTGGGCACTCTTAGCCTCTTCCCACAGGCACTCTTCCACCTCCCAAACTGAGGGGCTCCTGATCATCTGATCTCTCTGACTGGGGAGGCTGTTGAAGTCTCCGCCAAACAGTTTTCTTGGCTTTCCTGTCACAGTTGACTGGTTAATCAGATATTCAGTCACACTATCACTCAACCTTTTTGTCCTTTTTTATTCACTACTGTGTTAGATAATTTGAAGGCTTTTTTTTTTTTTTTTTTTTTGGTAATAGACATGGTCTCAAATCAGATAATGGAAATTGCATATTTTGCTTTTATTGGTGATAAAAGTATATACAGTCTCTATTTTTTTTTTTTTACTATGTGAGACTGTACATTTGTCCATATAACAGGAAAAAGTAATATATGTTTTTTGAGATATTAAAAAGCACATATAAATGTAAAATTGAAAAAAGAATTACCTATAACCTCACCATAGGCAGACATTATCCACATTTTGGCATATTTCATGCTGAATTTTTTTCTACCTATTTTGCACAACTGAGATAATTTTGAGTAGAGAATTATTTTGCTTTGTTTCTGTGACTTGCTGTCCAGTGGGTCATAACCATTTTTCTAAACCATGAAAAATGCATAGACATGTTGTGATATCTGTGTAATAAATATTCCTTGAGCTGGATATGCCATAGTTTACTTAACCTGTCTTTTTTTTGGTTAGACTTTTAAATTGTTTTCAAGTCCTCATTACAGCAGACAATGGTGGGATAAACATGTTAGGCTAAAGTCACTGTCCACATTTCTGATTGTATTCTCTTGGGGTAGATTGCTTGGATCTGGGGATCCAAAGGAAATTAAGGCTTTTCAGAAAAATTGGTCAATTTACATTCTCCTGGCAGTTTATGAGAATGTTCCATCACACTGCACTCATGTCACCATGAAATATTATCATGTTTTAGTCTTTGCTGATTTTATAAGAAAAATGAATGGTTTTAACTTAATTTACACTTCCTGATCAGTAATGCTACTGAACATTCTAGGGAGGTGGACTTCACTGCCATTGTATTTCTTTCATAACTTGATTGTGTGTTTGCCCGTTTTCCTTAGAGTGGTCAGATATTTTAAATTATTGATTTGTAAACTGCTTGTGTGGCTGACGCTGTCTTTCCTTGCTAGACTGACTATATGTAGTTTTCCCAAGCACCTACTTATTGCCTGACTTATAGTAACTCAGTAAAAACTTGTCGAGTGAGTCAGTGAGTGAGTTGAAGAGTAGTTCCTTAATAATTTGTTGAATGAGAAAATGAAGATGATGCTTTGTTTTGAGAAGGAGTGGTAATCCATTTTTTTCCCACACGTCTGGAGAGAAGGAACTGAGTCACTGAGTGGGGCAGACCCGCCCGCTGATCATCGTACCTGTGCCGACAAGTGTAAAGTACTTGTGGATTTATATCCACAGAAGGGGAAAGCAGACCCTAGTCCCTAAAAAAGAGAAGTGCGTCGTTTGGGAATCTAGCTCTGTTGCAAGATATTCATGCCTCTCATTCAACTTTTTGACAGGAGGAAAGATACTCAGTTTCAGGCATTTGTGAAGAGAGTCATAATGAGTCGTCTCTTTAAGATAATTATGATTAGCACCGTCTCAATGAATGCCTTTTTTATGGTCTTGTGGACTGATTATAAAACAAAATACAAGTTGTTCAGACTTTTTGAGGTAAGCAGACAAAATGTGTTTGATTTCTTCTGTTTTTTTTTAATAATTATTTTTATTTTACTTTTGACTTTTACAGAGTTTTGTTGTTTACAGATATATATATAATCCCAGATTAGTCATATGCATATCCCTGACCCCCTCTCTCCTCCACCCCCGTCCCAATCCCCCCATCCCACCCCTCCAGGCTGTCACACAGCACCCCTGCAGGATCCCCTATTCCCACAGTGCAATGACCATATCTATCTTTTTCACATATGATAGTATAGGTTTCCATGTTACTCCTTCCATACCTCTCACCCACTGTTCATACCCCACAATGTCCATATGTCTGTTCTCTACATCTGTTTTTCCATCACGTCACTGCGTGTGTTACCATTACCCTCTTACTAGATTCCATATGTATGTGTTAGTATACTGTACTTGTCTTTCTCTTTTTGACTACTTCACTTTGTATAATAGGTTCTAGATCCATCCACCTCATTAGGACTGATTCTTCTTCTGTTTTATCTGTTTTATTTCTGAAAATGCTATAAGATTTTTAAGGCATTTTGTTCAAAAATTTTTCCATAGAAAAATTCTAAGGACTATTAAAATGCTGTCTGAAATTCCAAAGCACCTACTTATTGTCTGACTTATAGTAACTCAGTAAAAACTTGTCGAGTGAGTCAGTGAGTGAGTTGAAGAGTAGTTCCTTAATAATTTGTTGAATGAGAAAATGAAGATGATGCTTTGTTTTGAGAAGGAGTGGTAATCCATTTTTTTCCCACACGTCTGGAGAGAAGGAACTGAGTCACTGAGTGGGGCAGACCCGCCCGCTGATCATCGTACCTGTGCCGACAAGTGTAAAGTACTTGTGGATTTATATCCACAGAAGGGAAAGCAGACCCTAGTCCCTAAAAAAGAGAAGTGCGTCGTTTGGGAATCTAGCTCTGTTGCAAGATATTCATGCCTCTCATTCAACTTTTTGACAGGAGGAAAGATACTCAGTTTCAGGCATTTGTGAAGAGAGTCATAATGAGTCGTCTCTTTAAGATAATTATGATTAGCACCGTCTCAATGAATGCCTTTTTTATGGTCTTGTGGACTGATTATAAAACAAAATACAAGTTGTTCAGACTTTTGAGGTAAGCAGACAAAATGTGTTTGATTTCTTCTGTTTTTTTTTAATAATTATTTTTATTTTACTTTTGACTTTTACAGAGTTTTGTTGTTTACAGATATATATATAATCCCAGATTAGTCATATGCATATCCCTGACCCCCTCTCTCCTCCACCCCCGTCCCAATCCCCCCATCCCACCCCTCCAGGCTGTCACACAGCACCCCTGCAGGATCCCCTATTCCCACAGTGCAATGACCATATCTATCTTTTTCACATATGATAGTATAGGTTTCCATGTTACTCCTTCCATACCTCTCACCCACTGTTCATACCCCACAATGTCCATATGTCTGTTCTCTACATCTGTTTTTCCATCACGTCACTGCGTGTGTTACCATTACCCTCTTACTAGATTCCATATGTATGTGTTAGTATACTGTACTTGTCTTTCTCTTTTTGACTACTTCACTTTGTATAATAGGTTCTAGATCCATCCACCTCATTAGGACTGATTCTTCTTCTGTTTTATCTGTTTTATTTCTGAAAATGCTATAAGATTTTTAAGGCATTTTGTTCAAAAATTTTTCCATAGAAAAATTCTAAGGACTATTAAAATGCTGTCTGAAATCTGGGAAGATGGTGGCAGCAGTAGCAGTGATGACATGTTTTTTTGTTTGTGTTATTTTTAGCCTCTTTTATTTATTTATTTAAATTTATTTATTTTCATCCATCTTTATTCTTTGGCCTGTGTGGGCCTCCCATCGCAGTGGCCTCTCTCGTGGTAGAGCACTGGTTCTGGATGCATGCGCTCCAGAGTGCTGGCTCATAATTGGACACACCAGTCCAGGCGTTCCACAGCACATGGGATCTTCCCAGGCCACGGTTCAAACCAGTGCCCCTTGCACTGCAAGGGGGGCTCTTTACCCACTGGACCACCAGGGAAGCCCTGACATGGTTTTTTAATCTCCCTGAATCCCCTCTTGACAAGACCAATGAGGCAGCAAAACCAAGAACTCAAGGGCATCATTTGTATCAAAACTAGTTAACAAGAGGGGCTTCCCTCACTGTGCAGAGTTTGACTTTGGACTTCCAGTGCAGGAGGTGTGGGTTTGACCCCTGGTCGAGGAACTAAGATCCCACATGCTATGTGGTGTGGGCAAAAACCGAAATGAAAGAACAACAAAAACTAGTTAACAAGAGGTCCTTACCAAGAGCCACACTACATAGTGTTAGCATCTCCGGGAGAGGAAGCAGAGGGAAGTCAGTAAGCATTCATTGGAAAGTAGGATGGGCTGGCGTGGGAACTGCAGTTGATACCAGGAAGAGTATTGCCTAATCTAATTCTTGTGGGGTAACACAAGAGGTTCCTGCAACTTACAAAGGGGCTAGAATGGTCCAGACCCTGTAACTTTTAAAACTGACCATCCAAGCCTACTTTCAAGGATGGAGTTCTATGTTTAGGAGAAATACTGGGAGTGGGATGAAAACTGAGCAGGTGAGAGACCCAGAGATGAAGGAAGAGAGGGTCAGATAAAACTGGAAGAGGGGAACCGAACTAGGAAACCTCACAGGACAAGCCACCACATTTTATTTTTTTGTTTGTTTTGTTTTATTTATTTTCGTTTTATTTTTTACAGGGTTTTGTTGTCTACTACCACACATCAACCTGAGTCCACCATAGGTGTACATACGTCCCCCGTCCCCCACCGAGCCTCCCCCCATCTCCCTCCCCATCCCACCCCTCCAGCTCTCCACAGAGCCCCTGTTTGAGATCCCCTAGGCCCACAGCATATTCCCCTCCCTCACCCCAGTGTCCATAAGACTGTTCTCCATGTCTGTTTCTCCATTGCTGCTCTGCATATTCATTTATCCGCACATCTTTCTAGATTCCATATGTGTGTGTCAGTATACAGTATTTATCTTTCTCTCCCTGACATACTTCACTCTGTATAATAGGTTCTAGATTCATCCACCTCATTAGAACTGATTCAAATGCATTTCTTTTTATGGCTGAGAAATATTCCATTGTATGTATGTACCAGAGCTGCTTTATCCATTCATCTCTTGATGGATATCTAGGTTGCTTCCGTGTTCTAGCTATTGTAAATAGTGCTGCAGTGAACAGTGGGGTACATGTGTCTCTTTCAATTTTGATTTCCTCAGAAGCTACCATGTTTTAAATCAAGAGGAGATTTAAAGTTAGAATCTAAGTTTCTCCTAAAAGTTCAGGAAAATTAATTTCATATAAAAATCATACAATAGAAAAAGATTGAGGTAAAATTGTATATAAAATTATAAGAAAAAAAGAGCAAAATGGAAAAAAAATCCATAGAAAAAACAGAGCCCACAACAAAGACATCTTTACAAAACAGATTAAAAACTACTATTTCAGAACAAGGCGTTGGAAAGTAGGATGGGCTGGCGTGGGAACTGCAGTTGATACCAGGAAGAGTATTGCCTAATCTAATTCTTGTGGGGTAACACAAGAGGTTCCTGCAACTTACAAAGGGGCTAGAATGGTCCAGACCCTGTAACTTTTAAAACTGACCATCCAAGCCTACTTTCAAGGATGGAGTTCTATGTTTAGGAGAAATACTGGGAGTGGGATGAAAACTGAGCAGGTGAGAGACCCAGAGATGAAGGAAGAGAGGGTCAGATAAAACTGGAAGAGGGGAACCGAACTAGGAAACCTCACAGGACAAGCCACCACATTTTATTTTTTTGTTTGTTTTGTTTTATTTATTTTCGTTTTATTTTTTACAGGGTTTTGTTGTCTACTACCACACATCAACCTGAGTCCACCATAGGTGTACATACGTCCCCCGTCCCCCACCGAGCCTCCCCCCATCTCCCTCCCCATCCCACCCCTCCAGCTCTCCACAGAGCCCCTGTTTGAGATCCCCTAGGCCCACAGCATATTCCCCTCCCTCACCCCAGTGTCCATAAGACTGTTCTCCATGTCTGTTTCTCCATTGCTGCTCTGCATATTCATTTATCCGCACATCTTTCTAGATTCCATATGTGTGTGTCAGTATACAGTATTTATCTTTCTCTCCCTGACATACTTCACTCTGTATAATAGGTTCTAGATTCATCCACCTCATTAGAACTGATTCAAATGCATTTCTTTTTATGGCTGAGTAATATTCCATTGTATGTATGTACCACAGCTTCTTTATCTATTCATCTCTTGATGGATATCTAGGTTGCTTCCGTGTTCTAGCTATTGTAAATAGTGCTGCAGTGAACAGTGGGGTACATGTGTCTCTTTCAATTTTGATTTCCTCAGAAGCTACCATGTTTTAAATCAAGAGGAGATTTAAAGTTAGAATCTAAGTTTCTCCTAAAAGTTCAGGAAAATTAATTTCATATAAAAATCATACAATAGAAAAAGATTGAGGTAAAATTGTATATAAAATTATAAGAAAAAAAGAGCAAAATGGAAAAAAAATCCATAGAAAAAACAGAGCCCACAACAAAGACATCTTTACAAAACAGATTAAAAACTACTATTTCAGAACAACGTAGGCGTTTAAGAAAGTGATATGAGGAAAGAAAAGAGTGAAGTGACAAAACCCAGGAAAGAAGAGGAAAGAAAATCATTTCAGAAGTGAAGACTGAGTTAGATGGGAGCAATTAAATACAGCAGATACAATCTTAAGAGAAATACAGGATTAAGTGTGAGAAATTCTGAAAAATCAGTAGGAAATGAAGAGATGAATTCAATGATGAACACTGAAGATTGGGGAAAAATAATCCCACTTAAGGATAATAGGAACCTCTGAATTTGAAATAGAAACAAAGTAATTAGGCAAAGTAAACACTCATATCTAAAATCTAAGAAAAGTTACTTGAAATAAAAGAATTGAAATTGGGCTTCCCTGGTGGACCAGTGGGTAAGGACACCGCCTTGCAGTGCAGGGGACGCCAGTTCAATCCCTGGCCTGGGAAGATCCCATGTGCCACGGAACGGCTGGACCGATGTTTCCAACTACTGAGCTAGCACTCTGGAGCGCCTGTGCCCAGAGCTGGTGCTCTGCAATGGGAGAGGCCACTGCAATGGGAGGCCCACACGGACCAAAGAACAAAGATGGAAATAAATGAAAGACCAATAGAAGTGGCCAAAAAGAAAAGAATTGAAATTATATTTTGAAAGAGCACTCACAGTATATTGAGAATATGAACTTAACACAACAAACAACAAAACGTATTCTAGTAAAATTCTTGGACTTTGAAGGAAAGATGTGTGGAGGAAAATGTAAATGGCAAATGGCTTATGAGGAAAGAAACATCAACTTTGCTATGGTAATGCTTTGTGCTATTTTTTTAATAGTCAGTGAACAGTGGGGTACATGTGTCTCTTTCAATTTTGATTTCCTCAGAAGCTACCATGTTTTAAATCAAGAGGAGATTTAAAGTTAGAATCTAAGTTTCTCCTAAAAGTTCAGGAAAATTAATTTCATATAAAAATCATACAATAGAAAAAGATTGAGGTAAAATTGTATATAAAATTATAAGAAAAAAAGAGCAAAATGGAAAAAAAATCCATAGAAAAAACAGAGCCCACAACAAAGACATCTTTACAAAACAGATTAAAAACTACTATTTCAGAACAACGTAGGCGTTTAAGAAAGTGATATGAGGAAAGAAAAGAGTGAAGTGACAAAACCCAGGAAAGAAGAGGAAAGAAAATCATTTCAGAAGTGAAGACTGAGTTAGATGGGAGCAATTAAATACAGCAGATACAATCTTAAGAGAAATACAGGATTAAGTGTGAGAAATTCTGAAAAATCAGTAGGAAATGAAGAGATGAATTCAATGATGAACACTGAAGATTGGGGAAAAATAATCCCACTTAAGGATAATAGGAACCTCTGAATTTGAAATAGAAACAAAGTAATTAGGCAAAGTAAACACTCATATCTAAAATCTAAGAAAAGTTACTTGAAATAAAAGAATTGAAATTGGGCTTCCCTGGTGGACCAGTGGGTAAGGACACCGCCTTGCAGTGCAGGGGACGCCAGTTCAATCCCTGGCCTGGGAAGATCCCATGTGCCACGGAACGGCTGGACCGATGTTTCCAACTACTGAGCTAGCACTCTGGAGCGCCTGTGCCCAGAGCTGGTGCTCTGCAATGGGAGAGGCCACTGCAATGGGAGGCCCACACGGACCAAAGAACAAAGATGGAAATAAATGAAAGACCAATAGAAGTGGCCAAAAAGAAAAGAATTGAAATTATATTTTGAAAGAGCACTCACAGTATATTGAGAATATGAACTTAACACAACAAACAACAAAACGTATTCTAGTAAAATTCTTGGACTTTGAAGGAAAGATGTGTGGAGGAAAATGTAAGCATCTGGGCAAAGTGGCTTATGAGGAAAAGAAAACTTATCGAACTTTGCTATGGTAATGCTTTGTGCTAAATGAAAACAGGGCTTCCTTAGTGGCTCAGTGGTAAAGAATATGTCTGCTAGTGCAGGAGACATGGATTCAATCCCTGGCCTGGGAAGATCTCATGTCCTCTGGGATAGCTAGGCCTGTGCACGACAGCTGTTGAGCTTGTGCCCTAGAGCTGAGGAATCACAGCTCCTGGATCCACGGCCTGCAGCTGCGGAGACAATCCTGCCCTCAAGCCCCTGCTCCACAGCAAGAGAAGCCCCCACAGGGAGAGCCTGCAACCAGCATGAGGAGCAGCGCCTGCTCATGGCACCTAGCGAAAAGCTTGTGCAGCAGTGAAAACCCAGCGCAGCCACGAGTAAAAGAAAATGGAGTAAAGTAATTTAAGATACTTCAGGAAGGAAAAGGTGAACCAAGAATTCTAGGTCCAGCAGAACTGACTTTCAGGGATAAAGGGCAGAGACAAACTCATCAACATGAAAAATCTTGACTAATACTGCTCCCACAAACCCTTCTTAGGAATCTAGTTAATAAAGAATAAGTTTCAGCCAACCAAAATTACTGAAGTATCAACACTGGACTGGCAATGAAGAGTAAAAAATATGTTTATTTATAGAATTACTCATAATTATGGGTTAGCAAGGAGAGAACATAGCACACATGAAGATATACTCTGACAGCGAAGATACAGTATTGATTAAAAATGGGGAAGAATGGGGGCAGTCAATGAAAAAAAATTTTAAACCATTTTTCAGAAATCAGCTTTGTGGTAATGCTATTAGCAGTGGGATCCTGAGACTGTTGTGTGTGTAACACAGGATGGAGCCCATGAGTGATGATGGGAAAGCTCAGTTCTCTCATTCTCAGCATTTTTTTGTTGTTGTTGTTTTCAATTTTGTTTTAAATTTTGGCCTCTTATTGATTTTTTAAAATTTATTTATTTTCATCCATCTTTGTCTCTGTGGGCCTTCCATTGCAGCGCATGTGCTCCAGAGTGCTGGCTCATGATTGGACAGACAGGTCAAGCCACTCCACAGCACATGGGATCTTCCCAGGCCAGGGATTGAACCAGTGTCCCTTGCACTGCAAGGCAGACTCTTTACCCACTGGACCACCAACAAAGCCCTTCTTAGTGTTCTTGAGAACCAGGCTACTCATGGAAGGAAGGCAATATGAATGTAATATAAACAAAGTAAAACCCTGTAGTTTTGCATTTAAATTGGAAGTATAATATAAATTCTTAAAATGTATTTTATCATCATCTGTTGAAAAACCTAGAACACTGACCAGCTTAACAGTTATGCATCCTTAATGCCCATAAATGTGATGTTGAAATACCATTTCTCACTGAAAGAAACTAGGGGATTCTTAGAGACATGGCTGATTGCATGTTGAGGGTGGAAAATATACCAGATGAGCTCGGAGCATCTTGTACACATGGCAAGGATGCTGTCAGAGTTTACTGGGGTCATGTGAAAAGAACTCAGGAGACAACTTGATGAGGATGCTACTAGTTAAAGATGGGACACTTTGAGCTTCAATAAAGATATTAATACAGTGGGTTTTGAAACTCATAAAATAATCTGTAAGTTTATAATTATACCAAAAAAAAAACCCAGCAGGTCACATTTGGAGGGTGATGCACAGTGGTTCAGCGGTAAAGGATTTGCCTGCAGTGCAGGAGACACTAGACATGGGTTCTATCCTTGGGTCTGGAAAATCCCACTGCAGTATTCTTGCGTGAAAAATCCCATGGACAGATGAGCCTGGTAGACTCACCGAGGAAAAGAGTAGGACGCGACTGAAGCAGCTGAGAATTTATCTCAAGAACTGTTAAATTAAGGGAGAGAATCAAGCATTGCTGACCTTTCTTATGTGAACTGTATTACTGAGTAACCACAGAGTAGGTAAGGGAAACATCTCTTTATAGAAGTGTCCCAGTTAATAAATGAAAAAGAAATGATAGAATTTATAAAACATAGTTTTCAACCACCAGTGAATTACAGGATTTAGGCATTTTGACCATTAGTGACTCTTCCCTCAAAAAGTGAGACAGGCTTCCCCTGGTGGTCCAGTGGATAAGGACACCACCTTGCAGTGCAAGGGGCGCCGGTTCGATCCCTGGCCTGGGAAGATCCCACATGCCGCGGAGCGGCTGGACTGATGTGTCCAATCACTGAGCCGGAGCTCTGGAGCGCATGCGCCCAGAGCTGGTGCTCTGCGACAACAGACGCCACCACGATGGGAGGCCCACAGGAGTCAAAGAACAAAGACGGATGAAAACAGAGAAATGAAAAGACCAATAGAAGTGGCCCGCCCACTCCCCTCCCTCCCTAACCTGACCCCCGCCCAAATTAAATAAATAAATAAATCTAAAAAAAAAAAAAAAAGCAAGACATAATAAAAAAAAAAAAAGTGAGACAACCAGACATTTTTTGCCTCCTATAAAAGAACAGAACCTATCATCTTACCAAAAAGATCAAACCTGAGACTTCTCTGGTGGTTCAGTGGCTAAGAGTCCGCTCTCCCAATGCAGGGGGCCCAGGTTTGATCCGTCATCAGGGAACTGGATTTCACCTGCTGCATGCCACAACAAAGATCAAAGACCCCACATGCTGCAGCTAAGACCTGGCACATCCAAATAAATACAAAGTAAAAATAAATATGAAAATAAATTAAACCTGAATCTGATCCCAGTTTTTCATCCAGCTGCCTATTTCCAGGAAATAGAAGACAAAGGAACATGAGTTGCAGTCTGTACAATCCAGATTTTGAAATTCTACAAGCCAAATTGCCTCGTTTCTTCAACAAATAGACATTAAAGAAAGGGAAAAAAGTGAATAGGAGACTTAAATGACATATCAAAAAATGTTTTTTAAATTTTTAATGAAAAATTAGAGTGTTCCAGGAATGCATATATGAGTTTCTATCTATAGAGATAATGCAAGAAAGTGACTACTATAAATAGAAGGACAGTGGTTAATTTGGGGGAAAAGGAAGGGAGTGTGGTTGGGATGGAGCACATGGAGAGGCTTCTGGGAGAGCTGGCAAGGTTCTAACTCTTGACCAAGGTGGCAGTTACAGGGGTGTTGGCCTTGGAACAATCCATTAGGCTATATATTTGTGCGGTTCTACATTTTATTATAGAGTATTTTATTATACAATAAAAAGGTTAAAGAGGTACTTTATCATCATTTATGGTGAATAACCATTTTCCTTCTTGGTGATGAAAAGGCGGAGCATCAACATGATGTGGTGTCTGTGGTTGTGGAGGTGGTGGAATACCCTAGTCGGGGCCTGAAAGGGGCAGGCTCCCTTGGCACTGCTCCTGTGAATGCACTGGCGTGGCAGTGCACTTCCACACCAGCATCCCACAGCGTTTGGTCGTGGACTGTAGAGCATTATGTTAAGTATAGGACTTGGTTAAGGATTGGGGAAGAGGTGAGTTGAGAGATCTGAATCTTTTGATTGCTCTCCAGAAGCTGTAAGGACTATCAAACATGCCTTCCAAAGGGATCTTAGTTTGCAAGCTTAGGGAAGTTCTGTGCTGTGGAAAGGGTTCACAGACTTGGGTTCAAGCCCTAGCTGCACTACTGGTTTGCTTGCTGTGAGAATTTGGACAAAGTTACTTAATCTCTATATGGCTCAAATGCATTTGTAAAATGGTATTAATATACACCTTCCAGAGTGGCTGTTGAGATCTTTATATGGAAGCCCGGGTTATCTATAAACTTGCCAAATAAATACAAAGTAAAATAAATATCAAAATAAATTAAACCTGAATCTGATCCCAGTTTTTCATCCAGCTGCCTATTTCCAGGAAATAGAAGACAAAGGAACATGAGTTGCAGTCTGTACAATCCAGATTTTGAAATTCTACAAGCCAAATTGCCTCGTTTCTTCAACAAATAGACATTAAAGAAAGGGAAAAAAGTGAATAGGAGACTTAAATGACATATCAAAAAATGTTTTTTAAATTTTTAATGAAAAATTAGAGTGTTCCAGGAATGCATATATGAGTTTCTATCTATAGAGATAATGCAAGAAAGTGACTACTATAAATAGAAGGACAGTGGTTAATTTGGGGGAAAAGGAAGGGAGTGTGGTTGGGATGGAGCACATGGAGAGGCTTCTGGGAGAGCTGGCAAGGTTCTAACTCTTGACCAAGGTGGCAGTTACAGGGGTGTTGGCCTTGGAACAATCCATTAGGCTATATATTTGTGCGGTTCTACATTTTATTATAGAGTATTTTATTATACAATAAAAAGGTTAAAGAGGTACTTTATCATCATTTATGGTGAATAACCATTTTCCTTCTTGGTGATGAAAAGGCGGAGCATCAACATGATGTGGTGTCTGTGGTTGTGGAGGTGGTGGAATACCCTAGTCGGGGCCTGAAAGGGGCAGGCTCCCCTTGGCACTGCTCCTGTGAATGCACTGGCGTGGCAGTGCACTTCCACACCAGCATCCCACAGCGTTTGGTCGTGGACTGTAGAGCATTATGTTAAGTATAGGACTTGGTTAAGGATTGGGGAAGAGGTGAGTTGAGAGATCTGAATCTTTTGATTGCTCTCCAGAAGCTGTAAGGACTATCAAACATGCCTTCCAAAGGGATCTTAGTTTGCAAGCTTAGGGAAGTTCTGTGCTGTGGAAAGGGTTCACAGACTTGGGTTCAAGCCCTAGCTGCACTACTGGTTTGCTTGCTGTGAGAATTTGGACAAAGTTACTTAATCTCTATATGGCTCAAATGCATTTGTAAAATGGTATTAATATACACCTTCCAGAGTGGCTGTTGAGATCATTGAAAATAGTATATATGGAAGCCCCGGGTTATCTATAAACTTGAGAAATTATTAACACTCTTAGGTATCCCAATGAAGGGTATGAGGAAACTACTGAGAAGGCCCTGACCTGTCATCTCTAACTAATCTTGAGATTTTGTGCAAGCAGAAGATAAAGGTTAAGGCAGAGTTGTAAACTTCTGAGGCATTAAAAGCATGCCCCAACACACAGAGTCCCTTGGCAAGGCTGGGAGACTTAACTAACTGGTTCCACACATTTAAGGAATACTCTGTTCAGTTATTAGCAGACCACTAAGCTAACTGAGCAGAAACTGGTGGCCACACATGACAAAGAACACACACTTGGGCTTCCCCTGGTGGTCCAGTGGCTAAGGACACCGCCTTGCAGTGCAAGGGGCGCCGGTTCGAGCCCTGGCCTGGGAAGATCCCACGTGCGGCGGAGCGGCTGGACCCATGTGTCCAATCACTGAGCCGGAGCTCTGGAGCGCCTGCGCCCAGAGCCGGTGCTCTCCAACGACAGACGCCACCGCGATGGGAGGCCCACAGGAGCCAAAGAACGAAGACGAATGAAAATGGAGAAATGAAAGACCAATAGAAGTGGCCCGCCCTCTTCCCTCCCTCCCCAACCCGACCCCCGCCCAAAGTAAATAAATAAATAAATCTTTAAAAAAAAAAAAAAAAGAACACACACTTTATGGAATTAGTTCAGGAAAGTCACTTAAAAAGAAAGAATGGCAACAACAGAACCCTAGGAAGAGAGGAGAACCTGATTTCCAGTTTCCAATAGTATATGATTTAAAAAGGCCAATTTCCAACCAAAAAACAAAAAATAAAAAAATTGTGAAACATGCAGAGAAACAAAGTATGGTCTGTACACAAGAAAAAAGGCAATCAATGGAAACTTTCCCCAAGGAGGCCCATCTGTTGGACTTACTAGACCAACATTTTATATCATCAGTTATGTTCAAAGAGCTAGAGAAAAGATCCCATATCTAAAGAACTAAAGGAAAATGTGAGAGCAGTGTCTAACCAAATAGAGAAGATGAGTAAAGAGAAATCATTAAAAAGAGCCAAGTAGAAATCCTGTAGTTGAAAAGTACAATAATGGGAATGAAAATTCACTAGAAGAATTCAACAGCAGGTTGAACCTAGTGGAAGAAAGAAATAAAGAACAGAAAGATAGGTCGGCTTCCCTGGTGGCTCAGTGGTAAAGAATCTGCCTGCCAATGCAAGAGGCACTGGTTCGATCCCTGATCTGGGAAGATCCCAAATGCCACAAAGCAACTAAGCCTGTGAGCCACAGCTACTGAGTCAGCACTCTAGAGCCCGGGAGCCAAACTACTGAAGCCTGTGTGCCCTAGAGCCCGAGATTCACAGCAAGAGAAGCCACCACAGTGAGAAGCCCACGTACTGCAGATAGGGAAAAGCCCATGTGACAAGAAAAGACCCAGCATAGCCAAAAATAAATACATAAATGCAATAATAAAAAAAAACGATCAGTCAATTGAGATATGCAGTATGAGGAACAGAAAGTAAAATGAATGAATGAATCTGAGACCCATGAAACACCATCAAACATGTAAACACGCATGCAATAAATGTCACAGAAGACGAGGAAAGAGTACAAAGAATATGTGGAGATGTAATGTCAAAAACTCCCCAAATTTCATGGAAAACATTAATCCACTTATCCAAGATAATCAACAAACTCCAAGTAGGATAAACTCAGAGATCTACCTAGACACATTGAAAACAAATCATTGAAAGGCAAGGAGAAAGGGAGAATTTGAGACCATCAGTAGAGAAGTGATTCACTGCAAAATGAATAGTTGATTTCTCATCCAAAACTACAGTGGCCAGAAGTCAAAGAATGTCATATTCAAAGTGCCAAAAGAAAAACTATCAAACAAGAATTCAACATATAGAAAAAACCATCCTTCAAAAATGAAGAGACATGGTATCACTGAAAAGGGAGAGCAAGTAGCTTCAATAATCCATCTGTCCACTAAAAGGGAAAACTGTCAAACAGAAAAATTGCCAGGTTGGACTTACTAGACCAACATTTTATATCATCAGTTATGTTCAAAGAGCTAGAGAAAAGATCCCATATCTAAAGAACTAAAGGAAAATGTGAGAGCAGTGTCTAACCAAATAGAGAAGATGAGTAAAGAGAAATCATTAAAAAGAGCCAAGTAGAAATCCTGTAGTTGAAAAGTACAATAATGGGAATGAAAATTCACTAGAAGAATTCAACAGCAGGTTGAACCTAGTGGAAGAAAGAAATAAAGAACAGAAAGATAGGTCGGCTTCCCTGGTGGCTCAGTGGTAAAGAATCTGCCTGCCAATGCAAGAGGCACTGGTTCGATCCCTGATCTGGGAAGATCCCAAATGCCACAAAGCAACTAAGCCTGTGAGCCACAGCTACTGAGTCAGCACTCTAGAGCCCGGGAGCCAAACTACTGAAGCCTGTGTGCCCTAGAGCCCGAGATTCACAGCAAGAGAAGCCACCACAGTGAGAAGCCCACGTACTGCAGATAGGGAAAAGCCCATGTGACAAGAAAAGACCCAGCATAGCCAAAAATAAATACATAAATGCAATAATAAAAAAAAACGATCAGTCAATTGAGATATGCAGTATGAGGAACAGAAAGTAAAATGAATGAATGAATCTGAGACCCATGAAACACCATCAAACATGTAAACACGCATGCAATAAATGTCACAGAAGACGAGGAAAGAGTACAAAGAATATGTGGAGATGTAATGTCAAAAACTCCCCAAATTTCATGGAAAACATTAATCCACTTATCCAAGATAATCAACAAACTCCAAGTAGGATAAACTCAGAGATCTACCTAGACACATTGAAAACAAATCATTGAAAGGCAAGGAGAAAGGGAGAATTTGAGACCATCAGTAGAGAAGTGATTCACTGCAAAATGAATAGTTGATTTCTCATCCAAAACTACAGTGGCCAGAAGTCAAAGAATGTCATATTCAAAGTGCCAAAAGAAAAACTATCAAACAAGAATTCAACATATAGAAAAAACCATCCTTCAAAAATGAAGAGACATGGTATCACTGAAAAGGGAGAGCAAGTAGCTTCAATAATCCATCTGTCCACAGATGATAAAAAAGGTGACAAAACTGTCAGAACTCTGGAAAATTGCCAGAGTTTTATAGCAACTGAGTGAGCACTGAGTCAAAAAGGGGCAACCTGAAAAAGGTAGGGAAACTTTGCAGCATTTTTACTTGCCTTTGACCGTAGCACTCCTCATCATGATGATGGTCCTGAAGATGGCAGCCAGGTTCTCCGTGTGGGACCTTGGTCCCTTGGTTCAGAAAAAAAAAAAACCAGCAAATTTTTATTCCTAAAGAATTACGTTTGTCTGATTTGACCTATCTGAGGGGGCTGCTTGAAGGACTGGTCCCAAGCCATTTTCTTTGTTTTGCCTAACCTGGAGCTTTCTAAGGGCAAAAACATGGCTATGCAGTGGGCATTTCTCAAAACCATTGAAAAGCAAGTGAATGATCTGCTGCTACCTGGGGCAGAAATAGAACACGTGAAGCAAACAGCAGATATGCTGAAAGCCTGAGAGGAAAATCCAAGGAGAGATTCTTTGGAAAGAGGGCATTGAAAAACTCCCAAGTATGGCATACATGTCCAGAGCAGGACACATACTTAGGAAAAACCTGAGAATATCCCAAGCTTTCAGGTAACTGATCTTTAGACTCAGCATAAACCCCCAATGAATGAACACACAGTTACAGTTGTAGGTGACCTGGCTCAACATTTGAAGGAGTTCCTCAACACAGAGCCCATCCACAAAGATGAGGAGCTTTTCTTCTCCCTCTTTCCTTTCCTGTTTTTCTCCTCCCTTCTTCTTTCCTTCTTTCTTTTCTCTTTCCTTCTCTCTTTATTCTTTCTCCTTCCCTTCTTTCCCTCTTTTTGCCTGAGGCATTTAAGAAAACTTCTGTTTAAACACTAAACAGAAACTAAAGAAAAAGAGACCTCAGAGACCATGCATTACAAATAAGTACAGTCTTTACAAAAATTGTTTAGAAAAGTCAGTGAACAAACAACTACTACCCCATGCAAAGCAACAAACCCTGAAAGGGGAAGAATTTGATTTCCAGAGTTATCACATGGTAAAATTTTAAAATGTCCAGTTTCCAAAAAATATGAAATGTGAAAAAAAAACCAAGGAAGAATGACTTCTATACAGGAGGAATAAACAGAAGCTGTCCCCAAGGAAGCACACACATTGGAATTACTGGACAAATATTTAAGTCAACTATGTAAAATATACTCAGGGAGCTGAAGGAAATCACAAGCGAAGAGCTGAAGGTAGCCAGGAGAACAATGTTTTAGCAGAGTATGTCTATAAAGAGAAATTATAAAAAGGAATGAAACAAATTTTGGAGCTATAAAATATAATAATTTAAAAATTCATTAGAAGGTTCAAGAGCAGATTTGAGCACCAGAAGAAATAATCAGCTAAATCATCTAAGAAATAGCTAAGTCAACTAAGAAATAATCAGCTAAGTTAACTCAATTGGACTTGTCAGCCTGAGGAACAGAAAGAGAAAAGATAATGAAATGCACAGAGCCCAAGAGGCAAGTGGGACCCCATAAAGCGTATCAACATACAAACAGTGGGAGTTCCAGAAGGAAGGAGAGAGAAAGAGGAAGAATGAATATTTAATGAAATAATGGCCCCAAAGTGTGCAAATTTGACAAGGAATATATCAAGAGTCTTAGTGAACACTGAGGAGAAATAAAGACATCCACATTGAGACATATTCAACTATCAAATGTCAAAGGCAAAGAGAATTCTGAGAGCAGTGAGAGAAACAGCCTATTACTCACAAGGAGTCCTCAATAAGATGACCGACTGATGTCTTCTCAGAAATGATGAGAGAAGGCAGTGAAATGCTGTAAAGTACTGAACGGAAAATATTATCAACCAAGAATTCTGTATCCAGCAAAACTATCCTCAAAAGATGAAGAAGTAATTAAGACATTTCCAGGTAAATAAAAGCTGGGAGAGTTTGCTTCTGGTAGACCTGCTCTACAAGAAATGCTAAAGACAATCCTTTAGGTGGAAATGAAATTAGATAGTTAACACATTATTGATCAGGGAATTTTTGCAGAAACTAATGCCTGTGATGTTAATATGTTTCTGTTCAATAATGTGTTAAACCATATGCTGAAATAACACTGATAAATGTAGCTACATAGGTAACTATAAAAGCCAGTGTCATATTTTGCATTTGTAACTCCTTTTTCTGTATGATCCAAAATACTTATGGATAATGGACCCGCAGTGTATTCAGGTGTACTTTGTGACAACAGAAGCAGGAAGGTAGGAAGGGATGGGATTGTATAGGAACAAAATTGTTAGTAAACTATTGAAGCTAAGGTATTAGAAACGAATTGTTGGGACTTCCCTGGTGGTCCAGTGGCTAAGCTCCATGCTCCCAATGCAAAGGACCTGGATTTGATCCTTGCTTAGGAAACTAGATTCTTAGAAAACTAGATTCCAATTAAGAGTTTGCATGCCAAAACTAAAAGATCCTGCATGCTTCAGTGAAGATAGAAGACTAATACCTGGCACAATCAAATAAATGAATAAATAAATAAAATGTTCTACATTTAAGAGGTCAATTGTTATCTCAAGAGTAACCACCAGAAAAAAAAAAAAAAAAAAAACTTAAAAATGCAGAAAAAGAAGTCAGAAAAGAATCAAAATGATACACTACTTAAAAAAAAAAAAATTAAACACCACAGAAAGCAGTAATGGAGGAATTGAGGACTACAAAAGATGTGACATAAATAAAACAAATAGCAAAGTGACAGAAATATTTTCTTCTTTGTCGGTAATTACTTTAAATGTAAATGAATGAAACTCTCCAATTAAGACAGAATTGATTCTAATAAAACAAACCCAAATATACGCTGTCACCTGAGACTTTTTCAAAGAAATGATGAGAGAAGGCAGTGAAATGCTGTAAAGTACTGAACGGAAAATATTATCAACCAAGAATTCTGTATCCAGCAAAACTATCCTCAAAAGATGAAGAAGTAATTAAGACATTTCCAGGTAAATAAAAGCTGGGAGAGTTTGCTTCTGGTAGACCTGCTCTACAAGAAATGCTAAAGACAATCCTTTAGGTGGAAATGAAATTAGATAGTTAACACATTATTGATCAGGGAATTTTTGCAGAAACTAATGCCTGTGATGTTAATATGTTTCTGTTCAATAATGTGTTAAACCATATGCTGAAATAACACTGATAAATGTAGCTACATAGGTAACTATAAAAGCCAGTGTCATATTTTGCATTTGTAACTCCTTTTTCTGTATGATCCAAAATACTTATGGATAATGGACCCGCAGTGTATTCAGGTGTACTTTGTGACAACAGAAGCAGGAAGGTAGGAAGGGATGGGATTGTATAGGAACAAAATTGTTAGTAAACTATTGAAGCTAAGGTATTAGAAACGAATTGTTGGGACTTCCCTGGTGGTCCAGTGGCTAAGCTCCATGCTCCCAATGCAAAGGACCTGGATTTGATCCTTGCTTAGGAAACTAGATTCTTAGAAAACTAGATTCCAATTAAGAGTTTGCATGCCAAAACTAAAAGATCCTGCATGCTTCAGTGAAGATAGAAGACTAATACCTGGCACAATCAAATAAATGAATAAATAAATAAAATGTTCTACATTTAAGAGGTCAATTGTTATCTCAAGAGTAACCACCAGAAAAAAAAAAAAAAAAAAAACTTAAAAATGCAGAAAAAGAAGTCAGAAAAGAATCAAAATGATACACTACTTAAAAAAAAAAAAATTAAACACCACAGAAAGCAGTAATGGAGGAATTGAGGACTACAAAAGATGTGACATAAATAAAACAAATAGCAAAGTGACAGAAATATTTTCTTCTTTGTCGGTAATTACTTTAAATGTAAATGAATGAAACTCTCCAATTAAGACAGAATTGATTCTAATAAAACAAACCCAAATATACGCTGTCACCTGAGATTCAAAGATATAAATAGGTTGAAAATCAAAAAATGCAAGAAGGTAATCCATGCAATTAGAAACCAAAAGAGAGCTGGTTGGGTATGCTTATATCAGACAAAATAAACATTGAAGCAGACTGTTACAAGAGGCAAAGAAGGACATTATATATTGACAATAGAGTCAGTTTATCAAGTAGATTTAATTGTTTTTATCAAGTTCATATTGAACATTTCCCAAGATAGCCCATATTATTGGGCAACAAATCTCAGTAAATTGAGAAGTATTGAAGTCATACAAATTATCTTTCCTGACAGCTATGGAATGAAACTGAAAAAACAAGAGCAGGAAAATGGAAAATTTTAAATATATGAAAATTAAGCAACACATCAAATAACTAATAGGTCAAAGAAGAAATCACAAACGAGTTTAGAAAATAAGACAAATGAACATGAAAACACAACATAGGGGCTTCCCTGGTGGTCCAGTGGGTAGGGAACACCGCCTTGCAGTGCAAGGGGCGCTGGTTCATTCCCTGGCCTGGGAAAATCCCATGTGCTGTGAAGCGGCTGGACCAATGTGTCCAACTACCAAGCTGAACCTCTGGAGCACATGTACCCAGAGCCAGTGCTCTGCAACGAGAGAGGCCACTGTGATGGGAGGCCCACACAGGCCAAAGAATGAAGATGGATGGAAATTAATAAATGAAAGACCAATGGAAGTGGCCAAATAAAGAAAAAGAAAACACAACATAATGAAATTTACAGGTTGCAACAGAAGCAGTGCTCAGAGCAGTGTTTAATACCTGTAAATGCCTGCAGTAGAAAAGAAGAAAGATATCAAATTAATAACCTAACTTTACAACTTAAGGACTGGAAAACAAGGAACAAACCAAACTCAGAACTAGTAGAAGAAAGGAAATGAAAAAGATTAGAGTGGGCTTCCTTGGAAGCTCAGTGGTAAAGAATTCATCTGCCAGTGTAGGAGACATGGGTTCAATCCCTGATCAGGGAAGATCCCACATGCCACAGAGCAACTAAGCCCGTTTGCCACAATTGTTGAGCCTGTTGTCTAGAGCCTGGGAGCTGTAACTACTGAGCCCAGGCTCCACAACTACTGAAGCCTGCACACCCTAGAGCACATGCTGTGTAACAAGAGAAGCCAATGCAGTGAGAAACCCATATACTGCAACTAGAGAGTAGCTCCAGCAACTAGAGAAAAGCCCACACTGCAGCAAAGACCTAGCACAGCCAAAAAAAAAAAGTCACTAACTAACTAAATAAAATTAAATTTAAAACAATGGGGAGACACATCCAGGGAGGCTGCATGCATTAAAGAAAAAAAGTGAAAAACAAAATAGAAATAATAAAGAAAAAATAAATAAAAAAGTTCAGTCATTTGGAAAGATGAACAAAATTCATAAGCCTTTGGCTAGATAGACTGAAAAAAGAAGACTCAAATTACCCTATAAGAGAAATGAAGTTGTAACATTACTACTGACCTTCTAGAAATGATAAGTTTTATAGGAGAATATTGCAAACACTTTACATGCCAATGAATTAGATGACCTAGATAAAGTGAACAAAATCTGAGAAACACACCACCTACCAAAATGATTTAGGAAAACATAGAAAAAGACATATTGAAAGAGACCTACCTGTAAGTAAAGAAGTTGAATCACTAATCAAAAGCTTCCCAATGAAGAGATGCTGAGGACTAGATGGCTTCAGTAGTTACTTTTATACTGCATTTAAAAACTGTGAATACCAATCTTTCTCAGACTGTTCCTAAAATAGAAGAAGAGGGAACATTTCTGAGTTCATTCCACAAAGTCAGCCTTGCCCTGAGACGAAAGCCAAAGAAATCACAAGAAAAATGAGACCCATATCCCTTAAAAATATAGATGCAGTAATCCTCAAGATATATCTGAGCCCAGCAGCATACTTAAAAAGATCATATACCATGACTAGGTGGAATTTATCTCAG
This sequence comes from Tragulus kanchil, assembly GCA_022376925.1. Lineage (NCBI taxonomy): Eukaryota > Metazoa > Chordata > Mammalia > Artiodactyla > Tragulidae > Tragulus > Tragulus kanchil. Next base: position 44,098,396 of record JAIOJX010000029.1, on the reverse strand, counting down.
GAATCCAAGGGTGATTTGGCTTAGGAAAAGAATGGACGTAATACATCAATAGAAATGAAGGAAACAATTGACATGATTACCTCAGTAGATGCTGAAAAAGCATTTGACAAAATTCAACATTCTTTCATGGTTAAAAAGCAAACAAACAGCTTAAACTAGAAACAGAAGGGAAATTTGTTAACTTGATAATAAGTACCTATGAAAAAACCCACAGCTAACTTAATAATGGTGAAAGACTAAAAATCTTTCCCTTAAGATCAGGAACAAGATCAATGTTTGCTTTCACCATTATTCAACATTGTATTGAAAGTTCTAGCCAGAGCAATTAGGCATGGAAAAGAACTGAAAGGTATCCAAATTGGAAAGGAAGAACCAAAATTATCTTTTTTCTTTTTTTAAGTGATAGATGTGATTCATTTTTTTTTTAAATTTTATTTATTTATTTATTTGTTTTTGGCTCTTCTGGGTTTTCATTGCTGCCACAGGCTCTTCTCTAGTTGCAGAGAGTTGGGGCTATTCTCTAGTTGAGGTGAGCAGCCTTCTTGTTGCAGTGACTTGTTGTGAAACTTGGGCTCTAGGGCACAAGAGCTTCAGTAGTTGTGGCACATGGGCTCAAAAATTGTGGCTCCAAGGCTCTAGAACACAGGCTCAATACTTGTGACTCACGGAGTTAGTTGTTCCACAACATGTGGGATCTTCCTGGATCAGGGATTGAACCCGTGTCTCCTGCATTGGCAGGCAAACTCTTTACCTCTGAGCTACCAAAGAAACCCTCCCCCCAATCATCTTTTTTTTTTTTTTTTTTAAACCTTTATTTTACTTTTAACTTTTACAGAGTTTTGTTGTTCACCCCAATCATCTTTATTTGCAGATAACTTGATCTTATATGGAGAAAACTCTAAATAATACATGCATACACAAACTCAACTATTAGAGCTATTAAACGAATTCAGCAAAGTTTCAGGATACAATTAACAACAAAAATTAGTTGTATATATTAGTTGTACACTAATATAACAGCCTGAAAAGGAAATTAAGAAAATTCCATTTACAATAGCTTTCAAAATAACAAAATACTGGACAAGGGGTGCTGGTTCGATTCCTGGCCTGGGAAGATCCCATGTGCTGTGAAGCGGCTGGACCGATGTGTCTAGTCACCAGCCGGAGCTCTGGAGTGCATGCGCCCAGAGCCAGTGCTCTGTAACAACAGAGGCCACTGCGAGGGGAGGCCCACACGGGCCAAAGAACAAAGATGGATGAAAATGGACAAATGAAAGACCAATAGAAGTGGCCTGCTTGCTCCCCTCCCTCCCCACCCCTGCAAAAAATAAATAAATAAATCTTTAAAAAAAAATAACAAAATACTTAGGAATAAATTTAGCCAAGGAGATAGGAGATGTATATACTGAAAACTTTAAGACGTTGCTGAAAGAAATTAAACAAGACTTAAATGTAAAGACATGCTATATTCATGGATTAGAAAGTTTGTTAAGAGAAGTATCCAAAGTGATCTGCAAATTCAGTTCAGTTCCTCTCAAAATTTCAATGGCTTTAAATAAAAAGAAGTTGAAAAGCAGATTTTTAAATTCATATGAATGTGAATAGCCAAGGCAACATTGAAAATGAAGAACAGAAGTTGGAGAACTTGTATTTTCTGACTTCAAAACTTTCTACAGAGATAAAATAATGAAAAGAAATAGAAATAAATCCAAATATTTATGGTCAATTGATTCTTGACAAGGGTGTGAAGACCTTTCAGGGAGAGAAAAATAATATTCATCAAATGGAGGGACAACTTGCTAGCCACATGGAAAAGAGTTACATTGGACCCCAGCCTCATACCATGTGCAAAAATTAACTCCAAGTGGATCGAAATCAGATATATATAAACTAGAAACTCTTAGAAGAAAACTAAGATTATAAGTGGTAAATATTTATGACCTTAGATTTGGCAATGTATTCTTAGGTATGACATCAGAAGCACAGAAAGCAGAGGGGGAGAAAACATATAAATTGAACATCATAGAAATTTAAAATATTTGTGAATCTAAGGATACTATCAAGAAAGTGAACATATAGCTCACAGAACAGATAAAAATATTTAGAAATCATGTGTCTGGTAAGGGATTAATATCTAGACTGTATAAAGAATTTCTACAGCTCAACAACAGCGACAGTAAGAATAAGAACACCATTCAAAAATAGGCAAAGGACTTGAGTAGACATTTCTCCGAAGTAGAAACACAAGTATCCAGTAAGCACATGAAGAGATGGTCAGTGTGACTAGTCATTAAAATGAGAAATGCAGATCAAATCTACAAGATACAACTTTACAACCATTAGGACAGCTATTATAAAAATAAACTAAGAAAAAAAAAACATAAAATAGAAAATAACAGGTGTTGACAAGGATGTGAAGAAATTAGAATACTTGTGCATTGTTAATGGAATATGAAATCATGCAGCCACTACAGAAAATAGCTTGGTATTTCCTCAAAAAGTTAATCATACAGCAATGTCACTTCTAGGTATACATCTCCAAAGAAATTAAACAAGACTTAAATGTAAAGACATGCTATATTCATGGATTAGAAAGTTTGTTAAGAGAAGTATCCAAAGTGATCTGCAAATTCAGTTCAGTTCCTCTCAAAATTTCAATGGCTTTAAATAAAAAGAAGTTGAAAAGCAGATTTTTAAATTCATATGAATGTGAATAGCCAAGGCAACATTGAAAATGAAGAACAGAAGTTGGAGAACTTGTATTTTCTGACTTCAAAACTTTCTACAGAGATAAAATAATGAAAAGAAATAGAAATAAATCCAAATATTTATGGTCAATTGATTCTTGACAAGGGTGTGAAGACCTTTCAGGGAGAGAAAAATAATATTCATCAAATGGAGGGACAACTTGCTAGCCACATGGAAAAGAGTTACATTGGACCCCAGCCTCATACCATGTGCAAAAATTAACTCCAAGTGGATCGAAATCAGATATATATAAACTAGAAACTCTTAGAAGAAAACTAAGATTATAAGTGGTAAATATTTATGACCTTAGATTTGGCAATGTATTCTTAGGTATGACATCAGAAGCACAGAAAGCAGAGGGGGAGAAAACATATAAATTGAACATCATAGAAATTTAAAATATTTGTGAATCTAAGGATACTATCAAGAAAGTGAACATATAGCTCACAGAACAGATAAAAATATTTAGAAATCATGTGTCTGGTAAGGGATTAATATCTAGACTGTATAAAGAATTTCTACAGCTCAACAACAGCGACAGTAAGAATAAGAACACCATTCAAAAATAGGCAAAGGACTTGAGTAGACATTTCTCCGAAGTAGAAACACAAGTATCCAGTAAGCACATGAAGAGATGGTCAGTGTGACTAGTCATTAAAATGAGAAATGCAGATCAAATCTACAAGATACAACTTTACAACCATTAGGACAGCTATTATAAAAATAAACTAAGAAAAAAAAAACATAAAATAGAAAATAACAGGTGTTGACAAGGATGTGAAGAAATTAGAATACTTGTGCATTGTTAATGGAATATGAAATCATGCAGCCACTACAGAAAATAGCTTGGTATTTCCTCAAAAAGTTAATCATACAGCAATGTCACTTCTAGGTATACATCTCCCCCAAAATTAAAAACAGGGGTCCAGGTACTTGTACACCAATGTTCATAGTAACATAATTCTCAATAAACTAAAGATGAAAGCAACCTACATATTCATCAACCAGGGAATGAATAACAAAGATGTTGTATATTGATAAAATGAAATGTTACTTACCGCTAAAAAAGGAGTGAAATTGTGATGCATGCTACAATGTGGATAAACTTTGAAAACACCTCGCTGAGTGATATAAACCAGATACACAAAAGGGCAAAAACTATTCGGTTTCATTTGTATGAAGTGTCTAGAACAGGCAAATTCATAAAGATGGAAAACAGAATAGAGTTTACAAGGAGCTGGCTGGAGAGAAGAATGGAAATTTTGGGTTTCTTTTAGGTACAGAGTTTGTTTTTGGAATGATGAAATAGTCCTCAAATTGGATAGGGGGATAGTTGCATAGTAATGTGAATTTACTTAACACTGCTAAATTAACTGTATACCTTAAAATGGTTTAAAATATTCATGGCATGTCTGTTTTCCCACAATCAAAACCTAAAGATAATAAATACTCAAAATGAACCTCCTCCCCCACTGAATTCTACATTTTGAGATGATGAATTTTATGGCACATGAATTGTATCTCAATTTTAAAAATTAGTGAGCTGACCTGTGGAAAAGAGCAACAGAATAAAATCAAAGAGGAGGAAAAATGAAGGAAAAGTAAAAGGAGTCAGGAAAAAGTGAAAAAAGTAAAGTAAAAAACATTTCTTCACCAGTAGAAACACAAGTATCCAGTAAGCACATGAAGAGATGGTCAGTGTGACTAGTCATTAAAATGAGAAATGCAGATCAAATCTACAAGATACAACTTTACAACCATTAGGACAGCTATTATAAAAATAAACTAAGAAAAAAAAAACATAAAATAGAAAATAACAGGTGTTGACAAGGATGTGAAGAAATTAGAATACTTGTGCATTGTTAATGGAATATGAAATCATGCAGCCACTACAGAAAATAGCTTGGTATTTCCTCAAAAAGTTAATCATACAGCAATGTCACTTCTAGGTATACATCTCCCCCAAAATTAAAAACAGGGGTCCAGGTACTTGTACACCAATGTTCATAGTAACATAATTCTCAATAAACTAAAGATGAAAGCAACCTACATATTCATCAACCAGGGAATGAATAACAAAGATGTTGTATATTGATAAAATGAAATGTTACTTACCGCTAAAAAAGGAGTGAAATTGTGATGCATGCTACAATGTGGATAAACTTTGAAAACACCTCGCTGAGTGATATAAACCAGATACACAAAAGGGCAAAAACTATTCGGTTTCATTTGTATGAAGTGTCTAGAACAGGCAAATTCATAAAGATGGAAAACAGAATAGAGTTTACAAGGAGCTGGCTGGAGAGAAGAATGGAAATTTTGGGTTTCTTTTAGGTACAGAGTTTGTTTTTGGAATGATGAAATAGTCCTCAAATTGGATAGGGGGATAGTTGCATAGTAATGTGAATTTACTTAACACTGCTAAATTAACTGTATACCTTAAAATGGTTTAAAATATTCATGGCATGTCTGTTTTCCCACAATCAAAACCTAAAGATAATAAATACTCAAAATGAACCTCCTCCCCCACTGAATTCTACATTTTGAGATGATGAATTTTATGGCACATGAATTGTATCTCAATTTTAAAAATTAGTGAGCTGACCTGTGGAAAAGAGCAACAGAATAAAATCAAAGAGGAGGAAAAATGAAGGAAAAGTAAAAGGGGAGTCAGGAAGGAAAGTAGAAAAAATAGTAAAGTAAAGGGCAGAAATTAATGAAATGGGGCTTCCCTGGTGGTCCAGTGGGCTAGCACACTGCCTCGCAGTGCAAGGGGCGCTGGTTCGATCCCTGGCCTGGGAAGATCCCATGTACGGCAGAGTGGCTGGACCGATGTGTCCAACTGCCGAGCCAGAGCTCTGGAGCGCATGTGCCCAGAGCCAGTGCTCTGCGACTACAGTGGCCACCGCGATGGGAGGCCCACACCAGCCAAAGAACAAAGATGGATGAAAATGGACAAATGAAAGACCAATAGAAGTGGCCTGCCCGCCCCTCTCCCTTCCCACTCCACCCTCCCCAATAAATAAATAAATAAATAAATATTTTTTTTAAAAAATTAATGAAATGGAAAACAAAGATTGCACAGAAAGGATCAACAACCCAAGTTAGATCTTAGAAAATAATTATAAAATAACTTTGTTAATGAGGCAATCATGATAAATTGTTAATCAAGTCCTGACTCATGTTAGAGATTAAAAAGGGAAATTATATTTGCCATTATTTAGAGTTGATATCAGAAATCTAATAATTTTATGGTAACAAATTTGAAAACCTAGCTGAAATAAGATAATTTTTTTGAAAAAAAAAATACTGAGCTCTCAACAAAAAGAGCAAAAACTTGAAAAAATCTGAGTCCATATACATCCTTTAATTGCTATTAAAGCATCGAATTAGTAGTGATAATTTTTCATCTCCTTAAACAAACAAAAAAACACAACTTGAACCAAATGGTTTTATGTTCAGGGAAGATACAATTCCAAACACATGAAACGTGTCTAGTGATTAGAGAAATGAACGTATGTGTCCTACCTACCAACAATTCATTCTGTGAAGCTGGTACTATTGACCCTATGTATCCATGGGTTCCACATCCTGGAATTTAGCCAATCAAGGCTTGAAAGGATTCTAAGAAAAATTCCAGAAAATTTTCAAAAACCAAATTTCAATTTGCTGCTTGGTTGGCAACTATTTACATAGCATTTACACTGTACTTACCATGATTTACATAGTATTTAGATTGTATTAGTATTAGATTACTATAAGTAATAATAATACCTGCCCTCCATACCTATCTTCTGAGAAACCTGTATGCAGGTCAAGAAGAAATAGGTTTGTACCTGACATGAGACACAGACTGGTTCAAAATTGGGAAAGGGGTATGTCAAGGCTGTATATTGTCACCCTGTGTATTTTCAGAGTGTGTGTTCATGCTAAATTGCTTTAGTCATGTCTGACTCATTGTGATCCCATAGACTGTAGCCTGCCAGGCTCCTCTGTCCATGGGACTCTCCGGGCAAGAATACTGGAGTAGGTTGCCATGCCCTTCTCCAGGGTATCTTCCCAACTCAGGAATCAAACCCACATCGCTTACATCTCCTGTATTGGCCAGTGAGTTATTTACCACTAGTGCCACCTGGGAAGCCCATTTGTAGAGTACATCATGTGAAATGCCTGACAAGCTGGAATTAAGATTTCCAGGAGAAATATCAGTAACCTCAGATATTTAGATAATACCCCTGGAATAGCAGAAAGTGAAGAGGAATTAAAGAGTCTCTTGATGAGGATGAAAGAGGAGAGTGAAAAGGCTGACTTAAAATTCAACATTTAAGAAACTAAGAACATGGAATCTGGTCCTATTGCTTCACGGCAAGTGAATGGGGAAAAAAATGGAAACAGTGATAGATTTTATTTTTTTGGGCTCCAAAATTACTGTGGATGGTGACTGTAGCCATGAAATCAAAAGATGCTTGCTCCTTAAAAGGAAAGCTATGACAAACCTAGACAGCACATTAAAAAGCAGAAACATTGCTTTGCCAGGAAAGGTCCATTAGTCGAAGCTACAGGTTTTCCAGTAGTCATGTAGGAATGTGAGAGTTGGACCATAAGAAGGCTGAGTACTGAAGAATTGATGCTTTCAAATTGTGGTGCTGGAGAAGACTCTTTTTTTTTTTTTAAACATTTATTTTATTTATTTATCTTTTGGGGGTGGGGTGGGGAGGGAGGGAGATGGGCGGGCCACTTCTATTGGTCTTTCATTTCTCCATTTTCATCCATCTTTGTTCTTTGGCCCGTGTGGGCCTCCCATCGCAGTGGCCTCTGTTGTCGTAGAGCACCGGCTCTGGGAGCATGCGCTCCAGAGCTCCGGCTCGGTAATTGGACACATCAGTCCAGTCGCTCCGCTGTACGTGGGATCTTCCCAGGCCAGAGATCGAACTGGTACCCCTTGCACTGCAAGGCGGTGTCCTTACCCACTGGACCACCAGGGGAAGCCCTGGAGAAGACTCCTGAGAGTCGGTTGGACAGCAGGAGATCAAACCAATCAATCCTAAAGGAAATCAACCTGTGGAAGGACTGGTGTTGAAGCTGAAGCTCCTCTGTCCATGGGACTCTCCGGCAAGAATACTGGAGTAGGTTGCCATGCCCTTCTCCAGGGTATCTTCCCAACTCAGGAATCAAACCCACATCGCTTACATCTCCTGTATTGGCCAGTGAGTTATTTACCACTAGTGCCACCTGGGAAGCCCATTTGTAGAGTACATCATGTGAAATGCCTGACAAGCTGGAATTAAGATTTCCAGGAGAAATATCAGTAACCTCAGATATTTAGATAATACCCCTGGAATAGCAGAAAGTGAAGAGGAATTAAAGAGTCTCTTGATGAGGATGAAAGAGGAGAGTGAAAAGGCTGACTTAAAATTCAACATTTAAGAAACTAAGAACATGGAATCTGGTCCTATTGCTTCACGGCAAGTGAATGGGGAAAAAAATGGAAACAGTGATAGATTTTATTTTTTTGGGCTCCAAAATTACTGTGGATGGTGACTGTAGCCATGAAATCAAAAGATGCTTGCTCCTTAAAAGGAAAGCTATGACAAACCTAGACAGCACATTAAAAAGCAGAAACATTGCTTTGCCAGGAAAGGTCCATTAGTCGAAGCTACAGGTTTTCCAGTAGTCATGTAGGAATGTGAGAGTTGGACCATAAGAAGGCTGAGTACTGAAGAATTGATGCTTTCAAATTGTGGTGCTGGAGAAGACTCTTTTTTTTTTTTTAAACATTTATTTTATTTATTTATCTTTTGGGGGTGGGGTGGGGAGGGAGGGAGATGGGCGGGCCACTTCTATTGGTCTTTCATTTCTCCACTTTCATCCGTCTTTGTTCTTTGGCTCCTGTGGGCCTCCCATCGCAGTGGACTCTGTTGTCGTAGAGCACCGGCTCTGGGCGCATGCGCTCCAGAGCTCTGGCTCGGTGATTGGACACATCAGTCCAGTCGCTCCACAGCACGTGGGATCTCCCCAGGCCAGGGCTCGAACCGGTGCCCCTTGCACTGCAAGGCGGTGTCCTTACCCACTGGACCACCAGGGGAAGCCCTGGAGAAGACTCCTGAGAGTCGGTTGGACAGCAGGGAGATCAAACCAATCAATCCTAAAGGAAATCAACCCTGAATTGGAAGGACTGGTGTTGAAGCTGAAGCTTCAACACTTTGGTCAGCTGATGCAAAAAGCCAACTCATTAGAAAAGACCCTGATGCCGGGAAAGACTGAAGGCAAAAGGAAAAGAGGTGACAGAGGATGAGATGGTTGGATGGCATCACTGACTCAATGGACATGAGTTTGAGCAAACTCTGGGAGACGGTGAAGGACAGGGAAGCCTGGCGTGCAGCAGTCCACGGGGTTGCAAAGAGTCAGATACAACTTAGCAATTGAACAACAACTTAAGTAATCTAAAGATTATTTAAAATATGTGGGGAGGATGTCTGTAGCTTATATGCAAATACTGTGCCATTCTATCTAAGGGACTTGAGCATCCTCAAATTTTGGTATCTGTGGGGCAGTCCTGGAACCAGTCCCCTGGGAATACTAATGGATGACTGTACAACCTTCATGCCAAAAGTAGACAATGACAATATGAGAAAGGAAAATTGTACCCGGTATCATGAGCCTGGACATGATACCAAACAGAATATTAAGAAACTGAATTTCTAGTAATACATGAAGAAGGTAATACAGCATTGCCATGTTGGGCTTTTCCAGGAATGCAAGTAGTGGAGAAATCTAGACATTTAATTAACAAACGTAAAATACTAAAGGAGAGAAAATTCAATAAAATCACTTGAAGAGATGTAAAAAGCATTTATCATGAGTATCATGATAAAAATTTAGCAAGCAAAGGGTATAAAGGATTTGTTTTACAGCAATTAAGAGTACCTATGAAAAACCTATATCAAAATTCAAACTCAGTGGTGAAACTGTAATAATATTTTTTAAAGGTGTAGTCCAATTATTCTTGACAAAACTTGTATTAGTGTCTTAGCCAACATATAACACAAGTAAAAGGAATAAAAAAAACTAAGAACATTTTAAAAGGCTATAATTATTCACAGGTGTTGTGATTTCTGTGTAGAAATCCCCAAAGAATCTGAAAGAATTATTAATAAAGTTAATACAATTAACAAAGTTAATAAATAATAAAGCCAAGTAAATTTAGTAGGTATGTGACTAATAAATAAAATATATTTAATATGTCAGCAACAAAAACTATAGCACTTCTAATAAGAAACAAAAAGTCTTTAGAGGTAAATCTAATAAAGGTATTGTGTGATTTGTAAGGAGAAAAAGATATGTAAAGGTTATTAAAGAAGATATAAAGAAACAGGAGGATACACTAGATCATGTATAGGAGACACAGTTTCTTCCAAGAAGGCAAAAGGAAAAGAGGTGTCAGAGGATGAGATGGTTGGGTGGCATCACTGACTCAATGGACATGAGTTTGAGCAAACTCCAGGAGATGGTGAAGGACATGGAAACCTGGTGTGCCGCAGTCCACGGGTTGCAAAGAGTCAGATACAACTTAGCAATTGAACAACAACTTAAGTAATCTAAAGATTATTTAAAATATGTGGGGAGGATGTCTGTAGCTTATATGCAAATACTGTGCCATTCTATCTAAGGGACTTGAGCATCCTCAAATTTTGGTATCTGTGGGGCAGTCCTGGAACCAGTCCCCTGGGAATACTAATGGATGACTGTACAACCTTCATGCCAAAAGTAGACAATGACAATATGAGAAAGGAAAATTGTACCCGGTATCATGAGCCTGGACATGATACCAAACAGAATATTAAGAAACTGAATTTCTAGTAATACATGAAGAAGGTAATACAGCATTGCCATGTTGGGCTTTTCCAGGAATGCAAGTAGTGGAGAAATCTAGACATTTAATTAACAAACGTAAAATACTAAAGGAGAGAAAATTCAATAAAATCACTTGAAGAGATGTAAAAAGCATTTATCATGAGTATCATGATAAAAATTTAACAAACAAAGGGTATAAAGGATTTGTTTTACAGCAATTAAGAGTACCTATGAAAAACCTATATCAAAATTCAAACTCAGTGGTGAAACTGTAATAATATTTTTTAAAGGTGTAGTCCAATTATTCTTGACAAAACTTGTATTAGTGTCTTAGCCAACATATAACACAAGTAAAAGGAATAAAAAAAACTAAGAACATTTTAAAAGGCTATAATTATTCACAGGTGTTGTGATTTCTGTGTAGAAATCCCCAAAGAATCTGAAAGAATTATTAATAAAGTTAATACAATTAACAAAGTTAATAAATAATAAAGCCAAGTAAATTTAGTAGGTATGTGACTAATAAATAAAATATATTTAATATGTCAGCAACAAAAACTATAGCACTTCTAATAAGAAACAAAAAGTCTTTAGAGGTAAATCTAATAAAGGTATTGTGTGATTTGTAAGGAGAAAAAGATATGTAAAGGTTATTAAAGAAGATATAAAGAAACAGGAGGATACACTAGATCATGTATAGGAGACACAGTTTCTTCCAGATGCCCAAGTCGCCCCCAGTTAAGCTCTTCTATCATTGCAATTCCAATAAGAAATCTGGCTGGATATACACATTTTTTTATGTTGCCTACTTCGTTGATTTATTTATTTATTTGTTTTCATCCATCTTTATTCATCGGCCTGTGTGGGCCTCCCGTTGCAGTGGCCTCTCTCGTTGCTGAGCACCAACTCGGTGCATGCGCTCCAGAGTGCTGGTTCGTTATTGGACACGTGAGTTCAACTGCTCCGTGGCACGTGGGATCTTCCCGGGTCAGGGATCGAACCGGCACCCCTTGCACTGCAAGACAGACTCTTTACCCACTGGACCACCGGGGAAGCCCTGGATGAATTTTTTTATGGGTCACCAAAAGCTGATGCTAGAATTTAGATGAAAGAATGGAAAGCCAAGATGGTTTTGAAAGTGAAAAGGGGGAAGTCTTGGCTTACCAGTAATATGTCTTTCTGTAAAGCTATAGTCATGAAAGCAAGGGGACCATGCATGGGGAGACAACAGACAAACAGGCCAGTGGAACATGACAGACGGCTCAGAATCACACCTGGCCCTTACGGCTCTGCAAAGGAGTGGTGGAAGGTAGTTTCTTCATCCAACAGCACCATAGAGGAAAAAAAACCCCAAACATCTGGGATCATACATATCTGTGAACAACAAAACTCTGTAAAGTGAAAAGTAAACAAACAAACAAACAAACAAAACCTCCAATTGAATCTCTACCTCCCAGCATACACAGCTAAAGACCTAACTTGAAAAGTGAAACTTCAAAATGTTTAGAAGAAACCGTAGAAGATTTATATGATCTCAGGAGGGAAAGGTATCTTAAGATACAAACATGTAAGCCATGAAGAAAATGTTTGGTTAACTTGATTCCATTACACTTTAAACTTCTATTCATCAAAAGATCGTTAAAGAAGTGAAAAGATAAGTGAGTATAGGAGAAGCTATTCGACACACCATAACAGGTAAAGGATTAGGATTCAAAAAAAAAAAAAAAAGCAAAAGACAAAACAGTCCAGCAGAAAACTTGGCAATTGATTAGGATCAGGCAGTTTACAATTTAAGCATATGGAAAGATGCACAATTTCATTCAGTAATTAGAGAAGTGACAAAATGAAAAATAAGATATCATTCCATCTTCATCAGATTGGTGAAAATACAGTAGGAAGTGTTGATGAGGATTTTTTTTTTTAAAAAAGGTCATTGTTGATACTAAAGTAGTTGGTACAACGACTGCAGGATGCAGCTGGCAATTCTATTCAGTGGAGCTGAAGATGCTTATACTTTGCAGTCAGGTCCTCCCACTCCTGGGTATGCAACAGAGAAAAATGTGCGCACAGTAAAACATGGGGCTGCAGGTTGGTTGGGAATGTTGGAGGGGCAATTTTTTTCTTTCTTTCTATGGAGGTGTTATTTGCAGGTTTCAGGGACAAATGAGGGACGTTCACCTACACCCGGCCGTCTGCAGGGTTAGTGGGGTGCTATGTCTTTGCTGTCATGAGGGAAAGCTCACACGGGGCTTATAGCCACATAGTCACCCGGCGATTAGACCCAGTTATCCTGTGATGATTTGGAGTGGTTTCCTCTCTCAACAAGGACAAGGTGGGTGATCAGAGAGGGGATGACCTCTATGAGGGAGAAATCACTCCAAGGCCAGTTGATAATCTATATCTTGACGTGCAGGTAACACGCATAAATGATAAATAAGATAGTAGCAAATATTCGATCAGTGGTCAAGGCAGATCAGAATCACCAGGCACAATACAATCTTAGCAAACAAGAGAATTCTTTTTTAGGTGCTCCAGCAGCTGCGTGCCCAAGGGGTGCTCAGAACTGGCAATGGTGTGGGAAGGAGTCCCCAGGGGCATGGAGGATCTCATAGGTTTAAGGACACTGTACTCCCAACCGTCTTGGCTGCCAACTGGCTAAGAAGAGGGTCCAGGGACAAAGGACCCCAAGTCCATCCACTTTTTAAATGGTCCTGCATTCTTGCTTAAACTTTTTGTGCTTTTGTACTCTTTGCAGTAGTAAAAATTACAAAAAACTAAATACCACTCAATGAGTAACTGGGTAAAGAAATTATAGTGTTTTCATAAGTGAAATTGCTAAATAGTGGGGAAACTCTAAACTAGGTTTACATATATCAACATGAGGAATCTTATAATTTTAAATGAAAAAATTGCCCAAAGAATACTTTAGTATATATGCAATTTATGTCATGTGTAAGAGATACAGAACCATACCATGTGGTTTTAGGGATATGTATGTGGTAAAAGTATTAAATATATGAACAAGACATACTCCAGATTTAAAGTACGCTTACTTTTGTGGGAAGGGGAAGGGGATTTGATCACTGTGAAGTTCTGCCTGTGATGGTAATATTTTTATTTCTTAAGCTGAAATGGTAGTATATGGTTGCTCATTATATTATTGTTTTACGTCTTTTTGTGTATCTTAAATGCTTCATTGTTGTTAACAAACATAAACGTGTATATCAATGGTTGCCATGTGGTGGCCACAAATATAAGTATACAGGGCAAATAACACCTCCAGCGGCCCTGATGTTATCCAAACGGATAGCCATGGCTTGAGCTGTGATTTCTAGCAATGGCATCTGACATGTTCAGTAGGTGGGGTATCTCAAAACCTTCTCTGTTTTCCTCTAGAAACATTTTGTTTATTTATTTATTTATTAAACTTTTATTTTACTTTTAACTTTTACAGAGTTTTGTTGTTTACAGATATGTATGTTCTCAGATTAGTCATATGGATATCCCCCCCATCCCACCCCTCCAGACCATCACACAGCGCCCGTGAAGGATCTCCTTTTCCCACAGAGCAATGACTATAGCTATTTTCTTCACATATGATAGTACAGGCCTTCATGCCACTTCCTTTACGCCTCTCACCCACTGTTCCTTCCCCACAATGTCCATATGTCCACTGTCCATGTCTGTTTTTCCATCGCTTCACTGCATGCGCCATCATCACCATCCTACTAGATTCCATAGATATGTGTTAGTATATTGTACTTGTTCTTCTCTTTTTGATTGACTTCACTTTTGATGATAGGTTCTAGATCCAGCCACCTCATTAGGGCTGATTCTTCTGCATTTCTTTCGACAGCTGTGTAGTATTCCATTATATATATGTGCCAGAGCTTTTGTATCCATTCATTCGTCGATGGGCATCTAGGTTGCTTCCATGTTTTAGCTATTGTCTAGAGAGCTGCAATGAACATTGGCGTACAGGGGCTTCTTTCAGATTTAATTTCATCGGGGTATAGGCCTAAGAGTGGGATTGCTGGGTCATATGGTGCTTCTATTTTTAGTTTTTTAAGAAATCTCCACACTGTCTTCCATAGAGGCTGTATCAATCTACATTCCCACCAGCAATGCAAGAGGGTTCCCTTATCTCCGCACCCTCTCCAGCATTTATTGTCTGTCGATTTGTGGATGATGGCCATTCTGACGGGTGTGAGGTGATATCTCATTGTAGTTTTGATTTGCATTTCTCTAATTATAAGTGAAGTTGAGCAACGTTTCATGTGTTTTTTGGCCATCTGTATGTCCTCTTTGAAGAGGTGTCTGTTTAGGTCCTTTTTCCATTTTTTGATTGGGTTGTTCATTTTTCTGGTGCTGAGTTGTCTGAGTTGCTTATAGATTTTGGATATTAATTCTTTGTCTGTTGTTAGAAACCTTTTATATCCCCTCTTCAACCCACCCCAAACTCATCTCAGTTCACGGCATCAGCATTCACCCAGCCGCTCTGTGTGAGAAATCTTCCTTGCCTCCTCTCTCCCTCAGGTATCCCTGAGTCCATCAGAGAATCCTGTCTTCACTGCCTACAGAATATATCCAGAATCAGCCCTCTTCAGCCCCACACTGTCCCCCAATCCAGTGCAATCTAACCCCGTCTTTTGCCTCAGTGGTGCTAAAATTAATTCTTCTACTATCTATCGCTGCCTTCCTAACTTGCCTCTGGGTCGCTATTCCTGCCAGTATCCCCACAGGCCCTTTTCCACAGAGATCTCTTAAAATGGAAAGCAGTTCACATCACTTCCTTGCTCAAAACTCTCCAAGGCTGAGGTTAATGTTCACAGCCCTCACTAAGGCCCACCCCACGGGGCTGGCCTCTCGAACTGAATCTCCGGCTCTGCTCGCCTCTTTCTGTTCTAACCACTCTGTCTTTGCTGTTCCTTTCTCACTTTAGGGTGCTGGTACTCACCTCTGAAAAGTATTCTGCTGGATTTGATTATGGCTGCATTCCTGGCTTTAGCAAGGCCTCCACTCAGCACCTTTTCTAAAGTTGCTGCTGTGCCTGCCCCTCCCCAGCCTGACCCGTCCCTCTGGCCCCTGTGGCTGTTCCACTTTGCTTGTAGTCTGATGTTATATGTGCGTTTGTCTCAACCTTCTCCCATACTAGACTATCCGCTTCCTTGGGGCAGGACATTTTCTGTTGCATTTCCTTGTGTCTGAAAAAGTGTTTGCTTGAATGACTGAATGCATTGATGATAAGGAAAAACTTAGATGCCTCCAAAAGTACCTTTTGGTAAAACCAAATCCACTGCAAGTGTAGATACATGAGAAAAATTTAAATATGGTTGTTTCATAAGGTCCAAGAGTGGACAATAAGCAGAATATTCTTCAGAGGCAGATTAGTGAACTGATTTTAAATAAGTGAGTAATGATAACGTAAATATAAGTGGATGTGTGGGTAGTTGATCTCCATTCCTAAACATCTGGATATTCAGGTTGGCCAGAAGGCTCTTGGAATCTTCTCTTTGGGAACCTGACATCTGGGTTGCCTGACACGCACCTCCCTCTGGGTCTTGATAGTCATCCTGTCTGTATGTCAACCATTCCCAAGCTTTCTGGGTCAGGGCCACAGAGTAGGGAAGAAGAAAAAGGAGAAAGGAATCAGGCACGTATGTCCACTGTGTGCTGGGGACTCTGCCTGGGTTTCTCTGTCCTGTGACTGGCTCGGGAGCCAGCACCCTCCCCCACCAACGCACACGCCTCCCTGGGGGGCCCAGGCCGGGGAAAGTCTGTGGCCTGGTCTGAGCCTGCTGCTCTTGCCACCCTCACAGGTCTCCGAGCTCGTCTTTGTGTCCATCTATAGCTCCGAGTTCTGCATGAAGCTCTACGTGGACCCCATCGGCTACTGGAGGGACGGCTACAACCTGCTCGACGTGGCCATCATCATCATCATCTTCACCCCCTACGGCCTCTTCAGGCTCAAGGGCAAGCACTACCTCCACCTCAACGTCGCCCAGGGTGTGCAGTCCCTGCGCATCCTCAAGCTCATCACCTACAGCCGCGGCATCCGGGTGAGTGACCGGGCTGCCCTGGTGCTGGGAGTGTGGGCGAGAGGGCCCATCGGCCACCGCCCCCGATGACAGGACAGTCCCGTTTCTCTCATGTGGTGACTGAGTTCTCGTGTGGGAGGTTGATCTTTACCTGTTTTATCTCCTTTAACCTTCAGAAGGTCTTAGGAGAGGATTTTACAGACAAAGAAGCTGAGACCCATGGTCGCTCAGCAGTTAGATGCAGGAGCAGGGCTTTGACTGTTGTTCTCACTCGAGGTCATTTGGTCCTTTTCTTTCTCCTGTATTGCAAAGTCACTGATTTTCTTGTGGTCCAGACCCTCTGGACTCCATGCCCAGCAGTCCCCAGCTCTTTAGTGGCCGTTGTCACTCACTGCTCCCCCCAAACAACTAAAAGTCTGCGGCTTCTCTTGAGGGAAGAGTCTCATGAGTTCTTCAGGCAGCCCTGGAAGTCCTGTTCCTGCTGAGGGGCCATGGGGTGGCTGGTCTTTACTCCGCTCAGAGGTTTCAGAGCACACTTCAGAGGTGCCCCAAGCATGCCCACGGGCATTCATTCTGGACCCAGCGTGTTTGCCCCGGCTCTGCTCAGCGCCTACACTTCTCCAGGAGGGGGCTGGTTTGGACCTATCTGACCGGTTATGGCATGTCAGCCTGTTGTGCCGAGAGGCTGTCCCTAGCCCAGCCTGGTGTCTGTCTGGCTTGGGCCCGACCCGCAGGGAGTCTGAGTGAGCCCCAGCACTAGGTGCAGAAGACGGGACATGCTGATAAACTCCACCTGCCGCAGAGCCCTCCCTTCAGGTGGTCTCATACCTGTGTGTGTCTCCTCCCACACAGCGTGCTCCCATCTGCCTGCTCCTTCTCTTCATAGTGAGGCTCCCAGAAGGGGCATCTTGTACCCGGAGTCCCCACACCTTACCTGTCCTTGTGCCCGGGCTTCCTCCTCCCGCTCCCCAGTCACCAGCCTCTCCGAGGGTCCCAGCAGCCTCCTGTCACCCTTCCTCTTGGTTTTCCTCCAGCCTCTTGGCCCTAACTTCTTGGGTGTGTGTTTTCTTTGCCTGGTCCATGGGTGTGGTTTTCTCACTGCCTATTTTCTTTGAGTGACGTCTTATACTTTCCAGGGTTCTTTACCTGCCCACCTGTCTCTCTTGGAACTTCAGACCTCCCTGCTTCCTGGATGTCTCGTGTGTTCTTCCACCTCAGCGGCTCTCACCGGAGGCCGTGGCTCTCCCCCCGCCCCGCCCTCCAGTCGCAAGGCCTGACTGCTCCTCCCCAGCTTTGGCGTCTGGTGACGGGTGCCTCCCGTCACGTCAGCCGCGGAGTCAGAAATTGACGTGTAGGCTCTGACCCCCGACAGTCCCATAGCACTGCGCCCCTAGATCGTCACTGGCTCGCTCCCCGCTTTCCTCTCTGACAGCCGTCGTCTTTCCTGTGGCTCCCATCACTGCCCCGCACCCTGGAGGAGCGCCTGGCAGCTGGAGGAATTCTCTCAAGTGCACCTCTCCAGGCACCCTCCTTTCACACGTGGGCTAGAGACAGACCTGTAATGAGTCCTAGAAGCGGGAAGGAGTGTCTGAGATGCTGGGCTTCAGCCTCTGTCAGGGGCGATGAGGGTGAGACAGGTAGACCAAGAGAAGGCTGGAGTCTGGTCTTTACTCCGCTCAGAGTTCCCCGAGGTGCCCCAAGCATGCCCACGGGCATTCATTCTGGACCCAGCGTGTTTGCCCCGGCTCTGCTCAGCGCCTACACTTCTCCAGGAGGGGGCTGGTTTGGACCTATCTGACCGGTTATGGCATGTCAGCCTGTTGTGCCGAGAGGCTGTCCCTAGCCCAGCCTGGTGTCTGTCTGGCTTGGGCCCGACCCGCAGGGAGTCTGAGTGAGCCCCAGCACTAGGTGCAGAAGACGGGACATGCTGATAAACTCCACCTGCCGCAGAGCCCTCCCTTCAGGTGGTCTCATACCTGTGTGTGTCTCCTCCCACACAGCGTGCTCCCATCTGCCTGCTCCTTCTCTTCATAGTGAGGCTCCCAGAAGGGGCATCTTGTACCCGGAGTCCCCACACCTTACCTGTCCTTGTGCCCGGGCTTCCTCCTCCCGCCTCCCCAGTCACCAGCCTCTCCGAGGGTCCCAGCAGCCTCCTGTCACCCTTCCTCTTGGTTTTCCTCCAGCCTCTTGGCCCTAACTTCTTGGGTGTGTGTTTTCTTTGCCTGGTCCATGGGTGTGGTTTTCTCACTGCCTATTTTCTTTGAGTGACGTCTTATACTTTCCAGGGTTCTTTACCTGCCCACCTGTCTCTCTTGGAACTTCAGACCTCCCTGCTTCCTGGATGTCTCGTGTGTTCTTCCACCTCAGCGGCTCTCACCGGAGGCCGTGGCTCTCCCCCCGCCCCGCCCTCCAGTCGCAAGGCCTGACTGCTCCTCCCCAGCTTTGGCGTCTGGTGACGGGTGCCTCCCGTCACGTCAGCCGCGGAGTCAGAAATTGACGTGTAGGCTCTGACCCCCGACAGTCCCATAGCACTGCGCCCCTAGATCGTCACTGGCTCGCTCCCCGCTTTCCTCTCTGACAGCCGTCGTCTTTCCTGTGGCTCCCCTCACTGCCCCGCACCCTGGAGGGGAGACGCCTGGCAGCTGGAGGAATTCTCTCAAGTGCACCTCAGATCCAGGCACCCTCCTTTCACACGTGGGCTAGAGACAGACCTGTAATGAGTCCTAGAAGCGGGGAAGGGAGTGTCTGAGATGCTGGGCTTCGCAGCCTCTGTCAGGGGGCGATGAGGGTGAGACAGGTAGACCGAAGAGAAGGCTGGAGTTCCCTGGGCGGGACCAGGTGGAGGGCACCTGGGAGTGAGGGCGTGGTCAGACGGTGGGCAGCACAGCCAGCTTCCCAGAGTTCGGACACCAAGAGAGCAGGGGCCTAAAGCGTTGCAGGGGTCGCTGGAGACGAGGAAGGCAAGGGACGGAGAGACCTGGAGATGGTGAGTATCCACAGAGATGCTGAAGACCCCAGGAGGACAGCTGGATGGGGTGGAGCCTGGAAGCAGAGATCCCAGACACAACGGGCAGGTCTGGGAAGGTAGAAGGTAGGCCCTGCCCAGCAACCGGGGCTCTGAGGATGAAGTAGGGGATGGCCATCTGAAGCAGGCGAGTGGGGGAGGGGCAGCTTCCTTCTAGAGGACTGCTGGGGGCCAGGTCCTCAGGCCAGAGAGAACTTTGAGGGGAGCCCAGGAGAGAGATCTCTGTGGAGAGATGGTTCCGGAGACCCGTGGGAGTCGGGAGAGGAAGGAGACAGTGGTGGTGGACCGAGGGAAAGGAAGGCCAGGGCTGGACGAGGAGCAGGGGACAGAAAGGACGCGTGGTAGGAGGGGCTTCCGTCTGGAGAGGGAGGCGAGGGACTGAGACCCAGGTGACCCCCTGTGAGGCGGAGGGTGCCTGCAGTCTGCCGAGTGCATCGTGTGGCGGCCACCTGGTCAGAGGGTAAGGCCTGGAGCGGCCTGGCAGGGACAGCCCAGCGGTCCAGTGAAGAACCCAGAGCCCTCCCCACTGGCCGCGGCCTATCCCAGCGCTCAGCCTGGAGGCGGGAGAGCCAGCCAGAGCCTCTCCCCAGCCTCTGCGGTGCTGTCGGTTCTTCCCGCGGCCCCGCGCCTCCTACCACGCAGAGCGCAGCTGCACGCCGTGTGCCACTGCGACCTTCTCCGAGAGCTCTTGCCTCTTCAGTCTTGGCAGCCTTGGGAAAGAAGTTCTGTCTCTTTTGTAGGAGTAGAGGCAGTTTTTTTTGTTTGTTTGTTTTTTTTTTTACATCTCAGTTCCTTTGGAATTAATCCCCAAACGCTAGTTTTCTTCCTGCAAGGAGAGGAGGGCGGTGTTGGGTGGACCTTTGCGCCTGCAGGCAGCTGTCCGACTGGCCCGCTGCAGGGCAGCCCCGGGGTTCCCACTCTGCCTCACGCTTTACCCCCGACTGTCGAAGCCTCACTGTCCCGTGTCCCAGCTCTACGAGTATCTTCTTTTCCACAGTTAAATTAATAGATTCTTAGCTAGAAAAACAGGTTTTTGCAGCGGATGGTAGTGAAACTGCACAAGGGCCTGGAGCGTGGGCTCCAGCCCTGCCGCTGTATCCGAGTGGGACGGGGCCGAGGCATTGCTTCTGAGCGTCAGATCCTGCAGCTCCCAGGAGGAGCGTCTTCCTGCCTTGACAAGGCTGTCTGTGACTGCGTCTAGGCAGCTGAACACGTGTATGTGGGACTCCAGGGAACGGAGAATGGACAACGGGGCGTGGGCGATAAGACAAAGACCCACCTTATGGAGGGAGACTCAGCTCACGGGATGGAGACCTGCCTCGGAGACGCAGCCCAGAAACACTGACACGCCACGTTGCTCTGGGCCCTTTTCATCCCTGTTTCCATGGTGGCTCTCCTGGTTCTCCTGGGCCTGGAAGCGTGTTCGGGACCGGCCCTCCGCTGAGGAACAGGAGCAGGGTCCCCTGGGAGGATCGCAGAGGCAGGCCAGGGCTTACAGGGAGGACTCAGTGGTGCTGATGGGCGATGGCGCCAGACCTGGGGCAGCACGGGTGCCTGAGTGGAGGCCGGGCGCTGATGAGCCACTGTTAGACTGGTCCAGCCCTCAGTCTGGGCACCGTTTTCATTCATGCATTCATCCATTCATCATCTTATGGGGCATCTGTGATGCGAGGCAAGGCACGGGATGCGGGGGCAGCTGGGCTTGGGACAGGCTGGACCGCTGTCGCCTGGCCTAGCCCACGCCTCTGCCTTGCAGACCCTCTTCACTGCCGTGGGGCAGACAGCCTACACCGTGGCCTCCGTTCTCGTCCTGTTCTTCATCCTGATGTACATCTTCGCCATTCTGGGCTTCTACCTGTTTGGAGCTCCAGAGGGGGGTGACATGAATAACTGGGGAAACCTGGCTTTGGCCTTCTTCACCCTCTTCAGCTTGGCCACGGTATGGTGTTTGGGAGTAGTGGGGGGAGGGCAGGGCCTAGAGAGGGGACCCGCAACTGGTGTGAGTGTGGCCTCTGCTGGACATGCTGGACCTCACCTGGGCCTTTCCCCTGCTCAGGCACTTAGCTGGGCGGGGAGCCAAGGGCTGGCCTCCCAGGACTAGCCACTGGCCTGCGCCCTGGCCAGGGATCTGCCACTGTCTCTAGTCTTGTGACTCCCTAGAGCATTTCCTATGTGTCCCGTGGGGCTGTAAAACTTTCCAAAAGTTTTCAAAAGATAATTCATTCTAATTAAGTTTAATTTAGAAGGGAAACCCACGTCACAAAGCCTTTTTTGGGAACAGGCTGTCACAAATCCACTCAGCATAAGTCTGCAAAACTCAAGTCTCAACATCTAGATTCTGTTGGGCTCTGGAAAGACTAAGGTCTTTCCGGAGGAAGGCCTGGCAGAGAGGCAGTGGCTCTAGGGGGAGGATGGAAGGCCTGTCGAGCGCCTTGGTCAGAAGTAGCCCTACCCAGCGGTGCCCTGAGTCTGCAGGCCAGCCTGTCTTCACTGGACTCAGTGGATTAGGGGTGTGGAGGGGCTGATGTGGAGGAAGAGCCAGTCTGCCCCTCAGTAGGGCCGGGGCCCCCCCAAGGCAGGGGAGCAGGGTGCCTGCCCCGCTGAGCCTTGGCCCTCAGCATTTCCCACCCTGACTGAACAGGTCGATGGCTGGACAGACCTGCAGCAGCAGCTGGATGCACGGAATTTCATTCTGAGCCGTTCGTTCACCATCATCTTTATCTTGCTGGCCTCCTTTGTCTTCCTCAGCATGTTTGTGGGTGTGATGATCATCCACATGGAGGTGAGGTGGTGCTTGCAGGGATGGGGCGGGCGGTTCATGTGGCACAGGGATCGGCCCTGAGCTGTCTCGTTCTGGAAGTGGAGGAGAGGTGACCAGGTGGGCCCCTCTCTACCCCAGCCGGACTCTTCTCCCTGAGCCCTCCCTCATGACGCTGGCCAGCAGGACGGGCGCCTGGGAGGCCACTGCAGCTGCAGTGGGCACCTTGAGTTGGGGGCTGGCCCTAGGGGGTGGTCCTTCCGCTAAGGGGCCTGAGCGGCAGTGTGGGGCTGGGGAAGAGGGAAGGCGGGGTGGTGGTGACGAGAGCCCGCACCGACCTCCATCCTCCCGCCCTCTAGGCCTCCATCAAGAAGTTCGAGCGGGAGCTGATGCTGGAAAGGCAGATGACCCTCATGGAGGAGAAGCAGGTGATCTTGAAGTGGCAGCAGGAGGAGGTCAGCAAGCTGATGCAGGTAGGCGGTCTCCACAGGCAGGCGGACAAGCAGAGGGACAGGCAGAGCTGAAGGGATGGTCAGGAAGTCGGGCCTGGGGGCCGGGGGGAGGCCCGGTGGCCTCAGGCGTCTCTGGCAGCTGGAAAGTCGGCTACCCACCTCTCCGTGGTTTTCAGAGTCAGGCTCTATTCTCTTCCTTTCTGTTTTTCCTCTGGACCTCTTCAGGTGCTGAGTGTTGGGATGATAGTATTTTCTTCCTTCATGGGCAAAACTCCATTGATGGGCCCTTTGCCTGGAGCACTCTTGCTCCCGAGTGGGTGCCAGGCAGTGGGTGCCAGGCAGGCTCCGTTTCCGTCCTCTGAGCAGATGAGGCCATGGAGGCCCTGGCAAGTGTTATTCACCTCAGTTTTTCTAAACTGGAACAAGAGTGAGCACAGCGGGCTGGGAATTTTCTGTCAAGCATTGTATGGCTGTGAGGGCCCACGAGCTCTGAGCTGCCCCGGGGATGGGCCCCGCCGGGTCCTGAGCCACTGCCCACTTCTTCCCCTTGTGGCTGGTGCCTCCCTCCTCAGCCTCCTCTCTGAGGCGGAGACGCACCTGTCTTGTGGGCCGGAGGCATGTCCACAACAGGGTGAAAGGCTGAGCCACGTTCAGTCTCTCCCAGTTCCTTTCTCACGTCGGGGACAGTGGCTCACCGGGTGGCCTCAGTCAGGGGTCTGGACCTAGAAGGGGTTGGGGTGAACTGTGCTTGGACTCAGGACTCACGCTGGGCCCGGGGTCAGGCCGCTGCCTGCGCCCCTCGTGGAGGGTCCCCGGGCCTCTGTGCAGCTGGTCACCACCTCCTCTTTACGCTCCTCCCTCTAGAACAGTGTTGGCCACAAGAGCTTCCCTGAGCTGGTGGAGAACTTTAAGAAGACCCTGCGGCACACTGACCCCATGGTCCTGGACGATTTTGGCACTAGCCTGCCCTTCATTGACGTCTACTTGTCTACTCTGGACAACCAGGATGCTACCGTCTACAAGTCAGTCCCAGCCCCACCGACCCTGGCCCGTGGGCCCTGGCGGGGTGATGGCTGATGTGTAGGAAGGTAGAGCCAGTTCCCTCCTGGGGGTGTGCAGGGGCTGGGCGGCCATGTGGTCAGGCCTGTGGCTTGTGGGCTCTGCTCACTGGCCCTCCCCAACCCACCCTGTTCTGATTTTAAACACTGGTTCCTTTCACTCTCCAAGACCTCCTCACCAAGCCCATTTCAGAGGGCAGAGGAAAAGACCTCTGGCTGGCACGTTGGAAGGTGAAACTCCTGGCCTGGTTCTGCCATGGCTTCCTGCGTGACTCGGGCCAAGTCTCTGTCCCTTTCCAGCTGGCACAGGAGGGATTGACACAAGGAAAGCAGTGTGTGAGCTTGGCCGGGCCCGGGGCCGTGCTCACTGGGAGCTAGCTGGGGTCGCCCTGGCTGTTACCGCAGGAGGGGGAGGGGCTTCGTAGGCTGGGGAGGGGATCTAGCAATACCCTGCACTGACCCGACAGTGGCTCTGGTGGTGTATGGGCAGCTCTCAGGCAGTCAGGTCCCTCAGAGCCAGGAGTCTTCTGTCTCCAACCTGACATGGGCAGTGGGGCAACTTCCTCCCGGACCCCAGGTAGCATGGTCAACTTGGCCTGCCCACCCAGCCTGGTCTGGCTCTGAGGTCCTTGCTCGTCCCTGACCACACCTACCAGGTGCGGTGCACGTGCAGGTATGAGCGTGCCGTGGACCGGGCCAGGTGGTGCAGAGCCCGCCTGCGAGCTCAGGGCCCTCCTCCTCCACCTCCAGGCTTCGGGAGCTGTACTACGAGATTGTGCACGTGCTGAACCTGATGCTCGAGGACATGCCCCAGAAGAAGCAGTCCCAGACCTCGGAGGTCGATGAGTCGCAGCTGGATGTCGGCACCCAGGCACCGAGGGCCTCACAGGCTGTGACACCCCCCGCCCCCCATTAAACACGTTTTCGGAGTTGGCCTTTGCACAGTGGCTGTCCTCATGGCATTTCTGCACCACTGGGAGCCGGACCCGAGTAGGTGCCCGTGAAGGACGATTTTGGCACTAGCCTGCCCTTCATTGACGTCTACTTGTCTACTCTGGACAACCAGGATGCTACCGTCTACAAGTCAGTCCCAGCCCCACCGACCCTGGCCCGTGGGCCCTGGCGGGGTGATGGCTGATGTGTAGGAAGGTAGAGCCAGTTCCCTCCTGGGGGTGTGCAGGGGCTGGGCGGCCATGTGGTCAGGCCTGTGGCTTGTGGGCTCTGCTCACTGGCCCTCCCCAACCCACCCTGTTCTGATTCTAAACACTGGTTCCTTTCACTCTCCAACCCCTCCTGACCAAGCCCATTTCAGAGGGCACAGGAAAAGACCCATGGCTGGCACGTTGGAAGGTGACACTCCTGGCACGGTTCCGCCATGGCTTCCTGCGTGACTCGGGCCAAGTCTCTGTCCCTTTCCAGCTGGCACAGGAGGGATTGACACAAGGAAAGCAGTGTGTGAGTTTGGGCCCGGGCCCGGGGCCGTGCTCACTGGGAGCTAGCTGGGGTCGCCCTGGCTGTTACCGCAGGAGGGGGAGGGGCTTCGTAGGCTGGGGAGGGGATCTAGCAATACCCTGCACTGACCCGACAGTGGCTCTGGTGGTGTATGGGCAGCTCTCAGGCAGTCAGGTCCCTCAGAGCCAGGAGTCTTCTGTCTCCAACCTGACATGGGCAGTGGGGCAACTTCCTCCCGGACCCCAGGTAGCATGGTCAACTTGGCCTGCCCACCCAGCCTGGTCTGGCTCTGAGGTCCTTGCTCGTCCCTGACCACACCTACCAGGTGCGGTGCACGTGCAGGTATGAGCGTGCCGTGGACCGGGCCAGGTGGTGCAGAGCCCGCCTGCGAGCTCAGGGCCCTCCTCCTCCACCTCCAGGCTTCGGGAGCTGTACTACGAGATTGTGCACGTGCTGAACCTGATGCTCGAGGACATGCCCCAGAAGAAGCAGTCCCAGACCTCGGAGGTCGATGAGTCGCAGCTGGATGTCGGCACCCAGGCACCGAGGGCCTCACAGGCTGTGACACCCCCCGCCCCCCATTAAACACGTTTTCGGAGTTGGCCTTTGCACAGTGGCTGTCCTCATGGCATTTCTGCACCACTGGGAGCCGGACCCGAGTAGGTGCCCGTGAAGTCCGACTCTTCCTCAACTGGCACAGCCAGACCCTGGGAACGGGGAGTGGGAAGAGGGAGGCTCAAGGCTCACCTTGGTCAGAGGTTGCACCCAGGGTCCACACTGGCTCTCCTTTCCCCTGAAGCCTTCAACCAGGACCTGCTGAGCTCCTGGGAAAGCCACAGAGGACCCCGGAGCGAGAAGGGCCTCCCTTGTCCCCGTGAGAGAGCATGGTTCCTTAGAGCTGGTGTGGCCCCCTGATCCAGGAAGCTCTGCTGGGCACCTCTGTGTGGACAACCCCACCCTGGCGGGGTTATAGCTCTCTGTGCACCCAGTGCCATGGAGGTCTGTCTCCGGGATTCTACTCTGTTTATCCCGAGGCTCACGGTGGTGTTGGTGCCCAGGGCTGCAGCCGTGACTGGCAGGATGCTGCTGTGTGTCATGCAGCTCAGGTGGGCGCCTCATGCAGAGCCAGAAGAGTGGCAGCCTTGGGTGCTTCCAGCTGCCCCCTCCTCTTATAATTAGTTAGAACTCTTTACTCAAAAGGTGGCCTTTTCTGTGTCATCCCTGGTCAGATGACTGCCACAGTTGGCAAAGCCCTGGTCCAGCCCGGGTGGAGCCATCTGAAAGCCCAGGTGGGGCAGGGCGGCTGGCATCCCTTGCTCCCAACCAGCCAGACCAGAGCCCAGCAGTGTGCCCTCTGGCCATGTTTCTGGGGAGTAGTCTGTCCCCTTGGCAGGGCCCTCTTCTTGGACAAGTGGTGAGTTCTGGGTTGGGCTGAGGTGGGAGACCCACGACTATAGCTGGGTGCAGACAGGCCAGTCCGACCCTGGGAGGCTGGTAAGCAAAGAACACGTAGCACTGAGAACGGCTGGCCAATGTCCCAGCGGGGGTGGTGCTTGTGGGCTCCAGGTCTGGGTGACGGCACCTGTAGCCAGAGGAGAAGGACCTGTGGAAGCCTTCACTACTCTGTCCTGAGCTGCGCTGGGGGTTCCGTGATGAGAAAGCCACAGTCTCATCCTGGGCCTCTTGGTGCCTACAGTTGCCTGGAGCCAGGCAGTCATCCAGCTGGAGAGGATGAGTGGAAATGTCCCTGAGGAAGTGACAGTAATTGACTGTGGAGAGCACGCGTCTTCGAAGATACTCAAATCATTTCCATTTGCAAATGTTCACACCCAGGACCCAGTTGAGAATCGTGGGAAACGGTGCTGAGAAGGGTGGCCCGAGAGCCCAAGACCCATCGCCATGCCGTGGGGGAGCCCTCCGCAGGCAGGATGTGTGGCCTCACCCCTTCCTGGGCTGGAGAGAACTCTGTACCCTGGGAGGGGGTCCCGAAGTAAGCGAGGGGTGCACTGCTGCCTAGTGGGGAAGGGAGTGATGCCGGGTTGGAGGCTCTGGTGGCCACAGCCCAGGCGGTCCAGCGTGCCAGCCTCAGGCAGTGGCTCCGCGTCAGGGCTGGACCAGGCAGAGGTTGCCCGCTGTCCACTCTGGGTGTGCCAGTGTTGTCTGGGCGAATGCGCAAACACCTCCCCTGCTCTCACTAGGAAACGTGGGAATTGCCCTAGGCCTCTGGGCGTGAACAAAAGGTTTAAAATTTTCCGTAGGGAGATGAGTTTTTGAGTACCATGGTTTTAGACAGGAGACATGCATTCCTTCATCTGGTGACTTTGGGCAAGGTGTCTGGTCATTGGAAACTTCAGCTGTTTCGTCTGAGAAACGGGCTGATAAAACTGTTCAGCTGTAAGGACCAAATAGAGTGCATGTGAGAGTGTAAAAAAAGAAAAAACCCCAGTCCACTCTGGTTTGTGCTTCCTGTCAGCGTCTGCCTCTACCGTGTGGCCAGCTGCAATGGGCTGGCCTGGTCAGGGGCTGAGAGGGACCAGGCTAATGACATGGCGCCAGGGGCCGAAAGCATGACGCTGAGAGCGGGAAGCCAGGTCAGGAGCCTGGGAGTGGGTGAGCACGGGCGTCCAGGTGGAGCTGGTGCAGGACGGCAGGAAGGCCCAGGCACGGCCGCAGGGCTGCGGTGCGGGAGGGCACGCTGCCTTACTGGCGCAAGCAGAGCGGGAGCTGGGAGAGGGTGCTGTGCAGAGGGCTGGCTCGCTCTGCTGGCAGCCCGAGCCAGTGGATATTTGGCGTAATGTCCCAAAGCAGTGTTTCTGCTTGGCTCCATGTGCCTGCAGAGCGAACACTGGCAGATTGCAATTCCCACTTGGGCCCTCACCAACTCAGATGGGCTTGGCCAAGGCTTTCAGTTGATTTGCTTGGGGCAGAAGTGGCCCTGCTTGCCCAGGCCTGACAGTGGAAGGCAGGCCCCCA
This sequence comes from Tragulus kanchil, assembly GCA_022376925.1. Classification (NCBI taxonomy): domain Eukaryota; kingdom Metazoa; phylum Chordata; class Mammalia; order Artiodactyla; family Tragulidae; genus Tragulus; species Tragulus kanchil. The sequence goes on along the minus strand of JAIOJX010000029.1, from coordinate 44,070,038 downwards.
TCCCCAGCCCGGGAATCCAGTGAGCTGCTCCCAGATGGCTTGCCCATCTCCATCCTGCCAGCTGGGTGGTTTGGGGATGCCATGGGATACCCGGGCCCCAGGCCTGAGTCTCCTGGTGGCTGTCAGGCGCTCCCCCAGCTCTTGTAAGAAGGGTTCGGAATCCAAGGCTAGAGGTGTTTGGAAGGTGGCCGGATTTTTTTTTTTTTTCAACTGCTTGTTGATTCCACCAGCAGGAAGCAGTTTCTATACTGTGGAAATCCCGGCAGTGACTGAGACTATAAGCACTCCTCTTTATTCCAACAGTCCCTAAAAACCCAGTACTGAGACGCTGGAAACTGCACATCTTGATGTCTTCCCCAAATGCGGGTGAGACAGGACACCTAAAATGAAGTGCCCTTCACCAGGTCAGGAGACGATGGCTCTGAGCTCCTAACTAGGCTACTCAGGAAGGAGAGGTAATCACTGTGGACTCTAGTCACAGGTCTGGGGAAATGGGGGAGAACGGCGCTCAGTGTGATGGGGTAAGGCTTACCAACATGTGCGCACCCCACTCTGCCCCACGCTCTGCGTGGAGAGTGTCCCCTGTGCTCGTCCAGCCACAGGCTGCACCTTCCCACGCTCTCCCTCTGGTTTCCCCTGAGGCTTGGTGCGATGCATCCCTGAGGGGTAGGGGGAGGCAGGGCTGGAGAGCTGGGAGGAAAGGGGAGCATTGGCTGGCTCGTGGCTTCTCCCCTGTGGTAGAGAAGCAGGGTAACAGGTGAGGCTCACTGGACCTGGATGATAGGAGATGGGACAGGGAGGAAGAGGAAGTAAAACCCAAGGTCGTGAGTCAGAGGCTCTGGATCGAGGCTCTGACCCAGTTGTGGGATGAGAATGGAAAGGGGACAGGTGAGGGCGGGAGGTATTCTTGTCAGGCGAGAACTGGATCCCCACGGACGTTCCCGGAGAGAGGCCAGGAATGATGGCAGTGTTCTAGGGAAGGCGTTTGACTGCTGTACCGGGCCTTTTAACAGTGGAGCCCCACGAGGGGATTTGACTCCGTGGGATCTGCACTGTTCCTGAGTGACATAGAGGTGGCCCTGTGTAGGCGGGACCTCCTAGGCGAACACTGGGATACGTTGAGAGGGCTTGAAAACCACCACCCCACCCCTAGCTGCGGTCTGAGGCCTCTAGGGCAGTGGCACTCAGGTGACTGGCCTCTTGCAAAATGAAGCTGAGGTCTCAAAAGGAAGTATGGAAGGGGCCAGTGGGGGATGGAGAGCCTGCTCTAAAATTCTTAGTAAGCCAGAGGCTGACCCCAACCTTTGTAGCCTGGTAAGGGGACAGTAACCTCTCCCAGTTCAGTGTCCTGAGAGCACAACTGTCCCTGACTTCCTTCCTCCCCACGGGGGCCTTGATGCCTAGGGTCAGGGTGTGAAATGAGAAGACTCTTGGAAACATGCAGCTGGACCAGCGAAGGAGGAGTCCACGCAGAGGTCAGGCGGAGACACCAAAGGTATGACCTGTTCTCTTGGTTGACTGTGGAGAATACCACCTTCTGTTGTATCAGCAGTTCTGTTTAAGACACTTTGACATACATGGTTTGAATCTCATATGACAACATTTAGGTCCTTTCATGATTCCCATTAAACAGGTGGCGAAACTGAGGTGCCAAGAGGCAACCTGCCCAACCTTCCCCTTGTATAAGTAAGGAGGAAGAACCTAGCGTTTCTGGCTCTAACCACTCTGCTATGGCGCTGTGCAACAGTCCTCATAGGGAATCGTTATCCTTATCTCCTTGTCTTATCAGTGGGCAGACAGAGCTCAGAGAGACTGCCCCTGGCTGAGATCTTCATTGGAGGGCAGAGTCAGCATCTGCATGCAGACCATACATGGCCCCTCTGCGGTCTCACAGCAGCCTTGTTCTTTCTTATCAAAGTGATTTTTTGAAGTTTAAAAATTAGACCATGATTCCTTCCTGAGCAGGGCCTGCCTCTGGGAGGAGGGAGGGTGGTCCCTCAGACGGGCCTCGTTTAGCCAGTTTCCTGGCACCTTCCTGCTGCCTGGTGGAGGCTCTGAAGCCTGCTGGTCCCGCGGTTCCTGGCTGAGGAGTCCTGCGAGCTCCAGGAATGGAGAGGACGGCAGGGAGCAATTCGCGTGTGCAGATGGGCAGTGACTGCGGTGCCTAACCAGGAAATTACAGCCTGGGCAGGAGAGGGGTTTGGCTTAGAAATCACCCTTCCCTGGGTTCCAGCCAAGCGGGCCGGAGAGGCTTGGCCGGCTGATGGGACGCACCGAGCAGGCGTGAGCTCAGCGGGCAGGACGAGCCAGCCCTGTCTGGGCTGTGCAGAGCGGCCCCTGCGACCCGGAGGCTGCTGCCTAGGGAGGTGATGCTGCACGCCGGCCTTTCTGGGCCCTGTCTGCTCCTGTACCCACCGATAGCTCATCAACAAGGTGAGAAGCCGTGGGCATCAGCGGGTGCTGGGGGAGGGTCTTGACCTGCGTCAGTGACCTTTTACCTGATCCACGAAGGAGGAAGCGGGAAAGGTGTGAACGAAGTGGACACGCCCAGGTGCAGAGCTGTCCACATGTGACACCGTTTGTATTTATAAAAGAAAGGGGGAAGTAACAGTGCCACACGTGCTGGTGGGGAGTGTGGCGGGGATTCTCTCTCAAGGGGCAGAACCTCATCTCAGCTGGCGTATGGACATGGCATCCCATCTTCTCTGGGCAGGGGAAGTAGGTGTGGCTTTCTCAGAAGGCGGAGTGTATGAGAGGGTACACGAGTGTTGCTGCGGCCCAAGAGTTCTGCTTAAGAAATCACCTTGGGGCTTCCCTGGTGGTCCAGTGGGTAAGGACACCGCCTTGCAGTGCAAGGGGCACCGGCTTGATCCCTGGCCTGGGAAGATCCCACGTGCCGCGGAGCGGCTGGACCGATGTGTCCAGTCACCAGCTGGAGCTCTGCCGCGCATGCGCCCAGAGCAGTGCTCTGTGACAACAGAGGCCACTGCGATGGGAGGCCCACACGGGCCAAAGAACAAAGATGGATGAAAAATAGATAAATGAAAGACCAATAGAAGTGGCCCACCAGCCCTTCCCCTCCCCACCCCACCCCACCACCCCCCACCAAAAAAAAAAAGAAATCACCCTGAAGACCCAAGTGATCCCTGCAGAAGATGCAGGGATCAGGATGTCTCCTGTGGCTTGTAGAGATGGAAACACAGTGAAGGAAATCAGGGCGCGTTGGTGAGGAGATCGGTTGAATTAGTATGAGTCCATCCATGTGGCCCTTAAAATAGTGATTTGTGGATAAGATTAGACATTCTTGATATTATAGGATCGAAAAAGTAGCTTCCAAAGCGACCTGTGACACGCTGTCCTTTCTCTTAACAGTGAGTGAGCTACAGTAGCATGTACAAGCACGTGTGTGTGTGCTGAGCAGTGTCTGGGGGATACTCATATTAGCAGCGGGCTGGTGCTCTTGACTTTGTCCTCACTGTTTTCTGAACTCTCTGACTTTTAAGAATCAGTATGTGTTTTATAATCAGGAAAAGCAACACAATGTTCATCTTGAAAAACTGCTGGGAATTCCCTGGTGATCCAGCGGTTAGGGCTCTGTGCACTCACTGCCAAGGGCCCAAGTTCGATCCCTGCTCAGGGAACTAAGATCCTGCATGATGCATGGGGTGACCAAGAAAAAAGAAAAAAAAAGAAAAAAAAATGATAAGAATGTGTGTGTGTGTGTGTGCACATGCACGCGCATGTGCATGTCTATGCACAGCTATGCCTGTGGTAAGTGGATGGGCATTCCAGATAGAAGGAACCACGGACACAAAGGAAAGGAGCTGGCATGGCTGCGACTGCAGTGTGGGCAAGGGCAGGGGAGACGCAGGAACTAAGGCGTGGCGGTCTGGAGGCAGGGCAGATCTGATCCTTGCTTCCTCTCTGAAAACAGGCTGCTTCCTCGCACTTGGCACTGAAGGCTCCTCTACTCTGTCTCCCCCTTGCCCAGCCCACTCACTCCTGCACACCCATTCCCATTGGCCTGTCGGTCAAGACTCAGCGTCAGGCCCGCTTTCACAGAAAGCCTTCCCAGATTGCTCTGGTGAGCCTCGACAGCTCCCTTTTCAGTCTCCCACCCCCGAACGTTCATACCTGACCTTAAAATCAGACCTTAATTGCTCTAGGACCAGGTGAGGAGGGCTGGGAATTGAGACGTCGTGCTGGAGGTTACCTGCATGCCAGTGGTGGACGGGCTGACATCAGCCAGCTTTCGAGTCCTGATGCGGGAGGCAGCAGGCAGCAGAGACCCAGTCACATCACAGGATCAGCGCCAAGCACTGCACATGGCTTCTCACATTTATTCCTATGGTGCAGATGAGTAAACTGAGGCTGAGGGGGGTCCTATGGCAGTAAGTGGTTGCGCTGTGAGTGAACCCAGGTTCTGCTTGACTCTGGCTCTCACCCCTGGGGGTTGGCCGGGCCGGGCCTGTGAATGACTTTGCTGTGCCTTGCTGCCCCAGAACCCAGGGAAGTGGACTCCCGGTTGGAAAGGGGATGCCGTCTCACTTGAGTGGTAGCTCCCGTCCTGGTGGAGGATCGGGGGCAGTAGAGCATCCTTGCTGAGGCCTGGGGACAGCTTGGCTGTTGTCCCTTGAAATCAAATGAGAGAATTCCCTGTAGGGCCAGCTGGCAGGGGCACTGAGGGTGAGTATGGTCGGGAGGAGCCTGGGCCTCCAAGAAAGAGCCTGACCAAGAAACAGCTTTCGCACGTAAAGCTGACCTCCAGGTTGACCAATAAAGAGCTCTCCCCATCAGGGATTCTCCGGGGGAGGAAGACGGTGAAATGATAAAGGACCACTTTGCACCCCTGAAGCAACAGCCCACCTGAGAGCCTGGCGTGCTGATCGCCTGCATGGTGTCTTCCAACCCTTACAGCAGACTCCAGGAGGCTAGCAGCCAGGGCCAGTGCCCACTGACAGAAGAGGAAAGCTGGGCTCCAGGAAGGGACAGCCAGGCCCCAGGGAGGAGCCCAGCCCAGGGGTTAGAATCCAGAGGGTCCCCAGCCTCTCCCAGACACCTTCCTCCAGCCTGGGGTTTGTGGGCATCCTTGCCCTGATGGGCTGGGTCAGTCTCTGTGAGCCTTGGAGGCTGCCCGGGGGTGGCCGCGGTGGGAGACCAGGGAAGCAAGAGGCTTTGGGGATGTGGACAGCCAGCTCAGGAGAAGCCATGGGCCGTGTGGCCCAGCTCAGGGCCATCCTCTGTGACTCAACAGGGGTGCTGGTTTGGTGGCTGGAGGAGGGGTCCTTGGCCACACTGTCCTGTGTGTGTGTTGTGTCTAAATATATCCTTTACTAGATCAGGCTTGCGCAGAGGAAGAGAGAGGTGTGTGCATGAGAAGGCTGGAGTGAGGGTGGGGATCAGCATCCATTCCAGTATGTCCTGGAAAGCTCCCAGTGAGCCCACAGGCGGGAACAGTTTGGGAAAACCCTGACCGGCCCCGCCACAGCCTGGCAAGCGGCAAAGTGGCCGGCTGCTTTGTGGCTGCAACTTCTTGGAGGCTTTGCCAAGCACTTTCCGTGAAGTCACTGGGACGTTAAGCCCTTGGTTCAATTAAATGGGTTAATACGCTTTGTCTGATTCTGCTGAATGCTAATCATATAATGTGATAATGGCGGTAATGGCGCTCTCGGCCGCGGTCATCACACGGGCCACACGGTCCCAGGCACGCAGGGGGCGCAGCTCACATTCCCGCACACTCAGGCCTCATTTTCCACTCATAAAAGCCCGTGCTTCAAAGCCTTCCCAGCCCCACTCCCTATATCCATTTTCGGGACAAATTACCAACACTTAAAAAAAATTGGTCCATTTTGTGTAAAAGCCAAGTCCAAATTACTGTGCCTTTCCCCTTTGTGTTTTGAAATTTCACAAAGAGAAGGCGGGGAGCTGAGGGGTCCACGGGGGACGGAGAGAGGAGGCAGAAGGGGAAGGAGGGAGAAGAGGGCATGAACGAAAAAGGAAAAAACAAGCCTTCTTGTTTCAGTAAAAATGTATTTCTGGAATGATGTTTCAGTTTACTCAGGCAGAAAAATTAGAAATGGTGTGCTTATTAAACAGGCTAAGTAAGCATGACTATTTTTAGTAGTGCAGTAAAACCTTGGTAATTTGGACCTCTTTAATAAAGATTCCATGATCATGCTGGCTGGCAGGCACACACACTGTGTGTGTGTGCGCACGTGTGTGTGTACGGGCCAGGTGAGAGTGTAAATAGGCTGCTGCGTTGGAGGCCTGGGAGCGTGAGAGGACAAAGGGGACGGGGGTGGGCGCCCTGCTATGAGAGCCTTTTAGAACTGAGTTCTTTCTATTTTGCAATACAAGATCATTACCCAAAAAAATCATTACAAATAATTCGTCTCTCCGAACACTCCTCTTGGCACCTACTAACTTTGACATCTGTTTAAAGAAGAAAGTATTTGAAAACAAAAACGTTCATTTCTGTCAAATTCTGTAAAGATTTACTTGACGCCACCTGTCAGCTGGCCTGCCCCTCCATCCCCCCCACCCTCCGCCCCGTGTGTGAGGCTGAATCCTGGGGGCTGACACAGCGTCCCGGGGAGGTGGTGACTGACCCCAAGGGTGAGGACAGGGACCTGTGGGCAGCGGGCCATGCGTTTTCCTGCAGATCACCGTTCCTTGCATTTTTTAAACTTTTTTTTTTTGCCTCTTAAGTCACCGTTTATTTTTCATCCATCTTTATTCTTTGGCCTGTGTGGGCCGCCTATCACAGTGGCCTGAGCACCGGCTCTGGGCGCACGTGCTCCAGAGCTCTGGCTCGTAATTGGAGACATCGACCTAGCCATTCCTTGGCATGTGAGGTCCTCTGGGCCAGGGATCAAACCGGTGCCCCTTGCACTGCGAGGCGGGCTCTGTACCCACTAGACCACCAGGGAAGCCCCGTTCCTTGCATTTTAAAAATAATATTTGATTTATTCAATCAAGGCAAAAGTAATATACGCTCAGTGCAAAAAACCTGGAAAGAAAAATGAAAATAAAACCTATTTCCCACCATCCAGAGGTAGCTAGTGTTCACACTCTGTGCACATCCAGAAGTCTCTCTGTGAGTATATAAAAATAAAAATGGCCCCATACGTCTGTAATGTTCTGTAGATGGCCTTGTTTAGTGTTTGACTTCTCTGTGCTAAACTTACAGAGACGTCATTGGCCCCATTTACTTGCCCTTGGCTGGAGAGTAGATACCTAGCAGGGACATGTCCATGATGAGGTCCCACTGCCCTGCTGCACAGAGGGATGGAAGACAGGGTCGGGCCACGCAGGGCTCAATGTGACGGGGCCTTGAAGGGTCCCCCCTGAAGAGGGCTGCAGGGAAAGGTCTTCCAGCAAGCAGGAGACCGGCTCTGCCAGGGGGTCCAGCCCCTAAAGTACAAGTTCAGTGACATCAAGGACATCCATGTCGTACCTATTTTAACCATCACCATCGTCCCTCTTCAGACTTTTCTGTCATCCCAAAGGAAGCTCTGAACCCACGAAACACTAACTCCCCACTGCCCTCACCTCCCTGCCCCTGGCAGCCACCGTCCTGCCTTCAGTCTGCGTGAGGGTGCCTGTTGCCAGGTACCTCTCACCAGTGGCCTCGTACAACGTGTGCGTGACTGGCTTATCTCACTTAGCACCACGTCATCAGGGTTCATTCCTGCTGTAGCGTCTCTCAGAGTCTCCTGCCGTTTCAAGGCTGAGTCGTCCCCCATTGTAGGTGCATACCACATTTGGTTTATTCATCAGTTGATGGATGTGGATTGCGCCTACTTTTAGGCAATTGTCAATAAGGCTGGTATGAACGTGGGTGCAGAAATAACTGTCTGAGTCCCTGCTTTTGTTTCTTTCTGGTATAGACACAGAAGTGAAATATCTGGGTCATACAGTAATTCTGTTTATTTTTTTTGTGAACTCACCATACTGTTTTCCGCAACAGCACCGTTTTATATTCCTACCAGTGATGCAAAAAGGTCCAGTGGTTCTCCACCCTCTCCAACACGGGTCATCTCTGCTTTCTAGGTAGGAGCCGCCATGATGGATGTGCAGGAGTATCTCCTTGTGGTTTGATTTGCGCCTCCCCAATGACTGGTGAGGTTGAGCATCTTTTCATGTACTTACTGGCCACTTACATCTTTGGAGAAATGTCTATTCAAGTCCTTTGCCCATTTTTGAATTGTTGTTGTTTAGATACACTTTGAAAAGCAGTGCCTGTGCAGAGAGGAGGGGAGTTGAATGGGTGAGAGGGGCAAGGAAAGATGCAAGAGAGAAGAGAAGGGAGTGGGGAGAGGTGGAGGCCAGGGCATGTCAGGTGGAGTGAGGGATACAGGAAGGCAGCCCTTCGCTTCTTTTCTTCAGCAAATCATTGTTCAGCATCATCTCTGTTCAGACACTTCTCCACACATCACTGTCCGTACCTGTTTGCCAACACATCCTGGCTCTCAGAGGGGCTGCAGGGACCCTGCCTGGCTGCCAACGCCCCGCTTCCCGGAGGCCGTGCTCACAGAGGTTAAGCCGTGGGCTCTGTCTGCTGTCAGACAGGCTGGGATCCGAGGTGCCTTGGATAAAGGTGAGATCAAGTGTCTTTGGACACCCCGAGCCTCCGCTTCCCCATCTCAAAACAAGGCTCACAAGATAAATACAACATGTCCAGCCCACAGCAGGGGAAGGCAGAGGGAGGCGGGGGCCCACGCGACCCATCACCCAGAGCAGTTCTCACCGGCCATAAAGGCCGTCCTGCCCTCGGCCGCCACCCTGCTCCACCCGCGGCTTCCTGTGCCTCGACCTGATCCCCTTGGTGTCCTGGTTCGTGGGTCCGCAGGCTCCCCAGCCTGGCCGGGCTCTGGGGCTGTGCTTCCTGGGTGCCCTGCAACCTCTCTGTAAGTGGACGCTGGTTCTGAGCAAAGAGCGCGAAGACGGGGACCCCCGTGGGGAGAGGGGCGAGGAGGCAGATCAGCCCGGGCTGTGAGGGGGAGCCTGGGGGAACTCCCGGAGGGAGGCAGACCATCCTCGTCCACCCAGGAAATGAGAAGCTCTTAACACTGAACAGGCGGAGTTTGGGTTTAATGGTTGATATTCCAGGGCCCTGCCTTCGCCAGGAATCTTCTCTGAGTCCTGCCTGCCCGCCCCATTCTGCCGCCGTACCCTAAGGCTCCCTCAGTCCCGGCTGTCACCAGGTCCTCCCTTTCTCTCCCACACAGCCAAGTGAGCTCGGTGAAGGCAGATCCTGGGGCCTTTTCCTCTCTCCCAGAGCACAGCCAAGTCCAGCCTCTGGATGTGAATTATGGTTGTTTATCTCTTGCCCTCCACCGCCTCCACCCCCTCGCCCCTGCCCAGTACAGATGCGGGTCCAGTCAGGAGGGTGTACGGGGTAGTGGATGGGCGCCTGGACCGTGGGCAGAGGGCAGGAGTGCAGGTCCTGACTCTGTTCCTCATGAGCTGGGCCATCTTAGGTGAGCTTGTGGTTCTCTCTGAACTTTGGTTTCTCCCAGTGAAAGGCTAGCAAGCCCTTCCCAGCTGTGGGGAGTGAATGTTTTATATACTATTTAGTTCCTATACAGTGCTTGCATGGGACGTGGTGCTCAGTAAAGGCCTAATGTTGGCTCTCGGTAAAATGAAATAACACAAAAATAAGTGTTCAGGTGTCTACATCCCACATTGCAGGGAGCCCTTCAAGAAGAACTCTGGGTGGGTGGGTGCCCCTCCATTCCTGAAGCTCATCTCTCAGAATACCGACTGGCCGAGTCTCCCCATGCCCTGGTTCCTCTGGAGTGTGGTGGGAAGGCTGGACCACAGGACGGCAGGCTGGGTTCCTGGGGTGGGGTGGAGTGGGGCAGGCAGGGCAGGTGGGAGAATCAGCACGACTGTGAATCATGTTCATGGCATCCAGCAAAGCCCAAGTGGGCTGGGTCCCAAATGACATTTTCAGAAATGACCTGTCGAGAAACTTAGAGAAGCCCCATTAACAAGGAAGGAGGGGACAGGGCCCTCAGGAGAAGAGCCAGGACAGTTCACTGTAGTAACAACGGGATCAATAATCACAAGTCCATCAAAAACAACAAATGACTGAGCACGTCCTATATGCCAGCGCCGCAGCTAACACTTTACGGGCATTATCTGATTTACTCTTGCAGACAGCTGGTGTGAAGGGATTGTTGTTATTCCTTTTTACGAAAGAGGAAACAGGCTCAGAGACCCTAACAAGGTCTCTTGCCCAAGGAAGCTCAGAGGTAGAGCGGGAACTCAAACTCTTGCTCTCAAAGACCACAGCGAAGTTCCCAGGGATGCCAGAGCCCAGTAACCACCCAAGGAGAAGGGGAGGTCCCTGGGCAGAGAACCACCCTCACTCTCACTTCCCAGGTTGACCCTCTTGGTGACAGAGGGAGGCCCTGTTGCTGTTTTACTGAGCGCAGCAGCAGGCTGGGGCGTATGAGCTGAGGGGCCGCAGAGAGCCACCTCCCGGGCTTGGACTCCCCGGCATTTGCCCCGCCTGCAAGGCAGCCTCTCCAGCTGTGAGTCCCCTCCCCTCCAGATGACTCTGGGGGCCCAGAGAGTGGCCTGTAGTCCTACTTGGGGCCATAAAGCTAGGGGAGGTGTCTCAGTTCCTCTCCCTCAATGACCAGGCTCTACGGGGTCACACACAGTGGCTCGCCCCACTTGCCTTCCGTGCCCATTGTGCCTTCAAGTCAGTGTTGGGCCCCAGCCTCTTGCCCCCATCCCTAATTCATGGCCTCTCTAAGCCTGCAGCAGCCCTTTAGGGTTCACTCTGTCAGGACCAGGTAAGAACCAACCTGCCTTTGTATTTCCTGGGGGCCCGTATGATGTTACTTTGGCCACCTGATGCTAAGAGCTGATTCACTGGGAAAGACCCTGGTGCTGGGAAGGATTGAGGGCAGGAAGACAAGGGGGTGACAGAGGATGAGATGGTTAGATAGCATCACCAACTCAGTGGGCGTGAATTTGAACAAACTCCAAGAGATAGTGAAGGACAGGGGAGCCTGGCATGCTGCAGTCCACGGAGTCTCAAAGAGCTGGACACTTAGTGACTGAACAAGTCCTGTGTTGCCCATAGAAAGTATGATCTCTTCAAGATCAGGCCACCGACCCCCGCCCCCATGTGGTCCAGGTGCTTGGCATGCAGTCGCCTTGTGCAGAGTGGGGAGGGACAGGGTTTGAATCCACTCCATTCTTTCCTGCTGCGTGACTTCTTTAAGCCTCAGGGGCCTGGTCAGAGACAGGAGATTAAGAGGATCTTCCTCATAGGGCTGCTGTGCAGGTAAAGGGGCTCGTCTATGAGAGGGACAGGGGGCCTGGTCCCTGCGGGCTCAGGAAATGGTAACACTTGCCGCTGAAGACACAGATGGCGCCACCTCCGCTCAGCAGCCTGGCCTGACTATCCTGTTTGAAGCAGGACTTTTTTTCCCCCTTAAAACATGCTGTTCTTCTTCTTCAAAAGCACTCAGCCCAGTTTGTAATTATACGTGTTTGTTTACTTGTCCATGAGAGCAGGGACTGGGTCTGTTTCCCTCTTCTCTGTCCCCAGCACCAAGGGCAGGAGTGCAGTAAATGTGGAATGAGCCTCCCCAGTCCTCTGCAGACGGCGCAGAGCTAGGACTTTCTGCCTTTTCTCAGAGGGCTCGGCTCTCAGAGTCCTGCCTATTCCTCAGCACCCCTCCAGAGATGACCCCGCAGCTCCTGTGGCTGGGGAGCGCTGGGTACTATCTGTAGCCACAGACTTGGCCGGTGGGACCCAAGGCTGGGTCCTGCACTCACCTGGTTGGCCATGGTCCTTGATGGACAACAGGGTCATTCTGCTTTCTCCATTTCTGCTTCAGCTCTTTGGCCTATGGCCCCACAGCCACATCAAGTCGCCGCCAGAGCCCCTCTTCAGCCCTCCTCTCACCTGAGGCTGAGCCCGACTGACATTCAGAGAGGCCTCCCACTTCCCTCCAGTCCCACCTCCTTCCAGGTCTCCCCTGCCTCCTGCCCTCAGCTGAGACCAGGGCCCCCTGGCCTTGGCAGATGTGTGAGGCTGGGGGAGGCACTCTGAGTCCAGATGTGATTGTGTTTATGTTTCCAGAGAGTGAGGGGTCGGAGCTCTGGACTGGAGCTGTTGGGGGAGGGGTGGTCAGGCCCCAGCCCCCTTGCCCTCACCTTCCCTTCCCCCACCTCCCTCCTCCAGCCTGTGTATCTGGCTCCATCCTCCTCAAAACCCGGCTCCAGGTCCTCCAGCATCAGGCTGAGCCGTCCTCCAGGAAGGACCCCTCCTTACGCCCCCTCTGAAGGTGAGAAGACCAGCGGAAGAATGGCTGACTCTGGAATCCGTGTGACCTTGGCCCCCGGCGTGGTGTGACAGAGCCTTGGTTCCATCGTCTCTGTAGGACTGCCGACCCTCCTGACCTGAGAGGCAGGAGTTGACCCAGTTTGGGAATGGGCGCCCATGGCTCTCCATTTATTAATCCACGACTCAGCCCATGGCCGTTCCCAGCTAGGGCTTGCCTGGGTCCAGCTCCAGGGCAGTGCTCATCACAAGGTGACTCTAAAGCAGAATGCCAAACTCTCCTGCCTCACCCGCTGCAGCTGCAAACACTTTTGTTGTGCCATTAGAAATGACTGACTTAAGGGAAGCAGAATTTTACAGGCAGTTTACAGGCCGGGCTTGCTCAGTAGTTCCCAAACGTCAGGGGAGGGTGGCGGCGCTGGGAGCCAGAGATAGGTTGGGATGGAAAGGAAGTGAGAAACGAGTTCTGGGCGGTGGACACTTTCACTGGAACAGCCATACGCGGCTGGGTGGGATTTCTGTGTGGCAAGGCAGAGGGAGGCCCTGGTTGGTCTCTGGCGGATCCAGCACCCTCCGTCCTCCTGGACAGCCCCAGCAGGGCTCAAGGTGGGGGCGCCGGGCCAATGGGAGAAAAGGCAATCCCAGGCCTAAAGAGGCTCGCAGAGGCTCCCACCCCAAGGCTCCAGGCAGACAAAGGCCGCGCAACGCCCTAAGAGCCTGGACGGTCACTCAGACCCAGCCTGGGGAGCGCAGGCAGAACCTGAGTCGGCAAGGTCGGGTGGTCCAGGCTAGGGCCGGACCCGTTCCCAGCACCCGAGGCTGAGCTGCTCAGTCCAATGCTTCGGGGGCGCGCGCCCGGACAGGGAGTTCATAGCGCCGAACGGTGCCCTCAAGAACGCCGGGCTGAACAGGCCAGGACTGCGGTGGAGAAGTGCGGGTCTGAGCCCTCTGGCGGGGTCGGCCACGGCTCTTCACTCCTACCCGCAGGGCCCAGTTCCCTATCTACCCGCCTCCCTCCTCGGCCGAATGAAGCACTCAGGGCTCGGCAGTGGTTAGCACGCTCGTACTATGGTTTTTAATAGACGTACATGGACAAGTCGATATAGACAGATTTATAATTCTATACAGTCAGTCCGACATACACAGGGACGCTGTAAACAGGGGCACGGGCCGGAGAGCGGGTGTGCAAAGTGGGCGCGGCTGGGGCCCTGGCCGTGCCCGAGCTCTCCCGGCTCGACTCTTGCACGGCGGGCGGTGAGGAGGGGGCTCTTCGCCGGGAAAGGGGGGCTGTCTCCTAGCCCTGGGGAGCCGAGCGGCGGGCCTGGGTCTGCGGTGAAGCCTGGGGGCTGAGCTGCTCCGCCACGAGCACTCAGCACGCTCCCGCCTCGTCCGCACCGCCAGCTGCCGCTCATTGGCCTTAAATTAGGACTCCGGGGCGCGGGGGCAGGCGATGGCTCTTCGAGGCGCGCCGGGGCCGTTAGTACGGATCCGCGGCGAGTTCCCGACCCTGGGCTGGATACCCTCATCCCCGGCCCAACGCCCGCTCCAACTTGGATCCGGATCGAGCTAAGGTATGCTCGGCCGGGCCCAGCTCAGAGGGGGCGTCTTGGTTCGCACCTGGCCTGGGCCCAGGCTTACCTGGGCTCCGCGCTCCAGTTCGCAGGCGCGGCCGCTCGGTCTGGGTCCAGCGCGGCGGGAACGCGGACTACGGGGGCGTCACCTCCGGGTCGCCGGCCTCGGCGCTCGCCTCCCGCGCCGCATCCCCTCCGCGGAGTGGCCCACCCGACCCCAAGCGAGCGAACATGCACCAACCCGCGCCATCCCGAGGGAAATTGCAACTCATCCGATTTTTTTCGCGGCACTTTTCTCCGACGTCTTTTTGCTTTGTTTTTGTCTCATTTTGGAGGGCAGAGTGGGGTCCAGGAAAGCAAACACGAAACCAAGCCAGAGGTGGGGAGGTGGGGAGCAGGGGGCCGCTCAGGCGCCAGGTCCTCCGCGCCCGCCCCGGCCCCAGCCCCGACCCTGGCGCCGAGCCGGCCGCCGGCCCGCGTGGCCCGGCGGGGCGGTCAGCTGTTGTACTGGCACGCGTTGAGGCCCGAGGCCGGGCCCTGCAGGCCGCCGTAGCCGAACGAGGAGTGCTGCTTCGACTTGAGCCGCAGGCTGGCCAGGCTCGAGTTGCACGTGTCCCGGTAGACGCTGTAGGGCGAGGCGGGCGTGCCGTAGGGGCAGGCGCCCGGGGACATGGCCGAGTTAAGCGAGGAGCCCGTGAGGTTGTTGATGTTGTTGAGGCCCGAGTTGGGCATGCCGGGCACGGCCCCGGGGCCCATGCTGGAAGGCATGGTCATGGAGGAGATGGAGCTGGGCGCCGAGAACATGGACTGCGACGAGAGCGGGCTCATGGAGTTGAAGAAGGTGAAGCTCTTGGTGGAGAGCGGCGCCGGCGCCAGGCTCTTGGCGGCCCAGTTGTTGTAGGAGTAGCCCGCGGCGTACACGTCCTCGTACGGCTGCACCAAGCCGCTGAACTGCGGCACGTAGCCGCCCTTGCACAGGTCCAGCTGCTGGTTCCGCTCGCGCTTCCGCCACTTGGCTCGCCGGTTCTTGAACCAGACCTAGGGGAAGGGACAGGAGAGAGGTCAGGGCTGCCGAGCGGGAAGGCGCCGCCACCTCGCCGCCCCACCCGAAGCCTCCGCCCGCTTCCTGCTCCCCAATGCCGTTTCTTTGCCTCCATATTTACGCCCTGCCTTCTCTCCATCGTGGTTCCTTTCCTATCCCCAGAAAATAATATTCGCCTTTTCGTTTTTCTGATCCTTATCCTCTTCCCTTAGTTAAGTCCGGTTTCTTCTCCGAATGTAGATTTTTTTTTTTTAAAAAACAAATGTTTGTTTTCTTTCTTCCTCTCTCAACCAGGTCCCCTTGTGCCGTCTCCCGCAAACGGTTCCCCATGTATCTCCAAAATACTCTGTCCATTTTCTTGTCCCTCCAGTAGGAAACGTTAAGTTTTCTTCCCTGAAACATAGGACCTTGTGATTCCTCTTACACTTACGTCTATTTTTCACTCCTCAGATAGTCTTTTCATCTTTATTGGTAATATCTGATATTCTCATTTCTGCCCCCAAATGTTTATTTTCATTTGCTCCACCCCAACATCTGAACCACTTTATTCTCCCTCAGATAGTCCATTTTTCTTCGTTATCCCCCATTTTTGATCCTTTTGATTCTTCTCCAAATATTTAGCTTTTTTCCTTCTTTCCAGATACCTGACCTTCACTGTTTCTCTTAAATAGCTGATTCTTTATTTTTCTCAAATACTTGATCCTTTTGCTTCTTTCTCCCTTAAATATTTAATTTCTTCCCTGCCACCTAAATATTTGCCAAATATGTTTTTCTGCAAATATTGAACTTCCTTTCACTTCTTACTAGTTTCTCTCTGTTCGCCTCCTCGACTTTTCCAAACCCCCAAATTCAGTAGGAACCTCTTTTTCCCCCCAAACCCCAGTCCTTGGTGATCCATATCTCTTCCCAGTCCTCAGCCCTCCTCTGTCCTGGCTGTTTCCCGACCTTTCTTGCGGGATCCCCGAGTGTTTCAGCCTCCTCCATCCCAAGCATGAAGGCTGCCTGGTTCCACCCCCACGGCACCCGACCACCCTCCACGGGGCAGGATGGGTGAGTTCAGGATGACTGGTGCTGCCCTCACTCCCTGTCCCCGAGCTGGCCAGCCCGACTGGGGTGGGGTGAGAGCTGAGGTTACAGCAGGGAGTCTGTGGCCCAGATGGGACTTGGGTTTAGTTTGGGACGTGCTCCCAATATCTAATTAAATATTTGCAGTACCCAGAGAAGAAATTACTCTCTTGCTGCGCTGGCAGGAGAGCCGAAGCAGAGGGGTGAGAAAAGGGAGGCTGTCCTCTCCTCTCAGATTGGAGACCTTACATCTCCAAAGCGGTTCATCCTGAAGCTCACCCGTCCACCAGAGCTGTCCCACTCCCCACCTGACCCAGCCCTACAGGAAAGGGCATTAGGGAAAGGGTCCAACTACAGGTTGGCAGAATGACGGAGAAAGAGTCAGGTGGAAAATCTCCTGAGATTTTTGAATAAGCCGATCTCAGATGGGACCACTGCCCTGGGAGATTTGGAGACCCCCAAGCCTAGGCTCTTCTCAGGCCTGTCTCAGGCCGCCAAGCAGGATCTGCCTTTCCCTTTCGTTTTCGCGGGAAGGCGCTAACGGCGGCGAGGTCCCCAGCGGCGAGGAATCCCTCATCGCAGCCGAGAGTGGTAATATCCCAGTGGGCTCTGGGCTCTACTGGGCAGGGGAGCGTCCCTCGGGGCCACAGGCCTTTGGATGGGATCTGAGGTAGAGCCGGAGGGTCAGGCAGGACGTGGGTCACGAGGATCCGAGGCGGCAGCCACCTTTGGGCGCTAGCGCGACGCGGCTAAGTAGTAGCTGGGAAGACCGGGGCCTAAGGTGGAATCTGCTCCGGCGGAGGGAGGGAGAAGGTCTGAGTGTGGGAAAGGGTGATAGTCTGGGCGCGGGTCTAGGCTTTCAGGGGCTGCACTGGGCGGGCTTGGCAGCCTGGTGCGCAGGTCCCCGTAGGCGCGCGCCCCGCGCTCACCCGCACGCGTGGCTCGGTGAGGTTGGTCCACACGGCGATCTCCTCTCGCATGCTCATGTCCGGGTAGCGGTTCCTCTGGAACGTGGCCTCCAGCTCTTGCAGCTGCTGGCTGGTGAAGGGGGTTTTTTTTCGGGGCTTGGGGGCACGTTGGCCTGCTGCGCCACCCTCCACGGGGCAGGATGGGTGAGTTCAGGATGACTGGTGCTGCCCTCACTCCCTGTCCCCGAGCTGGCCAGCCCGACTGGGGTGGGGTGAGAGCTGAGGTTACAGCAGGGAGTCTGTGGCCCAGATGGGACTTGGGTTTAGTTTGGGACGTGCTCCCAATATCTAATTAAATATTTGCAGTACCCAGAGAAGAAATTACTCTCTTGCTGCGCTGGCAGGAGAGCCGAAGCAGAGGGGTGAGAAAAGGGAGGCTGTCCTCTCCTCTCAGATTGGAGACCTTACATCTCCAAAGCGGTTCATCCTGAAGCTCACCCGTCCACCAGAGCTGTCCCACTCCCCACCTGACCCAGCCCTACAGGAAAGGGCATTAGGGAAAGGGTCCAACTACAGGTTGGCAGAATGACGGAGAAAGAGTCAGGTGGAAAATCTCCTGAGATTTTTGAATAAGCCGATCTCAGATGGGACCACTGCCCTGGGAGATTTGGAGACCCCCAAGCCTAGGCTCTTCTCAGGCCTGTCTCAGGCCGCCAAGCAGGATCTGCCTTTCCCTTTCGTTTTCGCGGGAAGGCGCTAACGGCGGCGAGGTCCCCAGCGGCGAGGAATCCCTCATCGCAGCCGAGAGTGGTAATATCCCAGTGGGCTCTGGGCTCTACTGGGCAGGGGAGCGTCCCTCGGGGCCACAGGCCTTTGGATGGGATCTGAGGTAGAGCCGGAGGGTCAGGCAGGACGTGGGTCACGAGGATCCGAGGCGGCAGCCACCTTTGGGCGCTAGCGCGACGCGGCTAAGTAGTAGCTGGGAAGACCGGGGCCTAAGGTGGAATCTGCTCCGGCGGAGGGAGGGAGAAGGTCTGAGTGTGGGAAAGGGTGATAGTCTGGGCGCGGGTCTAGGCTTTCAGGGGCTGCACTGGGCGGGCTTGGCAGCCTGGTGCGCAGGTCCCCGTAGGCGCGCGCCCCGCGCTCACCCGCACGCGTGGCTCGGTGAGGTTGGTCCACACGGCGATCTCCTCTCGCATGCTCATGTCCGGGTAGCGGTTCCTCTGGAACGTGGCCTCCAGCTCTTGCAGCTGCTGGCTGGTGAAGTGCGTGCGTTGCCGCCGCTGCTTCTTCTTCTTGGCGGGGTCCTCTGCGCCGCCGCAGCCCGCGCCGCCCGCACTGCTGTCCTCGGGCCCCTTGGCTTCCCCGCCGCGCTCCTTCTCTGAAGCAGGAGGTACGGGGCGCCGGTCACCTCGGGCTTACGCCCTTTTGCACCCTGTCCCGGCTCCACCGAAGCGCCCGCGGTCAGCGCTGGCGGCCCGCCCTCCCGCCAGAGGCCCTGGAACTGTCCCCGCTGCAAAGAGCCCGCCTGTGCCGGGTGGTCAGCAGTCACCTCTGGTCCGGCTCGTCTGGGAGCAGAGCCCAGGAGTCGGAGCCGCGGACCACGGTTCCCAGCTGGGCAGGGCCTGCTCTCACCCCTCCGCACACGCTGGAGCCCTACCGTTGATGTCGCCGAAAATGTACATATTTTTAGGACTCCTTGGGGTTCTAAATCGGAGGTGATCTCTGCTTTTCTGAACTGGGATCAGATCTTTCTAGCCTGAAACTAGGGGATCGGTGCAGCGAGAGCCAGGCGGTGGCCTGCGCGTTCTTCTCATCGGGGCCGTAGGGAAGCCCCACAGCGCAGACCCAGCACCGCCGCTTCTCGGCCTTAGCTCCAGGCCTCTAGTCCCAAGGCCCAGAAAATCCCTCTGGCGGCAGCCGGGCAGCCTAGACCCACAGGCTCTGTCTAGGTGACCTGGGGGCTCTAGTCTCTCTCTCTGAAGCTACACAGAATACAGCCATAGAAAGGTTCGAACATAAAGAAAAAGAATTTAAAACCCGAACACTGAAGCCCAGAAAAGCCAAGAGCCCTAAGTGTCAAAACATAGCAAGGGTTACAGACTCTTAAAAATAGGCAGATAGAAACACAGCAAATGCAAATTAAGAAGCCAGAAACCTCCATGCAAACACACCCCTAACTAAATACAGTGCTGTACGTTTATAAACTGCAGGCAGGCACAGGCATTCATTTATCTGGGATTTTTTTTTTAATATATCAATGTAATGTTGTAGATAGATTTTAAAAAGCTCCTTCCGGATAATGCCCTTCTAGAGATAATTTTTAAACCCCAGGGAAATACAACACTGTAGTTAGGTAACTTAAATCCCCCAAATAACACCACTGGAAATGGATTTTGAGAAAATCCCGGAGAAACGCGCCATTTTGGATTGACTTTTTAAAATCTCTCGAATAGCGTAGATATTTCAATCTGAAATTGTACCTAGCGTAGCAGTTCTTTCCATATCGAAATATACAGTTAAAAATTAAAATTTATTCTCATAGACTTGGTTTTTAAAGGCAACATGTAACTATATGTTTCTCTGGGTTTTTAAAAACAAAAACCAACCCAAAGCCACGGTTAAAACTTTTGAAAACAAAAGTACCGTCCAGCGTTGATTGTTTTTTAACCCACCAAACGGAGCCTCTCAGAGAAAGTAACTTAGAGATGCAAAACAGAAACAAATAGAGATTAAAAACGCGTAGAGAAACACTCAGCAGTGGATTAAGGAATGAACGCGGAAGAGGCGCCCACGGCCCGGGGAGCGGAGAGCTCGGCGTCGGCGCCGAGTGAGGACCGAGAGCGCGGGAGCCGCTCGGAGGCGCGGGAGCCTGGGCAGGGCCGGGTATTAGCCTGGTCGCTGCCCGCGCCGCCCACCCGCCGGCCCAGCCGCTGGCCGGGGAAAAGCTCGAGCTCGGACAGACGCGAGGCCGAAAGAGACGCGCCGGAGCCGAGTCGCAGCCCTGAACCGGCTGCCCGGCCGCTCCGGGCTCCGTTGGCTCACGCGTGGTGGGAATCCCTCTTTGGGGGGTTTCTGATCCGAGCCGGGCGGCGCCTCTTGGCCGGCTCGCCCTCGCTGCCCTCTTTTCCTTTTCTTCCTCTAGTTTGCTTTTCAGACTTTCCCCGCCACACCTTCAATGGTCTCTCCCTCTCGAGCCCGTCGCCCAGTCTGTCGGGGTGTCCGCACTCTGTTTCTCTGGGCACTGTCTCTAGCCCGCCGCCCATTGCTCTCTGATCTGCTCCTCTCCTTCGGTTCGGAGCGGCCCCGCGACAACCCGGGACGCAAACCTAACTTTTCCCCCCCTCTGTTTGCTCTTGATCAAAGGTCGGCTGTCACTCCGACCTTCCGGTTGCAGGTTCGGGATCTGGGCGCGACGGGACCGCGTGGAAGTGCCTTCGGAAAGCGCTAACATTCCGTTTCCTAAAGCGCGTACTTGTCCGCGTTCGTCGTCAGACGGAGAACGGGAAAAGGAAAGGTGCCGACGCTCCTGGGCCGGCGAGCGAGCCTGGCTGCTGGGCGCGGGCGCAAGGCCCTGCTGCAGGGCCCCCGCGCCCGGGCAGGCTCCGCGCGCGCCTCGCGGGCAGCCACGCTTACCTGGTAGCTCCGTGTCGGACGACTCGCTGGCGGAGTTGTCCAGCGGCTCGCGGGGGTCGGCGGTGCGGGCAAGGTGGAAGGCAGGCCCCATGTCGTGCGGCGGCGGCGGCGGCGGCCGGAGTCCCTCTGGCAGCCGCTCCAGGCTCATGCCCCCCTTGAAGGCGTCCATGGAGGCGGGGACCGCGGCGGGCGCTCCGGGGGCCGGGGCTGGGCGCGCCCGGCCGCCCTGGCAGCGACCTGCGAGGAGAAGAGCGCAGCCCCTAATCGGCTGCCCCTCGGGGCTGCCCGCGCCCGCCACGACGCCGCGTTCGCCCCATGGACCGCCCGGGGCTGCGGGGCCGGGCGGGCGGCGGCGGCGGCGGCAGCGGTTTCTCGCGACCGGGGGCCCGGCTTCGCGCTCCGCGCTGCGCTCCCGCCGCTCGGGCCTCAGCCGCCCGCCCGGCCCCGGCTCCGGCTCCGGCTCCCGATCCGGGGCCGGTTTCTAAGGCTCCGGACGGCGCCGGCAGAGCCTGTCTTAAAGCGACAGCGCGCACCGCCAGGTTCCAGCAGTCCCTGCGCCAGGGGTGGTGGTGGGGGGGGCCTGGGTGGGAGGGGCTGGGAGGGAGCGAGCGAGCGAGCGCGGGCAGAATCCAGCCCCGAGCCGCCCGCGCCGCCGCGCCCTCCCCGTCGCCCGCCCTCCCGCCCCGCCTCGCCCGCGCCCTCCCCTCCCCCTCCGCAGCCACCTTCCCGCCGCCTGCCCCCTCCCGCGGCCTCGCCGCGCCTCTCCCTCCCTCCCCAGTGACACACTGAGTTCTCCCTGGGCCGCACAAAAGAAACGCATCTGGCCTGCAAGCCCCGCGCGGCTCGTGCCCATCTCAAGCCCCAGATGACTGTTTTCGCTCAGAATCAACTCCTGTCTGGGCCGCCTCGAAGTTCCGAGCCCCTGGCGAGAACAGCCCGGGACGAGGGAATGTTCCCCGAGCAGGATCGCACCGACTGGGCGCCTGCGAGCCAGCGCTAGGGCGGGGGCAGAGCCCGGGGCTCGTTCCGGCAGCTCGCAGCGGCGTCCTCGTCGAGGGGCCGCGGCCCCTCCTTCCCCGGTCTCTTCTCCCGGGACCCGAGCCAGGCTGAGTGACAGCAGCCTGCGCTCTAATGGGCCCCCGGATGCAGCCTCCTAATTAGCTTGGACCCTCTCCCCCTAGGCTGCTACTCAGGCCTCCCCCTCTGCACCGCAGTCAATTTTCCGGGATTGGGATAGAACTGATGGCTTCTAATCAGACGAAACGTTTCTGTTGGCTCCAGGCCGCTGCCGAGTGCAGCAGGAGACCCCAAGAGCCCTGCCAAGCCCCGGCGGTCCCTTCTCTCCCTTTACTTTGCACCTTGAACTGTTTGGCCAAAGCCACCAGGCCCTGGCCTTGGCCATCACACAGTGGGCCTCTGCCCCCTTCAGGGCAGGTTCCCAGTGCCTGGGTCCTACTCTGGCTTCTTAGAGGAGCGGTCATAGGCCTGGCAGGCCAGGTGACTGCCCTTTCTATTGGTAGGCCGGCAGCCCAGGAACCCTACCTGGGGCAGTCTTGGAGCTTCTGTCAGGTCCGGCGAGTGGTAGCTATGCACACAAAGGCAGGCATTCCTGTCCCTAAGAATGAGTCCCTCCTTGAATACGCCTGCTTCAGTGACGTTGGTTGAAGGATTCTGCTTAGCAATTGTTAACTGGTCCTGCGGACATCTCGAGCAGATAGGTGACAGCTGGGATGGTAGGAGAGACTCTGGCCTGTTCCTTTAGCCACAGCTCGACCCCGGGGTACCCTGTGGCCCTCATCTGTGTGCTCCACCAGACAGAAGCCGCACCGGGTAGGACAGCAGGGGCGGGGGCTGGGGTGGGGGGACGTGTGAAGAAGCCCTGTGGCCGTCTCCAGGCCCAGTGCCTCAGCCTAGGGCCCAGGGCCTCCTCAGGTTCTCCGGGGGTCTCTGCCAGGGACTGACGCTGCAGGCTCTCTGTCTGGGCCTTCTGCAGTCCCTGTGCTCACCTGGCTCCCTATCACCCTGTCAGTCACCTGTGCCCACCCCAGGCTGAGCTCCTTAGGGGGAATGGTGGGGACAGGGGCAGGGGCAGGGTGGAACCAGGCCTGCCTCTTGCTCCCTTGACCTCGGTCCAGGAGCCCCAGTTCTGGGTCCTGGGGAGAAAGCACAGTTCTGAAGGGTCGGCCCACTCTCACTGGGTGCCTGAGACCATGCGGGGCAAGCTCTGAGCCTGGGCCAGAGGGAGGACGCATCCAGGAGTTTGGTGGAGTGACTCCAGCCCTTTCCTCCCAAAGGGAAGTGTCTGGAGGTCGAGAGCCCCAGAGTGAAAATAGACTTGGCGTGTAGGGGGACAGTGGATGGTGGGGGATGTGGACACTGGGAACAATGGTTGCCTAGCTGTTGCCCTCAGCCCCATCTTTTACCACGTTTTTCAGCCGAATCTCCTGAAGCAGCATTCCTTCCTCTCAAGGAGGTATTTAGGTGTCGCAGTGTGCCAGGGGGTGCCCCTCCACAGGCCGCCTTCCCTGGAGCTGCCTGCCTTCAGTGGGACAGTGAGCCAGCCTGCCTGCCCAGGGTCACAGAAGCACGCACGTACGCATAAGTACCACGTACCCATACAGGTGTGCTGTGCACATGCGTGCACACACACACACACACACACACACACACTCATTGTACCCACACCGGGAGTGCTGGAAAACACACACACACACACACACACACACTCATTGTACCCACACCGGGAGTGCTGGATACAGTCACGCGTGTACACACAACCAGGCATTTGAGTCCCAGAGCACTCATGGTGTTTGCCAAAACTCTGGCTGATGGGGCGCAGTAGAGCCCTCTGTTAGCCACAGCTCGACCCGGGTACCCTGTGGCCCTCATCTGTGTGCTCCACCAGACAGAAGCCGCACCGGGTAGGACAGCAGGGGCGGGGGCTGGGGTGGGGGGACGTGTGAAGAAGCCCTGTGGCCGTCTCCAGGCCCAGTGCCTCAGCCTAGGGCCCAGGGCCTCCTCAGGTTCTCCGGGGGTCTCTGCCAGGGACTGACGCTGCAGGCTCTCTGTCTGGGCCTTCTGCAGTCCCTGTGCTCACCTGGCTCCCTATCACCCTGTCAGTCACCTGTGCCCACCCCAGGCTGAGCTCCTTAGGGGGAATGGTGGGGACAGGGGCAGGGGCAGGGTGGAACCAGGCCTGCCTCTTGCTCCCTTGACCTCGGTCCAGGAGCCCCAGTTCTGGGTCCTGGGGAGAAAGCACAGTTCTGAAGGGTCGGCCCACTCTCACTGGGTGCCTGAGACCATGCGGGGCAAGCTCTGAGCCTGGGCCAGAGGGAGGACGATCCAGGAGTTTGGTGGAGTGACTCCAGCCCTTTCCTCCCAAAGGGAAGTGTCTGGAGGTCGAGAGCCCCAGAGTGAAAATAGACTTGGCGTGTAGGGGGACAGTGGATGGTGGGGGATGTGGACACTGGGAACAATGGTTGCCTAGCTGTTGCCCTCAGCCCCATCTTTTACCACGTTTTTCAGCCGAATCTCCTGAAGCAGCATTCCTTCCTCTCAAGGAGGTATTTAGGTGTCGCAGTGTGCCAGGGGGTGCCCCTCCACAGGCCGCCTTCCCTGGAGCTGCCTGCCTTCAGTGGGACAGTGAGCCAGCCTGCCTGCCCAGGGTCACAGAAGCACGCACGTACGCATAAGTACCACGTACCCATACAGGTGTGCTGTGCACATGCGTGCACACACACACACACACACACACACACACACTCATTGTACCCACACCGGGAGTGCTGGATACAGTCACGCGTGTACACACAACCAGGCATTTGAGTCCCAGAGCACTCATGGTGTTTGCCAAAACTCTGGCTGATGGGGGCGCGCTCTAAGCCCACCAAGTGTCAGGCCAAGGTGGGAAGCACAGTGGCCCTCTGGGAGGGGACACATGCAGTGAATGGCCTGCCTCTGGGCATCTGGAGGCTGGGCGTCACAGCCTCACCCTCCCCGGAGGGTCTCAAGCGTCAGGCCTTCCACGGATGGGGACTGATTTGTGACTCTGCCGCTCTAGGTATTCAGCCCGATGGATTTGTATCCCTCACGGTTGATGTGTTTCATGCAGTTATTGAGCACCTGCTGTGTGTGCCTCCGGGTCCAAGTCTCTGGCAGAGCTCCAGGCAGTCACAATAATCCCTATATTTGGAAATCTTGATGCCTGCTGTGTGAATGGAAAGGTCCTCAGATTATTGTGAGTGAAGCTCTATATCCCAGGGGCCCTGAGCCCTACACAGGGGCTGAGACTAGTGAGGGCTGCCCCCGGGGGAGTTTTCTCCACTAGACCTGGACAGCACTGAACGAGCCAGGGTGAGGAAGTGATTGATCTAGAGGAGGCCCTGGCAGGATCCTGGGTGTTGGTCGGAGAAGGGGCCTGGGTGCTCAGTTTTCTTCCTCAGCCTCTCTCTCCACTGACTGCTGTCCCAGGCAAAGTAGGGGTTTCTTGTACACACGCACAGATATATCACACCACACACACCCATGCACGCACACACGAGACAGGAGGCAGCTCTCTCTTTCAGGACTAAGAGCAGGGGCTCAATGTTCCCCCAGCATTGCTGTGTGACCTTGGGCAAGGCTTGACCTGCTCTGTGCTGCGGTTCCCAAGTCTGACACGGCGATCCTGGACTTCTAGTTCAGCCTCCACCTCACCTAATGATGGGACATGAGGAGAGAAGGGAAGGGGGCTTACTGGACTTGGAACCACATGCCCCATCCATCCAGGCCACACGGAGCTAGCAATGATTTCGCGACTTTCAGGAAATTTGGGGCTTAGAGTCCTGGCTGGGTTCAGCAGAGAAGCCTGGGCTCTTGTTGGGTTGAAATCACCACAGGGACCCTTCCTTAGGCTGAGCTTACAGAAAACAGACTCTGTGCCCAAAAGTGGCTTAGTAATTTTGGGGGGGATGGGCGGCTGGAGGGTCCTCATGTAGGGCATCCTTCCACCCACTCACCGGGGTACCTTGTCCTAATCTTTGCACCAGAATCAAGGGATTTTAGGGAAAGGAAAGGAATGTGCCGAGGCTTGCCTCTGGGGCCATCCGGGGCTCTGGGACATTCCAGCCCTAAGCCTCTTAGGCCGTGGAGAAGTTCAAACTAGAAAACCCAGTTTTGGGAGTGCAGCCGGGACCACCTACCTCCTTCTGCCAGATCTAACACCCTCTCCCCAGTAAAACCATTGTTTCTTTGACTGCAAGCAGTTTCTGGGTGACAGGGAAAGGGGTACTCAGGTAGGGGGCTGGGAACGATCTCGCTGGATCCTTTAGACTTTCAGGTCCCCAGCCTGAGACTTCCTTCTTCCTTTCAGTCGGGGCTCCCCAGCCTGTCCTGATGGCAAGAGGGGAGAGGTATTCAGGACATGGCTGAGGGGTGCTGATGGGAGCCTGAGTCTCAGAACTCCCTGTAAGCAGCCAGTAGAGCCCATCGCTCTCCAGGCTCATGGTCTGTCACCCAAGCCCACTGGTCCCTCTGAGGTTCCTGAGAATGGCTGAGCCAGGGGACGAGCAGGCTGGGGAGGTGGCAGTGGCTGGTCCCAACAGCTAGGAAGCAGGGTCAGCTTTGGCCGATCACAGCCTCCTCCTCCCAGCAGCTGCCGTCCTGGTGGAACGGCACACTGAACCTGGCCTGAAGGTCAACAAAAGCCCCCTCTCCATCCCAGAGTCCAGACACCCCGTCTGTATGCCCCAGTGCATTTCTTTCCCTTTTCCGAGCAGGGGTGAGGAGATCCAGAGCAATCTGAGGAAACGGCTAGAGGCCAGCAAGCCCCCCTCCGGCGGTGGCCCTGCTGGGGTAGCTTTTGCCATGACTCTGGACCTGTCTCCACCGTCAAGTGGACAGCAACCGGGGGTTGCCTCCCTCCAGCCCCAGAGGCTGTCAGAGGCCACGGGTCTGCCAGGAGACTACCTGAGCCTTAGTTTCTCAGAAAAGTGGATTCAACTACTTTGATTAAGAGAATTCCTAAATCAGAAAACCCTGAAACCAGGATTCCGGCTGAGGTTCCCATTTCTGCGATCCCGGCCGACGGGCCCTCGCTTAACCACAGAGGAATCGGCTTAGGCTTAGGAGGCTGGTCAATTTCAAACTTCCGAGACCCGGTTCTAATGAAGCGGCTGTGGGAACCCTCTGTCAACAACCAAGCCCTGGAGAAGATGCGGGAATATCTTTATTGGATTTTGCCAAGAGCATTTGGGATTTCTCCTAGGGTAAGGAAAAGCCTAGGGTGGAAAACCCCCCCCAGTAAAACCATTGTTTCTTTGACTGCAAGCAGTTTCTGGGTGACAGGAAAGGGGTACTCAGGTAGGGGCTGGGAACGATCTCGCTGGATCCTTTAGACTTTCAGGTCCCCAGCCTGAGACTTCCTTCTTCCTTTCAGTCGGGGCTCCCCAGCCTGTCCTGATGGCAAGAGGGGAGAGGTATTCAGGACATGGCTGAGGGGTGCTGATGGGAGCCTGAGTCTCAGAACTCCCTGTAAGCAGCCAGTAGAGCCCATCGCTCTCCAGGCTCATGGTCTGTCACCCAAGCCCACTGGTCCCTCTGAGGTTCCTGAGAATGGCTGAGCCAGGGGACGAGCAGGCTGGGGAGGTGGCAGTGGCTGGTCCCAACAGCTAGGAAGCAGGGTCAGCTTTGGCCGATCACAGCCTCCTCCTCCCAGCAGCTGCCGTCCTGGTGGAACGGCACACTGAACCTGGCCTGAAGGTCAACAAAAGCCCCCTCTCCATCCCAGAGTCCAGACACCCCGTCTGTATGCCCCAGTGCATTTCTTTCCCTTTTCCGAGCAGGGGTGAGGAGATCCAGAGCAATCTGAGGAAACGGCTAGAGGCCAGCAAGCCCCCCTCCGGCGGTGGCCCTGCTGGGGTAGCTTTTGCCATGACTCTGGACCTGTCTCCACCGTCAAGTGGACAGCAACCGGGGGTTGCCTCCCTCCAGCCCCAGAGGCTGTCAGAGGCCACGGGTCTGCCAGGAGACTACCTGAGCCTTAGTTTCTCAGAAAAGTGGATTCAACTACTTTGATTAAGAGAATTCCTAAATCAGAAAACCCTGAAACCAGGATTCCGGCTGAGGTTCCCATTTCTGCGATCCCGGCCGACGGGCCCTCGCTTAACCACAGAGGAATCGGCTTAGGCTTAGGAGGCTGGTCAATTTCAAACTTCCGAGACCCGGTTCTAATGAAGCGGCTGTGGGAACCCTCTGTCAACAACCAAGCCCTGGAGAAGCTGCGGGAATATCTTTATTGGATTTTGCCAAGAGCATTTGGGATTTCTCCTAGGGTAAGGAAAAGCCTGACCGGTGGCGGCTAGGGCAGGCCGCTTTGGGCTGGGGGCGCCTCCAAGCACAGCGGCAGGACTTCGGGGTGCGCCGCGAAGAGAGCCTAGGCTCCGGCCGACGTCTGTTGCTTTTCTACGGCATAGCTGCCCGAACGAACGAACGAGCGAACGAATGAAGCGGTTTCGTTTAGGAAAGCTACCCTCTTGAAGCGAAGTAAGGCCAGAGATCCCTGTGCGTGCCGAGGGGCCAGCGCTTCCGCTGGTCCTGGGGCCCCGATTCCTGGGTGCAGCGGGGAGCGGCGGGCGGCCCTCGCGCTTGCCCTTTCTCCCAGAGGTCCCCGGCGGTCCGCGCCACCACGAAGGGCTGCGAAGGGCGTCCAGGGTTGTGCCCTTGCAGGGCTGGGGCCCGCACCCCCGAAACTTGCTCTCTTAGGGTGCACGGGGCTACAGCGTGGCGTGGGTCCGCCGGTTAGGTGAGGCAGCGCCTGACGACGGCAGCGGTGATAGTGCGCCGGGCGCAGGAACGCGCTCCTGGAGCTGCCTCGAGGGCGCCTGGCCTTCGCGATGCGCTCAGTCCGGCGCCACCGGCGGGACCCCACCGACTCCCGGAGCGAACAGCGCGCAACTCGGCCACCACCTCCTTGCGCCCCAACACCGCGAGGACCCAGCGCGCCTAGCTCAAAGACTCTTACCCGACCCGGGCTGCGCGGCGCGTGCGACTCCTCGGCTCCGGACTCGCTCGCCACGGACTCTGGCTTAGCTTTCAACTCCGACTGGGGCCCCGGCTCCAGCTGCGTCTCCGGCTCTGCGCGCAGCGTCGGCCCCTTCTGGTTCGCTACATCCCAGCGTGCAAGGACCGGGCTGCCGCGGCTCGGCCCGCTCCTCCCGCCGCCGCCGCCGCCGCCCGTCGCCCGCGGGGAAGGCGGGGACACTGGCTGGGGAGGCGGGAAGGGGGAGGGGAAGCGAGGCGCTCGTCGGGACCGGCGGGGAGGGGGCGGCGCGCGGTCCCGCGGGCTCGGGGTCCCGGCCTCCCTCGGGGCGCAGGCAGGGGTCGGCGCGACTCGTGGCCCGAGCCCGAGGCCGTTGAGCGCGCCCCGGAACTGTGCGCGCGGAGGAGGGGCCCGGCCGCGTGCGGACGAAGTCGCTGCGGGTCCCGGCCAGGCCCCGGCGCGTTTTCTCTCCCCAGGCTCAGTTTCCCACCTGACGCGTGAGGGGCTGAGCCCGGTCTCGGGTTTAGTCGGGATCTGGTTGGAGTTTCCCCGGATCCTGCCAGGTGAAGGTTGAGCCAGGTTTGAGAGTCGACCTTTCCCCCTTTCTGCTCAGCCTCCGGGAGGGAGCTGGGCTTGCATATTGGCAGGGGGAGTCCGCTGCGCAGAGCCTGGCAGCCGAGGGAGATTTGAGTTCAGACCCTAGAGTTTCTCTGTGTATGGCTGTGTGTGTGTGTGTGTGTAGGGGGGTGGGGGTGACAAGGGAGGGACAATTGCCGGATCTGCTCTGCTTGGAGGATTCCCTCACCCCAATCGAGGTATTCCCGCTTCAGGCTGTGTGGCTATGTGCCTGCTGGGAGGACCCCTGACGACGGCAGCGGTGATAGTGCGCCGGGCGCAGGAACGCTCCTGGAGCTGCCTCGAGGGCGCCTGGCCTTCGCGATGCGCTCAGTCCGGCGCCACCGGCGGGACCCCACCGACTCCCGGAGCGAACAGCGCGCAACTCGGCCACCACCTCCTTGCGCCCCAACACCGCGAGGACCCAGCGCGCCTAGCTCAAAGACTCTTACCCGACCGGGCTGCGCGGCGCGTGCGACTCCTCGGCTCCGGACTCGCTCGCCACGGACTCTGGCTTAGCTTTCAACTCCGACTGGGGCCCCGGCTCCAGCTGCGTCTCCGGCTCTGCGCGCAGCGTCGGCCCCTTCTGGTTCGCTACATCCCAGCGTGCAAGGACCGGGCTGCCGCGGCTCGGCCCGCTCCTCCCGCCGCCGCCGCCGCCGCCCGTCGCCCGCGGGGAAGGCGGGGACACTGGCTGGGGAGGCGGGAAGGGGGAGGGAAGCGAGGCGCTCGTCGGGACCGGCGGGGAGGGGGCGGCGCGCGGTCCCGCGGGCTCGGGGTCCCGGCCTCCCTCGGGGCGCAGGCAGGGGTCGGCGCGACTCGTGGCCCGAGCCCGAGGCCGTTGAGCGCGCCCCGGAACTGTGCGCGCGGAGGAGGGGCCCGGCCGCGTGCGGACGAAGTCGCTGCGGGTCCCGGCCAGGCCCCGGCGCGTTTTCTCTCCCCAGGCTCAGTTTCCCACCTGACGCGTGAGGGGCTGAGCCCGGTCTCGGGTTTAGTCGGGATCTGGTTGGAGTTTCCCCGGATCCTGCCAGGTGAAGGTTGAGCCAGGTTTGAGAGTCGACCTTTCCCCCTTTCTGCTCAGCCTCCGGGAGGGAGCTGGGCTTGCATATTGGCAGGGGGAGTCCGCTGCGCAGAGCCTGGCAGCCGAGGGAGATTTGAGTTCAGACCCTAGAGTTTCTCTGTGTATGGCTGTGTGTGTGTGTGTGTGTAGGGGGGTGGGGGTGACAAGGGAGGGACAATTGCCGGATCTGCTCTGCTTGGAGGATTCCCCTCACCCCCAATCGTCTTCATGGGCTGCACTGATGAGGAAAGGGGAGACCAACCCCACGAGGACAGACTTCAGAGCCCCTTTGTCCAGCCCCTTGGGTTCATATCCCACAGCAGTTGCCCTGCTCGGCCCTGCGTAGCCGGGTTGGCCTGTCCCTGGCTGATGGCAACTGGGAGATGAGCCAGACTAAGGGGAACTGGGTTTTGTCTGCAGAGGACAACTGGGTTCTCCGTTGCCAGATAGCCCAAGTGAAGTCTTGTGCGGGGAAACCAAGTGGACAAACAGGCTTTCCTGTTTCCCTCCAGCACCTAGTTTGAGCCTGCTGCTGCTGGGGCCTCGGATGGGACACAGGGTCGGCTGGGCAGTCTGTCTGGGATTACAGGAGCGGCTGAGCGGCCCCCGATGGCCGAGGGACTTAGCGCTGCCGCTTTGGCTCTAGGTGCCGGGAGATGGCAGTGCCGGCAGCCGGGCATCAATGTTTCATGAGGTGCCGTCACCAGCGGCGCCTCCCGGCCTGGTTCACTCCGACAGCTGCTGCGGAGAGGCCGCGGCCCCTCGCTTGCCCTGGCGCCCACTGGGTCCCGCCTCCTAGGCTACCCACGCAGGGACCTCAGAGAGCCCAGATCCGCCTAAGCCCTAAAGAGGGAAGCCTGGCTGAAGGAGGCTGGCCGAGGCCACGCACTCCAGCCCTCCCGGCGCCCCCGCACCCTGTCCTGCTGTAGGGGGGATCCACAGCCTCGCCTGGGGGCTCAGCAGCGGGAGCACCTCTTTGGTGCGTGTGCTGAACTTGGTACACACGGATCTTAAGGATTAAGAGCTAAGTCACTGATGCTGGGAATTTCAGATTTGGAATGCAGCCTCAGACCCTGCCTTTCAGGAATTCTAGCCTCTGCTACTAGTTTTGCCATTTTATGCGTGAAACTGGTTAGCTGGCCCATCTGGGCCGGTGGGCTGCTACACTGAGATGCGACCGACCTCGTCTTAGGCGGCCTTCTCCCATGCCCGGGGCATCTTGGGGCGTAAATGTGGCTGCTGGGTTCTTATGATGCGTGGAGAGCCAGATGGTTGTCTAGCTGTAGGGACATTTACCCTGGTGCTTGTGCTGGGAAATCAAGCCTTTCTACCCTGCACGCCAGTGATTTTTTGGGTTTTGTTCTCACAGGTAACTGGGCACATATATGTGATCCACTGTATGCCCTTGGTCCCAGGTGGAACCTCTGGTGCCAAAAACTGCCTCTGAGACCTGTTAGTCAGAGTTGGAGTCTTGTCTGTGCCTTTTTTTTTTTTTTTTGCCTCTAAGTCATCATTTGTTTTCATCCATCTTTATTCTTTGGCCTGTGTGGGCCTCCCATTGCAGTGGCCTCTCTCACTGCAGAGCACTGGCTCTGGGCGCATGCGCTCCAGAGTGCTGGCTCCTAATTGGACACATCGGTCCAGCCGCTCCGCGGCACATGAGATCTTCCCAGGCCAGGGATCAAACCAGCGCCCCTTGCTCTGCAACGTAGACTCTTTACCCACTGGACCACCAGGGAAGCCCTTGTCTGTGTCTTTTACTAGCTGTGTGGCCTTGGGTAAATCACATCATGTCTCTTGGCTTCCACTTCCTGACCTGGGAAATGGGAGAAGAAAGTTTTCACATCAGGGAGAAATCTAGGAGTTGGCGGAGGTGGGGGTATGGCCTGCCGTAGGGGTCTGCAACGGGCTCGAAGCAGTGATGCCCGCAGACCAGCTCTGTGCTTCCGAAGGGTTTGCTCTCATCTGTTTCCTTCTTTCACCATGGTGGTCATGTTGGTTGAGTCAGGCAAGAGCAACTCATTCTCTGATTCAGCCGACCGGCACTGCAGTCCCTTGCTTAGCTAGTTGGAAGGTTTGGATCAGGGGAACTGGCCAGACAGGTGGAGTGGGGTAGAGTGGGATCAGGGTCTGAAAACCTGGAAGTCCTTGGAGAAGTGAGGTAGCTCAAACATACTTTTTATGATCTTATGTTCACTTCTTCCAAAAAGAATTTCATATTTTCCCTTTAGGTTTTGACATCTTGGGGCATACACATTTCTGCTTTGAAGGCAGAGGAATCAGGTTCGAGAGAGAAAACTTAGAGTTGGGTCCACCAGAACAGAAATGACCCAGTCCGTATACCTGAGTCTCAGTGTAGCTTTGGGTTCCGGCTACCTAGCCATAAAAGGTCCGCAGAATTGTTCAATGTGTTTGCTTTGTCTTTCTTTCCAAATTGACATGCTTCTTCTAGTCAGACATTTTCCCCCCATAGTACACAACTCCCAGCTGAATTTGTCACATGAATTCACCCCAAACATAATGGGCAAATGTCTTCCACCACAGTTTATACAGCAAGGCATAATAATTCTTCAAGCAGCATTTCTTATGTCAGTATCCAGGAAAAGCAGGGAAAATCTCCTTTTCCTATGTAGCTCTTGCTTCATTAGTATTGAAATCAGTGTTTATGTAATGGTTGATTAGAACCTATTGCCCCTACCACTTGTAAGCTTCTTGAGAGCGAGGTTGAACCTCTCTTGCCAACCACGAGAGCCTCCCGAGGGTGGGCAAAGGAATTTGGCTACGTTGTCTGGCTGGGCGCGGCTCACATGCTCCCTGCTGAACCCTTCACCTTCTGGGGAAGAGTGGTTCAGGGCTGTGGTTGACCAGGCTGGGGCCCCAGACCCTGCCCCAGAAGGATGGGATGGGGAGGGTCACCATGTTAGGGAATTCTCACCGCAGTCCCCCTGGAATACTGGCTGCCAGCCTGCAACAAGTTCTCTGAGCTGCAAGAGGCAGGGACTCGGTTAGCTCCCCAAGAACTCCCTGCTCTGTGAAGGGTCTCAGAGGGCTGCTGATGCTGTTGGTAAGCAGTTCATTCCAGAGTAGTGGGGAGGCACTGGTGGAGAGAGTCTGAAGTCTGTCAGGATTGTTCTGAATTCATCGTGGGAAGGGGTGGAAAGTCTGAGGGGAGGTTCAGCCTCTACTGACTCACATATAGGGATGGATCATTAGATCAAGGGAGGGCACCTGTTGGTACTTCCTTTTCATCTCTGAGGAGGGAATTAGAGGCTCTAATTCATCTAGAGAGGAATCCCTAGGATCAGACAAGATACTAATTCCTTTGAGCAGTATTAGATTGCACTTTGAGCTTCCTGGCAGCCAAAGCAAAAACAGAAACCATTTGGGCATCTCAAGTTTTTTTTTTTTTTTTCTTTCCATTGCACACCTATCAGGATTTTCATGGAATAATGGAAAGAGCCCTCATCTGGAATCTTCCTGGACAGGCGTCTGTCAGGCCGGCAGATGTTTAGAGCGTACGTATTCTGTGCCTGTGATTGCAGAGACACAAAGGCAGATGTCTCCTGCTCATCCGGGTTGAGCCAAGGAGGTTTCCCTGGTGGCTCAAATGGGAAAGAGTCTGCCTGCCAATGCAGGAGACCTGGGTTCAATCCCTGGTTCGGGAAGATCCCCTGGAGAAGGAAATGGCAACCCATTTCAGTGTTCTTGCCTGAAGAATCTGAGGAGCATGAGTCAGAGGAGCCTGGTGGGCTACAGTCCGTGGGTCACAGAGTTGGACACGATGGAGTGCCTTTCACGAGGAGGCAGCCACAGCTGCCCAGAACCATATTTGGAGTGCACTGCTGGACAGGCGCTCTGCCTGGTGCTGAAGGGCCTTGAATGACACACAGGCCTTGAGTTTGCCTGGAACAGCCCTCCCCCTGCCCCGACCCCCACCCCGGAATAGTGCTGGGACAGGTGGTAAGACATAGAAGGGGGCAGAGGAAGCTGGGGAATTAAGTGGGAACCGGACACCACAGGACTTCACAGGACTTGTTAGGAGGGTAGGCTGTTCCCCCTGAAGGCAGAGAGGAGCAGGTGAAGGGCTTCAACGATGAGAGATCCGGTCGGATTGATACTAGAAAGATCTCTCTGTCTGGGTCACGGAGGACGGAGCTGATGCAGGAGGTAGAATGTTGCGACAGCCTTCACTCAGTTGTCTTGTCCGTCTTTTTCTTGGTCCATCAGTCTACCCATCTGCCTGGAGCACAGGAGGCTACGGTTTGGCAAGGGAACTACGTAGGTGAGAAGACGAGGCCCCTGCTTTCTGGAGCTTCCTCTTTGAGGGCCTCCGTTTACCTTTCTCTGGGCCTGCTCTGTCGCGCTCCTCCTCACAGGCTTGTGCCTCGGGAGTTGTCCAGGGGACGCTGCCGCTGCGTGGAGAGATGGCATTCAGGGCCCAAAGGGGCACGGCCACTACCGCAGACACACAGTTTGGGGACCAGAGCTGTGAGCATCCGGATCGGAAGCTTTTAAAATAATTACCCCTGCCTGCTGTGGCTGAGTGGCTGACGGCAGCCTATTAGCCCTAAGTTGGAAATTCTGAATTGTTTTGTGACAATTGAAAACACTGTTGGAGGCCAGGAGGGAACTGCCCATGAAATATTGATGTTTCCTTGGTGTCAGCCCCTCAGACGGGAGCCCTAGACGCCCCGGGCTGGGGGCTGACGGCCGTGTTCCCTGGGCACCTCGGCCTGACTGCCCTGCGGGGCGTAGATTTTTGTGCGGAGTTGTGATAGTGCCTCTCCCTGTGCCGTGACCCCCAGCCCTCCAGTCCCACTCCCAGGGCTGAGTGGGATGGCGCTTGGGGACTTGACAGGTACTGTGTATTCGTGTTTGGCCCCAATTCTCCTCGCACTCAAGGCTCATCTGGAGGCAGGTTGGGTGGGAATCCCAATTCTGCCCCTCGTCATCGGGAGGCTTTCTCTCTCCACGTCCAATGGGAGATGCCCGAGTTCCTCCTGGCAGGGCTCTGCTGTTTAGAAGTGGCCACGTGTGCAGGGCCTGGCCTCAGCCACAGGCTCAGGAGCTCAGCAGGGGCAGCCTGTGGTGGGTCCCGGGTCTGTGCAGGGCTGGCTCCGGGAGCCACAGCTGAGTCCCTAAGCTTCTGCGGTCCCTTCTCCGCGGTGGGGTGCTTGGAGTGCCGCTCTCTGTACATTCTGTGTGAATGCGAGTGCTGAGAAGGCGTGTGCTGGCCTGGTGGGCAGCTCGGATGGCTGAGGTGCCCTGAGGTCCTGGGAAAGGACCCTGCATGGCCAGCCCAGGCCTCTGCTCATGGAGGTGGGGCTCTGCCGCAGCAGACGGACCTGGGGATAATGCCTGACTGCTGCCCTCAGAACCGCCCAGGGCAGCAGGAGAAGAAGTTCTGCTGTTTGAGCTCTTGAACTGCCAGTCATTAGTCTCACGGCGGGAGGTGGTAGTCACCCATTTTACAGATTAGGGTAGTGGAGGCTGTTTGTCATTCCTTTTGTCAACAGGCAATTTCAATAGCACCCCCTCCACATGCTGGCACTGGGGGGTGGTACCAGGGATTCAGAGGTGACAATCTTGGTGCAATCCTTCTTGAGAGATTGGATCTAAAGATACTCATCTTTAGGCACATCTTTAGAAGTGGGGCAGGTTAGGAGCTGTGGGAGACAGAACAAAGGCAGCAACCCTAACTGAGGGTCAGAGCGGGCTTCCTGGAGGAAGTGACTTTCCCATGGAGGTGTGGGCCTAGCAGGAGTTTGCCCTGGAGCTGGGGTGGGGGCAGGGTCCGGACAAGGTTAGTGGAGGGCCAGCTCAGCCCGGATGTTTGTATCCACCTGAAGAGGGGCGCAGCCCACCGTACCTCCCTTTCCTCTGTTGCCAAGAGAGGCAGCTTAAAGAACTCCCGAGAAGGGCCTCCTCAGCTAGTGCCTGAGCCGTGACCCAGCCCTCCAGTCCCACTCCCAGGGCTGAGAGTGAAGGAGCCTGGGGACTTGACAGATACTGTGTATTCGGTTTGGCCCCAATTCTCCTCGCACTCAAGGCTCATCTGGAGGCAGGTTGGGTGGGAATCCCAATTCTGCCCCTCGTCATCGGGAGGCTTTCTCTCTCCACGTCCAATGGGAGATGCCCGAGTTCCTCCTGGCAGGGCTCTGCTGTTTAGAAGTGGCCACGTGTGCAGGGCCTGGCCTCAGCCACAGGCTCAGGAGCTCAGCAGGGGCAGCCTGTGGTGGGTCCCGGGTCTGTGCAGGGCTGGCTCCGGGAGCCACAGCTGAGTCCCTAAGCTTCTGCGGTCCCTTCTCCGCGGTGGGGTGCTTGGAGTGCCGCTCTCTGTACATTCTGTGTGAATGCGAGTGCTGAGAAGGCGTGTGCTGGCCTGGTGGGCAGCTCGGATGGCTGAGGTGCCCTGAGGTCCTGGGAAAGGACCCTGCATGGCCAGCCCAGGCCTCTGCTCATGGAGGTGGGGCTCTGCCGCAGCAGACGGACCTGGGGATAATGCCTGACTGCTGCCCTCAGAACCGCCCAGGGCAGCAGGAGAAGAAGTTCTGCTGTTTGAGCTCTTGAACTGCCAGTCATTAGTCTCACGGCGGGAGGTGGTAGTCACCCATTTTACAGATTAGGGTAGTGGAGGCTGTTTGTCATTCCTTTTGTCAACAGGCAATTTCAATAGCACCCCCTCCACATGCTGGCACTGGGGGGTGGTACCAGGGATTCAGAGGTGACAATCTTGGTGCAATCCTTCTTGAGAGATTGGATCTAAAGATACTCATCTTTAGGCACATCTTTAGAAGTGGGGCAGGTTAGGAGCTGTGGGAGACAGAACAAAGGCAGCAACCCTAACTGAGGGTCAGAGCGGGCTTCCTGGAGGAAGTGACTTTCCCATGGAGGTGTGGGCCTAGCAGGAGTTTGCCCTGGAGCTGGGGTGGGGGCAGGGTCCGGACAAGGTTAGTGGAGGGCCAGCTCAGCCCGGATGTTTGTATCCACCTGAAGAGGGGCGCAGCCCACCGTACCTCCCTTTCCTCTGTTGCCAAGAGAGGCAGCTTAAAGAACTCCCGAGAAGGGCCTCCTCAGCTCCAGGACCCTGGGTAACTGGCCCTTGGGACCCTCTAGGCTTTATTTTCTTTGCATGAAAAATAAGAAGTTGGATTACTTCTAGCCAGAGGGCACATTTTTCAAATGAACCGTCACCAGGACTCCTACAGAGGTGAATGTGTCCTGCTGTAACTGAGGGTGGGTGTAGATTTGGGCTCATCCGCCCTCCCCGTTTTCTGGCCCTACCAGCCCTCTGAAGAGCCCCAGGGCTCCCTGGGCCACAGTTTTCAAGCTGCAGGGCGACGATCCTTCCTACGAGGCTGTCCTGCCCCAGGCTCCAAGGGGTCTGGGCTCTGGGGGTGCCAAGATGACCCTTCCCTCTTGACGGGAGAAGCCCCATGGGCCTGCTGTTCCTCGCTCCTTTAAAATTTCCTGCTAGCCGTTTGTGATTCGAGTTAACAAGCACCAATTAAATGCCCACTGGATGCGTGTGGAGCGCCTAATGCTTTTTGAACACCAGCTGGGTACTAGGTCTGTGTGGGACTCTTTGTATCAGAGCATTGCCTTGTCACAACCAGCTGCCAGCCCACTTCATAGACGAGGGAGAGGAGAACTTAGAAGAGGCTCAGCGACTTGCCCAGGATGGCGAGTGTTAGTAACAAAAACCTCTGCTCCTGTGGGTGAAGGCCCAGGTGGGCCAGCCTTTTTCCGTACATGAGTTCCTTTGATTCCAGAGCAGATCTGTGAAGCAGGCACTGTTTCCATCCCAAGGAATTAAACAAGCACAGGCCGAAGAGAGAGGAAGGAGATGGGCCTGGGCCCCAGAATCTCGGTCCCCAGCCTGCCCCTCTGCCCTGCCCTCCGCTGTGGGGTCTGGGGCAGCTTCCCGTGTGGCTCCAGGCCAACGAGCTCTCTCCCCCTGGGTTTCTACTGTGGAGAGAGGGAAACTGAGGCCCGGAGACTCACTCTTCTCACACTTCTGCCCTTCCTGGCCTCCCTCCATCGGGCACAGGCATCCAGATGTCAGCTCCGTGGCATTGGCTATGAAATCTGGGATCTCTGCAGAGTTCCTGCCTTTTGGGGGCTGCCTGCCCGCCCGGCAGCTTTGGTGAGGGCTCACTGGCCTCGGCTGTCTGGGGGCCCCACTCTGAGTTCAGGACACGCGGAGGTGGTGAGTTAGTAGCAGCTGCTCCTGCGGCCCCTTCCCTCTTCATGTGTGAGGTTCTAGCTCACACTCAGCCCCCTCGACACAGACCTTGAGTCCCCACAAGCTCCCCGCCTCCCCTCTCGCAAACACCTCATGCTCAACCGCCTGGGTGTGACCCTCGAACTGACAGGGCCTGCAGGAGGCTCTTGTCGGTGGGCGTGCTTGACACTGAGGCTGGGGGTGCATTTTAGACAGGGTGGCCCGAGACTGGACTTTCGGGTGCATGGAGAGACCCCAGCCTGGTGTGCCTCCAGCTGGGGCCCTGGGACTGCAGAGCGTGGGGACCTCCACCGAGCCCCAGGGGCGATGCTTGTCTGTGCACAGAGCCCAGATCCCTGCCGAGGAGACAAACAAGAAGTGAGGGGAAGACAAAGTGAGAGACGAGTCTTGACAAATGTTTGCCAAGTCCCTGGCTGACTTAGAAGTGGGGAGCGAGCTTGTTTGGCAGAACAAAGGGGAAAGCAGCCTTCAGAGGGTCATAAATAGTGAGGAAGGAGGAGCAGTCCAGCCGGAAAGCTCCCTGGGACCTTGTCCCGGGCCATGCTCTCTGCCGAAGGAGCCCTCCCTCCCCTTACGCTTTGGACTCGGTGCCCAGGGCCTGGACCCTGCTGGTGGCCGCCATCCCGTCCCCTGAGCTGCTCTCCCTGGGAACCCCTAGGTGCTGGGTCACCTGGGTGGGCTGGGAGGTCAGTCTGATCTGCATATCCCAAGGCCTCGGTTCCTCCGGGAACCAGGAAGCTGGGCCGTAGTCAACAGTGGTGAAGCTTCCAAGGAGGCGGGGCTTGTCTGGCACCAGAGTCTAGGAGCTGGGGACACCTGATCCGAGATTCGAGGCTGAGGGGGTCCAGCCCTCTCCCTGCTCCACGAGGGTGCGAGGCAACCTGCCTGTCTCTGCCCACAGTCCTTAGTGGAGGAGGTGAGAAGAGGAGCGGTGGAGGTGGTCCAGATGTCAGCTCCGTGGCATTGGCTATGAAATCTGGGATCTCTGCAGAGTTCCTGCCTTTTGGGGGCTGCCTGCCCGCCCGGCAGCTTTGGTGAGGGCTCACTGGCCTCGGCTGTCTGGGGGCCCCACTCTGAGTTCAGGACACGCGGAGGTGGTGAGTTAGTAGCAGCTGCTCCTGCGGCCCCTTCCCTCTTCATGTGTGAGGTTCTAGCTCACACTCAGCCCCCTCGACACAGACCTTGAGTCCCCACAAGCTCCCCGCCTCCCCTCTCGCAAACACCTCATGCTCAACCGCCTGGGTGTGACCCTCGAACTGACAGGGCCTGCAGGAGGCTCTTGTCGGTGGGCGTGCTTGACACTGAGGCTGGGGGTGCATTTTAGACAGGGTGGCCCGAGACTGGACTTTCGGGTGCATGGAGAGACCCCAGCCTGGTGTGCCTCCAGCTGGGGCCCTGGGACTGCAGAGCGTGGGGACCTCCACCGAGCCCCAGGGGCGATGCTTGTCTGTGCACAGAGCCCAGATCCCTGCCGAGGAGACAAACAAGAAGTGAGGGGAAGACAAAGTGAGAGACGAGTCTTGACAAATGTTTGCCAAGTCCCTGGCTGACTTAGAAGTGGGGAGCGAGCTTGTTTGGCAGAACAAAGGGGAAAGCAGCCTTCAGAGGGTCATAAATAGTGAGGAAGGAGGAGCAGTCCAGCCGGAAAGCTCCCTGGGACCTTGTCCCGGGCCATGCTCTCTGCCGAAGGAGCCTCCCTCCCTCACGCTTTGGACTCGGTGCCCAGGGCCTGGACCCTGCTGGTGGCCGCCATCCCGTCCCCTGAGCTGCTCTCCCTGGGAACCCCTAGGTGCTGGGTCACCTGGGTGGGCTGGGAGGTCAGTCTGATCTGCATATCCCAAGGCCTCGGTTCCTCCGGGAACCAGGAAGCTGGGCCGTAGTCAACAGTGGTGAAGCTTCCAAGGAGGCGGGGCTTGTCTGGCACCAGAGTCTAGGAGCTGGGGACACCTGATCCGAGATTCGAGGCTGAGGGGGTCCAGCCCTCTCCCTGCTCCACGAGGGTGCGAGGCAACCTGCCTGTCTCTGCCCACAGTCCTTAGTGGAGGAGGTGAGAAGAGGAGCGGTGGAGGGTGGCCGGGCACAACACTTTCCCTAATTGGGTCTCCGTTTTCTCAGCTTAATATGGGATCCTAATGCTTGACTAGCCCTGTACCCTCGGCTGACTGTGGCCGTCAGGTGAAGCAGGGAGGGCCCAGGGATTGGAGAAGGCTCCCCAGAGGAGTTTAAATTTTTTTTTTTGGCTACTTTTATCAATCTTTCATTTATTTTCAGCTTTGTTCTTTGGCCTGTGTGGGTCTCCCATCACAGTGGCCTCTCTTGCTGCAGAGCACTGGCTCTGGGCGCATGCGCTCCAGAGCTCTGGTTTGGTAGCTGGACATATCGGTCCAGCTGCTCCGCGGCACGTGGGATCTTCCCAGGCCAGGGATCGAACTGGTGCCCCTTGCACTGCAAGGCGGTGTCCTTACCCACTGGACCACCAGGGAAGCCCCCAGGAGTTAATTTTTGTCCTGAGTCTTGAGACATGGGTAAGAGTTCCTCCAGAGCCGATGGGGAGGCTGGATGGTCAAGTGGACCGGAGCGGTGACCACGTGCCTGCGGGGCCGGGGGTGTGGTTGGGAGTCTGTAAGTCTGGTTGGTCGAGTGTGGCTGAGCCTGAGTGCTTCCAGGACTGATGGGAGCCGGGTTCTGAATGTCTGGACAGGGGTTCCCCCTGAGGATGAGGGAGCCATCGAGGGTGACTGAGCGGGGAGAGAGACCGCTGAGGCGGGTCTGGGTGAGGGGAGGGAGGTGGCGTCCAGAGCACCCTGGCTCTCTCCTCTGGGCTGGAGAAGGAAGCTTTGGAATCGGGTCGGGTGGGCATGGCCCGGGGTCTTCACTCTGAGGAGCTGGCTGACTTTGCAGGGCTGGGCTGTTTTCTTTCCCCATGGAGGCAGCCCTGGAGCCCTGTGCTCTGGATCCCTGGGCCCCCAACCCCCCTGAGGGCTGGCCTGAGCTCCCAGCACCTCCCTCCGTGTCTCCATGCCCATTGATTCTGCAGCGCCCATACCTAGCATTCTCTAAGGAGCCCACTCTAGGGGCTTCCAGGAAGGGGAGAGGCAGCCAGGAGACCTGGAGAGGAAATCTAGGTGCTGATCCTCTTTTTGGGCACTGTCACAGGCCCACCCAGAGTGATCACCCAGGCTTCCCTGGCTGTGCACTTACCTTACTTTGTGACTGGGGCCTCAGGGCCTAAGAGGGGAAGGGACTCGCCACGGTCATGCACCTTCATTCAGCAACCTCATGGGGCCCCCACCTGGCCATGGGGAGGCCATGAGGAAGCCCCGTTCAGCCCTCAAGGAGAGGAAGGAGGGACTTGGGTGCTAGGTGGTGGGGGAGCTGCCTGGGTTCCCAGAAGGCGGGAGGCTCACTCTGTTGGGAGTGGAGAAGTGCGGGGCCCTCGCCTTTCTGGATCTGGGTTCTGATTATCTTATGTACTAAAAAAAAAAGGGCCGTCTTAAAGATGGGGCTGAGGGCTCTTGATCTTCGAGGTGGTTTCGTGAATCTACATGTGTGATAAAGCGAGAGCTATGCCCACTCACTAGCAAGGCCAGTTTCCTGGTGTGGGTGCCGCACTGTCCTAATGGCAGATGCAACCGTGGGGGATTGGGGAGCGGTACACAGGCCTGTTTGTACTACTGGGAAACTTCCTGTGAATCTGTGTTACTTTAAAATAAAATGTCTTTTTCTTTTTTTTTTTGAAAAAGAAGCCAAGTTGAGGTTCTGCTTGAGGGGTGGAGGGCGTGTCCCCACATTGCACAGCCGGAGCTACTGGGGGACCCTTAGAAAGGATGGGCGGCGAGGGGCTGGGGTGTCGGAAGAGAAGATAAGAGTTGCTGGGCCACGGCGCTCGGAGCGGGCTCTCAGCTGTACCCGCGCCCATCCGGGGCTGTGGCTGCCGGCCCCACAGGCCTCCGGTAGCCGCTGGCATGGTCCCAGGGGAGCAGCTGGGCTGCAGTGGGAGCAGGGGGACGCGGCACGTAGTTTTGCACCCAGAGCACCTCCAAAGTGAGGGCCTGAGTGTGGTCCGAGAGGAGGACAGGCACATGGGGGTGTCTGTGCTGTGAGGCCTCCCTGGCCAGCAGCAGGTGTCTGCCTCCAGCCTGGCGGTGGCTGAGACCCCGGGGAGCTCTGGTGATGCCAGGGCGGCCTTGTGGACGCCTGGCTCTGGTCTCCTGGATGCTTTTGAGAGACAGGTCTGCAGTGGGCGCAGGGGTCTGGCCCGAGGGTTTGCCGGAGGGCAGGCTCTCTGGGTCCACACAGGCAGCCTCAAGTGAGTCAGACTCACGGGCACCCCCTGCTCCTGTCCTCTGTTTTCTCGTTCCGTCTCTTCCCTGGACCCGGTTCTCCCCACATCCTCCGCTGTGATCCAAGAGCAGTTCTCCTAAAGCAATCTAAACTGATTCTTTACCTCGCTCTCTGGTGGCTCAGATGGTAAAGAATCTGCCTGCGGGGGCTTCCCTGGTGGTCCAGTGGGTAGGGACACCGCCTTGCAGTGCAAGGGGCGCTGGTTCAGTCCCTGGCCTGGGAAGATCCCACGTGCCGTGGAGTGGCTGGACTGATGTGTTCAATTACCGAGTCGGAGCTCTGGAGCGCATGCACCCAGAACCGGTGCTCTGCGACAACAGAGGCCACTGCGATGGGAGGCCCACAGGAGCCAAAGAACAAAGATGGATGAAAAATAGATAAATGAAAGACCAACAGAAGTGGCCCACCCACCCCCCCTCCCCAACCTGCTCCCCCCGCCAAAATAAAAAAAAAAGAATCTGCCTGCAGTACAAGAGATCTGGGCTCCATCCCTTGGTCAGGAAGATCCCCTGGAGAAGGAAGTGGCAACCCACTCCAGTATTCTTGCCTGGAAAATTCCACGGACAGAGAAGCCTGGTGAGCTACAGTCCATGAATTCTCAAAATGGGGCTTCCTTATGGCTCAGTGGTGAGGAATCTGTCTGCAATGCAGATGACCCAGGTTCCATCCCTGGGTTGGAGGATCCCCCTGGAGGAGGGAGTGTGGCAAGCCACTCCAGTGTTCTTGCCTGGAGAATCCCATGGACAGAGGAGCCTGGTGGGCTACAGTCCATAGGGTCGCAAAGAGTTGGACACGACTGAGCTACTTGCAGTTTCATTATTTATACCGGTTACCTGCCCTGGACCCCACGTTGGCAGCTTCAGCACCAGGCTGGGGCTGCCCAGCCTACGTTCTAGGCTCTTCTATGTGGGTCTGGCCCACTGTTTTCTCTCACCCTCCACTGTCTGGGCCCAGCCGTCCCTGCCTCCCCTCCGTGAGGCCACCAGCTATGACTCACCAGCCACTAACTGACAGGGAGGA
This sequence comes from Tragulus kanchil, assembly GCA_022376925.1. NCBI lineage: Eukaryota > Metazoa > Chordata > Mammalia > Artiodactyla > Tragulidae > Tragulus > Tragulus kanchil. The sequence goes on along the minus strand of JAIOJX010000029.1, from coordinate 44,026,205 downwards.
AGAAACCGTTCTGCTCCCTCGGCGGGTGGGGTCTCTGAGTTTGCATATCCTGCATTTGTAGGCTTCTTTTTGGCTGTAGACGGTGGGCTCCCTGGATGTCAGGACCGCATCTTCCTCTATTTCTCTAACACTGTCGCCTCCCCCAAGCACAGTGGCTCACGTTTGGAGCCCAGTTGGATTTGCCACACATGTGGGGCTGGGTCTCGGGCCACCAGCGTTCAGGTGAGGCTCATAGGAAGGTTTCAGGCTTCTAGAGCATGACCATTCTGAGAAAATGAGCTGTGAACACTGGTGTCTTGGCTACTCTTGCTGCTGGGGGCCCCCGGCACACCCAAAATGAAGACTTCTCTCTGCTGAGCTCCTTCTGTGTGTCCCATCCTGCAGATGAGACTGGCCGTTTAACTGATAAGAAACGAGGCCCAGAGGAAGTTACTGTCCCAGGCAGCAAGGAGGGAGTGAGCTGGGGTTCAGAACTGATTGATGGAAGAGTCCTTCTCGACCCCATATGTTTAACCATTACACTGTCCTGTAGAGTCTGGGGAGTGGAGGTGAGAGTGATCGAGCCCTGGCCTCAGCCGGGGTGAGTCCTGGGGAGCTGTTACAGCGCCAGGCCAGCAGGGAGCGCTGGGTTATGCTGGGGGAGGCACTTCGAGACACCCCTCCACCCTCCCACCCCTCGGCTGACTTCAGTGGGCATGGGGACAGGGGATTCAGAGTGTGTCCTGTGACCGCTGCCTGTTCTCGGGGGAGCCCCAACCCCAGCCCTGTGGCCGTGGTCGTGCGGCTGCGGGGCGGTCAGCGCTGCCCAAGAGCCCGGCTCTGTAGATTTACTGCCTGCTCAGGAATTCCTCTCCCCCACCCAGGTCTGGGTGTCTGGGAGACAGCTGCCTGGTCTGGAAGGAGAACCAGGGTTATCTTGATCTAGCAGAGGCAGTGGGATCTGCTCACAGAGTGGCCAGGGACGGCTTTTTTTTTTTGCTTTGGATCTTGCTCAGTTTCTCCTTCCGGCCCCCTGATAACGGGTCCCAAACACAGGGCCGTAAAGGTAGCCATAAAAACAGCAGAAATGCTGGTGCAGCTGGCTTATCAAAGCTCATCTCAGACACCAGCCAGGTCTCCCTACTTCAAGTTTATTTCTCCTCCTCTGTTTTCTCTCAGAAGGTGTCTCGTAAACAGCCAAGAGGGTCATTTATAAACGTCTCCTGTCTTCCCCGCGCAGCCCAGGCGCTGCCGCTCCTCTCCTTCTCTTTCCCCTCCGGCAGGGAGGCAGGAGAGGGAGGGTCTGGCGCTCCCTGCTCCCAGGGTCCCGCAGAGCTGAGAAGGGAGCGCAGGAGGGGTCCCCTCTCTCTCGAGATGGGGGAGGCTCCCACAGGTGAGTGATGGTGATGCTTTGACCCTGGTTCTGCCGACACCTCCTCCCTAACTCCCATCAGTCTGCTGGGGCGGGGGCTGATTTGACCTCTGCGAGGGGCGCCTTGCCGGGGGCTGGCCTCCGTAGTTGAGCCTCATCACCGAACCCATCCCGTGGCCAAAGAGCGGCAAGGACCTCGGAGGCTGCCTGTACAAGCACTCTGGAGAGGCCAGGGGGCAGGGGCGGAGGGATGCCCTTCCCTGAGGTCTCCAGCACTGGAGGCGGAGCTGGGAGCAGAGAGTGGGTCTCTGCTTCCTCATCATGGGTGTGGAGAGGAAGCACAGCCTTGTGACAGCAGCCGCCGCCACCTTTCTGCTCTTGAAGCATGTGCAGAAGGCTTTGATGGTCCCCACTCTGTCTGACCTTGGCAGTGACTCTTTGGGTAGAGAGTATTACACCCATTTTACAGATGGGTGCTGGGTGCCTGACTTGCATGGGAGCCCTCTTAACCGCAACACAGCTGTGTTCTCTGTTTGCCCTTGCCATTCCTCCCTTGTTGAGTTTCTTCTCATTCATTTCCAAGAGAGATTCCTGGTCCTTAAAACTCAGCCCTGGGCTTCCCTGGTGGTCCAGTGGGTAAGGACACTGCCTTGCAGTGCAAGGGGCGCCGGTTCAATCCCTGGCCTGGGAAGATCCCACGTGCCGCAGAGCGGCTGGACCGATGTGTCCAATTACCGAGCTGGAGCTCTGGAGCGCGTGTGCCCAGAGCCAGTGCTCTGCAGCGAGAGAGGCCACCGCGATGGAAGGCCCACACAGGCCAAGGAACAAAGTTGGATGGAAATGGATAAATGAAAGATCAATAGAAATGGCCAAAAAACCAAGACAACAACAACAACAAAACCCAAAAAACCCTCAGCCCTTAACACCCTGGTTCACCCGGGCAGGGGTCTTTTTCTCTCAGAAGGTGTCTCGTAAACAGCCAAGAGGGTCATTTATAAACGTCTCCTGTCTTCCCCGCAGCCCAGGCGCTGCCGCTCCTCTCCTTCTCTTTCCCCTCCGGCAGGGAGGCAGGAGAGGGAGGGTCTGGCGCTCCCTGCTCCCAGGGTCCCGCAGAGCTGAGAAGGGAGCGCAGGAGGGGTCCCCTCTCTCTCGAGATGGGGGAGGCTCCCACAGGTGAGTGATGGTGATGCTTTGACCCTGGTTCTGCCGACACCTCCTCCCTAACTCCCATCAGTCTGCTGGGGCGGGGGCTGATTTGACCTCTGCGAGGGGCGCCTTGCCGGGGGCTGGCCTCCGTAGTTGAGCCTCATCACCGAACCCATCCCGTGGCCAAAGAGCGGCAAGGACCTCGGAGGCTGCCTGTACAAGCACTCTGGAGAGGCCAGGGGGCAGGGGCGGAGGGATCCCCTTCCCTGAGGTCTCCAGCACTGGAGGCGGAGCTGGGAGCAGAGAGTGGGTCTCTGCTTCCTCATCATGGGTGTGGAGAGGAAGCACAGCCTTGTGACAGCAGCCGCCGCCACCTTTCTGCTCTTGAAGCATGTGCAGAAGGCTTTGATGGTCCCCACTCTGTCTGACCTTGGCAGTGACTCTTTGGGTAGAGAGTATTACACCCATTTTACAGATGGGTGCTGGGTGCCTGACTTGCATGGGAGCCCTCTTAACCGCAACACAGCTGTGTTCTCTGTTTGCCCTTGCCATTCCTCCCTTGTTGAGTTTCTTCTCATTCATTTCCAAGAGAGATTCCTGGTCCTTAAAACTCAGCCCTGGGCTTCCCTGGTGGTCCAGTGGGTAAGGACACTGCCTTGCAGTGCAAGGGGCGCCGGTTCAATCCCTGGCCTGGGAAGATCCCACGTGCCGCAGAGCGGCTGGACCGATGTGTCCAATTACCGAGCTGGAGCTCTGGAGCGCGTGTGCCCAGAGCCAGTGCTCTGCAGCGAGAGAGGCCACCGCGATGGAAGGCCCACACAGGCCAAGGAACAAAGTTGGATGGAAATGGATAAATGAAAGATCAATAGAAATGGCCAAAAAACCAAGACAACAACAACAACAAAACCCAAAAAACCCTCAGCCCTTAACACCCTGGTTCACCCGGGTCCTCCTGTCCTAGCGTCCTGTCAAGCTCCCAGCCTCAGAACCCAGAGATGAAGCAGACTGGGGGTCGCCTCATGAGCCTTATCGCCTTCCTGGTTGGGGGGTGTTTTGGTTCCTGCCGGCTAGGGGGCTTGTGACTGGGCTTGGCGGAAGCTCTCCGGCTGATGAGAGGCCCTGAAGCCCCTGGGTGGCGGCTGAGAGGGCTCCTGCTGTTGAAGCTGAAGTTGGGCGGGTGGGTGGAGGTGGCCTGAGGCGGTGTGAGAGGGAGCCCTCCCCTGAGTTCCCGTCTCCCTGGCAGCAGCCTGGTGCTCGGCATGCAGCAGGCTCTCACCAGACACCAACGGCACACCTTAGTCCAGCCTTGGGTGGCCGGGCGAACTGCACCTGCTCTGGCCGGAGCTGGGCTGTCTCTCTGCGATATCCCTTTCTGTTAAAAGGCAGCTTGCATTCTGTCATATCTGTTGGATATGGCAGGTCCGTCGGGTCAGGCTGTCTCCTCGGTGACTCCCAGCAGCAGCGCTTTTCGGTCATCCGTCTCCTGCACGGGACTGGGGGCTGCTTCTACATCTCTCTTCTTCCTGGACTCACTTTCTGGAGCTGATGCCTTCCTGTGGCCTGATCTGATACGTGAGCAGTGCTCAGAAAATAGAGTCTCCATGTTTCAGGAGGCGCTTTCCTCGTAGCCCAGTGGTAAAGAGTCTGCCTGCAATTCAGGAAACATGGATTTGAACCCAGGGTCAGAAAGACCCCCCGGAGAAGGGCAGGACAGCCCACTCCAATATTCTTGCCTAGAGAATCCCATGGATGGAGGAGCCTGGTGAGCCACAGTCCATGGGGTCACCAGGAGTTAGGCATGACTGAGCAACGCATGCATGAGTGTTTCAGGAGACTAGTTGCTTCCTTCAATCGGGAGAAAAGGGGGGTTCCCATGCTTGGTGACTTTGCCGCCGGCACAGAGGGCTGGCGGCCGAACCGGGGTTATGCTCCTACCTCAGTGTCGCTTCTTTCCCCGTGCTTCTCGTTCTTTTCCGGCAAAGCTTGCTGAGTGATTCGGGGAATGGGCAGCGCGCAGACTGCCGCTGTGAAGATCCGGTGAGCCCGTGTGGGGGAGGCCCGGGAGCAGGGTAGGCAGCCCTCGTGTCTGCCTGGTGCCTGTAATATATTTGAATTATCTCCGCCGATGAGCCCTGATTTAGCAAACAGTCTAGAGTAAACCCCAGCTTCAAGACAAATACAATTGACACTGGGCTTGAGCAGTTCAAAGGTTATTGGCACAAAACTGTCGGCTTTGTTTAGCCGAGGGACTGTATTTATGACGGGTGATACGGCAGTGCCATCCATAACTCGCCTGCCGCAGGGCTGACGGCCGACCAGAGGCAGCCTATTTACACTGAGCCTGGAGTGTCGTTTCTCTGCTGGGAAATGCAAAGGCCCTCCGACTCTTGGCCAAGTTGCTTTATGGGTTGCCGTCTTAAGCCTGATGTCGTGATTTGGGTCATCAGTTAACCTTGTTGGGGACAGACAGCATCCCTCCAGAGAATTGTTTCCTGGGGGTGTGCAGCGGGGTAAGCCGGGGTAGGAGAGGTCCCTTGGAATGTTTGCCCAGTTCAGGTTGGACTCCCAGCAGCAGCGGTCATCCGCCTGCAGGACTTCTTACATCTCTCTTCTTCCTGGACTCACTTTCTGGAGCTGATGCCTTCCTGTGGCCTGATCTGATACGTGAGCAGTGCTCAGAAAATAGAGTCTCCATGTTTCAGGAGGCGCTTTCCTCGTAGCCCAGTGGTAAAGAGTCTGCCTGCAATTCAGGAAACATGGATTTGAACCCGGGTCAGAAAGACCCCCGGAGAAGGGCAGGACAGCCCACTCCAATATTCTTGCCTAGAGAATCCCATGGATGGAGGAGCCTGGTGAGCCACAGTCCATGGGGTCACCAGGAGTTAGGCATGACTGAGCAACGCATGCATGAGTGTTTCAGGAGACTAGTTGCTTCCTTCAATCGGGAGAAAAGGGGGGTTCCCATGCTTGGTGACTTTGCCGCCGGCACAGAGGGCTGGCGGCCGAACCGGGGTTATGCTCCTACCTCAGTGTCGCTTCTTTCCCCGTGCTTCTCGTTCTTTTCCGGCAAAGCTTGCTGAGTGATTCGGGGAATGGGCAGCGCGCAGACTGCCGCTGTGAAGATCCGGTGAGCCCGTGTGGGGGAGGCCCGGGAGCAGGGTAGGCAGCCCTCGTGTCTGCCTGGTGCCTGTAATATATTTGAATTATCTCCGCCGATGAGCCCTGATTTAGCAAACAGTCTAGAGTAAACCCCAGCTTCAAGACAAATACAATTGACACTGGGCTTGAGCAGTTCAAAGGTTATTGGCACAAAACTGTCGGCTTTGTTTAGCCGAGGGACTGTATTTATGACGGGTGATACGGCAGTGCCATCCATAACTCGCCTGCCGCAGGGCTGACGGCCGACCAGAGGCAGCCTATTTACACTGAGCCTGGAGTGTCGTTTCTCTGCTGGGAAATGCAAAGGCCCTCCGACTCTTGGCCAAGTTGCTTTATGGGTTGCCGTCTTAAGCCTGATGTCGTGATTTGGGTCATCAGTTAACCTTGTTGGGGACAGACAGCATCCCTCCAGAGAATTGTTTCCTGGGGGTGTGCAGCGGGGTAAGCCGGGGTAGGAGAGGTCCCTTGGAATGTTTGCAAGAACCTGGCCAATGGGTTTCCCTTTGACCCCTCATTTAAGGCCCACATACACAGGAGGAGCTACTCGGAGTCCCGGGGTTCTTGGTTACTTCCTGTGTCTCCTGGGTGCTGTGGTTAGTTCCGGAAAAAGGGACTGTGGCAAAGTGTTGGACTGAACAGATACTTTTTTTTTAACTTTTATTTTACTCTTAACTTTTACAGAGTTCTGTTGTTTACAGATATGTATGTTCCCAGATTAGTCATATGTATATCCCCCCTATCCCACCCCTCCAGACCATGAACAGACGCTTTTGTCTGCAGTGTTCGATAGGCCTGCCTTATACACACCAACTTCCTTGGAAAGAAACAATCCCAAGAATATGCAAACTGTGCGTGGAAGGAGCCGTGGTCAGAGCTGGGGGAGGAACGTGTGGGTGGGTTTTGGAAAAGAGGAGTCTGTATCAAGAGCCTGAACATGTGCTTGCCTTGTGGCTCATTTATTCCGCTGCTGGGAATCCATCCTGAGGAGGTCAACCTAGATGGGGACAAAGATGTATGTGCCTCGGTGTTCACTGCAGTGTTACTTACACCAGTACAAATGGGGAAATAAACTTCAACAATGGGGGCTTCTTTGGTTTTCCTTCTTTTTTTTTTTTTTGGCTGCACTGGGTCTTCGTTGAGGCACACACAGGCTTGCCTCGTTATGGTAGGCGGGGCTTCTCCTGTTGCAGTTCAAGGGCTTCTCCTTGAGGTGCGAAGGCTTCTCTTGTTAGAGAGCCTGGGCTCAGGAGTTGCCACGTGTGGGCTTAGTTGTCCGGCAGCATGTGGAATCTTCGTTCCAGGACTTGGGATTGAACCCAAGCTCCCTGCATGGGAAGGCAGATTCTCAATCGCTGGACCACCAGGGAACTCCCATTTGGCGTATCAATAAAATGGAATTCTGTACATTGACTCACATGGATGTATGTAAAGAATTTTTAATGATTTGTCCAAATGATTCTAGGTAGAGAAAGGGAACGCTTTATGAATTGTAAGGGGTGTCTTCTGTTGTGTAAAGCAGTCTGCAAAGCAGCAGGGAAATATGCCAGAATACGTGGAAGTTGGCTCAGGTGATGGGACTGGGGTTTTCACGTTCTCATTTCTTCATGGAAGGTACTTAAATTTCTGCCGGGCAGAGGTACCACTTTTCATCCTCAAGGACAGTTCCTAAAGGAGTGAACAAGCATCCGAGTCCTCACTTCTTCAGTGACTCCTGCGCTTCTCCAGGCCTCCGTTTCCTGGGCGGAAAAGGACTCTGGGCTCTCGTTGTTCTGCCCTGCCGCGGGTCTTGGGCTGAGAGATGACTCCCTGGGCGGTTCTGGCAGCCCTGTCTGTGATCACCATGTCCTAGGGTTGATGGGTCACCTAATTTTAGTGCCTGCTGGGGCAGCTGCCTAAGTGTGGCCCCAGTCGCCGGGCAGACCGTCAGGATGGTGTCTGAGCATGCCACTGGGGCTGGGGCTAGCATCAGTCCAAGTGTCCGTGACATAGAAGCCGTGGTGGGGGTGGGTTTGGAAAAGAGGAGTCTGTATCAAGAGCCTGAACATGTGCTTGCCTTGTGGCTCATTTATTCCGCTGCTGGGAATCCATCCTGAGGAGGTCAACCTAGATGGGGACAAAGATGTATGTGCCTCGGTGTTCACTGCAGTGTTACTTACACCAGTACAAATGGGGAAATAAACTTCAACAATGGGGGCTTCTTTGGTTTTCCTTCTTTTTTTTTTTTTTGGCTGCACTGGGTCTTCGTTGAGGCACACACAGGCTTGCCTCGTTATGGTAGGCGGGGCTTCTCCTGTTGCAGTTCAAGGGCTTCTCCTTGAGGTGCGAAGGCTTCTCTTGTTAGAGAGCCTGGGCTCAGGAGTTGCCACGTGTGGGCTTAGTTGTCCGGCAGCATGTGGAATCTTCGTTCCAGGACTTGGGATTGAACCCAAGCTCCCTGCATGGGAAGGCAGATTCTCAATCGCTGGACCACCAGGGAACTCCCATTTGGCGTATCAATAAAATGGAATTCTGTACATTGACTCACATGGATGTATGTAAAGAATTTTTAATGATTTGTCCAAATGATTCTAGGTAGAGAAAGGGAACGCTTTATGAATTGTAAGGGGTGTCTTCTGTTGTGTAAAGCAGTCTGCAAAGCAGCAGGGAAATATGCCAGAATACGTGGAAGTTGGCTCAGGTGATGGGACTGGGGTTTTCACGTTCTCATTTCTTCATGGAAGGTACTTAAATTTCTGCCGGGCAGAGGTACCACTTTTCATCCTCAAGGACAGTTCCTAAAGGAGTGAACAAGCATCCGAGTCCTCACTTCTTCAGTGACTCCTGCGCTTCTCCAGGCCTCCGTTTCCTGGGCGGAAAAGGACTCTGGGCTCTCGTTGTTCTGCCCTGCCGCGGGTCTTGGGCTGAGAGATGACTCCCTGGGCGGTTCTGGCAGCCCTGTCTGTGATCACCATGTCCTAGGGTTGATGGGTCACCTAATTTTAGTGCCTGCTGGGGCAGCTGCCTAAGTGTGGCCCCAGTCGCCGGGCAGACCGTCAGGATGGTGCTGGCATTGTTGGCAGCACCTCTGCCAGGCTGGCGAGGTCTGAGCACGGCCTGAGCCATCCAAGGTTCTCAAGTGTCCGTGACATAGAACATTCCAACCTGCGTTTGGGAAGAAATTCGCTAGCCAGGATCCCTGAGCTGAGCAGAGCAGAAGCAAGCACCTTGGAGAGAGAGGGAAAAGCGAGGACCAAAGTGCTGAACCGTCAGTTCTTGGATTCCGGAAGCCCGCCCGCCCTGGGAGTGTTCCAGTGTTTGGCTAACACTTGTCTCTCAGACCCGTTCCATCCGTCAGCTGAGACGCAGGCATGCACGTCTCCCCTAAAGGACCTGGCAGAGGGCCCCTTCTGATGGCAGGCAGCTGTGGGCACCGTGTCCTTAACCAAAATAGCCAGGAGGTGTGGGGGGTCCCTGGGGATAAGCGCTTGAGACCATCGCTACCGGGAAGAAAGCTCTAGGGCAGATGGAGAGCAGGGCAGTTGACAAGTGAAGACAGGGCGCCACGATCTCCTCCCTGGTCTGCTGTCTTCAATCCCGTGTCGCCTGCTTTGCAAATCCAGCCATCTTTCTAAACCCGGCTCTGATGTGTCACTCCTCCTCTGGCATGGCCCTGAAGAACCTGGGCGTAAGACCGAGACCCCTGAGTATGGCCTTAAAGACCTCTCCCCAACTTGGCCTCAACCTGTTTTTCTGCTTTTATGCCGGTCAACGTCCTGCTCTGGCTAAACTATGCCCCGTCACTTCTCTGTCCTTGAACACGCTGTAAATCCTCAGGTCCCTTGGACTGGAATGCCCTTCATCTGCTCTGCCTTACTTAGTCCCTAACTGTGGAACACCTGCTTCAGGCTGGGTGCGATTCCACTGGCTAAACTATGCCCCGTCGCTCTTTCAGGCCTCCGTTCCTGGGCGGAAAAGGACTCTGGGCTCGTTGTTCTGCCCTGCCGCGGGTCTTGGGCTGAGAGATGACTCCCTGGGCGGTTCTGGCAGCCCTGTCTGTGATCACCATGTCCTAGGGTTGATGGGTCACCTAATTTTAGTGCCTGCTGGGGCAGCTGCCTAAGTGTGGCCCCAGTCGCCGGGCAGACCGTCAGGATGGTGCTGGCATTGTTGGCAGCACCTCTGCCAGGCTGGCGAGGTCTGAGCACGGCCTGAGCCATCCAAGGTTCTCAAGTGTCCGTGACATAGAACATTCCAACCTGCGTTTGGGAAGAAATTCGCTAGCCAGGATCCCTGAGCTGAGCAGAGCAGAAGCAAGCACCTTGGAGAGAGAGGGAAAAGCGAGGACCAAAGTGCTGAACCGTCAGTTCTTGGATTCCGGAAGCCCGCCCGCCCTGGGAGTGTTCCAGTGTTTGGCTAACACTTGTCTCTCAGACCCGTTCCATCCGTCAGCTGAGACGCAGGCATGCACGTCTCCCCTAAAGGACCTGGCAGAGGGCCCCTTCTGATGGCAGGCAGCTGTGGGCACCGTGTCCTTAACCAGAATAGCCAGGAGGGTGTGGGGGGTCCCTGGGGATAAGCGCTTGAGACCATCGCTACCGGGAAGAAAGCTCTAGGGCAGATGGAGAGCAGGGCAGTTGACAAGTGAAGACAGGGCGCCACGATCTCCTCCCTGGTCTGCTGTCTTCAATCCCGTGTCGCCTGCTTTGCAAATCCAGCCATCTTTCTAAACCCGGCTCTGATGTGTCACTCCTCCTCTGGCATGGCCCTGAAGAACCTGGGCGTAAGACCGAGACCCCTGAGTATGGCCTTAAAGACCTCTCCCCAACTTGGCCTCAACCTGTTTTTCTGCTTTTATGCCGGTCAACGTCCTGCTCTGGCTAAACTATGCCCCGTCACTTCTCTGTCCTTGAACACGCTGTAAATCCTCAGGTCCCTTGGACTGGAATGCCCTTCATCTGCTCTGCCTTACTTAGTCCCTAACTGTGGAACACCTGCTTCAGGCTGGGTGCGATTCCACTGATAAACTCCTATTCAATCCTCGATACCTCAATGTTTTATTGTTTGATCTACCTGCACCAGCATGATCTCCCAGGTCGCTCTTTCTCCACAGGTGAGGGTGTCTTGTGTCTCTTATTCTCAGAGTGTTGTATCTGGTCTGCCCACTGGGCCTTGGTAACTTCCCTCTGTATTGCTGGCACAAAGTTTAATTCTCTGTAAATAGCTGTTCAGTGTTGTCATACAGGGAAGAGCCATTAGTGGAGGCCAACAATGCAAGTGGGAGGATCTATTCCCTGGGGTTGTAAGGACACGGAATAATGAAAGCCCATGGTGTCCACTTAAGCTTACCAAGCACGTGCCATGAACCAGGCACTGGGCTGAGTGCTTCCTGTGTATTAGCCTATGGAATCCTCCCACAATCCAGGAGATGGGTGGGGCTACCCCTTCATCTTTCAGATGAGGAAGCGGAGGCATGGGAAAGTCAGCCACTTGTTCAGGGTCTCACAGCCAGTGAGCAGCGGAGCTAGGATTTTAACCTGAGGCAGATAGGGTTCTCGGGCTCCCCGTGCTTGCTTCCCGCGTGGCCCACAGCCTTGAGAAGGCCCCGGGAGAGGCAATAGGATCAAAGATGACTGAGGGGGCGAGAAGCCTTTCCTCTTAGAATTGCACATGGCATCTGTGGAGGAATCCTTTTAAGGGATGAAAGCAGTTTTTAAAAAGACATTAATCTCCTCACTCACTTCCTTCTGATGGCGGGAGATGAGTGACAAGCCTCGTAATTGAAGATGGTGGGGCTGATAATTCGGCGGTAGCCTGGGGAGGCATGTCTCAGGCTGTGAATCACTGCACACTACACAGATCCGAGTGTCTCCCCGATGGTATCTCCCAGGCCCTTGGAGCCTCTCTCTGGCACGTAAAGACACACACGCGTGTGAAGGCTTGAGCTGAGCTGATTGTCAGGATGCTCAGAGGCGGCTTCCTGGCCCAGTGAAGTTTTCTGGGGAGTAGCTGCTGCAGCAGGCAGTAGCACTGAGCGCCAAGCAGGCATGGGCACCGCGCTAGGGGCCAGGCAGAGTACCTGGTGCATAGGAGGTGTCTGCATCGGAAGCGTGGGTAGCAGCCTTGGGCGCTTAGACCCAACCTGCACGGGTTCCCTGTTCCCCCAGCATTTTCCTCATGGCCCATCACAGTGGCTTCGTGGGCTCACGCAGCTCTGAGCTCATGGAGATCTACCCGGGGCTGAGAGAGGATGTTTTGACAGCCGGCAGCCAGGCAGCCAGTGGCGAGCAGAGAGGAAGTCAAGGAGGGCTTACTTAGCGACACACAGACGCTGAGGTGCCGCTCACCCGCACCCCACCCTGTCCTCGGGCTCTGGTGGGCCCCTGCCTGGCAGGGGTTGCCGGCACCTCAGACAGGTCCAGCCCTGAGCTGGGCAGGGTCTGCGGAGAGGAGATGCGTGAGAGCCTCTTCCCTCTACCCTTGTCCCACACATCCCCAGTGTGGGTGTCTGGGGGCCCTAGAATGAGGGGCTCTCAGAGGTGTGCTGTGGGCAGAGGCAGGGGAGGTGATCTGGGCTCCTCTGTGCGATGTGTGATGGGGCAGTGAAAAAAGCTCTTTTCTCTCGGATTTTAACCTGAGGCAGATAGGGTTCTCGGGCTCCCCGTGCTTGCTTCCCGCGTGGCCCACAGCCTTGAGAAGGCCCCGGGAGAGGCAATAGGATCAAAGATGACTGAGGGGGCGAGAAGCCTTTCCTCTTAGAATTGCACATGGCATCTGTGGAGGAATCCTTTTAAGGGATGAAAGCAGTTTTTAAAAAGACATTAATCTCCTCACTCACTTCCTTCTGATGGCGGGAGATGAGTGACAAGCCTCGTAATTGAAGATGGTGGGGCTGATAATTCGGCGGTAGCCTGGGGAGGCATGTCTCAGGCTGTGAATCACTGCACACTACACAGATCCGAGTGTCTCCCCGATGGTATCTCCCAGGCCCTTGGAGCCTCTCTCTGGCACGTAAAGACACACACGCGTGTGAAGGCTTGAGCTGAGCTGATTGTCAGGATGCTCAGAGGCGGCTTCCTGGCCCAGTGAAGTTTTCTGGGGAGTAGCTGCTGCAGCAGGCAGTAGCACTGAGCGCCAAGCAGGCATGGGCACCGCGCTAGGGGCCAGGCAGAGTACCTGGTGCATAGGAGGTGTCTGCATCGGAAGCGTGGGTAGCAGCCTTGGGCGCTTAGACCCAACCTGCACGGGTTCCCTGTTCCCCCAGCATTTTCCTCATGGCCCATCACAGTGGCTTCGTGGGCTCACGCAGCTCTGAGCTCATGGAGATCTACCCGGGGCTGAGAGAGGATGTTTTGACAGCCGGCAGCCAGGCAGCCAGTGGCGAGCAGAGAGGAAGTCAAGGAGGGCTTACTTAGCGACACACAGACGCTGAGGTGCCGCTCACCCGCACCCCACCCTGTCCTCGGGCTCTGGTGGGCCCCTGCCTGGCAGGGGTTGCCGGCACCTCAGACAGGTCCAGCCCTGAGCTGGGCAGGGTCTGCGGAGAGGAGATGCGTGAGAGCCTCTTCCCTCTACCCTTGTCCCACACATCCCCAGTGTGGGTGTCTGGGGGCCCTAGAATGAGGGGCTCTCAGAGGTGTGCTGTGGGCAGAGGCAGGGGAGGTGATCTGGGCTCCTCTGTGTGCGCATGTGTGTGTAGGTAGGCAGGCAGGAAGTAATCAGTCGTTCATTAAAAAATCCATTCAGAAATGCCATGCTTGATTCTGGGGTTCCAAGGCAGGAACAAAACTGACATGGTCGCCACTGTCATGGGCCTCACGGCCTGTTGAGGGAGGTGGGTATGACACCCACGATCTGCTGTGCCAACAAACACAGACATCCTGACGCAGTTTTGTCACTGATTCGTGACTCTTCCCTCATGCCACAGAGTTCACACGTCTTTTTTTTTTCTAAAATTTTTCTTCTTTTTTATTGCTTCTGGTCTAGGCCAGAGATGGTTTCTTTCTTTCTTTTTAAATTTTTTTTTTTAATATTTTATTTTTGGCCACTTCCATTGATCTTTCATTTATTTGTCTTTTTGTTCTTTGGCCTGTGTGGGCCTCCCCATCTCGGTGGCCTTTCTCATTGCAGAGCACCGGCTCTGGGCGCATGCGCTCCAGAGCTCCAGCTTGGTAATTGGACACATCGGTCCAGCCGCTCCATGGCAAGTGGGATCTCCCCAGGCCAGGGATCAAACCAGCGCCCCTTGCACTGCAAGGAGGTGTCCTTACCCACTGGACCAACAGGGAAGCCCCTCTTTCCTTCTTTCTTCATAATTTAATTTATTTATTCATTTATTTTTGGCTATTCTGGATCTTTTTGCTGCTGGTGGGCTCTTCTCTAGCTGGAGGAAGTAACGGCTACTCTCTAGTAGAGGTGAGCAGACTTCTTGTTGTAAGGACTTCTCTTGTTGTGGAACTTGGGCTCAAGGGCACACAGGCTTCAGTAGTTGTGGTACATGGGCTCCATAGTGGTGGCTACTGGGCTCTGGAGCACAGGTTCAATAGTCGTGGCTCATGGGCTTAGTTGCTCCGCAGCATGGGGAATCTTCCCGAATCAGGGATCGAACCTGTGTCTCCTGCATTGGCAAGTGGATTCTTTACCACTGAGCCACCAGGAAAGCACGGATATTCACACTTCTTATTTATCTGAAGGCCCCTTTGTGGAAGCGAGCTCTTGCTGAGACACCTGTAGAACGGCTTGGTGTTTCTGACCCCATTCACCTGCCCTAGAATGAGGGGCTCTCAGAGGTGTGCTGTGGGCAGAGGCAGGGGAGGTGATCTGGGCTCCTCTGTGTGCGCATGTGTGTGTAGGTAGGCAGGCAGGAAGTAATCAGTCGTTCATTAAAAAATCCATTCAGAAATGCCATGCTTGATTCTGGGGTTCCAAGGCAGGAACAAAACTGACATGGTCGCCACTGTCATGGGCCTCACGGCCTGTTGAGGGAGGTGGGTATGACACCCACGATCTGCTGTGCCAACAAACACAGACATCCTGACGCAGTTTTGTCACTGATTCGTGACTCTTCCCTCATGCCACAGAGTTCACACGTCTTTTTTTTTTCTAAAATTTTTCTTCTTTTTTATTGCTTCTGGTCTAGGCCAGAGATGGTTTCTTTCTTTCTTTTTAAATTTTTTTTTTTAATATTTTATTTTTGGCCACTTCCATTGATCTTTCATTTATTTGTTTTTTTGTTCTTTGGCCTGTGTGGGCCTCCCCATCTCGGTGGCCTTTCTCATTGCAGAGCACCGGCTCTGGGCGCATGCGCTCCAGAGCTCCAGCTTGGTAATTGGACACATCGGTCCAGCCGCTCCATGGCAAGTGGGATCTCCCCAGGCCAGGGATCAAACCAGCGCCCCTTGCACTGCAAGGAGGTGTCCTTACCCACTGGACCAACAGGGAAGCCCCTCTTTCCTTCTTTCTTCATAATTTAATTTATTTATTCATTTATTTTTGGCTATTCTGGATCTTTTTGCTGCTGGTGGGCTCTTCTCTAGCTGGAGGAAGTAACGGCTACTCTCTAGTAGAGGTGAGCAGACTTCTTGTTGTAAGGACTTCTCTTGTTGTGGAACTTGGGCTCAAGGGCACACAGGCTTCAGTAGTTGTGGTACATGGGCTCCATAGTGGTGGCTACTGGGCTCTGGAGCACAGGTTCAATAGTCGTGGCTCATGGGCTTAGTTGCTCCGCAGCATGGGGAATCTTCCCGAATCAGGGATCGAACCTGTGTCTCCTGCATTGGCAAGTGGATTCTTTACCACTGAGCCACCAGGAAAGCACGGATATTCACACTTCTTATTTATCTGAAGGCCCCTTTGTGGAAGCGAGCTCTTGCTGAGACACCTGTAGAACGGCTTGGGGTGTTTCTGACCCCCATTCACCTGCCCTTGAGGTTGTCCCCCCAGGTCCCCAGGGGTTTCAGGGTTCTGGGGAACACAGTTTGGACATCACTGCTCTAGACCTTCGGGGGCTAGAGAAAGTCTTGCCGCAGGACAGTGAGATGTTGAATTCACTATTTCAGGACAGTGCACGTGGCCGGGTAATCTGAGAGAACCTGCACTCTTGAGAGACTGGGTGGTCCAGACCCCTGTGGAAGGATGACTGGATCGGGCCCAGCCTTGTGCCACATCTGAGGAGCCTGAGCTGGCTGATGGGAGCAGGTTCTGCTGTGGGGCATGGGCCTGGGGAAGGGGAGGAAGGCCGGGGCTGCCTGTGGGCCTGGGCTGCTCTAAGAAAGGCTCGGGCGCTCACTCAGAGGGCAAGCCGCACCGGCCGGAGCGGAGGTCTTTAAGCAGCCTCCCATGAGGAGGCCCTTCTGTGGAGGAGTGTGAGGAGGTGGAGGTGTAGGGTGGCCGAGGGCTCGGACGACGGCAGCGTTAGTTTCTATCGTGGCTGTGACACATTACTGCAGAGTTAGAGGCTTAAAGCAACACCAGTTTATCATGGAACAGTTCTGTAAGTCAGGTTGACAAGATCTCCCCAGGTTGAGAGCAGTGTGTCGGCAGGGCTGTGACCCATCTGGGCTCTAGGGGAGAGTTTCATCCACCGTCCTTTCCAGCTTCAGAGGCTGCTGGCATTTCTTGGCTCGTGGTTCTTGTCGCGGAAAATACTGCCTGTCTCTGATGGCATTTATTTTTGGCTAGGATCTTTTGCTGCTGGTGGGCTCTTCTCTAGCTGGAGGAAGAACGGCTACTCTCTAGCAGAGGTGAGCAGACTTCTTGTTGTAAGGACTTCTCTTGTTGTGGAACTTGGGCTCAAGGGCACACAGGCTTCAGTAGTTGTGGTACATGGGCTCCATAGTGGTGGCTACTGGGCTCTGGAGCACAGGTTCAATAGTCGTGGCTCATGGGCTTAGTTGCTCCGCAGCATGGGGAATCTTCCCGAATCAGGGATCGAACCTGTGTCTCCTGCATTGGCAAGTGGATTCTTTACCACTGAGCCACCAGGAAAGCACGGATATTCACACTTCTTATTTATCTGAAGGCCCCTTTGTGGAAGCGAGCTCTTGCTGAGACACCTGTAGAACGGCTTGGGGTGTTTCTGACCCCCATTCACCTGCCCTTGAGGTTGTCCCCCCAGGTCCCCAGGGGTTTCAGGGTTCTGGGGAACACAGTTTGGACATCACTGCTCTAGACCTTCGGGGGCTAGAGAAAGTCTTGCCGCAGGACAGTGAGATGTTGAATTCACTATTTCAGGACAGTGCACGTGGCCGGGTAATCTGAGAGAACCTGCACTCTTGAGAGACTGGGTGGTCCAGACCCCTGTGGAAGGATGACTGGATCGGGCCCAGCCTTGTGCCACATCTGAGGAGCCTGAGCTGGCTGATGGGAGCAGGTTCTGCTGTGGGGCATGGGCCTGGGGAAGGGGAGGAAGGCCGGGGCTGCCTGTGGGCCTGGGCTGCTCTAAGAAAGGCTCGGGCGCTCACTCAGAGGGCAAGCCGCACCGGCCGGAGCGGAGGTCTTTAAGCAGCCTCCCATGAGGAGGCCCTTCTGTGGAGGAGTGTGAGGAGGTGGAGGTGTAGGGTGGCCGAGGGCTCGGACGACGGCAGCGTTAGTTTCTATCGTGGCTGTGACACATTACTGCAGAGTTAGAGGCTTAAAGCAACACCAGTTTATCATGGAACAGTTCTGTAAGTCAGGTTGACAAGATCTCCCCAGGTTGAGAGCAGTGTGTCGGCAGGGCTGTGACCCATCTGGGCTCTAGGGGAGAGTTTCATCCACCGTCCTTTCCAGCTTCAGAGGCTGCTGGCATTTCTTGGCTCGTGGCCCCTTCCTCCTTTGTCAGTCGGAAAATACTGCCTGTCTCTGATGGTCCTTTCATCATCACTTCTCTCTCACACAGCTGCGAGATGCTTCCCACTTTTAAGGACTGGTGTTAACGGTTAGACTGGACCCCACCAGACAATCCAGGAGAATTCCCCATTTCAAGACTTTGAGCTTAATCCCATTTGCAGAAGTCCCGCTTTGCCATGTAGTCTACATGACGCAAGGTTCTGAGGATTAGGATATGGACATCTCTGGGTGGGTGGGTCAGCCCTGTGCCCACCACAGAGGCCTAGGGATCTCACCTAGGAACAGAGGAGTGTGGATTTCCTCCTGGCTTCCCAGGCGGAGGTCCCCATAAGACTTGCAGCCGTGGAAACTGCTAGCTGGAAGTGGTGTGGAGCACGCTCTTGTCGGGCAGTCTCCTCGCCGTGCCTCACCTGCCTCTCTCGTGCCCGCTCTCTGGGACCTGCAGGTCCTAAACAGGCCGGGCTCCCTCTTGCTACTGGACTTCTGTTTTCTCTGCCTGGTCCCCGCCCCCTTCCATGCCAGCCTCACCCCCAGACTGCTGAAAACCTGCTTGTCCCTGGTTCACCCTCCCTGCCCCCTTGCCCTCTTCCACTCCTGGCCGGGTCAGGTGGCTCCCATCCCCTCCCTGCTCCCCACGCCCTCCAGTCCTGTGCTTTTCTTTGCCTCCCTGCCTGACGGTGAGCTTCTGAAGGTGGAGCGGGACTGTTCCATCGCTGAGGCCAACCTGGGGCCTGGCTCTGAACCTGAGGACACGACCCTTGTGAAGGAAATGAGTAAAAGAATGATTCAGCTGAGGGGGAAAGAAAGGCCTGGAATGGGGCCATGCGTCCAGAACGGTGGCGGGGGAAGAGGGTGGGTCCCCCAGCTGCCCAGGGCAGGCCCAGGGCTGGTTCACGTGTGGTCCTTCCAGCTGCACGGAGGTGCCTGGCGGGGGCAGCAGGAGAGACGGGGCTGGGAGGTTTCCAGGGAGACCTGGGTGCCTGTGGCCCTAGTCACCCAGGGGAGGGGCTGAGGGGCTTTGGGGACCTGCACACGGCCCCCACAAGGGCACATCCTGACGGTGAGGCCTGCCGCTCGTTGGTTCGTCCCACCCCCAAGGGTTGGCTTCTCCTTGGCTTTCTCTGCTGCGCCCCTGAGCTCGCGGCTGGATACTTTGGGGAGGGAGCTGAAATACGACAGGCACTGAGAGAAAGCCAGGCTTGTGCCCAGCCAGGGACAGTGGCTTCCAAGCCTCTAGGCTGGGACCCTGTTCCTGAGGAGGGTGGAGCCCAGGTGCCCGGGGGGGATCTCCTCCCCGTCCATGGCTGGATGCCGACAGGCCACACTGGCCTCTGGGTACTTCTTTCTCCAGGAAGGCTCTCAAGGGTGGACAGTGACCATCCCTGTGAGTCCTGACTCCGGGAGAGGCGGCTGTGTGGTGGCGGATCCTCTTCCAGTGCAGAGGATGGGCTGGAGGAGCCACCTCCCCCCACCCCGCCCCCAGCTCTGGTCAAGGCGGCCTCCTTAGCAGTACCATGCGGACCCATACTGGAGCCTAAGGCAAAGGAACAACCAGAAATACGGATTTTGTCTTTACTTAAAATCTTGGTATTTTGTTCATCATGGATTTTGGTCTTCATTGTTTTTCTTGGCCTTGATGTTGATTTTTAAAAATATTTACATAGACATATGTAGTCTCAATTGGTGAGTTTTGGGGGGCCTCCTTACATTTTGTGCCCCTCCAAGTTTGGGCCTCACTCCGCCTCCCCCAGTCCTGCCCTGCTTCTGGGACAGGGCCCGTGTGTTTTATGTGTCCCCAGGGGCTCACTCTGGCCTCTAGTCCTCTCTTCCGGGAGAGAAGGTTAGAGCCAGCTGGGTGCTCAGGAGAGAAGGGGCTGGCGCCGTGGCCGTCTTGGGCTTTCAGGACTTGCTACCACCACCAGCGGTGTGAGTGTGGGCTGAGCCGGGCAGGCCCTGCTGGCAGGGGCTTCTCATGGGTCTGCCCCTGGCCAGCATGGAGCAAATCCTTGTGGAGTTGGAGGCCCGGGCCTGGGATGTCCGGCTGTCTGGATTCACGATGTCGTCCTCCCAGGGTGCAGGGGTGTGGGCCGCTAGGGCTGAGGACCAGAGAGGAGCGTCTCCGAGGCCGGGTCCTGCAGCCAGCCCCGGCGGCTGGGCGTCTCTCGTGGTGGCCGAGCAGCGGTGTCCTGCAGGCTCTAAGCCGTGTTGGCAGGGCCTGGGCCAGGCCTGATGCTCAGCACGCTGTCAGCACTCAGCAAATAATAAATAATAATAATATCTCCAGCATGTTGAGAGAGCCCGAAGAGGGAGGGAACACAGGAAACATGTGTGCTCTCTCATGGCCGGGGCCGGGGAGCTGGACGCCGTTCAGGGCCTCTCTCTGGGTGGAGTCTGGGAGGAGACACCCGCACCCCACCACGTCTCGGCCTGGAGGAGGGTGAGCAAGCAACTGGGGCCTGCACCAGGGCCTGGGGGCTCGGGGAGACTTGTCTGGTGGTTGGGAGGATCTCTCTGAACTGCCCTTCGTAAAGAGCCCAGACTGTCCTCAGACGGACTTGAGAATTTAGAGATGATCGGACTTGGGTTTAAATCCTAGATCAGCCACTTCACACAAGTCCGTTGGCCTCCTCGGGCCTCCTCGGTCTTCTCACTTGTGAAATGGGTCTGTTACAGAAACTGCTAGCTGGGGGCCAGGGAACTGGCGGCAGATCAGTGGGAAGCGTTGCTGGTGCTCTGTTGGCTGCGTCTCTGGTCCTCAGTGTGAGGCCTGAGTTTGGGCCCGTGGAGGAGACACTGGGGCCTTGGGAGTTGCTGGACTGAGCGGGTAGGGGGTGGGGAGGATGCTGCAGACCCTCTGTCCGCAGCTTGGTGCCCCCATGCGCTGGCTGCCTTCACTGTTTGTGGACTGATGGTGAACGTCTGTGGGGCAGGGGTGGAGGTGGAGTGCTGGGTGCTGAAGCCTGCTGAGGACTGGGTGGCCTGGATGAAGTCCCCTCAGCAGCCCCCGTGTACAGGGCTCAGTGCCCATGCCCCAAGTCGCAGCTGCCTTGAGTCTGGGAGAGCCAAGTTGGGCTGAGACAGAGGGGCTGGAGACGGCCCTGGGTGCAGTCTCCCCGCTGTCTGCCATTACCTCTGTGGCTTCCTTCTGCAGGAGGTGGGGAGGGCTGGAGGCTCACCACGGCAGTGAGGAAGCCATGCGCCGGGTGCCTCCACTTGCTCAGGCCTCTCCCAGAGGGTGCCTCGCGGTTCCTGCCTCTGCCTCCAGCTGCAGCGCGGGGTGAGGGAGGCTCGGGGAGCAGACATCCCCGGCCTGCCCAGCCTCCCCCGCCGCAGGGCCCTGGGGGGTCCCGTCTCCCAGTCCTGGCTTCTTGCCGACAGGACATTGTCCTGCTCCCTGCAGACTCCTGCCTCCCGCCCTGAGGGGGGGCTCCTCCCAGGCGACCCCGCCACGTTCCCCCCACTGCTGGCCTGGCTCAGCACGGAGCCACAGGGGATGGGCCACTTGTCAAACGCTCTTGTTTAATTTTCCTCGCTCACAGTCTGCTTGTTCCAACACCCTGCAATGACACGGGTGTTAACCGAGCACCGGGGACTGTAATTATCGGGGTTGAGAGACGAGAATCTCCTGGTGGTGCAGCAGCTGCAGACAGGAGCGCTGCCCAGTCTGTCCCCGGAGACGCGCTGCTCGGCCCGACTCGTGTCTGAAGAGCCTCCAGGTTCGCGCCCTTCACCCTCTGCTTGTCTGACCGCGGCGGCTCGGCCGGAGTTTCTCCCTCGTGGGCCCCCGCGGCGCTCGGGGGTGGGGGGGGCAGATGCATGGAGTTACTGGGTCAAGCGTGGCCGGGAGTGTCCGATGGGGATGGGCGGCTTGTGTGGTCTTGCGACAGGGGGCGATGCCGCTGGGCCGGGAAGGGGCCACTCTTGGCCACATGGGTGCTGGAGGAGGCGGGGTGAGCACCCTGGGGCCACCTCTAGGGAGCGGACGTTACCTGGGGTAAGTGCAAAGAGCTGAGTTTAAGTTCGAGAGATCAGTCCCTGAATTCTGTCCGCCGGTGGGACCGACTGGACTCAGCAGCAGGAATTCCGGCTACCAAGCTGGTGTCCACTCGTGTCACCTGCTATGGCTGCTTCATCAACATCTCTGAAGGACACCTCCAAACCCACGAGCAGATGTTTAGCGTCCTGATTGGTTGAGGGGACAGCGGGCCCTCACGGAGGTGATGCCTCATCGTGGAGAGCCCGGCTGCGTGGGGAGATGGGAGTCTCATCCTATGGGGGTTCTCCGGGATCTGGGAATGGCTGGGGAAGGGATGCTCACCTGCGTTCAGGTGTGTGAAGGGCACCGTGAGGAGGGGGCAGCAGGCAGCAGGGCTTGGCTCTGGAGAGGAAGCTCTGGACTCAGCATGCGTCACTGTGACCCAGGAGGGAAAGGGTTGGGCTGTCAGGGACGCCCGGTTCATCGGCAGAGGTAGGGTGGCTGCCGGTGATGTTGGAGAGCCCAGCTCCTGCCTGGACAAGGCCTAAGGCTGCGTCTCATCCCCTGACCATGGGGTCTCTAGCCCTGAGACTCGTCTTGGCTCTGCCACTGACTGGTAGCCAGTCTCTTGGTTGGTTTCGTCCCTTCTCTGTGCCGCTGAGCTCCTGCCTGGCACGGAATGAGGGACGTGCTGTCCCTTGATTTTGTCCTTTGGGTGGCACCAGGAGGACATGGGAAGTGGGGTACGGATGGGGGCCACCGGGAGCTTTGGTGGGCACACTCTCCAGGGTGCTGCAGAGCCCTGGGCGTTGGTGTTTGTGGATGGAGCACTTTCTCCCGGGACTTGTGGTCCCCCAGTGAGACCCCAGATGCTGTGGTCTTGGGAACATGATGGTCCAGCACTTGTCGGTACTGCCTGGGTTGACCTTGGGACCCAGGGCGAGCCGTCAGAGGCCACGGGGCCGGGGGAGGGGGCTGCCCCAGCAGGCCTCCTGGCCAAGCCCAGAGGCCACGTGTGTCCGGCGCCACTCTTGGCCACATGGGTGCTGGAGGAGGCGGGGTGAGCACCCTGGGGCCACCTCTAGGGAGCGGACGTTACCTGGGGTAAGTGCAAAGAGCTGAGTTTAAGTTCGAGAGATCAGTCCCTGAATTCTGTCCGCCGGTGGGACCGACTGGACTCAGCAGCAGGAATTCCGGCTACCAAGCTGGTGTCCACTCGTGTCACCTGCTATGGCTGCTTCATCAACATCTCTGAAGGACACCTCCAAACCCACGAGCAGATGTTTAGCGTCCTGATTGGTTGAGGGGACAGCGGGCCCTCACGGAGGTGATGCCTCATCGTGGAGAGCCCGGCTGCGTGGGGAGATGGGAGTCTCATCCTATGGGGGTTCTCCGGGATCTGGGAATGGCTGGGGAAGGGATGCTCACCTGCGTTCAGGTGTGTGAAGGGCACCGTGAGGAGGGGGCAGCAGGCAGCAGGGCTTGGCTCTGGAGAGGAAGCTCTGGACTCAGCATGCGTCACTGTGACCCAGGAGGGAAAGGGTTGGGCTGTCAGGGACGCCCGGTTCATCGGCAGAGGTAGGGTGGCTGCCGGTGATGTTGGAGAGCCCAGCTCCTGCCTGGACAAGGCCTAAGGCTGCGTCTCATCCCCTGACCATGGGGTCTCTAGCCCTGAGACTCGTCTTGGCTCTGCCACTGACTGGTAGCCAGTCTCTTGGTTGGTTTCGTCCCTTCTCTGTGCCGCTGAGCTCCTGCCTGGCACGGAATGAGGGACGTGCTGTCCCTTGATTTTGTCCTTTGGGTGGCACCAGGAGGACATGGGAAGTGGGGTACGGATGGGGGCCACCGGGAGCTTTGGTGGGCACACTCTCCAGGGTGCTGCAGAGCCCTGGGCGTTGGTGTTTGTGGATGGAGCACTTTCTCCCGGGACTTGTGGTCCCCCAGTGAGACCCCAGATGCTGTGGTCTTGGGAACATGATGGTCCAGCACTTGTCGGTACTGCCTGGGTTGACCTTGGGACCCAGGGCGAGCCGTCAGAGGCCACGGGGCCGGGGGAGGGGGATGCCCCAGCAGGCCTCCTGGCCAAGCCCGCATGAGCGCTGGCCTCAGCCAAGTGTGTCCTCGCCCCTTTCTCGCTCGGCACGTTTAGTGGGCTGTACCGGGGGCACTGCCCGGGCTGCTGACAGGTGAATCTAGCTTCTGGGAGCCAGCGATGGACTTGCTGAGGGTCTCCGGCCTTCTGGGCTGGCTCTGGGGCCAGGGGATGGGGCCTAGGGAGGAAGGAGAAACTGGAGCTCCCCGGGAGCATCAAAGGGCTGGTGCGAGGTTTATTGGGGCCTTTACTGCCCTAGTTTTCATTATTTACACCCTGTTGATTCTAGGAGTTCCCGTTAAACGTGTAATAAATATAAAAATATTTTACAGGCCAGTGAAAATTCCACAGCAAAAATAACTCTATAAAGAGGGATTTTGCCCTACTCTGCCCGCTGCCGAATTCTGTGTGGCATTCCTCTGAGCCTGTTGGCTGGCAGCAGAGCGATGAGGTGGCTGGGTTCCCCAATCCTGGGGGCTGGGGGGCGTGGGCTGGGTGTTTAATTAGCCCCTTTACCAGCCTGTGAATGAAGCGGCTCCTCCCTGGGCTGAGCCTGCCAGCTCTCCCAGGCGGTGGTGGGTGAGTGGGTTGGAGTGGAGCCTGGGTCCCAGACTGAGCTGTGGAAGCCTGGGGAGGAGGGAACAGGGAGGAGGGAGGCGGCAGGTTAAAGCTGTTCCTCCCTGCCCTCCTTGATAGCGTGAGATGCAGCCAAGGGGACGGGCTGAAAGCATGGGGCTGAGAAGGCAGCGTCGAGTAGCAGTGAGGAGGGAGGACTCTGGGGTCAGACCGCCTGCATTCCAGTCCAGTTTCTCCTGTGCATTCGCTGTGTGATCTTAGGTAGATAACTCACCCTCTCTGGGCCTCAGGTTTCTCTTTCATAAAATCTGATCCCACATGATGTTGTGAGGCACGTGCCTGGTCATAGAACGGACTCAATAAATGACTGTGATTGTAATCCTTCTGCTCAGTAATTATAATTAGTTTTAATAAAGAGCAAGGCAGTCATGGGTTTAAACTTGGGAAATGAGGGGTAGGAGGAGGAGGCCTTCTGTCAGGCCAGCACGATCCCAGGTCTGCAGCCACAGGCCACGCGGTGGCCGCTGAGCCCTCGAGGTGTGGCTGGTCCAGGTTGTGCAGTGAGGCAAACCCCAGACTTCCCAACGCTTGGTGTGAAAGAGGCTCTGAAATCACTCATTGATAATTTAAAACTATTGATGATGTATTGAAATGGTATTCTCTGAATCTTGGGTTAAATACGATGTTTTATTAAATTTAATTTCACATGCTTCTTCTTCTTCTTCTTTTTTTTAATGTGGCTGGCAGGAACTGAAAAATCACATATGCGGCTTGTAAGGGTGGCCTGCATTACATCTGGGCTGGACAGCTTTTCTCTGGGCAGGGCAGGCCCGAAGCCCTTGGTCTCTCATGTCCTGGCCCCGTCCAGCCAGCCACGTTCTAGAGAGGGAGCCACAGCTGGGGCGGGCAGCGGCTGCCCCGAAGTCTCAGCTGCATGGGGCTCAGCCGCCGCAGCTCGAGACTCTCTGGATCACAGAGAGATGCTGACAGTCAGCCTTGCTCCTTCCTTCTTCTGGTTGTTGGGAAACTTTATCCAGGGAGTTATGACAGATGTGTGTTGGCAGTTTTGTTTAATGAGGTCTGTGGTGTTTGGTGAATTCCATGGCATGTTTAGGGGCACACAGCTGCGCGGTGGAGACTGAGAAAGATACAAGGGGGCTCCGTGGCCAGATGGAGCATGGCTGGGCTGGGCTGGGCTGCCTCTTGGAAGAGCCGCAGGAGCAGAACCCGGCCTCCCTGAGCGCCCACTGCTGCTCGGGTACGAGGCAGGGCGGTCGGAGAGTTTTCTTCTTCTTCTTTTTAAAGTTATATTTTATTTTATTTTTGGCTATTCTGGGTTTTCACTGCTGCCCCAGGCTCTTCTCTAGTCACTCTCTAAGTAAGGTGAGCAGGCTTCTTGTTGCGCTGACTTTTCTTGTTGTGGAACTCGGGCTCTAGGGCACACAGGCTTCAGTAGTTGCGGCCCACGGGCTCCATAGTTGCGGCTCCGAGGCTCTAGAGCACAGGCTCCTGGGGTCAGTGAGGACGAGAAAAAAACCCCTTTAAACTTGGGAAATGAGGGGTAGGAGGAGGAGGCCTTCTGTCAGGCCAGCACGATCCCAGGTCTGCAGCCACAGGCCACGCGGTGGCCGCTGAGCCCTCGAGGTGTGGCTGGTCCAGGTTGTGCAGTGAGGCAAACCCCAGACTTCCCAACGCTTGGTGTGAAAGAGGCTCTGAAATCACTCATTGATAATTTAAAACTATTGATGATGTATTGAAATGGTATTCTCTGAATCTTGGGTTAAATACGATGTTTTATTAAATTTAATTTCACATGCTTCTTCTTCTTCTTCTTTTTTTTAATGTGGCTGGCAGGAACTGAAAAATCACATATGCGGCTTGTAAGGGTGGCCTGCATTACATCTGGGCTGGACAGCTTTTCTCTGGGCAGGGCAGGCCCGAAGCCCTTGGTCTCTCATGTCCTGGCCCCGTCCAGCCAGCCACGTTCTAGAGAGGGAGCCACAGCTGGGGCGGGCAGCGGCTGCCCCGAAGTCTCAGCTGCATGGGGCTCAGCCGCCGCAGCTCGAGACTCTCTGGATCACAGAGAGATGCTGACAGTCAGCCTTGCTCCTTCCTTCTTCTGGTTGTTGGGAAACTTTATCCAGGGAGTTATGACAGATGTGTGTTGGCAGTTTTGTTTAATGAGGTCTGTGGTGTTTGGTGAATTCCATGGCATGTTTAGGGGCACACAGCTGCGCGGTGGAGACTGAGAAAGATACAAGGGGGCTCCGTGGCCAGATGGAGCATGGCTGGGCTGGGCTGGGCTGCCTCTTGGAAGAGCCGCAGGAGCAGAACCCGGCCTCCCTGAGCGCCCACTGCTGCTCGGGTACGAGGCAGGGCGGTCGGAGAGTTTTCTTCTTCTTCTTCTTTTTAAAGTTATATTTTATTTTATTTTTGGCTATTCTGGGTTTTCACTGCTGCCCCAGGCTCTTCTCTAGTCACTCTCTAAGTAAGGTGAGCAGGCTTCTTGTTGCGCTGACTTTTCTTGTTGTGGAACTCGGGCTCTAGGGCACACAGGCTTCAGTAGTTGCGGCCCACGGGCTCCATAGTTGCGGCTCCGAGGCTCTAGAGCACAGGCTCCACAGTTGTGGCTCACAGGCTTAGCTGCTCTGCAGCAATGTGGGATCTTCCTGGATCTTCCCCACAGGTGCCGTGTGCTGACACAGGCCAGGCCTGCCAGGTGCTCTAAACCCCACAACAGCCCCTCAAGAGCTTGGCACTTGAGCGTCTCCATTTGAGAGAGGAGGAAATGGAGCAGTAGCAGGTGGCGGACCTACAATTTAGCTTTCTTTCGTCTTAAGATTGTGCTTGGAGCTCAGCTCATGTTAACCTGCCGGCTGCCTCGCCCATTCGCCTGCTGAAGACCCCTTGCCCTGTGGTCCTCACGGCCACAGGGAGGGAAGGTCTGGCCTAGGCAGTCCCGGTGCCTTGACACAGACTCTGGAGTCAAGCTTTGCCACTTGTAGGCTGTGCGTCTCAGGGTAATTCTCTCCACCTCTGTGAGCCTTGTCTTCTTTCTCTGTACAGTGGGGGTAGTGCTGATGTCCGCCTTCCAGTGCGAGTTAAATGAGGTGCTCCTGGCCCACAGAGGCCACTCGATAGAAGCCGTGGCCCAGTCATGCTGCTGATGTCAGCAATTGGCCTGCCACGTGGGCGTGGATCGCAGAATGGAAACGGATTAGAATTGTCTTCGAATTCCTTCTAGAAGTGTGTCTTGTGTTTGCTCCCGTCTCATGAGGTGGAAGGATCACGTGGTTGAGTCATCCTCAGGAGGCTGGCCAGTGGCGCCTGGATGCTGTTTCCAAGCACGGCTGTGGCCTCACCCTCATTCCTGGTGGCCGCTGGGCCTTGGCTCCAATTGCTCCAGTCGCTCTTCCTCCCTCCCCAGTTTCTCGGCTGGGCACCTGCATCCATTCTTCGCTGCGTGAAGAGCTGTGGGCTTTGAAGCGCGGGGGCAGGACGAGACAGCCTTCACTCTTGCAGCCCTGCTCAGGGGCCTGGACTCAGCTGGTGCCCAGGACGCCAGTGCCTGCAGAGAAAAGGCCCTGGAGGTGAGATGCTGAGGAGGCAGGTCTGAAGGTCTTTGCCACTTGTCACTTCCTAGGATACGATTTACTCCCCTGGCAGAGGGGATAAACAGCAGGCATTACTCCATTTTATAGATGAGGAAACTGAGGTCTCGGGCATCGCTGTTTCTGGGGTCTGTGCAGGGAAGTCCTAAACTGGGAAACCCGGGACCCTTTCTTTAGGATGGCTCCTTCCTGGCTGGGCAGAGGGACTCAGGGACATACGTGGACGCTGCTCTAACCCAGGAAAACCCCACCTTGGGAGCCTGGACTCTTCTCCCACTGGCCTCGGCCCATTCTGTTCAAGTCCCCGGACCCCTGCGCCTGCTACCATTTGGACAATGCTAGGACTCTCACATGGGACTGGCTTTCATCTCTTTTCCCCTGACACCCCTGTTGCTGCCTGTCCTAACCTAAGAAGAGGCCTGCGCAGGGCTGGTTGTGATGGGGGATGAGGCAGCAAAGAGTAGAGGCAGCGTCCTCCTCACCACCTGACGGCAGGGGCGTGCCCCTAGGCCCAGGTGGGGTGGAGAAAGGACGGCAGAGCTCCAGTGTCGCGGTGGCCACCCCCCGGGAGCCTGGCTGTCCCTGTGCAGGCCCGCCCGTGGCTGGCGTGGGGTGACGGGGTGGGGGCTGGCATGAGCCAGGCTCTGCATCTCAGCTTTTATACCTGCTTCCTTTACTCGCATGAAGGGAGAGGAGAGACTATTGTGATTCCCATTGTACTATTTTTTTTCCTGCTTTTTTTTTTTGGCAGGGCCGGGGAAGCGGCTGAGCTGGGTCCTCACTGCCGCCCATGGGCTCCCTCTGTCTGTGGGGTGCAGGCTCCGTAGGTGCGGCTCACGGGTTCAGAGGCCCCGCAGAATGTGGGATCCTGCTCTGTGACCAGGGATCGATCCCACGTCCTCCGGCCTGGAAGGCAGACTCTCAGCCACTGGACCACCAGGGAAGTCTCGAGGTTCCCATCTTAGAGACGTGAACCTGGAGGCAGGAGTGTCTTGCTGCAGGGAAGCGGTGGGATGGGACTTGGAAGCCAGTCAGTCTGAGCCTGGACCAGGCTCGCTGCCGTGGGGCTGGCTGCCTGTCTGCCAGTGAGGCGGGCTGCCCCAAGTGCAGAAGTGCACTCTTGCCGGTGCTCGGCCCTTCCCAGTGTGCGGCCCCAGGCTGGGGGATTAAAACCAGCAGGCATTACTCCATTTATAGATGAGGAAACCTGAGGTCTCGGGCATCGCTGTTTCTGGGGTCTGTGCAGGGAAGTCCTAAACTGGGAAACCCGGGACCCTTTCTTTAGGATGGCTCCTTCCTGGCTGGGCAGAGGGACTCAGGGACATACGTGACGCTGCTCTAACCCAGGAAAACCCCACCTTGGGAGCCTGGACTCTTCTCCCACTGGCCTCGGCCCATTCTGTTCAAGTCCCCGGACCCCTGCGCCTGCTACCATTTGGACAATGCTAGGACTCTCACATGGGACTGGCTTTCATCTCTTTTCCCCTGACACCCCTGTTGCTGCCTGTCCTAACCTAAGAAGAGGCCTGCGCAGGGCTGGTTGTGATGGGGGATGAGGCAGCAAAGAGTAGAGGCAGCGTCCTCCTCACCACCTGACGGCAGGGGCGTGCCCCTAGGCCCAGGTGGGGTGGAGAAAGGACGGCAGAGCTCCAGTGTCGCGGTGGCCACCCCCCGGGAGCCTGGCTGTCCCTGTGCAGGCCCGCCCGTGGCTGGCGTGGGGTGACGGGGTGGGGGCTGGCATGAGCCAGGCTCTGCATCTCAGCTTTTATACCTGCTTCCTTTACTCGCATGAAGGGAGAGGAGAGACTATTGTGATTCCCATTGTACTATTTTTTTTCCTGCTTTTTTTTTTTGGCAGGGCCGGGGAAGCGGCTGAGCTGGGTCCTCACTGCCGCCCATGGGCTCCCTCTGTCTGTGGGGTGCAGGCTCCGTAGGTGCGGCTCACGGGTTCAGAGGCCCCGCAGAATGTGGGATCCTGCTCTGTGACCAGGGATCGATCCCACGTCCTCCGGCCTGGAAGGCAGACTCTCAGCCACTGGACCACCAGGGAAGTCTCGAGGTTCCCATCTTAGAGACGTGAACCTGGAGGCAGGGAGTGTCTTGCTGCAGGGAAGCGGTGGGATGGGACTTGGAAGCCAGTCAGTCTGAGCCTGGACCAGGCTCGCTGCCGTGGGGCTGGCTGCCTGTCTGCCAGTGAGGCGGGGCTGCCCCAAGTGCAGAAGTGCAGCTCTTGCCGGTGCTCGGCCCTTCCCAGGTGTGCCCGAGCCCCCCGCCATCCCGACTCCTCTGATGCACTCCCTCTCCTTCCCATTCAGGAAAGCAAATCAGAAGCCAGAGATGAAAGGGATGCTGTTAAAGGAACTTCCTGACTCGGCTCTCAATCTACAGAAACAGTAAATCATTCCCAAGTTTGGGTCCTTAGTCTTAGCCACTGTCTGGGCACACAAGCACGAGGCTTAGAGCCCACTAATCAGAAGGAGCTCAGAGCGGGAGGCTCAGGCGTATTCTGAGCAGTGAGTGGCCACTCCCCTGCGCTGTCTTTCCCCGTTCCTGTGAGGTGGGTCCTACAACTGTGACCATTTCACAGGTGAGGATACTGAGGCCCCGAGGAAGGTGTTTTATTGCCATTGTTGCAACAGGTGGAACGAGGCTTTGCTGCACTCTCCAGTGTGTGAAAGTTGCGCAGTCATGTCCGAATCTTTGCGACCCATGGACAAGCCATGGAATCCTCCAGGCAAGAATGCTGGAGTGGGTAGACTTCCCTTCTCCAGGGAACTTCCCAACCCAGGGATCAAACCCAGGTCTCTTGCATTGCAGGTGGATTCTTTACCATCTGAGTCACCAGGGAAGCCCAAGGATACTGGAGTGGGTAGCCTATCCCTTCTCCGGGGGAACTTCCTGGCCAGAAATGGAACTGGGGTCTCCTGCATTGCAGACAGATTATTTACCAGCGGAGCTACCATTGGGTAGAGCGAATGTGGTATTTCTGGTGTTTCTTTGGCTCTCAGTGTGGTCTGGGCCCCAGGCAACAGGTTGTCAGCCACTTTGTCCCCCATCCCTGGCTGTGGAGTCTACCAGCCGGGCCAGCTGTGTAGACACTGGGGCAGTGAGAAGTGCTGGCTGTGTGTCCCGGTGAGTCTCTGCCTCTTGGGCTTGGTGTGCCCATTGCAGCCTGAGGGAGTCTGGCTGGCGCACTACTATGTATTGCCTGCCATGACGGACGGCACAGGTGCAGAGCTGGGACTGCAGCAGGGCAGGAACGCAGAGGGTCTAGAAGCTGCTGAGTTGGTGGGCACATCAGAGGCTGCATGGCGAGGGCCTCGTGAAGGGCTTTGGGGCCTCGGGGCTGAGCCCTCTCAACACGGGAGCTCTTCCCTGCCCCTGGCCTGGAGGCCCTTTGCTTAGTCTACAGTGCAGGCTCTGTTGCTGTCCGTCCTTGAGGCCAGTGGGGGCGCAGGCCCGCTGGGTTTGTGGCGGCTGCGGGGCAGGGGGGGTGGGACATCTCTCGGACACTGCGTCTTCCTGTCCTCCTTCCCATTTTAGAGATGTGAGCAATGAGGCAAGCAGGGGCAGAGCTGGGAGACCCTTCCCTTCGACAGACCCCTCCTTCCTGGTCTGTCCTGCTTTGCTCCTCCCTTGGCCAGCCCACACCTCTGGAGTCACCCCTTTCCGCAGAAGAAATTGTGCTTCTATCACTGTGAGTCTTGGCCATGAATTTCAGTTCCTAAACTAAGCCATTGGGGTCCGAATCTTTGCACCCATGGACAAGCCATGGAATCCTCCAGGCAAGAATGCTGGAGTGGGTAGATTTTCCCAGGGAACCCTTCCCAGAAACTGGAGTGGGTAGACTTCCTCTCCAGAGGATCTTCCTGACCCAAGGATCAAACCTAGGTCTCTTGCATTGCAGGTGGATTCTTTACCATCTGAGTCACCAGGGAAGCCCAAGGATACTGGAGTGGGTAGCCTATCCCTTCTCCGGGGGAACTTCCTGGCCAGAAATGGAACTGGGGTCTCCTGCATTGCAGACAGATTATTTACCAGCGGAGCTACCATTGGGTAGAGCGAATGTGGTATTTCTGGTGTTTCTTTGGCTCTCAGTGTGGTCTGGGCCCCAGGCAACAGGTTGTCAGCCACTTTGTCCCCCATCCCTGGCTGTGGAGTCTACCAGCCGGGCCAGCTGTGTAGACACTGGGGCAGTGAGAAGTGCTGGCTGTGTGTCCCGGTGAGTCTCTGCCTCTTGGGCTTGGTGTGCCCATTGCAGCCTGAGGGAGTCTGGCTGGCGCACTACTATGTATTGCCTGCCATGACGGACGGCACAGGTGCAGAGCTGGGACTGCAGCAGGGCAGGAACGCAGAGGGTCTAGAAGCTGCTGAGTTGGTGGGCACATCAGAGGCTGCATGGCGAGGGCCTCGTGAAGGGCTTTGGGGCCTCGGGGCTGAGCCCTCTCAACACGGGAGCTCTTCCCTGCCCCTGGCCTGGAGGCCCTTTGCTTAGTCTACAGTGCAGGCTCTGTTGCTGTCCGTCCTTGAGGCCAGTGGGGGCGCAGGCCCGCTGGGTTTGTGGCGGCTGCTGGGCAGGGTGGGTGGGACATCTCTCGGACACTGCGTCTTCCTGTCCTCCTTCCCATTTTAGAGATGTGAGCAATGAGGCAAGCAGGGGCAGAGCTGGGAGACCCTTCCCTTCGACAGACCCCTCCTTCCTGGTCTGTCCTGCTTTGCTCCCTCCCCTTGGCCAGCCCACACCTCTGGAGTCACCCCTTTCCGCAGAAGAAATTGTGCTTCTATCACTGTGAGTCTTGGCCATGAATTTCAGTTCCTAAACTAAGCCAGGTCTCGGGAGGCTGGAATCACTATCTTTCTCTCTACAGGATCCAGAGGCATTCCAGAGCACGGGGGTGAAACTGCCCGAGCAGGATATCGGATTTGTAGGAATAGAGCCTTGGTGGTCTCCCTTCCCGGGGGCCAGCACACACCTTAGCAGAAGCAGCCCTGGGTTTCTCTGAGGTGTGCTGCCTCGTATCTTTAGGAGGGTGATCGTGGGTTTTTCCAGATGTGCTTTGGGAGGGCCTTGACTGGGACCAGGAACTGGGGAATGGGTGTGATCAGCTTAGGGTGAGAACTACCCCCATCAGGTCATGGTCTCGGGCAGAGGCCCCGAGGAAACCCCTTTGGTCACCTCGTGTGGCTCTGCCTCCTCCAGCCCGGCCAGGTGGCTTCCTCTGCCTGGTGACCAGGCTGTGGCTGCAGAAAAGTTGGCGGCTGTCTTCTGGGACCGTGGCCGCCGTGTAAGAAGACCTGAGCAGACAGGAGAATGGCAGGTGCCCAGGGCTGTCCGGAGGCCCGGCTTGTGCTTGGTGCCAGAAGCCCTTCTCGTTGTGAGGTGTTGGGCAGTCGGCTCAGAACTTCTCGCAGGTCCCGGCTGCTGAATACCCGGCTGCCTCTTCCCGTGGGGGCCTCTGGAGGGGCGTGCCTCCCTGCCCTGGGTGTTAGCTGTGGTGGCCTCCTCTTTCAGGATGGAGACTTGGCCTCACCGGCCTGTGGCAGGCAGTCTTTAATCCCTCTTTTGTGTCGTCACAGGCTGGGGTGAGAGTTCATGAGAGAAGAGAGTACTGGGGCTATGTAATTAACTCGTGTGCTTGGCACGGAGGCCCAGTTTTAATACACAGTTCTCATTTGCTGGCTTTTCCAGGTCTTTGTCCTCAGCCCGGGCCCATGAACTAATTACAGGTACAGGCTCCAGGGAGGTTCAGGGCCTGGCCCGCCGGGCTGAGCCGTGCCGGCTCCTGGGTGCTGGGCTGGCTCTGCTTGGGAATGGCAGTGGCCCGCCTGCTAGCAGCGGCCTCCGTGATGGTCTTGTGGATCTGCCCTGGGAAGAGGGGTGTGGGAGCCCAGGTTGGGGGGTCATCGCTGGGGGAGATGTCTGAATTCTCCCATGCATGAGCCGGTCGGCCTAGCCAGACCTCATGAGGTGGGCGGTCGCAGTCCCTGGGGGAAGAAAGATGGCAGAGCAAGAGCTGGGGCTGAGCTCCTGCCAGGGTTCCAGGGCTGTGAGGAAGTGGGTTCTGCAGACGGGGGCTCGCTCTCTGGTGGTCACAGTGGGGTTCCCCAAAGTGACCGTGCCCCAGCAGGTCTCTGTTTGGGGCTTTGTGGAGGGGACGCCTTTCTTCCGGGAGACAGACGCAGACGGGGTTGAACACTGGACTCAGGATCACTGCATATCCTGGGGGAAGAGCCCAGGAAGCCGGTCATGGTAAACTGCAGAAGTCGACGCTACATGGGGAGCCTGGGTGCCCCGAGTGAGCCCAGGGCCCCGAGAACAGCTCCCCTGGCACCCAGACTCGTTTCTGAATGAATATGAGTCATCACGTGCATTATATTTCATGTTCCCTACTGTTTTACTTGATTTGGATTTTATCTTTTTAAATAATTTTATGTATTTGTGTCGTTATTTTGGGCTGTTCTGGGTCTTCATTGCTGGACGGACTTTCTCTAGTTGTGGCAAGCAGGGGCTCCCCGCTCTCTAATTGCGGTGTGCGGGCTTCTCAGGGCAGAGGCTTCTCTTGTTGCTGAGCTCAGGCTCTACGGTAGTCAGGCTTCCGGAGTCACCACACGCAGGCTCTGAGCACGGGCTCCGCAGCTGTGGCCCACAGGCTTAGTCGCTCTGCAGCATGTGGAATCTCCCTGTAACAGGGATTGAACCCATGTCTCCTGCATTGGCAGGTGGATTCTTATCCATGGTACCACCAGGGAAGCCCCGCCTTAGATTTTAGAATAGATATGAAGGATGGTTTCCCCAGCTCAGGTCTCTTCCATAAAGTGTCCATAAACCTGTGAATGGAATTTCTTTTCTTCTCAGAGCTACCCCACCAAGTAAATGAGGCATGTTCACAGTTGTTTCTGTAGGTTCCTGAGAGTGCCGGGATAGGCAGGGAGAGGCCCATGACCGTCTCCATTGGCATTTCTTCGCAAGAAGTCCTGGAGTAATAACAACTAACACTGCTGAGAGCCAGGCTGGCCCAGGACCTCATGGGCCCTCGATGTTCCTTACTTTAATCCTCAGACACCTTCTCGAGTTAGGAGCTTTGGGGAGAGGAGGTGGAGGCACAGAGAGGTAAGGGACATGCCTCAAGTCACACAGGAGGGAGATAACGTCCAGGATTGGCCTCTCCGCAGCCAGAGGGTCTCCACAAGGCAGGGCTGAGCCGCATCCTCACTGGCTCACCCTGGTTACCCGAGCTCCACGGAGCCAAGCCCCAGGATGGCTCTCGGTGGCCCACTGACCAAGGCGTACGCCGACCCTCGTGTGGTTTCTGCACCTCCTGACCTCCAGTCCACCAGTAGACAGGCCCAGCTCTCCTGTCCCGTCCCTGGCCGCCTGATTCCCACCAAACCAGGTGCAGGAGGACAGACGCACTAGGCTTTTTCACCCCCCAGAAGGCATCTGGGCCCCTGCTTATGGGGTGCTCCCTACTGTTTTACTTGATTTGGATTTTATCTTTTTAAATAATTTTATGTATTTGTGTCGTTATTTTGGGCTGTTCTGGGTCTTCATTGCTGGACGGACTTTCTCTAGTTGTGGCAAGCAGGGGCTCCCCGCTCTCTAATTGCGGTGTGCGGGCTTCTCAGGGCAGAGGCTTCTCTTGTTGCTGAGCTCAGGCTCTACGGTAGTCAGGCTTCCGGAGTCACCACACGCAGGCTCTGAGCACGGGCTCCGCAGCTGTGGCCCACAGGCTTAGTCGCTCTGCAGCATGTGGAATCTCCCTGTAACAGGGATTGAACCCATGTCTCCTGCATTGGCAGGTGGATTCTTATCCATGGTACCACCAGGGAAGCCCCGCCTTAGATTTTAGAATAGATATGAAGGATGGTTTCCCCAGCTCAGGTCTCTTCCATAAAGTGTCCATAAACCTGTGAATGGAATTTCTTTTCTTCTCAGAGCTACCCCACCAAGTAAATGAGGCATGTTCACAGTTGTTTCTGTAGGTTCCTGAGAGTGCCGGGATAGGCAGGGAGAGGCCCATGACCGTCTCCATTGGCATTTCTTCGCAAGAAGTCCTGGAGTAATAACAACTAACACTGCTGAGAGCCAGGCTGGCCCAGGACCTCATGGGCCCTCGATGTTCCTTACTTTAATCCTCAGACACCTTCTCGAGTTAGGAGCTTTGGGGAGAGGAGGTGGAGGCACAGAGAGGTAAGGGACATGCCTCAAGTCACACAGGAGGGAGATAACGTCCAGGATTGGCCTCTCCGCAGCCAGAGGGTCTCCACAAGGCAGGGCTGAGCCGCATCCTCACTGGCTCACCCTGGTTACCCGAGCTCCACGGAGCCAAGCCCCAGGATGGCTCTCGGTGGCCCACTGACCAAGGCGTACGCCGACCCTCGTGTGGTTTCTGCACCTCCCTGACCTCCAGTCCACCAGTAGACAGGCCCAGCTCTCCTGTCCCGTCCCTGGCCGCCTGATTCCCACCAAACCAGGTGCAGGAGGACAGAGCACTGTGCTGAGACTAGAAACTGACTGTGTTTAAAAGTGTGAACTCGAGCCTCCGTCCAACAGAAGGCATCTGGGCCCCTGCTTATGGGGTAGCTGACACCTGGCCCCCGTGCCAGGCCACTCAGGCGACAGTGGGCAGCTGCGTGCGTCCCAGGGAAAAGCTGACCCAGGCAGAGGTCAGGCCCCGCCAGGGGCCCCATGAGCTGCCGGCCCTCAGCCCTGAGCATCTTGGCTGAAGCTGGCAGGCTCTGCCCGAATCCCAAGTGTCTAGGTGGGGACCCTGGGATCCTGAGCCAGGCAGAGGGTCTAATTCAGTTCACGTGCCCCATGGGTCTGAGCCCACAGTGGCCTTGGGCCTCAGTAAACACTTGTTTCTAGATGTTTATTTTGGGGTTTGATGGAAAAACAAACCAGATAATCCCTGTGCTTGTAGGGGCCGAGTTCCCAGTGTTTTTGGTGGGCAGATGGCCTCATCCTCACAGCCGTCTAGCGAGCGTGCCTTCCTGCAGCTCCTCTGGCCCCTGTACCTTTGAACATGCTGCTCCCTCTGCCTGGCTGCCTCCCCACCCTGCTCCTTTGACCTGGCCTGGGTGCCACCTGCTTGGCCTTCAGATCTCCACTGGGGTGTCTCTTGCTCCCCACCAGGGCTTTCTCCGGTCCCCACCAAGTCTGGATCAGGCCCCTCCCCTGGGCTCTCAGGGAGCCAGCGCACACACTGCTCAGAGTCTAAGTGGGTAGCCCCCCGTCCCTGGGTGACAAGGATGGTCTCCACTGTTGGATCCCGGGTTTGTTGTGTGATTTTTTTTTTTCCCTGTAAGTCATCGTTTATTTTTCATCCATCTGTGTTCTTTGGCCTGTGTGGGCCTCCCATCGCAGTGGCCTCTCTCGCTGCGGAGCACTGGCTTTGGGCGCATGCGCTCCAGAGCGCTGGCTCGCGATTGGACACACTGGCCCAGCCGCTCCTCGGCACGTGGGATGCTCCTGGGCCAGGGATCGAACCGGTGCCCCTTGGACTGCAAAGCAGACTCTCCAACCACTGGACCACCAGGGAAGGCCCCCCTGTTGTGGGATTTTAAGAAGGAGTGACAATTGCCACAATAATGATCACTGTGTGTGTTCTAAGTCGCTTCCACCGTGTCCCACTCTTTACAACCCCATGAACTGTAGCCCACCAGGCTCCTCTGTCTGTGGGATTCTCCGTGCAAGACCACTGGAGTGGGTTGCTATGCCTCCTCCAGGGGATCTTCTCAACCCAGGAATTGAACCTGCATCTCTTATGTCTCCTGCATTGGCAGGCGGGCTCTTTGCCTCTAGTGCCACCTGGGAAGCCCTCCATAAATGTCCGCTCTGTGCCAGGCGCTCTCCTTGGCCTGTGACACGTGTTTACTGATCCACTTCTCACGCCAGCCCTGGGAGGCACGTTCTCTTCTTATCTCTTTTCTGGCACCTCCGGACCCAGGCACCGGAGTCTCTCTCACTTGCCAACAGTCGTGCGGCTCAGCAGGCCTGAGGCTGGGCTCCAAACCCACCACTGCTCTTCTCTTAGCCACGTGCCAGGCTGCCTGATAATCCCTGTGTTTAGGCCCCAGATGCCTCCCCACTGCGAGCGTGTCCTGCCTTGGCCCCTGTACCTTTGAACATGCTGCTCCCTCTGCCTGGCTGCCTCCCCACCCTGCTCCTTTGACCTGGCCTGGGTGCCACCTGCTTGGCCTTCAGATCTCCACTGGGGTGTCTCTTGCTCCCCACCAGGGCTTTCTCCGGTCCCCACCAAGTCTGGATCAGGCCCCTCCCCTGGGCTCTCAGGGAGCCAGCGCACACACTGCTCAGAGTCTAAGTGGGTAGCCCCCCGTCCCTGGGTGACAAGGATGGTCTCCACTGTTGGATCCCGGGTTTGTTGTGTGATTTTTTTTTTTCCCTGTAAGTCATCGTTTATTTTTCATCCATCTGTGTTCTTTGGCCTGTGTGGGCCTCCCATCGCAGTGGCCTCTCTCGCTGCGGAGCACTGGCTTTGGGCGCATGCGCTCCAGAGCGCTGGCTCGCGATTGGACACACTGGCCCAGCCGCTCCTCGGCACGTGGGATGCTCCTGGGCCAGGGATCGAACCGGTGCCCCTTGGACTGCAAAGCAGACTCTCCAACCACTGGACCACCAGGGAAGGCCCCCCTGTTGTGGGATTTTAAGAAGGAGTGACAATTGCCACAATAATGATCACTGTGTGTGTTCTAAGTCGCTTCCACCGTGTCCCACTCTTTACAACCCCATGAACTGTAGCCCACCAGGCTCCTCTGTCTGTGGGATTCTCCGTGCAAGACCACTGGAGTGGGTTGCTATGCCTCCTCCAGGGGATCTTCTCAACCCAGGAATTGAACCTGCATCTCTTATGTCTCCTGCATTGGCAGGCGGGCTCTTTGCCTCTAGTGCCACCTGGGAAGCCCTCCATAAATGTCCGCTCTGTGCCAGGCGCTCTCCTTGGCCTGTGACACGTGTTTACTGATCCACTTCTCACGTCAGCCCTGGGAGGCACGTTCTCTTCTTATCTCTTTTCTGGCACCTCAGGACCCAGGCACCGGAGTCTCTCTCACTTGCCAGCAGTTGTGCGGCTCAGGAGGCCTGAGGCTGGGCTCCAAACCCACCACTGCTCTTCTCTTAGCCACGTGCCAGGCTGCCTGTCCTGGGTGCCACCTGGAGATACCTGATCACTATCTCTTCACTCAATAGAATAGGCCTGTCCACCCACTGAGGTTCAGGGTCAAGGGGCTCAGCTGACGTCATGTGACTGACAGTGAGCCGCCGGGTGACTCCAGCCCACCCCAGCCCACACGCTCCTCGAGGGCGGGAACTCAGACCACCTTCTGTGTGTCACCAGCTTCTGGCTTGGTGCCTGGAGCAGAAAGGGCTCGTCACTCGGAGTGATGGCCTGTCACTTAGTCCTTCTCCCCCACCTCCAGCCCTGGGACCTGGGCCTCCCCACCGGGAGCCCCTGCAAAGAGGCGTTTACATCAGTGGCCTTTGGATGAACAGTGGTGACCTTGGCAGACGGGGCCACGGCGTGCGGCTGTGAGGTCGAAGGATGACCCATGCTCCTGCTTCCGGCCTCGTGCGGGGCTCTTCTGGCAGGACTTGAGCTCATCTTTGTCTGAGACCTTGGCTGTCTGAGAATGCCCGCGGGGATCCGGGGTGGAAGTTGTTGGCAGCCCCCAGCAGGAAAGGAGCTTTCTGTCTCAGACGGTGAGGTTTTGTTTTCCAAGTAGCCTGGAGTGAAAGCCATTTGGGAGCTCCCCCGGGGCCAGGAGGCCCCTCCTACCGGCGGTGAGCAAACACAGGCGCTGCAGGTAGGTGCGCGGTGGTGTGGTCTTTTGTCGGGCACACCTGGCTCAAACATCTCACGGGCGGGAGTGACTCCGTCAGCCCCTGCTCTCTGCATAGCAGCACGGAGCCGTTTCAGACGTTCTCATTTGGGCTCTGACAGCTGTGTCAGCTTCTGGCCTCGCTCAGAGGGGAAAGGCCTGTCGAAAATGAGGTTTCAACCTGCAGCCTTCCTGCCAGCCCCAGCCCCGCTGCCCCGGCCACAGCCACGCAGCCCTCTCTGCTGGCCTTAGAGCCAGGGTCCAGGGTCCAGCCCATCCCCTGTTTTTGGCTAGGCCTTACACAAAGAATAACCTGTGTGTCATACACCCTTTTCTCTAGAGAAGTCCAGAGCCCTCTTTAAATAGGAATTGAAAAGTTAGGCTCATCCGGTCCAGTCATTAGACGAAATGCCCTGCGGGGGGCACTGACCACAGATTGGATTTCCTCAGCATTCGTGCCCAGGTCAGCAGCATGCCAGAAAAAGGGCCGATCAAAGGTTGTTCTCGCTAAGCCTAGAATTGAGAAATCTGTTATTAAGCTGTTCAATAAAAATTGATTTTGATAATTCTTCTTTGTGCTAATAAGTCACGTCACCTGCTGAAAACGCAAGCTTCTCTCACCTTGGGCTTACGATATAATAAGGCCTGGAGGGATCACCCTCCTCTTTGTAAGGTGGCAGTACAGTGGCTGTTAAATCAAAAAGGGAGCTGTAATTTATTTTAAGATTCGGGGATTTTGTATGTGCAAGTAGGCAGCAATTATGAAACAAATACTATAATTATAACTACTCTGGAAAAGTGAATGAGGCAGTAGCTAGCCGAGATGTGTTTTTCTGGTTAGAAAATACATTATTTCAGTTTTGAGCAACATCTGCTGGGCGTCCTGTCCCTGGGTTTTTGGAGCGGAATCCAGGAATGATGAAGAGTCTGGAAAGCTCCATATCCACTGGACTCACTGAGGGAAGAAGAGGTGAGCAAGAGGGTCTCCCAGGAGTCGGGCAGGGGAGAAGCTGAAAGACTGAGCCAGCGCCGGCAGGAAGCAGGGTTTCCGCCCTGCCCCAGGCGCTAGGTGGCGTGGTGTGGTCTTGTCGGGCACCTGGCTCAAACATCTCACGGGCGGAGTGACTCCCAGCCCCTGCTCTCTGCATAGCAGCACGGAGCCGTTTCAGACGTTCTCATTTGGGCTCTGACAGCTGTGTCAGCTTCTGGCCTCGCTCAGAGGGGAAAGGCCTGTCGAAAATGAGGTTTCAACCTGCAGCCTTCCTGCCAGCCCCAGCCCCGCTGCCCCGGCCACAGCCACGCAGCCTCTCTGCTGGCCTTAGAGCCAGGGTCCAGGGTCCAGCCCATCCCCTGTTTTTGGCTAGGCCTTACACAAAGAATAACCTGTGTGTCATACACCCTTTTCTCTAGAGAAGTCCAGAGCCCTCTTTAAATAGGAATTGAAAAGTTAGGCTCATCCGGTCCAGTCATTAGACGAAATGCCCTGCGGGGGGCACTGACCACAGATTGGATTTCCTCAGCATTCGTGCCCAGGTCAGCAGCATGCCAGAAAAAGGGCCGATCAAAGGTTGTTCTCGCTAAGCCTAGAATTGAGAAATCTGTTATTAAGCTGTTCAATAAAAATTGATTTTGATAATTCTTCTTTGTGCTAATAAGTCACGTCACCTGCTGAAAACGCAAGCTTCTCTCACCTTGGGCTTACGATATAATAAGGCCTGGAGGGATCACCCTCCTCTTTGTAAGGTGGCAGTACAGTGGCTGTTAAATCAAAAAGGGAGCTGTAATTTATTTTAAGATTCGGGGATTTTGTATGTGCAAGTAGGCAGCAATTATGAAACAAATACTATAATTATAACTACTCTGGAAAAGTGAATGAGGCAGTAGCTAGCCGAGATGTGTTTTTCTGGTTAGAAAATACATTATTTCAGTTTTGAGCAACATCTGCTGGGCGTCCTGTCCCTGGGTTTTTGGAGCGGAATCCAGGAATGATGAAGAGTCTGGAAAGCTCCATATCCACTGGACTCACTGAGGGAAGAAGAGGTGAGCAAGAGGGTCTCCCAGGAGTCGGGCAGGGGAGAAGCTGAAAGACTGAGCCAGCGCCGGCAGGAAGCAGTCCGGGCTCTGCCCTCGCCTGCCCTCTCCTCCACCTGTACCCACGGGAGGGCCAGGTGTGGAGCCTGTCCCGTCCCTGCAGAACTGGCTGAGTTTCATCCTCAAACGTCAGAGCCGCCCTGCGCTCGGAGCCGCCACTGGGCTGGGCTGATCAGACCTCCTGCTGCTGCCGCAAGCCCCGGAGAGCATGGCCTTTCAGTTCTGTTTCCGCTTTTGGAACGTACTCAAAACCCACAATTAGATCCCGTAAACTGAGTTATCTTTATCCAGTGATGTGTTTTTCTAAGAGACAGTTTTAACTCCTGGGTACAGCTTTTTTGAGGGCATCCCTGCAACATCTCGTGACTGGCTCGAGGTCTGGGCTCCGGATGGGTGGTCTGACACTCAGGGTTTGCCCACAGCGGGATGGTGAGGAATTCAGAAACGCTGAACACAGACTGGCATCTGCCCGCCTGGGGTGACACAGAGACAAAAGATAGGACCTGGGGTTAGAATTCCTGGGTCTCTTTTCTCATTATAGAACCAGATTCAGGATCATGGGGCCTTTTAAACAGATACATTGATTGGAGCCAAGGTTTAACTATTGGAGAAATATCAGACTCTTGACCAAAGTGTGGTGCTAAAAAGACTTCGTCACCTTGGTTAAGCACTAAACCAGCAAAAGCACACTTCCTTATACAAATGTGAGCTCCATGAGGTCAGGGACATGCCGGTTCTGTCTGTCTGTTCACTGCTGCTTCTGCAGCCCATGGAACGATGTTTAGATGCTTACTAAATAAGAATGACCGTCCTTAAGAATAATGGGGCTCACTTGACATCTTCCCTGTCAGAATGAGACAGGCAGCATAAATGCCCATGTGTAGTTAGGGGCCAAGGTCTCCTGGAGAAAGGAGCAAAGGATCTGTGGTCATCAAGTGGACCAACCAAGTCTTGTTGCCTGAAAACTTGCAGAAGCAGCAACTCTGCTGGGCGTCCTGTCCCTGGGTTTTGGAGCGGAATCCAGGAATGATGAAGAGTCTGGAAAGCTCCATATCCACTGGACTCACTGAGGGAAGAAGAGGTGAGCAAGAGGGTCTCCCAGGAGTCGGGCAGGGGAGAAGCTGAAAGACTGAGCCAG
The DNA here is from genome assembly GCA_022376925.1 of Tragulus kanchil. Lineage (NCBI taxonomy): Eukaryota > Metazoa > Chordata > Mammalia > Artiodactyla > Tragulidae > Tragulus > Tragulus kanchil. Next base: position 43,983,422 of record JAIOJX010000029.1, on the reverse strand, counting down.
CGCCGGCAGGAAGCAGTCCGGGCTCTGCCCTCGCCTGCCCTCTCCTCCACCTGTACCCACGGGAGGGCCAGGTGTGGAGCCTGTCCCGTCCCTGCAGAACTGGCTGAGTTTCATCCTCAAACGTCAGAGCCGCCCTGCGCTCGGAGCCGCCACTGGGCTGGGCTGATCAGACCTCCTGCTGCTGCCGCAAGCCCCGGAGAGCATGGCCTTTCAGTTCTGTTTCCGCTTTTGGAACGTACTCAAAACCCACAATTAGATCCCGTAAACTGAGTTATCTTTATCCAGTGATGTGTTTTTCTAAGAGACAGTTTTAACTCCTGGGTACAGCTTTTTTGAGGGCATCCCTGCAACATCTCGTGACTGGCTCGAGGTCTGGGCTCCGGATGGGTGGTCTGACACTCAGGGTTTGCCCACAGCGGGATGGTGAGGAATTCAGAAACGCTGAACACAGACTGGCATCTGCCCGCCTGGGGTGACACAGAGACAAAAGATAGGACCTGGGGTTAGAATTCCTGGGTCTCTTTTCTCATTATAGAACCAGATTCAGGATCATGGGGCCTTTTAAACAGATACATTGATTGGAGCCAAGGTTTAACTATTGGAGAAATATCAGACTCTTGACCAAAGTGTGGTGCTAAAAGATTTCCCACCTTGGTTAAGCACTAAACCAGCAAAAGCACACTTCCTTATACAAATGTGAGCTCCATGAGGTCAGGGACATGCCGGTTCTGTCTGTCTGTTCACTGCTGCTTCTGCAGCCCATGGAACGATGTTTAGATGCTTACTAAATAAGAATGACCGTCCTTAAGAATAATGGGGCTCACTTGACATCTTCCCTGTCAGAATGAGACAGGCAGCATAAATGCCCATGTGTAGTTAGGGGCCAAGGTCTCCTGGAGAAAGGAGCAAAGGATCTGTGGTCATCAAGTGGACCAACCAAGTCTTGTTGCCTGAAAACTTGCAGAAGCAGCAACCGTTGACTGTGATGTAGGGAGAACCAGGCTGCAGACTTCCAGCCTGTTAGGGCGGCATTAGTATCAGTTGGCTATCGTACATCCGCCAGAGTTTGTAGCGTCGTCATGTAGGTCTAAATGTGTCTGTATTTATTTTTGTACGTAGGCTGCAAAGATCAGTGCATGTATGCCCAGTTGTGTCCAATTCTCGGTGAGCCCATGGACTGCAGCATGCCTGTCTCCTCTGTCTGTGGAATTCTCCAGGCCAAAATACCGGAGAGGGTTGCCATTTCCTCCATCACTAGATCTCCCCGACCCAGGGAACGAAACCAAGTCTCCTGTGTCCCCTGCACGGGCAGGCGGATTCCTTACCGCTGAGCTACCTGGGAAAAGACCAATATAGGCTGAGGATTTAAAGCATTTGTTTTACGAGTATCATAGAAGGTTGTGTTTCAGTGTTTGCTCATCGGAGCTCAGGTCAAATACGTAACTGAGTACATATAACATTTTCAGGGGTGCACATGGGGTCCACCTACGGTTGGCCGCTCCGCAGAGTCAGGCGTCGGGCACCCCGCCGTGGATTACACCCCTGGATCCAGACGCTGCCGTGCACCTGCACTGGCACTCTTCCTGTCCCGTGGAACTTGTGTGCTGAGGCTGCAAATGAGTGTGTGTGTATTTTTGTTTTTAACTCGACTTCTAGAGACGAATGTCTGAGCATTCAATAAATGCCTTGGTATTGATCCGGGGAGACCAGGCCCTCTGTGGGTGTGGTTGACCCTAGGTGTGGCCATGGAGTCTCTGAGAGGCGTGGAGCCAGGCTGCCCGGAAGCTGGTTGGGCGTTGCTGACCCTGGGTTCTCAGGGTCTCACTTATGTACCCACCGAGCAGAGTTAAGCCTCCCAGCCTTCTGCCACCTCGAGGTCCTTGCTCTAGACTGGCATGGTGTGTCTCACACGGCTTCCTCCAGACCCTCAGCTTTCTTCTTTCCAGGGCAGGCGTGCCGCAAAGGTGCGATTTCTAACCCCCCCGGCTCTGGTTGGGCCCATTGGTAAGAGTAAACACCCACGCATCCTGTCCGTCAAGGGGGCCCCTCTTCCTCTCCCTCATTGCCGAGGGCTTCACCAGCTTTCATGGGGCTGTTGTGGGCTGCTGAATGCGAACGAGGCGCCCGCCAGCTGAAAGGCCTCATGGTGACAGAAGCTGCCTGCAGGAGGCACAGCTCGGTGGCGTGTAGGCAGATGGGGCTCGGGCCCAGATGGATCAGCGCCAACCTGGGGAACGCAGCGGCGTTGACGGATGGCCAGGGTGCTCGGGGGCGCCCCTGACACTATTTGCACAAACGGGGAATGCAAACGAATGGGGTTTTCACGAGCTTATATAAGTCAGTTGGCAGCGCTTAGCGCCCCAGCTGTGTGGCGTGACAGGACAGGGCCTTGCGTTCCTGTCAGAAACAGGTGACTTTAGGAGCCAGTGTGCCTGTGTCAGGACTTGACATGGTTTGCTCTGCCCTTCTGTTGTCCCAACCCCCTCTTTCTCTTTGCCTTTCTCTTTGTCAAAACTTTCTTTGCCAAGGGATTCTTGTAACTGGGACAGTAAGGCTACTGTTGCTTCCAGCAGCTGCCCGAGAGGTTTGCTTTGCTCCGGGACACTGACTTCCTTGAAAGACGTGTCAGGGAGGGGCCAGCAGGTGTGTGTGACTGCGGGCCCCAAGAGGCGTTGGGGGTGGGCGGGTGGGGGCAGGGTGGGCTGGAGACTCACCTCCATGCCTTCCTGGGATCATCTCCAGCGGTCTGGCTTGGCTCCGTGAGTTAGGCATGGAACCCACAGGGAATAGTCTCGTGTGGACACCTCACACCTGGCATATAGGAGACGTCTCATCCGCTCCATCCACCAGCCGGCAGGGCAGATATTCTCATCGTGCACATAGATGACAGAATCAGAGAGGGCGTGTGGCCCTCGCCAGGGGCCCCGGCGGGCCAGAACAGGGCTGGCCTGGAACCCAGGGCCAGGGCACTTCAGGGCCGTGCCCCACTGCCGCCTTCCTGGCCTGGAATGTGGCCCTCTGCCCTCTGGGCCTCCTGAGCTGCAGAGTCTGTATTTTGAGAGCACGTCTCCATGTTGGCATGCCCCGCTGTCAGAACGAAGGCTTCGTCCTCTCCTTTGGTGCCCTCGCTCATCCCTGCAGTAGTTCAGACCTGGCTGCATTTCATGGCTGAGCCTCTCTGTCACCGAGCTTACAGCAGTCATTGGTTTTATACGGGGTGAGCATCTCGTCCGGGCTTCCCAGGTGGCGCCAAAGAACCCGCCTGCCAATGCAGGAGACATGAGATGCGCTTTGGTCCCTGAGTTGGGGAGATCCCCTGCAGGAGAGCATGGCAACCCCCCTCCCAAGGGGGATTGGCTTGACACTATTTGCACAAACGGGGAATGCAAACGAATGGGGTTTTCACGAGCTTATATAAGTCAGTTGGCAGCTTAGCGCCCAGCTGTGTGGCGTGACAGGACAGGGCCTTGCGTTCCTGTCAGAAACAGGTGACTTTAGGAGCCAGTGTGCCTGTGTCAGGACTTGACATGGTTTGCTCTGCCCTTCTGTTGTCCCAACCCCCTCTTTCTCTTTGCCTTTCTCTTTGTCAAAACTTTCTTTGCCAAGGGATTCTTGTAACTGGGACAGTAAGGCTACTGTTGCTTCCAGCAGCTGCCCGAGAGGTTTGCTTTGCTCCGGGACACTGACTTCCTTGAAAGACGTGTCAGGGAGGGGCCAGCAGGTGTGTGTGACTGCGGGCCCCAAGAGGCGTTGGGGGTGGGCGGGTGGGGCAGGGTGGGCTGGAGACTCACCTCCATGCCTTCCTGGGATCATCTCCAGCGGTCTGGCTTGGCTCCGTGAGTTAGGCATGGAACCCACAGGGAATAGTCTCGTGTGGACACCTCACACCTGGCATATAGGAGACGTCTCATCCGCTCCATCCACCAGCCGGCAGGGCAGATATTCTCATCGTGCACATAGATGACAGAATCAGAGAGGGCGTGTGGCCCTCGCCAGGGGCCCCGGCGGGCCAGAACAGGGCTGGCCTGGAACCCAGGGCCAGGGCACTTCAGGGCCGTGCCCCACTGCCGCCTTCCTGGCCTGGAATGTGGCCCTCTGCCCTCTGGGCCTCCTGAGCTGCAGAGTCTGTATTTTGAGAGCACGTCTCCATGTTGGCATGCCCCGCTGTCAGAACGAAGGCTTCGTCCTCTCCTTTGGTGCCCTCGCTCATCCCTGCAGTAGTTCAGACCTGGCTGCATTTCATGGCTGAGCCTCTCTGTCACCGAGCTTACAGCAGTCATTGGTTTTATACGGGGTGAGCATCTCGTCCGGGCTTCCCAGGTGGCGCCAAAGAACCCGCCTGCCAATGCAGGAGACATGAGATGCGCTTTGGTCCCTGAGTTGGGGAGATCCCCTGCAGGAGAGCATGGCAACCCCCTCCAGTATGCTTGCCTGGAGAATCCCATGGACAGAGGAGCCTGGCGGGCTACAGTCTGTGGGATCTCAAAGAGTCAGACACGACTGAAGTGATTTAGCACGCACGCCCACAAGCATCTCATCGGGGCCTTGGTCCTAAATTTATCATTTATGTGTAAGAAAAAAATCCTTTTTTTTCCTGACTAAAAAGCAGTATGTGATTACTGTGGGAAGTCAGAAAATACACAGGGAGATACATTTTAGTAAACACACCACCTTGGCGTGTAAGAGGAGATGAAATCATGTCTACTTCATGATGTTTTTGTAACTTGGATTTTCCTCATATTTAACTGTGAACGTTTGTGACTGTCAGGGAATATTTCTGAACAACGCCTTCTCCAGGGTTGCAGGACGTCCTCTCATTGGTTGGAACCGTTATTTTGTGGATGGATATACACATAGGCTGCTTCTGCCTTCGTGTTCTCAACATGAGTGAACATCCTATGTCTAAGGATGGCCAAGGCTCTGCTCACGTTTATTACTCAACAAATATTTGTTGAGTGCACAGCACATTTTGTTGTTGAGATAAATTCTCAGAAGTGAGTTTTCTGGGTTAAATCATATGAGTGCTTTTATTTTTATGTGTTTTTTTACTGAGTGCTTTTAAAGCTGCTGAAGACAGGTGGATCCCCAGTCTATCACATGCCTGGTAAGGTGTTTAAAGAGTGAAGGAATGGATTGAAAACTTGAAGACCTTCAACCGCTGTCTCCAAAAATAACCACTGTTCACAGTTTCTAGGTATCCTCGTGTGTGTACACCTTTTTTTTAATATAAATTGATTAATTACGTTTACAGTATAGGGACTGTTCTATTTAACCAAGCGTCCTGGACAACCTCACAGCGTGACATCAGCATGCAGTGGCTGCATTTCATGGCTGAGCCTCTCTGTCACCGAGCTTACAGCAGTCATTGGTTTTATACGGGTGAGCATCTCGTCCGGGCTTCCCAGGTGGCGCCAAGAACCCGCCTGCCAATGCAGGAGACATGAGATGCGCTTTGGTCCCTGAGTTGGGGAGATCCCCTGCAGGAGAGCATGGCAACCCCCTCCAGTATGCTTGCCTGGAGAATCCCATGGACAGAGGAGCCTGGCGGGCTACAGTCTGTGGGATCTCAAAGAGTCAGACACGACTGAAGTGATTTAGCACGCACGCCCACAAGCATCTCATCGGGGCCTTGGTCCTAAATTTATCATTTATGTGTAAGAAAAAAATCCTTTTTTTTCCTGACTAAAAAGCAGTATGTGATTACTGTGGGAAGTCAGAAAATACACAGGGAGATACATTTTTAGTAAACACACCACCTTGGTGTGTAAGAGAAGATGAAATCATGTCAACTTCATGATGTTTTTGTAACTTGGATTTTCCTCATATTTAACTGTGAACGTTTGTGACTGTCAGGGAATATTTCTGAACAACGCCTTCTCCAGGGTTGCAGGACGTCCTCTCATTGGTTGGAACCGTTATTTTGTGGATGGATATACACATAGGCTGCTTCTGCCTTCGTGTTCTCAACATGAGTGAACATCCTATGTCTAAGGATGGCCAAGGCTCTGCTCACGTTTATTACTCAACAAATATTTGTTGAGTGCACAGCACATTTTGTTGTTGAGATAAATTCTCAGAAGTGAGTTTTCTGGGTTAAATCATATGAGTGCTTTTATTTTTATGTGTTTTTTTACTGAGTGCTTTTAAAGCTGCTGAAGACAGGTGGATCCCCAGTCTATCACATGCCTGGTAAGGTGTTTAAAGAGTGAAGGAATGGATTGAAAACTTGAAGACCTTCAACCGCTGTCTCCAAAAATAACCACTGTTCACAGTTTCTAGGTATCCTCGTGTGTGTGTACACCTTTTTTTTTTTTTTAATATAAATTGATTAATTACGTTTACAGTATAGGGACTGTTCTATTTAACCAAGCGTCCTGGACAACCTCACAGCGTGACATCAGCATGCAGGCTTCATGGTAGCTGTATTAGTCTCTTGTCAATGGACTTTTTAAAATTATGAAGCATGTCTCAGTGAGCACCTCTATGTCTTGGTTTAGTTGTGCAAGTATAACTGTAGGAGAAATGCTAGAAGTAGAATTGCTGCGTTGAAGCACTGTGTCCATTTGTATTTTTTACATCCATTGCTAAATCAATGAGTGTGTTTGACATTGCCAGTTGTATTGGCTAATCATTTTCCAGAATGAGTCTATGTGTTTACACTCTTACCGAGTTTGAGAATGTCTGTTTCCCAACATCTTTCACTAATGGTGAATTATACCTTTTAAATACCTCTTCTTATTAGCTGAAAAAGAAGGGATTTAATATTTGTACCTTGGTTTGCATTCTTCTTAATGTAAAGCCGTCCTAATAGCTGAGGTAGTGCTTCAGAGAAAATCTCTCTTTGTTTTTTTAAATTTTGACCTCTTTTATTGGTTTTTTACTTATTTGTTTTCATCCATCTTTATTCTTTGGCCTGTGTGGGCTTCCCATCACAGTGGCCTCTCTCATTGCAGAGCATTGGCTCTGGGCGCATGCGCTCCAGAGCGCTGGCTTGTAATTGGACATACCCGTCCAGCCGCTCCGTGGCATGTGGGATCTACCCGGGCCAGGGATCAAACCAGTGCACCGTGCACTGCAAAGTGGACTCTTTACTCACTGGACCACCAGGGAAGCTCCTCTTTTTGTTTTTTTTAAAGGCTAAATTCTTTTACTAATTGGGCAGCTTTGGGCAAATTCCATTACATGTCAGTTTCTTCATCTGCTAAATGGGGATGGTAACATCTACCTCTCAGGGTTGCAGAGCAAACCTCTTGCCTTCATGACAGGGAAGGTGGCCTTGTGCGGTCTGAGGAAGGGTCCCCACTTCTACGTGTGAGCCTGTGGTTTGCCTCTGCCTTTACATTCATTCAGGCAAGAGCCCTGGGCCTTTCTGGTGAGCCTCTGGTGTCGCGTTCTTATCCGATGTTGTCATTCTTTCAAGTTGTCAGCTTCTCCAGTCACCCCGTGCCCTCCCTCGCCGCGGCCTTCCCCTGGGGCCTAAGCCCCCCAGGATCACTTTAACTCTACCTGGTTTCAAAGGGGGTTGGGGACATGAGCTACCTTGTATGTGTGTGGGGGGGTAGGTAACTCCTGGGACCCCCTTCCAAAAACCGGATCAGGATTTGCCGAGTGCCTACCAGGCACCAGGCCCTGTGCCGGCTGCTGTGCACGGCTCATTCTAGTGACTCCTCCTGGCGGGCCTGCCATGAGGGGGTTCTTACCTCCACTCAGAGGTTTAGCCTGGTCGAGCACTCTTTTGGAGTCACACAGATAGTTGGCCGTGGAGCCCAGAACCGATCTGCTCCCAGGCCTGGGAGCCTTCAGTCACTGCATGCTGCTGAGGACAGGTGGATCCCAAGCCTATCAGGCCTATTAGGAATCTGGAAACCACCCCCACAACCCCAGGGAGCTCTGCCAGTCAAGACTAGAGGGTGCTTGGGTGTCATGTAGATGGAAAGGGACAGGTCCCAGGCAAGGGGCAGAACTTCCCCACTCAGCTGCCACAGTCACCATCCCCCCAGCCTCATTAGGTCCAGGCCAGCCAGGTCCCTCTCCAGGTCCCAGTCAAGTGTCCCAAAGCCGGCCTTTGGCATGGAGTCACATGGTACCGGGAAAACAGGGTCCTACTCCCGACGGGACAGACCCTGCAGGGTTGGCCTCCACTCACGGGTTCCCAGCTTTCTGGAGTGGTCCCTCCCAAGCCTGTGTTGACCGGGCCATATGCCCTTCTGTATTCTCTGGGTGACACTTTATTTCTAAAAATAAAACAGATTTGAATGAATTATGTTAGTGTTTATACTTTCCTATTTCTAAGTCTTTTCTTGCCTGGCTAATACTAACTATAAAAGTTCAAACAATAGAGTACATCTGCTAAATGGGGATGGTAACATCTACCTCTCAGGGTTGCAGAGCAAACCTCTTGCCTTCATGACAGGGAAGGTGGCCTTGTGCGGTCTGAGGAAGGGTCCCACTTCTACGTGTGAGCCTGTGGTTTGCCTCTGCCTTTACATTCATTCAGGCAAGAGCCCTGGGCCTTTCTGGTGAGCCTCTGGTGTCGCGTTCTTATCCGATGTTGTCATTCTTTCAAGTTGTCAGCTTCTCCAGTCACCCCTGCCCTCCCTCGCTGCCTTCCCCTGGGGCCTAAGCCCCCCAGGATCACTTTAACTCTACCTGGTTTCAAAGGGGGTTGGGGACATGAGCTACCTTGTATGTGTGTGGGGGGGTAGGTAACTCCTGGGACCCCCTTCCAAAAACCGGATCAGGATTTGCCGAGTGCCTACCAGGCACCAGGCCCTGTGCCGGCTGCTGTGCACGGCTCATTCTAGTGACTCCTCCTGGCGGGCCTGCCATGAGGGGGTTCTTACCTCCACTCAGAGGTTTAGCCTGGTCGAGCACTCTTTTGGAGTCACACAGATAGTTGGCCGTGGAGCCCAGAACCGATCTGCTCCCAGGCCTGGGAGCCTTCAGTCACTGCATGCTGCTGAGGACAGGTGGATCCCAAGCCTATCAGGCCTATTAGGAATCTGGAAACCACCCCCACAACCCCAGGGAGCTCTGCCAGTCAAGACTAGAGGGTGCTTGGGTGTCATGTAGATGGAAAGGGACAGGTCCCAGGCAAGGGGCAGAACTTCCCCACTCAGCTGCCACAGTCACCATCCCCCCAGCCTCATTAGGTCCAGGCCAGCCAGGTCCCTCTCCAGGTCCCAGTCAAGTGTCCCAAAGCCGGCCTTTGGCATGGAGTCACATGGTACCGGGAAAACAGGGTCCTACTCCCGACGGGACAGACCCTGCAGGGTTGGCCTCCACTCACGGGTTCCCAGCTTTCTGGAGTGGTCCCTCCCAAGCCTGTGTTGACCGGGCCATATGCCCTTCTGTATTCTCTGGGTGACACTTTATTTCTAAAAATAAAACAGATTTGAATGAATTATGTTAGTGTTTATACTTTCCTATTTCTAAGTCTTTTCTTGCCTGGCTAATACTAACTATAAAAAGTTCAAACAATAGAGTACATAACATATTGTAGATGTTCAATAAATACTTGAAGAACAAATGAATGTAACATAGAGAGTAAATTGCCTTGGTCTCCCAGAAATAACCATTGTCAGTCGCTAGTTAAAGAAAATTCCGTCCTTTTTTCCAGGCATGCGTGGATAATCTATATTTGTTATTTACTTGAATGGACTGACAAGGTGCATATTGCTCCATGTTCATTTAAACACATCTTGGGCATTGTTCTCCTTCATCCGCATACCAAGCTCCACCTCCTTTCTGGACATCTGCTTTGTGTTTTGCTGTATAGATGGGCTACGATTCATTTAAGTCCTTTACTGATGAACATTTGGGATGTTTCCAGCTTTTCATTGTTTCAAACCATGTTGCAAATGGTATACTATTTTGGAAGGCCTGTTTGAAATAAGCTAAAAAAATTCTGGACCATGTTAACTCTATACTAGAAATGATTGACCACCTGCTTTATCAGAAGCCTTCGCTGATCCAGCCACTCAGAATTCAGGCCCTTTCTTCTGGGTCCCCCTGCCCGCGACTTGCTTCTTTACCCTCTCCTTGTTCCACACCCTGGCCTGCCTAGGTGTCTGCGTGCTCCACGAGGGCAGCATGCTGCTTTCTTTTCCTTTGGTGGTGGTGATGGTGGGTGCTTGGGTGTCATGTAGATGGAAAGGGACAGGTCCCAGGCAGAAACCCCCTCAGCTGCCACAGTCACCATCCCCCAGCCTCATTAGGTCCAGGCCAGCCAGGTCCCTCCAGGTCCCAGTCAAGTGTCCCAAAGCCGGCCTTTGGCATGGAGTCACATGGTACCGGGAAAACAGGGTCCTACTCCCGACGGGACAGACCCTGCAGGGTTGGCCTCCACTCACGGGTTCCCAGCTTTCTGGAGTGGTCCCTCCCAAGCCTGTGTTGACCGGGCCATATGCCCTTCTGTATTCTCTGGGTGACACTTTATTTCTAAAAATAAAACAGATTTGAATGAATTATGTTAGTGTTTATACTTTCCTATTTCTAAGTCTTTTCTTGCCTGGCTAATACTAACTATAAAAAGTTCAAACAATAGAGTACATAACATATTGTAGATGTTCAATAAATACTTGAAGAACAAATGAATGTAACATAGAGAGTAAATTGCCTTGGTCTCCCAGAAATAACCATTGTCAGTCGCTAGTTAAAGAAAATTCCGTCCTTTTTTCCAGGCATGCGTGGATAATCTATATTTGTTATTTACTTGAATGGACTGACAAGGTGCATATTGCTCCATGTTCATTTAAACACATCTTGGGCATTGTTCTCCTTCATCCGCATACCAAGCTCCACCTCCTTTCTGGACATCTGCTTTGTGTTTTGCTGTATAGATGGGCTACGATTCATTTAAGTCCTTTACTGATGAACATTTGGGATGTTTCCAGCTTTTCATTGTTTCAAACCATGTTGCAAATGGTATACTATTTTGGAAGGCCTGTTTGAAATAAGCTAAAAAAATTCTGGACCATGTTAACTCTATACTAGAAATGATTGACCACCTGCTTTATCAGAAGCCTTCGCTGATCCAGCCACTCAGAATTCAGGCCCTTTCTTCTGGGTCCCCCTGCCCGCGACTTGCTTCTTTACCCTCTCCTTGTTCCACACCCTGGCCTGCCTAGGTGTCTGCGTGCTCCACGAGGGCAGCATGCTGCTTTCTCTTTCTTTTCCTTTTTTGGTGGTGGTGATGGTGGGCATTTGCTTTTGCTTTTTTAAAAAAATATAATTTAATTTAATTTTAATTAAAAAATTTTAAATTAGTATATAGATGAGTTACCGTGTTGTGTTAGTTTCAGGTGTATAGCAAAGTGCATCAGTTATACATGCATCCACTCTTTTTTAGATTCTTTTCCCATATAGGCCGTTACAGAGTGTTGAATAAAGTTCTCTGCGCTGTTCAGGAGGTCGCTGTGAGTCATCTGCCCTGTCTATAGTAGTGTGCATGGATCACTCTCAATCTTCCAATGGATCTCTCTCCCGCTTACCTCCTGGCAACCATACATGAACACTCTACATCTGCAGCTGTGTTTCTCTTCTGTAGATAAGTTCATCTGTATCCCTTTTATTTAGATTAATTTTATTGGTTTATTGGCTGTGCTGGGTCTTCATTGCTGTATGTGCGCTTTGCTCTAGTGGTGGCGAGCAGGGGCTACTTGTCGTTGTGATGCACGGACTTCTCATTGTGGTGGCTTTGACTGTGGAGAGCAGGCTCTAGGCAGGCAGGCCTCAGTAGTTGTGACTCACAGACTCTAGAGTGCTGGCTCTGCAGTTGTGGCGCATGGGCTTAGGTGCTCCGTAGCATGTGGGCCCTTCCTGGACCAGCGATTGAACCTGTGTCCCCTGCATTGGCAGGCGGATTCTTGACTACTGGACCACTGGGGAAGCCCTGTATCCCTTTTTCTGATTCCACATATAAGAGGTGTCATGTACTTATCTTCCTCTGTTTTTGATTTTTAAATTGAGTTTTCGCTTGTTACTGAAGTTTGACACTAAAATAAATAATTTGATACTTACAAAACACTCATGAAAAAGAAGCATCCCTCTCCCTAAATACTTATCAATCTTCTTTTGCACCTCCTAGGGACGACCAGTTCAACTCTTTATCTGATGTTTTGGGGATATTGACTTCCATAACTCTATCCAACGTGTTTGTATTGCTACTTAACCATTTTGCAGTTTTTGGTTTATTTATTGACTTCTCACTGTGGACGGAAAGCATGTATACTTCTTGTCTTCTTTTCACACACACACATCCCCTCATAATACCCCTCCACCTCCCCCACGCTCCCAAGACAGTTATATTGCACGTTTAAAGGCTCAGCTTTCAATATTTACACTATCTGGTCTCTGTCGTATAAAACTATGAGTATATTCCTTGGGCTATACAATGTCTTGTGTTTCCCCACAATTAATGATTGTTGTTTTTATTTGTGTAATTTTCTTTTTTTTTTTTTTAAAGATTTATTTATTTATTTATTTTGGGCGGGGGTCGGGTTGGGGAGGGAGGGGAGCGGGCGGGCCACTTCTATTGGTCTTTCATTTCTCTGTTTTCATCCGTCTTTGTTCTTTGGCCCATGTGGGCCTCCCATCGCGGTGGTGTCTGTTGTTGCAGAGCGCTGGCTCTGGGCGCATGCGCTCCAGAGCTCCGGTTCGGTGATTGGACACATGGGTCCAGCCACTCCACGGCACGTGGGATCTTCCCAGGCCAGGGATCGAACTGGCGCCCCTTGCAGTGCAAGGCGGTGTCCTTACCCACTGGACCACCAGGGGAAGCCCTGTGTAATTTTCTATTCATTCATCATAATTTTGTCTCCACACTATACCCTAGTTATGTAAATACCCTTAGTACGTTCACACATATGAGTATTTTATGAGGTACATCTTCCTGAGAAAGTTTCACCTGGAGGCTTCTGACTTGCTCTGTTCTGGAGTGGTTGCCCTCTGCTGTCTTTTCTTTCACCGTAACTCTTTTGGGTTCACTTCTCTTCTCAGTAGGATTTCCTGCCTCATATGCCCCTCTGCTTTAGGCCCTTCATCGTTATTTTTACATTGCAGTTTTTTAAACGCTTGTTACTGAAGTTTGACACTAAAATAAATAATTTGATACTTACAAAACACTCATGAAAAAGAAGCATCCCTCTCCCTAAATACTTATCAATCTTCTTTTGCACCTCCTAGGGACGACCAGTTCAACTCTTTATCTGATGTTTTGGGGATATTGACTTCCATAACTCTATCCAACGTGTTTGTATTGCTACTTAACCATTTTGCAGTTTTTGGTTTATTTATTGACTTCTCACTGTGGACGGAAAGCATGTATACTTCTTGTCTTCTTTTCACACACACACATCCCCTCATAATACCCCTCCACCTCCCCCACGCTCCCAAGACAGTTATATTGCACGTTTAAAGGCTCAGCTTTCAATATTTACACTATCTGGTCTCTGTCGTATAAAACTATGAGTATATTCCTTGGGCTATACAATGTCTTGTGTTTCCCCACAATTAATGATTGTTGTTTTTATTTGTGTAATTTTCTTTTTTTTTTTTTTAAAGATTTATTTATTTATTTATTTTGGGCGGGGGTCGGGTTGGGGAGGGAGGGGAGCGGGCGGGCCACTTCTATTGGTCTTTCATTTCTCTGTTTTCATCCGTCTTTGTTCTTTGGCCCATGTGGGCCTCCCATCGCGGTGGTGTCTGTTGTTGCAGAGCGCTGGCTCTGGGCGCATGCGCTCCAGAGCTCCGGTTCGGTGATTGGACACATGGGTCCAGCCACTCCACGGCACGTGGGATCTTCCCAGGCCAGGGATCGAACTGGCGCCCCTTGCAGTGCAAGGCGGTGTCCTTACCCACTGGACCACCAGGGGAAGCCCTGTGTAATTTTCTATTCATTCATCATAATTTTGTCTCCACACTATACCCTAGTTATGTAAATACCCTTAGTACGTTCACACATATGAGTATTTTATGAGGTACATCTTCCTGAGAAAGTTTCACCTGGAGGCTTCTGACTTGCTCTGTTCTGGAGTGGTTGCCCTCTGCTGTCTTTTCTTTCACCGTAACTCTGGGAATTGGTTTCACTTCTCTTCTCAGTAGGATTTCCTGCCTCTCATATCCCATGCCTTCCTCCTTCTTGGTTCCTTCCCTTGTTTGGCAGAGCAGAGTCTCTGTGGCTTCCTGATGAAGGGTGTGGTGGAGGTCAAGGTTTTTTAGACCTTGTACATGTAACAAGGTCTTTACTTTCCTTTCACACTTAACTTGACAGTTTGGCTGGGTATAGAACTCTAATTTGAAAATAATTTTCCTTAAGCATTTTAAAGGCTTTTTCCATTGCCTTTCACTTCTTCCTGTCGTTTTCTGGCTGCTTCTATTGATCTTTCATTCATTTATCTTTGTTCTTTGGCCTGTGTGGGCCTCCCATCACAGTGGCCTCTCTTGTCGCAGAGCACTGGCTCTGGGCGCTTGCACTCCAGAGCTCCAGCTCGGTAGTTGGACACATCAGTCCAGCTGCTCCGTGTCACGTGGGATCTTCCCAGGCCAGGGATCAAACCGGCGCCCCTTGCACTGCAAGGCGGTGTCCTTACCCACTGGACCACCAGGGAAGCCCTGCCTTTCATTTCTGAAGTTAGCATTGAAAATTCTGATGTCAATTGGTGCTCCATCTTTGTTGTAAAACTTGTTGCTATTCCCTCTCTAGAGGCTTCTAGGAGCTTCTTTTGGTTCCCAATGATCTGAAATTGATATTTGGTGTGGTGTGATTTTTGGTATGATCCTATTTGTTTTCATTTGCTAGACACTCAGCAAACTGTTCAATCTAGAAAATCGTGTCTTTTAGTTTTAGGAAATCTATGAGAATGATTTGGTTTATGACATCTTCCTATCCTTTCTATTTTCTAATTATTAAGAAAAGCTCTTATGTGGTCAGTTGCAGGAACAGGCTCTTCCTCATATCCTTGTCCTTTGCCATTAACTTTGTGGTTCTTCCTTCTCTGATTCTGAGCTGAGACATACGGCCAGCTTTGGGTGGGCTCATGGGATGATGGTGATCGTGATACAGGCAAAGGACCGAAAGCTACGCGTGTGATTAAGCTTGCTTACGTTTGCTTGCTGCCATCCCCACTTAGCCAGTGGTTCCAGGAGAAAGATGAGGGATACTTGGAGCAGAGCCTGCTCCCAGCCAAGATCAGCAGCTACCCGATGAGGGACTACCTCCTTCTTGGTTCCTTCCCTTGTTTGGCAGAGCAGAGTCTCTGTGGCTTCCTGATGAAGGGTGTGGTGGAGGTCAAGGTTTTTTAGACCTTGTACATGTAACAAGGTCTTTACTTTCCTTTCACACTTAACTTGACAGTTTGGCTGGGTATAGAACTCTAATTTGAAAATAATTTTCCTTAAGCATTTTAAAGGCTTTTTCCATTGCCTTTCACTTCTTCCTGTCGTTTTCTGGCTGCTTCTATTGATCTTTCATTCATTTATCTTTGTTCTTTGGCCTGTGTGGGCCTCCCATCACAGTGGCCTCTCTTGTCGCAGAGCACTGGCTCTGGGCGCTTGCACTCCAGAGCTCCAGCTCGGTAGTTGGACACATCAGTCCAGCTGCTCCGTGTCACGTGGGATCTTCCCAGGCCAGGGATCAAACCGGCGCCCCTTGCACTGCAAGGCGGTGTCCTTACCCACTGGACCACCAGGGAAGCCCTGCCTTTCATTTCTGAAGTTAGCATTGAAAATTCTGATGTCAATTGGTGCTCCATCTTTGTTGTAAAACTTGTTGCTATTCCCTCTCTAGAGGCTTCTAGGAGCTTCTTTTGGTTCCCAATGATCTGAAATTGATATTTGGTGTGGTGTGATTTTTGGTATGATCCTATTTGTTTTCATTTGCTAGACACTCAGCAAACTGTTCAATCTAGAAAATCGTGTCTTTTAGTTTTAGGAAATCTATGAGAATGATTTGGTTTATGACATCTTCCTATCCTTTCTATTTTCTAATTATTAAGAAAAGCTCTTATGTGGTCAGTTGCAGGAACAGGCTCTTCCTCATATCCTTGTCCTTTGCCATTAACTTTGTGGTTCTTCCTTCTCTGATTCTGAGCTGAGACATACGGCCAGCTTTGGGTGGGCTCATGGGATGATGGTGATCGTGATACAGGCAAAGGACCGAAAGCTACGCGTGTGATTAAGCTTGCTTACGTTTGCTTGCTGCCATCCCCACTTAGCCAGTGGTTCCAGGAGAAAGATGAGGGATACTTGGAGCAGAGCCTGCTCCCAGCCAAGATCAGCAGCTACTCCAGATATGTGAGCAACAAATTGGTTATTCTTGTGTGCTACTGAGGTGTTGTAATTGTTTATTATTCATCATTGTTGTGGTAATAACTGATGTGGTATGGTGGTTTAGTCTCTCAGTTGTGTACAACTCTTTGTGCTTCTATGGACTGTAGCCCGCCACGCTCCTCTGTCCATGGGATTCTCCAGGCAAGAATATGGGAGTGGGTTGCCATTTCTTTCTCCGAATAACTGATATTTAGACACTGAACCTCTTAGTACAGCCCTTAATTTTCTCTTTACTGTTCTTTCCGGGAGATTCGCTCAACAATCTCCCTTCTACTGAGTTTTTCATTTCCACTGTCATGTTTATAATTCCTAAGAACTCTTTGGTTCTCTGGATTTTGTTGCATCCTATTCTGATTTCATGGAAGCATCATTTCTTATCACATAAACTATTATTCTTTGAGGTTTTACTCACCTTGCATTGTCTCTTTCCTCCCAGTTACCTTTTTATTTTGTTTATTTTGTCTTCTGTCTTTGCTAGCAGAGCATTTCCGCTAGTGTCTCATAGTCCTGGCTTGTCCACTCGCACTCCCTCAGCCACTGGCTGGAAGCTTTGTGTATGTGCTGTTCACAGACAGCAGTTGTCTTGTGGAACTTCTGACTCTTGGAGAGCTGGCCCAGGGAAACCTCCTCCATTCTGCCATTTTGAGGACATCTTCCAGGCTACCAGCATTCTGGGAATCTGATGAGGGAAGAAGGCAAGGGATTCTGGCATACGGAGTGTCAGTTGTCATTTAATTCTTCTATTTTGGGTATGGTCGCCCTGCTCTTAGCTGTGCTTGGTGTCCCTAAACCAGAGTCCCTTTGCTAAATTCTTTAGAGAAAAGAATCCTCCCCCCGCCCCGCCCCCACACCCACCAGTCTTCTGCAGCAAGGAGAGTGTGGCCACTGGGCTGCAGGGAGTTGGAGGGGGGATCTGTGCTCCTCAGAGTGTGTAATAAGGGCTCCTAGCCCCACAGGTCCCCAGTGCCTCTGACTCCTAAGGCTTTGTATATTCTAGGATGAACATCATTGAGCTCTTTGGCTTTCTTGATTGCTGATGCAGGATTTAGTTTACATAGATCCATGAAGTCAGTTCTCCTCATCCATCTGCTTTCTTTCCTTATTCTTTTTTCTAAGATTTTTTTTTTCATGTGAGCATTTTTAAAGTGTTTATTGAATCATTTGTTACAGTATGGCTTCTGCTCTATGTTTTGTTTTATTTTGGCCTCAAGTCACGTGGGATCTTAACTCCCCAACTAGGGATTGAACCTTCAGCCCCTGCCTTGGAAGGCAAAGCCTTAATCCCTAGACTGCCGGGGAAGTCCCCACCATCTGCTTTTTAGTTTCCAAAATTCTGTTAATGTCATTTCCTCTTGGGTTCTTGCTGTCTGCCCAGATGTGTAGGCCCGTTTTTCCTTACATAGTGCTTTATTTGAATGGGATCTCTTTGTTACCTCTTTGATACATGATTGTTATAAAAAAATTAGAGTGATTCAAAGTCAATGAAATTCCCTGATAATCTGCTTTCTCCATCTATAGCTGCTCAAGTACTGATCCTTCCAAGAGCTTTGTCTTTATGAATTATGTACACGTGTATGCTGAAATAAGTCTATAAACACGCAGACCGTTCATGTACACATGGAACCATGCTATGCTGTACTCTTCTGTAACCAGTCCTTCCTCCCCATTGCTAGATCTTGGATATCATGCAGTCATAAATTAGGAGCTACTGTTTTCTCTTTACCAAAGTGCATGTGTTTTCTTATACTATAATTTATAAATCCAGGCCCTTCTGAATGAACATTTGAAATGTTTTTCTATTTTTTGTTGCTGTAAAGAGTGCTGCTCTAATATCAGTATACTCATATCTTTGCATGCCTGTTTTTTGGGGGTTTTTTTTTTTGGTTTCTTAGGTCGCTCCTTGAAGTGGATTGTGGATGGGCACGCACAGGTAAGATAGTGCCAGATTGTCCCCCAGAGAGGGACACAATTTATCCTCCGCTCCTAGGCACCCGTGGAGCCTTTTCTTTACCCCTTTGCTGCTCCTGTCTGACCAGTCTTTTAATTGCTGCCAGAAGGCTGGGAGTAAAAGGTATCTCCTTGTGGCTTGGATTTGCCTCTCCTTGAGTAGCAAGGCTGAGCCTCTCTTGTGTGTCATGGCCGTTGTGTGAACTGTGTGCTTTCTGTGCAAGGAATCCTCAGACCCCAGCTCAGTCCCAGCTTTGTTCCCTGGGTGTTGTTGAGGATCCCAGGTCTAGAGGCCTGCAGGCTGCATGGTGGCAGGGAAAAGGAGCGGGGCTGGTGGGGGGAGGTCCACAGAGCAGTGTGTGCCCTCCCCAGGGTCTCCCCTCTCCCCCACGAAAGCACTTAATTGGAAATGGGCTCGGCCTTGTCCCCTACCTCAGCACAGGCCTGCTGCTGACAGACCCCGGGGGCAGAGTGGCCCCCTGGACTGCCTGACTCGCCGGGCCGCTCTGTGCGGGGCCCGTGAGCAGCCAAGTCCTGAGTGATGATTGTGGCCCCAGCGTGAGGTTTGGCGTTCACCAGGGTTTACATTCCACAAAGACGGTTACCTTTTCTTTCTTTCTTTCTTTTTTTTAACCTTTAAAAAATTGTGAAATATAACACATATAGAAAATGTTCAGTTTGACAAATTATTATAAGGCAAACACCCGTGTAACCATCTCCCTGGGAGACAGTTGGCTTTAACAACACCGCGACGACTGGAGCTGGCAGCCTGCCTCGACTGCGGGGCTCACCGCTCCCCTCTGGCCCACCTCAGACCCTGGGGCCAGGGCGGGGCGGCCCCCGGTCACCAGAGGTCCACTCAGGCGTGGCGGCTCCTGGTCAAGGCCCTGAAGTCTAGTTGGTGGGGTTGGGTGTGAGGCTCATGTTTCCTCTGAGCCCCCTTCGCTGACCTGTATCCTGACAGACTCAGGAACTCTCAGACCTCAAGAATTCGGGTGGAACCCAGGGAGCAGGGGGAGTCCAGAGACCCAGAGTGTGAAGCCTGGGGCCCACCCGAGGGCCGGGTCTGGCTGGCTCAGGGTTGGAGGCTAATCACGAAGCACTCACCCTCCACGGTGGGGCGTGGGCTTCCTGCCCAGCCTGGTGGAGAGCAAGACCATGCATATGGGTTTAGCCTCCCTTTCACTGGTTGAGAAGAGGCTAGAAGGGGGCCACCCTCTCCGTGGGAGACACTTTTATCGATGAAAGTTGGCACCATGTGCTTGGTACGCTGGGGCAAGCCAGTTGAAGGGCATTCTTGTCCCTGGGGTTGCCCTCCCTTGGCTGCGGCAGCCCCGTGGTTCTTCTCCAGATGGGGGGTCTTCCCCCAACGGCCAGCTCCCAGGTGGCACACCCATGTCCATTAAAGTGCGGCCCCTGCACGTGAGATGAACCTTGGCCACTTGCCCGCCTCTCCTTCCTTCCCTTCACTGGTTCAGCCCACAGGGAGCTTCCCGCCGTCTTCCCGGCACCGGGTGGCCGTGAGGGACAGGACACACTCAGTCCCTGCCCTGGTGCAGAGAACAGGTGGTTAGTGCCAGGCTCTCCAGTAGACTTTTCTGTGATGATGGGTGTTCCCTCTGGCACCAAGGGTGGGGTGCAGGGAGAAGATGGAGAGACAAGGAAATGGGCATCACAGGGCCTCGGGAGCACACTGGGCTGCCGTGGAGCAGTGCTGGCTGGGAAGGCTTCCTGCACACATTAGACCTAAAGAATACACATGGCAAGCCAGAGAGAGGGACTGAAAGTGTGACCAAAGGTGGGGAATGGCACCTGCCTATGTCTGGTGGCGGGGAGGCGAGCACCCCTGGAATGGCTCTGCAGGAGAAGGGTCTGAAAGGTGGGACCAGTTAGGAAGCTGCTGCTGTGGTTATCCCGGTGGGAGGCAGAGGCAGCTGCGGGAGGGACAGAACTGGAGGCGAACTCCGCAGGCTTGCTGGTGGAGGGGGTGCTGAGGGAGAGGGAGAAGGAGCGGACACGAGGGACTTGCTGCTTCTTGCTGGGCAAGCTGGGTGAGGAGGAGGCACCCTGAAGCTGGCAATGCTGGTGGAGGAGGAGTTGTGGGTGAGAGATGAGTTCTACTTGGGTGAGCTGTGTCTGAGGCTCCTGAGGGCCACCCAGCGGGCCTTTGGGTGGGGGAGTCTGGGACTGGTAGAGCGATCTGGGTTGGGGAAATGGGCCTGGGGTCCACCCTTGGGTCCTTGCTCATCTCTGATTCTGCTCCCTCAGCTGTCACTCTCAAGGTGCCCTGGACCAGCCCAACCCAGCCTGGGGAAAGGGTGCTCCTGACCGGGGTGTGGCTGTTGCTCACCGATGCCTGCTTGGGATGTGTCTTTGTACCTGTGTGTGTCTGTGTGAGGTGGGGCTTTTGCATCCAAGTTAGGATGACGGAGGCTGGGGGCAGAGGAGGGAGGAGCAAGAAGGTGCAAAGTGGAGCTCTCCCAGGAAGGGGGATTTTGCTGTGTGGGGTCAGGCTCACCTGAGCCAATCCTGAGGCCTCTGGGCATTGGCTGATGGGAGAAGAGCTGTCTCAGTCCCTACGCTCTGCCTCCTGACTGGATTGTGGGACAGACTCATTCTCTTGGTGATTAGGCACTGACCAAGAACCAGCCTGTGGGTTGCCAATGTATGCCAGTGTTCTCAGGGGACCAGAACCTTGGAGTCTAAATTGAAAGTCCCCTGCCCGATCCAGTTTAAGCTATTTCGATAAGGATGGTGTTCTTGGGCTGTATTTCCTCTGGCACCAAGGGTGGGGTGCAGGGAGAAGATGGAGAGACAAGGAAATGGGCATCACAGGGCCTCGGGAGCACACTGGGCTGCCGTGGAGCAGTGCTGGCTGGGAAGGCTTCCTGCACACATTAGACCTAAAGAATACACATGGCAAGCCAGAGAGAGGGACTGAAAGTGTGACCAAAGGTGGGGAATGGCACCTGCCTATGTCTGGTGGCGGGGAGGCGAGCACCCCTGGAATGGCTCTGCAGGAGAAGGGTCTGAAAGGTGGGACCAGTTAGGAAGCTGCTGCTGTGGTTATCCCGGTGGGAGGCAGAGGCAGCTGCGGGAGGGACAGAACTGGAGGCGAACTCCGCAGGCTTGCTGGTGGAGGGGGTGCTGAGGGAGAGGGAGAAGGAGCGGACACGAGGGACTTGCTGCTTCTTGCTGGGCAAGCTGGGTGAGGAGGAGGCACCCTGAAGCTGGCAATGCTGGTGGAGGAGGAGTTGTGGGTGAGAGATGAGTTCTACTTGGGTGAGCTGTGTCTGAGGCTCCTGAGGGCCACCCAGCGGGCCTTTGGGTGGGGGAGTCTGGGACTGGTAGAGCGATCTGGGTTGGGGAAATGGGCCTGGGGTCCACCCTTGGGTCCTTGCTCATCTCTGATTCTGCTCCCTCAGCTGTCACTCTCAAGGTGCCCTGGACCAGCCCAACCCAGCCTGGGGAAAGGGTGCTCCTGACCGGGGTGTGGCTGTTGCTCACCGATGCCTGCTTGGGATGTGTCTTTGTACCTGTGTGTGTCTGTGTGAGGTGGGGCTTTTGCATCCAAGTTAGGATGACGGAGGCTGGGGGCAGAGGAGGGAGGAGCAAGAAGGTGCAAAGTGGAGCTCTCCCAGGAAGGGGGATTTTGCTGTGTGGGGTCAGGCTCACCTGAGCCAATCCTGAGGCCTCTGGGCATTGGCTGATGGGAGAAGAGCTGTCTCAGTCCCTACGCTCTGCCTCCTGACTGGATTGTGGGACAGACTCATTCTCTTGGTGATTAGGCACTGACCAAGAACCAGCCTGTGGGTTGCCAATGTATGCCAGTGTTCTCAGGGGACCAGAACCTTGGAGTCTAAATTGAAAGTCAGCACATGCCCGATCCAGTTTAAGCTATTTCGATAAGGATGGTGTTCTTGGGCTGTATAAGGTGTGTGCTAACTTGGCTGTTCGCCACCCTCCCAGTCCTGGTCCCTACCTGCCTGGTCCTTGCTCCTTGTCATTCTGTGGATAGTCTGGACTTGGTTTCTGCCTTTGATAGGGAATGCAAACATTGGGTATTCAGAGGTACAACAACTGGCTGTGTGATACCTGGATAGCATGTGTTTTTTGAGTCTCTTGGATGGGGCTTGGGACTTAGATTCATTTTGTCCTCATCTTCAGTGGTGACAACTGGGAGTCCGCATTGACGCTGAGGACCCAGTCCACAGGGCGTGGTATAGAGGGGTCCATGATCTCCATCTGTGGCCTTATGCAGCCAGGTGTGGCTCCTGACTTGGCAAGGTGCATGTGGGGCCAGATGCATGAGAACACTGGTCTCAGAAAATCCCACTGCAGGGTCCAGTTTGCTGAGGATTCTTGTGGTCTCCTCTCTCTGCACCCATCACCCAGGTCTGTAGACACTGCCTCCACATGTTCTCTGCAGTGTGTCCACTTCTGTCCCCTGAGCCATGGCCACTGCTCTAGTTCAAGCCTGCATCATCTCACAAACTTCCTCACCTTCTATGATCCAGAAGCTTGGCAGTTGGACCTGATCCTGTGACTGTTTGACCTCTTTGCAGGTTCTGTTTCTTTCACCTAGAATCTTTCCCATCCCTCCACCCCACTCCCCTCTACATGGTCTATTTCTGGACATTTCACTTCTGGCGTGTAGTAGGTATCCATGTGTTTCTCAAGTGAATAAATATAAATGAATATGAATCAATTCCTTTTGATCTTGACTGTTTATTCTTTCATAAGGAAGTGTCCTACTGCCCTTCATATTTTATTGCACACCCACACTTTTTGCATAGTTATTGGGCATTGGCTGATGGGAGAAGAGCTGTCTCAGTCCCTACGCTCTGCCTCCTGACTGGATTGTGGGACAGACTCATTCTCTTGGTGATTAGGCACTGACCAAGAACCAGCCTGTGGGTTGCCAATGTATGCCAGTGTTCTCAGGGGACCAGAACCTTGGAGTCTAAATTGAAAGTCAGCACATGCCCGATCCAGTTTAAGCTATTTCGATAAGGATGGTGTTCTTGGGCTGTATAAGGTGTGTGCTAACTTGGCTGTTCGCCACCCTCCCAGTCCTGGTCCCTACCTGCCTGGTCCTTGCTCCTTGTCATTCTGTGGATAGTCTGGACTTGGTTTCTGCCTTTGATAGGGAATGCAAACATTGGGTATTCAGAGGTACAACAACTGGCTGTGTGATACCTGGATAGCATGTGTTTTTTGAGTCTCTTGGATGGGGCTTGGGACTTAGATTCATTTTGTCCTCATCTTCAGTGGTGACAACTGGGAGTCCGCGTTGACGCTGAGGACCCAGTCCACAGGGCGTGGTATAGAGGGGTCCATGATCTCCATCTGTGGCCTTATGCAGCCAGGTGTGGCTCCTGACTTGGCAAGGTGCATGTGGGGCCAGATGCATGAGAACACTGGTCTCAGAAAATCCCACTGCAGGGTCCAGTTTGCTGAGGATTCTTGTGGTCTCCTCTCTCTGCACCCATCACCCAGGTCTGTAGACACTGCCTCCACATGTTCTCTGCAGTGTGTCCACTTCTGTCCCCTGAGCCATGGCCACTGCTCTAGTTCAAGCCTGCATCATCTCACAAACTTCCTCACCTTCTATGATCCAGAAGCTTGGCAGTTGGACCTGATCCTGTGACTGTTTGACCTCTTTGCAGGTTCTGTTTCTTTCACCTAGAATCTTTCCCATCCCTCCACCCCACTCCCTCTACATGGTCTATTTCTGGACATTTCACTTCTGGCGTGTAGTAGGTATCCATGTGTTTCTCAAGTGAATAAATATAAATGAATATGAATCAATTCCTTTTGATCTTGACTGTTTATTCTTTCATAAGGAAGTGTCCTACTGCCCTTCATATTTTATGGCACACCCACACTTTGTGTTAGTGAGTGCAAGTATGTGTTCATTCGGGCAGATTCTGTATCCCGGGGTTGTGGGGACCAGTGTCTGTCACATGACACGTGTCAGCAGATATTGTTGAGTTAAATTGAGTAACGTTATCTTTTCATGCTGAGAAAAGCCAGGGAACTTCTATTAAAGCCTCCTTTTTGGATGCTTTTCCTGATACCTGGATTCTTCCAATGGTGAGACTTTTTTGTTTTGATTTTCAGCCTCTGGTTTCTTGAAGAAGGTGACTTGTGAACCTAGAGGATGGGAAGGTCTGATCCTGAGAAGACAGAGAAGGTCGTTTCGGGCAGAGAGATAGTCTTGAGCTACTGTGAGAGGTGAGATGATTTCTTCTTCAACTCAACCCCTAGGTTATCATCCCAGTATCCAGTTTGGTGGCTTCAGTTGTCAGTCACCTGACTTTAGACTTCTTTCCTGGGCTTAAGTCCCTCTGAATCTGACCTGGCTTTGCTCCCCATCTTCATTTCGGGCTACATCTTGTCTGCAACTGTGCTTGCTGCTCTTGCTACGATGATGTTTCTCAGGGCACATGTCTTGAAAGCCTGAGCCTTTCCACCTTCCGTTGGAATCATGACTTTGAGCACCTACACATTTTGTCTCTTTCTTAATGTTCCTCAGCTACGCGTATCTTGTAGTTCAAGCAACTTCATGCTTCATCCATCTGCACAGTGTCCTTTAGCTGTTTGTTTATTTGTGAGTCTGTAGCCTGCATTCATTCCCCCGAGCCATGGCCACTGCTCTAGTTCAAGCCTGCATCATCTCACAAACTTCCTCACCTTCTATGATCCAGAAGCTTGGCAGTTGGACCTGATCCTGTGACTGTTTGACCTCTTTGCAGGTTCTGTTTCTTTCACCTAGAATCTTTCCCATCCCTCCACCCCACTCCCCTCTACATGGTCTATTTCTGGACATTTCACTTCTGGCGTGTAGTAGGTATCCATGTGTTTCTCAAGTGAATAAATATAAATGAATATGAATCAATTCCTTTTGATCTTGACTGTTTATTCTTTCATAAGGAAGTGTCCTACTGCCCTTCATATTTTATGGCACACCCACACTTTGTGTTAGTGAGTGCAAGTATGTGTTCATTCGGGCAGATTCTGTATCCCGGGGTTGTGGGGACCAGTGTCTGTCACATGACACGTGTCAGCAGATATTGTTGAGTTAAATTGAGTAACGTTATCTTTTCATGCTGAGAAAAGCCAGGGAACTTCTATTAAAGCCTCCTTTTTGGATGCTTTTCCTGATACCTGGATTCTTCCAATGGTGAGACTTTTTTGTTTTGATTTTCAGCCTCTGGTTTCTTGAAGAAGGTGACTTGTGAACCTAGAGGATGGGAAGGTCTGATCCTGAGAAGACAGAGAAGGTCGTTTCGGGCAGAGAGATAGTCTTGAGCTACTGTGAGAGGTGAGATGATTTCTTCTTCAACTCAACCCCTAGGTTATCATCCCAGTATCCAGTTTGGTGGCTTCAGTTGTCAGTCACCTGACTTTAGACTTCTTTCCTGGGCTTAAGTCCCTCTGAATCTGACCTGGCTTTGCTCCCCATCTTCATTTCGGGCTACATCTTGTCTGCAACTGTGCTTGCTGCTCTTGCTACGATGATGTTTCTCAGGGCACATGTCTTGAAAGCCTGAGCCTTTCCACCTTCCGTTGGAATCATGACTTTGAGCACCTACACATTTTGTCTCTTTCTTAATGTTCCTCAGCTACGCGTATCTTGTAGTTCAAGCAACTTCATGCTTCATCCATCTGCACAGTGTCCTTTAGCTGTTTGTTTATTTGTGAGTCTACTCTGTCCTTGTGGCTGCCAGGGTCTGTGGAGGAGTCAAGTGTATAAGACATGGTCTCTGCCCATGTGAGGTTCCTGGTTAACCTGCAGAATGGAGATACAGGAGGAATGACTCCTCATGGTCTTATGCCCAACAGAGAGCGAGCAGTCAACCACAGTTTCCAGCTGGGAGCACCGGCCAGGGCTTCATGGAGGAGGGCACCTACGGGCTGAGTCATGGCAGATGAGGAAGGGATTTAGTCCTAAAAGTTGAGGTAGAGAAGACATCCAGAAAGGATGGAGTCTTGAGGAAATTCAAGGACACAGGAGAGGGACTTTCCTGGTGGCCCAGTGGTTAAGACTTTACCTTAGGATTCCACCTCTGGCTGGGGAACTAAGATCCCACAGGCCTTGCAGGCAGAAAACAAACAAACAAACAAACAAAACCCCACATAAAATGGAAGCAATATTATAACAAATATTATAACAAATTCAATAAAGACTTTTTAAATGGTCTGCACACACACAAAAAAAATAATAAGCAAAAGAAGACAGGAGAGTAGGGTCTTGGAGAAGGAGTGGGCTTGCTCTCTGATGTATGGAAGTGAGGTGGGAGACCTCGTCTGGAAAAGTGCACAGGGCCTGTGTCTTCTGGGGATGGAAGAATTTCCTCTCGGGTCAGAGGATGCTTGCTGGTATTGAGCAGCAAGGTGTGTGGCTAGTTGTGGTAAGTCAACATAAGGAATTAAAGAAAGGTGGTCAGGCACTGTAAGGAAGGAGGCTTGGGGCAGAGAGGAGTGACTATGGGGGCCAGGCAGGGATGTTGAGGAGAGTGGCACTGGTGCCCCAGCACCCGTGACCCCTGCCTGCGTCTCAGGAACTGTGGATGGCATGAGCTGGCGGGAGCTCTACCCAGTGACTTCACAGGAGCCAGCAGAGGGTGGCAGGCCATGATGTTTCTCAGGGCACATGTCTTGAAAGCCTGAGCCTTTCCACCTTCCGTTGGAATCATGACTTTGAGCACCTACACATTTTGTCTCTTTCTTAATGTTCCTCAGCTACGCGTATCTTGTAGTTCAAGCAACTTCATGCTTCATCCATCTGCACAGTGTCCTTTAGCTGTTTGTTTATTTGTGAGTCTACTCTGTCCTTGTGGCTGCCAGGGTCTGTGGAGGAGTCAAGTGTATAAGACATGGTCTCTGCCCATGTGAGGTTCCTGGTTAACCTGCAGAATGGAGATACAGGAGGAATGACTCCTCATGGTCTTATGCCCAACAGAGAGCGAGCAGTCAACCACAGTTTCCAGCTGGGAGCACCGGCCAGGGCTTCATGGAGGAGGGCACCTACGGGCTGAGTCATGGCAGATGAGGAAGGGATTTAGTCCTAAAAGTTGAGGTAGAGAAGACATCCAGAAAGGATGGAGTCTTGAGGAAATTCAAGGACACAGGAGAGGGACTTTCCTGGTGGCCCAGTGGTTAAGACTTTACCTTAGGATTCCACCTCTGGCTGGGGAACTAAGATCCCACAGGCCTTGCAGGCAGAAAACAAACAAACAAACAAACAAAACCCCACATAAAATGGAAGCAATATTATAACAAATATTATAACAAATTCAATAAAGACTTTTTAAATGGTCTGCACACACACAAAAAAAATAATAAGCAAAAGAAGACAGGAGAGTAGGGTCTTGGAGAAGGAGTGGGCTTGCTCTCTGATGTATGGAAGTGAGGTGGGAGACCTCGTCTGGAAAAGTGCACAGGGCCTGTGTCTTCTGGGGATGGAAGAATTTCCTCTCGGGTCAGAGGATGCTTGCTGGTATTGAGCAGCAAGGTGTGTGGCTAGTTGTGGTAAGTCAACATAAGGAATTAAAGAAAGGTGGTCAGGCACTGTAAGGAAGGAGGCTTGGGGCAGAGAGGAGTGACTATGGGGGCCAGGCAGGGATGTTGAGGAGAGTGGCACTGGTGCCCCCAGCACCCGGTGACCCCTGCCTGCGTCTCAGGAACTGTGGATGGCATGAGCTGGCGGGAGCTCTACCCAGTGACTTCACAGGAGCCAGCAGAGGGTGGCAGGCCATGCAGTCTCCCGAGAAGAGGGGAGGAGGCCCCGCCATCTTCCCAGGCCTGGTCGGGCTTTCCTGTTTCGCTTGAGACACTTTTGTAATCCTTTGAAATTTTTACAAAACGGCATGCTACCAATTAAAATGCTAAACACTTTGTTCTACCTCAAAAGAAGAAAAAAAACAGGATGCTTGAGGCAGCGTGGGTGGGGATGGGATCCAGGGAGCTGACCTCTAGGAAGTGCTTTTGAGCTGTCGTGGGTCAGGAGTGTCTGGCTGCAGGGTGAGACGCGGTGGCTTTGGAAAACCGCGGCACCCAGGCAATGGCTGGTTGGAGAAGGTATGTCAGATTTATGATACAAGACAAACTGTCATCACGGATTAAAACACTTCTGCGATCCAAGAGTAACAGTCATTTCTTGGAACATTTGCTAATCTTTTAAAAATTTTACCAATGTGAAACAGATCAACTGCTTGAGACCAGCTTCTTCTTCTTCTTCCTTTTTTTTAAAGATTTATTTATTTATTTTTTTGGGCAGGGGTCGGGTTGGGGAGGGAGGGGAGCGGGCGGGCCACTTCTATTGGTCTTTGATTTCTCTATTTTCATCCTTCTTTGTTCTTTGGCCCACGTGGGCCTCCCATCACAGCGGCCTCTCTCGTTGCAGAGCGCTGGCTCTGGGCGCATGCGCTCCAGAGCTCCGGCTCGGTGATTGGACACATCGGTCCAGCCGCTCCGCGGCACATGGGATCTTCCCAGGCCAGGGCTCGAACCGGCGCCCCTTGCACTGCAAGGCGGTGTCCTTACCCACTGGACCACCAGGGGAAACCCAAGACCAGCTTCTTAAAGCTTAGGTTATTCATGTGTATAGTCACTTAATTGATTCATTGACATGATCCTCTGATTGTAACTACCCTGCGGAACCAGAGGTGGGTCCCCGAGAAGGTGGGAGCTGCGAAGGTTCATTTTTTAGCCTCATGTGGATTAAGGGGTTGTCTTCCTGGGAGTGTGAATAGCATCCTGAAGTGCAGCTTTATTCTTATGTTTATTATTATCAGAACAATGTGAAAATTCTAAAAATGCCACTTACACTGGCACATTTACAGTCGTGTGGCATTTTATGGGAGGGCTGCATGTTTAGGGGTCACATATATAGAGGAGGAAAGTGGGACCAAAGACATGAGCAGGGGAGAAACCAGCAGATCTTGTCCTAGGACAGTGACGCCATTGTAAAATCCTGGGTGCTGGTGAGGCATGCAGGTTGGAGGCCCCCCTCCAGAGACTCACATCCAGAACCCTGGACGGGAGCCCCGCAGCCCACAGATTTGATCAGTTGTCCACCCAGGAGGCTCTGAGAAGGCGCCGTGACCCCAAGAAGGCCACCCCAGTCTTGTACTTCCCAAAGATGCCTACTGGGACATAGATCCCCTGTGTTTTAGGGCAACGCTGGGCCCGTTCACTTGGGAGGACGGGGTTTCTGGGCTGCACCATCCAATCCCGCAGTCAGGCCTTCAGCTTTGTGAGTACTAGGCATCAAATCTCAGAGGCCTGGAAATCAAAGGCCGGATTGCGAGGCCCAGACAGCAGGCCGTGGACGTGGCGTGGGCTCTGCAGGGCACACTAGCTCCTGAGGGGGAGGCCTTGAAGGGCTGGGAGCATCCTGGGAGCCGAGAGGCCCTGAGTAGGGAGCCGTGAGAAGGTTCTGAGCTCCGGACAGGTGGCGGAGGCCCCCTGCTGCTCCTCGCTGCTGCCTGGGGACTCTGTGGGGGGCCGTGCACCCCATGCCTGCCACCCTTCATCTGGTCTGGACCTTGACCAAAGGCCATGTTGGAAGGTTCTCATCGCCTCTAACAGAAGGCGTGCTGAAAAAAAAGATTAAAATAAATAAATAAATAAAAAAATAAATAAAAGAAGGCGCGCTGAAAGCGAGAGCAGGAGGGGGTGAGACATCGTGGTATCAGCCGTCTCAGGTTCCAGGTGGGTGAACCAAGGCCTTGAGCGGAGAGGTGACCTTGGGGAACTGGCAGGAAGACGGGCTGTGGAATCAGACAGAAACGGGTCCTTCTCCACCTCTGCCGTCCCAGCTGGATGACCCTGAGCAGACTGCTGGCCTCTCTCTGCTCCTCTCTAAGAAGGGGCTAATAATACTCACGCCTTAGGCTTTGTCGTCAGGATTCAGCATGACTGTTTTCAGAGCCTGGGTCGGCGGTGGCTAGACTGGGCGGACTCCCCGACTTCCCCGTCCAGTGTTCTGGTCTGGGCCTGCTGCCGCCGAGGGCCCCCCATGCTCTCAGCCAGGTCAGGCCCGCGCCCTGGCAATGACAGTTGGGATTGCGAAGTGGGCCAGGGAGCGGGCTCTGTTTGCTGACTTTGTGTATTGCTTAATAAGGAAAACACGGCTTGTCCTGGCAACCAGTGGATCTGGCCATATATGGGGAAAAGGAGTAACTTGGATGTGGTCAAGGACGTGATTCTGAGTAATTCTGATTTAAAACCGAATCAGAGACAATATGGAGTGGCCACGTCTCTTTGTCCAGTGTGGTTATGGAGTGATCTCTGGTTATAAAGAGGTAGCATCTTGCAGGGGGAGCTTTAGAAGTAGCTGTGAACCGTTTTTGGAGAAGGAAATGGCAACCCACTCCAGTACTCTTGCCTGGAGAATCCCATGGACAGAAGAGCCTGGTGGGCTACAGTCCATGGGGTTGCAAAGAGCTGGACACAACTGGAGTGACTTGATCAGGCACGTGAACTGTTTGGGGGAACAAATGCTTTCTGTACTCGAAGGACTTTGGCATCGAGAAAGAATCCCCATGCACGCAGGGAAAGCGCTGTCTCTTAGGCATGCTGGGAAGACGGAGGCCTTCTCTGGCCCAGCCATCTCCAGGCTAAATCCTCGATCTGGGGCCCTCCTGGCCTCTGCAGTGGGGCACCCGCTCTTTCCGGCAGCTGTCTCCTTCATGGTGTTCGCATCAGTCCCACTCCTCAGCCATCACTCACTCACGTGTTCACTGTCTCTCTGGAGCGCCCACGGAGCGCTCACCCTGCACGGCCCTGGGCTCTGTTCCTGGTCCTTTCCTTTGCTCCCTCTGTACACTCTGCCGTCTCCTCTTGGCTTGATTTCCATAGCACAGCAGCTAAGAGGAGCCAGCCTGCCTGGGTCCAGTCCTGGTGCTACAATTTCCAAGCTATGTGACCTCTAGTAAGTTGCTCAACTTCTCTGTGCCAGTTTCCTCACGTAAACCAGGAATGATAGTAGTGCTTGCTTCTAGGGTGGTTACAGGACTCATTGAGTTAATCCCTAGGAAACACCTAGAACAGTGCCCAATAGCAGGTCAGAGTTCAGAAAGCTTAGGCCCGGCCATTGTTTGCTGATGACGCCCCATTCTCTCACGGGATGCCGTCTTTGCCCTGACCACCATTCTTGACAGGAACAGGTCAGGCGGAGCTCCTCCTGTGAGCCATCACGTGCTTGGCACTCAGTCAGGGGGTGTGGCAACGAGGCGGACGCAGTCCAGAGCATGACAGGTGTTGTGGTGTGTGTCCTCTTTGGCAGCTGGTGTGCCCCCTCCCCCACACTCAAGCTGATGGGCTTTGTCCACACTGCCTTCCCAAGAACAGCACCCTCGTGGGGTCAATGAGGCCAAGGGTGTGAGGAAGGGACAAGGAAGGTCTAGGCTTCCAGCCTGGGTGGAGACTGCCATCCAGAGCCCCCTGTTAAAGAGGCTTAGGGGAGCTTTAGTAGCTGTGAACCGTTTTGGAGAAGGAAATGGCAACCCACTCCAGTACTCTTGCCTGGAGAATCCCATGGACAGAAGAGCCTGGTGGGCTACAGTCCATGGGGTTGCAAAGAGCTGGACACAACTGGAGTGACTTGATCAGGCACGTGAACTGTTTGGGGGAACAAATGCTTTCTGTACTCGAAGGACTTTGGCATCGAGAAAGAATCCCCATGCACGCAGGGAAAGCGCTGTCTCTTAGGCATGCTGGGAAGACGGAGGCCTTCTCTGGCCCAGCCATCTCCAGGCTAAATCCTCGATCTGGGGCCCTCCTGGCCTCTGCAGTGGGGCACCCGCTCTTTCCGGCAGCTGTCTCCTTCATGGTGTTCGCATCAGTCCCACTCCTCAGCCATCACTCACTCACGTGTTCACTGTCTCTCTGGAGCGCCCACGGAGCGCTCACCCTGCACGGCCCTGGGCTCTGTTCCTGGTCCTTTCCTTTGCTCCCTCTGTACACTCTGCCGTCTCCTCTTGGCTTGATTTCCATAGCACAGCAGCTAAGAGGAGCCAGCCTGCCTGGGTCCAGTCCTGGTGCTACAATTTCCAAGCTATGTGACCTCTAGTAAGTTGCTCAACTTCTCTGTGCCAGTTTCCTCACGTGTAAACCAGGAATGATAGTAGTGCTTGCTTCTAGGGTGGTTACAGGACTCATTGAGTTAATCCCTAGGAAACACCTAGAACAGTGCCCAATAGCAGGTCAGAGTTCAGAAAGCTTAGGCCCGGCCATTGTTTGCTGATGACGCCCCATTCTCTCACGGGATGCCGTCTTTGCCCTGACCACCATTCTTGACAGGAACAGGTCAGGCGGAGCTCCTCCTGTGAGCCATCACGTGCTTGGCACTCAGTCAGGGGGTGTGGCAACGAGGCGGACGCAGTCCAGAGCATGACAGGTGTTGTGGTGTGTGTCCTCTTTGGCAGCTGGTGTGCCCCCTCCCCCACACTCAAGCTGATGGGCTTTGTCCACACTGCCTTCCCAAGAACAGCACCCTCGTGGGGTCAATGAGGCCAAGGGTGTGAGGAAGGGACAAGGAAGGTCTAGGCTTCCAGCCTGGGTGGAGAGTACTGCCATCCATTTTGCTTTGGAAGTATTTCTCGATCCTTTATCTCCCCTTCATGGCCGTGTCTCCAGCCTGGATCTGGCCTCGTGGTGTCTCTTCTACCCGGTGATCTCTCTGTGGAAAGCCTCTTCAGCTTCCTCTCATTCCTCCTCTGGTCTCCCCTGGCCCAGGTCAGGCCAAGCCTGGGGGAAGAAGCTCTCCAGAGGCGGCCTGTCCCCCGTGCTCTTGCAGCCTCCTCCTCCTCTGCCTGGGGGAGGCCCTGTGACTGCTGACCTCCGGTCCTCCTGCTGGCCGAGAGCCCAGCCCCGCTGGGTCCTGGATACCTGGTGCTGCCTCCTGGGAGGTGCGTAGGCTGCCCTGGGAGTGTCGGCCTGAGTGATCCCCAACTTGCCAGCCCTGGCCTTCACCCAGCAAAGCAAAATTACTGAACGATGATTTCCTTGAGTTCTTGGTGACTCCCCAGGTCTGTCCCTGCTCCCTCTCACACACACGGCCTCCCGTCACTGCTCCTATTCTACTGTCCCGTCAACCACCTCTTGGCAGGGACCTCTTCCTGGGCTTGTCCTATGGGAGTTTCTTTCTTTTTTTTTTTTTTTTTTTTTTTAATTTTTGACCTCTTTTATTGTTTTTCTTTTTGTCTTTTTATCCATCTTTATTCTTTGGCCTGTGTGGGCCTCCCATTGCTGTGGCTTCTCTCAACTCTGGGTGCATGCACTCCAGAGCACTGGCTTGTAATTGGACACACCGGTCCAGCCGCTCCACAGCATATGGGATCTTCCTGGGCCAGGGATCGAACCGGTGCCCCCTTACCCACTGGACCACCAGGGAAGCCCGGGAGTTTCTTCCCTGGACTCCAAGGTTGACTTTTCCTGTTTCCCAAATGGGACCTTCGGAGCTTCCCAAACTGTCTGCAGGCACCACTGTGACCTCTGGCTGACTGACTGAGCACCTGCCCCTCTTTGGCAGCTGGTGTGCCCCTCCCAGCTGATGGGCTTTGTCCACACTGCCTTCCCAAGAACAGCACCCTCGTGGGGTCAATGAGGCCAAGGGTGTGAGGAAGGGACAAGGAAGGTCTAGGCTTCCAGCCTGGGTGGAGAGTACTGCCATCCATTTTGCTTTGGAAGTATTTCTCGATCCTTTATCTCCCCTTCATGGCCGTGTCTCCAGCCTGGATCTGGCCTCGTGGTGTCTCTTCTACCCGGTGATCTCTCTGTGGAAAGCCTCTTCAGCTTCCTCTCATTCCTCCTCTGGTCTCCCCTGGCCCAGGTCAGGCCAAGCCTGGGGGAAGAAGCTCTCCAGAGGCGGCCTGTCCCCCGTGCTCTTGCAGCCTCCTCCTCCTCTGCCTGGGGGAGGCCCTGTGACTGCTGACCTCCGGTCCTCCTGCTGGCCGAGAGCCCAGCCCCGCTGGGTCCTGGATACCTGGTGCTGCCTCCTGGGAGGTGCGTAGGCTGCCCTGGGAGTGTCGGCCTGAGTGATCCCCAACTTGCCAGCCCTGGCCTTCACCCAGCAAAGCAAAATTACTGAACGATGATTTCCTTGAGTTCTTGGTGACTCCCCAGGTCTGTCCCTGCTCCCTCTCACACACACGGCCTCCCGTCACTGCTCCTATTCTACTGTCCCGTCAACCACCTCTTGGCAGGGACCTCTTCCTGGGCTTGTCCTATGGGAGTTTCTTTCTTTTTTTTTTTTTTTTTAATTTTGACCTCTTTTATTGTTTTTCTTTTTGTCTTTTTATCCATCTTTATTCTTTGGCCTGTGTGGGCCTCCCATTGCTGTGGCTTCTCTCAACTCTGGGTGCATGCACTCCAGAGCACTGGCTTGTAATTGGACACACCGGTCCAGCCGCTCCACAGCATATGGGATCTTCCTGGGCCAGGGATCGAACCGGTGCCCCCTTACCCACTGGACCACCAGGGAAGCCCGGGAGTTTCTTCCCTGGACTCCAAGGTTGACTTTTCCTGTTTCCCAAATGGGACCTTCGGAGCTTCCCAAACTGTCTGCAGGCACCACTGTGACCTCTGGCTGACTGACGTGAGCACCTGCCCCTCTGACTTGCATCTGGGGAGTCTCTTCTCCCCACCTGGCCACCGTGTGCACCTGGAGGGTAGCACTCTGCCTCCTCCTCATCTTCTCTCAGAGAGGAGCAAGCCCAGAGCTGACACACAGTGGGCCTGAGGCCGCCGAGCCTCCCTGCCCATGCTGCTGGCTCCCTGAGGGTGGGCACGTATGTTTTCTACCTGCAGTTCCATTTTAACATTTGTTTGAGAAGAGATTTCTTTTTTTTTTTAAAGATTGATTTATTTATTTTTGGGTGGGGGTCCGGTTGGGGAGGGAGGGGAGCAGGCGGGCCACTTCTATTGGTCTTTCGTTTCTCTCTGTTCATCCGTCTTTGTTCTTTGGCTCCTGTGGGCCTCCCATCGCGGTGGCGTCTGTTGTTGCAGAGCGCCGGCTCTGGGCGCATGCGCTCCAGAGCTCCGGCTCGGTAATTGGACACATCAGTCCAGCCGCTCCACAGCACGTGGGATCTTCCCAGGCCAGGGATCGAACGGGCACCCCTTGCACTGCAAGGCGGTGTCCTTACCCACTGGACCACCAGGGGAAGCCCGAGAAGAGATTTCTATGCTAAGACTTTCTTCAGAGAAGACCCGAGATCCTCTGGGCTAGTCTATCTGATCTCTCAGACTGCCTTATCAGATTCTCCTATGCCCTGGGTGTCTCATACTGCCTTTTCCCTGGCCTGCATGTGGCCCTCAGTTCTGACGTCTTGTGTCCATGTTCTTTGCACATCACGGGTGGATTCTGAACTACAGCCCTGATCTAGGCAGCCCGTAGGTCTCAGGTGTGGCCAGTCTAACAGGTAGGTCCTGTGGGTATTGGGGTCAGAGTTTGGTCCTGCGCTGAAATCTCTGCCCAGGGGTTGGCCTGGTTCCTGAGCTACCACATCTCCATGCAGATGCTGGACCCTCAGTGCCTACCTGTTAACATAAGGGGTCTTCCTGCCTGAGATGTTGGAGAAAGCCAGGGTACAGCCACCTTCTCTCTTTCCCACATTCGGGAGGAGAGGTGGACAGGGTGAAAGCCACAAGTCCCCTGCCCTCCACCCTAGAGCATGGAGATAATCCCTTCTGGATACGTGGAGCCTCTTCTCCGAATTGGTCCTCAGAACCTCACCCCCATCAGCTGTCCCTATGCAGTGGGCAAGGTGGGTTCACTCCACTGTCTTCCAGGTCGTACTCAACCACGCCCTCCTGCCCAGACTGCATCTTGCTGCCACGCCTCATTCGCTCATGCAGCCTTGAACTTCCCAGCACAGTGGGCCGGGCTGGCTCCCTGAGGGTGGGCACGTATGTTTTCTACCTGCAGTTCCATTTTAACATTTGTTTGAGAAGAGATTTCTTTTTTTTTTTAAAGATTGATTTATTTATTTTTGGGTGGGGGTCCGGTTGGGGAGGGAGGGGAGCAGGCGGGCCACTTCTATTGGTCTTTCGTTTCTCTCTGTTCATCCGTCTTTGTTCTTTGGCTCCTGTGGGCCTCCCATCGCGGTGGCGTCTGTTGTTGCAGAGCGCCGGCTCTGGGCGCATGCGCTCCAGAGCTCCGGCTCGGTAATTGGACACATCAGTCCAGCCGCTCCACAGCACGTGGGATCTTCCCAGGCCAGGGATCGAACGGGCACCCCTTGCACTGCAAGGCGGTGTCCTTACCCACTGGACCACCAGGGGAAGCCCGAGAAGAGATTTCTATGCTAAGACTTTCTTCAGAGAAGACCCGAGATCCTCTGGGCTAGTCTATCTGATCTCTCAGACTGCCTTATCAGATTCTCCTATGCCCTGGGTGTCTCATACTGCCTTTTCCCTGGCCTGCATGTGGCCCTCAGTTCTGACGTCTTGTGTCCATGTTCTTTGCACATCACGGGTGGATTCTGAACTACAGCCCTGATCTAGGCAGCCCGTAGGTCTCAGGTGTGGCCAGTCTAACAGGTAGGTCCTGTGGGTATTGGGGTCAGAGTTTGGTCCTGCGCTGAAATCTCTGCCCAGGGGTTGGCCTGGTTCCTGAGCTACCACATCTCCATGCAGATGCTGGACCCTCAGTGCCTACCTGTTAACATAAGGGGTCTTCCTGCCTGAGATGTTGGAGAAAGCCAGGGTACAGCCACCTTCTCTCTTTCCCACATTCGGGAGGAGAGGTGGACAGGGTGAAAGCCACAAGTCCCCTGCCCTCCACCCTAGAGCATGGAGATAATCCCTTCTGGATACGTGGAGCCTCTTCTCCGAATTGGTCCTCAGAACCTCACCCCCATCAGCTGTCCCTATGCAGTGGGCAAGGTGGGTTCACTCCACTGTCTTCCAGGTCGTACTCAACCACGCCCTCCCTGCCCAGACTGCATCTTGCTGCCACGCCTGCGGCATTCGCTCATGCAGCCTTGAACTTCCCAGCTCACTGGCTGGTTTACATGGTCACAGCGTGTCCTGTGACCATCATACCTTAGCTAAACTTTCCCTCATGTATGTGCAGGTTGTGGCCTCTGATTTTCCTTTATTACAGACACACTTCAGGGAACATTTTTGCAGGTTTGTCTCTTTGTAGGGCCAAAGAGGGTGCGCACTTTCTGTGTTGCTACATTTTTGCCAAATTGTCCCCCTCAAAGGATAGTCATCCTGTATGAGAGTGTTTCCCCACACCCAGCCAACCTGGGTTTCGTTCCTGTTTTCATTTTTGCCTGCATTGAAGCAGAAAAATGATACCCTGTGTCCACTTGCATTTATTTGAGTCTTCGTGACTGTTTTGTATTTCTTTTTTAAAGATGTAACTAGTTGATTTACAGTATTGTGTTAGTTTCAAACTGTACAGTTTCAGATTCTTTTCCATTATAAATTATTACAAGATACTGAAATAATTTCCTGTAGGTCCTTGCTGCGTATCTATTTTATGTATATAGTGTATATCTGTTAATCTCTTACTCCTAATTTATCCCTCGTCTTCCCCTTACCCCTTTCTAACCATGTTTGTTTTCTATGCCTATATGTTTCTGTTTTGTAAATAAGTTGATTAGTATTATATTTTTAGAATCTACATGTAAGAGGTATCATATAATATTTGTCTTTCTCTGTCTGACTTCATTTAGTCTGATAATTTCCAGGTCCATCCATGTTGTTGCCAATGGCAATATTTCTTTTTCTTTTTAATGGCTTCTTTTACAAATTGCTTGTTCATATCCTTTGCTCATTTTTCTACTGGAGGCTCACTTTGAGGAACTGCATGGTGAGAGCTCTTTGAATGTGAGCAATGCAGCAAGTGGTGCTCAGGAGACCAAGCCATGAAAGCTTGCGGTCAAGTAACTTTGTTGTGTCTTGCAAAGATTTTATCTAACCATATAATTTTTTAAAATTAGAAGTTTAAGGTTTCTATGTGGTTGAACTTTTCTCTTTTATGTGTTTTAATTTTTCAAATAGCATGCTTAGAAAGCATCCCTCTTCCTTGCAAGATTTAAAAACTATTTGCCATGTTTTCTTCTACAACTTACAAAGTTTTATTATTTATGTCAGAATCTGTTTCATCTATAGTAGAATTTGTTATAGTTTAGAGAAAAATGTATGGGTTTAACTCTTCCTTCCATTGCCACCAACAACAAGTAGGAATTAGTTGTCCATTTCAACTCTGCTAAGTGGAAATGCTACCTGTATCATATTCTAAATTTCCACATATGTGCTTGTGTCTGATTATGGATTTTTCTTCTGTTCCATTGGTCTGCTCATATTCCTGGTTTTATTTTTTATTCATTTGAAATTTTTTTATTTTTAAAAATATTTATTTATTTGGCTACTTCATGTTCCAGCTCCAGCACGTGGGATCTTTGTTGCATTGTGCGAGATTTTCCATTGCATTGTGTGGGTTCTCCAGTCACAGTGCACTGGCTCAATAGTGTGGTGTGTGGGCTGAGTTGCCCCGTAGCCTGTGGGAGTTTTTCTCCCCAGCTAGGGATCGAACCCACATCCCCTGCACTATAAGGCAGAATCTTAAACACTGGACCACTAGGGCAGTCCATATGTCTCTGGTTTTAAAAACACTTTTGATAATAAACACCAGTCGTTGGGCTCCTACTATGTTTCAGGTATTCGACACACTTGATCTCAAATCTTTTCCAGCATTCTGAGGGGTGTAGGTACAATGTTCCTAGTGTAACCAAGGCTTGCAGGGTAGATGAGTCACACAAGGTCAAAAAGCTAGTGGATCAGCCAGGAATCAGACCCAGAAATGCTTGCCTCTAAGCCTGGCCCTTCCCACCACCCTGTCCTGCCCCGGTGACCCCACTCCCCACCCTCTGGGGCATGTGGAAGAGGTGGCTTCAAGAATACCAGTAGGAAGGTGACTGCTCTCACTTCTGTCCCTGCACATGGAGGCCTTGGGGAGTGGAGGCTTGCCCCGAACCCAGCCCTGGTTAGGGGGAGCTGAACCTGGGACTCTCAGCTCACTGGCTCTGTGTCCCTAAACCTGAGTCATAACAGAGCTGACCCATTGGTGTGGTCATGGGATTATCCATGGCTGGTGTCTGAGCTGTTACGTAAGATTCCAGTGCCGACACGGCTGGCGGGTGGTATCCCTTGTATAAGAAAGCGGGTCAGGTGGTGCCCAGGGGAGCCCTTGCGCCCTGCTGACAGATGGGAATGACATGATTCCTTTGTGTCTTAGAGCTGTAGACTAGAGACGTTCTAATATGTCACACGGTCCACCCCTGCCAGGTTTCAATCAAGAAGTTGATGCTCAGAGAAGGGCCAAAACTTGCCCTGAGTCCTCCCGCCATGGGGATCTTGAGCACATTTCCACGTCCACACTCTGCAATGAGGTCTGTTGAGTAAGAACTCCAGCTGGAACTTGGCCCTCAGGGACAGCGGTAGGAAGGTGTCAAGTTGACCCCCAACCTGGTCTCCTGGACTCGGAGACAGCCCTGAGGACAGGCCTTGCTCAACCCTGTGGAAGTGTTGTAAGATGGTGTGGGGGCTGCCCAAGGCCTACCCCGAGCCTGTGGTCTTCAGGGCTGACACCAGGGCTGTGGAACAAGAGCGTGATAAGCATCGCTGTTGAGGTTGGCACCTCCTGGTACTGCTTTCCATGCCCAAG
The DNA here is from genome assembly GCA_022376925.1 of Tragulus kanchil. NCBI lineage: Eukaryota > Metazoa > Chordata > Mammalia > Artiodactyla > Tragulidae > Tragulus > Tragulus kanchil. The sequence continues at coordinate 43,943,452 of JAIOJX010000029.1, read as the reverse complement.
TTATCGCCTGCTGGCTGCTTCCCATGGGAGCAGTGGTGTGGCTTCAGATTTGCATAATCACCTTGGCCAGAGATACAGTGTGTGCATGGGTACACACGCACACGGACACACACGTTAGCCTTTGGCATGGTCGTGTGCCCCCGTGCTGTCTGGGCCAGCCCCAGAGTCCCTTGCCCAGGGCCTGCGGGTGCAGTTTTCCATCAGAGTCCTGGGCAGCTCTTATTTCAGGGCTTCACCTTGGCCCTCTGCCCCGTAGCACTGATGCCCCCTTTCCTCCATGTATCAGAACTTCAGCTGAGCTGTAGGGCTCAGCTCCAATCTTTCTCTGGCTCTTTTTTGTTTTTTTTTAATGTGAACCATTTAAAAAATCTTTACTGGGGGACTCCCCTGGTGGTCCAGTGGCTAAGGCTCTGCACTCTCAGTGCAGGGGACCTGGGTTCGAGCTCTGGTCGGGGAACGAAGTGCCATATGCCACAACCAAAAAGATCCTGCGTACCACAAGGAAGATCCCCGGTGCTGCAACGAAGACCCAGCTCAGCCAAATAATAAAAAGAAAAAAGAAAAGAAAAATCTTTATTGAATTTGTTACAATCCTGCTTCCGTTTTATGTTTTGGTGTTTTTGGCGGTGAGGCATGTGGGATCTTAGTTCCCCAACCAGGGACCAAGCCCGCACCCCGTATGTTGGAAGGTGAAGTCTTAACCGCTGGACCGCCAGGGAAGTCCCTCTCTGACACTTCTGTGCAGGCTCCTTTCCTCAGCCTCACGCAGATTCCGGCCCTCTCCCTCTTCTGAATGCTGACAGTGTTCTTCTGTGTCATCCACATGGGACTAGAGCTTGTACTGCCCTGGACACTTCTCTGGAACTGTTCCCTCACAGCCTGTGTGGTTATGTTTTCGTGAAATGAAGCCTCGTTGATCCGCTGAGACAGTAATTCTTGTGTTTCACACCATCTGGTATTCTCATCAGTGTCCAACACACAGTAGGTCCTCAGGAAAGGTTGGTTGCCAGGTGGGTTGGGATTAGCCAATATGTAAACATAAACAGGGATGCTTTCAGGCCTCGAGTGGGCATTAGGTGCTTGCCTGCATTCGCAGGTGGCCAGTCGAAGGCACGAAATGGGCTTGCTCAGCCATGTAGGAGGTGGACCAGAGAGAAATGCCGAGATCTAGGGACTAAGGGAGATAATGTGGATCTGGTGTTCAAAGACTGGCGGTGCTTTATTCTCTTGTGAAGTGGGAAAAGGGCATTTGGGCAGCAGGTGAGAGGCGCGGGCGTGGGAGTGACGCTTCCAGAAGCCTCGTCAGGAGACCGTCACCGCTCTCCACCTGGAGGCTCCTAGTGGAGGCGGGTGAGGAGTTTGGCAGGAGGTGGTGGGGTGTACTTCATTCTCAGACACTCTCTTTGGATCCTGATCTTCCTGCTTGCCAGTCCTAGGGAGCTCTAGGAAGACCTTCCTGGTGCGGGATATGTTTTCCCCATCTTAGGCCCTAAAGGGATGCTGAGTGCTACTTGAGGGCACATTCTTAAGAGAGCAGTACATTGTGCTTGCCATTCATTTGCTGACTTGTTTGTCTGGTGATGTGTTGCTGACCTGCTGGAAGGTCTGAATGGAGCTCCCCTGCTCACAGCACGGAGGCAGCGGCGTGGAGAGGTTACGGGCGTGCTCTCTCTGTCGTCCAGGATCACACCCCGGCTCCCCAAACTGGCAGCGGTGACCTCCTCCCCAAGCTCCGCAGAGGGATTCGCCTCTCCACTCTCAGCTCTGTGTTCTCTAGAGCTTCCTCCTGCCCTGCTGCCCCTCGGGTTCCTGGCTGCCTCTCACCACTGTCTCCCGCCTGCTGGTTGCTCTGCTTGGAGCTGCCAGGCCTCCCGCACTGTCAGTATGGATGAGCCCCAGGCATCCTAAACAGAGCCTTGAGCAGACGCCCAGAGGAGAGAGCAGGGAGTCAGCTAGCGAGCATGCGCAGGCACTAAGCTGTGTCCAACTCTTTTCAACCCCGTGGACTGTAGCCCACCAGGCTCCTCTGTCCATGGAATTTCTCAGACAAGAATACTGGAGTGGGTTGCCATTTCCTTCTCCAGGGGATCTTGCCGACCCAGGGATTAAACCCGCGTCTCTGGCATGGGCAGGCCAGGGAAGCCTGGAGTCAGCTAGATGTGGATTCAAATCCTGCCTTTCTCTCCCTGGCTCGGCATGTGACTTCCCTGGACCCGGTCACTGTGCGCTTATTAGCAATGGCCTCACAGGGCTGTTGGGAAGGCTGACTTGAGGAGGATGTGCCTGCCCCTTCTTCTCTCCCTGCTTCCCCCACCATTCTCAGTGTGAGGCCTGGAGAGGCCTCCTCCTCCACTTGTGGTTGAAGCTCTTTTGTTCAGATAGTTGCTGAACACCACTGTGTGCCAAGTGCCGAGCACCAGGACTAATTTTTGTATAGTCATCTGCTACCAAGGAATTGCAAGAGACCATACTGGGTTCTCAAGGGAAATCATATTTGCTCTGAATGCAGTCTTCCCTGCATGGCTTCCTTGGTGACTCAGATGGTGACTCAGTAAGGAACCTGCCTGTAATACAGGAGACCTTGGTTCGATCCCTGGGTCAGAAAGATCCCCTGGAGAAGAGAATGGCTACCCACTCCAGTATCCTTTTTTTTTTTTTTTAATTTAATTTTGGCCTCTTTTATTGGTCCCTCATTTATTTATTTTCATCCATCTTAATTCTTTGTCCTGTGTGGGCCTCCCATCACGGTGGCCTCTCTCCTTGCGGAGCACCAGCTCTGGTCGCATGCGCTCCAGAGCGCCGACTCACAATTGGACATACCAGTCCAGCCACTCTGCGGCATATGGGGCCCGTGCCAGGGATCAAACCGGCACCCCTTGCCCTGCAAGGTGGACCCTTTACCCACTGGACCAGCAGGGAAGCCCCTACTCCAGTATTCTTGCCTGGAGAATTCTATGGACAGAGGAGCCTGGTGGGGCTACAGTCCATGGGGTCGTAAAGAATCAAACATGACTAATAGTTTCTGAATGCAGGAGGCTGAGTGAGAGGTAACTTGGAGAAAATAGGAGGGAAGAGAATTCTAGGCAGAGGGAGGTAATGTAGTGAGTTCACAAAGTTCAGACAGCTTTGAACTGTGTGAAGGTATTTATCCTAAGAGCAGTAGGAAGAGTTCTATGCCAGACCAGCGACTTGGCCACTTTTGCCTCCTCAAAAGTGAAAAATGGACAGAGGAGGACCAGAGAGGAAACTGGGGGACCAGTGGAGAGGAGCAAGGGAAAGACATGGCTGGTCGGAGCAGGGCTGTGGGCATGGAGAGATTCTGGAGGTGAGGTTAGCAGGTGTGGCGAGGGCTGGGTCATGGACAGTGGGCAAGGGGGAGGGAACAGTGACCCCCGGGTTTCTGGCTTTTCTGACGGGAAATGGATTGTATGGAGTGCAGAATGGTGGCCAAGGTCATGATGAGCCCTCAGCTTGTTTCCCCAGATGTGTAAGCCCCACCCTCAGACTTCAGGTCTTTCCCATGGCCCTCGATGTCCAAGGTGATTTCAGAAAACTTGTTCCTGGTTGAGGTTAGAAGATTACCTCCATTCCCCCACTGGTCAGCAGACTCGACCGTGGACCCCTCCCCTTGGACCCTAAGGCTCTTTGTGTTGGGGGTCGGCCCTGTGCTTATCTCCTGGAAGAGACCCAGATCCTCCTGGGTGCTTCATGCCGGGGCTGGTGTGCCCGGCCTCCCTGTTCTCAGCAAGGCCGCCTGGGGTGGGTCTCCACCACCTCACCGAGGCAGGAACTATGGTGGGTCTCCACCAAGGCAGGTCTGGGTTTGGCCATCCTCCCGGCTGTGTTGTATCCGGTGGGAAACATTTAGACTATGTGAATGTAAGTGGCAGCTGGAGAGAAATCTGCAATTTCTCCTATTATTGGGAGAGGGTGAGGCTACCAGAGGCTACCAGATGTTCCATGTCATATAATGTATATTTTATGGCAAATGAAAATGTATGTAAAATCTGTACCCCGAGAGCTCCCTACTTGCTGAAAAGGGGCTGGATCCTTCTTTTTATTCTTACCCTTTTCAGATTTTTTAGGCAGGAATTCCCTTCCGGGCAATGAACTTATCTGCCAAGTTGGGGCCCAGAGGGAACCCTTATGGGGGACTCGTAAACCCCTTCTTTTGAGGAAATCTTGGGGCTGAGGCCACATTCAGCCCCGCGTGTTTACACAATCCCTTCTCTCAGCTCCGAGGGGCCATTAGAGTTAATTGGGTGAATAATCTGTGTTTAAAAAGTCCCCAAATACGTATTTACATAATCCACGCTCTGCTCAAGCCGACTTGTGGGATCTGGAGTGGATCCCGGCCGTGTCCTCCTCCTGTGCTTTCTAGAGTGGCTTCTCCTGTGGGTGACCATCCTTCATGGAGTGTGAGTTGACCTAGGGGTTAGGCATTTTGGGTCTTCCCAAGGGATCAGTGAGCCCTCAGCTGGGCAAGGGGAGGGAACAGTGACCCCCGGGTTTCTGGCTTTTCTGACGGGAAATGGATTGTATGGAGTGCAGAATGGTGGCCAAGGTCATGATGAGCCCTCAGCTTGTTTCCCCAGATGTGTAAGCCCCACCCTCAGACTTCAGGTCTTTCCCATGGCCCTCGATGTCCAAGGTGATTTCAGAAAACTTGTTCCTGGTTGAGGTTAGAAGATTACCTCCATTCCCCACTGGTCAGCAGACTCGACCGTGGCCCCCTCCCTTGGACCCTAAGGCTCTTTGTGTTGGGGGTCGGCCCTGTGCTTATCTCCTGGAAGAGACCCAGATCCTCCTGGGTGCTTCATCCCGGGGGCTGGTGTGCCCGGCCTCCCTGTTCTCAGCAAGGCCGCCTGGGGTGGGTCTCCACCACCTCACCGAGGCAGGAACTATGGTGGGTCTCCACCAAGGCAGGTCTGGGTTTGGCCATCCTCCCGGCTGTGTTGTATCCGGTGGGAAACATTTAGACTATGTGAATGTAAGTGGCAGCTGGAGAGAAATCTGCAATTTCTCCTATTATTGGGAGAGGGTGAGGCTACCAGAGGCTACCAGATGTTCCATGTCATATAATGTATATTTTATGGCAAATGAAAATGTATGTAAAATCTGTACCCCGAGAGCTCCCTACTTGCTGAAAAGGGGCTGGATCCTTCTTTTTATTCTTACCCTTTTCAGATTTTTTAGGCAGGAATTCCCTTCCGGGCAATGAACTTATCTGCCAAGTTGGGGCCCAGAGGGAACCCTTATGGGGGACTCGTAAACCCCTTCTTTTGAGGAAATCTTGGGGCTGAGGCCACATTCAGCCCCGCGTGTTTACACAATCCCTTCTCTCAGCTCCGAGGGGCCATTAGAGTTAATTGGGTGAATAATCTGTGTTTAAAAAGTCCCCAAATACGTATTTACATAATCCACGCTCTGCTCAAGCCGACTTGTGGGATCTGGAGTGGATCCCGGCCGCGTGTCCTCCTCCTGTGCTTTCTAGAGTGGCTTCTCCTGTGGGTGACCATCCTTCATTGAGGACAGGGGCAGGCAGGCTTCCCGCCCGCCTGATGTTCTGACGCGCCCCCTTAGCATGGGGTCTTCCCAAGCCTTGGTCAAACACGTGTTGTGGATCGCTGGTCCTGAGAGATGCCACAGGGGGAAGAGGTTCTACCCATCACTGAGTTTGGGAAGCCCTGCCTCTTCTCTTCGCTCTTGGAGACGTCCTGTGCTCCTTTTGCCACCAGGACTCTAAGAAGTACTACAGGAAAGAGATGGTTCTGGCCCTGTCTAGCCCAGCTTCCCCTATCGGATCTAAGCTCTCCGTCCCTAACCCTAACCCAAAGAATTCACGTTCTGTAGACACACAGTGGGAAACAGCAATCCCACTCCTCAACTTATTTTTGTGGGGGGGGAGGGCACGTCTGTTTTGGCCACCCACGCAGACCCTGTGCACGCTGCCACTCCTGTTGGCTGTGCACACACAATCCCCAAGACTGCTTTTCCCGTGACCGCAGCCTTGCTGGTTCTTGGAGCAGGAAAAACTCCAGGCATTAGAGATGGGCCAGAGCGGGGCGGGGCTGCATGGGGGCAGGGCATTCCCAGTTAGGGAGTCCTGTGCCCTGGTCCTTGCTGGCATCCTGTCTGTACCGTGGTCTCCGTGGCTCACTCCAGCCACAGGAATCCTCTGGGCCGGGAACTTTGGGCGCCAGGAAGGAGGAATTCAAATATGCTCTGAGGCCCGGCCTGCTTACAACAAAAGCTGAGCACTCCTCTCCTGAGTAGTCTTGTTTATCCGAATCCTTCTGGAGTCCGGGAACTTTGGGCCCAGGGAACCCTTATGGGGACTCGTAAACCCCTTCTTTTGAGGAAATCTTGGGGCTGAGGCCACATTCAGCCCCGCGTGTTTACACAATCCCTTCTCTCAGCTCCGAGGGGCCATTAGAGTTAATTGGGTGAATAATCTGTGTTTAAAAAGTCCCCAAATACGTATTTACATAATCCACGCTCTGCTCAAGCCGACTTGTGGGATCTGGAGTGGATCCCGGCCGCGTGTCCTCCTCCTGTGCTTTCTAGAGTGGCTTCTCCTGTGGGTGACCATCCTTCATTGAGGACAGGGGCAGGCAGGCTTCCCGCCCGCCTGATGTTCTGACGCGCCCCCTTAGCATGGGGTCTTCCCAAGCCTTGGTCAAACACGTGTTGTGGATCGCTGGTCCTGAGAGATGCCACAGGGGGAAGAGGTTCTACCCATCACTGAGTTTGGGAAGCCCTGCCTCTTCTCTTCGCTCTTGGAGACGTCCTGTGCTCCTTTTGCCACCAGGACTCTAAGAAGTACTACAGGAAAGAGATGGTTCTGGCCCTGTCTAGCCCAGCTTCCCCTATCGGATCTAAGCTCTCCGTCCCTAACCCTAACCCAAAGAATTCACGTTCTGTAGACACACAGTGGGAAACAGCAATCCCACTCCTCAACTTATTTTTGTGGGGGGGGAGGGCACGTCTGTTTTGGCCACCCACGCAGACCCTGTGCACGCTGCCACTCCTGTTGGCTGTGCACACACAATCCCCAAGACTGCTTTTCCCGTGACCGCAGCCTTGCTGGTTCTTGGAGCAGGAAAAACTCCAGGCATTAGAGATGGGCCAGAGCGGGGCGGGGCTGCATGGGGGCAGGGCATTCCCAGTTAGGGAGTCCTGTGCCCTGGTCCTTGCTGGCATCCTGTCTGTACCGTGGTCTCCGTGGCTCACTCCAGCCACAGGAATCCTCTGGGCCGGGAACTTTGGGCGCCAGGAAGGAGGAATTCAAATATGCTCTGAGGCCCGGCCTGCTTACAACAAAAGCTGAGCACTCCTCTCCTGAGTAGTCTTGTTTATCCGTCTTCAGGAGGTCTCAATCTTGGCTGCACATGAGAATCACCTGGAGAGATTAAAAAAAAAACAAAAAAAAACAAACCCAATGCTGGGTCAGCCCTCTGATTGGTTAAATCAGGACCTGGGTGGGTAAGAAACCTGGTTCCAATAAATGGTCAAGCTTCCCAGGTGATTCCAATGTGGCTCCACGTAGAGGCGGGGCTCTGGTGCGCAGGCGCGCTGGAGCTGCGTCGTGAGCACTTGCCGGGTAGGAAGCGGAGTAGGCAGTTCATGGCGCTACTCCTGGCTCGACCACCAAGGCACGGAGGACCGGTCCGCTCCCCAGTTCTGCACAGACAGCCCTCTGCAGCGCAGCGAGGCCCTGGGTGAGGACGAGGACGCATCCTGCTGTGCGTGTGCCAGAGACGCCTTCGTCGGGTGAGCGCGAGGAAGGATGGGCGCCATCGTTGCCTAGCAGGCGTCTGCCGTGGTCCAGGTACTGTGTGTACTGTGCGTCGCCCCCGTTAGGCCTCCCGTTCGGCATGAGTTAGGGCTCCCAGTTATACAAGTGGGAATGAAGGCCCAGAGGGATTATGCAGGTGCCTGGAGTCACACAGGCGTTCAGAAATGATGGAGCCCTGGTTGGAATTATCCAAGGTGAAGTTCTCCGTGCTGTGCTGCTGTAAAGCCTTCTGGGAGCTCAGGAGTGGAGCAGGGTGGGGTGGCCGAGGCGGGAGAGAGGCTGTGTGTGTGTGTTCTCTGAATTCAGGGCTTCTCCTTGGGCTCAGGGGAAGGGGCTGGGCCTGCGGAGGAGCAGAATCAGTGGGGTGCTGGAGCCGGCTCCCCCCAGCCTCACAGCCGGCCAGGACCACTGCTTCCCACCTGAGTTCAGGGGCATCCAGTGGGCAGCTCGAAGTCGGCTGCTGTGTGTATTTACACCACAGAAATTGGCAAACACTATGCATCAGGTTTTTATGATTTTCGGTGAGAATTGGCAGTTTACACGTTAGCCAGCACCTCGCTGGATAGACCCCAACTTTTGAAGCTCAGGTCCATAAGACTGAGGCTACAGGGTGAAGCTAGAGGCGTGGCTTAGGATGGGAGAGCAACTGCAGGCCAGGGAGAGAGAAGAGGATGAGAAGCTGTGTAAATAGAGTGAATTGTTCCATCAAGGGACATGAAACCAGAGCGGCAAGCACGCTTTCCTGACTTGGGGCAATATGGAGGAGAAGCATGGTGAGTGCTGAGTAAGTGGTATTTTCTCTTAAAATTGGAGTTATTGAAGAAAAACACAAAAAAACCAGCCTGGACTGGGTTGGAGAAGATGGAAGGGCAGGGACTGTTCTGGAAAGATGTGCTAACTGATAGGGAAGTTGTGCCCCACCACCCGGGCGAGGAGCTCAGAGAACCAAGTTGCAGCTTGCAGTGCTGGGCCAGGAAGCCAGAAAGGCATCCGGAGTCTGCCTTTGGGAGACGGTGGACAGGAGCTCCGGCAGCGAGGTGGTTAAACCAGAATAACAAGGGGTGATTTATCTCGCAGCCCCAACATTCCCTTGCTCGCTGCGCGGCTGCTCCGGCTGGCCCTGCTAATGCTCTCGGTTGCAAATCTACCTATTTGTCAAGTCCCTCTCTACAGCCGGGCTCTCTCTGGCTGCCTGCGTGGTTTATTAAAGAGGCGTTTGCTACCTGTCATCTCAAACGGCCTCCTTTATCCAAAACAGAATAATAGAGATATCTCCCTCCAGGGACTCGGGATGCAAATGCCCGAGGACAGGTTGCCAATTTGCCGTGTGTATTAGGAGGAGGAAGCTGTCAAGGGAAACGGCCAGGATCCAGCCTCTTCTAACAAGCTCATTTCTGGGTTGAGGGGAGACCTGGGCCGCTCGACTTCAGATTACGCGGGCACGCGCCTCCGCTTGCCTACGGACAGCTGTCAGCCGCGATCGTTTCTCCCCGGGAAACAAAATTGGCTTTTCTTCCTGCTTCCCCTCCCCCCAGCTCATCCTCGGGTGTCATGGGGGCCCTGCCAATAACTGCCGAGAAGCCGTCCAGTGCTGGAGCCGTGCCCACGCTAGTGGACAGGAAGCCAGTCCTGGCTGGTTGTGTTTCTGTGGCACGGGGGACGGGGGTCATTTTCTCCCCTAAGGGAATCTAGTCAGAGTAGGAAGCTGTCCAGCCTGCAGAGCACAGATGCCCCCCACTCTCTCCCTCGGCAACCCCCCATCTCGGCTCTCATCCCAGGAGGAGGCACAGGTCTCTTTCCTTTCCCAGAATCTCCCCACATTTGGCACCCACCGCCCTGGCTCTGGAACATTCCAGGCCTGGGGACTTTCTGCCCCCAGGAGCACTCTAGGCTGAGAGGACTCAAGTGCAGGAGGGACCTCACCGGAAGCTCCCTGCAGCTCCTCGTCCCTCTGCGCCCGGCCCCTCAGGTGTCACAGGTGAGGAGGCTGTGGCCCAGGGCCACCCTGACAGCTGGCAAGGGCGCCAGGCTGGAACCTGGAATAGGATGCTGCGTTTCCCACGTGACTCTGAGCCGGACCGTGCTGTGCAGATGATCACAGGCCAGGGGAAGTGGCTTCTGTGGCCTGTGGGTCATCCCCCAGTGTCACAGGCCTGAGGGTTCAGGCTGTCCAACCACCTCGAGGGGCCTGCCCAGCTTCCTGCCTAGGGGCAGGTGGGAGCCTGACTTGGGTGTGAGGCCCCTGGGTCCCTAAGAGTTTCATGATCAGCAAGATCCCTCTTCCCCACTGCGTCCTCGCCTCCATTCTGGCCTCCATGCTGTCTCAGGACTGTGTGAGCTCAGGGCAGGGCCTGGGTGCGCAGCAGGGTCCCGGGAGGCATTTGTCCTTGAGCTGGCCAGAGGTGACCCCACCCAGAGAAACACCTGCTGGACCAGCGCCGTGGCCCGGAGGCCAGAGCTGGCCAAGGAAGGCAGAAGTCAAGAGCCTTCCTCGATTGGAAGCCAGACCATGCCTTGGGGTCTTGGAAATACACCTCAAGGCAGGGGTCAGGGCCCTGTGGGGCAGCTTGGCATCTGTCTGAGGCAGGGAGGCCCCACGAAGCTGGGGTGCCGTGGGGCGAGATGTTTGCACGTGTTTGGGTAGGTGCTCAGTTCAAGCGTGCTGGTAGCCTGCCCCATGCCTTCCTGTTCCCTGGTGTCGTCCTCACCCCTTGGGACCTCTCTGGGCCACCTCTCAATGCTGATGGGGCTCCGAGTGTGCCCCAGTACCATGCCTTACTGGGCGGTCCACCCGCCCCATCTGAGCTCCCATTTCTTCCCAGGTGTGGTGATCTCCTTCCTCACCTGTGGTACTCAGGCTCCTCTCCGAGCCTGCTGACGCAGCCCCACCTGCCCTGTTCGTGTCCTCATTTGACAGGAAACTGACGCTCAGAGAGGTTAAGGCCAGAGCAGGATTTGAACCCAGGCATCCCGACCCCCAGGTCCGTGTTTTTCCTCCGGGAAGGGCTGTGTTGGTGGTGGCAGCGCTTGGGGCTGAGCAGTGAGGACTCCAGAGACTTGGAGGTCTTGCCAGCCTTGTGAGCCCACCTCACTCGGCTGTTCTGGTGTGGACTCTTCTGTGAAGAGGGTCTAGGATGCCCCGTCTGGCCACGATCAGGGCTCCCTGGGGGTGGGGTGGAAGAAGAGACTGGCGGAGGAAGAGGTGGGCCTGCAGAGCCGGGCCGTGGGGGCTCAGATCTTGTGCCCGGGGAGGGGTGCTGTCTTGCCTCAGCCTGTAGGTACTGGAGGGGGGCTGGGTTTGCCTGCCGACGGGCCCGGGCTGTGGCCGTGAGCTGGCCCACAGAGCCGCCGTGCCTGTATAGGATGCCCCGGCGGGCCGTGGTGCTGGGGCTGGCCAGCGGTAATGAAAGGAGACCTGCTGTGGATCCCCCACCAGCCCAGTAGCAGCCGGCCATGGAGTCCATCGAGGGTGGAGAGCTGGACCTCCTTGTATATAGTCCTTGCTCCCTGGAACAAGCCTCTCGGGGGCTGGCCGTCAGGGCCAGAAAGGAGAAATGGAACGTTTGTGGGATTCTACCCACAAATGACATGGGTGTGTTAAGATGACGCTCCAGCGTGGAGTGCGACCTTGGGCACCTGCCCGGTTCTGAGCCTGGGTTGTCTCATCCGGTGCCTGACACGTGGTGAGCAATCACGCAGTTGTCGAATGATTCTGTCAAGGGGAATGGGAAGAGTTCCTGTCTCGCAGGCTTGCAGGGGTGGAATGAGATGGGACGTGGAAAGCAAGTGGTCTGTAGAAGGCAGTGAGTGCTCAGAGCCCTCCTCGTGGTAGGCGAGGGCGGGAAGCTTGGCACCTGGGCGCGCTCATGCTGCCTCTGGCTCGTTCTAGCTTCCTCTCTCTCACCTGCGTTCCCTCTGCTCTGGGACTCTGAGGTCTTTGCTTCAGAACACAAGACACTAATTTCTCTAGGGGAGATTCCCCAGGAGCAAATGTCGTGGAAGTCTTTGAGTCGGTGTGTGAATGCCAGAGCTGGCAAGGCCCCCGGAGGCATCACGGAACCGCGGAATGACACAGACAGCAGAGCCAGACGAACCCGGGTCTCCTCCCAGCTCCACTGTCTAATAGCTGCCTTGGGCAACCCACTTGCCCTCTCTGAGCAGCCTCCTCAGCAGCTCCTGTCTTCAGGGGCTCCTGTGAGGCCAGAACGAAGGATCTTTGCAAAGTGAAGAGCCGTGTTTGTATTCATGATTTGCGTGGTAACTGTGCTAGGAGAAGCTGTGTTGCTCATGATCTTTTCCGGACTTCTTGTTCTGCTGAAGGGGGACACCTGGGGCTCAGAAAGGAAGTGGATGCCGGGGAGAGAGCTAGGTCTTGGGCAGAGAGGCAGGCCCCGGGTGCTCTCCTGCCTCCATGTTCTGGAAGCACCATGCGGTGGGAGGCAGCGGTGTCACTGAGTCCTGACCAACGTGGTCCCCACCGCGGTGGATAGGTCCTCTTTGAGGGAGCTGGTGGGCCAGAGCTGGGGCCCGCATGGAGGTCCTCGCTGGAGCAGGCATGTAGAAGGCCCTGGTCCTTCCTCGGGGCTCAGAGAGCCCGGGCTGGCCGACGTCTCCTGTCAGGGCCTAGGGAGTCAGGCCTGACTCAGAGCGAAGGCATCGTAGCTGAGTGTGTGCATTTTAAAGGGGAAATCAGCCCAAATAACTCCCAGATTCAGACCCAAGCTGTGCAGGTGAAGAAGGCAGGTAGGAAATTATAGCCCCTTGAGGATTTCTCTCCCAGGGACTTGATTAAAGCGGAGGAGTGTTGGAGCCAAAATAGCTGGGAAAAGTGCCCTTTGATATGTTCATTTGGTTTTAATTCGGGGGGACACAGGGCAGCCCCAGCTTGTTTTATTTCTGCTTCCTTTTAGCGGCTTTCACTTGGCTCCTCGGCCCCACTCCGGCTCCCACCCCTCCCCTCCTGGAGTTTGTGAATTTCAAGGTCAGCTGAAAGTCAAACTTTCCCATGTTGGTGATGAAATGCAAGCAGATGTGGCTGGTCGGGCTGATGGCAGCCACACCCGGGGAGCCGCGCTCAGTCCTGTGGATGATGCCTGGCAAAATTAACAAAGTCTGATGGCTTACAATCCTGGGTTTCCCTCTCGCAGATTCAGATTTCAAAGTGAGGGCCAGTCGGGCGTGTGTTTACCTAGTGGGTTGAGAGAAGCGATGCAGGCCTTGGCGTGGTTGCCTCATCCCCCCGCCCCGTGCCAGGGACTGAGAGCCCGCGGATGGGCGCTGGAGTTTGGGGTTGGCCTTCGTCACGCGATGCTGGCTTTGCTGAGGACCTTGTCCCCGGGCCCTCCTCACCGGTGGGAGGGACTGGTGGGTTTTCCAGTGCTGATCATGGCCCATGTCCATCTAGGTGCCCTCGTCCTCTCCACGTATGTAAAGCCATTGGCGGGTCCTTGCCATGTGACCACGGGGGTGCTGGCAGTGACCTCAGGGAGAAGGTCAATTTTCAGCCTGGCTTCCTGGCTTCGTTCACACCCCTCTGTGACTCAGAAAGTGGCCCAGCCAGCTGCCTCCTGCTCCAGCGCTCTGGCAGACGCGATCCGATGGTACAGAGAGCAGAGGGTGACTGAGCCCTAGCTGCTTCCACCTCTACCCTCGACGCTCCACGGGAGGTCCTGCACGGCTACCCCAGCACTGGACCCAAGCGAAGGCATCGTAGCTGAGTGTGTGCATTTTAAAGGGGAAATCAGCCCAAATAACTCCCAGATTCAGACCCAAGCTGTGCAGGTGAAGAAGGCAGGTAGGAAATTATAGCCCCTTGAGGATTTCTCTCCCAGGGACTTGATTAAAGCGGAGGAGTGTTGGAGCCAAAATAGCTGGGAAAAGTGCCCTTTGATATGTTCATTTGGTTTTAATTCGGGGGGACACAGGGCAGCCCCAGCTTGTTTTATTTCTGCTTCCTTTTAGCGGCTTTCACTTGGCTCCTCGGCCCCACTCCGGCTCCCACCCCTCCCCTCCTGGAGTTTGTGAATTTCAAGGTCAGCTGAAAGTCAAACTTTCCCATGTTGGTGATGAAATGCAAGCAGATGTGGCTGGTCGGGCTGATGGCAGCCACACCCGGGGAGCCGCGCTCAGTCCTGTGGATGATGCCTGGCAAAATTAACAAAGTCTGATGGCTTACAATCCTGGGTTTCCCTCTCGCAGATTCAGATTTCAAAGTGAGGGCCAGTCGGGCGTGTGTTTACCTAGTGGGTTGAGAGAAGCGATGCAGGCCTTGGCGTGGTTGCCTCATCCCCCCGCCCCGTGCCAGGGACTGAGAGCCCGCGGATGGGCGCTGGAGTTTGGGGTTGGCCTTCGTCACGCGATGCTGGCTTTGCTGAGGACCTTGTCCCCGGGCCCTCCTCACCGGTGGGAGGGACTGGTGGGTTTTCCAGTGCTGATCATGGCCCATGTCCATCTAGGTGCCCTCGTCCTCTCTCCACGTATGTAAAGCCATTGGCGGGTCCTTGCCATGTGACCACGGGGGTGCTGGCAGTGACCTCAGGGAGAAGGTCAATTTTCAGCCTGGCTTCCTGGCTTCGTTCACACCCCTCTGTGACTCAGAAAGTGGCCCAGCCAGCTGCCTCCTGCTCCAGCGCTCTGGCAGACGCGATCCGATGGTACAGAGAGCAGAGGGTGACTGAGCCCTAGCTGCTTCCACCTCTACCCTCGACGCTCCACGGGAGGTCCTGCACGGCTCCCCAGCACGGGGTCTGCTGATGGACTGTGTCAGCCTGGTCCCTGGCACACTTGGGAATCCACCCTCCCAGAAATACGCCAGGACTAGCTTACCAGGAAAGTGGGGAGACCCAGCAGACCTGAATTTCTTCCTTAGTGCTCACCAGCTCTTCTCAGCCCAGCTCTCTGCACCCACTGCCTCTCAGGGGCCAGCCACAGGACAGAGCAGATAGGTGCACAGTCTGCGAGGCAGGAAGGCGGAAGGGTGGGCATTTGGGAGTTGGCACTGTGTTGGGAACCCAGCTTCATCAGTGGTCAGTCGTGAGACCCCAGCTCACTTCCCGAGCCCTCCAAGTCTCAGTTTCTTTGTCTGTGAGAGGTGGTAAAGGTGCCCTCCTCAGAGTTGCTATGAGGATGAAATGGTGCATGTAAAGCGCCTGGCACAGTGCCTGGTGCTCAATAATGTCTGCTATTAGAGCTATTGTCCAAATCCGGGGAGAGCCGTTTGAGAAAGCATCCTAGGCAGGGACCTGCCTGGGCTCCCCTGTGGGCTGTTGGGGTTTTGTTGCTGCAGAGCCCAATTACCCAGCCTTTCCCTCCACTGAGAAGCACAGCCTCTTCCCCAGGGTCCTTGCCCCAGCTCAGCAAGAAGTAGGGGCAGGTGTGGATGGGGAGTTAGCCTGAACATCACCCTCTGCTCCCTGCCTCTTTGAGAAGCAGCACTCTGCAGAGAAGCCATGTGTGCAGAAATGTCCCTTCAATCTAGGAGCTGTCCAAAACGGGGCTGACTTTCACGGCACAGTTTTGGATAAGAAAGCTTGAAATGAGAGAATTCTGAAGGCAGAACAAAGCAGAAGAGCCTGCCACAACAGCGCATGTGAGTCAACCCGCAGTGCCTCCCGAACCGCCTGCCTTGTTAAAATCAGTCCCTTGGTGCGGGCGGGATTAGCGCTCTGCAAACTTCGCATCCCAGGCCTGTCTGCATTTTCACTTTCCCTCGCTGATCTTCCTCCCTTCGCGCCCAGGGGGATTTCCCACACAGAATGGAGACCACTCCCATTGCTACAGTGATGGAGATTTTTTTCTTTGCTTTGGGCAGAAAAATAGTAACTTGTGCTGGGGTTGCAGAGACAATCTCTGGGGCCCCTCCCCTGCTCTGCACACAGTGGGAAGCAGCAGGGAGACCCGAGGGAAGGGGCCCTAGTGGGGGTCCTTCTTAAGGTAACTTTGTAGGAGTCCCATGGGGCAGTCCCCTCCTCTAGGAAGTCTTGCCTGGTTAACTTACCCTGTAGAGTTGGGCCTTTGATTTTGGTGTCCCCAGTGGCAGACACAATTCTTCACACATGGTACCCCAGGGGTTGTGACCCGTGTGGACCTGCTGACCGCTCACCATCCAGGTCATTACCTGCCAGGGTGGCTGGAGAGCTGAGAAAGTCCAGGATGGAGCCGCGGGGTCAGGCCAGGAGAAGGTTCTAGTCCTCTCTGTCCCATGGCTTCCTGCCATTCTGGATGAGCCAGAGCAAGACTGGCTGGCCGGCATGGGTGCCGGAGCCAGGCCTCTTCCCTCACCCTGTTTGCCGAGTCTCCCCACAATTCGGCCGCTCATTATCTCTCCACCGGCGGGCGGGTGGGGGAGGCTGCCGAGGGGAGGGCCAATTACCGGGGCCTCACCGCCAGCACTGCCTTGAATGCATTTTTCTCAAATGGTGAAGCCCTCTTTGGGGAGAGGCAATTTGTGGGGAGTTCAGGGCCGCATAATTTACGGGCCCCTCTAGCCTGGGTGGGAGTGAGTTGGCTGTGGCTTGGTTTAATTAGCCGGGTGTAAGCCGAGCACATCTCCAGAACGGGCCTGGAATCCTGGTCACCAAGGCTCGTTTCTCTTTTGCGTGAAGCAGCACCGCCAAAGACGGAAAGGTCTGAAGTTACTTCATTCATCGGCTCCCTCGGTTAGCAATGGCTTCCAGTTTGAAATAGAAACCCACTTATTTTTCTTAACAAGAATCCAGCCCGCTGGCTACAGTGTTCTGCTCATGCATTTAATAGGAATAATTGAATGGAGCTCAAATTATCATAACCTAATGCTCTCTGAGGCAGATCCAGCCGTGGCATATTTTTTTTCCCACCGGGAAGCAAGCGTGAGGCAGGGCTGGGAAGTTACCTGAGTGCTCGCTCCCCCGCCAGGGGATTTCCACACAGAATGGAGACCACTCCCATTGCTACAGTGATGGAGATTTTTTCTTTGCTTTGGGCAGAAAAATAGTAACTTGTGCTGGGGTTGCAGAGACAATCTCTGGGGCCCCTCCTGCTCTGCACACAGTGGGAAGCAGCAGGAGACCCGAGGGAAGGGGCCCTAGTGGGGTCCTTCTTAAGGTAACTTTGTAGGAGTCCCATGGGCAGTCCCTCCTCTAGGAAGTCTTGCCTGGTTAACTTACCCTGTAGAGTTGGGCCTTTGATTTTGGTGTCCCCAGTGGCAGACACAATTCTTCACACATGGTACCCCAGGGGTTGTGACCCGTGTGGACCTGCTGACCGCTCACCATCCAGGTCATTACCTGCCAGGGTGGCTGGAGAGCTGAGAAAGTCCAGGATGGAGCCGCGGGGTCAGGCCAGGAGAAGGTTCTAGTCCTCTCTGTCCCATGGCTTCCTGCCATTCTGGATGAGCCAGAGCAAGACTGGCTGGCCGGCATGGGTGCCGGAGCCAGGCCTCTTCCCTCACCCTGTTTGCCGAGTCTCCCCACAATTCGGCCGCTCATTATCTCTCCACCGGCGGGCGGGTGGGGGAGGCTGCCGAGGGGAGGGCCAATTACCGGGGCCTCACCGCCAGCACTGCCTTGAATGCATTTTTCTCAAATGGTGAAGCCCTCTTTGGGGAGAGGCAATTTGTGGGGAGTTCAGGGCCGCATAATTTACGGGCCCCTCTAGCCTGGGTGGGAGTGAGTTGGCTGTGGCTTGGTTTAATTAGCCGGGTGTAAGCCGAGCACATCTCCAGAACGGGCCTGGAATCCTGGTCACCAAGGCTCGTTTCTCTTTTGCGTGAAGCAGCACCGCCAAAGACGGAAAGGTCTGAAGTTACTTCATTCATCGGCTCCCTCGGTTAGCAATGGCTTCCAGTTTGAAATAGAAACCCACTTATTTTTCTTAACAAGAATCCAGCCCGCTGGCTACAGTGTTCTGCTCATGCATTTAATAGGAATAATTGAATGGAGCTCAAATTATCATAACCTAATGCTCTCTGAGGCAGATCCAGCCGTGGCATATTTTTTTTTTTCCTACCGGGAAGCAAGTACGTGAGGCAGGGCTGGGGGAAGCCAGCCTCAAATACTGCCAATTCCGACCTCCGCTCTGCAGCACCTCGTTGGTCGAGTTTCGGGGGCTGCTGGCCACTGGGCTGGGGGGCTCACGGGGTTTCCAGAGGAAAGGCACCCGAGTGGTTGGTGCTCCCTAGGCGAGGTGCGGCTCTCACCTGGGCACGGTAACTCGAAACGATGATCAGGGAGAGAAAGCTAGAGGCTGGAAGAGACCATGGAGCTGCTAATATACTCTTGGAGGCAGCAGTAGTCCTAATGAGGCCTGTGGCCTTAATTAAACACGGTGGCGATGATGGATATGGTGAGGATGCCCCCTCACTGTGTGGTTGACGGAACTGTGGTCCTGAGGTTATAAGACAGGGCGCTGATGGCAGAGCCTCGACCCTGTGGTCGAGAGCTCCCAGAGCACCGAGAGAAGTTTCCAGTGAAGCGAGTCATAGACCCAGACCCTTTGAACAGGTCGGATGTGCAGACTCTGGAGGGTCCACGAGGAGCTCTCCCATACCAGCTACCTGATCTTGGGTAAGCCGCTCTCAGCCTCAGTTTCCACATCTGTAAAATGGGGCTTCTCCCACCTGCCCCAATTCCCTCACAGCATTGGTGAGTGACACCTGTGGGAGTTAATGCAGGCGAGGGGACACCTGCCAGGTTCTTTGAATTGTCACACCCCAGAGCGCCCTTACTTGAGGATGGAGAGTCCTCCTGACCCCACCCAGGCATCATTTTGAGCTTGAAATGACCAGAATGATCCAAATGGCCGGAACCGGGGGGCGGGCTGCTGACGGCGGGCGGCCTGGATTTGAGCCCCGTAACTTTCCGTAGACACGGCCCTCGTGCAGATTGTGTGCGGCAGAGCGGAGCGGATTGCGTCTCTGAGCTCTCTCCTGGCTTTCATCGCCCACAGCGGCAGGTGGACCACGGCTGGGGGAGCAGGGGCGTGTAAACAGAGCACCCCTGCTTTTCCAGCCAGCGCGGCCCCCTTGGGAATCCCAGAGAGGCCTGAGGCCTAGGACTTGCATAGTCCCTCCCCTACCTCTCTCCCTTTCTTCCTTCCTCTTTCTCTCTCTCCCTGTCTCTCTCTGGACCTCTATGTAAAGTTGTCGGGAGCCCCAGCCCGGGTGTGGTGATGGCTCTGGGCTTCACCTTGCCTCCCTGGTGCTGGCACTGGTAGGTGCCGGCACGTGGTGAACGTCGTCATCCCCCCAGGGCCAGGCTCAGAGGCTCGGAAGATTTGCCCAGTGCCAGCAGAGACGCAGTGCTGGTCTGTTGTCAGCTGATAAAACCGTCACAGAGGCAGTGAGAGGGTCTCGAGGCCGTTCCCTGGCCTCAAGAGCCTTGCTGGTTCGCCTCTTGTTACTTCACAAAGCAAGTGGTGCCTTCGCTCTTCCATCACAAATGGTGCTGTTGACGACTTCAAAAAAGCAGAGTGAATATGATTCCAATATTTATCTTAGCACAAAACTAACATTTCAGAGCCTGTGCCCATAATTCACATGCTGATGGGGAACACATTGTGTGAATGTGGTGCAAATATATACAAGGGGGAAGTTGCTTATATTTAATAGGGAAACATGAAGTAAACATTTTTGAATAAAATGGCGAAGACTTGGGTTCTAGTCGCGGTTTCTCAGCAGAACGTATTTACCCAGCATGTCTGCGGCACTGTCATGTGGTCTGAGGGCTCCGCGGGGTTCAGGTCGAGGTCTTGCTGCCAGTGATGCCGCTCAGAAGCCGAGCCCACAATTCTGGGTTCCTGGCAGCGCTGGGCGCTCCCTGGTCTAGAGGCTCATCCTGGAGGCACAGGGAGGTTCACGCGGCTCCTTGTTTGGTCTCTCTCCGTCTTTGCTTCCACTCCAGTGCTCGTGAGCGACAGGAACCCTATAAAGGCATGTGGGAAGGGGAGTGAGGCTCCTGGTTAAGGGCAGGTGCCTTCTGGCTGCTTTACAAGAGTCTCACTGGGGCCAAGGTCTGGCCTGCCATGTGTGGAAAGGAGAGGCGCGGGGCCCGTGCTCTCGCTGTAGGAATTCTGAGGCAATGGGAACCCAGGCTGCTGCCGGCTTCTCCCATCGTGGGAGCAGCCTCGCAGGCTTTATGTAAACACCCAGGTGCCTGTCTGCACAAATGTGGGCCCTTGACGCCGGCAGGCTCCGTCTCTGTTACCACTGCGGGGTGTGGACGTGTGGGCACTCGCCGTTCCTTCTGGAATTCTCCAGCCTTTGTGTCTGGATGGGGAAGTGGGTCCTGGGGCGGCACCTACACCGTCCGTCAGGTGTGTGGGGGTGGAGGGCCTCTGCAGTGCTCTGGGTGCCGGTTCCTGGGGCTTAGCTGCCAAGCTCCATACATCGTCGCCATCAGGGCACAGCACGGGACTTCTGCAAGTGAAGAAAGGGCGCTTGGGACTTGTTCCCCGGGCTCGGTGCACAGTCACCGTCTTGTTCCCCCAGAGATTCATTTTACTCCCTGGCTGCACGTCGTGTTTGGATGGACTTCCCGAGACAGCAGGGTCATATAAGCTGCGGTGCCCTTCTTTCCAGGGGACAGAGAGAAAGTGACACCCAGAAGAAGCTCACAGGGCGGGGGAGAGGAAACTCTTGGCTTCGTTTCAGTCAGGCACCGACCGTGGGTCCGGAGCTGTGCCCTGCGCTGGGGCAGGGAGGGGGTGGAGCTAGGCCGCCTGTGGCTCCTGAGGTGCCATGTGAGTGAAGGAGAAGTCAGGGCTTTTCTTGGCAGCGTCAGGGGCCTTGTGTGTCAGGGGCTCTGCTTTGGGACCTAGAGGCAGTAATAATTAAATTGAACATTAAAAATGATAAAGCTGGTAACAGGGCTTATACGTACGCCAGCAACTGTTCGAGGTGCCTCATGGGTGTTGATTCATTTCAGGACCAGCCTCTGAGGTGGGTAGTTTTTTTTTTTTTTTTAATTTTGGCCTCTTTTATTGGTTTTTTATTTATTTATTTTCATCCATCTTCATTCTTTGGCCTGTGTGGGCCTCCCATCGCAGTGGCCTTTCTGGTTGCAGAGCACTGGCTCTGGATGCACGTGCTCCAGAACGCTGGCTCGTAATTGGACACATTGGTCTGGTCGTTCTTTGGCACGTGGGACCTTCCCATGCCAGGGATTGAACCAGTGCCCCTTGCATTGCAAGGCAGCCTCTTTACCCACTGGACCACCAGGGAAGCCCTCTGAGGTGGATATTCTTTACCTGCCTTTTACAGCCATGTGTCGTGACACCTTGTTGGGGGGTGGGGGCACAGCCAGAGTGGGGGTCCTGACCCCAAGTGGTCCAACACCAGGGCATGTGGCCTGAGCCCTGTGCAAGTGGAAAGAAGCAGGCACTGGTGCTGACCTTCTATCTCTGCTGCCATCTCGTCCCCAGGGACTTGCTCTCTGGCTGACGACCCTGACCTGGACGTAGTCTCTCTGTGCCCAGGGATGGGCCTGGTGCCAAGAGGAGAGAGCAGGCCGGGATGTGGCTGCTCGCCGTCCAGACCCAGGGCTCTGCGGCCGCCTCCTTGTTGCAGAGAGTCTGAGACTCAGAGCTTTCATCCCACATGCCACCTGAGGCAAGAGTGGGGCCCACTCTGCCCACTCCTGAGGCTGGAGCCGTGTCCCAGGGCGGGAGGTGGAGCCAGAGCCAGAGGGAAGTGACCGAACAGTGGCCGCACCACGCGCTCCTCCTGGCTGTTGCTGGCGGCCACTTACTTCCTGTGGCCAGGAGGGCAGCACCCTGGGGCATTCCTCCCCAGGGTGCTGATTCTGCTCTCAGACCTGTCATGGCTTCCACGTGTGTCAGGCTCTCACTCTGCACTCCTGGGCTTGCCATGATTACCTGCGGCCACCTTGAAAGCAGACCACAGTGGGACTGATTTGCGTCTGAGAGGCAGCTGGCTAGAACATCTTTGGACACGCTGCCTGCGCGTGTGGTGTGGAGTCCCAGCGAGCGAGACTCGGAAGGGATCTCTGGGCCCCGGCTGGGCCAGGGGAGGGCTGTGTGATGGAGAGCGATGATGCTGAGGTGAGAGGCCTGTTTTGAGCATCTTCTACATTCTTCAAGGCATCACCCCCGGAAGCTTCTAGATCTTTAGGCTTTGTGTGACTTGGGAGCCATGTGGCCAAAGTGGACTGATTCCTTCACTCGGTGGGTAGGCAGGGAGCATTTGGCCCAGGGGGCTGGGGCTGCAGGAGGAGGTGCTGGGGAAGCAGCATCCTTGTGGGTACAGGTGTGTGAAGGGCTCGGGGAACAAGGCTGTCCCCAGACGTGCTGAGCGAGAGCCGTGGTGGAAGTTGAAGACTTGAACGGCACACAGGGCCCTTGGGGGCACCCAGGGATGATGAAAACTCTAGAGCTGTATGCACAGTTTTCTCCACCTCTGAAAGCCTTTTTCCTTCCAGCATCAGTACCTTCTCCTCCTCCTTGATGGGGTTTTGGTCTCTGGCAGCAGCCTGGAGTGTCCTGCGTCCGGCAGGGCTCTGCCGTGTCAGCCATGACTGGAGGGGCCGCTGAGTGCTGCTCCTGAGCCAGGAAGCAGTGGAGAGCGGAGGACACACAGGAGGATGGGCTGCGGTGTCCCCTTGCTTGTTTCCCTGAAATGGACCCACTGGTGTTGCCACGCGGGAGCTGGGGAAGGACAGTCGGTGTGACGCGACGCCATGTCCGAGCTCTGGGACTGCAGAGGTCTGCTGGGCGATGCGACTGGCCTGCAAGGCCTGGATGACACCTGGATAAAGGACAGGCAGGCGTGTCCCGCTGTTGGTGACTTTGGAGACAAAGGAAGATCACTTTCTGCTTACCAAGAGAATCGTCTCCTGTTGCTATGGAGAGAGCTGGGTGAAAGGGGTGAAGTGCCCAGAGGGGAGGGGGTGTAGGACAGAGCACCCTCTGGGGAGGTGCCATTGGAGGAGCTGAGGGCTGGCCCCGCATCCTCTGTCCCCTTCGGGACCTCTCCAGAGCGTGGCCTCTGTAGGACCAGGGGCTCTTGGGGCCCCGTGGGCGGAACACACCAGGTGTGGAGTCTGAGGGCCTTGATGACCTGCTTTTCTACTGAGCTCTTGGTCCAAGCTGCAGCGTCTCTGTTTCCTCCAGGTGGTCCTGGGTCCCCAAGCCTCAGACTGCGGTCCACCCAGCGCCAGGCTGACGGAGGCCCTGGCACAGCTGCGGGCCTGTAGGTCTTTGTTCTCTTACCCGCGTCCTCTTCTCCCCAAAGCAGGGTTTTCTGGAGTGTGATCTGTGACAACCAGTGGGCTCCCAGCGACTCTAGGAGGCCCCTTGGGGTACATTTTTCAAAGTTCATAGTTGTGGTTGTGTTTGATGTATGTTAGAGGATGTTCACGAACATGTGCAATCTCAGATTTTGAATTTCTCAGGCATTAGGACCAAGAATGAGGCCCAGACGTGCTGAGCGAGAGCCGTGGTGGAAGTTGAAGACTTGAACGGCACACAGGGCCCTTGGGGGCACCCAGGGATGATGAAAACTCTAGAGCTGTATGCACAGTTTTCTCCACCTCTGAAAGCCTTTTTCCTTCCAGCATCAGTACCTTCTCCTCCTCCTTGATGGGGTTTTGGTCTCTGGCAGCAGCCTGGAGTGTCCTGCGTCCGGCAGGGCTCTGCCGTGTCAGCCATGACTGGAGGGGCCGCTGAGTGCTGCTCCTGAGCCAGGAAGCAGTGGAGAGCGGAGGACACACAGGAGGATGGGCTGCGGTGTCCCCTTGCTTGTTTCCCTGAAATGGACCCACTGGTGTTGCCACGCGGGAGCTGGGGAAGGACAGTCGGTGTGACGCGACGCCATGTCCGAGCTCTGGGACTGCAGAGGTCTGCTGGGCGATGCGACTGGCCTGCAAGGCCTGGATGACACCTGGATAAAGGACAGGCAGGCGTGTCCCGCTGTTGGTGACTTTGGAGACAAAGGAAGATCACTTTCTGCTTACCAAGAGAATCGTCTCCTGTTGCTATGGAGAGAGCTGGGTGAAAGGGGTGAAGTGCCCAGAGGGGAGGGGGTGTAGGACAGAGCACCCTCTGGGGAGGTGCCATTGGAGGAGCTGAGGGCTGGCCCCGCATCCTCTGTCCCCTTCGGGACCTCTCCAGAGCGTGGCCTCTGTAGGACCAGGGGCTCTTGGGGCCCCGTGGGCGGAACACACCAGGTGTGGAGTCTGAGGGCCTTGATGACCTGCTTTTCTACTGAGCTCTTGGTCCAAGCTGCAGCGTCTCTGTTTCCTCCAGGTGGTCCTGGGTCCCCAAGCCTCAGACTGCGGTCCACCCAGCGCCAGGCTGACGGAGGCCCTGGCACAGCTGCGGGCCTGTAGGTCTTTGTTCTCTTACCCGCGTCCTCTTCTCCCCAAAGCAGGGTTTTCTGGAGTGTGATCTGTGACAACCAGTGGGCTCCCAGCGACTCTAGGAGGCCCCTTGGGGTACATTTTTCAAAGTTCATAGTTGTGGTTGTGTTTGATGTATGTTAGAGGATGTTCACGAACATGTGCAATCTCAGATTTTGAATTTCTCAGGCATTAGGACCAAGAATGAGGCCCGAGGTCTGGGGGTGGCGGCAGAGTGTGCTGTGAGAGCAGAGCTTTTGGGGGCAGACTGCCGGCTTCAAATCCTGGCTGTTCTCGCTACAGACACTGAGGCCTGAGACTTGTCGCTTTGCCTTCTATCTAACTGGGGGATCATAAGAGACCCTCCCTCTAGGGCTGTTGTGAAAACCGAGTGCATGCGAAGCCTTTAGAAAGTACTTGACAGATAATGCATACTCTGTTGGTGTTAGTATTATTTAAAGAAATAGTATTGAACAAGTAGCAGTGGAGGTGGCACGCAGATAGCCAGCCCCAAAGCCCATGCTCTTTCTGCACGGACAGTCGGGGCTTCCTATTTCAGCTCTGCACCTGCTCCCTGTGTGTCCTGGGGAAGACGCGGCAGCCCTGGGAGCCCTCAGCTTACCCATCTGTACAATGGAGTACGAAATGCTTACCTGCAGAGTTGCAAGGTTAAAAATAGGAGACCACTCTGGCACAGTGACTGGCCCACCGGGGGCACTTGGGGACAGCTCCAGTGGTGCTGTTGGCATTGTTGCTGCTGCCACGGCTGCCCTGGGAGCGCCGGAGCGTGGGGCCGTGCATGGTCCTCTTGGGAACTAGATGGGCCCAGGCTGGGGGAGAGGCTAAACAGTCTCAGCGGGGCTGTGCTCCGAGCTGAGGGGGCAGGTACCTGACTGGGAGCGCAAGGCACGTGGGGCTGCTGTCCAGGAAACTCAGGTTGCTTCAGGGAGAGGCCAGGAGAGGGTGGACAGGGAGGAGGAGAATGTGGGGCTTGCAGACTGTGTGGAGTCTGAGTCTGCCTGTTTGAGGGAACGTAGGAGAAGAGACCAGCAAGAGGGGCGTTTGAGCCTGACTGAGGCCTCTTCTTACTCCTGCTGCCCTCCCAGGGCCTGGGGACGTGTGACCTGGAAATCTCCACAGGGCCTGCCCTCCGGCCCTGCCCTGGGCGCCCCCTGGGCTGCGCTTGTGAAACGATACTTTTTGCCCTCATTGTGCACTTTGTGGAAGGGAATTATTCTAGACTCTGATACTGTCTCTCTCGTTTTCAGTTATATATTTCCACTAGCAGTGCGTATCCTCTCTCCAGGGGACAGAGTGGCGCTCTCTCTGTGGGAATAGTAATAATCAAAAGACACTGTTGCTGGTTGTGTGGCTACAGCTGCTGTGAGCTGAGCCTTCACCAAGCTCCCCTCTGTGCTTTACCGGCGCTACCTGTAAGCCCTAGGAGGTAGGCGCCAGCTCTGTTTTACAGATGGGGAAACTGAGTTGCAGAAACTCTAATGATTTATGTATTAGTTGTTAATATTACTTAAGCATAATATACAGCTTAGTAAACGGGCTCCAAGTCCTGAGCATGGGTTTCAGAGTCCACACTCTGAATCCCTCTAGCTTTTCTCCTGGTCTTCATCACATTGTGGTAAACCACAGGCGAGAGAGGATTGCACGGCCCGGTTACCCTGGACCCGATTGTCCTCAGAGCGAGGAGTGTGTGTTGGGATGATTCGGGCATCCCCCTCCCCTCAGGTCAGTGGGGCAAACCCGTGGCCGTCCTCATAGGCCACGAGCCACGTCGCTGCTGTTTGGGGCTCTGCTGACGGGCCCCCAGTGACGAGGGCGCCTGGCCTGGGTCTGTGATGAGGTAGGAAAGCAGCCGTGCTGGCAATGGGCACGCAGGCCCCCTCCCTGGCCGGCAGCGTGGCCTTCTGGGACTCCCTGTGACAGCTTCCTGGGGGACCCCAGACATCCTCTGGGGGCTGGCAGCTGGTCTGTGTCCTTCTGATGCTGGCTCTGGAGTCCTGTATGGTCATCCAGCCAGGGAGGATGCTGTGGGGTACATGAGGATGAGACCTGTGAAGTTCTCTCTGAGCCCCAGACTTCCTCTGTGAGGCTTAACCAGTCATTCCCCGCCACCACATTTCCTGGGTATCTGCCTCTTTCTTTCTTTCTTTCTTTTTTTTAATTTGATATTTATTTATTTATTTTTGGCTATTCCGGCTTTTCACTGCTGCTGCAGGCGCTTCTCTAGTTGCAGGGGGTGGGGGCTACTCTCCAGTTGAGGTGAGCAGGCTTCTTGTTGCGGTGACGTCTCTTGTTGTGGAACTTGGGCTCTAGGGCACACGGGCTTCAGCAATTGCAGCACATGGGCTCCATAGTTGTGGCTCTGAGGCTCTAGAGCACAGGCTCCATAGTTGTGGCTCATGGGCTTCATCGCTTCGCAGCATGTAGGATCTTCCTAGATCAGGGATTGAACCCATGTCTCCTGAGTTGGCAGGCAAATTCTTCACCACTGAGCTACCAGGGAAGCCCTGCGTCTTTCTTTACAAAGTGAGGGTGGCCATCCCTGTGCAGCCTCAGACATGCGTTGCTTTAAGGACTGCTGAGATGAGTTAGTGAAGGAGGTGTGTGGTTGCCTTTAGACACCCCCAGAGCTGTGTGTCCCTGCCCCCTGTGTGTCCTCTGTTAGAGCTGTCACCACGCTGCGGAAGAACCTCCAGTCTCTGGGCTTGTGCCACCTCACCCCTCAGTCTGAGAGTTTTCGAGGGAAGGGACAGTGCCTTTCCCAATTTGATCACCATTGATGGCACAGAGCGGACACTCAGTAAACCTTTGTGGAATTAGTAGATGACGGAAGGAATCCATTGCCGACTGGGGGGATATGCTTGTGAGTCTTCCCGATCTCTCAGTTGGCAAAGAACTTCTTCAAGGAAAGATTAGGAGGGGAAGGAAGCACGTGTGATGTTTCGGTAATAGTCTCTATCTGAGTCACCTGTGGGGAGATCAGGTGTGGCTTGATCCAGCACCCAGCCTGTCTCCATGGCAGGGGTTCTTTCTCCCCACTCCTTGGCTCCATTAAGTGAAGCTAGTCCTGTTCTCAGACCTCACGTGGTGAAAGATGACGTCCGCAGCTCTGCCCCGCATCCTCTCTTACTCGATCCAGTGGGGTAGATGGGGAATCTTGAATCCTCGCAGTCCTAGGAGGTCCTGGAGCTCACTCTGATCTGCCTGGTTTGGGTCATGTGCCCTCTCCTGAACCAGTTACTGGCCAGGGGAATGCCATGCGCTGATGAGCTTAGATGGAGTTTTGCTCCACCCTAGGTGCACTGAGGAGGAGGGGCCTGGCAGCCCGCTCCAGTTTTCTCACTTAGAGAACCTTGTGGACAGAGGTGCCTGGCGGGCTACGGTCCAAGAGGTTACAAAGTTGGACATGACTGAAGTGACTTAGCACAGCGCACGGCACAGGTGGAAGGAGAGAGTGGGAAGGGGGAGCCTCCTGTAAAATTAAGGCTCTGGCAGAAGGGGAGATGCGTATGAAGGCGATAGAAGACACTTTCATCATAGATGACAGCATCTTACATTTTTAAAAAAGAATCTGTGTATCCATGCCTCACTTCTGGGCCCCTTCAAGCTGAAAGGCTGTTTCCCTGGGAGTCCTCTGCATCCGCCCTGCAGTTCTATGTGTACGTGTCCAGCGAGGGCCCAGTTGCTCCGCAGATGCTGGGGACCGGCTGTCAGCCCTGGGCTCTCGCGTGCTTTCCGGCTCAACCCTCTCTCAGTCTGCGCCTCTTGCTCAGGGGATGTCAGCTGGGTGGGGCCCTGGAGGTCGCTGGTTGCACATTGCCAGACGAGAAGACCAAAGCCCAGAGGCACGATGGCTCTTCCCTGACAGCGTAGCCAGGGTCAGAACCAGGGGTCCTGGCCCCACCTCCGCTTTCTTCCTAACCTCTCCTCTTTCTACTTTGAGGTGAGACTTCAGAGCCATAGACACACGCAGGAGGGATTCGGGCAGGAGTCTGGAGGACTCATCACAGGAAGTTGAGTGCCTGAATGCTGCCTTGTAGAACAGCCCTGTCTCCAGACACAGCCCCCAAGCCAGGCTGCCCTGTCCAGCCCAGGGCCAACGGCTGGCCTCCACGCTCCAGATAGTCAGCAGTTGTGTTGGCAGCCTTTGCCTTTGTCGCCTCTGAGCTGAGCGATTAGGGTCTCTAAGAGGAGCCATTATCCGTGTGCCTTGGGAATGCGTGTTTTTCCTACATGCAGCCCTTTCGGAAAGATTTCGCCCGGGGATGAAGCAGATGGGCTCTATGCTGAGGGCAGATACCAATCATTTTTACAATTGTTTGCAACAAGAGGAAACGTGAGCTTAACAGTTCTGTTGTGGATGGATTTGGGCGAGAAACGTGAATGAATTGTCAACAGGATGGCTTCTGCTTTTATCCTGGGAGTTTTGCTCCACCCTAGGTGCACTGAGGAGGAGGGGCCTGGCAGCCCGCTCCAGTTTTCTCACTTAGAGAACCTTGTGGACAGAGGTGCCTGGCGGGCTACGGTCCAAGAGGTTACAAAGTTGGACATGACTGAAGTGACTTAGCACAGCGCACGGCACAGGTGGAAGGAGAGAGTGGGAAGGGGGAGCCTCCTGTAAAATTAAGGCTCTGGCAGAAGGGGAGATGCGTATGAAGGCGATAGAAGACACTTTCATCATAGATGACAGCATCTTACATTTTTAAAAAAGAATCTGTGTATCCATGCCTCACTTCTGGGCCCCTTCAAGCTGAAAGGCTGTTTCCCTGGGAGTCCTCTGCATCCGCCCTGCAGTTCTATGTGTACGTGTCCAGCGAGGGCCCAGTTGCTCCGCAGATGCTGGGGACCGGCTGTCAGCCCTGGGCTCTCGCGTGCTTTCCGGCTCAACCCTCTCTCAGTCTGCGCCTCTTGCTCAGGGGATGTCAGCTGGGTGGGGCCCTGGAGGTCGCTGGTTGCACATTGCCAGACGAGAAGACCAAAGCCCAGAGGCACGATGGCTCTTCCCTGACAGCGTAGCCAGGGTCAGAACCAGGGGTCCTGGCCCCACCTCCGCTTTCTTCCTAACCCTCTCCCTCTTTTCTACTTTGAGGTGAGACTTCAGAGCCATAGACACACGCAGGAGGGATTCGGGCAGGAGTCTGGAGGACTCATCACAGGAAGTTGAGTGCCTGAATGCTGCCTTGTAGAACAGCCCTGTCTCCAGACACAGCCCCCAAGCCAGGCTGCCCTGTCCAGCCCAGGGCCAACGGCTGGCCTCCACGCTCCAGATAGTCAGCAGTTGTGTTGGCAGCCTTTGCCTTTGTCGCCTCTGAGCTGAGCGATTAGGGTCTCTAAGAGGAGCCATTATCCGTGTGCCTTGGGAATGCGTGTTTTTCCTACATGCAGCCCTTTCGGAAAGATTTCGCCCGGGGATGAAGCAGATGGGCTCTATGCTGAGGGCAGATACCAATCATTTTTACAATTGTTTGCAACAAGAGAGGAAACGTGAGCTTAACAGTTCTGTTGTGGATGGATTTGGGCGAGAAACGTGAATGAATTGTCAACAGGATGGCTTCTGCTTTTATCCTGGGATTGGCTGCCGTTCCTGGGCTCTGGCCGCCCCGTGCAGAGCCCTGGGATTTACCGACGTGCCTCGCAGGTGTGAGCCTCATTGTGTGCTGTGGTCCCAGGGGCTGGGCTGGCATCTGTGAGGGAGAATCCGTCAGGTGTGTCAGGGGAGGGAGCAGGGTCCTCAGAGGGGGATTTGGAGCAGCCCCCCCACTTCCTCCCTTGGGGAAGGATCCTCAGAGAGCGCCATCGAACTGAGCGGCCCTCACCCACCTCCAGAGTTGGGCTGAGCCCCCAGAAGGTTTTCAAAAGCCCTGGACAGCAATGACCAAGAGGAACAGTTTGTTCAGCCTCCCGCCAGGGGGAAGGAAAAAAAAAGATTGTGCTCAGAAATGCATTTGCGGGAAGTTTGAAGTTTGAAGCCCTCCAGCTGCAGCCTGGCGGCCTGGGTGGTCGGGTGGGTGGGATGGTGTCCTCGAGTGGGAGGGAGTGGAGCGTGGCAGCCGGGGGCCACTGCCCGGGGCGGGGTGGGGGTGGGGGGCAGAAGCTGCCTTGAGCGGCGGTGGTGGGTGTGCCATCTCACGGACTGGGTTCAAGTCTTGCCTTTTGTTCTGAGCCAGCCGCGAGAACCTGGGCACGTTACTTGGCCTCTGTAAAGCATGGTCTGCTTATCTGTACAATGGAGACAATAGCCTCCTTGGACAGGAAGAGAATTGAGTGAAGTTGATGTAAAGCTCTTGGCACTCCTGGTGGAAGTATTTGCTGTTAGGACGAATGCCCCCAGTTTCCATCAGCGCTTCCCAAGGACTCCACATAAACACCAAATCTTTGTAAAAGACTGTGTTTCTAGCCTAAATTGGGGGGCCCCGGCCTGAGCTGAGCGATTAGGGTCTCTAAGAGGAGCCATTATCCGTGTGCCTTGGGAATGCGTGTTTTTCCTACA
Organism: Tragulus kanchil; assembly: GCA_022376925.1. NCBI lineage: Eukaryota > Metazoa > Chordata > Mammalia > Artiodactyla > Tragulidae > Tragulus > Tragulus kanchil. The sequence goes on along the minus strand of JAIOJX010000029.1, from coordinate 43,912,818 downwards.
TGCAGCCCTTTCGGAAAGATTTCGCCCGGGGATGAAGCAGATGGGCTCTATGCTGAGGGCAGATACCAATCATTTTTACAATTGTTTGCAACAAGAGAGGAAACGTGAGCTTAACAGTTCTGTTGTGGATGGATTTGGGCGAGAAACGTGAATGAATTGTCAACAGGATGGCTTCTGCTTTTATCCTGGGATTGGCTGCCGTTCCTGGGCTCTGGCCGCCCCGTGCAGAGCCCTGGGATTTACCGACGTGCCTCGCAGGTGTGAGCCTCATTGTGTGCTGTGGTCCCAGGGGCTGGGCTGGCATCTGTGAGGGAGAATCCGTCAGGTGTGTCAGGGGAGGGAGCAGGGTCCTCAGAGGGGGATTTGGAGCAGCCCCCCCACTTCCTCCCTTGGGGAAGGATCCTCAGAGACGCCATCGAACTGAGCGGCCCTCACCCACCTCCAGAGTTGGGCTGAGCCCCCAGAAGGTTTTCAAAAGCCCTGGACAGCAATGACCAAGAGGAACAGTTTGTTCAGCCTCCCGCCAGGGGGAAGGAAAAAAAAAGATTGTGCTCAGAAATGCATTTGCGGGAAGTTTGAAGTTTGAAGCCCTCCAGCTGCAGCCTGGCGGCCTGGGTGGTCGGGTGGGTGGGATGGTGTCCTCGAGTGGGAGGGAGTGGAGCGTGGCAGCCGGGGGCCACTGCCCGGGGCGGGGTGGGGGTGGGGGGCAGAAGCTGCCTTGAGCGGCGGTGGTGGGTGTGCCATCTCACGGACTGGGTTCAAGTCTTGCCTTTTGTTCTGAGCCAGCCGCGAGAACCTGGGCACGTTACTTGGCCTCTGTAAAGCATGGTCTGCTTATCTGTACAATGGAGACAATAGCCTCCTTGGACAGGAAGAGAATTGAGTGAAGTTGATGTAAAGCTCTTGGCACTCCTGGTGGAAGTATTTGCTGTTAGGACGAATGCCCCCAGTTTCCATCAGCGCTTCCCAAGGACTCCACATAAACACCAAATCTTTGTAAAAAGACTGTGTTTCTAGTATTCCAAGCAGATGATCACCTTGAAGCGCCGGCGTGGTCGAAATTCTGGAGCCGTCTCTCACGAATACTGACACAGATAATATTTCAAGATGATATGTCACTTTCCAGATATCAGGCAGTTCTGGGTGGGAAAGGAGCCCAGGGTGTGTGACTCCTGGTTCGGAGAGGAGGCAGGTGGGAGCTGGTCACACACACATACCAGGGGTGGTAAAAGGAGGGCAGGTGGAGAGACGGACAGAGGGACGCAGAAGTCGGGGGCCAGGATGGTTTCGCACACAGTACCCCAGTAGTGGTCAGAGAAGGAAGGCGGGGGGCTAAAGTCACCACTGGCCAGCCTCAGGGGGCTGGGTACCTGTCTTGGTCTGGGTGACCTGGTGGCGGCCGCTCTGCTGACGGGCTGGCTCCATCTTACAGAAATGGGAGTTTGGCCATTCATCCCAGGTCTCACAGTCAGGAGGAGCAGAGCCGAGGCTCAAACACAGGCCTGTGCCTCGGCCTCCCCAAAGGCGCTCTTTCAGAAACACGCCCTCGTCCGTTTCCAGGAGCACAAGGTAAGCAGGGCGGCGGGCGCTGCCTCTGGACATTCGGGCCCTGAGAATGGTCATCTGCGAACGTCACCGTGACCTGGCTCTGAGCTGAGGGTCCTGGTGCGCTTGGAGGTCCCCCGTGGTTGAGGTGTCTCAGCGCCCCACGTGTCTGTCCAGGCTTGTTACGCCACTGCGGCAGGCGGGGCCTGGGAGGCACAGCGTCTCCAGGAATCCTCCCAGCCCGCACCCAACCCCACCTTGGGGCTGGTGAGACGCCTGAGGGGTGGCCATCTGTGCCTGTGTTGGGGGACGTCCCCTGGCCCCCTCCTCACGCTGGTGTGTGGGTCTCTGGCCTCCCAGTGGAGGACAAGCTCCACGGTGCCTCTGCACACCTCTTCCCGGCACTTGCTGTGACGAGTTTTGCTTCTAATTGTTTATTTGGTCGACAGCGATCCGGGCCCCAGAATACAAGGGCCACGGGGCCAGGACCTGAGCTGGTTTGGTACTGTATTCTAGGAACCTAGCAGCATCCTTGGTACTCAGTGCCTCGTGCCACGCTTGTTGCATGCCAGGCACCGTGCTGGGACGGGGGCTCAGCAGGGAGCGCCACAGGGGAGGCCCCGCCCCCGGAGCATACCGTCTAGGGGTGAATCCCGGGAGCTCCCTACACCCCGCGCTGGCTGGACGAGCGACTGAGTGAGTGGTCCAGGAGGCCTCCTGGCCGGGGCGGGGTCGCTGGCTCTGTCGGTTCCTCTGGACATGGGTGGCAGGACTCCGGGCTGACCCTGCGGGAGGTGGTCAGGACCGAGAGCCCTGATCTCTTCTGATGAATGGGGCTGGCGGGGAGCCCGGGCCTCGCTTGCCCAACCTGTTGGGGTTTCAGATTTGTTCCCTCTGAGCAGTCACTTCATTAGTAGTTGGAGCGACCCATCATCCCCGGCTCTTGTGCGAGCTGCCGGGCGCCGCGCCTTCCTCCTCTCCATTCGCCCCAGTTGAGCAGCCTGGTCCTGTGATACCATGGGAAAGCCCGCCAAGAAGCAATTAGCATGCTGTTTGCTGACAAGGGTTTGCTGCCGCGCCAGGAGCAGAGGCCGGCAGGGGAAGGCCAGCGAGGCGAGCCAGCCATAGAGCAAACAAAGGTGCGGATGGAGGTGCCGCTACTGGTCTTGACAAAGCCGGAGGCCAGGCGGGAGCGGCCTTCTCTCCTCCGACCTCCGCTCGCCCCTCCCTGCCCAGACCTGCACGCTGCAGGGAAGGCCCAGGAAGCGGAGCAGGGCGGATTTCAGGGGAATTCTGATGGCAGCGGCTAGTTACTGAGCTCTGACCAAGTGCTAAGTGCCCTGGGCCGAAGAGCCCATTCGGGCCTCACAGCAGCCCTCAGCCCATCCTACAGGCAAGGAAACGGAGGCACCCAAACGAGAGGGCTGGCCCCAGACGACCCGGGCGCCGAGCGGGCAGGAGAACCCGAGTGTCGGGAAGAGCCTGCCTGTCCAGGCGGGTGCCTCTGCACACCTCTTCCCGGCACTGCTGGGAGTTTTGCTTCTAATTGTTTATTTGGTCGACAGCGATCCGGGCCCCAGAATACAAGGGCCACGGGGCCAGGACCTGAGCTGGTTTGGTACTGTATTCTAGGAACCTAGCAGCATCCTTGGTACTCAGTGCCTCGTGCCACGCTTGTTGCATGCCAGGCACCGTGCTGGGACGGGGGCTCAGCAGGGAGCGCCACAGGGGAGGCCCCGCCCCCGGAGCATACCGTCTAGGGGTGAATCCCGGGAGCTCCCTACACCCCGCGCTGGCTGGACGAGCGACTGAGTGAGTGGTCCAGGAGGCCTCCTGGCCGGGGCGGGGTCGCTGGCTCTGTCGGTTCCTCTGGACATGGGTGGCAGGACTCCGGGCTGACCCTGCGGGAGGTGGTCAGGACCGAGAGCCCTGATCTCTTCTGATGAATGGGGCTGGCGGGGAGCCCGGGCCTCGCTTGCCCAACCTGTTGGGGTTTCAGATTTGTTCCCTCTGAGCAGTCACTTCATTAGTAGTTGGAGCGACCCATCATCCCCGGCTCTTGTGCGAGCTGCCGGGCGCCGCGCCTTCCTCCTCTCCATTCGCCCCAGTTGAGCAGCCTGGTCCTGTGATACCATGGGAAAGCCCGCCAAGAAGCAATTAGCATGCTGTTTGCTGACAAGGGTTTGCTGCCGCGCCAGGAGCAGAGGCCGGCAGGGGAAGGCCAGCGCAGGCGAGCCAGCCATAGAGCAAACAAAGGTGCGGATGGAGGTGCCGCTACTGGTCTTGACAAAGCCGGAGGCCAGGCGGGAGCGGCCTTCTCTCCTCCGACCTCCGCTCGCCCCTCCCTGCCCAGACCTGCACGCTGCAGGGAAGGCCCAGGAAGCGGAGCAGGGCGGATTTCAGGGGAATTCTGATGGCAGCGGCTAGTTACTGAGCTCTGACCAAGTGCTAAGTGCCCTGGGCCGAAGAGCCCATTCGGGCCTCACAGCAGCCCTCAGCCCATCCTACAGGCAAGGAAACGGAGGCACCCAAAACGAGAGGGCTGGCCCCAGACGACCCGGGCGCCGAGCGGGGCAGGAGAACCCGAGTGTCGGGAAGAGCCTGCCTGTCCAGGCGGGTGCCCAGTGGGGAGAAGAAGGGTCAGCCCCTGGGCCCACCGCCAGGTCGCAGTGACTTGCTGCGGGACGTGGGCTTGATAAATGGCGGTGTTGCGTAACCAGGGGCCGCCTCTGCAGGGTGAGTAGGTGGAGTCTGGCGGAGTGGCTGCCCAGCCCAGCCTTGCTGACGAAGTGGAGGCCCATCGCGGGGAAGGGCCCGCCTGGGCGCTGCCGAGGGTCAGGGCTGTGTCCCCGTCCTGGGTGGCTGACCCTATGGCAGGACCTGGGGGACCCTCTCGGAAGCCCCTGCAGGTGGAGATATCCCGCTCAGAGGGGAGGGGGGCCCTCTTAGTGTCTGGGCTCCCTGTGCTCTGCCTTCCCACCTTCTCAAGAGCTTTGGGGCCGGCCTGTGGGGACCCCCGTCTGCCCTACTGTTCACTCGTCCTGGGTGGAATGCTGTAGAGGAGCTAGTCACCAGAGGCTGCTCTCTGGACCACCGGCTGCTCACTGTGGGCGTGGGGCAGGGGCTGTGCCTGCCTCAAGGGTCCTTCCAGGACCCGGAGCAGTGGCTTGCTTCACGGGCGTGTTTTGGGGGTTAGAGGGGATTCACCCTGCGGCACCATACAGGTGGGGGCTGCCCTCCTCCCGAAGGGGCAGAGCAGGCTCTGGCCTCTGCTGGCTTCCAGAAGAGATGGAAACCCTGGAACCAGAGGGGCCAGTGTCTCCCGACCCAGGCCCTTCCCGAGCACCCCGTGTGCTGGGCACAGTGTGGTCTGAGACCTCCTGGGGCAGGAGCAGCAAGAATCTATCATAGACGGGTGCAGGCGTGAGAAATGCTGTCCCTTAAGAGGGTTCCTCTTCACTGCCATACGAGGGCTCCTCGTTGATCTCCTTACGGCAGTGTGGACACTGAGTGACACCTGGGTAGGGTATATGGTGCCAAAGCGTAGTCAGGGACGACCGCACCCCTCTGCCCACCTCCAGCCACCAGGTCCCTCCTCCAGAGTCAGCCACGGCTTCCAGGGCATCCTCCGTGTCCTCGCTGAGATGTGCTCAGTCAACCACACAGGGATCAGGGCCTGCACAAATATCTGATAGCCTCCAGCCTTTTCTTTTGGTGAATAGCAGTGCACTCTCTATGCCAATCTACCTGGCTGCTTTACTTCGTTTTACTATTTGGTTTATCTCGACCCTCCGTCTGTATCAGCTCACACAGAGTTGCCTCATTCTTTTCACTGGCTGTGTAGTATTCCTTTATGTAGCCAGCCTTGCTGACGAAGTGGAGGCCCATCGCGGGGAAGGGCCCGCCTGGGCGCTGCCGAGGGTCAGGGCTGTGTCCCCGTCCTGGGTGGCTGACCCTATGGCAGGACCTGGGGGACCCTCTCGGAAGCCCCTGCAGGTGGAGATATCCCGCTCAGAGGGGAGGGGGGCCCTCTTAGTGTCTGGGCTCCCTGTGCTCTGCCTTCCCACCTTCTCAAGAGCTTTGGGGCCGGCCTGTGGGGACCCCCGTCTGCCCTACTGTTCACTCGTCCTGGGTGGAATGCTGTAGAGGAGCTAGTCACCAGAGGCTGCTCTCTGGACCACCGGCTGCTCACTGTGGGCGTGGGGCAGGGCTGTGCCTGCCTCAAGGGTCCTTCCAGGACCCGGAGCAGTGGCTTGCTTCACGGGCGTGTTTTGGGGGTTAGAGGGGATTCACCCTGCGGCACCATACAGGTGGGGGCTGCCCTCCTCCCGAAGGGGCAGAGCAGGCTCTGGCCTCTGCTGGCTTCCAGAAGAGATGGAAACCCTGGAACCAGAGGGGCCAGTGTCTCCCGACCCAGGCCCTTCCCGAGCACCCCGTGTGCTGGGCACAGTGTGGTCTGAGACCTCCTGGGGCAGGAGCAGCAAGAATCTATCATAGACGGGTGCAGGCGTGAGAAATGCTGTCCCTTAAGAGGGTTCCTCTTCACTGCCATACGAGGGCTCCTCGTTGATCTCCTTACGGCAGTGTGGACACTGAGTGACACCTGGGTAGGGTATATGGTGCCAAAGCGTAGTCAGGGACGACCGCACCCCTCTGCCCACCTCCAGCCACCAGGTCCCTCCTCCAGAGTCAGCCACGGCTTCCAGGGCATCCTCCGTGTCCTCGCTGAGATGTGCTCAGTCAACCACACAGGGATCAGGGCCTGCACAAATATCTGATAGCCTCCAGCCTTTTTCTTTTGGTGAATAGCAGTGCACTCTCTATGCCAATCTACCTGGCTGCTTTACTTCGTTTTACTATTTGGTTTATCTCGACCCTCCGTCTGTATCAGCTCACACAGAGTTGCCTCATTCTTTTCACTGGCTGTGTAGTATTCCTTTATGTAGCCAGGCCATACATTTTTGGACCAGTGCCCCATGGGTGGGCTTTGTGGTTGCTTACTGTTTCTGCGGTAATGAGCAAGGCTTCTGCAGCCAACATCTTAGTTAACGTGCGTGCCAGCAGGAGAAAGCCCTACTGTGGACTTGTGGACCAAAGCAGATACACATGTTTAAGGTTTGCTTGATGCTTGATGCTGCCGTGTTGCCCCGGGCAGAGGTTGTCCTGCTTTCCTGTCTTGCCAGCAAAGCATGCATGGCTCTCTTGCCCATGTCTCCACTTACAGGGAGCAGTATCACCTGTGCTGATCTTTGCCCATCTGACGGATGAAAAGTGGTATCTCATTGTAGTTTTGATCTACACTGATAATGGTTGTGAGTGGCTGAGCTCTTCTGCATGCGTTGCAAGTCACACGAGGCCTCCAGGAGGTATAAGGAGAGGGCTGTGTGAGTGGTGGCGTGACCCTTCACGGGCAGGCTGACTCTCTCTGGATCCCATTAACCCATGCTTGCCCAGTGAGGGCAAAGGAGACCTGGGATGAGGTTGGCAGGGCCCCTCTGGCAGGGGTCAAGTGAGAAGGGAGCTGCCTGTCTGGAGTGCTGGGCAGACAGGGCATTGATTTCACTTCTCTCTGGTGGAGAAGAGAATTTTCACTCTTTAGACCAGGGGAAGAGTCGGGCAGCCTTCTCCCTTCCTGGCCTGGTGGGCAGCCCTGCCTGGAGGCAGGGAGGTAGATGCCATACTGCCGCTAGGCCTCCCACCTTTGGGACTTAGAGCTGGAACACCTGCTGTGGGGCACCCTGCTCCTCCCTGAGCTGCCAGGCTCCAGGCCAGGGCATCCTTGCTGCCTGGAGCTTTCTGTGTGGCAGGGCCCACGTGGTGGGTGAACGCCACACGTGTCCGTCTGCTGCGTGGACCTGCCCTGTGCGCTCTGGGGTTTTCAGGCCTGTCCTCCACACTGCCTTCTCCTCTCCGTGCCTCTGGCTACACAGCAAGGGTGGGCCCTCTGCACTTCTCGCCTGGCTCCTCCCTGACTCTGGTCTCTCTTCAAGCCTTGCTTGCTGACGCGACCACTATGGCTCTTGAATGAACTCCTTCCCCTTTGTGGCTTCCCTGGTGGCTCAGACGGTAAAAGAATCTGCCTGCGGGCTTCCCTGGTGGTCCAGTGGGTAAGGACACTGCCTTGCAGTGCAAGGGGAGCCGGTTTGATCCCTGGCCTAGGAAGATCCCGCGTGCCGTGGAGTGGCTGGACCGATGTGTCCAACTACCGAGCCGGAGCTCTGGAGCGCATGCGCCCAGAGCCGATTGCTCTGAAGTGACAGAGGCCACCGCGATGGGAGGTCCACACAGGCCAAAGAACAAAGACAGATGAAAATAAATAAATGAAAGGGCAATAGAAGTGGCTCCCCCCGCCAAAAATAATTAAACAAAAGTATCTGCCTGCAATGCAAGAGACCCAGGTTTGATCCCTGGGTTGGGAAGATCCCTGGGAGGAGGAAATGGCAATCCACACCAGTATTCTCGTCTGGAGAATTCCATGGACAGAGGAATCTGGTGGGCTACAGTCCATGAAGTTGGATGTGACTGAGCACCTAACACTTTCCTCCTTCATGGCGGTTGTGGGCATGGCACTGCCTGCCTAGAAATGTCCATGAATAAGAACAGAGTCCCCCTCTGATGGGCCCCTGCCTCCAGCTCTCCTCTCCAAGCTCCATCTCTGTCCAGATCTGCCCGCCTGCTGTCCCCAGACATGCTCTGTGCCTCTGTCCCATCTGGCCCCCAGGCCTGTGATGATCCTCCTTTATTCCACACTCACATCCCCTGGGGTGGAAGTCACAGGCCCTGCTAGGGAGTCAGTCTTCAGCCACACTGGCCTCTCTCTGCTCAGGGGCCACTGTGGGGTGAGTCTCCAGGGTCCAGGCGGCTGGAGCGGCAGTGTGGGTGTGGCCATTGTCATAGCCCGCAGGCACAGTGAGTGGCAGGTGTGACCCTTGAGGTTGAGAGTCTGAGCGCAGAGCTAATGCCCTTGGACTCTGGAGGTTGAGCCCTGCCCAGGAGAGCAAGAGCTCCCTCCTCATCTGGGCAGCAGCCTCGTCCTCTGGGTGCTGCTGCAGCCAGGGCTCCTGACACAGGGCCCAGCACGCGGTGGGCGCTCAGTAATTGAGGGAGGGAATGAGGGACAGGGAAGGTTTTGAGCAGGAGAGTGACGGAGCTGTCTGGTTACAAGTCAGTGGACTGAAAGGAGAGGCTTCCAGAGGCTGTGTGGGAGCCCGAGGCTGATGAGGGCCTGGGGCAGGGAGGAGAGGGGCAGGGAGGAGACCCGCGGTGACAGAGACCTCCTGGGGCTCTCTCCGTGAGCGGGCCACAGGCCTGCCTGCCAGGCTGGCCCCTCCGGAGGGCAGGGATGGCTGCTTTCCCCCTGCAGGTCTCCAGCGGGGTGTGCACCTGTGGCTAGCACCCAGCAGGTGCCCACTGGGAGGTGCTGGCTAAAGCTGAACCCGAGCCCTGAATCCTGGGGGAAACTAAGTGGAGAGGCATTCTCAGTGGACGCTCTGCACCCTTTCTGCTCGAAAACCAGCGGGAAGGTCCAGACAAAGCCAGATGTGAATGATGGCTTCGGCTTTCAAGGCTTCTGGCCTCCTTGGAGGAGGAGGAGGTGGCCACGAGGCTCACTCTCTCCCAGGAGCCTAGTGCAGGGTCTGGGCACAGCAGGTGTTCAGCCAGTGGGAGCCGTGGTGATGGTGGTGCTGGAAGCCAGGCGGGGAGGCGTGGAGCCCATGGGAATCAGAGCAGAGAGAGGGTGACACACTGGGTCAGCCCCTCTGGGGACTACCACATGGCTTGCGACATCCAGCCGTGGTGGCAGAAGGCTGGCCCTGCGCCGTGGTCTGGGGCCACTCGGGGTGGGCTCGGCAGGGCTCAGCAAGGACGACTGCTCTTGTGGCATCCTGACCTGTCCAGATAGATGAGGGTGTGGTCCTGCCCTCAGGAGTGTTCTGGTCTGCTCCAGCCCTGGCTGTGAATGGACAGAGGGGCTGGAGGCTGGGACGGGGAGGGGAGGGGAGTTGTAGCCCCTCTGGGGGCCTGGTGTCTGGCCAGGGCCTGCCCTCAGCCCCGGGGCGAGGCCGACGTCACCGAGCGGGCGGCGCGTCCCCAGGCTCAGGGGTGATGAGGCGGAAGGAAGGTCTCAGGAGGCCAGGCAGCCAGCGTTGGCTGGCTTACCTGGATTAGGCTCTTCACGTGGAGGGAAGAAAGGGATCCACTTTGTTGCAGCCGCGGCACCGGGCTGGAAACACGGTTGGTGTTCCTGGCAATCCCCGGCACTCTCCAAAGCTCATTTGTTGCTGTTTGTAGACACATCCAGGTGCTCTCTGTTATGATTAACAAGTGGTGACACAGAGTGAGCTTGAAATGGGATAAACAAACAGACTAAAAATAACTGGATTTGGGGCAGCTTGGCACCGAACCCAGCATGCAGGCTGTCGCTGCTCAGCCGAGGGTGAAGGTACGCCTCATCAAAGGCACCCGGACCCCCGGGGCCCTGGGGGAGGCTGGGGTAGGGCGTGGCTGAGTCCCTGTCCCGTCCCCGCTCCCCCCACGGAGAGCTGGTGGGTGGGGGTGCCAGATGGTGCCTGAGACCCCGGGGGAGGGCCATGGCAGGCCCGGATGTGAGCGAGGCCGGGTTTTATGTCTGTTTGGAGGATGCCGGGCCAATGTTTGGACATCTTTATGGTTCGCGGGAGTTTCTGGGCCTCACCCAGAGGAACCACAGTTGCATCAGAATTGGAGGTCCTCTCCTCCGTGGCTCATGCAAGTCGGGGAGTAGAGCCCAGGGAGCCCCTGGAGTCTCAGGACAAATGGGGACATAAGACTGCTTTCTCATCCCGGGCTGCTGCCTCTGACCACCCGTGGCTCAGGCAGGGATGTACGTGGCGCGTTCGAAGCCTGGTCCGGGCGAGGAGAGCGGGAGGAGGATGGGAGTCTCACCTGAGCGGGGCCGCACGGTCACTCTGGGCGGGTGCCCTGCAGGAAACCCGGCCCCCGGAAAGGCCCACTGCGGGGCCCAGAGAGAAGACGCCCGGGGCAGGCCCCGCTGCCTCTGCCGCCACCAGAGTGAGTCTTTGCGTGCATGAGAGACGTCGCCGCCTGTCTGTCAGTGAAGATGCTCTTAAGAGGTCACGGGCTTGTTTCACCCAGCAAGCAGGCGTTCTCCTCGTGGTCCGAGGTCCCGCCTCCCTCACCTTTCTGTCTCCTCCTGGCCGCGGGGTGGGACTGGGCGTCGCTGTCCCCTGATGCTCTTGTGGCCACAGCAAAACCCGGTGTGTAACTCATTTTACTTTCTCTTTCCCTCTGGCACAGAATTCCAGAAAGTAGCTCATCTGTCTCTTCAGCCGCCAGGGTGGCGACGGCAGGGCGGAAACCCCATCTGACCTGCAGTGGGTGGGCCGAGTAGTTTTGGGGGCTGTTTGTTACTGCGGCATCCCCGAGCCCATCCTGATGGTATGGGGGGCGGGGAGTGGGGGAACCCTACCCCGCTGCCTAGCCTAAGAATCAAAACCTAATAGCTTACAAAGGTAGAACATGGCTTTTCACAGCACTTCTTTGCTCAGTAAGTCCCAACACCGCTAATCTTTCTGTTACTGGGACAAAATTCCCGCCTCAGGGCCTTTGCACTGCCTGTTTTCTCCGGTGAAAGCGTTCTTTTCCAGATTTTTGTATGAGAAAGCTCCTTGTCATTCCAGTCTTAGCTCAGACATCACCACTCAGGTTTTTTTATACAGTGTGATTTCTCTCTTTTAAAAATTAATTAATTAACAGCTCGTCTCCAGGCCCGGATGTGAGCGGGGGTTTGTCTGTTTGGAGGATGCCGGGCCAATGTTTGGACATCTTTATGGTTCGCGGGAGTTTCTGGGCCTCACCCAGAGGAACCACAGTTGCATCAGAATTGGAGGTCCTCTCCTCCGTGGCTCATGCAAGTCGGGGAGTAGAGCCCAGGGAGCCCCTGGAGTCTCAGGACAAATGGGGACATAAGACTGCTTTCTCATCCCGGGCTGCTGCCTCTGACCACCCGTGGCTCAGGCAGGGATGTACGTGGCGCGTTCGAAGCCTGGTCCGGGCGAGGAGAGCGGGAGGAGGATGGGAGTCTCACCTGAGCGGGGCCGCACGGTCACTCTGGGCGGGTGCCCTGCAGGAAACCCGGCCCCCGGAAAGGCCCACTGCGGGGCCCAGAGAGAAGACGCCCGGGGCAGGCCCCGCTGCCTCTGCCGCCACCAGAGTGAGTCTTTGCGTGCATGAGAGACGTCGCCGCCTGTCTGTCAGTGAAGATGCTCTTAAGAGGTCACGGGCTTGTTTCACCCAGCAAGCAGGCGTTCTCCTCGTGGTCCGAGGTCCCGCCTCCCTCACCTTTCTGTCTCCTCCTGGCCGCGGGGTGGGACTGGGCGTCGCTGTCCCCTGATGCTCTTGTGGCCACAGCAAAACCCGGTGTGTAACTCATTTTACTTTCTCTTTCCCTCTGGCACAGAATTCCAGAAAGTAGCTCATCTGTCTCTTCAGCCGCCAGGGTGGCGACGGCAGGGCGGAAACCCCATCTGACCTGCAGTGGGTGGGCCGAGTAGTTTTGGGGGCTGTTTGTTACTGCGGCATCCCCGAGCCCATCCTGATGGTATGGGGGGCGGGGAGTGGGGGAACCCTACCCCGCTGCCTAGCCTAAGAATCAAAACCTAATAGCTTACAAAGGTAGAACATGGCTTTTCACAGCACTTCTTTGCTCAGTAAGTCCCAACACCGCTAATCTTTCTGTTACTGGGACAAAATTCCCGCCTCAGGGCCTTTGCACTGCCTGTTTTCTCCGGTGAAAGCGTTCTTTTTCCAGATTTTTGTATGAGAAAGCTCCTTGTCATTCCAGTCTTAGCTCAGACATCACCACTCAGGTTTTTTTTTTATACAGTGTGATTTCTCTCTTTTTTAAAAAATTAATTAATTAACTTTTGGCTATTCTGGGTTTTCTCTGCTGCCACAGGCTCTTCTCTAGCTGCAGACAGTGGGGGCTCCTCTTTAGCTGAGGTGAGCAGGCTTCTTGTTGCAATGACTTCTCTTGCTGTGGAACTCGGGCTCTAGGGCACATGGGCTTCAGTAGTTGCAGCACATGGGCTCCACAGTTGCAGCTCCCAGGCTCTAGAGCACAGGCTCCATAGTTGTGGCTCACGGGCTTTGTTGCTCCGCAGCATGTGGGAGTTTCCCGGATCAGGGATCAGACCCATGTTTCCTGCATCGGCAGGCAAACTCCTCACCACTGAGCCACCAGGGAAACCCTCAGAGAGATTTTTTCCCCTGACCTCCTGTCTAAAATGCTCCCACCCCACTCTCACTTTGTTATGTCATCCTATTTATCTTCATGCACGTGTGCTAAGTTGCTCAGTCACGTCTGACTCTGTGACCCCATGGACTGTAGCCCGCCAGGCTCCTCTGTCCATGGATTCTCCAGGCAAGAATACTAGAGTGGGTTGCCATTCCTTTCTCCAGGGATCTTCCTGACCCAGGGATCGAACCCACATCTCTTATGTCTCCTGCATTGGCAGGTGGACTCTACCATTAGGGTCACCTGGAAAGCCCGTTTATCTTCATAGCATGTATCTTATCTGTTGACGTGTATACGATGCATTTCCTCTGCACAGTCTGCTTCATGAAGACCAGGACCCCAACATTCAGGTTTATATCTGTGTAACCAGGGTGCTCAGAGGTGCTGGTCCGGGGTGGTAGGCCCATACAGATTCGAGGAGTCCATGGGTTGGGAAGTCTGAGGGGTGCAGTGACCTAAGGGTGGAAGCTTTTATGATGTTCAGTAAGTCCCAACACCGCTAATCTTTCTGTTACTGGGACAAAATTCCCGCCTCAGGGCCTTTGCACTGCCTGTTTTCTCCGGTGAAAGCGTTCTTTTTCCAGATTTTTGTATGAGAAAGCTCCTTGTCATTCCAGTCTTAGCTCAGACATCACCACTCAGGTTTTTTTTTTATACAGTGTGATTTCTCTCTTTTTTAAAAAATTAATTAATTAACTTTTGGCTATTCTGGGTTTTCTCTGCTGCCACAGGCTCTTCTCTAGCTGCAGACAGTGGGGGCTCCTCTTTAGCTGAGGTGAGCAGGCTTCTTGTTGCAATGACTTCTCTTGCTGTGGAACTCGGGCTCTAGGGCACATGGGCTTCAGTAGTTGCAGCACATGGGCTCCACAGTTGCAGCTCCCAGGCTCTAGAGCACAGGCTCCATAGTTGTGGCTCACGGGCTTTGTTGCTCCGCAGCATGTGGGAGTTTCCCGGATCAGGGATCAGACCCATGTTTCCTGCATCGGCAGGCAAACTCCTCACCACTGAGCCACCAGGGAAACCCTCAGAGAGATTTTTTCCCCTGACCTCCTGTCTAAAATGCTCCCACCCCACTCTCACTTTGTTATGTCATCCTATTTATCTTCATGCACGTGTGCTAAGTTGCTCAGTCACGTCTGACTCTGTGACCCCATGGACTGTAGCCCGCCAGGCTCCTCTGTCCATGGATTCTCCAGGCAAGAATACTAGAGTGGGTTGCCATTCCTTTCTCCAGGGATCTTCCTGACCCAGGGATCGAACCCACATCTCTTATGTCTCCTGCATTGGCAGGTGGACTCTACCATTAGGGTCACCTGGAAAGCCCGTTTATCTTCATAGCATGTATCTTATCTGTTGACGTGTATACGATGCATTTCCTCTGCACAGTCTGCTTCATGAAGACCAGGACCCCAACATTCAGGTTTATATCTGTGTAACCAGGGTGCTCAGAGGTGCTGGTCCGGGGTGGTAGGCCCATACAGATTCGAGGAGTCCATGGGTTGGGAAGTCTGAGGGGTGCAGTGACCTAAGGGTGGAAGCTTTTATATGCACTTGTTCAGTGCTGACAGGGAGCAGGAGCTTGCAGTGTGTTTGCTGAGTGAGCGAGCCCTGGGGGGAGGCCTGGGGGTGGTGCCGGTTCATAATCTCGGGAAGGAAGACTGTGAGCTCTCAAGAGGGGGGACGATGGGGCCCCAGCTTCTCTCTGCTCCCGGCCAGCTCTGCAGGTGCAAGGAGCAGCGAAGGGGCTGTAGTTTCTCGAGAAAGGAAGAGTGATTGGGATGGGGACTTGGCTCACCTCTAGCCGTCCACCTCTGTTCACTGGGTGCCAGTCCGGTGAACCGAGCGAGGAGCGTGAGTGGCTGGACAGGTCTCCCAGGCTGCACGGCCGAGCGCTGGGACAGTTCTCGGGTGAGAGGGAACCCGTGTGTGAGAGAGTGCGGATGAAGGGGGGAATGGATGAAGGCTGTGCACCCTGAGGCCGGCTTGCAAGCTCTCTACCCCAGAGGCTTCTGTGAGGCCCAGGAGGCTGGGAGAAGCCAGGAACCCTGGAGAGAGGGCCAGAAGCTTGGAGCAGGTGACCTGGTGGGGATGCTGGTAGGGAAATGGCTCGGGGGCCTGTCCTAGTCTGGCCTCTCGCCTTTGTGGTTTCTCAGAACCCACCGGTCTGGCCTCCCTGGGCACCTGCTCTTCCCCGTACCAGGGACGTTCGTTCCACGTGGCGACTGGAGGTCCACCCTGAGCATGGCCTCCTGTGAAGCCTTCTTTGACCACTGAGAGTTGATGGCACCCCCGCCCTCACCGCGCCTACGTGCTGGCCCAGTTCTCGGCTCACCTCTGCGAGAGCACTTCCCTCTCTGACCAACCACCTCGCTGGCTTCCTCCCCCACTAGATGGACGAGCAGGGCTCTTGTCTTCCTTCTGTCTCCTCACTGGCCGCCTGGCGCGCAGCCACCGCCCTGTCCGTGGTTATTGATGACGAGGGACACGGCGCCTTCAGGGAGCTGGCGGCTCTTGGTTAGAAGAGGAAGCCGGCTGATGCCATGCCCGTGGCAGGAAGACCGAGGCTGGGCCACAGAAGTGACAGACAGGTATTAGCTCGCC
This sequence comes from Tragulus kanchil, assembly GCA_022376925.1. Lineage (NCBI taxonomy): Eukaryota > Metazoa > Chordata > Mammalia > Artiodactyla > Tragulidae > Tragulus > Tragulus kanchil. The sequence continues at coordinate 43,897,376 of JAIOJX010000029.1, read as the reverse complement.
AGGGGAGGAATTGCCTATCAGAGGGTCATCTAGGGGCCCGGCCCCTTTGAGACTCCTTCCCGTCTCTGGAGGTGTGTGAGCAGAGGGACCCCAACCCTTTCCATTCCAGAAGCGAACTGGGAGCACGAGACCTGCCAGCTCCCTGTCACATTTCACCGGCCCAGCGGTCTTGTCATCAGGGAGCTGCCCAGGGGCTGAGTTGGAGTCTTACTTCCCAGGTGACACGGGTGTGGTCGGAGGGTCCCGACCCTGCTGGACGCTCGCCTCCTGACCTCCCTGAAAGGTGGGGCCGAGCGCCGTCGTCAAACTGCCCGGAGCCCTGAGACGGGAGAGGAGGGGTGCCCGGCCCTCGCTGGGTGTGAGGACGCTCATTCCAGATCCTCCGCAGCAGGTCGGGCAACCTGGGTGGGGCTGCACCGCCCCTGACCCCACGCCCTGGGGAGACTCCACTCTCCTGCCTCCTGGTGGGGCTTCCTGAGGGAGGCACCGCCCTGCTCTCCTCAGAAGAGCTTAGGGCTCCCCCCGCAGATGGATGGCCTCTTGGCAGCTGGGAGGTCTCGTGCCTGGCTCTGGGTTTCTGAGGGGTCCCTGGGGCGGGAGGAGGAGGAGGCGTCTGCAGGTGGCAGGCTGTGGGTGCAGAATGGGGACCTGTGACTCCGCGTGACCGTGAGCCGCGTGCCTCTGGCGTACGGGAAGGCTGCTGTCCTTGGTCCCGGGGGCTCAGTGCTCCTGCCTGTGGCTTCAGGAAAGGGCACCCCCCTCTTACCACGGTGTCCCTGATGGCTCATTGGGGCTACTGAGCCACCTCACCCGGCTCAGCCCTCGTCAGTTTTCATTGAGCCTCTGCCCTGGGGTCTTGGGCTTTGGCCTCAGCCTCTCCCGGGTTCTGCTGCTCCTCCTCTGCAGCCCGGCCACCTCAGCCCCTGACGACACCCCGTTTTCCCGTCTGAGATTCTGCACGCTCAGCAGGCTTGCAGCAGACCCTCGCGGGGGGACCATGCGATAGCTATCGAGGGCGTGTGGGGCGGATGTTTGCAGAAGGCGCGTGTCGCCCTCGCCCCGGTGATGGCAGGGCCAGTGCTGCTCTGACCTCATGCCAGCTGTGCACCTCAGCCTCGGGCCAGGCGCGCCGTGGAGGGCCGGTCACACGCCCTGGGCTTGGCAGGCCTGTCTGGCCCTGCAGGAGGCAAGCCACGCACGGGTCAAGGCTTCTCCCTTGGGACAGGCTGTACGCCCGGGCGACCTCTGGGTGACCTCACTGTGGCCTGGGCTGCCGGTTGGGGTCAGTGGGTCTGGCCCATCCCCCTGGCTGCTGAGGGGTGGTGAGCTGAGGGGCTGTCCGAGCCGCTGGCTGAGGTGAGGGACAGGCCCAGCAGAGCCGGATATGGAGAGAGGCGTTGGAGGAGTCTCCTGCCTTGTCTGGATGTCACTGCTGATCTGGACAGAGCGGCGTTCCCGTGTGGGTCGGGCCGAGGGAGGCGGTCTCTGGGGGCTGGGCAACACTTGTAGCTTTAGTTCTTTGACCCTTTCAGAGCCCCTGCTGGGCACTGGTCCCGGTGCAGGACACACGAGGTCCTGGCCCTCACTGGGGCGTCCTGAGGGGCACGCAGACTCCGTCTGGGGAGTGTGTGTGTTAGTCGCTCAGTCGTATTCGACTCGTTGTGACCCCGTGGAGTGTAGCCCGCCAGCTCCTCTGTCCACGGAACTCTCTAGGCAAGAATACTGGAGTGGATGGCTGTTTCCTTCTCGGGATCTTGCCAAGCCAGAGGTCGAGCCAGCAGGTCTGAGGCAGCAGGGAAGGACCCCGTCTGAGGAGAGGCAGGAGGATGTGGGTGGCAGGGGTAAGGGCAGGAGAGGTACATTTGTCTCTGGGCTGAGCCCCCTGGAAATCCTCCCCGATAATGAAGTGTCAGCCGTGAAGCCCCAGAGGTCACGGCCACTCCCGCGAGTCTGCGTAAGCTTTGGAGCTTTGTAGAACCTTAGGGTTCAGTGAGCCCGGCTGAGCTGTGCAGTGGCAGACCATGGCGTCCTACGCTAGAACCAATGGGAGCGTATGATTCTTAATATATTGATCTGCTGTACTATTAAAATAGGTACAATTCCGGGCTGAGCTGTTCCAGTGTGCAGACCCCCTGGCGTGCCTACGCATCATGAACGAGGGTCAAGGCTTCCCTCCCTTGGGACAATGCCAGCTGTGCACCTCAGCCTCGGGCCAGGCGCGCCGTGGAGGGCCGGTCACACGCCCTGGGCTTGGCAGGCCTGTCTGGCCCTGCAGGAGGCAAGCCACGCACGGGTCAAGGCTTCTCCTTGGGACAGGCTGTAGCCCGGGCGACCTCTGGGTGACCTCACTGTGGCCTGGGCTGCCGGTTGGGGTCAGTGGGTCTGGCCCATCCCCCTGGCTGCTGAGGGGTGGTGAGCTGAGGGGCTGTCCGAGCCGCTGGCTGAGGTGAGGGACAGGCCCAGCAGAGCCGGATATGGAGAGAGGCGTTGGAGGAGTCTCCTGCCTTGTCTGGATGTCACTGCTGATCTGGACAGAGCGGCGTTCCCGTGTGGGTCGGGCCGAGGGAGGCGGTCTCTGGGGGCTGGGCAACACTTGTAGCTTTAGTTCTTTGACCCTTTCAGAGCCCCTGCTGGGCACTGGTCCCGGTGCAGGACACACGAGGTCCTGGCCCTCACTGGGGCGTCCTGAGGGGCACGCAGACTCCGTCTGGGGAGTGTGTGTGTTAGTCGCTCAGTCGTATTCGACTCGTTGTGACCCCGTGGAGTGTAGCCCGCCAGCTCCTCTGTCCACGGAACTCTCTAGGCAAGAATACTGGAGTGGATGGCTGTTTCCTTCTCGGGATCTTGCCAAGCCAGAGGTCGAGCCAGCAGGTCTGAGGCAGCAGGGAAGGACCCCGTCTGAGGAGAGGCAGGAGGATGTGGGTGGCAGGGGTAAGGGCAGGAGAGGTACATTTGTCTCTGGGCTGAGCCCCCTGGAAATCCTCCCCGATAATGAAGTGTCAGCCGTGAAGCCCCAGAGGTCACGGCCACTCCCGCGAGTCTGCGTAAGCTTTGGAGCTTTGTAGAACCTTAGGGTTCAGTGAGCCCGGCTGAGCTGTGCAGTGGCAGACCATGGCGTCCTACGCTAGAACCAATGGGAGCGTATGATTCTTAATATATTGATCTGCTGTACTATTAAAATAGGTACAATTCTAGCTGTGTGATGCTGACACGTGAGAACTGGTCTCTCCCTACCCGTCGCTGTCTGAGTTAGCCTCCAGCCCTCCCAGGTGCCCGATCGCATTGTGCTCATGGCACGCTGCATCATCTGAACTTTTTTTTTTTTTTAAAAGATTTATTTATTTATTTTGGACGGGGGTCGGGTTGGGGAGGGTGGGGAGCGAGTGGGCCACTTCTATTGGTTTTTCACTTCTCTATTTTCATCCGTCTTTGTTCTTTGGCTCCCGTGGGCCTCCCATCATGGTGGCGTCTGTCGTTGCAGAGCGCCGGCTCTGGGTGCATGCGCTCCAGAGCTCTGGCTCGGTGATTAGACACATCAGTCCAGCCGCTCCGCGGCACGTGGGATCTTCCCAGGCCAGGGATCGAACCGGCGCCCCTTGCAGTGCAAGGTGATGTCCTTACCCACTGGACCACCAGGGGAAGCCCTCATCTGAACTTTTAGTTCATCCATGACTTGCTGCTGGAATGGAAGCACCGTGAGGGTGTGAGCGATTCTGGTTCCTTTTGCCTTTCCCGGGCCGGAGCAGGCCTGACCAACACAGAGTAGGGACTGGCTGTTTGATCAGCGATGAATGAATGGATAAACTGCCCACTGGATTTCCCAGGAGTCAGGGGGAACTGGGCGCTGTTGCTCTCGCATGTTCCAGAGGCAGGAGAGAAGCCTCGGTGAGAGGAAGTCATGCGCCAGGCTCCTCGGCTGGTCGGTGCCAGGGCTGGGGTTTGGACCCCCGCATATGCACAGGCCAGGTGGGCGTGGGCGTGCCCTGCTCGCAGTAGGTGAGGGTAGAGCCTGGGCCAGGGTCACCCACGCGTAAGGGCCGTGTGTGAGCAGCCGTCCCTTTATTGCATGGGGCAGAATTGGGTGAAACTTAGCCCCTGGAAATCCTCCCCGATAATGAAGTGTCAGCCGTGAAGCCCCAGAGGTCACGGCCACTCCCGCGAGTCTGCGTAAGCTTTGGAGCTTTGTAGAACCTTAGGGTTCAGTGAGCCCGGCTGAGCTGTGCAGTGGCAGACCATGGCGTCCTACGCTAGAACCAATGGGAGCGTATGATTCTTAATATATTGATCTGCTGTACTATTAAAATAGGTACAATTCTAGCTGTGTGATGCTGACACGTGAGAACTGGTCTCTCCCTACCCGTCGCTGTCTGAGTTAGCCTCCAGCCCTCCCAGGTGCCCGATCGCATTGTGCTCATGGCACGCTGCATCATCTGAACTTTTTTTTTTTTTTAAAAGATTTATTTATTTATTTTGGACGGGGGTCGGGTTGGGGAGGGTGGGGAGCGAGTGGGCCACTTCTATTGGTCTTTCATTTCTCTATTTTCATCCGTCTTTGTTCTTTGGCTCCCGTGGGCCTCCCATCATGGTGGCGTCTGTCGTTGCAGAGCGCCGGCTCTGGGTGCATGCGCTCCAGAGCTCTGGCTCGGTGATTAGACACATCAGTCCAGCCGCTCCGCGGCACGTGGGATCTTCCCAGGCCAGGGATCGAACCGGCGCCCCTTGCAGTGCAAGGTGATGTCCTTACCCACTGGACCACCAGGGGAAGCCCTCATCTGAACTTTTAGTTCATCCATGACTTGCTGCTGGAATGGAAGCACCGTGAGGGTGTGAGCGATTCTGGTTCCTTTTGCCTTTCCCGGGCCGGAGCAGGCCTGACCAACACAGAGTAGGGACTGGCTGTTTGATCAGCGATGAATGAATGGATAAACTGCCCACTGGATTTCCCAGGAGTCAGGGGGAACTGGGCGCTGTTGCTCTCGCATGTTCCAGAGGCAGGAGAGAAGCCTCGGTGAGAGGAAGTCATGCGCCAGGCTCCTCGGCTGGTCGGTGCCAGGGCTGGGGTTTGGACCCCCGCATATGCACAGGCCAGGTGGGCGTGGGCGTGCCCTGCTCGCAGTAGGTGAGGGTAGAGCCTGGGCCAGGGTCACCCACGCGTAAGGGCCGTGTGTGAGCAGCCGTCCCTTTATTGCATGGGGCACGTCGAGATGGAAGGGCTTTGCAGGAATTTTGCTTTATGGGTAATAAAGGCCTTTATGTGCCTATAATGTGGACGTGGGTCCAGAGAGGATTCTACTCTGCTTTCTACCAAGGGGCTTGGAGGAGATTCCTGTGGGGGATGGAGCTGCTGGCCCTGCTTTGAGCAGGCTGGACCCCAGGGAGGAGGGGATGCTGGCCCTGGCATGGCCTGGGCCCCCCTGGGGCGGGTTGGTGTCCATGGAGCAGGATGGAGTGGCAGCATCCCTGGGGTGAAATGCAGGTTTAAGCTGCCTCAGTGGGAAATGTGATGTTATGTAGCTCATTAAATCCTACAGGAGCACCGAGCAGAGCTGCTTCCAATTATCAGGATGAAAATGAATGGATTAAAATCTCTAGCCAGGCTGCCCAATGGTGGACCAGGGAAGGCTTTGGCTGGGATTGGCCAGGAAGGGCTGGGACAGTCACATGGCGAGCCGAGAGAGGAAGCACAGACTGCCTGCAAATGATTGGGCTGGGGGCAGGGGGTCCTTGCTAATCCTCACAGCTTGGTCCCCTTTGCCCAGACCGGGAGGGAAATAGGACTGAGCAGGAAGCTGGGTGAGGCTTGGCGTGCGGAGCCCTGAGACAGGAGGAGGCCCCTTGGCGCCCCGGACCCGCCTCCAGGACTGAAGGGGAGGTGGGTGGCTTCCTGCAGAGGTGGTGTGGGGCTGCGGTCTGTCCCTGAGCTTCAGACGTGGGGCAAAGCCAGGATGGAACTTGAACTGCCTTTTGAGCACGTGCCTGAAAACCTGGACTTCAGGGAACTCGGTGAAGCTCAGGCACTGCGACAGCAAAGAGGGGAGCCCAGAGGGGCTTGGCTCCTCTGCTTCCCTGTAGGTCCTGAGGACAGGTGCAGGCCCCAGCGATGATCAGACACGCCACGGCTGCTGCTCCGCGCGGGTGGTGGTGTCTCGAGCTGAGAGTCACGACTGAGTCCTGGTCCTCCGGTGGGGTCAGAGCCCATTTGTACAAGGGAGCAGGCCTAGCCCATGGCTGCCTTCCAGCCGGCCATTCTCTGCAGGTCTCTCCTGTTGGGACTCACCTTCACAAATGCTGCCTGAGCACTGTCTGCCTCCATCCAGCCAGTGTGCACTCAAGGGAGTGGACTGAACATGCAGCCAGGTCCACAGGCCACTCGCACTCTCACTTGGCCGCCCCTTCGCTTAGACCAGTAAATACTCAATCTGTTTAAGTGATCAGTAACAACCTCCGGGACCGATCCTGTGTCATCTCCATCTTCCTGGAAAACAAGCTGAGGCTCAGAGAGGTAGAGCGACTTCCCCAAGGACACACAGCTTGGAGGTTGTGAACTGAAACTGGAGAGTGTGAGCGGCACCAGAGCTTTTAGGCCTGGGCCCCCCTGGGGCGGGTTGGTGTCCATGGAGCAGGATGGAGTGGCAGCATCCCTGGGGTGAAATGCAGGTTTAAGCTGCCTCAGTGGGAAATGTGATGTTATGTAGCTCATTAAATCCTACAGGAGCACCGAGCAGAGCTGCTTCCAATTATCAGGATGAAAATGAATGGATTAAAATCTCTAGCCAGGCTGCCCAATGGTGGACCAGGGAAGGCTTTGGCTGGGATTGGCCAGGAAGGGCTGGGACAGTCACATGGCGAGCCGAGAGAGGAAGCACAGACTGCCTGCAAATGATTGGGCTGGGGGCAGGGGGTCCTTGCTAATCCTCACAGCTTGGTCCCCTTTGCCCAGACCGGGAGGGAAATAGGACTGAGCAGGAAGCTGGGTGAGGCTTGGCGTGCGGAGCCCTGAGACAGGAGGAGGCCCCTTGGCGCCCCGGACCCGCCTCCAGGACTGAAGGGGAGGTGGGTGGCTTCCTGCAGAGGTGGTGTGGGGCTGCGGTCTGTCCCTGAGCTTCAGACGTGGGGCAAAGCCAGGATGGAACTTGAACTGCCTTTTGAGCACGTGCCTGAAAACCTGGACTTCAGGGAACTCGGTGAAGCTCAGGCACTGCGACAGCAAAGAGGGGAGCCCAGAGGGGCTTGGCTCCTCTGCTTCCCTGTAGGTCCTGAGGACAGGTGCAGGCCCCAGCGATGATCAGACACGCCACGGCTGCTGCTCCGCGCGGGTGGTGGTGTCTCGAGCTGAGAGTCACGACTGAGTCCTGGTCCTCCGGTGGGGTCAGAGCCCATTTGTACAAGGGAGCAGGCCTAGCCCATGGCTGCCTTCCAGCCGGCCATTCTCTGCAGGTCTCTCCTGTTGGGACTCACCTTCACAAATGCTGCCTGAGCACTGTCTGCCTCCATCCAGCCAGTGTGCACTCAAGGGAGTGGACTGAACATGCAGCCAGGTCCACAGGCCACTCGCACTCTCACTTGGCCGCCCCTTCGCTTAGACCAGTAAATACTCAATCTGTTTAAGTGATCAGTAACAACCTCCGGGACCGATCCTGTGTCATCTCCATCTTCCTGGAAAACAAGCTGAGGCTCAGAGAGGTAGAGCGACTTCCCCAAGGACACACAGCTTGGAGGTTGTGAACTGAAACTGGAGAGTGTGAGTGGCACCAGAGCTGGCACTCTGAGGTGTGGCATTCTGCTGACTTTTTGGACAGGTGAAGGCCTTGGAGGAGGCCTTGGAGGAGTCTCAGCCTCCCCCTGCAGCATTTCTGGATTTCTCACGTCCCTCTTTGCAGTGCGGGGATGGGGGAGGGTGACATTCTAAGTGTCACTTTGCCAGGGACGAAACTGCTGGTGGTTTTCAGAGCTCACACTTAACTGATGTCCATCTGTGGAGCATGGCACCAGGATGCCGGGTATGTCTGGTTGGACTTGTTAAAAGTCCTTGGCTGCCAATAGCATATCATGGGGCCAGTTCTCTTGGTTTGCAGGAGCTGGTTGTTCTGTTCCAGAACCCAATGAAACATTAGTGGTTCCCTCGGCCCCTGGCTTTCTTTATGGGGCTTCTCTTTGTGGGGGACTGCCCTTGCTGAGGGACCACCCTGAGTGTCGGCTGGCAGGGCCTCACGGGTTAGCGCACGCAGCCCCGGACAGAGCGGGCAGTGGGATGCGTGGGGCTTGGTCAGCCAAACTGGACTTCTTTCCTTGGATTGTTGTGTTATATTTATTTCCACTAATCTACTTCTCTTGCCTGTTTATACAATGAAAACATCTAATAAAATGTATCTGAGACCAGGGCTAACGAAGACCATTTTGGAAAGAGGTCTAAAAGGAGCAGTGTCTTGGAATAAGTTAATCTTATTAATTAGCTAATTGGAGTTGCCCTCTCGGCTCCAGGGTCCTGCCTTTGAACGCTCCGTTTCTCCTCCCGTGGCCTGTAAAAGCGAGAGCGAGACTTCGCAATGCTGAGCCGAGGCTGGTGGCCTGCCTGTGGGGTGGGGTTTGCACACATGTGGATCGAGAGCAGGAAGCTCTTCCTGGGCGGAGGACGCTGGCACTGTGGCTCTTCCCTCTAAGGACCCCTGTGGAAAAGCAGGCCGATTCCACCACTTACGTGCCAGGACCCCGGATGCCGAGGCAGGGGAATGCTGCAATCTAAACATTTACATTCTGAAAAATGGGACATCATCCACTTAGATATAAATTAGCCCGGGCCTGACGGGTTTATTACATCCTGGAATGCTTTCATGAGGCTTTCAGAGGGGTCCATGTTGCAGGCCCAGGTCTCCAGCTGGGCTTGCCTTGTGGCGTGCTCCTGGGGGGACCTCGCTGGAATAGACAGACCGGCTGGACGTGTCCTTAAATTCCCGGGGGCCCTGACTCCTGTGTGACAAGGGCACAAGGATACACGGGGCTGCACCCTGGGCGGTGAGGCACCCTAAGCCACTGCTCGCCTCTTGGAGCCAAAGGGGCGAGGCTCATGGCGGGGGAAAGGAGAGGGAGGAGCCAGACGTAGCGGCCCAATGAGAGGCGCTGGATGATAATGGGGCAGGAGAAATGCGTTGAAATGTGTGCATTTCATAACACGTGTGACATGACTCTCCTCAAGCAGGAAGAAGGCAAGGAAGGAAGCAAGAAATGTGCAGGAAGGAAGGATCATATGTCTTTCGGGGTGTTCACATGAGTCTTGGACTGTAAGTGCTGGAGGCTGGGCTGGGCTGGGCGTGAACTCGGCCGTCGGAGGCTGGCTTCGCTCCCGCTCGCTGAGAGTGGCCCGAACAGTACTGAGGGCGCCGTTCAGGGAAAGCTCACCGAGTCCCATGCTCAGGATGTGGAGAGGGCGGGGAAAACACACAAATAGGAATGCACACACATAACTGTCATATGTTAAGAGCTGGTTTATCTCTCCCCTTTCTTCTGTAATTAGATACACCTCCATATCTGTTTCTGGAGAAGGCAATGGCTGCCCACTCCAGTACTCTTTTTTTTTTTCTTAAAGATTTATTTATTTTATTTTGGAGGTGGGTGGGGTGGGGAGGGAGAGGAGCAGGCGGGCCACTTCTATTGGTCTTTCATTTCTCTGTTTTCATCCGTCTTTGTTCTTTGGCTCCTGTGGGCCTCCCATCGCGGTGGCGTCTGTCGTCACAGAGCGCTGGCTCTGGGCGGATGCACCCCAGAGCTCCGGCTCGGTGATTGGACACATTGGTCCAGCCGCTCCGCGGCACGTGGGATCTTTCCAGGCCAGGGATCGAACCGGCGCCCCTTGCACTGCAAGGCGGTGTCCTTACCCACTGGACCACCAGGGAAGCCCCACTCCAGTACTCTTGCCTGGACGACAGTGCCATGGACAGAGGAGCCTGGCAGGCCTCAGGCCACGGGGTCGCGAAGAGTCGGACACGACTGAGCGGCCGACACACACTCCATATCTGTCTGTGTAGGTATCTTCGATATAAGTTGAACAGATGATGAATAAATGATTGTGGAGGAGCTGGATGTTAATCCTGAGTGATCTATGATGTCAGCTCCTTTTCTGATTCAGAGGAAGAAGCCCACTTTGTACAGGGTTTTAACCTGGGATTTTATCAGAGGCAAAAGCGGTGTCAGCATCCCCTGCGTCACTTGAGAGGCGCTGGATGATAATGGGGCAGGAGAAATGCGTTGAAATGTGTGCATTTCATAACACGTGTGACATGACTCTCCTCAAGCAGGAAGAAGGCAAGGAAGGAAGCAAGAAATGTGCAGGAAGGAAGGATCATATGTCTTCGGGTGTTCACATGAGTCTTGGACTGTAAGTGCTGGAGGCTGGGCTGGGCTGGGCGTGAACTCGGCCGTCGGAGGCTGGCTTCGCTCCCGCTCGCTGAGAGTGGCCCGAACAGTACTGAGGGCGCCGTTCAGGGAAAGCTCACCGAGTCCCATGCTCAGGATGTGGAGAGGGCGGGGAAAACACACAAATAGGAATGCACACACATAACTGTCATATGTTAAGAGCTGGTTTATCTCTCCCCTTTCTTCTGTAATTAGATACACCTCCATATCTGTTTCTGGAGAAGGCAATGGCTGCCCACTCCAGTACTCTTTTTTTTTTTCTTAAAGATTTATTTATTTTATTTTGGAGGTGGGTGGGGTGGGGAGGGAGAGGAGCAGGCGGGCCACTTCTATTGGTCTTTCATTTCTCTGTTTTCATCCGTCTTTGTTCTTTGGCTCCTGTGGGCCTCCCATCGCGGTGGCGTCTGTCATCGCAGAGCGCCGGCTCTGGGCGCATGCGCTCCAGAGCTCCGGCTCGGTGATTGGACACATCGGTCCAGCCGCTCCGCGGCACGTGGGATCTTTCCAGGCCAGGGATCGAACCGGCGCCCCTTGCACTGCAAGGCGGTGTCCTTACCCACTGGACCACCAGGGAAGCCCCACTCCAGTACTCTTGCCTGGACGACAGTGCCATGGACAGAGGAGCCTGGCAGGCCTCAGGCCACGGGGTCGCGAAGAGTCGGACACGACTGAGCGGCCGACACACACTCCATATCTGTCTGTGTAGGTATCTTCGATATAAGTTGAACAGATGATGAATAAATGATTGTGGAGGAGCTGGATGTTAATCCTGAGTGATCTATGATGTCAGCTCCCTTTTTCTGATTCAGAGGAAGAAGCCCACTTTGTACAGGGGTTTTAACCTGGGGGATTTTATCCCGAGCAGCAGTTCTCAAACTAGCTGGTGTCAGCATCCCCTGCGTCACTTGACACAACAGATTTCTGGGTCCCACCCGTCTTCAGAGTTTGATTCATTAGGTCTGGGGTGGGTCCTGGAAATGTGCATGTGGAACAGGATCCCATGCAGTGCTGCTGCTGCTAGCTGGGGAACCACACTTTAAGGAGTTAGAAAGTTAGAAGGCTGGGGGCTTTTTGGTATGGATGATGGATTCTCATAAAGCTTCCTTGGGTCTGAGAACATCTGTGCCTTTGGATGGAATGAAGGAAGACTTGTGGGTATCCATGGCAATTTTGTTTGTTTGTTTTTAGAGAGAAGCCAGAGCCTCCTGTGTTGTGGGTGGAGCCAGCCTGCCACACAGGGCAGCCACTGGCATTGTGGGTTTCCAGATTCTTTTTTTGTTGTTGTTGGCCATTTCTATTGATCTTTCATTCACTAATCTTTTTTTTCCCCCTTTGGCCCGTGTGGGCCTCCCATCGCAGTGGCCCCTCTCACTGCAGAGCACCGGCTCTGGGCGCATGCGCTCCAGAGCTCCGGCTCGGTAGTTGGACACATGGGTCCAGCCGCTCCGCAGCACGTGGGATCTTCCCAGGCCAGGGATCGAACCAGCGCCCCTTGCACTGCAAGGCGGTGTCCTTACCCACTGGACCACCAGGGGAAGCCCTCCAGATTCTTTCCGCCGATCTTCAACAGTGTCCGGTCCTGTGTGTGACCTCTTGTCAGCATCGAGAAAGGCTTGAGCAGAGTGTTTCCAGCACAGTTCAATCTAGCAAAGGCTGTGGGGGCAGCACTTCCCTATGCCCAGCTGGGCTGCCCTGTTGGAAGCTGGGGGAGGGATGATGCCGTAGTTGCCATGGAGTGCCCTGGGTCATCCTCTGCCCTTCCCTCTGTGCCCTTGGCTCCGCCTTGGTCCCCACTAAAAGCTCTGGACTCCTCTGGGAAGCCAAGAGTTTCCTTTAACGCCTGCAGGCCACGGTGGGGTCGGACACGACTGAGCGGCCGACACACTCCATATCTGTCTGTGTAGGTATCTTCGATATAAGTTGAACAGATGATGAATAAATGATTGTGGAGGAGCTGGATGTTAATCCTGAGTGATCTATGATGTCAGCTCCCTTTTTCTGATTCAGAGGAAGAAGCCCACTTTGTACAGGGGTTTTAACCTGGGGGATTTTATCCCGAGCAGCAGTTCTCAAACTAGCTGGTGTCAGCATCCCCTGCGTCACTTGACACAACAGATTTCTGGGTCCCACCCGTCTTCAGAGTTTGATTCATTAGGTCTGGGGTGGGTCCTGGAAATGTGCATGTGGAACAGGATCCCATGCAGTGCTGCTGCTGCTAGCTGGGGAACCACACTTTAAGGAGTTAGAAAGTTAGAAGGCTGGGGGCTTTTTGGTATGGATGATGGATTCTCATAAAGCTTCCTTGGGTCTGAGAACATCTGTGCCTTTGGATGGAATGAAGGAAGACTTGTGGGTATCCATGGCAATTTTGTTTGTTTGTTTTTAGAGAGAAGCCAGAGCCTCCTGTGTTGTGGGTGGAGCCAGCCTGCCACACAGGGCAGCCACTGGCATTGTGGGTTTCCAGATTCTTTTTTTGTTGTTGTTGGCCATTTCTATTGATCTTTCATTCACTAATCTTTTTTTTCCCCCTTTGGCCCGTGTGGGCCTCCCATCGCAGTGGCCCCTCTCACTGCAGAGCACCGGCTCTGGGCGCATGCGCTCCAGAGCTCCGGCTCGGTAGTTGGACACATGGGTCCAGCCGCTCCGCAGCACGTGGGATCTTCCCAGGCCAGGGATCGAACCAGCGCCCCTTGCACTGCAAGGCGGTGTCCTTACCCACTGGACCACCAGGGGAAGCCCTCCAGATTCTTTCCGCCGATCTTCAACAGTGTCCGGTCCTGTGTGTGACCTCTTGTCAGCATCGAGAAAGGCTTGAGCAGAGTGTTTCCAGCACAGTTCAATCTAGCAAAGGCTGTGGGGGCAGCACTTCCCTATGCCCAGCTGGGCTGCCCTGTTGGAAGCTGGGGGAGGGATGATGCCGTAGTTGCCATGGAGTGCCCTGGGTCATCCTCTCTGCCCTTCCCTCTGTGCCCTTGGCTCCGCCTTGGTCCCCACTAAAAGCTCTGGACTCCTCTGGGAAGCCAAGAGTTTCCTTTAACGCCTGTGGGTCACTTTGATACCCAGGTGTACCTCTCTCCTTTTGGGCTTCCCAGCAGACACCCAGGCCTGAATGTGTCTGCACCTGGACATCAGCTCTGCCACCCTACACCTCCAGCCTCGCCCCTCAGCGCTCTGACCTCTCCTCCTGACAATGCCCAGATGCCATAGTGTCTGTTTTGCATCTACTTGCCACTCTTTTCACTGAATTGTGAAGCCAAAGCTGGATTTTGGAATCCCACGAATGCTTCCTCCTCCTTACAAATAGGTCAGCCACACTTGAAAAGAGGACAGGACAGGGGCCTGCTGCGCTTTAGCTGAAGGGCTCCCAGACTGCAAGTCAGGCCACCTGGGTTCCAGTCGTGTGACTTCAGACAGGTCCCTTCTTCCCCTGGTTTGTTTCCTTCTCTGTCAGATGAGGTGTGATGATGCCTGCCTGGCCTTGTCTCCTCTCCCTGTGATGGCACCAATTTCCCCCAAGTTCCCTCAGTAATTTTCCTGCCAATTATTGAGGGTATCAGGGTGATAGATGGACCTACAACTCTATCCTGAGAAAGGCAGGTGACTCTCTTGAGGTTGGAGGGTGAGATGCTGAAGCTCCCTGGGAGAGGGGGCGAGAGTGAGCTTGGAAGTACAGTGTGGGTGTGAGACACAAACTGAGCACCGAGATTCACATCCCCCTTGGCAATTTACTAGCCCTAGGAAGGGGGCCACGCCTCTTAGAGTGTTTGAGTTTCAGTCTCAACTTGAAAATGGAGATAGGGAAGAGAGTGTAGCCTATTGGGTGATGTTATGCTCTGTGTTAAGGTCCAGTGAATGTTGATGGTATGACAGGGCTTGTTGGAGTGGCTTCAGTATCAGCCACAGGAGAGTGAGGGAACACCTTTGGATAGAGGGACTGAAACTTCCTGTACCCCCCAGATCACGCCTTGCTTGCTACTCTCAACTGGCTGGCCTGCGGTTATGGGATGCTGTGCTCAGTCGACTGCTCAGTCGTGTCCAACTCTTTGCGACCCCATGGGCTATAGCCTTCTGGGCTTTTCTGTCCATGAGATTCCTCATGCAAGAATACTGGAGTGCATTGCCATGCCCTCCTCCAGGGGATCTTCCCCACCCAGGGGTCGAACCCAGGTCTCCCACTTGGTGGGCGGATTCTTTATCGTCTGAGCCACTAGAGAAGCCCAGGAATACTGGTTATGGGGTCGAGGCAAGTAAAAACTCAAGGAGCGTTTATTGAATGAGACTGTGAAAGAGAGGTGTTTGGCTTTTCTGGTGCCTGGGTAATTTTTTAATTTACCTTTTATTTTTATCAAAGGAATACATATTCATAGCCAAGCAGTAATAAGCTTATAATGAGAAGCAGCCCACTGCCTCCCACCTCTGGTTTCTGCTTTGTAGAGGTAACTGTTTTTAATTCTTTTAGTATTTTCTTTTGATGGTGACCATATTTCTAGATAATGTGCTTATATTTTCATTTTCTTGGTTCTTTTGTTTTAGATGTTATTTTTGACTTTCAGTTATGGAGGATGGGGGTCGAGTTTTCCTACGTCATTCTCCTTTGATCAGATAGATGCACGTGACTTCGCTTTCCCAGGTGTTTATGAAACACGGTGGCCCGTAGGTTGTGACAGTGTTAGTACCCCCTGTGTGGCGGCATCCGTGCAGTGAATGGTGGTCACATTTCTCTGGATAGACTCTTTGTTTTCCTTGACCTTGGATACATCGTAATTGACATACTTGTTCATTTGCTTGCCTTTCGGTTATCGTCTATTCTTCTGATTAAGTTCCAAGTTTTCTGATTAAGTCTTTTCTGAATATAGTCACATGCATCAGTTAATCTGTTTCATTTTCCCCCTTGGTCTGGGTAGTGGGTCTGCAGGTGCTGGGGCTGATCTGCGTCCATCCTCTACCCTCCCACGGAGACTCTTGCTGGATCGCTTGTCTCCTGAGGCCCGTGCTTCCTCTTTCTCCAAGGAACGTAATTTCCAGTATCTTCCGGAGAAAGGGCACATGGGAGACTTTGCATGTCTGAAAATATCTTTTGACTTTTTGCTTGATGAGTAGTTGAGCTGCGTATAGAATTCTAGGTTGAAATTGCTTTGCCTTTGGGCTTCCCCGGTGGTCCAGTGGGTAAAGAGTCAGCCTTGCCGTGCAAGGGGCTTTGGTTCTATCCCTGATACGGGAAGATCCCACATGCCGCAGAGTGGGTAGACCAGTGTGTCCAACTACGAGCCAGCGCTCTGGAGCAAGAGAGGTCACTGCAATGGGAAGCCCACACAGGCCAAAGATTAAAGATGGATGAAAATAAATAAAAAAACAATGAAAGAGGCCAAAATTAAAAAAAAAAAATTGCTTTTCCTTAGAAATGTGGTGATGCACAATGCTCCATTGTCGTCTGCATTCCCATTCATTACTGTGGAGAAACCAGGTGCCTTTCTGTGTCCCCATCCTTAAAAGATGACAGTTTCCACATGGCTCCGTCTGTCTCCCCTTCCCCCCAGCCTGGAAATGTTGAGACTCTTCCCTTTATCCCCAGGGTACTGAAGTTCACACTTCAATCGCTTTATATGAATTTTAACAAGTACATTGTTTGGGACAGTTGATGGATACTTTTAAATCTAGAAACCTTAGCCATAGGGATTTGCCTTATGTGATTTATTTGATATAAATTTCCACCTTCATTCATTGTCTCCTTTCTGGAATTTTTTTTCCCCTTAAATGTTGACCCTCTGACCAATCCACTGATAATTTCCACCTTTTTACTGTTTTACATTCTAGAGCAGCTACTTTCAAACCGTTTGGCCCCAGATTCCTTTTTAGTTCCAGGATCTAGTTATACTCTTAAAGATCATTGAGAATCACAAAGACCTTGTATTTATGTAGATCATGCCTACAGATGGTTACTATATTAGAAATTAAAACAATATATTAGAAATTTGAAAAAGATTAGTTCATTTAAATAGACCAATACATGTCAATGTAGCTAGCATAATTTACGAAAATATCAATTCATTTTTCAGAGCCAAAAATTAGAGAAAAGAGTGACATTGTTTTATAAAATCAAGTCTGATTTCATTCAGATGTGTACTTGGCAAAGAGAATAATATTTCTAACGGCCCTTTGAGATAATTGTGGATAACTTTGATATTACAATAGAAATCTACCTTGGTAAGTTCTCCAAATTAGTTTCAGTGTGGAATCCGAAAGCTTATCAGTAAACTTTTTTCTCTGTTATGTTAAAATCCATTGATCTGTCTTGTACTTGGGGGTAGATTTTACCTATGCCTGATGTTGTAACCTCATTCGTTGATGAGTTTACAGAAATCTTTGAAATGTTGATACGTTGCTTTATATAATATCATCCAATTCAATTTGTAAATATCACCAATCTCGACAGACAAGTATGCTGTCAAGATTATGGTATTAGGTGAGTTTCCTAAGATTCTAATTTTGCTTGAAAACTCAAGATTTTGTTAGTAGCAAATATTACAAGTTGTTTTCCTTGAATTGAAAGATTTCCTTTGTTAATTTTTGAGAAAAGATTTGTTGACGTGTATTTTTTATTGTAGTGTGTGGCAATACACTGAGAATAGACTGACTACTTATATCCTTTGCTGCCATCCCCTTTCATTTCTGTTAAGTCCCCAGAAATTTTACCCACAATTGTTCTTGGAAATGCGAGTAAATCGGTGTGAGTGTCACCCCAGTAGAAAAGGTGTATAGTGGTTTAGTATTATTATAAAAAATAATTTTGGTTTCATTCACCCATCGAAAGGACTTCAGGAACCCTTAGGTATCTGAGGAACACACTTTGAGAACACTTCTAAACTGTTTTCAACTTTATCTTACAAACGTTTATTGAATTTTTTAAAATTCTTTTTTCCTTTTTAAAATTTCTTAGAGCTCTTGCTTTGCACTTGTTTGTATCGATAGCTTTCGAAGTTTACTTTATATTGCTTTATGTTCTCTTATTTCACTGAAGGTATTAATTGTATTTTTCTCCGGTTCTTTCCTTTGCTGTTTGCACTGTATCTTTTCTCTGGGTTACTTTTGTTTCCTTTTGGTTGTTAGGCCTTTTTTGTTGAGGCGGGTGATTCTTGGCTCATATTTAAGATAAGATCAAGTCTGATTTCATTCAGATGTGTACTTGGCAAAGAGAATAATATTTCTAACGGCCCTTTGAGATAATTGTGGATAACTTTGATATTACAATAGAAATCTACCTTGGTAAGTTCTCCAAATTAGTTTCAGTGTGGAATCCGAAAGCTTATCAGTAAACTTTTTTCTCTGTTATGTTAAAATCCATTGATCTGTCTTGTACTTGGGGGTAGATTTTACCTATGCCTGATGTTGTAACCTCATTCGTTGATGAGTTTACAGAAATCTTTGAAATGTTGATACGTTGCTTTATATAATATCATCCAATTCAATTTGTAAATATCACCAATCTCGACAGACAAGTATGCTGTCAAGATTATGGTATTAGGTGAGTTTCCTAAGATTCTAATTTTGCTTGAAAACTCAAGATTTTGTTAGTAGCAAATATTACAAGTTGTTTTCCTTGAATTGAAAGATTTCCTTTGTTAATTTTTGAGAAAAGATTTGTTGACGTGTATTTTTTATTGTAGTGTGTGGCAATACACTGAGAATAGACTGACTACTTATATCCTTTGCTGCCATCCCCTTTCATTTCTGTTAAGTCCCCAGAAATTTTACCCACAATTGTTCTTGGAAATGCGAGTAAATCGGTGTGAGTGTCACCCCAGTAGAAAAGGTGTATAGTGGTTTAGTATTATTATAAAAAATAATTTTGGTTTCATTCACCCATCGAAAGGACTTCAGGAACCCTTAGGTATCTGAGGAACACACTTTGAGAACACTTCTAAACTGTTTTCAACTTTATCTTACAAACGTTTATTGAATTTTTTAAAATTCTTTTTTCCTTTTTAAAATTTCTTAGAGCTCTTGCTTTGCACTTGTTTGTATCGATAGCTTTCGAAGTTTACTTTATATTGCTTTATGTTCTCTTATTTCACTGAAGGTATTAATTGTATTTTTCTCCGGTTCTTTCCTTTGCTGTTTGCACTGTATCTTTTCTCTGGGTTACTTTTGTTTCCTTTTGGTTGTTAGGCCTTTTTTGTTGGAGGCGGGTGATTCTTGGCTCATATTTAAGATAAGATACATATGACTAGTCTGGGATCATACATATCTGTAAACAACAAAACTCTGTAAAAGTAAAAAGTAAAATAAAAATTAAAAAAAAAAAAAATGAGATACCCACATGCTGGTTGGAGGTCCTCTGAGCATGGAGACCCTCAAATTGTGATGTCTTTGGAAGTTTTTTCCTGGTTAGTTTCAAGGGAGAATATTCCAGCTTCACATGTATAACTCTTGGGACAAAAGAGGAGAGGATTTCACTGGGAGCTTTCACTATTTAGTATATTAGTTTCCATAGACTCCCTAACTTTCAGAATGGCACCTCCCCACTTGCCTCAGTTTTTGCTTTGTGTCCTTGAATTCAGAGGGTAGACCTACTGTCTTCTGAGAGTTTGGAAGAGAAATAGTTGTATGGATGATGAGGATCCAGGAGGGCCTATCTCACTGCCCCGTTTAAAGACTCCAACCAGTCTGCTTTTAAAGACAATGTCACGCCTAACCTGCTTGCCATTTCGAAGTTCTGTCCTCAATAGCTTGCTTTTGAAGGCTGGTCTGGGCTGCCTGAGCTTAGCTGACTGAAATGTGGCAGCCTTTGCCTGTATCACTCATCCATTTACCTACTGGCTTCCCAAATAGTGTTGACATCTCCCTTTTGTTCTTTTCTTTTTTCTTTGTCCTTTTGGATTGATGCCATAAAAGACACTTTGCTTTTTTCCCCTTTTCCATTATTTTTTTTAATCGAAGGAAAATAGCTTCACAGAGTTGTCTTGTCCACAGCCAGACATCAGCCTGAACTGGCCACAGGGATACATAGATTCCCTCCCTCCTGAACTTCCCTCCCGTCTCCCTCCCCACTCCACCCCTCTAGGTTGTTACGGAGCCTCTGTTGGAGTTCCCTTAGACTTACAGCAGATTCCCATTGCTTATCTATTTTACATACGGTAAAGTAAGTTTCCGTGTTACTCTTTCCATACATCTTGCCCACTCTTCCCTCCCCCCTGTGTTCATAGGTCCGTTCTCTATGCTTGTTTCTCCGTTGCTGCTCTGCATATAAATTCATCAGTCCTGTCTTTCTAGATTCAGTGTTTATCTTTCTCTCTTCTGACTCTGTATAATAGGCTCTAGGTTCATCTACCTCATTAGAGCAGATTCAAATGCCTTCCTTTCTGTGGATACTTTCCTTGTAGGCAACATGGGGACACTGTTAGGTGGCTCCATGTACCTCTCCGTGTGCTGTGCGTGTCTTCTTCCATCCCCCTGCCGGGAGTGTGCCTTCCTCCTAACTAATAGAAGGTGGCACAGGTGATGGGAGGCCACATCCATATCTTACATAGGATTGTAGCGTCAGCAATGCTTGAAGGTTCTCTCCCTAGCTGGCTTTGATGAAGGCCCATGTGGCAGGGTGCTGAGGACAGTCCGTAGACGACAGCCAGCTAGGAACGGAGAGTGGCCCCTGGCTGCAGGCCGATAAGAAAGCCCCAGTCCAACCCGGGCCCAGGCCCTACACCCTGGAGCTTCCACGGCAGGGACCTAGCCTCTGGGTCCCGACAAGGCCCAGAGCCAGCCTGCCCTCACACCCCGAGGGCCCTCGCTGGCAGGTGCCTGTGGCCCCGCCCACATACTGAGGGCAGGAGCTCAAGGAGGACTGGTCACCCCAGACCCCGCATTAGGAAGGGCCAAGGGTCCACCCGGGAATGCACAGCCTGACGACAGGATCCTGGTGGAAGCTGGTGGCCCCACCAGCCCACAGCACCTGTGTCTCCGAGGCCCCAGTGCCTTGCCCGCTCACCGGCTGGATGCGCGGAAGCTGTCGATGTTTGGTTTGTGCACAGGTTGTGTATTTGTAACCTCCCAGAACGTCTTATTTTGTAATGACTGGACTGCTTACTCCTAGTAATAGTTACCCAGGTATACGGTTAATATATATATGAAAATTCAATCTATTTTCTAGTTAAAGCATTCTAAGGGAATCAGCGTTTCTAGCAGATTGTCGTGACTTCGGCTAACGAAATGCCCCTTTGTGCCACAGTCCTTGGCTTAACAAAGATGCAACTCTTGTAACGAGAACTATGAAGTGTGACCGCCCTGTCTCCACTGTAAGGGAAGAGCTTGCGTCCCCAGCATGTGGCGCCTTGTAACATGTAAGGACTGTGGGCAGTAGATCAACCACTGTATCTAAAATCCTCTGATTAAAACATTTTCCACTGAAAAAAAAAAAAAAGAAAAGAAAACCCCGGTCCAGCAGGCTGCAGAGAACTGAGTTATGCCAACTACCATAGAAGATTGAAAGAGATCAGTCCTTCCCCATCTTAGCCTTCAGATGAGATTGCAGTCCCAGTGGGCACTTTTTTGCAGCTGTGTGACATCATTATGTACCTCAGTAACAGTACCTACCGCAGTCTTGGAGCTGCATTGCTGAACTGGGCGTTTAGCTCCTGTGCTTTGGCCTCATGGGCTGGTAGTCGAGAGTTGCTGAGTATCCAGCCTCTGGGGTTCTAGGTCAGGATACTGTCACCTAAAGGCTCCGTGTACCTTTCTTGGTGGTTACAGGGTTCAAAAGACTACACAGGAGGGTCTCAGAGGTTCAGAAGGGGGCTCCTTCCTCCTCCTCCTGAGGGCCCCTCCTTCCTGCATTTGTGGGGTTGCCGAAGCTTTGCACTCAACTCGTGGACTATGCATTCCCTGTTGTTGAGCTTGGAAGGGGTCTGCAGCCTATCTCTTGGTGATCTTTCGGGTTGGTGGTCGTGGAACGCTTTAAAAAATTTAACCTGAAACACTGGAATTTAAATTCTACCTGTGGATAACAAAGCCTTGTGAAATCCAGGATAGGCTGTCTTTATGAATGTCACAGAGTTGCTGGACTGAACGTGGAATAAAAGACGGGTTCAGAATTGGGAAAGGAGTACGTCAAGGCTGTATATTGTCACCCTGCTTATTTAACTTATATGCAGGGAACGTCATATGAACTGCTGGGCTGGATGATTCACAGGCTAGAAGAAGATTGCCAGGAGACATATCAACAATCTCAGATATGCAGATGACATCACTTTAATGCCAAAAAATGAAGATGAACTAAAGAGCCTCTTGATGAGGGTGAAAGAGGAGAGTGAAAAAGGTGGCTTGAAACTCACCATTCAAAAAGCTAAGATCATGGCATCCGGTCATATCACTTCACAGCAAATAGATGGGGAGAAAGTGGAAACTGTCAGATTTCATTTTCTTGGGCTCCAGGGTCACTGCGGACGGTGACTGCTGCCATGAAATTAAAAGATTCTTGCTCCTTGGAAGAAAAGCTACAACAAAACTAAACTGTACATTAGAAAGCAGAGACATTGCTCTGTCAACAAAGTCCATATAGTCAAAGCTATGGTTTTTCTAGTACTCATGTACACACAGGAGAGTTGGACCAGAAAAAAGGCTGAGCATTTTGTGGTGCTGAAGAAGACTGTTGAGAGTTCCTTGGACTGCAAGGAGATCAAACGAGACAATCCTAAAGGAAATCAAGCCTGAATGTTCATGGGAAGGACTGACGCTGTAGCTCCAATACTTAGTCCACCTGATGCGAAAAGCCGACTCATCGGAAAAGACCTTAATGCTGGGAAAGATTGAAGGCAGGAGAAGTGGGTGATGGGATGGGATGGCTGGATGGCATCGCTGATTCAATGGCCATGAGTGTGCGCTAACTCAGGGATATAGTGAAGGACAGGGGAAGCCTGGTGTGCTGCAGTCCATGGGGTTGCAAAGAGTTGGACAGGACTTAGCGACCAAACAACAAGAGTTGGTTTGAGGACAGCCAGACGGAGGTGGTGGCAGCACCTTAGCCAGGAACCTGAGCCTGGCTGCTCGTGTTCGCTTGGGACCCACTGACTGGGTCGACTTGTACATGTGACTTAACCTTTCTGCCCTCAGTTTCTTCACCACTGAGTCACTCAATCCCTCACTCGACCTTTAATGAGCAGGGAAGGTGTGCCTGACCCCATGCTGACAGCCGGGCCTCCAGAGAACACGGTGTGGTCCTTGCTGTTAAGGAGCTTCCTTTGAGGTGGAATAGGGTGGCCCCTGGTAGACAGGACAGCAGAGCTGGTTAGCAGGGCTGGGAGGGAGCTGCAGACACATTTTTTTTTAAACTTTTATTTTGTATTGGGGTATAGCTGATTAACCAACAGTGTGATAGATTCATGTGAATGAGCAGCAGACACACTTGTTTGGTTCATTTAGTGTTTTAAGATGTTAGTTGCTGAAATTTAAAAAAAAAAATTGAGGGCTTTTACCTAAAAATGTGGATTTCAGACTTCTCTAGAGAGACAGGAAGGTATGGCAATAAGTTAATAGGAACTTCCCTCTTTCTCTCTCTTTTTTTTTTGCCTCTTAGTCATCATTTATTTTCATCCATCTTTATTCTTTGGCCTTTGTGGGCCTCCTGGGAGCATGCGCTCCAGAGCACTGGCTTATAATTGGACACACTCCACGGCACATGGGATCTTCCCAGGCCAGGGATCAAACTGGTGCCCCTTGCCCTGCAAGGCGGACTTTTTACCCACTGGACCACCAGGAACGCCCTCCCCTCTTTAAATGGGGAAGGACCCATGCCTCTGTTGAGAGAGAAAGGAAGAGTGGAAGGGCTGTCTTTTCAGGAGCATGAGAGAGAACACAGGCAGATCTGTACAGCCTGGGGCTCCTGGCTTAGTGACCCCCACCACTCAGGGTGCACATGCTGAATGGGGCTGTGGGAGCTGGAGGATGAAGGGCGTGTTCTGTGTGCAGGGGTGCAGGCACCCCCTCTACCTCTTAGGGCTGTTGTAAAGAGCAGAGGGGCTGGCTGGTACCCCTGGAAGTCTCTCAGCCCTTCGGAGCAGACAGGTCATTCATGCATTGGCATCGAGGGCCGGGCATTCCTTGATGAGTTGCTTTGTACCACAGTCTAGGTCCTTGGCGTGGCTCCTGAGTGCAGGAAGTACGTCTGAACATGGCCAGAGTATGGTTGTGAGAATAGCTGTGGGGTCCAGGGGGCATGTGACTTCCTCATTCCGACCTCCTGGCCAAACACCAGGTCCCTCTAGGGCCTGGAATCCGCCCCCGCCCCCTCCACCACCACAACTGGTGCCATCCTGTAGCCCCAGGGACTGTGTCGTCCTGTGGGGGGCCTGGGGGACTGCCTCTTCGTGGAGGGTCCTGTCAGAGGAGACTCTCAGGAATGGCCTCCTGGTGGGCTTGAGCCGACTGAGCGCCCCCACCTTAGACCTGCCCGAGGCAGCTCTGGGGAGGGCTGGGGAACCTGGCCACTTATCTCACACCATTAGGCTTACGGCAGTGCTGCTCGCAGACAAAGGCTGGAGGAGGATTAGGGGTAATTACCCGGCCGGCTCTTTATTCCCAGGGTTTAATGGGCCCGGCCACTGTAATTGTACCTGTGGGTGTCAGGCTGCTCCCTCCTATAACCAAAGGCTGCGGTGGGAATCCCAGAGGGCCGGCCCTGTTGCTGGCCCACCTGCCCGCCTAATCGGAGTGTCCAGTGGCTGCGGGTAACGTCTGTGTGCTGTGGCAGCTTGGCAAGGGCAGGGAGCAGAGCTCATCATGGAGAAGGTGGCGGGTTGGGGGATTGTGTGCTGGAGACCTTCTGATGGAGGCCATGAGGGCCTCCCTCCCTTATCAGAACCTGAGCGGCTCTAGGAATTGCTGTCCTTGTTGTGGGGGATCTCTGGGCAGTTGAGGATCTTGGCCTTGTGAGGCAGGGCTGGCTTTCAGGACGAAGGAGGGAGGGAGGGATGGGGCTTTGGCTCCAGGTGGCTTTTATGGAGGGGAGCGCCCTGACCTTGGCCTCCTGGGTGCTCCAGGAGATAGGGGACTTCAGACCACCCCTGCTGTAAGGCCCAGGGGATCTGCTGTCTGGTCTGGGGAATCCCTCCGCGGTCCCTCTCCCCCTGGGAGCCTCTGCAAGGAGAGTTCAGCAGAGGGCATTTGAAAACTCAAACGCTGCATCCTTTTAATCCTTTCAGGAGCCTGTAAGGTGATAGTGATGGCAATGTTTTTATTTCTTAGAACTATTTTTCCAGTCATTCAGGTGAACTCAGAGCACCGTATTGGTTTTCCACCTTAAGTAAGAGGATTAAAAACCTTGCATAATGCAGGACCCGAGTTTAAGTGCTCCGGCCCCAGCGCCTTGTCACCTCGTGTAATTGGGAGTAATTGTTGGTGTGGGGTTGGAGAAAGGGGCTCCTTCGGGAGGTGGAGCTGGGGCTGGGGGCCTAGTTTGAATCGTTGTCACGGGAGGCCGAGCAGGCCAAGCCCGGACGCTCCTTCGCGCAGTCAGGAGGTGTGACCTGAACGTCTTTACCTGGGCGTCATCTGAGGGGAGCGTGGGGTGGCTTTGAGGGTGCTGCCGGTGTTGAGGGAGAGGAGAGCAAGGCTGACTCACTGCGGACAGCCAGGCTCGGGGTTGCGGACCTCTTGGGCCTTCTACTGCCTGGCTGCCCTCGCTCCACTCTCGGGACCGAGGGTCTGACCATGACCCTCAGTCCTTCTGAGCTGCCCCCTGAGAGAGCTTTGGTCAGGCGAGACTGAAGTTCCCTGCTGGGCAGGCAGGAGGCTAGTTGGCATAGGAGGCTTACCTTCCAGGGGGTGGAGCGTCTCCCACCAGCACTCCTGTTTCAAGCCCAGCTGGGCCCTGGCTCTTGGGCAGTCCATCTGCCTTGCTGCAACTGCACGCATGCCCTTCAGAGCAGACTCGTGCTCATCAGCGGGGGCCTGGGGCAGAGGGAGGGAGACTCTCAGCCCTGCGGGCAGTGACAAGTCATGTGGCTCTGGAGGTCTCTCGGGAGCACTGAGTGGTGGCCACCGGGCAAGCCGTCCCTGTGTCTTCTCCCTGCCCGGTCGCTGTTTGGTCACAGACGCCACCTGCTTTCCCGGGTTTGAATGTCTGCTTCCTGGAGTGGTTGGTTTGGAGTTGGGAAGCAGGAAGGAACCTGGCTGTTCTTCAAGAGTTCATGGCTGAGTTGTTTCGTGGAGGCTCCCTGCGGGAACAGGCAGAGCGGGGGAGAGAATCGGGGTGAGGCCCAGCTGGGGACCATGGAAAGGCTCCCAGATGCTCTGGGTGCCCAGGAGAGGGCTGGGAAAGGAGACTCCCCAACCTAGACTTCCCGCAGCCCTGCCTTATCTTCGTGGTCATTGCCTCCCCAGGAAGGGAGAAGACATGCGGCACCCCCACAGTTGTGGCCCTCTGAATGCCCACACTCACTTTCAACTGAGGGTCCTCTGGGAACAGGAGCAGAGGCCCACGAGGATGGACAGGAAGCAGGCGGAGGACGTTGTCAGTCTGCTGCACTTGAGAATGACTCTCGAGCACCTGCCCCGGCTCACCTGGTGCTAACCCCGCGTGGCTCGGTGCTCCCAGGTCAGCCATGGCAGGCCGCTACCTGTAGCCCCAGCCCATACGATGGCCCAGCACACGTTACTCTTAAGGCCTCCTGCTCCTCCCCAGGGGTCAGAGAGAGTCACCCCTGCTCTTCAGGAGTTGCTGGTCGGTGGGGAGAAGGAACATGTACCTGAGTCCCCTCTGGGGAGTGGAGCGGGTTGAGGCCCACTGCTGCAGCCCCCTGCAAGCTCATTTACAGGAGGGGCCCCTGCAGCTCAGAGGACCGCGCAGCACCTCAGAGGACCGCGCAGCACCTCAGCCACAGCGGCCTGGGCTCACGGCTCCCAGGAGGGTGCCGTAGGATGGACGGGGTGAGGGTGTAGCTGACCTCTCAGGGATGACCGAGCTGCTGTGGACAGGCTGAAATGGAGCGCATGTGGAGGGAGAAGGGGCAGGAGAGAGAGAGGATGTGTGAGAGTGTATGTGCTGTGTGCCCTGATCCATTCGCTGGTGCCATTTACATTTCTGAACCCGTGGTTATGGTTTTCTAATGGGCCCAAGGTGGTTAGGGAAGGAAGAAAGGACCCTTGGATTCTTTTTTTTTTTTTTTTTTAAAGATTTATTTATTTATTTATTTTCGGCGGGGGTCGGGTTGGGTAGGGAGGGGAGCGGGTGGGCCACTTCTATTGGTCTTTCATTTCTCTCTGTTCATCCGTCTTCGTTCTTTGGCTCCTGTGGGCCTCCCATCGCGGTGGCGTCTGTTGTTGCAGAGCGCCAGCTCTGGGCGCATGCGCTCCAGAGCTCCGGCTCGCTGATTGGACACATCAATCCAGCCGCTCCGCGGCATGTGGGATCTTCCCAGGCCAGGGCTTGAACCGGCGCCCCTTGCACTGCAAGGCGGTGTCCTTACCCACTGGACCACCAGGGGAAGCCCGACCCTTGGATTCTAAGGCCCCCAAGTTAGATGGTTCTTGGTGGGACTCTGAAGTTTTCCAGGATCATCTTGCCCTCTTCCCTTGTATCTCATCCCGAATCAGGAAGCCCCATGAATGAAGCCGCCTCCTGTGTCACCTGGGAATTCCCTAGGAAAAAAAATCTCAGAATTGTCTTTGGTGGTGTGACCCCCATTTTTACAAATGAAATTAAACTGTCTCTTTAAAATTGAGATTCTGCTTAAGAAAGTTGCATTGATTAAAATGGGGAAAAGGGACCAATGCGTTATCCTTCTGTGCCTTTTACCTGGTTTGGGGGCTCCCCAGGTAATGCCATGCAACTCTAGGGTTGTTTGGAAAATGCTTCCTAGGCCTCTTTCCCAAGCAGGGTGAAGGGAGGAGGCTGGATTCTAAAATCAGGTTGCCTGGATTCATTCTTTGGCATCTGCCGCTGGGTCGCTGTTGTGACCTTGGGCATGTCTCTTAATCTCTCTAAGTCTCCTTCCCTCATCTGTAAAATGGGCATAGTAAAGTTATACTCACAGGTTTGTTATGTGGATTAAATGAGTTAATCCATGTGGAGTATGCAAGACCATGACCGGCATATATACTGAAAAAGTTAACAGTTATTAAATGCGAATTCTTGTGCTTGTGTAAGTCTTGAGCATCCAACAAATCCACTCTAGCGGTGAGAACTGAAGCCATGACAGATGGTGAGAGAGAGATTTTCAGGTGGAGAGAGGGCCAGGCTTCCAACCCTCGGGGTTGCTTGCAGGTCAGACCAGCCCTGGTCTTGTGGGTAGTGACCTTGTTTGCAGGTGAGTCAGGGCAGAAACCTGCCTCTTTCCCCCAACTCTGCTCGCATAGAAATTGAGCAGGATTAATCAGGGTGTTGAGTAGTGTCATTCGCCTGCCTCCACCTGGGGCGGGAAGGGTGACTGGCTCTCAGCTCCGGCTGTGTTCCCAGAAAACGTGGGGGTGGGGTGTGGGGGAGTGTCCCAGCCAGGAGACCTGCGTGAATAGAGCGGCCGTGACTGATTGACATGAGGACAGATCTGAGAAGCCTCCCTAAGCCAGGGGCCTTGGCCCCTTGGCCCCCTCCCCTTCTTCTGTAGGAGGGACTGAACAGTTATGATAAGGGGGTCCGCCATTGTTAGAGCCTCCTCTTCCTTGCTCTCCGAGCTCTGGGGCAGGTCCTGGGATCCCTGTCCTACAGATGGGGTGCTGAGGCCCAGAGAGGTGAAGCTGCCTGTGTGGTGGACTCGGGGTCAGAGCTCATGATCTCCTGACTGTGCCGAAGCCTCACAGATCTTCCTCGGCGGGGCCAGAGAGCTGGAGGCAGGTGCAGCCCGAGCGTGTCCCACTTGCTCCGTTCGCCCTGGAAAGGCGTCCGGCTGCCCCCGCGGGGCGGGGGCTCCTCGGGCTCCATGCTCAGCGTGCTCACAGGAGAGGTTCACTCAACAAGGGGTCGGCGCTGGGAATCCACCCCTCAGTGTGGTGGCGCTGCACGGAGGACGTGCAGCCTGCAGCGTGACTGAGCTGCACAACCGGTAGAGCCGTGTGTCCCGCTGCCATGCGTGAATGGTTACATGTCCATCAGGGCAGACAATAAAGAGGAGTACGGAGGCTGAGGCATCTACCCGAGCGACCTGCCGCTGCTACGCCCAAGTCATCCTCGCCAGTCCTGGGAGAGCTCCCCCTACCTCGCCCCTGTGGGCTGTCCGCTTTGATTTTCTGTTGTTGGTGGTGGTCCCTTTGTCCCAGGGAAGACATCCTAACTTAGAAAACGTCTGGGCTTCCAGAATATTCTTCACTGTGTCTGCACAGCAGATGAGTCTCTCCGTGCTCCTCTGGGCGTTGTTTTTGGCATCAGCTTGGCATTCAGAGAATCATGGGCCGGGGGCTGTGCCCTCTGAAGGCCTGTCGGGGTCAGGGGGTCAGTGGCTGTAATTCTGTAGCTTTCCACATGCTCCTCTGCAGGTTGCTGTGGGAGCTACCAGGGCAATGGCTCATTGCGGTGAAAAAGAAAGCCACTTACGCGCGCTGGGCCTGGGCCTCACGGAGCCTTGTTTTACACATGTAGACAGGGTCAGGCGTCAAGGCTGGGCAGTCTGGAGAGCTCAGAGGCCTTCCCTAGCAATGCTTGTATTTAACTGGTAGAGCATCTCAGACGGAGGAAAGTATGGGCTGACCTCACTTGTTGGGTAAGCCGAGGCACTAGGCACCCGAAGGCCTCTTAGAATTGCAGTGTTAGGGTGGCAAGAGCATCACAGATTCATTCATTGGGCACACTGTGTGCCCGGCACTGGACTGGACACAGGGACTATGGGACATGAGGAGCCTCCTCTGTTGCCAAGTGTGAGCGCCTCCTGCTGGAGCGTTCCCCCGGGGCGGAGCCCTGCACCGGTGCTGTGGAGCAGTCCCTGGAGCCAGCCCCCAAGGTCACGAGGACAGGCAGGGGGACTGGTTGGCACATCCTACGCCAGTGTTCTGGGTGACAACCCCCTCAAATCAGATTTGGTTTTATCTTGAGGAAATTTCAAATTGGAATGAGATTTCAAAATACTTCTCTCATAGATGTTTCCAAATTAGAAGACCCCCAAGCCCTCTACAGTCCGCCTGTCCTGGCCCGGGCTAGGCCGGGCAGCTGCTCGGCTCCTTAGCCCCGCCCCTCTCCCCAGCCTCTCCCCAGCTCTGTGGGATGGGGCTCCAGGGATGAGGTCTTGCGTGATCTTGGGGAAGGATTACTGGCTGTGCAGTGAAGAGCCCAGAACACAGTGGTGCAGTGTCCTTTGGTGGGGGGGACACTGACCTTGGAGCCAGCCAGGCGTTGGACATGAGTTCCCACCTGGCTGCCTGCTCCGGGAGAAAGCCCTCTCCTTGCAGGCCTCGGTGTCTGAGCAGGAGTGGTGATGGTGACTTAGGCCAAGGCGTCTCCACCGGGCCGTGGGTCCAGGCTGAGTGTCCTCCCAGGGCGCTGTGCTGGAGCCCCGTGTCCCCCCTTAAACAAACCGTTACCGTTTCTAGATGGCTCTTGGCTAAGCTGGGACAGGCCCACTTCCCTGGCAAGCCTGCCAGCCTTGTCCACTCCAGGACAGTCTGTCCTCACTAGGTTCCCACCGACCCCTTCTCTGGGGACACCCCTACCCGTGCTGCAGTCCGTGTGTGTCCCCTTCTAGACTGGGAGCTCGCCGGGAATGGACCTCCACTCAGTGCCTTCTCGTATCTTTCCCCTGGCCTTGGCCGTGGTTTCTGGATTTTTTGGAGAGCACAGGCAAGACACATAGCAGAATCACAGCAGCCTACCAGGTGGAATTTCCCACGGATCATATATTTTCCTGGCGTTCTAATCACTTTCCTCGGAACCCCATGTGAAGTGCGTTTCAGGAACTGGTGTCATGGCAATGGCATGGTTTCTTCCACCCATGGATGGTCGTGGGGCAGCTGTCCTCTCTCCACGGGACCAGTGAAGGGCGGCAAGTGGCCCCTGGTGGGGGAACACTGCCTGGTTTCCTGTCATGCCCAGTGTTCCCCAGTCTTTCCCAGAGACAGGTTGGGGTGGGTCTGAAGGGGAAGGAGGCTGCTGGGCTGGTGCCGTGGTTTCAGCCTTCTGCCGGCTGGGCCCACGAATGCATGGATTACAGAGATGCGGTCCTGTTCTTCCCCTGCTGGAAATGGGCCCCAGAGAGCTACCGCTGGCCTCTTCTGTTGGGAGGGCAGGAGGAAGCATGCACCACAGGTTCTGTGAAGTCTGCAGGTTTCACTCAGTTGGGATTTGTCATCTGGCAAACAGTCAAGTATCTGCCATACCTGTCCGTGTCCGCTGCAGCCTCCCCGGCCAATCTGCATGATGAAGTATCCAGTCAAGTTTTGGCAATTCCGCAGGTGTGGCAATCTTGGTTCTTGCAAGGGACCGGTGGGGAGTGTTGCGACAGAGGCCCTTGGGCCGGGCCTGCAGGATGCCCCAGGAGGGAGGCGGAGGGCAGCCTTGACAGCTGACATCTGTGTCAACAGCGCCCAGTGACACACCGGGGGAGGACGAGCCTGCGCTTGGCAGGCCAACAATAGGCTGATTGACGAAATGGACTTTTCCCCGCAAGGCCCCACTGTGGGTAGGGGTGCCCGGGCTGAGAGTGGTCTGTCTGCGGACCCCCTAGGGGCGCCCCCGGCAGGCTCAGAGTGGGGCACAGGGGTAAGTATTGGTCCCTGCCGGGGTCACAACGTGTCCCAGAGCCTCTGAGAGCCGACTGTGGGGTGAGGGGCAGGCTGGCGACTCCTTGGCGTGCAGGAACAAGGCCTGGTGGCCTGGGGGTGAGGAACGCTGTATGGGTGGGAGTGGCTGGGCGCTGGGTGTGTGATACATCCACGGCGCCTCCCCCTTGCCATGAGGAGGGAGGAGCTTCTCGAGCTGCTGGGGAGCCATGTTGTCCTCCCACAACAGGTGGCTCTCGCTGGGGGGGTGGATTGCCCTCCTGAAACCTTGGCCACACTCAGCTCAGGTCAGCATCGAGGATGAAAATCTTGGTCCTTTTTCTTCCCCTTGCCCCATCTCCATCTCCTACAGTCACACCCACACACGCTCGCACACGCTCGCACACGTTCATAGTCACACACACTCACACACACGCTGCCTTGCCGGCTGAGGCTGCAGGAGGGATGCCAGCTGGGCGCTCGGGCGCCCCACGGCCATGGGCTGGGTGGGAGGCTCTCCCTGTAGATGGGGATGTTGGGGCCGAGGTAGTAGAATTGAGTGATGAGACCCCAGTGGATTTTGCCAACAGGGACCATCCTGTCTACCTTTTTCTCCCCCTTTTTTCTATATCCTCAGACTTAAGGTGCTCAACAGGCCCCTCAGGACAGATCACTGGCCCTCACAGGGTCCCAAGGTTACTGTGCTCTCACTGGGGGCGTCTCTGCTCCACGTGGACCTTAGGCTTGTTGACAGCAGAGGCAGGAAGGGTCCTTTCAGAGCCGCGCAGGAGAATAGATGGACCTTCCAGTCCCACGTTTGTCCATGTCATTTTCTACTGAAACCTTTCAAGCCTCCTTCCGTGGTCATTTCCAGTCATTGTTCTCAGAGTAGAGACTCAAATGCTTCTCAGGGTTCAGCCTCAGCTCTTCCTGGTTCTTAAACATCAGCTCTGCTCCACTGCTTGTTTTCTTCCTCTTCCCATCAGATCTAACATACACAGACCTTCTAGTGGGATCAAACATGGAGCCCACTGGCCCTTTTGCGGGGAAGGCCTTTCCTCTCCGATCCCCTCTCTCCTGCCCTTTCCACCTATAGAACTCCTGTCAATCCTTCAGCTTTTTGAGCATTTTCCCTTGTAAATATTTTTCATCTTGTTTATATAATGTATTTTTAAATGTAACCATAATTGTTTTATAGACTGCGAGAGAATTCTACTCCCTGGAGTGGTTTTCTGACTGTTTCAGTGGTCGGGTTCATGGTATCTTATTTCCTTGAGTGCCTGATTATTTTCGATTATGTGCTGATCATTTATTTTTGAAAAACATGTTTTAGGGACAATTCTTTCAGGGCGGTTTTTTATTTGCTTCTGCTAGGATTTGAGAGTGCTACCTGTTGATTCAAACTTGAGATTCCTTGAACTCTCAGGTTGTTTGAAACATAAGCTGCAGGCCCCCAAGAGGCCTAGTTGATTTCTGTTTTGTCCTCTGAGTGAAGCTCTTTAGAGAGTCAGCTCAACTGTATGTGGGGAGTTAAATGCCCCACCATGGGTGAGAACGAGGCTCTGACCTTTGTCCTTCTCTCATCTTAGGAGGTCACCACAGCCATAGTTCAACTGTTTCTTCTAGATCAGAAATGGCCTCAGGGCAAAAGGAGCTTTGAATGTTTGCCTTGTCTTTCTATGTCCTTTCCTGTTTGTAGTTTTTGGCTTGGTAGTTCTTCACTCTTCTTTTGAGAAGATTAAAAGATATTTCATTCAGGGTTTTTATTTTGTTTTATTAATTTTACTTTGTCAATCCATGGGGTATAATTGGCACACACCATTCTATTAGTTTCAGATGTAATGATTTGATATTTGTATATATTGCAAAATGAGCAGTACAGAAAGTCCAGTTAACATCCATCACCAAGGATAGTTCCCAGAACCCTTTTCTTGTGATGAAGGAGGCCTTCTAAGATCTGCCCTCCTAGCAACTCTCAAATTTGCAATGGAGTATGATTGCAGTCACCATGGTGTATGGCACATCCCCATGGCTTACCATGAGAGTTTTTAAGATGTGCTCTGTGAGAAGTTGGTTAAAATTCAGTAGCTCTGCTCCAGAGAACATCAGTCTCTTGGTATAATTGTAATCTGTCCATTGCAGCCTTCTCTGACTTCTCTGTCCCCCATTCTGTCCCCTCTAGCAAAACTGCTCTCCTTCCTAGTTCTCAGTGTGGTTGTCTGCAGGAATTGATGGTGTGGTTATTTAACACATCTCTCACCTCCAGGCTGTAAATCCATTCAAGCAGGAGCAGGACCCATGTTGGCTTTGGTTACCACCGTATCCCCGCTACCTAGAACAGAGTCTGAAATGTCACTTGATCTAAAGAACTATTTATGCTTGTGATGGCTTACACTTCCTTCGCTTGGTCCATCATGTTTGTTTTTGTGTGACTTTCTGCCTTGGCTTTGAATAAGCAACTCTGTTATCTCCTCTATATTTTGGATCCCTCGAAGACCAGGTTGACTATGACATGCCTGTGATGATCAAAAACATCCACTTGAAATTTAGAGAATCCTGGGTTTAGCCCTGTTCCTTCCTAGCTGTATGGTCTTACGTGGGCCTGTTAACTTCTCTGAGCTTCATTGTCTTCATTTGTAAATTGAGAATAACATTCGTGTCTCTTTTGGGTTGCCTTGATGATTAAATGAAATGATACTTGGCATGCTGTCAACCATGAGGCTAACTTCTTTCTAGTGGACCTTCCTATATGCAGATATTGATAAGGCAAAAGCTATGTCTCTGATTCTCTGCCAGCTAACATCTGGATGCAGGTAGGAGCACCTGTACAAGATGTGGGAGGCAGAGATGAAGGAGAGGTCATCTTCTTGCTGCCTTGGCCACATGCCTAACAACAGCAAGCATGCCCACGATGCTGCTGACTTCCCTGTGTCAGAGTTCTAGTGTCTGGTCACCAGTTTTTTGGCTGTGAAAGAGGCACTTGTGGACACGGCAGCACTTTTACATTCCTGGATTGCAGCTGTGGAAGTGCATTCTTGAAGTCAGCAGCTCCCGTGGTAGCTTCTTGATACCCGAAAAAATCAAGTATGAGTGAGGCTCTGGGTATCATCCATCCTGAGGCATAGTTCCATTTCACCCGTGACCCTGTGAAATTCAGTAAACAAGTTTCCTGCTCCAAAGCACAGTGGTGGAACAGACATAAGATAAGAGTTATAGAAATTTCTGATAAGCAAAGGAGAAAATATAAAGATTAAAAGACATTGGTCCAAGCAATTTCGAAATCCTGGGCTGACTCCATTTGATTTCAAGGCCTGTTCTGGGATTCTTGGCTCCAACCTCTGGGCTCAGATCTCAATCCTGAGTCATCCTTCCTTTTTCATTATAGGTAGCATGCATCTGCATCTGCGGACTCTGAGCAGCCTGCTTCTTGCATGGAGAATTTTGGAGTTCATACAGCCGTCTTTCAGTTAGTCCCTCTCTTTCCACTTCATTGCAAACTGGCAGTGTTTCTGCTGGTGTAACATTCTCAAGAACATCCCAGGCCTCCTCCTCTTCAGGTCTTTGCTGGGCAATCACGTCTCTGTGTTGGCTTCTGCTGAAAGGGCTGAGGGGATCTGAGTCACACACTTAATCCAAAGAGCCTTTTGAATGACTGAGTACTCTGACCTTTTGATCTTTCTGAGGTACTAGTGAAAGATTGTCCAGCCACACCCTCGGTTTTTACCCTAGAACCTGTTTCCCTGACAGTGAATCTCTTGATTTTAGTGTCTTGCAATCTCCATAGGCTGAGAATTTCCCAAATCATGAAGTCCTGGTGCCTTTTTACTAGTTCTTCAGTATATCTCGTTCCTTTTGCATTTTACCACAAGCAGCAATCAAGAATACACCTGGCCACTCCCTAGACCCTTTTCTGGGAATTCTTCTCAGCTAAGTATCCAAATTCATCACTTGCAAGCTCTGCTTTCCACGTAACTGTAGGGCCCGATTCCACCGAGTTTCCCGTCCCTCTGTAAGAAGGATTCATTTTCTTTCAGTCTGCACTAGCATTTCCTCACTTCCCTCTGGGCCCTCACTGGCAGCGCCTTCAACATCCATGCTTCTGCTAATAGTCTGTTCAAAGCAATTTACGTATTCTCTGAGGTGATTTAGGACTTTTCCCTACCACGTTCCTCATCCCTCTGAGTCCTTGCTAGTAGAGCTGTTAACGTCCGTCTTTCCATTCATCGTCTGTAGAGGCCAGGGGAGACTTTCTGTCATGCACCTCCAAGTCCTTCCTTCAGCACAGTGGTGGAACAGACATAAGATAAGAGTTATAGAAATTTCTGATAAGCAAAGGAGAAAATATAAAGATTAAAAGACATTGGTCCAAGCAATTTCGAAATCCTGGGCTGACTCCATTTGATTTCAAGGCCTGTTCTGGGATTCTTGGCTCCAACCTCTGGGCTCAGATCTCAATCCTGAGTCATCCTTCCTTTTTCATTATAGGTAGCATGCATCTGCATCTGCGGACTCTGAGCAGCCTGCTTCTTGCATGGAGAATTTTGGAGTTCATACAGCCGTCTTTCAGTTAGTCCCTCTCTTTCCACTTCATTGCAAACTGGCAGTGTTTCTGCTGGTGTAACATTCTCAAGAACATCCCAGGCCTCCTCCTCTTCAGGTCTTTGCTGGGCAATCACGTCTCTGTGTTGGCTTCTGCTGAAAGGGCTGAGGGGATCTGAGTCACACACTTAATCCAAAGAGCCTTTTGAATGACTGAGTACTCTGACCTTTTGATCTTTCTGAGGTACTAGTGAAAGATTGTCCAGCCACACCCTCGGTTTTTACCCTAGAACCTGTTTCCCTGACAGTGAATCTCTTGATTTTAGTGTCTTGCAATCTCCATAGGCTGAGAATTTCCCAAATCATGAAGTCCTGGTGCCTTTTTACTAGTTCTTCAGTATATCTCGTTCCTTTTGCATTTTACCACAAGCAGCAATCAAGAATACACCTGGCCACTCCCTAGACCCTTTTCTGGGAATTCTTCTCAGCTAAGTATCCAAATTCATCACTTGCAAGCTCTGCTTTCCACGTAACTGTAGGGCCCGATTCCACCGAGTTTCCCGTCCCTCTGTAAGAAGGATTCATTTTCTTTCAGTCTGCACTAGCATTTCCTCACTTCCCTCTGGGCCCTCACTGGCAGCGCCTTCAACATCCATGCTTCTGCTAATAGTCTGTTCAAAGCAATTTACGTATTCTCTGAGGTGATTTAGGACTTTTCCCTACCACGTTCCTCATCCCTCTGAGTCCTTGCTAGTAGAGCTGTTAACGTCCGTCTTTCCATTCATCGTCTGTAGAGGCCAGGGGAGACTTTCTGTCATGCACCTCCAAGTCCTTCCTGTCCCAGCAACTGGAATGGCAGTCACGTCCACTCTTTTAAGTATTTGTTAGAAACACCTCCTGGCCCACTTCCAGTACCAAAATACGTATGAGTTTCCCATCGATGCTGTAGCAAATTACTGCAGCACCAATTTATTATCTTGTAACACTGGAGATCTGCTCTGAAATGGAACCCCCTGGGCTAAAGTCAAGGGTCGTCATCAGGGCTTTGTTCCTTTCTGGAGGCTCTAGGGAAGAATCCATGTTCTTGCCTTTGCTAGTGTCCAGAGCTGCCCTCATTCCTTGGCTTACGGACCCTTCCATCTTCAAAGCCAGCGATAGCCGGTCATGACATTTTCCTCGCGTGTCATTCTGACCCTGGCTCTTCTGCCTCCATCTGCCATGGTTAAGGGCCCTTGTGGTCAGATTGGGCCCATCGAAATAAGATTAGTCTCCCTGTCTGAAAGTCGGACCATCAGCAACCGTAATTTCATCTACTACCTTGAGTCCTCTTTGCCGTGGAATGTAAAACATTCCCAGGTTCCAGGGTTGAAGAATATGAGGCCATTACTCTGCCAGCCACACTTCCCTTCAGGTTGGTAGGTAGGCTCGTGGGTTTGGGAAGTCTTTCCTGAAGGCCCACCTACAGCGCATTTGTCTAGCCCTTTCAACGATGCTGTTAGCATTCAGCTTCCTAACGATGAGCCCACTCCTTCTCTGCTCAGGGTTCCCGTCACAGCGGCACAGCTGAAAAGTGGCAGTGGAGAGCCGAGAGGATGGCGATCCATCACCCAGCCTGAGGGACGTGTGCTCTGGGGCCTGAGCAGCTGCCCCCCAAGAGGGCTTCAAGGAGGCAGCATGAGCAGCAATAGTCACGGAGTGACTGGAGTTTGTGGGAATGAAGGGAATTAGACATGCACTCTGTGCTAGGCACGGGACTGGACTTTTTTCTAGAGCAATTATGTTTAAGTTCATGAGCTTCCCAGGGGCCCAGTGGTGAAGAATCCTCTTGCCGGTGTGGAAACTCAAGAGACATGGGTTTGATCCCAGGGTTAGGAAGATTCCCTGAAGTAGGAAATGGCAACCCTCTCCAGAATTCTGGCCTTGAGAATCCCATGGACAGAGGAGCCTGGCTGGCTACAGGCCATGGGATCACAGAAGAGTTGGACACAACTGGACATGCACACACGGGCTCTAGAAGGAAGGGCTTCAGTGGTTGTGGTGCTTTAGTTGCCCCGTGACATGTGGAATCTTCCCAGACCAGGGATTCATTGAACCTATGTCCCCAATTTTGGCAGGCAGATTCTTTACCGCCGGGCCACCAGGGATGTCCAGAAGAACTAAACTTGATTTTATTTAATTTTAATTAATGTTCATTTTCATAGTTACATGTGATAGCAGCTACTATATCAGACCACACGGTTCTGACAGGATAAGCTGTCGGAGGTTTAACCATGGCAGAATTAGGACAGTAGTGAGGAAAGGGTTTGGAGTTGGGCAGCCTGGTCTCATCACACTTTCTACAGCTTGCCTTTGTATGGCTGCTGCTTCCAGTCCCTAGCCCCAGCCTCGACCAGTTCAGCTCCCTCTGCTGTCTGGCCGTCGGTTGACACCTACCCCATGAGTCTTGTCTGTCGCTTTTCCACGGTTGTCCCCCTGGAGTTGGGAGCTTCTGTAGCCAGGTCATGGTTTTTAGGGAGCCAGCAAGAGAGAGGGTGTGTCTGGGGTGGCAGAAGCCCGAGTCTCCCAAGCTGGTATCCTGTTGGGCAGAGCCTTTGGACGCTGGCACCCGAGATGGCACTGCAGCATCATTGCCCTTCGGGGGCTCGGCTCAGTCCTGAGCCTGCTTCCCCAGGTGCTGCCGGGTGTCACTTGTCGGTTCAGAGCGGCTGGTGTTTGCCCTCTTGGGGTCTCCTTTTCTGCCGTGTGTGCATGATCGCCTTTCTTGGCACAAGTAGGAAGAGCAGGTGGTGACGCAAGGGTGGAGGTTGGCAGGGCTGTGCAGAGGGGACTCGTGGCTCCGGGGAACACCTGGGGCTCCTGTAGGCTGAGCCCCCGCCTGTGGCCCCACGGGTGGTTTGGCAGAGCTATGGAGCCGTGCGTGGTGGGACCTGCCTGGGCTGTAGGGGGTCCTGGCCAAGCTAATAAAGCGTTGGTTTAGGGATGTCCCGGAATGAATCTCAGGGGCAAAACAAATTCTGGCCTTGAGAATCCCATGGACAGAGGAGCCTGGCTGGCTACAGGCCATGGGATCACAGAAGAGTTGGACACAACTGGACATGCACACACGGGCTCTAGAAGGAAGGGCTTCAGTGGTTGTGGTGCTTTAGTTGCCCCGTGACATGTGGAATCTTCCCAGACCAGGGATTCATTGAACCTATGTCCCCAATTTTGGCAGGCAGATTCTTTACCGCCGGGCCACCAGGGATGTCCAGAAGAACTAAACTTGATTTTATTTAATTTTAATTAATGTTCATTTTCATAGTTACATGTGATAGCAGCTACTATATCAGACCACACGGTTCTGACAGGATAAGCTGTCGGAGGTTTAACCATGGCAGAATTAGGACAGTAGTGAGGAAAGGGTTTGGAGTTGGGCAGCCTGGTCTCATCACACTTTCTACAGCTTGCCTTTGTATGGCTGCTGCTTCCAGTCCCTAGCCCCAGCCTCGACCAGTTCAGCTCCCTCTGCTGTCTGGCCGTCGGTTGACACCTACCCCATGAGTCTTGTCTGTCGCTTTTCCACGGTTGTCCCCCTGGAGTTGGGAGCTTCTGTAGCCAGGTCATGGTTTTTAGGGAGCCAGCAAGAGAGAGGGTGTGTCTGGGGTGGCAGAAGCCCGAGTCTCCCAAGCTGGTATCCTGTTGGGCAGAGCCTTTGGACGCTGGCACCCGAGATGGCACTGCAGCATCATTGCCCTTCGGGGGCTCGGCTCAGTCCTGAGCCTGCTTCCCCAGGTGCTGCCGGGTGTCACTTGTCGGTTCAGAGCGGCTGGTGTTTGCCCTCTTGGGGTCTCCTTTTCTGCCGTGTGTGCATGATCGCCTTTCTTGGCACAAGTAGGAAGAGCAGGTGGTGACGCAAGGGTGGAGGTTGGCAGGGCTGTGCAGAGGGGACTCGTGGCTCCGGGGAACACCTGGGGCTCCTGTAGGCTGAGCCCCCGCCTGTGGCCCCACGGGTGGTTTGGCAGAGCTATGGAGCCGTGCGTGGTGGGACCTGCCTGGGCTTGGTGAAGGTGGGATATCCTGGCCAAGCTATAAACGTCTGCCCAGGCAGAGGTTTCAAGCGTTTGGTTTAGGGGATGTCCCGGAATGAATCCTGTTATTAGCTGGATTATCTCTTCAAACTGAGAACCAGCCTGTGTCCCCCGGGAAGTGCTCAGTCAGGAGTCAGGGTGACCGGCCCCACCCGGGGCGTGGGCCTGGTGTCAGGGAGCCTGCCGCCTGCATGGCAGCCGGGCGGCTTCTGCTTTCGGCTCCTCCACTGGCTGACCCCGGGCTCCAGGCCTGGAGCTGGCTGCTGGGGAACTGGGAGGGGAACCCAACCAAATAGGCTCTCACAGAGACCGAGTCCGGTGCCACATGGCAAAACCAACGTAGCTCTCTGTGCAGAGAGCTGGGGCATTTAGGATGAATGGCTGAGATGAGGCTGGAGAGGCAGGCAGGGACCACCAGGCCTTTGGGAGTCTTGGTAGGAATTCAGCCTCCATTCAGCTGTGATGGCGGCTCCCGACAAGTCTTAGGAGGGAAATGACAGGATCAGCTGTGAGAAAGGATGGATTAGTGGATACTGGTGAGTGTGAACTGAGATCATCAAGGAGGCTATTAGTTCATTTGTTCATTCATTCATTCTTTTTTTAGCCCCAGCAAATATTTGGGTTCCTATTATCTCCCAGGCCCTGTTCAAGGAGCCACTGATGAATCACTCAACAAAATGGGCAAAAACTTCTGTCTTTAGGGAGCTTGCATTCTAGGAGAGAGAAGAGAGACGGAGGAGGAGGAGGGGAGGGACAGAGAAGGAGAGGAAGGAATAGGACCGCTATAATAAATGGGTGAACAGAGGAACATGTTAGGAGGTAATGTGTGTGTGTGGGGCGGTGGTCGCTCAGTCATATCCGACTCTTTGTGACCCCACGGACTGTAGCCCGCCAGGCTCCTCTTTCCAGAATTTCAGGGAATACTGGGGCGTCCTGTAGTTTTGAGGGCAGGTGGTGCCAAGGGTGGAGGTTGGCAGGGCTGTGCAGAGGGGACTCGTGGCTCCGGGGAACACCTGGGGCTCCTGTAGGCTGAGCCCCCGCCTGTGGCCCCACGGGTGGTTTGGCAGAGCTATGGAGCCGTGCGTGGTGGGACCTGCCTGGGCTTGGTGAAGGTGGGATATCCTGGCCAAGCTATAAACGTCTGCCCAGGCAGAGGTTTCAAGCGTTTGGTTTAGGGGATGTCCCGGAATGAATCCTGTTATTAGCTGGATTATCTCTTCAAACTGAGAACCAGCCTGTGTCCCCCGGGAAGTGCTCAGTCAGGAGTCAGGGTGACCGGCCCCACCCGGGGCGTGGGCCTGGTGTCAGGGAGCCTGCCGCCTGCATGGCAGCCGGGCGGCTTCTGCTTTCGGCTCCTCCACTGGCTGACCCCGGGCTCCAGGCCTGGAGCTGGCTGCTGGGGAACTGGGAGGGGAACCCAACCAAATAGGCTCTCACAGAGACCGAGTCCGGTGCCACATGGCAAAACCAACGTAGCTCTCTGTGCAGAGAGCTGGGGCATTTAGGATGAATGGCTGAGATGAGGCTGGAGAGGCAGGCAGGGACCACCAGGCCTTTGGGAGTCTTGGTAGGAATTCAGCCTCCATTCAGCTGTGATGGCGGCTCCCGACAAGTCTTAGGAGGGAAATGACAGGATCAGCTGTGAGAAAGGATGGATTAGTGGATACTGGTGAGTGTGAACTGAGATCATCAAGGAGGCTATTAGTTCATTTGTTCATTCATTCATTCTTTTTTTAGCCCCAGCAAATATTTGGGTTCCTATTATCTCCCAGGCCCTGTTCAAGGAGCCACTGATGAATCACTCAACAAAATGGGCAAAAACTTCTGTCTTTAGGGAGCTTGCATTCTAGGAGAGAGAAGAGAGAGACGGAGGAGGAGGAGGGGAGGGACAGAGAAGGAGAGGAAGGAATAGGACCGCTATAATAAATGGGTGAACAGAGGAACATGTTAGGAGGTAATGTGTGTGTGTGTGTGGGGGGGCGGTGGTCGCTCAGTCATATCCGACTCTTTGTGACCCCACGGACTGTAGCCCGCCAGGCTCCTCTTTCCATGGAATTCTCCAGGCAAGAATACTGGAGTGGGTTGCCAGTTCCTTCTCCAAGAGATCTTCCTGACCCAGGGATCGAACCCAGGCCTCCCACATTGCAGGCAGACTTTTAACCATCTGATCCACGAGGGAAGCCCTCAAAGGCAATGCATGCTACATAATAATAATAATAAAAACACTGCAGAGCAGGACTCAACTCTGGGGCCAGACAGAATACCTCTCATGAGAGGGTAAGATCTAAGTAGAGATTTGAAGAAGATGAAGAAGGTATCCATGTAGATGGGGCAGACCCTAAGGCAAGACTGTAGTTGAGGAATGGCTGGAGGCCAGGGTATCTGACATGGAATGCTCACAGCAGGGAGGAGCAGAGAGAAGGTGAGGGGCGCATATCATGAAGGGCAGTTTCCTGCTATCCTTGGACCCTGAGGAGCTCATGGATAGAATTCGTGGGATCTTTGAGCTTGAATGACTGGGGAAAAAGAAAGGACCTCTTTATTTACCTTAACCTTTAACTGAAATGCAGTATACATTTCAATAACGATTGTAGGCAGAAAACCCACCTGTGACTTTCTCAACAATGCAAATTACAGATACTTTTATTGCACATGGAATCTATTGAGATAGCTTGAAATATTTCTTCTCACCCCTTGTTTGAATTTACAGTAGGCACAGCTCCTGTGACTTAACGCATGCATATCACGGTGTCACGAATTTTAAAAATTAACTATTTCAGAGGAATTGGCTTCCTTTGTAACACACTATAAGTCTTATGCATGTAAAACCTTTCCCCAGAATGAGTCCTCTGGCATCACCCGCCGCTGGGGTCACGGCACAGAGCCTGCCAGGAAGCTCTGGTGTGGCGCTATTGAGCCCCTGTTCAAGGAGCCACTGATGAATCACTCAACAAAATGGGCAAAAACTTCTGTCTTTAGGGAGCTTGCATTCTAGGAGAGAGAAGAGAGAGACGGAGGAGGAGGAGGGGAGGGACAGAGAAGGAGAGGAAGGAATAGGACCGCTATAATAAATGGGTGAACAGAGGAACATGTTAGGAGGTAATGTGTGTGTGTGTGTGGGGGGGCGGTGGTCGCTCAGTCATATCCGACTCTTTGTGACCCCACGGACTGTAGCCCGCCAG
The DNA here is from genome assembly GCA_022376925.1 of Tragulus kanchil. Classification (NCBI taxonomy): domain Eukaryota; kingdom Metazoa; phylum Chordata; class Mammalia; order Artiodactyla; family Tragulidae; genus Tragulus; species Tragulus kanchil. The sequence continues at coordinate 43,854,511 of JAIOJX010000029.1, read as the reverse complement.
GCTCCTCTTTCCATGGAATTCTCCAGGCAAGAATACTGGAGTGGGTTGCCAGTTCCTTCTCCAAGAGATCTTCCTGACCCAGGGATCGAACCCAGGCCTCCCACATTGCAGGCAGACTTTTAACCATCTGATCCACGAGGGAAGCCCTCAAAGGCAATGCATGCTACATAATAATAATAATAAAAAAAAAACACTGCAGAGCAGGACTCAACTCTGGGGCCAGACAGAATACCTCTCATGAGAGGGTAAGATCTAAGTAGAGATTTGAAGAAGATGAAGAAGGTATCCATGTAGATGGGGCAGACCCTAAGGCAAGACTGTAGTTGAGGAATGGCTGGAGGCCAGGGTATCTGACATGGAATGCTCACAGCAGGGAGGAGCAGAGAGAAGGTGAGGGGCGCATATCATGAAGGGCAGTTTCCTGCTATCCTTGGACCCTGAGGAGCTCATGGATAGAATTCGTGGGATCTTTGAGCTTGAATGACTGGGGAAAAAGAAAGGACCTCTTTATTTACCTTAACCTTTAACTGAAATGCAGTATACATTTCAATAACGATTGTAGGCAGAAAACCCACCTGTGACTTTCTCAACAATGCAAATTACAGATACTTTTATTGCACATGGAATCTATTGAGATAGCTTGAAATATTTCTTCTCACCCCTTGTTTGAATTTACAGTAGGCACAGCTCCTGTGACTTAACGCATGCATATCACGGTGTCACGAATTTTAAAAATTAACTATTTCAGAGGAATTGGCTTCCTTTGTAACACACTATAAGTCTTATGCATGTAAAACCTTTCCCCAGAATGAGTCCTCTGGCATCACCCGCCCGCTGGGGGTCACGGCACAGAGCCTGCCAGGAAGCTCTGGTGTGGCGTCTGAGCCCACCTTGAGCCCCTGGAGTGGAATGAGAAGCCACTGCAGGCTGGTGAACACAGGATCATCCTTTTAGAACTTAAACTGAGATTCCGGCTGCTCTGTTGGGCCAAGATGGGCAGGGCCGAGGTCAGAAGGAAGGCGGTTATGGAGATCCTTGCTGGAGGTGGTGAAGGCTCTGGCCAGCATGGAGGTGGTGAGAAGGAGTTAGCCTGGATGCATTGTCAAGGGAAGGCCAAGAGGAACTGCAGCCGGATGGGGTGTGGGGAGCAAGGGAGAGGCTTCGGGGACGCCCCGCTGCAGTGACTTAGCGGCTCAGGACGGCTTCAGAGAAGGTGACATTTGCGCTGGATCAGAAAGTGGCGGCGGCTGTGTTGTTGAGTCCTGCAGGGCCTGTGTGCTGTCATCTGCCAGCCTGGCAGTCCTGACAGCCTGCCTGGGACCCGTCGTGGGTCCTCACTATGTCACCAGTCCAAGGTGGGGTGCAGGTGGAGGGAAGGTCCGGGGAGGGGTGGCTGCTCGGGCTTCTGGCTCGGGGAGGCTAGGAGGGATGGCTTCAACACGACAAAGGTCCTGCCACCCCAGGAAAACAATGGGCAGAAGGCATTTGGTGATATTTAAATTCCCTAGCCAGGGAGGCCGGAGCCTGCGCTGAGTGGGAAGGAAGCTCGCTTTAGCTCCCTCAGCTCTCTGTTTAGCTCGGGTGACTGATTGATGGCCATGGATTTAATAACGCGGTCCACCAGGGCTACTCCGTGCAGGATGAATTTGGTGGAGATGTAAATATTTTATATCAGAGCATTAACTGCTTATTAAAAGTGTATTGAGATTTATATGTTATGTGGCTATAATTATAGACATCACAGAGAGGTCATTTGCTTGCTGGAAACATCTCTATCGGAGCTGTTAATCCGGAAATGTGCGTCCTGCAGTCGGCTGGCCTTTAGGTAGGCATTTCACTCATCGTCTTAAAGCAGAAATTAAACACAGGTCTAAATGCTGCTGCACAGGCGGCTCCATTTTCTGGACCCACCACATTCAGGTCATGTGGCCCCACCAAGTCCTGAGTCAGCTCCCTAGAGATAAAAGAGGGAGTTCTGCTGGGCACGGTCTTCCTGGCTGGTGGCAGTGGGGGCACCCCGGGCAGAGTTGGGGCTGCTTCGCTCTTCCACTCTCGTCCAGGGTTTGACTTCCCAGGTCTGGGTGACAAAGGGGACCTGTCACAAACAGGCATGGCCCCTTCTCATGGCTGGTGCATGCTTGCTGTGGTCAGTCCTTCTTGTGGCTTGGGGAGTGAGGGAGCTCACTGTTTGGAGGCATACTGGAGTCTGTTGTGGGTAAGTTATTAATTATTGTTTTCTTTAACTAAACATCTATAACTTTCTCTGTATGAAAATATCTGATCAGTGCAAAACTTGGAGCAAGTGACCTATGGGAAAACAAATGTTTCTAGGGTGATGAAAGGGGGCAGCTTGCAGTCCATCCATCCATCCATCCATCCATCCAGTGTACTATCAGGTGCTGGCATGACAGCAGCGGTAAAAATAGAAACTCTTGCCTGCATGGAGCTTATATTCCTCTGAGGAAGTCAAGTATCAAACAGATGTACATACAATGGATCCAAATGGATAAACAGTAAGGGCCTGTTGAATAGCACAGGCTTCCCAGGTGACCCAGTGGTAAAGAATCCACCTGCTCAGCTGAGATGTGGGTCCTGTCCCTGGGTCAGGAAGATCCCCTAGAGAAGAAAATGACAACCCAGTATTCTTGGAACTCTCATGGGCAGAGCAGCCTGGAGGGCTACAGTCCATGGAGTCACAAAGAGCTGGACACGATTTAGTGGCTGAAACAACAGTAATATGTAGAATAGAGAACTATATTTGATATCTTAAGATAAACAATAATGCTTATTAAATATTTTATGCTTTAGTATTGAGATTTGTTTTGTGGCTATAATTATAGACATCACAGAGAGGTCATTTGCTTGCTGGAAACATCTCTATCGGAGCTGTTAATCCGGAAATGTGCGTCCTGCAGTCGGCTGGCCTTTAGGTAGGCATTTCACTCATCGTCTTAAAGCAGAAATTAAACACAGGTCTAAATGCTGCTGCACAGGCGGCTCCATTTTCTGGACCCACCACATTCAGGTCATGTGGCCCCACCAAGTCCTGAGTCAGCTCCCTAGAGATAAAAGAGGGAGTTCTGCTGGGCACGGTCTTCCTGGCTGGTGGCAGTGGGGGCACCCCGGGCAGAGTTGGGGCTGCTTCGCTCTTCCACTCTCGTCCAGGGTTTGACTTCCCAGGTCTGGGTGACAAAGGGGACCTGTCACAAACAGGCATGGCCCCTTCTCATGGCTGGTGCATGCTTGCTGTGGTCAGTCCTTCTTGTGGCTTGGAGAGTGAGGGAGCTCACTGTTTGGAGGCATACTGGAGTCTGTTGTGGGTAAGTTATTAATTATTGTTTTCTTTAACTAAACATCTATAACTTTCTCTGTATGAAAATATCTGATCAGTGCAAAACTTGGAGCAAGTGACCTATGGGAAAACAAATGTTTCTAGGGTGATGAAAGGGGGCAGCTTGCAGTCCATCCATCCATCCATCCATCCATCCAGTGTACTATCAGGTGCTGGCATGACAGCAGCGGTAAAAATAGAAACTCTTGCCTGCATGGAGCTTATATTCCTCTGAGGAAGTCAAGTATCAAACAGATGTACATACAATGGATCCAAATGGATAAACAGTAAGGGCCTGTTGAATAGCACAGGCTTCCCAGGTGACCCAGTGGTAAAGAATCCACCTGCTCAGCTGAGATGTGGGTCCTGTCCCTGGGTCAGGAAGATCCCCTAGAGAAGAAAATGACAACCCAGTATTCTTGGAACTCTCATGGGCAGAGCAGCCTGGAGGGCTACAGTCCATGGAGTCACAAAGAGCTGGACACGATTTAGTGGCTGAAACAACAGTAATATGTAGAATAGAGAACTATATTTGATATCTTAAGATAAACAATAATGCAAAATAATGTATAAAAAATGAGCATATATTTGTAAAACTGAATCACTTTGCTGTCTATCAGAATACAGCATTGTAAATCATCTATACGTCAATTAAAAGTATTTAAAAATATTATTTAAATGAGAAAAAAGATATACTGGATCCAGAGATCAGGCTGCATGTAAGAGTAATTTTAGCAAGCAAATTTAAATCATTTCTGTCACATATTTTTTGTAGCTTGTTTTTGTTTCTTTTGTGTGTGTGTGTTACTTGTTCGATTTCTTTTTTGGTTCTGTCTATTTATTGCTACCAACTCATCTCCCGCCACCCGCCTCACGCGTGCATGCTCAGTGTGTAGCCCTGTGGACCGTAGCCCGCCCGGCTCTTCTGCCCTTGGCATTTCCCAGGCAAGAATACTGGAGTGGGTTGCCATTTCCTTCTCCATTGATTTCTTTTTAAAATCCCTACAGTTATAGACACCTATCTCCGTGTGTCCTGAACCGTCATAGCTTGGCTTCCTGGGAAATGGCCAGCTCCTGGTTATCTGTTTCTCGTAGCTCCCTTTCGCTCTTCTTCATGGAAGGCTTTCTGTCACGTCGTCTTGGGTTTTGTACTCCCTGACTCGGAAGGCAGGAGCGTGTGAGCCGAGCTGTCGTGGCGAGTCAGGCTGCTGTCCTGCCTGGCCTGGGCCGTGATGCCCTGTTGGGGGGCCGGGGGCACTGCTTGCCCTGAGCTGAGTGCTTCCAGGGCCCTACTTTCTGCGTCTTGGGGTCTTCTTCCTTGTAGTCTCCCCTCTCCTCTCTCCTGGACGGCTGTTCCTCCTGTCACTGCACTCTGTCCTTCTCTCTGCATCTCCAGGGCCTTCTGGCGTGCACAGAAACAGCCCGATGTAATACAAGGATCCAATAAAGAAAGGGCCTGTTGAATAGCACAGGCTTCCCAGGTGACCCAGTGGTAAAGAATCCACCTGCTCAGCTGAGATGTGGGTCCTGTCCCTGGGTCAGGAAGATCCCCTAGAGAAGAAAATGACAACCCAGTATTCTTGGAACTCTCATGGGCAGAGCAGCCTGGAGGGCTACAGTCCATGGAGTCACAAAGAGCTGGACACGATTTAGTGGCTGAAACAACAGTAATATGTAGAATAGAGAACTATATTTGATATCTTAAGATAAACAATAATGCAAAATAATGTATAAAAAATGAGCATATATTTGTAAAACTGAATCACTTTGCTGTCTATCAGAATACAGCATTGTAAATCATCTATACGTCAATTAAAAGTATTTAAAAATATTATTTAAATGAGAAAAAAGATATACTGGATCCAGAGATCAGGCTGCATGTAAGAGTAATTTTAGCAAGCAAATTTAAATCATTTCTGTCACATATTTTTTGTAGCTTGTTTTTGTTTCTTTTGTGTGTGTGTGTTACTTGTTCGATTTCTTTTTTGGTTCTGTCTATTTATTGCTACCAACTCATCTCCCGCCACCCGCCTCACGCGTGCATGCTCAGTGTGTAGCCCTGTGGACCGTAGCCCGCCCGGCTCTTCTGCCCTTGGCATTTCCCAGGCAAGAATACTGGAGTGGGTTGCCATTTCCTTCTCCATTGATTTCTTTTTAAAATCCCTACAGTTATAGACACCTATCTCCGTGTGTCCTGAACCGTCATAGCTTGGCTTCCTGGGAAATGGCCAGCTCCTGGTTATCTGTTTCTCGTAGCTCCCTTTCGCTCTTCTTCATGGAAGGCTTTCTGTCACGTCGTCTTGGGTTTTGTACTCCCTGACTCGGAAGGCAGGAGCGTGTGAGCCGAGCTGTCGTGGCGAGTCAGGCTGCTGTCCTGCCTGGCCTGGGCCGTGATGCCCTGTTGGGGGGCCGGGGGCACTGCTTGCCCTGAGCTGAGTGCTTCCAGGGCCCTACTTTCTGCGTCTTGGGGTCTTCTTCCTTGTAGTCTCCCCTCTCCTCTCTCCTGGACGGCTGTTCCTCCTGTCACTGCACTCTGTCCTTCTCTCTGCATCTCCAGGGCCTTCTGGCGTGCACACAGAAACAGCCCAAAACTGGCCCATGTCTTCCAAGGGGAGGCGAATTAGCAGACCATCTTCGTCATTTTTTGCCTTGAGGTTCTGAGAATCGAGAATCGCAGTTAGCAAAGCCTCAGGCTATGAAGAGAGGCGCATCCGTGGGAAGAGCTGAGGGGCCTCTTCTGACCAGGGCAGCTGTGAAGTGGACACAGTTTCTGAAGGGCAGCTGAGGGAGCAGGAGGTTCGGGGGAGCAGGAGGGCTGCACAGAACCCCAGGCCCTTCACCGGCCTCGGGTGGTACGACAGTCCCAGTCCTACAGAAGGGGCCCGTTTCTGCTAGGAGGGGGCCCGAGTGAACGGGCCGCAGGTTGGGATCTCGTTTTCCTTAGGCACCTAAACCTGCACCGTCCCAGCTCAGGAGCCATTGGCCATGCGAGGCTTTAGAACACTTCCCATGTGACTAATGGGGCTGAATTTTCAGTATTTAAATACTTTAATTGATTTAATTTTAAAAATAAGTTCAATCTGCCAGCAGGGAGGAGAGAAAAAAAACTATGAAAAGCAAACCCAAGGACTCAGAAAGTTATTAGAAAACCTTTAAGTATGTTTGGAATAACTTGGGTATGTGACTTTACTTTTACAACTGTAAATTTTATGAGACCTAAATACTGATTAAGTATTTCTGAGGAAAACCTAACATCAGCATTGACACCTGCTGTTAGTGTAAAATATACATACTGGAGTTCAAAGACATAGGAGAAAAATCAGTTTAATATTCTATTAATAATTTTTTTATATTTGATTGCATGTTGAAATGATAATATTTGAGGTCTATTGAGTTAAAGAAAACATATTATTAAAATTAATTTCACCTGCTTCTGTTCACTGTAAGAGTGGCTTCTCAAACTAAAAATTGTGTTTCTGGTTGGCATTACATTTCTTTTGGACAGTGCTGCTCTCAAGCCTTCTGTGCCCTTGCTCAGTTCAGTCACTCAGTCCTGTCCGACTCTCTTGTGACCCCATGGACTGCAGCACACCAGGCTTCCCTGTCCTTCACCGTCTCCTGGAGTTTGCTCAGACTCACGTGCATTGACTCAGTGATGCCAGTCAACCATCTCGTCCTCTGCTATCCCCTTCTCTTTCTGTCTTCTATTTTTCCCAGCATCAGGGACTTTCCCTTTGAGTTGTCTCTTCACATCAGGTGGCCAAAGTATTGGAGCTTCAGCTTCAGCATGAGTCCTTCCAATGACTATTCAGGGTTGATTTCCTTTCGGATTGACTGGTTTGATCTCCTTGGAGCCGAAGGGACTCTGAAGAGTCATCTCCAACACCACAGCTCAGAGGCTTCAATTCTTTGGTGCTCAGCCTTCTTTATGGTCCAGCTCTCACATCCATATATGACTACTGGATGCCGAGTACATCATGTGAAATGCCAGTCTGGACAAGGCACAAGCTGGAGTCAGGATTGTCGGGAGAAATGTCAGTAACCTCAGGTGTGCAGATGGCACCTCCCTGATGGCAGAAAGCAAAGAGGAACGAAAGAGCCTCGTGAGGAAAGTAAAAGGAGAGTGTTCAGAGTTTTTCCAAACCCGAGCACTGAAAAATCCATATAACTATGTGGAACTTTGTCAGCAAAATGATGTCTCTGCTTTTGAATATGCTCTCTAGGTTTGTCATAGCTTTTCTTCCAAGTAGCAGATGTGTTTTAATTTCATGACTGAATTCACTGTCTGCAGTGATTTTGGAGCCCAAGAGAATAAAGTCCATCAATGTTTCCATTGTCCATCCATTTCCCATGAAGTGATGGGACCAGATGCCATGATTGTCGCTTTTTGACGGTTAAGTTTTTTTTCTTCCTTTTTCCCATCATGCCTGTTTTATTTATATTTATTTTCATCCATCTTTTTATTCTTTGGCCTGTGTGGGCCTCCCATTGCAGTGGCCTCTCTCACTGCAGAGCATCAACTCTGGGTGCATGTTCTCCAGAGCACTGGCTCATAATTGGACACACCGGTCCAGCCACACCACAGCACATGGGATCTTCCCTGGCCAGGGATCAAACCAGCACCCCTTGACCTGCAAGGTGGACTCTCTCCCCACTGGACCACCAGGGAAGCCCACATGTTGAGTTTTAAGCCAGCTTTTTCACTCTCTTCTTTCACATTCATCAAGAGGCTCTTTGCAGGGCTTCTCTGGTGGTCCAGTGGGTAAGGACACTGCCTTGCAGTGCAAGGGGTGCTGGTTTGATCCCTGGCCTGGGAAGATCCCACGTGCTGCGGAGCGGCTGGACCGATGTGTCCGATTACTGAGCTGGAGCTCTGGAGCGCATGTGCCCAGAGCCAGCGCTCTGTGACAACAGAGGCCACCGTGATGGGAGGCCCACACAGGCCAAAGAACAAAGATAGATGAAAATAGACAAATGAAAAACCAACAGAAGTGGCCCTCCCGTCCCCCTCCCCCCCCAGCTCCCCCCAAAAAGAGGCTCTTTGCATACCTGAGGTTATTGATACTTCTCCCAATGATCTTGATTCCAGCTTGTGCTTCATCCAGACTGGCATTTCTCATGACGTATGTACGCATATAAGTTAAATAAGCAGGGTGAGAATATACACCCTTGACATATTCCTTTCCTAATTTGGAGCCAGTCTATTGTTCCATGTCCAGTTCTAATTGTTGCTTCTTGTCCTGTATACTGGTTTTGCAGGAGGCAAGTAAGGTGGTCTGGTAATCCTATTTCTTTCAAGAATTTTCCAGTTTGATGTGATCCACACAGTCAAAGTCTTTGGCATAATTAATGAAGCAAAAGTAGATGTTTTTCTGGAATTTCCTTGCTCTTTCTATGATCCAATGGATGTTGGCAATTTGATCTCTGATTCCTCTGCCTTTTCTAAATCTAGCTTGTACATCTGGAGGTTCTTGGTGCACATACTGTTGAAGCCTAGTTTGGAGAATTTCGAGCATTACTCTGCTAACATGTGAAATGAGTACAATGGTGTGGTAGTTGGAACATTCTTTGGCATTGCCCTTCTTTGGGATTGGAATGAAAACTGACCTTTTCCAGTCCTGTGGACACTGCTGAGTTTCCCAAATTTGCTGGCATATTGAGTATAGCACTTTAACAGCATCATCTTTGAATATTTGAAACAGCTCAGTTGGAATTCCATCACTCCACTAGCTTTGTTCATAGTGATCACATTCTAGGATGTCTGACTCTAGGTGAGTGATCACACCATTGTGGTTCTGTGAATCTAAGATCCTTTTTTTTTTTTGTATAGTTTTGTGTATTCTTGCCGCCTGTTCTTAATATCTTCTGCTTCTGTTAGATCTATACCATTTCTGTCCTTTCTTGTGCCCATCTTTGCATGAAATGTTCCTTTGGTGTGTCTAATTTTCTTGAAGATATCTCTGGTCTTTCCCTGGAATTAGGACTGGGTTAAAGGCATCCTGATGACTACTATAAGACACTGGTGCCTCTCCAACCCCATCAGTTCAACGCCCATCTCAGGGCACTCTCTCCTAGAGTAGGGTCGACATATGACTGCCAGGATTATAAGAATCCTGGGGTCATGCTCTTGGGGTGCTGTAACTGGAGAAAGGGGTGAGGCCTGGGTATACCTGGGGATCACTGTGAGAGGGATCTGAGGGCATCGCCTGCAACTCCAGTGGTTTTACTGAAGCCTACATCCCAGCCACAGCCTTGTCCCATTTTGTGGTAGAGTGTTTCCAGCAATATCATGAGCTGGTGGGGCTAATGGAATGGTCCTCTCCATCTCTCAGGTGAGCAAATTGAGCCTCACATGGGTGAAATGACTTTCTAGAGATCACCATCACAGCTGGGCCTAGACCCATAGGTTCTGGTTCCAAATTTAAAGTATTTTTCCACTAAGAAAGTGGGCGAGACAGGGCTGTTCAGGATAGGAGAGGATGCAGGAGGTGAGCAGACCACCTGGAGACCCAAGCTTGGCTGTTTGCTCTCCAGCATCCAGAGAACATCAGCGCCCTCCCTGGGCCTAGAGACCTCTTTCCTGGAGGCCCCTGATGTTCTCTGAATGTCTGAGAGCAGACAGCAATTGGGTAGGACTTCATGCAGGAAAGCAAGTCGTGGCCTGACCTGGACCTTGTCTCTAGGCTACATTGGAACTGTGAGAACACTTTGACCTTTTCCAGTCCTGACCTTTTCCAGTCCTGTGGACACTGCTGAGTTTCCCAAATTTGCTGGCATATTGAGTATAGCACTTTAACAGCATCATCTTTGAATATTTGAAACAGCTCAGTTGGAATTCCATCACTCCACTAGCTTTGTTCATAGTGATCACATTCTAGGATGTCTGACTCTAGGTGAGTGATCACACCATTGTGGTTCTGTGAATCTAAGATCCTTTTTTTTTTTTGTATAGTTTTGTGTATTCTTGCCGCCTGTTCTTAATATCTTCTGCTTCTGTTAGATCTATACCATTTCTGTCCTTTCTTGTGCCCATCTTTGCATGAAATGTTCCTTTGGTGTGTCTAATTTTCTTGAAGATATCTCTGGTCTTTCCCTGGAATTAGGACTGGGTTAAAGGCATCCTGATGACTACTATAAGACACTGGTGCCTCTCCAACCCCATCAGTTCAACGCCCATCTCAGGGCACTCTCTCCTAGAGTAGGGTCGACATATGACTGCCAGGATTATAAGAATCCTGGGGTCATGCTCTTGGGGTGCTGTCACTGGAGAGAGGGGTGAGCCCTGGGTATACCTGGGGATCACTGTGAGAGGGATCTGAGGGCATCGCCTGCAACTCCAGTGGTTTTACTGAAGCCTACATCCCAGCCACAGCCTTGTCCCATTTTGTGGTAGAGTGTTTCCAGCAATATCATGAGCTGGTGGGGCTAATGGAATGGTCCTCTCCATCTCTCAGGTGAGCAAATTGAGCCTCACATGGGTGAAATGACTTTCTAGAGATCACCATCACAGCTGGGCCTAGACCCATAGGTTCTGGTTCCAAATTTAAAGTATTTTTCCACTAAGAAAGTGGGCGAGACAGGGCTGTTCAGGATAGGAGAGGATGCAGGAGGTGAGCAGACCACCTGGAGACCCAAGCTTGGCTGTTTGCTCTCCAGCATCCAGAGAACATCAGCGCCCTCCCTGGGCCTAGAGACCTCTTTCCTGGAGGCCCCTGATGTTCTCTGAATGTCTGAGAGCAGACAGCAATTGGGTAGGACTTCATGCAGGAAAGCAAGTCGTGGCCTGACCTGGACCTTGTCTCTAGGCTCAATTGGCTTTTAGAATCCTGGGCTGTGTTCTGACATTCCTGTTTGCTATCTATGTGATCTGGGACGTGTTGCTTCATCCTGCTAAACTTCAGGTTTCTTGCCTGTAAAATGGGACTTTACCTTGCAGGGGGAGGATTAGCAGAGAGTGTGGGAAATGTCTGGCACCTAGTGGTGCAGGGAACACTGGACTCAGTCATCTGTGGTTCTCTGGGACACTTCCTGTCTCTCCATGGGAAACTGGAGGCCCAGGATAAAAGCTGCAGTCAGGGGGACTTCCCTGGTGGTCCAGTGGCTAAGACTCTGAGCTCCCAAAGCAGGAGACCCAGGTTCAATCCCTGGCCAGGGAACTAGATCCCACATGCTACAACTAAGACCTGGAGCAACCAAATAAAATAAATAAATAAATAAATAAAAAGCACATTAAAAAAAAAATGCTGCAGTCAGGCGGTCTCAAGCCTGGAAGGTAGGAAACAGGACTATGAACTTCTCTCCAGCATCTCGTCTAGGTGTTTTAGTTTTCCCACCGTAAAATCAGGAGGCTTGGAAAGGATTGTTGTTGCTGTTGTTCAGTCACCAAGTTGAGACCAACTCTTTGCAACCCTATAGACTGCAGTGCACCAGTCTTTCCTGTCCTTCACTATCTCCCGAAGTTTGCTCAAACTCATGTTCATTGAGTTGGTGATTCTATCCTAACCCTTTCATCCTCTGTCACCCGCTTCTCTTGCCCTCAATGTTTCCAAGCATCAGGGTCTTTTCCAATGAGTCGGCTCTTCCCATTATGTGGCCAAAATATTGGAGCTATGACTTCAGCGTCATTCCTTCCAGTGAATATTTAGTATTGATTTCCTTTAGGATTGACTGGTGTGATCTCCTTGCCATCCAAGGGACTCTCAAGGGTCTTCTCCAGCACCATAGTTGTAAAACATCAGTTCTTTGGCACTCAGCCTTCTTTATGGTCCAAGTCTCACATCCATACATGGCTACTGGAAAAACATAGCTTTGACTATATGGACCTTTGGTCGGCAAAGTGATGTCTCTGCTTTTAAATATACTCTCTAGGTTTGTCATAGTTTTTCTTCGAAGGAGCGAGTGTCTTTTAATTTTATGGGTGCAGTCACCATCTGTAGTGATTTTGGAGCCCCCCAAAATGAAATATGTCACCGCTTCCACTTTTTCCCCTTCTATTTGCCATGAAGTGATGGGACCAGATGCCATGATCTGAGAGTTTTGAGGCAATAGTGGAAGGGTTTCGGAGAGTTCGAAAATCAGATTCAGGATTCTGATATTGCTACTGATGAGTTAAAGGGAAGAGGACCCTCAGTGCCTCCCATGTGGCACCAGTGGTAAAGAACCTGCCTGCCAATACAGGAGACTTAAGAGACGTGGGTTTGATCCCTGGGTTGGGAAGATCCCCTGGAAGAGGCCATGGCAACCCACTCCAGTATCCTTGCCTGGAGAATTCCATGGGCAGAAGAACCAGGAAGGCTACAATCCTGGGGGCACAAAGAGTTAGACAAGACTGAAGCGACTTAGCACGCTCACACATGGACCACCAAGGGGAAAAATGTGTAGTGTCACACAAAATTAGTTTTTCAAGGACCTGGCTTGCTGTACCACACCAGATAATTTTCTTGAACGTAACAGTCAAGCAGGGACCATAAAGAAATTGCTCTCTTTTTATGTCCTAAGGCAACCTAGTAGTTTCCTAGAAGAATTACAAATTCTGGATTGTATAACACTCTTTGCCCAGGAACCAACGTTGGAGAGCTTCATGACTATCGCCAGCCTGCCTTTGAGCTAGAGAACCTGGCCAGCCCTGCCAGAGGCCCCGGGGCCATCCCCTGAGACCAGAGGAACCCGAGCCTGCCTCCTGGAACTTACAGCCAGCCTCTCAGGGAAAGACGAGGATACTGACCATTGCCTGTGCCCAGCTGGTATGGCACATAGCTGTGTGAAGCCCAGGCCTCCCTCGCCTTGCCTTTCTCCATGGTTGCTGGGTATCTGAAGACCCTTCCTGGCAGCAGTTTTCTTGAGTGGAAGATGTATCTGGACCCGTTTGTGTTTTCCCTCCACCATCCCTCCGCAACTGCTACTGCTGTGTCAGTTTAAGACCCATCCCGAGAGGGAAGCTGTACCCAGCCACCAAGCAGACAGGCCCCTTCTCCTTCTGTCCCAGGGCCCAGCTGAGGAGGAGGAGGGTGGGCAGACCGAAAATGGATGGTGCTGGGAACTCTGGCCCTTGACGAAGCTGGCCCCCTGGCTGGCCTGGAGAGGGTGTGAGCCCAGGCTGCGCCTCAACTCTGCTGATGGTCACTGGGTGCTAAGTGTGAAAGCCTGGCTCCTCTCGCCTTTGAACTGAGCGCTGTCTTTCTTCCGCCTGGGAGCCGTTTTGAACTGCCAGTTCCTGGGGATTAGATGCATGTTTAGGCTGGATGAACTCATGAATGAAAATATTTTGCTTCGTGGTTTCGACAACAGAGACCTGCACGGCGGGCCCCCCTTTCTCTCTCCCTCGCCTAGCACCACCCACACAGGCCCACCCCCACAGCAGGGGCCCAGGCTCCTCCAGCAGCACTTGAGCGGCTCCGTGATAGTTTGGACAGGGCCACCGTGCTGTGATGCAACCAGACGACGGGCAGCCTCTGGGCCAGGTGAGCACTTTCTCCATCGTTCTTCCTGATCCACGACATCAGGATGGCGGAGAGGCAGCCCCAGGCTCTCCATTTACGAGCAAGGGCCAGGTGAGGAGGGAGGAACTGGCTCTGCGTTCGTGTGCTTCGCCTTGTTTGGATTCCACCGCCGTGGGCTCCTCGAGCTTTGGGAGTTGTGGGTCATGTGGTTGGGGATCTGAGGCCTGTCATCCGGGAGGTCTGGTGTTGTGGAAGAGGCAGGAGGATCAGGGTTCAAATCTCTGCTCGGATCTTCTTAGATGTGTGACCCTGAGAAAGGCAGGGCCTTGCCTCACATCCCTAGTTTAGAGATGAAGACACTGGGGTTCCCACGTCTCCCGGCTGATCTGCTCTGAGGGGTGTAGGTGTGTGAGGTGCCAAGCCGTGGGCTCGGCAGGGAGTCAGCATTGCCTCACTGTCCACTTCCTGCCCGTTGCTGGGCGTGGCTGGGCCCACAGCCTGGGCCGACACCCACTCCGTGTCTCCTATGCCCTACTTTCAGAGAATCTGGAAGGCGAAGGGAGGCGCTCACAGGGCCTCTGTGTGATGGCTGAAGTCATCAGCTCCTGAGTGAACTCGAGCTACAGTTCATAGATGGACGCTGTCGCTGGCTGGGCGACACCCACGGCTGGTTCCACCATGTACATCATTTTCATGGTCACATGATTCTGGGGGCGCCTGAGGCCAGCAGCCACTTTCCAGAGGGCAGCTGTCTGTCATGCCCTCCTGCAAGGGGCTGCTGGGCACTTCCTGTAGGGGGCATAGGCTGGGGGCTGTGAGGCATCTGTACTGGGAGGTAAGACTTTGCCTTATTGTTGAGTCACTAAGTCATGTCTGACTCTCCGTGACTCCACGGACTGCAGCCCGCCAGGCTCCTCTGTCCGTGGGGTTCTCCAGGCAAGAATACTGGAGTGGGTTGTCGTTTTCTTCTCCAGGGGATCTTCCCAACCCAGGGACCAAACGCCACATCTCCTGCGTCTCCTGCACTGGCAGGCGGATTCTTTACCGTTGAGCCACCAGGGAAGCCCCACAACAACTGGGGTGTGATGCTTTCTGTTACTTAGTGAATAGATGCAGTTGAGGATCAAAACAAGCCTTGGGCTGGTGGCTGGCGATCTGGCTCGTCGGGGTGGGAGACAAGCCTTGTGGCACCTCGTGTGTATGTGGGTTGCGGGCAGAGAATAGTATGGGGCGTTTCCCATCTTAACTCCTGATCAGCTCTGTCACTGAATAATTGATAGTGGCATTCTGTGTAAGTACTATATGCTACATCTAGAAAAACTAGAATTGCGTTAGTCACTGTTAACATTTTGAGTCTTACAGTTTTTTGTTTCCCTCTATATACATTTTCCCTAGAAAACAGTGTGATCCATTTTTGTAACTTGTGACTTGATATATATCAGTATATCATGGGATGTATTGTATGTATATCTCAGTATGTCATGACTGCCTTTTCTATCTGAGGGGTGTAGGTGTGAGGTGCCAAGCCGTGGGCTCGGCAGGAGTCAGCATTGCCTGTCAGGGGGGTGGCTGGGCCCACAGCCTGGGCCGACACCCACTCCGTGTCTCCTATGCCCTACTTTCAGAGAATCTGGAAGGCGAAGGGAGGCGCTCACAGGGCCTCTGTGTGATGGCTGAAGTCATCAGCTCCTGAGTGAACTCGAGCTACAGTTCATAGATGGACGCTGTCGCTGGCTGGGCGACACCCACGGCTGGTTCCACCATGTACATCATTTTCATGGTCACATGATTCTGGGGGCGCCTGAGGCCAGCAGCCACTTTCCAGAGGGCAGCTGTCTGTCATGCCCTCCTGCAAGGGGCTGCTGGGCACTTCCTGTAGGGGGCATAGGCTGGGGGCTGTGAGGCATCTGTACTGGGAGGTAAGACTTTGCCTTATTGTTGAGTCACTAAGTCATGTCTGACTCTCCGTGACTCCACGGACTGCAGCCCGCCAGGCTCCTCTGTCCGTGGGGTTCTCCAGGCAAGAATACTGGAGTGGGTTGTCGTTTTCTTCTCCAGGGGATCTTCCCAACCCAGGGACCAAACGCCACATCTCCTGCGTCTCCTGCACTGGCAGGCGGATTCTTTACCGTTGAGCCACCAGGGAAGCCCCACAACAACTGGGGTGTGATGCTTTCTGTTACTTAGTGAATAGATGCAGTTGAGGATCAAAACAAGCCTTGGGCTGGTGGCTGGCGATCTGGCTCGTCGGGGTGGGAGACAAGCCTTGTGGCACCTCGTGTGTATGTGGGTTGCGGGCAGAGAATAGTATGGGGCGTTTCCCATCTTAACTCCTGATCAGCTCTGTCACTGAATAATTGATAGTGGCATTCTGTGTAAGTACTATATGCTACATCTAGAAAAACTAGAATTGCGTTAGTCACTGTTAACATTTTGGAGTCTTACAGTTTTTTTGTTTCCCCTCTATATACATTTTCCCCTAGAAAACAGTGTGATCCATTTTTGTAACTTGTGACTTGATATATATCAGTATATCATGGGATGTATTGCTATGTATATCTCAGTATGTCATGACTGCCTTTTCTATCTGCACCATCGTTTGTGAGGTGGGCCTATGGATATGCTCTAGCTTTCAAAACCACTCTTATACGTGGTTGAATGGGTGTTAGTCATCGCCAGCCACACCGTGATGAAGATCCTTGGATTCATATACGTGTCCCTCAGACAGCTGATTCCCTAGGAATAAATGCTTAACAGATAAATTTCTGAAAACGGTATCTAATTTTAGGCTCTGGGTACCTTTTGCGAAGTTGCCTTCCTAAAAGCTTGCAGGAATTTACTTTCCTCCTGGTACTGTTTGAGAGTGCTGGCATCCCTTTTTTTCTCTCCAACACCAGGTGTCAAGGTTTAAATCTCTCCTCTGCTCTGCGTTGTGCTTAATTGCTCAGTCGGGTCCGGCTCTCTGCGACGCTGTGGACTGTAGCTCCCCAGGCTTCTCTCTGTATGGGAATTCTCCAGGCAAGAATACTGGAGTCAATTGCCCTTTCCTCCTCCAAGGGATCTTCCTCGCCCAGGGATGGAACCCAGGTCTCCCGCATTGCAGGTGGATTCTTTACTGTCTGAGCTACCAGGGAAGCCCTAGAGAAAAAACTGAATGTCTTATTATGCTAACTTGCACATGCAGCGTGTGGAGACCCATGCTGCGTCTTCAGTGAGCACCTGCTGTGTGTACGAGGCCCAGGCAGGCGCTTGAGAAGCAGAGGAGATGCTGGGCCTTGTGCCGTGGAGGCTGACGCCCATGTCCAGAAGTCAGGTGTCTAACATTGTTCCTTCAGCTGGTGTTTATGGAGCGCAGACTGTGGGCAGAAGGGCTGAGAGCTTTGGGAACACGGAGGAGGGTGGTAGGAGCAAGGGAGGTGGCGTCCAGGTTGAGGCCTCAATGAGAAGCCGGGCTTCGGGAGGGGAGGAAGGGCGAGAGATTGTACGTGCCTGCAGTGTGGACGGGGTGACCTCTAGCCGTGCTGGTGGGCTTCTCAGGGAAGCCACGGGGGTGGGGTGAGTCTGCATGAAGGAAGTGGGTATTGGCCAATCTGTGCAGCGGCGGCTGGTGTCCTGGGGCTGCCCTGCACAGGCTGTGTGGCAGGTGGGGTGGGGGGCACCTCATGGCCCCCCTCCCTATGCTGAAATAGCCCTTCTCGGTCTTCTCTGGGATGAGCCTCCCTGAGGGCTCAAAAGAACATTTCTCTGGATTCAGAAGCTGTGGTCTGTGCCGTCTCTTCCAGGGGACCCCAGGGCTCTGGGTGAGAGGGCGTCAGAGCTGCCCTGGACCCAGAGGCTGGTGGCCCTCATGCTCACCAGCCTGCTTCCCAAACGGTATCTAATTTTAGGCTCTGGGTACCTTTTGCGAAGTTGCCTTCCTAAAAGCTTGCAGGAATTTACTTTCCTCCTGGTACTGTTTGAGAGTGCTGGCATCCCTTTTTTTCTCTCCAACACCAGGTGTCAAGGTTTAAATCTCTCCTCTGCTCTGCGTTGTGCTTAATTGCTCAGTCGGGTCCGGCTCTCTGCGACGCTGTGGACTGTAGCTCCCCAGGCTTCTCTCTGTATGGGAATTCTCCAGGCAAGAATACTGGAGTCAATTGCCCTTTCCTCCTCCAAGGGATCTTCCTCGCCCAGGGATGGAACCCAGGTCTCCCGCATTGCAGGTGGATTCTTTACTGTCTGAGCTACCAGGGAAGCCCTAGAGAAAAAACTGAATGTCTTATTATGCTAACTTGCACATGCAGCGTGTGGAGACCCATGCTGCGTCTTCAGTGAGCACCTGCTGTGTGACGAGGCCCAGGCAGGCGCTTGAGAAGCAGAGGAGATGCTGGGCCTTGTGCCGTGGAGGCTGACGCCCATGTCCAGAAGTCAGGTGTCTAACATTGTTCCTTCAGCTGGTGTTTATGGAGCGCAGACTGTGGGCAGAAGGGCTGAGAGCTTTGGGAACACGGAGGAGGGTGGTAGGAGCAAGGGAGGTGGCGTCCAGGTTGAGGCCTCAATGAGAAGCCGGGCTTCGGGAGGGGAGGAAGGGCGAGAGATTGTACGTGCCTGCAGTGTGGACGGGGTGACCTCTAGCCGTGCTGGTGGGCTTCTCAGGGAAGCCACGGGGGTGGGGTGAGTCTGCATGAAGGAAGTGGGTATTGGCCAATCTGTGCAGCGGCGGCTGGTGTCCTGGGGCTGCCCTGCACAGGCTGTGTGGCAGGTGGGGTGGGGGGCACCTCATGGCCCCCCTCCCTATGCTGAAATAGCCCTTCTCGGTCTTCTCTGGGATGAGCCTCCCTGAGGGCTCAAAAGAACATTTCTCTGGATTCAGAAGCTGTGGTCTGTGCCGTCTCTTCCAGGGGACCCCCAGGGCTCTGGGTGAGAGGGCGTCAGAGCTGCCCTGGACCCAGACTTGGCTCGAGGAGGGGCCCCTGCTCTGCTCGTCTCATGCTCACCAGCCTGCTTCCCAAAGCCCAGCTCCCCTGCCTGCTGCCTCTGGAAGGCGGCCTGATGCCTCACCAGGGCGCTCGGGCCCTTCGAAGCGGGGCTAGGCTTAGGTTGCCGGCAGTGTGCCAGGCATCTTGGCCTGCTATTTCCTACGTGGACAGGTCCACTGTCCTGCCTCCTCTCCAGGGGAAAGCTGTGCCTTCTCACCTCACACATTTGCTTCCTCTACCAGATCCCCACTGTTCCAGGTAGACAAAGATCACCTCCTCCCAGAAGCCCACCAAGCTTTGCTAGCCTTCTTGGGCAGGTCTCCTTGCTCAGGGCACCATCCTTGACCCTGGTGTGCATCACCACTGTATTATAGTCACCCTGGGTTTTAGCTGGTTCTGCCAGCGCAGAATTCCTGGGTGAGGGGCTCCTCCAACCAGCTTGCCCCTCCTCCCCTTGTCCCCAAGAGGGCCTAGCCCCTTGCTCTCCGGGAGGGGACTGCCCAGAGGGGATGGGTCTTAAGACAGCATTTTGTCAAGAAGCCCTTCCCTCTCCTGCCGCTGTCTTGAGTGAAGTGATCAGGAGAGAAGAACATGGCTGTGTGGCATGGCGTGGAGGTCAGGTTCAGATCTTGGGGGAGACCTGGCTCCAGCTCTTAGTTGCTGTGTAACCTCAGGCAAGTTATTTCACCTTTCTGAACCTTGGTGTCTTCATCTGCTTAATGGAGACTATGCCCTCAGGGACGTTGTGAGCATTAACGAGATAATGGGTAACCTCCTAGCCCCAGGGCCCCATGTGGCCAGGTCTCTGCACAGTCCTGCACCCAGAAGTAATTAGAAAGCTGTCTCTTCATTGTCTTCTGAAGGAAAGCCGAACAGTGGGAGTTCTGGACCCATAGCCCAGAGGCTTGCTGGAGCCTGTGTGCTGTGTGCCTCTCCCACCAGTTTGCCTTTTTCTGTGCTCCCACACCCCAGCTCTTGGTGCTGTGGCTGGGCCCACCCTCCAACTCAGCCTTTCTCCACTTTCATCCTTGCTCTGTCCAGCCTACCGTCTCTGACCCTACATCACAGAAGAGAGAGGGACGACTGGCAGACACGGAAGTCTCTGAGTGGGTAATGGGGAGGAAGAGATACTTAGGTGCGGGTGGACGAGCTGTCTTGGATGTGCAAGCCCCTGGTCTGCTGTTACCGCTCCACAGGTATAAGGCTCACAGTTCAACTCAGGGAATGTTCATGGAGGGCCGCTTAGGTGCCCGGCACCAAGTTAGATTTCAGTCTCCAAACAGCTCTGGGAGGTAGGCATTGTGAGCATCATGTGGCAGAAGAGAAAACTGAGCTCAGAGAGTCCACATCATGGTGGGTCACACGGTCACCCCCACGGGTGTTCAGATGTTTGCTGGGTTCCGGGCTGTGGGGGAGCCCCTCAGAGCCCTTACTCCTTACTCCCGGGTCGGGCAGGGGGACCATTTACACGAGGAGAGAACAGGCTAGATGCAGGTGACAGATAGAGCCTAGATGTGAAGGATTAAATATTTACATTAGGGAAAGATGAGAGTTAAGTGCCTCGGAGGCAGGCAAGGGAGCAGCGTTGCTGCTGAGGCAGCTCCTGGAGAGCTGCGGAGAGGGACCGTCCCTGGGGCTCGGCAGAACCCCGAGGGGCAGGGGCAGGGCCGACGGAGTCGAGGCCGCCTCTCGGTGAGACAGCCGGGTGTGGCCCAGGAATGTGGAAGCCACATACTTGAGTGTAATTAGGTCGGCTCCTCTGCAAGGTCAGGTTCAGATCTTGGGGAGACCTGGCTCCAGCTCTTAGTTGCTGTGTAACCTCAGGCAAGTTATTTCACCTTTCTGAACCTTGGTGTCTTCATCTGCTTAATGGAGACTATGCCCTCAGGGACGTTGTGAGCATTAACGAGATAATGGGTAACCTCCTAGCCCCAGGGCCCCATGTGGCCAGGTCTCTGCACAGTCCTGCACCCAGAAGTAATTAGAAAGCTGTCTCTTCATTGTCTTCTGAAGGAAAGCCGAACAGTGGGAGTTCTGGACCCATAGCCCAGAGGCTTGCTGGAGCCTGTGTGCTGTGTGCCTCTCCCACCAGTTTGCCTTTTTCTGTGCTCCCACACCCCAGCTCTTGGTGCTGTGGCTGGGCCCACCCTCCAACTCAGCCTTTCTCCACTTTCATCCTTGCTCTGTCCAGCCTACCGTCTCTGACCCTACATCACAGAAGAGAGAGGGACGACTGGCAGACACGGAAGTCTCTGAGTGGGTAATGGGGAGGAAGAGATACTTAGGTGCGGGTGGACGAGCTGTCTTGGATGTGCAAGCCCCTGGTCTGCTGTTACCGCTCCACAGGTATAAGGCTCACAGTTCAACTCAGGGAATGTTCATGGAGGGCCGCTTAGGTGCCCGGCACCAAGTTAGATTTCAGTCTCCAAACAGCTCTGGGAGGTAGGCATTGTGAGCATCATGTGGCAGAAGAGAAAACTGAGCTCAGAGAGTCCACATCATGGTGGGTCACACGGTCACCCCCACGGGTGTTCAGATGTTTGCTGGGTTCCGGGCTGTGGGGGAGCCCCTCAGAGCCCTTACTCCTTACTCCCGGGTCGGGCAGGGGGACCATTTACACGAGGAGAGAACAGGCTAGATGCAGGTGACAGATAGAGCCTAGATGTGAAGGATTAAATATTTACATTAGGGAAAGATGAGAGTTAAGTGCCTCGGAGGCAGGCAAGGGAGCAGCGTTGCTGCTGAGGCAGCTCCTGGAGAGCTGCGGGAGAGGGGACCGTCCCTGGGGCTCGGCAGAACCCCGAGGGGCAGGGGCAGGGGCCGGAGCGGGAGTCGAGGCCGCCTCTCCGGTGAGACGGCCGGGTGGTGGCCCAGGAATGTGGAAGCCACATACTTGAGTGTAATTAGGTCGGCTCCTCTGCAGCGGCTGCAATTAGCTGCAGGCAGGAGACAGGACTTCCTGCAGCCAAGGTCACTTCTGCACCTGGGGCGGCTTACCTGGGCCCCTGCTGTCTGGGCCTGGGCCCTGTGGAGCTTCCGGCAGGGGCAGCCGAGCGGCAGGTGGGGCTGCAGGAACGCCAGGGTCCCCGTTCCCGGGTCACAGCAGGAGGAGCGTTGTCCTGGCCCTCCTCCCGCCAGTCAGCCCCATTTATGTCTTCTCTGAGGCTCCGCTGAAGAGGGGCCTGTTGCTCTCTGTTCACCTTCCAGACGGCTGTCGCTGAGCCCTCCTCCCAGCTGTGGGATGTGAGACGCACCGTCTGCCATAGTTTGGAGGCAATCAGCACCCAGGGCAGGTCAGCGAGTGCTTTGTATGCCTCCTTCTACAGGGAGTTCCGTGGCAGGAATGGTCTGAGACTCTGGTGTTTCCTTTTGAGAGGCCCAACCTATCCTGCTTTAGTGAGAACGTTTTTAAAAAGGGGGCGGATGATCCATGCTCCCACTTTGCTTCTTTCTAGACTTCAAGGCGGATTATGCATTTATCTAATTTTGTCTCTGCGACCCTCACCAGCCCTGCCTGTTCGTCTCCTAGAACTATGAGATAGTAGCCGTGAAGACTTGAAAGCAGGAGGGATGTTACTTCCTTTTCTTTACAGATGGGAAAAACCAGAGGTTAGAGAAGTGAGTTGTTTGCTCAGGGTCACATGGGGAGGCTGACCGTGGCCTGGGCCACATGGGTGCCTCGTGACACCATCCTTGGGCTTTCACATCTTGGCTGACGTGGCGCAGTGGCTTGAGATGGGCATTTGGGCTGGCGTCGGAGCTCTCCCACCACACCAGGCTGAACTGCAGAGGGCGAGCTGCCTGGTCCATCACACAAGGTTGAAGAAGTCGGTAGGGCACCCGATGCATGTGAGCCGAGAGGAGGCGCGGCCCTGCAGTGGCCCACGGCTTGGTGGTGGCGGGCTTGGGGCACAGTTTGGGGACAGGCTGGCTGCCACTCTCTCGAGGCAAGGCTGAGTCCCTGGTGCCTTTACTCACCACTGTGTACCCCAGAGCTGGAGAACGGTCTCCGAGTCCTTGGAGCATGGCGTTTCTAGCTGTTCCCTTGAGGAAGGGACTCTGAGCACATTGGTTCCTTTCTATGGAGGACACATTTTCTTGGGCGGAGGCCTGAGGCCTCCTATGTTCACAGGGCAAAAGAGGGTCAGACGAGATACCCCGTGGTGAACGTGAAGTCGTTAGTGAGTGCCTGCCTCCCTGTAAGGGTTCAATTGGCGTTAGTGGCCACTGTTACAATTTCAGGCACGCTTATTAAGGTTCTGTGAGGTCACAGGCCTGCCCTGGGCTGGGAAGGTGTTGCGGTGCTCATCGTAGGTGACACCAGCTGTTGGCCCTGTGTCTCCTTGAATCTCGCCGCTTCTGATAGGCCCAGGCACCTTCAGCAGGAAGGAAGGTCCAGGTGTGCCCATTATTTCTAGGTGACTGTATTCTAGAAAGTTACCCCGACATGGAAAGAGCAGACTGTGAGCTGCTGCTTCTAGGGGAGGCCCAGAGTTTGGGTCCAGCCAACCTCAGCTGCGGCACACCCGCCGACTGAGCGAGACCTAGCCTTGTCCTTCGTGGGTTTCTGTTTAAAGATACCTTCTCTCATAGATGTATATTTCATTGATGAGCACTGAACTCACAGTCAGTGACACTAAGGCCTGAACAAAGCTTTTTTAGCACAAGAATGGTCTCTGTAAGGCGCTCCACCCTATTCTTACCCTTGGGCCTCCGCAAGGCACTTGGGGCCGTTTTCCACAGTGTAATCGCCGACAGAAAGCACAAAAACGTGGCAGGCCAGGCACTAGATAGATCGTGGAAAGGACACTTGTTTGCAGCATAAGAGCTGAGACAACGACCACATTCCACTTAGGACGGTATGTGTTGGGGAACGCAGACATTTCACTGCTCTCCACAGGTCCACGTCTGCCCGTGCCAGGCCTGCAGGTGTTGATTCGAGGGTGGACTAATCAGTTTCAGCAAAGACGTGAACGCTGGACACGGAATCTGGAAATAGTGAGCATCAGCTCTGTATGGTAGAGAACCCCCACGTCTGGCCCAGCCCAGCCGACAGGGAGTGCTCGAGCTGGGAGGTGGCGGCCGAGCTCCCCTGGTGCCTTTACTCACCACTGTGTACCCCAGAGCTGGAGAACGGTCTCCGAGTCCTTGGAGCATGGCGTTTCTAGCTGTTCCCTTGAGGAAGGGACTCTGAGCACATTGGTTCCTTTCTATGGAGGACACATTTTCTTGGGCGGAGGCCTGAGGCCTCCTATGTTCACAGGGCAAAAGAGGGTCAGACGAGATACCCCGTGGTGAACGTGAAGTCGTTAGTGAGTGCCTGCCTCCCTGTAAGGGTTCAATTGGCGTTAGTGGCCACTGTTACAATTTCAGGCACGCTTATTAAGGTTCTGTGAGGTCACAGGCCTGCCCTGGGCTGGGAAGGTGTTGCGGTGCTCATCGTAGGTGACACCAGCTGTTGGCCCTGTGTCTCCTTGAATCTCGCCGCTTCTGATAGGCCCAGGCACCTTCAGCAGGAAGGAAGGTCCAGGTGTGCCCATTATTTCTAGGTGACTGTATTCTAGAAAGTTACCCCGACATGGAAAGAGCAGACTGTGAGCTGCTGCTTCTAGGGGAGGCCCAGAGTTTGGGTCCAGCCAACCTCAGCTGCGGCACACCCGCCGACTGAGCGAGACCTAGCCTTGTCCTTCGTGGGTTTCTGTTTAAAGATACCTTCTCTCATAGATGTATATTTCATTGATGAGCACTGAACTCACAGTCAGTGACACTAAGGCCTGAACAAAGCTTTTTTAGCACAAGAATGGTCTCTGTAAGGCGCTCCACCCTATTCTTACCCTTGGGCCTCCGCAAGGCACTTGGGGCCGTTTTCCACAGTGTAATCGCCGACAGAAAGCACAAAAACGTGGCAGGCCAGGCACTAGATAGATCGTGGAAAGGACACTTGTTTGCAGCATAAGAGCTGAGACAACGACCACATTCCACTTAGGACGGTATGTGTTGGGGAACGCAGACATTTCACTGCTCTCCACAGGTCCACGTCTGCCCGTGCCAGGCCTGCAGGTGTTGATTCGAGGGTGGACTAATCAGTTTCAGCAAAGACGTGAACGCTGGACACGGAATCTGGAAATAGTGAGCATCAGCTCTGTATGGTAGAGAACCCCCACGTCTGGCCCAGCCCAGCCGACAGGGAGTGCTCGAAGCTGGGAGGTGGCGGCCGAGCGCTGGAGCCACAGGCAGCTTGAGAGAGAGGAGGGAGAGATGCTCAGATGACCCCCCGGCCAGCTGCCAGCCCGTCCGAGCACAGGGAGGCCGCGGGGGCTCTCAGGTCCCAAGTGGGGCTGTGGCTGAGCCGGAGGGCTTCCTCCGAGGCGCCCTGATGGGTTCTCCATGCTCAGCACTTGAGCTGTTTACGGCAGTGGGTAGAAGGGATGTGTTTATTTGTACTCTTTGGCCACATTTTGAACATATCAGTGAAAAGAAACTAATCTTTGCAGGATTTTCACTTGGTACCCCCTTCTGCATCCTGCATATATCGGCTCCACAGGGCACTGGCAGAGATGAACACGTTGTTGGAGGTGGTTGGATGTTAGGCGCCCAGGCACCTGTGCAGATGGGAGGGAGAAAGGGGACATTATGGAGTCTCCAGCAGGGATCCCCTTGAGGCTTGGCTCAGGGCGGGGGTGGGAGGTGGGGAGGAAGGCTGGGGAGGAGGAAGACCGTTTCGCCCACCCTGGGCTTTCCTGGACCCTGTGAGCCCCCTCGAGGCTGAGATTGAAACCATGGAGGGCCCCTGGGCTCCCATCTCCCTAAGTTCCAGGTTAAGTGAGGCCTAGGAGGGGCTGCACGGTGCTTCCCCAACGATCCCGAAGCAGAGCTGGTCCTGGAGGCAGACTCTCAGATGAGCCCGCTCTCCACATCAGTCAGTCAGCACGTGACAGAGCTGTGCCTTCTCACTGAGGCTCTTGGCATGTTCCAAAAGGGTCTATTTTCTTCTTTTGTTAAGGACTGCCTTCAGTTCATTGGAGAGGTTAGGAAGTTGGGCTTTGCAGTCACGGGAGAATCTGGGCTTTGTCATTTACTGGCTGTGCCACCTGGGGCAAGTAACTTAACCTCTCTGTGCCTCAGTTTGTTCTTCTTAAAATGGGGACGATGGGGCTTCCCTGGTGGTCCAGTGGGTAAAGAGTCTGCCTTGCAGTGCAAAGGGCACTGGTTCAATCCCTGGCCCAGGAAGATCCCATGTGCTGTGGAGCGGCTGGACCCGTGTGTCCAGTTTAGGAGCCAGCACTCTGGAGTACATGCACCCAGAGTCAGAGCTCTGCAACAAGAGAGGCCACCATGATGGGAGGCCCACACAGGCCAAAGAATAAAGATGGATGAAAATAAATGGATAAAATAAAATCAATAAAAGAGGCCAAAATTTTAAAAAAATAAATAAATAATGGGGATGACAGTAATAATACCTGTTCTTCCAGGTTGCACTGAAGGTCTAATCAGTTAGTATTGATAAAATGTTTAGAACAGCAGTTGACACAAAGTAAGAGCTCTGTATTTGTTAAATAAAATTTATAGAATTGCTATGTAATCTTGGGCAAATCACCCATACATATATATATATATATGTTTATATATACATATATGTTTATGTATATGTTGTTGTTGTTGTTTAAAAAGCAGGGTTAGATAATCATACCTACCACAGAGGGCTGCTGTAATCACTTGGTGTGATGAAGAGTGAGTTGACAGTGCTTGGTGCAGAGTAATCTTTTAAAAACAGACTCAATTTTGTCATTGGCATTCTTAGGCTTTGGCAGGCTTCTCCCTGCTCAGCCGGCAGTCTCCTGCCCTGGATTCAGATGAGGAGGGCAAACACAGAAGACTGGCCAGGGGACGGGGATGACAGGCTGCTGAGGTGTGCCTGCCGATGAGGCCAGAGGTGCCTTTGGGCTTCCCCTTGGCAAAAGCCCTGTGACTAAGTGGGCGGAAAGTCCTTGGAAGAGAGCGGGGAGCTCTTCTCTGCTCCCCACCCGGCAGGGGCCTGCCTGCCTCGCCCTCGGGGACTCTGAGGACCAGCACCCGTCGTCTCCTGCCGGGGCTGGTCTCTCGAGGGCGGGCCCTCCGCCTGCCCAGGCGTCTGGGCACCTGTGTCGCCCAGGGCACTGCCCACAGTGGGCATGCCGCTCGGGAGAGGCGGGTGCCTGCAGAAAGCTCCTTTCTGAAGTGGCTCTGGAGGGCTCGGGACACACTTCACAGGAAGCGTCAGCACAATTTTCTAATCAAGTTGAAGTCCGTGGCCCGTAGTTGGAAACAATAAATGAAATGCAATTTGAGCCGCCGCGCTGCCCGAGTCTCCGTTTCTGGAAGTGGGTGTGAGTGAGAAGCTCGTCTTTCTGAGGGAAGAACTTGACCCCCCGACCCTGACCATTTAGCCCCTAGCCCCGCCATCAGCCTGTAGGGGTGGGACCCTTGGACTTTATTTTAGGTAATCATCCCAAATCCCAGTTGTGATCTGTCGGGTCAAAGTCCGCACCTCTCTGTAAAGCAGTGCGTCCTCCTCAGCAGTGGCTTTGTTCCTCCTCCTTCCAGCTCCTTCTACCCACCACGCGAGAGCTCGGCCTCAGAGATCATTGTTTCATCAATATTAAACCATTCACGTAGTTTTAAGTGTTTACTTATGTGCTTTGAATCCTAGTTTGTAGTAAGAACAAGTGATGCCCCCCTAATCTGCCTTCACTATGCTCCCCAATACCCTAATTATGTAATTTAGAAAAGAACATTTCCTGACAGCAGTTTCTCAGTGCACGGCAACAAATGCCGACTGGGGACAGGACCAAACAACCTGGTAATAGCTAGCACATGGAGACCACTGCCTCGGTCCAGGCCTCCTTGGCGTGGGGCGGACGCCCGTCTGTTTGGGTTAAGGCTTTCAAATGATGGCGTATTAGTGCCAGGAGAAGTAATTTCACATGAAAAGAGCTGTAGCTAATAGCCCATCTCCAGTCTCTCTGAGTTTGCGGAATAGGCCCTCACTGCAAATTGTTCCTGACTCAGAGCGCCAGGAACAGCTATCTCGCCCAGCCTTGGCGACTGGCGCGGCCAAAGACGTGTCCAGGAGTCCAACGTTCAGACCAAGCCTGCCCTTCGCGAACCTGCCAGTCCCCCACACCTATGGTCTAGAGGCGGGGCCGAGTGTTCCTCGTTGCTTTTGAGGAAGTTCAGGCACTGGCGCAGTCCGCCAAGCTGCGTGGGTGTTTGAGGGGCGGTGGGTGTCAGGCTGGGTGGGGAGCCGGCTCCGTGGTTTCAAGTACACCTCCACTGGAGCATTGTCTCGTCAGTGTGGCAGTTTGGGGCGGGAGGGGCCCTTCATGCCCTTCCCCCGTCTGCCCGTGTCAAGCACTGGGCACCTCCGGTCCACTGACCCTTGTGAGCAGGACCCAGCTCACCCTTGACTGGCCACGTGCGGCCTCCATGCTTACAGATTTAGCTGCTTCCATAACAGGAGTGGAAAACTACCCTTTCTCTGTCCCTGTGGATTCCTCGGTTGCACAAATATTCCGTTTCTATAGCAACCCCGTGGCCACCTTTGGGGGCTCACCTGTCTCAGCATTTGGGGCACTGGTGCGCAGCCCCTCCTTGGGCGGAAGCCAGCCGCTGTGGGCCCGCGTGGTCACGCAGTCATGCAGCCACTCGGGCCGAGCCCTTGACGCTCCCAGAGGAGGCGTAGGGGACGAGTGAGGAGCAAACGGAGCCGTGGAAATTTTAATTTGGCTGTGAGTCCCAAACCAACGCTTTGGCCTTTCTAGAAGCGCTGGTTGCTATGGTGACAGAAGCGGTGCCAGTTGCAAGAGTTGTTGTTTTTGTGGTTAGGGTGCCTGTCTTAGACAAAGAGAGTGAGGCCAAGCCGACAGCCTCCATCCTCCCCAGTTCCAAGGGCTGGATATCGTGGAGCCCTGGCCTTGGGAGGAGCAGGGGTGCCAGCCTCCCACAGGGGCCATTTTGCCCTTAGAATGATTCTGGAGGTCCAATGGCTTCTTCCAGAAAGGAGCGGTTGCCTAGCCCTCCAGGAGAGACCCCCCAGGTGGGCTCGCCAATGGAGAAGAGGCCACTCAGGGCAGGAATCAGATTTTAGCAATTTCTCGGGACAAACTTGCCATAGAGCCCTCTTTATGGAATCTTCTGCCACCCAGAGCCTGGCCACGAGCCTGTGTGTAGGGGTCTGCTTCTTCAGGCCGCATTTTGTCTTGGGCCTCAAATCTTAACTCCCCTGAAAAATTTCCTAAGTGACGGAATGGAGGCCTTTTCTGTAGCCGGGGTGCTTGTATAGCTCGTTAATTCTCCAAGTGTTTTACAAATATTTATCCACCTTAGGTCATTTGCAAACCTAACCCCTGTCATCCCACCTCGAGGTTGTCCCCTCTAGCCTGGTTGCCCAGAATGAAGTCAGAAGCCTTGGACTGGGAATTCCACATTGGTGGATTTTGAAAAGCTGGCCTGAACGGTTTGTTTATTTCTCTAGCCTGCCCTTCTTAGAGTCCCAGAATGTGTCAGGACTTCCCAGGCCAGACACGCAAAGCCCTTTGCCCTCCCTGCCAGAGGTGAGAGGATTTTATTTATGAATTCATTTTAAATCACTTTTTAAAATCACTTTTAATCAAATTAATAGTCTTTCTCTGAGGTTATGTCAAAGCATCAGAAATAAAGAGGGCTTTCGCTGGGAGTGAGGTATGTTAGGACAGGTCACCAATTTCCTCCAACTTGCTTTCCTCACTGCCATGGGCAAGCAGAGAAAGCCTCTTTTGCTTTACTCTTGGAGATCCCTCAAGTCTCTTTCCTTACAGAGAGGAAGGCCCCCGGGATTTGGAGGGCTGGGTCCTCCCCGGGCTCAGTTGCATGCTGAATGGCAGTGCTATTTCCCCAAGATCCACTCAGATGATTCCTGGGTCCCTGCCCCTCCCCGTCTTCCCAGCCACCCACCAGCCCGAATTCCACCAGGGTTGCTGGCCTCAAAGTGACCAAACCTGAATTTGCCTTGGGCCCTGGTCTCAGAAGTTGTGACTAATGAAGGCTGACCCCTGGTGAATTTTCAGAAGCCACGACTTGCCTGCCCCAAGCCTGTTCTGCCGATAAGATAGACTTTTGTGTCAAGTGGGCAGCGGGGGTAGCAGCTTCTATATAGTCCCTATCAAGGTGTTACTAATCCTTGGCTGGCTAATGTTTGCCAAATAAATAGCCTCATTAGGAAGGGCTATAAAAGTCCGATAAGATTCTTCTAATTATCCCCCAAAGCACAAATACTTGGGGTTTCAGTTTAGCAGAAAAGAGATATTGAGCAAAGAAGGGAGAACATGTGAGTGTGACTATTTTCACAGTGACTTTCCTTCCTCCCCAGCCCTAACACGGGTGCATCTAGCATTTCATGGTTTGCTTTTGCAAAAGCAACACATTGCTGAACAGGAGAGAAGAAAAAAAAAAAAAAGACAATGACATATCTTAGGTTACTATTTCACCTTTGCAAATCAATATACAAGCCATTAAAACTACATTTTTCCATGAATGATAAGTGTAATTACCTCTCTCTTGCCGTAAAAACTTGTCCTTATTAAATGTAAATATTTTAAAATGATTGAAATATATTTGAAGGGCACTTTATAGCTTGATTTTATATGCTGACATCTGGGTTGCCTTTCCTAAAACACTCTATTTCTTGGAGAGTTATTAAATTAGTATTTTGAAAGGACTAACAGTAGACTTGTTCCTTGTTTCAATTTTAATTTCGTACATATTTAGATTTACTGGAAACTCAGAGAGGGCTTACGTTTAGCTAGTACATCGTTATGTTTTCGAGGTTTGTACACGTCCAAGTCGTGATGTTATTTGCAGAGGGTATCTTGAAACAGTGGGAAACTCCATCTCTCCTCCTGCAAACTATAAGAGCAGAGGAATCGAGATGCTAAGATTTCTGGCTATAAATGTTTAATTTTCCAGTTCTTCTGAGCAGGAAGATTGTTTTAAATATTTACTTTACTTTTAATTGTGCATCATTTCAGACAGCAAATTACCCGATCAATTTTTTTTTTTTCGTAGATCTGTCAGAGGTGATTTCGTTGAACTCCAAGAAAGCTATGCAGTGTGATTATTTTTTATTTTTCTAAGCTCCCCTCTTAGGAAGAGATTTTCTTTTTTCTTAAAAAAATTCTCATTTTTAGTTGTCTCATTTTTGGAAAGGTGAGATTATTCAGTTCTGTGCTTGAGAGAGTTTCAGGGAACGGTAGAAAATCTAATATTTGAAAATACCAGCTTCACTAAATAAACTTTATTCCAGATGGCAAAAAGACCTTACCCAAAAATGTGAAAGAATTCAACCTTTGGTGGCTCAAATATATTTTTTTATCACGATAAACAAGTATTTCTGGGGTGGATGTATTCCTGAGCTCTGCATAGGAAAGCAGCCATCCATGCAAGCCGCTCTGGGTTGCCCTTCAGGCTCTCTTTGCTCTTTTCCTTTTGCTATGTTAAATCCTCAAGATGTGTAAAGATGTTATGGTAGGCAGTGGGTCAAGTAATCTGCACGTGTAGCTTTTTAGAAATTTTTCTTTGCAAAGGAAGATTTTTCTGCAAATAAATCCCCCCCCGCCCCAAATAAATGGTTTGTAAAAACAAAAGTCTATTTGTTTTGAACTCGCACACAAGAAACTGTATTACAACAATATCTCTTTTCTGAGTTCCGCCTGAGAAAAGAAATTTACTTAGAGTCAGCGATTTCCCTCATGATAAGCCTTTAAAAAATAAAGTTGTCTCTTGGGAGAAAATAAACATTAGCGAAGTGGAGGTATTTGTAACGAGGTGGCCTTTATTCACTTGTCCAATGGAACTGTTGAACCTTTGTTTTTCTATCCACCCCTCTGACGCTGTGTCTTTTTCTTTCTTTATAGTTTTGTTCATGTGGATTCCTGAACCATAAGCATTTGAGAAATTTGTCACTTGTAATTATATAGGTGCTTCCTGAATGAGTAACCCTGCAGTTTTCTCCCCATGCGGAGTAGAAATTTTAGATAAATTTTGAAATTTTCAGTTTTTTTTAACCGACGTGTTGGGCAAACATCTGGGTTTGGGGGTATTTTCACGGTGCCCCTGAAGGTGAGCAGTCGAATGGGGAACATGCAGCATTCACCAGGCAGTGGCTTGGGAAGTTTTCAGGAGGCATTATTTTCTTACGTTAATGCCTTTGTAGATTCCATCGACGTTCAGACATCAAAGAGCGTGCAATTAATAATGGGCATCTGGAGGGCCGATCACATGCTTCCGATGTTAAAGCGGTGAACGACAGGAAAATCAGCCGTGGTCAGGTATTAGCTGTAATCATTTCTCAACAACAGCAACGAAACCTTCTCTTTTGTGCCTCGGCTCTCAGAAACGCAAAAGTTCATGTACAAAAGGTTCCCACAGACGCTTTCCGGCTGGTGGATGAGTGAGTTATACATGATTTGTAGACTTACATGGTCAGTGTTGAGTCAAATCACCTTAATTTTTTCAGTAAATGCAAACCCAATTTGGGGTGAACTTTTCCCCTTGAAGCCCAACATGGACGCAGGGCGACAGACAGCTGGTTGTATTATTTGAGTCTTTAGTTAATCCTCGCTGATTTGTCCCTTTATTTGTCTGCCTTCTCCAAAATAGACGAATATTTCTCTAGCCCTGGGACAACAACCACTGTCCTCCTGCTGCTGCCGAAAGCGTCCTTACTAGTTGTTTCATTTCTTTGATGGGAGCCTCTTTGTCTTTTCCAAAGCGCTCTATGTTACCCAAGCGATGTAAGATAGGCAGGGAAGACTACGTAGGCTCCACAAAAATGTTCCGGAGAAATATGGCGCTTTCGGCTTTAAACGCTCCAGCAGGTACCAAAAAACCTGCAACTCTTTAACAATAATTCTCATTTGAGTAGGTCACAGATAATAAAGGAACGCTTGTTTCTGGGAAATTAAAAAAATGACATGGGGGAAAATATTTATTTGCTCTCTACATTGGTCAAATGACTGGTGGATATTAAAAACCTGTAAACAGACAGATGCAACCAATTCTCTTTCATTAACAAATTGCAATTTCACAATAAAGTGAATGCATTTAAAAAATGTCAACTTCTGAGATGCTAAAATAGAACTGGAGCATGCTTTAATTTTTTTTTTTTTTAAATGATAGTCTAATCAGTTAAGGGACAAATAGTTTTCTGGTAAATCTTTAAAGAACCAACTTAAATGTTAAAGCCTCTTTTGGCCGTTCAGGTAGCCAAGCACCGATCCACTGTGTGTACATTTCTGTACGCTTGCCCTTAGACAACGTCTACCCAGTTGCCAGCTTTGTTTTCCTTCTAAGTACAAGCCATATCAGCAGCACATTTTAAAGTTAATTTGAAGCAGGGTCTCTGCTGCCATCAGCAAATATGTTATAAGCTTATTATTTAATAGTGATTCCTGGGTAAGGCCATCATCCCCTTCCTAAATCCAAATATAAAAGCTGAAATCGTATTTGTTAAAACTGTCATTTTGAATTTGTGGGCCAGATTGTTTTCCTGAGCGTGCTGGGTAAGAGGCTCGAATGCTCCCAGCTGCAGGCGCCCGGAGCCCAGCAAAGCCGCCGAGGCCAGAGGCTGAGCCGCTCCGAGCCTCAAAGCACTTGCCTGCTTCCCCCAAACAGAGCTCCAGCCCAGCGCGCTCACGGCTTTTCCACATTGTAAAATCATTTGATTTATTTGTTTGGTTTGGTTTGGTTTTTAGAAGCACGGCAGAAATGATTTCCTACTGGCAGAGAGGGCACTTTGTGTTACACTACATTAGTTTCACATCATTAGTTTAGGGTCCTCAAAGTTAAAATTGTAAAGTATATGAGAGGCTTCTAGAGACTTCAGTTCTGACCAGAGCAGAACCAATTAAACCTGATGGATTCCTTTCACTGTCTGTAACGTGTGAGGCCATACAGAACAAAGTGCCGTGGCGTTGCGGAAGGGGGGTTCCCTCTGTGAGCTTTGGAATTTGGTGGTAGGAAATGTTGCAGTTATGTATAAAGAGGCAAAATGCCTCTGATACTGTTCCGGTTCTCAAAAAACAACAAAAAAAAGGAATTTTATCGGCACTGCTTGCAACAAGAAGCCAAGAAGGGGTGCCGATGACAGCCAGGACCCCATCTCCCTGGGCTGTCTCTCTCACCTCCGTCAGCCACTTTCCGCTCCACACTCCTGCGCTTTACAAGTAATTCAGAACCCGCTCGCAGATAGAGGACTAGCCTGGATCGGACCAGCGCTGGCCTGTGGTCCGCCCGGCAGGGTTCCTTCCCCGTGGGAAGCTGCACTCTGGGCCCGGTCTCCCCGACAAGCGTCCGCACCCAGCAAGATTCCCCATCCCCTGGCCCCCGGAGGTGAGTTTTGCGGGGAGACGCTTGGCTGGAGCCTGGAGCGCCTTCTCCGCGGCGGGGCGGAAGGAGAGCCCCGGCTGGCGGGCGGGCTGCCACGCGCCCTTTCTGCTCTCTCCTCTCTGACCCTTCCCTCCCCGGGTCTCTTCCTCGCCGGAGTGTTGGAGGGAGACCTCGCCTTGGCCGGCTGCGGTGGCGGAAGCGCCCCGGCCTCAGGTGAGCGCTCCCCGAAGCTCTCCTGCCACCTGTTGGCCGCCCGCGGTGGTGACGCCGGCAGAAGCCGCGCTGGTGGGGACTGGCCAGGCCTGGCTTGCAAGCCCTGGCTGGGACTGCGAGTGACTTCTCTGCGGTTTGCGGCTGTGTTCCGGCCAGGGCCCACAGGCTGGGCTGAGGCCCACACACTGGAAGACCTGCGGGCTCTCCTGAAGCCCCCCTCAGCGGGTCCTCCCACGTTTCCTGGGCCCCCCATCTGTGGCCCCTGAGGGAACCCGCCCAGAAATATGATCCACAGGATACCGGCCTGTCCTGCCCTTTCTCTCTGGCAGCCACGGGGCCAAGGGGACAGTCAGGGTGTCGCCGGGTCCTGGTAAGGCCATGGTGTCTGGGAGAGGCGTGGGGTGTGTCCTGTGAGACCCACAGTGGGAGCTGTGGGCTGACATCCCCCGACAGGGTGCCCCTGCTCTGCCATGAGAGTGGAAGGAAGGGAAGACAAGCCAGCCTGTCCAACCCGGGCAGCCTTATCCTGAGCAGAGGGGTGTGCCCAGGCCCGTCTTGTTCCTTCCTTCCTGGGGCAGTCCCCAGCCTGTGGATGGACAGACAGCGCAGGGAACTTCAGCCAAAGGTCAGAAGGAAAGGTGCAGGAGCCTGTGGTGGGTAAAGATGGCAGGGCTTTCTCGCTGGCAGCCAGGGACCTTTTGCTGCAAGGTAAACCATCCCCAGGTATCACAGATGAGCCGCTCTGGGGAGGTCAGGAGCCCACCGCCGATAGGCTGGGGCGCACGCGTGAGGAACTCTGGAAGGCACGTCTGACAAGGCAGGGCTCACAGGGGGGGTTTTGAGTGGATGACTTTTGGAAGGGCAGTCTGTACAGCGGTCCCCCGGGGATTGCAAGCGTCCGCACCCAGCAAGATTCCCCATCCCTGGCCCCAGGTGAGTTTTGCGGGAGACGCTTGGCTGGAGCCTGAGCGCCTTCTCCGCGGCGGGGCGGAAGGAGAGCCCCGGCTGGCGGGCGGGCTGCCACGCGCCCTTTCTGCTCTCTCCTCTCTGACCCTTCCCTCCCCGGGTCTCTTCCTCGCCGGAGTGTTGGAGGGAGACCTCGCCTTGGCCGGCTGCGGTGGCGGAAGCGCCCCGGCCTCAGGTGAGCGCTCCCCGAAGCTCTCCTGCCACCTGTTGGCCGCCCGCGGTGGTGACGCCGGCAGAAGCCGCGCTGGTGGGGACTGGCCAGGCCTGGCTTGCAAGCCCTGGCTGGGACTGCGAGTGACTTCTCTGCGGTTTGCGGCTGTGTTCCGGCCAGGGCCCACAGGCTGGGCTGAGGCCCACACACTGGAAGACCTGCGGGCTCTCCTGAAGCCCCCCTCAGCGGGTCCTCCCACGTTTCCTGGGCCCCCCATCTGTGGCCCCTGAGGGAACCCGCCCAGAAATATGATCCACAGGATACCGGCCTGTCCTGCCCTTTCTCTCTGGCAGCCACGGGGCCAAGGGGACAGTCAGGGTGTCGCCGGGTCCTGGTAAGGCCATGGTGTCTGGGAGAGGCGTGGGGTGTGTCCTGTGAGACCCACAGTGGGAGCTGTGGGCTGACATCCCCCGACAGGGTGCCCCTGCTCTGCCATGAGAGTGGAAGGAAGGGAAGACAAGCCAGCCTGTCCAACCCGGGCAGCCTTATCCTGAGCAGAGGGGTGTGCCCAGGCCCGTCTTGTTCCTTCCTTCCTGGGGCAGTCCCCAGCCTGTGGATGGACAGACAGCGCAGGGAACTTCAGCCAAAGGTCAGAAGGAAAGGTGCAGGAGCCTGTGGTGGGTAAAGATGGCAGGGCTTTCTCGCTGGCAGCCAGGGACCTTTTGCTGCAAGGTAAACCATCCCCAGGTATCACAGATGAGCCGCTCTGGGGAGGTCAGGAGCCCACCGCCGATAGGCTGGGGCGCACGCGTGAGGAACTCTGGAAGGCACGTCTGACAAGGCAGGGCTCACACTTGGTGGATGTTGGGGGCAGTTTGGTACAAAGCAGTGGATCCGTCACATTTCTGGACCATCTCGAGGTAGAACTAAGCCTCTGTCCGGGGCCCGGTGGGCCACGTCTTAGGCATGGTTTGGGCCTGGCCTTGAGACCGCCACGTGCGCTTTAGGAGCTCTGAAGGGCAGAGGACAGGGCGGCGGGGGTGTGCTCGGCCCTGCTCTGGGCAGGGGATCTGGAGCCACGGCTCCCCCAGTCCCCGCTGGAGGGGGCCGAGAGCCCCAGCTGCTGCTGGCTGCCAACCGGCACTCAGCCCAGTTTGAGACGCAATGTTTTTTCATTCCATGGTAGTTTTATACACAAAGACTGTGTCCCTCTCAGCCCCGCCCTCCGGCAGCACGCATGAGCCCTAAACACAGTGTCTGAGGTCCAGCGGGGCATCTGCTGCTCAGCAGCGCGCGTGGATGGCTGACACTCGAATCTTAGCAGTGGAGGTCAAGCTGTTTTCACTAGGGCTGACTGATGTGTAAACCCCTTTGCTCTTGCCTGTCGGAGAGGCGTTGGCCCCCAAAGCCAGGGGTGCCTGTTTTCAGGTGACCGTCTCCTGGCTTATCTAAGGCCAAAGTGTTCTTCCCTCCTGGTGTCTGAATTCATGGGGATGGGACTCTGGTATCTGGCCAAATGGCTGCTGAGAAGCCAGCCCGGAAAAGTTATTTTCTTAGTCCAGGGGCTCGTGTGAGCCCTGGACTAGGGGTGATTTAGTTGTGTTTTTTCAGCTCACCTCATAATTTAATGTAGAAGAAATACTTTGGCATGTTTCCTCCTGGGTGCCGACGGCGTTTGGAGCAGTCGTGGATGGAGCAATGCCCCATGGTCAGGAATCTTCTCATTATGCCACGTCTGGGCTTTGGGGAATCGCCGAGGGGCTCGCTATAAGCTCTCAGGTTCGCCAACAGAGAAGGGAGAGAAATCCTCCTTAGCCAGGACTTGCATTTTTATGGAGCTGGAGGAATGTTAGAGAAGTCAGTAAACGTCCAGTCCTCCTGACCTTGTGCACATGAAGAGGAGAAAACGCCCCAGCCCATGGTTATTTACCCCCAGCACAAAGGCGACCTCCTGCCCACCCCCTCTTTTATGTCCAGCCTCTTTGATGGAAACATATGACCGACTGAATACACCTCCCCACAATACCAGGCCATCACCCCGGGATGAGGGGACCAAAGGTAAGGCGAACTTTAAACACACCTGGCACGGCCAACTCCCGCCTTTGTGCTAAGAATGGCCACCAGCGGGCTAGCCGCCTGCCCGCTTTCACATGCCCTCCAGAGGCATTCTGACAGGGGGCCTTCTTTCTGAGGCCACGCCGTATTCTCCAGGCAGGCCATTCAGAGGCCTTGCGAGAGCTGGGGCCACCTCTCTGGTCAGGCTTCTGAAGCTTGTAACTGCTCCGCCTAGAGCGTTCTTTGGGGGCGGGAAGCCTCCAGGACTCTTGACGCCAGATGGGGCTTCAGCGGCAGGCAGGGCAGGGTTCCCGAGGCCCCCAGCTGAGCCCACCCTGAGGCTGGTAACCCTGCCGATGCTCTTCCTCATGCCCCTCACCGGTGCCTTTGAAGAGGGGGCAGGTGGCTAAGCTGTGGACCGTCTCCCCAGTTTTATGCATCTGGGGCTGTGAGCTGTTTTCCCAGAGCTGTGACAAGTGAAGAGGGAAGGGTGGTTGCCCTTTCTCAGCCCAGGCTGCTCGAAGGTGCACCTCAACTTCTGACCTTTCCCGTAACTGCGTACCAAATGGTCTTTTATGGAACAGGGGTAAAAAAAGACTCCTGAGTCCTTCTCAGTCTTCTCTCCAACTGCTCCAAGTTCACGTACTGTACCTTTCCCTCTCCTGCAATAATGTATTCCAGAGAGAAGAAAGTATGGGGACGCCGTGTAAGGGGGAGCGTTCTTGCCTGGGAGGTGGAGCGGTTCGGGAGGATGGGGATGCGTTCGCGTTCCCCGTCACAAACCTGAGAGGTGAGAAGGCCGTCCTGGCTCTTGATGGGAGTCTGATGAGACTGGTTTTTGCCAAATGCTGGACAATTCTCTGTGGTTGTCAGTTGGGAAGCCCATCAGAGTGTATATCTGTCGAGGAGGGGGAAGGCCAAGTGGACTTGGAGAGCGTCGGTCAGGTTGCTCATTGTCAGCCCGTCACGTGGTGAGCGTGGGCTCTGGCTGCTGAGTGGCCTTGCCCTTAGCCACTTACTCCCCGGGCGAGGCCGGGCTCCACGTCAGCCCGTCTTAGGAGCTCCGGCCCTGCTTTTCTTCTCCTTGGGATCTAGGCTGGGTAGCTGAGTGTTGCTCCGACTCCAAAGAGCAAACCTCAGCCATCAGCCCCCTTACTATTAGCTTGAGTACAAATTGGATCTTGACCTCAAATAAGATTCAAGAGCATAGAAACTGACGCTTAGGGAAGAGCTAAAGGAGGTGACAGTGCTGTGGGCACAGCCGTGGGGCCCTCTCCCTGAGGGTCCGTGCCCCTCCCCTCTGCTTGCCCCCCTCCCCTGGAATCTTTCAGTATTCATCTGGTGGTCAGGGTGACCACTGTGAAATTCCAGAATTGCTGCAGTGACGTGAAGACATGGAGAATGCGGACTCCTTGCTCCTTTCTTCAGCCGGAATAGTCTCATGGAATTGCGGGTTTACTGGTGCCCCATATGATCCAACTAAATACATTTCTGAGAACGGGAAATAAAAGCCCTCTCCCATTTGCCTTTTGTTTTCGGCACAAAAGCCATTCTCCGTATGAGTGGTGTCAGAGGCAATAACCCAGAGTAAATCGCCAGCAAGAAACAGGCATCGACACGTGAGCGGTCACTCACTTCCCACTCCCCACGCTCCCCCATCTTTATATTGGACGTGCCCCTGGGGTGTCTGCTGACAGCTCCTGTTGGCCCTCCAGACTGAGGGGGAATCCCGGGGGCTTCCTGCAAGGTCTGAGGTTGCAGCCAGGGTTGCACAGGTCATTGAATTCCCGCCGGGGAGAGTTCCGGCTTTTGCCCTTTGGGCTGTGTCCATCCTGGCGGAGGGTCAGGAGATGGCCACGCCCTTTGACTCCAGCCCCCACCATGGTCACAGCTTCTTCAGGAGGCCCTCTGGGATTCTGGCCAAGTCCATCTGCTGTGGGAGTCTGGGCTCACTTAAGCCAACCATTCTCTTTGTCAGGAAGTCTGGGTCTGTCCTCTCCAGGCCCCGACTGGCTGCCCTCCTGGAAGCACCTGCTGACGGGTAGTGAAGGTGGGGTGGCCCTGAGGAAGAACATGTGCGGGCATTTGCCAGATCAAGATTTCACACGCACCCTTCAGAACAGAACACTTTTGCCGTTGAAGAGTTAACCCTGTGTCTGTGGTCCCTGACCCAGATTCTTCCTTTCAGCCCAGGATCCAGTCCCTGAGCCCATATTGTATTTGGCTGTCAGGTCTCTCTTAGACGACGTTCTGTCTGCAGCCATCCTTCAGCCTTTGTCGGTAGATCCAGGTTGGGGAGCTCTGGCTGGGCTGCCGCATCCTTTTCATGGGTCCAAACTGGAGGCGCGTGCTGCCTTCCCATTCCATGTTGGTGTCCCACGCTGGCCGCTTGGATTTCCTGGTCGAGGTGTTGTCTGGGTGCTGCACTGGACACAGATGGCCCTTGGACAACGTGGAGGCTGTAATCCTCAGCACAACAGAAATCTGCATATAAGTGACAGGCAGCCCCTCTGTATCTGCGGAGGGACCCTACCGTGGGTCGTGGCGTACTGTCGTGTTTATCACTGAAGAAAATCTGCACATCAGTAGGCCTGCCGTTCAGACTCAAGACTCAGCTGAGATGACTCTTCACCCTTGTAACTGATAGGTAGTCTGTGAGGAGCCACTCCAACCTGCAAATATCCTTCTCCTCGTCACATCCCCTCCACTCTGAATTTAGCATGCTTGGGTGATTCTTTTCTCAACCAGTCTTTACAACGTCGGTCATAACATGGTGAGTTTCCAGCTCCCATACTTTCTCCACGTGGATCAGTTGGCATTCTCTTTTGATAAAGAGCCTGCTGTCCCTGCCTCCCACCCTCTCTCCCTTCTTCCTTCTTTCCTTCCCCCCCTTCTCCCCTCCTTTCTGCTTCTGCTTCTCCTGTTGCTTCCTCAGTAGAGTCTCATAGATGCCTGTTTTTATGTGATAGGTTATAAGCTCTACTGTTGGTATTTACTTGGATCCAGAGTTGTCCCGGATGTAGACAGTGAGTCACCTTTGCCTCCCACCTTCTCTGCCCATTTTGGTTGCAAGTCCATCTGCTGTGGGAGTCTGGGCTCACTTAAGCCAACCATTCTCTTTGTCAGGAAGTCTGGGTCTGTCCTCTCCAGGCCCCGACTGGCTGCCCTCCTGGAAGCACCTGCTGACGGGTAGTGAAGGTGGGGTGGCCCTGAGGAAGAACATGTGCGGGCATTTGCCAGATCAAGATTTCACACGCACCCTTCAGAACAGAACACTTTTGCCGTTCAAGAGTTAACCCTGTGTCTGTGGTCCCTGACCCAGATTCTTCCTTTCAGCCCAGGATCCAGTCCCTGAGCCCATATTGTATTTGGCTGTCAGGTCTCTCTTAGACGACGTTCTGTCTGCAGCCATCCTTCAGCCTTTGTCGGTAGATCCAGGTTGGGGAGCTCTGGCTGGGCTGCCGCATCCTTTTCATGGGTCCAAACTGGAGGCGCGTGCTGCCTTCCCATTCCATGTTGGTGTCCCACGCTGGCCGCTTGGATTTCCTGGTCGAGGTGTTGTCTGGGTGCTGCACTGGACACAGATGGCCCTTGGACAACGTGGAGGCTGTAATCCTCAGCACAACAGAAATCTGCATATAAGTGACAGGCAGCCCCTCTGTATCTGCGGAGGGACCCTACCGTGGGTCGTGGCGTACTGTCGTGTTTATCACTGAAGAAAATCTGCACATCAGTAGGCCTGCCGTTCAGACTCAAGACTCAGCTGAGATGACTCTTCACCCTTGTAACTGATAGGTAGTCTGTGAGGAGCCACTCCAACCTGCAAATATCCTTCTCCTCGTCACATCCCCTCCACTCTGAATTTAGCATGCTTGGGTGATTCTTTTCTCAACCAGTCTTTACAACGTCGGTCATAACATGGTGAGTTTCCAGCTCCCATACTTTCTCCACGTGGATCAGTTGGCATTCTCTTTTGATAAAGAGCCTGCTGTCCCTGCCTCCCACCCTCTCTCCCTTCTTCCTTCTTTCCTTCCCCCCCTTCTCCCCTCCTTTCTGCTTCTGCTTCTCCTGTTGCTTCCTCAGTAGAGTCTCATAGATGCCTGTTTTTATGTGATAGGTTATAAGCTCTACTGTTGGTATTTACTTGGATCCAGAGTTGTCCCGGATGTAGACAGTGAGATCACCTTTCAGCCTGGCTCCCATTCCCTTTTGACATGCTGCCAGCAAGCAACATTTTGAGTTTGCTTTTGGGCACTAACAAAAGATTGGAGGCTTGCCTTGTACCTTCCTTGCCCTTGCCCTTGTCTTGGAATCAGACATTTCACTAAGGAACCCTGTTTCCTTTTAATAGGGAATGGTATTTAAATATAATACCAAGATGCAGGCAGTAGGTGTGCCTGGTGCTACTAAGAGTGTCTTTGCTTCTATACCCTATAGGAGATACATAGTGTATGTGTGTGTGTGTGCACGCACACACATGCACACATATGCTTATACATCCTAGCTTTGAAATACATAAATATATACATTTGAAATTATATATACATATGTTTGGGCTTGCCTGGTAGCTCAGTGATAAAGAATCTGCCTGCAATGCAGGAGACCCGGGTTTGATCCCTAGGTTGGGAAGATCCTCTGGAGAAGGGAGTAGCAGCCCACTCCAGTGTTTTTGCCTGGAGAATCCCATGGACAGAGGAGCCTGGTGGGCTACAGTCCATGGGATTGCAGAGTTGGACACGATGGAAGCAACTAAGCAGCAGGTAGCAGTATACACACACATACATATATGTGCATATTTGAAATTTTATATACATATATATGTGTGTATGCCTACTTCCCCATGATTCCATGGTGCTGTGCTCACACTCTCCCACCCTGCATGCCCTTCTCTACCTCCCCTCCCCTGTGTTTGAGTGTCCCCTCTTCCACAGTGAGAGCCCTGGCTCCCACCACCACACATTTACTCATATCCTCTGTCCTACAACATACATTATAGTTTCCGAGTTTCTACACCCATATTGCTATTAAAGACATGCTGAATGAAAAGAGTTCACATGCCTAGGGGTTAGGATTTGGTGTTTTTCACAGAGAAGTCCCAGTTTTCATCCCTGGTAGGAGAACCATTCTTCATGTCATGTAAAACATGGCCAAAATACAAAAAAGAAAAAGAAAAAGAGTTCATGATTGGTTTGCAGTTCTTTTCCCCCTTTAGACTGAG
This sequence comes from Tragulus kanchil, assembly GCA_022376925.1. Classification (NCBI taxonomy): domain Eukaryota; kingdom Metazoa; phylum Chordata; class Mammalia; order Artiodactyla; family Tragulidae; genus Tragulus; species Tragulus kanchil. The sequence continues at coordinate 43,811,778 of JAIOJX010000029.1, read as the reverse complement.
GGTATATAGTCAACATTTATTGTTATTATTGGTTAGTCGCTAAGTCATATCGGACTTTTTGCAGCCCCCTAGACTACCCTGCCAGGCTCCTCCGGCCATGGGATTCTCCAGACAAGAATACTGGAGTGGGTTGCCATTCTCTTCTCCAGGGAATCTTCCATACTTTGTTTAAAAGAAAAATTACTTGGATTACCTCTTATTTCCTTTCTTCCTCAGTGTGGTTCTCAATTTGGGTTTATCAGATGATATCTCATGACTAGATTTGTCAGGAATACTGTTTGGTTCATGTGCTTTCAATTTTAGTTTTTTGTTCTCCTCATCCTTGTTGATACAATTTTAGTTTTGATTATGGTTCCAGAAGTCCAAGCTGTAAGAAAATATGCTCAGAGAAGTGTTACACCTGTCCATAGCCTTTTCATTCCAGTCTTCTCAGTCGCGTCCGACTGTGCGACCGCATGGACTGTAGCCCACCAGGCTCCTCGGTCCATGGGATTTTTCCAGACAAGAATACTAGAGTGGGTTGCCATTTCCTACTCCAGGGTATCTTTCTGACCCGATTGAACTCAGGTTTCCTGCATTGCAGGCAGATTCTTTACCAATTTTATTTTTTTTTCTGATTTTTTTTTCCCCTACCTGTGCATCTATATTTATTTATTTTTTGCAAAACTCAGAAAACATGTATGTTTTCCTATTTCCCCTTTTTTCTTACATGAAAGGCAGTGTACTGTAAGTATTTTTCTCCATTTTGCTTTTTTTCACTTAGCAATATATTCTAGAAACCACTCAAAATCAATTGATAAAGGTCTTTCCCATTCTTTTTTTCAGAAACATATTTTTACCCCATTGTGTGCATAAAAGTTTATTTTTAACGTGTTTCCTATGTTTGAGAATTTAGGTAGTTTCCAGTATGCTGCAGTGAATAAACTTTATGTGTGTATATGATCATTGTGGGAGCTGGATCTTTAGTGTAATTTCTTAGAAGTAGGACTGCTGAATAAAGGCAGATAGAGACATAGTTTTGGTCCAGATTGCTCCTCTTAAGAGTTGTGCAAAAGGCATTCCGACCAGCAGTGTGTGAGAGTACCTGTTTCCTTACAGCTTTGCCAACAGAATGTGCGTCAAAATTTTGAATTTTTGTCAATCTGTTGGTGAAAAATAGTATCTCAGTGAAGTCCTGATTTACATTTCTCTGATTATGCATGCATTTGAACATTCTCAAAGGTTTTAGAAGCATTCTTAAGTCGTTTTGGTGAATTATCTGTTTATGTCTTTGCTTATTTTCCTATATGATTAGAATCTTTTTTTTTTGTCCACTTCTATTGATCTTTCATTTATTTCCATCGTCGTTCTTTGACTTGTGTGGGCCTCCCATCACAGTTGCCTCTGTCACTGCAGACCACCAGCTGGACGCATGCGCTCCAGAGCTCTGGCTCGGTAGTTGGACACATCGGTGCAGCCGCTTGGCAGCACGTGGGATCTTCCCAGGCCAGGGATCGAACTGGGGCCCCTTACACTGCAAGGCGATTTTCTTACCCACTGAACCACCAGGGAAGCCCTTAAGAGTGTTTTTAAGGTATCTGTATATCAGCCCTTTGTCTGTGATGTACATTGCAAGTGTTTTTTCCCAGTTTGATGTTCCTCTTGATTTCGCTTCTGGTGTTTTATTGTCATGGGAAACTGAAGTGCTTTGTGGTCAAAATTACCAATTTTTAAATTAGATTTCATCTGGATTTTGACTCATAATTCTTATAGAAGAAGTCACTCATGTTTTCTTTTAGTTGTAGTGTAATTCACTTTTTCACACTTAGATCTCTAGTCAGTTTGGAATTTATTTTTGTGTGTTAGGTAAGGAATGGATCTCATTTAGTCTTTTTCCAAATGTCTATCCAGCATAGCAATGTACTTTATTACAAACTCGATCTCTGCCTGAGTAATTTGACATGTCACCTCTATCATTGACTAGATTTCCACTGGTAGTTTGGTTTATTTCTGGACTTCGTAGTTTGTACCGTTCATCTGTCTTTTTACATGCCAGTACCACACTATTTTAATTCTGTATATGCATACATGCTCAGTCATGTCCAAAGCACAAAAGTAATCATGTCTACTTTGTGTTCTGTAGGAGTGTGCTATGGTTTTCTTCATCGGGGTTTTGAATATTTCTTGTTCAGTTTATTAAATACTTCATCTACTGCTGTAAAGGGAGGTTTCTCTTTTGTTACATCTTATGATTGGTTGTCATTTGTGCTTACGAAGGCTATTGACTCTTGCTGTTTATTTTATATCCTGCTGCCTTGATGAAGTATTTTATTGTTTGAATCAGTTCAGTGGCTCACACTACATGTTCTCAGTACATGTGAGGTTCCTGAGACACATTTAGTGGCTTAACAAGACCCAAATAATCTTTGTAATAATAAGACATACTTTCCCTTTCATTAAGAGCTTCATTCTCTCTTGAGTGTGCAGTGGAGTTTTTCAGAGGCTACATAATGTCTGACATAATAACAGACCAAATGCAGAAGCAGATAGGAAAATTCAGCTGTTATCTGTTAAACTCAACAGCAAAGAGATGTGCAAAAATGTCCGACAATACCATTCTCACTGGAAGTTCTTGTACTTTGAAAAAATGCTATTTATGTTAACGTGTAGTAGCATTGCTTTTAAATCAGTATTTAGAATTTTTTCAGCTTTAATGTCTAATTCAGTAAATATCAATAGACGTAATCCATGCAAATAAAAACTCTTTGAGTTTTTTTTTTAATATTTTTTAAGGATATTAAGGGGTTCTGATATCAAAACTTTTGGAAATTCTGAGTTTTCTCATTTATTCCCTAGGTTTTTTGGCTATACTACCATGTTCTCTGCAGTACAATTCACTTTCTTTATCCTTTACAATTCTCAAGACTCACTATTTTCTCTTGCCTAATTGTACTAGCTAATACTTCCAGTACAGTGTTAGTACTGGAAAAGTGGGCATCTATGTCTTGTTCTCTCTTCAGCTGGAATGCTTCTGGTCTTTCCCTATTAAGTAATAGACTGAGGTGCTGCCTTAGGACTATGAGTATTAAGTTTCTTTCTCTATGTTTGAAGTTTTTCCATTATTGTCTAAACATTGCTTTGGTATTTAGAAGGGCTTGTAGTTTGGATCTAGTGATTGCTTTTGCATTTGTGCCTTCTACACTGCCCTTAATCTATCTAATGTTTAAACTTTTGCTATGTGGTCTGTCAGTTTTAAATGATATACTTTGACCTCCACCTTTTTTTTTTTTTTTTTAAACATTTATTTTTTATTTATTTATCTTTTGGGGGGGGGGGGGGGTGGGGGAGGGGGGGGGGCGGGCGGGCCACTTCTATTGGTCTTTCATTTATCTGTTTTCATCTGTCTTTGTTCTTTGGCTCCTGTGGGCCTCCCATCGCGGTGGCCTCTGTCGTTGCAGAGTGCTGGCTCTGGGCGCATGCGCCCCAGAGCTCCAGCTCGGTAATTACACACATCAGTCCAGCCGCTCCGCGGCACATGGGATCTTCCCAGGCCAGGGATCGAACCGGCGCCCCTTGCACTGCAAGGCGGTGTCCTTACCCACTGGAGCACCAGGGGAAGCCCTCCCACCTGTTATTAAATAACAGTCAGCGATCATAGTTGACTTTCGCTTTTGTTCCCACTTTTAAGGGGACATTTTTTTCTGCTTGGTCAGAACACGTAACATTTATCTATTCTTCTGTTACCATGACCCCACCTTCTTTTCTTCTTAGCTCTATAATTAAATGTATCTAGTGATCATGATCAATCCCATTGCTGGAGCCCCCTCCTACCATTATCATTTGGTTGGGTAAATCTTGGTTGGATGAGGCTAAATAGAAAATCCTTGGTTTTTACTCTCTTTCCTGGTGTGTTGAAAATGCTGCTCCACTCTGGCCCCGTTGTTTATGTTGCTTGAAGGAAGTTTTATGCCAGCCTGAATTTCTCGTCTACATAAGAATTTGATACTTTTGCATAGAAGTTGAGGATTTTTTTCTCTGTCATTAAAATAAAGTCATTTTACTAGGAAGCATCTCACAGTTGATCTTTTTTTTTTTTTTTTAAAGAATATATGTGCTCTTTATTAGGATGCCTACAGGAATGACACAGTAGCACTGTCCTTCTGATGGGACAGAGAATACACACGTTTGACCCTCATCACGGCAGGAGACAGGCCAGGGTAGGGCTCTCAGGGCTGGTACCAAGGGTCCACTGAAGAAACCCCCATTCACCAAAGTGAGGATGCTTCCTTGGATTTCATCCTCTCTGCTGCAGCTTCCAGTTAGTCCTCCGTGACAGGCCAGAATCCTCCAGAACTCTCGCCATGCTTTCAGGACCTTGGTCAACTCAACCCGGGCGCCCCTGGCATTCTGCAGCACGTCTCTTTGGTATGCTGCTGCCCGCCACCCTCAGGGCAGAGGTGGGAGCTGGGGGGAAAATACAACATTGCCAAAAACAAACAGCAGGGGTACATCAGCAACTGACACTTGGGACATACATCCAACAACCTCACAGAATACACGCTTCCTCCCAAATGACACATAATGCCCTGCAGAGCAAAGGAAATGCGATGGTGATTCAGACGTGTGCAGCATTCTGTGTGTCAGGCCTGAGGGTGCACGGCGGACAGGGTCACGTGTGCAGCATCAGTCCAGCGCTCGCAAGGGATCTTCCCAGGCCAGGATCGAACCGCGCCTTGCACTGCAAGGCGGTGTCCTTACCCACTGGAGCACCAGGGGAAGCCCTCCCACCTGTTATTAAATAACAGTCAGCGATCATAGTTGACTTTCGCTTTTGTTCCCACTTTTAAGGGGACATTTTTTTCTGCTTGGTCAGAACACGTAACATTTATCTATTCTTCTGTTACCATGACCCCACCTTCTTTTCTTCTTAGCTCTATAATTAAATGTATCTAGTGATCATGATCAATCCCATTGCTGGAGCCCCCTCCTACCATTATCATTTGGTTGGGTAAATCTTGGTTGGATGAGGCTAAATAGAAAATCCTTGGTTTTTACTCTCTTTCCTGGTGTGTTGAAAATGCTGCTCCACTCTGGCCCCGTTGTTTATGTTGCTTGAAGGAAGTTTTATGCCAGCCTGAATTTCTCGTCTACATAAGAATTTGATACTTTTGCATAGAAGTTGAGGATTTTTTTCTCTGTCATTAAAATAAAGTCATTTTACTAGGAAGCATCTCACAGTTGATCTTTTTTTTTTTTTTTTAAAGAATATATGTGCTCTTTATTAGGATGCCTACAGGAATGACACAGTAGCACTGTCCTTCTGATGGGACAGAGAATACACACGTTTGACCCTCATCACGGCAGGAGACAGGCCAGGGTAGGGCTCTCAGGGCTGGTACCAAGGGTCCACTGAAGAAACCCCCATTCACCAAAGTGAGGATGCTTCCTTGGATTTCATCCTCTCTGCTGCAGCTTCCAGTTAGTCCTCCGTGACAGGCCAGAATCCTCCAGAACTCTCGCCATGCTTTCAGGACCTTGGTCAACTCAACCCGGGCGCCCCTGGCATTCTGCAGCACGTCTCTTTGGTATGCTGCTGCCCGCCACCCTCAGGGCAGAGGTGGGAGCTGGGGGGAAAATACAACATTGCCAAAAACAAACAGCAGGGGTACATCAGCAACTGACACTTGGGACATACATCCAACAACCTCACAGAATACACGCTTCCTCCCCAAATGACACATAATGCCCTGCAGAGCAAAGGAAATGCCTTGGTGATTCAGACGTGTGCAGCATTCTGTGTGTCAGGCCTGAGGGGTGCACGGCGGACAGGGTCACTGCCATCGTGCCCCACACAGCAGGAAACTGGCACCTGAAGGCTGGAACCAAATCCCCACCTTGGCTCTTCCCTACCTTTGAATGTTGTCATCCACCGTGTTTCCACCTGTTCTGGGCATTAGTCCGTTTTCCGAAAGGGAGGGTAAGATGGCAGAGACAGGAAGGGGAGATTAGGATAGGGGCTCACAGCCTATAAAATAAGACAAAAACAATACAACAAATGCAAAACCCAGACTGAGCACTACAATATTTTATAACAATAGAAGGTAGCTGGAAATACTACATGTTAACACACAATATGATACATGACCCTGGGCAGGGAGGGTGAGGTGTCATCAGGGAGCGTGGCTGAGGCCAGCGGCTTAGACTAAGAGCCTTTCGATGGACTGCTCGATGGACTAGATCTGCTGCTTCAGCTGTGAGCCTTCTTTGCTGGTGACGGAGCAGGCGATGACAGGCCTGGAGACCCCGCAGGCTCGTCCCAGGGCCTGCTTGGAGCGCACAGACACGTAGGGCACGTTCTTGTCTTCACACCGCAGCGGGAGGTGCAGGATGATCTCCACGGGCTCCTCCGCGTCTGCGACCATCACAATGAACTCAGAGATGCCTCTGTTGAGGGTTTTGGTGGCCTCATTGGCTCCTTTTCAAGCTGCTTGTAGTTACGTGACTGCTGACGAGGTTCAGTAGTTTCTTGGTGAGGCGGGCATCTGCAAGAGGGTAGGCCTGTGGGTTTGCGTCAGCCTCAGTCACAGCTGCAGTTCCCTGGTATCGTCCCTCCTCAGGAAGCACACACGACGTCAGAGTTGGAGAACTTTGTGCTCACAGCTGATCTTTCTAAATCAGTTTTCCAAGCACAGGAGGCCTCTTCATCGAGCAGGGACGGGCCCACCCTCAGGGCAGAGGTGGGAGCTGGGGGGAAAATACAACATTGCCAAAAACAAACAGCAGGGGTACATCAGCAACTGACACTTGGGACATACATCCAACAACCTCACAGAATACACGCTTCCTCCCCAAATGACACATAATGCCCTGCAGAGCAAAGGAAATGCCTTGGTGATTCAGACGTGTGCAGCATTCTGTGTGTCAGGCCTGAGGGGTGCACGGCGGACAGGGTCACTGCCATCGTGCCCCACACAGCAGGAAACTGGCACCTGAAGGCTGGAACCAAATCCCCACCTTGGCTCTTCCCTACCTTTGAATGTTGTCATCCACCGTGTTTCCACCTGTTCTGGGCATTAGTCCGTTTTCCGAAAGGGAGGGTAAGATGGCAGAGACAGGAAGGGGAGATTAGGATAGGGGCTCACAGCCTATAAAATAAGACAAAAACAATACAACAAATGCAAAACCCAGACTGAGCACTACAATATTTTATAACAATAGAAGGTAGCTGGAAATACTACATGTTAACACACAATATGATACATGACCCTGGGCAGGGAGGGTGAGGTGTCATCAGGGAGCGTGGCTGAGGCCAGCGGCTTAGACTAAGAGCCTTTCGATGGACTGCTCGATGGACTAGATCTGCTGCTTCAGCTGTGAGCCTTCTTTGCTGGTGACGGAGCAGGCGATGACAGGCCTGGAGACCCCGCAGGCTCGTCCCAGGGCCTGCTTGGAGCGCACAGACACGTAGGGCACGTTCTTGTCTTCACACCGCAGCGGGAGGTGCAGGATGATCTCCACGGGCTCCTCCGCGTCTGCGACCATCACAATGAACTCAGAGATGCCTCTGTTGAGGGTTTTGGTGGCCTCATTGGCTCCTTTTCGAAGCTGCTTGTAGTTACGTGACTGCTGAACGAGGTTCAGTAGTTTCTTGGTGAGGCGGGCATCTGCAAGAGGGTAGGCCTGTGGGTTTGCGTCAGCCTCAGTCACAGCTGCAGTTCCCTGGTATCGTCCCTCCTCAGGAAGCACACACGACGTCAGAGTTGGAGAACTTTGTGCTCACAGCTGATCTTTCTAAATCAGTTTTCCAAGCACAGGAGGCCTCTTCACTACGTTGATTTAAGAGTCTGTTTCTGGAAACCTTTCTTAGGTTATATTTCTAAATCCTATTTCTGTTGCATTATTTTGTATCTTCTTCATGAGCTCCAGTCACACACATGTTGTGCCTTCTTTGGCCACCTTCCGTTTTAACGACTTTCTCTCTTATGTTTTTTGTTTCTTTTGAAACTAGTTTCCATTCTTTTTTTTTTTTTCTTATTACTATCTTTTTTCATTTCCCCTTATAAATTTTTTATTTGGACCTATTCTTTCTTGGGTACCTTGTAATTTATTCTTTTTTTTTTTAATTCTTTATTTTAAAGATTTTACAGAGTTTTGTTGTTGTAATTTATTCTTTATTTCTGAGATAGTTTTGAATTTTTCTTCAGTTTTTTTCCCCTGAGTTTTATGAACTTTCACTGCATTTCTTCCTGATTTGGGGGGTCCTCTTCTATTCTTAGCTTTTATTATGTGAATCTAGTTTTTTTTTAATTTTCAAATTAAAAATAGTATTTAAATTCAGCTTGAAATGTTACTTCATAGTTTTCTACCTCTGCTTCATAGTTTTTTTTTTTTTTTTGGTGCAGGATGGAAAAACTTTTTAGCTAAGTGCTTGATTTATATTTTATCTTTTCTTCTTATAGTAGCTAACTAAGACCTTAGTCTGATATTTTTCCCCTCCCATTCCTAGGCTTTTTTTTTTTTTTTTTTGCTTTTTTGGGGGGCCACTTCTATCGGTCTTTCATTTATCTGTTTTTCATTCATCTTTGTTCTTTGGCCCGTGTGGGCCTCCCATCGCGGTAGCCTCTGTTGTCACAGAGCACCAGCTCTGGGCACATGCACTCCAGAGCTCCGGCTCAGTAGTTGGACACATGGGTCCAGCTGCTCCGCAGCACGTGGAATCTTCCCAGGCCAGGGATCAAACCAGCGCCCCTTGAACTGCAAGGTGGTATCCTTAACCACTGGACCACCAGGGGAAGCCCTAGGCATTTTTAAAAATTTTGTATTTATTTTACAATTTTATGTATTTATTTTGGCTATTCTGGGTTTTCACTGCTGCTGCAGGCTCTTATCTAGTTACAGGGAGTCAGGACTCCTCTAGTTGAGGTGAGCAGGCTTCTTTGTTGCAGTGATATTTTTTGTAGAACTCAGGCTCCAGGGTACACGGGCTTCAGTAGTTGCGGCACATGGGCTCAGCAGTTGTGACTCCGAGGCTGTGGAATACAGGCTCAGTTGTTGTGTTTCATGGGCTCAGTTGCTCCACAGCATGTGGGATCTTCCTGGATCAAGGATAGAACCCATTTCTCTTGCATTGACAGGCAGATTCTTTACCACTGAGCTACCAGGGAAGCCCTCAGGCATTTTTTTTTTAATTATTTTATTTTATTTTTTTTGCCACTTCTATTGATCTTTCATCCATTTATCCTCATTCCTTGGCCCTCCCATCATAGTGGCCTCCCTCGCCGCAGAGCACCAGCTCCGGGCGCATGCGCTCCAGAGCGGTAATTGGACACATCGGTCCAGCCGCTCCGCGGCACGTGGGATCTTCCCAGGCAAGGGATCAAACCTGCACCCCTTGCACTGCAAGGCGGTGTCCCCACCCACTGGACCACCAGGGAAGCCCAACCCCTCAGGCATTTTTGAGGCGAGAGTTCCTGTTTCAAGCGCGCCCTCTGATGTCAGTATAGTGAAGTGCGATTTATGGAATGGATAGGGCTGGGAGTGGAGAAGAGGAAGGGTTGGTATATTTTGTTTCCTACTGTCTTTTTTTCTGGCAAGAGTCTTAGTTTTCCCTTCTTTCTTTAAAAATTCCTGTCACACCTCTAAGGGGAAGCACCTTTTCTTTATTTCTTCCTCCTTCTAGAAGTCATAATTCTCTATCATGGCCACCTCTAGCCCTACTCACTTTCAAGTACCTTCCCTGTAGCCAGTATTGTGACGTTTAGTGGGATTTTTCCCCAGTTTTGTTGAGGGATCATAGCCTTTAGCATTGGACTTTTCCTTCCTGGAACAGTTCTTTCTGTAGGTCTTCCTCTCCTTTCCTTTTCCTCATGGATTTTCCAAGACTCCTCTTGTTATCTGTACTCACAAACTTGTAGCAAGAGTAGGGTCTGTGGAGATTAGGTGCCTTTTCCCTGCTGCTGCAGGCTCTTATCTAGTTACAGGAGTCAGGACTCCTCTAGTTGAGGTGAGCAGGCTTCTTTGTTGCAGTGATATTTTTTGTAGAACTCAGGCTCCAGGGTACACGGGCTTCAGTAGTTGCGGCACATGGGCTCAGCAGTTGTGACTCCGAGGCTGTGGAATACAGGCTCAGTTGTTGTGTTTCATGGGCTCAGTTGCTCCACAGCATGTGGGATCTTCCTGGATCAAGGATAGAACCCATTTCTCTTGCATTGACAGGCAGATTCTTTACCACTGAGCTACCAGGGAAGCCCTCAGGCATTTTTTTTTTAATTATTTTATTTTATTTTTTTTGCCACTTCTATTGATCTTTCATCCATTTATCCTCATTCCTTGGCCCTCCCATCATAGTGGCCTCCCTCGCCGCAGAGCACCAGCTCCGGGCGCATGCGCTCCAGAGCGGTAATTGGACACATCGGTCCAGCCGCTCCGCGGCACGTGGGATCTTCCCAGGCAAGGGATCAAACCTGCACCCCTTGCACTGCAAGGCGGTGTCCCCACCCACTGGACCACCAGGGAAGCCCAACCCCTCAGGCATTTTTGAGGCGAGAGTTCCTGTTTCAAGCGCGCCCTCTGATGTCAGTATAGTGAAGTGCGATTTATGGAATGGATAGGGCTGGGAGTGGAGAAGAGGAAGGGTTGGTATATTTTGTTTCCTACTGTCTTTTTTTCTGGCAAGAGTCTTAGTTTTCCCTTCTTTCTTTAAAAATTCCTGTCACACCTCTAAGGGGAAGCACCTTTTCTTTATTTCTTCCTCCTTCTAGAAGTCATAATTCTCTATCATGGCCACCTCTAGCCCTACTCACTTTCAAGTACCTTCCCTGTAGCCAGTATTGTGACGTTTAGTGGGATTTTTCCCCAGTTTTGTTGAGGGATCATAGCCTTTAGCATTGGACTTTTCCTTCCTGGAACAGTTCTTTCTGTAGGTCTTCCTCTCTCCTTTCCTTTTTCCTCATGGATTTTCCAAGACTCCTCTTGTTATCTGTACTCACAAACTTGTAGCAAGAGTAGGTGCTCTGTGGAGATTAGGTGCCTATTTCCCCACTTAAGTGTAACTGAAGTTCATAGTCTTATCCTAGTGCCTTGTAACACTGAAGACATGGGTCATGTGTAGATTTTTTTTCTTCTTTTTCTTTTTTCTCCTTGCCCGTCTTAGCTTCTTGTTTGTGTGTTTCTTGTTTTTGGTTTTAGATGTGAGGAAAGGTTTGGATTTAGGAGGCCACTGTCACCTTCCATACTTAGTACTGAAAAAAAAAAAAAAGTGAAAATGTTGGTTTTTAAAGGAACTTCTGCCATTTCAATAAATGCTTCGAAATTACTTGGATTAACATATTTGGTGACAGTAAGACCACTACCTGTGTTAATCATGTTTTCATTTATTATTTTCAGTGGGAGAAATGTTCCATGGTGGAAGTTTGAGAAATCTTTCTAGACAGCATAGAACTTGACGCTCTTGTGAGAGAGGGTGACCTCTGTAGAAACATAATTGCTCTTAAAACGCTTATCCTCTGATAGACATTTTCCATTTGAAGGCTGGCATTTTCCTACTGTTCCTTATGGTTCAAGGACCCCTAATCTCATCTTTGTTGTTGGTCATTGGCATATTGCTACATATCCAGCAATTTTTTTAAGCATCAGAAGAAATACTGTAAGCTCTGCATTTTTCTCTTGAAGAAGATGAGTTCAGTCTAAACTAAGTCTTTACATGTAGGAAGAGCTTTCATTCTGACAAGTGGCTGCCAGCAAGGGAACTGCAAAAGCCAGGAGGTGATCTTTGTAATGAGGCAGCTGCATGTCCTTTGCTTCTTGGAGCTGCTGTTCTGCTGTCTCCCCCACTGGTCTCTTAGTGCTTTTCTTACTGAGGTTCCAGCAGGTGGTTTTTTCCTTTTCTCTCCTAAAAGAATCTTTGTAACAACTGAGGTCAGTACAAGACAAGTATTTCTTGAACAAGACATAAAACGGCTAGCCATACAAGAAAATAAATTGGTAAATTAGACCACATGAAACGTACAAACTTCTCTTCATCAGAATACAGCATTAGGAAAGTAAAAAGTCAGTCTCTAGAAAGGAAGAATTCATGCATCCAGAACGCATGAATAATTTCTGCAAATTGATAAGCAAAAGAAGACAGCCCACTAGGAAAATGTGCAAAGAAGACCTGAAAAGATATTTCATGAAACAGGATATCCAAAGGGCCAAAAACAGTACGGGTGATCCAGTATCTTGGATGTGCTTTAAAACAATGCTGAAGGAGGAGTGGCTGAGGGGCTGTGGTTGAAACATTAGCTGATGGTTGTTGAGCCTGAGCAGCGGATACCTGGGACCTGTGATGTTCTCCCCATGTTTATTTCTGCTTAAAATTGCTACTATTAGGGGCTTCCCCTGGTGGTCCAGTGGGTAAGGACACCGCCTTGCAGTGCAAGGGGCGCCGGTTCGATCCCTGGCCTGGGAAGATCCCACGTGCCGTGGAGCGGCTGGACCGATGTGTCCAATTACCGAGCCGGAGCTCTGGAGCGCATGCGCCCAGAGCCGGCGCTCTGCGACGACAGAGGCCACCGCGATGGGAGGCCCGCAGGAGCCAAAGAACAAAGACGGATGAAAACAGAGAAATGAAAGACCAACAGAAGTGGCCTGCCCGCTCCCCTCCCTCCCCAACCCGATCCCCGCCCAAAATAAAAAAAAAAAAAAATTGCTACTATTAAATGCGAACCCATTATCACACCATCATTACTGAAAAGGCTGAAGCCACTAGAGATCTCTAAGCTTCTGGTGTTCTGGAGCTGGGTGGACAGCGGATCCTGGGGCACTTGGAAGATACGGAGGGTAGATCTTGCCAGATGTTTTCCTGTACATTTGCATATATACACCTACTTATGAATCCAGTGGTCTTCTTTTCATGGTTTTTTTGTTTTAATTTCCTTGGGATCATGTCACATGCCTCATTCAGTAATTCGTGGTTTTCACTCACCAGGGTCCTGGTGTTCCTTCCATGCCAGCACTTCAAGGTCAACCTCATTCTTCTTTGTGGCTGATAGTATTCCACAATGTGGACATAGTATAGTTTATGTTGCCTTTACCCCTTGATGGAAACTCAAGTTGCTTCCTTCTTGAGAATTTGTTGTCTTAACCCCAGAGACTCTCTGGCCATCTTGGGAACATCTGGGTAGTGTGGCCCATGTGTAAAATGTGGTTTGTTCCCATGGAGTCTCATGATTTTTTTTGTAATGTATACTTGAACTGTGCAAGGAGTTCTTATGTTTGACAGCTGAGCTTGCTGGGTGAAAGATAAGGAAAGTCATGGGGACTGGATCAAGCCTTGGAAGAAAGGGTTTGAGTTCCAGGTTTGCCCCTGCCTTGCTGTGTGACTTTGGGCAAGGTGCTTAACCTCTCTGATCTTTGGTTTTACCTCTGTGAACTGCTGATGATAACTTAAATTTGCTCCAGCTGCCCCACCTGTGACTGTTGTGATGGTGCTGGGAGACAAAGAGCAAGGGCTTGAGGTGGAACCCAGTGACAGCTCCCTGTCAGGGGACGAGGCTCGTCCTCCTCTCCACAAGTTCCTCCCCGCAGGCAAGACCGTGGGAGTATTTGCAAGAAGTGTGCTGCTTTCCCTGCTTCCATCACCCCTGTGTCCTGACCACAGCCGTGGCTCAGAGGAGGCTTCCTTGAGTGACAGGTCTACTCCAGACCAAGGAGGGTCTGACCTTGTGCTTTTTGGTTGTGTTTCCCCCACCCTCTCAGCAGGGCTCATTTGCTGTGGGATTTGGACTCCCTTTTCCCTAGAAGATTGAGTGTCTTGTGGGATTGGAGGTTTCTGTCCACGACTGGGAGGCCAGTAGCTGGTCCTCTCTCTTCTCTGACTTTAGCTCAGAGAGGCCGCAGGAGCCTCAAGCTGGGTGACAGGCCCAGCATAGGTCTGGGTCCCTCGCTTCTGCCAGAGCCTCGCGACGCACTCTCCCCAGATCGCTTCTCTTACATGAAGCCACGGCCATCGCGCCCCGAGGGCTCACCCTCGGCCAGGCGCCATGCTCAGCGCTTTCCATGACTGTTTCCACTCGGTTCCCATGAGCACCCCGTTGTCACGAGTCGTACTTCCATTTTACAGAAGCACAGGCTCGGAGAGTTTAGAGTACTTACCCAGGACGTGCAGTGAGACGGAGGCAGAGCTGGAACGCGCACGCCCGTGCAGCCTCTCTGACAGCAGGGCCGTGTCCTCGGCCACTGGGCTCCACGCCCTCCTGGCTGACCCTGCCGTCTCTGAGGCCACGCTGACCTGGGCTTCTGAAGGTTTCTGACCTGTGATAGGTCCCGTCCATGTGTCCCGGCTCCCTGAAACATAGTGAGTGTGCTTTCTGCTCTTTTGGTCCTCCCGGAGGGGCGGGGGTAGCCTTGTGTATGCAGTAGGAGCTCCACGGAGGCCAATTTCTTGTGAAAGATCCCACTGGGGGTGCTGTTGGCAGGCCCGGCAGCGCAAAAAGGCAGCCTTGGCCCTTTATGGAAGTTATCAGGAAGATGAATAAGGCCTGAAATGCGAGCCCCTGGCAGGGCTGACTCAGACCTCACAGAAGGACTTGCCCTGGCCTTTGAAGAGCTGAGAGCTATTTACATCCAACTAATGGACCTCACTGGCTGTGAGCAGTCAAAGCCGCTGTGTAAATACTCCCGCCGAAGGCCACAGCGCGAGCGAGGACAGGGACAGGGAGAGGCCCCTCCTCCTGTCCCGAGAGGCCCACGGGGGACACGACGGTGCTGGTGTGGTGGGAAGCCACTGGCAGCGGGCCTGCGCGTGAGAGCGGCGTGGTCTCCAGTTGGCACCGAGGTGTGTAGAAGTCTGTCATGGCATGAGGTTCTTGGAGTAAATAAATGGTGGCCAGCTGTTAGTCTTCCTATTGGCGTGAACATCCATCACGGCTTGTTTCAAATATAAGTCTGGGAAGGAGAAGCTCAAGACGCCCATGAAAGGCAAACGCTAGGAGGATCACCCAGCCCAGTCTGGCACACGTTGACCTCAAGCAGCTCCCAAACTGGAAGCTCTGTCCCGGGAGCTGGGCTCAGGGTCTCCTGTTCTCTAGAGGGGTCCCCCACCTCACCCCGGAGCTGAGTGTTTTCCAGCAGAGGACACTCGTTCCCCATGAGCACCGTTTCACGAGTCGTACTTCCATTTTACAGAAGCACAGGCTCGGAGAGTTTAGAGTACTTACCCAGGACGTGCAGTGAGACGGAGGCAGAGCTGGAACGCGCACGCCCGTGCAGCCTCTCTGACAGCAGGGCCGTGTCCTCGGCCACTGGGCTCCACGCCCTCCTGGCTGACCCTGCCGTCTCTGAGGCCACGCTGACCTGGGCTTCTGAAGGTTTCTGACCTGTGATAGGTCCCGTCCATGTGTCCCGGCTCCCTGAAACAGAGTGAGGGTGCTTGCTGCTCTTTTGGTCCTCCCGAGGGGCGGGGGTAGCCTTGTGTATGCAGTAGGAGCTCCACGGAGGCCAATTTCTTGTGAAAGATCCCACTGGGGGTGCTGTTGGCAGGCCCGGCAGCGCAAAAAGGCAGCCTTGGCCCTTTATGGAAGTTATCAGGAAGATGAATAAGGCCTGAAATGCGAGCCCCTGGCAGGGCTGACTCAGACCTCACAGAAGGACTTGCCCTGGCCTTTGAAGAGCTGAGAGCTATTTACATCCAACTAATGGACCTCACTGGCTGTGAGCAGTCAAAGCCGCTGTGTAAATACTCCCGCCGAAGGCCACAGCGCGAGCGAGGACAGGGACAGGGAGAGGCCCCTCCTCCTGTCCCGAGAGGCCCACGGGGGACACGACGGTGCTGGTGTGGTGGGAAGCCACTGGCAGCGGGCCTGCGCGTGAGAGCGGCGTGGTCTCCAGTTGGCACCGAGGTGTGTAGAAGTCTGTCATGGCATGAGGTTCTTGGAGTAAATAAATGGTGGCCAGCTGTTAGTCTTCCTATTGGCGTGAACATCCATCACGGCTTGTTTCAAATATAAGTCTGGGAAGGAGAAGCTCAAGACGCCCATGAAAGGCAAACGCTAGGAGGATCACCCAGCCCAGTCTGGCACACGTTGACCTCAAGCAGCTCCCAAACTGGAAGCTCTGTCCCGGGAGCTGGGCTCAGGGTCTCCTGTTCTCTAGAGGGGTCCCCCACCTCACCCCGGAGCTGAGTGTTTTCCAGCAGAGGACACTCTCGTTCCCCATCTCCTGCCACTGGACTTGACTCACAGCAGACCCTGAGAACAGGTCAGCTGGGTAGGAAAGGTCTCCTCCGGTTGGGCCCAGACCCCGGTCTGCACGTGGCAGGCATGGCTCCGTGGTGGTTGGAGGCGCTCTGGTTTGGGGCCAGCTGGTGACAAGACAAATGTCACCCTCAGCCGCTGGTGAGCTCTCCAGTGCTGCCTCCTGTCCACTGGCAGCAGGCCCAAACCCACTGTGACAGTCTCATCTGCCCCCAGCCAGGCTGGGCCAAGGGGACAGTGGCCTGAGCCCCTTACCTCCTGCAACCAAGTATGCTGTCTGTCTCCTTCATTTTAGATCATTCATATTGCTTTTCTTTTTTTTTCTTTCTTTTTTGGTCTTTCTCCCTGGGAACCCATTCATTCCCCTACTCATTCTAAAAATACTATTTTGCATCTACCGTATGCTCCGCACCAGGAAGACAGGGGCAGTGAGAGGTGGTCCCTACTTACTGGAACGAACATTCGTTGGAAGAGGATGCACAGCCAGACAAAACACACATAACTAAACGATCCCAGCGCATGGTGTGGAGTGCTACTAAAGAAACGAAGGGGAGAGAGCCTAGTCTAGATGCCGTGGCTTTTCTGAGGTGACTTTTCAACGGAGGCCTAAAGACGGAGAAAGAATCCGCCACACGAAGACTAGGGAAGGAGCTTTCCAGAAGAGTGACAAGCGTATGCAAATGGCCTGAGGTCAGGCAGAGCTTGGCTTCCTTGTGGAATTAGAAGACCCTGAGGTGTCTGCGGTGTAAAGGGTTGAAGGGGAGCCAAGACCAACTCAGAGTGGCGTTGCAGGGCCTGGCCTGGGACAGTCTGGGAGGACAGAGGAGGTCAGCGGGCTCTGCTGAGGCGGAGAGGTGTGGTGGAGCAGAGGGCATGGTACGCTGAGGATGCGGCGTTTGGAGCACTCAGTACGCTGGTCACGGGTACTGGGAGCCTGGTGCTTGCTGCGCGTTGTGCTGAGTGCTTGAACTGGTGACCTTTAGTCTGGACTGTCTCCTGGAAACAAAGAGAACCCTACGGGGTCTTTACCTTGGGGTGACGTGGCCAGATGGGAAACAGCTTCAATGAGTTCTCTGCTGAATGGTTTCCTGGAAACCAGCCGCCACCTGCTGCCCGAGGTGTGGACCTGTTTGGCCTCTCGCTGCATGTGTGGCCAGCGCCTTCCTCACAGCCGGTGCGCGATGCACCCGGACTCTGTGGAGCATGAGCCAAGGACACCCGGTCCTTGGAAGGAGGACGGGGAGGTCTCCAAGGCACAGAGGCTGCAGCCTGCACGGCCGAGGTGGAAGCGGGAAACAGCCCTTGTTGCCCACCATACAGGCAGGCAGAGAAACTGAGTCCTCCGGAGAAAGTTTCTGGACCAATTGATAATCGTACGTCGCATTCCATGTTCGAAAAGTACTTAAAGAGATGGATGGTGGGACGGGCACAGCTCACAAATCTACCTTTAGTGCTGCGAGGGCGGCCCGCCTGAGACCCTCCGCCATCTCTGTCCGGAGAGCCCTTGGCTTGTATAGCCTTCATTCCTGAGCGTAAATGGACTTGTCTCTGGCCACAGAAGGTCTGCACCCTCGTGTTTTTGGACGGGTCATTTCTGTTCGTAGGCTCTTTGCTTTCTTGGAAGGTTTCTGTGAAGTGTTGATAGCTGTTACCCACGCTAGCCTCTGCTTACCACGTGGCGAGCACCGGCAGGACTAGTCTAGATGCCGTGGCTTTTCTGAGGTGACTTTTCAACGGAGGCCTAAAGACGGAGAAAGAATCCGCCACACGAAGACTAGGGAAGGAGCTTTCCAGAAGAGTGACAAGCGTATGCAAATGGCCTGAGGTCAGGCAGAGCTTGGCTTCCTTGTGGAATTAGAAGACCCTGAGGTGTCTGCGGTGTAAAGGGTTGAAGGGGAGCCAAGACCAACTCAGAGTGGCGTTGCAGGGCCTGGCCTGGGACAGTCTGGGAGGACAGAGGAGGTCAGCGGGCTCTGCTGAGGCGGAGAGGTGTGGTGGAGCAGAGGGCATGGTACGCTGAGGATGCGGCGTTTGGAGCACTCAGTACGCTGGTCACGGGTACTGGGAGCCTGGTGCTTGCTGCGCGTTGTGCTGAGTGCTTGAACTGGTGACCTTTAGTCTGGACTGTCTCCTGGAAACAAAGAGAACCCTACGGTGTCTTTACCTTGGGGTGACGTGGCCAGATGGGAAACAGCTTCAATGAGTTCTCTGCTGAATGGTTTCCTGGAAACCAGCCGCCACCTGCTGCCCGAGGTGTGGACCTGTTTGGCCTCTCGCTGCATGTGTGGCCAGCGCCTTCCTCACAGCCGGTGCGCGATGCACCCGGACTCTGTGGAGCATGAGCCAAGGACACCCGGTCCTTGGAAGGAGGACGGGGAGGTCTCCAAGGCACAGAGGCTGCAGCCTGCACGGCCGAGGTGGAAGCGGGAAACAGCCCTTGTTGCCCACCATACAGGCAGGCAGAGAAACTGAGTCCTCCGGAGAAAGTTTCTGGACCAATTGATAATCGTACGTCGCATTCCATGTTCGAAAAGTACTTAAAGAGATGGATGGTGGGACGGGCACAGCTCACAAATCTACCTTTAGTGCTGCGAGGGCGGCCCGCCTGAGACCCTCCGCCATCTCTGTCCGGAGAGCCCTTGGCTTGTATAGCCTTCATTCCTGAGCGTAAATGGACTTGTCTCTGGCCACAGAAGGTCTGCACCCTCGTGTTTTTGGACGGGTCATTTCTGTTCGTAGGCTCTTTGCTTTCTTGGAAGGTTTCTGTGAAGTGTTGATAGCTGTTACCCACGCTAGCCTCTGCTTACCACGTGGCGAGCACCGGCAGGACTTGTTTTACTGTCAGGTTTGTGAGAGGAGAGGGGACGACAGAAGAGGAGAGGTTGGACGGTATCACCAGCTCAGTGGACAGGAGTTTGAGCTAGCTCCAGGGGATGGTGAAGGACAGGGAAGCCTGGCGTGCTGGAGTCTTTGAGATTGCAAAGAGTCGGACACCGCTTAGTGACTGGACTGAACTGACCCGAACTTAGGCGTTCAGTGGAAGACACGAGGGTGTGTTGGGAAGCCTGTGGCCTCCCAAGTCCTGCTGCCGGGTTGTAGCTGTGTGGAGCAGTGACGTGAGAGACGCGGGTCCACCAGCGGGGAAGGGAGAGAGTCAGACAGCGGTTCCTGCTGTGGGAATGGAAGCTTGCTTGCCAGGTACTGGTAATCAAGCACCTTCTGCACATGGCTCAGTGGCGCCGCACCCTGCGTGTATCACACTCTCTGGAGGGTCTGTGCAAGCAGATGGCCAGACCCCGTACCCCAGAGGATCCCATCCAAAAGGTTGAAGATGGGCCCAGGGGATCTGCCCTTCTAAGCAGTTCCCAGGCTCCTGGTCCCAGGACCACACTTTAAAAATGGCTGTGTGAGTTCATTTCATCAGTCATAAAACGGCAACCCCTTCCACCACGGACTAGGAAATTAAGGATTAGAGGATGAACTCACCTGTCCAGGGTCACGCGTGGTCGGGTGGGAAGCCGGGATTCACCTCCTGCAGGTCTGGGTGATGCCAGAACAGCCCTGGACTGGGGTGTCCTCCGGAGAAAGTTTCTGGACCAATTGATAATCGTCGTCGCATTCCATGTTCGAAAAGTACTTAAAGAGATGGATGGTGGGACGGGCACAGCTCACAAATCTACCTTTAGTGCTGCGAGGGCGGCCCGCCTGAGACCCTCCGCCATCTCTGTCCGGAGAGCCCTTGGCTTGTATAGCCTTCATTCCTGAGCGTAAATGGACTTGTCTCTGGCCACAGAAGGTCTGCACCCTCGTGTTTTTGGACGGGTCATTTCTGTTCGTAGGCTCTTTGCTTTCTTGGAAGGTTTCTGTGAAGTGTTGATAGCTGTTACCCACGCTAGCCTCTGCTTACCACGTGGCGAGCACCGGCAGGACTTGTTTTACTGTCAGGTTTGTGAGAGGAGAGGGGACGACAGAAGAGGAGAGGGTTGGACGGTATCACCAGCTCAGTGGACAGGAGTTTGAGCTAGCTCCAGGGGATGGTGAAGGACAGGGAAGCCTGGCGTGCTGGAGTCTTTGAGATTGCAAAGAGTCGGACACCGCTTAGTGACTGGACTGAACTGACCCGAACTTAGGCGTTCAGTGGAAGACACGAGGGTGTGTTGGGAAGCCTGTGGCCTCCCAAGTCCTGCTGCCCGGGTTGTAGCTGTTTGGAGCAGTGACGTGAGAGACGCGGGTCCACCAGCGGGGAAGGGAGAGAGTCAGACAGCGGTTCCTGCTGTGGGAATGGAAGCTTGCTTGCCAGGTACTGGTAATCAAGCACCTTCTGCACATGGCTCAGTGGCGCCGCACCCTGCGTGTATCACACTCTCTGGAGGGTCTGTGCAAGCAGATGGCCAGACCCCGTACCCCAGAGGATCCCATCCAAAAGGTTGAAGATGGGCCCAGGGGATCTGCCCTTCTAAGCAGTTCCCAGGCTCCTGGTCCCAGGACCACACTTTAAAAATGGCTGTGTGAGTTCATTTCATCAGTCATAAAACGGCAACCCCTTCCACCACGGACTAGGAAATTAAGGATTAGAGGATGAACTCACCTGTCCAGGGTCACGCAGTGGTCGGGTGGGGAAGCCGGGATTCACCTCCTGCAGGTCTGGGTGATGCCTCGCCGCGGTTCCTGGGCTTCCGGGGAGAAGAGTGGGAGCCCCAGCCGAGCGCCTGCCTGGCAGGGACAAGGGCTCCACGAGTGCTGGCTGCGGTCCCTTTGTCCCTTCAGACCCTCGCGAGCCTTTGTCCAAGATGACAGTTGACACTGAATGGTGTTCATCATTGTTTGGTGATACAGCGGAACCAAGTTATTACACTCGGCAGACGTGGAGGAGAAGATCCAGACTTCAGAGGATGAGAGGCTGGAGACATGCCGACTCACCAGACAGACCGCCTCCAGGGCCAGCAGGGCCGGGGACTCCCTCGGTGCCCTGCACCTTCCCCAGCAAGGGGTTCCTAGCCCCGTGGCAGGGCTTCTGTGGATGGGGCGCTCACTCTGTCCCCTGACACTGGGACAGAGAGAAAGGGCTTCATTTTCAGAGGCAGGGTGTTGGCCTGATGGGGCCGGCCCAGGCCAGCAGAGGGACATCACGGTTCTTTCTGGGCCTCTTTCCCCACCTGGGCTAGGGCGTCTGGTCCCCAGAGGTCATACTGGTCCTCCTAGGACACGCCATAGGCGGAGGGCCTCTTAAGCCTGGGCAGGCAGCAGGGGTGTGAACACGGAAGACTGAGTCCAGGGCAGCCCTGGGCCCCTTGGGGCAGGACTGTCCAGGGCTCCTGGGGAGGAAACTGGCAGGAACAGGGATTCAAGCGGTGGAAATGCAAACGGCACCCTCAAGGCATGTCAGACGGTTCTTCCAGCACATCCGGTCCTATCTCGCCAGTGATGATTCCCCTATGGAAAGTTTCTTCTACTCTGGTCGGACAGCGGGCAGCTTTGCATGCCAGGCTGAGGCATTTGGGTTGTCTGCTGTTGAGATGAGGAAGCTGGGGGCTTACAAGTGTCCTAGAAGGAGACAGACCCCACTACCCACCTCAGCCTGAGCATCAGCGGCCATGGGGGGTGTTGCTTTCTTTTTTAAATTCTCAGCCCAAACATTTCTGCAGACTTTGGTCTTGAATGCTCTCAAAGCTGAACTACTGTGGAGGTGTAGGCCAGGCAGTTCCTTCTTTGCCCCCAACCCCATCTTTTTTATTTTTGTTTTTTGATGGAAAGAAGAAGTGAATTTGGGGAGGGCCATTGTTCATGTTCCAGCTTTCCCAGCTCAGAGCAGGCCCTGCTGAAGCTGGTGCCTTCCTCTCAGTGAGCTCAGGCCTTACCTCGCTGGGTCTTAGCTGGATTAAGGGCCTAGATGTTGCCAAAGAGGAAGGAGGTGCCTCCATAATTGCTGTTTAAATCTACCTAACAATAGCCACATGTAGAGCCAGATTTGAGGGTTATTAAATCCCAGCGCCTTCTCCCCCAAGCATGCCTGTGTTTGCATAGCTGGGCAGCATGGGGAAGGAGGAGGGAGAAGGCCACAGACTCAGGGAGGGGCTTCAGAGAGACAACAGCCCTGGTGGCCAAGAAGCCTGCTGGCCAGAGTCTTCCAGGCCCGGTCTGGGCAGACCTCTCTCTGGGGCACCAGAGCCCACAAGGCTCCTTTGACTGTAAGCTCTCAAGTCCCAGCAGATCCAGCTGCTTCGGCAAAGCTCCGTGGGGTGGGGGGGGCGGGGACTTACCCTAGGCCCCTGCTTTTTCTTTCTTTGATTTAATTTTTTAACAGTCCTCCATGTGGCACATAGGATCTTTGTTCCCTGACCAGGGATCGAACCTGTACCCCCTGCACTGGACGTGTGGAGTCTTAACCACTGGACCTTCAGGGAAGCACCCCACCTGCCGCTCTTTTCTTGTCCATCTGCCTGCCCTCTTGGAGGACACAGGGAGGGATGGGATGTTGGGGAGGGAGGCCTGTAAGCCAAGTCATCTGCGGCCATGTGGGGACAGATGGGCATGTGTGTCTCAGCCTTTCCCTGGTGCCCCTTGCCCGCAGTGTAGGGTGATGGGCAAGGAAATTGTGTTTGCATGGTCGGGCGTGCCGTTGGCTCCTGGCTCTTTCCAGGTTGGGGTGGAGGGAGAGGCTGGAGGCTCAGTTTCCCAGCTCTGTGTCGCCAGGCCGGACAGCAGACTCTGACTTGAACGGCTTCTTTTCTAGCAGTGGATGTTTTGGAGACACGTGTCCTGCATAGATAGATGTGTGTGTCTTGGCGACAGGTGGCCAGCCTGGAGCAAGCGTGGAGCTGCCTCACGGGGGTTGAGGTCCCTGAAGGCTCCAGCTAACTTCCGGTGCCTGAAGGCTCCAGCTAACTTCCGGTGCGACCGTCTGGTTTGGGTGTGGGTCTGCCACCTGAGGCTGGGCGGGTGGGGAGGGGAAGCCTGCCCGGCAGAGGTGGAGCAGCTCCCCATGCTTTGGGGCCCCAGAGGCAGGACGGTAGGTTGTGGCCGAGGCAGAGGCCTGTGGACACCGGCAGTCTGGGAGGGCTGCTGCTCTGGGGGCTTTCCCCTCCTGTCACTCATCAGGCCTGGCAGCTTGTCTGCCACGGAGGACAGAATTAAAATCCTGCAAAGACATGTCTTCCCAGGTGACAGATCCGTTGACTTTTGCTTTAAATGATGGATTAAAAAAAAAAAACAAAAAAAACACTTTTTTTTTTGGCCGGTTCTATGGGTCTCTCATTTATTTATCTTTGTTCTTTGACCTATGTGAGCCACCCATCGCGGTGGCCTCTCTCGCTGCAGAGCACTGGCTTTGGGCGCATGCGCTCCAGAGCTCCTGCTCGGTAATTGGACACATAGGTCCAGCCGCTCCACGGCACGTGGAATCTTCCCAGGCCAGGGATGGAACTGGCGCTCCTTGCACTGCAAGGCGGTGTCCTTACCCACTGGACCACCAGGGAAGCCTTAAATGATAGATTTAAACAACCTTGTAAACTGTGTTATTAGAGTGGAACTTCTAGAAAGGAACCTCAGATGTCATAAAGACAAGGGACACACAGGGAAATATGTTTGTATCACATGATGAAGAACATGCCAGTGACTTACAAGTCAGTGGGAACTGTTTTCTGACAAGGTTGTGAAAGTAGAAGCACCGTATAATGTTGGTGCTGGTGCTCAGGGGGTTTCTGAAAGGTCCTTTGGCAAAATGTATTAAATACCTTTAAAATATGCACAAAGCTTTATGCTTTGCCTTTTTTTCCCTACATGGTTGTTTCTTACAGACATTCCTCCCAATCTGGGACATCTTTTTTTTTTTTTTTTTTTACAGATTTATTTATTTGTTTATGACTGCACTGGGTCTTCATCGTTGTACACTGGCCTTCTCTAGTTGGGCGAGTGTCAGGGTGGAGGGGAGCGACTCTTTGTTGCGGTTTGTGGATTTTTCGTTGTGGTGGCTTCTTTTGCTGCGGCTCGTGGGCGCTAGGGCATGTGGGTTTCAGTAGCTGTGCACGGCCTTACTTGCTCCACGACATGTGGGATCTTCCTGGACCAGGGATCAAATCCGTGTCCTCTGCATTGGCAGGCAGATTTTTAGCCACTGGACCATCAGGGAACTCCATTTGTCTCAATTTCCCCCCCCCTGGTCATGAATAGAATAGCAAATTTTCCTTCTTCGGGTACCACTGTATAATGTATTTATTGAGACTTTTATTATGTTTGTGTTTATAATGTGTTTTGTATTGAAATGCTGTCGTGGATCATTTCTACTCTGTCCGTAGTCCATGTTAGTATTATTTCTAAGAACACTTAAACACCAAGCTCTTCTCCAGTAAGTGTGGGGTTGGGGTTGAAGAGAAAGGAGAAGTATGGGCTTTGGTGAGGGTCAGGGTGCCCTCAGGGGCATGGTTGTGAGGACCAAATGAAGGAAGATGGAGCCCCCGGGCGCGGGTTCTGCATGTGGGGACTGCATGGTGAATGGAGCCATTGTTACCAGGTGGATAGGGTTCCCGTGACTGGAGCTTAATCATTTGGGCCCAGGGAGCTTCGGTGGTTCATCAGGTTCAGTCCCCTGCGTCTTGGCACGACTGTATTCCAGGCCTTCCGGAGAGACTGGAATCCATGCCCATCTCGGGGGACCTCATGGGGAGGAGAACCCCGACACCTGCTTGTTACTGCATTATCACGTCACATTGTTGGAGCTGGGAAGTCTTCCTGAGTGTCCACGCTTCATCCCCATGGCCATGTTTGGAGGTTTTTCTTTTCTTCTTCCTGCTTCCGCAAGGAAACAAGACTGAAAGTTTGCTCGTGCAAGAAGGTGTCACTTTGTGGCAAGCAGCTCTATCTTGCGATCTCTGTGTGAAATCCCCTTGTAGGAAGGTTCAGGAGGAAGAAGTGAGAGGGGCTGTGAAGAGACAGCTATCCACTCCTGAGGCTTGTTCCTGATCGGCCTTTGGAAAGGAGCCACATTGCTGGACACGCCCATGTCCTCCTGGATGCCCATGGATTCTTCTGTATGCGCGCTCTATGTGGCTGTCTTAAAGGAATGGAAGCCTCTACCCCAGGACACCCATCTGGTCACATCCTCAAGGCTCCCCCTCTCAGGAGGATGTCTGTCCATCCACTCACATAGCTGGACACCTAGGGGCCTCTCTCTAGCTCCCAGGGTGCATCTGGCCCTGCGTCTTGTAGGTTTCATGCCCTGTAACTGTTGAGTCCCTCCACTTCTGTCCATCCTCACTACTGCCACCTTATCCGCCTGCTTTCATCGCTCACCTGGCCATTACCTTAGCTTCCCCTCCCCTCCCCTGGCCCTCCTGTCCTTTCTCCACTCATCACCCAGAGCCATCTTTGCAAGATACCCTTGTGCTCCTGTGCTTAAGCCCTCCAGTGGTATCCCACTGTCCTTTGTATAAAGACCAAGCCTCTTTGGGTACCCTAGGAGCCCTTGTCTGTTGTCCAGCTGTGGGTGGGGAAGAGAAAGGAGAAGTATGGGCTTTGGTGAGGGTCAGGGTGCCCTCAGGGGCATGGTTGTGAGGACCAAATGAAGGAAGATGGAGCCCCCGGGCGCGGGTTCTGCATGTGGGGACTGCATGGTGAATGGAGCCATTGTTACCAGGTGGATAGGGTTCCCGTGACTGGAGCTTAATCATTTGGGCCCAGGGAGCTTCGGTGGTTCATCAGGTTCAGTCCCCTGCGTCTTGGCACGACTGTATTCCAGGCCTTCCGGAGACTGGAATCCATGCCCATCTCGGGGGACCTCATGGGGAGGAGAACCCCGACACCTGCTTGTTACTGCATTATCACGTCACATTGTTGGAGCTGGGAAGTCTTCCTGAGTGTCCACGCTTCATCCCCATGGCCATGTTTGGAGGTTTTTCTTTTCTTCTTCCTGCTTCCGCAAGGAAACAAGACTGAAAGTTTGCTCGTGCAAGAAGGTGTCACTTTGTGGCAAGCAGCTCTATCTTGCGATCTCTGTGTGAAATCCCCTTGTAGGAAGGTTCAGGAGGAAGAAGTGAGAGGGGCTGTGAAGAGACAGCTATCCACTCCTGAGGCTTGTTCCTGATCGGCCTTTGGAAAGGAGCCACATTGCTGGACACGCCCATGTCCTCCTGGATGCCCATGGATTCTTCTGTATGCGCGCTCTATGTGGCTGTCTTAAAGGAATGGAAGCCTCTACCCCAGGACACCCATCTGGTCACATCCTCAAGGCTCCCCCTCTCAGGAGGATGTCTGTCCATCCACTCACATAGCTGGACACCTAGGGGCCTCTCTCTAGCTCCCAGGGTGCATCTGGCCCTGCGTCTTGTAGGTTTCATGCCCTGTAACTGTTGAGTCCCTCCACTTCTGTCCATCCTCACTACTGCCACCTTATCCGCCTGCTTTCATCGCTCACCTGGCCATTACCTTAGCTTCCCCTCCCCTCCCCTGGCCCTCCTGTCCTTTCTCCACTCATCACCCAGAGCCATCTTTGCAAGATACCCTTGTGCTCCTGTGCTTAAGCCCTCCAGTGGTATCCCACTGTCCTTTGTATAAAGACCAAGCCTCTTTGGGTACCCTAGGAGCCCTTGTCTGTTGTCCAGCTGTTCCTTGCTCTCGGTTCCTTAACCACTTTGGCCACCTCTCCCAGTGTCATTCCCTTCCACCCCAGGGCTCTGACGCTCTCGCTTCTTCCTGGACCACTTTCTGCCCTACCTGTGTCTGCCTGGTTAACTGTCATTTAGTCCTTAGATGTCAACGAGACAGTTCCTCACAGCAAAGCCTTCCCTGGCTCTCAGGTGCCTTTATCACAAGCTCTCTTGCAGAGTTCCTTTCCTCACTGAGTTTACAGTTAGGCATTCACTCATGAGCATGGCTGTTTGGCATCTATCCTGTCATCCCACCACATTTTAAGTTCTGGGAGAGCAGGATTCTTGTTGGTTGAGTTTCTGATTTCACCCTATGCCTAGCATCATGCCCTGCGTTCTGTAGGGACTCCATCCACCTCTGTGGGATGCGTGTTTATCTCTGAGGTTTGACAAGGGTCAAGGCTTCCCCTGCCTGACATTTGGGGATTGTCTTAGAGCCCAGAAATATCAATAACCTCAGGTATGCAGATGACACAACCCTTAGGCCGAAACTGAAGAGGAACTAAAGAGCCTCTTGATGCAGGTGAGAGAGGAGAGTGAAAAAGCTGACTTAAAACTCAACATTCAAAAAATGGACATCATGGTATCTGGTTCCATCACTTCATGGCAAATAGCTGGGAAAACTATGGAAACATTGACAGACTTTATTTTCTTGGGCTCCAAGATGAAGCCCATGGCTGCGGATGGTAACTGCAGCCATGAAATTAGAAGACACTTGCTCCTTGGAAGAACAGCTATGACAGACCTAGATAGCATATTGAAAAGCAGACATCACTTTGCTGACAAAGGTTCATATAGTCAAAGCTATGTTTTTTTCCAGTAATCATGTATGCATGTGAGAGTTGGACTGTAGAGGAGGCTGAGCACTGAAGAATTGATGCCTTCAAATTATGGTATTGGAGGAGATTCCTGAGAGTCTCTTGGACTGCAAGAAGATCCAACCAGTGAATCCTAAAAGAAATCAACCCTGAATGTTCATTGGAAGGACTGATGCTGAAGCTGAAGCTCCAGCACTTCAGCCACCTGATGTGAAGAGACAACTCATTCGAAAAGACCCTGATGTTGAGGAAAAATAGAAGGCAGGAGGAGAAGGGGACAGCAGAGGACGAGATGGTTGGGTGGCATCATCAGCTCAATAGATACGAGTTTGAGAGAGCTCCAAGAGATGGTGAAGGACAGGGAAGCCGGGCACACCACAGGGCCTGGAGTCACTAAGAGTCAGACATGACTGAGCAACTGAACTGACTTAGAGCCTGGGCTGCTTCCCTGGCATCCTTCCTGTGGCCGTGCTTCCTCTGCTGCTCAGATCAGGCTTGTGGGCAGGTGTGGTTGTCAAGTCCTGACCTGTGAGGGACTTTGTGCTTCTGAATGGCTGGTGTACTCAGAGCCTTTGTGGATGGGACGATACCCCAATATGAGTAGAAGGGCTCTTGGTATTTATAAGAACTGGGGTGAAAAAATCAAGTCCTCCTTCAAGCAAATAGCTACCAGCTGATTGGTCCCCTTGGCAACTTCAGTGTGCTGTGTAAGGTTGGTCCCTGCTGGGTGTTTTAAAATGAGAGAGTAGGATGGGAATTGGTGAGGCAGAGCAGGCTTTATTGGACGGGCGTTCTCGGGCGTCCCTCACGGGGAGGATAGGAGAGAGGGAGTGAGGGAAAGCGCACACAAAGGCTGGGAGGGCCCCCTTTATAGGTAAGGTGATGTGGTCAGCAGAGCCCCTGGCAGAAGATGGCCAGGTTGGGGCACCATTGGCCTGATTGGTTGAGGCCAGGTGTTGGGGCGTTTGCAAATTGGGCAGTTTGATCTTTCCTTTGTCCAGCGAGAACTTTTGGCGGGGGCAGGGTGGTCCTCCGTTGGTGTCGTGGCTGTTCTCCATTGACCTTGTTCAATCTGGCGTGAGGGGCCTTCTAGTCAAGGTCTTTCGTGCGTCAGGGAGGTAGGAAGTGGGGGAAGGGGGGCTGTACATACTAAGAGCTTTATCAGCTACCTCCTAGAGGAAATTCCTGAGAGTCTCTTGGACTGCAAGAAGATCCAACCAGTGAATCCTAAAAGAAATCAACCCTGAATGTTCATTGGAAGGACTGATGCTGAAGCTGAAGCTCCAGCACTTCAGCCACCTGATGTGAAGAGACAACTCATTCGAAAAGACCCTGATGTTGAGGAAAAATAGAAGGCAGGAGGAGAAGGGGACAGCAGAGGACGAGATGGTTGGGTGGCATCATCAGCTCAATAGATACGAGTTTGAGAGAGCTCCAAGAGATGGTGAAGGACAGGGAAGCCGGGCACACCACAGGGCCTGGAGTCACTAAGAGTCAGACATGACTGAGCAACTGAACTGACTTAGAGCCTGGGCTGCTTCCCTGGCATCCTTCCTGTGGCCGTGCTTCCTCTGCTGCTCAGATCAGGCTTGTGGGCAGGTGTGGTTGTCAAGTCCTGACCTGTGAGGGACTTTGTGCTTCTGAATGGCTGGTGTACTCAGAGCCTTTGTGGATGGGACGATACCCCAATATGAGTAGAAGGGCTCTTGGTATTTATAAGAACTGGGGTGAAAAAATCAAGTCCTCCTTCAAGCAAATAGCTACCAGCTGATTGGTCCCCTTGGCAACTTCAGTGTGCTGTGTAAGGTTGGTCCCTGCTGGGTGTTTTAAAATGAGAGAGTAGGATGGGAATTGGTGAGGCAGAGCAGGCTTTATTGGACGGGCGTTCTCGGGCGTCCCTCACGGGGAGGATAGGAGAGAGGGAGTGAGGGAAAGCGCACACAAAGGCTGGGAGGGCCCCCTTTATAGGTAAGGTGATGTGGTCAGCAGAGCCCCTGGCAGAAGATGGCCAGGTTGGGGCACCATTGGCCTGATTGGTTGAGGCCAGGTGTTGGGGCGTTTGCAAATTGGGCAGTTTGATCTTTCCTTTGTCCAGCGAGAACTTTTGGCGGGGGCAGGGTGGTCCTCCGTTGGTGTCGTGGCTGTTCTCCATTGACCTTGTTCAATCTGGCGTGAGGGGCCTTCTAGTCAAGGTCTTTCGTGCGTCAGGGAGGTAGGAAGTGGGGGAAGGGGCCTCGGGACCAGACCTTACATGCTGTACATACTAAGAGCTTTATCAGCTACCTCCTAGAGGAAAGAGTGGCACTAGCTGGCCAGACAGTCTTCTTGGGAGTAGAGTGCAAGGACCCTGCTAGTAGCGCCGTCTCCTCAGGCAGCTGGCTCAGCCTCTGAATCTCAGAAGTGATGCTGAGGGCATTCGGTGGTTCTCACAGATAGTCATTGTGTGTGAGCTCCCCAGTGAGTTGAAGAGCTAATCCTCTGCATTCATCCCTGTCTCCCGTCCCAGGGATATAATGCCCTCTGGCAGCTCCAGCATCTCAGTACTGATGGGTAACAGTGCTCACTTGACAGGCAGGTGCTCTACTGGGCAGGTCAGCCTGGGTTTTGTGCTGGTTTGTCACTGGCTCTCTGTGTAAGCTGGATGACCCCTTTCCCCATTAGACCCAAGTCTGCCACTGCCTGATGCCTCACTTACCAGGTGTGTGGGGCCCATGCTAAGAAAATGGGTCAGAGAGACTTTGAACAGTCTAACGATATTTAAATCCATGGATCTCTGAGAATGGAAAAGACCCGTTGACAAACATGAAGATTTTTTAATGCTTGATCTTCTGTTCTAATGTATAGCCTTTTGGCCCGGGCTCATCTATTTCTCTGGTCCTTGGTTTCCCCATCTGCGGAACAAGATGGGTTGATTCTGGGTTGGCAGATAGGAAAACTCACTGCTGTCCCCCTCTGTCCTCCCACAGTTAAGGCAGCCATCACGAATGAGCACCGAGAAGGTCCTCTTCGGTAGAGCACCACGGACAGCCAGCCGGGTGCTTCTCTCCAGGCTCACTTCGGCAGTGAAGCTGTTAGCCAGCAGATCCTCAAGAATCAACCATGATGTCCCTACAGGAGGACTGAGGCCTGGGGAGGTTGGCCAGCCCAAGACGTGGGGGTGAGTGCGCCCGTGGACTTATTACAGCTGGCCGTGGGGAAGCGGTTTGGATGGGGGCTCGTGTTTGGAACATACTGCACAAGTCCACCTTGGGGCCAAAACGGGCCCATCGTGTGTTTCAGCAGCATCCCTCTCCTATTCTGCCTGCTTCACAGGAGGCCCTTGACTGTGTCCTCTCTCAGAGGTCTCTGTGTCTGTGGTCCCTTGCCTGCTTGCCTCCCCTCCGGCTGCGGGGTAGCCATGGCCGACCCAACAAGGACTCTGCCAGTCCCCATGGAAGCAGATCCATGGCCATGGCCCCTCCCTGGTGACCGGGGCTGAGCACCCTCCTTGGAACGGGGATTTGGGGCTGTGGGCCCTAGGAGGTGCTGTCCTGTCTTTAGCAGTGAGCTGGTTTTCCATCTTCTAGGGAGCTTTTCTGTCCAGAGGAGTGAGGACAGAGTCATTTTGCCAGAAAGGGTCTGAGAGGCCATACGGCATCAGGGAGCTTAGGCCCGTGGCTCAGAGCTCTTCTCTCCCAACCCCTCCCAGTGTGGGGTCCCCATGTGGGCATGTGGCTGGGGAAGGAAGGGCCTGCCAGATGGGGCCTGAGCTGAATTGAGGATGGGGCACTGAGTGGGCAGTGGGGGGTTTGGCAGAGGCTGGCGGGCCTGGCTGAGACACCAGGTCTGTTTAGTCAGGGGCCCAGGCCTGGGGGCGGAGCTCTTCCTCCGCCTCAGTCCATACAGAGCAGGTCCGGAGGTCCTGTGGGAGAGTCAGAGGTCCCCTCGGGGCCCTGTACCCCTCTCAACCCTTTCTCTAATTTTATTCTTTCCATTTTGCTTAAGAAACTGATGTCAGGAAGACATGATGTGGCCCAGTAGGCCAGGCCCCAGTGTGACCTCTGAACCCCACGGACAGCCAGCCGGGTGCTTCTCTCCAGGCTCACTTCGGCAGTGAAGCTGTTAGCCAGCAGATCCTCAAGAATCAACCATGATGTCCCTACAGGAGGACTGAGGCCTGGGGAGGTTGGCCAGCCCAAGACGTGGGGGTGAGTGCGCCCGTGGACTTATTACAGCTGGCCGTGGGGAAGCGGTTTGGATGGGGGCTCGTGTTTGGAACATACTGCACAAGTCCACCTTGGGGCCAAAACGGGCCCATCGTGTGTTTCAGCAGCATCCCTCTCCTATTCTGCCTGCTTCACAGGAGGCCCTTGACTGTGTCCTCTCTCAGAGGTCTCTGTGTCTGTGGTCCCTTGCCTGCTTGCCTCCCCTCCGGCTGCGGGGTAGCCATGGCCGACCCAACAAGGACTCTGCCAGTCCCCATGGAAGCAGATCCATGGCCATGGCCCCTCCCTGGTGACCGGGGCTGAGCACCCTCCTTGGAACGGGGATTTGGGGCTGTGGGCCCTAGGAGGTGCTGTCCTGTCTTTAGCAGTGAGCTGGTTTTCCATCTTCTAGGGAGCTTTTCTGTCCAGAGGAGTGAGGACAGAGTCATTTTGCCAGAAAGGGTCTGGAGAGGCCATACGGCATCAGGGAGCTTAGGCCCGTGGCTCAGAGCTCTTCTCTCCCAACCCCCTCCCAGTGTGGGGTCCCCCATGTGGGCATGTGGCTGGGGAAGGAAGGGCCTGCCAGATGGGGCCTGAGCTGAATTGAGGAGTGGGGCACTGAGTGGGCAGTGGGGGGTTTGGCAGAGGCTGGCGGGCCTGGCTGAGACACCAGGTCTGTTTAGTCAGGGGCCCAGGCCTGGGGGCGGAGCTCTTCCTCCGCCTCAGTCCATACAGAGCAGGTCCGGAGGTCCTGTGGGAGAGTCAGAGGTCCCCTCGGGGCCCTGTACCCCTCTCAACCCTTTCTCTAATTTTATTCTTTCCATTTTGCTTAAGAAACTGATGTCAGGAAGACATGATGTGGCCCAGTAGGCCAGGCCCCAGTGTGACCTCTGAACCCCAGGTCCAGACAGCCCACCCCCTCTGCTCAGGCATATCCCGAAGGCCGGGTGTCCCTACTTGTGGATTCTGGGCATCGAAGACAGTCACTTTTTCAGACCTGGTTAGGCCGTTTAACAAATTCGTTTGGGAGCGAGCTCGGAGGTGAAGTTCGAGAAAGTGCGAGAATTGTCTTTTTAACTGTCCCCAGGACGCCTGGAGCAGGCTTGGAGGATTCTCACTAATCTAATCCCTGTCAGAAAAGGAACGATCAAACAGTTCAGGCTTTAGAAGCCAAATCCCCTTCCTGCGCTCACTCTCCTTTTAGCTCTCTCCCGTTTTCCCTCCTTTGTGATGAAGCCGGGTTCAGCCCCGCCGTGAGGGCTTCAGTGGATTTCGCGTTTCACTCTTCCATTTTTTCGTATTTAAATTTACTTTACTCTCTGGTTTGACTTTCCACTGACCCTTGAAGAATTGGCGTATTTCAAGGAGAGGGAAGAGGTCTCATTATAGGAAATGAGAAAAAATGGGGCAGAGTTTTAAAACTTTTTTAATGACTACAACACAGCGTTCCAAGTCAGTCCTGCGCTGGGGTTGAAGTCACTGTTTGGTTACAAGTCTTTAGGTCTAAACGGGGTTGATGACATCTGTTTAATTTTAGATGTCTGGAATACATTCTGAAAATAATGGAATCCAAATGTATGACCAAATTAGAGAACAATTTTATCTGTGACAAAGAAGTTTTTGAAATAAGAGCAAACATTTCCACCAAACAAAACTTTCAAAGACCCATCAGACCTTTGGTCATCTTGCCTCGACTTTTCCCCGTGGGTCTCCACGGTTGAGAGAACCTTTTGTGGGAACCAGACGTTATTATGTAATTTTATACCCATTTTCCTGTCTTTTCTCTGGGCGCGTGCGCTGCTCTATGCTGTCAGCCCGGAGAGACCATGTTTAGGGAAGTGAGGACCCGATTACAGCAAGGCTGCATTGATGAAGCCAAGGGCTCTTGTCACAAACACTTGGGTCTGCTTGTCAGCTGTGGTGTAATAAGCTGAACAGCTTGGGTGGGGCCCTGGAAAACAATCATAGGAAGTGCGAAGGCCGTGGTGGTAGGTCAGAGGGCTACCCCGGGCATCGGGAGAGACAGGGAATATTTCTGACACTCACATGCCTGCTGTGACTGAGGCACGTCCCTGGCCCTCTCTGGGCCTGGCTTTCTCCATCTCTAGGAGGAGCTCAGGGATTCTGGGAGATGTGTCAGGGTTGGCCTGTCTCCAGGAAGATGGTATGGTTGGAGATCCCCTGCGCTTGGGATGTGCACTGAACAATTCTTCCTGCCTCCCTGGGAATCCAGCATCTCGGATGACGTGGAGACTCTGCCCATGGGGGTCTCCTGATCGTCCCGTCCCAGGCGGTCCTGTGAGGGTGGTGGCGGCTGACCAACGTTCTGTGTCCACTCCATGTGGCCAGGGGCTCCAGTGTCAGGCCACCTCTTCCCTCCTGGGTGAGACTTCCCTATAAAGACAAGATGTGACTTGTGGTCACAGTTCTGCCTGTTGTCTTAAAACACTGATTTACTGGGCAAAGTAATTCTGCCTTCCCCGGCTGTTTGTACCTTTCTAATATTTGTAGACTCTTCCCTCCACGCCCTGACCCACCCCTCCAGTGTCAGGTCAAGTCTGTCCCTGAAATCAGCCCCTTCTCTGTTGAGTCCACCTCCCCACTCCATCCTGTCAGTCCTCTCGTCCAAGGCTGTTTGCAGGCCAGCTTCCATAACTGTGGCTCCACACACCGTGGTCTACACATTTCCCTCATGGTTTGGGCCTGTCGACTGCGTGCCCAGAGAGGGGAAAAGATTTCCCAAGGGCCTGCCCTTTATCAGTGACCACGGGCGCACTGGGAAATGGGGCTTCTCTGCCCGGGCTGCCCGGGCTAAAGGGCCTGTTGTACGGCTGGACTGGCCTCTGCGGAAATGAGCAGGTTGAGGTCTGGCTGCTGTGGACAGGTGAGAGGTGGATGGGTAATGCCAAGGTGAGCCTGAGGCTGCCCAGAACTCTGTCTGTTGGCTGCTTCCTTACGCCGTTGGGTCCATTTTCAGGAATTTGTTTTGCAGTTGATGCCTCCACTGATCGGAAGGCATGATTAGCTGTGCTCTGGTCCATTGTCAAGGGGCATGGACTCTTGTTACCTCAGAGATGATGGGCAGAGGTCAGCAGGATGAGTGGCATAGGAAGAGGGTTCAGAGGGGCACCGTCTATAGCAGGTAGCTGGTGAGGAGCTGCGGCTCTCCGGGGATCTGGGGGAGAGTTGCCTTCAGGTCTAGGAGGTGGTGGGTGGAGAGCACAGAGCACTGGCCTGGAAGCAACACGCCCCCCTCCCCTCGCCCCACCGATGCGCCCTGTGGCCTTGGGCCAGACAGCAGCCTCGCTGGGCCTCAGTTCAACATCTGTGAAACGTGAAGGCTGCTACCAGCCTGATCGGCTTCTGGTGAAGCCCGGAGCGTAACATGGAATTGAAAACAATTGTAGAGACAGCGCTTTCTGAATTTTGGTGAACACTAATAGAAACATGGAAGGAGTATTGAGGATAATAAGTCCATCGCTGTTTTTTTAAGTCATTCACGACAGGGGAGTTGGAAGAACATGGAAACAGAAGCCAGGCTGTTGGATTTCTAGGGTTCTTGACCCTCATTCTGTGTGTGACTCCAGGGCCAAGCTCCGCCTGTCTCTGGGTCTTCGTGTCCTCATGTGCGTGGAGGGACCAGTTGTCTCTACCTTGTTTTCCTTCCTGGGTTGCTTCAAGGCCGGAGGGTGGGTGGGGTGGTAGTGCTGTGAGCCAGTGCTTTGCAGGCTGGAAGCACCATGGAGAATGAGTTGCATGGGTCGGGCGGGTGGTGATGGTGTAGGTTGTTGGGAAGGGCATTCAGGCCCAGACATCTTGGTGCGACTCTGAGGACCAAAGCGTGCGGAACTGATTTTCCTGTGGTCCGGTACACTTTGTCAGGTAACGAGGATGCAGAGCTCCATCCCTAACTTTTTGTCCGGCAGTGTGGGGCTGAGTGCAAGTTTATCAATGTGACTGTAATTAGAACCCAGACTTTGCAGGTGTTAAGAGTGGCTTGATGTTTTAACTATGGTACAATAAACTGACATCACCGAGGCTGTGTCTAGCTACGTGGTAGACTGAAGGCATGAAGAGGCATAGTCACATTTTGCCAGGCTTGTGCTGGGTTCTTACCACTTAAACATTTTTAAATAACTTTAGTTTATTTATTTATTTTTTTTAAGGCTTTTTTTTAGGGGGGCGGTTGGGAAGAGAGGGGAGTGGGCGGGCCATTTCTATTGGTCTTTCATTTATGTATTTTCATCCATCTTTGTTCTTTGGCCCATGTGGGCCTCCCATCACAGTGGCCTCTGTTGTCGCAGAGCACCGGCTCTGGACGCATGTGCTCCAGAGCTCTGTCTTGGTAATTGGATGCGTCGGTCCAGCCGCTCCATGGCACGTGGGGTCTTCCCAGGCCAGGGATCGAACCGGCGCCCTTTGCACTGCAAGGCGGTGTCCTTACCCACTGGACTACCAGGGAAGCCCAATAACTTTAGTTTTTTGTAATTTTTATTTATTTATTTGTTTTTGGCTATTCTGCGTTTTCACTGCTGCCACAGGCTCTTCTCTCAGTGCACAGAAGTGGGAACTGCTCTCTAGTTGAGGTGAGCAGGCTTCTTGTGCAGTGACTTCTCTTGTTGTGGAACTCGGGCTCTAGGGCACACAGGCTTCCGTAGTTGCAGCACACGGGCTCCATAGTTGCGGCTCCGAGGCTCTAGAGCACAGGCTCCATCCTTGTGGCTCATGGGCTTCGTTGCTCCGCAGCATGTGGGATCTTCCCAGATCAGGAAACGAACCCGTGTCTCTTGCATTGGCAGGTGAGCTCTTTACCACTGAGCTACCAGGGAAGCCCAGCTTTAGTTTTAATAGAGGGCTTTGGACTCATTGCAAAATTGAGGGGAAGGTACAGAGAACTTCCATACACTCCTTCCCCACCGCCTTGCACCACCCTCCTCTGTGGTCAGCATCCCCCGCCAGAGCGGTCCGTGTGTTGTAACCGATGAGCCTGTGCTGACCCATCCTGATCACACAGTCTGTAGTTGACCCTGGGGTCCACGCTGGCACCTTGTGTGGGTTTGGATCAATGTTTGGTGGTACGTGTCTACCATTACGAGTGGCTTGATGTTTTAACTATGGTACAATAAACTGACATCACCGAGGCTGTGTCTAGCTACGTGGTAGACTGAAGGCATGAAGAGGCATAGTCACATTTTGCCAGGCTTGTGCTGGGTTCTTACCACTTAAACATTTTTAAATAACTTTAGTTTATTTATTTATTTTTTTTAAGGCTTTTTTTTAGGGGGGCGGTTGGGAAGAGAGGGGAGTGGGCGGGCCATTTCTATTGGTCTTTCATTTATGTATTTTCATCCATCTTTGTTCTTTGGCCCATGTGGGCCTCCCATCACAGTGGCCTCTGTTGTCGCAGAGCACCGGCTCTGGACGCATGTGCTCCAGAGCTCTGTCTTGGTAATTGGATGCGTCGGTCCAGCCGCTCCATGGCACGTGGGGTCTTCCCAGGCCAGGGATCGAACCGGCGCCCTTTGCACTGCAAGGCGGTGTCCTTACCCACTGGACTACCAGGGAAGCCCAATAACTTTAGTTTTTTGTAATTTTTATTTATTTATTTGTTTTTGGCTATTCTGCGTTTTCACTGCTGCCACAGGCTCTTCTCTCAGTGCACAGAAGTGGGAACTGCTCTCTAGTTGAGGTGAGCAGGCTTCTTGTGCAGTGACTTCTCTTGTTGTGGAACTCGGGCTCTAGGGCACACAGGCTTCCGTAGTTGCAGCACACGGGCTCCATAGTTGCGGCTCCGAGGCTCTAGAGCACAGGCTCCATCCTTGTGGCTCATGGGCTTCGTTGCTCCGCAGCATGTGGGATCTTCCCAGATCAGGAAACGAACCCGTGTCTCTTGCATTGGCAGGTGAGCTCTTTACCACTGAGCTACCAGGGAAGCCCAGCTTTAGTTTTAATAGAGGGCTTTGGACTCATTGCAAAATTGAGGGGAAGGTACAGAGAACTTCCATACACTCCTTCCCCACCGCCTTGCACCACCCTCCTCTGTGGTCAGCATCCCCCGCCAGAGCGGTCCGTGTGTTGTAACCGATGAGCCTGTGCTGACCCATCCTGATCACACAGTCTGTAGTTGACCCTGGGGTCCACGCTGGCACCTTGTGTGGGTTTGGATCAATGTTTGGTGGTACGTGTCTACCATTACAGACTCAGAGAGTCGTTTCACTTCCTCGAGAGCCTCTGTGCTCCATCCGTTCCTCCCTGCCTTCCCCCAGCCCCTGGCAACCACCTATCTTTTTTCACTGTCTTGAGAGAAGTGAAAAGATCTCCTCAGGTCCCTTGGCCGTGCGTGGGGAGCCAGGGTTTGAGCCATGGCTGTCTTCCTACAGAGCTGATGCTCCAGAGCACAAGGCTGCCTGCTCACCGTGTGATCCTCAGGCCTCAGCAGGCGTGGCCCAGGGCAGCCTGGGCAGCAGGGAGGAGGGACGGTGGCTGAGGCTTGCGGGGGGAAAGACAACTACTGTGATTCCTACGTCCCTTCAGCCCCGCCCCTGAGCTCTGGCACCCTCAGGACCCTGACCTTCCCCGTGCGGGCACTGGGCCTTGTGGGACAGGCCCGGGGCTCGGGAGAGGCTGGGTGGGTGATGGGAGGAGGGCAGAAGAGCCGGGAGGACACGGTCACTCATGTCACGGTGACTGAGCTAGACGCTGTGCTGGATGCTGGGGCACAGCAGAAAGCGTGACAGATGAGGTCCCTACCTCCTGGGGCTCTGGTCAGGTTAGAGACAAAGGGAATACGCATATATGAATAAACAAGAAAATTGTCAGTGATGAGAAGCACAGTGTAAAGCATTAAAGATGGGTGATGTGACGGACCATTCTTTTAAAAAATTTTTATTTTAATGATAGGATAATTCCTTTGCAATATCGTGATGGTTTTTGCCATATATCAACATGAAACGAACCCGTGTCTCTTGCATTGGCAGGTGAGCTCTTTACCACTGAGCTACCAGGGAAGCCCAGCTTTAGTTTTAATAGAGGGCTTTGGACTCATTGCAAAATTGAGGGGAAGGTACAGAGAACTTCCATACACTCCTTCCCCACCGCCTTGCACCACCCTCCTCTGTGGTCAGCATCCCCCGCCAGAGCGGTCCGTGTGTTGTAACCGATGAGCCTGTGCTGACCCATCCTGATCACACAGTCTGTAGTTGACCCTGGGGTCCACGCTGGCACCTTGTGTGGGTTTGGATCAATGTTTGGTGGTACGTGTCTACCATTACAGACTCAGAGAGTCGTTTCACTTCCTCGAGAGCCTCTGTGCTCCATCCGTTCCTCCCTGCCTTCCCCCAGCCCCTGGCAACCACCTATCTTTTTTCACTGTCTTGAGAGAAGTGAAAAGATCTCCTCAGGTCCCTTGGCCGTGCGTGGGGAGCCAGGGTTTGAGCCATGGCTGTCTTCCTACAGAGCTGATGCTCCAGAGCACAAGGCTGCCTGCTCACCGTGTGATCCTCAGGCCTCAGCAGGCGTGGCCCAGGGCAGCCTGGGCAGCAGGGAGGAGGGACGGTGGCTGAGGCTTGCGGGGGGAAAGACAACTACTGTGATTCCTACGTCCCTTCAGCCCCGCCCCTGAGCTCTGGCACCCTCAGGACCCTGACCTTCCCCGTGCGGGCACTGGGCCTTGTGGGACAGGCCCGGGGCTCGGGAGAGGCTGGGTGGGTGATGGGAGGAGGGCAGAAGAGCCGGGAGGACACGGTCACTCATGTCACGGTGACTGAGCTAGACGCTGTGCTGGATGCTGGGGCACAGCAGAAAGCGTGACAGATGAGGTCCCTACCTCCTGGGGCTCTGGTCAGGTTAGAGACAAAGGGAATACGCATATATGAATAAACAAGAAAATTGTCAGTGATGAGAAGCACAGTGTAAAGCATTAAAGATGGGTGATGTGACGGACCATTCTTTTAAAAAATTTTTATTTTAATGATAGGATAATTCCTTTGCAATATCGTGATGGTTTTTGCCATATATCAACATGAATCAGCCATGAGTATACACGTGTCCTGTCCCCCTCCCAACGCCCCTCCTACCCTGTCCTCTGTGTCATCCCAGAGCACTGGCTTTGGGAGCCCTGCTTCATGTGTCAAACTTGCACTGGCCGTCTGTTTTACTGGACAGCTCTTTTGTACTGGGTGGTCAGGGACGGCTTCCCCTGGAGGCAACAGTTAGGCTGCATGACAAGGAATCAGCTGTGAGAAAACGAGGGGAAAGCATTACAGCAGGTGAAACCGCAGGTGCAAAGGCTCTGGGGTTGAACAAGACTGGAGTGTTGAAGATGCAGAATGGACAAGGCAGCTGGATGTAGGAATCCAGAAGGGAGCGGTAGAGGAGGACATGGGTTCAAATCATCTGGGACTGGATGGGGCAAGGTCTGGGAGGTTGGATATAATTACAAATACAGTGGGAAACCACGGTGGTGGTGTTTTTAAAAGATCCATTTGACCACTAAATGGACAGTGGATTGTAGGGAGCAGAGGTGAAGATGGGAAGTCAGTCAGGCTCCAGGTATGTGTTGGCTGCAGAGTCCAGAGGATTTTCTGATGGGTTGGCACTCTGTCCACAGAGTGACGCCTAACCCTTTGGCAGCATTTTTCTTTTTTTTTTTTTAAGAGTGAAAACTTTTATGCTTGGGATTATCCAGCAGGACTCAGTTTAGACGATCCCGATTTTGTTGGCAACATCCAAGGCATCATAGTCAGAAGCCAGTGGAACGTGTGCCGCCTCCTCTCCATCAGGCCTGATCAGAGCGTTGACCTTAGCAAGAGTCAGCGTCGTGGAGCTTCTTCAGAGCCTGTTGAATTTGGTGCTCGTTGGCCTTGACGCTCACCGTGAACACCAGTGTGTTGTCTTCTGGTTTTCTCATGGCTGACTCGGTGGGGGAAGGAATTTGATGACGGAATGGTCAAGCTTGTTTCTCCTCGGGGCACTTTTCAGAGGTTATTTTGGCTCCTTCTGAGCCGCAGTGTTTTGGGCCACCGGAAGGTGGGTAACGTCCAGTCCTTCTTTGTTTTTCTGTGGCTGTGGACGGGACGCCCTTCAATACTGCTTTCTTGGCCTTCAGAGCCTTTGCTTTGCTTCAGCTTCAGGAGGGGCAGGGTTTCCCTTCTTCACCTTTGGCGCCATCTTTGTGAAAAGTTGCTCTACAGCCCCTCTGAGCCTTGGTGTCCTCATTTGTGTAGTAATGTTAGCTATAGGACTTAGCTCACCGGTGAGGGTTGAGGTGGCTCAGACAGTAAAGAATCTGCCTGCAGTGCAGGAGACCTGGGCGCGATCCCTGGGTGGGGAAGAGCCCCTGGAAAAAGGAATGGCAGCCCACTCCAGTCTTCTTGCCTGGAGAGTGCCATGGACAGAGGAGCTCGGCAGGCTGCAGTCCACGGGGTCTCAGAGAGTAAGGATAGAGCAACTAACCCTTTCACACACGCAATGCGATCGTGCACATAGAACTGTGCCCGGTGTGTTACTGGCACTGAAGGCATACCACCCTGAGTGCCATCGTTAATATGTTAGGTTTTCCCTGCCATTTCTTCTGGGGGTACTTGGGTAGATGTCTGGCCTTGCCGATGAAAAGATCCATTTGACCACTAAATGGACAGTGGATTGTAGGGAGCAGAGGTGAAGATGGGAAGTCAGTCAGGCTCCAGGTATGTGTTGGCTGCAGAGTCCAGAGGATTTTCTGATGGGTTGGCACTCTGTCCACAGAGTGACGCCTAACCCTTTGGCAGCATTTTTCTTTTTTTTTTTTTAAGAGTGAAAACTTTTATGCTTGGGATTATCCAGCAGGACTCAGTTTAGACGATCCCGATTTTGTTGGCAACATCCAAGGCATCATAGTCAGAAGCCAGTGGAACGTGTGCCGCCTCCTCTCCATCAGGCCTGATCAGAGCGTTGACCTTAGCAAGAGTCAGCGTCGTGGAGCTTCTTCAGAGCCTGTTGAATTTGGTGCTCGTTGGCCTTGACGCTCACCGTGAACACCAGTGTGTTGTCTTCTGGTTTTCTCATGGCTGACTCGGTGGGGGAAGGAATTTGATGACGGAATGGTCAAGCTTGTTTCTCCTCGGGGCACTTTTCAGAGGTTATTTTGGCTCCTTCTGAGCCGCAGTGTTTTGGGCCACCGGAAGGTGGGTAACGTCCAGTCCTTCTTTGTTTTTCTGTGGCTGTGGACGGGACGCCCTTCAATACTGCTTTCTTGGCCTTCAGAGCCTTTGCTTTGCTTCAGCTTCAGGAGGGGCAGGGTTTCCCTTCTTCACCTTTGGCGCCATCTTTGTGAAAAGTTGCTCTACAGCCCCTCTGAGCCTTGGTGTCCTCATTTGTGTAGTAATGTTAGCTATAGGACTTAGCTCACCGGTGAGGGTTGAGGTGGCTCAGACAGTAAAGAATCTGCCTGCAGTGCAGGAGACCTGGGCGCGATCCCTGGGTGGGGAAGAGCCC
This sequence comes from Tragulus kanchil, assembly GCA_022376925.1. Classification (NCBI taxonomy): domain Eukaryota; kingdom Metazoa; phylum Chordata; class Mammalia; order Artiodactyla; family Tragulidae; genus Tragulus; species Tragulus kanchil. The sequence continues at coordinate 43,769,452 of JAIOJX010000029.1, read as the reverse complement.
CTGGAAAAAGGAATGGCAGCCCACTCCAGTCTTCTTGCCTGGAGAGTGCCATGGACAGAGGAGCTCGGCAGGCTGCAGTCCACGGGGTCTCAGAGAGTCAGGATAGAGCAACTAACCCTTTCACACACGCAAATGCGATCGTGCACATAGAACTGTGCCCGGTGTGTTACTGGCACTGAAGGCATACCACCCTGAGTGCCATCGTTAATATGTTAGGTTTTCCCTGCCATTTCTTCTGGGGGTACTTGGGTAGATGTCTGGCCTTGCCGTGCCTCAGTTTCCTTATCTGAAAACTAGGGGTCGTGGCAGCACCTTCTTGCGAGGGTGGCTGGGTTTACTGAGGCGAGGTGTGCCACGAGGTGGCGACCACAGCTGGCACGTAGTCGGTGTTGAGGAAGAGGGGCTTGCTGGCGTGGCGATGCTGGCGACGAGGCTGCTGATCACTGTGCGGAACCCTGCCTCCTGAGACGGTGCCGCTGGCTGCCTGGGGTCCCTGCAGCTCTGCCACCCGCTCCTCCCAGGCTCGGCTCTTCACGTGTTGCGTCTCACACTTTCCCACAAACCCATTCGTCTTGGGCTGTAAGGTTACAAGGCTTTGAAAATGAATTTTAAAAATTACACTCTTCTGACCCTTTAAACTTCATTGTAAATCCCCCAAGTGCCTTAATGAAGCTCAGGCTATTTTGGGCATCTTGGAGAAGACAGGCTGACTGCACCTTTTGAATTTACATAAAAAAAAAAAAAAAAAGGAATGCACATGGACCCAAATATGTATCTGTATAATTAAGAATAAAAATCATAATCCCCTCAGCGGGCCATGCTAGTGAGCATCAGGTTTAATAGGGGATTAGGAGGAGGAATTAAAGTTGCCCAAGGGGTACACGCAGAGACTTCAAACACCTTTCGGAAAACAAATTAACGTGGTTTTTAGAAATCGTTTTCCAAGGGCGGCAGAGGGTTTCCTCGGGCTTCCCTATTTTCTTTTGAAATGTATTTTTAACACTTGTATAAACAGTTTGGGCCAGTGACACGGGGCTTCCTGGGCTCCCTTCATTAGCCGGTGTCTGTGGAAGAATTCGGCTCATTATCTGGGCGTTTTGATCTTCCTGGCGGCGGGTGTTGCTGCTGGGGCCAGCCTGGGGCCACCCCTCTCTCTTTCCTGTTGCCTGGTGGTGTGGAAGCCATGGGCGTGCACCCCGGCCTGTTTCCACATCTGCCCATGGACGTCTGGCTTCCTGGAAGTGCCCTCAATTCCTGGGGAATGAAACTTCTCCAGAGGAGGAGAGGGCTGGCCCTGCCTCAGGCTAACCAGAGAAGTTGGTGGAATCAGCCTTTGGCTCTCCCGGCTCCCCTGGCCCCTAGGTTTATTTCCCGTTCCCATCCCCTGGGGTGCATTTGCAAGTACAGAGTTCCCCATCACTGGAGGTATTCAAGCAGTGCCCTGGCCTAAGTTTTGAGGGAATCTGTGCTTTCAGGTGGAGTGGACCTGAATGGGTATTAAAGTCCCTCACCAACCTGGGATTCTGTGATTGACACTTTACAAGTGGAGTCTGAGCCAGACCATGCTGAAGCCACAAGGCTCCTGTGATAGAAGACACAACACCTGACTCCAGACAGTCAGCATCAGTGACTCTGTCCTCTGTCCTTGCTCAGATATCTGCTTCTCTCTGGAGGTTCCAGGTTTCTAGATGGGGTACCTTTACAGGGGCTTGGGACAGAAGCTCCAAATTGTGTCTAAGTTTCCTTTTAAAGCTGCCTTTCTTCCTGTGTAAAATAGGGGTCATAAATTATAATAGCTACAACGTGTGAAGCACTTACTGTGTGCCTGAAGCACTTGCTAGCTTATAACCACTCAGGAGGAGGTACTATTATTGCACCCACTTTGCAGAGGAGGAAACTGAGGCCCAAGGAGTTGAACTCACGCGTCCAAGGCTATGAATAGTAAATGACGAGTAATAACACCTGATAACCGTCTGCTGGGGATCTCCTGGGGTCTTCAGAGGAAAGTGGAATTGATCCCATAACCCATGCTGAGTTCTGCCAGAAAACCAGGAGGGAGTAGTAGCCCAGCCTGGCTCTTGACTGCCTGGGAAGGCCCAGGGAGAGGGGACCGCCTCACACCTTGGTCAGTGCCCTGTCCAGGGCTGGCCGATCGCAGGGAGTGAGTGAGGCATTGCTCTTCCCACAGAGAGAAGAACTGGCCAACCAGTGGCCTCCAGGCTGGGCTGGTGGGTGTGTCAGCTTCTAGAAGTGTTCTCACCTTGGCCAATGGGCTGGCAGCTGGAGGTGAGCCCTGAGGCTGATTCACCCTGCGTTCAGAGGAGGCCACTGGCCCACTTCCTGCTGCTGCTTCCTGCCTCTGCTGGGCAGGTGCCCAGGAGGAAGAAGCAGGGAGCTTCCTTATCCCATAGAAAGGCAGGGAGCCCTGGCCTCCCTGATCGGTGGATGAGGACACAGAGGGGACCTGGCAGCTTCCACGCCCCTGTAATCCTGCTTCCTGCCAGATCTGCGTGGACATCTCCCGCATCCCCCTGGCTGCCCGCTCTGCTCTCACACGGGCTGTAGTCTCACGTCACAGAGCCACGGTCCCCAGAGCCGGGCTGCTGGAAGGGGATGTTCTGCTGGGCTCCCAGGTCTGGCTTCACCAGGGAGGTTGAACCTTGAAGCCTGGGAGAATGTCCGTCGGCAGAGCAGGGGGTGAGAGTGGTTTTGAGCAAATCCCCGGATCAGGCGTGGTGCTGAGCTCGCTGCACCCTGGCTCTCGTCTCTGTGCTGCTACCTGCCTTTTCTCGGGGAGGGGTCTGGGGAGGGGAAATGACCTGTCCACGGTCACAGGAGGAGGGGTGACCTCTCAGGGTTGGCTCCTGCTGGGAACAGGGCCAGTAGAAAGCCACCGCTGACCCTTGCAGGCTGAAGGGGGCAGGCAGGGGTGGGTGGCGTCCTGGAGGGAGAAGGGCCCGATCTCATCATAGGCCCTGGAGTAGATGTCTTTCCCTCCATCGGAAACTTCATGGGTCTTTTGCTCTAGAAATGCACATCTTGGTAGGAGACTTCCGGCAGCAGTGAGACCTTGGTGCTCACATCTCCCTCTCCCCTCCCCGCCTCCTGTCCCCCATCCCCGTCCCCACAGAGGTCAGGCTGGGCCTAGAGCAGTTTCACGCAGATGTGCTCAGCTTCCCGTGTACATTCACTTTGTCCAGCAATGACATCTGTCCCCCAAGAAATGATCTGGAAATTGGGAGAATTTTCATTTGGAAGAAAAAAAGAAAGGATATCCTTGGAAATGAACCCAGTTGAGGAGTTCAGGTCAGGACAGAAGGAGACATTCAAACCTTTCTCAGCTGTGCAAGAGGCCTGCTAAGCTGCAGGGACACCTGGGGTGCTGGGGAGAGTTCAGAGAGGGCTCCTGCCCTGATCCCACAGGGTCCAGGGGACCAAGGCCACAGACGGGGGGCAGACAGATGGAGACTGAGGCCGGTACTGAGCCATCTCCCAGGGCTTCCTGAGGGCGGACGGTTTGGGCCACACCTACAGTGCGGGCAGGTTCTGAGAGGGTCAGGGTCTCCGTGGCTGTCACTCAGATATGTCCCCAGCCCTTCCCCCGCTGGCTCTGTAGCAAGGGGGCTGACTCTGAAAACGACACTTCCCAGGCTACCTTGACAACTGGCTCTGGTCAGGTGTGGCCCACGGGAGGCAGGGGCGGGACACCGGAGGGCTGGAGAAAGGGAGACAGAAGGTCTCGTCCCCCGGCTCTCTGCCACCACCGCTGCCTCCTTTGTGGCTCAGCTCCCAGCTCAGCTCCCACTCATCAGCCCTCGGCCGAAGGAGGCCTTTGTGGGATGATTGCTTCTCCCGGAGGGCCTGGCCTCTGGGCCGGGAAGCGCCTCCTCCAGCTTCTCCCCTGGCCTGGGGCTGGCATGGCCCTCCTCCTGCTCAGGCTGACGGCCTCTGCACCACCTCACTGTCCCCTGCGGCCTTTGCAGCTTCTCCAGCCTCGTCACCTCATCACGGTGAGGCCCTCCTGGGCATGGGCTGTGGGCTCTGTTTTGCTCGCCGGATGCTGGCTGATCCAGCCTGCCTCTTGGTATCGGAAGGGACACAGAGCAGGAGAGGACTCCTGGGGGTTGGGGACTGGGATCTGGCCCTTCACCTTGGTCTTGAGGCAGACCGCTGAGGCTTGGGTGACTTCTGAAACCAGACCTTGGTGCTCACATCTCCTCTCCCCCCGCCTCCTGTCCCCCATCCCCGTCCCCACAGAGGTCAGGCTGGGCCTAGAGCAGTTTCACGCAGATGTGCTCAGCTTCCCGTGTACATTCACTTTGTCCAGCAATGACATCTGTCCCCCAAGAAATGATCTGGAAATTGGGAGAATTTTCATTTGGAAGAAAAAAAGAAAGGATATCCTTGGAAATGAACCCAGTTGAGGAGTTCAGGTCAGGACAGAAGGAGACATTCAAACCTTTCTCAGCTGTGCAAGAGGCCTGCTAAGCTGCAGGGACACCTGGGGTGCTGGGGAGAGTTCAGAGAGGGCTCCTGCCCTGATCCCACAGGGTCCAGGGGACCAAGGCCACAGACGGGGGGCAGACAGATGGAGACTGAGGCCGGTACTGAGCCATCTCCCAGGGCTTCCTGAGGGCGGACGGTTTGGGCCACACCTACAGTGCGGGCAGGTTCTGAGAGGGTCAGGGTCTCCGTGGCTGTCACTCAGATATGTCCCCAGCCCTTCCCCCGCTGGCTCTGTAGCAAGGGGGCTGACTCTGAAAACGACACTTCCCAGGCTACCTTGACAACTGGCTCTGGTCAGGTGTGGCCCACGGGAGGCAGGGGCGGGACACCGGAGGGCTGGAGAAAGGGAGACAGAAGGTCTCGTCCCCCGGCTCTCTGCCACCACCGCTGCCTCCTTTGTGGCTCAGCTCCCAGCTCAGCTCCCACTCATCAGCCCTCGGCCGAAGGAGGCCTTTGTGGGATGATTGCTTCTCCCGGAGGGCCTGGCCTCTGGGCCCGGGAAGCGCCTCCTCCAGCTTCTCCCCTGGCCTGGGGCTGGCATGGCCCTCCTCCTGCTCAGGCTGACGGCCTCTGCACCACCTCACTGTCCCCTGCGGCCTTTGCAGCTTCTCCAGCCTCGTCACCTCATCACGGTGAGGCCCTCCTGGGCATGGGCTGTGGGCTCTGTTTTGCTCGCCGGATGCTGGCTGATCCAGCCTGCCTCTTGGTATCGGAAGGGACACAGAGCAGGAGAGGACTCCTGGGGGTTGGGGACTGGGATCTGGCCCTTCACCTTGGTCTTGAGGCAGACCGCTGAGGCTTGGGTGACTTCTGAAACCGACTCCTCCGTCTGCCATCCCAGCCAGGCTGTCTGTAGAGGCCGGGCACTTGCCTGAAGCCGTGACCCTTGTTCCTTCGTTCATGTGGTCGGAGCTGGCCCCTCGTGCCAGCACCCACACGGCTGACTGGCTGCCTTTCCCTCTTGCCAAGCCTTCCTCCCTCGCCCTGCCCTGACCTGCCCAGGGTGGAGAGCCCGCTGACCTCCGGCCCGAGCCTGCCCTTCTGTAGCTTCCTGAAAGGCCAAAGCCGAGGGGGTAGAAGGGGAGCGGCTGGGATCCAGTCTTGTGAAGAGGAAACACTCGTCCAGGGCTAGGCACCGGGGACAGGAGGTCTCAGCTCTGAGACACTTCCGGGCTGCCAGTGTGGCCACAGGGCTTCCTGAAACAAAGCTGGGAAATCACCGATCTAGTTCCTGCTTCTGTTTAACGTGGGAAGAAACAGCGGCGAGAGAGGAACGAGGACTTGCCCAGAGTCGCCCTGAGGCGGTGGTGGGGCAGGCGCCCAGGCCATGGCTCCTGCCCGGCGCCCAGTGGGTGCTGCCCCCAGGTCCTCAGCGGTTCTGGAAAGCACCGTGGGTGAAAGCAGTGCCCGTCTGCTGTCAGAAGAGGCCTTGGGCAGGCCAGGGCAGCCCCAGGAGCCCCTGCCTCCAGCAGCCCACGAGGAGCTCGGCAGAGGCCTCTCAGGGCCTGGGTGCGCCCGGCCGCCCTTCTCCCAGGGCGGGGCGTGTGTGTGGCTTCCTGCCTGGGTCCTGCCCGGGGTGCGGGTGCAACAGCGGAGAAATCCCTGAGCACCTGCCAGCAGGACGGTGCCAGGTTGTGCAAGAGTCCTGCGGTGGTGGTTGTGCTTGTGTGACTTTGTAAAAACACTGGAGTGCTGTGCTGTGCCGGAGTGAGGGCTGACTCAGCAGTGCCAAGCCCCTCGGAGGAGGTACCAAGGGCGGCCAGCGTGGCGGGGCCACCCCGAGGGTGCGGGCAGTGTGTGCAGAGCTCTGTGGGAGCCCCAGCCGTGGAAGGGGGGAGGTCACCTCTGCCTGGGCTGCCAACCGACATGTGCACCTGTCACCTGAAAAAAATGAACAACCAACAAGGCCAAGTTGTGTTTTATTGGGCAGACATTCTGATGACTTCAGCCCAGGACACAGCATCTCAGATAAAGGCAGAGGAAACTGTTCCAAAGAGGCGAGGGAGGAAGCTAAGTTCAGTTCAGTTGCTCAGTTGTGTCTGACTCTCTGTGACCCTGTGGACTGCGGTGCACCAGGCTTCCCTGTTCTTCACTCTCTCTCGGAGCTTCTTCAGTCTCATGTCCATTGAGTCGGTGATGCCGTCCAACCATCTCCCCCTCTGACATCCCCTTCTCCTCTTGCCTTCAGTCTTTCCCAGCATCAGGATCTTTTCCACTGAGTTGGCTATTGGCATCAGGTGGCTGAAATACTGTAGCTTGAGCATCAGTCTTTCCAATGAATATTCAGGGTTGATTTCCTTTAGGATTGACTGGTTTGATCTCCTTGGAGTCCAAGGGACTCTCAAGAGTCTTCTCCAGCACCACAGTTCAAAGACATCAATTCTTCGGTGCTCAGCCTTCTTTATGGTCCAACTCTCACATCCCTACGTGATTACGGGAAAAAAACCATCGTTTTGACTAGACAGATCTTTGTCAGCAAAGTGATTTCTCTGCTTTTTAATATGCTGTCTGGGTTGGTCATAGCTTTTCTTCCAAGGAGCAAATGTCTTTTAATTTCATGGCTGCAGTCACCGTCCACAGTGATTTTGGAGCCCAAGAAAATAAAATCTGTCACTGTTTCCGTTGCCTGTCCATTTGCCTTGCAGTGATGGGTCCTCATGCCTGGTTATACAGAAGTTTTTGCAACAAATGACCAGGTAGTTAGAACATAACAGATTGCTGTTAATGAAAGAAAACCAGGTATCTCAACCCAAGGAATTCAGCCCTTTTCTCTGTCTGGGGAGGTCCAAGTCTGGGCTCACTGAAATCATTCCTTGGATATGCACCTCAGCTACTTGGGGCCAGTTTCCTGGGTCTTCTCCCCCTGCATTTCCTCAGGGTACACCGTAGTGGTGAACAGGGGCTGGCCACTAGCTGAGCATGGCAGTTTGGGTAGCCCGTTGTCTTCCATCCTGAGTTCCTGCAGGGCACATCCTCTGGGTGACTGTGATGTGCTGGCTTGGTGGCGGCAGCATCCTTTGCTTACTGACGGAGCAGGAAATATTTTAGTTCTCACACCCAGTGGGTCCCCTCCCACACCCAGCCCTCACTCTCCACTGCCTGTCCAGCAGGTGGGCCCCTGCTGGCTGGTGAGCTCCCCCGCGCTTGGGCATAGCCGCCGGCTCTGGGCAGCCGTCTTGGGTCTGCACACATCCGGGACTTAGAGGCAGGTCAAGCCAGGTTCAGCAGGCACTCCCGTTTGGGTGGAAGGTAGCGTTTGTGTAGGAGAGAGTCCCGAAGAAGATGTCAAGAGAGGAGAGGTCGCTGCCTAGCCACACAAGGCCTCCAGGGACTGGCGAGCCTGGACTTTGTGTGTGAGAGCAGAGCACCGTGGAAGGCTTTGGGGCAGGCCGGTGCTGATGGCGTAGAAATGCTTCAGGAAGGGAGGGAGAGGCAGGAGCGGGAGCACAGGGGCGGAGCGAGAGTGCAGTGGGCAGCCAGGGCGGAGACCATTCAGCCTGCACCACGAGTACTGAAGGGGCCTGGCTCAGGGCAGTGGCCGCAGAGGGGAGAGCCGGGCTCGGTCAGCCTCACTCCGCTGGCCCCTCGGGCCTGAGGAGGCGGTGCCGTCCACGCGATAGGGTGTTGGGGGTCAGACTACAGGGTGGCAGTGGAGAGCACCCTGCCGCATCCTGACGGGCACCATGAGCAAGTTGCTTAAGGAGCCGATACCTACTAAGTTACTCACTTACTAAGCACGCTGGGACCCACTCCCTCCCCGCCTGTTGGGGATGAGGCTCCTAGTGTTGTCATGAGGACGGGCTGTGGATAGGAGATCTGGTGTGCCCACCGGTGGGTACCTAGAGGATGCCAGAGCCCTGGAGGCAGGGCATGTGACCGATCCACGTGCTCGTTGATGATTTCCCCAGAGCTACGGGGTACAACCGTAGTTGGGGCCTTTTGGGTCTTCTCCCCTGCATTTCCTCAGGGTACACCGTAGTGGTGAACAGGGGCTGGCCACTAGCTGAGCATGGCAGTTTGGGTAGCCCGTTGTCTTCCATCCTGAGTTCCTGCAGGGCACATCCTCTGGGTGACTGTGATGTGCTGGCTTGGTGGCGGCAGCATCCTTTGCTTACTGACGGAGCAGGAAATATTTTAGTTCTCACACCCAGTGGGTCCCCTCCCACACCCAGCCCTCACTCTCCACTGCCTGTCCAGCAGGTGGGCCCCTGCTGGCTGGTGAGCTCCCCCGCGCTTGGGCATAGCCGCCGGCTCTGGGCAGCCGTCTTGGGTCTGCACACATCCGGGACTTAGAGGCAGGTCAAGCCAGGTTCAGCAGGCACTCCCGTTTGGGTGGAAGGTAGCGTTTGTGTAGGAGAGAGTCCCGAAGAAGATGTCAAGAGAGGAGAGGTCGCTGCCTAGCCACACAAGGCCTCCAGGGACTGGCGAGCCTGGACTTTGTGTGTGAGAGCAGAGCACCGTGGAAGGCTTTGGGGCAGGCCGGTGCTGATGGCGTAGAAATGCTTCAGGAAGGGAGGGAGAGGCAGGAGCGGGAGCACAGGGGCGGAGCGAGAGTGCAGTGGGCAGCCAGGGCGGAGACCATTCAGCCTGCACCACGAGTACTGAAGGGGCCTGGCTCAGGGCAGTGGCCGCAGAGGGGAGAGCCGGGCTCGGTCAGCCTCACTCCGCTGGCCCCTCGGGCCTGAGGAGGCGGTGCCGTCCACGCGATAGGGTGTTGGGGGTCAGACTACAGGGTGGCAGTGGAGAGCACCCTGCCGCATCCTGACGGGCACCATGAGCAAGTTGCTTAAGGAGCCGATACCTACTAAGTTACTCACTTACTAAGCACGCTGGGACCCACTCCCTCCCCGCCTGTTGGGGATGAGGCTCCTAGTGTTGTCATGAGGACGGGCTGTGGATAGGAGATCTGGTGTGCCCACCGGTGGGTACCTAGAGGATGCCAGAGCCCTGGAGGCAGGGCATGTGACCGATCCACGTGCTCGTTGATGATTTCCCCCAGAGGTCAGATCCAACCGCCCAGCATGTTTGCCGTCCCGAGGCCCCTTCCTTCATCACCTCTGGGAGGTGCCCTCAGGTCAAGGTGGGGCGCTGCCAAGGCCCCCCCTCCTCCCCTCTCTGTGCCCATAACTTGGACGAGTCAGGAACCAGATTGCTCTTTTTACCCACTGAGGTCACCACTGGGTCGTGGGCCGAGCTGCCCCACCTCCCAGCGCAGGCCCAGCATCCTTTCCCCCCAGCCTCCTGGCTGGGGAAGTCAGAAAGGAAGCTTGCCAGGGGACGGGCGGCCTGACCAGGCTACTTTCACCTGTCTCTTTGAAATCCCCCCTTCTTTAAAGGGACTAGTTGTCAAGAAAGTTTCTCAGAGAAGGGCCTTGGTTTCTCATCCATCAAAGGTGGGTCCAGGTTAGGGGGTGCTGGACGAGCTCCTCTGTCTTGGGACTCCAGTCTCCTTTCTCGGGTCCTTGAGGCGAGAGTCAGGGCCCATCTGTGGTGGGCTGGGGCGCACCGGCAACATGGAAGAGCACAGGAGGCTCTCTAAGGTCAGGTGAGAGCAAAGTGGGCAAAGAGCCAGGTACTGGGGGTCTTAACAGGGGGACGCCCTCCCGGGGAGGTGGGCAGTGCTGCTGCCAGCTAAGGAACTCGTCCCTGGCCTAATCCTCGCTATGGATTCCACACCCTGGACGGACCTGCCCCCAGCTTGGTGCGGTGGCTAGGCTTTTGTCTCTGTAGGTTCCTGGCTTCACCCTCACACCTGAGCAGTGAGCAGAGATGACTGATACAGAACAGTATCAGTCAGAACAGTGCTTTCTCAACAAACAGGCACTCCCCTGTTGAAGCCACGCGATAGGGGGGGCAGCAAGGGTGGCAGTGGAGAGCACCCTGCCGCATCCTGACGGGCACCATGAGCAAGTTGCTTAAGGAGCCGATACCTACTAAGTTACTCACTTACTAAGCACGCTGGGACCCACTCCCTCCCCGCCTGTTGGGGATGAGGCTCCTAGTGTTGTCATGAGGACGGGCTGTGGATAGGAGATCTGGTGTGCCCACCGGTGGGTACCTAGAGGATGCCAGAGCCCTGGAGGCAGGGCATGTGACCGATCCACGTGCTCGTTGATGATTTCCCCCAGAGGTCAGATCCAACCGCCCAGCATGTTTGCCGTCCCGAGGCCCCTTCCTTCATCACCTCTGGGAGGTGCCCTCAGGTCAAGGTGGGGCGCTGCCAAGGCCCCCCCTCCTCCCCTCTCTGTGCCCATAACTTGGACGAGTCAGGAACCAGATTGCTCTTTTTACCCACTGAGGTCACCACTGGGTCGTGGGCCGAGCTGCCCCACCTCCCAGCGCAGGCCCAGCATCCTTTCCCCCCAGCCTCCTGGCTGGGGAAGTCAGAAAGGAAGCTTGCCAGGGACGGCCGCCTGACCAGGCTACTTTCACCTGTCTCTTTGAAATCCCCCCTTCTTTAAAGGGACTAGTTGTCAAGAAAGTTTCTCAGAGAAGGGCCTTGGTTTCTCATCCATCAAAGGTGGGTCCAGGTTAGGGGGTGCTGGACGAGCTCCTCTGTCTTGGGACTCCAGTCTCCTTTCTCGGGTCCTTGAGGCGAGAGTCAGGGCCCATCTGTGGTGGGCTGGGGCGCACCGGCAACATGGAAGAGCACAGGAGGCTCTCTAAGGTCAGGTGAGAGCAAAGTGGGCAAAGAGCCAGGTACTGGGGGTCTTAACAGGGGGACGCCCTCCCGGGGAGGTGGGCAGTGCTGCTGCCAGCTAAGGAACTCGTCCCTGGCCTAATCCTCGCTATGGATTCCACACCCTGGACGGACCTGCCCCCAGCTTGGTGCGGTGGCTAGGCTTTTGTCTCTGTAGGTTCCTGGCTTCACCCTCACACCTGAGCAGTGAGCAGAGATGACTGATACAGAACAGTATCAGTCAGAACAGTGCTTTCTCAACAAACAGGGCACTCCCTGCTGTTGGAAACTGTCTAGGTAGGAGGCTGCATTAGCCTCGGTCGAGGCTCTGTGTGTGTGAGTGAGTGAGAGAGGGAGAGAGAGAGGGGGACAGAGAGAGAAGTGGGGTGGAGGAGAGAGGGGGAGAGAGAGGTTGGGGGAGAGAGAGAGGGGGGGAGAGAGAGGGGGAGAGAGAGAGAAGCAGAGAGAGAGAAGGAGAGAGAGAGAGGGAGAGAGTGAGAGGAGAGAAGGGTGGGGAGAGAGAGAGAAGTAGGGGGTGGAGAGAGAGAAGGAGCGAGAAGGAGAGAGAGAGAAGGAGAGAGAGGGGGTTGGGGGAGGGAGAGAGAAGGAGAGAGAGAGAGAGAAGACAGAGAGAGAGAAGGAGAGAGAGGGAGGGAGAGAAACACAAACCAGGAGGGTAAGGGGCTGATCTTTAGGTCACTGAGGCCTTGCAGAGAGCCTGTGAGAGCTGCTTCCTCAGAGTATGAAGGAACAGGCTAAGCAGAGGTTTTCCTCCCTGGACGTTTGCTGAACTTCAGCCTCAGCATCTGAAGAAACTGAGGGGCCATATAAGGCATGAACAAGGAGAGTTGTTTTTGCTCTAGGCTTATGCCTCGGGGACTGAGTCTTAGGAGAACCTGCCCAGTCCCACAGTTGTGCTGGGGGACTCTCTGTAGGCAGGAGATTGGACAAGGTGACCCCTTGGCCGGCTGAACCTGCTGTCTGACCTCCGAGGGGGTTGGTCTTGGCTGGCACCAACTCCTCTGTCTTGGGACTCCAGTCTCCTTTCTCGGGTCCTTGAGGCGAGAGTCAGGGCCCATCTGTGGTGGGCTGGGGCGCACGGCAACATGGAAGAGCACAGGAGGCTCTCTAAGGTCAGGTGAGAGCAAAGTGGGCAAAGAGCCAGGTACTGGGGGTCTTAACAGGGGGACGCCCTCCCGGGGAGGTGGGCAGTGCTGCTGCCAGCTAAGGAACTCGTCCCTGGCCTAATCCTCGCTATGGATTCCACACCCTGGACGGACCTGCCCCCAGCTTGGTGCGGTGGCTAGGCTTTTGTCTCTGTAGGTTCCTGGCTTCACCCTCACACCTGAGCAGTGAGCAGAGATGACTGATACAGAACAGTATCAGTCAGAACAGTGCTTTCTCAACAAACAGGGCACTCCCTGCTGTTGGAAACTGTCTAGGTAGGAGGCTGCATTAGCCTCGGTCGAGGCTCTGTGTGTGTGAGTGAGTGAGAGAGGGAGAGAGAGAGGGGGACAGAGAGAGAAGTGGGGTGGAGGAGAGAGGGGGAGAGAGAGGTTGGGGGAGAGAGAGATGGGGGGAGAGAGAGGGGGAGAGAGAGAGAAGCAGAGAGAGAGAAGGAGAGAGAGAGAGGGAGAGAGTGAGAGGAGAGAAGGGTGGGGAGAGAGAGAGAAGTAGGGGGGGGAGAGAGAGAAGGAGCGAGAAGGAGAGAGAGAGAAGGAGAGGGGGGGGGGGGGGAGGGAGAGAGAAGGAGAGAGAGAGAGAGAAGACAGAGAGAGAGAAGGAGAGAGAGGGAGGGAGAGAAACACAAACCAGGAGGGTAAGGGGCTGATCTTTAGGTCACTGAGGCCTTGCAGAGAGCCTGTGAGAGCTGCTTCCTCAGAGTATGAAGGAACAGGCTAAGCAGAGGTTTTCCTCCCTGGACGTTTGCTGAACTTCAGCCTCAGCATCTGAAGAAACTGAGGGGCCATATAAGGCATGAACAAGGAGAGTTGTTTTTGCTCTAGGCTTATGCCTCGGGGACTGAGTCTTAGGAGAACCTGCCCAGTCCCACAGTTGTGCTGGGGGACTCTCTGTAGGCAGGAGATTGGACAAGGTGACCCCTTGGCCGGCTGAACCTGCTGTCTGACCTCCGAGGGGGTTGGTCTTGGCTGGCACCAACCCTGAGGACACATGCCAGGCCATAGTGAGCATTTGGGTGGGGTGCCAGGACCCGTCCAATTGCAGAAGGACTCCCCCTACAGGCACGCCCCCCTCACTGGGCAGCTGAGAGCATAGAGGTGCCCCATAAAACAGAATCATGGCGTGCTCGTCCATATTGGCAAGGGAAACAAGACCCAGACTGGAGAGAGTGGATTTAATGTTCTCAAGTGGAAGTTTTTCTCCCATAAACTTTTAATTAAGCCTCTGGCACCCATTATGTCTCCATCCCTGGAAAGCTCTGGCGGAGGCCAAGAGGACAGAGCCGTTTCAGAGCACGTGTGAGTCCACTGAGCTGACGCACAGTTCCACGTGGCCACTGCTGGCCTGGCACGTTCCTAGTTTCCTGGTGGCCTGACGGTTGCGTTTCTGACTCGTAAGATGGTGCGTAGTCCCTGGACTGGAATTCAGCGCGTCATCTCTCTGCTGTGCCCCCTGGAGGGCTTGGTGACAGGTTCTGGGATAGGTAGAGATCAGTGGCTCAGTGCTCTGGTTTGTCATTCTCAGAGGTCTGCATTTCCTTTTTTTTTTTTTTTTTGACCACTTCTATCGGTCTTTCCTTTATTCATTTTCATCCATCTTTGTTCTTTGGCCTGTGTGGGCCTCCCATCACCGTGGCCTCTCTCGCTGCAGAGCACCGACTGTGAGCGCATGCGCTCCAGAGCTCTGGCTCGGTAATTGGACACATTGGTCCAGCTGTTCTGCGGCTTGGGGGATCTTCCCAGGCCAGGGATTGAACCAGAGCTCCTTGCACTGCCAGGCGGTGTCCATCCAACCCATTCTTGGACCTGTAGAGCTGCTTCCTCAGAGTATGAAGGAACAGGCTAAGCAGAGGTTTTCCTCCCTGGACGTTTGCTGAACTTCAGCCTCAGCATCTGAAGAAACTGAGGGGCCATATAAGGCATGAACAAGGAGAGTTGTTTTTGCTCTAGGCTTATGCCTCGGGGACTGAGTCTTAGGAGAACCTGCCCAGTCCCACAGTTGTGCTGGGGGACTCTCTGTAGGCAGGAGATTGGACAAGGTGACCCCTTGGCCGGCTGAACCTGCTGTCTGACCTCCGAGGGGGTTGGTCTTGGCTGGCACCAACCCTGAGGACACATGCCAGGCCATAGTGAGCATTTGGGTGGGGTGCCAGGACCCGTCCAATTGCAGAAGGACTCCCCCTACAGGCACGCCCCCCTCACTGGGCAGCTGAGAGCATAGAGGTGCCCCATAAAACAGAATCATGGCGTGCTCGTCCATATTGGCAAGGGAAACAAGACCCAGACTGGAGAGAGTGGATTTAATGTTCTCAAGTGGAAGTTTTTCTCCCATAAACTTTTAATTAAGCCTCTGGCACCCATTATGTCTCCATCCCTGGAAAGCTCTGGCGGAGGCCAAGAGGACAGAGCCGTTTCAGAGCACGTGTGAGTCCACTGAGCTGACGCACAGTTCCACGTGGCCACTGCTGGCCTGGCACGTTCCTAGTTTCCTGGTGGCCTGACGGTTGCGTTTCTGACTCGTAAGATGGTGCGTAGTCCCTGGACTGGAATTCAGCGCGTCATCTCTCTGCTGTGCCCCCTGGAGGGCTTGGTGACAGGTTCTGGGATAGGTAGAGATCAGTGGCTCAGTGCTCTGGTTTGTCATTCTCAGAGGTCTGCATTTCCTTTTTTTTTTTTTTTTGACCACTTCTATCGGTCTTTCCTTTATTCATTTTCATCCATCTTTGTTCTTTGGCCTGTGTGGGCCTCCCATCACCGTGGCCTCTCTCGCTGCAGAGCACCGACTGTGAGCGCATGCGCTCCAGAGCTCTGGCTCGGTAATTGGACACATTGGTCCAGCTGTTCTGCGGCTTGGGGGATCTTCCCAGGCCAGGGATTGAACCAGAG
This sequence comes from Tragulus kanchil, assembly GCA_022376925.1. Classification (NCBI taxonomy): domain Eukaryota; kingdom Metazoa; phylum Chordata; class Mammalia; order Artiodactyla; family Tragulidae; genus Tragulus; species Tragulus kanchil. The sequence goes on along the minus strand of JAIOJX010000029.1, from coordinate 43,754,200 downwards.
CTCCTTGCACTGCCAGGCGGTGTCCATACCCACTGGACCGCCAGGGAAGCCCTGCATTTCCATTTTGATGACCATTTTTGGAATCCATATGATCTTATCTATACTATCTGGGCACCCACCTTGTCGCTTGGTATTCTGGGATGACTTAAGAAATACTCACGAGTCTTCATGATGAGATCCGTGTAGTTGGTTGCTCACATTTGCTCCGAGGGAAGGTGAAAATACCGCCTCACCCACCATGCAGAGGAAGTTCAGTTCGGTTGCATTAGTTTAGTTGAAGAAAAGCCAGGGCAGAGCATGCCACACACCAGCGGGCAGTGCCGGAAGTCAGGGTCCCTGTGTGCCGGGGGCCAGGGTCATGCTCACGTGGCAGACAGAGGCCAGCTTGATACTCGGCGACTGGCTGAAGTTTGTTGGCAGTAACTATGCTGGGGAATATGTGAGGGAGAGATGGCAAGAATTAGGAAGAGGAGATTAAGAGTTTATTTAAGGCAGATTTGACTGTGATCATAAGGTTGATGTGGCCTCCCGTGAATGAGATACCTCAGCAGAGTTAGCAAGTAATCCCTTGTTAAAGTTGGGGCTGCAGGCCTCTGTGCAGGATTTTGGTTTTGTATGAATGTTGGTTATCCTTGCAAACAAAGCCTTCAAGTTCTTAATGCCGCTTTGTTTGCACACATCTGTTTGCAGACATTCACTCTCCGCGGTGGTATTAATTACATCAAAATACAGAAACAGCACTGGCTTGAGGCCCTATCTTTCTGCTATTAAACCCATTCTTGGCAATTGAACTAGAGCACAACACATCATCTAATTTTGTCGGTAGTTATGTTTGGATTTAATTTCCAAGTTCGCCTTGGCGTTCTATATGTTTAAGATTGCTAAATATGAGGGGTGGATAGCTCTGATTTCTGTTTCTCTGTGTGCGTGCATCCCGTTGCCAGTGCGTTGATTGAGCTGCACCTGTGTGGGAGGCGTGCGCTGGGCACGGGGGCTGCCGGTGAGATCAGAGGAGGTCCCTCATGGAGTTTATAGCCTGGACAGGGGAATAGACCCCAAGCAACACAGAAGCCCCATAAACAAATGAGTAAATATATAACAACGTTATTAGGCCGAGGTACAGAAAAAGTTATCTGGGTAAGGAGGCAGAGCAAATGAGGAGCGACCTAGATAGTTTGGAAAGGACAGACCTCTCTGAAGAGGTGCTGTTACTCAGCGACCTGAGCGGAGCGCACTGGTCGGGAGAAAAAAGTTCTGGCTTTGTTGTTGTTGTTCAGTCATGTCCGACTCTTTGTGACCCCGTGGACTGCAGCACGCCAGGCTTCTTTTTTATTTATTTATTTATTTTGGTGGGGGTGGGGTGGGGAGGGAGGGGAGCAGGCGGGCCACTTCTATTGGTCTTTCATTTGTCCGTTTTCATCCATCTTTGTTCCTTGGCCCGTGTGGGCCTCCCATTACGGTGGCCTCTGTTGTTGCAGAGCACCGGCTCTGGGCGCATGCACTCCAGAGCTCTGGCTCGGTAACTGGACACATCGGTTCAGCTGCTCCGCGGCACGTGGGATCTTCCCAGGCCAGGGCTCGAACCGGCGCCCCTTGCACTGCAAGGGGGTGTCCTTACCCACTGGACCACCAGGGAAGCCCCACACCAGGCTTCTCTGTCCTTGGTTATCTCCTGGAGTTTGCTCAAGCTCATGTCCGTTGACTCTGTGATGCCGTCCTCTGTCGCCCCTCCCCCGCCTCGCCTCCATCTTTCCCAGCATCAAGGTCTTTTCCAGTGAGTTGTCTCTTCGCATCAGGTGCCAAAGTATGGGAGCTTCCGCTTCGGCTCTAGCTTAGGTAGCCGTAGAGACCCATGGTCAGTGTGTGTTGTATGATAGTATTTCTTTTTAAATTTTTATTTTACTTTTTACTTTTACAGTTTTGTCGTTTATAGATATGTATAATCACAGATTAGTCATATGTATATCCCTGGCTCCCATCCCTCCTCCACCTCCCTCCTAGTACCCCCCATCCCATCCCTCCAGGCCATCTCACAGCGCTTCTCCAGGGTCCCCTATTCCCACAGCTCAATGACGATAGCTGTCTTTTTCATATATGATAGTATAGGTTTCCATGTTACTCCCTCTATGCCTCCCACCCCCTGTTCATTCCCCACAGTGTCCATAGGTCTGTTCTCTATGTCTGTTTTTCCATCACTTCACTCGTGTGTTACCATTACCATCTTACTAGATTCCATATAGAAAAAGTTATCTGGGTAAGGAGGCAGAGCAAATGAGGAGCGACCTAGATAGTTTGGAAAGGACAGACCTCTCTGAAGAGGTGCTGTTACTCAGCGACCTGAGCGGAGCGCACTGGTCGGGAGAAAAAAGTTCTGGCTTTGTTGTTGTTGTTCAGTCATGTCCGACTCTTTGTGACCCCGTGGACTGCAGCACGCCAGGCTTCTTTTTTATTTATTTATTTATTTTGGTGGGGGTGGGGTGGGGAGGGAGGGGAGCAGGCGGGCCACTTCTATTGGTCTTTCATTTGTCCGTTTTCATCCATCTTTGTTCCTTGGCCCGTGTGGGCCTCCCATTACGGTGGCCTCTGTTGTTGCAGAGCACCGGCTCTGGGCGCATGCACTCCAGAGCTCTGGCTCGGTAACTGGACACATCGGTTCAGCTGCTCCGCGGCACGTGGGATCTTCCCAGGCCAGGGCTCGAACCGGCGCCCCTTGCACTGCAAGGGGGTGTCCTTACCCACTGGACCACCAGGGAAGCCCCACACCAGGCTTCTCTGTCCTTGGTTATCTCCTGGAGTTTGCTCAAGCTCATGTCCGTTGACTCTGTGATGCCGTCCTCTGTCGCCCCTCCCCCGCCTCGCCTCCATCTTTCCCAGCATCAAGGTCTTTTCCAGTGAGTTGTCTCTTCGCATCAGGTGCCAAAGTATGGGAGCTTCCGCTTCGGCTCTAGCTTAGGTAGCCGTAGAGACCCATGGTCAGTGTGTGTTGTATGATAGTATTTCTTTTTAAATTTTTATTTTACTTTTTACTTTTACAGTTTTGTCGTTTATAGATATGTATAATCACAGATTAGTCATATGTATATCCCTGGCTCCCATCCCTCCTCCACCTCCCTCCTAGTACCCCCCATCCCATCCCTCCAGGCCATCTCACAGCGCCTCTCCAGGGTCCCCTATTCCCACAGCTCAATGACGATAGCTGTCTTTTTCATATATGATAGTATAGGTTTCCATGTTACTCCCTCTATGCCTCCCACCCCCTGTTCATTCCCCACAGTGTCCATAGGTCTGTTCTCTATGTCTGTTTTTCCATCACTTCACTGCGTGTGTTACCATTACCATCTTACTAGATTCCATATATATGTGTTAGTATACTATATTCGTCTTTCTCTTTTTGACTTCACTTTTTATAATAGGTTCTAGCTCCATCCACCTCATTATGTATGGTAGTATTTTAATTTGTGATGTGAATAAACATTTGCTATTCATCCGCTCATGAGGAGACGGGGTACTTAGGATTTGGGAGTCTGCTGTGAGAAGTGGGGTAACCTCTCAGCCTCCTGAGGGTAAGAGGGCCCAGAAGGAGCCCAGACCCACACAGAGGGAGCAGCCTGGGGAGCAGAAGTGTTCCCTCAGGCTTGCTAGCTTGCCAGGGAGCCATAGTGCTTTGGGCTGAAGGAGAGCAGGGAAGCTACAGGGCCCTGGTCCCCTGCCACCCTCACCCCAACAACAGAGGCATCCCGAGCTGTGTCAGCACCACCTAGAAGGCTTGTGAAAACACACCCTGCTGCGCCCCACCCCCGGATTTCTGATTGAGGAGGCCTGGGGTGGGGCCTGAGAATGGGTTTCCTCCAAGTTCCCAGGTGATGCTGCTGCTGTTGGTCCACGGACCACACCTTGAGAATCACGGGGAGCAAACGGAAAACCATGCTGGGATCTGTCCCGAGTGACTAGAGAAAGAATGAGGACCCGGCCTGCGGGAGTGGGCCTGCCCGGGCTGCAGGCGGACGGTCCTCTGGCTCCATGGCCGCTGCTGCAGACCAACAGCCGCGGCTCTGGGCGCCCAGGGGCGGGGCCGGGACGGCCCTGGCTGAATGCCGTTGCACGTGCGTGCGACCGACGTGGCTCACGCATCAGCGCATCTGCACCGGCTGCGGGATGTGCAGTGTCCCCGTGCTGGGGCCGGGGCAGTCAGGAGCGTCGTGGGTCAGGTCTGTAAGCTGAGGAGGGTGGGGTGGGGTGGGGCACAGCCCTGGCCCAGGGCGCCAGGCAGCCAGTGCTCCGGAAATGCGGGCTGGTACTGAGAAGGACCGGCGCTGAAGTCCCCCGCCTAGAGAGTCTCATCTCTGCCCTGTGGTTCCAGGGTCCAGCAGTTCTTTGGCTGTCTTCTCCCCTCCCCGAGTTTAGTCTGTTCTGCCAGCGCAGCTGTGTGTTAGGGTCCTCCGCCAGTGGTTTGGTGCTCTGGAAACGGAAGACTGGGTTCTTGGAGGACCCCCGCCCCGTTCTTCACCCTGGTGCAGCCGTGGGTGCGGACTTGAGCGTCTTAGGGAGAAGGGAGGCAGCGAGCTGTGGTTGGCAGCCCAGGAGTGTGGCTGGAGCTGATGGGCAACAGTTGAGCCAATGGTTCTGCGCACTTGGAGAATAAACCCCGGCTTCTGAAGAAGCTGCAAAAAATTGATTTTTTGCGGCTTCTGTGGTCATCCTGAAGGATTTGGTGGGGTGGAAACCAGGCCCACTTCTCATCGCTCTGTGCTCTCTGCTGCCAGGCCTGGGGCTGAACAGGCTTGTCCCAGAGGCAGAGAGGCCCCTCCTGGCTCCTCGCACCACCCCGTGCCCCCCCGTAAGGGCTGTAGGGCCCGTGTTCGTCAGCTGTCCTCCGGGGCCAGGTGCTGCTTGTCTGCTGCTGGCCTCTCGGTGGCTGCTGCCCCAGATGTGGCAGGTGTGTTTGCACATGCGGCTGAGCTGGGACGAGGGACTTTCTCCAGGGATGTAGCTGTGGCTCTGTGCTGTCTCGGGTGGGGTGGGGCTGGGGTGGCCGCCCCGGGGAGCTCAGCATCTCTGTGTCTGTTCGGTCCCTCAGGTGGCCCTGGGGAGGCAACTGGGTGGCTGTGCCAGAGGTGGGCCTTGTGGGGGAAGAGGGGCCGGTGCTCAGCACGTGTGTGTGGAGAGTGGACTTAGCCCAGGCCCCGGGGAGCCGAAGATCCCCACAGCCGGGGAGGAAGCCACAGCCAGCGCCCGACTCTTTCTTCCCGGAGCTCCTGTTGGCTTTGGATGGTCTCACGGAATGCTTGGCTGGGCTGCTGTGAGGCAGAGCTGTGACCTCCCGGCCCAGCAGCCAGCACACAAATGCTGAGCCTCCCAGAGACGAGCCGTGCGCAGTGCCGCCCCTCCCCCAGCCAAGAGCCAGGAAGCCGAGGACCCGGCTCTGTCTCAATCCTGTCCCTTGGACCGAGCTGCCCTGGGGGACATCGCCACACCTCTCTGTTCCTTCGCCTGCTCCCTGACTGTCAGGAGAGACTAATGCCTGCCTTGCTGGACTGTTGCGACTGGCCCTAGAGTGTCTCACCTGTACCCACGGGCCGGGGTGGAGATTCAGATACGGAAGGAGTGTGCACTTTGGTGGTCGCTTTTGTTGAGGTTTGGCCTCTGGAAATGGATCATCTTTGCTGGTGGTCCTCACTGACGTGGCCTATCAGGGCCTCCCTGAGTGAAACGTGGAGGCTTGATTGCTCAAATGTTTCCATCTCGCTGGACTTGTTGGAAGGAGCTGTAAGTGAACACGCTGCCGAAAAACGTCAGGTTCATCAGGGGGCTTCCTGCTAAAGCCCCTGGAAAGAGGCAAGCGCTCCTTATTCCTGGTCTTGTTTGTAGTGGCTCTGTCTGTTGCCCATGCCCAGTGGCCCTGCGGTTTGAACTCGAGGTTGTGGTAGGGACGTGGGGTGGGGAAGAAAAGGGGAGCCCTGGACAGCTCATCAGGATAGGGAGGAAAGATACTTTAGGTAAAGTGTGAAATGGGAGCCAAGTTGGACATAATCATAATGGTTTATTATGGATATAGTGTTAGGAATATGGTTATTTTCCCCCAACTTTCTCCTGATCAGGGCTTATAATATATATAAATGCATTGGCATTTTATATATTACATAGTAATATCAAATGTTAATAATACCTGCAGTTACTAGAGAGTAGCTTTAGTAAAGAGTAGCTAACTTTTTATCAGACTTTTTTAAAAAATAATTAATTAATTTAGACTGTACTGGGTCTTAGTTTAGGCATGTGAGATCTTAGGTCCCTGACCAGGGATTGAACCCAGGCCCCCTGCGTTGGGAGTGTGGATTCTCAGTCACTGGGCCACCAGGGAAGTCCCTTTACCAGACATTTATTTGCAGACGCTATGAAGTGCTAAGCCCTTTCATCTTCGTCATTTCACCTGATCATCTCAGAACCCTATGGGTGACTATCGCTATAAAGTGAGGCAAGCGGAAGCCGAGAGGCTGCACTTCTTGTCCGAGATGCACTGAACCAGTGTAGGGGAGCCCGCAGGTCGAGCCCTCGCCTCAGACCCTGGGTTTACTTAGATCCTGAGGGTTTCCCTTCCTGGGTGCTAGGTTGTGCCTAGGTGTGGAGAATCAGCAGGCGGGGCAGCGCTTTTGTTATAATAATGAGGACCGTGACCAGTGGTGGTTAGGGGCAGAGGTTCTGAAGGTGGACTGCCTAACTCCAGATGCCCAGCTGGGTGGCCTGGGGCAGATGACGGACTGTGCCTCAGTTTACCCATCTGTGCCTCCACTGAGGGTTGTTGTGAGGATTAACGCCTTCGAGGGGCCTTGAAGGAGACTTATGAACACGTGATCGTCATTGTTCCGTCCCCGCCCCCTGTGCGTTCTCCTGGGTCCACGCTCGGGGGGTCGGTGTCTACGGGTGAGGGTGGGGACTGGTGAGAGACAGTTGCTCAAGAAATGTTCTCAGCACGAGGGAACGGAGTTTACCTGGCAGTCAGGAGGGCCTCTAGTACTCAATCTTCTCCTCAAAGGATCTTACCTATGGTTTACTGCCGGACACTGATGCACCCAAGTAAGGCTGACCCTGCCTCTCATCCACACTGGCCAGCACGCGCTCCCTGGGTCGACCCAGTGGGATGGTCCTGGTGGACCCCAGGGCCTGCTGGAGGCGCAGGCTTCTCAGAGAGCCAAGCGATGGCAGACGCTGCTCTCCAGCTCGCAGGCGGGGGTGGGAAACCGGCTGTTCTCTGAACAACAGTGGGGGCCACTTTGTGTGGGTGTGTGAGCTGTGGAGCCTCTGGGGAGGTGGGCACGGAGGGCTGAGGGGGCTCCGAGGGCCTGGGGAGCCAGTGCAGGAGGCCACAGAGCCTGTCAAGGTTAACAGATAGGCCTTGACTCTCCCTTAGGAAGTCATTCAGTTTCTCCCCTGACTCAGGCCACATTGTTTCAAAGCATGTGGTATAAACTACTAACCACTGGGGAATTGCTTGAATTAACAAACTCATTTTTCCCGAGACCTTAGGTTGAACTTGAGTGAGGAGTTCAGGGCTCTTTTGCAGAAATCCAATAGATCAGGAGAACTCATGTTACACCATGTTTTCGACCTTGATCAAATGCACATTTTGCATGGTGGGGCCTTCTCCATGCCTGCACACTTCCAGCTGCACCAATAGCTCAGGACCATGGCGGGCCAGGGCAGTAGCTCGCAGGAGGGCCGGTTTTTGGCAGGATCTGGCCCTCTGCTTGGGTTGGAAGGCATTTCAGAAAGGTTCTTCTCTCCCTCCTCTCTTCCCAGCTCTTCCTGCTCTCCTCCATACCTGCCCTTCTGAGCGCCATTACTTGAGAAGAGGTATGAAGGTTTTACTGGAATGAGCCTGGGCCCTGGGCTGAGTCACAGGCCGCAGCTCAGTGTCTTTTGTCTCTGCCTGTGAAGTCCTGCTGGGCCAGCCTCTGCTTCACCAGGGTGCCTGGCTACAGGGGCCACCATAGATCTGTGAGGTCAACAAGGGGTCAGTCCTCTCCCAGGGCCAGCCCCACCCCCACAGCCTGAGCCTAGAGCGTGAGCTCAGGGGAGGCCTGGGGATGGCTCCACACCCTAGAGACCGGAGGCCTGTCCAGAAGGCCAGGAGCTCCCTGGGGACGAGGGTTCCATGAGGTATAGACTGGAAACCATGGGAACATGGATGGCTGAGTGTGGGGAAGCTGGGACTCGCATATGAAGGGTAGGCTTCCTGGACGAGCCTGGAGGGCATCTGGAGCCCCAAGAGAGAGGAGAACAGGCTTGGCCAGTCTGATGAGGAACTTCCCAGAAAATACCATTGCTCCCCAAACCCTCTCCTTTGCCATCCAGATACTCGGGTTTCTGTTTTTGGTTTTTATTGTGTGTGTGTGTGTGAGGCAAGGAGTGTATGGCCCAGACTGGTGGTTCTTAAACCAGGCCGGGCACCCTGATCACCTGGGGGGCTTTGTGACCCTGTTGACGCCCAGCCCCACCCCAGTTGCTCCTGGGTGGGGTCTGGACGCCTGTGGCCTGAAGCTCGGGGGTTACAGTGCTGGGCCGGGTTCCAGAGACCCTTCCCCCTGCACAGTGGGGAGTATTCAGCCCTCTTCCTTCTCTATTTAGGCTTCAAGGATGTGAGTCCATGGAGACATGCTCGATGGAACCTCTGTGGGTTTCAGTGTCCCTGGGGCCCAATAGCCGACTCCCTGTTCAGGCACCATGGCGGTTCGACCTTGATCAAATGCACATTTGCATGGTGGGGCCTTCTCCATGCCTGCACACTTCCAGCTGCACCAATAGCTCAGGACCATGGCGGGCCAGGGCAGTAGCTCAGGAGGGCCGGTTTTTGGCAGGATCTGGCCCTCTGCTTGGGTTGGAAGGCATTTCAGAAAGGTTCTTCTCTCCCTCCTCTCTTCCCAGCTCTTCCTGCTCTCCTCCATACCTGCCCTTCTGAGCGCCATTACTTGAGAAGAGGTATGAAGGTTTTACTGGAATGAGCCTGGGCCCTGGGCTGAGTCACAGGCCGCAGCTCAGTGTCTTTTGTCTCTGCCTGTGAAGTCCTGCTGGGCCAGCCTCTGCTTCACCAGGGTGCCTGGCTACAGGGGCCACCATAGATCTGTGAGGTCAACAAGGGGTCAGTCCTCTCCCAGGGCCAGCCCCACCCCCACAGCCTGAGCCTAGAGCGTGAGCTCAGGGGAGGCCTGGGGATGGCTCCACACCCTAGAGACCGGAGGCCTGTCCAGAAGGCCAGGAGCTCCCTGGGGACGAGGGTTCCATGAGGTATAGACTGGAAACCATGGGAACATGGATGGCTGAGTGTGGGGAAGCTGGGACTGCATATGAAGGGTAGGCTTCCTGGACGAGCCTGGAGGGCATCTGGAGCCCCAAGAGAGAGGAGAACAGGCTTGGCCAGTCTGATGAGGAACTTCCCAGAAAATACCATTGCTCCCCAAACCCTCTCCTTTGCCATCCAGATACTCGGGTTTCTTTTTTTGGTTTTTATTGTGTGTGTGTGTGTGAGGCAAGGAGTGTATGGCCCAGACTGGTGGTTCTTAAACCAGGCCGGGCACCCTGATCACCTGGGGGGCTTTGTGACCCTGTTGACGCCCAGCCCCACCCCAGTTGCTCCTGGGTGGGGTCTGGACGCCTGTGGCCTGAAGCTCGGGGGTTACAGTGCTGGGCCGGGTTCCAGAGACCCTTCCCCCTGCACAGTGGGGAGTATTCAGCCCTCTTCCTTCTCTATTTAGGCTTCAAGGATGTGAGTCCATGGAGACATGCTCGATGGAACCTCTGTGGGTTTCAGTGTCCCTGGGGCCCAATAGCCGACTCCCTGTTCAGCTCAGGCGTCAGGAGGCAACCTGTGGATCAAGGAGAGTAAGCGGTGATGGCTCAGGCCCTCCCCTCTGCTAGCCTCTCTCCACCTGACCGTGGAGGGCTCTCATCCTCTCCTCTGCCCTCTGGCTTTGTCTCTCAGTTTAGGGAGAGCTGGTTTTGGGAAAAGTCTTGATTTTCAGCTGTAACTGCTGCTGTCCTGCAGTTCTCTTGGGGTTTTCTCATTCCAGGTTCCAGGGCAGGGAATCCGTTTGGCCCATCTTCTAGGTCAATGGGAACCCATCGATTCTTGCCTCGGGGCAGGGCAGAGGACAGATGATATAAAATGTGGCAGTCAGTACTCCTGGGCTGGGGTCGGGGCCATGTCCGGTTCGGTCTCTGGGTGTCGAGGCAGACTCTTCTGGGAAACTGGAGCCTGGTGGAGGCGTTTCAGCAGGGAGAGCTGAGTGGACCGTCCTGGCCTCCATGTGCAGGTGGGAAAACTGAAGTTAGAGAGGGCGCCGCACCAGGATGCAGACAAACCGATTCTTCATTTTCATTTTGACTGGGTAGAGGTCAGAGACCCCCGTAGGGCCCAGAGGGCATCCTGGACCATCTTCTGACGGCAGGTGTGGCCCCTTCCTTTTGTATTTTAGAGCATGGGGGCTGGGAGGGTAAAAGTTGCCTGTGGGTCACTTGGCTGCCTTGATCCTTTTGTGTTGGGGATTTGTTTTTTTTTAATTTTGGCCTCTTTTATTGTTTTTTTATTTGTTTATTTTCACCTATCTTTATTCTTTGGTCTATGTGGGCCTCCCATTGCAGTGGCCTCTCTCGTTGCAGAACACTGGCTCTGGGCCCATGCGCTCCATGGCACATGGAATCTTCCCAGGCCCGGGATTGAACTGGTGCCCCCTCCACTGCAAAGCAGACTCCTCACCCACTGGACCACCAGGGAAGTTCAAGAACTTTTATGACAGAGTGTCTTCATCTGAGTTTCCTGTGATGCTGGATGAAGAGTGTTGTGTGAACTTTTCTGGACATAGGATCCGGTTGTTCAGATGCAAAGTTGTGTTCAGCAGTTTGCAAGCCCATGGACTGCAGCATGCCAAACTACCCTGTCCTTTACTGTCTGCCAAAGTTTGCTCAGACTCGTTTTTGTTGAGTCATTGATGCCATCCAACCATCTCATCCTCTGTCGCCCCCTTCTAATCTTGCCCTCAGTTTTTCCCAGCATCAGGAAACTTAATCTTTTCCATTAAGTTAGCTCTGCACATCAGGTGGCCAAGTACTGGAGGTTCAGCTTTAGCTTCAGTCCTTCTGATGAACATTCAAGACTGATTTCCTTTAAAATTGACTGGTTTAATCTCTTTGCGGTCCAAGGGACTGTCAAGAGTCTTCTCCAATACCGCAGTTGGAAGGCATCAGTTCTTCAGTGCTCAACCTTCTTGTCCATCTCTCACGTCCATACAGGAGTACTGGGAAAACCATAGCTTTGACTGTACAGACCTCTGTGGGTGAGGGGATGGCTGCTTTTGACTGTGACAGACCTCTGGAGCCTGGTGGAGGCGTTTCAGCAGGGAGAGCTGAGTGGACCGTCCTGGCCTCCATGTGCAGGTGGGAAAACTGAAGTTAGAGAGGGCGCCGCACCAGGATGCAGACAAACCGATTCTTCATTTTCATTTTGACTGGGTAGAGGTCAGAGACCCCCGTAGGGCCCAGAGGGCATCCTGGACCATCTTCTGACGGCAGGTGTGGCCCCTTCCTTTTGTATTTTAGAGCATGGGGGCTGGGAGGGTAAAAGTTGCCTGTGGGTCACTTGGCTGCCTTGATCCTTTTGTGTTGGGGATTTGTTTTTTTTTAATTTTGGCCTCTTTTATTGTTTTTTTATTTGTTTATTTTCACCTATCTTTATTCTTTGGTCTATGTGGGCCTCCCATTGCAGTGGCCTCTCTCGTTGCAGAACACTGGCTCTGGGCCCATGCGCTCCATGGCACATGGAATCTTCCCAGGCCCGGGATTGAACTGGTGCCCCCTCCACTGCAAAGCAGACTCCTCACCCACTGGACCACCAGGGAAGTTCAAGAACTTTTATGACAGAGTGTCTTCATCTGAGTTTCCTGTGATGCTGGATGAAGAGTGTTGTGTGAACTTTTCTGGACATAGGATCCGGTTGTTCAGATGCAAAGTTGTGTTCAGCAGTTTGCAAGCCCATGGACTGCAGCATGCCAAACTACCCTGTCCTTTACTGTCTGCCAAAGTTTGCTCAGACTCGTTTTTGTTGAGTCATTGATGCCATCCAACCATCTCATCCTCTGTCGCCCCCTTCTAATCTTGCCCTCAGTTTTTCCCAGCATCAGGAAACTTAATCTTTTCCATTAAGTTAGCTCTGCACATCAGGTGGCCAAGTACTGGAGGTTCAGCTTTAGCTTCAGTCCTTCTGATGAACATTCAAGACTGATTTCCTTTAAAATTGACTGGTTTAATCTCTTTGCGGTCCAAGGGACTGTCAAGAGTCTTCTCCAATACCGCAGTTGGAAGGCATCAGTTCTTCAGTGCTCAACCTTCTTGTCCATCTCTCACGTCCATACAGGAGTACTGGGAAAACCATAGCTTTGACTGTACAGACCTCTGTGGGTGAGGTGATGTCTGCTTTTGAGTGCAGAGGGTCCGTTCCTCTGAGATTCTTCCATGCTCCCTGGACTCAGTCATGGGAAGACCACTGCTTCTCGGAACTTGTTAGTTAAACCAGTTTCTTGTGTCTTCTTCTGTGGAGCGTGTGACCTGACTTCTGTGTGAAAGGCCTGAGGAGGTGCCTTCAGAGTCTGCTAACACCCTTGGCACCAGTCCGAGAAAGTCGCACCCAGGACAGGGAGCCCAGGGCCTGTGTTGTGTGTGTGTGCTCCCCACTGGTGGGCCAGTACCTGGCTAGGGAGAGAATGTTGACTTGGGTCCAGGAGCATTGTTTTGTCGACCTCCCTCTGTTCCTGCAAAAGATGCCCCTTTCCCAGGACTAGGGAGCTGTGTGAGCTTCTTAAAATGAGTGCCCACAGAGAGAAAGAGCTGCCTTCCTCTGGTGCCTCTTTAGGGGTCCTCATGGCTCAAGGTGGTTTAGCCCATGATCAGAGGGGTTGCCTTGTGACTTCCTGTCCAGGTCAAAGCTAACTTTCCTGGGCTTTAGGGGAATGATCTCTGAAAAGATCAGACCTGGCTGTGAATATTCCTGCACCTTCCTGAAAGTAGCCATCACACAAGCAATTAGTTCCGTGCTCAGAGCTTCTGATGGAGACGTGCTGGTGGCCCGGCTGGGAGGCCTGAAAGCTTTCATCTCAGTGGTGGTGCTGGGGCTGATGGTGGGTGCTGTCACCTGCCCACAGCTTGCGCTTTGCGTGGACATGTGTGGACTATTTACGTATTTATGTGGCTAATAGGCTTCTTTACCTAGGGTGGTGTTTACATGCTATAAAAAGTCCATTAACTGAATGTAAGCTTCTCCAGGGATGGTGAGCCTAATCTATATTTGTCACGTAATGCGGCAGGAACTGGAAACACAAAGACCCCTTTTGCTGGGCGTATGTCGGGATGGGTCCACATGGGCTTTGTTGAGTAAAGTAGGTGAGTGAGTGAGTGCATGGGCATGCGCGACAGTGAGCAAATGCCCCAGGTGCAAGATGAGGCTGCTTTCAGAAGCATTCAGTAAACAGGCTCTCATGTTAAGGCCAAGTGGCACCATCAAAATTTTCTGTGGGAACGAGACATTTTTGTTGTTTTTGCAGATCAAAGTGTTTTTAAACACCACTCTCTGTTTTTCAATCAACTGTTCAGAAAGTGTTCTTGTTTTTTAAGCTAAAGACGTCACAGGTTGAGTATCCACAGTTCACCTTTTCCCAGTGCTGCATTTTAAACTTGAGTTGAGGGCCATCTCTGTACTCAAGCAAGGCCCTGTGGTCCTCTGGCTGATGGGCCAGATCTACTGGGTCCCTCTGCTGCCCTTGGAAAGTCACCCAGTCCCTGAGCCACAGATGGGTGTGCATGTGTGTGCATTCACAACACAGGCCCTGAGCTCCCTCTCCTGGGTGAGAACCTCCCTGGGCCACTCTGCTGCTCCCCCGGGGCCATGACAGAACCTGAGTGACTCAAAAACCCCTGGTCTGGAAGGGGTCTCCAGTCACCCCCTTCCCTGGACCTCCTGGAAAATGTCCACCTCATCCTCCTTGGGGCTCGCACCTACCAACAATTGAACTGAGAGCTCCTGGGGGCAAGCATGGACCCTTCTTAAGCTCCTTTTTCTAGCCCATTGAGTGACTTTTCTTATCCATGGAGTGTCTGATGTCACTGTCCCAAACAGCGCAGTGTGGGCAGTGGGAAGCCATAAAATAACACTCTGGTTCCTAGGAGGCACGTGACGTGGGAGAAATAGACACTTGGGAATCAGAGTGCCCTAAGCGCGAGGGCTGGCTCTGCCGCCCACTAACCGGATGAGCTTGGAAAAGGGACATGACGCCTCTGAGCCTCAGTTTGCTTACCTGTAAAATGGGGGTGTTGATACCCATCCCTCACAGGCTGTTTTGAGGGTTTTGTGAACATGATGGCGATGAAGAGCCTCACTCAGAGTAGATGCCTGAGAGCAACATCACAGCTGCGCAGAGTCGAATCCTGACCCTACCTCTTACACGAGCCTGAGGCTCTGAGAGAACTGGTGACTTGCTGGCTTTCTCTGTAAGCGGTGTGGTGTCCCCTCTCTCCTCGTGGCATCAGGCAAGCCTGCGGGTGCCGATGACCGAGAGATCAGCGCTCTCTGCTCAGTGTCGGGCCAACCAGCAGAGGGTGGACCGCCCCGCGGTCGGTGGGTGCTGCCGGGCTCCTGTCTGCAGCTCAGGCTTGTGTGCATGATTCCGTGGCCATCCTCCCAGTCTGGGTTTGGGGAAATGGGAGCTGAAAGGTCTCAGCCAGCACCCCCTTTCCCAGGCAGGCCCCCGACTGCCCCCCACCTCTTGATTGCTAGCAGGCCTCAGAACTGGCCAGGCTGTGGTGCTCGGCCTGGCCCTGACCTCGGGTCCCGAGCCCCCGAGGTGCCCTGCCTGTCATCCGCGGCTGCGTCAGGGCCGGCTCTGTGGGTCTGGGGGCTGCCCCGGGCTCCTCTGGGTCCCTGGCTGAGCGCGCCGAGTTATGTAATGCTGCTGAGCCAACATTTCTGAGTCGCAGCCAATTTGCCGGCCTCGAGTTACACTGTGCAGATGCTCAGCGTTAGCGTTGGCTTTTGTCTCGGAGGCCGTAAGCAGATAGCATAACTCCGCTCACCATTAGACATTTCGCAAATCATCTGGGCTCGAGCGTGCCGCAGCAGACAGTTCATTTATGCTGCGAATGGTATGATTTGTAAAGTAATAAATTTCCCGTCTCTCTACCAGCAATAAAGCACAGCAAGCAGGCGAGGCCACAGCCCTCCACAAATACACTGGCTCCCAGCGAGACCTGGAAGAGAGCTCGGTCAGGTTCTATCTCTGCCTTCCCTGGGTTCTGGGAAATCAAGTTTGGGTCATAAATCCCCTCTACCATCGGGGTGACTCAGGACCCGGCACGGACTTGTTGTTAGCATGTATAATTGGTCCCCTGCCATGACGCGTTTGTTCCTTCCTGGGCCCGTCTGCATCCCGGCATGGAAGGGCGGGTGACGGGCCTCGCTCAGGCTGCAGAGACGGACAGCGGTTGCTCCTCCCTCCCTCTCTCTGGCAGCACATCTGTGCTCAGGGCCTGGTCAAGGCTGCTTGTCCTGGAAAGTCCATGGCCGACAGACAGCGGTGGGAGGTGTGCTGGTTGCCTTTCAGGCAAGCCTCCAGGGAAGGTGTGCAGGCGCCTTGCTCCGCCCACGGGGCCCGGCTCTCTGTAGTGAAGGTGGCGGCAGAAGGTCCCGGGCAGGTGGGGAACGAGCCTTGGGGTGTCCATGTCCCGCTGACCTTCTTGGCGGAGGAGGGCACCTGTGATCAGTAGGTGCTTCTACAGCGATGGGATCTGTGGTCTGGGACCCCCCTTTCCCAGGCAGGCCCCCGACTGCCCCCCACCTCTTGATTGCTAGCAGGCCTCAGAACTGGCCAGGCTGTGGTGCTCGGCCTGGCCCTGACCTCGGGTCCCGAGCCCCCGAGGTGCCCTGCCTGTCATCCGCGGCTGCGTCAGGGCCGGCTCTGTGGGTCTGGGGGCTGCCCCGGCTCCTCTGGGTCCCTGGCTGAGCGCGCCGAGTTATGTAATGCTGCTGAGCCAACATTTCTGAGTCGCAGCCAATTTGCCGGCCTCGAGTTACACTGTGCAGATGCTCAGCGTTAGCGTTGGCTTTTGTCTCGGAGGCCGTAAGCAGATAGCATAACTCCGCTCACCATTAGACATTTCGCAAATCATCTGGGCTCGAGCGTGCCGCAGCAGACAGTTCATTTATGCTGCGAATGGTATGATTTGTAAAGTAATAAATTTCCCGTCTCTCTACCAGCAATAAAGCACAGCAAGCAGGCGAGGCCACAGCCCTCCACAAATACACTGGCTCCCAGCGAGACCTGGAAGAGAGCTCGGTCAGGTTCTATCTCTGCCTTCCCTGGGTTCTGGGAAATCAAGTTTGGGTCATAAATCCCCTCTACCATCGGGGTGACTCAGGACCCGGCACGGACTTGTTGTTAGCATGTATAATTGGTCCCCTGCCATGACGCGTTTGTTCCTTCCTGGGCCCGTCTGCATCCCGGCATGGAAGGGCGGGGTGACGGGCCTCGCTCAGGCTGCAGAGACGGACAGCGGTTGCTCCTCCCTCCCTCTCTCTGGCAGCACATCTGTGCTCAGGGCCTGGTCAAGGCTGCTTGTCCTGGAAAGTCCATGGCCGACAGACAGCGGTGGGGAGGTGTGCTGGTTGCCTTTCAGGCAAGCCTCCAGGGAAGGTGTGCAGGCGCCTTGCTCCGCCCACGGGGCCCGGCTCTCTGTAGTGAAGGTGGCGGCAGAAGGTCCCGGGCAGGTGGGGAACGAGCCTTGGGGTGTCCATGTCCCGCTGACCTTCTTGGCGGAGGAGGGCACCTGTGATCAGTAGGTGCTTCTACAGCGATGGGATCTGTGGTCTGGGACCCCAGAGTGCGAGTGTGTGGCTTGAAGTCCTCAGCCTTTTTTGTTGTTGTTAGTATTTATTTATTTGGCTGCGCTGGGTCCCGCTGTGGCATGAAGGATCTTTAGTTGTGACATTCGAGCTCCTAGCTGCTGCACGTGAGACCTCGCTCCCCAACCAGGGCTTGAAACCAGGTCCCCTGCCCTGGGAGCACGATGACCCAGCCCCTGGACCACTGGGAAAATCCCTCTTAGAGTCCCCACTTTTGAGCACTCCTGTCTTCCTGTCCTGCGTGGTGGCTTCCGTTTAGAGACCCGGCTCTGGCTCTGACCTCTGGCCCAGGGGATCACCGGGTCTGCTGTGTTAGACACTGGGCTGGTCCGGGATGTCCCTGTCATGTCTAGGGAAGCATGACGGGCCCCAGGTTGCAAACATCCTCATGCTTGGCCACAGCATAGTCCCCATGTGCCTCACCTTCTTCTTCCACCTCTGTGTCTGCCTCCGTTTCTTCCAAATTTGATATTTGCTTTTTAAAAAATCCCATTTAAAAATAAAATAACATTTAAGAGCTAGCCGTGCAAGAAGGGAGTTCTCTGTAGTCATATAAACATGGCCGCAGTGATGGCTTTGCTGTGGTTCCTCCGGGCTGGCCTTTGGGGGTCCCTCGAGGGCCACCCTCCCTCAGTCGGGGCCGCTCTGCGGCCTCTGAGGATGTGCCAGGCTTGCACAGAGCTCTTTGTCGGAAGGGGGCAGGGGTGGGCAGGTAGCGTCACTCCTCTCAGCAGGACCCGAGGAGGTTTGCTTCCCAAAGTCAGAGCCCCGCTGTGGAGGTGGGACAGTGGGAACACAGGAAGGAACTGAGACCTTCGGGGCGGGGCTGCCCTGAAGCCCCCAGGACCTCCTTGGTTCTCCAGTCTGCACCCCAGCCTCTGCCTACAGTCCTGCCCCGCTGTCTCCTTCCAGCCTGGGGAGGTCCATCCCTCAGCTGCGTCTCTCCTTGCCTGTTGATCTTGAGCTTCCTGCCTTGCCTGTTTGGGCCTCAGGGTACCCCGAGGTGGGGTGTGGTCCCTGCTGGGCGGGGTTGTGTGAGGATGACAGGGGATGGCCTGGTGTCCAGAGGGCCTCAGCAGAGCCGACTGGCCACGTGGATGTGATGCCCGATGCCCGCAGCAGGCCCAGCGCTGTCGCGTGGCTCCGTCCCACACTCTGGGGCAGTGCACAGCCTTGGCCCGGAGGCGACTGCCCTGGCGGTGATGTTTCAGGGCCTGCGACAACACACTGAGAGTCTGGAAGGGAAGTCTGCTGGGTAACGGGAGAGTGCAATGTGGTCATTACAGGGAAGATTCTAGTCTTTGAGGGAGATTCTTGTTCTAGGCCGTGAAAGGGAAGATTCTTGTTCTAGGGGAAGGTGGGCAAGGGTGGCGGGGTGATCTGGGCCGTGGGGAGGAAGCTGCTCATTGCCATCTTGGTCTCTTTGGAGAGCGGTGAGGGCTGAAGGCCGAGTGTGGTCACGACCTACCAGCCAAAGCACAGAGGAGAAAGGCCACAGGGGAAGATGCGCAGCTACACATGACCAGCAAGGGTGACCTGAGATGAGCACCGCGGCTCCAGGGGGCAGGGGTCCTGGGAAGGAGACCCAGGATGGAGCCAGCGCTGCTGGGCTGTTGGGTACACGTGCTCCCAGGGCACCGGGCTTGGTGCCCAGGCTCCAGGGTGTCTGGCCACAGTAGGGAAGGTCGGCAGGGATTGGTGGAAGGCCCTCCTGGTTTCAGTAGGATGCCACATACCACTCCCTTCTTTCTAGAAACACGGCAGATGCCTGGTGAGCAGGTGTGATGTGCCAGACACCGGGGAGGGACTTGAGGTCCACGAGCTCAGTCATTCAGTCCTCACCGCCGCTCTGGGAGCATCCATCAGAGTGGGGAAACCGAGACAGGTGAAGTGATTGGCCCCACTTTTCTCAACTAGGAAAGAACTAGAAACAGGGTTCTAGTCACTTCAGAAATGTCTATTAGGCCATAAGCTCTGTGAAGACAGAGTCCAGGCCAGTCCTGCTCGTCTGGTTCCTCCGGAGCACAGCCAGCTGCTGGGCATAAGCAGGACAGAGCGAGCGTGCCAGCGAGGGCGGAGGGGGGCCCGGCTCTGCACGTATCCTGGGCTGCACCTCTGGTCTCAGGTGCGCCATGGGCTGGTTCTCTCTGTCCTGACTCGGGGGTTCTGTTCACCTATGGGGCAGACCTTGAGTGGGCACTGCTCGACTGTTCCTTGCGTGGGGTGGTGGGGGGGAGGATGACAGGGGATGGCCTGGTGTCCAGAGGGCCTCAGCAGAGCCGACTGGCCACGTGGATGTGATGCCCGATGCCCAGCAGGCCCAGCGCTGTCGCGTGGCTCCGTCCACACTCTGGGGCAGTGCACAGCCTTGGCCCGAGGCGACTGCCCTGGCGGTGATGTTTCAGGGCCTGCGACAACACACTGAGAGTCTGGAAGGAAGTCTGCTGGGTAACGGAGAGTGCAATGTGGTCATTACAGGGAAGATTCTAGTCTTTGAGGGAGATTCTTGTTCTAGGCCGTGAAAGGGAAGATTCTTGTTCTAGGGGAAGGTGGGCAAGGGTGGCGGGGTGATCTGGGCCGTGGGGAGGAAGCTGCTCATTGCCATCTTGGTCTCTTTGGAGAGCGGTGAGGGCTGAAGGCCGAGTGTGGTCACGACCTACCAGCCAAAGCACAGAGGAGAAAGGCCACAGGGGAAGATGCGCAGCTACACATGACCAGCAAGGGTGACCTGAGATGAGCACCGCGGCTCCAGGGGGCAGGGGTCCTGGGAAGGAGACCCAGGATGGAGCCAGCGCTGCTGGGCTGTTGGGTACACGTGCTCCCAGGGCACCGGGCTTGGTGCCCAGGCTCCAGGGTGTCTGGCCACAGTAGGGAAGGTCGGCAGGGATTGGTGGAAGGCCCTCCTGGTTTCAGTAGGATGCCACATACCACTCCCTTCTTTCTAGAAACACGGCAGATGCCTGGTGAGCAGGTGTGATGTGCCAGACACCGGGGAGGGACTTGAGGTCCACGAGCTCAGTCATTCAGTCCTCACCGCCGCTCTGGGAGCATCCATCAGAGTGGGGAAACCGAGACAGGTGAAGTGATTGGCCCCACTTTTCTCAACTAGGAAAGAACTAGAAACAGGGTTCTAGTCACTTCAGAAATGTCTATTAGGCCATAAGCTCTGTGAAGACAGAGTCCAGGCCAGTCCTGCTCGTCTGGTTCCTCCGGAGCACAGCCAGCTGCTGGGCATAAGCAGGACAGAGCGAGCGTGCCAGCGAGGGCGGAGGGGGGCCCGGCTCTGCACGTATCCTGGGCTGCACCTCTGGTCTCAGGTGCGCCATGGGCTGGTTCTCTCTGTCCTGACTCGGGGGTTCTGTTCACCTATGGGGCAGACCTTGAGTGGGCAGCTGCCTTCTCCCTGCTCTCTCTAAGCGCCCGAAGACACTGCTGAGTCACGTGTTTTTCTTGCGTTTCGATGATTCGTCATTCATGTTTGCGAGGACGGCAGGAGAGTGACTCATGCTGATTTAATAAAAGCCTACAAATATTCTCAAGGATCGGCTGATAAATCGCAGGCTGGCAGCCCACTCCCTTGCGCCTGCCAGCGCCAAGGGCTCAGAAATCTCCAAGTTACACAAGCCTGCAGAAAATTCAATCCCCCCAGCAGGATTTTCCTTATTTGAGCTAATAGCACCAGGCGCCTCTCTTCTGGCACTCTTCTGGTGCACCAGGGGGCCCCACCACCTTCCCTGGGATCCTGGGGGGAGGAGGAAAGCGAGTGCTTCACTTGCAGCTGATTCCCGAGGCTTGGATGGTGATAGGACCCGCTGAGACCTCCCAGGGCTTACCTCGTGCCCTTAGAAGCAGCAGCCGAGTCCCTGTGGAGCCAGCCCCATGCCCAGCGCCTGAATGCGGGGGTAACGTGAGCAAGGCCTCTTCCCCGCAGAGTAACAAGAACAAGGCTGGCAGCCGGCGCCCTGGTCTCTCTGGACCGTGTCAGGACTCACGCACCTCGGTCAGGCGCGCGGAGCTCAGGTTACTCGATGTAAACAAGTGTAGGTGAAACATGGCGGCCCAGAGGAGCAGCCAAGGGGACAGGGAGTGCGTCATTTCAGGTGGCCCTCCGGCGACTGAGAGGCTCGCCTGACGTCCAGCAGGTACCCACACAGGGTTGATCCGCCTGGTTTATGGTTCTGTGCTGAGTCCCCGCGTGCCTCTGCTCCAAGGCACCCAGGCCAGTGGGCTGGATACAAAACTCAGAGATTCCGTCTGACACACTCGGCCAGTGTCTCTGAAGAGAACCCGTCTGCAGGCTCTCATTCAGGACTGCGTCCTCCAGAGAGTTCAAAGGTGGAGGTGGGTGAAGCCGTGGGGAATGAGGGTGTCCTGTTCAGGTGTCAGAGGTTTCCCAAATCGAATTGCTTCTCTGTAGGTTCTTTGGTGTTCCCTCTGCACGTTTACTGAGCCCCTCGTGGGAGTTCAGCTCCATGCAGGGTCCAGCCAGGAGAACCAGGTTCTTCCTTGGTGAGCCTGGTCCTTGGTTAGAGTGTAGTCTCCCCTTTCTTCCTCATTTCTCTCCCTCTCTATTCATCCATTCATCCAAAAAATGTGGATTAAACATGATCGTGTATGTAAATCATGTAGCATCATGTCTGATTTGATAAATGTTAGTTTTTATTATCATCATTGATATCATTGTTATTATTTAATACACCTATCGCATGCCAGGCAAAAATGATGAGATTGTGGTCAGGAGTTCAAAATCCTACAAACTGGCGAGCGAGTTACATAGGAGCTGATGTCCTCAAGGCAGTCTGGGCTCACCCGCCCCGCTGCAGGTGGGCACAGCAAGGCCCTGAGAGCCGCAGATGTGGACTGAAAGGGGTTTCCCCAGGAGGGTGCGTCTGGGCCTAGAATTCAGGCCGCCTCCTGCCATGGCTGTGGCCGCCATGCTGGGATGGAGTGGTTCCAAGAGGCTTCTTGGAGTGGGTGGGTCTTGAGATGAGCTTTGCTATCAGAGTAGGGATGAGACCAGCAGGAGAGGAGAGGAGACAGGGCGGAGTGCCACCTGGCCTGGCCTGGAGAGGGGCTGCCCGTGGAGAAGGGCCTGGGCCGTGCAAGGTGCCACAGCCATCTCCGCAGCCTCATTTGAGGAGACCTGAGGAGGCTTCACTGCCCTCACATTATTCTGTCACAACCAGCAGGTGCTTCTTTCCGGCCTGTGCACGTCAGAACTCTTGGGGTCGGGACTCTAAGCCCAGCCAGCACGCCTGCCTCTGCTCATGCTCAGTGGGGGCCCGTGGGTCTGGCTGTCAGCCCCAGGCCAGGCGTGGATTCCTCAGGGAGGGGAGCCCCATTCCGTCTCATTTGCTATTAACCCCTTGCACTTGTGTCCTCAGGAGGTTGTAACAAATTACCAGGAACTTGGTGGCTTAAAACAACAGAAGTTTATTCTCTCTCAGTTCTGGAGGCCGGGAGTTCAAAATCCAGGTGTTGGCAGGGCAGGCTCCTCCTGCAGGCTCTGAGGGAGTGTCTGTTCCACGCCTCCCTCAGCTTCTGGGGCTGCCAGCAGCCCTGGGCTTTCCTTGGCTTGGAGCCGTGTAGCTTTCTCTGCCTGCATCCTTCTGTGGCCTTCTCCTCTTCTGTCTGTAGCTCCTCCTCTTCCTTTAAAGAGATTAGTCACTGAACTTAAAGCTCACGGATGGATCCAGGGTGACCTTCTTCTTAAAGGTATCTATAAAGACACCTTTTCCAAATAAATCTGTTCATAGTCACAGGCTCCAAGAGGCTACCACCCATCCACTGGCTCCCTTAGAGCAGTATGGAAGTGTGGCTCACCAGATGGGTCTCACGGTGACTCTTGATGGCTTGAGGGAATAACTCTGATAGAGATACAGCACTGGGGTACCAGGAAAATTCCCAGATGTGTCGAGCCTTTTTCTGAGACTGAAGGCGCAGATTATAAGTACTGGTCAGGGACATAGGGACATCCGGCAGGGCCTGTTGGCAGTCCACCATGTTGGGGATGGATCGCTGTGATCCGTCACAGCCTGCTCTTGGCATGGAGCAGAGCCGTGCTATCCAGCAGAACTTTCTACAATGATGGACATGTTCTTTATCATCTGAGCCATCTGACACAGTGGCCACTAGCAACATGTGTCTACTGGGATTTTGAAACATGGCTAGTGCAATGCAGGGCTTCTTCCCTGGAGGCCTAGATGGTAGAGAATCCGCCTGAAATGCAGAAGACCCAGGTCTGATCCCTGGAGATCCAGGGATCCCCTAGAGGAAGGCATGGCTACCCATGCTAGTGTTCTTTCTTGGAGAATTCCACGGACAGGAGGGTCTGGCGGGCTACAGTTCCTGGGGCCTCATAGAGTCAGACACGACTGAGCCACTAACACAGTGCTAGTGCAAAGAAAAGACTAGATTTTCCTTCTGTTTAATTTTAATCTACATGGCTAGCGGCTACCTATTGGCCAGCCCAGCTCCACAATGTCTTGATTAGACCCTCTTCTCTCATCTGTTCTTCATTTCACTATCAAAAATACTTTTCATCATAAGGGGCTTAAATCGCTCTTTTGCTTTTTTATGTGTGTAATGCTTATGTTTTAACTTTTGGCTGAGGGACAGAGGCCAGATGGAGGTGACTGGTGTTAGACCCAGTATGAGAAAACGTGGCTGGCTCTTTGAGTGAAGGGAAAAGAGCGGTGTTTTCTATGGACACTCTTGTAGTGGACAGTTGCCTGGTAGTTAAGCTGGAGATGCAACTCAAGAGGCCGCGGTGAAATGTATCTTTGCTGGCAGCAAGGAACTTGCCTGGCAAGGTTGCTTGGAGCCGAAAGAGAGGGGTGATTGCCCACATTGACTCCTCTGGCCCACTTTTGGGAGTCTGTGAATTTGGGCTGCTTTATTCTTTTTCATGGCTTCTGGAAAGCCACAGATAAAATTTGCGTCTTATGAAACTGTATGTGCTCAGTTGCTTCTTTGCAACCTTTTGAATGGTAGCCCACCAGGTCCATGGAATTCTCTAGGCAAAAATACTAGAGCAAGTAGCCATTTCATATTCCAGGGAATCTTCTCAACCCACGGATCAGACCCCGTGTCTCCTGCATTGGCAGGCAAATTCTTTACCACTGAGCCACCAGGGAAGCCCCTTACAAAGCCGTTTCTTGCAGCCTCCCCCTCGTGTTGCTGCATTCCCCAGCTGGAGACAGCATACTGTCTTACTGTAGAGTGAGGATATTTATTTTTGCACACTGTTTAGACGTGATCTTAAGCAACACTTCATTTATTTACACATTTGCATGTTTTTGACCCTCTGGGTGAAAAATAAGGTGTTTTCCCGAAAGCAGAAAATCTCCGAGGAGGCAGTTCTTGGGGTGATGGGGTCTCGGCGGGACACATGTGGGCTCACAGCTCATCTCTCCTCTTTTCCTGGCTTCTTTCTGGGTCGTGCTCACCCGAGGAGGTGGCTCCGGGTCTTGAAACTGTCTGCTTGCCTGCCTCTGTGCTCACACTTGACGGGAACGCATGGGTCCAGGCTGGAAGTCACAGACCAGGCCGAGAAGGAGGTCCGGGCAGAGCAGCCTGTCTGAGGTGGGGAGCTGTGGAGGAGGGTGGCATCAGGTTCACACCGCTCTGTGTACATGTAAGACACGTTTAGACTTCAGCATTTACACGGTAAGGCTTTTTATGGGGCTTATGTTTTAACTTTTGGCTGAGGGACAGAGGCCAGATGGAGGTGACTGGTGTTAGACCCAGTATGAGAAAACGTGGCTGGCTCTTTGAGTGAAGGGAAAAGAGCGGTGTTTTCTATGGACACTCTTGTAGTGGACAGTTGCCTGGTAGTTAAGCTGGAGATGCAACTCAAGAGGCCGCGGTGAAATGTATCTTTGCTGGCAGCAAGGAACTTGCCTGGCAAGGTTGCTTGGAGCCGAAAGAGAGGGGTGATTGCCCACATTGACTCCTCTGGCCCACTTTTGGGAGTCTGTGAATTTGGGCTGCTTTATTCTTTTTCATGGCTTCTGGAAAGCCACAGATAAAATTTGCGTCTTATGAAACTGTATGTGCTCAGTTGCTTCTTTGCAACCTTTTGAATGGTAGCCCACCAGGTCCATGGAATTCTCTAGGCAAAAATACTAGAGCAAGTAGCCATTTCATATTCCAGGGAATCTTCTCAACCCACGGATCAGACCCCGTGTCTCCTGCATTGGCAGGCAAATTCTTTACCACTGAGCCACCAGGGAAGCCCCTTACAAAGCCGTTTCTTGCAGCCTCCCCCTCGTGTTGCTGCATTCCCCAGCTGGAGACAGCATACTGTCTTACTGTAGAGTGAGGATATTTATTTTTGCACACTGTTTAGACGTGATCTTAAGCAACACTTCATTTATTTACACATTTGCATGTTTTTGACCCTCTGGGTGAAAAATAAGGTGTTTTCCCGAAAGCAGAAAATCTCCGAGGAGGCAGTTCTTGGGGTGATGGGGTCTCGGCGGGACACATGTGGGCTCACAGCTCATCTCTCCTCTTTTCCTGGCTTCTTTCTGGGTCGTGCTCACCCGAGGAGGTGGCTCCGGGTCTTGAAACTGTCTGCTTGCCTGCCTCTGTGCTCACACTTGACGGGAACGCATGGGTCCAGGCTGGAAGTCACAGACCAGGCCGAGAAGGAGGTCCGGGCAGAGCAGCCTGTCTGAGGTGGGGAGCTGTGGAGGAGGGTGGCAGGCCGGGTCAGGTTCACACCGCTCTGTGTACATGTAAGACACAAATGAGGGATTTAGAGGTGAGGAGTCCTGTGAGTGTTGCTAGGCAACCTTTCAGTTGGGTCTGGAGGTAACATAATCTCTGGGAGCAGCCGGGTAGGAGGGCCTCCTGAGGACAAAGCTGAACTTCAGAACCCCCGCCTTCTGCGCCTGTACCCGCCAGGGCTGCCTCTGGGAGGCAGCGAGAAAGGTCAGCAGAGGCGCATTACCTAAGCCGCATGGGTGACGGATGCACCGATGGATTCTTCATGGTTCTGTGCTCTTTTCACACGTATCTGTTTGCACCCCACCATGTACGAGAGAGAGTCCGAGGTGGCTTTTGAAATACAGTGGCTATAGCAGGATAAATATGAAATAGAAGGGGAGAAACAGGGGCAAAGGGAGAAGAAGAGAGGCATTAGGTGTGACCAGTCATTTGGCTGTGCCTGGCTGTGGAGATAGAGCACTGACCACAATGGCCAGGGCTCTTGCACTCCTAGAGCTGATGGTTTCATAGGAGAGGCGTAAAAAAAAAAAAAAAAAAACAAGGGAGAGACTTCAGTGCTCTTTTTTCAGGGGGTAGACTGTGGATTAGACTCTGAGCCTCCTAGTGGCCAAAGCGAGAGGAGAACACAGTTACAGGAATGTGTTCTCTATGTTGTTTGTGTTACAACAGAGCGACAATAATGAGCTTC
Source organism: Tragulus kanchil (assembly GCA_022376925.1). Taxonomy (NCBI): domain Eukaryota; kingdom Metazoa; phylum Chordata; class Mammalia; order Artiodactyla; family Tragulidae; genus Tragulus; species Tragulus kanchil. The sequence continues at coordinate 43,727,846 of JAIOJX010000029.1, read as the reverse complement.
ATTCTCCTGTCCTGGCAGTGCAGACCATGGCAGGGTCCTTCAGCCCTCTTGCCTCCCCTCCACGGCCAGCCTCATTTTAGGGGCCGACCTCCTGGCTGGGTTCCAAGAGTCAGCCCAATGAAGAATTTTGCTAAGCAGTTTGCTCAAGGTCCCACAGTTTCATGACTCCACTTGGGCCCCTATCTTGGACTTATTCCGGCTTGGTGTTCGCTGTTATGCTTTCTATAGCAGGAGCCTAACTTGCTTATAGATTCTGAAGTAGCCTGATCCTGCAGCTCCTGGCATCTCATCGGGAGGCAGGCGAATGTCATTACCCATTTCCATCAGCCGGCCAGGGTCTTCCCATCACTTCATGGATGCGTGAGGTGCCTTGCTCTTTGAGGAAAAATACTAGTATGTAGCAACTCAGATGGTAAAGAGTCTGCCTACGATGCAGGAGACCCTAGTTCGGTCCCTGAGTTGGACAGATCCCCCGGAGAAGGGAACAGCTACCCACTCAGTATTCTTGCCTGGAGAATCCCAGGGACAAGAGGAGCCCAGAAGGCTCCTTGGCAGGTTCAGAGGATCGCACAGAGTCAAACACAACTGAAGTGACTTAACACATACACACATGCTGGCATATGGGAATCCATCTTTCAAAGCAGCCCTTTTGCTTGTCCATTTGTGTGTTCATTCATCCAACAAGTATTTCTCGAGCATGTCAGGTGCTGTGTACTAATCACTCATCATCCGTCGGTCCAGGAGCCCAAGGTTGCGTTAAGGAAGAAGATCAGTCCGTGTGAGACTGGCAGGCAGAGTGGGAAAGGTCTGAGGATGAGGCAGAGTGTTCATCAGCACAGCAGGAGTAAAAATACAAGCAGGCTAAATTCATCCATACTATATAACCATTTCATATATCCACAGAAACACCCTCATCCTGGGCCTCCCTCCATAGGACTCACTTTATCTGGGCGAAGTCCACCTTCAAGTGCAAGGGTTCAGAATGCAGTACACCCTAGACAAGTCAACCATACAGAGGCAAGAAGGGCCTCACCTCTGTTGTTGTTGGAAATGTACTTCTATTCTTATGAGTGTCCTATAAGAGAAAGTTGCTCAGTTGTGTCTGACTCTTTGCAGCCCCAGGGACTGTAGCCTGCCAGACTCTTCCATCCATGGGATTCTCCAGACAAGAATACTGGAGTGGGTAGCTCTTCCCTTTTCGAGGAAATCTTCCCAACACAGGGACTGAACCCAGGTCTCACACATGGCAGGTGGATTCTTTCCTGTCTGAGCCACCAGGGAAGCCCATACTTCTATTACTGCAACCTTAACTTGTAGCAGCCTAGTGGGACGAGAGGAAGCCTGGAACAGGGAAGCCTACACTCCCAGCCTCTTGTACACACAGTGCCTTCCAGTGAGCCATGCCGAGGAATGCTGAGGGAGGCTTCCAGTGGGAGTGCCTTGTGTGTGCTCCAGTCATGAATGCCGCCCGTTCTCAGGTTACGAGTCCTTGCTCTTTGAGGAAAAATACTAGTATGTAGCAACTCAGATGGTAAAGAGTCTGCCTACGATGCAGGAGACCCTAGTTCGGTCCCTGAGTTGGACAGATCCCGGAGAAGGGAACAGCTACCCACTCAGTATTCTTGCCTGGAGAATCCAGGGACAAGAGGAGCCCAGAAGGCTCCTTGGCAGGTTCAGAGGATCGCACAGAGTCAAACACAACTGAAGTGACTTAACACATACACACATGCTGGCATATGGGAATCCATCTTTCAAAGCAGCCCTTTTGCTTGTCCATTTGTGTGTTCATTCATCCAACAAGTATTTCTCGAGCATGTCAGGTGCTGTGTACTAATCACTCATCATCCGTCGGTCCAGGAGCCCAAGGTTGCGTTAAGGAAGAAGATCAGTCCGTGTGAGACTGGCAGGCAGAGTGGGAAAGGTCTGAGGATGAGGCAGAGTGTTCATCAGCACAGCAGGAGTAAAAATACAAGCAGGCTAAATTCATCCATACTATATAACCATTTCATATATCCACAGAAACACCCTCATCCTGGGCCTCCCTCCATAGGACTCACTTTATCTGGGCGAAGTCCACCTTCAAGTGCAAGGGTTCAGAATGCAGTACACCCTAGACAAGTCAACCATACAGAGGCAAGAAGGGCCTCACCTCTGTTGTTGTTGGAAATGTACTTCTATTCTTATGAGTGTCCTATAAGAGAAAGTTGCTCAGTTGTGTCTGACTCTTTGCAGCCCCAGGGACTGTAGCCTGCCAGACTCTTCCATCCATGGGATTCTCCAGACAAGAATACTGGAGTGGGTAGCTCTTCCCTTTTCGAGGAAATCTTCCCAACACAGGGACTGAACCCAGGTCTCACACATGGCAGGTGGATTCTTTCCTGTCTGAGCCACCAGGGAAGCCCATACTTCTATTACTGCAACCTTAACTTGTAGCAGCCTAGTGGGACGAGAGGAAGCCTGGAACAGGGAAGCCTACACTCCCAGCCTCTTGTACACACAGTGCCTTCCCGAGTGAGCCATGCCGAGGAATGCTGAGGGAGGCTTTCTCAAGGACATGGGGGCAAGTGCCTTGTGTGTGCTCCAGTCATGAATGCCGCCCGTTCTCAGGTTACACGAGCAGGGTTCTTGGATGGATTTCAATGTTTTGATCCCTCTTTAAAGAAAGCAACCACAGCTATTCCAATTATGAATTCTGAAATACCATCATGCACCCATAGGGGTGGAAGATGACGGAGCCATTGTGTTATCATTCCATGCATCTCCCAGAGATAAGAGACCTGCCTAAGCAGAACCATATTTCTATTTTCCAAGATCCCAGGTACCAATCCCAGGGACTTGTCAGGTAGGCTCAGAAGGCAGCACACAGAGAACATTCTCAGACTTGGTAAGTGACTGGCCCGCTGATAGAGGAGATTAAGGTGCTTTTGATCTCTTTGGCCCTAATGGCAATGTCTCTAGTTTTTAAAGCGACTCAGCAAAGTCTTTGAACAGCCAAGAGAGTGCTTCAAGAAAGGAAGCCCTAGCCTAGACAGGTTGCCGGGAAAGGTATGTTGCTGAATTGTACATGTCGTTGCATGAATTTTTCATTCCAGTTCCCCAAGAGGATAGGTTTGGCCTTCAGATCAATTAGTTGATGACCCACAGTGCACTGAGGCTCCCCACTGCCTCCCCAAGTCAGGCTGTCTGAGAATGTCCTCAGGACCTCAGCGGTTCTCGCTGGCTAGCCTGTCTTCCCTCTGACTTTGCCCGAGGGCTCATCTGCAGGCTCGTCTTGCTTATGGCCATCCCTCTGCTGCCACACTCTGCACACCTCTGTCCAGTCTTGGCCCTCCTTGCTCAGTTGTGTCTGACTCTTTGCAGCCCCATGGACTGTAGCCTGTCAGACTCTTCCATCCATGGGATTCTCCAGACAAGAATACTGGAGTGGGTAGCTCTTCCCTTTTCGAGGAAATCTTCCCAACACAGGGACTGAACCCAGGTCTCACACATGGCAGGTGGATTCTTTCCTGTCTGAGCCACCAGGGAAGCCCATACTTCTATTACTGCAACCTTAACTTGTAGCAGCCTAGTGGGACGAGAGGAAGCCTGGAACAGGGAAGCCTACACTCCCAGCCTCTTGTACACACAGTGCCTTCCCGAGTGAGCCATGCCGAGGAATGCTGAGGGAGGCTTTCTCAAGGACATGGGGGCAAGTGCCTTGTGTGTGCTCCAGTCATGAATGCCGCCCGTTCTCAGGTTACACGAGCAGGGTTCTTGGATGGATTTCAATGTTTTGATCCCTCTTTAAAGAAAGCAACCACAGCTATTCCAATTATGAATTCTGAAATACCATCATGCACCCATAGGGGTGGAAGATGACGGAGCCATTGTGTTATCATTCCATGCATCTCCCAGAGATAAGAGACCTGCCTAAGCAGAACCATATTTCTATTTTCCAAGATCCCAGGTACCAATCCCAGGGACTTGTCAGGTAGGCTCAGAAGGCAGCACACAGAGAACATTCTCAGACTTGGTAAGTGACTGGCCCGCTGATAGAGGAGATTAAGGTGCTTTTGATCTCTTTGGCCCTAATGGCAATGTCTCTAGTTTTTAAAGCGACTCAGCAAAGTCTTTGAACAGCCAAGAGAGTGCTTCAAGAAAGGAAGCCCTAGCCTAGACAGGTTGCCGGGAAAGGTATGTTGCTGAATTGTACATGTCGTTGCATGAATTTTTCATTCCAGTTCCCCAAGAGGATAGGTTTGGCCTTCAGATCAATTAGTTGATGACCCACAGTGCACTGAGGCTCCCCACTGCCTCCCCAAGTCAGGCTGTCTGAGAATGTCCTCAGGACCTCAGCGGTTCTCGCTGGCTAGCCTGTCTTCCCTCTGACTTTGCCCGAGGGCTCATCTGCAGGCTCGTCTTGCTTATGGCCATCCCTCTGCTGCCACACTCTGCAAACCTCTGTCCAGTCTTGGCCCTCTGCCCATTATATTGGGTGGGTGGACTGGGGACATGCTTCTCCTGAAGGCTACAGTAAGGTGAGGTAAGGGCATTCTGGTGCCATGAAGTGTGAGAGTCACATTTCCTTGTGGGGGATTTCTGTGGAAAGTGGATGGGTGTGGGGGTGTGGGGTTGTGACTCTGATCCTAGGTATGGAGAGCTATATGAATTACAACTCAGATGTCAGCTCATGAATGTAAAACACTTTAAGTAAACATTGAACCTCTCACACACTCCTTTCTAACATGAAAGTTAAGAGTAGGCTCTAGAATCCAGACTGCTTCACTTCAAGTCTTGAATTCTCTAGTTATTAGCTACATGGCCTTGGTCAAGTCATTCTATTTCTCTGAATGTGAATTTCCTCATCTGGAAAACATTATCTAGTTCATTGAGTTGTGAGAAATAAAATCATGCATATATAAGACACTGCCTGCTTTACTTGCTTTGTGCCCAGCAGATGTTAGAGTTATTCTAATGTTATGCTTTCCTTCATTGGTTGCACACAAACTCCTTACCCCATTACTGTTCACAAGCTCTATGCACAGGAGCTATGGTGCTAAAGGCAAAGGGTAAGATTTGATAACAGACTAAAAAAGAACACATGTACAAAAAGTGAATTTGTATCTAAAATCATATAAGGACCTACTAAGAGAAAGAGGTTAGCAGTTACTCATATTTATATCTAATGAGGGCTTCTGCCCAGGATGTAAACAGTTGCAAGAGAACGTCACTCCCAGCCTAACAATGAGAACAAGCCAGCCCGCTGACAAAACTGTGTGCTTTCAAGGCAGTCAGAGAGCTGAGGACACAGGGTAAAGTGATGAATTAAAATCCAAAAGGTAGCATCCCTTCCAAGAAGAGATGGGACACATGAGTGTTTCACCTTAGGCTGAGTGGCAGGAAGAGGAGGTGGTCATCACAGAAGGAAGTGAGAAGAAAATATCTGAAGTTGGAAGGAAGTTTTAAGAGCCAAGGGTGGGATAGCATAACAGTTTGGAATTCTTGGAAGCCCCAGACGCAAGGGGTGTCTTCGTACTCATTTTTGTCTGTGAGCTTCTACTGAGTGCTCCTTAGGAAGACTGGGGGGCAGAACAGAAGAATAGAGAGAACATTCCCTATGGTACAGGTACAAACCCTATCCAAATCTGTAGTTAAAGCAGTAGAACCAATAAAAACTCTACTGTTTCCTGACCTTTCAAGAAGAGGAGGCTGAAGTGATCTGCCACTGGGGGAGGGTAGGAGTGTTGAGACCCCCCACCATACCCCTGGGGAAGTATCAGAGAGGAACTGTAAAGTAACTATCCTAAACAATCTAGTAGGAAAAGTGAGCAATGTGGATGAACAGATACAGAATTTCAGCAGAGGGATGGGAAGTGTGTGTATGTGTGTGCACGCTCAGGTGTTCATTGTGTCCAACTCATGATGCTATGGACTGTAGCCCGCCAGGTTCCTCTGTCCATGGGGCTGGTTTTTCATACTTGGAAAACATTATCTAGTTCATTGAGTTGTGAGAAATAAAATCATGCATATATAAGACACTGCCTGCTTTACTTGCTTTGTGCCCAGCAGATGTTAGAGTTATTCTAATGTTATGCTTTCCTTCATTGGTTGCACACAAACTCCTTACCCCATTACTGTTCACAAGCTCTATGCACAGGAGCTATGGTGCTAAAGGCAAAGGGTAAGATTTGATAACAGACTAAAAAAGAACACATGTACAAAAAGTGAATTTGTATCTAAAATCATATAAGGACCTACTAAGAGAAAGAGGTTAGCAGTTACTCATATTTATATCTAATGAGGGCTTCTGCCCAGGATGTAAACAGTTGCAAGAGAACGTCACTCCCAGCCTAACAATGAGAACAAGCCAGCCCGCTGACAAAACTGTGTGCTTTCAAGGCAGTCAGAGAGCTGAGGACACAGGGTAAAGTGATGAATTAAAATCCAAAAGGTAGCATCCCTTCCAAGAAGAGATGGGACACATGAGTGTTTCACCTTAGGCTGAGTGGCAGGAAGAGGAGGTGGTCATCACAGAAGGAAGTGAGAAGAAAATATCTGAAGTTGGAAGGAAGTTTTAAGAGCCAAGGGTGGGATAGCATAACAGTTTGGAATTCTTGGAAGCCCCAGACGCAAGGGTGTCTTCGTACTCATTTTTGTCTGTGAGCTTCTACTGAGTGCTCCTTAGGAAGACTGGGGGGCAGAACAGAAGAATAGAGAGAACATTCCCTATGGTACAGGTACAAACCCTATCCAAATCTGTAGTTAAAGCAGTAGAACCAATAAAAACTCTACTGTTTCCTGACCTTTCAAGAAGAGGAGGCTGAAGTGATCTGCCACTGGGGGAGGGTAGGAGTGTTGAGACCCCCCACCATACCCCTGGGGAAGTATCAGAGAGGAACTGTAAAGTAACTATCCTAAACAATCTAGTAGGAAAAGTGAGCAATGTGGATGAACAGATACAGAATTTCAGCAGAGGGATGGGAAGTGTGTGTATGTGTGTGCACGCTCAGGTGTTCATTTGTGTCCAACTCATGATGCTATGGACTGTAGCCCGCCAGGTTCCTCTGTCCATGGGCTTTTCCAGGCTAGAATACTGGAGTGGGTTGCAATTTCCTTCTCCAGGGGATCTTCCCAACCCAGGGATCCAACCTGCGTCTCTTGCGTTGGCAGGTAGATTCTTTACCACTGTACCATCTGGAAAGTATATTATTAAAAAGGTCTAAATAGAAATATTGGGCTTCCCTGGTGGTCCAGTGGGTAAGGACACTGCTTTGCAGTGCAAGGGGCGCCGGTTCGATCCCCGGCCTAGGAAGATCCCACGTGCTGCGGAGCGGCTGGACCGATGTGTCCAATTACCGAGCGGGAGCTCTGGAGCGCATGCGCCCAGAGCCGTTGCTCTGCAACAACAGAGGCCACTGAGATGGGAGGCCCACAAGAGCCCAAAAGAACAAAGACAGATGAAAATAGAGAAATGAAAGACGGCTGTCCCCCTCCCTCCTGACCCCACTCCCCCAAAGATAAATAAATTAAAAAAAAAGAAATATTGGGGCTTCCCTGGTGGTTCAGTGGGTGAAGAGTCGACCTTGCAGTGCAGGGGGCACCAGTTCGATCCCTGGCCTGGGAGGATGCTCCGTGCTGTGGAGCAGCTGGACCAGTGTGTCCAGTTGAGAGCCGGCACACTGCAATGGGAGGCCCTCACAGGCCAAAGAGCAGGGATGGATGAAAATAAATGAATGACCAATAAAAGTGGCCAAAATTTAAAAAAAAATATTGGAAATGAAAAACAGGATGACGGGATGTCAGGTTTGAATTGTGTTGGTTAACGTAGGAGACTGAACACAACGGAAGAAAGAATCAACAGGGACAGTCGACAGAAGTCATCCAGACTGAAACAGAAAGGGGAAAAAAAAGTGAAAAAGTGAAACAGAGCATTTGTGATCTAAGGGATGACACTAAGAAGGCTGACACCCTTGCACTGAAATCCTAGGAAAAGAAGACAAGAGAGAAAAGGGCAGAAAAAAGTCTTTGAAGAGGTAGGGACCAAACACTTTCCAAAACTAACGGATTAAAAAAAAACCCAAACACCACAGGTCTAAGAAACTTAGAGAATCCCAAGTAGGATCATAGTTATATTGCTGAAAAAGGATTAAACAACATTTCGTACAGATTTATCATAGACTTAGAGGAACAATGACAAGAACTGACTTTTCATCAGAAATTGAGGTCAGAGGCACTGGAATGCCATTGAGTGCCTCATAGAAAAACCAAACACCACAAAACCTGTCAACCTGGAACCCTATATCCAGTGAAAATATACTTCGAAAATGAGTATGTGAGACATATTCCTACAAACAAAGGCTGAAAGAATCAATTTCCAGAATAACAGGAAATGCTTAAAGTGAGTTCTATAAACTAGAAGAAAACCCTGGTCCTACAGATAGGATGGGTATGAATGGAGAACCCTAGAAAGAGTGAATAGCTCTATAAATCAAGAGCACTCTTAAAAGATAATTGGTCATTTCAAGTCAAAATAACAACAAAGGAAAATGGAGGTTTATGGTCTTTTAGAGCTATAAAACCTATGGCATGAAGCTTGCAGAATTATACTTGGAAAGATATTGTCCTTAGTTCTTAAACTGTTCAGGAAGTAGTTAACTATTTTTTGAAAGTTAACTGATAAACATGTGATTGTCCAAAAGAAAAGTGCTTCTGTGTTTATAGGTTATTTCATTGAACTATATAAAGTGGGTGTCAATAAATGTATTTACTCCAGAAAAAAAAATGTGATTGCTATAGAAATCACTGAAATATGGGACAAAAAAGCATGCCTAGCATGTCAGTTGTTGTTGCTGTTTAGTTTCTAAGTTGTGTCAATAAGGGATGTGAAATTAAATGCTGAAAGTACTAAGATTAAAATAATACAAATATTTGTTTCATCCCAAAAATTTAGGATAGGAGTAACATAAAAGCAAAGGGTGTAAAGGATGAGTAATAATTAAACCCAAATTTGGTATGTTTAAAAACAAAATATATAGATAGTTAATTACATGCAAATTCATTACCTTTCCCAATTAAAAGGCAACAATTGGCAAACTGTGTGAAAATATAAGACCCAACCATACGTGGTTTACAGGATATAGACTCAAACTATAAAGTCACAAACAGAAGGAAAGTGAAACGTTGGGAAAAGATACCATGCAAACACTATGCTTAAGAAAACAGTTGAGGGCTTCCCTGGTGGTCCAATGGGTAGGGACACCGCCTTGCAGTGCAAGGGGCACCGATTCGGTCCCTGGCCTGGGAAGATCCCACGTGCCACGGAGTGGCTGGACCGATGTGTCTAATTACCAAGCCGGAGCTCTGGAGCACATGCATCCAGAGCCAGTGCTCATCGACTGCAGAGGCCACTGCGATGGGAGGCCCATACGGGCCAAAGAACGAAGATGGATGAAAATAGATAAATGAAAGATCAATAGAAGTGGCCCACCCGTCCCCCTCCCTCCCCAACCCGCCCCCCCCGACCAAAAAAACACAGTTGAAGCTGTCCTCATATCAGAATGAGTAGACTTCAAGATGATAAAAAAGGTAAAAGGCACATTTTATAATGTCATTAAGTGTTAATTAATCAAGAAGACATAAAAATCTAAACGCTGTTTGTACCTAATAACAAAGCTCCAAAAACAAAAATTGACTGAACTAAAGCTGAATCGCAGCTGAGGAATTTAAAACTCTTCTATCTGTAACTGACACATGGAAAGATTAGTGAGTATATAGAAGATCTGAACAATACTGTCAATAGCTTGATCTAATTTACATTTTCCTAACACTCCAAAAAAGCAAAAAATGCACATACTTCTCAGGTGCACGTGGAACATTCTTTAATGTAGATCATAAAGTATACCATAAAACAATCTCAATGAATTTCTAAGAATTGAATTTCTAAGTGTGTTCTCTGAACAAAATGGAATTAAAGTAGAAATCAGTGATGACAAAAGATACCTAAAAATTCTTCAAATATTTGGAGATTAAACCCAAATTTGGTATGTTTAAAAACAAAATATATAGATAGTTAATTACATGCAAATTCATTACCTTTCCCAATTAAAAGGCAACAATTGGCAAACTGTGTGAAAATATAAGACCCAACCATACGTGGTTTACAGGATATAGACTCAAACTATAAAGTCACAAACAGAAGGAAAGTGAAACGTTGGGAAAAGATACCATGCAAACACTATGCTTAAGAAAACAGTTGAGGGCTTCCCTGGTGGTCCAATGGGTAGGGACACCGCCTTGCAGTGCAAGGGGCACCGATTCGGTCCCTGGCCTGGGAAGATCCCACGTGCCACGGAGTGGCTGGACCGATGTGTCTAATTACCAAGCCGGAGCTCTGGAGCACATGCATCCAGAGCCGGTGCTCTGCGACTGCAGAGGCCACTGCGATGGGAGGCCCATACGGGCCAAAGAACGAAGATGGATGAAAATAGATAAATGAAAGATCAATAGAAGTGGCCCACCCGTCCCCCTCCCTCTCCACCCCACCCCCGACCAAAAAAATAAAAAAACAGTTGAAGCTGTCCTCATATCAGAATGAGTAGACTTCAAGATGATAAAAAAGGTAAAAGGCACATTTTATAATGTCATTAAGTGTTAATTAATCAAGAAGACATAAAAATCTAAACGCTGTTTGTACCTAATAACAAAGCTCCAAAAACAAAAATTGACTGAACTAAAGCTGAATCGCAGCTGAGGAATTTAAAACTCTTCTATCTGTAACTGACACATGGAAAGATTAGTGAGTATATAGAAGATCTGAACAATACTGTCAATAGCTTGATCTAATTTACATTTTCCTAACACTCCAAAAAAGCAAAAAATGCACATACTTCTCAGGTGCACGTGGAACATTCTTTAATGTAGATCATAAAGTATACCATAAAACAATCTCAATGAATTTCTAAGAATTGAATTTCTAAGTGTGTTCTCTGAACAAAATGGAATTAAAGTAGAAATCAGTGATGACAAAAGATACCTAAAAATTCTTCAAATATTTGGAAATTAAACAGTGCTACATAATGGACTAAATAATCCATGAATCAAAGGAATCACAAGGGAATTATAAAACATTTTAAATGTAATGATAATGAAAAGAGGACATCAACATGTATGGGATGCATAGTTTTTAAAGGAAAATGTAGAGCTTTAAATGCTTATTATCTTAGAAAATAAGAAGGGTGCAAAATCATTTACCTTTGCATCTTAAAATGTTAATAAGGGATAAGCTAATTAAACCCATGTAAGAATAAAAATTATGAAATAGAAAACAAATAATAGGGAAAATCAGTGAAGACTAATCTTGGTTTGTTAAATATTTCTAGGTATAAATACATAGGAATATTTATTATTCAGTGGATATAGAATTTCAATTTGATAAGATGCAAAGTTCTGGAGATTGGTTTTACAACAATGGGAATATACTTTGTTGAATGTAGTTGAACATTGTTGAACTAACCTTAGAAGTGGTTGTGAGAGTAAATTTTTTATTACATATATATATGACCCAAAACAAAAAATTTATAAAAAGGAAAAGAAGACCCAAATTATTAATAAATAGGAATAAAAGACAAGTCATCACTAAAGACATTAATAGGATAATGAGAGAATATTGTCAACAACTTCACAGCAAAAGTTCTACAAAACATCCTATTTCTATCAATACAAAATAGTCAACATTCACAAAAATCATCCAGGTCATCAGTGACTTGGATGAAACAGCCATATTAACTTTTTTCTTCTTTTGCTTCTAAGTCATCATTTATTTTCATCCATCTTTAGTCTCCGGCATGTGCAGGCCTCCCATTGCAGTGGCCTCTCTTGTTGCAGAGCACTGACTCTGGGTGCATGTGCTCCAGAGTGCTGGCTCATAATTAGACACACCGGCCCAGCCACTGCTTGGCATGTGGGATCTTCCCAGGCCAGGGATCAAACTGGTGCCCCTTGCACTTCAAGGCGTACTGTTTACCCACTGGATCACCTGGGAAGCCCGAAAGGGCCATATTACTTGAAAAAAACATAACTTACAAATACAACACATGAAGAAACAGTAGATCCATAGTCACTAAAGAAATGGACTTGGTAATTAAACAACTTCCAACAAACAAATGTCCAGACCCATATAGCTTTTTTTTCTTTAAAATTTTTTTATTATTATTTATTTTTTGGCTATTCTGGGTTTTCACTGCTGCCACAGGCTCTTCTCTAGTTGCAGGGAGTGGGAGCTACTCTCTAGCTGAGGTGAGCAGGCTTCTTGTTGTGGTGACTTTTCTTGTGGAACTCGGTTTCTAGGGCTCACGGACTTCAGTAGTTTCAGCACATGGTCTCAGTATTTGTGACTCTGAGGCTCTAGAGCACAGGCTCCATAGTTGTGGCTCATGGGCTTATTTGCTCCACAGCATGTGGGATCTTCCTGGATCAGGGATCGAACTCGTGTCTCCTGCATTGGCAGGTGAACTCTTTACCACAGAGCTGCAAGGGAAGCCCAGACCCATATGGTTTTTCTGGTGAGTTCTTTCCACTATTTAAAGAAGAACTAATATCAATTCTGCACAAGCTGTTTCAGGAAATATAGTATGAGGGTATACTTCCCAACTTAAATTATGAGTCCAGCATTACTTTGATGGACATTAAAAGATAGGAAAATTACAGATGAAAGTCCCTTATTAGCATAGATAAAAAAAAATCCTTAAGAAAGTATTAGCAAATGTAATCAACAATATCTAGAAAAAGGGTAGAGTTCATTCCAGGAGTGTAAAGTTGATATAATATTAAAAGCCAGTCAGTATAATTTACTATGTTAGCTACAGAAAAAAATCATCGTTGCATGGATGGAGAAAAAGCTATGAACAAATTTTTATGTCTGTTCATGATATAAACTCAGCAAACTAGGCATAAAAGGGAGCTTTTTTAACCTGATATATGGTATCTACAAAAAACCTACGGCTGACATACTAATTGGTAACTGAACACCCCTTTTCAGAGGCTGAAGACAAACTGAGGGTGCTTCTTTCACAGCTTTTACTCTGCATTTCACTAGAAGTCTTAGACAAGGCAACACCATGAGAGAAAGAAATAAAGGGCATACAGATTGGAAACAAAGAAGTAAAATTGTCTTTACTTACAGAAGACATGATTTTAGACAAAGAGACCCCTAATGAATTTTAGAAAATGAGTAGAACTAATAATTAATCTTGCAGCAGTGAAAGATGAAACAGAGTTATGATTATACATCCTAGAAATGAACAGTTGACAATAAAAAATTTTGAATAGCATTTAGGGACAAATTTAATGAAAGATACATAAGGCTAAAACCATAAAAATCACTGACAGAAAGTTGAGATCTAAATAAAGGAAGAAATACCACGTTTAGAGATTGAAAGACTAAGTATTATAAAAGTGTCCGTTATCCCAATTTAAAGCCCACAAAGAAGGCATTTTTTTTCCTTGACAAAGTAATCTTAAAGTTTACACAGGAAGATAAAAAGTCCTAGAATAACCAAAGCAGTATTGAAAAAGTAAAACAAGTTTGGAAGACTACCCTACCTGATTACAAGACTGACTACATAGCTCCAGTAGTCAAGCCAGTGTAGTATTGATGGCAGGATGGCTAGAGATAACAGAATAGAGTCTGTCACCTATACCTACAGATACGTGGTCCCAAGAGTCTTGACAGGAGTGTCAGGGAAATTCAATAGGGCAAGAAAATCTCTGTAACAACTGGTATGGGGACCATTTGGTTATCCACTTAAAAGCAAAGAACTTTGACGCCTCCAATCATGTATAAACATCAATTCAACATAGGTCATTCCAGGAGTGTAAAGTTGATATAATATTAAAAGCCAGTCAGTATAATTTACTATGTTAGCTACAGAAAAAAATCATCGTTGCATGGATGGAGAAAAAGCTATGAACAAATTTTTATGTCTGTTCATGATATAAACTCAGCAAACTAGGCATAAAAGGGAGCTTTTTTAACCTGATATATGGTATCTACAAAAAACCTACGGCTGACATACTAATTGGTAACTGAACACCCCTTTTCAGAGGCTGAAGACAAACTGAGGGTGCTTCTTTCACAGCTTTTACTCTGCATTTCACTAGAAGTCTTAGACAAGGCAACACCATGAGAGAAAGAAATAAAGGGCATACAGATTGGAAACAAAGAAGTAAAATTGTCTTTACTTACAGAAGACATGATTTTAGACAAAGAGACCCCTAATGAATTTTAGAAAATGAGTAGAACTAATAATTAATCTTGCAGCAGTGAAAGATGAAACAGAGTTATGATTATACATCCTAGAAATGAACAGTTGACAATAAAAAATTTTGAATAGCATTTAGGGACAAATTTAATGAAAGATACATAAGGCTAAAACCATAAAAATCACTGACAGAAAGTTGAGATCTAAATAAAGGAAGAAATACCACGTTTAGAGATTGAAAGACTAAGTATTATAAAAGTGTCCGTTATCCCAATTTAAAGCCCACAAAGAAGGCATTTTTTTTCCTTGACAAAGTAATCTTAAAGTTTACACAGGAAGATAAAAAGTCCTAGAATAACCAAAGCAGTATTGAAAAAGTAAAACAAGTTTGGAAGACTACCCTACCTGATTACAAGACTGACTACATAGCTCCAGTAGTCAAGCCAGTGTAGTATTGATGGCAGGATGGCTAGAGATAACAGAATAGAGTCTGTCACCTATACCTACAGATACGTGGTCCCAAGAGTCTTGACAGGAGTGTCAGGGAAATTCAATAGGGCAAGAAAATCTCTGTAACAACTGGTATGGGGACCATTTGGTTATCCACTTAAAAGCAAAGAACTTTGACGCCTCTCTCCAATCATGTATAAACATCAATTCAACATAGGTCATTGACTTAAAGGTAAAAAAGTAAAGCAATAAGATGACTAGAAGAAAAAAGATAATTTTTTGCAGCCTTAGTATAGGCAGAGATTTCTTAGAGATGTCACAGAAAGCGTGAACCACAAAAACAAAACCTGGTAAATTGGATTTCATCTAAATAAAAATTTAGGCGGATCAAAGACGTTGTTAGGAATTAAATAGGCTAATACATACATCTAACAGAAGACTTGCATCCAGAGTATAAAAACTCTTACAGTTCAATAATAAAAAGACAATTCAGTTAATAATGGGCAAAACAGTTTTAACAGACTTCACGAAAGGAGATATGCAAATGTATATCACCTGAAAAGTAAGCACCTGAAAAAGTGTTCAACATCATTAGGTTTCAAGGAAATGCAAATTAAAATTACAGTGAGTTACTACTCGTTATCCACTAGAGGTTCTCCACCAACAGAGTTAAGGTGAAAAAAAGTGGATAACATGCAGTGTGAGAGAGGCCGTGGAGGCACTGGAACTCTCCTGCATGGCTGGTGGGAATATAAAATGACAACCACTTTACAAAAGCGGCATTTTCTTAAAAAGTTAAAAATGCATTTACCCTCTGATCTAGCAATTCCACTTTTAGCTGTGTACCTGAGAAAAATGGAAATAAGTTTTCACAAAAAATTTTGCATCAGAATGTTCATTGCAAATTTGTTCCTAAAGTTCTGAAACTGGAGGACAGGTGTCTATCAGCAAAAATGAATGGATAAACAAGCTGTGATACAGTCACGTGACAGATGTGAGCAATAGAAAGAGATGAGCTTCTAATATACCCAGTATCATGGGTGCATCTCAAAACTAGAATGAGTGAATGAAGCTAGGTAAAAAATATGCATATTATGCGATCCATTTATAAGAAATTCTAGAGAAGGAAAAACTAATCTATGGTAATAGAGATCAGATAAGTCGGTGATTCTGAGGTGGAAAATTGAGAAGAGGTGTGGGGAACTTTCTGGAGGAGAGAAATGTTCTGTGTCTTTGTATGTATTCTTCAAAATACATTGAACACTTAAAACCTGAGCATGTCAATTTATGGAAATTACATGCCAATAAAAAATAAGGGGTTAAAAAAGTCATTTTCTTTTACTAGACTTCAAAGCTCAGTTACCAGCATTGAAAGTACTGTATTTAAAACAGCTCAGTGATGTAACTATTGTATTTTGATGGGAAAATGCTATGGGTTGGAAACCTAATTTGAAGTAGTGCATGAGAGCTACATCCTGTCAGCCTACTCTTTAGCAGAAGCTCTGCTCAAACCCAGATCTGCCCACTCAGCCTTTGCTTGGGGAGAGGCGAGCAGGGGGCAGGCAAAAGGCAGCCCCTGCCGGCCGCGTGGGGAACAGGCAGAGTGTCCACAGAAAGGAGCTTCAGTGGTATCTGTTAATTATCTGCTGCTGAATCTGGAGTTTATGAAATGCTGTCCACCAGACTTCAAAAGCTGGTGAGTCGTCTCGGTTATCTCTTTGAGGAACCCACTTTATCCCTCTCGCGCATCTGTGACAGCAAAGATTTGGTTTCATTGCAGAATTGTCTGGCACAGTGGCGTCAGGCTGACTTGGAAAGGGTTGGAAAACAGTGATGACTCAGAGCTCTGCTGAGGAGCAGAACCCACCAGCCTCCTCTGCACGCCTTAGCCCGGTGAAGGAGGGGCAGGGTGGACCTGGGCCCCATGGGAAGGGGGCTCCAGAGGCCTTGCCGAGAAGTGGGGCTAAGCCCTCCATCCTGCCCTTGGGAACAAACCTCTCACCCTAGGCTGGAAAGGGACAGGGTTTGTTTGCTTGCTCGCCTTGCTTTTTTGGTCTTTGGTAATCGTTTTGTTAGAGTCAGTGACCACTGTATTCCTTTCCTCAACTGGTCAGAGTCAGCTTTGAGTCTGGGTTTTCCTTTCATCCTTTTATGAGGATGAAATGAGGTTCCTTACCAGGTTCTTAGGTGAGAACATATTTCCGTTTGTTCTGCTTTCCTGGTTTTCCCTGCTGGAGTAAATTCTATTTTCCTAAAATAACATATACATATTAATTTGTTTACATGTTTTTAAAACTAAGGATGTTAGTTGAATTTATTTGTAGACAGAAACGGGATGAAAGATTGCCTTCCTACTTGTTTTTCTGCTCCCTGGCATTAATGTCAGAAGTTAAAAATCTGGGTTGTTGCTTCTCGTGCTAACAATTCCCATCTCACTAAATCATGGCACAGATGCAAAGTTTCAGTTTAATTTGGATTCTGGTCTTATGCTTACGGAGGTAAATGAAGACCCGGGCTTCGTAAATCTTCTTTGTTTTTCCACTTTTATTTTTACATGTAGCTAGCCTCAAAGTTTATGTCCATTGAGCTGACCTTTTCAATAGTAAGAGCTATTTTATAAGGCAGCAGAAGTGAAAGTTATCAGCAAGGCTGGGTAATGTACAGTATTTATGAATGAATGTGCAAAAACCAACCTGCGGGTGTAAAATGTGGGGCTCTGCTCAGGCAGAACTGCTTGTGACTTGAGCCTTCTTTGCAGTAAAGCATAATTCATGCTGCTGTTAGCCCTTAAAACAGGAAATAATATACCCATTTAACTTAATCACAATTTATATTACATGTGCATATTTCTAAACAAATGTTGTAGATGGAGAGTTTGGTAGCAATAATATTTATGAATTACACTTTTAGTTAGCAAAGGAAATGTGTGACCTCTTACATTTGGTTTGACATTTGAATTTGGTGTTCAGTGCATTTGACAGGCGTGATGGATTCTCATTAGCTCAATGTATAAACAGGAAATGCTTCCTCGGTGAACAGTTATTAATGTGGGACATCCCCGAATTTGAATTTTTAAGTTGCTTATTCTGGTTCAGACTGTGAAACTTATTTAATGTCTCTTTTTAAAAAAACACCAAAGGGAAAAACAAGCTTTTAATTTTGTGGCTAGAGAACCTGGACTCACGAACGCCAGTCTTTGAGAAACAAAATGGTTGACGAGCGGGGGGCAAGAGAGGCTGTGGGGATCTCAGATGCAGGGAGCAGCCCCGGCAGCAGGCGGCCCTCACGTGGCTTTGTCTCGCCTTAATTTCTAAATAAGATAACCTATAGGAATTAGAACATGACGTGGGGGCAGAATGGAGTAAGCTCCTACTTAACCTTTATCCAAACCAGGATTAAAGTTGTTCGCACAAACCGGGACTCAGAGCCCATCTGCAGCGGGGCTTCAGACAGCAGTTTCGTCTTGAGTTTTCAGTGCTGACTTGCTGTCTGGCGACAATACTGTGAAACAGGAGCTGGGGAAAAGGTGCGGAAAAGTTGGGAGAGGCATCCGCCTTCTAATGGGAAGGAGGACAAGTGGGGAACTGAAAGATTGCCTTCCTACTTGTTTTTCTGCTCCCTGGCATTAATGTCAAAAATCTCGTGGTAAATTGTTTTGGAGGCTACTGGAGGTAAATGAAGACCCGCTCTAAATCTTCTTTGTTTTTCCACTTTTATTTTTACATGTAGCTAGCCTCAAAGTTTATGTCCATTGAGCTGACCTTTTCAATAGTAAGAGCTATTTTATAAGGCAGCAGAAGTGAAAGTTATCAGCAAGGCTGGGTAATGTACAGTATTTATGAATGAATGTGCAAAAACCAACCTGCGGGTGTAAAATGTGGGGCTCTGCTCAGGCAGAACTGCTTGTGACTTGAGCCTTCTTTGCAGTAAAGCATAATTCATGCTGCTGTTAGCCCTTAAAACAGGAAATAATATACCCATTTAACTTAATCACAATTTATATTACATGTGCATATTTCTAAACAAATGTTGTAGATGGAGAGTTTGGTAGCAATAATATTTATGAATTACACTTTTAGTTAGCAAAGGAAATGTGTGACCTCTTACATTTGGTTTGACATTTGAATTTGGTGTTCAGTGCATTTGACAGGCGTGATGGATTCTCATTAGCTCAATGTATAAACAGGAAATGCTTCCTCGGTGAACAGTTATTAATGTGGGACATCCCCGAATTTGAATTTTTAAGTTGCTTATTCTGGTTCAGACTGTGAAACTTATTTAATGTCTCTTTTTAAAAAAACACCAAAGGGAAAAACAAGCTTTTAATTTTGTGGCTAGAGAACCTGGACTCACGAACGCCAGTCTTTGAGAAACAAAATGGTTGACGAGCGGGGGGCAAGAGAGGCTGTGGGGATCTCAGATGCAGGGAGCAGCCCCGGCAGCAGGCGGCCCTCACGTGGCTTTGTCTCGCCTTAATTTCTAAATAAGATAACCTATAGGAATTAGAACATGACGTGGGGGCAGAATGGAGTAAGCTCCTACTTAACCTTTATCCAAACCAGGATTAAAGTTGTTCGCACAAACCGGGACTCAGAGCCCATCTGCAGCGGGGCTTCAGACAGCAGTTTCGTCTTGAGTTTTCAGTGCTGACTTGCTGTCTGGCGACAATACTGTGAAACAGGAGCTGGGGAAAAAGGTGCGGGAAAAGTTGGGAGAGGCATCCGCCTTCTAATGGGAAGGAGGACAAGTCAGGCCAGCGGGCCAGCGCCCGTGGTGGGCCTGACTCTTCGGAGTCATGCTCCGAATCTAATTAAAAGTCAGTTAGAAACCCGGAAAGTGAAGCTGGCAGGCCCTTAATCTGTATTTCAGGTCTGCAGAGGGGGAAAGTAGCATTTTTATTGTTGGAGGTCAAAGTTTAAATTTAGTTTATATCAGATTACCAAAATAGGCTTTCGGTAAGGTTAGATTCTCATGCTCGGAGAGAGTGGGACTGTAAGGAAAGCAAACAGGGCCGGAGATAATCCCATTACGGATGAACTCTTCACTCGAGCCTCAAACATTTGGGAACCATAATAACACCATCTCAGCAAGAAGATAAAGGCTGCACGGGCGGGAGCCGAGAGGGAAGCTAGCTTACCGACCACCCTGTTCAACATACCCGCTTTGCCTTTCTCCCAGAGCAAGCCCTGCTCCTGCCTTAGCTCCCAGCACTTGGAGAAATGATTCACATATTAGTTTTTCTTCTACTTCCGCCCCTAAAATTGAAGCCCCACTAGGGTAGAGGTTTTTTTTTTTCTTACTTTGTTCCCTACTATATAGCACCCTGTAGGTCCCAGCCTGGCTCCTAAGAATCTCTCACTAAACATTGGTGGAATGAATGAAGAAAGCTCACTTTGTCCGAGCAGAAAGCCGAGATTTTTAAAATCAAAGATTCTGAGCCCAAGATAAGGAGCCAGTCCCTTTGGATTCTGAAAGAAGTAAGGGTTGCCCCAGAAGGAGGAAGGCATCATCGTTCCTGTGGGTTCTGGAGAGAAAACCCTGAGGCTCAGATCAGAGGCTACTGGCTCCAAGTCCGTGAGATGAGGAACCATGCCCACCCTGTTACCCAAGGTCTTGCACCCAGCTATGGACACTCAGTATCAAGGGCTAGAGCTGGATAGAATTCATGAGGAGCTGGAGTTTGAAGAGCCCTCATTAGTACATCTGGGAGATAGAGATAGTGTGTGTCCTGGCCTCACCTGCTCAGGACAGTGAATCAGGATAGGCTGGGCTGGATCCAGTGAACACTGCTGGTCAGACACGCATGAGGATGAACCGTCCTAGGACTGAGAAAGAGGAGCTGACAGGGAGGGATGTGTCTCGTTGGAACCAGCTTTGCTGTCCCTGCGTAATCTAGAGGGATAGTAAAGTAAGCCCCACCAGGACATTCCTGGGCTTGAGACAAAATAAAGCATTGCCCTTCTTCAGGGAGGCTGTGCCCATGGGAAGACCACGCTCCTTCCTTACTCCTCCTCTAGAAATCACGTGAAATAGACCAACTGCTTAGTAGAGATAGAGGTCAAAGTTAATTTTTGGCTTTCGGTAAGGTTAGATTCTCATGCTCGGAGAGAGTGGGACTGTAAGGAAAGCAAACAGGGCCGGAGATAATCCCATTACGGATGAACTCTTCACTCGAGCCTCAAACATTTGGGAACCATAATAACACCATCTCAGCAAGAAGATAAAGGCTGCACGGGCGGGAGCCGAGAGGGAAGCTAGCTTACCGACCACCCTGTTCAACATACCCGCTTTGCCTTTCTCCCAGAGCAAGCCCTGCTCCTGCCTTAGCTCCCAGCACTTGGAGAAATGATTCACATATTAGTTTTTCTTCTACTTCCGCCCCTAAAATTGAAGCCCCACTAGGGTAGAGGTTTTTTTTTTTCTTTTTTTCTTACTTTGTTCCCTACTATATAGCACCCTGTAGGTCCCAGCCTGGCTCCTAAGAATCTCTCACTAAACATTGGTGGAATGAATGAAGAAAGCTCACTTTGTCCGAGCAGAAAGCCGAGATTTTTAAAATCAAAGATTCTGAGCCCAAGATAAGGAGCCAGTCCCTTTGGATTCTGAAAGAAGTAAGGGTTGCCCCAGAAGGAGGAAGGCATCATCGTTCCTGTGGGTTCTGGAGAGAAAACCCTGAGGCTCAGATCAGAGGCTACTGGCTCCAAGTCCGTGAGATGAGGAACCATGCCCACCCTGTTACCCAAGGTCTTGCACCCAGCTATGGACACTCAGTATCAAGGGCTAGAGCTGGATAGAATTCATGAGGAGCTGGAGTTTGAAGAGCCCTCATTAGTACATCTGGGAGATAGAGATAGTGTGTGTCCTGGCCTCACCTGCTCAGGACAGTGAATCAGGATAGGCTGGGCTGGATCCAGTGAACACTGCTGGTCAGACACGCATGAGGATGAACCGTCCTAGGACTGAGAAAGAGGAGCTGACAGGGAGGGATGTGTCTCGTTGGAACCAGCTTTGCTGTCCCTGCGTAATCTAGAGGGATAGTAAAGTAAGCCCCACCAGGACATTCCTGGGCTTGAGACAAAATAAAGCATTGCCCTTCTTCAGGGAGGCTGTGCCCATGGGAAGACCACGCTCCTTCCTTACTCCTCCTCTAGAAATCACGTGAAATAGACCAACTGCTTAGGCCTCCAGAGAATAGGATTTGCAAACAGCCCTCTCTCCTCCTCCTCCCCGTGGAAATAATGCACAGCCTGGCCTCTTTCTTCTTCAGATACTCAATTGGTATGGGTCCCTGTTTCCTTTTGGCCTCTCAGAGCAGAACCTTGTTTATCAGTCTTGTAAACTCCAGACCCCAGCTCTTTCCTCCCAGCCCCTGGTCATGTTGTCATTCTGCCAGCCCGCGAGGGGGAAAAGCCAGAGGCTTCTGCCACAAAGACCAAGTGTGCAAAACAACATGAAGCTGTCACTTATTCATTGAGGCCTCTAACAGAGGGGTGTGAGCCACATAGAGCCGGGCACCACCCTCTGGCAGCTTCGGTACCAGCTGGGCAGATCGAAGCTTCCTTCTGTGTGCTCCTGAGGGAGGCAGGTTGACCTGAGGGTGGCGTGGTCATGGGACCCACCCTGGTATTGGCATGAATACCATGCTCTGACCCCCGAGGTGAGCCTCTGCTCCATGGTGGGCCTCCCAGACTTCCAAGGGCGGCCTACCTTGGGCTCAGCGCTTGGGGCAGAGAGCAGGATGGCTGTGAGTCATTCTCCACGGACCCCGTCCTCTGAAGGGAAACTGAAACCTGTCCTTTGCAGAGGCAGCTTGCAAGATCTCGATGACCAGTGCCACCTTCTGAAGAGAAGGAGATGCAGCAGGCCAAGCTCAGGAGGCACCGCTGAGCATTTGCAGGGAGCCAGGCCCTTTCCTAGACCCCAGCCTCTCAGGACCAGGCTCACGCATAGCCTGGGACCTCTGGTCTGTGCTGGCGCCTCTCTTGTGCTCTCCAGTCCTCCGTTCATGCAAGGCCTTCCATTCTCAGAGCATTGGAAGCCTCCACCATGAAGCCCTCACCGAACACCGCAGATTCTGTCTGCCTATGAACCTCTTTGGATTTTAAAATTGTCCTCTAAGGGCTTTATGAATTTTGTCCCCCTGACTTGTCTATGAGCTCCCTGAGTGCAGGGGCAATGCTGCTTCTCTGATTGATAGTGTTAGTTAGTACATGGAATAGTATTAATTAGCACACCTCTTAGTATTAGTTAGTATACTCCTTAGTATTTATTGGGCTACCCAGGTGGCTCAGTGGTAAAGAAGAATCTGCCCACCAATGCAGGAGACTCAGGTTCGATCCCTGTGTTGGGAAGATTCTGTGGAGGAGGGCATGGCAACCCACTCCAATATGTTTGCCTGGAAAATCCCATGGACAAAGGAGCCTGGTGGGTACAGTCCATGGGGTCACAAAGAGTTGGACATGACTGAGCGTACATGTACATTAGTATATATTAAGCCTGTCTTGAGGTTCAGCTGTCGCTTCTCCTTTACCACTCCTTTTGTTTTTGGAGTGATTAAAAACTTTTCTATTTAAAAATGCTATAGAGCTTCCCTGGTGGTTCAGTGGGTAAGGACACCACTTTGCAGTGCAAAAGGCGTCAGTTTGATCCCTGGCCTGGGAAGATCCCACGTGCCGCGGAGCGGCTGGACTGATGTGTCCAATCACCGAGCAGGAGCTCTGGAGCGCATGCGCCCAGAGCCGGCACTCTGCGACAACAGACGCCACCGCGATGGGAGGCCCACAAGAGTCAAAGAACAAAGACGGATGAAAATAGAGAAATGAAAGACCAATAGAAGTGGCCCGCCCGCTCCCCTCCCTCCCCAGCCCGACCCCCCCCAAAAATAAATAAATAAATGTGAAAAAAAAATAAAAATAAATAAAAATGCTATAAAAGTAATATATGTTTGAGTTAAAAAACAGAAAAAACAACTGTGAGTCATTCTGGCCTCTCTGTGCTCTTTGCAGAGGCAGTAAATCTCGATGACCAGTGCCACCTTCTGAAGAGAAGGAGATGCAGCAGGCCAAGCTCAGGAGGCACCGCTGAGCATTTGCAGGAGCCAGGCCCTTTCCTAGACCCCAGCCTCTCAGGACCAGGCTCACGCATAGCCTGGGACCTCTGGTCTGTGCTGGCGCCTCTCTTGTGCTCTCCAGTCCTCCGTTCATGCAAGGCCTTCCATTCTCAGAGCATTGGAAGCCTCCACCATGAAGCCCTCACCGAACACCGCAGATTCTGTCTGCCTATGAACCTCTTTGGATTTTAAAATTGTCCTCTAAGGGCTTTATGAATTTTGTCCCCCTGACTTGTCTATGAGCTCCCTGAGTGCAGGGGCAATGCTGCTTCTCTGATTGATAGTGTTAGTTAGTACATGGAATAGTATTAATTAGCACACCTCTTAGTATTAGTTAGTATACTCCTTAGTATTTATTGGGCTACCCAGGTGGCTCAGTGGTAAAGAAGAATCTGCCCACCAATGCAGGAGACTCAGGTTCGATCCCTGTGTTGGGAAGATTCTGTGGAGGAGGGCATGGCAACCCACTCCAATATGTTTGCCTGGAAAATCCCATGGACAAAGGAGCCTGGTGGGTACAGTCCATGGGGTCACAAAGAGTTGGACATGACTGAGCGTACATGTACATTAGTATATATTAAGCCTGTCTTGAGGTTCAGCTGTCGCTTCTCCTTTACCACTCCTTTTGTTTTTGGAGTGATTAAAAACTTTTCTATTTAAAAATGCTATAGAGCTTCCCTGGTGGTTCAGTGGGTAAGGACACCACTTTGCAGTGCAAAAGGCGTCAGTTTGATCCCTGGCCTGGGAAGATCCCACGTGCCGCGGAGCGGCTGGACTGATGTGTCCAATCACCGAGCAGGAGCTCTGGAGCGCATGCGCCCAGAGCCGGCACTCTGCGACAACAGACGCCACCGCGATGGGAGGCCCACAAGAGTCAAAGAACAAAGACGGATGAAAATAGAGAAATGAAAGACCAATAGAAGTGGCCCGCCCGTCCCCCTCCCTCCCCACCCCCCCCAAAAATAAATAAATAAATGTGAAAAAAAAATAAAAATAAATAAAAATGCTATAAAAGTAATATATGTTTGAGTTAAAAAACAGAAAAAAACAATTCAGAGTTGAATAAAGAAAAATTTAGTGTCCTGCTTCCAGTCCCATTCCTGAGGTTATCAGACCTAACAGTATAGGACAGTTTCATCTATCTCTCTCTCCATGGACAAACTTAAAATGTATGTATACAGGGCTTCCCTGGTGGTCCAGTGGGTGGAGAGTCCTCCTTGCAGTGCAAGGGGCACTGGTTCGATTCCTGGCCAAGGAAAATCCCATGTGCCGCGGAGCTGCCAGACAGGTGTGTCCAGTTGCGAGCTGGTGCTCTGGAGCGCATGCGCCCAGAGCCGGTGCTCTGTGATGAGCGAAGCCACTGCAGTGGGAGGCCCACAGAGGCCAAAAGAATAAAAGATGAATGAAAATAAATATGAAACTAAAAAGAGGCATGATGTATGTATATACATATATTGGAATTTTAACTTTTCCTATTTTAAATTATTTATTTTTTAAAAATAAAATCTGGCCCATACTAACCAAATACCCTATCCTGACATTGCTTTTTGATTAACACCCCATCGTGGTACTGTGCTAGCTAGGAAATTTTCTGAGAAAAGCCTCCTTTATCATAAAGGACAAAACAAATTCAGACCTTTGGAATGCATGGATAACTCTTCAAAAATTAATATAAAGGAAAAAGAAGAAGAGGTAGACTGAGTAATAAAACAATAGCTGTTAAAGGACCCAGCAATGTAATATATGAGTGGTTAAAAAGCAAAAAATTCAGCATGGCATTTTCCTGGTAGAAATAGCTGCATAATTTACATTCAATGATATAACCAGAACACAGTTTATTCAACACTTTAACTGAGGGACATTCATTTTAATTTTCCTTTTTGCCCTAACAAACAGTGCTGCTCTAAACGTTCCTCTTCTGTTTTTTTTTTTTTTTTTTTTTTTTAATTTTGGCCTTTTTTATTGGTCCTTCCTTTATTTATTTTAATCCATCTGAATTCTTTGGCCTGTGCGGACCTCCCATTGCAGTGGCCTCTCTTGTTGCAGAGCACTGACTCTGGGCGCCGGCTTGTAACTGGACACACCAGTCCAGCCGCTCCACGGCATATGGGATCCTCTCGTGCCAGGGATTGAACTGGTGCCCCTTGCACTGCAAGGCAGACTCTTCACCCACTGGACCACCAGGGAAGCCCCTCTAAACGTTCTTATACGTGTGGCCTGCGGGACATAATCTCGTGAGATTGCTGGTAGTTTAAATTCTCACTGAATGTCCTAAATATCTTTTCTAAAGATGTTAAGATTATAGCAGTTCATGAGACCCTACCAATGAACGAGCGCCCGTTTCCCTCCCTAGTATTGAGTGTTACTCTTCTATCCTTCAGATGGATCTGATTTGTTGTTTTAGTTTGTATTTACCTAACTACTAGTGGGCTTGCATTCCTTTTCACTGCTTATGGGCAGCTTCTGTTTTCTCCTCTTTAATGCCTTTTTGTATTCTTTGCCTCCTTTTCTGCTGTTCTTTCTTTTTCTTACTTATTTGTAGGAGTCCTTTATTAAGATAGCATGCAAATCCTTAGCCATAAGTGTTGTGATTTTCTTCTCCCTTCTTTTAATTTTGTCTGTGATAAATCTGGCCACCTAAAAATTTAAAACTTTGGGGTATCCCATATTAAAACCTCTTTCTTTATGCTTTCTGGTTCTTATGTCTTAAAGACCTTCTCCCTCAGAATTTATATATTCATTTCTCTTATAATATTTTTATAGTTTTTTCTTCTTCATTTAAATCTTTAATTCACCAGGAATCCAGGTATGAGACAACGTGCAGAGGGGGTCTAGCTTTATTTAACAGAAGATGTTGGACTACCTACCTACTCTTAAGGTAAAAAACCAAACCAAAGCAAAACTTCGTTTCCCCAGGGACTACGTCTGTGTCATCTATGGAGTTATTCTACCTTTAGGTATATTAGGTTCCCAGGCCTTGCTTGTAAAGCTTTTCCTTGGGGGTGGAAGACAGCATCCACTGTCCTGACATTGTACAAAGAATCAATGTGAACACAGGTTCCCTGCCTGGGCAGATCTCTCTTTTCTTGACTTTGAGCTGTCAGAGGGGAAAGGAGAGGGTTTGCATTACACATTCTCAAACCCAGGCCTACGTGAAGCTCTCAAAGCAGCAAATATCCTTCTTTTGGCTTGGGCTGGGGGAAGGACCAATTTTGAATTATGACAACCCCAAGTGGTGCCCTAAATCACCAAGCTTCTTACATACTGGTGACACCGGGGCCCCTGCTATGAGAGGTCCTGGTCAGAGGCACCCTTGTCCTTGGCAGGCTTGGGGGCGGTGACTGTCTGGCTTTCTTTTCAGTATCTGCTCGTGGGCTGAGATTTTCTTTAGGCCAAGTTTCAGCCTGGAGCAAATTTTTTATGGCTGTGAGCTAATCCCCTAGCAAACCCTGGTTTATACAGAAACGCTGACAGAGTGCTAGCGCTGGTGATTCAGCTGGGGCGGCT
Organism: Tragulus kanchil; assembly: GCA_022376925.1. Lineage (NCBI taxonomy): Eukaryota > Metazoa > Chordata > Mammalia > Artiodactyla > Tragulidae > Tragulus > Tragulus kanchil. The sequence goes on along the minus strand of JAIOJX010000029.1, from coordinate 43,700,543 downwards.
GGGCTATTTATGGCTCCCTGATGCCAATAGGGGATAATTCTCATTTAATAGATTCCGTTTCTGTTGGGACAGGGAGCCGCCTTCTTCTCCCCAGTGGGCGCTGGAGCTTCTTGCCCCAAGACCTGAGCGAGTGGGCGGCGGCCTGGGGGCAAGGCTGCCAGTGAGATTAGCTCAGGCTGCCGTAACTGACAACCAAGGTGGGCTTTTCATCCTGGGATTGCGAGGGCCTTAGAAACAAATAAATATTTTCATCTTCTATTTTTGTCTCTGGGCAGTGGGCCTGAAAAGCATCTTGATGCTTCTCAGTGAGACTTGGGAGAAAAGCTGAGGATGACTTAATTCCCTCTTCCTTTCCCCCTTTTCTACACTTCTTTGGATGGAGGACCTGCAGCAAGGGTCCTGAGCAGCCACTGTTAGTGGGTGTGGGCCAGGCAGGCCTGTACTCGGGACCTCCGGGAGACGAGGCCGTGTGAACAGCTGACCCCTCCTGAGACGCCCCCCGTGCCCAGGTGGGGGCTGATGGGACCAGGGGCTGGGTGCAGGGTTGGCAGGAGGGCCACTTCTTGGATCAGCTTCATTTCTGTTATCAGCCGATAGGAATCTTGGGTTTTAGCTTGAGCTCTTAGAAGAGCTGCTGCTGCTGCTTGGTCACTTCAGTTGCGTCCGACTCTGTGTGACCCCATGGACTGTAGCCGTCAAGCTCCTCTGTCCATGGAATTCTCCAGGCCTACGTGAAGCTCTCAAAGCAGCAAATATCCTTCTTTTGGCTTGGGCTGGGGGAAGGACCAATTTTGAATTATGACAACCCCAAGTGGTGCCCTAAATCACCAAGCTTCTTACATACTGGTGACACCGGGGCCCCTGCTATGAGAGGTCCTGGTCAGAGGCACCCTTGTCCTTGGCAGGCTTGGGGGCGGTGACTGTCTGGCTTTCTTTTCAGTATCTGCTCGTGGGCTGAGATTTTCTTTAGGCCAAGTTTCAGCCTGGAGCAAATTTTTTATGGCTGTGAGCTAATCCCCTAGCAAACCCTGGTTTATACAGAAACGCTGACAGAGTGCTAGCGCTGGTGATTCAGCTGGGGCGGCTGGGCTATTTATGGCTCCCTGATGCCAATAGGGGATAATTCTCATTTAATAGATTCCGTTTCTGTTGGGACAGGGAGCCGCCTTCTTCTCCCCAGTGGGCGCTGGAGCTTCTTGCCCCAAGACCTGAGCGAGTGGGCGGCGGCCTGGGGGCAAGGCTGCCAGTGAGATTAGCTCAGGCTGCCGTAACTGACAACCAAGGTGGGCTTTTCATCCTGGGATTGCGAGGGCCTTAGAAACAAATAAATATTTTCATCTTCTATTTTTGTCTCTGGGCAGTGGGCCTGAAAAGCATCTTGATGCTTCTCAGTGAGACTTGGGAGAAAAGCTGAGGATGACTTAATTCCCTCTTCCTTTCCCCCTTTTCTACACTTCTTTGGATGGAGGACCTGCAGCAAGGGTCCTGAGCAGCCACTGTTAGTGGGTGTGGGCCAGGCAGGCCTGTACTCGGGACCTCCGGGAGACGAGGCCGTGTGAACAGCTGACCCCTCCTGAGACGCCCCCCGTGCCCAGGTGGGGGCTGATGGGACCAGGGGCTGGGTGCAGGGTTGGCAGGAGGGCCACTTCTTGGATCAGCTTCATTTCTGTTATCAGCCGATAGGAATCTTGGGTTTTAGCTTGAGCTCTTAGAAGAGCTGCTGCTGCTGCTTGGTCACTTCAGTTGCGTCCGACTCTGTGTGACCCCATGGACTGTAGCCCGTCAAGCTCCTCTGTCCATGGAATTCTCCAGGCCAGAATACTGGAGTGGCTTGCCTTTTCCTTCTCCACTTAGAAGATCTAGGGAGTGCCTGTTTCCATTCCTCTCAACTGTCTCCTTACAGAGGGTTAGATTTTTTTTTAAAAAGTTGTGGTAAACTATTCATAGCAGAAAATTCGCCACGGGGACCATTGGGAGGCCCACCGTCCTGTGACATCAGGTCAGTTTGTCCTGTGTAACCGTTCCCACCATCCGTCTCCAGAAATCTTCTCATCTTACGCGTATGACGGAAGCTCTGTGTCTGTATTAAATAAGATCTCCCCGTTGCCCTGTGGGGAGAGACTCCGGCCGCTACAGGATGAGGAAGTTTGGAGCTGTGGGCTCTGACAAGCTGGGGCGGGTGTTGGAAACTAAGCCTGCAGCTGCCCCGTGGCCCCGCTCGCTCCTCGGTCCTTCTCTCCTGGTGTCATCATCACCATCATTTCTCACTGCTCTCCAGGCTCTGTTAAGAGGGCGCTCGGGCCCCCCAAGGAGCAGCCAAGCCCTTACAGAAGGGAGCCCTCTTCAGCACGCTGAGCCTGTCGCAGTGATGTTTGGAAGGTTAAACGGGTCAACTTTATCATCCTTTTTGTCAGACTCACAGCAAGGGCGTGAGCAGCCCTGTTACCCAGTGGCCGAGCTGGGGCTTGAACCAGGATCGCCTGGCTTCAGAACCTGTGTCCCTAACCAATCCTGCATATTTATTGATAAGCTCCGGGGCTCCTGGAGTCGTCCCCAGACCAACAGAGCCCTGCTCTCAACTCAGCCACGCGTCCAGGGCGGCTCCACCTCATCCGGGGCCTTTGAAGTCAGCGATGTCAGAAAGCGGGGCAGCCTTGTCTTTTACCAGCTTTTATGGGGGCCTGTCAGCGGGATGGAAGCACTTAGAGATGGCTGGCAGATCAAGGATGGGCCAGGCCTACCCTGATAAGGTGGCCCAGGCCTGAGGGAGACACTTGAAGCCGCCAGGACTGTGGTTTCTGCCTGGGAATAAGCGCGATTTCTGGCAGAGCCCGAGAAGCTGCGAAGACAGGCTGGCGGCCATGGGATTTAGTGGTTTAGCTTTGTTGAAATCCTCAACTTCAAGGACTTCCCCTGGTGACTGAGTTTTGTCAGGCTAATTAAGAGCAAGCCCAGCCCTGCAGCCAGCTGAGCTCTCAGAAGCAAGGAGGGAGGGAAAGGGTGTGTGAGGAATGCCCAGACGGCTGGGGGGCAAGGAGTTGGTGTCACCCCTGACGGATGGGTGGGGGGCGCCCGCCCGAGGCTGGCAAGACAGATGGTGAGGAAGATCCTGGGGTGAGGCCTGTTCCGCCTTTCACAGCTTCTCTTCCAGCCCCACCCCCACCTTCCCAAAGGCCCCACCGCCAGGCCTGGGGCTGGGAGGACCTGGGACTCAAAGTGGACATCCTTGGATTCAGGGTTCATCCGTCATCTTACCGTCAGATGTGAGCTTGGCTGGAGACTAGAACTTGAGGCGTGTCTCATGAGGGTTTGTGGGCCTGGAAGGAGAGGAGGAGCTGAGGACGGGCGGGAGACACAGGGAGGCCAGGCGTGCTCCGGATGAAGGGCTCTCCCAGGACCGTCACCAAGACGCCCAGGGCCTGCACACCGCATGGGTTCAGGCAATATGTCGGGTGTTACTAACCAGCTTCTTCCTCCCCAAGCCTGTATGATGGGAGATGGGTACTATTATTATCTCTATTTCATAGCCGAGGAAACCCACACTCAGAGAGGTTGAGTAGCTTGTCCAGTGTCACACTGAGTGTACTTGAGCCCATGTCTGACACCAGAGCTTTCCAAGTGGTGCTAGTGGTAGAGAATTCACCCGCCAGTGCAGGAGATGCAAGAGAGGCACGTTGGATCCCTGGGTTGGGACACTCCCCTGGAGGAGAACATGGCAGCCCACTCCAGTATTCTTGCCTGGAGAATCCCACGGGCAGAGGAGCCTGGCGGGCTGCAGTCCATGGAGTTGAACAGAACTGAGCAAGCACTGGCCTCGCTGACACCGCAGACTAAGCTCTTCAGCACCAGTTACAGAACCGGTGGCGAAGCCTGCCTGGCCCCCTGCCCTGCGAAGACAGGCTGGCGGCCATGGGATTTAGTGGTTTAGCTTTGTTGAAATCCTCAACTTCAAGGACTTCCCCTGGTGACTGAGTTTTGTCAGGCTAATTAAGAGCAAGCCCAGCCCTGCAGCCAGCTGAGCTCTCAGAAGCAAGGAGGGAGGGAAAGGGTGTGTGAGGAATGCCCAGACGGCTGGGGGGCAAGGAGTTGGTGTCACCCCTGACGGATGGTGGGGGCGCCCGCCCGAGGCTGGCAAGACAGATGGTGAGGAAGATCCTGGGGTGAGGCCTGTTCCGCCTTTCACAGCTTCTCTTCCAGCCCCACCCCCACCTTCCCAAAGGCCCCACCGCCAGGCCTGGGGCTGGGAGGACCTGGGACTCAAAGTGGACATCCTTGGATTCAGGGTTCATCCGTCATCTTACCGTCAGATGTGAGCTTGGCTGGAGACTAGAACTTGAGGCGTGTCTCATGAGGGTTTGTGGGCCTGGAAGGAGAGGAGGAGCTGAGGACGGGCGGGAGACACAGGGAGGCCAGGCGTGCTCCGGATGAAGGGCTCTCCCAGGACCGTCACCAAGACGCCCAGGGCCTGCACACCGCATGGGTTCAGGCAATATGTCGGGTGTTACTAACCAGCTTCTTCCTCCCCAAGCCTGTATGATGGGAGATGGGTACTATTATTATCTCTATTTCATAGCCGAGGAAACCCACACTCAGAGAGGTTGAGTAGCTTGTCCAGTGTCACACTGAGTGTACTTGAGCCCATGTCTGACACCAGAGCTTTCCAAGTGGTGCTAGTGGTAGAGAATTCACCCGCCAGTGCAGGAGATGCAAGAGAGGCACGTTGGATCCCTGGGTTGGGACACTCCCCTGGAGGAGAACATGGCAGCCCACTCCAGTATTCTTGCCTGGAGAATCCCACGGGCAGAGGAGCCTGGCGGGCTGCAGTCCATGGAGTTGAACAGAACTGAGCAAGCACTGGCCTCGCTGACACCGCAGACTAAGCTCTTCAGCACAAGTTACAGAACCGGTGGCGAAGCCTGCCTGGCCCCCTGCCCTCAGACCGAGGCAGAGAGACAGACATGTGATTGGGGCCCAGGTCACCTGCGGCCTCAGTTCCTTCAGCATCAGAGCCTGCGGCCTGGCTCCCTCAGCCAGATACAGGACAGGAAGTGCCGAGAAGCCTCTAGAGCCCCCTCAGCCGCTGCAAGGTGCTGGGAGCAGATGGGGGCCGGGGAGCCCTCGAAGGCACGGGCCACGTGGGGAATGTGCGCTGACACCCTATGAGGCTAAATAACAAGCCAGGGAGTTCTTGCCTTTGCTCACAGAGCAGGAGCATGGGCAGCTGGTTCTGGGAGCCAGGAGCCTGCACAGAGATGGGGATGGGGAGGTTGGGTCTGGGAGAATGAGCAGGATTTGAGGGGCAGCCCCGAGGAAAGAACAGCACAGCTGCTGGGCAGAGGAGCCAGCAGTCTGGTTAAAAATCCCAGTTCTGCTGTGACCTGGAGCGGTTTAACCTCTCTGTGCCTTTCTGCATCCTGGGAACAAGAGTAGTCCATGTGGCGTGTGGTTATTTTGAAGACCAGATAAATCAGTGCAGACAGAAAGCTGGGTCTATCCTCAATAAACCGTGAAATGACCCTGTAGGCTCTGGGTTGCTGCTGTTCTTCCAGTTGAGAAACGCTAGCAGGCACAACCTTTGGGCAGCAGTGGAGGGAGAGGGCAGCTGTGTGACCTGGGAGTGGGCAGGTTACCCTCGTCTCTCTGCCCTGCCTCCCTGACCTCCTGCTCTCTGGCGGGGGTCTTCCCAGTGTGACATGCCAAGCCTTGTCCAGTAGAACACTTCTCAGGGGGTCGTGGTCGTGTTCCAGGTTGACTGAGAGTTAAAGCTTGCGGGGAAGACCATCCCGGGTGGAGAGGCAGTCACCTCATTCAACACACCATCTTTGGTCTTGGTTCTCTCTGTGCCAGGCACCGCGTTAGGCTCTTTGAGAACAAGCCCGTCATACTCCTTGGCCTTGAGGCACTCACAGTCGAGTGACAAGACATCATTCATTCATGCATGCATTCACTCAGCCACTGAGTGCCCACTTTGTGCCAGGGACCTTTCTAGATACTAAGAACCCAGAAGAGGCCAGGACCGCGTGACAACGGCCCTCAGGCTACACTCATGCTTTTCCGGGATGGCATCAAGATGCATTCGGTCTAGAGTGATCACCAGGAGCTTCAGTCCCTACTGTGTGCTGGGCACTGGGGACCCCCTGGCGGGCAGGAGGGCAGAGTGGTTAATAGCTGGGTCTCTGGGTCACATGGCCAGGGTTTGTGTCTTAGCTCTGCTGTTGACAGTGAGACCCCAGGCAGACTGGATCTCTCTAAGTCTGTTCTTTGTAAAATAGGAATACTAAAGATACCTTCCCCGTGGGCTCATGGTAAGGGTGAAGTCAGGTGATGTGTGAAAGGCACACACGCTCGTCACTCTAGCAGCCCTTATCCAACGTCCACCTGTTGGGACCACTGTCACTATCCACCTCCTGCTCCTGCCTTTAGGGACTCACCTGAGACCCTGGGAGGACCAGTGTCTCCTCTTCCCATTGATGAAAGGATTTAACATCCAAATACTGTTAGAGAAGTCAGGCATGTAGTCTGGTTTGAGGTTAGCCAATTTCCTTATTTTCTAAGTAACCTTTAAAGATAGAGTCTATAAATGATCTATATGGGTACACAGTCCTGAAAAAAGTAGGTATGTGTATACATATAGCTGATTCACTTTGCTTCACAGCATAAACTAACCCACCATTGTAAATCAACTCTACTCCAATATAGATTAATTTAAAATAAAGAAATAAAACCCAATTTAAAAAGGAAGATAGCACAATGGAAAAATGGAAAAATTGAGCAAGTAGTTCACAGGAAAAGAAATAAAAACAGCTTATAAACAAATGAAAAGAAATTCAACCATATCTGTTTTTTTTTTTTTTTTTCAGCTGTCTGTTAACATAGCAAGCTATGATTGTTCACCTTGCAAGCAAGTGAAGTTTCAAAAATTTGCTAGTATCTGTTGTTGGAAAGGATAGGGGGAAACAGGCACACTCATAGATGGTGACTGGGGAGTGTGAATTTGTTCAAGACCTTTGGGGACAGTTGGTCAGGTTCTGTTTAAAAATACACTGTCCTTTTGACTTAGCAGTTCTCTAGGGATTTATCTTAGGGGTGTGTTAATAAATGAGTGCAGTGATAGGCATCTAAGAGCATTTATGACATCCCTATTTATTATAGAGAAAAAAAGATGGAAAGAACTATAAACATTCACCAGTGGTGGACTGATTAAACTCAGATACCTAAATACAATGGAGTACTCTACAGCACTTACTAAGAACATGGGAGCCTATAGTGTATCTTATGGATCTTAACATACTGCCAGGATATGTTAAATAAGTATAGAAAAAGGAAAATACAGAACAACATACCCAGAATGTGCTCATTTGGGTTAAAATAAATCAAAGGTATATGCTGATACATGTTTATATGTACAGAACACACTCCGGGGAATATGTAAGAAACTACTCACCATGGAAGGCTGACTTGTTCTTCATCCTACCTTCTTGTATTGTCAAGTTTTCTGTGTCTGTGAATTACTTTATAATTATAAAGAAAAGAATCAAACCAATTGAAGCTACTCGTTGCTATTTACAGCCTTTATAGTTAAAAGATGAAATTTCTGTTCCAAGGTTTTTGGGTTTGTGTTTGAACTGACACGTATTCTTCATCTGAAATCCTAACTAGCTAAGAGACGGCTTTCAGACAGGGTTGCCCATTTCAATGGTTTAAACGTACACACCTTGATTGAGGTCGAGCAGAAAGCCCAGGTGTTGATCCTGACTGAGCTGGTGACGGAGGGCTCGTCTCTTTCCTGAATGCTTTAACAATCTGGTTTGATCCTGTACTCTTGCCTTCCCCCTGTAGAATCAGAATCTGAGAGCCTCGAGGGCCAGGCGTGAGGTTCTTAGTGCGTCCTCAGAACCAACCTTAGCCCTGTACTGGTAAGCAGGTAGCTGTTCACCAGGAGAGAGACTACACATCCTGGTGGTTCTGGAGTTATTAATCAGTCACTAAGTCATGTCCTCCTCTTTGCATCCCCAGCTGCAGCACCCAGCTTCCCTGACCTTCACTGTCTCCCAGAGCTTGCTCAGACTCAAGTCCATTGAGTGATGATGCCATCCAACCATTTCATCCTATGTCACCCCCTTCTCCTTCCTTCCCTCTATCTTTCCCAGCATCAGGGTCTTTTCCAATGAGTTGGCTCTTTGCATCAAGTGACCAAAGTGTTTGAGTTTCAGCATCAGTCCTTCCAATGAATATTCAGTGTTGACTTCATTCAGGATTGACAGGTTTGATCTCCTTGCAATCCAAGGGACTCTCAAGAGACTTCTTCCAGCACCACAGTTGGAAAACATCTTGGGGCACTCAGCCTTCTTTATGGTGCAACTCATCTGTACACGATTACTGGAAAAACCGTAGTTTTGGCTGTATGGATCTTTGTTGGCAAAGTGATGTCTGCTTTTTTAATACGCTGTCTAGGTTTGTCATAGCTTTTCTTCCAGGGAGCAAGCATCTTTTCATTTCATGGCTTCAGTCACTATCCATAATGATTTTGGAGCCTGAGAAAATAAAATCTGTCACTGGTCTGGAGGTATGGCTAAAGTGAGCCCTTCCAATGGGTGTGAAAATCCCTGTGTTTCCTGTGAGGGCTATTCAGACAGCTATCAAGTGTATAGAACTGGGGAAACAATCTATTCTTTGTCCCTGAATCCTTGGTAGCTAGTGGTGGCTTCTGTCAGGAAGCAGTCAGAGAGGTAGGAGCCTTTGGAGCAGGTCGCATGCAAGCTGACTGTAACTCCTAATAATAATTAGAAGCCAGAGAGCCCGTATTTTTTTCTCCCTCATTTCCTCTCGTGCCATCTTCTTCCTTTCCTTTTCCTCTTTCTCATTGTTTTTCTGTTTAGAGTTTTTATTAATTTTTGTTTTAAATTTCACATAAGCATACAATTATATTTGCAAACAAAGTCAGATGTTATTCGAAGGCTTGTGTGAATACATAGACACACTGCATACCCTGGTCCTGGACTTCCTCCTACCTCTCTCATTTTCTACTTCTCAGAGGCAACTATGAATACTTCTAGTAATTTAATGGATTCTTTTGATGCTGTCAGTTTTGGGCTGGAGTTTTCAGTCACTAAGTCATGTCCTTCCCCCTGACCCTCCCACTTGTCTCCCAGAGCTTGCTCAGACTCAAGTCCATTGAGTGATGATGCCATCCAACCATTTCATCCTATGTCACCCCCTTCTCCTTCCTTCCCTCTATCTTTCCCAGCATCAGGGTCTTTTCCAATGAGTTGGCTCTTTGCATCAAGTGACCAAAGTGTTTGAGTTTCAGCATCAGTCCTTCCAATGAATATTCAGTGTTGACTTCATTCAGGATTGACAGGTTTGATCTCCTTGCAATCCAAGGGACTCTCAAGAGACTTCTTCCAGCACCACAGTTGGAAAACATCTTGGGGCACTCAGCCTTCTTTATGGTGCAACTCATCTGTACACGATTACTGGAAAAACCGTAGTTTTGGCTGTATGGATCTTTGTTGGCAAAGTGATGTCTGCTTTTTTAATACGCTGTCTAGGTTTGTCATAGCTTTTCTTCCAGGGAGCAAGCATCTTTTCATTTCATGGCTTCAGTCACTATCCATAATGATTTTGGAGCCTGAGAAAATAAAATCTGTCACTGGTCTGGAGGTATGGCTAAAGTGAGCCCTTCCAATGGGTGTGAAAATCCCTGTGTTTCCTGTGAGGGCTATTCAGACAGCTATCAAGTGTATAGAACTGGGGAAACAATCTATTCTTTGTCCCTGAATCCTTGGTAGCTAGTGGTGGCTTCTGTCAGGAAGCAGTCAGAGAGGTAGGAGCCTTTGGAGCAGGTCGCATGCAAGCTGACTGTAACTCCTAATAATAATTAGAAGCCAGAGAGCCCGTATTTTTTTCTCCCTCATTTCCTCTCGTGCCATCTTCTTCCTTTCCTTTTCCTCTTTCTCATTGTTTTTCTGTTTAGAGTTTTTATTAATTTTTGTTTTAAATTTCACATAAGCATACAATTATATTTGCAAACAAAGTCAGATGTTATTCGAAGGCTTGTGTGAATACATAGACACACTGCATACCCTGGTCCTGGACTTCCTCCTACCTCTCTCATTTTCTACTTCTCAGAGGCAACTATGAATACTTCTAGTAATTTAATGGATTCTTTTGATGCTTACCTCTGTGTCTCTAAATAATGTACTTATGAGGCTTGAATTCTTCATCTTTGGCATTGTTGATTGACTTCCTATTGTGGAAATGAAGGTTTAACTCTTTTTTTTTTTCATCATCACCTGCACTTCTCATCTCCCATTGTTCCGAAATAGTTCATAGCACAGTATTATTAGATCAGTTTTGGTGATTAAATTCTTGTGACCTTGAACCTCTCTTCACAGCTGAACTATGCTGACTTGTGCTTTCCTGGACAACATTTCCTCTCATCTCCCTTGCCTTTTATCCCCCTCTGCCTAGTGTATTATCACAGGTCACTAATTCAACACCAAACTCTTTCCTGGTTGAATCAAATTTGTCTTAAAATTGTTTTCGCAAACCTTGTTCTGTCATGCCCACCTTCTGAGAAGATCTCTCCCACAACCTCTGAACTTGGCCAGGTGTTTTCTAGATCTGCTGGGCAGCTTTTGTTGGATTTTTCTTCTTTAACATCTTGGCGATACTCTCTTTTTCCTTTTTCTGCTGATCTTCTGTTTCCTGGATCCCGTATCTTCCTCTTTCTTGGGTTTCTTCTTTGCTTCAGTGGAGCGCATTTTCCCCCCATTAACATATAAAAGAAGTAAGCATTTTTTTTGCCCTTAGATATCTGAAAATGTGTTTATTCTAGCCTCATGTGGACTTGATGGTTTGGCTGGGTATAGCATTCTAGATTGGAAATAATCTTTTAAAACTTTGATGGCCTCGTGCCATTGTCTTTATGGTTCTAACATGGCCAAGAAGCCCATTATGTGAAACCTCTTTCTCCCTCTCTACTATAAGAAATTGTCTTTGCTCTGTTGTTTTGAAGTTGAATGATGTAGTTCTTTAGTGTGGATATAGTTTTACTCAGTATGCAGGGTACTTTGTGAGCACGTTTGAAACTCATGGCCTTCAGTTCTGGTTATTACTTGTGAAAATTGTTTCCTCAATTATTTCCACACTCATTTCCCCTCTTTCTATGCTCTACCTTCCCACCTACTCCTTGAATCAGCACCTATGATTTAGATGTGCATCTATTAAATGGTTTGCCTGATATTCTCTTTTTTATTCTATTTTCCTTTTCTTTCTCTATTTTGTGAGCTGTTCCTCTTTTTTTTTCTTAGGCTTATTTGAAAATTTTTTAACAATTTTTTTTGCCTCTCTTGCTAATTTTTTTCTTTAATCCATATATTTTCATCCGTCTTTATTCCCTGGCCTGTGTGGGCCTCCCATTGCAGTGACCCCTTCCATTGCAGAGAGCACTGGCTCTGGGCACATGCACCCGAGAGTGCTGGCTCGCAATTGGACACACTGGTCCAGCCATTCTGTGGAACGTGGGATCGTCCCAGGCCAGGAATCGAATTGGCACCCCTTGCACTGCAAGGCAGACTCTTTATCCACTGGACCACCAGGGAAGCCTGAGCTGTTCCTTTGTATTTGAAATTCTTATGCATTTTGTTTCTTCCATCATTTAAAAAAATTTCCAAGAGCTCTCTTTGGTTTTCTAAACATTCCTTTTAAAAATAGCCTCTTGTTCTTGATTGAGATATAATATCTTCTCTAAGATATTGTGGTCTCACTGAAGTTTTCTTCTCCTGCCCTGCTTATTTTGTTCTCTGTATTTCGTGTGATATAGTCTCCATAAATGTCAGATTATTCTTGATTGGTTACATTTAAGAGGAGAGATAATTAAAAAGCTGACTTGAACACTTTGTGTCAACTTTCAAGATGGGGCTGTTGACACTATGAACTTCATGTAGTGTAATCTAGGTAGGCTGTTTCCATTGGGAATCCTCAATGTTGATGTCTTTTGGATTTGTCTCTTGCAATAATCTGATTGTTCAGGGAAATTTTCTCCAGTCTTCTACCTGGAGAATATATGTTTGGCTCTCAGCATTGATGGGCTTTAGGAGACGAAGAAGGCTGGCCATCTCCTTAGTATGTGTATTTCTAGTCTGCTCTGGCTGTCCCAAAACAATACCACAGTCTGGGTGACTCAAACTATAGTAATTGACTTTCTCACTGTTTTGGAGACTGGAAGAGCAAGATGGAGTCTTGGTTTCTGGTGAAGCCTCTCTTCTTGACCTTCAGAAGGCTGCCTTCTCCCCACGCCCTCACATGATCTCCCACTGTCGGCATGAGGAACGAGGAACGAGACTGCTTTGGTGTCACCTCTTCCTCCCCCTAGGAAGACTCCGGTCTTGTTGAACAGAACTCTAACATACGACCTCATTTAACCTTAATTCCTTTCTTAAAGGCCCAGTCTCCAAATATGATAATATGGGTGGTGGTGGTTGTTTAGTGGCTCAGTCGTGTCTGACTATTTGTGATCTCGTGTGCTGGGCTTCCCTGTCCTTTACTGTCTCCCGGAACCTGCTCAAACTCATGTCCCTTGAGTCAGTGATGCATCCAATCCTCTCATCCTCTGTCATCTGCTTCTCCTCGTGCCTTCAGTCTTTCCCAGCAGGGTCCTTTCCAGTGAGTCAGCTCTTCACATCAGGTGGCCAAAATACTGGAGCTTCAGCTTCACCATCAGTTCTTGCAATGAGTATTCAGGGCTTATTTCCTTTAGGGTTGACTGACTTGATCTTGCCGTCCAAAGGCCATATGGAATAGGCCTTCAATATGTGAACTTGGGAGGGGTTGAGTTCAGTTCATAACAGTATGTAAAATTTCACGTCACCATTCAGTTTTCATTCTGATACTTTCACCTTCTGCTGTGTTTGGTGATCTCAAGACTGTCTCATCCTCACTAGAAAATAAGCCTGGAGTCTCCTGCTGGAGTGGTGGTGAGGCTGCCCCCTGGCTGCACTGAATGACGAGGAGGCTCTGAAGGCTTGACAGTTTAGACAGACTATAAACCAGTCCTTCTTAAAGGTGCATATTCACTCCCACTTCTAATGTTGCTTCTGATTCCTTACCAGTTGACTTTGGCCTCCAATACTTTATTGTTGATTTAAGACTAAGTTTTTCAGATCTGCTAAATTGGTTACCATTTATCCAGCTTCCAAAATCCTCTTGCTTGTTATCTTCATTCAGTTAGATAGATAGATAGATAGATAGATAGATAGATTTAACACCAAAACCATTTTATATTGGGCATAGCCACTGAACAAGGTTGTGGCAGTTTTGGGTGACTGAGCCATACATAGACATGCGTCCATTCTGTCCCCATCCCCTCCCTCCGTGCCAGCACATGACATTGAGCAGAGTTCCAATAGGTCTTTGTTGGTTTTCCATTTTAAATAGAGCAATGTGTGTATGACCTCCCAAAGTCCCTAAGTACCCCTTCCCCTAGCAATTATAAGTTCATTTTCTAAATCTGTGCACCTCTGTTTTATAAAGTAAATTCCTCCCCTAGGAAGACTCGTTGTAACCCCTTTCTTAAAGGCCCAGTCTCCAAATATGATAATATGGGTGGTGGTGGTTGTTTAGTGGCTCAGTCGTGTCTGACTATTTGTGATCTCGTGTGCTGGGCTTCCCTGTCCTTTACTGTCTCCCGGAACCTGCTCAAACTCATGTCCCTTGAGTCAGTGATGCATCCAATCCTCTCATCCTCTGTCATCTGCTTCTCCTCGTGCCTTCAGTCTTTCCCAGCAGGGTCCTTTCCAGTGAGTCAGCTCTTCACATCAGGTGGCCAAAATACTGGAGCTTCAGCTTCACCATCAGTTCTTGCAATGAGTATTCAGGGCTTATTTCCTTTAGGGTTGACTGACTTGATCTTGCCGTCCAAAGGCCATATGGAATAGGCCTTCAATATGTGAACTTGGGAGGGGTTGAGTTCAGTTCATAACAGTATGTAAAATTTCACGTCACCATTCAGTTTTCATTCTGATACTTTCACCTTCTGCTGTGTTTGGTGATCTCAAGACTGTCTCATCCTCACTAGAAAATAAGCCTGGAGTCTCCTGCTGGAGTGGTGGTGAGGCTGCCCCCTGGCTGCACTGAATGACGAGGAGGCTCTGAAGGCTTGACAGTTTAGACAGACTATAAACCAGTCCTTCTTAAAGGTGCATATTCACTCCCACTTCTAATGTTGCTTCTGATTCCTTACCAGTTGACTTTGGCCTCCAATACTTTATTGTTGATTTAAGACTAAGTTTTTCAGATCTGCTAAATTGGTTACCATTTATCCAGCTTCCAAAATCCTCTTGCTTGTTATCTTCATTCAGTTAGATAGATAGATAGATAGATAGATAGATAGATTTAACACCAAAACCATTTTATATTGGGCATAGCCACTGAACAAGGTTGTGGCAGTTTTGGGTGACTGAGCCATACATAGACATGCGTCCATTCTGTCCCCATCCCCTCCCTCCGTGCCAGCACATGACATTGAGCAGAGTTCCAATAGGTCTTTGTTGGTTTTCCATTTTAAATAGAGCAATGTGTGTATGACCTCCCCAAAGTCCCTAAGTACCCCTTCCCCCTAGCAATTATAAGTTCATTTTCTAAATCTGTGCACCTCTGTTTTATAAGTAAATTCATTTGTACAATTTTAAAAAAATTTTGGCCTCTTTTATTGCTTTGTTATTTATTTTCATCCATCTTTCTTCTTTGGCCTGTGTGGGCCTCCCATTGCAGTGGCCTCTCTCACTGCAGAGCACCGGCTCTGGGCACATGCACTCTAGAGCACTGGCTCATAATTGGACCCTGTAGCATGTGGGATCTTCCCAGGCCAGGAATTGAACCGGTGCACCTTGCCCTGCAAGGCGGACTCTTTACCCACTGGACCACCAGGGAAGCCCTCTATCATTTCTTTTTAGTTTCCACATACAAGGAATGTCATACAATATTTCTCCTTCTCTGTCTGACTTACTTCATTCAGAAGACATGCTCTAGGTCCATCCATATTGCTACAAGTGCCATTATTTCATTCTTTTTAATATGCAGTAGAATATTCCTCATATATACTATATACACACACCCCACATCTTCTTTATCTGTTCCTCTTTGTTGGACATTTTGGTTGCTTCCATGTCTTGGCTATTGTAAACAGTACTGTAATGAACACTGGAGTACATGTACGTCTTCAGGCCATGTTTTTCTCTGAATGTATGCTCAGGAGCAGGATTGCAGGGTCATATGGTAGCTCTATGCTTAGTTTTTTAAAGAACCTCCACACAGTTCTCCATAGTGTCTGTACCAGTTTACATTCCTACCAACAGTGAAGGGGGATTCCCTTCTCTCCACACCCTCTGCAGCATTTGTTGTTTGTGAATTTTTTAATGATAGCTATTCTGACCCGGGTGAGATGGTATCTCATTATAGTTTTGAGTTGCATTTCTCTAATAGCTAGCAATGTTGAACATCTTTTCATGTGCCTATTGGCCATCTGTTCATCATCTTTGGAGAAATGCCTATTCAGGTCTTCTGCCCATTTTCTGAGTGGATTGTTTGTTTTGATGCTATTAAGTATCATAAGCTGTTTGTAAATTTGGAGACTAATCAATTATCAGTCACATCATTTGCAAATAATTATTGTTTATTGTTTCCTTTGCAGTGCAAAAGCTTTTGAGTTTAAGTAGGTCCCATTTGTTTATTTTTGCTTTTATTTCCATTATTCTGATAGGTGGATTGAAAAAGATGGTATTGTGACTTATGTTGGAGTGTTCTACCTATGTTTTCCTCTAGGAGTTTTATAGTGTTGAGTCTCACATTTAGGTCTTTAATCCCAAAATGTTCTTGCTATGGTAATCTCTCTTTTTTCCTCTGTCCATGGGAATTATACCATAAAAATGTCTTTTTGTTGTCAATTTGATGGGTTTCTGGGGGAAGCAGAGGTAAGTGTATGTTTGTCTAATTCTCATCTTTAACTGGACGCCTTATATCTACTCCCCTTTTAAAACAATGGCAGCACATCTGAGAAGTTAACTTTGAGTCCCAGTCCATTTCTCCCCCAACTCTGGGATTTGCACAAAACACATCTGTTGCATCCAAATGTGTTTGATTTTTACACATTGATAGATTTATGAGGACCATTTGTCTGACATCACTTGACCAAAACATAGAAGCACATTTTGAGCTCATCACAAGTATGCAAACAATTTTAATGCGCTCAAAATTTTTTGAAAAACCCCCATTTTGAATAGCTTCATCATGCATGTCTTGGCTATTGTAAACAGTACTGTAATGAACACTGGAGTACATGTACGTCTTCAGGCCATGTTTTTCTCTGAATGTATGCTCAGGAGCAGGATTGCAGGGTCATATGGTAGCTCTATGCTTAGTTTTTTAAAGAACCTCCACACAGTTCTCCATAGTGTCTGTACCAGTTTACATTCCTACCAACAGTGAAGGGGGATTCCCTTCTCTCCACACCCTCTGCAGCATTTGTTGTTTGTGAATTTTTTAATGATAGCTATTCTGACCCGGGTGAGATGGTATCTCATTATAGTTTTGAGTTGCATTTCTCTAATAGCTAGCAATGTTGAACATCTTTTCATGTGCCTATTGGCCATCTGTTCATCATCTTTGGAGAAATGCCTATTCAGGTCTTCTGCCCATTTTCTGAGTGGATTGTTTGTTTTGATGCTATTAAGTATCATAAGCTGTTTGTAAATTTGGAGACTAATCAATTATCAGTCACATCATTTGCAAATAATTATTGTTTATTGTTTCCTTTGCAGTGCAAAAGCTTTTGAGTTTAAGTAGGTCCCATTTGTTTATTTTTGCTTTTATTTCCATTATTCTGATAGGTGGATTGAAAAAGATGGTATTGTGACTTATGTTGGAGTGTTCTACCTATGTTTTCCTCTAGGAGTTTTATAGTGTTGAGTCTCACATTTAGGTCTTTAATCCCAAAATGTTCTTGCTATGGTAATCTCTCTTTTTTCCTCTGTCCATGGGAATTATACCATAAAAATGTCTTTTTGTTGTCAATTTGATGGGTTTCTGGGGGAAGCAGAGGTAAGTGTATGTTTGTCTAATTCTCATCTTTAACTGGACGCCTTATATCTACTCCCTTTAAATCAATGGAAGCACATCTGAGAAGTTAACTTTGAGTCCCAGTCCATTTCTCCCCCAACTCTGGGATTTGCACAAAACACATCTGTTGCATCCAAATGTGTTTGATTTTTACACATTGATAGATTTATGAGGACCATTTGTCTGACATCACTTGACCAAAACATAGAAGCACATTTTGAGCTCATCACAAGTATGCAAACAATTTTAATGCGCTCAGAAAATGATTGGTGCTTTAAGTTGAACAAAGCCTCCACATTTTCCTGAATAGCATTTCCCTACATTTAAGAACTTGATGCATTTCCAGGGGAATCTAAGCCATGTGTTTCCTAATTTTTTTTTGCTTTTAATACATTATAATATTGTTTCATAAAGCACTATTTAAATTTCATTCTGTATTATGTTTTTCCCCCTTAAGTAAGCCTTTTCCATTAGCTTTTATTTAGAACTGTATTTGTTTTTTCAAAACTTTCTGACCACCAAGTTGAATGTAACTCCTAAAGATTCTGAGTTTCACTTGAAAGTTTGACTTTTGTTGGGTTCTAATTCAAGCAAACCCATGTTTTGTAAAATCTTGTGTGTTCTGTCTATGTTTCACAGGAGCAGAGCTGTGCCCAGAACCCACTCCACAGAGTATCATACTCCCTGGTAATATGGATCAGAAAGTCCACACCTACAGCATTCCTCTTGTTATGGTCTACCCTGTCATTGGGTAGGTAAGAGTAGAAGCCAGTGTCCCCCTGCCATGGGAATTTCACAGTCTACTTAGGAAGATGAGGAAGGAAAGAGTCTGTTGTTTGCTTCCTGCGTGTCATATAATGGACTCGTCATTTGGCCATGATTGTCCTGTTTAAACCCAAGGGTACACATGTTTCATCTCAATCCACTTAATAAGTCTTCAGGATGAAGCTAGTTATTACCCCAATTCACAGAGTAAGGGCACTAAGACTCCAACTGTTACTGATCTTGCCCAAGATTGGACATCCAGGAAGCTGTAGAGAGGTCGGCTTAGAAGGTAGGCAGAATTCCAACACATGAAAAGCAGAAAAACGATTTAGGTACTTGGTTTAGAATGAGTATTCAATAATGGTTGTGAAATTAATGTAACGGGGCCTATGATACATACTGTAAGGTAGAAGATTGGTGACGGCTGCCACAGTTAGGAAAGAGGTCCTAGAGGAGACAGTGGTCCCAGATCTGTCTTCACCTGCACCGCTGCCATGTCCAGGTGACCATCATCTCTCACCTGGATGCCTGTTAGAACCTGTCACCTGCTCTCTGCACTTCCTTCTTGCCCCATTACTGACTGTTCTCTACACAGCAGCTGGCCTGCCCTTTTTTTCTGATTCAATTTACCTACAGGGAAATGCATGCAACCAAAGTATGTAAGCTGATGAATTTTGACAATGTATACACTCACATAACTAGCGCCACATTCAAGGCATAGAACGTTTTCATTCCCCTATGTTCCCTTTGCGTCAGTACGTACCTCAGATATAGGCAACTAAAATTCTTAATACTTTTAACCCTAGATTCGTTTTGCATATTTTGAGCTTCATGTAAATGAGATCACACAATGTTTGTGTCTGGTTGTTTTCCAGTCAGTCCATTTTAAGATTCATCCACGCTGTCCTGTGCAGTAGTACCTCATTTTTGAAATTGTGAAATAGTATTTCCACTGTATAAACATATCGCAATTTATTGACTGTTTTTTGTGTTGAAGAATGTTGAATTGTTGCAGTTTGGAGTTATTGTGAGTGCAACTGAAGCATTCTTGTACAAGAGAATTAATGAGTATATGTTTTTATCCTCTTGGGTGACTAAGAGTGCAATTTCTGGTCATAACTAGATACATATTTAGTATTTTAAGAAAATGTAAGAATGTTGCCAGAGTTCCTTCACCATTTTATACTTCTACCAGCAATGAATGGGGTTCTTTGTTCTTTTTCCCCTAGACACTAGGACAGTGAAAAATAAAAAAGACAGCACCCAGTGGTGGAGAGACAGAGGAACTGGAATAATTGGATATTGATACGGGAAAAATACAGCTTGACCTGTTATCTTCATATTGTGTGAGGTAGAAGTCAAGGCTTATTTTTTCTCATTATCAATATAAAAGTGTTGTCTAGCATTATTATTACTATATTATTATGTAACATTAACTTTAAAAGGAGAAAGAAATGGCAACCCACTCCAGTATTCTTGCCTGGAAAATTCCATGGACGGAGAAGCCTGGCAAGCTATAGTCCATGGGGTCTCAAATATGTATACACACACACACACACACACACACACACACACACACATGGGGCTTCCCTGGTGGCTCAGTGGTGAGGAATCTGCCTGCAAGCACGAGACCTGGGTTCGATCCTTGGGTTGGGAAGATCCCCCTGGAGGAGGGCATGGTATCCTGCTCCGGTATTCTTGCCTGGAGAATTCCATGGATGGAGGAGCCTGGCTAGCTGCAGTCCCTGGGGTCACAACAGAGTCGGACACAAGTGAAGTGCCCAAACAGCATCCATTTTTTAAAAAAGACTTTGCTTTTTAAATTGAATTGTCTTGCCTTTTTTTTTCTTTTTTCTTTTGTAAAAAATCACATGTGTGAGAGTCTTTTTCTGGGTTATTCATTCTATTCCATTGGTATATTTGGTGATCTTTATGTCAACACAAAGGAAAACCTTGGAAAGACTGAAGATGAAGTTCCAATACTTTGGCTACTTTATATGAACAACTGACTCATTGGAAAAGACCCTGATGCTGGGAAAGACTGAGGGCTGGCGTTGAAGGGAGCAACAGAGGATGAAATGGTTGGATGGCATGACTGACTCAGTGGACCTGAGTTTGTGCAGACTCTGGGAGATGGTGAAGCACAGGGAAGCCTGGGGTGCTGCAGTCCATGGGTCACAAAGAGCGGACACAACTTAGCAGCTGAGCAACAACAATAGCATGCCAACACTACAGTCTTAATTTTTAAAGTTATTTTGTAACTGAGGGATAATTGATATATTAGTTTCAGGTACATGACACAATGATTTGTTATTTGTCTGTATTGCAAAATAATCACCATAGTATGGTCACTTAACATGCATCACCATACATAGTTACGATTTTTTCTTGTGATGAAAGCTTTCAAGATTCACTTTCCTAGCTACTTTCAGATGTGCAATACAGTATTATTAAGTATAATCATCATACTGTGCTTAATATCCCCATGACTTACTCATCTTATAACTGAAAAATTGTACTTTTTTACCCCCTTTCATTCAGTTCACACTTCCTAACCCCCACTTCAGGCAACCACGAATCTGTTCTCTGTGTTCTGAGCTTGAGGTTTGTTTTTCACTTATCATAATGCTCTCAGTGTCCACCCATGGACTTTGTTCCGAATGGCACAGTGTCTTTACTTTTTCATGGCTGAATAATATCCCTGTGTGTGCATATGTATGTGTGTGTCCTTTTTATCATTATGAAACATCCCTCTTTTCTTGGCCTTATTCATCATCCTAAAGTCTACTTTGTCTCTAATTAAGTCACTTCTGCTTTCTCCTGATTAGGGTTTGCTTGATATACCTTATTATGTATTGTTACTTTTAATGTATCTGTGTCTCATTTTGAAGTGCATTTTTCATTGAGAATACATAGTTGTGTTTTATTTTATCTATATTTATAATCTCTGCCTTTTAATGGGACTGCTTAGAATAAAATCAAACCTAAGTATAGACATGTTTGGGTTTAAGTATATATTCTTGCGATTTATATTCTGTTTGTTTCTATTGTTTTAATACCTTTTTTTTTTTAAGATTTATTTATTTATTTATTTTTGGGCGGGGGTCGGGTTGGGGAGGGAGGGAGGGGAGCAGGCGGGCCACTTCTATTGGTCTTTCCTTTCTCTCTGTTCATCCGTCTTTGTTCTTTGGCTCCTGTGGGCCTCCCATCGCGGTGGCGTCTGTCGTTGCAGAGCACTGGCTCTGAGCGCATGCGCTCCAGAACTCCGACTCGGTAATTGGACACATGGGTCCAGCCGCTCCGCGGCACGTGGGATCTTCCCAGGCCAGGGCTCGAACCGGCGCCCCTTGCACTGCAAGGCGGTGTCCTTACCCACTGGACCACCAGGGAATTTAAAGCAACAACAATAGCATGCCAACACTACAGTCTTAATTTTAAAGTTATTTTGAAACTGAGGGATAATTGATATATTAGTTTCAGGTACATGACACAATGATTTGTTATTTGTCTGTATTGCAAAATAATCACCATAGTATGGTCACTTAACATGCATCACCATACATAGTTACGATTTTTTCTTGTGATGAAAGCTTTCAAGATTCACTTTCCTAGCTACTTTCAGATGTGCAATACAGTATTATTAAGTATAATCATCATACTGTGCTTAATATCCCCATGACTTACTCATCTTATAACTGAAAAATTGTACTTTTTTACCCCCTTTCATTCAGTTCACACTTCCTAACCCCCACTTCAGGCAACCACGAATCTGTTCTCTGTGTTCTGAGCTTGAGGTTTGTTTTTCACTTATCATAATGCTCTCAGTGTCCACCCATGGACTTTGTTCCGAATGGCACAGTGTCTTTACTTTTTCATGGCTGAATAATATCCCTGTGTGTGCATATGTATGTGTGTGTCCTTTTTATCATTATGAAACATCCCTCTTTTCTTGGCCTTATTCATCATCCTAAAGTCTACTTTGTCTCTAATTAAGTCACTTCTGCTTTCTCCTGATTAGGGTTTGCTTGATATACCTTATTATGTATTGTTACTTTTAATGTATCTGTGTCTCATTTTGAAGTGCATTTTTCATTGAGAATACATAGTTGTGTTTTATTTTATCTATATTTATAATCTCTGCCTTTTAATGGGACTGCTTAGAATAAAATCAAACCTAAGTATAGACATGTTTGGGTTTAAGTATATATTCTTGCGATTTATATTCTGTTTGTTTCTATTGTTTTAATACCTTTTTTTTTTTAAGATTTATTTATTTATTTATTTTTGGGCGGGGGTCGGGTTGGGGAGGGAGGGAGGGGAGCAGGCGGGCCACTTCTATTGGTCTTTCCTTTCTCTCTGTTCATCCGTCTTTGTTCTTTGGCTCCTGTGGGCCTCCCATCGCGGTGGCGTCTGTCGTTGCAGAGCACTGGCTCTGAGCGCATGCGCTCCAGAACTCCGACTCGGTAATTGGACACATGGGTCCAGCCGCTCCGCGGCACGTGGGATCTTCCCAGGCCAGGGCTCGAACCGGCGCCCCTTGCACTGCAAGGCGGTGTCCTTACCCACTGGACCACCAGGGGAAGCCCAATACCTTTTTAATAGTATATTTTTTCCTGCTTTGGCAGAGTTTTTAAATGATCCTTTTTATCCATACCCATGGGTTATTATGACAATCTTCATTTTCCTGTGGTTTTTCCCTTGCAGTAATTGCTTTTCATTTTTAAATGTTTGCATTTAACTTGCCACAGTATATTTCAACATAATTTTATATCACTTTATTTACAACGTAAGAACTTTATACCATTAGAGCTCAATCTACCCATTCCTATTTCTTGTGTGATTTTTAAATTAAACTTTACTTCTACATAGGTAATAATGTCCAAATCTCTCTTCTCTTTCTTGCATTAAACAGTCAAGTCTCTCTTAAAGGAAATTTAAACCCTTTTTATTTTATAATAACTTGAGACTTACAGTAAAGTTATAAAATTAGAATGGAGATTTCCCATGTACCCTTCACCCAGCTTCCCTTAATGTTAACTAGCGTCTTACAAACCATAGTACACTTATTAAAAAACTAAGAAATTAACATTGCTATAGTACTGTTAACTAAACTGAATTTTATTCACACTTTGTCAGTATTTATTTTTCTGTTCCAGGAGCCAACCCAAATTCTGCGCACTTAATTATCACCTTTCCTAGTCTTTACCAACCAGTGACAGTCAGTGGCTTACATTTACTAGTCTGTCATGGTTTTGACACTTGCTAAGCATTGTTTTGTCGAATGTCCCTCCGTCTGGGCTGGGTGTTTCTTCATGATTAGGTTGAGGGTATACACAGACACCCCAGTGAGGATGTGCCCCTCTCAGTTATCCTGTCAGGGGGGCACAGGATGGTAATACTTCTTACAGGTGGAGCTAACAGTGATCACCAAGTTCAGGCAGGGTATGCCAGGAGTTTCCACTAAAAGTTCTTACTTTTCCTTAATATCTGGAAGAATTCCTTTGAGACTATGCAAATATCCTGTTTCTCCTCCAACTTTCTTCCACTGACTTCAGCATCCGTCAATAGATTTTGTCTGTAACAATTACTGTGATGTTCTGCTGGTGATTTTCTGTTTCCCTTACCCCTGTTACTTTTGGTAATTGGATTTCTTAGAAGAACTGTTCCTTCTTATTTATGTCTTTCAGGATTGGTCCGTGTATATTTATTTTATCTTATAGGTTATTCTGTTGTTATGCACCTTATTGCTCAGGTTATTCCAGCCTTCGCAATTGGAAATTCTTTGAGACTGATTCCTGAGCCCTTTGTAGATGTCCTCTTTTTCTTTTTTTTTGAGCACTTTGTCACTTTCTGGCATGCTCGATGCTCCAGGGTCCTTTTGTGTTTTCTCTGCCCCAGCTTTAGATTTAACCACTTATCCAAGAAGCCTTAGCTGTTGTAGTGGTTGTTTGGGGGTTTTGGTTTTTTAATTGGTGAGTGATATTTAGAAGCTAAAGTCCAGGCAGTAAAGTCCTCAGTGATACTGATGTCATTGACCCTAGTTTGTCGGCACTAAACTTGGTATGTACACACACACATGCACAAACTCATGCACAGACTCAGTTATATTTATTTTTGTACCTGAGTGAATAACTAGCGTCTTACAAACCATAGTACACTTATTAAAAAACTAAGAAATTAACATTGCTATAGTACTGTTAACTAAACTGAATTTTATTCACACTTTGTCAGTATTTATTTTTCTGTTCCAGGAGCCAACCCAAATTCTGCACTTAATTATCACCTTTCCTAGTCTTTACCAACCAGTGACAGTCAGTGGCTTACATTTACTAGTCTGTCATGGTTTTGACACTTGCTAAGCATTGTTTTGTCGAATGTCCCTCCGTCTGGGCTGGGTGTTTCTTCATGATTAGGTTGAGGGTATACACAGACACCCCAGTGAGGATGTGCCCCTCTCAGTTATCCTGTCAGGGGGGCACAGGATGGTAATACTTCTTACAGGTGGAGCTAACAGTGATCACCAAGTTCAGGCAGGGTATGCCAGGAGTTTCCACTAAAAGTTCTTACTTTTCCTTAATATCTGGAAGAATTCCTTTGAGACTATGCAAATATCCTGTTTCTCCTCCAACTTTCTTCCACTGACTTCAGCATCCGTCAATAGATTTTGTCTGTAACAATTACTGTGATGTTCTGCTGGTGATTTTCTGTTTCCCTTACCCCTGTTACTTTTGGTAATTGGATTTCTTAGAAGAACTGTTCCTTCTTATTTATGTCTTTCAGGATTGGTCCGTGTATATTTATTTTATCTTATAGGTTATTCTGTTGTTATGCACCTTATTGCTCAGGTTATTCCAGCCTTCGCAATTGGAAATTCTTTGAGACTGATTCCTGAGCCCTTTGTAGATGTCCTCTTTTTCTTTTTTTTTTTGAGCACTTTGTCACTTTCTGGCATGCTCGATGCTCCAGGGTCCTTTTGTGTTTTCTCTGCCCCAGCTTTAGATTTAACCACTTATCCAAGAAGCCTTAGCTGTTGTAGTGGTTGTTTGGGGGTTTTGGTTTTTTAATTGGTGAGTGATATTTAGAAGCTAAAGTCCAGGCAGTAAAGTCCTCAGTGATACTGATGTCATTGACCCTAGTTTGTCGGCACTAAACTTGGTATGTACACGCACACACACACATGCACAAACTCATGCACAGACTCAGTTATATTTATTTTTGTACCTGAGTGAATATATTTTGAAAATGATTAGTCCTTATTGATACTTCTAATTCCAACCCAATATTCCTTCTGACCTTCTCCTTTGCTTCTTTGTAACTGCTTCTATATGAAGTTGGAAGTAGTTTTCGTTATTTATGCTGTATTTACTTATTTGTTCAACTCAAGTATACCTTGAAAGTTGCTTCAAAATTGCTAGCCTGTAAGCACAACAAATGTACCAACTATGAATTGTATTTGAGTACAGTTCTTTCTCATTTTAGCTTTCTAGTATCTGGTCCAAATACAGTTTTTGAAAGTTATTAAGGTTAGTTCAGCCTCTTTACTGTTCCCTCCACTGTGTGTATACTGTTCGTTAGTAGCGCTTAGATTATATACTTCAATGGCAATTTATATTCCATCCTGGGTTCTCACTACATCTTGGTTGATTGTAGTTCATATAAATTTGCATGCAGTAAAACTTGCTTGTCAACACAGTTGGAGAAAGCCCACACAAAGCAATGAGGACTGAGCACAGCCCAAAGTCAATCAATCAATCAATCAATCAACAAACACACAGAAAGAAACCTTGCTTTTTGTCGTGTGCAGTGCTAAGGGTGCATCCAGTCATGCCTTTACCAACAGACTTGTGATACAGAAGAGAGCCGTTCCAGCAAGCCCCACATTTTGTCTTATTTGCATTATATCAGCCTGTTCACCGTCCTCAGTGCCTGACAACCACTGATTTTTAGTTTGTTTGCCTTTTTACTTTGGTTATTCTGGCACCTTATTGCTCAGGTTATTCCAGCCTTCGCAATTGGAAATTCTTTGAGACTGATTCCTGAGCCCTTTGTAGATGTCCTCTTTTCTTTTTTTTTGAGCACTTTGTCACTTTCTGGCATGCTCGATGCTCCAGGGTCCTTTGTGTTTTCTCTGCCCCAGCTTTAGATTTAACCACTTATCCAAGAAGCCTTAGCTGTTGTAGTGGTTTTTTGGGGGGTTTTGGTTTTTTAATTGGTGAGTGATATTTAGAAGCTAAAGTCCAGGCAGTAAAGTCCTCAGTGATACTGATGTCATTGACCCTAGTTTGTCGGCACTAAACTTGGTATGTACACGCACACACACACATGCACAAACTCATGCACAGACTCAGTTATATTTATTTTTGTACCTGAGTGAATATATTTTGAAAATGATTAGTCCTTATTGATACTTCTAATTCCAACCCAATATTCCTTCTGACCTTCTCCTTTGCTTCTTTGTAACTGCTTCTATATGAAGTTGGAAGTAGTTTTCGTTATTTATGCTGTATTTACTTATTTGTTCAACTCAAGTATACCTTGAAAGTTGCTTCAAAATTGCTAGCCTGTAAGCACAACAAATGTACCAACTATGAATTGTATTTGAGTACAGTTCTTTCTCATTTTAGCTTTCTAGTATCTGGTCCAAATACAGTTTTTGAAAGTTATTAAGGTTAGTTCAGCCTCTTTACTGTTCCCTCCACTGTGTGTATACTGTTCGTTAGTAGCGCTTAGATTATATACTTCAATGGCAATTTATATTCCATCCTGGGTTCTCACTACATCTTGGTTGATTGTAGTTCATATAAATTTGCATGCAGTAAAACTTGCTTGTCAACACAGTTGGAGAAAGCCCACACAAAGCAATGAGGACTGAGCACAGCCCAAAGTCAATCAATCAATCAATCAATCAACAAACACACAGAAAGAAACCTTGCTTTTTGTCGTGTGCAGTGCTAAGGGTGCATCCAGTCATGCCTTTACCAACAGACTTGTGATACAGAAGAGAGCCGTTCCAGCAAGCCCCACATTTTGTCTTATTTGCATTATATCAGCCTGTTCACCGTCCTCAGTGCCTGACAACCACTGATTTTTAGTTTGTTTGCCTTTTTCAACATTTTTAAAAACCGAAGTATAGAATATGTAGATTTGAGGTCTGACTTCTTCCATTTAGCCTAGTGTGTGTAAGATTCATCCATGTTGCATGAATCAGTAGTTACTTCCTTTTCATGGTTAGCAGTATTCCATTGTAGGGATGAACCATCAGCGTGGTGATTATCTTTCACTAGTTTAAAAGTGTCTCGGTTATTTTCAGCTTTTGGGGATTGTGAGTACAGATGCTAAATACATGTATAGGTTTTTGTGTGAATTTACGTTTTCACCTGAAAGAAATAAAACGTTAGGACTGGACTTTTTTTATATATAAGAATAAGTTGACACATTGTTTGCAGCAATGGCCTTATTATTTGGTATTTCTACCTTCAAGGTATATGAGTTCCAGTTGTTTTGCACCCTTGCCAGCAATTGGTATTGCCATAAAAAAATAGGCATTCTCATATAAGTATGTGGTGATCTCATTGTGGTTTTAATTAGCATTTGCTTGATGCCTAATGACATGGAGCATCTTTTCATATGTTTATTTGCCTTTTCTATATCTTTGGTAAACTGTTTAAATTTTGCCCATCTTTAATTAGATTGTTTTCTTTCTTTTTAAATTAATTTTTATTGGGCTTCCCTGGTGGTCCAGTGGGTAAGGACACCGCCTTGCAGTGCAAGGGGCGCCGGTTCGAGCCCTGGCCTGGGAAGATCCCACATGCCGCGGAGCAGCTGGACTGGTGTGTGCAAGTACCAAGCAGGAGCTCTGGAGTGCATGCGCCCAGAGCTGGTGCTCTGCAACAACAGAGGCCGCCGCAATGGGAGGCCCACATGGGCCAAAGAAAAAAAGATGGATGAAAATGGACAAATGAAAGACCAATAGAAGTGGCCCGCCTGCTCCTCTCCCTCCCTACCCCCACCCCCACCAAAATAAATAAATAAATAAATCTTTAAAAAAATTTTTTAAAAAATTTTTATTGGTGTATAGTTGATTTACAGTATTGTATTAGTTTCTACTGTACAGCAAAGTGAATCAGTTATACATATATCCACTGTTTTTAGATTCTTTTCCCCATATAGGTCATTACAGAGTACAGTTTCCTGGTTTTTATTAGTTACCTATTTTATTATAGTTGTGTGGGGTTTTTTTTTGCCTCTAAGTCATCATTTATTTTTCATCTATCCTTATTGTTTGGCCTGTGTGGGCCTCTCATCGCAGTGGCCTCTCTCATTGCAGAGCACTGGCTCTGGGCGCATGTGCTCCAGAGTGCTGGCTCGTAATTGGACACACGCGTCCAGGCGCTCTGTGGCACGTGGGATCTTCCCAGGCCAGGGATTGAACCGATGCCCCTTGCACTGCAAAGCGGACTCTTTCCCCACTGGACCACCAGGAAAGCCCCGCTGTTTTATTATCTATAGTAGTGTATATATGTCGACCCCGATCTCCCTTTTTGTCCCTCCTCCTCCATTTCTGCTTGGTAGCCCTAAGTTTGTTTTCTACATTTGCGGCTCTATTTCTGTTTTGTAAGTTCATTTCTACCATTTTTTTAGGTTTATTTTTTGAAGTTGTGTTGATTTACAGTATTCCTGTCATGCGTACAACCTAGTGACTCAGCGTTTTTACAGATTATCCTCCATTAAAAGTTACTACAGAAAAAAAAAAAATGGCTGTAATTCCCTGTGCTATACAACATATCTTTGTTGCTTAGCTATTTTATTCCCAGTAGTTCTTAGCTTTTAATTCCATATCCCTTCACTTCCCTTTTGGTAACCAGCAGTTTGTTTTCTGTTTTGCATATGCATTCATTTGTATTCTTTTAAGATCCCACATATAAGTGATACATACTGTAACTGTCTTTCTCTGACTGGTTTCAGTAAGCCTGGGTTTCTCCATGTTGCTGCAAATGGCAGAATCTCATTCTTTATGGATGAGTAATCTCCCATTGTATGTATACACACCGCATCTTCTTTATCCATTTGTTGATAAGTGTTTTGTGCGCTTCCAGATCTTAAATATTGTCATTAGTGTTGCAATGAAACAGCTCATACAACTCAATTAAACAGAAAACAACCCAGCCAAAAAATGGGCATAAGATCTGAATAGAAGTTTTTCTAAAGAATATGTATGCAGCAAAGTGAATCAGTTATACATATATCCACTTGTTTTTAGATTTTTTCCCCATATAGGTCATTACAGAGTACAGTTTCCTGGTTTTTATTAGTTACCTATTTTATTATAGTTGTGTGGGGTTTTTTTTTGCCTCTAAGTCATCATTTATTTTTCATCTATCCTTATTGTTTGGCCTGTGTGGGCCTCTCATCGCAGTGGCCTCTCTCATTGCAGAGCACTGGCTCTGGGCGCATGTGCTCCAGAGTGCTGGCTCGTAATTGGACACACGCGTCCAGGCGCTCTGTGGCACGTGGGATCTTCCCAGGCCAGGGATTGAACCGATGCCCCTTGCACTGCAAAGCGGACTCTTTCCCCACTGGACCACCAGGAAAGCCCCGCTGTTTTATTATCTATAGTAGTGTATATATGTCGACCCCGATCTCCCTTTTTGTCCCTCCTCCTCCATTTCTGCTTGGTAGCCCTAAGTTTGTTTTCTACATTTGCGGCTCTATTTCTGTTTTGTAAGTTCATTTCTACCATTTTTTTAGGTTTATTTTTTGAAGTTGTGTTGATTTACAGTATTCCTGTCATGCGTACAACCTAGTGACTCAGCGTTTTTACAGATTATCCTCCATTAAAAGTTACTACAGAAAAAAAAAAAAATGGCTGTAATTCCCTGTGCTATACAACATATCTTTGTTGCTTAGCTATTTTATTCCCAGTAGTTCTTAGCTTTTAATTCCATATCCCTTCACTTCCCTTTTGGTAACCAGCAGTTTGTTTTCTGTTTTGCATATGCATTCATTTGTATTCTTTTAAGATCCCACATATAAGTGATACATACTGTAACTGTCTTTCTCTGACTGGTTTCAGTAAGCCTGGGTTTCTCCATGTTGCTGCAAATGGCAGAATCTCATTCTTTATGGATGAGTAATCTCCCATTGTATGTATACACACCGCATCTTCTTTATCCATTTGTTGATAAGTGTTTTGTGCGCTTCCAGATCTTAAATATTGTCATTAGTGTTGCAATGAAACAGCTCATACAACTCAATTAAACAGAAAACAACCCAGCCAAAAAATGGGCATAAGATCTGAATAGAAGTTTTTCTAAAGAATATGTATGCATGGTTACCAGACACATGAAATGTTATTGTGTTGCTAATGATTAGAGAAATGCAACTCAGAGCAATGAGGTATCATCTACACCTGTCAGAACAACTATCATCAAAAGTCTATGAAAAGTGAATATTGCAGAGGATGTGGAGGAAAGGAAACTCTTTACACTGTTGATGGGAATGTAACTTAGTGTAGCTGCTCTGGAAAACAATGTGGAGGTTCTGCGAAAAACTACAAATAAAACTACCATAAGATCTAGCCATATTATTCACTCTTGGGTATAAATATCAGGGAAAAAAGGAAACACTAATTCGAAAAGATTATTTGTTTTCTTACTGTTGAGTGTTGAGGTTACTTTGCATATTCTAGGAACAAGTCTTTTATTAGATAAATAGTTTGCAAATATTTTCTCCCTTTCCATGGCTTGACTTTTCATCCTCTAAAAAGTGTGTTTCCTATAACAAGCCTTTTTAACCTGGAAAAAATCCAATTTGTCCATTTTTTTTTTTTTTAATGAATCATGCTTTTGGTGTAGCTAGATCATCTTGGGGAGAATTAACCTTTGAATAATACTGAGTTTTCTAACTCATAAACATGGCCTCTTTCTCCCTTTGTTTAGGTCTTTGATTTCTTTCATCAGTGGTTTGTAGTTTTTATCTACGGATCCTGTGTGAATTGTGTTGGATTTCAACCTAGGTGTTTCATTTTTTTGGTGCTGTTATAAGTAGCCCTGCTTTCTGTGTGTATATGTATGCACTCAGTTGTGTCTGACTCTTTGTGAGTCCATGCACTGTCGCCCCCCAGGCTCCTCTATCCACGGGACTTCCCAGGCGAGAACACTAGAGTGGGTTGCCATTGCCTTTTCCAGGGGATCTTCCTGACGCACGGATGGAACCTGGGTCTCCTGTACTGCAGGCGGGTTCTTTACTGCTGAGCAACCAGGGAAGCCCTTGTTGCTAATATAGAGGAATACAATTTATTTTTGTGTACTGACCTTGTGTCTTACAACCTTGTTAACCTTGTTGGCTAAGTTTGAAAATGAATATTTGAAAAAGAGGCATAAGATCTGAATAGAAGTTTTTCTAAAGAATATGTATGCATGGTTACCAGACACATGAAATGTTATTGTGTTGCTAATGATTAGAGAAATGCAACTCAGAGCAATGAGGTATCATCTACACCTGTCAGAACAACTATCATCAAAAGTCTATGAAAAGTGAATATTGCAGAGGATGTGGAGGAAAGGAAACTCTTTACACTGTTGATGGGAATGTAACTTAGTGTAGCTGCTCTGGAAAACAATGTGGAGGTTCTGCGAAAAACTACAAATAAAACTACCATAAGATCTAGCCATATTATTCACTCTTGGGTATAAATATCAGGGAAAAAAGGAAACACTAATTCGAAAAGATTATTTGTTTTCTTACTGTTGAGTGTTGAGGTTACTTTGCATATTCTAGGAACAAGTCTTTTATTAGATAAATAGTTTGCAAATATTTTCTCCCTTTCCATGGCTTGACTTTTCATCCTCTAAAAAGTGTGTTTCCTATAACAAGCCTTTTTAACCTGGAAAAAATCCAATTTGTCCATTTTTTTTTTTTTTAATGAATCATGCTTTTGGTGTAGCTAGATCATCTTGGGGAGAATTAACCTTTGAATAATACTGAGTTTTCTAACTCATAAACATGGCCTCTTTCTCCCTTTGTTTAGGTCTTTGATTTCTTTCATCAGTGGTTTGTAGTTTTTATCTACGGATCCTGTGTGAATTGTGTTGGATTTCAACCTAGGTGTTTCATTTTTTTGGTGCTGTTATAAGTAGCCCTGCTTTCTGTGTGTATATGTATGCACTCAGTTGTGTCTGACTCTTTGTGAGTCCATGCACTGTCGCCCCCCAGGCTCCTCTATCCACGGGACTTCCCAGGCGAGAACACTAGAGTGGGTTGCCATTGCCTTTTCCAGGGGATCTTCCTGACGCACGGATGGAACCTGGGTCTCCTGTACTGCAGGCGGGTTCTTTACTGCTGAGCAACCAGGGAAGCCCTTGTTGCTAATATAGAGGAATACAATTTATTTTTGTGTACTGACCTTGTGTCTTACAACCTTGTTAAGCATACTTTGTTGTAGGAGCCTTTTTAAAAGTTTTTAAAAAATATTCTCTATATGGTTAGTTGTTCCATCTGTTAATGATGATGGTTTAATACTTCTTAGTTTCCAACCTACATTCATTTTAAATCCTTTTCTTGACTTACTGCACTGGCTAGGACTTCCAACATACTATTGAACAGAAGTGGTAAGAAAGACCTATTTACTTTATCCACAGTCTTAGGAGCCAACTAATCAATCTTTTGCTAGTAAGTATGTTATTAATGGTTAAGTTCTTATAGATGCCCTTTATTAGATTAAGGAAATAAGCTGCTATTACTAGTTTGAACATTTTTTCCCCCTTTTTTCCTTTTCCCCATCAGGTCTCTTTTATTTATATTTATTTTCAGCCATCTTTTATTCTTTGGCTTGGGTAGGCTTCCCATCGCAGTGGCCTCTCTAGTTGCAGAGCACCGGCCCTGTGCACATGAGCTTCAGAGCGCTGGCTCCTAATTGGACACAGTGGTTCAGCCGCTCCCGGGCATGTGGGATCTTCTCGGGCCAGGGATGGAGCCAGTGCCCCTTGCCCTGCAAGGCGGACTCGTTACCCACTGGACCACCAGGGAAGCCCTAGTTTGAGCATTTTTAGCCATATGTGGATTTTTAATTTTGCTGAACACATTTTTTTTTTTTTTAAAAAAGATTTATTTATTTATTTTTTGGGGGGGTAGGGTGGGGAGGGAGGGGAGCAGGCGGGCCACTTCTATTGGTCTTTCATTTGTCTATTTTCATCCATCTTTATTCTTTGGCCCGGGTGGGCCTCCCATCGCGGTGGCCTCTGTTGTCACAGAGCACCGACTCTGGGCGCATGCACTCCAGAGCTCCCGCTCGGTAGTTGGACACATCAGTCCAGCCGTTCCGCGGCACGTGGGATCTTCCCAGGCCAGGGATCGAACCAGTGCCCCCTGCACTGCAAGGCGGTGTCCTTACCCACTGGACCACCAGGGAAGCCTGGCACTGCAGCTTTAAATTTTTTTTTTTTAATTTTGTATTGGAGTATAGCTGATTAACAATAATGTGTTGGTGTCCGCTGTACATTGAAGTGAATCAGATGTGTATATATACACATACACATATATACATATATCTATTCTTTTTCAAATTCTTTCCCCGTATAGATGATTACTGATTATCAAGCATATTTCCCTGTGCTACACAGAAGGTGCTTGTTAATTATCTATTTTAAATATAGCTGTGTATACGCGTCAATCCCAAACTCCCAATTTATCTCCCCCTACCCCACTTTCCACTTTGGTAACCACAAATTTGTTCTCAAAGTCAGTGAGTCTGTTTTGTATATAAGTTCACCTGGACATTTTTTTTAAAGAGTCTGTTTGTAAGTGATATCACATGATATTTATCTTTGTCTGTCTGACTTACTTGACTTAGTATGATAATCTCTGGGTCCATTCATGCTGCTGCAAGTAGGATTATTTTATTCTTTTTAAAGAATAAGTAATATTCCATTTTACATATGTACCAGTTTTCTTTATTCATTCTTCTGTCAGTGGACATTTAGATGGCTTCCATGCCTTGGCTATTGTAAACAGGGCTGTACTGAACATTGGGGTGCATATATCCTTTCCAACCGTGGTTTTCTCCAGATATATGCCCAGGAGTGGGATTGTTGGATCACATGGTAGATCTATTTTTAGTTTTTTTGAAGATCCTCTGTACTGTTCTCCATAGTGGCTTTACAAATTTACATTCCTACCAACAGTGTAGGTGGGTTCCCTTTCCTCCGTACCCTCTCCAGCGTTTATTGTATGTGAAGTTTTTGATGATGGGCATTCTCACAGGTGTGAAGTGATATCTTATGGTAGCTTTCATTTGTATTTCTCTAATAATTAGCACTGTTAAGCATCTTTTGATGTGCCTCTTGGCCATCTGTATGTCTTCTTTAGAAAAATGTCTGTTGAAGTTTTCAGCCCATTTTTTGAATAGGCTGTTTGGTTTTTGGATATTGAACTTCATGAGCTGCTTGTAATTAATATTTTGGAGTGTCAGTTGCGTAGTCGGAAAATCGGTCCTACCATTCTGTGGGTTGTCTTTTTGTTTTGTTTGTGATTTCCTCTGCTGTGCAAAAGCTTTTAAGTTTAATCAGTTCCCTTTTGTTAGTTTTTGTTTTTATTTCCATTGCTTTAGCAGATGGATAGAAAAAGATACTGCTGTGATTTATGTCAGAGAGTGTTTTTCCTGTATTTTCCTCTAAGAGTTTTATAGTCTCAGATGTTACATTTAGGTCTTTAAGCCATTTTGTGTTTATTTTTGTGTTTGATGTTAAAGAATGTTTTAATTTCATTCTTTTCCACGTAGCTATCCAGTTTTTCCAGCATCATTTATTGAAGAGGCTGTCTTTTCTCCATTGTATATTCTTGTCTCTTTTGTTGTGAATTAATTGATGATAGGTTTCTGGGTTTGTTTCTGGGTTTTCTGTCCTGCACCATTGATCTCTGTTTCTGTTTTTGTGCCAGTACCATGCTGTTTTGATTGCTGTAGCTTTGTGCACACTCAGTCATATTTGCCTCTTTGTGACTCCATGGACTATAGCCCACCAGGCTCCTGTGTCCATGGGATTTTCCAGATAAGAATACTGCAGTGGGCTGCCATTTCCTGCCCCAGGGGATCTTCCTGACCTAGGGCTCACACCCATGTCTCTTGCATCTCTTGCATTGGCAGGCAGGTTCTTTACTACCACACTACTACCTGTGGCTTTGCAGCAGAGACTGAACTCAAAGGATTCTCCAGAGTGGGATTTGGCCTAGATCTTTTTAGTTTTGAAGACCTCTGTACTGTTCTCCATAGTGGCTTTACAAATTTACATTCCTACCAACAGTGTAGGTGGGTTCCCTTTCTCCGTACCCTCTCCAGCGTTTATTGTATGTGAAGTTTTTGATGATGGGCATTCTCACAGGTGTGAAGTGATATCTTATGGTAGCTTTCATTTGTATTTCTCTAATAATTAGCACTGTTAAGCATCTTTTGATGTGCCTCTTGGCCATCTGTATGTCTTCTTTAGAAAAATGTCTGTTGAAGTTTTCAGCCCATTTTTTGAATAGGCTGTTTGGTTTTTGGATATTGAACTTCATGAGCTGCTTGTAATTAATATTTTGGAGTGTCAGTTGCGTAGTCGGAAAATCGGTCCTACCATTCTGTGGGTTGTCTTTTTGTTTTGTTTGTGATTTCCTCTGCTGTGCAAAAGCTTTTAAGTTTAATCAGTTCCCTTTTGTTAGTTTTTGTTTTTATTTCCATTGCTTTAGCAGATGGATAGAAAAAGATACTGCTGTGATTTATGTCAGAGAGTGTTTTTCCTGTATTTTCCTCTAAGAGTTTTATAGTCTCAGATGTTACATTTAGGTCTTTAAGCCATTTTGTGTTTATTTTTGTGTTTGATGTTAAAGAATGTTTTAATTTCATTCTTTTCCACGTAGCTATCCAGTTTTTCCAGCATCATTTATTGAAGAGGCTGTCTTTTCTCCATTGTATATTCTTGTCTCTTTTGTTGTGAATTAATTGATGATAGGTTTCTGGGTTTGTTTCTGGGTTTTCTGTCCTGCACCATTGATCTCTGTTTCTGTTTTTGTGCCAGTACCATGCTGTTTTGATTGCTGTAGCTTTGTGCACACTCAGTCATATTTGCCTCTTTGTGACTCCATGGACTATAGCCCACCAGGCTCCTGTGTCCATGGGATTTTCCAGATAAGAATACTGCAGTGGGCTGCCATTTCCTGCCCCAGGGGATCTTCCTGACCTAGGGCTCACACCCATGTCTCTTGCATCTCTTGCATTGGCAGGCAGGTTCTTTACTACCACACTACTACCTGTGGCTTTGCAGCAGAGACTGAACTCAAGGAATGTGATTCCTCCAGCTCCAATTTTTTTTTTTTTTCAAGACTGCTTTGGCTATTTAGGCTCTTTTTTGTCTCCATACAGATTTAAAAAAAATTTTTTTTTTGTCCTAGTTAAAATGCCTTTGGCAATTTGATAGAAATTGCACTGAATCTGCGTATTGCTTTGTGTAACAGTCATTTTGACAATATTGATTCTTCCAGTCCAATAACATGGTGTATCTTTCCATCTGTTTGTGTCATTTCCAATTTCTTTCCTCAGTGTCTTACAGTTTTTGGATTTCAGGTTTTTTGCCTTCTTATGCAGGTTTAGTCCTAGGTATTTTATTCTTTTTTGATGCAGTGGTAAAGGGGGTTGCTTCTTTAATTTCTCTTTCTCTTTTTTTTTTGTTAGTGTATGAAAATGCAACAGATTTCTGTGTATTAATTTTTTATCACTTTACCAAATTCATTCTGAGAGCATCCTTAGGGTCTTTTATGTAGTATCGTGTTGGCTGCAGACTGTGGCAGTTCTCCTTCTTCTCCTGTCTGAATTTCTTTTATTTCCTTTCCTTCTCTGATTGCCAGGGCTAGTACTTCCAAACTATGTTAAATAAAGGTGGAGAGAGTTGTACATCCTTGTCTTGTTCCTGATCTTAGAAGACGTGCTTTCAGCTTTTCACCATTGACTACGATGTTAGCTATAGGTTTGTTGTAACTGGCCTTTATTATGTTGGGAGGTGTTCCTTCAATGCCCACTTTTTGGCATTCTCTCTCTGGCGCCTCTGTATATCATTTCATGTCTTCTTTTGCATTAATTGAATATTTTAAAATTTGTACTTATATGTTTGCTTTTTATTATATCTTCATATATATAACATTATCATAGCATTATTATATATATATATACACACATAATTTTTTAGTGGTTACTCTAAAAATGATACAATAGAAGCCTAACTTGGCAGTCTATTTAGAGTTAGTGTTTACACTTTGAAGTAAAATATAGAAAACTTACAACTGAAAGGTACCATTAGCCTCCACACTTTGTCATAGTTGTCATTGGTAATATATAAACATGTGTTGAGTCCTTTTCTCAGGGTTCTATAGATTATAATCTTTTCTTTCAACAGTTATGTGTAGTTTTGGAAAACAAAATCAAGACTGCTTTGGCTATTTAGGCTCTTTTTTGTCTCCATACAGATTTAAAAAAAATTTTTTTTTTGTCCTAGTTAAAATGCCTTTGGCAATTTGATAGAAATTGCACTGAATCTGCGTATTGCTTTGTGTAACAGTCATTTTGACAATATTGATTCTTCCAGTCCAATAACATGGTGTATCTTTCCATCTGTTTGTGTCATTTCCAATTTCTTTCCTCAGTGTCTTACAGTTTTTGGATTTCAGGTTTTTTGCCTTCTTATGCAGGTTTAGTCCTAGGTATTTTATTCTTTTTTGATGCAGTGGTAAAGGGGGTTGCTTCTTTAATTTCTCTTTCTGTTTTTTCATTGTTAGTGTATGAAAATGCAACAGATTTCTGTGTATTAATTTTTTATCACTTTACCAAATTCATTCTGAGAGCATCCTTAGGGTCTTTTATGTAGTATCGTGTTGGCTGCAGACTGTGGCAGTTCTCCTTCTTCTCCTGTCTGAATTTCTTTTATTTCCTTTCCTTCTCTGATTGCCAGGGCTAGTACTTCCAAACTATGTTAAATAAAGGTGGAGAGAGTTGTACATCCTTGTCTTGTTCCTGATCTTAGAAGACGTGCTTTCAGCTTTTCACCATTGACTACGATGTTAGCTATAGGTTTGTTGTAACTGGCCTTTATTATGTTGGGAGGTGTTCCTTCAATGCCCACTTTTTGGCATTCTCTCTCTGGCGCCTCTGTATATCATTTCATGTCTTCTTTTGCATTAATTGAATATTTTAAAATTTGTACTTATATGTTTGCTTTTTATTATATCTTCATATATATAACATTATCATAGCATTATTATATATATATATACACACATAATTTTTTAGTGGTTACTCTAAAAATGATACAATAGAAGCCTAACTTGGCAGTCTATTTAGAGTTAGTGTTTACACTTTGAAGTAAAATATAGAAAACTTACAACTGAAAGGTACCATTAGCCTCCACACTTTGTCATAGTTGTCATTGGTAATATATAAACATGTGTTGAGTCCTTTTCTCAGGGTTCTATAGATTATAATCTTTTCTTTCAACAGTTATGTGTAGTTTTGAAAGCCTAAATGGAAAACAAAATAGCCTATTTTATTTATCTTTCCTATTTCTGTTCCTTCGTGACTGAAATTGCTTCCTTTAACCTGGAAAGCTTCCTTCAGCATACATTTCAGACCAGTTGTGCTGGGGACGAATTCTTTTTGGTTCCTCCGCTTGAGAATGCTATTTTCTTTTCATTTCTGAAGGTGATTTTCCCTTGATACAGAACTCTGTGTTGACATTTCTTTCAGCACTTTGATGATACTATTTCACTATCTTCTGACCTCCATGGCTTCTGATATGAAGCCAGTAGTTTTTCGAGTAGCTGATCTCCTAAATATAATGTACTTTCTCTAGCTGCTTTCAAGACCTTCTTTATCTTTAGTGTTTTTAATATGTCTGTATGAGCTGTCTTTATGCATTTATTCTGTTTTAGATGTGTTTGACTTTTTTTCTGTAAATTTATTTTTTTGCCAAATTTTCTAAATTTGATTTTTTTCTCTTTCAGAATTGGTACATGGATCTCTAAAGCTCTGGTGTTTTTGTTTTTGTTTTTTCCTCTCAGTTTTCCTCTGTTCATTAGTTTGGGTAATTTTTATCAATCTATATTTATTGACCTTATTCTTTCTTACTGTCATCTCCATCATACTATTGAACCTATCCAGTAGTTTTTAGTTTTCGTGTGTTGTATTTACCCATTTCCAATTTTCCATTTGGTCCTCTTTCATTTTCCTCCTCCAGAAGGTCTTCCTGACCCAGGGATTGAACCTGCATCTCTTATATCTCGTGCATTGCAGGCGAATTCTTTACCCACTGAGCCATCAGGGAAGCCCTGGTTCTCTTTCATAATTTCTATCTTTTTGCTGAGCACATCTGTTTTTTCTATTCATTTCAAGAGTGTTTGTCTTTACCTCATAGAGAATGATTATCTCACTGCTTGAAAGACTTGGGTGTTCTAGTATCTGATTCATCTGGAGGTTGGCAACTGTTAAGTGTCTTTTTGAGAACTGATTAGGTTTTCCTGGTTCTTGGCAAGTTGAGTAGCTCTGTATTATACCCGGGGCGCTCTATATATTAATTAGGGAGGCTTGGGTCGTGTTAAAACATTCTGAAGAATGTTGTTTTGTTTTAGCATGCCCCCAATCTGGTTGGGCTCAAAAGACAAATTCTGTCTCACCGTCTGCAGGAAGCCTTTTTCCCCTTTTCCTGATCCCTCTTCCACAGGATTCTGCCCCCACTCTCCAGTTGTCAGAAGCTCCCTGGTCTGGTTCTCTGGCTAGAAAGCTGGGATCCTCTTGTTGCTTTAGTCACTGGCACTGTTGCAGCTTTGCATGGTGGAGCCTCTAGATGTGATATGGGATACAGATATGGTTGTAGACTAGAGAAGAAAACATAGCACACTTTGCACAACAGGCTCCCTCTTGCTCAAAAAGACAGGCTTCTTGGAGGGTGTTAGGAGTCCCCACTGTGTCCTTTCCACGGCCCTGCACTTGTCAGACTGAAGCTGGCCTTGTGCTGGGGCCGCGAGGGAAGAAAAAACAAAGTGGACTCCTCTATGCTCTCTGGCTTAATTTAGGAGCCATGTTGGCCAGAAAGGTCATTTCTTAGAGTTTTTGCTTCCTGCATCCATTTTGCAGTTTCCCAATTTGAATCACCCTTCAGTTAAAGCCAAGAGATAAAGACTTCTCTGGTGGTTCAGTGGCTAAGATTCCACTCTCCCGACGCAGGGGGCCCCAGATTCAATCCCTCGTCAGGAAACTAGATTCCCACATGTCACAACAGTCCTGGAAAAAATTAGAGAAAAAAAATTCCTGTCTTCATGTAGCTTATATTACAGTAATGGGTGGTGAGCAATACAGAAATATGAGTGTGGAAATTAGATAACTTAAACGGTGATGATTTCCCTTCATTTCGGTCCTCTTTCATTTTCCTCCTCCAGAAGGTCTTCCTGACCCAGGGATTGAACCTGCATCTCTTATATCTCGTGCATTGCAGGCGAATTCTTTACCCACTGAGCCATCAGGGAAGCCCTGGTTCTCTTTCATAATTTCTATCTTTTTGCTGAGCACATCTGTTTTTTCTATTCATTTCAAGAGTGTTTGTCTTTACCTCATAGAGAATGATTATCTCACTGCTTGAAAGACTTGGGTGTTCTAGTATCTGATTCATCTGGAGGTTGGCAACTGTTAAGTGTCTTTTTGAGAACTGATTAGGTTTTCCTGGTTCTTGGCAAGTTGAGTAGCTCTGTATTATACCCGGGGCGCTCTATATATTAATTAGGGAGGCTTGGGTCGTGTTAAAACATTCTGAAGAATGTTGTTTTGTTTTAGCATGCCCCCAATCTGGTTGGGCTCAAAAGACAAATTCTGTCTCACCGTCTGCAGGAAGCCTTTTTCCCCTTTTCCTGATCCCTCTTCCACAGGATTCTGCCCCCACTCTCCAGTTGTCAGAAGCTCCCTGGTCTGGTTCTCTGGCTAGAAAGCTGGGATCCTCTTGTTGCTTTAGTCACTGGCACTGTTGCAGCTTTGCATGGTGGAGCCTCTAGATGTGATATGGGATACAGATATGGTTGTAGACTAGAGAAGAAAACATAGCACACTTTGCACAACAGGCTCCCTCTTGCTCAAAAAGACAGGCTTCTTGGAGGGTGTTAGGAGTCCCCACTGTGTCCTTTCCACGGCCCTGCACTTGTCAGACTGAAGCTGGCCTTGTGCTGGGGCCGCGAGGGAAGAAAAAACAAAGTGGACTCCTCTATGCTCTCTGGCTTAATTTAGGAGCCATGTTGGCCAGAAAGGTCATTTCTTAGAGTTTTTGCTTCCTGCATCCATTTTGCAGTTTCCCAATTTGAATCACCCTTCAGTTAAAGCCAAGAGATAAAGACTTCTCTGGTGGTTCAGTGGCTAAGATTCCACTCTCCCGACGCAGGGGGCCCCAGATTCAATCCCTCGTCAGGAAACTAGATTCCCACATGTCACAACAGTCCTGGAAAAAATTAGAGAAAAAAAATTCCTGTCTTCATGTAGCTTATATTACAGTAATGGGTGGTGAGCAATACAGAAATATGAGTGTGGAAATTAGATAACTTACTTAAAGCAAGACTAATAAATGCTCTGTGTATGCTCCTCATATAGACATGGAACACTTAAATACTACGTTTCTCATGATGCCAGTGCCAGTCAGCTTTCAATGGTGTAGTAATGGGAGTTAAAATGAGCAAGTCTTGGCTTACCTCTCTGACCATCCAGTTGTGCATCTGCTTCCTGTTTACATTCAGTAATGGAGGTGCTTCCAGTCCTGGACAGACCTTCATTGGAAGCAAGGCCCAGTTGTATAACTATTCCAGGGAGCGCAGTTGTATCTAAGAGATGAGGCTTTGTTTAGAAAAATGAACCTGAAGCAAAGTCAGATCCCTGATGACCATGAGCTTTTAAGACCAAAAGGCCATTGTGGTTTCACTCTTGTGAAAGATTTATATAGATGGCAACATTACAGTAAGTTAAAAAGTTCTGTGTACACTTTCCTGTCCATTGTCTGTGTGTATACTTTCCTGTCCACAATCTCCTTTAATGCCCTCAATATCCCTGGAAGGAGAAGGAGAAGATAGAGAAGAGGGAAAAGGAGGCGGAGAAGGGAGGGAGATGAAGACGACGATGATGGTGAATGAGACTAATTGTCATTCAGTGGTCAAGTCGTGTCCGACTCTCTGTGACTCCATGGACTGCAGCATGCCAGGCTTCCCTGTCCTTCACCATCTCCTAGAGTTTGCTCAAACTCCTGTCCATTAAGTCAGTGATGCCATCCAACCGTCTCATCTTCTGTCATCTTCTTCTCCTCTTGCCCTCAATCTTTCCCAGCATTTGGGTGTTTTCCAGTGAATCGTCTCTTCATATCAGGTGGCTAAAGTATTGGAACTTCAGCTTCAGCATCAGTAATAGTTACCATTTATGATGCACTTGCTATGAACTAGGTCTGTTTTGTGGATTGTCTCTTTTAATAAATGAGCAGGATCGAGGCAACTGTCTTAGTTTCACTGCAGGGAAGACTGAGGGTCTTCAGTGAAGACTTGGGTCATCAGTGATTGGAATAGGTCTCAACCCCCAGCCCAGTCTGGTACTCTCTCTGTTGTCCCTTGTCTGCTTGACGGACTATTAGTCAGAGTTGTATTCGTCAGAATCCAGTAGCCTCCCAGGGCCTCCATGCAGGGCCAGGTCAAGCCCTTCTCCCTCCTACCCACCCACCCACTTCCCACCATCTCAGGCCCAGCAAGGCCCCTCAGACGCACATAGTTCCTGGGTGGCAACCTTGCCCTGGATCTGGGAGCCTGGGCTGTGGACTAGTGTGTCCATCACTTTCACGGGGGATCCCCAGAAAAGCGTGACGCCGAGCATCATGACATGGATGACTCAGGGCTGCCGTGCAGATGTGTGACTTGTTGATTTGGCTGTTTTGACACTGAGACCTTTTGACATGGTATAAAGAAGAACATTGAAAATG
This sequence comes from Tragulus kanchil, assembly GCA_022376925.1. Taxonomy (NCBI): domain Eukaryota; kingdom Metazoa; phylum Chordata; class Mammalia; order Artiodactyla; family Tragulidae; genus Tragulus; species Tragulus kanchil. The sequence goes on along the minus strand of JAIOJX010000029.1, from coordinate 43,657,653 downwards.
TGTGAAGATGTCAGCTTATCATGTTTGTTTTGGTACCTAATGATGTGAAGGATGTCCTTGACTCCACCCCCATTGCCTGAATATGAGGTTCTATAATGGAGGGGGCCCTAGGCTGGAGTGAGGGTGAGGAGGGTGTGATTCAATTTTTATAAACTGTATTTCTTGGTGGTAGGCATGAAGACTTGGCTGATTTCGGTGGGTGGGGGTACCACATCAACAAACCCCCTACTCTTGTGAGAGGCCATTCTTTACTGGGCATCCAAAGGACAGGTCTGGGAGATCCAGACACTAGAAGGGAACCGAGGCCAGGGTGGGTGCCAACCCACAAGAAAGGAGGGCTCTAGAAGGTCACAGCATTTGTTTTATGCCTCTTCCCCCAGTCCATGTCTATTTCCATCTACTCGAGCCCGAGTCTCTACCAGTTCTGTCCTTCCTGGGCATTTCCATGAGAGGACTTGGAGGGGGTATGTGGGCACAGACACCGGGATCTTTCTTAAAACTTCTTCCGGTTTTATTTGCTCAAACAGTTTTCTTAAAACGGTCTCAGGGTTTTGATTGCTCATCTTTGGCTTTCCTCAGCACCTATCCTGCAGCAGTAAAAGCAGGAGCTAAATGCAGGAGCCATCTCAGATCCTGGGAGATACTGTCTTCTGAGAATGTGGGCTTTCAAGTCAGGTGGACACAGGGTTAGCCTGGCCTCTGCCACTGTGATCAGGCAGGCTAACTTCTCTGAACGGTGGTGTTAGGGACTGAATTGTGTCCCCCCAGATTCATATATTGAAGTCATAACCCTCAGTGGGTTCCTATTTGAAGATGGGTTCCTTGTGGAGATAATGAGATTTAGATGGTGGGGAAAAAAAAAGGGTGGAATTACTGCCCTTATAAAAGAGGTGCCAGGGCTTCCCTGGTGGTCCAGTGGGTAAGGACACCGCCTTGCAGTTCAGGAGGCGCCGGTTCGAGCCCTGGCCTGGGAAGATCCCACGTGCCGCAGAGCCGCTGGACTGATGTGTCCAATTACTGAGCCGGAGCTCTGGAGTGCAGGCGCCCAGAGCCGGTGCTCTGCGACAACAGAGGCCACTGTGATGGGAGGCCTACCCGGGCCAAAGAACAAAGATGGATGAAAATAGACAAATGAAAGACCAGTAGAAGTGGCCCGCCCGCTCCCCTCCCTCCCCACCCCCACCCCCACCCCCATAAATAAATAAATAAATCTTTTAAAAATAATAATAATAAATAAAAGAGGTACCAGGGAGCTTGCTCATGTGCTCCTTGCCCACTCCCCTCAAGCCCTACCCATGTGACGACACACTGAAAGGATGGCCATCTGCAAGCCAGAAAGCAAGCCCTCACTAGAGCCTGGCAGTGTTGGCACCCTGAGCTTGGGCTTTGAGTCTCAAGAACTGTGAGAGATCAAGCTGTTTTTAAAGCTTCTCCGTCTGTGGTATATTTTTTCGTGGAAACCAGAGCTGATCGAGGCACTTGGCTCCCTCCCCTGTGGAATGGAGCCTTACTTTGTAGACTTTAGAGAGTGTGCACTGACCTTATATAAGTGACTAATAGCTTGCATATTACAAAACATTTCATTAATATCATTGCAATAGTCATCATGATAACTATAAATAATGACAATCTCATTTTAGGGGATGAGATATTCTACTGACATAAATTATGGAGTGAACACAATTCTGCTTTCTTATGCAACAAACTCTAACCAAGTGTATTCTAGACCAAATGATGTGTATCACTTTCCTGCCTTCTTAAACAGTATAGTGAAAACAACATTTTGTAGTGCATAACATTAGTAAGAGTTTAAGAAAGTATTGTTTCATATATATGTATATATATATATACACACACACATAAAATTATACATATGAGTATACTGAAACATGATAAAATATATTTCTAATAACTTACAATGTTGAGCATTTTTCACATGCTTATTTTCAATCTGTATGTCAGGGAGGTGTCTATTCAGATCTTTTCCTCATTCTGAAAATCTCCCAGTTTGTGGCTTTTCTTTTTTATTCTTGTAACAGTAGAGTCTTTTGTAGAGCAAAAGTTTTAAATTTTAATCAAGTTCAACTTACCAAATAGTCCATTCATGGATGGTGATTTTGGTGTTGCATCTAAAAACTCATTGCCAAACCTCAATAGCCCTGTACCTGTCAGAGTAATCGAATGTGTTTTCAAAAGCCTTTGCATGCACAAAATAATTCCATGCCCAAATGATTTCACTGGTAAATTCCATCAAACATTTAAGATATAAATAGCAGAAATCTTACATTAAATCATTCAGTGTGATTGAGGAAAGAATACTTCTCAACTTATTTATGAGAACAGCATCACCCTGGTTACCAAACCTGACAAAGAAAACTATAGATCAATATCTTCCATGAACATGAGAACATGAAATTCATTAAGCACATGAAAATCCTTAACTTAGTCAAATCAAATCCAGCAATGTGAAAAAAGGATAATACATCATGATCAAGCAGTGTTTATTCTAGGAACACAAGCTGATCTAATATTTGAAAAATCAATTAATATAAGTCACCTTAACACAGAATAAAGGAACAAGACCGTATGCTTATCTCAAAGACAGAAAAAGCATTTGACAAAATTCAATAGCCATCATCATCATAAAAACTCAGCAAGGATTTCTTCAACCTGGTAAAAAGACATCTACAGAAAACCTACGGCTTATCTCATAAAGGGAAATATGAAAAAGGGATGAGATATTCTACTGACATAAATTATGGAGTGAACACAATTCTGCTTTCTTATGCAACAAACTCTAACCAAGTGTATTCTAGACCAAATGATGTGTATCACTTTCCTGCCTTCTTAAACAGTATAGTGAAAACAACATTTTGTAGTGCATAACATTAGTAAGAGTTTAAGAAAGTATTGTTTCATATATATGTATATATATATATACACACACACATAAAATTATACATATGAGTATACTGAAACATGATAAAATATATTTCTAATAACTTACAATGTTGAGCATTTTTCACATGCTTATTTTCAATCTGTATGTCAGGGAGGTGTCTATTCAGATCTTTTCCTCATTCTGAAAATCTCCCAGTTTGTGGCTTTTCTTTTTTATTCTTGTAACAGTAGAGTCTTTTGTAGAGCAAAAGTTTTAAATTTTAATCAAGTTCAACTTACCAAATAGTCCATTCATGGATGGTGATTTTGGTGTTGCATCTAAAAACTCATTGCCAAACCTCAATAGCCCTGTACCTGTCAGAGTAATCGAATGTGTTTTCAAAAGCCTTTGCATGCACAAAATAATTCCATGCCCAAATGATTTCACTGGTAAATTCCATCAAACATTTAAGATATAAATAGCAGAAATCTTACATTAAATCATTCAGTGTGATTGAGGAAAGAATACTTCTCAACTTATTTATGAGAACAGCATCACCCTGGTTACCAAACCTGACAAAGAAAACTATAGATCAATATCTTCCATGAACATGAGAACATGAAATTCATTAAGCACATGAAAATCCTTAACTTAGTCAAATCAAATCCAGCAATGTGAAAAAAGGATAATACATCATGATCAAGCAGTGTTTATTCTAGGAACACAAGCTGATCTAATATTTGAAAAATCAATTAATATAAGTCACCTTAACACAGAATAAAGGAACAAGACCGTATGCTTATCTCAAAGACAGAAAAAGCATTTGACAAAATTCAATAGCCATCATCATCATAAAAACTCAGCAAGGATTTCTTCAACCTGGTAAAAAGACATCTACAGAAAACCTACGGCTTATCTCATAAAGGGGAAATATGAAACACGTTCCTCCTAGTGTTGAAAAGATAATGCCATCCACTCCCATCATTTTAACATTGAACTGGGGATTCTAGCCAGTGCAGTAAGTCAAGTAAAGGAAGTGAGACAGACAGGGACAGAGGAATTAAAATTGTCTTCTTTGTTGTATAATATGTTCATGTGTAAAAATCCTAAGGGATATATGAAAGAGCAACTAGAACTAATAAGAGAATTTTTCAATTCCAGAAGATACAAAGTCAGTTTACAAAAATCAGTTTTTCTCTGTATACTAGGAACACTTAGAAAATAAAATTCAAGAGACTATTGGATTTATAATAAAATACATGAGGGAACGTTTAACAGAATATGTGTAAGGCTTTTATACTAAAAAAAAAAAATTATTGAAAAAATGTAAAGAGATTTAAATAAACTGAGGCATATGTCATGTTCATGAATTGTAACACTCAGTATAGTTAAGAGGTCAGTTCAGTCCAAGTAAAGCAGTCCAAATCTGTGACAGCAGATTTTTTAAAAATAAATTAACAAGTTGATTCTAAACTTTGTATAGAAGCACAAGGGTCTTAGAATATCCAAAGCAATCTTGAAAAAGAAAAACCAAGTTGAAGAACTGAAACTATCTGATTTCAAAACTTACTAATAGAAAGTACAGCAACATCTAATGTGTGTGTGTGTGTGTGTGTGTTTTTAAATAGGAAACGTTTATTTATTTATTTTTGGCTGTTCTGGGTTTTTACTGCTGCCATAGGCTGTCTCTAGTTGCAGGGAGTGGGGGCTACTCTCTGGTTGAGGTGAGCGGGCTTCTTGTTGCGGTGACTTCTCTTGTTGTGGAACTTGGACTCTAGGGCACACAGGCTTCAGTAGTTGCGGCTCCGAGGCTCTAGAGCACAGACTCCATAGTTGTGACTCACAGGCTTAGTTGCTCAGCAGCATGTGGGATCTTCCCGGATCAGGGATCGAACCCATGTCTTCTGCATTGGCAGGCGAACTCTTTACCAGTGAGCTACCAGGGAAGCCCTCTAGTGTGGTGTTGATGTAAGGACAGACATAGAAATTAAAAGAACTAAACAGGAGGTCTGGAAACAGACCCATGTATATGGTCAGTTAATTTTCAGCCAAGTTGAAAAGATAATGCCATCCCCTCCCATCATTTTAACATTGAACTGGGGATTCTAGCCAGTGCAGTAAGTCAAGTAAAGGAAGTGAGACAGACAGGGACAGAGGAATTAAAATTGTCTTCTTTGTTGTATAATATGTTCATGTGTAAAAATCCTAAGGGATATATGAAAGAGCAACTAGAACTAATAAGAGAATTTTTCAATTCCAGAAGATACAAAGTCAGTTTACAAAAATCAGTTTTTCTCTGTATACTAGGAACACTTAGAAAATAAAATTCAAGAGACTATTGGATTTATAATAAAATACATGAGGGAACGTTTAACAGAATATGTGTAAGGCTTTTATACTAAAAAAAAAAAATTATTGAAAAAATGTAAAGAGATTTAAATAAACTGAGGCATATGTCATGTTCATGAATTGTAACACTCAGTATAGTTAAGAGGTCAGTTCAGTCCAAGTAAAGCAGTCCAAATCTGTGACAGCAGATTTTTTAAAAATAAATTAACAAGTTGATTCTAAACTTTGTATAGAAGCACAAGGGTCTTAGAATATCCAAAGCAATCTTGAAAAAGAAAAACCAAGTTGAAGAACTGAAACTATCTGATTTCAAAACTTACTAATAGAAAGTACAGCAACATCTAATGTGTGTGTGTGTGTGTGTGTGTTTTTAAATAGGAAACGTTTATTTATTTATTTTTGGCTGTTCTGGGTTTTTACTGCTGCCATAGGCTGTCTCTAGTTGCAGGGAGTGGGGGCTACTCTCTGGTTGAGGTGGTGACTTCTCTTGTTGTGGAACTTGGACTCTAGGGCACACAGGCTTCAGTAGTTGCGGCTCCGAGGCTCTAGAGCACAGACTCCATAGTTGTGACTCACAGGCTTAGTTGCTCAGCAGCATGTGGGATCTTCCCGGATCAGGGATCGAACCCATGTCTTCTGCATTGGCAGGCGAACTCTTTACCAGTGAGCTACCAGGGAAGCCCTCTAGTGTGGTGTTGATGTAAGGACAGACATAGAAATTAAAAGAACTAAACAGGAGGTCTGGAAACAGACCCATGTATATGGTCAGTTAATTTTCAGCCAAGGTCCCAGTTCAAAGGGGAGTGGATATTCTTTTCAAATATTAGTTTTGGAACACCTGTAGAGTCATTGGATAGCCATATGGAAAAGAAAGGTCACCTTGACCTGCTGGACCTGCTGCCATACACAAGAGTAAACTCCAACGATCTTGAACTTAAACGGAAAGTGTAAAATTTAAAACCTCCTAGAAGAATAAAGAGGAGAAAATCCATCTTACATATGGATAGGCTAAACATTTGGGCACACAAAAAAATCACTAATCATAAAAAATTATGAATTGGATTCAATAAAGATGAAAACTTCCTACTCAATGAAAGACACATTTAATAAAACAGAAAGACAAATAGAGAAATTATTCACATATCTGATTAAGGACTTTTAACCAGAATATATGAAGAACTTTTCAACTCAATAAGGCAGAATATCTAATGTTAAAACAGGCAAGGTATTTTGAATAGACATGTCACACCAGAACGTATACGAATGAATGACAAACACACAGTTATATGTTCTACACATATATTTAGCAGGAAAATTCAACGAGGTATCTCATCCACTAGAATGACTACAGTTTTAACAGTTATTTTCATTTTAATTTGCACTTTAATTCCCAAATTGATTTACACTGTTCTCTCCACAAAATAGTAAGATACCAAAAAGGACAGTCATCTCTATTGTATCCTCAATGATAAATTTCTTAGAAAATATGTGCAGTCTTATTATATATTTCATCTTTATTACATTATATTTAAAAGCAGGCTATAAAATAATTATATTTTATGTTAATGTTATTCCTTCTGTTCCAGTTTTATTGGCAAATAATTAGCATATACCACTGTATAAATTCACAGTGTTCAACATGATAGTTTGATATATTGTATATTGTGAAATGACTACCAAAAAATGATATGGATTTAAAAGAAGCAAAATTTAATTATTGTGACCCGGATCAGGATCGAACCCATGTCTTCTGCATTGGCAGGCGAGCTCTTTACCAGTGAGCTACCAGGGAAGCCCTCTAGTGTGGTGTTGATGTAAGGACAGACATAGAAATTAAAAGAACTAAACAGGAGGTCTGGAAACAGACCCATGTATATGGTCAGTTAATTTTCAGCCAAGGTCCCAGTTCAAAGGGGAGTGGATATTCTTTTCAAATATTAGTTTTGGAACACCTGTAGAGTCATTGGATAGCCATATGGAAAAGAAAGGTCACCTTGACCTGCTGGACCTGCTGCCATACACAAGAGTAAACTCCAACGATCTTGAACTTAAACGGAAAGTGTAAAATTTAAAACCTCCTAGAAGAATAAAGAGGAGAAAATCCATCTTACATATGGATAGGCTAAACATTTGGGCACACAAAAAAATCACTAATCATAAAAAATTATGAATTGGATTCAATAAAGATGAAAACTTCCTACTCAATGAAAGACACATTTAATAAAACAGAAAGACAAATAGAGAAATTATTCACATATCTGATTAAGGACTTTTAACCAGAATATATGAAGAACTTTTCAACTCAATAAGGCAGAATATCTAATGTTAAAACAGGCAAGGTATTTTGAATAGACATGTCACACCAGAACGTATACGAATGAATGACAAACACACAGTTATATGTTCTACACATATATTTAGCAGGAAAATTCAACGAGGTATCTCATCCACTAGAATGACTACAGTTTTAACAGTTATTTTCATTTTAATTTGCACTTTAATTCCCAAATTGATTTACACTGTTCTCTCCACAAAATAGTAAGATACCAAAAAGGACAGTCATCTCTATTGTATCCTCAATGATAAATTTCTTAGAAAATATGTGCAGTCTTATTATATATTTCATCTTTATTACATTATATTTAAAAGCAGGCTATAAAATAATTATATTTTATGTTAATGTTATTCCTTCTGTTCCAGTTTTATTGGCAAATAATTAGCATATACCACTGTATAAATTCACAGTGTTCAACATGATAGTTTGATATATTGTATATTGTGAAATGACTACCAACAATAGGATTAACATCCAGCATCTCATATGGATAAAATTAAAAGGGAAGCAAAATTTAAATTTATAAATGTCTGAAGAGATGAAGATTTAATGCCTCCTCCTCTCATGCTCTCCCCTAAGTATCATCATACTTTTATGTCAGTGGTTAATGTTTGCATCATAACATTATAAATATGTTCTCTGCAGAGCCTATTAGGGTACTGTGATTACATGCCTTTTTGAAAATTTAAGTGTGAGTACAATACTGTGTTAGTTCCATGTGTACACCACAGAGATTTGCTGTTTCTATACATTACAATATGATCATGATGATAAGTCCAGGTACCATCTGTCACTGTACAAAGTTAGGACACTACTGTTAACTCTGTTCCCGGTACTGTACATTTCACGCTAACAATTCACTACTTTTGTAACTGGAAGTTTGTGCCTCTTAATCCGCATTACCTTGCTGACTCCTTCCCAGACTCCTGTCCCCTCTGCAACAACCTGTTCTCCATATCAATGACTCTGTTTTGTTTATTCACCTGTTTTGTTTGGTTTTGTTTTAGATTCCTCCTTTAAGTGAAACCAATATAGTATTTGTCCTCCTTTGTTTGACTTATTCCATTAGGGCCTTCCGTGTTGTTGGAAATGGCACATTTTCATCCTTTTTAATTGCTGAGTAATATTCTGTGTGTGTGTGTGTGTGTAATCTTTTTCATCTGTTTATGTATCAGCGGACACTTTTGATTGGTTCTGTGTCTTGGTCATTATAAATAATGCTGCAGTAGGGGTGCTTATGGCTTTTCAAATTGGTGGTTTTGTGTTCTTTGGAAAAATATTCAGTAGTGGAATTGCTGGATTATATGGTAGTTCTATTTTTAATTGTTCTGAAGAATGTCTCTGCTGTTTTCCGTAGCAGCTTCACCAATTTATGTTTCCATCAACAGTACAGAGGTTCCCTTCTCTTCACATCCTTGACCACACGTGTTTCTTGTCTTTTTGATAATACCCATTCTGACACATATGACATGATATGTCATTATGGTTTCAATTTGCATTTCCCTGATGACTAGTAATGTTGAACATCTTTCATGTGTCTGTTGTCTATCTGTATGTCTTCTTTAGAAAAATGTCTATTGAAGTCCTCTGCCCATTTTTTTTTGTTGGGGGGTGGGCACTTCTATTGGTCTTTCATTATTTCCATCTTTGTTCTTTGGCCTGTGCGAGCCTCCCATTGCCTTGGCCTCTCTTGTTGCAGAGCACCGGCTCTGGGCGCATGAGCTCCAGAGTGCTGGCTTGGTAGTTGGACACATCGGTCCAGCCGCTGTGCACCATGTGGGATCCTCCCAGGCCAGGGATTGAACCAGTCCCCTTGAACAGCAAGGCAGTGTCTTTACCCACTGGACCACTAGGAAAGCCCTGCCCGTTCTTTAATTGGGTTGTGTGGGTATTTTTTATGTTGAGCTGCATGAGTTCTTTGTGTATTTTGGATATTAACCCCTTACCAGATGTATCATTTGCAAATACCTCCTCCTATTCAGTGGCAGCTGTTTCATTTAGTTGATGGTTTCCTTTGCTTTGGAAAAGCTTTTTAGGTTGATGTAATTCCATTTATTTATTTTTGCTTGTGTTTCTCTTGCCTGAGAAGGCAGATACAAAAGCTATTGCTAAGATTGATATCACAGGGTACACCGTCTGGGTGTACTGTCTATGTTTTCTTCTAGGTGTTTTATGGCTTCAGTCTTACGTTTACATCTTTAATCCACTCTGAGTTTGGTTTTGTGTGTGGTATGCGAGAAAGCAGTGCACTTGATACTTTTGTATGCAGTTGTCCAGTTTTCCCATTTATTGAAGAGTCTGTTGTTTCCCCATTGTCTCTTCTTGCCTCCTTTGTCATAGATTAATTGACCATGTAAGTGTGGGTTCATTTCTGGACTCTCTATTCTGTGCCAAAAACAGATCTGTGTGTCTGTTTTTGTACCTGTCCCATACTGTTTTCATTACTCTAGCTTTGTAGTATAATATGAAACCAGGGAACATGATATCTCCAGCTTTGTTCTTTCTCAGCCTTGTTTTAGCTACTCCAGGTTTTTTGTGTTTCCACACACACTTTAGAATTATTTATTCTAGTTCTATGAAAAAATGCCTTTGGTATTTTGATAGACATTGCACTGAATCTGTTGACTACTTGGGGAAATATGGTTACTTTAACAATATTAATTCTTCCAGTCCATGAACATAGTGTATTTCTCCATTTGTTTGTGTCATTTTCAATTTCTTTCATCTTGTATCTTGTAGTTTTCCAAGTATAGGTAGTTTTCCAAGTTTAGGTATTTTACCTCCATAGTTAAATTTATTCCTAGACATTTTACTTCTTTTGATGCAATTGTAAATGGGATTGTTTTCATAATTTCTCTTTCTGATGGTTCATTGACAATGTATAGATCTTGCACCCTGCCTCTTTACTGAATTATCAGTTATAATAGTTTGGGGGTGGTATCTTTAGAATTTGCTATATATGTAGTATTATGTCATCTGAAAATAGTGACAGTATTATTTCTTCCTTTCCAATTTAGATTCTTTGTAATTTTGTCTTGTATGGTTATACTATGTTGAATAAAAGTATCAAGAGTGGGCATAAGGGCTTTCCTGGTGGTCCAGTGGGTAAGGACACTGCCCTGCGGTGCAAGGGGTGCTGGTTCAATCCCTGGCCTGGGAGGATCCCCCGTGCCGCGGAGCGGCTGGACCGATGTGTCCACCTACTGAGTCAGAGCTCTGGAGCTCAAGTGGCCAGAGCTGGTGCTCTGCAGCAAAAGAGGCCACTGCAATGGGAGGCCCACACAGGCAAAAAAAAAAAAAAAAAAGGAAAAAAATGAAAGACCAATAGAAGTCGGCAAAAAAAATTTAAAACAAACAAAAAAAAGTGCGTGGGCATAAGCTCCTGATCTTAAAGGGAAATTTCATGGGCAGACAGAAGAGCATCAGGCTAGAGTTCATGGGTCACAAAAGAGGTGGACATGACTTAGTGCCTAAGCAACAACAATGGGATGCTTCTTGATAATAAGAAAGGAGTGAAATATTCGTATACACAGCACAGTGGCTGACTCAAATGGCATGAAGCCACCATGGAAATGCTACATTTGTATTTGTTTTAGCTACTCCAGGTTTTTGTGTTTCACACACACTTTAGAATTATTTATTCTAGTTCTATGAAAAAATGCCTTTGGTATTTTGATAGACATTGCACTGAATCTGTTGACTACTTGGGGAAATATGGTTACTTTAACAATATTAATTCTTCCAGTCCATGAACATAGTGTATTTCTCCATTTGTTTGTGTCATTTTCAATTTCTTTCATCTTGTATCTTGTAGTTTTCCAAGTATAGGTAGTTTTCCAAGTTTAGGTATTTTACCTCCATAGTTAAATTTATTCCTAGACATTTTACTTCTTTTGATGCAATTGTAAATGGGATTGTTTTCATAATTTCTCTTTCTGATGGTTCATTGACAATGTATAGATCTTGCACCCTGCCTCTTTACTGAATTATCAGTTATAATAGTTTGGGGGTGGTATCTTTAGAATTTGCTATATATGTAGTATTATGTCATCTGAAAATAGTGACAGTATTATTTCTTCCTTTCCAATTTAGATTCTTTGTAATTTTGTCTTGTATGGTTATACTATGTTGAATAAAAGTATCAAGAGTGGGCATAAGGGCTTTCCTGGTGGTCCAGTGGGTAAGGACACTGCCCTGCGGTGCAAGGGGTGCTGGTTCAATCCCTGGCCTGGGAGGATCCCCCGTGCCGCGGAGCGGCTGGACCGATGTGTCCACCTACTGAGTCAGAGCTCTGGAGCTCAAGTGGCCAGAGCTGGTGCTCTGCAGCAAAAGAGGCCACTGCAATGGGAGGCCCACACAGGCAAAAAAAAAAAAAAAAAAGGAAATAAATGAAAGACCAATAGAAGTCGGCAAAAAAAATTTAAAACAAACAAAAAAAAGTGCGTGGGCATAAGCTCCTGATCTTAAAGGGAAATTTCATGGGCAGACAGAAGAGCATCAGGCTAGAGTTCATGGGTCACAAAAGAGGTGGACATGACTTAGTGCCTAAGCAACAACAATGGGATGCTTCTTGATAATAAGAAAGGAGTGAAATATTCGTATACACAGCACAGTGGCTGACTCAAATGGCATGAAGCCACCATGGAAATGCTACATTTGTATTTGTTTGTACTGCGTACCGTATGATTTTATTTGCATGCAATTCTGGGAAAGACAGAACTATAGTTACAAAACACAGACCTGTGATGACTGAGGATCAGGGTTCAAGGCAGAGGATCAGCTGCACAAGGACTCGAGGAAACCTTTTTTGGTGATAAAAATGTTCTGTATCTTGATTGTGGTTGTGGTTACATGACTATATATAATCACCAAAGTTCATCAAACTGTATCCTTAACGCAGGTGAGTGTTATTGACTGTAATTTATGCCTCCGTAAATCTGAAGAAAAAGAAAATCTGTCAACCATCAGAAAAGCTGACGTTTTCAAGTGCTAGTGAGGATGTGGAATGAGTGTCGCTCTCATGCCTTGCTGGTTGAGGTGTGAGACGGGGAAACCTCTGGGAAACGGGTTGGCAGCTTCTTTTCAAGTTAAATACACACTTAACGGTATCCCATTCCCAGGTGTTTATTCAAGAGAAATGGAAACATGTGTCCACCAAGAGACATTTATGTGAATATTAATAGCAGCTTCACTGCTGAGAGCCCCAAACTAGAAAGAATCCGAATGCTCATCAGTAAGTGAATGATAAACAAGCCATGGCAATTCAGACAATGAAATGCCGCCTAGTAATAAAGGTCAGGGAGCTACTGAAACACACAACCTTGTGGATGAATCTCAGAAACATTTTGCTGAGTGAAAGAAGAGCACATCTTGCATGATTCCACTTACATGAAGTTTTAGAACAAGTAAAACTATCATGATTGAAGTCACATTCATTGCTGGCTGGAAGTGAGGAGAACTGACTGTAGAAAGGGTACAAAAGAATTTTCGGGGGTGACAGAATTATTCAAGATCTTGACCACATGCCTGTGTGTGTATACATACATATATAAGTATTTTATGTGTATGTATAAAATATATGTATAAAAATGCCATCTCTCTCTTATATGTATGACCTAAATTCTGACTAAGATCCCTCAGTCTGCGTTTTTAGGCATTCTGAGTTATACACAGTAGAAAAAACACAGCACAGTGGCTGACTCAAATGGCATGAAGCCACCATGGAAATGCTACATTTGTATTTGTTTGTACTGCGTACCGTATGATTTTATTTGCATGCAATTCTGGGAAAGACAGAACTATAGTTACAAAACACAGACCTGTGATGACTGAGGATCAGGGTTCAAGGCAGAGGATCAGCTGCACAAGGACTCGAGGAAACCTTTTTTGGTGATAAAAATGTTCTGTATCTTGATTGTGGTTGTGGTTACATGACTATATATAATCACCAAAGTTCATCAAACTGTATCCTTAACGCAGGTGAGTGTTATTGACTGTAATTTATGCCTCCGTAAATCTGAAGAAAAAGAAAATCTGTCAACCATCAGAAAAGCTGACGTTTTCAAGTGCTAGTGAGGATGTGGAATGAGTGTCGCTCTCATGCCTTGCTGGTTGAGGTGTGAGACGGGAAGCCTCTGGGAAACGGGTTGGCAGCTTCTTTTCAAGTTAAATACACACTTAACGGTATCCCATTCCCAGGTGTTTATTCAAGAGAAATGGAAACATGTGTCCACCAAGAGACATTTATGTGAATATTAATAGCAGCTTCACTGCTGAGAGCCCCAAACTAGAAAGAATCCGAATGCTCATCAGTAAGTGAATGATAAACAAGCCATGGCAATTCAGACAATGAAATGCCGCCTAGTAATAAAGGTCAGGGAGCTACTGAAACACACAACCTTGTGGATGAATCTCAGAAACATTTTGCTGAGTGAAAGAAGAGCACATCTTGCATGATTCCACTTACATGAAGTTTTAGAACAAGTAAAACTATCATGATTGAAGTCACATTCATTGCTGGCTGGAAGTGAGGAGAACTGACTGTAGAAAGGGTACAAAAGAATTTTCGGGGGTGACAGAATTATTCAAGATCTTGACCACATGCCTGTGTGTGTATACATACATATATAAGTATTTTATGTGTATGTATAAAATATATGTATAAAAATGCCATCTCTCTCTTTATATGTATGACCTAAATTCTGACTAAGATCCCTCAGTCTGCGTTTTTAGGCATTCTGAGTTATACACAGTAGAAAAAAATTGTTAAAACTTTCTCCTCCCAAAGACATAGTTGAAGGGTAAATTCACACTCATTACAGCCTTGCATTATTACCATTTTAATGTGATTTTTTTGTTTCCTTTTTTTTTTTTTTTTTTTTTTTTACTTTTCAAGGGATTCTCTTTAACTTGTTTCCTTGTACTGAGAGAGTGTTGTGGGAATTACATCTTTAGTCCTAAGTACTCATCTCACTCTCTGCAAAGGTAACGTGTCCTTCTGACTTCTGGAAACACGACCAGGGCCTGGCTTTTCATCCAGGGCCACTAAGTCCCTTGTTTACCAGTCTGTATCTACGACACATGTCAGAAACTTAAGGCCATTTAGATAATTTCCATGGAGGAACAAACCTTGTTATTTCAATTACTTAGTGATACTCATTTTAAAAAAATGATTTTGCTTTATCTAAGCAGTTGATCCACTGGCCCGCTTTGCAGCGGGGAAGGATGCAGGTATACCGTGTTTTCACGTGGACACTGTGGTTGAGGGCAGGGGATGCATATCATGAAGTCCCAGGGGTGTGCAAGCCCAGGGCTCAGTACTTCGCGAGCATTATTTTTTGCCATTGTGTCAGGTACGCAGGCAGCTCCCATTGGCTCCCGCTTTCATTGGTGCCTGAGGGAAGCCATGCAGATTTCAAATTGTGGAACAGGACTGACATACCGGATCTTGCCCCCAAACCCATGGTCTCTCTGTGGCATCTCTCTACTGAACATAAATTGTGACCCAAAGAGGACCAAGGTAACTGTCCTGCTTTCGTAGGATCTGAAATGCCATCTTGTGTTCAGTTACCCAAAGTGAACTTCCGGCGTGTTCCCGCCGCATGTACATGACTGAGGATCATGGCAGGGCACAGGGCCAACAGCCCGTGTCCCAACAGTGGCCCGCAGGCCTCGACTCTGAAGTCCCCAAGAGTCTGGCCTGATCTGGTTCCCCTCTGCGCCTGCAAAATGTGTGCCTCCCAACCTCACAGCCCACCTAGAAGATCCCACAATTTTCCTGTGAAAAGATCAACCGAACGTTCTCAGAGTTTCACAGGCTTGTGTTACCCCCTCCTCTACCACGCACATTTTACACTGGATTGAATTTCCCATGCTTTATACGGGAACTCTGCCCTGGGCATCACACCCCCAGAGTCATAAATATTAAGAAGAAGTTGTTCTTTGGTTTTTCTCTTGCTGCCCGGCAGTGATTACAGGCAGAAAAACCAGGCAGGTGGATAATGCTGCGCGGCTCCGCACGTTCTGCAGGCTCCCCCTGGGCCGGCTGCGCTGGGCCGGTGGCTCTGGCATGGAGGGAGAAGAAACGCTTTTGTGCATGCTGGAGGCTGGGGAGAAGGTTCATGGCCGGGTCACGGCGCCAGCATTCTTGCCTCGGCCGCAGCGGCAGGGCAGCGGCGGGCCCCAGCCCGAGGAGCTCCAGCAGGCGGGGCACGGGTCCTGGAGGCAGAGCTGCAGCTGCTGTGTTTGGTTTCCCTTTGGTCCCAGGGATTTAGATAAAAGGGCTGCTTTTATTGATTGGGGAGATTGGGGGAGGGAGAGAGGGGGCTCTAGAATCCGTCTTCGCCTTTTTGTTTCTCTAAGCAAACATTTATTGAGCATTTACTGTGGCCCGGGCATCATGCTAAATGGTTTTCATGCATTATCAGGTTGAATCCATATGACAGCCCTGCTGCGACAGTCTCATTCCAGCAAGGGGGCAACTCAAGCTCAGAAAGGTTAAGTAATCTGCCCAAGGTCACACAGCTTGTAAACGGCGAGGGGCGTGGGCCCCGGAGCCCTCTCTCATCTGAACTGTCGCAGTAGCCCGTTTACTGCTTTCTTCTTTCTTCCCTGCACCCCCCAATCCACTTGCCACCAGAGTGGCCTTTCTATTTTTTTATTATATGTTTTGACTTTTAAATGTCTTATTTTGGTTCGGGGTACAGCCAGTTGAGAATGTTATGACAGTTTCAGCCTCTGCATACACACGCATCCAGTCCCCCTCGAGTTCCCCATCCAGGCTGCCACGTGACACAGAGCAGAGTTTCACGTCCTTGCTGGTTATCCGAAGTTCCCCCAATCCAGGCTGCCACGTGAAACACTTCTAGAAGACCCACATTTCCTGTGAAAAGATCAACCGAACGTTCTCAGAGTTTCACAGGCTTGTGTTACCTCCTCTACCACGCACATTTTACACTGGATTGAATTTCCCATGCTTTATACGGGAACTCTGCCCTGGGCATCACACCCCCAGAGTCATAAATATTAAGAAGAAGTTGTTCTTTGGTTTTTCTCTTGCTGCCCGGCAGTGATTACAGGCAGAAAAACCAGGCAGGTGGATAATGCTGCGCGGCTCCGCACGTTCTGCAGGCTCCCCCTGGGCCGGCTGCGCTGGGCCGGTGGCTCTGGCATGGAGGGAGAAGAAACGCTTTTGTGCATGCTGGAGGCTGGGGAGAAGGTTCATGGCCGGGTCACGGCGCCAGCATTCTTGCCTCGGCCGCAGCGGCAGGGCAGCGGCGGGCCCCAGCCCGAGGAGCTCCAGCAGGCGGGGCACGGGTCCTGGAGGCAGAGCTGCAGCTGCTGTGTTTGGTTTCCCTTTGGTCCCAGGGATTTAGATAAAAGGGCTGCTTTTATTGATTGGGGAGATTGGGGGAGGGAGAGATGGGGCTCTAGAATCCGTCTTCGCCTTTTTGTTTCTCTAAGCAAACATTTATTGAGCATTTACTGTGGCCCGGGCATCATGCTAAATGGTTTTCATGCATTATCAGGTTGAATCCATATGACAGCCCTGCTGCGACAGTCTCATTCCAGCAAGGGGGCAACTCAAGCTCAGAAAGGTTAAGTAATCTGCCCAAGGTCACACAGCTTGTAAACGGCGAGGGGCGTGGGCCCCGGAGCCCTCTCTCATCTGAACTGTCGCAGTAGCCCGTTTACTGCTTTCTTCTTTCTTCCCTGCACCCCCCAATCCACTTGCCACCAGAGTGGCCTTTCTATTTTTTTATTATATGTTTTGACTTTTAAATGTCTTATTTTGGTTCGGGGTACAGCCAGTTGAGAATGTTATGACAGTTTCAGCCTCTGCATACACACGCATCCAGTCCCCCTCGAGTTCCCCGCCCATCCAGGCTGCCACGTGACACAGAGCAGAGTTTCACGTCCTTGCTGGTTATCCATTTTAAGTATAGCGGTGTGTACACATCCATCCCAAACTCCCTGACTGTCCCTTCCCCGCCGGCAACCATAAGTTCATTTTCTAAGTCTTGAGTCTCTTTCTGTTTTATCAATAAGTTCCTTTGTATCGTTTCTTTCTAGATTGCACATGTAAGGGATTTCTCCTTCTCGGTCTGACTGACTTCACAGAAGGGTCTTTCTAGAGCTCAGCTCTGCTCTACCCCTGCCGGTGGCCCTTCTTTTCCCGTGGTGCAGAGTGGTTCAGAGTGACCTGAGCACCACTTACCCTTCCTCCACGAGTCCCACGGAGCTGGGCTCTCCCCCGGGCTTCCCTCCCTCTTACTGTGCCGTCCCCCACAATGCCCCTGCGCCGGCCTCCCGCCCAGCTCTCAGAGCACCTCTTGAAGACCCTGCTATAAGGAGCCCACTCTCCCCACCAGTCACCCCTCCTCTGCCAGCTCCGCCTGGCCACACGAGCCTGGCCACGGTCAGACACGTTCCAGAGGGGACAGGTGGAGAGGCTGTGCTGCTGGTGCTTGTTACGATGGCTTGTGTGGGAAAGCTTTCCTCTTTACCCCTTTGTCCTCAGCACCTAACATGCTTCACAGTCTCAGGAATCTCCCAGACCCCTCTCCCACCTGGCAACGGACCCATCCCTAAAGGAGGGACGGCCTTAGTGGCTGTTTCCTGACTAGTGATAAAGTCACAGGGAGAAACTGACCAGAGGTTTGAGAGGAAGGTGCTGCCTCTGGGTGGGCCCGGGCAGGCAGAAACGATGACGACCGAATGGGCCACCTGGGGGAGGGCCGGGGCGGTCCTGGGAGGTGCTGGGGGAGGATGTGGGAACATGTAGGGACAGACATCACGCAAACACAGGGACGCAGTATGAGAGCAGGTGAGGGGCCTCTGAGGGCTCAGGTGTTCCCCGGCCAACAGGAAGCCAGAGGGCCTGGGATTATCTCTCCTGAGGTCATAGAGACAGAGGCGGTCTGAATGCCATTTGCTGAAATGAACTAGGGCCCCAGCGGGGTGTTCAAGTTGCAAACAAAAAAAAACCTCCAGGAGCTATTCCTGGGGCATCAGTGTGATCCACTCTAGTTAATGAGCAGATAATGCTGCCGTGGGAACCCCTCCACTCAGCACTAGGGAGACCTCTCGCGGGGCCTCGGTTTCCTCGTCCGTGACAAGACCCCAACACAGCGACCCTCCTGCCAGGCAGGTGGTGGTGTCCAGGAGATGAGAGTCTGCCCCTGAGCTGAGGGCAGTGAGGACGGGCTGCCTGAAAAGGCGTCGACCTGGGTCTGTAGTGGCCGTGGTCACTCCACCGGAGGGCATAGAACACACCTTGCTGTGAGATGCTGGAGTTTCCTTACAGGTTCCATCAGCTCCGAGTTATCACAGGCGTTTCGCAGTGGGGGCACGTCTCCCGCCCACCTCTCCCACCTGTGGGGCACTCATGGGCTCATTTCATTCCTAACTGCCCTGGGAATGTGGTAAGATGCTAGGGTTGGTATTCCCATCTGTCAAATGGGTGTGATGTGGCTCAGACAGGGCCGGTGACGACCCAAGTCACACAGATGAGTCTTGGGGTCGGGGCCGGAAGTCAGGCTCACTTGAGCCCTTGGGCCCCAGGCTGCTCTGTGGGTGACCTTGCCCTGACCTCCGTGACAGGAAATCCTCCCAGGTGCACTTTGTGGGAGGACAGACTGGGGCTTGTCCTTCGTCCCCCTTTCTGCTCCTCCCGGGACACAGGGGTCATAGAATGTACCAACCATGGTTCTTGGCAGCCACCCCTTGGCAAAGACCGGCAGATCCCAGTCGGGGTTGACCTTTCTTGTTTTGACCTGACGCCCCGTGTGTGACCGGCTGGCCTAGCCTCTGGAAGGCTCACTTGCTCTGGAAGGCTCTTGCTGGAGGCAGCTGGGGGCAGCGGCGCTTTGTTTACAGGTCCTTCCGGAAGCTTACGGGTTCAAGCAGAAACAAAAGAGAATGACGCTTCGGGGGATGGCTTCGGCTCCCGGGTGTGCTTGACCGCTTCCGGAGCGCTTTTCCCCCGTCACCCTGAAGAGGCCGCAGGCCTGACGTCTTTGCTGAAGGATGCAGGAAAGGCTCTGGGACAATGGCTGGGGCTTGCGGCAAGCTGACCCCTGTGGAGGGCTGAGAGGCAGGACTAGAGTGTGCACCAGAGCTCAGGCCTGGGTGGCAAATGGCCTGGAGCTGCCTCCTCTTGCTTTCTGGAGTCTGAGCCTGAGCAAATTGCTTAGGCTCCCTGCTCCCCTGTCTGTGGGGCAGGGGGACGACGGTGGTGATGGTGGTGGGGACAGGCACTCACCACGTGGAGCGGGTGAGGCCCTGCAGGGACCCTGGGTCGTGGAGAGCAGCCTCGAAGTGCTAGAAGAGGTTGATGGTCACTGTTAGGGCTCTGGTGGCATTGGGTCCCCCCAGCCCCTCCCCCAGCAGGCCAGGAGGAGGCCGCCCGGCCCACTGACCCTGCAGGACAGGTTCCGCCACACGGTGGGTTCCGCGCCTGCCCAGAGCCTTCACCACGTGGGAGACACAGGAGATCGTGTTCAGGCCCCAGCATCCATTGTTCAATCAATCAGGCTAATCTGCCTGGCCCTCGATAAGGGCAGGGATCAGGTTTCAGGGAGATTTTCCCAGGATTACTTCTAGTAGCCACTCAGTCTAGACAGGCCTCTCAGTTACAGGGGTGCAGACAAAGGCGAGGACCGGGAGTGCCCGGCCACGAGGCGGGCCCAGAGTCCTGCCCCACGCCTGCTCCCGGCCCCTGCTTTCTCCCTGGGGGGTCAGGGCAGGGAGAACATCTGGGCACTGGCAGAGGACCCTGGTCTGTCCAAGCATGGGCCCCGAGCCCCTTTCGTGTGTCCAGGCGGAGCCCTGCCACAGGGTGAGCAGCTGGCGTCCGTGGAGCCCTTGCGCTGTGTGAAAGCACAGCTCACGCTTGCTCCCGTTCAGTCCTGCAGGAGCTCATAAGGTAGCTGCTGATGAATGAGGGCTGTCCACACACTAAAGAAGTGGGCAAGGAAGTCTACTCACGTGCTCGCTTCTGGTTCCTAGCCAGGTTTTGCTATTTCCTTGCTCTGAGACTTGGGTAGTTGCATTGGTGTGCCCATCTGTAGAATGGGCATGATACTTACCCTGCCAGTGTCATTGTGTGAGTCACCAAGAGAACATGCAGGAAATGGTTTTGGAAATGGGGAAGGACTGTGCCAATGATAGTCGCAGGGTTCCTTCCTAGCATGCTGAATGCCACAGTCAATTCACTCGCTCAGTCGTGCCCAACTCTTTGCAACCCATGGACCTCAGTACACCAGCCTTCCCTGTCCTTCACCATTTCCTGGAGCTTGCTCAAACTCCTGTCCATTGAGTCAGAGATACCATCCAACCATCTTGTCTTCTGTCGTCCCTTTCTCCTCCTGCCTTCTATTTTTCCCAGCATCAGGGTCTTTTCCAATAAGTCGTTTCTTCGCATCAGGTGGCCAAAGTATTGGAGTGTCAGCATCAGCATCAGTCCTTGCAATGAATATTCAGGGTTGATTTCCTCTAGAATGGACAACCACAGAGTTGACCGTAAATAAGTAGATGAACGAATGAGTGAATGTGAGTGACCTGCCCTCTAAGACAGAATTGCTGAGTCTCAATTGCTCCCCTTCTCCACTTCCCTAACTCCCCCGACCCCAGGAAATGTGTAGAGCAGCCTGAAGCCAAAAGGGCCAAGGAGCTGTAGGTCCAGGCTGCTCCTCAGTTTTTCTGGAAGGTGAGGGGGGTCCATGTCCTGCCACTGGCATCCTGGGAGCCCAGGATGTGTAGGTGTGACCCACTCTGATGTCACTGTGTCCAAATAGGACATGCCTGTCCTTCTTGAACCTGGAGAACAGAGCCTGGGGAGGGGCTTTGAGGTGATGTCCTCTGGGGGTGGATGTGAACCTTGGTCACATGCATGTGCCCAGGGCGAGGAGTGGGAGGCAATGAGGACACAGAGGGACAGTTCTCTCTTCTGGCTCATCGACCTGGGGTTTGAAACAGGCTCCCCATCATTCCCTGGTTCTCTGCCCTCTAACAGAGTTTGACTCAGCTCAAGAGTACAAAGAATCACTCATTTAATGCGTTGGAGTTTCTCAGAGCCGCAAAACAAAAAGTCAAAACAGAATAGAAATGACAACTGCAAAACTGACAAGTTCAGGCTTCCCCTGGTGGTCCAGTGGGTAAGGACACCGCCTTGCAGTGCAAGGGGCGCCGGTTCGATCCCTGGCCTGGAAAGATCCCACGTGCCGCGGAGCGACTGGACCGATGTGTCCAATTACTGAGCCGGAGCTCTGGAGCGCATGCGCCCAGAGCCAGCGCTCTGTGACAACAGAGGCCACCGCGATGGGAGGCCCACAGGAGCCAAAGAACAAAGACAGATGAAAATAGAGAAATGAAAGACCAATAGAAGTGGCCCGCCCATCCCCCTAAAAAAAAAACAAAAAAACTTACAAGTTCACTGAGACCGTCAGGCCTTGCTTTCTGGACACAGGGCACCTATCTCTTAGGGTTCTTTGATTTAAAGGCCTCCTGTCTGGAATTGACATTGCACGTGAAGCTTGGAGGGCAGAGGCTGCACAGAGAGGGCCCTGGGCTGGCTGACGTGCACACCCCTTACTTGGTATTGGAAGGTTCTTCAGTCTGTAAGCGGTATTCTTCAGATTGGAGTGTAGAAGGACGAGGGAGCACAGTGAGGGGGGCAGAGGAGGTCTCCATGACAAGGAGCACTCAGGAGAGGCGTGGGCGGGCATGGGGACCTTCAGGAGCTCTGAGTCTCAGTGACTGGAGTTTGAGGCCTGGCTCCACCATCTCCAGCTGTGTGACTTAGGCAAGTCAGTTAACCTCTCTGAACCACTGCTTTCTCATCTGTGAAATGAAGAGAATGAAAGAAGTAGTGTCCTGAGGCCATTGTGAAGACACGTGTGAGATGGCAGGCCGGAAGGGGCGTGCGAGGAGGGCAGGCCTTCAGGAGGGTCCACCTTGGGGAGGATGGCTGTGGGGAGCTGGCCGCCAGGCAAGGCCTTCCCCGCAGGCTCCGGGGGTGTTTGACTTGCCCGGGCTTGGGCGCCTTGACTCATATCCATGTTCACCAGTGCCTTGAAAATGCCGGCAGGCTCAGGAGGAAGGCCGGTTGAACCCCATAATGGAGTCTGCATCTCCACCAAGCCGTGCACAGCTTCTCCCAGCCAAATGAGTGGAGTTTTAATGAAATCAGCTTGTGTTCATGGACCTCAGCTGTGATAATGGCATCTCGGGATCTGATGAACCCTGTTCTTTTCCATCGTCCATAAGTGAACCGTGTTAGTAGAAGGGAAGCAGGAGACACGCAGAACAGGAAAAATGGTGGCAGCTCTGCCCCCTCCCCTCTATAGGACCTTGAATGAACCGCTTGATAGCTCTGGGCCTCGGTTTCCACTGTCTTTCGTAAGTGATCATTCTTGTTCTATCTACCCACTGGGTTGTTTTGAAGACCGTGTGAAAAATAGGTGCTGGAAAGATATTAGGCTCTTATGCAAACGTATGGAGTTATTCCTGGAGGAAGAACGCAGTGATGTATGGATAGCCACTGGCAACAGATGATTTGTAAAATTCCATAGTTAAACGTTAGGTTTCTGAGCTCCACGAGAGACTTGGAAAGTACACCAACCGCGACAAGTGTTTATATTTCGAGGAGTCTACCCTCTGTGTATTTTACGTTTAATTACACTCCCTTCTACCTTCCTAAATAGAGCTGAGAAGACGAAATTTAACCTTTTCTTGTTGAGAAGGCCATTATAAGCCTTATCAGCCGTGGTAGCTGCTAGAGGCCAAAGTACCAAATATGCATTTCCTGTGTATTATCTTAGTTAATTCTTGTCAGAAACCTGGAAGGCCGATCTCGTTATTTATTCTGGTTTATAGGAAGCTGAGGTTCAGGGGAGTGAGAGAGCATGGCCCCAAATCACACTGTCAAAAAGAAGAGGGGCAGGGATTTGAGATCTATTGTCCTCCAGTAAGTCATTTAAAACTGCTTTGTCTCTCTTCCCTCTCTCCCTCTTTTCTGAGGCCATTGTGAAGACACGTGTGAGATGGCAGGCCGGAAGGGGCGTGCGAGGAGGGCAGGCCTTCAGGAGGGTCCACCTTGGAGGATGGCTGTGGGAGCTGGCCGCCAGGCAAGGCCTTCCCCGCAGGCTCCGGGGGTGTTTGACTTGCCCGGGCTTGGGCGCCTTGACTCATATCCATGTTCACCAGTGCCTTGAAAATGCCGGCAGGCTCAGGAGGAAGGCCGGTTGAACCCCATAATGGAGTCTGCATCTCCACCAAGCCGTGCACAGCTTCTCCCAGCCAAATGAGTGGAGTTTTAATGAAATCAGCTTG
Source organism: Tragulus kanchil (assembly GCA_022376925.1). Taxonomy (NCBI): domain Eukaryota; kingdom Metazoa; phylum Chordata; class Mammalia; order Artiodactyla; family Tragulidae; genus Tragulus; species Tragulus kanchil. The sequence goes on along the minus strand of JAIOJX010000029.1, from coordinate 43,633,756 downwards.
TGTTCATGGACCTCAGCTGTGATAATGGCATCTCGGGATCTGATGAACCCTGTTCTTTTCCATCGTCCATAAGTGAACCGTGTTAGTAGAAGGGAAGCAGGAGACACGCAGAACAGGAAAAATGGTGGCAGCTCTGCCCCCTCCCCTCTATAGGACCTTGAATGAACCGCTTGATAGCTCTGGGCCTCGGTTTCCACTGTCTTTCGTAAGTGATCATTCTTGTTCTATCTACCCACTGGGTTGTTTTGAAGACCGTGTGAAAAATAGGTGCTGGAAAGATATTAGGCTCTTATGCAAACGTATGGAGTTATTCCTGGAGGAAGAACGCAGTGATGTATGGATAGCCACTGGCAACAGATGATTTGTAAAATTCCATAGTTAAACGTTAGGTTTCTGAGCTCCACGAGAGACTTGGAAAGTACACCAACCGCGACAAGTGTTTATATTTCGAGGAGTCTACCCTCTGTGTATTTTACGTTTAATTACACTCCCTTCTACCTTCCTAAATAGAGCTGAGAAGACGAAATTTAACCTTTTCTTGTTGAGAAGGCCATTATAAGCCTTATCAGCCGTGGTAGCTGCTAGAGGCCAAAGTACCAAATATGCATTTCCTGTGTATTATCTTAGTTAATTCTTGTCAGAAACCTGGAAGGCCGATCTCGTTATTTATTCTGGTTTATAGGAAGCTGAGGTTCAGGGGAGTGAGAGAGCATGGCCCCAAATCACACTGTCAAAAAGAAGAGGGGCAGGGATTTGAGATCTATTGTCCTCCAGTAAGTCATTTAAAACTGCTTTGTCTCTCTTCCCTCTCTCCCTCTTTTCTTCCTTCCTTCCTTCATCCATAGCTCAGTCAAAAACCTGTCCAGGAGCTTCCCCGGTGGTCCAGTGGGTAAAGACAGCACCTTGCAGTGTAAGGGTCGCCAGTTCGATCCCTGGCCTGGGAAGATCCCATGAGCGGTGGAGCAGCTGGACCGATGTGTCCAACTACCGAGCCAGCGCTCTGGAGCGCATGTGCCCAGAGCCAATGCTCTGCAATGGGAGAGGCCACTGTAATGGGAGGCCCACACAGGCCAAAGAACAAAGATGGAAATAAATGAAAGACAATAAAAGTGGCCAAAAAAAAAAGCTGTCCGGCTTTGGTATGGTAGGAGTGAGGGGCGTGGCAAATCCTCTCCCCAGATAACATGACACAACGATTTCAGGGCTCTAGAAACAGACCAGGATTACACGTTTCTGGTAAGAAGGTAAAATGTTACAGCAGCTCTGAAAAACAGAGTGGCAGTTTCTTAAAAAGGTAAAGGTAAACCTCCTACACAACCCAGTTAGGTATCCACCTGTATTGGTTTCCTGTCATTGCTGTAACAAATCACCACCAGGTAAGTGACTGAAAACCACACAAATGCATTGTCGTACAGTTGTGGAGGTCAGAGGTCCGACAGGATAGAGTCAAGGTGGCAGCCGCTGGGCTGCATTCCTTGGGAAGGCCTGGAGGAGAAACTGTCCAGCTGCTTAGAGGCGGCCCACAGTTCCTCAGTTCATGGCCGCCTTCCTCTTGTCTTCAAAGCTGAGAACAGTGGGTTGAGTCCTTCCCAGATCACTCAGACCATCTCTTCTGCCACTTCCACATTTAAGGACTCTTGTGAGTAACGTAGGCCTGCCTGGATAATCCAGGATAATCTTGCTTTCTCAAGACCGGTTGGTTAGCAACCATAATCCCATCTCCCACCTAAATTCCCCTTTGCCATGTAACATGACATAGTCACAGATTCTGGAGATTAGGACATGGGAGCTTCCCTGGTGGCTCAGTGGTAAAAGAGTCCACCTGACAATGCAGGAGATGCAGGAGACGTGGGTTTGACCCCTGGGTTGGGAAGATTCACTGGAGGAGGGCATGGCAACCCACTCCAGTATCCTTGCCTGGAGAATCCTGTGGACAGAGGAGTCTGGTGGGCTGCAGTCCCTAGGGTCGTGAAGAGTCAGGCATGACTGACTGAGCACCAGGGATTAGGACATGATGTAAAATAATCTCAGATAATCTTGCTTTCTTAAAGTTAGCTGATTAGTAAATTAGACTTCTTCAGGAGCCATTATTTGGCCTACCACACAACCCAAGATAATGAAAGTATGTATCCACACACAGACTTGTGCATGAATGTTCTTAGCATTGTGCATAATGGCCCCAAAGGGGTAACCATCTAAATTTCTGTCTTCTGGTTAACAACAGATAAACAAAGTGTGACACATTCTTAAAAGGGGATGTGATATGATAATAAAAAGGAGCTATGGATGCTTGTTACCTCATTATGTAAAAACATGGTGCTAAGTGAAATAAATGAGATGTAAAAGATACCCAATCCCCTGTAGAGGACGTTTCTAGTCTCTGGAGATAGGAAGCAGCTCTGTGGCTGGTCTGGGGTAGGAGTGGGCTCTGGCTGGAGATGAACACTGGGGAGTTCACCAGCGTATTGGATGAGCTCTGAAACTGAATTTGGATGACAGTTAGGTGAGGGTTACACAATTCTGTGAATCCACTGTACAGATCTTTCTATTGTATAACATGGGTGAATTTTATGGTAATTTATAATTCACTAAAACTCTGGGACAAAAAGCATTTATGTAGGTCCCACAGGGTATGTGCTCTGGCAAAGGTTGAAGGCCACATGAGAGAGGTGGCTGAGTGTGCTGGCCGCCTCACAGATCTGACACTTTGATTCTATACAGGATGATTGAGCAGATAAGTAAATACATTAGGACAGTGGAGGCTGATTTCCCCACACTAGAAGAAGGAGTTACAGATAAGAGAAGGGGAAAGTGAAAATGAGCCCAGTGTTGTCAGCCTAGAATTGGAGATGTTGGTATAAATATTTGGTTTTGAACAAAGATAAATTTAGAAATTAGCATATATGCAAATGTGATATATATATACATATATGTATTCACTTATGCAAATATTACTGAGCTCTTTCCACTAAGAGGGCATAGAAACACCTACATAGCAAATAGCACACCTAGTTGCTGAGATAATGGTTTTTTTCTTTCTTTCTTTCTTTTTTTTTAATTTTGGCCTCTCTAATTTTTTTTGTCATTCATTCCTTTTATTTTTCTTAATTTTTTAAGCTTTTATTTTGCTTTTAACTTTTACAGAGTTTTGTTGTTTACAGATATGTATGTTCCCAGATTAGTCATATGTATATCCCCCCATTGCACCCCTCCAGACCGTCACACAGCACCCATGCAGGATTCCCTTTTCTCACAGAGAAATGACTATAACTCTTTTCTTATGATAGTACAGGCCTTCATGCTACTTCCTTTATGCCTCCCACCCACTGTTCATTCCCCACAATGTCCATATGTCCACTGTCCATGTCTGTTTCTCCATCACTTCACTGCATGTGCCATCATCACCATCCTACTAGATTCTATATATCTATGTTAGTGTATTGTACTTGTCCTTCTCTTTTTGACTGACTTCACTTTTTATGATAGGTTCTTCTGCATTTCTTTTAACAGCTGTGTAGTATTCCATTGTATGTATGTACCAGAGCTTTTGTCGATAGACATCTAGGTTGCTTCCATGTTCTAGCTATTGTATAGAGAGCTGCAATGAACATTGGGGTACAGGTGCTTCTTTCAGATTTGATTTCATCAGGGTATAAGCCTAAGAGTGGGATTGCTGGATCGCATGGTGCTTCTATTTTTAGTTTTTTAAGAAATCTCCATACTGTCTTCCATAGAGGCTGTATCAGTTTACATTCCCACCAGCCATGCAAGAGTGTTCCCTTTTCTCTGCACCCTCTCCAGTACTGATTGTCTGTCAATTTGTTGATGATGGCCATTCTGACGGGTGTGAGGTGATATCTCATTGTAATTTTGGTTTGCATTTTTTAAAATTATAAGTGAGTTTGAGCATCGTTTCATGTGTTTTTTGAATTTTGGCCTCTTTTATTGGTTTTGTATTTACCTGTTTTCATCCCTCTCCGTTCCTTGGCCTATGTGGGCCTCCCATTGCAGTGGCCTCTCTTGGTGCAGAGCACCGACTCTGGGCACATGCGCTCCAGAGTGCTGGCTCATAATTGGATACACCGGTTCAGCTGCTCTGCAGCATGTGGAATCTTCCCGGGCCAAGGATCAAACCGGTGCCCCTTGCACTGCAAGGTGGACTCTTTATCCACTGGACCACCAGGTAAGCCTGGTAATGGTTTCTAATGCCATTTTCCACTAAAGATGACCAGAACTCCTTGGAGAAATGGCTGATTCCAGGGCCGGGGCAGGAAAAGTACACAATAAGTTGGAAATATCTTCTACCAGACAGGAAGGAGGTAATCAAAGAATGCTGTGGATATGTCAGAACTCCTTGAGAAATGCAAACTCTTTTCTTATGATAGTCCCCTAGATTCCTTTATGCCTCCCACCCACTGTTCATTCCCCACAATGTCCATATGTCCACTGTCCATGTCTGTTTCTCCATCACTTCACTGCATGTGCCATCATCACCATCCTACTAGATTCTATATATCTATGTTAGTGTATTGTACTTGTCCTTCTCTTTTTGACTGACTTCACTTTTTATGATAGGTTCTTCTGCATTTCTTTTAACAGCTGTGTAGTATTCCATTGTATGTATGTACCAGAGCTTTTGTCGATAGACATCTAGGTTGCTTCCATGTTCTAGCTATTGTATAGAGAGCTGCAATGAACATTGGGGTACAGGTGCTTCTTTCAGATTTGATTTCATCAGGGTATAAGCCTAAGAGTGGGATTGCTGGATCGCATGGTGCTTCTATTTTTAGTTTTTTAAGAAATCTCCATACTGTCTTCCATAGAGGCTGTATCAGTTTACATTCCCACCAGCCATGCAAGAGTTTTCCCCTTTCTCTGCACCCTCTCCAGTACTGATTGTCTGTCAATTTGTTGATGGTGGCCATTCTGAGGGGTGTGAGGTGATATCTCATTGTAATTTTGGTTTGCATTTTTTAAAATTATAAGTGAGTTTGAGCATCGTTTCATGTGTTTTTTGAATTTTGGCCTCTTTTATTGGTTTTGTATTTACCTGTTTTCATCCCTCTCCGTTCCTTGGCCTATGTGGGCCTCCCATTGCAGTGGCCTCTCTTGGTGCAGAGCACCGACTCTGGGCACATGCGCTCCAGAGTGCTGGCTCATAATTGGATACACCGGTTCAGCTGCTCTGCAGCATGTGGAATCTTCCCGGGCCAAGGATCAAACCGGTGCCCCTTGCACTGCAAGGTGGACTCTTTATCCACTGGACCACCAGGTAAGCCTGGTAATGGTTTCTAATGCCATTTTCCACTAAAGATGACCAGAACTCCTTGGAGAAATGGCTGATTCCAGGGCCGGGGCAGGAAAAGTACACAATAAGTTGGAAATATCTTCTACCAGACAGGAAGGAGGTAATCAAAGAATGCTGTGGATATGTCTGAAGAACATGGAAGCCAGCTTGAAAAGGCTCCCACTGGTACAGTCTGGGACATTTGAGCATATATAAATTATATAAAGATAGTAACGGTTTAAAACCCAGTAAACAGGAATCCATGAATTCACACAGGTTTAAGTTAATACGGAAAAGAAAGCTTCTTATCATGGTAGAAGACCAGCTGAGCAATGTAGGAGGAGGTATGAGGTTAGAAAAAGATCTCTTCTCAGAGTTCATTATTATGATAGTGAATTCAGGTAAAAAAAAAAAAAAAAATCATTAATTAAAATAGCTTGCTGTTAAAGCATTCGAGGACTTCCCTAGTGGTCCAGAGGTTAAGACTTCGCCTTTCCATGAAGGGGGTGCGGGTTCGATCCCTGGTTGAGGAACTAAGATCCCACGTGCCTTGTGACCAAAAAACCAAAGCATAAAACAGAAACAATATTGTAACAAATCCAATAAAGTCTAAAAAAATAAAACGTTAAGAAATATATTTGCATGCAGTGATTAGCCAGTCCTTGGCCTTTGCTAGGTGAATATATGGCAGTGTCCATTCCTGCCCTGAATGGTCGCAGGCTACCTTTTTTTTTTTAAGTGTCTTACATGTTGTGTGGGTCTGCATTCTTTTTCTGGGTGTCCTTGAGGTCTGTCAGTAGCTGGCACTTTGTGCTGTGCTCCGTGTTTCATGTGCAGGTGGTCCTGCTTAATCTTCTCGTTGGTAATTCCACCTATAATTTCCAGTCTGTCATGGACCCATAGGAACAAGCTTGTTAGGAGCAGCACCGCTGGCCCTGAGAGACTTGTGTGCGAGGAAAGGGCATGGGCTTTTGTGCATGGAAGTTGGGACAGTATTTTGGCCACTCAGAGACCTTGTGACCTATTTCCTGGCTTGTAAGATACTTTGAAAGGGTGAGATTGCCTGAGCCTTTGGTTTGTGGGGTGGGGCGGCACCTGGTTTCTTTTCCTAAAGCAGAGTAGCTTGGCAGGTGAACATGAGACTGTACATCCTCAGCTCAGTACTGGAGCCCAGATGTGGCCCGGTGTTAACAGATTGGCCAAAGCCGCCTGCAGAGTCATCCATGGACAGAGATGTGGGAGATGGCTCCAGGGGCGCCCTCCAGGGGAATACCGGCTAGGCGATCCTTTCAATGGAAATGAGCAAACTCTTGACTGTTAATGAGCTGACTAGTCGCCTCAGTCACCCACCAGACCTAGACTTTTTCAGTCAGAGACAAATGCTGTTTCTTCCCTTACCAGTTCACACATTCCTCAAGCCTCTTCACTTCCATCTTGGTTGGCTCATGGTGAACCCCGCAGCTGTGTCTATCTTCCACTGTCAGGGTCTGGGAGGAAGATATTCATGGAGGCTGGTCCCCAAGACCAGTGTCATGGGGATGGAGCCTTCATTGCTGGTGACACCTCTGGGACTGGGAACATGGGCAAGACAGATGGCCCGGGCCACTGGGAAGCTGTCCCAAGACGTTTGGTCTACCACCCACATATAGATATTCATCATCCTGAAGCTGGAAATTTGGTTTCTGGACTCATTTTTATGTGCTGTTTATGTTGGCTGCTCTCCTCTGAATAACCTTGGCCAGCTGAGGAATGAAGGAAGTCATTCTGTGTCCACTTTGAGTGGCTCATTCCAGAGGGATGCGTTGGGTGATCAGAGCCTTTTCCGATTGGGTGCAATGTGCCTCTGCTCGGCAGAGCCTGGTTTTAATGGGGGCCGAGTGCTCTCCAGGAGTGGTAACGGGGGCACACCAGGCCAGGAGAGGTCCTAGGAGCCAGCTGGCACCACATGGAAGGCAGTTCTTCCCAGGAGTGGCCATCATGGCCCGAGGAGGGTCTACATCTGGGGCCCGTGCATCAGTGCCCTCAGGGCCCTCCTTTCTTCTGCTAGGTCCTGCCGTGTGGATATGGAAAGCACCCACTCTCTGTGTACCCCTTTGTACCAGGCTGGGCACATCTAGCCTTCTCTGAGAGGAAACACAGGCTGGGAAGTGATGCTCTGGCCTCTCACATCTGCCAAGAGAAGGAAGCAGTCTTCACAGATCCTTCCCGTTTCCTCTAGAGCCCTGTGTCCTCAAATGTCATCTAGGGGGCCAGATTTAGAGACCCTCTGAGGATTCTTCCAGCTAACATAATACCTGCAAAGCCACCTGCCTGGAAACTATCCTCCTTTAAAGGGTGTAAGAATCTGTCTCCACATTTAGACCCCTATGCATGGAGCTCATGCACAGCAAGGGATCGATTGCATCCTTGCTGGAATTTTTTTTTTAATTTTACTTTATTTTTAAATTTCATTTATTTATGGCTGTTCTGAGTTTTCACTGCTGCCACAGGCTCTTCTATAGTTGCAGGGAGTAGAGACTACTCCCTAGTTGAAGTGAGCAGACTTCTTTTTGCGGTGACTTTTCTTGTTGTGGGTCTAGGGCTCTAGGGCTCATGGGCTTCAGCACTTTGTGGCACACGGGCCCAATAGTTGTGGCTCCGAGGCTCTAGAACACTGGCCCCATAGTTGTGGCTCACGGGCTTCAATACTTTGAGGCGTGTGGGATCTTCCCAAATCAGAGATCGAACTCATGTCTCCTGCATTGGCAGGCGAACTCTTTACTACTGAGCCATCGGGGAAGCCCCTTGCTGGCAATTTTTAAGATCTTGTTGTCTTTGGGTTTATACACTGTCACTGCAGTGAGTCTAAATGTGAGTTTCTTTTTTTTTTTTTCTATTTTACTTGGGATTCATTGGGCTTCTGAAATCTGAGGTTTAATACCTTTTACCAATCCTGGAAAAGGATCTGATGAGATATACAATAAAGTCTCTCAAATTTATCTTCCATTAACTTTTGCAAGGAAGCATTTAACCCAGAGTCATTTACATTTTGCTCATAGATTTGTAGGTTGGGTTCTGGTGGCCCCACTCCACGTGGAGGGTCAGGTCTGGGTCTGATCTGCATGTTGTCATCCCAGGACCCAGGCAGAAGGGACAGCAGTTATCTGGGGCAAGTGATAGGCCAAAACAAACCACAGAAACATGTTTAAGCTCAATATACTTCATGTCCACTCACAGTCCACTGGCCAGAGAAAGTCACATGGCCACACCCAAGACAGTGGGTGGGAAGTTGGCTTCCCTCATGGAAGGGTGCTGAGGAAAGATGACTGCTGAGCAATAATGCACAGATCCTTCCCTGTTTCCTCTAGAGCCCTGTGTCCTCAAATGTCATCTAGGGGGCCAGATTTAGAGACCCTCTGAGGATTCTTCCAGCTAACATAATACCTGCAAAGCCACCTGCCTGGAAACTATCCTCCTTTAAAGGGTGTAAGAATCTGTCTCCACATTTAGACCCCTATGCATGGAGCTCATGCACAGCAAGGGATCGATTGCATCCTTGCTGGAATTTTTTTTTTAATTTTACTTTATTTTTAAATTTCATTTATTTATGGCTGTTCTGAGTTTTCACTGCTGCCACAGGCTCTTCTATAGTTGCAGGGAGTAGAGACTACTCCCTAGTTGAAGTGAGCAGACTTCTTTTTGCGGTGACTTTTCTTGTTGTGGGTCTAGGGCTCTAGGGCTCATGGGCTTCAGCACTTTGTGGCACACGGGCCCAATAGTTGTGGCTCCGAGGCTCTAGAACACTGGCCCCATAGTTGTGGCTCACGGGCTTCAATACTTTGAGGCGTGTGGGATCTTCCCAAATCAGAGATCGAACTCATGTCTCCTGCATTGGCAGGCGAACTCTTTACTACTGAGCCATCGGGGAAGCCCCTTGCTGGCAATTTTTAAGATCTTGTTGTCTTTGGGTTTATACACTGTCACTGCAGTGAGTCTAAATGTGAGTTTCTTTTTTTTTTTTTCTATTTTACTTGGGATTCATTGGGCTTCTGAAATCTGAGGTTTAATACCTTTTACCAATCCTGGAAAAGGATCTGATGAGATATACAATAAAGTCTCTCAAATTTATCTTCCATTAACTTTTGCAAGGAAGCATTTAACCCAGAGTCATTTACATTTTGCTCATAGATTTGTAGGTTGGGTTCTGGTGGCCCCACTCCACGTGGAGGGTCAGGTCTGGGTCTGATCTGCATGTTGTCATCCCAGGACCCAGGCAGAAGGGACAGCAGTTATCTGGGGCAAGTGATAGGCCAAAACAAACCACAGAAACATGTTTAAGCTCAATATACTTCATGTCCACTCACAGTCCACTGGCCAGAGAAAGTCACATGGCCACACCCAAGACAGTGGGTGGGAAGTTGGCTTCCCTCATGGAAGGGTGCTGAGGAAAGATGACTGCTGAGCAATAATGCACGGTACTGTGGTCTGTCCGCCCATATTCACTTTAAGCCTCAAGCAGAACACACTTCCTTTCCACCCAGGATGGTCTGAAGTTTTATCCAGTAATAGAATCCAGCTCAGAATCTTATCATCTCCATCAGTTCTCTTGGCCTAGAGGCTTGTGAAACTAAAGAGACAAGGATTTGCTCTCTATCCCCACCTCTTCCCTCGCAAAAGAAAAAACTACACAGTTCGCAGTTGAAGAATGGGGATGAAGTGACTACAAGGATCATTCCTGTTGACCAGGGGAAGAACAGGAGGTACCTAGCTGTGCTCCATGGGAGCTTCTCCCTTCTGGGAAAATACGGTGAGATCCTCTTCTTGGGAGGGTAGGCAATATTCCCTGGTTCTTCCTTGAATACTCCTGGAGTCCTTGATTCTGGGAGCAGTTCCCACATCCATTGTTCTCCGTGGCTCCTGGTTTCACCTCCTGGGAGTTTCTGCCTCTTCTATGACCCTCCTTGCATCCCTACAGAGACAGTGTTAGAACATATGCCTTCCTTCCATGCCCGAGAAGCTTTCTCAGCCTGCTTCCTGTCTGTGGGGGGAGGTGGGCAAGACAAATGTATACCATATACAAATACCAGACAAATGTATTTGTTTGGTTTGACTGCGCTGGTCTTCGTTGCTGTGCACAAGTCTTTCTCTAGTTGTGGGGAGCAGGGGCTGCTTTCTAGTTGTGGTGCTCGGCTTCTCACTGCAGTGGCTTCTCTTGTTGCAGGCCACGGGCTCCAGGGCTCATGGACTTCAGTAGTTGCAGCACGTGGGCTCTAGAGCGCAGGCTTAGTAGTTGTGGCTCAAGGGTTTAGTCGCTCCATGGCATGTGGGATCTTCCCAGACCAGGGGTTGAACCTATGTCCCCTGCTTTGACAGGAGGATTCTTAACTGCTGGACCACCAGGGAAGTCCCCAGGTGCTTTTTAAATGGCAGTATTTTTGGTTATGTAACACCCTCAAAATCATGTTTTAAAGTCTATTTGCTTTTATTGTATTTTTATTACATACCTCTAAAAATGTTTTTGAGTTCCAACTCCATATGCCACAAGCCAGCTCACAATTCTTTGGAGGCCTGCTCTGCTCTCTCTCCTTCCCTTTCCCTCTGCCTCTCTTTCTCTCTCACTTTAATTATAGGATGCCAAATTCATCAGGCTTCCACAAGAGGAAAGCCTGATTTTGTTCTCAGTCTACCGGGTATGATGTTAATCCTCTCAGGTTTTAACACACGCTGTGTGATGGCCACATCTGTGACCCGAGCTGTGCTCTGAGACATGCCTGAAGCCTGTGCTCTTGATTTGATCTTCGACCTGAGACCACATCTTAATGGCCACACCCTCAGTTTGGTGAGAAAAAAAACGGTTCCATGTTGTAATTTTGCAAGTCCAGGGATTTCGGGACCCTGTCCATTCTGCTTGCCGATAGGTCATGGGGGCAGTTCTTCCCTGCGCTCATTTCTATCTTGTGGCAGCCTTCCAAATGCAGTCACATCCAGCTTGCTCAGGGAATCATCTTTCCAGGAAAGATGGAAGCCATAAATACAGGAGGAACATTTCTGGCTTTCCCGGCATCCAGGGCAGCAGCTTTCCCACCCTCTGACCCAAGTACCATTTCTCTAGCCTCGCTGAGTGTTTCTGACCCCCTGCCGCCCTGTCCCAAAGCCAGCGCCAGGTATCTTAGACTGTGATGGCAGCCGTCTCCCAGGTCCCAGCTTCTGGGTTAGCTCTAGCAGCTGCCATACTTTCTAACTGCTTCAGGGCTCACAGCAAAAACAAGGACCCCCTTTTCACTCAGGCACCTGCAGGGCTTTTGTCCTGCTCCAGGCTGTCAGGTTGGAGTCCATGCCACTCTTTGGATATGCTGGGCTCCAGGTGGAAGTGCTGACCATTGGGGAAGGAATGCTCATCTCGGGGCGTACCATGGAGTGGGCACACCAGCTTATTTCTACACACTGTTTCTTTTGTTCCCCCAAACATGCCATTCTGCCTTTGTGCATGTCTCCAACTTACTTGTTTAGATCTTTTCCAGTGAGTTAATTCTCACATCAGCTGTGTTTGTACTGTTCCTTGGGCTTCTAATTTCATGTTTCATTTCTGGAAATTCTAGTTGATTCTTCCTCAGTTAGCCTGGTCAATTTTGAAATGTTCTATTTCCATTATGTTTAAACTTACAGGTCTTAATTTCAATTTCTTCTCTGTGAATTTCACATCTGATCCTTGGGGCCCAATTTTGCTGACTCTCACTCCTGGTGCCTTCTTTCCTTGGATAGTTGGTCATTTTTCATGGTGAGTTCATAGCTAACCGTTTGTATTTTTGCAAGATTCTTGGGGGGCCTGTGCTGAGCGTGCATCCCCCACCCCAGAGAGGTTTTGTGAGTGATTCTTACTGATGCCCGAGGATGCCACTCTCTGAAATCACTTTTCTTCTTTTTTTTTTTTTTTTAAGATATTTTTTTCAATGTGGACCATTTTAAGTCTTTATTGGATTTGTTACAACATTGCTTCTGTTCTATGTGTTGGGGTTTTCTGGCTCCATCAAAGGCTTGTGGGATCCCAGCTCCTCAAACAGGGGTTGAATCCTCATCCCCTGCATTGGAAGGCAAAATCTTAACCACTGAACCACCAGGGAAGTGCTTGAAATCCCCTTAAATCAATGTATCTTCCCAAAGTTTCCCAGACTGAGATGGTGTTGTAAATTCATACCCAACCCTCAGTGAAGGCAGGCCTGGGCTTTGATCTCCTGTAGAGCATTTCTTATTCAGAGCCAAGCCTGGAGATGGCCGTGGTTCCTGGTCGTCTCCTTTCCCAGGGAGCGCCCTGGAGGAGGCAGCTCTTTTGTAAAGTCCTGGGGCCAGGCAGAGGTCTCCGTTCAGACCTCCCCGCTGTGTCTGCTTCTTGGATTGGCAGAGGCCCAGGGGCATCCCTGGCTTTGGTGTCCACATGGTGGGCTTCCCTCGTGGCTCAGACAGTAAAGATCTGCCTACAGTGCAGGAGACCTGGGTTTGATCCCTGGCTTGGGAAGATTTCTGGAGACGGAAATGGCAACCCACTCCAGTATTCTTGCCTAGAGAATCCCATGGACAGAGGAACCTGCAGTCTGTGGGGTCGTGACTCAGTGACTAACACTTTTACTTCACACCAGTTAGCATCCCCCACGTTTACTTCCTTCCCCTCTCCCTTCTTTCTTTGCTTCCTTTACTTAGCCTTTGCGTTTAAATTTACGTTTATCGTGTCTGATCCAGCCTTTCAGGATGTTTATATTTGGAGGATGGTCGGGCACAGGGGCATAAGGTCTCCCCTCCGTGGGACAGTTGCTGCTCCCTGAACGCACAGCGGGCCCTGTTTCTTGAGCGGCCTGTGGGGGCCCAGTCCTGGACTCAGCCCGGGGACCATCCAGAGCAAGAAAAAGGCCCAATTGCCCTGTACGAAGTTCTTGCCAGAGGACAGAATAGATGTGTCCAAAGGGCTGGGAGAGGAGTAATGACGGTGCAGCTATTGAGCACCCTCTGTGTGCGAGATCCTGGGTTAGTGCCTCTCTAATCTACTCATATCATTTTATTTAATCCTCACAGCACCCTGTTGAAAGGCTCAGAAATGGCATGGGATGCACTCAAGATCACACGTGTCGTGCACGGCCAGGCTGAGACGCCAGGCCTGTTCACTGTCCCGTCCTTCTTTAGAAAACAAGGCTGGGGGGGCCGGGCTGTTGGAGACGGACTGCAGGGCAAGCAGAGTGACCCTTCACGCACCGCCTGTATCACTGGGTCTGGGTGTGCGTGTTCAGGCCGACAGTGGGCACCCGCGAGGGGCCTTGGCGGGGACTTTCCTTCTTGGCTCTTTTCAGGAAGGTTATCGAAACTCAGAAGGAACCAACAAATACACTTTTTTAATTCTCTCTTTTTTAATTAAGTTTATTTTTAATTGAAGGATAATTGCTTTCCAGTACTGTGCGTGTTTCTGCCAAGCCTCAGCATGAGTCAGACATAGGTGTACATATGTCGTCTCCCTCTTGAGCCTCCCTCCCTCCCTCCTCCCCCTCCCACCCCTCTAGGTTGTTGCAAAGGCTCCAAGTTTTGAGTTCCCTGAGTTGTACAGCAAATTCCCATTGGCTGTCTGTTTTACATATGGTCGTGTATATTTCCATGTTATTCTCTCCAAACATCCTGCCCCATGTCCATGGCCTGTTCTCTGTGTCTGCGCCTCCACAGCTGCCCTGCATGCACCTTCGTCAGCACCGTCTGTCTAGACTCCGTGCACGTGTGTCAGTGCACAACATGTCTCTTTCAACTTACTTCACTCTGTGTCATAGGCTCTAGGTTCATTCACTTCATTAGACTGACTGAATTGCATTTCTTTTTACGGCCGAGTAATATTCCATTGTACATATGTACCTCAGCTGCTTTATCCATTCATCTGTCAATGGACATCTACCCCTTGCAGCTGTTTCTTGAGCGGCCTGTGGGGCCCAGTCCTGGACTCAGCCCGGGACCATCCAGAGCAAGAAAAAGGCCCAATTGCCCTGTAAGTTCTTGCCAGAGGACAGAATAGATGTGTCCAAAGGGCTGGGAGAGGAGTAATGACGGTGCAGCTATTGAGCACCCTCTGTGTGCGAGATCCTGGGTTAGTGCCTCTCTAATCTACTCATATCATTTTATTTAATCCTCACAGCACCCTGTTGAAAGGCTCAGAAATGGCATGGGATGCACTCAAGATCACACGTGTCGTGCACGGCCAGGCTGAGACGCCAGGCCTGTTCACTGTCCCGTCCTTCTTTAGAAAACAAGGCTGGGGGGGCCGGGCTGTTGGAGACGGACTGCAGGGCAAGCAGAGTGACCCTTCACGCACCGCCTGTATCACTGGGTCTGGGTGTGCGTGTTCAGGCCGACAGTGGGCACCGCGAGGGCCTTGGCGGGGACTTTCCTTCTTGGCTCTTTTCAGGAAGGTTATCGAAACTCAGAAGGAACCAACAAATACACTTTTTTAATTCTCTCTTTTTTAATTAAGTTTATTTTTAATTGAAGGATAATTGCTTTCCAGTACTGTGCGTGTTTCTGCCAAGCCTCAGCATGAGTCAGACATAGGTGTACATATGTCGTCTCCCTCTTGAGCCTCCCTCCCTCCCTCCTCCCCCTCCCACCCCTCTAGGTTGTTGCAAAGGCTCCAAGTTTTGAGTTCCCTGAGTTGTACAGCAAATTCCCATTGGCTGTCTGTTTTACATATGGTCGTGTATATTTCCATGTTATTCTCTCCAAACATCCTGCCCCATGTCCATGGCCTGTTCTCTGTGTCTGCGCCTCCACAGCTGCCCTGCATGCACCTTCGTCAGCACCGTCTGTCTAGACTCCGTGCACGTGTGTCAGTGCACAACATGTCTCTTTCAACTTACTTCACTCTGTGTCATAGGCTCTAGGTTCATTCACTTCATTAGACTGACTGAATTGCATTTCTTTTTACGGCCGAGTAATATTCCATTGTACATATGTACCTCAGCTGCTTTATCCATTCATCTGTCAATGGACATCTAGGCTGCTTCCATGTTGCAGCTGTTGTAAACAGCGCTGCAGTGACCAGCGGGGTACTGGGGTCTTTTTAAATTTTGGCATCCTCGAGGCATATGCCTAGTAGTGGGATTGCTGGGTCATATGGTGGATTTATTCCTAGTTTTTTAAGGAATCTCTGTATTGCCTTCCATAGTGGCTGCATCAACTAACATTCCCACCAACAGTGCAAGAGAGTTCCCTCTTCTCCACACCCTCTCCAGCAGTTATTATTTGTAGACTTTGATAGCCATCATTCTGACTGGTGTGAGGTGATATCTCATTGTAGTTTTGATTTACGTTTCTCTGATAGTGATGTTTGGCATCTTTTCATGTACTTATTAGGCATCTGTATGTCTTCTTTGGAGAGAGATCTGTTTAGGTCTTTCCCCCACATTTTGATTGGGCTGTTCCAACAAGTACATTTTTTTTTTTTAAAGATTTATTTATTTATTTGGGGGGTGGGGTGGAGAGGGAGGGGAGAAACGGGCCACTTCTGTTGGTCTTTCATTTGTCCATTTTCATCCATCTTTGTTCCTTGGCCCGTGTGGGCCTCCCATCACGGTAGCCTCTGTTATTGCAGAGCACTGGCTCTGGGCGCACGCGCCCCAGAGCCCCGGCTCGGTAATTGGACACATCGGTCCAGCCGCTCCGCGGCATGTGGGATCTTCCCAGGCCAGGGATCGAACCAGCGCCCCTTGCACTGCAAGGCGGTGTCCTTACCCACTGGACCACCAGGGAAGCCCAACAAGTACATTTTTTAAACGAGGTGAAGAGGTGCTGTACTCTCTGGGGGCCGAGGGCTGAGGCTCAGCTGGGCTGGCAGGACTGCCAAAGCTGTGTCCTCTTTAGGGTCAGCCTCTGGAGCCGCTGATGACTCCAGCATGGACGCCTCAGGCTGGGGGACAGGGGCGTGTGGGCGAGGCCTGGCCGTGCGACACTCGCTCCTCAGAAGTCCTGGTGGCCCTGTGGTTGAGTTGCTCTGCAAACACTCGCCAGCCAAGACTCAGGGGGTCCTGGATCCCCCGGTGTCTTAGTATTTTTTAAATCAGGACTCATTCCCAAGGCTGAGAGCAGCTTCAGCACACAAGTCTGGCTTCGGTCTTCTGCCCCAGCCCAGTAGTGTGTGCTCACCTTCGCCCTGAGAAAGCCGCAGTTCGTGTCTCCTGCAGGCATGGCCCCGGTGCAGTCTGTCCCACGTGGTGTCCCCACGGCTGACAGGGAAGGCTCCCGCAGATGTTGGAGGCAGAGCAGAAGGAAGCTGCCCTCCGGGAGTGCCGGGCCCTGGGCTGTGCTCACCTCGGTGGTCCCCGGCTGGCGGGGACAGGGTGCTCTGCTTAAGGAGGGGGTGGCCTGGGCAGAGGGGCTCAGCTGTGGCGTGCATGGCTCTGAGCTGACCTTAGGTCCACAGAAGCTTTCTGGCACAGCAGCCTGGATGCTGGGCCTCTGGGCAGCGTTCAGGGACGGAAGGGCAAATGCCCGGAGCAGAGAGGCTCAGAAAGTGGGCCCTGGGTGTAGATGAACCTAGAAACAGAGATGCAGATGGAGAGGATGGACAGGCGGGTGTGGGCTGGGGTGGGGATGGACTGGGAGACGGGGAACGACGGACGTGCCGTGTAGAAACCAGGCAGCCCGGAGGCGCTGATGTACAGCCAGGGAGCTGAGCTCAGGGCTCGGTGGTGACCTTGCTGGGGGGTGGTGGTGGGAGGGGGCCACAAGGGAGGATTATGTATAAATGTAGCTAATTCACTTTGTTGTACCATATTGTAAAGCAACTATATACCAATGTGAAAAAGAGAGAGAAAATGGACCCTGAAGGCAGACCTGGAGGCAGGGCCTGGCTCTATCGCTTGCCTGTGTGACCTCGGGCAAGTTGCTTAGCTTCTCAGGGGCTCGCTCGCCCCCGCCCTGAGGAGAGGAGAGGTAGTCCATCCTCTGTGTTGTCGCTGCCGCAGGGCCTCTTGCTCAAGGCCTGACACGTGCTGAGCAAGCAGTCAGGCTCCCTGTTGTCGGTGTTACCACTGTCAATGTTGAGGGGCCTGGGGGTCTATGGTGCTGACTTCTGTTGGCTCTGGTCTGAGTGTTAAGACGAAAGCTTAGACCATAACACCCTATAGTTCAGAGAACCAATGTAGAAAGTGAGTCACCAGCATGGGTAAGGTCCCACTCTGGGAGGAGGGTGTCTGAAGGGCTGAGTGGAGTGAGCAGGTGGTTGAAGGGGGAGGGCCCCTCCCTGTAGATTCTCCAGGGAGCCCGGCCAGGGAGGCCCCTGCTCCTCACTCAGAGGCAGCTGGTATACCCTGCCTGCCTCCCTGTGTCCTCCCAGGAGGCCAGGGGACAAGGGTCTTTCCTGGATAAAGGCTGTGGAGGAGCCTATGTTGCCAGAGGTGGGAATCTGGAGAGCAAGCAGGCACACCAGGACCCAAGAGAGAATTAGGAGTTCACCACGTCTGCTGTTTGGAGAAGGGTAGAAACCTACCCACTAGGCTGCACGGTGCGTGGGATCAGGTCAGGATGCGCGGGCTCAGGCAGCTGCAGAAGTAGGCATTGCACCTGGGCTTGTGGGCTCCAGAGCCAGTTCTCAGCCTTCTCACTGTGTGTAGCCTGCAGGAGCTGCAGGGTGTAGCTGCTCAGAGGCTGATGCTCCTACGTCACCTCCTGGCAGGGCTTCATAGGGTCATAAACAGACCCACAACCAAGTGGCTGGAGCCCACGCTTGGAGCTTAATCAGGTGGCGCCACAAAAGATCTGAGTGGAGGCACAGTCGCCTGGTGGGGGAGGGTTTGGGTGAAGAAGTGGAGGGCCCGGGTCCTAGGGCTGAGGGTGTGCCTGACGCTGGAGCCAGCCCGGGCACGGGAGAGGGGCCTTGGGCCCCTGGGCCAGCAGAGGCCCTCAGAGTCACGTGCATCGGGTGATGCTGGGAGGAAGTACTTCATAGGGAAAGCTGCGCGTCATCTACTGATTTCCTTCCCTGTGTGACAGATTCTCCCAACCCTGTGCTGATGGCGAGCCCATTTTCCCCTGCCTCTGGTCGTGTGAGGACCACTTATGCCCCAAGATCTATGAGGATCGACTCTTGTAGATAGAATAATGCCCACTGCCCCGCCCAAAGAGGCTCAATCCTAGTCACCTTTGCATGGCGCAAGAGACTTGGCGGATGTGATTAAGGATTTTGAAATGAGGGTGAGGGCCCATATAAGGAAGAGAGGAAGGCAGGAGCGTCAGCGTCAGAAAAGGAGAGGTGATGACAGGAGCAGAGGTCACAGAGAGGCAGAGAGGAGGCAGAAGGTCCCGGCTCTGCAGATGGCTGAAGGGGCACGAGCCAAAGACCGCAGACGGCCTCCAGATGCTGGAGAAGGCGAGGAAGTGGGTTCTCGCTTCAACCACCACCCCCCAAAGAAGCACAGCCTGGTGACGCCTTGATCTTCAGCATAGAGAGACCCACTGTGGACGTCTGACCTCTGGAACTGTAGGGTGATGTGTGCTGTTTTAAGCCACTAAATTCGAGTTGATTCGTTGCAGCATCAGTGGGAAACTAACACAGACCCTAAGACTTGGGGTGGGGCTGAAGGCGACATCTAGGAGATCCGTCCTAGATCCCCCAGAGCTTCCTCCTGAAGAGGCCCCCGGCCACTGCTGCCTGTCTTGGTTTCCACTTCTTCCCTCATTTTTGGGCTTGTGGGCTCCAGAGCCAGTTCTCAGCCTTCTCACTGTGTGTAGCCTGCAGGAGCTGCAGGGTGTAGCTGCTCAGAGGCTGATGCTCCTACGTCACCTCCTGGCAGGGCTTCATAGGGTCATAAACAGACCCACAACCAAGTGGCTGGAGCCCACGCTTGGAGCTTAATCAGGTGGCGCCACAAAAGATCTGAGTGGAGGCACAGTCGCCTGGTGGGGGAGGGTTTGGGTGAAGAAGTGGAGGGCCCGGGTCCTAGGGCTGAGGGTGTGCCTGACGCTGGAGCCAGCCCGGGCACGGGAGAGGGGCCTTGGGCCCCTGGGCCAGCAGAGGCCCTCAGAGTCACGTGCATCGGGTGATGCTGGGAGGAAGTACTTCATAGGGAAAGCTGCGCGTCATCTACTGATTTCCTTCCCTGTGTGACAGATTCTCCCAACCCTGTGCTGATGGCGAGCCCATTTTCCCCTGCCTCTGGTCGTGTGAGGACCACTTATGCCCCAAGATCTATGAGGATCGACTCTTGTAGATAGAATAATGCCCACTGCCCCGCCTAAAGAGGCTCAATCCTAGTCACCTTTGCATGGCGCAAGAGACTTGGCGGATGTGATTAAGGATTTTGAAATGAGGGTGAGGGCCCATATAAGGAAGAGAGGAAGGCAGGAGCGTCAGCGTCAGAAAAGGAGAGGTGATGACAGGAGCAGAGGTCACAGAGAGGCAGAGAGGAGGCAGAAGGTCCCGGCTCTGCAGATGGCTGAAGGGGCACGAGCCAAAGACCGCAGACGGCCTCCAGATGCTGGAGAAGGCGAGGAAGTGGGTTCTCGCTTCAACCACCACCCCCCAAAGAAGCACAGCCTGGTGACGCCTTGATCTTCAGCATAGAGAGACCCACTGTGGACGTCTGACCTCTGGAACTGTAGGGTGATGTGTGCTGTTTTAAGCCACTAAATTCGAGTTGATTCGTTGCAGCATCAGTGGGAAACTAACACAGACCCTAAGACTTGGGGTGGGGCTGAAGGCGACATCTAGGAGATCCGTCCTAGATCCCCCAGAGCTTCCTCCTGAAGAGGCCCCCGGCCACTGCTGCCTGTCTTGGTTTCCACTTCTTCCCTCACGACTACCCGCCACCCTGCTGTGCGTCCTTCTGAGCACCTTCTCTCTTCTCTGTGTTCGCTTCCTTCAGCGTGGCGTCCGGCAGCAGATTAGAAGCAAACAGAAAGGCTGTCAGGCATGGAGCTCTCTTTTCCTACCAAGCCATAACTGAGCTTTGGGGCAGCAGTTACTCTCCATTTGGCTGCATTTCTTCCACAGTTTCTGGCTTTCTCTCAGCGTTCCAGAGGACAGAGCTCCCGGAAGGCCGAGGGCCAGCCAAAAGATGGGTTCCATGTGCTCTCCGGGAAGACGGGAGAACTCACTTCACTTTCTGGCCTATAGAGAAAGCCAGCACGGTGGTGGGATCTGTGAGTTCTTCTCAGAAATGCCTTTGGCTTTGGTGTGCTCGGAGAGCAAGCACTAAACCAACACCTTCGCCGTGGCTTAAGGAAGACAGCGCGCGATTGGCACCTGGCTTTGTTAAAGGAGCTGGCAGGCTGTGGGGGTGGACGGGGCTGAGGTGGGGGTGCCCCGCTCTGGCGTTTTGCTCTTTCTAAGGCCTCAGGCATCTTCCAGGAATAGGCCAGTCTCAGCTCCCGGTGGACCTCCTCCTGGAACCTGATGGATCCACACATTCCTTGACCTTGTAGCAATTTTGAAAAAACAAATCATCTCTTTATCCAAGGAAGAATTTTGTGCAGACAGTTCACCATGGGATTTGGGCATTTCAAGGCGGTCATCAAGGAGAGTGAGGCAACAACAGAAAGGCAGACGGACCAAGACAGTGACACTTAACACCTCTCAGCACTGACATGAAGCTGGTAACTGGGTCATGCGTGGGCTTCTGTCCTGGGGCCTCAGTTTCCCATCTGCCACCCAGGTGGTAGCATCCAGCTACTGACTTCTACCTTGTGCCCCTGGTTGATTCTGAGCCTGAGCATCATTGCTGTAGGCTTGTGGTTTACAGGACTTCACACTTGCTTCATTCAGAAACAAGGAGAAAGTATTTCATGAATGACTTCAAGAAATTCTCTTAGAAACTAAGTTAGACTCCTTAAAGGTAGTTAGCAGCTAGTTCTCAGAATTTGTAAAGAGTTGTCAGCTTTCCAGGTGTTTCCAGACCAGGAAGAGGCAGAGAGATGTCAGAGAGGGATGCCAGGCAGCCAGGACTCCAACTGGCAAGCCCCGCCCCTCCCTGAGCGCACAGCCAGAGGACTTCTGTCGGCCGGCCTCCATGGCTGGGGTGCCGCAGGGCCTGGGCTCTTGGAGCCCCAGTTAGTGAGCTCTGGAGTCGGAGCCCATGGAGGAAGGGTTTGGTTGTCTGCAGCATCTAGCAAACTGCCCCTCCACACTAGACCAGCTCCCTGAGCACGGAAGACCTCCTAATACACTGACTACCCCCCAGCCATCACCAGCTCAAATGAAAAAAATTCCTTGGTAGAGTTGCTGATTGCAAAATTCCAATTAGGTTTCTTGACACTGTTTCTTACCGATCGAAGGACCTGCTTGGCTCTCAAGCCCAGGGTGTTTTGTGCTGAAGAGAGTTCATGGTCGTGGCCTTTGGGTATGAAAGAAACTGAGAGGTAAACCCAGTTCTGTCTCTTTCTTCCAGGTGACCTTAGGGAAGACATGTCACCTTGCTTCCCTTGTTCTCCAAAAGGAAAACTGGTGTCTTCCTCATGGAGATATTCGGCTTGAAGCTACCATTTGCGCAGTGTTTGCACTGTGTGTGTGACCCCATAGACTGTAGCCCACCAGGCTCCTCTGCCCATGGAATTCTCCAGGCAAGACTGCTGGAGCATTTTCCTCTTCCAGGGGATCTTCTCGACCCAGGGATTGAACCCAGGTGTCTTGAGTCTCCTGCATTGGCAGGCGGGTTCTTTACCACTAGCACCACCTGGGAAACCCAGGTGGGATGCCTGCTCTGGGGTATGTAATAGTCACGGCAGCCTCACGGAGGGTGTGGGTGTAGGTGTGCTGGGGGCATCATTGTTCCTGCTTTAGAGACAAAGGATAGACTCAGAGAAGCTAAGCGACTTATCCAAGGTTACAACTAATAAGTGGCAAAGCTAGAACTTGGACCTAGAAATCGATTCAGATGTCTGTTCTTGACCACTGACTTCATGCTCACCATGTGCCCAGGAGGCCTTGAACTCAGTAGGTGCTCATGCAAATGAGTGACCAGAGCCTGAAGAGCTCTGTGTGTGTCTGCAGACCTGGCCTGAGATAGGTCTTGTCACCCGCGTGAAGTCTTGTCTCCCGGGACCTGGCCTGAGGGCAGGCAGGCAGGCAGATGGGCCGGGCCACAGAAAGCCCTCGGAGGTGCCTGAACCATCTCCTCCTCCTCCTGCTGGGCCGGCATCTCTGGAGTTTGAGTCCGGATCCCGGATCCTGGAGGCGAGCACAGAGGTGCTTAGGTTTAAGGGCTAAGTTCAAAGCAGAAAGGAAGCGCTCTTAAAAAGGAAGGGCAGCGTGAGTGTCGGAGCTGAAGGATGGTTGAGAATTCCTAGTAAAACTTTACCGCTTCCGCGTTTCCCCTTCTTCCCATGAAAACCTTCCTGTGAGAACCGCGCGTCTGGGGGGCCGTCTCGGCTGAGTGAGGGCGGGAGCCACCCGTGAGCCCCGCCGGGGAGGGCTTTCCGGCTTCATTCGCGCCCGCCCGTGGGCTGGTGGACAGCGGCCTGCCAAGTAGGGCCCGGCGGTGAGGGGACGCAGCCACAGATGCCCGCGGAAGCCGGGTGGCACCCACGCTGCCCTCCAGCCCTGCTGGACCGCATTGGGGCCGAGGAAGCTCAGTTCTTGTCCCTTTTATGCGTATTGACTTAGTGGAGTGCAAACACGTTTAAAAGTTCACTTTCTCCTTTATAGAAGTCTATAAAACAGGCTTCTGCCCATGGATTTCTAGAGTCTCCTTGGGCCAATTGAACCCAGGTGTCTTGAGTCTCCTGCATTGGCAGGCGGGTTCCTTACCACTAGCACCACCTGGGAAACCCAGGTGGGATGCCTGCTCTGGGGTATGTAATAGTCACGGCAGCCTCACGGAGGGTGTGGGTGTAGGTGTGCTGGGGGCATCATTGTTCCTGCTTTAGAGACAAAGGATAGACTCAGAGAAGCTAAGCGACTTATCCAAGGTTACAACTAATAAGTGGCAAAGCTAGAACTTGGACCTAGAAATCGATTCAGATGTCTGTTCTTGACCACTGACTTCATGCTCACCATGTGCCCAGGAGGCCTTGAACTCAGTAGGTGCTCATGCAAATGAGTGACCAGAGCCTGAAGAGCTCTGTGTGTGTCTGCAGACCTGGCCTGAGATAGGTCTTGTCACCCGCGTGAAGTCTTGTCTCCCGGGACCTGGCCTGAGGGCAGGCAGGCAGGCAGATGGGCCGGGCCACAGAAAGCCCTCGGAGGTGCCTGAACCATCTCCTCCTCCTCCTGCTGGGCCGGCATCTCTGGAGTTTGAGTCCGGATCCCGGATCCTGGAGGCGAGCACAGAGGTGCTTAGGTTTAAGGGCTAAGTTCAAAGCAGAAAGGAAGCGCTCTTAAAAAGGAAGGGCAGCGTGAGTGTCGGAGCTGAAGGATGGTTGAGAATTCCTAGTAAAACTTTACCGCTTCCGCGTTTCCCCTTCTTCCCATGAAAACCTTCCTGTGAGAACCGCGCGTCTGGGGGGCCGTCTCGGCTGAGTGAGGGCGGGAGCCACCCGTGAGCCCCGCCGGGGAGGGCTTTCCGGCTTCATTCGCGCCCGCCCGTGGGCTGGTGGACAGCGGCCTGCCAAGTAGGGCCCGGCGGTGAGGGGACGCAGCCACAGATGCCCGCGGAAGCCGGGTGGCACCCACGCTGCCCTCCAGCCCTGCTGGACCGCATTGGGGCCGAGGAAGCTCAGTTCTTGTCCCTTTTATGCGTATTGACTTAGTGGAGTGCAAACACGTTTAAAAGTTCACTTTCTCCTTTATAGAAGTCTATAAAACAGGCTCTTAAACCGGAGTCCTAGGGCTCAGCGAGACACACGGAGGCTCGGGCCCTGGGGAGGGCACGGCCCATCGCTCTGCCTCCAGCACGGGGGTATGGTCGCTTCATCTCGAAGGCTGGACGGCCCGGTTCAGCCAGCATGACGGCCGTGAGCACGGGGCAGCGGGCAGCAGGGTCTCACTGCAGAGGCCGCCAGAGGCCTGGGGGCTGGCTGACCCAGTGCCTGGCGATCATTCGTTCAGTGACTGCCAGACAAGCGAACGAAGGTGCCGGGGCGCACGCCAAGGACCTGGCCCCCACCGCCTGTCCTCCTCTCTGCGCCTTGGAGTGGGCCGCAGCGAGGGTTTGGGGCAGGAGTACCTCCTGCTCACAGGTGCATACACTGGGGTGTCCACTCGGCACCTGCCGTGCCTTGGCCCCTGCGGACCTGACCGCGCCGAGGCCCGCACTCCCTGAAGGGGGCTGGCAGCACAGCTCGGGCCTTCATCCACGGCCTGCCCCACCGTTCCCGGCCGCAGGTGGGCCCCGTGAGCTGGGCCCTCTAGGAACGGGGGGGCCTGATGGGGCCCGGGCGGTCCTCCTGGCCAGGAGGGGCCTTCACAGGCAAGCCTGAGCTTTTCTGAGGGAAAGGCTGGAAGGGAACGGGGACTTTTTGGAAAGAGCAGGCATTCCTCTGGGGGCACATCTCGTCAGAGCACAGAAGGTCAAGCAGAGCCCTGCGCCCGAGGGAAGGCTGGGGCTGGAGCTGGTGTACCCCTCCGCCTAGCTGGAGCTCTGAGTCCACTTTGTCTTGAGTCAGATGGAGCTATGTCGCTGCGGGTGTTCTGAAGGTGAGGGTTAAGTCTAATAACGAGTGTGAGGCCCGCAGCTCACCACCTGGAGCACAGCGTGGCCAGCGTGTGGATCTTACTGCTTCCACCTCCGTGGTGATCAGTCAGTCATGGGCGCCGTCACCGCTGGGGGCATAGAAACGTTTTCTGGTGGCAATGCCCCAGCCAAGGTTTTTGCTCTATACCCTGAATGGTATGGAAAGTCTGGAGTGTGGCACGTTTAAAAGTTCACTTTCTCCTTTATAGAAGTCTATAAAACAGGCTCTTAAACCGGAGTCCTAGGGCTCAGCGAGACACACGGAGGCTCGGGCCCTGGGGAGGGCACGGCCCATCGCTCTGCCTCCAGCACGGGGGTATGGTCGCTTCATCTCGAAGGCTGGACGGCCCGGTTCAGCCAGCATGACGGCCGTGAGCACGGGGCAGCGGGCAGCAGGGTCTCACTGCAGAGGCCGCCAGAGGCCTGGGGGCTGGCTGACCCAGTGCCTGGCGATCATTCGTTCAGTGACTGCCAGACAAGCGAACGAAGGTGCCGGGGCGCACGCCAAGGACCTGGCCCCCACCGCCTGTCCTCCTCTCTGCGCCTTGGAGTGGGCCGCAGCGAGGGTTTGGGGCAGGAGTACCTCCTGCTCACAGGTGCATACACTGGGGTGTCCACTCGGCACCTGCCGTGCCTTGGCCCCTGCGGACCTGACCGCGCCGAGGCCCGCACTCCCTGAAGGGGGCTGGCAGCACAGCTCGGGCCTTCATCCACGGCCTGCCCCACCGTTCCCGGCCGCAGGTGGGCCCCGTGAGCTGGGCCCTCTAGGAACGTGGGGGCCTGATGGGGCCCGGGCGGTCCTCCTGGCCAGGAGGGGCCTTCACAGGCAAGCCTGAGCTTTTCTGAGGGAAAGGCTGGAAGGGAACGGGGACTTTTTGGAAAGAGCAGGCATTCCTCTGGGGGCACATCTCGTCAGAGCACAGAAGGTCAAGCAGAGCCCTGCGCCCGAGGGAAGGCTGGGGCTGGAGCTGGTGTACCCCTCCGCCTAGCTGGAGCTCTGAGTCCACTTTGTCTTGAGTCAGATGGAGCTATGTCGCTGCGGGTGTTCTGAAGGTGAGGGTTAAGTCTAATAACGAGTGTGAGGCCCGCAGCTCACCACCTGGAGCACAGACGTGGCCAGCGTGTGGATCTTACTGCTTCCACCTCCGTGGTGATCAGTCAGTCATGGGCGCCGTCACCGCTGGGGGCATAGAAACGTTTTCTGGTGGCAATGCCCCAGCCAAGGTTTTTGCTCTATACCCTGAATGGTATGGAAAGTCTGGAGTGTGGCTTGGAAAGGCTCCACGGACTGATGTTCCAGAACGCAGCTGCCCAGTGCAGTGGCTACTGAGGGACCCAGTGAAAGTAAGGAACTGAATTAATTTTATTGTGTTTTAGTGAATTTAAATAGCCACCTGTAGCTAATGGCTGGGGCCTCCCTGGTGGTTCAGATGGTGAAGAATCACCTGCCAATGCAGGAGACCCGGGTTCAGTCCCTGAGTCAGGGAGACTCCCCATAAGAGGAAATGGCAACTCACGTCCAGTATTCTTGCCTGGAGGATTCCATGGACAGAGGCGCCTGGCAGGCTGGGGTCGCACAGAGTTAAGACACGACGGAGCAGCTAACACTTGTACTTTTTCAGCTAATGGCTACAAGGTTGCTTCCAAACTGGGCATTGTCCAGCTCGGCTCTGGAGCTGTGGTAGCACCAGAGGGAATGGGCTTACCCATGACTCCGGCCCCTCAGCCATATGCAGTGCTGGCTTAGAGTGGGCCCTGGTATTGCTAGCCACGTGGCCGCGTCCCCTTGAAGCTGGCCACGTGGAGATGAGCTGGCTACTGTCCAACATTGACCCCAGGCAGAGTTTGCATTCTGGCCGTGACAGGCACGTGCCTTCTGACCTTTATGGGAGTCCGAGCGGTCTGTCCCTGAGGCGTCAGTCCCTCCCACTGGCTGCCAACTCAATTTTGACAGACGACACCACCCCCGTAAGAGGCAGGAGGACGTGTCAGCACTTCAGCCCCTAGCAGCTCCCCACACCGCAGGGATGAAGGACCAGCCAGGCTTTGCACTGACTGAGGAGACACCGAAGCCCAGAGGCTCAAGGTGGCAGGGGGCGGGGCCTTTCTCAGCCAGGTGAGGAGCAGCTCCCATCAGCTGCGGTGGGGAGGGAGGCTCCGGGGACCTGCGCAAGACCCTGCCGGGCCGGGGTCACTCACGGGGGCAGGACGGAGCCCAGGGGCTCGCTCTCTGCGCCCACTTCTCCCAGGGCAAGGTCCCAAGTCCTCTCTGTCCTGCTTCCACTTCCCCCAGGGACCCTCACCCCTCTCCGAGCGGACAGCTCCCACCCAGCGGTGCATCCACAGGCACGGGAGGGTGCGCAGGGCGCGGGGTGGGGTGGTCCTGCCTCCGTGGGTGCAGTGTATGCAGGGGTGGGGGTGACAGCCGACAGCCTTAATGGGCACATTGTCCCCTTGCTGCTGAGAGTGCCGCCCGGCCACTTCCTCGCCGGCCGCGCGCTGGATGAGCTCATGTCTGAGGCTGCGGGCGGCGCGGGGCGGCGGAGCGGGGCTGCAGGGAGGCCCAGCGGCCACGGAGCTCGAGCGGCTGGGGCGGCGGAGTCGTGAAGCGGAACGTTGTAATGGGCGACGCCGGCTGGATTTATGGGGCTGCGCACGTGCGCCTGGCCTTCCTGCGAGGGCCTCGCCTGGGAACAAAAACAAGTCCCGGCCCAGGCCCGGCGCGACTGGGTCTTAACAAGAGCCCGCTAATTACTGGAAGGCCCTGGCCGGGTCCCCAGCCTGCGAAGGAGCAGCGTCAGCGCTGCTTCCTGTGTCCGTTTAGGCTTCGCTGGAGCCCTGGGCTCTCCAGCCAGGAGGCCCAGGAGGATGCCCAAGACCAGCCTCTTCCTGGCTCTGTGACTTCGTGGAAGGAGCTGATCCCACCCCCCCCACCTCAGTTTTCCTCATCTGTGGAATGGGATAATGCACCTTATGAGGCCATTGAGCACTTTCTAGAAGGAGGAGCAAGGGTTGACTTACGAGCGGGACTCCTTGCTATTTTTTTTTTTTTGGTCCTTGCTGGTATTGAATCCTGTTCTGCCCGGATACTGCTGTGTGGGCTGGCCAAGGCACTTCGCCTCTCAGAGGCGCGCTTCCTCGCCTGGAGTGTGGGGATCGTCGTGTTCACTGTCAGGGCTGTGGGAAGGTTTGAGACAAGGAGGTAGGCAGGCTTCTTGGTGTCCCTGGCGTTCGCAGCGCTGCCACTTCCCCGTGTGAGGTCGCATCCCAGGCTGCCTTGTTCCCCTGGTCTCCGCCTGGGCGTGGAGGCTGCAGACAGGGCCTTGGGGGCTCGCATCACGGGATTCCGCCCTGTACTGTGGTGGTCTGAGCAATGCAGGGTCAGATGCGCATCCTGTCCAGGGCGGGATGGAGACGCCCCAGGGCCAACGTGCGCCGTGAGCTTGTGATCCCAGCCTCGCTCTGTGGTCCAAGGACGGTACCAGGCTCCAGGCCTTGGACCCCGTTGGCAGCAGGAGCTGGCCCTCCTGTCCCAGGCCTGAGGCTGTGAGACGCTTTCTGACTCAGGCTTGTGTGTCGGGGTCCTCAGGAAGTGCCGCCTGTGGCCCATCCGGGACCCCTGCTCTGGAGTCAGTACCTCTGCCTGCAGGAGGTGGACCCCCAGGCTCGCTGGCATGCAGGCAGGGGCTCTCCGTGGCCATCACACGGAGGCTTCTCCTGACCCGCTGCTCTGGAAGGGCAGTACCTTCTGCCTGCAGGAGGTGGATTTATGGGGCTGCGCACGTGCGCCTGGCCTTCCTGCGAGGGCCTCGCCTGGGAACAAAAACAAGTCCCGGCCCAGGCCCGGCGCGACTGGGTCTTAACAAGAGCCCGCTAATTACTGGAAGGCCCTGGCCGGGTCCCCAGCCTGCGAAGGAGCAGCGTCAGCGCTGCTTCCTGTGTCCGTTTAGGCTTCGCTGGAGCCCTGGGCTCTCCAGCCAGGAGGCCCAGGAGGATGCCCAAGACCAGCCTCTTCCTGGCTCTGTGACTTCGTGGAAGGAGCTGATCCCACCCCCCCCACCTCAGTTTTCCTCATCTGTGGAATGGGATAATGCACCTTATGAGGCCATTGAGCACTTTCTAGAAGGAGGAGCAAGGGTTGACTTACGAGCGGGACTCCTTGCTATTTTTTTTTTTTTGGTCCTTGCTGGTATTGAATCCTGTTCTGCCCGGATACTGCTGTGTGGGCTGGCCAAGGCACTTCGCCTCTCAGAGGCGCGCTTCCTCGCCTGGAGTGTGGGGATCGTCGTGTTCACTGTCAGGGCTGTGGGAAGGTTTGAGACAAGGAGGTAGGCAGGCTTCTTGGTGTCCCTGGCGTTCGCAGCGCTGCCACTTCCCCGTGTGAGGTCGCATCCCAGGCTGCCTTGTTCCCCTGGTCTCCGCCTGGGCGTGGAGGCTGCAGACAGGGCCTTGGGGGCTCGCATCACGGGATTCCGCCCTGTACTGTGGTGGTCTGAGCAATGCAGGGTCAGATGCGCATCCTGTCCAGGGCGGGATGGAGACGCCCCAGGGCCAACGTGCGCCGTGAGCTTGTGATCCCAGCCTCGCTCTGTGGTCCAAGGACGGTACCAGGCTCCAGGCCTTGGACCCCGTTGGCAGCAGGAGCTGGCCCTCCTGTCCCAGGCCTGAGGCTGTGAGACGCTTTCTGACTCAGGCTTGTGTGTCGGGGTCCTCAGGAAGTGCCGCCTGTGGCCCATCCGGGACCCCTGCTCTGGAGTCAGTACCTCTGCCTGCAGGAGGTGGACCCCCAGGCTCGCTGGCATGCAGGCAGGGGCTCTCCGTGGCCATCACACGGAGGCTTCTCCTGCACGTGTTTTCGTCCCTGCCTGTCGATGCTGTGGATTTAGCATCTAGCTGGAAAGGGTCCACGTCCTCACCCTTTCCAAACCAAGACCCAGGGAAACAGACGTGCCTGATGCCACGAGATCCAGCCTGCGCTTTGTGGCTGGCCAGCGCGAGCCGAGGCCTCGTGCCAACAGCAGACTTGACGCTGAAGCCTCTCTGTGCCCACCCGGAGCCAGAGGCCCAGCGGGGTGTAACCCCCGGCTGCCTTCTCCAGAACTGGAGGATCAGGGGTGGGCATGTGCACCCTGGTCTTCCTCTTGCTGCCCCCTTGGAGTCAGGCGCTCTGGCAGCTGGCCGGCCTTTGAGGTCCCAGCAACCTCGGCTTGACTATGATTCACGCAGCCCCGAGGAATGCCGCAGGCCCCCTGGGGGAGGCCCGCTTGTGGAGGGTGGGATCTTCTCTGCTTGCTCACGACTGTACATCAGAGCCCAGTGCAGTGCTTGACCTGGAGGGCTCAGGGGATGTGTGGGAATGAACAGTACTTGCCATCTGACGGGGAGACGGCCAGGTCTACTGGACGGCCAGGACGGCTGCCTAGCGGGCACAGGGCTGTCACCACTGGGTGTGCAGGCTCCACCGAGAGGGGAACACTTGGCCGGGCGGCGGGGTCAGGGAGGGCTTCCTGGAGGAGGGGGAAGGGCCAGAGCCAGGTTGAGCAGGATTACAAAAAGGCAGCAGTGGTATGTTCTGGGCAGAGGAATTGATGCACATCGAGTCTTGAGAGCAGGGCCCGAGTGGCGCAGGGCCGCCAGGCGAGGCGGAAGGAGGAGCAGAGGTGGACAGCGCGGCTGGAGAGGATGGCCCGCCTTCCCCCAGCCCCGGGCCTTCGTAGCCTCTGAAGGCGGCTCTCACGCTTCCACGGTGGTCTCGTCTCCTCCTCCGTTGTATAAATGGAGACACCGGCCATGCCCTGGGCACGTGAGGACTGAACCTGCTGTGTGTGTGCAGGTGCTGCACACACCTGGAAAGGGCCGGGTGGGGTGCGGGGGCGGTTTCAGGGTGCTGCCCCCCAAGAGGCCCTGGGATCACTGGGGACCCTTGAGGTGTAGGAGGGCTCAGGGGAGGGGCCCCTGGGACGTGAGGTCCCCTGGGTGTCACCTCCGTGGACGCCGTTGGCATCCTCCCGGGTGTTTGGAGCTGCCCATGATCAAATCCTGGAGGGGCCGCCAGTGGCTGCTGACAGGCCTCTCCTAAGCAGGTGGCCAAGTCAAAGTCCCCTGGAGTGGGCCCGGCCTTTGCCCAAGGTGGCATCTCCGTACAGAGGCTGTGTGGCAGGACCAAGGAAGTGCCTTCTCTCCTGGGGCTCGGGGCCGCCTCAAGGTGGGACTCCATCACCAGGACCGGAGGGGCCCTAATGAGGAGCTGCCGGGGCTCAATTAGGCGCCCGGCCCGGGCTCTGCACTCTCTGACTGACAGCTCGTTACCCTGCTGCCATGTTGGGGCGTTGGAATTTAATCTCCCAGATGGAAAGCAAATTAATTTGCCCATCGGCCGCAGCTGAGCCTCCTTGAACTCAGCTCTAATTTATTCTCCTAAGCTTAGGAAGCTTTGTCGTTCCGAGGTACAGAAATATCAGGTTTCCCAGCCAGCCTGGGCATGGCGTGCCTAGGTGGACGTGTTGAGAAGGTCGGGCCTAGAGCCCGGCCTGGAGCAGCCGTGTTGGTTCGTGGGGCCTGTGGCATCAGCCTGGCTGCGAGCATACCAGGGTTCCCCCCAGGAGGCCAGGCCCATCTGTGGGAGGTTGTATATGGGAACTGGGGGCCACGGGACATCCCAGGTCATTGGGCTCAAGGTCACCTGCCCAAGAATGCAGCCTGGAAGGGACTCCGGCCAGCAAGGCACAGGCGACCAGCTCACATGCGTCCCAGGGCCGTGTTCCCCTGTGCTGAGGTCGTGGCTCTGGTCTCCAGAATTTAGGCACAAGAAGATTCAGAGGGTATCATTTAGGGCTTTGAGTAGTGTGCCCTCTACGCTTCACGTTCCGTCTCCTCCTCCTCGTTATAAAGGAACACCGGTGCCCTGGGCACGTGAGGACTGAACCTGCTGTGTGTGTGCAGGTGCTGCACACACCTGGAAAGGGCCGGTGGGGTGCGGGGCGGTTTCAGGGTGCTGCCCCAAGAGGCCCTGGGATCACTGGGGACCCTTGAGGTGTAGGAGGGCTCAGGGGAGGGGCCCCTGGGACGTGAGGTCCCCTGGGTGTCACCTCCGTGGACGCCGTTGGCATCCTCCCGGGTGTTTGGAGCTGCCCATGATCAAATCCTGGAGGGGCCGCCAGTGGCTGCTGACAGGCCTCTCCTAAGCAGGTGGCCAAGTCAAAGTCCCCTGGAGTGGGCCCGGCCTTTGCCCAAGGTGGCATCTCCGTACAGAGGCTGTGTGGCAGGACCAAGGAAGTGCCTTCTCTCCTGGGGCTCGGGGCCGCCTCAAGGTGGGACTCCATCACCAGGACCGGAGGGGCCCTAATGAGGAGCTGCCGGGGCTCAATTAGGCGCCCGGCCCGGGCTCTGCACTCTCTGACTGACAGCTCGTTACCCTGCTGCCATGTTGGGGCGTTGGAATTTAATCTCCCAGATGGAAAGCAAATTAATTTGCCCATCGGCCGCAGCTGAGCCTCCTTGAACTCAGCTCTAATTTATTCTCCTAAGCTTAGGAAGCTTTGTCGTTCCGAGGTACAGAAATATCAGGTTTCCCAGCCAGCCTGGGCATGGCGTGCCTAGGTGGACGTGTTGAGAAGGTCGGGCCTAGAGCCCGGCCTGGAGCAGCCGTGTTGGTTCGTGGGGCCTGTGGCATCAGCCTGGCTGCGAGCATACCAGGGTTCCCCCCAGGAGGCCAGGCCCATCTGTGGGAGGTTGTATATGGGAACTGGGGGCCACGGGACATCCCAGGTCATTGGGCTCAAGGTCACCTGCCCAAGAATGCAGCCTGGAAGGGACTCCGGCCAGCAAGGCACAGGCGACCAGCTCACATGCGTCCCAGGGCCGTGTTCCCCTGTGCTGAGGTCGTGGCTCTGGTCTCCAGAATTTAGGCACAAGAAGATTCAGAGGGTATCCTTTAGGGCTGTGAGTTGTGTGCCCTCCCGTAAGTGAAAAGTGAACATTGTTAGTCGCTCAGTCATGTCCAACGCTTTGTGACCCCATGGACTGCAGCCTGCCAGGCTGCTCTCTGTGCATAGGATTTTCCAGGCAAGAATTCTAGAGCGGGTGGCCATTCCCTTCTCCAGGGGGTTCTTCCCGACTGAGGGATTGAACCCACATCTCCCACACTGTAGGCAGATCCTTTCCTGTCTGAGCCACCAGGGAAGCCCCCCAAAGTGTCATCATAAACCCACAGCCCAGGGCTTCCCTGGTGGTCCAATGGGTAAAGAGTCCACCTTGCAGTGCAAGGGGCACCGGTTCAGTCCCTGGCCCGGGAAGATCCCACGTGCTGTGGAGCGGCTGGGCCGGTGTGTCCAACTGCGAGCCAGCGCTCTGAAGCACGTGCGCCCAGAGCCCATGCTCCGCAACGAGAGAGGCCACTGCGATGGGAGGCCCACACAGGCCAAAGAATAAAAAGATAGATGAAATATAAAATATAAATTAAAAAAGAGGCATGATGGGGGAAAAAAAAAATTAACCCCCCACAGCCCAGACAGTGACCTCTACTTTGGAACCTCAGGACAGTGTTCAGGACCGGGGTGTCCTCTTGCCAGTGATGCTATGACTCTGCAGCAGGTGCTCCGGGGCTTGTGAGGGTGCCCCCTCTGCTGTGGGCGCTGGACCCCAGCAGGCTCTGGCGAGCAGTGGGTGCTAAGCCATGGGTCTAAGCGTGCTCCAAGGAGTGTTAGCAGCAGATGCACACTCACAGGGTGAAACAGGCTGCGAGGGTCTCGGAGCAGCAAGGTGAGCTGTCTTACAGAGAAGAGAGTCCTCGCTGATTCTGTCCTGGTTGGATGTTTCTCTGTCCCTTGATTCGGCCCCTGCTGACGCACAGGATCTGGAGCCTCCCACTTAAGTGAATGAGCGTGAGCATGTGTGTGAGAGCGTGTGCGTGGATGCGGGTCACTTTGGTGGGAGCAGGGGAGCGAGGGGAAGTGCCGTTCAGGGGGAGAGAGTTTCTGAGATTCTTTCTTGGAGTTGGACAAAGGCGCCCGGCTGGGTTGGTTTTCAGGGGTCAGGGAAAGGCCAGTCTATTTACACACCTTTGCTGAGGAGCAAGGAGGGGTGGTGATGGGGGCCGGGATTAATGAGCAGTTTTATTGCCTCACCTGTCAGGAGGGTCATGTGATATTATTTTGATATCAGGGCCCCCAGAAGCAAACACAACGGACCAGGTTATAAATGGGAGAAAAGCCAAAGAAAAGGTGGCCTCACCCCTTGCCATTGAGCGTTTCCCTTTCTTCCCGGCTAGGGTTGGGCCCGGGACGCTCCTCCCGCCCCCCGGTGCCTTCAGGCAGGTCGCCCTGAGGCGGCACCAAGGCCAGCTCCTGAGATAACGCTGGCCAGTGGCGCCTGGCCATGAACGTTAAACATCAAGGCTGCTAATGAATAAATGGGCCACGCCATGCCACAGCCACCGTGGCCTCCGAGGAGAGCGGGACCACTCAGGGTGACTGAGGATGTGGCCTGGGTGACACGGAAGGAAGCAAGGGGGTGGCCTGCTCCCTGAATTGACTGGCCCAGGCTTCCCCCTCTCCCCGGGAAGGCAAGACCCGAGAGCAGACCAGCCGTGGGGCGTCAGGGTTTTGAGGCACGTGATGGAATGAGAGAGGGAAATTACTTCCCACTCTTGCTCCCTTCCGTTCCATTTCCATTTTCTTGTCATCTGGCTCTCCGTTCTCTGTCAGGGTAACTGTAGCTGTGACCAAACACAGCCTTGCCTCTAGGCTTAGAATACGCCAGCCTTTCCCGCGTGGTCTGGCTCTAGGTTGCTCCAAGAAAGTCTCCCTGAGCACCGTGAGCCCAGGGCTGCAGCTCCCCGCACCGAGCCCCTGCCCACACGGCAGCTGAGTCTGGGGGTCACCCACTCTGCTGGGTAGAGGCAATCTCACCTGTCTTCGCAGGAGGTCCTGGTCCGAGACCTCCTTCATAGTAAGTCCCCAGGAAGTCCTTGTTGGCCGCTGTGCATGTGTGCTGCGTGATTAGTCATGTCTGACTCTGCAGAGCCCCATGATCGTAGCTGCCAGCCCTCTCTGACCGTGGGATTCTCCACGCAAGAGTGGGTTGCCGTTTCCTACTCAAGGAGATCTTCCTGACCCAGGAATCAACCTGAGTCTCTTGCATTTTCCTGCATTGGCTGGAGGATTCTTCACCAGTGTGCCACCTGAGAAGCCACTGATTGCTTTAAATACATGTTTCTATTTGCCAGTCATCCAGGTTCTGGGTATGGCCCCCGGCCAGCTGCATAGGACCTACCAGTTGAATAGGCAAGAAGCCGTGTCTCACTGGAGCAAAATCTGGGGGTGCATACGACAGGAGAGGCCAGTCCCTGGGCAAGAGGGGACAGGAAGACCCCTGCCTGTAGATTCAGACAGTTGGGTTCAAACCCCGTTCCACCACCCGGATAGCTGTGTGCGGGGGGCCCTTCCCCCCCGGGGGGGGAAAAGGCCAGTGGCGCCTGGCCATGAACGTTAAACATCAAGGCTGCTAATGAATAAATGGGCCACGCCATGCCACAGCCACCGTGGCCTCCGAGGAGAGCGGGACCACTCAGGGTGACTGAGGATGTGGCCTGGGTGACACGGAAGGAAGCAAGGGGGTGGCCTGCTCCCTGAATTGACTGGCCCAGGCTTCCCCCTCTCCCCGGGAAGGCAAGACCGAGAGCAGACCAGCCGTGGGGCGTCAGGGTTTTGAGGCACGTGATGGAATGAGAGAGGGAAATTACTTCCCACTCTTGCTCCCTTCCGTTCCATTTCCATTTTCTTGTCATCTGGCTCTCCGTTCTCTGTCAGGGTAACTGTAGCTGTGACCAAACACAGCCTTGCCTCTAGGCTTAGAATACGCCAGCCTTTCCCGCGTGGTCTGGCTCTAGGTTGCTCCAAGAAAGTCTCCCTGAGCACCGTGAGCCCAGGGCTGCAGCTCCCCGCACCGAGCCCCTGCCCACACGGCAGCTGAGTCTGGGGGTCACCCACTCTGCTGGGTAGAGGCAATCTCACCTGTCTTCGCAGGAGGTCCTGGTCCGAGACCTCCTTCATAGTAAGTCCCCAGGAAGTCCTTGTTGGCCGCTGTGCATGTGTGCTGCGTGATTAGTCATGTCTGACTCTGCAGAGCCCCATGATCGTAGCTGCCAGCCCTCTCTGACCGTGGGATTCTCCACGCAAGAGTGGGTTGCCGTTTCCTACTCAAGGAGATCTTCCTGACCCAGGAATCAACCTGAGTCTCTTGCATTTTCCTGCATTGGCTGGAGGATTCTTCACCAGTGTGCCACCTGAGAAGCCACTGATTGCTTTAAATACATGTTTCTATTTGCCAGTCATCCAGGTTCTGGGTATGGCCCCCGGCCAGCTGCATAGGACCTACCAGTTGAATAGGCAAGAAGCCGTGTCTCACTGGAGCAAAATCTGGGGGTGCATACGACAGGAGAGGCCAGTCCCTGGGCAAGAGGGGACAGGAAGACCCCTGCCTGTAGATTCAGACAGTTGGGTTCAAACCCCGTTCCACCACTGATAGCTGTGTGACCCTGGGGAATACACTTCCCCTCTCTGGGCTGTAGTTTCTTCATCTATAAAACAGGGAGAGGATGGCCACCCTCATTAGGGTTGTCAGGAGAAGTAGATGAGACAGTGGATGTAGAGGAGTGGTGTACACGTGTGCACACGCACACACATGCAATAGTTGCTATTGTAAGTGTGATCCAGTCATGTAACACAGCCATGGCGCTGCTTAGATCTCAGATGTCACTGGCGGGAGCTCATGAGGCTCTGACACAATCTGCTGGATCATTCGGGCAGAGCTCAGCTGTTGAGGGCAGAGGCTGCTCCTCAGAAATAAGCAAGGGGGTGTGGTCGGCCCTGCCCCCGGCCTGAGCTGCATTGCAGGCTGCAGCCCAGGTGGGGCTGGGGCTCAGGCACGGTGGGCGTGTGACGGGGGTCCTCACTGCTAGGCTTCCGCCCGCACTGCTCATGGCACCGGGAGGGCAGGACAGTCCTTACCTCTCCAAAACCTGCAGGTTTCTCCTTCGCTGAATAATCTCACTCCTGGTAAATTTTACTAACCGCAGCCTTGTCTTTTCATTTGAGGTCTGGGTACATTTCAAGTGGTTCCTTGCCCTCATACCATCTCTTTAAAGTAATGAGCCGTCTTCTCTTTTCCCTGTAAACATGAGGCTGACATCAGAGAACAGTTCTTGATCTCGGTTTTGAAAACACACGGGTGGTTAAGAGCTGATGGGGATCCCAGGCAAGGGGCTGGCGCGTTTTCCTAGTGTCAATGGAAAGGAATTTCTTGAGTGAAAACACACCGGGGCTGGGTTGGTAATTCCATCTACCTGACCCAGGAATAGGCCACCATGGTAGGATTCTTCACCAGTGTGCCACCTGAGAAGCCACTGATTGCTTTAAATACATGTTTCTATTTGCCAGTCATCCAGGTTCTGGGTATGGCCCCCGGCCAGCTGCATAGGACCTACCAGTTGAATAGGCAAGAAGCCGTGTCTCACTGGAGCAAAATCTGGGGGTGCATACGACAGGAGAGGCCAGTCCCTGGGCAAGAGGGGACAGGAAGACCCCTGCCTGTAGATTCAGACAGTTGGGTTCAAACCCCGTTCCACCACTGATAGCTGTGTGACCCTGGGGAATACACTTCCCCTCTCTGGGCTGTAGTTTCTTCATCTATAAAACAGGGAGAGGATGGCCACCCTCATTAGGGTTGTCAGGAGAAGTAGATGAGACAGTGGATGTAGAGGAGTGGTGTACACGTGTGCACACGCACACACATGCAATAGTTGCTATTGTAAGTGTGATCCAGTCATGTAACACAGCCATGGCGCTGCTTAGATCTCAGATGTCACTGGCGGGAGCTCATGAGGCTCTGACACAATCTGCTGGATCATTCGGGCAGAGCTCAGCTGTTGAGGGCAGAGGCTGCTCCTCAGAAATAAGCAAGGGGGTGTGGTCGGCCCTGCCCCCGGCCTGAGCTGCATTGCAGGCTGCAGCCCAGGTGGGGCTGGGGCTCAGGCACGGTGGGCGTGTGACGGGGGTCCTCACTGCTAGGCTTCCGCCCGCACTGCTCATGGCACCGGGAGGGCAGGACAGTCCTTACCTCTCCAAAACCTGCAGGTTTCTCCTTCGCTGAATAATCTCACTCCTGGTAAATTTTACTAACCGCAGCCTTGTCTTTTCATTTGAGGTCTGGGTACATTTCAAGTGGTTCCTTGCCCTCATACCATCTCTTTAAAGTAATGAGCCGTCTTCTCTTTTCCCTGTAAACATGAGGCTGACATCAGAGAACAGTTCTTGATCTCGGTTTTGAAAACACACGGGGTGGTTAAGAGCTGATGGGGATCCCAGGCAAGGGGCTGGCGCGTTTTCCCTAGTGTCAATGGAAAGGAATTTCTTGAGTGAGCCTACATCTCAGGGGCACCACGCACTCTGGCTTGTTGAAAGTTTAGAAGCACTTAGGTGATTATGGTAAATAATTCACACAAATCCTGACGCATGCAGTCTATTCTTGTGTGCAGACTGGAGGAAGAGCAGAAACCCATGGCCTCTTCCTCTCTTGGCTACTCAATCCTTTGAGCGACATCTAGTGGACGATCGCTGATAAACACAGGACTGGCTTCTAAGGGGTTTGCTTCTCCAGGGCAAAGGAAATGCTCTGGAGAAAGGTCTTCCTAGAAACCACTTCAACCTCCGTTCCACCTGTTTCAGTCTCTGCGTTCGAAATGGCACTGAGGCCACATGGGCTCTCTTTGTTGCTGATTAGTGTGCTGTCTGGGGCAGTGTCACAGTGGTCAGCATTTGTGTTGAAATTTGCGTGCTGAGTTGCTTCAGTTTTGTCCAACTCTTTTTGACACTGTGGACCTTAGCCCACCTGACTTCTCTGTCCATGGGCAGTCCCCAGGAAAGAATACTGGAATGGGTTGCCAAGCCCTCCCCAGTCACTTATTCGCAGTGTGACCAAGTTACTCAAGCTTTCCCAGCCTCAGTGTTCTCAGCTGTAAAACGGCTCTAACAAAAGCACCTGCCTGGGCTTCCCTGGTAGCCCAGTGGGTAGAGAGTCTGTCTTGCAGTACAAGGAGCACCGGTTTGCTCCCTGGCCCAGGAAGATCCCACATGCCGTGAAGCAGCTGGACCGGTGTGTCCAATTACGAGCCAGCGCTCTGGAGCGCCTGCACCCAGAGCCGGTGCTCTTCCACGAGAGAGGCCACTGCAACGGGAGGCCCGCACAGGCCAAAGAATAAAAGATGATGAAAATAAATACAAACATAAAAGAGGCATGATGGGGAAAAAAAAAAGGCACCTGCCCTACAGGTTGTCCAAGGACAGATGAATGATACCCACAAGAGACTCAACACAGTGCCCAGTGATTCGCCAGCATCCCCAGCACATAGGAGCCAGTGCACACGCTGCAGATTTCATCTGCAGAAACAGTGCTGTTGAGTAAATGGCTACCTAGGATAGTCTGTCCAGGCAGTTTGCAGATATTACTTATGGAGTGATACCATTTTTAAGATGGATCTTCTCATTTTATTGTTTCTAAACTTTCACTTTATATTGGACTATAGCTGACTTAGTTTTGCGTTAGTCTTGGGTCTACAGCAGAGTGAATCAATCATACACGTATCTGTTCTTTTTCAGATTCTTTTCCCATTTAGGTTAGTAGAGCATACTGAATAGAGTTCCCTGTGCTACACAGTAGGTCTTTGTTGATTATCTGTTTTATATACTGTATTGTATATATGTTGATCCCAAGATGCATCTTTTTTAAGACTGATACTTTTTTTTTTGCCAAAATCTAATCAATAAGTAGGAATATATAATCTAGATCTAGTAAAGATCTTGAGAAGAAACATAAAAGTTTTAATAACACCTCACGTTTAGGAAAATTTTGAAAAATCTTTCAGGTTTCAGTGAGTATTGTACTTGCTTTTTCATTGAAAAAGCTGGTTGTGTGATGGCTTAGGAATTCTATTTTTATTTCATCAGGCACAGTTTGGGAAAGAAAAATGATCCTTTACACTCATCCGTGATATGCAGTGTGCTACTTATTTCCTCCTGGGCAAAGGCTGCTTTAGAACCAGACACGTTTCTTTTTAAAGCCACCAGAGCAGTCTTATGTGCCTTTTAGGCAAATCTAGATTAAGCCGAGTGTACTTCCTGAAGCAGTCTTGCATTTTGCTAGTAAGCACAGGGAACGGGAGCGTCGCTGCTCTGGTGCGGCAGGGATCGTCCACGCTGCAGGAAGGCAGGTGGGAGCTGACGGCATCGCAGGGCACCTTGCCTTTGGAAAGCTCCTGGCAACAGGGACCCCTTCCTGTTCTAAGAACACTAGGCCCAACATGGCCCAGCCGAGGGCTCAGTGCTACATGTGGCAAGTGGCCCAGGGGCTCTGGGTCCAGCCAAGAGTCAGAGATTGTCAGGAGGGAGGAGGTGGCAGGAGAGCGCTGGGCTCCGAGTCTAGCGATCCAGGCTGCAGGGCCTGCCTGCCACTCAGCACCTGCACGGCTGTTGGAGCATCTGCTTCCTCCTCAGTGAAGCAGGATCACGCCCCTGCCCCAGGGTCACAGGAAGAAAGGAGAGGCTTTCTGTGAGCTCCTTCTAGAGACTAGCAGAGTCAGAGGGTGCTCTCCCTCCCTGGGGGGCGGGGTGCCGTGACCTCTGCCATGGGCGGGCTCTCCCACCCAAGGCCTCCGTTCCTATGGTGAAAGCAACCAGCTGAGGACTGACTCGGGCGCAGTAACTCGGAACATACCGGTAGGAACAGTCGAACATTTTACTAAATCAATTCACACAAATTCCAAATTGCAAATATAATTAAGGACAACAGATTCTGTTCTTTTAAATCTTTCTTTTTTGTTTTCAAATCCAACATGAAGACAAAAAATAAACAAAAATGAAGTCTGCTGCAAATTCATGATTTTTCTTCTGGATGGGGGATGAAAAGGAACATTCTAGTAAAAAGAACGCCACGGGGTGTACAATAAAGCACCACGACACACGGTTACGAAACGGGCTTCCTGCACTCTGCCCCACACAGGGGACACCGCTCTCCCCGCTGCTCTGTGTCAAGCAGGATTTCATTAGAATAAAACTATAAAATCTCCTAGGTTACGCTAAAGTCAGACACGATCTGGAACACAGTGCTTAACAACAGTAATGTCAACTCTATCAGTGCTAACGCAAAACCATTTTAGAAGGTCAAAAACAATGAAACTGGAAACCAAAACCTTATTTTCCCTAGATGAGCAAAAGGGTGGGGGTGGGGGGAAATGAAAGGGTTCCCGCCTCCCACTAGGAGTGGAGGGGAGGTGTTTTCTTCTTTTCTTTCTTTCAAGGTGGAGGCAGGGAGCGGTGCGGGCTGCTTCCACTGCTCCTCAGCCTAGCTGGCATCCAGCTTGGCCATTTCCTGCACATAGATGCCTATACTCTCGCTGTCAAAAAGCACAAAATACACCGTTTTGATGGAGGAGGACATTGTTGACACGAAGTAACTGGAGATGGCCTTCAGGATCAGCTGAGCTGCTGTCTGCTTGGGGAAGCCGTTCCTGCAAGAGAGAGAATGGGGGCTCAGCAACGAGGGTGTGGGGGTGCCGTGCAGCAGGGTGGCCACGGGCCCACCCTCCCTGGCCGCTGCCTCCCTCCGGGAGATCCTCGAGCTCCCTGTGCTGTGGTGGGCCTGGTGCTGCGTCAGGGTCCACGAGCACCCAGGCGGGAGAGCCTGGCGCCTCCAGGCAGGGGAAGGACAAGGAGGCAGAGAACTGCGCCCCGCAGGAGAGAGTGCTGCCTGCTCTGGGGAGGGGGGCGCATACCGGGAGGCTTTCCGAGAGGCACTCAGCCAGGTGTGCGCATTCTCTCACGGGCAGCGCGTGAGCACCCCCAGTTCTCTTCCCAGCGTCACTGGGACTTGCACTGGCTTGAGGCACAGCCCAGGCCCCCAAGGGCTCCCCAGGGGTCTCAGCCTCAGGGATGGAGGCTGGAGCTTCTCCAGGAAGCACAAGCCTCTGTCCAGCCACGCACGTAGGAGGCCTTGGCCTTCAGATCTCACGGGTGTCTGGAATCTTCCTCCTGGCACACGCCAGCTTGGACACCCCATTGTCCTGGGGGTCTGGGAGCTGTGTGAGGGAACAACTTCGGGACAAATGGGCTCTTCCTCTCCAGGGACAGCATCCAAGTCTTCAAGCAAAACTGACATGAATTCACATACAATTCCATTTTAAGTAAATGTCGCATGGCAATTTTGGAGGCCCAGGCTCAGAGCTTGGGCAAGAATCTGCAAGCAGGACTCACAGGACAGGTGCTCCTCATGCCATGTGTGCCCAGGTCGTTCCTAGTCACCACCGCAGCCGCGGGACCCAGGAGGAGCCAGGAGGAGTGTGGCGGCAGTGGGGCAAAGGCTTAGTCTGGGGGAGGTAACATGGGCGTTGGCGCCAGTGGCCCTGGATTCAAGTTCCTACTGACCCAGTTTACAGTTCAGGGTACTGAGGATGAGAGTGAAGGGCCGGTCTCTATGGGGATTTCTTTGTTCCTCTATCTGCAGGTCTACCGTCTTCCATCTGCCCCTGACCTGTGGGTCTGCTGGAGTCTGAAGTGAGG
This sequence comes from Tragulus kanchil, assembly GCA_022376925.1. Taxonomy (NCBI): domain Eukaryota; kingdom Metazoa; phylum Chordata; class Mammalia; order Artiodactyla; family Tragulidae; genus Tragulus; species Tragulus kanchil. Next base: position 43,591,256 of record JAIOJX010000029.1, on the reverse strand, counting down.
GGCCAACCTGTCAGTTTCGGCTGGGACTTTCCTTCAAATGGGGTACCTGGTGCCAGGTGAGAGGCTTTCCAATGTGTCAGGCACAGGAGTTCTCCTGGGCTCACTAACTGCTGTGAGCCACCCCGGCGGCTCCTTTTGGAGGGTCATTCTTAAACTCTACTGTCTGCACTCAGCCTTTCGCAGGCGTGGAGAAACTTGCAACTTGCTTTGGATCAAAAGGGCTTCACCCGGCTTGGTGACAGACCCCTAGTCTTGTGGATCACTCTTAGATGACACGGCACTGCCCTAGGCCTGTTCCCAGCCCGTGCAGAGGCACCTGCAGGCAGTAGTAGGTGAGGCCCAGGGCTGGGGCTCCCTCACATAGAGGTCCCCCGCAGCCCAGTAATGGGGCACTCCTGCCAGGCAGCTAGCACAGAGGAGCCTGTGACCAGACCGGGGTCGGAGGCTGGGAGGTAGTGCAGAGGTGTTCCCGCCAGGACAGGCGGCCTCCTCCTGAGGACGCCTGGGGGCTCTGTGCACCCGCAGGGCACAGCGAGCCGTGGCCGGCAGGTGGGCTGGGGTGGAGGGCAGTTGGGCAGCACAGGAAGAGGGCCGGGCGGGCCCCGCGGCAGGGCACCCCGTCCCCGCTCTGGGGCCTGCAGCAGCGCAGCTGGTCTCACCAGCCCGGCCTGGCTGCCCTGTCTTCCCAGGAGCCGAGCTGCAGAGGCCGCGCTGTCCAGGACGGGATGGAGGCCGGAAATGCTGCGTGGAGTTATGTGGAGCTTCTGTTCTGGGGGCTGCTCTCTGGTGAGTGTGCTGTGGGCACCCCACTCCCACCCTGTGGGGCTGCCCTTCCTCTACCCCACCCGACTCCTGGGGGGCCAGGACAGCTTGAGGGGTGAGTGTGCAGGCACGGGGGTCACCTGACTAGGGGTCTATTTTAAGCATGAGAGCAAATGTTTATTTTCCTGCTGTAAATACAGATGCTGCCCGAAGGAATCGTCAATTTAAACAATCCCACTTGTTCTGTCCCTGGTGAGGAAAGAATGAGGCGGCGGGAGTGGGGCCCTGGGGATGGTGGCCGGCCCGCGGAGCCCTGGGGGCTTCCGACACAGGCAGAGCGCAGCCTGGGCACACCCCCTGGCTAAGTGGGGCCTGGGCAGCAACTGGAAGCCCCAGATCATGCTCCAGGCCCCCCGGCCAAGGATGCCCTCCTGAGCATGCCTGCCCTGCACCTGCGGAGATGAGCTGGGCACAGGCACAGCCCACGGCTCTGGCGCCTGCCCGCGGAGCTGGCTCTGCGCAGGTCTTGTGAGCTGCTCTGCCCCCGCCAGGGGAGACGGTGTGGGGCAGAGGCAGGGCGGGGCCTCCCTGGACACCCCGCAGGCTGGCCTCTCCACCTGTGCCCGGCACTTTCTGACAGTCTCTCCCAGCTTCCCGTTCCGCTGCCGTGGCGGATGTGTGCCTCTGAGAGAGGAGATGCTCATCGCTGTTCCTCTGTCAGTGTCTCTCAGCCTCGGCTTCTGTGAGGGTTGGGGGAGGGGGCAGCCAACACGCAAGCTGCCGGGCTCCACCCAGAGGGTCACGAGGTGAGCCTGGGGGCCCGGCCGTGTTTTGAGAGCCACTGTTCTGCACGCAGTCAGGGCGGACTCATCTGAGCTCCCAGGGGGTGCCCAGAGGTTAAGAACCTGCACGTGAGGGGACAAGTGGGGATCAAAGGTCGGAGCCAGCAGGGCCCAGGCCTGCGTGCCCCGCAGTGAGGGGAGCATGGGCTGGTCGGGCTCGTCCTCCGAGGCTGCTGTTGGATGACTGAATGTGATCTGTTTCCAGGAGCCCTGTGTCTGAGGCAGTCACAGCCTGAAGAGACCAGCCACGGGGCTGTGGCCACGCTGGGGCAGGCCCCAGGAAGCACGGAGGGGGACGGCGTTCCCGAGGCCTTCAGGTAGGGCCCCAAGCCGCTTTCTAGTAGGCACACTTAGACACAGAAGTATGTGTAACCCCATCCGGGGCACGGGGGTGAGTGTGCAGGCACGGGGGTCACCTGACTAGGGGTCTATTTTAAGCATGAGAGCAAATGTTTATTTTCCTGCTGTAAATACAGATGCTGCCCGAAGGAATCGTCAATTTAAACAATCCCACTTGTTCTGTCCCTGGTGAGGAAAGAATGAGGCGGCGGGAGTGGGGCCCTGGGGATGGTGGCCGGCCCGCGGAGCCCTGGGGGCTTCCGACACAGGCAGAGCGCAGCCTGGGCACACCCCCTGGCTAAGTGGGGCCTGGGCAGCAACTGGAAGCCCCAGATCATGCTCCAGGCCCCCCGGCCAAGGATGCCCTCCTGAGCATGCCTGCCCTGCACCTGCGGAGATGAGCTGGGCACAGGCACAGCCCACGGCTCTGGCGCCTGCCCGCGGAGCTGGCTCTGCGCAGGTCTTGTGAGCTGCTCTGCCCCCGCCAGGGGAGACGGTGTGGGGCAGAGGCAGGGCGGGGCCTCCCTGGACACCCCGCAGGCTGGCCTCTCCACCTGTGCCCGGCACTTTCTGACAGTCTCTCCCAGCTTCCCGTTCCGCTGCCGTGGCGGATGTGTGCCTCTGAGAGAGGAGATGCTCATCGCTGTTCCTCTGTCAGTGTCTCTCAGCCTCGGCTTCTGTGAGGGTTGGGGGAGGGGGCAGCCAACACGCAAGCTGCCGGGCTCCACCCAGAGGGTCACGAGGTGAGCCTGGGGGCCCGGCCGTGTTTTGAGAGCCACTGTTCTGCACGCAGTCAGGGCGGACTCATCTGAGCTCCCAGGGGGTGCCCAGAGGTTAAGAACCTGCACGTGAGGGGACAAGTGGGGATCAAAGGTCGGAGCCAGCAGGGCCCAGGCCTGCGTGCCCCGCAGTGAGGGGAGCATGGGCTGGTCGGGCTCGTCCTCCGAGGCTGCTGTTGGATGACTGAATGTGATCTGTTTCCAGGAGCCCTGTGTCTGAGGCAGTCACAGCCTGAAGAGACCAGCCACGGGGCTGTGGCCACGCTGGGGCAGGCCCCAGGAAGCACGGAGGCGGCGACGGCGTTCCCGAGGCCTTCAGGTAGGGCCCCAAGCCGCTTTCTAGTAGGCACACTTAGACACAGAAGTATGTGTAACAGAGTGGAGTGTGTAAGCGGATGCTTTCACGGGCGGAGCCCCGCACTCCTGAGCAGCCATGTGCAAGATGCCGTCGGAGCCCCACAGGCCGTGAGCCTGGGCCCTGGCTCTGTGTCTTGTTTCCACACCTGGTGAGGTAGGTAGTCGAGTATTTATTCCCTGGCGAGGCTATGTACATGGAACAAGATACTACACATGTGAACCTTTCACCAACAGCGTCATCCATAAAGTGGCAACAAAGGGGCTTTCTAAAGGCTCAGGCGGTGGACGACGGCCTCCCAGGCACCAGACCTCATGACAGCTGGGTGGCCGTTGTTGTCTCTGCTGTTCGCTGTGCTGACCAAGTCGGCATCGGCCCCCGGAGGGCTGCCGTCCAGGTCTACGGCACCAGGTGTCTAGAGGGCCGTCAGCCATGACGGCTGCCCCCGGCGTGGCGGGCCTCCGCGGGCCTCCAGGTGCTGCGCGGAGCAGCCCGCGGGGAGGCGCCGGCCTCGGCAGCTCGCTCACCTCTTGGTTTTCGGGCAGGCCGGCTGGGCTCCCTTGCTGGCTGAAAATCCACCGCCTCTCTCAGCGGCGGTCTCTGCGTGGCCAGGCCTTCTTTCCCGTCGGGGACCTGCGGCCCCTGTGCCCGTCCCTGCACTGCTGGTGTCTGCCTTCTGGATGAGAGCGGGTGTCGCCTCCTCTACAGCGAGGGCGCACAGGGCCTGCAGAGGCCAGTCTGCATCTTCGCTGCCCTCAGGCAGGGGTGCTAACCTCTCAGCAGGAGCTTCCTCCACTGGAGAGTAGGTGCTGGGGTTCTGACGATGGGGATGCAGGTGCTGCTCCCCCGAGAGATGGGAGCCCCCGTGTTTACCCCGCGGCAGCCCTGACCCAGCTGGCTGTGCTTGGGCTATGTCTTAGATTGCTCTGCGGCCAAAGGCCTCCCACCCAGAGTTTATCTTACACTCTGACCTTTTCTTATTGCCTTGCCTTCACCAGACTAAGGTGTCTGAGCTTCCGTGAAGCCACTCCAGTTGTGTCTGCATTTCCTTCCCAAATGTCTGAGGCCTCAGTTTCCCTGGCGGCTACCTCCATGTGGTGCTCCCCGCGGTCAGCTGCTTGGTGATGGCCGGGCGCTGTCTGCGCACGCCGGCGGCTGGTCCACTGTCCCCTCTGAACGGCAGAGGAAAGGGTTTACTGCCTCCTGCTGGGCCGAGCCCCCTCTTTGTTCAGGGCCTCATCAGGCATCCCTGCTCCACGCGAGTTCAGCAAGGCACACACACAGGACTGCAGGCCAGGCGTGGGCTAAGCAGGCTGACCAGGTACCCAGCGGTTCCTGTGGGGAGGGGCTGGGTCCTGGGGGATGGAGAGCCCAGGTGGGCTTCCTGGAGGAGAAAGACTAGGAACCCAAGCCTAAAGGCTAGGCAAGAACAACAGTGGATTCTAGATGAACTCGGGGTTCCATGCTAGACCAAGCCACCTAATTTCCTCGGCTGTGTGAAGGACAGGGTAGGGCAGCTTCAGTGACGTGAGCAAAGTGTCGCCCACCATGGACCCTGCCCCCCACCTGGGATTAGGTCTCTGTTACACTGTGCTCACGGGCCTTCCTGTGCTCCAGCTGGCTTTGAATAAATGCCCAACCAGAGACGATTCCGTCCAGAGGTAAAGACCAGGCTATCAGGGTCCGAGCTGTGAGTGGGAGGTTACGAGAGAGTGAAGCTGAATCCAGAAGGCCCTGGCACAACCCAGAGCCAGAGCGAGAGGCCAGGGCAGCACAGCCGCACACAGGCCTCTTACGATCTCTCACTCCTGGCCTCACATCAGCAACTCTCCCCAGTAGAGCTGGTCAGTCCTTTGCACTTGTCTTCTAAGGCCCATGCCCTGGGGGCAGGGAGGCGACGTGGGCAGGGGGGAATTCCAAGGCTCTCTAAAATCTACTCCCCGAGAGTGCACAGGCAGTGGCGCGAGCCTCTGGTAAGGCGGAGGGGGCCGCTGACCAGAGGGGCCTGTAGGCGGGGTCCCATGTGCTACCACCAAGAACACTGATGCCAAGGGCCTCGGGTGAAATGCTGGCTCTACAGGTACATGCTGTGTGACCTCTGGTGAGGGACTCTGCCCCTCTAGAAGCTTCCGCTTCCTCACCTCTGAGTGGAATTAACAGTGCTGCTCGCCTTGGGCGACTGCTGTGAGGATAACTGCAAACGGAGGGTTTAGCACCGCGCCCGAAACTCAGTCAGCAGCCATAAATGGCAGCTTGAAGAAAACAAGCTGGCTTTCCTTTTAGGCTCATAAATCTAAGGAGAGTTTAATCAAAGCCCCACACTAGCTATTCCCTACCTACTGCCCCTCCGGAGAGGGGTCGTCCCTACTGTCCAAAGAGCGGAGGGAGTGGGGCGACCCATCAATACCATGAGTAGAATGCCCACGGACAGGAGGCCCAGAGGCGGCTTCCCCAGCCGGGGTTGCGCCGAGGTCTCGTCTGCCTGCAGGGGGCTCTGAGGTTGGCTCCCACTCTTGGGGGCTGACAGGCTCGAGGAAGGGAGGAAGGAGTGCAGGGCTGTGGTCATCCTCCACGCGCCCGCGCCGCCGGGCCTTGGCTGATAGAAAGTGATCCCACAGCCCTTCAACATGTTTGCATTTATATTGTTTTAATTCCAGCATGATTTTCATGCTGGAGACACTGAATGCCTCAAACAAGCTGTTTTATTTCCCCTCCTAAACCCCACTGTGATTTGCCGGCCGGCTCTGGGGTAATCCCATTCTTTGCTCATGAAAGGGAGGGCAGCTGTTTACACGGCTCTGTGGGCGAGGCCTGCCCGACAGATGTGGGCCGGGTGACAGTCCACATGTGCTTGTCTTTGGCATTCTGCCCTCTTAAAAGCTTTCAACTGATTATTTTTAAAAACTTTTTACTCCGTGAAAAATGTAAATAAGTTTGTAATAACAGATGCTCTTTTATGGGCATGACTTTTATGCCTCAATTAAAAATTTCCCAATAGTCATATGAAAGAGCGTGAAATTATTACCTCCAATAAAGACCCCTATTGCTTCTCTTCTCGGAAGCACCTTTCATCAGAGTAGATCAAAGTGCATCCGAAACACTAATTAACTGAGCCTCAGAACCGTCTGTGAGGAAGGGCAGTCCCCGGCCTCTCCAGCTGATAAGGCAGCCAGGGATAAAGAGGGTGATGCACTTACCAAAGGTCACATAGCAGAGCCCTGCCAAGGACTAGGATTGCCATGGGAGGATAGGAACATGGGAAAGTCAGGAAGCTGGCTACTTATCGTGAGATCCACGCATATGTTGTAAAAAACAGGTCTTGACTCTGGGACTGAATCAGGCACCTGTACACATTTCCACTGTTGCTGGGGACGTTCAGCCTGCTGGGTGCTGGCTGGCTGCCTTAGGAAGGGTGCTTGTCTTCACCAGGTGCCCTCAGAACCAACTGAGAGGGCTGGTAGAGGCTCAAGCTCTGTCAGCTTTGCTCTCCTTTCAATACGCATTTAAACGATACTGACTTTTAAAATGACGGTCAAGTTTTGCTTCTGGCAGAAGAGAACGAAGTGAAGACATACAGCAACTGGAAACAGAGGACAATCCAGAACAATGGGGGCAACAGCTCTGGACGTCACGTGCTCCTGGAGGTGAAGGGCTCAGAGCACGGGGCGGAGCGAGCGTGGGAACTGAGGCTGGGGCGGCGTGCACGTCCACTTGTCCTCTGCTCAGGGTCCCCCACCCCACCAGCTTCGTGAGCAGGGTTGAGAAGAGAGCCCACTTCCCCGGTGCAGAGGACTCAGGGGCCCTCGTGCACAGAACTGCAGAGCCAGCGCAGGCAGGAGAGAGGAAGGGCGGCGCCCCCAGCTCACCTGCAGGAGGAACTGCAGGGGGCGGCTCCTCCTGTCCTTGATGGCGGGGCTGTGACAGAGCTCCAGAGGAAGGCCTCTCCCCCGTCAGGTGCTTTGTGGGTCCTGCAGTTAGGTGTGATTGCTCTGGCCCCTAGGAAGCCCTGAGGCACGGTGCCTGTCTGACCGGAAGCAGGGCCTTCTGGGTACAGCGGCTAAACTCTGCTCGAGCACATGTCCCAGGTCAACGAGACAGGACTTCCACCCAGGACCAGCTCTGTCACTGGCACTTGGGCTGTGGGAACCTCAGTGACGGCACTGAGGGAAGCGGCATGGCAAGGCCTGCCCAAGATCAACACAGCTCAATCCACTCTCTGTCCTCCTCCTGGGTGAGGAAGGGGAGGGTTTTGAGCAGAGCAGCTTTCTGTACGTACAAGGAACACAGGTTGTCCCCGTCTCTCCTTCCCTCTGTGTCTGCCACCTGCCTCCCTCAGGTACTGGAAGAGCTGACGGCAGAGACGCTGCAAGGCTCTCCATGTGTGCACGGCGCCCAGGGACAGCGGCCTGCGGCCCACGGACACACAGCCCTGGGCTGTGGCAGCTCTGAAGGCCCAGTGTCCATTTGCTTCCAGGCCCTATCCAGAGAGTGAGCCTTCTAGAGGCCTGTGGCTCAGATCCTGGGTAGGGAGGACCCTGGAGATGTGACGGGCAGTCTCAGAAGCAGCCCTCATGCCTCCTTCACGGCATAGAGTTCTCAAAGCAACCTCCCTTCAGAGAGCTCCCAGTGTCTAAGCAGTCCTGAGATGCTGCATTGGGGGACGGTCACGTCTATTCTGCGGAGCAGGGGTTAGACCCAGAGTGGGGGTGCATCTGCGTGCTCTCACCCAGCTGTTAGCCAGGCCCCAAGCACAGTGCTGCTGACAGGCAGGGTGACGGGCTCTGTGATGGCATTTGGGGGTGCACCACCTATGAGGGCGTGGCTGAGCCCTGCCTGCCCCCAAGGTTCAACGACTGCACCCGTTCGGGGCTGGCCCTCTGGGTGTGTCTGTCTTAGGGGCTGCTGTGCGGCTCCCTGGGGTGATGAGAGGTGGGGAGGGGGGCCAGCCTGTCTCACTCTGGGATCCACCTCACATGCAGGCAGGGAGGCAGGGGAAGGGGCAGAGGGCTCTTCCCAGAGTGCACGGGGTTGGGGGCAGAACCATAAGGCAGCTGTAGGCTGGTCTGGGAGCGGGGCTCCCCTTGTCAGTCCCTCTGCGTTCACCCCTCACCAGCCATCTGAGACTCCGTGTCCTTCAAGGGTCACCTTCTGTGATAACATCTGCTGTCACTGCACATGGTGACACTGTCCTCAGGCTTCCGGTCTCCCTGCCTCTCTTCAGCTGTCCCCTGCAATCGTGACGGCACTGAGGGAAGCGGCATGGCAAGGCCTGCCCAAGATCAACACAGCTCAATCCACTCTCTGTCCTCCTCCTGGGTGAGGAAGGGGAGGGTTTTGAGCAGAGCAGCTTTCTGTACGTACAAGGAACACAGGTTGTCCCCGTCTCTCCTTCCCTCTGTGTCTGCCACCTGCCTCCCTCAGGTACTGGAAGAGCTGACGGCAGAGACGCTGCAAGGCTCTCCATGTGTGCACGGCGCCCAGGGACAGCGGCCTGCGGCCCACGGACACACAGCCCTGGGCTGTGGCAGCTCTGAAGGCCCAGTGTCCATTTGCTTCCAGGCCCTATCCAGAGAGTGAGCCTTCTAGAGGCCTGTGGCTCAGATCCTGGGTAGGGAGGACCCTGGAGATGTGACGGGCAGTCTCAGAAGCAGCCCTCATGCCTCCTTCACGGCATAGAGTTCTCAAAGCAACCTCCCTTCAGAGAGCTCCCAGTGTCTAAGCAGTCCTGAGATGCTGCATTGGGGGACGGTCACGTCTATTCTGCGGAGCAGGGGTTAGACCCAGAGTGGGGGTGCATCTGCGTGCTCTCACCCAGCTGTTAGCCAGGCCCCAAGCACAGTGCTGCTGACAGGCAGGGTGACGGGCTCTGTGATGGCATTTGGGGGTGCACCACCTATGAGGGCGTGGCTGAGCCCTGCCTGCCCCCAAGGTTCAACGACTGCACCCGTTCGGGGCTGGCCCTCTGGGTGTGTCTGTCTTAGGGGCTGCTGTGCGGCTCCCTGGGGTGATGAGAGGTGGGGAGGGGGGCCAGCCTGTCTCACTCTGGGATCCACCTCACATGCAGGCAGGGAGGCAGGGGAAGGGGCAGAGGGCTCTTCCCAGAGTGCACGGGGTTGGGGGCAGAACCATAAGGCAGCTGTAGGCTGGTCTGGGAGCGGGGCTCCCCTTGTCAGTCCCTCTGCGTTCACCCCTCACCAGCCATCTGAGACTCCGTGTCCTTCAAGGGTCACCTTCTGTGATAACATCTGCTGTCACTGCACATGGTGACACTGTCCTCAGGCTTCCGGTCTCCCTGCCTCTCTTCAGCTGTCCCCTGCAATCACCTACTGTCTGTGTTCCTCCCAACTTGGAGCTTCCAGCCTTGTCCACTCAGGCCAGTGCTTGGACCCAGCCTCCGCCAGCTGTGTGTCCAGAGCTCTCTGAAAGCGTGGACCACACACACCGGGAAACGCGCAGCGACCCTTACCTGCCGCTGCCGATGGATGGGAAGGCGATGGACTTGAGCTTCTTGTCGTCTGCCAGAGCCAAGCAGTTCTTCACCGTCTTTTCCAGAAGTTCCTCACACTTGTCTGCACCCCAGACAGGACTGTTACAGTGGATCACAAACTTGGCGGGCAGGCCATGGCCTGCGCTGACAGCAGCTGCCGGACGAGACGGGGGCAGGGAGGTGAGTCCCCACCCAGAGCACAGGATGGCTCTCCGGCTGCAGCATGCCCCCAGTCCCCCACTGCCTGGTCCCAGAGTCTTGGAAGGGAGACGCCCCACCCCCACCCCTGGAAGGTTGGCATTAGGATGCATCGCCACCGGGAACTTCAGCCAAGGTCACAGTAAACCCTCTCCCTGCCCTCCAGAAGGCAAAGCCTTAACCATCCAAGCCTGACCAAATGTGTCAGTGTTTGTAGCCTCCAATTAATTGCCTTCTGGGGTCTCCACCAGCCCTTTCCTCAAGTGGACCCATGTGCATTTAATTACGGTGTATCTATAAATCTCAGACGCAATTCAGAATAAGCCTGTTGGGAAGGTAATCCAAACAGTATGTCTGCTGCTCCATTCTTTCTGCTACTTCTGACGGAACTGACTGGACGGTGTTTTTAGGACGGCAGTTTTCCTCTCCTGGCAAGGCCTTTTCCCAGCTGAAGCTCTCTACAGCAGACCTGCCTTTCCAGGCTGGTTCTCACCCTCTGCCCTGGGTTGGATCTGAAGACCCTGGTCTTGGGCTGCTCCCACCAGGAAGTGGTAGAGGCCAGCCGTGTCTCCCAGAGCTCCGGGACCCCTGTCCCAAAAGAGAGCAGAGAAGGTGGCTCTAGAGCCGAGGGGTCTGGGGAATGCTGCCAGCTAGGCCTCTCCGCAGGAGCACCCAGCGTCTCTGCCCACTGCTCCAGTAAGACACCCATACCCTTCGGATCAAACTTTTGTTTCCTCAACCCAATTTGTGAAGAACACCCAGTGCTAGGCAGGGGTCTCCTCTGGGGCTAGCAGAACCTGGAGAAGAGCCATTTGTTAGAACTGCCTCACGGTGCAAGTAGCAACAGTCTGAACCCAGAGTCACAGGCCAGACTTTCAGTCCTGGCTCTGCTGACGGGTTCAGACAGGTTCATCTGTCTGTCCACGTGAGAAGTAACTGCTAAACAACAGTTGGAAAAGACAAAAAGTGTGTTAGCAGTGATTATTTCCTTCATACTTAAAAAATATTTGAAAACATTTTCTAAAATAGATCTTGGAATTAAGAACATACTTTTTGAAACAAGCAAATGCTTCTGCAGTCATGCTAGGTCTAATGGTGTGTGCTAAATGCAAGGGGTCTGCAGCAGCCGTGGCTCCCCGTCTCCTCACACCTCCTGCTGAGGGCCGCCCGATGGGCCTGGACTGGAGCGCCAATGGGAAGGACCCTGGGCTGGCACAGAGCAGTGCCAGGTGGGGGCGGAGGAAAGCTCAGGGGCCCCTGGCCGGGTGGTTTACGCTGTGTGTCCTCCCTGCTCAGTGTGGGCAGTTCCGGGGCTCTGCCTGCCAGAGCCTGGGCACTGCGCCACAAACTCTCTGCAGAGACTGCCCTTCGTAGGCAGAACAGGACTGGCAGAGCAGAGGTCGAGCACAGCGCCACCCCCTCTCTGCTCTGGAGCCCATGACTCGCCCCGGAGGAGAGGGCATGCGCAGTCACCGGGGAAGGAGGCCGGAGGGACCCTCAGCAAAGGCTGTGGCTGTCACCTAGTAACTGTGGAATACCCATTTATAATTAAGAGTCATTTTAGAAAACAAATAGGGTGTGGAATGGGCACTGGAGGACCATCTAGTAAGAGGAGGAAACGAGCCCAGAGAGAGGGAGGGAACAGCCTGTTCTCCCAGAGCTGGTGGGTGAGCCAGCCTCGCCCAGCGTCCTGACTCCCAGGCGCTCAGGAAGCCCTGTGTTCACCTGCAGTCCCCAAGTCCAGGCTGGCCGCCGTGAGCAACCCTGCCTCTAGTTCTCAGCAGTAGTTCTCACCTCACACTTCAAGTCATTTTCTTACCTGTCTTATCAGGAAAGGTGTAATTGGCAAATGAGAGATTTATATTTCTCCCGTTAAAAACACAGATGGCTGAATGAAAACGATTCATTTGCATCTCTCATCAGCAATTTTGCAGATGGCTCAGTATCACTATCTATAATTCTCAACTCTCACATTTGCCAAACTTGGCTTCTATAACTGCTTAAAATCTGAGGGCTAGACATCAAACATTCAGAAGCTATTTTAAGTAATAAGGAAAAAAACTTTAGAGGCGATCTTCACAACCCTTAACTCCCCTGACGGTGTGTGTATGTGTGTGATGAAGAGTCCGCCAGGCTTTCTGCTGCCTTCAGCTCAAGATGCTTATGCACCTGTGAATTATAAGCTGTCACTTAAAATGGTGTCCCTCACACAGCGTGTACCACCCCCAGAACGGCACGGTGACACCCCCCCCCCTTACCTCCAGCTACTTCCAAGGGCCCATTCTTTTTCCGGAGTTCCAAAACAGCCTCTACAAACTCCTTGCCGCCCTTCTTCTCTAGCGTGTTTCCTAGGCAAGAACAGGGCAAGGTCAGAGCTCCGTCCCTGTGTCCCGGGGCACACACAGACACTCAGCATGTCAGATGGTTACGTACTAAACATGATCTGACCAGCTAAATTCCCAGGCAGCTGCAAGATAGGAACAAAGCTGTGGCTGAGTTAGAAAAATGAGGCTTAGAAGAGATCCACCATCGGCCAGTCCCCCTCTGCACGGAGCCGCCTTCGCTGCCGCTTACGAGGGGGTGACCCTGACGTGCCAGAGATGTGAAGGAGACGCCTGTTCTCTGCAAGCACGGCTGCCTTGCGCGCTTTCCGTCAGTGTGAGAAACCAGATGGTGCCGGCTGATGCCTCCCCCTGGAGTTTCTGTGTGTCTCTGGGGAGAAGCCCCAAATAAGGAGGTTTTAGAAGCGGCATACCAGGCTCCCATCAGGCAGCTGGCTCTCCTCCTGGCAGCAGGCCTGGAAGAAAGTGTTCAGACTGGGTCACCTCTGGACCAGTGCTACTACCATGCTTAGTTCCTATTTTGCAGCTTTGGTGTCATATATGAATTAAAAAAAAAAAAAAGAAAAAAAAAAGTGGCCTCAGACAGTATTTCCTTAATCACACTAATGATTCAGAATCATTTTGGGCATAAAGAAGGGCAACATCAGAAACAGAGCTTAAAGAGGAACTTATATCAAAGCCTGGAAAGAGGGATGTCTGTTCAGGACCAGATTTAAAAAAAGAAAATCAAATGGGATTCTGGGAGCACTTCTTAAATTGGGGTACTTACTAAGTCCATTCTCGTATGAAAGCCAAGTTCCCAAATACAAGTACCGCCACCTTAGGTCTGCGGGTCCGACGCCTCCCCAGGGACAGGGAGAGCAGTAAGAACCTTTCTTTTCAGTTTGGCCAGCATGAGGTCTCAGTCTTCCGTAAGCTCTGCTTCCTCAGTTGTTTAAAATACATTCCCACTAGCTTTCTGACAAAGGCCTCCGTTACCACCCAGAACGGCACGGTGACACCCCTTACCTCCAGCTACTTCCAAGGGCCCATTCTTTTTCCGGAGTTCCAAAACAGCCTCTACAAACTCCTTGCCGCCCTTCTTCTCTAGCGTGTTTCCTAGGCAAGAACAGGGCAAGGTCAGAGCTCCGTCCCTGTGTCCCGGGGCACACACAGACACTCAGCATGTCAGATGGTTACGTACTAAACATGATCTGACCAGCTAAATTCCCAGGCAGCTGCAAGATAGGAACAAAGCTGTGGCTGAGTTAGAAAAATGAGGCTTAGAAGAGATCCACCATCGGCCAGTCCCCCTCTGCACGGAGCCGCCTTCGCTGCCGCTTACGAGGGGGTGACCCTGACGTGCCAGAGATGTGAAGGAGACGCCTGTTCTCTGCAAGCACGGCTGCCTTGCGCGCTTTCCGTCAGTGTGAGAAACCAGATGGTGCCGGCTGATGCCTCCCCCTGGAGTTTCTGTGTGTCTCTGGGGAGAAGCCCCAAATAAGGAGGTTTTAGAAGCGGCATACCAGGCTCCCATCAGGCAGCTGGCTCTCCTCCTGGCAGCAGGCCTGGAAGAAAGTGTTCAGACTGGGTCACCTCTGGACCAGTGCTACTACCATGCTTAGTTCCTATTTTGCAGCTTTGGTGTCATATATGAATTAAAAAAAAAAAAAAAGAAAAAAAAAAGTGGCCTCAGACAGTATTTCCTTAATCACACTAATGATTCAGAATCATTTTGGGCATAAAGAAGGGCAACATCAGAAACAGAGCTTAAAGAGGAACTTATATCAAAGCCTGGAAAGAGGGATGTCTGTTCAGGACCAGATTTAAAAAAAGAAAATCAAATGGGATTCTGGGAGCACTTCTTAAATTGGGGTACTTACTAAGTCCATTCTCGTATGAAAGCCAAGTTCCCAAATACAAGTACCGCCACCTTAGGTCTGCGGGTCCGACGCCTCCCCAGGGACAGGGAGAGCAGTAAGAACCTTTCTTTTCAGTTTGGCCAGCATGAGGTCTCAGTCTTCCGTAAGCTCTGCTTCCTCAGTTGTGCACATTTTAAAGTACATTCCTCACAAGAGGATAAAATACTCCCCTTAAGATTCACCATTTGGCTTGGGAAGTTCCAGGTGCCCTGGCGCATCCTGGTATGGGCCAGTCAGGGTGCACTGGAATGCACCAGCCCAGAGTCTCTCTGGACGCACCCTGGAATGACTAGGTCTGACTATCTAAGAGAAACCTGCCTCATCAGCATGTTTTTCAGACAGGGGGCAGGGGGAATAAAGTAGGACACCCAGGAAATGTCTAGACGGAAAAGCAGATGGCCCAGGCACTGTCACAGAGAAGTCGCTACCAGGGCTCTGGCAGACACTGCCTGTGAGCCACTCTCTCTGGAAGTCTGGGGCCTGAATGAATGTGGGCAGCAGGCTGTCACCCCCCCCAAGGAGCTCTCAGTTAAGAGAAGGCCCAGCTTTTAGGCAGAGATTAACATGGGATCCCTGAGATGGGGCCCAGTACCCTGCCTCATGAGCCCCGACTGCCCACAAACCCTCACCTGTCTCGGAAAGGGGTCAAGTGGGCTCTACAGGGCAGAGGCGTCCAGAGGGAAAACACATCCATCCGCTTCAGAGACTTTTTACTGGCAGCGGTGGTGGCCTCTGGTGTTTGTGACAAAGTTCAGCATCGCAGCCAGTGGGCTTAAGGGAGCAGGCTTGGGCCTCAAGGCTCAGCTCCACCCTTGGTGAGGTGGAGAGTGAGAGGCTACAACCCGGGTAAGTGAGGCCTAGTGACAGCTTCACCCCGAATAGCCACGCCACCAAGATACATGGATCTCAAGTGTGAATCCTCTGGACCCCAAGGACTGCTCCCAGCTACACCTGGTCTGGCCTGGCCTGCTCATCCATCCTCCAGCTGGAGACACGGGCGTGCTCCAGGCAGGCCCATTTCAGGGCCACCTTCTCTATCCTATCTGCTCTCTGGAGCAATGGGAAATTTGGAAGGTCAAGCAAGATCGGTGCTGTATTAATATTGCTGACTCCTTTCTGAAATAGAAAATATTAAGAAAATGGGCTGATTTATAATGAAAGGTGTTTTATCTTAGGAAGAGCGTTTACTTTAAAATTTTTACTTATAATTAAATCTTGCTTTAATTAGAAGTGAAATTTGCACGTTAAATTACACTTAATGCATTTCCCAAACTTAAAAATTGAACCTTGGATTGCAGGCAATCAACCCAGTCAGGACTTGACTCCTACACACACATATGTATGCACATGTTCATGTAGACACACGTGTACTTTTTAACAAGAAACAGGCCCATTTCAACTGTATTGTCAACACTCTTAATGTAAGACTCTTACGTTTTAGGCTTAACTTCAGGGTTAATCATAAAGCAATTGGCTTATTTGCCCCCAAGCATAAACATGTGTTACTCCCATGAGAACAAGAACATTATTTCATGCTTAGAAAGCAGGCATAAGTATCAGTGTTCAGAACAGCCTAAGCAAAAATTTAGGCTTGAACAAATGTCAGGCTCAGCCTGTGGTCTATTTCACTGTTAGAAAGAACTTTTTTGATGGGTAAAAGTTAATCACTGGGGCTAAGCATTCCTGCACTCGCATTCCTTCTTCCAGCAGTCTCGGGACTCGGGAATTCACACCAAATATGAGAAGTGGAGTGACTACACCCTCGCTTCCTCTTTTCCCCTCTCGCACATCAAAGTGGGAGCTGGAACCAATTGAGACCATGTGTGAATCAGGTTGATCATTGTTTTGGTATTGTAAGAGACCTGGGTTCAGTTCTAGTTTGAACTGGTTCAGAGAAAAGCACCGAGGTGGGCTTTGGAAGCCCTGGGTTCTGGTCCTGGCACAGTCCTGCTCTGTGGCCAGTCACCAGGCTGTCTGGACCTACTCTGCCAGTGTCCATTCACCCGAATACCCCCAAATACATGGATCTCAAGTGTGAATCCTCTGGACCCCAAGGACTGCTCCCAGCTACACCTGGTCTGGCCTGGCCTGCTCATCCATCCTCCAGCTGGAGACACGGCGTGCTCCAGGCAGGCCCATTTCAGGGCCACCTTCTCTATCCTATCTGCTCTCTGGAGCAATGGGAAATTTGGAAGGTCAAGCAAGATCGGTGCTGTATTAATATTGCTGACTCCTTTCTGAAATAGAAAATATTAAGAAAATGGGCTGATTTATAATGAAAGGTGTTTTATCTTAGGAAGAGCGTTTACTTTAAAATTTTTACTTATAATTAAATCTTGCTTTAATTAGAAGTGAAATTTGCACGTTAAATTACACTTAATGCATTTCCCAAACTTAAAAATTGAACCTTGGATTGCAGGCAATCAACCCAGTCAGGACTTGACTCCTACACACACATATGTATGCACATGTTCATGTAGACACACGTGTATTTTTTAACAAGAAACAGGCCCATTTCAACTGTATTGTCAACACTCTTAATGTAAGACTCTTACGTTTTAGGCTTAACTTCAGGGTTAATCATAAAGCAATTGGCTTATTTGCCCCCAAGCATAAACATGTGTTACTCCCATGAGAACAAGAACATTATTTCATGCTTAGAAAGCAGGCATAAGTATCAGTGTTCAGAACAGCCTAAGCAAAAATTTAGGCTTGAACAAATGTCAGGCTCAGCCTGTGGTCTATTTCACTGTTAGAAAGAACTTTTTTGATGGGTAAAAGTTAATCACTGGGGCTAAGCATTCCTGCACTCGCATTCCTTCTTCCAGCAGTCTCGGGACTCGGGAATTCACACCAAATATGAGAAGTGGAGTGACTACACCCTCGCTTCCTCTTTTCCCCTCTCGCACATCAAAGTGGGAGCTGGAACCAATTGAGACCATGTGTGAATCAGGTTGATCATTGTTTTGGTATTGTAAGAGACCTGGGTTCAGTTCTAGTTTGAACTGGTTCAGAGAAAAGCACCGAGGTGGGCTTTGGAAGCCCTGGGTTCTGGTCCTGGCACAGTCCTGCTCTGTGGCCAGTCACCAGGCTGTCTGGACCTACTCTGCCAGTGTCTGTGAGTGGTGTGCCAGGAACCGTGGCAGCGCTCTAGGACCCGGTTACTTATACGTCCCCGAGGCTACTCAGTGTGTACCAGCGGGCTAAGGGCACATGTGTCAGAGAGCAAGCACTAGCACCGTCAGCCTTCCAGGGAGACCAGTCCATTCAGGGTTTAGGACGGATCGGGCTCTTTGGGGGGTGGGGCACCGTTGGCTCTGCCTGTTACCTCTGCCGGCCTCAGAGCGTCCTGCTCCACCTCCTGGTGTGGCTTAACCTTGAGGAAAGACTTCCCCAGAAGCAGCAGGCTGGCCCTTTCTTCCTCTCCCCAAGCCTGGGCGCGATTCTTTTGCCCAGCAAGTTTCATTTCACCCAAGGTCCAGGAGGCAGAATGAATCCAGGCCGTAGCCACTCCTGACTGAAAGATAAGCCCTTAGCTGTCTGTTTATTGATTTTCCTTCAAATAAGTACTTCCCTCCAATCGAGTTTTCACTTGGTTAAGAAAGGAAATTTATTTCTCTTAAGCTGCCTGACTTAATAGCTTTTAAACTCCAAAATCTCAAGAAAAGGGAGTTGCTTTTAATTGCCTACAGCCTGATTTCCTTTGGGCCTAGCAGGCCGGGCGAACCCTGACTTTCTGTTCAGTTTGTCTTTCCATCCTTGTCCAAAATTCAGAATGCCCAGGAGAGCAATCAGTCCAAATCACAGCGGCTAGAGCACTGTGAACAGCAGGCTTTGTGAGCAACCTGAGCAGAGCTGGAGAGCTACAGATGGCTGACCTGCTGTGCTTCCAGCGTCTGGGGCCCTCCCAAATCCAACCGCCTCATCCTGCAATGGGATGTCACTTCTGCCCTTACTAGAAATGTATCTATTCATTCTGGAATGCTCTCTCAGGGTCAGCACCCCCAATGTAAAAATCATACACGCACCTGAGAGCAAGACTGCACACAGTAAGCATGAGTCAGATGTGAAGCAAGGTGCTTTGCTCACATGATTTATAATAACTCAGTTCTCACCATTACCACTGACAGACAGGACAACTGAGGAGTTAGGTGACTTGCCCAGGGCCCATGTCCAGCAGATGGTAAGGGTAGGCTTTAGGATCCTTCTACCTACCTCCAAACCTGCGCTGTGTTGCACCACAGTTGCAGCCTAGGACCCGGTTACTTATACGTCCCGAGGCTACTCAGTCAGCCTTTCAGAGAGCAAGCACTAGCACCGTCAGCCTTCCAGGGAGACCAGTCCATTCAGGGTTTAGGACGGATCGGGCTCTTTGGGGGGTGGGGCACCGTTGGCTCTGCCTGTTACCTCTGCCGGCCTCAGAGCGTCCTGCTCCACCTCCTGGTGTGGCTTAACCTTGAGGAAAGACTTCCCCAGAAGCAGCAGGCTGGCCCTTTCTTCCTCTCCCCAAGCCTGGGCGCGATTCTTTTGCCCAGCAAGTTTCATTTCACCCAAGGTCCAGGAGGCAGAATGAATCCAGGCCGTAGCCACTCCTGACTGAAAGATAAGCCCTTAGCTGTCTGTTTATTGATTTTCCTTCAAATAAGTACTTCCCTCCAATCGAGTTTTCACTTGGTTAAGAAAGGAAATTTATTTCTCTTAAGCTGCCTGACTTAATAGCTTTTAAACTCCAAAATCTCAAGAAAAGGGAGTTGCTTTTAATTGCCTACAGCCTGATTTCCTTTGGGCCTAGCAGGCCGGGCGAACCCTGACTTTCTGTTCAGTTTGTCTTTCCATCCTTGTCCAAAATTCAGAATGCCCAGGAGAGCAATCAGTCCAAATCACAGCGGCTAGAGCACTGTGAACAGCAGGCTTTGTGAGCAACCTGAGCAGAGCTGGAGAGCTACAGATGGCTGACCTGCTGTGCTTCCAGCGTCTGGGGCCCTCCCAAATCCAACCGCCTCATCCTGCAATGGGATGTCACTTCTGCCCTTACTAGAAATGTATCTATTCATTCTGGAATGCTCTCTCAGGGTCAGCACCCCCAATGTAAAAATCATACACGCACCTGAGAGCAAGACTGCACACAGTAAGCATGAGTCAGATGTGAAGCAAGGTGCTTTGCTCACATGATTTATAATAACTCAGTTCTCACCATTACCACTGACAGACAGGACAACTGAGGAGTTAGGTGACTTGCCCAGGGCCCATGTCCAGCAGATGGTAAGGGTAGGCTTTAGGATCCTTCTACCTACCTCCAAACCTGCGCTGTTTTGCTACCACAGCTGGATGTCTCATTATAGAAGCCCCTCAACACACTTGTAAAGCAAGGGGCTGCCTGTGCAAGTCTGCAGCCACAGTCTCGGCCCCTGCGTGCTCTCTCTGCCTCACCCCACCCTCAGCTACTTAGCGCCAGATGCCAGCTGACCATGAGGGTCAGCTGCCGGGGCGGGGAAGGGGCTCTCTGGGTCCAGGAGAGTGTTTTTCCAGAGTGTCTGGAAA
Organism: Tragulus kanchil; assembly: GCA_022376925.1. Taxonomy (NCBI): domain Eukaryota; kingdom Metazoa; phylum Chordata; class Mammalia; order Artiodactyla; family Tragulidae; genus Tragulus; species Tragulus kanchil. The sequence goes on along the minus strand of JAIOJX010000029.1, from coordinate 43,571,710 downwards.
CACGATCTGGGAATGAGGTGACCTTCATGCACATAAGGTCTGAGAGCCCGAGTGAGAGAGTGATGTAACTAAGGCTCCCCCACATGTCCTTAGGGCCGAAGCCCCTTGTCAGGCATGAGCGTGCTTCTGACACAGGCCTGTGCACAGGCGTTCCTGCATGTCTGGTCCACAGAGGGCATGGAAGCAGTCATGGATGCCACGCAGCCTGTCTGATCACATCCCCCTGGCAGCTCAAATCCCACGTGAACCCAGTAACCAACAAAGCTGTGCCTCAGGAAGCAAGTGAAGACACGATGCTGCTGAACCAGTTTCCAAACCAGAAGTGGGCCCGTCTGGGATCTTTAAGATGCAACCTGGCTGACAGCTAGCTGTACTTGTCACATTCACAACCCGGGGACAGGAGACCTGGAAGGTCAGGACAGCTGGAAGTGTGAAATGAAGGCAGCCCTGCATAGCTGTCAAGAGGATCAAGCTGTCTGCGGCGGCCGACTGACCATGCACACACACTCGGCAGCACCCGGCTAGGCATTACCTACTTCACCACCGGTGTAGAAGTCAGTGTTTGTCGGGTGCAAGCTGATCAAGAGGCATCAACTTCTGCCCTTAAAATTAAACCCAGGTCACACCCCAATGTAAAAATCATACACGCACCTGAGAGCAAGACTGCACACAGTAAGCATGAGTCAGATGTGAAGCAAGGTGCTTTGCTCACATGATTTATAATAACTCAGTTCTCACCATTACCACTGACAGACAGGACAACTGAGGAGTTAGGTGACTTGCCCAGGGCCCATGTCCAGCAGATGGTAAGGGTAGGCTTTAGGATCCTTCTACCTACCTCCAAACCTGCGCTGTTTTGCTACCACAGCTGGATGTCTCATTATAGAAGCCCCTCAACACACTTGTAAAGCAAGGGGCTGCCTGTGCAAGTCTGCAGCCACAGTCTCGGCCCCTGCGTGCTCTCTCTGCCTCACCCCACCCTCAGCTACTTAGCGCCAGATGCCAGCTGACCATGAGGGTCAGCTGCCGGGGCGGGGAAGGGGCTCTCTGGGTCCAGGAGAGTGTTTTTCCAGAGTGTCTGGAAACACGATCTGGGAATGAGGTGACCTTCATGCACATAAGGTCTGAGAGCCCGAGTGAGAGAGTGATGTAACTAAGGCTCCCCCACATGTCCTTAGGGCCGAAGCCCCTTGTCAGGCATGAGCGTGCTTCTGACACAGGCCTGTGCACAGGCGTTCCTGCATGTCTGGTCCACAGAGGGCATGGAAGCAGTCATGGATGCCACGCAGCCTGTCTGATCACATCCCCCTGGCAGCTCAAATCCCACGTGAACCCAGTAACCAACAAAGCTGTGCCTCAGGAAGCAAGTGAAGACACGATGCTGCTGAACCAGTTTCCAAACCAGAAGTGGGCCCGTCTGGGATCTTTAAGATGCAACCTGGCTGACAGCTAGCTGTACTTGTCACATTCACAACCCGGGGACAGGAGACCTGGAAGGTCAGGACAGCTGGAAGTGTGAAATGAAGGCAGCCCTGCATAGCTGTCAAGAGGATCAAGCTGTCTGCGGCGGCCGACTGACCATGCACACACACACTCGGCAGCACCCGGCTAGGCATTACCTACTTCACCACCGGTGTAGAAGTCAGTGTTTGTCGGGTGAACGACAGCATCACTGTCGATCGAGGCAATGTCAGCCTGTACAACTTGCAACTATAACAGGTAAACAGATGTATATCAACTGTGTTGGACCGAAACCCACGCACAGGCACATTCACTAAGGCCCCAGTGGCGGGGCTGGCCTACCTGGTCGATTCCAACATATGAGCCAAAAGGGCAACCAGTCCACGAGGTGTGCGCACATGTGGATGGGGGTGAGGAGAGGAGGAGGAAGAGGAGGAGGAGGAATATCAAATGTGACATGTTTAAATTAAAACATTTGAATGACAAGTCCAAAAAAAGAGAAGCACACGCGAGATCATTTGCAAAGGTTAAAAGAAACAACAGAACAACATGAATGCCCCATGTCACTTCTCAAACGCCTGTGAGACCAGCACCCCTCTGAGAGGGCTACAAAACATGGCATCTGTTCTTTAAAGATGTGTACCATCAGGCCAACCAAAACAACAAGTTTCTCCATTTTATCAGCAGCAGTCACCTTTTAGGGCTTGATTTTTTCAGCCTGTGAAGTTCACCTTTTTGTCCACTTTAAAGGGACATCTCTTGAAAACTGAGAAAACAGTATAGGTGTGCACAGAGGAATGCCTTTATTCTTCCTCTTGGATGGGTAAAAATATTTTTCCAGGCCTACCTCTTACTCTAATCCATCTTGCTTTTACATATTTCACATATAAAATACACTACAGATAGATAGGATCCTTGCTTTTCCTAGTTTGTCGGTTTTTTCTTTTTTAAAAAGGAAGTTATCTGTTTAAGGCAGTTGGAAAGCAAGTTCAAGCAGGGCATTTTTGAGTCCCAGCTCTCATGTCTTCAGCCCACGGCTGCACTCAGTCTGTGTGGGTCGGGCCGGGCTCTGGCGTGAGCGTCTCTCCTGGTGAGGAAACCTGCCATCTTACAAAGGTGGCCAGCGGCGGGAGTCCAAGCTACACACAACCTGCCAAAGGCAGCGCCAGGCAGAGGGCTGCCCTGGCAGACACCTGCTAGCCTGCGGCCCCCGTCAGGCTCACAGCTAAGGAGACGGGGGCCACACTGTGTCCTGAACCAACAGCTCCTCTCTGCAGAGGCTGAGACCACCGCATAAGGCAGCTGAGTGGTACATCCTGTGCAAGGAGACTCCTGGCTCTGGCACAGGTTTCCTCTGGACGAACTCACTCAGAAAGAGATATTGCCCTTCTCTTTAATATCATACTCGAGCCAAAGAATTCATGAAGGTGGCACCCAGTCTTATACTGTTTTCAGTTGTAGAAAAAGTCCAAGTGGCCGTATGTGGTAAATTTGCGGGAATCCAATTTGCTGGTGGATTAAAGACAGGAGTATCCTGAGCAGCTTAACTGTCTCCCTTCTCAAGTGTTTCCGTGCTTTGTTTACCTGTCATTTCTAATTAAGGCTTAAATGGAGAAACTATCATTTTGTAGTTACCTGAGATTTTTCAATTCTTAAAGAAAAAAACAAAACAAAACCAAAAACACAGTTTTAAAAAAATCCCCCCCAAGTAACCAGCAGTCAGTATGATCATTATGGAAGAGAATTTAGATGGCAATGTATTTATAATCCGGGGGAAAGCAGCCAATAGGGCTTAATAAAATGTAATCTTATCATTGCAGTTGGAATGGCTTGGAGTAAGTAGACATTCAGTGTCTATCCTCAAACACGAATCTTGGTTTTGGGAATTGGTTTGACCATCTGATGCTTGAGAAGATGAAGAGCCTAAATTCTGGGTTCCATAACTTTTCAACTGACAGCTGATGGTGCCAAACCCCATCCCCAATTACCTAGGTCATCTTTAAGGTCAATGTCAGCATTGGTAGGATTGATTATGGCCTCCACCTCAAAGCCGGCTAAATTACTGATTTCACTGTGAATAAGGTTCAGCTGAAAAGAAAAGCATGAGGTGGGAAATAACAGGACAGCTGGGCAGTCACAGAGATGGGACCTTGGGACAGATGAAGGTCAGGGGACACTCCAGGTGCACTAGGCGCAAAAGGGAAGAGGGAGTTGCTGGCTAAAATGAATCCATTTCAAACTAAAGGCTCAAATGCCACTCAGGATGCTAAAAAAGAAGCAAGCTAGGCTGAGGGTCCAGAACCTGTTTGGTGATGTCCAGGGACAAAAGGAGGCCTAAACCATGTCAGGCTGGGAGATTCACCTCCCTTTAGAAGACTCTGTGATCTGGGCACCAAAGTACAGCAGCTGTCAGACCCAGAGTCAAGCACTCATGGCTGGGGTAGGGGTCAGGGGGTGTGTAGGACTGTCCTCTTCTCTGAGCACTGGGATGCTACGTAAGTCCTGGCTGGTTGGGGAAACCCGGGCAGCGGTGTCATTCTCTTATGAAGGTGGCACCCAGTCTTATACTGTTTTCAGTTGTAGAAAAAGTCCAAGTGGCCGTATGTGGTAAATTTGCGGGAATCCAATTTGCTGGTGGATTAAAGACAGGAGTATCCTGAGCAGCTTAACTGTCTCCCTTCTCAAGTGTTTCCGTGCTTTGTTTACCTGTCATTTCTAATTAAGGCTTAAATGGAGAAACTATCATTTTGTAGTTACCTGAGATTTTTCAATTCTTAAAGAAAAAAACAAAACAAAACCAAAAACACAGTTTTAAAAAAATCCCCCCCAAGTAACCAGCAGTCAGTATGATCATTATGGAAGAGAATTTAGATGGCAATGTATTTATAATCCGGGGGAAAGCAGCCAATAGGGCTTAATAAAATGTAATCTTATCATTGCAGTTGGAATGGCTTGGAGTAAGTAGACATTCAGTGTCTATCCTCAAACACGAATCTTGGTTTTGGGAATTGGTTTGACCATCTGATGCTTGAGAAGATGAAGAGCCTAAATTCTGGGTTCCATAACTTTTCAACTGACAGCTGATGGTGCCAAACCCCATCCCCAATTACCTAGGTCATCTTTAAGGTCAATGTCAGCATTGGTAGGATTGATTATGGCCTCCACCTCAAAGCCGGCTAAATTACTGATTTCACTGTGAATAAGGTTCAGCTGAAAAGAAAAGCATGAGGTGGGAAATAACAGGACAGCTGGGCAGTCACAGAGATGGGACCTTGGGACAGATGAAGGTCAGGGGACACTCCAGGTGCACTAGGCGCAAAAGGGAAGAGGGAGTTGCTGGCTAAAATGAATCCATTTCAAACTAAAGGCTCAAATGCCACTCAGGATGCTAAAAAAGAAGCAAGCTAGGCTGAGGGTCCAGAACCTGTTTGGTGATGTCCAGGGACAAAAGGAGGCCTAAACCATGTCAGGCTGGGAGATTCACCTCCCTTTAGAAGACTCTGTGATCTGGGCACCAAAGTACAGCAGCTGTCAGACCCAGAGTCAAGCACTCATGGCTGGGGTAGGGGTCAGGGGGTGTGTAGGACTGTCCTCTTCTCTGAGCACTGGGATGCTACGTAAGTCCTGGCTGGTTGGGGAAACCCGGGCAGCGGTGTCATTCTCTTCCAAGAGGCCATGGGTCTCTTAGGCTATCCTCGTCACTGTGACCACTGGCTAACTGGCTTCCCATGCCCTGCTCAGGAGTGGTGAGGAGCAAGGATGGTCTGTTACTTAATAACACCTGATTTTAAGTGCCTGTTAGGTGTTAGATGCTGAAGTTCTGACTAAACTCAGGAAGAGACACAGCAGTTCCCCAACAAGACTGTGTGTCCTTTAAACTGTGTGCACCTCGTTCGTGAGGCTATTCTGAGGGCTGAGCACCTTCCCTGAGTGACTTTTATGGGTACCCCACCCACCAAGTTCTCGTAAAACACTCCCGCATACCCTGCCTCCTCACTGCTATTCTGGTGCCACAGAAACCCTCACTCTGAGAGGACTCCTACATTCCTGACTGGCTGTCAGAGGCGCAGGGGGTTTAGCTGGCCCAGGACTCCCCTTCCTGTTTTAGGCGCAAGCTCTCTTTCCCAGGGAAGAGGGCTGTTCCTCAGTGACAGAGAAGTTGCACAGGGAGTCATGCCCCAGCAGTCAGAGCTGCTGTTGACCAAGACCAACACAAGCCTGGCTAGGGCAGCTGACCGCACCCGCTGTGCCCAACAAGGCAGGTGTTCACTCCCAGGCGAGGGGTGTGTGCAGACACTAGGCTGGGATGCTCCTGGCAACCAAGCTCCAAGTCACTGATTTCTGAGACCAGACATTTTGTTGCAAACCAAACCGACCAAACAAACCTGATGTCCTAAAGCAACAGAAATATAAGCCCACATTTCTGATTCCCAGAAGTAATAAGCAGATTCTCAAAACCTGCTTAGCTAGAAGTTGTGGAAATGAATTTGGTCTCATGGGCAGGGAAGGACCTTGGCCAGGCCCCGCCACAGCCTCATCTTTAGTTAGGCCTCAAAGAGAGAAGAGGCACAAGCTCTCTCCACTTATACTTTCTCAGGCATGGTTCCCAGCACTGCAGGGTGATCGGGGCCCTCTGATGTTCCTGCAGCTGAAGGAAGCCCACACAGTGACCTCTCTCTGAGCACTGGGATGCTACGTAAGTCCTGGCTGGTTGGGGAAACCCGGGCAGCGGTGTCATTCTCTTCCAAGAGGCCATGGGTCTCTTAGGCTATCCTCGTCACTGTGACCACTGGCTAACTGGCTTCCCATGCCCTGCTCAGGAGTGGTGAGGAGCAAGGATGGTCTGTTACTTAATAACACCTGATTTTAAGTGCCTGTTAGGTGTTAGATGCTGAAGTTCTGACTAAACTCAGGAAGAGACACAGCAGTTCCCCAACAAGACTGTGTGTCCTTTAAACTGTGTGCACCTCGTTCGTGAGGCTATTCTGAGGGCTGAGCACCTTCCCTGAGTGACTTTTATGGGTACCCCACCCACCAAGTTCTCGTAAAACACTCCCGCATACCCTGCCTCCTCACTGCTATTCTGGTGCCACAGAAACCCTCACTCTGAGAGGACTCCTACATTCCTGACTGGCTGTCAGAGGCGCAGGGGGTTTAGCTGGCCCAGGACTCCCCTTCCTGTTTTAGGCGCAAGCTCTCTTTCCCAGGGAAGAGGGCTGTTCCTCAGTGACAGAGAAGTTGCACAGGGAGTCATGCCCCAGCAGTCAGAGCTGCTGTTGACCAAGACCAACACAAGCCTGGCTAGGGCAGCTGACCGCACCCGCTGTGCCCAACAAGGCAGGTGTTCACTCCCAGGCGAGGGGTGTGTGCAGACACTAGGCTGGGATGCTCCTGGCAACCAAGCTCCAAGTCACTGATTTCTGAGACCAGACATTTTGTTGCAAACCAAACCGACCAAACAAACCTGATGTCCTAAAGCAACAGAAATATAAGCCCACATTTCTGATTCCCAGAAGTAATAAGCAGATTCTCAAAACCTGCTTAGCTAGAAGTTGTGGAAATGAATTTGGTCTCATGGGCAGGGAAGGACCTTGGCCAGGCCCCGCCACAGCCTCATCTTTAGTTAGGCCTCAAAGAGAGAAGAGGCACAAGCTCTCTCCACTTATACTTTCTCAGGCATGGTTCCCAGCACTGCAGGGTGATCGGGGCCCTCTGATGTTCCTGCAGCTGAAGGAAGCCCACACAGTGACGCGCTCGAGCCCGGTGCCAGGAGAGAAGCACAGAAGAGACTGTGCTAGGGCACGGGTGCTCGTGGCTGTGCTCCGGGGAAGGGGTGTGGGTGGGCGCGGAGTGAGGTGAGCGAAGGCTCAGGACAAGGCAAAGGGTCTAATGATGTATCACCTACTGCAGGTGACTTCAAGCAACTGCTGTTTACAAAAGTTCAAATGAAGCCACCAAAAAATAAAAACCCGCACTATGTGAAATAGCAGGAGGTTGTAGGGGGAGGAAAGGAAAGGAGAAAAGGAGGGGGGAAGAACCACTCTGTTTGGTGTTTTGAGTGAATAAGCATTAAAGACGTCTAGGAGATTCCTTTTTGTTCATGTTTAAATCTTTAAAAGTCACGCTGTTTTTTTTTCCCCAATCATATAGATGCTTCTGGATTTGTATTCAGAAATGCCTCAACGGAAAATCAGTTATTTCCACAGGTTCTGATTCAACTAGCAGGGGTCTGAGACCCTGGTCTCTGCCTGGGCAGGACCCACCCTCTCGCCCTGCCTTCTGGGAAACTGGGCTTCAGGGCCTTGCTTAAGTAAGGGAACGGGTGTAAAGAGACCTCCCAGGTCACTCTGGGCTCATCACCTTCCCTGTGAGTGGGTGCAGCCCCGCTCTTGGAGTCAAGAATCTTGCATGTCGGGGAGTCAATGCCCCGGTGTGGAGAAGCCCAGCTAACTGAGTGCACCCACACTGAGCCATGATTTCCCAGCTCTGCTCTTCTGGGTGCCAGGCTCAGCACAGGTCCTCAGGGTGAGGGCTGGGCCACAAAACAGTATTGCTATGAAAACCGTTCAGTTAGAGAGGGCTCCAAAGAATGTGCTCGGGGGAAGCCCAGTCTGTGTTGTGGGTGCTCGGGAGAGGAGTGGAGAGGACAGGTTGCTTCGGCGCTTTGGAAAGGCAAATGGGCCATCACGTTGGCTTAGGCGGGCTGGACCAGGTGCAGAAGCCAACAGGGATCTGATCATCTGAACATACACATGGACAGAAGCTCCCTTGGAGAGGAGAAGGACACGGAGAAGCTGCGTATGCAGATGCCTGGAAAGGACCTTGCTGCGCAGGGGACAGCGGTCAACAGGCCTGGCAAGCCCAGGAGAGATGCCCAGTGGCAGGAGGGCCCAAGACTCGGCCCCGCGAAGCCCACCCAGGGTCACAGTCACTCGGGCCTCTCCCCAAAAGGGCTGCACAGCTGTCTGAAGCACATGGCAGAGCAGGTGTGTGTTGGGGGCTGGGAGATGAGATGTCTGGGTGAACATTCCCAAGCTGAGTCTGATTTTCTGGGAGTGAGGAGGCTCACGAATGAGTTTAGAATGTGAATAAGGTGACTATTTCCTTGTGTGAATACTGGGAAAGATGAAAACTTAAGTGTGAAAGCCCAGAATGGTGAATGGAAAATATCTGTGAAGACTGCTGACCACTGGAGAGTATGACCAAAGAGCATGTCAGATATGCAGCAAAAAGGGGGTCTCCCTTGGCTGTGGGGCTGGGAGAAGGGGACTGAGCCAAGGGTCCTTCAGGATCTCCTCCACCACGGGAACCTGACAATCCTCATGTCCCTGGGCTCTGCTGTCTACAGTACCCAGTCTTCCCTCGAGGGGTGATGCCCAGGGAACCCTTGTTGTCTCCTCCTGACATGAACTTGTTAGGGTTTAGGCTCCTTGAAGGCAGAGAGACAGTCATCCAATGCCTAAGACAGTGCTCTGGTTTCTGTAGGCCCACACACAGAGCTGAGATTGAACACCCACCATCCAGACACAACTCTGAGATGACCTGAACAAACTGCTTCCCTGAAAGCAGGGCTACGGAGCAGTCAGAGCTCAGGAACCGCCTGCGGCCTGGCTGGGACCTGGTGGGGCTCAAAACTGACCTGGGCATCCTAGAGGTCAGTGGCACCCACCACTGAGAGCAGGCTGGGAGGCAGCCTGTCTGTGGTGAGGAAGGAGCTGGTAGCTTGGGGCTACTGGAAGGACAGCTGGGCTATCCTGACATGACCTCCTTGGCTGTAGGAAATAGTACAATCCTTTTTATATACATGTGTGTGAGATGAGAAAAAGTCAGTATTAAATATTCTGAGCGCCTCACTGAGTCTAGCCTGTCATACAAGCTCTGCATCTCTCATTCCCTCACAATGGACAAGGAAGACGACTTCCTTTCCCCCATGTCCACCACATAAAATGAAACTCTTTCCTCTCCCCAGAGTCCACTTCACTGAGTGAGAGCCGAGGTCCTCCACAGAGCTGTGTCCGCTTCCTCCTGGCGCACAAGGTGTCCCAGGGCCCTGCTCCAGGAGCCCCTTTCTGCCCTGGCCTCTTGGGGGAAGGGCTTCTCCCTCCGTGCAAGGCTGCCCGCCCGCAAGCTTGCCCAGCCTAAATCCCCAGAGGCTCAGGCCTGGCAGTAGTATCTGGGAGTTTCAGGCCACCGTGTGCCACACAAGGATAAGGACTCCTAGGACACTGCTAGAGGCCAGGAGCGTCACGAAGCCTCAGAGACAGGTGGAAGAGGACGGCAGGCCTTTCCTCATATCACTGCTTCAAGAGCTCTCTCCATACTGCTCTCCAGACCAGATCACCATGGAGAGTATGACCAAAGAGCATGTCAGATATGCAGCAAAAGGGGTCTCCCTTGGCTGTGGGGCTGGGAGAAGGGACTGAGCCAAGGGTCCTTCAGGATCTCCTCCACCACGGAACCTGACAATCCTCATGTCCCTGGGCTCTGCTGTCTACAGTACCCAGTCTTCCCTCGAGGGGTGATGCCCAGGGAACCCTTGTTGTCTCCTCCTGACATGAACTTGTTAGGGTTTAGGCTCCTTGAAGGCAGAGAGACAGTCATCCAATGCCTAAGACAGTGCTCTGGTTTCTGTAGGCCCACACACAGAGCTGAGATTGAACACCCACCATCCAGACACAACTCTGAGATGACCTGAACAAACTGCTTCCCTGAAAGCAGGGCTACGGAGCAGTCAGAGCTCAGGAACCGCCTGCGGCCTGGCTGGGACCTGGTGGGGCTCAAACTGACCTGGGCATCCTAGAGGTCAGTGGCACCCACCACTGAGAGCAGGCTGGGAGGCAGCCTGTCTGTGGTGAGGAAGGAGCTGGTAGCTTGGGGCTACTGGAAGGACAGCTGGGCTATCCTGACATGACCTCCTTGGCTGTAGGAAATAGTACAATCCTTTTTATATACATGTGTGTGAGATGAGAAAAAGTCAGTATTAAATATTCTGAGCGCCTCACTGAGTCTAGCCTGTCATACAAGCTCTGCATCTCTCATTCCCTCACAATGGACAAGGAAGACGACTTCCTTTCCCCCATGTCCACCACATAAAATGAAACTCTTTCCTCTCCCCAGAGTCCACTTCACTGAGTGAGAGCCGAGGTCCTCCACAGAGCTGTGTCCGCTTCCTCCTGGCGCACAAGGTGTCCCAGGGCCCTGCTCCAGGAGCCCCTTTCTGCCCTGGCCTCTTGGGGGAAGGGCTTCTCCCTCCGTGCAAGGCTGCCCCGCCCGCAAGCTTGCCCAGCCTAAATCCCCCAGAGGCTCAGGCCTGGCAGTAGTATCTGGGGAGTTTCAGGCCACCGTGTGCCACACAAGGATAAGGACTCCTAGGACACTGCTAGAGGCCAGGAGCGTGGCTTTACTCGCATCCAAATGCCTCAGAGACAGGTGGAAGAGGACGGCAGGCCTTTCCTCATATCACTGCTTCAAGAGCTCCTCTCTCCATACTGCTCTCCAGTCCCCAGGATGAGGGTGTCTGGATCTGACGAAGAAACCCCGGGGTGCCTCCCCCTCCCCCAAGCAGCCTACAGGGCCACAGGCTGGACTCCTTTGGCTGGGGGTGGGGAGGGCGTGCCCTCCTGGCACCCCTTCCTGGCTCCTTCCAGTAACACTAACTCTTCCAGGGAAACCTGTGTCACTTACTACTTCTGACACAGATTTATAATACACCCTGAAGTACTGCTTTTGGACAGAAAGCCTTTTAAATCTCTGAAAAGAAGCTGAGACTCTCTCCACTGAACCACAAAGCAAACACAGTCAACTCAGAGTCACAGCACTATTTCCCTTTTGAAAACAATTCAACAATGTGTGTCAACACTGGGTAAAAGTCAGAATAATGAAGCTGATTGCTCCTGAGACGGCTGTATGTGAAATGCACCAGCATCAAGAACAACTGGATCCCTGGCTCCTAAGCCCTGGGCTGGCTTCTCCTGCAAAGAGCTTAGCAACCACGCCTTTTGGGGCTGTCGCGAGCACGGCTCTTGGCTGGCCTGCGCTCCTCTAGCCTGGCGCCACCGTCCCAGGTGCAAAGTAAGACTTGCAGACCACAGGGGACCCTACGGTTATCACTGTAAAGTACCCTTTCCGAAACATTTCCAAAAATCCAAAATTAATGCCTGTGCTAATGACATTCAAAATGTGCTCTGTGTAAAAACTCCTGTGTGTCAGTCTGACCGCTCGGGCTCCTTCTGCACTAACACCATGGCTGTCACCTGGCGCTGAAACCTAACAGAGGGCCTGAAATCACCGCTTCAAAATAATGCCGCCTACAATGAACACTTCCTCCTCTCATGCTCTCCGGCCACTTCACTGAGTGAGGCCGAGGTCCTCCACAGAGCTGTGTCCGCTTCCTCCGGCGAAAGTTCCCTCAGGCCTTTCTGCCCTGGCCTCTTGGGGAAGGGCTTCTCCCTCCGCAAGGCTGCCCGCCCGCAAGCTTGCCCAGCCTAAATCCCCCAGAGGCTCAGGCCTGGCAGTAGTATCTGGGGAGTTTCAGGCCACCGTGTGCCACACAAGGATAAGGACTCCTAGGACACTGCTAGAGGCCAGGAGCGTGGCTTTACTCGCATCCAAATGCCTCAGAGACAGGTGGAAGAGGACGGCAGGCCTTTCCTCATATCACTGCTTCAAGAGCTCCTCTCTCCATACTGCTCTCCAGTCCCCAGGATGAGGGTGTCTGGATCTGACGAAGAAACCCCGGGGTGCCTCCCCCTCCCCCAAGCAGCCTACAGGGCCACAGGCTGGACTCCTTTGGCTGGGGGTGGGGAGGGCGTGCCCTCCTGGCACCCCTTCCTGGCTCCTTCCAGTAACACTAACTCTTCCAGGGAAACCTGTGTCACTTACTACTTCTGACACAGATTTATAATACACCCTGAAGTACTGCTTTTGGACAGAAAGCCTTTTAAATCTCTGAAAAGAAGCTGAGACTCTCTCCACTGAACCACAAAGCAAACACAGTCAACTCAGAGTCACAGCACTATTTCCCTTTTGAAAACAATTCAACAATGTGTGTCAACACTGGGTAAAAGTCAGAATAATGAAGCTGATTGCTCCTGAGACGGCTGTATGTGAAATGCACCAGCATCAAGAACAACTGGATCCCTGGCTCCTAAGCCCTGGGCTGGCTTCTCCTGCAAAGAGCTTAGCAACCACGCCTTTTGGGGCTGTCGCGAGCACGGCTCTTGGCTGGCCTGCGCTCCTCTAGCCTGGCGCCACCGTCCCAGGTGCAAAGTAAGACTTGCAGACCACAGGGGACCCTACGGTTATCACTGTAAAGTACCCTTTCCGAAACATTTCCAAAAATCCAAAATTAATGCCTGTGCTAATGACATTCAAAATGTGCTCTGTGTAAAAACTCCTGTGTGTCAGTCTGACCGCTCGGGCTCCTTCTGCACTAACACCATGGCTGTCACCTGGCGCTGAAACCTAACAGAGGGCCTGAAATCACCGCTTCAAAATAATGCCGCCTACAATGAACACTTCCTCCCTCTCATGCTGCAGGGCACAGGCCTCCAGAAAGGGTGGCTAGAGCACTGCTTTCTGAGAGGGTGCCCGGCGGCTTGACTCTCTGACAGCACGTCTGGGGAGACAGTTTGCTCTGCTAAAGGCTCCTCGGGGCTGGGTTTGCGGGTTGGGTTTGCGGGTAGCTCGTCCTGGATGGGTGTGTCTAGGGTCGTTAAGCCAGATGGGAGAGAAGGCGGGTGTTCCTCCTGGCTCTGCACTCAGCCCCTTCTCTCAAGCTGACCATGTTACACTGGGCTCAGCCCCATCCCTCCTTTCAGGCTTTCCCCTCCAAAAGCCAAGATATCAAACAGCCATGTCAACTTCACTGCCAAGGCAACTTCTTCCATTTTCTTCTATTTCCTAAATAATACTAGATACCATGCCTGTAAGTGACTCTAGTGTATCAGTGTTTCTCTACAGCTTTTTGGACTTCCCCTTCCAAAGTGAAGTGCGGCATAGGCAGTGCTCACTGGATTTGTACTTTCCAGTACCACTGCCTGTAGTGCTGGTCCTGGGGTCTGAGGGCAGAGTCCCTGTCACGGAGGAGGCGCTGCTTGGCCACAGAGGAGTTAGGTATGTGTCTACAGTCTTTGCCGCCTCCTCCCAGGCCTCATGTGCAGCAGAGGCCCTGATCCCATGGTCAAGAAGAGTGTTTCTACTTGTACATGGGCATTGTAGGGCTGAGTACTTCCAATGCAGAGGCCCAGCAAAGGGGTGTGAAGAGATCCGATCTAAGGCTGGCTTCTCCTGCAAAGAGCTTAGCAACCACGCCTTTTGGGGCTGTCGCGAGCACGGCTCTTGGCTGGCCTGCGCTCCTCTAGCCTGGCGCCACCGTCCCAGGTGCAAAGTAAGACTTGCAGACCACAGGGGACCCTACGGTTATCACTGTAAAGTACCCTTTCCGAAACATTTCCAAAAATCCAAAATTAATGCCTGTGCTAATGACATTCAAAATGTGCTCTGTGTAAAAACTCCTGTGTGTCAGTCTGACCGCTCGGGCTCCTTCTGCACTAACACCATGGCTGTCACCTGGCGCTGAAACCTAACAGAGGGCCTGAAATCACCGCTTCAAAATAATGCCGCCTACAATGAACACTTCCTCCCTCTCATGCTGCAGGGCACAGGCCTCCAGAAAGGGTGGCTAGAGCACTGCTTTCTGAGAGGGTGCCCGGCGGCTTGACTCTCTGACAGCACGTCTGGGGAGACAGTTTGCTCTGCTAAAGGCTCCTCGGGGCTGGGTTTGCGGGTTGGGTTTGCGGGTAGCTCGTCCTGGATGGGTGTGTCTAGGGTCGTTAAGCCAGATGGGAGAGAAGGCGGGTGTTCCTCCTGGCTCTGCACTCAGCCCCTTCTCTCAAGCTGACCATGTTACACTGGGCTCAGCCCCATCCCTCCTTTCAGGCTTTCCCCTCCAAAAGCCAAGATATCAAACAGCCATGTCAACTTCACTGCCAAGGCAACTTCTTCCATTTTCTTCTATTTCCTAAATAATACTAGATACCATGCCTGTAAGTGACTCTAGTGTATCAGTGTTTCTCTACAGCTTTTTGGACTTCCCCTTCCAAAGTGAAGTGCGGCATAGGCAGTGCTCACTGGATTTGTACTTTCCAGTACCACTGCCTGTAGTGCTGGTCCTGGGGTCTGAGGGCAGAGTCCCTGTCACGGAGGAGGGCGCTGCTTGGCCACAGAGGAGTTAGGTATGTGTCTACAGTCTTTGCCGCCTCCCTCCCAGGCCTCATGTGCAGCAGACGAGGCCCTGATCCCATGGTCAAGAAGAGTGTTTCTACTTGTACATGGGCATTGTATGGCTGAGTACTTCCACTGCAGAGGCCCAGCAAAGGGGTGTGAAGAGTTCCGATCTAAGGCTGGTTTGGAAGTAACCAGCAGGAAAGAGCAAGAAGAACACAGGGAAGGGAGAGCCCAGGGTCAGGGCACCCAAGGGTGGGGCAGGGGAAGGCGTGAGGGAGAGGGTGGCCCCAGGGCTGAACTGTTCTACCTGCTCAACAGGCTTGTAAGTCCTGGCTAATCACCAGCATTTGGGATCTAAAGCACACTGGAGCTGGTTCTAAATCGCAGAGCTTTTTCACACTTTAGTTCAAACGAAAGCAATCTGGGTGACAGGTCACATTAACTTTCAATATATTACCCAGAGGACAGGTTAAAGGGTGTGAAAGTAAACCCAGGTGGTTGCCTTCACTGCTGAGCTGAAATTTTATAAATAAAAGATATTTTAAACAAAAACTTTCGAAGCCCCAGACCTTAAGATGACAGCTAGTTCTGCTGATTATTTCCCTTTGAAAAATGCATACGAAATACAGACAATGGTTATAAAATGAACACTGTAATGGTTATTGCTGGAACACAGGGTCCACCACAGGAATTGCATCATGAGAGCCTGAGTGCAATTAGTGACAGGGGCTGGGGTGGGGTGGGGTCGGGCAGGAGGGAGCGCTTGCAATGCCGTGAGCAGGAGGACGGGGTCACTGAGATGCAAAAGAAATTGATGGTGAGCCTTTAAAAATGATGCAGCTTCAGGACCAGGTTCAAACCAAATGCCATTTACATGGAAGCTCAAGTCCATGCCTCTAATACTTTTTAACGTAGGATTAAAAAAAACTTCAGCAAAGTAATTCCCACGGTCTCTCCACCCTTTTTTGGGGGGGTTTAATAGAGAAATATTAACCCTCCTTCTGAGGTCTGAAAAGCCTTTGCATCATTTTTATTTTCAACAAAAGTGAATCATCTGTTACAAAACCACAGTGTCCTAGCAAATCTGCATCACTGAGGTAGCTGAAAACATACTGCCCACAGTTCAAACAAACAAACGACTTAGCCTGAGGACTCCTCAGGTGGCACGGCGTGTCTAGCCACAATCTGGGCCCCTGGATCAAGGCTCCACCTTCAGGGCCACCAGAACTCCTGGGCTGCCAGCTAGATCTTTCCCTTTCTGGGCCCTGGTCTTGACTTTGAGCTGTTTTTCTGGGCAGGACTCAAGGATGACCAGGTCACCCCATGTATGCAGCTCCACCCACAGACTAAGCCCGGGGTGTCTCGAATCCCCAGGTGCGGCTGTCCCTCTTCCTTCACCACCACCTCCCCTCCCCGCCTGCCAGTCTCCCCTCAGCACCGGGCCCAGCCTCCCTGTGTCCTTTCCTAAAGCCGCCCCGTCCCGCTTCTCTCCACCAGCCCACCAGGCCAGGAGTGGTCCCCAGGCAGCCTTCCTGGTGGAGGCACCCATCCATGCCAGGGCTCGCAGGCAGACGGGGCCAGCGCTGGCCTACCTTCTGGCCGAGGAAGAGGCTCTTGGTGGAGAGTACGGTGAAGCCGTCGGCGGGCGTACCCTCAGTCGTGCTGTCGGCGCTGGCAGCCTTGCTGACTTCTCCCTGCTTCTTCTTGGACAAATAGAAGAGTCAGTGTGAGGCCCGTGAATCTGGAGCCCATGCGAATCTGAGCTTTTCTAACAGGCAGGCGAATCAAAAGCCTTGCCCACAAGATTCAAGAGAACACAGGAAACTAAACCACTACCAGGTCTCAGCATCTGGGGCTGCGTGACAGAGGTCACTGAGATGCAAAAGAAATTGATGGTGAGCCTTTAAAAATGATGCAGCTTCAGGACCAGGTTCAAACCAAATGCCATTTACATGGAAGCTCAAGTCCATGCCTCTAATACTTTTTAACGTAGGATTAAAAAAAACTTCTGCAAAGTAATTCCCACGGTCTCTCCACCCTTTTTTGGGGGGGTTTAATAGAGAAATATTAACCCTCCTTCTGAGGTCTGAAAAGCCTTTGCATCATTTTTATTTTCAACAAAAGTGAATCATCTGTTACAAAACCACAGTGTCCTAGCAAATCTGCATCACTGAGGTAGCTGAAAACATACTGCCCACAGTTCAAACAAACAAACGACTTAGCCTGAGGACTCCTCAGGTGGCACGGCGTGTCTAGCCACAATCTGGGCCCCTGGATCAAGGCTCCACCTTCAGGGCCACCAGAACTCCTGGGCTGCCAGCTAGATCTTTCCCTTTCTGGGCCCTGGTCTTGACTTTGAGCTGTTTTTCTGGGCAGGACTCAAGGATGACCAGGTCACCCCATGTATGCAGCTCCACCCACAGACTAAGCCCGGGGTGTCTCGAATCCCCAGGTGCGGCTGTCCCTCTTCCTTCACCACCACCTCCCCTCCCCGCCTGCCAGTCTCCCCTCAGCACCGGGCCCAGCCTCCCTGTGTCCTTTCCTAAAGCCGCCCCGTCCCTCTTCTCTCCACCAGCCCACCAGGCCAGGAGTGGTCCCCAGGCAGCCTTCCTGGTGGAGGCACCCATCCATGCCAGGGCTCGCAGGCAGACGGGGCCAGCGCTGGCCTACCTTCTGGCCGAGGAAGAGGCTCTTGGTGGAGAGTACGGTGAAGCCGTCGGCGGGCGTACCCTCAGTCGTGCTGTCGGCGCTGGCAGCCTTGCTGACTTCTCCCTGCTTCTTCTTGGACAAATAGAAGAGTCAGTGTGAGGCCCGTGAATCTGGAGCCCATGCGAATCTGAGCTTTTCTAACAGGCAGGCGAATCAAAAGCCTTGCCCACAAGATTCAAGAGAACACAGGAAACTAAACCACTACCAGGTCTCAGCATCTGGGGGCTGCAGGCTTATTTTGAAGTCCAAGAGTTCCATAAAGACTGTTAAATTGTATTTTCATCACTTTATAATCTTAAACAAACAGATACTTAAAGACAAAACTTCACAGTGGTAATTTAGAACAGAACCACTTACACAACTATAGACCAGGTAAATGTCTTCTAACTGAGGGTCTTCACTTTCCAGATGCTGCCTGTATGGCTTCTGTGTCTGACAGGAGAGAACAAACTGCTCTAGGCCCTTAGTTCTCAAACAGCCAAAAAGCCAGGCCAAGGAGCACCACTCTCTAAACCTTCCCAGCCCAGGAGATTAGATTCTCCCACCCTCTTTCATTAAGACCCGCCTTGGTGAAGGGATCCACACAGAGGCAGCTGGTGAGCCTATGGGTTACCTTGAAATGGCCCAGCCCCCAGCAGTGGGCATGGATCTGGGTAGGCCCTTGGGTCTCTTTCCAGCATCATTCAGAGGTTTCCAAGAGCCTTGCCAAGGGTGTGTTGTGGAGAAAGGCTTAATTACTTTCCAGATCCTCAGCTTCCTAATCGACTTCTTCCTGAGATGGATCTGCCCCAAGAGGGAGCCTTGCCTGCAACCAAGGCTTCATGCTGGGCCTCCCCTCACAACCAGTTCCCGAGAGTGGCATTACCATGGCGCACTGCCCTTCCAGGAGGGGTACATGCCCTTCTCAGACTTTTAACTCTGTTAAGCATGAGGCGTGTATTAGAAATGGATATTCTGGTTCATCTGGGGGTTATTTTATACTCAGATATACTGCTGAGTGAGGAAGGTGAGCACAATGGCAATCTCTGTACAGGTACTTCACCTTTTTCCTTCACCCAATTTCTATCAAAAAGGACATCACGGGCTTCCCCTGGTGGTCCAGTGGGTAAGGACACCGCCTTGCAGTGCAAGGGGCGCCGGTTTGATCCCTGGCCTGGGAAGATCCCACGTGCCGCGGAGCGGCTGGACTGATGTGTCTAATCACCGAGCAGGAGCTCTGGAGCGCATGTGCCCAGAGCCGGCACTCTGCAGCGACAGACGCCACCGCGATGGGAGGCCCACAGGAGCCAAAGAACAAAGACGGATGAAAATGGAGAAATGAAAGACCAATAGAAGTGGCCCGCCCGCTCCCCTCCCTCCCCAACCCGACCCCCGCCCAAAATAAATAAATA
This sequence comes from Tragulus kanchil, assembly GCA_022376925.1. NCBI lineage: Eukaryota > Metazoa > Chordata > Mammalia > Artiodactyla > Tragulidae > Tragulus > Tragulus kanchil. Next base: position 43,552,922 of record JAIOJX010000029.1, on the reverse strand, counting down.
AATAAATCTTTAAAAAAAAAATAAAAAGGACATCACTCCTGAAGGACAGTCCAGTTGGAGTAAATTAAGAAAGCAGGAGGTAAGAAATACAAGTGGCCATGTCTTCCTGAAGGAAGGCTCTGGACAGTGAGTTCAGGAAAAGGCCTGCCTGTGCCCTGTCCATGTGCCATTTTAAAAATACTCAAATTCATTAACATTTTACTTACACTGAATAATAAGGTCTAATTTTACTGAATAATTTAAGGTCTAAAATTAATATAAGAGCATTTGGCCACTCTAAACCTCCCAGAGCCCCTAAAATAAGGGCAGCTGGTGAGCCTATGGGTTACCTTGAAATGGCCCAGCCCCCAGCAGTGGGCATGGATCTGGGTAGGCCCTTGGGTCTCTTTCCAGCATCATTCAGAGGTTTCCAAGAGCCTTGCCAAGGGTGTGTTGTGGAGAAAGGCTTAATTACTTTCCAGATCCTCAGCTTCCTAATCGACTTCTTCCTGAGATGGATCTGCCCCAAGAGGGAGCCTTGCCTGCAACCAAGGCTTCATGCTGGGCCTCCCCTCACAACCAGTTCCCGAGAGTGGCATTACCATGGCGCACTGCCCTTCCAGGAGGGGTACATGCCCTTCTCAGACTTTTAACTCTGTTAAGCATGAGGCGTGTATTAGAAATGGATATTCTGGTTCATCTGGGGGTTATTTTATACTCAGATATACTGCTGAGTGAGGAAGGTGAGCACAATGGCAATCTCTGTACAGGTACTTCACCTTTTTCCTTCACCCAATTTCTATCAAAAAGGACATCACGGGCTTCCCCTGGTGGTCCAGTGGGTAAGGACACCGCCTTGCAGTGCAAGGGGCGCCGGTTTGATCCCTGGCCTGGGAAGATCCCACGTGCCGCGGAGCGGCTGGACTGATGTGTCTAATCACCGAGCAGGAGCTCTGGAGCGCATGTGCCCAGAGCCGGCACTCTGCAGCGACAGACGCCACCGCGATGGGAGGCCCACAGGAGCCAAAGAACAAAGACGGATGAAAATGGAGAAATGAAAGACCAATAGAAGTGGCCCGCCCGCTCCCCTCCCTCCCCAACCCGACCCCCGCCCAAAATAAATAAATAAATAAATCTTTAAAAAAAAAATAAAAAGGACATCACTCCTGAAGGACAGTCCAGTTGGAGTAAATTAAGAAAGCAGGAGGTAAGAAATACAAGTGGCCATGTCTTCCTGAAGGAAGGCTCTGGACAGTGAGTTCAGGAAAAGGCCTGCCTGTGCCCTGTCCATGTGCCATTTTAAAAATACTCAAATTCATTAACATTTTTACTTACACTGAATAATAAGGTCTAATTTTACTAAGAGCTTTAACAGTAAGGACTGCTTTGGCATTTGGGTCATATGGCTAACTTGGAACATTTTCCATAAATTAAATGAGCTAAATGTGATGCTCCAAGGTGTTTACATAACTGGTAAGACAGAAAGCATTTCATTAAGAAACATGGAATTAGCAAAGATCTATTAAAGTTATCACTGTTTTGGTTCTCCTAACAATTTGAGTGCATCAGATTTGAGAAGTAAAAGAAAAACAGGTATACTCAACAATTACATGGTAAGTCTTAGTAAAGCCTTTTTTGATATACTTTCCAGGAAACAAGAAAGGCAAAGCTGAATGACAAATCTTTTCACAAGTCAGATGTTTCTAATTCTATGCTTTCAACAAAACTGAAGAAATACCAAACTGAGTTAACTGATACATCATTAAAGAGCAGATTGATGGAGCTTAGTTAATAGCAGTGTACCAGTGCAGGCTTCTCAGTTGTGATGAATGTACCAGGGTTATGGAGATGTTAACAACAGTGAAACTAGGTGAGGGACATTCAGAAACTCTTTATACAGGCTTTGTAACTTCTGTAAATTTAAAACAATTCTAAAATAAAACATTATTAAAACAAATTGATGACAGATTACTATGTGATTGTTGGCATGTAACTCAGAAAGAGTTCAGAGGATTGAGTGATGTTGCCGTAACAAAATCCTTTCCATTCCCATTTAATTATTTTTGTGAACAAGATTTTGCAGGCACTTATACCTAAAAGCATAAAAATATAGGATGATGATTCATTTCTACAATAAGCAACATTCATCTTAGGGTACCTGAATTAACTGAAAAAAATGACCCCACCCCCTTGAATCCAATGACATGATACAGTTCCAAAAAACTTCTACTTTTTCCTCAGTAGTTAAACTTTAAATGTGTCAAGTATCTGTCAGTTTGATCAAGTGTGTATTATTAATAAAGGTGATAACTATCCAATCCTGTGGAAACTGTAACACCCAGTGCTTCTATGATCACAGGAAATTTTTTCAACATGAATTTAAATTTATGTTTGTTATTTTTGTTGTGCAAATCATTAACACAGTACAAGCAAAAAAAATGTGTTATGTTAGGATAAAATTTGGGGATAAAAAGGGCTTCCCTGGTGGTCCAGTGGGTAAGGACACCGCCTTGCAGTGCAAGGGGCGCAGGTTCGATCCCCGGTCTGGGAAGATCCCATGTGCCGCAGAGCGGCTGGACTGATGTGTCCAACTACTCAGCCAGGGCTCTGGAGTGCATGCGCCCAGAGCCGGTGCTCTGCAGCGACAGAGGCCATTGCGATGGGAGGCCCACACAGGCCAAAGAACAAAGATGAATGAAAAAGAAATAAATGAAAGAGCAATAGAAGTGGCCAGGAAAAAAAAATTTTTTTTAATAAAATATTGGGGGATGAAGGAAAGGGAAACCAAGATTCAAAGGAGAAAAGTAATGTAGGTTTTCCAACTGTTAAAAAAAAGAGCCTGTTTATGTTTTCTATAGTATACTGAACCATCACAGTAATTAGACTTATTTGGATATATTTAAATGAGTGATGAAAGACTTCTTTTAAATTCCAGTATTTATTATATATCAAAATTATATCCTTTATAAATATTTAATTTATTATTATGATAAGTTTAGTTGTCAAATTTTAGATGTATGAGATATGAAAATTTTCAAAACTGCTTTAGGACGTATGCAAGCAAAAGTCTTTTAAAGCTACTGTCTATCCAGTGAGCACCATTCATACAGGAGATGTTCAGTAAATGCTTGGTAACAAGAGTGCAGTTGATAAACAGACAAAAATTTACTACTTCTGACCAAGGATACGTGAATTTTAAGAGGTCAGAAAGCCCTAAGTGATAGAATTTCAGGCATCTGGGAAATGGAGCTGGTTTTAGTGGCAGGAGTGTCCTGAAAGACTCGCTGTGCCCCCCACATAAGTCAGCAGCTGCCTAGGCAGCCAGGTTACAAAGCTTAACCTATGATACTTAATACTGGTAATTTCCAGCAATGATTGATTTGTATATGGTCATCTGCACTAAAGCTATTGCCCCGTATTGTAAATTGGTCCCACCAAGATGGAAAAATAGTATGAAGATTCTTCAAAAAATAAAAATAGAACTACCATGTGCTCTAGCAACTCTACTTCCTGGAATATATTCAAAGGAAGTGAAAACACTCGATGGAGGAGGTATCTGCACCCCCTGTTCAACCACAGCATTATTTACAAGAGCCAAGACATGGAAACAACCAAGTGTCCTTCAACAAATAATGGGTAAGAAAATACACACACATGCATCCAAACACACAAATGGAATATTATTTAGCCATAAGAAAGAAAATTCTGCTAGGAAGCTGAAAGAGTTCCAAATAAGATGAATACAAAGAAACTCCTGCCAAGACACATTATAATTAAACAGGCAAAAATTAAAGACAAGGAGAGAATCTTTAAAACAGTAAGAAAAAACAACTTGTTACCCCAAAAATACGTAAAATTATCAGATTTTTTCAGCGAAAATTTTGTAGGCCAGAAGGGAGTGGTTTGATTTTTCTAAGTGCTAAAAAGTAAAAAAATAAAAAACAATTCACCAAGAATACTCTACCCAGCAAAGCTCTTCTTCAGAAGTGAACAATACAGACAAGAGTTCTCCAGACAAGCAAAAGCTAAAGGAGCTCATCACTCCTAAACTCGCCTTACAGGAAATAAAGCAACTTCTTTAAGCTCAATGAAAAGGGCACTAATTTAGTAACAGGAAAACATAGGAAAATAGGTGTCCCTGGTAAAGGTAAATGTATAGTAAAGATGGTAGATTAATAACTTATAAAGCTAGTATAAGGTTAAAAGACAAAAGTACCAAAACAACTACAGAAATTAGTTAAGGACTGTACACAAGAAATGGCTCCCCAGGAGATTCTAGTGATAAAGAACGTGCCTACCAAGGCAGGAGACACAGAGATGCAGGTTCGATCCCTGGGTTGGAAGAGGGCCTGGCAACCCACTCCAGTATTCTTGCCTGGAGAATCCCATGGACAGAGGAGGCTGGCATGGAGAGGAGTCCATAGCGTCGCAGAAGTCAGGCATGACTGAAGCAACATTATCACACAAGCATGCATACACAAGAAAAGAGATGTGAAGTGTGATGTCAGAAACAGAAAACATGGAGGGGAGAGTAAAAATGTAGAGCTTCTGAATGGGATCAAACATGTTATCAATTTTAAAGAGACTGTTATTAAGGAAAAAGCTTATAGTAGATACACAAAAGAGAAAGAAATGTAAGTATATTATGAAAGAAAAATCATCAAATCACAAAGAAAGAGAGCATGAGAAGGAAGGAACAGAGGAACTATAAAACAGCCAAAAACAAAGTTAAGTACATACCGATCAATAGTTACTTTGTATGTAAATGTACTAAATTCTACAATCAAAAGATACCGAGTGGCTTTGGGCTTCCCTGATGGTCCAGTGGATAAGGACACTGCCTTGAAGCGCAAGGGGCACCGATTTGACCCCTGGCCTGGGAAGATCCCACATGCCATGGAGCGGATGAACCAGTGTGTCCAACTACCAAGCTGGTGCTCTGCAGCAACAGAGGGCACAGAAATGGGAGGCCCACACAGGCCAAGGAACAAAGATGAATGAAAACAGATAAATGAAAGACCAATAGTAGTGGCCAAAAAAAAAACCCCAACATACCGAGTGGCTGAGTAGATAATACACAACACCCATCTATATACTGCCTACAAGAGACCCACTTCAGACGAAGGAATATACACAGACTGAAAGTAAAGGGATGGAAAAACATTTTCCATGCAAATAAAAACCAAAAGAAAGCTGAGGTAACTATACTTGAATCAGACAAAACAGATTTAAAACAATAACTGTAATAACAGACAATGACTGACACTGCATAATGATTAACAAGTCAATCCAACAAGATGATATAATATTTGTAAATATTTATGTACCCAACATAGGAGCAAATAAGTATATAAAGCAAATATTAACAGAACTAAAGGGAGAAACAAACAGCAACAGAATTATAACAGGAGACTTCAATACTGCACTTTCATCAACAGACAGATCTGCCTTACATAAAATCAGTAAGAAAACAATGGCCTTAAAAAAACCATGAAACCAAATGGATTTAAGAGATACACACAGAATATTCCACCTGAAACAACAGAATACACAGTCATCTCAAGTACATATAACATTCTCCAGGTCAGACCACATGAACAGCCACAAAGCAAGGACCAATAAATGTAAGAAATCATAAAGTATCTTCTTTGATCACAATGGTATGAAACTATAAATTAGTATGTAACTAGAAATCAATTACAGTGAGGAAACTAAAAAAACAAAAATTCACAAGAAAAAGTATTTGAAAAACTTCAACATCTATTTATGATGAAAAGCCCTCAGTGAAGTGAGTACAGAAGGAGCATACTCCAACATAATATATGCCAAGCCCATAGCTAACATCAGATTCAGTGGTGAAAAGCTGACAGTTTTTCTCTAAGATTAGGAACAAGGATGCATACTCTTACCACTTTCATTCAGTGAAGTATTGGAAGTTCTAGCCACATCAATCAGGCAAGAAAAGGAAAAGGCACCCAGCTCAGAAAGAAAAAAGTACAACTGTCACTGTTTGAACACATTATATACAAAAAAAACTCTAAAGTCTCCACACAAAAAAAGCTAGAATAAATTAATTCGGTAAAGCTGCAGGACAGAAAATCAATTCACAGTTTTCTGTGGTGTTTCAAAACATACATTAATAATGAGCTATCACAAAGAGAATTTAAGAAAACGATTTACAACCGTATTAAAAGGAGTAAAATACCAATGATTACACTTAACCTAGGAGGTGAAAGTCCTACATAGTAAAAAGCATAAGACATTGATCAAAGAAATTAAACACACAAACAAATGAAAAGATAGTCTCCACTCTCAAGCATTGGAAAAATTAATACCATTAAACTGTTCATACTACTCAAAGCAAGCTACAGACCCACTGCCATCCCCATCAGAATTCCAATGCAGAGAGATCCCTGAACAAGACTGTGAAACAGATGAACCTGAGCTTACCTCCTCTGACAAAAACATCAAACATCAAAATCACAACTATATGACTAATCTGGGAACATACATATCTGTAAACAACAAAACTCTGTAAAAGTTAAAAGTAAAATAAAAGTTAAAAAAAATCAATAACCATAAAAAAGAAAAGAAACTAAAAAAAAATAAATCACAACTAACTGCTGAGCAACCTTTGACAGAAAAAAAAAAAGACAAGACCCTAACAAAAGGGGCTTCCCCTGGTGGTCCAGTGGGTAAGGACACCACCTTGCAGTGCAAGGGGCGCCGGTTCGAGCCCTGGCCTGGGAAGATCCCACGTGCCGCGGAGTGGCTGGACCGATGTGTCCAATCACCGAGCCGGAGCTCTGGAGCGCATGCGCCCAGAGCCGGCGCTCTGCAAGGACAGACGCCACCGCGATGGGAGGCCCACACGGGCCAACGAACAAAGACAGATGAAAATAGAGAAACGAAAGACCAATAGAAGTGGCCCGCCCGCTCCCCTCCCTCCCCACCCACCCCACCAAAGATGAATAAATAAAAAATAAATGTTTTTAAAAAAAGAAACTAAAAAAAAAAAAAAAGAACCTAACAAAAAAGATATTTTCAAAGAAAAGATAAAGCCATGAGATGGTAGGAGAGGTGCTTTTGTGGTATCATCAAATTCCAACCTTGAGCCAGAATCATCAAGACAAAAAGCGAGAGGACTCAAATCAATAAAATTCAATATGAAAAAAGTTACAGTAAGCATTACACAGAAGTACAAAAAAATCATAAGACATTACTGTCAGGAATGATATGCCATTGAAAATAACCAATCTATAAGAAGAAGTGGACAAATTCTTAGAAAGGTACAGTCTCCCAAGACTGAACCAAGAAGAAAATATGAACATACCAGCACTGAAATTGAAATTATGATTAAAAATCTCCCAACAGGGCTTCCCTCGTGGTCCAGTGCATAAAAAGTCTGCTTTGCAGTGCAGGGGGCACCAGTTTGATCCCTGGCCCAGGAAGATCCCACGTGCTGCAGAGCAGCTGTACCGGTGTATCCAATCACAAGCCAGCGCTCTGCAGTACATGTGCCTAGAGGCGGTGCTCTGCAACAGGAGAGGCCACTGCAATGGGAGCCCCACACAAGCCAAAGAACAGAGATGGATGAAAATAAATAAATAGGCCAAATTAAAAAAAACAAAAAAGAGGCCAAAATTTAAAAAAAAACAAAAAACAAAAAACACAAAACCTCCCAACAAACAAGTCCAGAGGCTGACTGTTTCACAGGCATATTTTATCAAACATTTAGAAAAGAGTTAACACATACCCTTCTGAAACTGTTTCAAAAGTTGCAGAGAAAGAAAACTTTCCACCTCATTTTATGAGGCCATCATCACCCTGTACCCAAAACCAGACAACGATACCACACAATAAAAGAAAATTACAGGCCAATATCACTGATGAACATAAATGCAACTATCCTCAACAAAACACCAGTCATCCGTATCCAACAATACATTAAAAAGACCATGATCAAGTGGAATGCAACCCAATGATGCAAGGATTTTTAACATCTGCAAGTCAATGTGAGACACCGTATCAACAAATTAGAACAAACCATGTGATTATCTCAATAGATGCAGCAAAAGCTTTTGACAAAATTTAGCACCCACTTATGATAAAAACTCTCCAGAAAGTGGGCACAGAAGGTACACACCTCAACACAATCATAGAAGGTCAGTTATGACAAACCTACAGCCAGCGTCACACTCTATGGTGAATAGCTCCAAGATCAGGAACAAGACAAGGACGTCACTCTCACCACTTTCATTCAACACAGTTTTGGAAGTCTTAGCTACAGCAATCAGAGAAGAAAAAGAAGTAAAGGGAATCCAAAATGAAAAAGAAAAGGTTAAACTGTCACTGTTTGCAGGTAACATAATACTATACATAGAAGATCCTAGAGATATTGCCAGAAAACTACTTGAACTTGTCAATGTGGTAAAGATGAAAATTACAAAATTAAGACACACAAATCTATTGCATTGCTAACAGTGAAAGATCAGAAAGAGAAATTCAAGAAGCAATTCCATTTACCACTGCAGCAAAAAGAATGAAACACCTAGGAATAAACATATCTAAGGAGACAAAATACCTGTATTCCAAAAACTATAAGATGCTGATGAAAGAAACTGAAGAAGACATAAACAGATGGAAAGATATACCATAGTGGGCTTCCCAGGTGGCACTAGTGGCAAAGAACCCACTTTCCAATGATGGAAAGATATACCATGTTCGTGGATTGGAAGAATAAATATTGTCAAAATGACTATACTGCCTAAGGCAATCTACAGACTCAATGCAATCGCTATCAAATTGCCAACAGCATTTTTCACAGATCTCAAAATGTGAATGGACACACAAAACACTCTGAATAGCCAGAGCAATTCTGAAAAAGAAAAACAGAGCTGGAAGAATCAGGCTCCCTGACTTCTGACTATATTACGAAGCTACCGTCATCAAAACAGTGTCGTATTGGCATAAAAATAGAACTATAGATCAATGGAACAGGACAGAAAACTCAGAAATAAGCCCATGCACCTATGATCAATTAATCTATGACAATGGAGGTAAGACTATACAATGTTGAAAAGACAATCTCTTCAACAGATGGTGCGGGGAAAACTGGACAGTCATATGTAAAAAAACTGAAATAAAATCATTCCTTAATTTCATATACAAAAATAAGCTCAAATTGGATTACAGACCTATATGTCAGAACAGACATGATAAAACTCCTAGAGGAAAACATAGGCAGAACACTCTCTGACATAAACCACAGCAACATTTTTTTTGATCCATCTCCAAAATAATAGAAATAAAAGCAAAAATTAAAAAATGGGACCTACTTAAAGTCCTAAGTATTTGCACGGCAAAGAAAACAATAAACAGACAACCCACAGATTGTGAGAAAATATTTGCCAAGGATATGACTGATAAGGGATTAGTCTCCAAAATTTACAAACAGCTCATGAAGCTTAACAGAATCAAAAACATAGGCAGAAGACCTAAAGAGACATTTCTGCAAAGAAGACATACAGGTGGCCAATAGGCACATGAAAAGATGTTCAATATTGCATTATTAGAGAAATGCAAATAATAATTGGATTCTTCAATATCCACAAATCAATGTGGTACACCCTATTAACAAATTGAAAGACAAAAAATCACACGATTATCTCAATAGATGCAGAAAAAGCCTTTGACAAAATCCAACACCCATTTATGACAGAAACCCTTCAAAAAATGGGCATAGAAGGAACCTACCTTAACATAGTGAAAGCCATATATGAGAAGCCCACAGCAAACATTATTCTCAATGCTGAAAAGTTGAAAGCATTCCCTTTAAGACCAGAAACAAGATAGGGATGTCTACTTTCACCACTATAATTCAACATAGTCCTGGAAGTTCTAGCTACAGCAATAAGAGAAGAAAAAGAAATAAAAGGAATCCAGCTTGGAAAAGAAGAAGTAAAACTCTATTTGCAGATAACATGATACTATACATAGAAAACCCTAAAGACACTATTAGAAAACTACTAGAACTAATCAACGAATTCAGCAAAGTCACGGGATATAAAATCAATACACAGAAATCACTTGCATTCCTATATACAAACAATGAAAAGTCAGAAAGAGAAATCAAGGATGCAATCCCATTCACCACTGCATCCAAAAGAATCAAATATCTAGGAATAAACCTATCCAAGGAAACAAAAGAACTGTACACAGAAAATTACAAGACACTAATGAAAGAAATCAACAATGACAGAAACAGAGAGATATTCCATGTTCCTGAGTCGGAAGAATTAGTATCATGAAAATGACCATACTACCAAATATCATCTATAGATTCAATGCAATCCCTATCAAATTACCAATGACATTCTTCCAGAAATAGACCAAAAATAGCACAGTTCATATGGAAACACAAAAGACCCCCGATAGCCAAAGCAAAAATTAAAAAATGGGACCTACTTAAAGTCCTAAGTATTTGCACGGCAAAGAAAACAATAAACAGACAACCCACAGATTGTGAGAAAATATTTGCCAAGGATATGACTGATAAGGGATTAGTCTCCAAAATTTACAAACAGCTCATGAAGCTTAACAGAATCAAAAACATAGGCAGAAGACCTAAAGAGACATTTCTGCAAAGAAGACATACAGGTGGCCAATAGGCACATGAAAAGATGTTCAATATTGCATTATTAGAGAAATGCAAATAATAATTGGATTCTTCAATATCCACAAATCAATGTGGTACACCCTATTAACAAATTGAAAGACAAAAAATCACACGATTATCTCAATAGATGCAGAAAAAGCCTTTGACAAAATCCAACACCCATTTATGACAGAAACCCTTCAAAAAATGGGCATAGAAGGAACCTACCTTAACATAGTGAAAGCCATATATGAGAAGCCCACAGCAAACATTATTCTCAATGCTGAAAAGTTGAAAGCATTCCCTTTAAGACCAGAAACAAGATAGGGATGTCTACTTTCACCACTATAATTCAACATAGTCCTGGAAGTTCTAGCTACAGCAATAAGAGAAGAAAAAGAAATAAAAGGAATCCAGCTTGGAAAAGAAGAAGTAAAACTCTATTTGCAGATAACATGATACTATACATAGAAAACCCTAAAGACACTATTAGAAAACTACTAGAACTAATCAACGAATTCAGCAAAGTCACGGGATATAAAATCAATACACAGAAATCACTTGCATTCCTATATACAAACAATGAAAAGTCAGAAAGAGAAATCAAGGATGCAATCCCATTCACCACTGCATCCAAAAGAATCAAATATCTAGGAATAAACCTATCCAAGGAAACAAAAGAACTGTACACAGAAAATTACAAGACACTAATGAAAGAAATCAACAATGACAGAAACAGAGAGATATTCCATGTTCCTGAGTCGGAAGAATTAGTATCATGAAAATGACCATACTACCAAATATCATCTATAGATTCAATGCAATCCCTATCAAATTACCAATGACATTCTTCCAGAAATAGACCAAAAAATAGCACAGTTCATATGGAAACACAAAAGACCCCCGATAGCCAAAGCAATCCTGAGAAAGAAGAATGGAGCTGGAGGGATCAGCCTCCTTAACCTCAGACTCTAATACAAAGCAAGAGTCATCAAGACAATATGGTACTGGCACAAAAACAGAAATATTGACCAATGGAACAAGACAGAGAACCCAGAGATAAACCCACGCACATATGGACACCTTATTTTTGACAAAAGAGGAGAAACTAGGGCTTCCCCTGGTGGTCCAGTGGGTAAGGACACCGCCTTGCAGTGCAAGGGGCGCCGGTTCGATCCCTGGCCTAGGAAGATCCCACGTGCTGCGGAGCAGCTGGACCAATGTGTCCAATCACCGAGCCGGAGCTCTGGAGCGCATGCGCCCAGAGCCGGCGCTCTGCGACGACAGACGCCACCGTGATGGGAGGCCCACAGGAGCCAAAGAACAAAGACGGATGAAAATAGAGAAATGAAAGACCAATAGAAGTGGCCCGCCCGCTCCCCTCCCTCCCCAATCGGACCCCCGCCCAAAATAAATAAAAAAAAAAAAAAAAAAAGAGGAGAAACTATACAATGGGACAAACACAGCCTTTATAACAAATGGTGCTGGGAAAATTGGACAGCTACATGCAAAAAAATGAAGTTAAAACATTCCCTGACACCATACACAAAGATCAACTCAAAACTGATTAAAGACTTAAATGTAAGACCAGAAACCATCAAACTCTTCAGAGAAGAATATAGGTAAAACACTCAATGACATAAATCAAAGCAGGATCTTCCATGACCCACCCACTAGAATAACAGAAATTAAAACAAAAATAAATATGTGGTACCTAATGAAACTTAAAAGCTTCTGCACAGCAAAAAGGACTACAAACAAGGTGAAGAGACAACCCACTGAATACAAGAAAATCATAGCAACTGAAACAAAGAATTAATTTCCAAAATATACAAGCAGCTCAGACAACTCAACACTGAAAAAACAAACAGCCCAATCAAAAAATGGGAAAAAGACTTAAAGAGACATTTTTCCAAAGAAGACATACAGATGGCCAAAAAGCACATGGAAAGATGCTCAATGTCGCTTGTTATTAGAGAAATGCAAATCAAAACTACAGTGAGATATCACCTCACACCAGTTAGAATGGCCATCATCAAGAAATCTACAGATAATAAATGCTGGAGAGGGTGCAGAGAAAAGGGAGCACTGTTGCACTGTTGGTGGGAAGGTAAACTGACACAACCACTATGGAAGATAGTATGGAGATCCTCAAAAAACTAAGAACAGAAGCACCATATGACCCAGCAATCCCATTATTAGGCATACACCCTGATGAAATCAAAACTGAAAAGAGACACCTGTACCCCAATGTTCATTGCAGCACTCTATACAATAGCTAGAACATGGAAGCAACCTAGATGTCCATCGATGAACGAATGGATAAAGAAGCTCTGGTACATATATACAATGGAATACCTCCCAGCCACAAAAAGAAATGCAGAAGAATCAGTCCTAATGAGGTAGATGAATCTAGAATCTATTATACAAAGTGAAGTCAAAAAGAGAACAAGTACAGTGTATCGACACATATGGAATCTAGTAAAATCATACTGATAAATACACACACAGAGCATCTATGGAAAAACAGTCATAGAGAACAGACTTATGGACATTGGGGAGAGGGAAGAGTGGATGAAAGACATGGAAAGAGTAACAGGGAGCCCTATACTATCATATGTAAAAGAGATAACTACTGCCAATGTGCTGTAAGAGTAAGGGATATTATATGGGGGCTATGCGATGGCCTGGAGGGGAGGGATGGTGGGGAATGGGATATACATATGAGTAATTTGGAATTATACATATCTGTAAACAACAAAACTCTGTAAAAGCAAAAAAAAAAAAAAATGCATAAAGAACCTACTTAAAAAATAAAGATATTTACAAAGAAAAGAAGCCACAGTGAGATGGTAGGAAAGGGTTTGCAATACCATCAAATTCCAACCTTCAGCCAGATTCATCAAGAAAAAAAGGGAGAGGACTCAATACAATTAGTTGCAGAAAAAGAAGTTACAACAGACACTACAGAAATATAAAAAATCTTGCAGCAGTCATTGCAAGCAACTATATGCCACTGAAAATAAACAGCTTAAAAGAAAGACAAATTCTTAGAAAAGTACAAATCTCCCAAGACAGAACCAGGAAGAAACAGAAAATATGAACAGACCAATCACAACTACTAAACTGAAACTATGACTTAAAAACTCCTGACGAACACAAGTCCAAGACAAGATGGCTTCACAAGTAAATCCTATTAAACATTTAGAGAAGAGTCAACACCCATTGTTTTCAAATTCTTCCAAAAAACTGCAGAGGAAGGAACACTCCCAAATTCACTTTATGAGGCCACCATCACCCTAATATCAAAACAAGACAAAGATATCACAATAAAAGGAAAATCACAGGCCAATATCACTGATGAGCACAGATACAAAAATCCTCAACAAAATACTAGCAAACCAAACCCAACAACACATCAAAAGGATCATATACCATGATTACATGGAATTTATCCCAGAGATGCCAGGATTTTTCAGTATCTATACATCAATCAGTATGACACACCACATTAACAAACTGAAGAATAAAAACTCTATGATCATCTCAATAAATGCAGAAAAGGCTTTTGACAAAATTCAACACCCATCTATGACAAAAACTATTATTCAACAGAGGTTTGGAAGTCTTAGCCACAGCAGAGAACCAAAAGAAATAAAAGGAATCCAAAATGGAACAAGTAAAACTGTCAACTGTTTGCAGATGACATGATACAATAGATAGAAAACCCTAAAGACACCACCAGGAAACTACTAGAGCTCATCAATGAATTTGGTAAAGTTTCAGAATACAAAATTAATGCACAGAAATGCTGTGCTCTTACACACTAACAATAAAAGATCATAAAGAGAAATTAAGGAAACAATCCCGATCATTGCAACAAAAAGAATAAAATACCTAGGAATAAACCTATCTAAGGAGGTAGAAGACCTGTACTCAGAAAACTATAAGATATAAGACATTGATGAAAGAAATCAAAGATGACACAAACAGATGGAGAGAGAGTCCACGTTCCTGGACTGGAGAATCAATATGGCAAAAATAACTAAACTACCCAAAGCAATCTACAGGCTCAATGCAATCCCTATCAAATTACCAATGGCATTTTTCACAGAATTAGAACAAAAAATTTTACAATTTGTATGGAAACATAAAAGATCCCAAATAGCCAAAGTAATCTTAAGAAAGAAAAATGGAGCTGGATGAATCAGGCTCCTTGATTTCAGACTACAGAACAAAGTTAAGTCAGCATGACAGTGTGGTACTAGCACAAAAACAGAAATACAGACCAATGGAACAGGATAGAAAGTCCAGAGATGAAGCCACACACTTATGATCACCTAATCTATGACAAAGGAGGCAAGAATATACAATGGATAAAAGACAGTCTCTTCAATAAGTGGTGCTGGGAAAACTGGACTATAAAAGAATGAAATTAGAACACTCCCTAACACCCTGAGTGCTGAAGAATTGATACTTTCAAATTGTAGTGCTGGAACAGACACTTGAGATTCCCCTGGATAGCAAGTAGAAGAAACTAGTCAATCCTATAAAAAATCAACCCTAAATATTCATTGGAAGGACTGATGCTGAAGCTGAAGCTCCAATACTTTGGCCACCTGATATGAAGACCCAACTCATTAGAAAAGACCGTGATGCTGGGAAAGGCTGATGGCATAAGAAAGGGTGACAGAGGACAAAGTGGTTGGATAGCATCATCAACTCAATGGACATAAGTTTGAGCAAACTCCGGGAGATGGTGGAGGACAGGGAAGCCTGGTGTGTTGCAGTTCATGGGGTCACAAAAGAGTTGGACACAACTGAGCAAATGAACAACAACAAAATCACCATACACGAACATAAACTCCAAATGGATTAAAGACCTAAGACCTGACAATATAAAACGAGCAAAACACAGACAGAACACTCTTAGCAGATATTTTTTGACCCACCTCCTCAAGTAATGAAAGTAAAAACAGAATTAAACAAATGGGACCTAATTAAATGTAAAAGCCTTTACACAACAAAGAAAACCATAAATGAGACAAACAGATGGAGAGAGAGTCCACGTTCCTGGACTGGAGAATCAATATGGCAAAAATAACTAAACTACCCAAAGCAATCTACAGGCTCAATGCAATCCCTATCAAATTACCAATGGCATTTTTCACAGAATTAGAACAAAAAATTTTACAATTTGTATGGAAACATAAAAGATCCCAAATAGCCAAAGTAATCTTAAGAAAGAAAAATGGAGCTGGATGAATCAGGCTCCTTGATTT
This sequence comes from Tragulus kanchil, assembly GCA_022376925.1. Classification (NCBI taxonomy): domain Eukaryota; kingdom Metazoa; phylum Chordata; class Mammalia; order Artiodactyla; family Tragulidae; genus Tragulus; species Tragulus kanchil. The sequence goes on along the minus strand of JAIOJX010000029.1, from coordinate 43,537,004 downwards.
CAGACTACAGAACAAAGTTAAGTCAGCATGACAGTGTGGTACTAGCACAAAAACAGAAATACAGACCAATGGAACAGGATAGAAAGTCCAGAGATGAAGCCACACACTTATGATCACCTAATCTATGACAAAGGAGGCAAGAATATACAATGGATAAAAGACAGTCTCTTCAATAAGTGGTGCTGGGAAAACTGGACTATAAAAGAATGAAATTAGAACACTCCCTAACACCCTGAGTGCTGAAGAATTGATACTTTCAAATTGTAGTGCTGGAACAGACACTTGAGATTCCCCTGGATAGCAAGTAGAAGAAACTAGTCAATCCTATAAAAAATCAACCCTAAATATTCATTGGAAGGACTGATGCTGAAGCTGAAGCTCCAATACTTTGGCCACCTGATATGAAGACCCAACTCATTAGAAAAGACCGTGATGCTGGGAAAGGCTGATGGCATAAGAAAGGGTGACAGAGGACAAAGTGGTTGGATAGCATCATCAACTCAATGGACATAAGTTTGAGCAAACTCCGGGAGATGGTGGAGGACAGGGAAGCCTGGTGTGTTGCAGTTCATGGGGTCACAAAAGAGTTGGACACAACTGAGCAAATGAACAACAACAAAATCACCATACACGAACATAAACTCCAAATGGATTAAAGACCTAAGACCTGACAATATAAAACGAGCAAAACACAGACAGAACACTCTTAGCAGATATTTTTTGACCCACCTCCTCAAGTAATGAAAGTAAAAACAGAATTAAACAAATGGGACCTAATTAAATGTAAAAGCCTTTACACAACAAAGAAAACCATAAATGAGACAAAAAGACAACTTTCAGAATGGGAGAAAATATTATGCAAATGAAGCAACTGACAAATATTAAATTCCCAAAAATACAGATGACTTGTGATATCAAAAAAAAAAAAAAATGGGCAGAAAACCTAAAAGGCATTTCTCCAAAGAAGACATCTATTGTGAGGGGGCCCAAGATAGTGGAGGAATAGGATGGGGAAGCCACTTTCCCCAGCAAATACATCAAAAGATCATCTGACTGTGGAGCAACTTCCACAGAACAACTTCTGAACTCTGGCAGAAGACTCCAGACACCAGAAAGACAACCCAATCTCTTCAAAAGGAGGTATGAAGGATTTAGGGATGAAAACCTGTCCTGGGAAAGGAGATGAGGAGGAGGATAGGTTTCCACACAACAGGAAATCCTCTCACAGGTGGGGGTGGAAGATAGCTTTGGAATCTCAGAGGGCAACATAACTGGGCGGGGGTTGGGGGGGCGGTGTACAGAATTCAGAACCACAATTCCAGGCAGAGAAGCAGCACTCACCATCATGTCTGCCCTCAGCAAGTGGGAGCTGGGAGCGGAGGCGTAGCGAGGGCTGCACTGCTGGTCATAGGGCAAAGACACCTTAAACAACCTGAGGACAATCTGAGGAGCTAAGGTGACAGCAATCCAAACCATTGGAATGCCAGAGAGACAAAAACAGAAGACCTTTCCCATAGGGAAGGCTCTAAAACAGCAGGGTGGCCCCTGGCGTATTCACAGAACAAAAGATCGCACCCTAACAAATACCTCAGAGCAAACCTACTGCCATTTATGGCCTTCCCTCCCCTGAGGTAGAGAGGCAGGTGCCAGAGACAGCCAGAGGCCGCAGGCAGGGGAATGCTGCAGTCTCAGCCCCAGAGGTTACATCTCCCGCCAAGCTGTGAGCAGGCCGCCAGTCACTAACCATGTCTTCCCCTAGAGCCATCAGCCAGAGTGCCGCAGCCCAGGAGGCAGCAGCAGAAACAGAACACTCTTAGCAGATATTTTTTGACCCACCTCCTCAAGTAATGAAAGTAAAAACAGAATTAAACAAATGGGACCTAATTAAATGTAAAAGCCTTTACACAACAAAGAAAACCATAAATGAGACAAAAAGACAACTTTCAGAATGGGAGAAAATATTATGCAAATGAAGCAACTGACAAATATTAAATTCCCAAAAATACAGATGACTTGTGATATCAAAAAAAAAAAAAAATGGGCAGAAAACCTAAAAGGCATTTCTCCAAAGAAGACATCTATTGTGAGGGGGCCCAAGATAGTGGAGGAATAGGATGGGGAAGCCACTTTCCCCAGCAAATACATCAAAAGATCATCTGACTGTGGAGCAACTTCCACAGAACAACTTCTGAACTCTGGCAGAAGACTCCAGACACCAGAAAGACAACCCAATCTCTTCAAAAGGAGGTATGAAGGATTTAGGGATGAAAACCTGTCCTGGGAAAGGAGATGAGGAGGAGGATAGGTTTCCACACAACAGGAAATCCTCTCACAGGTGGGGGTGGAAGATAGCTTTGGAATCTCAGAGGGCAACATAACTGGGCGGGGGTTGGGGGGGCGGTGTACAGAATTCAGAACCACAATTCCAGGCAGAGAAGCAGCACTCACCATCATGTCTGCCCTCAGCAAGTGGGAGCTGGGAGCGGAGGCGTAGCGAGGGCTGCACTGCTGGTCATAGGGCAAAGACACCTTAAACAACCTGAGGACAATCTGAGGAGCTAAGGTGACAGCAATCCAAACCATTGGAATGCCAGAGAGACAAAAACAGAAGACCTTTCCCATAGGGAAGGCTCTAAAACAGCAGGGTGGCCCCTGGCGTATTCACAGAACAAAAGATCGCACCCTAACAAATACCTCAGAGCAAACCTACTGCCATTTATGGCCTTCCCTCCCCTGAGGTAGAGAGGCAGGTGCCAGAGACAGCCAGAGGCCGCAGGCAGGGGAATGCTGCAGTCTCAGCCCCAGAGGTTACATCTCCCGCCAAGCTGTGAGCAGGCCGCCAGTCACTAACCATGTCTTCCTGGGATTCTAGATGGCTCACATCAGCCAGGAGTGCCACAGCCTGAAGCAGCTCCACTGAGGAGGCACGCAGCACACTGTGGACCGTGACCCGTGGCACACTGGGGAAAGTGAGCAGCTGGAACCAAGGATGTGCACGAGATTCACAGACCACCTAAGTCTGTGTGATTGTAGCACATCCAGGATACTGAGTGGCTCAGGCCTGGGAAGTGCATGAAATGCAGGCCCAACTAGGGCCAAGGCCCTTGCGGAGCACCCAGACACATGAGCAGCGTGGACATGGGGAGAACGCGCCACCGCCGTGGGCTGTGGCAACCCCAGTGCAGCCCAATCACCTGCGAGCCTCCCTACACATGCCAGCGGTATTTTTTTTTAAACATTATTTAAGAGTTTTGTTGTTCACAGACATGTATGTTCCCAGATCAGTCATATGTATATCCCTGGCACCCTCCTCCCTCCCAGTGCCCCCCATCCCACCCCTCCAGGCTGTCGTACCGATCCCTTGTAGGAACTCCTATTCCTGCAGTGCAATGACAATAGCTATCTTTTTCACATATGATAGCATAGGTTTCTATGTTACTCCCTCTATGCCTCCCACTCCCTGTTCGTACCCCAAAGTCCATATGTCTGTTCTCCATGTCTGTTTTTTTTTTCATTCTTTATTTTAAAGGTTTTACAGAGTTTTGTTGTTCACAGACATGTATGTTCCCAGATCAGTCACATGCATATCCCTGGCACCCTCCCCCCTCCCAGTGCCCCCCATCCCACCCCTCCAGGCTGTCGTACCGATCCCTTGTAGGAACTCCTATTCCTGCAGTGCAATGACAATAGCTATCTTTTTCACATATGATAGCATAGGTTTCTATGTTACTCCCTCTATGCCTCCCACTCCCTGTTCGTACCCCAAAGTCCATATGTCTGTTCTCCATGTCTGTTTTTTTTTTCATTCTTTATTTTAAAGGTTTTACAGAGTTTTGTTGTTCACAGACATGTATGTTCCCAGATCAGTCACATGCATATCCCTGGTCCCCACCCCCCCAGTTCCCCCCATCCCACCCCTCCGGACCATCACCCCATGCCATTGTAAGCACTCCTATTCCCCTAGCACAATGACAATAGCTATCTTTTCCACACATGACAGTATAGGTTTCTGTGTTACTCCCTCCCTATTTCTTCCCCACAATGTCCCTATGTCTATGCTCTGTCTGTTTTCCCATTGCTTCACTGCATGTGTTACCATTACCCTCTTACTAGATTCCATATATGTGTGTTAGTATACTGTACTTTTCTTTCTCTTTTTGACCTACTTCACTTTTTATGATAGATTCTAGATCCATCCATCTCATTAGGACTGATTCTTCTGTATTTCTTTTTACAGCTGAGAAGTACTCCATTGTATATATGTACCAGTTTTTTCATCCATTCATTTGTCGATGGACATCTAGGTTGCTTCCATGTTCTAGCTATTGTCTAGAGTGCTGCAATGAACATTGGGGTACAGGTGCTTCTTTCAGTTTTCATTTCATCAAGATATAAACCTAACAGTGGGATTGCTGGGCCAAAGGGTGCTTCTATTTTTAGTTTTTTAAGGAATCTCCATACTGTCTTCCATAGCAGCTGTATCAATTTACATTCCCACCAGCAATGCAAGAGGGTTCCCTTTTCTCCGCACCCTCTCCAGCATTTACTGTCTATAGATCTTGATGATGGCCATTCTGACGGGTATGAGGTGATATCTCATTGTAGTTTTGATTTGCATCTCTCTAATAGTAAGCAAGGTTGAGCATCGTTTCATGTGCTTTTTATGCCAGCAGTATTTGTTTGCAGGGTCCTTCCCTCTCCACAGCACAACTGAGCATGAGAGACTGAATAAGTGGCCACCCTTGCCCCCTTGTGTCAGGGCAGAGATAAGACATGGAAGGGACTGCAGACAGAGGAAGCCAAAATATGCAAAGGAGGAGGAACTGCCTAGAAGTGACAGGTGCAACAGATTAAAACCCTGCAGTTAAGCTGAGACTGTGGATTTGAGGGGCAACTACAGACTCTGAGTACTACTACAAGCTGGAACAAGGAACTGTCTGACCCTGAACTGACCTCACACTGCCCACAACAGCTCCAAAGAAATTCCTAGATATATTTTTATTCTTACTCATTTTTTAGTTTTTAAAAATTTTAATTCTCTATTACTCCTTTAACTTTCCCTTTTATAGTCAACTATTACTTTCCAAATAAACCTTATTTTTAAAACAAATTCCATATATATGTATATATATATATATATATACACACACACACACACATATATATATATATATATACACATATATATATATACACACACACACACATATATTTTCAATTTTTGTGATGGGTTTTGTTTTGTTTTTATATTTTTATTTTGGGAGTCTAATTTCTATTCCAGGTTTTTAATCTTTGCTTTTTGATAATTTGTTATTAATTTTGTACCTTTAAGAGTCTAATTTTCAGTATCCATTTTCACTTGTCGATGGACATCTAGGTTGCTTCCATGTTCTAGCTATTGTCTAGAGTGCTGCAATGAACATTGGGGTACAGGTGCTTCTTTCAGTTTTCATTTCATCAAGATATAAACCTAACAGTGGGATTGCTGGGCCAAAGGGTGCTTCTATTTTTAGTTTTTTAAGGAATCTCCATACTGTCTTCCATAGCAGCTGTATCAATTTACATTCCCACCAGCAATGCAAGAGGGTTCCCTTTTCTCCGCACCCTCTCCAGCATTTACTGTCTATAGATCTTGATGATGGCCATTCTGACGGGTATGAGGTGATATCTCATTGTAGTTTTGATTTGCATCTCTCTAATAGTAAGCAAGGTTGAGCATCGTTTCATGTGCTTTTTATGCCAGCAGTATTTGTTTGCAGGGTCCTTCCCTCTCCACAGCACAACTGAGCATGAGAGACTGAATAAGTGGCCACCCTTGCCCCCTTGTGTCAGGGCAGAGATAAGACATGGAAGGGACTGCAGACAGAGGAAGCCAAAATATGCAAAGGAGGAGGAACTGCCTAGAAGTGACAGGTGCAACAGATTAAAACCCTGCAGTTAAGCTGAGACTGTGGATTTGAGGGGCAACTACAGACTCTGAGTACTACTACAAGCTGGAACAAGGAACTGTCTGACCCTGAACTGACCTCACACTGCCCACAACAGCTCCAAAGAAATTCCTAGATATATTTTTATTCTTACTCATTTTTTAGTTTTTAAAAATTTTAATTCTCTATTACTCCTTTAACTTTCCCTTTTATAGTCAACTATTACTTTCCAAATAAACCTTATTTTTAAAACAAATTCCATATATATGTATATATATATATATATATACACACACACACACACATATATATATATATATATACACATATATATATATACACACACACACACATATATTTTCAATTTTTGTGATGGGTTTTGTTTTGTTTTTATATTTTTATTTTGGGAGTCTAATTTCTATTCCAGGTTTTTAATCTTTGCTTTTTGATAATTTGTTATTAATTTTGTACCTTTAAGAGTCTAATTTTCAGTATCCATTTTCACTTAAGGATTTGACTACTGGCTTGATTCCTCTCTTCCCTTCTGACTTTTTTCTCCTCCTGGTCACGTCTACCTCCTTCCTCCCTCTTCTCTTCTCTATACAACTCTGTGAATCTCTGTGGGTATTCCAGGCTGTGGAGAGTTGTTTCACCATTAACCGAGGATTTTTTTCTTCTGTGCTGTGGAGATGAAAAAGCCTTGAGGCTACTGTAAGAGGGGGACTGAAACCGAGAGGCAGGAGGCTTGACTCCAGAACTTTAGGCCATCACAGAACTCCTGACCCCAGGGAACATTAACAGACAAGAGCCCACCGAAAAGCCTCCACACCTACCCTGAAACCAAGCTCCACCCAAGACTAGCAAATTCCACTGCAACATACCTCACGTTAATCCTCCAGCATAACAGGAACACAACCCTGAACACTGAAAGACAGGTTGCTCAGAGCCATACCAAACCCACAGACATCCCAAAATTCACTACTGGACACTTCATCACAGTCCAGAGATGAGATCCAGCTCCAACCACCAAAACACAGACCACAAGCTCCCCCAACTAGGAAACCCTCACAAGCCACTGGTTCTGCCCCATTCACAGGGAGCAGAGTCCACAATTAAGAGGAACCACAACCCTCCAGCATGCAGAAAGGGGACCCCAAACAGGCAGAGAAATACACAGCAGGTGAAGGAACATGACAAAAACCCACCAAACCAAACCAAAGAGGAAGAGATATGGAGTCTACCTGAAAAAGAATTCAGAATAATGATAGTAAAGATGATCCAAAGTCTTGGAAACAAAATGGAGTTACACGTCAGTAGACTAGGAGACACGGATTGAGAAGATGCAAGAAATGTTTAAAGAGGACCTTAGAAGAAACAGTCAATCAATAATGAACAATGCAATGACAAATTAAAAACACTCTGGAAGGAACCAATAGAAGAGTAACTGAGGCAGAAGAAAGGATAAATGAGATGAAAGATAAATGGTGGAAGTAAATAAAGCAGAGTAGAGCAAAGATTTAAAAGGAACAAGGTCAACCTCAGAGAACTCTGGGACAGTGTTAAATGCCCAACATACGAACCACAGGTGTCCCAGGAGAAGACAAAAAGAGAGGGCATGAGGAAATACTAGAGAGATAAGAGTTGAAAACTTCCCTAAAATGGGGAAGGAAATAGCCACCCAAATCCAAGTAACCCAGAGTCCAAACAGGATGAACCCAAGGCGAAACATACGAAAACACATATTAATCAAACTAACAGAAATTAAACACAAAGAGCAAATATTAAAAAAGCACCAAGGGAAAAGCCACTGAATACAAGACAACAAGTAACATACAAGGGGATCCCCATAAGGACAACAGCAGATCTTTCAATAGAAACTCTTCAGGCCAGAAGGGAATGGCAGGATATACTTAAGGTGATGAAAGAGAAAAACCTACAACCAAGATTACTCTACCCATCAAGGACCTCATTCAGATTTGAAGGAGAAATCAAAACCTTTAGAGACAAGCAAAAGTTGAGGGAATTCAGCACCACCAAACCAGCTCTTCAACAAATGCTAAAGAATCTTCTCTAGACAGGGAACACAGAAAAGGCTTATTAAAAAAAAAATCCCCCAAAATAAAGCTAATCGTAACAGGATCATACTTATCAATAATTACCTTAAATGTAAATGGGTTGAATGCCCCAACCAAAAGACAAAGACTGGCTGAATGGATACAAAAACAAGACCCCTATATATGCTGTCTACAAGAGACCCACCTCAAGCCTTGGGACACATACAGACTAAAGGTGAGGGGCTGGAAAAGGATATTTAATAAAATAGGGACCAAAAGAAAGCAGTACTAGCAATACTCGTATCAGATAAAACAGACCTTAACAGCCACTTTAAGACACAAATAAGGACACAACATAATGATTAAGGGATCAATCTAAGATGATGTAACGATTATAAATATATATATGTGTGTGTGTGTGTGTGTGTGTGTGTGTGTGTGTGTATATATATATATATATATATATATATATGCACCCAACATAGGAGAACCACAATACATAAGGCAAATGCTAACAAGTATGAAAGGGGAAATTAACAGCAACACAGTAATAGTGGGGGACTTTAAAATCCCACTCACACCAGTGGAGAGATCAACCAAACAGAAAATTAACAAGGAAACACTTGAGGAGATAATAGTTGAAAACTTCCCTAAAATGGGGAAGGAAATAATCACCCAAGTCCAAGAAACCCAGAGAGTCCCAAACAGGATAAACCCAAGGCGAAATACTCCAAGACACATATTAATCAAATTAACAAAGATCAAACACAAAGAACAAATATTAAAAGCAGCAAGGGAAAAGCCACTGAATACAAGACAACAAGTAACATACAAGGGGATCCCCATAAGGATAACAGCTGATCTTTCAATAGAAACTCTTCAGGCCAGAAGGGAATGGCAGGATATACTTAAGGTGATGAAAGAGAAAAACCTACAACCAAGATTACTCTACCCATCAAGGACCTCATTCAGATTTGAAGGAGAAATCAAAACCTTTAGAGACAAGCAAAAGTTGAGGGAATTCAGCACCACCAAACCAGCTCTTCAACAAATGCTAAAGAATCTTCTCTAGACAGGGAACACAGAAAAGGCTTATTAAAAAAAAAATCCCCCAAAATAAAGCTAATCGTAACAGGATCATACTTATCAATAATTACCTTAAATGTAAATGGATTAAATGCACCAACCAAAAGACAAAGACTGGCCCAATGGACACAAAAACAAGACCCCTATATATGCTATCTACAAGAGACCCACCTCAAGCCTTGGGACACATACAGACTAAAGGTGAGGGGCTGGAAAAGGATATTTAATAAAATAGGGACCAAAAGAAAGCAGTACTAGCAATACTCGTATCAGATAAAACAGACCTTAACAGCCACTTTAAGACACAAATAAGGACACAACATAATGATTAAGGGATCAATCTAAGATGATGTAACGATTATAAATATATATATGTGTGTGTGTGTGTGTGTGTGTGTGTGTGTGTGTGTATATATATATATATATATATATATATATGCACCCAACATAGGAGAACCACAATACATAAGGCAAATGCTAACAAGTATGAAAGGGGAAATTAACAGCAACACAGTAATAGTGGGGGACTTTAAAATCCCACTCACACCAGTGGAGAGATCAACCAAACAGAAAATTAACAAGGAAACACAAGCTTTAAATGATACAATGGACCAGTCAGACCTAATTGTTATCTATAGGGAATTTCACCCCAAAACAATGGATTTCACCTTCTTCTTAAGTCCACAAGGAACATTCTGCAGGACAGATCACATCCTGGGCCACAAATCTAGCCTTGGTAAATTTTAAAAAATTGAAATCATCTCAAGCATCTTCTCTGACCACAATGCAGGAAGATTAGATATCAACTACAGAGGAGAAAAAACCATTTAAAAAAAAAAAATCTATGGAGGTTAAACAACACGCTTCTGAATAACCAACAGATCACTGAAGAAATCAAAAAGGAAACCAAAATATGCACAGAAACAAATGATAATGAAAACATGACAACCTAAAACCTATGGGATTCAGTAAAAGCAGTGCTAAGAAGGAAGTTCACAGCAATATAAGCCTACCTCAAGAAATGAGAAACATCAAATAAACAACCTAACCTTACACCTAGAGCAGAACAAACTAAAAGAACAAAATACCTGAAAGTTAGCAGAAGAAATCATAAAAATCAGAGCAGAAATAAATAAAAAAGAAATAAAGGAGACCATAACAAAGATCAATAAAACTAAAAGGTGATTATTTGAGAAGATAAACAAAATAGACAAATTGTTTGCCAGACTCATGAAGAAAAAAAGTGAGAATATTCAAATCAATAAAACTAGAAATGAAAATGAAGAAATCACAACAGAAACACAGACACACAAACTATCATAAGAGACTACTATGAGCAATTATATGCCAATAAAATGGACAACCTGCAAGAAATTGACAAATTCTTAGAAAAGTATAACCTTCCAAAGTTGAACCAAGAAGAAATAGAATTTAAACTGTAATCAAAAAAATCTTCCAACAAACAAAAGCCAAAGACGAGATGGCTTCACAGGTGAATTCTACCAAAAATTCAGAACTAACACATATCCTACTCAAACTCTTCCAGAAAACTGCAGAGGAAGGAAAACTCCCAAACTCATTCTACAAGGCTATCATCACCCTGACACCAAATTGGACAAATATACACCCCCCCACACACACACCCCTACAGGCTAATATCACTGATGATCACAGATGTAAAAATCCTCAACCAAATTCTAGCAAACAGAATCCAACAGCATATTAAAACATCATACATCATGACCAAGTGGGCTTTATTCAGGGATGCAAGGATTCTTTAATATCTGCAAAATCAATGTGATATACATTAACAACTTTAAAAATAAAAAAAACATATGATTATTGCAATAGATGCAGAGAAACCCTTTGACTAACATAGTTTTGGAAGTCCTTGTCATAGCAATCAGAGAAGAAAAAGAAATAAAAGGAACCCAGACTGCAAAAGAAGTAAAACTCTCAATGTTTGCAGATGACATGATCCTCTACAAAGAAAACCCTAATGATGCCACCAGAAAATTACTAGAGCTAATCAATGAATACAGTAAAGTTGCAGTATATAAAATTCATACACTGAAATCTCTTGCATTCCTATACACTAACAATGAAAAATCAGAAAGAGCAATTAAGGAGACAATCCCATTCACCATTGCAAAGGAAAGAATAAAATGCTTGGGAATAAATTTACCTAAAGAAAAAAAAAGACCTGTGTATAGGAAACTATAGAACACTGATCAAAGAAATCAAAGATGATACAAACAGATAGAGAAATATACTATGTTTGTGGATTGGAAGAATCAAAATAGTGAAAATGAGTATACTATCCAAAGTGATCTATAGATTCAATGTAATCTCTATCAAACTATCAGCAGTATTTTTCACAGAACTAGAACAAATAATTTCACAATTTATATGGAAACACAAAATACCCTGAATAGCCCAAGCAATCTTGAGAAAGAAGAATGGAACTGAAGGAATCAACCTTCCTGACTTCACACTATACTATAAAGCTAGAGTCATCAAGACAGTATGGTACTGGCACAAAGACAGAAATATAGATCAATGAAACAAAACAAAGTCCATAGATAAATTCATGCACCTTGACTCCTTATCTTTGACAAAAGTGGCAAAAATACACAATGTAGAAAATACAGTCTCTTCAACAAGTGATGCTGGGAAAACTGGTCAACCATGAATAAAAAAAATGAAACTATAACAATAACACCATATACAAGAATAAACTCAAAATGGATTAAAGACCTAAATATAAGACCAGAAACTACAAAACACTTAGAGGAAAACATAGGTAGACATAAAGCGACATAAACAGACACTCTCTGACATAAACCTAAGCAAGATCTTCTATGATCCACCTCCCAAAGCAATGGAAATAAAAACAAAAATAATCAAACGGGACCTAATTAAACTTAAAAGCTTCTGCACAATGAAAGAAACTAAGCAAGGTGAAAAGATAGCCCTCAGACTGGGAGAAAATAACAGCAAATGAAACAACTGACAAAGAACTAATCTCCAAAATATATAAGCAGCTCATGCAACTCAGTACCAGAAAAATTGACAATCCAATATAAAAAGTAGGCAAAAGAACAGACATTTCTCTAAGGGAGACTCATTTTTCTCCAAAAACAGATGGTTAATAAACACATGAAAGGATGACCCTAATCAATGAATACAGTAAAGTTGCAGTATATAAAATTCATACACTGAAATCTCTTGCATTCCTATACACTAACAATGAAAAATCAGAAAGAGCAATTAAGGAGACAATCCCATTCACCATTGCAAAGGAAAGAATAAAATGCTTGGGAATAAATTTACCTAAAGAAAAAAAAAGACCTGTGTATAGGAAACTATAGAACACTGATCAAAGAAATCAAAGATGATACAAACAGATAGAGAAATATACTATGTTTGTGGATTGGAAGAATCAAAATAGTGAAAATGAGTATACTATCCAAAGTGATCTATAGATTCAATGTAATCTCTATCAAACTATCAGCAGTATTTTTCACAGAACTAGAACAAATAATTTCACAATTTATATGGAAACACAAAATACCCTGAATAGCCCAAGCAATCTTGAGAAAGAAGAATGGAACTGAAGGAATCAACCTTCCTGACTTCACACTATACTATAAAGCTAGAGTCATCAAGACAGTATGGTACTGGCACAAAGACAGAAATATAGATCAATGAAACAAAACAAAGTCCATAGATAAATTCATGCACCTTGACTCCTTATCTTTGACAAAAGTGGCAAAAATACACAATGTAGAAAATACAGTCTCTTCAACAAGTGATGCTGGGAAAACTGGTCAACCATGAATAAAAAAAATGAAACTATAACAATAACACCATATACAAGAATAAACTCAAAATGGATTAAAGACCTAAATATAAGACCAGAAACTACAAAACACTTAGAGGAAAACATAGGTAGACATAAAGCGACATAAACAGACACTCTCTGACATAAACCTAAGCAAGATCTTCTATGATCCACCTCCCAAAGCAATGGAAATAAAAACAAAAATAATCAAACGGGACCTAATTAAACTTAAAAGCTTCTGCACAATGAAAGAAACTAAGCAAGGTGAAAAGATAGCCCTCAGACTGGGAGAAAATAACAGCAAATGAAACAACTGACAAAGAACTAATCTCCAAAATATATAAGCAGCTCATGCAACTCAGTACCAGAAAAATTGACAATCCAATATAAAAAGTAGGCAAAAGAACAGACATTTCTCTAAGGGAGACTCATTTTTCTCCAAAAACAGATGGTTAATAAACACATGAAAGGATGTTCAACATCACTCATAGAGAAATGCAAATCAAAACCCCATGAGGGGGGCTTCCCTGGTGGTCCCGTGGGTAAGGACACTGCCTTGTAGAACAAGGGGCGCAGGTTCGATCCCTGGCCTGGGAAGATCCCACGTGCCGCGGAGCGGCTGGACTGGTGTGTCCAATCGCCGAGCCGGAGCTCTGGCGCGCATGCGCCCAGAGCCGGTGCTCTGCGACAACAGAGGCCACCGTGATGGGAGGCCCACAGGAGCCAAAGAACAAAGACAGATGAAAATAGATAAATGAAAGACCAATAGAAGTGGCCCGCCTATCCCTCTCCCTCCCCACCCCACCCCCCAAAAAAAGATAAATAAATAAAATAAAATTAAAAAAATACATGGAACCATGAAAGACCCTCAAATATCCAAAACAGTCTTGAAAAAGAACAACAAATCTGGAGGTATCACGTTCCCTCACTTCAAGCTACACAGGAAATTACAGTAAGGAAAACAGGATGGTACTGGCATAAAAACAGACATATAAATCAATGGATCAGAACAGCAAGCCCAGAAACAAAAAATACACAGGCACATAGGGTCAGTTAGTTTACCACAAAGGAGCCAAAAATCAACAATGGAGAAAGGACAGTGTCTTCAATAAGTCTTGGGGGAAAATTGGACAGGCAATGTAAAAGCACCAACTATCTTACACTAAACACCAAATTTAACTCAAAATGGATTAAAGACTTCAACTTAAGAGCTGAAACCATAAAACTCCAAGAGGAAAACAGACTTAGTAAGCATTCTGATATTTGTACTGGCAATGATTTTGGAGTTGACACCAAAGAAAAGGCAAAAAAAAAAGCAAAAATAAGTGAGGAGGGCTATAGTAAGCTAAAAAGTTTCAACACAATAAAAGAAACAATCAACAAAATGAAAAGGCAACCTTTGCAACAGCAGAAAATATCTGCAATTCATTTATCCGATAGGAATTTAATATCCAAAACAGAGAAAACCTCAGACAACTTAAGAGCAGAACACTCAAGAGTATTGGTGCAAAGAAGACATACAAATGGGCAACCAGTACATGAAAAGGTGCTCAACCTCACTCATCTTCAGGGAAAACACAAATCAAAACCATAATGATACAGCACCTCACACCGGTTAGAGTTCTATTATCAAAAGGACAGGAATTAACAAGTGTTGGTGAGCATGTGGAGAACGGGAGCTCTGGTACACCATTGGTGGGAACATAAATTCAAGCAGTCACTATGGAAAGCACTGCGAGGCTCCTCAAAAAATTAAAAACTAAAAAAATTAAGAGCTACCACATGATTGAGCAATTCCACTTTTGAGTATTCATCCAAAGGAAATAAAATCACTGACTCTAAGGGATTTATGCAGACCATTTTCATTGCAGTATTATGTATAATAGCCAAGATATAGAAACGTGGGAACAATCAGAATACCCATCAATGGGTGAATGGGTAAAGTAGGAACACACACACAACCCCTAAATAAACTGGGGTATTAATCAGTCATGTAAAATAAGGAAATTCTGCCATTTGAGACAAAACAGATGGACCTCGAGAGCATTATGCAAAAAAAAGTCTTAAATTATAGATCTCTTATTATATGGAATCTTGAAAACAGCAAAAAGGAACAGAACAGCAAGCCCAGAAACAAAAAATACACAGGCACATAGGGTCAGTTAGTTTACCACAAAGGAGCCAAAAATCAACAATGGAGAAAGGACAGTGTCTTCAATAAGTCTTGGGGGAAAATTGGACAGGCAATGTAAAAGCACCAACTATCTTACACTAAACACCAAATTTAACTCAAAATGGATTAAAGACTTCAACTTAAGAGCTGAAACCATAAAACTCCAAGAGGAAAACAGACTTAGTAAGCATTCTGATATTTGTACTGGCAATGATTTTGGAGTTGACACCAAAGAAAAGGCAAAAAAAAAAGCAAAAATAAGTGAGGAGGGCTATAGTAAGCTAAAAAGTTTCAACACAATAAAAGAAACAATCAACAAAATGAAAAGGCAACCTTTGCAACAGCAGAAAATATCTGCAATTCATTTATCCGATAGGAATTTAATATCCAAAACAGAGAAAACCTCAGACAACTTAAGAGCAGAACACTCAAGAGTATTGGTGCAAAGAAGACATACAAATGGGCAACCAGTACATGAAAAGGTGCTCAACCTCACTCATCTTCAGGGAAAACACAAATCAAAACCATAATGATACAGCACCTCACACCGGTTAGAGTTCTATTATCAAAAGGACAGGAATTAACAAGTGTTGGTGAGCATGTGGAGAACGGGAGCTCTGGTACACCATTGGTGGGAACATAAATTCAAGCAGTCACTATGGAAAGCACTGCGAGGCTCCTCAAAAAATTAAAAACTAAAAAAATTAAGAGCTACCACATGATTGAGCAATTCCACTTTTGAGTATTCATCCAAAGGAAATAAAATCACTGACTCTAAGGGATTTATGCAGACCATTTTCATTGCAGTATTATGTATAATAGCCAAGATATAGAAACGTGGGAACAATCAGAATACCCATCAATGGGTGAATGGATAAAGTAGGAAACACACACACAACCCCCCTAAATAAACTGGGGTATTAATCAGTCATGTAAAATAAGGAAATTCTGCCATTTGAGACAAAACAGATGGACCTCGAGAGCATTATGCAAAAAAATAAGTCAGATAGAGAAATTAAAATGCCATTTACCATGTAGTATCTCTTATTATATGGAATCTTGAAAACAGTAACAGAAAAATCAAATGCACAGGATAAAAAAGACTGTATTTGTAGGCACAGAGGGTTAGGGGGAGGAGGAACTGAAGGAAAATGTTCAAAAGGTACAAACTTCCAGTTATCAGCTACGTACAGGGAATGTAATGTCCAACATGAGGACTATGGTTAACACTGCTGTCTAATACATAGGAGAGAATTTTTTTGAATATGAGATAATGAACATTAACTTTACAAATAGCTGAGAAAAGAAGAGAAGTGAAAGGCAAGGGAGAAAAGGAAAGATAGCCATCTGAAGAGTTTCAAAGAACAGCAAGGAGGTAAGGAAGCATTAAGTGAACAACCCAAAGAAACAGAGGAAAACAATGGAATGGCAAAGACTAGAGACTTCTTCAAGAAAATTAGATACCAAAGGAATAGGTCATGCAAAGATGGGCACAATGAAGGACAGAAATGGTATGGATCTAACAGAAGTAGAAGATATTAAGAACAGCAAGGAGGTAAGGAAGCATTAAGTGAACAACCCAAAGAAACAGAGGAAAACAATGGAATGGCAAAGACTAGAGACTTCTTCAAGAAAATTAGATACCAAAGGAATAGGTCATGCAAAGATGGGCACAATGAAGGACAGAAATGGTATGGATCTAACAGAAGTAGAAGATATTAAGAACAGCAAGGAGGTAAGGAAGCATTAAGTGAACAACCCAAAGAAACAGAGGAAAACAATGGAATGGCAAAGACTAGAGACTTCTTCAAGAAAATTAGATACCAAAGGAATAGGTCATGCAAAGATGGGCACAATGAAGGACAGAAATGGTATGGATCTAACAGAAGTAGAAGATATTAAGAAGAGGTGGCAGGAACACACAGAACTATATAAAAGGTTCTTAATGACATGGACCATCATGATGGTGTGACCACTCACCTAGAGCCAGACGTCTTGGAGTGCAAAGTTAAGTGGGCCTTAGGAAGCATTACTATGCACAAAGTTAGTGGAATTCCAGCTGAGCTATTTCAAATCCTAAAAGATAATGCTCTTAAAAAGTGTTGCACTCAATATGCCAGCAAATTTGGAAAACTCAGCATGGCTACAGGACTGGAAAAGGTCAGTTTTCATTCCAAACCCAAGGAAGGGCTATGCCAAAGAATGTTCAAACTATCACACAACTGCACTCATCTCACAAGCTAGCAAGGTAATGCTCAAAATCTTTCAAGCTAGGTTTCAACAGTACATGAAGCATGAACTTCCAGATGTATAAGCTGGATTTAGAAAAGGCAGATGCGGCTTCCCTGGTGGTCCAGTGGGTAGAGAATCCACCTTGCGTGCAAGGGGCACCACTTCAATCTCTGGCCCAGGAAGATTCCATATGCCATGGAGCGGCTGTACAGGGGTGTCCAATTATGAGCCAGTGCTCTGGAGCGCATGCATCCAGAGCTGGTGCTCTGCAGTGAGAGAGGTCACTGCAATGGGAAGTCCACACATGCCAAAGAATAAAAAAGATGGATGAAAATAAATGTAAATAAAAAAAGGTATGATGGGAGTGAAAATTAAAAACAAAAACGAAAAGGCAGATGAACCAGAGATCAAATTGCTAACATCTACTGGATCATAGAAAAAGCAAGCAAATTCCAGAACAATGTGTACTTTTGCTTCATTGACTATACTAAAGCCTTTGACTGTATGAATCATAACAAACTGAGAAATTCTTTAAGAGATGGGAATACCAAACCACTTTACCTGCAGTATACCTGAGAAACTTGTATGACTGGTTCAAAATTGGAAAAGAAGTACATCAGGGCTGTATATTGTCACTCTGTTTATTTAACTTATATGTGGAGTACATCATGCAAAATGCCAGGCTGGATGAAGCTCAAGCTGGAATCAAGACTGCCAGAAGAAATATCAAGAACCTCAGATATGCCAATGACACCACCCTAATGGTAGAGAGCTAAAAGGAACTAAAGAGCCTCTGGATGAAGGTGAAAGAGGAGAGAGAAAAAGCTGGCTTAAAACTCAACATGCAAAAAACTAAGATCATGGTATCAGGTCCCATCATTTTATGGCAAATAGCTGGGGGCAGGAAATGGAAACAGGAACATGCTTTATTTTCTTGGGCTCCAAAATCACTGTGGATGGTGACTGCAGTCATGAAATTAAGATACTTGCTTCTTGGAAGAAAAGCTATGACAAACTTAGACAGTATATTAAAAAGCAGACATCATTTTGCCGACAAAGGTCTGTACAGTCAAAGCTACGGTTTTCCAGCAGTCATGTACAGATGTGAGAGAAGACCACAGAGAAGGCTGAGCCCCAAAGAATTGATGCTTTCTAATCGTGGTGCTGGAGAAGACACTTGAGAGTCCCTTGGACAGCAAGGAGATCAAACTATCCTATCTTAAAGGAAATCAGGCCTGAATATTCATTGCAAGGACTGATGCTAAAGCTCTAATACTTTGTCCACATGATGCAAAGAGCCAATTCATTGGACAAGCCCCTGACACTGGAAAAAACTGAAGGCATGAGGAGAAGGGGGCAATACAGGATGACACTGTTGGATGGCATCACCAATTCAACAGACATGAGTTTCAGCAAACTCTAGGAAGCAGTGAAGGACAGGCAAGCCTGGTGTGCTGCATTCCTTGGGGTCGCAAAGAGTCAGATCTGAATGAGCGACTGAACAACAAAACTGTGGTAATCGTTTCATGACATATGAAAAATCAAACCATGCTATACACCTTAAATGATACGGTGCTTTATGTCAATGGTAGTTCAACAAGAAAAACAATGCTTAGTGGATAAGAAGTAGAAATTATAAAATAAATATATATACACACATACCATGAATGTACACATAAATTTAATGAGAGACCAGAATGTGGTATTTAAAAAAGTTTTTTTTAATTGTTGCCCCATTCACTCTGCAGTGGGCAGCTGGCTTGCCACCTTCAAGCCAGAGGGATTCTGCTGGAGAAGTGGTCCACAGTCACAGGACACATAAGTAATACTATGTCTGAACTCTGAAGTCCTGCATTTGAGTCTTGGTATATTAGCTGCATAGCCTTGGATAAATAGTTCACCTTCTCAAGACTTAACTTTCTCATCAGTAAAGTGAGATAAGGCAGAAGAACTGACTAATGAGTGGCCGAGGCAGAGAAAGAGGTAAACGCTGTGCACGACCAGCCATCCTTTCCCAGCTCTCTCTATCACCTGGCAACCACACCTGCCTACTCCCTGCAAGGAGCGCAGCCCCTTACACAGTGCTTCAGGTCTACCAGCTATCTTGGGAGATGCCACTGCATTCCACTCACAGTAACTGTGCCCTGAGGTCTGCAGTCTTAGTTCATGTCCCTTGTCCTCTTCTTGGTATTAAAATGTGCTTTCTTACAGGAAATGAGGGTGGCAGGTGGTGAATTCTTCTCATATCCTGGCCCAGGGGGGACAAAAGCAAACAAGCAGCACTTTGTTAATCTCCAGTATGATTGACTTTTTGGAAATTCATACTGTTCTACAGATCCAAACACTCCATGTATTGTGCAGACACTGAGTTTTGTTTTGAGCAGAAAACCTGTAAGGTCAGAGTTAGTCGGAGATGTATTTAAGAATCTGTAGGTTTGAGTAGTCCAAAAAGACTTGTGTAAAATTATCAACCCTAGATTACCTACACCAAATTTCATCTGCTCTGGCGTTTGAATCTCTGGAAATTTCATTAAAAAGTCAGCACAATTTTGCAAGGATGGCAGCTTCTCAAAAGAACCCGTCCCTTTCTTTGGCATCCCTTACCAGAACATTTATCACTCATTTGCACTTTAAATATTTCTCAAAAAGAAAGAGGCTCTCTCTCAAAATCATCCTGGGCTTTTGCCAGGCAAAAAAGAGCAAGTGTATCTTCTTAATCAACGAGAGTGATTCACACATGGGGGTGGAGTTCAGTTGAGGCAGTAGCATCGATGTATGTTTGAAAAATCCTAGGTGACATAACCTTATCAAAAATTTTGGCAGGACTTCCCTAATGAGTCAATGGGTAGAGTCCACCTTGCAGTGCAAGAGGCACCAGTTTGACCCCTGGCCTCGGGAAGATCCTGTGTGCCATGAAGCAGCTGGGCCAGTGTGCCCAATTACAAGCCAGCACTGTGGAGTGCATGTGCCCAGGGCCAGTGCTCTGCAGTGAGAGAGGCCACAGCAATGGGAGGCCCACACATGCCAAAGAATAAAGGTGGATGAAAAACAAATGATGACTTAGAGGCAAAATATATATATATATATATATATATATATATATTTTTTTTTTTTTTTTGGCAAAAACTATCTTCTTGGAGATGCCCTAAAGATCATCCTATGTGTCTTGGTGAGCATTCTGACAAGGGGTCTTAACCTAGGAGATTTAGGCATCAACAGTTTCCTTTGAATCTTTGGTGTTTTATCTTGAGAAAGGTCCCTAGGTTCCTATGAAGCACTGGGGACCCCACATGAAGGCCTGTCCCCTTCTCTCTGGGAGAAGCCAGGTGTACTCCCACCCTGGGCCAGGAACGCTCTTCTTGTCCCTGGAGTCCCCAGACACCTTCTCCTTTAAGTGTCACCTTACCAGAGAACCCTCCCTGATCACCTATGTAAGACAGGACTGCTGCGCTGCCATTCCACTTTACCGTGGCCACAGTGCCCACTGCCCACCTTCCATATGGACTCTGCCTCCCTCACTAGACCAGAACTCCACCCCTATTGTGTGAATCCCCAAGTACGGAGGTGCTGTACCCTCCCTACCAAGAAGAGGAACACGCACACACTGACATGATAAACGTGGATGGAACGGATGCACCATCTTCCGACAACTCAGTGTCAAAAGTGAAAAGAATAAGGCCCCTTTTGAAATTTATTCATGGGATACTATGCTGGATACGGGAGTGACAGCCATCAAGGTTAAATACATACCGCCTCCTTCAGCAAGTCCACTTTGAGGCTTTCTCCTATGCATGCACTTGCACACAGAGACCCACACACAGTGGGTCACTACGCCATGGCCTGTTGGACGGGTGTGAGGAACAGTCCACAGAGAACTGGATCCACTGCTTCTGCAGACAGCATCAGTAACTGGGACCACACCATGAGATACTAAAGCAGCTCACATGCCAAGATGAGCAAGAAGCGCCCAGGGAGCACCAGCAGCTGACCTGTGCCGGACACTGCCGGCAGCACCCCACATGGACTCTCCTTCAGCTTCCCAACCACCCTGTGATGACCTCCATTTTACAGGTGAGACAACTGAGATACCAGAGAAGTGAACTGGCAGCACTGGAACGTAAAGCTGGCACCACTAACCACTGGAGCCACACTGCCAAAGCAGTAGGGAGCAAGATTCATGGGGGGGTGGTGGTGGGGGGTGGCTGGGGGAGCTGTGGGGATGTGGGTGTGGGTGTGTGTGTCTGTGTGTGTGTACATGCATATATTCAAGGCCAGTAGAACGGGGAAGCCTGTATGTATTCATATGTGTTTCTGTGCTTAGACTCTGAATGGGCGCACGAAAACTCATTCCAGAGGCTGCTCTGGGGACACGTGGGAGGACTGTGGTGTGAGTGAGATTTTATTAACCACATACTCTTTCATAAGGAAATCAACCCTGAATACTCATTGGAAGGACTGATGCTGAAGCTCCAATACTTTGTCCACATGATGTGAAGAGTCAACCCGCTGGAAAAGACCCTGATGCTGGCAAAGACTGAAGGCAGGAGGAGAAAGGGACAACAGAGAACAAGATGGTTGGATGGCATCACTGAATCAGTGGACATGAGTTTCAGCAGGCTCCAGGAGATGGTGAAGGATAGGGAAGTCTGGCATGCTACAGTCCACGGGATCGCAAAGAGCTGGACACAACTGAGTGGCTAAACAGCAACGCTTTCATATCGTCCAAACTCACACACATTACCCACCCAAGTATTCACTAGTCACTAAACTGTAGGGCTGGAATGGACTCTCATTTCACAGAAGAGGGTAAACTGAGGCACAGACTCGCCTGAGGCCACCCAATTAGGAGGAGGAAGCCCAAGGCCCTGCCAAGGGCCCCGATGCCCAGCCCACTGTGGGCTGTGTCGCCTTCTCTAACAGTTTTCACTACAGCTGAGTCAGCTGTCACAACTGGAGACTTTCAAAACCTTCCAATTACACAGAATTGGGGGAAAGATGATTTGGAATTCAAGTGTTGACACTTGAAAAATACCAACTCCCTTTGCCACAAGTGCTTTAGCATGTTACTAAGGCTTTTTCTGCATGTCTCTGGAAAGGTTATTTTCAGAACATTCCACATAAACCTGGAGATGCAGAGTTCTCTGCTGTTTCTGGGAGCTGACACCACAATTTACATTAAACAAATGTTTTGAAAATTAGCTGTTCACGGTTCCAATTTCAGCTTCCCCCAGGGTTTAATGTTAGCCAAATACTGGTACAGTAAGCAGACAATGTGTTTTATTGTGTAGAAGAAAAACAGACCACCATAACAGACTTCCTGCTTTTGTAATCAAGGAAGAAGTTGAGTGTTCGCCTGATTATTGGCATATGGTTATTAGAAACACTGAGTTCCAAATATAGCTACTAGAAGCTAGAGACACACACACACGCCCTCTGTATTCCAAGTTCCAAAAGAAAGAAAAAGTGTTCCTAGTGTGTGGCAAGTTGGGAAGTTCATAACATCATGGGGCAAAAACTATGGCAGAAGACCATAGTGGTGACAGGGAGTGAGGTTCAACCCAGGGTTGCCAGACACACTCGAGCTGGAGAGGCGCTCGAACATCAACGAGCAGTGGCCTGCATGAGCACGACCCCCTCTGGCCACGGTGCAGGACGCCCATCTGCAAGGACGCAGTTCTGCCTCTGCCAGCCCCTGAGGCCACAGTCCAGAGATGATGGATGGATTTGGCCTCTGTTTCCTTTTTTTAACACTGAAAGAGGGATGCACAGGCATTTTCCCTTGCTTTCTCTATCCTGCCTCTACCCCTAAATGCAAATATTCTAAGGGGGAAAAGTAGCAGTTCAATCTGCTCATTTTATAGTTCGCAGGAATGAGTAAGGGCATTCTGTGAAATGCCCTGCCTGCCCCTCCAGGACTTGTGAGCAAGGTGGAGTACAGTGTCTGCAATAACTCACAGGACACTCTTGGGTATCAGGTCTCTCTCTCAAAGAGCTGGAAGTGATTCTGAACCGGGCGGGGAGGTGGTGTCTGCAAGAGAATTTAGACTTTGTCTACATCTAGAAGGGTATACAAAAAATATAGCCTCTTATACCTTAACTAAAGAATCCACAAACACAGTGTGGGTGGGAGTTATAGGCCACAGAAGGTGCCCCCAGGTGGTGAAGGCCTGCCTCATCTCCGGACGGGCTCAGAAGCAGGGACATGCTGGAAGAGGGTGCTGGCATCTGGCTCCAGTCAGGGCTCCTGGCCCTTTACAGGGAAGGTGTCCTCAACCATCTCGCTCTGGTGAGGGCTCTGGTAAGAATGTCCTGACACTGACACTGCCTTGGACCCTGCAAGGCATTTCCAAGGGGATATGACTGGGCTTCTTAACAAAACAGGGAAGCCTCCTCCTGCCAGAGAGAATTTCCTCTGAGTCTGGCTGGGGAGCTGGACGGTGGGCTCCTAAGAGGGCACCACAGGGCAGGGCAGGGTGAGGCAGCATTAAGACTACACTTTATGAAACACAGAGCAGCAGTCTTCGTGGCTTGCTGGCCCTAGAGTCTGTGACGACAGCTGAGAGGCAAGGCCCAACAAGGAGGAACAGACATGTGTCCCAGTTACCAGTGAGTCTCAGACAGGTGAGTGCAACCAGCCACAGGCGTGGACCCCCCAGGGTAGACAAGCAAGACCCTGGCTTGAAATTAGTTGCCCCACCCAGTCCTGCCCCACAAGACATTAAGTCACACTCACAAGACGGTTTCACTCCCCACAAGATCAGCACCTATGGTCTAGTCTCAGTCCAAGCTGGGTCTGGCAGAAAGCGCCCAAACAACGCATGGATTTCCCTCCTTAACAAGGCGATCATTTCAAGGAGCTGACTGTCTGAACCACCCTGCTACAACAGGCTCGGAGGAGGACACACGGCCATGGCAACACGAGGACGTTCGGAGCACATCAAGGGCAAGTGGGCAGCCAGTCCCTCCGGGCAGGACTCAATGGCTGCTCGCATGGGGAAGCTCCTGCACACACAAGGCCCTCCCGACAGGGCCAGGCATCTCCTCAGAGGGCAGGCACCAGCCCCTTCCAGCCTGGGACTATCTGCCCCAACACCTCCCCACATCCGCTCTGCCTTTGGAAATCTAGTTTCCCACGTGCGTCCAGGTTCTGGCCACTTGAGCTGGACTAGCCCTCTGTCAACAGCTCTGTTTGTTCCCAGAGGCCCCCAACCCAAGACAGGAATGAACCCTCAGCAGGAAGGGGTTTCCTTGTGACCCCACCTGCCTACACTTGCCTAGCCCCACCCCCAACACATTCCTGCCAAATCGAGTACGCACCTTGGATTTCCGGGCCCCTTTTTTGCCTCCCGTCTTCTTAGACACAGGCTTCTTCTGGGATGGAGACTTGGCCTTTTTGGCCGGGGGTGGTGTGATGATGGCTTCCAACTTCCCTTTGGATCCTCGTTTCTTTGCTAGCAACTCTGGATGGATGTTTGGTAACACCCCACCGCTGGCTATGGTGACTCCTTTCAGCAGCTTGAAGGAAAAACCAAAGGAGCAGATGGTGAGCTGGACCCCCGTCATGGCCTTCAAGGAGTCAGTCCTGCCCACCCATGCTCTTGCTCTTGCTGGTAGACCTCCCTCCTCCACAGCATCTACAAGGATGCTAACAGGACCCTGGCTCACTACACAGAGAGCAAGCCCTCAGGCTCCCTCACTCAGGTGTTTACAAACCATCTTTCTTCCAAGGAGAGCCAAATCTCTTATTTCATTCCCCTTCCCCAACCAACAAAGTCTTGGGGAAAAACTGCCCGTGGGGTGGGAGCAGGGAAGTAGCTAACAGTCCAAAATGCAGTCCACACCCTCTACAGCCAGCCAGACACCACCCTCCCTCCGCACAGACAGCTCTCGGGCCTCAAGACTGCCTGCTGGGCATCTGGGTGGAGGGGAGAGAGAAGACCCATACCTGATTCAGCTCTTCATCGTTGGCTACGGCCAGCAAGATGTGCCGGGGCGTGACCCGGCCCTTCTTGTTGTCTCTTGCCGCGTTGCCAGCCAGCTCTAGAATCTCCGCTGTGGGGAGAAGAAAGGACGGGCATGTGGTCACATTAAAGCATCAGAGAGCCACGTGCGCTCTGCCAGATCCCCTGTCCTTGCTGCGGGGAAGGGGAGCAGGCAACGGTGTTCGGAAGCAGCCACGCTGAGCCGCCAAGCTGCAGGTGGTCTGCCTGGCCACACCGGGAGGCAAGTCATAGAGGTGCTGAGACAAATTCGAGGGGAGCAGGAAGACCCTCGGTCGAACCCCTTTGTTGTGCGCATAAAGACACTGAGAATTAGAGAGGAGAAAGGCCCTGAAGGCCCTCCGTGAAGAGTGCTAGAACTCGGATCTGAACTCTCTTCCCAGAGCAGGACTGCCCAGGCAGCACTCAGCTGGCTCACTCAGCACAACCCCCTGGGCCTAGCAGCGTGGCCCCTGCGCAAGGAGTCACGAAGGGACCTATGGGGCGTCAGGCGGAGGTGGCTTGTTGGCACATTTCTGTTAATGCATTCAATGTTGAACACCTGCACACTCAGATTCAAAACTAGAAGGATATGACTGCGCCCTTTAGGAAGTCAACATCATAAAAACATAAAGGAGGTAGGGTGTAGCAGATTCAATAAAAGACACTACACAGACACAACAGCCAAATATAAACTGTCAATCCTCGACGGGATCCTGCTAGCAACAAATGTTATAAAAGGCATTCTGCAGACACCTGAGGAGATCAGAATGTACACTGAATATTACACACAATGGAATACTGACTTTTTTGGGTGTGATAATGGTATTCCCACTCTGGAGGGAGCATCTTGTCCTCAGGAGACTACATGCTTACATGCAGGAGATTACGTAGTTAGGGGTGAAGGGCCTTGCTGTTTGCAATTCACTCAGTTCTGAAAACATCTACAGATGAAAACAAATCTGGTGAAATGTTAACACTTGTGAAGCCCAGGTGTGACATGAGAGAGTAAGACATCAGAGAGTTCCTCTCTCAACATTCTGTGTATTGGATGTTTCCCACGAAAGAGTCAAGAGACTAGAATGAGACGAGCCTGACCCACAGCTGATGCTACTAAGTCAGAGCTTCCTGACCAGCCTTTTGGGACAGGGTCTCACCAGACAAGACAAAAGGTCTCCAAAAGCACTGGAGACAGGAGAAATGAAGAAGTGCCCTTTAGCAAGGTATTTTTCCCTCCTTGGTGGCCCAGTTCTCAGTAACTGACAAACTCATCACTTTTGTCTCATTTTCTTAATGAGAAACGCAGACTGTCCCCAAATGTGTCTTACACACCCACTTCGCAGTTCTGTCTGCACCACAGCCCTGCCTGTGACATCCATCTAGCCCACCTCGTTGCTCAACTCATCTGACCTCTTCCTGGTACTAAAGGGTTTCTAATATTCAAAGTAATGTAAACACTAGACTTCTCTGGCAAAAGCAAAACTTGGTATCATTATAAAATAACTAGGGAAAAAGTTCTAGCTACATTAGGATCGTACATTTAAAACAGACAATAAGGCTTCCCTGGTGGCCCAGTGGGTGGAAAGCCTGCCTTGCACTGCAAGGGGCACTGGTTCGGTCCTGGGCCCGGGAAGATCCCATGTGCCGTGGGGCAGCTGAACTGGTGTGTCCAACTGCGAGCCAGCGCTCTGAAGTACGTGCGCCCAGAGCCAGTGCTCTGTGGCCAGGGAGGCCACTGCAATGGGAGGCCCCCAAAGGCCAGAGAATTAAGATGGATGAAAATAAATAAATGAAGGACCAATAAAAGAGGCTAAAATTAAAAAAAAAAATATATATATATATATAAAATAGACAATATCGCATGGTTTACAATGCTAAACCAACATTACAGCTGAACCCAATGCAAAAACGAGTGTGTGAGTCAAGCTGAAAAGCTGCATGGCTACCCACAACTGGATCAGGAGGATTCCCATCAATCCAAGGCAGGAATTCAATAATGAATGCATTGACGATACCTGGACACCAGAGGCTCTGCCTGCTTGATGCTCCGAGGTCACAGGGGTACCTCACCTTGAAAGGCACACATTGCAGTCACTAGAGCAAGGCCCGGGGAGGAAAGGGGCAGAATCAGTACATCTGCTCTCACCCATTAGCCTCAACAGGGTGGTTCCCCAAACAGTACCAGGACCCCCTGTCAGTTTTACCCACGTTTCCCTGTAACTGATGGTTGCTAACGTGTGCCAAAGCCCAGAGGAGATGACCCTATCATGGCCAAACAAAAAAGGGTGCTTGGGATGTCTAAGTGGCCTGATGCTCAGCGGCAGAAATGAGCCCAGCTTGGCCTCCACTCACCCCCGTTCATGGAGGAGGCAGTACACCTGCAACTCACCGCCTGGAGGAAGCCAAGCAGGAGCCTGACCAGCAGAAGCCCAGAACCCAGGAGTGCAGGGCACAGTAAGAAGAGCCAGCCACAGCCAGCCCACGTGGCAGGAAGGCTGCAGAGGGGCTGCTGGCACTGCTGAGCTGTAGCCTGCTTGGCTGGCTTCCTGATCTCCACCCCCCAGCCTTCCTCCATTTTGAGGTCACAGGAAACAAGGGGCCACCAGTATCTACAGCCAGAATATACAGGAGGGTGGGGGTTTACAACTTTCTCCCCATTATGTGCTAAAAGTGTATTACCTGGCCCTCATTAAGAAAGAGACAGAGAGAAAGAGATGGAGAGAAACCCACAACAGTGTCCTAAGCCCAGCCCTGTGGCAAGAAGATCGTTTGAAATTACGGTTTCTTGGGAAAGTGGAGGTGGCCTGTTTCCTCTTCCTGCCCGGAATACTGGTGCAGGCTCTCCCCAGGAGAAGGCACAGTGGCAGTTGGTGGGGGCAGGGGGAAGAGGGATGTGGTCGTTTTATTTTGGGCATCACTCCTTTAGCTTTTTTACTCTGAGGAAGGTGGTCATGATGAATTGCAAAGCCCTGGATGGGGGGAGGGTCACCCCAAGTGTGCTCCAGAGCCTGATCTGGGCGAGGGACAGGCAATATGGAACACAAGCAAGAGAAGCAGTGCACTGAGCTCTAAGGGGCACCCACGAGTTGAGAAATAGGAAGATCCACTCTCCAGAAACTCCCCCACTAACTTCCACACCCCTCACATACCCCTACACTCTCACACTGCAGCTGAAATCTCCACTAGCCTGAGTTTCCCCACTTGGGAAATGTCAAGGATTGTGCTCACTTACTGCTAATTCAAGGCTTCCCTGGTGACTCAGTGGTGCAGAATCTGTCTGCAATGCAGGGGATGTGGGTTTGATCCCTGGGTCAGGACGATCCCCTGGAGAAGGAAATGGCAATCCATGGACAAAGGAGCCCGGTAGGCTACAGTCCATAGGGTCACAAAAAGTCAGACACGATCGAGGGACTGAACAGTAACAACAACTGCTAATTGCAGTTGGACTGGACTCGGGGATGCTGGATGGGATCCACCCGGGAGCAACGACGAGGTGGACACGGAGAGTTGGGCAGGTGTGGAGAGGCGGGTGAGGAGCCCTGCAGCTCCCTGGAAAGAGCCAGCCCAGAGTGTCCTCCCTGTGTCACTCCTCTGCCTTTTCACCAAGGAACCCGAAAATTCCGTTTCCTTTTGCCAAACCCCAGCTCACTTCTGATCTGTGAAGACCAAGACAACTGGCCTCCCACTCCGTCTTCAAGGAAAGGACCCTCAGCCCTGCCAGGAGGGAGGGAACATAGTCAAATGGGGTAACAAAGAAGGGCAGAGGTTCACATTTTGGGTGGCTGAGCCAGAGCTTTATCTTCCGTTTACTCCTGCATGGTTTCCAGATGGATAGTTACCATAGCAACTCCTTCCTCAAGGGACACACAAGACAGAACACCTCAGAGACACACCTTTTATGAGAAGTGTGCTCCCCGCTGCGCCCCACCCCTGCACTGCAGCAGGCGGAGGGCTGGGGCGGTTGACAAGAGCCCAGAAAGCAGCAGGAACCCTGAGCACAAGCTCGCCCTGCCAAGCATTCAGTAATACGTTCCCCTCTTTCATCCTCAGTCCAGTTTTAGAAACGGCAGTCGTAAAGGGTTTTCCTGGCTAAGTGAGGGCTGCCCGCTGCAGGGGGAGAGGAGAGGTGCAACACACCAGCAACTCAACAAGATCGATAGCTCCCAGCTGCTCTCCGAGGCATGTCTGCGAGAGGGCGGGAGAGAGGGCACCGGGCGCTCAGGATCTGGGGCAGGGCACACACCACCAAAGGAGATGTCCTGATTAAGTTTCCTTCCTAGCTAAGTCATCCTCAGCTTTGCAAATGGCAGCAAGGACACATTCCTGGAAGCCCTGGGCTCAGGGCTGTGTCTGCATTCCTGCGACTGCGCTCACTGCCCAGGGGGACAAGCCCCTCGCCCCCCACCAGCAGAGGGCTCTCCAGGGCCAGGACCGAGGGTCTTTCAGCTCTGCCTGGACTTTAATGGGAACCCCTGCCTTTCCACCAGGTAGGGAATCCCGCAATGGATCAATCTTGTATTTCAGAAGGCCTCTAAATGGTTTTGCCTTTGGCTGTTGTAAGAGAAAAGGGATGCTGAGAAAGAAAACTAGGTGAGCACCACATTTACAGATTAGAATTCTTTTTCCTGTGGTTTGCAGCGCTCCGTGCTTGGCTGCTGCCTCGGAGGGGGTTTCAGGAGCCACAGCAGAGAGGCTGTAACTAAAGCAAATAGAATCCATAAGAAACCAGCAATGAGCAGTTAGGAGGAAAAGACGGACCTGTGAACAGGGTCTCTATCCCCTCAAGCCAAGACTTCCTGACCAGTGACAGTCTAATCCCGTTACCAGTGGCCAACAGTGGGACATGTTTGGGGCTCAGAGTACATGCGGTCACCTCTGGGAGGACTTCTCGGTGTGGTGAGGCTCCCCAGTGACAGACACTGTCAAGGGGACAGGCTGAATAATGAGCTATACCGGCCACCTCACGAGCTAGTTTTTGGTTCTAAGATCTTTACTAATTGGTAAAACACTGGAGGGTCTCAGGCTCCAACTCCTGGCCAGTTCCTGGCAGGTGGTGAGCCACTAGCTCCATCACCTGCAGTAGCCTGGCCTCGTGACGTGACCCTTCTCTCTCCTCAAAGCAGCAGGCTGGGCAGAGGCACCCCTGGCCCACTGCTGCCCACCCTCAAGGAAGGCGACTGTTTTAAGGCCACCTGACACGATCCCCACAAACTTGAGTAACCGCGTTATTTGACAGCCTTCTCAGCTCCAGCCCACCTATCTGAGCGTGACTGCCTCTGAAGGGTCTATTTCCAAGTTCACCCAGAGACCAAAGGCTTATTAAAGCCCTTTTTTTTCCTCCAAGCATCTTGCACTCAGCCCTGTCTGTTGTACTGAAGCACTGTGTCTCTCCTCCTTCAGGGAGATGAAGTCATGGTTTGCAGAATTAGGCTCCTAACAACTAACAGGTGATGCATGGAGGCTGCGCCAGACTCTCAACACAACCCTTGCAGGGAGAAGAGTCGGGGGCTCCTACAGAACTGTCTGAAGTGTCTCCTCTCACAAAAGAAATATTGAAAAGAACAACCAGAAATCAAAGAAAAGCTTCAAACCACAATAGAAGGCCTCTAAATGGTTTTGCCTTTGGCTGTTGTAAGAGAAAGGGATGCTGAGAAAGAAAACTAGGTGAGCACCACATTTACAGATTAGAATTCTTTTCCTGTGGTTTGCAGCGCTCCGTGCTTGGCTGCTGCCTCGGAGGGGGTTTCAGGAGCCACAGCAGAGAGGCTGTAACTAAAGCAAATAGAATCCATAAGAAACCAGCAATGAGCAGTTAGGAGGAAAAGACGGACCTGTGAACAGGGTCTCTATCCCCTCAAGCCAAGACTTCCTGACCAGTGACAGTCTAATCCCGTTACCAGTGGCCAACAGTGGGACATGTTTGGGGCTCAGAGTACATGCGGTCACCTCTGGGAGGACTTCTCGGTGTGGTGAGGCTCCCCAGTGACAGACACTGTCAAGGGGACAGGCTGAATAATGAGCTATACCGGCCACCTCACGAGCTAGTTTTTGGTTCTAAGATCTTTACTAATTGGTAAAACACTGGAGGGTCTCAGGCTCCAACTCCTGGCCAGTTCCTGGCAGGTGGTGAGCCACTAGCTCCATCACCTGCAGTAGCCTGGCCTCGTGACGTGACCCTTCTCTCTCCTCAAAGCAGCAGGCTGGGCAGAGGCACCCCTGGCCCACTGCTGCCCACCCTCAAGGAAGGCGACTGTTTTAAGGCCACCTGACACGATCCCCACAAACTTGAGTAACCGCGTTATTTGACAGCCTTCTCAGCTCCAGCCCACCTATCTGAACGTGACTGCCTCTGAAGGGTCTATTTCCAAGTTCACCCAGAGACCAAAGGCTTATTAAAGCCCTTTTTTTTCCTCCAAGCATCTTGCACTCAGCCCTGTCTGTTGTACTGAAGCACTGTGTCTCTCCTCCTTCAGGGAGATGAAGTCATGGTTTGCAGAATTAGGCTCCTAACAACTAACAGGTGATGCATGGAGGCTGCGCCAGACTCTCAACACAACCCTTGCAGGGAGAAGAGTCGGGGGCTCCTACAGAACTGTCTGAAGTGTCTCCTCTCACAAAAGAAATATTGAAAAGAACAACCAGAAATCAAAGAAAAGCAAATGTTCACATAATCCCAAGGAGAACATGGATATTTGCTACGAAGCCAACAACATGACAAGGAATCTGTTTATTGTATTTCCTTCCATTCATCGGGCTGCCATCAGCAGTTCATAGAGTTCAGAGCTGTTTTACAGTGTTCTGGAGGGCCTTAACCCCATCAACCCCAATCGGAGAGTGACTGCTAAGCGCTTCCTGAATCCTGACTGCACCAGCTTCCGCCAATTCCCCTCGGCAGCCTGGAATCCACCAGCCCACACCCTGCCTTCCCGGGGGACGAGTGGCAGGAACTGGAGCCTGCTGGGCTGCCGGCGCGGAGCACCGGGGCCTCGCCTGTGGGCCCCAGCGAAGCTCTCCAGCCTGCCTGTCCCGGGGGCCTCCGAGGCACCAGGGATTCCACAGAGAGTGTAAAACCAACAGCAGTAACTGGAGGTGGTATGTTCTGTGCAGAAGACAAGGTATTTTGCAGCAATGAGCCACTCTATCACTTTTCTGCAAATATTCCGAACCTCACACAAACTCGGCCTCTGCTGTTAAGCCCACAAGGCAGACCCCTCCCCAGTCTCCCACCTTCCCCATAAAGTCTCCCAGTCGGCAAGAAATGCACCTTAGTACCACTGCTTCTAAAGGAAGCTGTCTTTCACATTTTAAAATAAAATATTAGCAATTTTACATTATACATGTTATGACTCTTGGCAAATGTTCCCATCCTCTAACCGACCATCCCAGTCTGGTAGGTGCATATCTTGCCTTTCAGGAAAGTCTTCCTCTCCTTCCCCAAATCGCTAGCAGTTCTGCATAGGTGAGCTCACCTCACAGGCCCGTCTGGAACGGAGGCAGCGGCCCCGCACAGCACAGTGGTTCAGGGAGGGCAGGCGTGCCATCAGCCAGGGTGCGAATCCCAGCGCCCGCACTGAGCTGCGAGATGTGCTGAGAAACACCAGGGCCTCCACGTCCCATTCTAGAAAGGTTAGGCTTATGAGGATTAACGAGTTACCAAATTACATGCTTAGAATGCTTGGTAAGCATAAATTCCAAATACTGATGTTACAATCACATACTTCATTTCTGCGTGGAGTATAGCAGGCTTGCTTTTAGAGGAAGAAAACTCTTTTCATCGATTTCCTCTACCAAAATAACTGGTTGGCTGGCTGAGTGGATAGATGAGATGTACGTGAGAGCCGAGAGGAGGAGGAGGAAAGAAGCAATATGGAAACCTGGTGTTTCCTCCCCTGCTGGTTTACCCTTTGCTGTTACACTTAACAGTTTACATATGTTTGAAAAATGCACTTGAACCCGCTTAACCTCATTGCTGCCAGACGTGCCTTGATATTACGCAGCACCCAGGCCAGCCCCACAGGCAGCCCCTGCCTAGGGACGGGGTCTGGGGCTTTTGTCTGAGCCGGCAGGGGGTGACGTGTCAGGGGCAGGACCAGAGCCAGCTGCTGAAGCAGCACAAGTGAGGCCCGGGGAAAGGCGGCAGGACGAGGCGGCTGGGGAAGGCCAGAGGAACCTGCTCCGGCCGGGCCTGCCCCACAGCCCGGCAGTGCCCTCTCAGCACCACTCACTGCTTTCAAGGACTTGAAATTAACTTACGAAGAGATGGTTAATATGTATGTTTGTTTTCATTGGAAAATCATAGCCATTTGTTCTTAATTTATCTCAGGAAGGGGTAAACAATCTGAGCTGTCTGTTGAAAGGAAAAGCTTTGAGGAATGTAAGAGGAACTATCTAAAGAGCCCAGACGGGGTGCTGTTTCTCAAGAGGGACTTCTGCAGGGGAAGCCAGGAGCGGCGCTGGCTCTGGATGGCTGCCGTCCTGCAGGGAGGGGCGCACGGCTGTCACCGCGAGGCCTGTCACCTGTGCTTACTGATGCCGTTTTGGACACAGGGCAGGGCTTTGTTGCAGGGCCAGGAAGTAGAATAGGTGTGAGACTAGGTGTAAGAGAGACACTTTGTTCTACCCGTTCTGGTGCTGTTTGAGCTTATCTTATGTGCAATTTATCTTTTCAAAAATGCAAAAAATAAACTGAAAAGACAGCATAAATGAGGAGATGACTGTGCTCAATCCACTCCACTGGCCTTAGCAACTGAATGTCATGAGCTCCCTCCTGCCCTAACACCTGTAGCAGTGTGCTTAATCCTGCTTCTGGAGGAAAGGATCTGAGCACATGAAGACTTTCTAGGTTCTTTCAAAACTGTTTTTAAACCAATATGAGACTATCTAGTAGAGGAGGTCCCCAGAACGGGCCTGAGGTCACCTTAATGGCCCTGCCTTAGCCCAGTCTGCCCAAATGGATTCCCGATGCCGAAGGCCACTGGCCTAAGGATTTGTCCAAGCTCTGTCACCCAGGATTCCACCTCTCCTTCACTAAGAGGACAATAACGGCACATCGGGCAAGAGCATTCTGGCCCTTGGTTCACTCTGTGTGCTGCTGAGCCTACCACCGCCCCACCCTGACCGACACCTCCTCTGCTCCCTTCACGGCAGTCATCACGCCACCTCCAGCCACCTGCAAACTTCTCCCCAGGAGCCCTGTGTCCTTCTGTGACCACAGGCAGCCCCTCCAACGCTGACCAGCTGCCCCTTCCATACAGTCCAGCACACGCCACTCCAATAGCCATCACCCTCTTGCGCTCACGCACCTCCTTCCCACAGGCCCTCCTTCCATCAGGGATGACCTGTCCTGTCAGGCTCATCCCGCAGGACCTCCGTCCTCTTTGCCCGTGTCAGACCACGGGGTTGTCTCCTGCCTGGCACACCCAGACCACGGGCCCTCTGGCATTCATGTGAGACTGCACAGGGCCGAGTCCTCAGGGATCCATGGCTGCCTCCTCAGCTGGGCTGCGGCTCTGGCGGGGACAGGAGCCGGCCGTGGAGGACCGGGCCGAGCCCGTCCTCCAGAGCTGTCTGCCGAAGGAGGAGGAGAGGCACAGTGGCTGCGTCGTCCCGAGGCCAGGGTTCTCCTTGTAAGAGCTCAGGCCTCAGCACCACTCAGAGTCCACAGAACCACTCTTCTGGAGATGAGTTACTGTGCTGAGTGGCCCTGGAGAAGCACTTCAAGCTCCCCGAGCCTCAGCTTCCTCTTCAGCAAGACAGGTGGTTCGAGGCTCAGCGAGTTACAGGATGGAACACACTCCGCCAGCGCTTGACACACCGTGAATGCTCGATGTACAGTGGCTATCTCACTACCTACACTGTGCCGCCTTTGCTTGCACTCAAAGCACTGCCCTCTGTCCCCAGACTCACATCTTGACAAGTAAGGATTTTAATCTAGGAGGGAGACCGCCAGGGCCTGAGGCAGAGGTTCAAGGGCAAAGAAAACAATGCTGCTGGAGTTAAGGACCTTCACTTCCAGAACGAACAGCAGCAGACACCGACTCTGGGCAGTAAATACTCAGATTTACAGAGACAACAGAGAGCTGTTAACCAAAGACTACCTCAATTACCAATTACCACAGGGGGCATCCATCAGGACACTGACAGCAAGGGAAACCAATAGTTAGCCTCTTCCAGAGACCCTGGATTTGCACATGGCCCTACAGTTCTGCAGGCAAGAAAATACAGGCTGTGGCAGAGACGGAGCCTCCTTCTCTAAGGATGACGTATAAAAACGTCTTCTATCAAGGCCATTCAACACAGCCCCCACAGGTCTCTTGAAGTGCCAGGGAACACAGGCTTGCAGGCCACTAGAGAGAGGACACTTGTCTAAAAAGGAAGAAGGTTGGGGGTGGGAAGGGTGGTGAAGGAGGAGAGAGGCAGGAAGGAAGGTGGAGGCAGGTCAGAGCTGTAGGCTGGCTGAGCCTGGCAAGCCCGAGGAGAGAGTCATCTTGGCAACCAGAACTGGAGGGGGTGGTGGGAAGAGACAGGCCTGGAGATGGAGGGAGGCTGGCTGTGAGTACCCTTTGCGTTTGTTTTTTTCTTTTTTTTCTAGGGCTTATTTATCGGGGGGACAGGAGCCGGCCGTGGAGGACCGGGCCGAGCCGTCCTCCAGAGCTGTCTGCCGAAGGAGGAGAGGCACAGTGGCTGCGTCGTCCCGAGGCCAGGGTTCTCCTTGTAAGAGCTCAGGCCTCAGCACCACTCAGAGTCCACAGAACCACTCTTCTGGAGATGAGTTACTGTGCTGAGTGGCCCTGGAGAAGCACTTCAAGCTCCCCGAGCCTCAGCTTCCTCTTCAGCAAGACAGGTGGTTCGAGGCTCAGCGAGTTACAGGATGGAACACACTCCGCCAGCGCTTGACACACCGTGAATGCTCGATGTACAGTGGCTATCTCACTACCTACACTGTGCCGCCTTTGCTTGCACTCAAAGCACTGCCCTCTGTCCCCAGACTCACATCTTGACAAGTAAGGATTTTAATCTAGGAGGGAGACCGCCAGGGCCTGAGGCAGAGGTTCAAGGGCAAAGAAAACAATGCTGCTGGAGTTAAGGACCTTCACTTCCAGAACGAACAGCAGCAGACACCGACTCTGGGCAGTAAATACTCAGATTTACAGAGACAACAGAGAGCTGTTAACCAAAGACTACCTCAATTACCAATTACCACAGGGGGCATCCATCAGGACACTGACAGCAAGGGAAACCAATAGTTAGCCTCTTCCAGAGACCCTGGATTTGCACATGGCCCTACAGTTCTGCAGGCAAGAAAATACAGGCTGTGGCAGAGCGGAGCCTCCTTCTCTAAGGATGACGTATAAAAACGTCTTCTATCAAGGCCATTCAACACAGCCCCCACAGGTCTCTTGAAGTGCCAGGGAACACAGGCTTGCAGGCCACTAGAGAGAGGACACTTGTCTAAAAAGGAAGAAGGTTGGGGGTGGGAAGGGTGGTGAAGGAGGAGAGAGGCAGGAAGGAAGGTGGAGGCAGGTCAGAGCTGTAGGCTGGCTGAGCCTGGCAAGCCCGAGGAGAGAGTCATCTTGGCAACCAGAACTGGAGGGGGTGGTGGGAAGAGACAGGCCTGGAGATGGAGGGAGGCTGGCTGTGAGTACCCTTTGCGTTTGTCTTCTTGCTAGACTTATTTATAGTTCTGAGGAGTGGCTTTTTGCTCTATGGTATTTTACTCTGGATGGACCAGACACAGAAGCCCTCAAGCAGGGAAAGAAAGTAAGAGGGCTATAAATATGTTTTATTAGTTGCTGATAATTTTAACGGGAAGATACTGAGAGAAGAGATATTTGTGGAATTTTTACCCACTTCCACCTCCTCTCAGTCAGCTAGTAGTTTTTTTAAAGCCATTCTTAACAGTCGTCCCCAGGGGGACCCCAAGGGACCTCAAGCAGCCATCCTGGGATACTGCTATTTCAATCAGAGCTCCTGGCTGCCTCTGGCATGTGAGGTTCAGCTGAGACATCCTTTTGTGGCAGGAGTGAGAGATCAACTCTTGAAACATTCCCAGTGCCTTCCTGTGTGCCAGCAGCTGCTCTGCCACGTACCTCTCCTCAGGCTGGTCTGGTCCAAGATGCCCTGATGTTAATCCTGATTATGCATCATTTAAAAAAACAATCCAGGGGTCTAGTTCAGCTCTCATTCTTACCCATTTCCTAGTAGCATTACCACTGCCAACATTGCCTCCTCCAAAAACTCACCCTTCCCCTAACTGGTATTTTCCCCTTCAACAAAAACCAATGTGCTGAGCAGCAGAGTACACAGTAATTAAGTGGGGCGTGGGGAGGCAGGAAGCTCCGTCCCAGCCCTGGGTCACTTGTATGTCTTCTGCAATGTCCAGAACAGCACAGACACTCGGTACACACTGACATCAACAGTGACTCTCTGGGGCTTCCCTGGTGGTCCAGTGGGTAAGGACACCGCCTTGCAGTGCAAGGGGAGCCAGTTCGATCCCTGGCCTGGGAAGATCCCACATGCCGCAGAGCGGCTGGACCGATGCTTCCAATTACCGAGCCTGAGCTCTGGAGCGCATGCGCCCAGAGCTGGTGCTCTGCGACAACAGAGGCCACTGTGATGGGAGGCCCACAGGGGCCAAAGAACAAAGATGGATGAAAATAGATAAATGAAAGACCAAAAAAAAGTGGCCCGCCCGCCCCCTCCCCCCCCGCCCCCGCAAAAAAAAAAAAAAAAGCAGTGACTCTCTGGACCCCCAGTACCCAGGCTCGAAACCTCGTACCTGATCGGAACTTGGTAACATCCTCACAAATACGTCACTACAGATGAATTACTAAACCTGTGAACAAGCATGGCAGCACCCGGGGGGGGGACGCAGGATGGAAGAGCAGCGATGTTCTCCGAGGCACTAACCGAGTTTCATGATTAGAACAAACACTCAAGATCCATGGCACAGGCAGTGTGAACTACAAAGCTGTCGTCCCAGGAGAGAGCAGTCCCAGGATGGCCCCGGATCCAGGCAGGCGGCCCCTCAGTCTCAAATCAGGACTCAAGGTCAGCTGGGGGTGGGGGGCGGGGTGGGGGGCGGGAGGGGACCAGAGATGCTGGGGCAGGTTAGAGGCAGATCAACCACTCTGAGATTCTGGCTGAAATACACGTGTCAATCTCTGTGTTATCACACCTGTTATTTTTTGGCATTAGATTTTCTAGACTTACTTTGAGTAAAATGCAAGAACACATTTAGAAACATATATAAGAAACTGATAACACTGATCATCTCCTGGGAGGAGAACTGGGCATGCAAAAGAGTAGGGAGAAAAATGCGTGTCTCACTGGACATCCTTTGGGAACATGAATTTTATCACTGGTATATATTACTTACTAAAGAAAATAATTACTGTCTATAAAAATAGTGAAAAACCTGCCAGATACGAGAAACATATTTTAAATATATATAACTAGATAAACATACCAATGAAACAGGAAAAAAAAAGTCCAGAAATAGAACTATTCATATCTAGAAATTTCATGTGTGGTAAAAGTAACATTTCAGACCATCAGGGAAAAGCTGGAATATTCAATTAATTCTATTGAGATGAATGGGTAACCATACAGAACAAAATTAAGCTGATTCCTCTCCCATACTATGTATTAAGATGACTTCCGGATGGGTCCAAAAAAACGTAAAAAATTAAACCATAAAAATTACTAAGCAAGAGCATGAGGGAATTCCTTTGCAGCCTTGGAGAGAGGCTTTCTGAACAACGACTCAAAATTCAGCAAGAACAGACTCATAAAAACTTCAGATACTAGAACTATTCAAATAAAATGGCTAATCATTTCATTTATATTAAGTCAACACATTGTATGCTATAAATAAATATAATTTGTTATACCAATAATACATAAGAACTATGTATAACATACAAAGAAAATTCTGCAAAGAGAAAACAAGATAAGGAATGACCACAAAAGAACCAAACAGAACTTCTAGAATAAAAAATATCGAAACTGAGATTTAAAATTCAGTGACTGAATAGCACATAAGGTAACAGCTGAAGAGAGTTAGTCAACTGGGAGACAGTTTTACAAGACAGACCAGAAGTAATTATCCAGAAAGTTTTCTGGAGAGACAAAAATGAAAAATATGAACTGAGATGCACAGATATGGAGCTTAGAAGAAAAACACCAACAAATGTTTAATTTGTGTTCCATAAGGAGAAAGAGACTAGACTAGAGATACTGAAGAAATAACAGCTAAAAACCTCATGGATGAGACAAAGACATGTTCAAAACCAGAGCCTGAGAGAGTTTACCATCAGAAGACTTCACTAAATCAAATACTAAACATAAAATGAGCCCAAATATAAGGCCTGAGATCAAAGACACATGCACATTTTGGGTCATAGACTTTTTTTTTAAGATTTATTTATTTATTTATTTGGGGTGGGGTCGGGTTGGGGAGGGAGGGGAGCGGGCGGGCCACTTCTATTGGTCTTTCATTTCTCTATATTTTCATCCATCTTGGTTCTTTGGCTCCTGTGGGCCTCCCATCGCGGTGGCGTCTGTCGTCGCAGAGTGCCAGCTCTGGGCGCATGCGCTCCAGAGCTCCCGCTCGGTAATTGGACACATCCGTCCAGCCGCTCCGCGGCACGTGGGATCTTCCCAGGCCAGGGATGAACCGGCGCCCCTTGCACTGCAAGGCGGTGTCCTTATCCACTGGACCACCAGGTGAAGCCCCTGGGTCATAGACTTTTTTGCCTAAATCCAGAATCAGGTTTATTGTGCTCTAAAGCCTTTCCTTTGGCCTAGGCAAAAACAGAATCCCTGATAAGGACTCATCTGTGTGTAGGCAGACCCCAACAGCAGAAATGAAAGCTGCGTATCGCCCTTCAAAGAGAAATCATGGAGCAACAGT
Organism: Tragulus kanchil; assembly: GCA_022376925.1. Classification (NCBI taxonomy): domain Eukaryota; kingdom Metazoa; phylum Chordata; class Mammalia; order Artiodactyla; family Tragulidae; genus Tragulus; species Tragulus kanchil. The sequence continues at coordinate 43,496,795 of JAIOJX010000029.1, read as the reverse complement.
GAGACTCCTTGACCATGGAGGTTTCCTAGGCAACACAGCTTATCTTCAAGAAGGCAGAGAGGCTTTCAACAAATGGTGAGGGAACAAATGGACATCCACACGCAAAAAAACTGAATCTACACCAGACACCCTCAGCAAAAATTAACACAAAATGGATCAGAGACCTAAATGTAAAATGCAAATATATAAAACTACTAGAAGGTAAAATAGGAGAAAATCTGGACAACTTCAAGTTTGGTGATGACTTTTTAGATGTAACACCAAAGGCATAACACAGGAAAGAAAGAACTGAAAGGTTTTTTTAAACTAAAAAAAGACAACAACTTCTGCTCTGTGAAAGACACTGTTGAGAGAATAAGAAGGTACATCACACAGCAGGAAAAAATATTTACAAAAGAAAGCAATGAGGGCTTCCCTGGTGGTCCTGTGGGTAAGGACACCACCTTGCAGTTCAAGGGGCGCTGGTTCAATCCCTGGCCTGGAAAGATTCCACGTGCCGCGGAGCAGCTGGACAGATGTGTCCAACTACCGAGTCATAGCTCTGGAGCACATGTGCCCAGAGCTGGTGCTCTGCAACAAGCGAGGTCACTGCGATGGGAGGCCCACACAGGCCAAGGAATAAACATGGATGAAAATAAATAAATGAAAGACCAATATAAATGGTCAAAAAAAAAAGCAAGCAATGAGACCGTTCCTTACTCTGATTCAAGTGATGCAGTCACTGGGCTGGGAGAGCAGGGGACATGGGGCCACTGTTCTGTGAAGGGGGCCCAGGTCACACTTACACTCTCCACGACAATCTGCAGCCTCCTTAGGAGGACTACCAGAAGGATCTGATGCCAGTTCAGTTTTTGAGCTCGGCAGCAGATTTGAGGGGCCCTGGGAGAAGCATGTCCTCAAGCCGTGCTGCCACCTCCACACCAGGGAGAGGGAGGTGAAGCACGGGGGAACTCCGCCCCTTGGTGCTTTCCACGTCTGGCCTCAGCCCTGAGGTCTGACTCACCTGGATCTACTCACAGGCCGGCCATCTGACAACAAGTCACTAGGGGAAATGGCAAATGCGAAACTGCAGCTTTTTCAAGCACCCCTTGAATGCTCATCTGACATGGAATCATTTATTTCCCCAGGAGACTGAGGAGGACTGACAATGTAGCTCTCTCTTAATGACTTCATGATCTGCTTCATATGATCACGTACGGTGATCATCAATAGCAGATATTAATTGAAACAGACTAAAATCTAACACTTTTTCATGCATGTATACAAACACACAAAAGGCATTCAGTGCCAGCTGCTATCTCTGGGCAGCAGGACTATGCGTTCTAGCTTCTTAAGTTTTCACACAAATTATTCACATAACTGGAAAAGGGAACATACATTTAAATACAGTCTGCACACACTGGGTACCAAGCACGCTGGAGTTTCAACTTCTAGGTTCCCAATTTTTTTTCTAGTTGCAACCTCTGGCTCATTAAGATCTAGTCCCTACCAACCACCCCCACTCTGCCCTTTCACCTGGCTTCTCATCTGCTGAGGGGCTCTGCAGTGAGCCCTGTGGGGTTCTGGGAGCCTCAGGAAAGCATGAAGTCTCTAGCAAGTTAGCTGGGTACTGGCCAGAAGTGTAAGTCTAAGGTAGGGTGGCCATGCAAACGAGCAAGAGACACAGGAATTCAGAGGGCCGCAGAGCATCCGAGCCAGCCTGTCCTCTTCTCTCTGCCCTATTTTAGCTCTGTGAGTACAGGACACAGTTGTCTGTTCTGAATAGGAAAGGGGTAAACAGGCCAGGTAAGTGCGGAGCCAACTGCAGGCTGGGCCTACCCTAATCTTCCAGGCTTGTCGGATCCTTTCTTTCCCAGGTCAGAAATGCCGAGTGTGATCAATGTTTGTTGAAATGAGTATCCGTGTAACAGGACACAGTGCTGACAGAGGAGGCCTCTCTTACCATACCTACAATGGAGCGGGCAGGAATGGAGTGCAGACAATGACTAACAGCAAAGGGATAGCCAACGGCTGACCTGAGTTACAGATCAGAAAGCAAACAAGCCAAAATCTGGGATGAGGATGATCACTTTACTTCCAACAACAAGTAGCAAGATGTATCTTTAACAATCATCCCTTTTCCCTGGAGTTTTACTACAGGATGCAGCCAGACACAAAGGCTAAGACTCATCCAGTACATAAAGTGGCCATAAGGGCCCCCTGGGTGAACCCTCCTTGTTCCTTAGGTCAGGGCCTGGTCCTAAAACTTTACCGCGGTTAGCCAAGTACCCACATGCAGCTTTGGACCAGAGCGCCTGCTGAGAGTGATGCCAGGCACCTGTACAAGAGTGTGGAGGTCCTGGTCACTGACAGGAGACAGGAGACGGAGGACCGAGGTCTGAATCACAGGGCATGGGCAAGTGGAACAGGAGTAGGAGGCTAAGAGTTATACAAACACACAAAAGGCATTCAGTGCCAGCTGATCTCTGGGCAGCAGGACTATGCGTTCTAGCTTCTTAAGTTTTCACACAAATTATTCACATAACTGGAAAAGGGAACATACATTTAAATACAGTCTGCACACACTGGGTACCAAGCACGCTGGAGTTTCAACTTCTAGGTTCCCAATTTTTTTTCTAGTTGCAACCTCTGGCTCATTAAGATCTAGTCCCTACCAACCACCCCCACTCTGCCCTTTCACCTGGCTTCTCATCTGCTGAGGGGCTCTGCAGTGAGCCCTGTGGGGTTCTGGGAGCCTCAGGAAAGCATGAAGTCTCTAGCAAGTTAGCTGGGTACTGGCCAGAAGTGTAAGTCTAAGGTAGGGTGGCCATGCAAACGAGCAAGAGACACAGGAATTCAGAGGGCCGCAGAGCATCCGAGCCAGCCTGTCCTCTTCTCTCTGCCCTATTTTAGCTCTGTGAGTACAGGACACAGTTGTCTGTTCTGAATAGGAAAGGGGTAAACAGGCCAGGTAAGTGACGGAGCCAACTGCAGGCTGGGCCTACCCTAATCTTCCAGGCTTGTCGGATCCTTTCTTTCCCAGGTCAGAAATGCCGAGTGTGATCAATGTTTGTTGAAATGAGTATCCGTGTAACAGGACACAGTGCTGACAGAGGAGGCCTCTCTTACCATACCTACAATGGAGCGGGCAGGAATGGAGTGCAGACAATGACTAACAGCAAAGGGATAGCCAACGGCTGACCTGAGTTACAGATCAGAAAGCAAACAAGCCAAAATCTGGGATGAGGATGATCACTTTACTTCCAACAACAAGTAGCAAGATGTATCTTTAACAATCATCCCTTTTCCCTGGAGTTTTACTACAGGATGCAGCCAGACACAAAGGCTAAGACTCATCCAGTACATAAAGTGGCCATAAGGGCCCCCTGGGTGAACCCTCCTTGTTCCTTAGGTCAGGGCCTGGTCCTAAAACTTTACCGCGGTTAGCCAAGTACCCACATGCAGCTTTGGACCAGAGCGCCTGCTGAGAGTGATGCCAGGCACCTGTACAAGAGTGTGGAGGTCCTGGTCACTGACAGGAGACAGGAGACGGAGGACCGAGGTCTGAATCACAGGGCATGGGCAAGTGGAAAAGGAGTAGGAGGTCAAGAATATGCAAACCTGGACGTCTTATCATTTTGTACATTAGAGCCAAAGAAGACAGAAAAAAAAAAGTTCTAGGTACAGTCTTATTCTATAAGAAGTGGAAATAACAATACTACGACAGTGGGTTTTTAAACAGAACAGAGCGGGGTAGTCAAATCAGCAGAGCTCTCACGGTGGCCACCTTGGGAGGGTTCACACTTATTACAAAGTGTGTCAACATTCAATCTTGAGATGGGAAGGGCTTCCCATTCACCTTACTATCAAGAAATCAACTGAGAATAGATTTGATTTATGCAAACAGGCTTACATCCTAGGAGGCAGGCTGGCAACTGTGTGATCAGGTTATGTAGCAGTCAGTGTCTGGATCAAAAAAAAAAAAGATGCCATCACACATGCTTTTGGATTTGATGACCAGGAACCAGGTCTGTTCTCTCAGGGGATGGTGAGTGACTCCAAGGCACTTCCCTCCAGCACAAGTCCAGGGGGCAGGGACTCCTGTCCGGCATCTCAGTGACTAGCACAGCCCTGAAGAGTGGGGGGCCCTCCCTAAGTCAGCGAGTGAGTGGCTCAGCTTAGCCGAGTAAGTGCACAGCTTCCCCAGCCACAGCCTCACGGCACAAGTGCTGAAGCACCTTCTCCTGTGGTTGGCCGTGGATGCAGGAGGCAGCCCAAGGTCTCCTTCTCAGTGCCATCAGGCAGAGCACATGCATCCTGCATGGCGGCCTTCCCCTCTGCTTCTTCAGCTGGCACACCCCATGGTGCCATTTCCATGTCCTAAGTCACACGAAGTGCCCCAGCACTGCAGCATGCCAAGTGCTTGGAAGTGCTCCTTGAAAGGCTTTCTGGTACGTTTGGGAATCAATCAATATGCTAGTTCCTCCCCTTGGGGATTCACGAGGACACTAGTATGTCAAAGGCTCTGAGGAGTCCTGCAGTACAGAAAGGTGGTTCCCAAACTAAAAACACTCGCTTTACTGAGGGACTCAATAAAAGGTATTCACGCATCCATCTCAAAAGAGGGAATAAGAACACAACCATCTCCTAGTTTCACCCACAGAGCCCTATGTTTTGGTGGACTATCTCTTAAACTATACCAAACACCTGGGTTCTGCTGAACACAGTCTGAGCAAGGTGCTTCACATCCGTCAAGTCATAGCACGCTTGCTCTCTGCTCTTCCATACTTCTCATACCACCCCGCTGCTAACGCAGGAGACGTAAGAGACACAGGCTCAATCCCTGGCTTGGGAAGGTCGCATGGAGGAGGGCATGGCAGCCCACTCCAGTGTTCCTGCCTGGAGAAGCCCACGGGCAGAGGAGCCTGGCGGGCTGCAGTCCACAGGGTCGTGCAGAGTCGGACACGACCGAAGGCAGTGAGCACGCAGGCAGCAGCCACTGGAGGACTCCAGGGCTTTGACCTTGTCCCTCAGACCTGCCCTAACCCCTCGCTGGCCTGTGGGCAGCATGTTCCCAATGTCAATTCACGCTTCCCCAGGTCTAAAGCCAGGTCACGTGTCCCGCACTGCCCATCTCTTACAGCTCACTGAGCACACAGGGAAGACTTCAAGGAGTCTCTCTGAACCGAACTAAATTCACATTCCCTTTAAATATCACTTAAGAAAACAAGTGCTCCAGTAATAAGGAAAGCTAAGATGATGCCTCAAAGAAACGTCCTTGGTTTCCTCATGAGAGTACTTGTTTTTATCCATCATTTATTGAGCATTTACTGAGAATGCAGGCTAAATTCATAAGATGCAGTTTCAGTCTTCACAGCCACCTGAGGGGTGGGGCTACCATTATCACCTTGGCTGGAAGGTCAAGGGCCGAGGGCAGAGAATGGACTGGGCCGGAGCCTCGGGAAGGCCAGCACGCAGCACGACGTTCCTCGGGAGGAGCTCTGGGAAGAGTGAGCCGGGCTGCAAAGCCAGGCACGTGGAGCTGGGGAAGGAGGTGTCCATGTCCTAAGTCACACAGTGCCCCAGCACTGCAGCATGCCAAGTGCTTGGAAGTGCTCCTTGAAAGGCTTTCTGGTACGTTTGGGAATCAATCAATATGCTAGTTCCTCCCCTTGGGGATTCACGAGGACACTAGTATGTCAAAGGCTCTGAGGAGTCCTGCAGTACAGAAAGGTGGTTCCCAAACTAAAAACACTCGCTTTACTGAGGGACTCAATAAAAGGTATTCACGCATCCATCTCAAAAGAGGGAATAAGAACACAACCATCTCCTAGTTTCACCCACAGAGCCCTATGTTTTGGTGGACTATCTCTTAAACTATACCAAACACCTGGGTTCTGCTGAACACAGTCTGAGCAAGGTGCTTCACATCCGTCAAGTCATAGCACGCTTGCTCTCTGCTCTTCCATACTTCTCATACCACCCCGCTGCTAACGCAGGAGACGTAAGAGACACAGGCTCAATCCCTGGCTTGGGAAGGTCGCATGGAGGAGGGCATGGCAGCCCACTCCAGTGTTCCTGCCTGGAGAAGCCCACGGGCAGAGGAGCCTGGCGGGCTGCAGTCCACAGGGTCGTGCAGAGTCGGACACGACCGAAGGCAGTGAGCACGCAGGCAGCAGCCACTGGAGGACTCCAGGGCTTTGACCTTGTCCCTCAGACCTGCCCTAACCCCTCGCTGGCCTGTGGGCAGCATGTTCCCAATGTCAATTCACGCTTCCCCAGGTCTAAAGCCAGGTCACGTGTCCCGCACTGCCCATCTCTTACAGCTCACTGAGCACACAGGGAAGACTTCAAGGAGTCTCTCTGAACCGAACTAAATTCACATTCCCTTTAAATATCACTTAAGAAAACAAGTGCTCCAGTAATAAGGAAAGCTAAGATGATGCCTCAAAGAAACGTCCTTGGTTTCCTCATGAGAGTACTTGTTTTTATCCATCATTTATTGAGCATTTACTGAGAATGCAGGCTAAATTCATAAGATGCAGTTTCAGTCTTCACAGCCACCTGAGGGGTGGGGCTACCATTATCACCTTGGCTGGAAGGTCAAGGGCCGAGGGCAGAGAATGGACTGGGCCGGAGCCTCGGGAAGGCCAGCACGCAGCACGACGTTCCTCGGGAGGAGCTCTGGGAAGAGTGAGCCGGGCTGCAAAGCCAGGCACGTGGAGGTGGGGAAGGAGGTGTCTGGTCACCAGACGAGGGCCTGTTCCAGACGCTGCCTCTTCCTTCTAAGCTGGGCAGACGACTGGGCTCCGCACCCAAGAGGAGGAACAGACACCAGCCTCAGAGCAAGACGCAAGCCACACCCTCCTCCCACATCTACCCCGTCCTGAGCAAACCCCGAGGAGGAGCACTGCGTGGTCCCTCACCCGAGGACACGCTCTTCACAGGGGACCATCTGTCTGGGGTCTGATGGCCCCTGGTCTGCAGGGCTGCCGCCTGTCTCACACTGGCCTGGCCTCAGCTCTGGCCGAGCACAGGCTCAGGGCTGGGCATGCTTAGTTCCCAGCCAGCCAGAAAACCCTGCAAGGCTGACGTGAGTGTGCCACAAGTTCAAAACAGAAGTGGCTTTCGATACCAACCAGAAAAGGTTGGTAACAGGGCACCTTGTATTGAGGGTGATTCCGGCTTTAGGAAAGGAGTGGCAGCTTGACATAAACCCGGGGCAGTGGGCCTGAATAGCCAGCATGCTTCGCAGGTGCCTGGAGAGGGGCCACCACCCCTCCGCGGGCAGGACAGCCCACCAGCCTCCCTCATCACCTCAGCAGCCAGAGCAGGACTGATAGCGTCACCGTCCTCTCTGCCGTCACCCTGAGGTCCCTGGTTACCATCTGGGCACCCACGTGGTGCAGGCACATAAAAGCCCGGCACATGCATCCTCTCATTCCTGCCTCAGAGCAACTCTGGGATAGCTACTACAACCCCACGTCACAGATAACAAAACTACAGCCTGGGGGTGAGTCCCTTGCTGGAGCCACAGCGAAGAGACGGCAGCCCTGAGGTCCACACTCTTAACCACCCGGCTCTACTGCCCCCACTCAATTCTACTGGACAGCACGGCGCTCCAGGCAGTGCCCAGGCTGTCGGGAGATGCAGCTGCTCCAGAGCGACCTGGGCCTGGGTGGGCCCTCAGTTCAGCCACCCTGAGCACGCAGACCCCTCTTCATCGCTCCACCAGGGTATTCCCACAGGAGAGGGTCTGGCTCAGCCATGTCAAAAGTGCACCAGGCAGCACCTATCACCTTGCTTGCTATTGTGTCTGCCACCTGTTAGAGAAGAAAGCCACACCTCCCTTCAGGGGACGAGACAAGCAGGGCAGCGCTGGTCAGCTGGTAACACGCATCCTCCAGCAAACGCTGTCTGAAGCCTGCTCTCAGCACGAGCACGTGCTGCATCACCATTGCCTTTTCTTGGCCTGGACAAAGCTCCTGGGGTGGGAGGAGGTTTCCTGCTGGCTTACACCCCAGCACTGGACACACTGTAGCTCTCTTGAGGACCTGTGGAATGCGTGGCACTTGGCTCAGGTGCCTTGTGTTGGAGATGTCTGGGCCTAAGCTGCATTAACACTGCTCTCCAGCATCTCCCAGCTCTGGGAAGAGGCGGGCACCCAGTAGGTGCACTGTGTGCAGTGAGTGGGTGGCAGAGTCACTTTCCCAGCCCTCACAGGGCTGGCTAGCACCATCTCTCTCTCCAGATCTCAGCTGATGTCTCCTCCTCAGAGAAGCCCTCCTGGGCCAGTTCACTCCAGGCCCCCAGGCACAGGGCCCCTTGGCCTATTCACAGCCCTCAGCACAGTCAGTAACCACCTGGTTGGTTGGCTCTTCCTTCCAGACTAGACTGCGAGCTCCACAGAGCAGAGGCTCTCTCTGCTGTGCTCCCCTATGGAGCCTAGCACAGTGCTGGGCACAGAGCAGGTGCTCAGCCAGCAAGTGCAACGAGTTCAAAGGTGAGCAAAGAGACAAGCAGAAAGAGAGCTGGTCCACCTCCGCTTCTCTCGTGGCGACCAAACCCAAGTTCTGAGCAGGCAGGTGTGCTCCTACATCCCAGTGTGAGGGGTTCAGGCCCTATCCCCTCCTGAAAGCAGTGCCACTGATGTGGCCCCAGAACTCAGCTCCTGTCTCATCAGGCAACTGGACACACGCGGCCACCAGCAGTGACTGAGTAGAGTGCTGATGGCTCAGGATGGCTCCCAAGGCCCCATCACACAGACCACACGACAAGTCAGGACCCTGGGCAGGGGTCACATCAATGACTCAAGACTGTGTGTAGGCAGAGGAAATGGCTTGGATTCAGCTTAATTTTAGCTCTGCTGGAAGGACTTGGTAACTCTTACTCTTTAATACACAGAGGTTAACGTGGCTGATGCCAGAGTAAGGATTTGCCCTGAGCGAACTGGCCAACTCTAGCGCTGGCCAGCCCTGACCATTCCCTCCCCACTTTGGGACCACTCCTGCACCCATGACAGACAGAGATGAGCACAGCTGGGGAGCGGTGCAGGGACAAGGTGCCTGGCCCCCATGGGCAGCACCTGCGGACCTGGCCCCCGTGAACGCTGCACTCAGTTTCAGAGCCAGCCGGGCAGAGACAAGAAAAACACTTGGGTTTCTCTGTGCAGCACAGCAGCATAGGCAGTAGCTGCCTCAGGCCTGCTGGAGCAGTGGCATACCCCCACCAACGCCCTGCCGACTAACAAGAGGCAGCTTGATGGAAGAAACTTCACCTAACGAACATGTCTGTGAACACCCCGGTGTCAGGCCTATGCCAGGGGCGTTGTGGCATTCGGGAACTGGGAATCACAGGCTGGCTGGGTTTACACATCGTGGCAGCTTTCCCGCCATGCTCAAGCCAAGCCCTGCTCACAGCAGCCCGGAGCTGGTGAAGCAGGGGCTGCAGTCTCTATCCGAGTTGTAAGGAAACTGGGATCCAGAGAGGTCAAAGGACTCTCTCTGGGTCACTCAGCATGGAAACTGCCAGGCCAGACTTCAAAATGTGCTCTGAGTCCGACCTGGTGGCTTCTCCCCTGGTCTCCCTGGCTGACTGCCAGCATCACACCAGGTTTTCCTGGGTGTGACATGCAAGCTCCGGGCCTGTTCCCTCATCTGCCTAGTGAGAAGACTCATGCCTATTTCATGCTACCAGGCATGCCACCTGTGAGTCTCTGACACGCAAACAGTCCAAGTGTCAAATATGGCAAAGGCCTCACAACTGTAACCCCAATTACTTTTTAAGTCTAGACACTTTTAGTAGAACACACAGACTCTAAAACCTTCATGACTGCTGGGGGAAACCTTGCTCTTATCAAGAGGGCTGGGAGAGCAAGAAGCAACCCGGCTCTCCCACTGCCTGACCACTCCTCTTTGGAAGAGACACTCGGTCTTGCCAACTCTTTCCTATCTCTCTAAAGAGACAGCTGCCCCTGCTTGTCCTCTAAGGATGTATGGTAAAGCATTACAAAGGGACAGCAGAGCGTGTGTCCCTTCTCAAGTACTTCCTGGTTATATGTGACCTGAAGATACTTTTCTCATTACTAAAAATGGCGGGGAGGCTAATTCCTGCCCAGCTGACCTCCCACAGTTGTTATGGAGCCACCAATTAGACCAGTAACATTTTATCTAGGAAAACAAAAAAGGACCCCCCTGGAGGGATGGCTGATTCCAAGACTGGGACAGGGGAAGATCAGAGGGAGATAAAAATATCTCATTTTAGGGGGAAGCAATGAAATGCACAGAAACTGATGGAGAAGGGGCAGAAGGGCATAAAAACCAGCCTGAAGGTCAAATCTGAGACGACTGTGACCATGATAATGAACAACATGATAGTACATAGCTAACTAAATTTTTAAAATCCATGAACGTTGACAGAAAAAAACAAAACGGGAAGGGCAGAAGTAAAGCTCTTCTTAGTATATGTAGGAGAGATGACAAGAATAGAAAAAGCACTATTTTATAACCAACACAGTGATAACAGATCCTGGTAAGAACATCAAAGAATGCTTAAAGGCACGGGTGAAAGACTGCGATTCAGGATGTGCAGAAATGCATAGACCCCACCTTAATGCATTGAACGAACGACCAAAGTGAAGGTCACCAAGGTCAGGATGCACCCACAGCAGGTGACTCCAGACAAGGCCAAAGAAGGACTCCACGTTGCGTATGGAGTCTCCAACCAAAACGTTTAACCTGAATCCAAGCCTGAGGCCAACACAGATTAAAAGACATTCTGCAAAACATCTTGCCTGTGCCCTCCAAAAACATTCAAGTCATCAAAGATTTTTTAAAGAGCTAGGTTAAATAAATCTAAAGAAACGTGACACAAATGCAATGTATGATCCTTAAATGGATCCTGGATCAGGAAAGAAAACAGAACAGAATCAGAAAGGACATTATTGGGAGGAAATTTCAAAATGGACTATATAGTCGGTAACACCTCAAAATAAATGTACATACATGCACGCATGTATGCACACACAGACACACACACACGCACATGAGTGGAGGGAGATAAAGCAAGTGGGCAACATGTTATCAGCTGGTGAATTCAGGTAAAAATGTTCACTTACTGTTCTCATAACTTTTCTGTAGGTGTGAACATTTTCAAAATAAATGAACAAGGGCCTACCAATCCTTGGAGGGCTGTGGTGTCCACAGCGACTGGTGCACACTCACCTGTCAGGTACTCCAGGACGGCAGCCATGTACACGGGCGCCCCCACTCCGATCCTGTACTTGGGGTGGCCTTTCTTGATGTACCTCAGCATCCGGCCCACTGGGAAGATGACTCCCGCCTTGGCGGACCGGGAGGTTTTGGTGGACTTCTTCTTCCCACCCCGGCTGGACATGGCGGTGGCCCTGGAGATGGATCAGCAAGCACACTGTAGAGGCAAGAGAAAACAAAAGGGCCCAGGAACGGGAGACCCCATGAAAACAACATGATAGTACATAGCTAACTAAATTTTTAAAATCCATGAACGTTGACAGAAAAAAACAAAACGGGAAGGGCAGAAGTAAAGCTCTTCTTAGTATATGTAGGAGAGATGACAAGAATAGAAAAAGCACTATTTTATAACCAACACAGTGATAACAGATCCTGGTAAGAACATCAAAGAATGCTTAAAGGCACGGGTGAAAGACTGCGATTCAGGATGTGCAGAAATGCATAGACCCCACCTTAATGCATTGAACGAACGACCAAAGTGAAGGTCACCAAGGTCAGGATGCACCCACAGCAGGTGACTCCAGACAAGGCCAAAGAAGGACTCCACGTTGCGTATGGAGTCTCCAACCAAAACGTTTAACCTGAATCCAAGCCTGAGGCCAACACAGATTAAAAGACATTCTGCAAAACATCTTGCCTGTGCCCTCCAAAAACATTCAAGTCATCAAAGATTTTTTAAAGAGCTAGGTTAAATAAATCTAAAGAAACGTGACACAAATGCAATGTATGATCCTTAAATGGATCCTGGATCAGGAAAGAAAACAGAACAGAATCAGAAAGGACATTATTGGGAGGAAATTTCAAAATGGACTATATAGTCGGTAACACCTCAAAATAAATGTACATACATGCACGCATGTATGCACACACACACACACACACACATGAGTGGAGGGAGATAAAGCAAGTGGGCAACATGTTATCAGCTGGTGAATTCAGGTAAAAATGTTCACTTACTGTTCTCATAACTTTTCTGTAGGTGTGAACATTTTCAAAATAAATGAACAAGGGCCTACCAATCCTTGGAGGGCTGTGGTGTCCACAGCGACTGGTGCACACTCACCTGTCAGGTACTCCAGGACGGCAGCCATGTACACGGGCGCCCCCACTCCGATCCTGTACTTGGGGTGGCCTTTCTTGATGTACCTCAGCATCCGGCCCACTGGGAAGATGACTCCCGCCTTGGCGGACCGGGAGGTTTTGGTGGACTTCTTCTTCCCACCCCGGCTGGACATGGCGGTGGCCCTGGAGATGGATCAGCAAGCACACTGTAGAGGCAAGAGACACACAGGCCAGGATTACTGGGGATGATGCGTCTCCCCTTCTCCTGTGCCCTCTGGCCCCGGGAAGAAGCAGGCTGTGCCGGCAGATGCTACCGCCTGCAGCCGTGGAACCCCGTGAGCCCAGCTGCTGCATTCTGCCACGTTTCAGCCCCAGAAAAGAGAACAGCTTAGCTTTTCACATTTTATACCATGACATCAATTTTATCAGCCACTTCAATTTAAACATTACTCTGACAATGCCTGCTCTTAAGTGCCTCCTCGCCATTATGCCACATGATGTAAAAGAAAATGGGGTTTCTTGGCTGAGATCTAGAAACTTGTTTAATAATTATATTTTCATACACTGGAGCCTAGGGCTGATAAATGTGCTAACACCTTCATAAAAGAAAAGAAAACTATGTCCCCTGCCTCTCACAATGAAGACACAAGGCGGACTTCCAGGTTCTTTGGACAGCAGCCTCTCTCGCAGTCCTGCAGCTGTCCGAGGCAAGCACTGCTCGCAGGAGCTCCGCGGGCAGCCGGGCTGGAACCAGAGGCCCTCTGAGTACATCAGACTGCCGCTAGGCCGACCCTCAGCACAGAGAGGAGAGCCCGCCCTCCTTTCTTCCACCCACTCCCCATCCAAAACGCCCCTCAGTCCAAAGGGTGCTCCCTCATCGACACCTCCTATGGGGTTCTCTCTTCTCCACCCCAACTGTAACTAGATCCAGGTACCCACTATCTTAATCAAATGATCACAAACGACTCCTGAAAAGGTCTTTTCACCACAGAAAAGCTTTGAAGTGAAAGTCACTCAGTCTTGTCTGACTCTTCTGCAGCCCCATGGACTATGCAGCCCTCCAGGCTTCTCTGTCCATGGGAGTTATCAACAAGCATACTGGAGTGGGTTTGCCACTTCCTCCTCTCGGGGATCTTCCCAACCCAGGGATCAAACCCAGGTCTCCTAAACTGCAGGCATGCTCTTTATCGTCTGAGCCACCAGGGACCTTTTCACCACAGGCTACACTCAAATCTACCTGCTCCCCACTGGCTGAGCTGTCTCCTTGCACACAAGTATGGATCAGCAAGCACACTGTAGAGGCAAGAGACACACAGGCCAGGATTACTGGGGATGATGCGTCTCCCCTTCTCCTGTGCCCTCTGGCCCCGGGAAGAAGCAGGCTGTGCCGGCAGATGCTACCGCCTGCAGCCGTGGAACCCCGTGAGCCCAGCTGCTGCATTCTGCCACGTTTCAGCCCCAGAAAAGAGAACAGCTTAGCTTTTCACATTTTATACCATGACATCAATTTTATCAGCCACTTCAATTTAAACATTACTCTGACAATGCCTGCTCTTAAGTGCCTCCTCGCCATTATGCCACATGATGTAAAAGAAAATGGGGTTTCTTGGCTGAGATCTAGAAACTTGTTTAATAATTATATTTTCATACACTGGAGCCTAGGGCTGATAAATGTGCTAACACCTTCATAAAAGAAAAGAAAACTATGTCCCCTGCCTCTCACAATGAAGACACAAGGCGGACTTCCAGGTTCTTTGACGACAGCAGCCTCTCTCGCAGTCCTGCAGCTGTCCGAGGCAAGCACTGCTCGCAGGAGCTCCGCGGGCAGCCGGGCTGGAACCAGAGGCCCTCTGAGTACATCAGACTGCCGCTAGGCCGACCCTCAGCACAGAGAGGAGAGCCCGCCCTCCTTTCTTCCACCCACTCCCCATCCAAAACGCCCCTCAGTCCAAAGGGTGCTCCCTCATCGACACCTCCTATGGGGTTCTCTCTTCTCCACCCCAACTGTAACTAGATCCAGGTACCCACTATCTTAATCAAATGATCACAAACGACTCCTGAAAAGGTCTTTTCACCACAGAAAAGCTTTGAAGTGAAAGTCACTCAGTCTTGTCTGACTCTTCTGCAGCCCCATGGACTATGCAGCCCTCCAGGCTTCTCTGTCCATGGGAGTTATCAAGCAAGCATACTGGAGTGGGTTTGCCACTTCCTCCTCTCGGGGATCTTCCCAACCCAGGGATCAAACCCAGGTCTCCTAAACTGCAGGCATGCTCTTTATCGTCTGAGCCACCAGGGACCTTTTCACCACAGGCTACACTCAAATCTACCTGCTCCCCACTGGCTGAGCTGTCTCCTTGCACACAAGTATGAACACACCGTGGTCCTATTCTTAAAGGTTTTCCTGCTGCCACAATCCCCAAGATGCAATCGGAACCCCTGGTTTGTCATGCAATGCCCTAGAGACCCAGGCCTGAACAGCCACTGAGCTTTGCCTGTGCCTCCCGAGGTCTAAATGCAAGCACAGGGGTCCCCCTAAATGCCCTCCTCCACATAGCTGGGCCCTTCAGTCAGGCCCTCCTCTATCCTTCACACTTTTATCCTTCGGCCAAGCCTCCCAAGAACCCATACTCTGGGTTCTTACGTGCTTCCCACCACGGCACTGACGTGCACACACACAGCCCTGCCCTGTCTCTCCCATCACACTGCTGGGCCTCAGAGGGCTGCCCCTGACTGTCGTCCTGGGGCAGCACCACACAGCAAGGTCATAAATGTTTACTAAGAGCATCTGAGTCATGCATTCACTTCAGGCATCACGCTCAAGATGGAGGTAGCAATGCCTGAGGTGCATGTGGTCCCTGCTCTCCCACAGCTGGTGGGAGAGAAACAGTAACCCTGCCATCCTTCAGGCGGTGACTGTGAAAGGCCAGAGCAGCGTGCTGGGAAAGGGGCCATGAGAGGCCTCAGCCAGTGCCGGGGCACCAGACAAGCCGTCCCTAGAAGACACCAAGGCTCAGACCACTCAACCAAATGGGCAGGTCTCCCATTTACTGGTACACAGATGCGCAGACCCCTATGGCTCCAACCATCTTTGTCTCTGTGATCATGGAAGCCAGAGTTAGGAGTCCTCATCATTCTGACACCCAACTCTACTTTCAAAATATACATGGCCCATACCTAACATCCATATGACCCCCAAAACCATTTTGGACGGTCTGCCTGACAAAGAGATGGCCCAAACAGCAGAAGACAGAATTCCTGGGTACTCTGGGCCAGCAGAGCTGAAAGGTCCACCAGAATTAAGGGGGCTCAAGGCCTGTGTGATGACAGCACTGTCATTCACCCTGTCAAGGGAGGTACCAAGTCTTAACTGATCACTGAGTGCTAAAGAGTCCCAGCAGCATCTGGTTTTTCTGAAACAAATAGTTGGCTCCATTTCTTCTGTAATGAGCTCTGTTTTAAAACATTCCTGGCAAACAGGTGCCCACACTCACGCTGAGCAGGAAATGGTATGTGTACACGTGTATGCACATGTTTGCAGGGAAAAGTTGTAACTGGGCTCCTAGCAGTCTTTGGCTTTAATATAAATGCGTTTCACAGACCAGTCCTAGGCCATTGGATAGAGAGTTTTCAGATCTGAATGTTTCCCGTCGTCTAGCAGGAGAGGCCAGTGACCAGGGATGGCTTATGCAACTCAGCCCTATTCTTCCTGGAGCACAGATGCCAGCTCTGTCTCCGGGTGAACCTGTCTAGGTATGTCTGGGGCTGCCTTTGTGGGAATAGGACAGCGCCCTGTCCCAGAGAGGAGCCACTAGCACCCAGGGACTTGATGGGTCCTAGACACGCTTATTCTTCAAAAGTAACGCTCCTGGGGATTCCCTCTGACTTGAGCCAAGAGTCTCTGGTCGACATGCTGGCGATTCCCGGGTTCCTACCCCAGCGCACACCTGGCTGCCAATCCCCAGGGCTCTGTTCTGCCTGCCTGAGGCAGGGCCTGCTTGTAAGCCCCACATGAACTCCTCCAGGTTTCTCAGCCCTAGCAGTGGCTACCAAGCAGGGGTACCCTGTCCCTACTTCTCTGCCCACCCCACAGCTCCCATTCACGAGCCAGGCTCCACTGGACCCACTTCTATAACTTCTCAAGCCTCTTCCCTTCACCCTCTCTGCCTTGGTTCAGCTCCCGCTACTTCTTGCCTGTTCTCCCAAGCACCAGTCTCTCTCCTTGGCCACAAGAGGATCTCTGCCACTTTGCTGGTTCCTCATCACCCTGAGCCAGCCACAAACAGCATCCTTTACTTCTGCAGCACCGCTTCCTGCCACTCCCGCCTGGGCGCCCCAGGCTGACCCTGACTTGCTGACCTGCTTTGAAGCCGTATCCAGAATATTTTTACACATGCTGCTTCTCCTGCCTGCAACTTCCTTTGTCCTCTTGCCAACCTGCTGAACTGATGCTCACACAACCCTTTGCCTGCTATACTCTGGGAGGTACCAAGTCTTAACTGATCACTGAGTCCCAGCAGCATCTGGTTTTTCTGAAACAAATAGTTGGCTCCATTTCTTCTGTAATGAGCTCTGTTTTAAAACATTCCTGGCAAACAGGTGCCCACACTCACGCTGAGCAGGAAATGGTATGTGTACACGTGTATGCACATGTTTGCAGGGAAAAGTTGTAACTGGGCTCCTAGCAGTCTTTGGCTTTAATATAAATGCGTTTCACAGACCAGTCCTAGGCCATTGGATAGAGAGTTTTCAGATCTGAATGTTTCCCGTCGTCTAGCAGGAGAGGCCAGTGACCAGGGATGGCTTATGCAACTCAGCCCTATTCTTCCTGGAGCACAGATGCCAGCTCTGTCTCCGGGTGAACCTGTCTAGGTATGTCTGGGGCTGCCTTTGTGGGAATAGGACAGCGCCCTGTCCCAGAGAGGAGCCACTAGCACCCAGGGACTTGATGGGTCCTAGACACGCTTATTCTTCAAAAGTAACGCTCCTGGGGATTCCCTCTGACTTGAGCCAAGAGTCTCTGGTCGACATGCTGGCGATTCCCGGGTTCCTACCCCAGCGCACACCTGGCTGCCAATCCCCAGGGCTCTGTTCTGCCTGCCTGAGGCAGGGCCTGCTTGTAAGCCCCACATGAACTCCTCCAGGTTTCTCAGCCCTAGCAGTGGCTACCAAGCAGGGGTACCCTGTCCCTACTTCTCTGCCCACCCCACAGCTCCCATTCACGAGCCAGGCTCCACTGGACCCACTTCTATAACTTCTCAAGCCTCTTCCCTTCACCCTCTCTGCCTTGGTTCAGCTCCCGCTACTTCTTGCCTGTTCTCCCAAGCACCAGTCTCTCTCCTTGGCCACAAGAGGATCTCTGCCACTTTGCTGGTTCCTCATCACCCTGAGCCAGCCACAAACAGCATCCTTTACTTCTGCAGCACCGCTTCCTGCCACTCCCGCCTGGGCGCCCCAGGCTGACCCTGACTTGCTGACCTGCTTTGAAGCCGTATCCAGAATATTTTTACACATGCTGCTTCTCCTGCCTGCAACTTCCTTTGTCCTCTTGCCAACCTGCTGAACTGATGCTCACACAACCTCTCTTCTCGGTCCTGACCATGGACTGGGAGTGCTCACTGCTCGATATTCCCAGAGCACATACCCTGGTACCTCTGTGTGTGCCTGCCTCCCTAGCTCGAATCAACTGGCAGCTACTCCATGCCAAGCGCTGCAGTCAACTCATCTGCAGGCCTCCAGGTCCCAAGAAAGACCCTGAACATCAGTGCTTAAACATCAGAGCCACACTGCTGACAGAAGACCATCTTCTAGCCTCATCTGGAGTCAGACTCCTCTCTGATAAAACGGCCTTCAGTCTCCATTCCCTCCCCAAGGAGGCTGCCCTGAAGAAATTCTGTTCCTCGCCCCTCCTAGTGTTCTTCCTGCACTTCTAACTCTAAAGTCTCCAAGCTGTAGCCACAGCTATGAAAGAATTCTGAGTCATGCCGCTTCATGGCATCTAGTAAAGTGTGGTGGTTTAAAGACACCATTTGGAAAACTGCCTTGTAGCTGTGCCAACTCCAGATAAATCCATGAGTGTGCCAGGTCCATCCTGTTCCTCTGGCCTGTGACATGGACAATTACAGCCAAGCACCAGCGTGGGGTGGCAAGGTGGGAAGAGTAGCTGTGACAGAGGGGCTGGTAAGCAATGTGGTTAACAACTCAAGTTCCCAAGTCAGACTTACCTGATTCAAATCCCAGTGACACCGCTGACAGCCTATGTATAAGCCCCTATTGCTCATGTCTCACCTAGCGATAGTCCACGACTGGTGCTCCTCTGCAGGATGACTCCAGGATCCAGACTCCTCCCACCCTTCAATGTGCAAAGCAGGGTTACCACTGGAGGAGCAGGGCCATGCAGGATAACACCTGGGGGCTTTCAGAGGTCAGGCCTGGAAGTGGAGCACACCACTCTTGACCATGATCCACCGACTAGAATGTGGTCACATGGCCACAACTAACTGCAAGAGAGGTTGAGGAATGTCCTCCAGCTATTTGCTCCAAAGAAAAGAGGAAACAGCCAGTCTCTGTAACCTGAAAACCCGTTTGAAGCCGTATCCAGAATATTTTTACACATGCTGCTTCTCCTGCCTGCAACTTCCTTTGTCCTCTTGCCAACCTGCTGAACTGATGCTCACACAACCTCTCTTCTCGGTCCTGACCATGGACTGGGAGTGCTCACTGCTCGATATTCCCAGAGCACATACCCTGGTACCTCTGTGTGTGCCTGCCTCCCTAGCTCGAATCAACTGGCAGCTACTCCATGCCAAGCGCTGCAGTCAACTCATCTGCAGGCCTCCAGGTCCCAAGAAAGACCCTGAACATCAGTGCTTAAACATCAGAGCCACACTGCTGACAGAAGACCATCTTCTAGCCTCATCTGGAGTCAGACTCCTCTCTGATAAAACGGCCTTCAGTCTCCATTCCCTCCCCAAGGAGGCTGCCCTGAAGAAATTCTGTTCCTCGCCCCTCCTAGTGTTCTTCCTGCACTTCTAACTCTAAAGTCTCCAAGCTGTAGCCACAGCTATGAAAGAATTCTGAGTCATGCCGCTTCATGGCATCTAGTAAAGTGTGGTGGTTTAAAGACACCATTTGGAAAACTGCCTTGTAGCTGTGCCAACTCCAGATAAATCCATGAGTGTGCCAGGTCCATCCTGTTCCTCTGGCCTGTGACATGGACAATTACAGCCAAGCACCAGCGTGGGGTGGCAAGGTGGGAAGAGTAGCTGTGACAGAGGGGCTGGTAAGCAATGTGGTTAACAACTCAAGTTCCCAAGTCAGACTTACCTGATTCAAATCCCAGTGACACCGCTGACAGCCTATGTATAAGCCCCTATTGCTCATGTCTCACCTAGCGATAGTCCACGACTGGTGCTCCTCTGCAGGATGACTCCAGGATCCAGACTCCTCCCACCCTTCAATGTGCAAAGCAGGGTTACCACTGGAGGAGCAGGGCCATGCAGGATAACACCTGGGGGCTTTCAGAGGTCAGGCCTGGAAGTGGAGCACACCACTCTTGACCATGATCCACCGACTAGAATGTGGTCACATGGCCACAACTAACTGCAAGAGAGGTTGAGGAATGTCCTCCAGCTATTTGCTCCAAAGAAAAGAGGAAACAGCCAGTCTCTGTAACCTGAAAACCCAACTTGAGAGCTGACCCTGAAGCCAGCATCTGAGTGACCAGTCAAAACCTACTGTGACCCATGGCCTACGGTGAGCCTTTTCTGAGAGGTGGACAATTCTGTCGTGGACAAAGCAGCTTCCTTTGCATTCAGTTTCTCGCCAGGGCACTGACCTTGCTCATAGGAGAAACATGAATAATATCTTGCCAAACTGACAAAACTGTGTCCTTCCTTCCTGATTCCTCAGTCAAGAGGGCACTCCACTTAGCACACCAGAAGCCCTCGGCCCTGCAGGGGGTCCCACACACTCTGAAGACAGTGAGAGTCCTCAAGCAACACTGGCATCTCTTCATTACTGAAACATTAGCTTGACTGTTATCTGGTCAGGAAACAAAGATTTTGTGGTTTATCCTGACGGTTCTCTGTGGTCTTTATCTCTGCAACTCCTCCAACTATAAATCAATCACAGTAGACATGAACCTTGTTTGCAGAAACCCAAAGTCCATGCAGAGACACCCGCAGAGACTGAGGGGGCCATACAGAGAAAAGCCTGGCTCAGTGAGAAGCAGGTCTTTGACAACCTGCCCCCCAAAGATCAAGACGTGACTGGGACAATGTAATCTGTCCTCAAAGCACAGGACAAATGAGATGCCTGGGGGTGAGGGTCCCATAAATAAGATGGACACAAGAACCAAGAGGAAGGGCAACAGGCAAAGAGGCAAAGGGTCCTCCTACCACACGGATCTACTCCTTGCCAACAGGGCACCATAACTGGCTCCTCCATGGGCTGCGAACCACCTTCATTCCCCCTTCCACCTTTCAGCACATACCGTTCACACAGTCTGGAACATTCTCTCCAGCTCTCAGTCTGGGCAATCCTTCCTAGTGGATCCAACATGTCCTCTGATGATGGAGATGCACCAAGGAGCTCCCTCCTCTGCCTTCCTGCAGTGGCTGAGCCATATCCCCCCAGTCCTAGTCAAGTGTGGAGCAGCTCCACGCCCAGGGGCTCGTGTCTGTACACAGAGTCCTGCTGACCTCCAGCCCATCTCTCCCTACTGCCAACAATGAGGGCTCCACCAGGCCGAATCACTCTCAGCTTTAGCAGCAGACATGCCTGTGGTGGTGGGCCCTGAGTCCAGTGAAAAATCTGTTATAATGAACCTCGCCACCACCAAAATATATACAATTGCTTTTCTCAATCTTTATATAAAGTGTTCTGCAAATGCATTTTCCAGCCTTTCCCTGACAGTCACTCTGGACCCAACCTATGCAAGCATTCTAAAGCCACTTACCCAACTTGGGCACTTGCTACACTGTGTCACCACTACCTACGTCCCTGCCTGTCTCAATGGGATGGACTGGTTCCTCTGCCCACAGCCGCATCTCCCAGAACCAGAGGCCCTCAAAGGCTGGCAGGGTGATGACTGATTAGTTACAGTGGTTGGAGGGTCCTAGACAAAACTGCGGGCAGCATGTGTAAAGACCATTTGTGGTTTTTTATCCTGACGGTTCTCTGTGGTCTTTATCTCTGCAACTCCTCCAACTATAAATCAATCACAGTAGACATGAACCTTGTTTGCAGAAACCCAAAGTCCATGCAGAGACACCCGCAGAGACTGAGGGGGCCATACAGAGAAAAGCCTGGCTCAGTGAGAAGCAGGTCTTTGACAACCTGCCCCCCAAAGATCAAGACGTGACTGGGACAATGTAATCTGTCCTCAAAGCACAGGACAAATGAGATGCCTGGGGGTGAGGGTCCCATAAATAAGATGGACACAAGAACCAAGAGGAAGGGCAACAGGCAAAGAGGCAAAGGGTCCTCCTACCACACGGATCTACTCCTTGCCAACAGGGCACCATAACTGGCTCCTCCATGGGCTGCGAACCACCTTCATTCCCCCTTCCACCTTTCAGCACATACCGTTCACACAGTCTGGAACATTCTCTCCAGCTCTCAGTCTGGGCAATCCTTCCTAGTGGATCCAACATGTCCTCTGATGATGGAGATGCACCAAGGAGCTCCCTCCTCTGCCTTCCTGCAGTGGCTGAGCCATATCCCCCCAGTCCTAGTCAAGTGTGGAGCAGCTCCACGCCCAGGGGCTCGTGTCTGTACACAGAGTCCTGCTGACCTCCAGCCCATCTCTCCCTACTGCCAACAATGAGGGCTCCACCAGGCCGAATCACTCTCAGCTTTAGCAGCAGACATGCCTGTGGTGGTGGGCCCTGAGTCCAGTGAAAAATCTGTTATAATGAACCTCGCCACCACCAAAATATATACAATTGCTTTTCTCAATCTTTATATAAAGTGTTCTGCAAATGCATTTTCCAGCCTTTCCCTGACAGTCACTCTGGACCCAACCTATGCAAGCATTCTAAAGCCACTTACCCAACTTGGGCACTTGCTACACTGTGTCACCACTACCTACGTCCCTGCCTGTCTCAATGGGATGGACTGGTTCCTCTGCCCACAGCCGCATCTCCCAGAACCAGAGGCCCTCAAAGGCTGGCAGGGTGATGACTGATTAGTTACAGTGGTTGGAGGGTCCTAGACAAAACTGCGGGCAGCATGTGTAAAGACCACAGGCCTCAGATGTGGCAAGTGAGTCACCAGGCCGGGACCTTCTCTGGGACCACTCATGCGGTAGCCCGGACCCTCAAACTTCAGGCGCTTGTGGGGTTATCTCGAGGATTCCTGGGAATGGAACACCACCATTTCCCTGATGGCAGAGGAGGGAGCATGCAGAGGCCTTCTCTGGCCATTCTATGGTTCTAGCAACCTCTCTTCATGCCATCAGGTGGGCGCAGTAACATGGATCAGAGGAAAATACTCACCTTCCTCATATCTGTAACACACTGACCTCTGTGAAAGCTGCAGCCTAGAAAACTCATATAATCAGGGCTCTCACGAAACCACTGGAATGGTTAACGGGGAAGTCTTTAATTATCTTAACAATAACTGAGTAAAATATGGATCAGAACTGCTGGTCAGAGAGCCCTATCTCCAGCACTCGTGGATGGAAGAATTGGAGCTCTCGGCTCAATTCACTGCTACTGAGGGAGGACTGCCCCATCCATTCTGTGCCGCTGGATAAGTGCCCACGTGTCCACATGAATTTGTCACCTTCCCATCAACTCCAATCACGAAGGCAAGCCTGAGACACTTAATTCTGAAGCGCAGGACACTAATCCTGTTTACAGCATGCTCTTCCATTTACTCCCATCGTACCAAATGATTAACGGTGTCACTGATGTCATGTCCCCAGAGGCATGTGGCTATACTACACAACTATCATTTGCAGAGCTGGGGTTCACAAGCTGCACTCTGATTGGCTCAGAACAGAGACTTGCTCTGGTACTCTGGCCAATCAGAAAAAACATCTCTCTCCATTCATAAAACACTACACCATAAAACGAGACGGGTGATTAAAAGAACTTACGGTCCACCATCAGTGAACCAAGCGATTGAAGATAAGAAGGACAAATTGAGATAGTAAATAAACCCTAAATCAAATAGTGCATTCCAGCAGATATTACTCTGTGTTAATAACCCTCTGTGTTAGGGTTTTAGTGGTGGGGAGAAACAGAAGCTAAACAAGGTGTGTTGTGCACTACAAGCAGGAACAGTTAGCAGGAAGGCGGTCTGGGATTAAAATGTTCACCTCTGCAAATCCACTCTGGTATGCTTCGTGAGCGACACTAAAGGAACCAGCACCGTATGTCGGCACTGTGCAAGTGAGTGCGTTACCAGGCCGGGACCTTCTCTGGGACCACTCATGCGTAGCCCGGACCCTCAAACTTCAGGCGCTTGTGGGGTTATCTCGAGGATTCCTGGGAATGGAACACCACCATTTCCCTGATGGCAGAGGAGGGAGCATGCAGAGGCCTTCTCTGGCCATTCTATGGTTCTAGCAACCTCTCTTCATGCCATCAGGTGGGCGCAGTAACATGGATCAGAGGAAAATACTCACCTTCCTCATATCTGTAACACACTGACCTCTGTGAAAGCTGCAGCCTAGAAAACTCATATAATCAGGGCTCTCACGAAACCACTGGAATGGTTAACGGGGAAGTCTTTAATTATCTTAACAATAACTGAGTAAAATATGGATCAGAACTGCTGGTCAGAGAGCCCTATCTCCAGCACTCGTGGATGGAAGAATTGGAGCTCTCGGCGCTCAATTCACTGCTACTGAGGGAGGACTGCCCCATCCATTCTGTGCCGCTGGATAAGTGCCCACGTGTCCACATGAATTTGTCACCTTCCCATCAACTCCAATCACGAAGGCAAGCCTGAGACACTTAATTCTGAAGCGCAGGACACTAATCCTGTTTACAGCATGCTCTTCCATTTACTCCCATCGTACCAAATGATTAACGGTGTCACTGATGTCATGTCCCCAGAGGCATGTGGCTATACTACACAACTATCATTTGCAGAGCTGGGGTTCACAAGCTGCACTCTGATTGGCTCAGAACAGAGACTTGCTCTGGTACTCTGGCCAATCAGAAAAAACATCTCTCTCCATTCATAAAACACTACACCATAAAACGAGACGGGTGATTAAAAGAACTTACGGTCCACCATCAGTGAACCAAGCGATTGAAGATAAGAAGGACAAATTGAGATAGTAAATAAACCCTAAATCAAATAGTGCATTCCAGCAGATATTACTCTGTGTTAATAACCCTCTGTGTTAGGGTTTTAGTGGTGGGGAGAAACAGAAGCTAAACAAGGTGTGTTGTGCACTACAAGCAGGAACAGTTAGCAGGAAGGCGGTCTGGGATTAAAATGTTCACCTCTGCAAATCCACTCTGGTATGCTTCGTGAGCGACACTAAAGGAACCAGCACCGTATGTCAATAGTTAGTAAGGCACTGTCTGCTCACTTCATAGGAAAATTTTTCTTCAAACCTCCTCTTCCTTTTAAAAGCTGCACCCACTCAGAGACAGTCACCCAATAGAAGGCCATCTCAGGAAAACGGGACCTTTAGGAGGCCAAGACCCTGGTCAGGCTTAGCATCTAGAAGCTGTTCAATATTTATTGAACAGATGAAGCATTCCCAATAAAGAACATCTTCCTCCTGTTCAGAGTCTTCACCGGCTTACTACTGCTCTTAGCAAGAAGTTTAAATCCCTCAGTGTGTTTCTGATGAGGCTCCGCCTCTATGATGCGGTCAATTAGGCCCTCTAGCTTCACCTGCCTCCCTCTAGAATCCAGATATCCTGAGCCTATGGCAGTTCCCCCATATGACGCCTATTCTGATTGTTTTCAGACTCTGCACATGTGGGGCAGGTCTCAAATACTCAACCCCACCCGCCCTCCATCGCCTGGCCACCTCTTACTTGGCCTTTCTGTGCCTAGGACGGGCTTGCTCCTGGCTAGGCTACTGTCCTGGGAGCTGCTGTGAGAGCCACTGTGGCCTCCTTGCCCCGACCCTGCAGCAGCCACTTGCCTGCCTCATGCTCCTCATGTCAGCTTCTGGGCATTTCTTTTTCTTCTTCTTTTACTACATCCCAGTTTATTAACAAAAGAATGTAACTTTGGAAGAGCCAGATGGAAGAGATACATACATAAGGCGAAGTCTGGAAAAGGGCATGGGGCTTCCACGCACTCTCCAAGTGTGCCACTCTTTCTAAACCTCCACTTGGTTATCAACCTGGAGGCTCTCTGAACCCTATTCTTTGGGGGTTTAGGAAGGCTTCATTACACAGGAGTCATGACTGACCGAATTATTGGCCACTGGTGAATGATTCAAGCTCCAGTCCCTCCCCTCCTGGGAGGTGGGGGACATGGCAAGCCTGGACATTTCTTCATCAGGTTTGGTCCCTAGTGCCTGACCCTCAGAAACTGCTTCTCAAGAAATATTTCCTGAAGACTGCAAGACACAGATGTGGCAGACTTGATCTAGGCCAACAAGCTATACACTCTCTGGAATGAAGAACTAACCACTTGGGCTCACTCATAAGAGCCAAAGTGGGGCCCAATGTACTTCTAAACCTACAGAACTTGGGAAGGACCCATAGACAGGTATGGGCCCCACTGACCTCTGCCTTTTCCCAGTCCACATGCCAAGAACAGGGCTCTGAAAGCTGACAGAAATCCAAGGGCACACTCAAATGAGAGCTAGAAGCTGCTGCCATTCTGATGAATACCACATACAGATTCCTGTTGGGTTTTGTCCAGTTGGGGTTTTCAGTTCGTGCATTCATTTAAATAAACCTCATTTAAATGGTCTCGGGTAGCATTAACTCTGAAGCTATTCAGAATTCATATATGTAGTCCAAACCTCTCTTGAAAATAAAGGATGAGGTGCTCTCCCAAAGATCTGCTGTCTGAAAAACCAGAAAAAAACGGCAGACGGAGATGTACCACTCTCTGACACCGGCCCATTTGGTATGGACCAAGCCAGTGACTTACAGTTGTATGGTGTGTAGAATGTCATGTGTGATGGTCTAAACAACTCAAAGTTTAATAAAACATGAGCCATCTCTTCCTCATTCTAAAGGCCCTGCCTCATACAATGCTCACTTACTTTAACCCTCCTACTAAAGGCGTTTATCTAGGGATTAGCATTCACAATAGCAAGAGATCAAAACAGTAACAAAGTGGCGAGATCTTCTACTCTCCTTCTAAAACTAAAGAATTTAAAGTCTTGTGGATTTAAAAAAAAAGTGGGGGGGGGGGGGGGGAGAAAGAAAGGAAAACACATTGAAAAACACATCTATCTTCACTGGAAAGCCTCCTGTGCAAGACTGAAACACTGTTGCCCAGCCTTGGTTAGTTGTGTATGAGGGTATTAATTTCAGGTGCAGCAAAGAAGTGTCCATTTCAGAGCTAGTAACTCCTCTGAAAACTGACTGGTAACCTCATGGTGGCCTGGAGAAGGTGGATTCCATTTAATTTTCAACTAGTTCCCCACTCTAGTTGTATTCAAAATCTCCTGAGTCCTTGGAGCAGAAGTCTTGAAACAAAGCACTTTCCCTCTCTTTAATGATAAAACCTCAAACCACAAAGGTAGAAGAATCAGAGAAGCTATAGCAGGAGTGCCCCTCTGTCTATTCTTACGTGCTGTTTATTGGATCGTTAAAGTCTTAGAGGGACTTCGTGGTAATTGTTGAATTTAAGGCTTGTCTCAGCTGTTTATACAGACGTCTCTTACTTCCACACTCAGGAGAAGATTTTTCCCTAACATCTTGTCTAAAGAGCCTTTCAAGCAATCTACTGCCAAGATCCTTCTTGAATGATCTGTGATCCCTGCAGGAGTGCAGGTGGGAAGCGCCATCCCCGCACACCTGTTGTCAGGTGACAGGACCAGCAGCATCCTGCGCACTCACCTCTGCAACCCACCCCGCAGCGAGACTCTTGCCTCCTGGCCTTCTCCACCGGAAGAACCTACTCCTACAGTCTGTCGGAGTTAAATTTAAAAACAAACACTCCCAACCACAAAGAAAACAAAAGGCCGATCAGAAAACGAAGAGGGCAAAGGGGGTTCCCCTAGCCCCTCTGCAGCCAGTCCGTGGACAAACCCCTCCCTGCTCCTGCCTGGTCCCAGTCTTTCAAGTATCCCCCAAGCCCCCACCCCACCCTCGCAGCGTACCAGCCAGGCGCCTCCACCACCGCCACCTGGGGTTCGAAGCCCCACTTATTGTGCCCAGGGCCGACAACTCGCGGGAGGGCGGGCGCCTCACCAAGTACAACTCCGCGCACAACAGCTCCCGGGCGTCCAGGCCCAGGCCAACAGCCTCGCGCCGCTACGCCTCCCCCAGCCTCGAGTCCAGCCCGCCCGCTGCCGGAAGAGTCGCCGGGGCACCGGCCGGGGCTGTCTCCTGCCCACAAAAGCGCCCAGACGCGGGCAGGAGGACGCGGTTCTAAGAGAAGTTGGCTTCCGGGTTTGCTTTTTGAACAAAACCAAAGGGAATCCCGCGCGGCTCGGGCAGGGCCCGGGACGGCGCCGTGCGTACGCCAGGCCCCGGCGTGGGCCTCGCGGAGACCCGCGGCGGCCTCTCTGAGACCAGCGGCCCGAGCCCCGCCGTGCGCTGCCCGGTGCCCGCCAGGCCCGGCTGTTCCCAAGCACTCGCGACTGGAAGAACGCGGGGGGCGACTGTAAGAACCAGGGCGGCGGGGACGGGGCGCACGGCGAGGGGGCCCGCGCGGCACTTACGGGACGGCTCGGCGGCGGCGGCAGCAGCAAGGTGTTCGGCCTGTGCCCTCTCGGCCACTCGCGCCTTTTCTCTCCGCGCTCCTCGCTGGCCCGCCCGCCTCCTCGCTTCCCGCCCGCGCGCCCTGCGCTCGCCCCCTCCGCCCGGCTCCGCTGCCGAGTGAACTGGAACCAGTCGCCGCGGCCCGGGATTCCCACAATGCACAGCGCGCCGCTCGTCACATCCCATCCCGTCCCCGCGCGTCCGGCCACCCCTCCCGCGCCACCTGGGCGCCCTGGCCTTGACCCCAAGCCCACAGCTTGCGTGCGCGCGGGCCCTCCGTGCCGTACCTCCTGGACGTCGGTAGGCTAGTTCCCCGGCGGCGGCCCCGGCTCTGGCCCTCTGTCCTCGGACACTTGGCCCGGAGGCCGCACGCAGGGTCCCGCCCGAGCGTGGAACTCGCCCTGAGCTAAGTCCTGGGAAAGGGTCGGGCCCCGGCAGAGGCGCTTCTCCGGCGCGCCTCCAGCCTGTGCGTCTGGAGAAACGCTTACGGAGCGCCTGTTAGTCCACCCAGTGGCCGACCCACCCCCTTCAAGCCCCACTTATTGTGCCCAGGGCCGACAACTCGCGGGAGGGCGGGCGCCTCACCAAGTACAACTCCGCGCACAACAGCTCCCGGGCGTCCAGGCCCAGGCCAACAGCCTCGCGCGGCTCCGCCTCCCCCAGCCTCGAGTCCAGCCCGCCCGCTGCCGGAAGAGTCGCCGGGGCACCGGCCAGGCTGTCTCCTGCCCACAAAAGCGCCCAGACGCGGGCAGGAGGACGCGGTTCTAAGAGAAGTTGGCTTCCGGGTTTGCTTTTGAACAAAACCAAAGGGAATCCCGCGCGGCTCAGGCAGGGCCGGGACGGCGCCGTGCGTACGCCAGGCCCCGGCGTGGGCCTCGCGGAGACCCGCGGCGGCCTCTCTGAGACCAGCGGCCCGAGCCCCGCCGTGCGCTGCCCGGTGCCCGCCAGGCCCGGCTGTTCCCAAGCACTCGCGACTGGAAGAACGCGGGGGGCGACTGTAAGAACCAGGGCGGCGGGGACGGGGCGCACGGCGAGGGGGCCCGCGCGGCACTTACGGGACGGCTCGGCGGCGGCGGCAGCAGCAAGGTGTTCGGCCTGTGCCCTCTCGGCCACTCGCGCCTTTTCTCTCCGCGCTCCTCGCTGGCCCGCCCGCCTCCTCGCTTCCCGCCCGCGCGCCCTGCGCTCGCCCCCTCCGCCCGGCTCCGCTGCCGAGTGAACTGGAACCAGTCGCCGCGGCCCGGGATTCCCACAATGCACAGCGCGCCGCTCGTCACATCCCATCCCGTCCCCGCGCGTCCGGCCACCCCTCCCGCGCCACCTGGGCGCCCTGGCCTTGACCCCAAGCCCACAGCTTGCGTGCGCGCGGGCCCTCCGTGCCGTACCTCCTGGACGTCGGTAGGCTAGTTCCCCGGCGGCGGCCCCGGCTCTGGCCCTCTGTCCTCGGACACTTGGCCCGGAGGCCGCACGCAGGGTCCCGCCCGAGCGTGGAACTCGCCCTGAGCTAAGTCCTGGGAAAGGGTCGGGGCCCCGGCAGAGGCGCTTCTCCGGCGCGCCTCCAGCCTGTGCGTCTGGAGAAACGCTTACGGAGCGCCTGTTGAGAGCGGCTTTCCCTGCCCATCTCTAGAAACCCTCTCGTTAATGCACAATTGCTGTTATCAGCAAGCACTCCCCGCGCCCCGACCCCAACCAGTGCGAACCTCCCCCGCACCGCAGAACCTGCAGCGATCTTTAGACACGGGCCCTCATCAAAGTTGGTCTTCCCCACGCCCAACTGCTGCGCATCCCGCGCCCCTGGGTTCTTCGTAGTGACCCCTTTAAGTCTGGATCCGCTTTGTTGAACCGGTCTTTCACTTCGACTAAGCAAATGCTCACTCTTGGTCCCAAGTTGAGTTTTCCTAATCTACACAGTGATTCTTTATCATCACACACGTTTTTTGTTTGTTTTTAACTGCAGGCAAGCAAAAAGTGGGGCCTCTGCGAAACCCAGCTTGTATTTCTAAACTGGTTTTAGGCCTGGAAAAAACCTTAGTGACCCATCCCAGGTACTAATTAGGGGCCTTCCTGCTCCTCCTCTACCCTCTCCACGCACCTAACTGTGGAGGGGAAAGCCACATTAGCACCTGTTGAACCAAATTTAGATAACAATACAGGCCCTGTAGACTTGCTCTCCTCTCCCAGGTGGGTGGTGGAAGATGAGGCTCCCTGAGGCGGCTCTGCTCCTGCCCTGGGCTGCCCCTGCAGCAGTGGTGGCAACCACCTCCCTCCACCAGCATGCTTTACACTACACTTTAAAAGCCTGCAAAGCCATGTCCAGTACATGCCCTTCCTACATTAATTAATTCAATTAACTACTGTGGGCATACTTTGTGCCATGCACCAATTTGGGTGATGAAGATGAAGCAGTGAATAAACAGAACAGGCAAAAATCCCTGAAGTCCGGGAAGCTGCAGTCTAGCTGGGAAAGAAAGACTAGGCAAAAGAGATGATGCGTCAGACGCTGTAAATGCAATAGAGAAAAATAAAGCTGTAAGAAGGGAGAATCGTGTATTCTATTACAAGTTAATCACTAAAGGGGTGTTGCTTATAAGCTTAAATTATACAAAATGATCTATCTCTGGGAACTATCTCCCAGGTGAAGAGCATTAAGCTAAGATTTAGCTGAGGGGAAACATCCTGACCAGGCCCACCTGTGAATGGCTTCTTGGGGAAGAAATCAACACATCCCCTCCAGAGGCTGACCAAAACAGGAAAATGTTTGCCTTTACTCTCTCCCCTTTTAGTATAAAAAGAAACCTGAATTATAACTCAGGCAAGATGGTCCTTGGAGGGCACAAGTCCACCATCTTCTTTGTCTGCTGGCTTTCTAAATAAAGTCATGTGATTCCTTGCCCCAACAACTCATCTCTCGATTTCCTGGCCTCTTATGTAGCCAAGCAATATGAGTTTGGGCTCCGTAACAAAGCAAGGAGGAGGGAAAGGGGTATAAGTTGGGATAGGGTTTCAATTTTTAGAGAAGGCCTCCCTGAGGGGTGACACTTAAGGCATTGAGGGAGCAAGCCCAGTGGATACGTGGGGGAGAAAGATTCCAAGCAGAGTAACAGCAAACGCAAAGACTCGGTCGGAGGCAGAGCGTCTGAAACCATCAAAGGACAGTGGGTGTGCTTACCACAAACAAGATCACATGTGACATGAGAGAGGTGTTAACTCTCTCACAACAGTGCGAAGGTGTAATCACATGGCAATATATAAATGTAACAAATCAGCAGCTTGTACACCTTAAACTCATGTAAAAGTGTTAGATGTCAATAATATCTCAACATTTTTTTTTTGAGGGGGTGGGGAAGGAAGGGGGTGAGCAGGCCACTTCTACTGGTCTTTCATTTATCTATTTTCATCCTTCTTTGTTCTTTGGCCCACATGGGCCTCCCATCTCAGTGGCCTCTGTTGTCACAGAGCACCGGCTCGGTAATTGGACACATTGGTCCAGCCGCTCCGCAGCACATGGGATCTTCCCAGACCAGGGATCGAACCGGCACCCCCTGCAAGGCGGTGTCCTTACCCACTGGACCACCAGGGAAGCCCAATATCTCAACTTTTTAAAAAGGAATAGTGAGTGTGAGGTTGTAGTAGAATCAGTGAAAGGAGAATTACAGGAGATGAAACTGGAGAAACGATGATTCTTTGGGTCTAAAAGCAAAGCATTAAGGATGTGATTCTGCCATTGAGGCTGCAGAGAAGTCTCAGGAAAGGGACAAGAGACTACTGCCACCCCCTTTTGTTCTGTCCTTTCCTTCTCCTTGGGGAGGTCCCTCGGTTCTGCAGCGGCCAGCCACCAGGTGAGATTTCTGTAGGCCACAGCCCGTTGGGAGGAACTGACCCTTGCTAAGCACCTGCTGTGGACCAGTCTCCTTCCAAGAGAAAACCCCCGCTAGCGTTGCCACACTGCCTAGGTTCTGGTCCAAAATATAAGCAGTGCAGTACTCCTGGAAACCTGAACAGGAGTGAACAGCTCGGCTACAGGGAAGCCCAGGAGAGGGGGAGACACCTACAGCGTGCTGGTATCCTAGCCATGTACACATCATGTACAGAGGCTTAAGTGATGGCTTAAAGTGATAGCTAAGGCCAAACACAGAGCATGACTGTCCTACAGATCTGCAGACCTAGAGGGGCAAGAAGTAACTCACTCACCACCACCCCAGCTTTGGTTGCTAAACTGATTTCCCTGGTGACCTGGAAGTGGGTCAAGTCTACACGACTTTTTTCTTTCCATCTTACTCAACACTCATCATGTGCCAAATCAGATGCATCCTATAATTTCTGTTTCACAACAGCCCCAGCAGGCACACTATTTCTGGGACATTTCTATCCCCATTTTACATATGAAGGCACTATAGATTCTGAGAGCTAAGAGACATGGTGGAGATCAGAGAGCAGGTAGGCTGGGTTTCAAATCCAGGCATCACTGAGTTTTCATGGCTCAGTCCTGAATAAAGCCCTTCTAGGGGCTTGGTATCTATCCCCATTCAGAGTGTCCCCAGTCTATTTTCATCCATCTTTGTTCTTTGGCCCGTGTGGGCCTCCCATCTCAGTGGCCTCTGTTGTCACAGAGCACCGGCTCGGTAATTGGACACATTGGTCCAGCCGCTCCGCAGCACATGGGATCTTCCCAGACCAGGGATCGAACCGGCACCCCCTGCAAGGCGGTGTCCTTACCCACTGGACCACCAGGGAAGCCCAATATCTCAACTTTTTAAAAAGGAATAGTGAGTGTGAGGTTGTAGTAGAATCAGTGAAAGGAGAATTACAGGAGATGAAACTGGAGAAACGATGATTCTTTGGGTCTAAAAGCAAAGCATTAAGGATGTGATTCTGCCATTGAGGCTGCAGAGAAGTCTCAGGAAAGGGACAAGAGACTACTGCCACCCCCTTTTGTTCTGTCCTTTCCTTCTCCTTGGGGAGGTCCCTCGGTTCTGCAGCGGCCAGCCACCAGGTGAGATTTCTGTAGGCCACAGCCCGTTGGGAGGAACTGACCCTTGCTAAGCACCTGCTGTGGACCAGTCTCCTTCCAAGAGAAAACCCCCGCTAGCGTTGCCACACTGCCTAGGTTCTGGTCCAAAATATAAGCAGTGCAGTACTCCTGGAAACCTGAACAGGAGTGAACAGCTCGGCTACAGGGAAGCCCAGGAGAGGGGGAGACACCTACAGCGTGCTGGTATCCTAGCCATGTACACATCATGTACAGAGGCTTAAGTGATGGCTTAAAGTGATAGCTAAGGCCAAACACAGAGCATGACTGTCCTACAGATCTGCAGACCTAGAGGGGCAAGAAGTAACTCACTCACCACCACCCCAGCTTTGGTTGCTAAACTGATTTCCCTGGTGACCTGGAAGTGGGTCAAGTCTACACGACTTTTTTCTTTCCATCTTACTCAACACTCATCATGTGCCAAATCAGATGCATCCTATAATTTCTGTTTCACAACAGCCCCAGCAGGCACACTATTTCTGGGACATTTCTATCCCCATTTTACATATGAAGGCACTATAGATTCTGAGAGCTAAGAGACATGGTGGAGATCAGAGAGCAGGTAGGCTGGGTTTCAAATCCAGGTCCATCTGGGACCTGAGTTTTCATGGCTCAGTCCTGAATAAAGCCCTTCTAGGGGCTTGGTATCCATCCAGCCCATGCCCCATTCAGAGTGGTCCTTTCTGTCCCCATGCAGTCACTCACCGCTGTCCCTGGCTTAGCGTCCACACCCCTCCAGAGCTGACCCTGGCGCCATTCCCACCCACCACGTCCCTCCACGATGTGCCACTCACAGAGAACTCACTAGGAACACCGTGCTTGGGAGCGGTCCAAGGCACCTGCCCTCTACCTCTCTCCCAAGGAGGCTCTGTGCCCGCTCCCCCTTCTCTTCACTTCGAATTTCTGGGTCCTGTTCTTCCACATCAGTCCTCTTCCACATGTCCTCTCCCCCAATCTGGCTCAGAGGGTTCCATCAGACTTTTTTTCCAACTGCAAAATAATGCATGCTCACCCTGTAAAACTTGAAAAATGAAAATGCAAAAAACCGTAAGTATACTTAGGAGAAAACCACTGCTTCCTTTTCAGCCTTTGTATCCGTTATCTGCTTAATATTAAACATATCTGTGTTTCTATTGCATTTATGTTGATGTCTGCTTTTTAAACTTAAAAGATCCTTTATGAACATTTAACCAGGTATTCTACAACAGCAGTTCTCAAACTGCTGTTTGAGAGCAGTTGAAAACCCCTTTATTCTCTTAAATTATTGAGGACTGCAAAGAGTTCTTGTTTACATGGGTTTTATCTGTCAATATTTGCTCTATTAGAAATTAAAACAGAAAAATCTTAAATATTAATTTGCTCATTTTTACAATGTTAATATGTAAACAAGTTTAATGTTAAAATAATGTATTTGTATGAAAAATAACTATATGCTCCAAACAACCACATTTTACTGAGAATATCACTGTCTTCCAACTTTGCACATTTCTTTAATGTCTGATTTAACAGAAGATAGATAGAGTCTCATGTCTCCTACATTCAGCCATTGCTCTCTGTTGTTTTAAGTATATGAAAAAAAATCCAGCCTATAGAAAAAAATGCAGATACATATTTGGGAAAAAATAGAGGATTTTAATACCCTTTTCGGATCATTTTGGATATTCTTCTCTGATACCACATCAAAACCCCAAATGTAATACTTTCTTTTTTTTAATAATTATTTGTATCCAAATGTAATAGTTTATTAAAGGCTAATAGCAATACAGAATCTGAGCCCAACTAAATTGGTAATATAAAATCCATTAATCTACATTTTTATTATTTTGAAATGAATTTATTAATTTATCTTATTTTTTATCCATTATTTTGACGGATCTTTTAGCCAGGCATGATTTGATATGATTACTCACTGGTCTTTTGGAAAACAGTGGTGAACTGAGTTAAACAGATCTCCCAATCTTCTGAACATGAACTCCTTTCATAGTATAGTCAGAACATCACAGTCTTAACATCACTGCTGGTATCAGCTGAGGTTTTCAAGTACTGAGAAGTTTCAAAAAGCTCATGTGGCAGATACAAATTTCCCAATACTGTAGTTTTTGCTTGAAAGTTCAAACTTATCATTGGCAACATAATGTCACAGCTACTTTTCCTGAAATGACAAGTTCACTTTATTTCAAGAAAACATCCATCATATTCTCAGGGCTGCACTGTGACTTTCCTGGGCCTCAGGCATTCTTACCTTCTTGGGTTCCCTTTCTCCATTTGAAAACAAAAACAAACCAAAAAACTGCAGGCACTGGTGTAAAGACAAATATATTAACATGAATAACACAACTCTGCCTCCTGGTGAATGCAGCCTTGGACACACCCAGGTCTAAACAACCACAGTCTCTCTGTCAGTCAGGCTCCCCTTTTCCATAAGGAACAGAGCCAAGGACCACAGAACTTGATGGGCCCATGAAGGCGTTCCAATTTCTTTAAAATCAGAAGAAAATGAAGCTTACTTCTTTTAGATCAAATAAAAATATTTTAATATATAACATTCATATACTTGTCCTTATACCAATGTAGTTGTAAAATATAATTTTTGTATCTGTTTATAAAGGACGGGGTCTGCAAAGGCAAAAACGCCTGAAGCTCATGATAGTATGAATGCAGCCTGCTGTCCATCGCTGCTTCAAGTAAAATGGTGCTTCATGAAAAAAGCAGCTACGTTAGCCGGCAACTCAATCACACAGATGCTGTTCCTCAAGGCCACTGTCCTAGTTTGTTACACAGCAGAAGTACTTCACATATACTTCTCATGTGGTCACAGAGAACATTTTAAAATGTAAAACATATTCTGAAGGCTTACTAATTTTTACGGATTTATCATGGAGAAGGAAATGGCAACCCATTCCAGTATCCTTGCCTGAAGAATCTCATGGACAGAGGAGCCTGGCGGACTACAGTCCATGAGGTCACAAAGAGTATGACACGACTCAGTAACTAATGTCCTTATCAAGGACATTCTTAGATGAAACTATTGGGATTTTTTTCTGCCAATGCTTGGCAATAAAGGATAAAATGGTTATTAGTACAGTTTGGTGTCATTGCTAATACATGCTAAGTCATCAGCAGTTTCACCCACAATTGTTTTTGCACCACTGGTGCAAAGACCAAGACAGTGAAAAAGCTAAATATTGTCCAAAAGCTAAATATCACAAAAAGCTTGGATTTGCTGAACCCCTGCAAAGGGTCTTGGTGACCTTCAAGGATCTGCAGACCCCATTTTGGGAACCACTATTCCAAACATCCTGGGCTGCACCATCATTGAGTTAACCAATTCGTATTGGTTATTGTTGTTATCACTGTTTTTCTTTCAGGCAGTTTTGCATTCTATTATAAAAATCTGAGGTGTGTCCTTAGTGATGCATCTTAGTGCACATCTGACTGCTGAGGACAATTCTTAGAAGAGAAACTGCTAGATCAAAGACCCAGTTTAAATTTTTTTTAATTTTCTTTTTTTTTTTGGCCACTTCTATTGGTCTTTCATTTATCTGTTTTCATCCATCTTTGTTCCTTGGCCTGTATGGACCTCCCATTGCAGTGGCCTCTCTCGTTGCAGAGCACTGACTCTAGGCGCATGCACTTCAGAGCTCTGGCTCAGTAGTTGGACACATCCGTCCACACATGGGATCTTCCCAGGCCAGAGATCGAACTGGCGCCCCTTGCACTGCAAGGCAGTGTCCTTACCCACTGGACCACCAGGGAAGCCCCTCAAAGATCCAGTTTAAAAACTTCAGTGGGTCAGCTCTTCCTTGAGCCAGCTCACTGTTCTAACAGCGTATCCCACTCTAACACCCACTCTAACAATGCTGTTTCTCCCTTGAGCCTGCCCACTAGTCTAAAAGCATCTCCCACTTTCTCCCTTAAGCTGGCCCGCTGTACTGGCAGCAACTCTCCCTTTCCCCACGCTAATAAACTACTCTCCTCTCACTCTGCCTCGTGTCTGGAAATTCTTCTCTAATTCGCACATGGACCTCGACATTTTGGTGGTCCATACGAGGAAGCCTGGGGTTTCTTTCCCTACCTCCTTGTCTTACCTTATCAAGGACATTCTTAGATGAAACTATTGGGATTTTTTCTGCCAATGCTTGGCAATAAAGGATAAAATGGTTATTAGTACAGTTTGGTGTCATTGCTAATACATGCTAAGTCATCAGCAGTTTCACCCACAATTGTTTTGCACCACTGGTGCAAAGACCAAGACAGTGAAAAAGCTAAATATTGTCCAAAAGCTAAATATCACAAAAAGCTTGGATTTGCTGAACCCCTGCAAAGGGTCTTGGTGACCTTCAAGGATCTGCAGACCCCATTTTGGGAACCACTATTCCAAACATCCTGGGCTGCACCATCATTGAGTTAACCAATTCGTATTGGTTATTGTTGTTATCACTGTTTTTCTTTCAGGCAGTTTTGCATTCTATTATAAAAATCTGAGGTGTGTCCTTAGTGATGCATCTTAGTGCACATCTGACTGCTGAGGACAATTCTTAGAAGAGAAACTGCTAGATCAAAGACCCAGTTTAAATTTTTTTTAATTTTCTTTTTTTTTTTGGCCACTTCTATTGGTCTTTCATTTATCTGTTTTCATCCATCTTTGTTCCTTGGCCTGTATGGACCTCCCATTGCAGTGGCCTCCCCGTTGCAGAGCACTGACTCTAGGCGCATGCACTTCAGAGCTCTGGCTCAGTAGTTGGACACATCCGTCCACACATGGGATCTTCCCAGGCCAGAGATCGAACTGGCGCCCCTTGCACTGCAAGGCAGTGTCCTTACCCACTGGACCACCAGGGAAGCCCCTCAAAGATCCAGTTTAAAAACTTCAGTGGGTCAGCTCTTCCTTGAGCCAGCTCACTGTTCTAACAGCGTATCCCACTCTAACACCCACTCTAACAATGCTGTTTCTCCCTTGAGCCTGCCCACTAGTCTAAAAGCATCTCCCACTTTCTCCCTTAAGCTGGCCCGCTGTACTGGCAGCAACTCTCCCTTTCCCCACGCTAATAAACTACTCTCCTCTCACTCTGCCTCGTGTCTGGAAATTCTTCTCTAATTCGCACATGGACCTCGACATTTTGGTGGTCCATACGAGGAAGCCTGGGGTTTCTTTCCCTACCTCCTTGTCTTACCTTTCTCATAAGGACCCTCTGTGAACAGGCCAGTGGCTGTGAAAGCAGCTGAGGAACTCCAGCCAAGGTGACCCTCTGGTGTGTTCCAAAGGCCCCACTGCTCACTATGCCCCAGGAGTTGCTGCCTGAATGGGTGAGGGTCTCCCCTTCTGACTTCTTTCTAACTGAGGACTAGGCCAAGTAATATTATGTGCACGAGTTAGGCATTTAAAAGCTACTAGGGCACCTGCCACATGAAGACTCCCATGTGAGGACAAGGGGGTCACAGAACAGATCAGGACATCCAGCAAGGGCATCCACCCCCAGCAGGACAACTTCCATACGCTGTGGTAGGCATATAGTGGTTGAAGCAAAACATAGAGCCCATCATTCCCTGGCCACCATCTATCTACCTGACAGGATTTTAGGCGGAATCCTCAGTGTTATTTCTGCTTACTCTCGCTTCCTCTTCCTCAGCCAGGATTGCCCTCAAAGGGCCTCGAAGATCCCAAATCATCCTAAGAACTGCCTCCATATCCCTGAGGATTTCCTAACGATTTGGAGAGAAGATCTAATCACCTGGAATTAAAGTTGGCACAGAAACCTTTTCAACTCCAAAAATGTTAGAGGAAGATATGGAAGTGGCCATCAAGACAGTGGCTGTAAGCAATGATGCAGTTGCAAAGTCAAGTATGACTCAGCAGTATTGCAAAGGCATTTTTACAAAAGACTACAAGAAAACCATTGGATTGAGCTCTAGGATCGAAACATCCGTCACACATGGGATCTTCCCAGGCCAGAGATCGAACTGGCGCCCCTTGCACTGCAAGGCAGTGTCCTTACCCACTGGACCACCAGGGAAGCCCCTCAAAGATCCAGTTTAAAAACTTCAGTGGGTCAGCTCTTCCTTGAGCCAGCTCACTGTTCTAACAGCGTATCCCACTCTAACACCCACTCTAACAATGCTGTTTCTCCCTTGAGCCTGCCCACTAGTCTAAAAGCATCTCCCACTTTCTCCCTTAAGCTGGCCCGCTGTACTGGCAGCAACTCTCCCTTTCCCCACGCTAATAAACTACTCTCCTCTCACTCTGCCTCGTGTCTGGAAATTCTTCTCTAATTCGCACATGGACCTCGACATTTTGGTGGTCCATACGAGGAAGCCTGGGGTTTCTTTCCCTACCTCCTTGTCTTACCTTTCTCATAAGGACCCTCTGTGAACAGGCCAGTGGCTGTGAAAGCAGCTGAGGAACTCCAGCCAAGGTGACCCTCTGGTGTGTTCCAAAGGCCCCACTGCTCACTATGCCCCAGGAGTTGCTGCCTGAATGGGTGAGGGTCTCCCCTTCTGACTTCTTTCTAACTGAGGACTAGGCCAAGTAATATTATGTGCACGAGTTAGGCATTTAAAAGCTACTAGGGCACCTGCCACATGAAGACTCCCATGTGAGGACAAGGGGGTCACAGAACAGATCAGGACATCCAGCAAGGGCATCCACCCCCAGCAGGACAACTTCCATACGCTGTGGTAGGCATATAGTGGTTGAAGCAAAACATAGAGCCCATCATTCCCTGGCCACCATCTATCTACCTGACAGGATTTTAGGCGGAATCCTCAGTGTTATTTCTGCTTACTCGCTTCCTCTTCCTCAGCCAGGATTGCCCTCAAAGGGCCTCGAAGATCCCAAATCATCCTAAGAACTGCCTCCATATCCCTGAGGATTTCCTAACGATTTGGAGAGAAGATCTAATCACCTGGAATTAAAGTTGGCACAGAAACCTTTTCAACTCCAAAAATGTTAGAGGAAGATATGGAAGTGGCCATCAAGACAGTGGCTGTAAGCAATGATGCAGTTGCAAAGTCAAGTATGACTCAGCAGTATTGCAAAGGCATTTTTACAAAAGACTACAAGAAAACCATTGGAGTTGACTTTTTGGAGTGACCAATCCAAGTTAATGATGAAGACATCGGGCTCATGTTATAGGATACAGCAGGTCAGGAGGAGTTTGATGTGATAACTAAGGCCTACCATAAAGGAGCCCAGGCTTGTGTGCTTGTATTTTCTACCAGAGATAGGGAATCTTACAAAGCCATTTCCAGTTGGAGAGAGAAAGTGGTGGCTGAAGCTGGAGACATACCAACTGTGCTCATACAAAACAAGATCGATCTCCTGGATGACTCCTATATAAAGAATTAAGTGAGGAAGCTGAAGCACTGGCAAAAAAAAAGCTGAAGCTGAGATTCTACAGGACTTTGGTGAAGAAGGATCTGAACGTGAGTGAAGTTTTTAAATATCTGGCTGAAAAATACCTTCAAAAGCTTAAACAAGGACTTCCCTGGTGGTCCAGTGGGTAAAGACACTGCCTTGCAGTGCAAGGGGCGCCAGTTCAATCTCTGGCCTGGGAAGATCCCACGTGCTACAGAGCGGCTGGACCGATGTGTCCAACTACCCAGCCAGAGCTCTGGAGCGTGTGTGCCCAGAGTTGGCGCTCTGCAGCGAGAGAGGCCATTGCGACGGGAGGCCCACACAGGCCAAAGAACAAAGATGGATGAAAATGAATAAATGAAAGACCAATAGAAGTGGCCAAAAAAAAAAAAAAAAAAGCTTAAACAACAAATAGCTGAGAATCCAGAATCAATGCATTCAAGTAGTCATGAAATTGGTGTCTTTATACCCTCAGTGGTGGAGATGTCATCAACCTCAGGTCCAACAGACAGAGAACCAAGAAAAACCGAAATCCTTTTAGCAGCTGTAGCATACCCTAAAAGGCTTGAGGGAGGAAGAAATGGAATTACATTATGCAATAAGATACATCCAGCTGTCATGGTATGTTACATGATTTTCACAGACTTTGCACCTAATTGGCTGTCTGAAAGTTGACAAACTTAGGTGTTGTTCTTCAGTGCTTTTCAGAATGGAGCAAGATCTCTGGGGGGAAAATTACTCCCCTGTGGACTCATTTGCAGTTTTTTACATTAGATGAAGCATCTCCTGTTTTCGAAGGAATACGGTAAGAAACATCAAAAACAGGTTTTGTTGAATTTGAACTGCAGAAAAACATAAATGAAATGCCTAAATATATTGGTAAGGATTTTAATCTTATGGATCAAGGAAAGATAGCAAGCATTCTTTCTCTAAAACTGGTCATCTAGCTTTCCTGGGAAGTAATACTGAACCTGAGACATACAAGAATAATACTGAAAGGCGAGCCCTAGTCCTGCAAGACTGCATTAGTGTGTCCTCTACGATGTTACTTGTGCAATGTCTGTAGATGTGGAACAGACTACAGATCCCTGGTGCAAGCGCACGCAGACTCCGGTTCTGGAGTAAACGGAAGGTGTGTGCAGTGTTTAAGAAAACATAGAATCTAACTCACTCATTCATGAAATCATTTATACTTTAATATGTATGTTCTAAGTATTTTCAAATGAGAAATTCTAGACAGATATTTTGCAAAATGAGCTCAAATTTAGAAAGTGCTTTGTGTCGAAAATACCATACTTAATTTCAGTACTTTACGAGAATTTATACTGTTGATAATCTCTTTTTTTTTTTTTAATTTTGGCCACTTTTTATTTTTAATGGTCTTTCATTTATTTATTTTCATTCCTCTTTGTTCTTTGGCCTATGTGGGCCTCCCATTGCAGTGGCCTCTCCCTTTGCAGAGCACCGACTTTGGGCGCATGCAGTCTAGATCGCTGCCTGGTAATTGGACACACCGGTCCAGCTGCTCTGTGGCATGTGGGATCTTCCCAGGCCAGGGATCGAACCGGCACCCTTTGCACTGCAAGGCAGACTCTTTACCCAATGGACCACCAGGGAAGCCCCTATAGTGTTGATAATCTCTTTTAAAAGCAGTTTTCCTCTCTGACAGAGTAGATGAAAGAGGAATGTAAGTGTCTTAGTGCAGGAGTCCCTCCCAGGCGGGCCTGATCATGGAATCTTTTCCATGTCCCTGCACAAGCGTGGCGGCCAGGACCCCACCCTTTGCACCGTGGCCATCCCACACCGGGTACCTTTTGCTGTTCACAATGCAATTCTGACCTTTCAGGATTATGCTAACAATATTTTTAAACACACAAGAGGTGATCTTTTGTCTTAAACCATGGTACGGATTTTATAATGCCCACCAACCCTAAAGCTTCTTTCTATTTACACATTTTTGTATGGTGTTTTGAGATTATCATTTTAAAATTTCCGTAACCTTCAGTTTGTATAGCACTTTTTCAAGAACTCTGTCAGCACCAAATACAAGGTAATTTCAGAAGTGATTTTAATATGTAAATGTGGCAGGACATACATTTTGTGACTCGGGACAGCAGCCTTCCAATCAGAAAATTACTTGCACGAACTCTGCTAAAACTGGTTACCATTCATCAATGACTTGTTTTTAACCCCTTGCAATATACCTGGTCTTTACAGGATTTAAAAATATATGAAAGTAACCTTTCTTGGAAAATGTGTCACAAGGTCGTTTTTCATTATTTGTACTAAATGCATAACGTTTTATCAAAAAAAAAAAAAAAAAAGCTTGAATGAAGGCAGCCAAATGGCCCTCCAGAGATCCTGGGACAGGGCTGGCAACGGGCAGGACCACACATTCCTGCATTTCCCCAGCACCTCTTAGCCTGCCCCCATTGTTCTTCAAGACCTTTGATGATGTGAAAGTCAAACGGTGAGGTGTCACCATTTCACTGGTTTTGCCTGACCTTATTTGTGACCTTACTTGTGGAAGGGTAGGGAGTGGTCCCTAGTTAGCTCCTAAGCTTTTGATCAGCACACGGCAAACCAAGAGGTGTGACTGTGTGTGAGGGAGTGGAGGGATTCCAGGAAAGAAAGAAACTGCTCCCCATCGTCCTCTGCCTCCACATGCAAACAGATGTGCCCTTTTCCATGGAACAGACGTACCACCCGCTCTTCCACTGAAGGCTTTCTTCCTTACTACAGAGATAAGTTCTCTCTCTTTGATCTGTAATTAGCGGCAACATCTGACACTTTCCCGTGTTTTTAACAATCCCCACCCCTCCTGTCTTTGTTAAGCAGTTAATGCCCTTCTCTTAAGAGAAGTACAGGTGAATATTTACTCTTGATTGAGAATAACAAAAGGACCAAGGAAAACCATCCAGCAACGTAGGAAGGGCAGTATTACCTTTTTCCTGACCTACCAGAGTCTCTAGATTTAAATATTTACCTACCCACCCCCAGGTTAGAGCTGGACTGAAAATATGGTTTGAAAAACTTAGGCTACCCATAGAGCACTGGTGTTCAAAAGGATCTCTGTGGGGTCCCTGAGACTCTTTAATGAGGTCTGTGTGTCAAGACTATGTTCATAATAACACTAAGGCTTTATCTGTCTTTTTCACGGTGTTGACATTTGCAGTGATGTTACAAAAAGCACTGGTGGGTGTGACCAAGTCTTAGCGTAAATCAAGCCAGTGTCCCAAACTGTTAGCAGTCATGGAATCCTTCAACACACATACAGAGTTTCACTTAAGAATTAAAAACAGATTTTTTAATTTTTGAAAACTCGTGTCTGCCACGATGAACCTAACAATTGACAGTCTCCCAAACTGTCAGAACTTTTCTGATGATATTGGTGATGCTGTTAAATTATATAATTTTTTATCTTATATAATAAAAATCTGCCAACATCGGGAAAGATCTTAGATATCTCAGTGATATATAAGGTAGTATAACTTACTGAACTAATATTTTTCCAAATGACTAATGTATGTTACACCATGCACTGGTTTAAAAAAAATTCGTCCAGCATGAAAGGAAAAGCAACGGGCTTAATGGCACAGAGCAGTAAAAGTCCAGTGATATGTTTTAATATTCTGCATGACTATTAATACTAACCTTTAAGAAATTACCACTTGTTGAGTTTGAATGTAGAATCAGAGAACAATATCCACAATTATTTGAAAAGAGTATTACTGAGTTAGCTAAAGAAGTCTTCCAGGTTTTCCATAATAACTGATGGAAAAACCCAAACAAACTTTTTGACCAACCCAATATAATACTCATCCCTTACTACATTAAAACAAAACTTTGCATGGAAAATGAAAATGGCCATAATAAAGTCAAAAGATAAATGACAAACTGGAAGAAAATACTGGCAAAATATAACACAGGTAGAAGTTATTATCCTTGTCTTAATCTGCTTGGGCTGCTAGAACAAAATACAATAGACTGGGATGATTTAAATACTAGAATTTTCTTACAGTTTTAGAGGCTGGGAAGTCCAAGATCAAGGTACTGGTCAATTTCTGATAAAAGCTCTCTTCCAGAGCACATAGGCATGTGTCTTCACATGACCTTTCCTCTGTGCACGTGTACGGGGGGCAGAGGGGGACAGAAAGAGAAAGAGATGGTTCTCTGGTGTCTCCTGTATAAGGGCACAAACCCTATTGGATTAGAGCCCATCCTTACTACTTCATTTAAACATAATTACCTCCTAAAGGCCCTGTCTCAAAATATAGTCACATGGGAGTTAGAGCTTCAGTATGAATTTTGAGGGGGACACAATTCAGTCCATAGATATAAATTTGGGGGAGGG
The DNA here is from genome assembly GCA_022376925.1 of Tragulus kanchil. Classification (NCBI taxonomy): domain Eukaryota; kingdom Metazoa; phylum Chordata; class Mammalia; order Artiodactyla; family Tragulidae; genus Tragulus; species Tragulus kanchil. The sequence goes on along the minus strand of JAIOJX010000029.1, from coordinate 43,451,884 downwards.
GATTTAAAATCCTATTAAAAAAAAAAGTCTCAAATGATACAAACAATTAACAAAAAGCTATAAAAATAGTGTTGAGTCTCCTCCGACGGTCCAGTGGTTAAAAATCTGCCTGCCAGTGCAGGGGCCATGGGTTCAATCCTTGGTCTGGAAAGATTCCACACGCTGTGGGGCAACTACCGAAGCCCACGTGCCCTATAGCCTGTGCTCCACAAGAAGAGAAGCCACAGCAGTGAGAAGCCCAAGTACCACAACTAGAGTAGTCCTGCTTACTGCAACTAGAGAAAGGCAGAGTACAGCAACGGAGACCCAGCACAACCAAAAATAAATGCTTTTTTAAAATGGTGCTTAAAATACGAAAAGACATTCAACTTCACTCATAAGAAAACTATAAATAAATATACACGCAGATATTTCTCATTTATCAGACTAACAAAACTTCAAAGCTCAAAACTACATTCTGTTGGCATCGCTGTAGGAAATCAGGCTCTGATACATTCCTGGTAGATATAAAAACTATTATAGACCTATGGAGGGGAATTTCACAATATTTAATAAAAGTATCTCTGCATTTACCCTTAACTAAGCAATTCTGCTTTTAGAATTTATCCTGAAAATGCACTCCAATGATACAAATATACATGCATATGAGATTATTCACTGCTTCACTGAATTAACTCTGATACCTACACACAGTATATATGACACACTGTAAAAATAAAGGTGAAGATCTCTACGAACTGTTATGGAATAATCTCCAGGAGATGAAGTTAAATGAAAAAAGTAAAGTGCAAAGGGGCATATATATACTGTGCTACATTTTGTATAAGAAGGAAAAATAAGAAAACATATATAGGGGCTTCCCTGGTAGCTCAGTGGTAAAGAATCCACCTACCAGGAGACAAGAATTTGATCCCTGGTCCAGGAAGATGCCACATGCTCTGGAGCAACTAAGCCCATGTTTCACAACTACTGAGCGTGCTCAGTAGCCCAGTAACCAACTACAGAGCCGACTGACTCCAGCTACAGAAGCCCGAGTGCCCTAGAGCCCCCGCTCTGTGACGAGAAGCCACTGCGGTGAGAAGCACTCACCACAACTAGTGTAGCCACTGCTTGCCACAACTAGAGAACAGCCCACACAGCCACCAAGACCCAGCACAGACAAAATAAATAAAGTTATAATAAAAAGAGGAAACATACATATATCTCTACAAATAGAAACATGCATGCATGCATACTCAGTCATGTTTGACTCTTTGCGATCCCATGGACTGTAGCCTGCCACCCTCCTCTATCCATGGGAGTCTCCAGGCAAGAATACTGGAGTGGGCTGCCGTGCCCTCCTCCAGGGGATCCTTCCAACGCAGGAATCAAACCTGCATCTTGCAGCTTTCCAGCATTGGCAGGCGAGTTCTTTAGCACTAACACCATGTGGGAAGCCCATATGTGCACACGCACATATTATACCATGTGTTACACATGCACATATTACCGAGCTCTGTCTGCTGAAAAGATACCCCTGTAGCAATTACCATATCTATCACCCAGATCTTGATTTCTAATACCAGGGCTCCTTAGAGAAATTGCTCATTCTAGGGTTGAGCCAGGAAGCACATAAAATGAGACTGGAATATCTTGTTATCCTTAAAGTAGGGAAACACGCATGCACAGTATACACACACTCACAAAATGATGGCAGCCAGTTTAAGAGGCTCCCACTGGCCCGATTTGGCACAACCTGAGGGATTCATGAATCCATACTGATCATAAAAAGATAATACATGTACATATATCTACACATATAATATGCATACGTTTTTGTTGTTCAAGGGCTAGATCATAAGTCTGACAATGCAACACGAAAAACTTTAGCACACCAGGCTTCCCTGTCCTTCACCATCTCCCAGAGTTTCCTCAAACTCATGTCCATTGAGTTGGTGAAGCCATTCAATCATCTCATCCTCTGCTGCCCTCTTCTCCTTTTGCCTTCAATCTTTCCCAGCATCAGGATCTTTTTCAATGAGTTAGCTCTTTACGTCATGTGGCTCAAGTTTTGAAGCTTCAGCTTCAGCATCAATCCTTCCAATGAAAATTCAGGGTTGATTTCCTTTAAGATTGACTGGTTTGATCTACTGTCCAATGGACTCTCAAGAACTTCTCCAGCACTACAACTGAAAAGCATCAATGCTTCAGCAGTCAGCCCTCTTTATGGTCTCTCACCTCTGTACATTACTGGAAAAAACACAGATTTGACTATGTGAACCTTTGCTGGCAAAGTGATGTCTTTGCTTTTTAATATGCTGTCTAGGTTTGTTATAGCTTTCCTTCCAAGAAGCAAGTCTTTTTTTTTTTTTTGTAACAAGCAGACTTTTTAAAAATGTATTTATTTTTGGCTATTCTGGGTTTTCACTGCTGCCACAGGCTCTTCTCTAGTTGAAGGGAGTGGGGGCTCCTCTCTAGTTGAGGTGAGCAGGCTTCTTGTTGTGGTGACTTCTCTTGTGGAACTCAGGCTCTAGGGTACATGGGCTTCAGTAGTTGCAGCACATGGGCTCAACAGCTGTGTCTCCGGGGCTCTAGAGCACAGCTTCAATAGTTGTGGCTCACGGGCTTAGTTGCTCCACAGCATGTGGGAAGCCCATATGTGCACACGCACATATTATACCATGTGTTACACATGCACATATTACCGAGCTCTGTCTGCTGAAAAGATACCCCTGTAGCAATTACCATATCTATCACCCAGATCTTGATTTCTAATACCAGGGCTCCTTAGAGAAATTGCTCATTCTAGGGTTGAGCCAGGAAGCACATAAAATGAGACTGGAATATCTTGTTATCCTTAAAGTAGGGAAACACGCATGCACAGTATACACACACTCACAAAATGATGGCAGCCAGTTTAAGAGGCTCCCACTGGCCCGATTTGGCACAACCTGAGGGATTCATGAATCCATACTGATCATAAAAAGATAATACATGTACATATATCTACACATATAATATGCATACGTTTTTGTTGTTCAAGGGCTAGATCATAAGTCTGACAATGCAACACGAAAAACTTTAGCACACCAGGCTTCCCTGTCCTTCACCATCTCCCAGAGTTTCCTCAAACTCATGTCCATTGAGTTGGTGAAGCCATTCAATCATCTCATCCTCTGCTGCCCTCTTCTCCTTTTGCCTTCAATCTTTCCCAGCATCAGGATCTTTTTCAATGAGTTAGCTCTTTACGTCATGTGGCTCAAGTTTTGAAGCTTCAGCTTCAGCATCAATCCTTCCAATGAAAATTCAGGGTTGATTTCCTTTAAGATTGACTGGTTTGATCTACTGTCCAATGGACTCTCAAGAACTTCTCCAGCACTACAACTGAAAAGCATCAATGCTTCAGCAGTCAGCCCTCTTTATGGTCTCTCACCTCTGTACATTACTGGAAAAAACACAGATTTGACTATGTGAACCTTTGCTGGCAAAGTGATGTCTTTGCTTTTTAATATGCTGTCTAGGTTTGTTATAGCTTTCCTTCCAAGAAGCAAGTCTTTTTTTTTTTTTTGTAACAAGCAGACTTTTTAAAAATGTATTTATTTTTGGCTATTCTGGGTTTTCACTGCTGCCACAGGCTCTTCTCTAGTTGAAGGGAGTGGGGGCTCCTCTCTAGTTGAGGTGAGCAGGCTTCTTGTTGTGGTGACTTCTCTTGTGGAACTCAGGCTCTAGGGTACATGGGCTTCAGTAGTTGCAGCACATGGGCTCAACAGCTGTGTCTCCGGGGCTCTAGAGCACAGCTTCAATAGTTGTGGCTCACGGGCTTAGTTGCTCCACAGCATGTGGGATCTTCCCAGATAAGGGATCAAACCTGTGTCTCCTGCATTGGCAGGCAAACTCTTTACCACTGAGCTACCAGGGAAGCCCCAAGAGTCTTTTAATTTCATGTCTGCAGTCACAATCCACAGTGATTTTGGAGCCCAAGAAAATAAAAAGTCACTGTTTCTACTTTTTCCCTTTTAAATACATTTTCCCCTATATATCCATATATATTAATAGTATATACTTATATAGTGTATATATATATAATATTTATTGAATTATTTATAAAGAATGGGGAAAGAGGTTCTCTTCCTTTCGTAGGAGGATAAGAGAATAAAAAGTGGTGACTAGATAATGTAGAGGAAGTGTTGGAGCTGGAAAATCAGTATTTTGCAACCATCAAATAAGGATTAATTTTTGGCAAAAATCACCAGTGGATATTAGTTTCCCAATATTTATCCTTTCTGGTGCTCTTCAGTCTCTTGCATATCTATGTTTCCATGCGGATCATTTTTATTGGAATTCATTTATTTTTAAAAAACAATGTTGTTTTATATTGGAATATAGTTGATTTACAATGTTATGTTAGTTTTGGGGGTGTACAGCAAAGTGATTCAGTTATACATATATCTATTCTTTTTCAGATTCCTTTTCATTTTTATTTCTTAAAAACTATCATTAGTGTGTGGTTTTGTTTTTTTTTTTTTTTTTAATAAAGATTTGCTGGCAACTAATTCTCTTCATTTTTTTCTCTTTAAAAGAAATCTTGAAATTTCTTTATTGCATTTTCATTAACAAATTCTATTATGGAAAAATTCCCACATTTAAAAAATAAGCAGGAAAGTACAAATAACTCATCACTTAGCTACAGCAATTATCAAATTCTGTCATTCTTGCGTCCTCTATACTACCAAACTTAATGATTTCTAACAGTTCTTTTAAGGTAGAAGCTACATGCCTAGGAGTGCACATTAGCTGTGTGATTTTGATAAATGGATACATCACTTAATTGCCTCCTTTACCATGATACAGAACACATTCATCACCTTAGAAAATTCCCGTGAGTCCCTTCCCAGTTAATTTCTACCCCTGGAGGCAACCACTGTTTTGATGTTTTTCTACGTATTGGTTTTGACTGTTTTGAAATTTCATAAAAGTGAAATTACAGAGTATATCTCTTTTGTCTTCAGTAGTTTTTGCTTGGTTTATCAGTCCATGTTGCTGTGTGCAATGACTGTTTTTATTGTTGACTATCACTACACTGTACAAATATATCATGGTTTGTTTATCCACTCTCCTGTTGATGAATATGTAGGTTTGAGTTTTTTCCAATTTTTTGTTGTTGCTGTGAATAAAGGTGTGTGGCGCCTGCTTGTATAAGTTGGTTTATGGACATATATTTTTATATCTCTTGGATAAATTACTAGGATTGGAATTGCTAGGTCAAAGTGTAAGTGCATATTTAACTTGCTAAGAAATTGCCAAAGAGTTTTGATCAAACAGGTGTACTCTTTCCTATTCCTACTAATCACATAAGAACTTGGGTAGCTCTACCACTTTCCTAATGCTTTGTAATATCTAGCACTTTTTAACAAACTTACTGGCCATTCAGTATCTTCCTTTGCAAAATGTCTTTTGAGTCTTTTTCTTATTTTTATGGGGATGTTTCTCCTTTAATATAAGTTGTAGAAGTCTTTATGTTTTCTGAATGTAAGTTCTTTCCCAGTTATTTATCTTGTAAATACTTTCTTCCCATCTGTGGCTTGCCTGTTTATTTTCTTCATGGTGTCTTTTGATGAACAGACGCCTTAGCTTTTGATAAAGACTTCTTTTATAGTTATATCTTTCTAGTTCTGAGAAATCTTTGCCTCGCCATCAGTCATAAATATATTTTCCTTGCTATCTTTATAGTTAAAGCTCTTACATTTAGGTTTACAATCCATGGCAAATTAAACCTTATATACAGCATAAGGGAGGTCAAGTTTCATTTGATCTCATATGGATATTTAGTTGTTCTAGCACCATTTGATGAAAAGACTTCTCTTTCCCCACTGGTTTGATCTGGCATCTTTACTGAAAATGAACTGACCATATAACATGTCACTTGAAAATAATATATATTTTGCACTCATTTGGTAAAAAGTTCTCTGCTCAATGAAACCTTTAATCCTTTCACCTCCATTGCCTCTGTAGTTCTCTGATGCTTCTGAATATGATTTTAATAAGCTGTGTTTCCAGGATTTTTTTTTAACTGGGAGCACTGCCTTGCCATAAACTACTTCAAGCATCTGGAAATGGGCCTCTTTGTGTTGAAGATGTTATTGGTATTCTAATTTGCTGGAAATGGATGCTCTTTCCTCTTTTCCCTTCTATGAATTCTGGGCTATAAATTTCCTTCTAGGTCTGTGTTTAGTACATTCCACAGTATCTTAGCCATTCCATAACAAAATTCTATAGCCCGGGCTTCCCTGGTGGTCCAGTGGGTAAGGAAACCGCCTTGCAGTGCAGGGGGCACCGGTTCGATCCCTGGCCTGGGAAGATCCCACGTGCCGCGGAGTGGCTGGACCAATGTGTCTGACTACCCAGCTGGAGCTCTGAAGCGCATGCGGCCAGAGCCAGTGCTCTGCAGCGACAGAGGCCACTGCGATGGGAGGCCCACACAGGCCAAAGATCAAAGATGGATGGAAATAAATGAAAGACCAATAGAAGTGGCCAAAAAAAGATTAAAATTCTATAGCCTGACGGCTTAAACAACAAACTGGTTATTTCTCAAATTCTGGAGGCTGAGAATTCCAAGATCAAGGTGCGAAGAGATTTACAGTCTGATGTGGGCCCTCTTCCTGGTCTGCACACCTTCCTTCTGTATCCTCATGGAGTGAAAACAGAGAGGGTGCTTGTCTCTTCCTCTTCTTCTAAAGGAACAGGGGAGCTCCATTCATGTCACCTCATCTAAACCTAACTACCTCCTGAAGGCCCTGCTTCCAACACCATCACACTGGGGATGAGGGCTTCAACATGTGAATTCCAAGGAGACACAAACATTCAGTCTACAGCTCATGAATTTTAGTATGTTGTACTTCCATTATTATTCAGTTAGTTTATCCTCTCCATCATGACATTCTTTGACCCAAGATTTATTTAGAAGTACATTGCTTAATTTTCAAACATTTGAGTATTTTCTAGTAAGTTTATTGCTATTAAATTATAGCTTAATTCTACTGTGGTTAGAGAATATCTTCTGTATGATTTCAGTTCTTTGAAATTTGCTTTATGGCTCAACATATGTTCTGTTCTGGCAAGTGTTCATATACATTTGAAAAGGATGTACAGTCAACCCCTGAACAGCCAGAGGGTTAGGAGCACCAACTGTACACAATCAAAGATCCCAGTATAACTTTAAAGCCCTCCATATCCACAGTCACATATCCTTGGAGTTAACCAACCACAAATTGTGCAGTACTGTAGTAAATACATACATACATATATATATATATAAAAAAAATTAAATTCAGACTATTGTATATATAGTCTTCTCAGATAGCATTAGTGGTAAAGAATCCACCTGCCAATGCAGGAGACATAAGAGATGCAGGTTCAATCTCTGAGCTGGGAAGATCTCCTGAATCCCATGGAGAGAAGAACCTGGCAGGCTACAGTCCATAGAGTTGCAAAGACCACATGCATAGTATACATACACACACACACACACACACACACACACACACACACACACTATAGTATACAGCTAGAAAGAAAACTCACATATAAGTAGACCCACACAATTCAAAGCATACTGTTCAAGGGTCAGCTGTGTTCTCAATCTTTCACTGTGGAGAAGAGGTAGTATATATGTTATTCAGGTCAGGTCAACTATTTTTTATTATATAGCTCAAATTCCTTTAAATCCTGATTTTTTTCTACTTTTTCTATCGGCTGCAGAGAGAAGAATATCTAAGTCTTCACTGTAGCTGCAGGTTTGTCTTGTTCCCTTTTAGTTCTGTCCAACTTTGCTTTTTATACTTAGAGCCTCTGAAATGCTGACAAATTTGGAATCATTACATATTTCTAGTGGATTGACCCTTTTTTAACATTCATTATCCCTTTTTATTCCCTATTATACTTTGATCTGAGGTTTACTTAGCTGCATCAGTTTTCTTTTAGTTATTGTTTCAATTGAATGTCTTTATTCCATCTCCATTTTAAAATAATTCAGTACCCTTATAATTAAAGTATATTATTTAAAGAAACATTTAGTCAATATTGTTCCTAAATCTACTCTTAGACTTTTACTTGGAGCATTTTTTTTTCATTCATACTTAATGTTATAACTGATATTTAGGTTTCAGCATTACAATTTACTATTTATTTTCTATTTGTCCTACCTCTTTTATATTCCATTTCCTTTCATACTCTTTCATATTGAGTATTTTTATTATTCTATTTTCCCTCTCTATTGGTTTTGACACATTCAGTTTCTATTCTGTTGATGATGAACCTAGAGATTCAACATGACTTGATTTTCTTAAAAACTAACATAAATGAATATTTTAATAATTCCCCAGGAAATACAATAACTTTAGAATATCTTAACTCCATGTATCCCCATCCTTTTGCCTTTGAGCTATTGCTGTGTTTTAATTATGTATGTAATATAATTAAATGTGTTCATTAGTATTTAATATGTATGTGATTTAATTATAAGTGATGTTAAATATATGTTGAACCTCACAGATCATTGTTGTTATTATTCATGTTTTCAAAAGAGAAAATTTGTTTGGTTTAACCTGTTTACTCTTTTTTAAAAAAAAAAATTGTATTTTAGAATAGCTCTAGATTTACAGAAAAAGTGGCAGCGATAGTACAGACAGTTCTGTATACTTTGCATCCACTATTCCCTACCGGTAACAATTTACATTACTGAGGTATATCTGTAACAATTAAAGAGCCAACACTGGTACATAACTATTAACTACACTTCACACTTTATTTGGCTTCAATTAGTTTTCTCCTAATGTTCCTTTTCTGTTCCAGAATAACATATTTAGTCATCACATCTTACCTAGTCTGTGACAGAATCAGATTTTCCGTGTTTTGGACGATCTTGAGAGTTTTGACAACAGGTATTTTGTAGAGTTCAGTACACCCTCTCTTACACATGTTCTCCCTTCTTCCCTGTCTCACTCCCTTTCTTCCTCACTCCAGCTCTCCTGCAAGTGTGTTTCCTAGCAAAGTGACAGCACTCAAGCTTCTGTCTCTGGCTCTGCCTTCTAGGAAACCTGAGTTAAGACCCTCCTGTCTAATTCAGTACCCTTATAATTAAAGTCTATTATTTAAAGCAACATCCAGTCAATATTCTTCCTAAACCTACTCTTAGACTCTTCCTTGGAGCATTTCTTTTTCATTCATACTTAATGTTATAACTGATATTTAGGTTTCAGCATTACAATTTACTATTTATTTTCTATTTGTCCTACCTCTTTTATATTCCATTTCCTTTCATACTCTTTCATATTGAGTATTTTTATTATTCTATTTTCCCTCTCTATTGGTTTTGACACATTCAGTTTCTATTCTGTTGATGATGAACCTAGAGATTCAACATGACTTGATTTTCTTAAAAACTAACATAAATGAATATTTTAATAATTCCCCAGGAAATACAATAACTTTAGAATATCTTAACTCCATGTATCCCCATCCTTTTGCCTTTGAGCTATTGCTGTGTTTTAATTATGTATGTAATATAATTAAATGTGTTCATTAGTATTTAATATGTATGTGATTTAATTATAAGTGATGTTAAATATATGTTGAACCTCACAGATCATTGTTGTTATTATTCATGTTTTCAAAAGAGAAAATTTGTTTGGTTTAACCTGTTTACTCTTTTTTTAAAAAATAAAATTGTATTTTAGAATAGCTCTAGATTTACAGAAAAAGTGGCAGCGATAGTACAGACAGTTCTGTATACTTTGCATCCACTATTCCCTACCGGTAACAATTTACATTACTGAGGTATATCTGTAACAATTAAAGAGCCAACACTGGTACATAACTATTAACTACACTTCACACTTTATTTGGCTTCAATTAGTTTTCTCCTAATGTTCCTTTTCTGTTCCAGAATAACATATTTAGTCATCACATCTTACCTAGTCTGTGACAGAATCAGATTTTCCGTGTTTTGGACGATCTTGAGAGTTTTGACAACAGGTATTTTGTAGAGTTCAGTACACCCTCTCTTACACATGTTCTCCCTTCTTCCCTGTCTCACTCCCTTTCTTCCTCACTCCAGCTCTCCTGCAAGTGTGTTTCCTAGCAAAGTGACAGCACTCAAGCTTCTGTCTCTGGCTCTGCCTTCTAGGAAACCTGAGTTAAGACCCTCCTGTTCTAGGCTGTAGATCTTAGAGATTCCCACTGAAAACCTGGGCTGTTCATTGTATCTTGTCCTGACTGGCAGGTCTGAGTCCAATTTTTGTTCCTGCCACCTGGTGAGAGGCTATCAAAAGTTTTTCTCTTTCTGATCCGTACTTCAACCAAAAAGTCCAAACTGGCAAATATCTCAAGGAAGAAAGGGCTGCCAAACACTGGGCTCAAATTCCTGGTTTCCACTTCTCACTGAGATCTTGCTTCTAGAAATCTTTGGTGGCTCTTTAATGCCATTTAACAGTTTAAAGAATTCTATGTATTTCTGGTTTTTTTCTAGTTATTTTCGGCTAGAAGCCTGGTCTGGAAAAAAGCTAGCCCCACTCACCACTCTCCATTCCAGGAAGCAGAACTCACAGCCCTGGGTTTTACTAGGAAACCACAGGGTATTGGTAGAGCAACTGCTGTTTCCTTGTAAACTCTTGCAGGCCCCAGGCCCAAGAAAAACAAAGTGGGACTCTGTCCTCTAGTGTGCTTCTTCTCTTATTTCTGTTCTCCCCTCTCACCCTCGCCAGTGCCTGTTTTCTAATAGCTCTGTATGTTTGTATGTTTGGGTGGAAGGTAGCTTCAGCACAATTTTTCCTTACCACGTGAAGCTAGACCTTTCAGCTAGAGAATGTTTAGACATGCAGGAAAAAACAAAGGCAGAGCTGGTCCTTGGAACAACTGCAAGGGAGATGGAAGTGGGGCACGTATCTCAAAGAAGCTCTCCTCACTGTCCCACACCCCATTACCCACCTTTCACGATCCTAGTGTCAGCCTCCTGACTTTTTCCGCAGATACCGACTCCATTTCTCTGTTTCATAAGGGCTCAGTTATCATACGTGCATCAGCTATTATATAGTATTGCCCTCTGGTGGCACAGAACTGTTAGCCCTATAGTAGCGAGCGTATCCAGAATACCGCTGTTCTGAGTACTTAAAGGAGGAGACAAAACAATTTAAAAGACTGCCAAGTTTCGTATCTCCTGCAAGTGTGTTTCCTAGCAAAGTGACAGCACTCAAGCTTCTGTCTCTGGCTCTGCCTTCTAGGAAACCTGAGTTAAGACCCTCCTGTTCTAGGCTGTAGATCTTAGAGATTCCCACTGAAAACCTGGGCTGTTCATTGTATCTTGTCCTGACTGGCAGGTCTGAGTCCAATTTTTGTTCCTGCCACCTGGTGAGAGGCTATCAAAAGTTTTTCTCTTTCTGATCCGTACTTCAACCAAAAAGTCCAAACTGGCAAATATCTCAAGGAAGAAAGGGCTGCCAAACACTGGGCTCAAATTCCTGGTTTCCACTTCTCACTGAGATCTTGCTTCTAGAAATCTTTGGTGGCTCTTTAATGCCATTTAACAGTTTAAAGAATTCTATGTATTTCTGGTTTTTTTCTAGTTATTTTCGGCTAGAAGCCTGGTCGGGAAAAAAAGCTAGCCCCACTCACCACTCTCCATTCCAGGAAGCAGAACTCACAGCCCTGGGTTTTACTAGGAAACCACAGGGTATTGGTAGAGCAACTGCTGTTTCCTTGTAAACTCTTGCAGGCCCCAGGCCCAAGAAAAACAAAGTGGGACTCTGTCCTCTAGTGTGCTTCTTCTCTTATTTCTGTTCTCTCCTCTCACCCTCGCCAGTGCCTGTTTTCTAATAGCTCTGTATGTTTGTATGTTTGGGTGGAAGGTAGCTTCAGCACAATTTTTCCTTACCACGTGAAGCTAGACCTTTCAGCTAGAGAATGTTTAGACATGCAGGAAAAAACAAAGGCAGAGCTGGTCCTTGGAACAACTGCAAGGGAGATGGAAGTGGGGCACGTATCTCAAAGAAGCTCTCCTCACTGTCCCACACCCCATTACCCACCTTTCACGATCCTAGTGTCAGCCTCCTGACTTTTTCCGCAGATACCGACTCCATTTCTCTGTTTCATAAGGGCTCAGTTATCATACGTGCATCAGCTATTATATAGTATTGCCCTCTGGTGGCACAGAACTGTTAGCCCTATAGTAGCGAGCGTATCCAGAATACCGCTGTTCTGAGTACTTAAAGGAGGAGACAAAACAATTTAAAAAAAAGACTGCCAAGTTTCGTATCTCATAGTGAATCTTATCCCCTTGATCTTTTGCCCTAAATCACCTGGGAAGCTGGCAAATGGTACCTATTACAGCTGTTTCTGAATAAAAAGTCAGCTGGTAACAGGCAAGAGACTACTTTGGCTTCTCAGACTTTTAAAAATTCTTCAGGACTGGCTCTAGGTTGAGAAGACAGGGTGATGTGGAGACCAGGATTTGCCTAATATCAAAACATTCTTGTATCATTTCAGAGTAGGCTAACTGCTCTAACAAGTAAGCAGTGCATTTCAGTATTTTATACAATAAAGTTTACTTCTTGTCTGTACAATGTCCATCAGAGGTTTACCTGAGCAGGTGACTTTTCCACATGACTCTGCTCTACATGATGTCACAGGGACCTGGGCTCCTTATTCTTACAGAAAAGTAAGCAAGTCTTAAGCAAGTCCTCTTCTAGGACCTCAGAGAACTCTCCAATTAGCCAGTAGACACGAAAAATAATCAAGAGTTGTACATGAAAGGGTTTATGGGTCAAACATGGAATCTGTATCCATCACTTCAACTCACTCTGGGTATTCCATTGGCCAGAATCCAGTCACATGACTTGATACTAACTGCAACAAAGGCTGGAAATAGCTCAGTACTCACCCAGGAAAAACAGGGAAATAATCTGTGAACAGCTATACGTCTCTACCACAGGCCCCATTTGTATGTATGTATGTATGTCTATTTCTGCCTTCTGAATAAAAAGTAAAATGAATGCTTGTGCCTTTGCCAAAGAGTGCCTAAACCTTCTTGACTCTTCCACTCCTCAGTTTTCTCAAACCCTGAGTTAACCGCAGCACTGGTTTGGTTTGTTCACTTATTTTGTGTTTGTTTGTTTGCTTGTTTTTTAGATTCCGTATGTAAGAGATCATACAGTATTTGTCTTTCTCCATCTGACTTATTTCACTAAGCATAATACTCTCTAGATTTGTTCACATTGCTGCAAATCAGCCCACATTTTTTTTTTTTTCTGGCTGCACTTGGTCTTAGTTGCAGCATGTGGGATCTAGTTCCCTGAGCAGGGATCAAACCCAGGCCCCCTGCATTGGGAGTTTGGCGTCTCAGCCATCAGGCCACCAGGGAATCCCCACATTATTTTTTTTTTTAACTTTTTCTTTTTTGGCCACTTCTATTGGTCTTTCATTTATTTATTTTCATCCATCTTTGTTCTTTGGCCTGTGTGGGCCTCCCATCACAGTGGCCTCTGTTGTCGCAGAGCACCGGCCCTGGGCGCATGCGCTCCAGAGCTCCGGCTCGGTAATTGGACACATCGGTCCAGCCGCTCCGCGGCACGTGGGATCTTCCCAGGCCAGGGATTGAACCAGTGCCCCTTGCACTGCAAGGTGGTGTCCTTACCCACTGGACCACCAGGGAAGCCCCCGACATTCTTTTTCTTTTCTTTTTTTGTTTTGTATTCTTTTTTTTTCCCCCCACATTATTTTAAAGTAAACTCTTTCAATGAAATGTATATAATGTTAAAAATGAAAAAGAAAAAAAAAACCCATAAGTAATCAGCTGAGTGAATTTTCATAGGGTCAATACAGCAGTGTGACTATCACCCAGATCAAGAAATAAAACATGAACACGACAACAATCTCAGAAGCTAACAAGTAAGTGTTGGGGAGGATTCCTTAGCGATGAAGGAAAGGAACTCTAGGGGCACTGAGTGTGGGCCCTGATGCCTCTTCCATTAAGTATGAGCTCCAAAGTTGAGAAGACGAAGCAGCAAGGAGAAGGTACGCCCTCCCCTTGATTCTAGCCGTCTGAACTACCTTTGGTAGGTCACTTTCTCTCTCTTAATCTCTTCCTCGGTGAGTACAATGGAAGGCTTGACTAGAAAGTCATGGAAGTCTCTCAAGCTGGAATAATAAGGTTTTAAAACTTGCCACAAGCCCCATGGTATGGGGTATGGTAGGGGCAATACATGACTTGGAAGGAATCCCTGGGGTGGAAAGATGCCCGAGCCCCAAGCTGGCCCCAGACCTGCTGGGAGCCACCTCCACTGAGTCCTCCAGACAGACATCCTGGGAGCCGGGCACCACGGCTCCATTACAAGCAGTGTCCACCCAGCTGGTGTTCAAGCTTTTTTGCCTTAATCCAGCTGTGTGTGTGCTGCGAGGGGTGACCCTGGAGGATCAGGGAGGTGTACAAATAGCCTGTGTGGGCTCAGCTGCTCAGTCGCGTGGGATTCTTCGCAGCCCCATGGCCTGGGGCCCACCAGGCTCCTCTGTCCATGAGGTTTTCCAGGCAAGAACACTGGAGTGGGTGGCCATTTCCTTCTCCAGGGAATAGCTTGGGGCTAAGGATTTCAGAATGTGGACTCAGATAGACTTGCGGGCCAACTCTGATTTTCCCACAGACTGACTGTGTGACCTCCGATGAGGCATTTAATCTCCCTGAGACTCAATGTCCTTATTTATGAAATTCAAAGGAGACAGTCACCTACCTCAAAAAGTTTTTGTGCGGGTGAAATTTGCTCCTTTCTCTAAATACGCCTGGCACTGTGCCCAGCATCTACATGCTAATAAGTGTTAGTTGGGAGACCTGCCCTTCTACGCTAATCCTTCCGGTGCTATAACTCTCCTGCAGGACAAAGGGGCAGGAACCCGCAGCCTGGAACAGAGCCCGAGGAGGATAGAGGTCTGCTCTGCAGCTAAGTCCAGAAAAGTCATCTTTATTTTCTCTTACCACTCCCTCTGAACTCTCTCTCCCCTGATACTAGAAGAATTCGTTTCTCATGATTGCCAGAGTAATTTTATGCATAATAATCTCCTTGCAATTTAATCTGATATCTGGTAATAACCACTGATATAATCATAATGAATAGAAATGCTTAGAGTATGTGGCGTGCTTTTTTTCCTATGCTCCCCAGAAAGCAGTGAGTCAGAACAGGCTTCACAGTCTGGCAATCACGGGCTTAAGTAATGGTTCTACTACCCACTAGCTGTGTGACCTTGTACAAGTGACTTAACCTCTCTGGGTACAACTGAAAAATGGGAAGGTTAGGCACATTTATTCTCAATTCAACTCTCCTTCCTTGGAGAGCTTGGAAAGCTCCCCAGGCTCCCTTGCAGCTAGAGTTCTGGAGGGGAAGGAAGGAAGTCCCACAAGTTGGTCGTTTTCCTGGGAGGCCTGGAGCTGAGGGAAGGACACCTGTTCCTCCCTCAGGACACTCACACTCGGCTGCTGTGGGTTTAGGGGCAGTCAAGAACGAGGGTCACCAGCTTCAGGCGGGAGGGTCCATGCGACAGCAGCCGTGCTGGCAGCGGTTGCAGCTCCCTGGTGTCCCAGCCACGGAACAACAGGTCCTCACCGTCACGGCTTATCATCACCCCTTTGTACACGCAGCTCTTACCATTATCTTACTGGCGATTGCACTCTGGAGTGGGTGGCCATTTCCTTCTCCAGGGAATAGCTTGGGGCTAAGGATTTCAGAATGTGGACTCAGATAGACTTGCGGGCCAACTCTGATTTTCCCACAGACTGACTGTGTGACCTCCGATGAGGCATTTAATCTCCCTGAGACTCAATGTCCTTATTTATGAAATTCAAAGGAGACAGTCACCTACCTCAAAAAGTTTTTGTGCGGGTGAAATTTGCTCCTTTCTCTAAATACGCCTGGCACTGTGCCCAGCATCTACATGCTAATAAGTGTTAGTTGGGAGACCTGCCCTTCTACGCTAATCCTTCCGGTGCTATAACTCTCCTGCAGGACAAAGGGGCAGGAACCCGCAGCCTGGAACAGAGCCCGAGGAGGATAGAGGTCTGCTCTGCAGCTAAGTCCAGAAAAGTCATCTTTATTTTCTCTTACCACTCCCTCTGAACTCTCTCTCCCCTGATACTAGAAGAATTCGTTTCTCATGATTGCCAGAGTAATTTTATGCATAATAATCTCCTTGCAATTTAATCTGATATCTGGTAATAACCACTGATATAATCATAATGAATAGAAATGCTTAGAGTATGTGGCGTGCTTTTTTTCCTATGCTCCCCAGAAAGCAGTGAGTCAGAACAGGCTTCACAGTCTGGCAATCACGGGCTTAAGTAATGGTTCTACTACCCACTAGCTGTGTGACCTTGTACAAGTGACTTAACCTCTCTGGGTACAACTGAAAAATGGGAAGGTTAGGCACATTTATTCTCAATTCAACTCTCCTTCCTTGGAGAGCTTGGAAAGCTCCCCAGGCTCCCTTGCAGCTAGAGTTCTGGAGGGGAAGGAAGGAAGTCCCACAAGTTGGTCGTTTTCCTGGGAGGCCTGGAGCTGAGGGAAGGACACCTGTTCCTCCCTCAGGACACTCACACTCGGCTGCTGTGGGTTTAGGGGCAGTCAAGAACGAGGGTCACCAGCTTCAGGCGGGAGGGTCCATGCGACAGCAGCCGTGCTGGCAGCGGTTGCAGCTCCCTGGTGTCCCAGCCACGGAACAACAGGTCCTCACCGTCACGGCTTATCATCACCCCTTTGTACACGCAGCTCTTACCATTATCTTACTGGCACTTATTTCTGATACAAAAATCCCCTTTTGCTCAAAATGCCTAGAACTTGTTCCTCACACTGAGGCTGACACAGGATGATGATACTGCTATTTTTTCAGGATCACAAGGATCAAGCAAGCTATTAGCTCTAAAATACCTGTCACAGAAGCAGCCCTTAGTCAACAGTAGTCATTGATACTTAAGTAAGGCTGTCAAGCTGTTAAAATTTGGGGGAAACCAGTTCTGTGAATTGCATCTTGCCGCACACTGATGTTAGCGGGATTTCATACACACAGCCCCCGCATCCCCCTCTTTTTTTTTTTTCCAAGCAGTGAGCAGGCATCTGTAACAAGAGGAAAATGATCCTTGGCTAATGTTGCTTTTCCCTTATGTTCTCGCCAACAATTCATGTTGCCTTAAGAGATTAGGCCTTTTTATTGCTTGCCTCATTGCCCTGCTGTCTGCACCAAAGTTATGTCTTGGCTGGCTGGGCGTGTCCTTCTGATGGAGTCCAGGCCTGCTGTATGGAGAGCAAGGGGGTTATTTGATCTTCTGACTGTGCCTCTTACAAGTCCCACTGAGAGTGTGCTTACCCACAAAGCCCTGCTATGCTAATTGGTCCAGTGTAGCCCAAGAAACAGAATTCCACCTAAAACGAGTGTTTTCTCTGGCAGGATTCGGCATTTGGGAGAAGGCAGCCTCTATGGGGACTCATGGGTCAGCTCTGGGGCCCACCCAACACTTTCCAGACAGTCAGAACTCCCACAGCTAATGGGCAGCAACTTCTCAATGAGGGTGATGAAAGGTCGTGGGGGAGGATCCCTCTGCCTTCAGACAGATTTTCATGCACCTTGGACTAAATTCCTGGAATACAAGAAAACTTCCCTGATTGGACACATCTCAAGGTGAATCCAGAGCCTGATATTTTGCCCACTGAGCACTCACCTGCAGAACCTGCTGGTGGGAAGGCAGAGGAGCTAGTCTCTCCATCTCTGACTCACATTATTATTATTATTATTATTATTATTATTAAAAAGCTGGCTGGGACTTCCCTGGTGGTCCAGTGTGTTAAGAGTCCGCCTTGCAGCGTAAGGGGCCCTGGTTCGATCCCTTGCCCGGAGGATCCCACGTGCCGCGGAGCGACTGGATGAGCGTGTCCAATTATGAGCCAGTGCTCTGGAGTGCATGTGCCCAGAGCCAGTGCTCTGCATCAAGAGAGGCCACTGCAATGGGAGTCCCACACAGGCCAAAGAATAAAGATGGACAAAAATAAACATAAAAAACAACAGAAGAGGCCAAAAATTTAAAAAAAAAAAGAAAAAAAAAGCTGGATGGCACTTTTCCCACTGTTAATTCTTATTATAGCTATTTCTAGAAAGGTACATTTATCCTATAAAGCCAACACATGGAATCATTAGACTCTGGAGATAGGCTTTGATTCAGTCCCCTCCACTGGGAAGACCTTGACAAGAGTAGACGCCCGACTGCATTGTTTGTAGGGCTCCATCATCACGAATCCCGCACTCCTGCTCCCAGCTCAGCCACCTTCTTCCCTGTCTTCTCCGATCTCAACCCCACCATCCCAAATGCTTCAAATTTGCTTCGGGACTAGGAGGTGCTCTTGATGGGACACCGAACTCAGCAAACTAGGAACCAGAGTTTGTTTAAAACAACAAAGAACAAAACTCGCTCTTTGAAAAAATAACAAAAAAACCCTTGCCTTTACCTGAGTCCTTATCCCTCTCTTTGTTTTTTAAAGCTAATGGTCCAGTGTAGCCCAAGAAACAGAATTCCACTAAAACGAGTGTTTTCTCTGGCAGGATTCGGCATTTGGGAGAAGGCAGCCTCTATGGGGACTCATGGGTCAGCTCTGGGGCCCACCCAACACTTTCCAGACAGTCAGAACTCCCACAGCTAATGGGCAGCAACTTCTCAATGAGGGTGATGAAAGGTCGTGGGGGAGGATCCCTCTGCCTTCAGACAGATTTTCATGCACCTTGGACTAAATTCCTGGAATACAAGAAAACTTCCCTGATTGGACACATCTCAAGGTGAATCCAGAGCCTGATATTTTGCCCACTGAGCACTCACCTGCAGAACCTGCTGGTGGGAAGGCAGAGGAGCTAGTCTCTCCATCTCTGACTCACATTATTATTATTATTATTATTATTATTATTAAAAAGCTGGCTGGGACTTCCCTGGTGGTCCAGTGTGTTAAGAGTCCGCCTTGCAGCGTAAGGGGCCCTGGTTCGATCCCTTGCCCGGAGGATCCCACGTGCCGCGGAGCGACTGGATGAGCGTGTCCAATTATGAGCCAGTGCTCTGGAGTGCATGTGCCCAGAGCCAGTGCTCTGCATCAAGAGAGGCCACTGCAATGGGAGTCCCACACAGGCCAAAGAATAAAGATGGACAAAAATAAACATAAAAAACAACAGAAGAGGCCAAAAATTTAAAAAAAAAAAGAAAAAAAAAGCTGGATGGCACTTTTCCCACTGTTAATTCTTATTATAGCTATTTCTAGAAAGGTACATTTATCCTATAAAGCCAACACATGGAATCATTAGACTCTGGAGATAGGCTTTGATTCAGTCCCCTCCACTGGGAAGACCTTGACAAGAGTAGACGCCCGACTGCATTGTTTGTAGGGCTCCATCATCACGAATCCCGCACTCCTGCTCCCAGCTCAGCCACCTTCTTCCCTGTCTTCTCCGATCTCAACCCCACCATCCCAAATGCTTCAAATTTGCTTCGGGACTAGGAGGTGCTCTTGATGGGACACCGAACTCAGCAAACTAGGAACCAGAGTTTGTTTAAAACAACAAAGAACAAAACTCGCTCTTTGAAAAAATAACAAAAAAACCCTTGCCTTTACCTGAGTCCTTATCCCTCTCTGTTTAAAGTTCTCTCCCCTTTTTTAAAAGTAGAGTTCTCCAACTTTAAGAAGCATGACAATTACCACAAGAAAAGCATAGTGAGATACTAATTGACATCTACTAGGATGCTGCTTATAATCATAATAAAAATTAAAAAAAAAAAAACATGGAAAGTAACAAGTGCTAGTGAGGCTGAGAATGGAACCCTCCTGCCTGGAAATGTAAAATGGTGCAGCTGGTAGGAGATACTCTGGCATTCCTCAAAAAGTTAAACATAAGCTTACCTATGACCCAGCAATTCCACTACTAGGTATATACACCAAAACAGGAACACCGGGACTTGAACAAGATACTCAAAGATCAAAGTTCATAGAAGCATTATTCACAATAGCCAAAAGGTAGAGAGTCAGTCCATCAATAGACCAGTGAATGGAAAAAGAGCATGTGATACATCCACATAATGGAGTACTAGTCAGCCATCAAAAGGAATGAAGTTATGATACACGCTACCCAATGGAGAAACTGAAAATATCTATACTAACCAGAACAAGCCAGACACCAAAGGACACATAGTGTATGATGCCACTTAGGTGAACTACCTAGAACAGGCTAATTCATGGAGACAGTGGATGCGCGGCTACCAGAAGCTTGGCGGATTATTACTTAATTAGAACAGAGCTTCCGTCTGGGGTGATGGCAAAGTTTTAGAAGCGGATGGGGACGACAGCACCACAATGCCGATGCGACCGACACTTGCACAGGATTCTTCGTTTAAAACTGGTATAGGGGGCTTCCCCTGGTAGTCCAGTGGGTAAGGACACCGCCTTGCAGTGCAAGGGGCGCCAGTTTGATCCCTGGCCTGGGAAGATCCCACGTGCCGCGGAGCGGCTGGACTGATGTGTCCAATTATCGAGCCGGAGCTCTGGAGCGCACGCGCCCAGAGCCGGTGCTCTGCAACGACAGACGCCACCACGATGGGAGGCCCACGGGAGGCAAAGAACAAAGACGGATGAAGATAGAGAAATGAAAAACCAATAGAACAAAACTCGCTCTTTGAAAAATAACAAAAAAACCCTTGCCTTTACCTGAGTCCTTATCCCTCTCTGTTTAAAGTTCTCTCCCCTTTTTTAAAAGTAGAGTTCTCCAACTTTAAGAAGCATGACAATTACCACAAGAAAAGCATAGTGAGATACTAATTGACATCTACTAGGATGCTGCTTATAATCATAATAAAAATTAAAAAAAAAAAAACATGGAAAGTAACAAGTGCTAGTGAGGCTGAGAATGGAACCCTCCTGCCTGGAAATGTAAAATGGTGCAGCTGGTAGGAGATACTCTGGCATTCCTCAAAAAGTTAAACATAAGCTTACCTATGACCCAGCAATTCCACTACTAGGTATATACACCAAAACAGGAACACCGGGACTTGAACAAGATACTCAAAGATCAAAGTTCATAGAAGCATTATTCACAATAGCCAAAAGGTAGAGAGTCAGTCCATCAATAGACCAGTGAATGGAAAAAGAGCATGTGATACATCCACATAATGGAGTACTAGTCAGCCATCAAAAGGAATGAAGTTATGATACACGCTACCCAATGGAGAAACTGAAAATATCTATACTAACCAGAACAAGCCAGACACCAAAGGACACATAGTGTATGATGCCACTTAGGTGAACTACCTAGAACAGGCTAATTCATGGAGACAGTGGATGCGCGGCTACCAGAAGCTTGGCGGATTATTACTTAATTAGAACAGAGCTTCCGTCTGGGGTGATGGCAAAGTTTTAGAAGCGGATGGGGACGACAGCACCACAATGCCGATGCGACCGACACTTGCACAGGATTCTTCGTTTAAAACTGGTATAGGGGGCTTCCCCTGGTAGTCCAGTGGGTAAGGACACCGCCTTGCAGTGCAAGGGGCGCCAGTTTGATCCCTGGCCTGGGAAGATCCCACGTGCCGCGGAGCGGCTGGACTGATGTGTCCAATTATCGAGCCGGAGCTCTGGAGCGCACGCGCCCAGAGCCGGTGCTCTGCAACGACAGACGCCACCACGATGGGAGGCCCACGGGAGGCAAAGAACAAAGACGGATGAAGATAGAGAAATGAAAAACCAATAGAAGTGGCCCGCCCACTTCCCTCCCTCCCCAACCCGACCCCCGCCCAAAATAAATAAATAAATCTTAAAAAAAAAAAAACTGGTATAGGGCTTCCCCTGGTGGTCCAGTGGATAAGGATACTGACTTGCAGTGCAAGGGGTGCCGGTTCGATCCCTCGCCTGGGAAGATCCCACGTGCGGCGGAGCGACTGGACCGATGTGTCCAATTACCGAGCCGGAGCTCTGGCGCGGGTGCGCCCAGAGCCAGCGCTCTGTGACGACAGAGGCCACCGCGATGGGAGGCCCACAGGAGCCAAAGAACAAAGACGGATGAAGATAGAGAAATGAAAGACCAATAGAAGTGGCCCGCCCGCTCCCCTCCCTCCCCAACCCGACCCCCGCCCCAAAATAAAATAAATAAATAAATCTTTAAAACTGGTATATATGTTGGGCTTCTCTAACGGCTCAGAGGTAAAGAATCCACCTGCCAATGCAGGAGGCACAGGTTCGATTCCTGGTCTGGGAAGACCCCGCATGCCTCGGAGAAACTAAGCACATCCACCACAACTACTGAGCTGGGCTCGAGAGCCCGGGAGCCTCAAACACCGCCGCCCGCGGCCCTAGAGCCCAGGAGAAATGTTTGTGCATTAACAAACACCGTGCATGGCCAAAAGTGAATAAATACAATTATTAAAAAAAATTAAGAAAACAGTTCAAAAATTACATTTTATGTTATATATTTTTATCACAGTTAAAAAAAAAACAAAGCAATTACCTGAAGAGCTTGCTGTAATGCATATTCCTGAAATTCACTCCGGGACTTCCGTCAAAAGGTCCTTAAGTGTGTCTTTTTAACTATGCTCTCGGTTTCTAGAACCTTACCTGCGTCTGGTATCTTTGCTGTAAATGCCCGAGAGCAATTTAATAGCCCGCTTGGCCGTAAGGCACTTCCACCGTAAAAGATAACGTAAGTGACAGTTTGCGTTCAATGACGTAAAAGACGGCCCGTAAGAGGTCGCTGGCAATTCACAACAGCTTTCCAGAACACTGATGATCAGTCCTTTGGCTTATTTAAATCTAATTGTTCTCTAATGCCATCATTGTCAAATTTATCATGCAACTTTTTTTTGATTATGGGGCTCAGAACGTGGAATCTTGGTTCCCGGACCAGGGGTTGAACCCATGCCACCTGCAGTGGCAGCACGGAGATTTAACTACTGGACCTTCAGAAAAGTCCCTGTCGTGTGATATTAGAAGCTGGAAGCAAAATAAGAATCGAGCACTTCACACCCCCAACCTCCATAAATGGTTACATGATTCTGTGTAAGTGTCTTGAAAACAGCGAAATTTTTTGCCATTTGATAGTAGGTAACATGATGGAGACAGAATTTGGGTATTTGGCACAGAATTTGCCTTAGATGATTTGGTGATCTATAAACACTGTACATGTGATGAAGCGTTTAAATGTAGTCCAGATATGTACTACTAGTTATATGGGCTACACATACTGATAAGAAACCATAGCAAGTCTTATCTATTTGGTTTCCAGGGAAATTTGAAGAGATTTACAGTAGATTTTTTATACTGTAAAGAACTGCATACATCTGACATTAGATCCTAAACCCGTAATGATCAGCTTTGAGAAAAGAAATCTTTAAGATATATCCAGGTACAGCTGTAATCATGAACCTACACACATGTTGGACTTCCCAGGTGGCACTGTGGTTAAAGAACCCACCTGTCAATGCAGGAGACATATGAGATGGAAGTCTGATTCCTAGGGTTGGGAAGATCCCTGGAGAAGGGCACAGCAACCCACTACAGTGTTCTTGCCTGGAGAATCCCATGGGCAGAGGAGCCTGCCGGGCTACAGTCCATTGGGTCCCAAAGAGTTGGACATGACTGAAGCAACTTAGCATGCACACACATACATTTTAAATGTACTCAAATCGTTTTTGTATTTTCATTTTCCTAGAACCTTACCGGCGTCTGGTATCTTTGCTGTAAATGCCCGAGAGCAATTTAATAGCCCGCTTGGCCGTAAGGCACTTCCACCGTAAAAGATAACGTAAGTGACAGTTTGCGTTCAATGACGTAAAAGACGGCCCGTAAGAGGTCGCTGGCAATTCACAACAGCTTTCCAGAACACTGATGATCAGTCCTTTGGCTTATTTAAATCTAATTGTTCTCTAATGCCATCATTGTCAAATTTATCATGCAACTTTTTTTTTTTGATTATGGGGCTCAGAACGTGGAATCTTGGTTCCCGGACCAGGGGTTGAACCCATGCCACCTGCAGTGGCAGCACGGAGATTTAACTACTGGACCTTCAGAAAAGTCCCTGTCGTGTGATATTAGAAGCTGGAAGCAAAATAAGAATCGAGCACTTCACACCCCCAACCTCCATAAATGGTTACATGATTCTGTGTAAGTGTCTTGAAAACAGCGAAATTTTTTGCCATTTGATAGTAGGTAACATGATGGAGACAGAATTTGGGTATTTGGCACAGAATTTGCCTTAGATGATTTGGTGATCTATAAACACTGTACATGTGATGAAGCGTTTAAATGTAGTCCAGATATGTACTACTAGTTATATGGGCTACACATACTGATAAGAAACCATAGCAAGTCTTATCTATTTGGTTTCCAGGGAAATTTGAAGAGATTTACAGTAGATTTTTTATACTGTAAAGAACTGCATACATCTGACATTAGATCCTAAACCCGTAATGATCAGCTTTGAGAAAAGAAATCTTTAAGATATATCCAGGTACAGCTGTAATCATGAACCTACACACATGTTGGACTTCCCAGGTGGCACTGTGGTTAAAGAACCCACCTGTCAATGCAGGAGACATATGAGATGGAAGTCTGATTCCTAGGGTTGGGAAGATCCCTGGAGAAGGGCACAGCAACCCACTACAGTGTTCTTGCCTGGAGAATCCCATGGGCAGAGGAGCCTGCCGGGCTACAGTCCATTGGGTCCCAAAGAGTTGGACATGACTGAAGCAACTTAGCATGCACACACATACATTTTAAATGTACTCAAATCGTTTTTGTATTTTCATTTTCCACAATAAAATCTCTTAGTCTTTTTGTTATTAATGTTCAGGTTTAATTATGTCTTATTTTTTCCCTAGAAATTCCATTTATTTTGAACATGCTGTGCTGTGCTTAGTCATTATGTCTTTTTAAATGCCCTCTTTTGTTTCCATTATTTTATCTTTCATGTTATTTCAATGGCCAATTCACTGTGCAGTGGGTGAGACTGCCAGAGGCACGGATTCTTAGGAATATTGGAGTGAAAGAAGGCAGCATGACCAACTCAAGGAGGTGGTTCGAACCCAAACCACCCCTTGCTCCTGACTTTGCCAGACTAAGCAGATGAGCCTATCTGGGACAGTGCGGGCTGGGGAAGGCTACAAGACAAGGCTCTGAGTGCTGATATGATATCTTTAAGTCCTTACTGTATTTTCTAGGCAGTATAGAATAATAGAATATTCTGAGCAGGAGAGCCATGTGCTCAGATATGCAGTGGGTTTTTTTTTTAATATCTAAAATAATTTATAAGAAGCAGGGCTTCCCTGGTGGTCCAGTGGGTAAAGAGTCCACCTTGCAGTGCAAGGGGCACCGGTTCGACCCCTGGCCCAGGAGGATCTCATGTGCTACGGGGCGGCTGGAACATTGCATCCAATTGTGAGCCAGCGTTCTGGAGCGCGTGTGCCGAGAACTGGTGCTCTGCTGCAGTGGGAGGCCCATACAGGCCAAAGAATAAAGATGGATGAAAATAAATAAATAAAAAACCAACGAAAGAGGCCAATAGAAAAAAAATTGTAAGAGGTAGAAAGAAGAGTTTAATGAGCCTCCCATGAACCCACAGTGAAACTGAACTTTAATTTTTTTCACACTAACATTGCCATTATCACATCTCACACAATTCACAGTAGTCTCTTAATATCAAGTACAAAGTTCATATTCGAATTTCTACGATTGTCCCCCAAATGTTTTTGTTTTAAGGTTGATTTGTGTGAATCAGGATTCACATCAGGCCCATACATTACATTTGTGTCTTTGTTTCAGAAAGACCACCAGAGAAGGTAAAGTTTGGAAGACTCAGGTGTTTCGACTTGGAAGAGAGGCCAAATTGCATTGTTTTAGTTAAAAATCTGGTCTAGCATTCAGGAGAGCAGCCTGGGCTGGGATTATCTCTGTGTTCCTGGGTGAGAAAGGGTGGGGACCAAGCCGTGGGAAGGACCAGGGGCCCAATCTCTTAGTCTTTTTGTTATTAATGTTCAGGTTTAATTATGTCTTATTTTTTCCCTAGAAATTCCATTTATTTTGAACATGCTGTGCTGTGCTTAGTCATTATGTCTTTTTAAATGCCCTCTTTTGTTTCCATTATTTTATCTTTCATGTTATTTCAATGGCCAATTCACTGTGCAGTGGGTGAGACTGCCAGAGGCACGGATTCTTAGGAATATTGGAGTGAAAGAAGGCAGCATGACCAACTCAAGGAGGTGGTTCGAACCCAAACCACCCCCTTGCTCCTGACTTTTGCCAGACTAAGCAGATGAGCCTATCTGGGACAGTGCGGGCTGGGGAAGGCTACAAGACAAGGCTCTGAGTGCTGATATGATATCTTTAAGTCCTTACTGTATTTTCTAGGCAGTATAGAATAATAGAATATTCTGAGCAGGAGAGCCATGTGCTCAGATATGCAGTGGGTTTTTTTTTTAATATCTAAAATAATTTATAAGAAGCAGGGCTTCCCTGGTGGTCCAGTGGGTAAAGAGTCCACCTTGCAGTGCAAGGGGCACCGGTTCGACCCCTGGCCCAGGAGGATCTCATGTGCTACGGGGCGGCTGGAACATTGCATCCAATTGTGAGCCAGCGTTCTGGAGCGCGTGTGCCGAGAACTGGTGCTCTGCTGCAGTGGGAGGCCCATACAGGCCAAAGAATAAAGATGGATGAAAATAAATAAATAAAAAACCAACGAAAGAGGCCAATAGAAAAAAAATTGTAAGAGGTAGAAAGAAGAGTTTAATGAGCCTCCCATGAACCCACAGTGAAACTGAACTTTAATTTTTTTCACACTAACATTGCCATTATCACATCTCACACAATTCACAGTAGTCTCTTAATATCAAGTACAAAGTTCATATTCGAATTTCTACGATTGTCCCCCAAATGTTTTTGTTTTAAGGTTGATTTGTGTGAATCAGGATTCACATCAGGCCCATACATTACATTTGTGTCTTTGTTTCAGAAAGACCACCAGAGAAGGTAAAGTTTGGAAGACTCAGGTGTTTCGACTTGGAAGAGAGGCCAAATTGCATTGTTTTAGTTAAAAATCTGGTCTAGCATTCAGGAGAGCAGCCTGGGCTGGGATTATCTCTGTGTTCCTGGGTGAGAAAGGGTGGGGACCAAGCCGTGGGAAGGACCAGCCCTGAGGGGTGGCAGGTGCGGGGCTCTTAGGCCATCTTCTAAGGGGGATGGGGGAGAGGTGTCCGTGGCCGATATGTCTGAGAATCAGGTGACCAAACATCAGAAAACAACCTTGACATTTGGTTCAAGCGACCCTGTGGTGACTCTGAGGATTGTCACAGTGGACTGCTGGGAGGGGAAGTCCTTTTTTGGTGCCCTGAGCAGTGGGTACAGAGAAAGATGAGGGATATGGACAGTGCTTTCTGGTCACTCTGCTGAGAAAGCACGAGAAAATGGGCCACAGTGAGAAAGGGAGTCCTGGCCAAGAAGGATAGCATTAGCAATGGGAGGTCCATGAGCCTCTTAAAGGCCGAAGCCTTGGAAGGGTCGGAATGCTGTGGGTAAACAGAAAGCACCTTCTGGAAGACAGACGAGCAGTACATATCCAGCTCTTCAAAGTGGTGATAACATGGAGCTCTCTCAAGAAACTGGTGCAAAGGACGTCATCAGAGGTGCACAACATGATTTACTAGGAGGTTTGTTGTTGCCTTATTAATAACAACTTATTATGAGTTATTATTAATTCTATTATTTACAGGGGTTCTCACCCTCAGCACTGTTGACATTTGAGGTCAGATCATTCGCTGCTGGGGAAGCTGTCTTGGGCACCGTAGGGTGTTTAACCGCACCCTGGCCTCTACCCACTAGATACCAGAAGCCACCACTTGCCTCAGGTGGTAATAACCAAAAATGTCAGACATTGCAAAATGCTTCTTAAGGGAGGAGCAAAATCAACTGAGGCTGAGACCCACTAAGTTAAAGCACGATATGTCTGTTTGGTGGCATGTTATAGCGTCACAAGGATAGCTGTCAAGAGTCATGAAGGACGTGTTCACAAATCCTTACAGTATTATGTTGAGAAAACAGAAGTCACACATGTACTTCTAAGTTCAGGAAGAATAACGAATATATTAAATACACACACATACATCCTACATGACAAGAAGTGAGAAGCAAATAGACTGAAAAATAAATGGAAGTAACTTAGGATGGTAGGATAAGTAATCTGTTTCCAAGTTTCCACTTAAAAATTTTTGTTTTTCTACACTGTGCATGAATATTTCTGTATTTGCTTTAAACACAGGTTTGCCATGGACCTGGCAATTTATTTTAATGAAATTTCTCATGGAATATAACAAAAGACACACAGAAAAGTGTCAGAATCAGAAGCGTATGGCTCGGTGGATTGTCACTAAGTGGACACACCTGTGTAACCAGCTCTCGGTTCAAGAAACAACATCAGCAGCCCTTCAGAAGCCTCCCCGTCTTCCCTTACAGTCACCAGAACCCTCGAGGATGACCTGCTTCCCAATTTAAATACCACAGATTCCACTGCCTATTTTAAAACTTTATATATAAATGGAATCATGAAGTGCGAACGGTTTTTCTGTCTGGCTGCTTTGGCTCAATGTTGTTGGTGAGATTCACCCACATTATGGTGTGGAGTTATAGTATACTATAATGAGCATATATAGATTTTAAATCATAAAGTTATCTGTTAAAAGATGGCAGATGGAAGTTGATTTTTAAAAAATTCAAATGCTTTCCACTTCCTGGTGAGGGAGAGCTTGGCGAGGAAGCCGGTCGTGGCTCCCAACCCCCAGCCCCCTGCCCTGAGGGTTCTCTCTCCCTGTTGCTTCTCCGGGTCTCAGATGGCCCTGTGACCGTTCTACCATCCCGTAGTCCACTCGCCATCACCAACGACACATACTGGGCTCTGAACCCCTAGAAGAAGAAACCTGTCAGAGAGAGTGGGAAGGGGCTATGTGCCCCCAGCACAAGACTGAAGATGGCCGGAAGGGGGCTGTGGGTGTCCAGGATGGGGGCAGGTCCTCCTGAAGGGCGAGTCTTCACCTCTGTTCCCATGGTGCCCATGGCTGACGTGCCCCCCGCAGAGAATCAAAAGTTTCTGCAAAAGCAGCCTCACCTAGTTGCCTGGTTTGTCACCTTCCTCGGAATGAAGCACCTCATGGACAGGTTTCCTCTTATAAAAGGTGGAACTATCATGATTTTATGTTCTATCACCAATCTTATAAGTTCAGGAAGAATAACGAATATATTAAATACACACACATACATCCTACATGACAAGAAGTGAGAAGCAAATAGACTGAAAAATAAATGGAAGTAACTTAGGATGGTAGGATAAGTAATCTGTTTCCAAGTTTCCACTTAAAAATTTTTGTTTTTCTACACTGTGCATGAATATTTCTGTATTTGCTTTAAACACAGGTTTGCCATGGACCTGGCAATTTATTTTAATGAAATTTCTCATGGAATATAACAAAAGACACACAGAAAAGTGTCAGAATCAGAAGCGTATGGCTCGGTGGATTGTCACTAAGTGGACACACCTGTGTAACCAGCTCTCGGTTCAAGAAACAACATCAGCAGCCCTTCAGAAGCCTCCCCGTCTTCCCTTACAGTCACCAGAACCCTCGAGGATGACCTGCTTCCCAATTTAAATACCACAGATTCCACTGCCTATTTTAAAACTTTATATATAAATGGAATCATGAAGTGCGAACGGTTTTTCTGTCTGGCTGCTTTGGCTCAATGTTGTTGGTGAGATTCACCCACATTATGGTGTGGAGTTATAGTATACTATAATGAGCATATATAGATTTTAAATCATAAAGTTATCTGTTAAAAGATGGCAGATGGAAGTTGATTTTTAAAAAATTCAAATGCTTTCCACTTCCTGGTGAGGGAGAGCTTGGCGAGGAAGCCGGTCGTGGCTCCCAACCCCCAGCCCCCTGCCCTGAGGGTTCTCTCTCCCTGTTGCTTCTCCGGGTCTCAGATGGCCCTGTGACCGTTCTACCATCCCGTAGTCCACTCGCCATCACCAACGACACATACTGGGCTCTGAACCCCTAGAAGAAGAAACCTGTCAGAGAGAGTGGGAAGGGGCTATGTGCCCCCAGCACAAGACTGAAGATGGCCGGAAGGGGGCTGTGGGTGTCCAGGATGGGGGCAGGTCCTCCTGAAGGGCGAGTCTTCACCTCTGTTCCCATGGTGCCCATGGCTGACGTGCCCCCCGCAGAGAATCAAAAGTTTCTGCAAAAGCAGCCTCACCTAGTTGCCTGGTTTGTCACCTTCCTCGGAATGAAGCACCTCATGGACATTCTTTGGTTTCTCACACCAATCTTATAAAAGGTGGAACTATCATGATTTTATGTTCTATCACTATGAGACTGAAAGGGAGAGAAGTTAGCTTGTATAATAAGGGCCCAATCTGGGCTTTGAGCCCAGGTCTGTGTGGACCCCAGGACGCTCTCTCAAGGCCACTCCCTTACCGTTTTCATCGCTGGCTGGCATGGGAAGAGGGGAGTTGTGACCTCATCTCCAGTGATGGACTCCGTCTGGTGGCCTGGTCCCAGCCAACTATATGGTCAGGCAAGCCATTATGTCTGACAATGCTTCCATGGGTCTCATCATACAACAGGTAGCTCAATCTCTTTTCTCTTGCTTCAAGCCCTACCTCCTCCAGCCAGCAGGAATCTCTGGAAAAATATTCTGGAAAAAAAACGGAGGCATTTTTACGACTCTCTCCTCACCTCAACCCGCTAGGCCAGGACAGAGCCCAGACCCTTGGGCTCTGACCGTAGTCCTACACTTTGGACCCAGCCGACCCCTCTTTGATGTAGTCTTGGTAAATGTCCCCCAGTCACCAGTGGGCTCTGATCTCTCCAGCACCTAATAATTCAAACAGCCTGGGGCAGTGAGTGGCTAATCAGCTGGGCAGCCCTTGCAGCTGCACAATGAGGTCGAGGGGAAAAGGGGTGCTTGCCTCCTTAGGGTCTCATTCCACGACCTGATGGCCAAGGCAGACGCCCCTGTCTGCTGGCCCGGAGGTGAGGTTCGTTCCTGCAAGGACCCGGGTGGGGGTCTGCCTGGCCGGGGCGGCCGTTCCGCGCTTTGAATCATGGCTGTCCTGGCCAGGCCATCGGGTGGGAATTAAAATTTAATTTAAAGAGTCCTGTGTCTGCGGCCCTGGTGGCCGTCATCTGGGTGATTGACTGGCTGGTTTCTTTCACCTTTGCACGCCTTGGGTTTTTACTGGCGGAGGAAATGAAGGCTGAACTGCGGCAGGAAATTCCATGTACACAGGTGTTTCTGGTTAGCCCCGTGCACCTCGCCCAGGGGCACGACTGGGGGCCAGGGAGGCCTTTGTGAGCCCGGGGCCTCTGCGGTGCAGCCACTGCCACAGCTCTGCGTCTAGAGAAGGCTGGCGGGATGGATGGTCAGGGTCCGCAGGGCAGACAGAGGTCCCCACGAATGGGCCCCTGACTGGTCCTAGGAGCCCAGGGACTGCCTGCCACTGCCACAAGATCACTCGGGCAACTGGGTGAGGGCCACCCCGGCCCCTGGGCCTGCCGTGGGCGGCTGGTGGCACCAGGCTCTGACCTGGGAGATTAGCAGCGCCCTGAGGTGGTGTTTACACATTGTAGCCAGCACTTCATGTGGCTGACCTGCCCCCATTTTCACATCTTCTGAAGGGCTTAGAGATCCAAACAGCATGCCTTCCCTGGCTTAAAGGGTCCCTGGAGGGATTGAGGAGCGCGGCCTTGGGCTTGGTCAGACACGGCCATCTGCAGGCTTCTTTCGGAGGCTGAAGACGTGGTATTCTTCATCCCCCAGTTATCTCCACGCTGCTCTCTGGGCCCTGCCGCTGTAACTCATTCACCACCCTGGGGAAAGGCACTCCACTCCTGTTCAACTCAGAGTGCACCCGCGGGGGAAGAAAGCACGTGCCAAGAAATGGCGTGGGAGGATACCCACCCTGCACTCAGTTTTCACATCTGTAAAACGAGAATTAAACTCTGGGTCTTCTGCTGGGCTGGCACACAGATGAGTGAGCAGCCCATCGTAGAACATCAGGCCCACAGTGGGTAAGTAGCACACGGGGGATATCTCCACCACTCTCCACTGGGCGCCAGTCCCCAGAAACATTCCTTTTTTTTTGTTTTTAATTTTTTTTTGGGGGGGGGTGGGGAGGGAGGGGATGGGCGGGCCATTTCTATTGGTCTTTCATTTATCAGTTTACATCCATCTTTGTTCTTTTGGCCCATGTGGGCCTCCCATCGCGGTGGCCTCTGTTGTCGCAGAGCACCGGCTCTGGGCGCATGCGCGCCAGAGCTCTGGCTCGGTGATTGGACACATCAGTCCAGTAGCTCCGCCGCACGTGGGATCTTCCCAGGCCAGGGATCAAACCAGCGCCCCTTGCACTGCAAGGCAGTGTCCTTACCCACTGGACCACCAGGGAAGCCCCTAGGAACATTTCTAAGGGAATCACTCAAAAGGAAAATTATTTTATAAATAGTTTAGAGTATTACTTTAAGCTACGAAATTAAAAGATGTTTGCTTCTTGGAAGAAAAGCTATGACAAATCTAGTGTGCATGTGTGTGTGTGTGTGTGTGTGTGTGTGTGTGTTCATCGCTTAGTCGTGTCTGACTCTTTGAGGTCCCCTGGACTCTGTCCAGTGGACGGCATATTAAAAAGCAGAGATGTCACTTGGCCTACAAAGGTCTGTATAATCAAAGCTCTGATTTTTCCACTAGTAATGTATGACTGTGAGAGATGGACCATAAAGCAGACTGAGTGTTGAAGAATTGATGCTTTCAAATTATGGTGCTGGAGAAGACTCTTGAGAGTCCCTTGGACTGCAAGGAGATCAAACCAGTCGATCCAAAAGGAAATCAACCCTGAATATTCATTGGAAGGACTAATGCTGAAGCTCCAATACTTTGGCCACCTGATAGGAAGAGCCAGCTCATTGAAGAAACCCCTGAAGCTGGGAAAGATTGAGGGCAGAAGGAGAAGAGGGCAACAGATGATGAGATGGATGGTTTCATCGACTTGAGTATGAACAAACTCTGGGAGACAGTGAAGGACAGGGAAGCCTGGTGTGCTGCAGTCCATGGTGTTGCAGAGTCGGACACAACTTAGGGACTAACAACAACAAATACTTTAAGCACACACACACGGACAAATGTACACAATGAAAATGCCCATTATACCCTGAGGTATGTCATTAATGAATAGCCAATAAGATCAATATGACAAGTATGAAACCGTGTCAAATGTCCATGAAATAGCTGACAAAAGCAAGTCCATGCACCGTGATTATGACTGTGAGAAAATACATACCCTGAATAAGACTGGAGGGCGATGTCAGTAATTGTTTATTTAAATATATTTATTGTTTATTTAAATGTATTTAAGTCATTCAATATTTAAATTGAGTGAAAATTAAATGAGAACAGAGATATGAATGTGTCCACATTATCGAGTTCCTGATAGGATGAGAGCCCATGTCACGAGTCCAGGACATGAGGTATGTGGTCACAAAGGCTGAAGAAAAGCCTGCAGCTGGGCCCTGCCCACACGAACACAGAGCAGTGTCATCAGAATGCGTATGGCCACCCGCGTGAGCATCCAGGACTGGGCAGGGAGTCCTGAGGGAAACGTGGCAGAGTCCTCATTACAGTCAACCTCCTTTCACACCCCTGGGCCCCACATACACTACACCTCCTGCCACTTTTGCTTAGAGAGGGCCCCAGGGCCCCTGAGAAGTGTCCTCAGGATTCTGCCGGCACACGGCTTCCCCTAGCGGTAGGGTGAGGGTACTGTATTCTCATTGCTGTTGGTCCAAGGCTGGGCAGCACTGTAGAAAGGACTTCTTTCTTTTCAGTGACTTGTAAGTGATGGCTGCTGGGTGTGACCAAGCAGATTGGAAGGTGGAGGGAGCCTAAACTGAGACCCCTGAGAGCACGTTGCCTTATCTTTGGGCCGCCACCTGGGGATCTCAGGCATAGAGGGATATCCTCTCTCAACAGACTTCCCATAGTTCGAGCGTCCACCTACCAGAAACCTGACCATCCCAGTCCTTGTTGTCCGAGATCAGAGTCCTTCTAGATTTCTGCCTAGAGGGCAGAAGGAGAAGAGGGCAACAGATGATGAGATGGATGGTTTCATCGACTTGAGTATGAACAAACTCTGGGAGACAGTGAAGGACAGGAAGCCTGGTGTGCTGCAGTCCATGGTGTTGCAGAGTCGGACACAACTTAGGGACTAACAACAACAAATACTTTAAGCACACACACACGGACAAATGTACACAATGAAAATGCCCATTATACCCTGAGGTATGTCATTAATGAATAGCCAATAAGATCAATATGACAAGTATGAAACCGTGTCAAATGTCCATGAAATAGCTGACAAAAGCAAGTCCATGCACCGTGATTATGACTGTGAGAAAATACATACCCTGAATAAGACTGGAGGGCGATGTCAGTAATTGTTTATTTAAATATATTTATTGTTTATTTAAATGTATTTAAGTCATTCAATATTTAAATTGAGTGAAAATTAAATGAGAACAGAGATATGAATGTGTCCACATTATCGAGTTCCTGATAGGATGAGAGCCCATGTCACGAGTCCAGGACATGAGGTATGTGGTCACAAAGGCTGAAGAAAAGCCTGCAGCTGGGCCCTGCCCACACGAACACAGAGCAGTGTCATCAGAATGCGTATGGCCACCCGCGTGAGCATCCAGGACTGGGCAGGGAGTCCTGAGGGAAACGTGGCAGAGTCCTCATTACAGTCAACCTCCTTTCACACCCCTGGGCCCCACATACACTACACCTCCTGCCACTTTTGCTTAGAGAGGGCCCCAGGGCCCCTGAGAAGTGTCCTCAGGATTCTGCCGGCACACGGCTTCCCCTAGCGGTAGGGTGAGGGTACTGTATTCTCATTGCTGTTGGTCCAAGGCTGGGCAGCACTGTAGAAAGGACTTCTTTCTTTTCAGTGACTTGTAAGTGATGGCTGCTGGGTGTGACCAAGCAGATTGGAAGGTGGAGGGAGCCTAAACTGAGACCCCTGAGAGCACGTTGCCTTATCTTTGGGCCGCCACCTGGGGATCTGCGAGGCATAGAGAGTGGATATCCCTCTCCCTCAACAGACTTCCCATAGTTCAAAGCCCAGCTTTGTCCACCTACCAGAAACCTGACCATCCCAGTCCTTGTTGTCCGAGATCAGAGTCCTTCTAGAATCTGGCTGTGGTTCTGAGTCCCTCACCCTTTCTCTGTTGCACCTCCCTCTCCCTCCAGGCTTTCAAAACGGACCTCAGTTCATTCTTATTGAATTGCCATAGGTGCAAAATAATGGTTGAAAGCGCAGCAAGGGTTTGTGAATTTCAATTCCTCTCCTAAAACCACTTGTAGATATTTCTGGAGCCTTCCTCTTCGCCCCTCCCCCTTCTTCCTCCCCAGCGCACCCCCGGAGAGGAATGACGAGACACTAACTCCCATGTCCTCCCTTTGCATCTAGGGCTCTTCTTGAGGTTATCAGGATGGCTATCTCAGGGAGTAAGCCTGGCTGTGACCTGCCTTCTCCCCCTCAGACCCCACAAGCGCCGTCAGATAGGAGGCTTATCATCTTGGACAGAAGGGCAAAAATGGATAACTTTCAAATGTTGAGTGCTTGCTCCGTGTTGTAGGTCAAGCGTCATGCTCAGTGCTGCATCAGCCCATTCCATCCTCCCAAGCACGTGAGGGGTCAGGTATTTCTGCTTTAGAGATGGAAGAAACTGAGGCTGGGAGAGGCAGTAAGGGGTAGAGCTGAGATCCAGACACTGGCTCTCTGACTCCAAAGTCTAGGCTTTTCTTTGCTCTGAATCCCTTCACTGAACCTCCCCTTTTGTCTGTGGAATTCTAGGAAGTGTAGGTTCTATTTCTCACCAGCGGGGCCTCCTGCTCCCTGTGGGGCAGGGTCTCTGGGCATTTGCACATCCTCCCCGGAGGGGAGCCTTGGGTGTGTAGAGCCTCATCTGAGCGTCCAGGATGTCCAGAACTGGCTGGAGTCAGAGGCCTACTGGCCCCTTTCCCCACCACATGGAAATGTCATTTGCACAGCGGCTGTAGTTGGAGAACTGCCTTTTAGGTGCAGTGAGTCGGAGGACCACATGGAAGCACTTTAGCCTGAGCCGGCGCTGGAGAAGCCCTGGCTTGTGGCCATGAATGGCGGTAGGTCCAATAAGGCTGAGCTCCAGGCGTGATGTTGCCAGGAAGCCAGAGGGGGTTGGAGACTGACCCTCTCTTCCATCACACGGCAAGACCCTGCATGGTGCCGGGCGTGTGGGTGCTCAGGAACGTAGCTTCTCGTTCTATGTTTAGAGAAGGGCCTTGGGCCTGTGGGCTGAGGCTCTTGGTGATGCTAGTAAAAGGCTCTGTGCTATGGCCGCCTGCGGGGATGGGGGTGTAAATCAGGGGACCATGGGCCTCTGTGGGTATATGGAGGTGTATGTATGTTTCTGTGTCTGAAGAGGAGCCACTGCTTTCTCAGTATTTTCAGAGGCCCTCGGCACCCACAGGAGGCCAGAGACCACACTAGCCAAGAGACTGGGGCAGAACAAGGGGAATATACCATTCAGCATGCTCGAACATGCAAGCCCATCGCTGGGACTGCGGTTGGGGGGAGCTGCGCCAAGCTGGGCAAGTATGCGAGACTGGGGAGTGGGTACCTAAGTCAGTTGGCTCTCTGAGTAGCCTGGAGCTTCTCCCGACTCCCTCCCCACGCTGACCACACAGGCTGCGGAGAGCATGCCCCACCCCCCGCTGGCCTTTGGGGAGGATGGCCTCCCCGCCATCATCTGTGAACCTCATCTCCAAGCTTAGGGCTTCCTCCCCAGGTGGGGTTGCCCCGTCTCTGAGCTCCAATTTCCCCATCAGTCCTGGGCCGTATATCTTCTCCTCCTTTCTCCTGGCTGCTTTATAGCTTGCTGGAAACACCTTCCCTTAGCACTTCGAAATGTATCACTTGAAAGCATCTAAACGTTAACCAATGTGATTCTTTTTTAATTTGAAGGGGCTTATTTCTCCGAATGGCTTTCCTGATCATATAGGAGGGCATGCTCCCTAATATTAAACTTTTTCTTTATAAAGAGCAAAAAAAAAATGACTCACATCTGTTTGATATTTAATTCAAATTGAATGGCAGGACAGGAACAAAATTACACTGCAAAAGGCCATAAAGAGTGATGTTTAAAAGAGCCAAGCATACCAAGCCTATACGTCAGAAAAGTTGAAATGACATAGGATTGAGGGGACGTGGCCTGGGCAATGGGGTGTCTCTCACTCAAAAGCCAGAGGGGTAGTGGCTAAGCTGAGAGAAGGAGAGAGGTGGGAGAGGAGCTCACTTTGCACTGGAGGGTTTTGTAGGGACAGGTAAGATTTGGGGGTGGTTCTTCATGCCGTTTAGAAGCCAGTGCCAGTTGCACTGGTTTGGGGATGGCCTATCTGGAGCCTCGCAAGGGGCTGCTGGGTAATGCTCACACACTTCCTGGGCTGGGAGAGGGGGCCAGCTAGGCACGGCCCTGCTGCCAGCGTCCAGCAGGCCTTGGGGCTTGGCTACAGCTCAGAGACTGAGTAGAAAAGCCCTCTGCTGATCAGTAAACCCAGAGACTCCAATATCCTTTGTCTCAGGGGGCTGAGTGGTAGGGGTGGGGCTCGGCACCCACAGGAGGCCAGAGACCACACTAGCCAAGAGACTGGGGCAGAACAAGGGGAATATACCATTCAGCATGCTCGAACATGCAAGCCCATCGCTGGGACTGCGGTTGGGGGGAGCTGCGCCAAGCTGGGCAAGTATGCGAGACTGGGGAGTGGGTACCTAAGTCAGTTGGCTCTCTGAGTAGCCTGGAGCTTCTCCCGACTCCCTCCCCACGCTGACCACACAGGCTGCGGAGAGCATGCCCCACCCCCCGCTGGCCTTTGGGGAGGATGGCCTCCCCGCCATCATCTGTGAACCTCATCTCCAAGCTTAGGGCTTCCTCCCCAGGTGGGGTTGCCCCGTCTCTGAGCTCCAATTTCCCCATCAGTCCTGGGCCGTATATCTTCTCCTCCTTTCTCCTGGCTGCTTTATAGCTTGCTGGAAACACCTTCCCTTAGCACTTCGAAATGTATCACTTGAAAGCATCTAAACGTTAACCAATGTGATTCTTTTTTAATTTGAAGGGGCTTATTTCTCCGAATGGCTTTCCTGATCATATAGGAGGGCATGCTCCCTAATATTAAACTTTTTCTTTATAAAGAGCAAAAAAAAAATGACTCACATCTGTTTGATATTTAATTCAAATTGAATGGCAGGACAGGAACAAAATTACACTGCAAAAGGCCATAAAGAGTGATGTTTAAAAGAGCCAAGCATACCAAGCCTATACGTCAGAAAAGTTGAAATGACATAGGATTGAGGGGACGTGGCCTGGGCAATGGGGTGTCTCTCACTCAAAAGCCAGAGGGGTAGTGGCTAAGCTGAGAGAAGGAGAGAGGTGGGAGAGGAGCTCACTTTGCACTGGAGGGTTTTGTAGGGACAGGTAAGATTTGGGGGTGGTTCTTCATGCCGTTTAGAAGCCAGTGCCAGTTGCACTGGTTTGGGGATGGCCTATCTGGAGCCTCGCAAGGGGCTGCTGGGTAATGCTCACACACTTCCTGGGCTGGGAGAGGGGGCCAGCTAGGCACGGCCCTGCTGCCAGCGTCCAGCAGGCCTTGGGGCTTGGCTACAGCTCAGAGACTGAGTAGAAAAGCCCTCTGCTGATCAGTAAACCCAGAGACTCCAATATCCTTTGTCTCAGGGGGCTGAGTGGTAGGGGTGGGGCTCAGAGAGCTGTGCTTTCCTCCCTCTAAATACTGGGCAATATGTCCCTGGCCCAGACTCTGAAAGAGTTCCCAGGAAAACAGTGGGCCTGGTCTCCTCCTTCTCACCCCTGCTCCGAGCCCTCAGCACAAGCACCTCAGTTGTAAACCCTATCTGGCGACGGCTGCTAGATGGCAGCTGACAATGGGGTTCTGCCACCTAAGCTTGATGAGAGCTGGCCGGCTGCCCCTCAGCAAGTGTGCACGGAAGGGGTGCGGAGAAGAGCGAGGATCCAGCAGGAAGCAGATGCTGGACCCCACTGAGTGCACCGAGGCCCTGCAGCCCCTCCCTGAGCCTTGGCTTCTTCATTTGTTGCACAGGATGGTTCGACCTCTTCTTAAGGTTATTTTGAATATCGAATGTTTTAAATCAAAGCACACATTCACTTCCTGGGAGGCTAGATCTAAATTCTTCCTCCTTTCTATTGAGATTATTTCTTGGACTCTCACATAGGATCCAATTTCTGCTGTTCAGAAATTATACATTTTAAATGAAGGGACAGACATTTAAAGTTTTGCTCTTGTGTTTATTACCTGAGTTTATAACCTTTATAACCTTTTATGGACTTTTAATTTATATGTCTGTGAGCATAGCGTGGTTATGGGCTTCCCAGGTGGCACTAGTGGTAAAGAACCCACCTGGCAATACAGGTGACGTAAGAGACACAGGTTTGATCCATGGGTCAGGAAGATCCCCTGGTGGAAGGCATGGCAACCCACTCCAGTATCCTTGCCTGGAGAATCCTATGGACAGAGGAGCCTGGAAGGCTATGGTCTATAGGGTCACAAAGAGTCAGGCACGACTGAAGGGACTTGGCATGCACACACAAGTGTAGCTATAGTAGAAGTATCTTTCTCCCCTCTCTCTGTTATTTTTTGTTTTGTTTTGTTTCCACACATTCATGCTTTTAAGTACTGAAGAAGGTTCTGAGGATCCCTACTCTGACCCCCTCTCTAGCGCTTTGGTATAGTCACATCTTTGCTTCCAAGGCATTTCCGCATGGGTTATTTTGTGTCTTCTGGCCCACAGTGGTGTCTCTTTTCACATTGGTTATTTTTGTGTCTCTGGCCACATCCAGTAGTGTGCTGGAGCTGCCTCCTGCTATCTTGGAAGAGATGGTTGTTAAACAAGCCAGTATTACAAATTAACTTGTATGAAATCACAGTTAAAGGAACACTAGGACATACAAAGTTAATAAATCATCAACTCACAGCTTCCTAAGTAGTTCACTGTATTTGAGTCTATCTATGCTCTTCCATACATTAGAAACGCTATGAAAGGTGTGCTCACTGCACCGTCTTTCCAAATCCAGGTTCATTGATGTCATCGTGACACCCTGCAATGGACCACAGTTGGGTCTGTTCGGACATTGGTCAACACCACAACCGGACTTCACGAACCATCCAGAAAGCTGGTTGCTCAGCATTAACCAGCTCATCCCTGATTGTTGAGATCGGCAAGGCGTGGCAGGTGGAGCTTCTGGGGACG
This sequence comes from Tragulus kanchil, assembly GCA_022376925.1. Lineage (NCBI taxonomy): Eukaryota > Metazoa > Chordata > Mammalia > Artiodactyla > Tragulidae > Tragulus > Tragulus kanchil. The sequence goes on along the minus strand of JAIOJX010000029.1, from coordinate 43,411,453 downwards.
GTGTCACAGCCACAGAGACCGTCCTTCCCTCAACCTGCCACTTTCTCCACCAGACTTAGCTCTTCAGCATTCCCAGGACCCCATGTCCAGGGCATACAGACTTTCCCTATCCAGAACACTCCCGAATGCTCTCCACCTTTCTTTTAATGAGATCTTCTTGGCTTTTGGTTTTTCCCTGAGCTGAGTCAAAGCATCCACTCTGGTCTGGAAAGCACACTGAGAATCTCAAGTGGAGGTGTTTTCTCTTTCTTTCACTGAAAGGAGCAAGACTCGCGACACTCACAGCTCATCATTACCCCTCAGTTTTCTAACCAACACACTGCCCGGGGTGCTTGACAAAGCCCAGAGGCAGGCGTGTGGGGATGTGTACATGCACGCTCCTGCGTGTGTGTGTGTGTGTTGGGAAAGGAGAAGTCAGACCACAGGAGGCTTTCCTGATGATGCAGCTCGAGGTCTGCACCACAGCACAGCAACTGCAGGCCCAGGGGAAGACGAATGTAAAACCAAAAGACGGAGCCCCCGATGGCTAGCTTCCCTCTTTGGCCTCCAGGGAGTACCATGAGGGAGCACGTGTTCTGCAGTAATGAGGTCCAGTGCTGGTTCTGGAAGCCTCGGACATCAAATGTCCAGTCTGCTTGCTTCCAGGGTACCTGGGTCAGGGCTCCAACATGGGAGCCCTATACCTCGTGTGTATGTTTCTGAGAAGCAAAAGGCTTAGTGGTCACAAGGCACCACAGAGACGGGACTCTTTCTGAAAGAGAAAAACCTGTTGGCCTGTTCTCCTTCCCATCAATTAGTCATTTCAAGTGCATGTTAACCTTTTAACCAGCAACTGCGCTGTGGTTTGATCTGTTTCTCAAAGCCTCCTTCCCTAAAAGCCTGCTTTCATCCCGTGCACATTCTTTCTCGCGGTCTGTAGACACTTACCGAGGACCTACTGTGTGCCCGGTTGGCTGTTTGATCGGCAGTTTCTGCCAGGGCTCTGCTGAGGGGAGGCGCCAGCGTGGTGCAGAGCACACAGGAAGTGCACATACGTCCAGGGGAGGGAATACGTTTTGTTCAGGGGAACACACCTGGAAATCCCCTCTGAGGGCTCCACCTCTGTCTTGCAACTGGGAGGGAGTTGGCTCCTTGTGGGGAAACGTCAAGGAGGCTTTCTGGAGGGAGGAACGTTTGCGGAGGGGTGGTAATTTGTGTTAAGTGAGAAATGACTGGCATTTATCGAGCCTTTCAAAGGAAGGCACTGAGACCCTGTACAGGTTGTGTGTTCCAGTCTTCACAGAGGTAGGTAGGTACGAATAGAGGCCCCACTGCATGAAGGGAAGGGAAGGGCCTTGGGAGATGAAGAAGTTTTAGGGTCAGTAAGTGGAGGATCGTGAGGATTTGGACCCTGCTCTGCAGGCCTGCCTCTCCAGTGGGAGGGGATGGGGGTGTCAACCCAGTCATCCTAGGGGGCCAGGCCAGATCACATTTGTACCTCATTGTCCTGCGCGTGTCCCCTGTGCCCTCCACCTTCCTTTCGTGCAGACTCTGAAGGTCACACAGGTTGAGGTGACAGTGGTGAAGAGGGATTTGTATTTACCAGTTGCCTTCAGGATGTCCCTGAGCCGTGGAGCCCCCTGGGCTGTGCCGGAACCCCCAGTTTTGGTGGTTACCCTAGGGCTTCGGGACTTCCCTTGTGACTCAGAGGGTGAAGAACCCACCTACAGTGTGGGAGACCCATGCTTAGCCCCTGGGGGGCGGGGGAAGATCCCCTGGAGGAGGGAACGGCTACAAACTCCAGTATTCTTGCCAGGGAAATCTCATGGACAGAGGAGCATGGGGGAACACAAAGAGTCAGACGTGACTGAGAGACAAACACTTCCGCTTCCACTGTTGCTTGAGGCCGGGGCAGAGGGCCGCAGTGGAGAGTGGCACGGTGGGCACTCTCCTGCGCTAGCTTTCTTGCTCCCTGCTCCTTCCTTGCTCTGTGCTTTAGGAGAGTGGAGCCTGCAGGCTGCACATCCTAGGCTGTTTGATCGGCAGTTTCTGCCAGGGCTCTGCTGAGGGGAGGCGCCAGCGTGGTGCAGAGCACACAGGAAGTGCACATACGTCCAGGGGAGGGAATACGTTTTGTTCAGGGGAACACACCTGGAAATCCCCTCTGAGGGCTCCACCTCTGTCTTGCAACTGGGAGGGAGTTGGCTCCTTGTGGGGAAACGTCAAGGAGGCTTTCTGGAGGGAGGAACGTTTGCGGAGGGGTGGTAATTTGTGTTAAGTGAGAAATGACTGGCATTTATCGAGCCTTTCAAAGGAAGGCACTGAGACCCTGTACAGGTTGTGTGTTCCAGTCTTCACAGAGGTAGGTAGGTACGAATAGAGGCCCCACTGCATGAAGGGAAGGGAAGGGCCTTGGGAGATGAAGAAGTTTTAGGGTCAGTAAGTGGAGGATCGTGAGGATTTGGACCCTGCTCTGCAGGCCTGCCTCTCCAGTGGGAGGGGATGGGGGTGTCAACCCAGTCATCCTAGGGGGCCAGGCCAGATCACATTTGTACCTCATTGTCCTGCGCGTGTCCCCTGTGCCCTCCACCTTCCTTTCGTGCAGACTCTGAAGGTCACACAGGTTGAGGTGACAGTGGTGAAGAGGATTTGTATTTACCAGTTGCCTTCAGGATGTCCCTGAGCCGTGGAGCCCCCTGGGCTGTGCCGGAACCCCCAGTTTTGGTGGTTACCCTAGGGCTTCGGGACTTCCCTTGTGACTCAGAGGGTGAAGAACCCACCTACAGTGTGGGAGACCCATGCTTAGCCCCTGGGGGGCGGGGGAAGATCCCCTGGAGGAGGGAACGGCTACAAACTCCAGTATTCTTGCCAGGGAAATCTCATGGACAGAGGAGCATGGGGGAACACAAAGAGTCAGACGTGACTGAGAGACAAACACTTCCGCTTCCACTGTTGCTTGAGGCCGGGGCAGAGGGCCGCAGTGGAGAGTGGCACGGTGGGCACTCTCCCTGCGCTAGCTTTCTTGCTCCCTGCTCCTTCCTTGCTCTGTGCTTTAGGAGAGTGGAGCCTGCAGGCTGCACATCCTAGGCTGGTCATCAGCTGCCTCTGGCTGGCTTTGGCCAGTGGGAGCCTCTAGGGGCCAGGAAAAGGGAGAAGCCAGGATATTTTGCCCTTTCAGCGCCTTGCAGGAGAGCCTCTGGCTGCAGCTGCAGCTCCCCTATGGCTCCCACTGGCCAACCTCTGCCTCTCAGGTCCCAGTTTGTGGGCAGTTCTAGCTCTGTGCCCCACAACACCCTCTCTGGTAACACAGTCTCTCTTGCAGGTGCCCCTGCCCCCCAGGGGGAAAGTTAGCGGGGGCAGCACTTCCTGTTCCGGAGGCTCTCTGAACTGCATTGCCTGGGTGGCTTTTTTGGGCCCTTCCGTCCCATGTATATCCAATGCCCTGACTCAAAGTTTTGAAATACTCAGAGCAGCTTCTTTTCTCTTGGCTGGATCCTGACTGATCCCCTCCCTGTCTCTCCCACCCACCTCCCCCCTGAGCGAGGTAACCTAATAGGGTCCATCTTCCTAAACCGTGCACCACAAGAAGTGGATGAATGAAAGAATGCTATCCCAGCATCCCCGTCCCTCAGAGAAGCAATTATGGAAACCCCACGGCTGGCTCGCTGGCTGGCAGAGCTTTCTTTCCAAAGGCCCCTTCTCTGCTTTATTCTGAAGATTCCCCACCCCCTACCTGCTTCCTGCACTTCTCTAAAGGAAAGTGAGGCAGACAGCCCAGCTGGGGCCATTCCAGCAGTTGGAGTGCTTGGCTCAGAGCCGGGGTGTCCTGATGGCATTGCCCTGAACTTGCTCTGGGTAAGCTCTGTCTCAGGTAATGCAGAGGGGATCACAGAAACAAGAGACGGGGAGAAGGAAAGCCCTCTCCACAGCCCCAGACCCCACGGCTTCTCCCTCCTTCCCGACTGTGGTTTGATTTTGACTCATAGGTGCCCCTTCTCAGACTTCTTTCTTGTTCCCCAGTGTCTGGTGTTGAGCACCACGGCAGTGGGTCCCCTTAAAGAAATGGGCATCATGGGGAAATGGGGAGGCAGGGGGGGAAAAGGAACAGCGGGGATAAGCACTCTTGCCAAATGGCAATAGAGTGTTTTTTTTAGGAGAGTGGAGCCTGCAGGCTGCACATCCTAGGCTGGTCATCAGCTGCCTCTGGCTGGCTTTGGCCAGTGGGAGCCTCTAGGGGCCAGGAAAAGGGAGAAGCCAGGATATTTTGCCCTTTCAGCGCCTTGCAGGAGAGCCTCTGGCTGCAGCTGCAGCTCCCCTATGGCTCCCACTGGCCAACCTCTGCCTCTCAGGTCCCAGTTTGTGGGCAGTTCTAGCTCTGTGCCCCACAACACCCTCTCTGGTAACACAGTCTCTCTTGCAGGTGCCCCTGCCCCCCAGGGGGAAAGTTAGCGGGGGCAGCACTTCCTGTTCCGGAGGCTCTCTGAACTGCATTGCCTGGGTGGCTTTTTGGCCATTCCGTCCCCTGTATATCCAATGCCCTGACTCAAAGTTTTGAAATACTCAGAGCAGCTTCTTTTCTCTTGGCTGGATCCTGACTGATCCCCTCCCTGTCTCTCCCACCCACCTCCCCCCTGAGCGAGGTAACCTAATAGGGTCCATCTTCCTAAACCGTGCACCACAAGAAGTGGATGAATGAAAGAATGCTATCCCAGCATCCCCGTCCCTCAGAGAAGCAATTATGGAAACCCCACGGCTGGCTCGCTGGCTGGCAGAGCTTTCTTTCCAAAGGCCCCTTCGCTTCCTTAGTCTGAAGATCCCCCCCCCCCTGCCTGCTTCCCGCACTTCTCTAAAGGAAAGTGAGGCAGACAGCCCAGCTGGGGCCATTCCAGCAGTTGGAGTGCTTGGCTCAGAGCCGGGGTGTCCTGATGGCATTGCCCTGAACTTGCTCTGGGTAAGCTCTGTCTCAGGTAATGCAGAGGGGATCACAGAAACAAGAGACGGGGAGAAGGAAAGCCCTCTCCACAGCCCCAGACCCCACGGCTTCTCCCTCCTTCCCGACTGTGGTTTGATTTTGACTCATAGGTGCCCCTTCTCAGACTTCTTTCTTGTTCCCCAGTGTCTGGTGTTGAGCACCACGGCAGTGGGTCCCCTTAAAGAAATGGGCATCATGGGGAAATGGAGGCAGAGACAGGAACAGCGTGATGGTGCTGACATTACTACTGGAACACGTTTTCGGGTGGCATAAGCACTCTTGCCAAATGGCAATAGAAAGCCCTTTCCACTCATGTGCCTAAAGAAGAAAATAATTAAACTCTTCGTTTGAGGATCACCTGGCTCCCCACAACCACTCACTTAGGATGTTTTGTTCCCACTGGAGCGTATGATTGGAAAACAAAGGTACATGAGGGCAATTTATTCCCGGATCATTTTTTCTTCCCCAGCAGGATTAAAGCTGCCTTGGCCATAAAGAGTTTACAAACTCTAAAGAAAGATAATAACTTCCCTTCTCACGGCCCGGTCATGGGGAGGTAATGCATGTTTCCAATCAACTGAGAATGTAACTGCAATGGTAGGTTTTATTTCACCTTAATCCGCCTGTGAGTTCACTTTCAAGGTAAAAGCGACCACAACCTGCAATGTGAATAGAGTTTATTAACTTCGAGGTCTCCTAAAAAAGGTGGAGGAGCCGGCTTAGTTTATTCCTCGCCTCAACGCCTTGCCTGGCTTGAGGGCCTGGGGCACGGGGTGAGCTCTGGGCAGGTAGAGCTGCCTCAGAGATTCAGAGCCCAGCTCCCTGGATGGCAGCCTCGGCAGCTCCAGAGGTCACACAGGTGGCGATGAACCGTTTGCATGGCGTGGGGCTTCCTTGCTTCCGCACACCTCTTCACTGACTGCGGCCCGGCCACTCAGTGGGCTGCAGTGGAAAGAACCCATTCTCAGGTCCTGTCTCAGCTCTCTTTGGTCCCAGGGGACCTAGCCCCTTGAACCTGCCTTATGTTACACATTTACGACGTGAGTGTCCATCAGCAGACGGGAACTCTTTCCTTGACTGGTCCAAGGTGGAACCTTTAACGGGTGTCCTGATGGAAAACCCCCAAGCTCTGTCTCAGGTAATGCAGAGGGATCACAGAAACAAGAGACGGGAGAAGGAAAGCCCTCCACAGCCCCAGACCCCACGGCTTCTCCCTCCTTCCCGACTGTGGTTTGATTTTGACTCATAGGTGCCCCTTCTCAGACTTCTTTCTTGTTCCCCAGTGTCTGGTGTTGAGCACCACGGCAGTGGGTCCCCTTAAAGAAATGGGCATCATGGGGAAATGGAGGCAGAGACAGGAACAGCGTGATGGTGCTGACATTACTACTGGAACACGTTTTCGGGTGGCATAAGCACTCTTGCCAAATGGCAATAGAAAGCCCTTTCCACTCATGTGCCTAAAGAAGAAAATAATTAAACTCTTCGTTTGAGGATCACCTGGCTCCCCACAACCACTCACTTAGGATGTTTTGTTCCCACTGGAGCGTATGATTGGAAAACAAAGGTACATGAGGGCAATTTATTCCCGGATCATTTTTTTTTTTCTTCCCCCAGCAGGATTAAAGCTGCCTTGGCCATAAAGAGTTTACAAACTCTAAAGAAAGATAATAACTTCCCTTCTCACGGCCCGGTCATGGGGAGGTAATGCATGTTTCCAATCAACTGAGAATGTAACTGCAATGGTAGGTTTTATTTCACCTTAATCCGCCTGTGAGTTCACTTTCAAGGTAAAAGCGACCACAACCTGCAATGTGAATAGAGTTTATTAACTTCGAGGTCTCCTAAAAAAGGTGGAGGAGCCGGCTTAGTTTATTCCTCGCCTCAACGCCTTGCCTGGCTTGAGGGCCTGGGGCACGGGGTGAGCTCTGGGCAGGTAGAGCTGCCTCAGAGATTCAGAGCCCAGCTCCCTGGATGGCAGCCTCGGCAGCTCCAGAGGTCACACAGGTGGCGATGAACCGTTTGCATGGCGTGGGGCTTCCTTGCTTCCGCACACCTCTTCACTGACTGCGGCCCGGCCACTCAGTGGGCTGCAGTGGAAAGAACCCATTCTCAGGTCCTGTCTCAGCTCTCTTTGGTCCCAGGGGACCTAGCCCCTTGAACCTGCCTTATGTTACACATTTACGACGTGAGTGTCCATCAGCAGGGAACGGGAACTCTTTCCTTGACTGGTCCAAGGTGGAACCTTTAACGGGCAAGGCCGGCTCTGAGGAGGCACTCTCCTCTCCCATCCTTTCTCGAGCACGCCTCCTGCAGGGCGAGGTCTTAGCATCCACACTACCGAAAATCTTTTTAAGATAGAGTCGGGTCTGTGGGGAGCAGTCTTGGTTCAGGGAGGCCGTGTTTCCTGGTGACTGTTTTGGGGAGGAGGTCTGGGTGGACCCCAGGCCCAGACTCAGACCAGACAGCCCAACCCTTGACTGCTGGGGCAGGGCACCCTCCCAGGGTCTCCAGGGGCCACCTACATGCTCTGTTTGGGGCCGGCAGGGCTGGCTGAGAGCTATCTGTTGGTAAGGGAGGGGAAGGCCTGTCAGATCTGGCAACCTTCCTCAGTAGTCATCCCACCGAGTTCCAAAAACCTGGAGTCTGGGATATGGTTGGGCAGCAGAGGCTCAAGAACTAGGCTGGGGAACCAGCCTTGTTCTGCCCCATCCGGAGGGCCTGGGCTGCCCCTGCAGACGGGTAGGGGAGACCTCCACTATCTGCCCTGAGCCTGGTGGCCTCCTTGCCCGAGCCCCGCCCACTGCTGGCCTTGGCCCTGCCCTGCCTTGCCAGGAGAGGCCCAGCTCAAGTCCCAGCAATGCCTAGGTGACTACTTTCCTGACCACGAGTGTCCATCTGTCCATCTGTCCCTGCCCAACTCTGTGATGGTGGTCGGGAATACAACAGCAAGCAACCTAGAGTCCTTGTCTGTATGGAGCTTGGGGTCCCACGGGAGAGAGACGTGGAGTCCATGGATACAGTGTTCCGTTGCCAGGAGAGGGGTCGCGCTTGCCAGGAGGCCAGGACTGTGCTGCCTGATGCAGCTGACCTCATAGCTCCCAGCCTGTCTCCAGGCCCCATGGTCCCACATAGGGCTTGTTCATGGAGACATCTTGTGCCTCCCCCAACACTGGGCCCCAGGGGATGCAGTGACTCACAGATGGGTTGAGGAGACTCTCATTCTTTTGGAAAAGCAGAGGAATGTGGGGCTTACAATGACTGAAAGGGCATGGGGAATGATTTCTAACTTTCCAGATGTTGTCTCAGAGAGTTGTAGCACTCTGGGATACACCTGAATGTAATTGATGTAGCACTTTGTAGCAGTGTGTGTGTGTGTGTGTGTGTATGAGTGTGCGTGTGTGTGTGTGTGAGCTGAGTCCAGGTTCTATATGCATTCTATTCATTCCACCAAATCCAACAATGAAAGCCACCCTCCTGAGCACTTCCTGTGTGCTCGACCCTGCTCTAGGTGCTGTGTAGGCCGCACCTCATCTTCCCTTCTCAGAGATGTCATTCTTCCCATTTTCCTAAATGCCTCACTCCATATACCTATGTAAGTGAGCCCTTAATCAGGATCTATACAGTCCTCACAATAGTAGCCAATGCTTACTGAGCACTTGCTGCGTGCCAGGTGCTACCCTAAGAGCTTTACATGTGCCACCTCCTAACACCCTCACAACGGCTCCGGCAGGGAGGTATTATCATCGTACCCACTTTCCAGAAGGAAGACGGACAGACCAAAGTAGGCTAAGTTGGTGATCACTAGAGTCTGAGACGGGTAGGGAGACCTCCACTATCTGCCCTGAGCCTGGTGGCCTCCTTGCCCGAGCCCGCCCACTGCTGGCCTTGGCCCTGCCCTGCCTTGCCAGGAGAGGCCACTCGCCCGGCCTGGTGCTTCCAGAGCCCAGGCCATTGGCCCTGTCCCCCCTGCCCAGGTGACTACTTTCCTGACCACGAGTGTCCATCTGTCCATCTGTCCCTGCCCAACTCTGTGATGGTGGTCGGGAATACAACAGCAAGCAACCTAGAGTCCTTGTCTGTATGGAGCTTGGGGTCCCACGGGAGAGAGACGTGGAGTCCATGGATACAGTGTTCCGTTGCCAGGAGAGGGGTCGCGCTTGCCAGGAGGCCAGGACTGTGCTGCCTGATGCAGCTGACCTCATAGCTCCCAGCCTGTCTCCAGGCCCCATGGTCCCACATAGGGCTTGTTCATGGAGACATCTTGTGCCTCCCCCAACACTGGGCCCCAGGGGATGCAGTGACTCACAGATGGGTTGAGGAGACTCTCATTCTTTTGGAAAAGCAGAGGAATGTGGGGCTTACAATGACTGAAAGGGCATGGGGAATGATTTCTAACTTTCCAGATGTTGTCTCAGAGAGTTGTAGCACTCTGGGATACACCTGAATGTAATTGATGTAGCACTTTGTAGCAGTGTGTGTGTGTGTGTGTGTATGAGTGTGCGTGTGTGTGTGTGTGAGCTGAGTCCAGGTTCTATATGCATTCTATTCATTCCACCAAATCCAACAATGAAAGCCACCCTCCTGAGCACTTCCTGTGTGCTCGACCCTGCTCTAGGTGCTGTGTAGGCCGCACCTCATCTTCCCTTCTCAGAGATGTCATTCTTCCCATTTTCCTAAATGCCTCACTCCATATACCTATGTAAGTGAGCCCTTAATCAGGATCTATACAGTCCTCACAATAGTAGCCAATGCTTACTGAGCACTTGCTGCGTGCCAGGTGCTACCCTAAGAGCTTTACATGTGCCACCTCCTAACACCCTCACAACGGCTCCGGCAGGGAGGTATTATCATCGTACCCACTTTCCAGAAGGAAGAACGGACAGACCAAAGTAGGCTAAGTTGCTTGCCTGTGATCACAGAGCTAGCGAGTGGCATGATGTTGAGCAAGACGCTTCACCTTTCTGAGCCTCAGTTTCCTCCTCTGTACCATGGGGCTGACATCAGTATCTGTCTGGGCGTTGTGATGATTAAATGGAGGAAGGCACCTAGCAGAGTGCTGAGCACATAAGAAGTTCTCACCAGACATTTAGGAGCCACTTAGGAGCAGAGCCGAGGTTCATAAACCCCTGTGAGGAGAGAGAAAGCACAGTGTCTCTAGTCTCGCCCACGGTGAGCTAACGCCTGGATACATGTCTTTCCTGAGTCCTCCCTAACCTCCTTGAGGGCAGGCGCCTGGTCAGCCTGTTCACTGCTGGTTCCCGGAGCTTTGCCCAGCATCTGCCACAAGGTAGGTGTTGGTGAAAGTTTGATGAATGGCGGAGGGGAGGACCGCTCTGGGGGCCCCATGGGCCACACACAGCTTTGGACAGCCCCTTCTTCTTACAGCCGTCATCCTCCTGTGCCTTGTGGGTGTGGCCTGAGAGTGTCTGCCTCATCTCCTGTTGTATGGAATCTTCCTACGGCGGAGCAGCCTGGGTGCTGCCCACTGCTATCTCCCTAAGGAGAAGATGCTCACACCGGGCAGTGCACTGGGACTTTCTTGCAGCCTGGGTGACAAAGGATTTGTCTTCTTGAGAAGTGGAGAGGGTTGAAAACCTTGCTGGAGGTGGTGACAGACTTGGGATGTGAGCTAGCCAGCGGGCAGCTTCAGGGCCTTGGACATCACAGAGCTGGGTCTAGGCTGACAGCAACCATCAGGAGTTGAGGCCCCGACTTTCACGATACAGGTGAACATGGTTTCTCACCCCTGCTCCTGCTCCCCAGGATGGATGGAGTGGGGCCACTTGTGCTCTGCTCCCCAGCACAGGTCTCCCAACATGCGCTTAGAAAACGAGCCCGTGCTTGCTCCCCTGCCAGTCCACCCCAGGGCAGGTGAGCCACCCTTGAGTGAAATAACTGCTGGACTGTATTCCACCACGGTCTCCCACTCCGCCCTGTCACAGACTTAATCCTGGAAGAGCCCTTTGCCCTGGGAAGCCACCTTCCCCTGAAGACCTTTGCTCTCTGGTCAGCCAAGGCTTTGATCCAGAAGTGGGAGCGAGGGAGCATGAGAATAAGGAGGACGCGGTGACAGTGACCTTCCAGGCAGCCGCCAGCTCCTAGTCCCCAGAAATGTGAGCCCCTAGCTTTCCAATTTCCTCTTACACCTCTTCTCTGTTCCCCTTCCCCACAACCCCCTGCCTCTGCGTGATGACGTGGCGTGCCTGTGGCCCATCTGGGGATCAGGGAATCCTATTGGGCATGCCAGCTTAATGAAATACTTGGAGTTTATTAAACACAGGCTTCCCTAAGCCCCGAGTGCCTGTGGGTATTTGAAAGTCCAAGGTAACCCCGAGCTACCACAAACGTAATTGTTACATGTGTCCGTGCATTCCTGGTGCAACCTCAAACTCCAGTTCTTAAGCAGGCACACAAAATCAGCGACATAAAGTAACTCCTAGTCAGACGAGAGGGGGAAACGTGGGGGAAACACTGAGGGAGGCTCCCAGAATCCCTCAGGGCCTCTAAAAGGCTATGAAGCTCCCGTTACCTTGCAGAGCTGTGGCCGTGGAGGGTGCTCCCCTCACCATCGGCCATTCATGTTTGCAGAATCGGTCCATTATTGCACGGGCCTGGCTTGACAACTTGGCATGATGTAACTTGACGATTTCAGGTCTCGCTTCAGCCGAGGCATGCTCTGGGGTGGCCGGAGGGACTGGCAGAGCACGCCGCCTGGGGGCTCCCCTGGAGCAGGAGTTCTGGCGCTCCTCCAGGGTTGGGCTGGGGAGGGCTGTCAAGAATGCCCCGGTGACCCGGAGCCCGCTGCCCAGAGCCTGGGGGAGGCTGCTCCTGGGGGACACTGTCGCATTCGTCTGACTCCTCGGCCCGGAGCCTATAAATCAGGGGCGAGGGGCTGAGATGGAAGCAGCAGACAAAGGCCTCCAGGGAGGTGCCTCCCTCGATGCGGACCACCATCTGAACGTCGGAGAAGGTGACTCTGTTGACGGCGCTCAGGGGCACCTGCTCTGGGAACCTCAGCGTCAGCCCGTTGACCCACACGCGGCCCTTGCGGCTCAGGGCCTTCAACTTGAAGACCAGCCAGGTGCTGCCCTTCTCCAAGTAGGGCTCCAGCGACAGGTACTGGCGGGAGAGGCGAGGGAGCTGCAGCTGCAGGTGGGCCTCCAGGCCCCGGCCCACCAGCAGAGGGCTGGTGTCGTGCTCCAGCCGAGGAGGGACGTTGGCGAAGGTGGTGGGGCCAGGCGTGGGGTAGTGCAGGCTCCCCCGAAGGACTGTGAGGGGCCTCTCCATGGACAGGAGCCTGGGAACGATGGAACACAGATGCACAGGCCTGAGACGAGGCAGCACTCCTCTGTGACTCTCGGGGACCGCCCATACTTGCCCCACTTAGGGACCCCCCAGCACCTCCAGGCCAGCAGAGCCTGCATGTGGTCGCTCTGCTCCGACCGGGCTGCAGTCACGGCCAAAGTTGGTGTAGAATCTCAGGCCCGCTGCTTCTAACTCAGCATCATCCCTGACACACTCTGAGTAGGGTGTTAGGGAAACCCCCTTTTGCCTCTAAATTTTAGTTCTCTTTTCTGTAACCTAGCTATGTTCACCCTTGTCCATGCCAAGTCCAAGGCACACCAGCCCATGTGGTGTGATTTTGGTGGCCTACTGGCATCTGGGTACAATTTGTCTGGCCTCCTGGGAAAGGAAGGACAGGAGATAAGACCCACATTCCTTGCATATCTGCCAGTCATACAAGAAATGCTGGAGCGAGCCCTCCTCTGAGCCAGGCGCTGACCAGCAGCTGGGACGAGCAGATTAACAGGAGCGCCACGCTGCATAAGGAGAAGGGGTTTCCAGTTCTGGGCATTAAGGAGGGACTTTCAAGTGCTTCTCTGGACACGAATGCCACAAACATCCCCTCCTCCCTGGCTGGGGCATAAGACAGGTCCCGAGGATGCACTTGGAAAGAGCTGAGATCTCTCTCAGAACCGACAGGGGCCCCCTGGAGGTCGACTGGCCATAGCCGCCCCTGCGAGTGCACACATCACGTGCCTCTGCAACTCCATCTCCAGAAAGTTGTCCTTTAGAATCTCACTGGCACAGACAGGAAGGCTCTGTTCCCACATGGAACTAAGGGACATAAGCAACCCCCGGTGACCCAGGACCTGCCACCACCTCCGGCAGGAACCGAGGGCTGAGTGGATCTGAATAACTAATAGCACGCTTTTCCTCAGGCTTCTGCTTACTGTCCTTTCTCTCCTGAGAATGCATCTTCCTGCCCCTACTGCTCATCTTTAAAGGCCCGGTTCAGCGCTGCAGGTGGGCCTCCAGGCCGGCCCACCAGCAGAGGGCTGGTGTCGTGCTCCAGCCGAGGAGGGACGTTGGCGAAGGTGGTGGGGCCAGGCGTGGGGTAGTGCAGGCTCCCCCGAAGGACTGTGAGGGGCCTCTCCATGGACAGGAGCCTGGGAACGATGGAACACAGATGCCCCGGCCTGAGACGAGGCAGCACTCCTCCGTGACTCTCGGGACCGCCCATACTTGCCCCACTTAGGGACCCCCCAGCACCTCCAGGCCAGCAGAGCCTGCATGTGGTCGCTCTGCTCCGACCGGGCTGCAGTCACGGCCAAAGTTGGTGTAGAATCTCAGGCCCGCTGCTTCTAACTCAGCATCATCCCTGACACACTCTGAGTAGGGTGTTAGGGAAACCCCCTTTTGCCTCTAAATTTTAGTTCTCTTTTCTGTAACCTAGCTATGTTCACCCTTGTCCATGCCAAGTCCAAGGCACACCAGCCCATGTGGTGTGATTTTGGTGGCCTACTGGCATCTGGGTACAATTTGTCTGGCCTCCTGGGAAAGGAAGGACAGGAGATAAGACCCACATTCCTTGCATATCTGCCAGTCATACAAGAAATGCTGGAGCGAGCCCTCCTCTGAGCCAGGCGCTGACCAGCAGCTGGGACGAGCAGATTAACAGGAGCGCCACGCTGCATAAGGAGAAGGGGTTTCCAGTTCTGGGCATTAAGGAGGGACTTTCAAGTGCTTCTCTGGACACGAATGCCACAAACATCCCCTCCTCCCTGGCTGGGGCATAAGACAGGTCCCGAGGATGCACTTGGAAAGAGCTGAGATCTCTCTCAGAACCGACAGGGGCCCCCTGGAGGTCGACTGGCCATAGCCGCCCCTGCGGAGTGCACACATCACGTGCCTCTGCAACTCCATCTCCAGAAAGTTGTCCTTTAGAATCTCACTGGCACAGACAGGAAGGCTCTGTTCCCACATGGAACTAAGGGACATAAGCAACCCCCGGTGACCCAGGACCTGCCACCACCTCCGGCAGGAACCGAGGGCTGAGTGGATCTGAATAACTAATAGCACGCTTTTCCTCAGGCTTCTGCTTACTGTCCTTTCTCTCCTGAGAATGCATCTTCCTGCCCCTACTGCTCATCTTTAAAGGCCCGGTTCAAAGGTCACCTCTTCCACGAGGCTCTTTTCTTCTCTCTGCACTCGGACCCTCATAACAAGGAGACACCCTGCCCAGGGCCTTGCCCTTTCCATCATGTGTCCGTGATGTAGGTCCTTGTTCTGTCTTCCCTGTCGTCCTTGAGGGCAGAACCGTCTCCATGCCCCAGGTCCCACTGCCTAGTACAGAGGGGTCCTGGCCACGGTCAGTGTCTGGGAGCACATCTGCCAAATAGGGAAATGAGAAGAGGCTCGCACATGTGAAAATCATGTGACTTCAAGTCCACAGCGCCCCCACATGAGAGTCTGATCCTTAAAGGCTGTGGGACAGGCTCCAAGCCCCTCCAAACTCAGGACCCCCTGTCCTTTGGGTGAAGTAATGGTGAGAGCCTCCCAATCTGATAGTGAGTGATGAGCCCTTGAAAGCTGCTCAGTCGTGTCCGATTCTTTGCGACCCATGGATGAGCCATGAAATTTTCCAGGCAAGAACATTGGAGTGGGTAGCCTTTCTCTTCTCCAGGGGATCTTCCCAACTCAGGGATCGAACCCAGGTCTCCTGCATTGCAGGCGGATTATTTATCATCTAAGCTGCCAGGTGAGCCCTTAGGAAACCCCCTTTTTCCCTCAAGGACATACACACACACCACCCCCACGTACCCCATCCACGTCCCCCTTCTGGCCCTAGCCTGCAGAAAGCCACCCCTGAGGTGTGTGTAAACTGGCTCTATTTATAGAAAGTACAAGAACAGCTGAGCTGGACGTCCAAGTCCTCAGGCCTGGTCAGAAACTCACTTCTAGGAGCCCATCCCACGGCCCAAGGACCCTAAGAGAATCCCCTGGGAAGAAGGGCTCGCCACGGCCCTTGTGACCCTGCCCTGCTCCACTGGGAGCTCCAGAGCCGACGCGATCCCCCTGCCCGAGCAGCGGCCCTGCAGAGCCCTCGTCTTGTCTCCAGGACCCCAGAGGTCCTGGGGCATGTGCCTGGCGGGGAGCCTGCAGGGGCTGACCCACCAGGCCTTCTCCCCTCCAGTTTAAGGGCAAGTCCCTTGGACCTCCACCTACCTGACGTCCGGGGTGCTGGCTCTGGCACAGCAGCTGGGAGCCCCCGGGGGGAAGCGAGTCTGGGCTGGAGTGGGCCTGGGGAGGCAATGACGGTTCAGGCGGTTCAGGGATGGGATGAGTCACCGTGCTCATCAGCTTCACTGCTCTCTTTCTTTTTCCCTTTAGGAAAGAAACTGGAAGTGTAATTTCCTGATACATAAGTGCAACCCGGCTGCTGAGAGGTTGAAAACCACGGTCTGGGATCTTGGCAAGGAGAAGGCTCCGAGCACCCTCTGAGGTTTCATCTCAGCAGGTCTCCATGACTCTGGGCCCAGGGACCATGAGAGCTGCTTCCAGGGTGTCCACAGAGTTCCTTTTCTCCCCTGCCAAGTGTGGGAAAGTGGGGGTCGGAGGTGGCATCCCAGACTGGTTAGAAAGGGGAGCCCTTTGGGACTGAGGACCATTGAGGAGAGCCCTCAAGGCATGCGGAAGATGGTGAGGGGTCCACTGTGGCTGGACTTGGGGCGGCCAAGGGAGCTGTGGATGACATGGTGGTCCACCAAGGCTCTCAGGAGAGGGAAGGGCCTCCAGAAAACAGCTGCTCAGAGTGGGTGACCTCTACCGCAGCAGGACAGCAGGAGGATCCCCTCCTATGCCCACTGCTCAGGAGTTCTGTTGGCCTTTGAGGGCAGCCTGAAGAGACCAAGACGGGTGCACGTCCAGCCCTGTGGCCTCTGGCTGTCCTGGAAGTGACCCAAGATCAATACAGTGCTAGCCCTTCATTCGGTGCAGCTCTGCATAAATTGCCAGAAGGGTCTTCCTGCGACTGTGCCCACTGACCAGCTAAGCTGGCGAGAGACATGTGCCTGTCTCGTACAGGGGACGATTGAGGCTCTCTGGCCCAAAGTCCCAGAACAAGTTGGCAGTAGCACCCTTTCTCTTTTTCTCATCAAACTCTGGCTCCCCTGAGGACTCTTGGACGTTATACAGGAGGAGAGTAGTACAGGTGGGACCACTCCCCTCAGCCAGCGGGCGCCTCCCGTCCACCTGCCCGACCCCCAGGCCCTCTGCTTCCTCCCTCCTCCTGTTAGCCTTGTGGCCCCAGAGATCTCAGAATAGGCCACGCCCTGGGGCTCAGTCTCTGTGGGTACTTTCAGGATTCCTCGCCTGCACCCTCCATTCTCAGCAAGGTGTTGGCTTCGTTACAAGGAAGGAGGAACCGAGAACTCGGATCACAGTCGTCCGTCCCTGCTTGCTGCAGGTGTGAATCACATGACCTCCCTGGATTCCATCTCTTCCACGCTCTCTCTCTGAGCTCCAACCTGTGTGAGCTGTGCCAGGTGTGTGTGCAAGGTCTACCCTCAGGAAGTGTGCCTTCAGGCTCATGCCCAGGCTGTCAGCATCCTCAGTGGGAATGCACAGAGCTCTGGGCACACCCAGCCGCTGCAGTAGAAGGCAGAGGTGGGAGAGACTCCTTTGGAGTGTTCTAGAAGGGCTCCATGGAGGAAGGAAGCCCTAGAGTCAGCACTTCACCTTCAAGCTAGACTGGAAAGGCTGGTTGGCCAGCCGTTAAAGCCTGGCTTTGCTGTCAATCATATCTAGATTCAAGTCCTACATCTTTCTTTTTATGATTGCCTGATCCTTGGCAAATCTTTCCATTTTTTTTGACTCCAGTTTCCACCTATAAAAGGGGGACAGCCATAGCACCTACCTCGTGGACTGTTATGAGGATTCGTTTCTTTAAAAAACATGAGGAGCTTAGGTATGGTGCCTGGCACAGAGAGCAGACACAAATAATCAATGCTGAGATTTCAGCTCCAGTTAGGAAATAGCTTGTAACAGACTAAAATTCCCCCCAAGAACAATTATAAATGATAGGTTTTTAAAAAATGTGTGGTTCATGTTTGGCAGAAACCAACAAAATTCTGTAAATCAACTATGCTTCAATTAAAAAATTAACTTTTTTTTAAAAAAAGAAAAAAATTGAAATAATTAGAGAACAAGAAGGTAAAAGAAAAGCCCATTTATTTTATTTTATTATTTTTTAATTTTTTAAATAGAGTTTTGTTGTTTAGTGCCAAACGTCAACATGAATCAGCCATAGGTATTCATATGTCTCCTCCTTCTGGAACTTCCTTCCTGTCTCCCTCCCAAGCCCACCCCAATAGGTTATTGCAGAGCCCCTGTTTGAGTTCCCTTAGTCTTACAGCAGATTCCCATTGGTTATCTATGGGGTAGATAACCGGTCCTGCAGGCTGAGTAGAGAATGGCCGCTGAGATTCTCAAGAGTCTCCTCAGGCACGGGAGGCACACACTGGGGTCAGCCCTTGAGAAGGCAAGCCCCTGAGAAGTGAGCTCATACTCTGTTACACCTTCAAGATGCCCACTGATTTCAAAGCAGGAGGAATGAGAAGCTGAGGAACCAAATAAAAGCAAGAGCTCAAAGGCTAAGAGGATCAGCAGAGTGTGCAGCTGTTCCATGGTGCTGGTGGACCAACCTGGAGGTCAGAACCTGCCAGGGAGGAGGGGAACCCTGCTAAACATCCCCTAGATTTTCACATGACACCCCATACAGTACACAGGGACTAAGGACACACCAAATTAGACCAGGTCAGAAGTAGGTGGGAACATGGCCCCAGATGATCTCAACCTCTCTTCTTTAACTGCCTTCTAGAAGCAAAAGAAATACTAGCTAGACAAAGTTAATATCATTAGAGGCTCTACAATTTCTCGTTAACAATGCTCGATGATAAACAAACAGCTTTCCTGGTAGTTCAGACGGTAAACAACTTGCCTGCCATGTAAGAGACCTGGGCTCTATTCCTGGGTCAGGAAGATCCCCTGGAGAAGGGAATGGCAACCTGCTCCAGTATTCTTGCCTGGAGAATTCCAAGGACAGAGCAGCCTGGTGGGCTGCAGTCCACGGAGTTGCAAGGAGTTGGACCTGACTGAGCAACTAACGAACATACGATTAAAAAAAAAAAAAAAGTACTAGGCATGCTAGGCTACTGGACCAACAGCCAAAGGAAAAAAAAAAAAAAAGAGAGAGAGAGAGAGAGACAGCAGAAACAATGTCCACAAAAAGACCTGTACAAGAATGTTCATAGCAGTTTTACATGTTAACTCCAAACGGGAAACAGCCCATAGGTCCATTAAAAGGAAAAGGGATAAACAAATTGTATATTATGTACACAGTGAAACTGTGCTGTGCTATACTTAGTTGCTCAATTGTTTCCAACTCTTTTTGATCCCATGGACTGCAACTCACCAGGTTCCTCTGTCCATGAGGATTCTCTAGACATAAATAGTGGAGTGGGTTGCCATGCCTTCCTCCAGGACAGTGAAACACTACACAGCAGTCAAAAAAGAAAAAGAGAGAGACAGAGAGAATGAACCAGTGATACATACAACATTGGAGATGTATCTTAGGACCATTATGAAGAGCAAAAGAAACCAGGCACAAATGATACAGACAGAGTGATCATATGAAACGCAAGAACAGATAAAATTAGCCTATGGTAAAAGAGATCAGAATATTGAATGACCTTTGTTGCGAGGTATCAGCTGATACATTCGTTTACTGTGGCAACCATACCAAAGAACCACAAATGGGTGGCTTTTCTGTTTGTTTTATTTTACTTCTTACTTTTACAGTGTTTTGTTGCTTATAGATCTGTACAATCCCAGATTAGTCATGTGTATATCCCTGGCTCCCATCCCTCCTCCACCTCCCTCCCAGTCCCCCCATCCCACCCCTCCAGGCCGTCGCACAGCGCCCCTACTGGACCCCTTATTCCCACAGCACAATGACAATAGCTATCTTTTACACATATGATAGTGTAGGTTTCTGTGTTATTCCCTCCATGCCTCCCACCCCCTGTTCATTCCCCATAATGTCCATGAGTCTGTTCTCTATGTTTGTTTTTCCAATGCTTCACTGTGTGTGTTACCATTACCCTCTTACTAGATTCCATATATATGTGTTGGTGTACTGTACTTGTCTTTCTCTTTTAGGGGTGGCTTTAATAGAGAAATGTATTGTCTCAAAGTCCTGGGGGCCAGAAGTCCAAGACTGTTTCAACAGGATTAGCTCCTTTTGAGGGAGAGTCCGTCCCTGGCCTCTCTCCTAAATGCCGAGGTGTGCTGGCTGTCTTGGCATTGCTGGGCTAGCAGAAGCATCACCGTGATCTCGGCCTTCATCCTCATGTGGTGTCCTCCTTGGAGACAGTGGTTCCCATGGTAGCATTTCAGGCACACTGATAGGCTTGTGAGGGAGAGGGACCAGGGCAGGCAGGCAGGCTAGACTCAGGGCTCTTGCAAGCTCCACAACCCCTCGTACAGACAGCTTCACCTCCCTGTTGGGTTGATGAATAACCTGAAGTCCAGATGGCCACTTAGAGGTGCTTTAAGGGACCTAAAAGTGGAGTGGGTTGCCATCCCCCAGGACTGAAACACTACACAGCAGTCAAAAAAGAAAAAGAGAGAGACAGAGAGAATGAACCAGTGATACATACAACATTGGAGATGTATCTTAGGACCATTATGAAGAGCAAAAGAAACCAGGCACAAATGATACAGACAGAGTGATCATATGAAACGCAAGAACAGATAAAATTAGCCTATGGTAAAAGAGATCAGAATATTGAATGACCTTTGTTGCGAGGTATCAGCTGATACATTCGTTTACTGTGGCAACCATACCAAAGAACCACAAATGGGTGGCTTTTCTGTTTGTTTTATTTTACTTCTTACTTTTACAGTGTTTTGTTGCTTATAGATCTGTACAATCCCAGATTAGTCATGTGTATATCCCTGGCTCCCATCCCTCCTCCACCTCCCTCCCAGTCCCCCCATCCCACCCCTCCAGGCCGTCGCACAGCGCCCCTACAGGACCCCTTATTCCCACAGCACAATGACAATAGCTATCTTTTACACATATGATAGTGTAGGTTTCTGTGTTATTCCCTCCATGCCTCCCACCCCCTGTTCATTCCCCATAATGTCCATGAGTCTGTTCTCTATGTTTGTTTTTCCAATGCTTCACTGTGTGTGTTACCATTACCCTCTTACTAGATTCCATATATATGTGTTGGTGTACTGTACTTGTCTTTCTCTTTTAGGGGTGGCTTTAATAGAGAAATGTATTGTCTCAAAGTCCTGGGGGCCAGAAGTCCAAGACTGTTTCAACAGGATTAGCTCCTTTTGAGGGAGAGTCCGTCCCTGGCCTCTCTCCTAAATGCCGAGGTGTGCTGGCTGTCTTGGCATTGCTGGGCTAGCAGAAGCATCACCGTGATCTCGGCCTTCATCCTCATGTGGTGTCCTCCTTGGAGACAGTGGTTCCCATGGTAGCATTTCAGGCACACTGATAGGCTTGTGAGGGAGAGGGACCAGGGCAGGCAGGCAGGCTAGACTCAGGGCTCTTGCAAGCTCCACAACCCCTCGTACAGACAGCTTCACCTCCCTGTTGGGTTGATGAATAACCAGAAGTCCAGATGGCCACTTAGAGGTGCTTTAAGGTCTGGAAACACACCTGGGACTGGAAGGTGGCTGGCCATGTTCCAGAGCGTTTCCTCTCAGTCCGCGGGTCTGCTTGGCCCAGACCGCCGGCCAGCGGCACGCCTCTGAACCATGGCCTCCTTCCCAGGGCTCCCCACATACACGGCCTTCCTGTCTTGGTGATGCTCAGGGATTTCTTCCCACCAGCAGAGAAGGGCTCCTGGAAGAAGCCTGGCAGGGGCTCTGCTGCCCCTGGGTGTATGACCTCGGGTGAGTCCTATCCCCTCTCCGTGCGTTAGTTTTTTTCCGGGGGGATGGACACGTCTCCTCGTTGTCCCCTGGAAACAGACCTTGGTGAGAAGAAGGCTGTGTCTAAGGTCCCAGTCCTGGCACAGGAGAGTGGGTGGGAGGAAGAGGTTGCCCATGGCCTCTGAGTTCCCTCAGTCACTCGGTTCAAAGCAGTTCCCGGCAAGACAGAACTGAAACAGGTAGGGAATTCAGCTGATGAAAGGACTGGGGACTTCCCTGGTGGTCCAGTGGCTGAGACTCTGAGCTCCCAGTGCAGGGGACCTGGATTCAAACCTCGGTCAGGGAACTAGATCTTGCATGCTGCACCTAAGGCCCGGTGGGGCCAAATACATAAAAATAAAAAAGGGAAGAACTGCCCACGCTGCGTCTCCCAAGAGCCAGTAGGAAGTCTTGCTGGTAACTGTCTGGCCTTTCCCCGGGGGCAGGGTGAGAGCCAGGGAGGGTGAGAGCAGGGAAGTGGAGGGGCTCTCTGCCAGGCCCCCTTGCCTCCGATGGCCTCTTCCAGTTGGTGGTGTGACCCTGAGGAGTGGACATGAGTGAGCAAATGACCCCATTGTGCTCCTTGGAGAGCTCAGGGACAGGACACCTCCCAGGGCTCCTACAGCGGTGGGGCAGGCAAGGACTCTGCTGTCAGACGGACTCGGGTCTAAGGCTTGGCTCCTTCTTGTAGCATGTCCTCAAACAAGTTGCCAACCTCTCTTAGCTTGACTTCTTTTTTTTTTTTTTTTAAAGATTTATTTATTTATTTATTTTGGACGGGGGTCGGGTTGGGGAGGGAGGGGGTCGGGTTGGGGAGGGAGGGGAGCGGGCGGGCCACTTCTATTGGTCCTTCATTTCTCTGTTTTCATCAGTCTTTTGTTCTTTGGCTCCTGCGGGCCTCCCATCGCGGTGGCGTCTGTTGTCGCAGAGCGCCAGCTCTGGGCGCATGCGCTCCAGAGCTCCGGCTCGGTGATTGGACACATCAGTCCAGCCGCTCAGCGGCACGTGGGATCTTCCCAGGCCAGGGATCAAACCAGCGCCCCTTGCACTGCAAGGCGGTGTCCTTATCCACTGGACCACCAGGGGAAGCCCCAGCTTGACTTCTTAAAATGAGGATAATCTGTTGCTGTGTGAGGGCTCAGTGAGATGTGTGCAAACTGTCAAGCCCGTGGGGAAGGTGGGTGGACCAACAGAGTCGAGTGAAAATGCGTTCTGCGGAGAGGGGCGGGCAGAGCCGACTCACAGCCTCTACAAACCCTGGATTCTCAGAAGGCTTTGCTTAAAACAAACAGTGTTTTGGAGTTGAATACATCATTTTCATGAATTCAATAGAACGTCCACTTTTAAACGATGGTGAAGTAAAACGGATGCTCCAGGAAGGACCTCCAGGCTGTGGCTGGGGCCCCTGGCCTGACCCAGGAGGAGAAGGCCACTCATTACACAGAGAAGGAAGCTGAGGCCCACAGCAATCAGTTGACTAATTAAGATCACATGTCCGGGAAAAGGCAGGAGCGGGATTTGGGCCCAGTCTGTTGAACTCCTGGGCTTAAACACAGGCTATTGGGCCTCATGGGTGGTGTTTCTGGGGTCCAGCTGCCCCACCTTCTCCAAGTGTGTGCCCCAGCTGGCTGGCTGGCAGTACACTCAGCCCGCCACGCCGGCGGGCTGCCCACCACCCCCACCTCACGCCCTGATGGCCTGTGACCACCAGGGGGCAGCAATCCCCAAACCCAGTGGCTGACCCTTCTAAACAGACAGGGTGAAAAGTACCGGCGAACTGCGATGGGAGACCCACACAGGCCAAAGCACAAAGACGGATGAACATAAATAAATGAAAGACCAATAGAAGTGGCTAGGAAGAAAAAAAAAAAAACTTAAAAAAAATGTACGGGCGAGGTGGGGAGCCATTTATGGGCCTGTTGGGGAAGGACGAGGAGATGGTCCTCACCTCTCTGCCTCAGAATCCCCTGAAACGGCCCAAAGTGGATTTACAGAGAATCTCACTGGAGGACACAGACTCTGAGTGTGGAGCTAGAGCACGAAGCCACAGCGTGAGGGCGCACGAGCGGAGCGGGCGTGGCGGTTTGCTACAAGTACCGGCGCCGGGACAGGCAGGCCCAGAAAGGACGCCAGGACAAACAGAGCGCGGTACAGCTAGGGTGAGAGGCCAGGTCGTCCCTTTTTTCTGTAAAAATGGAGAAGCCACGATGCTTTCCAAGGAGGGGCCACCACGTGGGGAAATGAACGCACATCCCTTTAGCCCAGGCTAGCGCTTTGTGCTCCATGAGCGCTCAAGGACAGGCCTCCCCAGTGGCTCAGTGGTAAAGAACCCGCCTGCAATGCAGGAGACGCAGGAGACTCGGCTTCGGTCCCTGGTCGAGAAGACCCCGTGAAGGAGAGCAAGGCGACACACTCCAGTATTCTTGGCTGGAAAACTCCATGGACAGAGGAGCCTGGGAGTTTACGGTCCATCGGGTCACAAAGAGTCCGAGACGACTTAAGCGACTTAGCGCACACGCGGGCAGGTGCTCAGGCTCCCGGATATGGTTGCAGTGGACGACCAACAGGACAGTGTTCTCTGCACCCTCTGAGCTTTCAGGTAAGAAAACAATTATCTGTCCCTTCTAGAGAGGAGGCTGTGAGGGGAGGGCCGCACAGAACGTGAACCCTGGCGGCGGGGCATCTAAACGGCCAGTGTGGGGAGCGCCAGGAAGCCCTCTGGAGGAAGGGACGCGGCGTGGACTCAGCACTGGCCGGGTGGAGCCTGGTGGAGGGAGGGCAGTCAGGTCCCAGCTGCTGGAGGGGCTGTGTCACACCTTGCTCTATGCGCCTGGCTAATGAGAATGATAAAGGCAGTGCTGCTGCATTTGAACTATAAAACAGTAAGGAAGTTAGTGCTGACTCAGCGCTGTGTCCTGTGCTGAGCCCTCAGCTGAGCGCTCTTATCTCACCCTCCCTACCTCTGTGGGAGAGGTCTCAGGATTCTCCTATTTCACCAATGAGAATGGAGAGGCACAGTTAAGGAACTCAAGATTTTCTGGAGCTGCCTCACCAGCTCACTGGCCAGCTCACGTCTGATCTTCAGATCCTTCCGCTCAACTCTTGCACTCCAGTCCTTCCCTTCCCTGGGCCGGGCCGGGGCGGGGCGGGGCCGGTCCAGATGAAGTGAATGGTTACATCGCTGTGGCCTTGGTAGCTTCTTCCTGCTGCATCCCCTCTCCGAGCGCTGGGGGTGGGTGTCCTTGCACAGGTAGGACTGGCCAGCATGGCCTGGGGCCTCTACCTGCTCCGGAGCCAACAATGGTGAGCGTCCTTGCTTATGCTCACTCCCCTATTCCAGGGCTCATTGCTAAGCCCGCTTTCATTGTTGCTCTACATTCATACTTTGTGTCGGTTTTCATTAAAGCTAAATCCAAGCATGGAGCCTTGACCGATGCTTGAAGCAGGCCCTGAGGACCGGGTGCCTGGGAGTTCTGAGGCCTTCTGGGCTCTCGCCTTGGGGTGGGATAGTCAGGGCGTGCGAGCCTAGAAATTCTCTCTGGCTGTTACTTCCTTTTTCCCTTACTGAGCTACTGGGCTGCCCCCTTTGGGGTGCCTGGGGAAGGAGGAGGTGTCTTGCATCCTGGCCTGTTTCTGTCCCCTCCCGTTATACCCACAGCCTCTGAGCACCTCTGGCCCGGACGGCAGGGAGCCCTCACTGGGCGTCTGGCCTTGCCTCTGCTGTGGATATACTTTGTAGCAACTCGCTTTTCCTCTCTGGGCCTCAGTGTCCTCAGTTGTAGGAAGGAGATAATCACTCCTGTCCAACTCCCGAGCCCTATAGCCAGGGTCTTGGTGTAACATTTGGGGAGGGATCAGCTTTCACCTGGTCAAAAGGCTTTGCCAAGGGCCTCTTTCTTTTTCAGTCAACTGCTGGAGGCTGTCACACCTTGCTCTATGCGCCTGTCTAATGAGAATGATAAAGGCAGTGCTGCTGCATTTGAACTATAAAACAGTAAGGAAGTTAGTGCTGACTCAGCGCTGTGTCCTGTGCTGAGCCCTCAGCTGAGCGCTCTTATCTCACCCTCCCTACCTCTGTGGGAGAGGTCTCAGGATTCTCCTATTTCACCAATGAGAATGGAGAGCACAGTTAAGGAACTCAAGATTTTCTGGAGCTGCCTCACCAGCTCACTGGCCAGCTCACGTCTGATCTTCAGATCCTTCCGCTCAACTCTTGCACTCCAGTCCTTCCCTTCCCTGGGCCGGGCCGGGGCGGGGCGGGGCCGGTCCAGATGAAGTGAATGGTTACATCGCTGTGGCCTTGGTAGCTTCTTCCTGCTGCATCCCCTCTCCGAGCGCTGGGGGTGGGTGTCCTTGCACAGGTAGGACTGGCCAGCATGGCCTGGGGCCTCTACCTGCTCCGGAGCCAACAATGGTGAGCGTCCTTGCTTATGCTCACTCCCCTATTCCAGGGCTCATTGCTAAGCCCGCTTTCATTGTTGCTCTACATTCATACTTTGTGTCGGTTTTCATTAAAGCTAAATCCAAGCATGGAGCCTTGACCGATGCTTGAAGCAGGCCCTGAGGACCGGGTGCCTGGGAGTTCTGAGGCCTTCTGGGCTCTCGCCTTGGGGTGGGATAGTCAGGGCGTGCGAGCCTAGAAATTCTCTCTGGCTGTTACTTCCTTTTTCCCTTACTGAGCTACTGGGCTGCCCCTTGGGCTGCCTGGGGAAGGAGGAGGTGTCTTGCATCCTGGCCTGTTTCTGTCCCCTCCCGTTATACCCACAGCCTCTGAGCACCTCTGGCCCGGACGGCAGGGAGCCCTCACTGGGCGTCTGGCCTTGCCTCTGCTGTGGATATACTTTGTAGCAACTCGCTTTTCCTCTCTGGGCCTCAGTGTCCTCAGTTGTAGGAAGGAGATAATCACTCCTGTCCAACTCCCGAGCCCTATAGCCAGGGTCTTGGTGTAACATTTGGGGAGGGATCAGCTTTCACCTGGTCAAAAGGCTTTGCCAAGGGCCTCTTTCTTTTTCAGTCAAGAACCCATTTTGAAGAAACACAGCTTGGTCTTATTTAAAGAAATGCAGCTGGCCAGGAAAGATGGCCTCAAACACAGCCCAACACACATCAAACATGGGCTTTTTGTTTCTAATTAAGTGAGGTAAAAGCCTAGCATAAATACTTAAAGTTTAGGAATAAAATGTATTCTGAAACTAGCCTGTCTTCAAAGGCAGATTTTTAAACACACCATGAAAAAGAGCTCAGTGTGGCAATTTAGGTGGCTCCTGGTGCCCAGAAGTACTCCACGGAGATCTGATAACAGGAGGACAAAGAAAACAAACAAACAAAAAACAGCTCCTCTGCAAATAATCATCCTTCTTTAAACCATGGTCAAGCGCACCTAATGCAGTTTCTCCTGTTGGCCACTTTTAAGGGTGCAGTGCGGCAGTGTTACGTGTATTCACGTTGTTGTACGGTCTCCAGGTGCTTCTCATCGTGCACAGCTGAAACTTTAAACCCATTAAACAACAGCTCTACTTCTCCTTCCTCCAGCCCCTGGCAACCAGCACACGATTTGTTTCTGTGGGTTGGACTATTCTAGATGCCTCATATAAGGGGGACTCATACAGTATTCGTCCTTTTGTGTGATGGGCATATGTCACTGAACATCATGTCTTTACGGTTCACCCATATTGTACCATGTATCTGAATTCATTCTTTTTTTTTTTTTTAAAGATTTATTTATTTATTTATTTTGGGCGGGGGTCGGGTTGGGGAGGGAGGGGAGTGGGTGGGCCACTTCTGTTGGTCTTTCATTTGTCCATTTTTCATCCATCTTTGTTCTTTGGCCCGTGTGGGCCTCCCATCGCAGTGGCCTCTGTTGTCGCAGAGCACCGGCTCTGGGCACATGTGCTGCAGAGCTCCGGCTCGGGGATTGGACACACCAGTCCAGCCGCTCCACGGCACGTGGGATCTTCCCAGGCCAGGGATGGAACTGGCGCCCCTTGCACTGCAAGGCCGTGTCCTTACCCACTGGACCACCAGGGGAAGCCCTGAATTCATTCATTTTTAAGACGGAATACTACTTCATTGTATGTATATACCGCATTTTGCTTGTCCATTCATCTGTCAATAGACACTTGAGTTGTTTCCAATTTAGGCTGTTAATAATGCTGCTGGGAATAATGGGTGTCAATACTGTTTGATACCTTGTTTTCAATTATATTATACCCACAGTGGAACCTCTGGATCATATATTCATTCTGTGCTTCATATTTTGAGGAACTGTTCTACTGTTTTTCACAGTGGCTGCACCATTTTACATTCCTACCAACTATGCTGTGCTTAGTTGCTCAGTCATGTCTCACTCTGTGCGACCCCATGGCCTGCAGCCCAGGCTCCTCTGTCCATGGGGATTCTCCAGGCAGAAATCCTGGAGTGGGGTGCCGTGCCCTCCTCCAGGGGATCTTCCCAACCCAGGGAGTGAACCCAGGTCTCCCGCGTTGCTGGTATTTCTTTACCATCTGAGTCACGAGGGAAGCCCAACTGTGCAGAAAGTTTCCTATTTTTCCACATCCTTGCCGGTACTTGTTATTTTCTGTTGTTGTTGTGTGGTTTTAATTTTTTTATTTTATAGTATCTTTCTAATGGGTGTAAAGGAATATATCATTGTGGTTTTGATTTGCATTTCCCTGATGACTGATGTTGATTATCTTTTCATATGCTGTTGGCCATTTATTTACTGACTTTGAAGAAATGTCTACCTTAAGTCGTTCGCTCATGTTTTAATCCGGTCATTTGTTAGTAAGTTATAGTTCTCCATATATTCTGGATATTAGTCCTTAAGTAGATATGGGATGCACAAATGCTGTCTCCCATTTCATGGGTTGCCTTTTCTCTCTGTTGTGTCCTTTGATGCACAGAAATTTAAAACTTTGATGTAGTTCAGCATACCTATTTTAACTTTTGTTGCCTATGTCACATCCAAAAACTTATTGCCATATCCAATGTCATGAAGTTCATCTTCTAAGAGTTGTGTAGTTTGAGGTTATTTTTTTTCAGTTTGAGTTTTTACATTTAGGTCTTTAATTTATTTTGAGGTTTTAATTTTTAAAATATTTTATATTAATCAAGACAGATGTCTTATTCATTTAATTAATTTACTTTTGGCTGCACTGGGTCTTCATTGCTGGTTGTGGGCTCTCTCCAATTGCGGTGCACATGGACTTCTCATCACGGTGGCTTCTCTTGTTGCAGAGCATGGGCTGTAGGATGCATGGGCTTTGGTAATTGTATCATGTGGGCTTAGTTGCTCCACAGCATGTGGGATCTTCCTAGACCAGGGATCAAACCTGTGCTCCCTGCATTGGCAGGTGAACTCTCTTTTTTTGATAATAAATCACACGCACATAACATGTACAGTTTTTAAATTTTATTTATGTATTTATTTATTGTTGGCTATCCTGGATTTTCATTGCTGCTGCAAGCTCTTCTCTAGTTGCAGGGAGTTGGGGCTACTCCCTAGCTGAGGTGAGCAGGCTTCTTGTTGCATTGACTTGTCTTGTAGAACTCGAGCTCTAGGGCACATGGGCTTCAATGGTTGAGGTACACGGGCTCCATAGTTGCAGCTCTGGGGCTCTAAAGCACAGGCTCAATCGTCGCGGCTCACGGGCTTAGTTGCTCTGAAGCATGTGGGATCTTCCCAGATCAGGGATTGAACCCATGTCTCCTGCATTGGCAGGCGACCTCTTTACCACTGAGCTACCAGGGAAGCCCGGCAGGTGAATTCTTAACCACCAGGACACCAGGGAAGTTCCAGAGATAATTTTTATATACTATATGGAGCCCCAGTCCTACATGTTGGTATCTGCTTTTCTTTCACATAGCTATCTTGAAATAAGATTTATGGTGATGGTGACAGTTTACTGTATCTGACTATATTTGATTGAGTAAAATATCTTATATACCTTGGCTACCATGCAAAACAAAAAGCATTCAAATTCACCTTGTAGGTTTCATTAATTTCACGTTCCCATCTTTTGTATTGTTTAACAGAAATGCTCCTTGTTTAAAATAACACACATGGCACTCTCAGCACTGTGGACGGTTTTCTAACAATATAAATCTGGGCAAGGTGTTAGTGGGCGGCTCGGTGAATCATGCGAGTGGTGGACTGTTACCTGGCACCCCCGTGCTGTGTTCTGCCCGTGAGTGGGCTCCTGGGCTCTGGGCTCTACGCTTGCCTAGTGTTCCTGATGTCACAGATTTTAAGAGTAAGGGCTGTTGTCACAGCTATGTTTTTGCTCCCAGGGCCTTCTAAATAAACCTGCCGCCAGACAGCCACCACTGAGCCCTGTTTCTTGCAGATTTGGGTCCCAGACTCAGAGCCTGTGAGCAGAGTTCGGAAGCCCCAATGCAGTAGACACACAACACCCAGAGATTCATTGCACTTCTAAATTTTTGATCTGCACATGACTTAAAAGCTCTTTCCAGGAGGCTGGTTATTCACACCATTGGATAAAACCCACAGGGAAAGCTGCTCCCCGCAGTACAGAGTGCCACCAGCAGAGGGCGTTTGGGGAGGGTGTTGTGCTGCGCACGCGGGTGTCCACTCCCTCCCTCTGCTTCTCACACCTCAAGCCACCTCCCACATCTGGAATAGTCATCGTGAGCTGGAGGAGGACCCGAATTTCCTGGGACGAATGCTAAATCACAGAGGCTTCTGGTGCCAAGAAAAATAGCCTGGCCCAGCTTGGGGGTGGGGCGTCTCAAATGCCACCTCAGAAAGCTGCGTCACCACGGGTAGTGTGACATGGCCTGATTTTGCCCAAACAAAGGGAAGGCCCTCTGGCGATTTCTGTGGCTTTGTTTTGTGAAATTAAATTGTCTGCTTTTAATTCTCCTTTCCCGGCTTAATACAAATTGGAATTTCAAAATCAGTGAAAGACAGAAATCTCACTTTGTAGTGGATGACAGATCCCACATGACTTGCATTTCAGTCTGGGACAAAGAGGTGGATTGTGGAAACTTCTAAGGAGAGGTTTGGGTGGTAGTAGGACTTTGGAGCTCCTGGACCACCCATATATGTGCCTGTGGGGTGAGCTCATGGAGGCTAATCGTAGTTTCCCCACACAGAACAGAAGCTTGCCAGACTTCCTCACTCAGGACCCTACCTCTGCATGCATCCAGAGCCAAGTGCCAGCTCATTTGTGTGTATTTCCACATGGCGCCCCTGGATCTCTTCCCAAGGAGCAGGCGGAACCCAAAGGGAACTGGCTTTCTCGCCCCCAGCCCTGGATAGACTCTGCAGTGGTCAAGCGTACGAGATAAGCCCTGCCCTCAAGGCGCTCCAGGTGCAGGCAGAAGACAGGCTTTCACCCAGTGGGACCCAAGAGGAAAGCATGAGGATGGGGGGGGGGGGTCCCAACGATATGCCAAGACCAGTCCAGGGGAATTAGGAGGGCTTCTTCAAGGTGATGCCAAGGCTGTTCTTGAAGAAACAGTAGGAGCTGACTAAGTTAATGAGGAGAGACGGGCATCTCATGAGGGGTATGTGCATGAGCAAAGCCTCACTCAAGCTCGAGGGAGCCAGAGGTCAGAGAACTAGAGAAGAAGGTGCAGGCTGCAGCGTCCTCAGTCTCAGCACACACGCCAAGGGTCCGCTATAATCACTGCCCTCAGGTCCCCCCAGCTCTCCCCTTCCAGCCTCTCCTTGACCCTGTCAAAGCTCCAAAGCTGATTGAGTTTGATGGGGCATGCTGGGCTTCGTCTCTTAGCTTGTTTTCCTGTCTCCACTGCCCTGTTGAGTACTCTAAGCCATAGCCCCTCATAAAGAATATACAGTCTCTGTCCACAGAATGGGGGAGGCCACCAGAGAAGGAAGGTCCAGCATGCAGCCTGCATGGTGCCATACCCAGAGAACCTGCAGCCTGGGTCTCTGGAAGGCAGTGTGGCTCTGGGGTCAGCTGGACTGGATCCTAATCCTGTCTCCACCACTAATGAATCAAGGGACTTGGGCCAGTCATGTATGTAAAGTCTCGGATCCTCGGTTTCCCATTTCCAAAACAGCAAGGGCATGAGAATGAAATGAGATTGATGTCAGGTGCGTAAGGCGTCAGATCATAAATGTATTGATTGCCCAAACCTAGATGAAGAGAGGCAAGGTGGTGATCCTGTATCTCGTCTTCTCCAGACTTCCCACATTAAGTTTTTCTCTACATTCTCTCTCCGTCTCTTCTCTCTCCAGCATAATGAAAGTTTGGTTGATTTAACACAGATCTAATGCAGTGACTCTAAGACTTCCCTGGTGGTCCAGTGGCTAAGACAGTCCTCCCAATGCAGGGGACCCGGGTTTGACCTCTGGTCAGGCTGCTAGATCCCAGCTCAGTTCAGTCGCTCAGTCATGTCTGACTCTTTGTGGCCCCATGGACTGCAGCACGCCAGGTTTCCCTGTCCTTCACCATCTCCCGGAGCTCGCTCAAACTCATGCCCATTGACTCAGCGATACCACCCAACCATCTCATCCTCTGTTATCCCCTTCTCCTTCTCCCTTCTATTTTACCCCAAATAAGGCTCTTTTCCAGTGAGTCGTCTCTTTGCATCAGATGGCCAACGTATTGGACCTTCAGTTTCAGCATCATTCCTTCCAAAGAATATTCAAGGTGGCTTTCCTTTAGGATTGACTGGTTTGATCTCCTTGCAGTTACTGCAAGGAGCCAGGTCCCATATGCCACAATAAAAGATCCCAAGTGCTATAGTTAAGATCTGTTGCAACCAAATAAAT
Organism: Tragulus kanchil; assembly: GCA_022376925.1. Taxonomy (NCBI): domain Eukaryota; kingdom Metazoa; phylum Chordata; class Mammalia; order Artiodactyla; family Tragulidae; genus Tragulus; species Tragulus kanchil. The sequence goes on along the minus strand of JAIOJX010000029.1, from coordinate 43,379,468 downwards.
ACATTTTTAAAATAAAAGTAAGTAAAGCAGTGACTTCAACAAGAGATAAATACATTTCTCTCTTATCTAATAGGCCAGGTATTAGCACTCTAAGGTTCCTAATGGTTGTTCCCTGGTGTCCCCAACCTGAGTTCTTTCCAGCCTGTTTCTCTGTTAGTCCCAGAGTATTGTCCTCATCCATGTGGCTCCAAATGGCTCTTCCTCCCCAGGTCTTCCCCCATCCCGACCAGCAGGAGTGGAGGATCCTCTCCTTTTCACTTGTGATCTGAAAATTGCCCACATCACTTGTGCTCCCATCCTTCTGGCCTGGCCTTAACCAGGGGCCAGACCTAGCTTCAAGGGAGGCCGGGTAGCTGTTTGCTCAGGGACTACATGACTGCTCTCATATCATAGGAGAGAGGGAGACCAGATACTGGGAGACAGTTGAGTTGTCTTTCCTCAGCCTGCAAGGGTGTGAAAGCTCAGAGCTGGGCTCCACTGCTCTAGTATCATTCCCAGGGAGGGAGATGGACTGCAGACCTGCTCTGGTGAAAAGCCCTGTGATCAGCCCTCTGCCTTCTTAGAAAGCAGAACAAGGGGGCAGCCTAAAACGCAGGAAGAAGACTGCATTTGGGGGAAGGCTTCCCTGAGAGAGGGGGTGATCACTGGAGCAGCTACTGGGCTTTTGCACACAACTTGGCACAGGGCTCTGTGCAGGCGAAGGTGTGTATGGCCATTCGTTGGGTACAGAGAAAGGAGTAGCTAGAGGGAGGAAGCCAGAGATTATTTTCTAGTCAAAAAAAAAAAAATGCAGGGAGGCTTCCCTGGTGGTCCAGTGGGTAAAGAGTCCTCCTTGCAGTGCAAGGGGCACTGGTTTGATTCCTGGCCTGGGAAGATCCCATGTACTGCAGAGCTGTGGGATCGGTATGTCCAATAATGAGCCAGCACTCTGGAGTGCATGCACCAAGAGCTGGTGCTCTGCAACGCAAGAGGCCACTGCGATGGGAGGCCCACACAGGCCAAAGAACAAAGATGGATGAAAATAAATAAATAAAAAACCAATAAAGGAGGCCAAATTAAAAAAAAAAAAAATACAGGGGACCTCCCTGGTGGTCCAGTGACTAAGACTGTGTTCCCAATGCAGGGGGCCTGGATTCAATCCCTGGTCAGGGCGCTAGATCCCACGTGCCGCAACTCAAGGTCCTGCAGCCTGCAACTAAGATCCAGTGTAGGCAAATAAATAGATATTTCTTTAAAAAAAAAAAAAGATGCAGTATTTCTCTGAAGGTTCTAGTCTATTCTGGAATGGAGGCACAAAGTGAAAAGCTTTTTGTTTATTTTTATGTAATGGTTTGAAAAGGCTGTATATTCACATTGTTCCATCTTTGGATAATAAAGAATAGAGCTCAAAGTCCCTCGCCCCTCCTCCCAACACGTAGGTGCTCTGAGTGTCCTGCATGCCTTTCAGATCCTCCTTCTTCAAGGACACCAAACTTGAACAGATACCACAGCCATGCCCACCTGCCTCTTTTCCCAGCACTGGCTGTTGTCCTGGCCTGTGGATGCGTCCTCGAGGCTAGCAGCTCACAACCTCCCCTGTGGCCTCGCTCCCCCTCTCCTATGATATTTCACAAAACTAGCCTGAGCCATGGCAACGTATATTTCATACCCTCCATGCATGACATTTTTCACATATGCTTTACAAATGTGCGTCTTCACCCTGAATGCAGTGTCCCGGGAAATATGTCTTTTCCACATGGCTGCTAATATACTATAAAAAGCATTTTCCCTTTCCCTCGGCCCCAGGAGGGAGCTATATCATGAAAATAGAAAAGTGATGAGAAAATGAGAAATCCTGCCTCCAGAGCTCACTCTCCAAGTGGTTTTCCAGAGGCTCCCTGGGACGAAGTCACCTCTGGAAGCATAAATCACCAGTGAGGCCGGGGGGAGTTGTCACCCTGCAGTCCGGTGCGTGACTGTTTCTGCCTGGTGGCCATTGACCCAGAGCGTGCCTGCTGCGTAGGTGGGGTCCTCGGCCCATCCACCCACCTGCTGCTGTGGGCGGGCCTGGCCTCAGGGTGGGTGCACTCCCTGGTGGGCCCATCTCTTGCAGAGCTGTGGATTCTAAGTGAGGCCCATGACCATAGAGGTTCAACCGTTTGGAAGGAAACCCTACTGCAGGCGGCCTTTCCACCTACCATGGGGTGCCTCCACCACCTTCCAGTAAAGCCCTGGGGAGCTCTGAGCGCCTGCGTAGCAGAGCCCTGGCCTGAAAACCTGGCCAAAAGAGCAGAGCCAGGGCTTGCTAAACGCCAGCCTCCACCTGCCTGTCCTCCCCTCGTCCTGCCTTTCCCTCTAGCCCCCAACATGCCCAAGTCATCAAGAAATTCAGCTCAAGAAGCAAATTCTCCCCTAGTCTCCAAGCCCTACTCTCTGCAAAAGAGGTCACAGCTTGTGAGGGCTAGGGGACACTGTCGAGCAACTTTTCTGTGTTCAAAAGGTCCTGCCTGCATTAAAAAGAAAAAAAAAACATTATTTTTAGAACAATTTGAGGTTCAGAGCAAAAGACCAGAATACAGCCATGCCCACCTGCCTCTTTTCCCAGCACTGGCTGTTGTCCTGGCCTGTGGATGCGTCCTCGAGGCTAGCAGCTCACAACCTCCCCTGTGGCCTCGCTCCCCCTCTCCTATGATATTTCACAAAACTAGCCTGAGCCATGGCAACGTATATTTCATACCCTCCATGCATGACATTTTTCACATATGCTTTACAAATGTGCGTCTTCACCCTGAATGCAGTGTCCCGGGAAATATGTCTTTTCCACATGGCTGCTAATATACTAAAAAAAGCATTTTCCTTTCCCTCGGCCCCAGGAGGGAGCTATATCATGAAAATAGAAAAGTGATGAGAAAATGAGAAATCCTGCCTCCAGAGCTCACTCTCCAAGTGGTTTTCCAGAGGCTCCCTGGGACGAAGTCACCTCTGGAAGCATAAATCACCAGTGAGGCCGGGGGGAGTTGTCACCCTGCAGTCCGGTGCGTGACTGTTTCTGCCTGGTGGCCATTGACCCAGAGCGTGCCTGCTGCGTAGGTGGGGTCCTCGGCCCATCCACCCACCTGCTGCTGTGGGCGGGCCTGGCCTCAGGGTGGGTGCACTCCCTGGTGGGCCCATCTCTTGCAGAGCTGTGGATTCTAAGTGAGGCCCATGACCATAGAGGTTCAACCGTTTGGAAGGAAACCCTACTGCAGGCGGCCTTTCCACCTACCATGGGGTGCCTCCACCACCTTCCAGTAAAGCCCTGGGGAGCTCTGAGCGCCTGCGTAGCAGAGCCCTGGCCTGAAAACCTGGCCAAAAGAGCAGAGCCAGGGCTTGCTAAACGCCAGCCTCCACCTGCCTGTCCTCCCCTCGTCCTGCCTTTCCCTCTAGCCCCCAACATGCCCAAGTCATCAAGAAATTCAGCTCAAGAAGCAAATTCTCCCCTAGTCTCCAAGCCCTACTCTCTGCAAAAGAGGTCACAGCTTGTGAGGGCTAGGGGACACTGTCGGGCAACTTTTCTGTGTTCAAAAGGTCCTGCCTGCATTAAAAAAAAGAAAAAAAAAAGCATTATTTTTTAGAACAATTTGAGGTTCAGAGCAAAAAGACCAGAAAATACAGACAATTGTCATATACCCCCTGTTCCCCACTACACACAGCCTCCTCCACTGCCCACATTCTTCCTCAGAGGGGCTCATGTGTTACAGTCTCTTAACCTACAGTGACACATGGTTGCCACTCAAATCCCATGGTTTGTATTAGGGTTCACGCTTGCTGTTGTACTTTCTGTGGTTTTTGGAAAACGTACAATGACGGGTGTCACCATGATAGCATCCCTACAGAGTCGCTTCCCTGCCCTAAAAATCCTCTGTGCTCTGTCTGTGCATCCCTCTCTCCCTTCAGTTTCTGGACACTATCAATCTTTTTAAAGTCTCCACAGCTCTGCCTTTTCCAGAGCGTCATATGGTCAGAATTCCAGTCTATAGCCTTTTCAGATTGGCTTCTTTCACTCACATGCATTTACATTTCCTCCACATCTTCCCATTTCTTTTCTTTTTTTTTTTTAAATTTTTTTTGGCGGGGGCAGGTTGGGGAGGGAGAGGGGTGGGCGGGCCACTTCTATTAGTCTTTTCATTTATCTATTTTTCATCCATCTTTGCTCCTTGGCCCGTGTGGGCCTCCTATCGCAGTGGCCTCTGTTGTTGCAGAGCACCGGCTCTGGGCGCATGCGCTCCAGAGCTCCGGCTCAGTAGTTGGACACATGGGTCCAGCCTCTCTGTGGCACGTGGGATCTTCCCAGGCCAGGAATCGAACCGGCACCCCTTGCACTACAAGGCGGTGTCCTTACCCACTGGACCACCAGGGAAGCCCTTCCCATTTCTTTTTAGTGTTGGATAATATTCCGTTTTCTGGAGGTATGACAAGTTTATTTATCCATTCACCTGTGGAAGGACATCTTGGTTGCTCTCTGTTTGAGGCAGCTATGAGTAAAGCTGGGCTGCCCTCGTGGCTCAGCAGTAAAGAATCCACCTGCCAGTGCAGGAAACACAGGAGACACGGATTCGATCCCTGAATTGGGAAGATCCCCTGAAGGAGGGCATGGCAAACCATTCTAGTATTCTTGCCTGGAGAATCCCTTGGACAGAGGAGCCTGGCGGGTTACGGTCCACAGGGTCACGTAGAGTCGAACACGCCTGAAGCAGCTTAGCCCACGGGCGTACATGAGGACAGCCGCTGTCAACAGCGGGCAGCAGTGTTTTGTGTGGACATAAGCGTTTCACTTGTGTGAGTGAATCCCAGGAAGAACACTGCTGGATTCCTACCTGTGTACTGAGAGGCCGGACGCTCACTCGGCGGGGTAGGCTGTCTCCTCTATCAGCTTGCTGGGCCTCCCTCAGAGTCTCGCGTCCCTCTGGGCCGGAGCACCCGCCTCCCTCCAGAGTTCCTGCTCCCCCCTGGTGGCAGAGACAGCCTGCGAGGTGTGAGTGGTAGGCCTGCCTCTTCCCTCCTCTCTCTCTTTCATTCTTTACTCCACGGAGCTGAGGGCTGGAAGATTGTTCATTGCAAACTACATTTTTTTTTTCCACACCAGCATTTAAGAAAATCAAGTGCACAGTTTTTCATTCATGACTCATATTTTGCTGTCATTGTTGGAGGGATTAATGACACAACTCTTATTTGTTCTAAGTGTTGGTTGTAAACATACAGCTACATTGGCATTCAAATAATACATATGTATCACATCTTTATCTGTCTGCAATGTGGGAGCGGGTTCAATCCCTAGGTCAGGAAGTTTGCAGAGCACGGCTCTGGGCGCATGCGCTCAGAGCTCGGCTCAGTAGTCGGACACATGGGTCCAGCCTCTCTGTGGCACGTGGGATCTTCCCAGGCCAGGAATCGAACCGGCACCCCTTGCACTACAAGGCGGTGTCCTTACCCACTGGACCACCAGGGAAGCCCTTCCCATTTCTTTTTAGTGTTGGATAATATTCCGTTTTCTGGAGGTATGACAAGTTTATTTATCCATTCACCTGTGGAAGGACATCTTGGTTGCTCTCTGTTTGAGGCAGCTATGAGTAAAGCTGGGCTGCCCTCGTGGCTCAGCAGTAAAGAATCCACCTGCCAGTGCAGGAAACACAGGAGACACGGATTCGATCCCTGAATTGGGAAGATCCCCTGAAGGAGGGCATGGCAAACCATTCTAGTATTCTTGCCTGGAGAATCCCTTGGACAGAGGAGCCTGGCGGGTTACGGTCCACAGGGTCACGTAGAGTCGAACACGCCTGAAGCAGCTTAGCCCACGGGCGTACATGAGGACAGCCGCTGTCAACAGCGGGCAGCAGTGTTTTGTGTGGACATAAGCGTTTCACTTGTGTGAGTGAATCCCAGGAAGAACACTGCTGGATTCCTACCTGTGTACTGAGAGGCCGGACGCTCACTCGGCGGGGTAGGCTGTCTCCTCTATCAGCTTGCTGGGCCTCCCTCAGAGTCTCGCGTCCCTCTGGGCCGGAGCACCCGCCTCCCTCCAGAGTTCCTGCTCCCCCCTGGTGGCAGAGACAGCCTGCGAGGTGTGAGTGGTAGGCCTGCCTCTTCCCTCCTCTCTCTCTTTCATTCTTTACTCCACGGAGCTGAGGGCTGGAAGATTGTTCATTGCAAACTACATTTTTTTTTTCCACACCAGCATTTAAGAAAATCAAGTGCACAGTTTTTCATTCATGACTCATATTTTGCTGTCATTGTTGGAGGGATTAATGACACAACTCTTATTTGTTCTAAGTGTTGGTTGTAAACATACAGCTACATTGGCATTCAAATAATACATATGTATCACATCTTTATCTGTCTGCAATGTGGGAGACGCGGGTTCAATCCCTAGGTCAGGAAGTTTCCCTGGAGCAGGAAATGGCAACTCCAGTACTCTTGCCTGGAGAATTCCATGGACTGAGGAGCCTGGTGGGCTGCGTGTGTGTGTGTGTGTGTGTGTGTGATGGAATACAACTCAGCCATAAAAGCAATGAAATTTTTGCCATTTGCAACCACATAGATGGACCTGGAGGTTATTATACTTAGTGAAATAAGTCAGACAGAGAAAGACAAATCCTGTCTCTTATTACTATCCAAAATCTAAAAAATAAAACAAATGAATATGATAAAAGGGAACAGATTCACAGATATTGAGAACAAGCCAATGGTTGCCAGTGGGGAGAAGGCAGAACAAGATAGAGGCACAGGATTGATTACAAACTACTGTATATAAATAAGTTACAAGGATATATATGATATAGCACAGGGAATATAGTCAATACTTCATAGTAACTATAAATGGAATATCATCTGTAAAAATTTTCATTCACTATGTTGTACACCTGAAACTAACGTAATATTGTGAATCAACTCTACCTTAGTCGTAAAAAAAAATGGTGATGGTGCTTTACCCCAGGGACTCCAGCTCCTCCATGGATCTTTAGGAAAAACTGTCCTAACCTTCAGGCATCACAGTCTAAGTTGGCAGCAGCCAGGACTTGCCACCGCTGCTTCGTGGATTTCTTGTCCTCAAACAAGAAGCCATTTGGGCCAGGATTTTAAACATTTTGTCTAAGTTGTCAACATTTTATAGTCAGGACCTTGGAAACATAAACCTTGTTAGCTGCTTCTCTTGAAAAGTCAGGAAATGAGGCCACCCTGGGCTTCTGTTCCGACAGGTACTGGTCTGCACCCTCGAGGTGAGGGCTGGAAGATTGTTCATTGCAAACTACATTTTTTTCCACACCAGCATTTAAGAAAATCAAGTGCACAGTTTTCATTCATGACTCATATTTTGCTGTCATTGTTGGAGGGATTAATGACACAACTCTTATTTGTTCTAAGTGTTGGTTGTAAACATACAGCTACATTGGCATTCAAATAATACATATGTATCACATCTTTATCTGTCTGCAATGTGGGAGACGCGGGTTCAATCCCTAGGTCAGGAAGTTTCCCTGGAGCAGGAAATGGCAACTCCAGTACTCTTGCCTGGAGAATTCCATGGACTGAGGAGCCTGGTGGGCTGCGTGTGTGTGTGTGTGTGTGTGTGTGATGGAATACAACTCAGCCATAAAAGCAATGAAATTTTTGCCATTTGCAACCACATAGATGGACCTGGAGGTTATTATACTTAGTGAAATAAGTCAGACAGAGAAAGACAAATCCTGTCTCTTATTACTATCCAAAATCTAAAAAATAAAACAAATGAATATGATAAAAGGGAACAGATTCACAGATATTGAGAACAAGCCAATGGTTGCCAGTGGGGAGAAGGCAGAACAAGATAGAGGCACAGGATTGATTACAAACTACTGTATATAAATAAGTTACAAGGATATATATGATATAGCACAGGGAATATAGTCAATACTTCATAGTAACTATAAATGGAATATCATCTGTAAAAATTTTCATTCACTATGTTGTACACCTGAAACTAACGTAATATTGTGAATCAACTCTACCTTAGTCGTAAAAAAAAATGGTGATGGTGCTTTACCCCAGGGACTCCAGCTCCTCCATGGATCTTTAGGAAAAACTGTCCTAACCTTCAGGCATCACAGTCTAAGTTGGCAGCAGCCAGGACTTGCCACCGCTGCTTCGTGGATTTCTTGTCCTCAAACAAGAAGCCATTTGGGCCAGGATTTTAAACATTTTGTCTAAGTTGTCAACATTTTATAGTCAGGACCTTGGAAACATAAACCTTGTTAGCTGCTTCTCTTGAAAAGTCAGGAAATGAGGCCACCCTGGGCTTCTGTTCCGACAGGTACTGGTCTGCACCCTCGAGGTGAGTGGGACACTCAGTCCCATCTGGCCTCTCTTACCTGTTTTCCATTCGAGGCTCCTGTGAGCCTTTGAGTGGGCAGTCCTTGCGGGAGATATCTCTCATGGCTGCTGTAGGAAACTACTTCAAACTTTCAGCCTGTGTAATTCTGAAAACCAGGAGTCTGAAATCAGTATCATGGGACTGAAAGCAAAGGGCCAGGAGAGCTGTGCTCCTCCCAGAGGCTGTAGGGAGAGCAGCCTTGCCTTTTCCAGCTTCTGGTAGCTGCCACTGTTCCACGGCTTGTGGCTTTGTGCTTCCAGTCTTGAAGGGCAGCATCTTCAAGCTCTGCTCCCTCTACATGGGGCTCCTCCTCTTTGTGGAGGAACCCGCCCTCCGCCTCCCTTTTCTAAGGATACCTGTGATTGCATTTAGTCCCGCACAGCTAGGCCAGGAGAAGCTCCCTGTCTCCACATCCTTAACTGAATCACACCCTTTGCCATTTAAGTTATTGTTCATTCTTTTCTCTATCAAGGTACCATTTGCAGGTTTCAGGATTAGGAAGCAAATATGCCTTGCATTCTTATTCAGGCTTCCTGACTGAGAAGATCCCCAGTCAGGACGCCTTCCTCTGGGGAGCTAGCATTCTAGACAGTCAGGAAAGGAAGGAGGGTGGTGCAGTTGGGAGCAGCAGCGTCAGAAAACCAGAAACTCTGGCTCACAGGAGACTGGACCGGGACTTCTGGGGTGGTCCAGTGGTTAGGATCCACCCTGCAATGCAGGGGATGTGGGTTCCATCCCTAGTCTGGGGACTAAGATCCCACATGGCTTGGAGCAACAGCTAAAGAATAGGTGTGGTGCATTGAAAGATCCCGTGTGATACAATGAACATTCTGCCAAAAAAAAAATTTTTAGGAAAAACTGTCCTAACCTTCAGGCATCACAGTCTAAGTTGGCAGCAGCCAGGACTTGCCACCGCTGCTTCGTGGATTTCTTGTCCTCAAACAAGAAGCCATTTGGGCCAGGATTTTAAACATTTTGTCTAAGTTGTCAACATTTTATAGTCAGGACCTTGGAAACATAAACCTTGTTAGCTGCTTCTCTTGAAAAGTCAGGAAATGAGGCCACCCTGGGCTTCTGTTCCGACAGGTACTGGTCTGCACCCTCGAGGTGAGTGGGACACTCAGTCCCCTCTGGCCTCTCTTACCTGTTTTCCATTCGAGGCTCCTGTGAGCCTTTGAGTGGGCAGTCCTTGCGGGAGATATCTCTCATGGCTGCTGTAGGAAACTACTTCAAACTTTCAGCCTGTGTAATTCTGAAAACCAGGAGTCTGAAATCAGTATCATGGGACTGAAAGCAAAGGGCCAGGAGAGCTGTGCTCCTCCCAGAGGCTGTAGGGAGAGCAGCCTTGCCTTTTCCAGCTTCTGGTAGCTGCCACTGTTCCACGGCTTGTGGCTTTGTGCTTCCAGTCTTGAAGGGCAGCATCTTCAAGCTCTGCTCCCTCTACATGGGGCTCCTCCTCTTTGTGGAGGAACCCGCCCTCCGCCTCCCTTTTCTAAGGATACCTGTGATTGCATTTAGTCCCGCACAGCTAGGCCAGGAGAAGCTCCCTGTCTCCACATCCTTAACTGAATCACACCCTTTGCCATTTAAGTTATTGTTCATTCTTTTTCTCTATCAAGGTACCATTTGCAGGTTTCAGGATTAGGAAGCAAATATGCCTTGCATTCTTATTCAGGCTTCCTGACTGAGAAGATCCCCAGTCAGGACGCCTTCCTCTGGGGGAGCTAGCATTCTAGACAGTCAGGAAAGGAAGGAGGGGTGGTGCAGTTGGGAGCAGCAGCGTCAGAAAACCAGAAACTCTGGCTCACAGGAGACTGGACCGGGACTTCTGGGGTGGTCCAGTGGTTAGGATCCACCCTGCAATGCAGGGGATGTGGGTTCCATCCCTAGTCTGGGGACTAAGATCCCACATGGCTTGGAGCAACAGCTAAAGAATAGGTGTGGTGCATTGAAAGATCCCGTGTGATACAATGAACATTCTGCATACCGCAGTGGAGACCTGAGGCAGCTAAAGAAACAAATATGTATATTTTTTTAATCAATGAGAGCAGAGCTCAAATCAATGAAGTAAGGCATGAGGCCTTAAGCATAAATGCCCTGAGGCACGAAGTTGCAGGTCAGACATTGTCTGAGAGCTCAGGAAAGGACAGGGGGAGGAGCCTGGGAAACCAGGTGTGGAGTAGACAGTCCCTGCAGGGCCTCGTCAGCCAGGTTTGGCTTGTATCCCTAGGCAACAGTGAGCTGTGGGAGAGCTTCCAGCCGTGGAGGAGGGACAGGGGCATGAGCTATTGAGCTGCGCAGGGCTAACAGGTGCCCCTTCTGCAGGTACCCTCCTGTGGGCAGGTAGGGGATGACACAGGAGGGCTCCTCTCAGGCCGCAGCACTGAACTGAGATTTCCGTTCAGTTCAGTGGCTCAGTCGTGTCCGACTCTTTGCGACCCCATGGACTGCTGCACGCCAGGCTCCCCTGTCCTTCACCATCTCCCAGAGCCTGCTCAAGCCCATGTCCATTGAGTCAGTGATGCCATCCAACCATCTCGTCCTCTGTCTCCCCTTCTCCTTCTTCAAGCCTTTGGGCCCTATCAATCGTCCCTTATGTTGGGCATCTTCTGTGCTCCAGACCTCCCACTTAGCACTTGACACCCACGTTTGTAACAGGGTGCTCCAGCTCACGCTGGACTCCAGTACGTTATTGTTCTTCTCTATCAAGGTACCATTTGCAGGTTTCAGGATTAGGAAGCAAATATGCCTTGCATTCTTATTCAGGCTTCCTGACTGAGAAGATCCCCAGTCAGGACGCCTTCCTCTGGGGAGCTAGCATTCTAGACAGTCAGGAAAGGAAGGAGGGTGGTGCAGTTGGGAGCAGCAGCGTCAGAAAACCAGAAACTCTGGCTCACAGGAGACTGGACCGGGACTTCTGGGGTGGTCCAGTGGTTAGGATCCACCCTGCAATGCAGGGGATGTGGGTTCCATCCCTAGTCTGGGGACTAAGATCCCACATGGCTTGGAGCAACAGCTAAAGAATAGGTGTGGTGCATTGAAAGATCCCGTGTGATACAATGAACATTCTGCATACCGCAGTGGAGACCTGAGGCAGCTAAAGAAACAAATATGTATATTTTTTTAATCAATGAGAGCAGAGCTCAAATCAATGAAGTAAGGCATGAGGCCTTAAGCGTAAATGCCCTGAGGCACGAAGTTGCAGGTCAGACATTGTCTGAGAGCTCAGGAAAGGACAGGGGGAGGAGCCTGGGAAACCAGGTGTGGAGTAGACAGTCCCTGCAGGGCCTCGTCAGCCAGGTTTGGCTTGTATCCCTAGGCAACAGTGAGCTGTGGGAGAGCTTCCAGCCGTGGAGGAGGGACAGGGGCATGAGCTATTGAGCTGCGCAGGGCTAACAGGTGCCCCTTCTGCAGGTACCCTCCTGTGGGCAGGTAGGGGATGACACAGGAGGGCTCCTCTCAGGCCGCAGCACTGAACTGAGATTTCCGTTCAGTTCAGTGGCTCAGTCGTGTCCGACTCTTTGCGACCCCATGGACTGCTGCACGCCAGGCTCCCCTGTCCTTCACCATCTCCCAGAGCCTGCTCAAGCCCATGTCCATTGAGTCAGTGATGCCATCCAACCATCTCGTCCTCTGTCTCCCCTTCTCCTTCTTCAAGCCTTTGGGCCCTATCAATCGTCCCTTATGTTGGGCATCTTCTGTGCTCCAGACCTCCCACTTAGCACTTGACACCCACGTTTGTAACAGGGTGCTCCAGCTCACGCTGGACTCCAGTACTTTTGAAATCTCAGATGACTAGAACTGGGTAAGGAAGGGGGAGACTTTAGATCTCTTGCTCTGACCTTTTTTTTGTTTTGTTTTGTTTGCATCCAGAATATATTTTGAAAACATTTACACTAAAGCCAGGCAAAGACACGACAAGAAAATCACAAATATCCTGTACACATATTGACATAGAAATCCTGGACAAAAATACAATCAAAGGAGTACATTAAAAGGGCTGTACACTATGACCAATGGGATTTATTCCTATAATTTGAGAATAGGTCAACAGACAAAAATGAATCAATGTGATATGTCACCTTAATAGGAGGAAGGAAAACAATTAAAGTCATCTCAGTTGATTCATGACCTTGAAGCAATGCTGCCCACTGGAAGCTTTAAGGAGCCAGACCATCTGGTTTGAATCTGAATTCAGACACGCACAGTGGGACCCTGGGGAGTCCTCTAACCTCCTGAAGCTTCTTTTCCTCCTCTGTAAAATGGGAACAAAGTACCCTCCAGTGTTGGGGTGAAGATTCAAAGAGATGAAACAGGCAAAGGACTTACAGCCGGGGTGGGGGGTGGTTAAATTAGGAAACAGAATCAATGTTCACTGTTGTTATTTGGTTTTTAGTTCCTGTAGGAGACAACTTGGAGAGGAGGCTCTTTCTTTGTTTTTTGAGAAGGGGTGCAGGGTAGGGGGAATAATTAACCAAGCATTTGATTTTATACAGAAAAGGCCAAGATGCTCTTCTGGGATGGAGCGCTTCCAGGCAACAAAATAAGAACACTCGAGAGCTTTATATAACTGCATGAAAGGGTGTCTTCATTCAGGGCAGAGCTGTGCCTCTTGCCAGTTTTCTTGTAGAAATAAAAGTGATGCGATTTTGCTGCCAGGGCTCCAGAAAAGGTGGGAGTGGGCAGCGTGGCTGGGCTTTCCCGTGTGGAGGAGGGTGCCAGCCAGCGAGGGGCCCAGGGACCCTCTGGATCAGGAGTGGTGTGAGGCTACTGCTGGCTTTAGGACTTTGAGCCTGGTCACGCCAGGAGCTAGGCCGGGGCTTTCCATCTTGTTCTCTGGTTTTCTCTGGTTATTCTTCCAGGCATGTCTGATCCTTCTGGGGCTTGGGGGCACTGGAGGAGCATCCCTGGCCTCAGCTGGGATTGAAGAGTCTGGGCCTCAGTAGGGCCTGGACGGGCTTGTAATGTGGCCAGAGGTCATTGGAGAACAGGAGAGTCAGGAGCTGGAGTCAGGAGGTGAAACGAGATAACAGCAGTAGCCAGGATTTAAAGGAAGAGCCAACTCAGCCTACACACCCCCAGAAACCCTGGGGAGAGGAGCCTGATCAAGGCAGCCGTGCTACGGCCAAGTGGACTGATGGCTAGGAGTCTTACGCTGGGAGTGGGGTGGGAGGAGGAAAGCCTGACTCTTGGGAGGACCTGGGCATCTGGGTTACAGATAATCTTCATCCTCATAATAATCCTATAGGGTAGGTACTGTCACATAGCATGTGTGTCAGGCGGGGGACTGAGGCACAGAGAGAGTTAAGTATCCAGTCCTCACTCACACAGCTAGTAAGGAGCAGGGTTAGAATTCCTGCTGGGTCTGTCTGACCGCCAAACCCGCTGGTTCCCCCAGGGAGCGGGCCCTTACCTGACTCTGCAGTAACTGTGGATTCCACTCAAGGCCTCCTCGAGAGTTTCTGGGAAATGACTGCCCTGGAGGAGCTGGTGGAGGAGAAGCCCTTCCCTGGGTATTCATTCTCATCACAACTCCTGTCCTCCAACTCACTTCCAGCCCCGCCCTTCTTTTTCTGAGGAGGCCACATTTGCTGGCAATTGCAAGGCAGTGTAGAGAGCATTTAGAGCGTGGACTCGGGAGCAGCGTCGCAAACAGTAGTTGGCATCACAGTTCACTTCAGTCTCTCAGTCGTGTTTGTGTCCATGGACTGCAGCAAGCCAAGCTTGCCTGTCTCTCACAGTCTCCCAGAGCTTGCTCAAACTCATGTCCATTGGCTCAGTGAGGCCGTCCAACCGTCTCATCCTGATGGCCCCTTCTCCTTCTGCCTTCTTATTTTTCTTAACATCAGGGTCTTTTCCAATGAGTCGTCTCTCTTCACATCAGGTGGCCAAAGTACTGGACCTTCAACTTCAGCCTCAGTCCTTCCAGCGAATATTCAAGGTTGACTTCCTTTAGGACTGACTGGTTTGATCTCCTTGCAGTCCAAGGGACTCTCAAAGAGTTTCCTCCAGAACCACAGCTCAAAGGCCTCACAGGTGCTGGTCATCCTCAAGGTACCCTGGATTCCCCTTTCCTGCCGGTCTACGACGCTGCCGGTAGATGGCGCTCCGACTCTGCGCTGATATCCGCGCTGCCGAGCTGTGTGCTCCAGACCCTAATGGCTGCCCTCCCGTCCAAGGCTTGGCCGGCAGCGCTGGCACTGGCAGAGCCAGAGCTGCTGCTTCACTCTTTTCCTTTTCACAGAGACTGATGTGACGCCGGCTGAGTCCCCGGGCCTGTCCTGTGTGCCATGTGCTCAGTGTTCACTGTCCAGTGCTGGGGACAGATGAGGCCACTGCAATTCAGTGTGACCACCGCTAGGACAGGAGGGGCCTGGGCAGAAACTTGAGGGCTGGGGGAGCGCTGAACTCCCACCCTGGGTGGCCTCACACTGTCTGGGTGGAAGGCTGGAGCTAGCCTTGTCAGAGAGCTGTGCCCGAGGGTAAGGTCTGGGTGACCAGGAACTCCCCACTCTAGGCACACAGTTGGTACCTAAGAAATGAAGAGGAATAGATGAGGACCTAGCCTTGAGAGATCCAGCCACAGGGCACCTAGGTGTGGGGGCAGGGAATACATGGAGGGTGCGTTGGGGTGATGGAGAGGAGATTCTACCCTGTATTCAAGATCCTGTGACTGCACGGTCCAGGGCATTGTATGCTCTATTATCCTCACGACAACATTTTCAGGAGACATACTCTTCCTTCAGTCTCTCAGTCGTGTTTGTGTCCATGGACTGCAGCAAGCCAAGCTTGCCTGTCTCTCACAGTCTCCCAGAGCTTGCTCAAACTCATGTCCATTGGCTCAGTGAGGCCGTCCAACCGTCTCATCCTGATGGCCCCTTCTCCTTCTGCCTTCTTATTTTTCTTAACATCAGGGTCTTTTCCAATGAGTCGTCTCTCTTCACATCAGGTGGCCAAAGTACTGGACCTTCAACTTCAGCCTCAGTCCTTCCAGCGAATATTCAAGGTTGACTTCCTTTAGGACTGACTGGTTTGATCTCCTTGCAGTCCAAGGGACTCTCAAAGAGTTTCCTCCAGAACCACAGCTCAAAGGCCTCACAGGTGCTGGTCATCCTCAAGGTACCCTGGATTCCCCTTTCCTGCCGGTCTACGACGCTGCCGGTAGATGGCGCTCCGACTCTGCGCTGATATCCGCGCTGCCGAGCTGTGTGCTCCAGACCCTAATGGCTGCCCTCCCGTCCAAGGCTTGGCCGGCAGCGCTGGCACTGGCAGAGCCAGAGCTGCTGCTTCACTCTTTTCCTTTTCACAGAGACTGATGTGACGCCGGCTGAGTCCCCGGGCCTGTCCTGTGTGCCATGTGCTCAGTGTTCACTGTCCAGTGCTGGGGACAGATGAGGCCACTGCAATTCAGTGTGACCACCGCTAGGACAGGAGGGGCCTGGGCAGAAACTTGAGGGCTGGGGGAGCGCTGAACTCCCACCCTGGGTGGCCTCACACTGTCTGGGTGGAAGGCTGGAGCTAGCCTTGTCAGAGAGCTGTGCCCGAGGGTAAGGTCTGGGTGACCAGGAACTCCCCACTCTAGGCACACAGTTGGTACCTAAGAAATGAAGAGGAATAGATGAGGACCTAGCCTTGAGAGATCCAGCCACAGGGCACCTAGGTGTGGGGGCAGGGAATACATGGAGGGTGCGTTGGGGTGATGGAGAGAGGAGATTCTACCCTGTATTCAAGACCTATCCTGTGACTGCACGGTCCAGGGCATTGTATGCTCTATTATCCTCACGACAACATTTTCAGGAGACATACTCTTCCTTGTTAGGTAGATGGGCTCATGGAAGTTCAAGGAAGGAAAGGCTCAGGTCCAGGTGTACACGGGCGAGTATGGGTGAAAAGCTGTGCCATTGACCCATGGAGTCAAGCGCTTGCAGGAGAGAGAGGGCCAGGGTGTGGGCGAGAGGCCTGGGAGTGAGCATCTGGGCTAGCGAGTGCCTCTTCCTGAGTCAGGCCAGCTCTGGGCTCATGCTATAGATTATAACTGGTTTCTCACCTGGGTCTCTGGCCACCATGGCACACAGCCCTTCCTGTCCTCATATAGGACCTGGGTCGCCTGGCCCACCTTCAGGGACTCCTGTATTTTCACGTGCCCGGCCCTCGATCCTGGTTGAAATGTCATGTGCAGCCTGACTTCTGAGCCCTAGTCAGCCCGTCATGGTCACAACCCATGTGTCTTTCACCCCCATTCCCAAAGCGACTGCTCAAAACCAGCGCCTGGAATACTCTTTCCCAGCCGCACTGGGTCCCCGGTCTTTCTTTTCTTTTCCTTCAAACAGTTCATTATTTTGTACGGAGATTTCACTTTTCTTTGACTCTTTTTTTCTTCACATATAACCTGATAAAAGGACTGCCGTTATTTCAGAATATATTCTGGATCCTATTCTGTGCCCAATTACACACCATCTATAGTTGATTTTCATGAAATTTAAATAACAAAGAGGGACGCTTATGTCATTTCTTCCTTATAAAAATCCACCCTTGAAATCGTCTGGTTGGAAAGCCGCAGTGTGTCCGCCGCCGTTGAACAGCTTGTGAGAGTGTGCGGGTAGGCGGTGCCTCATTAGACGTGCACGCAGAGCTGCGTCCCGGTGGCAGGAGCTGAATTTGCACTCACTGCCCCAAGTGGAAACAGACTGCCTGGGATGCCAGGACGGGGCAACATCTGCCCGTCTCTTGGCAACAGCGTCAGGCCAGGGTGGCCGGCCACAGGGAGGTCAGAGACACCGTCCCGCCATCCGTGGATCCAAGGAGGGCGTGTGTCGGCAGAGACCTGCCAGGGCTGCAAATGGACAGGCAGGATGTTATCTGCGGCAAGACGTTAAATACCCAAACTGGGCTTACCCACCCCCCAAAGCCCCAGATGGGGACTCGCATATAAGCTCTGAGTCTAAAGGCCTCATCCCCTAGGCAAAGGAAGGCTGTGGATCTTTGAAGGCTTGACCCAAGTCCTGGAGCCCACGGTGGTGGCAGAGCAACCAGAGGGCTTGAATGACTCTTGTGACGGGCTGCTCTGTTGAACTATGGGGTGCTGATGTTAGACATCTGGATTTAAGCTTCCCTCTTCTGGATTGAATGTATCATGTGGGGCCCGGCAGGGAGGGGCACAGGGAGCTCCCCGCTGGAGGAGGGTCTGTTGAGGGCTGGTGACAGCAGAGGAGTCTGGACTTGTGAGCGAGGGGCTTCTGCCGAGACCTCAGCCTGCACTGCTAACATTGCAAAGCCCACTACCTCAGGCCCTGCGCCAGTTTCACCAAAACGTCTGCCTCTAGGCCTTCTCTGGAGGAGGCTGAACAGGGAGCAGAAGGGTAGTCCCCAGCCGCACTGGGTCCCCGGTCTTTCTTTTCTTTTCCTTCAAACAGTTCATTATTTTGTACGGAGATTTCACTTTTCTTTGACTCTTTTTTTCTTCACATATAACCTGATAAAAGGACTGCCGTTATTTCAGAATATATTCTGGATCCTATTCTGTGCCCAATTACACACCATCTATAGTTGATTTTCATGAAATTTAAATAACAAAGAGGGACGCTTATGTCATTTCTTCCTTATAAAAATCCACCCTTGAAATCGTCTGGTTGGAAAGCCGCAGTGTGTCCGCCGCCGTTGAACAGCTTGTGAGAGTGTGCGGGTAGGCGGTGCCTCATTAGACGTGCACGCAGAGCTGCGTCCCGGTGGCAGGAGCTGAATTTGCACTCACTGCCCCAAGTGGAAACAGACTGCCTGGGATGCCAGGACGGGGCAACATCTGCCCGTCTCTTGGCAACAGCGTCAGGCCAGGGTGGCCGGCCACAGGGAGGTCAGAGACACCGTCCCGCCATCCGTGGATCCAAGGAGGGCGTGTGTCGGCAGAGACCTGCCAGGGCTGCAAATGGACAGGCAGGATGTTATCTGCGGCAAGACGTTAAATACCCAAACTGGGCTTACCCCACCCCCAGAGCCCCAGATGGGGGGACTCCGCATATAAGCTCTGAGTCTAAAGGCCTCATCCCCTAGGCAAAGGAAGGCTGTGGATCTTTGAAGGCTTGACCCAAGTCCTGGAGCCCACGGTGGTGGCAGAGCAACCAGAGGGCTTGAATGACTCTTGTGACGGGCTGCTCTGTTGAACTATGGGGTGCTGATGTTAGACATCTGGATTTAAGCTTCCCTCTTCTGGATTGAATGTATCATGTGGGGCCCGGCAGGGAGGGGCACAGGGAGCTCCCCGCTGGAGGAGGGTCTGTTGAGGGCTGGTGACAGCAGAGGAGTCTGGACTTGTGAGCGAGGGGCTTCTGCCGAGACCTCAGCCTGCACTGCTAACATTGCAAAGCCCACTACCTCAGGCCCTGCGCCAGTTTCACCAAAACGTCTGCCTCTAGGCCTTCTCTGGAGGAGGCTGAACAGGGAGCAGAAGGGTAGTCACAGACACTCAGTGATCTGGAGATGACCTTCTTGGGCCCCGCCTGTCATCCTAACCTGCTTGGAGGCGTGCTACTTGAGCTGGGCCTTAAGTGCTCTGACGCCTCAGAGAGCCGGCAGGGGATGTCTGAGAGGAGGAAAGGCAGAGGCAAACGCCAGGCGCAGGCATGTGCAACTCAGGTTCGGAAGAAGGGAAGAGCTGTTAAGTTTAGAAAAGATAGTTAGGAAGTCTCCCCCGAAGTAAATATAAATAAAAATATACAGTATGGAATTAGAAAAAACAAACCATAAAACTGTGCCCCAAATCCCCTAGGGGCCCACACTTGAAATAGAATTGCAACAAGGGTTAGGAATGAAGGGTCCACTCCCCATCGTGTGCTGTGCTCAGCTGCGTCCGACTCGTTGCGGCTCCTTGGACAGTAGCCCACCAGGCTCCTCTGTCCATGGGATTCCCCAGGCAAGGGTACTGGAGGGAGTTGCCATTTCCTTCCCCAGAGAATTTTCCCGACCCAAGAATCAAACCTGCATCTCCTGCATTGGGTTCAGGTATCAGTACATAAAACATTACGTATATCTAAACTGTCTGTACAACAAATGGTCTAAAAACAAAAACACCCCAGGTGTAATGAGGGCACTTAATATCTTGGTTTCTAAAAAGCAACAACAAACCCAGGGCTCCTTAGAGGATGGCTAATTCCATGACTGGGGAAGGAAAAATACAAGATGAGCCTGGAACATTGCTTTATGCCAGAAAGTGAGTCTTCAAAGGATGATAGGGACATATCAAAATGACTCAGAAGCCAGCCTGAAGAGGCTCCCACAAGTCATACATGGAATAATGATAGTAAAGGACTATAGACCATTGAATGATTCCATGAGTCTAAACTGGTATTTTTTTTCTTTTTGAATTTAAAAAGGTTTTACAATAAATTGCTTAAATAAAAAATAACATAAATAATTCTACATATGGGGATTCCCTCATGGTCCAGTGGGTAAGGATACTGCCTTGCAGTGCAAGGGGCACTGGTTCCATCTCTGGCATGGGAAGATCCCACGCACCGTGGAGCGGCTGGACAGATGTGTCCAACTACCGAGCCGGAGCTCTTGAGCGCATGCGCCCAGAGCCAGTGCTCGGCAACAAGGGGGGCCACTGTGATGGGAGACCCACACAGGCCAAAGAACAAAGATAAATGAGTGAAAGATCAATAGAAGTAGCCCCCCCCCCAAAAAAAAATTCTACATATGGTTACAAAGAATGGCATAGCTTGAAAAAAATCTCCTGTAATTTTGAAAAAATGAACATGAATAAATGAATGAATGAGTTCACAAATGAGTGAATAATAAATGAGATAGAAGGAAAATTTTTCTGTGAAGAAATGCCAACTAATGAATGCATAAAATTTTATTTTGATAACATTATAATCATCAAAGGATACTAAAACTAATGGGTGAAAATCTGATGAAGATAGGGATATTTATAGTCTCAAAGAATCTCTCCATAAATGAAAAAGGGTTCCCAGGTGGCGCAGTGGTAAAGAATCCGCCTACCAATGCAATACAAAAAAGAGTTCACTGGAGAGTTGCCATTTCCTTCCCAGAGAATTTTCCCGACCCAAGAATCAAACCTGCATCTCCTGCATTGGGTTCAGGTATCAGTACATAAAACATTACGTATATCTAAACTGTCTGTACAACAAATGGTCTAAAAACAAAAACACCCCAGGTGTAATGAGGGCACTTAATATCTTGGTTTCTAAAAAGCAACAACAAACCCAGGGCTCCTTAGAGGATGGCTAATTCCATGACTGGGGAAGGAAAAATACAAGATGAGCCTGGAACATTGCTTTATGCCAGAAAGTGAGTCTTCAAAGGATGATAGGGACATATCAAAATGACTCAGAAGCCAGCCTGAAGAGGCTCCCACAAGTCATACATGGAATAATGATAGTAAAGGACTATAGACCATTGAATGATTCCATGAGTCTAAACTGGTATTTTTTTTCTTTTTGAATTTAAAAAGGTTTTACAATAAATTGCTTAAATAAAAAATAACATAAATAATTCTACATATGGGGATTCCCTCATGGTCCAGTGGGTAAGGATACTGCCTTGCAGTGCAAGGGGCACTGGTTCCATCTCTGGCATGGGAAGATCCCACGCACCGTGGAGCGGCTGGACAGATGTGTCCAACTACCGAGCCGGAGCTCTTGAGCGCATGCGCCCAGAGCCAGTGCTCGGCAACAAGGGGGGCCACTGTGATGGGAGACCCACACAGGCCAAAGAACAAAGATAAATGAGTGAAAGATCAATAGAAGTAGCCCCCCCCCCAAAAAAAAATTCTACATATGGTTACAAAGAATGGCATAGCTTGAAAAAAATCTCCTGTAATTTTGAAAAAATGAACATGAATAAATGAATGAATGAGTTCACAAATGAGTGAATAATAAATGAGATAGAAGGGAAAATTTTTCTGTGAAGAAATGCCAACTAATGAATGCATAAAATTTTATTTTGATAACATTATAATCATCAAAGGATACTAAAACTAATGGGTGAAAATCTGATGAAGATAGGGATATTTATAGTCTCAAAGAATCTCTCCATAAATGAAAAAGGGGTTCCCAGGTGGCGCAGTGGTAAAGAATCCGCCTACCAATGCAATACACAAGAGACAAGAGTTCGATCCCTGAATTGGGAAGATCTCCTGGAGAAGGAAATGGCAACCCACTCCAGTATTCTTGTCTGGAGAATCCTTTAGACAGAGGAGCCTGGTGGGCTACAGTCCATGGGGTCAAAGAGAGTTGTCCACAACTGAGCATGCATGTACAGAGAGGAAAACATGTTAATAGAAGCTTTACAGTGCAAAGTCCTGGCAGAGGTCACCTTAACCAAAAGCCTCATGTTAACTTCACCAGTGTGGGACAGGTCAGCATCAAGTGCTTCCGTCATATTAAACATTGAGAAGAACATGTCGCCTCCATGTGGCTCTTCCAAAATGTTGATCCTCAATCTGATTACGAGGAAACATCAGAAAAGTCTATATTGAGGGACATTATGCAAAAGAGTTGGCTTATAATCCCCCAAAATGTCAAGGTCATGAAAAGTAAAGGCTGAAGAACCGTTGCAGAACTAAAAGAGATGAGAGACATGACAACCAAAGTCAGTGTAAGATTCTAGGCTGGACCCTGGCTTTGAAAGACGATTGGTAAAGAGGGCATAGTTGGAACAATTGGAGGAATGTGAATATGGACTGGGCAGTAGGTATTCACATATATGAATATTAAATTTTCTAATTTTGATAATTATACTGAGATTATTTTCAAATGTTCTTTTTCCAGTAAATATACACTGAAGTATGTACAGCTAAAAGATTATGCTGTCTGCAATTTGCTCTGAAAGTATTTCTGTCTATCTATCTGAAGACTGCTAAAATGATAAAGCAAGCCGGAGAAAATGTTAACAATTGATGAATCTGGGTAGTCAAAAGTTTTTGCAACTGTTTCGAGTATAAAAGTATATTAAACTAAAAAGTTGCCCTCAAAAGGAAAAAATGTAATTCATACACCCAGGAGTGTAAGCTCTTTAAGTGTTAAATGGATGTAGTATCTACCTCTGAAGTAGTCTGGGAGGAATGCATGGCATTTTGTGAGAACTTAACAAATGAAACAGATTCTTTGAATAATATCGACTTCTACATACAGTTATTTGCTTCGAGGGCTCATTCCTGTTCCCTTCCATGGCATCCAAGGATGTGTGTGTTATTCCTGGTCCGGTGTCTGTACAGCCATTGTGGTGTTCAGTTGCTAAGTCGTGCTTGACTCTTTGCAACCCCATGGACTGCAGCTCGCCAGCCTTCCCTGTCCTTCACTATCTGCTGGAATTTGCTCAAGTTCATGTCCATTGAGTCAGTGATGCTATCCAATCATCTCATCCTCTGCTGCCCTTTTCTCCTTTCACCTAGACAGCCATAGATATGTCCTAATTCCTCACCATCACGGGTCCTAAAGTTGTTGGAAGCTTTGCTGTTTTGGAACCTCCAGGGCACATGCCAGAAACCTGGAATAAGGCTAAATCTATCCCTGAATGATCCTTTGCAGATGCCATGGGTGAATTCAAGGGCATTTACCTTTGGTTAAAACCTCAGCCCCTGATGAGCCTTTAGGGGGGCAAAAGCCACTGCTTCTGCCTAATTAGAGTGGCTAAAAAGATTGAGACTATGGGGGACCCTGGCTTCTGAAACCAAAGTCAGTGTAAGATTCTAGGCTGGACCCTGGCTTTGAAAGACGATTGGTAAAGAGGGCATAGTTGGAACAATTGGAGGAATGTGAATATGGACTGGGCAGTAGGTATTCACATATATGAATATTAAATTTTCTAATTTTGATAATTATACTGAGATTATTTTCAAATGTTCTTTTCCAGTAAATATACACTGAAGTATGTACAGCTAAAAGATTATGCTGTCTGCAATTTGCTCTGAAAGTATTTCTGTCTATCTATCTGAAGACTGCTAAAATGATAAAGCAAGCCGGAGAAAATGTTAACAATTGATGAATCTGGGTAGTCAAAAGTTTTTGCAACTGTTTCGAGTATAAAAGTATATTAAACTAAAAAGTTGCCCTCAAAAGGAAAAAATGTAATTCATACACCCAGGAGTGTAAGCTCTTTAAGTGTTAAATGGATGTAGTATCTACCTCTGAAGTAGTCTGGGAGGAATGCATGGCATTTTGTGAGAACTTAACAAATGAAACAGATTCTTTGAATAATATCGACTTCTACATACAGTTATTTGCTTCGAGGGCTCATTCCTGTTCCCTTCCATGGCATCCAAGGATGTGTGTGTTATTCCTGGTCCGGTGTCTGTACAGCCATTGTGGTGTTCAGTTGCTAAGTCGTGCTTGACTCTTTGCAACCCCATGGACTGCAGCTCGCCAGCCTTCCCTGTCCTTCACTATCTGCTGGAATTTGCTCAAGTTCATGTCCATTGAGTCAGTGATGCTATCCAATCATCTCATCCTCTGCCGCCCTTTTCTCCTTTCACCTAGACAGCCATAGATATGTCCTAATTCCTCACCATCACGGGTCCTAAAGTTGTTGGAAGCTTTGCTGTTTTGGAACCTCCAGGGCACATGCCAGAAACCTGGAATAAGGCTAAATCTATCCCTGAATGATCCTTTGCAGATGCCATGGGTGAATTCAAGGGCATTTACCTTTGGTTAAAACCTCAGCCCCTGATGAGCAACTTATAAATGAATGGTGTGAAGGTGCTCAAAGTGAAGCTTTTCTTAAACACTGCTTCTTAGCACTTAATGTGAGGAAGAGTAGACAAAGCAGGAGGCTGGTGTCAGAAGCCCAGATGGCCCCACCTTCTGTTCCACCTGCTGCTAGTTGTAGAAGCTCGGGCCCGTGATTGGCCTCTTACCTTCTTGTTGCGCAGACCCTCCAAAGAACTGGGCCAGTGACTGGAGCCTGCAAATCCATCCTCTCTTGCCCCACTCACTTTCAACTCACCCTTGCCTCTGGGCTGGACAGTCCCACTCCAGCGGCCAGTACTCTTGGCAAGTGTTAGCCCCAGTTCTCAAAGTATGTTCCAAGGACTCTTTGGGTTCCCTGAGACCTTTCCATGAGGTCTTCAAAGTCTTAGCTTTTCTAGCTTTGTATTTGTTTGAGAGGACATTTTCCTATACTTCAACCACATATCAGACCAGCTTCAGTGCAGAAGTAGAGACGTGAATCTAGTTGTTCTCTATTAAGCTGAATATTAGACTTGCACAATGTAAGGTGCATTACTCTTCTTTCTAATTTTTTGCTTTGAAATATATGGTTTTTTTTCATAAAAATGTTCTTTGTTACCTTGAAATGGGTTTATTATTATTTCTTTTATGTATTATTTCAGCTTCATTGAGGTATAGTTAATGAAATTTAATCTATTTAAAGTATATAACTTGAAAGTATTGATTTGATACATGTATACATTGTGAAAGAATTCTTACCATGGAGTTTATTAACACACCCATCAGTATCCATATGGAAGAAAACTTAAATTCTACTCTCTTAGCAAATTTCATTTATATAACTGAAAGTTGATACTTTTTTTTTTTTTAAAGATTTATTTATTTATTTACTTTGGGCGGGGCTCGAGTTGGGGAGGGAGGGGAGTGGGCGGGCCACTTCTATTGGTCTTTCATTTCTCTATTTTCATTAGTCTTCGTTCCTTGGCTCCTGTGGGCCTCCCATCGTGGTGGCGTCTGTCGTTGCAGAGCACTGGCTCTGGGCGCGTGCACTCCAGAGCTCCGGCTCAGTGATTGGACACATCAGTCCAGCCGCTCCACAGCACGTGGGATCTTCCCAGGCCAGGGATCGAACCGGCGCCCCTTGCACTGCAAGGCGGTGTCCTTACCCACTGGACCACCAGGGGAAGCCCGATACTTTTTTATTTAAACCAGCCTC
Organism: Tragulus kanchil; assembly: GCA_022376925.1. NCBI lineage: Eukaryota > Metazoa > Chordata > Mammalia > Artiodactyla > Tragulidae > Tragulus > Tragulus kanchil. Next base: position 43,354,204 of record JAIOJX010000029.1, on the reverse strand, counting down.
TCCCTGTTTCTCTCACCACATCCTCCAGCCTGGGGTAACCACCATTCCATGATGCTATGAGTTCCACATTTTTTTTTTAGATTCCACATATAAGTGATATTGTAATATTTATCTTTTAATGTCTGGTTTCTTTCACTTAGCATACTGCCCTGCAGGTACATCATGTTGTCACAAGTGGCAGGATTCCCTTCTTTTTATAGCTGAATAATATTCTGATATATATATATCTATATATACTCAAACACACATATACTGTATTTTCTTAATTCATCTGTTGATAGAAACTTAGGTTGTTTCTGTATCTTTGCTATTGTGAATAATATTGTACTGAACATGGAAATACAGATATCTCCTGGAGATAGTGATTTCATTTTCTTTGATTGTATACTCAGAAGTAGGACTGCTGGGTCATATGGTAGTTCTATTTTTTGTTTCTTGAGGAACCTCCTCTATCTACATCTGTCATACTACCATAGTACTGCTGGAATCAATGTTCTTGTTATTTCTTTTATGTATTATTTCAGCTTCATTGAGGTATAGTTAATGAAATTTAATCTATTTAAAGTATATAACTTGAAAGTATTGATTTGATACATGTATACATTGTGAAAGAATTCTTACCATGGAGTTTATTAACACCCATCAGTATCCATATGGAAGAAAACTTAAATTCTACTCTCTTAGCAAATTTCATTTATATAACTGAAAGTTGATACTTTTTTTTTTTTTAAAGATTTATTTATTTATTTACTTTGGGCGGGGCTCGAGTTGGGGAGGGAGGGGAGTGGGCGGGCCACTTCTATTGGTCTTTCATTTCTCTATTTTCATTAGTCTTCGTTCCTTGGCTCCTGTGGGCCTCCCATCGTGGTGGCGTCTGTCGTTGCAGAGCACTGGCTCTGGGCGCGTGCACTCCAGAGCTCCGGCTCAGTGATTGGACACATCAGTCCAGCCGCTCCACAGCACGTGGGATCTTCCCAGGCCAGGGATCGAACCGGCGCCCCTTGCACTGCAAGGCGGTGTCCTTACCCACTGGACCACCAGGGGAAGCCCGATACTTTTTTATTTAAACCAGCCTCTCCCTGTTTCTCTCACCACATCCTCCAGCCTGGGGTAACCACCATTCCATGATGCTATGAGTTCCACATTTTTTTTTTAGATTCCACATATAAGTGATATTGTAATATTTATCTTTTAATGTCTGGTTTCTTTCACTTAGCATACTGCCCTGCAGGTACATCATGTTGTCACAAGTGGCAGGATTCCCTTCTTTTTATAGCTGAATAATATTCTGATATATATATATCTATATATACTCAAACACACATATACTGTATTTTCTTAATTCATCTGTTGATAGAAACTTAGGTTGTTTCTGTATCTTTGCTATTGTGAATAATATTGTACTGAACATGGAAATACAGATATCTCCTGGAGATAGTGATTTCATTTTCTTTGATTGTATACTCAGAAGTAGGACTGCTGGGTCATATGGTAGTTCTATTTTTTGTTTCTTGAGGAACCTCCTCTATCTCCATCTTCTTACTGAGAGTAAACAAGTTTTCCCTTTTCTTCATATTCTTACCATGATTTGTTATTTCTTGTCTTTTTGGCAATAGACATTCTAACAAGTATGATGTGATATTTTAGTGTGGTTCTGATTTGTATTTTTCCAATGATAAGTGATGCTAAGCACATTTTTGTGTATGTGTTGGCCACTGGTATGTCTTTGGGAAAAAGCCTATTTGTGTCCTTTGTTCATTTCATTAAGAAAATTGGACTACTTGGTTTTTTGCTCTTGAGTTTACATGAGTTTCTTTCATGTTTAGAATATTAACCCCTTATCACATACACAGTTTATGAATGTTTTCTCCCATTCCACAGGTTACCTTTTCAGTGTGTTTTTTATTTCCTTGCTGTGCAGAAGCTTTTTAGTTTGATGTAGTCCAGCTTGTTTATTTTTGGTTTTGTTGCCTTTAGTGTCAAATCAAAAAGAAAAAAATTATCACCAGGACCAATGCCAAAGAGCTTAACCCCTCATGCTTTCTTCTAGGAGTTTTGCTTTCAGATCTTATGTTTATGTCTTTAATCTATTTGGAGTTGATATGGTGTAAGATACAGTTTCATTCTTTTGCGTGTGAACATCCAGTTTTTCCGATACCATTTATCAAAGGGATGGTTCCTTCCCTTCCGTGGATTGTTTATCCTTGGCTCTTTTGTTGAAAATTAACTGACCATATACACATGGGTTTATTTGGAGGGTTTTATTCTGCTCTGTTGATCTATGTGTCTATGTTTTGGCAATACTATACCGTTCTGATTCCTGTAGCTTTGTAATATAGTTGGGCACTGATGCCTCCAGAGTCATTCTTCTTTCTCAAGATTGCTTTGGCTATATGAGGTTTGTGTGATTGTCCAAGCCGCCTGCTATGTTCATGGTGGATCGTAGTGGCTGACATGCCAGGATACATCAGTGCCCCAGTAGGGAGGCAGTGCTCAGTCACCTCCTAGATGGAGGCTGGTTTGAAGCTGCGCCCTCAACAGCAGCTTGCACAACATGTAGTCAAACCACTCATCGGGTAGAACTCTTAAAAGCTGGGACACTAGATGTGGGGTCCCAACCTTTTATTCCCAAGGGGGAAGCAGGGATTGGGAGTTTCTTCCTGGTTATATGGCACTGTGCTGGGGGTGGGGTTGAGGTGTGTCTCAGTCTTTTGTACCCATTTCTCTGTGGGTATTTGCTCATTTCCCCTGTGTGTAGGAGTCACTCAGCTCGTTCCCATGCAGCGTGTGGCTGGAGGTGGGGCATTGCTCCGGGTGACTGGGTGAAGGCGTCCCACGATGAGGACCTGGGGTGCCGCTCACTCATGGAGAAAGGATGGCTGTATCTGGTTGGCCTGCCTTTTTTCCTGGCCAGTCCCAGCTGTGGGCAAGGCCTGGGTGGCCCCTTCTGTGAGGGATACTCTGGAACCATCCCTGGGGATTCCTACAGAAATGGCCCCACATGCATGCTCTCAGATGATGTCTGTGAGGCATTCAGCTCTGCCTTTATCCCCAAGTTTGCTGGTCTCATCCGCCAGTCCCACTGGAGCCTTACATTTCAATTGGGTCGGGTCAGGCTGTCACTCCTAACAGAGCTTAGCTTTGCTGGGGAATGAGGGGAAGGACCAGGCCATTTGGTAGGGACAGGAGCCCTTGGAAGGGAGCTCAGTGCCAGGTCTTGAGCATAGGTATAGTGCTGTTGTTTGACTGATCTATTCCAAGAGACCCTGAGGCATGGTTTCTTTGGGGATTTTCTTGCCCTCATTTGAGGAACTGGCTTAGATCTGGGAGAAGATCCCTAAGAGAAGGCCATTCCCTCAGGTCCCTGAGGTGTTCGTGCCCCCCACTTCAGGTCCGGCAACTTCCTTTTCTAAATTCTGGAGCATATGGCTTGACATAGATTTCTACCCTACTTCCAGGATAGGAGAGAGGGTTTGGAGGATGAAACACCAGGATTTCTGGACTGGGCAATAGGTTCGTGCAGACGACATATGGAATACAGTGCTTGAAATCAAGGTCATCCATGGAAATCGGGTATGGCTGATCACTATTCTTTCAAACTGATTCCTTGCCATGACAAGGGTTTTGGAATGGAAAAGAAAATATATATGCTCTTGTGAGAAACCCTGGGAGTTCTCAGGAAGACAGTCCAGAAAGTATAGACAATGCATTTTAGCCTGGCTTCCTTGATTAACCAAACAGCACTAGGTGCTGACTAACTGGGAAACCCTGAATCTCAGAGCATTTAACTAGGGAAGCTTCAGTAAATTAAGTCCCAACATCTAATACTTTGTCTAAACACACATGTGAATGATGACAAAAACCTCCAAACAGCTGAGTAACTAATATACCTTTCACCTGACCTGGGAAGAGAATGGTCCCGGAATGAACAGGTCTTGATGGAGCCCTGAATTAAAAATTGTGACCCCCAAACCAGCTTCAGTGACTGGCAGAGTCTGCCGAATCACAAGCAATTCTAAACCAGAGCAAACCGTTAACCAGACACTTGGGGCTTGTGTGGCATCTGTTTCTAAGACTGTTAGACGTCATCATCAACACGGTCTTTAAACTGCATCTTCCTGGGACTGAACTAAGATTTTCTTTCTCTGGAGCTTTCTTTTTGGAGTAAAAAGGAAAAACAAACAACAGGAAAACAAAGCAAAATTAAATGTAGACTCAACATGTGATTCAGCAATTCCACTTCAGCGTATATACCCCAAAGCACTGAAAACAGGAGTTCAAACAGATACTTTCCTGCCTCTGCTCACAGCAGCGTTTTCCAGAATAACCAAAAGATGGAAACAATGCAAATGTCTATCCATGGATGAAAAGATAAAACGTGATATGGACACACCCCACAGAAGAGTATTCAGCCTTAAGAAGGAGGTAAGTTCTGGCTTCGGACGCGACATGAACATGAACCCTGTGGTCTTTAGGTTAAATGCAATGAGTCAGTCCCAAAAGGACAAATACTGCGTGCTCTCATTCATATGAGGTGCCAAGAATAGCAACATTTGTAGAGCCTGCAAGTGGAGTGGAGGTGGCCAGAGGCTGGGGAGAGGGGGAAAGGCGGCGATACCGAGCATGCACTGAGTGGTACAGAGCTTCTCTTTGGGATAGTGATAAAGTCACAGAGACGGATGGCAGCAATGGTTACCCTGCAACGTGCATGTACTTAACACCATTGAACTGTACACTCAAAACTAGTAAATCTTTTAGATATATATATAGATATTTACCACAATAGAACAGAACAAAACAAAAAAAACAAGAGCATGCCCGCTCGGCTCCTGGCCTTTAGAGGTTCTTATCCATAAAGGCAGCACTGCGGTGCTGGCTGCCCGTGACCTGGGCGTGCCACATGATGGCTCTAGGTGGGAATGGGCAGTAGAAAGCCAAAGAAGCGAGGATCCGGAATGTGGACTTTCACCTTCTTGGGCGGAACTGCCACCTCCCAGATGGGCCCTCAGAGAGCCTAGGGTGGGGGGAAGGGCAGGGGGCCCGCATAGAACAAAGCTAGGAGGGCAATTTCAAGGTACTCTGAGCCCCTGGGGCACCATTGTGCTGGGCTTCCCCTCTTTTCTGCCAGGCACCACCAATCGTGTAAATGCTCAAACAAAGGCTCCTGTCCAGTTGGGCTCCCCAGAGTAAGGAGCAGGCAGGTCCTCAGGGGAGCCAGGCAGAGCGCGCGTGTCCAGCTGCACGGCCCAGATCGCTGGGATTCACAGCAGCCACTGTAATGATCGAGTGTAGAAGGGTCTTATCACAGAACAACTTTCTCACCCCTCAGAGGGCGGGGAGAGGGCTACTCCTCAGCTCCAGGGACTCGTGTCTTCGTTCATTATTTTCCAAACAAGTCAGTCAAAATGAGGTTTCTGAGCAATTGGCAGATTAAGAAGCACTCAAGATGTGAGTCCACATAGCCCCTCCAGCCAAAAATTAAGACACTCCCCTCTCACCTTCTCTTTAATGAGAAGCTATGATAGATCTACTGAGAAGCAAACATAAAAAAGAGAGAGAGAAAAGCAGAAACGTTAAGGAACCTTTCCTTTCCAGCATAGCAACTCTCCTTGCAGCCACACCGCCCAGCAACTCCTGGATTAATCTTTCTTTCTTTCTTTCTTTTTTCTTTTTTCCTTTTTCTGCTCAATGGATTGTGGTCAAGGCCATTGTAACGTGAGCAGTGCCTCGGAGGGGATTGGCCGAGGGGGCTGCGAGGGGCCCCTTTCACAGAGGGCTAATTGCGTTTCAGACCACCAGTATTCGGGGAGCTACAGATGTCTTCCTTCATTTGCCTGGGCAGCACAATCGGACCCATCTGTTGCATTTATTCCGCCGGCTCCCCTGCCCGCCCCCACCCCTCCCCCACAGCCCCTCCCTTCCCTTGTCTGCAGGCCTAAATTGAAAACTCATCAAAATGTAATCCAAGAGCAGTTTGGCTGCCGAGCTGCTGAGAAGGGGCTGGGTGGGAATAAAGGCCCCCCGCCACTTTACACGCGGGCCAGAGCCTGGGGAGCCGGGTCACAGGCAGCCTTAGGGGGGAAAGTGAGAAGTTAGCCGGCAGATGGGCTGCTCCACGCGGCTCCATAACCTGATGCCTCGGAAGAGGGGCCCTAGCAACAGGCCAGCCCAGGCCAGAGGATGCCTCTGCCCCGGAGGTGGTGACCCCACCTCGCAGGCCCTCGCCCCCGGCCCAGGATGCTTCAATTTCAAACGAGACTGGGGCTGGGGCTCAGCACTCTCTGACCCCCATCTGCCCTCTTGAGCTCAAAGGGGTTTCCAAGGCAGAGAGGGCAGGGCTGGGCGGGCTTGCGAGGCCTAGGGAATGTGGCACTAGGGAGACAGCCTGCCTGCCAGCCCCAGCCTGCTGCAAGGCCCGGGCCTCCTCCATCCGTTTGTCCCTCTGCTCTGCACCTTGTCATGTGCTCAGGCCCTTCCCTGAATTGACTTCTCTTTCTCCCAAGCAGGCAGTGAGCTCTGGAAGATATGGATGCGGGCACTGACTCTTGGTGTTGCCCTAGGCTTGGAGCTGGCTGGGGAGCTGATGGGGGATCTGTGCTCACGCTCAATACAAACTCCCACATGTCCTGAGAAGCAAACATAAAAAGAGAAAAGCAGAAACGTTAAGGAACCTTTCCTTTCCAGCATAGCAACTCTCCTTGCAGCCACACCGCCCAGCAACTCCTGGATTAATCTTTCTTTCTTTCTTTCTTTTTTCTTTTTTCCTTTTTCTGCTCAATGGATTGTGGTCAAGGCCATTGTAACGTGAGCAGTGCCTCGGAGGGGATTGGCCGAGGGGGCTGCGAGGGCCCCTTTCACAGAGGGCTAATTGCGTTTCAGACCACCAGTATTCGGGAGCTACAGATGTCTTCCTTCATTTGCCTGGGCAGCACAATCGGACCCATCTGTTGCATTTATTCCGCTGGCTCCCCTGCCCGCCCCACCCCTCCCCCACAGCCCCTCCCTTCCCTTGTCTGCAGGCCTAAATTGAAAACTCATCAAAATGTAATCCAAGAGCAGTTTGGCTGCCGAGCTGCTGAGAAGGGGCTGGGTGGGAATAAAGGCCCCCCGCCACTTTACACGCGGGCCAGAGCCTGGGGAGCCGGGTCACAGGCAGCCTTAGGGGGGAAAGTGAGAAGTTAGCCGGCAGATGGGCTGCTCCACGCGGCTCCATAACCTGATGCCTCGGAAGAGGGGCCCTAGCAACAGGCCAGCCCAGGCCAGAGGATGCCTCTGCCCCGGAGGTGGTGACCCCACCTCGCAGGCCCTCGCCCCTGGCCCAGGATGCTTCAATTTCAAACGAGACTGGGGCTGGGGCTCAGCACTCTCTGACCCCCATCTGCCCTCTTGAGCTCAAAGGGATTTCCAAGGCAGAGAGGGCAGGGCTGGGCGGGCTTGCGAGGCCTAGGGAATGTGGCACTAGGGAGACAGCCTGCCTGCCAGCCCCAGCCTGCTGCAAGGCCCGGGCCTCCTCCATCCGTTTGTCCCTCTGCTCTGCACCTTGTCATGTGCTCAGGCCCTTCCCTGAATTGACTTCTCTTTCTCCCAAGCAGGCAGTGAGCTCTGGAAGATATGGATGCGGGCACTGACTCTTGGTGTTGCCCTAGGCTTGGAGCTGGCTGGGGAGCTGATGGGGGATCTGTGCTCACGCTCAATACAAACTCCCACATGTCCTGAGTCCCCTTCCAACAGCTGCCCCAGCCTGGCCCAGAATGGGGCCATTACCCCCAGGAGCAGCTCCCTCCCCTGGGCACAGGTGACTTCTGGGGCAGGGGGCGGGCTGGCGATGGGCAGGATGTTTCAGATCAATAGCCTCGGAGGAACAGCTGTGCTAAGGTCTCACTGCTGGGCAAGCTGTGCTCCCAGGGCTAGCCCCTTTTTGCTGGTGAAGAGTTGTGGGTGCAGGGTTTTTAAACTTGTTTTTTTTTTTTTTAATGAAAGCCACAGTAAAATGCATATACAGCTGACCCTTGAACAACGTGGGGCCTAGGGATGCTGACCCTGAGCAGCCAGAAATCTACATATATGGCTTTACAGTCAATGCTTTGTATACATGGCTCTGAGGATTCAGCCAGCCTCAGGTTATGTAGTGTTGTGGTAGGTATTCACTGAAAAAAAGAATCCACAGAGAAGTGGACGCACACAGTCCAAACCTGTCTTGTACAAGGATCAACTGTACATGAATATGCATATAAATAGGGCTTCCCTGTAGCTCTGCCTGCAATGCAGGAGACCTGGGTTCGATCCCTCCGTCGGGAAGGTCCTTGGAGAGTGGGAATGGCTACCTACTCCAGTATTCTTTTTTTTTTTTATCTTTTTTTTGTGGGGGGTGTGGGTTAGGGAGGAAAGAGGGCAGGCGGGCCACTTCTATTGGTCTTTCATTGTCTATTTTCATCCATCTTTGTTCTTTGGCCCGCGTGGGCCTCCCATCGCAGTGGCGTCTGTCGTCGCACAGCACCGGCTCTGGGCGCATGCGTGCTAGAGCTCCAGCTCGGTGATTGGACACATCGGTCTAGCCGCTCGCGGCACGTGGGATCTTCCCAGGCCAGGGCTCGAACCGGCGCCCCTTGCGCTGCAAGGCGGTGTCCTTACCCACTGGATCACCAAGGAAGCCCCCATTCCAGTATTCTTGCCTGGAGAATCTCACGAACAGAGGAGCCTGGTGGGCTACAGTTCATGGGGTCACAGAGTCGGACACAACTGAGCAACTAAGCATACACACATATTTATTAGCAACCCAGCAGGCATATATATATATACTTAAAGCAAAAGTTTCCCAAATTGCCCTGGGGACTGATGGGGATCTGTGCTCACGCTCAATACAAACTCCCACATGTCCTGAGTCCCTTCCAACAGCTGCCCCAGCCTGGCCCAGAATGGGGCCATTACCCCCAGGAGCAGCTCCCTCCCCTGGGCACAGGTGACTTCTGGGGCAGGGGGCGGGCTGGCGATGGGCAGGATGTTTCAGATCAATAGCCTCGGAGGAACAGCTGTGCTAAGGTCTCACTGCTGGGCAAGCTGTGCTCCCAGGGCTAGCCCCTTTTTGCTGGTGAAGAGTTGTGGGTGCAGGGTTTTTAAACTTGTTTTTTTTTTTTTTAATGAAAGCCACAGTAAAATGCATATACAGCTGACCCTTGAACAACGTGGGGCCTAGGGATGCTGACCCTGAGCAGCCAGAAATCTACATATATGGCTTTACAGTCAATGCTTTGTATACATGGCTCTGAGGATTCAGCCAGCCTCAGGTTATGTAGTGTTGTGGTAGGTATTCACTGAAAAAAAGAATCCACAGAGAAGTGGACGCACACAGTCCAAACCTGTCTTGTACAAGGATCAACTGTACATGAATATGCATATAAATAGGGCTTCCCTGTAGCTCTGCCTGCAATGCAGGAGACCTGGGTTCGATCCCTCCGTCGGGAAGGTCCTTGGAGAGTGGGAATGGCTACCTACTCCAGTATTCTTTTTTTTTTTTTTTTTATCTTTTTTTTGTGGGGGGTGTGGGTTAGGGAGGAAAGAGGGCAGGCGGGCCACTTCTATTGGTCTTTCATTGTCTATTTTCATCCATCTTTGTTCTTTGGCCCGCGTGGGCCTCCCATCGCAGTGGCGTCTGTCGTCGCACAGCACCGGCTCTGGGCGCATGCGTGCTAGAGCTCCAGCTCGGTGATTGGACACATCGGTCTAGCCGCTCGCGGCACGTGGGATCTTCCCAGGCCAGGGCTCGAACCGGCGCCCCTTGCGCTGCAAGGCGGTGTCCTTACCCACTGGATCACCAAGGAAGCCCCCATTCCAGTATTCTTGCCTGGAGAATCTCACGAACAGAGGAGCCTGGTGGGCTACAGTTCATGGGGTCACAGAGTCGGACACAACTGAGCAACTAAGCATACACACATATTTATTAGCAACCCAGCAGACGCACATATATATATATACTTAAAGCAAAAGTTTCACAAAATAATACTTCCTCTTGCTCTGTGCTGTGCCCTCTGGTATTTTCTATTCTGATGTTATATTTCATTCTGTTGTTAAAAATGCCAGTCATCTTGTCCATCCATTGCTTTCGCCATCCACCAAAGCAGTAGTTCTCGAACCCTTGTGGGCGTCCGCACCTACCTTTGGAAGGTGTGCAGACACAGACCCCTGGGTCCATCTGCAAATGGCAGGGTCAGTGGCACTGGCATGGGGCCCAGAAGGGGGTCATTTTTGACAAACCACCCTTCCCTTCAAAGGGGATTCTGTTGCACTTTGAGATTTGCTGCTCCTGGTGGGCTCGGTGGTCTCAAGCCCATGACCTGAACTGGTGACAATAGGTTGACCTAGAGGTTGATCAGCTGAAGGTGGGCCTCCCAAGGTCACCTCCTCACCATGTCTTAATTAAATTCTCACCTAGTGAGAGTATAGATGTCAAGTTCTGGCTTGAATGGCTTTTAATTGAAGTGTTAATTTGTAGCTGCAGAGAGAGGACCCTGTGGTTCTGGAGCCTTCATTAGCTACCATCCTAAGCTGATTAGCCTTGGGGGTGGGAGGGAGGAGCACAAGCCATCAGTAGGGGAGCTAGCCTGGCCAGAATCAGGCCTTGGAGCTGCCTTTGCTGAGATGGGGGCGGGGGGGGCCCAGGGCCAGAGCCTTGGGCACCTGTCTGGTCCTGCCCTCCAGACATGAGGCAGGCACCTGTGCCCAGGAGCCTCCAAGGCATTGACCTGATTTCTGCTCCCTCCTCCCCCAGTCCACCTTGATGATAAGAAGGCACCTTGATCCTCTGAATCTTCTGCTCATGCACCATTGTCTATGGGATAAACAAAAGCTCCTTAGCTTGATGCTCAAGGCCTCCCAGGAATCGGCATCAAGAGCATCTCCCAGGACCCCCGTTCTGCCTGCCCTTCATCCCTGCCAAGCCAGGCTGCTCCCCATTCCCAATCCTGCTCTGCAGTTCCCATGCCTGCCTCCAGCCCTTTGGTCTGATGAGCCTTCACTCGGAATGCCCTTGGCAACTCTTGGCCATCCTTCAAGGCTCAGCACCACTGACACCTCCTCCTAGAATCCTTCTGTCCTGTCAGGTGTCAGGAGCTGGACTTCTTACAGAACAATGTAGTCTGGGGAGAGAAGGAACTGGAAGGATATGCTTGCCTGGGCATCCAGGGCCGCTAATTAGTCAGGCCTTGGGAAGGACAGTGTGGTCAGCTCTGGGGTGGACCTAGTCCATCCGTCCCCTACCCATTTCCTTCTTAGCCTCTCTGGTCCTCCTTGGACATCTGCCCCTCCTTGCTGGTGGGAGTCGGCTCAGTGGCTGTAGGCTCTGGAAATGAGCCGTCTGGCCCACAGCCTGCCCTGACTACTCAGCAGCTAAGTATATATGTGTGCTCAGACACGTTCCACTATTTGCGATGGGATTCTCCAGGCAAGAATACTGGAGTGGGTTACCATTTCCTATTCTAGGGGATCTACCAGACCCAGGGATCAAACCTGTGTTTCCAGCACTGTCAGATAAGTTCTTTACCCACTGAGCCACCTGGAGCCCCCTCATATGGCATACTTACCTCCCAACCACAGGGCATGTGCGCATACCGTTACTGCTGAGCAGAACACCTTTTCTTCTGTCCTTTTCCCAAATGAGCTCCCATGTATCCTTCCTGCAAGTAGCCTTTCCCTTTGACCAAGTCAAAATTCCTGTACCCACAACAGTCTCAGCACGGGTCCCTCTCTTTCGTGGCCCCTGTACTAGTAAGACATCCATCAAAAATTCCACACAGTCTGTTAAAAAGCTCTCTCCCTACCAGACTCTAAGCTCCGCGAGGGCAAGGCCATTGTTATTTTGTCCTCCACTGCTCTATTTCCAGGTCTTAGCAACCCTGCCTGGAACAGAGTAGACATTCAGCTAATGGCTAATGAATGAACGCATATAGAAAGTGTTGAGACTTGGTTCAAAACCATAGATCTCAGATGCTAAACCTGGGCTTTCAGCCTGACCACATAGGGCTTCCTGGGAAGGCGTGCCCTGGGAGCAGAAGGCTGGGGTTTCTAAGTATCCAGGAGTCATCACCAAGTTTGGGCTGAAGGCCAGCTGGGGGCAGGGGCAGCAGACATTGTCCCTGAGTGAGTGAGATGAAAGCTGCAGGTAGGGGGTGCAGCTCAAGCAAATCCTGCCTGGAAAGAGTTATTGGAGGTCTGTGGAGGCCTCCCTGCCAGCCCCCACCCCCCCACAACCCCCATGCCTCACAAGGCTGACCTGGCACACAAGAGACAGAAGAGGACTCCAGGCTCAGAGATAATCCCAAGACATGCCAGGCTCACAATGCCCAGCAGGCAGCCTGTGGTTCACCCGCCTCATCAAGAGAGTAGGCTGCTTCCTGCATGGCAAGGCCTTCCTCCTCCAGTGGTAAGGTCCCTGAAGGAACGTCAAGGCTTCCAGGGAGCCTCTCATTCCCCAACTAAGGGCATACTCCTGGGAACAAGGCCTGGGGCTTACACCCCTTTCTGGAAGGCCCGGTGTGGTGGACACCCTACTGGACATCTGAGGCTGTGTCACTCATTGAGTGCACTTGACTCCCAGCTGGGGGGTTCAGATGCCCTCTGATGCCTTGGACGTGGAGACTGGAGGCTGACTTCCTTGCAGCTGAGTGATGATCAGCCGACCCTGCCTGCTTGGACAAGGGAGAGGGTGGACAACCCATCCGCTCAGGCCCAGCACAGGTGGGTGCAAGGTTCATGGGCCTCAGCTGTGACCCTTGGGTCCTGTCTGAGCCATGGTGCTATCCCCTTAACTTAGCCAGCTTCTCCTGGCTGTAGCCCCCACAGAGGGTCTGCTAAAGGTCATCTCCAGGTTTTTTTTTTATTTTATTTTATTTTTTAAAACCTTTATTTTACTTTTAACTTTTACAGAGTTTTGTTGTTCACAGACATGCATGTTCTCAGATTAGTCACATGTATATCCCCCCCTTCCCTCCCCTCCCGACCATCACACAGCACCCCTGAAGGATCCCCTTTTCTCACAGAGCAATGACTATAGCTATTTTCTTCACTTATGATAGTACAGGCCTTCATGCTACTTCCTTTATGCCTCTCACCCACTGTTCCTTCCCCACAATGTCCATGTGTCCACTGTCCATGTCTGTCTTTCTGTCGCTTCACTGCATGTATCTCCAGGTTTTTCTCTCATTATGGCAGAACTGTGCATGTGTGACTTCTATGATTAAGTGAATCATATGGAAGAAAACAGTGGGAAAAAGTGAGTCGCCCTTCCTGATGTGTATGCACTGCCTAGAGGGGACCAGCATGCTGAGCTGGTGAAGGGGCAGTTCCTATGACGGTAACTTTGATCTATGCTCAAAGCTCTCTGTGCCTCAGTTTCCCCTGTTATAAAAAGGGATTAATGAGTATCCACCTCATTGGAATGGTGTGAGAAAAAAGGGGGATACTATACTAGGAACTCCCAGAACACCATATTTACTGAGCCCATTCCATATGTAAAGACTCTGCCTGCAATGTGGCTCAGACTGTAAAGAATCTACCTGCAATGCTGGAGACCTGGGTTCCATCCCTGGATTTGAGGAGATCTCAAGGCTTCCAGGCCCCCAAAGGCCCGGTTACACCTTTCTGGAAGGCCCGGTGTGGTGGACACCCTACTGGACATCTGAGGCTGTGTCACTCATTGAGTGCACTTGACTCCCAGCTGGGGGGTTCAGATGCCCTCTGATGCCTTGGACGTGGAGACTGGAGGCTGACTTCCTTGCAGCTGAGTGATGATCAGCCGACCCTGCCTGCTTGGACAAGGGAGAGGGTGGACAACCCATCCGCTCAGGCCCAGCACAGGTGGGTGCAAGGTTCATGGGCCTCAGCTGTGACCCTTGGGTCCTGTCTGAGCCATGGTGCTATCCCCTTAACTTAGCCAGCTTCTCCTGGCTGTAGCCCCCACAGAGGGTCTGCTAAAGGTCATCTCCAGGTTTTTTTTTTATTTTATTTTATTTTATTTTTTAAAACCTTTATTTTACTTTTAACTTTTACAGAGTTTTGTTGTTCACAGACATGCATGTTCTCAGATTAGTCACATGTATATCCCCCCCTTCCCTCCCCTCCCGACCATCACACAGCACCCCTGAAGGATCCCCTTTTCTCACAGAGCAATGACTATAGCTATTTTCTTCACTTATGATAGTACAGGCCTTCATGCTACTTCCTTTATGCCTCTCACCCACTGTTCCTTCCCCACAATGTCCATGTGTCCACTGTCCATGTCTGTCTTTCTGTCGCTTCACTGCATGTATCTCCAGGTTTTTCTCTCATTATGGCAGAACTGTGCATGTGTGACTTCTATGATTAAGTGAATCATATGGAAGAAAACAGTGGGAAAAAGTGAGTCGCCCTTCCTGATGTGTATGCACTGCCTAGAGGGGACCAGCATGCTGAGCTGGTGAAGGGGCAGTTCCTATGACGGTAACTTTGATCTATGCTCAAAGCTCTCTGTGCCTCAGTTTCCCCTGTTATAAAAAGGGATTAATGAGTATCCACCTCATTGGAATGGTGTGAGAAAAAAGGGGGATACTATACTAGGAACTCCCAGAACACCATATTTACTGAGCCCATTCCATATGTAAAGACTCTGCCTGCAATGTGGCTCAGACTGTAAAGAATCTACCTGCAATGCTGGAGACCTGGGTTCCATCCCTGGATTGGGAAGATCCCCCAGAAGAGGACATGGCAACCCAGTCCAGTACTCTTGCCTGGAGAATCTCCATGGATAGAGGAGCCTAGTGGGCTGCAGTCCACAGATTCGCAAAGGGTCAGACATGATCGAGGGACTAAGCACAGCACTTATGTACATGCACAAAAGCTATGTTGAGTAACAAACTCTTATGTGTGACCTCCAGAAAAGGTCATTCAGATCCAAGCAAACGGGGTGCAAGTGTGTCCCCACACGTGTGTCCATCCTTTAAAAATCACAAACCTACTGGGCAATATCATTCTACTACTATCCTGGGGCTTCCCGAGTGGCTTAGTGGTAAAGAATCCACCTGCAGTGCAAGAGCTGCAGGAGATGGGGTTCGATCCCTGGGTCAGGAAGTTCCCCTGGAAGAGGAAATGGCAGTCCACTCCAGTGTTCTTGCCTGGAGAGTCCCATGGACAGGGGAGTCTGGTGGGCTACAGTTCATAGGGTCACACAGAGTCAGACACGACTGAAGAGACTAAGCCACACACAGGCCTATTCTACGCACTGCCTTCTTCGCTTAATACATCATGGATCTCTTTCTATGTGGGCACAGACATGGTACGTAGTGATGGCTGCATAGCCCCATATGTGCACATACTGCAGTGTATTTAAGGGAGGCACTGTGAGGAGGGCACATACATAGCACCGCAGTCTTGCTGTTACAGGAACACTGCCACAGACATCCTTGCACATTGAACTGATGGGGGCATTTTCATTTGCAGATGAAAGACCTAATGCAAACTGGCTTCATTCAAAAGGGGAACACATTAGTTCATGTGGCTGAAAAGTATACGTGTGGCTTTGACTTTTTTTAAAAAATTTTCTGTGATTTTCTTTTACTAGTATTATTCCTGATCTTATATCATTTCCATTCTTTTTTAAAAATAATTTTATTGTTATTTATGTTTGGCTATTCTGGGTCTTTGTTGCTGCCAGCAGGCTCTTCTCTAGTTGCAGGGAGTGGGGGCCACTCTCTAGTTGAGCTAACTGGAACTCCCAGAACACCATATTTACTGAGCCCATTCCATGTGTAAAGACTCTGCCTGCAATGTGGCTCAGACTGTAAAGAATCTACCTGCAATGCTGGAGACCTGGGTTCCATCCCTGGATTGGGAAGATCCCCCAGAAGAGGACATGGCAACCCAGTCCAGTACTCTTGCCTGGAGAATCTCCATGGATAGAGGAGCCTAGTGGGCTGCAGTCCACAGATTCGCAAAGGGTCAGACATGATCGAGGGACTAAGCACAGCACTTATGTACATGCACAAAAGCTATGTTGAGTAACAAACTCTTATGTGTGACCTCCAGAAAAGGTCATTCAGATCCAAGCAAACGTGTGTGCAAGTGTGTCCCCACACGTGTGTCCATCCTTTAAAAATCACAAACCTACTGGGCAATATCATTCTACTACTATCCTGGGGCTTCCCGAGTGGCTTAGTGGTAAAGAATCCACCTGCAGTGCAAGAGCTGCAGGAGATGGGGTTCGATCCCTGGGTCAGGAAGTTCCCCTGGAAGAGGAAATGGCAGTCCACTCCAGTGTTCTTGCCTGGAGAGTCCCATGGACAGGGGAGTCTGGTGGGCTACAGTTCATAGGGTCACACAGAGTCAGACACGACTGAAGAGACTAAGCCACACACAGGCCTATTCTACGCACTGCCTTCTTCGCTTAATACATCATGGATCTCTTTCTATGTGGGCACAGACATGGTACGTAGTGATGGCTGCATAGCCCCATATGTGCACATACTGCAGTGTATTTAAGGGAGGCACTGTGAGGAGGGCACATACATAGCACCGCAGTCTTGCTGTTACAGGAACACTGCCACAGACATCCTTGCACATTGAACTGATGGGGGCATTTTCATTTGCAGATGAAAGACCTAATGCAAACTGGCTTCATTCAAAAGGGGAACACATTAGTTCATGTGGCTGAAAAGTATACGTGTGGCTTTGACTTTTTTTAAAAAATTTTCTGTGATTTTCTTTTACTAGTATTATTCCTGATCTTATATCATTTCCATTCTTTTTTAAAAATAATTTTATTGTTATTTATGTTTGGCTATTCTGGGTCTTTGTTGCTGCCAGCAGGCTCTTCTCTAGTTGCAGGGAGTGGGGGCCACTCTCTAGTTGAGGTGAGCAGGTTTCTTGTTGCAGCGGCTTCTCTTGTTGTGGAGCGCAGGCTCTAGGGCACACAGGCTTCAGTAGTTGCTGCATGTGGGCTCCATAGTTGTGGCTACCGGGCTCTAGAGCACAGGCTCCATAGTTGTGGCTCGCGAGGTTAGTTGCTCCACAGCATGGGATCTTCCCGGATCAGGAATTGAACCTGTGTCTCCTGCATTGGCAGGTGAACTCTGCACCACTGAGCTACCAGGGAAGCTCCTGGCTTTGACTTTAACAGAATCCTGGTGTTCCCATGATGGCTTTGTTCATCTCTCTCTCTCTTTCTCTCTGTCTCACCATTTCTTGGGTTCACTCCTCTTTGTATGGTTTTGTTCTCAGACAGGCTTTCTCCAGGTAAAGATAAAGTAGCCACTGTCTATTCCAGGTTTACATCCTGTGAGCTCAACCATCCCAGCAAAAAGAGGCTGTCAATTTCTCGTTAATCCCAGCAAAGGTCCTAGGATGGACTCTATTAATAATTGGCCTGACTTGAGTCTCTTTTAACATTCAATTTTGTATACGTGAGGGTAGACCTGTAGCATATTTTCTTGGAAGTGAAATGGTGGACCAGAGGGAATGCTCGTTTGTGGCATATTCAGTCCCCTCTGTCCACACTTGTGCATCATGGGAGCCCTTGGATTCATGGCAGGATAGGAGGTAAGGGAAGATTCTGGCCAGGCTGTAGGAGGGACACAAGGCAGGCATCTACCCGGTGACGGCTGTCGTAGTCCTTGTGGTACTGGAGTGGCTAGAAAAAGAAGCAGAGTTCTCAGCTGGCCATCAATCACCGCTGGGCACCTCCCGCAGCACAAGCTGACCTTACCCGCGTCCTATCACGTCACTCCTCTGCTTTCTGACAATAGCAGATCCCTCACTGTCCCCAAGAGTGATACTTGTGGGTATCCTTAGAAAACAGAACACAGACCTCAAGTGCTGGGGACTTCCCTGGTGGTCCAGTGGTTAATGGTCCACACTTCTGCTGCAGGGGATGTGGATTCGATACCTGGTTGGAGAACTAAGCTCCCATAGGCCTAACGGCATAGTTGAAAAATCAAAAACAAAACAAAATGAAACAAACCCTCAAGTGGTGAAGTTTCCTGGGAGAGCAGGAGTAAGGGGGGAGGAAGTGAGAGCTTGCAGGAGGGAGAACAGATATAAAGAAAAGTGTTACAAGTTGGCCACGAGCTGTTCTCTGCACAGTTGGCTGCTTCGTCTGGTGAGATGTCTTCGGAGGGGCTGTATGGGGCTCCCAGGTCTCCAGACGTCCTGAGAAGGAAGGGAGAAGAAGACTTTGTGCATTGGCTTCTGTCTTATTGGTAGGAGTCCACTCCCACAGAGCATCCATCCCTTTCCTGTCCTTTTGGGCTGTGCTGCCTGGTTCTCGGGCAGTCCCCAGGGAAGTCACATCCCGGGACAGCAGCAGTGACATCCACATTTTGACGCAAGCCTGAAGGGTGAGCCAGTGATCAGACACACAGCAACAGCACTCCCTGTGTGCCCACCTGCAGCTCACAACCTCACGGCCCTAGCAGAATGCCCTGGCTAGTGTGCCTGGGTGGGAAGTTCCCGGATCAGGCTGCGAGTGACAGGGGGAGCCAGAAATAGCCATCAGAACAAGGCAGCCAGAAAGCAAGGCAAGTGGGCAGAGCTAAATCGGTGTGTAAACTGAGATTAGAAGCAGCTCCACTGTAGTACTGCACCAAGCAGTTACCTTCCCTAGACGAGGCTTTCATTCCAAATCTCCCTGTCGAATCCTCATGCTTCCATGGGCTCACCCCTTCCTGATGGCGTGCCCACTGTGCTCTGGAGTGTGGAGATACCGTGCTGCCTTAGATGCAACTCTTGGCCTCAGGCAGCTCAGGGTCTCCTGGTGGGGGGAGACCCATGAAAAATGACTGTATCACAGTGGGAGGGGCACCGTGACAGGTCTGTGACAGCAAGGGATCACCACAGAAAGACACTACGTGGAATGACACAAAACCCCAAATAGGAGTTGCTCACGCAAGGTAAAAAATTATTTTTCTCTCGAGGTTTTCCTTCCATGACTCGTGTGGCAGCTCTGTTCCATTAAACCCCAAGTGGTGAAGTTTCCTGGGGAGGAGCAGGCCAGTAAGGGTTGAAAAATCAAAAACAAAACAAAATGAAACAAACCCTCAAGTGGTGAAGTTTCCTGGGAGAGCAGGAGTAAGGGGGGAGGAAGTGAGAGCTTGCAGGAGGGAGAACAGATATAAAGAAAAGTGTTACAAGTTGGCCACGAGCTGTTCTCTGCACAGTTGGCTGCTTCGTCTGGTGAGATGTCTTCGGAGGGGCTGTATGGGGCTCCCAGGTCTCCAGACGTCCTGAGAAGGAAGGGAGAAGAAGACTTTGTGCATTGGCTTCTGTCTTATTGGTAGGAGTCCACTCCCACAGAGCATCCATCCCTTTCCTGTCCTTTTGGGCTGTGCTGCCTGGTTCTCGGGCAGTCCCCAGGGAAGTCACATCCCGGGACAGCAGCAGTGACATCCACATTTTGACGCAAGCCTGAAGGGTGAGCCAGTGATCAGACACACAGCAACAGCACTCCCTGTGTGCCCACCTGCAGCTCACAACCTCACGGCCCTAGCAGAATGCCCTGGCTAGTGTGCCTGGGTGGGAAGTTCCCGGATCAGGCTGCGAGTGACAGGGGGAGCCAGAAATAGCCATCAGAACAAGGCAGCCAGAAAGCAAGGCAAGTGGGCAGAGCTAAATCGGTGTGTAAACTGAGATTAGAAGCAGCTCCACTGTAGTACTGCACCAAGCAGTTACCTTCCCTAGACGAGGCTTTCATTCCAAATCTCCCTGTCGAATCCTCATGCTTCCATGGGCTCACCCCTTCCTGATGGCGTGCCCACTGTGCTCTGGAGTGTGGAGATACCGTGCTGCCTTAGATGCAACTCTTGGCCTCAGGCAGCTCAGGGTCTCCTGGTGGGGGGAGACCCATGAAAAATGACTGTATCACAGTGGGAGGGGCACCGTGACAGGTCTGTGACAGCAAGGGATCACCACAGAAAGACACTACGTGGAATGACACAAAACCCCAAATAGGAGTTGCTCACGCAAGGTAAAAAATTATTTTTCTCTCGAGGTTTTCCTTCCATGACTCGTGTGGCAGCTCTGTTCCATTAAACCCTCAGGAACCAGGTTCCTTTCATTCCTAGCCTGTGGCTTTCACATCTTTATCTAAGAGGGTGCCCCTGCTCTAGGCGGCATGATGGAAGAAGAGATGAAGAGGCAAAGGGCATACTCCAGGGCTCTCTTAAGAAAGCTCCCTGGAGGGCTTCCCTGGTGGCCCAGTGGGTAAAGAGTCTGCCTTGCAGTGCAAGGGACATCAGTTTGATCCCTGGCCTGGGAAGATCCCATGTGCAGTGGAGCAGCTGGGCCGGTGTGTCCAATTAGGAGCTAGCACTCTGGAGCGCATGTGCCCGAGCCAGTGCTCTTCAACAAGAGAGGCCACTGCAATGGGAGGCCCACACAGGCCGAAGAATAAAGATGGATGGAAATAAATAGACAAAAAATCAATAAAAGAGGCCAAAATTTTTTAAAAACAGAAAGCTTCCTGGAGACTGCCATGCGCCACATTTGCCCACATTCCATTGGTCAGAATTTCGTCACGTGACACATCAAGCTGCAATGGGAACTAGGAAATGGTAGTTTTTCTCTTGACTATTTACCATGCTAAATATGCTATTACTGTGGGAGAAGAAAAAGACAATTATCACAGACATATGACATAAGGAGGTGATGGTGGGTATGGGAGAGATGTCTTGAGGAAGGGGCCACCTGATGTGTCTTAAAACAGGAATTGGGGCTGGCTATTCACAGAGGCAGGGGAAGGACCTCCCAGACAGAGGGGACTGTGTGAGCAGAGGCCAGGGCTGAAATAGAGCAGTGTGCCCAGGCACGTGTGCACAGGTGTGTGCCTGTTTATCTGCAGGGGTCGAAATCAAGCGCTGTTGCTGGAAAACCCGTCTCTCGTGGCTGTGTACGTCCCTAAAGGCACTTTGGCTTTGTCTCCATTTTGGCTTTCTCTCTGTGTTGCGGCATCTGAACTGCACTGAAATGGAGTTCAGGTTGTAGACTGAACTGCTAAGGAAGTTACAACTGCTAGGAAAGAGGAGAGGAAGAAGAAGGGAGAGGAGAGGAAGAGGCCTTTGAGTTCCTGGGAAGGTCCCTGGTGGGTGGAAGAAGACCAGGCTGGAGCAGGGAGTGGGCGCGCTTGGTTGAGTCTGAGAAAGTTGGCCAGAGGTGTGGAGAGCAGTGGGGGGTGGAAGGGCGTCCAGGGAGGGAGGGCTTAGGAGCTTGGCCAGAGAGAAGGCTGGAGACTGTCTGGGTTGTATGTGTGCTGAGTGCGTGGGTGTGCATGTGTGTAAACACACTCACGAGGTTCAGAGGCGGGGCAGTCACGGGTGCTCATGACGACCACAGCTAAAGTGTGACTCTTTGGGGGACAGCTCACATGGAAGAGACAAGGTCCCTGGAATCCCTTAAGTGGGCACCGAGCTGTGACTGGTGGTCTAGGGTGGGGACTGACTAGGTGCTGAGACCTCCCGAGGTGAGGCCTAGCGGAGAGAAAGTTATGCTTTTGCCTGGAGTGTCCCACTGATCAAGAATGAACTGCTGCATTCTCCCTGTGAGTGAGGGGTGTTTGGGGGAGCATCTGGTGGCTTAGAGAGCTTGGCTCCATGTGTTTGCCCCTGGATGTGAAAACACATCGGCAGGCAGATCAAGGACGAGACCCAGCCTGCTCCAGGCCACAGTCAAGACTTGGAAGGGGCCACCCCCTGATTGTGTCTTCAATAACTAGGAATTGGACTATTTACCATGCTAAATATGCTATTACTGTGGGAGAAGAAAAAGACAATTATCACAGACATATGACATAAGGAGGTGATGGTGGGTATGGGAGAGATGTCTTGAGGAAGGGGCCACCTGATGTGTCTTAAAACAGGAATTGGGGCTGGCTATTCACAGAGGCAGGGGAAGGACCTCCCAGACAGAGGGGACTGTGTGAGCAGAGGCCAGGGCTGAAATAGAGCAGTGTGCCCAGGCACGTGTGCACAGGTGTGTGCCTGTTTATCTGCAGGGGTCGAAATCAAGCGCTGTTGCTGGAAAACCCGTCTCTCGTGGCTGTGTACGTCCCTAAAGGCACTTTGGCTTTGTCTCCATTTTGGCTTTCTCTCTGTGTTGCGGCATCTGAACTGCACTGAAATGGAGTTCAGGTTGTAGACTGAACTGCTAAGGAAGTTACAACTGCTAGGAAAGAGGAGAGGAAGAAGAAGGGAGAGGAGAGGAAGAGGCCTTTGAGTTCCTGGGAAGGTCCCTGGTGGGTGGAAGAAGACCAGGCTGGAGCAGGGAGTGGCGCGCTTGGTTGAGTCTGAGAAAGTTGGCCAGAGGTGTGGAGAGCAGTGGGGGGTGGAAGGGCGTCCAGGGAGGGAGGGCTTAGGAGCTTGGCCAGAGAGAAGGCTGGAGACTGTCTGGGTTGTATGTGTGCTGAGTGCGTGGGTGTGCATGTGTGTAAACACACTCACGAGGTTCAGAGGCGGGGCAGTCACGGGTGCTCATGACGACCACAGCTAAAGTGTGACTCTTTGGGGGACAGCTCACATGGAAGAGACAAGGTCCCTGGAATCCCTTAAGTGGGCACCGAGCTGTGACTGGTGGTCTAGGGTGGGGACTGACTAGGTGCTGAGACCTCCCGAGGTGAGGCCTAGCGGAGAGAAAGTTATGCTTTTGCCTGGAGTGTCCCACTGATCAAGAATGAACTGCTGCATTCTCCCTGTGAGTGAGGGGTGTTTGGGGGAGCATCTGGTGGCTTAGAGAGCTTGGCTCCATGTGTTTGCCCCTGGATGTGAAAACACATCGGCAGGCAGATCAAGGACGAGACCCAGCCTGCTCCAGGCCACAGTCAAGAGCTGTGGGTCAGGATGCCACTGCCTGCAGTCCAGTGGGGCGTGGGTCGCTAGGAGACCAGGCAGGCCTCGGCCTGGCGGAAAGCGCCCGGCGTGGTGGACTGGGCTCTGGGGCCCTCTCTGCTGGTGCCCCAGAGATAATAAGGACTTCAGAAAGGACAGCCCTGACTCAGGGCTCAAAGAGGCTTTAGTTTCTTGTTGGGCGGCTTAAAAAAGGCAAATAGAAGCTTTTCTCCTTTGGGGATCAATGTGAATCCCAGAAAATCCCATTATTTTCCTTTGAGATCAGTAGCCTTCTCTGGAGGGCTTTCTCTTCCCCAAGGCAACAGTGCTCGCCGCGCGCTGTGTGAGCATCCTGCCCCTGTGTGGCCCCAGAGTGGGTTGGAGTGTGGTGGGGGTGGAGGGGGGCACAGGTGAGCCCCAGCTTACAGCTGTTTCCTCCTGCTGGCTTCCCATCCCTTATTCCAGTCGGATCCCTCTCCCTCTGGCAGAGTAAGGGACGGGGTGGGCCAGCAAAGCCATGAGAAAAAGTGGTTTTCCATGTTCTTCTCTTCCAGGAAGCTGTGGGTGGCTCCAGAGGCCCGAGAGGTCCTGACGCTCTAGACTGCTGCTTCACCTGGGGCCTGCACTGGGGTTAGCACCTCCCACTGACATGAGGGGATGTGATGCACACGTTCATGGAAGGAGGACGATGGTGACCAAGGATAGGTAGGAGCCTTTATCGTTGTGCCTGGTACCAGGCTTAGCTCCTTTCATGAGTCTAACAGCTTGATGAAGAAGGTGTTATTACTACCCCTAAAGTGTGACTCTTTGGGGGACAGCTCACATGGAAGAGACAAGGTCCCTGGAATCCCTTAAGTGGGCACCGAGCTGTGACTGGTGGTCTAGGGTGGGGACTGACTAGGTGCTGAGACCTCCCGAGGTGAGGCCTAGCGGAGAGAAAGTTATGCTTTTGCCTGGAGTGTCCCACTGATCAAGAATGAACTGCTGCATTCTCCCTGTGAGTGAGGGGTGTTTGGGGGAGCATCTGGTGGCTTAGAGAGCTTGGCTCCATGTGTTTGCCCCTGGATGTGAAAACACATCGGCAGGCAGATCAAGGACGAGACCCAGCCTGCTCCAGGCCACAGTCAAGAGCTGTGGGTCAGGATGCCACTGCCTGCAGTCCAGTGGGGCGTGGGTCGCTAGGAGACCAGGCAGGCCTCGGCCTGGCGGAAAGCGCCCGGGCGTGGTGGACTGGGCTCTGGGGCCCTCTCTGCTGGTGCCCCAGAGATAATAAGGACTTCAGAAAGGACAGCCCTGACTCAGGGCTCAAAGAGGCTTTAGTTTCTTGTTGGGCGGCTTAAAAAAGGCAAATAGAAGCTTTTCTCCTTTGGGGATCAATGTGAATCCCAGAAAATCCCATTATTTTCCTTTGAGATCAGTAGCCTTCTCTGGAGGGCTTTCTCTTCCCCAAGGCAACAGTGCTCGCCGCGCGCTGTGTGAGCATCCTGCCCCTGTGTGGCCCCAGAGTGGGTTGGAGTGTGGTGGGGGTGGAGGGGGGCACAGGTGAGCCCCAGCTTACAGCTGTTTCCTCCTGCTGGCTTCCCATCCCTTATTCCAGTCGGATCCCTCTCCCTCTGGCAGAGTAAGGGACGGGGTGGGCCAGCAAAGCCATGAGAAAAAGTGGTTTTCCATGTTCTTCTCTTCCAGGAAGCTGTGGGTGGCTCCAGAGGCCCGAGAGGTCCTGACGCTCTAGACTGCTGCTTCACCTGGGGCCTGCACTGGGGTTAGCACCTCCCACTGACATGAGGGGATGTGATGCACACGTTCATGGAAGGAGGACGATGGTGACCAAGGATAGGTAGGAGCCTTTATCGTTGTGCCTGGTACCAGGCTTAGCTCCTTTCATGAGTCTAACAGCTTGATGAAGAAGGTGTTATTACTACCCCACTTTACAGATGAAGAGACTGAGGCCTGGAGAGGCCAAGTGTACTAGTCCATGCAGGCTGCTGTAACAAAATACTGACCAGGCGAGTTATACAGCTGAAGCTCACAGAAACTGGAGGTCAGTGATGAGGGTGTGGGCACGGTTGGGTCCTGGGAAGAGCTACCTTCTGGCTGCGTCATCACATGGCAGAAAGAGAGAGATTATTCTCTCTTCTCAGAAGGCCACCAATCCGATGGGATTAGATCCCACGCTTATGACCTCATTTAACCATGATTACCTCCTAAAAGCCCTGTCTCCAAATACACTCACACTGCAGGTTAGCATGTTAACCTATGGATCTGGCGGGGGGTGGCGGACACAGTTCAGTTCTCAGGACCAAGTCACTCGTTCATGGGCATGCGTGGTAAGTTCTAGAGCCCTGCCTGGTTCAGGACAAAGTGAGAAATCTACTCTGCACTCTTTTTTAAAAAAAACGTTTTATTTTATATTGACGTATAGCTGATTAACACTGTTGTAATCATTCCAAATGGACAGAAAAGGGACTCACCCCTAGAGATGCTGCTCTGTACTCGTAAACTTTCTGAGAAGTTGCCCCTGGTCAGAGGAAACACCCCAGTTTAACTTTTCCAAATAGGAAAACTATGGAGCATGCCTGAGCACTTTTCCAAGCTGGTCACCAAGAGCCGGCCACACAGCCAATCTAACCCAGGGGCCTCCGTTCCAAACCTGCCCATCCTGGGTTGTGCCTCTGCCTGTGAGTTGAGCCAGACCCAGTGGAGCTCAGTCCTGGGGCATGCTTGCTGTGTGCAGACCCGGTGCCAAATGCTTTTGAAAGTATCTGGCCTCTACAAGAATTCTCACCAGTTGACAGGTGAGGAAGCAGAGTCTCAGAGCAGGGTTAGGTATCCTGCCATGTGGGGCAGCCCAGACTGGAACTAGGCATCCATTGACCCCCTGGGCTCACTCTGTGATCCACCAGGGCTCAGGCAGAGTTTGGCAACATACCCTGTGCAGCCTGGACACATTTTTCCCTGCTGGCTACTTCTTGGGGGTGCTCTCAGAAAGAACAGATTTCTCTAAAGTGACTTCTAAATAGGTGAGTTGTTGATGATCGTCCTTTCCTGTCCTAATTTGGGTGGGGGAAGCACAAGCGCTCTTTCTGGAGTCCCTGTTTGTGTATCTTAAGATACACACCAAAGCACGTGGACACACAGTAGCTACAAGGAGGTCTTTGGGAGATGTACTCCAATGAATAGAGAAAAAGGGTCTTTCATTTGCATGACAAGAGTCTGCAATAAATAGGTGCTCCAGAGAGCACTCAAGAGTTATTTGTTCAAGTAGGCTGAAAGTTCTTCACTCTTCGGTGGCCTCTTCAGCTTCAAGCTCTCCTGGAGGTGTCTGCTCTAGGCCTGTGGGATTTTTAAACCCAGCCTCTCTTCGCCTGTGTCTTGTGAACATTTTGCACACGCCAGCAGTGGGCTTTGGTCCAGGAGTGTGCAAAGAGAGGCTCTGGTGGGAGGCAGGGGCCAACCCAGCTCTTCCTTCGTATAGCAATTATCCTACTGAGGGTGACTGCCTGGCTCCCTCAGGTTCCCTGAACTCGGGCGAGGCTGATCAGCTTAAAGGGGCTCTGTCCCTGCTGGACCTCTTGGCCTCTCTGTCCCCCCAGGTGGCCTCTGAGCAGACTGATGCCAGATTTGTACTCACTTAGCCTGAGAGAAGGAGTTGAGGCCAAAAGGGGACTGATGGCCAGAGATCAAAGGTTAAGAGGGGTTAAGCCTTCACCCTAGAAGGTCACCCATCAACCCTGAGAGAAGTGTCTCACCGGTATTTTCCTAAAACCTAGAGCAGAGGTAGGCCTGCAGGGAATGTCCATTCATTCACTATGGAAGCACTACCTTCCTAGCGTGGAGGGGCCACACCCCAGTTTCTCATTATTAACCATCCGGCTCAGATTTTGGACAAGTCACTGCCTCTCTGGGCCTCCCTTTCCCCTTCTTTCCAGCAAGGAGCTTAATTGATTGACAGTCAAAGGCAGAACCATGGTTCGTTGTCACAGAACACTCGAGTCCTTAACTGTATCTTTGCTCTTGGGCAGTGAGAGGAAATTATGCTAGGTAAGGTGGAAAACGGGAGAGGGTTGTCCCTGACCACCTTTCTTATAGGGGCTGTTTCATGTTTTCTGGGGATTTTGCTGATCAAGGAAGACCCTGGTGGACTGTGATGGAGAAATGAGAGGGATGCGCCCCCAGCTGAGTTCAGCCTTTCCCACCTGCCTGTCTGGAGGGCTCTGAATCCAAGGACTTGGAGTCCATCAGGTCCCACGCATGAGGCGAGATCAAGGCTTGATGGCGATGGTTTGTCCCGAGAACACAGAGGAGGCCCTCCAGTGGAGGTGAGGGGATATTCTTCTACCTGCTTGCCTCTGACCAGTTAGGTGCAGGGCCAAGCTGTACCTATCAGGAAGGTGGCATCCTTGCCGAGCCCAGAGGTGGTGGGGGGGGGCAGTAAGAAGCATCACGTAGGCCACACTTGTGATGAGCATCCTGGGAGGGAAGGAAATGAAGGGAAGACAAAGGGACTCCTTGGGCCCCTCCCCTCAGGGGGCTTTCTGTTCCCATTTGGAGGAGCACTCATACCTCCTGTGGAGGGCGCCGGGGACCAGGCCTCGGGCTCCTCCTGGCCTGTCCTTTCCCATTTTGGTGATAGGAGGGAGGCAGCCGACCTGAGGTAGGACACCAGTGATGGACTCAGGGATGACCAGCGTCCTGGGGGGCTTCACAGCACAGCTCTAGAAGGGTGGGAAGGGGCGAGGAAAGCCTGCATCCCCAGGAAAGGAAATAGGGGCTATGAACATAGATTCTAAAGGCAGAAGAAGAGCTTACTCTGATGACCTGGTTCCTGGCTATATTTTATCCAGGACACAAAGAGGGTCCCAGGATTTGGCAAGGCCCACTCAGCACACAAACCAGAGAAAGAGAATCCAGTGACTGGATTGAGCCACATCCCTGATGGAGGCTTTTGAGACAGAGTGGGTGAGAAGAATAGAATAGGGATGGAGGGGTTGAAGAATACTTGGGATTCTTGTGGAATGTCATGCTCAGGGCCCAAGGCCAGGGGAACCTAGAGCATGAAGGGGCCACAGCCCTGCGCAGCCTCCTTCCCCAGCCCCTGCGATCTGGGAAACCTCAGGCCCCTCCTCTGAGGGAAGGCCAACTAGCTCTCGTTTCTATACCCTCCCCACAGGACCAAGAGGATGCTAGGATCCCTCTTCTCTGCTGTGCCCTTTCCAGAGGGGCTCCTCAGCCCCCTCCCCAGCAGTGATGGAGGCGGCATTCAGGGATCGATGGCTGTCCCCAGAGAGGGAAACGGGAGAGAGGAGAACTCTCTGCTTCACAGAAGGGATGAGGGTCAGGCTCAGAGAAAAGCTCACCAAGAACGAAACCTACCTCCCTGGCATTTTTATTATTGAAAGCCGTGCCAGGAAGGACAAACGGTTTGTGTGCAAAGGCTGGCGATGGCAGAGCTGTCTCAGCCTGGGTGACCTCGCCATGTTCCAACTGTAAAATGAAGGTAGAGCCACTGCCTATATCCCCAGGCATCCCCAAGGACACCTCCAGGGACATCTGAGGGGCCTCGCCCAGGCCAGGGCTGGGCCTTTCTTGTCCACTTCTCCCCTCATTCACTCTCCACAGAACTTTTCAGGAATCTGCTACTATTGTTATGGGGCTGCTGAGATCCTGAAAGGGGAAGAAATTTTTCTCCCTATTATTTTTGATCCTAAATCAGGAGCTTTAAGGAAGTGCATCAGGTTGGGTGATAAGTGTGGGGTGGGGGATGGGGTGTTCGTCTGCCTTGGAGGGTTTGATACCATAGCAAGGAGACTGGATGACATTGGACTTAGGGGACGCTGGTTACTGCGGTGGTCCTGGGTCTACAGGCTTAAAAAAACAAAATCTCCGATTAGCTCATGAGTTATTGCAAGCTGCCCCTTAAGACAGGGCTACAAGGCCAGCACTGATCTCTCCCCCACTTCTCTAAGATCCCAGGAGATTTCTCCTCATAGTTCAGAGACTTCCTGGACCCCGAGGCCTCTCCCAGCTCCTCTCTCTATGCCCCTCCTCCTCCAAACTGCCCATCCTCTCCCGGGGCAGAAACTCAGAACTGGGTGGAAGGCAGGAACACCAGCCCAAGACCACAGGCTCATCCTTGCCTAATCTTTGATAGGCACAGTGGCCAGACAAGTGCTTGTCCTGCTGCTCATTTCTGGGTCTCCAGCTGCACTAAAGGGTCAGTCCTCCTCAGTTAGGGAAGGCCAACTAGCTCTCGTTTCTATACCCTCCCCACAGGACCAAGAGGATGCTAGGATCCCTCTTCTCTGCTGTGCCCTTTCCAGAGGGGCTCCTCAGCCCCCTCCCCAGCAGTGATGGAGGCGGCATTCAGGGATCGATGGCTGTCCCCAGAGAGGGAAACGGGAGAGAGGAGAACTCTCTGCTTCACAGAAGGGATGAGGGTCAGGCTCAGAGAAAAGCTCACCAAGAACGAAACCTACCTCCCTGGCATTTTTATTATTGAAAGCCGTGCCAGGAAGGACAAACGGTTTGTGTGCAAAGGCTGGCGATGGCAGAGCTGTCTCAGCCTGGGTGACCTCGCCATGTTCCAACTGTAAAATGAAGGTAGAGCCACTGCCTATATCCCCAGGCATCCCCAAGGACACCTCCAGGGACATCTGAGGGGCCTCGCCCAGGCCAGGGCTGGGCCTTTCTTGTCCACTTCTCCCCTCATTCACTCTCCACAGAACTTTTCAGGAATCTGCTACTATTGTTATGGGGCTGCTGAGATCCTGAAAGGGGAAGAAATTTTTCTCCCTATTATTTTTGATCCTAAATCAGGAGCTTTAAGGAAGTGCATCAGGTTGGGTGATAAGTGTGGGGTGGGGGATGGGGTGTTCGTCTGCCTTGGAGGGTTTGATACCATAGCAAGGAGACTGGATGACATTGGACTTAGGGGACGCTGGTTACTGCGGTGGTCCTGGGTCTACAGGCTTAAAAAAACAAAATCTCCGATTAGCTCATGAGTTATTGCAAGCTGCCCCTTAAGACAGGGCTACAAGGCCAGCACTGATCTCTCCCCCACTTCTCTAAGATCCCAGGAGATTTCTCCTCATAGTTCAGAGACTTCCTGGACCCCGAGGCCTCTCCCAGCTCCTCTCTCTATGCCCCTCCTCCTCCAAACTGCCCATCCTCTCCCGGGGCAGAAACTCAGAACTGGGTGGAAGGCAGGAACACCAGCCCAAGACCACAGGCTCATCCTTGCCTAATCTTTGATAGGCACAGTGGCCAGACAAGTGCTTGTCCTGCTGCTCATTTCTGGGTCTCCAGCTGCACTAAAGGGTCAGTCTGCATGAGAGGATGGGGGTGGGAGTGAGGTGAGCTGTAAGGCAGGGCCTGGTAGCCCACTCACAGAACAGAGACCTATCAGTTCTCGGGCTTCCCTGGTGGTTCAGAGGTAAAGACTCTGCCTGCAGTGCGGAAGGCCAGAGTTCGATGCCTGGGTCAGGAAGAGCCCCGGGAGAAGGGAATGGCAACCTGCTCCAGTATTCTTGCCTGGGAAATCCAGGGACCAAGGAGCCTGGCAAGCTGCAGTCTCTGGGGTTGCAAAGAGTCAGTCACGACTGAGGGACTAACGCTGTCAGTTTTGGACTCCAGGCCCCTGGGTCCCAGCGAGAGTATAGAAGGAAACCTTTTAAGTCTTTAAAAACTCCCTGAGCCCTGCCTCACATCATATCAAAGATTAAAAATGCCTCCAGATCCTATATTAAATTTAACTTTTATAGAACTACACTGAGTTGTAGTTGATTTACATTTGATTAAATAACAATGCTGTCATATTATTGACACTTACATGTTTATTAATATCAATCTGCTGGGATTCTGTTGTTTCTTATTTTAGAGTTAGGGATTCTTTTTCCCCTCAAGTTTCAAACATTTCCTTAGAGACCGTGAAGAAACCCAGGGCTTTGTGCTTCTGTTTCGTGGGGTTATGGCTGGCAAAGGGGTCGGGGAAAGGGGGGGGTGGCCTGTTCCCCCGCCAGCCTCTGCACTCGGCTGGTCGGACTTAGGGACGCTGGTTACTGCGGTGGTCCTGGGTCTACAGGCTTAAAAAAACAAAATCTCCGATTAGCTCATGAGTTATTGCAAGCTGCCCCTTAAGACAGGGCTACAAGGCCAGCACTGATCTCTCCCCCACTTCTCTAAGATCCCAGGAGATTTCTCCTCATAGTTCAGAGACTTCCTGGACCCCGAGGCCTCTCCCAGCCCCTCTCTCTATGCCCCTCCTCCTCCAAACTGCCCATCCTCTCCCGGGGCAGAAACTCAGAACTGGGTGGAAGGCAGGAACACCAGCCCAAGACCACAGGCTCATCCTTGCCTAATCTTTGATAGGCACAGTGGCCAGACAAGTGCTTGTCCTGCTGCTCATTTCTGGGTCTCCAGCTGCACTAAAGGGTCAGTCTGCATGAGAGGATGGGGGTGGGAGTGAGGTGAGCTGTAAGGCAGGGCCTGGTAGCCCACTCACAGAACAGAGACCTATCAGTTCTCGGGCTTCCCTGGTGGTTCAGAGGTAAAGACTCTGCCTGCAGTGCGGAAGGCCAGAGTTCGATGCCTGGGTCAGGAAGAGCCCCGGGAGAAGGGAATGGCAACCTGCTCCAGTATTCTTGCCTGGGAAATCCAGGGACCAAGGAGCCTGGCAAGCTGCAGTCTCTGGGGTTGCAAAGAGTCAGTCACGACTGAGGGACTAACGCTGTCAGTTTTGGACTCCAGGCCCCTGGGTCCCAGCGAGAGTATAGAAGGAAACCTTTTAAGTCTTTAAAAACTCCCTGAGCCCTGCCTCACATCATATCAAAGATTAAAAATGCCTCCAGATCCTATATTAAATTTAACTTTTATAGAACTACACTGAGTTGTAGTTGATTTACATTTGATTAAATAACAATGCTGTCATATTATTGACACTTACATGTTTATTAATATCAATCTGCTGGGATTCTGTTGTTTCTTATTTTAGAGTTAGGGATTCTTTTTCCCCTCAAGTTTCAAACATTTCCTTAGAGACCGTGAAGAAACCCAGGGCTTTGTGCTTCTGTTTCGTGGGGTTATGGCTGCAGGTCGGGGAAAGATGGCCTGTTCCCCTCCGCCAGCCTCTGCAGGCCCTTCGGGAGGTGCCAGATTGTGTGGGCGGCGTCGCCTGGGGATGGTGGGGTGTGGCTCCCACCCGGCTGAGGGCCGGAGCGGCTTCCCGCTAGCCGGGGAAGACTCGACCAGAGCAGCCCCCGCCCGTTCTCCCGGTCAGGGAGGAGGCCGCCGAGAGCTCTCCAATCGGAGAGCCTTTCATCTCTTTGTTTTTCACAGTGATTAACCCGTCCGCGCACGCTGCGAGCGTGGCTCCAGGCAGTGAGGCGGGAGGGGAGCGGAGGACTCGGCCGAGAAGGAAGGGAGGGGCTCCGGCTTTGTCGCTTTCAGGGAACTCTGCTGCCATAGCAATAGGACTTTCTAAGGTCTGACTTTGATTTGATTCCATTTAAGAGCCTGTCTGCTCAGTCTCTCGAGTGGAGAGGGCGTTCTGGTTTCTCCAGCCTGGCCCCGCGCCCCTCGCCCTTGGGGAGGGGAGGGCGCCGCCAGGGCTAGATCGGCCGGCCTGCGTCGGGAGGTGGGGGGCGCGGGCGGATGGGAGAAAAGGGGGATGCTTGGGAGCAGAGGGCCTCGTTTTACCCTTCCTGGCGTCGCGAAAGGTGGGAGACTGGCTTTGCGCGTCTGCGCTCCTGGGAGCCCCTTCCTCTCCAGGGGCGTCGGGGTGGGAGCTAGGCGAGCTGTCCAGGGGCTGTCCAGTCAGAGCAAGGCCGGGGCACCTGCCAGTCGACCCACCTCTGCATGCATTTCACACTTTCTATCCTGTTAGGCGTCCCTACTCCTAGGCCAATGCAGACTTTTCCCCTTCTGGTTTTTTATGTCCTGTGGGCTTAATCTAGTTAGACGATTTTCTGCTTAAAATTGCATTGTTAACAGCAATTGTTTAAAAGTGGGCCGAGAGCGAGGGCGCCCAATCTTTGAACCGGGCAGGTTTGGCGTGCCTCTGCTCCGCGCAGGACAGCAGCCAGCGCGGAGCCAAGCTGGGAGGGGAAGGCGCGCACAAAACAATCCTCGGGCTCGCTTGCTGCGGAGCCTTCGGGGCCTTTTCCCCAAGCGCAAACAGATGCAAATGTCTCTGCAAACATCGCACAAAGCTATTCAAAAAGAGGCTGCCTCTCCAGGCCTCAATAGCCCTTTAAACACAGTCCAATTGCTTCCAAGTAGAGGTAAAGGATCCGCACGCATTTTTTCACTTCGGCTGGAAGGAGGGCGGAGGAGGCGAGAGGCTTTGGGAGCGGGAGGTTGAGGGCTGGTCTGGTTCAGTGATCTGTGCCATCGACCCCAGCTGCCGCGCACGGAAGATGGGCTGGAGGATGCACTGGCTCTGGGGACGCCGCGCCCTGGGCGCGGTTGGGACGGCGAGGCAGCAGAAGCCGAGGCCGCGGAGATGCGGGGGTCCCAAGAGGCCTCTGGTCCTTTCAGGCCCACAAAGGCCAGGCTAAACCGCGGCGCGCACAATAGCATGAAAGGGCGCGCTTGGGCCTTTCGGGAACAAACTGGGGTCACACTGCTCCGTACTCGTAAGCTTTTAACTAGTACGCTCGATGGCGTTGCCGTGCGGAGGTGAAAACGGAGGGCACGCTCCAGCCCTGGGGATAGGGAGACTCTGACCTTCAGCTTCCCACCGAGATCCAGAGCCAGGCGCCGCGCACGAGCAGGCATTTCCTTCTCACCTGGACAACGGAAACGCGCCGGCAGGAGGCTGCAGCCCTTAGCTCGCCCGGAATCCCTGCGTACTGAGCGCCCCCGTGGGCCTCGAGACCTTTGAGGCTCTCCGGCACTTCCTGACCCTGCGGAAGAACTTGTTGGGACCTCCAGATCCCAGGCTGGCGGAAGAAGGAGCATCACCAAAAGACGCCAGCCTAGGTGCCAGCTCTGCTGCTCCTTGTTCTCAGCGTGTGGCTAAGTGGCCAACGCCTCCAGTCTGGGGCTGGCCTTCCTTCCCGGCGGAAGCCCACGAATGCCCTGGGCTTGCTGGGCCGCTGAGTCGGAGAAGGCGCACGTGCTGTCTGAGCCCGGAAGGGCTGGTTCCTTTTACACCCTCTTCCACGTGCTGCACAAACTGCTACACATTTGCTGAGGCCGGAGGATGTCTGGAGGGAAGGAGGTGGCACGAGGGGCTCCTACCCTCATCTAGCTTCCAGCCTGATAGTCTCAGGGACAGAAATCAAACTGTGCATTAGATATGGTCCCAAAGAAACATCAACCCTTCACATCTTGAGGAGAGTCCGTTTAAAGCAGTTGTGGGGGTACCGATGGCCTCACTGAAGGATGGGGAACCTTTGAGTATCAGAGGCAAGCCAGGAGACTTAGGGTCTGCAGCCCTCTCTGATTACTGAGTTCCTAAACTTCACCGTGAGGGTGGGGGCCATAGGTCACTCCTCACGGACTATGGCCCATGGCGACCCGTTCCCCAGGTCTCTTAGACTAAATGAAAGAGCTGCCTGGGGCCTCTAGGCAGGGGAAATCTCCTCCAGGCCCAGGGGTGAGAGACTTTGGGCCCTGGGAAGGAGAGGCCCTCCCTCGATGGCACCCCTACCCCAGCCCTCTCTGCTTCCGGACTCGCTTTTCCCACACGACGTCACTTTCACTTGTTGTCACTTGTTGTTGACAAGTGAGAGTGATCTGTCCTGCTCAGGGCTGATGGGTCTGACACAGGTCATGGTGTGACAGAAAGCAGTAGGTCCCAGATCCAGATGGATCTGATCCAGCACCCCGAGAACAGGAGTTCTGTGTGTGGTCACAGTCCTTCCTCCCATCCCAAACGCTGTGGACCAGCTTTAATGCCCCAAACAGGTGTTGCAGCGGCTGCTCACCCAGATCATAGGGTGGCTAATATTGGCCACTACTAATTCGTGAAGCTTACTTTTGTGTAAACCCTTTAATGTCAAAGGTACCAACCCAGTCAGGTGGTACCAGCGATTATCCCATCTTACGGATGAGACCTTCCAGGCTCAGAGCTGCTATCCCTTGTCAAACAGTGGCAGAGCCCGAATGCGAACCCTGACAGTTGATTCCAAAGCCTAGGCTGTTAGGAGTTACAAACCCAACTTCTTTCTCTAACTCCACCCCCAGCCGCCGCGGTACTGGAGAATCTTTTCTCCAGGCTGGGGGACGACGCAGACCTGCCTCCCTAGAGGCGAGTCCGGGTCATCTCGGGCAGGTGCAGGGCCAGGCGGGCGCGTGGGGCGGGGCGGGGGCGTTATCTCCTGACCGATGGCCGCCCGCACATCTGTTTATCTCCGAAGTCGCGCTGGATAGGATTTCTCGATGTTTATCTCTCTCGGAGGAGCAGAGCGCTGGGGCCGCGGAGAGCGCAGCTGCAGACCTGGCGTGATTGACAGATCCAGAGCTAGGCCTCCCGCCCCAGTTCGGTCTAGGTGGGGGCCGCTTAGTGCCCACCGCTCACCCTGATCCGGGAGGGCTGCAGGTGAGCATGCTGTCAGCCAGGTGCTTCAGGGTTCTTTGGTCTGCCCTCACGCGGGCTAGAACTCTTTCTCCTTAGGGACCACTCACTGGGCCAGAGGGAGAGCAGTGTTGATTTATGACGCAGATGGGAGCAGAGGGTGGGGAGAGGGGGCGGTGGAAAGATGGATGAAATTCTAATGAGTCGGTCTCCTAACCTGTCAGGGAGTCAGCCTCAGGGAACCCAGGAAAGATCCGCAGATGTGCCCACTTGCTCCCCAGAATCCCTGGGGCCAGAGGATGGGGGAAGCTTTTGGCTGGAGGGGGCTGTGAGGCCACAAGCACTTCCAAGCGGGGCCACTTCGGAAAGCTGCAAAGCCAGGGGAAACTAAAATTGGACGTTTTCCTGTCTTCCCTGGCCAGGTCTCCTACCCAGACCAGCTTCACTCTTTACCACGTTTGCTGTTTTCATCTTGGTGTGCAGGCAGGTGTGGTGTGGGTCTGGGAATTTGAAGCTCAGTTCCTGAGGGGCAGAACTGGGCTCCCTGGTGAGGCCCCTAAACCCATGAGCAGCCTGGAGTCGGTGTAAAGGAAACTTGTGGATGGGCCTGACAACTGGTCCTGGGGAGGCTGGCTGACCTATAGGTGCTCTGGCTGTTGTTTAAAAGGCATCTTGGGCTTCCCTGGTGGTCCAGTGGGTAAGGACACCGCCTTGCAGTGCAAGGGGCGCCAGTCCGATCCCTGGCCTGGGAAGATCCCACATGTCGCGGAGCGGCTGGACCCATGTGTCCAACTACCAAGCTGTAGCTCTGGAGTGCATGTGCCCAGAGCCGGTGCTCTGCAGTGAGAGAGGCCACTGCAATGGGAGGCCCACACAGGCCAAAGAACAAAGATGGAAATAAATGAAAGACCAAGAAGTGGCCAAAAAAAAACCCAACATCTAGGACCATGAGATAAGTCATGTGGATTTTTGGTCTTTTTTCATGTTAGGCTCCCACCTGGTAGCCATGTGACTTGGTTTTTTTACATGAATGTTGGTACATGTTGGTGACTTTAATTCCCCTGCCCCAGTGGCTGCTCGGCAGATGTGATTTGTCCCTCTAACCCTTTCATCTCAACTTCCTCACTTCATCTACAACTCAGCTCCCCATTTTCACTGTCTAGCCCTCTTTATGATTCCCCCATCCTGCCTTTGTTATTTTTATATTTATTTTCATCCATCTTTATTCCTTGGCTTGTGTGAACCTCCCAATGCAGTGGTCTCTCTTGTTGTAGAGCACCAGCTCTGGGCACATGTGCTCCAGAGCACTGGCTTGTAATTGGATACACCAGTCCAGCCACTCAGCGGCATGTGGGATCCTCCTAGGCCAGAGATTGAACTGATGCCCCTTGCACTGCAAGGTGAACTTTTCTACCCACTGGACCACCAGGGAAGCCCTATTATTTTTAAAAATTAATTTATTCTCTTTTTTTTGGCTGCTGGGTCTTAGTTGCAGCATATGGGATCTAATTCTCTCACCAAGGATAGAACCCAGGCCCCTTGCATTGGGAGCACGGAGTTTTACCCTTGGACCACTAGGGAAGTCCTGTCCAGCCTTCTTTAAAGGGGATTATTGAGTGCCCTTTGTGCTCCTGATGTTGGGGATGGAGAGCACCTTTGTCACAGGTGGTATCTACCCCCTTGCAGCAATGCTCTGGGGTCTGGAGTGGACAGGCGATAGGACACTCAGGGACTGCCTAGACAGCGCATGCTCTATGCCCCTTACTAAGGACTCCGAGTCTACAGAGAGATCCTTGGCTGATCTTGGGCACATGTCGGTCGGCCTGGCTCTTTGGATGGTCCTGTATCTTCAGGCTACCTCTGGATCATTTCACCCAGACTGTATCCAGCTGGATAGTAGCTATAACCCTAGAAAAAACTGAAGGGTTGTATTGATGGGCTAATGGTTGCATGGTGACCCACTATGGGACAAATGTCCTTTGGCAAAATGGGCACTGACTCTCTGAGTTGAAGAGGGCCAAATGGGTCGTTACTGAGCACCAAGAAGTAGAGATAAAAATGTCCCTCTAGCCCTGCACTGGGATGACTGTCGAATGGCAGGTGGGGTGGGAGCGATCCACATGTGCCATCATGTTGGTTTCCTCACGTTCTATGCTGCCCCTTTGAAGCAGAGTGTGGCTCTTCTAAGACCTTTATCAAATCAGAAACCGCAAGTCAGCTTCCTTGGAGAGCCACCAAAATCATAAAACCAGAGATGATGAGACATGAGATAGCCCAAGAATGCTGAGTGTGTTTCTACTGAGTATGTACCTCTGTCTTCCATGAGCCACCAGAGACTCAGACCTGGTTCTGAGGAATTCTGCTGGGAGATCTGAGGGTTGGGGAAGGCGTTGTGCGTACTCAGTTGCTCAGTGGTGTTCAGCTCTTTGCAACTCCACGAATTGCAGCCTGCCAGAGTCCTCTGTCCATGGAATTTGGCAGGCGAGAAGACTGGAGTGGCTTGCTGTTTCTTTTTCCAGGGGATCTTCCTGACCCAGGAATTGAACCCACGTCTCTCGCATCTCTTGTATTAGCAGGTAGACTCTTTACCACTGAGCCATCTGGGAAGCCATAGGGAAGGCCTCACCAGTACCTTATTTCTTGCCATTAAGTCAGGGTCAGGCTATAAAATAATACCTGTTTCAAGATATGACTAGTTTTGGCTGATTCAGGCTCAAGATATGGATTCTGTTTCCCTTTTGTGAGTTGGAGTAATGGCTGCTAGGTCACCATTACAGTTAGTATCCACCAAGACAGAGGCCAGGGCAGGCCCAGGGACGGCCTGGTCTTCCCAATTACCTTGGATAGGTGGAACTTAATCTGTTACTTCGGAAACAAATCCTTATGTCCCTAAAGAGACCCTAAGGGCCTCTCATCATGAGGGGGCTTAAAAGGTTTTCCCTCTGAGAGCCAGGTCATGAACATCTTGAGGTGAAGAGGTAGGAATGGGAGGAATTTAACCACCCAGTCTTATTAGTCAACTGCCAGAGGAGGACCCTGGAGCCTTTTTTGGCAAATGGACTTTATGTGTGCTGGAAAAGGGGGTTGGGGAGAGGCCGAGCAGTGAGTAAAGACCCTCTCTCTGCCCTCTGGAGCCTGTTTGCTTGTAGAGGAAGATGCATAGAGTTTGTTCTGGGCAGTATTCCCAGCTCTATGGGACAGCTGAAGGCAGGCATGTGCACAGCTCCCTGGGGGTGTCCTGGGGAGTCCTGGCAGAGGCTCTCACTCTGGGTGTTGAGTCAGCAGCTCTCCCCATGCCATTGGGTGTCTCCATTCTACCATTTAGGCCACAATGTTGGTTCGGCTGCTGCTGTTCCCTGTTCTCCTTCCCCTTGTAATAGACCCCCATCTGACCAAGTCCTTTCAGTCAGAAGACAAAGGCTGGCCCTCTAAGGAAAGGGCTTCTCTTTCTAAATATTTGCCCTGCTGCTGTGACTCATGAAGACTCCCTTTGTGTGTAGTCACACAGGCCCAAGTCATTTGCCCCCAGCCCGCTGTGCTTGACATGGCCAGTGGATCAGGCCGCCCTGTCCTCCATCTTCAGGGCCAGAGTTGCCTTTCTGTCCCACACAGAGAGCCAGGAGGCCAGCTGCAGACCTGAGGATGCAGGTGTGGAGAGGCAGCGGCTGTTTTCCTTGTCTGACTTGAGATGCCAGGGAGCTCTCCTTGCTGAGGTCCTGGGCAGGCCAGTCCCTGAGGCAGCTTGGGTGGGGGTCCTGGCAGTGGGGAGTAATTTTCTTTCCTTGTAATATGGTCAATGGATCGTTGAAGATGGAGGTAAAAGTTCTCTCCGCCCCTTCAGAACGCATTCAAGTCAGCTCACATTCCTTCAACAAACATTGAATCCATGATAGAGGCTGACTTGGTCTTTGTTTGCAAGGTCCTCAACACTCAGCTAAGTCTGACTCATGGTAGGGTGCTGAGCCACAAAAAGCACAGGCACGTAGCAGCCAGAGGAGCAAGTGATCAGACAGAGAAGAGACCCCTCAGCAGAGTTTTACTGCCTCAGCCTCTGACCTCAGATCTTATGAAGGCTGTAGCTTTGTGGGTCTCTATAAGACATTTTCTGGAAAACTTTGTGTAAATCAAGTTATTGCAAATTGGAACTTTGGAGTTGTCCTAGATCCCTAGACGCTGGTTAAGCCCTGAGAGTCCTTCTCTGAGTGGCCTTGGGAGGTGATTAGGTCACAAGGGTGGGGTCCTTGTGAATGGGACTTGTGCCCTATTAAAGAGACCCTCGAGAGCGTCCTCATTCCTTCACCATGTGAGTGCATGGTAAGAAGTTACAGCTGTGGAAGAGGGTTCTCTCTAGAACCAGACTGTGATTGGTACCTCGATCTAGGATTCCCAGCCTCCAGAGGGAGATCAGTGTCTGTTATCTGTGAGCCACTCAGTCTGTGATGTGGGAGGAGTCATTGAGCTGGTGATTGATCTGCAAGCTGGATCTGGGCCATCAGAGGCTGTTTATCCCCTTTCCCTCCCCTTGGAAGGGCTGTAAGACCCATGGTTCTTGTACTAGGAACCACTTCAAGGACACAGCCTTGAGAGAACCTGTGTATTGTTGAGACCATCTGGACCATATGAGAGTGACTGAACCTAGGGATAGCTTCTATATAAACTTGAGTATTCTGGTGGGCAGGTGGGGTGATCTAATCATCTAGCCAAGCCTAAGGCTAGCCTTGTGTGTTTGTTTCCTTGCTTATTAAAACTGCCACCTACCAGTCTGGAGTGATCTGTCTCTTTAGTGTCTCCTGTGAGATGCCAGGGGAGTCCTCTCCTTGCTGAGGTCCTGGGCAGGCCAGTCCCTGAGGCAGCTTGGGTGGGGGTCCTGGCAGTGGGGAGTAATTTTCTTTCCTTGTAATATGGTCAATGGATCGTTGAAGATGGAGGTAAAAGTTCTCTCCGCCCCTTCAGAACGCATTCAAGTCAGCTCACATTCCTTCAACAAACATTGAATCCATGATAGAGGCTGACTTGGTCTTTGTTTGCAAGGTCCTCAACACTCAGCTAAGTCTGACTCATGGTAGGGTGCTGAGCCACAAAAAGCACAGGCACGTAGCAGCCAGAGGAGCAAGTGATCAGACAGAGAAGAGACCCCTCAGCAGAGTTTTACTGCCTCAGCCTCTGACCTCAGATCTTATGAAGGCTGTAGCTTTGTGGGTCTCTATAAGACATTTTCTGGAAAACTTTGTGTAAATCAAGTTATTGCAAATTGGAACTTTGGAGTTGTCCTAGATCCCTAGACGCTGGTTAAGCCCTGAGAGTCCTTCTCTGAGTGGCCTTGGGAGGTGATTAGGTCACAAGGGTGGGGTCCTTGTGAAT
The DNA here is from genome assembly GCA_022376925.1 of Tragulus kanchil. Classification (NCBI taxonomy): domain Eukaryota; kingdom Metazoa; phylum Chordata; class Mammalia; order Artiodactyla; family Tragulidae; genus Tragulus; species Tragulus kanchil. Next base: position 43,313,494 of record JAIOJX010000029.1, on the reverse strand, counting down.
GGGACTTGTGCCCTATTAAAGAGACCCTCGAGAGCGTCCTCATTCCTTCACCATGTGAGTGCATGGTAAGAAGTTACAGCTGTGGAAGAGGGTTCTCTCTAGAACCAGACTGTGATTGGTACCTCGATCTAGGATTCCCAGCCTCCAGAGGGAGATCAGTGTCTGTTATCTGTGAGCCACTCAGTCTGTGATGTGGGAGGAGTCATTGAGCTGGTGATTGATCTGCAAGCTGGATCTGGGCCATCAGAGGCTGTTTATCCCCTTTCCCTCCCCTTGGAAGGGCTGTAAGACCCATGGTTCTTGTACTAGGAACCACTTCAAGGACACAGCCTTGAGAGAACCTGTGTATTGTTGAGACCATCTGGACCATATGAGAGTGACTGAACCTAGGGATAGCTTCTATATAAACTTGAGTATTCTGGTGGGCAGGTGGGGTGATCTAATCATCTAGCCAAGCCTAAGGCTAGCCTTGTGTGTTTGTTTCCTTGCTTATTAAAACTGCCACCTACCAGTCTGGAGTGATCTGTCTCTTTAGTGTCTCCTCGCCCCATGTGTATGGGGGCCAATTTGGAATTTCGCCTGTGAAACTCTTGAGGTTGGGAGCCAGCAATGGGATTTTGTGAATGCATCTGAGCTCGGATAAGTCTGACTGCAGTCCAGGTGTCAACAGGCTGCAGTCGTTAGAAGGGTTCCCTGGAGTTGGAGGATCTGCTTTCAAGGTGGCTTGTTCATGTGGTTGGTAGGTGAGTGGAGGCTGAGTTTCTCACCCTGTGGGTTTCTTCATTGGGCTGCTTGAGTGTCCTCAAGACATGGCAGATGGCTTCCCCCATAGTTCCAAGAGAGAGCAAGAGAAACCTGCACTGTCTTTTCTCACTTCGTTCAGAAGTCATAGAGCATTCTTCCTGCACTGTTCTATTGGGCAGCCTTGTGCAGTGTGGGGGCCACTACATGAAGGCCTGAGGAACAGGAGGGAGGATAAGTAGGACCCCATCTTGGAGGCTGGCTACGGACTTCTAGCATAGTATATACTTTCTTATTTATAATGTGCGTTGTTCACTGTCTGTCTTTTGTCCCCTAGCTCTTTGAGAGCAGGTCTGTTCGTCTTCTTCATTTCCCAAGTGCCCAGAATAGTGCCTACCACATAGAGGACACACAATAGATACTAAGCTGTATTCATTTTAATTTGAGTGGTTTGCCCAGGGCCTGTGAGAGGTGAAGGAGATAGTAGTCAGGGTCTCTGACTTATGTTTATGAAATAAAAAACCCAGTGCCTCTCATTGTCTCTTACTACATATGCTGGTGATTGATCTGCAAGCTGGATCTGGGCCATCAGAGGCTGTTTATCCCTTTCCCTCCCCTTGGAAGGGCTGTAAGACCCATGGTTCTTGTACTAGGAACCACTTCAAGGACACAGCCTTGAGAGAACCTGTGTATTGTTGAGACCATCTGGACCATATGAGAGTGACTGAACCTAGGGATAGCTTCTATATAAACTTGAGTATTCTGGTGGGCAGGTGGGGTGATCTAATCATCTAGCCAAGCCTAAGGCTAGCCTTGTGTGTTTGTTTCCTTGCTTATTAAAACTGCCACCTACCAGTCTGGAGTGATCTGTCTCTTTAGTGTCTCCTCGCCCCATGTGTATGGGGGCCAATTTGGAATTTCGCCTGTGAAACTCTTGAGGTTGGGAGCCAGCAATGGGATTTTGTGAATGCATCTGAGCTCGGATAAGTCTGACTGCAGTCCAGGTGTCAACAGGCTGCAGTCGTTAGAAGGGTTCCCTGGAGTTGGAGGATCTGCTTTCAAGGTGGCTTGTTCATGTGGTTGGTAGGTGAGTGGAGGCTGAGTTTCTCACCCTGTGGGTTTCTTCATTGGGCTGCTTGAGTGTCCTCAAGACATGGCAGATGGCTTCCCCCATAGTTCCAAGAGAGAGCAAGAGAAACCTGCACTGTCTTTTCTCACTTCGTTCAGAAGTCATAGAGCATTCTTCCTGCACTGTTCTATTGGGCAGCCTTGTGCAGTGTGGGGGCCACTACATGAAGGCCTGAGGAACAGGAGGGAGGATAAGTAGGACCCCATCTTGGAGGCTGGCTACGGACTTCTAGCATAGTATATACTTTCTTATTTATAATGTGCGTTGTTCACTGTCTGTCTTTTGTCCCCTAGCTCTTTGAGAGCAGGTCTGTTCGTCTTCTTCATTTCCCAAGTGCCCAGAATAGTGCCTACCACATAGAGGACACACAATAGATACTAAGCTGTATTCATTTTAATTTGAGTGGTTTGCCCAGGGCCTGTGAGAGGTGAAGGAGATAGTAGTCAGGGTCTCTGACTTATGTTTATGAAATAAAAAACCCAGTGCCTCTCATTGTCTCTTACTACATATGCTGAGTGTTGGCTGTGTTGGCCTTTTTTCTTTTTTTTTTTAATTAGGGACTGTCTGTATTGGAAGGTAGTTAGTGAAAAAGCATTACAGAGCCATGATTCTGTTCTTTCATTCCATAGGAAATAAAATAAAAGGAAGCTTCTTAATCTCTCTATGTCATAGTTTCCTCATCTGAGAAGTGGGATGTTGCTGGGCGTTTTTAAGGGTTAAGTAGGTTAAGAAATGTGAAGTACATCTCATTCAGTATATGCTTAAAAATAATGTTGATATCCTTTGAACTTAGAGGGTGCTTGAATCCTGGCACAGTGTGTGAGCAGGGTGGAGGAGCCCTCTCTGGCAGCTTTAGGAGTGTCCACAGAAGGCATCAGCTGTAGGTCCATCTGGAAGTATCCTGTGAACCTCCAGGCTGAGGTCACTGACCAAGTGGACCCCTGCAAGCAATGTAGACCCCACCCAGAAATCTTCTGGGCAAGGTGAGGGTGAGGAAGTGATGCGGGCCATCCACCAGCTCAAGAGTATTTTCAGTCCACTCCTATTGGTGCCAGCTGTGTCCTGCAGAGATGGTAAAGTACAGTCCATGGCCTTGGGGTCTGACAGTCTAGAGGGAGAGACAGGTGGCCAATAGTTCTGGGCAATGTGGTCAGTGCAGTGTAAAGACAGGTCCTAGAGCCTTGGGAGGGGTAAAAGGTCTCAGAGACCACGTTTGAGAGGAGCTGATACAACCTGAGATTTGAGGTTGAGTTGGAGTTGGGAGTGTGAATGATGAGAAGCAGGGGAAGAGAATGTCCCAGCAGAGGAAACGGCCTGGGTGAAAGCCTGAAGCTACAGAGAGGGTGGTATGGGGGACTGATGAAGGTGACAAGGAGTGGAGAAGATGGGGAGGGCAGAGGAGATGAACAGCCTGGAATTTCATCCCATAGGATTTTTATTTCGCATCTCCAGAAAAAGCGAAACAATGTGGTTGTCAGCCCTGTGTTTAGAAACCCACCAGTGGCCTTCTGGAGGACGGGCTAGAATGGGTGAGATCTGAGGCAGGGAGATGAGGGAGGAACCTGGTGCAGGGACCCTGAAGCTGCAGCTAGCAAGCACAGATTGTGGGGTCCACTGGGCAGGAACCAGGGGCCCTCCTGGCCTGGTCTGGAAGGAGAGCCTTCCCTGTGGTCTGCTCCAGTTACTGCCGAAGGAGAGGCCTGAGGGGAACCCACTACTACCTGGTAGCAGAAAACAAGCATGTGCTTTACTTCGTACCTGCTTTCTTCTCCTGGAGAGGATGGGACTCATTTCAGAACAGCTCCACCGTCCCTCTCGCCCCCTTTCTCTCTTTTGAAATGAAATGACCCTTCTGTGCTGCCAGCACTTGCTCTATGCCTGATGCAGTGTACATTTGGGACAAGGAGGGTGGTCACATGATTCGTTTCTCCTACCCTCCAACTTTCTTTGCTTCCTCAGCAACTTGTAGTACAGAGTAGCCCCTTCTGGAGGGGCCGGTCAGTCAATGATCTTGGCACACGGATTCACGCTGTGTTTAAAACTCTGCAGCATCCTTATTTGTGTGTGTGTGTGTGCACTCTCTCTCACACACACACACACACGTACTCGTGTATGCATGTCCTCTGCCACCTGAGCCATCATCTAGAATAGGGTTTATCAGATAAGTTCCCACCTGATTCCCTCCCCATCCTGGTTCACAGCCAGGGAAGTGAAAGATGAGCTGCCTGGTTTTTCTCTCCAGCCAAATCTCAGTTAAAGGGAAGCGCATCTGTCGTACCGAGCCTGGGGACTCTGGGGCAGGTCTCTGGGGGCTGCCTGCACGTGTCTTGAACCGGCTGTCTCACTTTGAGGGTGGCAGAAAGCTTTCTCACTGATGATAGGGTCCTGTGGTCTCCTGTACCTACCCCCTCTGCTCGCCGTGCGCTTCATGGCCCTTGCCTGGCTCCTGGCCCTCTTACCCGGATCCTCCTGTCCCACCCTATGCAAGAGGGGCTGGGGGAGAAGTGTCAGGTTTTTGTGGTGGAGAAAATCTGGCGGTCCTGAATGTCTTCCTCAATCAACCATCTGCTGAGTGTTTTCCAGGATTATTAAACATTTTTTGAGGGGGTGGGGGAAGTGGGAAGGTGAGAAATGGTAATTTCTTCTTGACGTCTTCCTTTCTGTTCTTGGAGTCCTCCAGAGGGGGAGCTGGCATCACGAAGCTGTGGGAGGCTTGGCACCAGACCCAGTGTCCGGTCTGGCTCCGCCACTGTCTTGACCCATGCCCTTTAGTCTGTTTCCGTCTGTTAAATGGGGATGATCAATGACATGTTATTTGCCTGAGAACCCAAGGAGCCAGTGGTCCCCAGTCTTTTTAGCATCAGGGACTCGTTTTGAGGAAGACAATTTTTCCACAGACTGGGGTGAAGGGGATGGTTTTGGGATGATTCAAATCATTATGTTTACTGTGCACTTTATTTCTATTATTATTATTACATCAGCTCCACCTCAGATCATCAGGCGTTAGATCCAGGAGGTTGAGGACCCCTACCAAGCCACTGTATGCAAGAAGATTTATAAACTGGAGAGTGATGGGGGTCTGCATTTGTTCATGATGATGAAGCGAGGACCTGAAGAGCCAGCCTTTGACAGGGCACCCTGCTGCTTGGGGACTTTGGTCCAAGGTGTCATTGCAGTGTTCAGAGTACTGATGGCAGGGAAGCTGGGGTGCAGCTTCGGTTATCAATTAATTAAACCCACTGCTTGTTGAGGGAGGCAGGGAAGGGAAGGTGTGAAGGCAGTACCTGCCCCAGGGGAGTGAGCATGCTCCATGTCGCAGATCCCAGTATCCTGGCTTGGCCTCAGGGTCTGACAAGTGTGCCTTTGCTCAGAGGAGAATGTGGGACAGGCCTCAAACTGGGTACCAAAGGAATTATACGTGCTTGAAACAGATAGCTAGGTTTCTCTTTCCCACCCTTTGTAAATATTGGATTGGTCAAAATGTTCACTTAGGGTTTTGATAAGATGTTGCAGAAAAACTCAAATTTCTTGGCCCCCAAAAAAAACCAAAAAAAACCCCTTTAAAGACTTCCCAGGGTAAGGGACCTTCCTTGCTAACATAGGTCAGGTTTTTGTGGTGGAGAAAATCTGGCGGTCCTGAATGTCTTCCTCAATCAACCATCTGCTGAGTGTTTTCCAGGATTATTAAACATTTTTTGAGGGGGTGGGGGAAGTGGGAAGGTGAGAAATGGTAATTTCTTCTTGACGTCTTCCTTTCTGTTCTTGGAGTCCTCCAGAGGGGGAGCTGGCATCACGAAGCTGTGGGAGGCTTGGCACCAGACCCAGTGTCCGGTCTGGCTCCGCCACTGTCTTGACCCATGCCCTTTAGTCTGTTTCCGTCTGTTAAATGGGGATGATCAATGACATGTTATTTGCCTGAGAACCCAAGGAGCCAGTGGTCCCCAGTCTTTTTAGCATCAGGGACTCGTTTTGAGGAAGACAATTTTTCCACAGACTGGGGTGAAGGGATGGTTTTGGGATGATTCAAATCATTATGTTTACTGTGCACTTTATTTCTATTATTATTATTACATCAGCTCCACCTCAGATCATCAGGCGTTAGATCCAGGAGGTTGAGGACCCCTACCAAGCCACTGTATGCAAGAAGATTTATAAACTGGAGAGTGATGGGGGTCTGCATTTGTTCATGATGATGAAGCGAGGACCTGAAGAGCCAGCCTTTGACAGGGCACCCTGCTGCTTGGGGACTTTGGTCCAAGGTGTCATTGCAGTGTTCAGAGTACTGATGGCAGGGAAGCTGGGGTGCAGCTTCGGTTATCAATTAATTAAACCCACTGCTTGTTGAGGGAGGCAGGGAAGGGAAGGTGTGAAGGCAGTACCTGCCCCAGGGGAGTGAGCATGCTCCATGTCGCAGATCCCAGTATCCTGGCTTGGCCTCAGGGTCTGACAAGTGTGCCTTTGCTCAGAGGAGAATGTGGGGACAGGCCTCAAACTGGGTACCAAAGGAATTATACGTGCTTGAAACAGATAGCTAGGTTTCTCTTTCCCACCCTTTGTAAATATTGGATTGGTCAAAATGTTCACTTAGGGTTTTGATAAGATGTTGCAGAAAAACTCAAATTTCTTGGCCAACCCAATACTTCAGATCAGGGAATAAAAGGAAATTAACTCCATGAAAGATAGCCAAACTGTCCTGGCTTGTCTAAAACTGAAGGGCTTCCCAGGGTAAGGGACCTTCCTTGCTAACATAGGAATAGTCTCAGGTAAGCCAGGATAAATGTCACCTGAGAATTCATTCATCTTAAACTGATTGATCAGCTATTACTGCAGGAGAAGCAAAATTAAGCCCATTCTCACTCCAGGAAAAGGAAAAGGTGGAAAGTTGATTTTTTAAATCTTGATTTCTCCATTGCCAGCAACACTGGTTGGTATAGCTTGATCAGGAATGTGTGTTGAATGAATTTCATTCTTTGATTAATTTAAGGTGATCTGCACAGGTTATTCTGAGAGGCACTGGAAGATAAAAGAGCCATTAAATGCATAACTCATGTAAAATTGACAAGATAAAACAGTGTTCATCCAGCTCTGTGTGGAGAAGTCTAGAATAGGTGATAAAGTGTGTGTGTGTGTGTGTGTGTGTGTGTATGTATATATATATTTACCTTTTTTCTGACCTAGAGTTATGACTGGTAACATCTGGTGTTTGGGGGAACTCACAGTTTGAGGAAAACACGGGTGACTTAAGGTGTTTTGGTGGAAAAGGCATGGTTGTTGCTGTTCTGTTGCTAAGTCATACCCGACTCTTTTCGACTCCATGCCATGGACTGCAGCATGCCAGGCTTCCTTGTCCTTCGTTATCTTCCTGAGTTTGCTGACACTCATGTCTGTTGAGTCAGTGATCCTACCTAATCATCTCATCCTCTACCATCCCCTTCTTCTCTTATCCTCAGTCATTCCCAGCATCAGGGTCTTTTCAAGTGAGTTGGCTCTTTGCATCAGGTGGCCAAAATATTGGAGCTTCAGCTTCAGCATCATTCCTTCCGATGAATATTCAGGGTTGATTTCCTTTAGGATGAACTGGTTTGACCTCTTTGTTTTCCAAGGGACTCTCGAGAGAAATTGTTTGGGTACCAAAGGAATTATACGTGCTTGAAACAGATAGCTAGGTTTCTCTTTCCCACCCTTTGTAAATATTGGATTGGTCAAAATGTTCACTTAGGGTTTTGATAAGATGTTGCAGAAAAACTCAAATTTCTTGGCCAACCCAATACTTCAGATCAGGGAATAAAAGGAAATTAACTCCATGAAAGATAGCCAAACTGTCCTGGCTTGTCTAAAACTGAAGGGCTTCCCAGGGTAAGGGACCTTCCTTGCTAACATAGGAATAGTCTCAGGTAAGCCAGGATAAATGTCACCTGAGAATTCATTCATCTTAAACTGATTGATCAGCTATTACTGCAGGAGAAGCAAAATTAAGCCCATTCTCACTCCAGGAAAAGGAAAAGGTGGAAAGTTGATTTTTTAAATCTTGATTTCTCCATTGCCAGCAACACTGGTTGGTATAGCTTGATCAGGAATGTGTGTTGAATGAATTTCATTCTTTGATTAATTTAAGGTGATCTGCACAGGTTATTCTGAGAGGCACTGGAAGATAAAAGAGCCATTAAATGCATAACTCATGTAAAATTGACAAGATAAAACAGTGTTCATCCAGCTCTGTGTGGAGAAGTCTAGAATAGGTGATAAAGTGTGTGTGTGTGTGTGTGTGTGTGTGTGTATGTATATATATATTTACCTTTTTTCTGACCTAGAGTTATGACTGGTAACATCTGGTGTTTGGGGGAACTCACAGTTTGAGGAAAACACGGGTGACTTAAGGTGTTTTGGTGGAAAAGGCATGGTTGTTGCTGTTCTGTTGCTAAGTCATACCCGACTCTTTTCGACTCCATGCCATGGACTGCAGCATGCCAGGCTTCCTTGTCCTTCGTTATCTTCCTGAGTTTGCTGACACTCATGTCTGTTGAGTCAGTGATCCTACCTAATCATCTCATCCTCTACCATCCCCTTCTTCTCTTATCCTCAGTCATTCCCAGCATCAGGGTCTTTTCAAGTGAGTTGGCTCTTTGCATCAGGTGGCCAAAATATTGGAGCTTCAGCTTCAGCATCATTCCTTCCGATGAATATTCAGGGTTGATTTCCTTTAGGATGAACTGGTTTGACCTCTTTGTTTTCCAAGGGACTCTCGAGAGTCTTCTCCAACACCACAATTTGAAAGCGTCAATTCTTCAGTGCCCAGCCTTCTTTATGGTCCAACTCTCACATCCATACATGACTACTGGAAAAGCCAAAGCATGGACTTTGCATGCTGGCCCTCATTTGAGTTCTAGTTCCTTATTTTCTGTGTTATATTAGGTGAGCATTTCATTGTCCCCTCAGCCTCAGTTTTCTCATATGCAGGATGGATGATATTACACAGGGCTACTTAGATTATAAAATGTTACATCATCTATAAAGTGCTTAGCATGATTGTTGACACATAATTAGGAACTCAATGCCCATGAAATTCCTCAAATTTCTCGGGGTCCTTAAATAGACTTAAGAACATGTTTTGCTTATGCATGCTTTTCTACTCTCTTATCCCCCAAGCATATTTTGTTAGGTTTGCTTTATGCAAGGGAACACTTGTAGAGTACATGCTATGTCACAGGATTTATAAATGAGCACCCAGTAATGTATCATGCAACTTGAGATCTAGAGCATCACTGGATTAGTTTTCAGGGGCACCATAACAGATCACTACAAGCTGAGTGCTTAAAACAGCAGATAATGTATTTGCTCACAGTTTTGGAGGCTCAAAGTCCAAAATCTAGATGTCAGCAGTGCCAGGCTGTCTGGCACTCTAGAGGAGAGCACTTCCTTAACTTTCTGGCTTCTGGTAGTTCCTGGCATTCCTGGCTTAGAGTAGGATCACTCCAATCTCTGCCTCTCTTTGCATGGCCTTCTTACCTGTGTCTGTGCCTCAGATTTCTTTTTTTTCTTACAAAAATACCAGTCATTGGATCTAGGGCCCACCTTAAATCCAGAATCATCCCAGTCCTAGATCCTTAACTTAATTATATGCAAAGAACTTATTTCTACATAAGGTTATATTCATAGGTATTAGGGTGAGGACTTGCACATCTTTTCAGGGAGCACTGTTCAACTCGTTATAGTCACGATTACTGATACCTCTACCTGTGTGTCCCTCTTCTATCTTGTCCCTCTGCCCAGCTCTTGCCCACCATGCTAAAGTTGGTGGTTATCATTGTCTCGTCTATGGCTTTGTATAAAGGGTATTATGATATGGTTTAAATAATCTACATGATCTGCTTTTTTGTTCAATATTATAATTGTAAGATCCACTGAGGTTGATACATGTAGTCAAAGTTCATTCATTATGGTCCAACTCTCACATCCATACATGACTACTGGAAAAGCCAAAGCATGGACTTTGCATGCTGGCCCTCATTTGAGTTCTAGTTCCTTATTTTCTGTGTTATATTAGGTGAGCATTTCATTGTCCCCTCAGCCTCAGTTTTCTCATATGCAGGATGGATGATATTACACAGGGCTACTTAGATTATAAAATGTTACATCATCTATAAAGTGCTTAGCATGATTGTTGACACATAATTAGGAACTCAATGCCCATGAAATTCCTCAAATTTCTCGGGGTCCTTAAATAGACTTAAGAACATGTTTTGCTTATGCATGCTTTTCTACTCTCTTATCCCCCAAGCATATTTTGTTAGGTTTGCTTTATGCAAGGGAACACTTGTAGAGTACATGCTATGTCACAGGATTTATAAATGAGCACCCAGTAATGTATCATGCAACTTGAGATCTAGAGCATCACTGGATTAGTTTTCAGGGGCACCATAACAGATCACTACAAGCTGAGTGCTTAAAACAGCAGATAATGTATTTGCTCACAGTTTTGGAGGCTCAAAGTCCAAAATCTAGATGTCAGCAGTGCCAGGCTGTCTGGCACTCTAGAGGAGAGCACTTCCTTAACTTTCTGGCTTCTGGTAGTTCCTGGCATTCCTGGCTTAGAGTAGGATCACTCCAATCTCTGCCTCTCTTTGCATGGCCTTCTTACCTGTGTCTGTGCCTCAGATTTCTTTTTTTTCTTACAAAAATACCAGTCATTGGATCTAGGGCCCACCTTAAATCCAGAATCATCCCAGTCCTAGATCCTTAACTTAATTATATGCAAAGAACTTATTTCTACATAAGGTTATATTCATAGGTATTAGGGTGAGGACTTGCACATCTTTTCAGGGAGCACTGTTCAACTCGTTATAGTCACGATTACTGATACCTCTACCTGTGTGTCCCTCTTCTATCTTGTCCCTCTGCCCAGCTCTTGCCCACCATGCTAAAGTTGGTGGTTATCATTGTCTCGTCTATGGCTTTGTATAAAGGGTATTATGATATGGTTTAAATAATCTACATGATCTGCTTTTTTGTTCAATATTATAATTGTAAGATCCACTGAGGTTGATACATGTAGTCAAAGTTCATTCATGCTTGATACTCTGTTGTGTGCTGGTACCCCAGGGTATATTCTCCTGAAAATGGATATTCAAGTTGTTTCCACTTCGGGGCTGCTATAAACAAGGCTTCTTTTACTTATCTCTTGGTGCTCAAGTGCAAAATATTCTCTAGAATATATGATGAGGAGTTGAATTCCTGGACCTAAGGTTAATTGTATTTTACCAGATATTGTCAAATTGTTTCCCAAAGTAAGTATATCAGTTTGCATTCCCATAAGCTGAGTATAAGATGTTCTGTTCTCAAAGTGATTTTTTTTATTCCAGGAAGTGGAAACATCTCAGATTGATCATCTCTGTGGTGATGAGTATTAGACAATAAAATCTCATCTTCATCCAGGATTTTCCTCTATAGCAGATTATTACTGATGGGTATGGCCCTCAGAGAGAAAGGGCTAGATCCTCCAGTCTCACCTGCTCCTGGCTGCCTAGGCTCTGCCTACACTACAAATCCATCTTAATGGGTCATTAGAGGTGCCTGGAAACTGTAATTATGGTATAGCATTTCACAGGCTTACAATTGAAGGCTGTGTTTTCTAGACGCCCAAATCAAGTCTGTTGTGGAAGGCTGCCTCTCAGAAAGCTTGCATATGATATTCTGGATAATGAGTAAGAAAAAAAAAAAAAAGAGGCTTGCCTTTGCTGAAGTGAGTGATGTAAGCATCCCTAATAATCGGCTGAAAATTTGGTTGGAAAAACTTGGCAGAGTGGAAGGATTCACAGGAGCCAGAGTGTAATGGTGTATTCTGGAGAACGTCTGCGAAGGAAGGGAGTCAGAGCAGCCTTTGTCCCAGTTAGATCACAGACTCTGAGCACAACTAGGGATCTTAATACAGCCCTTGAATGGTGGGGAAACTGAGGCTCAGAAAGGAGCCCCAACTTTTAACATAAGCCTTAGAGTTAGCCGCATCTTTTTTTGCAGGCCTAACTAATTTCTTTAGGTTGCATTCCCTAAAAAGCAGAATATGAACCAGGGGTTTACGAGCACATGATTTGGTTTAAATAATCTACATGATCTGCTTTTTTGTTCAATATTATAATTGTAAGATCCACTGAGGTTGATACATGTAGTCAAAGTTCATTCATGCTTGATACTCTGTTGTGTGCTGGTACCCCAGGGTATATTCTCCTGAAAATGGATATTCAAGTTGTTTCCACTTCGGGGCTGCTATAAACAAGGCTTCTTTTACTTATCTCTTGGTGCTCAAGTGCAAAATATTCTCTAGAATATATGATGAGGAGTTGAATTCCTGGACCTAAGGTTAATTGTATTTTACCAGATATTGTCAAATTGTTTCCCAAAGTAAGTATATCAGTTTGCATTCCCATAAGCTGAGTATAAGATGTTCTGTTCTCAAAGTGATTTTTTTTATTCCAGGAAGTGGAAACATCTCAGATTGATCATCTCTGTGGTGATGAGTATTAGACAATAAAATCTCATCTTCATCCAGGATTTTCCTCTATAGCAGATTATTACTGATGGGTATGGCCCTCAGAGAGAAAGGGCTAGATCCTCCAGTCTCACCTGCTCCTGGCTGCCTAGGCTCTGCCTACACTACAAATCCATCTTAATGGGTCATTAGAGGTGCCTGGAAACTGTAATTATGGTATAGCATTTCACAGGCTTACAATTGAAGGCTGTGTTTTCTAGACGCCCAAATCAAGTCTGTTGTGGAAGGCTGCCTCTCAGAAAGCTTGCATATGATATTCTGGATAATGAGTAAGAAAAAAAAAAAAAAGAGGCTTGCCTTTGCTGAAGTGAGTGATGTAAGCATCCCTAATAATCGGCTGAAAATTTGGTTGGAAAAACTTGGCAGAGTGGAAGGATTCACAGGAGCCAGAGTGTAATGGTGTATTCTGGAGAACGTCTGCGAAGGAAGGGAGTCAGAGCAGCCTTTGTCCCAGTTAGATCACAGACTCTGAGCACAACTAGGGATCTTAATACAGCCCTTGAATGGTGGGGAAACTGAGGCTCAGAAAGGAGCCCCAACTTTTAACATAAGCCTTAGAGTTAGCCGCATCTTTTTTTGCAGGCCTAACTAATTTCTTTAGGTTGCATTCCCTAAAAAGCAGAATATGAACCAGGGGTTCACGAGCACATGATTTGTTGCATGCGTGTTCTTGGGTAAAACTAGTCCAGGGGTGAGGAAAACAGGACAGGACAGGGGAAGAAGGAAAGAGAGGATGTGAATTCTAATGAAGTCCAGCCTCAAGCCAGTCCTACAGGAAGCTCTGGAGTGTGAATACTACTTTAAAATTGTCTAACATGTACCTTCATTGATTGGTCATTGGCTGCAGGTTGCTTGCGGGGAGGACACAGCCACCTAGGCTGTCCCTTATTCCCATTGGTTGAGCACAGTTCTCTGAAGAAGGCAGCCAACACTCACAGCAGCTGATGAGATTATTTGGATTTGTTGTTGTTCATTCACTCAGTCATGTTCGACTCTTTGCAACCCCATGGACTGCAGAATGCCAGGCTTCCCTGTTCTTCACCGTCTGCTGGAATTGGCTTATACTCACATCCATTGAGTCGGTGATGCCATCCAACCATCTCAGCCTCTGCTGCCCCCTTATCCTCTTGCCTCCAGTCTCCCAGCTTCAGGGTCTTTTCCAGTGAGTCGGCTCTTCAGATCAGGTGGCCAGAGTATTGGTGGTTCAGGTCTATGGTTAGAGGATGGGGATTTACTCTGTGAAGATTGTACTGGCTCCGTTGAACTGGAACTCATGCCCTTGACAGCAGCCCCATTAGACTGGGGATCTCAAGGCCCCTAGTATTCCCCACTGAAGAGAAGCAAGAGACCTTTTAAAGGGAAGGATATAATATGCCAAAATATGCCATATCTATGCCAAAATAGATTATAGACCTAAATGAGAAAGCTAAAATTGTAACTTCTTCAGAAGAAACCTGAGAGTAGGCAACCTTTACAATCTTGGACTAGGCCAATATATCCTAGAGAGGAAACAAAACTTGAGAGTGATAAAAGGAAAAGATAAATTAGATTTAAGAAAACTGAAAACCTTTTGCTCTTAAAGGAGATTGTTAGGAAAATGAAAATGTAAGCCACAGAATAGAAAAAAGAATTGGAATGCATATATCTTAAAAAGGAACTGCAGCCAGGGTATAAAATGAAAGTCAATAAGAAAGAAGAAGAAAGAAGAAGTCAATAAGAAGAAGATAAACAGCCCAATTTAACACTTGACCAACAAGGAGAAGTAATCAACTCTGATTTTATTTTATTTTATTTCTTGGCCACTTCTATTGGCCTTTCACTTATTTATTTTCATCTATCTTTGTTCTTTGGCCTGTGTGGGCCTCCCATCACAGTGGCCTCTCTCGCCACAGAGCACTGGCTCTGGGCGCATGCACTCCAGAGCTCCGGCTTGGTAATTGGACACATTTGTCCAGCCACTCCATGGCATGTGGGATCTTCCCAGGCCAGGGATCAAACCGGCACCCCTTGCACTGCAAGGCAGTGTCTTTACCCATTGGACCACCTGGGAAGCCCCTGATTTTATTTTATTTTTAAAATTGTATGTATTTAGTTAGTTTTGGCTGTGCCATGTCTCCTTTGCCGTGTGTGGGCTTTCTCTAGTTTCAGTGAGTGGAGGCTACTCTTTGTTGCAATGCATGGGTGGCTTTCCTTGTTGTGGGACACCAGCTGTAGGGTGTGTGGGCTTCAGTAGTTGCAGTTCGAGGGCTCTAGAGCATATATTTGGTTGCTCTGTGGCATGTGAGGTCTTCCCACAGCAGGAATCAAACCTGCGTCATATGCGTTGTCAGGCAGATTCTTATCCACTGCACCACCAGGAAAGTTCTCAACTCTGATTGTAAAATTTTGTTTTAGAAATACCTTAAACTATTATTTTGATCTTGTTTTTTCCTGTTGTTTCCCTCCTAGTGGTGTTTGGGAATAACTAATATCCATGTATGATACATTAACCTGATTATACATTTAATGTATGTTTGAAATAAAAACAGCAGTATAACCATGAACAAAAGACTTGAACAGACAAAAGGGAGACGTACAGTCTGTGGAAGCCCAATAAGATCATGAAAAGAGGCTCAACAAAATACAAATTAAAGCTATAATATGATGTCAATACACATCCATTAGAGTTGCTAAAATTAAAAAAGAATAAGAAGCCTGGGCAAGTATTTCGAACAACTGTAACTCTCATATACTGTTGGCCAGAGCTGGAAATTGGTCCAATACTTTGAAAAACTGTGTGACAATTTCTTATAAAGTTAAATATATCCTTATTATATGGCTCAGAATTCTGTTTTTAGGTGTTTTCCCAAAGGAATTGAAAGCATATGTCCACCTAGACTTGTGCATGTTTCCAGTGGCCTAATTCACCACAGTCCCAGACCAGAACCAACCCAAATATCCAGCAACAGGTGAATGTAGAAGCAAATTGTGATACACACGTACAATGAACTATCATTTAGCAAGTAAGAGTCTGAATCACTGATATACATAACAACACAACTGAATCTTAGAAACATTATCCTGAGTGTTGTTTGGTCACTAAGTCCTATCTGACTCTCTTGCAACCCCATAGACTGTAGCCTGCCAGTTTCCTCTGTCCATGGGATTTCCCAGGCAAGAAAACTGGCGTGGGTTGCCATTTCCTTCTCCAGGGGATCATCCTGACCCAGAAATGCTAAACAAGTGTATTCATTTGTTAATACTCAGCAAATTGTTGTTGTTTTTCAGTCACTAAGTCATGGCAAACTCTTTGCAGCCTCATGAACTGTAGCACACCAGGCTTCCCTGTCCTTCACTACCTCCCTGAGTTTGCTCAGACTTGTCCATTGAGTCAGTGATGCCATCCAGCCATCTCATGATCTGTTGCCCCTTTCTCTTCTTGCCCTCAATCTTACCTTCATCAGGGTCTTTTTCAGTGAGTTGACTCTTCCCATCAGGTGACCAAAGTAATGGATCTTCCACCTCAGTCCTTCCAGTGGATAATCAGGGTTGATTTCCTTTAGAATTGACTGGTTTGACCTCCTTGCTGTCTAAGGGTCTCTCAGGAGTGTTCTCCAGCACCACATGAAACCAAAGTACATAACCTGATTATACATTTAATGTATGTTTGAAATAAAAACAGCAGTATAACCATGAACAAAAGACTTGAACAGACAAAAGGGAGACGTACAGTCTGTGGAAGCCCAATAAGATCATGAAAAGAGGCTCAACAAAATACAAATTAAAGCTATAATATGATGTCAATACACATCCATTAGAGTTGCTAAAATTAAAAAAGAATAAGAAGCCTGGGCAAGTATTTCGAACAACTGTAACTCTCATATACTGTTGGCCAGAGCTGGAAATTGGTCCAATACTTTGAAAAACTGTGTGACAATTTCTTATAAAGTTAAATATATCCTTATTATATGGCTCAGAATTCTGTTTTTAGGTGTTTTCCCAAAGGAATTGAAAGCATATGTCCACCTAGACTTGTGCATGTTTCCAGTGGCCTAATTCACCACAGTCCCAGACCAGAACCAACCCAAATATCCAGCAACAGGTGAATGTAGAAGCAAATTGTGATACACACGTACAATGAACTATCATTTAGCAAGTAAGAGTCTGAATCACTGATATACATAACAACACAACTGAATCTTAGAAACATTATCCTGAGTGTTGTTTGGTCACTAAGTCCTATCTGACTCTCTTGCAACCCCATAGACTGTAGCCTGCCAGTTTCCTCTGTCCATGGGATTTCCCAGGCAAGAAAACTGGCGTGGGTTGCCATTTCCTTCTCCAGGGGATCATCCTGACCCAGAAATGCTAAACAAGTGTATTCATTTGTTAATACTCAGCAAATTGTTGTTGTTTTTCAGTCACTAAGTCATGGCAAACTCTTTGCAGCCTCATGAACTGTAGCACACCAGGCTTCCCTGTCCTTCACTACCTCCCTGAGTTTGCTCAGACTTGTCCATTGAGTCAGTGATGCCATCCAGCCATCTCATGATCTGTTGCCCCTTTCTCTTCTTGCCCTCAATCTTACCTTCATCAGGGTCTTTTTCAGTGAGTTGACTCTTCCCATCAGGTGACCAAAGTAATGGATCTTCCACCTCAGTCCTTCCAGTGGATAATCAGGGTTGATTTCCTTTAGAATTGACTGGTTTGACCTCCTTGCTGTCTAAGGGTCTCTCAGGAGTGTTCTCCAGCACCACAATTTGAGAGCATCAATTCTTCAGCGCTCAGGCTTCCTTATGATCCAGCTCTTACATCCATACATGACTACTGGAAAAAACTATAGCTTTGACTATATGAACGTTTGTCAGCAAAGTGACATCTCTGCTTTTTAATACACTGTCTAGGTTTATCATACCTTTTCTTTCAAGGAGCAAGTGTATTTTAATGTCATGGCTGCAGTCACCATTTGCAGTGATTTTGGAGCCCAAGAAAATGAAATCTGTTCCCAGTTTTTCCCATCCATTTGCCATGAGGTAATGGGACTGAATACCATGATCTTAGGTTTTTAAATGTTGAGTTTTAAACCAGCTTTCTTTACTCTACTTTTTCACCCTTATCAAGAGCCTCTTTAGTTTCTCTTTACTTTCGGCCACTAAAGTGGTATCATCTTCATATCTGAGGTTGTTGATATTTCTTCTAGCAATCTTGATTCCAGCTTGTGAGTCATCCAACCCAACATTTCTTATGATGTACTCTGCATATAAGTTAAATAAGTAGGGTGACAATAGACAGCCTTGACATACTTCTTCCCCAGTTTCTCAGAAGGCAGGCAAAGTGGTCTGGCATTCCCATCTCTTTAGGAATTTCCACAGTTTGTTGTGATCCACACAGTCAAAGGTTTTAGTGAAGTCAATGAAACAGAAGCAGATTAATTTTTTGAATTTCCTTGCTTTTTCTATGACCCAGCAGATGTTCACAATTTGATCTTTGGTTCCTCTGCCTTTTCTAAATCCAACTTTGTACATCTGGAAGTTCTCAGTTCACATATGGCTGAAGCCTAGCTTGAAGGTTTTTGAGCGTAATCTTGCCAGTATTGAAATGAGTGCAATTGTATGGTAATTTGAACATTCTTTGGCATTGCCTCTCTTAGGGACTGGAATGAAAACTGACCTTTTCCAGTCCTGTGGCCATTGTTGAATTTTCGAAATTTATTGGCATATTAAGTATAACACTTTAACAGCATCATCTTTTAGGATTTAAAATAGCTCAGCTGGAATTCCATCACCTCCACTAGCTTTGTTCGTAGTAATGCTTCCTAAAGCCCACTTGACTTTACCCTCCAGGAAGTCTGCCTCTAGGTGAGTGACCACACCACGGTGGTTATCTGGGTCATTAAGAACTTTCTCATACAATCCTTCTGTGTATTATTGCCACCTCTTCTTAATCTCACCTGCTTATATTAGGTCATTGCTGTTTTTGTCCTTTATTGTACCTATCTTTGCATGAAATGTTCCCTTCATTACCTCAGTAAAGTTATTTTGATGAAAAGAGAAATGTACTAACCTTCGAGTGACAGAATTGATGATAATTTTTCTTTTATCCTTAGTCTCTGTTTCTAAATTCTCCATAATCATCTCCTCGCTTTCCTTTTATGTATTTTTTTTTTCGCTTTCCTTTAAAAAAATACATTGATGTAAAGATTCTCTCCATCTTTGAGGCCCCACTCAACTCAGATGCTCTCTCATTTGGAAGCCTTACCTGATGCCTCGGTTAGAATTGGCTGCCCCCTTGTCTAGATCCCCATTGCCCTAGTTGGTGCCACTGCTAAACCATTCGCACTCACTACTTTATTATTACTACTTTGCAGTTGGCTCATGCCTCGTGGTCACCCAGTGGTAGAAGGATTGAATTGTACAGACTCCCAAACCTGGTGGGCCGCTGTTCAGTGTTCACCAAGTCCAGTTAGGATTTTCCCGGCCGGGAGGAAGTTTCTTATAGATGGTTTGGGCAGGGAAATGAGTTTGTTTATCCACACAGTCAAAGGTTTTAGTGAAGTCAATGAAACAGAAGCAGATTAATTTTTTGAATTTCCTTGCTTTTTCTATGACCCAGCAGATGTTCACAATTTGATCTTTGGTTCCTCTGCCTTTTCTAAATCCAACTTTGTACATCTGGAAGTTCTCAGTTCACATATGGCTGAAGCCTAGCTTGAAGGTTTTTGAGCGTAATCTTGCCAGTATTGAAATGAGTGCAATTGTATGGTAATTTGAACATTCTTTGGCATTGCCTCTCTTAGGGACTGGAATGAAAACTGACCTTTTCCAGTCCTGTGGCCATTGTTGAATTTTCGAAATTTATTGGCATATTAAGTATAACACTTTAACAGCATCATCTTTTAGGATTTAAAATAGCTCAGCTGGAATTCCATCACCTCCACTAGCTTTGTTCGTAGTAATGCTTCCTAAAGCCCACTTGACTTTACCCTCCAGGAAGTCTGCCTCTAGGTGAGTGACCACACCACGGTGGTTATCTGGGTCATTAAGAACTTTCTCATACAATCCTTCTGTGTATTATTGCCACCTCTTCTTAATCTCACCTGCTTATATTAGGTCATTGCTGTTTTTGTCCTTTATTGTACCTATCTTTGCATGAAATGTTCCCTTCATTACCTCAGTAAAGTTATTTTGATGAAAAGAGAAATGTACTAACCTTCGAGTGACAGAATTGATGATAATTTTTCTTTTATCCTTAGTCTCTGTTTCTAAATTCTCCATAATCATCTCCTCGCTTTCCTTTTATGTATTTTTTTTTTCGCTTTCCTTTAAAAAAATACATTGATGTAAAGATTCTCTCCATCTTTGAGGCCCCACTCAACTCAGATGCTCTCTCATTTGGAAGCCTTACCTGATGCCTCGGTTAGAATTGGCTGCCCCCTTGTCTAGATCCCCATTGCCCTAGTTGGTGCCACTGCTAAACCATTCGCACTCACTACTTTATTATTACTACTTTGCAGTTGGCTCATGCCTCGTGGTCACCCAGTGGTAGAAGGATTGAATTCGTACAGAGTCCCAAACATGGTGGGCAGCTGTTCAGTGTTCACCAAGTCCAGTTAGGATTTTCCCGGCCGGGAGGAAGTTTCTTATAGAGGTCAAGGCCTGCTCTCATCTATAGGTGCACCCACAATGCAGTGGGGGAAACTGAAGCAGAACCCAAAGCTTCAAGTCAGTGTTTTGCCAGTCACTAGCCAGATTACCTTCCTGGACAGATCCCTTAGCTCTCTGGGCCTCCGTGTGCTTTCTACAAAGTCAGGAGTGTGACTCTCTGTTGTGAGGCCAAGTAGCCTGGTGCTGAGTTCCTCAGTCATGTCTGACTCCGTGACCCCAGGGACTGCAGGCTCCTCTTGTCTGTGGGGGTTTTCCAGGCAAGAATACTGGAGTGAGTCGTCATGCCCTCCTCTGGGGATCTTCCCAACCAGGGATCTAACCCAGCATGGTGCTTAGCGCACAGTAAATGAGCACCTAGCTCTCACTGCTATTGTAATGGGGACTTCCTGGATGGCTCAGCGGTAAAGAATCCTCCTGCAGTGCAGGACACACGGGAAATGCCTGTTCAGCCTCTGGGTCAGGAAGATCTCCTGGAGGAGGAAATGGCAGTCCACTTCAGTATTGTTGTTTGAAAAATTCCATGGACAGTGGAACCTGATGGACTACCATCCATGGGGCTGCAAAAGAGTCAGGCCTAACTGTGCACACATGGTATTGTAACTATCATCATTCTAACAAATGATGATATCAAGTAAGGGGACCTTCCAGAGGAAAAGGTACTTACTAATATAGACAGGTAAATGGAGCAAAGATTTTCTCCCTAGAAAAAGACAATGGCCTCCGACTAGTGGGTATGTAACAGTTTTTAAAAGCCAATCGAAAATTAATTTTGTCCACATTCATGGTTTCTGAGAAAGTCAAAACCATTTCCCAGAGAAGCAGACGTCCCAAAAGGAGTTAGTATTTTGCTGGCTCTGCTCTTCATTCAGATATCAGGTGGCAGCCGGGGCTCAGCCTGGAGGAGGCTGGCTTTCTCTGGAGTGCTGGCTGGAGCCGGGCTGACACAGATCTGATAGAGGTTGTCAGACCCCCGAAGAACAATCGACTTTCTAAGCAGAGCCCCTTCTTGGAGTCATGCGGTGCTGCGTTACATTTGTAAATGCCAGCGCGCTGCTAAGCACGTCCCAGTGAATGGAAGTGTTTTGATGTTTTGTTTTTGGTCGGAGATTGAAGTCCAGTGTCTTGGGATCCAGTGACTTCGGCTGACCTTCCCGCTACATGGACAGGGCTAGATTTCAACCCCTGGAGGCTTCTGCACACAAAACCTCATGCCTCGCGAGGGCAGGTGCAAGGAAAGCCAGCGGAAATCTGAAATCTTCGCCGCTTCAGAGACCTGAGCTCGCTTCTGTCAGAGGAATTAAGTTTCACAAGCCCTTTTTTTATGTAGAAAGTGAATCATTAAGGGAATCTGGACAAGGCGAATTATTAAAACTGCTGCCTGTAGCAGAGAGAAAGCTGTAAATGCCTAGGGACATTGGAGGACTGATGGGGTTCACTTTTATTTCCAATGACTCCTTTTTTTTCTTTTTTAATCTTTTCAATGACTCCTTTTTCTTTTTTAAAAAAGTTTGTATTGGAGTATAGTTGATTTACAGTGTTGTGTCAGTTTCAGGTATATAGCAAGGTGAGTTAGTTATACACATATATGTATCCACTCTTCATGTTTTAGATTCTAGCCCATTACAGAGTATTGTGTAGAGCTTCTTGTGCTATACAGCGGGTTTTTATTACTTATCTATTTTGCATGTAGTAGTCTGTATATATCAATCTCAATCTCCTGATTTACCCCACGATCACTACCACCCTATCTCCTGGTAACTATAAGCTTGTTTCTACATCCGTGACTCTATTTCTGTTTTGTACATAAATTCATTTGTACCTTTTTTCCCTAAAGAGTCCACATATAAGCAATGTCATATGCTCTTTGTCTTTCTGTGTCTGACTTACTTCACTCAGTATGACCAGGTTTAATTCAGCTGTGTTATGTTAGGTCTTTGTCTAAAGTGTGTTTCCTTAAAACTTGTATTGTCGCTCTTTTCCCATTCAGATATCAGGTGGCAGCCGGGGCTCAGCCTGGAGGAGGCTGGCTTTCTCTGGAGTGCTGGCTGGAGCCGGGCTGACACAGATCTGATAGAGGTTGTCAGACCCCCGAAGAACAATCGACTTTCTAAGCAGAGCCCCTTCTTGGAGTCATGCGGTGCTGCGTTACATTTGTAAATGCCAGCGCGCTGCTAAGCACGTCCCAGTGAATGGAAGTGTTTTGATGTTTTGTTTTTGGTCGGAGATTGAAGTCCAGTGTCTTGGGATCCAGTGACTTCGGCTGACCTTCCCGCTACATGGACAGGGCTAGATTTCAACCCCTGGAGGCTTCTGCACACAAAACCTCATGCCTCGCGAGGGCAGGTGCAAGGAAAGCCAGCGGAAATCTGAAATCTTCGCCGCTTCAGAGACCTGAGCTCGCTTCTGTCAGAGGAATTAAGTTTCACAAGCCCTTTTTTTATGTAGAAAGTGAATCATTAAGGGAATCTGGACAAGGCGAATTATTAAAACTGCTGCCTGTAGCAGAGAGAAAGCTGTAAATGCCTAGGGACATTGGAGGACTGATGGGGTTCACTTTTATTTCCAATGACTCCTTTTTTTTCTTTTTTAATCTTTTCAATGACTCCTTTTTCTTTTTTAAAAAAGTTTGTATTGGAGTATAGTTGATTTACAGTGTTG
Organism: Tragulus kanchil; assembly: GCA_022376925.1. Taxonomy (NCBI): domain Eukaryota; kingdom Metazoa; phylum Chordata; class Mammalia; order Artiodactyla; family Tragulidae; genus Tragulus; species Tragulus kanchil. Next base: position 43,290,780 of record JAIOJX010000029.1, on the reverse strand, counting down.
TGTCAGTTTCAGGTATATAGCAAGGTGAGTTAGTTATACACATATATGTATCCACTCTTCATGTTTTAGATTCTAGCCCATTACAGAGTATTGTGTAGAGCTTCTTGTGCTATACAGCGGGTTTTTATTACTTATCTATTTTGCATGTAGTAGTCTGTATATATCAATCTCAATCTCCTGATTTACCCCACGATCACTACCACCCTATCTCCTGGTAACTATAAGCTTGTTTCTACATCCGTGACTCTATTTCTGTTTTGTACATAAATTCATTTGTACCTTTTTTCCCTAAAGAGTCCACATATAAGCAATGTCATATGCTCTTTGTCTTTCTGTGTCTGACTTACTTCACTCAGTATGACAGGTTCCAGGTCCAGCTTGGCCAGAGTAATGGGCTTCTAAATGAAATCAGCTGTGTTATGTTAGGTCTTGCTAGCTCTGGAAGGTGTGTTTCCCTTAAAACTTGTATTCCGATTTTGAAATCAGGAAAGATCTTTTGTTTGTAGTTTTTCATTGAGTGAGCCCCTTCATAAGATCTGTAACCTCACCCACTTCTGAACTGCCACCGATGTCACTCTAGTTCCTCCAGTCTGGCTATTTTTTGCATCATTTTGATCCGTGTATAGGGAAAGTTTGCAGTTTCTTTCCACCTGGCATTTTATTCAAGCTTGATGTGCTTACATTCACAATAGATAATTCCTTTGCATGAGGCCATTCAGTTCTTCTTTTCTGAGTTGTTCCCCTGGGTATTTGTTTGTTGTGGTGGTGGTTATTTTAAATGGGTTATGATCATCTTTAGTCATTGAGGTTTCCTTTTCTTTTTACAAATTCTTCCTTTAACGACATGTAAAACATGGTCTGTGAGGCACTGTGATACTTGCAAGGACTCCAGTCTTCCACGCCCACCCTTCCCCTTTCTTGAAAACCCCTGAGTCCACAGATACCTGCAGGGTCTTCCTTGGCCCCTCTTCTGACGTCTGGCAGCTCCCCCCATGTGTCGGTGGCCTGAGTACCTACCCCATAACCAGGGAGGGACTCCTGCTTTGGTTCTTCCAGCCTCTGGGGACAAGGGTTCCTGTAGGAGCTGGTGTCGCAGAAGCTCTGGTCTTTCTTAAAAAGAAAAAAAATCCTGTATGTTGAATATCCATTATTAAACCCCGATATTTAAGTTAAATATCCACTCTCTGGAGATATGTGCTGTCCAAGTTTTTTGTGTGTGTGTTTGTTTTCTAGCAGGTGGTCACCTTACGGGGAACGTGCTGCTGAGTATAATTGTTTCGTGGTGCAGGATTCAACACCTCCTGTGTGACAGTTCTTGTTACTTGGGGCTGACAGGTTCTGATTAAATGCACTCAATTCCTTCCACTGTCATTTGGACAGGAAGTATCCTGGGAGCTCCGTAAAGCCCCACATGATGTGGCTCCTGTCTATGCCGTCACCTCTTGCTTTGCTGGGCTCCATTCCTACTGGCCTCTTTTGTCTCTTGTGAATGCACCCATCATATTCCCTCTGCGTGGGGTTTTCATCCTCCTGATCTGCGCAAGGCTAATTCTCGTCAGTCAGGAGTCAGCTGAGAGGCCTCCTCTTCTGAGAGATCTCCCCTGATCCCCACTTCTAAAGGAGACTCTTCAGTGCATTTTCCTTCTTCAATCATTGCAGAGGTTTTATTTTTTTTTTTTATCACTATTTGATATTTTGCATGTTGGCTGTCTCTCTCACCAGTGGATAAACCCCATGAGAGCAAGGATCCGGTCTGTCTGATTCTCCCAAATGCTAGAGCAGAGTAAGGCAGGCATACAGTAGGCACTCAATTAATATTTGTTGAATGACTGAGTGGATCATTTGCTCAACGAGCACTTAACAAAATGCTCCTAGGGAGACACTGTGAAATTCAAAAAATTGGAGCCAAACACGCAGTCGGTTTCCAAAAAGGCTGGTACTGATGGGGTTATTTTGCCACGTCAGTGGTCCTCCAAATGAACCACACCCACTGTCTTGGCTGTATCCTTACACCAACTCTTTGGGAGTGGCAGGCACGACCTGCCTATGGTTAAGCACAGCTTCCTTGGCCCCTCTTCTGACGTCTGGCAGCTCCCCATGTGTCGGTGGCCTGAGTACCTACCCCATAACCAGGAGGGACTCCTGCTTTGGTTCTTCCAGCCTCTGGGGACAAGGGTTCCTGTAGGAGCTGGTGTCAGAAGCTCTGGTCTTTCTTAAAAAGAAAAAAAATCCTGTATGTTGAATATCCATTATTAAACCCCGATATTTAAGTTAAATATCCACTCTCTGGAGATATGTGCTGTCCAAGTTTTTTGTGTGTGTGTTTGTTTTCTAGCAGGTGGTCACCTTACGGGGAACGTGCTGCTGAGTATAATTGTTTCGTGGTGCAGGATTCAACACCTCCTGTGTGACAGTTCTTGTTACTTGGGGCTGACAGGTTCTGATTAAATGCACTCAATTCCTTCCACTGTCATTTGGACAGGAAGTATCCTGGGAGCTCCGTAAAGCCCCACATGATGTGGCTCCTGTCTATGCCGTCACCTCTTGCTTTGCTGGGCTCCATTCCTACTGGCCTCTTTTGTCTCTTGTGAATGCACCCATCATATTCCCTCTGCGTGGGGTTTTCATCCTCCTGATCTGCGCAAGGCTAATTCTCGTCAGTCAGGAGTCAGCTGAGAGGCCTCCTCTTCTGAGAGATCTCCCCTGATCCCCACTTCTAAAGGAGACTCTTCAGTGCATTTTCCTTCTTCAATCATTGCAGAGGTTTTATTTTTTTTTATCACTATTTGATATTTTGCATGTTGGCTGTCTCTCTCACCAGTGGATAAACCCCATGAGAGCAAGGATCCGGTCTGTCTGATTCTCCCAAATGCTAGAGCAGAGTAAGGCAGGCATACAGTAGGCACTCAATTAATATTTGTTGAATGACTGAGTGGATCATTTGCTCAACGAGCACTTAACAAAATGCTCCTAGGGAGACACTGTGAAATTCAAAAAATTGGAGCCAAACACGCAGTCGGTTTCCAAAAAGGCTGGTACTGATGGGGTTATTTTGCCACGTCAGTGGTCCTCCAAATGAACCACACCCACTGTCTTGGCTGTATCCTTACACCAACTCTTTGGGAGTGGCAGGCACGACTCCTTGGCACTATTAAAATGGTTAAGACACAGTGCCGTATGCATCAGAAGTGCCCGTTACATGCATTCATTCATTTGGCCACAATAGTCAAGGACTCTGATTTGAGATTATGTCTTGCTTGCAAGTTAGCCCACCCATTTTCATGCTGGCGGACGATAAAGGCAGACAGAGGCAAAGAATTGTTTATTACTCACAGCAATAGCAGTAACCAGCATATTAGCATATTAGGGTGGTTCCCTAGTCCTGATTTTTCTAGGGTGGCAGGAAGGTGGTCACATGATACTCAACACATTCATTACAGGAAAGGAACTCTGAGCTTAGGGAACCTGATTGTTTTATACTGGACAGTCTGTCTGCCCTTTGCTCAGGAAGACATGATCTCTATCTTGCAAGTCTGTTCAGCATGCACATAGCTTTGCAAAGAGAAGAGTAGTTAGCGCCTCTGCTTGCAAAATGTGTAGAAATGCTTGAGACCCATAGAGAATTGTCTCACAACAAGAAGCCTAGTATGTCCTCAAACTTGTTGAATGAATGAATGAATATCAGGTGTTGTATGTAGCACTATGCAGTGGATTAAGACATGGTTTCTGTCATTAGGAGCTCAAGTCTTCCTGCTTGGAGGAATAGATGGTAGGGCCATGCACTGGATAAGCGTGCATACTCTGGGCTTCGATGCCTGGTTTAAGTCCTGCCCCATCACTTTTTGGTTTTGAATCCCTGGCTTTAGATTTCTCATCTCTGAATTGGAGATAATAAAGTTATTATGATTAGGTATGACAATGGGATGGTAAAGTGCTTGACTCAGTGCCTAACCTGTGGTAAGCATCCAAACAAGTGTTAGTTACTAGGCTTAACCATAATAATCAGCAATTTTATATGGTTCAACCTAATCATATATTCATCATTATTCATCTTTTGCTTGATTACAAATCATAATGGAGAAATGCCTCTGACTGTGGAGATGGGCTCTGGGTCAGGTGAGGCAAGCCTGGAGCACAGAAGTCCACGGGAAAAAGCAATGGGCCTGGACCCAGATGCAGCTCTGAGCCCCACGTTCTCCTCTTATTAACCTCATGACCTTGGGTGAACCACTTAACCTCGGAGCCCCTTGCCTCATCTGTGCTACAGATACAATAATCCCTTCCACTTCACTGGACACCGTGAAGCTAATATCAGATGATGGATGTAAAATTGCTTGGTAAACCAGAAAGCACTGTAGTCCTGTCCTCATGCTTCATATGAAGGGTTCTTAAAGGCAGTGAGATTTGTCTGGGCTTCAACCAGATTGTCACTAGGTAGAATTTAATATCCCTCCTAAGTCCTCTAATCACAGTTTTACATTTGAAGTAGAGCATTGGTCTCCAAAATCACACTGCTTCATTTGAATCAAGTTACACTAGTTAGGTTTCTATCTAAGACCTACAGACTTAAAGAAAGGTAGGGACCATCTGGTCACCAAAGAAAGGTCATTACAAAGGGTGATTGGCTTGCCGCTAAACTAGTCAATACTTAGCATTCATCAAGCTCTTTGAATGAGCCAGGCATGTGTTATTGTTCTTTCCATGAACTATCTCTCATTGAAACTTTGGAAAATCCTATGACATTGAAAGGTATCATCATTAATACCCATTTTACAGTTACAGAGACTGAGGCAACAAGAGGTTACGGATTAAGAACTGACAGACCTGGACTGGTGGGTCACATTGCTTGAGCACCCTCAATAATAGTAATAGTCAAAAACACTCATTGTAAGTTGGTCCCGTTAAGAGGGAGACCCTAGAGCCATCTTTGGGATGGCTGTAATAGACACAGCTGCTACTGTGCTTGCTGGTGGAAACTCTGCCCCTCCCATAAGCAGCCAGGGAAATCCACGTTCTGCCGGGCGCTTGCCGGCCCTTGGAATGGCTCCACACCCCATGTCTGCTATCAGCCTGCCTGTACTATGCTGAAGAAGTAAGGACTTTAGCTCTTACCTCCTCTCTTTGGTGGGGGCTCTCTGTGTGAAGAGTGATGTTCACCTTGTTGGCTTTCCCAAGAGCCTATACTCTCTCTGGAAAGAGTTTGCTTCTAGCCCTACCTGGGACTAAAACAGTGGCCCAGAGGTAGGAGACAGCATGCCTTTGGGGCAATCCCAATTAGGGTAAGTTTTGACTCCTAGCTAGTACAGGGACACACTGAGACCATGGCTTAAAGAACGAAATTCATTTCTCATTCATATAACAGTCAAGAAGAGCATCCCAGGTGGCCAGGTGGCTCTGCTTCACCCAGTCGTTTAGGGGTACAGGGCCCTCCAAGCTGCCCACTGTTCTCCAGGTCATAGCACTGTTCTCCAGTGCTTCTCAAACTTCATGTAGTAAACGACTCTTTTTTTTTTTTTTTAACATTTTTAATACATTTCAGCTCAACATTTTAATAACCACTAATAAAAATGAATTACTAATAAAATAAAGGGGAAAAACCCTCCCAAAGACATATAAAATACAGACCTGAAGTATTTCATTACTAGATAACAGACTTAAATTGCTACAAAAATTACCAAATACATTTCCTTTGGGCAATGGATGATGTAGGAGGCCGTTGTTCCATTTCCAATTATTTGGGAATTTACTCTTTCAGAGAATATATTTTGTATGACTTGAATTGACTTAAATTATTGAAATGGTTTTATGGCCCAGAATATGTCTATCTTGGTGAATATTCTGTGTGTACTTGACAAGAATTTGTTTTTAAATGAGCCAGGCATGTGTTATTGTTCTTTCCATGAACTATCTCTCATTGAAACTTTGGAAAATCCTATGACATTGAAAGGTATCATCATTAATACCCATTTTACAGTTACAGAGACTGAGGCAACAAGAGGTTACGGATTAAGAACTGACAGACCTGGACTGGTGGGTCACATTGCTTGAGCACCCTCAATAATAGTAATAGTCAAAAACACTCATTGTAAGTTGGTCCCGTTAAGAGGGAGACCCTAGAGCCATCTTTGGGATGGCTGTAATAGACACAGCTGCTACTGTGCTTGCTGGTGGAAACTCTGCCCCTCCCATAAGCAGCCAGGGAAATCCACGTTCTGCCGGGCGCTTGCCGGCCCTTGGAATGGCTCCACACCCCATGTCTGCTATCAGCCTGCCTGTACTATGCTGAAGAAGTAAGGACTTTAGCTCTTACCTCCTCTCTTTGGTGGGGCTCTCTGTGTGAAGAGTGATGTTCACCTTGTTGGCTTTCCCAAGAGCCTATACTCTCTCTGGAAAGAGTTTGCTTCTAGCCCTACCTGGGACTAAAACAGTGGCCCAGAGGTAGGAGACAGCATGCCTTTGGGGCAATCCCAATTAGGGTAAGTTTTGACTCCTAGCTAGTACAGGGACACACTGAGACCATGGCTTAAAGAACGAAATTCATTTCTCATTCATATAACAGTCAAGAAGAGCATCCCAGGTGGCCAGGTGGCTCTGCTTCACCCAGTCGTTTAGGGGTACAGGGCCCTCCAAGCTGCCCACTGTTCTCCAGGTCATAGCACTGTTCTCCAGTGCTTCTCAAACTTCATGTAGTAAACGACTCTTTTTTTTTTTTTTTAACATTTTTAATACATTTCAGCTCAACATTTTAATAACCACTAATAAAAATGAATTACTAATAAAATAAAGGGGAAAAACCCTCCCAAAGACATATAAAATACAGACCTGAAGTATTTCATTACTAGATAACAGACTTAAATTGCTACAAAAATTACCAAATACATTTCCCCTTTGGGCAATGGATGATGTAGGAGGCCGTTGTTCCATTTCCAATTATTTGGGAATTTACTCTTTCAGAGAATATATTTTGTATGACTTGAATTGACTTAAATTATTGAAATGGTTTTATGGCCCAGAATATGTCTATCTTGGTGAATATTCTGTGTGTACTTGACAAGAATATTTATTTTGCTATTGATTGAGTGTGGAGGATGTTATTCTGTAAGTATAAATTAGGCCAAGTTGGTTAATAATGTTGTTCAGATATATCATATCCTTACTGATTTTCTATGTTTTCTTTTGGGGGGGGCAGAGGGTGGGGAGGGAGGGGGACAGGCGGGCCAGTTCTATTGGTCTTTCATTTGTCTATTTTCATCCATCTTTGTTCTTTGGCCCGTGTGGGCGTCCCATCACGGTGGCCTCTGTTGTTGCAGAGCACTGGCTCTGGGCGCATGTGCTGCAGAGCTCTGGCTTGGTAATTGGACACATCGGTCCAGCTGCTCTGCAGCATGTGGGATCTTCCCAGGCCAGGGATCGAACTGGTGCCCCTTGCACTGCAAGGCGGTGTCCTTACCCACTGGACCACCAGGGAAGCCCTATGTTTTCTATATTTTACTACATGATGAGTGTTGGGTCTTTGTAATGGTGAATTTGTCTGTTGCTTTTTTCAGTCGTATCAGTTTTTGTGTCCTATATTTTGAAGGTTCATTGTTGAGTGTTTAGGATTGTTATATCTTCTTGATGAATTGACCTGTTTATCATTATATAAAAAAGAAGAGACATTTAGGATTGTTATATCTTCTTGATGAATTGACCTGTTTATCATTATATAAAAAAGAAGAGACATTTAGGATTGTTATATCTTCTGGATGAATTGACCTGTTTACCCTTGTATAAAAAAGAGAAGAGTGAAAAAGCTGTCTTAAAACTCAACATTCGAAAAACTAAGATCATGGCATCTGGTCCCATCACTTCGTGGCATATACATGGAGAAACAATGGAAACAGTGACAGACGTTATTTTCTTGGGCTCCCAATTCACTGTAGACAGTAACTGCAGCCATGAAATTAAAAGACGCTTCTACCTTGGAAGAAAAGCTATGACAAACCTAGACAGCATATTAAAAAGCAGAAGCATTGCCGACAAGGTCCATATAGTCAAAGCTGTGGTTTTTCCAGTAGTCATGTATGGATATGAGAGTTGGGCCATAAAGAAGGCTGAGTGCCAAAGAATTAATGCTGTTGAACTGTGATATTGGAGTCTACTCTTGAGAATCCTCTGGACTGCAAGAGATCAAACCAATCAATCCTAAAGGAAATCAACCCTGAATATTCATTGGAAGGACTTGTGCTGAAGCTGAAGCTCCAATACTTTGGCACCTGATACAAAGAGCTGACTCATTGGAAAAGAGCCTGATGCTGGGAAAGATTGAGGGCAGGAGAAGAGGACAACAAAAAGGTTGGATGGCATCGACATGGCTTTGGGGGCTGGGAGGGAGGGGACAGGCGGGCCAGTTCTATTGGTCTTTCATTTGTCTATTTTCATCCATCTTTGTTCTTTGGCCCGTGTGGGCGTCCCATCACGGTGGCCTCTGTTGTTGCAGAGCACTGGCTCTGGGCGCATGTGCTGCAGAGCTCTGGCTTGGTAATTGGACACATCGGTCCAGCTGCTCTGCAGCATGTGGGATCTTCCCAGGCCAGGGATCGAACTGGTGCCCCTTGCACTGCAAGGCGGTGTCCTTACCCACTGGACCACCAGGGAAGCCCTATGTTTTCTATATTTTACTACATGATGAGTGTTGGGTCTTTGTAATGGTGAATTTGTCTGTTGCTTTTTTCAGTCGTATCAGTTTTTGTGTCCTATATTTTGAAGGTTCATTGTTGAGTGTTTAGGATTGTTATATCTTCTTGATGAATTGACCTGTTTATCATTATATAAAAAAGAAGAGACATTTAGGATTGTTATATCTTCTTGATGAATTGACCTGTTTATCATTATATAAAAAAGAAGAGACATTTAGGATTGTTATATCTTCTGGATGAATTGACCTGTTTACCCTTGTATAAAAAAGAGAAGAGTGAAAAAGCTGTCTTAAAACTCAACATTCGAAAAACTAAGATCATGGCATCTGGTCCCATCACTTCGTGGCATATACATGGAGAAACAATGGAAACAGTGACAGACGTTATTTTCTTGGGCTCCCAATTCACTGTAGACAGTAACTGCAGCCATGAAATTAAAAGACGCTTCTACCTTGGAAGAAAAGCTATGACAAACCTAGACAGCATATTAAAAAGCAGAAGCATTGCCGACAAGGTCCATATAGTCAAAGCTGTGGTTTTTCCAGTAGTCATGTATGGATATGAGAGTTGGGCCATAAAGAAGGCTGAGTGCCAAAGAATTAATGCTGTTGAACTGTGATATTGGAGTCTACTCTTGAGAATCCTCTGGACTGCAAGAGATCAAACCAATCAATCCTAAAGGAAATCAACCCTGAATATTCATTGGAAGGACTTGTGCTGAAGCTGAAGCTCCAATACTTTGGCACCTGATACAAAGAGCTGACTCATTGGAAAAGAGCCTGATGCTGGGAAAGATTGAGGGCAGGAGAAGAGGACAACAGAGGATGAGATGGTTGGATGGCATCACTGAGTCAATGGACATGGGTTTGAGCAAACTCCAGGAGATAGTGAAGGAGAAGGAAGCCTGGCGTGCTGCAGTCCATGGGGTCGCAAAGAGTAGAACACTACTAAGAGATTGAACAACAACAGCAACAGCATCGTTGTATAATGCCCTTCTTTATCCCTGGAAATAGTTCTTGCTCTGGAGTCTATTTGTTGTTATTGTTAGTCACTAAGTTGTGTCCGACTCTTCTGTGACCCCATGAACTGTACCCCACCAGGCTCCTTTGTCCATGGAATTTTCCAGGCAAGAATACTGGAGTGGGTTGCTGTGTCCTTTTCCATAAGATCCTCCTGACCCAGGGATAGAATGAACGTCCCTTGCATTGGCAGGCAGACTTTTCACCACTGAACTACCTGGGAAACCAGAGTCCATTTAGTCTGATATTAATATAACCAGTATAGTTTTTTGGAAGTATTTACGTTGTAAGTTTTTCTCTTTACATTCTTTTAAACTATCTATATTTTTATATTTAAAGTCAGTTTCTTATAGATAATATAGTTGGATCTTGCTTTTTTATCCCATGTAACAACCTTTGCACGTTAATGTAATTTGTATTTAATGTGATTATTGAAGGGATTGGGTTTAAATTGATCATCTTCCTGTGTGTGCTCATTTGCTTAGTTGACTCCGTGGACTGCAGTACACCAGGCTTCCCTGTCCTTCACTATCTCCCAGAGTTGGCTCAAATTCACAGTCATTAAATCAGTGATGCTATCTAACCATTTCATCCTCTACCTAGACAGCATATTAAAAAGCAGAAGCATTGCCGACAAGGTCCATATAGTCAAAGCTGTGGTTTTTCCAGTAGTCATGTATGGATATGAGAGTTGGGCCATAAAGAAGGCTGAGTGCCAAAGAATTAATGCTGTTGAACTGTGATATTGGAGTCTACTCTTGAGAATCCTCTGGACTGCAAGAGATCAAACCAATCAATCCTAAAGGAAATCAACCCTGAATATTCTTTGGGAAGGACTTGTGCTGAAGCTGAAGCTCCAATACTTTGGCACCTGATACAAAGAGCTGACTCATTGGAAAAGAGCCTGATGCTGGGAAAGATTGAGGGCAGGAGAAGAGGACAACAGAGGATGAGATGGTTGGATGGCATCACTGAGTCAATGGACATGGGTTTGAGCAAACTCCAGGAGATAGTGAAGGAGAAGGAAGCCTGGCGTGCTGCAGTCCATGGGGTCGCAAAGAGTAGAACACTACTAAGAGATTGAACAACAACAGCAACAGCATCGTTGTATAATGCCCTTCTTTATCCCTGGAAATAGTTCTTGCTCTGGAGTCTATTTGTTGTTATTGTTAGTCACTAAGTTGTGTCCGACTCTTCTGTGACCCCATGAACTGTACCCCACCAGGCTCCTTTGTCCATGGAATTTTCCAGGCAAGAATACTGGAGTGGGTTGCTGTGTCCTTTTCCATAAGATCCTCCTGACCCAGGGATAGAATGAACGTCCCTTGCATTGGCAGGCAGACTTTTCACCACTGAACTACCTGGGAAACCAGAGTCCATTTAGTCTGATATTAATATAACCAGTATAGTTTTTTGGAAGTATTTACGTTGTAAGTTGTTCTCTTTACATTCTTTTAAACTATCTATATTTTTATATTTAAAGTCAGTTTCTTATAGATAATATAGTTGGATCTTGCTTTTTTATCCCATGTAACAACCTTTGCACGTTAATGTAATTTGTATTTAATGTGATTATTGAAGGGATTGGGTTTAAATTGATCATCTTCCTGTGTGTGCTCATTTGCTTAGTTGACTCCGTGGACTGCAGTACACCAGGCTTCCCTGTCCTTCACTATCTCCCAGAGTTGGCTCAAATTCACAGTCATTAAATCAGTGATGCTATCTAACCATTTCATCCTCTGCTGCCCCCTTCTCCTTTTGTCCTCAGTCTTTCTCAGTATCAGTGTCTTTTCCAGTGAGTCAGCTCTTCGCATCAGGTGGCTGAAGTATTGGAACTTCAGCTTCAGCATCAGTCCTTCCAATAAATATTCAGAGTAGATTTCCTTTAGAATTGAGTGGTTTGATTTTCTTACAGTCCAAGGGACTCTCAGGAGTCTTCTCCATCATCACAATTTGAAAGCATCGATTTTTTGGTGCTCAGCCTTCTTTATGGTTCAACTCCCACATCCATACACAACCACTGGAAAAGTCATAGCTTTGACTGTACAGACCTTTGTTGGCTAAGTGGTATCTTTGCTTTTAAACATGCCATCTAGGTTTGCTTTAGCTTTCTTTCCAAGGAGCAAGTGTCTTTTAATTTCATGACTGCAGACACCGTCCACAGTGAATTTGGAACCCAAGAAAATAGAGTCTGTCTCTGCTTCCACTTTTTTCCCTTCTATGAAGTGATGGGCCTGGATGCCATGATCTTAGTTTTTTGAATGTCGAGTTTTTAGTCAGCTTTTTAAAAAATTATAATTAAAAAAAAATTTTGGTCTCTTTTTACTGATTTTTTATTTATTTATTTTTCATCCATCTTTATTCTTTGGCCTGTGTGGGCTTCCCATTGCAGTGACCTCTCTTGTTGCAGAGCACCGGCTCTGGGCGCATGCACTTCAGAGCGCTGACTTGTAATTGGACACATTGGTCCAGCCACTCCATGGCGTGTGGGACCTTCACAGGCCAGGGATCAAACCAGTGCCCCTTGCACTGTAAGGCGGACTTTACCCACTGGACCACCAGGGAAGCCCTTTAAGCCAGCTTTTTAACTCTCCTCTTTCAAGAGGCTCTTTAGTTCCTATTCACTCTCTGCCATTAGAATGGCATCATCTGCATATCTTAGGTTGTTTATATTTCTTCCTGAGAATCTTGATTCCAGCTTGTGATTCATCCAGCCGAGGATTTTGCATGTTGTTCTCTGCATATAAGTTAAACAAACAGTGACAGTATACAGCCTTGATGTACACCTTTTCCAATTTTGAACCAGTGTGTTTTTTCATGTAAGGTTAAAACTGTTGCTTTTTGACCTGAAATTAAGTTTCTCAGCAGACAGGTAAGGTGGTCTAGTATTCCCATCTTTTAAAAGAATTTTCCAGTTTGTTTGATCCACATAGTCAAAGGCTTTAGCGTAGTCAGTGAAGGAGAAGTAGATGTTTTTCTGGAATTCCCTTGCTTTCTCTATGATCCAAGGAATGTTGGCAATTTGATCTCTTCTTGCTCTGCCTGTTCTAAACCCAGCTTGTAAATCTGGAAGTTCTTGGTTTGTGTACTGCTGAACTCTTGATTGAAGGATTTTAAGCTTTACTTTACTAATATGTAGTCAGCTCCAGGTATTGCTTTTGCTGTCTGTATACAGCTTCTCCATTTTTTGGCTGCAGAGAATATAATCAGTCCGATTTTGGTATTGATCATTTGGTGATATCCATGTATTCCCATTCATCCCTCCCATTCCTCCGGTTTAGTTTTCTTGTCTCTTTTTTTGTTCGTTTGTTTTGGCCATGTGACTTGCAGCGTCTTAGTTCTCTCAACTAGGGATGAAACCCGTGTCCCCTACAGTGGAAATAAAGAGTCCACCACCAGGGAATTCCCTGGAGTTCTTTTCTAGCATATTTTGCTTATAAGCCCCACAATACAGTATTTACTCATTTTGTTTTACACTATTATCTTTTAAACTGATATAAGTTTTTAAAAAAGTGTCTTTTGCCTTCATTTTTACCTTTTTTTTCTTTTCTTCATTTCTGTATGGAGATTCAGATTTTCATTTTATGTTATTTCTTGAATGCTCCTTTCCTTGGTAGTTTTCCCTAGTCCTTTCTTCTCTTTGTGTTTTGGTTTGTATATAGTCAGTTGATCTGGTTTCAAGTTTGTGGAGTCTTTCCTTAGAAATATCCAGGTCACTGATGAGTGTCTGATATCATGTGTAATTTTCTACCACTTCAGTTTGTCTTCTTCTTAGAGTTACCATTGCTGAATATCCCAGTTTTTTTTAAAACCACTGTGATCCTTAAGTTTATGTGTCAACTTGACTGGGCTAAGGGATGGCCAGAAAGCTGGTAAAACATTATTTCTTGGAGGCATCTGTGAAGTTGTCTCTGGAAGAGATTAGCATTTGAATAAGTAGACTGAATAAAGATCTCCTTGATCAATGTAGTATCCATCCAATCCATTGAGGACCTGAATAGAACAGAAGGAAGGAAGAGAAGGAAGGAAGAGAAAGCAGGAAGGAAGGGTGAATAGAACAGAAGGAAGGAAGAACAGAAGAAGAGTGAATCTCTGCTTTGCTTACCAGAGACACCTATCTTCTAGGACATCAGTGCTCATGGTTATGGGCTTTTAGACTCACACTGGTGGGACTTGCATCATTGGCTGCCTTGTCTTCTCAGGCCTTCAGATTTGGTCTGAATATACCACTGCCTTTCCTGGTTCATCAACTCACAGGATGTCATGGGACTTCTCAGCCTCCGTAACACTGTAAGCCAATTTCTGTAATAAATCTCTTCTTATACATACATATACCTATGGTTTTGTTTCTCTGGAAACCCTGACTAACATAAACATATTGTCCACAATTTTCACTAAATTCTTGACTGTATTAACCATAGATATTTAAAACTTCCTATCTGAAAACTCAACAGTTTGGATACCTCTGGGCTAGTTTGTGGTAGAAACCAAAGCAATATAATTGAAATCCCAACGTCCAGTTTTGGCATCCCACCTCCAGGGCTGCCTTCATCCTGGCCCCCACCCCAGTGAGCAAGCTGGTGAGCTCAGTACTGGAGCTGAGTGTCTGTTCTAAGTCATCCCAGCAAGTGACACCTTCTCAGGAAGCATCACCATCCCAGGTAACCAGAGCACCTTCTAGAAGGCTCCAACCTCCACCATTAGGTTCTTTGAAGTAGAACTTGGGAACCTTGATTCCCTGCTTGGCCCTGATTGGAGGAACCCCAGAGATACTTTCTATGGGAGTCTAGGCCTTGGTGAGATTGGAGGGTCTTTCTGGTGATTTTTCACAAAAGGATGCCACCAGGCTCATAGCCTACATGGTCTTACAAATTAAGCAGGGACACCCCATGTCCTTACCAGAAAACTCACCCCAAACCCTGAGATAGGCTTCCTCTATCTTAGTCAGGAAAAGGACTATTCAGCTGACTTCTTGCCTCTAGGTGGGGCTGCCAGAGAAGGTTGGAGGGATTGGGCCCTATGCACAGCCCCTGTGGGAGGTGGACAATGGAGGGGACACTCCCCCCGTCCTGCTGCTGTGTGCTATTGTAGGCTGGTGCACCAGGAGGATCAGAGGAATGAGTCCTATCCCTCATGCAAGCAATGGCCCCATATGGCAGCTGGGCCTTGGCTGTAGAATGCAAAGCTTGCGACCGCGGATGCTTTTTTGCTTAGCCATATTCCATTTTCATTCCAAGAGAGACAATATAAAAAGCCATGGAAATGCTGGAACCAGATCGTTCAGGTTCAAATCCCAACTTCGTGAGTTACTTTCTGTGTGCTCTGAGGACAGATATTCAACTCTCTGTGCCTCAGTTGCTTCATCTACAAAACAGAGATAATGATATTATTAACCTCAGGGGCTGTGAGAATTAAATGATTAATGCATGTAGTGTGTTTGCACAGTGCATAGAATACAGAATAAATTCTGGGTAAGTGTCAGCTGGTATGATGGTGTTAATGTGATGATATCATTGAGGACACTGCCCTGGACCTCATGGGGCCCTTCCCCCTACATACCCCTCACCTTATAAGTCTTCTCTGAGGCATTTCTCAAGCCCCAGAAGCTGGAAAAGGCTACGGTTATCTTGTAGCTCTGCTGGTAAAAAAATATGCCTGCAATGTGGGAGTCCTGAGTTTGATCCCTGGGAAGATCTCTTGGAGAAGGGAAAGGCAACCTGCTCCAGTATTCTTGACTGGAGAATCCCATGGCTCATCCATGGGTCGCAAAGAGTCGGACACGACTGAGCGACTTTCACGTTCACATCTTGGACAATTCCTGTTCCCATCTTTGCTTTGGCGCTAAAGTGAGCAGTTTCAGGCAAAATCAACCATTTGTAGAGGATTTTGAGGGATGGTGTTTGCTGTTCCTGATCCACATCCTTGAAGTCATCCTAATTTCTCTCTTTCTCACCTGAAAACAAATCCTGTTGTTGCCTTCTTAAAAACTGTCTGATTCTGACCGGTCTTAGCCACTTCCCCCACTGAAAACCTTTCTTCAGGATTCATGTGCAGGTGCTTGGCAGGCCTCCATCCTGGCCCCTGAATGCTGCTCTCCCTATAAAAACCCATGTGGTCTTAGCAAATATAAGCAGATACATAACACTCCTCTTCTCTCAACCTTTTGATTATCTTGAGAAGAATCATGATTTCCACTGCCTCTAGGTTTCCCAAGTGACTCGGTGGTGAAGAATCTGGCTGCCAGTGAAGGTGATGCAGGAGACTCGGGTTCGATCCCTGGGTCAGGAAGCTTCCCTGGAGGAGACAAGGGCAACCCACTCCAGTATTCTTGCCTGAAAAATCCCATGGACAGAGAAGCCTGGTGGGCCACAGTCCATGGGGCCACAAAGAGTCAGACACAACAGAGTGGCTGAACACGCATGCATGCACCTGCCTCCTTCCTTGCCCTGTTCATTCCCTCTGCTCAGTGTAGTCTCCTTGTTCCTCTGCCTCATGGGGCAGGAAAGCCAGGACTTTCCTCTCACGGTACCTTCTTGGGATGCTTCCTTCCAGATACTGTCAAGGCTTATTCCTTCCCTCTGCATCTGAGCCTCTGCTCAAATGTCATCTCATCAAAAGCCTCTCCTGGCTGTCTTTTCTAAAAGAGCACCCTCCCTTCTACCCTGAAATTCCATATTCCCCTCATTTTACGTTATTTTTCTTCTCAACATTTGCCACATTTGTCCTAAGTTGATTTTGTCTTTCCCCATTAGCGTGTCCATTCCTTTCTGGCGAGGGTGTTGTCCTGATCAGCCCAGTGCCAAGGATGGTGCTCCGCACACAGCAGGGCGTGACAGAGTCATTAAAGACATGACAGGCTGATGAATGCTTCATTGCCCTAGTCATCCCCACTTTCCCTGACCTGGGTTCTCCAAGACTTGGAAGCAGAGCGTGAAAAACACATTACATCAGGAGAGAAGCAAAGAAATAAACTCAGGTAGAATAAATCAGCTTTTCTAAATGCTAGATGATTCCTCAGTGGAAGATTCTGTTGAGGAAGTGAATTGTGGCTAACTCTGGGATATTCTATGCTCTATGATGATTAGAATACTCTAGCAACCTCAGCTTCCTTCACTGTGCCCGTGGATGAATGAGAGAGTTCGCTGCAAAGGGGAAAAAAAAAAAAAAGGGCTCAAGGCTGGAGATAAGCAATTTTATTGTTTTTCCTCATCTCATATTTTTTCACTGTAAACATTGAACAGTGGTCATAGTACAAATATTGAGGATACCAAGTATTTTCTTTTTTGTGGCTTAATGTGAAAAGTAATGCCACATTTCAGAATAATTTAGTGTAGTGAGAAAAAGAAAAAGATGAAGCACGCCAGTAAGCTTGACAGGCATTTTCTTGATTGGTGAAACAAAAGATCAGACTAGATAATCCACAGAAGTACCTTCTGCTTCTCTCTCTGTCTCTTAGTCTATAAAGCTGGAGGAGCAGGGCAACCCATGTATTCTTGCCTGAAAAATCCCATGGACAGAGAAGCCTGGTGGGCCACAGTCCATGGGGCCACAAAGAGTCAGACACAACAGAGTGGCTGAACACGCATGCATGCACCTGCCTCCTTCCTTGCCCTGTTCATTCCCTCTGCTCAGTGTAGTCTCCTTGTTCCTCTGCCTCATGGGGCAGGAAAGCCAGGACTTTCCTCTCACGGTACCTTCTTGGGATGCTTCCTTCCAGATACTGTCAAGGCTTATTCCTTCCCTCTGCATCTGAGCCTCTGCTCAAATGTCATCTCATCAAAAGCCTCTCCTGGCTGTCTTTTCTAAAAGAGCACCCTCCCTTCTACCCTGAAATTCCATATTCCCCTCATTTTACGTTATTTTTCTTCTCAACATTTGCCACATTTGTCCTAAGTTGATTTTGTCTTTCCCCATTAGCGTGTCCATTCCTTTCTGGCGAGGGTGTTGTCCTGATCAGCCCAGTGCCAAGGATGGTGCTCCGCACACAGCAGGGCGTGACAGAGTCATTAAAGACATGACAGGCTGATGAATGCTTCATTGCCCTAGTCATCCCCACTTTCCCTGACCTGGGTTCTCCAAGACTTGGAAGCAGAGCGTGAAAAACACATTACATCAGGAGAGAAGCAAAGAAATAAACTCAGGTAGAATAAATCAGCTTTTCTAAATGCTAGATGATTCCTCAGTGGAAGATTCTGTTGAGGAAGTGAATTGTGGCTAACTCTGGGATATTCTATGCTCTATGATGATTAGAATACTCTAGCAACCTCAGCTTCCTTCACTGTGCCCGTGGATGAATGAGAGAGTTCGCTGCAAAGGGGAAAAAAAAAAAAAAAAAACAGGTCTCAAGGCTGGAGATAAGCAATTTTATTGTTTTTCCTCATCTCATATTTTTTCACTGTAAACATTGAACAGTGGTCATAGTACAAATATTGAGGATACCAAGTATTTTCTTTTTTGTGGCTTAATGTGAAAAGTAATGCCACATTTCAGAATAATTTAGTGTAGTGAGAAAAAGAAAAAGATGAAGCACGCCAGTAAGCTTGACAGGCATTTTCTTGATTGGTGAAACAAAAGATCAGACTAGATAATCCACAGAAGTACCTTCTGCTTCTCTCTCTGTCTCTTAGTCTATAAAGTAGACTCCTGTTTAGAGATAAGGATTTTATTTGTTTTTTTAAAAAGTTATTTTTTTCTAAATTTTGTTTATTTATGTATTTTTGGCTATTCTGGGTTTTCACCGCTACTGCAGGCTCTACTCTAGTTGCAGGGAGTGGAGACTACTCTCTAGTTGAGGTGAGCAGGCTTCCTGTTGCGGTGACTTTTTTTTTTTCTTGTGGTGGAACTCGGGCTGTAGGGCACATGGGCTTCAGTACCTGCAGACATGGGCTCAATAGTTGTGGATCCGAGGCTCTAGAGCACAGGCTCAATAGTTGTGGCTCATGAGCTTAGTTGTTCCACAGCATGTGGGTTCTTCCTGGATCAGGGATGGAACCTGTGTCTCCTGCACTGACAGGCAAACTCTTCACCACTGAGCTACCAGGGAAGCTCGCAGATAAGCATTTTATTTTATTTTATTTTTTTAAATATTTATTTATTTATTTTGGTGGGGGTGGGGTGGGGTAGGGAGGGAGGGGAGCAGGCAGGCCACTTCTATTGGTCTTTCATTTATCCATTTTCATCCATCTTTGTTCTTTGGCCCATGTGGGCCTCCCGTCACGGTGGCCTCTGTTGTCGCAGAGTACCGGCTCTGGGCGCATGCACTCCAGAGCTCCGGCTCGATAATGGGACACAGGGGTTCAGCCGCTCCGCAGCACGTGGGATCTTCCCAGGCCAGGGATCGAACCGGCGCCCCTTGCACTGCAAGGCAGTGTCCTTACTCACTGGACCACCAGGGAAGCCCCAGATAAGCATTTTAAATCACCTCCCTTTTTTGCTTTTTGGGAGCTACAAAGGCCATACTTCTAGGCTTGCTTCCATGGAAGAAAGAACAGTGTTAAGTGGCAGGGATGGAGACTCCCTCCATCAGTCAATGCTGTTAAAGGTGCTTCTTTAGATGGAAGATGCTCTGGACCCTGTATCTGGAGTTGTGTGCCTATTTTGGCTGCAGCGTTGGGAATACGGTTTCTTCAGTCTTTAGGGCAGTGGTGTTTAGGATTTTCAGTGCTGGCTGTAGGCAGTTGTAGGAGACAAAGCTCCTACTGCAGCCATTGGCTCTGATGTGTGGGGTGTGCGGGATCTTTGTCTGTTGGTGGTTTCCGAAGACTTTTGAACAGCGATACACATCAGCTATTCTGTTCCTCTAGCCCATACACAGGTACCAACACCATGGCTAAGCAGAATCTCCATAGGGGACCTGCCTTCTTGCAGACCCTGCCTGAGCCCCTCAGAAAGCTGGAGGGAGGCACTTCCACACATCCTATGCAAGAGAGAGCAAAAAAGACCATTTGTGTTTTTTGCTATAGGAAAATGCAAAGCTGGTAGAATGAATTAATTCTGAGACAGACAATAGAGCAGGGCCCCAGGCAGGGTCATTCAGGAGACACAACTTTTTCTTTGGAGCATTTAGCAAAAGCAACTCTATCCTGAGCCCTCACAATGTCTTAAGATTTTCTTGGAAGACTCTTTGTTCTGAGGAAAGTGAGAGAGAGGAAGCATCCAACTTTCCAGAACCTTCCAAAACGGAGGCTTTTTATCTGAAAGAAGGAGCCTTGACCATAGCTGGACTTAGCAATGACTGTTGGGGACCCAGCATCAGATTCTGTAGGTCCAACCCATCAGGACAAGTGTGAGGAGGGTTACATTCCCACAAGGGAAATGCTATTAGTGGTCTTACTTCTGGACTCTGCTTCTGTTTACTCCCTAAACAGATACGATTTCTCTCATGCTATAGAATACTATTTTCCCAAACTCATTTCTACCACCTCTTTGTTTTAAACATATATATTGACTGCCGGATAATGGGACACAGGGGTTCAGCCGCTCCAGCACGTGGGATCTTCCCAGGCCAGGGATCGAACCGCCCCTTGCACTGCAAGGCAGTGTCCTTACTCACTGGACCACCAGGGAAGCCCCAGATAAGCATTTTAAATCACCTCCCTTTTTTGCTTTTTGGGAGCTACAAAGGCCATACTTCTAGGCTTGCTTCCATGGAAGAAAGAACAGTGTTAAGTGGCAGGGATGGAGACTCCCTCCATCAGTCAATGCTGTTAAAGGTGCTTCTTTAGATGGAAGATGCTCTGGACCCTGTATCTGGAGTTGTGTGCCTATTTTGGCTGCAGCGTTGGGAATACGGTTTCTTCAGTCTTTAGGGCAGTGGTGTTTAGGATTTTCAGTGCTGGCTGTAGGCAGTTGTAGGAGACAAAGCTCCTACTGCAGCCATTGGCTCTGATGTGTGTGTGTGCGGATCTTTGTCTGTTGGTGGTTTCCGAAGACTTTTGAACAGCGATACACATCAGCTATTCTGTTCCTCTAGCCCATACACAGGTACCAACACCATGGCTAAGCAGAATCTCCATAGGGGACCTGCCTTCTTGCAGACCCTGCCTGAGCCCCTCAGAAAGCTGGAGGGAGGCACTTCCACACATCCTATGCAAGAGAGAGCAAAAAAGACCATTTGTGTTTTTTGCTATAGGAAAATGCAAAGCTGGTAGAATGAATTAATTCTGAGACAGACAATAGAGCAGGGCCCCAGGCAGGGTCATTCAGGAGACACAACTTTTTCTTTGGAGCATTTAGCAAAAGCAACTCTATCCTGAGCCCTCACAATGTCTTAAGATTTTCTTGGAAGACTCTTTGTTCTGAGGAAAGTGAGAGAGAGGAAGCATCCAACTTTCCAGAACCTTCCAAAACGGAGGCTTTTTATCTGAAAGAAGGAGCCTTGACCATAGCTGGACTTAGCAATGACTGTTGGGGACCCAGCATCAGATTCTGTAGGTCCAACCCATCAGGACAAGTGTGAGGAGGGTTACATTCCCACAAGGGAAATGCTATTAGTGGTCTTACTTCTGGACTCTGCTTCTGTTTACTCCCTAAACAGATACGATTTCTCTCATGCTATAGAATACTATTTTCCCAAACTCATTTCTACCACCTCTTTGTACATAATTATATTCATGAAGAGGGGAGACTCAATGAAAAAGCTGGTCTTCATATTGAGTGGGTTAACTTACGAATTGGGGGAACAGGCAGCAGCTGCATTTCAGGGACCATCTTTTGTAATTATCCGCCTTCCGAGATTTAAAACAAAAGCCACTACTGGCCAGTGCTGATAGCTAATTGTCAAACAACGGACAAACACACTGCAGCCAGAAAAATCCCCACTGAGTTTGGGCGGCTGATTTCTCTGGCAGCAAATGAAAGCTTTGGCTGTTGCCCCTGACTAGCTGAGCAAGCCAGGACCAAGTCCACCACATGCCCCCCTCTGTGGACACTGTAGGCACAATGTGTGTGTGTGTGTGTGTGTGTGTGTGTGTGTGTTGCAGACTCTCTAATTCACAATTTTAGGCAGCTGCACGCCCATCCAGGGACACCATACCAGCATAATTCATCCCACGCCTCCTAGCCAGGGTGATTCCAGCCTTAGGGAACAATTTGGAGGCATTGTTTACAAATCAATTTCCCCCTCTAAATAGGCTGTTATAAGAGTGGACCCTTCTTGCCCAGCCTGGGCCCACCTGTCACTGGGACTTCCTAGCCAGTGGTCACACTGTATTGATCTTTTTAATCCCCTTTCTTTGAAACTCAGAGCCAGCTGATGTGGAGCTCCTCAAAAGAAAGACTCTCCCACTGCCCCTACCTCGACAGGTAGCTGCATATCCGGGGCTAATTCCCACTAAAAATCTTAATTGGCTTCCCGACCTTTTTCATTCAGGAGACACAACTTTTCTTTGGAGCATTTAGCAAAAGCAACTCTATCCTGAGCCCTCACAATGTCTTAAGATTTTCTTGGAAGACTCTTTGTTCTGAGGAAAGTGAGAGAGAGGAAGCATCCAACTTTCCAGAACCTTCCAAAACGGAGGCTTTTTATCTGAAAGAAGGAGCCTTGACCATAGCTGGACTTAGCAATGACTGTTGGGGACCCAGCATCAGATTCTGTAGGTCCAACCCATCAGGACAAGTGTGAGGAGGGTTACATTCCCACAAGGGAAATGCTATTAGTGGTCTTACTTCTGGACTCTGCTTCTGTTTACTCCCTAAACAGATACGATTTCTCTCATGCTATAGAATACTATTTTCCCAAACTCATTTCTACCACCTCTTTGTACATAATTATATTCATGAAGAGGGGAGACTCAATGAAAAAGCTGGTCTTCATATTGAGTGGGTTAACTTACGAATTGGGGGAACAGGCAGCAGCTGCATTTCAGGGACCATCTTTTGTAATTATCCGCCTTCCGAGATTTAAAACAAAAGCCACTACTGGCCAGTGCTGATAGCTAATTGTCAAACAACGGACAAACACACTGCAGCCAGAAAAATCCCCACTGAGTTTGGGCGGCTGATTTCTCTGGCAGCAAATGAAAGCTTTGGCTGTTGCCCCTGACTAGCTGAGCAAGCCAGGACCAAGTCCACCACATGCCCCCCTCTGTGGACACTGTAGGCACAATGTGTGTGTGTGTGTGTGTGTGTGTGTGTGTGTGTTGCAGACTCTCTAATTCACAATTTTAGGCAGCTGCACGCCCATCCAGGGACACCATACCAGCATAATTCATCCCACGCCTCCTAGCCAGGGTGATTCCAGCCTTAGGGAACAATTTGGAGGCATTGTTTACAAATCAATTTCCCCCTCTAAATAGGCTGTTATAAGAGTGGACCCTTCTTGCCCAGCCTGGGCCCACCTGTCACTGGGACTTCCTAGCCAGTGGTCACACTGTATTGATCTTTTTAATCCCCTTTCTTTGAAACTCAGAGCCAGCTGATGTGGAGCTCCTCAAAAGAAAGACTCTCCCACTGCCCCTACCTCGACAGGTAGCTGCATATCCGGGGCTAATTCCCCACTAAAAAATCTTAATTGGCTTACGGGAAGCCTGAAAGATCTCCCTTGTGTTTACAAAGTGACAGGAAATGATGGCTCTCACAGGCCCTAGTCTCACTTGATGCATTTCTTGGTGGAAATCAGGTGCATGTTATTTTCAGTTGTTTCTAAATAGGACTGGACTTCTGAGATGGGTGGGTATCCTGTTTCACTCTGGTGGCTGAGCAACCAGGGGACGGGAAGAAAGGCCCCAGAGACTCCAACATGAGGAAAGACACTTGGTGACTTCTTTTTTATTTAGCTTTTATTTACACGGAACCTCTGCAGTACAAAAATGTAAACTTCGATAGCTCATAATAATAAACTCTTTATGCACAAAAATACATTTTCATATGAATGAGGCATCTTGAATAAATTAAAGTACTCTCCAGCCCAGTGCCTGAATAGCTTCACAAGAGTCTCGGTTCTTCCGAGAGCAAGCCTGCAGTGGTGGGGGTCGGGATCCATAATGCATGAAGCCCACTCCTTGTCTCTCCTTTTTAAGCCTTTTCATTGTATTGTCAGCCGGCTCAAACCGAATTTTCATGCTCGTTTTTCTTCATTAGAGTTCTACAAATTGTAAAATTGACTTTTCACCTCGTCTTCAGGGACTGATCTGTCCCTTTTCTAAATCACACTGAAGTGGTGGCTAGGGTCTGAGCCAGCCACAAAGGCGGTTTTGTGGAGTTCAGAAAGTGCAAAAGGAAAGGCCGTCTAGGGGTGGGCAGGAGGGGCCCCAAGGCCGAGGGCTGGAGAAACAGACCAAGGGGCAACCACGGCGAGGGTGCAGCGACCTAACAAGCGGCTCAGGTATCCCCTCCCTATTTAAAGCTCCCATTTCTTCCCTCTGCCTGGACCGGGAGTCCTGAGGCCAAAGCTGGGCCCCCATCTAAGGTCTGTCGCCTGGGGGAGGGGGAAGGTAACGGTATTCAAAAGGGGCCCTAGTGGTAAGGGATGAAACAGGGCGTCGTGTGGAGCAAGTCTTTGGGCAGGCCGGGGAAGGAGAAAAGGGGTCGCCTGGGGCCATAGGTGAAGTCTTCGGAGGCGGCGGGGCGACTGGGGTCAGCGAGGGGCGAGGCGGCAGCGGCGCAGGGGGAGGCGGCGGCACCGGAGCCCCAGGACTCGGCGTCGCTGGTGGGGCTAGGAGGCCCTGGGAGGCAGGGGGCGCACTGTGGCGGCAGGAGGCGCTCGCGGGCACTGGCCCCGGGCATCCCCTGGTCCGCCAGGCGCAGAGTCTCCGCCAGAGCCCAGATGTAGTTGTAGGCGAAGCGCAGCGTCTCGATCTTGGTGAGCTTGGTGTCGTCGGGGAAGGAGGGCAGCACGCTGCGCAGCGCATCCAGCGCCGCGTTCAAGTTGTGCATGCGGTTGCGCTCGCGGTCGTTGGCCTTGACGCGTCGGCTCCTGCGCAGCGAGTGCAGCCTCGAGCGCTATGAATGAGGCATCTTAATAAACTCTTTATGCACAAAATACATTTTCATATGAATGAGGCATCTTGAATAAATTAAAGTACTCTCCAGCCCAGTGCCTGAATAGCTTCACAAGAGTCTCGGTTCTTCCGAGAGCAAGCCTGCAGTGGTGGGGGTCGGGATCCATAATGCATGAAGCCCACTCCTTGTCTCTCCTTTTTAAGCCTTTTCATTGTATTGTCAGCCGGCTCAAACCGAATTTTCATGCTCGTTTTTCTTCATTAGAGTTCTACAAATTGTAAAATTGACTTTTCACCTCGTCTTCAGGGACTGATCTGTCCCTTTTCTAAATCACACTGAAGTGGTGGCTAGGGTCTGAGCCAGCCACAAAGGCGGTTTTGTGGAGTTCAGAAAGTGCAAAAGGAAAGGCCGTCTAGGGGTGGGCAGGAGGGGCCCCAAGGCCGAGGGCTGGAGAAACAGACCAAGGGGCAACCACGGCGAGGGTGCAGCGACCTAACAAGCGGCTCAGGTATCCCCTCCCTATTTAAAGCTCCCATTTCTTCCCTCTGCCTGGACCGGGAGTCCTGAGGCCAAAGCTGGGCCCCCATCTAAGGTCTGTCGCCTGGGGGAGGGGGAAGGTAACGGTATTCAAAAGGGGCCCTAGTGGTAAGGGATGAAACAGGGCGTCGTGTGGAGCAAGTCTTTGGGCAGGCCGGGGAAGGAGAAAAGGGGGTCGCCGGGGCCATAGGTGAAGTCTTCGGAGGCGGCGGGGCTACTGGGGTCAGAGAGTGGCGAGGCGGCAGCGGCGCAGGGGGAGGCGGCGGCACCGGAGCCCCAGGACTCGGCGTCGCTGGTGGGGCTAGGAGGCCCTGGGAGGCAGGGGGCGCACTGTGGCGGCAGGAGGCGCTCGCGGGCACTGGCCCCGGGCATCCCCTGGTCCGCCAGGCGCAGAGTCTCCGCCAGAGCCCAGATGTAGTTGTAGGCGAAGCGCAGCGTCTCGATCTTGGTGAGCTTGGTGTCGTCGGGGAAGGAGGGCAGCACGCTGCGCAGCGCATCCAGCGCCGCGTTCAAGTTGTGCATGCGGTTGCGCTCGCGGTCGTTGGCCTTGACGCGTCGGCTCCTGCGCAGCGAGTGCAGCAGCGCCTCGGAGCGCACCCGTGCGCGGCCCCTGCGCCGCCGCCGCTCCTGCTCCTCGTCCTGCGCTCGAGGAGTGTCCGATGGCCCGGGAATCCCGTCTGCGCCCCTGCGGGCCGTCGCGGGCGGCCCCGAGGCTGACGCGGACGTTTGGAGCCTGGCACAGTCCTCCTCATCCGTGAGGAAGCCGGACAGGTCGCTGGTGCTGCTGCTGCTGCTAGCGCAGTCGTGGTCCGACAGGCAGGTCTCTAGAGTGGCTGGCATCGTGGCGTTGTGCAGGACCGATGGACAGATAAGGGGGCGCTTAGAGGGCAGGAGTCCGGGCTAAGGGCAAGGCCACCAGGGCGCACTTACGTTCGGGACGGCCCGGATCTACTCTGTGCCGGCAGCGGACGCCAAGGGCTGGAAGGGCTCAGGGGCGCACCGGAAACTTGGCGTCAACTCCTCGCCTCGCCTGCCGAGGCCACGCTCCTGCCGGTCTCCCGACTGATCTCGCCGGCAATCAGATCAGCTCGTGTGAGGACCGAGTGTGGCACACGACCGGCCTCAGGACCCCTTAAGTACTCGGCGCAACAATGGGCGCCCCCCTCCCCCGCCACCTCCGCCCCGAGGCAGCCCCTTGAATGGAGCTTGGCGGCAGGTCAGCCCCGTGCGGCGCCCGGGTATTTGCATAATTTATGCTCGCGGGGGCCACCCGCCCTCCCTCCCGGAGCGTGCCCGTAATTACCACGGGCCAATCGGCGGCGTCGCGCGGCCCCGGAGCCGTCTTAGGGCTAAACCGGCCGGGGCGTCTCCAGGCAGTGACACGGAGGCGGGGCGGCCGGCGATTAGCAGCCGAGGCACGCTCCCCAGGGGCGGGTCCGCCAGGCGCAGAGTCTCCGCCAGAGCCCAGATGTAGTTGTAGGCGAAGCGCAGCGTCTCGATCTTGGTGAGCTTGGTGTCGTCGGGAAGGAGGGCAGCACGCTGCGCAGCGCATCCAGCGCCGCGTTCAAGTTGTGCATGCGGTTGCGCTCGCGGTCGTTGGCCTTGACGCGTCGGCTCCTGCGCAGCGAGTGCAGCAGCGCCTCGGAGCGCACCCGTGCGCGGCCCCTGCGCCGCCGCCGCTCCTGCTCCTCGTCCTGCGCTCGAGGAGTGTCCGATGGCCCGGGAATCCCGTCTGCGCCCCTGCGGGCCGTCGCGGGCGGCCCCGAGGCTGACGCGGACGTTTGGAGCCTGGCACAGTCCTCCTCATCCGTGAGGAAGCCGGACAGGTCGCTGGTGCTGCTGCTGCTGCTAGCGCAGTCGTGGTCCGACAGGCAGGTCTCTAGAGTGGCTGGCATCGTGGCGTTGTGCAGGACCGATGGACAGATAAGGGGGCGCTTAGAGGGCAGGAGTCCGGGCTAAGGGCAAGGCCACCAGGGCGCACTTACGTTCGGGACGGCCCGGATCTACTCTGTGCCGGCAGCGGACGCCAAGGGCTGGAAGGGCTCAGGGGCGCACCGGAAACTTGGCGTCAACTCCTCGCCTCGCCTGCCGAGGCCACGCTCCTGCCGGTCTCCCGACTGATCTCGCCGGCAATCAGATCAGCTCGTGTGAGGACCGAGTGTGGCACACGACCGGCCTCAGGACCCCTTAAGTACTCGGCGCAACAATGGGCGCCCCCCTCCCCAGCCACCTCCGCCCCCGAGGCAGCCCCCTTGAATGGAGCTTGGCGGCAGGTCAGCCCCGTGCGGCGCCCGGGTATTTGCATAATTTATGCTCGCGGGGGGCCACCCCGCCCCTCCCCCTCCCGGAGCGTGCCCGTAATTACCACGGGCCAATCGGCGGCGTCGCGCGGCCCCGGAGCCGTCTTAGGGCTAAACCGGCCGGGGCGTCTCCAGGCAGTGACACGGAGGCGGGGGCGGCCGGCGATTAGCAGCCGAGGCACGCTCCCCTAGGGGCGGGTCGGGCGCCCCACCCGCCCCTCGCTGGGATGGGGAGGTGGAGTGCTGGCCGGAAAGTGTGAGTTGCGGAAACCTGGAGCCAGCTGGGACCCTGGGTTCGCTCCCTTTTCAGGCAGCTGAGTGTCTGTCTTCGGGCTAGTGATTTAACTTCACATTCTGCGTCTGTAAAATGGGGCACACGTTACTCCTTGAAGGATGATGTGAGATGATGTTCTTGGGACCTTTGGCAGGGCGCTTTTGTAACCGAGCGCTCGATGAATGGGTTCGAAATGCAGCGCCGTAGGAACCGGGGCAAAACCTTGTTTAAGGAAACCAGAGTGGCCGGATAGGACTCCAAGTGCAGAGGGCAGAGATAGGCACCTCTGGTCTGTCTGAGCTGGTGAAGAAACAGGGGAATGACTTTACTGACCTTCCTTCAGGGCAGGGAGTGCGCACGCGTGGGGGAACGAGGAGGAAAATAAAGGAACGAATGGATGGTTTCCCACTTTGGCTGCATCTTGGCCGACCCCTCCGCACCCCTTCCAGCTACCCTTCACCCTCTTTACCCCCACCCCCCAAACACTGTCTGAAGACTCTTAAAGTAACAGAGGCAGGCGAATCCTTTTGCCTCCGGGAGCCCTCGCTGCCTTCCCTCCCCTGACCCATCTTTGTGCTGCGTCTTCTGGAATGGTGCTTGCAGCCTCTGAGGTCCCGTCAGATTCCAAGTAGGAGAGAGTTCCCTGGCTCAGGAGAGCAGGTAGCAAGCATTGAGTGGAGCCCTTCTCCCCTCAAGCCCTCCTCCTGCTTAGGATGTAAAAGCGCCTGTGCTAGCACAAGGTTTCCACTCTGCGTGTCAGGAGTGGTTTCTCTCTGGTCCCCAGTGCTCGCTCTGGAGCATTAGGGGCTCAGACACCCCCACCGTTGTGCCTAGGGCAAAATAGTCATTAAGGAAAAGCTCCAGATTATGGGGGTGGGGCAAAAATAAAATAAACACCTTGGAGCACAGTGTCAGCCTCCTCACCCTGACATCTCAGGGGTGGCCTCCGGCCTGGAGCTCCTCTGCTTGGGACGCTGTCCCTTTCTAAAGGGATACCATCTGCAGGCAGAGGCTGTCTTGCGTGGCAGACTGGTGCTTGCCTTTTCCTTTCTTTTTGTGTTTTAGCTGTACTGCATGGCTTGTGGGATTTTAGTTTCCTTGGCCGTTAGAGCACAGGGTCCTCACCACTGGACTACCAGGGAATTCTGTGACCAGTACTTGTCTTCCAACTCAGTGGACTCTACTCAGCCCCTCACTTCCTTCTGCTGTACCCCATGATTACTTGAACCTGGTGGGGGCGGGGAGGAGGGGGAGACTGGACGTGGTCCTATAAAGAGGGCTCTAACAGGTTGGCTGGCAGTCACAAAAGTGATTTTAATCAGCATAAGCAAGAAAGGGAAATTGGTAGGCAATACTGGGCATCACAAAGAACACAAGGGCTGCCGGTGTCTGTGTGATCCTGCAGGAGGCCAGGGTCCTCACATGGCTTGTTGCCCCGTGTCTCTCTTTCTGCGTGGGCTTTCCCATGGCCCCAGCATGTTTCCACCAGCCTTGTCCTGAGGATACCTGTAGGCCCCTGGGTTATTTCCTTGAAGCTGCTGTAATCAATTCCCACAAATGAGAGGCTTTAGAACCAGAGAGATTTATACTGTCACAGTTCAGGAGGTCCAAAGTCTGAAATTAAGGCATTTGCAGAGTCAGCTTGTTTTGTGGCTCTGAGGGAGAATTTATTTAGTGCCTCTTCCAGCTTTGGGTGGCTCCTGGCAACCCCTGGCATTCCTTGGCTTCTATGCGCACCACTTCGGTGTCTGTATTTTTGTCCTGTCTTTCCTTGTTTTCTTTCCTGTCTCTTATAAGGTCACATCATGTCTAGGATGATTTCATCTTGAAACCTTTACCTTAATTCTGGCTGCAGAGGCCTTTAATCCAAATAAGTTCACATTCTTAGGTTCTAGGCTGACATATCTTTGGGGGAGTCACTATTCAACATCCTACAGCTTCTTTTCCAAATTCCCAGAAGAGAGAATCTGTTTGGTTAAGGGAACAGAATCATTGGAGTGGCCATCTGTCCTTTCTTAACTGTTTTGCACCTGAAGATCCTTCCTACTGAGGAATTTGAATGCCTGAGCACCTCTCTTCCCATTTGTGGCAATTATGGTGTGACCCTGTGACATAATGTGCTTTTGTGGCTTGTCAGGTGGCACAGAGATAAAGAATCCACCTGCCAACGTAGGAGATACAGGTTTGATCCCTGGGTTGGGAAGATCCCCTCAAGGAGGAAATGGCAACCCACTCGAGTAGTCTTGCCTGAAGAATCCTATGGACAGAGGAGCCTGGCGGGCTGCAGTCCATGGAGTTGAAAAGAGTCGGACATGACCTAGTGACTGAGCATACATGCAATGAGCATTCAAGGCTCACTTACCTGCTTATCCTGGAGGCTTGTGTTACTTTAGTGGGTTAAGTGAGAGGCTTATGTGACTTAAGAGTATGCTGACTTGGAGCTGGTGACAGTGTGGAGTACACTTGTGTTGTAGCAGCACCTTGGAAGGCCAGTGGCCAGTGGTGGCAGAGGTGGCCAGGGCCAGTGGGTGTTCTGACCTGCCTTTTCGCTGAATCTTTTCATCTGCGGTTCTGTGCCTACTCCCTCCTCCCCACATTTTCTAAGCCTGGTTCTCCAGCCTTCCCATTGATTGCATGAGAAACTCCATTGTAGGCCTTTTCCCTGTAGGGCTTTTTCACTTGAGATGGTCAAGTTTTGCTCTCTGCGGTTTGATAAATAAGGCACGAACTTAAACTAAGGTTGCCAAAGCATAGAGACTGAGGTAACCCCCATACCATATTGATTTTCTATTCTGGGCCAAAAAGGGAAAAAGAGGAGAGTGAAAAAACTGGCTTAAAACTCAACACTCAAAAAACTAAGATCATGGCATCTGGTCTCATCACTTCATGGCAAATAGATAAGGGAAAAAATGGAAACAGTCACAAACTTTATTTTCTTGAGCTCCAATTTCACTGCAGACAGTAATTGCAGCCATGAAATTAAAAGATGCTTGCTCCTTGGAAGAAAAGCTATGACAAACCTAGACAGCATATTAAAAAGCAGAGACATCACTTTGCTAACAAAGGTCCATATAGTCAAAGCAATGGTTTTCCCAGTAATCATGTATGGATATGAGAGTTGGGCCATAAAGAAGGCTGAATGCCAAAGAATTAATACTTTTGAAATGTGATATTGGAGTCTACTCTTGAGAACCCCTTGGACTGCAAGGAGATCAAACCAATCAATCCTAAAGGAAATCAACTCTTACTACTCATCGAAGGACTGATGCTGAAGCTCCAGCACTTTGCTCCCTGGGTTGGGAAGAGCCCCTCAAGGAGGAAATGGCAACCCACTCGAGTAGTCTTGCCTGAAGAATCCTATGGACAGAGGAGCCTGGCGGGCTGCAGTCCATGGAGTTGAAAAGAGTCGGACATGACCTAGTGACTGAGCATACATGCAATGAGCATTCAAGGCTCACTTACCTGCTTATCCTGGAGGCTTGTGTTACTTTAGTGGGTTAAGTGAGAGGCTTATGTGACTTAAGAGTATGCTGACTTGGAGCTGGTGACAGTGTGGAGTACACTTGTGTTGTAGCAGCACCTTGGAAGGCCAGTGGCCAGTGGTGGCAGAGGTGGCCAGGGCCAGTGGGTGTTCTGACCTGCCTTTTCGCTGAATCTTTTCATCTGCGGTTCTGTGCCTACTCCCTCCTCCCCACATTTTCTAAGCCTGGTTCTCCAGCCTTCCCATTGATTGCATGAGAAACTCCATTGTAGGCCTTTTCCCTGTAGGGCTTTTTCACTTGAGATGGTCAAGTTTTGCTCTCTGCGGTTTGATAAATAAGGCACGAACTTAAACTAAGGTTGCCAAAGCATAGAGACTGAGGTAACCCCCATACCATATTGATTTTCTATTCTGGGCCAAAAAGGGTAAAAGAGGAGAGTGAAAAAAAACTGGCTTAAAACTCAACACTCAAAAAACTAAGATCATGGCATCTGGTCTCATCACTTCATGGCAAATAGATAAGGGAAAAAATGGAAACAGTCACAAACTTTATTTTCTTGAGCTCCAATTTCACTGCAGACAGTAATTGCAGCCATGAAATTAAAAGATGCTTGCTCCTTGGAAGAAAAGCTATGACAAACCTAGACAGCATATTAAAAAGCAGAGACATCACTTTGCTAACAAAGGTCCATATAGTCAAAGCAATGGTTTTCCCAGTAATCATGTATGGATATGAGAGTTGGGCCATAAAGAAGGCTGAATGCCAAAGAATTAATACTTTTGAAATGTGATATTGGAGTCTACTCTTGAGAACCCCTTGGACTGCAAGGAGATCAAACCAATCAATCCTAAAGGAAATCAACTCTTACTACTCATGCGAAGGACTGATGCTGAAGCTCCAGCACTTTGTGTACTTGATGCGGAGAGCTGACTCATTGGAAAAAACCCTGATGCTGAGAAAGATTGAAGGCAGGAGGAGAAGGGGACCAAAGAGGATGAGACGGTTGAATGGCATCACTGACTCAATGGACATAAGTTTGAGCTAACTCTGGGGGATAAATGAAGGACAGGGAAACCTGGCGTGCTACAGTCCATGAAGTCGCAAAGGGTCGGACACCACTTAGCAAGTGAATAGCAACATTCTGGGCTAAGCACTGTGCTAGACACTGGGGTGATGGGGAGCAAACCCTGGCTGATTGGGGTGGGGGCATGGGCTCTGAGTCTCATAAGACTAGAGTTAAGTGCTGGCAGAATCCTTGGAGTCTGTTCATCCATATACGGTAACTTGTAAGTGGAAAATGGGGGCAGCAGATGGGTAACTCTTTTCTCCATGTATCCCAGGGAATATGGTCAAAGTAGGACCAGATTCAGAGTTCTTCTCAGTCTCCATTCCATGTTTTTCCACTACAGTGAATCAATAAATACACAGGAAGCACCAGTACTGAGTGCTGCCTGCGTGGAGAGTGCAGCAGGGCTGTTCTCAGGGCCGTGGAGGCAGGACCACGGAAAGGTGACCTGCCACTGGGTGAGAGACGTGTGGGAGCCCACCAAGCAAACAGATCTGAAGAATGTTGGGCAACCCCCAAAGGGAAAGGGGCGGTCAGGGAAAGCTTCCTGGCAGAGGGGCCTTGAGAAGGCCTTGAAGAGTAGATGGGATGTGAATAGACAGTCTAGGTAGAAAGGAGGGTGGTCTGAGTTGGGGCTTCTTTGGGGGCCAAGTGGTTGAGGATGGAGGCGGTTGTGATGGGCCTTGAATGGCCATGGTGACTTTTCCTCTTCCTGTCTGTCTCTTCTCCTGCTTCTCTCTGAGCAGCGCTGTTACAGTTGTTCCAGTGGTTTCCTGCACAAGGGCACCCAGGGCAGGTTGGGGCTCAAATCTAGCTTCTCCAGCAGCTGCTAAGCCATGCACCCTGGTGTGGGGCTGCATCTGCCCAGGAAGTGTGCTTTTCACAGGTGCACAAAGGCACCTCAAGAGCCAGCGGTTGCGCCGGGCTCTGTCCTGCCTCTGTCCTCCACCTGTAACAGAGCCTTACCAACCTGACCAGACAGGCATCTGAGCCTTGCCTTGTCTGCTCCTGGCTCTTGGGCAGGGCATGCGGCAGCTCCTTTCTGGACATGGGGCTTGTCCCTCGTGTTTTGAATAAGTGCGTCTGAACCTTGGGGGCCTTTCCTACAAAAGACCCACTGAGGATGGAGTTGCGCTTGGGTAAGAGGAGAATGAGATGTTTGCTTAGGTTCAGACCTGTTCTCTAGGGAAGTCTGAGTTTTCTCCTTGAGGACAAAAGAGCAGGGACCCTGTAGGAGGATATATATTCTTGCTGGAGGAGGTTAAAAATTCTCCTACCCCCATAATCCCTTGGAGCGGAGGACAGAGCACATCGGTGGAAGCCCTCATTCCCAGAGCATGATAGAATGTGATGTGGGCATATAATAAACCACAGCAGGCACCGAGGTGGCAAGGGCTGAGCCATGTTTTTCTGGCTGCCTCGCATGTGAGCCATTCAGCTGCCAGTGTATGGGGTGAGGCGAGGGGGTGCAGGAGGGGAAATCCAGATGTTCCAAGGGACCGGACTAAGCCAGAGTTGTTCACACTGTGGTCACATGAGATGAGAGCAATGACAGGGGGCCCCACTGCAGAGGCCCAGAATCTCTGGAACTCTGGACCACGTGCTGAAGTCTCTGTTGATTCCTACCTGGAGCCTCGTGTTGGAATGGGTATCTTGCTTTAGTGCCTGCCCTTCTATCCTGTGCCTGCCTAAGCCCTTAAGGCAGTAGGCATGTTCCTGCACCACCTCAGAGGAATCCAAGTGATGTGCTGAGACAGGGGTTCCTCCCGTGGCTTTGCCTGTCTGACCACCGGCGAGTAAGGGGAGAGGAGGATCCTGAGAAGATGTGTAGATATACAGCAGTAGGTGCATGCTTGTTCAAGGCAGCTCTGGAGGCCTGACTCAAGACACTGTGGGACCAGAGGAGAGATGATTTCAGTTCCTTCTTGAAAGGACCCTTCTGATATCCACACACCAATGAAGGAGCCAGCTTTCTGGAGAGATGGGAAGGAGAGGTTCTCAGGGTTGAGCAAGTCAGCTGATGCTTCCAGAATCTGTTGAGATTCTGAGTATACACACTACCATGGGGCTTCTCGTGTGGCTCAGATAGTAAAAAATCTGCCTGCACTGTGGGAGCCCTGGTTTGATCCCTGGGTCAGGAAGATCCCCTGGAAAAGGGAATAGCTACCCACTCTAACATTCTTGCCTGGAGAATCCCATGGACAGAGGAGCCTGGCCGGCTACAGTCCAGGGGTTGCCAAAGGATTGGACACGACTAACTGATTGAGTTTCACACACATAACAGTTTTTTATGTGTGTGTGTGAAAAAAGGCCAAATAGGAGAAACTAGGTGCAAATTATAAATGTTTGCATCTAATAGGTGAATGTGATCAATGCATAAAAAATGCAAAGCAGTCTGTGCTGTTTCCAAGATTAGTTCCTGGATTTTAAATGAATGTCAAATAGCAGTGCCTTAGGGATGAAGATCCAGGGATGGGTCAGATCTAAATTTGCGGTTGCCCATCTTCTTCCTCCTGTCGCCGTCAGGGTCTCAGTGACCACGTGCAGACTTCAACTGCAGTTAATGCCCATAGCCTTCGAGCCCTTTTGAGACCAGGAGGCTGAGCCAGACGTCCCCCTTGCCATCTGCCCTTTCAGGTGCCCTCAACACATAAGCCGAGATTGAGCAAACTGTCTTTTAGGGCTGCTGGGATAGGCGTGGACAGAGGGGTTAGTGTTCTGTAAGTACAAGTGCAGTAGCTATAGGTGCTCTGCCTGTGTTGAAGCAGAGAAGGACCCCGTCCCATTTCACACGTTCCTCTAAGTTGCTGTAGCTGACCTGTCTCATTCCCTGTCCACTCTGACTGGTTAAACAGATTATTAGGAGTGCTGTGGCACCTACATGTATCAGAATGCTGTGAGGTTGCACCGGCGAGTAAGGGAGAGGAGGATCCTGAGAAGATGTGTAGATATACAGCAGTAGGTGCATGCTTGTTCAAGGCAGCTCTGGAGGCCTGACTCAAGACACTGTGGGACCAGAGGAGAGATGATTTCAGTTCCTTCTTGAAAGGACCCTTCTGATATCCACACACCAATGAAGGAGCCAGCTTTCTGGAGAGATGGGAAGGAGAGGTTCTCAGGGTTGAGCAAGTCAGCTGATGCTTCCAGAATCTGTTGAGATTCTGAGTATACACACTACCATGGGGCTTCTCGTGTGGCTCAGATAGTAAAAAATCTGCCTGCACTGTGGGAGCCCTGGTTTGATCCCTGGGTCAGGAAGATCCCCTGGAAAAGGGAATAGCTACCCACTCTAACATTCTTGCCTGGAGAATCCCATGGACAGAGGAGCCTGGCCGGCTACAGTCCAGGGGTTGCCAAAGGATTGGACACGACTAACTGATTGAGTTTCACACACATAACAGTTTTTTATGTGTGTGTGTGAAAAAAGGCCAAATAGGAGAAACTAGGTGCAAATTATAAATGTTTGCATCTAATAGGTGAATGTGATCAATGCATAAAAAATGCAAAGCAGTCTGTGCTGTTTCCAAGATTAGTTCCTGGATTTTAAATGAATGTCAAATAGCAGTGCCTTAGGGATGAAGATCCAGGGATGGGTCAGATCTAAATTTGCGGTTGCCCATCTTCTTCCTCCTGTCGCCGTCAGGGTCTCAGTGACCACGTGCAGACTTCAACTGCAGTTAATGCCCATAGCCTTCGAGCCCTTTTGAGACCAGGAGGCTGAGCCAGACGTCCCCCTTGCCATCTGCCCTTTCAGGTGCCCTCAACACATAAGCCGAGATTGAGCAAACTGTCTTTTAGGGCTGCTGGGATAGGCGTGGACAGAGGGGTTAGTGTTCTGTAAGTACAAGTGCAGTAGCTATAGGTGCTCTGCCTGTGTTGAAGCAGAGAAGGACCCCGTCCCATTTCACACGTTCCTCTAAGTTGCTGTAGCTGACCTGTCTCATTCCCTGTCCACTCTGACTGGTTAAACAGATTATTAGGAGTGCTGTGGCACCTACATGTATCAGAATGCTGTGAGGTTGCAGGCAAAGTTCTTTTCTCACAGTTCCTCTAAGCTCTCGGGGGCGGGGGTGGGGGGAGGGCAGTCAGTTAGGAGAGGTGAACAGTGCTGGTACCTAACTAAGTCACTTGTCCAACCAGGTTTGGGCGTGGGGCTGTGCACGGCACTGACTTTCTAAGGCCGCTGGGCACTGCTGATTTCCACAGGTGTGGCCTGAATGGGAAGTTTCACACAGAGTAACTCTGTGGAAGAAAACCAGCCTTTCTGAACAAAATTGCTCCATTTCCATCATCCTCTTCTTTCTGGATCTACCTGGGGGGTTGGGGGGATAGCATCGGTTTCATAGGTGGCATTTTGGAAAGAAAACATCGTCATCTTTTTAGAAAAAAGGGAAAAAAACGTGCAGCTCCTCCAGAGGACGAATGAAGGATGATGTGGGCCCCAGAGGTGCGCCATGTTCCTTTCAGTCGGCTAAATACACCCGCAGAAACTCTTTTCCATCGGAGAGAAGCAGGATGGGGCTGGGGGAATGGAAGGGAGAAACAATTCCCTATTTTCTTTACTGATGACCCATGACAGTTGTGGAAGGAGGGGGGCAAGAGGGAGGGGGCAGCGGGGCAGGAGGGGGAAACAGAGGGGTCTTTCAGTGACAGAGCAAGGAAAATGGCAAATTATCCATGGTTTCCAGAAATCTGTGGGGGCCCCCTCTGCCCTGCTAAATACAGTGCCGGCTGTATGCACTTCCACCTCAGAGATGTCTGCCTGAAGATTCTTGGGCATTGTGCGGCCGGTGTGTTGGGTTGCGTGCAGTTCGCCTATGTGTGGGATGAATCTTGGCCTCCAAGGGGAAGTCTTCGTACAAATTTACTTTTTTCTAGTGCCGTGGAAGACATGCCCTCCAAAGACAGGCTGGGCAGCTCTGCAGCCATAGAAGTTCTTTCCATAAGAATTTTTCAAATTTTAAAGTTTCTTCTCAGGCCTATGTGTAGGGCAGGGGGACAATATGTACTTGGGGTGGCCCCAGGTTTGAAGTGCATTTTTTTTTTGTTGTTGTTACTGTGGGCCAGTCTTGGGTGAAACAATGTCCTTTTTGTACCCAGAGTAGAGTGGGGGAGGCGAAGGGGGTGTACACACTTAGGCAGGGAGGGCCCACAAGGGTGCAAGCCCTGAAATGAAGAGTGAGCAGGAAGAAGGTGCTCCCCCCACCCTCTCCTCGCTGCGAGGCCTGAAGTCATTTTCACATCAGCTGCTTGAGGCTACCAGTCAACCCAGAACCTCCTTCAAAGCCTCTGAGTTTTACTTTCATAGATTTTTTGAAGTCAAATCTTCTGGACTCAGATAAACACACACACACCACTCACACACAACATGGCCCTGCTGTTACGGTCACTAGATTTCACTCTCCAAATCCAGGCTGCACCTGCTGCAGGATATTGCTAAAGCCACAGTTAATTTCACTAAGCAGTTTCCTTCTCGTCTGCTTCAATGTTCCTGAATTCTTAAGAACGTCTTCAGCTTAGATTATAAAAATCTCACAAGATGCTTGTGAGCTGAGTGTGGGAAAACTGTGTGATGTGTGTGTATTTTCTTCTGTGCGTACTAAAGAGGTCGCAGTGAAATTCACCCTAGTGGAGTTTAACTATTGAGTTAAGGAGAGAATTCAGAAATAAAGACAGAGAATGGAGACGTAGCTGAAGTGTCTCCTTTTTGCTTTTCCCTACCTAAGTGCTCGGCTCACATAAACTGGCTTTGGGTTGGAACACAAATGCATTTTGTTTTGTAGTAATTAAAATGTTTTAATGAGACAACCATAAAATCCACCATTAATTATTTTATTTCAAACACTTCTGCCTTCTTTTGAACCAGGTCTATTTAGAAATAGTTTAGAGAGTAGCCTGCAGTTTTATTCTTTCCTCTGCATTATACACAGGAGTGGAGAAGTCATTTATAAATAATTACAC
Source organism: Tragulus kanchil (assembly GCA_022376925.1). NCBI lineage: Eukaryota > Metazoa > Chordata > Mammalia > Artiodactyla > Tragulidae > Tragulus > Tragulus kanchil. The sequence goes on along the minus strand of JAIOJX010000029.1, from coordinate 43,252,523 downwards.
AATGTTTTGGGTCTCTGGGCTTGTATAATATATCAAAGCGATTAGTACACTTATTGTTCCATTGTAAACGCTTTTTTTTCTCCTTTCAGTTTCACTTGCCTTGTCTTCTAGCTAAACCTTTTTCTGGAAATCTTTTGTCTTCTTCATTCTTTTTGCTTGTTACCGTCCAGGAGCATTCTTCTTATTCAAACACTCGCAGCAGGGGCAAAGAAAGCGACTTCGGCCGCATCTTAAGTTTTACCATAACTTTCTGGCATTATCTTTTCTTGCAGTTTTCCCAGACTACCTAGGGGCAATGAAGAATTATAACATACATGAATTATTGGTACTCCCCTCGAGTTAAAGGGGGGAAGAAAGTGCCTCATTTTCTATGCCCCCAAGGGCCGGAGCGAGCGAGCGGGCGGCGGCAGAACAATGTATCGATCGCTTTGCATCTCTTTGGGACGCCGGCCGCGCCCCCACCCTCGCCGCCGCCGCCGCCGCCGCCGCGGGTCTCCGGGCCCCGGCCGGCCGGCCTTCCTCGGTTTCTTTCAGGGAGCCACAAATAAAGACTCGTCGGCTGGAAGAAGGGGGCCTTCTTCGCTCGCCCCGGCTCCTCCCGCGACGTGGGAGCTAAGGCTCAGGGCCGGACGGGAACGCGCGCCTGGGGGCTGAGCGCGTGCGCGCGCAGGGCCGAACGGGGACGCGTGCGAGTCTGGGCGCGTGCGCGCGCGGGGCCCGCCGCCCGCTTCCCGCCAGGCCCGCCCGCCTCCAGAGCCGCGTGAGGGGATTAGGGCCGCACGAGAGGCGACTGCGCCGCGGCTGCCGGCCACGTGAGGAGAGTCGTGGCTTCAAAGGTCCCCACCCAACTAATCCCTGTCATCCAGCCGGCCCGCTGCGCCGCGCCAACCCCGCGCCTGGCCCTGGGGCTGGCTCGCGACCCCGAGGCGAGCACCTGTCCCCTCCTCAGCCCACTCCGGAGACCCCGGCCAGGTCGGGGCGGGGCCGGGCGACCACCGCGCCTGCGCGCCGCCGCGGGGGCCCCTGGTCCCCCGAGGGCCCTTCAGATGCTGTTCTGGAAAAGACGGACGACGTCGGGGAATATAGGTGTTCGCAGGCGCAGAGAGGCGGACCAGAAGTCAAACGATACGAGACGGGGCCAAGAAAAAAATGCGGGCGAAGAAAAGCCGCGGGAGAGAGGTCCCGCTCTCGCCGCCGGGGCGTCTTCCAGGCGGGAGGGCCTTCTGTCCCTCGCCCCCGCCCCGCCGGCCCCGCCGGCCCCGCCCGCGGCCGGAGAGCACGCAGCAATCTGTCAGGCCCGCGGCCGCGTTTCCATATGAAGGGCGCGCCGGCGCCTTGGGAGCGCTGAATGGCCGCCCGCGGTCGGGCGGGCGCGCACGCCCCCCGGCCCGGGCTGGATTTGGCCGCATTTGCATAGCAGGTGCTGATGCTTGTCCATTCTTACTTAAAGAAGTTTTAATATGGGATACATTACCAGGAATTAGGAGCAGGCGTGGGCGGGAATAAAGGAACCGTGTCGCCCGTCTTCTTCCCGCTGCCTGGCGCGGGGAAGGAGAGACGTATTCACGGAGATTCCACTTTAAAAGTATCTCCTCCACCAGCCACAGCCTCCCCCCTCCCCCCAACCCCCGGAAAAGGAGCCGAGAGAAAAACAGGAGGGAACTTTCAGCAATTTGATTTTAGAATCTGTTCTGCAGCGGGTGAAGCAATAATCTCAGGGATAGTAATACGATTAGCGCGCAGAGATCTTTGAGTCAGAAAGTCTAGTCGAGTTTAAAATGTTAATCCTGACCCTAATCCGCCCTGTTGGCTGCGTGGAAGTACTGCTCCACTTTTTTGTTTCTCTGTGCGTCAAGAAGGGCTTCCCAGGTGGCGCTAGTGGTAAAGAATCCGCCTGCCAACGCAGGAAAGGCAAGACATGGGGGTTCGATCCCTGTGTGGGGAAGATCTCACCACCCAAGGATGGGAATGGCAACCTACTCCAGTATTCTTGCCTGGAGAATCCCATGGACAGAGGAGCCTGTCCGTAGCCAGACGCCACTGAAGTGAGTTAGGATGCATGGTTAAGGAAGTGTCAGGCAAGGCCCACTTCCGCCCGTTTCTCCATGGGGTGGATGGCATATCTTCTCTGGGCCACCAGGCACCAACCAGGGCTTCCTCTGGGCAGGGGTGCTGGCTCCCTCTTGCCTTGGGACACCAGGTCCATGTGGCTGTGCCGGCCTCTGGGGTTCATTCCATCTGTTTGGAAAAGACTTGGAGCAAAGTTGAGTTTGGAAGAGATGGGATTTTGAGCAAGAGATATAATTGGAGTGAACTCACCTACTTGGCTCGATCTCCCAGCCTCCTTGAAGCCAGACGCCCCTAGAGAGGGGCAGCCTGGTTTGGGGCATTCAGGAACTTAGGGACTGGAGAGGGGAATGGCTGCTTCAGACTCCAGCTGTCAGGTTGTGGAGCTATTTTGGCATCCTCAGGGAGACGTGTTGGAGTCTGGGGGCCCTTGAGCAATGTCTGGATACTGGGGCAACAGGGAAGGGGCTGCGGTGAAGACACAGCTTCCCCCACGTGCTTCTCCCAAGATACTGACAGACTGAACACCAGAGGTGCTGTCAGACGGCATGGGGACAACAGGTTGCCTCCTCTGGGAGGGGCAAGTGCCAGCGGGCTCATCTTCCTTGCCCTGGGTCTAAGGTGTTTCCCTCCTTCCCTTCCAGCCCCACACGTCGCTTTTTTTTTTTTTTTAACTTTTATTTATTTATTTTTGGCTGTGCTGGGTCTTTGTTGGTGTGTGGGTTTAGCTGCTCTGCTGTATGTGGGATGTGGGATCTTCCCGGATCAGGGCTCAAACCTGTGTCTCCTGCATTGGCAGACGGGTTCTTATCCACTGAGCCACAAGGGAAGCCCCCACACGTGGCTTTTCAGAGCTCAGCCTGCTCTGATCTTTTGGTTTCTTTCTCCTTTTGCACAGGTTGACCCCACTTAGGGACAGGATCGTACCTGGGACGGTGTAGGCAGGCCTCTGGCTTGCCCCAAGCGCTTCCCAAACACGCCTGCTTTCACCGGGAAGAAAAGTGTGAGGTGCCCAAATGGACCATATGGTTTGGAGGGAGAGCCTCGGAGTCTACAGACAATGGGGGACGTGAGAGGCCCAGGTCAGTGGCGGAGCTCGTGCGGGGCTGCAGACCTCTCTTTCAGCCTAATGAAGCTGTTGTCTGGGGGTAATGATGCAAATGCCCCGGCCCTTTCTCCCTGCGATAGTCTAGAACGTGATTTGTCATACAATCTGAATCTTCGGGAGGACTTTAGACAGAACCTCCCCCAAAGATGGAGATGAGCCATATGTGCACTTTGCATCTGAAGTGGGGGTGGGGGCGGCGGGAGGAGGGCACCGCCCACACTGCGACTTTCCTGAAGGACCCTGTTCTGACAGCCTGGAGGATCCGGCCCATGTTCCGACGAGCCCAGGGCTGCCTGACCCCAGGAGGCTCTGAGTGGGTGCAGCACCGTAGTATCTAAAGACAGATAAGTGGTGTGGGTTGGAAAAAAAATGTAGAGGGTCTGGATAGTTAGTCTAAGCTGGCGGGCAGTGTTAGCCTCATTCCATTTTCCCATGCTTCCTGGTGAGGACGGAGGAGGGGCCGTTCTGGGCGGAATGCTCACTTAATAACAACGCTTAGATTTCACTGTGCTGAGCACTCTAGCTGATGTTCATTGGGAGGATGAAACTTCACAGAGTATGTCTGAGACTGAAATGGTCAAAGAGAAGCAGGGACCTGGTGCCAGGCATCCTGGGCCTGGGGCAGGTTGGGGTAGATATAGACCAAAGAGAAAGACAAACAGGGAAAGTGTGGAAACCAGTTTCTACGGCGTGTGTTCTAGAAAGCAGAGGCTTTCTAGAGGTGCCTCATGGCACCTCTGGCTCGGGCACGGTGCGTCCACCCAGAGTCTGGGCACAGAAGCATATTACTCATGATCAGTCTCAAGGAAGTGGATTGCTGTGGGATGCTTCAATTGAGTCGCCTTGTCTTGTGAGATGTATTAGAGACGCACCAGTGGCCCCACCTGACCCTACTAACAGCAGCAATAGCGAGGGGAGTCGGGGGTGGGTGTAGGGGATGGAGTCCACCCTAGGAAACAAGAGAACAGAGGAAGCAGAGAGGAGCTGTGTGCACACACCTTTAGGGGAGTGAGGAGGTGGTTAGTGCACTTCTCTGGGATTACTCTACCTCCTGTCGCTTGGATAGCTGGTCCCCACGTTGACACCACAGCCCAGGGCGCTGGTTGTGGCTCAGTCCCTGAGCTGGCAGAGGGCTTGCTGAGTGGGTATCTGTTCATTCATTCGGCAGCGGTGTAACCTTAGGAGATAAAGTGCGGCGGGGTGGGAAATGGAGGTGTCATAATCCAAGGAGGAGAGGTCCCTAATTACCCTGCTGGCTGTGAGGGTCAGGGCAGATCAGAATCCTGGTCACGCCTTCTCACCCACCGCTCCCTCGTCCACCAATAAGGTGGTAGGCAAACTCTGCCAAAGCCCCGGCTACATGATATTCTTTCTGCTGCCTCAGACGCCCCCGGCCTCCTCTCTGGGCTCTGAGGGAGAGAGGAGGGGGAAGTTACGCACTGACAGCACCAGCTCTCAAAGCCTGAGCCACAAGCTGCTCACCGCAACACCTGTTACCACCAGAGGTGTGTCCTGGAGCGGGAGCTGGGAGGTGGCTGTCCTGAGTCTGGAGTAGGGTGGCGTAGGGCCACCCTGGAGTCTCAGTAGGGCCCTGGGAGCCCAGTGGGACTGGATTTTCTGCTTATTTGAGAGCTATGCAGAAAACTTTATTTAGAGTAAAATGGGAGACTGTGTGACAAGTGATGGAAGACCAGTTGTCTGACAAAGCGGCGGTGGTGCCAGGCATCCTGGGCCTGGGGCAGGTTGGGGTAGATAAGACCAAAGTGAGAAAGACAAACAGGGAAAGTGTGGAAACCAGTTTCTACGGCGTGTGTTCTAGAAAGCAGAGGCTTTCTAGAGGTGCCTCATGGCACCTCTGGCTCGGGCACGGTGCGTCCACCCAGAGTCTGGGCACAGAAGCATATTACTCATGATCAGTCTCAAGGAAGTGGATTGCTGTGGGATGCTTCAATTGAGTCGCCTTGTCTTGTGAGATGTATTAGAGACGCACCAGTGGCCCCACCTGACCCTACTAACAGCAGCAATAGCGAGGGGAGTCGGGGGTGGGTGTAGGGGATGGAGTCCACCCTAGGAAACAAGAGAACAGAGGAAGCAGAGAGGAGCTGTGTGCACACACCTTTAGGGGAGTGAGGAGGTGGTTAGTGCACTTCTCTGGGATTACTCTACCTCCTGTCGCTTGGATAGCTGGTCCCCACGTTGACACCACAGCCCAGGGCGCTGGTTGTGGCTCAGTCCCTGAGCTGGCAGAGGGCTTGCTGAGTGGGTATCTGTTCATTCATTCGGCAGCGGTGTAACCTTAGGAGATAAAGTGCGGCGGGGTGGGAAATGGAGGTGTCATAATCCAAGGAGGAGAGGTCCCTAATTACCCTGCTGGCTGTGAGGGTCAGGGCAGATCAGAATCCTGGTCACGCCTTCTCACCCACCGCTCCCTCGTCCACCAATAAGGTGGTAGGCAAACTCTGCCAAAGCCCCGGCTACATGATATTCTTTCTGCTGCCTCAGACGCCCCCGGCCTCCTCTCTGGGCTCTGAGGGAGAGAGGAGGGGGAAGTTACGCACTGACAGCACCAGCTCTCAAAGCCTGAGCCACAAGCTGCTCACCGCAACACCTGTTACCACCAGAGGTGTGTCCTGGAGCGGGAGCTGGGAGGTGGCTGTCCTGGAGTCTGGAGTAGGGTGGCGTAGGGCCACCCTGGAGTCTCGAGTAGGGCCCTGGGAGCCCAGTGGGACTGGATTTTCTGCTTATTTGAGAGCTATGCAGAAAACTTTATTTAGAGTAAAATGGGAGTCTTTCTGAAACATCCCAATCTCTTTTCTTGCTTTAACAGATCTCTGTCCTATGCCATTTGTGTTCAGTGAGGGAAATGGGCAGGGTCAAGGGGCTCAGTACCAGTCCCTCTGTTTCTGAACCCATCATCATCATCATCACCCATAGGGATATAAATAGTATTTGTGAACAGTTTTTGTGAGAGGGCACTGAGCTGCACTTTTGACGTGTATGATTTTATGACAAGCCTGAGAGATGTGTTTTTATCTAGCCTTTAAGTAAGGAGAGACTGAAGCTCAAGGAGTTTAAGACACATGCTCAAGGTTGTGGGGTCGGCAGGCAATAGGGCTTGACATGGAACCCAAGGCGGTCTGGCTTCAGTGCCTGCGATGCTGACCTCTCGTTGTCCTCCTTCTGTCCCTTTCTGTGAACACCCACTCTGTGGCCAGCTCCAACTGGGGCCTGGGGACATGGAAGGGAAACCGCAGTCCTACTCTCTGGGGGACGGTGGCTGTCGCAGGTGTGGGGGTGGGGGAGGGGCTCTGCGGGAGAACGTCTGCTCCTGTCTGCTGGTTGGTTGCTCTCGTGGGGACGGGCTGTGAACGTGGCACACAAGGGACACTTTGGGGGTTTGCCATGGGCCTCTGTTTTTGTTTTCTTGGTGAAAATTGAGAAGTCTGGGTTCTCTGTGCTACTTTGAGAAAACCCTTCTCCTCTCTGGCCTCCCCTTCTGCATCTCAAAAGGGGTGGCAGAGGGGGAGGTGAAGGGTGTCAGATGTCCCCAGGGGCTCACAGGCAAGCGGGAGAGCTCTAGTCCTGCCCTCCCTGAGGCCCTGGAGAGTCACCTGGCTGTGGGACATCAAAGGGTCTCCTCTCCTTTCAGGTCTCCCTGTCTGCAAGGTACACAGAGATTATGAGGGGCCAGAGAGCTGAGCTGTGCTGCAGGGCTGAGTGGATGGTGGACGGGATATTCTCTGTGCTCTGGTTGGTGCAGAGTTTGTGGTTCTAGAGTTTGTGGGTCATCCTGGGCTTCTTGTCACCATGTCCCTGAAGATCTCAGCGTGTCCTGGTCACCAAGAGATCCTCAGTTACTTATTTTCCTCAGCTCAGTAGTTTGTTCATTCATTCTTTGCCATGAGGTTGGCTACAAAGATCACATGACTTCCCTGCCTAAAATCTGTCAAAGCATCCCCGCTGCACTTAAATAAAGTGCTCCTGTCTTTTAATTTTTCCCCTGGTCAACGAGGCTCCGAGTCATCTGCTCCTGGCTGACCCAGGAGTGTCTCAGCCTCACTGCCAGTTCCTCTCTTCTCTGTGTTCCAGCACTACTGTCTCCACTTAGCGCCTTTAACGCCCTTCAGGGCTTTGCAACGCTGTACCTTCTGCCGGGAGCACTCTCCCCATGCTTGCTCCTTCTCAGAGGAGGACCTCCGGATGCTCCTGGCCAAAGCCACCCTCCCAGGCCCAGCTGTCTCCCTTCATCACATCACTCTATCTCCACCAGCACATGGATCTTTGGGTGGCTCACATATTTCAGTGTTTGCTCTTCCTGGTCCGTGTCTCTGATTAACTGAAAGTTCCATGTGGCAGCAGTGCCCTGTCTTGGCTTATTAACTCAGTTTCCCCGTGTCTAGAACAGGGTCCACTGCATGAGAGGTGCTCTGTGTGTTTTGTGGTTGAATGTAGACACTGATTTGAATGGGGACGGGAGTGGCAAGGACTTGGGGTTCAGGGGTTTTGTTTTCTTGGTGAAAATTGAGAAGTCTGGGTTCTCTGTGCTACTTTGAGAAAACCCTTCTCCTCTCTGGCCTCCCTTCTGCATCTCAAAGGGGTGGCAGAGGGGGAGGTGAAGGGTGTCAGATGTCCCCAGGGGCTCACAGGCAAGCGGGAGAGCTCTAGTCCTGCCCTCCCTGAGGCCCTGGAGAGTCACCTGGCTGTGGGACATCAAAGGGTCTCCTCTCCTTTCAGGTCTCCCTGTCTGCAAGGTACACAGAGATTATGAGGGGCCAGAGAGCTGAGCTGTGCTGCAGGGCTGAGTGGATGGTGGACGGGATATTCTCTGTGCTCTGGTTGGTGCAGAGTTTGTGGTTCTAGAGTTTGTGGGTCATCCTGGGCTTCTTGTCACCATGTCCCTGAAGATCTCAGCGTGTCCTGGTCACCAAGAGATCCTCAGTTACTTATTTTCCTCAGCTCAGTAGTTTGTTCATTCATTCTTTGCCATGAGGTTGGCTACAAAGATCACATGACTTCCCTGCCTAAAATCTGTCAAAGCATCCCCGCTGCACTTAAATAAAGTGCTCCTGTCTTTAATTTTTCCCTGGTCAACGAGGCTCCGAGTCATCTGCTCCTGGCTGACCCAGGAGTGTCTCAGCCTCACTGCCAGTTCCTCTCTTCTCTGTGTTCCAGCACTACTGTCTCCACTTAGCGCCTTTAACGCCCTTCAGGGCTTTGCAACGCTGTACCTTCTGCCGGGAGCACTCTCCCCATGCTTGCTCCTTCTCAGAGGAGGACCTCCGGATGCTCCTGGCCAAAGCCACCCTCCCAGGCCCAGCTGTCTCCCTTCATCACATCACTCTATCTCCACCAGCACATGGATCTTTGGGTGGCTCACATATTTCAGTGTTTGCTCTTCCTGGTCCGTGTCTCTGATTAACTGAAAGTTCCATGTGGCAGCAGTGCCCTGTCTTGGCTTATTAACTCAGTTTCCCCGTGTCTAGAACAGGGTCCACTGCATGAGAGGTGCTCTGTGTGTTTTGTGGTTGAATGTAGACACTGATTTGAATGTATTTTAAAGTGTGATATGTGTGCCCTGCTCTTGCATATGTATCCAACTTCTCAGCTTTGGGAAATTCTGGGCTAAAAAGAGAACAAATCACGCGTGAGTGGTTTAGCTCTGCATAGTGCCAGACGGTGTGCTTCTGAGGGGAGGTGTCGAAGGTGGGTCTCTCTCTCTCTAGGCACAGCGACATTGTCTGACTTGGCTGGGCAGAGCACATTTCTGACCTGGGCCTGACTCCCATAGGATAGTTTCATGTCATGCCCAAGACCAGCGGACACTCTGGATCACACCTTTTGTGCCACAGGAGACCTCTGCACTTGTGAGAGTTGGAGATGTCTCTTTCTTTTATGAGAGAGAGCTGTGTGAACATGCTTCTCTAAGCAGTGGACATGGCAGGCTTTCCAGTCCCTGGCAGAGAATGGACATCCCGTAGTGCTGATGAGGGGCGGGGAGGAGAAGGTGCTTTAAGCAAAGTGGAGGCTGAGTGATTGCTGAGGACAGGCCACACATGGGTGGGTGACCATCGGCATGAAAAGACCTGGAACTGGTTCCAGAGAAAGCCATTTGCAGTAACAGAGGCCAGAAGCGCATCTCCATCCTTCCCAGGAAATGGCCCGTGTGGCAGGTTTAGGGTGAGAATATGAAGGAGACCTGCAGTGCAGGAGACCTGGGTTCGATCCTTGGGTTGGAAAGATCCCCTGGAGAAGGGAAAGGCTGCCTACTTCAGTAGTATCGCCTAGAAAATTCTATGGCTTGTCCATGGGTTGCAAAGAGTTGGACACGACTGAACCGCTTTACTATGTTTTTATGATGGACCTGCCCTCCTCTCAAGCCGTCTGTGGCCCCCTCAGTTGCTCCCTTCTTTCCACTAAGTCCTGACTCTGCCCGCTGAGTACTGGCAAGGTCCGGCTGGGCTGGTGTGGATCTTTGGGTGGCTCACATATTTCAGTGTTTGCTCTTCCTGGTCCGTGTCTCTGATTAACTGAAAGTTCCATGTGGCAGCAGTGCCCTGTCTTGGCTTATTAACTCAGTTTCCCCGTGTCTAGAACAGGGTCCACTGCATGAGAGGTGCTCTGTGTGTTTTGTGGTTGAATGTAGACACTGATTTGAATGTATTTTAAAGTGTGATATGTGTGCCCTGCTCTTGCATATGTATCCAACTTCTCAGCTTTGGGAAATTCTGGGCTAAAAAGAGAACAAATCACGCGTGAGTGGTTTAGCTCTGCATAGTGCCAGACGGTGTGCTTCTGAGGGGAGGTGTCGAAGGTGGGTCTCTCTCTCTCTAGGCACAGCGACATTGTCTGACTTGGCTGGGCAGAGCACATTTCTGACCTGGGCCTGACTCCCATAGGATAGTTTCATGTCATGCCCAAGACCAGCGGACACTCTGGATCACACCTTTTGTGCCACAGGAGACCTCTGCACTTGTGAGAGTTGGAGATGTCTCTTTCTTTTATGAGAGAGAGCTGTGTGAACATGCTTCTCTAAGCAGTGGACATGGCAGGCTTTCCAGTCCCTGGCAGAGAATGGACATCCCGTAGTGCTGATGAGGGGCGGGGAGGAGAAGGTGCTTTAAGCAAAGTGGAGGCTGAGTGATTGCTGAGGACAGGCCACACATGGGTGGGTGACCATCGGCATGAAAAGACCTGGAACTGGTTCCAGAGAAAGCCATTTGCAGTAACAGAGGCCAGAAGCGCATCTCCATCCTTCCCAGGAAATGGCCCGTGTGGCAGGTTTAGGGTGAGAATATGAAGGAGACCTGCAGTGCAGGAGACCTGGGTTCGATCCTTGGGTTGGAAAGATCCCCTGGAGAAGGGAAAGGCTGCCTACTTCAGTAGTATCGCCTAGAAAATTCTATGGCTTGTCCATGGGTTGCAAAGAGTTGGACACGACTGAACCGCTTTACTATGTTTTTATGATGGACCTGCCCTCCTCTCAAGCCGTCTGTGGCCCCCTCAGTTGCTCCCTTCTTTCCACTAAGTCCTGACTCTGCCCGCTGAGTACTGGCAAGGTCCGGCTGGGCTGGTGTGGGAGAAGACCCTATTCTTGCCCTCAAAGAACTGCTAGTCTGCCTGGGAATGAGAACAGAAGTGTGCGGATCGGCCGAAGGTCAGGATTTGAATGCAGCTCTCACTTGCTCAGCCAGTCTCCCACTAGTCATTTATGGAGGGCCTCGTGGGTGCGGGGGTCACTGTGGAGTACTGAGAAACCCAAGGAAATCCAACAGAGCTGCCCTTCTGGAATTTAGTTTCCAACAGGAAAATGGATCACTGCCCCCCAAATGAATAAACATCTAGATCACAGCTGTTGTGGTGATGGTTTGGTCACTCAGTCATGTCTGACTCTGCGCAACCCTATAAACTGTAGCCCACCAGGCTCCTTTGTCCATGGGGATTCTCCAGGCAAGAATCCTGGAGTGGGTTGCCATTCCCTTCTCCAGGGGATCTTTCCAGCCCAGGGATCAAACCCATGTCTCCTACTTGGCAGGTGGATTCTTTACCACTGAGTCACCAGGGGAAACCACATACCAGTTATAGTAAGTGCTAAATAACCAGGGTGCCATTTTGGGGATAATCAAGAGAAACATACTCAAGTTGAGGTGACAGAAATCTCTGCAGAGATATTGTGGAAGCTAAGACTTGACGGATGAGAAGGAGCCAGCCATGGCCAGAGCTACATGCAGGGCATTCCAGGGAGAGGCCCTAGCACGTGCCGACTCGGGAGGCAGGAATGAGCTTGCATTGTGTGAAGAACTGATGGAAGAGCAGGGTATGCTAAGAAAGCCGTCAGGAGTGAGGGTCAAACTGGACAGACAGTGCACATCAACACAACAGGACTAAGAACGGACATCCACTGATCGCTCACCAGGACCTAGCACTGTGCCCTTGTACAGTCCAGTTCAGTCACTCAGTCATGTCCGACTCTTCGTGACCCCGTGGACTGCAGCACACCAGGCTTCCCTGTCCTTCACCATCTCCTGGAGCTTGCTCAGACTCACGTCCATCGAGTCAGTGATGCCATCCAACCATCTCGTCCTCTATGGTTCCCTTCTCCTTCTGCTTGTTATATCTGATTTAATCCTCACACCGACTGGGTGATGTGTGCATTGTTGTTCCATCGAGTCAGTTTATCTGGTCAACCCTCAAAGAACTGCTATCTGCCTGGGAAGGGGGGAGAACAGAAGTGTGCGGATCGGCCGAAGGTCAGGATTTGAATGCAGCTCTCACTTGCTCAGCCAGTCTCCCACTAGTCATTTATGGAGGGCCTCGTGGGTGCGGGGGTCACTGTGGAGTACTGAGAAACCCAAGGAAATCCAACAGAGCTGCCCTTCTGGAATTTAGTTTCCAACAGGAAAATGGATCACTGCCCCCCAAATGAATAAACATCTAGATCACAGCTGTTGTGGTGATGGTTTGGTCACTCAGTCATGTCTGACTCTGCGCAACCCTATAAACTGTAGCCCACCAGGCTCCTTTGTCCATGGGGATTCTCCAGGCAAGAATCCTGGAGTGGGTTGCCATTCCCTTCTCCAGGGGATCTTTCCAGCCCAGGGATCAAACCCATGTCTCCTACTTGGCAGGTGGATTCTTTACCACTGAGTCACCAGGGAAGCCACATACCAGTTATAGTAAGTGCTAAATAACCAGGGTGCCATTTTGGGGATAATCAAGAGAAACATACTCAAGTTGAGGTGACAGAAATCTCTGCAGAGATATTGTGGAAGCTAAGACTTGACGGATGAGAAGGAGCCAGCCATGGCCAGAGCTACATGCAGGGCATTCCAGGGAGAGGCCCTAGCACGTGCCGACTCGGGAGGCAGGAATGAGCTTGCATTGTGTGAAGAACTGATGGAAGAGCAGGGTATGCTAAGAAAGCCGTCAGGAGTGAGGGTCAAACTGGACAGACAGTGCACATCAACACAACAGGACTAAGAACGGACATCCACTGATCGCTCACCAGGACCTAGCACTGTGCCCTTGTACAGTCCAGTTCAGTCACTCAGTCATGTCCGACTCTTCGTGACCCCGTGGACTGCAGCACACCAGGCTTCCCTGTCCTTCACCATCTCCTGGAGCTTGCTCAGACTCACGTCCATCGAGTCAGTGATGCCATCCAACCATCTCGTCCTCTATGGTTCCCTTCTCCTTCTGCTTGTTATATCTGATTTAATCCTCACACCGACTGGGTGATGTGTGCATTGTTGTACTCCTAACCATGCAGAGGAGGCAGTGGATGCTCAGACAGGTGAAGTTATTGCCAAATCTGGGAAGCAAGTCAGCGGTGGGATCAACTTTGGACATAAGTCTGATTCACGATCATAACCACGAAGTGATTCTGTCTTCCAGTACACAGGGAAACAGTACAGATGACACACGTGTGACACAGAAAAGGACAAAGAAGGGAGAAACCAGAGAAAATCGTTGTCTTGGCTTTAGACTGTTGAGGATCCTGTAGAGAGATGTGTGGACAATCATGTGAAGGGAAAGCCATTATTGAATCTGTACTGCATCATAAGGAGTTATTTTTCTTTGATGAGCAGGGCTTCTGTAGAGCCCTTTAGCTGTCTAAAGGTGGAAAGCAACGCCACCTGTTGGTGATAAAGGGCGATGGTTGTACAACAACTCAAGAACGCTTGGATCCACAGCTAATGAAGTGTTTCTAGGTCACCTCCTGGGTATGCAGGCTTGCACTGGGCTGGTGGGTGAGGATGTGGGAAGAGGAGTAGGTTGAAGGCTGGAGGGAATGCAGGAGAACTTGGAGGCGCAGCTCTGCCTCCAGAGTAGTAGGGCTGAGTTGGGAGATCAGGCCCTTCATTCTGTCTTCCTCATGGGTACCAGAGGATCTCAGAAAATTAAACGGAGAATGTGGAAAAAGTGAGAGATCTAGTAAGACTCAAGAAGTTCAGAAAGGCTCCAGCAAAGAGATAAAAGCTGAACAAGCAAGTATTTGTGCACAACTGTGAAAGGATGTAAGCTCTTCACTGCAATATTGTTTGAAATATAAAAGTGGTGTCCCATGTGTCCATCACTAGGAGGTTGGTAAACAAAGTATGTTGCATGGGTCTTCCCTGGTGGGCCAGTGGGTAAGGACACCACCTTGCAGTGCAAGGGGCACCAGTTCGATCCCTGGCCCGGGAAGATCCCACATGCCGCAAAGCGGCTGTCCCAATGTGTCTAATTACAAGCCAGTGCTCTGGAGCTCAGGTGCCCAGAGCCAGTGCTCTGCAACGAGAAGCCACTGCCATGGGAGGCCACAGAATAAAGATAGATGAAAATAAATAAATATAAAACCAATGCAAAAAGAGGCCAACATTAAAAAAAATTATGTTGCATGCATATAACAGAATGCCACACGGCTAAAAGAAAATGGTGCTCTTTATGTATCAAAATGAAGAAGTCCCCAAGATGTATTAAGAGAGAAAAACCAAACAACAGCAAGGACTAAGGTGTAGAACAGTGTGCACAGTATGCCATGGTTTATGCAAAAAGGAGAGGGGATATAAAATAAATGTTCCTCTTGCTTATCTGAGCCAGAGGAACCTCTGGAGTATGTGTGGCGTCGCTGATTCGTGTCCGACTATGGACTGTAGCTGCCAGGCTCCTCTGTCCATGGAATTCTCCAGGCAAGAACACTGGAGTGGGTGGGTGACCGTTCCCTTCTCCAGGGGATCTTCCCAACCCAGGAATGGAGCCTGGGTCTTCCGCATTGGTAGGCTGATTTTTTGTTGTCATTGTTACCATAGCGCCATCAGGGAACCCTGGAATATGTATGCGAAACTGTTAACACAGTGGGTTTCTGAGTGGGTGGGAGAGGGGAATAGGAGCGAGGCCTTTCATCTTAAAATTTCTTATTTTAAAAAATTTTAAATTAAGCATATAAATCCCATATTCAGGTTACTGGTTTTGAAAAGGAAACTTATAAAGAAAAACTCAAATGGAATTCTGAGCCCATTGCAGATGGCACTGCTTCTCCTCCCCTGGGTCTTTGCCTCCTGGGGTCCAGAGCTGGTAAGCCCTGTGGGCCACATGCAGCCCAGATTTCTAGAACCTGGGTATTAGAGGAGGTCTTCTATCCACTGAGTTGGAAGCCTGTAAACCTCGTACGCCTGGGATAGCTCGTCCCTCAAAGGACTGTTGGTAGACTTTATTCGTCCGTGTTTTCTGATTCCCACGAGATTCACAAAGTTGCCTGCATCAGCTTTGTGTGCTTTATGGTAATTAGTGATGAGTCTGTGTAGCTGTTCGTTTGGTTAGTCTCCGATATTGACTGAACGCCTACAAAGTTTGTATGCTGGTCTGATCCCTGGGAGTATCCCCTAGAAGCCTTGGCCCCAGATTCTGCCCTTGGGGGGCTCAGTCTCCAGTGAGGACATGAGGACGTGACTGGCACCACAGTAGAGGAGAACGGGGGGGCCAGTGGGTGTCCCCTACCTGAGGGAGTCACTGGAGTCTGCCTGGCAGAACTTGGGGAGGCTTCAGGGAGAGGGGAGCACTTACACGGAGACTCAGAGCATGAGTGGTAAGCAATGCACCTCCAACACAGAGAACCAAGGAGAAATGGCTGAGTTGGTTGTTAGTGTTCAGAATAAGCGTGTGTTATTTCTTTCATGTGTGTGATGCATGTACCAAGGGGTACCAAGATGCTTGTGTTATTTTTCAAGGACACTATGTTCATTTCAGAAAATAGAAAGATGCACCTTTTGTTTCTTTCTCATAGTTTCCATTAAAATTAGTGTAAGAAGCCATTTTCTCTGCACCCTGGTCACAAAGAAGCAGTTATTACTTCCAGTCTTATGGTGTGGGAAGGAGAAGGTCAGGGAAAACCTCTATCTTCCTGCCCTCTCCCACACTCCTCCTCTAACAGATCTGACTTTCTGCACTGTGGGGCCATGTGGGGTGGAGCCGGGCCTCAGTCACTGGGTCTCAGCTTCCTGGTGGAGCATAGAGTGCTCCTACGCTGTTGTTTCCCTGGCCCTGGCCAAGACCTCACAACAAGGCTGTGGCCCCTTTGTGACCCTGGGTGACCCCTTTGTGAAATAAGAAAGCTGGACAAGGTGACCTGCTGGAGGTCTTCTGGAACTCAGCCTCTGCAACCACAGTGCTGAACTCAGGGTGGAAGCTCATGTCATTTCCCAGGGGATGGCCTCCAGGATATTCAGGTGGGTGTGGCCTCCCACCACCTTTCTGTCACAATAAAGACACTCCTTCTCTGAGCCTCAATCAGAGACAGCACGGCTCCATGAAAGAATATTTAGAAAGGGAGCTGGGCACGGATCTGGGTCTACGCTGAGACCCTTCCCCTTTCGGGGCCTCTGTTCCTGTCTGGGTCACAGGAGACCATTGGGTCACGCCCGTTCCAGCTCCAACTTTACCATGACGATCCTGGATTCCTAGTGACAGGCGTGAACTCTGGGTCCTTTGGGCCAGCCTTTCCCTTCTGCCTCTTGAATGTGCTTTCTCAAACAAGCTGTGGGAGTGAACTGGAGGCCTGTGTGCCCCAGTGCTTTACGAAAGCTTCTTCCTCAGGCCGTGCTCCACAGGGAGAAACTTGGGCCCTGTGCACAGAGGATTCCTTTGGCCCAGCCTCCCATTCAGGGAGGTGCTGCCATGTAAATTTGAACATTTTCCCCAATGAGTTTATGAGACAGAAGGTAGATGGGCCCCTCTAGAGTGAGCAGCTGGAGTTCATGCCTTGTAGATAGAAATTCCAAAAGTCAATGGAATGACATTTGAGAGAGGAGGCTGGGCCCTGCCCAGAAAAGAGATAAGAGACCACATATTCCTCATTCTCAAAGTCAAGGAAACCTTCCCCATGAGAAATCTCCTTGGAGGTCAAAGGAGTGATGCTAAGCTACCCACAGGCACTCTTCTCTGGAATCCACTGTGGCTGAGAGATAGATGTGTGTTCACACATGGGCACATTCTGAGATACGCCAAACACTGACTCAGAACCAGCCAAATCAAAATGATTGGATAAAGGAAACCTGGAAGAAATACCCCATGTAAATGATTTGAGCTATCACAAGTGTGTGACTTTCTGTGTCCACTCTTGTGTCTATCCATGTATTGTACTCTTTCTTCCTCCTAATAAACAAGTACTTTGTTTGTTTCACTGTTTTCCATCTTTGTGGAAATAATTCTCAGCAAAGCCGAAGGGCCAGGTCCTTGTCACTGGCCACTGGTCTAGCGACTAAGATTCGGTGTTTTCACTGCTGCAGCCTGACCTCAGTCTCTGGTGGGGAACTGAAGCCCTGCTTCAAGCCACTGCAGGCTGAGGCCACCTGAGACCATTTATAAATCACAAACAACTGGCTGAAGAGGAGACAGGTAGCACCCAACTTTGGATGCTGGGCACGGATCTGGGTCACGCTGAGACCCTTCCCTTTGGGGCCTCTGTTCCTGTCTGGGTCACAGGAGACCATTGGGTCACGCCCGTTCCAGCTCCAACTTTACCATGACGATCCTGGATTCCTAGTGACAGGCGTGAACTCTGGGTCCTTTGGGCCAGCCTTTCCCTTCTGCCTCTTGAATGTGCTTTCTCAAACAAGCTGTGGGAGTGAACTGGAGGCCTGTGTGCCCCAGTGCTTTACGAAAGCTTCTTCCTCAGGCCGTGCTCCACAGGGAGAAACTTGGGCCCTGTGCACAGAGGATTCCTTTGGCCCAGCCTCCCATTCAGGGAGGTGCTGCCATGTAAATTTGAACATTTTCCCCAATGAGTTTATGAGACAGAAGGTAGATGGGCCCCTCTAGAGTGAGCAGCTGGAGTTCATGCCTTGTAGATAGAAATTCCAAAAGTCAATGGAATGACATTTGAGAGAGGAGGCTGGGCCCTGCCCAGAAAAGAGATAAGAGACCACATATTCCTCATTCTCAAAGTCAAGGAAACCTTCCCCATGAGAAATCTCCTTGGAGGTCAAAAGGGGAGTGATGCTAAGCTACCCACAGGCACTCTTCTCTGGAATCCACTGTGGCTGAGAGATAGATGTGTGTTCACACATGGGCACATTCTGAGATACGCCAAACACTGACTCAGAACCAGCCAAATCAAAATGATTGGATAAAGGAAACCTGGAAGAAATACCCCATGTAAATGATTTGAGCTATCACAAGTGTGTGACTTTCTGTGTCCACTCTTGTGTCTATCCATGTATTGTACTCTTTCTTCCTCCTAATAAACAAGTACTTTGTTTGTTTCACTGTTTTCCATCTTTGTGGAAATAATTCTCAGCAAAGCCGAAGGGCCAGGTCCTTGTCACTGGCCACTGGTCTAGCGACTAAGATTCGGTGTTTTCACTGCTGCAGCCTGACCTCAGTCTCTGGTGGGGAACTGAAGCCCTGCTTCAAGCCACTGCAGGCTGAGGCCACCTGAGACCATTTATAAATCACAAACAACTGGCTGAAGAGGAGACAGGTAGCACCCAACTTTGAATTTTCCTTTGTTTCTAGATCATAGCGTATTCTAGTATGAATTAATGTTTTTAAAGGTCTGCAAAACATATTATGGGGCCTGTGGCAAAGCTTCATTCAGTATTTTGGCAGAGACTCAAAGCATTCGTTTATTAAATGTAGAACAGAGCTGCAATAGCATTCTGTTTGTTCCTGTTGAGGACCTCAGTGGGTGGGAGTGGCCTTGTCTGAGGGTCTCAAAGGGGTTCTCTCCTGACCAGCTGAGGAGCTTTTAGGACTTAATGTGCAACCATGAGCACGGGTCAAACTAGTCAGCCCTAAAGGACATCCACCCTGAATGCTCATCGGAAGGACTGAGTCTGAAGCTGAAGCTACAGTACTTTGGCCACCTGATGTGAAGAGATGACTTTTTGGAAAAGGCTCTGATGCTGGGAAAGATTGAAGGCAAGAGGAGAAGGAGACAACAGAAGACGAGATGGTTGGATAGCATCACTCATCCATGGACATGAGTTTGAGCAAACTCTGGGAGACAGGGCAGGACGGGGAAGCTTGGCGTGCTGCAGTCCGTGGGGTCGGAAAGAGTTGAATACGACTGAGCGACTGAACAACAGCAACGTGGTCCTGGGGGGACCTGGGCTTATTCTTGTAGGGTGACTCCTCCTCTGCAGGCACAGTGATGAAAGGAAGTGAGGATGGAGGAGATGAAGCTGCCAAAAACGCTGGGCAAATTTGTGAGTGCAGTCTGTGGAGCCTTTGCCAGCCCTGTGTTCACTGCAGGAATCCTTTGCCTCCTCCGGGGAGCTGCCTGAGCAGCCACAAGGTGGTGCTCTTCACCCGCCCCTCGAGGGCATCTGCTCCCTCTGGGAAGGCTTTTCCAGATGGGAAGCCCTGGAGGTGGGTGCAGAGGACTTGGAAAGAAAAGCGCTCAGAGGGCAGCTCCCCAGTTCCTTCACAGGAACTGCAGCATCTCTGCCTTGAAGGAAACCCCCTTCTTGACACCTAAACCAGCCGCTTTCTGCCCCAGTATGTCGGTGGTGATTTATCCCATCAGCGCTGTGAGCCTCCGAGGGTTCCAGCCGGAGTCCATCTGGGGCAGAGCCCAAGGCTAGGTGCACATCTTCCCCTGATGAAGATCCTTCCTTGTGGCATGGGACTTCAGCATTGTCCCCAACAGGTTGCTGCATTGCATTATCCCGGAAGGTGCTGCTCCCTAGCAGCTGGTGCTCCCTGAAACCATGCCCTATGGCAACCACTGTCCCCCCAAATAAAGAGTCCTAGGATACTAAATGTGTAAAGCATTGTGGTTTTAAAAACCTTACTCCTTTAACAAAAGATAATATATGCATAGGAATTAAAGTTGAACAATATGAAAGGGAGGCTAATGAAAAGAGAGTCTCCTTCTGTTGGCCCCAGGTGTTCAGCATCCTTCTCTGGAGGCGCCCATTGTCACCAGGTCCTCGGGGGCTCTTTTGGAAATAAACACAGGTACTTGCGCATAGGACATGTTCTTTTGTAAAACAGTTGGTGGTGTTCTGTTCTGGATGGAGGGTGTCCCCAGATCTCCTGTACCTCTTATTCTTCTGCCTGGTGCTCCCGGAGGCTGATCATTATGGACGTCATGGTGGGGGCGCAGCCTCTACTTTTAGGTAGGCTTGGTCTATGGCAAGCACCAGCATGAAATGATCGAGTAGGAATGGGGTGAGATAGAGGTGTTTCTTTCCTGTCTCCTGCCCTGCTGGCTGTTCTGTCTCCAAGGCTCCATGGATAGCCCTCTCCACCAACTACACTCTCTGGGTTTGGTAACCATCCATCTCCCTCTCCTTCTGGGCTCAGTTGCTAACAGTTCCCCACTGTTGCTAAACCCAAGGGACTGCATTTTGATTTTCCTTACCTTAGCCCACTCTTCTTCTTCTTCTTCTTTTTTTTCCCCACTCTTCTTCTTAACACATTCTCTCAAAAGTGTGCTAGTACATGTTTACTAAGTGACTTTCTAGGAAAAACAAAGCCAGACCCAACCCTGATTTGTAGCATTTCCTGTGGTGTAAATTCTCCCACTGTCAAGTTGCCAATGATTTAATAATTGGCTCACACAAATTCTGAACATGTAGCAGTTCTCATGAGCTGGTCCCAGCCCGTCACTGACTTTCCCTTCTTAAATTATCTTTGTCACCAGACCAGACTTGGGTCTGCTGGCCTGGACACAGGAAAGGCAACCTGCTGACACTGAGCTGTCATGAAGGAAAGTGCACACTGCAGGGTGACAAGTGAGGAATTCAGGCAACAAGTGCTCAAAGCACCAAAACTTCCCAGTGATTTTCAGGGAAGCATTTAAACTTTTTTTACTTATTTATTTATTTACTTATTTGTTTATGGCTGCACTGGGTCTTTGTTGCTGTGTGTGGACTTTAATTGCAGCGAGTGTGGGCTACTCTCTAGTTGTTCTGTGCAGGCTTCTCACTGCAGTGGCTTCTCTTGTGGCAGAGCATGGGCTCTGGGGCGTGCGGCCGTTAGCAGCTGCATGTGGGCTCTAGAGCATGGGCTCAGTAGTTGTGGAGCATGGGCTTAGCTGCCCTGCAGCATGTGGAATCTTCTTGGAGTAGGGATAGAACTCATGTCCCCTGCATTGACGGGTGGATTCTTAACCACCGGACCACCAGGGAAGTCCTGGAAGCATTTTTTTTTTTTAAAGATTTATTTATTTATTTGTTTTGGGTGGGGGTCGGGTTGGGGAGGGAGGGGAGCGAGCGGGCCACTTCTATTGGTCTTTCATTTCTCTATCTTCACCTGTCTTTGTTCTTTGGCCCGTGTGGGCCTCCCATCGCGGTGGCATTTGTTGTTGCCGAGCGACGGCTCTGGGCTCATGCGCTCCAGAGCTCCGACTCGGTAATTGGACACATCAGTCCAGCTGCTCCGCGGCACGTGGGATCTTCCCAGGCCAGGGATCGAACCGGCGCCCCTTGCACTGCAAGGCGGTGTCCTTACCCACTGGACCACCAGGGGAAGCCCTGGAAGCATTTTTAAAGGCAAGGTGAGGGAGGAGTCCAAGGGTACATGATTAGCTTGTGCACAATTCTCTGGTTGGTGTTGAGGTAACAGGGCAGTGTCACAGGGGTTAACATTATCAGTCCTCAGATGTCAAAGGTCTTAGGGCTGTGTGCCCGTGATCATCAGGTAGTTAATTTCATCTGCCTGGCGGGGGTTTCAGCATCTGTAAAACAGCTCTGGAAATGTGCATCAGATACTATTATCTAGGTGCTTCAGAGAGGAGCTAAAGCAGAGGATGTGGTGGAGGGTCTGTCTGTCCCAGGAAAGCCACATAGTGTGCGTGCTTAGTCACTCGGTTGAGTCTAACTCTTCGCAACCCCATGGACTCTGCCCACCAAGATCCTCTGTCCATGGGATTCTCCAGGCAAGAATACTGGAGTGGGTTGCCATTTCCTATTCCAGCGGATCTTCCTGACCCAGAGATCAAACCCACATCTCCTGCATTGGCAGATGGATCGTTTACCCTGAGCGACCTAGGAAGCCCAAGGCTCCATAGTGTCCTGGTCAATTACATCTTTAATTGCGCCATTTGAGTGTGCCATCCATTTAAGGAGTGCTACTCAGATACTTTGTAGGATGCCAGAAATGGGCTTAAAAAAACTTTATACTGAAATATAGTCAACTTACAGTGTTATGTTTCAGGTGTACAGCAAAGTGATTCAGTTATACATATGATTGAATGAATGTGCTAGGTCACTCAGTGTGTGTCTGACTCTTTGCGACCCCATGGCCTATAGCCCACCAAGGTCCTCTGTCCCTGGGGTTGTCCAGGTAAGAATATTGGAGTGGGTTGCCATTTCCTTCTCCAGAGAATCTTGCTGACCCAGGGATTGAAACCGGGTCTCCCGCATTGTAGGAGACTCTTTACTGTCTGAGCCACCATGGAAGCAGTTACACATATACATGTCTCCATTCTTTTTCAAATAGGAGTGGAGTTTTTTGATGATACTGTTTTGGGTATAATTGATAGGAGTGATTAAAGAAGAGTCTGGGGCACCACTTTGTCTGGGGACAGAGGTCAGAGGACGTTTGTTTGGGGACAGCTGTTTGGGTCGCTCAATGGAAAGAAAGCCTCTTCAGGAGAAGGAGCAAAATCTCCCATGTTATCACCACAGTCTGAAACCTACAGGTATGTGGATCTCCTTCTCTGCCGAGCACGGGGTTTAGAGAGGGGCAGGGTTGCAAGAGGAGGTTCTTTTTTAGGGGGACACACCGGTCCAGCTGCTCTTCAGCATGTGGGATCTTCTGGGCCAGGGATCGAACCAGTGTCCCTTGCATTGCAAGGTGGACTGTTTACCCACTGGACCACCAGGGAAGCCCCCCACTCCAGTATTCTTGCCTTGAAAGTTCCATGGACGGAGAAGCGTGGCAAACTATGTCCATGGGGTCTCAAAGATGTGTGTGTGTGTGTGTGTGTGTGTGTGTGTGTGTGTGTGTGTGTATACATACATACATGTAAGTCTTCCCTGGTGGCTCAGTGGTGAATAATCTGCCTGCAATGCAGGACACCCTGGTTCCATCCCTGGGTGGGGAAGATCCCCTGGAGGAGGGCATGGTAACCCCCTCCAGTATTCTTGCCTGGAGAATCTCCATGGACAGAGAAGCCTGGCTGACTGCAATCCAGAAGGTTACACAGAATCGGACACAACTGAAGTGACTAAGCAGCAACTCAGGGTGATAGGAGGCAGAGGCAGGAAGAACTCAGATGGTCGCCGAACAGTGTAGGCTCAGCTCCAATTGATTGCACGGTCCTTTACAGTCTGTGAGCTCTGGTTCACATGTACAGAGTGGGGAGAAGCTTTCCTCCTTTGCAGGAAGCTTGAGGACTTGCTGAAAGCCTCAGATGGGAGCCTGTGCGTTTAAGCTGCTCTGGAAGTGGTGGTTTTGATGATGCTGATTGGCCCAGAGAGGAATTAGGACCCAGAAAAGGCCTGAGGTCTCTGCCCTTCGGGTCTGTTTAGTTTTCTTGAAGCTGGAAATGGCCCCTTTCCTGCCTGGAGGAGAGTATTCAGAGAACCCAGGCACCTAAAACCTTGTATGGCTTTTCTTTAGTGATAGTTATGCTATTTTAGGTCAAGTACATTAAACAAAGCTTCCATCGAGTGTCTTCTTCAGAAACCTGCCTAGTTTTAACAATTTTAAACAAGTTATCCCTGTTAGTCAATGGAAAGAAAGCCTCTTCAGGAGAAGGAGCAAAATCTCCCATGTTATCACCACAGTCTGAAACCTACAGGTATGTGGATCTCCTTCTCTGCCGAGCACGGGGTTTAGAGAGGGGCAGGGTTGCAAGAGGAGGTTCTTTTTTAGGGGGACACACCGGTCCAGCTGCTCTTCAGCATGTGGGATCTTCTGGGCCAGGGATCGAACCAGTGTCCCTTGCATTGCAAGGTGGACTGTTTACCCACTGGACCACCAGGGAAGCCCCCCACTCCAGTATTCTTGCCTTGAAAGTTCCATGGACGGAGAAGCGTGGCAAACTATGTCCATGGGGTCTCAAAGATGTGTGTGTGTGTGTGTGTGTGTGTGTGTGTGTGTGTGTGTGTGTATACATACATACATGTAAGTCTTCCCTGGTGGCTCAGTGGTGAATAATCTGCCTGCAATGCAGGACACCCTGGTGCCATCCCTGGGTGGGGAAGATCCCCTGGAGGAGGGCATGGTAACCCCCTCCAGTATTCTTGCCTGGAGAATCTCCATGGACAGAGAAGCCTGGCTGACTGCAATCCAGAAGGTTACACAGAATCGGACACAACTGAAGTGACTAAGCAGCAACTCAGGGTGATAGGAGGCAGAGGCAGGAAGAACTCAGATGGTCGCCGAACAGTGTAGGCTCAGCTCCAATTGATTGCACGGTCCTTTACAGTCTGTGAGCTCTGGTTCACATGTACAGAGTGGGGAGAAGCTTTCCTCCTTTGCAGGAAGCTTGAGGACTTGCTGAAAGCCTCAGATGGGAGCCTGTGCGTTTAAGCTGCTCTGGAAGTGGTGGTTTTGATGATGCTGATTGGCCCAGAGAGGAATTAGGACCCAGAAAAGGCCTGAGGTCTCTGCCCTTCGGGTCTGTTTAGTTTTCTTGAAGCTGGAAATGGCCCCTTTCCTGCCTGGAGGAGAGTATTCAGAGAACCCAGGCACCTAAAACCTTGTATGGCTTTTCTTTAGTGATAGTTATGCTATTTTAGGTCAAGTACATTAAACAAAGCTTCCATCGAGTGTCTTCTTCAGAAACCTGCCTAGCACCTTATTTTGGAGGAACTCAGTTAAGGCTTGTTTGTGAAACTACTGGGTTAGCTAGAAAGTTTGTTTGGTTTTTTTCCTCATGGTGTTATGGAAAAATACCCAAATGAACTTTTTAGCCAACCTGATATAATGCGTGTATTTCTTTGTATTTAGAAACCTGAATTAAACAATCTGTATCTATTGATCTGTATTTTTCCCCGTGAATGTATTGCGCTTTTTCAAAAATGAAGGTGTCAAGATTCTGAAAACCATGCTGATCCTAGCAGAATGGGGTAGAAAATGGGGACCACCCAACTCATGAAAATCTTCCACTGACCATTTCTGAACTTGCAGGAACAGTGTTGCGACGTGGAGGAGAAAAGGGATCCAACGTTTCTTCCGGGGATTAAAAGTGAGTCCAAAATTGCAAGAACTTGGAGAAAAAGGCTCTTGTTGAGTTTCTCTTTGAATGACCGAGCCGCTTTCTCTCTCAGCGCTGTGTTGAGATGCAGCAGCCTTACTGCCTGGAAACCCAACAAAGACTGGCTTGGTGGCTGCTTGGAGGTTTCTGTTCCATGTAGAATTTTAACCTTGAAAAGACACAAAGATTGGTTTCTTCCGAGTCCTTAACTGAACACCACAAAGGGGGACAATTAGTGGGGAGCAGGGCTCCCATCTCCCACCAGCTGTGCGGCTGTCATTTAGAACCTTGGACCCTTACCCCAGAGCCATGTGGGGTACACCACCCCAGTGTCTCTCATCTCCAGGGTTTGGAAACGAGCCACAGAGTGAGCCGCCCAGGTGCGGGGTGTGCTAGGCTCCAGAGAGGCCATGGCTGTGGATTAGAGAGAAGGGGTCATTATTTAGCTTTGGAGCCATTTTTCAAAAAAAAAAAAAAAATGATTGTGTCACTTTTACTTGCTAAAGGTCCTAATCTATAGAATGGGATAAAAATTCCTGGATGGAAGGCCTGCTTTGGGATAGGCTGATACAACCATAGATGGTATTGGCTCGGGGTAAGGATGCAGTAGGGGTAGCCATGTATATAATATTCTCCCCATTCCAGGCTTTATGGCACAGATGCCCTCTGGTTTTCTGGGCACTTTCAAAGCGCCCCCCTACCCCCACCCCCGCCCGCCCAGGCCATTTCCAGCTCTTTATTGCCTGCTTTGATTGAGCAGGTTTCCATGATTTCTCCTGTTCATTTTTGTTACTCATGTGGATAAGGGACCATGTCCCTGACTGGAAGGTGTGCTTGCATGCTCAGTCATGTCTGGCTTTTTGTGAACCGCCTGGTCTGTAGCCTGCCAGGCTTCTCTGTCCATGGGATTTTCCAGGCACAAATACTGGAGTGGGTTGCCATTTTCTTCCCCAGAGGAGAATCTTCCTAACCCAGGCATTAAACCCATGTCTCCTGCGTTGGCAGGCCAGTTCTTTACCCTGAGTCACCAGGGAAGCCAAAGCTTAGACTTCTCACCTTTAAACGGGTTTGTGAATAAGTTCCTAACATTTAAATTATTTTAGGATTACGTTACATGAAGTACTTATAGGGCTTCCCAGATGGTGCAGTGGTAAAGAATCTGCTTGCCAAGCAGGAGACTTAGGTTTGATTCCTGGGTCAGGAAGATCCCCTGGAGAAGGAAATGGCAACCTGGGGGGCTACAGTCCACGGGTTCGCAAAAAGTAGGACACAACTTAGCGACTAAACAACAATGACAAACAAACAGGTATAATATGTAGCCCAGAATAAGAATTGAATAAATAACTGTTGGTCTTCAACAAATGTTTAAATAAGCATTTCTGTAGTCAGCATATGAATAGCTTACCTATCTACGTATATTTAGTGAAATCAAGGTACCATAGTGTTCTCAATTGCATCTTAACCTTTTGAGTTTGGTTTCCTTTGAGTTCTTTGTTTTCACCTATAGCAAACAAAGCTGCAGTGAGCATCTCCATTCTAGTATTAATTTCCTTGATTGGTATTCTTCTCTTAGGACAGAGACCTAGAAATGAGATTAATGGCTTACGGAGCTAAAGGTCCTAATCTATAGAATGGGATAAAAATTCCTGGATGGAAGGCCTGCTTTGGGATAGGCTGATACAACCATAGATGGTATTGGCTCGGGGTAAGGATGCAGTAGGGGTAGCCATGTATATAATATTCTCCCCATTCCAGGCTTTATGGCACAGATGCCCTCTGGTTTTCTGGGCACTTTCAAAGCGCCCCCCTACCCCCCCCCCCCCCCGCCCCAGGCCATTTCCAGCTCTTTATTGCCTGCTTTGATTGAGCAGGTTTCCATGATTTCTCCTGTTCATTTTTGTTACTCATGTGGATAAGGGACCATGTCCCTGACTGGAAGGTGTGCTTGCATGCTCAGTCATGTCTGGCTTTTTGTGAACCGCCTGGTCTGTAGCCTGCCAGGCTTCTCTGTCCATGGGATTTTCCAGGCACAAATACTGGAGTGGGTTGCCATTTTCTTCCCCAGAGGAGAATCTTCCTAACCCAGGCATTAAACCCATGTCTCCTGCGTTGGCAGGCCAGTTCTTTACCCTGAGTCACCAGGGAAGCCAAAGCTTAGACTTCTCACCTTTAAACGGGTTTGTGAATAAGTTCCTAACATTTAAATTATTTTAGGATTACGTTACATGAAGTACTTATAGGGCTTCCCAGATGGTGCAGTGGTAAAGAATCTGCTTGCCAAGCAGGAGACTTAGGTTTGATTCCTGGGTCAGGAAGATCCCCTGGAGAAGGAAATGGCAACCTGGGGGGCTACAGTCCACGGGTTCGCAAAAAGTAGGACACAACTTAGCGACTAAACAACAATGACAAACAAACAGGTATAATATGTAGCCCAGAATAAGAATTGAATAAATAACTGTTGGTCTTCAACAAATGTTTAAATAAGCATTTCTGTAGTCAGCATATGAATAGCTTACCTATCTACGTATATTTAGTGAAATCAAGGTACCATAGTGTTCTCAATTGCATCTTAACCTTTTGAGTTTGGTTTCCTTTGAGTTCTTTGTTTTCACCTATAGCAAACAAAGCTGCAGTGAGCATCTCCATTCTAGTATTAATTTCCTTGATTGGTATTCTTCTCTTAGGACAGAGACCTAGAAATGAGATTAATGGCTTACGGAGCTTATTTAGGATTTCCAAAGGATATTTCCATTTTGCCACACAGGCTGCAAAGAGATATTCAACAGTACGAAATACTCATAAAATGTATATAATACTCAACAATTACTTCTTTTTGATCTTTTGATAGATATCTTTCTTCCATTTTAGCTTTTCCCTTTATAAAGGTAAGTTGAAAATCCATGGCTTTAAAGTTTATTATAATATGTAACTATTTCAATTTTTTATCTAGTAGAGCTTTTATGCAAAGGTATTTGTTTTTAATAGACTTATTACTTATAAAATTAATATAAACATTACCTATTTTATGCAACTAGACCTTGGGTTTTTCCCCCCTTTTGCTGTTATTAACGTGCTCTATCTCTTGATACATGTGACAAAGGTTTGACTCTCACTAGATTAAACAAAACCAGAATAAGTTGGCTCCTGTAACTGGGAAGGGAGGGCCAGTACGACTTCAGGCAAAATCGGATCCAGGGGTCAACCCACATGGTCATAGTCCTGTTCTTCCCTTTCTCTGCTTTAAATCTTTCTGTGTGTTGGTTGTGCTCTTGGGCAAAGGATCCCAAAGATGACCTCTGGTGCCGAGAGGCCACATCCTTATGACTTATGACCAAAAAGAAGAGAAGCCTTTCTCCAGTTTCCACCTGGGAAATCTTGTGAAGGCCCTGATTGGCTTTCCTGGGTCATGTGTTCACGTGCCAGTCAACGTGCTGGTGGGTTCCTGAGGTCAGGTGAGGGTGTGCCTATGCTTTAGTGCTCAGTTGGGTCAATTCTTGGTGACCCCATGCGCTCTGGCCCATCTGGCTCCCCCTCCATGGGAATTCTCCAGGCAGAAATACTGGAGTAGGTTGCCATTTTCTCATCTAGGAGATCTTCCCAATCCAGGGGATCAAACCTGAGTCTCCTGCATTGGCAGACAGATTCTTTACCACAGTCACCTCGGATGCCCCAAAATGGATGCACATCTAAAGGGTAATATATTTTCATTGACTTCTCATCAGTTTACCAGTTTAGGTGAGGGTGGGCATCATGATATGTAACCCCTCAGGCTTTACAGGTTAGGGAAGGGGCTTCAAGAGTGGGATGTGATTATTGAGGAAGGGCTAAGGAAAGCAGCTTGCAAGTTGTGAAGTAACCACCAGATGGCGCTTTCGACCTGTCGCCTTCAGGCGGCCGCTGAGCGCAGACCGCCTTTCCTGGGTCTGTCTTTAGGTCTCTTTAGCAGAAGAGATATGTTCATTGGAACTTCTACTTGATGGGTTTCAGAAGAATTGAGGCCTTGCAGTCTTTAGGAGAAGGATCAGGCCTAGTCGGGGTTGTATACCATGAGGGAGGGTGTGTGGAAACGTAGTATGGTGTGGACGGAACTGTAGATGGAACCGTTTCAACACCCATTCGGTAGCTTGGCTCCAGCTACTGTTCCGTTATTTTCTGTCAAACTTCTTCTCTTTAGCCAGACTTCTCAGTACAAAATTCTGTGAGTTCGCTTGAGAATGTGTTCTATGGAAACGTCTGAGTTGGTCAGAAATGTGGCTGTCCTCGCAAGAGCATGTGAGCCTTCCTGAAACGCCTCCCTCCCAGTGCACAGCCCCCTGCCTTGAGGAGGCCAGCTGTGCGGCAAAAGAGTGAGGGGCACCCGGGAGGGCCCACTGCTGGGCTCAGGGGTGGACAAGCGTGTGGGGGTCGCAGGGCCACTCCTTCCCATCTGCTTTTCCATCTTGTGGGTGAGTGAATGTCACAGTCTTAGGGCCAGCATGCTCCTGAGGGCTAGGGACCCAGAACTTTCTGGTCGTGTGTAGACATTATATCCTAGTGGCCCCCAGGGTAGAACAGATGCTCTAAAAGAAGAACCTGAACTTCAGGGCTGTGCTGCAAGAAGTGTTCTCTCACACACTAGCCCCCAGAACCCACGGTAGCCCCTTCCCTTGTCTTCCCTCCCCAACGAGTCATAAAATACCTGCTCTGTGCCAGGCACTTGCTGGGGGCTGGGAGTTCAGAGACAAAACCCATTCACTATTGTCAGAGATCCCACAGCCCAGTTGGGGAGATGGACGTACGTAGAAAAACGCCATTCAGCGTGGAAAGGCTGAGGGTGTAGCGAGCCAGTGCGGTCAGGCAGGCCTGGGCTGCCATCCTGCCTCGGCTATTTGATAGGTGGATGATATTAGGCAGGTGGTGGAGGCTCTGTCAGACTTTTCTTGTTTGTAAAGTAGGGATGATAGTACAGGTGTCAATGCCTGTTTCACAGAGTTGATGTGAAGAGTGAGTGAGACACGTGTAAGGCACCTTGTCCCAAGCTTCAGACGGGGAGATATACAGGCCCTGTTGATTTTCTTATCTTGTGTGTTTCACAGCAGAGAGGCAGAATGAACACACTGGGTGATGGCATGTGAGCCAGAGTTTCCCCGAAGGGTTGGAGTGCTAGGGAAGAAATTGGTGAGACTAAAGAATTAATTGAGACAGATGTGAAGCGGTGGGCTCGGGTTCAAAAGATCAGTTGCCCAGACCCGGGAAGGGAGTGCAGATCTGCGTGGCCTGACACTCTGCTCTTGTAGGATGAGGCCTTGGGGAGCATTTAAATGCCTGCTTAATGGCTGTGATGGGGTGACTAGCACAGGGTAAGAGGGCTAATAGAAATCCAGTGTCCTGACAAAGGAAATGAGCCACCACCATGCAGGAGGTGGTTTGGGGAGCGTGGGTACCCTGGATGGCAAAGGGCCCAGAAGCCATCACCTGGAATGACTGAGAGGACCACAGCTTTAGCCTGGACAGGGCCACACATGCCCCTGCCTTCCAAAAGCATCAAGAGTTTGCACCTGAAAAAGGTATTATGTTTCCTCTGGGTTGCTCCACGGACTGACATCTGGAAGCCTCTTTTAGGGTTCTGACTTACAGATGAATTTTAAAACTTTTTAGCTAACGTGGACTTTTCCAACAACGGAGTGAGCTGCTTAATGAGTGGTGAAGCTCCTGGTTATGAAATACATTCAATCAATCTTTGGAGGACCACTCTGGGATGATCTATGGCAGGAATTAGTCCCACAGGGTCCAAGAAATCATAAAGACAACTTCAGAGGAATGCAGGAATCTTCTGAAATTGTTTGCAAGATTGTGCGTTTCTTTGAGGTAAAAGGAAATAGAATACTCATCGACTTTTCAAGGGGTCCAGTATCCGAAATAATAGTCATTCACTTGTTTCCGACTCTTTGTGACCTCATGGACTGTAGCCTGCCAGGCTCCTCTGTCCTTTCCAAATGGACGGGGGGCTGAGGTGTAGCGAGCCAGTGCGGTCAGGCAGGCCTGGGCTGCCATCCTGCCTCGGCTATTTGATAGGTGGATGATATTAGGCAGGTGGTGGAGGCTCTGTCAGACTTTTCTTGTTTGTAAAGTAGGGATGATAGTACAGGTGTCAATGCCTGTTTCACAGAGTTGATGTGAAGAGTGAGTGAGACACGTGTAAGGCACCTTGTCCCAAGCTTCAGACGGGGAGATATACAGGCCCTGTTGATTTTCTTATCTTGTGTGTTTCACAGCAGAGAGGCAGAATGAACACACTGGGTGATGGCATGTGAGCCAGAGTTTCCCCGAAGGGTTGGAGTGCTAGGGAAGAAATTGGTGAGACTAAAGAATTAATTGAGACAGATGTGAAGCGGTGGGCTCGGGTTCAAAAGATCAGTTGCCCAGACCCGGGAAGGGAGTGCAGATCTGCGTGGCCTGACACTCTGCTCTTGTAGGATGAGGCCTTGGGGAGCATTTAAATGCCTGCTTAATGGCTGTGATGGGGTGACTAGCACAGGGTAAGAGGGCTAATAGAAATCCAGTGTCCTGACAAAGGAAATGAGCCACCACCATGCAGGAGGTGGTTTGGGGAGCGTGGGTACCCTGGATGGCAAAGGGCCCAGAAGCCATCACCTGGAATGACTGAGAGGACCACAGCTTTAGCCTGGACAGGGCCACACATGCCCCTGCCTTCCAAAAGCATCAAGAGTTTGCACCTGAAAAAGGTATTATGTTTCCTCTGGGTTGCTCCACGGACTGACATCTGGAAGCCTCTTTTAGGGTTCTGACTTACAGATGAATTTTAAAACTTTTTAGCTAACGTGGACTTTTCCAACAACGGAGTGAGCTGCTTAATGAGTGGTGAAGCTCCTGGTTATGAAATACATTCAATCAATCTTTGGAGGACCACTCTGGGATGATCTATGGCAGGAATTAGTCCCACAGGGTCCAAGAAATCATAAAGACAACTTCAGAGGAATGCAGGAATCTTCTGAAATTGTTTGCAAGATTGTGCGTTTCTTTGAGGTAAAAGGAAATAGAATACTCATCGACTTTTCAAGGGGGGTCCAGTATCCGAAATAATAGTCATTCACTTGTTTCCGACTCTTTGTGACCTCATGGACTGTAGCCTGCCAGGCTCCTCTGTCCATGGGATTTTCCAGGCAAGAATACTGGAGTGGGTTGCCATTCCCTTCTCTCAGGTGATTTTTCTGTCCCAGGTATTGAACCCAGGTCTTCTGCATGGCAGGCAGATTCTTTACCATCTGAGCCCCCAGGAAAGCCCAGGTGTCCAAGAGCAGTTAAAAAATTTACAACTTCAAAGAAATTTGGATACAAAGAATAGATTCTTTCTTTCTTTCTTTTTTTTTTTAAAGATCCATCCACTTATTTATTTTGGGCGGGGGTCAGGTTGGGGAGGGAGGGGAGCGAGCGGGCCACTTCTATTGGTCTTTCATTTCTCTGCTTTCATCCGTCTTTGTTCTTTGGCTCCTGTGGGCCTCCCATTGCAGTGGCGTCTGTTGTTGCAGAGTGCCGGCTCTGGGCATATGTGCTCCAGGGCTCCGGCTCGGCGATTGGACACATCAGTCCAGCCGCTCCGCGGCACGTGGGATCTTCCCAGGCCAGGGCTCGAACCGGCGCCCCTTGCACTGCAAGGCGGTGTCCTTATCCACTGGACCACAAGGGGAAGCCCAAGAATAGATTCTTAAGGTGTTTTCCCTCTGGGTTTTGAGAGTCCTTGGATTATTAAACATGTTCTTGTAACATGAAAATTTTGTTATTAGCTATCATTTATTATTGGCTTGGTATGTGCCACATACAGTTTACATACTCTGTTTGAGTGATCTTGTCTAGTATTTAAAACACATTGAGATTAAGCACTGTTATTATTTCTATTCTACAAGTGATGAAACTGTGGGAAGTACAACTGCTTGGCTGACTTGTTCTCCCGAAATCAGAATCGGATACTCTCATTGTCTGGGGAATGCCATGTGGACAGACACACAGAAAGGGGGACAGGGATTTTGATTTTAGGTCTTTATTCAACTGATGGGACTCCCCACCCCCAGTAAACCATCAGTGGGCATCAACTCCTATCTTTTTTTTTTTTTTTTGGCCACTTTTATTGGTTTTTCAGTTATTTATTTTCATCCATCTTTGTTCTTTGGCCTGGGTGGGCCTCCCATTTCAGTGACCTCTCCTGTAGCAGAGCACCGGCTCTGAGTGCATGCGCTCTAGAGCACTGGCTCATAATTGGACAAACCGCCCTGCGGCTGGGATCTTCTCGTGCCAGGGATCGAACCGGCGCCCCTTGCAGTGCAAGGCAGACTCTTTAACCACTGGACCACCAGGGAAGCCCTAACTCCAATCTTTGTCTAGCAGAAGAGGGAGGCCAAAGTGGATCGGGGAAACCAGGAGATGGCTCAGGAAGATTTTATAAGGTGCTCTCTGGGCACTTCCTAATGACCTCACTCACTCAGGTTGTTAAGGGGAGAAGTTGACTACTCATTTCTTAGATACTGCATAATCCCACATCCCATGTACTGTCCTGCTAGGCCCTGAAAGTGGGGCATCATATACTTTATCACCACGTTAGAACTCTTGTAAGAGCATGGACGGGAACTCTCTTCATAATCATACTGAGACAACAGTGCTAGGCCCAGATTATCTCAGGAAACCAGGAACTATGGTTACCCTCCCTGGGAGTGTCCAAACCAAGATTTAACCCTGCCCAAGACCACTTGGCCCACTGTGTGACCTCGGGCAAGTTACTCAGCTTCTCTAGGCCTGAAGCTCTTCATCTGTAGAATGGGCTAACCATAGAGTTTGTTGAGAAAGCACTCAATAAATATTGGTTGTGGTTATTATTATTTTTTATTAAACTTTGTTGCCCTGCAAAGCATAGGAATCAGCCATGTTTATTCTTTAGCTTGGTTTATAATGCTTTTGGTGATTTTCAAACCATTGAGATTAAGCACTGTTATTATTTCTATTCTACAAGTGATGAAACTGTGGGAAGTACAACTGCTTGGCTGACTTGTTCTCCCGAAATCAGAATCGGATACTCTCATTGTCTGGGGAATGCCATGTGGACAGACACACAGAAAGGGGGACAGGGATTTTGATTTTAGGTCTTTATTCAACTGATGGGACTCCCCACCCCCAGTAAACCATCAGTGGGCATCAACTCCTATCTTTTTTTTTTTTTTTTGGCCACTTTTATTGGTTTTTCAGTTATTTATTTTCATCCATCTTTGTTCTTTGGCCTGGGTGGGCCTCCCATTTCAGTGACCTCTCCTGTAGCAGAGCACCGGCTCTGAGTGCATGCGCTCTAGAGCACTGGCTCATAATTGGACAAACCGCCCTGCGGCTGGGATCTTCTCGTGCCAGGGATCGAACCGGCGCCCCTTGCAGTGCAAGGCAGACTCTTTAACCACTGGACCACCAGGGAAGCCCTAACTCCAATCTTTGTCTAGCAGAAGAGGGAGGCCAAAGTGGATCGGGGAAACCAGGAGATGGCTCAGGAAGATTTTATAAGGTGCTCTCTGGGCACTTCCTAATGACCTCACTCACTCAGGTTGTTAAGGGGAGAAGTTGACTACTCATTTCTTAGATACTGCATAATCCCACATCCCATGTACTGTCCTGCTAGGCCCTGAAAGTGGGGCATCATATACTTTATCACCACGTTAGAACTCTTGTAAGAGCATGGACGGGAACTCTCTTCATAATCATACTGAGACAACAGTGCTAGGCCCAGATTATCTCAGGAAACCAGGAACTATGGTTACCCTCCCTGGGAGTGTCCAAACCAAGATTTAACCCTGCCCAAGACCACTTGGCCCACTGTGTGACCTCGGGCAAGTTACTCAGCTTCTCTAGGCCTGAAGCTCTTCATCTGTAGAATGGGCTAACCATAGAGTTTGTTGAGAAAGCACTCAATAAATATTGGTTGTGGTTATTATTATTTTTTATTAAACTTTGTTGCCCTGCAAAGCATAGGAATCAGCCAGGTTGATATCTTAGCAGCTGTAAAGGAATTGAGGGATGTTCTTTCTGTCATAATTTTCTTGGTTTATAATGCTTTTGGCCTTATTAATGCAAGTACTTAGCGCCTATCTGTCTTTTCAGCCATTATTTCCGGAGACAAAAGCCTTTGTAATGTCGAAATGATTCCTCTGTGAGGGCTGCTGTCAGAGACACACTGGGTTGAGAGAGAGCCTGTTGCTTCACCTCCTCTTTTGCTCTTGGAGGGGGGCATAACCTTGACTATTAGATGAGTGTCTCATCTGCATCTCATTAGACATCCTACTAGTCTTCCCAGAATATCAACTCTCTTCATTGTGAAACAGGCTGATTACTTTACATCCAGCTCTGAATTAATTTTTTAAAGTCAGTATCTTAATGGTTTCAACTTGTTTCTAACCAAAATGGTGAGTGAACTTGATATCATAGTCATTTTGCCATGCCACTTATTTGGTGCATGCATGCACGCTCAGTCGTGTCCGACTCTTTGTGACCCCCTGGACTGTAATCCGCCAGGCTCCTCTGTCCATGGGATTCTCCAGGCGTGAATACTGGAGTGGGTTGCCATACCTCCTCCAGGGGATCTTTCCAACCCAGAGATCAAACCCCAGTCTCCTGTGTCTCCTGCATTGATTGGCAGGCAGATTCTTCATCATGAGCCACCTGGTGGTGGTGGGGAAAATTTCTCACTGCTTCTACTTGGGCTGAATTGGTGTCTATCAGAGGTGGGACAGAGCAGCAGTTCTAGTTGTGGGGTTCACTTTGCTTTGTTGGTTGAGTGGGAGAAGCCCTGGGGGAATGTTTCTGGCTGTAGTCTTCTGTTTCTGAAAGACGAAATGAGGCACACCCCAAACACACGGCTGCGCTGGTTGGCTGTGCCCCGGCAAACACACGGGGATTTTCCTTTCAAAGTTCCCTGCCCAAGACCACTTGGCCCACTGTGTGACCTCGGCAATTTGGGCTAACCATCTGTAGAATGGGCTAACCATAGAGTTTGTTGAGAAAGCACTCAATAAATATTGGTTGTGGTTATTATTATTTTTTATTAAACTTTGTTGCCCTGCAAAGCATAGGAATCAGCCAGGTTGATATCTTAGCAGCTGTAAAGGAATTGAGGGATGTTCTTTCTGTCATAATTTTCTTGGTTTATAATGCTTTTGGCCTTATTAATGCAAGTACTTAGCGCCTATCTGTCTTTTCAGCCATTATTTCCGGAGACAAAAGCCTTTGTAATGTCGAAATGATTCCTCTGTGAGGGCTGCTGTCAGAGACACACTGGGTTGAGAGAGAGCCTGTTGCTTCACCTCCTCTTTTGCTCTTGGAGGGGGGCATAACCTTGACTATTAGATGAGTGTCTCATCTGCATCTCATTAGACATCCTACTAGTCTTCCCAGAATATCAACTCTCTTCATTGTGAAACAGGCTGATTACTTTACATCCAGCTCTGAATTAATTTTTTAAAGTCAGTATCTTAATGGTTTCAACTTGTTTCTAACCAAAATGGTGAGTGAACTTGATATCATAGTCATTTTGCCATGCCACTTATTTGGTGCATGCATGCACGCTCAGTCGTGTCCGACTCTTTGTGACCCCCTGGACTGTAATCCGCCAGGCTCCTCTGTCCATGGGATTCTCCAGGCGTGAATACTGGAGTGGGTTGCCATACCTCCTCCAGGGGATCTTTCCAACCCAGAGATCAAACCCCAGTCTCCTGTGTCTCCTGCATTGATTGGCAGGCAGATTCTTCACCGCGGAGCCACCTGGTGGTGGTGGGGAAAATTTCTCACTGCTTCTACTTGGGCTGAATTGGTGTCTATCAGAGGTGGGACAGAGCAGCAGTTCTAGTTGTGGGGTTCACTTTGCTTTGTTGGTTGAGTGGGAGAAGCCCTGGGGGAATGTTTCTGGCTGTAGTCTTCTGTTTCTGAAAGACGAAATGAGGCACACCCCAAACACACGGGGCTGCGCTGGTTGGCTGTGTGGCCCGAGCTCAGTGGACGGTTAATCTCTGCTCAGTTCACAGCAGGTGAGGCCTGAGTGAGGGCACAGCAGAGTCTCCTGTGGGCTCAGGTCTGCAGGAAATCTAAGACAGTGGATCCTTTGTGGGCAGAAGCCTGCTCTCTTATCTGTCAAGTGGAGCTAAAGGACAGGCCCCTCCCTGCTGCTGCTGCGGTTGTTATCAGGATCCCATGGGATAGGCTGTAGGGTCTGGCTGACAGTAGGCAAGGACTGGACCAGTCCCTGTAGTCTCCCTTCTCATACAGCCGGGCCGGGGGAGGGGGAGGGCGGGGCAGGAGGGGGCCTTGACTGAGGGTCACTGGCTCTTTGCTGCCCTCTGGTGGCATGAATCAGCATGGCCTGGCATGGAGGAAGCTGGGAGATGTTACCTTAACACATTGTTCTTGTTATCATTAATATTTGCTTTTATTTATTTATCTGGCTGCACCAGATCTTAGTTGCGGCGTGTGGGATCTAGTTCCCTGACCAGGGATTGAAGCCAGGCCCTGTGCATCGGGAGTGTGAAGAGGGACAAGTAGGAAAGTCTCTTTAAGAGTAAGAAAGTTGCTTTAGGTTTTATAGTTTCCTTAATGACCTCCAAGATTATCTATTAAACTTTTCAAAAAGGGAGGCACCGAAGAGGACTCTAAAAGCAGTGCGGTGTCTTCTTTGTGTGGGAGGGTGAGCAGAAAAGCTGTGGTGGGCTTCCTTGCCAGTGAGGTTAGGGAGGCCCCCAGCCATGGTTCCCTGGCAGGCCCAGCAGGAGGCAAAGAAGGAGAGGAAGGGAGATGGATGAGCTGGGAGTGGAAGTTGGAGCCATGCCTGGTTTCCCTGGACGTTCAGCTGGGGCATGGCTGGTATTCCTGAGGCCCTTCAAATTCCCTCACATTCTCCACTTCCAGCCCCAGAGCTGTGTGCCTGCTGGCCTGTCTCATTGCACGTGGACTCAGGCGCCATGGGCCACGTCAGGGGCCAGGATGGAGTCAGGACTTCCAGTCGTTGCCTAAAAATGACTTACAATGTGCCGTGAGCCCTCTTCGGATTGATAGGTCTTGGTCAGGAGTCACCTCCTCCAAGACTGGGTAAAGTTCCTCTTTGGGGTGTCCCCAGAACCTGCTGTGCAGCCCTCTGGCTTAGTGTTAGACCAACAGGAAATTTCAGGCAGCTTCTGGTCTCCATTAATGTGGCGGGAGTGTTTCTAGAGAGGTAGTGCCCAGCATCCAGCAGTGTGCGACACATAAACCCCTCATGATGGAGCGGCTGGGACAGAAATGATGCCCTTGGCCCTGGAGGGTGAGAGACGGCACTGCCCCAAGCCTTTGCTCCCTGCGGTGCTCAGTGGTGGCTCCACGAGTGAGTGCACACAGCACATTCTCAGGGTGCGCCCTAAAACAAAGATGAGTTCCCCTTGTTCGAGGATGTCCTAAGTGCTCTCCTAGGTTCTGGGAGATTTTTGCAGAGA
Organism: Tragulus kanchil; assembly: GCA_022376925.1. Lineage (NCBI taxonomy): Eukaryota > Metazoa > Chordata > Mammalia > Artiodactyla > Tragulidae > Tragulus > Tragulus kanchil. Next base: position 43,214,233 of record JAIOJX010000029.1, on the reverse strand, counting down.
GGTGTGAGACATAGTCCCTGCATCTAAGAATACGTCTCGTTAGCTGTTCGAGTTCAAATAAAGGTATTAAATTGTTATACAAGTTGTGGAATAACTCATGGCCCACATGGGCCATCCAGATGGTGTGAGCGTTGATATCCAAGTGGTAAGGCGGGTGCCGCGGGCTGGTGGTACGAGAGATACACAGGGCCCCTTGCTGGGGCTTCACGCTCTACAGTGGGCATCCTGAAATTCTTAAAATTTGAACAGAGAGCTCTGAGTCTTTAATTTGTACCAGGCTTGCCACTAGGTAGCTGGTCCTGACCCTGGTCATGGAGGTGGTTCTGGCTGCAGGTCCAGGGTGACCAGGAGAAGCTCCGGGGGGAGGTTCGGCCGGGTGGAGGTGAGTGGCAGAGCTGGGCTGGAGCTCTCCCAGGATGTGGTCCTCCTGGTGTCAGGTCTTGAGGACCTGCCTGTGGGAAGAGTGGGGTCAGGGGCCCGGTCTTTGGATCCCAAAGCACTTTGTCTGTGAGGAAGAGGTGTGCTCTGGAGGTGGGGGCCTGCGTGGGGCCTGGTCTACCCGTGGGCAGAGGAGCATGGTCATGCCTCCCAGGGGGGCCCAGGAGAGCCACTTGGAAGGCAGCCTGGCCTTGTTTTGCTGCGCTCTTTTCCTTCCTTTCTGGAATGTGGTGGGTGGACACTTACAAGGTTGCTGTGAGGCTCTGAGGAGAGAATGGGAAGTTCTGTAAGTGGGGGTGGAGAGGCTCTTGGTGTTGGTGAAGTTTGAGAGTGACAGGCCCTTCTCAGTGGTCCAGCTGGTGCCTCTCTACTGGAGGGCAGAGTGCAGGTCAGCCACGAAGCATCAGAAGCCTTTGTTCTCCAGGGGCACACAGTCTTTGCCAGGGATGAGATGTTTCCACACGAGACCTCCGCGCCTTCTGCTCTCTGACCTCCCGGGCTTGAAATCCAGCTTTCCTTACAGCTGCCCTCCGTGTTTCTCACGCAGACGGCGTGCCCCGTCTGGACACCTATAGCACAGTGCTGCGGGGGGTGGAGAACGAGCCGCAGCATGTGACACGCCATCAGGGCACATTGTTACTGCCATCAAGAAGCCAGTCGGTGACTTGGGAGGTCAGAGAAGGCGCGGGACTCATGGGCCAGCAGGACTTGGGGAGGAGATGCTGGGATAAAGGAGAACCTTGAGCAAGGGTGGGGAGGTGTGTGTCACGAGTGAGTGGAGGCCAGCGCTTGCAACTCAGGGAGCGGCCCTGGGACTCCTGTGCCCCCAGCTGTTGGCTGTCAGATGGGGAGGCTTTTGCATTAGCAGGGCTGGGAGTGGGAAGGGTGGCTACAGGGGGCTGGCGTGAGGGTGGAGAGGATCCTTCAGTCACTTCTTCACTGTTGCCCTGTCCTGGTGAGGCCCCACCCCAGCACAGTGTGATGACTGGGACAAAGCAGGGCTCAGGGCTCCCAGGGGAGAGCGGCCCAGTCTCTGCTCTTCCCCTGCCCTCGCCCTGGGTCTCCCCTTTTCTGCCTGTTGGTGTCTGGGCCTCCTCTGCCTTCTTTCTCTGTAATGAAAGGAAGCAGAGCTTCACCAGGCCTTTGTGGTCGCCCAGGCCTGGCAGGGCCTTGGCCCACCCTGTCCGACTCCGCTCAGCAAAGAGGTTGCCAGCCAGTGCAGGGGATGAGCAGTGACCCTGGGCCACTTCCTTAACTTCTCCTGGTCTGAGTTTCACCAGGCATACACCGAGAGGGACTTGGTCATGGCAAGAGATGACAGAAAGAAGGCAGTAGTGCCCTCCTGAGGGCATGCTCCGGCAGGGTCCTTGCATGTGTCCCCACAAGACAGGGGACAGGAAGCCATCCTGGAGGTGAAGAGGTGGGTGCCTGGCTCCTGAAGAGCTGGACAGGAAATGGGGGACCCAAGTGCTGACAGAGCCAGGAAGCCGTCCTGGAGGTGAAGAGTCAGGGGTGCCAGGCTCCTGGTGAGGCAGACAGGAAGTGGGGGACCAGGCATGTTCCCTCAGGCAGTCCCGTGGAGTGTGGGGGTCCAGATGGGCACAGAGGAGCCTATTTCAAAGCCTGACTGACTGGGATACATGAGGTGCGGGGCTGTGAACAGTTTGTGCAGAGCGCTAAGTGGCCTAGTCTTGTGGACACTAAAGGTGCTCACGTTTACCTGGTGTTCACCATGCCTTGTACCCTGAGCACATCTCCAGTTTCCAGAAGCATCGTGAGGTGTGTGCACGCATCCGCTCCATCTCCTCAACACTGCCCTGGCTGTGGCTCCCACACAGCCTACTTCCGGAGCCCTGTAAACTCCATGCGGGCACTTCCTGCCCTTACCTGAGCCCTGCTAGAATCCTGGGGCCCTGGGCCACAAGGATCCTGACTGGTCCCCCATATAGTCCTTTCCCTAAATGGGAACGGAACCTCGACCCTGTCGTTCTGATCAGATGAACCTGCCCCAGTCAGGCAGGGAAGGGTTGTCAGCCTTGAGACCTGGCTCTGTCTTCAGGACGTCCCATGGCAGGGACAGAGCCGACAGGCATCTGAGAAACACTGGTTTTCCCTCCCAGCACCTTTGTCCCTGTCTGTTCAAGATGTAGTCAGCATTTGATTGTGACCCTGTCTTAATGAAATAGAAAAAAAAGTCAGGACTCTGGAATTTTGGTACATTTCAAATATAGTTTATTACTTTTCTTCTTGTCTTAGAATATCAAACCTGCATGCAATGCTAATGGTTCCTGATATTGACGTAGCATATGACACCATAGAGCAACATGGCATAGCCTGAAGGGACCCGTGTCGGGCAGGCCTTCCTAAGAGTGTATTTACAGAGGGAAGGGCCTGTGGTCATCTTGAAGAGGACTGCATTGGTTACCACTGAAGGATCCCGTAGGGGCTCACAGAGAGGTCGCTGCAGTAATGCGTGTTCTGTTGTGGCGAGGGCCAGAGGCAGGCTCTGCAGGCTCTCCTGCGTCAATAGCACGTGTATCTGTAGTTGTATACTGTGCATGTATTTGTTTATGCATTTTCTCCTAAGATTTTCACTGACAGCATCAGTGACTCCATTCAAAGCATTCAAGATGGAAGCAGTGAACCTTTCACAAATGCTCAGGCTGGAGAGAAGACCCAGCCCCTTCCTTAAGGACAATTTATTCACTTCACTAGCCCAGGATCTTGGAAATGCTTCCTAGCATGTGTAAGAATTAACCATGTGGATGAAGCACACTAAAGGTGCTCACGTTTACCTGGTGTTCACCATGCCTTGTACCCTGAGCACATCTCCAGTTTCCAGAAGCATCGTGAGGTGTGTGCACGCATCCGCTCCATCTCCTCAACACTGCCCTGGCTGTGGCTCCCACACAGCCTACTTCCGGAGCCCTGTAAACTCCATGCGGGCACTTCCTGCCCTTACCTGAGCCCTGCTAGAATCCTGGGGCCCTGGGCCACAAGGATCCTGACTGGTCCCCCATATAGTCCTTTCCCTAAATGGGAACGGAACCTCGACCCTGTCGTTCTGATCAGATGAACCTGCCCCAGTCAGGCAGGGAAGGGTTGTCAGCCTTGAGACCTGGCTCTGTCTTCAGGACGTCCCATGGCAGGGACAGAGCCGACAGGCATCTGAGAAACACTGGTTTTCCCTCCCAGCACCTTTGTCCCTGTCTGTTCAAGATGTAGTCAGCATTTGATTGTGACCCTGTCTTAATGAAATAGAAAAAAAAGTCAGGACTCTGGAATTTTGGTACATTTCAAATATAGTTTATTACTTTTCTTCTTGTCTTAGAATATCAAACCTGCATGCAATGCTAATGGTTCCTGATATTGACGTAGCATATGACACCATAGAGCAACATGGCATAGCCTGAAGGGACCCGTGTCGGGCAGGCCTTCCTAAGAGTGTATTTACAGAGGGAAGGGCCTGTGGTCATCTTGAAGAGGACTGCATTGGTTACCACTGAAGGATCCCGTAGGGGCTCACAGAGAGGTCGCTGCAGTAATGCGTGTTCTGTTGTGGCGAGGGCCAGAGGCAGGCTCTGCAGGCTCTCCTGCGTCAATAGCACGTGTATCTGTAGTTGTATACTGTGCATGTATTTGTTTATGCATTTTCTCCTAAGATTTTCACTGACAGCATCAGTGACTCCATTCAAAGCATTCAAGATGGAAGCAGTGAACCTTTCACAAATGCTCAGGCTGGAGAGAAGACCCAGCCCCTTCCTTAAGGACAATTTATTCACTTCACTAGCCCAGGATCTTGGAAATGCTTCCTAGCATGTGTAAGAATTAACCATGTGGATGAAGCACATGTCTCTGGCAGCTGAACTCGAGCTCCTCAAAGAGCAGATGCAGAGAAATCCGCTCCTGCTCGCCCTGTGACTGGGGCCACTGCCGAGTTCTCTCCCCCCTCACCTCCTCCACCCCTAGGCTGTGACAGCCGTGAGCCCAGGACAGCTCGTGGCCGCTGTGCTGAGGTGCGGGGGTCTCCAAGTGCTAGCTTCCCACTTGAGGAAGGGAGCAACACTGCTGTGAAATGTCTCAGCCTAGCTCCCTGTTCCTCCCAGGTGCTTATAAAGCTACATGTATGGTGCTGTCTGGACAAATGCTACGAAATGTTTTTTTTTTCTTTTTTTTTTTACAAAGGAAAGGCATGAGTGTTTCCACTTTTCGGTAAAAAGCAGCTTGTGATGAAATTTGGAGTGCGCGAGAGAAGGGTCTCACATCTGGAAGCCTTTTGTACACAGCTATAAAATGTAAAAACTGACCTTCGGTAAAAAGTGCTCTGTAACAGTATTTAATTTGTGCCTTATGCCTGTGAGAAAGAAAGGGTTTGTTTTTTTGAATCTGCAAAGTCCTTTGCTTGTCTCCCAATCAGTATGAAGTTTTCCCATCAGGGAGTTCTCACCCTATTCTTCGTAGACCCTGGGAAGAGAAAACACCCATGTCAGTGGCTTAGAACACGAGGCCAGTTGCACGCAGGCTGGTGTCGGAGCGGCTCTGTGCCTGGCCTGGGAGCGCCTCTCCCAGGACTGCAAGAGCTGGGGGAAGACACGAGGATCACAGAGGAGGCCCTCACATGGGCACAGACGCTCCCCTGAACTGGGTTTGGTCTTTCTAAACAGCCTCCACCTCTGCAGTTTCTTTTTACGCTCAGAGCGGGAAACCCTTCTGGTATATGAGACCAGGCACAGGATGCAAGAGCTTTGGGGGACAGAGGCAGGCTCTGCAGGCTCTCCTGCGTCAATAGCACGTGTATCTGTAGTTGTATACTGTGCATGTATTTGTTTATGCATTTTCTCCTAAGATTTTCACTGACAGCATCAGTGACTCCATTCAAAGCATTCAAGATGGAAGCAGTGAACCTTTCACAAATGCTCAGGCTGGAGAGAAGACCCAGCCCCTTCCTTAAGGACAATTTATTCACTTCACTAGCCCAGGATCTTGGAAATGCTTCCTAGCATGTGTAAGAATTAACCATGTGGATGAAGCACATGTCTCTGGCAGCTGAACTCGAGCTCCTCAAAGAGCAGATGCAGAGAAATCCGCTCCTGCTCGCCCTGTGACTGGGGCCACTGCCGAGTTCTCTCCCCCCTCACCTCCTCCACCCCTAGGCTGTGACAGCCGTGAGCCCAGGACAGCTCGTGGCCGCTGTGCTGAGGTGCGGGGATCTCCAAGTGCTAGCTTCCCACTTGAGGAAGGGAGCAACACTGCTGTGAAATGTCTCAGCCTAGCTCCCTGTTCCTCCCAGGTGCTTATAAAGCTACATGTATGGTGCTGTCTGGACAAATGCTACGAAATGTTTTTTTTTTTCTTTTTTTTTTTACAAAGGAAAGGCATGAGTGTTTCCACTTTTCGGTAAAAAGCAGCTTGTGATGAAATTTGGAGTGCGCGAGAGAAGGGTCTCACATCTGGAAGCCTTTTGTACACAGCTATAAAATGTAAAAACTGACCTTCGGTAAAAAGTGCTCTGTAACAGTATTTAATTTGTGCCTTATGCCTGTGAGAAAGAAAGGGTTTGTTTTTTTGAATCTGCAAAGTCCTTTGCTTGTCTCCCAATCAGTATGAAGTTTTCCCATCAGGGAGTTCTCACCCTATTCTTCGTAGACCCTGGGAAGAGAAAACACCCATGTCAGTGGCTTAGAACACGAGGCCAGTTGCACGCAGGCTGGTGTCGGAGCGGCTCTGTGCCTGGCCTGGGGAGCGCCTCTCCCAGGACTGCAAGAGCTGGGGGAAGACACGAGGATCACAGAGGAGGCCCTCACATGGGCACAGACGCTCCCCTGAACTGGGTTTGGTCTTTCTAAACAGCCTCCACCTCTGCAGTTTCTTTTTACGCTCAGAGCTCTAGGAAGCAAACCCTTCTGGTATATGAGACCAGGCACAAGAGACTTAAAGTCATCCCTTCACACCCTGAGTGTCGGTGGCAAGAAGGACGTCTGTCTCCAGTATGGATGGAGCAGGGGGGACAGAGGCACCCCGTCCCCCCATTTAGGCTTGCATCTCTGTGTTTTGTCCAATAGTACATGTCCTCCAGAAAAATGCCAGTTCCAGAAGGCACTGTCTGACACCGATGGGCGGTTGGTGGGGCTGGGGCTGCCACCGAGGCCTGTGGTGGCTCTAGGCCACTTCCTCTAGCGGTTATCAGACCCGCAAGCATTCCCAAGGTGCCTTTCCCCATCCTCTCCCTAGCCAGCTCGGTTTAGGTCTTCAAATCCCTTCCCGTCTGTCACACGGCTGCCACATTCAGACAGCCCACCGCTCCCCACGCCTCGGTCCTGATTTCTGAGTAATAATGCCCTGAAGTCACATGCCTTATGCTTCTGGTGGCAGTGGAAGTTCTGAATTCTGAGCTCCTGGGAGCTCTCTAGTCTCACCCACAGCCTGGGCCGGCCACTACCTTCCCCTGCCTCTCCTCTAGGTTCAGCTCTCTCTCCCCCTCTCTCTCTGCAAAGAGGGCTTCAAAATAGTTCCTTTGTCAGGACTTCCCTGAAAGTCCAATGGTTAAGATTCTGCACTTCCAATGTAAAGACCGTGGGTCTGATCCCTGATGGGGAAACGAAGATCCCACATGCCATGCCGTATGGTGCAGCCAAGTTAAAAAAAAAAAAGAGAGAGTTCCTTTATCTCCATGGAGACATTTTCAACCTTTTGAGAGGAAGGGGAGCTGAGGAGGACAAGAAGATGCCCGCATCCTTTCTCAGGACACCTCAGCATCCTTGGAAGAAGGATGAGCCCATTCTGTAAGGAAGTGATGGGAGACCTGGGAGCAGAGGTTGCCCTTAGGCTCTCATCCCTGGGATCTGCTGGAACAAAGAGAGCAGGGCTGCCTGGGCCAGGCCTGCCCGCTTGTCCTCAAAGCCGTGGCTCCAGGTGCTTGTCCTCAAAGCCGTGGCTCCAGGTGCAGAGATAGGGGTCAAAGTGCATCGATCCGGAATCTCCCAGCAACCTAATGAAGACTGCAGTAGCCTTACTTCCACTTAATAACGCAGGGCCTTGGGGGTAGGGTGTGACTGGACTGGACAGGACATGTCCTGCGTGTGTCCTGTGAGCTGCCTGCCCTGACCAGAGAAAGGGCGTCATTCTCACCTGATTTTATAGAAAATAACCTCTTGCTCTCATCACTTTCTATTTCAAGCAACTGCCGATGAGGCAGTTTTGGAGGAGCACAAAAGGCTCCGGTGCTGGGGACGGGCCCAAGAGTCAGCTGTGGGAGAACTGGCCACAGGCAGAGCCCGGGCTGGAGGGGCAGGGGGCAGGTGCAGGGGAGAAGGCGGTGGAGAGGGTGGCGCTGGCACCGCTGTAGGAGGGTAACCTGATGCCAGGAGACCTAGCTTCCTGACCTGTGCTCCCAGGCAAGCCCTTGCCACCCCACTGCACCCCGCTGCGGGAGGTGGTGCAGGCACCAGCTCCTGAGGAGCTCACCTGTGTGTGTGTGTGTGTACATGCGTGTGCACACGTGTGTGCATGCTTCTCTGGCCATGCTCTGCAAATTCAGTTCATCAGGCGCAGGGCGAGTGAGAGGTGGGTCTCTCCAGGACAGGCTCCTTTACGAAGCACAGGGCTTCCGGGAGTTTGCCTCCCCTCTGAGGCCAGACAGGGGACCCCGGGAGGTCAGGGCCAGGGAGGAGCTGACTCTGAAAGCTCTTTTCTGAAACAGCCCGCAGAGGGCAGGAGTCTGGTTCAGCGCTCCAGTCCTCTGGCTGTTGCTGCCCCCTAGGGTAAGAGCGACTCTGATTTTAAAGGGTCAAGCCCGAGGTCCCTCCCTGCACCTGCACCAGAAGGAAGGAGTTTATCAGGTTTCAAGAGGCAGGGCTGCCTGGGCCAGGCCTGCCCGCGTCCTTTCCCCGGACCCCTCAGCATCCTTGGAAGAAGGATGAGCCCATTCTGTAAGGAAGTGATGGGAGACCTGGGAGCAGAGGTTGCCCTTAGGCTCTCATCCCTGGGATCTGCTGGAACAAAGAGAGCAGGGCTGCCTGGGCCAGGCCTGCCCGCTTGTCCTCAAAGCCGTGGCTCCAGGTGCTTGTCCTCAAAGCCGTGGCTCCAGGTGCAGAGATAGGGGTCAAAGTGCATCGATCCGGAATCTCCCAGCAACCTAATGAAGACTGCAGTAGCCTTACTTCCACTTAATAACGCAGGGCCTTGGGGGTAGGGTGTGACTGGACTGGACAGGACATGTCCTGCGTGTGTCCTGTGAGCTGCCTGCCCTGACCAGAGAAAGGGCGTCATTCTCACCTGATTTTATAGAAAATAACCTCTTGCTCTCATCACTTTCTATTTCAAGCAACTGCCGATGAGGCAGTTTTGGAGGAGCACAAAAGGCTCCGGTGCTGGGGACGGGCCCAAGAGTCAGCTGTGGGAGAACTGGCCACAGGCAGAGCCCGGGCTGGAGGGGCAGGGGGCAGGTGCAGGGGAGAAGGCGGTGGAGAGGGTGGCGCTGGCACCGCTGTAGGAGGGTAACCTGATGCCAGGAGACCTAGCTTCCTGACCTGTGCTCCCAGGCAAGCCCCTTGCCACCCCCACTGCACCCCGCTGCGGGAGGTGGTGCAGGCACCAGCTCCTGAGGAGCTCACCTGTGTGTGTGTGTGTGTACATGCGTGTGCACACGTGTGTGCATGCTTCTCTGGCCATGCTCTGCAAATTCAGTTCATCAGGCGCAGGGCGAGTGAGAGGTGGGTCTCTCCAGGACAGGCTCCTTTACGAAGCACAGGGCTTCCGGGAGTTTGCCTCCCCTCTGAGGCCAGACAGGGGACCCCGGGAGGTCAGGGCCAGGGAGGAGCTGACTCTGAAAGCTCTTTTCTGAAACAGCCCGCAGAGGGCAGGAGTCTGGTTCAGCGCTCCAGTCCTCTGGCTGTTGCTGCCCCCTAGGGTAAGAGCGACTCTGATTTTAAAGGGTCAAGCCCGAGGTCCCTCCCTGCACCTGCACCAGAAGGAAGGAGTTTATCAGGTTTCTGGGCAGCAGGGAAACACGAGGCACCTGGAGAGGAGACTGTGGTTGGCAAGGGGTCATCCTCATCATCGTGTGGTTGAAACCAGTTTTAGAGTTAATGAACCTTTGTGTTTCACCAAACCCTACCAGTCACCAAGAGATCCATGCAGGATGCTCTCCTAGCCATTTGGTGGAGGGAAACTGGGGTCAGAAAACCTACATTCCTTCCTTAAACAAGGAGAGGAATGAAGACTATCACACAGAGGTTAGAATGAGACAGACTTTAGTTCACCAAAGGATCATTTTTCGATGTTTACAGCAGTCCAAGAGAACAATAAGTGTAGCAGTGAGTGGTGAGTTCCCTGTCCCTTGGAGTATGTAAGCTGCATCTGGGTATTTGCCTTTCGTGACAAGGGTGGCAGGTGTTCATGCCTTAGAAAGGGCTAGAGGATCTAGAGGGGTCTAGGATCTGAACCCGATAGGATGATGAGAAGGAAGGTAGGCCTACCTGCGCTTCTCATTCCAGGCGTTGTACCATTTGATGAACCTCTTGGTGCTCTGCAGTTTGGGGTGCAGGCAGTGCTCCTGACCCCGGTACCTGGACATGCTCTTGGTGGTGATGCTAAAACAGACCAGGGGTGGGTGGAGGATTGAGACACCTGAAGGACAGCCCCTCAGTGTGGCCTGTGACCGGCCTTGGTCTGTCCCAATCAGGGTGCTGAGACACTGTGGCCTCCTCCCTCCTTTCAAAGCAACCCACCCAGATGCTCACTGCCTGGTTCTTCAGAAGGTTTGGGTTGTCCTCTTGATCTCTGACTCCACATCCAGGTCTAACCGTGTACGGTGGAGTGGGCTCGCTCTTTTTCTCCCGGAGCCCCCAGGGTCTGGGATAGTCCCCCTACCACTCCCACAGCACCCTTGCCTCCCTTAGAGAACAAAGGTCAGGGGACCCTTCCAGCTCCTCTGAACCTGGGATGGAGAGATGGAAAGAGCTAACGCCAGCAAGGTACCCATGCCAAGACCTCATTCCTTGGATGTGCGCCATGCCATGGCTGGGCTTGAATGTGCTGTGGTCTCTGATCTTTCAAACCCTAGTTCCTCTGATTCACTGAGGATTGTTCTGCAGCTGGGCACTTGTTGACCCCGAAGCTAAGTCTTGTTGGCCGTGAACCCATTCTGATTCCTGAGCGTGAAGTCCCAGTTATCTCATCCTTGGGCAGGAAGATAAGCCTGCCCTTCAGGCCTCTATCAGCCTGTATTCCAGCACCAGTGGAGACCTAGCCATGCGGGAGAGAAGCAGGTGGTTTGTACAGAGTGTATGTAGGGCCCGGGTTTGAATCCCGGCCTGTCTCTGGGACCTGGGGTAGCCTCTCTGAACCCAGTCTGCTCATCCATAAGACGAGTATAATAATAGGACCTACCTCTTAGGATTATTATTGAGATGATTAGATATAATCTATGCAAATCGCCTTGCACAATGAACAGTTCCTGTTATTAGCAATTGTCATGGAAGACAGGATGGCCAAGGAGCAGCCTCAGTGTGTGAGGTCCAGCCTGGAAAGGAAGAGGGCAGCAGAGGCTTCTGCCCAGTGTCGCTGTGCCCCTCTCAGCCAGGGCTGGGCCAGGGCGGCAGGTGTTCAGGTGGGGGAGGGAGGATGGTGTTCAGTAATGAGCATGGAAGAGGGGAAGGTGAGAGGTGAGGATATCACTCCATGAGGGGTCAGACACAGGAGCGAGGTATGGTGGTGGACCGGGTGCTGGGGTGCAGCCTGAGGGGGCAAAGAGAGGTGGTTAGAAGAGCAGAAAGAGAGGAAGCGAGGTCAGCTGGCACCCCATGGGTTCCTAACTGAAGTGTCAGGGTGCCTGAGCCAAGCTCTGGAAAGGAGCAGTTGCCATGAACTCTGTGCCTGCCAGCTGATCGGGAGAGGAAAGCGAATCCTGATTCCTGAGTCAGGGCAGAATATTTCTGCCTATTCGCTCCCCTTCCCTGTGCTCTGAGTTTCCAGGGCTCTCGCATGGCCTTAGCCTCCCAGGGCAGGGACAGGCCCTGAGTTAATGCCACGTGACTGAGTTCTGCCTTCACCAACCCTCTCTAGGAGACCTGTGACTGCCGGGGCCCCTCCTGCCAGGTCTCAAGCATGGACCCTGCTTCCGCTTCGGTGTGGGGTCCAGTGCCCTCCCCCAGAGCACCTAGTCCTTCCACAGGAAGTTAGCCCGTGCATTGTCCCTGCCTACAGTGCAGCTTTTGCACTTGGACTAAAAGGCTGTGGCCAAGCCACATAAAAACTCTTCCCTCAGGTCAGAGTGCAGGCTGAGGATCCCCCATCCTGAAGGTCAGGGCAGCGGGCGAGGACTCTCAGCCCACTCACCACAGTGCTCAGGTGCTCAGTCACAACATGGGGACTTGGAAGCTTGATTATGGGTGCAGGCATAAGGATTTCTGCCCCCTATCAATTATGCAGACGTTCCCGTGTCCCTGTCCTTAGCCATCCTGGGATATTGAGGGTTTCAGAAAGAACTCAGGAGTATGTGAAACAAACTGCACTTTTGAGATTCTTGGAGTTCCTAGGTCCTTCTCAGGGCAAGGACTCCCACTTGCAAAGCAGGCTGCACGCTGAGCCTCATCAGAGATTTCTAGGTGACTTAGGGTGAGTTGGAAAACTTCCTTTAGTTCAGCTCTGGGGCCAAAGCCTGCTTTGGCCAAAAGTGCTGGTCCCTCGTGTGACCTGGAGAGTCTTTAGGAGCTTGGGGGTGGGGCAGGGGGAAGACCGCCAGCCCTTCATGGGGGTAGGGTCCTGGGTGTGGGGTCGAGGGGTGGAAGAGGATCACTTGCAGGTCTCATGAGACCCCTGCCAATTTTCACAAGGCGACACTAAGCCTTCTCAGGCAGGTACCTGGCTGTTCATTTCCTCTCTGTTCTGACAAGTGTAGCCATGAGAAGGGGCGAGCCTGCTGACTGCAGGGTCTGTCCTATTGCGATGTCACCACCCTTCATATCCTGCTCCACCTCTCCCACGAGGACTCAGGAGCTCAGCTACACATGTGGAGCATTTTTCCACACTGAGAGGAATGCAGAGTTAATGTGCCCCGTCCCTGTCATTTTCAGCCCGAGAGCTGACAACCCTGAGGGGCTTGTAGCTCCTCCCTCAGCTGCATGACCTCTGGCCCCCACCCAAAAGGATTTTCTGGCAGTTTTCCTGGACTTTGGTCTGCAAGGCAAGGGGCAGGGACAAGAGTTACTGTAGGTACCCCGGAAGGAATGCAGAGGGGATTCAGCTCAGGTCCAGTATTTTCTGGATTCTCCTAACTACAGCCGGACTGTGCAGTCCCCCGGGGGCAGCAGGGTGGGGAGTGTGGGGGCTGCCGTGCATAAGACTGCGTGGAGGCCTTTGGGCCAGCAGGGCCAGTGAATGCAAGGCACTTGCCCAGACTGAGAATAAAGTGTGTCCTGTTTCTGGGGGAGGGGAAGAGGGGCCAATGGTCCATGGCAGATATTTGGTCGTGGCTTTGCCAAGGGCTGCCTTCTTGGCCAAGAGCGTATTGATGGGGAAACAGTGGTGCTGGCCTCAAGTGGTTAATTGGGAAGGCAGAGGAGCAAGGAAACTCAGTGTTCTCTCGCTCTGCCCCACTTTTTAAAACATTCCCTGCATCCCCACCAAGCAGGGCTCCAGCCTCATGGCACGTTAACCCCCGCAGAGCCCTTTCCACAGGAACCCAGAGAAGTCCAGCTGGTGTTGGACGACGAGGCATCGCTAGAGATTAGGACTTAGGGTGAGTTGGAAAACTTCCTTTAGTTCAGCTCTGGGGCCAAAGCCTGCTTTGGCCAAAAGTGCTGGTCCCTGGGGTGACCTGGAGGGTCTTTAGGGGCTTGGGGGTGGGGCAGGGGGAAGACCGCCAGCCCTTCATGGGGGTAGGGTCCTGGGTGTGGGGTCGAGGGGTGGAAGAGGATCACTTGCAGGTCTCATGAGACCCCTGCCAATTTTCACAAGGCGACACTAAGCCTTCTCAGGCAGGTACCTGGCTGTTCATTTCCTCTCTGTTCTGACAAGTGTAGCCATGAGAAGGGGCGAGCCTGCTGACTGCAGGGTCTGTCCTATTGCGATGTCACCACCCTTCATATCCTGCTCCACCTCTCCCACGAGGACTCAGGAGCTCAGCTACACATGTGGAGCATTTTTCCACACTGAGAGGAATGCAGAGTTAATGTGCCCCGTCCCTGTCATTTTCAGCCCGAGAGCTGACAACCCTGAGGGGCTTGTAGCTCCTCCCTCAGCTGCATGACCTCTGGCCCCCACCCAAAAGGATTTTCTGGCAGTTTTCCTGGACTTTGGTCTGCAAGGCAAGGGGCAGGGACAAGAGTTACTGTAGGTACCCCGGAAGGAATGCAGAGGGGATTCAGCTCAGGTCCAGTATTTTCTGGATTCTCCTAACTACAGCCGGACTGTGCAGTCCCCTGGGGGCAGCAGGGTGGGGGAGTGTGGGGGCTGCCGTGCATAAGACTGCGTGGAGGCCTTTGGGCCAGCAGGGCCAGTGAATGCAAGGCACTTGCCCAGACTGAGAATAAAGTGTGTCCTGTTTCTGGGGGAGGGGAAGAGGGGCCAATGGTCCATGGCAGATATTTGGTCGTGGCTTTGCCAAGGGCTGCCTTCTTGGCCAAGAGCGTATTGATGGGGAAACAGTGGTGCTGGCCTCAAGTGGTTAATTGGGAAGGCAGAGGAGCAAGGAAACTCAGTGTTCTCTCGCTCTGCCCCACTTTTTAAAACATTCCCTGCATCCCCACCAAGCAGGGCTCCAGCCTCATGGCACGTTAACCCCCGCAGAGCCCTTTCCACAGGAACCCACAGAAGTCCAGCTGGTGTTGGACGAACGAGGCATCGCTAGAAGCCAAAAAGTCCCCTGTTCAGAAAGAGGCCCTCCGAGGAGGTTCCTAGGACTTCAGACAATGTTTGTTTAATCCTCTCTCCAGTAACAGGAGGAAGGCAGCACGCCTCACAGTTTGGGTTCAAGTTAAATAGTATTGGGTGTATTTTGAGTGATTTCAGTCTGGTGGTTCTAAGCTGGCACAGGGAGGCCATTTAACCCTTGATCGCCCTAGAAAGGTGGGCTTTGCCCACCCCTAGACTGCCCGTTGGAATCCTAGCGAGGGTGAACTCCTGGGAGAGGCTCTTTCCGGGGCGCACAGGACCATGACCCTTTTTATCAAACTCTCCTCCAGACTGCCAGCGCCAGCGTCCTAAGGACTCGCTGGGCAATTGCAAAGGTTCCGACAAGGCCTTGACAAAGGCTGAGAGGAAGGCTGTAGCCCGACCCTGCCCCAAGCTGTCTCCCAGCACCAGGTTAAGAGCAGCGCGCACAGGCGAGGAGGGAGAACTCACATCACCATCTTCTCCTCGCAGTGCGGGTACTTTGGCTTCATTTCCAGCTTCTTCACGTCGCTGTAGCGGATCTTGGGTCCCTTTCGGGAGCACTTGCATTTGGACCCTGAGAGAGAGAACACGCGAGCGCGGGGGATGGATTAGTTGCGCTCTGGGTCTCTGTCGCAACTTACTGACCGGCCTAAGTGCCACCCCAGAGCCTCCGGGATCCCGGGACGTTTAGCCGGGGGCTCCCGAGGACCGGACCGGCCGGGGCCCAGGGACCTCCCAGGCACTCACCGTCCACGCGCGCGGCGCACAGCGCCAGGAGCAGCAGAAGCAGCGCGGCGGCCAGGAGCCTCATGCTGACCGAGGGGCTCGGCGCGAGCAGGTTCTCGGGGAGGGCGCCCGCGCGTCGGTGTGCCGGGCTCCGCTCTATCTGCCCGGAGCGCTCCTCCTGGCTCCACTAGCTCCCGCTGCGCCCGTCGGTGGGAGCCTCGGGGCTGTGGCAGCGCGCTGCGCCCTGCGCTCGGCTCCGGGCTCTCTCCACAGCCTCCCTCCGCCCGCCCAGGCCTCTTTTAAATCCGCTCCTGCCCTCGCTGCGAGCGAGCTCATTAATATGCAGAACCACTCGGTGACTCACTGAGATTTCTCAGCGCGATGGGGGGAGGAGACCTTCCCCGCCCGCCGCCCGCCCCGGACCGAGATCGCAGCAGTGCACACTCGAGCCACGCGCGCACTCGCTCCTCCAGACACACATCCGCCACCCTCCCGCTGTCACACACGCCCTCCTTCACGCACTTGCACACCCAGGCTCCGGTGGGCGCACAGAGCCAGGGCCCGGGCACCACTTCACGGTGGAGAGGCTGCTTAAGGGCACTGCTTTTCTGATTCGCGTGGTTCCCCCCGGCCTGCCGTCGTGAGCCGTGGGGAGACCCAGGCCGGAGGCCCAGAGTCTCTGAGGAGATCTGAAAGGGATTTGGGACAGGTGCCAGGTGTGAGTGCCAGCAGGCCTGGCTCCTAGGGTGTGAGCTGTCTCTGTTGGGCCAGCAGCCCTGGTGGCCAGAGCACAGCCAGGGTCGGAGGGTGGTCGCAGAAAGATGTGCAGCCTCAGGGCCACAGCCTGTGGTCACTGGAGCTGGCTCAAAGAGTGTGTGGGGGAGCTTTGGTGACTCTGAAAGGAAGGCTTGCCAAAGTAATAGGTTCCACAGGCCAGTGGTTCTCTTCCCTGTCACATCATTCTCCAAACGGGCGGTGACTGGGCAGGGAGATGTGACAGTAATAACTATCTTCATGAAGCTTGCTGGTAGACCCTGGGCCAGGAGGTGTGGTGTGGTGTGACCCAGGCATGGCAACAGAAGTTCCTCCTCCGTGACTTACCAGTAGGGACTTCACCACTCAAAACCTCGGTCTCGTTGTCTACACAGTGGGAGTAGTCACAGTGCAGCTGAAGAATTCCCTAAGATCATAGCTGGAAAGTGCTTGAGTCCCTCACCAGCAGTAGTGCCCGGGAAAATTATTGCATATAGATATCTATTATATATATACTTACGCATATATATGTATACATGTGTGTGTATGTGCTGTGCTAAGTCGCTTCAGTCATGTTGATTGTGTGTGAGTGTAGATATAATTTTATGTTATTTTTTTTTTACAAGTCTTTTTACGAGATGGTATTTTAGTTTCTTTACCTGATGGATTTTGGAATAGACTTGAAAAGAAAAAGGGCTTCCCAGGTGGTGTTAATGGAAGAACCTGCCTACCAATTCAGGAGTTCTAAGAGACGCAGATTCGATCTCTGGGCCTGGGAGATCCTTGGAGAAGGGCATGGTAACCCACTCCAGTATTCTTGCCTGGAGAATCCCATGGACAGAGGAGCCTGGTGGGCTATGATCCATGGGGTCACAAAGAGTCCGACAGAACGAAGGGACAGAGCATACAGGCTCATAGAAGAAATGACTTGCCCAAGATCACACAGCCGGGGTGCAGTGAGGCCAGGAGAGGCCCCTGGTAGTGTGACTGCAGAGCTGGGGTTCCTGTCCCTGGGCTATCCGGCCGCCTTCAGGCCTGTGTGCCCTTCAGTTCTTCGTGAAGCACTTCCTTGAAGGACCTGGTGACAGGAGATGGAGGGTCTCAGACTCCGAGGGTCCCTGGGGTTGGCTTCCAGGTCAGAGCTGAGCCAGGGCAGAAGCTGCTGGGCACTGGCAGCTCACGCAGCCCCTTGCTGTCGGTGCAGCGGCTCCTAGGGGCCCACGTGCCAGAGAGGACCCTGAGGGGAAGGGACGAGCAGGCTGCTGGGGGGCAGAGTGGGAGGAGTCTCTGCCATCGCTTCCTCCCAGGAGAGCCTCGGCGACCTGGTGGGGAAGCAGAGCCACCAGTGGAATCTGTGGACTGGCCTCAGGCCCTGTCCTGAATCCTCGGCTAGCAGTGGCCTCTGGACTCACAGCAAAGCCAACAGATGGGCACTTGCGCTTATGCAGAGGATAAGTGCATGGAGGGGGCACGGGGATTTTTGTCATTTATGTTAATTTTTTAAAAATTTAAAATAATCTTTTCTTAATACAAAATTAGCATGTTTGTTACAGAAAAATCAGAAATTTAACAAATTTTGATATCTATTATATATATTACATATATATGTATACATGTGTGTGTATGTGCTGTGCTAAGTCGCTTCAGTCATGTTGATTGTGTGTGAGTGTAGATATAATTTTATGTTATTTTTTTTTTACAAGTCTTTTTACGAGATGGTATTTTAGTTTCTTTACCTGATGGATTTTGGAATAGACTTGAAAAGAAAAAGGGCTTCCCAGGTGGTGTTAATGGAAGAACCTGCCTACCAATTCAGGAGTTCTAAGAGACGCAGATTCGATCTCTGGGCCTGGGAGATCCTTGGAGAAGGGCATGGTAACCCACTCCAGTATTCTTGCCTGGAGAATCCCATGGACAGAGGAGCCTGGTGGGCTATGATCCATGGGGTCACAAAGAGTCCGACAGAACGAAGGGACAGAGCATACAGGCTCATAGAAGAAATGACTTGCCCAAGATCACACAGCCGGGGTGCAGTGAGGCCAGGAGAGGCCCCTGGTAGTGTGACTGCAGAGCTGGGGTTCCTGTCCCTGGGCTATCCGGCCGCCTTCAGGCCTGTGTGCCCTTCAGTTCTTCGTGAAGCACTTCCTTGAAGGACCTGGTGACAGGAGATGGAGGGTCTCAGACTCCGAGGGTCCCTGGGGTTGGCTTCCAGGTCAGAGCTGAGCCAGGGCAGAAGCTGCTGGGCACTGGCAGCTCACGCACCCCCTTTGCTGTCGGTGCAGCGGCTCCTAGGGGCCCACGTGCCAGAGAGGACCCTGAGGGGAAGGGACGAGCAGGCTGCTGGGGGGCAGAGTGGGAGGAGTCTCTGCCATCGCTTCCTCCCAGGAGAGCCTCGGCGACCTGGTGGGGAAGCAGAGCCACCAGTGGAATCTGTGGACTGGCCTCAGGCCCTGTCCTGAATCCTCGGCTAGCAGTGGCCTCTGGACTCACAGCAAAGCCAACAGATGGGCACTTGCGCTTATGCAGAGGATAAGTGCATGGAGGGGGCACGGGGATTTTTGTCATTTATGTTAATTTTTTAAAAATTTAAAATAATCTTTTCTTAATACAAAATTAGCATGTTTGTTACAGAAAAATCAGAAAATACAAGCAGAAGAAAACATAAAAAATAGATATGTAATTCCATCCACTCAGTCACGGACACCAAGATGCTACAGTGTTGTCTTTGCAAACCCTTCTGTTTGGCTTCTGGGCACGTGCCCCAGTGGGATCAGCTTGCATGTCCTGTATAACAACTGGCTTGTTTTACCTATCATTACATCATCGGCATTGTTCCATGGGACTGGTCTTGCTTCTACAGTCTCTCTTTTAATGTATTGTTTGAGGCCATATAGTATAATGGCCAAGAGCTTGGTGTCTGGAGTCGGACAGCCTGGGTGCAAATCCTGGCTACTAGCTGTGTGACCTCCGCTTGTAACCTAACCCTTTTAGGTACTGATTTTCTCATCTGTGAGATGGGAATGATAATGGTACCTACAGCGTGAGGAGAATGAAATGAGACTGCATGTGTAAAGCTCTTAAGGTGATCTGTTGCACAGAGTAGGTACTTAGTGGGTGCTCGGATTATTAGTGTTTCGGATGCAGTGTGTTCCCTTGTACAGTTGCACCATCATTCCTTCAAGTCATTACTCCCTGCTGGACATTTGGATTATTTTGAAAGATATGCTTTTACAAGTATTGCTGTATGACAGATATTCTTGTAGCTCGGTTTTGCTTAAAACTTGAATCATTATCTCAGAAATAGAATCACTGGGCCTTGGGACATGCCCATTTTAAGGCTTTTAATGCAAACTGCCTCCCCACAAATATAATACTTTTTTATTTTGCAAAAGGAATTCCTTTAATACTTGGATTTTGCAGAGCATTTGAAATACATGTATATATATATATATATAAAACAAAATGGTATTTTTATCACATTTGTTTCAAGCATATACTGAAATTAAGTGGGACCTAACAGTACTAGCGATCATGGGCATTGTGCTGTAGTAGGACAAAGTAGTTGACCCTCAACATAGGGAACAAAGTTTTCAAACTTTCTGGGCCAGATCAGAAGTCAGACATTCCAGTTTTCCAGTCTTAAGCCTTAGTCTATGTGTGTTCGTTTTGGTTTGCAAAATATAGCCATTGTGTCTTGGCAAACAGAAAATACAAGCAGAAGAAAACATAAAAAATAGATATGTAATTCCATCCACTCAGTCACGGACACCAAGATGCTACAGTGTTGTCTTTGCAAACCCTTCTGTTTGGCTTCTGGGCACGTGCCCCAGTGGGATCAGCTTGCATGTCCTGTATAACAACTGGCTTGTTTTACCTATCATTACATCATCGGCATTGTTCCATGGGACTGGTCTTGCTTCTACAGTCTCTCTTTTAATGTATTGTTTGAGGCCATATAGTATAATGGCCAAGAGCTTGGTGTCTGGAGTCGGACAGCCTGGGTGCAAATCCTGGCTACTAGCTGTGTGACCTCCGCTTGTAACCTAACCCTTTTAGGTACTGATTTTCTCATCTGTGAGATGGGAATGATAATGGTACCTACAGCGTGAGGAGAATGAAATGAGACTGCATGTGTAAAGCTCTTAAGGTGATCTGTTGCACAGAGTAGGTACTTAGTGGGTGCTCGGATTATTAGTGTTTCGGATGCAGTGTGTTCCCTTGTACAGTTGCACCATCATTCCTTCAAGTCATTACTCCCTGCTGGACATTTGGATTATTTTGAAAGATATGCTTTTACAAGTATTGCTGTATGACAGATATTCTTGTAGCTCGGTTTTGCTTAAAACTTGAATCATTATCTCAGAAATAGAATCACTGGGCCTTGGGACATGCCCATTTTAAGGTTTTTAATGCAAACTGCCTCCCCACAAATATTATACTTTTTTATTTTGCAAAAGGAATTCCTTTAATACTTGGATTTTGCAGAGCATTTGAAATACATGTATATATATATATATATAAAACAAAATGGTATTTTTATCACATTTGTTTCAAGCATATACTGAAATTAAGTGGGACCTAACAGTACTAGCGATCATGGGCATTGTGCTGTAGTAGGACAAAGTAGTTGACCCTCAACATAGGGAACAAAGTTTTCTAACTTTCTGGGCCAGATCAGAAGTCAGACATTCCAGTGTTTTGTCCCCAGTCTTAAGCCTTAGTCTATGTGTGTTCGTTTTTGGTTTGCAAAATATAGCCATTGTGTCTTGGCAAACAGAACTCATCGCTGTTTGTGTGAGCAGTTCTGGGACTGTGGGTCCAGGGGAGGAGGGGGCCCTTGCTGTTGGTGGGTCTGTGGGTGAAGCTGCTTAACTGGGAGAGGGAAGGGGGGCTTGACCCTAACTTCGGGGCACAGACTTTCTCCCAGGCTCAAGTGGAGAGCCTTTGAGTAGGCGGAGGTGTGCATGGTTGAGGTAGTTCTTTGCATGTACAATGGTACCACGTGATTCAGAGAGATCCTAGGGGACAGCGAAGAAATACTCTCAGGCCCTGCCCTCTGTGTGCAGCCCTAGTGTGTATGCACATGTGTATGTGGTGGTGCCAGTGCCGTTCACAGCCCTGCTGGGTTCTATAGCAGAGGTCCTCAAAAGGCGCGGGAGGTACAGAGGAGGGAGAAAACAGAAGCAGGGAGCCACTCCTTGAGGAAGTGGAGAAGGAGCTGAGACCCTTGGGATCTGCATCTTTGTTGTGTTCACATCGATGGAGCCCCCTCTGCCTGCCAGGGTCTGTGCCTGGTGCAGGGGATTTAAGATGAGTAGAGCCGGGACTTCCCTGGTGGTCTAGTGGCTAAGACTCTGTGCTCCCAGTGCAGGGGCCTTGCGTTCCATCCTGGTCAGGGGAAAGAGATCCCACAGGTCCCAACTAAGTGTTCGCCTGCTGCAACGGAAGACTCCGCATGCCGAAACTGAGACCTGGTGTGGCCAAATAAATAAATAAATATTTAAAGGATGAGCAGAGGCAGATGCATCCCTGACCCCAAGGAGCAGAGTCTAGTGGAGAATCAAATGGCCAGAGATACACATGAGATTACCTCAGAGCTAGGTGTGACGAAGGAAAGCTGACCAGAGAAGTTCCCATTGGGTTGGCATTTGAAGAATGGGAAGGTGTTCACCAGGTGACTTTGCGAGGGAGGCCACTCCTGCCCATTTCTGGTCCCTGATCCTCACACGGTGATCTTCTGGGGACCCCTGAAGGCTGAGCCCGGGAAATTTGGGTCAGACATTCCAGTGTTTTGTCCCCAGTCTTAAGCCTTAGTCTATGTGTGTTCGTTTTGCAAAATATAGCCATTGTGTCTTGGCAAACAGAACTCATCGCTGTTTGTGTGAGCAGTTCTGGGACTGTGGGTCCAGGGGAGGAGGGGGCCCTTGCTGTTGGTGGGTCTGTGGGTGAAGCTGCTTAACTGGGAGAGGGAAGGGGGGCTTGACCCTAACTTCGGGGCACAGACTTTCTCCCAGGCTCAAGTGGAGAGCCTTTGAGTAGGCGGAGGTGTGCATGGTTGAGGTAGTTCTTTGCATGTACAATGGTACCACGTGATTCAGAGAGATCCTAGGGGACAGCGAAGAAATACTCTCAGGCCCTGCCCTCTGTGTGCAGCCCTAGTGTGTATGCACATGTGTATGTGGTGGTGCCAGTGCCGTTCACAGCCCTGCTGGGTTCTATAGCAGAGGTCCTCAAAAGGCGCGGGAGGTACAGAGGAGGGAGAAAACAGAAGCAGGGAGCCACTCCTTGAGGAAGTGGAGAAGGAGCTGAGACCCTTGGGATCTGCATCTTTGTTGTGTTCACATCGATGGAGCCCCCTCTGCCTGCCAGGGTCTGTGCCTGGTGCAGGGGATTTAAGATGAGTAGAGCCGGGACTTCCCTGGTGGTCTAGTGGCTAAGACTCTGTGCTCCCAGTGCAGGGGCCTTGCGTTCCATCCCTGGTCAGGGAATGAGATCCCACAGGTCCCAACTAAGTGTTCGCCTGCTGCAACGGAAGACTCCGCATGCCGAAACTGAGACCTGGTGTGGCCAAATAAATAAATAAATATTTAAAGGATGAGCAGAGGCAGATGCATCCCTGACCCCAAGGAGCAGAGTCTAGTGGAGAATCAAATGGCCAGAGATACACATGAGATTACCTCAGAGCTAGGTGTGACGAAGGAAAGCTGACCAGAGAAGTTCCCATTGGGTTGGCATTTGAAGAATGGGAAGGTGTTCACCAGGTGACTTTGCGAGGGAGGCCACTCCTGCCCATTTCTGGTCCCTGATCCTCACACGGTGATCTTCTGGGGGACCCCCTGCTTCAAGCTCCTCTGCTGCTGAGCTCACCCAGCGTCCCACTCAAGTCCCCAACAGGGCTCCAGGGGGCCTTGTGACCAGCATCCACCACTGGGCCTTTGTCTTACCCCTCTGGTGTGCCCCCCTGGTCCCCGTCTCAGCATCTTTGCACGTGCCCCTCTGCCCAAACACATCTCCCCCAGCCGGGTGTTAGCAGGTGGCCCCTTTCTCCTTAGGGAAGGGAAGCCTCAGCTCAGCTATTCACTCTTCAGACCCCGTTGCACTGGCATCCCCACCCCTGCCCCTGCTGGCAGTCCCTCTCTGTGCCATTGACTTAAGTCACTTTTCACATTGGATGGACTACAGCTTCACATCACACTATTTTTTTTCTTTAAAGAAAATTTATTTATTTATGGCTTGGCAGGTGGGGGCTCCTCTTCGTTGTGGTGTGTGGGTCTTTTCTTGTGGAGGAGCATGGGCTCTAGGCACACAGACTTCAGTAATTGTAGTGCATAGGATTAGTTGCTCTGCAATGCATGCGATCTTCCTGGACCAGGGATCAAACCTGTGTCCCCTGCATTGACAGGCAGGTTCTTAGCCATCAGAGCACCAGGGAAACCCTCACATGGCATTGCCTTCGTGTTTGTTCTGGAGTGTACCGTGGGTCGTCCTCTGATCTGGTTCTGTGAAGGCAGGTTCTGGGTCTGTCTTACTCATCCTTTGTGCCTTGTGTGACACATAGTAGGGGCTCATTCCATAGCTTTTGAGTAAATTTAAAAAAGTGTGTTTCGGGGAAGAGCCCAGAGATATGAGAGAGCACTTCTGAATTCAGGCTGTGTAGGCTACAAGGTCATGGCAGGGTGTGTGTGCGTGCATGTGTGTGTGTGTAGGGAGTGGGTGAGGGTGTTCACTAGTAAGAGCATGTTCCCAGGACATTGGCTTTCTTTCCCAAGGCATTGGCTTTAGAAAAGAGATTGCTAGGAGGAGGAGGAAGTGAGTGAGTAGGAGTGTGGTTTTCTAGGAAACCCCACAGGTATCTGGGCACCAGCTCCTAGGTCTGCTGAGAAGGTATGTCTTCATTGGTCAGCTCCCTGCCCTGGGAGCTGAGAGACATATGGCTTCCTCTTCACCTCACCTCTGGGCCTCCCCAGGACGGACCTTCTCAGAGGTGGAGTCTCTTTGTACTTGCTTGACCATATAGGTCCATCGTGGCTTCCACACCTGTAGGGGCTCATGCCCCATCTAGTCCTCATTCTACAGATGAGGAAGCTGAGACCTAGAAATGGGGTGGGCTTCACACAAGCACACAAGAGCATCACCGTCAGCCTAGGCCTGCCCCTGGCTGCTTAGACCACAGTGAGATCCTAGGCTCCAGAGGCCTGTCTTGCCCTGTCACCACTCATTGCAGTGTGAGACACTCCAGAAAACCTGCTTCTATGGGGTAGTGCAGCCGCTAGCTGAGTGCAAGCCTGGTGGGTGCCCCGTCCTCTCCAGCTCTTCCCTCGGCTGAGGTCTGCATGCCTCTCTCTCGCTGAGTGTCCAACCCTGGGAACCTGGGAGCGGCCAGCTGCCACGTCTTTGCTGGTTCTTCTTTAGCAGTCCTGTTTAGACCCTCTTCCCAGGGCCTTACTCTGAGCTGAAGGGGATGTAGGACAGAGGTTCCCCAAGTTCTTTACACTTGGAATATTCAGGGAACCTGAGCATCATAAGCCCAGAGGAAATGGTGCAGGGAGTAGCCAGGCTGGCAGCAACTGACAAACCAACAATTAGCATTAACTCATTCAACACTACCTCACTGCAGACAAGTGTTGTTACTATGTTAAGAATGCAAGCAAAGATGTTTTCAAAGAAGGCCCTATAATATTATAAATGAGCAAAGGACATCAAAGGACCATTGAGGAGAGAAAAAGAAAGAAAAGCACTTACTAACCAACTCATGAAAGAATGTTCCTCCTCATTAACAATCGAGGAAAAGCATGTTCGTGCTGCTGTATTGTGGGATTGTTGTTTTGCTCCTACCCAATAATGAACTATTTATTTCAAATAGTAACATCAAAAGCTGCAAACTGAGGAAAGGCCATTTAACCATTACTGGCAGGATAAGCTTTGGGGAAAATCTTATGAATCCAGAAAGTTTGAAGTAAAAGATTTCATCCTTTTAATCCACTTTGGAAAATCCCAACAGTAGGAGAATTGGTTACCCAAACAATGAGAGCGCCAAATGAAAAATTAGACGGTGTGAACTCAGGATTACAGAATCTGAGGAATTCCGTGGAGTAAATGCTTATGTAGTAAGTAGAGACCACATGAGGTCATGTAAACACTGTGATTACAAGTATGTGAAACAGTGACTGCTGTGTCCAACATGGCAGAGACAGAGATACAAACATCATTCTGTTTGAGTGGTGGGACTTTGGGCATCTCTTAAAGGCTTCTCTTTACTTTCCAACTTATTTGAATGTTGTTATTGTAAAAGGAACTCAGGAGCATTCAACTGAAACAGCAAGGCTTGGGGTAAACCCTCGCCATGGGTGATGGACCTGGCTAACTAGTCGATGGCCCCGCAGAAGAGGCGTGTGGAATCCTCGGTGCACTGAAGACCAGGCCTCGTCTTTGGCGCTGTCCCTACTTCTCTTAGCATGGATCATTGACCTACCCCTGCAGCTTCACCCTGCCTTGTCCTGCCTTGCCTTACCCCTGCCTCGTGTTGGCAGCGAGGTCCTAGCTTCTCCTCCAGGCCTCACGATGGTTCTGCCAAACCTTGTCTCCTGACATGGGTTCCAGGTGCTGCCCCCAAGCCTGCGCTGACCCTAACTCCTTTACCAGCCTCCAGCCACACCTTGCCCTCTACAGTTCCTGGAAAACTCAGCTGCTTCTCAATTCAAGGCCTCTGCTTGTTCTGCTCAAAGGCTCCTCCCTTTGCCCCTGGGCCAGGCTGGTTGCTGTTTTACCTAATGTACCCACAAAGAGGTCATTTCACAGGGACACCTTCTCTGACAAGGCACCTCTGCCCCTCCTCTCCCCACCCTGTCTGAGTCAGAGACAGCCCATGGCTGTCTGCACGGTGCCTAGCCCCACTCCTCACCCCTGCAGAGGCTCCTTCAAGGGCTTCCCCATCAGTCCCTGAGCTTGGAAGGGCGAGGTGGTGCATCTGTGCCTTGTTTGCACCAGTGCCCTGACACCAGTGCTGCTCAGGGCCTGGCACACAGCAGGTGCTCAATGAAGGCATGATTAATAAATTCATGTGTATCACAGTTTACTACTGTCTAGTGAGTTCTAGAGTCAGACTTTCTGGCTTAGAATCCTAGACTACCATTCAGTGCTTCTGGGTACCTCTGGTTCCTCATCTGTGAAAAGAGGAGAGCAGTAGTAGTAATAATAATAATAATAACAATAATAATAATAACAATAATAATAATAATAATAACATTACAGATGGGACTGTGGTGAGAATCAGATGAACAGGGCAAGCACAGAGCATAGTGGCTTGTTGCATGGTAAGTGCTCCATAATTGTCTGTTCTAGTTGTATTATTTTTATAATTATATATTCCAGACTCACCCCCACCCCAGTTTGTGGGTTTGCTTGGCTAATTCCTTTTGCTTTATATTTATAAAATGCTTATATAACATGTCCTCTGCATTAAGGACTGTTCTAAAGGCTATACAAATACTAATTTATTTAACCCTCAAAACAACCACCTCAAGTAGGTCATACCGATTTTACAGATGGGAAAACCAAGGCACAGAGAAGGTAAGAAGCTTGCCCAGGATATCTGGCAAGTGGCAGGACTGATCTTTGACTGCAAGCATCCTAGCTCTGGAGACGTGCTCAGAACAGCTGTAGGCTGCCTCCTAAGAGGAGGAAACGGGGAGACAGTGCCTCCTCCTTTGCCCAGGTCTGACCATTGCTTTCCTCTTCTGTCCTGCTGGCACCTGGTCCCGAGCGCTTCTCCTTGGAGCTTCCATCTGGCTGAGGTTGCCAGGTTTAACAAACACAAATACAGGAGGCCCATGCCGTATTTGGGGAGCTGCTTCTCAATTCAAGGCCTCTGCTTGTTCTGCTCAAAGGCTCCTCCCTTTGCCCCTGGGCCAGGCTGGTTGCTGTTTTACCTAATGTACCCACAAAGAGGTCATTTCACAGGGACACCTTCTCTGACAAGGCACCTCTGCCCCTCCTCTCCCCACCCTGTCTGAGTCAGAGACAGCCCATGGCTGTCTGCACGGTGCCTAGCCCCACTCCTCACCCCTGCAGAGGCTCCTTCAAGGGCTTCCCCATCAGTCCCTGAGCTTGGAAGGGCGAGGTGGTGCATCTGTGCCTTGTTTGCACCAGTGCCCTGACACCAGTGCTGCTCAGGGCCTGGCACACAGCAGGTGCTCAATGAAGGCATGATTAATAAATTCATGTGTATCACAGTTTACTACTGTCTAGTGAGTTCTAGAGTCAGACTTTCTGGCTTAGAATCCTAGACTACCATTCAGTGCTTCTGGGTACCTCTGGTTCCTCATCTGTGAAAAGAGGAGAGCAGTAGTAGTAATAATAATAATAATAACTAATAATAATAACAATAATAATAATAATAATAACATTACAGATGGGACTGTGGTGAGAATCAGATGAACAGGGCAAGCACAGAGCATAGTGGCTTGTTGCATGGTAAGTGCTCCATAATTGTCTGTTCTAGTTGTATTATTTTTATAATTATATATTCCAGACTCACCCCCACCCCAGTTTGTGGGTTTGCTTGGCTAATTCCTTTTGCTTTATATTTATAAAATGCTTATATAACATGTCCTCTGCATTAAGGACTGTTCTAAAGGCTATACAAATACTAATTTATTTAACCCTCAAAACAACCACCTCAAGTAGGTCATACCGATTTTACAGATGGGAAAACCAAGGCACAGAGAAGGTAAGAAGCTTGCCCAGGATATCTGGCAAGTGGCAGGACTGATCTTTGACTGCAAGCATCCTAGCTCTGGAGACGTGCTCAGAACAGCTGTAGGCTGCCTCCTAAGAGGAGGAAACGGGGAGACAGTGCCTCCTCCTTTGCCCAGGTCTGACCATTGCTTTCCTCTTCTGTCCTGCTGGCACCTGGTCCCGAGCGCTTCTCCTTGGAGCTTCCATCTGGCTGAGGTTGCCAGGTTTAACAAACACAAATACAGGAGGCCCATGCCGTATTTGGGGGTATACTCATTCTAAAAAAGTGTTTGTTGTTTATCTACAATTTATATTTAGCTGAGATTCCTGTATTTTAGCTGGCCACTGTACCTCCAGTACCAGAGGGTGGCAGCGTGGTTTGGGGCCACCCCTAGTCAAGCAGTGGCCACAGGCGCGCAGATGTGGAGCGCCCCAGGGTCTCCACCCAGTGGAGGTGTAGAGGGGAAGGGTAGGCACATATGTGAACTCTCGGAGTGTAGAGTGGGCCTTTAGACTCTCACAGAGAAGGAAGAAGACTTTGTACAGGCAGGCAACAATCACGGAGGGCCTTACAGGCAGAGGCGACTGCTTAAGCAAGTGCTCAGTAGGAGGAAGGTCACGGGCAAACTTGTACATCGACAGAGGGAGGAGTATGCGGGCAGGGATTGTGGTGGGAAGGGAAGGATTGGAAAGCCGGATATCTAGATCATGGCCAGACTGTGCAGGGCCTTGAGTGAGGAGGAGTCTGGGCTTCGACACCTGGGCCATAAGGATCCACTGGAGAACGTCAAGCAGGAGGGCTATATGACTAGCTTTTGTCTCGTAGGAAGAGCTATTGGGTGAAGGAAAAATGACAGAACTGGAAGCGGGAGACCAGAGAAACCTGGATCAAAGGAGGTCCTTGCCCAAAGGACAGGGGTTAGCACTTTGCGTCCTTCTTCCTGGAATCCTCTGCCTTTTCCTAAACAATGTAATGCAGAGAGGAAAAGTGAAAGATAGTTTTCAGTCCTATGTGTTACCTAGAGAGAGCTATTTCCAATGTTGGTTTATTCATTTCTACTGACCCTCTGTCAGCAGGTCTGCAGTACCCAGAGGAAGGAGCCTGGCAGAGGGAAGGAGGGGCCTGGGTTTGGGGTGAAGCTTGCCCAGGATATCTGGCAAGTGGCAGGACTGATTTGACTGCAAGCATCCTAGCTCTGGAGACGTGCTCAGAACAGCTGTAGGCTGCCTCCTAAGAGGAGGAAACGGGAGACAGTGCCTCCTCCTTTGCCCAGGTCTGACCATTGCTTTCCTCTTCTGTCCTGCTGGCACCTGGTCCCGAGCGCTTCTCCTTGGAGCTTCCATCTGGCTGAGGTTGCCAGGTTTAACAAACACAAATACAGGAGGCCCATGCCGTATTTGGGGGTATACTCATTCTAAAAAAGTGTTTGTTGTTTATCTACAATTTATATTTAGCTGAGATTCCTGTATTTTAGCTGGCCACTGTACCTCCAGTACCAGAGGGTGGCAGCGTGGTTTGGGGCCACCCCTAGTCAAGCAGTGGCCACAGGCGCGCAGATGTGGAGCGCCCCAGGGTCTCCACCCAGTGGAGGTGTAGAGGGGAAGGGTAGGCACATATGTGAACTCTCGGAGTGTAGAGTGGGCCTTTAGACTCTCACAGAGAAGGAAGAAGACTTTGTACAGGCAGGCAACAATCACGGAGGGCCTTACAGGCAGAGGCGACTGCTTAAGCAAGTGCTCAGTAGGAGGAAGGTCACGGGCAAACTTGTACATCGACAGAGGGAGGAGTATGCGGGCAGGGATTGTGGTGGGAAGGGAAGGATTGGAAAGCCGGATATCTAGATCATGGCCAGACTGTGCAGGGCCTTGAGTGAGGAGGAGTCTGGGCTTCGACACCTGGGCCATAAGGATCCACTGGAGAACGTCAAGCAGGAGGGCTATATGACTAGCTTTTGTCTCGTAGGAAGAGCTATTGGGTGAAGGAAAAATGACAGAACTGGAAGCGGGAGACCAGAGAAACCTGGATCAAAGGAGGTCCTTGCCCAAAGGACAGGGGTTAGCACTTTGCGTCCTTCTTCCTGGAATCCTCTGCCTTTTCCTAAACAATGTAATGCAGAGAGGAAAAGTGAAAGATAGTTTTCAGTCCTATGTGTTACCTAGAGAGAGCTATTTCCAATGTTGGTTTATTCATTTCTACTGACCCTCTGTCAGCAGGTCTGCAGTACCCAGAGGAAGGAGCCTGGCAGAGGGAAGGAGGGGCCTGGGTTTGGGGTGAGGGTGGGGTTGTTCCTAATTTGCTTCCAAACCAGGATTTCAGGCAGATGAGGGAGGACAGGCTCCAAGGCATGGCTCCAAGGATATACCTGCCACCTGCCAGGTGAATGTTAGCCTTAATTCATCTTGTGCAAAGAACACTCTTCAAACAACTGTCTGAGACACATTGGAGTTTTCTGTCTTAGCAACTGGCCATTGCTTCTGAATACATCCAGGTTCTTAACGGTGAGCGATTTAAGGCTGTAAAAGAATTGTCATAAACAGCTCCCCGGAGCCAAGAGCACAGCCCAGATTTTAAGCACATAATGGAATCATATCAAAAGCAAGGAGGGGCGGCAGGAACCATAAATCCTCGAAGTGCAAAACCTGTCTGTTGTGAAACTTGTGCTGAAGGGAAACCAGATGTGGATGCTGGGGAGAGAGGCGGCAGGAGGGAGCGAGGCAGCGGGAGCTCTCGGGCTGGAGATGCAGAGGAAAGGGCCCTGTGCACCGGAAGATGCTGCCCGCCAACAGCTGGCAGGGGCGCCTGCCGGGGAAGCCAGGCAGGCTTGTGTGGCTGGGGGCAGGGGGTCCTGGTCCAAGGGAAAAGGCAGAGACTGGAGGTTACAGGGTTTGTTGCTTCTTCAGCTGAATCAACACAAGCATTTTACAAACTTTTCCTGAATTTGTGCTGTGGAAGACACAACACTTGGGACAGTTTTTCAACAGTGGATTTGAAATAAGACAAAAAGACTTGGCTTATCCTGTAGAGGGAAAGAGTAACTAAGAGATCCCTTTGGGTGGGGTAGAAAATATGTGCCCAAGTGGTCTTCCTTGGCCTGAGATGGGGGCGGGGGAGATATTTTATTCTCATGTTCCAAGTCCTTGGGAAACCTCGAGGTAAACCCTTGCTGGGCACCCACTCTATGCCAGGCTCTGTGGCGGGGCTGCAGAGACCCCCCCACCCCCCAACAAGATGCCTTCAGTGCAGGAGGCAAAGGTCTGAAGACGGGGAGGAATCCTGGAACAGGCTCCTGGCATGAGTTCTGGACATTCAGAGGGGGCCGTGGAACTGTCCCAGGCAGAGCTCGGCTGGAGGGCTATCGTAGAGCAGCTAGGCTTGAAGTGGACCTTTAACAGGGAGAAGATTTTCCTCCGTCAGAGAAGGGGTGAAGGAAGTGCGGGCCCCAGGGATGGAGCAGCGGTGGCACAGCCTGGAGGCCAGAAAGGGTGTGATGAGGCAGGGAGTGGCCCTCAGAGAAGGGCGCGTAAGAAGTGGGCCATGGAGGGCTGAGAAGAGCCTTGAGCGCTGATGGCGAGAGCTTCTGATTAAGTTGGCTGGAAAGTTGGCTTTGCTGCCTGGATCTGTTTGAGGTCATTTCAACTCCCATTTATGAAAATAAATAAATAAATAAATAAAAAGGAAAATCTCTCAGTTAAGCAGCTCCACTAGTCTGAAAACAGTGCCACAGCACTGAGAAGAAAGGGTGCCATGGAGCCTTCCACTTTCCCAAGAGCTAGTCCAGCCTCAGCCCATGCAGACTTCCACGTAACTACAGTCATTCTGTCCAGTCCGTGTGCACTTGTTGTTCTGTGGTACACATCTCCTCGTAATCGCCCCGCCCTCTTTAGTCCCCACTTGACATGGCCCAGGGAGGCTTAGAAAGACACTGGGATGAAATACAGACTTTCTCAAGTATGAACCATCCCCAGCTTGGTGGTTTTCATCTGGGGTTCCCCAGCTCTCATCTGCAGTGGTTTGGAGAGCCCTGGAAGCTTTCTTCCCCGTTTCATTCAACTGCGTCCCTCCACCATGCAGGAAAAGGGACCTTGTGACATCACTTGCCCAGGTACATAGCAGGGAAGCTGAAACATGCCCCGGAACAGGATGGGGACTGAAGCTGAGGCTCTGGGAAGACCTCTTCAGCAGGCGCCAGGCGCCGTCCTGCAGGGCCCCGGGTCGGCTCCCCAGAGCCAATATGCTGAAAGGCCAGGGCTCTGAAAGACTGGTCTATCAGAACTTAGTTTCTGGGACTTCCTGGTGATCCAGTGGGTTAAGAATCTGCCTTCTAAGGCAGGGGACGTGGGTTCAGTCCCACATGCTGGGAGCAACGAAGAGACCCCCACCCCAACAAGAAGCCTTCAGTGCAGGAGGCAAAGGTCTGAAGACGGGGAGGAATCCTGGAACAGGCTCCTGGCATGAGTTCTGGACATTCAGAGGGGGCCGTGGAACTGTCCCAGGCAGAGCTCGGCTGGAGGGCTATCGTAGAGCAGCTAGGCTTGAAGTGGACCTTTAACAGGGAGAAGATTTTCCTCCGTCAGAGAAGGGGTGAAGGAAGTGCGGGCCCCAGGGATGGAGCAGCGGTGGCACAGCCTGGAGGCCAGAAAGGGTGTGATGAGGCAGGGAGTGGCCCTCAGAGAAGGGCGCGTAAGAAGTGGGCCATGGAGGGCTGAGAAGAGCCTTGAGCGCTGATGGCGAGAGCTTCTGATTAAGTTGGCTGGAAAGTTGGCTTTGCTGCCTGGATCTGTTTGAGGTCATTTCAACTCCCATTTATGAAAATAAATAAATAAATAAATAAAAAGGAAAATCTCTCAGTTAAGCAGCTCCACTAGTCTGAAAACAGTGCCACAGCACTGAGAAGAAAGGGTGCCATGGAGCCTTCCACTTTCCCAAGAGCTAGTCCAGCCTCAGCCCATGCAGACTTCCACGTAACTACAGTCATTCTGTCCAGTCCGTGTGCACTTGTTGTTCTGTGGTACACATCTCCTCGTAATCGCCCCGCCCTCTTTAGTCCCCACTTGACATGGCCCAGGGAGGCTTAGAAAGACACTGGGATGAAATACAGACTTTCTCAAGTATGAACCATCCCCAGCTTGGTGGTTTTCATCTGGGGTTCCCCAGCTCTCATCTGCAGTGGTTTGGAGAGCCCTGGAAGCTTTCTTCCCCGTTTCATTCAACTGCGTCCCTCCACCATGCAGGAAAAGGGACCTTGTGACATCACTTGCCCAGGTACATAGCAGGGAAGCTGAAACATGCCCCGGAACAGGATGGGGACTGAAGCTGAGGCTCTGGGAAGACCTCTTCAGCAGGCGCCAGGCGCCGTCCTGCAGGGCCCCGGGTCGGCTCCCCAGAGCCAATATGCTGAAAGGCCAGGGCTCTGAAAGACTGGTCTATCAGAACTTAGTTTCTGGAGACTTCCCTGGTGATCCAGTGGGTTAAGAATCTGCCTTCTAAGGCAGGGGACGTGGGTTCAGTCCCACATGCTGGGAGCAACGAAGCCTGTGCGTCACAACAAGAGAGTTTGTGCACCTCAACGAAGATCCCACGTGCCACAACTGAGACCCGACGAGCCACATGAGTAAGTACGCAAATACTTAAAAAATTGGTTTTTGGTCACTCTTAGTGATACTTATGGCTGTCTGGGTCTTGCTGAGGCTGCCCATTTTCAGTGTACTTGGTGGTGGACACATGTTTATGCAGTTTGAATTTGGGGTGCTGTGTGTGTTGCAAAAAGGGAACTTCATAGATGGATGTTCAGTTCAACTTGTAGGTTCTCCTGACTCCGTGAATCTCCCGCTTTGTTTTGTGAGAGGCAGAGAGAGGGACTGAGTTTCTGGGAGTGTCTGGACGGTTGGGACTTGGGGTGTTCTCATGCAGCACTCACACATCCCCATTTCACACCATGGGTATGAGATAAACCTCTATAGGTGAAAGGTTGTCCTGGGCATGTGAGACCTCTCACTCAGAAGAGTGTATGAGCCTCACTCTCATCAGATCTCTCCCCATCTCTCCTCCTGCCCATCTATGGGCAGCCAGGGCTGTCCTGTGGAGAGGATGGGGGGCAGGGGGATTTTTCTCACCCTACCCTTGGCCCTGGGCTCCGATGAGCCTGCTGGGGCCTGGAAACTTCTTCCTGGTCCCTGAACGTCCTTGCTCTGTGTCTGGATCTGTAAAACTACTTGGGGCCCCCACGAATGCACCACACTCCCTGTGCAAAGGAGCCCTTTATTTGTGGATTTTTTTTTTTTTTTAATGAAGGCACCTGGTTCCCTTAGGCTCAGGGCTTCTGAGAGAGCTGAGAGCCCGAGCTAGTGGAGGAGAACACAGACCCTGCTGGGGGACTGTAAAGCTTGAGCATTTCCAGGGCTGCCGCTGGCCCACCCCCACCCTCACCCCAGCACCTGGGCTGGGGGCTGCGCTGCTCCCCATCCTGTGGAGGGCGGGAGGCTCTGTAGGAAAGACAACAGCCTGGCTTTGTGGGACCTCGGATTCGGATGCTTAGTGGACCTAAGGTGCGGCAGCCCACAAGGGTGTTTGCTGGAGGCCTGCTCTGTGCCGGGCCTTGGGTAGGGCTGCCTCACACACAGTCTCCTCCAGCTCTCAGCCCAGCCGCATGGGCAGCAAGCTCCCCACTGGCAGAAGGAATCGACGACCTTGCTGAAGTTACTCTCATCTGGGCCGAACTGGGCTGTGACTCACATCTCCTTGATTCCAAGCATTATACTCTGCCTGCCCACCCCCAGCCGCGATACCACCTGACGCTCAGGGAGGAGCGTCCAGGGTGTCCAGGCGACAAGGTTCCCTGTCACCAAAGCTCTCCCCTACCTGAGGGTAGCTGTGACTCCGCTACTAGACTGCTCCGCTCTGGACGAAGGCAGGGCCTCCCCTGGTGATGCAGTTACACAGCATTAGGGGGTCGGACGACACCCTTGCTGCCACTTCTCTGTTCCCCTGCAGGGCAGGCAGTCACCGCCCCCTTTGGGAGGCAGAGGGCAGAGAAGGGGCTTGCTCAGGGCACAGGAGTGTGCCCCTTCGTGACTGTGTGCTGATGCTGGCACAGGGTCTGCGTATCACTTAGATGTGATGGCTCGTCCTTCTGTGGAACGGAGGGAGACCAGGGCCCACGCTTGCCTGTCCGTCATCGCTCCCTCCCTTGGCCCCCGGCCCCCCACCTCTGGTTTCAGGTGGGCTGGGCAGTTCCCTGACTCTCTCAACCTCAGGTATTCCTTGTGTCCTGCTGATTTCTCCCCAGAACCTTCTCCCAGCCTGTGGGAGCTGCCGTTACCCTTATACCAGTACATTCTAGAAACCTGGAAGCGTATGCCTCTAGGGGCAAATCCCAGCCATTGAGGAGTGAGGGCCAGTAGATAAACACTTGGCTCTGCCTTGACCCAGGTTTGATCCCTGGGTCAGGAAGATCTTCTGGAGAAGGGAATGATAACCCACTCCTCTATTCTTGCCTAGAGAATCCGATGACAGGGGAGACCGGTGGACTGCGGTCCATGGGGTCACAGAGAATGAGACATAACTGAGCGACCACCACTGTGAAGGGCTTATTTCTGGGGGTACTGTCCATGCTTTCAGGGACCCTAGCAAGAGGCAGACCCCAGTCTTTGACCTCGGTCAGAACCCACGTGTCCTAACCTCAGGTCAGCACTCACCAAGTGTGTATTATTTCCAACCTCTGGCAGATTCCCATCCAGAATGGAAAATGAAAAAGGGGCTTTGATGGATCTGGGGAAGCAATTTCATTTGATTAAGCCGCATTTGCAGTTGATTAAGCAGCATCTGCAATTTCCGGCACCACAGACAGAGTTCCAAGGGCTTCCCCCAAGAGGCAGATGGAGGAGGGCATCTCGAGGGCCTGACCGATGAGCCAAAGCTATTGCAGTGACCTGTTTCTGGGGGAACACGACATCCAGGGCTTTGAGGGGCAGTCCTGCCTCTCTCTCTGCCTTAAATATTGGTCAGACTTTGTGCCCCGATGTTGGATCTTGAAGATGGGATCCATGTATCTTTGAAGTCTGATTATAGCTCCAGCTCTAATCATGAACAAACTAAACGACGAACAAAGGTCCAGAAAAGGGGAGGAACAGTTAATGTGGAAACCGGTGTTTGTGTTGGAACTGGGGCCTGGGAGAATTGCCAAAGTCCTGCCTTTATAGCTTCTGGTACCAGTCCTCTCTGGGCTTGTGCTGGACCAGATTGTGAGCTCTGTGACCCAAGGACAGCATCTGTCCTGTTTCCCTGGTAGGGCATGTGACACACCCCTGGGGCTTCGTGGAGAATTACTGAGTGAGTGCCCACGGCCCTGGTGGGATGCCCTCACCGAGGACCAGGCTCCATTCAGAATCTCCACTGTGACTTCTGCAGGGGAGGAGTTGGAGGGGTTGCCACAAGGACCTCACGTTTGGTTTCTGAGGACTTGAATTTTAAAAAGCCAGCTCTTTTTACACTTTGGTCTTTGCTGGGATTGCATATCTGTTTAGTTGCAGAATTGCTATTTATCTAGATTTCCCTTGGGAGAAAGTGGCTACAGCTGCGGAGACTTGGATAGAACAAGGGGACTGGTGAGACCCGACCCATCCCTGACCCCCAAACCCTGTGGCCGAACAGACTGCAGCAAGACGCCCCGAGATGCGGTGGGGAGGTCTGGGGCTTTGGAATGGGGAGGAACTAGGTTCAAATCCTGCTCTCTCACTGCCTAGCTGTGTGACTTTGGGCAGATCACTTAACATCTTTGGTCTCAGCTTCCTGATTGGTGAAATGGGAGTGTTCAGAACCCTCCTAGGACGACTGGGAGGATGGTATAAGATAGTGTTGATAGCACTTACCCCGGTGCTGGCCACTTAGGAGAGGTCTGCACTGTGTATGCGGGGAGGTTGAGGTTGAGCTAAACCCAGCCTCTCTTGAGGTATCTGCAATTTCCGGCAAAGCTAAGGGCTTCCCCAAGAGGCAGATGGAGGGGCATCTCGAGGGCCTGACCGATGAGCCAAAGCTATTGCAGTGACCTGTTTCTGGGGGAACACGACATCCAGGGCTTTGAGGGGCAGTCCTGCCTCTCTCTCTGCCTTAAATATTGGTCAGACTTTGTGCCCCGATGTTGGATCTTGAAGATGGGATCCATGTATCTTTGAAGTCTGATTATAGCTCCAGCTCTAATCATGAACAAACTAAACGACGAACAAAGGTCCAGAAAAGGGGAGGAACAGTTAATGTGGAAACCGGTGTTTGTGTTGGAACTGGGGCCTGGGAGAATTGCCAAAGTCCTGCCTTTATAGCTTCTGGTACCAGTCCTCTCTGGGCTTGTGCTGGACCAGATTGTGAGCTCTGTGACCCAAGGACAGCATCTGTCCTGTTTCCCTGGTAGGGCATGTGACACACCCCTGGGGCTTCGTGGAGAATTACTGAGTGAGTGCCCACGGCCCTGGTGGGATGCCCTCACCGAGGACCAGGCTCCATTCAGAATCTCCACTGTGACTTCTGCAGGGGAGGAGTTGGAGGGGTTGCCACAAGGACCTCACGTTTGGTTTCTGAGGACTTGAATTTTAAAAAGCCAGCTCTTTTTACACTTTGGTCTTTGCTGGGATTGCATATCTGTTTAGTTGCAGAATTGCTATTTATCTAGATTTCCCTTGGGAGAAAGTGGCTACAGCTGCGGAGACTTGGATAGAACAAGGGGACTGGTGAGACCCGACCCATCCCTGACCCCCAAACCCTGTGGCCGAACAGACTGCAGCAAGACGCCCCGAGATGCGGTGGGGAGGTCTGGGGCTTTGGAATGGGGAGGAACTAGGTTCAAATCCTGCTCTCTCACTGCCTAGCTGTGTGACTTTGGGCAGATCACTTAACATCTTTGGTCTCAGCTTCCTGATTGGTGAAATGGGAGTGTTCAGAACCCTCCTAGGACGACTGGGAGGATGGTATAAGATAGTGTTGATAGCACTTACCCCGGTGCTGGCCACTTAGGAGAGGTCTGCACTGTGTATGCGGGGAGGTTGAGGTTGAGCTAAACCCAGCCTCTCTTTCCAGAGGCTGGCCCCTGAGGGGATGAGTAAAGACAGAGCAAGCCTGCAGTGAGGATGGCATTGCCACTGGAGGGGCGGGAGGAAGTGAGCCAGGGGATACAAAGCCTGGCAGCCTCTCTGCTCATCTCTCCATGGCTGCACTGCTTGGAGGAGGCTTGCCTCCTTCAAGGGGACGGCCCTTTACAGCGTGGAGAGCACGTTCACACAGGATCTCAGTGGCGCCCCTTCGCTCTCCTGTTAGACAAGAGGCCTGGTGAGTATTAGACTCATTTCTTAGATCAGGAAATGTGCTAAACACATGGTGACCGTGCTCACCCTCATAGGCTCCTGGAGATTGAAGCCACCGAGGGTCCCACCCAGGATGGAAAGGCTCTCGATGCACGGACACAGGGACGCAGGACCACCAGCGGGTAGACACCGCTGCCCAGGAATTCCAAGGGTGGGGTGGTTCTGGTGGTCGGGAGCGTCTTCCCATCGGATCACCCATTCGGGGAGTTTCCCGAGGAAAACTCCAGAGATTTGCCGGGCAGTCGGGACACACACATCTGTGGGCCTGTTGTGTGGAGTCAGGCGAGCGACAAGGGAGTGGAGAGAGCGGGAGGTTTGGATTCAGACGGGCTTGGGCGTGAATCCCGGCTGTGTCTCTCCTATAAGTAGCAGTGTGACCTCTCTGTGCCTGTATTTCCTCATCCTGAAATGATAGCAACAGGGCTTATATCTAACAATGATAACGTAACAGTAATTATATCTACCACATAGTGATATTTTGAGACTGACATGAGGAAATATTTGTAGAATGCATGCTATAGTGATTGGCACTATATCATGATAACATTCATC
Organism: Tragulus kanchil; assembly: GCA_022376925.1. Taxonomy (NCBI): domain Eukaryota; kingdom Metazoa; phylum Chordata; class Mammalia; order Artiodactyla; family Tragulidae; genus Tragulus; species Tragulus kanchil. Next base: position 43,175,803 of record JAIOJX010000029.1, on the reverse strand, counting down.
ATCATTCATTGACTCATTCAATGTGGTTGTATCTAGTTATCCAGGCCTCAGCGGTCTTTGGAGGAGGCTGGAAATCCCTTGAGGTGGATTGGCAGTCAAAGGCACTTCCTGATTGGTGAAATGGGAGTGTTCAGAACCCTCCTAGGACGACTGGGAGGATGGTATAAGATAGTGTTGATAGCACTTACCCCGGTGCTGGCCACTTAGGAGAGGTCTGCACTGTGTATGCGGGGAGGTTGAGGTTGAGCTAAACCCAGCCTCTCTTTCCAGAGGCTGGCCCCTGAGGGGATGAGTAAAGACAGAGCAAGCCTGCAGTGAGGATGGCATTGCCACTGGAGGGGCGGGAGGAAGTGAGCCAGGGGATACAAAGCCTGGCAGCCTCTCTGCTCATCTCTCCATGGCTGCACTGCTTGGAGGAGGCTTGCCTCCTTCAAGGGGACGGCCCTTTACAGCGTGGAGAGCACGTTCACACAGGATCTCAGTGGCGCCCCTTCGCTCTCCTGTTAGACAAGAGGCCTGGTGAGTATTAGACTCATTTCTTAGATCAGGAAATGTGCTAAACACATGGTGACCGTGCTCACCCTCATAGGCTCCTGGAGATTGAAGCCACCGAGGGTCCCACCCAGGATGGAAAGGCTCTCGATGCACGGACACAGGGACGCAGGCCACCAGCGGTAGACACCGCTGCCCAGGAATTCCAAGGGTGGGGTGGTTCTGGTGGTCGGGAGCGTCTTCCCATCGGATCACCCATTCGGGGAGTTTCCCGAGGAAAACTCCAGAGATTTGCCGGGCAGTCGGGACACACACATCTGTGGGCCTGTTGTGTGGAGTCAGGCGAGCGACAAGGGAGTGGAGAGAGCGGGAGGTTTGGATTCAGACGGGCTTGGGCGTGAATCCCGGCTGTGTCTCTCCTATAAGTAGCAGTGTGACCTCTCTGTGCCTGTATTTCCTCATCCTGAAATGATAGCAACAGGGCTTATATCTAACAATGATAACGTAACAGTAATTATATCTACCACATAGTGATATTTTGAGACTGACATGAGGAAATATTTGTAGAATGCATGCTATAGTGATTGGCACTATATCATGATAACATTCATCATCATTCATTGACTCATTCAATGTGGTTGTATCTAGTTATCCAGGCCTCAGCGGGTGTAGTCAACAAGGACAAAGATTAAATGGTCACTTTCCTGAATGGTCCCTCAGTAGGGTGGGGGGCGGTTCCCCTGCTCTGGTATTCCCTGAGTGAACATCATCATGTGCTGGATACCACTTTCTGGTCACCCGTCCCCCGTGTGTCCCCCAGCCAGACCCTCACCCTCACCAGACCAGCCTCACTTAAGAGAGATGATGTTCTCATTGGAGCCTAGGGTGGAAAAAGCAAGCTACTACAGTCCCTTACTTTCTTATTTATAGCCAAATGGTTACCCAATTTTATCAGTTGTTTTGTGTGGAGAGACATTTCATATAATAAATTTTAAGAGTCTCTGACTATTCTGTAGATTTGATTTCCATGATTGGACTCTAGGGGTACTTTTCAAGAATATTTTACATAAGAGACAAGTGATAACTGTTTATATCCGGCTGGTAACCATAGAGATGAAACTATCAGATCAGAGTATGAAGGTAATTAACTCCCTGCAAATTATAGCTGTTGAACTTACGCACACAACTTCACTCATAGGCTAAGCAGCCAAGGAAAAATCTCTGGGGGCAAGAAAAGGATTAGCAAGGGCTCTCCAGCAAAGCTGTGTCCCCTGTCCCCACCAGAGGGAAGGCCTTTGGGGAACTTTAGGTTTGGCCCAGGGGGCTAGCCTCTGTAGCCCTCAAAGTCCAGTATCTTGAATCTCTTGCCCTCACTTCACCATCCAAGTGATCTCTTTCCTGGCCCACCATGCCAGAGCTCATGAACGCAGGGAAGGAAATGTCCTGACCAGCTCAGCTATGGAGTTGCCAAGGAATGGGTGGTCATCAGTCCCCTTTGCCCATAGTCTCCAGGTACCACCTGTGGAAATATTTGTAGAATGCATGCTACTAGAAATGATAGCAACAGGGCTTATATCTAACAATGATAACGTAACAGTAATTATATCTACCACATAGTGATATTTGAGACTGACATGAGGAAATATTTGTAGAATGCATGCTATAGTGATTGGCACTATATCATGATAACATTCATCATCATTCATTGACTCATTCAATGTGGTTGTATCTAGTTATCCAGGCCTCAGCGGGTGTAGTCAACAAGGACAAAGATTAAATGGTCACTTTCCTGAATGGTCCCTCAGTAGGGTGGGGGGCGGTTCCCCTGCTCTGGTATTCCCTGAGTGAACATCATCATGTGCTGGATACCACTTTCTGGTCACCCGTCCCCCGTGTGTCCCCAGCCAGACCCTCACCCTCACCAGACCAGCCTCACTTAAGAGAGATGATGTTCTCATTGGAGCCTAGGGTGGAAAAAGCAAGCTACTACAGTCCCTTACTTTCTTATTTATAGCCAAATGGTTACCCAATTTTATCAGTTGTTTTGTGTGGAGAGACATTTCATATAATAAATTTTAAGAGTCTCTGACTATTCTGTAGATTTGATTTCCATGATTGGACTCTAGGGTACTTTTCAAGAATATTTTACATAAGAGACAAGTGATAACTGTTTATATCCGGCTGGTAACCATAGAGATGAAACTATCAGATCAGAGTATGAAGGTAATTAACTCCCTGCAAATTATAGCTGTTGAACTTACGCACACAACTTCACTCATAGGCTAAGCAGCCAAGGAAAAATCTCTGGGGGCAAGAAAAGGATTAGCAAGGGCTCTCCAGCAAAGCTGTGTCCCCTGTCCCCACCAGAGGGAAGGCCTTTGGGGAACTTTAGGTTTGGCCCAGGGGGCTAGCCTCTGTAGCCCTCAAAGTCCAGTATCTTGAATCTCTTGCCCTCACTTCACCATCCAAGTGATCTCTTTCCTGGCCCACCATGCCAGAGCTCATGAACGCAGGGAAGGAAATGTCCTGACCAGCTCAGCTATGGAGTTGCCAAGGAATGGGTGGTCATCAGTCCCCTTTGCCCATAGTCTCCAGGTACCACCTTCCCCATACTTTAAGACAGACAAGAGGAGTGTTCTCATCTCTCTCATCAGCTAAGCGAGATGACTAGGTTTTTAACCTGTAACAAGATTGACCCGTGCAAGTGTCCTCCGCATTACCTACTATGCCATTCTTTTGAAAGAGTGCCTATCCTAGCAAGAATCACCTCCCCTCTCCTTCTGTCAGGCTTCTCCCCTTGCCCACTGGAGGCTCTGAAAAGATGTGCCCATGGGGCAGCCTCCAGGAGACAGTGCTAGTCTGCTTCCCATCCATGCTGTGTCGTGTAGTGGTGGGGGTGTACTTGGCTGTGGGCTGAGATCCAGCTCTGCCACTTACAGCTGTGTGACCTTCAGTGAGTGACTTAGTCTCTCTAGCACTCGGTTCTCTTTTCAAAAAAGAGCTAATAGTAGATCTGTTGTGAGGGAATAATATAAATAAAGGGCTCGCCCGGTGGCCCAGTGGTGAAGAATCTGCTTGCCATGCAGGAGATGCAGGTTCCATCCCTGGGTGGGGAAGAGCACCTAGAGGGAGGCATAGCAACCCACTCCAGTATTCTTGCCAGGAAAATCCTATGGACAGAGGAACCTGAAAGACTGTAGTCCATAGGGTCACAAGGAGTCAGATATGACTAAAGTGACTGAGCACAGTCACAGGGGATGTAACAACCCTAAGCACAGTGCTTAGCCCAATAGAGCAGGGCTGTTATAACCCCTGTTTGCAGTGGGGCAGACTGAAGGTCTTGATCAAGGTTGTACTCAACCTTGAAAGGTTATTTTGAAAATTAAATGAGCTAATGTTTTTAACACCCAGAGAGGATGGCCAGTCTGTATCAGTCTCCATTCAGTACTAGGAACGGAAACCAAGTTACTGACTTTGGTCTAGAGTAGATTTGATACAAGCCACAAGGCCCTGCAACATTATGGGGGAGGGCGGAGGAGCAGGTCGCATGGGCCGCTGGGAGGATTCCTGGGACAATTCAGAACTGACCCTCCAGGGTAGGGCCACCTGCCCCTGTCCTGCCTCTGACACTGGGGTTAAGAGCACAGGACGCGTGGCTGGGGTCCAGGAACCAGGAAGCTGAAATCAGGAAGCCGCTGCTGCTGCACGGCCACCCAGGGGGTGCTCATGCTAGAGGACCTGCCGGTCAACGCAGGGGTTGTGGATGCGGGTTCCATCCCTGGCTTGGGAAGATCCCCTGGAGGAGGGCATGACAACCCACTCCTGTATTCTTGCCTGGAGAATCCCATGGACAGAGGAGTCTGACAATCTCCAGTCTCCGGGGGCGCAGAGCGTCAGACACAACCGAAGCAGCTTAGCACAGACGCACCACCACCACAGTGGTCTCCTGACAACCAGGAATCTGCCGAACGAACATTGGAACCAGCTCTAAAGAAAACCCCATTTTTTAGGACCTTGATGGCTGAAAGAAACAGCCCAAAGTGATAGAAGACTAGCTTATTCCTCCGTTCTGCTTTCCAGTTCTGGGGTGAGTGCACTCAAATGGCAGAACCTAGTTGAAATCCTCAACCTTAGCTGCAAGAATCTAGGAAGCATTTTAGCGTCCCGATCTCCCCAGCCAGGAGAGTGGAACAGAGGTTGAGATAACCAATCCACAGAATCCAATACAAAGTGCCTGTGAGTATTGCCATTGCTCAAAATATTTTACATTATTATTATTATTATTATTATTCTGGCCTTCTCAGGCAGCCTGGCTTCAGGTATCACTAATTTGATCAGCCTCCATGAGACATTGTTAATGTTTGCCTTTTTCTTTGAGGGACTCCCTTTCCCAGGTTCTATCTAAAGAATCCTCTTGTGTAATGGCGTTGTCCCTTTTCACTCCGCCATATGGCCTGTGCTGGAAACTTGAGTCCCTCTGACTTACCTTTCTCTCTCATTACCAATATGCTCACAGCCGCCGAGCCCTGTACCGTGCCTGCAAGGTACAGGCATCCCTTCACTAGATTGGCACAGTCCTAGGTCAGGTCTTCATCAGGATCCCTGAGCAAGCCAGAGAGTGGGACAGCCTTCTTTCAGGTCTCCCAGATTCCAAGCTTGCCCCCTAAACGTTTTGCGGACCTGACAACCTGCACATCTTTCTTAAGGACAAATCTTGCCCCACACTCGCCTGTTTTGAGCTCCTGAGTTGGTTCCCTGGCCTCCAGGTGGAACCATGTTCAGGACCTGGCCCCAGGCTCCTTTTGTCTGATTCCTCTAGTCTCCTGGCCTCCTGGCCTCATCTCCCTGCCACACACCAGCCCCTGTGGTTCCCTGAACACTCTTCGTACTCAGGTGTCCCTACTCCACGTTGCCCCTGCCCAGAATGTCTTTCCTGCCTCTGCCCATGGGATCGCTGGGTCATTTCTCAGGACTCCCTGGAGGCTGCCTCCCAGTGCGGTCCTCCGTGGCTGCAGAAGCTTATTCAGTGTTCCTGTGCTGAACAGTGTCAGCATGTGCATGTTCCCTACTCCTCACCCTTTGCAGGAGCCCTCTGCCTCTTTCACATCAGGCATGACCGCTTCCTCACCAGGAAAGACGGCTCCCTGGTGTGAGAGCAGAACGTTCTTGTTTCCACCCACCACCCGCATCTCCCTTAGTCTGTTACTGGCTCAGTCTCTTTTCCAGGTAAGACACCTCCCCCCTGGCTGTTGCTCCATCTGGGCTTCTTCTCCAGCTGTCCCCTGGTCAGTTCAGCTCTGGCCCCGGGCACCTGTTCTCTCTGAGCACCAGGCTCTCACAGGGCTGCAGAAGGTGGCCCTTTAGGCAACCTCCAGGCCTGTGCCCTGGGACGGTACAGCCAGAGAGAAGGGAAGACGAGTCTAAGTGACAGTGAGAAAAGGGGGACAAGTTCAGTGCTACAAGCAAGCGCTGGAAAGCGCCACAGATCCTCCGTAAGGGGGCAAGCAGGAAAGGCACACAGAGAAGGTGACCTGGGTGTCCGCACAGAGCTGATCCATCTCAGTAGGGGACTCCCCACACTCTGGTCTTCCTTCTTGCCAGTGGCCTGCTCGGAGCCCTACCCCTTCTACCTTCCCCAGAACAGTCTTACCTCCTGGTCTGACATTCTCCCAGTAGCTGTCTTGTCAGCAAAGTTCCAGTTTCCCTGTTACCGAGGAATGACATGCGGACCTCAGCTCTCCTGGGGGGCCCAGTATTTGGTTGTGTTGTGACTCTAGTGATGGCTCTTATCAGCACACACCAGGAAGTTCTGGGTGCTTGCCACAAGTTTTCGGCCTAATGGTGAGGCCCACACCCGTGCCAGCCCTGTTGTGCAGAGGAGCATGTTAAAGCAGCGGCAGCTAGTGAGGGGCAGGGGCAGGGCCGCCAGCTCGGGCCGGCTGGACTCAAGAGTGCGGGCTCTGTATCACTGCGTGCACATTTATCGTGACAGTGCTCCTGCTATGGAGCTGGTTGTTCACAGGCAAACCCTGCTGAGAGGTGGCCACAAGGTGTGACCTTGGCCAAAGCAGTGTCAGGGCCTGGTGGGGCAGAGACAGCCTCTTGTGGTTCAGGTGGAGGAGGGCAGAGAGGGCCTGTCAACAGCTCTCAGAAGTGCCCTAGCTTTGATGGGAGGAGAGCAGGCACCCAGCTGGGGGCAGGCGGAGAAACGTGCTAGGAGAGTTGTGCCCTCCTGTAGCTCAGTGAGTGAGCAGGGTCTGAGTGTGTTTAAGGGGAGGAGACAGAGGATGGATGGACAGTGGAAGAGTTGCAGGAGAGAAGCCAAGAGGTGGGGGCCCAGGGCCCAGGGGTGGAACTGGCCTCCGACTGGGGAAAGCTGAAGAATTTGGGGACAGGAGGCTGTGAGGAGGCCATGGGCACCATGCAGGTGCCTCCACATGTGGCAGATGTGAAGGTTTGTCTGTGCACCCCTGTCCTCAGTCCTAGTACTGTCCCTTAGCCCTTGTCCTGTCCAGTACTCATTTTGTCGACCTTGTTATTGTTTGATTCCCCGACTTGGCTGTGAGCTCCAAGAGGACAGGGGTTTTCATCTGTTGAGTTCACTGCTGTACCCCTAGTGCTAAGAACTTGTCTTGCACATGTTCTCTATATTAAATCAATAATCATTGAATGAAAAATCGGATTCCCGACTTGGGGGTGATGTTTTGGGCCCAGTGGCCTGCTCGGAGCCCTACCCCTTCTACCTTCCCCAGAACAGTCTTACCTCCTGGTCTGACATTCTCCCAGTAGCTGTCTTGTCAGCAAAGTTCCAGTTTCCCTGTTACCGAGGAATGACATGCGGACCTCAGCTCTCCTGGGGGGCCCAGTATTTGGTTGTGTTGTGACTCTAGTGATGGCTCTTATCAGCACACACCAGGAAGTTCTGGGTGCTTGCCACAAGTTTTCGGCCTAATGGTGAGGCCCACACCCGTGCCAGCCCTGTTGTGCAGAGGAGCATGTTAAAGCAGCGGCAGCTAGTGAGGGGCAGGGGCAGGGCCGCCAGCTCGGGCCGGCTGGACTCAAGAGTGCGGGCTCTGTATCACTGCGTGCACATTTATCGTGACAGTGCTCCTGCTATGGAGCTGGTTGTTCACAGGCAAACCCTGCTGAGAGGTGGCCACAAGGTGTGACCTTGGCCAAAGCAGTGTCAGGGCCTGGTGGGGCAGAGACAGCCTCTTGTGGTTCAGGTGGAGGAGGGCAGAGAGGGCCTGTCAACAGCTCTCAGAAGTGCCCTAGCTTTGATGGGAGGAGAGCAGGCACCCAGCTGGGGGCAGGCGGAGAAACGTGCTAGGAGAGTTGTGCCCTCCTGTAGCTCAGTGAGTGAGCAGGGTCTGAGTGTGTTTAAGGGGAGGAGACAGAGGATGGATGGACAGTGGAAGAGTTGCAGGAGAGAAGCCAAGAGGTGGGGGCCCAGGGCCCAGGGGTGGAACTGGCCTCCGACTGGGGAAAGCTGAAGAATTTGGGGACAGGAGGCTGTGAGGAGGCCATGGGCACCATGCAGGTGCCTCCACATGTGGCAGATGTGAAGGTTTGTCTGTGCACCCCTGTCCTCAGTCCTAGTACTGTCCCTTAGCCCTTGTCCTGTCCAGTACTCATTTTGTCGACCTTGTTATTGTTTGATTCCCCGACTTGGCTGTGAGCTCCAAGAGGACAGGGGTTTTCATCTGTTGAGTTCACTGCTGTACCCCTAGTGCTAAGAACTTGTCTTGCACATGTTCTCTATATTAAATCAATAATCATTGAATGAAAAATCGGATATGTTTTCCATGAGGTCAGGGTAGGTCTGCAGCTGGCAGGAAGGGGCAGGATGTGGAGGAAATTTGAGAGCAGAGGGTGGAAAAGGGCTGTGGGGGCGTGGTGTTGACCTTGGGGGCCACAGGGGCACCCAGGAAGCTCACTGTGAGGCTGTGGGGATTCACCAGGGGGCTCTGTGTCAGGGTCCAGGTCAGGAGTGGCTCCAGAGCCAGGGTTCCCCCAGACAAGTGAAGGACAGTGAGGTGAGGGCTGAGGGGTAAAGGGTGGGATATTCAAGTTGATGATCTGGAAGACAGCACCTCTGGGGTTGGACAGGGGACAGGGTGTAGCTGTGGATGCAGTAGGCTGGGGCAGCATGTGGGTGAAGGCCACCAGCCAGAAGGAGGTCAAGGAGCCAATGGCAGTCATGGGGCTGAGGAGCCCCAGATGCCCCCACCCAGGTCTCCAGTGAAAGAGGAGATGTGAAGGAAGTAGGGAGTTGACCTCTGCTGGGAGAGGAGGGCCAGGCTGCAGAAGCCTCAGGTGGAGCTGGGGTGCTGACAGAGAAGTCTGACTTGGAAGCAGCCCCGGGAGTGAAGACAGCTTCCCAGCTAGCTCCTGCCAGTGCTGGCCTCTGTGCTAGAGGGCCACGGCGAAGTGGTGCCTCGGGAAGCTGGCTCCAGCTGGGACCCAGGGCAGCGAGAGGAGAATACACGGTGGAGTTACTGTGTGTGTGTGTGTGTGTGTGTGTGTGTGTGTGTGCGCGCGTGTGCTGACTTGCTTCAGTTATGTCTGCCTCTTTGCGACCCCATGGACTGTAGCCCACCAGGCTCCTCTGTCCATGGGAGTCTCCAGGCAAGAATACTGGAGTGGGTTGCCATGGCCTCTCCCAGGGGATCTTCCCCACCCAGGGATCAAACCCTCACCCCTGTGTCTCCTGCATTGGCAAGTAGGTTCTTTACCACTAGTGCCATCTGGGAAGCCCTGAACTTACTATGACCACTGTTCATTTTACTCCTGGAAACTTGGTTCCAGTGGGACTGCATGCTCTTGCACAGGGTCATCCAGAAGGGCTCCCACCTGGACTGTCACTTTGGGGACCCTGGTCTGATTATATGGCTGTGCATGTTCCTCACAGGCTGAGTTGGATTCCTAGACCTGCTGGCCCCTAGGGGTACCCCTTTCTGGCCAGGTGCCTTTGGGGTTTGCTGTGTTCAGACACCCATTGCTCCTTTCTCTCCTTTCTCTCCTGTCTCATCGTGCACGGGCAAGGTGCTGTGCTGCTGGGCTGGCTCTGCAGCTGTCCTTGCCCCTCATCAGGGTCCACAGTTCAGTTTGGTTCAGTTGCTCAGTCATGTCTGGCTCTTTGCAGCCCCATGGACTGCAGCACGCCAGGCTTTCCTGTCCTTCACCATGTCCCAGAGCTTGCTCAAACTCAATGATGCCATCCAACCATCTCGTCCTGTCGTCGCCTTCTCCTTTTGCCTTCTGTTTTTCCCAACATCAGGCTCTTTGCCAGTGAGTTGTCTCTTCACGTCAGGTGGCCAAAGCATTGGAGCCTCAGGTTCAGCCTCAGTCCTTCCAATGAATATTCAGGGTTGACTGAGGCAGGATGGACTGCCGGGGAAACTGAGGCCGGGAGGACACAACCAGGCACTGCTAGTATTCAGGGTGCTTTCGCATTTTTAGCTGCATGTTCCCTCTCACGCCTTCCTTCCAGCCTTCATGTCCTTGTTAATTTTATCCAGCTGATCTTCCTTGGCACCACCTGTAGCCTGTCTCAGTGCTGGCTACAGAGGGCACAGCCTGAGTCCTGGCCTCTAGCACTCACAGGCTGGTCCAGAATTGGACAAGCCTCTCAGGGAAGCTTGTGGAACTTCAGAAACTTTGGGGACGTCACTACACGGCAATGACCTTGGGAAGAGGAGTCTATTCTTGTCTGTCCCTGCCAGAACATATCTAAGAAAAAAAAACAATCCATTTGTATTTCTCCATTCTCCTTTCTCCCTTGGCCAATCTCCTCGGGATTCAATATATCACTCAACACTTGTGCTGTGTTGGAGTTGTCAAGGATACCTCCGCTGGCCTCATGACAACTTCTCATGTTGGGAACTGTGTCTTTGGGTGTGGTTTTTGGTGGATTGAAAGTAGGTTAAAGTCATAAGGTAGATGAGGCCCTTCCAGGGCTACGCTCGTTTGCTGACATGGAGATGGCTCGGATGCTCCCTCTGAGCAGTGTGGGGTGTAGGAGAGTGATGGGGTCCTCCTTCTCCACGTGACCAGGGTCCCTATCCTTGCCTTCTCTGCTCCCTATGCCCAAGCCCTGAGGATATCAGTTTATTGATCTGAGGATTCCCCAGCTCAGTGACCCCAGGAGGTTATGTCATGTGTCAGGGTCTTGATTGCTTCTTTTTATAAATCTGGGTCAACAACGCCTGCCCCATGTGATTATTGTGACAAGTGACTTCAGTGTCAGTCGCCCTGCCCAGGGCCTGCCGCCTAGTATGAGCACGGAGGATTAAGTGCTTCCACCACTTGGCCGGCGTTGATCCATAAACGTCCTGCCTCTGACTTTCTGTGGAGCGCACACAGAGCCAGGGCTCACGGCCAGTAGCGTGAGCCTCCAACAGCCAGAGTCAGCTCTGAGGGACAGGGGAGGATTGTTGATGTCTGGCTCCTCATACTCTGTACTAGTGTGGGCTGCTGAGGGGCCCGGGAAGACTCAAAGCTAAACATTGTCCTATGATTGCGTTCACTAGTGTGCCTTCCCTAAACTATTACAAAGGAGGCATCCAGGCATTCCGTATCCCATTTGTCATGAGTTCTGGATGAGGTTTGATTCAATGAGATTTTCACCAGAGGTGGGTGGACTTAGGAAGATCTCACGGTGAGGCCAGCTTCCAGGTTCTCCCCACATCCAGTCACAGAAAGGGTTTATACACAAGGGTTTGTCCTTTTGCACTTCTCCCTACAGATTTTGAGCTATGGGGTTGGGGATTCTATTCAGCTGAGAATAGATGCTTGTATTTTTCCTGTTGCAAAGGATTTGCTTGTTCCCAGCTCAACTTTGTAGCCATCAACCTCCTGTATGCACTTTTCTGAGTAAATTCCCATCCACCCGGTCTGCTAAGTCTTTCTGTCTGATTGTCAGGTGGTCAGTTACACAAAAATCAGACTCCAGTGTATGTTCATTCAGCCCTGGCTCACAGGAGGCCACTGCTGGGGGGTCAGAACAGCTGACAGAAGGAAACTCCTGGGTAAGGAGCAGGGACTCAGCAGTTCCCTTGGTCACATCTCCACTGACCAAATCAGATGCGCTCAGAGGACAAGCAGGCAAGCCCCTCAGCCTGTCACCCTGGCCTAGATCCCGACTGCGGACTAACAACTGAGAAGTCCCCCTTTTGACCTAGTTTGGGCATAGATTTCGTTGGTTAGCTCTGTACCCTGAGATTCCTCTTAGGAGTTCCAGATTCTAGTTCCCTAATCTTCCACCCCACGCTCCAGCCCCACAGCTGCCATGTTGGTTTTTTTTTTTTTTTTTTTTTTTTTCCTGAAGATGGTTTTTGGAGGTGGAAGGTGAATGACTTCAGGCAGATAATTAGCCTAATTAAGGTTATTGTCTCCTGCAATTACCAGGCTGGCTTTGAGGAGTATCCCATTCCTCCCTTGCAGCCCTGAAGGCTGACTGGAAATACAGAAGAGGCAGGCCCGGTCCTGCCTTGGCATGGCACTACAGACTGCCCTTCCTGGAGCAAGGGCTGCTGCTGGGGTGTCTCTGGGGAGCAAGCCAGCTCAGAGCCCCAGGGAGCCTTACCCCTTGAAGCTGGTAGGCTTGGGTTGTAACAGCCAGTTTCCTGCATCCTTCACTTCGGACCCAGAGAAGGGAGCTTCAGAAACACGTGTTTCAGCCTCTGGCAGGACAAACCACCCGAGTGCTGAAAGGAGAAGGTGGTTTCTCTGGGAATAAGATTCTAGTGGTTCGCTGGGTGCTGGAAGAGGTCCCCACAGCCACAGCAGTGCCCTGTGACAGTGGCCAGGCACACCCAGTCAGGTTGTCTCAGCCAAGAAGTGAGAGAAGGAAGTAAAGGGTGAGCAGGTCCCTATCCTCTCCCGGGACTTGGCTCCTTGAGGGTCACAGACTGAGCCCTGGTTGGCCATTCCTCTGCTCCGTTCCTGGCTGCACCTGAGTGGAGAGGCAAACGAAATTAGTACGGAGGAGAGCAGAGACGGTGGGAAATAAGCAAAGAAACAATACCTGGCTGTGATTTGCGAAGTCCTTGCTACAGGCTCTGTTCTTTGATGTGTGTTGTCTTATTTAATCATCACAGTAACCCTGTGTGGTGGGTTATTATGTCCATCACACAAAAGAGGAAACAGAGGTTCAGAGCAGGTGAGAAAGGTGACCAAAGTCCCACAACTATAGGAAGCAGCAGGGCTGGAGGTTCTTCCCATCACGGTGGGCAAGGAGTGAGTGCATATTGACCAGAATCAAAAGGTAAATTAAAAACAAAGCAGCCTTGAACTTGGCCCAGGGTCAGGTACCTCAGATTTACCTGTCTCCTTAAGCCTCTGGGACGTCCTTGCCAGGCAGGTATAAGTGCCCTGGTTTTAGCAGTGAGAAATGGGACTCGGGCAAATCAGGTGACTTGCCTGAGCCAGTCAGCAGAGAACAGAGACTGCCTTGGGGCACTGAGGCTGGGGGGGGGGGGAAAGGGGTCACAGCCAAGGCTCTTACTCAGGAGCTTCCTTGGCACCGTTTTCCCCTTTTGCTATAAATAGCCAGTCCCAGTGGGCCCCACCCCAACCTGGAAGTCAGCTGGCATTAGGCTCCTGGTATTCAGGATCCTTGCCTTTTCCTACAGTCAGTGAAAGAGAAACTTAGACTGCTTAAGGGAACTTGGCTGGAAGAAACTTTGAGGTGGCACTGCCGCAGTCATAGCAGAACAGATCAAAATATTACAGAGACAAAAAGTCAGGTTCCCAAAGACTGCAAAGGTCACTCAGCATGACGGTCAAGGGCTTGGCCTTTGGCACTGGACAGCTGGGTGGGAACTCTGGCTTTGCTGCTGGCCTGCTCTGTGATTCCCTCAAGGCCCCCAGCTGCAAATGTGGGTAATAATTATTTGCACCTCAAAGGCTGCTGTGAGGAATTAATGCTTGTGAAGCACTTAGAACAATTTCTGGTACAGAGTAAGTGCTATGTGGGTGTTCATGAACTATAAACATTCAATGCCATTGGAGAAGGCTTTTGAGTGATTTTAGGTGACAACTGCAGGATGCAAAATTAGGTGTATTATGCTTCTAATTTTATTTACATAGTTATGCTTTTATATAAATGTTCATAATAATTATCTCTATGTCATGGAAATTTGGATGGTTTTTCTTTTCTTTTTAAAATAGCATTCTCTCTTTTCTCTGTTTTGTGCAATGAACATCAATCACTTCAAAATTAGACAAAATTCCGATTTGAACTACAAAACAAAGGCTACTCCTCCATGACAGGCTCTACCCTCTACAGCCCCACTTCCATTATAAGGTCAGTTCTCAGTGGTAAGAGGAGTGTGCACCTCTGAAAGGTTGGGAGTTCTTGTTTGGAAACAACCAAAGGCTTTTTATCTTCTGAGTGTGAGGATCTGGCTGTGAAGGTTTGGGCTGGTTTGAGTCCTTGCCTGCAGCTAGCACAAAGCTCTTCCATGGTCTCATCCTCCTAGATGGCCCCCATCCCCTGCAGACATGCTGCAGGTGTCCATGTGAACAGTGGGTTGATTCTCTTGATTGAGCTTACCTTGGTCTTTGCTTTCCAGAAACATGAGCATGTAACATCTTCACTGTCTTTGCCTGACTTTCTTGCTTGGAGTTTGACTATCCTGAATCACACATCTTTGAAACTGGTGGTTAATTTAAACTTGGAAGCTGTCCTGAGTTCAAAGCCAGTGGAAAGTCTTGTGAGACTACTCTGTATTGTTTTGATGACTCCTTGGCAAGGATGCTGATTTTACCCCAGTACCAGAAATGAGCAGAGAGATATTTGTGTTGCCAGAGAAAATGCAGATTTGGGGAAATAATATCTGGCTTGGGAGGGTGTTTGTCAGAGAGAAATTTGTTGGTTGATGCCAGGGTTTCATAAGATACATGTGTATTATTTTCAGATTTAAGATTGAATTCGAGAAATGTGTATTGAGTACCAACAATGGATTAGGTTCTCTCCTAAGTAATCTACTGCAGAGGGCTGTGAGAACAATGGCAGCCCCAGAAGAAAGAAAAAAAAATTATCCAGCGTGGACTGGCTCAAAGATATTTTGCCTGGAATTAATGCTTGTGAAGCACTTAGAACAATTTCTGGTACAGAGTAAGTGCTATGTGGGTGTTCATGAACTATAAACATTCAATGCCATTGGAGAAGGCTTTTGAGTGATTTTAGGTGACAACTGCAGGATGCAAAATTAGGTGTATTATGCTTCTAATTTTATTTACATAGTTATGCTTTTATATAAATGTTCATAATAATTATCTCTATGTCATGGAAATTTGGATGGTTTTTCTTTTCTTTTTAAAATAGCATTCTCTCTTTTCTCTGTTTTGTGCAATGAACATCAATCACTTCAAAATTAGACAAAATTCCGATTTGAACTACAAAACAAAGGCTACTCCTCCATGACAGGCTCTACCCTCTACAGCCCCACTTCCATTATAAGGTCAGTTCTCAGTGGTAAGAGGAGTGTGCACCTCTGAAAGGTTGGGAGTTCTTGTTTGGAAACAACCAAAGGCTTTTTATCTTCTGAGTGTGAGGATCTGGCTGTGAAGGTTTGGGCTGGTTTGAGTCCTTGCCTGCAGCTAGCACAAAGCTCTTCCATGGTCTCATCCTCCTAGATGGCCCCCATCCCCTGCAGACATGCTGCAGGTGTCCATGTGAACAGTGGGTTGATTCTCTTGATTGAGCTTACCTTGGTCTTTGCTTTCCAGAAACATGAGCATGTAACATCTTCACTGTCTTTGCCTGACTTTCTTGCTTGGAGTTTGACTATCCTGAATCACACATCTTTGAAACTGGTGGTTAATTTAAACTTGGAAGCTGTCCTGAGTTCAAAGCCAGTGGAAAGTCTTGTGAGACTACTCTGTATTGTTTTGATGACTCCTTGGCAAGGATGCTGATTTTACCCCAGTACCAGAAATGAGCAGAGAGATATTTGTGTTGCCAGAGAAAATGCAGATTTGGGGAAATAATATCTGGCTTGGGAGGGTGTTTGTCAGAGAGAAATTTGTTGGTTGATGCCAGGGTTTCATAAGATACATGTGTATTATTTTCAGATTTAAGATTGAATTCGAGAAATGTGTATTGAGTACCAACAATGGATTAGGTTCTCTCCTAAGTAATCTACTGCAGAGGGCTGTGAGAACAATGGCAGCCCCAGAAGAAAGAAAAAAAAATTATCCAGCGTGGACTGGCTCAAAGATATTTTGCCTGGAATTGTATTGACATGCAGTTAAGTCAGGCCTGTGCCTGTGTCTGGACAGAGACCTGCTTATATGCTGAGGTTCGTACACTATAAGCCTTACAGCTTTCTTCCACAGAAAATGCCCACGTTTTCAGGACAGGGGTCTGTGGTCTGAGTTGTAGATCTGTCTTGACAAAGCCAACCAGAGATCAAATTGCCAACATCTACTGGATTATGGAGAAAGCAAAGGAATTCTAGAAAAACATCTATTTCTGCTTCATTAACTACTAGTTCATTCCAACAAATTGTGGAAAATTCTTAAAGAGGTGGGAGTACAGACCACCTTACCTGGGTCTTGGAAAACCTATATGTGGATCAAGAAGCAACAGTTAGAACCAGAAAAGGAGCAACTGGGCTGGTTCAAATTGGGAAAGGAGTACATCAAGGCGGTATACTGTCACCCTGCTTATTTAACTTATATGCAGAATACATCATGTGAAATGCCAGACTGGATGAATCACAAGCTGACATCAAGATTGCCAGGAAAAATATCAGTAACCTCAGATATGCAGATGATACGACTCTAATAGCGGAAAGTGAAGAGGAACTAAAGAGCCTCTTGATGAAGGTGAAAGAGGAGAGTGAAAAAGCTGGCTTAAAACTCAACATTCAAACAACTAAGATCATGGCATCCACTCCCATCACTTCATGGTAAAGAGATGGGAAAAAACTGGAGACAGTAACAGATTTTATTTTCTTGGACTCCAAAATCACTGCAGTGAGTGCAACCATGAAGGAAAAGTTTAAAAGCTGTGAATTGTATATTATTTTTTCAGATTTTTAAGATTTTGGAATATCTGGCTTGGGAGGGTGTTTGTCAGAGAGAAATTTGTTGGTTGATGCCAGGGTTTCATAAGATACATGTGTATTATTTTCAGATTTAAGATTGAATTCGAGAAATGTGTATTGAGTACCAACAATGGATTAGGTTCTCTCCTAAGTAATCTACTGCAGAGGGCTGTGAGAACAATGGCAGCCCCAGAAGAAAGAAAAAAAAATTATCCAGCGTGGACTGGCTCAAAGATATTTTGCCTGGAATTGTATTGACATGCAGTTAAGTCAGGCCTGTGCCTGTGTCTGGACAGAGACCTGCTTATATGCTGAGGTTCGTACACTATAAGCCTTACAGCTTTCTTCCACAGAAAATGCCCACGTTTTCAGGACAGGGGTCTGTGGTCTGAGTTGTAGATCTGTCTTGACAAAGCCAACCAGAGATCAAATTGCCAACATCTACTGGATTATGGAGAAAGCAAAGGAATTCTAGAAAAACATCTATTTCTGCTTCATTAACTACTAGTTCATTCCAACAAATTGTGGAAAATTCTTAAAGAGGTGGGAGTACAGACCACCTTACCTGGGTCTTGGAAAACCTATATGTGGATCAAGAAGCAACAGTTAGAACCAGAAAAGGAGCAACTGGGCTGGTTCAAATTGGGAAAGGAGTACATCAAGGCGGTATACTGTCACCCTGCTTATTTAACTTATATGCAGAATACATCATGTGAAATGCCAGACTGGATGAATCACAAGCTGACATCAAGATTGCCAGGAAAAATATCAGTAACCTCAGATATGCAGATGATACGACTCTAATAGCGGAAAGTGAAGAGGAACTAAAGAGCCTCTTGATGAAGGTGAAAGAGGAGAGTGAAAAAGCTGGCTTAAAACTCAACATTCAAACAACTAAGATCATGGCATCCACTCCCATCACTTCATGGTAAAGAGATGGGAAAAAACTGGAGACAGTAACAGATTTTATTTTCTTGGACTCCAAAATCACTGCAGTGAGTGCAACCATGAAATGGTAAAGATGCTTGCTCCTTGAAAGGAAAGCTATGACAAACCTAGATAGTGTATTAAAAAACAGAGACATTACTTTGCTGACAAATGTCTGTATAGTTATAGTTTTTCCAGTAGTCATGTGACTACTTTCTCACAGATGTGAGAATTAGACCATAAAGAAGCCAAAGCACTGAAGAATTGATGCTTGTTTTCAAATTGTAGTGCTAGAGAAGACTCTTGAGAATCCCTTGGACTACAAGGAGATCAAACCAGTCAATCCTAGAGAAAATCAACCCTGAATAGCCATTGGAAAGACTGATGCTGAAGCGGAAGCTCCAATACTCTGGCCACGTGATGTGAAGATCTGACTCTTTGGAAAATACCCTGATGCTGTGAAAGACTGAAGGCAAAAGGAAAAAGGGGCATCAGAGAATGAGATGGTTGGATGGCATCACCGACTTAATGGTTATGAACTTGAGCAACTCTGGGAGATGGTGAAGGACAGAGGAGCAGTCCATGTGCTGTGGTCATGGGGTTTCTAGGAGTCAGACGTGACTTAATGATTGAACAACAATAACGACAACAAACTTGACAAAGCAGTGGAATATGTTAATTTGGGCTAAACTCAAAGCTAATGTGAAACTATAATAATTTGGTAGGATCTGACTGTTTTTCAACTTTTCATATAAAGCATTTGAGAAGCATTTATCTGCAGACAAACCGTATCTGACTTTTAATCCTGTAAATAAACACATGGCATGGCTCTACATCTGCTGAGCAATTCAAGGTCACCCAGTGGCCATCTGAGCTCCACACAGACTCTGTTCCTCCTCAGCACTACCGGAAACGGGCCCCTCAGTTTGAAAAATATCAGTAACCTCAGATATGCAGATGATACGACTCTAATAGCGGAAAGTGAAGAGGAACTAAAGAGCCTCTTGATGAAGGTGAAAGAGGAGAGTGAAAAAGCTGGCTTAAAACTCAACATTCAAACAACTAAGATCATGGCATCCACTCCCATCACTTCATGGTAAAGAGATGGGAAAAAACTGGAGACAGTAACAGATTTTATTTTCTTGGACTCCAAAATCACTGCAGTGAGTGCAACCATGAAATGGTAAAGATGCTTGCTCCTTGAAAGGAAAGCTATGACAAACCTAGATAGTGTATTAAAAAACAGAGACATTACTTTGCTGACAAATGTCTGTATAGTTATAGTTTTTCCAGTAGTCATGTGACTACTTTCTCACAGATGTGAGAATTAGACCATAAAGAAGCCAAAGCACTGAAGAATTGATGCTTGTTTTCAAATTGTAGTGCTAGAGAAGACTCTTGAGAATCCCTTGGACTACAAGGAGATCAAACCAGTCAATCCTAGAGAAAATCAACCCTGAATAGCCATTGAAAGACTGATGCTGAAGCGGAAGCTCCAATACTCTGGCCACGTGATGTGAAGATCTGACTCTTTGGAAAATACCCTGATGCTGTGAAAGACTGAAGGCAAAAGGAAAAAGGGGCATCAGAGAATGAGATGGTTGGATGGCATCACCGACTTAATGGTTATGAACTTGAGCAACTCTGGGAGATGGTGAAGGACAGAGGAGCAGTCCATGTGCTGTGGTCATGGGGTTTCTAGGAGTCAGACGTGACTTAATGATTGAACAACAATAACGACAACAAACTTGACAAAGCAGTGGAATATGTTAATTTGGGCTAAACTCAAAGCTAATGTGAAACTATAATAATTTGGTAGGATCTGACTGTTTTTCAACTTTTCATATAAAGCATTTGAGAAGCATTTATCTGCAGACAAACCGTATCTGACTTTTAATCCTGTAAATAAACACATGGCATGGCTCTACATCTGCTGAGCAATTCAAGGTCACCCAGTGGCCATCTGAGCTCCACACAGACTCTGTTCCTCCTCAGCACTACCTATGAACCAGAAGTATTATCGGGTTTGTTTAGGAGGTAAGAATCCAAGGCTCAGAGAAGTTAAGTGGCTTGTCTGATGATCCCAGCCTCTGAGTAGCAAACCCTGAATTAAAACCCAGTTCCTCTGACTCCCAGATACCCTGGATTCCACTCCTTTCCTGGTACACACATCTTGCTCTCTCCCAGGGCAAGGGCAATTTGCTGGGGTGTTGCTTGGGTGTGTGTTCAACAAAAGATCAACAGGGGAGTTCCTTGGAAATCAGTGGCTTTGTTTTTGTGGCCTCTGAAAAAACCTCCCCAAGCATAAAGGAGAGGTTTTCCAGGCCTGGAGAAGTTGCCTTTAACATACATTAGGCTTGCTTTTATAGTTCAGAGGAACAATAAAATGGATGAAATTACCACCGTGGCTAGTGAGAGAAGAGAACAGAATTCCTTGCTGGTGAAGCCAGTAATTCTCTTCTGTTCCCTCTGCATTCCTCTCACCCACTCCCTGCACTGTGTGTCTTGACTTAACCATTCCTGGACCTGGCCTGGATCCCAGGACTTTTAAAGTGTCCACAGAGTTGACTTGTCTTCTCCTTCTCGTGCCTGGTGGCTGCCTTCAGAGGGTCTGCTTCTCAGAAGCTCAGGTTCCTGCATTCACCAGACTCACTGGCTTGGGTTAGCATGTTCTCCAGCTTCTTTCTCCTTTTTTTTGGGTCCTGTACCATATGAACTCTTAATGGTGAAAAGTAGATATTGAAGGTCAATCTTAATCATAAAAAGGGCATCAGAGAATGAGATGGTTGGATGGCATCACCGACTTAATGGTTATGAACTTGAGCAACTCTGGGAGATGGTGAAGGACAGAGGAGCAGTCCATGTGCTGTGGTCATGGGGTTTCTAGGAGTCAGACGTGACTTAATGATTGAACAACAATAACGACAACAAACTTGACAAAGCAGTGGAATATGTTAATTTGGGCTAAACTCAAAGCTAATGTGAAACTATAATAATTTGGTAGGATCTGACTGTTTTTCAACTTTTCATATAAAGCATTTGAGAAGCATTTATCTGCAGACAAACCGTATCTGACTTTTAATCCTGTAAATAAACACATGGCATGGCTCTACATCTGCTGAGCAATTCAAGGTCACCCAGTGGCCATCTGAGCTCCACACAGACTCTGTTCCTCCTCAGCACTACCTATGAACCAGAAGTATTATCGGGTTTGTTTAGGAGGTAAGAATCCAAGGCTCAGAGAAGTTAAGTGGCTTGTCTGATGATCCCAGCCTCTGAGTAGCAAACCCTGAATTAAAACCCAGTTCCTCTGACTCCCAGATACCCTGGATTCCACTCCTTTCCTGGTACACACATCTTGCTCTCTCCCAGGGCAAGGGCAATTTGCTGGGGTGTTGCTTGGGTGTGTGTTCAACAAAAGATCAACAGGGGAGTTCCTTGGAAATCAGTGGCTTTGTTTTTGTGGCCTCTGAAAAAACCTCCCCAAGCATAAAGGAGAGGTTTTCCAGGCCTGGAGAAGTTGCCTTTAACATACATTAGGCTTGCTTTTATAGTTCAGAGGAACAATAAAATGGATGAAATTACCACCGTGGCTAGTGAGAGAAGAGAACAGAATTCCTTGCTGGTGAAGCCAGTAATTCTCTTCTGTTCCCTCTGCATTCCTCTCACCCACTCCCTGCACTGTGTGTCTTGACTTAACCATTCCTGGACCTGGCCTGGATCCCAGGACTTTTAAAGTGTCCACAGAGTTGACTTGTCTTCTCCTTCTCGTGCCTGGTGGCTGCCTTCAGAGGGTCTGCTTCTCAGAAGCTCAGGTTCCTGCATTCACCAGACTCACTGGCTTGGGTTAGCATGTTCTCCAGCTTCTTTCTCCTTTTTTTTGGGTCCTGTACCATATGAACTCTTAATGGTGAAAAAGTAGATATTGAAGGTCAATCTTAATCATGACCTATGTATCAAGTTCTAAATATGTTTGTAAATATCCTCTGTCAAAGGAGATAAACTCATTTCCATGCATGTATGGAACTGTGTGGGCACAACTGCAGCAACTTAGAACAGCACAGGGCATGCTTGTGTTCATGCACACTCCCATCCATGTATGTACCCTTCCAACCATGCATTCAACCAGCCAGGCACCTCTCTGCCCATCATCCCCCAATTCATGGAATCTGAGCACTTTCTGATGCCAGGCACCATTAAGAGGTGAAGTGTAATTGTGATGAAGACAGCCTGAATTCTCACCTCTAGGAGGAGAGATCTCCCAAAAGTCACACTATAGAAAAAAGACATGCTATGACCAAAGAAAAGTAGACTGCACATCCTGTTCATGATAGCTTTGGAAGCAGAATATGTGTGCATCTCTAAGTAGTTGTGTTTTCATGTTCTATGTGAAATATAGTTATACCCACTGTGAGCAATTCTTTAGTTCAGATTTATAACTAAATATTGATTTGTTAGTTCCTTGTAGAAGTTCATCTTATGACTTCCAAAGGGATCTGTTTCTACTTTTGTAGTTATGCATTGGTTCACAGTGGAGGAAGGGGAAGGAATTAGTTTATTTATTGGATGTGGTCAGGAGACTTGAGTTCTAGTCCTATCTCTGTGGGACCATGGACCTCCTTACCTTACCCTGCCACCTTGCCTTTGGTTTTGAAATGGAGACTGTATTTGTTTTCATAGGCTTCCCTGTCCTTCACTGTCTTCTAGAGTGTGCCCCAAATCATATCCATTGAGTCAGTGATGCCATCCAACCATCTCATCCTCAGTCACCCTCTTTTCCTCCTACTCTCAGTCTTTCCCGGCATCAGGTTCTTTTCCAGTGAGCCAGCTCTTCGCATCAGGTGGTCAAAGTGTTAGGGCTTAAGTTTCAGCATCAGTTCTTCCAGTGAATATTTAGAGTTGATTTCCTGAAGGATTGACTTGTTTGATTTCCTTGCAGTCTGAGGGACTCTCAAGAGTTGTCTCCAGCACCACAATTCGAAAGAATCAGTTCTTCAGTGCTCAGCCATTTTTATGGTCCAACTTTCACAGCCATACACGACTACTAGAAAAACCATAGCTTTGATTATATGGACCTTTGTTGGCAAAGTGATGTCTCTGCTTAATATGCTGTCTAGGTTTGCCACAGAATTTCACGGTTGTAATCACTGTCTGCAGTGATTTTGGAGCCCAAGAAAATAAATTCTGTCACTGTTTCCAGTTTTTCCCCATCTCTTTGACATGAAGTTATGGGAATGGATGCCACGTAGTATTTTAAATGTTAGTATTTTAAATGTTGAGGTTTTTTTTTTTAAATTTTTTTAGGCGGGGGCGGGTTGGGGAGGGAGGGGAGCTTGCGGGCCACTTCTATTGGTCTTTCATTTATCTATTTTCATCCATCTTTGTTCTTTGGCCCGTGTGGGCCTCCCATCGCAGTGGCCTCTGTTGTTGCAGAGCACCGGCTCTGGGCGCATGTGCTCCAGAGCTCCGGCTCAGTAATTGGACACATCAGTCCAGCCACTCCGCAGCACGTGGGATCTTCCCAGGCCAGGGATTGAACCGGTGCCCCTTGCACTGCAAAGTGGTGTCCTTACCCACTGGACCACCAGGGAAGCCCTGTTGAGGTGTTTTTTTTTTTTTTTTTTGGCTGCATCGTGTCTTGGTCGTGGCATATGGGATCCAGCTCCCTGACCAGGAACTGAACCCATGTCCCCTGCATTGGGAGCACAGAGTCCCAGCCACTGGACCACCAGGGAAGTCCGAAGTGTTGAGTTTTAAGCCAGATTTTTTTTTCTCTCATTCTCCTCTTTCACCCTCATCAAGAGGTTCTTTAATTCCTTTTCACTTTCTGCCATTAGAATGGTATCATTTGCATAGCTGAGGTTGTTGATATTTCTCCTGGCATTCTTGATTGCAGTTTGTGATTCATCCAGTCTGGCATTTCGCACAGAGTACTCTGCATACAAGTTAAATAAGCTGGGTGACAATATACAGCCTTGTCACACTCCATCCCCAATTTTGAAACAGTCTGCAGTATGGTTCTTATCTCAGCCCATAGGTCAGGTGGTCAAAGTGTTAGGGCTTAAGTTTCAGCATCAGTTCTTCCAGTGAATATTTAGAGTTGATTTCCTGAAGGATTGACTTGTTTGATTTCCTTGCAGTCTGAGGGACTCTCAAGAGTTGTCTCCAGCACCACAATTCGAAAGAATCAGTTCTTCAGTGCTCAGCCATTTTTATGGTCCAACTTTCACAGCCATACACGACTACTAGAAAAACCATAGCTTTGATTATATGGACCTTTGTTGGCAAAGTGATGTCTCTGCTTAATATGCTGTCTAGGTTTGCCACAGAATTTCACGGTTGTAATCACTGTCTGCAGTGATTTTGGAGCCCAAGAAAATAAATTCTGTCACTGTTTCCAGTTTTTCCCCATCTCTTTGACATGAAGTTATGGGAATGGATGCCACGTAGTATTTTAAATGTTAGTATTTTAAATGTTGAGGTTTTTTTTTTTAAATTTTTTTAGGCGGGGGCGGGTTGGGGAGGGAGGGGAGCTTGCGGGCCACTTCTATTGGTCTTTCATTTATCTATTTTCATCCATCTTTGTTCTTTGGCCCGTGTGGGCCTCCCATCGCAGTGGCCTCTGTTGTTGCAGAGCACCGGCTCTGGGCGCATGTGCTCCAGAGCTCCGGCTCAGTAATTGGACACATCAGTCCAGCCACTCCGCAGCACGTGGGATCTTCCCAGGCCAGGGATTGAACCGGTGCCCCTTGCACTGCAAAGTGGTGTCCTTACCCACTGGACCACCAGGGAAGCCCTGTTGAGGTGTTTTTTTTTTTTTTTTTTTGGCTGCATCGTGTCTTGGTCGTGGCATATGGGATCCAGCTCCCTGACCAGGAACTGAACCCATGTCCCCTGCATTGGGAGCACAGAGTCCCAGCCACTGGACCACCAGGGAAGTCCGAAGTGTTGAGTTTTAAGCCAGATTTTTTTTTCTCTCTCTCATTCTCCTCTTTCACCCTCATCAAGAGGTTCTTTAATTCCTTTTCACTTTCTGCCATTAGAATGGTATCATTTGCATAGCTGAGGTTGTTGATATTTCTCCTGGCATTCTTGATTGCAGTTTGTGATTCATCCAGTCTGGCATTTCGCACAGAGTACTCTGCATACAAGTTAAATAAGCTGGGTGACAATATACAGCCTTGTCACACTCCATCCCCAATTTTGAAACAGTCTATTGTTCAATGTATGGTTCTAACTTGCTTCTTGACCAACATATAGGTTTCTCAGAAGACAGGTAAAGAGATCTGGTATTCCCACCCCTTTAAGAATTTCCCAGTTTGTTGTGATCTACACAGTCATGGACTTTACTATCGTCACCAAAGCCAACGTTTTTTCTGAAATTCTTCCTTTTTCTATGATCCAACAGATGTAGGAATCGTGCAAATGTTGGAAATATCTTTTACAAATGCATGATAGGGGAAGATGTGAAATTGAGTGAGTCTTTGGCAGCTGGTGCAAGCTCATAGATGTCTTCAGGGCCATAGGAGCAATAGACTTATTGCGTTAGTGTTACATGCTCCTGGTTTGCCTGAGATAAGCCTAATTCATACCTGAAATCTTGGTATAAACATTAAGTGTATCCAAGTTTATGCTCAAGACTGTTTGGATTTGAAGATAAATCACATGGACCCCTTATCTTTGTAAGATGGGAGCCAAGTAGAACAGCGAACTTAGCCTGAGGTCAGTGAGTTCTGCCAATATGTCTTTGGTTCATCTAATGGTGGTGATCAGAGTCTGATCAGGATCAGCCATGATCAGTGCTTGAATCTGCGTAGCTCAAGTCAGAGGTGAGCCGCTGCTGTCAAGGATGGTGGTCTTCTCTCAACTGTAGGGAGGTCTCCGCAGTTGCTATGGAAGATCTCCAAGTGGGCCAGCTAAAGAGCTGGTTCTCAGAAAGTTATGAGGAAGAGCAGATTTCCGCTGGGGCCACACTCCCCTTGTCTCTGCTATAGCCTTGTCCTTGCAGTTACAGGGCATGTGCTGAGGCAGGTTCATGATGGCTACGAGTGCAGTCACATGATGGGGTTGCTCCATGGTGGCCAAGGAACTGGTTGGTGGACATGGGGAGGCTTGGTGAGATGTAGAAGGTGCCTTCTCCCCAGGATGGCCAAGCAGATGTGAGAGGTAATTCCTGAATTCTTCCCCATGTCAAGGCCCCTGATGTCTGTCATCTCTGCATAGAACAATTCATGTCCCTTGAATGACTTGCTGCTAACCTTGGACACATCCTTAAGTCTTAATTAGAAGAAGGAGTGTGAGCAGGTCTTGTCCCTTTATCTGTGAATATTTGCAGAGTTGGGATCCTATTTGAAGACAAGTCCTGGCATTTTAAAGGCTGAGATTCAGTCAATGCAACTTTGTGTTTCCTGGTGATGGATGGGGCCTGGATCTTGAACCACCATGTCTGAGTTGTGGTACTGGCTCCATCACTGACTCAGTCTTGGGTCTTGGGCAGGCTGTACTTCTTTCCCAAATCTGTTTTTCCATCAGTAAATTGGGGCTAATCCTTAGTCCAGTGATCTCATAAGATGTGAAATTGAGTGAGTCTTTGGCAGCTGGTGCAAGCTCATAGATGTCTTCAGGGCCATAGGAGCAATAGACTTATTGCGTTAGTGTTACATGCTCCTGGTTTGCCTGAGATAAGCCTAATTCATACCTGAAATCTTGGTATAAACATTAAGTGTATCCAAGTTTATGCTCAAGACTGTTTGGATTTGAAGATAAATCACATGGACCCCTTATCTTTGTAAGATGGGAGCCAAGTAGAACAGCGAACTTAGCCTGAGGTCAGTGAGTTCTGCCAATATGTCTTTGGTTCATCTAATGGTGGTGATCAGAGTCTGATCAGGATCAGCCATGATCAGTGCTTGAATCTGCGTAGCTCAAGTCAGAGGTGAGCCGCTGCTGTCAAGGATGGTGGTCTTCTCTCAACTGTAGGGAGGTCTCCGCAGTTGCTATGGAAGATCTCCAAGTGGGCCAGCTAAAGAGCTGGTTCTCAGAAAGTTATGAGGAAGAGCAGATTTCCGCTGGGGCCACACTCCCCTTGTCTCTGCTATAGCCTTGTCCTTGCAGTTACAGGGCATGTGCTGAGGCAGGTTCATGATGGCTACGAGTGCAGTCACATGATGGGGTTGCTCCATGGTGGCCAAGGAACTGGTTGGTGGACATGGGGAGGCTTGGTGAGATGTAGAAGGTGCCTTCTCCCCAGGATGGCCAAGCAGATGTGAGAGGTAATTCCTGAATTCTTCCCCATGTCAAGGCCCCTGATGTCTGTCATCTCTGCATAGAACAATTCATGTCCCTTGAATGACTTGCTGCTAACCTTGGACACATCCTTAAGTCTTAATTAGAAGAAGGAGTGTGAGCAGGTCTTGTCCCTTTATCTGTGAATATTTGCAGAGTTGGGATCCTATTTGAAGACAAGTCCTGGCATTTTAAAGGCTGAGATTCAGTCAATGCAACTTTGTGTTTCCTGGTGATGGATGGGGCCTGGATCTTGAACCACCATGTCTGAGTTGTGGTACTGGCTCCATCACTGACTCAGTCTTGGGTCTTGGGCAGGCTGTACTTCTTTCCCAAATCTGTTTTTCCATCAGTAAATTGGGGCTAATCCTTAGTCCAGTGATCTCATACCACCTCATCTATCCTTCACATGGGAAGTAAAGGAGCTTTGAAAAGCTATAACATTACTTCATTTATTTACTGAGTGTGCACTGAGCGCCTGTCATGTGGCAGTGCATGGTAGGTGCCAGGAACACAATGTGACCATGACAATGGTAGCTTTGGCCTTCACGGAGCTGCTGTTTCGCGGAAAGAGACTGATGGTGAAGCAATAAATAGGCAAATAAAGTAGTTGGACCCTCTGTTAAGTGTTGTAAAGAAAACATGCAAGGTTTAGAGAGAGAGAAGAATATACCTGGGTAGGAGAAGCAGGTATTTCTTAAATAAGGGGATTGAGAAGAGTCAGCTTTGTGATGACGTTTTCACTGAGACCTGAGCATAGGAGACAGCTATGCAGTTGCAGAATCACATTTCAGGCAGAGGGACACATGGTGAGTGCCCTCGCCTTACCTGGAATGTGGTTCACGTATTATCTTTGTTTCCAAGGATTGCAGGAGGTGGTCTGAGCCCATCAGGTCAAGGATTAACATTATCTCCAAAAGAAAGTTTTAGGTGGAAACAGCCAGAGCAAGATGTCTAACTGGCCATCATCTGTGTAAAAGGTGTGTGTGTATGTTCATATGCCCACTCACGTGCACGCATCACTAGGATATACCAGAAGCTGGTGGTTGTACCTGAGAAGTGAGGCTGGGGGACCAGGGTAAACAAGAGACTTGCTTTTTAACCACATATCTATTTGTACTGTTTGATTTCTTTTTACCATGTACATACATTAATTTAAAATGAAAAGCTCAGTTATTTAAAAGTATGAGTAGTTATTTAAAGTAAATGTCTGTAGGCCATTTGGTAACCAAAGTAAGATCAGTTCATGAGGAGGGATATGTAGAAGTCTTCCAGGTGCCAGGAAAACAAGCCCGGTCTGGAACTGAGGATGGGCCTGGGGCCAGACTAGCCTTGAGAGCCCAGGAAAGGGGAGCGTGATGGTTCTGGTCATCCATTCACACAGGCCCAGACGTATTTCCATGGCCTTTCTTCTCATTGTGTGTGATGGTGGTGCTCCTTCCCCTCCCTAGCATTCCTTCCTGAGCTGACTGATTGTGTTTCTTTGGGCCTGAAAATTATGGCCCCAAGCCTTTGCTCATGTGCTGACTTTCGCTATAATTGTGTGCAGGTTCAGTTCTCTTACAGGATTATATATCCCTAGAGCTCCTAGCGTAGAGCCTTATGCCACATTGCTGTGTTAGTAAGTGTGGAGTATATATTAGAGATGGTTCACTTGCCCTAGGAGGTTGTCATTCTCCTTCCATACCATTTCCCAGGTAGTGAGTAAGTTGATCACAGTAACTTTTATCAATAAAAATTCCCAAAGGTAGGTCTTTATAGTCTTCTGTAATCCTTTTGTGATGACGTTTTCACTGAGACCTGAGCATAGGAGACAGCTATGCAGTTGCAGAATCACATTTCAGGCAGAGGGACACATGGTGAGTGCCCTCGCCTTACCTGGAATGTGGTTCACGTATTATCTTTGTTTCCAAGGATTGCAGGAGGTGGTCTGAGCCCATCAGGTCAAGGATTAACATTATCTCCAAAAGAAAGTTTTAGGTGGAAACAGCCAGAGCAAGATGTCTAACTGGCCATCATCTGTGTAAAAGGTGTGTGTGTATGTTCATATGCCCACTCACGTGCACGCATCACTAGGATATACCAGAAGCTGGTGGTTGTACCTGAGAAGTGAGGCTGGGGGACCAGGGTAAACAAGAGACTTGCTTTTTAACCACATATCTATTTGTACTGTTTGATTTCTTTTTACCATGTACATACATTAATTTAAAATGAAAAGCTCAGTTATTTAAAAGTATGAGTAGTTATTTAAAGTAAATGTCTGTAGGCCATTTGGTAACCAAAGTAAGATCAGTTCATGAGGTGGGATATGTAGAAGTCTTCCAGGTGCCAGGAAAACAAGCCCGGTCTGGAACTGAGGATGGGCCTGGGGCCAGACTAGCCTTGAGAGCCCAGGAAAGGGGAGCGTGATGGTTCTGGTCATCCATTCACACAGGCCCAGACGTATTTCCATGGCCTTTCTTCTCATTGTGTGTGATGGTGGTGCTCCTTCCCCTCCCTAGCATTCCTTCCTGAGCTGACTGATTGTGTTTCTTTGGGCCTGAAAATTATGGCCCCAAGCCTTTGCTCATGTGCTGACTTTCGCTATAATTGTGTGCAGGTTCAGTTCTCTTACAGGATTATATATCCCTAGAGCTCCTAGCGTAGAGCCTTATGCCACATTGCTGTGTTAGTAAGTGTGGAGTATATATTAGAGATGGTTCACTTGCCCTAGGAGGTTGTCATTCTCCTTCCATACCATTTCCCAGGTAGTGAGTAAGTTGATCACAGTAACTTTTATCATATATTAAGAATGAAAGTTCCAATGAATTTATAGAAAGAGCATTGAATGATTAGAGAATGAGGTCTTTAATAACTGTCTTCTGTAATCCTGTTGTGTTGTAGAAGGTCTTAAGGCATGGTTATGTTTACTTTCCTGCCTATGAGATAATGATGCTCAGCTCCCTGGAATCCCTCTTCTCCCCAGAGCAGAGCTGACAGCCTCTGAACACAGGAGAAATTCAATTAGCAGCCAATATGGCTCAAACTTTATTATCTAAGAACACTTTCACTCTTTCTCATAAACGAATTGCTTTCTCAGAGCTTATTTTCACTTTGCATATAGCTTCAAAAAGTAGAGCTTTCTAATTTGTATGCCTATAAAAAATTAGAAAGATAAAGAATAATAGTAGTGATAGATACTTTGACATTATCAAGAAGTGACAACCTAATAGCACAGAAAAGAAACATAAAAAAAGGAGCAATCTGATTTCAACAAAAATAGTGTTGGCCGATATAATTAATATGGAGCAATATGATTCCATGTGTCTTAAAATATAGTAATGGATGTGAATCAGGAATTATGAACCCTTAAGGGAAATTATGTTTTAAATCTTCCATTTAAAGAATACAGAATCAATAAGACATTTTTTTAATCAGCAATAAGGAAGACATTTTTTTTTATCAGAAATAGTTAAAATTTTAAAGTACTCTGGTGCAAAGGGTGATTCTTCAGCATGATATAGAACATCTGTCTAAACCTACAGTCAACACCATAGAAAACAGAGAAACAATAGAGACACTCCCATTCAAACCAGCAATGTGGTAAGAACAGTCCCCGCTCTCCTCTCCTGTTTAGTACCATTCCATGCGATAAGACATGAAACCATAAAACAAAGGGTACGGCTATTGAAAAATAAAATAAAAATGATCATTGCTTTTAAATTATATAATTATCTTATAAGAAAACTTAAAAACATAAATAGAAGTATTATTAGCATTAGTAAGAGTACTCTGTCAGGTGGCCAGGCTACATACTTTCTATGCTGTAGCTTTCCTATGTATTAACACTAGCTGGTGGGAAAAGATACAAAAGGTCACTTTAATTGTGTAAATACATAAAATTCCTGGGAATAAATTGAATAATAATTATGTATTAAAAGTTACTAAACCTTACTGTAAATCATTAAAGATGATTTGAATCAATGGAAAAGTTTACCATGTTCACGAGTTGGAAGACTGTGTCTTTTGAAGATATGTGAGAAATTACTGTGTGAATATTGAGAAAGTGCTATAGTTAAATTACCTAGATCCAAGTGCCAGCTTTACTATTTGCTAATGCGTAATCCTGGTGAAGTTGTTGAATATCTCTGGACCTCAGCTTTCTCATTTGTAATAATAATTGCTTCATAAGATTGGTGTGAGTCGATATGCAGAAAGTGCTTTAGGCAGAACCTGCCACATAGGAATGGCTTAGTAAATATTAACTATTAGTTTAATACTAACTTCTCTAAATTAAGTTCTCAGTTTATGTATCTGGGAATATCACACAATATTCTAAAAGACTTTTTCTGAGAAACTTTACATAGGTTATCTGGTAATTAAGAAGCTGACAAGAATAGTCAAGGACATTTTGAAAAATAAGAGTTGTAGGAAGATTTGTAGGTCTAGATATTTATGTATATTCAAAAATCTTAATAATCATAAAATGATGATTCTGACACAAGAATGAAAAGACAAATCAACAAAATAAAGCAAAGCTTAAAACCAAACCCAAGTGGATATAGGAATGCAGTTTCTCATTTAGCATTTCATAGCTATTGATAAGGAAGGGCTATTCAATAAATATGCTGGCACAATTTACCTACGATGAAAAAAGTTAGCTTCTCACTGTGTCAGTGTTTATCTAAGTGAGGTCACAGGCTTCAGAATTCCTTGGAGCTCTTCTTAAAATGACTCCCCCTGTGTGGGGGTGAGGGTACTTAATTCACATTAAGGTATGGGGATCCCTGTCATGGACCATACGTCAAAAATACATTCCAGATGAAGTAAAAGGCTAAGCGTCAAAATGGCCATCTTAAAGCTAGAAGGCAGTATGAAGGAGTATTTACTTTATCTTCTATATTTGCAATATAAGATTTTTAAAGTTCAATAAGAAAAATATGAACACACAATAGTGAAAAGGGCAAAAGGACACGAATAACCAAACCACCAAAGAAGAAAGGAAGAGACCAATAAGCATATGGAAAAATGCCAAACTTCACTAACACTCAAAAAATGTACATTAAAGCAGTATATCATTTTTAATATTTCAAGTGGGAAAGCACTTAAAAATGATAAGGTCCAGTGATGCTGAGGTTATAGTAAAATGGGCACGTTGGGTGAGGGGCTAGTTTGCTGAACCAGCTTTCTGAATGTTTTGTACTAAAAGTCAGAAAATATCCATACCTAGAACTCAAGTGTTTCATCTTCTATGAATTTATCCTGTGGAAGAATCATAGATTCATATACAGACTTTTTATACACATAGGAATGGCTTAGTAAATATTAACTATTAGTTTAATACTAACTTCTCTAAATTAAGTTCTCAGTTTATGTATCTGGGAATATCACACAATATTCTAAAAGACTTTTTCTGAGAAACTTTACATAGGTTATCTGGTAATTAAGAAGCTGACAAGAATAGTCAAGGACATTTTGAAAAATAAGAGTTGTAGGAAGATTTGTAGGTCTAGATATTTATGTATATTCAAAAATCT
The DNA here is from genome assembly GCA_022376925.1 of Tragulus kanchil. Taxonomy (NCBI): domain Eukaryota; kingdom Metazoa; phylum Chordata; class Mammalia; order Artiodactyla; family Tragulidae; genus Tragulus; species Tragulus kanchil. The sequence continues at coordinate 43,143,525 of JAIOJX010000029.1, read as the reverse complement.
TAATAATCATAAAATGATGATTCTGACACAAGAATGAAAAGACAAATCAACAAAATAAAGCAAAGCTTAAAACCAAACCCAAGTGGATATAGGAATGCAGTTTCTCATTTAGCATTTCATAGCTATTGATAAGGAAGGGCTATTCAATAAATATGCTGGCACAATTTACCTACGATGAAAAAAGTTAGCTTCTCACTGTGTCAGTGTTTATCTAAGTGAGGTCACAGGCTTCAGAATTCCTTGGAGCTCTTCTTAAAATGACTCCCCCTGTGTGGGGGTGAGGGTACTTAATTCACATTAAGGTATGGGGATCCCTGTCATGGACCATACGTCAAAAATACATTCCAGATGAAGTAAAAGGCTAAGCGTCAAAATGGCCATCTTAAAGCTAGAAGGCAGTATGAAGGAGTATTTACTTTATCTTCTATATTTGCAATATAAGATTTTTAAAGTTCAATAAGAAAAATATGAACACACAATAGTGAAAAGGGCAAAAGGACACGAATAACCAAACCACCAAAGAAGAAAGGAAGAGACCAATAAGCATATGGAAAAATGCCAAACTTCACTAACACTCAAAAAATGTACATTAAAGCAGTATATCATTTTTAATATTTCAAGTGGGAAAGCACTTAAAAATGATAAGGTCCAGTGATGCTGAGGTTATAGTAAAATGGGCACGTTGGGTGAGGGGCTAGTTTGCTGAACCAGCTTTCTGAATGTTTTGTACTAAAAGTCAGAAAATATCCATACCTAGAACTCAAGTGTTTCATCTTCTATGAATTTATCCTGTGGAAGAATCATAGATTCATATACAGACTTATACATTCAGGTATTTGTTGTGCCATTATTTTAATGGAAAAATTGGAAACAGCTGAAGCGTCCAACAATATGGGTTAACTAAATCATGGCCCATCCATATGATGAATCCTCTGTGGTCATTAGAAATCATGTTTTTGAAGATTCCTGTCATTAAATGACACGAGAAAATGCCTACAGTATATTAAAAGAAAACACCAGGATACAAGCTATATAAATAGCATGGTTCCTTTTTTTTATTAAAAATAGTCACAGGGCTTCCCTGGTAGCTCAGTGGTAAAGAGCTCGCCTGCCAATGCAGGGGATACGGGTTTGATCCCTGATCCGGGAAGATCCCACATGCCGCGGAGCAACTAAGCCCGTGAGCCACAGCTATTGAGCCCGTGCTCTAGTACCTCGGAGCCATAACTACTGAGCCCATGTACCACAACTATGGAAGTCCATGTGCCCTAGAGCCCAAGTTCCACAACAAGAGAAGTCACTGCAACAAGAAGCCTGCTCACGTCAACTAGAGAGTGACCCCCACTCCTTGCAACTAGAGGAGAGCCTGTGGCAGCAGTGAAAACCCAGAATAGCCAAAAATAAATAAATAAATAAATAAATATTTTAAAAAATAAGAAACATAGAAAAAAAATGGGAGGAAGGGAAGAAAATATCCTAAAATGTTAATGGACCTTATGTTTGGGTGGTTGGAGTTGACCAGTTTTTTATATTCTTAATATTCTTCAGGCTTCCCAGTTTTTACAATATATACATATTGTATTTAGATTGAGAAAAATATTAGTTCAAAGATAATGAAACAGGTGAGACTGGCCATGGGATTTTGAAAGTTGTATTTTAAGATGGTCATAGTAATAAGACTGTGGTCCTGGGTTTAGCAGGAAGGGCAGTGAGGCAGACTAGATCCCTTAAAATCTGATCATGTGGAGGAGCAATGGGGGGTGAGGATGGTCAGGCAGACAGGGGTGAGGGGCAGAGTGTATGCCCCTGCAGGGCACCAAGGCTTCTCAGGGAGGCCAAACCCCCTTCTGAATAACCCTGCACTGCAGACTCCCCTGACCAGGCACAACTGCAGCCTGAGATCCCCAGGTACCTGCAGCAAAGTATTAGCTGCATCCAAACATGCCACTTGGGCAAAGGTGCATGGTGCGTGGCCAACCCTTCTTAATTCTGTTGCTTTGAAGTGAAGACAGCCCAGTATAAAGAGTTTACTCTTGGGAAGCCCTAGGATGGCTGATACAGTTCTCTGGCTGAGCTCTCTCTCCTCTTACTCCCACCTCAGCCCCCAGTCAAATCCCAGAATCCTGGAGTTTGCTGGCCCTGCAGGTGGGGAATTAGGAAGATGGGGCCTTGCCCATCAGCCTGGTTCTCATGGTCTGGGAGAGGGCCGTCTCCATCGACCACTCCAAAATGGACAATAGTGTGTGCCTGAGGACAGCGGCATGACCAGGGAGAGCTGGTCTCAGGCAGCTTTCAAGGAGGAGCAGAAGCCACCTGGGTGCTGGAGCCCTATAGACGGGGTGTGCACTCTTCCAGCTTTTGGAACCAGGAGCCATGTGACCTTTGGCTTGTCCCTTCACTTCAGCACTCAGTCTCAAGCTCCCCTTTTGTAGGCAGGTTCTCATTGGTAATAAGTACCTTGAGAGGCCATGTAGATTTAAATAAGTGAGTGTATGGGAAGCATTTATCCCAGCCTAATGCAGGGGAGGTGGTCTCTAAATCACAGTTACAATCACTGTGGACTTTCTATGCTTCCCCAGCCTTGCAGCATGCGAAGTGTGGTACTAGGTGCTCATTAAATGTGCCTGGCGCTCATGCAGCAAGACTTCAGGAGCTGTAGGTTGTCACGATTATTACTGTTGCTACTGCTGTTGTTGCTGTGGACTCTATTCCTGGGAGCCCTATGAAGAGAGAGCAAGACTCTTTAGCCCCATCTTCAACAGGGCCTGCAACTCTTGGATTTTTGTGAGACAAGGCTTCCTGTGCTGGTTCTTTTGTCTGCATGAGTGACTCAGAGAATGGAAAGCAAGTAGGCGGGAGCTGGGGTGGTTGTGGTTATTCTCTGAAATGAGCACAAAGCTTGAGTTTGCTCTTCTGTCTTCTGCCTTCCAGTGTTTGCAAACCCTGCTCACAGTAACCGCCTTAGCTGGGCCCTCAGGAGCTGCTCGGCAAGGTTGATGAGTCATGTGAAGAGCCTGGGAGCCAGGCAGTGTAGCCACTGTGCCCAATCAAATGGAGTAGAAGTGTTGACATTTCAGTTCATAATATTGGAAGGCAGGTGGGGCAAACTGGGGCCAAATGGAGGAGCAGCCATGGTCGGGAGACAAAAAGATTTTAGACTGTATGCAGACTTTTAGACAGGCTAATCATTTCTGTTTGGTTTAGTGGATATTAGGAAAAATAAAATACATTGAAAGAGCAAAGCTTTTTTTTCTTTTTAATCATGTCTTTTATGAAGTCACTTTTACTTCCTTTTTAAAATTAATTTATTTTTAACCCTGCTGGGTCTTCGCTGCTATACTTGGGCTTTCTCTGGTTGAAGTGAGCAGGGGCTAATGTTAGTTGCAGGGCAATGGCTTTGCTTGTTATGGAGCACAGGCTCGCAACGCCAGGGCTGCAGTAGATGGGGCGTGAAGGCTCAGTAGTTTTGGATTTCAGGCTCTAGATTGGGGGCTTAGTAGTTGTGGTGTAGCGCTTAGTTGCTCACAGGCATATGAAACCTTCTTTGACCAGAGATCAAACCCATGTTCCCTGCCTTGACAGGCAGATCCTTATCCACTGCGCCCCCAAGGAAGTCCCAAAGTTAAGTTTAAACTAAGAAGAGCCATGCCTACGTGCTATATCAGTTCATTTGTGTCTGACTCTTTTGTGACCCCATGAACTGTAGCCTGCCAGACTCATCTGTCCATGGGATTCTCCAGGCAGAAATACTGGAGTGGGCTGCCATGCCTTCCTCTAGGGAAACGAGAGCCATCTTAATGTTAATGGAGCTTCCCTGGTGATGCGAGTATTAAAGAACCCGCCTGCCAATACAGGAGACTTAAGAGATGCGGGTTTGATCTCTGGGTTGGGTAGATCCCATGGAAGAGGGCATGGCAACCCACTCCATTACTCTTGCCTGGAGAATCTCATGGACAGAGGAGCCAGGCAGGTTATGGTGTATAGGGTTGCAAAGAATTGAGCACAACTGAAATAACTTACCACACACGTAGGATCTTAATGTTACTACGAAGAAAAGTATCCCTGGTAGCTCAGCTGGTAAAGAATCCACCTGCAATGCAGGAGACCCCAGTTTGATTCCTGGGTCAAGAAGATCCCCTGGAGAAGCGATAGGCGATCTACCCACTTCAGTGTTCTTGGGTTTCCATGATGACTCAGACAGTAAAGAATCTGCCTGCAATGCGGGAGACCTGGGTTCCATCCCTGGGTTGGGAAGATCTCTGGAGGAGGGCATGGCAATCCACTCCAGTATTCTTGTCTGGACAATTCCCATGGGCAGAGGAGCCTGGAGGGCTTCTGTCCACGTACTGGCAAAGAGTCGGACGTGACCGAGTGACTAAGCACGCATACAGTTAATAATAGCACAGATGGTAAGTAGACGCCTGCTCAGGAAATGCTATTCCAGAGGAAATGGAATTCTAAGTTGTCTTTTGTAAAGTGAAGAAGACTGTCCAATTTGTCTGTTTCTGTGGGTTTTCTTAAATGAGTAGTGACAATGCAGGGTATCCTTTAAATTTATCCAAACCTAGAGGAGGCTTTACTACAAGTTTCCAACTTGGTGAGTGTTCAAAGCTTGTTGAAGCTTGTAGCGCTTAGTTGCTCACAGGCATATGAAACCTTCTTTGACCAGAGATCAAACCCATGTTCCCTGCCTTGACAGGCAGATCCTTATCCACTGCGCCCCCAAGGAAGTCCCAAAGTTAAGTTTAAACTAAGAAGAGCCATGCCTACGTGCTATATCAGTTCATTTGTGTCTGACTCTTTTGTGACCCCATGAACTGTAGCCTGCCAGACTCATCTGTCCATGGGATTCTCCAGGCAGAAATACTGGAGTGGGCTGCCATGCCTTCCTCTAGGGAAACGAGAGCCATCTTAATGTTAATGGAGCTTCCCTGGTGATGCGAGTATTAAAGAACCCGCCTGCCAATACAGGAGACTTAAGAGATGCGGGTTTGATCTCTGGGTTGGGTAGATCCCATGGAAGAGGGCATGGCAACCCACTCCATTACTCTTGCCTGGAGAATCTCATGGACAGAGGAGCCAGGCAGGTTATGGTGTATAGGGTTGCAAAGAATTGAGCACAACTGAAATAACTTACCACACACGTAGGATCTTAATGTTACTACGAAGAAAAGTATCCCTGGTAGCTCAGCTGGTAAAGAATCCACCTGCAATGCAGGAGACCCCAGTTTGATTCCTGGGTCAAGAAGATCCCCTGGAGAAGCGATAGGCGATCTACCCACTTCAGTGTTCTTGGGTTTCCATGATGACTCAGACAGTAAAGAATCTGCCTGCAATGCGGGAGACCTGGGTTCCATCCCTGGGTTGGGAAGATCTCTGGAGGAGGGCATGGCAATCCACTCCAGTATTCTTGTCTGGACAATTCCCATGGGCAGAGGAGCCTGGAGGGCTTCTGTCCACGTACTGGCAAAGAGTCGGACGTGACCGAGTGACTAAGCACGCATACAGTTAATAATAGCACAGATGGTAAGTAGACGCCTGCTCAGGAAATGCTATTCCAGAGGAAATGGAATTCTAAGTTGTCTTTTGTAAAGTGAAGAAGACTGTCCAATTTGTCTGTTTCTGTGGGTTTTCTTAAATGAGTAGTGACAATGCAGGGTATCCTTTAAATTTATCCAAACCTAGAGGAGGCTTTACTACAAGTTTCCAACTTGGTGAGTGTTCAAAGCTTGTTGAAGCTTGTTTGACTGTGGGTACATGGAAAATACAGGGTGGGTTTTTGGCTGTTATGGCTGATTTAGTTTTCTTGGCTAGATCAGGTAATGGAGGAGTTTTCTGCCCTTTTATATCTCTGTGGCCAACAAGTCAGATATGTGGAAGAGAATTGTCCCTCTATATCAAGTGAAGATGATTAAGTAGCACAGCTTCTTGGCTTCTCTTTATATGAACTGAGTTGTGGAATCTAAGTGTACCTGGGTTGGTGACACCACCCTGACCCCTGTCTCTGTGGGGCTGTATGTCCACTGGGACAATTGAGCCATGTCCTCAAAGATCCTATCTTTATTTTAATATTTATTTATTTGGCTATGCTGTGTTCTAGTTGCAGCATGCAATCTTCAGTCTTCCTTGAGGCATGCAGGATCTTTAGTTGCTACATGTGGACTCTTTGTTGTAACATACAAACTCTTAGTTGCAGCATATAAGATCTAGTTCCCTGACCAGGGATTGGACCTGGACCCTCTGCATTGGGAGTGAGGAGTCTTAGTCACTGGAGTGCCAGGGAAATCTCACTGTCTTGTATTCAAGACAAAGGTTATTATGGCCATGGGACATCTGAGAAAAGAAGGACCGCCTCAAATTGAAAAAGGAAGGGGTGTAGGTAAGTGAGGGAAAGACCAGAAGGGATGGTTGACTGGTCTTTTCAGGTTTTCTCCAGGTACGGAAGAGCCTCCCAGGAGGAGGAAAGGTGTGAGCAAGGGCACAGAGGCTGCCAGCACAAGAAACCCCAAGCTGTGTGAAGGCTGAGAGGCCCTGAGGGCCAGATGAGGGACGTGTGATGGCGATAGCAGATGAGCCTGGTGAGGCTGTTGGGCCTAGACTGGGGGGTCCATGATTCCCCGCTAAGAAGTGAACTTGTTTCTAGAGCAGTTTTCAGGGCTCTGGGAGGTCAGCATCCTCTTCTCCACTCTAGATCCCTGCTCTCCTCTAGATTCTCAGATGTGATAAAGGGGAGAATGGGGCTCTAAACCCCCGCACCACACATCCTGTTTCTGTGGGTTTTCTTAAATGAGTAGTGACAATGCAGGGTATCCTTTAAATTTATCCAAACCTAGAGGAGGCTTTACTACAAGTTTCCAACTTGGTGAGTGTTCAAAGCTTGTTGAAGCTTGTTTGACTGTGGGTACATGGAAAATACAGGGTGGGTTTTTGGCTGTTATGGCTGATTTAGTTTTCTTGGCTAGATCAGGTAATGGAGGAGTTTTCTGCCCTTTTATATCTCTGTGGCCAACAAGTCAGATATGTGGAAGAGAATTGTCCCTCTATATCAAGTGAAGATGATTAAGTAGCACAGCTTCTTGGCTTCTCTTTATATGAACTGAGTTGTGGAATCTAAGTGTACCTGGGTTGGTGACACCACCCTGACCCCTGTCTCTGTGGGGCTGTATGTCCACTGGGACAATTGAGCCATGTCCTCAAAGATCCTATCTTTATTTTAATATTTATTTATTTGGCTATGCTGTGTTCTAGTTGCAGCATGCAATCTTCAGTCTTCCTTGAGGCATGCAGGATCTTTAGTTGCTACATGTGGACTCTTTGTTGTAACATACAAACTCTTAGTTGCAGCATATAAGATCTAGTTCCCTGACCAGGGATTGGACCTGGACCCTCTGCATTGGGAGTGAGGAGTCTTAGTCACTGGAGTGCCAGGGAAATCTCACTGTCTTGTATTCAAGACAAAGGTTATTATGGCCATGGGACATCTGAGAAAAGAAGGACCGCCTCAAATTGAAAAAGGAAGGGGTGTAGGTAAGTGAGGGAAAGACCAGAAGGGATGGTTGACTGGTCTTTTCAGGTTTTCTCCAGGTACGGAAGAGCCTCCCAGGAGGAGGAAAGGTGTGAGCAAGGGCACAGAGGCTGCCAGCACAAGAAACCCCAAGCTGTGTGAAGGCTGAGAGGCCCTGAGGGCCAGATGAGGGACGTGTGATGGCGATAGCAGATGAGCCTGGTGAGGCTGTTGGGCCTAGACTGGGGGGTCCATGATTCCCCGCTAAGAAGTGAACTTGTTTCTAGAGCAGTTTTCAGGGCTCTGGGAGGTCAGCATCCTCTTCTCCCACTCTAGATCCCTGCTCTCCTCTAGATTCTCAGATGTGATAAAGCTCTCTGGGCAGAATGGGGCTCTAACAGCACCACACATTCCTGCAGTCTCAACTGGGAATTCTACTCTGGGGCTTAGGGTTTGGTTCCCTGTCAGTGCGCATCTGATTCAAGAGGTGTTGGACATGCTTAATGGGATTTGATGGTTTAGGGCATTTTAAGGACTTTTGGAGTGTCTCCAGGTAGAATGGGGCTTCCCAGGTGGCACTCGTGGCAAAGAACCTGCCTGTCAAAGCAGGAGATGAAGGAGATACAGGTTTGATCCCTGAGTCAGGAAGAGTCTCTGGAGGAGGGCATGGCATCCCACTCCAGTATTCTTACCTGGAGAATCCCGTGGGCAGAGGAGACTGTGGGCTACAGTTCATGGGGTCACGAAAGAGTCAGACACAACTGAAATGACTTAGCATGTGCAAAGGTAGAATGAGAGGGAAGAGTCATTGATGGGGAGGTAGAAATGTGGGAGACAAACCAGACGGCTGCCTGGTAGGGGACCCTCAGAGTCACAGGGTCAAGTTTCATACCCTGGTGAGGGGCAAGGCTGGCAAACTCTGGGTGTGTATCCAGGATGGTAAATTACTCTCTTGGCCACAGAGAACATGGATCTCCCCAGACCCCAAGAATGGCTTCCTTGACATGAGCCGATCTGTCACCACCCACCTAGGAACTGCTATCTTCCCCATCTCCTGTGGGTTTGGACCGAGCCTTAGGCTCTTCAAAGATCAATGGCAGACCCTAACACTAAGACTGAAACTTGATGCTCAAAAATCTCAAAAAACTGGGAGTGGTTTGTGGACAAGACTCCTTGGGGTGAAAGACTGAGACTTCAAGAGCCAGGGTCTACCCACTTTCGTCAGTCCTTTTCCATTTCTCTGATGAAAGTTTGGACAAGGTGGGTGGCAGTGAGTTTATTCAGCATGTCAAATTCCTGAGGCAGTTGCTCAAGTATAAACAAAGCTTTTAAACAGCCAGCTGTTTCTCTGCAAAGTGGGATTTCTTCCATGTCTTCCCATAAACATTCATGGGTGTGTGAGCCTTGCTTAAATGTCAGAGTTCGGTTGTTTGCACCATTATTGGTCACTGGCTTCCAGATTTCGATGTGTGTTTTGCTGAACAGTGGCTTTTTAGTGTTAGAACATTGAGTCCTCAAGCCAGAGCCTTGCGTTATCAAAGGGGAAAAGAAAGGAATCCATTTTAAGTCAGTTGTGAAAGTGTCTAGAGAATTCAGGCACATGAGTGAATATGTGTGTGTGCACACCCAGGTACACATATTTATGAGTGGATGTTTCTGCAGAGCAGGCTTCCTGATTCTGTTTTCTTGTGGACCAAACCACTCTGGTGATTCTCATCAGAATGGATTAGAGGATGGTGTTCATATCTGTGCGTTAGAGGCATCCTGACAAGCCCTAAGCCACAGGGTCGACCACGTGACCCTGAGAGAGTTGATGTTATGGACCTATTGGAGCATGTGGAGTGGACACTACCTGGGGGGAAGGGTGAGGGAGCTAGGTAGTTCTGAGTTCCCCTGGTCTGTTGCCAGGCTTGGGTGATTTCATTCACCTATACAGCTCCCATTCCAGACTGACCAGCCCAGACTTGCCCTACTTGATTGATGTCTGATCCTCGACGGTCTAGCCAGCCACCTTCCTTGGTTTGGCCTTCAAACAGACTTCCTAAAGTAGCCCCCTACTCATGATCTGACTTGACATGGTGGGAGAAGTACAAGGAAAAAGGAGACCCAAGACCAAGGCAGAGGAGGGTAGATGCTTGCTGTGGGAGAGAAAAAGCAGGCACTGGTGCTTGGACTGTTGGCTCTCAGGTCTGCTACACCCTCTACCCCAGTTGGCATCACAGGGTTGACTGCTCAGACTGCTTTCTCAGATTCCCTTGCCTTCTGGCTGTGTTCAATGGGAGGCACCGGTGGGAGACTGGAGGGTGAGAAGCAGGAAGAAACCAGGTGTGGCTGCCCTCTCTATTTAGTGCAGTGCTAGGGCAAGGACTGCATCTCATCCGTGGTTCTGTTTTCCATGGACAGTTTCTCTCTCTCTCTCTCTGTGGTCTCAATTGCAGACCAGTGTCTTGTCCTGGCCCAGAGCTCTGGAGGTGCCATCTCTCTGCTTTGACCTTCCAGCCCAGGGATGGTAGCTGATTCCTGCTATTTCTGATCTCTAGACTGCTTCCTCTTTCCCTCTTTTCACTCTTCTGATACTTTTGTAACGTGTACAAAGATACTGAAGGCCTATTAAAGTACCTTATGTGTTTTGGGGGAAACATGGGGGGAGCTGTGCCCTAGTTGGTCAAGGACATTCTCTGCCTCTCATTATTCTTCCTTCCTTTCTCCTTCCATCTCCATTGTGCTGAGGGGTGTGCAGAGCCTTCAGAATATCTGAAGGTACACATATTTATGAGTGGATGTTTCTGCAGAGCAGGCTTCCTGATTCTGTTTTCTTGTGGACCAAACCACTCTGGTGATTCTCATCAGAATGGATTAGAGGATGGTGTTCATATCTGTGCGTTAGAGGCATCCTGACAAGCCCTAAGCCACAGGGTCGACCACGTGACCCTGAGAGAGTTGATGTTATGGACCTATTGGAGCATGTGGAGTGGACACTACCTGGGGGGAAGGGTGAGGGAGCTAGGTAGTTCTGAGTTCCCCTGGTCTGTTGCCAGGCTTGGGTGATTTCATTCACCTATACAGCTCCCATTCCAGACTGACCAGCCCAGACTTGCCCTACTTGATTGATGTCTGATCCTCGACGGTCTAGCCAGCCACCTTCCTTGGTTTGGCCTTCAAACAGACTTCCTAAAGTAGCCCCCTACTCATGATCTGACTTGACATGGTGGGAGAAGTACAAGGAAAAAGGAGACCCAAGACCAAGGCAGAGGAGGGTAGATGCTTGCTGTGGGAGAGAAAAAGCAGGCACTGGTGCTTGGACTGTTGGCTCTCAGGTCTGCTACACCCTCTACCCCAGTTGGCATCACAGGGTTGACTGCTCAGACTGCTTTCTCAGATTCCCTTGCCTTCTGGCTGTGTTCAATGGGAGGCACCGGTGGGAGACTGGAGGGTGAGAAGCAGGAAGAAACCAGGTGTGGCTGCCCTCTCTATTTAGTGCAGTGCTAGGGCAAGGACTGCATCTCATCCGTGGTTCTGTTTTCCATGGACAGTTTCTCTCTCTCTCTCTCTGTGGTCTCAATTGCAGACCAGTGTCTTGTCCTGGCCCAGAGCTCTGGAGGTGCCATCTCTCTGCTTTGACCTTCCAGCCCAGGGATGGTAGCTGATTCCTGCTATTTCTGATCTCTAGACTGCTTCCTCTTTCCCTCTTTTCACTCTTCTGATACTTTTGTAACGTGTACAAAGATACTGAAGGCCTATTAAAGTACCTTATGTGTTTTGGGGGAAACATGGGGGGAGCTGTGCCCTAGTTGGTCAAGGACATTCTCTGCCTCTCATTATTCTTCCTTCCTTTCTCCTTCCATCTCCATTGTGCTGAGGGGTGTGAAGAGCCTTCAGAATATCTGAAGAAGTGAACTGGTGTGGTGGAGACAGTTATATTATTACCATCTTGTGTATGTATAGTATATTTTGGTGTTTGTGTTGAGGGAGAGGAGCATCATAAAAGGTTCTCTTATTACCACTTCTGGCCTGGTGAGACCTGAAAAGTTTTTCATTTACCCATGTTCCTCCTTTAGCATTTAGCAAGCACCTTTTTGCAGCAAGATGCCTCTATAGCAATGGTGGGAGTGGGGACGGGGCCTGAGATGAGGAGGTGAACCTTGTCTGCCCTGAGGCCCTGCACAGGGAGAATCCTGGGGCATCATGCACACAAGTGAGGGGGACATGAGGCAACACCCAATGAGGAAAACACATGGGATTATGGAAGACAAGAGGGTTCCTGACATGAAATCAGGAAGGGCTTTCTAGAGACAGTGGCATTTGGCTGGTTTGCGGGGTGAGTTGTGTGTGGGGAGATGATTCTAGGAGTGTTACTCATGAAATACTTTCAGGGGTTGGAGATGGAGTCTAGGCTCTGGTTCCACTGAATAACTGCAAATCCCACAGTGGCCCACCTGTGCCTTAGTGAAGACTCACAGACTGTTTCCTTGGAGGCATTACAACCACAGACGAAGTATCAACTGATACCTCGAGGAACCTAGGAATAATCCTGAAGAGATTTTTAGGCAAGTGCAGAATTCCTGAAGGTTCCTATTTGGGGCTTGCCTGTCCTCTGGTGGATAAACCTACCTGAGATGTACTTTGTTTTCCATATATCTTCTTGAGGACAGAGGGAAGGATAGGTTTATGGAAGGTAGGAGAGCAGAAGAGGAGAAAGGCCAGGTTTGGGCCCTGGGAATAGCCTGGCTAGAGCATCCCACTGGTCTGGACTAGCTTAAGGCAGCCTGAGGATGCTAGGACCAAAGGGAGGCAGTGTTGCTCAGAGTCAAGCAGTCAGTGGTTATCAACAGCCTCTTCTGGGGCTGAGAGAATTGTTCTAGAAGATAAATACCCCTTCACTGTCCCCAAGACTATGGCAAAGTCGAGGCTGGTCCATGCAGACAGACACAAAGGGCACCTCTCTCTCTCTCCTGCTCCCAGCTGTCCTCCTTCTCTCCACCTTTGGAGGATGTCAGAGGCATCATTACCGAGATAGAGGGTGGGATTTGAAATATATCATGGATTTAATAATGGAGATTTGTGGGATTTCATCTTGTGTGCCTCAGCCCCCCGAGGCCACCTCGTATCCAGATGAGCATATGTGTGAAGACAAGGATATATGTCCACAGCTCTGGGGCCAGGAGGCTGCAGCTGGTGGTAGGTTAATTTCCAGAATTAGGCTATGGTCTCTTTTCATAAAATCCTCAACAATTAGGAACAGCTATTAAACTGTGACTTTTTAAGGGTGGAAAATGTTATCATATTTCTAATTCTGCCTTGGGCTGCTGTGGACCATTGCACAGAAATTCAGGGCTGGAATAATCCTGAAGGGGCATCCTGTGCCAGAAGCCCTAGCATTGTAGCCTCTTCTAAGCAGCCCGGATTAAACAAAAAAAATCCTCCTGGACTTTGGCTATACAGCCAAACACCTGGGTTGGAATCTGAGTGCAGAAAACAGGCATGGAATGCCAAAAATGCAGCACCTGTGGACAGGCTATTGCCTTGGAAGCCAGGCTGGGCTCTGAAGACAGGGCTCCACAGAGCCCTGCTTCCCTGTCTGCCTCTCAGGAGGGGCTGGATACAGAGGGGCTGGGGATGATTGCCAGCCTGGTGTTCGAATAGATTTGGGGCTTTGAAAGCACATAGATCTGGGTTTTGTTCCTGAGAGCACTGAGCAGAGGGCAGTGTGGGGAGTGAGGAAGTAAGGGAGGGAAGGGAAAGGAGCCAGCAGGGCATGCTGTCTGGCAGGTTAACTCTATGGGTGGCTGAGGGTGCATTAGAGGGTGAGGGCTCTGAGAGAATGAGCTTAGAGTCATTACAGCTAAGGGAGCTGGGGTATTGATCCTCCAACTTCCTTCCATTAGGGGTTCAGAGCTGCTGCCAGTGGTTCAGTTCGGTTCAGTTGCTCAGTTGTATCCGACTCTGTGATCCCATGGACTGCAGCAGACCAGATTCCCCTGTCCTTCACCATCTCCTGGAGCTTGCTCAAACTCATGTCCATTGAGTCAGTGATGCCATCCAACCGTCTCGTCCTCTATCTTCCTCTTCTCCTTTTGCCTTTTGTTTTTCCCAGCATCAGGCTCTTTTCCAATGAGTTGTGGTGGGGGTGTTAACTGCCTAGCACAGTATCCTGCTCTGTGGATGGACTGAACAGGCTCCATTGGTCAGAGAAAGACCTAGTGCAAAGACATGTAGGAGTTTGCTGTTAGAAGCTTTGGGGTTGACCTGAGAATGGTAAGTGTTGAAGGGGTATGGGTAGGGTACCAACAGTGACTGCCAACAGTACCAAGACCCCAGAAATTTCTGATATGACTAATTTATACCCATGAGCCTGCTGGGATCCCAGTAGTTGCTTCTTTCCACGGGGAGTATTTGTTCCTACACAGGACTTGGGGAAGGGTTGTGCTTATGCCAAGGAATGAATGGCTGAGACAGATGTGCCAGGTTGTTGAGAGTGTGGGGCAGGCAGTCCACTGTTACCTGTCTGCAGGTGTGACCTTCCGGCCTGTGTGGAACCTGTCGGAACTGGACGGTGCTCGTGTGTCCCTGCAGCTCCACTCACACACAGGCTTCTGGCTTCCTCCCGTCTCTGCTGTCGTCCTGGGGCCTCCTGGGAGCTTCCTCCACAGAGCCCTGCTTCCTGTCTGCCTCTCAGGAGGGCTGGATACAGAGGCTGGGGATGATTGCCAGCCTGGTGTTCGAATAGATTTGGGGCTTTGAAAGCACATAGATCTGGGTTTTGTTCCTGAGAGCACTGAGCAGAGGGCAGTGTGGGGAGTGAGGAAGTAAGGGAGGGAAGGGAAAGGAGCCAGCAGGGCATGCTGTCTGGCAGGTTAACTCTATGGGTGGCTGAGGGTGCATTAGAGGGTGAGGGCTCTGAGAGAATGAGCTTAGAGTCATTACAGCTAAGGGAGCTGGGGTATTGATCCTCCAACTTCCTTCCATTAGGGGTTCAGAGCTGCTGCCAGTGGTTCAGTTCGGTTCAGTTGCTCAGTTGTATCCGACTCTGTGATCCCATGGACTGCAGCAGACCAGATTCCCCTGTCCTTCACCATCTCCTGGAGCTTGCTCAAACTCATGTCCATTGAGTCAGTGATGCCATCCAACCGTCTCGTCCTCTATCTTCCTCTTCTCCTTTTGCCTTTTGTTTTTCCCAGCATCAGGCTCTTTTCCAATGAGTTGTGGTGGGGGTGTTAACTGCCTAGCACAGTATCCTGCTCTGTGGATGGACTGAACAGGCTCCATTGGTCAGAGAAAGACCTAGTGCAAAGACATGTAGGAGTTTGCTGTTAGAAGCTTTGGGGTTGACCTGAGAATGGTAAGTGTTGAAGGGGTATGGGTAGGGTACCAACAGTGACTGCCAACAGTACCAAGACCCCAGAAATTTCTGATATGACTAATTTATACCCATGAGCCTGCTGGGATCCCAGTAGTTGCTTCTTTCCACGGGGAGTATTTGTTCCTACACAGGACTTGGGGAAGGGTTGTGCTTATGCCAAGGAATGAATGGCTGAGACAGATGTGCCAGGTTGTTGAGAGTGTGGGGCAGGCAGTCCACTGTTACCTGTCTGCAGGTGTGACCTTCCGGCCTGTGTGGAACCTGTCGGAACTGGACGGTGCTCGTGTGTCCCTGCAGCTCCACTCACACACAGGCTTCTGGCTTCCTCCCGTCTCTGCTGTCGTCCTGGGGGGCCTCCTGGGGAGCTTCCTCTGTTGGTGTTTCTAGTGAAAAGCCAACCCTTCCCCAACCTTGAGAACTGAGCACCAGGCCAACAAGGGAAGCCAGGAGAGCCTTGCCACAGCCATGCTCATTACCATGGGGAGGATGAAGCCAAGACTCTAGGGGAAACTGGGCAAGGCCTTGACTTGAGCATCTAGGTCCCAGGGCCTCAGGCTGGAGCCAGCTGATAGAGTTTTCTCTGCCTTTCACAGCTGAGGGTGGAAGGGGACGGGTGGGCTGCTGTTAGGTTGAATACCATTCTCAAGCCACATGGCTGGGAGCCGGGCCCGGCCTGAAGGTAGCAGTACCATCTCTGCTCGGCTGGAGTCTGTCCACCAAAGACTGGCCCAGGATGGAGGACAGGGCCTGTGGGATCCTGGGCCTGTGGGAGGAAGGTGGGTCAGTACAGGAAGGGAGGGCTCCTGTACCGACCCAACTTGAGCATGAAGCCTCCAGGTAGAAGCATGTGCATTTTTTTGACTTGGAGAAATGGACAGTTTTATGGCTGTGTGACCAGGGCCTGCTGTGCTAACTGTGGAGTTCTCCAGGTAGAACTGGGGCTATGGCTTGTAGAGGAGAGTGGAGAACATAAAATGAGGGAGGAGAAGAGACCAAAAGTGGGACCTCTTCATTGAAAGCAGTACTGGCTCTGCACTGAGTCTCAGCTGTCTCTACCACGGTGGGGTTTCCTCTAATGGAGTGCTGGATTTCCCTGGCAGTGCACTCAGGCTATGCGGGTACCTTCTTGTCCAAGGAGTGGAGATGGAGCCATGGCTTGTGCCTGTGCTCTGCCTACAGCCTTTCATCGCCACATGGTTCCCATCTGTTTGGCAGCTTGAGAACTGCTCTGCGCAACTGGCATTTTAATGGCTCTCATTTTAGAGGAATTTCTGGTTGACTTAATGCTCAGGGAGACCAAATTCAAAACTGAAAACTCCAGGGTGACCCAGCAAATGCCTAATTTTCCAGAACTAATCTGTCCTGTTTGACTTCTTCGCTCTCCTCTCCCTGGATCAGCAGAGCCGTCAAAGTCATTCTCATGTTGTGCGAAATGACACCTGTAATCACAGATGAATGGAATGAGGCCGCTGCGGAGTGGAGGGGAGTCTGTTTGCAAGATGATTCACTTAAAATGTTGTTCTAGGAGGTTGCTTTGCACTGGATTTCTATATAAAGAACAGCCATAGGATTTAAAGAGTTTCTCAATCCAGTCATTAGTGTCAATTTTAGATGGGCGTAACTTCCTATAGGGTATTTTTTCTCTTTATCTAAAACACTGCTTAGTAGAGGAACTCCTTTGAAGTCAGACCCAAGGAAGGGGGAGGTCTTGGAGATGAGGCCAGCCCTCTTCCTGCTGTGATTTAGGTGCCTTCTGCCTAAAAACAAGGGCCAACATGTTGGGTTTCTTACGATCCCCACTACCTGTGTGATTCTTGGTCTTTTAAGGGTTAAGATCAAAGAGGTATATAAGACTAATCTGAGTATGACATCTTGTATGACATCTTGTGTGACCAGATCATCTTTTCGGGCATGCATTGGAGGCCCAGTCCATGGGGACATTATGAGTTAGAAGGGTGACCAGGTCATGGAAGGCCTCATGTGCCATACGGCAGTGTGTAGGCTTTGTCCTGAGAGTAGCAGGGGAGCCACTAAAAGATTCCATGCAGGAAAGTGGCAGGAAAGCTTGGTGGCTTAGAAGGATGACTCAGGCTTCTGTGAAGAGGTTGGACTGCAGAGGAGGACCTGAAGGTATTGAGACCTACTAGGAGGCAGGTACATGCATCAAGGTGGAAGAAGACATGATGGCTTGGACTAGACATGGGGTGGCTGGAGGGTAGAAGACACGCACGTTCAAGAAATATGATTTTGCAAAATATACATCTATCAACCCATTATATCGTACACCTTAAACTTAGATAATGTTATGTCAGTTGTATCACAATAAAACAGGAAAACAGGGGCTTCCCTAGTGGTCCAGTGGGTAAAGAGTCCGCCTTGCAGTGCAAGGGGCACTGGTTCGATCCCTGGCTCAGGAAGATCCTATGTGCCGTGAAGCGGCTGGACTGGTGTGTCCAATTATGAACCAGCACTCTGGAGCGCATGTGCCCAGAGCCAGTGCTTTGCAACAAGAGGCCACTGCAATGGGAGGTCCACACAGGCCAAAGGAAAAAGATGGATGAAAATAAATAAATATAAAACCAATAAAAGAGGTCAATTTAAAAATCAAAAAAGAAAACATAACGTCTAGCAGGTAAACTTTGGAGAACTCAGGGTGATTGTGAGATGCAGAAGAAGGGGAAATCTAGTATCTGGCCTTGGGGCAGAGTGGGTGTACAAAGTCAAGGTCAACTTTAGCCTGTCCTTTTTGGGAACATGATCCTGAATGTGAGGGTCTCCAAACCACTAGGAGGGAAAGAAACAAACAAACAAAAATAGAAGACAGCCTGAGTGGAACAGGGAAAAGAATTCAACCAATATTTTGGACTATTTTTTTATCATCATTTCCCAGACAATGGCGTTATACTAATTTGAAAGAGAGTGATCCAGTTCATTTTCTATTTGTGTTTGCCAGCCCCACGAATACTTGATGGCTTTGGATTACAGAGCTTTCAGCTGTGGCTCTCATGCCATCAGTAGGATGGAGGGCGAGGAGGGACCTGTGCTGAGGTAGTGATAGGCTGTGTACCTCCTTGTGGGTCTCCTGCTTCCATAGCATCTATTTTGAGCTGAGTTCTCTTGGAAGCTCTGGCAGGATGAGGAAAATGAGCATTCTTCCTGCTTCTAGGGCTGGCTGTCAGAGTTTTAGACATGATTTGTTGTGACAAATGGCAATGGCTTCAGGTTATGTGGGAGAACTTCGGCCCTCTGACGGGTAATTATCTCTGCAGTTTAATGGTGATTTTGAGGGGCAGGGGTGCTTATCTGAGTAATGGGAAGGTGACAGACTGTGAATGACGATTATTTTTATACGTTTCTTGTAAGAAAGTGGGTTGAATTAATCACAGACATGTCTCCTAGGAGAAAGATGCTTGGTCTGGAAGAACTTTGTACCTGAGATGTAGGGAAACTCATCTCGACTTACTGTGGATAGAACTGTGTACCCTTCCAGTTCCTGTGTTGCAGCCCTAACCCCCACTGTGACTGTTTTTGGAGACAGGGCTTTCTCTCTCTCTCTCTCTTTTTTTTTTTTAAATTTATTTTACATTTTACTTTTACAGTGTTTTGTTGTTTATAGATGTGTATAATCCCAGATTAGTCATATATATATCCCTGACTCCAATCCCTCCTCCACCCCCCCAACCCCCGCCCCCATCCAATCCCTCCAGGCCATCTCACAGCACCCCTGTAGGGTCCCCTATTCCCACAGCACAATGACAATAGCTATCTTTTTCACATATGATAGTATAGGTTTCCATGTTACTCCATCTACACCTCCCATGCCTTGTTCATTCCCCACAATGTCCATAAGTCTGTTCTCTATGTTTGTTTTTCCAACGCTTCACTGCATGTGTTATCATTACCATCTTACTAGATTCCATATATATGTTAGTATACTATACTTGTCTTTCTCTTTTTGACTTACTTCACTTTGTATAATAGGTTCTAGATCCATCCACCTCATTAGGACTGATTCTTCTGCATTTCTTTTTACAGCTCAATAGTACTCCATTGTATATATGTACCAGAGCTTTTTTATCCATTCATTCATTGATGGACATCTAGGTTGTGTCCATGTTCTAGCTGTTGTATAAAGTGCTGCAATGAACATTGGGGTACAGGTGCTTCTTTCAGTTTTGATTTCATCAGGGTGTAAGCCTACTAGTGGGATTGCTGGGTCATATGGTGCTTCTGTTCTTAGTTTTTAAAGAACTGTCTTCCATAGCAGCTGTATCAATTTACATTCCCACCAGCAATGCAAGAGTGTTCCCTTTTCTCTGCACCCTCTCCAGCATTTATTGTCTGTAGATTTTTTTGATGAGGAGACAGAGCTTTGCGGAGGTAACTAAGGTTAAATAGGTCACAAGGGTGGAGTTCTCATCCAACAGGCTTGGTGGTAGTCTTGTGAGAAGAGAAAGAGAGAAACCTCCCTCTGCATGCACCTGCACTGAGGCAAGACCATGTGTGCAAGCAGCAGGAAGGTCTGCAAGGCCTCACAAGGGCCTTCGCCAGAACCCAGCCATGTGGGCACCCTGGTCTTGGATGTCCAGCCTCCTGAATTGCAAGAATATTAATTTCTGCTGTTTAAACCACTTAGCCTCTAGTGCTTTGTTATGGCAGTTGGGTGGACGTGAGGATGATCTAATATTCATTTGAACAGAACAGATCAGCTCTCCTGGTACTAAATTTGGAATCAACTATAAAACCTAATTCCCCTGGCTTTAGATTCTTATACAATGAAGTAGCAAATAACTTGTTTGCTCTGTCTTAGAATCTGCCGTACGTATTATAAGCTCTAAAAGGAGTTTGAAACTTCATTTAAAGCCAAAGTTGGTGAATGACTGACATATGCCATGACCTCTGAATTCTCTTACTGGCAGGGAGCATACAGCCGTTCCTCCCAGAGTCTGAGCTATTTTCTGAAACTGAGTTAGAGCTGGGGAAGGCTGAACACTTTATGCCACTTTCATTGCTGTTCTCTAGGAGTAAAAAGCCCATGACTCTGTCTTTCATAGAGTCCAGTTTTCTCTCTAAGAACAAGGTAAGAAGGCAGGGCCAATTCTGTTACCATCTAGGTGATAAGGCAGTGCTGTGTATGCTTGGCCTATGGACTATTCTGCTTCCTTCCTAGGATGTGGTTGCCATTTCTGTTACTTTCTGGGGATACAATGCTGGCATGGAGTCCATTCTGTAACCCAGTGTACTCCACCAAAGTTAAGGAATAAGCACCTCTTCCAAAATCACCTACGTGAAGCATTTCAGGATGGACAGGCAAAATAACTTCTAGAACTGAGCTGTGATCTAGTGAATGGAGGACCTGGCCAATGAGCGATAACCATGAGACAGTGGAGCCCCTGATCTTGAGCTTGTTGTTCAGTTACCAGGCTGTGTCCAACTCTTTGCAACCCCATGAACTGCAGCACACCAAGCCTCCCTGTCCCTCACTATCTCCCAGAGTTTGTCCAAGTTCATGTCCATTGAACCGCTGATGTTATCCACCCATCTCATGCTC
This sequence comes from Tragulus kanchil, assembly GCA_022376925.1. Lineage (NCBI taxonomy): Eukaryota > Metazoa > Chordata > Mammalia > Artiodactyla > Tragulidae > Tragulus > Tragulus kanchil. The sequence continues at coordinate 43,123,110 of JAIOJX010000029.1, read as the reverse complement.
TGCCACCCTCTTCTCCTTTTGCCTTCAGTCTTTCCCAGCATCAGAGTCTTCTCCAGTGAGTCAAGTCTTCCTTGGAAAAGACCTTGTCAGCTTTTCATTGGAAAAGACCTTGAGCTAGACATCACAGAAGGATACTGGAGGAATAGAAAGCTCAGGTCCCTCTAGGAGTTCATGATCTCCCTGAGGAAATAAAAGCCACGTGTAGGAAGCTAAGACAAGCCCAAGTAGAATGTCATTATGGGCTGACTTCCACTGGAGAATTTTTGAGAAGGAAAGGAGTGATCTGGGGTTCAGTAATGCTTTGGGTCAATGGCATACTTAATACCTGGATTTGGGAAAGACTTCTGGAGGAGATGGGTGTGTTTTGGTCCCCAAAGGGGACTGAAATCCAAGAGACCCAACGCAGAGCTCCAATGGTTGTGTATTTGTTTGCTTACTCGGTGCATACTTTTTGAGTACCTACTACATGCCAGGCCTGGACTGCACACCATGGAAAGGAGAACAAGTAGCTCTGACTGTGCGGCCTTGAGGACTCCAGCCCTGTTGGAGCCCTGGAACCGGATGATTTCCTCATTCACGACAGGAAACCAAGTATCTTCTAGGCAGGGAATGCTCCTGATGCAGCCTTTCTGGAGACAACTGCTAATTGCTTTCCTCTGAGTCTCCTCTGATCCCAGTACCCATCTTTCCATATAGGCACCCCCATGTATCTCTGCTCCTCACAGGAATGGCATCTCCTGTTGGTGCCCAAGCATGTGGAGTCGAGGACTGCTCCACATCTGCTGTGTGGCTTGGGGAAAGCTCTCATCTCAGAACAGAAAATAATCCTGAGGAGTCTGCCAGCTCAGAGCTCTGAACATAACTGCCTATGAGGTGCTGAAGCCGTACATATTGAGCTGGGGTCTGGAGGTAAGGGTGGTGTTGGTTTGGGGGAGCCAGACCTTTAGCTAAGTCCATAAAAGAGTTGAATTTCAGAGTTACCAGACCTAAGAACCTGGTAGTAGAGCCAGCAGCCATACCCACCACTGGCATAAGGCCTGCAGGTGGCACAAGCGATGCTTCAAATCAGTTGGCCATGGAGGAAGCCTGGAAGGTTATCTTGCTTAACTACTGTTTCAGTGCAAGATATGTACAGATTTCCCCAATACTGGTCATGTAAGCTTTAATCAGTAGTGTGCTGGCAAATGTTTAACAACTGGCTACCTGGGAAAAAGAGTCTTGATTTGTACTTTGCTAGTTTCCATGATGTTAATACTTCTATCACGGCTGACTGCCTGCTCTCAGTACAACGTCCCTGAACGCAGAGTTGGGAGGAAATAAGCTGGCCCTCATGTGAAAGTACAGGTCAGATCCTGTGTACCACAGCCATTAAATGGAATACTTCTATTCCAGGAAACTCACTGTCTCTCGGTTGGCCCATTCTACTCATCTTTCCTTCTGTCTTGGTCCTCTCAGGTTTCATTCCCTTTTAAGGGTTAAAACAAATCTCTCCTGAAGCAGAGGTAGTAGAGCAGATATTGTAGCAACCTGGAGCCTGTCATTCTTTCATCTTGACATTCCCCCCTCAATTCTCATTTCTGGTTCCTATTTCTACCAATACTTAAGGAACAACAGGAACATTAGGATTAGCGGTGAATGGCTCTAGTAATTATTGCTCACTGGTCTTAGATAATAACCATCTCTCGACCCCTCAATTGTCCACTTGTAAGTCATCTCCTATCTAGCACATTATGTTTCTAATTAATTTCATTCAATAAATACAATAGAAAATCTATTTGGTCCCAGGCCCTGTTCTGGGCACTGTAGGGGAAATGAATAAGACACAGTTGGGGAAATGAATAGGACACACAGTCTTGGCTTTTAAGGGGCTTATTGTTTAGTGAGGGAGGGAGACACGCCAGTCAGTACTCTCAGTGCTTTGCTCAATGAGATGGCGGAGGGTGGGAGAATTGTGTGGTGGAGAATGTGCTCTGGGGGTTCTGACTATAGAAAGGTCACCTCTGACTGGATGGTCGAAGATGACATGAAACTTTAAACCTCAGTGCCGTCATCTGTAAATTGCTGCAGTCTCTGTGGCTTGCTGTTTCTGTCATGCGTGCTGTGGAAAGGGACCCATAGCATGGCTGACTTCTTAGAGTAGAGGGCACTTTCCCTACGAAGCTCTGGGCAGCTGCTGTCACACGCATGTCTGCAGGAATTGGCCCGGGTTTCAGTGGCTTTAAGGAGGTTTAACACAGTGCTGTTGTTAATCTGATCAATAGCCCGGCATGTGGACTAGAACAAGCTTAGTTCTTGTATTAGAAACATCCTCTGTAGCAACTGCATGCACAGCAGCCAGAGCCTTTAGAGGTTGGACTCTGGTGCCAGTTATCAGCTTCCATTAGCCCTGAGGTTGAGCAATGCCATATTCACACACCAGGATACATGTGGGCCGCTGTTAGCCAAACCAAACCATGTTGTACATCTCTGCCGAAGTGTGGTTGGCTTCCTTTGGGACTTGGAAAGAATTTTCATAGCTCTACATTGCCTGAGTGTGGAGGGGGAGAGAGGAAGAAAGAGCATCCATTAGGACTAGAGTGAAAAGCATAAAAAATGACCTTTAATAGCCAGATCTTAGATGACCTTTAAAAGGCAGCTCTTGTTAACCAAATTACTCATGGTATGCAGGGGACCGGCATTTGTTTAGTAGTTATTGGATTTGAAGTTGATACAAGGTGCGTTAAACTGATTCCGTCTTTGACCGTCAGCATTTGTGGTTTATCATCAATATCAATCAACACAACCAGCAAGTACACTCTCTATGTATGTGCTGGTTCTGAAAATGGCAAAACAACCAGTACAAGACGCCAAGTGTTTGGCTTACTATGTTCCTGCTGGAGTTAAGTCAGGGGAAGAAACCTGTGTAAAGAGGTGGAGGCTTCAGGATTCACAGGACTTCCAGGTCCATTGATTCTCTTTCTGTCTCCCTCTTTGTTCCTTCTTGGGAAGGAAGGTTCAGCTAGCACTTACCAAACAAACAGCAAGAAGTTATCAACTTAAGGAGATCCAATTTATGAGGCCAGTTAGGGAAAATCAGATGAAAAATTGTTGAGGGCTTCATGTATTCATGATCCCTCAGTCATGAGTTTTCTTCATGCTAAAGATCAGAGTGAGGCATACAGCAATTTAATCAAGGAGGAGTCTTTTTTGGCAAATGTGTCTTTCCATCACATTTTTTTTCATCACATGTTTCCATCAGCAGATAAATGTGAGCATGCTGACAATTCTGGTATGCAGTCAAGCAGAGAAAATTCCTTTTGCAAGCAACAGAAACTTTGACCAGTGATGAAGTGGGTAGAGGTCTCAACCACCTGTTCTTAGTTAAGGCAGCATCCTCAACCTCCTGCCATTTTCAGGGAAACCAGTTGGCGACAGTCATGAACAGGTAGGCCTCAATGACCGAAACCACATTGGATGTTTGGATTCTATTCATTACTGTAACTAAGTAGCTTGGTTCTGAGTTCTAGAAAAGCCCAAACCTTGATCAAGAATGAATATTTTTCATCTATTATTTTGGTTTATCTATTTTAAGGTATACATTTTCCCTTTTATCTATATTTTAACATCTCTGAAATTAATGCTATTGTGCAGTGACTGTAGCCAAGAAATAGTCATTTCTTGTCATCATTGCCTAAGTCTGTGAAAACTTGGTCTTAGCTGTTTGTATTGTCACTTCAATGAATTAAGAACTTACATGCATTTTGGTACTCCGCCTATGAGGGTTCACTGACATCTAGAAAATTTTTTAAAAAGATTACGCTATGCTTTGGCATTGAAACAAAAGTAAAAGAGCAGAGGTAAGTAAAACTGACATTAGTGAAGCAAATATTTGTCATTGAAGAAATGGCCCAAATTCCATTTTTTTTCTTCCTTGCAAAACAACAACCAAGTAACTTATGGAAAGTCTTCTTTAATGATAAGTGCAAAGTAAATCACTTGAGCATCTTGTTAAAAGTGTTTTGTAGGAAGGTCTGGGGTGGGGCCAGGTTGCTCATTTGTGGTCAGCACCCAGGTGATGTTGCTGCTGGAGGTCCGGACCACACTTTGAGTAACAAAGCCTGACCAGACCTAATAAAGGAAGGTACGCAGCCACCGGAGGTGAAGCTGTGTTCATCTGGTTACTGAGTTCTGTGCAGCAGGTTGTGCATCACTTGCTAAGTCATGCTACTAAAGACAGGATAAGTGCCGAATCCCTAGAAACAGAATGAAAGACATTTTAGAGCCATAATTGTGTGCTGATATAATGTGTCTGACAAGGCTCTTCATAAAGTATCAAGTCATAATTTAATTGAGGTGCCAAAAAAATCAGTCTTATGATCTAATGAATAATAATGGTCTTATATTTAATGAAATACAGTAATGTGCATACGTCATCATTATCCTTGTATAAGTCATAAAGAACCTTGTTTCAGCTATAAGCACTGTGTGACCCCTTCTTCCACATCTTGTAAAGACAGCCAATGGCATGGTATCTTGTTCTCAGGAAAAAAAAAAAGAAAAAAACTGAAAAAATCCAAACACCATCTTAAAACACAAATAACTTCAGTTCCTTCAAATTTTCATTCTCACTCTATTCTCACAAAGAGGTTAAGATACTATGACTTTTAAACTGGATAAATTGAGAGAGAAGTGTCTTAAATGGCATCCAGTCTTATAACCAAGCTATCTGATCAAATAACCAGCTAGAATTGGAGAAATATGTCACCGAAATGATGTTCAGGTACCAACAGGTATGAAAAGCTCATTTAATATACTCCTTCAGGCAAAACTTACTTGCCAAGGCCAGGGTTGTTAACCAGAAACTTTGTCTTTATAATGGTCCTAAGAATATCAGAAGAAAGTTATTTTTATGTAGCAAGGGCTATAATATAGTCAGGGAGATGCTACATGATGAGAATTTCCATCATCACAGCTCTCATGTATTGTTCAGAAAGCTTTATATTACACAGCACCCTTCACCATTTTTCTTTTCTGAATAAAACATAGCAAATCAGGCTTCCCCTGGTGGTCCAGTGGGTAAGGACACCGCCTTGCAGGGCAAGGGGCGCCGCCGGTTCGATCCCTGGCCTGGGAAGATCCCATGTGTCGCAGAGCAGCTGGACTGATGTGTCCAATCACCGAGCTGGACCTCTGGAGCGCATGCGCCCAGACCCTGTGCTCTGCAACTACAGACGCCACCGCGATGGGAGACCCACAGGAGCCAAAGAACAAAGACGGATGAAAATGGAGAAATGAAGGACCAATAGAAGTGGCCCGCCCGCTCCTCTCCCTCCCCAACCCAACCCCCACCCAAAATAAATAAATAAATCTTTAAAAAAAACCAAAAAACATAGCAAATCAACAATGTTATATGAGACAAAGATTGGAGTTTGGGGATGGATTGGAGAGGAATAAATTGCAGGAATTTAAATGAGAGTCTGCCTGCATCCTTGGATGAGGCTGACTTTTTATATATAGGATGATACTCTAAAAAGCCTAGCAGATAGAACATGGAAGCAACCTAGATGCCCATCGACGAATGAATGCATCCAAAAGCCCTGGTACATGTATACAATGGAATACTACACAGCTGTAAAGAGAAATGCTGAAGAATCAGCCCTAATGAGGTGGCTGGATCTAGAATGTATCATAAAAAGTGAAGTCAGTCAGAAAGAGAAGGACAAATACAGTATATTAACACATATATATGGAATCTAGTAGGATGGTGATGATGGCACATGCAGTGAAGTGGCGGAAAGACAGACATGGATCATGGACATATGGCCATTGTAGGGAAGGAACAGAAGGTGGGAGGCGTAAAAGAAGTAGCATGAAGGCCTGTACTATCATAAGTGAAGAAAATAGCTATAGTCATTGCTCTGTGAGAAAAGGGGATCCTTCAGGGGTGCTGTGTGATGGTTGGGAGGGGTGGGAAGGGGGGGATATACATATGACTAATCTGGGAACATATATATCTGTAAACAACAAAACTCTGTAAAAGTTAAAAGCAAAATAAAGGTTTAAAAAAATAAATAAATAAAAATAAAAAGCCTAGCAGAGAGCCATGTCTCTAGATCTGAATGGAAACACCAGAGATCTCAAGAGCTGGAAAAATTCAAAATTATGGTCAAGTCAGAATGGAGAGAACACAACAAGCACTTCAAATATTCAGATAATATTCTAAAAAGATCATGTATCAGGATAAAAACCATGCCTTAGAGTAAGAACTATACCCTGGGATAAGGAGAAAAACAAAAACAAAACTAGACTAGCCCTAACAAAGAAGGAAACCAAACTCAACAGGATCAAGATCCAGGATTTAGCTATCTTCTAGAATAAGCAACAATACCCTTTAAAGGAAGATGACATTATTCAGATTCCTATAAGGTACCACTGACAGTGCCAGGAATACAATAAAACATTATTAGATGAAAAAAATTATTAGATGTACAAAGAAGCAATAAAATGTACCTGCTAGTAAAGAAAAAAGTGAGCACCACCACAAGATGACACATATGTTGTAATTAACGGGCAGGATTTAAAAACTTAATACAGATATGTCTAAGAACCTAAAGAAAAAGATGGATATAATGAGGAGACATGGGAGCTATAAAAACAAACCAAATAAAAACTTTAAACAGAGAAGCAGAAGATCTAAAGTGAAAAGTTTCCTGAACTGGATTAATATCAGATTAGGGACTTAAGAGAGGGTCAGCAAACTAGAAGAGAGACCAATAGAAATGATTTAATCTGAAGAACAGAGAGGAGAGTCTGAACACTGAACAGAGACTTACTGACCTGTGGAATAATAGCAAGCTACTTAAGGTATGGGTAATTGCAAGCCTGGAAGGGTGAGAGAGAGAGAATGTGACAGAAAAATACTTTTGGAAATAATGGTGCAAAATTCCCAGATTTGTTGGAAAACACCAGATACAATAAACTCAGCAAACCTCAAGCAGGGCTCATTGTTTAAAAATACAAGCTGAAAACAATAAACCTAGCATGCTCTGTGAGAAAAGGATCCTTCAGGGGTGCTGTGTGATGGTTGGGAGGGGTGGGAAGGGGGGGATATACATATGACTAATCTGGGAACATATATATCTGTAAACAACAAAACTCTGTAAAAGTTAAAAGCAAAATAAAGGTTTAAAAAAATAAATAAATAAAAATAAAAAGCCTAGCAGAGAGCCATGTCTCTAGATCTGAATGGAAACACCAGAGATCTCAAGAGCTGGAAAAATTCAAAATTATGGTCAAGTCAGAATGGAGAGAACACAACAAGCACTTCAAATATTCAGATAATATTCTAAAAAGATCATGTATCAGGATAAAAACCATGCCTTAGAGTAAGAACTATACCCTGGGATAAGGAGAAAAACAAAAACAAAACTAGACTAGCCCTAACAAAGAAGGAAACCAAACTCAACAGGATCAAGATCCAGGATTTAGCTATCTTCTAGAATAAGCAACAATACCCTTTAAAGGAAGATGACATTATTCAGATTCCTATAAGGTACCACTGACAGTGCCAGGAATACAATAAAACATTATTAGATGAAAAAAATTATTAGATGTACAAAGAAGCAATAAAATGTACCTGCTAGTAAAGAAAAAAGTGAGCACCACCACAAGATGACACATATGTTGTAATTAACGGGCAGGATTTAAAAACTTAATACAGATATGTCTAAGAACCTAAAGAAAAAGATGGATATAATGAGGAGACATGGGAGCTATAAAAACAAACCAAATAAAAACTTTAAACAGAGAAGCAGAAGATCTAAAGTGAAAAGTTTCCTGAACTGGATTAATATCAGATTAGGGACTTAAGAGAGGGTCAGCAAACTAGAAGAGAGACCAATAGAAATGATTTAATCTGAAGAACAGAGAGGAGAGTCTGAACACTGAACAGAGACTTACTGACCTGTGGAATAATAGCAAGCTACTTAAGGTATGGGTAATTGCAAGCCTGGAAGGGTGAGAGAGAGAGAATGTGACAGAAAAATACTTTTGGAAATAATGGTGCAAAATTCCCAGATTTGTTGGAAAACACCAGATACAATAAACTCAGCAAACCTCAAGCAGGGCTCATTGTTTAAAAACTCAAACCAAAGCACACTGTAGTCAAGCTGCTGAAAACAAATGAAGAAAGCCTCCAGTCTAGAGGGAAAATCTGTAATACATAGCAGAGGAACAAAAATATCAATAACAGCTGACATCAGGAAGAATAGAATCCAGAATAACGGAACAGGGTCAAGTCAGATTTCTGTGTATGATATCCAGCAAAAATACCCTTTTAAAAGGAGAATGAAAGAAAGAAATTTCCAGATAAAAGCAGAGAGAAGCTGTTGCCAGAAAACCTACATTACAGCTATGCTAGGAAAAGTCTTTTATGCTGAAAGAGTATGTCAGATGGAAACTTGAATTTTATAGAAAGAAACAACACAAGAGAAAAGGTGGATATGTGAGTAAATGTAGAATCTTGTCTCTTAAAATCTTTAGATCATCCTTGACTATTTTGATTGCAAAATAGTAACATTCATTGTGGGGTTTTATAGAGTATGTTGGAGTGAAGTTTGTGACAGAAGTAACATAAAGGGTGGGGTGCACAGTGAAATTGTATTTTTGCAGCATTCTTATATGTTTTTAAAGTGGTAAGATTAATTCTAAGTAGATTGTGATGCATAGAGGTTTTTTTTTCAGCTTTATGGAGAAACAATGAACATATATCACCTCATAAGTTTAAGGTGTACAGCATGATAGTTAGATTTACATATATGGTGCAATTACTGCCCCGTGGGTTTAGTTAACACCCATCATCTCACATAAATAAGAAGCAAACTGTAATCTCTAGAGCAATCATTACATATAAAATAAAAGTAGCTAAACATCTAATGAAAAAGCCTTCTTAAGTGAAGATAAGAAACCTTTCTTAAGTGAACAGTGCAAAGAAATAGAGGAAAACAACAGCATGGGAAACACTAGAGATCTCTACAAGAAAATTAGATTCCGAGGGACTATTTCTGGGAAAGATAGGCACAATAAAGGACACAAACAGTATGTACCTAACAGAAGCAAAAGATATTAAGAAGAGGCAGAAAGAATACACAGAAGAACTATACAAAAAAGATCTTAATGAGCTGGATGATCACGATGGTGTGATCACTCACCTAGAGACAGACATTTTAGAATCTGAAGTCAAGTGGGCCCTAGGAAGCACTACTGTGAACAAAGCTAGTTGAGGTGATGGAGGTCCAGCTGAGCTATTTCCAAGACGATGCTGTTAAAGTGCTTCACTCAATATGCCAGCAAATTTGGAAATTCAGCAGTGGCCACAAGACTGGAAAAGATCAGTTTTCATTCCAATCACAAAGAAGGGCCATGCCAAAGTATGTTCAAACTACTGCACCATTGCACTCATTTCACATGCTAGTTAAGTAATGCTCAAAATCCTCCAAGCTAGGCTTTAACAGTACATGAATGGAGAACTTCCAGATATAGAAGCTGGATTTAGAAAAGGCAGAGATACCAGAGATCAAATTGCCAACATCCATTGGATCATAGAAAGAGCAAGGGAATTCCAGGAAAACATCTACTTCTAATTTATTGACTACACTAAAACCTTTGACTGTGTGGATCACAACAAACTGTGGGAAATTCTGAAAGAGATGAGAATACCACACAACCTTACCTGCCTCCTGTGAAACATGTGTGCAGGAAAAGAAGCAATTAGAAGCAATTAATCAGAAGCAATTAGCAGTTAGAACTATACATGGAACAACAGACTGGTTCCAAATTGGGAAAGGAGTACATCAAGGCTGTATAGTGTCACCCTGCTTATTTAACTAATAGGTAGAGTACATCCTGTGAAATTCCAGGCTGGATGAAGCAGAAGCTGGAATCAACATTTCCAGGAGAAATATTGATAACCTCAGGTATGCAGATGATACCACCCTTATGGCAGAAAGTTAAGACAAACTAAAGAGTCTCTTGATGAAGGTGAAAGAGGAGTGTGAAAAAGCTGGCCTAAAACTCAACATTCAAAAACTGAAGATCATGACATTTAGTCCTATCACTTCATGGCAAATAGATGTGCAAACAAAGGAACAGTGACAGACTTTATTTTCTTGGGCTCCAAAATCACTGCAGATGGTGACTACAGCCATGAAATTAAAAGACACTTGTGGGCTTCCCTGGTGGTCCAGTAGGTAAGGACACCGCCTTGCAGTGCAAGGGGTGCGGGTTCGATCCCTGGCCTGGGAAGATCCTGTGTGCCACGGAGTGGCTGGACCAATGTGTCCAATTACTGAGCCAGAGCTCTGGAGTGCATGCGCCCAGAGCCAGTGCTCTGCGACAACAGATGCGACCACGATGGGAGGCCCACACAGGCCAAAGAACAAAGATGGATGAAACTAGACAAGTGAAAGACCAGTGGAAGTGGCCCACCCACCACCCCTCCCTCCCCACCCCCACCAAAATAAATAAATAAATAAATGTTTAAAAAAAAAAAGACACTTGCTCCCTGGAAGAAAAGTTATGACAAACCTAGACAGCATATTCAAAATCAGAGACATCACTTTGCCGACCAAAGTCAGTCTAGTCAAAGCTACGGGTTTCTCAGTAGTCATGAATGGATGTGAGAGTTGGACCATAAAGAAGGCTGAGCACTGAAGAACTGATGTGTTGGAACTGTGGTGCTGGAGAAGACTCTCAAGAGTCCCTTGGACTGCAAGGAGATCAAACCAGTCAATTTTAAAGGAAATCAACCCTGAATATTCATTGGAAGGAATCAGGCTGAAGTTGAAGCTCCAATATTTTGGCCACCTGAAGTGAAGAGATGACTTATTGGAAAAGACCCTGATGTTGGGAAAAATAGAAGGCAGATGGAGAAGGCGACAACAGAGGATGAGATGGTTGGATGGCATCAGTCAATGGACATGAGTTTGAGCAAGCTCCAGGAGATGGTGGAGGACAGGGAAGCCTGGCATGCTGCAGTTCATGGGATCACAAAAAGTCAGACACGACTGAGTGACTGAATTGAACTGAAAAATCTAATAAAGGAAATCAAGTTGAAAACAAAAAAATATTTGATTAACTCAAAAAAAGACAGAAAAGGAGAGACAAAATTACAGTGAAACAATGACAATGAACAATGAAAACGAATAGCAGGACGGTGGACTTAAACTCAAGCATATAAAAATTTCACTAAATAAAAGTGAATTAAAAGGCAGAGATTATCCGACCAGATATAAATGCAAGACCAAACTATATGTGTTGCATAAGAGATGCATTTTAAACATAATTTGAAAGTAAAGGAATGGAAAAGGTACCATGAAACCAGAGCAGAAGAAAACTTTGCAATTTCAGGCAACATAAACTTCATGATAAGGATAATTTCCAGAGGTGATAGGGACAGTTTAAAACAACAGAAGTGTTAATTCACAAGGGAAACATAACTATTCCAAATGTAGATGCCTCTTATAATCAAATTTCGAAATATTTGAGGTAAAACTGACATAACTAAAAGGTAAAATGAATAAATCCATAGTCGGTCAGTAGAGATATGGAAAATTTGAATACTATCAGCTTAAGCTAATTGAAACTTATGGAGAACTGCACTTAATAGTTATAGAATATTATTTTCAAGAGTGCATGGAATGTTTATAAAGTTACTTCAGTTACAAAACCATGTAGTTTAAAAATATTGAAATCCAAAGGACTGAAATTTATGGAGCGTGTTCTCTGACCACACAGAAACATCAAAGAAGTCAGTAGTAATGAAATGTTTATGAAACACCAGAAATGCACTTTTAGAAGTAAATATGTGATAAATTAGAAATGTTCTAAACTAAATGGTACTAAAAAATTAAGTTAAAGTAGAAGCTCCAATATTTTGGCCACCTGAAGTGAAGAGATGACTTATTGGAAAAGACCCTGATGTTGGGAAAAATAGAAGGCAGATGGAGAAGGCGACAACAGAGGATGAGATGGTTGGATGGCATCAGTCAATGGACATGAGTTTGAGCAAGCTCCAGGAGATGGTGGAGGACAGGGAAGCCTGGCATGCTGCAGTTCATGGGATCACAAAAAGTCAGACACGACTGAGTGACTGAATTGAACTGAAAAATCTAATAAAGGAAATCAAGTTGAAAACAAAAAAATATTTGATTAACTCAAAAAAAGACAGAAAAGGAGAGACAAAATTACAGTGAAACAATGACAATGAACAATGAAAACGAATAGCAGGACGGTGGACTTAAACTCAAGCATATAAAAATTTCACTAAATAAAAGTGAATTAAAAGGCAGAGATTATCCGACCAGATATAAATGCAAGACCAAACTATATGTGTTGCATAAGAGATGCATTTTAAACATAATTTGAAAGTAAAGGAATGGAAAAGGTACCATGAAACCAGAGCAGAAGAAAACTTTGCAATTTCAGGCAACATAAACTTCATGATAAGGATAATTTCCAGAGGTGATAGGGACAGTTTAAAACAACAGAAGTGTTAATTCACAAGGGAAACATAACTATTCCAAATGTAGATGCCTCTTATAATCAAATTTCGAAATATTTGAGGTAAAACTGACATAACTAAAAGGTAAAATGAATAAATCCATAGTCGGTCAGTAGAGATATGGAAAATTTGAATACTATCAGCTTAAGCTAATTGAAACTTATGGAGAACTGCACTTAATAGTTATAGAATATTATTTTCAAGAGTGCATGGAATGTTTATAAAGTTACTTCAGTTACAAAACCATGTAGTTTAAAAATATTGAAATCCAAAGGACTGAAATTTATGGAGCGTGTTCTCTGACCACACAGAAACATCAAAGAAGTCAGTAGTAATGAAATGTTTATGAAACACCAGAAATGCACTTTTAGAAGTAAATATGTGATAAATTAGAAATGTTCTAAACTAAATGGTACTGAAAACACAATGTATTAAAGTTTGTTAGGATGCAGTAGAAGGAAAAGTATCACTTTAAACATTTATACTAAAAAACTTAAGATCAGTGGTTTAAATATCTACCTTAAAAAGCTGGGGAAAAGATAGGCAATTTAAATACAAAGTAAATAAAAGGAAGTAATAAAGATAAGAGAAGCAATTAATGAAATAGAAAACATAACACTAGAAAGTTAGCAAAGCCAAAAGTTGGCACTGTAAGATTTTTAAGTACGATAAACTCTTAGCAAGATTAAATAAGACGAAAAACAAGACAAATTATCACTATTAAGAATGAAAGAGAATATCCCACTGTTTGTCCTCCATCTCCTAAAAGGATTAACAAGAGAACATAGTGAACAACTTTATGCCAATGAAATCTGACAACTTAGTTATGTGTAATTCCTTGGAAAACACAACCTAGTAAAATGGACTTGAAAAGAAATAGGAAATATGAATAGTTTTATATCCATTAAATAAATTCAATTCATGATTTAAACTTCCCTTCTAAGAAAACTCCAGGCCCAGATGGCTTCACTGGTGATTTCAATCAAACATTCAACAAAGAAATGATACTAATCTAATTATTAACTCTTTCATAAAATGGAGAAGGAAAGAGTCCAAACTTGTTTTATGAGGCCAATGTAACATTGATACTAAAATCAGACAAAAATATTGTAAAAGAGGAGACTAAAGACCCATATCCTTATGAACATAGACAAACAGAAAAAATTCTTAATATGATGATTGAATCCAGAAATATATAAAAAGTATTATATGTTATGACCAATTGAGATTCATTTCAGAAATACAAGGTGGGTTTAACATTTAAAAATTTATCGTAATAACTCAGCATATTAAAAGAACAGAGAAAAAAAACTATATCATCATTTTAAAAAGTGTAGCACAAACATTTGACCAAATTGCAGTACACATTTTCACCAAGTTCTCAGAAAACTAGAAAGAGAAGGGACCTTTCTCAACCTAATAAAGAGTATCTATGAAGAAACTTCAGCTAACATCATACTTCGTCATTGAAAACTCAATACTTTTCCCCTAAAAACATGAACAAAACAAATATGTTCATTCTCACCACCTCAACATTATAATGGAGGTCCTAGTCAGTGAGATAAAGCAAGAAAAGGAAACTAATTAGCAAAGCCAAAAGTTGGCACTGTAAGATTTTTAAGTACGATAAACTCTTAGCAAGATTAAATAAGACGAAAAACAAGACAAATTATCACTATTAAGAATGAAAGAGAATATCCCACTGTTTGTCCTCCATCTCCTAAAAGGATTAACAAGAGAACATAGTGAACAACTTTATGCCAATGAAATCTGACAACTTAGTTATGTGTAATTCCTTGGAAAACACAACCTAGTAAAATGGACTTGAAAAGAAATAGGAAATATGAATAGTTTTATATCCATTAAATAAATTCAATTCATGATTTAAACTTCCCTTCTAAGAAAACTCCAGGCCCAGATGGCTTCACTGGTGATTTCAATCAAACATTCAACAAAGAAATGATACTAATCTAATTATTAACTCTTTCATAAAATGGAGAAGGAAAGAGTCCAAACTTGTTTTATGAGGCCAATGTAACATTGATACTAAAATCAGACAAAAATATTGTAAAAGAGGAGACTAAAGACCCATATCCTTATGAACATAGACAAACAGAAAAAATTCTTAATATGATGATTGAATCCAGAAATATATAAAAAGTATTATATGTTATGACCAATTGAGATTCATTTCAGAAATACAAGGTGGGTTTAACATTTAAAAATTTATCGTAATAACTCAGCATATTAAAAGAACAGAGAAAAAAAACTATATCATCATTTTAAAAAGTGTAGCACAAACATTTGACCAAATTGCAGTACACATTTTCACCAAGTTCTCAGAAAACTAGAAAGAGAAGGGACCTTTCTCAACCTAATAAAGAGTATCTATGAAGAAACTTCAGCTAACATCATACTTCGTCATTGAAAACTCAATACTTTTCCCCTAAAAACATGAACAAAACAAATATGTTCATTCTCACCACCTCAACATTATAATGGAGGTCCTAGTCAGTGAGATAAAGCAAGAAAAGGAAACTAATTAGAAAGAAATCTAACCATCTTTATTTTCAGGCCAACATGGTCTTCTATACAGAAAATCCTAAAGAATCTATAGAAAAAAAAAACTAGAACTAATAAATGAATCTAGTAGCATTGTAGAGTATATGATCAATAAAGAAAACTGATTGTAAGTTTATTAAGTTTGAGACATCAAGTTGGTAGTAGGATTTAAAATGTAGGCTTTGAGTAAGAGGCCTGTCATGGAGATATAAATGTAGAAATAGATATTATTAGAGAAATATAACATTTGGATAAATGAAATCCCTTAAGGAATAAAGAGAGAGGCGGAAGAAAAGAGGTCCAAGGACTGAGGGCACCTTTGTAAAGAAAGTCTCTAGTTTCACACAGTTACTCTTCCTCTGAATCCTGTTGGTGAGGTGAGGGGCTTATGGGGCTTCAGCTGCAGGGAGTTTCAAATAGAAAGCCATGTTTCCTTTAAGGCACTTTCATTTGAACAACAATAGTCTCCCCTTGGATGTTAGAACTCTGTTGCCCAGACAGTAAGTTTTCATTAATACTAACTGATGGTCTAGCTGGTGTTTGAGATGACTTCCTTGAGAAGCCCACGGGTCCTCAGAGGCTGGTGCTCAGAGAGCATTGGTTATTTCTGGCCTGGGAGAAGGGTCAGCTGAACCATTAAGAGTATGGATTTTCTTCCCATTGATTGCTCAAGAAGATGCATTTTTTTTGTGATAAATTGCAGGACTCTTTCTTCCTCTTTTTTTTTTTTTTTTTGAATGCTTGGCATCTGTCTAGAGCACGTGCAGCGTTTGGCTCTGGGGCCCTGTGGAGGCAGGAATGCTCCAATATATCACCATCATTATCATGCTGCCCACCTCAGAGCTCTCCTGTTGATGTCTTGCTTTCACCTCAAAAATAAAGAGAAGGGACCTTTCTCAACCTAATAAAGAGTATCTATGAAGAAACTTCAGCTAACATCATACTTCGTCATTGAAAACTCAATACTTTTCCCCTAAAAACATGAACAAAACAAATATGTTCATTCTCACCACCTCAACATTATAATGGAGGTCCTAGTCAGTGAGATAAAGCAAGAAAAGGAAACTAATTAGAAAGAAATCTAACCATCTTTATTTTCAGGCCAACATGGTCTTCTATACAGAAAATCCTAAAGAATCTATAGAAAAAAAAAACTAGAACTAATAAATGAATCTAGTAGCATTGTAGAGTATATGATCAATAAAGAAAACTGATTGTAAGTTTATTAAGTTTGAGACATCAAGTTGGTAGTAGGATTTAAAATGTAGGCTTTGAGTAAGAGGCCTGTCATGGAGATATAAATGTAGAAATAGATATTATTAGAGAAATATAACATTTGGATAAATGAAATCCCTTAAGGAATAAAGAGAGAGGCGGAAGAAAAGAGGTCCAAGGACTGAGGGCACCTTTGTAAAGAAAGTCTCTAGTTTCACACAGTTACTCTTCCTCTGAATCCTGTTGGTGAGGTGAGGGGCTTATGGGGCTTCAGCTGCAGGGAGTTTCAAATAGAAAGCCATGTTTCCTTTAAGGCACTTTCATTTGAACAACAATAGTCTCCCCTTGGATGTTAGAACTCTGTTGCCCAGACAGTAAGTTTTCATTAATACTAACTGATGGTCTAGCTGGTGTTTGAGATGACTTCCTTGAGAAGCCCACGGGTCCTCAGAGGCTGGTGCTCAGAGAGCATTGGTTATTTCTGGCCTGGGAGAAGGGTCAGCTGAACCATTAAGAGTATGGATTTTCTTCCCATTGATTGCTCAAGAAGATGCATTTTTTTTGTGATAAATTGCAGGACTCTTTCTTCCTCTTTTTTTTTTTTTTTTTGAATGCTTGGCATCTGTCTAGAGCACGTGCAGCGTTTGGCTCTGGGGCCCTGTGGAGGCAGGAATGCTCCAATATATCACCATCATTATCATGCTGCCCACCTCAGAGCTCTCCTGTTGATGTCTTGCTTCTGTTCCACCCCCAGATCTGGGAAGATGAACACTTCAGGCCTTTCACATAGCCTCAGGCTACTGATGACTATAAAGTATGGAGCCAGATAGGTTTACATTCTTTTCCTGAAGACAAAACATAGCTTGTCTCTGCTAAGATCTTATCTACTTAATGAGTAGAGGCAGTATAATTAAGGTATTTCTCCAATGCTGTGGATCTGCCAAACCTGTTGGAAAGTTTGCTTTGTTTTTATAAGTCAAATTTGTTTGGACCTTCACGCACTTGGGGGCGCGTTCTGATCCCCTTTAACAGAGACTGTCACAGTGGCTTTTGTTTTTCCTTCTCACGGGGCAGCTACCTTTGTTTAGAGGGTGGGGCTTCTTGGGTGGGGCTGCTGACTGTGGCCAGATGGCAAAGTCCTGGGATGAAGGAGGGTTACTGTCAAGTGGGAGGTGTGAGGCAGCAGGGCTCTGGGAACCAGCCCTTTGGCATGGAACAGGTCTTTCTTTAGGGAGAACCCAAGAGTGCCCACAGTTCAGCAGGTCCCTGACCTGTTAGCAGAGCCCAAAGGATTCTGGGTGGCTTTCTTAGTCTGCTGGCTATAAAAGGTCTTCAGCAAGGCTTTTCAAAGAGCTTGGTAGCATTGGATATATATATATATTTGCAATTTGCATTCTAAACAAGCTGTTTGGAATAAATATGCTGGCTCCATTGTTTGCTTGGCTCTTATTCATTGGTTAATAATGTGTTATTTTTTGAGAAACAACTCTCTGTTAGCTTGGAAGAGGAACCCAAGAGAAATATTGTGTTGGATTCTGTGCTAATCTTTCAAAACAAAACATGTGCAAGAGTGGCTTGGCCAAACCTAGCTCCCATCTTATAGAAACCCATAGCGAGTGAATCTGGGCATGAGGGAGGCTGAGGACAAGCTGAAAACTCTGTTGGCAGGTCCTGGTGATTCACATGTGGATTCTGATGGCCACTTGCTCAAGAATAGAGAGAAAACAACAGCCGCCCAGGTGGCATCCATGGAACAGAGGACATCACTTATCTGCAATGATGAAAAACTGTCTTACTTACAGGCTCCAAGGGGGGGGGACCTGGGCCAATGGGAGCTAGGAGGCATGGTACAGTAAGTCCTGACCCAGGGACACACAGGCAGGGCTGTGGATGCGGAATAGTCTAGGGATGCACTAAGTGGACGTGTCTCCCATCGCGTGGTTAGCTGTCCTGTCACCCAGCGGACAGACTTGTCTTATTTTGGAATAGTTTTTTTTAATTAATTAAGGAAATTTTTCTCCAATGCTGTGGATCTGCCAAACCTGTTGGAAAGTTTGCTTTGTTTTTATAAGTCAAATTTGTTTGGACCTTCACGCACTTGGGGGCGCGTTCTGATCCCCTTTAACAGAGACTGTCACAGTGGCTTTTGTTTTTCCTTCTCACGGGGCAGCTACCTTTGTTTAGAGGGTGGGGCTTCTTGGGTGGGGCTGCTGACTGTGGCCAGATGGCAAAGTCCTGGGATGAAGGAGGGTTACTGTCAAGTGGGAGGTGTGAGGCAGCAGGGCTCTGGGAACCAGCCCTTTGGCATGGAACAGGTCTTTCTTTAGGGAGAACCCAAGAGTGCCCACAGTTCAGCAGGTCCCTGACCTGTTAGCAGAGCCCAAAGGATTCTGGGTGGCTTTCTTAGTCTGCTGGCTATAAAAGGTCTTCAGCAAGGCTTTTCAAAGAGCTTGGTAGCATTGGATATATATATATATTTGCAATTTGCATTCTAAACAAGCTGTTTGGAATAAATATGCTGGCTCCATTGTTTGCTTGGCTCTTATTCATTGGTTAATAATGTGTTATTTTTTGAGAAACAACTCTCTGTTAGCTTGGAAGAGGAACCCAAGAGAAATATTGTGTTGGATTCTGTGCTAATCTTTCAAAACAAAACATGTGCAAGAGTGGCTTGGCCAAACCTAGCTCCCATCTTATAGAAACCCATAGCGAGTGAATCTGGGCATGAGGGAGGCTGAGGACAAGCTGAAAACTCTGTTGGCAGGTCCTGGTGATTCACATGTGGATTCTGATGGCCACTTGCTCAAGAATAGAGAGAAAACAACAGCCGCCCAGGTGGCATCCATGGAACAGAGGACATCACTTATCTGCAATGATGAAAAACTGTCTTACTTACAGGCTCCAAGGGGGGGGGACCTGGGCCAATGGGAGCTAGGAGGCATGGTACAGTAAGTCCTGACCCAGGGACACACAGGCAGGGCTGTGGATGCGGAATAGTCTAGGGATGCACTAAGTGGACGTGTCTCCCATCGCGTGTGTTAGCTGTCCTGTCACCCAGTCTACGGCACAGACTTGTGGGACACAGCGTATTGTTCTGAAGTGGGTTCTCTTTATAGCCACAGCTGCTCAATTATGTTTCTGGGCTGTTTCCTGATGGGTGGTGGGGAAAAGCCAAGAACAGCTGCAGCCTCCAAGAGAATGAAGCCCAGTTCTTTGTGCATTTGTGGTCCTGCTCAGTGTGGGGCTCAACGCAGAGGCCCTTGAAGAGGTGACCAAGCTTGAGTTTCAAGTCCTGTCTATGGTGACTGCCTCAGAATATCCCTCACCAGCTCCTGCATGAAGAACTTTCAAGCGGGGTGTGGGTGGGGGGACCAGAATAGATTCGTTCTGTCTGTGGAAGGCAGAGCGGGAGATTGGAGGGACCCTCTGGGGTTGTGGTGGGGCCGAGGTGTCCCTGCTACTGCAGAGGAGGGCACTTCCCGGTACGCCCTGACTCCTGTGGGCCTCACTCTCCTGCCGTGCTGGTGAAGGGCTGATGAAAGGCTGACTTGTCCTCTGTCTCCACTTAGCACTGTTCAGAGGTCAGGACAGACATGGTCTTAGTCTTCAGAGGGTTAGCTCTTCCAAGAGAAAAGTCCAGTCTTATTCAGGCAACATTAATGGAGCATCTGCCCTTGCCAGGAACCATGTTCTTTCTGTGGGGGCGATCGAGTTCTGGCCTGGGGCAGCTTCTAGACTAGTGAGCCAGCAGCCCCCTGTACTAACACAAGACCACAACCAACCCTGGCCGCGTAACATGTGCCAGGTACCTTCACCTGCATACTCATATTTAATGCTCCCAACTGCTCTGTGTGTTTGGTGCTATGATTTTCTGTCTTTTAATTCTCTATTTTTTAATTGAAGTATATTGATTCTTCAGCCGCCCAGGTGGGATCCATGGAACAGAGGACATCACTTATCTGCAATGATGAAAAACTGTCTTACTTACAGGCTCCAAGGGGGGGGGACCTGGGCCAATGGGAGCTAGGAGGCATGGTACAGTAAGTCCTGACCCAGGGACACACAGGCAGGGCTGTGGATGCGGAATAGTCTAGGGATGCACTAAGTGGACGTGTCTCCCATCGCGTGTGTTAGCTGTCCTGTCACCCAGTCTACGGCACAGACTTGTGGGACACAGCGTATTGTTCTGAAGTGGGTTCTCTTTATAGCCACAGCTGCTCAATTATGTTTCTGGGCTGTTTCCTGATGGGTGGTGGGGAAAAGCCAAGAACAGCTGCAGCCTCCAAGAGAATGAAGCCCAGTTCTTTGTGCATTTGTGGTCCTGCTCAGTGTGGGGCTCAACGCAGAGGCCCTTGAAGAGGTGACCAAGCTTGAGTTTCAAGTCCTGTCTATGGTGACTGCCTCAGAATATCCCTCACCAGCTCCTGCATGAAGAACTTTCAAGCGGGGTGTGGGTGGGGGGACCAGAATAGATTCGTTCTGTCTGTGGAAGGCAGAGCGGGAGATTGGAGGGACCCTCTGGGGTTGTGGTGGGGCCGAGGTGTCCCTGCTACTGCAGAGGAGGGCACTTCCCGGTACGCCCTGACTCCTGTGGGCCTCACTCTCCTGCCGTGCTGGTGAAGGGCTGATGAAAGGCTGACTTGTCCTCTGTCTCCACTTAGCACTGTTCAGAGGTCAGGACAGACATGGTCTTAGTCTTCAGAGGGTTAGCTCTTCCAAGAGAAAAGTCCAGTCTTATTCAGGCAACATTAATGGAGCATCTGCCCTTGCCAGGAACCATGTTCTTTCTGTGGGGGCGATCGAGTTCTGGCCTGGGGCAGCTTCTAGACTAGTGAGCCAGCAGCCCCCTGTACTAACACAAGACCACAACCAACCCTGGCCGCGTAACATGTGCCAGGTACCTTCACCTGCATACTCATATTTAATGCTCCCAACTGCTCTGTGTGTTTGGTGCTATGATTTTCTGTCTTTTAATTCTCTATTTTTTAATTGAAGTATATTGATTTACAATGTTATGCTAATTTCTGCTGTACAGCACAGCAACTCAGTTATACATGTATATGCCTCCTTTCTAATATTCTTTTCCATTATGGTTTATCGACGAGGTTTGATATAGTTGCCATGTGCTGTACAGTAGGGCTTTGTTGTCTATCCATTCTAAATGTAATAGTTTGCGACTACTATTTCCAGACTCTCAGTCCCTTCCCACCTTCCCATCCCTTTTCCTTCCCACCTCCCCCTTGGCAGCTATAAGTCTATTGTCTATGTCTGTGAGCCTGTTCATGTTTTGCAGAGAGGTTCATTTGTGGCACTGTGATTTTCATCCCATTTTACAGATGAGAAGACTGAGGGCTCAGAGAGCTAGATACCTTGACTAAGTCTGCCTGCCAGTGAATGGAAGAGCCCACATTCTGCACCAGAGCCAGAGGACTGATCTCAGAGAAAAGAGATATTTTAATCTAGTTCTTATGATAAGCAATGGGTAGTGTACATAAAACTTGCTAAGGAGAACAAAGTGGTTGTTCTCATAGAGATTAGGATGGCTCTTCAGAGAAGATCACTCATAAGATAGACATTGGAAGACAAATGGAATTTCAACCAGTGCAGATGGAGAGGAAAAAAACCCCAAGCAGTGCATCAGCCTGAGTTAGTAAAGATGTCACAGTGTCAGGGCTAAGCAGGATGTGCTCAGGAGATGTCTGGCATAGTGGGAACCTGACATTTGTGAGAGAAGGCAGTGGAAGACACAGCTGAGGTTCAGGAGGAAATGGACAGTGAGAGGGGGCGTGAAGATTTCAGGCTGATGGAGACATCTGATGAAGTCCAGGTGCACAAATGGCTAGCTCTTCAAGAAAAATGTTTTCAGGCAACATTAATGGAGCATCTGCCCTTGCCAGGAACCATGTTCTTTCTGTGGGGGCGATCGAGTTCTGGCCTGGGGCAGCTTCTAGACTAGTGAGCCAGCAGCCCCCTGTACTAACACAAGACCACAACCAACCCTGGCCGCGTAACATGTGCCAGGTACCTTCACCTGCATACTCATATTTAATGCTCCCAACTGCTCTGTGTGTTTGGTGCTATGATTTTCTGTCTTTTAATTCTCTATTTTTTAATTGAAGTATATTGATTTACAATGTTATGCTAATTTCTGCTGTACAGCACAGCAACTCAGTTATACATGTATATGCCTCCTTTCTAATATTCTTTTCCATTATGGTTTATCGCACGAGGTTTGATATAGTTGCCATGTGCTGTACAGTAGGGCTTTGTTGTCTATCCATTCTAAATGTAATAGTTTGCGACTACTATTTCCAGACTCTCAGTCCCTTCCCACCTTCCCATCCCTTTTCCTTCCCACCTCCCCCTTGGCAGCTATAAGTCTATTGTCTATGTCTGTGAGCCTGTTCATGTTTTGCAGAGAGGTTCATTTGTGGCACTGTGATTTTCATCCCATTTTACAGATGAGAAGACTGAGGGCTCAGAGAGCTAGATACCTTGACTAAGTCTGCCTGCCAGTGAATGGAAGAGCCCACATTCTGCACCAGAGCCAGAGGACTGATCTCAGAGAAAAGAGATATTTTAATCTAGTTCTTATGATAAGCAATGGGTAGTGTACATAAAACTTGCTAAGGAGAACAAAGTGGTTGTTCTCATAGAGATTAGGATGGCTCTTCAGAGAAGATCACTCATAAGATAGACATTGGAAGACAAATGGAATTTCAACCAGTGCAGATGGAGAGGAAAAAAACCCCAAGCAGTGCATCAGCCTGAGTTAGTAAAGATGTCACAGTGTCAGGGCTAAGCAGGATGTGCTCAGGAGATGTCTGGCATAGTGGGAACCTGACATTTGTGAGAGAAGGCAGTGGAAGACACAGCTGAGGTTCAGGAGGGGAAATGGACAGTGAGAGCCGTGAAGATATGGGGCAGTGCTGTGTCTCACCCGAGTGTAGATTTCAGGCTGATGGAGACATCTGATGAAGTCCAGGTGCACAAATGGCTAGCCTCCCCAGGCAGCGCCATCTGCCACTATTCATGAGAGAGCCACCATTTGCTCTGTGGATTCTGCATTGCTGCCTCCATGCTAGAGGTTTTATTATATCTCTAGTTTTCACCAGACCTGCAAAGCAGATGAGGAAACTAAAGCTCAGAGGTGTTAAGTCATCTGTTGAAGGTCACTCAGCTAAAGAACAGTGCAGCCACGGATCAGACCCAGGGGTGTGTGATTCCAAAGCCATGCGCTTTGCGCAGCACGTAGGGCATTTCCCAGGAGACCAGAAGATGGCGTGAAGACCGTTTTCCTGGTCCTCTTCACTCCTGGAAGGCCACTTCCCCGGTGTGAGTTGACAGTGAGACTGTCACATAGCACTGATTTCACCTGCAGGGAGGTGCCTTCTAACAGGGCCATCCACCAACAATTCCACCAGCATTGTTGCTGACAGAGAGGCCTGGGAATACGCATAGGGAAGGCTCTCTCTCAGTCACCAGAGCGAGGCCTCTAGGGGAATAACTTGTATTTGGAGGTAATGAGGGTAGCTTGCCTGTTCCCTGCTCTGTCCGTCACTACTCTAAAACAGCCAAAGGCTGTGCAAGGCTGTCTCTGCACTACTCGGATACACAGCAGTTGGAATGAAGCCATCTTGGCCAATTGGCAAAAGCTGCAACCGTGGGAAAAGAGATATTTTAATCTAGTTCTTATGATAAGCAATGGGTAGTGTACATAAAACTTGCTAAGGAGAACAAAGTGGTTGTTCTCATAGAGATTAGGATGGCTCTTCAGAGAAGATCACTCATAAGATAGACATTGGAAGACAAATGGAATTTCAACCAGTGCAGATGGAGAGGAAAAAAACCCCAAGCAGTGCATCAGCCTGAGTTAGTAAAGATGTCACAGTGTCAGGGCTAAGCAGGATGTGCTCAGGAGATGTCTGGCATAGTGGGAACCTGACATTTGTGAGAGAAGGCAGTGGAAGACACAGCTGAGGTTCAGGAGGGGAAATGGACAGTGAGAGCCGTGAAGATATGGGGCAGTGCTGTGTCTCACCCGAGTGTAGATTTCAGGCTGATGGAGACATCTGATGAAGTCCAGGTGCACAAATGGCTAGCCTCCCCAGGCAGCGCCATCTGCCACTATTCATGAGAGAGCCACCATTTGCTCTGTGGATTCTGCATTGCTGCCTCCATGCTAGAGGTTTTATTATATCTCTAGTTTTCACCAGACCTGCAAAGCAGATGAGGAAACTAAAGCTCAGAGGTGTTAAGTCATCTGTTGAAGGTCACTCAGCTAAAGAACAGTGCAGCCACGGATCAGACCCAGGGTGTGTGATTCCAAAGCCATGCGCTTATGCAGCACGTAGGGCATTTCCCAGGAGACCAGAAGATGGCGTGAAGACCGTTTTCCTGGTCCTCTTCACTCCTGGAAGGCCACTTCCCCGGTGTGAGTTGACAGTGAGACTGTCACATAGCACTGATTTCACCTGCAGGGAGGTGCCTTCTAACAGGGCCATCCACCAACAATTCCACCAGCATTGTTGCTGACAGAGAGGCCTGGGAATACGCATAGGGAAGGCTCTCTCTCAGTCACCAGAGCGAGGCCTCTAGGGGAATAACTTGTATTTGGAGGTAATGAGGGTAGCTTGCCTGTTCCCTGCTCTGTCCGTCACTACTCTAAAACAGCCAAAGGCTGTGCAAGGCTGTCTCTGCACTACTCGGATACACAGCAGTTGGAATGAAGCCATCTTGGCCAATTAAATGGCATACAGCAGCCTTGATCCAACTCTGTGTGTGAGGACTTGCAGACCATTTTCCTTTGGTTGTTTGCCTCTCTCAAGTTGTGTTTCACGTTTACAGATGTTAAGCCCCAGCTGGTTTCCTTCTTTCCGTAAGGGTCCTTTGATAACCAGTCATCTGAGTTTTCCATTGTTATTTTTCACAGCTCTAATAGCTGTTGGCAACCACTTTGTGTTATTTTGTTCACATAGTTATTCACTGAGCCTGAAATACTCCCAAGTGACCATCGGCATCTCAGCTGTGGCCTTGCTTGCCGGAGTCCCCACTAGGAGGTGGTTAAAACCTTGAGGACTAAAATGAGATCTTTTCCTAATGAAGTTGATTCAGCCGCTAAGAGTGGAGCCCAACGCATGCATTGAATTCTTGGTTCAACCTGAGTCAACTTTGCACAGCTTCTCCAAGTGCCCTGAGTTCTGCCTAGTCCTGTCAGTGATCAAAACTATAATTAGAGGGCTTCCCTGGTGGTCCAGTGTGTAAAGAGTCCGCCTTGCAGTGCAAGAGGCACTGGTTCGATCCCTGGCCCGGGAGGATCCCACATGCTGCCGAGTGGCTGAACCGGTGTGTCCAATTGAGCCAGTGCTCTGGAGCGCATGCACCCAGAGCCAGTGCTCTGCAATGAGAGAGGCCACTGCAATGAGAGGCATACACAGGCTGAAAAATAAAGATGGATGAAAAATCAATAAATAAAAATTCAATAAAAGAGGCCAAAACTAAAAAAAAAAAAACCAAAACAAAAACCTGTAATTAAAGAAGTGTTTTCAGGAAAGACAAGCCAGTCTGATCTTGAAATTTAGTCCAGAGGCCACTGAGCCCCGCGTGGAATCCCCCCCTTATCTCTGCCATGGGTCTTCTGCTTCTCAGAAGCTCATCTTTGACCAGCAGCAGCTAAGAATTCGTGTTTCTAGCACCTGGTAGAGCATAGACGCTAAAGAGAGAAAATTCCAAGACTATCACCTGCTTTCTGTCCAGACTGGTTGGAGAGAGAGAGCAAGAACTTCTCCTCCCCTTCACCTTATGGCCCCAACAGCAACTCTTGGCGGTGACACTGAGGACCTAGGAGAGGGGAGGAGGGCATGAGCTGTCAGGCACACTGGTGGACAGGGTCAGAGCCTTCTGCCTAGCCAGACTTGGAAACAATCGCAAGTTTTTCTGGGGTGTGAAAAGACTTGCAGACCATTTTCCTTTGGTTGTTTGCCTCTCTCAAGTTGTGTTTCACGTTTACAGATGTTAAGCCCCAGCTGGTTTCCTTCTTTCCGTAAGGGTCCTTTGATAACCAGTCATCTGAGTTTTCCATTGTTATTTTCACAGCTCTAATAGCTGTTGGCAGCCACTTTGTGTTATTTTGTTCACATAGTTATTCACTGAGCCTGAAATACTCCCAAGTGACCATCGGCATCTCAGCTGTGGCCTTGCTTGCCGGAGTCCCCACTAGGAGGTGGTTAAAACCTTGAGGACTAAAATGAGATCTTTTCCTAATGAAGTTGATTCAGCCGCTAAGAGTGGAGCCCAACGCATGCATTGAATTCTTGGTTCAACCTGAGTCAACTTTGCACAGCTTCTCCAAGTGCCCTGAGTTCTGCCTAGTCCTGTCAGTGATCAAAACTATAATTAGAGGGCTTCCCTGGTGGTCCAGTGTGTAAAGAGTCCGCCTTGCAGTGCAAGAGGCACTGGTTCGATCCCTGGCCCGGGAGGATCCCACATGCTGCCGAGTGGCTGAACCGG
Organism: Tragulus kanchil; assembly: GCA_022376925.1. NCBI lineage: Eukaryota > Metazoa > Chordata > Mammalia > Artiodactyla > Tragulidae > Tragulus > Tragulus kanchil. Next base: position 43,096,286 of record JAIOJX010000029.1, on the reverse strand, counting down.
TGTGTCCAATTGAGCCAGTGCTCTGGAGCGCATGCACCCAGAGCCAGTGCTCTGCAATGAGAGAGGCCACTGCAATGAGAGGCATACACAGGCTGAAAAATAAAGATGGATGAAAAATCAATAAATAAAAATTCAATAAAAAGAGGCCAAAACTAAAAAAAAAAAAACCAAAACAAAAACCTGTAATTAAAGAAGTGTTTTCAGGAAAGACAAGCCAGTCTGATCTTGAAATTTAGTCCAGAGGCCACTGAGCCCCGCGTGGAATCCCCCCCTTATCTCTGCCATGGGTCTTCTGCTTCTCAGAAGCTCATCTTTGACCAGCAGCAGCTAAGAATTCGTGTTTCTAGCACCTGGTAGAGCATAGACGCTAAAGAGAGAAAATTCCAAGACTATCACCTGCTTTCTGTCCAGACTGGTTGGAGAGAGAGAGCAAGAACTTCTCCTCCCCTTCACCTTATGGCCCCAACAGCAACTCTTGGCGGTGACACTGAGGACCTAGGAGAGGGGAGGAGGGCATGAGCTGTCAGGCACACTGGTGGACAGGGTCAGAGCCTTCTGCCTAGCCAGGGACTTGGAAACAATCGCAAGTTTTTCTGGGGGTGTGAAAAGAGCCCTAGGAAGTGTTTTGCGTGTTGAAAAAAAAAAATTGTAAATAGAAGGAAGAAAGAATTTTCCCTTGGTAAGTTTCTGAGGACTAGGTTTCAAGGCCCTTGAAGAGAGAATAGGAGGGGATTTAATTTCCCATTGGAAGGATTTGCTCGCTACAGGGAAGGATATGGCTCCTACCAGCAGATGCTGCACTGGGGGAAAGGGCGCCCTCAGGCAGGCTCTTGAGGGAGTTCAGAAGACCCCCCAAATTTCAGGGGCCTTATGGCAAATCGCTCACTTTTGCTTAGACTCAGATTTCCATGTAGCAAGTTAGTCCAACAGTGCTATGTACAGATGGCTGCCTGGTCTTGCTCCTCCAAGCACTGGTAATCTCTCAGCCACCACCTGCTGCCGGCCTAGACTTGGGGTGTCTGCAGTTCTGGCCTCAATTTCCTCTGCTGTAAAATGAAGATTATAGTTGCAGCTCCATAAAGTTTCAGGGGGAGGGCTTCCCAGGTGGCACTAGCGGCAAAGAACACGCCTGCCAATGCAGGAGACATAAGAGAGGCTGGTCTGATCACTGGGCTGAAAGGAGCCCCTGAAGAAGGAAATGGCAACCCACTCCAGTATTCTTGCCTGGAGAATCCCATGGACAAAGGAGACTGGCAGGCACAGTCCATGGGGTCACAAAGAGTCAAACATGACTGAAGTCTCTTAGCATGCATACACTCAAAGTTTGGGGGAGGATTAAATGAGATGATGCAGGGAATACTCAGCCTTAGGACTGACACATAATGACTCCGTGCTCAGGGTTTTTTTTTAAAAAAAAAAGATAAATGATGAAGTTAGCCCGCTAGCAGAACTTCTCCAAATTCGTTTCTCCTTAAAACCTTAATTGCTTTCTGTCCAGACTGGTTGGAGAGAGAGAGCAAGAACTTCTCCTCCCCTTCACCTTATGGCCCCAACAGCAACTCTTGGCGGTGACACTGAGGACCTAGGAGAGGGGAGGAGGGCATGAGCTGTCAGGCACACTGGTGGACAGGGTCAGAGCCTTCTGCCTAGCCAGGGACTTGGAAACAATCGCAAGTTTTTCTGGGGGTGTGAAAAGAGCCCTAGGAAGTGTTTTGCGTGTTGAAAAAAAAAAATTGTAAATAGAAGGAAGAAAGAATTTTCCCTTGGTAAGTTTCTGAGGACTAGGTTTCAAGGCCCTTGAAGAGAGAATAGGAGGGGATTTAATTTCCCATTGGAAGGATTTGCTCGCTACAGGGAAGGATATGGCTCCTACCAGCAGATGCTGCACTGGGGGAAAGGGCGCCCTCAGGCAGGCTCTTGAGGGAGTTCAGAAGACCCCCAAGTTTCAGGGGCCTTATGGCAAATCGCTCACTTTTGCTTAGACTCAGATTTCCATGTAGCAAGTTAGTCCAACAGTGCTATGTACAGATGGCTGCCTGGTCTTGCTCCTCCAAGCACTGGTAATCTCTCAGCCACCACCTGCTGCCGGCCTAGACTTGGGGTGTCTGCAGTTCTGGCCTCAATTTCCTCTGCTGTAAAATGAAGATTATAGTTGCAGCTCCATAAAGTTTCAGGGGGAGGGCTTCCCAGGTGGCACTAGCGGCAAAGAACACGCCTGCCAATGCAGGAGACATAAGAGAGGCTGGTCTGATCACTGGGCTGAAAGGAGCCCCTGAAGAAGGAAATGGCAACCCACTCCAGTATTCTTGCCTGGAGAATCCCATGGACAAAGGAGACTGGCAGGCACAGTCCATGGGGTCACAAAGAGTCAAACATGACTGAAGTCTCTTAGCATGCATACACTCAAAGTTTGGGGGAGGATTAAATGAGATGATGCAGGGGAATACTCAGCCTTAGGACTGACACATAATGACTCCGTGCTCAGGGCTTCCTTTCTTAAATAAATGTTTTATTTTGAAATAATCTTAGTTTTAGAGATGTTGGAAAGATATTATAGTACAGAGAATTCCCATAGATTCCTCACCCAGTTTCCCCTAATGTTGACATCTTACATAATTGTGGTCCATTTATCAAGTCTAAGAAACCCACTTGATACATTCCTGTTAAATAAACTCAAGGTTTTATTTGGCTTTCACTAGTTTTTCTAGCAGCATCCTCTTCCTGTTCTGTGATTCATCCCAGGGCACTAAATCACATGTTGACTTGTTTTCACTAGACTTCGACTGGCTTGCAGACCCCCGAAGAGTGCATCAGTGTGTTCTCACCTAAGACAGCACAGTCAAGCACAGGGCGCAGGATAAACAGAGATGGGGATGTGGTGCGTGACTTGGCTGTCGAACATCTTGCCTAAAATCTCTGTGCTTCGGGGAGACCAGCAGGGCCAGGATGCCAGTCCTTGGAACTCCCCAGTCCTCAGCCTCCCAACCTTATGGAGGACAGAGTCCAGGGCGTGTACAAAGGGGTCCTCCTGGATTTAGGGGGAGGTAGGTTCACGAAATATTTTCATTGAGCCCATAGCTGGGAAGGGGACACATTCTGGCTTCCTGAGGCTCCCAGGCCCTTCTTGGTCTTCCCTCCCACCCTAAGCCAGTGCAAGGTCAAGTGTTCTCTGTGGAACAGGCCCCATGATGGGAACAGCCCACAGCTTTTGTTGATACCTGACTCCTTGGAGCATAGGTTCTAGCCCTCAAGAGCCCTGCTAGGAAGTCCCACCGTAGAGGTTTAGAAAGAGCTTTGCTCAGTTCCTGTCAGGGCCTCCTGTACGCCTGCCAATGCAGGAGACATAAGAGAGGCTGGTCTGATCACTGGGCTGAAAGGAGCCCCTGAAGAAGGAAATGGCAACCCACTCCAGTATTCTTGCCTGGAGAATCCCATGGACAAAGGAGACTGGCAGGCACAGTCCATGGGGTCACAAAGAGTCAAACATGACTGAAGTCTCTTAGCATGCATACACTCAAAGTTTGGGGGAGGATTAAATGAGATGATGCAGGGGAATACTCAGCCTTAGGACTGACACATAATGACTCCGTGCTCAGGGCTTCCTTTCTTAAATAAATGTTTTATTTTGAAATAATCTTAGTTTTAGAGATGTTGGAAAGATATTATAGTACAGAGAATTCCCATAGATTCCTCACCCAGTTTCCCCTAATGTTGACATCTTACATAATTGTGGTCCATTTATCAAGTCTAAGAAACCCACTTGATACATTCCTGTTAAATAAACTCAAGGTTTTATTTGGCTTTCACTAGTTTTTCTAGCAGCATCCTCTTCCTGTTCTGTGATTCATCCCAGGGCACTAAATCACATGTTGACTTGTTTTCACTAGACTTCGACTGGCTTGCAGACCCCCGAAGAGTGCATCAGTGTGTTCTCACCTAAGACAGCACAGTCAAGCACAGGGCGCAGGATAAACAGAGATGGGGATGTGGTGCGTGACTTGGCTGTCGAACATCTTGCCTAAAATCTCTGTGCTGGGAGACCAGCAGGGCCAGGATGCCAGTCCTTGACCTCCCCAGTCCTCAGCCTCCCAACCTTATGGAGGACAGAGTCCAGGGCGTGTACAAAGGGGTCCTCCTGGATTTAGGGGGAGGTAGGTTCACGAAATATTTTCATTGAGCCCATAGCTGGGAAGGGGACACATTCTGGCTTCCTGAGGCTCCCAGGCCCTTCTTGGTCTTCCCTCCCACCCTAAGCCAGTGCAAGGTCAAGTGTTCTCTGTGGAACAGGCCCCATGATGGGAACAGCCCACAGCTTTTGTTGATACCTGACTCCTTGGAGCATAGGTTCTAGCCCTCAAGAGCCCTGCTAGGAAGTCCCACCGTAGAGGTTTAGAAAGAGCTTTGCTCAGTTTCCTGTCAGGGCCTCCTGTGGAGTTGGAGAGAGGAAGCGAGTGGCCCAGAAGGCTTAAGGACTGCTTGGCATCTTCTGGCTAGACCCTTCCTATCCAGCTCCAGGTCTTGTGGAGGTCTCTGGGGGCTCTCACAGATGGTTTCCAGTCTGAGATAGGACAGCAGGGATGTCCACCCCTGGACCCACTGAGGTGCGTATGAAGGGTGGGTGGCCCCCAGGCCCCGCCCTGGAGTAGCACAGATCCTGGTGGAGAGTTGGACAGGGAGGCCTTCAGCCCTTGCTCTGTCTGGAGCAGTCACCTTCTCTCGGGGCCTGTTCTCAGGGCCACCTCTCAGCCTGGCACTCTCAGGTGGAAACTGTATGGCTGGCTGAGCATTCTGGGGGTCTGTGTCTTGAAGTCACCCAGAAGACACTGACGTGCCGAGGCCCAGGGCACTCACAGCAGGCAGCCAGCCTGCCTGGTACTGGGGGATGGCTGGTGACCAGGAATGTGCACTCAACACACATTCCTTCCCCAAGTCTTGAGCGCATTAATATTTTGAAACCTCGCATCAGTTTGTTCTCTTAAAAACAAGAACCACATGCCTGCAGAGGCAGCGTGCTGATGGGCTCAGATGTTTCACACATGAAATGGGACTCCTGGGCCTGTGGAGGCTGTGCTCCAGCCCCAGTGGTGCCACGGAGGGCCCTGCAAGCTGGGGCGGGTCCCTGCCCCTCCTGGGGCCTCCGATTGTCCATCCATGAAGTAAGAACACTGGGGTCTTTAAGGGCATTTATGAATCTTGGGGCTGGATGGAGACTCTGCAATTGACTGCTTTATAGGAAAGTTTATTTTCATTGAGCCCATAGCTGGGAAGGGGACACATTCTGGCTTCCTGAGGCTCCCAGGCCCTTCTTGGTCTTCCCTCCCACCCTAAGCCAGTGCAAGGTCAAGTGTTCTCTGTGGAACAGGCCCCATGATGGGAACAGCCCACAGCTTTTGTTGATACCTGACTCCTTGGAGCATAGGTTCTAGCCCTCAAGAGCCCTGCTAGGAAGTCCCACCGTAGAGGTTTAGAAAGAGCTTTGCTCAGTTTCCTGTCAGGGCCTCCTGTGGAGTTGGAGAGAGGAAGCGAGTGGCCCAGAAGGCTTAAGGACTGCTTGGCATCTTCTGGCTAGACCCTTCCTATCCAGCTCCAGGTCTTGTGGAGGTCTCTGGGGGCTCTCACAGATGGTTTCCAGTCTGAGATAGGACAGCAGGGATGTCCACCCCTGGACCCACTGAGGTGCGTATGAAGGGTGGGTGGCCCCCAGGCCCCGCCCTGGAGTAGCACAGATCCTGGTGGAGAGTTGGACAGGGAGGCCTTCAGCCCTTGCTCTGTCTGGAGCAGTCACCTTCTCTCGGGGCCTGTTCTCAGGGCCACCTCTCAGCCTGGCACTCTCAGGTGGAAACTGTATGGCTGGCTGAGCATTCTGGGGGTCTGTGTCTTGAAGTCACCCAGAAGACACTGACGTGCCGAGGCCCAGGGCACTCACAGCAGGCAGCCAGCCTGCCTGGTACTGGGGGATGGCTGGTGACCAGGAATGTGCACTCAACACACATTCCTTCCCCAAGTCTTGAGCGCATTAATATTTTGAAACCTCGCATCAGTTTGTTCTCTTAAAAACAAGAACCACATGCCTGCAGAGGCAGCGTGCTGATGGGCTCAGATGTTTCACACATGAAATGGGACTCCTGGGCCTGTGGAGGCTGTGCTCCAGCCCCAGTGGTGCCACGGAGGGCCCTGCAAGCTGGGGCGGGTCCCTGCCCCTCCTGGGGCCTCCGATTGTCCATCCATGAAGTAAGAACACTGGGGTCTTTAAGGGCATTTATGAATCTTGGGGCTGGATGGAGACTCTGCAATTGACTGCTTTATAGGAAAGTTTATTTGAAATCCACAAGGGCCTGTGATTGCTCGTAAATGTTTAAGATGCGCTGTTTAGTAAGTCTAAACACAGGCAAAAACGACAAGAATGTAAACAGTCCTTGGGAAGGCCCTTTCCACTGGCCCGTGGTGGAGGACTGGGGGAAGAGCCTAGGAAGGAAGACGCAGCGGCACAGGGTGGTCTGCCAGGGGCCAGGGGCCGGGGGCCTGGAGGACTGCTCTACGGCCACCCAGAGCTGTGCGGGCCAGCACCCTGGACACCTCCTTCCCTGCCAGCTGTTATGGGGGTTTTCCGGCTCTCTCCCGGGATCAAGGGCTGAGATCTGCAGCCCTGATCTCCCAGCTCCTTTTGAGGAGAGCCCTCTGGACTCCAGCTTTGAATTCTTGTCAGAGCTACACAGTGTGCAATATGGCCCCAGTTAATCAATTTATGGGAAAAGGGGCAGAGGCAATGGCCAGACTCTGGCCTGTGGTTAGCCCTCTTCCTGACAGCTGGAGCAGGGGAAGGTTGAAAGCAGAGCGTTTGGCAGCCCCAGTAATCACAGGAATCTCTGACTGTAGGGCCTTCAGGATTCTAGGATAAGAGTGCTTGAGGGCAGAAAAAGAGTTCTGTGGCTAACAGTACCAGTCAGAACAAGAAGTTACTGTAAACGATCTACTTGGTGTCAGTTGGCGGGGAACCTCCTGTGAGAGGAACCTGAGTCAACCACACTTCATTCTTCCCTTCATGGAGTGTTTGCTGAGTGTCTAGGAGGTGCCCAGGACAGTGCTGGTGCCTGACTTGAGAGTGGCTGGAGCCTGGAAAGAGAGAGAGCACGAAGGAGTGAACCACAGATGAGGAAGTGGTGGCAGTGGCGGACGGGGGCCCCGATGATAATGAAGAGCAGACTCAGACAGTGTCCGGGAGGACCTCTCTGCAGAGGTGACTTTGCTCTGAGACTTGAAGGGTCCGACTTGGGGAGGTGGGCAGTGAATCCCAGTAGACACAACTGCACAGGTTAAGACTCTGAAGTCGGAAAGGGCTGGGCTGAGAGAGAATGTTGAATGAATGGAAAGATGCAGGCATTGAAGATGCACATGTAGGGCGTGCTTGTCTGTGTGTCCTGAGTAGGGGGTGGCTTCACAGCTGAATGGTTGTGTGGGCAGCATGAAAAAGGACTGTTTGTGTGCACCCGCAAGCATCCTAGGAGTGGACAAGCCTTGCCCACTGGACTAAGCACGTCCGTGCAACTAAATGCCAGACTTTTGACTAAGAAGCTGAAAGTCAGGGCTCCCCAGGGTCTCATGCAAACACAGAGTGAATTCATGGAGACTTTCCCACCTCCACCCACTTCCCCTGCCAGTCATTGTCAAACGCCCTTCTCATCTTTTGTCCTTGTCTCCCAGTTACTCATCCTTCCCCCAGGATCTTTGCGTTTCCATTTCCTGGAGCCCCCTTGTTCCAGCTGGCCCATCCTCATTTGAGGAGAGTGTAGGCAGAAGTTCCTCCTGTGTCCTTCTCCCGACCACCCTGATCGGAGGAGGAACCAGAGTGGGAAGAGGAACTTGATTGTGACACACAGCGCGTACTTGACCCAGTTCCCAGAAGGAGGGCCTTCGGGAGGGTGTCAATGAGTCATACGGCAGGGCCTGAGAGAGTGGTGGGGGTGGTGGCAGGGAGAAACAAGGAGATGAGGGTGCTGCCTCCTCTGCATACCGTGGGTGTGCCCCCTGAGGGATGCCCCCTCCTTCCAAAGCCTCCTGGTCTTTAAGACTCAGCCCCAGTGCCAGCCACTCTGTGAAGCTTTGTCCAATTTACTAGAGCTTGCTTGAGCCTGTGTCCTCTGAATATGAGTTTCAGAGCTGCCCTTGGTGGTCTAAGCCACATACCATAAACCCCGGCTGCGCAAAGTGTGGTCCATGGGTTGGCCTCTTTGGCACCACTTGGGCGTCCTTAAAAATGCAGATTCTCTGGGCCTTCCCCAGATCTTCTAAATCAGGATCTGCATTTAAAGAAGATCCAAAATGATTCCCATGTTCCTTACTGTTCGAGCAGCAGGACTAGAGCCCTTCATCAGCTGGTTTTCCAGGGGTGGGACTCTGCTATCCCTGCTGGGATGGTGAGCTCCTAGAGGCAGAGCCCCCGAACTTATTTTTGAAGCTGAACAGAGAATAATGGCCTTCTGGGCAGGGACTCGGCACATGCCTGATTGGACATATTTGGAGGAGGTGAGGGGCAAACAAACAGAGGGAAGTGGGGAAGGAAAGAAGACAACAGTAATGAGCAGCTCATCTAGGGTCTTAAGAACCTTGGAGAAGGCTGTGAATCTCTCTGAATGTCCTCTGGTCAAGACCTTTTTCACTTAGTGAGTTCTGAACTGAGATGTTTATGAAACCAAGGCTACAACTTGGAAATATTGCAAATCGAGAGTGCAGTGATGGGATGTGACCACTCTTGACCTTAACTCAAAGCCCTGGGGGGTCCCACAGTGACTAGTTGCCTCTCCATTTCTCTTTCTAAAAGCCTGGTTTACAAAGGGCAAAGGTCAGAGAGGCCAAAATTGTGAACCAGCATCCAGATTCATCAAGGAGAGCCCCTTTCCTTTCCTATCATCAGGACTGCAGGCTTAGTCATAAGGATGGATGGACTTTGCCCACATCCAGGAGGTCAGAGCTTTGGGGAGGGCAATTGAGGAGGATGCTTCCTTCCTGTGAAGGAGCCTCCAGACGCACCCTGATTTCTGAGGAACCAATTGGTATCACTGGGGGGCTGCTGACTCAGAGAAGAAGGACTCCAGGGCAAAGGATGACACTGGGGAGAAGCACAGTCATATACTGATGGCATGGAGCTGGAATATTCTCTCTTTCAAAGAAACTGATGTGTTAGCCAGGTTCTTGAGAAATGAGAGAAGGTGTTCAGTTCAGTGTCCCAATTCCAAGTCCAGACCCACAGGAGTTGCTTTTTAAGGGGGACTGGAGGATTGCTTAGAGTTGAACCAAACTCAGAACACACATCCAGCTCCTACCCTTGGGTTGAGCCTACTGTCTTACTGGGGTGGAGGAAACTCACATTCTGCCTTCCATAGACAGCCTCTCCTCATTACTGTAGCCCTGTTTCTTGCTGCAGAGCTGTATTTATCTGCTCAGTCTGTACACAGAATAATGCACTGTTGTGTGTTGGTCTGCCCCCTGTCCTCCTCTCTGACCCTATCTCCTAGCACTCTGTCCCTGCGCCACTTGTCAATGTATTGCCAGTATGTGATAATAGAGGTGAACTTTGTTAAGTGTGTTCTTTTGCCAATAGTGTGATACTCAGCCTGGATAGAAGAGGACACTGGAGAAAGAAAGGATTTTCTCGTTCTGGTTCCTGTGGGGCTCATTTTCCTAGGCTCCTGTAGAAAATGCTTTCTCCAGAGCTCAGGTCTTGAGAGCAATGACTTCTGTGGTGCCTGGGTCTCACAGAGGAGCTCTTTCTCTAGTTCCTGGCTCCCGTAGAAGTGGCTTTTTGCACTCCTGTGATGCGCAGTAGCTAGCAGCTTCCCCTTACATCTTCTCTGGCAGTTTCCCAGAGGAATGCTACCAGCAAGGCACCTCCTTGTGAATGGCTCCCTTGGATGAATTTAGAGCGAATTCTTAGCTGAGGCGCTTCCCTGTGGACACTCTCTTCTTGCTCCTGGAGGGCAGAGTCCTGGTAAGTCCAAGCAGCGAGACATCTGGTGACTTTCCTGCGGTGCTGTGAGTCAGGGCTGTACCCTGTGAGATCTGGATCCCAGTCCTTGGTGGGGGACTCTTTTGTGGAAACTAGGGTACTGTCTCAGCAGTAGGGATCCTGGCTGTGCCCTGTAGCTGCTATTCTTGCATTCTTCAGACTCTCCAGCTCTTACTAGCCAAGTCCCCATTGCTCCATTCCCCTATGAACAGTTCTTTATATGAATATTTTATTTATTTGAATTATTGTGTGGTTTCTGTGTCCTAATTGGACTCTATGGGCAGAACTTTGAGCACTACTCTGTCCACTACTGTGAAGTGAGCGATGGCCAGAAGCATGGATCTACATAGACTTATGAGTAGTCAGTCATGGTTTGGTTGGATGGTCAAGGACTTGAAGACTGAGAGCTTAGTAACAAGAAAGTCCAGGGAAGAGGCATGTGGTTGGACCTCACTCAGGAAAGGCCCAAACAGTAAAGATGTTTGTGTCGTGTGTAAATGTCCAAAGAGAATCCACTGTGGAGAAGGTTAGTCATCAGGCAGTCAGAATGACAAAGTGCTCTGGAGACACCAGCCAGCCTCTTTCCCAGCCACTGCTGTGTTGGCTCTGTGGATCCACGACTAAAGAGCCATGGTGGCAGGGGTAGAGTCTGTGCAGGGGCTTAACAACTTGGACTTCCCATTCCAGTGACTTGTGGGTAATACTGTGACTAGGTGCCTGGTCTGCCTAAAGCAGAAGCCAGCACTGACACCCTGATATGACACTATTCCCTGAGGCAATCAGCCAGTACCTGGTGGCAGGTTGATTGCACTGGACCTCTTCTGTCATGAAGGAAGCAGATATTTGTCATCGTTGGAATAGAATAGACACACTTTCTAGGTATGGATTTGTTTTCTCTGCATATTACATGTGCAGCACCATCATCCATGGCTCACAGAATGCCTTAGCTACCTTCATGGCAGTCTTGATAGCACTGCTTCTGGTGAACCCATTTCTTAGCAAAGCAAGTGTAGCAGTGGGCTAATGTCCATCTCATGGAATTAACTGGTCTTACTATGTACCCCAGCTTCCCTGGGGCTCAGAAGGTAAAAAATCTGCCTGCAATGTGGGAGATGCAGATTTGATCCCTGGGTCAGGAAAATCACCGGGAGAAGGGAATGGCTATCCACTCCATTATTCTTGGGATTTCCCTGGTGGCTCAGATGGTAAAGAATCTTCCTGCAGTGTAGGAGACCTGGGTTCAATTCCTGGGTTGGGAAGATCCCCTGGAGAAGGGAATGACTACCCATTTCAGTACTCCTGCCTGGAGAATTCCACGGACAGAGGAACTTGGTGGGCTACAGTCCGTGGGCTCACAACAAGTCAGACATGACTGAGTGACTAACACACACTTTTCACACGATGTACCCCATTAACTGGAAGTGGCTGGGCTAATTGGAGGGGTGCAGTGACTGACTGAAGTCTCATCTGCAACATCTTTTGTGAGACAGCATCCTGAGAGGATGGGGTCCTGTCTTATACAACATAGTCTATGCTTTGAATCTGAGACCATAATGCAATGTTATTTCCCCATAGCCAGAATACACGAGTCCAGGAATCAAGGCGTTGGAGTTGCGTCCCTTCCTATTAATATGAGGCCCATGAGTAGAAATTTTGCTTCCTATTCAGTTATCCTTCAGCTCTACTGGTTTGGAGGTTTTAAGTCAGAATGACAAAGTGCTCTGGAGACACCAGCCAGCCTCTTTCCCAGCCACTGCTGTGTTGGCTCTGTGGATCCACGACTAAAGAGCCATGGTGGCAGGGGTAGAGTCTGTGCAGGGGCTTAACAACTTGGACTTCCCATTCCAGTGACTTGTGGGTAATACTGTGACTAGGTGCCTGGTCTGCCTAAAGCAGAAGCCAGCACTGACACCCTGATATGACACTATTCCCTGAGGCAATCAGCCAGTACCTGGTGGCAGGTTGATTGCACTGGACCTCTTCTGTCATGAAGGAAGCAGATATTTGTCATCGTTGGAATAGAATAGACACACTTTCTAGGTATGGATTTGTTTTCTCTGCATATTACATGTGCAGCACCATCATCCATGGCTCACAGAATGCCTTAGCTACCTTCATGGCAGTCTTGATAGCACTGCTTCTGGTGAACCCATTTCTTAGCAAAGCAAGTGTAGCAGTGGGCTAATGTCCATCTCATGGAATTAACTGGTCTTACTATGTACCCCAGCTTCCCTGGGGCTCAGAAGGTAAAAAATCTGCCTGCAATGTGGGAGATGCAGATTTGATCCCTGGGTCAGGAAAATCACCGGGAGAAGGGAATGGCTATCCACTCCATTATTCTTGGGATTTCCCTGGTGGCTCAGATGGTAAAGAATCTTCCTGCAGTGTAGGAGACCTGGGTTCAATTCCTGGGTTGGGAAGATCCCCTGGAGAAGGGAATGACTACCCATTTCAGTACTCCTGCCTGGAGAATTCCACGGACAGAGGAACTTGGTGGGCTACAGTCCGTGGGCTCACAACAAGTCAGACATGACTGAGTGACTAACACACACTTTTCACACGATGTACCCCATTAACTGGAAGTGGCTGGGCTAATTGGAGGGGTGCAGTGACTGACTGAAGTCTCATCTGCAACATCTTTTGTGAGACAGCATCCTGAGAGGATGGGGTCCTGTCTTATACAACATAGTCTATGCTTTGAATCTGAGACCATAATGCAATGTTATTTCCCCATAGCCAGAATACACGAGTCCAGGAATCAAGGCGTTGGAGTTGCGTCCCTTCCTATTAATATGAGGCCCATGAGTAGAAATTTTGCTTCCTATTCAGTTATCCTTCAGCTCTACTGGTTTGGAGGTTTTACTTCCTGAGTGGAGAACACTTCAAACAGGGACTGCAACCGTCATCCCATTAAATTGAAAAATGAAACTTGGCCACTTTGGACTTCTTATGCCACTGAATCAACAGAGAGGCGTTAACTACTGGTTGAGTGATGGATCCTTCTCTTACTACCAGGGGGTAAGTGGGTTGTGGCTCCACAGTGGAGGTAAGCAAGACTATTTCTGGAACCGAAGGAATTTGCCGGGATGTGTCTTAACACTTGCATGCCCAGTGGTAGAGGTTAACCAGAAATTGCAGCAACCAAACACAGGCAAGTTGACTGACTCAGGCTCTTCAGGAATGAAGGTTTTAGTCACTCCACCAGATAAAGAACCCCAGTCAGCTGAGGCCCTGAGCGGACTGAGCATGGGGAAAACCCAGAATGGTTAGTAGAGGAAGAAGCCATGCATATTAGTTATGACTGCAAGACCAGTTACAGAGAAGAGGGCTACACTAACTTTGTATATTTTCTCTTATTTTCCATATGTGTTTATTTGTGTATGGAAACTAACTTCCCTCTCCTTTCCACTTTCATTTTCTGTACAAGTTGTTAGGCTTCACTGTACAGCTTAATCTTTAGGTAACAGAGTATCCAGTGGGTCTGTGATGAATCCAGGAGTAATAGGTTTTCAGTGATAGATGCAGTGACTACTAAGAGTGTGGGTCTCTTCATTTGGGGATGGTCTGAGAAATTCTTCCCATGGAAGGAGGATATCTTAGGAGATGGAAATAAAGCATTGCTTCATTGTTACCTAGAATTCCAACGCGTGCTGAAGCATGCTTGTGGAAGCCGAGTAGATGGAGGAGTGAACTGTGTGAGGAGCAAGTCTATCACTTTTCCCAGCTCATCAGAATGGAGGTGGACTCTGCAAATGTTTCTTCTTTGCTGCTGGCATAGTGTTAAGTCTGAGCAGTAGCGAGCCCTGAAGGGACGTGGAGGAGAAAGAGATTTCCTCTTTCTGGTTCCAGGGCATCTCACTTGCTAGACTCCTGAAGAGTACCTTTTCTCAGCCTCAGAGGTTAACTTCTTGAGCGCCTGGCTCCTGTACCCCTGCTGCAGCCAGAAGAGCCTAGTGGCCAGCATCTTCTGGCGTCTTCTCTGGCAGTGTCATAGTGGAAGCTACCAGCTAGGCGCCCCCCGCCACACACACACACCTAACAGTCTTCCTGACATCCTCCTAGGTAACTTTGAAGAGAGTCCCGAGGTGTGGCCCCTTCCTGTGGAGAGCCCTGAGAGCATATGAACTGAATAAACTGGTAGCTCCACCCTTATGAGTAAAATAGAATAAAATAGTTATTATTAGAATGGAGAGCAAAGGCCATTATGGAAACTGGTGAAGTCAATGGAATATTTTCCCTGCATCTCATGGTGGGTCTGAAGTTGCTGTAGGCCTCAGAGCTGGCTGGCAGGAAGGAAAGCTGGATGTTAGGTGGGGAGAGTAAGGACAAATGAACCTGCATGTGATGGTTAATCGCCTGTGTCAACTTGGCTACACTACAAAAGACAATTATTTAATCAGACACTAACCTAGATGTGGTTAACATCTCCAGGCAGTTGGCTTACAGGAGAATATCATTTAATGAGATAATGATACGTGGGTGGGCCCTGTCTAAGCAGTTGAAGACCATAAGAGCAACAACTGATGTTTCCCAGAAAAGACATTCTGCTTCAAGACTGCAGCCTCCAATCATGTGTGAGTTTCCCCTTCTCCCACATAGATTGTGGGAGCCCAGCCTGACCCAATCCTGCATGTATTCCTAGCAGCGAGCGCTGAGCGCAGGGCTTGGCCTCGAGTGGATGCTCGATAAATATTTCCTGTCTGGAAACGACAACCATCTGTCGAAGTCGGTGTGAACAGAGCTCTGCCTTGGGGCAGGGGCGGAAGCTGAGGAACTGAGGAGGGCCTTTCCTGTCCTTAGATCCTGTGACAGTGAGTGGGAAGCTCTCCAGACGGAGAATATTGGGAGACAAAGTGGGAAGGGAATCTGAGATCTATAAAGTAAAAATGAAAATTTAGGAGGAGTGTTGGAAGAGATGCAGCTTTGGGGAGAGATTCAGAAACCTCAGCTTTGCTGGAGTGGTTGTTGCAGGTGAGGACTTACATTGGCTGTTCCAGTGTGTCAGGCACTTTCTAAGAATATCACATATATGAACCCACATTACCCGCCCAGCTGCCCCTTGAGATGAGGACTATTATGATCCTGTCTCACAGATGGCAAAAGAGAGGAACAAAGAGGGAAAGGAACTGGGAAAGGATCCATTTTGCCTTGGGGGTGCTCCTTTTCCAGACCTGTCCTCTCAGGCAGAGGGAAGTGGCCCCTTTGTCTATCACAATTCATTCCAGCCCAGACACCTACTTGTATTTTCCGGAGTTTGCCAAGCACGTCCCATGAAGCTAAGCGGGTTTCCTATTTTCTCAGGGACCCGCAGTATGCTCTGCGTCAGCCCTGGTGGTCCTCTGGGCAGGGACAGATGCCTCTGCAGATCTTCTCACTTGGAGCTGCAGAGCGGGCTTTGTGGCTACATGTGTGATTCATAAAGCTCGCGTTTTCCACAGGACTTTGGTCTCCAGAACATTTTGGCCTAAGCACTACAAGCTTTCAAGACTTTCAGCAGAGAAATGCTGTCCACAGATTGCTCAGCTGCATACATCCTTTCCACGGCTGTGAAGTTTGGCACAGGCGTCGTGTTATTGCTCCGGGATTGGATGTGGAGTTTTATTTTGCTAATATTCATTTCTGCAAGGATTTAGAGGAGAGGGGAGCTGGATCAAATCTAGTTTCTTGAGGTTCATCATGATTCCCCCCTGACATCCCCATGTGGCCTCTTTCTGCCCTTTTTGACCCTGGTTGCCACACTGACCATGTCTTCTGTATCCTGTGGGCTGGTCTTTGTGCAGTGCATAGACAGGAGTGTGGCTGGTAGGTGAAGGAATATGTTTATAGTCTATAAATTTGCAAGCCCCACATTATTATTTATTTGGGTTTTGAAACTATGCTTATGCTAGTTTTGTCTAGGTCAAAATAATCTTGACACGCGGGCCAGAGTCCAGCGTTGTGGCATTTGATCTTGGTCACGCTGAGGATCCTGCCCTGACTGCCCCTACCCTGGGCTGTGGAAGCTGTCTAGACCACGCTGGCCTGTGGCCTCAGGGAAGGGGTGCTGGTGCACAGGCTGCACTGGCCAGCTCGTCCAAGCCCACATGTTCTGGTGTGAGCCGCATCTCAACGTCTGTGCCCATCTTGGGCACCAGATTGTTGCTAAGACTGAGAGCGCTGAATACTGGGTCCTGCCTCCCCCACAAAGCTGGGAGGTCTGCTGTCTTCCCGCCGTGCTCCCAGGACATCCAGCCTCACCAGTCACTGAACCCCTGGGCCACCATCTTCTTCTGTTTTTGAGGACTGTGCCACTTGTGCCATGGGTCATGTGGTGCTTGAAATAGGCAATCTGGAATCTAGTCCTCAGAATGTGATCGCTCTTGGGTACAGTGTCATCACAGATATACTTAGTTCGCTCAAGAAGTTGTGCTGGTGTGGCATGGGCCCCTAACTTGACATCCTGACAAGAAGGGGGACCCAGGGAGAAAGCCACATCATGACAAAGATAGGGACAGAGACGTGAGTCATGCAGCTGTAAACCAAGGAGCTCCAAAGGTGGTCATGGCAGAAAACCACCACAGCTGGGAAGAGGCAAGGGAGGAGTCCCTATAGGTTTCCGAGGGAGGGTGGCCCTGCTGATCCCTTGATCTCAGACTGCCAGCTTCCAGAACAGAGGGAAAAGATGTTTCTGCGGCTCTCAGCTGCCCAGTTTGTTACACAGCTCTAGGAAAGTAAAACTCTCCAGCAACTTCCTGGTTCCTCATATGCACGTCCACACTTCATCCGCCAAAGGGTCCAGCACGACCCTTGACCCTTCCCCATGTGGCCTCTTTGCCCTTTTTGACCCTGGTTGCCACACTGACCATGTCTTCTGTATCCTGTGGGCTGGTCTTTGTGCAGTGCATAGACAGGAGTGTGGCTGGTAGGTGAAGGAATATGTTTATAGTCTATAAATTTGCAAGCCCCACATTATTATTTATTTGGGTTTTGAAACTATGCTTATGCTAGTTTTGTCTAGGTCAAAATAATCTTGACACGCGGGCCAGAGTCCAGCGTTGTGGCATTTGATCTTGGTCACGCTGAGGATCCTGCCCTGACTGCCCCTACCCTGGGCTGTGGAAGCTGTCTAGACCACGCTGGCCTGTGGCCTCAGGGAAGGGGTGCTGGTGCACAGGCTGCACTGGCCAGCTCGTCCAAGCCCACATGTTCTGGTGTGAGCCGCATCTCAACGCTCTGTGCCCATCTTGGGCACCAGATTGTTGCTAAGACTGAGAGCGCTGAATACTGGGTCCTGCCTCCCCCACAAAGCTGGGAGGTCTGCTGTCTTCCCGCCGTGCTCCCAGGACATCCAGCCTCACCAGTCACTGAACCCCTGGGCCACCATCTTCTTCTGTTTTTGAGGACTGTGCCACTTGTGCCATGGGTCATGTGGTGCTTGAAATAGGCAATCTGGAATCTAGTCCTCAGAATGTGATCGCTCTTGGGTACAGTGTCATCACAGATATACTTAGTTCGCTCAAGAAGTTGTGCTGGTGTGGCATGGGCCCCTAACTTGACATCCTGACAAGAAGGGGGACCCAGGGAGAAAGCCACATCATGACAAAGATAGGGACAGAGACGTGAGTCATGCAGCTGTAAACCAAGGAGCTCCAAAGGTGGTCATGGCAGAAAACCACCACAGCTGGGAAGAGGCAAGGGAGGAGTCCCTATAGGTTTCCGAGGGAGGGTGGCCCTGCTGATCCCTTGATCTCAGACTGCCAGCTTCCAGAACAGAGGGAAAAGATGTTTCTGCGGCTCTCAGCTGCCCAGTTTGTTACACAGCTCTAGGAAAGTAAAACTCTCCAGCAACTTCCTGGTTCCTCATATGCACGTCCACACTTCATCCGCCAAAAGGGTCCAGCACGACCCTTGACCCTTCCTCAGCAAGTATTTGGACTCACTTTGGTGGTGGAAGTCCTTTTCAGGGGCTGAGTGTTGCAGAGGTGACACTGAGAGCAGCCACTTTTCTTCTGTTAACAAACGCTGTTGTTCATTTCTATCACTATTCAGTTCTTGGGTAGACTCCATCGTATGAGCAGGTGGCCAGAGCTGGTTAAAGTTTGGAGCCGTTATCCAAATGCATGAATTTTCCATTCTACTTACTCTTTCGCTGGAGAGACCAAGGTGAGCCCCTAGTTTGATTGAAAATATTTCTCAGAATTCTGATGGAGCAGAGCTCTCTGTGAGAGATGCAAGACCTAAAAGTCAAATGTTTGTGAAATGTGAATTTTTTCATATGTTTATGACACAGGGATGCTATCATCAGGGCCTGAACTATGACGTAAAGGAAACCACCAGTCAGCTCCTTGTCCTCTGTCGTGTTGAGATAGTATTTCCCTTAGCCGGGGCTGCATGGGTACTGGGTGTGTGACTCTCAGTTTCAGTCTTTCTCTCCTCGGTGCTCTTTCCCAGAAAATCTCAGCCTTGCGTTTCTCACCCATGATCACTCAGTCACCCTCGGCCTTGGGCCTACAGGCTGTCTGCCCTTGTGGGTCTTCAGCAACTTGACTCTCACCCTAAGTTTAGAGGGAAACAGCTCTTAGACTGGCTTCCGTTTGCATGTGTCTAGTCCTGGGCTGCATGACTGCTCTTGCTCCATGAACTGGTGAGACCATGGAGAGGGCACAGGTTGAGAAGAGATGAGGTCCGAGGGGCTCAAGAGAAAGAGGAATTTCTCTGGAATGGACCATGGGCCATAAAGCGATGGTTAGAGAGTGCTTTTGCTACAAGCAAAAGAAGCAGACTGAGCCTTAGCTCTTGACTAGATGCTATGTACCAGGGGCTGTGCACTGAGAAGAGGGATGAACAAACCAGACTGAAATCCCTGTCAGTCAGTCAAGGGAAGACCAGGGAGATGAGGCAGGAGGTCCTGTGCTGGGAGGATCAGGACCACTTTAGGAAGTGGTGTGCTCTGGGGTCAGGACACGACTCAGGACAGAGACTGCACAAGCCTCCTGGTGGTGGCATGTCCTCATGGAGGACTCGCTTGGTGGTGGAGGTCCTTTTCAGGAGCTGAGCGTTGCAGAGGTGACGCTGAGAGCAGCCACTTTTCTTCTTTTAACCAATGCTGTTGTTTATTTCTATCACTATTCAAGACTGGATGATGGCAGTGGTAGAGCTCACCAGGAGCATACTGACCAGTCTTCTGGATATTTCCAGTGAAAGGGATGGAATTAATAAAATCTTCAGCTAAATCCAGTGAAGGAGATGGGATTAATAAAATGTGCAGCTAAATCGCATCTTCCAATGAGATCTGAAGAGAAAGGAGACAGAGAAAGGAAAGGAGCAGAAAGAAGAGCTGACACCAGCCCCTGGCTCCAGTCCCCCGGCACGGCAGAGTAGCACTCCCCCTGGGTGCCGAGGGGCAGAGAGGCCTGTCCAGGTGGCACCCCACCTAGTGTGAGAGGCACGTGGTGGCTTCCTCGGCCTCATCGGTGGGGGTCTATGTTGAGATGTCTGCTCCAGTGCAGGTACGGGCTTCCGGCGGTGGTCAGCACAGGAAACGCCCATCGTGGTCTGGTGTGCAGGATGACAGAGGTGACGGTCCCCAGATGGTGCATCCTCCTCTTACAGAGATCCCTGCGGCTCTGCAGGCCCCTCTGTGATCCAAGTGAAGAGCTGTGACTGTGGGTCTGGTTTGGACTCCTGGAAGGAGTGTCAGCAACACCCACCAGCTGGCTTCTGTTGTAAGTGGGCCACTTCAGACAACAGCTAGCTGTTGAGGTGCATTCGCCTGGTGAACCAACCTCTGGGGAAGCCCTCTCTTCACTTTAGAACCTTCTAGCCTTTTACAGAAACACCTCATGCAGGTGACTGAACCAACCATTGACTTTGGTCAGAAGTATGCAACATACAACACATCTCTCTCTCTCTCTCTGTCTCTGTCTGTCTGTCTGTCTCTCTCTCTCTCACACACATATACACAGACACACACGCATGCAGGAGCTCTGGCGTTCCCCAGTGGCCATGTGTTTTGTTTCTGCAGACTGTTAATTGCAATATCTCTATCTGTGCTGATCTGACAACTAGATAATTTCCTTCCTAAGACACTGTGTGAAGAGCAGGATTCTGGTCTGGCTCTTGGCTCTTAAAAGTCAGTTTGAGCCAAGAGGTTCTTTTCATCCTACCGCAAGCTGGGAATGGTTTTCCCACCTTAGAGCCCTATGGTTTGTCCTTTGCCATCAATACTGTTTTATGAGATTATTTCCTTCTAAATGACTCACAGGCTGTGTTTGTGGGAGGCATGCACACGTGTGTGTTTGGGGGAGGTGCATGTGTTGCCGGCTGAGGTTCTGCCACCAAGGAGAGCTGTGTGTTGGAGCGCAGTTTGGGTGGCTAGCGGCAGTTATGTTGCTTGCCTCCCTTCATGCCCCAGACCTCTAATTATGCATAGTCTAATTGGAACACACTTCTGACCCACAGGCCTAAGACTTGGCTTTGGCTCGCTCAGCAGGATCCTACACTGGAACATTGTAGCTATAGAAGACGGTAGGTGAACGTACTCAGCTGTGTCTGACTGTTTGTGACCCTTTGGACTGTAGCCCACTCGGCTCCTCTGTTCCTGGGATTTTTTTCAGGCAAGAATACTGGAGTGCCTCGTATGTCCTCCTACAGGGAATAGAGAAGGTTTCTTTGTTTTCAAATTAAAAGCTTTTTTGAGATTTGTATGCCACTGTGAGAAATAATACAGAGAGACCCTCTGCACACTTAACCCTGTTTCCCCCAGTGATAACATCTTGCAAAACCAGAGTAAAATATGACCATCAGGATATCGATAATGATACGGTTAAACTCTGGAATCATTCTCTCACCAAAATGACCCTCACCCTCCACGCCCACTCAACTCCGTCCCTTGCCTCTGGCGACCACTTGTCTTCTGCCATTCTGTAATTTTCAAAGACATGTTTTTTGTTGTTGTTTTTTATTGTTTTTTTTAATCAGACTAATCTTGGTTGACTTTATTCCTCACTAGAATCCTAAGCTCTCTGCCACTGGCTAGATGGAAATATAAAGCAGCTGTTCTCCACGCTCTTTACAGGGGCAGCACTGAGACTGGGTAGTGTGGGCTCTGCAGGTAGAACCCAATAGGAGTTAGTAGCCTGGGGATCTAAGACAAGTTACTTAACCTTCACAGGCAAATTGTGGGTGGTAATAATAGGACCAAGAGATTGTTGAGGGATTAATAGGTCCAAATACTGAAAACAGTGCTCCTTGAGCACTGAAGTGAATGAAGAGTGAGTCACTCAGTCGTGTCTGACTCTTTGGAGCCCCATGGACTTTAGCCTGCCAGGCTCTTCTGTCCATGGGATTCTCCAGGCGAGAATACTGGAACAGGTAGCATTTCCTTTTCCAAGGGATCTTCCCATCCCAAGGATGGAATCCACGCCTCTTGTCATGCAGGCAGATGCTTTCTATCTGAGTTGCCACTGTCACATAGATCTCTTGGATCCTTTTATGGATCCTGATAGTCTGCTTTCTAACAAGTGGTGATAACTGGTGCTGATCATGCTGATGTTGTGGGTGATGCTGATGCTGTGGGTCCTCAGACCATGCTTTATGGCAAGGACCCAGCATGCTGCCTGATACAGAGTGAGCACTGAGCACCGTTGGCTTTTTTTTCCGAGATGAATCTGAAGCTATAGCAGATAGAACCCAGAACAGTGAGCCTGAGCGTCAAAGTTTGGAGCTTGGAATGACCCTAGCTTTGCCAATCCCAGGGCCAGCCTATACCTCAAGAGTGAGGTTGATGGTCAGCCTTAACAGAAATGGGTGAGAGAGCCTGGATGTGCCCCAGGCCCGAGTCTCTATCCCCATGCTGTTTCCTGTAGGAAGAGTAGCACCTAGGAGTCACTTCTTTTTCTTACTAACTTCTCCTGCCTCCAGAAATGCAGCTTCTAAGACTTCTCCTTTCTTCATGTGGGCAGGCAGGTGGCAGCGGGGCCAGAGGGGTTGTGGGTAGATTACCTGTACCCAGGTGGCTGTGAGCTGCTCTAAACTGCCAAAGGTGGTGGTTGTTTTTGTTCAGTTTTTCAGTTGTGTCTGACTCCTTATGACCCCATGAACTATAGCCTGCCAGGCTCCCCTGTCCATAGGATTCTCCAGGCAAGAATACTGGAGTGGGTTGTCATTTCCTTCTCCAGGAGATCTCCCTGACCCAGGGCTTGAACCTGCATTGCCTGCATTGATAGGCCGATTCTTTACCACTGAGCCACCAGAGAAGCCCTGGCGAAGGTTGACTTGCCCTTCATATATTAAGGATAATAGTGGGAATGATTGTTGTGCCCTGGGAGTGGCTCTATCATGTGTCCTCATGGAATCTCTGTAGCTGAGTGGCCACGGGTACCACCCCAAGGCTGAGCTGGCAGCCTTGGGGAAAGCAAGAAGATAGGGGCTCTTTTTTGTCCAAGGCAAATTGGAATGCCATCTTCCTGGCATTAAATCTCACAAGCGACCCAACCTGGGTATAGATATACAAATAGCACAACAGTACCCTCCCAGTGTGCGTCTATCCACTCATTGTCCATTGTTACAGGGTGTCCCCCGGCTTCTTCATGCCAGTCAGCCTTCCAGGGAAAGATAGCATCTTGAGCTTAAGTCATGTTTCTAATGACTAGAAATGCTGATGTTTATTTGCCCTGTGCAGCTTGGTGTACCCATGACGAGGTACCATAAGGCTCTGTAGGCAGAAATGAGGAGTGTTTTGGGATGGCCAAGGCCAGCCTATACAGAGTGAGCACTGAGCACCGTTGGCTTTTCCGAGATGAATCTGAAGCTATAGCAGATAGAACCCAGAACAGTGAGCCTGAGCGTCAAAGTTTGGAGCTTGGAATGACCCTAGCTTTGCCAATCCCAGGGCCAGCCTATACCTCAAGAGTGAGGTTGATGGTCAGCCTTAACAGAAATGGGTGAGAGAGCCTGGATGTGCCCCAGGCCCGAGTCTCTATCCCCATGCTGTTTCCTGTAGGAAGAGTAGCACCTAGGAGTCACTTCTTTTTCTTACTAACTTCTCCTGCCTCCAGAAATGCAGCTTCTAAGACTTCTCCTTTCTTCATGTGGGCAGGCAGGTGGCAGCGGGGCCAGAGGGGTTGTGGGTAGATTACCTGTACCCAGGTGGCTGTGAGCTGCTCTAAACTGCCAAAGGTGGTGGTTGTTTTTGTTCAGTTTTTCAGTTGTGTCTGACTCCTTATGACCCCATGAACTATAGCCTGCCAGGCTCCCCTGTCCATAGGATTCTCCAGGCAAGAATACTGGAGTGGGTTGTCATTTCCTTCTCCAGGAGATCTCCCTGACCCAGGGCTTGAACCTGCATTGCCTGCATTGATAGGCCGATTCTTTACCACTGAGCCACCAGAGAAGCCCTGGCGAAGGTTGACTTGCCCTTCATATATTAAGGATAATAGTGGGAATGATTGTTGTGCCCTGGGAGTGGCTCTATCATGTGTCCTCATGGAATCTCTGTAGCTGAGTGGCCACGGGTACCACCCCAAGGCTGAGCTGGCAGCCTTGGGGAAAGCAAGAAGATAGGGGCTCTTTTTTGTCCAAGGCAAATTGGAATGCCATCTTCCTGGCATTAAATCTCACAAGCGACCCAACCTGGGTATAGATATACAAATAGCACAACAGTACCCTCCCAGTGTGCGTCTATCCACTCATTGTCCATTGTTACAGGGTGTCCCCCGGCTTCTTCATGCCAGTCAGCCTTCCAGGGAAAGATAGCATCTTGAGCTTAAGTCATGTTTCTCTAATGACTAGAAATGCTGATGTTTATTTGCCCTGTGCAGCTTGGTGTACCCATGACGAGGTACCATAAGGCTCTGTAGGCAGAAATGAGGAGTGTTTATTTGTTTTTACATAAAGACGGCTGCAGGAGCTGCCGCTGCAGCCCCCAGAGGGCCAGCATCTCCTGTTGGAAAAGAAAAGAAAGCTACTGTGTGACACCAGACTCTTTCTATTCTGGTCACTGTTCATTTCATTCTGCATCTGTGACGGTGTACCTCTGGCCAGCCTGTCTGTGTCCAACCATGTGTCCACGTGATGCTAAAGCAGGGTGATTTGACCTGTGGGAAGCCCTAGGCCCAGGCCAGGCTCAAATCCTTGCTGTCTCCACAGAGGGCATGGTGATGCTCTCCCAGCTCTCCTCCTCTGGGCCATCCCGCAGCTTTTGACCTGCCTCAGCCTGTTCTTAGGCCTCATTGCACCCTTGGCCTCTATGACACTGTTTTTGCCAGCTCCTCTCCCTGCCCCTAGGCCCACTCTTCCCCTCTGCCCTTCAAGGGTCCTAGCCTGGGTGTCCTCCAAGTCCTTCTCTGTTCATGCAGTTCCTCCTGATAGCACCCCCTGGGCAGCTGCAGTGTGTCTCCAGCCAGCGGGCCCCCAGGCAGGCGCTCTCCCAGGGCCCCTGCTGGCAGCAATGCCACTTGAAGCTCTGTTCCTAGGAACACTCGCTGTGTCCACATGTGAATGCATTTCTCCTTAAAACTTCTGCTGAGAGTCATCTCTTAGTAAATGGTATTAAGTGGTCCCTTGAGCCAAAGCCCTCAAGAGTCCACGCTTGGGTCTGCCACCTCTTTCCCATGACTCCTCGGCTGCGCGCTGAATGAATCTGGACTGTTTGTAGTTTTTCCTAACTTCTTAACTTTTCTGCACTGATGTTTTAGCTTGCATTCTGAATTCTGGTCAAATTGGACTACGTAAAATTGCTCAAATAATCACATACTTTCTGGTATCTGCACTTAGAGAGTGGAGTTTTTCAACCTTGGCAGTATTGACCTTTTCAGATAGATCGTTCTTTGTGGTGAGGGGCTTTCCTGTGTATTACGGGATGTTTAGCAGCATCTCTGGCCTGTACCAAGTAGCATTACCTCCCCAGGCATGAATGTCACAACATTTGTTATACCAAAACTTTCACTACATTCAAACTGCATTAAACTTTCCATGAGGTACATTGGGTTGAAGAGAAGTCATGTATGGGTGTGAGAGTTGAACCATAAAGAAGGCTGAGTGCCAAAGAATTGATGCTCTAAAACTCTGGTGTTAGAGAAGACTCTTGAGAGTCCCTTGGCCAGCAAGGAGATCAAATGAGTCAATCCTAAAGGAAAAGCAACCCTGGATATTCATTGTAAGGACTGATGCTGAAGCTGAAGCTCTAATACTTTGGCCACCTGATGTGAAGAGACAACTCATTGGAAAAGACCCTAATGCTGGGAAAGATAGAAGGCAGGAGGAGAAGGAGACAACAGAAGATGAGATGGTTGGATGGCATCACCGACTCAGTGGACATTGAGTTCGAGCAAGCTTCAGGAGATGGTGAAGGACAGGGAAGCTGGTGTGCTGCAGTCCATGGGGTCGCAAAGAGTCGGACATGCCTGAGTGACTGAACACCACTAACAGCAAAATAATTACATTTATAGAAATGAAATGTCCTTCTCTGTTCATGCAGTTCCTCCTGATAGCACCCCTGGGCAGCTGCAGTGTGTCTCCAGCCAGGGCCCCAGGCAGGCGCCTCCCAGGGCCCCTGCTGGCAGCAATGCCACTTGAAGCTCTGTTCCTAGGAACACTCGCTGTGTCCACATGTGAATGCATTTCTCCTTAAAACTTCTGCTGAGAGTCATCTCTTAGTAAATGGTATTAAGTGGTCCCTTGAGCCAAAGCCCTCAAGAGTCCACGCTTGGGTCTGCCACCTCTTTCCCATGACTCCTCGGCTGCGCGCTGAATGAATCTGGACTGTTTGTAGTTTTTCCTAACTTCTTAACTTTTCTGCACTGATGTTTTAGCTTGCATTCTGAATTCTGGTCAAATTGGACTACGTAAAATTGCTCAAATAATCACATACTTTCTGGTATCTGCACTTAGAGAGTGGAGTTTTTCAACCTTGGCAGTATTGACCTTTTCAGATAGATCGTTCTTTGTGGTGAGGGGCTTTCCTGTGTATTACGGGATGTTTAGCAGCATCTCTGGCCTGTACCAAGTAGCATTACCTCCCCAGGCATGAATGTCACAACATTTGTTATACCAAAACTTTCACTACATTCAAACTGCATTAAACTTTCCATGAGGTACATTGGGTTGAAGAGAAGTCATGTATGGGTGTGAGAGTTGAACCATAAAGAAGGCTGAGTGCCAAAGAATTGATGCTCTAAAACTCTGGTGTTAGAGAAGACTCTTGAGAGTCCCTTGGCCAGCAAGGAGATCAAATGAGTCAATCCTAAAGGAAAAGCAACCCTGGATATTCATTGTAAGGACTGATGCTGAAGCTGAAGCTCTAATACTTTGGCCACCTGATGTGAAGAGACAACTCATTGGAAAAGACCCTAATGCTGGGAAAGATAGAAGGCAGGAGGAGAAGGAGACAACAGAAGATGAGATGGTTGGATGGCATCACCGACTCAGTGGACATTGAGTTCGAGCAAGCTTCAGGAGATGGTGAAGGACAGGGAAGCTGGTGTGCTGCAGTCCATGGGGTCGCAAAGAGTCGGACATGCCTGAGTGACTGAACACCACTAACAGCAAAATAATTACATTTATAGAAATGAAATAAAGTTTCCATTTTAGACTTGAACATTGACACAATTTTATAGAAATGTGCATTTTTTCCTCCAATTTATACATATTGTAATTATCAGAGTCATAGAAACATTGCCCATATTATAGTAGAAAGGTAGAATTCAGTGATCAAATTGGAGTGAAATTCATAAAGCCTTCTTATATGATAAATAGATAAAAACTGTATGCTATGATTCCAACTATGTAAAACCAGGGCATAGTAAAAAAAAAATCATGTAAAAATATCCAAAGCAACTGTGGTGATAACTATATGGTTTCAAAGATATTAATATATTTTGGAATGACAAGCTCTTCAGGGTAAATTCTTGGTTTATCTTTCTTCTTATGGTACACAGGGAATTAGACAGCTCAGTCAGATTTGCCTGAAGGTATTCTAATGCTCCTGAGTGTGTAGTGGAGTTTGACAGACTTCTGTAAGTGTGAAATGGAATATGCACATATGACCACTCTCACAACACAACTGCCACTGTATGTCAGAAGGATAATGAGGGAATCTTTGCTCAGCCTACATCCCATTCCTGCATTCTTATATTTGTATCATTTGTTTTATATATACATTATATATATATATGATATATAATTGAAGAAAGAAAAAGAAAAATTGAAAAAACCAGAAACAAAGCCCATTACATGTTTCTGCATATTTATGAGTAATACTCACTGCCATTATATGGCAATTAAAAATAATGAGATTAAAAAAAAAAAAAAAGTCTCCAGATATTGCCTAATGTTCCCTGGGAGGCAAAATTGACCCTACTGGGAATCAGTGATCAAGAGTTCATATTATTTCATCTGCATGGAGGGCCTTTGCTCATGTCTCCAAACTTTAGTTTGCATGTTACTGATAAATTTCAAAAAGCAAATTGTAGAAAACTATGCACTATGATTGTTGGATGTGTTAGTCAATGAAAACTGGCATAGAATATACAAAGATGAACATAGTGATGTAAGCTGTGTTTATTCAGGCTCCTCTTGTCAGGGGTTAAACATGTAGTGACTTTATAGAACCAACCTGCATTTGGTTGTTTCTCCCCTCCACCTGTCATTGTAGGATTCTGACCCCAGAAATTCCTAGGAGTAGTCACTAAAGAATCCCATGATAGACAAGTTTCCTTTCTGATGGAATCCACCCCTCGTCTCAAACACCTGTCAGGCTGGCTGATGCCCACACATGAGGTACCTGCCAGGCACTGAAGGTCCCCCACCAAACACACTGATCCTTGAGGCCTCAAAGTGGCCCTGCATCTGTGGAAACTCTCACAGCACCCCTGTCTCTTTGTGGTCTCTGCAGAACTATGGCTGTGGGGTCTTAATGAAACGGCTCTTTGCTGCTCAGACAGAGTAGCCATAGGAGACTGGGCTTGGACACAGCCCAAGGGACAGTACTATGACAGACTCATGTCTAAGGACCTGTTTGCCTGTTTTCCCAGAGCAAGAAGTGTCTTATCCTGTTCTTTATCCCAAATTCCTTTGGGAGTGTACTGTAGGTCAGTGTTGTTGTTAAGTCACTGGTCGTTTCCAACTCATTGCCACCCCATGGACTGCAGCACTCTATTCTTCCCTGTCCTTCATTATCTCTGGAAGTTGCCCAGATTCATGTCCATTGTGTCAATGATGTCATCCAAACATCTCGTCCTCTGTCACCCCCTTCTCCTCCTGCCCTTAGTCTTTCTAAGCATAAGGGGCTTTTCCAGTGAGTTGTCTCTTCAAATCAGGTGGCCAAAGTATTGGAGCTTCAGTTTCAGCCTCAGTCTTTCCAATGAATATTCAGGGTTGATTTTGTTTAGGATTGGCTGGTTTGTTCTCCTTGCTGTCCAAAGGACTCTCAAGAGTCTTCTCCAGCATCACAATTTGAAAGCATCAATTCTTCAGCCCTCAACCTTCCTTATGGTCCAACTCTCACATCTGTACATGACTACTGGAAATACCATAGCTTTGATTAGATGGACCTTTGTTGGCAAAGTGATGGCTCTGCTTTTTAATATGCTATCTAGGTTTGTGATAGCCTTTCTTCCAAGGAACAAGTGTCTTAATTTCATGGCTGCAGTCACCATCAGCAAGTTTTAAGAAAAAAGGCTCTGCTTTTTTTATCTAGGTTTTGTTATGCAATTTTTCTCCCTCCACCTGTCATTGTAGGATTCTGACCCCAGAAATTCCTAGGAGTAGTCACTAAAGAATCCCATGATAGACAAGTTTCCTTTCTGATGGAATCCACCCCTCGTCTCAAACACCTGTCAGGCTGGCTGATGCCCACACATGAGGTACCTGCCAGGCACTGAAGGTCCCCCACCAAACACACTGATCCTTGAGGCCTCAAAGTGGCCCTGCATCTGTGGAAACTCTCACAGCACCCCTGTCTCTTTGTGGTCTCTGCAGAACTATGGCTGTGGGGTCTTAATGAAACGGCTCTTTGCTGCTCAGACAGAGTAGCCATAGGAGACTGGGCTTGGACACAGCCCAAGGGACAGTACTATGACAGACTCATGTCTAAGGACCTGTTTGCCTGTTTTCCCAGAGCAAGAAGTGTCTTATCCTGTTCTTTATCCCAAATTCCTTTGGGAGTGTACTGTAGGTCAGTGTTGTTGTTAAGTCACTGGTCGTTTCCAACTCATTGCCACCCCATGGACTGCAGCACTCTATTCTTCCCTGTCCTTCATTATCTCTGGAAGTTGCCCAGATTCATGTCCATTGTGTCAATGATGTCATCCAAACATCTCGTCCTCTGTCACCCCCTTCTCCTCCTGCCCTTAGTCTTTCTAAGCATAAGGGCTTTTCCAGTGAGTTGTCTCTTCAAATCAGGTGGCCAAAGTATTGGAGCTTCAGTTTCAGCCTCAGTCTTTCCAATGAATATTCAGGGTTGATTTTGTTTAGGATTGGCTGGTTTGTTCTCCTTGCTGTCCAAAGGACTCTCAAGAGTCTTCTCCAGCATCACAATTTGAAAGCATCAATTCTTCAGCCCTCAACCTTCCTTATGGTCCAACTCTCACATCTGTACATGACTACTGGAAATACCATAGCTTTGATTAGATGGACCTTTGTTGGCAAAGTGATGGCTCTGCTTTTTAATATGCTATCTAGGTTTGTGATAGCCTTTCTTCCAAGGAACAAGTGTCTTAATTTCATGGCTGCAGTCACCATCAGCAATGATTTTGGAGCCCAAGAAAATAAAATCTGTCACTGTTTTCATTTTTTCCCCTTCTATTTGCTGTGAAGTTATGGTCCTGGATGCCATGATCTTAGCTTGAAACTCTTGACTGTTGAGTTTCAAGCCAGATGTTTTTGTTCTCTTCTTTCACCCTCATCAAGAAACTCTTTAGTTCCTGTTAACTTTCTGCCATTAGAGTGGTGTTATCTACATGTATGAGGTTGTTAATATTTCTCCTGGCACTCTTTATTCCAGCTTGTGCTTCATTCAGCCAAGAATTTCACATGATGTATTATGTGTATAAGTTAAATATGCCCAGTGAGAATATGCAGCTTCGATGTACCCCTTTCCCAATTTTGAACCAGTCTGTTGTTTCACGTCCAGTTCTAAGTGTAGCTTATTGACTGGCAGATAGACTTCTCAGAAGACAGGTAACAAGGTCTGGTATTTCCATCTCTTTAAGAATTTCCCACAGTTTGTTGTGATCCACAGAGTCATAAGCTTTTGCATAGTCAATGAAGCAGAAGTAGATGTTTTTCTGAAATTCCCTTGCTTTTTCTATGATCCGGTGGATGTTGGCAATTTGATCTCTGGTTCCTCTGCTTTTTCTGAATCCAGCTTGTACATCTGGAAGTTCTCAGTTCATGTACTGTTAAAGCCTAGTTTCAAGGATTTTGAGCATTACTTTGCTAGCATATGAAGTGAACACAATTGTATGACAGTTCCTTGGCATTGCCTTTCTTTGGGATTGGAATGAAAACTGACCTTTTCTGGTCCTGTGGCCACTGCTGAGTTTTCCAAATTTGCTGGCATATTGAGTGTAGTACTTTAACAGCATCACAATTTGAAAGCATCAATTCTTCAGCCCTCAACCTTCCTTATGGTCCAACTCTCACATCTGTACATGACTACTGGAAATACCATAGCTTTGATTAGATGGACCTTTGTTGGCAAAGTGATGGCTCTGCTTTTTAATATGCTATCTAGGTTTGTGATAGCCTTTCTTCCAAGGAACAAGTGTCTTAATTTCATGGCTGCAGTCACCATCAGCAATGATTTTGGAGCCCAAGAAAATAAAATCTGTCACTGTTTTCATTTTTTCCCCTTCTATTTGCTGTGAAGTTATGGTCCTGGATGCCATGATCTTAGCTTGAAACTCTTGACTGTTGAGTTTCAAGCCAGATGTTTTTGTTCTGTCTTTCACCCTCATCAAGAAACTCTTTAGTTCCTGTTAACTTTCTGCCATTAGAGTGGTGTTATCTACATGTATGAGGTTGTTAATATTTCTCCTGGCACTCTTTATTCCAGCTTGTGCTTCATTCAGCCAAGAATTTCACATGATGTATTATGTGTATAAGTTAAATATGCCCAGTGAGAATATGCAGCTTCGATGTACCCTTTCCCAATTTTGAACCAGTCTGTTGTTTCACGTCCAGTTCTAAGTGTAGCTTATTGACTGGCAGATAGACTTCTCAGAAGACAGGTAACAAGGTCTGGTATTTCCATCTCTTTAAGAATTTCCCACAGTTTGTTGTGATCCACAGAGTCATAAGCTTTTGCATAGTCAATGAAGCAGAAGTAGATGTTTTTCTGAAATTCCCTTGCTTTTTCTATGATCCGGTGGATGTTGGCAATTTGATCTCTGGTTCCTCTGCTTTTTCTGAATCCAGCTTGTACATCTGGAAGTTCTCAGTTCATGTACTGTTAAAGCCTAGTTTCAAGGATTTTGAGCATTACTTTGCTAGCATATGAAGTGAACACAATTGTATGACAGTTCCTTGGCATTGCCTTTCTTTGGGATTGGAATGAAAACTGACCTTTTCTGGTCCTGTGGCCACTGCTGAGTTTTCCAAATTTGCTGGCATATTGAGTGTAGTACTTTAACAGCATCATATTTTAGGATTTGAAATAACTCAGCTGGAGTTCTATCACCTAGACACTCCAGGACGTCTGGCTCTAGGTGAGTGACCACATCATCATGTCATTAAGATTTTTTCTTTTGTATAGTTTGTCTGTGTATTCTTGCCACCTCTCTTAATCTCTTCTGCTTCTGTTAGGTCCTTGCCACTTCTGTCCTTTATTGTGCCAATCCTTGTATGAAATGTTCCCTTGGTATCTTCAATTTTCTTGAAGAGCTCTCTAGTCTTTCCCATTCAATTGTTTTCCTTTATTTCTTAGCACTATTCATTTAAGAAGGCTTTCTTATTTCTCCTTGCTGTTCTCTGGAACTCTGCATTCTTTTGGATATCTTCCCTTTCTCCTTTGCCTTTCGCTTCTCTTCTTTTCTTAGCTAGTAAGGCCTCCTCAAACAACCACATTGCCTTCTTGTATTTCTTTTTCTTTGAGATGGTTTTGGTCACCGCTTCCTGTACAATGTTATGAACCTCCATCCATAGTTCTTCAGGCAATATATCAGATCTAATTACCTTGATTCTGTTCATCACCTCCACCATATAATCATAAGGGATTTGATTTAGGTCATACCTGAATGGCCTAATGGTTTTCCTTACTTCTTTAATTTAAGCCTGAATTTTGCAATAAGGAACTCATGATCTGAACCACAGCTCAAGTCTTGTTTTTATTGACTGTATAGAGCTTCTCCATCTTTGGCTGCAAAGAATATAATCATTCTGATTGCAGTATAGGCCATCTGGTGATGTTCACATGGAGAGTCACCTCTAGCATTTTTGAAAGAGGGTATTTGCTATGACTAATGTGTTCTCTTGGCAAAACTCTGTTAGGCTTTGCCCTGATTCATTTTATAGATCAGCGATAGCATGGATAATGATATAATCCTTAGATAGCAAATGACATTCCTTTTTTTTTTTTACAGTGATGAGTGTGGACCAATCTAGAGTGAATACTCTCTGCAAGAGTGTGGGATTGGAATGAAAACTGACCTTTTCTGGTCCTGTGGCCACTGCTGAGTTTTCCAAATTTGCTGGCATATTGAGTGTAGTACTTTAACAGCATCATATTTTAGGATTTGAAATAACTCAGCTGGAGTTCTATCACCTAGACACTCCAGGACGTCTGGCTCTAGGTGAGTGACCACATCATCATGTCATTAAGATTTTTTCTTTTGTATAGTTTGTCTGTGTATTCTTGCCACCTCTCTTAATCTCTTCTGCTTCTGTTAGGTCCTTGCCACTTCTGTCCTTTATTGTGCCAATCCTTGTATGAAATGTTCCCTTGGTATCTTCAATTTTCTTGAAGAGCTCTCTAGTCTTTCCCATTCAATTGTTTTCCTTTATTTCTTAGCACTATTCATTTAAGAAGGCTTTCTTATTTCTCCTTGCTGTTCTCTGGAACTCTGCATTCTTTTGGATATCTTCCCTTTCTCCTTTGCCTTTCGCTTCTCTTCTTTTCTTAGCTAGTAAGGCCTCCTCAAACAACCACATTGCCTTCTTGTATTTCTTTTTCTTTGAGATGGTTTTGGTCACCGCTTCCTGTACAATGTTATGAACCTCCATCCATAGTTCTTCAGGCAATATATCAGATCTAATTACCTTGATTCTGTTCATCACCTCCACCATATAATCATAAGGGATTTGATTTAGGTCATACCTGAATGGCCTAATGGTTTTCCTTACTTCTTTAATTTAAGCCTGAATTTTGCAATAAGGAACTCATGATCTGAACCACAGCTCAAGTCTTGTTTTTATTGACTGTATAGAGCTTCTCCATCTTTGGCTGCAAAGAATATAATCATTCTGATTGCAGTATAGGCCATCTGGTGATGTTCACATGGAGAGTCACCTCTAGCATTTTTGAAAGAGGGTATTTGCTATGACTAATGTGTTCTCTTGGCAAAACTCTGTTAGGCTTTGCCCTGATTCATTTTATAGATCAGCGATAGCATGGATAATGATATAATCCTTAGATAGCAAATGACATTCCTTTTTTTTTTTTACAGTGATGAGTGTGGACCAATCTAGAGTGAATACTCTCTGCAAGAGTGTGGGATTATGAAAGAATTTTTTTATATCAAATTTTCTTAAATATTCTTGCTCTTTTTTAAAAAATGTGACCCATCCTCAAATTTCACCTGCAGGATTCTGAGCTTCCTTCCATTGGACCTTTCTGTTCCAAGTGTGATGGACTGTGAGCTCTTTCTCCCCTACACAGTCTACACTTTGACCCACTTATGGGCCTTTGATAAGTTCTGCTTTGTATTATAGTTATTTGGATATTTTTCTCTCCTTCTTTGATGTGTATACTCCTTGAAGGTATAGCATACCTTAGACTCACTACAGCTTTTATCACTGATGAAGCTCTAGCTACATGACTGGATTTCTTGAGTGCATTAACAGTCATCATGAACTTATCTGGTAGCTCAGCTGGTAAAGAATCCACCTGCAATGCAGGAGACCCCAGTTTGATTCTTGGAGAAGGGATAGGCTACCCACTCCAGTGTTCTTGCCTGGAAAATTCCCATGGACAGAGGAGCCTGGCGGGCTACAGTCCATGGGGTTGCGAAGAGTTGAACACAACTGAGCAACTTTCACTTTCACTTTTCATGTGCCATGAACTGGTGACAGCTGTGAACTGTAGGTGACATGAGGTCTTCCCATGGATTATCTGGGACACTGTTGACTGAAAAAAAAAAAAACCAACATGTGAGAGTTGTGAGTTAAGTTTTATTTGGGGGCAAAATGAGAACTATAGCCTGGGAGACAACATTTCAGGTAGCTCTGAGGAAGTGCTCCGAAGAGATTCGGGGGAAGGTCAGTATTATGTATGATTTTAGTGAAGAGGGTATGTGCAGTCGAGCATACACATATTTTTGGCAAGGGTTGCTGCCAGTCACAAGGTGCAGATGTCTCTGTTAATGATTTTAATGCTTTTCTAGATATGAAAAGATGCAATAATTTGGGTTCATAAAATCTTCTCCTAAAAATATCTAACTATCTGAAGGTCTATTCTGGCAGTTTTCTCCAGAGAACAGAGTGCCTTATTCCTTATCTCTATCCTGAATGCCTTTTAGGATGTGTTGAAGGTCAGCTGCTTCAGTGGCTTATGACTTCATGCTTGTAGAGTCAAATAGAAAATGCAGTTTTTAGCTGGCAACACAAAGATCTTTGATCTGCTCTGGCACTGTCTCTCTGGGGCTCTGGCTAGCTCTCATAATTCTTCTCAGTGTCCCATCCATAAAATGGGAGAAACAGAGCTCAGGGATCTGGCAAGACTCCATTCAGGTACACTGACTCGCTGAGAGAGAAACTTCTCCATTTATTCAAGGGCTATTTTCATTAATCTGTGTATTTTAAACCAGGAAATAGTGGTATGGTTTCTCAGTAAAATATCCCAGTGATTGCCTGTCTTTAGATATCTTTCCCATAAGGAGCTTATGTTCAGGAAGAACTCAGCAGGTTGGAAGTGAGGTTTGAAATCCAACTCCCAGTCACTCCTGGCCTAGATCCCTCCTCAGATATTTTCCTGTGGTCTCGGGGGAACTTCTAGAAACAGGGACCAGCTTAAAACCATGGCCAAAAACCAGAACCATTAATCCAGGGCACCAGGGCTCTGGGAAAGTTCAGGAAAACTTTGATTGCTAATAGAATGCTGTCATTCAGGAAATCGGAGAGGGGTAGTTTAGGAATAAGAACTTCATTTTTCAAGAGCCACCTGAGAGTTGTGAGGGACCTGAGGTTGTAGGTGCTGCTGATGAGGAAAAGGGAAGGTGATCCTTCCTCCCCAGCTTGCTGATTTTTGAGGACCAAGGGTGCAGAGTGTGGGGACCATAGTGAAGGGAGGAAGGAGTTTGCCTAGGAAGTGTTAATAGCTATAACAATGCCTTGCTCATCCAGAATTATGGGAGTAAGACTAACCATGAGTGGATTTCCCACAAAAGAGAATATTATCCCTATGAATAGATTTTGAAAAGGTACTGTTATTGGGGGAGAAATCCTTCTGACAAGTGTTGTACCTTGCCTGGCTCCTTGAAGGGAGCATGCAGAACAATATTTTGTTTCTTCTGTGGTTCAACTTTATAGCCCATCATGTGTACCCGAGCTTTAGTTGGTCTTTTGGGTTTGGAAACATGTCCCATGCTTTTCCTTTTAAGCCCAGGGGCCCTTGTCTCTATGTGTCTGCATCGTGTGCATCTTCCACTCTGTGTCTCCCCAAAACCCATGTAGTGAGCACCACATACACATCTTCGAATGAACGACTTAGAGTCATAAAGACCCCTACCATTTTGATGTCCTGTTCAGTTAGTGAAGTACTTTCATTGTCTTTTTTGAAATAGTAATGTCCTCAGGGGCTTCCATGAGGCGAAGATGAACTCCTCTTCATCCTTCCACACCCTCTTCAGATATGTCACTACCTTCTTATTTGTCCTGGCATGATGCCAGGCATTAGGGGCATAAAGATGAATGCCACATGCTTCCTTCCTTCAAGAAGCTGATGATCTAAAATGTATATGAAGGAAGTAGACACTATTCAGTATGTCAGGTGCTCCGCTGAGTTGTGTCCCACCTGCCAAGGTGTACAGAGAAGAGGGTGGTTTGAAATCCAACTCCCAGTCACTCCTGGCCTAGATCCCTCCTCAGAT
Organism: Tragulus kanchil; assembly: GCA_022376925.1. Classification (NCBI taxonomy): domain Eukaryota; kingdom Metazoa; phylum Chordata; class Mammalia; order Artiodactyla; family Tragulidae; genus Tragulus; species Tragulus kanchil. The sequence goes on along the minus strand of JAIOJX010000029.1, from coordinate 43,060,001 downwards.
ATTTTCCTGTGGTCTCGGGGGAACTTCTAGAAACAGGGACCAGCTTAAAACCATGGCCAAAAACCAGAACCATTAATCCAGGGCACCAGGGCTCTGGGAAAGTTCAGGAAAACTTTGATTGCTAATAGAATGCTGTCATTCAGGAAATCGGAGAGGGGTAGTTTAGGAATAAGAACTTCATTTTTCAAGAGCCACCTGAGAGTTGTGAGGGACCTGAGGTTGTAGGTGCTGCTGATGAGGAAAAGGGAAGGTGATCCTTCCTCCCCAGCTTGCTGATTTTTGAGGACCAAGGGTGCAGAGTGTGGGGACCATAGTGAAGGGAGGAAGGAGTTTGCCTAGGAAGTGTTAATAGCTATAACAATGCCTTGCTCATCCAGAATTATGGGAGTAAGACTAACCATGAGTGGATTTCCCACAAAAGAGAATATTATCCCTATGAATAGATTTTGAAAAGGTACTGTTATTGGGGGAGAAATCCTTCTGACAAGTGTTGTACCTTGCCTGGCTCCTTGAAGGGAGCATGCAGAACAATATTTTGTTTCTTCTGTGGTTCAACTTTATAGCCCATCATGTGTACCCGAGCTTTAGTTGGTCTTTTGGGTTTGGAAACATGTCCCATGCTTTTCCTTTTAAGCCCAGGGGCCCTTGTCTCTATGTGTCTGCATCGTGTGCATCTTCCACTCTGTGTCTCCCCAAAACCCATGTAGTGAGCACCACATACACATCTTCGAATGAACGACTTAGAGTCATAAAGACCCCTACCATTTTGATGTCCTGTTCAGTTAGTGAAGTACTTTCATTGTCTTTTGAAATAGTAATGTCCTCAGGGGCTTCCATGAGGCGAAGATGAACTCCTCTTCATCCTTCCACACCCTCTTCAGATATGTCACTACCTTCTTATTTGTCCTGGCATGATGCCAGGCATTAGGGGCATAAAGATGAATGCCACATGCTTCCTTCCTTCAAGAAGCTGATGATCTAAAATGTATATGAAGGAAGTAGACACTATTCAGTATGTCAGGTGCTCCGCTGAGTTGTGTCCCACCTGCCAAGGTGTACAGAGAAGAGGGTGGTTCCCTTGTATCTAACAGCCCAAGACAAAGGCCCATTGAGATTCTTCTTGGTGTCCTTCATTCTCCTTTCTTTTCTCATTGTTATTTCTTGATAGACCTGGTATGCCTCCTGTTACCAGCACTCCTTTCCTCTTGTAATCTGCTGTTTCCAATCTGCTTATTTCTAGGAAATTGGTTCAATTTGTATCCTTTCTTTAGAGCAGTGGGGTTCAACTCTGCCTGGCTGCACTTGATAGACACCTGGGAGTCCATTAATCCCTATGCTGTGGCCTAGGCTCAGAGGTTCTGATCTAATCAGTCGGGGTGGGTCCCAGACTCCTAGCTGATGCTGATGTGCAGCCAAAGGTTAGAACTATTTTACACGGAATTCTAAATCTATAGATTCTTTTTTTTTTTCTTAATTTTTATTTTACTTTTAACTTTTACAGAGTTTTGTTGTTTATAGATATGTATGTTCCCAGATTAGTCTTATGTATATCCCCCCCATCCCACCCCTCCGGACTGTTGCAGATTCTGATGGGGCTTGGGGATGGCCCTAGACTCGCCTGCAGATTAAGTGCATGGGCTTTGTGACAGCTTTGTTCTAAGAATCTATTTTTTAAATCACTGGAGTGTAAAGACCCAATCCTGGCCTCTGTGCAGATTGTAAAAGCCAGTGCAAGAGTCAATGGATGGAGTGGCCCAGGGCCAAGAAACAGCTCTATCCACACTCCAAGATGTCCTTACACTTCACAAGCAGTCATGAGAGTGATAGAGATGATTCCTGATCAGGTGTTTGAAATCTCAGATAATCAATATTGGTGCTAATAAGGGGCTAGAGACTTTCTCATAATGGCTAGTCATCAAAACTCAGGAGTCTATAAATTGATAGAGATTATGGCTTGAAAACAATATGAGCTATTTACGAGGCGAAGATGAACTCCTCTTCATCCTTCCACACCCTCTTCAGATATGTCACTACCTTCTTATTTGTCCTGGCATGATGCCAGGCATTAGGGGCATAAAGATGAATGCCACATGCTTCCTTCCTTCAAGAAGCTGATGATCTAAAATGTATATGAAGGAAGTAGACACTATTCAGTATGTCAGGTGCTCCGCTGAGTTGTGTCCCACCTGCCAAGGTGTACAGAGAAGAGGGTGGTTCCCTTGTATCTAACAGCCCAAGACAAAGGCCCATTGAGATTCTTCTTGGTGTCCTTCATTCTCCTTTCTTTTCTCATTGTTATTTCTTGATAGACCTGGTATGCCTCCTGTTACCAGCACTCCTTTCCTCTTGTAATCTGCTGTTTCCAATCTGCTTATTTCTAGGAAATTGGTTCAATTTGTATCCTTTCTTTAGAGCAGTGGGGTTCAACTCTGCCTGGCTGCACTTGATAGACACCTGGGAGTCCATTAATCCCTATGCTGTGGCCTAGGCTCAGAGGTTCTGATCTAATCAGTCGGGGTGGGTCCCAGACTCCTAGCTGATGCTGATGTGCAGCCAAAGGTTAGAACTATTTTACACGGAATTCTAAATCTATAGATTCTTTTTTTTTTTCTTAATTTTTATTTTACTTTTAACTTTTACAGAGTTTTGTTGTTTATAGATATGTATGTTCCCAGATTAGTCTTATGTATATCCCCCCCATCCCACCCCTCCGGACTGTTGCAGATTCTGATGGGGCTTGGGGATGGCCCTAGACTCGCCTGCAGATTAAGTGCATGGGCTTTGTGACAGCTTTGTTCTAAGAATCTATTTTTTAAATCACTGGAGTGTAAAGACCCAATCCTGGCCTCTGTGCAGATTGTAAAAGCCAGTGCAAGAGTCAATGGATGGAGTGGCCCAGGGCCAAGAAACAGCTCTATCCACACTCCAAGATGTCCTTACACTTCACAAGCAGTCATGAGAGTGATAGAGATGATTCCTGATCAGGTGTTTGAAATCTCAGATAATCAATATTGGTGCTAATAAGGGGCTAGAGACTTTCTCATAATGGCTAGATCATCAAAACTCAGGAGTCTATAAATTGATAAGCTTCAAGATTATGGCTTGAAAACAATATGAGCTATTTACATACCCAGAAAACTTAATTGTATCTTGCCATCTATAAAATATGTCTATGAGGACAAATTTACTAAAATAGTGACAAGCTGTCACCTTCTAATTTCTGAAAGATCTTCTTTCAAAAAAATCCATCAAATCAGGCTCTGGCTGCATTAAGTTGTTGGTGATGTGAGTCCATGTAGCAACCACAAGGTGCTGTTGACCACATTTAGATGATTTCAGCCAATGGGCAAACGTTAATCAAGCAACTTCTGTGTGGCTAGCATGGAAAAGCATGGACTTGGATGAACATAAATGTTGTCTTTATGGGTCTTGCTGTCCTGTGAGACAGACTCCAACTTTTCAAATGTATGCAGATGAAATCATAGCCCAGGAGGTAACTTGTAGCTGCCTCCTCCAGCCCGTGGGCTCATGCAAAGCAACAAACAAGGACTAAAAAAGACAGTGGGGTATGAAGCACTTTAGGACTCTCTTCCTTGATCCCCAAACTCGGGGTGATTAGCATGCCTCCTTGCTTTCACCCAGGAACAGATAATGCGAAGATTAATTGAAGAAGTTTCATGCAACTGGTATGTAATGGGCATTAACTTTGTGATGAAGTTGATGAAACAGAAATGAAATACTTAGGGTTGGTGACCTCAAGCAGGTCACTGCTGGAGATGGAAGGAAGTCAGGTGCTTGGCTTATTCTAACAGAAAAGGAAACAATGATAGTAGTAGCCATGATACTGATGATAATGGCGACATCCCTTTGATGAGTGCTCCGTGTGTGCTGAGCACAGCACTTGGTTCCTGTCCTGCACACATAGCATACCTGTTCTGTCATGTCAGTGTCCTTGTCCTTTGTGAGGAGTTGGCTGATGTACCCAGGATCACACAACCTGCAAGGAACCTTCCCAAGATCCAAATTCGGGCCCATCTTCTCCTTCGTCTGAACACTCAACATCTATGGTACATCCTATGAAGAGAGGCCTAAAGGAGGTTCTTTGGAGGCTGGATGGGGGAAGACAGTCCTGGATAGGGGCTGGATTGGGTTTTCCCAAAAGAAGGCCCTGAAACGAGGATTTGTGTGCAAGTAGTTTATCGGGAGGGGATCTTGGGAGGATTGGTTGGAAGTCCTGATGTGACACAGAGGGAAGAGATGGAAAGGTCACCAAGTCACGGTACATAGTTGAGAGGTTCCCGCTGTGGGCGACTGGATGCCAGTCCCACAGGAACACTTGAAGAGACAGTGGAGTGGTCTTGCCTGAGGGGTGAGGAAGCAGAGAACCTTGTTACCATGCTACCAGCTGTCATTAGTGGAGGGCCACTTCTAAGGGCGTTCCCTCTCAGATCCTCTGGCTGCTTCAGAGCAGGCTCAGAGTTCTCACTGCACAGCCCCAGGCCTCTGGCAAGTGCTCTGCTCTAGGCCTGTCTTGATCTATAGGTCCTGGAAGCCTGGGGTGAAGGATGACTATGGAAGTCCCCCTCAACCTGTGCTGAGGAGGCTACTTTGAGCGCTTGAGCTCAGAAATCCACACCACTAACTCTTCTCCAAGGTTAGTGGTCTCCGGACTCCACAGGGGTGAGTGTGAGCCCAGCAGAGAGGAACTTCTTATGTCTAAATAGGCATGGGTACTTTGGAGACTGTCCCTCAATGGTCAGAATGATGTCCTGGCAATTCAAAGATCTGGGAGTTTGTTAATAAACTGGGATATAAGCCTTTGTTGACTGAAGGAAAAAAAAAAAAGCACAACCTAAAAGGTGAGAACTGGGCTTCCCTGGTAGCTCAGTGGTGAAGAGTTTGCCTGCCAATGCAGGAGACACGGGTTGTATCCCTGATCCGGGAAGATCCCACATGCTGCGGAGCAACTTAGCCCGTGAGCCACAACTATTGAGCCTGTGCTCTAGAGCCTCGTAGCCACAACTATGGAGCCACAACTATTGAAGCCCATGTGCCCTAGAGCCCAAGTTCCACAACAAGAGAAGTCACCGCAACAAGAAGTCTGCTCGCCTCAATTAGAGAGTAGCCCCCACTCCCTGCAACGAGAGAAGAGCCTGTGGCAGCAGCGAAAACCCAGAATAACTGAATATAAATAAATAAATAAATAAATATTTTTTTAAATGTTGAGAATTATATTATATTTGGTGGATAAAACTGAGGACTTTAGCCTAGAAGGCAGCCCCTCAACTCTTACTGCAGAGATAAAGGAGGAACCTGGATATATGCAAGAACATCAAGAGATTCTGGTTCTAGAAAACCAAATAAGTCAAGTTCATGAATTAGTGCTTTTCTCTGTCTGGGGAGACGCAGGAGTCTGCGCTCATTGCAGTCACTCCTTTGCTATGCACCTTAGCTGTCTAGGGCCGGTCTCCTGATCGTTCCCGTCTTGAGTCCCCTCAGCTGGGAGCACACAGGTGGGGGTGGCTGCTGGCTTGATGGCCACAGCATCCTTGTTCACTGATATGGCAGACAGCATTTTTCCTCCACACCTTTGGAGAGAAATTTTACAAGTCCTACTGCATTTCAGGGCAGTGGACCTTGATTTGAGCATCAGCTTGGGTAAGGTCAGGGCTTCCCAGGTGGCTCAGTGATAGAGTCCACCTGCTAATGCAGGAGACATAAGAGATAACGGGTTCAATTCCTAGGTTGGGAAGATCCCCTGGAGAAGGAAATGGCCACCCACTCCAATATTCCTGCCTGAAGAATTCCATGGACAGGGGAGCCTGGTAGGCTACAGTCCATACGGTAGCAAAGAGTTAGACATGACTGAAGTGACCTCGCATGCATGCATAGTAATGTCTACCAGGTTAGGCTTTCTCGGTTCCTGTTGATGGACTCCATCTAACCCACCGCTTGTCTGGACCCTCTCTGGGGAACATGGCACAAATGACTCACGGTGTGAGCTCCTCTGCAGTTCCTGAAGAGAGTCATTTCCAGGCATGGGGACAGAGCAGTGGAAAGGAGTACAGGCTTGGGAGCCAGGGGCCAGGATAGAGTCCTGCTCTGCTGTTTACTGGGTGAATCACTCTAGGCAAGTCTCTTAGGGATTTTGAGCCTCATTTCCCTCATTTGTAAGGTGGAGATCAAAATTACTCAATTCATTTTAGTGTTATTGTGAGAATTAGGTCAGATAGCACCTGTGCAGTGCTCTGTATGGTCTACGGGACCTAGCAAGGACTCAGTAAATGTTAGCTTCTTATTATCATCACTTTGTCCCAACCAGGATCCTACTGGAGGGAGGCAGGAGGGAGCACTCCCATGCTTTGTGAGCCTGGAAACTGTCCTGACGTCATGGGAACAGATGCTCTTTGCTTGTTTCCATCTGTCATTGTGAGGCTTTGTTCTCTTCCACAATTAGACATATCAGGTTCAAAAGAGTCATTGTGTCACACTAACGCATAGGTTAATAACCTCCCTTCCCAGATGTGGGGGACTTTATCAGCCTCTTGAAATGTTGATGATGTCTCTGAAAGGGAGCTTTAGGGAGCCACTCCTAAATAAACCATTCATCTCTGCCCTACCTGAGCCCCGCCCTTGGCTGAGAGGTGGGAGCCTGTGGCCAGGGCACAGTGTACTGGCCTTGGGGTCAGTTAGGGGGCATGTGAAGTGGGTGCCCACAGCGTAGCCACTAACCTACTGCTTGGGGAAAGGGGAAAAACCTGACTCTAGTATCAGGGGACAGGATAAAGGCTGAAGCAGGTAGAGGAAGGAAAAGGAATACCTTTCAAGCTAGGGTTCAAGCTTGCAGCTCAACAGTGTGTTGAGGCAGGCCCAGCTCTCAAGGTGACAGGCTAGTGGTCCTTGAGCCCTGGCCTCCCCGCTCTAGAAGGCCTGCTTGCTGATTGCTGTGCCCTTGGCTGAGTCTCTCCTGGCTCAGGTCAGCCTTTAGGATGGAGCACCATCCGTTTTGTTTCCCACTCTATTTGGGGTGCAGACTGCTTAAGTCAAGGTGCTATGTGTGAAGGGCTCCTCTTTTGTCTTCCCAAGGAAATCCAACCAGTATTCTGTTTCCTTTATCCTTGAAGGTGCACTCCAGCTGTCTGATGTGGGTGACATACTCCTTAACTGGCAGAGGAGACCCGCTCCCCTCTGGTGGGATGCCCTGCCCCTTCAGCTTTGGATAAGATTTGACATGGCCTCACTTTCCCTGCAGGAGGTCCACAGCCCATGAAGAAAGTAGAGCTTATTTATAATGCTCTTCCCCCCAAATTGAGAATAGTATCAGAGCCTGTCATGTCTACTGGGACCTAGCAAGGACTCAGTAAATGTTAGCTTCTTATTATCATCACTTTGTCCCAACCAGGATCCTACTGGAGGGAGGCAGGAGGGAGCACTCCCATGCTTTGTGAGCCTGGAAACTGTCCTGACGTCATGGGAACAGATGCTCTTTGCTTGTTTCCATCTGTCATTGTGAGGCTTTGTTCTCTTCCACAATTAGACATATCAGGTTCAAAAGAGTCATTGTGTCACACTAACGCATAGGTTAATAACCTCCCTTCCCAGATGTGGGGGACTTTATCAGCCTCTTGAAATGTTGATGATGTCTCTGAAAGGGAGCTTTAGGGAGCCACTCCTAAATAAACCATTCATCTCTGCCCTACCTGAGCCCCGCCCTTGGCTGAGAGGTGGGAGCCTGTGGCCAGGGCACAGTGTACTGGCCTTGGGGTCAGTTAGGGGGCATGTGAAGTGGGTGCCCACAGCGTAGCCACTAACCTACTGCTTGGGGAAAGGGGAAAAACCTGACTCTAGTATCAGGGGACAGGATAAAGGCTGAAGCAGGTAGAGGAAGGAAAAGGAATACCTTTCAAGCTAGGGTTCAAGCTTGCAGCTCAACAGTGTGTTGAGGCAGGCCCAGCTCTCAAGGTGACAGGCTAGTGGTCCTTGAGCCCTGGCCTCCCCGCTCTAGAAGGCCTGCTTGCTGATTGCTGTGCCCTTGGCTGAGTCTCTCCTGGCTCAGGTCAGCCTTTAGGATGGAGCACCATCCGTTTTGTTTCCCACTCTATTTGGGGTGCAGACTGCTTAAGTCAAGGTGCTATGTGTGAAGGGCTCCTCTTTTGTCTTCCCAAGGAAATCCAACCAGTATTCTGTTTCCTTTATCCTTGAAGGTGCACTCCAGCTGTCTGATGTGGGTGACATACTCCTTAACTGGCAGAGGAGACCCGCTCCCCTCTGGTGGGATGCCCTGCCCCTTCAGCTTTGGATAAGATTTGACATGGCCTCACTTTCCCTGCAGGAGGTCCACAGCCCATGAAGAAAGTAGAGCTTATTTATAATGCTCTTCCCCCCAAATTGAGAATAGTATCAGAGCCTTTTAACAAACACAACTGGATTTCATATTTATTCTTCTGCTTTCATAATAGAAGTTGACCTATCCTGAGATGAACTATGCATTCTCTGAATCGTCTACCAGATTGCATACAGAAGGTATTATGGCTTTTCCCCCTCTCTAGAATTAACATTTTAATTTTAGAGACAGAGTTGAATGAAAAACACTGTGGCCAAGGTCTCTAATGGTTCAAGAGAAAGCAAATGAGACTTTAAAAATGCTGAAGTTCACCAGGCCAGGCCCCCCATCCCTGATTTGGCCAGTTTATTGGAGCTGACCTTCTTTTTAAGAAGGATTCGAAGTCTGAGCAAAGCCAACCACTAGCTTCCAAATTGATTTTCAAACCAAAATTGGAACAGTTCTCAAATGCTCCTGGGATTTGGGACTATTAATACTAAAGAACAATGAGAAGGAAAAAGTGAGTGTGTAAGAGGTGATTTACGACTGAAAGGAAGTTGCAAGCTTGGAAACTTGTATGCAACCCAATCACAGACCTCTCTGGAGATGTTCCAGGGAAGAGATGGAGAATGTAAAGGGAAAGCATTTCCGAGGGATATTAAAACTTATAAAAGGAGGTACTGTGGGCTTTGGGCCTGAAACGAGCAGGCGAGGAGCCGGCCATGTTGAACTTCTCATAACCACGGCAGGCTCTTGTGCAGCTGTCATCGGCGCCGAGGTACCCCACAGGCCTTCCCTCATCCTTTTTCCCTACCACTAGTCCATCACCAAGCAGGTTAAATGGCAGGAAGAGAGTCTCCCCACCAGAGTGCAGGACTGTAACCGCTGCTGTGCAAGCCTGGAGTCTCAGCTCAGGCGTCAGGCTATTGGGTGTCAAGGTCACAGTTCCAGTTGCTGACCAGTAAGACCAGAGACCACTCAGTGGGTGTGGAGGCACACAGGACCATGACGCTGGCTGGCTGAGCCTGGCCAGGTGCTCTGAGAGTGGACACCTGACCTCACTATTTCTTTTCTCATAGGTCTTGCAAAAGTTATTAATTATTATTTCTACCTTTATTGATAGAACTGATATATAATAAATTGCACATATTTCAAGTGGACAACTTGCACACTTTCTATATAAATGTATATGCGTATAGACATATGTGGACTTCCTGGTGGCTCAGACAGTAAGGAATCTGCCTGCAAGACAGGAGACCTGGGTCTGATCCCATGAGTTGGGACGAGCCCCTGGAGAAGAATGGCAACCCACTTTAGATTTTCTTTCCCTGGTTCAAAAAAGAGAAAGTTGAATGAAACACTGTGGCCAAGGTCTCTAATGGTTCAAGAGAAAGCAAATGAGACTTTAAAAATGCTGAAGTTCACCAGGCCAGGCCCCCCATCCCTGATTTGGCCAGTTTATTGGAGCTGACCTTCTTTTTAAGAAGGATTCGAAGTCTGAGCAAAGCCAACCACTAGCTTCCAAATTGATTTTCAAACCAAAATTGGAACAGTTCTCAAATGCTCCTGGGATTTGGGACTATTAATACTAAAGAACAATGAGAAGGAAAAAGTGAGTGTGTAAGAGGTGATTTACGACTGAAAGGAAGTTGCAAGCTTGGAAACTTGTATGCAACCCAATCACAGACCTCTCTGGAGATGTTCCAGGGAAGAGATGGAGAATGTAAAGGGAAAGCATTTCCGAGGGATATTAAAACTTATAAAAGGAGGTACTGTGGGCTTTGGGCCTGAAACGAGCAGGCGAGGAGCCGGCCATGTTGAACTTCTCATAACCACGGCAGGCTCTTGTGCAGCTGTCATCGGCGCCGAGGTACCCCACAGGCCTTCCCTCATCCTTTTTCCCTACCACTAGTCCATCACCAAGCAGGTTAAATGGCAGGAAGAGAGTCTCCCCACCAGAGTGCAGGACTGTAACCGCTGCTGTGCAAGCCTGGAGTCTCAGCTCAGGCGTCAGGCTATTGGGTGTCAAGGTCACAGTTCCAGTTGCTGACCAGTAAGACCAGAGACCACTCAGTGGGTGTGGAGGCACACAGGACCATGACGCTGGCTGGCTGAGCCTGGCCAGGTGCTCTGAGAGTGGACACCTGACCTCACTATTTCTTTTCTCATAGGTCTTGCAAAAGTTATTAATTATTATTTCTACCTTTATTGATAGAACTGATATATAATAAATTGCACATATTTCAAGTGGACAACTTGCACACTTTCTATATAAATGTATATGCGTATAGACATATGTGGACTTCCTGGTGGCTCAGACAGTAAGGAATCTGCCTGCAAGACAGGAGACCTGGGTCTGATCCCATGAGTTGGGACGAGCCCCTGGAGAAGAATGGCAACCCACTTTAGTATTCTTGCCTGGAGAATTCCATGGATAGAGGAGCCTGGCAGGTTACAGTCCATGGGGTTGCGAAGAGTCAGACACAACTAAGCGACTAACTCACACAAAGACATATGTATACATAGATGTCTTTACTTGAAGTACTATAGAGAATCAGCAAGTCCATAAATGCTTTGTGTACAGGACGTTCTTATGGGATATATACCAATCACATTCTTTGTGAGTAAGAGGAACAAGAGGAGGAAGGACTGCTGAGATACACTTCCAGCCGTCAATCCTTGAGAGACCAGAGGTGGCACCAGTTGCAAATATAACCCAAGTTCTTCAAATGGCCAGGTAAGTGTCTCTAAAAATGAAGAACAAGTATTTATCCAGTCTAGGAGATGAAAACAATACCTTACACTGGTGTAATCTTTTAAGAGCTTCCTGGGTGGCTTTTAAGGGCTTCTCCTGCCTGCAATGCAGATGTGGGTTCAGTTCCTGGGTTGGGAAGATTCCCTGGAGAAGTAAATGGCAACCCATTCCAGTGTTCTTGCCTAGGAAATTCCATAGACAGAGGAGCCTGGTAGGCTGCAGTCCATGGGTCACCAAGAGTAGGACATGAATTAGTGACTGAACAACAAGTCTTTGTTATAGTTTTTTTTTTTGGTGGGGGGGAGGGGAGCGGGTTGGGGAGGGAGGAGCAGGCGGGCCACTTCTATTGGTCTTTCATTTATCTATTTTTCATCCATCTTTGTTCTCTGGCCCATGTGGGCCTCCCATCGCAGTGGCCTCTGTTGTCGAGAGACCACTCAGTGGGTGTGGAGGCACACAGGACCATGACGCTGGCTGGCTGAGCCTGGCCAGGTGCTCTGAGAGTGGACACCTGACCTCACTATTTCTTTTCTCATAGGTCTTGCAAAAGTTATTAATTATTATTTCTACCTTTATTGATAGAACTGATATATAATAAATTGCACATATTTCAAGTGGACAACTTGCACACTTTCTATATAAATGTATATGCGTATAGACATATGTGGACTTCCTGGTGGCTCAGACAGTAAGGAATCTGCCTGCAAGACAGGAGACCTGGGTCTGATCCCATGAGTTGGGACGAGCCCCTGGAGAAGAATGGCAACCCACTTTAGTATTCTTGCCTGGAGAATTCCATGGATAGAGGAGCCTGGCAGGTTACAGTCCATGGGGTTGCGAAGAGTCAGACACAACTAAGCGACTAACTCACACAAAGACATATGTATACATAGATGTCTTTACTTGAAGTACTATAGAGAATCAGCAAGTCCATAAATGCTTTGTGTACAGGACGTTCTTATGGGATATATACCAATCACATTCTTTGTGAGTAAGAGGAACAAGAGGAGGAAGGACTGCTGAGATACACTTCCAGCCGTCAATCCTTGAGAGACCAGAGGTGGCACCAGTTGCAAATATAACCCAAGTTCTTCAAATGGCCAGGTAAGTGTCTCTAAAAATGAAGAACAAGTATTTATCCAGTCTAGGAGATGAAAACAATACCTTACACTGGTGTAATCTTTTAAGAGCTTCCTGGGTGGCTTTTAAGGGCTTCTCCTGCCTGCAATGCAGATGTGGGTTCAGTTCCTGGGTTGGGAAGATTCCTGAGAAGTAAATGGCAACCCATTCCAGTGTTCTTGCCTAGGAAATTCCATAGACAGAGGAGCCTGGTAGGCTGCAGTCCATGGGTCACCAAGAGTAGGACATGAATTAGTGACTGAACAACAAGTCTTTGTTATAGTTTTTTTTTTTGGTGGGGGGGAGGGGAGCGGGTTGGGGAGGGAGGGGAGCAGGCGGGCCACTTCTATTGGTCTTTCATTTATCTATTTTTCATCCATCTTTGTTCTCTGGCCCATGTGGGCCTCCCATCGCAGTGGCCTCTGTTGTCGCAGAGCGCCGGCTCTGGGCGCATGCGCTCCAGAGCTCAGGCTCAGTAATTCGACACATTGGTCCAGCCACTCCGCAGCACGTGGGATCTTCCCAGGCCAGGAGTCGAGCCGGTGCCCTTGCCCTGCAAGGCAGACTCTTTACTCACTGGACCACCAGGGAAGCCCTTTGTTATAGTTTTTGAAGTGTAGTACCAGGGTTTCACTGGGGAGGGACAACTATCTGGATTGTTCTTATGGTTATTACTAATCGTCGTTGACCGAGTCTTCTCCTTAGAAGTCATTCGATGGCTCAGGGGGAGAAGGTAAAAGGAATTCATGTGACTAGAGGACTGTGGATCTGCAGTCCCACTGAAAAAACCTGTGAAAGGTTGACCAGATGAGTTTCCACTGTTAACGCTACCCTCCAGTGTCTAGACCATGCCTCCTACAAATGCACATTGCTCCCAGCAGAATGAAAATGGAGAAAATATGGTGTGTTTAATCAGTGTTGGCCAAAGAATGGATTGGGGAGGGCAGGGGTTCTGAAACATCTGGGAATGAGGAAAGAGCTGGTATTGGAGCAGAGTCAAGCCTCCAAAAAGGCATTTATGATGTGATTAGGACCAGAATTGTTGGCATCATGTGTTTACTGGTCCCCCAGGATCTGCCAGGGCCGGGAGGTACCTCCACTCCCGGTCTCCCCTTCTGCCAACTGGCATTCTCGCTGATTTAGCCGTTCTTGAGAACATCACCTCTGATCTCTCTCAGAATGTTTCCATTCTATGTTCCTAGGTTTTAATGCAGATGTGGGTTCAGTTCCTGGGTTGGGAAGATTCCTGAGAAGTAAATGGCACCAGTGTTCTTGCCTAGGAAATTCCATAGACAGAGGAGCCTGGTAGGCTGCAGTCCATGGGTCACCAAGAGTAGGACATGAATTAGTGACTGAACAACAAGTCTTTGTTATAGTTTTTTTTTTTGGTGGGGGGGAGGGGAGCGGGTTGGGGAGGGAGGGGAGCAGGCGGGCCACTTCTATTGGTCTTTCATTTATCTATTTTTCATCCATCTTTGTTCTCTGGCCCATGTGGGCCTCCCATCGCAGTGGCCTCTGTTGTCGCAGAGCGCCGGCTCTGGGCGCATGCGCTCCAGAGCTCAGGCTCAGTAATTCGACACATTGGTCCAGCCACTCCGCAGCACGTGGGATCTTCCCAGGCCGGGGATCGAACCGGCGCCCCTTGCACTGCAAGGCTGTGTCCTTACTCACTGGACCACCAGGGAAGCCCTTTGTTATAGTTTTTGAAGTGTAGTACCAGGGTTTCACTGGGGAGGGACAACTATCTGGATTGTTCTTATGGTTATTACTAATCGTCGTTGACCGAGTCTTCTCCTTAGAAGTCATTCGATGGCTCAGGGGGAGAAGGTAAAAGGAATTCATGTGACTAGAGGACTGTGGATCTGCAGTCCCACTGAAAAAACCTGTGAAAGGTTGACCAGATGAGTTTCCACTGTTAACGCTACCCTCCAGTGTCTAGACCATGCCTCCTACAAATGCACATTGCTCCCAGCAGAATGAAAATGGAGAAAATATGGTGTGTTTAATCAGTGTTGGCCAAAGAATGGATTGGGGAGGGCAGGGGTTCTGAAACATCTGGGAATGAGGAAAGAGCTGGTATTGGAGCAGAGTCAAGCCTCCAAAAAGGCATTTATGATGTGATTAGGACCAGAATTGTTGGCATCATGTGTTTACTGGTCCCCCAGGATCTGCCAGGGCCGGGAGGTACCTCCACTCCCGGTCTCCCCTTCTGCCAACTGGCATTCTCGCTGATTTAGCCGTTCTTGAGAACATCACCTCTGATCTCTCTCAGAATGTTTCCATTCTATGTTCATAAATGGGATGAGGAGGAAATTTCTAAAAGCAAAGGCTGGACTAGTTGTGGAGGCAGAAGCTCCGTCTGGAAAAGGGCCCTCCCCCCGCAAGTATGCGTCACAGCGCTGGGTGGTCAGCAGTACCGAGACAGGGTGAGGCCAGGTGTTCTGTGTCTTCCCAGAAATGGGCCTGGTGGGAAGGTCAGCCCTGTCATCGTTAAACTGCTTCTGATCCGAGAACACATACGACTCTGTACTTTTCAGTCCCCTGTCCTGAGAGTTCAGGAGAGCCCCAAAGGCCCACTGTGCCTCGGTGGTACCCAAGCTTTGGAATCAGCCCAGTGGAACCCACCATAGGAATGCCCTGCAGGAATCATCTCTCTTGCACAGGCTGACTTGGATTCAGGATGTCTCCACAGGTTCTGAAATGGAAAGGAAGTGACATCCTCCCTGCCATGTCAGCGGGCCAGAGGGTAACCATGGACACTCTGGTTTCCACATGGTAACCTAGGACGTCAGCCTGGCTGAAGCTTCGTGCTGAATGCTGACAATCATCTAATGGCTGGAAGAGACTTGTTAGACTTTCCTAGTCATCTTCTGCCTTCACTTTTTATAGGTGTGGCTGCTTGATTTATTTTGTCAATAGATAACACGTGCTCATGATGCAAATTCCGAAAACACTGAAAGGGAAAGTCGTGGAAGGTCTTCCTTCATCTCCTGCCCTCACCCCTAGTTTGTTCACTGACTCTCAAAGGAAGAGGAAGGGTTTCTACAGAGGGGTAGGAGCCTGACAAGAACAGCCTCTTCCCAGCAGAACCCAAGCCTTGATACCTTTAAAAAAAACACAAAAAGAAAAATCCACCAAGAAAGCATGACAGACTGACTGTGCTCACCAGGCTCTCCAAACCCAAAGTGTGTGATGCTGAGTTTCAGTCTGCTCACTGTGTCAATAGGGAGCCCTCAGGGACCTGGGGAAAATGACTGACAATAAAGAACCTCATTTTCTCGTCCAAATTTACCTACAGACTGAGAATGTGAGCACTTTACCACCTCAGTCTGCTCACTTGTTCAAGGCAATGTATCCCAGAAGCTCTCTCAGAATGTTTCCATTCTATGTTCATAAATGGGATGAGGAGGAAATTTCTAAAAGCAAAGGCTGGACTAGTTGTGGAGGCAGAAGCTCCGTCTGGAAAAGGGCCCTCCCCCCGCAAGTATGCGTCACAGCGCTGGGTGGTCAGCAGTACCGAGACAGGGTGAGGCCAGGTGTTCTGTGTCTTCCCAGAAATGGGCCTGGTGGGAAGGTCAGCCCTGTCATCGTTAAACTGCTTCTGATCCGAGAACACATACGACTCTGTACTTTTCAGTCCCCTGTCCTGAGAGTTCAGGAGAGCCCCAAAGGCCCACTGTGCCTCGGTGGTACCCAAGCTTTGGAATCAGCCCAGTGGAACCCACCATAGGAATGCCCTGCAGGAATCATCTCTCTTGCACAGGCTGACTTGGATTCAGGATGTCTCCACAGGTTCTGAAATGGAAAGGAAGTGACATCCTCCCTGCCATGTCAGCGGGCCAGAGGGTAACCATGGACACTCTGGTTTCCACATGGTAACCTAGGACGTCAGCCTGGCTGAAGCTTCGTGCTGAATGCTGACAATCATCTAATGGCTGGAAGAGACTTGTTAGACTTTCCTAGTCATCTTCTGCCTTCACTTTTTATAGGTGTGGCTGCTTGATTTATTTTGTCAATAGATAACACGTGCTCATGATGCAAATTCCGAAAACACTGAAAGGGAAAGTCGTGGAAGGTCTTCCTTCATCTCCTGCCCTCACCCCTAGTTTGTTCACTGACTCTCAAAGGAAGAGGAAGGGTTTCTACAGAGGGGTAGGAGCCTGACAAGAACAGCCTCTTCCCAGCAGAACCCAAGCCTTGATACCTTTAAAAAAAACACAAAAAGAAAAATCCACCAAGAAAGCATGACAGACTGACTGTGCTCACCAGGCTCTCCAAACCCAAAGTGTGTGATGCTGAGTTTCAGTCTGCTCACTGTGTCAATAGGGAGCCCTCAGGGACCTGGGGAAAATGACTGACAATAAAGAACCTCATTTTCTCGTCCAAATTTACCTACAGACTGAGAATGTGAGCACTTTACCACCTACCAGCTTCAAAAATCGCTACATGTGATTTTCTATAAAATCCAGTCATAATCTATCAAAAGATTAATCTTCAGAGATTATATGGTAGCATTTCAAATCAGAATATTTAAACTTTGATTACCAGCTTGAGGAACACGGTGTTGCCGATAAGTGAGGTTTCTATACAACGGAGGCTTGGCATTTAAGTGTATATTTTATTTTTCCAGCACTACTGTTGTTTCAAGTATTTAAAAAATCATTCTCTTTTCATTTCCTTCAAATAAGTTCAGGATAAATGTTATTTTTTATAAAGCTATGTTTCCTTCCCTTCTTAGTAAACAGAGCACCTTTGACACAAGTTACCAATTTCATAAGGCCTTGGGGTCATCATAATAAACAGACATTGTTTCCCTCCAAACTCAGCAATGTCTTTAGGGACTATTATGGCATGCAGGGCAGCTTGGCCTCTGACTGTTCTGCTTTGGGGAATGGTCGTTCTCCTCTCCCCTTCATGGTCTGTGTCTGTCTTACGTCTCCTTTATCCTGAGTGTCTCTTGCTGTATGTGGGATTCCTGATAATGACTTCTCTGGGTCCTTTCCTTTTATAGTTTTTTTGGACAGAGATGAAAGGTTGACCTTCCTGGAGGTCTGGTCTCTAGAGACCACTGACATTCCTGTAGATTGTGACTGAGCAGCCATGGTGTGCACAGTGTTGAGTGAGGGCTGTGGGGATGTCTGTGAAGAGGCTTAGCAACACTGAGGCAGAGTGCCATGGAACAGTCTGTTTCAGCTTTGGAAAACAATAATAACAATGGAAAGAAATTGCTCCATAACTGATTCCATGAGGGAACATGGAGATTGTTATCCAGTGAATATTGATTCTAAACTTCAGGTCCACTGTAAACATGCTGAAAACAAAGGCTAAAATGTCAGCACTCTGCATGGAAAGCCAGCACTAACCCATGCAACAGGATTTGTTGGGGAGGCAGTCTGGCCTTATTGGTGGGCCAGCGTGAGTTTATTGAGCAGCCGTGTGTCCACCTACAAAGGGACCTTGGGGAAAATGACTGACAATAAAGAACCCCCGTCTTACAGACTGTGATTTTCCAGCTTCAAAAATCGCTACATGTGATTTTCTATAAAATCCAGTCATAATCTATCAAAAGATTAATCTTCAGAGATTATATGGTAGCATTTCAAATCAGAATATTTAAACTTTGATTACCAGCTTGAGGAACACGGTGTTGCCGATAAGTGAGGTTTCTATACAACGGAGGCTTGGCATTTAAGTGTATATTTTATTTTTCCAGCACTACTGTTGTTTCAAGTATTTAAAAAATCATTCTCTTTTCATTTCCTTCAAATAAGTTCAGGATAAATGTTATTTTTTATAAAGCTATGTTTCCTTCCCTTCTTAGTAAACAGAGCACCTTTGACACAAGTTACCAATTTCATAAGGCCTTGGGGTCATCATAATAAACAGACATTGTTTCCCTCCAAACTCAGCAATGTCTTTAGGGACTATTATGGCATGCAGGGCAGCTTGGCCTCTGACTGTTCTGCTTTGGGGAATGGTCGTTCTCCTCTCCCCTTCATGGTCTGTGTCTGTCTTACGTCTCCTTTATCCTGAGTGTCTCTTGCTGTATGTGGGATTCCTGATAATGACTTCTCTGGGTCCTTTCCTTTTATAGTTTTTGTGGACAGAGTTGAAAGGTTGACCTTCCTGGAGGTCTGGTCTCTAGAGACCACTGACATTCCTGTAGATTGTGACTGAGCAGCCATGGTGTGCACAGTGTTGAGTGAGGGCTGTGGGGATGTCTGTGAAGAGGCTTAGCAACACTGAGGCAGAGTGCCATGGAACAGTCTGTTTCAGCTTTGGAAAACAATAATAACAATGGAAAGAAATTGCTCCATAACTGATTCCATGAGGGAACATGGAGATTGTTATCCAGTGAATATTGATTCTAAACTTCAGGTCCACTGTAAACATGCTGAAAACAAAGGCTAAAATGTCAGCACTCTGCATGGAAAGCCAGCACTAACCCATGCAACAGGATTTGTTGGGGAGGCAGTCTGGCCTTATTGGTGGGCCAGCGTGAGTTTATTGAGCAGCCGTGTGTCTGTCACGGGTGCAGGGAGGTGGGGGGTAGCCGGGGAGGTGGGACTGTGGGTGCCTATTTCCACCAGTGGCTGCCCTCACCTGAGCCTGGCTGTGTCCTCACGAGAGATCAGTGTCAGTGGGCGTGGATGGGACCTTGGCTACCCATATGATCAGATTATAACAACAACTGCCACTCTGAATGCTTCGTGTTGCAACACTTGGCATACATTTCTCAGTGCATCCTTTCCACGATCTTCTAAGATCTTTATTACCTCTACCTTACAGATGAGGAAACTGAGACTCAGGGAGATTAATAAACAAGGTCAAAGTCGCAGAGCTAGCACATTTGTCCAGCCGCGGGGCCTGTTCCCCTAACCCACGGTGCTTTGCTGATACATGACCTCCATCAAGTCAAAAGGAGGGATCACATCCTCATCCTCTGGCTTCTGGCAGCAAGGGGCCGAGTGTTTCAGAGCCTCCTAGACCAATCATCAGTTCCTTCTTGCCCCATGCTAGTCTCAGGAAGGAATTTACTGGCACCTTGTTAATCATACTCCCCGAAACCTAGGGAGACTGCTGTGTCTCTCCATATGATAGACCCTCACTCTACTGCGTGTGCTTAGGGGAGGGCATCAGAGAATGGGTAAACCAAGATTTATGCTCCTATGGATTGTCCCAAGTGAGGCAGTACTATCACCTTGTGTCAGCGTACCTACATTACTGAACAAATATCTAAAAGAAAGGGCCTTAAGAGGCAAGTGTGAGAGCTAAACTTAATGTTGGAGTTGCGTGAGAACAGAGCTGCCTTTTTGAAGTTCAGTTGTATGCATTAGCACGTTGAATCCACACAGACTGAGGATAGCAGGTGGCTGTTACTTAAACATCTGAAGGTCCTAAGACTCCATAGTGCTGACTCGTCTCCCTGTACATAAGAAGAGAAGAGAGATGAGCTCCAAAGTGTCTGTTCTCTGTAATGCTGAATAGTGCAAGGCACTTCCCTGAAATAGCTTGTAAGTAGAACCCAGTTATGTCTCTAAAGGAACACCGATCTTCCTGCATGAGAGTGAAGGCACGATTTTATTCAAATTGGCAACTGTTAACCCAGTCCCACTCTGTTCTGGGTTCTCTTATACAACGAAGGTTTAACACTGGCCCCTGTCCTTGGGGAGTCTGTGTCTGTTGGGGACTTGGGCTGAGGATGGGTAGGGAGAGGAACAAGGAGAATTCCTTTGAGTCAGCTTAGTATTTGCTTTCAAACTGGGTGACCAGTTGTCTCTGCTTGAGAATGAGGGATTTCCCAGGAGAAGGGACATTCAATGGTAAAGCCAGGAAAGGTTTGAACAAACCAACATGAACTGGCTACTCTAGAAGTTTCTAAACCTTCTTGTTCCTCAGTTTCCTTATCTGCAAAATGGAAACAGACTTCAGGTGATGTGAGGGGAAATTAGGGCATCAGTATGTGGGAAGCAAGAACTCTACCGCTGAACTACCAATGCAGGGCATCAGGATATGAATGCTTAGAGACGTCAAGGAGGAACAGGTGTCTCACAGGCCTGTGGAACCTTCAGGAAAGGACAACGCCAACACAAGCCAAGGTGAGCTGGGGAAGACTCTGTGGAGACAAGGGGGCTCCAGAGGGGCCATAAAGAATCAGTGAGGGCTTCCCTGGTGGTCCAGTGGGTAAGGACACTGCCTTGCAGTGCAAGGGGCGCTGGTTCGATCCCTGGCCTGGGAAGATCCCACGTGCCGTGGAGTGGCTGGACCCATGTGTCCAATTACCGAGCCTGAGCTCTGGAGCATATGCGCCCAGAGCCAGCACTCTGCAACAACAGAGGCCACTGCGATGGGAGGCCCACATGGGCCAAAGAACAAAGATGGATGAAAATAGATAAATGAAAGACCAATAGAAGTAGCCCGCCCACCCCTCCCTCCCCCCCCCCGCCCCTCGCCAGAAAAAAAAAAAAAAGAATCAGTGAGACTTGGTCTAAAATTGTGCAAGGAGATTTGCTTATTTTGGATCAAGTATGGATGACTCTAGAAATAACTTCTTCCTCACTTTAAGACACTTGTGTGTTTCAAGATGTAGCTACTACTCTGCTATGCCTGAAATAGTTGAAACCCAGTTATGTCTAAAGGAACACCGATCTTCCTGCATGAGAGTGAAGGCACGATTTTATTCAAATTGGCAACTGTTAACCCAGTCCCACTCTGTTCTGGGTTCTCTTATACAACGAAGGTTTAACACTGGCCCCTGTCCTTGGGGAGTCTGTGTCTGTTGGGGACTTGGGCTGAGGATGGGTAGGGAGAGGAACAAGGAGAATTCCTTTGAGTCAGCTTAGTATTTGCTTTCAAACTGGGTGACCAGTTGTCTCTGCTTGAGAATGAGGGATTTCCCAGGAGAAGGGACATTCAATGGTAAAGCCAGGAAAGGTTTGAACAAACCAACATGAACTGGCTACTCTAGAAGTTTCTAAACCTTCTTGTTCCTCAGTTTCCTTATCTGCAAAATGGAAACAGACTTCAGGTGATGTGAGGGAAATTAGGGCATCAGTATGTGGGAAGCAAGAACTCTACCGCTGAACTACCAATGCAGGGCATCAGGATATGAATGCTTAGAGACGTCAAGGAGGAACAGGTGTCTCACAGGCCTGTGGAACCTTCAGGAAAGGACAACGCCAACACAAGCCAAGGTGAGCTGGGGAAGACTCTGTGGAGACAAGGGGGCTCCAGAGGGGCCATAAAGAATCAGTGAGGGCTTCCCTGGTGGTCCAGTGGGTAAGGACACTGCCTTGCAGTGCAAGGGGCGCTGGTTCGATCCCTGGCCTGGGAAGATCCCACGTGCCGTGGAGTGGCTGGACCCATGTGTCCAATTACCGAGCCTGAGCTCTGGAGCATATGCGCCCAGAGCCAGCACTCTGCAACAACAGAGGCCACTGCGATGGGAGGCCCACATGGGCCAAAGAACAAAGATGGATGAAAATAGATAAATGAAAGACCAATAGAAGTGGCCCGCCCGCTCCTCTCCTTCCCCAACCCGACCCTCGCCAGAAAAAAAAAAAAAAGAATCAGTGAGACTTGGTCTAAAATTGTGCAAGGAGATTTGCTTATTTTGGATCAAGTATGGATGACTCTAGAAATAACTTCTTCCTCACTTTAAGACACTTGTGTGTTTCAAGATGTAGCTACTACTCTGCTATGATTCTCCATTCCTTCTGTCCCCTGCCCCCCGACCTGTCCACTCTTTTCCTGGGGACAAACTGAGTCCACCCCTGCCTCCCGAAAGCACCTGCTCATTAACTGGCCACCAGCCCCCGCCCCATGAGAGGTGTCTGGTGAGCCAGGATTAGGGAAACGTAAGCTCAGAGAGGTTAAGTGACTTGCCAAGAATCACCCAGCAGATCAATTTTGAATCCAGCAACAGGAACCAGATGTCTGCACCTTGCTCTGTGCTTACTTTGGAAGGTGGAGCATGGGGCCTGGGAGGCCCTGACAGAAAGACTGAGCTCCTCTGGGACAGACCAAAAGACCAAGAATTCCAAAGCTGTCCCATAATTTACGGTCAGGCATTCCCCCTAAGTGTGTCTTATGGGAAGGCATTTTATAAAAACTCAGCTTGGAGGATATTCTCTGAGTTTGGAAGTCTTTATCTATGAAGGGGATTTCTGACTGTCATTTAGGAAAAGATGCCATAGTGAATGAACCTTGTGAATTAAGGATCTGGCACAAGCTATATCAAATATCAAGTAATGATCTTTCCATCTCTAGTCACACACTCAGTGCTTCTCAATTCAGTCAGAATTGGCAAGAGTCAGGCTGGTTATTAAAGCCAAACCTGGAAAAGGCAATTAAGCGCTCTTGGGGTTAAAAGGTTGACTCCAGTAGAAACACAAATCATAAATTTTACTCACAGATATTCCTGTTACTCAGAGGTTCCAGCTCTTAAGCAGCAGTGCCTGAAGAGGAGGGCTCCTCACTCGGGACAGGGTGATAAAAGGCAGGGATGCTGGCCTGCCAGGTCTGCTGCAGTGAGAAAGGGGAGTGTGAGCAAGTCAGGTCATTAGGAAGCTCAGTGGTGTTCCAGTAGCTTCCCTGGAGGTGGAGAGCACTGTTCCAGGTGCCTGGTTTGTGTTCCTTAGGCACAAGGTTTGCTCAGGACTGGGCAGCACCCTGGGTGCAGAGTTTCGGTCAGTGCCCAAACTGGAAAAAGCCAGATAGAGTTAGTGACCAAACTGGTCACCCTGTAAATGGCCATAATCTTTTATTCAAGAGTACTAAGTCATGTCTGACTCTCTGTGACCCATGTACTGCACGCCAGGCTTCCCTGTCCTTCACTATCTCCTGGAGTTTGCTTAAATTTATGTCCGTTGAGTCAGTGATGCCATCCAGCCTTCTCATCCCCTGCTGCCCCCTTCTTCTCTTGCCCTCAATCTTTCTCAGCATCAGGGTCTTTTCCATTGAGTCATCTCTTTGCATCAGGTGGCCAAAGTATTGGAGCTTCAGCTTCACTCAGCATCAGTCCTTCCAATATATATTCAGGGTTGATTTCATTTAGGATTAACTGGTTTGATCTTTTTGCTTCCAAGGAACTCTGAGGAGTCTTCTCCAACACTACAATTCAAAATCATCATTTCTTCAGTGGCTCGCTCTTCTTTATGGTTCATCTGTCAGATCCAGTATGACTACTAGAAAGACCATAGCTTTGACTGTATGGATACTTGTTGGCAAAGTGATGTCTGCTTTTTTAATACACAGTCTAGATTTGTCGTAGCTTCTTTTCCCAAGGGACAAGTGTCTTTTAATTTCATGGCTACAGTTATAGTCTGTGTGATTTTGGAGCCCAAGAGAATAAAATTTGTCACTGTTTCCACTTTTTTCCCTTCTATGCCATGATGACATGATCTTAGTTTTTTGAATGTTGCCGTGATCTTAATTGGCAAGAGTCAGGCTGGTTATTAAAGCCAAACCTGGAAAAGGCAATTAAGCGCTCTTGGGGTTAAAAGGTTGACTCCAGTAGAAACACAAATCATAAATTTTACTCACAGATATTCCTGTTACTCAGAGGTTCCAGCTCTTAAGCAGCAGTGCCTGAAGAGGAGGGCTCCTCACTCGGGACAGGGTGATAAAAGGCAGGGATGCTGGCCTGCCAGGTCTGCTGCAGTGAGAAAGGGGAGTGTGAGCAAGTCAGGTCATTAGGAAGCTCAGTGGTGTTCCAGTAGTTTCCCCTGGAGGTGGAGAGCACTGTTCCAGGTGCCTGGTTTGTGTTCCTTAGGCACAAGGTTTGCTCAGGACTGGGCAGCACCCTGGGTGCAGAGTTTCGGTCAGTGCCCAAACTGGAAAAAGCCAGATAGAGTTAGTGACCAAACTGGTCACCCTGTAAATGGCCATAATCTTTTATTCAAGAGTACTAAGTCATGTCTGACTCTCTGTGACCCATGTACTGCACGCCAGGCTTCCCTGTCCTTCACTATCTCCTGGAGTTTGCTTAAATTTATGTCCGTTGAGTCAGTGATGCCATCCAGCCTTCTCATCCCCTGCTGCCCCCTTCTTCTCTTGCCCTCAATCTTTCTCAGCATCAGGGTCTTTTCCATTGAGTCATCTCTTTGCATCAGGTGGCCAAAGTATTGGAGCTTCAGCTTCACTCAGCATCAGTCCTTCCAATATATATTCAGGGTTGATTTCATTTAGGATTAACTGGTTTGATCTTTTTGCTTCCAAGGAACTCTGAGGAGTCTTCTCCAACACTACAATTCAAAATCATCATTTCTTCAGTGGCTCGCTCTTCTTTATGGTTCATCTGTCAGATCCAGTATGACTACTAGAAAGACCATAGCTTTGACTGTATGGATACTTGTTGGCAAAGTGATGTCTGCTTTTTTAATACACAGTCTAGATTTGTCGTAGCTTCTTTTCCCAAGGGACAAGTGTCTTTTAATTTCATGGCTACAGTTATAGTCTGTGTGATTTTGGAGCCCAAGAGAATAAAATTTGTCACTGTTTCCACTTTTTTCCCTTCTATGCCATGATGACATGATCTTAGTTTTTTGAATGTTGCCGTGATCTTAATTTTTTGAGTTTTAGGCCAGCTTTTTCACTCTCCTCTTTGACCCTCATCAAGAGGTTCTTTCACTTTCTGCCATTAGA
The DNA here is from genome assembly GCA_022376925.1 of Tragulus kanchil. Classification (NCBI taxonomy): domain Eukaryota; kingdom Metazoa; phylum Chordata; class Mammalia; order Artiodactyla; family Tragulidae; genus Tragulus; species Tragulus kanchil. The sequence goes on along the minus strand of JAIOJX010000029.1, from coordinate 43,035,159 downwards.
GTGGTATTATCTGCATATCTGAGGTTGTTGATATTTCTCCTGACCATCTTGATTTAAGCTTGTGATTCATCCAACTTGACATTTTATGCCCAACAATTTTGCAAAATGATAAAACCAAAGATTTGGGGTGTAGGCTTCATACCTCTATCTCCAGATCTATCAAATGAGAATCACTTGGTTCCCACCACCTGGGGAACCAGCCTGGGCTAGCTGAGAGTAGACAGGTGAGTGCTGGGCAGACGCGGCAGGGGCCTGGACAAGGTTTCCATCCGACCCTCTTACTCAGAGTGACGTTTAACAACCCAGGGGGCTCGAGGATTCCTGAGTCCCACCCAAGGTCTACTGGCATTGTGTTCTTCAAGCTAACGTCTCTGGAAAAAAAGCAGACAGTAGCTCACATTAGTTCTTTGTCCAAAAGTGAATCTCACTTAAGAGCAGCCCTGGAGGAGAGCCAGTGCTCCTTGAAGAAGGAAATGTGCTGCCCTGTGAATGGTTTTATCGATTTTCTGATTAAACCTATCTTGGATAGTCTGTCAAGCAGGTAGAGACTTAGAGGATCCCGGATGGGTGTGTAAAGGAGGCTTTGTTAGTGTTTTAGTGCTTATCCCACTGTGTTCTTTCTGAGGGTTATTTGCATGAAAAAGTGGCCCCAAGGAGAAGCTCTGGGTAAACAGCCACCTCCATCAGCAGCCTCTGAGAGCAGAGGAGCCAGCCCTGTAGGCCTGTTTTCTTTGGAAAAAGTGACATAGCAGAGTATTCTAGTCCAAATTTACATTCAGTGCAGTCACGTGTGCGGAGATGCAGTCTCTGCTAATAATCTGGCAATTAGGGTGGAATGTGACTGCTAATTAAACCTGCCACTCAACTCAGAGATGCGTATTTGTTTTCAAATGGAGTTAGATCCGATCTGGCCTGTCTTCAAGATTTGGATTAGAATGGAAGCATGTCAGTACTGTCGTGATTTTGGAGCCCAAGAGAATAAAATTTGTCACTGTTTCCACTTTTTCTCTTCTTTGCCATGATGACATGATCTTAGTTTTTTGAATGTTGCCGTGATCTTAATTTTTTGAGTTTTAGGCCAGCTTTTTCACTCTCCTCTTTGACCCTCATCAAGAGGTTCTTTCACTTTCTGCCATTAGAGTGGTATTATCTGCATATCTGAGGTTGTTGATATTTCTCCTGACCATCTTGATTTAAGCTTGTGATTCATCCAACTTGACATTTTATGCCCAACAATTTTGCAAAATGATAAAACCAAAGATTTGGGGTGTAGGCTTCATACCTCTATCTCCAGATCTATCAAATGAGAATCACTTGGTTCCCACCACCTGGGGAACCAGCCTGGGCTAGCTGAGAGTAGACAGGTGAGTGCTGGGCAGACGCGGCAGGGGCCTGGACAAGGTTTCCATCCGACCCTCTTACTCAGAGTGACGTTTAACAACCCAGGGGGCTCGAGGATTCCTGAGTCCCACCCAAGGTCTACTGGCATTGTGTTCTTCAAGCTAACGTCTCTGGAAAAAAAGCAGACAGTAGCTCACATTAGTTCTTTGTCCAAAAGTGAATCTCACTTAAGAGCAGCCCTGGAGGAGAGCCAGTGCTCCTTGAAGAAGGAAATGTGCTGCCCTGTGAATGGTTTTATCGATTTTCTGATTAAACCTATCTTGGATAGTCTGTCAAGCAGGTAGAGACTTAGAGGATCCCGGATGGGTGTGTAAAGGAGGCTTTGTTAGTGTTTTAGTGCTTATCCCACTGTGTTCTTTCTGAGGGTTATTTGCATGAAAAAGTGGCCCCAAGGAGAAGCTCTGGGTAAACAGCCACCTCCATCAGCAGCCTCTGAGAGCAGAGGAGCCAGCCCTGTAGGCCTGTTTTCTTTGGAAAAAGTGACATAGCAGAGTATTCTAGTCCAAATTTACATTCAGTGCAGTCACGTGTGCGGAGATGCAGTCTCTGCTAATAATCTGGCAATTAGGGTGGAATGTGACTGCTAATTAAACCTGCCACTCAACTCAGAGATGCGTATTTGTTTTCAAATGGAGTTAGATCCGATCTGGCCTGTCTTCAAGATTTGGATTAGAATGGAAGGCCCAAAGCAAAAGAGTTCTTCTGCATACCTTTATACTGTCTGCATTTGAAAATGAACCTTAGTGCCAGCAAAGATCAAATTAGAAGCTCAAACCAAAGAACTCACCTTAAATCTTAGACATGTACATCTTTGGCATGATTTTCATCGGTTCCTTCATTTAACATACTTCTCCCTCATTTGATTTGTGAGTAGATCTCTAATAATGTGAAATGTTCATAGTTTGTTTAATGTTAAACTTTACTTAAATTTCTATTTGATTAAAACCTCTACAGTTTAGCTTGGTATATTAGCAGGGACCTGAAGAGTGCATAGTCTACTATGGAGAATCCCTGCCCATGAGAATTTGGGGCCTTTTCAGTTGCCATACAACTAGAGAATTTTGAGTCAAGTCAAGGAAAAGAATGGATCAGGCCTAGATGGGGCTGCGCACTTCTCCTTGGCAGCACCTGTCCTGTGAGCCCCACGTGGACATGAGCTGATTGGAATATTGGAACCAATCATACCAGGTGAAGCAGCAGCTTCAAAATGCTCAGCTATGGGGCTTATCTGGTGGTCCAGTGGGTAAAGAGGCCACCTTGCAGTGCGAGGGGCACCAGTTTGATCCCTGGCCTGGGAAGATCCCACGTGTTGCAGAGCGGCTGGACTGGTGTGTCCAGTTACGAGCCAGCGCTCTGGAGCGCATGCGCCCAGAGCCGGAGCTCTGCGACGAGAGAGGCCACTGTGATGGGAGGCCCACATAGGCCAAAGAAGAAAGATGGATGAAAATACATGGATTAAAAAAAAAAAAACAATAAAAGAGGCCAAAATTTAAAAAAAACAAACAAAAAAAAAGTTCAGCTATGAAGAGAAGAGAAGAATACAGTCGAATGCTCAGTCACTTTCTGGTGTCTCTAAACTTGCCAGCCTGTGACCATGCCTGCAAATAAAGGGCATGTGTGTACCCCCACATGGGGCTTCCCAGGAGGCTCAGCAGTAAACAATCCACCTGCCAATACAGGAGATACAGGTTCAATCCCTGGGTTGGGAAGATCCCCTGGAAAAAAGAAATGGCAACCCACTCCAGTGTTCTTGCCTGGAGAATTCCACGGACAGAGGAGCCTGGCAGGATGCAATCCACGGGGCCACACAGAGTCGGACACGACTGACTGACTAAACACACCTGCCTCCACAGCCTTCTCCCGTGCTCAGGGCAGACATCTGTAATCTATCACTTCTCTATTTCCTCTTGAACCAGAACGCTGTCCAAAGCCCTATTTGCACCATTCTCAAAGCTGCCCCTGCCAGTGGAAGGGAACGGAGACTCCAGGGAGACACTACCACCACCCTGGCTGTGTGGCAGCCTCCGAGCGCCTGCTGTGTGAGACAGGAGAGAGCTGGGAGGAAAGGAAGTGGGGCTGTCGGGGTGCAGCTCCATGCAAACCCTGAGCGAGGCCAGCAGCATCTCCCTCACCCGGGCCTTGCTCCAACTCTTGGGATGTAGTGTGTACATAAGGAGATGGCCTCCCTATGCCCAGATAAGGTTCCTGGACCCTTTGTTGCACAGGTTTCCAGGGCTGGTGGGATGGAACATTCTGGAGAACGAGCAATTCTTCACCACGTGCTTTAGGAAACGCACTTGATAGACCAGGAGGAGGGTGTGACTGGTGGGCTCAGGCCACCCGCTCATCCTGGCAGACCTGCAGGGTGTCTGTTGTCCGGCAAGTATCCCACAGGAAGCCAGGGAGCCGCCACAGTGGGCAGGACTGCGGTGGGCCAGCATGGAGACAAAGAGACTTTGAAGGAGACTCTTGGCTCCTGGATGAAATGCACGGGTCCCCTGGGCATCGGATGTGCTGCCTGCTCTGTTTTTTATTGAACCACCAGCTACACAGATGTGTCCGCCCACACAGGCTTTCAGAGGCCCAGTCTTCGCCTTGGGCTCCGCAGAGGGAGGGCTGCAGAGGGTCAAACAGAATTCACCTTGAAGTAGATGAACATGAAGCCAGCGCCTCTGTTAGGACACTGCATAGATAGACAGTGATGTGACACAGTTCCTGGAAATGGCTGCAAAGAGTAATGTTAAAATGAGCAGATTCCATCTCCCTGCTTTGACTTTGGCTCTCTGGAAATTCATTATCCACCTGGCAGCCAGAACAGCGGACCACTTGGGCTTCCTCCACCTCTCACTCATTCTTCAGCCTCTGCCCTTCCATCTTCCTGCTTCTCGGATGCTCCAGACCTGTCTGGGCCACGGGGCAGTCACACTAGCTGGTCCCTCTGCCTGGACCTCTCTTCCCTGACTGCTCTTCTCAGGGCTGGCTGTTTCCTGTCCCTCATGGGCTTGCTCCGTGGCCCCTTCCACAGAGAGGCTGTCTCTGAGCCCCCAGCCCAAGTTGGAAGTCTTCCCTCCCCACGAAGTCTCATTCCAGCAGAGCACCCTGCTTTCTCTTCTTCCTAGTTCTCACCACTCTTTGAACCTGTCATGTTTAACAACTCTTGTCTTGCTTAGTGTCATTTTTCTCTCTATGTGCATAAATGGTCTCTGAGAGCAAGACCTGGCCCTCAGCACAGAGTATGTTTGCAGTAAGTATCTAACAAGGCAAGAGGCTTGGCTAACCCTCCTAGGACCAGGCGATGACATTCCCCCTGGGTTTTCCCGGTTGGGTTTGCAGAGTGCTGATCTGGAGTGGAGGCAGCCTAACCCTCCTGAAGTCAGTGTGCTGAAGCTTTGCATGCACAGGCCTAGGTGACTTCTTTCCTTCAGGCCCTGCCGGATTCTCACGGAAAGCTGCCTTCCACCCACAGCGGCCTCTGTCTGGCCGGCCACAACCATGGGGCAGCTGTGCTGGCATCTTCCTCCTGCCGCGTGCCCTGGAGGCAGCTCTGTTTCCTCTTGGACTCCGGCTGTGGGACAGACGCCCTGGGAGCCTCTTTCTGTCTCCATCCACATGTTTTTACTCCCGCGCCAACCTTCTTCCCAAGAGTCAGGCTCTTGGGTTTAGAAGTAAGCACATTCCCAGCAGCTCTGGGCTGCAAGGGAGACTGACCTTAGTCTTTGGGGAAGAGAGAAAATGCTGAGGACTCACCATGAGTAGGATCTCTCCCTTCTTAACCGAGACGGCTGATCCTGACCTAGGAGGACACAATCTTGACTATCCAACCTGCTGCGACTTGAAGCAAATCCAGGGAAGAGATGCATGGGTGAGAGCCCTGGGCCCTGCTGCAAGGGTGACCTCACTGAACCTCAGTTTCATCACCATAAAATGGTGTAGCAGTGTTATCTATGCCCAAGGGAAGTTTTGAAGAGCAAAGAAGGCAGCACATGCATGGAAGTGCCTGGCACAAGCTCAGTGTAGACATACCTGACATGTCATGGAGCAATAGGGAAGCCCAGAGGAGCAAAGCCAGCAGGTCGGGACCAGACTGATATGGCTCAGAGAAGACGAGTAAAGAGAGGTGGGACAGAACCCTCCTTTCCACTCTCAGCTGAGGACAAGCTAGGGCCATGTGTGCATGCTAAGTCACTTCAGTCATGTTCGACTCTTTGCCACCCTATGAACTGTAGCCCACCAGGTTCCTCTGTCCATGGGATTCTCCAGGCAAGAATATTGGGGTGGGTTGCCATGTTCTCCTCCAGGGGATCTTCCCGAACCCAGGGATCAAACCTGCATCCCTCACATCTCCTGCACCAACCGGCACATTCTTTACCAGGAGCACCGCCTGGGAAGCCCAAGGTAGGGACCGCGAGTCATGCCACATTTGGAGGTGCTGTCAGAAAGTACAGGAGCTCTGGAGTGAGGAGACTCTGATTCTCACTCTTCTTGGATTCCCTGTTCCACATTCTGCGCCAGGCATTATGTAGGTGTGAATGAAGAGAGAGATGTGCTTGGCTATGAATTCCAGGGCAGAGATGCTCAGTGAGTGCTGAATGAATGAAGGAATGAATACTTCCCCCAGCCCCCTGTGCTGTTGCTGTTGGGCCCCTCCACCTGCGTTCTAGTTCAGACCCATGCTAGGGAACAAGCACAGGCCCCAGAGTGCCTCAGGGAACAGGTGTTCACGCAGGAGGAAACTCATCTGGGAAATGTCTGCCTTGCCATCCTGTGGAGACCTATTGGTGTGGCAGCTCCCTGCACCCCTGTGGGAGTGCAGGTTCATCCAGAGCTAGCCTGGGTCTTCCAAACGGGGTAACAGCTGTAAGCCAACCCTTCCTCCCTCCTGCCAGTCACTGTGCTGAGGGGGGTGGGGCTGGTCCCAGTGTATAGCAGACCTCCCCGAACCGGCAGAGGAGAAACAACTGTGTCCTGAGAGAGCAGGGACGGCACTGGGACATGACACCTGAGGATGGACGGACGTGGATCCCAATAGTGACCTCAAAAAGAAAGAATGGAAGCCTTCTTTACAGAACCTCAGTTACCCAAAAGGGGCCCAAGGGAAGTTTTGAAGAGCAAAGAAGGCAGCACATGCATGGAAGTGCCTGGCACAAGCTCAGTGTAGACATACCTGACATGTCATGGAGCAATAGGGAAGCCCAGAGGAGCAAAGCCAGCAGGTCGGGACCAGACTGATATGGCTCAGAGAAGACGAGTAAAGAGAGGTGGGACAGAACCCTCCTTTCCACTCTCAGCTGAGGACAAGCTAGGGCCATGTGTGCATGCTAAGTCACTTCAGTCATGTTCGACTCTTTGCCACCCTATGAACTGTAGCCCACCAGGTTCCTCTGTCCATGGGATTCTCCAGGCAAGAATATTGGGGTGGGTTGCCATGTTCTCCTCCAGGGGATCTTCCCGAACCCAGGGATCAAACCTGCATCCCTCACATCTCCTGCACCAACCGGCACATTCTTTACCAGGAGCACCGCCTGGGAAGCCCAAGGTAGGGACCGCGAGTCATGCCACATTTGGAGGTGCTGTCAGAAAGTACAGGAGCTCTGGAGTGAGGAGACTCTGATTCTCACTCTTCTTGGATTCCCTGTTCCACATTCTGCGCCAGGCATTATGTAGGTGTGAATGAAGAGAGAGATGTGCTTGGCTATGAATTCCAGGGCAGAGATGCTCAGTGAGTGCTGAATGAATGAAGGAATGAATACTTCCCCCAGCCCCCTGTGCTGTTGCTGTTGGGCCCCTCCACCTGCGTTCTAGTTCAGACCCATGCTAGGGAACAAGCACAGGCCCCAGAGTGCCTCAGGGAACAGGTGTTCACGCAGGAGGAAACTCATCTGGGAAATGTCTGCCTTGCCATCCTGTGGAGACCTATTGGTGTGGCAGCTCCCTGCACCCCTGTGGGAGTGCAGGTTCATCCAGAGCTAGCCTGGGTCTTCCAAACGGGGTAACAGCTGTAAGCCAACCCTTCCTCCCTCCTGCCAGTCACTGTGCTGAGGGGGGTGGGGCTGGTCCCAGTGTATAGCAGACCTCCCCCCGAACCGGCAGAGGAGAAACAACTGTGTCCTGAGAGAGCAGGGAGACGGCACTGGGACATGACACCTGAGGATGCGGGACTGGACGATTAGAGTCTCATCTCCCAATAGTGACCTCAAAAAAAGAAAGATAATTGGAAGCCTTCTTTAATTTTTTTTTCAAAAGGAGAAAGAAGCAGAACGCCTAAGCGTGTAAAAAGCACTATTTAAATTTCTTGTCTGTAGCATATACCCGAACCTATAATTATTACTTTGGAAAAAAAAAAAGGATAATTATGAAAATTTCTGGGCTCATTAAAGACACACAATTGACATTCAAAATTATTTGAGTTAGAAATGATGCTGAAATGAGTCTCTTTTAAGGAGACCCAGAGGAAAAGAACTTTGGTTTTTAAAAACTTGAAGTTCTGGATTAACCCTGAGTGTCACAGGTCACCTCAGGTGACGCTTCTCTCCTTGAGAAGAAGGTGACGCACCAGCTGCCATCTCCTCAGTGCCAGCTCATCTTGGCCTCCATGGGACAGACTTCTTGGGCTTGGGTGGGTGGTGATTTTGGGGGGATTCCCACAAACAGTGGTCACCAAAACCCTACTGATTGCATTTTTTCTGAGGTGCCGGCCCTGCCCCAGGCTTCTCAGAAAATCAAGGAGCAATCAGATCAGCAAGCCTGATCCATTTGTTTCCTCAAGATATGATGTAACTCTGGAGTCAGACTGATGAGACTCAAATCCCTATACCATTGCTCACCAGCTGTGTGACCTTGGCACATTCCCTTCCTTTCTTTGGAGACGGTGCACCAGTAGCATATGCATGACTAGAAAGCTTTCTTTACCCGAGCCTGGACCTTGCCCTTCCTGAGTTGTAGCTGCACCCTCCTCCCATATGCCAACATCATGATAAGAATGTCAGGTCTGACATGGTGGGAGCCCAGAGCCAGCAGGGCACAGGTGTTCACGCAGGAGGAAACTCCCTGCCTGCCATCCTGTGGAGACCTATTGGTGTGGCAGCTCCCTGCACCCCTGTGGGAGTGCAGGTTCATCCAGAGGCCTGGGTCTTCCAAACGGGGTAACAGCTGTAAGCCAACCCTTCCTCCCTCCTGCCAGTCACTGTGCTGAGGGGGGTGGGGCTGGTCCCAGTGTATAGCAGACCTCCCCCCGAACCGGCAGAGGAGAAACAACTGTGTCCTGAGAGAGCAGGGAGACGGCACTGGGACATGACACCTGAGGATGCGGGACTGGACGATTAGAGTCTCATCTCCCAATAGTGACCTCAAAAAAAGAAAGATAATTGGAAGCCTTCTTTAATTTTTTTCAAAAGGAGAAAGAAGCAGAACGCCTAAGCGTGTAAAAAGCACTATTTAAATTTCTTGTCTGTAGCATATACCCGAACCTATAATTATTACTTTGGAAAAAAAAAGGATAATTATGAAAATTTCTGGGCTCATTAAAGACACACAATTGACATTCAAAATTATTTGAGTTAGAAATGATGCTGAAATGAGTCTCTTTTAAGGAGACCCAGAGGAAAAGAACTTTGGTTTTTAAAAACTTGAAGTTCTGGATTAACCCTGAGTGTCACAGGTCACCTCAGGTGACGCTTCTCTCCTTGAGAAGAAGGTGACGCACCAGCTGCCATCTCCTCAGTGCCAGCTCATCTTGGCCTCCATGGGACAGACTTCTTGGGCTTGGGTGGGTGGTGATTTTGGGGGGATTCCCACAAACAGTGGTCACCAAAACCCTACTGATTGCATTTTTTCTGAGGTGCCGGCCCTGCCCCAGGCTTCTCAGAAAATCAAGGAGCAATCAGATCAGCAAGCCTGATCCATTTGTTTCCTCAAGATATGATGTAACTCTGGAGTCAGACTGATGAGACTCAAATCCCTATACCATTGCTCACCAGCTGTGTGACCTTGGCACATTCCCTTCCTTTCTTTGGAGACGGTGCACCAGTAGCATATGCATGACTAGAAAGCTTTCTTTACCCGAGCCTGGACCTTGCCCTTCCTGAGTTGTAGCTGCACCCTCCTCCCATATGCCAACATCATGATAAGAATGTCAGGTCTGACATGGTGGGAGCCCGCAGAGCCAGCAGGGCACTGAGCCTGTAGCAGTACTGCCAAGAATGCCCCAGAGCCCAAAAGATGTCCATTCCTGGAATATCCTTGAAGTGGTAAGAACCCACTCACAGGTCCTAACTGCCAGGGGTTTCTAGGAGCAGGCTTTCAAAGGCTGGGCTGTAGACATTTGTTCCTAAGAGCACAACCTTTGAGGGCCTCTCCTACTGTTACATGGGGAGCCCATGCTTTCTTGACCTCCTACTGCCTCTGCCCCAGGCTCCCACATCACTCTGCCCCAGGCCTGCTGCCCTATCTGTCCAGGCTGTGCTGGGCCACATGGAGTGTTCTGCTGCAAGTGGGCCTTGTCACCTTCAGGACTGTCTGCATCCAGCCCTGAGGAACTTTCTAAATCATTCCATGTTCCAAGTTATGTGGGGAGGCCTCTGAGAACTCATTCAGCGGGGCAGGGCTCACCTGGCGGCCTTCGTGCCATCTCCAGGTTGGTGCTTATACTAAGTGTCTGGTCTGGTACCTGCTCTGGGTCCCAAGGCTGCCGTAAGGTCACGCTGTGGTTGTCTGAGTTAGTAATTGGGCGCTCAGTGCCCCCCTGGGTGGACATGGGAAAGTCAACATAGCTGTTCATCTGGCTGGTGGTTCTTGAGCCAACCGTTTGTGGCCTGTGGTCAGTCAGCCGTGACTCTAAGAAAGGCTTTTTCTTAGAACTGATATGATCAATATCTCTCCAGCCCAAGACATAAGTGAAATCTGACCTCCTAAAGAATTTGAGCATTTCCTTAGTGCTTATAGCTCTCATCAATACTACAGTTTTAAAAAATAACAATTTGAGATGGATCATAAACCTGAACATAAAACCTAGAGTCAAAAAGCTCCTAGAAAAGAGAAAGAGAAGTCTATCTTCACAGCCTTGGGGGAAGCAAAGATTTTTTTTTTAGACAAGGTACAAAAAGCATTAACCATAAAGGGAAAGAATAATGAATTTAGTTGTCAAAACTAAAAGCTCTTGATTTTCATCATCAAAATGAAAGAAAGAAATAAAATGGAGATAGGTAAGCCACAGAAGGGAAAATATATGAAATACACATAGTCGAGGAAGGAATTATATTCAGAATATATCAAGAACTTTCACAGATTAGAAAGACAAATAAGCCAATTTTAGAAATGAGAACAGAAATCTCACAAAGTAACATATACAAATGGTCAGTGAGCACATGGAAAGATACTCAACATCGTTAGTCACCAGGAAAGTACTTTAAAACCACATGCGATATTATAGCTTACCCAGTACAGTGGCTAAAATTTATAAAGGGCTGCTTACTCCAGATGCTAGTCAGGGTGTAGAGCAACTGGACCTATCATCCATTAGTGGTGAGAATCTAAAATGAGATTACAGGCTGTGCTGGGCCACATGGAGTGTTCTGCTGCAAGTGGGCCTTGTCACCTTCAGGACTGTCTGCATCCAGCCCTGAGGAACTTTCTAAATCATTCCATGTTCCAAGTTATGTGGGGAGGCCTCTGAGAACTCATTCAGCGGGGCAGGGCTCACCTGGCGGCCTTCGTGCCATCTCCAGGTTGGTGCTTATACTAAGTGTCTGGTCTGGTACCTGCTCTGGGTCCCAAGGCTGCCGTAAGGTCACGCTGTGGTTGTCTGAGTTAGTAATTGGGCGCTCAGTGCCCCCCTGGGTGGACATGGGAAAGTCAACATAGCTGTTCATCTGGCTGGTGGTTCTTGAGCCAACCGTTTGTGGCCTGTGGTCAGTCAGCCGTGACTCTAAGAAAGGCTTTTTCTTAGAACTGATATGATCAATATCTCTCCAGCCCAAGACATAAGTGAAATCTGACCTCCTAAAGAATTTGAGCATTTCCTTAGTGCTTATAGCTCTCATCAATACTACAGTTTTAAAAAATAACAATTTGAGATGGATCATAAACCTGAACATAAAACCTAGAGTCAAAAAGCTCCTAGAAAAGAGAAAGGGAAGACTATCTTCACAGCCTTGGGGGAAGCAAAGATTTTTTTTTTAGACAAGGTACAAAAAGCATTAACCATAAAGGGAAAGAATAATGAATTTAGTTGTCAAAACTAAAAGCTCTTGATTTTCATCATCAAAATGAAAGAAAGAAATAAAATGGAGATAGGTAAGCCACAGAAGGGAAAATATATGAAATACACATAGTCGAGGAAGGAATTATATTCAGAATATATCAAGAACTTTCACAGATTAGAAAGACAAATAAGCCAATTTTAGAAATGAGAACAGAAATCTCACAAAGTAACATATACAAATGGTCAGTGAGCACATGGAAAGATACTCAACATCGTTAGTCACCAGGAAAGTACTTTAAAACCACATGCGATATTATAGCTTACCCAGTACAGTGGCTAAAATTTATAAAGGGCTGCTTACTCCAGATGCTAGTCAGGGTGTAGAGCAACTGGACCTATCATCCATTAGTGGTGAGAATCTAAAATGAGACAGTCACTTTGGAAAATGATTTATCAGTTTCTTATAAACATATACATATATCTATTAGAGTAACTGACACTGTCTTGAGCCTGTTTGGTCCCTCCTGTCCTTCCACTGGCCCTAGCCAGGGCTGTACTGTGCCATGAATCTCTTCTCTGTCACCAAAGGCTCTGTGGTTAATAGGTATTGTATAACAACCTGTCTAGGTCTAGGTGGCCTCTACGCTCTGGTAGCCCCCAAACAATGATGGAGACCTCTCCGATGTATTCCCAGTGCCCATGAGACTAGTTACCCATTCATAAATCTTGATTTAAGAATGTACTTCCCATTCCCAAGCACGTACCACATACACCCGCCACCCACCCTAGGTTAACTATAGAGTTGTCCCAATGGCTCCTTGGCTGTGTGGAGTGCAGCGGTGAATGCTTCTGGATTGTTGTCTGCCCGATCCCACCCTTGTGGGCATGTTACCTTATCTATAGACTACATGAAGCTGTCTGCCTTGTGTTTTGGTCTTATCTATAGACTACATGAAGTTGTCTGCCTTGTGTTTTGGTCTCAAGATACCTTCTCAGTTCTGTGGGCAATTTTTGTTCCCTCTACCCTCCAACAACGTATCTGTTCTATGACCAATGATTTCACTCCTATGTATCCAAGGGAAGTGAAAACATATTTGTACAAGAGTGTTTATAATAGACTTATTTATGATAGCCCTAAACTGGAGACAAATCAAATATTCACCAGTATAAAAATAGATTTTTGTCAAAAGTGATGTATTTATACAATGGAAGGCATGCATGTGTGCTCAGTCACTTCAGTGGTGTCTGACTCTTTGCGACCCCATGGGCTATATAACCTTCTAGGCTTCTTTGTTGATGGGATTACCTGGCAAGAATACTAGAGTGGGTAGCCATTTCCTTTCCAGGGTATACAATGGAATACTATGCACCAGTGTTGTTGTTCAGTCCCTAAGCTGTGTCCCCCATGGGCTGCAGCCTGCCAGGCTTCCCTGTCCTTCATTATCTCCTGGAGTTTGCTCAAACTCATGTTCATTGGGATGGTGATTCCATCCAACCATCTCATCCTCTGTTGTCCTCTTCTCCTTCTATTTTTCTGCCTTCTATTTTCCCCAGCATCAGGATCTTTTCCAGCGAGTCATCAGGTGGCCAAAGTATTGGAGCTTCAGCTTCAGCATCAGTCCTCTCAGTCAGTATATTAGGTCTTGAGCCTGTTTGGTCCCTCCTGTCCTTCCACTGGCCCTAGCCAGGGCTGTACTGTGCCATGAATCTCTTCTCTGTCACCAAAGGCTCTGTGGTTAATAGGTATTGTATAACAACCTGTCTAGGTCTAGGTGGCCTCTACGCTCTGGTAGCCCCCAAACAATGATGGAGACCTCTCCGATGTATTCCCAGTGCCCATGAGACTAGTTACCCATTCATAAATCTTGATTTAAGAATGTACTTCCCATTCCCAAGCACGTACCACATACACCCGCCACCCACCCTAGGTTAACTATAGAGTTGTCCCAATGGCTCCTTGGCTGTGTGGAGTGCAGCGGTGAATGCTTCTGGATTGTTGTCTGCCCGATCCCACCCTTGTGGGCATGTTACCTTATCTATAGACTACATGAAGCTGTCTGCCTTGTGTTTTGGTCTTATCTATAGACTACATGAAGTTGTCTGCCTTGTGTTTTGGTCTCAAGATACCTTCTCAGTTCTGTGGGCAATTTTGTTCCCTCTACCCTCCAACAACGTATCTGTTCTATGACCAATGATTTCACTCCTATGTATCCAAGGGAAGTGAAAACATATTTGTACAAGAGTGTTTATAATAGACTTATTTATGATAGCCCTAAACTGGAGACAAATCAAATATTCACCAGTATAAAAATAGATTTTTGTCAAAAGTGATGTATTTATACAATGGAAGGCATGCATGTGTGCTCAGTCACTTCAGTGGTGTCTGACTCTTTGCGACCCCATGGGCTATATAACCTTCTAGGCTTCTTTGTTGATGGGATTACCTGGCAAGAATACTAGAGTGGGTAGCCATTTCCTTTCCAGGGTATACAATGGAATACTATGCACCAGTGTTGTTGTTCAGTCCCTAAGCTGTGTCCCCCATGGGCTGCAGCCTGCCAGGCTTCCCTGTCCTTCATTATCTCCTGGAGTTTGCTCAAACTCATGTTCATTGGGATGGTGATTCCATCCAACCATCTCATCCTCTGTTGTCCTCTTCTCCTTCTATTTTTCTGCCTTCTATTTTCCCCAGCATCAGGATCTTTTCCAGCGAGTCATCAGGTGGCCAAAGTATTGGAGCTTCAGCTTCAGCATCAGTCCTTTCAGTCAGTATTCAGGATGCACCTAGAGCAATGTGAATGAATTTCAAAAACTTTGTCCTGAGCCAAAAAAAAAAAAAAAAAAAAACAGACACAGAAAAATAAGTGTAGGGAACATACTACATGCTTCCATTTATATGAAGTACTAGCATACACAAAGCTCATCTAAGACGGTGGAAATCAGAAAACGGTTGCCTCTGGGACCAGGGAGGCAGGGATCGACTGGCAAGGAGTATGAAGGAACTTCCAGAGGCAGTTGGAAGTGCTTCCTATCTAGACCTTGTCTCAGGTGCTGGCTGGACAGGTTTATACAGTCTATACAGTTGTTTATACTGCCACAACTTGTCAAATGGAACACTTCAGATCTATGCATTCTATCTTATATAAAATCTTATATAGTTTATTTCTCAATGAAAAAATGTCAAGAGCCAGTATTTATTGAACATATACTTTGTGCGGGATCATGAAAGACCACCTATTAATGGACTCAGCAGGGATCACAACCACCTGGAGAGGTAGGACCCATCACCACCTAACTTCTTATCTGTAGGGTTGCAGAGCTCATTAAGTGGGAGAAAAAAGTGAAAGTATTAGTCAGTCAGTCATGTCTGACTCTTCGTGATCCCATGGACTGTAGCCAACCAGTCTCCTCTGTCCATGGAATTCTCCAAGCAAGCATACTGGAGTGGGTTGCCATGCCTCCTCCAGGGGCTCTTCTCCACCCAGAGATCAAACGCAGGTCTCTTGAATTGCAGGCAGATTCTTTATCATCTGAGCCACCAGGAAGCAGAACCTAAATTCCGAAGCCTGAGGACTTACTCACCCTGATGAATAAGCCTGAGGACTTATTCACCTCATTTTGATATCTCTGTCCTTCATTATCTCCTGGAGTTTGCTCAAACTCATGTTCATTGGGATGGTGATTCCATCCAACCATCTCATCCTCTGTTGTCCTCTTCTCCTTCTATTTTTCTGCCTTCTATTTTCCCCAGCATCAGGATCTTTTCCAGCGAGTCATCAGGTGGCCAAAGTATTGGAGCTTCAGCTTCAGCATCAGTCCTTTCAGTCAGTATTCAGGATGCACCTAGAGCAATGTGAATGAATTTCAAAAACTTTGTCCTGAGCCAAAAAAAAAAAAAAAAAAAAAAACAGACACAGAAAAATAAGTGTAGGGAACATACTACATGCTTCCATTTATATGAAGTACTAGCATACACAAAGCTCATCTAAGACGGTGGAAATCAGAAAACGGTTGCCTCTGGGACCAGGGAGGCAGGGATCGACTGGCAAGGAGTATGAAGGAACTTCCAGAGGCAGTTGGAAGTGCTTCCTATCTAGACCTTGTCTCAGGTGCTGGCTGGACAGGTTTATACAGTCTATACAGTTGTTTATACTGCCACAACTTGTCAAATGGAACACTTCAGATCTATGCATTCTATCTTATATAAAATCTTATATAGTTTATTTCTCAATGAAAAAATGTCAAGAGCCAGTATTTATTGAACATATACTTTGTGCGGGATCATGAAAGACCACCTATTAATGGACTCAGCAGGGATCACAACCACCTGGAGAGGTAGGACCCATCACCACCTAACTTCTTATCTGTAGGGTTGCAGAGCTCATTAAGTGGGAGAAAAAAGTGAAAGTATTAGTCAGTCAGTCATGTCTGACTCTTCGTGATCCCATGGACTGTAGCCAACCAGTCTCCTCTGTCCATGGAATTCTCCAAGCAAGCATACTGGAGTGGGTTGCCATGCCTCCTCCAGGGGCTCTTCTCCACCCAGAGATCAAACGCAGGTCTCTTGAATTGCAGGCAGATTCTTCACCCTCTAAGCCACCAGGGAAGCAGAACCTAAATTCCGAAGCCTGAGGACTTACTCACCCTGATGAATAAGCCTGAGGACTTATTCACCTCATTTTGATATCTCTGGGTTCCTATTAGTATTTCTCACATGGCACATGGAAATTGGTGTAGGACTGAAAATATGAATTTCTGGCCTTGTCAATTACTGATTGAACGTATGCTAAACATCTGGCACTATGCTGGGGCTGAGGAGAAGCCCGGAACCAGAGGGGTACCAGCTCAGGAGCCACAGTCTTGAGAGGCCTGCACAGGCTGGCCGGCATCTGGTCCTGGGTGTTTGCTGGGCCACTGTTCTGACCGGAAGGCTGCCGGGTCCAGCCTTAGGTTTTCTCTCCTGATGCCTCCCAAGGCTCCGCCCTGGTTCCAGAGGGGCCTCTGGTTGGAAATTCTTCCCTTGATGTACAGGTGGCACTTTATCTTCCCAGGCACTGGCTCCAGAAGCAGGTCAAAGCACAGGCACCCTGTCAGAGAGGGAGGCAGAGGCGTCCTCAAGTTCCCTCAGGCTCCGGGTGCGCACCTGGGGTCCCTGTCGCGGGGCCTCTGCGGGATGCTCTGCCAGCAGCATCACAGTGGATGCCGCTCCTGCAAGGGCTCCGAGGCCCGGGGGCCAGGCCCAGCCTTGCTCTCAGTTCCTAAACCCAGGCTTAGCGCAGGTTGAGACATTTTGGCCCCCACAAATCACAAGGGAGCCGGGGCCTTAGGCAGCTCGCTGTCCTGCCTTGCAGTCAGCAGGCAGCTCTGCTGAGTCCTGTCCTGCCTGCAGATCTGGCGATGGGCACCCTTCCCTGCCTTCTCCACAGTCACCAGGAGACCCACAGCTCTCCCCGTTCCCAGGGTGTCCTGGCCACCAGCCTCGCTGCCGTGGCGGTGATGCCTACCTGCCTCGGAATTTGGGCCTTCGGCCCCTCAAGATGCCCTTCTGCCTCCCCGAGTCCACTCGGCCCAGACTGTGGTCACCTTGCTCTGTCTGCATCAACCCTGGTCACTGGCAGTCAGAGGCCTCAACACACAGCTGAGGAGGACTTCCCTGGGGATCACAGCAGTGGTTAGCACTTTCTCATCTTACGAAATTATTTTTTTTCTAATAAATGCTTATGTTCTCACCCACCCTGGGACCACAGTAAGGTGGACGGCCTGAGGGGGTCACTGGGTGACCTTCTGGGAGTAGTATGTTGAGGGGCACGACTCCTACCCCCCACCAGCATCACCCACACATTGTGAGCCCTAACATGCATATTGCAAAGCTCTTGGCTGCACGTTTTGTCACTCAGTCCCCACACCATCTTGTCAGGGATGCTTGTGTATCACTTGTGTGTCACTCTTACATTCAGAGGAGAAAATGTGCCCCAAACTTTTGGTAGCTTGACCCATGTCCCATGGTGGCGTCTGAGCAGACAGACAGTGATTCAGATAGACAGCCCTGTCTCCCTGACTCCCTGTTCTCTGAGCTGAACCTCACAGGGTCGAGATCTGGGCTTTCTTCACACGTGTTATCATGGACAGATAGACTACATGGGATGTTTCCTAGGAGAGACCCAGCATGATCAAGACCCTGGACCTTGCCAGCTGATCTTCCTCACAGAAACCAGGGGGATTGCTTACTTCTAAAAGACAATCCAACCATGTCACTCTCCTGCTTAAAGCTCTTACTGTGTAGTACCAGGCACTGGGCTCCATACTTTCTATTTTTATCTCTTTAATCCCTGCAACAGTCCTGAGAGATAGGTGTTAGGACTTTGACATGCAGATGAGAATAAATCTGGAGACATCCCCTTTACTAACTTGCCTCCAGCACTGTGTTGTTGATCGGTAGCTAAGTTGGGTCTGACTCTTTGTGACCCCATGAACTGGAGCACACCAGGCTTCCCTGTCCTTCACCATCTCCCAGAGTTTGCTCAAATTCACGTCCATTGAGTCAGTGATGCCTTCCAAACATCTTATCCTCTGTCGTCCCCTTCTTTTCCTGCCCTCAATCTTTCCCAGCATCAAGGTCTTTTCCATTGAGTTGCTCTTTGCATCAGATGGTTGAAGTATTGAAGTATTAGAGCTTCAGCTTCAGCATAGGTCCTTCCAATGAATATTCAGGATTGATTTCCTTTAGGATTGACCTATTTGATCTCCTTGCTGTCCAAGGGACTCTCAAAAGTCTTCTCCAGCACCACAGTTCAAAAGCATCAAGTCTTTAGTGCTCAGCCTTTTTTATGGTCTAATTCTCATATCCATACATGAGTACTGGAAAAACCATAGCTTTGACTCTCTGGATCTTTGCTGGCACAGTGATATCTCTGCTTTTGAATATGCTGTCTAGGTTTGTCATAGTTTTTCTTCCAAAGGGCAAGCTTCTTTTAATTTCATGACTGCAGTCACCGTCCACAGTGATTTTGGATCTCAAAAAAATTAAATCTGCCACTATTTCCATTTTTTCCTTTTCTATTTGCCATGGGAAGGATGCCATGGTTTTAGAGACCAGTTTTTATGGTGTCAAGTCCCACAGTTTGTGACTTTGTTACGCAGCGCTAGGAAGCCAGCACAGGCTGGGATTCTTACAGTGGTGAGTATCTGGGCCAGGCCTACAGGCACTATCTGCTCTTCCTTTAGAGCAAACTAAAAACTTCCCTGTTCTCTGAGCTGAACCTCACAGGGTCGAGATCTGGGCTTTCTTCACACGTGTTATCATGGACAGATAGCGGATGAGAACCCAGCATGATCAAGACCCTGGACCTTGCCAGCTGATCTTCCTCACAGAAACCAGGGGATTGCTTACTTCTAAAGACAATCCAACCATGTCACTCTCCTGCTTAAAGCTCTTACTGTGTAGTACCAGGCACTGGGCTCCATACTTTCTATTTTTATCTCTTTAATCCCTGCAACAGTCCTGAGAGATAGGTGTTAGGACTTTGACATGCAGATGAGAATAAATCTGGAGACATCCCCTTTACTAACTTGCCTCCAGCACTGTGTTGTTGATCGGTAGCTAAGTTGGGTCTGACTCTTTGTGACCCCATGAACTGGAGCACACCAGGCTTCCCTGTCCTTCACCATCTCCCAGAGTTTGCTCAAATTCACGTCCATTGAGTCAGTGATGCCTTCCAAACATCTTATCCTCTGTCGTCCCCTTCTTTTCCTGCCCTCAATCTTTCCCAGCATCAAGGTCTTTTCCATTGAGTTGCTCTTTGCATCAGATGGTTGAAGTATTGAAGTATTAGAGCTTCAGCTTCAGCATAGGTCCTTCCAATGAATATTCAGGATTGATTTCCTTTAGGATTGACCTATTTGATCTCCTTGCTGTCCAAGGGACTCTCAAAAGTCTTCTCCAGCACCACAGTTCAAAAGCATCAAGTCTTTAGTGCTCAGCCTTTTTTATGGTCTAATTCTCATATCCATACATGAGTACTGGAAAAACCATAGCTTTGACTCTCTGGATCTTTGCTGGCACAGTGATATCTCTGCTTTTGAATATGCTGTCTAGGTTTGTCATAGTTTTTCTTCCAAAGGGCAAGCTTCTTTTAATTTCATGACTGCAGTCACCGTCCACAGTGATTTTGGATCTCAAAAAAATTAAATCTGCCACTATTTCCATTTTTTCCTTTTCTATTTGCCATGGGAAGGATGCCATGGTTTTAGAGACCAGTTTTTATGGTGTCAAGTCCCACAGTTTGTGACTTTGTTACGCAGCGCTAGGAAGCCAGCACAGGCTGGGATTCTTACAGTGGTGAGTATCTGGGCCAGGCCTACAGGCACTATCTGCTCTTCCTAGAGATTTTAAGAGCCCATCTGCATATGAAAGATTCTGAGGCGCCCCAAAGCCAAGAAACCTCTTCAACATTTTTTAATCAAGTATTTTCCTAACAAACTTGATCTTGGGATGCCTTTCTCACAAAGCACCTTGTGAACCTGGGGCTCCAAGGAGCACACTTTGAGAAGTGCTATTCAATGTCCAACAGGCCTCCTTTCTGGCTACATGCAGAGAAAAATGCCTTCCTGATGGGACCTGCCTGTGCTTTTTCATCACTTCTGACAGCCCTTCACCACTCTCATCAGCACTGAAAAAAAAAAAAAAAAAAAAAAAACAAACCTCAAGACATTTAATTGCTATAGAAATAACTATGAAAATGCCATTCACAGTGAGCAATGAACAAGATGGTAATATTTTATATCAGACAGGGACCCACAGGCAAAAATTGCAGGGGCAGATGCACGGGCTTGTGTTGTTTTGTCCAAAGTGTAAAAAGACAAGATGTCTGAGATCTGAAGGAATTTCCCCAAGGCAGACCTGGAGACTTCAATCACTGCTCAGAGATGCTTTGAGTGTCTAGTTCCTCTGAGCCAAGAATGTCTCAGTGATAAACGCACAAGGCAGCCCAGCCAGGTCTCCCTTTGGTTCAGACAAAGGGTGAGAACCGGCAGTTTCTCAGCCATTTTGGCTGCAGAGAGCAAGGCCAAGGACGAGCCACACACTTGCTTAGTCTGCATGGAGCTGTCTCTGTGCTGCCCCTACCACGCTGTGATGGGGGCGCATTTTTAGAGCAAGGCCAACTAATGCGCCGGACATCCACTGCCCATAGCCCTCCCTGCTGCCTGTCCCTGCCTGGCTGACTTCCCCTGCTCTCCTCTCCCCGAGCACCCCCGGACGTCCTCCTTACTGCTGCCGACACCACACGGTGACGTGCTCGGTGAGGGCTGTGGGCTCCATCAGGAGGCCGTGGTCACGGTCACCTCTGCGTCCTCAGCACCCCACGCAGTATCTGACGGAGGGGACGTCTTTGCTTATCCCTGGAGTCTCCTCATCCTCACGGCCACGCCCTTGAACACCTCTCCCTGCAGGCCCACCCCCACCCAGCTCTGGAAGGAAGTGGTCACAGAATCACCAGCTTCCCACAAGTGAGCGCCTTTCCAGGAATCCGAACACAATGCCAGGCTCAGTGTTGGGTTTCTACAGCAGCCTCGCCCTCTTGCAAACATTTCCATCCTGAGATGCAGCAAAAATAGCGGTGTCAGTTGGCACCATCGGGTTAGCGTTCCGTCTGTCACATCTGTTTGGGACTTGGCTTGAAACCATGAAGAAGGGGAAGGTTTTAGTGCGGGCTCTGTCCTCTGCTCCAGGCTGAGGAGGCTCAGGAGCAGAGAAGTCTCCTCACTGTGAGGGGTTGCTGGGGAGTACAGTCTCTGAATGTGTTTTGTGCTGGCTAAGCAGGTGAAAAAGGCGACTTCTTAAACAGCTCAGCTTCTCAGTTACATCCGATCCCCAACCTCAGGCCTGCCCTGTCCGGTAGATTCCGGACCAGCTAGCTAGGGAACAAGACAGTTGATGACTCGTCTTCACCCAGGCTCTGGACTTTCAAAGATCTTCCCCGCGCATCAGCAATACTGATCCTTGTCAAATATAGACCAGGACGGCGATGTCTGCCGTGCAAACACCCATTAGGGTGAAAAACATCCTCACTTTAAGAAGAGGAGATAGAGGCCCAGAGATGTATGGTCATTTGACTAAACTCACACATTGAAGGCTTCTGACTTTTGGGTCAGTATGGTTTATACTTTAAGGGACACATGTCAGGGTCAAGTTGGGTCAAAACGAGTTAGGATTTTGTTTCTTCATTTTGTATTTACTGTGTTCTTGGAAGTATGCAAAGAACTTTTGTGAATTATCTCATTGAGATACCTGTTAACTCTCAGGTATTATTACTCTTCCCATTTTATAGATAAGGAAACAGAGGGACCGCCCCTGGGCCTTCACTCCCAGGAGATGGAGCTTGGTCTTTCCAGGGCATCGGAGTGTCCTTAACCTCTGATGGGTGGATCCCCATGGGAGAGCCTCACATCCTGGCCGCTGGCAGGTGGCAGAGGCTGCTCTCGGGGTTGTGCTGGCCTGGCTGAAACACAGACGAGTCTGGGCGGCCACCGCCCACTTTGTTCTCAGGAGCCCGTCACCCTGCAGTACTCTCTTTGAACTCCACTCTCTCATTCCGGCTGCCTATTTGGCCATCAGTCCAGCCCTTTCTTTTCAGAGAGCATCCTGTCTGTGAGAAGTTGCCCAGCCTCTGAGGCCAGAGCCCACCCCCCACCGCCCGTCCATTCCACCTGCCACCTGAGTAAATACGGCCTGTCTGCCGGCCACTTCCCCAGGACAGGGCAGAGCAGCCTGGAGGAAAACGTGTGTCCTGGGCCTCCTGGCCCCTGCTGACTTGTGCCGAGTGCTGAGACTCTAGAGGTGATGCAGACCCTCTCTCCCCTGGGATTGGGTGGGGGAGAGAGAGGAAGGTCTCTCAGACAAACCTCGGTTCAATGTCTGGGGCTGCTGCTCAGTATATGGAGATAGACAAGACACATTCTCCCAGCCTTAGCTTCCTCATACACAAGTTGAGTTAATGATATGACCCGCTCAAAGGATGGATGGGAGTCTAAGATGCACTTAGCACACAGCCTAGCACATAATAAATACACAGTATCTACCAGCCGTCGGCCATCATTGCTCTTCTGCATGGAGGGCTCCTGGTCTGTAAGGAGACGGACAAGCACAGACAATCCCAGGGTGGCGAGACCAGTACTCTGGGGAAGCAAGTACTGGACGCGGGGGGAGCACTGGAGAAGGGGCGCTGAGAGGGGTGTGGCCATCCAGATGGTGCCACCTAGAGGAGGAAGAGCTCCCCGGAGGTCGAAGGTGTTAGGGCTCCGTCCCTCCCTCCAGCTGCTCATGTGGGGCTGTGTCTCATCTCCCCAGGCACGATAGGCATAACGAGAGTCCTGAGAAAAGCTGAGGGGACACCGCGGGCAGGAATAGGTGAGCAGAGCAGGTGCTTTTGGCCTTGATGATCAGGAAAGGCTTCATGCGAGAAGGAAGACGTGTGGTGGATCCCACAGCAGCTGCTGTTTGAATATGGAGACGGAGGAGCACACAAGAGAAGATGGCGAATGGGAAGATGGGGGTGGGAGTGCCTGGTGAGTCCGCTCTGGGGTGGGGTCCCTCCGGAGAAGTGTGAGGGGCCAGGGATGGGGAGGGGCAGGTCCCCTTGGAGCAGTGGGCGGGAAACCGGCGAGGGTGGCTCCCTTCATCCACGTCTTGCTGGCACGACCCTGGTGTTTGGAGACCCTGAGCCCACAGCCCAGAGGCTCCTGAGGAGGGATCCTTGGTGAGGGGTGGGCCGGGGGAAGGCGTCCTAGAGGGCCTGGCTCCTGCTGCCCTCTCTCTGGCATCGTGCTCTTTCCTACTGCTCAACTTTCTGGTCCTTTTCCTCCCTCATCACCAGGCCTCGGCTTTCCCTCCGTGGTTCCTCACCCACATTTTCCCTTCTCAGTGCTCAGCCTCGGTGTCCACCCAGCTGCTCAGACTCCCACCCCAGGAGTCGGGCTTGACTCTACTCTCTCCTCTGCTGCCACGCTCGTCAACACTGTCCTCACCTGCTGCCTCAGAAACGGCGGTGATCTCCCAGCCGATCCACCAGCCACTACTCTTACCCACGGATGTCTCTTCTCACTGCAAACCAGAGTGCCCATGGCATTCCACTCGGGGTAAAATCCAAGTCCCCAGCCCGGCCTGTGAGGTTCTGTGTGATCTTCCCTGCCTGGCCCATTTCCTGATCGCAATTCCTACCCCCTTCCTGCTTGCTACACTTCGGTCACTGTGGCCTCCTAGTTATTTCTCATTTGCACCCAAACACACACCTGCCCCAGGGCCTTTGCTTATGCTGTTCCCTCTGTGCAGAGCACGGCCCTGAGGTATCTTCATGGTTCACAGCTTCCCTACAGGGAGTTACCCTCGTGGTCCCTGCTCCCATGTCCCTTTTCAGCAACAACTCCCATGCCTTCTTAGCTAAACCACCTCCCCATCCCTGTCTTTCCCATCATCCTGTTTACTGTCTTGTAGCCCTTATCAGTCTGAAGGGATCTCAGTGCTTGTCCACCTGTGCATTGTCTGTTTCCCTGTGAGCCTGTGAGGTCATGGGGTCAGGGGACCAGGCCTGTCCTGTTTGTTGTTGGATGCAGCGCCCGGCATGGAGTAGGCTTCATGGAAGGAGGGCCGTGAATATGCATTGAATGACGTATGAATGGGTGCGGGCGCTCAAAGCCTGGGTCCCTGGGGCTGGGCTCTAGGAAGGAGGGTGGGAGCTGGGCAACTGGGACTTGGGCTGCGGCCTCCTTTTCCTATTGGCTCCAGGCCACTGGCCTTGGACCTTCCAGCCTCTCAGGCAGCAGGGACTGGGGAAAGGAATGTAGGTTATATCCATGGGTTCCTTTTTTGTTTTTTAATGTTTTATTATAGAAACTCACAAACATCTGCAAAAGTAGAGAGAACGGTATAAACCATACCCATGAAGAGGACAACTTGCTGCTTAAAGTTGGTCAGGTGACATTTCATTGGGCAGTGTTTCCATTTTGGTGGCATGACTGTCCTGCCAAGGTGACTTTATTATCGCCAAAGGCACAAAAAAATTGAGAAGACCCACATTTTCCCTTCTCAGTGCTCAGCCTCGGTGTCCACCCAGCTGCTCAGACTCCCACCCCAGGAGTCGGGCTTGACTCTCTCTCCTCTGCTGCCACGCTCAACACTGTCCTCACCTGCTGCCTCAGAAAGCGGTGATCTCCCAGCCGATCCACCAGCCACTACTCTTACCCACGGATGTCTCTTCTCACTGCAAACCAGAGTGCCCATGGCATTCCACTCGGGGTAAAATCCAAGTCCCCAGCCCGGCCTGTGAGGTTCTGTGTGATCTTCCCTGCCTGGCCCATTTCCTGATCGCAATTCCTACCCCCTTCCTGCTTGCTACACTTCGGTCACTGTGGCCTCCTAGTTATTTCTCATTTGCACCCAAACACACACCTGCCCCAGGGCCTTTGCTTATGCTGTTCCCTCTGTGCAGAGCACGGCCCTGAGGTATCTTCATGGTTCACAGCTTCCCTACAGGGAGTTACCCTCGTGGTCCCTGCTCCCATGTCCCTTTTCAGCAACAACTCCCATGCCTTCTTAGCTAAACCACCTCCCCATCCCTGTCTTTCCCATCATCCTGTTTACTGTCTTGTAGCCCTTATCAGTCTGAAGGGATCTCAGTGCTTGTCCACCTGTGCATTGTCTGTTTCCCTGTGAGCCTGTGAGGTCATGGGGTCAGGGGACCAGGCCTGTCCTGTTTGTTGTTGGATGCAGCGCCCGGCATGGAGTAGGCTTCATGGAAGGAGGGCCGTGAATATGCATTGAATGACGTATGAATGGGTGCGGGCGCTCAAAGCCTGGGTCCCTGGGGCTGGGCTCTAGGAAGGAGGGTGGGAGCTGGGCAACTGGGACTTGGGCTGCGGCCTCCTTTTCCTATTGGCTCCAGGCCACTGGCCTTGGACCTTCCAGCCTCTCAGGCAGCAGGGACTGGGGAAAGGAATGTAGGTTATATCCATGGGTTCCTTTTTTGTTTTTTAATGTTTTATTATAGAAACTCACAAACATCTGCAAAAGTAGAGAGAACGGTATAAACCATACCCATGAAGAGGACAACTTGCTGCTTAAAGTTGGTCAGGTGACATTTCATTGGGCAGTGTTTCCATTTTGGTGGCATGACTGTCCTGCCAAGGTGACTTTATTATCGCCAAAGGCACAAAACTTCATTTTGAGAAGAAAATAACACACAGAGGCTTGGCTCCACATACTGAAAATGTTTTTCCATTGAGATCTCAACCAACAGCTCTTTGCAGTGACAGTAAGATAAAAACCCCTGCCTTCTCCTCAGGTGACAGATCTAGTCCCAGATCCACTCCAGGATCTTATCCTGTTGCCCACGGAGCCTGCCCAGCCTGCTTCTGGAGAAGGAGCTGGCATCAGAGTCTGGACACCCACCCCCTCCCAGCTCTGTGCTCTGGGCTCCAACCCCACACAAGCCAAGACCAACACTCTGGCCAGGTTTCCCAGTAAATATTGTGGGAAGTTATGGTTAGATAGCAGTGCCACCTCAATGGGTGTGAATCTGAGCAAAAGCCAGGAGACAGGAAAGGACAGGGAAGCCTGGCGTGCTGTAGTCCCTGAGGTCA
The DNA here is from genome assembly GCA_022376925.1 of Tragulus kanchil. Taxonomy (NCBI): domain Eukaryota; kingdom Metazoa; phylum Chordata; class Mammalia; order Artiodactyla; family Tragulidae; genus Tragulus; species Tragulus kanchil. The sequence continues at coordinate 43,008,926 of JAIOJX010000029.1, read as the reverse complement.
TGAAGAATCAGACACAATTTAGTGATCTAGGAAGACTTCAGCTGTGGGCCATATCTTAATCCATCAGTCCTTGTTTGCAAATGTTGAGTGAGCAGGAGAATCTCCAGAGAATTCAGTACAAATCCAGAGTCCGGGGCCCCACCTCAGAGGCTCTGTGTCAGTATATAAGGGACAAGGCCCTGGAATCTGTATTTTAGTAAACTAGCCTCAGTGCTTTTGCAGCAGGCGTCCTGGGACCGTATTCCAGAGATGCCGCCATACCCAGAGGTAGCGTATGGTGGTTAGAAGGCAGGGTTATTTGTTGTAAATCCTGAACTTGAATCCTGGCTTACTATATACTTCACCTTTTCTGAACTTTAGGTTTTTCCTTTCTAAATGGTGATAAAAAATAATACCTATATCCTATGGTTCCTGTGGGTTATGTACAATAATACTTAAGAGCTCAGCATAGTGCCAGGAACACCGTTAGTATTTAGCTCATGTTGGCTGCTGTTACTTTTACTATTTTTTTTTTTTAAAGATTTATTTATTTATTTATTTTGGGCGGGGGTTGGGTTGGGGAGGGAGGAGAGTGGGCGGGCCACTTCTATTGGTCTTTCATTTCTCTGTTTTCATCCGTCTCTGTTCTTTGGCTCCTGTGGGCCTCCCATCGCGGTGGCGTCTGTCGTTGCAGAGTGCTGACTCTGGGCGCATGCGCTCCAGAGCTCCGGCTCGGTGATTGGACACATCAGTCCAGCCGCTCCGCGGCACGTGGGATCTTCCCAGGCCAGGGATCGAACCGGCACCCCTTGCACTGCAAGGCAGTGTCCTTATCCACTGGACCACCGGGGGAAACCCTACTTTTACTATTATTTCCCATCATTCCTCAATACACAGCTTCTCACTTCCGCAACACGTCTTTCCCAAGAACATGACAGCTGGATTTCTGGGGTTTTTTTAAAGCCCTGGTTTGAGGCATTTACCAATTCCTGTGGTGTAAATACTCCCGCCATGGCCGACTTAATGTGATGTGTTCCCAATGTGATGGCATTGACCACGGTGTTGGGAGGAGGAGGGCACAGTTGGCTAGTACATGCTGGGACAAGCTGGCTCCGGGACACCCACGCCAAGTCTATCTTTATGGGCGATCCTGAGTCCATTGTCCTGGCCTCAGCTGGAGCTGGTAAGCGCAAAGGACTATGAGCAGAGACTGATGTAATTGCTACCGTCTGCTGCAAGGGGCAGCTGCTTTTCTGCAGTTTCGCAATCTGTGTGTACTCATAGCTAATGCAGGAAGTGGGAATTACAGCCTCAGATTACTGTCACTGGGAACCCGGAGCAGACCTGACGTTCAAAGGGCAGAGACGGCTCCAACATGCTAATATTTACCATTTGCCGTGGACCGCATGAAAGGGTGCGGGCCTCTGAAACTGCTGCTGTCTCCCTTGCTGGTTCTGGTTTTGTTTTGTTTTGATCACTGAGAAAAGCAGGCGTATGTTGTGAAACTAGTGTGGGTCTTGGAGCCAGACTGTCTGGGATGAAATCATGTAACAAATGTGTGAGCCTGGGCCAGTTAGCCAACCTCTCAAGTGTTCGGTTTGCTCTTCTGTGAAGTGGGTATGCCTGTCTACACTGCAGACTGCCCTGAGAACTGGTTGTGACATGGGTCGTGTGCCTAGGGTAGGGCCAGCCGACAAGAGCAGTTCAGTGAATGGGAGCTAAGTTATGGCTGTTCTGGGGAGGAAGGCACTGCCCAAGTGGCCTTCCTGAAACTGTTCTTTATGCAGGAGTTTAGACGCTAGCTGAGAACTCATCCTCATCTGTGTGGAAGAGAAGGATAGACAGTTTCCATAATGGCAAGTCTCAGATGTTTCATTTCCTCCTCCAAAGGATCTTTTCTCCACAAAGAAATATTAAGTTATTTCTTATTAACCCATCATGTGAAAGAAGCTGGGTAGATTTTTTGTTTGTTTGTTTGCCAAATTGGGAGCTGTCTTTGGGATATTTATATAAAATATAAGGTGAATGGTTGCATGCCACTTAGAGGCCTGGCCATGAAGTATGAAAGATGGTAGAGCCACACCGTGGAAAAAGCCTGCCTTTCCTCCTGTGGAGACCAGTGCAGGAGAGCAGACCAACCAGGAGTATCCACTGTGGATTTTCTGTGAGTGAGAAATATAGGCCTTTTCTGTGTTCAGACACCAAGAGTTGGTATAGTCTGTTACAGCAACTGGCATTAGCCAGCACTGACTAAGAGCGATTGTATAAGCAAAACCAAGTCTGAGAAGCCTGGGAACCACTCAAAACAGTGGTCACTGGTGATCCGCGGAGCTAAACGGAGGTCTGAGAAGAGCTTGCATGTTACTCTAGCATCTTAGACATACAGCCACAGTGAAAAGATCTGAAAGAAGGAATGACTAGTGGATTCAAGTAGGAACCCCAATGTGAAAGGCACAGTGTTGAATCCAATGAGTGTTTCTCCCAAGCCACACCAGGCAGGTCACTCATTTAGAAGAAAACACAAAAGGTCTGTCCATCATCCTGGGTCCCTTCCTGCTCTTCAGCCCAAGGGAACCTAAGGTGGCGGCCAGGAGGCTTGCATAGAGTTGATGATACTCAACCCCTGGGAGAACTGTGGCCTGCTCCAAGGTCAGCCTGTTGGGTTCCTGTGGCCTCCCGTGTGGGTGTGAACTAGCCACGAAGGTGGGTTCTCAGGAGGGCCTGCCAACGGCTCTTTTCATGCACTTTGGGGGCGCGGAGGAAAGCTTCATGCTAAAGGCCACTAGGAAGAGTGTCCCAGAGACGTAGAGTCCCCAGCATCTCCTTCCTCTCACCAGTCCTTTTCATTCACTTCAGCTGTCTTTCTCCCTAGACCCAGGGACATATAGGACCCACACAGATGAAAAAACAGAGTCTACTTCCAAAGTGTTACCCACTCTGTAAAACTCTTCCTAACACATTAAAGTCTGTCTGTCCTTCTGTGCCCTTCCCGCATTGTTGGCCCATCTTCTTCGATCACCTGGAGTTGGCACCTCGAGACTGCGATTGTCTCCTGGACCTTCCTCCTGTACAGTTCATTCCGTGCCAAGGCCTGGTGGTTCCCCTTTTGCAAACTTCCTCCTAACTTCCACTCCTGCCACCTCTGTGGACCTTGGGCTGTCTTACCTGGGCTGTTGCAACCACCTCCTCTCCGGCCCCCTGGTCCCAGCATTGTCTTCCCACCCAGGCTCCCTGCAGGCTGTACTCTTCACGCTCCAAGTTCCTCACAAGTCTGCTTGAAAACTTTCCACGTCTTTTTTTGGCCGTGACCCTGAATTGTCAATTTTCTGGTGGAATCAGAGCATCCTTTGTTCCAAAGTTTTCTCATTGTTTTTTTTTTTTTTTTTTTGTCCCCCCTCCATGGGATTGTAGAAAACATCTCCCGCCAGGCACACCCTACTGTTTTTGTGAAAATTATAGGCTGCAAATAACTGCTTAAGTCAAGTGCCAGACGAGGTATTCTCTTCAGAGGGAAAATTCCAGCTGTTGAACAAGTTTATGGGCTTTATTTTTGGAGCAAACAGTTCAGCAAGTGAAGAAGAGAATTTTCCAGGTGCCCCAGCTCCATTCTTATTGTAAAGCACATGTGTTTGAGTGGGCTACTTCTTTCAAGGGTGAATTTATGACCCTGGTACATATCCACCCCCTCTTTGGACGCCTTCTGCAGCCTTAACGGGAGACACTTTGGAGAACACACAGAGAGAAACAAAGACTTAGAGAGGGCCTGCAGAAGGGGATGCCGCCTGCATCCCAGCCCGTTCCTCCTGAGTTCTGAGGAGCTCCCTGCCTCAGGCTCTGAGATGATGCTTTGTCCTGAAGGTAATGTCTGGCTTAAGCCAGTTTGTTCCCTGAACCTAAACAGTTTCAAGTGAGACCCACCAAAGACCAGTTTCCTCCCATGCACACTGGTAGGGAGAATAGGGTGCCCAGAAGAAGCTGGCGGAGATCTGTGCCCTTCCCGCCATTAAGTTTTTTGGGGCCCATCTTCTTCGATCAAAACTCTTCCTAACACATTAAAGTCTGTCTGTCCTTCTGTGCCCTTCCCGCATTGTTGGCCCGTCTTCTTCGATCACCTGGAGTTGGCACCTCGAGACTGCGATTGTCTCCTGGACCTTCCTCCTGTACAGTTCATTCCGTGCCAAGGCCTGGTGGTTCCCCTTTTGCAAACTTCCTCCTAACTTCCACTCCTGCCACCTCTGTGGACCTTGGGCTGTCTTACCTGGGCTGTTGCAACCACCTCCTCTCCGGCCCCCTGGTCCCAGCATTGTCTTCCCACCCAGGCTCCCTGCAGGCTGTACTCTTCACGCTCCAAGTTCCTCACAAGTCTGCTTGAAAACTTTCCACGTCTTTTTTTGGCCGTGACCCTGAATTGTCAATTTTCTGGTGGAATCAGAGCATCCTTTGTTCCAAAGTTTTCTCATTGTTTTTTTTTTTTTTTTTTTTTTCCCCCCTCCATGGGATTGTAGAAAACATCTCCCGCCAGGCACACCCTACTGTTTTTGTGAAAATTATAGGCTGCAAATAACTGCTTAAGTCAAGTGCCAGACGAGGTATTCTCTTCAGAGGGAAAATTCCAGCTGTTGAACAAGTTTATGGGCTTTATTTTTGGAGCAAACAGTTCAGCAAGTGAAGAAGAGAATTTTCCAGGTGCCCCAGCTCCATTCTTATTGTAAAGCACATGTGTTTGAGTGGGCTACTTCTTTCAAGGGTGAATTTATGACCCTGGTACATATCCACCCCCTCTTTGGACGCCTTCTGCAGCCTTAACGGGAGACACTTTGGAGAACACACAGAGAGAAACAAAGACTTAGAGAGGGCCTGCAGAAGGGGATGCCGCCTGCATCCCAGCCCGTTCCTCCTGAGTTCTGAGGAGCTCCCTGCCTCAGGCTCTGAGATGATGCTTTGTCCTGAAGGTAATGTCTGGCTTAAGCCAGTTTGTTCCCTGAACCTAAACAGTTTCAAGTGAGACCCACCAAAGACCAGTTTCCTCCCATGCACACTGGTAGGGAGAATAGGGTGCCCAGAAGAAGCTGGCGGAGATCTGTGCTCACCCATGCCAGCCTCTTGCCCCTGGGGCGGCCTGCCTTTCCACAAAGCATCCTGGACACAGCCCACAAAGTGTGTGCACACCCGTCCCCTCCTCCAGGTCTCGCCTCTCTCAAATGCCCTTGTGCCTCATGCTTGTGTCTTTGAGAGATTGTCCTCAGCGGCCAAAGTGCAGGGAGGCCCCGTATTCTAGAACTTGCCCATTGTCAGGCAGCTCCCTCAGAACTGATCTATCCTGTGTTCTCTTCTCTCGCTAAAGCCTCCAAGTAACTGATTAGATAAACTAAGTTACATTTTGGGTTTAATGAACAGTAATCACTCAGCATTAACCTCAGACCTTGTTGCTCAAAGCAGGGCCACAGACCAGCAGCAGCTACCCTTGGGAGCTTGTTAGAAATGTGGGCTCTCAGGCTCACCCTAGACCTTCTGAGTCAGACTCTCCGGTTTAACAAGATCCCCTAACGCACACGAACCTCTGAGAAACAGTGAGACTTAACAGATATTGTGCCCCTTTTTGGAAGATTGCATTTAACATGAGACATTTCATGTTCACGATGCCAGTGGTTTGGCATTTTCACACTTTTACTAAGGTTTTTCACAAATGGGAGCTTCTGTGGGTATCAGAGTAGCTAGACTATGAGTTCCTGGAGGCTCCAGCGACCTGGTGGGTTTCTCCTGGCCCCACGTTGGGCCTGGCATGGGACTCCAGTTTAATTAGTAGCTGAACAAATGATTACATCTAGGGGCCCCTGAGTGGGTGGACAGCAGACATTCCATTTTGCATGTGAAGAAACTAAGGCTCAAATAGGTGGAGGCTTGTTCAAGTTTAGTTCATAAGAACTGAAATCCCATCACTGACTTCTCACTTCCCATCTCCAAGTGATGGCGGCTGTTTGATGCTCCGTCTCAGGGAGATATGTGTGGTTCCCATGCCCCCGTTACCCACACCCCTTTCCTTGTCATAGCTGTGTAGTCTTTGTGGAAGGACCTCCCTGATCTGGGGCTGGGTAAGCAGAGAACGCTGCACAGCCCACCTGAGCCCCCATCCTGGCAGGCTGCCGCAGACCTGCGTCCACAGGGTGCTCCCCTCTGCACCTGGGTGGCCAGCTGTGGGAAACCATGCCCAAAGCAGTTCCAGGAATAGGAACTCCTGCTCGTCTCCCTTCCCCCTCCGGGGAGGCGTGAGGCAAGGCTTATGAGAATGATCTCTCAATTGTGAAACTGTTAAGCTGAAATCATCTACCTTGGAATGCCCCTTCCCTTAAAGGGCGCTGGGCTCTGGCCATCCTTGTGGAGTGGATTGGGTGTGGCCTGATGCAGAAAGGCACATGTTCACTTGCTTATAGGGCTCCTGGGTGAGACCCGTGAGCAGAGTGAGTGATCTGGGAGAAGTCGGGAAACCCAGGACCACTTGACCCTAGGAAAAAAGCACACAGACAAGGAAGCAGCCTGGAGGGTCATGTCAATCGTCATCATTTCTAATCACCTTGTACTTCCTGCCATCGCTCCAGCTTGTGGACAGCTGGAAGCCTGCCTTGATCTCTGGCTGGCAATACAGACCAAGCCCAGTGTGGGGCTGGGCATCATCATCTCCTGCCAGTGTGGCTTAGGTGCCCGGGCTGCCCAGAGCACCAAGGAGAGGTAAAACCCTCGGAAGAGCTTCCCATGGGGGGAGCTTCCCATCTCCCCGCCAACCTCTTTCTTTCTTGTTAAAATAATTTTATTTATTTTGATTTTTGGCTGTGCTGGGCTTTTGTTACTTTGTGAAGGCTTTCTCTAGTTGAGGTGAGCAGGGGCTACTCTTCATTGCAGCTCACAGCCTTCCCATTGCAGTGGCTTCTCTTATTGCGAAGCCCAGACTCTAGGCATGTGGGCTTCAGTAGTTGCAACATACAGGCTCAGTAGTTGTGGTGCTTGGATTGTGGTGCTTAGTTGCTCTGTGGCATGTGAAATGTTCCCAGATCAGGGATCGAACCCATGTCCCTGCATTAGCAGGCAGATTCTTAACCAGTGTACCACCAGGGAGGTCCAACTCTGTGAGCACTTCCTACACCTGGCACCTGGTGTCATCAGATCCCCACCCAGACCAAAGAGATAGGAAGGCCCTCAGGTCATCCCCACTTTAAAGATGAAAGAAAAGAAGCACAAAATGGTGATGTAATTGCTCAGGGTCACACACTGGTGGGTAGAAGACCCCTTGTAACCAGGTCAGGGAGTTAGTGAGTTAGGTGAAGGCAGCATGACTTGGGGACAGCAGGGGTCCCTGAGACCTTGGGCAGTGCCAAGGTGACCTGCAGATGCACACTGTCCAGTGCTCTGGGCTTGGGCCTGGTGTGTGTGTTGGGGGGATAACACTGGAGAGAGGAGGCCGACGGGCAGGCCAAGGAGCCTAAGCTTTCCCCAAAGGGAATCCCTCAAGGGGTGAAGGAATCTGACCCATTTTCCAGAAAGGTAAGGGGAGGCATTTGGGAGCCCAATTGAAGAAGCAGAAGATAGGACGCCGGGAGGGTAAAGACAGAGGGGAGGAGGGGAGGGCTGAACGGGGGCAGAGACAGTGGGGCCGGGCAGACAGGCCACATCAGAAGGAAACTGCGGAGGGGCATGGGTAGAACGTGGCTACTGGTCCAGGGTTGGCAGTGCCTCCAGGCCAGGGCACCTCTCTGTGAACGTGGGAGTCCCTGTGACAGGGATGAAGCAGGCTGGGTTTGTGTGCAGGTTCCTGGAGTGTGCCCGGGGCCCCCCACCCCAACCGGGGTGACCCGGCTTTTCCCAAAGCCTGATGCCGTGGTGAGGGACTGATGGCTCCGTCAGCTTCCGTGGCCTCTTCGCCCCCACCTTCCCCCTCCTCCCAGCCTCCCCCGTGTGCCCTGCGCCGTCACCCCTTCACGGGCAACACACTGCAGTGGAGCTGCTGAATGGGCCGCTGCCCAGGAGGGCGTCTGGAGGCGGAGGTGACCTCACCTCTCAGGACTCTCTTGAGAGCCCCAGGGGAAGGATGAAAGGTTTGGATACGGGAGAGCTGGCACACAAATACACTTGCAGAAAAAAAACCAAATTTCTTAAATTACTAATCCATCCGTTCTGTGCTAATGCCTCCTGAAAAAAAACCTTCAATGTGGATAACACTGCCTTTTCTCGCTTGGAACCACTCATAGCTGTGATTAGAAAGCCGTGGCCCTGGGTTTCAGAGCTGGAAGGTCTGTCTTGATGAGGACTTGGCTTTCTGCTCTTGCCCTCATGCCATCCAGTTTCGCTGGGCTGTGTGGCTCCCTCTCTTATTTCCTGGGTCTCACAGGTGCCTCTTGAGATGGATTCTTTATTTCCTAGCAGTGTTGACTGTGCCATTTACCTGGAGTCTGTTTTCCCAGGCTTTGTGATGGATGTAGCTTGGATCCCTTGCCACCTGGTGGTGTGTTTCCATCCTGAAACCCAACTTTGGTGTTGAGAAAACATTTTGAGAGAACCGTCTCCTTTCCTCTAGACAGGGGCTGTTTCTTACAGGGAGAGGTGACCTCCCGTCTTACCTAGCCCCCTGCTTCAGGACATCCATTAGGATCCTCGTGAGGGAGAGAAGCAGGACTGAGCACACTCACTGAGGTAGCTCGGGGGTCGCTGTTCCACCTCTTAGGCCCCCACCATGTATGTGGCTGGTACGTTAACGTGGACAGCTGGGCGCTGGTGAGCACCTTTATATGGGCTATGGGTCGCCTGGGTTTCAAGAAGAAAGTGAGCTTATTGCTGACCTAAGCACGCACCAGAATCTCCTGACCAGCCACAGAAAAGGGAAACTGTGCTCCGTTGTTTCTGACTCTCTGTGACCCTGTGGACTGTAGCCCACCAGGCTCCTCTGTCGATGGGATTCTCCAGGTAAGAATACTGGAGTGGGTGGCCATTTCCTTCTCCAGGGGATCTTTCCGACCTAGGGATCGAACCCAGGTCTCCCACATTGCAGGCAGGTTCTTTACCACCTGAGCCACCAGGGTAGACAAAATTCCCCACAGAGACCACCTTCTGACCCCACTGGTTATCAGCACTTTACACTTGGATATGAATGAGTCCGCAACTTTCTGAGCAGTAGAGTGTAAACCTCTCTCATGGTGGATGGTTGGCTTTGTTTCCTCTTCAAGAGGTATCGGGCATCTGTGAGAAGCATCTTGTCCAACAATGAGTCTTCCTGATATTGTGATAAATGGGCAGTCCCTGACTTTATCTATGTAAAAGTTTTGTAAGGGATAAATCCATGGCTCCGGAAACTTAAATTACAAGCATGGGATTTGGGTTGTGGAAAGATCTGGATTAGGAGGAGTGGCCTCTGTGACCATTTGCACCAAGCTCCTGCCAGCAGGACAGTCCCTCCGTAGCAGTTTCTCAGCCTATTTAGATTTTTTCCCCCCTAATTGCTACCTCCTATGAAATCTGAGTATCACAGATACACCTTGTATCTGTTTGACCTCTTGGAGAGCAACAGCTGTTAGAATAGCTGCCTTTTTGTCCCCTAAGAACCAGTTTTGTCCTGTTGGCGTGTGCCCTTCTCCCTAAGAAAGCTTGCTCTCTAGCCTGTCCACGAGCCGTAGCTCTGCAGCTTCTGCTTGGATGTCACACGCGTCAGGCAGCTCACCACCTTCCTCCTCCTCCAGGTAGCCCTGGAGTGCTACTCAGTAAGAGAAACCCCTTGATACACACAACTTGAATGACCCTCCAGAGAATTCTGCCCTGTGGAAAAACAGTCCCTACCATGTATGTGGCTGGTACGTTAACGTGGACAGCTGGGCGCTGGTGAGCACCTTTATATGGGCTATGGGTCGCCTGGGTTTCAAGAAGAAAGTGAGCTTATTGCTGACCTAAGCACGCACCAGAATCTCCTGACCAGCCACAGAAAAGGGAAACTGTGCTCCGTTGTTTCTGACTCTCTGTGACCCTGTGGACTGTAGCCCACCAGGCTCCTCTGTCGATGGGATTCTCCAGGTAAGAATACTGGAGTGGGTGGCCATTTCCTTCTCCAGGGGATCTTTCCGACCTAGGGATCGAACCCAGGTCTCCCACATTGCAGGCAGGTTCTTTACCACCTGAGCCACCAGGGTAGACAAAATTCCCCACAGAGACCACCTTCTGACCCCACTGGTTATCAGCACTTTACACTTGGATATGAATGAGTCCGCAACTTTCTGAGCAGTAGAGTGTAAACCTCTCTCATGGTGGATGGTTGGCTTTGTTTCCTCTTCAAGAGGTATCGGGCATCTGTGAGAAGCATCTTGTCCAACAATGAGTCTTCCTGATATTGTGATAAATGGGCAGTCCCTGACTTTATCTATGTAAAAGTTTTGTAAGGGATAAATCCATGGCTCCGGAAACTTAAATTACAAGCATGGGATTTGGGTTGTGGAAAGATCTGGATTAGGAGGAGTGGCCTCTGTGACCATTTGCACCAAGCTCCTGCCAGCAGGACAGTCCCTCCGTAGCAGTTTCTCAGCCTATTTAGATTTTTTCCCCCCTAATTGCTACCTCCTATGAAATCTGAGTATCACAGATACACCTTGTATCTGTTTGACCTCTTGGAGAGCAACAGCTGTTAGAATAGCTGCCTTTTTGTCCCCTAAGAACCAGTTTTGTCCTGTTGGCGTGTGCCCTTCTCCCTAAGAAAGCTTGCTCTCTAGCCTGTCCACGAGCCGTAGCTCTGCAGCTTCTGCTTGGATGTCACACGCGTCAGGCAGCTCACCACCTTCCTCCTCCTCCAGGTAGCCCTGGAGTGCTACTCAGTAAGAGAAACCCCTTGATACACACAACTTGAATGACCCTCCAGAGAATTCTGCCCTGTGGAAAAAAAGCCAGTCCCCAAAGGTTACAATGCTGTATAATATCGTTTAGAGTATGTCTTTGAAATGATACAATGTGAGACATGGAGACCGGCTTAGTAGTGGCCAAGGGTGAGGTGTCATTATGAAAGGGCAGGGAAAGGGATGAGGTGACTTTGGGACTCTCCTGTATCTTGACTGTAGGCTCGATACAGAACCTTCACCTGTAATAAAAGTACATTGAACGAACACACACACATACACACAGTGCAAGTTAAACGAGGGAAATCTGTTGACACTTAAGTAGATTGTTTGATTGTTGGTATCGTGGCTGTGATTTTTAAAAATTTTTATGGAGTATAGTTATTTTACAATGTTGTGTTCATTTCTACTCTACAGCAAAGTGAATCAGCTCTATGAACACAAATAGCCCCCCTTCTCTGGCTGTGATATCAGGCTATGATTTTATGAGATCTTAGCATAAAGGGAAATGGGATGAATGGCCCAGAGAATCCCTCTGTATTTCTTAAAATTACATGTGAATGTACAATGATCTCAAAGTACAACGTTTTGTTTAAAAGATAGCTAACTTTGAAAATAGAAATTAAGCAAATGAAAGAGCCTAGGTTTTCATTTTATAAATCTAGGACTTGTTTTTCCCTTTGGCGTTTTCTTAGGGCCCATAGCAACTGTCGAATTCAATCCGATGGACTTAAGAGACCCTATATGTGTGCCCACGTGTAAATGAGCCCACTTGTGTACCAGAGGCAGCAGGAGTGTGCCTCCCAGTGTTCTGGGGGTGGAGCGGGGGTGTTTACAGGGTGGTGGGGGGAGCTATTCCGACATGTAGGAGAAGCAGGAAGATGGAAGCCTGGCTTCTGTCCATGAGCCCCCAGGGGAGGGATGCAGAGAGGCGATGGGGGACAGGAGAGGATGCTCCCATGTTCCCCCAGGAATTCGCCTTCAGAGGAGCAGCAGGGGCCGGAGGGGAAGGCACTCAAGCTGCTACATGAAGGAGCCAGGCAGAGGCTGCGAGCCCGCGCAACCTTCAGTCAGGGAAGTGCCGGGACCTGCTCAGGAATGCGGGAGGGGGCTTGGCAGCCTGGATCTCTGTGGATTGCTGCCACCCTCTTCCTCCCCTTCTCACAAGGCCAGGACACGCACCACTTCTGCAGCAACTTGGAGGTCCGGGGTGTGGAGCCTCTGTCTAGCCTAGAGGAGAGGGGGAGGGTCTGTGGCCCATCCAGAAAGGTTTTCTTTTTTTGAACCAGGTTCTGAAGGGGCTCATAGATCAGTTGGAGCAGCCGTCTCCCACCAGAATCATTTGTTTTGCAACAGCATGTATTCCATTTCATTCTCACAGTGGCTGAACTTGAAAAATGCAGTAGCCCAGAGTCACTGCAGTCCATGCTCCCTTTAGCAGCGGGTCTCCTTGATATGAGGTGGGGTCTTTCCCCAGGAATCCTCACCCAGGTTGATCCAGGTGATGCAGACCCTTTTCTTGGGTCGAGGATGGGCTGAAGTGGAGGGCTGCCTGGACCCATGCACAGAAGCAATTTGTATTGGCCACGTGCCCTTCTGTGGCCAGGCTGCAGCCGAGTTGCTTTTTAAGCATCTGAAAGCCTTGGTGGGTATGGAAGCATGGCTCAGGCCCTCTGTGAAAGGAGGACTAGGTTCAGAGATAGGGGCCAGACCCCGTGCTGAGTGCCTCTGAGACAGATCCAGAGACGCAGAGACGTCCCACTGCCCCACTCAGTGTCAGGCCTCCGCTCCCCTGCAGGTGGCCTCACAGAGATGAGGGAGCCTACCCTTGCCGTGCTCACCCTGAAACCCAGGTGTGCCCAGAGCGAGCTCTACACCACACAGCCATCTACTTTGTGTTCACGGGTCACACTCTGCACGGCCTCTCCCCGCCCCTCTCTGTACCCCCGTGAGGCAGGGAAGGTGGGGGTTATAATCCCCTCCATAGCAGGGAGCCCAGATCCCAGAGAGGACTGCATGTCCAGAGATGCCCAGAGTCGGCAGCAGGACTAATCCCCAATGCCGACCTCAGTGTCCTTCCACCCAAAGCCCGACCCTCCTCCCATGAACCGAGAGACTTGTGCGGCTCTCATTTATGTGCATTTACCGAGGAGGAAGGTGGTTCCTACGGGAGTCAGTGTCCTTGGATCCCTGACATTTGCTGTTGCTGCTACTCAGTGACAGGAGGTTCCTCAGACGGTGTGATGCCCAAAGAAAGTTTCATTAACACCTTGGTACAGGTGTCTGTCTGTCCCTGCACAGCCTAGCCCTGACATTACCTTGGTGGTGTCACCTGGGGGCCCCCCACAATCCATGGCACAGAGATACCAGGGTGGAGCAGAAGGGAAAAAGGAAAAGAGTCCTAGGAGTCACTAGACTCACACCCACAAAACTGGGGAGCAGAAGGACTTTATGGTGCTCCAGCGGTTGGAAATTTGCATGTCAAGGCAGGGGACACAGGTTCGATCCCTGGTCCGGGAAGATCCCACATGCCACGGGGCAGCTAAGCTAGGGAGCCACATCCACTGAAGCCCATGTGCCTAGAGCCTGTACTCCGTGGCAAGAGAAGCCACCGCAATGAGGAGCCTGCACACTGCAACGAAGAGCAGCGCCTACTTGCTGCAACTGGAGAAAGCCCTTGAAAAAGCAGTGAAGACCCAGCACAACCAAAACCGCACTCATTAATAAATAACAGTTTTGAAAAATAGGGAGTGGAGCAGGGGGTGTAGGAATGGAACAAGACTACCTTCTGGGGTTCTTCTGGGGGTCGGAAGGGTAGACCTCTCCAGCTGGAGTCGGAAGACTTGGGTTCTGGCTCCATCTCTGACCCTGACCCGTGTGCTCTTCACATTCCTGAGCATATCAGGGTACAAATGCTGCCCTGATGAAGGGGGATCCCCTTAGGGGCAGGTAGCAGAGACGGACCGGCCAGAGGGCTCTGAGCTCCCACTCCCATTTCACCCAGCACCACCTGTCTGTCTGATTATATGAGGGGTCCCACCTAAGATTGCTGTGGAGCTAGAACTGGTCGAAAGCTCCCAGCTAGATGGTCTGAGCACTGCACAATGGGAACAGACCTCTGCTCTCCAGAACTGAGTGTAGGAGCCAGGAGAAATAAGACATAGGGACAGTTTCTGCAGGAGGAAGGAACTCCTCAAGGGGGTATTGGTCAGGGAAAGGGAGAGGAGGTGGAAAAGAAGAGCTGTGTGTCCTTGGAGGCTGCTGACAGCTTCACTCACTCACTGGATGGATGCCAGAGCTCTGGGAAGATCAGCTGGACTGGACCCAAGGAAGATGCAGCTGCGATGCCCTGGAATTCCTCCTCTAGTATTATAATAAGATGTGCTCTGGTGACGGCACATTGCTGAAAACCAGAGAGGACCAGCTGAGAGGGCCTGCAGTCCGGATATCGAGGGTTAGCTTCTCCCAGCCTGGGCAGAGCTCAGTCTCATTCTGCCAGCTGTAGGCACTGTGCTGGAGGGACATGGTACCATGTGATTTTGCCTTCATTGTGAACAATTTCAGAAGACCCAAAGCAGAGCGAAGGTTGAAAATCACTCCAGCTGGAAATTTGCATGTCAAGGCAGGGGACACAGGTTCGATCCTGGTCCGGGAAGATCCCACATGCCACGGGGCAGCTAAGCTAGGGAGCCACATCCACTGAAGCCCATGTGCCTAGAGCCTGTACTCCGTGGCAAGAGAAGCCACCGCAATGAGGAGCCTGCACACTGCAACGAAGAGCAGCGCCTACTTGCTGCAACTGGAGAAAGCCCTTGAAAAAGCAGTGAAGACCCAGCACAACCAAAACCGCACTCATTAATAAATAACAGTTTTGAAAAATAGGGAGTGGAGCAGGGGGTGTAGGAATGGAACAAGACTACCTTCTGGGGTTCTTCTGGGGGTCGGAAGGGTAGACCTCTCCAGCTGGAGTCGGAAGACTTGGGTTCTGGCTCCATCTCTGACCCTGACCCGTGTGCTCTTCACATTCCTGAGCATATCAGGGTACAAATGCTGCCCTGATGAAGGGGGATCCCCTTAGGGGCAGGTAGCAGAGACGGACCGGCCAGAGGGCTCTGAGCTCCCACTCCCATTTCACCCAGCACCACCTGTCTGTCTGATTATATGAGGGGTCCCACCTAAGATTGCTGTGGAGCTAGAACTGGTCGAAAGCTCCCAGCTAGATGGTCTGAGCACTGCACAATGGGAACAGACCTCTGCTCTCCAGAACTGAGTGTAGGAGCCAGGAGAAATAAGACATAGGGACAGTTTCTGCAGGAGGAAGGAACTCCTCAAGGGGGTATTGGTCAGGGAAAGGGAGAGGAGGTGGAAAAGAAGAGCTGTGTGTCCTTGGAGGCTGCTGACAGCTTCACTCACTCACTGGATGGATGCCAGAGCTCTGGGAAGATCAGCTGGACTGGACCCAAGGAAGATGCAGCTGCGATGCCCTGGAATTCCTCCTCTAGTATTATAATAAGATGTGCTCTGGTGACGGCACATTGCTGAAAACCAGAGAGGACCAGCTGAGAGGGCCTGCAGTCCGGATATCGAGGGTTAGCTTCTCCCAGCCTGGGCAGAGCTCAGTCTCATTCTGCCAGCTGTAGGCACTGTGCTGGAGGGACATGGTACCATGTGATTTTGCCTTCATTGTGAACAATTTCAGAAGACCCAAAGCAGAGCGAAGGTTGAAAATCAGTTCTCTCCTCTTCTGAATTTCTGTGCAAGAATGCTAATTGAGCAGGCAGGGGTCAGGAGTCTGTTTTTCTCTTTTAAATTTCTAACGTTTCTCGTGTGTGTTTGCTTGACTTGAAGACAGCACTGTGTCGGGCTGTCTGGGTCCGTCTGCTGGCCCAGCCACCCGAAGCTCCATGCTGCCTGTCCCCAGGCTTCTCATGCTGTTAATAGAAGTTGGTACCTTCTGGGCAGTTTGACCTTGTCAGTTGGCTGTCTGAGGCATCCGTCGTGGTGTGTGACCACAGAGGGGATTTTGTTTCTTTTCTCTTTCCTTGACTGCGCCTCCACATCTTTCAGGACTTGGTTTGTAGCTCAGTCGATGAAGAATCTGCCTGCAATGCAGGAGACCTGGGTTCATTTCCTGGGCCGGGAAGATTCCCTGGAAAAGGAAATGTATTCTTACCTGGAGAATCCCATGGATAGAAGAGCCTAGCAGGCTACAGGCCATGGGATTACAAGAGATGGACACAACTTTGCACATCTTATATCAGCAAGGCAGTCAGAAACATGATGTGGATTTGCCTCACGGTATACTTTACAAGGACATATGGCTTTGGGCCTCAGGCAAGTTACTTGTTTCTGTTCCCTCTCCTGAGTTTATACACTCTGCCTGGGAGAGGCCACGGGAGCATAGAACCTGAGCCCCGTCATGGCTGAGCCGAGGTGTGGCTGGTCTGGGTTCCAGGGAGGGGAGGGCAAGGCTGGCAGGACAATGCCGGGTCAGTGCTATTGTTCAAGCAGGTCCTGCATCACTCCACCCTGGCTGCCCACACCACAGGCGTCACCCCAGACAGGGCCTGATGTCCCTAAGTGCCTCCACTAGTATTATAATAAGATGTGCTCTGGTGACGGCACATTGCTGAAAACCAGAGAGGACCAGCTGAGAGGGCCTGCAGTCCGGATATCGAGGGTTAGCTTCTCCCAGCCTGGGCAGAGCTCAGTCTCATTCTGCCAGCTGTAGGCACTGTGCTGGAGGGACATGGTACCATGTGATTTTGCCTTCATTGTGAACAATTTCAGAAGACCCAAAGCAGAGCGAAGGTTGAAAATCAGTTCTCTCCTCTTCTGAATTTCTGTGCAAGAATGCTAATTGAGCAGGCAGGGGTCAGGAGTCTGTTTTTCTCTTTTAAATTTCTAACGTTTCTCGTGTGTGTTTGCTTGACTTGAAGACAGCACTGTGTCGGGCTGTCTGGGTCCGTCTGCTGGCCCAGCCACCCGAAGCTCCATGCTGCCTGTCCCCAGGCTTCTCATGCTGTTAATAGAAGTTGGTACCTTCTGGGCAGTTTGACCTTGTCAGTTGGCTGTCTGAGGCATCCGTCGTGGTGTGTGACCACAGAGGGGATTTTGTTTCTTTTCTCTTTCCTTGACTGCGCCTCCACATCTTTCAGGACTTGGTTTGTAGCTCAGTCGATGAAGAATCTGCCTGCAATGCAGGAGACCTGGGTTCATTTCCTGGGCCGGGAAGATTCCCTGGAAAAGGAAATGTATTCTTACCTGGAGAATCCCATGGATAGAAGAGCCTAGCAGGCTACAGGCCATGGGATTACAAGAGATGGACACAACTTTGCACATCTTATATCAGCAAGGCAGTCAGAAACATGATGTGGATTTGCCTCACGGTATACTTTACAAGGACATATGGCTTTGGGCCTCAGGCAAGTTACTTGTTTCTGTTCCCTCTCCTGAGTTTATACACTCTGCCTGGGAGAGGCCACGGGAGCATAGAACCTGAGCCCCGTCATGGCTGAGCCGAGGTGTGGCTGGTCTGGGTTCCAGGGAGGGGAGGGCAAGGCTGGCAGGACAATGCCGCGGGTCAGTGCTATTGTTCAAGCAGGTCCTGCATCACTCCACCCTGGCTGCCCACACCACAGGCGTCACCCCCAGACAGGGCCTGATGTCCCTAAGTGCCCCCTATGCTTACTAGACAGCATCCGCTTCCCTTCCAGGAGGCCTGTATGCTGGGTGTCTTCTGGCTGATGTAGTGGCCGGCCCTTGTGGACTCTACCTGAGGGTTCAGGGTTTCCTGATTCATAGGCTCCTGGCAGGCAGGTATTGTCATGATACAGCTTCCCCCAAACTTTCCCTTTGTTCTATGTCTCTTTCACTCCCTATTGTGCCAAAAGTCTTGATGACAAAGCCCAACAATGTTTTTTCCATTGGCCAGTCGACTGGCTATTCTTTCGGCTACTGTAAATTTGCAAAAATCCCTCTTCAATAGGTCCTGTTGGGTCTGGAGCCATTTTGACTGGTAGCAAGTAGGAAAGATGGACTATCAGAGCAAGAGAAGAGAAGGCATGGGGGGAGAGCTCTAGGGGGCGCCAGGACCCCTGAGCGACCCTCACTCCCTAACAATCTCCTCTCTCTCCTTTTTATTCACTTAAAAAAAAATAGCACAAACCACAATATAACAACCATAACAAAAATGTTGCTTTAATCACTCCTAATCCCATCAGTCAAGCAAATCAACTGTTTTTAATTTTCGCTTCCAGAGTTTGTCTGTAAGCAGATGTTTTCCTAAACAGCTATAATTGGAACACGATTTTGCATTCTGTGTCCTCCCTTCTCTGCTAACCCTGGCCTCTGCTAAGGCTGCAGTCTTCGTAGGTATCATTTTTAATGGCGCACTTCATTGTGGCCTCTGGAATTCACCTCCCCTCCCCATAAATAGCCATCACATCATTACTGGTAAGAGCTCAAATTAGCTGGGAAATAAGTATCTGGGTTATTCTATGAGTTCTCAGTGTTATTGAATTCCTGTAGTATCTGGCCTTCACATGTTTCTTTGGGAAGGCACAGCACTGTTCCAAGCCTGGAGCAGTTCTCCAGGCCTCCTGAGTAAATATATTTGACATTTTCGAAGAAAGCTCCAGCTCAGACCCCTTCGTCTGTCAAGAGCACAGCCATAGCTCATTGCTCTCACGGTAGTCACTGTGAAAGGACCTTCCTCACCATCTCCCCCATCATCGTCATCCTCCTCTGACTAAGAGCTGCCGTTTGTTGAGTATTCCCCCTGTGCCGGCCATCGTATTTTTGTATTATTATCTTGTTTAACCCCGTCCTTGCGACCACTTCTGTGCTCAATTATAGATGACAAACTGAAGCTTAGGATGCTGAAGTGGCTTGTCCGAAGTCTAGCAGCTCTCAAGGGTCGGAGACTTCATCTAGCATCCCCCCAGCCCTGTCCCAGGAAGGCATTCCCCCAGGATGACTGAGCCTTTGCACTACCTAGGCTCCTCACACGAGGGCCCTTCATCCAGGGCAGAGTTTGTCTAGGGCCCCTGAGGGGCGATGCTGGGGGGCCCCGGGAGCCGCTGTCTTCGTCCTTCTGGCTGCTGTAACAGAATACCACAGACTCGTGGCTTCTAAACAACAGAGACTTCTTTCTCACAGTGATGGAGGCTGGGCGGTCCATGATCATGGCACTGGCAGATTCCGTGTCTCGTGAGGGCCTGCTTTGCTGTGTGTGCCCTCACATGGCAGGAGGGTAAGGGAACTCTCTAGGGTCCCATTACTAGCACCAGGCTGAGCGCTCCATCCTCATGACCTCATCACCTCCTAGCATCACTTTGGGCATTAGGCTTCAACATATGAATTTACGGGACACAGACATTCGATCCATAGCACTTTGGATGATGAACCTTTCTCTAGAGGGAAAAGGAGACCTTCTCCCATCCCACAGGAACCCCGGGCAGAACAGAGTGCCTGATGAGGATGGGAACCTAGAGGCCAAGTTTCCTTGACGGAAGTCCAGGCCCAGGCGACTTTCCTGGTGGTGCTATGGCTAAGACTCCATGCTTCCAATGCAGAGGACCTGGGTTTAATCCCTGATCAGGGAATTAGATCCCACATGTCACAATGAAGAGTTCACATGCAGCAACTAAAGATCCCGCATGCCTTAACAAAGATCAAACATCCCTCGTGCTGCAGCTAAGACTTGGTACGGCCAAATAAATGAGGAACAAATTTATTTTCAAAAAGACAGCCCTTCGTCTGTCAAGAGCACAGCCATAGCTCATTGCTCTCACGGTAGTCACTGTGAAAGGACCTTCCTCACCATCTCCCCCATCATCGTCATCCTCCTCTGACTAAGAGCTGCCGTTTGTTGAGTATTCCCCCTGTGCCGGCCATCGTATTTTTGTATTATTATCTTGTTTAACCCCGTCCTTGCGACCACTTCTGTGCTCAATTATAGATGACAAACTGAAGCTTAGGATGCTGAAGTGGCTTGTCCGAAGTCTAGCAGCTCTCAAGGGTCGGAGACTTCATCTAGCATCCCCCCAGCCCTGTCCCAGGAAGGCATTCCCCCAGGATGACTGAGCCTTTGCACTACCTAGGCTCCTCACACGAGGGCCCTTCATCCAGGGCAGAGTTTGTCTAGGGCCCCTGAGGGGCGATGCTGGGGGCCCAGGGAGCCGCTGTCTTCGTCCTTCTGGCTGCTGTAACAGAATACCACAGACTCGTGGCTTCTAAACAACAGAGACTTCTTTCTCACAGTGATGGAGGCTGGGCGGTCCATGATCATGGCACTGGCAGATTCCGTGTCTCGTGAGGGCCTGCTTTGCTGTGTGTGCCCTCACATGGCAGGAGGGTAAGGGAACTCTCTAGGGTCCCATTACTAGCACCAGGCTGAGCGCTCCATCCTCATGACCTCATCACCTCCTAGCATCACTTTGGGCATTAGGCTTCAACATATGAATTTACGGGACACAGACATTCGATCCATAGCACTTTGGATGATGAACCTTTCTCTAGAGGGAAAAGGAGACCTTCTCCCATCCCACAGGAACCCCGGGCAGAACAGAGTGCCTGATGAGGATGGGAACCTAGAGGCCAAGTTTCCTTGACGGAAGTCCAGGCCCAGGCGACTTTCCTGGTGGTGCTATGGCTAAGACTCCATGCTTCCAATGCAGAGGACCTGGGTTTAATCCCTGATCAGGGAATTAGATCCCACATGTCACAATGAAGAGTTCACATGCAGCAACTAAAGATCCCGCATGCCTTAACAAAGATCAAACATCCCTCGTGCTGCAGCTAAGACTTGGTACGGCCAAATAAATGAGGAAACAAATTTATTTTCAGAAGAAAAAGAAAGAAATTGAGGCCCAGAGATGGGAAGGACCATGCCCGAAGTCTCAGTGTACAGCACTGGCTCAGCCGGCACCCACAGGAGCTGGGTCTCCCGACTCCGTCCTCCTCACTGGGAAGTGATTTCAGCACACTACATCTGGAACTGGAGGAGGGGCTTTAGAATACTCTAACCTCTCTCTTCTTAGAGCATGCTGGTGCTGTCCCATAGCCCAGGTGTCACAGGAATAGCAGAGAAGGCAGGCACGGAATCCAGCCTGCTGGCAAGCAGCATTGCCCCAAACATATCAGAAGCATGACTCTGACTTGACTTGTCAGACTCTTTACAAAAGCTCCTACTGAAGGAATCGCTGGAAAGGCGGGGTTCTTTGCTCTTTTGAATCCCTCATAGGCAGCCAGGCCCTCTCGGAGAGGGACGTGTCCTAAGGCCACAGCCTTTCCTGGGCCAAACTAAAACTGCTACAGGAAAAGACGCAGTGTCATTCGCTGATTCTTCCCCCAGATCTTCATGGACACTGTCTGTGCCAGGGAATAGAATAATGGGGATATAAGACCAGTTTCCTGTCCTTATGGCACATCCTCTTGGGTGGGGATAATAAACAAGATACTTCTCAAAGATCAGTGCTTTGAGGGAGGGGGGAGGCATGGTGGGGACATTGGGTAGAGGTGGGGGCAGGAAACCAACCTGGAGGGAGTGGTCCGGGGTGGACGGCCCTTCTGAGGAAGAGGCATGTGGGTTGAGACCCAACATTAGCGGCTCAGAGCCAGGGGCAGAGGACTCAGGCCCTGAGGTGGCAAACGGCTTGGGCACTGCCAGCACGGAAAGAAGGGCCGCATACCGGGAGGAGATGTTATTTTAGGTTCCGTGTTAGTGCTGTTTAGAGCAAAGAGAGAGAACCGCTGGGGTTCCTGACCTGCCTCGCCGTCCTCAGTCACCCACCTGGGCTTGCAGGCCTGCTTGGTCTCTCTGGATCATTCCTGTGGTCTCCTGTGTGCACACTCCAGGGAGCCACGTGTGGCCGGGTCCTAGTGTGCACAGACCGTAGTCCTTCCACATGCAGTGGTTGTGCCAGGTTCTCCGCCTCCTAGTCTGACGGCTGTACATCTCAGTGTCAGAGAGTTGTCTCCTCGTTAGAGGCTGTTAACAGATCTTGGACTTCACAGAGTAGCAAGTCATGCTCTGTTTACCTTTGGGTCACTGGGCGGAGTGCTAGGGTGTGCAGAAAGTCTGCCTGTGGTTATTTAATTGCAGAAAGCTGCTCTGGTTAAGGGCTCGTAGCTCAGCAGCCATTAGTTCTGGGAGAGACAGCCCTAAACAGGCCCTGCCTGCTCATTTGCTGTTCCTGAAGGATACAAACTGACTACCAACCCATCTCCTCTCCTTCCAAGGCTGCAGACAGGGCAGGGACTCATAGGGGACATCCCATTTCCATGGCTCTGACTCTGGCTGCCGCCTTGACAGTGAAGCCCTCCTGGGTATACACAGTACACCCCATCGGTGTCCCTTGCTGGTTGTGAGGCCTTTAATGAAGACCACAGTACACAGGCCTGTGTCTGCCCATTTTCTGGGGAGAGCCTCATCTCCTTATTTTAATTAAACCTTTTATTTCAGGATCATTGTCGATGCACACGCAGTTGTGAGAAACAGTACAGAGAGATGCTGCATACCCTCTTTCCAACTTCCTCCAGTGGTGACAGCGTACTAAACTCTAGTGCAATGTCAGAACCAGAATAGTGGCCTCGATTGTCAAAACAGAGACATAATATCTCCACAAAAACCCCACACGTTGCTTCTTTATAGACGCACCCGCTCCCCATCCCTCCACTCCTTCTGAACCACTTGCAATCATTAAAGTCTTCTCCAGGGCTTCCCTGGTGGTCCAGTGGGTAAAGAGTCCTCCTTGCAGTGCAAGGGGCATCGGTTTGATCCCTGGCCCAGGAAGACCCTACATGCTGCGGAATGGCTGGACTGGTGTGTCCAATTACGAGCGCATGCTCCCAGAGCCGGTGCTCTGCAACGAGAGGGGCCACTGCAATGAGAGGCCCACACAGGCCAAAGAATAAAGATGGATGAAAACAAATAAATACAAAAAAAAACAATGAAAGAGGCCAAAATTAAAAAAAGAGTCTTCTCCAATTCTGTAATTTTTGTCATTTCAAGGACATTGTGAAAATGGACTCATCCAAAATGTAGCTTTGGAAATTGACCTTTCCCACTTGGAAGAAAAGCTATGACAAACCTAGGTGGCATGGTAAAAAGCAGGGACATCACTTGCCGACAAAAGTCTGTATAGTCAAAACTATGGTTTTCCCAGTACTCACGTGTGGATGTGAGAGCTGGACCATAAAGAAGGCTGAGCACTGAACAATTGATGCCTTTGAACTGTGGTGTTAGAGAAGACTCTTGAGAGTCCCTTGGACTGCAAGGAGATCAAACCAGTCAGTCCTAAAGGAAATCAACCCTGAATATTCATTGGGTGGACTGATGCTGAAGTTCCAATACTTTGGCCACCTGATGTGAAGAGACAACTCATTGGAAAAGACCCTGATACTGGGAAAAATAGAAGGCAAAAGGAGAGGGGGACAGCAGAGGATGAGATGGTTGGATGGCATCACTGAGTCAATGGACATGAGTTTGAGCAAGCTCCGGGAGATGGTGAAGGGCAGGGAAGCCTGGCGTGCTGCAGCTCATAGGGTCACAGAGAATCGTACACGACTGAGCAGCTGAACTGAATTGAACTCAGTGTAATTCTCGGAAGAGTCCTGGTTGTTGGGTGAATCAGTAGTTGCTTCTTTTTTAGAGTCGAGTAGCATCCGTGCTATGGGTGGACAAGTCTGCTTAACCCTTTACCCATCTGAAGGGTGTCTGGGTTGTTATCAGTCTTGTGTTGCTTTGAAGAAAACTACTAACATAAGTCTTCCTTTCTCTCGGATAAATGCCCAGCCATGAGCTTATTGGGTTCTATGACAGGTACATGTTTTGTTAAAGAAACTGTTTTCTTGAGTGACTGTTCTATTTTACCTTCTCACGAGCAATGAGTGATTCCATTTCTGTATATCTTCTCCAGCGTTTGATGTTGTCACTAATTTTTATCTTAGCTATTCCGATAGGTGTATGGTGCTACCTCATTGTGAGGTCTTAAAATGTATTTATTTTGTCTGTGCTGGGCCTTTGTTGCTGTGGTCGGGCTTTTTCTAGTTGCAGCAAGTCAAGGCTACTCTCTAGTTGTGGTGCATGGGCTTCTCTTCACAGTGGTTTCTCTTATTTCGGGGCACGGGCTCTAGGGTGTGTGGCCTCAGTACTTGTGGCTCCTGGGTTGCAGAGCACAGGCTCAGTACTAGTGGCACACAGGCTTAGTCACCTCGTGGCGAGCGGGATCCTCCGGGACCAGGGACCCAACAGGTGCCCCCTGTGTTGGCAAGGGGCCTCTTAGCCACTGAACTACCAGGGAAGCCCTCTCACTGTGGTTTTAATTTGCAATTCCCTGGCAGATAAGGGTTCACATCTTTTTACATGCATATAGGTCATCTGCGTATCCTGTTTGGTGAAGTATCTTTTCCTGTCTTTTGTCAATTTTCTAATCGGATTGCTTGGTTTTCTTTGTCATCTAGCCAATATTTGGCCACCTATTGAAGAGACAACTCATTGGAAAAGACCCTGATACTGGGAAAAATAGAAGGCAAAAGGAGAGGGGGACAGCAGAGGATGAGATGGTTGGATGGCATCACTGAGTCAATGGACATGAGTTTGAGCAAGCTCCGGGAGATGGTGAAGGGCAGGGAAGCCTGGCGTGCTGCAGCTCATAGGGTCACAGAGAATCGTACACGACTGAGCAGCTGAACTGAATTGAACTCAGTGTAATTCTCGGAAGAGTCCTGGTTGTTGGGTGAATCAGTAGTTGCTTCTTTTTTAGAGTCGAGTAGCATCCGTGCTATGGGTGGACAAGTCTGCTTAACCCTTTACCCATCTGAAGGGTGTCTGGGTTGTTATCAGTCTTGTGTTGCTTTGAAGAAAACTACTAACATAAGTCTTCCTTTCTCTCGGATAAATGCCCAGCCATGAGCTTATTGGGTTCTATGACAGGTACATGTTTTGTTAAAGAAACTGTTTTCTTGAGTGACTGTTCTATTTTACCTTCTCACGAGCAATGAGTGATTCCATTTCTGTATATCTTCTCCAGCGTTTGATGTTGTCACTAATTTTTATCTTAGCTATTCCGATAGGTGTATGGTGCTACCTCATTGTGAGGTCTTAAAATGTATTTATTTTGTCTGTGCTGGGCCTTTGTTGCTGTGGTCGGGCTTTTTCTAGTTGCAGCAAGTCAAGGCTACTCTCTAGTTGTGGTGCATGGGCTTCTCTTCACAGTGGTTTCTCTTATTTCGGGGCACGGGCTCTAGGGTGTGTGGCCTCAGTACTTGTGGCTCCTGGGTTGCAGAGCACAGGCTCAGTACTAGTGGCACACAGGCTTAGTCACCTCGTGGCGAGCGGGATCCTCCGGGACCAGGGACCCAACAGGTGCCCCCTGTGTTGGCAAGGGGCCTCTTAGCCACTGAACTACCAGGGAAGCCCTCTCACTGTGGTTTTAATTTGCAATTCCCTGGCAGATAAGGGTTCACATCTTTTTACATGCATATAGGTCATCTGCGTATCCTGTTTGGTGAAGTATCTTTTCCTGTCTTTTGTCAATTTTCTAATCGGATTGCTTGGTTTCTTTCACTGTCCCATTTTGTGATTCATTTACTTGCAAGGATAATAGTCCTTTGTCAGATATGTGGTTTGTAAATATTTTCTGCTACTCTATGGCTTGTTTTCTTCATCCTCTCAGCAAGGTGTTCAGAGTAAAAGTTCTTAATTTTGATGAGGTCCAATTTATCAATTGTTCCTTTTAGGGACCGTGTTTTTGATGTAACATCTATAAACTCTTTTCAGGCCTTGACGACTTTTTTATCTAAAGGTTTTATAGCTTCAAAGTTTACATTTATGTTTGTGATACACTTTGAGTTAGTTTCTGAAATAAGATGTGAGACTTAGATTTAAGTTCATTTTTGTAACCCACAGATGTCCAATTGTTCCAGCACCATTTGTTGAAAAGTCCCCTCTGTTGGTTTGCTTTTGCAGTGTTGTCAGAAATTGGCTGCACACGTATATGTGGGTCTGTTTCTGGGTTCTTTTCTGTTCCATTGATCTGTGCGTATCTCCATCAATACCACACTATCTTGGCTGTTGTAGTACATAGTAAGTCTTGAAATCAAGTAGGGCATTTCTTCCCACTTTATTATTATTTTTAAAGAATTTTTTTCCCCATCATGCTGTTTTCATTTTTATATTTATTTTCATCCATCTTTTTTTCCCATTCTTTGGCCTATGTGGGCCTCCCATTGCAGTGGCCCCTCTCATTGCAGAGTATCAGCTCTGGGTGCATGTACTCCAGAGCGCTGACTTGTAATTGGACACATCGGTTCAGCTGCTCCGTGGCACGTGGGGTCTTCTCAGGCCAGGGATCAAACCGGCACCCCTTACACTGCAAGGTGGGCTCTTTACCCACTGGACCACCAGGGAAGCCCTTCCTATTTTATTATTTTTTTAAAAAAATATTTTAACTATTCTAGTTCCTTTGTCTTTCCATATACATTTTAGAATAATCTTGGCTATATCTGCAAATTGTTTTTCTAGAGTTTAGATAGAAATTTTGGATTCTTCTTATAAATAACTTTTCTGTAGCTAAAATATATTTTGTGTGTGATTTTTAGTAGGACTAAAATGTTTAAATTAGCAAAAAAGAAACGACAGCATATACAAGCACACCAAAATATATGTATCCTATATAATCTATTTCATAACCAAGCTGTCTTTCAGTTAATATGACTCTTTTTCCATAGCCATAAACACATTTCTATAATTTTAAATTATTTCATAATACTTACCTGTGTGGTTGTAGTATCCTTTATCTGACCAACACCCCCCACCCTCCCCACATTGTTTAGGTCAAATATTTAGGGACTTTCTTTTTTTTTAATTTATTTTTCAGTTACCTTATTCTGTTGTAAACAGCACTGTGATTAGTACCTTGAAACCACGTCTCTGAAAATATCTTCCAATTATTTTTTCTTAGGAACAACTTTTTTGAGTAAATAACTGGTATCTTCTAGACGCTTATGGTTTCCTGAACTTAGATGGAGATACAGTTCCCAGAACTGAAGATACTGTTTGTTTATTAGCTCAATAAAGGGTTGAGCATCAACCCCTTTTACCTCAGGTTTGCTACCACCTTGGTTTCATCTTCTTGAAATGCCCCACCCCCAGCCCACTGAGGCCTGGACGGAGGGGCAGATGAGAGACCCACTCTCTCCATAGCCCTCTGCTCTAACGTCGTCTTTGATGCTCTCGCTGTAGTTCGGAGCTCTGCGGCCTATTTCTAACCCCAGATGTAAATCAGATGGGAACAGATCCTGCTTTGCTCTTAGATTTCCTCTTACCCAGGGTTTCCTTTTGGAGTATGTGGGCCTCCCATTGCAGTGGCCCTCTCATTGCAGAGTATCAGCTCTGGGTGCATGTACTCAGAGCTGACTTGTAATTGGACACATCGGTTCAGCTGCTCCGTGGCACGTGGGGTCTTCTCAGGCCAGGGATCAAACCGGCACCCCTTACACTGCAAGGTGGGCTCTTTACCCACTGGACCACCAGGGAAGCCCTTCCTATTTTATTATTTTTTTAAAAAAATATTTTAACTATTCTAGTTCCTTTGTCTTTCCATATACATTTTAGAATAATCTTGGCTATATCTGCAAATTGTTTTTCTAGAGTTTAGATAGAAATTTTGGATTCTTCTTATAAATAACTTTTCTGTAGCTAAAATATATTTTGTGTGTGATTTTTAGTAGGACTAAAATGTTTAAATTAGCAAAAAAGAAACGACAGCATATACAAGCACACCAAAATATATGTATCCTATATAATCTATTTCATAACCAAGCTGTCTTTCAGTTAATATGACTCTTTTTCCATAGCCATAAACACATTTCTATAATTTTAAATTATTTCATAATACTTACCTGTGTGGTTGTAGTATCCTTTATCTGACCAACACCCCCCACCCTCCCCACATTGTTTAGGTCAAATATTTAGGGACTTTCTTTTTTAATTTATTTTTCAGTTACCTTATTCTGTTGTAAACAGCACTGTGATTAGTACCTTGAAACCACGTCTCTGAAAATATCTTCCAATTATTTTTTCTTAGGAACAACTTTTTTGAGTAAATAACTGGTATCTTCTAGACGCTTATGGTTTCCTGAACTTAGATGGAGATACAGTTCCCAGAACTGAAGATACTGTTTGTTTATTAGCTCAATAAAGGGTTGAGCATCAACCCCTTTTACCTCAGGTTTGCTACCACCTTGGTTTCATCTTCTTGAAATGCCCCACCCCCAGCCCACTGAGGCCTGGACGGAGGGGCAGATGAGAGACCCACTCTCTCCATAGCCCTCTGCTCTAACGTCGTCTTTGATGCTCTCGCTGTAGTTCGGAGCTCTGCGGCCTATTTCTAACCCCAGATGTAAATCAGATGGGGAACAGATCCCGTGCTTTGCTCTTAGATTTCCTCTTACAGTTGCCCTGTGAGTCTCTAAAGCTGGTTCTGCCTTTCTGGGAAAAGGTACACATGGACCCCTGTTTCTACCTCCAGGGTCACTTACAAGCCCCTCCCCCAAGCCCGGAGTAGCATGCGACTGTTTTCAAAAAATTCTTTATGGGCTTCAAATAGTAATAGGATAGTTTTCTGGGATGCTTGTTAAAATTCTTGAATATATTTAGGGGATTTACATTTTCAAAGAGAGGATGTTTTCTGTTTGATGTTAAAAAGGTTTTTTCCCTGTGAATTTAAATAATTTGCTTGACTTTCTAGTGGAAGGACCACAGTGTTCTTCCGTTCTGGATGTGGCGTTTGTTAGACTCTTTAATGATTGACTGCAGGGAGTGTGTGTGTGTAAATAATTTGGAAATATGTTTTCAAATTAGTGGCCATCTGTAAGTTGTCAGCTTTAAAGAAAAAAGATGTCTTTCATGAACAGAAGTTTCATTTCTTTGAAAAAAAAAAAAAGCACACACACAAAAAAACAGAAATAATAGTTTAAAATGATCTTTAATGATGACCCAAAAGGTGCCTTTCTGAAGAAATGGAATCAGTCTTCCCCCTTGTGGATAACGGGGAAAGTAACTATTTTCCCTACTGAAAGTTACATGAAAGAGTTCTGAGGGAACTGTAGAAATACAATTTTTCTTCCTTTTCATTTAAAAATAATAGTCAAAGAAAAAAATTAAAATAATAGTATATTTTACGTAAAATTTGTGTTGAAGTAACAAAATATCTCTATAAATGCTGACTGCCTTCATGACTGGTATGTTAAAATACCCACCCAAAAGAAGTACAAAGGTTAATGTCAGATGATATGTATACTTTATATAATATTCCCTTCTACCTGTCTGTCTGTCACCTTAGAGATTCCTGCCTTGCATCCTTATAGCCATGGCAACCTTGTGGAACAGGTCATGTCCCCCCAGGTCTTGCGAGCTGGGAGGTTTGTGGTACTCCGGGAGGTTGTGGACAAGGAGCTTGGGGACCCATAGGAGAGATAATAGCAATTATCGCTGATATGGGGCTTGCCCTGGTGGTCTAGTGGGTAAGGACACTGCCTTGCAGTGCAAGGGGCGCCGGTTTGATCCCTGGCCTGGGAAGATCCCACGTGCCGCGGAGCGGCTGTACCGATGTGTCCAATCACCGAGCCGAAGCTATGGAGCGCATGCGCCCAGAGCCAGCGCTCGGCAACGACAGAGGCCACTGCGATGGGAGGCCCACAGGAGCCAAAGAACAAAGACGGATGAAAATAGAGAAATGAAAGACCAATAGAAGTGGCCCGCCCGCTCCCCTCCCTCCCCAACCCGACCCCCGCCCAAAATAAATAAATAAATAAATCTTTAAAAAGAAAAAAATATAGCTGATATTTGGTAGGGAGGTTACCGTGTTCCAGGCATTATTCTTATCATTTATGACTGTTTTCTACGTTAATTCTTGTCACAAGCTTAGGCTATCATTATCCCCACCTTATAGCTGATGACTCTGAGTCGTGAGAGGGCTACTGGCAACCCCCTGTGGCGGCCAGGGGAGTATCAGAGCAGCTCTGGGCGTCCAGGGAGGCAGAGGAAGGTTGCTGTTTCTGTACCCAGTCTGAACAGAAGTATTAAAAGTTTAAAATGATCTTTAATGATGACCCAAAAGGTGCCTTTCTGAAGAAATGGAATCAGTCTTCCCCCTTGTGGATAACGGGGAAAGTAACTATTTTCCCTACTGAAAGTTACATGAAAGAGTTCTGAGGGAACTGTAGAAATACAATTTTTCTTCCTTTTCATTTAAAAATAATAGTCAAAGAAAAAAATTAAAATAATAGTATATTTTACGTAAAATTTGTGTTGAAGTAACAAAATATCTCTATAAATGCTGACTGCCTTCATGACTGGTATGTTAAAATACCCACCCAAAAGAAGTACAAAGGTTAATGTCAGATGATATGTATACTTTATATAATATTCCCTTCTACCTGTCTGTCTGTCACCTTAGAGATTCCTGCCTTGCATCCTTATAGCCATGGCAACCTTGTGGAACAGGTCATGTCCCCCCAGGTCTTGCGAGCTGGGAGGTTTGTGGTACTCCGGGAGGTTGTGGACAAGGAGCTTGGGGACCCATAGGAGAGATAATAGCAATTATCGCTGATATGGGGCTTGCCCTGGTGGTCTAGTGGGTAAGGACACTGCCTTGCAGTGCAAGGGGCGCCGGTTTGATCCCTGGCCTGGGAAGATCCCACGTGCCGCGGAGCGGCTGTACCGATGTGTCCAATCACCGAGCCGAAGCTATGGAGCGCATGCGCCCAGAGCCAGCGCTCGGCAACGACAGAGGCCACTGCGATGGGAGGCCCACAGGAGCCAAAGAACAAAGACGGATGAAAATAGAGAAATGAAAGACCAATAGAAGTGGCCCGCCCGCTCCCCTCCCTCCCCAACCCGACCCCCGCCCAAAATAAATAAATAAATAAATCTTTAAAAAGAAAAAAATATAGCTGATATTTGGTAGGGAGGTTACCGTGTTCCAGGCATTATTCTTATCATTTATGACTGTTTTCTACGTTAATTCTTGTCACAAGCTTAGGCTATCATTATCCCCACCTTATAGCTGAGGACTCTGAGTCGTGGAGAGGGCTACTGGCAACCCCCTGTGGAGGCCAGGGGAGTATCAGAGCAGCTCTGGGCGTCCAGGGAGGCAGAGGAAGGTTGCTGTTTCTGTACCCAGTCTGAGAAAGGGAGATAGAAGAGATGTGAAGACCTGTTATTAGCTGAATTGTAGCCTGGTAGATTCACATGCTAGAGCCTAACCTCTAGTACCTTCGAATGTACTTTGGAGATGAGGTTTTTTGGTTTTTTTTTAAAGATTTTATTTATTTATTGGAGGGGGCGGGTTGGGGAGGGAGGGGGCGGGCAGGCCACTTCTCTTGGTCTTTCATTTATCTATTTTCATCCATCTTTGTTCTTTGGCCTGTGCGGGCCTCCCACCGCAGTGACCTCTCTCTCTGCAGAGCACCGACTCTGGGCGCATGCACTCCATAGCTCGGGCTCGGTAATTGGACACATCGGTCCAGCCACTCCACTGCACGTGGGATCCTCTCAAGCCAGGGATCAAACCAGTGCCCCTTGCACTGCAAGGCGGTGTCCTTACCCACTGGACCACCAGGGAAGCCCTGGGGATATTTTTATTTTGAGTTTTTTTTTTTTTTTTTAATTTTGGCCTCCTTTATTGATTATTTATTTATTTATTTTCTTCCATCTTTATTCTTTGGCCTGTGTGGGCCTCCCACTGCAGTGGCCTCTCTCTTGGAGATATGTTTGATTGTCACATTCATGGGGTAAGGGTGCTACAGACATCTTGAGAGTCAAAGTGAAAGTCACTCAGTCATGCCCAACTCTTTGCAACCCATGGAAATCTCCAGGCAAGAATCCTGCAGTGGGTAGCTTATCCCTTCTGCAGGAGATCTTCCCAACCCAGGAATCGAACTGGGGTCTCCGGCATTGCAGACAGATTATTTTTTTTATTTTTCTTTTTTTAAAATTTTGGCCTCTTTTATTGGTTTTTCATTTGTTTATTTTCATCTATCTTCATTCTTTGGCCTGTGTGGACCTCTCATCGCAATGGCCCCTCTCTGCAGAGCACCGACTCTGGGCGCATGCACTCCATAGCTCGGGCTCGGTAATTGGACACATCGGTCCAGCCACTCCACTGCACGTGGGATCCTCTCAAGCCAGGGATCAAACCAGTGCCCCTTGCACTGCAAGGCGGTGTCCTTACCCACTGGACCACCAGGGAAGCCCTGGGGATATTTTTATTTTGAGTTTTTTTTTTTTTTTTTTAATTTTGGCCTCCTTTATTGATTATTTATTTATTTATTTTCTTCCATCTTTATTCTTTGGCCTGTGTGGGCCTCCCACTGCAGTGGCCTCTCTCTTGGAGATATGTTTGATTGTCACATTCATGGGGTAAGGGTGCTACAGACATCTTGAGAGTCAAAGTGAAAGTCACTCAGTCATGCCCAACTCTTTGCAACCCATGGAAATCTCCAGGCAAGAATCCTGCAGTGGGTAGCTTATCCCTTCTGCAGGAGATCTTCCCAACCCAGGAATCGAACTGGGGTCTCCGGCATTGCAGACAGATTATTTTTTTTATTTTTCTTTTTTTAAAATTTTGGCCTCTTTTATTGGTTTTTCATTTGTTTATTTTCATCTATCTTCATTCTTTGGCCTGTGTGGACCTCTCATCGCAATGGCCCCTCTCGTTGCAGAGCACCAGCTCTGGATGAATGTGCTCCAGAGCACCAGCTCGTAATTGGACGCACTGGTCCAGCCGCTCCACAACATGTGGGATCTTCCCAGGCCAGGGATCAAACTGGTGCCCCTTGCACTGCAAGGTGGACTCTTTACCCACTGGACCACCAGGGAAGCCCATGCAGGCAGATTCTTTACAAGGCAAACCCAGCGTCTTGAGAGTAGATGCTGTTAAACATCCTGCAGTGCACAGAAGAGCCCCCATAACAAAGAATTATCTGGCTCAAAATGTCAGTTATGCCAAGATCAGAAACTGTGATCACAGTAATTGAGGCAATGTGGTATATGTATGGATCAGCAAAACAGAACAGAGAGTTCAGGGTGTATGAGTCCTTAGACTCAATCATGTCTATGATTGAGTTTTCACAAAGATGCTAATGTAATGTACATTTTCACAAAGATATATTTCAATGGAGGAAAAGGAAAATCTTTTTTGACGTGTAGTGTTGGCATAATGGATAGCCAAGTGGAAAAATAAATCTTGACCCCCATCTCAAGTCATATCCAGTAACTCAAAAGGATCACAGACATAAATATAAAAAGCTAAAGCTATTTATTTAAAGCTTCTAGAAGAAAACGTAGAGATTTGTCTTCATAGTCTTGGGATGGGCAACCATTTCTAAGGAAATCAAATGCACAAATAAAAAAAAATGGATTTCATCAAATTTAAAAACTTCTTTTCCCTGGAAAGACATTGTTAACAAAATGAGAAAGTGAGGCAAAGCTTGGGAGAAAATACTTACAGTTCATATTTCTGACCAAAGACTTGATCCAGCATGTATAAAAGCGCTTATAGCCTAACAGTAAGACAGACAACCGTACAGAAAAAATATTTCAAGAAGCAGGCTCCTGTGCTTGCGTGATGGCATGAGCTCACTGCTGTTCATCCCTCCCATGGATCATAACTAACAATTCGGAACAAGATACAAAAACCAACTACCCGAGAACTCTTACAAAGTAGAAACAGATTGTGAAGGAGAGTCAAAACGTGGACAAGTGATTCATGCAGGAGTCGTTTTATCAGGTTCTTTGGTTTCCTCTGTGTGTCGTGTGTCAGTGTCTCTGAGGGCCAGCTCCAGAAGTACAGCAGCTACAGGAGCAGTGGCAGGAGGTGGACCCAGAAAGGACAGAGAGTGCAGAGGAAATCCAAGAGGAGCAAGCGCCAGAAAAGAGGTCCTTTTAAAAAATTGTAATTGTTATTGCATAGTTGCTTTATAGTGTTGCATTAGTTTCTTGCTATATAGCAAAGTGAATCAGTCATACATATACCTACCTCATACATATACAAATCTTTTTTGGATTTCCTTCCCATTTAGGTTGCCTCAGAGCATTGAGCAGAATTCCCTGTGCTATACAGTAGGTTCTCATCAGTTGTCTATTTGATATATAGTGTGTATATACCATAAGTCTTGACCTAATCCCTGAACTACAACATGCGTGGGACAGACTCAAACCAGCACAGCCAAGCTTTGAGATCCAAACTCAGACTTAAGTCATGTGCATAAAAACATTTTTAAAATGAGTTTAAACATTTTTAAAATGAGATTTCAGAGACCTATCTTTTTAGCCTATTCACCAAATAACATAAGCTCAGGACAAATCCAAATCACCACTACAACACAGCAAAGGCTTAGAAAACAATTTAGACTTGAATCACTGCATACAGAAGGTAAGACTGAACCTAACCAAGTTAATTGCCTTCTAAAACAAAAGCATCAGCTGTCTCCAGTGAATTCTGTACAGGGCCCATATCTACACAACATAACATTCAGGACATTTCAAAATTACCCAGCATATAAGAACAAGAAAAATGTGACCAGTTCTCAAGGAAAAATGGCTGCCAGTTCCAAAACCTAAGAAGCCCAATGGGCATAAAAAAAAACTTAAAACATTGTTAACAAAATGAGAAAGTGAGGCAAAGCTTGGGAGAAAATACTTACAGTTCATATTTCTGACCAAAGACTTGATCCAGCATGTATAAAAGCGCTTATAGCCTAACAGTAAGACAGACAACCGTACAGAAAAAATATTTCAAGAAGCAGGCTCCTGTGCTTGCGTGATGGCATGAGCTCACTGCTGTTCATCCCTCCCATGGATCATAACTAACAATTCGGAACAAGATACAAAAACCAACTACCCGAGAACTCTTACAAAGTAGAAACAGATTGTGAAGGAGAGTCAAAACGTGGACAAGTGATTCATGCAGGAGTCGTTTTATCAGGTTCTTTGGTTTCCTCTGTGTGTCGTGTGTCAGTGTCTCTGAGGGCCAGCTCCAGAAGTACAGCAGCTACAGGAGCAGTGGCAGGAGGTGGACCCAGAAAGGACAGAGAGTGCAGAGGAAATCCAAGAGGAGCAAGCGCCAGAAAAGAGGTCCTTTTAAAAAAAATTGTAATTGTTATTGCATAGTTGCTTTATAGTGTTGCATTAGTTTCTTGCTATATAGCAAAGTGAATCAGTCATACATATACCTACCTCATACATATACAAATCTTTTTTGGATTTCCTTCCCATTTAGGTTGCCTCAGAGCATTGAGCAGAATTCCCTGTGCTATACAGTAGGTTCTCATCAGTTGTCTATTTGATATATAGTGTGTATATACCATAAGTCTTGACCTAATCCCTGAACTACAACATGCGTGGGACAGACTCAAACCAGCACAGCCAAGCTTTGAGATCCAAACTCAGACTTAAGTCATGTGCATAAAAACATTTTTAAAATGAGTTTAAACATTTTTAAAATGAGATTTCAGAGACCTATCTTTTTAGCCTATTCACCAAATAACATAAGCTCAGGACAAATCCAAATCACCACTACAACACAGCAAAGGCTTAGAAAACAATTTAGACTTGAATCACTGCATACAGAAGGTAAGACTGAACCTAACCAAGTTAATTGCCTTCTAAAACAAAAGCATCAGCTGTCTCCAGTGAATTCTGTACAGGGCCCATATCTACACAACATAACATTCAGGACATTTCAAAATTACCCAGCATATAAGAACAAGAAAAATGTGACCAGTTCTCAAGGAAAAATGGCTGCCAGTTCCAAGATAACCCAGGTGACGCTAGTGGTAAGGAACCTATCTGCCAATGCAAGAGATGTGGGTTCAATCCTTGGGTCAGGAAGATCCCCTGGAAGAGAGCATGGCAACCCACTCCAGGATTCTTGCCTGGAGAATCCCATGGACAGAGAAGCCTGGAGGTCTACAGTCCATGGGGTCACAAAGAGCTGGACACAACTGAAGCGACTTAGCATATACCAAGGTAACCCGTGTATCGGAATTATCAAAGATTTCAAAGATGTTATAACCATGTCCATGAGGTTAAAAAAATAATTCAGAATGATTAAAAGGGTAGATGTTCTCGGCAGAGAAATAAAAAAGAACCAGATGGAAATGTTAGAACTGAAAAGTACAAAATCTGAAATTAAGAAGTTCACTGGATGATTTCAATAGCAGATTGGCAATGACCAGAGATAAAAACCTGTAAACTTGAAGAAATCAGTAGAAATTATACAATCTGAGGAACAGGGCAAAAGGAAAATTAGAAAAGTATTAGCAGAGCTCCAGGATTCTGTGGGAAAATATATTTTTTAAAAAATAACATGTGTGTTACTGGAGTCCCAGAAGGAGAGGAGAAGCAAGCTGGGAAAAAATATTTGACAAATATTTGGCCTAAAGCTTCCTAAATTTGGTGAAAGAAAGAAATTGACATATTCAAGAGGCTCCACCAATTCCCAAAAGGATAAAGATATGAAAAATAATCTATAGTGACAAGAGAGCAGGTCATAGTTGCCTGCAGGGGGCCTGGAGGGAGGGAAAAATTACAGACGTGCAGGAGGACATTTGAGGGGATGGTCAAAGTATCTGTTAACCTAACTGTGGTGACGGCTTCTCAAGGGTGATGGTTTCCCAAGGGTGGGGTAAGTGAAGACTTCTCAAATAGTACACTTGGAATAGATATCATTTATATTGCTTTTTAATTTTTTTTTTTTTTTTTTTTTGGCCACTCTGTATGGCCTATAGGATCCTGGTTCCCTGACCAGGGATCAAGTCCGGGTCTGTGCAGTGGAAGCCCATGTCCTAAGCACCGCGCCACCAGCGAGGTCCCACCAGTACTTTAGTGATAACAACAAAGTTGTTAGAGGTGGCCCAAAATTTGGACATAAATGAAGACAACATAAATAGACAACATGCACATGATTACTGCATGTGTATGTAGTCATTACAATATATGTTGTTAGTAATGTATGCAAATTAAAGCCATAAAGATATACCACCGTGTACTTGCTAGAATGGCAAAACTTTTTAAATGAAGGTAAGAATGAGCAGTACCTAGCACCTTCATACATTGTTGTTGGGAATGTAAAAGTGGCACTTTGGAAACAGTTGGACCGTTTCTTTCTTTTTTTTAATTATTGCTTTATTTATCTTAATTTGGCTGCACTGGGTCTTAGTTGTGGTATATGGGATCTAGTTCCCTGACCAGGAATCAAACCTGGGACTCCTGTATTAGAAGCACAGAGTCTTAACCACTGGACCACCAGGGAAGTCCCTGGATCATTTCTTAATTTAGGTAAGTAAGCACTTACGCTGTGATCGAGCTATTTGTTTTTTTGTTAGCTTATTTTTGTTTTTTAAAATTTATTTATATGTTTATTTTTGGCTGTGCTGGGTCTTCATTGTTACTCAGGCTTTTCTTTCATTGCAGTGAGCGGAGGCTACTCTTTTGTTGCAGAGCACTGGCTCTATGATGCACAGTCTCTAGGGTGCACGGGCTCTAACGTGTACAGGCTCTAGCGTGCACGGGCTCTAGGGTGCATGGGTTTCAGTAGTTGAGGCTCGTAGGCTCAGTAGTTGCGGCATACAGCATAGGCTCATAGTTGTGGTACATGGGCTTAGTTGCTCCACAGCATGAGATCTTCCTGGACCAGCGATGGACCCCATGTTTCCTGCAATGGCAGGTAGGTTCTTCACCTCTGAGTCACCAGGGAAGCCTGTGATTAAGCTACTTGAATCCAAGATATTATATCCAAGAGAAATGAAGACCATGCCCATGTTAAGTCCTGCACATACCTATTCAGAGCAGCTTTATTTATAATGGAAGCAATGGAAATGCCTCTACACAGATAAATGGAGAAACACATCATTATGACATACTGTGTTATACTGCTCATTGATAAAGAGGAGGAAACTGTGCCACAACAGGACTGAATCTTAAGATGTGGAATAAAAAGGCACACATAAAAGGATATGTGCTGTGTGGTTCCATTTATTATAGAATGAATCTTTACCATCCAAACACAAGTCAAAAGGGGATCCTGCAGGGGTGCTGTGCAACGGCCTGGAGGGGAGGGATGGGGGGATATACATATGACTAATCTGGGATCATACATATCTGTAAACAACAAACTCTGTAAAAGTAAAAAGTCAAATAAAATTTTTTTTTAAAAAATAGAGAAACTAAAAGAAAAAAAACAAGTCAGTGGTTGTTTGGGGTTGGGAAGCAGAGAGAGGATTATCTGAAAGGAGGTATTTCTGTATATTAATTTTGGGGTTGTCACTTAGGTGGGTAGATTGGTGAACCATATGCTTTACACTGTATGTAAATTGGGCCTCGAAAACATTGATTTTTTTTAAAAGATGATGACATAGCATGAATTAAAATTATTATCAGACTAAAGAGATCAAAACAATATGGTATCAGTACCAAGGGATTCAAAGAGAAGGATAGAACAAATGAGTTCGAGAAACTAACTTGAGTTTGAAATAGTTCAGAATTTAGAATGCAAGTTATGCTTTGATATTTCTTTTTTTCTTCCTGGAGGATCTTTTTCTTTTTAATTTATTTATTTTTCACTGTTTATTTATTTATGTATTTACTTTTGCCTCTTCTGAGTTTTCACTGCTGCTGCAGGCTCTTCTCTAGTTGCAGGGAGTGGGAGCTCCTCTCTAGTTGAGGTGAGCAGGCTTTTTGTTGTGGTGACTTCTCTTGTGGAGCTCAGGCTCTAGGGCACACGAGCTCCACAGTTGCGGCTCCGAGGCCGTAGAGCACAGACTGAGTAGTTGTGGCTCATGGGCTTAGTTGCTCCGCAGCATGTGGGATCTTCCCAGATCAGGGATTGAACCTGTGTCTCCTGCATTGGAAGGCTAACCTTTCCCCACTGAGCTACCAGGGAAGCCCTGCTTTGGTATTTCAGATCAGGTTGAGATAGAAATGAAGTGTCCATAAGTGATGTTGAGTCAACTGACTAACTATTCAAAATATAAATAATCAGAGCCTTATCTGTTACCACTTAGAAAAAATAAATTCCATGTGGATTAAGAATTACGTCTATTAAAAGAGAAAAGCAGGCAGAGAGATGGGGAGCCCTTCCTGGTCTAGGGGTTCACTGAGTCACAGTTGGCCTGGAATCCCTACGTGGGGAAGCTGGAGGTCTTGGCGACGCTTTTGTCTTGAAAGTCTGTAGTGGGGACTGGGTGTGGGAATCCCCCAGTGGGGTAAGCCACTTGGGAGGTGAAGACAAATGCCTGTCTTTTCTCTCTGAGCAGGAGCTCCAGACCAGGGAGAGAAGCCGGCTGCTGGCTCCATGGGAGAAAGCAGGCATTGGGCACAATCAGTCCTTGCACAGCCATCTCACTTTGTGCTCCCTAGTGACCAGGGAAGAACTACAGAGGAGGGGCCTCAGAATGGAGACCAGAGATCCACGTGGCTGCATACCTGAGGTTTGGGGTAATTTAGAATGCAAAATTTTTTAAATGCATGAATTAAAATTATTATCAGACTAAAGAGATCAAAACAATATGGTATCAGTACCAAGGATTCAAAGAGAAGGATAGAACAAATGAGTTCGAGAAACTAACTTGAGTTTGAAATAGTTCAGAATTTAGAATGCAAGTTATGCTTTGATATTTCTTTTTTTCTTCCTGGAGGATCTTTTTCTTTTTAATTTATTTATTTTTCACTGTTTATTTATTTATGTATTTACTTTTGCCTCTTCTGAGTTTTCACTGCTGCTGCAGGCTCTTCTCTAGTTGCAGGGAGTGGGAGCTCCTCTCTAGTTGAGGTGAGCAGGCTTTTTGTTGTGGTGACTTCTCTTGTGGAGCTCAGGCTCTAGGGCACACGAGCTCCACAGTTGCGGCTCCGAGGCCGTAGAGCACAGACTGAGTAGTTGTGGCTCATGGGCTTAGTTGCTCCGCAGCATGTGGGATCTTCCCAGATCAGGGATTGAACCTGTGTCTCCTGCATTGGAAGGCTAACCTTTCCCCACTGAGCTACCAGGGAAGCCCTGCTTTGGTATTTCAGATCAGGTTGAGATAGAAATGAAGTGTCCATAAGTGATGTTGAGTCAACTGACTAACTATTCAAAATATAAATAATCAGAGCCTTATCTGTTACCACTTAGAAAAAATAAATTCCATGTGGATTAAGAATTACGTCTATTAAAAGAGAAAAGCAGGCAGAGAGATGGGGAGCCCTTCCTGGTCTAGGGGTTCACTGAGTCACAGTTGGCCTGGAATCCCTACGTGGGGAAGCTGGAGGTCTTGGCGACGCTTTTGTCTTGAAAGTCTGTAGTGGGGACTGGGTGTGGGAATCCCCCAGTGGGGTAAGCCACTTGGGAGGTGAAGACAAATGCCTGTCTTTTCTCTCTGAGCAGGAGCTCCAGACCAGGGAGAGAAGCCGGCTGCTGGCTCCATGGGAGAAAGCAGGCATTGGGCACAATCAGTCCTTGCACAGCCATCTCACTTTGTGCTCCCTAGTGACCAGGGAAGAACTACAGAGGAGGGGCCTCAGAATGGAGACCAGAGATCCACGCCGTGGCTGCATACCTGAGGGGACTGAGGCATCCAGGTAAGGAGAGGACCAGATGGCCCCGAGCTGCAGAATGGATGCTTGAAACCCCTGCACACCTTCTGCCAGAGGCCCTGGGGGACTCCTGAGTCCCTTGAGCGATCTCTCTGGCTCTGTTGTGGAGAGTCGATCTGATTCCAGAAGATGCCTGCCTGCCTTTTGTCCCCCCGAGTCTCTGGGTGGGTGCCGCTGGATTCAGCTGAATTAAGAGACAGGTGATGAGCACGGGTGTTGGGCGCTTGGGCAGGAGTCTCCATGGTAACGGAGCCATCTGGCTTTCTTGCCTGGCACCAGGCCTTGTGACTTCATGATGGAATCTTTTCTGACAGGCAGAGCGGGGTTTGCCAAGGGCCATTAGAGGCCAGGAGGAAGGAACCTGCCGAGGCAGCTTTGACTTTTCAGCCAGAGTTTGAGGACGAGACTTGATCGTGTGATGACTAATGGCTGCTGCGGACCCAGGAACGGCCGCTGGAGGTGGCATCCATAGAGCCAGTGTGAGCAGCACTGAACGCTGGCCACCTCTGGCTGAGTCTGCTGGGGAGTTAGCGGCACCCCAGCCTCCTTCAGGCCAGGCCTGGCTGTTGGAGTGGAGCCAGGGTCCAGGCAGGAAAGACTGAGGTCTGGGAGAGCTGCTGGCCCACTGCAGGGTGGTCCACGCTGGGCCAGCACCACCACATGGCAGGAAGGGTAAGGCCCACGTGAGCCCAGCCCAGGAGGGAGCCGCGGTCACCGCCGCAGTGGGCCTCTCCCCACAAGCTGCTCTGCTCCCCGAGTGGTGCCGGGAGAGCCCTGCCAGGCTTCATCCTTGTGCCATGGCCCTTCACGCACGCACCCATCAACCAGGCTGTGTGAGGTGGCGTCCTAGGGCTGCGAAGCAGGTGACCACAAACGGGGTGGTTCACATGGCACAGACTGATTCTCTCACAGTTCTGAAGGCCAGGAGCCAAAATCAAGGTGTGGGCAGGGTCCTTCTTGGGGGCTCTGAAGGAGAGTCTGCTCCCTGACCCTCTCCTAGCTTCTGGTGGTT
This sequence comes from Tragulus kanchil, assembly GCA_022376925.1. Classification (NCBI taxonomy): domain Eukaryota; kingdom Metazoa; phylum Chordata; class Mammalia; order Artiodactyla; family Tragulidae; genus Tragulus; species Tragulus kanchil. The sequence goes on along the minus strand of JAIOJX010000029.1, from coordinate 42,967,435 downwards.
GCTGGCGACCCTTGGCATCTCTCGGCTTGTGTCAGCATCGCTTCAGTCTCTGCCTCTGTTGTCAGGTGGCGGAGTGTCCAGATGTGTCTGGGTCCAAATTTCCTTCATCCTATAAAGGACACCAGCCACTGGCTTTAGAGGCCACTCTGGTCTAGGTTGACCTCATTTTAACTGGCTTCCATCTGCCAAGAGCCTATTTCCAAGTCAAGTCTCATTCACAGCTGGCAGGGATTAACCGCTATCTTACGGGGACACAGTTCAACCCACAACACCGTGGAAATCACAGGGAAGAGAGCACAGGCTTCAGAGAAGGGCGGACTCGGGCTCAAACCCCAGCACCACTGCTAGTCTGTCCTGTTTCCTTGACCCGGCAAGGCCGGGAAAGGAAGGCTGTCCTCGTGGGCTCCTAAGGACTCCCAGAGAGAGAGGACTGCCCTGCACAGTTCCCGCGGGGTGTCTGGGGAGTGACAGAAACTCAGCCAAGGTGGCCTGAGCAGAGCAAGGGGAGCTCCGAGGAGGGCCTGGTCCCCTCTCTCCACAGGCCAGTAGGCACTGACCAAGGGTTGGGACTTGCCGTGGGGACCGTGTGCTCAAGCTCTACGCAGGAGTCAGGGCAAGCACGGGCCACGTGGTCTGTGACAGGAGGGGGCACTGGAGGCCCGGAGGCCCTGTCGAGGATCCAGAAGGCCAGGGTCAGACCACAGTAGGTTCCTTCTGTGTGACTCAGTAGCCACGTGTGCAACTCATGGACCCCGCCATGTACCCATGGCCCTGCAAGGCAAAGGTGGGGCATGGGCTGGCTTTTCACTGACAGTGTTCTGAGTCCCTCTGTCCCCTCAGGGCCCGGACAGTACTTCCTTATCCCCCACCCAACCCTACCCCAAGACAGGTTCTTCTCCCTTCTGTTGACATTGAGTCTGGTAAGGACCTCTTTTCCTGGCCAAACCAGATCAGTATTCTTTCTTCCTTCCTTCCTCTTCCCTTCCCCTCCAACGTTCTTTTTCTTCCTTCCAGTACTTGGTGTCTACTGGATGCCAGACTGTGATAGACTCCAAGGATATAGAAGATAAAGGGGCCGTGCCTCGGTGGAATTTAAACAGTGAGGTGAAGGCATTGATCAAGTAATCCTGCAGACATATGTTTCACAGCAGGGGATGGGTGCTCTGACTGAGAGCTTCCAGGGTGGTGGGAGTCAGTGGTAGAGCAATGCAACCACACCAGCAGAGGAAGGGAAGAGCTCCTAAGCCAAGAACTGGAGAAGTTGCCAATGAGAAGGAAGAAGAGGGGAGAGAGTCCAGGCAGGAGCATCAGAAAATGCAAAGAGTGCTTGGTCAGTAAGGACTTAGAGAAGGCCCGTGTGGCTGGAGTGGGCAGAGTGAAGGACGTATGAGATGCCCGGAAAGTCGACAGGTTAGGCTGATCATTTGTTGGAAAAGCGTCTCAGCGGAGTGAGACACGACCCCCGCACACACGGAGCCGGCAGACCGCAGACCAAGGAAAGTGTCCCAGTGCAGACGTGAAGGGCAAAGTGACCCAGCGTCCCCCGAGGGAGGTGGGGACTGGGAAGGCGCCTCTGAGCCTTGAGTCTAAGCGCAGATTCAGGGCTTTGAAGCTGGACCTGTCTGCTGTGACTGAGGAAGCACAGAAGGCGGGTGTGTCCAGCAGGGAGAAGGAGGCCCCGTGAGGCTGCAGGTGCTGGCGGGCTGGGTGCGCTGAGGCTTGTGGGTAACCCGACCGTGGCTGGGAGCCATCCTGGGTTTTAACCAAGCAGAGGCGCATTTGGAAAACCCTTCAGGCCTCCATGCTAGGAGCAGTGGCTCAGCTGGTAAAGACTCTGCCTGCAATGCCGGAGGCATAGGTGCAGTCCCTGGGTCAGGAACATCCCCTGGAGAAGGGAATGGCAACCCATTTCCTTTTCCCAGTATTTTTTTTTTTTTTTTTTGGCCACTTCTGTTGGTCTTTCATTTCTTCTTTGTTCTTTGACCTGTGTGGGCCTCCCATTGCGGTGGCCTCTCGTCGAGAGCACTGGCTCTGGGCTCACGAGCTCCGGAGCGCTGGCTCAGTAGTTGGACCCATCGGTCCATTCCTCTTCCCTTCCCCTCCAACGTTCTTTTTCTTCCTTCCAGTACTTGGTGTCTACTGGATGCCAGACTGTGATAGACTCCAAGGATATAGAAGATAAAGGGGCCGTGCCTCGGTGGAATTTAAACAGTGAGGTGAAGGCATTGATCAAGTAATCCTGCAGACATATGTTTCACAGCAGGGGATGGGTGCTCTGACTGAGAGCTTCCAGGGTGGTGGGAGTCAGTGGTAGAGCAATGCAACCACACCAGCAGAGGAAGGGAAGAGCTCCTAAGCCAAGAACTGGAGAAGTTGCCAATGAGAAGGAAGAAGAGGGGAGAGAGTCCAGGCAGGAGCATCAGAAAATGCAAAGAGTGCTTGGTCAGTAAGGACTTAGAGAAGGCCCGTGTGGCTGGAGTGGGCAGAGTGAAGGACGTATGAGATGCCCGGAAAGTCGACAGGTTAGGCTGATCATTTGTTGGAAAAGCGTCTCAGCGGAGTGAGACACGACCCCCGCACACACGGAGCCGGCAGACCGCAGACCAAGGAAAGTGTCCCAGTGCAGACGTGAAGGGCAAAGTGACCCAGCGTCCCCCGAGGGAGGTGGGGACTGGGAAGGCGCCTCTGAGCCTTGAGTCTAAGCGCAGATTCAGGGCTTTGAAGCTGGACCTGTCTGCTGTGACTGAGGAAGCACAGAAGGCGGGTGTGTCCAGCAGGGAGAAGGAGGCCCCGTGAGGCTGCAGGTGCTGGCGGGCTGGGTGCGCTGAGGCTTGTGGGTAACCCGACCGTGGCTGGGAGCCATCCTGGGTTTTAACCAAGCAGAGGCGCATTTGGAAAACCCTTCAGGCCTCCATGCTAGGAGCAGTGGCTCAGCTGGTAAAGACTCTGCCTGCAATGCCGGAGGCATAGGTGCAGTCCCTGGGTCAGGAACATCCCCTGGAGAAGGGAATGGCAACCCATTTCCTTTTCCCAGTATTTTTTTTTTTTTTTTTTGGCCACTTCTGTTGGTCTTTCATTTCTTCTTTGTTCTTTGACCTGTGTGGGCCTCCCATTGCGGTGGCCTCTCTCGTCGTAGAGCACTGGCTCTGGGCTCACGAGCTCCGGAGCGCTGGCTCAGTAGTTGGACCCATCGGTCCAGCTGCTCTGCGGCACATGGGATCTTCCCAGGCCGGGGACCGAACCAGCGCCCCCTGCACTGCAAGGCGGTGTCTTTACCCACTGGGCCACCAGGGAAGCCCTCTCCAGTATTCTTGTCTGGAGTATTCCATGGACAGAGGAGCCTAGCAGGCTGTGGTCCATGGGATTGCAAAGATTCCAACGCGACCGGGAGACTAGCTTTTCTTTCCTTTTCCGGCCTCCAGAGTCAGCAGGAGCCAGGGGAGGGAAAGCTGGCTGGGGGAGTTGGAGTCCATGACAGATGGAACTCCCTTCTCTTCTCAGCCGAGCTGCGAGACTGAACCCAGAGTCTGGTCCTCTCAGAGCCTCCTGGAGGAAGATGACCCAGAGCCGTTGTGCCAGCTGCTACAGGCCACCAGTTCAGGGGGCAGCGAGCCTCTTGGCTACCTTGACCTCTCCCGTAGGCCCCTGGTGGCGCTCGAGTTCCTGCCCTTCTTCCGCACCTACGGGCAGCTCCTGGTTGAGGAGGAGCTGGCCCCATGGCCTGAGGTCTGCAGGGACCGAGCAGGAGACCAGCGTGTCAGAGAGGACGACTCAGAACCACCCAGCGGCTTCTTCCCTTACTACTGCTCCAAGGAGGAGAGCTTCCCCAGCCTGGCGCTTCCGGGCAGGTCGTGCGCTGGCTGCTGTGACCCTCCCACCGGGAGGCAGGTGCAGACCTGCTGCTGCTGCACCGTGACAGGCAGCGGGGGGTGCGCTGTGAGTTGGGGTGGCTATGGGCGGCGCCGGGAGCAGCGCTGGGCCCCCTGGGGCCCGTCACACCTCTCCTAGGGCCTCGGCCCCAGTAGGCTCGGCCAGGCGCCCCCCACTCCGAGGGTTGGCTGGAGCAGTGTGTGGTTGGTTAGGAGCACAGAGGCCGGAGGCAGAATGCCTCATGCAGTCCAGACTCAGCCACTTCCTCAGAGAGCGCTCAGGGGAGTGTGTTGTGAGCCTCATGAGTCTCAGTTTCCTTATAAAGACAGATAATAGTGATAGCTATTTGTTTAGTCCTTAGGCTCCCAGACGAATGACTGGTGTGTGTCCTTTCATTTTTCCTACTAACAGCCCTGTGAGGTAGGTATTAGTCTTCCTGTTTGATGGAATGAAACTTGAAGAAGTTCAGCAGCTTGGTCAAAGAAGAGTCCTGGGATTTGACCCAAAGCCCCTGCCCCACAGAGTCAGTAATAGCCGCCCCCAGCTCCTTGAAGCTGGCCCCGAGCTCTGGGCCTGCAAGACGGAGGAGGCAGGCTGAGTGGGCTCTAGTCCCAGCTGGGAGCCCCGGGCCGGGGGCAGAGGTGGTGACCTGCACCGCTCAGGGCCCCCCTTCTGTAGATCTGCTCAGCTTTCCCTTTCTCCCCCAGTGCTAGTGTGTCATGGAGGCCCATCTGGGAGCCTGGCTGACCGTCTTGTCTCCCCCTGACCCAGGCTGGCCTGGCAGACCCAGACCTCACCTCCGGGCGCGCTCACTCACCCACCAGCTGCCCCCTCCTGCTGGTCTCAGCCGGGCACTCCTGTGACAGCAGCCTGGATGCCCCTCTCTCCAGTGATGTTGCCTTCCAGGACCAGGCCCTTCAGGCTTCAGGATTCGTGCCTTACTACAGGAGTTCCGAGGAGGGGCTGTGTGCATGCCCTGAGCCCCCCGCCTCTCCACTATGGGGCCAGGAGTCCACAGGGAAGATGACGAGGCCCAGGGCAGCCACACTGTGAGGGAGCAGATGGTGGTGGCAGGAGCCAGTGGAGAACAGCCCCCAACCCCTGATGATCAGCCCCCAAGAGGGGAGGTTCTAGAGCTCAGTTAGTCCTGAGACTGGAGCTGGGCTGGGGCTGAAGCCCTCAGGCCTTCGTTTTCCCCTCTGGCGGGAGGCACCTAAGCCCAGGCTCTCCTGTTGGGCTAGAAAGAAGCCCCTGCACCTACTAGCGGGCAGCTCAACCTCCGGGTCTGACAGCAGAGGAGAGAGCTCAGCCTGCACCCCACGTTCAGCCACATATCCAAGAAGTGACCCCACCACCTGGCTGCTCCCACTTGTCTTTCCTAGCTGGAAAACCTGCCCACTGGACAGTGACTTCCCCAAGAGTGCCTTCACAGAGGGCAAGGAGCAGGGCTCACCTGAACACCTGAGAGGTGCGGAGACCTGCCCAGAAACTGGTGTAAAGACAGATTAGTCCTTAGGCTCCCAGACGAATGACTGGTGTGTGTCCTTTCATTTTTCCTACTAACAGCCCTGTGAGGTAGGTATTAGTCTTCCTGTTTGATGGAATGAAACTTGAAGAAGTTCAGCAGCTTGGTCAAAGAAGAGTCCTGGGATTTGACCCAAAGCCCCTGCCCCACAGAGTCAGTAATAGCCGCCCCCAGCTCCTTGAAGCTGGCCCCGAGCTCTGGGCCTGCAAGACGGAGGAGGCAGGCTGAGTGGGCTCTAGTCCCAGCTGGGAGCCCCGGGCCGGGGGCAGAGGTGGTGACCTGCACCGCTCAGGGCCCCCCTTCTGTAGATCTGCTCAGCTTTCCCTTTCTCCCCCAGTGCTAGTGTGTCATGGAGGCCCATCTGGGAGCCTGGCTGACCGTCTTGTCTCCCCCTGACCCAGGCTGGCCTGGCAGACCCAGACCTCACCTCCGGGCGCGCTCACTCACCCACCAGCTGCCCCCTCCTGCTGGTCTCAGCCGGGCACTCCTGTGACAGCAGCCTGGATGCCCCTCTCTCCAGTGATGTTGCCTTCCAGGACCAGGCCCTTCAGGCTTCAGGATTCGTGCCTTACTACAGGAGTTCCGAGGAGGGGCTGTGTGCATGCCCTGAGCCCCCCGCCTCTCCACTATGGGGCCAGGAGTCCACAGGGAAGATGACGAGGCCCAGGGCAGCCACACTGTGAGGGAGCAGATGGTGGTGGCAGGAGCCAGTGGAGAACAGCCCCCAACCCCTGATGATCAGCCCCCAAGAGGGGAGGTTCTAGAGCTCAGTTAGTCCTGAGACTGGAGCTGGGCTGGGGCTGAAGCCCTCAGGCCTTCGTTTTCCCCTCTGGCGGGAGGCACCTAAGCCCAGGCTCTCCTGTTGGGCTAGAAAGAAGCCCCTGCACCTACTAGCGGGCAGCTCAACCTCCGGGTCTGACAGCAGAGGAGAGAGCTCAGCCTGCACCCCACGTTCAGCCACATATCCAAGAAGTGACCCCACCACCTGGCTGCTCCCACTTGTCTTTCCTAGCTGGAAAACCTGCCCACTGGACAGTGACTTCCCCAAGAGTGCCTTCACAGAGGGCAAGGAGCAGGGCTCACCTGAACACCTGAGAGGTGCGGAGACCTGAGCATAAATAAAGCATTCTACTCCCAAGGCTGGAGTCACTCATTCGAGGCTTTGGAGTAATACTTGTGGTTTCCAGTTATGGGCCAGCACTATAAGACTGAGGGCAAACATTGCTGTCATTTGCATTCTGTGGTTGAAGAAACAAGTTCAGAGAGGTTAAGAAGCATGCCTGAGGTCACACAGCTCAGAAACAGCCAAGATGGGATTCACACCCAGTGAAAGGGGTAAATAGGCAGACTTGGTAAGGAGGCCAATGGGTTCCAAGGAAAAGGAGGAAGAGGAGGAACAAACATTTTTATCCAAGGTTCTTTCACTTTGATTGCCACAATAATCCATTTTGCCTAAGACTTAACCTTAAACCCAGAGCTAATGTTTATAACAACAATGCCTGGAGGACACGCTTCTCCTTCTTAGCTTGTACCTATGTTATCTAAAGGTGTATGTTGTGGGTGTGGGTCTGGTAAGACCTTTACCACCTTAAAATAATCTTCTGAACTATTGTTAATAACCAACCTAAAAAGTATAAAATGCCACGCCTAAGATGGCTTCTGGGGGTTTTCTTCTATCCCCCTTCCAGTGCTTATCCTGGAAGCTTTCTCTGTCTCTTTTCCTTTAATAAACTTTTCACTGCACGAAGCTCTGGGTGAATTCTTCTCCTTTGGAGGTCAAGAGTCCGACACCATGCACGGTAACCAGTCCACCATCATCTATCAGCAGGTTTGTCTGATCCTGGGGGACCTGAGTCCTTGAGCACTTCCCCACACGCTCCTCCCCCGGGAGTCTTCACACTGCCAGGAGAGGCTCCGCGGCTGCTCGCCAGGCTCCCCGGGACCCGCCCCCGCCTCTGCTTTTCTCACTGCCCCTCTACCTTTCCCTCCCCAGCTTCCTGCTCTTTGGAGCAGCCCACGTCTGCGGATGTCCTGCCTACCTGGACTTCGTGGACACGCGGCTGCTGCCCCCACTCCAGGCTCACCCCACGCACCACAGCCGAGGGCGCTGAGGCCGAAGCAGGTAGGATGAGGACGGCGTGCGCCCCGCCCCGCCGCCACCCCTGACCCTGCGCATGTGACGTTGGCCCCTGTTTGAAACCCTCCTCCAGGGCCCAGTCCTACCCGTCAGGTCTCACATTCACACCGCTCTGTCCCCCGGGGCTGGTTTGGTGTCCCCTTCCTCTGCCCAGCACAGCCCTGATGGCTGATTCCTGTCCCTGACCGGGGGACGTCCGCACTCTTCCTGAGGACGGGAACGTTGAGGAGGAGGGAAAAGAAAGCAGTTGCTCACATTTCAGGTACATGGAAGAATTTCTTCTTAAAAAAAAAAACAAAATCCAATTTTGGATGTCTCCTATGATTTCTCTTTGGATTGGGGGACCTGGGGTTGGGGGTGTGGTGGGTGAAGTCTGGGTGCCCTCGTGGGAAGACCCCTTGGCTCGGAGTGAGGGGATCAGCCTGATCCCACGCATGTTGCTGACAGCCAGGTCTGGGCTGGGTCTGTGCAGGCTGGCCGCCTTGGGCCCTCGCTGCCCTCAGACAGGAGATGTGTCTGGGTGTGTGAGTTGGAAACCAGGGCCACGCTCTCCTGTGCTCTTTAAGCTGCATCCCACATACAGCTCCCCGGTCCCGTGTGTAGACGGGGTCCGTAGAGCACACGTCAGGCTGGGAGCCCCGCTGCCAAGGGCCAGCAGCTCCGGAGCAAGCTAGGGGAGCCTCACTCGCTTGTGCGGCTGGAGAGACCAGGAGCTCTCCTGACAGAGGGGTTTGCAGGAAGGACCTGGGGCACAGAGATCCCGGCTGAGGGCGCCGGCTGGCCTACAAGAGCGGTTCGCTTCTCATCCAGCCCCGGCCCGGAGCTGCTCTGGGCCAACACCGGCATGAACACACATGAGGACACAGGGGCTGGAAATGGTGAGAGGGAGCTTCCTTTGAGTGTTTACCGTGCACCAACCACAGTGCTGAGCGTTGTACGTCACCTACCATGTCGATTCTGAGTTCAGTACGACTTCAGTTAGGTGTGGTCAGCAGCCCCATTTTACAGAGGAACATGTCCAGGCACAGGGAGATTCAATGGCCAACCAAAGAAAACAGAGCCGGGACGCGTTAGAGCTAGGACCTACACACTACCTAGCTCAGGAGGCCACGCGTGTCACTATAATGCTTGCATTAAATATCTATTCTATGTAATGTGTTATCGCAAAGCTTAGTCACATTTATGTTGTTAGTCACTCAGTGGGCTTCCCTGAAGGTTCAGATAGTAAAAATCTGCCTGAAGCGAAGGAGACCTGAGTTTGGTCACTGGGTCTGGAAGATCCCTTGGAGGAGGGCATGGCTACCCACTCCAGTATTCTTGCCTGGGAAATCCCATGGACAGAGGAGCCTAGCAGACTACAGTCCACAGGGTCGCAAAGAAGAGGACACCACTGAGCAACTAACGCTTTCAGTGGCTTAACATAACAATAAACACGTATTTTCTCATAGCATCCGGGTTCAGGGATCTGGGAGTGGCTTGGCTGGGTGGCCGTGGCTTGGGATCTCTCGTGAAGCTGCGATCGTCCGAAGGCTTGACTGGGGCTGGAGGATCTGCCTCCTCCCTCACGTGGTCGGCAGATCTGGGCTGGTTGTAGGCAGGAGGGCTCAGCTCCTCCCCTTGTGGCCCTCTCAGGGTTACTTGAGCAGCCTTACAACAGGGGACTGGCTTCCCCAGAGTGATCCATCCCAGAGACAGCTGAAATGCCTATTAAAGCTGAGCCTCAGAAGTCACAAATGGTTACCCCTGCCATACTCTGTTGGCCACACAGGTGAGCTCTTAATTCCGTGCACAAAGAGACCTCACAAGGGCGTGAGTGGTGATAAGCCTTGGGGTCCATGTTGGAGACTGGCTACCATCATATACAATGCCCGGTTCTGGGGATTTACGGGCTAAGAGGGTCCTTTCACCAAAGCAGGCCTGGCGGTTGGGGTAGGAGAGTCAGAGGGAAGCAGCCTTAACTCTATACTTGGGAGGGATGCGCCCCCAGTCCCCAGATTACGCTTGGTACCTGGTAGGTACCCAGAGCTTCACTGTCGGACAGAGCATCAGGAAGCAGAAAAGGGGGCACATTCCGATTTCGTGTCTAAAGTTGGGGGAGGAGTGGAAGCACGGGTACGGGAGCCCCCTCTGCCCTTGTGAGGGCCTGCATGGCAGGCCAGGGGCTGCGGGGCAGGAGAGAGGAGGCGGGACTGCTCGGGCCGTGCTGCTGCTGTGGAGAGGGGGCCGGAGCTCCCCGGCTCTGCTGCAGCAGAACCACATAAGCACGGGGCTGGGGGCAGCTTCCCTTCTGCCTGCCCCCCCGCAGATGAACTTGAACTTCGTTTTCTCTTCAACTGTCTCCATTGGCAAAGCTTTTGTCTCTTAGGAAGTCTCTGTTTTGGACAAAATCGACTCCACATGGTTTTGAGATTTTGTTCTTTTAAGTCTTTTTCTTTGTAGTTGCATCAAAAATGAGATGACCTTCGAGTCTTTACATCTCCCCCTCTCTTAAAAACAGGAAGTTGCTCTTTGTCACATTCTTGCTCATCCTAGAGCAGAAAGCCGTGGGTTTGGGTGGATTCCGAGCTGAGTGTTGTTACCCAGACTCTTTCTTCAAGGTGTGGGGTCTTAAGTCTGGTCTCAAGTTTTTTTTTTTTTTTTTTCTTTTAAATATTTATTTATTGGCTGTGCCGGGTCATAGCTGCGGCACGCAGGATCTTTGATCTTAGTTGCGGCATGCGGGGCCTTGAGTTATAGCGTGTGGGATCTAGTTCCCTGACCAGGGATCAAACCCAGGCCCCCTGCCTTGGGAGAGTGGCATCTTAGCCACTGGACCACCAGGAGCTCCTCATCAGGTCCTCAGAGGTCCGGCACCCTCAGACTCCTCCTGAGCCCTCATGTCAGCACCTCTTTCAGTGCCCAGGTGTGTGCTGGCTGTGACTGCCAGCCTAGTGCCAGGGAGACAGCCAGGAGCCCTCGCCCCTGTGACAGGCGAGCCTGTCTTTTTTCCTCCCGAGAGCCTCGAATGCTGTGCAGCAGCACCCTCTGCTGGCGTGTCTTAAGAAGACACCCGCAGCTGGTGTCTCCCTGGTCCAGAATCTCAGACTTCTCTGGACAGTCTACAGAAGGCGGAGGGGAAATTGAGGCCTGGACCTGCCCAGGGGGCCAAGTGAGCAGCATCACGAGAAGCAGATCCCAGGCAATCCAGCCTCCGGCAGCTGCTTGGCCTGCTGACCTCACAGCCAGTCCCCTCTGTTTCTTGACTTGGAGCATCAAACCGAATGGTCCCTGGACCACATCCGGCCGGAACGTGCTCTGAACTGACTTTCTCCGAGAACTATAAGTAAAATAAGGAATCCTTCCCCACGTGAGAAACTCCAGCTTGAACATCATGCACCAGCGTCAGGGAAGGGACCCCGGCGCTCCTGTTGCCTGAGGAGCAACGCAGGAAGTACATACTCCTCACGCAGAAAGGCAGCACGTGGCTGTGCCCCACCTCATTCCTTCACGTTTACAGAATTGCTCGTCCTTACTGTTCATCCGCTCCGTGACAGAGGCCGAGAATGCAGCGGCAGTGGACAAAGCACTGGACCTCATCCTGGGCCTCCCGGGCGTTGCACAAGGACTGACCAGCACGGTGAGGGCTGGAAGGAGAAGCAGGGGCGTCTTGAGAGGGGCCCCGAGAGGCCTCTGTGCAGAGGATGTTTCAGCTTAGGCCTGAGGAGGCACAGCTGGCCTCAGGGGTGGCCACGCAGAGAGATGGATCAGGGCAGAGGCCCGGAGCTGGAAAAGCGCCTGGAACTTCCGGGCGTCTGAAAGGAGCCGGGCTTCAGTGACACGCCGAGAAAGGCCCCGGCTCTTCTGCTCTGCCTCACGTCTGGACTCCCTGTCTGACGGTCAGCCGTCAGTGCTCCCTTCAGGTTTGGGCTCCAAGGCCTCCCCTTGAAGGCCTGCCGAGCAGGGACTGCCCACAGGGTCTGTGCCAGGCTCTGCAGGCCCAGAGAAGAGCACGGCGGAGCCCTCTTCTCAGTCAGGCCCACAGTCCCAACAGGATGACAAACGTAATCCATGGCCTGCGACTGCAGGGCTGTGCCTCCACTTGGAATATTCTGGAAACACAGCTGAAAACTGGCAGAGTGGGGGTGGGAGTGAGTGCTTCCAGGAAGACCTGTTGGAGAAGGTGTCTGAGCGGAGTCTCAGAGGAGCATGGTGTAGGGGTTAGGTAGGGAAGAAATGGGGGAGAGGGGTCCCCAGCAAGGGAACACAGTCATGAGCACAGTCATGCGTGTGGAAGGCATGAGGGGTGAGGAGGACGCACCAGCCACCTGGGCTCCGGCCTGAGGGCGGACTAGGGTGGTAGAAGGCGAGAAACAGAAAGGCAGATGGATGGAGGCCCACAGAGCCTCACAGGCCAAGCCAGGGAAGTGGGTTTGTGCTCAAGGCCATGGGGAATCGCTGAAGGTCCCTCCATAGCAGGGAGCAGGTTCACAGTGTCAGCAGCCCCCTGTGGGAGCAGCTAGAGGCACAGGGGCCTGGGACAGAGGGACCCAGGGGCCTCTGTGCACCGTGGCCCAGGCGGGCAGTGGCGCAGGGCTGGGCTTAACCACATCAGGAGATGTCGGAGGGGGCTGGATGTCAGCGGGCAGATGTACTCGGAGCTTCACAGCGGATGAGATGAGGCCTTGGCTGGGATGGGGGAGAGGAATCAAGGATGACGCCCATGGTCTGGTTGGGGTGGCCAGCTGGGTGGAGGCCCTGAAGGAGGACCATCGAAAGAGCGAGTCCATAAAGGGATATGCTGGTTTAGGGACAATGCAGGGCCATCCAAATAGAGATGCTGAGTAGAAGAGAGACAGGTGGGAGACGTGTGGGGCTGTGAGCTGAGAGATGATGAGGGTCCAGAGGAGGGCCCTGGGGGTCCCCAGACGGAAGGAGGAGCAGCGCGTGAGCTCCGAGGATCAAAAGAGAAAGACAGAGAGAGGGAGAACAGGGTTTCTGCCACATCAGGCAGGAGCAGCTGGCCCAGGTGTAGCAGGTGTGCGCAGGGCAGGGGTAGAGGGGGACCTGGACTTGATGGAGAGTGTTGAGGAGGTGGAGCCCTGGGGCTGGAGAGACTCAGGGTGCAGCCCAGAGGTTCCCAGCCTGGGGGCCTTCCCCGACTGCTGCCTGGCACCCGCTGGCTCAGGGCTCACAGCCGCCCCACTGTGGCGTCTCGGGCAAACAGTGCCCTCTCGGACAGAGGCCTTCCTGAGAGCAGAGACTGACGCCGACTAGGTGCTTGGAAGGTTCTCTGGGAAACTCGGTCCCCAAAGGGTGAGTGAGAAACGGGAAGTGGGCCGCTCATCCTCAAAGACTGCCAGCACCGTGCATCTGTGTATCCCCATGCCCTGCGGGGGACACTGCTCTGGGGATTACCTTTGGGGAAAGGGCTGAGGAAGAAAGGAAATGAGGGTCTTTCTAGCCCTAGAAGGAGTCGGCCTCTCCATGCCTCTGTTGCTTTGCCCGCTCTCTCCCGAGGGTGGAATACAGTGTGTACGTCGGCACCACAAATGCTGCTCCAACACAGGGACACCAGGATGAAGCAGCCGTGCAGAGCCCTCCCCAGGCTCAGCATCCTGCCAGGTCTACTAGACCTGGGGCGGGCAGTGGCGCAGGGCTGGGCTTAACCACATCAGGAGATGTCGGAGGGGGCTGGATGTCAGCGGGCAGATGTACTCGGAGCTTCACAGCGGATGAGATGAGGCCTTGGCTGGGATGGGGGAGAGGAATCAAGGATGACGCCCATGGTCTGGTTGGGGTGGCCAGCTGGGTGGAGGCCCTGAAGGAGGACCATCGAAAGAGCGAGTCCATAAAGGGATATGCTGGTTTAGGGACAATGCAGGGCCATCCAAATAGAGATGCTGAGTAGAAGAGAGACAGGTGGGAGACGTGTGGGGCTGTGAGCTGAGAGATGATGAGGGTCCAGAGGAGGGCCCTGGGGGTCCCCAGACGGAAGGAGGAGCAGCGCGTGAGCTCCGAGGATCAAAAGAGAAAGACAGAGAGAGGGAGAACAGGGTTTCTGCCACATCAGGCAGGAGCAGCTGGCCCAGGTGTAGCAGGTGTGCGCAGGGCAGGGGTAGAGGGGGACCTGGACTTGATGGAGAGTGTTGAGGAGGTGGAGCCCTGGGGCTGGAGAGACTCAGGGTGCAGCCCAGAGGTTCCCAGCCTGGGGGCCTTCCCCGACTGCTGCCTGGCACCCGCTGGCTCAGGGCTCACAGCCGCCCCACTGTGGCGTCTCGGGCAAACAGTGCCCTCTCGGACAGAGGCCTTCCTGAGAGCAGAGACTGACGCCGACTAGGTGCTTGGAAGGTTCTCTGGGAAACTCGGTCCCCAAAGGGTGAGTGAGAAACGGGAAGTGGGCCGCTCATCCTCAAAGACTGCCAGCACCGTGCATCTGTGTATCCCCATGCCCTGCGGGGGACACTGCTCTGGGGATTACCTTTGGGGAAAGGGCTGAGGAAGAAAGGAAATGAGGGTCTTTCTAGCCCTAGAAGGAGTCGGCCTCTCCATGCCTCTGTTGCTTTGCCCGCTCTCTCCCGAGGGTGGAATACAGTGTGTACGTCGGCACCACAAATGCTGCTCCAACACAGGGACACCAGGATGAAGCAGCCGTGCAGAGCCCTCCCCAGGCTCAGCATCCTGCCAGGTCTACTAGACCTGGGGCCTCCCCACTTCCCTCGGTGCCGAGCCTCGTGGGCAAATCTGAGACCCACATTCAGGAGTGGAGCGCCGAGCATCCTTCTGGAAAGGAGCCCCCCCCCTCAGCGCTGCTGCAGCTCCTCAGCAGTTCAGGCAGTCACTTTCTGGGCTTAGGAGGCTGCCCAGGGCTCCGGGGCCTCTGCCTGCCAACTCAGGACCTTCCCATTTGGTGCCGACCTAGGACTGAGGGAATGACCGTCCCCCGGCACACTCTGGGCGGTCCTCCAAGAGAGCGGGCCTTGAGGAACTGGCAGGCTCGCCCCCTGAGGATGGGCTCCAAGGTGCGTGCACAAAATGACCATTCTTTGGAGACCTTTGACTTCTTATTACTGTACTGGCACGTGTCCCAAGCATGGCAAGGCATTTGGTTGGTTGTCCTTTTAGAACCAAGCCTCAGTGGCAGACACTGTCTTGCTATGGAGGAAGAAGCCCTGGGCAGTTGCCTCGCCACGATGGCCTGGATGATGTGACGTAGGTGTGTGGAGGCTGGGAACCGTGCCCAGCAGAGGCCCCTCACCCCTTGCTATTTCCTGCAACCCCAGGTGCTAAGGCTGGGTCCCTGCTGGGAGCTAACGGGACACAAGAGGGCGCCAGAGGGCTCTCCCTGCACCAAAAGACCTCCACATAGCCAGGTCCCATTTCCAATAAGCTTGTTCCTCCCTCTGGGCCTGGCTGGGTGTGGAACCTGCCTACAGAGAGGGACTGAGAGAGAGATGACCACCCCTCTGCCTTCCAGGCTGGACACAGCAGGCTGAGCGTAGGCCTGGAGGGAGCTGGGTCCCTGCGGAGGTTGACATGACCTTGGTTTTCCAGGTCCCACTAGCTCTGGGCCCAGGGCACAGAGTGGGCCATGGCTGGAATGGCAGTAAGCACCCCGCCCAGGGGTGGACAGGGAAGAGAGCCTGTGGCTAACGGGGCTCTGAACAGGCCCTGGGAGTGCCTCTGTTGCTTTGCCCGCTCTCCGAGGGTGGAATACAGTGTGTACGTCGGCACCACAAATGCTGCTCCAACACAGGGACACCAGGATGAAGCAGCCGTGCAGAGCCCTCCCCAGGCTCAGCATCCTGCCAGGTCTACTAGACCTGGGGCCTCCCCACTTCCCTCGGTGCCGAGCCTCGTGGGCAAATCTGAGACCCACATTCAGGAGTGGAGCGCCGAGCATCCTTCTGGAAAGGAGCCCCCCCCCTCAGCGCTGCTGCAGCTCCTCAGCAGTTCAGGCAGTCACTTTCTGGGCTTAGGAGGCTGCCCAGGGCTCCGGGGCCTCTGCCTGCCAACTCAGGACCTTCCCATTTGGTGCCGACCTAGGACTGAGGGAATGACCGTCCCCCGGCACACTCTGGGCGGTCCTCCAAGAGAGCGGGCCTTGAGGAACTGGCAGGCTCGCCCCCTGAGGATGGGCTCCAAGGTGCGTGCACAAAATGACCATTCTTTGGAGACCTTTGACTTCTTATTACTGTACTGGCACGTGTCCCAAGCATGGCAAGGCATTTGGTTGGTTGTCCTTTTAGAACCAAGCCTCAGTGGCAGACACTGTCTTGCTATGGAGGAAGAAGCCCTGGGCAGTTGCCTCGCCACGATGGCCTGGATGATGTGACGTAGGTGTGTGGAGGCTGGGAACCGTGCCCAGCAGAGGCCCCTCACCCCTTGCTATTTCCTGCAACCCCAGGTGCTAAGGCTGGGTCCCTGCTGGGAGCTAACGGGACACAAGAGGGCGCCAGAGGGCTCTCCCTGCACCAAAAGACCTCCACATAGCCAGGTCCCATTTCCAATAAGCTTGTTCCTCCCTCTGGGCCTGGCTGGGTGTGGAACCTGCCTACAGAGAGGGACTGAGAGAGAGATGACCACCCCTCTGCCTTCCAGGCTGGACACAGCAGGCTGAGCGTAGGCCTGGAGGGAGCTGGGTCCCTGCGGAGGTTGACATGACCTTGGTTTTCCAGGTCCCACTAGCTCTGGGCCCAGGGCACAGAGTGGG
Organism: Tragulus kanchil; assembly: GCA_022376925.1. Classification (NCBI taxonomy): domain Eukaryota; kingdom Metazoa; phylum Chordata; class Mammalia; order Artiodactyla; family Tragulidae; genus Tragulus; species Tragulus kanchil. The sequence continues at coordinate 42,951,214 of JAIOJX010000029.1, read as the reverse complement.
CCATGGCTGGAATGGCAGTAAGCACCCCCGCCCAGGGGTGGACAGGGAAGAGAGCCTGTGGCTAACGGGGCTCTGAACAGGCCCTGGGAGACATGAGCACCCACTGCCGTTCAGGGCAAGGGGCTGGACAGGAAGGCGGGGGCATGAGAAGTGTGTGGGGAGAGGCCCAGAGCAAGTTGTAGGTTGTCGCTGGAATTCCTCACAAGCTCACAGCAGTGGGGCGTGAGACCCCAGACCAGGGAGGGTCTCGTTAAACTTCCCTAAGCCTCCTGGGAGTGGCCTCGTCTCTGCCTTACAGGTGCTCAGGGTGAAGCCAGCACGAGATTCTGTGTGACATGGTTGTCGGGGCTGCCTGAGCAACGTGAAATCTGGAGAGCAGGCTGGACCCGTTCATCCCAGCCCGACTCGGAGTTCCTTCCTCAGGGAACTCTCCTCTTTGCTTTCAAGTCTTTGAGCTGATTGGATGAAGTTCACCCAGATTATCAAGGATACTCTCCCTGACCTAAAATCGGTTGTTCGCCACATCCACAGAATCACGTCACAGCCACATCTAGAGTGATCAGACCACTGGGCCTGGCCCCCGGCCCAGGTGACACGAGCGGCGGCGGTGGCTGGGGGGACGCCAGTGCCAGCCCACGGCTGCAGTGGGGAGGAAGTGAGACTGCACCCAGTCTGACTTGAACGCGTCCTCAGAGCCGGGTAGCTCTGGCTACTTGTGCTGGTCTGGAGCATAGGGCAGGCCCCGAGGGGGTGGTAGGAAGTGTCTCATCAAGGTACTGAGCTGGGTTTAGGCCTGTCTGTCTGCAGGGGTGGGGCGATGGTCCAGAGGGTCATGGGGGTGTTATGGGCGAGGCATTGGGGGCTTCCAGGACCTTCCAGGCCCTCACTTCCGGAGGCACCATGGGCTACCTGGTCACCCAGACCTCAAGTCCAGGCAGCACCAAAAGGGCTCATTTCAAAAGCTTGTTCCTCCCTCTGGGCCTGGCTGGGTGTGGAACCTGCCTAGAGAGGACTGACCACCCTCTGCCTTCCAGGCTGGACACAGCAGGCTGAGCGTAGGCCTGGAGGGAGCTGGGTCCCCGGAGGTTGACATGACCTTGGTTTTCCAGGTCCCACTAGCTCTGGGCCCAGGGCACAGAGTGGGCCATGGCTGGAATGGCAGTAAGCACCCCCGCCCAGGGGTGGACAGGGAAGAGAGCCTGTGGCTAACGGGGCTCTGAACAGGCCCTGGGAGACATGAGCACCCACTGCCGTTCAGGGCAAGGGGCTGGACAGGAAGGCGGGGGCATGAGAAGTGTGTGGGGAGAGGCCCAGAGCAAGTTGTAGGTTGTCGCTGGAATTCCTCACAAGCTCACAGCAGTGGGGCGTGAGACCCCAGACCAGGGAGGGTCTCGTTAAACTTCCCTAAGCCTCCTGGGAGTGGCCTCGTCTCTGCCTTACAGGTGCTCAGGGTGAAGCCAGCACGAGATTCTGTGTGACATGGTTGTCGGGGCTGCCTGAGCAACGTGAAATCTGGAGAGCAGGCTGGACCCGTTCATCCCAGCCCGACTGCGGAGTTCCTTCCTCAGGGAACTCTCCTCTTTGCTTTCAAGTCTTTGAGCTGATTGGATGAAGTTCACCCAGATTATCAAGGATACTCTCCCTGACCTAAAATCGGTTGTTCGCCACATCCACAGAATCACGTCACAGCCACATCTAGAGTGATCAGACCACTGGGCCTGGCCCCCGGCCCAGGTGACACGTGCGAGCGGCCGTGGCTGGGGGGACGCCAGTGCCAGCCCACGGCTGCAGTGGGGAGGAAGTGAGACTGCACCCAGTCTGACTTGAACGCGTCCTCAGAGCCGGGTAGCTCTGGCTACTTGTGCTGGTCTGGAGCATAGGGCAGGCCCCGAGGGGGTGGTAGGAAGTGTCTCATCAAGGTACTGAGCTGGGTTTAGGCCTGTCTGTCTGCAGGGGTGGGGCGATGGTCCAGAGGGTCATGGGGGTGTTATGGGCGAGGCATTGGGGGCTTCCAGGACCTTCCAGGCCCTCACTTCCGGAGGCACCATGGGCTACCTGGTCACCCAGACCTCAAGTCCAGGCAGCACTCAGAGGAAACTCCCAGGCTAGCCTCAGCCCTCCTGAAGGCCTGGCCAGGGGCAGGCTGAGAGGTTCCCAGACTCAGGAAATTCCTACCTGGCCTGGGTACTCTCAGCAGGGAGCTGTATACCCTCAGCCAGGGGATGCTGCAGGATCTTCAAATCCTGTGGGGTCACTCCTGGGTGCCCCACTGTGGCAGCCAGGTCCTTGGGAAGGCCAATTGAAGAAAAGATGGATAACTTGAGAGCTGCGAGTTGCATTTTATTTGGGGTACAATTAGGACTGCAGCCCAGGAGGCAGCACCTCAGATAGCTCTGAGACACTTGGTTCAACGAGGCAGTGGGGGAAATGTCAATATATATATGGTTTTCATGAAGGGGGAGTTCGGTACTGATGAACAGTCATTTTACAAAGGGTTTTCAGTTAGTCACAGGATCTGATGTCACAGTGAAAGGATTTAGTGCTTTTCCAGGCATGAGGAGATACAAGTGAAACCGTTTTACCTTGGATTTGGAACTCGAACCCACATGGCCAGGACTCTAACCTGGCCAAAATCCTGCTTGGAATTTGAACTCAACCAAAACCCTTCCTGGGACTTGAACCCACGTGGCTGGGACTCAGACTCAGCCAAAACCCACGATACCTGGTTTCAGAACCTAATGGAGCTCAGGTTCTTGATGTCTCGTCACAGAAAAGAATTTAGTGAGAGACAAAGTGATAGGTAAGAAGTGGACTCATTCAGATTCAGGGACAACCACACTCCACAAACAGAGTGCGGATCATGGCAGAGGGCAAGAGCAGTGGCCTGGAAAATGTGGTTTGCTTAGCTTTTATGGGCTGGGTAATTTCATTTGCTGATGAGTGGTAGGATTATTCCTATTTGGGGGAAGGGGCAGGACTGTCATGATGCCTCTGGGTGTGTCGTTTAGCTGGCTAATGGAGGATCAGGGTCTAGTCGGCCATCTTGGATCCTTTGATTCTAATGGGTCTGGTGTGTCCTTGGGCTATGTCATTCTTTCAAAAATAGCCTTGCCCCTTTCCCTCCAGTGACACAAGGATTAAGATCATAGAATCTGCTCCTGAAAACATCCACCTATCTAAAGACCTGCCCCACCAGTTACCCTGGAGCACAGAGTGCCTCACTCCACTCCGAAGTCCCTTGGGGGCTGTTGAAGGTCAGCAGCTCCCAACCGCACAGGGGTCAATCTCTGCAGAGTCAGAGGACAAATGCCCTTGTTGTTCAGTCCCTGGCAATGTTATTGGCAAGTGCCAGTTTGTAGTTGACAGAAATAAGCTCAAATCTGTGTTCACACGGCTAAACCTATACCTCGGGTGTGACAACGTTCATCTCCTAATTTAGACCATGTTTCCTAATTTTCATCTAATTTTTAAAAGATTAAAACCTGTGTGATATACAATCATTTTTCCCGAGAATGAGGATCATCATAACACCCATTTCACAGGGATGCTGGAGGAGTAAGCCCAGGTATGGTGAAGGGGCCTCATTTCAGGCTCAGGATGTATTGAACATGTGAGTATTTATTTAGAGCTGATTTGAAACCTGCCTGGGGAAGTGGGGGGTGGAGGGGGGCTGCACTGGGTCTTAGTTGCAATGTGCAGCATCTTTAGTTGCTGCATGTGGGATCTAGTTCGCTGACTAGGGGTTGAATCCAGGCTGCCTGCATTGGGAGCATGGACTCTTAGTCACTGGACCACCCGGGAAGTAAAACCTGGGAATTAGAGAAAAAGATGTGGAAGGCAGGGGAAGAGGGAAGAGCCTCTGGCTGCTAAAATTGTTATACAAAATTGTGTGTCCTTTGTGTTTCACGGTGAAGCAGACCGTGGCTCTCCGTCAGCTCAGAGAACTGAGAACTTCTGGTTTAGCTGATAGTTGGACCTGCCATTGTTCCGGCTCCCTTTAGCTTAAAAGAGGGTGTATCCACCCAGCTACATAATTCAGTCACAGAGAGACCTTGGTGTTTGTCCTCAAATACTTCCTCTGCCTCTGGTCCCAAACGTCTCGAAACGTGCTGAGATAATTACCAGTGTCTCAGAAGAGACACTGAGTGGGTGGGCACACCATCGCCCTGCCTCGCGCTGTGCCTTTAAGGTCCACTGGGGGCGTGATGTCAGCCGCCCCGGGGCACCCAGAGCCGGGAGCCGGGCAGCCCGGTGTGGAGGAAGACCTGCTGGGAATACGTGTCCTGGATTCCCCGTCTGGTACGCTCGCACGCTGGCCCTGTCCAGCTGACTCTGAATGGGCACCGACCCAGCTCCGGGAACGCGAGGTGCCGCGGCCCCGGCCATGGGCAACTTCCAGATGGAAGACTTTGTTGCGGGCTGGATCGGAGGTGAGCGCATCCCCGGACGGGAGGGAGGGACCCCCAGAGGTGAGGTGAGGTTGCTGACAAGACATTCCAGCCCGAGAGGAAGAGAGCTAGCCGGCAGGCGCTGGAGTTTCCACAGGGTGCTGAGGTGGGGGTGGGGGTCTGCGACCCCAACGGACTGCCCACACATTCCCCCGGGGAGCGCTGCCCTCAGCCCGGCTGTCTTGCGCGCAAGCTCCTCGTCTGCTGCCGCAAGCCCCACAGAGATTCCTCCTGAGCCTGCGATTTGCCTCAAAGTTTGGGTTTGCAGGACTTGATCTGTAATGATTAAACCGCCCATCAAAGCGGACAGCCAATGGAACATCCCCGGCGCACACACACCCTTCGGCGCCCTGGCGCACACCTGAATCTGGGGAACTGAATCTCCCAGAAACTTGTAGGTGAGGGTGACGCCTGGCCACCACTCGCTGGCGCGCTGGATGTGGAGCCGGGGCCCTCGGGGTTTTCAGCTGTTGCGGGAGCGGGGCGCAGAGCCTGGGACCGAGTACTGGCTGCAGACGCCCGCTGCTGGACAGGAGAAACCCTTCTGGTTCTCAGCTGCTGCCAGCTGTCATGCCTCTCCTCGGGCATTGCTGGGCCGGCTGGGCTCTGCCTACCGCTCCTGGAGCTGCTGTCTGGTGGGCCCCGAGCGTGTTTGCTAGGGACCACATCCACTGCCTTGCTTCTCCATTCGTCTCTGTCCAATAGGTGTATCCCACCTCTTTGCTCAGCTATTGGAGGCTTGAGAGACTTCGCTCATTGTAAAATATAGTCTTTCTTTTGGCTCCATCTAAGAGGATCATCAAAAAAGAGATGTTGGTGGGTGCAGCCTCTCCCCAGAGATGAAGTAAAACACAGAGATGCCCAGATAGAGGCTGTGGCCGGAGTGTTCGTGCCCCACCACGTGTCCTGGGAATGGAGACCGGGAGACTTGTAGGAAAGGAAAAGACGGAAAGAGAAACAGAGCAGCTAGGGTCTCAGGCGGTTCCCCTTCTGGTGGCCCCTCCACCTAGCAGGAGTCCACGTCTGTCCCGTGCAGGTGGCTGCAGAGCCTTTTTCTGAACCAGGATGACTCCTTTCCCTGGGGATAGTTCAGGCTGCACCACCTCCCTCGGGCAGGACTGAGATCTGGCGCTCCTAAATGTGGCAGTCAGGGGGCTGTGCCCAGAGGCCCACCAGGCACATCCAGGGCTTCTTGGACAGTCTCTCAGCCGGTCAGAGGGAGAGACTTCGTTGGCTGCCCTGTAGGTAGTAGTGAGTTGTGAGTAGTTGGTAGTCTGACCGGCTTCAGTAGGGCTGCCAGGGGCTCGGTTTGAGAAACGCCCTGGAGGACGAGGCCGTTAGAGTGGCTCAGAGTCTCCAACGACCCAGAGACTCTCTCCGGCTCACACAGCAAGCAGTGGGCCTTCCTTTATTCTGAGATTGGTTGGCCTTACTTTGTGATGTCAACACGGTTTTGTTTCCGTGAGATGAAGATGAGTGTGGTGCCAGTGGATGCTTAGTACGTGGTAGGTGCTGTTTAAATGCTCTGTGTGTGTGCTCAGTCGCTCGGTCGTGCCTGACTCTTTGTGACCCCATGGACTGTAGCCTGCCAGGCTCCTCTGTCCTTGGAACTGTCCAGGCAAGGATACTGAAGTGGAAAGCTATTTCTTCCTCCAAGGGATCCTTCCTGGTTCAGGGATCGGACCCATGTCTCCTGCGTCCACTGTACTGGCATGCGTGTGACTTCTCTACCACTGAGCCACCTGGGAAGCCCCTCAATGCGATATGGTTACTTTTTTTCTTTTCCCCAGCATGCCTCTTTTATATATATATATATTTATTTTCATCCACCTTTTATTCTTTGGCATGTGTGGGCCTCCCATTGCTGTGGCCTCTCTTGCTGCAGAGCATCGATTCTGGGGCATGCACTCCAGAGCACTGGCTCCTAATTGGACACACCGGTCCAGCTGCTCTGCAACACATGGGATCTTCCCATGCCAGGGATCAAACCGGTATGCCTTGCACTGCGAGGCAGACTCTACCCACTGGACCACCAGGGAAACCCTATTGAGGTTATTTTATATGTCATAAAATCCACTCATTTCAAGTGTACAGTTTAGTGATTTGCAGTAATTTTACCAAGCGGTGCAACCATTAACATAGGTTAGTTTTAGAGCATTTCATCCCCCATTACGATCTCTCATGCCCATTTACCGATAAACCCCATCCCTCTCCCTCTGGGCAACCACTAGTCCACTTTCAAAATCTTTCACAACTCTACAGGCACGGACATTTCCCTCTATGTTTTAGTATGTAATTGCTATAGATTTAGCACTTCCTTGTGGGCTTCCCTGGTAGCTCCACTGGTAAAGAATCTGCCTGCCATGCAGGAGACCCCGGTTTGATTTCTGGGTCAGGAAGAGCCCCTGGAGAAGGCATAGGCTATCCACTCCAGTACTCTTGGGCTTCCCTGCTGCTCACATGACAAAGAATCCACCTGCAATGTGAGAGACCTGGGTTCTATCCTTGGGTTGGGATGATGCCCTGGAGAAGGCCATGGCTACCCACTCCAGTGTTCTTGCCTGGAGAATCCCATGGACAGAGGAGCCTGGTGGGCTATGGGGTCGTAAAGAGTTGGGCACAACTGAATGACTAAGCCCAGCCCAGCACAGTGCTTCCAGGTAGGTTTTTGGTTTATTCTGAGTTAACGTTGTGTGTGGTATGAGAGAGAGAGATCTCTTTATTCTTTCGCCTTTGGTATCCAGGAATCCCAGCACCTCTACCTCCGTTTCTATCAGGTACTTGTCCTTGAGGCAGGGTCTGGGTTTCCCTCCATTTTCTTTGCCTTCCTCTGTATGTGAGCCCATGCCCAACACACCGGGGGTCCCCTTGGGTGTCTGGGCATGGACCAAGGAAATGAGTGTAAGTGCCCGAGTCCTCTGCTCTTTGCCAAGAGCCAGCTGGTGCAACCTTGGATTCCAGGGGCAGAGTAACCAGGAAGTCTTCTTGATCCCCAGGTGCAGCCAGCGTCATCGTCGGCCATCCCCTGGACACAGTCAAGGTACGGTAACCGCTGTGTCACCATCTCCTTTTGGAAAGGTGCCAACAGCACGTCTGCTTCCAGGAATGCGCCTACTGTTTCTGATTCCCAGTGAGTCGCCAGTCCAGCGGCAGGCTCGCTGTGCCAGTCTGGCCGGGGGAGTGCTGGGAGCCCCCGTCCGGAATGCTCTGCCCTCGTGGCTTGGCAGTGATAGTGTTTATGTGAATGCTCCATTTCTGCCTCCAGGTTCTCATGAGCTGTGGGGGAGGGGTGAGGGCACTGGGAGTATTCTCCTGCAAGCCTCTGAGGGACCGGAAAACGCTTCCAGCGTGAAGTGGCGTCTGCGCCAGAATTTAAGGTCAGCTGATTGGAAAAGGTATCCTAGGCCTGGAGATTGGCATGGGCAGAGGCACTGAGGTAGGGACACTGCCTCGGGGCCATGCCTGGGAAAGGCCAACACGGCGGGTGTGTCTGATGTCTCGGCTTTCTGAAAGCAGCTATGGATCAGAATCCAGGAAGGCTAGGTGGACACTCAATCCTTGGAGGCCTTGGGTTATCAGTTTGGGCCTCGGGACCTAGGTTGGGAATGGGAAGCCTTTCTAACCTGATGGAGCCAGCAAAGACACTGGGCATGGGGATCATCCACGCCCCTTGTTCTACAGATGCGGAAGCTGGCCCAGAAAGGGGAAGGGTGTCGCCCCAGGTCCTATGACAAGCTGAAGCACTGAGGAATGAGGTGCTACCAAGGGACGTCTGATCCCGATCCCACCCCGCCCTCCTGTCCCTTTGGTGAGCAGCGCTCACAGCTGTACCCTGAGAACGTGGCCGTTAGTGGGGCTTTCCCTGGTGGCTCAGCTGGTAAAGAAGCCGCCTGCAATGCAGGGGACCCTGGATCAATTCCTAGGTTGAAAAGATTGCCTGGAGAAGCGATAGGCTACCCACTCCAATATTCTTGGGCCTCCCTGGTGACTCAGATAGTAAACAATTCACCTGCAATGCGAGAGACCTGGGTTCAATCCCTAGGTTGGGAAGTTCCCCTTGAGAATGACTACCCACCCCAGTATTCTTGCCTGGAGAATTCCATGGACAGAGGAAACTGGCAGGCTACAGTCCATGGAGTCGCAAAGAGTTCAACAAAGAGCTGGACATGGCTGAGCAACTAACACTGTCCGGCCCTCCTCCAGGGCCCACTGTGGGCCCTTTCTCCCCATCTTCCTCCCTGTGTGACCTTGGGCTGCTCCTCACTCGGAGCCCAGGCCTGCTCTCTTCTGAAGGGGAGGTCAGCCTACATGTCTAAATAGTGGAAGGTATTTCGTGGCTCCTTGAGTCCCTCACACGAAGCCTGGCCTTTTGCTCACACATCAGACACATCCCGGATGCCTTCTTCATGCAGGTACTGCCTTGTTTCTGACCCAGGCAACCAGTGTCTCCTGACAGAGCATCCTTCCCGCACCCCCAGCCTGGTCAGGGGCTGGTGGAGCCTGTCGGAACCACCATCCTCATTTCCTGCCCCTGGCACAGGGGAGCTTGGCCACCTGTGCCACGTATCACCCGTAAAGGACAGGACTCTCCTCCTTTGCTCTACCTCCCCCCTGAACCTCCTCAGGGAACCTCTCCAAGCACACAGAATCTAGGTGGACACTCAATCCTTGGAGGCCTTGGGTTATCAGTTTGGGCCTCGGGACCTAGGTTGGGAATGGGAAGCCTTTCTAACCTGATGGAGCCAGCAAAGACACTGGGCATGGGGATCATCCACGCCCCTTGTTCTACAGATGCGGAAGCTGGCCCAGAAAGGGGAAGGGTGTCGCCCCCGGTCCTATGACAAGCTGAAGCACTGAGGGATGAGGTGCTACCACGGGACGTCTGATCCCGATCCCACCCGCCCTCCTGTCCCTTTGGTGAGCAGCGCTCACAGCTGTACCCTGAGAACGTGGCCGTTAGTGGGGCTTTCCCTGGTGGCTCAGCTGGTAAAGAAGCCGCCTGCAATGCAGGGGACCCTGGATCAATTCCTAGGTTGAAAAGATTGCCTGGAGAAGCGATAGGCTACCCACTCCAATATTCTTGGGCCTCCCTGGTGACTCAGATAGTAAACAATTCACCTGCAATGCGAGAGACCTGGGTTCAATCCCTAGGTTGGGAAGTTCCCCTTGAGAATGACTACCCACCCCAGTATTCTTGCCTGGAGAATTCCATGGACAGAGGAAACTGGCAGGCTACAGTCCATGGAGTCGCAAAGAGTTCAACAAAGAGCTGGACATGGCTGAGCAACTAACACTGTCCGGCCCTCCTCCAGGGCCCACTGTGGGCCCTTTCTCCCCATCTTCCTCCCTGTGTGACCTTGGGCTGCTCCTCACTCGGAGCCCAGGCCTGCTCTCTTCTGAAGGGGAGGTCAGCCTACATGTCTAAATAGTGGAAGGTATTTCGTGGCTCCTTGAGTCCCTCACACGAAGCCTGGCCTTTTGCTCACACATCAGACACATCCCGGATGCCTTCTTCATGCAGGTACTGCCTTGTTTCTGACCCAGGCAACCAGTGTCTCCTGACAGAGCATCCTTCCCGCACCCCCAGCCTGGTCAGGGGCTGGTGGAGCCTGTCGGAACCACCATCCTCATTTCCTGCCCCTGGCACAGGGGAGCTTGGCCACCTGTGCCACGTATCACCCGTAAAGGACAGGACTCTCCTCCTTTGCTCTACCTCCCCCCTGAACCTCCTCAGGGAACCTCTCCAAGCACACAGAATCTAGTCTTTGTGCCACCTGAGAGCCTCTCTGCTGAGGGTGCCAGCCCGATGATGCCAGCTTCCATGCCGCCTCTGGGTCCAGCCTGGGACTGGCCTGGGACCCTTGTTTCTCTCCAGAACACCCTCCTTCCTTCTGCCTGGCATTTCCTCTAGGGTTCTTGTCCACTGAGAAAGACTGGGGCAAGAACCTCAGAGTTGGAATAACCTGGAGTCTAGTTCCTGCCTCCCATATTTTTCGGCCTCTGTGAGTCTCAGTTTCCTCATCTATAAAGCAGACCGAGGGCACCTCCCAAGTGGCGCTGTCGTGAAGATCCCCATGCTGGCAGTGAGGAGAGAGCAGTGAGCGAGCCCTTCTGTCCTGAGGAGAACACATGCTGGAGGGTGGGGTGTAGACACGCAGCTTGTTCCAGGTCCACGGCTCACCCCTGGAAGAGCCAAGTGGAAAGGACCCAGGCTGCTGACCTGGGGCAGACTCCTGCCCTACAGGTGGGGGAGCCTGCCGCTGGCTGCTTGGTGGCAGCCGAGCTGGGGTCAGGATTCACCGCGGGCTCCTGATGTAGCTGATACACTGAAAGTTTGCGTCTGAAGCAGAGTGACTAGAGTTTTCTAATTAGAGCTCAGCTCTCTGTAGACCAGCTAGAGCACCATAAGAGAACAGATTTGCATTGTTTGAAGCCACTTAAATTTGTCATAAGTTGTTACAGCAGCAATCAGAAACCTATACAGGTAGTTAGTTTTCTTCATCTTTGAAGGGGGGATTGTATGCATGCCTCATAGCATTTGTGGGAGTCTGAGAGATAAGTCCTATAAAATGCTCTGTATTCCACTGTGTATGCAGTTGATCCATATTATGTGCTAGCTTCTAGAGGCCTGAGCTTATGCCGCTGGCCTCCATGGCAGCTTTGTCAAGTGCTGACAGACCTTTACTCTGGTCTAGGCTCTTTTGTGGCCTTACTCTGCCTGTCTACAGATGCTCCCGTCAGCGGAGTCAGCCTTCATTAGAGGATGCCACCATCTCATTCTCCAGCCCCTTGGTCATTCAATGCAAAGGGCCACGTACCAGGGCCATGCTTGGCACAGGGTATGAGAGGGGAATACAAGACACCTGTGTCCTAGAGGGGGAGCCCACCCTACAAAGTTAGTGGAGATGATGGAATTCCAGCTGAGCTATTTAAATCCTAAAGTAAGTGCAAGTGCTGCACTCAATATACCAGTGAACTTGGAAAATTCAGCATGGCCCCAGGACTGGAAAAGGTCAGTTTTCATTCCAATCCCAAAGAAGGGCAATGCCAGAGAATGCTGAGCCTACTCTACAGTTACACTCATTTCACATGCTAGCAAGGTTATACTGAAAATCTGCATTGAAGAGCTAGGCTTCAGCACTATGTGAACCAGGTGGCCACGCTGGACTTCAGAGAGGCAAGGAACCAGAGATCAAATTGTCAACATTCATTGTAGCATGGAGAAAGCAAGGGAGTTCCAGAAAGACATCTACTTCTACTTCTTTGACTATAATAAAGCCTCTGACTGTGTGGATCACAACAAACTGTGGAAAATTCTTAAAGAGATGGGAATGCCAGACCACCTTACCTATATCCTAAGAAACCAACAGTTAGAACTAGGCATGAAACAACTGGTTAAAAATTAGGAAAGGAGTATGACAATGCTATATGTTGTCACCCTGCTTATTTAACGTCACTGCAGAGAACATCATGTGAAATGTCGGCTAAATGAATCACAAACTGGAATCAAGATTGCCAGGAATAATATCGACAACCTCAGGTATGCCGATGATACCATTCTAATGGCAGAAAGTGTAGAAGAATTAAAGAGCCTCTTGGTGAGGGCAAAAGAGGAGAGTAAAAAAGCTGGCTTACAACTCAGCATTCAAAAAATTAAGATCATAACATGCAGTCCTATCACTTCATGGCAAATAGACAGGGATAAAAGTGATAATAGTGACAGATTTTATTTTCTTGGTCTCCAGAATTCACTGTGGACGGTGACTGCAGCCATGAAATTAAAAGATGCTTGCTCCTTGGAATAAAAGCTATGACAAACCTAGGCTGTATTAAAAAGCAGAGACATCACTTTGCTGACAGACATCCATATAGTCAAAGCCATGGTGTTTCTAGTAGTCAGGTATGAACTTAAGAGCTGGACCGTAAAGAAGGCTGAGCACTGAAGAACTGATGCTTTCAAGCTGTGGTGCTAGAGAAGACTCTCTGAGTCCCTTGGACTGCAAGGAGATCAAACCAGTTAATTCTAAAGGAAATCAACCTTGAATATTCATTGGAAGGCCTGATGCTAAAGATCCAATGCTTTGTCCACCTGATGTGAAGAGCCGACTCTTTGGAAAAGACCTTGATGCTGAGAAAGATTGAAGAACTGGTGGGTTACTGTCCAAGGAATCACAAAAAGTTGGATACAACTTAACAACTAAACAACAACAACAGCAAAACAGATCACATCATTGCAGCATTTAAGCTCAGACCCAAAAGATAAACTGAAGAAGCTGAAGAAAGAGCCTTTCAGGGGAGGAATGCAGGTGGAACATTCTGGAAGCAGGAAAAACTGATGCTCCAGGGTCCAGAAGTGTGCCATGTGATGAACATGATGGGTGTGGAGGAAATGACCTGGCAGCGGTGGGAGACATGCTCGGGCACTCACCAGGGACCTTCTGGGTGCTGGTTAAGGGTGGGATTTTTTTCTGAGTTTGGTGGGAGGCCACTGGAGAGCTTGATACAGCAGTGACAAACATGCATCGTTGTTTGGAAAAGATTAGTCTGTTGCGTAGATGCAGGCAAAGGAGTGAGCAGGGAAGCGGGAGGCAGTGAGGACCCCAGCCCGTCATGGGTGGGAGAGATGCAGGGGTTCTGAAAGTGAGAAGAGCAGGCTGTTCCCAGGAATATTTAGGAGCACAGACTGCCAGACAAGAGACAGACCAGAGCCATGGGCTAGCTCTTTGTGCTCAAGATGCACCAGAACCGTATATCCGCAGACAAGCATTGTTTTGCACAACAAACTAGCCTCTCTTATTCTCTCAGACCGTGGGGGTTCCTGCTGCATTTAGCGGTGGGACCTGGAGGTGGTGCAGATGGAGAGTGGAAGGCCAGCAAGGCTGGGACCGGGTCATCAGGGCAGGGTCCCAGTGCTGGGAGCCAGACCTCATGGAGGTGGGAGGAATACTGTCTCCTGGCCCTCAGGCCCTTGCCTCTCCTGCCTTTGCAGAGAATAAAAGCTATGACAAACCTAGGCTGTAATAAAAAGCAGAGACATCACTTTGCTGACAGACATCCATATAGTCAAAGCCATGGTGTTTCTAGTAGTCAGGTATGAACTTAAGAGCTGGACCGTAAAGAAGGCTGAGCACTGAAGAACTGATGCTTTCAAGCTGTGGTGCTAGAGAAGACTCTCTGAGTCCCTTGGACTGCAAGGAGATCAAACCAGTTAATTCTAAAGGAAATCAACCTTGAATATTCATTGGAAGGCCTGATGCTAAAGATCCAATGCTTTGTCCACCTGATGTGAAGAGCCGACTCTTTGGAAAAGACCTTGATGCTGAGAAAGATTGAAGAACTGGTGGGTTACTGTCCAAGGAATCACAAAAAGTTGGATACAACTTAACAACTAAACAACAACAACAGCAAAACAGATCACATCATTGCAGCATTTAAGCTCAGACCCAAAAGATAAACTGAAGAAGCTGAAGAAAGAGCCTTTCAGGGGAGGAATGCAGGTGGAACATTCTGGAAGCAGGAAAAACTGATGCTCCAGGGTCCAGAAGTGTGCCATGTGATGAACATGATGGGTGTGGAGGAAATGACCTGGCAGCGGTGGGAGACATGCTCGGGCACTCACCAGGGACCTTCTGGGTGCTGGTTAAGGGTGGGATTTTTTTCTGAGTTTGGTGGGAGGCCACTGGAGAGCTTGATACAGCAGTGACAAACATGCATCGTTGTTTGGAAAAGATTAGTCTGTTGCGTAGATGCAGGCAAAGGAGTGAGCAGGGAAGCGGGAGGCAGTGAGGACCCCAGCCCGTCATGGGTGGGAGAGATGCAGGGGTTCTGAAAGTGAGAAGAGCAGGCTGTTCCCAGGAATATTTAGGAGCACAGACTGCCAGACAAGAGACAGACCAGAGCCATGGGCTAGCTCTTTGTGCTCAAGATGCACCAGAACCGTATATCCGCAGACAAGCATTGTTTTTGCACAACAAACTAGCCTCTCTTATTCTCTCAGACCGTGGGGGTTCCTGCTGCATTTAGCGGTGGGACCTGGAGGTGGTGCAGATGGAGAGTGGAAGGCCAGCAAGGCTGGGACCGGGTCATCAGGGCAGGGTCCCAGTGCTGGGAGCCAGACCTCATGGAGGTGGGAGGGGAATACGTGACCTGTCTCCTGGCCCTCAGGCCCTTGCCTCTCTCCACAGACTCGCCTGCAGGCTGGCTCTGGCTATGGGAGCACCCTCAGCTGCATCCGCACCATGTACAGGAGGGAGAATGTAAGTGCTTCTGGTGGGGAGGATGCTCCCAATGAGGGAGTCCTCCTGGGGTGCTCCTGGTGTGGGGAATGCTCCTAGTGAGGGGTTCCTCCTTTGGTACTCCTGGTGCGGGGTCCTCCTGAGGTGCTCCAAGTAGAGGGGTTCCCCTGGGTGCTCTCATTTGAGGGGATGGAGGAAGAGTGTAAGTTCTCTTGGTGGAGTAGAGGTCCTCATAGGATGCTCCCGTACTTCTGATGGTGGGGGTGCTCCTGGTTCAGGGGGATGCTCCTGGTGGGGCAAGGGTCCTCCAGGGGTGGAGGATTCCCTGGTCAGGGGTTCCTCCTGGGAGACTTTACTGTGTACAGCGGGGAGAGTATAAGTGCTCCCACTGGGGAGGGGTCCTCCTAGGGCCAGAGTTGGAGCTCTCACCGCCCTGTTCATGATGCTCATCACCTTTGACTCAGTGCTCCCTGTTCATCTCACTCAGCTCCTCACATATTATGTGTGATGTTATTGAGCAAAAAAACTGGTTTTGTGTTACCTCTCTGGAGAAGTTCTGAGCATTTAGAAACATGGAGTGGAAAGTCCCCACAAAACCAAGATGCCCTGTCAGGTTTTTGAAACCCAGTGGGTAACAGATAAACCTCGTGTTCACAGGCTCCCTTTATCCCAGCAGGGGGCTGGGAATGGGGTGGCTCTTCTCATCCGAGACACCAGGGCGGGTGTGTGCCACATGTCACGGCAGGCCAGGGGACCCAGGAGTTTTCTCCTTTGCAGCAACATTGAGTAACATTGTGTAGAAGAAGCATCTGGTGCCATGCTTGAGAATTCCTATGTCCTTTTGGGAGACTTTCCAAGGCTCCTCCTTGGGGAATTTTAAAGAAATTTTAAAGTTTAGGATGAGATAATCTGTTAAAGAAATAGGTGTAAGCAGATGTGGAGAGCCAACGTACAGATGCTAAGAGGGAAGCGGGGTGGGATGAACTAGAGATTGAGTTGACGCGTACACTGCTAGGCATAAAGTAGGTGACTAAGGACAACCCCCTGTAGAGCACAGGGGATTCTCCTCCGTGCTTTGTAGTGACCTAGACAGCAAAGAAATCCTGAAAAGAGGGACTCTGTGTGTACGTATAGCAGATCCGCTTTGCTGAACCACAGAAACTGATTCAACATTTTAAAGCAATTATACTCCAGTACAAATTAATTGAAGTATAAAAGAAACACGTGTAAGCCCTGTGGCAGCCCTGAGCTTGTCCTTGAGCCCCTGGAAATGTGACCCCATTCTTGACCCCTGTCCCCACCAGGCTCCCTCCTGGGAAGAGCCCTGGAGCCTCCTGATTGCGCCGGGAGTTTCTTCTCCTCGGATACGAAATGTGTCTTGTGTCTGGGTGTTGTTTTGACTCTCTCGATCATCTACTTTAAAATCAGGGCGAGCCCTGCTGCCCAGCCCTAGCTGTCCCGGGTGGAGGTGTCCGACTCCTCCGTGCCCTGAATGGCAGCTGTCGATTCTCCTTGGCACACGGTCTCCGCAGTCTCCGGCAGCCAGCGTCTCTGCTCTGGGGCTTCCGTGGGAACTGTGGGCTTTCCTCTGAGACGCAGCAGCTCAGAGCTAAGCTGTGTCTCCAGTTATCTGAGGGGCCTTGTGGCAGAGGAGGAGCCTGGAGGACCACGTGTACATGCACATGCGTGTGTGGACGCTTGTGTGAGGAGGTGTCCTGCTCCTTGCAGACAGGACGCACGCGAGCGAGTCAGGATGAGCGGGCTTGAGTGCAGCCTGGAGCTTTTCCAATGGCTTCCCAGCGCTTTTTCATCTCTGGTGCCCTGTGTGTGGCCCTGACTCTCCAACGGCCTGTGGAATTTTCCAGGCTCAGTGGTGCACTCCGGGTTTTCAGAAGCCGAGAAATTCCTTAAATGTCCTTTTGGAAAGGGACTTTCCAAGGCTCCTCCTTGGGGAATTTTAAAGAAATTTTAAAGTTTAGGATGAGATAATCTGTTAAAGAAATAGGTGTAAGCAGATGTGGAGAGCCAACGTACAGATGCTAAGAGGGAAGCGGGGTGGGATGAACTAGAGATTGAGTTGACGCGTACACTGCTAGGCATAAAGTAGGTGACTAAGGACAACCCCCTGTAGAGCACAGGGGATTCTCCTCCGTGCTTTGTAGTGACCTAGACAGCAAAGAAATCCTGAAAAGAGGGACTCTGTGTGTACGTATAGCAGATCCGCTTTGCTGAACCACAGAAACTGATTCAACATTTTAAAGCAATTATACTCCAGTACAAATTAATTGAAGTATAAAAGAAACACGTGTAAGCCCTGTGGCAGCCCTGAGCTTGTCCTTGAGCCCCTGGAAATGTGACCCCATTCTTGACCCCTGTCCCCACCAGGCTCCCTCCTGGGAAGAGCCCTGGAGCCTCCTGATTGCGCCGGGAGTTTCTTCTCCTCGGATACGAAATGTGTCTTGTGTCTGGGTGTTGTTTTGACTCTCTCGATCATCTACTTTAAAATCAGGGCGAGCCCTGCTGCCCAGCCCTAGCTGTCCCGGGTGGAGGTGTCCGACTCCTCCGTGCCCTGAATGGCAGCTGTCGATTCTCCTTGGCACACGGTCTCCGCAGTCTCCGGCAGCCAGCGTCTCTGCTCTGGGGCTTCCGTGGGAACTGTGGGCTTTCCTCTGAGACGCAGCAGCTCAGAGCTAAGCTGTGTCTCCAGTTATCTGAGGGGCCTTGTGGCAGAGGAGGAGCCTGGAGGACCACGTGTACATGCACATGCGTGTGTGGACGCTTGTGTGAGGAGGTGTCCTGCTCCTTGCAGACAGGACGCACGCGAGCGAGTCAGGATGAGCGGGCTTGAGTGCAGCCTGGAGCTTTTCCAATGGCTTCCCAGCGCTTTTTCATCTCTGGTGCCCTGTGTGTGGCCCTGACTCCTCCAACGGCCTGTGGAATTTTCCAGGCTCAGTGGTGCATCCGTGGAGCTTGTTGAGAATGCAGTGTGTATGTACAGAAGCCTCTTCCAGTGGTTCATCCGGGGGCTCCCCCTCCGGCTCTGTCTCAACAGACGCCCGTGCCCAGGGGCACCCAGCTATGTGCTGGCTCAGGTGCCCTGGGGGACCCTTCATACCTCATCGCCACAGGCTTAGCGCACTCTATTTGAATTGCCTGTCAGGGTCCCCTTCTCACCACTGCCCCCAGTCTGTGAGCCCCACACTGTGAGGGTGGAAAATGTTTCTTGTTGTCCTGCTGGGCCTGGCACATGCCCAGAGAATGCTTTTGTTGGAGTGGCGCGTAAGGGCGGAGCGTGTGGTGCTTGGCAAGCCCACTGTCCACTGCGGCCCTGTGGGCTGCCCTCAGCCAGAGCCCAAGAACTCTGCCACTCCGGTGACAAAGGCAGGTCCCAGGCCCAGCACACCGTGCCTCGGGAAACAAAGCTTTGTGCCAAAGCCGGTTCCTCCTCGGGGCAAGGAGGCTCTCCTGCTCTCCTAAAGCTCTCCCCAAGGATGCCTCTCCTCTCATACCAGCATCCTCTTAATCTTTCCTTATGTCCTGGTTTGCTTTTCCTGTGGCGTCTCCCCCATCAGGCTGTGGGCTCTGGGAGGGTAAGGTCTGTGGCAAGGACAGCACAGGCCCTCACGGCTTCTTCCCGGGTCTCCCCACAGGTGTCTGGTTTCTTCAAGGGCATGTCCTTCCCCCTCGCCAGCATTGCTGTCTATAACTCAGTGGTGTTTGGGGTCTTCAGCAACACACAGAGGTTCCTCAGCCACCACCGGTGCCGGGAGCCTGAGGCCAGCCCACCCCATGTGCTGTCTGACCTGCTTCTGGCCAGCATGGTGGCCGGCATGGTCTCTGTCGGGCTGGGTGCACCTGTGGACCTTATCAAGATCCGGCTGCAGATGCAAACACAGCCATTTCGGGAAGGTAAGAGGCCAGGGGAGGGGGCCTGGTGTCTGGGCACCTGTGACCCTCTTCCTATTTCCCAGCTCTGGGGTTTGGTCACTCTTGCTTTTACAGAGCAAGGCATCTGTGTTGAACCATTTTATCCACAGCAGTAACTCTCACTGGTCCAGGGCTTACGGTGTGCCCTGCATTTGCCAAGAGCCCCACGTGTGTTCTAATTTATCCTCAGAACAATTTTCTGAGGCAGGCACTGTGACTGTTTCCATTTT
This sequence comes from Tragulus kanchil, assembly GCA_022376925.1. Lineage (NCBI taxonomy): Eukaryota > Metazoa > Chordata > Mammalia > Artiodactyla > Tragulidae > Tragulus > Tragulus kanchil. Next base: position 42,932,374 of record JAIOJX010000029.1, on the reverse strand, counting down.
GCAGGTGAGAAAACTGAGGTTCTCAGAGGTGAAGATACTTATTAAAGTCACACAAGTCATGACTGACCAGTTAGGACCAGCTTCATTGTTTACAACCCCCAGTGTGAAAGGAACATGAGGAATCTCTCTCTCTCTGTTTTTAAATTGTGGCCTCTTTTATGGGTCTTTCATTTATTTATTTTCATCTATCTTTGTTCTGTGACCTGTGTGGGCCTCCCATTGCAGTGGCCTCTCTCGTTACAGAGCACTGGCTCTGGGCACTCCAGAGCACTGGCTTGCGCTCCAGAGCACTGGCTTGTAATTGGACACACCGGTCCAGCCACTCCGCAGCATGTGGGATCTTCCCAGGCCAGGGATTGAACCAGTGCCCCCTGAACTGCAAGGCAGACTCTTTATCCACTGGACCACCAGGGAAGCCCCATGTGGGATCTTTTGATCACAGATTAGTAAGAATTTTAAAAGGGCAACAGCCGAGCCTTAAGTGCGGCGCCCTGTGTGACTGCCCAGGCCTCAGACCCCACCCGCGTCTCACACACCAGGGAGAGGCCTTGCGCTGGACCGGCTGCTGGGCCATGAAGCGGGCGCCGCTCACCTCGCCCTCGGTGCTTCCAGTCGCACTTCATTTCTTATGTGTAGCTGCTCCTCCCCCGCGGCAAGCTGGTGCTGTCCTCTCCTCCCTGCTGGACAGAAGTGTCTGCCTCTTCTCTGGGAGCAGGGGGTGGAAAGAAGGGGAAGGTACTCACTGTGTATGATAACAAGGGCCGACTCTAGAGGAGGGAGGAGCTGAGGGCCTTAATCAGCTTCCAGCACCTCGGGATTTGGTCCTTGGCTCTCGTTTTCCTCTGCCTCCTCAGGAGATACCATCCGTTTCTGGGCCTCAGTCTCCTTCTGGAGGACTGAGGAGGGGAGTGGAAGGACGGCATGATGGAAGTCCATCCTTCCTGACGGAAGGCATCTTGCTTTTACAGAGCAAGGCATCTGTGTTGAACCATTTTATCCACAGCAGTAACTCTCACTGGTCCAGGGCTTACGGTGTGCCCTGCATTTGCCAAGAGCCCCACGTGTGTTCTAATTTATCCTCAGAACAATTTTCTGAGGCAGGCACTGTGACTGTTTCCATTTTGCAGGTGAGAAAACTGAGGTTCTCAGAGGTGAAGATACTTATTAAAGTCACACAAGTCATGACTGACCAGTTAGGACCAGCTTCATTGTTTACAACCCCCAGTGTGAAAGGAACATGAGGAATCTCTCTCTCTCTGTTTTTAAATTGTGGCCTCTTTTATGGGTCTTTCATTTATTTATTTTCATCTATCTTTGTTCTGTGACCTGTGTGGGCCTCCCATTGCAGTGGCCTCTCTCGTTACAGAGCACTGGCTCTGGGCACTCCAGAGCACTGGCTTGCGCTCCAGAGCACTGGCTTGTAATTGGACACACCGGTCCAGCCACTCCGCAGCATGTGGGATCTTCCCAGGCCAGGGATTGAACCAGTGCCCCCTGAACTGCAAGGCAGACTCTTTATCCACTGGACCACCAGGGAAGCCCCATGTGGGATCTTTTGATCACAGATTAGTAAGAATTTTAAAAGGGCAACAGCCGAGCCTTAAGTGCGGCGCCCTGTGTGACTGCCCAGGCCTCAGACCCCACCCGCGTCTCACACACCAGGGAGAGGCCTTGCGCTGGACCGGCTGCTGGGCCATGAAGCGGGCGCCGCTCACCTCGCCCTCGGTGCTTCCAGTCGCACTTCATTTCTTATGTGTAGCTGCTCCTCCCCCGCGGCAAGCTGGTGCTGTCCTCTCCTCCCTGCTGGACAGAAGTGTCTGCCTCTTCTCTGGGAGCAGGGGGTGGAAAGAAGGGGAAGGTACTCACTGTGTATGATAACAAGGGCCGACTCTAGAGGAGGGAGGAGCTGAGGGCCTTAATCAGCTTCCAGCACCTCGGGATTTGGTCCTTGGCTCTCGTTTTCCTCTGCCTCCTCAGGGGAGATACCATCCGTTTCTGGGCCTCAGTCTCCTTCTGGAGGACTGAGGAGGGGGAGTGGAAGGACGGCATGATGGAAGTCCATCCTTCCTGACGGAAGGACCGCATCCTTGGGCCTTTTTGTCTCCTCATACACACCTGACAGATGCCGTGGATAAGACTCCTCTGCTTGGCCATCTTCTGAGTGGCCTCCACGTGAGCCCTCTGCTCACAGGGGTGGGGGGCCAGCTGGGCCCCATGACTGAAGCCCTGAAAGCTTACTCAGGAGCATCCTGGGCCGGTGCCTCTGCTGTCTCCCATCCAGGCCCCTCAGTTCACCAGCCCCACCTCCTCAGCCAGGCAAGTGCCCAGGGCCCGTGTGCACACACACCAAGCATGGGGATGATGCTCCTCACGGGGCCCCTGCGACCCCAAAAAGTGGAGTCATAGCTGCTAGATGCTCAGTACCCAGGGCCTGTGGTCGGTGGAGCATGTGGAGAGATGCAGGGCAACAGTCAGGTTCACCTGGAGGGTCACAGAGCATGCCCCGTGGGGCCACCACGGAGATACAGCAGGCGGCCCCTCACCCTCATCTACTTGACGTACTGAGTCGGGCCTTAGAACAACTCAGCTGGAGCAAAGGGTTCCACCTCTGAGAAGAGCTCGAAGCTTGCTGATCTGGTCCTGTGTCAGGGACAGAAGCAGAAAGGTAGAAATGAAGCGCGTCAGAAACAGGCTTGGAGCTCAGGGTTCCTGGCCCCCATGCCGGTTTCTGGTTTCTGTGCTTTCCTGTCTACTTCTGGAAAACTGTGTTGGTCCACAGTGCAGAGGACACCTCCCCATAAGCCTTGAAGCCTTTTGGGGTCTAGATGGTGGTCAGTTCTCAGTGCTGAAGCTCCTCGGTTCATGGGACAGCCTCATCTGCTTCATGACCAGGGCGCCTTGCCCCCAGAAGGGGAGGAGAAGGGGGTAGGTGTGCGTGTGTACGTGGGAGCGCCCTCAGCCAGCCTGGCCTCCCAGGGAGAGTGCTGGGGACATTTAGAGGCAAGTTAATTGAATTTTCTCGACAGCGTTGGGTTCCATTCTCTGTTCTGTTCTCATCCACCTACACTTTCCCTGAAGAGGATTCTAGAATGGGGGCTGACTTGGCAGGCCTGAGCTACAGGAGTCCTGAGGCCAGACTAGAAGCTTCTGAGACTGGAGGAAGGACAGAAGCAGCCTCCAAAACAACCAGAATAGCCATGAAGGGCCCCACCCCTGGGTGCGCAGGAGCCTCACTTTTAGGGAGCGGAGATGCCTCCATTGGCGGCTGCCAGTGTTGCTAAGTGCCCGTCCTGTCCTGACGCTGAGTGCCGTGTGTGCCTCATCCCATTTAACATCCACTCGCCAGTGTGAGGTTCATTTACAAACACACAGCAGTCATGCACCTGCTGTGTTCCAGGCACATGGCTAAGCGCTGGGGCCGTAGTGGTGGACAGAAGACTCTTAAAAGAGACCACAGGACGCCCTGCACACAGAAAAGCTTTTCTCAGCTCTTCAAAGCTCAAAGTCCCAGGGGCTTAGCTGGCAGTGCAGACACAAAGCAGTTGACCACGTGGGTGGAGGGAAGGTAGAAACAAGGCTGGAGGGTCCCCCGCAGCTGTGCCCCTAGAGCGTCTGATCTGGACTAAGCCAGAACACTCCCAGCCGGGGACTGAGGAGCCAGTGCTCACCCAGCCCTTCCTGTGTGCCAGGCACCGTGCGGAGAACTCGATGTGTGTTTAACTTCACAGTAGCTCGGTTCCTGGACATTCACAAAGGGGAGACAGAGGCATGGGGAGGTTCCATCGCCTGCCTGAGGCCACTGCCTGAGGGGAGTGGAGCCGGGATGCAGCCCCAGGCAGCTGATTCAGAGCCACTGGTGCTGTGTCTGCTTCTGCCCAGGCTTCTGTGGAAGCTGTAGCAACTCTGGTTAACAGCTGGGCCCAGGCACAGGATCATCACGTACAAAACCAGTTGCAGACTTTAATGGAGGGAAGGGAAACGGGAGCAGGTCTTCCAAATACCGTTGTTCGAGTGGTGGGCACCGCCCGTGGGCTCAAGGGGTGGGTCTGGGTTCTGTGACTTTGGGCAGCTGCTCTCTGCTGGACCGCTCTGCATGGCTGCTCTTCCTTACCTTCCCCCGTCCCCCCAGATGCATGGGTAAGGGGTGTTGGTGACTAGGGATGCTGGGGAGGGTCATACTGGGAATGAAGCAGGAAAGGCGGACAGTGGGTCACCAGGCAGCTCTTGCTGCCGGAAATGCTCTAGAAGCTGAGGAAGGATGTGGTTTTCTTTTATTTGTTCCTCAGAAACCCTCTAGGCCAGAGGTAAGGGGAAGACTCACTGGGCCCAGGGAGGCAGCCTCAGCAAACACTGGTACCTGGAAAAATGTACCCATTTCCACTTCTTGGGCACCTACAGCCCTCCTAACGTATGCTTCATTTTTCTTCTTCTTATTGAAACACAGAACGTACTTTCCATATCACTCTGCTGTTAGAAACGCGGCCGTTCAAGCGCCTGTCAGCCTTGGAGCGGGGGGCAGCCAGGAGTGGTGGGACCGTTGCAAGTTGCCCAGCCCATCTCTGAGCGGGTGGCTTTGACTCTGCTTTGGCTGACTGTTGCCACGTGGCCTGGATCTTTTGCTTTTTAAGAGAAGGCAGGGAGCTGGATCTTATCATTGGAAATTGTCAGATACTTCAATTAGAAACAAAACCAACCGCACACCAACGTAACGCCGCTCAGCCCGAGCACTGGGTGGCCTGGACGGCCGCCGCCAGCTCGCAGTGTCTGCTGGGTCAGGCGGCTCTCCCTGACGGCTGTGCTGAGCTGGGGACTTTTAGGCTGCCTGGTGCGGGGCTCGTTGGGGCTGCTCACAGTTTGCGGCTTTAGCGCAGAATTGCCAGTCCACTTCCTGGGTGGTGACGATGGGGACCGCGAGAGCCCAAGCCACCAAGGAAGCCTCTGGGTTCCCTGCTTTGGGGCAGAGGTCAGGTTGAATGGAGCCCATGTTGAGATGAGAACTCAGCCATCCTGATAGTCGAATGTGGAGGGAAATGTAACCATCCACCCAGTAGAGTCACCATTAAAACAGGAATGTTTCTTTTTCCTTTGCTGTGTGCATAGATTAAATGTTTTAAGAGGTTTTGCTCATGTTATCTAGATAGTTTCATATCCTGCTATTAACAATTAACAGTATACTGTCTGTTATACTATCGACAGTACAACAAACATTTTCCATGTTACTATAGACTTTTATTTTGTTATAAAATGAAAATAGATGGATAAGACTTAAAATAGATGTACAGTATTCCATTACACACACACACACGTATTTTGAGAGGGATAATCTAGTATGGTGAGAGTTCTGTTTCTGAGGTTAGACTACTGCTTCTTTTTTTATTATTTTTTAATTTTATTATTTATTCATTTTGGCTATTCTGGGTTTTCACCGCTGCCACAGGCTTTTCTCTAGTTGTAGGGAGTGGGGCCTCCTCTCTAGTTGAGGCGAGCAGGCTTCTTGTTGTGGTGACTTCTCTTATTATGAAACTTGGGCTCCAGGCACACAGGCTTCAGTAGTTGCGGCACATGGGCTCCACAGTTGCGGCTCCGAGGCTCTAGAGCACAGGCTCCATAGTTGTGGCTCACAGGCTTAGTTGCTCCACAGCATGTGGGATCTTCCCGAATCAGGGATTGAACCCATGTCTCCTGAATTGGCAGGCGAACTCTTTACCACTGAGCTACCAGGGAAGGCCTAGACTACCTGCTTCTAATCTTACCTCCACCTGTCGTCACCAAGCCTCAGTCGGTGCGTGTGTATGCTAAGTCACTTCAGTAGTGTCTGACCACAATGGACTATATCTTACCGGTGTCCATGGGATTCTTCAGGCATGAACACTGGAGTGAGTTGCCATTTCCTACTCCAGGAGATATTCCTGACCCAGAGATACAGCACCTGTCAAGTCTCCTGCACTGGCAGGCAGTTCTTTACCGCTAGTACTACCTGGGAAGTCCAAGCCTCAGTTTATTCATCCACAGAACAGCCATAGCAAGAGTGGGTCCTTCATCACTGGCGTGGGAGGAATCACACGTAACACATGAAGATCTGAGCACAATGTCTGGTACATTGAAAACACAAAATAAATGTTAACTATACAATTAAACTTATCATTTAGAAGTCCTCCTAGTAGTATACATTTAGGTTGTTTACAGTTTTTTCCTCTTTTAAAAATAGTGGTGTGATCAGCAAGTTTGTCCATAAAGAGTTGCCTTTATTTACAGTCATTTCCCCAAATGTGTGGGCTCTTTGATTCATGAGTGGGTCAAAGCGCATGGTCATTTTTAGGATTCTTGGTACATGGTTATGAACTCCGCTGTACAGGAGGGTTTTACCCAATGGTGCCAGCTTTGCGGGAGTTTAAAGGCGGTTTGGCGCTGCCCACCAGCGCATGCCGGGCATCAGTTACCCTCAGGAGAACCCCTGCTTCACGGAGGTGTTCTCTCGGCTCTCCGTCGCTTGGCCTGAATTCATTCAGCTCTGGCGTGGACAGTGAGGTGCCTGAGGAAGTGCTTGTTTCAGGCTTTCATGATGTAGGGAGTGGGGCCTCCTCTCTAGTTGAGGCGAGCAGGCTTCTTGTTGTGGTGACTTCTCTTATTATGAAACTTGGGCTCCAGGCACACAGGCTTCAGTAGTTGCGGCACATGGGCTCCACAGTTGCGGCTCCGAGGCTCTAGAGCACAGGCTCCATAGTTGTGGCTCACAGGCTTAGTTGCTCCACAGCATGTGGGATCTTCCCGAATCAGGGATTGAACCCATGTCTCCTGAATTGGCAGGCGAACTCTTTACCACTGAGCTACCAGGGAAGGCCTAGACTACCTGCTTCTAATCTTACCTCCACCTGTCGTCACCAAGCCTCAGTCGGTGCGTGTGTATGCTAAGTCACTTCAGTAGTGTCTGACCACAATGGACTATATCTTACCGGTGTCCATGGGATTCTTCAGGCATGAACACTGGAGTGAGTTGCCATTTCCTACTCCAGGAGATATTCCTGACCCAGAGATACAGCACCTGTCAAGTCTCCTGCACTGGCAGGCAGTTCTTTACCGCTAGTACTACCTGGGAAGTCCAAGCCTCAGTTTATTCATCCACAGAACAGCCATAGCAAGAGTGGGTCCTTCATCACTGGCGTGGGAGGAATCACACGTAACACATGAAGATCTGAGCACAATGTCTGGTACATTGAAAACACAAAATAAATGTTAACTATACAATTAAACTTATCATTTAGAAGTCCTCCTAGTAGTATACATTTAGGTTGTTTACAGTTTTTTCCTCTTTTAAAAATAGTGGTGTGATCAGCAAGTTTGTCCATAAAGAGTTGCCTTTATTTACAGTCATTTCCCCAAATGTGTGGGCTCTTTGATTCATGAGTGGGTCAAAGCGCATGGTCATTTTTAGGATTCTTGGTACATGGTTATGAACTCCGCTGTACAGGAGGGTTTTACCCAATGGTGCCAGCTTTTGCGGGAGTTTAAAGGCGAAGTTTGGCGCTGCCCACCAGCGCATGCCGGGCATCAGTTACCCTCAGGAGAACCCCCTGCTTCACGGAGGTGTTCTCTCGGGCTCTCCGTCGCTTGGCCTGAATTCATTCAGCTCTGGCGTGGACAGTGAGGTGCCTGAGGAAGTGCTTGTTTCAGGCTTTCATCACCCCTCCCACGGGCGGGCGGGAGCTGCACTAGGTGCCCTGCTGGGCCTGCCCTGGAATTCGGGGCTGAGGTCCAGCAGTTTCTCTGCTGCCTGGGCCAAGTCCCATCCTGGAGCCCAGCGGCCAGTGACACTCACTCCTCCCCTATCTGGGAGCTTTCAGGTCTGTATTTTCATTAAGAGCCTAATTAATGTGCTGGTCACAAAGCCCTTAGCACCACAGGAGGCCGGGGTTTGTCGGCCTGGAGCAGGACTCAGCATTAACTCTGTGCTGACCATTGCAGGAATCCCCCCAGGCCCAGCTTGGGGCAAAGGGTTCAGTGTTACACCTGTTTAAATCCACTCTTCCGTTCATTCATTCACTAGCATTTCCCGAGCCCCTGCTGTGAGCCAAGCTGAGTGGGTACATCAGGCATCAGACACACACAGTGCCTGCCTTCATGGAACCCTCAGTCTGGTAGGGTGTCAGGTGTGCACCGGAGTGAGAAAGGCCTGTGGAAGTCTCTGGAACCCCAGAATCGGGCTCTGCAGACCAGGAAGTCTCCACAGAGGAAGTGGCTGTCGACTGGGTGCTTGAATATTGGCCAGGATTTGGAGGTGGAAACTTGAGGAGGGGGAGGTGTTTCAAACTGAGGACCGAAGGAGGGAAAGGGTCAGTGGCAGGAAAGACATGTCTGTGCAGGGATGAGCCGTGAAAGATGCAGGGTCAGGTGTGAAGAACTTGGATTATTGACCGAGTGTGGGTTTCTGTGCTATTCCACAGACAGTAGAGCGTCTTGGACACCAGCGGGACCTGAGCAAAGCTCTGTGGCAGGAAATGAAGCTGGCGTTCAGAGGGATGGGAGGGGCGGGGATGGTAGAGGTGTGGAGGCTGCTGCCATAGACCATGTGGGAGGCTGGGAACGCCAGACTCAGGGCTGTAGGCTTTGGGAGCAGAGGGAGCAGCAGATAGAAGATGCTTCAATGATGCAGATCCAAGAGACCAAGAAGGAGAAAGTGTCAAAAATGACCCAGGATTTCAAAGCTGGGTGGTGATGAGGGAGGTGGTACCTCCTACACAGGAAAAGAAACAGCAGATGAAGCCCGAGAGACAGAGCTTGGTGTGGAGTGGATCAGCACACACACTATTGTTGCAGCTGCTGGTTTGGATCCTGGCTGGAGGGGCAGTCTCGAGTGAGAATGTAGGGACTTGGCCTTGGTTCCAGTTGAGGGAGGGACTCCAGCTGAAATGTTAGGGCGAGAGGTTTAGACAGGAGTTGTTCAGTCGCTCGGTCATGTCCAACTCTTTGTGACCCCAGGGACTGCAGCACACCAGGCTTCTCTGTCCTTCACTGTCTCCCAGAGCCTGCTCAAACTCATGTCCATTGAACTCAGTGATGCCATCCAACCACCTCATCCTCTGTCGTACCCTTCTCTTACCTTCTATTTTTCCCAGCATCAGGATCTTTTCCATTGAGCTGTCTCTGCATCTTGTGGTCAAAGTATTGGACCTTCAGCATCAGTCCTTGCGATGAATATTTGGGGTTGATTTCCTCTAGGATTGACTGGTTTGATCTCCTTGCAGTCCAAGGGACTCTCAAGAGTCTTCTCCAGCAGCACGGTTCTGTGGAAACCGTGTTGGCTTGTGTTTTGCCTTGCTGTTTCTTTCCTTGCTTTTTTAAACTCATCGTTTGCATGAAGTGAAAATGAAAGTGTCAGTCACTTGGTCATGTCTGACCCTTTGCGACCCCATAGACTGCACTCCGTCAGGCTTCTCTGTCTGTGGAATTCTCCAGGCAAGAATACTGGAGTGGGTTGCCATTTCCTTTTCCAGGGGATCTTCCCAACCCAGGAATTGAACCCCAATCTCCCGCATGGCAGGAAGATTCTTTACCAACTGAGCCACCATTGAAGCCCCCAGACAGGAGTGTGACATAGGAGTGACAGCTCAGATCCTGACATTCGATGCAAATGCCAAGGTGAACTGCCAAAACAAAGAAAGGATGGGCAACGAGAAAGGAAGGGAAGGTCAGTTCGGGAGGGAGCTGTACTGACGCTAACAGTTAACAAGCACTGTGCCAGCCATGGGCTCTGTGCCGAGGCGCACCTTGAGATTCAGTCACCACAGCAAGGCTTTGAGATATGCACTGCCAGCCTCAGCTTGACGCGTGGGGAAACTGAGGCTGGGGTACGTGACTTGCCTGTGCTCTCTGGGCTGTGCAGCTCCACATCCTAGAAACACAGTTCTGAGAGATTCGGGTCACCAGCGTGCGGAAGGATGGGGAAGGGGGAGAGTTGCTGAAGTCAGGGTGGCAGTGGGATGGAGACCACTGGGTAGAGAAGGAAAAAGTCTTTTTCTTCCAAGTTGAGAGAGGAGAAGGAAAAAGATAATTGAGAGAGAATTTTGAGGCAAGAGGAAGGAAATTGAGGGATTGATTCTATCATATTAAAGATATGATTGATTCTACCATATTTAAGATAATCTGGTGAATGAAGGGGACAGACTGGCCAGGATTCAAAAAAGGGGAGAGTCCTAATATCTGGACCCATTGGGTTGGATGGTAACAGCAGGGAGCCCCAGCTAAGGGGTGATGATCAGATAATCAGGTGATTATCACACATCTGAACACAAAGCCCCACTGGGTTCAGGAGTCTGCCTGATGACCAAAGAGGGTGAAGCCACTTCTCCCGTTTCCCTGGCTGTTCAGAAATGTCTGGCTGGGAAGAGCAGCCACCATGTCTCAGAGGCTCTGAATGTGTGTTTGTTTCTTGGGCAAGATAGTTTTGTTGAAAATGAAAGTGCAGTCACTTGGTCATGTCTGACCCTTTGCGACCCCATAGACTGCACTCCGTCAGGCTTCTCTGTCTGTGGAATTCTCCAGGCAAGAATACTGGAGTGGGTTGCCATTTCCTTTTCCAGGGGATCTTCCCAACCCAGGAATTGAACCCCAATCTCCCGCATGGCAGGAAGATTCTTTACCAACTGAGCCACCATTGAAGCCCCCAGACAGGAGTGTGACATAGGAGTGACAGCTCAGATCCTGACATTCGATGCAAATGCCAAGGTGAACTGCCAAAACAAAGAAAGGATGGGCAACGAGAAAGGAAGGGAAGGTCAGTTCGGGAGGGAGCTGTACTGACGCTAACAGTTAACAAGCACTGTGCCAGCCATGGGCTCTGTGCCGAGGCGCACCTTGAGATTCAGTCACCACAGCAAGGCTTTGAGATATGCACTGCCAGCCTCAGCTTGACGCGTGGGGAAACTGAGGCTGGGGTACGTGACTTGCCTGTGCTCTCTGGGCTGTGCAGCTCCACATCCTAGAAACACAGTTCTGAGAGATTCGGGTCACCAGCGTGCGGAAGGATGGGGAAGGGGGAGAGTTGCTGAAGTCAGGGTGGCAGTGGGATGGAGACCACTGGGTAGAGAAGGAAAAAGTCTTTTTCTTCCAAGTTGAGAGAGGAGAAGGAAAAAGATAATTGAGAGAGAATTTTGAGGCAAGAGGAAGGAAATTGAGGGATTGATTCTATCATATTAAAGATATGATTGATTCTACCATATTTAAGATAATCTGGTGAATGAAGGGGACAGACTGGCCAGGATTCAAAAAGGAGAGAGTCCTAATATCTGGACCCATTGGGTTGGATGGTAACAGCAGGGAGCCCCAGCTAAGGGGTGATGATCAGATAATCAGGTGATTATCACACATCTGAACACAAAGCCCCACTGGGTTCAGGAGTCTGCCTGATGACCAAAGAGGGTGAAGCCACTTCTCCCGTTTCCCTGGCTGTTCAGAAATGTCTGGCTGGGAAGAGCAGCCACCATGTCTCAGAGGCTCTGAATGTGTGTTTGTTTCTTGGGCAATATAGTTTTGTTGCTCCCATAAAGATGTGTGGCTGCTAAGAAACATACTTAACTCTGGAGAAGCTAGCCATGTGGTACATTGTAAGAATTACTCAGTTTGGGGCAGGAATTTTTTTTTTTTAATACAGTATTTATTTATTTGACTGCACCAGTCTTAGTTTCAGTATATGGGCTCTAGTTCCCTGACCAGGAATTGAACCCAGGCCCTCTGCACTGGGAGCTCAGCGTCTTAGCCACTAGACCACCAGGGAATTCCCCCAGGGCAGGAATTATTGCTGCTATGCTCTGTAAAGAGATATATCTTGCTCCATCAGTTCCTGAAGAAGGAAGCCTATGGGAAGGCAGGAACTCTTGGAGCGTGGTAAGTGGCACAGAAAGTGCAGTTGGGCCCTTCTTCTCAAGTAGGCTGTGTGCGAATAGGAAGGGAGGGCTGGAGCAACAGCAGCCCCCAGGTGGAGGGAGGAGGTTTTTGAAGAGGCCAGGCTTACAGCCATGCAGTTTGAGAGGCACCCTTGAGCTCTGAAGAGTTTGAATCTCTTTAAATTGTGGTCTCACATAGCTTGCCAGAATTAATGGAGGTGTACACAACATAACACACCATTGTGCAAGTTACATATGGTGGGGATACACCCCTTTGTTCTTTCAGTCAATGGACAAGGACAAATGCTGTCTTGATTTCTAGTGTTCAGTGGTGTGTGGGTATCCATCCTCCTCCCAGGAGGCTTGGCAGGTCACAGCGGGCCACAGCAGGCCACGGCTGCCTGAGATGGGCAGGTGTGGCCCTTCCAGAATCTGAAGTCACATCAGGACAAGGTAGTAAAGACAGGAACACTAACTGTTTGCCTCAAGTAGAGAACGTTTGCACCACGTGCATTTTGGTAAAGCGTAGTTGCCAACATTCTCTGTTAATTTTCATAAAAGCCCAATGATGACATGGGACACTCTCTGTATTATGCACACATCTGAACACAAAGCCCCACTGGGTTCAGGAGTCTGCCTGATGACCAAAGAGGGTGAAGCCACTTCTCCCGTTTCCCTGGCTGTTCAGAAATGTCTGGCTGGGAAGAGCAGCCACCATGTCTCAGAGGCTCTGAATGTGTGTTTGTTTCTTGGGCAATATAGTTTTGTTGCTCCCATAAAGATGTGTGGCTGCTAAGAAACATACTTAACTCTGGAGAAGCTAGCCATGTGGTACATTGTAAGAATTACTCAGTTTGGGGCAGGAATTTTTTTTTTTTAATACAGTATTTATTTATTTGACTGCACCAGTCTTAGTTTCAGTATATGGGCTCTAGTTCCCTGACCAGGAATTGAACCCAGGCCCTCTGCACTGGGAGCTCAGCGTCTTAGCCACTAGACCACCAGGGAATTCCCCCAGGGCAGGAATTATTGCTGCTATGCTCTGTAAAGAGATATATCTTGCTCCATCAGTTCCTGAAGAAGGAAGCCTATGGGAAGGCAGGAACTCTTGGAGCGTGGTAAGTGGCACAGAAAGTGCAGTTGGGCCCTTCTTCTCAAGTAGGCTGTGTGCGAATAGGAAGGGAGGGCTGGAGCAACAGCAGCCCCCAGGTGGAGGGAGGAGGTTTTGAAGAGGCCAGGCTTACAGCCATGCAGTTTGAGAGGCACCCTTGAGCTCTGAAGAGTTTGAATCTCTTTAAATTGTGGTCTCACATAGCTTGCCAGAATTAATGGAGGTGTACACAACATAACACACCATTGTGCAAGTTACATATGGTGGGGATACACCCCTTTGTTCTTTCAGTCAATGGACAAGGACAAATGCTGTCTTGATTTCTAGTGTTCAGTGGTGTGTGGGTATCCATCCTCCTCCCAGGAGGCTTGGCAGGTCACAGCGGGCCACAGCAGGCCACGGCTGCCTGAGATGGGCAGGTGTGGCCCTTCCAGAATCTGAAGTCACATCAGGACAAGGTAGTAAAGACAGGAACACTAACTGTTTGCCTCAAGTAGAGAACGTTTGCACCACGTGCATTTTGGTAAAGCGTAGTTGCCAACATTCTCTGTTAATTTTCATAAAAGCCCAATGATGACATGGGCAGGCCATTTACTCTTCCCCTTCTGTATGTGGTAAGGAGACTGCAGCCCAGGGTGGTGGAGTCCCTTGCACCAGGTTGGACAGTAAATAGCAACTGAACAGCAGAGCAAGCCCCAGCTGTTCCTAATACAGAGCTCTTTCTACCAAAGATTACGAGAAAACTGCTTTACTCTGTACAAACAGGACCCCGGCCAGAGCTTCCCATCGGTAATATTCTGGGGAGGGGAACAAAGGTGTCCCCCAGCCTGTTCAAATTCAAACCGCAGAGGTTATCCCTAGCCTGTCTGTTGGAGGATGTCCATCCACAGTATTGGATGCTTCCACAGGCCAATGTGGAAGCTTGTACCATGATTTGGAGGTGTCTTTTAGTCTCTGACCAGACAGTGCTGGGCCTGGAGGAATGCCCAACATGGGAGATGAAGCTTTGAGAGGCCCTGGTGCTGGAACTGCTGATCAGATGCTCAGGTGTCCCCTGAGTGGATGCTGAGGCACATAAGACCCATAGTGTCAGGCACAGGGTCACAGGGATGGTGCAGGTTGCAGCATGTGGACCCGAGCACCAGGAAGCTCACTGAGCCAGTTAGGGCAAAAATCACATGCTCTGAAAACAGCAGCAGAAAACATGGCAGACTATGATGGGGATAGGGCCTCGGCATGGACAAGGACCCGGTTTTTAAAAATTTTGGGGGGAACATTTGTTTACTTGGTTTTCTTGGGTCTTAGTTGCAGCACTCAGGTTCAGTAGTTGCAGCACTTGGATTTAGTTGCCTCTTGGCATGTGATGTCTTAGTTCCCTGGTTGGGGATCAAACCTGAGTCCCAAGCTTTCCTGGTGGCTCTGTGGTAAAGAATCTTCTTGCCAGTGCAGGAGACACAAATTCAATCTGTGGTCTGGGAAGATCCCACAAGTAGTGGAGCCACTACGCCTGCGTGCCACAGCTGTGGAACCTGTGCTCTGGAGCCCAGGAGCCACAAGTACTGAGTATCTGCACCACAGCTACTGAAGCCTGTGCATCCTAGAGCCCAGGCTCCACAACAAGAAAAGCCCCATAAAAAAGAAGCCTGGGCACAGCAACTAGACAGTAACCCCTTCTGGCTGCAACTAGAGAAAAGTCTGCACAACAATGAAGACCCAGCACAGCCAAGAATAAATTAAAAAAAAAAAAATCCTGAATCCCCTGCACTGGAAAGTGGATTCCTAAACACTGGACCACCAGGGAAGTCCCTCTGTGTATCTTTTAAATATATAAAATGGAGTCCAACTCATGGACTGGTGGTTTTACTTTGTGTCCATGGATTAAGAAAACATATATGATAAGAAGCTATTATGGACTATCAGTGTATTTAAGTAATTTGTATTATTCCCACAATAGCACCTACACATATGAAAAAAAATGGTCAGACAAGTATATGAGATATATGAGGAATTCTATCAATCTACAGGGCTTGTGGATTGGTGGGTCCCTTGAAATAAACCCATGCTCCCTGCCTTGTATTTGAGAGCCTGCTGGCCCAGAAGCTCACGACAGTGCTGGGCCTGGAGGAATGCCCAACATGGGAGATGAAGCTTTGAGAGGCCCTGGTGCTGGAACTGCTGATCAGATGCTCAGGTGTCCCCTGAGTGGATGCTGAGGCACATAAGACCCATAGTGTCAGGCACAGGGTCACAGGGATGGTGCAGGTTGCAGCATGTGGACCCGAGCACCAGGAAGCTCACTGAGCCAGTTAGGGCAAAAATCACATGCTCTGAAAACAGCAGCAGAAAACATGGCAGACTATGATGGGGATAGGGCCTCGGCATGGACAAGGACCCGGTTTTTAAAAAGTTTGTTTGGAACATTTGTTTACTTGGTTTTCTTGGGTCTTAGTTGCAGCACTCAGGTTCAGTAGTTGCAGCACTTGGATTTAGTTGCCTCTTGGCATGTGATGTCTTAGTTCCCTGGTTGGGGATCAAACCTGAGTCCCAAGCTTTCCTGGTGGCTCTGTGGTAAAGAATCTTCTTGCCAGTGCAGGAGACACAAATTCAATCTGTGGTCTGGGAAGATCCCACAAGTAGTGGAGCCACTACGCCTGCGTGCCACAGCTGTGGAACCTGTGCTCTGGAGCCCAGGAGCCACAAGTACTGAGTATCTGCACCACAGCTACTGAAGCCTGTGCATCCTAGAGCCCAGGCTCCACAACAAGAAAAGCCCCCATAAAAAAGAAGCCTGGGCACAGCAACTAGACAGTAACCCCTTCTGGCTGCAACTAGAGAAAAGTCTGCACAACAATGAAGACCCAGCACAGCCAAGAATAAATTAAAAAAAAAAAAATCCTGAATCCCCTGCACTGGAAAGTGGATTCCTAAACACTGGACCACCAGGGAAGTCCCTCTGTGTATCTTTTAAATATATAAAATGGAGTCCAACTCATGGACTGGTGGTTTTACTTTGTGTCCATGGATTAAGAAAACATATATGATAAGAAGCTATTATGGACTATCAGTGTATTTAAGTAATTTGTATTATTCCCACAATAGCACCTACACATATGAAAAAAAATGGTCAGACAAGTATATGAGATATATGAGGAATTCTATCAATCTACAGGGCTTGTGGATTGGTGGGTCCCTTGAAATAACCCCATGCTCCCTGCCTTGTATTTGAGAGCCTGCTGGCCCAGAGGTATTAAAGCACAGAACATGCAGTGAGTCTGCACATTGCTGACCTGGGACCAGTCAGGCCTCATCTGTGGGTGGCTGACTTGCTAAGGATTTTCTGGAGAAGGTGATCAGTTGAGAAATGATGTTGCGTTTCCACCTCCAACTCCCACCAACCCAGGCACGCAGAGGAGATCTGGGGGTGGGCTCCCTTCCAGGGTGCAGTCAGGCATTTGTGTTCCTGGAACCTGGGCTCTCCAGAGGATCCATGACCAATCACTGTGGTTCAGTTGACTTTCCTGTTTCCAAGGCCATGACTCACTGAAGATACTAAACAGCATTGCCTGAGGAAGGAAAGATTTGAAATGTGTTTGTGTTTGTGTCTGGGAAGAGTACCGTGGGATGCTGCAGGAGGTCCCTTGGTCCTGAGACGAGGGGCACCAGTGGCGGATCTGTGAGGACCTCAGCCTGTATCTGACCAGTGTAGCCCTCTCTGAGGGAGGCATCTCCCTCAAGGAGTGACTGAGTTAGGTACTGGTGAAGACTGGCCAAGCCTGGACAGCCCCATCCCCTGCAGAGCTCTGTGCAGAGGCATCTGCCTTCAGAAGGGTCTCCTGGCTCACTAGGAGCCAGCAAACCAGGTGTCAGATGCTGCGGCTGAGCCGTGGAGCCACAGCATGTGGTCACAAGGAGTAATGGAGGGGATGAGCCTGACAAGGTAGGGGGCCTGAAGGAGGGGTCTTTTTAGAACTGTGCAGGCTTCCTTCACTCTTGGTCTTCCCTGGTGGCTCAGATGGTAAAGAATCCACCCACAACGTAGGAGACCTGGGATCAATCCCTGGGTTGGGAAGATCCCCTGGAGGAGGCCATGACAACCCACACCAGTATTCCTGCCTGGAGAATCCCCATGGATAGAAGAGCCCGGTGGGCTGTAGTCTGTGGGGTCTCAAAGAGTCAGACATGACTGAGCGACTAAGCACAGGCTGTCTCTCCTCTTAGGTGAAGGTGCAGAGCAGGGTGAGGGCTGATGTTATTGACTTGGTACACATATGAAAAAGGTCCCTTTTGGGGAGGGGAATAACCCCATGCTCCCTGCCTTGTATTTGAGAGCCTGCTGGCCCAGAGGTATTAAAGCACAGAACATGCAGTGAGTCTGCACATTGCTGACCTGGGACCAGTCAGGCCTCATCTGTGGGTGGCTGACTTGCTAAGGATTTTCTGGAGAAGGTGATCAGTTGAGAAATGATGTTGCGTTTCCACCTCCAACTCCCACCAACCCAGGCACGCAGAGG
Organism: Tragulus kanchil; assembly: GCA_022376925.1. Taxonomy (NCBI): domain Eukaryota; kingdom Metazoa; phylum Chordata; class Mammalia; order Artiodactyla; family Tragulidae; genus Tragulus; species Tragulus kanchil. The sequence goes on along the minus strand of JAIOJX010000029.1, from coordinate 42,914,873 downwards.
AGATCTGGGGGTGGGCTCCCTTCCAGGGTGCAGTCAGGCATTTGTGTTCCTGGAACCTGGGCTCTCCAGAGGATCCATGACCAATCACTGTGGTTCAGTTGACTTTCCTGTTTCCAAGGCCATGACTCACTGAAGATACTAAACAGCATTGCCTGAGGAAGGAAAGATTTGAAATGTGTTTGTGTTTGTGTCTGGGAAGAGTACCGTGGGATGCTGCAGGAGGTCCCTTGGTCCTGAGACGAGGGGCACCAGTGGCGGATCTGTGAGGACCTCAGCCTGTATCTGACCAGTGTAGCCCTCTCTGAGGGAGGCATCTCCCTCAAGGAGTGACTGAGTTAGGTACTGGTGAAGACTGGCCAAGCCTGGACAGCCCCATCCCCTGCAGAGCTCTGTGCAGAGGCATCTGCCTTCAGAAGGGTCTCCTGGCTCACTAGGAGCCAGCAAACCAGGTGTCAGATGCTGCGGCTGAGCCGTGGAGCCACAGCATGTGGTCACAAGGAGTAATGGAGGGGATGAGCCTGACAAGGTAGGGGGCCTGAAGGAGGGGTCTTTTTAGAACTGTGCAGGCTTCCTTCACTCTTGGTCTTCCCTGGTGGCTCAGATGGTAAAGAATCCACCCACAACGTAGGAGACCTGGGATCAATCCCTGGGTTGGGAAGATCCCCTGGAGGAGGCCATGACAACCCACACCAGTATTCCTGCCTGGAGAATCCCCATGGATAGAAGAGCCCGGTGGGCTGTAGTCTGTGGGGTCTCAAAGAGTCAGACATGACTGAGCGACTAAGCACAGGCTGTCTCTCCTCTTAGGTGAAGGTGCAGAGCAGGGTGAGGGCTGATGTTATTGACTTGGAACATCCTGCCTGTCTTGGGGGCTTGAGTTGATCCTCAATGACTTTAGGAAAACAAAGAAAACCACAGATCTCCTGTTACTGTACCTATTACAGTAAAAGGCTCTTAATTTAGAGGGTACAGCCAAAAAAAACCAAAAAAACAAAAGACCGGCCCTCAATAGCAAAGTAGCAAAGCATTCATGATAGAAACAATCAAAGTTTGATTCATCATCTTATATTCACTTTAGAGCAAAAGATTCTTATGAGGGAAACAAAATACATTTCACCCCAGAAGGAAATACACCTAACATGAATCTCTTCACATGCACATGTACACCCTAAGGCCCAAGCCCTGGGGGCTCTGAAACAACAGGCTGAGGGGCAAGGGTTTCCATGTGAGCAGAGTACCCACCTCCTTCCTCGGGTTCCTTGCATGAAGATGAGTTAGTCCACGTGTGTCAGTTGTGCATATTTCCAAGGGGTGCTTGTCAGAAACCACCCACGTCAGTTTTTAAGGGTCACCAAAATTTGTTTTACACAAACTAAAACTGGTCCAGGGCTAGAGTTACCAGGGGCTCTGATTCAGCACTTCTCTAGGTCTGGCTGCCAGGTCTCCCGGGCAACACCTTCTCCAGCTGAGCCACAGAGGAACTAACCAGAATCCCTGCTGTCTTCTGCCCATATGAATTATCCACACCACTGCCGCTAAAGTGGATGGACCCATAACAACTGTCACCCAAAGGATTTGCTTCTCATCCAGTGACACGTCATTGATGTCACAGAATCCTTTTACCTTGAAAAGCAGGAGAGGCTAGGTAGGGTTTGGATTTTTGCTCTGCCTGGGTGACCAAAATGGTTTATTTCAAGTATAAGGTGTTATTTTCTCAGTAAGCCAAGGTGTCTGGTGTGTTGTTGTTCAGTTGTTAAGTAAAATCCTACTCTTTGCAACCCCATGGATCACAGTACACCAGGATTCCTTGTGCTTCACTATCTCCCGGAGCTTGCTCAAACTCATGTCCATTGGGTTGGTGATGCCATCCAACAGTCTCACCCGGTGGGCTGTAGTCTGTGGGGTCTCAAAGAGTCAGACATGACTGAGCGACTAAGCACAGGCTGTCTCTCCTCTTAGGTGAAGGTGCAGAGCAGGGTGAGGGCTGATGTTATTGACTTGGAACATCCTGCCTGTCTTGGGGGCTTGAGTTGATCCTCAATGACTTTAGGAAAACAAAGAAAACCACAGATCTCCTGTTACTGTACCTATTACAGTAAAAGGCTCTTAATTTAGAGGGTACAGCCAAAAAAAACCAAAAAAACAAAAGACCGGCCCTCAATAGCAAAGTAGCAAAGCATTCATGATAGAAACAATCAAAGTTTGATTCATCATCTTATATTCACTTTAGAGCAAAAGATTCTTATGAGGGAAACAAAATACATTTCACCCCAGAAGGAAATACACCTAACATGAATCTCTTCACATGCACATGTACACCCTAAGGCCCAAGCCCTGGGGGCTCTGAAACAACAGGCTGAGGGGCAAGGGTTTCCATGTGAGCAGAGTACCCACCTCCTTCCTCGGGTTCCTTGCATGAAGATGAGTTAGTCCACGTGTGTCAGTTGTGCATATTTCCAAGGGGTGCTTGTCAGAAACCACCCACGTCAGTTTTTAAGGGTCACCAAAATTTGTTTTACACAAACTAAAACTGGTCCAGGGCTAGAGTTACCAGGGGCTCTGATTCAGCACTTCTCTAGGTCTGGCTGCCAGGTCTCCCGGGCAACACCTTCTCCAGCTGAGCCACAGAGGAACTAACCAGAATCCCTGCTGTCTTCTGCCCATATGAATTATCCACACCACTGCCGCTAAAGTGGATGGACCCATAACAACTGTCACCCAAAGGATTTGCTTCTCATCCAGTGACACGTCATTGATGTCACAGAATCCTTTTACCTTGAAAAGCAGGAGAGGCTAGGTAGGGTTTGGATTTTTGCTCTGCCTGGGTGACCAAAATGGTTTATTTCAAGTATAAGGTGTTATTTTCTCAGTAAGCCAAGGTGTCTGGTGTGTTGTTGTTCAGTTGTTAAGTAAAATCCTACTCTTTGCAACCCCATGGATCACAGTACACCAGGATTCCTTGTGCTTCACTATCTCCCGGAGCTTGCTCAAACTCATGTCCATTGGGTTGGTGATGCCATCCAACAGTCTCATCTTCTGTCACCCTTTCCTCCTCCTTCCCTCAATGTTCCTCAGCATCAGGGTCATTTCCAATGAGTTTTCTCTTTGCATCAGGTGGTGAAAGTATATTGAAGCTTCAGCTTCAGCATCAGTCCTTCCAATGAATATCCAGGGTTGATTTCATTAGGATTGACTGGTTTGATCTTACAGTCCAAGGAACTCTCAAGGGTCTTCTCTAGCACCACAGTGTGAAAACCTCAGTTCTTCAGTGCTCAGCCTTCATTATGGCCCAACTCTCACATCCATACATGACTACTGGAAAGACCATAGCTTTGACTTATATGGACATTTGTTGGTGAAGAGATGCAGACTTTTTAATATGCTGTCTAGGTTTGTCATAGTGTTTCCCCCCAAGGAGCAAGCATCTTTTAATTTCATGGCTTCAGTCACCATGTGCAGTGATTTTGGAGCCCAAGAAAATAAAATCTGTCACTGTTTCTACTTTTTCCCAATCTCTTTGCCCTGAAATGATGGGACTGGATGCCATGATCTTTATTTTTTGAATATTGAGTTTTAGGCCAGCGTTTTCACTCTCTTTTTTCACCCTCATCAAGAGGCTCTTTAATTCCTCTTCACTTTCTGCCATTAGGGTAGTGCTATCTGCATACCTGAGGTTGTTGATATTTTTCCCAGCAATCTTGATTCCAACTTGTGCTTCATGCAAAGGCCAGCATTTTGCATGATGTACTCTGCATGTAAGCTTTGTAAGCAGGGTGATAATATACTGCCTTGACATACTCCTTTCCCAATTTAACCTTCATACCTGAGGTTTGCATAGGCTAGGGGTAGGTAGGGTTTGGATTTTTGCTCTGCCTGGGTGACCAAAATGGTTTATTTCAAGTATAAGGTGTTATTTTCTCAGTAAGCCAAGGTGTCTGGTGTGTTGTTGTTCAGTTGTTAAGTAAAATCCTACTCTTTGCAACCCCATGGATCACAGTACACCAGGATTCCTTGTGCTTCACTATCTCCCGGAGCTTGCTCAAACTCATGTCCATTGGGTTGGTGATGCCATCCAACAGTCTCATCTTCTGTCACCCTTTCCTCCTCCTTCCCTCAATGTTCCTCAGCATCAGGGTCATTTCCAATGAGTTTTCTCTTTGCATCAGGTGGTGAAAGTATATTGAAGCTTCAGCTTCAGCATCAGTCCTTCCAATGAATATCCAGGGTTGATTTCATTAGGATTGACTGGTTTGATCTTACAGTCCAAGGAACTCTCAAGGGTCTTCTCTAGCACCACAGTGTGAAAACCTCAGTTCTTCAGTGCTCAGCCTTCATTATGGCCCAACTCTCACATCCATACATGACTACTGGAAAGACCATAGCTTTGACTTATATGGACATTTGTTGGTGAAGAGATGCAGACTTTTTAATATGCTGTCTAGGTTTGTCATAGTGTTTCCCCCCAAGGAGCAAGCATCTTTTAATTTCATGGCTTCAGTCACCATGTGCAGTGATTTTGGAGCCCAAGAAAATAAAATCTGTCACTGTTTCTACTTTTTCCCAATCTCTTTGCCCTGAAATGATGGGACTGGATGCCATGATCTTTATTTTTTGAATATTGAGTTTTAGGCCAGCGTTTTCACTCTCTTTTTTCACCCTCATCAAGAGGCTCTTTAATTCCTCTTCACTTTCTGCCATTAGGGTAGTGCTATCTGCATACCTGAGGTTGTTGATATTTTTCCCAGCAATCTTGATTCCAACTTGTGCTTCATGCAAAGGCCAGCATTTTGCATGATGTACTCTGCATGTAAGCTTTGTAAGCAGGGTGATAATATACTGCCTTGACATACTCCTTTCCCAATTTTGAACCAGCCCATTGTTCCATGTCTCTTTCTAACTGTTGCTTCTTGTCCTGCATACAGGTTTCTTAGGAGGCAGGTAAGGTGGCCTGGTATTCCCATCTCTTTAAGAATTTTCCACAGTTTGTTGTGATCCACACAGTCAAAGGCTTTAGCGTAGTCAATAAAAGCAAAAATATGTTTCTTTGGTGTATGCCATAATCAAAACCCACCAACTATACACTTATAAGCTACACCTGTTGTGGCATGTCAATTATACCACAGGTAAAAAGGCAAACTAATGGAAACAAGCAGAGGAGGCCACAGAAGACAAGGGGATCTTGAGATTGATTAGTCTTCATGGGAAAAAAAGTGAGACTGATGGACAGAGAAGTCCAGCCAAGAGGGCATTATCTCGGTGTAATAATAAGGACACATCAAACAAACCTCAGAAAAGGAAAGTTCTGTTAACAAGAAGAGGGTGGTGTACTCTTAAAAAAAAAAAAAAAAAAGCAAGGCTGTGGAAATGCTCCAGATGAAAGGAAGCTACAGAGATATGACAAGGACACACTGCAGTTGACCTAGTATGCATGGCCATGACCCCTTTCTTTCCCCAACACGGAAAACACAGGACTAGTTTGTTCAGGCATACTTTACAGGCAAATAGAACCCCTCCCCCTTGACCTCATCCACTTCCAGGTTGAGTGAAAAGGACGAGATGTACGTAACTCCTAAATCTCGTGTTTGGACTGTGACATCATGAAGATGAGTATTTTTTCCTGACCTTCACCTAATAAAGGTGAGGCTACGTAGGGGGCTGGGAAGTTCACCTGGGTAATGAAAGTGATCTGTCTCTCAGCCAGTATGTGTAAAACCCAGCTGAGCTGGTGCTTAACAGGGAATTGAACCCAGCTGACACAATGGGCATGTGGTCACAGGCAAGCTTCATTTCGTGTCTGTTCTGGTCATGTCACTTGAGTTCTCCAAGAAGGGAAAGTTGAGAATAGGATCTGCTTTATCTGTGCAGGGACTAGAACATCTCTCTGCCGTGAATCAAAGCCGTGCTAAACGGTCTGTAGCAGAGTAGGCAAGCATCAGGGCAATGGAGGGAGCCGGGTGGAAGGAAGTCAGTACTTGCTGGCTGCATACATCCTGAGAAGACGCTACTGACATAACAACCCATGACCTACCAGCAGAGACCCCAGAGGTCAGAGGAGGCAATACCCTGGACACTGGACTCCGAGGGGCTGGTGGCACCGGGTCTGCCCTGCAGCTACTCCAGGGCACCGCCTGGCCAGGGCTGGAGTGAGTCTGTGCAACTGTGTCCAGCCCCCCAGCCTGTCACCTGGTCTCAGTAATAATCTGGTGAGAACACTGCATCCCTAAGTGTTCTTAGCACCATGCTGAGCTCTTTTTAGGTATTCCCTCATCTATCCTCACAACAGCCTGTTCTCTTTTTTATTTAGAATACAGTTTCCCACCTTTATGGAGATACAGTTGACATGTAGCCTTGTGTATGTTTAGGGTGTGCAATGTGCTGGCTTGGTGCACACATGTGTAGTGAAGTGATGAGGAAGACAAGGTCGGTTCACACACACACCACCTCACATCGCTAGCATTTTGTGTGTGTGTGTGTGTGTGTGTGTGGTGAGAATGTTTAAGGTCTACTCTCCTGGGAAGGTTCACATGCGCAATACAATATGGGACCATTCTTTTTTCAAACGTAAGGAAACAATGGCTTAAAAGGTGCCTATCAAGGTCAGAAGGTTGGTTCGCAGGGCCAGACTTTGAAACCAGGACTATTTAGTTTAAAATCTCATAGGCTTTTTTCACGTGCACTGCACAAGTAGACACACACACACACACACACACACACAGAGTGTGTTGGATTTTCTAGCCTCCACTTTAAGAAGGCTCTTGGCCTGGCCCAGCATCCTTGATCCGAGGCATTGTGCAGTCACATCCACTCAAAACGCCACAGTGACGGTGGACTGAGAACCTCTGGGCATTCTAAGGCAACAGGTGCTTTATCACCTGGCTGGGACTGTCTCCAGTCTGGCTGCACATGCTGGCAGGCATTCCCTGTTGGGACTTCAGAATTCCCATTTGAGCTGCCAAGACAGTCCGAAGGTTTGGTAACAATCCATTGGTGACGTGAGTGGGAACTCTCAATGGGCCGGGTTGCCGGCAGGGCCAGTCTCCCGCCCCAGCTCACTTGCTGTTATTTTGCCCTGTCTTTGCAGCCAACCTTGGATGGAAGCCGAGGGTGGCAGCTCTTGGGGAGCCACCAGCCTACCAGGGGCCCGTGCACTGCATTGCCACCATCATGCGGACGGAAGGCCTGGTGGGGCTGTACCGGGGCGCCGGCGCCATGCTGCTGAGGGACCTACCAGGCTACTGCCTCTACTTCATCCCCTATGTGTTCCTGAGTGACTGGATCACACCCGAGGCCCATGCAGGCCCCAGTCCCTGTGCCGTGTGGCTGGCGGGCGGTGTGGCAGGTAAGGGCGGCACGGCTGACCCCCGACCCTGGGCCGACCACCACCGCGGGACAGTGGGACAAGGGCAGAGCTCATCCAGCACTTCTCCCAACAGTTCTTTGTTAAGTACCTGCTGTGGTCAGATGTGGGGCTTCCCTGGGGGCTCAGCGGTAAAAAACCTGCCAGCAATGCAGGAGACATGAGTTCGATCCTTGGGTTGGGAAGATCCCCTGGAGGAAGGCATGGCAACCCACTCCAGTGTTCTTGCCTGGAGAATCCCACAGACAGGAGCCACGGACCATGGGGTTGCATAGAGGCAGACATGATGGAAGTGAGTTAGCACACACACACATATGGTCAGACCTAGAGAGGTGGAGGAAAGGCTAGGGATGGGGAACGGCCCCTCTTCTTTCTCCCACCCCCTTCTCTGAGTCCCTATTTGGGCTCCTTCTGCTTTTAGTTGGAAGATGTATTTTGATTACTCACTGTGTCAGCTATTACTGAGCTTTGACCAAAAAAACTTGTAATCATGGTCCACCTTTTAAAAATATTGGCACCCTGCAAACCTTTCTCATGTGAGAATTTCATTCACTCCAGAAGGTAAGACTCAGTCTCCCCAATTTTCAGATGGGAAAACTCAGGTTCAGAGATCAACCAACGCCACACAGCAAATGCAGACCGTAGAGTGGGGACACTGCAGTCAGAAAGACCCAAGTTCAAATCCACACTTAGTCACTTTGTGACCATGGGCTGGCTATTTAACCTCCCTATGCAGAACCCACACTGCTTTTCCACTTCCCTGCAGGTGGAAGCCAGTGGCCCTGTGGGGGGTTCAAGGCCACCATTCATCTGGCTGCTCGTTGCTTCTCTGCACTTCTTTCCCACTCGTGTCCCCTTACTTTGCTCTAGGCCAGCCACACTGGTCTCTTCCCTGCAACTTAACCGTGCCTGGCTCTCTCTCCACCACAAAGCCTTTGCATTTGCTGTTCCCACTGCTTGGATTTAGCCATGCATAGCTCATCCATGACTTTAACAAGATTTGGATGAAGAGAAGGCTTTGAAAACCTGATTGAAGTGGGATCAAGTGAGAATGGGGGGAAAGTACACACAGCACGTCTGAGGGATTTGACTGTGATGTACTGGGAAAGAGAGAAACACAGCTGTAGTCAGAGAGAACTAGATCCCATAGGCCACAAATGAAGACTCCATGTGCTGCAACTAAGACCCAGTGCAGCCAAATAAGTAAATAAATATTGAGGGAAAAAAAAACCCAAAATGAACATTCCTACCCCTCCTCATCTTAATCAGCTGTGCTTAAAACACATAACAGAGCCCATATCTCAGCCACCAGAGCCTGGGGTTCCCCGTCCCCCTGCATGTCTGAGGCCTGGCCAGTGCTGCTCCCAGTAAGTGCTTGTGGGCTAAGAGGGTAGCAGGCCCCCACTGCTCTCGTTTCTGGTGAGAACAGTTGTGTGTGGCCTGGCAGGCACACCCAGTTTTGTAACACCTTCGCCCGTGGGCTGAGGACAGGGGAGTGTGCCAGGGCAGCACCTGGACTGACCCCAGGGAGAGCGGCCGCATTTATCCTGGCAGGAGAAAGAAGTCCAGAGGGTTCCCAGAGAACCAGGCTAGGCGACCAGGATGGGCAGGGGGCTGGGGACAGGCTAAGGCTTCATTTGGAAATAGCCGGGCAGCAGTTACAAAACCTTGCACACCAGCTGCCTTGGACTTCGGCATCGGATTGTTTTTGTCTCGCCACCCAAGAATGCGCCAATTACTGTGTTTACACAATAACCTGGTGTTGTTTCCTTTGAGTCCTTTAAAGTCACAAAAGTGCTCAAACCAGTGCACCTGGACTTTATCCAATGAAGACGACCCAGTGGCACATGGTCTTAAGGCTTCTATTCTACATCACTGGGAAAGATTGCTTTTTAAAGACCTGCCCCTCCCTTCTTCTCCGTAGTCCCTAGGTAGGCCTCGCCTTGGCCAGCAGCCTATCTGCAAGTGTTTGTGTTGTGTCTAGTGTCTCTATGTTCAGAGTAAATTTTGCCCCTGGGGAGCCACCAGCCTTCAGCCTCAGGCCTCACCCTGGCTCCCTCCCCTGGGCTTGCAAAGTCCTGGGCCTGTTGCTCCAGTAGAAGCTGTCAATACAGGCTTCTGCTCAGGAAGCCCTAGCTACGCCCCGGCTCTGTGCTCAGTGGTGCACGTGCGTCAGTTCCTTTTTGCTCACAGCAACCCCACAGAAAGAGAGGGTACTGCTGGCCCATTTTACAGAAGACAAACCCCAGGCCTAGAGGAGGCGGGAGACGTCTGCAGAGTCCCACTGCACATGGCGAGAGAGGATCGGGAGCCCTTTCCGAGGTCCTGACCCTGAGCTCTTTCCAGAGCTCTGCAGGGAGCCAGGGCCTCTCCAGACCCGGGCCAGCCAACCCCTGACCGGTCTCTGTCTCTGTCTTTACAGGAGCAATTTCCTGGGGGACGGCAACTCCTATGGACGTCGTGAAGAGCCGACTGCAGGCTGACGGCGTTTACATGAACAAGTACAGAGGTGTCCTGGACTGTATCTCCCAGAGTTACCAGAAAGAAGGCCTTAAAGTAAGCCCCCCAGCAGTCCCGTGGGGTCAGGGTCCATCCCTGAAAGGCAGGGTCACATATGTGGGGCATGTTAGACTCTCACGGGGAAACTGGGAGGCTGGCAGTCACCATTTATTGAGTGTTATGAGAGAGCTTCATCTCATCCAGTCCTCAGCCTGGGCTGGTGGAGGAACCACCTGATGGCTTCAGAGAGGACTGGTACCCAGCCTGAGGCCACACAGTTGGTATGTGGTAGAGCTGGGATCTGGACCCACCTCCGTGTCACCAAAGCTTGCCTTCTCATCCAGTCCTATGGAAGTTCTGTAATCAAATCCTGCTGGCCTTCAAAGTCAGCTTCCTTGGGGACTCCCAGTCCCTTTGCTGAACCTCCACAACAGTGAGAGAACATCTTCTGTATTCTTGTTTTCCACCTTGTTGATTGGCAGTCTACTCAAAACCTGGGAAAGATTGCTTTAAAGACCTGCCCTCCCTTCTTCTCCGTAGTCCCTAGGTAGGCCTCGCCTTGGCCAGCAGCCTATCTGCAAGTGTTTGTGTTGTGTCTAGTGTCTCTATGTTCAGAGTAAATTTTGCCCCTGGGGAGCCACCAGCCTTCAGCCTCAGGCCTCACCCTGGCTCCCTCCCCTGGGCTTGCAAAGTCCTGGGCCTGTTGCTCCAGTAGAAGCTGTCAATACAGGCTTCTGCTCAGGAAGCCCTAGCTACGCCCCGGCTCTGTGCTCAGTGGTGCACGTGCGTCAGTTCCTTTTTGCTCACAGCAACCCCACAGAAAGAGAGGGTACTGCTGGCCCATTTTACAGAAGACAAACCCCAGGCCTAGAGGAGGCGGGAGACGTCTGCAGAGTCCCACTGCACATGGCGAGAGAGGATCGGGAGCCCTTTCCGAGGTCCTGACCCTGAGCTCTTTCCAGAGCTCTGCAGGGAGCCAGGGCCTCTCCAGACCCGGGCCAGCCAACCCCTGACCGGTCTCTGTCTCTGTCTTTACAGGAGCAATTTCCTGGGGGACGGCAACTCCTATGGACGTCGTGAAGAGCCGACTGCAGGCTGACGGCGTTTACATGAACAAGTACAGAGGTGTCCTGGACTGTATCTCCCAGAGTTACCAGAAAGAAGGCCTTAAAGTAAGCCCCCCAGCAGTCCCGTGGGGTCAGGGTCCATCCCTGAAAGGCAGGGTCACATATGTGGGGCATGTTAGACTCTCACGGGGAAACTGGGAGGCTGGCAGTCACCATTTATTGAGTGTTATGAGAGAGCTTCATCTCATCCAGTCCTCAGCCTGGGCTGGTGGAGGAACCACCTGATGGCTTCAGAGAGGACTGGTACCCAGCCTGAGGCCACACAGTTGGTATGTGGTAGAGCTGGGATCTGGACCCACCTCCGTGTCACCAAAGCTTGCCTTCTCATCCAGTCCTATGGAAGTTCTGTAATCAAATCCTGCTGGCCTTCAAAGTCAGCTTCCTTGGGGACTCCCAGTCCCTTTGCTGAACCTCCACAACAGTGAGAGAACATCTTCTGTATTCTTGTTTTCCACCTTGTTGATTGCCCACCAAGTGGGATTTGATTTTATTGTGATTGTGCCCTGCCTACCATCTTGTGTGGCTTCTCCTTTGTCCTTGGATATGGGCTATCTCTTTTTGGTGGGTTCCAGAGTCCACCTGTTGGTGGTTATTCAACAGCTAGTAGCAATTTTGGTGTTCTCTCAGGAGAAGAGGAGCACACATCCTTCACCTCTGCCATCCTGAACCAACCCCCAGCCTCCTCAGCCAGATAGGCTGGGAGCGCCTTCCTTACGCTCTGCTCGGTACCTCACCCTCACCGCTCCTCCAAGTGGGAAGTCCCAGACACACCATAGTCACCCCATCTTGAGAGTTACCGGTTCCCCAATGTGTCTGCTCGTCCCACCTCACAGCAGCCCAGACTCCATCACCTCTTGGTCTCGGCTCTAGAGGCAGCCTCCAGCCTAGCCTTGCCTCCTTTCTCCTGAACCGAAACACCTTATCTTAAGCCCAAGTCTCTTCTTGCCTTTAAATGATCTCAGAATGAAGATCAGGTTTCCACATCTAGTGTCCAAGATTATAAACGTATTCATCCTTGTCTGTCTTGCCTCCCATGATCCCCCATCCCCCTCATGCTTGCTTCTCCTCGAATGGGCCCCTGGCTTTCTGATCATGTTTCTTAGAGGTTTCCCTGGTGGCTCAGTGGTAAAGAATCTGCTTGCCAATGCAAGAGACCTGGGTTCAGTCTCCGGGCTGGAAAGATCCCCTGGAGGAGGACATGGAAACCCACTCCAGTATTCTTGCTTGGAGAATTCCATGGAGAGAGAAGCCTGGTGGACTACAGTCCATAGGATCACAAAGAGTCAGACACCAGTGAAGCAACTTAGCACAGAAGCACACACAATCATCCCTACCATGACTGCAGGGCCTTATTTCACACAGCTGCCTCATCCCAAACCCTCCAGTCTGTACTCACTGCCACTCCAGTGTGTTCAGACTTCTGTTTTTTTGTACCAGTGGAGGGCCAGAACTTCCCCTCCGGAAACCTGGACTTCCACAAAGGCTCTGTCGTCTGTGTGTGACCACCCAAGTCACTGTTCCCAGGTGCTCCTGGACTTCAGCAAAGAGTGGCTGGAGCCAGCTCATGGTCACTTCAGGTTTCACTACCAGTGCTGAGCCGTCTGCCTATTAGCTGATGCACAGGTGGCATGACTCCTGTGGAGACCCTTGGGGTAAGGTGCTGGATCTCACAACTCCCAGAGGCACCTTTGTTCAAGGATGGATGCTGAACTTTTGTTGCTGAATTGAGGACAAAGTGAACGCTGTCTTGTGCTGCCATGATGCTGGGGTTACTCTCCCTGTTTATCTACCTACTGTGAGACTTATGTTTCCTCATACATCTTCAAGTCACTGTCTAGTGATATTTTATTTCAGTCTGCAGGACTCTCGAACATTTCTCACAGCGTAAGTCTAGTGGTAATGAACTTCAGCTTTGGTTATCTGGAAATGTCTTAATTTCTCTCTCATTTTTGAAGGATAGTTTTCCTGGATATAGAATCCTGTGTCAACAGGCTTTTTTTTTTTTATCTTTTAGCTCTTTGACTCTGTTGGCCCATTGCCTCTGGTCTCTGAAGTTTCAGAGTAATCTGATGAAAGTCTTAGAGGATTCTTTTTATGTAATGAGTCCCTTCTCTCTTGCTGCTTTCCAGATTCTTTGTCTTTCAAAACTTCATATAATGTGTCTTGGTGTAGGTCTCTGAGTTCATCTTGCTTGGAGTTCATTGAGCTTCTCTGATGTTTACATTCATGCTTTCATCAAGTTCAGTCTCCGGGCTGGAAAGATCCCTGGAGGAGGACATGGAAACCCACTCCAGTATTCTTGCTTGGAGAATTCCATGGAGAGAAGCCTGGTGGACTACAGTCCATAGGATCACAAAGAGTCAGACACCAGTGAAGCAACTTAGCACAGAAGCACACACAATCATCCCTACCATGACTGCAGGGCCTTATTTCACACAGCTGCCTCATCCCAAACCCTCCAGTCTGTACTCACTGCCACTCCAGTGTGTTCAGACTTCTGTTTTTTTGTACCAGTGGAGGGCCAGAACTTCCCCTCCGGAAACCTGGACTTCCACAAAGGCTCTGTCGTCTGTGTGTGACCACCCAAGTCACTGTTCCCAGGTGCTCCTGGACTTCAGCAAAGAGTGGCTGGAGCCAGCTCATGGTCACTTCAGGTTTCACTACCAGTGCTGAGCCGTCTGCCTATTAGCTGATGCACAGGTGGCATGACTCCTGTGGAGACCCTTGGGGTAAGGTGCTGGATCTCACAACTCCCAGAGGCACCTTTGTTCAAGGATGGATGCTGAACTTTTGTTGCTGAATTGAGGACAAAGTGAACGCTGTCTTGTGCTGCCATGATGCTGGGGTTACTCTCCCTGTTTATCTACCTACTGTGAGACTTATGTTTCCTCATACATCTTCAAGTCACTGTCTAGTGATATTTTATTTCAGTCTGCAGGACTCTCGAACATTTCTCACAGCGTAAGTCTAGTGGTAATGAACTTCAGCTTTGGTTATCTGGAAATGTCTTAATTTCTCTCTCATTTTTGAAGGATAGTTTTCCTGGATATAGAATCCTGTGTCAACAGGCTTTTTTTTTTTTATCTTTTAGCTCTTTGACTCTGTTGGCCCATTGCCTCTGGTCTCTGAAGTTTCAGAGTAATCTGATGAAAGTCTTAGAGGATTCTTTTTATGTAATGAGTCCCTTCTCTCTTGCTGCTTTCCAGATTCTTTGTCTTTCAAAACTTCATATAATGTGTCTTGGTGTAGGTCTCTGAGTTCATCTTGCTTGGAGTTCATTGAGCTTCTCTGATGTTTACATTCATGTCTTTCATCAAGTTTGGAAAGTTTTCGCCATATTACTTCAGATATTCTCTGCCCCATGCCCTGCCCCCATCTCCTCCTTTTTGGACTCCCACAGTGGATATGCCGCTCTGCTTCAGAGTCTCCCACAAGTCCCTCAGGCTCTGTTCACTTTTTTTCGATATTTGAAGGACAGGGTTCTCATTGCCCACCCTGGTTCCCACAAGTGTGCAGGCTGCTCCATGAACACGCACACAGAGGCCTGCCAGAGGGCCTGAGGCGGGACAGGTGCTGCTGCTGTGCTCACAGCTGACACTGACCAAATCCACCCCCACCCAAACCCTCCCCGGAAGTCGGAAGCCCTCAGGAAACTCCAGAGTCCTAAAGTAGTTACATCAGACAGATTCTGTTAGTTTAATAGTTGTCTAGGTAAGGATACAGAGTCCTGGTATTTTCTACTCTACTATCTTCTTAGAATTCTCACCTCAGGTTTTTTTTTTTTTTTCTCTCCAGTTTTATTGAGATATAATTGACATATATCATGTGGATGTTTAAAGTGTACAGCATAATGATTTAACTTACAAATATCATGAGATGATTAACACAGGTTTAGTGAACATCTGTCATCTCATACAGATACAAAACTAAGAAAAAAGCAGCAAAATATTTTTCCTTGTGATGAGAACTCAGGGTTTCCTCTCTTAAGCACTTTCATACATGACGTACAGCAGTCTTCATTATACTTGCATTGTATATTCCAACCCTAGTGTGTACTTATCTTATAACTCAAAGTTTAGACCTTTTGACCACCTTCATCTTATATCCTTTCCCACCACCCTTCATTTCTGGTAACCACAAATCTAATCTCATCTTCTCTTTTTTTGTTTTAGAAGTAGAGTTGACTTACAACACTTTGCTAGTTTTCTTGGTACACAGCATAGTGATTTGATGGTCCTGTACATTTCAGGATGATCATTCTTCGATGAAAGTCTTAGAGGATTCTTTTTATGTAATGAGTCCCTTCTCTCTTGCTGCTTTCCAGATTCTTTGTCTTTCAAAACTTCATATAATGTGTCTTGGTGTAGGTCTCTGAGTTCATCTTGCTTGGAGTTCATTGAGCTTCTCTGATGTTTACATTCATGTCTTTCATCAAGTTTGGAAAGTTTTCGCCATATTACTTCAGATATTCTCTGCCCCATGCCCTGCCCCCATCTCCTCCTTTTTGGACTCCCACAGTGGATATGCCGCTCTGCTTCAGAGTCTCCCACAAGTCCCTCAGGCTCTGTTCACTTTTTTTCGATATTTGAAGGACAGGGTTCTCATTGCCCACCCTGGTTCCCACAAGTGTGCAGGCTGCTCCATGAACACGCACACAGAGGCCTGCCAGAGGGCCTGAGGCGGGACAGGTGCTGCTGCTGTGCTCACAGCTGACACTGACCAAATCCACCCCCACCCAAACCCTCCCCGGAAGTCGGAAGCCCTCAGGAAACTCCAGAGTCCTAAAGTAGTTACATCAGACAGATTCTGTTAGTTTAATAGTTGTCTAGGTAAGGATACAGAGTCCTGGTATTTTCTACTCTACTATCTTCTTAGAATTCTCACCTCAGGTTTTTTTTTTTTTTTCTCTCCAGTTTTATTGAGATATAATTGACATATATCATGTGGATGTTTAAAGTGTACAGCATAATGATTTAACTTACAAATATCATGAGATGATTAACACAGGTTTAGTGAACATCTGTCATCTCATACAGATACAAAACTAAGAAAAAAGCAGCAAAATATTTTTTCCTTGTGATGAGAACTCAGGGTTTCCTCTCTTAAGCACTTTCATACATGACGTACAGCAGTCTTCATTATACTTGCATTGTATATTCCAACCCTAGTGTGTACTTATCTTATAACTCAAAGTTTAGACCTTTTGACCACCTTCATCTTATATCCTTTCCCACCACCCTTCATTTCTGGTAACCACAAATCTAATCTCATCTTCTCTTTTTTTGTTTTAGAAGTAGAGTTGACTTACAACACTTTGCTAGTTTTCTTGGTACACAGCATAGTGATTTGATGGTCCTGTACATTTCAGGATGATCCCCATGATATGTCTAGTGGCCATCTGACATCATACAAAGATATTACATAGTTATTGACTATATTCCTCACAGAGTACATTTCATACCCATGACTCACTTATTTTGTAACTGAAAGTTTGTACCTGTTAAATTCCCCTCTCCTATTTCTCTCCTTCTCAACACTCTTCTTCTCTGGCAATGACCTGTTTGTTCTCTGTATCTATGACTGTGTTTCTGCTTAGTTCTATTTGTTCATTCGGTCTGTTTTTTAGACTCCACATATAAGTGAAATCATACAGTGTTTGTCTTTGACTTATTTCCCTTAGGATTATACCTTCCAGATTCATCCATTTTCACAAATGTCAATATTTAATTTTTTATGACTTAGTAATATTCCATTACATATATGTGTCTTCTTTATCCATTCATTTATTGATAGACAGTTGGGGTCTTTTCCCCCCATATCTTGGATGTTGTAAATAATGCTGCTATGAACATAGGGGTACATGTATCTTTTCTGACTAGTGTTTTCATTTTCTTTAGATAAATACCTAGGAGTGGAATTGCTGGATTGTATGGTGGTTCTATTTTTTGTTGTTTTTTTTTGTGAGGAACGTCTATACTATTATCTATAATGGCTGCACCAATTTACATTCCCATCAACAGTGGAAGAGGGTTCCCTTTTCTCCATATCCTTGCCAAAACTTATTAACTTTTTGACAATAATTCTGACTGGTGTGAGGTGCTATCTCATTGTGGTTTTGATTTGCATTTTCCTGATGATTAGTGATGTTGAACATCTATTCATGTGCATGTAGCCATCTGTATGTTTTCTTTGGGCCATTTTTTAACAAGGTTGTTTGGTTTTTTTGATGTTGAGTTGTATATCTTCTTTTTATATTTTGAATATTAACCCCTTATCAGATATATCATTTGCAATTATCTTCTCTCACTCAGTAGGCAGGCTTTTCATTTTGCTGGTAGTTTCCTTCCTATGAAAAAGCTTTTTAGTTTGATGTAATACTTTTTGGGGTTGGGGGCACTTCTATTGGTCTTTCATTTATCTATTTTCATCCATCTTTGTTCTTCGCCCATGCGGGCCTCCCATTGCTGTGGCCTCTGTCGCTGCAGAGCACTGGCTCTGGGTGCATGTGCTGCAGAGCTCTGGCTCCTAAGTTGGGCACATCGGTCCAGCTGCTCCACAGCATGTGGGATCCCCCCCGGCCAGGGCTCAAATGCACGTACATTGCACTGCAAGCCAGTGTCCTCACCAACTAGACCACCCGGGAAATCCTCGTTTGATATAATCTTATTGGTTTATTTTTGTTTTTGTTTCCTTTATCTGGGAAAACTGATCTCAAAAAACATTGCTAACACTGATGTCAAAGAACGTATGGCACTTCGGTCTGTTTTTTAGACTCCACATATAAGTGAAATCATACAGTGTTTGTCTTTGACTTATTTCCCTTAGGATTATACCTTCCAGATTCATCCATTTTCACAAATGTCAATATTTAATTTTTTATGACTTAGTAATATTCCATTACATATATGTGTCTTCTTTATCCATTCATTTATTGATAGACAGTTGGGGTCTTTTCCCCCCATATCTTGGATGTTGTAAATAATGCTGCTATGAACATAGGGGTACATGTATCTTTTCTGACTAGTGTTTTCATTTTCTTTAGATAAATACCTAGGAGTGGAATTGCTGGATTGTATGGTGGTTCTATTTTTTGTTGTTTTTTTTTGTGAGGAACGTCTATACTATTATCTATAATGGCTGCACCAATTTACATTCCCATCAACAGTGGAAGAGGGTTCCCTTTTCTCCATATCCTTGCCAAAACTTATTAACTTTTTGACAATAATTCTGACTGGTGTGAGGTGCTATCTCATTGTGGTTTTGATTTGCATTTTCCTGATGATTAGTGATGTTGAACATCTATTCATGTGCATGTAGCCATCTGTATGTTTTCTTTGGGCCATTTTTTAACAAGGTTGTTTGGTTTTTTTGATGTTGAGTTGTATATCTTCTTTTTATATTTTGAATATTAACCCCTTATCAGATATATCATTTGCAATTATCTTCTCTCACTCAGTAGGCAGGCTTTTCATTTTGCTGGTAGTTTCCTTCCTATGAAAAAGCTTTTTAGTTTGATGTAATACTTTTTGGGGTTGGGGGCACTTCTATTGGTCTTTCATTTATCTATTTTCATCCATCTTTGTTCTTCGGCCCATGCGGGCCTCCCATTGCTGTGGCCTCTGTCGCTGCAGAGCACTGGCTCTGGGTGCATGTGCTGCAGAGCTCTGGCTCCTAAGTTGGGCACATCGGTCCAGCTGCTCCACAGCATGTGGGATCCTCCCAGGCCAGGGATCAAATGGGCGCCCCTTGCACTGCAAGGCAGTGTCCTTACCCACTGGACCACCAGGGAATCCCTCGTTTGATATAATCTTATTGGTTTATTTTTGTTTTTGTTTCCTTTATCTGAGAAAACTGATCTCAAAAAACATTGCTAACACTGATGTCAAAGAACGTATGGCCTATGCTTTCTTCTAGAAGTTTTAAGGTCTCAGGTCTTTAAGTCTTTAATCTCTTTTGCATTTATAGAGAGTGTGAGAAAGAAGTCCAGTTTTTCCAAAACCATTAACAAAGAGGCTGTGTTTTCCTTGTTGTTTATTCTTGCCTCTTTTGTCATAGATCAATTGCCCATGTAAGTGTGGGTTCATCTCTGAGCCCTCTATTCTGTTTCATTCATCTATGTATTTGCTTTTGTGCCAGTACTATACTGTTTTGATTCCTGTAGCTTTGTAGTATAGTTCAAAAGCAGGGAGCATGATACCTTCAGCTTTGTTCATCTTTTATAAGAGTATTTTGGCTATTCAGGGTCTTTTGTGTTTCTATAAAAATTTTAGAAATATCTGTTCTAGTTCTATGACAAATGCCATTGATATCTTGATAGGAATTGCACTAAATATGTAGATTGCCTTGTGGAATATTGTCTTTTTAATAATATTAACTCATCTAATCCATGAGCATGGTGTATCATTCCATCTTTTGTGTTATCTTCAGTGTCTTCCATTGATGTTTTATAGTTTTCCAAGTACAGATCTTTTACTTCTTTAGTTAATTTATTCCTAGGTATTTTTTATGCAATTATAAATAGGACTGTTTTTTCAGTTTTTCTTTCTGATAGTTCATTGTTAGCAACAAATTTCTGAATATTAATTTTGTATCCCATAACATTACTAAATTAATTGAAGAGCTCTAATAGTTCTTTTTTTTTTTTTTTGATGGCATCTCTAGGATTTTCTGTGTATAGTATCACATCATCTGCAAAGAGTGACAGTTTTACTTCTTTTCAAATTCATATTCCCTTTATTTCTTTTTCTTCTCTGATTGCTATGGCTAGGACCCCCAATACTATGCTGAATAAAAGTGACCAGAGTGGATTTCCTTGTCTTGTTCCTCATCATAGAGGTAATGCTTTCAGCCTTCACCATTGATTATGAAGTTAGCTGCGGGCTTATTACATATGACCTTTGTTATGTTGCGGTGTATTCCTTCTATACTCACTTAACTAAGATGTGTTATCATAACTGGATATTGAATCAGTTTGCCATTTGTATTTTCTTAGCAGAAACACAGTTTGTGATTCAAACAGCAAGTACAGAGGGACACATAAGAGAGATTCAAAAGGGATGCTCAGGGGCTTCCCTGGTGGTCCATTGCAAAGGGTACCGCCTTGCAGTGCAAGGCGGTCCCTGGCCTGGGAAGATCCCATGTGCCGTGGAGTGGCTGAACTGATGTGTCCAACTAAGGAGCTGGTGCTCTGCAACAAGAGGCCATCTGTGATGGGAGGCCCACATGGGCCAAAGAACAAAGATAGATGAAGATAGATAAGTGAAAGACCAATAAAAGTGCCCCACCCCTCAAAAAAGAGATGCTCAGTTTTTGAGACATTGTTTCCTCAAATATTAATGTGTCATATTTCCAAAAAGTCTGTAGAAGCAAAACATATTGCTGATATCATTCATATACAAAGTTCTGTGCAGTTAATAGTAGAGCCCTAGAAAACAATCAATGTCAGATGACTGATTTCTTAATAAAAAGTCCAACCCACAGTTTAGAGTCCCTTAGAAAACAAATATGTAGATTGCCTTGTGGAATATTGTCTTTTTAATAATATTAACTCATCTAATCCATGAGCATGGTGTATCATTCCATCTTTTGTGTTATCTTCAGTGTCTTCCATTGATGTTTTATAGTTTTCCAAGTACAGATCTTTTACTTCTTTAGTTAATTTATTCCTAGGTATTTTTTATGCAATTATAAATAGGACTGTTTTTTCAGTTTTTCTTTCTGATAGTTCATTGTTAGCAACAAATTTCTGAATATTAATTTTGTATCCCATAACATTACTAAATTAATTGAAGAGCTCTAATAGTTCTTTTTTTTTTTTTTTGATGGCATCTCTAGGATTTTCTGTGTATAGTATCACATCATCTGCAAAGAGTGACAGTTTTACTTCTTTTCAAATTCATATTCCCTTTATTTCTTTTTCTTCTCTGATTGCTATGGCTAGGACCCCCAATACTATGCTGAATAAAAGTGACCAGAGTGGATTTCCTTGTCTTGTTCCTCATCATAGAGGTAATGCTTTCAGCCTTCACCATTGATTATGAAGTTAGCTGCGGGCTTATTACATATGACCTTTGTTATGTTGCGGTGTATTCCTTCTATACTCACTTAACTAAGATGTGTTATCATAACTGGATATTGAATCAGTTTGCCATTTGTATTTTCTTAGCAGAAACACAGTTTGTGATTCAAACAGCAAGTACAGAGGGACACATAAGAGAGATTCAAAAGGGATGCTCAGGGGCTTCCCTGGTGGTCCATTGGGTAAGGATACCGCCTTGCAGTGCAAGGGGCGGTCCCTGGCCTGGGAAGATCCCATGTGCCGTGGAGTGGCTGAACTGATGTGTCCAACTAAGGAGCTGGTGCTCTGCAACAAGAGGCCACTGTGATGGGAGGCCCACATGGGCCAAAGAACAAAGATAGATGAAGATAGATAAGTGAAAGACCAATAAAAGTGCCCCACCCCTCAAAAAAGAGATGCTCAGTTTTTGAGACATTGTTTCCTCAAATATTAATGTGTCATATTTCCAAAAAGTCTGTAGAAGCAAAACATATTGCTGATATCATTCATATACAAAGTTCTGTGCAGTTAATAGTAGAGCCCTAGAAAACAATCAATGTCAGATGACTGATTTCTTAATAACAAGAGTCCAACCCACAGTGTATATTCAGAGACAGATCTGAAGTCAAAATAGCAATATTCAACTTGATTAACCACATCATTGACTGAGATTCATTATTTTTATTAGTTGGTTAAAGTCTTTATAGTATTTATAATATAAGAATACATAAGAAACTTCAAAAGGTCTCAGAGGGAGAGATACTGTCTAAATGTCCCTCCTGTGACCCCCAGTCTGTTCTCAAAGGCAACCAGTTATGAGTTTCTTGTGATATCTTTTCAAAATACTCACATATGTGCATATCTGTGTATGTTTGTATGTGTTTACATATAAACCTACATAGTAACATGAAACAGAAAGTCCTCTGCAGCCCTGGGAAGTTGGGCAGTCTCACTATCAGATGCCCAGAGGCAGCAGGAGGAACACCTTTTCCTAAAGCCTAGGGCTGGCTGCAGTCCCTGTGGGCCTGAGTGCTGGCTTTGTGGAGTGCCCGTTCTCAAGCAGTTCTGCGGTAGCTCGCTGAGGCGGCACCCTGTTCTCAGTTCCCTATAGAAGAAGGACTCGGGGATAGTGAAGACTTGGAGAGGGGTGAGATAAGGACAGTAGTGCCCAATTTTAGGAGCCTCTCGTGGCTCAGGGACTGCCAGGAAAGTCTTGATGACAGGGGAATTAGAAGTCCATGGACTTTTGAAAGTGAACGTTAAGTTGCTCAGGCATGTCCAGTTCTTTGCAGCCCATGGACGATCCACGGAATTCCCCAGGCCAGAATCCTGGAGTGGGTCGCTCATCCCTTCTCCAGGGGATCCTCCCAGCCCAGGGGTCAAACCCAGGTCTCCTGCACTGCAGGCGGACTCTTTACCACCTGAGCTACGAGGGAGTCCACAGAGTTTTGGCGCAGCCCCAGCTGAAAATGAGAGAAAGGCGGGGCAGCATGGGATCCATTCCCTGTGGTGAGGCTCGTCCTAAACCACACAGGCGATGGCCCATGTTTGGGGGCCGTCATCGGCAGCAGGAGGCTGGAGGAAGGATGTGACGGACCCTGGCTCCACGGAGGCGGCTGTTGAGGGGCTCCTGACAGTGGGGTGAGACCAGAGGGCTCTCCGGAGAGAAGGAGAGGACCGTTTGTAAGCAGGCAAGCTTTCTGAGGCCCCGGGGTTGCTGGCTCTTTGGTTCTGCCCCTGGGGGATCTGGAGCCTTCCTTCTACTCCAGGAGCCCCCCTGTCCCCTCCCACAGGCACCACCAGGACTCTCTCGTCTCAGAGACTGTTCTTTTTTCTCATTAAGGAGCTTGTTCATTTGTTCATTCACTCATTCATTCATCTGCCTCTCCAGCCCACCGTTGATTCATTTCATAAGACTTACAGAGGCTCCTCTCGGCCAAGCACAGAGCAGGTGCTGGGGATTCAGATGTGAGCCTCACACAGCCCCGCTCTCACTGCCCTGCCTGGGCCTTAGGACCCCTAGGGGATAGACACGTCCTAGGCGATTGGAGGATGCAGTGAGAAGTGCTGGGATGCAGAGATGCTGAGGACTCAGGAGATCACGGGCCATAATCCTACCCGGAGCAGCCACAGCAGGGCTACCGGAGGGTGGAACCGAGTCTGGAGGGCATTCCAGCAGCGGGGGCCAGAAAAGGCTCAGTGGAGAGAGAGAGCTGGCCCATTAGTGGGGATGGCAAGTCATATACTGCCCACAGTGTCAAGTGAAAGAGGAGCTCAGAGAAGTGCAAGGAGAGAGCATGTGGGTCCTGGAAGGTCAGAGAAGGGTATGGACTTGGGCTTGGGAAGTAGGGAGCCATTGAGGATTCATGAGGAAAGACTGTCTAGTGATTTTGTGTTCCAAAAGCCAGAGTCAAAGACAGCAGGTCTGCCCTTTGCTTGCCATCTTTGGGCCTCAGCCTGCAGCAGAGCAGGCCACAGCTGGGGGAGGTCACCTCTGGCTGTCTGAGGTGGCCCATGACTCCTGCACGGCCCAGTGCCATGGGAGAGGAGGGTCATGCTTCAAGCCAGGTCCTGCCTGGCTTGCCTTTCCTTTCAGAGGGGCACACAGGAGCCTCTCTGTGCACCCAGCATGGAATTTTCCTCTCAGAGCCTGACCCAGTTCCTTGCTGTTACTCAGTCACCCTGGGTGAATTCCATCCTGTGGAATTCCAGAAAGGTTAGACATTAGAGAGGTGTACCAACGCCATGAGGAGCCTGCTTGCCCCTACCTGAAGCCCTCCAGTGTCTGTCCAGACCACTCGCTCACCTCTGGGGATCTTGGTCCTCCCTGGGGCTAAGGCTTCCCCACCAACCCCAGGTACACGGAGGCCCTTCTGTCTCCTTCCTGGCAATGCTGCCTGTCCTGGGCTTCCATGAATGCCATGCTGCGGGCGCCTCTCCGGAAGGGATGTCACCTGATGTCCTGACCCGTGACAGTGGCCTGCACATACCCTGGCACCACAGTCTCCAACAACTAAGGAAACTGGGAGCACGTGCGGGGCAGGGTTTCTACCTTCTGAAAATTACAGTACCAGGTGTGTTCTGTGTGCAGTGAATGAGACAGGCATCCGTTAACAGGCTTGCCTCTTACACCTGAGAGTTCTCGGGTCACTCACGTGTGGGTAGTGATTTGCCTTCAGCTGTGTGATCTCTTCCCAGAGAAGACGTTTGCTAAGAGCTCCTCCCACCGCAGCGCTCGGCAAGGCCTTCGTTTTGATCATGTTCTAGGTTATACTGCAATCCTGAATGGGGCTCATCTACCCTGGTAGTTTATAAACTTCCCAAGGGCGAGAACCCCGTCACATAGATCTGTGTCTACTCAGCACCAGGCAGAAAGGTTCGTGGTGGACAGGAAGCACCTTACCGTGTTCCGCAGGGGTGAAGACAAGTTCCGTCTTCTTATATGAAAGGCAAGGATTAGCAGCTCGATACAGACCATGTGTACTCCCTGGCATGCATGCTTATGACCACAGTGGAGTGCTGCTCTGTATGAAGTCGTGTTGATCGTAAGGACGGTGGTGTGAATTGTCAACCGTTAAGCAGTGCTTCCTAAATGACGGGCACGGAACAAGCCTTTAAAAGCAGCATCTCATCTATTTCCAACAACTGCAGGAAGTCAATAGTATCATTACCCCCACTGAAGAGTTGGGAAAATCGAGTTCTAGAGCCTTTGCCATTTTCCAGGGAAGACAGCTACTAACTGGCCAAGCTGTGCCTGGACTCCTCTTCTGTCCTCTGCAGCACGGCCTGAGTTCCCCCTACCCTGCTCCTCTGGGGACGTGCCGTGAAGCATGTGTCACAGTGCTTGGTCAGGGCCGGGTGCCCGTCTACCACTGTCGAGGAGCTGTGAGCGACAGAGTCCACGAACGCATGTGTGTGCGCATGCTCATGAAAGAGCAGCTGTTCAGCAGCCGTACGTGGGGGTTGCGGGCCTCCTCTGCGAGCACATATATCCGGCGCATGCGTACTGAGCCTAGGGAGGAATGTGCGCCTTCGGAAGCGGGTGAGGATGCGGGCATGGACGGGGTGTGCCAGGGGTTCTCCCGCTGCCGGGTCCTTTGGGCTCTGTAAGATACAACCCCAGACAGGCTGCATTGAGGGCAGCCTTGAGGGTACGCGTCAGGGTCCACTGATAACAATGCTTCCTGCCAAAGGTGTTTTTCAGAGGCATCACGGTCAACGCCGTGCGGGGCTTCCCCATGAGCGCAGCCATGTTCCTTGGGTACGAGCTCTCGCTGCAGGCGATTCGCGGGGACCATGTGGTGACCAACCCCTGAGTGCCAGGTCAGTGCATGTTCTTCCCTGCAAGTTGGGACCTCCGGGAGCTTAAAACTCTTTTCTTTGAGATGAAAAGGGGGTGACCTTATGAAATTTCCCTGTCATGTGTTTTTCTGTTTAAATCTGTGTTGATTCAGGGCTAGAACTGCCAGTCTTCTGGTCATCCCCAAACCCTTCTTTTTGAAATGCCCACCTGTGGCTGCAGGTGAGCTGGCGGTCAGTAACTGAGGTTGGCACAGAACTTACCTGCTTGTTGCGAGCTCACCTGTCTCTTTAATGCCAGGGGTTCACAGATCCCCAGAGTCGCCTGAGCCGTGGCACCCTGCCACTCGCGGCCACCCTTGGTTTGGCTCCTTCAGGAAGAAGGAGGAGGTTTCCAGCAAGCCCAGTCCTGATGGTGTTGGATTTGGCCTTTCAAAGCAGTGACTGCCCCAACTGGAAGCTTTTCCTTCTGAAAGTGCTCTCCTAGGACCTGGGACACAGATGTATGCACCAGTGTCTTTCCCAGTCAGCCCGTGGAGAGAAGTGCATTTAGTTTCTCCATACACATTCAGAAACCCAAGACTGAGGACTCCAACCAGGCTGCCCCGCTCTGTTACCCAGGCACCACCTCTCCACCTCTACCGAGCAGGCTTCCAGAGAACAGCCTTTGCCACCATCCCTGCCTCCCACACCCTCTCCGTTTCCTGTTCTTATTGTAGAAAGGTCACTGCAGCCAAAGGGATCTGAACACAGAAATATAAACAAGTGACACCCTCGCTCCAGTACCCTCAACAAGTCCCCATTGCCCTCTTGGTTAAGTATCCATCCTTAAAAGCCTAGTCCTCACCAACATCTTAAACAAACCATCCTAACCCCAGCCTCTGGGCCTTTATGCATACGGCCTCCACCTGACACGCTCTTCTCAGACCTTCCTCTTGGCCTTGGCCTTGGCCTCACCGACTCCTCTGTGTGATCCAGGCTCTGGTGTAGAAGTCTCCTCCTCCAGGAAGCCCTCCCTGATGCCTCAGCCAGGAGGAAGTGTGCCTGCTGTAGGCTGTGCTCCTCAGGCAGCTGGAAGATCCAGGAGAGTTATAACTATTTTCTCGCCTCTGTGTCCCTAGGGCATCCCACGAAGCCTGGCACACACATGGTCACACAGCATTGTTGAGTGGATAGATGACCAGCTTCCAGTATCCCCTCAAGTCCTCCCCCGTTTCGCCTTCTCTGGCCCCAAACTAATTATCTGCAAAGCTCAGAAGACAAGGTGGGATGAATCACTGAATTCTCCAGGAAACAAGAGCCCACTTTGCTGCAGTCATAGGGACTGCAAATTCTCTCAGGAATGGTGGTCATCGTCAGGAGGGTCTGGCCAACCTGCCTGCTGCCTCAGAGCCCAGCTGGGACGCGGGTGGGCCACACCCTAGAGCCAGGGAGGGGCGGGTGGGTGGGGTGGGGAGTGAGCCCAGGCCCAGCCCCGGACGCTGGCCTTAGCCCGTGCTTTAGCGTTTTACTGAAGCTCCCACATCCACGGCGTCCCTGGCGTCCTGCCCTCTCTGACAAAAGGAACAGAGTAGCAACACATTTTGCATAATTCAAAATCTCAGTTAAAGAGTCACTGAACTTGGGTTCTGTTCAGGACAGGGAAGAGAGATCTGGTTTTTAAAACTGTGTTCCGATACCAGCCATGTCCCCTGTTTAGCAGATCTTCCTCCATAGAAACCCAAGACTGAGGACTCCAACCAGGCTGCCGCTCTGTTACCCAGGCACCACCTCTCCACCTCTACCGAGCAGGCTTCCAGAGAACAGCCTTTGCCACCATCCCTGCCTCCCACACCCTCTCCGTTTCCTGTTCTTATTGTAGAAAGGTCACTGCAGCCAAAGGGATCTGAACACAGAAATATAAACAAGTGACACCCTCGCTCCAGTACCCTCAACAAGTCCCCATTGCCCTCTTGGTTAAGTATCCATCCTTAAAAGCCTAGTCCTCACCAACATCTTAAACAAACCATCCTAACCCCAGCCTCTGGGCCTTTATGCATACGGCCTCCACCTGACACGCTCTTCTCAGACCTTCCTCTTGGCCTTGGCCTTGGCCTCACCGACTCCTCTGTGTGATCCAGGCTCTGGTGTAGAAGTCTCCTCCTCCAGGAAGCCCTCCCTGATGCCTCAGCCAGGAGGAAGTGTGCCTGCTGTAGGCTGTGCTCCTCAGGCAGCTGGAAGATCCAGGAGAGTTATAACTATTTTCTCGCCTCTGTGTCCCTAGGGCATCCCACGAAGCCTGGCACACACATGGTCACACAGCATTGTTGAGTGGATAGATGACCAGCTTCCAGTATCCCCTCAAGTCCTCCCCCGTTTCGCCTTCTCTGGCCCCAAACTAATTATCTGCAAAGCTCAGAAGACAAGGTGGGATGAATCACTGAATTCTCCAGGAAACAAGAGCCCACTTTGCTGCAGTCATAGGGACTGCAAATTCTCTCAGGAATGGTGGTCATCGTCAGGAGGGTCTGGCCAACCTGCCTGCTGCCTCAGAGCCCAGCTGGGACGCTCGGGTGGGCCACACCCTAGAGCCAGGGGAGGGGCGGGGTGGGTGGGGTGACGAGAGTGAGCCCAGGCCCAGCCCCGGACGCTGGCCTTAGCCCGTGCTTTAGCGTTTTACTGAAGCTCCCACATCCACGGCGTCCCTGGCGTCCTGCCCTCTCTGACAAAAGGAACAGAGTAGCAACACATTTTGCATAATTCAAAATCTCAGTTAAAGAGTCACTGAACTTGGGTTCTGTTCAGGACAGGGAAGAGAGATCTGGTTTTTAAAACTGTGTTCCGATACCAGCCATGTCCCCTGTTTAGCAGATGAAAGTGACTTTTAAAAACACTTATCATAAAATCAATGCATTTTTTGTTATGGGAAAGCATAGAAGATGCGAATAAAAAAAACACAATGAAGATACCTATAATCCCATGACCTTGTTAATGTTCTTCCAACTTCTTTTATTCCCCATATGGGATCCAACTTTACACTATATTTTATAGTTCCCTCCTCCCAGTTAATAGCCCAGGACCATTTTTCCATGTCATTAAATCTTCACTGCAGAGTAGTTTTAATGCCAGTGCTTCACAGATCCCAGAGTCGCCTGAGCCGTGGCACCCTGCCACCCATGGCCGCCCTTGGTTTGGCTCCTTCAGGAGAAAGGAGGAGATTTCCAGCAAGCCCAGCCCTGATGGTCTTGGGTTTGGCCTTTCAAAGCAGTGACTGCCCCGACTGGAAGTTTTTCCTTCTGCGATTGCTCTCCCAGGACCAAGGACCAGGGGCATAGATGTCTGGATATCTGTCCTGTGCAGGGGTGGGGAAGGGACTGGTGCCTCCCAGGTGCAGGAGGGGGTCCCAGGGACTTTTCTGGAGCTTCATCTTGAACAAGCCTCACCCAAGGAGTTCAGCTTCCTGCTTTAACCTAAGAACACCAAGGCCCTTTAACAAGTCCTGGATCTGAATTCACCAAGGAGCGCTGAGCTCTTTGGCGGCAGTCACACCCACCCTTTGAGGAGAAGGCAGCCACCTTTGAAAGGGCCTTCCTTGTAGCCTAAGAGTGGGATGAGGTGATTAGAGAATCGGGGAGCCCTGTAGTTCCTAACAGGTGGTGGGATGCCATCTGTCTCGGTTCCTGGTGATGCTGGCCCGCCCTCAGTCATGCATTCAGACTTCATTGGCCCTCTCTCAACTTCAGCAAAGTTCATTTTCAAGGCAAGAAGATACATTTCCCGCGCCAGTCAGTGTCTTTCATTGAACTTTTTGCAAATAACCCCAGACAACCTCACAGTCCGTCCCAGTCTGTTCTCATGGTAGTACTTTGCCCAGTGTTGCGTCACAAGAACTGTTTGGCTCCTAGGTCTTGCTGACGGATAACCCCAGTGAGACCAAAGTCAACCTTTGCTCCTTCCTCCCCAGGGCCTGCGTCACCTGACCAGAGCCTCATTCCGCCATGGCCGACGCTGCCGGTGGCGGGGTCTCCGAAGCCGAAGGTGGTGAACTGACCAAAGAGGGAGAAGGCCCCACACGGATCCTCAGCTGGTGGACTCACCTGGGAACCCCTTCTTGCCCAGCCTTGAGTGCAGGTGGGGTGGGTGTGCTCTAGGCTTATTTTCATGTGGAGGGCAAGCCAGAACAACGTGATCTCTAGGTCCACAGTCCGATTTCTGTTATGACGTCATTAATCTAAATTGGACTTCTCTCTAGGACCACGTGGGGAGACCACTGCTCTTTTGCTGTTGTGTGTCCATGACATCCCTCCCGCTTCTGTGCTCACCTGAGGCTTCCCCCCTCAATCAGGCAGCCCCTGCCTCGTGGGCTGAATGCGGCTTCTGAATCCTTCTCAACCCCGTGCCCTGGGAGCCATCACCAGCCAGCCTCATGCGTCTGTTCCTGGCTAAATCCCAGTGGGGAAGATACCCTTAGATTGTGGACCCCCCTCCAACACACACACACTTTTATCCCCCCGTTTGAAAGGGTCTTCCTTCATGTCTCCACTGCCCCCCCATTCCCCTGAGTGATTAGGAGGATACCACTGAAAATCCTCTCCTCCAAAAGACCCGGTGCCAGGACAAAGCACGGCCCTGGCACAACGATGAAAGCTTCATTCTAGTCAGTTTACCCTGTTAGCGTAGCCAAGGGCTCCCTGCTTCAAATAAAACCCTTAGTCTGGTCTCCTGGGTTTTTCTCCTTTACTCCCCCTGGCATTGCTGAGTCCCCCAGCAGCTCTAGAGGCTGCAGGCTGACTCCATCCACCAGCAGCAGGGTGTTCGTGCATTCCTTCAGTCGTCAAACATTTTTGAGAGTTTACTCTGTGCAGATACTGTCCTTATTGTTGGGGACAGCCGTAAGGGGCCCCCACAGTACTTGCATTCTGGAGTATTAGAGATGGTTCTGTTTCCATGAGAGATGGGTCTCCCTGCGTCGCTGGGCTGGGCAGGCACTGTGCATGCTGGGGAAGGAGGATGACTGGCATCTCGTCCATTGCCCGAGGAACCTGAGGTGTTTTCTGTCATGGTCACTAAGCCCTCCTCAGCTGGCCCATGGCCAGGTGCTACTGCTGGTTGCCCGCTTGTTTGGAAGAAGTGGTGTATTCACAAGGCCAGCGAGGGTCTTCTGCACCTGTCGAGGGTCTCTTGATCTCTTGGCTCTTCTCCATGGAAGGAGGTAAGTTCTTGCCCAGCCTTGCAGGTGGGGTGGGTGTGCTCTAGGCTTATTTTCATGTGGAGGGCAAGCCAGAACAACGTGATCTCTAGGTCCACAGTCCGATTTCTGTTATGACGTCATTAATCTAAATTGGACTTCTCTCTAGGACCACGTGGGGAGACCACTGCTCTTTTGCTGTTGTGTGTCCATGACATCCCTCCCGCTTCTGTGCTCACCTGAGGCTTCCCCCCTCAATCAGGCAGCCCCTGCCTCGTGGGCTGAATGCGGCTTCTGAATCCTTCTCAACCCCGTGCCCTGGGAGCCATCACCAGCCAGCCTCATGCGTCTGTTCCTGGCTAAATCCCAGTGGGGAAGATACCCTTAGATTGTGGACCCCCCTCCAACACACACACACTTTTATCCCCCCGTTTGAAAGGGTCTTCCTTCATGTCTCCACTGCCCCCCCATTCCCCTGAGTGATTAGGAGGATACCACTGAAAATCCTCTCCTCCAAAAGACCCGGTGCCAGGACAAAGCACGGCCCTGGCACAACGATGAAAGCTTCATTCTAGTCAGTTTACCCTGTTAGCGTAGCCAAGGGCTCCCTGCTTCAAATAAAACCCTTAGTCTGGTCTCCTGGGTTTTTCTCCTTTACTCCCCCTGGCATTGCTGAGTCCCCCAGCAGCTCTAGAGGCTGCAGGCTGACTCCATCCACCAGCAGCAGGGTGTTCGTGCATTCCTTCAGTCGTCAAACATTTTTGAGAGTTTACTCTGTGCAGATACTGTCCTTATTGTTGGGGACAGCCGTAAGGGGCCCCCACAGTACTTGCATTCTGGAGTATTAGAGATGGTTCTGTTTCCATGAGAGATGGGTCTCCCTGCGTCGCTGGGCTGGGCAGGCACTGTGCATGCTGGGGAAGGAGGATGACTGGCATCTCGTCCATTGCCCGAGGAACCTGAGGTGTTTTCTGTCATGGTCACTAAGCCCTCCTCAGCTGGCCCATGGCCAGGTGCTACTGCTGGTTGCCCGCTTGTTTGGAAGAAGTGGTGTATTCACAAGGCCAGCGAGGGTCTTCTGCACCTGTCGCAGGGTCTCTTGATCCTCTTGGCTCTTCTCCATGATTGAAGGAGGTAAGTTGAAATGGAAATACTATGTTGGTAGTATATTAAGTGCAAAAATGAAGTGGTAGGATGAAACGTGTCATGTTATTCATTTAAAATATATGTTATATAAATATATTTAAATATACATAGTTACATAGATATTGAAAAAAATCTGGAAGGATACACAACAAATTTAATTGTGGCTATTAATTAATTGTGGCTATTAATTGTGGCTTAATTGTGGAACTGGGGGAAGGCTTTCAATTTCTAATTTGATGATGACGTCAGTGATGTCTCTGTGCACCACTATAGTATTTCTGTATTTTATGAGTATATGTCAATTTTGTACTTTTTGAAAAATCAAGGTACATTTATTTGCAGCACCAAGTTCTGTGCTGGGCATTTACTTCTCAGACGCCTGCTGGCTTGGCTGAGTGGCCAAGCTCAGCCAGGCTCTGAGCCAACGGCTCTGCCCACCCTGCCCTTCCCACCCCCGGCCAGTTAAGCACAGCCTTCGGCACACTTTCTGCATGCATGTGCGTACACACACACACACACACACACACACACACACACACACGAACACACACACACACACACACACACACACACACACACACACACACGAACACACACACACACAAACACACACGAACACACACACACACACACACACGAACACCTGGGATGAAAAGGATGCAGATCAACTTTAATGAAAGCACGGACCCCAACCCAGACAAATGCCTTATGTATCTGGTACTGGGAAGGGTCCACCAGAACAACAGCCCTTGCTTCCTCTTAGATTCTCCTGGAGGGCACAATCTTGGAAAATAATTGGGACCAACAGTTTGGGGGTTTTCCTTAGTCAGCACTTCATAGCCTTTCTTTCACTCACCCCCCTAAACCATGTGTTGAATCGAAATCTGCCTGATGCTTGTGCGAGGTGCTGGCTGGCCATGGCATGGACCCTGCCCTCAGGAAGCTTAGTACAGGCTGATTCTGGGTCATCATCAGGAATA
The DNA here is from genome assembly GCA_022376925.1 of Tragulus kanchil. Lineage (NCBI taxonomy): Eukaryota > Metazoa > Chordata > Mammalia > Artiodactyla > Tragulidae > Tragulus > Tragulus kanchil. Next base: position 42,882,241 of record JAIOJX010000029.1, on the reverse strand, counting down.
TGTTTACAGAACAACAACAAAAAGAATATGTTTACCAGTGAAATTCCAGGTTTAAGAGAGGCTGAAGATAGGATTTGTCTAGCCCCTAGTTTGGGGCCTGCAATCTGGGCTTGAAGAACTTCCGACTTGCCTTTTACCTTCCTGGCAACAGCAAAAATAATACTGATGGTTCTCCACCGTGCAAAACTAGAGTCCTTCCACCTTGCAGAATGATGGAGGGCTGTGAGGGATTTTTGTTTATGTAGATTGTAACATTTACAAGAACTAAAACTGACAATTTTTTAAAAATTACTGGAGTTGACTTACCGTGTTGCATTAGTTTCAGGTGTACAGCAAAGTGAATCAGTTACATGTGTACATTATCCACTCTTTTTTAGATTCTTTTTCCACAGAGGCCATTACAGAGTATTAAATAGAGTTCCGTGTGCTCTACAGCAGGTCCTTATTAGTTCCTTATTTTCTATATAGTAGTGGGTGGGTGTCAATCCCCCCTCCCAATTTATCCCTCCCCTCCTTTGCCCCTGGTAATGATAAGTTTGATTTCGAGATCTGTGAGCCTGTTTCTGTTTTATAAATAAGTTCATTCATATCGTTTTTATTAGATTCCACCTGTGAGTGCTATTGTATGATATTTGTCTGATTTACTGCAGTTAGTATGATATTCTCTAGGTTGATCCATGTCACCAAAAGTGTCATTATTTCATTTTTGATAGCTGAGTAGTATTTATATAGATAGATCTCACATCTTCTGTATCCATTCCTCTGTTGATGGACCTTTAGGCTGCTCCCATGTCTTCGCTATTACAGATGGTGCTGCAGTGAGCATTGGAGTGCATGTGTCTTTTTGAATTATGGGTGTTTTTTTCTTTTCAGATATCTGCCAAGAAGTGGGGTTGCTATCATATATGCTCTTTGGTTAGTTTTTTTTTTTAATTTAAAAAAAAATTTTGGCCTCTTTTATTGATTTGTTTTCATCCATCTTTATTCTTTGACCTGTGTGGGCCTCCCATTGCAGTGGCCTTCCATCGCAGTGGCCTCTCTGTTGCAGAGCAATGGCTCTGGGCACATGCACTCCAGAGTGCTGGGTGGCCATGGCATGGACCCTGCCCTCAGGAAGCTTAGTACAGGCTGATTCTGGGTCATCATCAGGAATATGTTTACAGAACAACAACAAAAAGAATATGTTTACCAGTGAAATTCCAGGTTTAAGAGAGGCTGAAGATAGGATTTGTCTAGCCCCTAGTTTGGGGCCTGCAATCTGGGCTTGAAGAACTTCCGACTTGCCTTTTACCTTCCTGGCAACAGCAAAAATAATACTGATGGTTCTCCACCGTGCAAAACTAGAGTCCTTCCACCTTGCAGAATGATGGAGGGCTGTGAGGGATTTTTGTTTATGTAGATTGTAACATTTACAAGAACTAAAACTGACAATTTTTTAAAAATTACTGGAGTTGACTTACCGTGTTGCATTAGTTTCAGGTGTACAGCAAAGTGAATCAGTTACATGTGTACATTATCCACTCTTTTTTAGATTCTTTTCCACAGAGGCCATTACAGAGTATTAAATAGAGTTCCGTGTGCTCTACAGCAGGTCCTTATTAGTTCCTTATTTTCTATATAGTAGTGGGTGGGTGTCAATCCCCCCTCCCAATTTATCCCTCCCCTCCTTTGCCCCTGGTAATGATAAGTTTGATTTCGAGATCTGTGAGCCTGTTTCTGTTTTATAAATAAGTTCATTCATATCGTTTTTATTAGATTCCACCTGTGAGTGCTATTGTATGATATTTGTCTGATTTACTGCAGTTAGTATGATATTCTCTAGGTTGATCCATGTCACCAAAAGTGTCATTATTTCATTTTTGATAGCTGAGTAGTATTTATATAGATAGATCTCACATCTTCTGTATCCATTCCTCTGTTGATGGACCTTTAGGCTGCTCCCATGTCTTCGCTATTACTGATGGTGCTGCAGTGAGCATTGGAGTGCATGTGTCTTTTTGAATTATGGGTGTTTTTTTCTTTTCAGATATCTGCCAAGAAGTGGGGTTGCTATCATATATGCTCTTTGGTTAGTTTTTTTTTTTAATTTAAAAAAAAATTTTGGCCTCTTTTATTGATTTGTTTTCATCCATCTTTATTCTTTGACCTGTGTGGGCCTCCCATTGCAGTGGCCTTCCATCGCAGTGGCCTCTCTGTTGCAGAGCAATGGCTCTGGGCACATGCACTCCAGAGTGCTGGGTTGTAATTGGACTCACCAGCCCAGAGGTTACGCCGCACATGGAATCTTCCCGGGCCAGGGATCGAACCAGTGCCCCTTGCACTGCAAGGCGGACTCTACCCACTGAACCACCAGGGAAGCCCCTTTTTAAAAAATATTTATTTATTTTTGGCTATTCTGGATTTTCGCTGCTGCCACAGGCTCTTCTCTAGTTGCAGGGAGTGGGGGCTACTCTCTAGTTGAGGTGAGCAGGCTTCTTGTTGCGGTGACTTCTTTTGTTGTGGAACTCGGGCTTCAGGGCACACAGGCTTCAGTAGTTGCGGCACATGGGCTCAATAGTTGCAGCTCCGAGGCTCTAGAGCACAGGCTCCATAGTTGTGGCTCACAGGCTTAGTTGCTCCGCAGCATGTGGAATCTTCCCAGAACAGGGACAGAACCAGCGCCCCCTGCACCTCAAGGCGGACTCTCCACCCACTGGACCGCCCAGGAAGCCCCCTGTGTTTAGTTTTTAAAGGAACTTCCATGCTCTTCTTCAGAGTGGTTGTACCAATTTACATTCCCACCAGCAATGTAGTATTCCTTTTCCTTCATAGTCTCTCCAGCACTTACTGTTTGTAAATTTTTTTAATGATCATGATTCTGACTGGTGTGAGGTTGGTCGTACCTCATTGTAGTTTTGATTTGCATTTCTTTAGAAATTAGTGATGTTAAGCATCTTTTCACGTGCTTTTTTTTTAAGATCTTCTGTATCCATTCCTCTGTTGATGGACCTTTAGGCTGCTCCCATGTCTTCGCTATTACAGATGGTGCTGCAGTGAGCATTGGAGTGCATGTGTCTTTTTGAATTATGGGTGTTTTTTTCTTTTCAGATATCTGCCAAGAAGTGGGGTTGCTATCATATATGCTCTTTGGTTAGTTTTTTTTTTTAATTTAAAAAAAAATTTTGGCCTCTTTTATTGATTTGTTTTCATCCATCTTTATTCTTTGACCTGTGTGGGCCTCCCATTGCAGTGGCCTTCCATCGCAGTGGCCTCTCTGTTGCAGAGCAATGGCTCTGGGCACATGCACTCCAGAGTGCTGGGTTGTAATTGGACTCACCAGCCCAGAGGTTACGCCGCACATGGAATCTTCCCGGGCCAGGGATCGAACCAGTGCCCCTTGCACTGCAAGGCGGACTCTACCCACTGAACCACCAGGGAAGCCCCTTTTTAAAATTTTATTTATTTATGGCTGTTTTGGGTTTTCACTGCTGCCACAGGCTCTTCTCTAGTTGCAGGGAGTGGGGGCTACTCTCTAGTTGAGGTGAGCAGGTTTCTTGTTGTGATGACTTCTTTTGTTCTGTAACTCAGGCTCCAGGGCACACAGGCTTCAGAAGTTGCGGCACATGGGCTCAATGGGTGCAGCTCCGAGGCTCTAGAGCACAGGCTCAATAGTTGTGGCTCACGGGCTTAGTTGCTCCGCAGCATGTGGAATCTTCCCAGAACAGGGACAGAACCAGCGCCCCCTGCACCTCAAGGCGGACTCTCCACCCACTGGACCGCCCAGGAAGCCCCCTGTGTTTAGTTTTTAAAGGAACTTCCATGCTCTTCTTCAGAGTGGTTGTACCAATTTACATTCCCACCAGCAATGTAGTATTCCTTTTCCTTCATAGTCTCTCCAGCACTTACTGTTTGTAAATTTTTTTAATGATCATGATTCTGACTGGTGTGAGGTTGGTCGTACCTCATTGTAGTTTTGATTTGCATTTCTTTAGAAATTAGTGATGTTAAGCATCTTTTCACGTGCTTTTTTTTTTTTTAAGATTTATTTATTTATTTATTTTGGGCAGGGGTCGGGTTGGGGAGGGAGGGAAGTGGACGGGCCACTTCTATTGGTCTTTCATTTCTCTATTTTCATCCGTCTTTGTTCTTTGGCTCCTGTGGGCCTCCCATCGCAGTGACATCTGTCGTTGCAGAGCGCCGGCTCTGGGCGCATGCGCTCCAGAGCTCCGGCTCCGTGATTGGACACATCAGTCCAGCCACTCTGCGGCACGTGAGATCTTCCCAGGCCAGGGATCGAACCGGCACCCCTTGCAGTGCAAGGCGGTGTCCTTATCCACTGGACCACCAGGGGAAGCCCTTATGTGCTTTTTGACCATTAGTAAAAACAGACTTTTTAAAATATTTGCTTGAAGTATAATAAACATGTTAGCATCACGTATTTTAATGAAGACATTAGTTTTTTTCCAAACAAAAATAAATAATGGAAGGAGTTACACTGTTTTACAGTTTTGCAGATCTTCTAATGTCTGGGTTAAACAGAGGACAGTTGGATTCCGTATTTGCTTCTGCTTTTACAGTTGGTTGTGATATCTCTTGTTGTGTAGTTTCCTGAAAACTCCACTGTACGCTTGCGATAAAATGAGAGTGAAAAAGTCAGCATCTTGGTTCATATGAAAATAGTTTTGAGCTCGCACGCACTCCCTTTGAGAAATGCTGTACAAGGGAAAAAGAAAAAAATCAGTCACCCCAAAGCGCTCTTGGCTGATAAAGTGCGAAATAACCACCAGAGGGCAGCAGAGGTCAAGTACATGCCCTTGTACCTGGGTCATTGACTTCAGCGGTGAGAGGTTTGGGCCCCGAGACACTTCTCTTCTTGCTTTCAGGGTCTCATCATCTCCGTGGTTGTCACTGTTCTTTTGCGTCTCTGGTAGTGGCACTCACTTCAGGCCAGGGAGACCTTGCCTTGGGTTCCAGCTACCTGCATGATCTTGGCAAGCTTTGTTCCTCCCGGACTTCAGTCTCCTCATCTGTAAAATAACCACAGTGGATGCTTCACCCTGCCTTACCTTCTAGGGCTTCAGTAAGTCTCTAGTGCTCAAGTGGTTTCATAAACCGTAAAGTGCACAACACAGGGGCCAGAGGACGGTGGTGGAGGCTGGGCATTCTGCAATACTGCTTGTTCCTGTGTCAGCCTGCCTTCATCTCTCTGAGTGTGCTGGTTGGCATTTTCCAGGAGATGATATGGAGTGGCTCCCCTGGGCCTTGTCTATGCCTGTGAAACTGGCTTTTACGATGCTTGGCTCCTAGGCCTTGGGACCCCCATGTAGACACCGGCGTGCATGCTTGGATGGGCTGATGCTGACGTGACCTTTCTGATGTCCAGAATATCTGCACAATCAGGTCCTCCAGGGTTCTGACTCCCAGTGCCTCTCTGACGGGCTGGTGGCAATGCAGTGTCCAGGGAAGACTTGCTCAGGCAGCAGAGGCCAGCCTCGGAGCACCGGAACCCAGAAAGGCCATCCAGAGGCTGTCTGCCTCCCACTCTGGCTGAGAGCGGGGAGGGGCGTGCTTGCTGTGGGCGCAATCACCCTCACCCGTCACAGGGCCACCCCAAGTGCCTTGTGTCTCCTGCCTCCAGCGGCACAAACAGGCGGGGCTGTCACTGCCTTCCGCGCCTGTAGATTAGGAAGACTTCACTGCGTCTTAGTCTCCTTTGTGCTGAGCCCAGCACCTGGCACTCATAGCATGCCTTCCTGGTGTTTGCTGATTGATTTAACCAGATCCTCAGTTAAAAGAAGCTTACTTTTTTTTTTTTTTTAATTGAAATTTAGTTTTCTTCAAGGCTTCATCCTACATGGTGGCAGATTTTGTCATTTCAGATGTAAAATTGAGAAATTTCAAGTTAAATGCAGCCAGTTCAGTATTTCACTTCTTTCTCCTGGGGTGACTTTAGACTCTTGGGGTTCACGGTATAAAGGAGAGGTTTCTGGCTGTTGGGAGATGCTCCGTCCTGTGCTGGCATGCTTCCTGTCCAGTCCTGGGACGTGGCCTTTCCCGCATGGTGTCTTCTGTGGAGACACCTTCGTTCCCAGCTGGGCCTGGCCATGTGGCCCCTGCATGCCACATCTGCCAACCACGAGACCCCTGTGGCATTACCACGCTCCATGACACACCCGTGCCCCTCTCGGGGCTGCGGGAAAAGCCTTGCCATCACTGTTGGGGCTGCTCGAGGGCCCGCATCAGGCCCGTCTTGCTGAGCTTCCTGTGCCACACCATGTAGTGGGCAGCAGGAGGCAATCTCTTCTCAGACGGTCATCTCCCAGGGCGGCTCAGGAGCCCTCCCTTCTCAGGTCCTCAGGCCTCCCTGGATTTCTGCCCCCACTGAGCCAAGCTCAGCTGGGGGCCAGCACTCACCCTGGAGTCTGCTGTTCTCTCTCTCCAGCTTCTCTTCCACAGGCTGTAGAGTTGTCACTTCCTCCCCTAGAACCAGGAGCGCGACCAGTGGAGATTCAAAAGCCAAGAATTAACGCCTATATTCATGAGTAAAGAACAGTCACCTCGATCGGTGGAGAAAATGCATTTGACAAACTCCAGTACTTGTTCATGATGAAAAAGCATTCAGTGAAATGAGAACAGGACATTTCCTCAATCCCATAAAGGGCATCATCAAAAAAGAATACTGGGGCTTCCCCTGGTGGTCCAGTGGATAAGGACACCGCCTTGCAGTGCAAGGGGCGCCGGTTTGATCCCTGGCCTGGGAAGATCCCACATGCTGCGGGGCTGGACTGATGTGTCCAATCACTGAGCCGGAGCTCTGGAGCGCATGTGCCCAGAGCCGGCGCTCTGCGACAACAGACACCACCGCGATGGGAGGCCCACAGGAGCCAAAGAACAAGGACGATGAAAATAGAGAAATGAAAGACCAATAGAAGTGGCCCGCCCGCTCCTCTCCCTCCCCAACCTCACCCCTGCCCAAAATAAATAAGTAAATAAACAAATAAAAAAGAATACTGGAGTGGGTAGCCTTTCCCTTATCCAGGGGATCTTCCCAACCCAGGGATCAAACCGGGTCTTCCACTTTGCAGGTGAATTCTTTACTGTCTAAGCCATTAGAGAAGCCCAAGAACACTGGAGTGGGTCTATCCCTTTTTCAGGGGAACTTCCTGACACAGTAATTGAACCAGGATCTCCTGCATTGCAGGTGGATTCTTTACCAGCTGAGCTACAAAGGAAGCCCTGAAAAGTCTACAGCCAACATGAAACTTTTGGTGGAAAGCTAGATGCTTTCCTACTAAGATCAGAAGCAAGACTGGCCATGTCTATCCAGCATTGCACTGGATGTTGTAGACAGGGTAATTAGGCAAGAAAATGAAATATGAGGCAGACACATTGGAAAGGAGAACTAAGCTACTTCTATTACAGATGATATGATTTATTGTACATAGAAAATCCTAAGGAATTCACTAAAGCCTGTTCTTCAATAGAACCAATAAACAAGTTCAGCAAAGTTTTCGGATGTAAGATCAGTGTACAAAAATCAGTTCTATTTCTGTAGCTTAGCAATGAAAATTATAGAATGAGATTAAGAAAATAATTCTATTTAAAACAGTATTTGAAAAAATGACATATTTAGGCACATTTTAATTAAGGAAGTACAGAACTTCAGCACTGAAAGCTACAAAACTTATTACAAGAAAATTATAAAGATTTCAATACAAAGAGAGTCTCAGAGAGAGTCTAAGTCATGGATCAGAAAACTAAACAGTGTTAAGATAGCCGTACTTCCCAAATTGACATGCAGATTTAAGTCAATCTGTCTCAAAATCCCAGTTATCCTTTTTTCTTTCTCTCAGAAACTAAAAAGCTAATCTTAAAATTCATGTGGAAATGCCAAGGACCCAGAGCAGCCAAAACAATTTTGATAAAGAAGAGTCAGGTTGGAGGATGCACACTTCCTTCCTGCGAGGCTGTAGCGATCAAGGTAGAGTAGTGCTGGCATGGGGTGGACCTGTAAAGTGACAGGGTAAAACTGAAAGTCCAGACATAGGCCTTTGCATTCATGGGCAGTTGGTTTCTGATGTGGCTGCCAAGATAATTAAATAGAGAAAGGATAGTCTTTTTAACAAACAGTGTTGGGGCAACTGGGCATCTATTCACACACCAGAAGAGTGAAATTGGAACCTTATCTCACACCACATACAAAGAGGGACTCAAGGCAGATCATAGACCTCGATGTAAGAGGTAAAACTATGAATCTCGTAGAAGACCTAGAAATACATCTTTGTGATCTTGGGCTAGGCAAAAAACTGAATGAACATTGCAGGTGGATTCTTTACCAGCTGAGCTACAAAGGAAGCCCTGAAAAGTCTACAGCCAACATGAAACTTTTGGTGGAAAGCTAGATGCTTTCCTACTAAGATCAGAAGCAAGACTGGCCATGTCTATCCAGCATTGCACTGGATGTTGTAGACAGGGTAATTAGGCAAGAAAATGAAATATGAGGCAGACACATTGGAAAGGAGAACTAAGCTACTTCTATTACAGATGATATGATTTATTGTACATAGAAAATCCTAAGGAATTCACTAAAGCCTGTTCTTCAATAGAACCAATAAACAAGTTCAGCAAAGTTTTCGGATGTAAGATCAGTGTACAAAAATCAGTTCTATTTCTGTAGCTTAGCAATGAAAATTATAGAATGAGATTAAGAAAATAATTCTATTTAAAACAGTATTTGAAAAAATGACATATTTAGGCACATTTTAATTAAGGAAGTACAGAACTTCAGCACTGAAAGCTACAAAACTTATTACAAGAAAATTATAAAGATTTCAATACAAAGAGAGTCTCAGAGAGAGTCTAAGTCATGGATCAGAAAACTAAACAGTGTTAAGATAGCCGTACTTCCCAAATTGACATGCAGATTTAAGTCAATCTGTCTCAAAATCCCAGTTATCCTTTTTTCTTTCTCTCAGAAACTAAAAAGCTAATCTTAAAATTCATGTGGAAATGCCAAGGACCCAGAGCAGCCAAAACAATTTTGATAAAGAAGAGTCAGGTTGGAGGATGCACACTTCCTTCCTGCGAGGCTGTAGCGATCAAGGTAGAGTAGTGCTGGCATGGGGTGGACCTGTAAAGTGACAGGGTAAAACTGAAAGTCCAGACATAGGCCTTTGCATTCATGGGCAGTTGGTTTCTGATGTGGCTGCCAAGATAATTAAATAGAGAAAGGATAGTCTTTTTAACAAACAGTGTTGGGGCAACTGGGCATCTATTCACACACCAGAAGAGTGAAATTGGAACCTTATCTCACACCACATACAAAGAGGGACTCAAGGCAGATCATAGACCTCGATGTAAGAGGTAAAACTATGAATCTCGTAGAAGACCTAGAAATACATCTTTGTGATCTTGGGCTAGGCAAAGAGTTCTGAGAATATCAAAACTGCAAGTGACAAACTAGACAAATTGGACAATAACTTAAAACTTGTGTACTATCAAAACCATGAAGAGGGCTTCTCAGGTAGCTCAGTGGTAAAGAGTTTGCCTGCCATTGCAGGAGACATGGGTTTGATCCCTGATCCAGGAAGATCACACATGCTGTGGAGCGACTAAGCCCATGAGCCACAACTATTGAGTTCTTTAGGGCCTTGGAGCCGCAGCTGTTGACCCCATATACCACAATTATTGAAGCCCGTGTGCCCTAGAGCCCAAGTTTGCCAACAAGAGAAGTCACCGCAACAAGAAGCCTGCTCACGTCAACTAGAGAGTAGCCCCCACTCCCTGCAACTAGAGAAGAGCCTGCAGCAGCAGTGAAAACCCAGAATAGCCAAAAAAAAAAAAAAAAAAATGAAGAGACAGCTCACAAAATAGAAGAAAACATCTGCAAATCCTATTATCAGATAAGGTACTATTATCCAGAAGAGACAAAGAGCTCTTATAACTCAACTATAAACAGACAAATAACTGAGCTTAAAAATGAACCAAAGATCTGAGTAGGTATTTCCCTTCAAGTGGCCAATGAGCACGTGAAAAGATGTATCACTAATTTTAAGGGAAATTCAAGTGAAAGCTACCATGAGATACCACCTTCTACCCAACAGGATGGCTGCAGTCAAAAAGACAGATAATTGCAAGTGATGACAAAGTGGAGACCTGGGAACCCTTACACATTGCTGGGTGGAAATGGAAGATGGTGCAGATACTTTGGAAAACAGTTTGGCATTGCCTCAAAAGTTAAACATTGCATTACCTTATGACCCCACAATTCCACTTAGGCATATATACTTGAGGGAAATGAAAACATATATTCACACAAAAAAACCTTTATATGAATGTTTGTATGTGTGCATACTCAGTTGTTCAGTCACGTCTGACTCTGGGACCCCATCGACTGTGACTCCCCAGTCTCCTCTGTCCATGAGATTTCTCAGGCACAAATACTGGAGTGGGTTGCCATTTCCTCCTCCAGGGGATCTTCCCCACCCAGGGATCAAACCCACGTCTCCTGCGGCCCCTGCATTGGCAGGCAGATTCTTTACCACAGAGCCACCTGGGAAGCCCTGTGCATGTTAATAGCAGCATTATTCATAACAGCCAGAGAGCAGAATCAACACAATTACCTATCTATGGATGAATGGATAGACAAAACACAGTGTATCCATGCAATGGAATATTATTTGGCTGTAAAAAGAAATGAAATGGGACTTCCCTGGTGGCCCAGTGGGTAAGACTCCAGGTTTCCACTGCAGGGAGTGTGGGTTCAATCCCTGGTCAGGGAACTAGAGATGCAGCATGACCAAATTACAAAAAATAATAAAAATATGAATGAAGTACTGGTACATGCTACCTCATAATGAATCCAGGAAACATCACTGTAAGTCAAAGAAGTCAGCCCCAGAAAGACCCATGTTATATTTCATTTATAGAGAACATCCAGAAGGAGCAAATTCATAGAGAGGGAAAGTAGATTGTTAGTGGATTAGGCTGCAGAAGGCAAGAGTAGGAAATGGCTGCTAATGTGTATTGGGTTTCTTTGACGGATGATGAAAATGTTCTGAAATTAGTTGATTGCGTAGCCCTGTGAGTATACTCAGAACCACTGAGTTGTACCCATTCAATGCGTGAATGATCTTTGTGCTTCTGCCAAGCGCGTCCTTCCCAGAGGGTGAAGGGTGTTGGTCTGGAATGACTAGGAGGGAGCGGGGTGGACAAGGGATTGTGGGGCGGAGACAGCACAGTATCTGCCCGCCTTGCGTTGGATGGACGGGCGGAGAGGGAGAGACAGCAGGTGCCTGGGGACAGGCCAGCATTCAGGCCAGCAGCATCTGAGCTCGGCTTTGGCCAGCGGCAGTGTGCCCTGATCTGGACTCTCCTGGAAGTACCTCTGCGGGAACCGGGCGACCCGGGTAAAGCAACTGGCTGTGTAGAGAGCTGCCACCTGAGCGTCAGGTTGAAGAAGGTAGCTCTAGAGTCAGTTGGAATCTTGGCATTCCTACTTGTGAGCAGTAGGCCTGGGCAAGTTATATAGCCTTTCAGGACCTCGGTTTCCTCTTTCATGCCCTGAGCATAATTTCAGAGCTACCTACACCTGCCTCATGGGCTTGAGGTGAAGATTGAACTAGATAGTGAACAAAACTATCACCGAGTACTGGTAACAGCCAAAAGTCAGTACTAGTCCTTCTCCTTTCTGCAAGGTGACTTCTAGATCCATCTCGACTGCCCTGGCACAAGAAGGAACATAATGACGGGCACCTCAGCAACACAATTACCTATCTATGGATGAATGGATAGACAAAACACAGTGTATCCATGCAATGGAATATTATTTGGCTGTAAAAAGAAATGAAATGGGACTTCCCTGGTGGCCCAGTGGGTAAGACTCCAGGTTTCCACTGCAGGGAGTGTGGGTTCAATCCCTGGTCAGGGAACTAGAGATGCAGCATGACCAAATTACAAAAAATAATAAAAATATGAATGAAGTACTGGTACATGCTACCTCATAATGAATCCAGGAAACATCACTGTAAGTCAAAGAAGTCAGCCCCAGAAAGACCCATGTTATATTTCATTTATAGAGAACATCCAGAAGGAGCAAATTCATAGAGAGGGAAAGTAGATTGTTAGTGGATTAGGCTGCAGGGAGGCAAGAGTAGGAAATGGCTGCTAATGTGTATTGGGTTTCTTTGACGGATGATGAAAATGTTCTGAAATTAGTTGATTGCGTAGCCCTGTGAGTATACTCAGAACCACTGAGTTGTACCCATTCAATGCGTGAATGATCTTTGTGCTTCTGCCAAGCGCGTCCTTCCCAGAGGGTGAAGGGTGTTGGTCTGGAATGACTAGGAGGGAGCGGGGTGGACAAGGGATTGTGGGGCGGAGACAGCACAGTATCTGCCCGCCTTGCGTTGGATGGACGGGCGGAGAGGGAGAGACAGCAGGTGCCTGGGGACAGGCCAGCATTCAGGCCAGCAGCATCTGAGCTCGGCTTTGGCCAGCGGCAGTGTGCCCTGATCTGGACTCTCCTGGAAGTACCTCTGCGGGAACCGGGCGACCCGGGTAAAGCAACTGGCTGTGTAGAGAGCTGCCACCTGAGCGTCAGGTTGAAGAAGGTAGCTCTAGAGTCAGTTGGAATCTTGGCATTCCTACTTGTGAGCAGTAGGCCTGGGCAAGTTATATAGCCTTTCAGGACCTCGGTTTCCTCTTTCATGCCCTGAGCATAATTTCAGAGCTACCTACACCTGCCTCATGGGCTTGAGGTGAAGATTGAACTAGATAGTGAACAAAACTATCACCGAGTACTGGTAACAGCCAAAAGTCAGTACTAGTCCTTCTCCTTTCTGCAAGGTGACTTCTAGATCCATCTCGACTGCCCTGGCACAAGAAGGAACATAATGACGGGGCACCTCAGCACAGACAGACCCTGAGAACCTCACTCTGAGCTGGCTTCGGGGGTGCCAGCTGTGGGACCCGCCACATTTGCAAAAAAGCCGAGGGAAACCACGGAGCTCTGCTGGTGACTAAGCTGTGACAACAGCTCCTCTCTCTGCCCATTTTCTCTGGCATCTGATAGTAGGCTGGGTCTGAAACTATCCCCAACAACCAGCCTCCCTCCTTGCTGTGATGCCTGTGTGGGGTCAGCCGTTGCTGAGGGGGCGGCTTCTGAGGCTGCAGGCTGTGAACCACATTGTGTAATGCGACATAGCGCTGTGTCTGGGGCCAGTCATTCAGAAAACCCGGTGGGAGGAGAGGAGAGGGGGAGGCCCTGTGGTGGTACCTGGAGGCCATGTGGCGGGCCGACACCGCGGAGCCACTGAGGTCTATGATCCTGCTGAAGGTGGTCCAGCAGGGCCCAGAGAGGACCCTGTGAACGTGTCCCCACTTTCTGTAAGTGGGGCCAGAGCTCAAGCAACACCCCCAAGCCCCTTATCAGATTTCTGAAATCCAAACTGCTCTGAAAGCCCAGGATTCATTGAGACTCATCTGGCTGCCAGTCCTGCCTACCTTGCGCGATGGTGCTGTGTTTTTCCACAGAATATCAATGTGTTTAATTACAGCATCCTGCCCTAGGCCTTGCTATGGATGTTGTGTACTATATGACATGGGAACTGTGTATTCTTTTTCTTCTTCTTTTTGTTTAATGTTGGCCTCTTTTACTGGTTGGTTGGTTATTTATTTTCATCCATCTTTATTCTTTGGCCTGTGTGGGCCTCCCATTGCAGTGGCCTCTCTCATTGCAGAGCTCTGGCTCTGGGCACGTGTGCTTCAGAGCACTGGCCCATAATTGGATGCACCAATCTATCCGATCTGGCATGTGGGATCTTCCCAGGTCAGGGATCGAACCGGTGCCCCTTGCACTGCAAGGAGGACTCTTTACCTACTGGACCACCAGGGAAACCCCTGAACTGCGTATTCTCTTTCTAAAAGGTTAAACAGTTTGAATTCAGAAAGGTCTATGGTTCCCAGGTTTTTGGATAGTAGAATGTTGAACACGTATCAACATGAATCTGTTTTGCTGTTAGGCTTTCGTCAGAGACAACAACACAGAGCCTTGATCCACACGCGGTAAGGAGAAAGCAGAATGCGGAGAACAAGCAGTCAGGAGTCAGTGACGGGAACTCTAAATCTACTCTAAATCTCAGCACTTCTGGGGCCTCAGGAAGGTCATTTAACCTTCACTGATTTCCTCCCTCCTTGCTGTGATGCCTGTGTGGGGTCAGCCGTTGCTGAGGGGGCGGCTTCTGAGGCTGCAGGCTGTGAACCACATTGTGTAATGCGACATAGCGCTGTGTCTGGGGCCAGTCATTCAGAAAACCCGGTGGGAGGAGAGGAGAGGGGGAGGCCCTGTGGTGGTACCTGGAGGCCATGTGGCGGGCCGACACCGCGGAGCCACTGAGGTCTATGATCCTGCTGAAGGTGGTCCAGCAGGGCCCAGAGAGGACCCTGTGAACGTGTCCCCACTTTCTGTAAGTGGGGCCAGAGCTCAAGCAACACCCCCAAGCCCCTTATCAGATTTCTGAAATCCAAACTGCTCTGAAAGCCCAGGATTCATTGAGACTCATCTGGCTGCCAGTCCTGCCTACCTTGCGCGATGGTGCTGTGTTTTTCCACAGAATATCAATGTGTTTAATTACAGCATCCTGCCCTAGGCCTTGCTATGGATGTTGTGTACTATATGACATGGGAACTGTGTATTCTTTTTCTTCTTCTTTTTGTTTAATGTTGGCCTCTTTTACTGGTTGGTTGGTTATTTATTTTCATCCATCTTTATTCTTTGGCCTGTGTGGGCCTCCCATTGCAGTGGCCTCTCTCATTGCAGAGCTCTGGCTCTGGGCACGTGTGCTTCAGAGCACTGGCCCATAATTGGATGCACCAATCTATCCGATCTGGCATGTGGGATCTTCCCAGGTCAGGGATCGAACCGGTGCCCCTTGCACTGCAAGGAGGACTCTTTACCTACTGGACCACCAGGGAAACCCCTGAACTGCGTATTCTCTTTCTAAAAGGTTAAACAGTTTGAATTCAGAAAGGTCTATGGTTCCCAGGTTTTTGGATAGTAGAATGTTGAACACGTATCAACATGAATCTGTTTTGCTGTTAGGCTTTCGTCAGAGACAACAACACAGAGCCTTGATCCACACGCGGTAAGGAGAAAGCAGAATGCGGAGAACAAGCAGTCAGGAGTCAGTGACGGGAACTCTAAATCTACTCTAAATCTCAGCACTTCTGGGGCCTCAGGAAGGTCATTTAACCTTCCTGAGCCTTGATTTCCTTATCTGTGAAACAAATAATCATACCTGCCTCCTGAGTTTTATTAGGAGGTTCAATGAGATAATGTATGCTTAGTACTTACAGAAAGAAGAAAGTATTAGTCGCTCAGTCGAGTCCACCTCTGTGTGGCCCCATGGACTGTACCCTCCAGGCTCCTCTGTCCGTAGGAGTCTCCAGGCATGTTTGCCATGCCCTTCTCCAGGGGATCGTCCCAACCCCAGGAAGGAACCCAGGTCTCCCAAATAGCAGGCAGATTCTTTACCATCTGAGTCACCAAGAAGCTCGGTACATACAGAGGAAGGGCTTCATAATTACATGATTAATATTAATGCATAACAGTAAGTGTGTTATTTGACAGACCCTTTTCTCAGCGCCTTGTCCATGGGAATCCACAGCCCAGCTGGGGAGCTGGCACAATAGCCACAGCTGGACCCTGTGCTCTGTGCACCTGGAGGGGCCGCCTCCAGGGCTGGGAGCTGGGCACCAAGCGGGTCCTGGGGACACATAGGGGTCAGCCTTTGAGCCTCAGAGAGGAAATATTATAGGATATCCTGGGAGATACACAAAAAGCAGCCATGGCTGGAGCACGGAGTCTCATCTTATGGAAAGTCCTGAGGAAGCCTCTGCCTCACCCCAACCACATGATGTTTTCCATTTTCTCAGGAAGCCGATGGGCTAACAGACTGACTGTCGTCTGTGTGGAGGTACGTGGCTTTGAAGCATGCCTGATGGCCTTTGGCATGGGCCCACCAGGGAAGGACTCTTTACCTACTGGACCACCAGGGAAACCCCTGAACTGTATTCTCTTTCTAAAAGGTTAAACAGTTTGAATTCAGAAAGGTCTATGGTTCCCAGGTTTTTGGATAGTAGAATGTTGAAGTCGTATCACCATGAATCTGTTTTGCTGTTAGGCTTTCGTAGAGACAACAACACAGAGCCTTGATCCACACGCGGTAAGGAGAAAGCAGAATGCGGAGAACAAGCAGTCAGGAGTCAGTGACGGGAACTCTAAATCTACTCTAAATCTCAGCACTTCTGGGGCCTCAGGAAGGTCATTTAACCTTCCTGAGCCTTGATTTCCTTATCTGTGAAACAAATAATCATACCTGCCTCCTGAGTTTTATTAGGAGGTTCAATGAGATAATGTATGCTTAGTACTTACAGAAAGAAGAAAGTATTAGTCGCTCAGTCGAGTCCACCTCTGTGTGGCCCCATGGACTGTACCCTCCAGGCTCCTCTGTCCGTAGGAGTCTCCAGGCATGTTTGCCATGCCCTTCTCCAGGGGATCGTCCCAACCCCAGGAAGGAACCCAGGTCTCCCAAATAGCAGGCAGATTCTTTACCATCTGAGTCACCAAGAAGCTCGGTACATACAGAGGAAGGGCTTCATAATTACATGATTAATATTAATGCATAACAGTAAGTGTGTTATTTGACAGACCCTTTTCTCAGCGCCTTGTCCATGGGAATCCACAGCCCAGCTGGGGAGCTGGCACAATAGCCACAGCTGGACCCTGTGCTCTGTGCACCTGGAGGGGCCGCCTCCAGGGCTGGGAGCTGGGCACCAAGCGGGTCCTGGGGACACATAGGGGTCAGCCTTTGAGCCTCAGAGAGGAAATATTATAGGATATCCTGGGAGATACACAAAAAGCAGCCATGGCTGGAGCACGGAGTCTCATCTTATGGAAAGTCCTGAGGAAGCCTCTGCCTCACCCCAACCACATGATGTTTTCCATTTTCTCAGGAAGCCGATGGGCTAACAGACTGACTGTCGTCTGTGTGGAGGTACGTGGCTTTGAAGCATGCCTGATGGCCTTTGGCACTCAAGGAGGACAAAGTTTAAACCAGTGAATTGTAAGCCTCTGGACGTAAGAGATCTAACTTGCTGCCCTTTGATAGATGCATAACTGAATTAATCACTGAGAAACTTGTCTCTTTCTGTCAAAACTGAGACTAATATAATGATGATTGGATGTCCCCATGGACCCACCATTTCCACACCAATAATCAGAGCTTGCCTGCCTTGGACCCCATGTGCTAAAATTCCTCCATCTCCCCAGTGTGGGACTGGCTTGACTGCAGGTGGAGGGTGGAATTCATGACACCCCTATCTCTAACAGTGCTGCACATCTGCGGGGGCCATGCTGCCCACATCATCAGAGGGCCTCACCTCTAGCCAAGGCCTGGTTGTGGTGCAGGTCACATTGGGTATTGCTTGACACTGTAACTGACAAGTTCCTTTGGGTGAACCCCTTTGAGGAACCCTGGCTTTTGGTGTTCTGAATTTTATGTATTGTTGGCAGCAAAAGTAGTGAAGGATGCTCTAGTCCCATAGGGAGAAGAAGCAATTTGAGTTTTGCCAGTGCCTAGAAAAATACTGTCCTGAGTTGATTCCTCTAAGCTCTTTCCAAGCCTCTGAGCCTCCAGGGAGTAGGGAGAAAGCCATTCTGATTGTCACGCAACCCCAAGCCTAAGACCCTTCTCCTGCCTCCTCCCTGCCCATCACACAGAGCCAGGCAGGCCAAGCAGGATGGCTGCTGGCAGGCCACCACCTCCCAAGGGGCCAGGTCATGTGAATCCCATGCTGGGGACTTGCCTAGAGGTGTTTGAAGGGGATTCACCTTTTTGAGCTTGTGTAGTATGTTTTGGCTACCATCCCTTCTACAAGTGCACACATTCCCTATCCACATACCACTTTGTACTCTGTTTTTCACCATGAAGGCCTCTCATCCACTCATTAGATACTTGCAGAGTGCCTGCTCTGAATGCAGGAGCAGTATTGGCCCAAGGTAGGCATTTCAGACACAAACGTGAGCAACACAAAGTTCTCTGTTTTGGGGAAGATGGCATTTGAGTAGAATGAGACAGTAAACCATGAAAATGATCAATTAATACATGAGAGAACATCTTAACTAGTGGTGAAGACTGGAACAGAAGCAAGAATCAGGAGTACTGGGGTTGGGAGAACAGGTTGAGTATTAAGGTGAGATGATTAGTTTAATAGGCAGGGTTCTCTAGAGAAATAGAACAGGTAGGATGGATGGATGGATGGATAGACAGGCAGACAGATAGTGATAGTCACTCAATTGTGTCTAGCTCTGTGACCCTGTGGACTGCAGCCTGCCAGGCTCCTCTGTCCATGGAATTCTCCAGGCAAGAACACTGGAGTGGGTTAAGAATTGGCTAATGCAATTATGGAGTCTGAGGAGTTTCCTCTCTGCTGTCTCCAGGCTGGAGGTCCAGGAAGCTGGTAGTTCTAATCTGAGTTAAAGGCCTGAGAGAACCAGGGGAGCTGGTGATGGGAGTCCTGGTCTGAGTGTAGGAGACCCATATCCCAGCTCAAGCTGTTGGGCAGAGCGCCAGCCAGTTCATCCTCTGCCTCTTTGTTCTATTCAGGCTCTCAGTCGATTAGATGAAGCCCACCCACACTAGGAGGGCTTCCGCTTAACCTAGTCTACCAATTGTGGTGCTCATCTCATCCAGAAACACCCTCATGGACACACTCAGGACAATGTTTAGCCCCATTTTCATCCAGAAACACCCTTACAGCCTAAGACCCTTCTCCTGCCTCCTCCCTGCCCATCACACAGAGCCAGGCAGGCCAAGCAGGATGGCTGCTGGCAGGCCACCACCTCCCAAGGGGCCAGGTCATGTGAATCCCATGCTGGGGACTTGCCTAGAGGTGTTTGAAGGGGATTCACCTTTTTGAGCTTGTGTAGTATGTTTTGGCTACCATCCCTTCTACAAGTGCACACATTCCCTATCCACATACCACTTTGTACTCTGTTTTTCACCATGAAGGCCTCTCATCCACTCATTAGATACTTGCAGAGTGCCTGCTCTGAATGCAGGAGCAGTATTGGCCCAAGGTAGGCATTTCAGACACAAACGTGAGCAACACAAAGTTCTCTGTTTTGGGGAAGATGGCATTTGAGTAGAATGAGACAGTAAACCATGAAAATGATCAATTAATACATGAGAGAACATCTTAACTAGTGGTGAAGACTGGAACAGAAGCAAGAATCAGGAGTACTGGGGTTGGGAGAACAGGTTGAGTATTAAGGTGAGATGATTAGTTTAATAGGCAGGGTTCTCTAGAGAAATAGAACAGGTAGGATGGATGGATGGATGGATAGACAGGCAGACAGATAGTGATAGTCACTCAATTGTGTCTAGCTCTGTGACCCTGTGGACTGCAGCCTGCCAGGCTCCTCTGTCCATGGAATTCTCCAGGCAAGAACACTGGAGTGGGTTAAGAATTGGCTAATGCAATTATGGAGTCTGAGGAGTTTCCCTCTCTGCTGTCTCCAGGCTGGAGGTCCAGGAAGCTGGTAGTTCTAATCTGAGTTAAAGGCCTGAGAGAACCAGGGGAGCTGGTGATGGGAGTCCTGGTCTGAGTGTAGGAGACCCATATCCCAGCTCAAGCTGTTGGGCAGAGCGCCAGCCAGTTCATCCTCTGCCTCTTTGTTCTATTCAGGCTCTCAGTCGATTAGATGAAGCCCACCCACACTAGGAGGGCTTCCGCTTAACCTAGTCTACCAATTGTGGTGCTCATCTCATCCAGAAACACCCTCATGGACACACTCAGGACAATGTTTAGTCAAATACCTGGGCAGGCGGGGCTTGGTCAAGTTGACACATGAGATTACCCATGTCAGATAACTACAGACCATGGCAGCCAGATGAATTCTTTGGGTGTACCCCCACGAGGCTCTGCACCGTGGCCAGGCACTGCTCCTGGCAGAAGGTGGGTGCTTGCTGAGGGTCTCTCAGGGGAGTCAATGACTGTGTTCATCCCAGGATTTCTCTGCTTTTTGTTCTGACCCAGAGCATGCTCCATGACCTTCTCCTGTTTCAGCATGATCAAGGGCTTTCCTCTCTTGCATGCACACATGCCCACATTCTTGTGTGCCCCTCATCTCCTGGGCTGACCAAATTGATATCTTCTCTCATGTCAGATACATGGTTGGTTTCTCAGGACCCCAAATGTGTTGGCAGTGCCCTGGGCCTCCCTCTACCAGCACCCAAATGTAGGGTATCTCAGGCCCGCCTTTGAGCTCCCCGACAGACTGCTCCCCCAACTCCCACATACTCTTCCTAACAACCCCAGACACGGTTCATGAGGCTTCAAGTCTCTGTTCAGGGTAATAAGTTTTCCTGTTATTAACAGGAGTATTTGACCTATCAGGGGCTTCCCTGGTGGCTTAGATGGTGAAGGATCTTCCTGCAGTACAGGAGACCTGGGTTTGATCCCTGGGTCGGGAAGATCCCCTGGAGAAAAGATAGGCTACCCACTCCAGTGTTCTTACCTGGAGAATTCTCCAGGCAAGAACACTGGAGTGGGTTAAGAATTGGCTAATGCAATTATGGAGTCTGAGGAGTTTCCTCTCTGCTGTCTCCAGGCTGGAGGTCCAGGAAGCTGGTAGTTCTAATCTGAGTTAAAGGCCTGAGAGAACCAGGGGAGCTGGTGATGGGAGTCCTGGTCTGAGTGTAGGAGACCCATATCCCAGCTCAAGCTGTTGGGCAGAGCGCCAGCCAGTTCATCCTCTGCCTCTTTGTTCTATTCAGGCTCTCAGTCGATTAGATGAAGCCCACCCACACTAGGAGGGCTTCCGCTTAACCTAGTCTACCAATTGTGGTGCTCATCTCATCCAGAAACACCCTCATGGACACACTCAGGACAATGTTTAGTCAAATACCTGGGCAGGCGGGGCTTGGTCAAGTTGACACATGAGATTACCCATGTCAGATAACTACAGACCATGGCAGCCAGATGAATTCTTTGGGTGTACCCCCACGAGGCTCTGCACCGTGGCCAGGCACTGCTCCTGGCAGAAGGTGGGTGCTTGCTGAGGGTCTCTCAGGGGAGTCAATGACTGTGTTCATCCCAGGATTTCTCTGCTTTTGTTCTGACCCAGAGCATGCTCCATGACCTTCTCCTGTTTCAGCATGATCAAGGGCTTTCCTCTCTTGCATGCACACATGCCCACATTCTTGTGTGCCCCTCATCTCCTGGGCTGACCAAATTGATATCTTCTCTCATGTCAGATACATGGTTGGTTTCTCAGGACCCCAAATGTGTTGGCAGTGCCCTGGGCCTCCCTCTACCAGCACCCAAATGTAGGGTATCTCAGGCCCGCCTTTGAGCTCCCCGACAGACTGCTCCCCCAACTCCCACATACTCTTCCTAACAACCCCAGACACGGTTCATGAGGCTTCAAGTCTCTGTTCAGGGTAATAAGTTTTCCTGTTATTAACAGGAGTATTTGACCTATCAGGGGCTTCCCTGGTGGCTTAGATGGTGAAGGATCTTCCTGCAGTACAGGAGACCTGGGTTTGATCCCTGGGTCGGGAAGATCCCTTGGAGAAGGGAATGGCTACCCACTCCAGTGTTCTTACCTGGAGAATTCCATGGACAGAGAAGCCTGGCGGACTGCAGTCCATGGGGTTACAAAGAGTTGGACACGACTGAGCCAATAACACTTTTCACTTTCATCTGACCCATCAGCTCATTGACAGAGCTTGTAGGTTTCTTTGTTCTGAGCATCAAGGAATACATACGGACCTAGAGACCAAACTAAGTTTTTTCCCCATATCTATTTATTTCAAGATAAAGACATAAATTTTTAAACAAATTATTACAGCTCATTTTGACTTAGCATGGCTTATTTGATATTTTAATTACAACAACTTAAAGAGAAGGCTTTCTAAACTCAATAAATAGAATAAATAACACTTCAGCTTCATACTCGGCCCCTCATCCTTTCAGTCTGGAAATGTCCTCGGAGAGTCTTCAGGAATGTCAGCGTATTGCCTGCTGTGGTTTGGTTGCATGGCTGTTCACAGGAAAAAGACTGTGGGGAACAAGTTAACAAAGGCAGAGTGAGTGGAACAGTATGAGCCCAGCAGCCCCAGAAATCGCCCTGCCCAGAACCTGGTGAGCAGCAGAGGGGTGGTCAGCGGGGACAAGGGGTATGTAGGCAGTGGGGGGCTTGAGACAAGAAGCAAGTGAATGCAGGGTCCAGGGCTAACATTCAGAGTCAGTGGTACAGGTGGTGACTTGGTGGTCGGATTTCAGGGGTCTGCTTGCCACACACATTTTGCTATTGTCCTTTTTCAGCTATGTTTCCAAGGCCATATTATAGCACTAGAACTAAGAATGGGATTTGAGGGTTCTATGACTGTAGTTCAGATCACAACTGCTACCACTTATTAAGCATGTGGCCTTGGGCAAGTCAGATATCCTCACTGGGTGTCAGTTTCCTCCTTCACGATGCAGTCATTAAGGTAAGCATTCAATGAAACATAAATTAGCACTAAGAACGTCATGCAGTTGATCACAAAAAACCCTGCAGTTCAGTAGCTGATGGAGGAGGCACCCTCCTAGCAATCTTAATGAAAAAAGGTCACCCCGTACACACACACACACACACAGAGGCATTTAGGGCACATGACAAGCTTCCACCTGGATGGGATGGGTGTCTTCTTTTAAACACCTCCTTGGTCAACAGAAAGAAAACCTTTACCTTACAGGTCACAACATCTGCTCAGCTAACTGAATCTCTAAGATGATTTAGAACTGGATGGGCTGTAGCCCTGATTCTCAAGATTTAGCTTCTAATCACAGTCTAAGTAGAGTCTTGCATTATTCAAGAGGTGGAGAGAAGTAAAAGCCAACATAGGGGTGAGTGCTTTTTTTAAAGGAATGGAAAAATGAGCCATCCAGGCAGATCTCAGGTTAATTCTCCTGTTCTGATTAAGTTTCTTAGATGTCCCTAATCAACCCTGAACTACCAGTTCCAATTTTATCACTCTTTCTCATTCAAGTGAAGTTGCACTGACATTCCCACAAAAATAACTAACCAGAGCGCATCACAGATAAAAGCACACTTACTCCACACTTGTGGTTCTTGAGGATTTCAACTGTTCTCTTCACATGGTTGAACGCTATGGGGAATTCTTTTTTTGCTGTGGAGTTGCTCATCTGTGACAGACCCTCCTGGAAGCATGCTGTGCTACAGTTGTCCTGGTGAATAATGAAGATTTAGGAAAAGAAACACTCAGAGGGCAGCTCTGAGTAGGAATCACAGACTACTTTTAGAGGAAACAGCAGTATGATCCCTGGGTAGGGAAGAGCCCCCAGAGGAGAAGAAATGGCAACCCACTCCAGTATTCTTGTCTGGAGAATTCTATGGACAGAGGAGCCTGGCAGGCTACAGCTCAAGGGGTTGAAAAGAGTCAGACACAACTGAGCAACTAAACCACCACCAGCATTGTTTCCAAGGCCATATTATAGCACTAGAACTAAGAATGGGATTTGAGGGTTCTATGACTGTAGTTCAGATCACAACTGCTACCACTTATTAAGCATGTGGCCTTGGGCAAGTCAGATATCCTCACTGGGTGTCAGTTTCCTCCTTCACGATGCAGTCATTAAGGTAAGCATTCAATGAAACATAAATTAGCACTAAGAACGTCATGCAGTTGATCACAAAAAACCCTGCAGTTCAGTAGCTGATGGAGGAGGCACCCTCCTAGCAATCTTAATGAAAAAAGGTCACCCCGTACACACACACACACACACAGAGGCATTTAGGGCACATGACAAGCTTCCACCTGGATGGGATGGGTGTCTTCTTTTAAACACCTCCTTGGTCAACAGAAAGAAAACCTTTACCTTACAGGTCACAACATCTGCTCAGCTAACTGAATCTCTAAGATGATTTAGAACTGGATGGGCTGTAGCCCTGATTCTCAAGATTTAGCTTCTAATCACAGTCTAAGTAGAGTCTTGCATTATTCAAGAGGTGGAGAGAAGTAAAAGCCAACATAGGGGTGAGTGCTTTTTTTAAAGGAATGGAAAAATGAGCCATCCAGGCAGATCTCAGGTTAATTCTCCTGTTCTGATTAAGTTTCTTAGATGTCCCTAATCAACCCTGAACTACCAGTTCCAATTTTATCACTCTTTCTCATTCAAGTGAAGTTGCACTGACATTCCCACAAAAATAACTAACCAGAGCGCATCACAGATAAAAGCACACTTACTCCACACTTGTGGTTCTTGAGGATTTCAACTGTTCTCTTCACATGGTTGAACGCTATGGGGAATTCTTTTTTTGCTGTGGAGTTGCTCATCTGTGACAGACCCTCCTGGAAGCATGCTGTGCTACAGTTGTCCTGGTGAATAATGAAGATTTAGGAAAAGAAACACTCAGAGGGCAGCTCTGAGTAGGAATCACAGACTACTTTTAGAGGAAACAGCAGTATGATCCCTGGGTAGGGAAGAGCCCCCAGAGGAGAAGAAATGGCAACCCACTCCAGTATTCTTGTCTGGAGAATTCTATGGACAGAGGAGCCTGGCAGGCTACAGCTCAAGGGGTTGAAAAGAGTCAGACACAACTGAGCAACTAAACCACCACCAGCATTGTTTCAGCAGTAGCCAGAACCAAGGATTATAAACCAAGGGAATGGACTAGGCTGTAAATGTGTGGTTTCCCCTCAAAAGGTTTCCTCCTCGGAAACCCTTTTCCCTTCCCCTCCACCCATAATCTCAGACACCCTATCCTCCCAGAGGGTAGCCTTCAATCCCTGCAATAGCCACTCTAAATCAGCTAATCAGAGAGAGAAGGAAGGAGGGAGGATCGAAGGCAGGGAGAGAGGGAGGGAGGGAGGGAGATGGCAGAACGTGTGGACAGTTGAGGCCAGAGGAAGGACAAATCACCATTGTTTTGCAACCCTGGAGTCACCAATGGATGGAAAAGTCAGCAATGGGTTAGAAAACAATGTGCTGTGAACAGTATCATTTGTCATAGTCTGGGTCCCAGTTTGATTTAATTGTGGACCCAACCACTAATCCCAAAACACATCCAAGATTCTCTTTACTGAAAAAAGTGCTCAGACCTCTCAAGGAGACGAAATGCAAAGAAATGTATATTGTATAGATTGTCAGGCTTTTGAAAGGTTTTTAAAATAGTCACTAATCTGTAATGACTGTAATTAAGTCACACTTTCTTACTTAACATGTATCAACTAGAATAATTCATTTAGACTTAAAAGCTTTAAAAACCATGATCAAGATTACTTTTATTTTACCATACTTACAGAGGGAATGGGCAGACACAGACAGTCCGAGGCCTGCAAAAGAGAAATTTCAGAGTGAAGATCCCAGATGGGCACATGAGAATTAGTTTGGAAAGTTCTTAAGAGCATCTACTCACATTGGTGCTGCAGTTGCATTTTGAAGGTGGGTGTTTCTAAAAAGTAAGTAGAGAAACAAGAGCCCATGAAGAGTGGCGTGCTTTTCATCGCCTCCTATCTCACTTCCAATTTACAATCATTGCCTTTCCTGCTGATGCCCTACGCCCCCCAGCCTTTGCAGCTCACCTGCAGGTTCTTGATGAGGTGCTCGACATGCATGATCCCCGTCAAGGTGAGACACCCCTGGCTGGCTGCCGAGCAGACGAGCAGGGCCGAGGCAAGGACCACAGCCGGGAGCATCTTGACACACAGCTGGAGCTTGGCCCTCAAGTGACTTCAGAGGCCTTCAGATCGCGTTGTATTTAAAGCCACAACCATGGGAAAACCCTGACATCAAACTGATACCAATGCCCACTTTTTCTCTGTAAGTTTGACATTGAAAAAAAAAAATTGTGTACCCCTACATATACCTCAAACTGAGTCACTGGGCAAAGACAGTGTGACATTGTCCCAGGAAGTATTATTCCTCAGAAAAGGTGCTTTTCAAAAAGTTAGGTAGCAAGATGCTGTAGGAGAAGCTAAAGATCATGAAATGATAATTTTTTCAGGCAGAGATTCTGGTTGTGAGAGTGAAAAGACTTTCCATGAAAGCCCAGGTCTGTATTTCCCCCTTTTTACATGTTGGAAATGCTGATACAATAGCCAGTCATCAGTGTTCTGACGAAGGGGGGCGGGGAGGTTGAGAAGTAGTGCAGAGAGCCAGTCGAGTCGGTCTGTCTCAGGGTTTTGCAAGCTCAGTCACCTCGTGGCTATCTCAGTCTTACTCTCTTCTTCTCCCCAGTCTTAATTTGTCTTCCTTGCCTGGAGCCAGATTCTCCACTGCACACAAATGCATCTTTGAGCAGGTGACTGAAGGAGGACTTTTTCAGCCTAAGCCCAGGAATGCAGCAATAGTAGTGCCTGTTCAAAAGGGCCTGGAGGATTTCTTAGCGTCTTTAGGGAACCTCCATAGCCCTGTGCAATGTCCAGTAGAAACTCCATGCTCAAAATAACATAATAGTTAACGTTTATCGAGGACTTAGTACATTCCAACCACAATTCTAAGCCCTTCTTGGGAATTAAGCCATGTAATGCATACAGCCATCAAATGAGGTTCATACTAACTTGTCCTCTCTACTTTTCCATCTTTTAAAACACCGTCTGCTCCTTACCTTCTTGGTTCTTTGGTGAAGCTCTTCTTTTCACTCTGAGCCAGAAAGCAGTGTCACTGCCTTATGAAGTAAGTTGTACAACTAACCTCACTATTTTATAGATGGGTAAACCGAGACACAGAGAGGCACACAATTTGCCCCAAACCACACAGCCAGAAAGCAACACATTTTGTCTTCAGGTGCAGAAGTTTGACTCCTAGGTCCCTCCTGTTTCCCTGTGCATTTCTTATCTGCCTTTTCCATCAGGATATGTATCCCTTGGGGGGTCTCATTCACCCCTGTATCCTCCACAGTTGGGAAGGTGCCTGGGAAACAGTGAGCTATCCCTAAATGCTGGTTGGGTCAAATCATTAATGTGAACAGTTTTTGAAATAGTGAGAAAGGTGCACATAAACTGAGATCCTGGAAGACTTTAGATCTAGTTTCTAGGGTATGTATTTGGAGGTGTGTGCACTATAGAAAAGGCACCCTCTACACAGCAGAGACTGGAAGGGCACTTTGCTGGGCACTTTGTGCCATGGTGGCCAACAGGCACAAATCTGTAAGCTCTCTCACCGCGACTCTTCCTAGGCTAAGTCTGTGTGACATTATTGCTGTCCTCAGTGCATGTTGTTCCTTAGGGGCGACGATGGATCATTGGAGTTTGACTGCACTAGGGGAGGGGAATATCTTGGTGGCAAACAAGATAAAAATAAATTGGCTTTCTGCTCAATTCCTCAAATCCTCCCACATCTCTGACCTCCATGCCAGGCACAAAGAAGGAGATTTGAAGACCACCCCTCAGCCTATGGCAAGCACTTATTACTGAGTCTGGTGTGTGCTCCCCTTCCTTGGTGGTAGATCCCAGATTAGTTGAGAATGGCAAGTGCCCAGCCAAACACTGACTTCTTCAGGCTCTCTTGCTGCTGCAGGTGACCCGGTGACATGTTCCAATCAATGTGATGTCTCTGCTATTCTTTTGCTTTCTTGGTTGGAGGAGATAAGAGTAGCTGAAACCTGAGCTTCCCTAGTGGTCCAGTGGGTGAGGACACCACCTTGCAGTGCAAGGGGCGCCGGTTCAATCCCTGGCCTGGGAAGGTCCCATGTGCCGCAGAGCGGCTGGACCAATGTGTCCAACTACTGAGCCGGAGCTCTGCAGCAAGGGAGGCCACTCCGATGGGAGGCCCACACAGGCCAAAGAACAAAGATGGAAATAAATGAAAGACCAATAGAAGTGGCCAAAAAAAAAAAAAAAGGTAGCCGAAACCTGTCCTTGCCCTTATTCCAGTTTGGGCATGGAGAGGAGGCAGGAGCAGTCTTATAACCATGAAGGAATGGATGAGAGAAAGGCAACAATAGCAACTCTGAAACCTTATGTAAGTAGAAAATAATCATAGAAAACAGTAAAACAAAACAGCAATAGAAAGTAACACTAAGAATAGAAGAGTGGTCTAAATTCTAGCTAGGTATCACTGCCTCCAGAAGACCCTGAATCTTGAAACTCAGCAAAAATGGAAAACTCTTACAGAAATGGAAACTAGCAGTTCCATTTCTAGTGCTAGAGAGATGTTAAAGATATGTGAGGGTCAGAGTGAACCTTTTTCCCTGACATCAATGGAAGTTTTATTTTATTTTGTTATTTTTTAAAAATTTTGGCCTCTTTTATTGGTCTTTCATTTATTTTTATTTTCATCCATCTTTCTTCTTTGGCCTCCCATCGCCGTGGCCTCTCTCGTTGCAGAGTGCCAGCTCTGGGCGCATGTACTCTAGAGCACTGGCTCCTAATTGGACACACTGGTCCAGCCTCTCCACGGCACATGGGATCTCCCCAGGCCAGGGGTCGAACCGGTGCCCCTTGCAATGCAAGGTGGACTCTTTACCCACTGGACCACCAGGGAAGCCCTGGAAGTTTTAAAAGAGACTTGAAAAGGCAGTCATCTCACTGTGTGAATCAGCATTATTTAAGGCTGTGTGTATGAACCACAGGAATCATTCCCCATAGCATCAGGTGCACCTCTCACCCTGAGGACGTCCCTACTTACTGCGTAGATCGGGGAGGGGGTGGGGCGGTGTGACTAGAAAGAGAAATGGACTTGTCCAGAGACAGTTACTGTGGGGATTGTAGTGTCATGATTATAGGATCATGATGCTATGATTGTAGGAGCCTGGAATCCTGAGAACAGACTGCCTGGGTTCAGATCTTCTATCATTTGTTAAACACAGGGCCTTGGGTGGATGTCCTGACCTTGCCAAGCTTCCATCTCTTGACCATAAAACAAGGATGAATTGGGGATGGGTTGTCATATAACACCCATCTCAGAGGAGTCTTACAAAGATTAAAAGAAATATTTATGTAGCAGGTAATGTAGGTGAAGTAGCCTTGGTTTGACTCTGACAGCACAGTGCAGTCCAGTTTAGGACTCTCTAACCCATTTGGCCAGATCCAGTGGAAGCTCTGCAAGCTAAGAATAGTTTTTAATCCCTTCAAAGTCTTATTACCAGGGTACAGATGATAAGTATATTATAGCCGATAAGAATAGAAGAGTGGTCTAAATTCTAGCTAGGTATCACTGCCTCCAGAAGACCCTGAATCTTGAAACTCAGCAAAAATGGAAAACTCTTACAGAAATGGAAACTAGCAGTTCCATTTCTAGTGCTAGAGAGATGTTAAAGATATGTGAGGGTCAGAGTGAACCTTTTTCCCTGACATCAATGGAAGTTTTATTTTATTTTGTTATTTTTTAAAAATTTTGGCCTCTTTTATTGGTCTTTCATTTATTTTTATTTTCATCCATCTTTCTTCTTTGGCCTCCCATCGCCGTGGCCTCTCTCGTTGCAGAGTGCCAGCTCTGGGCGCATGTACTCTAGAGCACTGGCTCCTAATTGGACACACTGGTCCAGCCTCTCCACGGCACATGGGATCTCCCCAGGCCAGGGATCGAACCAGTGCCCCTTGCAATGCAAGGTGGACTCTTTACCCACTGGACCACCAGGGAAGCCCTGGAAGTTTTAAAAGAGACTTGAAAAGGCAGTCATCTCACTGTGTGAATCAGCATTATTTAAGGCTGTGTGTATGAACCACAGGAATCATTCCCCATAGCATCAGGTGCACCTCTCACCCTGAGGACGTCCCTACTTACTGCGTAGATCGGGGAGGGGGTGGGGCGGTGTGACTAGAAAGAGAAATGGACTTGTCCAGAGACAGTTACTGTGGGGATTGTAGTGTCATGATTATAGGATCATGATGCTATGATTGTAGGAGCCTGGAATCCTGAGAACAGACTGCCTGGGTTCAGATCTTCTATCATTTGTTAAACACAGGGCCTTGGGTGGATGTCCTGACCTTGCCAAGCTTCCATCTCTTGACCATAAAACAAGGATGAATTGGGGATGGGTTGTCATATAACACCCATCTCAGAGGAGTCTTACAAAGATTAAAAGAAATATTTATGTAGCAGGTAATGTAGGTGAAGTAGCCTTGGTTTGACTCTGACAGCACAGTGCAGTCCAGTTTAGGACTCTCTAACCCATTTGGCCAGATCCAGTGGAAGCTCTGCAAGCTAAGAATAGTTTTTAATCCCTTCAAAGTCTTATTACCAGGGTACAGATGATAAGTATATGTATAGCCGATTCACCTCAAGGTACAGCAGAAACTGACACAACATTGTCAAGCAACTATACCCCAATAGAAATAATAGTAGATAAAGACAAAGAAGAATTTTTGAGAGAAAGTGTATGTAGCCTGTGATGTCTAAAATATTGACTCTCTGACCCTTTACAGAAAAACGCTGCCCATCTCTGGCTGGGTTCACATACCGCATTCCTCATTTCCAGAAGACTGCACCTGCTATCTCCTCTCCTGAGAAGGGCACAGCTAGAAGCCGGTGGCCCACATGGCTCTGCTCACATTGTCCTTCTGGTTCTTCAGGCCAGCCCTCCGTATGGAGGGGAAGGGAGCAGGGGTCTGGAGTTTTCGGCTGCCAGATTCTCTGAGCTGCGGGAGGCCCGTCCCTTCCTGCAGCCGTCTGTGGAAGGAGCCTGGTGGGCCCGCAAGCAAAGCGTCTTCTCTTGGTGAAGCCAGGACCCACCATGGGGTCTCAGGTAGGCCCAGATTTACTGGGAAGAGCTTCATGTACTGAAGTCAAGAGAAGTGGGTGATCTCACTGTCTTTTCTCCCTGGACCAAATCCTGGCCTGACCAGCAAGCCTTGGGTCAGCCACCCTTCCCCCCACTACCGCTAAGAGCTGGTGCTGGGGAAAGGGGATCTGGGGACACTGGTGCTCCTCGGGCAGGTCATCTGGCCTTTCCAAGCATCCGTGTAGCACCTACATCAACCACACAGGAATCTGGAATCACCTAGGCCTTACTCACAGAAGGACAGGCGTGTCCCTTCTGGAATGCTTCTTCAGGAGCGAGCCACATTTCTGTTTGGAGATTTGGTCTGGTCTGATCCAGACTGCTCATGCTCAGCTCTTCCCCCACCTTCTACCCTCCAGTCAGGTTGGTTTCTGTCTGTATCCAGTCTCCAGGCCATGCCTCTTGCTAAACTCTGCCTGGAATACTCTTCCTCAGCTCTTCCATGTAGGGCCCATTCTGACCCTTCAGGTTTCAGCTCAAAAGCCACCTCCTCCATGAAGTCCTCTGTGACTACAATAATCCTGACAACCTGCATAATTCTGTCTTAGGGTCTATTCTTCCTGGTGGTCTCTAAGTTCCATAAGAGCCAATACAATGAGTGACTCTTGTTCATCGTTGCGTTCTCAGGGTGCAGTCTGTGTTAAGCTCTCAGGCATTACAGGTTAAACGAATGACTGTGATGTCTAAAATATTGACTCTCTGACCCTTTACAGAAAAACGCTGCCCATCTCTGGCTGGGTTCACATACCGCATTCCTCATTTCCAGAAGACTGCACCTGCTATCTCCTCTCCTGAGAAGGGCACAGCTAGAAGCCGGTGGCCCACATGGCTCTGCTCACATTGTCCTTCTGGTTCTTCAGGCCAGCCCTCCGTATGGAGGGGAAGGGAGCAGGGGTCTGGAGTTTTCGGCTGCCAGATTCTCTGAGCTGCGGGAGGCCCGTCCCTTCCTGCAGCCGTCTGTGGAAGGAGCCTGGTGGGCCCGCAAGCAAAGCGTCTTCTCTTGGTGAAGCCAGGACCCACCATGGGGTCTCAGGTAGGCCCAGATTTACTGGGAAGAGCTTCATGTACTGAAGTCAAGAGAAGTGGGTGATCTCACTGTCTTTTCTCCCTGGACCAAATCCTGGCCTGACCAGCAACCCTTTGGGGTCAGCCACCCTTCCCCCACTACCGCTAAGAGCTGGTGCTGGGGAAAGGGGATCTGGGGACACTGGTGCTCCTCGGGCAGGTCATCTGGCCTTTCCAAGCATCCGTGTAGCACCTACATCAACCACACAGGAATCTGGAATCACCTAGGCCTTACTCACAGAAGGACAGGCGTGTCCCTTCTGGAATGCTTCTTCAGGAGCGAGCCACATTTCTGTTTGGAGATTTGGTCTGGTCTGATCCAGACTGCTCATGCTCAGCTCTTCCCCCACCTTCTACCCTCCAGTCAGGTTGGTTTCTGTCTGTATCCAGTCTCCAGGCCATGCCTCTTGCTAAACTCTGCCTGGAATACTCTTCCTCAGCTCTTCCATGTAGGGCCCATTCTGACCCTTCAGGTTTCAGCTCAAAAGCCACCTCCTCCATGAAGTCCTCTGTGACTACAATAATCCTGACAACCTGCATAATTCTGTCTTAGGGTCTATTCTTCCTGGTGGTCTCTAAGTTCCATAAGAGCCAATACAATGAGTGACTCTTGTTCATCGTTGCGTTCTCAGGGTGCAGTCTGTGTTAAGCTCTCAGGCATTACTGGTTAAACGAATGACTGATGAATACATTTGATCTTATAAAAACTCTACATTAGTATTGTCTGTGAAATGATCAATACATATTCTCCGTGGATCCGTAACAAAGTAGAGCAAATATAAACAGGTTTAAAAACCTGAGCCAGGAAAGACTTTGAAGAGTGATTCAGCAATGAACAAAATAAACCCTCCTGTTCTGTAGTCTCTGGAAAAATAGGAAGTAATTCTCCCTTTCAGTTCTCATTGAACTACATGAGGAAAGCATGTCGGGTGTGGGAACTCAAGCTCTGCGGAGGATAAAACATAAAGAGAGAGAGAGGTGACTGCTCTTTACAATTCTTTCCCATCTCCCCACCCACTCAGTTATAAAGAAAAAAAATTAGTAATATTTGAATGATAGCTTCGTAATTCAAAACACCATTAAACAGCAGATGTTTATCTACGCAAAGTCTACAACTTTTTAAGTTTAGCTTCTAGGATTTCTTTCACTATCAAAATGTAAATATGCAAATGACCTCTTACAGAGGAAATACACCAAGCTCAGAAATCCATTACTCACCTGTTTTATCAAGAAGGCTGGAGAGCAAGATGCTTACCAAGATGTAGCACAGATAACATAATTTACACTAAATGGCAAAAGACTATACTCAACTATTTATTTTGTTCCAAAGATAAAGTCTGACGTTTTTAGTTTGTGATTAAAGACCCGTGTGTCACAGATTATTTCCCTGGGAATAAAACAGATTGGTTATTTGTTCTGGGAAGCCACAGGGCAAAATGATACTCCCCACAAAAGGCATGCAGTTTCTAAGTAAAGCCTATTCTACATATTTTTTTTCTGTAAACAACCAATATACAACTAATTATGAGAATCCTCAAGCACTAATTTCTTAATCAAATAGTTATTTCCAGGTTAGTATTTCCCGATCAAGTGTTTTGGGGCAAACCCTACTGGATGTGCTGTCACCCCTGTTGGGGCTTCTACCCCAAGGAGGTGATTTCTAGCTGGGCACCCGGCATCCCATTCCTTCCACCCATCCCTCCTGAGGAAATTCTGGGTCCCCGGACACAGCGCTACTGCTCTCAGACTGGCTCCTATCGGGTTTCCAGAGCTCCATGACCAGCATCCTCTCCTGCCTCCCCTCCCTGCTTCTCCTCCTCCTCACTGTTGGTGAATCACAGTCCAGGCTCTTTTTTGTTTTTATTTATTTCGCGGCACCAGGTCTTAGTTGTGTTGGGCAGGATCTGTTGTTGCAGCATGTGGGGTCTCTTAGTTGTAGCCTGTGGGATCTAGTTCCCTGTCCAGGGGTTGAACTCAGGCCCCCTGCACTGGGAGCGTGGAGTCATAGCCACTGGACCATCAGGGAAGTGCCCCAGGCTGTCTTTATCAACGACATTTTCACATCCTCTCATCCACCCAGCCCATCATTACCTGAAAGCTGCCCCTACACTGTCAGTGAGAGACTGTGGGACCTCTTTGCTGTGGCCATTTTAGTGGGGTTCATCAAAGAAAGGATAAGCGTTCCTGTTCTGGATCCCACTGATGAAGGCATGAGAATTTGTCAAATACTTACTGTGTTCAAGGTAACATAGTAAGCACTTTATTATCTGACTCGGGCCTCTCGACAGTCCTTATTAGCCCCATTTTATAGATGTGGAATTTGAAGCTCAGAGAGGCTGAGAGACACCTTAGTCACACAGCTGGCACCTGGAACCGGATTTATGTGCTTAGCTGTGTTTCTGGACTCTCTAATTTGTCCCACTGACCTGTCTACCTATACTGGTGCTATTGTATCATGTTCTTTACTTTCTATGGTTCTTCTGAATATATGGTTGAGAATATCTGCTTGCTTCTTATTACTTGGCATTTTCAAAAGTGCCTTTGTTGTTCAGTTACTCAATCATGTCTGATTCTTGGCAACCCCATGGACTGTAGCACACCAGCCTTCCCTGTCCTTTACTATCTCTCAGAGTTTGCTCAAACTCATGTCCATTGAGTTGATGATGTCATTCAACAGTCTCATCCTCTGCCACTCCCATCTCCTCCTGCCTTCAGTCTTTCCCAGCATCAGTTGAGTTGGCTCTTTGCATCAGGTGGCTAAAATATCAGAACTTCAGATTCAGCATCAGTCCTTCCAAGGATTGTTTTCCTTTAGGATTGACTGGTTTGATCTCCTTGCTGTCCAAGAGACTCTCAAGAGTCTGCTCCAGCATCACAATTCAAAAGCATCAATTCTTTGGTGCTCAGCCTTCTTTATGGTCCAATTCTCACATCTGTAAATGACTACTGGCAAAAACTATAGCTTTGAGCATATGAACCTTTTACAGCAAAGTGATGTCTCTGCTTTTTAATACACTGTCTAGGTTTGTCATGAAAAACATGGCTTTGATTTATTTCGCACCAGGCATTTTTTTTCAGCATGTGGGTCTCTTAGTTGTAGCCTGTGGGATCTAGTTCCCTGTCCAGGGGTTGAACTCAGGCCCCCTGCACTGGGAGCGTGGAGTCATAGCCACTGGACCATCAGGGAAGTGCCCCAGGCTGTCTTTATCAACGACATTTTCACATCCTCTCATCCACCCAGCCCATCATTACCTGAAAGCTGCCCCTACACTGTCAGTGAGAGACTGTGGGACCTCTTTGCTGTGGCCATTTTAGTGGGGTTCATCAAAGAAAGGATAAGCGTTCCTGTTCTGGATCCCACTGATGAAGGCATGAGAATTTGTCAAATACTTACTGTGTTCAAGGTAACATAGTAAGCACTTTATTATCTGACTCGGGCCTCTCGACAGTCCTTATTAGCCCCATTTTATAGATGTGGAATTTGAAGCTCAGAGAGGCTGAGAGACACCTTAGTCACACAGCTGGCACCTGGAACCGGATTTATGTGCTTAGCTGTGTTTCTGGACTCTCTAATTTGTCCCACTGACCTGTCTACCTATACTGGTGCTATTGTATCATGTTCTTTACTTTCTATGGTTCTTCTGAATATATGGTTGAGAATATCTGCTTGCTTCTTATTACTTGGCATTTTCAAAAGTGCCTTTGTTGTTCAGTTACTCAATCATGTCTGATTCTTGGCAACCCCATGGACTGTAGCACACCAGCCTTCCCTGTCCTTTACTATCTCTCAGAGTTTGCTCAAACTCATGTCCATTGAGTTGATGATGTCATTCAACAGTCTCATCCTCTGCCACTCCCATCTCCTCCTGCCTTCAGTCTTTCCCAGCATCAGTTGAGTTGGCTCTTTGCATCAGGTGGCTAAAATATCAGAACTTCAGATTCAGCATCAGTCCTTCCAAGGATTGTTTTCCTTTAGGATTGACTGGTTTGATCTCCTTGCTGTCCAAGAGACTCTCAAGAGTCTTCTCCAGCATCACAATTCAAAAGCATCAATTCTTTGGTGCTCAGCCTTCTTTATGGTCCAATTCTCACATCTGTAAATGACTACTGGCAAAAACTATAGCTTTGAGCATATGAACCTTTTACAGCAAAGTGATGTCTCTGCTTTTTAATACACTGTCTAGGTTTGTCATAGCTTTTCTTGCAAGGAGCAAATGTCTTTTAATTTCATGGCTTCAGTCACCATCCACAATGATTTTGGAACCCAAGAAAATAAAGTCCATCACTGTTTCCATCTTTTCCTCATCTTCCTGCCATGAAGTGATAGAACCAGATGCCATGATCCTCATTTTTTGAATTTGAGTTTTAAGCCAGCTTATTTACTCTCCTCTTTTGCCCTCATCAAGAGGCTCTTTAGTTCCTCTTTGCTTTCTGCCACTAGGGTAGTGTCATCTGCATATCCGAGGTTATTGATATTTTTCCTGGCAATCTTGATGCCAGCTTGTGATTTAATATATCATGTGGCATTTCACATGATATATTCTGCATGTAAGTTAAATAAGCAAGGTGACAGTATACAGCCTTGATGTACTCCTTTTCCGATTTTGAACCAGTCTGTTGTTCTATGTCTGCTTCTTGACCTGCATACGGCTTTCTCAGGAGACAGGTAAGGTAGTCTGGAAGTCCCATTTCTTTTAGAAGTTTCCACAGTTTGTTGTGGTTCAGACAATCAAAGGCTTCATTCAAACATTTATAGCTCTAGAATGTTTTAGAAATGTTTTAGAATCCTTTTGATAACTTTCCTTCAAAAAATCATATTAGAATTTTAATCAAGATTGTGTTCAATATAGATTGAATTTGGGAAAAATTGCTATCTTTAAAATACTGAATTTCTCGGACTTCCCCAGTGGTCCAGTGGGTAAAGAGTCTGCCTTGCACTGCAAGGGGCACTAATGCAATCCCTGGCCTGGGAAAATCCCACGTGCCGCAAAGCAGCTGGACCAGTGTGTTCAATTGCGGGCCAGCACTCTGGAGCACGTGCGCCCAGAACCGGTGCTCTGCAACGAAAGAGGCCACTGCAGTGGGAGGCCCACACAGGCTGAAGAGTGGGAATGAATGAAAAGAAATAAATGGAAGATCAATGAAAGGAGGCCAAAATTTTTTTTTAAAATACTGAATTTCTCCACCCAGGATGATGATATGTCTCTGTATATTTGAGTCTTTTTTATTTCCCCCAATTCATTTTTATAGTTCTTTTTTCACATAGGCTTTGCAGAGTTCTGTGAAATTTATTCCTAGACTTACCTATTTATGGACTTTCCACATGGCTCAGTGGTAAAGATCATTTATTGAGAACTTATACCATGGATATTGTTCTAGGCTTTAGGGATAAAGCAATGAGCAAAACAAAGTGCTTTGGGGAAGCCTACATTCTAAAAAGCAGAGAAAGACAACAAGCAAATAAACAAATATCTTGGTAATATGTCAAGTGGTCTTAAGTGTCATGAACATCAAAAGGTGAGGAAACAATGAATGGTAGAGGGTGGGAGCCGTGTTCTTTTAAAAAAATATTTTTAAATATTGGAATATGATTGCTTTACAATGTTGTGTGAGTTTTTTCTGTACAACAGCATGAATCAGTTATCTGTATACATATGTCCCCTCCCACCCCTCCCATCCCACGCCCGTAGGTCATCTCAGAGCACCAAGCTGAGCTCCCTGGGCTGTGCAGCCGCTTCCCATTAGCTATGCATTTTACACGTGGTGGTGTATGCATGTTGATGCTGCTCTCTGTCCCACCCTCTCCTTCCTGCACTGCGTCCACAAGACCGTTCTCATTGTCTGCATAGGGAGCTACGTTCTTTGAGGTGGAGAGTGATTTCGTGTCACATCTCTGATATAGTGGTTAGAGTAGCGGTCCAAAGAAAGTGGGCAAGTGAATCAGGGAAATATTTTGGAGAACATTTCAGGCAGAGAGAAGAGAAAGCTCAAAGGCCCTGAAGAAAGAGGTTCTACTTTGCAAGTGTAACAGCACGGAAGCTCTTGTTTCTAGAGCAGGTGACTGAAGAAGAGAATGGAAATGCTGGGATCAGAGAGAGGGCCAGAAGGCAAATCACACAGAGCTTGATTGACAGTGAGAAGGACTTGGGGATTTACTCAAAATAAGGTGGGCACTATTGGAGAGCTTTGAGCAGAGGAATAACACGATCTGACCTATATTTTAGGCCGTGAAGAATCACTGCTGCCTGGGGAACAGGGGGGACACAAGAGTGGAAGACTTAGTCGCCCTTTAGAGTTAGGTCTGTTGGGCTGCTTTTGAGACAGTCTTTATAAGAGCCAGTGATGGCTTGTACCTAGGTTGTATTAATAGTGTTAGATACCTCAGAATCTGGGTGTATTTTTAAAGTAGAGCCAAGAGACATGCTGATGGACTGGCTAAATGATGACAGAGGAGGAGGAGTGATTAACTGAGATAAGGAAGACTGCAGAAGAAACAGGTATTGGAGTGGAGGAGTTCTGGTGGGACGTGTTTACTTTGAGATGCTTAGTAAGCATCCAGGGTCCATGTTGAGTTGGTAGCTGGGTATAACAGGGTAGAGTGAAGAAAGCAGTGAAGTATTTTCTATTCCAATAGCTATTGAGTTCAGGGTTATATTTTCTAACTGGTTACTGCTAATATATAGGTATAATACTTAGCTTTTGCCATGTAACAAAAGACCACACCACCTTAGTGGCATGCAATAATAATCGTTAATTTCACCTCCCTTTATGAATTTCAGGTGAGCGTGCCTGAACAACTCGGTTGAAGTTGTCTGGCCACACTTACACATCTTCACGTTTGCAGTAGTAGGTCAATTTAGGTTGGACCTGGCTTCCACATGTGTGTGCTAAGTCATTTCAGTCGCATATGACTCTTTGTGACCCCATGGACTGTAGCCCAAAGGCTCGTCTGTCCATGGGATTCTTTTTTATTTTATTTTTTTAAATTTTGGCCTCTTTTATTGGTTTTTTATTTATTTATTTTCATCTGTCTTTGCCTGTGTGGGCCTTCTGTTGCAGTGGCCTCTCTTGTCACAGAGCACTGGTTTTGGGTGCATGCACTCCAGAGCGCCAGCTCATAACTGGACACACTGGTCCAGCTGCTCCACAGCATGTGGGATCTTCCCAGGCCAGGGATCGAACTTGCATTGCAAGGCGGACTCTTTACCTACTGGGCCACCAGGGAAGCCCTGTCCATGGGATTCTTTAGGCAAGAATACTGGAATGAGTTGCCATTCCCTCCTCCAGGGAATGGTTCCCACATACCTGAGACCATTGGAATAATCCCATGGAAATGTTTTAGTAAAAGAAGTGTAAGAGTAAACTCGATGCTTAGATTCATCTCAAGTCTCTGCTTGTGTCACTTCTGCCTACATGTCAGTGCCAAAGCAAGGCATATGACTGATTAATGAACAAAGCAGGAGCCCTTGCCTATGGTGAGAGGACATTAGCAATTCCATGGCAAAGAGCATGGATATGAGGAGGAATACAGTCCTATGCCTGATTTCTGTTTGTTATTGTTATTTCATAGCTAGAGTTAAGGAAATGCCATTATGGTCATAGCAAGCCTTGTGGGCATTTTATTCATTTTACTAGGAATGCTTTTCTGCTGAAGAAACAGGTATTGGAGTGGAGGAGTTCTGGTGGGACGTGTTTACTTTGAGATGCTTAGTAAGCATCCAGGGTCCATGTTGAGTTGGTAGCTGGGTATAACAGGGTAGAGTGAAGAAAGCAGTGAAGTATTTTCTATTCCAATAGCTATTGAGTTCAGGGTTATATTTTCTAACTGGTTACTGCTAATATATAGGTATAATACTTAGCTTTTGCCATGTAACAAAAGACCACACCACCTTAGTGGCATGCAATAATAATCGTTAATTTCACCTCCCTTTATGAATTTCAGGTGAGCGTGCCTGAACAACTCGGTTGAAGTTGTCTGGCCACACTTACACATCTTCACGTTTGCAGTAGTAGGTCAATTTAGGTTGGACCTGGCTTCCACATGTGTGTGCTAAGTCATTTCAGTCGCATATGACTCTTTGTGACCCCATGGACTGTAGCCCAAAGGCTCGTCTGTCCATGGGATTCTTTTTTATTTTATTTTTTTAAATTTTGGCCTCTTTTATTGGTTTTTTATTTATTTATTTTCATCTGTCTTTGCCTGTGTGGGCCTTCTGTTGCAGTGGCCTCTCTTGTCACAGAGCACTGGTTTTGGGTGCATGCACTCCAGAGCGCCAGCTCATAACTGGACACACTGGTCCAGCTGCTCCACAGCATGTGGGATCTTCCCAGGCCAGGGATCGAACTTGCATTGCAAGGCGGACTCTTTACCTACTGGGCCACCAGGGAAGCCCTGTCCATGGGATTCTTTAGGCAAGAATACTGGAATGAGTTGCCATTCCCTCCTCCAGGGAATGGTTCCCACATACCTGAGACCATTGGAATAATCCCATGGAAATGTTTTAGTAAAAGAAGTGTAAGAGTAAACTCGATGCTTAGATTCATCTCAAGTCTCTGCTTGTGTCACTTCTGCCTACATGTCAGTGCCAAAGCAAGGCATATGACTGATTAATGAACAAAGCAGGAGCCCTTGCCTATGGTGAGAGGACATTAGCAATTCCATGGCAAAGAGCATGGATATGAGGAGGAATACAGTCCTATGCCTGATTTCTGTTTGTTATTGTTATTTCATAGCTAGAGTTAAGGAAATGCCATTATGGTCATAGCAAGCCTTGTGGGCATTTTATTCATTTTACTAGGAATGCTTTTCCATTTAAACATCATGTTGGCTATTGATTTCATCATAAATAATCTGAATTTCTGGGCTTTCCTGATGGTCTAGTGGGTAAGGACACTGCCTTGCAGTGCAAGGGGCGCCGGTTCGATCCCTGGCCTGGGAAGATCCCATGTGCCATGGAGTGGCTGGACTGATGTGTCCAATTACCGAGCTGGAGCTCTGGAGCGCATGCTCTGCGACAACAGAGGCTACCGCGATAGGAGGCCCACAGGAGCCAAAGAACAAAGACAGATGAAAATAGACAAATGAAAGACCAATAGAAGTGGCCCGCCCATCCCCCCAAATAAATAAATAAATGTTTAAAATTTTAGAAAAAAAAAAGAATCTGAATTTCTAGTTCATAAGTTTTTATCAGAAATGATCACTCAGGAGCTTCCCTGGTGGTCCAGTGGATGAAAAATCCACCTTGCAGTGCAAGGGGCACCAGTTCGACCCCTGGCCTGGGAAGTTCCCACATGCTGTGGAACGACAGGGCCAGTGTGTCCAATTACAGCACTCTGGAGTGCATGCGCCCAGAGCCAGTGCTCTGCAACAAGAGAAGCCACTGCAATGGGAGGCCCACACATGCCAAAGAATAAAGATGGATGAAAAATAAACGATGACTTAGAGGCAATAAATAAATGGCATCCCAGGCCAGGGATCGAACTTGCATTGCAAGGCGGACTCTTTACCTACTGGGCCACCAGGAAGCCCTGTCCATGGGATTCTTTAGGCAAGAATACTGAATGAGTTGCCATTCCCTCCTCCAGGGAATGGTTCCCACATACCTGAGACCATTGGAATAATCCCATGGAAATGTTTTAGTAAAAGAAGTGTAAGAGTAAACTCGATGCTTAGATTCATCTCAAGTCTCTGCTTGTGTCACTTCTGCCTACATGTCAGTGCCAAAGCAAGGCATATGACTGATTAATGAACAAAGCAGGAGCCCTTGCCTATGGTGAGAGGACATTAGCAATTCCATGGCAAAGAGCATGGATATGAGGAGGAATACAGTCCTATGCCTGATTTCTGTTTGTTATTGTTATTTCATAGCTAGAGTTAAGGAAATGCCATTATGGTCATAGCAAGCCTTGTGGGCATTTTATTCATTTTACTAGGAATGCTTTTCCATTTAAACATCATGTTGGCTATTGATTTCATCATAAATAATCTGAATTTCTGGGCTTTCCTGATGGTCTAGTGGGTAAGGACACTGCCTTGCAGTGCAAGGGGCGCCGGTTCGATCCCTGGCCTGGGAAGATCCCATGTGCCATGGAGTGGCTGGACTGATGTGTCCAATTACCGAGCTGGAGCTCTGGAGCGCATGCTCTGCGACAACAGAGGCTACCGCGATAGGAGGCCCACAGGAGCCAAAGAACAAAGACAGATGAAAATAGACAAATGAAAGACCAATAGAAGTGGCCCGCCCATCCCCCCAAATAAATAAATAAATGTTTAAAATTTTAGAAAAAAAAAAGAATCTGAATTTCTAGTTCATAAGTTTTTATCAGAAATGATCACTCAGGAGCTTCCCTGGTGGTCCAGTGGATGAAAAATCCACCTTGCAGTGCAAGGGGCACCAGTTCGACCCCTGGCCTGGGAAGTTCCCACATGCTGTGGAACGACAGGGCCAGTGTGTCCAATTACAGCACTCTGGAGTGCATGCGCCCAGAGCCAGTGCTCTGCAACAAGAGAAGCCACTGCAATGGGAGGCCCACACATGCCAAAGAATAAAGATGGATGAAAAATAAACGATGACTTAGAGGCAATAAATAAATGGCATTAATCTAAAAGAAAATGAAAGAAATGATCACTCAGGAATGCATTTGAGTCACTGTTAATGAAGTGGATGAACCTAGAGCCTATGATACAGAATAAAGTCAGAAAGAGAAAAAAATATATTGTATTTAACACATATTTATGGAATGTAGAAAGATGAATGGAGAGAATATCATGGAAGCGTGTACACTACTACATGTAAGACAGATAGCCAGTGGACATTGCTGTGTGACTCAGGGAGCTCAAGCTGGGGCCCTGTGGCAACCTAGAGGGGTGGGAGGTGGGAGAAAGACTCAAGGGAAAGGAACATATGTATACCTATGGCCAATGGATTCATGTTGATGTATGGTAGAAACCAAAACAATATTATAAAGCAATTATCTTTCAATTAAAAACCAATACAATTTTAAAAATGAAATCATAGAAAAAGAAAAAAAGAGACATGATCAGTCAATTTTATCAAGTGTCTTTTTAAGTTCCTGTCCAGACCATGAACTTTATTTTGTATCTTGTATTCATGTGATAAAATAATTTTAATAGATTACCAAATGTTGAATCATTTTTACAGTCCTTGAGTGAATTCTATTTGGTCATACTACATTAGCATTTTAGTACGTTGGTGGCCAATTTGCTATTCCAGTTTTTGAATTTTTAATTTGCATTGCACACTGGGAGGCCTTCCTATGCTCAAACATTCAGCTAAATATAGACTCAACTAAACATCCAGACTCACACACCTGTCCTAGGTCACACTCAGTACCTGTCTCCCCTGAAGGTTAGAGGATGGATGGACATAATTTGCAGGAGGGCAGCGCTACTCACTGTTCTCAGTGGGAGCGGTCATCCAGGAGTTGTTCCTTTGCCCCGCCATATTAGATAGCCCAGGTGTGAAGAAGCAAGACACCCACTGGGAGGGGATAGGATGGGCATGTCTTAAAGGCCTGGTGCCCCATAGGAGCCAATATCTCTTGGAAGAGGTCCATAGGGGAGCTCCCAAGCCCCCTACATTCAGGGGACCCCAAGGCTGTGGCATCCCCAAGAGGAATTTATACTTCATTGGTGGTCCCCAACACTTTGCCAGTTGGACCAGTTGATATTTTACCTTCATCTAGTGTTCAGGGAAGCAGAACTAAAAAATTAATGGAAATGCCAAATTCTCTTTCCTTAGGGGAAAATGGATATATTAATACATCACCTACATTACCACATCCATCAGAAAATTCTCAATTTTCCCTTTTTCCTGCTTTTTTTTTTTTTTTTCTAGGTTTTGGTCAAGGTTATGCTATCCTTGGCATTCCTGGTGGCCCAATGGTTAAGAATCTGCCTGCCAATGCAGGAGACGCAAGAGAGACAGGTTCAGTCCCTGGGTTGAGAAGATTCCCTGGAGGAGGAAATGGCAATCCACTGCAGTATTCTTGCCTGGAAAATCCCATGAACAGAGGAGCCTGGTAAGCTACGGTCCATGGGATCACAAAGAGTCAGTCACAACTGAGCACACATACACATACATGCTATCTGCATAAAGTGCATTAGGAGCCCATTCATATTTCTCTATACTTTGGAAGAATTTAACTAGTATGAGAGTTTTCAGTGTTCCATCATGCCTCCATCGAAAGCAGGGGATTTTTCTTATTCATTTCCACAAACCCAGTGACAGCAGTGCCTAGGACATACCAATTAGACTATTTGCTGACCTTTCTCTGCTACCTAGAGAGGGCTCTACGGCATTTTCCTAGGCTCCTGCTGTCAAAACTTTCACAATGTCTGGAGCCCTTGATATCCTGCAAATGAAGCAGGAGGATGTCCTCAAATTTCTTGCAGGAGGAACCTACTTAGGTGGCACTAACCTTGACTTCCAAATGGAACAGTGTCTCTTCAGGAGGAAAAACAGTGGGGTCACTTTTTGAAGAGAACTCGGGAGAAGCTTCTGCTGGCAGCTCGTGCCATTGTTGCCTTTGTAATTCCTAATGGTGTCATGTCATCCTCCAGGCTGACTGGCCAGTGGGCTGTGCTTAAGTTTGCCGCAGCCAAGGGGTGGCCG
This sequence comes from Tragulus kanchil, assembly GCA_022376925.1. NCBI lineage: Eukaryota > Metazoa > Chordata > Mammalia > Artiodactyla > Tragulidae > Tragulus > Tragulus kanchil. The sequence continues at coordinate 42,837,769 of JAIOJX010000029.1, read as the reverse complement.
CTCCTATTGCTGGCCGCTTCTCTCCAGGAAGCTTCACTAATGAGATCCAGGCCAGCCTTCTGGGAACTGCAGCCTCCGGTGGTTACTGATCCCAGGGCCATCTTATTTAACCTGCCCAACATTGCTGCACATAAAGCAGCCTCTCCTCTGTGCCCTGTGGATACTGCCATCCTGCACATGGGCGAGGGCACTCACTCCGTGTCTCCTGGGTAGGATGCGGGCTTGGGAAGTTCTGCGCCTATGTGGCATCATCACCCATGAGCACCCACGGCAGGTCATGTCTTCTCTGCTTCTACCAGGACTGTAAAGAAATGATTGGCAAAGGAAGAGCAGACTATAGCTGCAAAGGTTGTGACTAAGAAAGACCTTCAGGGTGAACAGACTGCTCCAGGTCCTGAATTTATGGCTCCTGAGCCAGAAGCTGCAGGCAGGGCTGCAGGCTCAGGTGCCCTCTGCAGTACTCCACAATCCTCTGCTGGGGACGAGCCCGCCTGCCTCCTAGGACCGCACTGCAGCCAGTAGGTAGACACATCTGCCAAATTGCACCTTAACATCCTCTTCCACAGACTTAAACAGAAAACGCAAATATGGTTGACGGAAAACAAACCATTTCTTTAAAAAGAAAATTACTGAATGAATTAAGTAGTCCTAAGAACTTATCCATAAAATCTGGTTCTGATTAACACTTTGACATTTTCTGATTTTTGTTTATTTAGTGCCCTATTAGGTTTTTTCACTTCCTGAGTTTTTACTTGTACATTTTTCTAGAAGATGATCTGATCTTTGTGCTAATAAAGTAGTGATATTGTGCATTTTGCCCACAGATTCTCTTTGATGAAACTTGTAAGAAATTTGTATAGTTGATTATTTTTAGAGAATCAAGTTGTGCTTTTATTTATTAATACTATGTTTTCTTATCACTCTAATTTAGCATTTTTGCTACATTATAAATTATTATTGCCTTTATTCCTTCTTTTTTTTTTAAAGATTTATTTATTTATTTAGGGCGGGGGTCAGGTTGGGGAGGGAGGGGAGTGGGTGGGCCACTTCTGTTGATCTTTTCATTTCTCTATTTTCATCCGTCTTTGTTCTTTGGCTCCTGTGGGCCTCCCATCGCGGTGGCGTCTGTCGTTGCAGAGAACCGACTCTGGGCGCATGCGCTCCAGAGCTCCGGCTCGGTAATTGGACACATCGGTCTAGCCGCTCCGCGGCACGTGGGATCTTCCCAGGCCAGGGATCGAACTGGCGCCCCTTGCACTGCAAGGCGGTGTCCTTACCCACTGGACCGCCAGGGGAAGCCCTATTCCTTCTTACTTAAGATTCATTTTATTGTTCTCTTCTGGCTCTTCGAGTCGCATGTTATTTTTTCTAAATAACAGAGCCAATTATTGAGTATATTATATGGCAGATACATGCCATACGTTTTACTATGTATAATAATATGCATTATCTCAGTGACTCCTCATAACACCCTTTAAGGCCTTGTAAGTCTTTATAAGGCCTCATAAGTCTTCAGCATAGTGGTTATGAGTGCATGCTTGAGCTACAGTTGCTGCCATTTATAACTTGTACACGTGACTTCTCTATGCTCCTATTTCTTCATCTGTAAAAGGGGAAGATTCTATCATCTCCACTGCAGGCCTATATGGGAGAGAGATAAATGTGCACACATAAAGCCCCAGGAACAGTGTCTGGCATATAATCTGCAACATGAAAGTAGTTCATATTATTTGGAGATGAGGAATTGAAGCTTTTGGAAGTGAAATAATTTGCCAGGGTCACAAAACTGTTATTGGATAAGAAGTCATTCTTTTGAACACAGTCTAAGCAGCCTTTGTAGCTTTAGGGATATAGTTCATTCTCATTAATTTCTTAATAGTCTATAATTTCAGTTTTGATTTCTTGCTTGATGTGGTTTCTGTTGGTATTTCCTCTGTATGAAACCTTTTCATTTCTTCTCATCTTCATCCATGGAACTCAGAAATTTCACCAGAAATCGTCTAGTGGTGGCTATTTTTTTTTTTTACTCCTGGCCAGCACATAGCCTGTTTGATCTTAAGATCATAATCTTTTGTACAACTAATTTCTTTTTTATTAGTTTTTTGATCTCCAGTCTCTGTTTTTCTCCTCCTAAAATTGTATGTATTTTGAAATGTCTTAAACTTACTATTCATGCCTTTGTTGTTCCCTTAATTTTTTCTTAAATGTTAATTCGTGTTTTTCATTAACCAATATACAATTGCTTGTCTTCTGGTTTGTTGAAACAATAGGTCAGACAACATTTGCCACAATAATGTCGGTCAAAGTGACTGACCATTAAAACTCCAGCACCACATTCATCTGAAGGACACTCTCGGCAAAGGCGACTGATTTTGCCATTCTTGTCCACCTTATGGTATTTCAGAACTCTCTTATGCTTGTTTTTCTTGGGAGTGGTGTAAGACTTCTTCCTTTTGTTAGTGCCACCGTGAAGTCTCACCACAAGATGAAGAGTGGACTCCTTTTTGTGAATTAGTCTTGCCAGCAAAGATCAGTCTTTTCTGGTCAGGAGGAATTCCTTCCTTTTCCTGGATTTTGGCCTTTACGTTTTCTGTTGTATCTGACTCCTCATAACACCCTTTAAGGCCTTGTAAGTCTTTATAAGGCCTCATAAGTCTTCAGCATAGTGGTTATGAGTGCATGCTTGAGCTACAGTTGCTGCCATTTATAACTTGTACACGTGACTTCTCTATGCTCCTATTTCTTCATCTGTAAAAGGGGAAGATTCTATCATCTCCACTGCAGGCCTATATGGGAGAGAGATAAATGTGCACACATAAAGCCCCAGGAACAGTGTCTGGCATATAATCTGCAACATGAAAGTAGTTCATATTATTTGGAGATGAGGAATTGAAGCTTTTGGAAGTGAAATAATTTGCCAGGGTCACAAAACTGTTATTGGATAAGAAGTCATTCTTTTGAACACAGTCTAAGCAGCCTTTGTAGCTTTAGGGATATAGTTCATTCTCATTAATTTCTTAATAGTCTATAATTTCAGTTTTGATTTCTTGCTTGATGTGGTTTCTGTTGGTATTTCCTCTGTATGAAACCTTTTCATTTCTTCTCATCTTCATCCATGGAACTCAGAAATTTCACCAGAAATCGTCTAGTGGTGGCTATTTTTTTTTTTTACTCCTGGCCAGCACATAGCCTGTTTGATCTTAAGATCATAATCTTTTGTACAACTAATTTCTTTTTTATTAGTTTTTTGATCTCCAGTCTCTGTTTTTCTCCTCCTAAAATTGTATGTATTTTGAAATGTCTTAAACTTACTATTCATGCCTTTGTTGTTCCCTTAATTTTTTCTTAAATGTTAATTCGTGTTTTTCATTAACCAATATACAATTGCTTGTCTTCTGGTTTGTTGAAACAATAGGTCAGACAACATTTGCCACAATAATGTCGGTCAAAGTGACTGACCATTAAAACTCCAGCACCACATTCATCTGAAGGACACTCTCGGCAAAGGCGACTGATTTTGCCATTCTTGTCCACCTTATGGTATTTCAGAACTCTCTTATGCTTGTTTTTCTTGGGAGTGGTGTAAGACTTCTTCCTTTTGTTAGTGCCACCGTGAAGTCTCACCACAAGATGAAGAGTGGACTCCTTTTGAATGTTGTAGTCAGAGTACATCCATCTTCCAGTTGCTTGCCAGCAAAGATCAGTCTTTTCTGGTCAGGAGGAATTCCTTCCTTTTCCTGGATTTTGGCCTTTACGTTTTCTGTTGTATCTGAGGGCTTGACTTCGAGAGTGATGGTGTTCCTCGTCAGGGTCTTCACGAAAATCTGCATCTTGGCAGTGGTTCCACTGCAGATGGCGAATCCCTCCCTTAAATTTTTGTTTAATCATGGTTTTTACTCCTGATTTCTGGGGAAACTTTTGGATTGGGTCCTTTAATTCTCAATTCAGTTATCTATAGAATACAAACTGTTGTTTAACTGCCTTTATTGAGGGTTTTTTCCCCAGTAATGAATATTTTAATTTAAATTTTCAATGTGCATTCCAAATAGTATGTAATAAGCTCTGAAGCTCATTTTGTACCATTTTAATAAAAATGTTTAATTAAAAATTCCACCCAAACTTTCATTTCCATTAAAGTTTTTCTGAATACACCCACCCAACTTCTCTTTCTCCAAAATCTAACATCAACAGCCAGATCCTAAATCAGTTTTTTGGCTCAGACTCACTCTTCCCCATACCTTATGTTAGCATCTTTCCATCTTCCTTTTTCATCTTTCAGTTCAATACTGTCAGTTGTGTCTGACACTTTGTGACCCCATGGACTGCAGCATGCCCGGCTTCCATGTCCTTCACCATCTCCCGGAGCATGCTCAGACTCATGTCCATTGAGTTAGTGATGCCATCAAACCCTCTCATCATCTGTCGTCCCCTTCTCCTTTTGCCTTCTATTTTTACCAGTTTCAGGGTCTTTTCCAGTGAGTCATCTCTTTGTATCAGGTGGCCAAAGTATTGGAACTTCAGCTTCAACCTCAGTCCTTCCAATGAATATTCAGGGTTGATTTCCTTTAGGATTGTCTGGCTTGATCTCCTACCAGTCCAAGGGACTCTCAAGAGTCTTTTTCAACACCATAGTTCAAAAGCATTAATTCTTCACTGCTCAGATTTCTTTATGGTCCAACTCTCACATCCATACGTGACTACTGGAAAAACTATAGCTTCGACTATACAAACCTTTGTCAGCAAAGTGGTGTCTCTGCTTTTTAATATGCTGTCTCAATTTGTCATAGTTTTTTTACCCAAGGAGCCAGTGTTTTTTAATTGTATGGCTACAGTCACTACCCACAGTGATTGTGAAGTCCAAGAAAATAAAAGTCTGGCACTGTTTCCAGTGCTTGTCCATCTATTTACCATGAAGTGTTGGGACCAAATGCCATGATCTTCATTTTTCGAATATTGATTTTTAAGCCAGCTTTTTTATTTTCTTCTGTCACCCTCATCAGGAGGCTGTTAAGTTCCTCTTCACTTTTTGACCTAAGGATGGTGTGATCTGCATACCTGAGCTTATTGATTCTTCTCCTGGCAATCTTAACTCCAGCTTGTGCTTCATCCGGACTGACATTTCACATGATGTACTCTTGCCTATAAGTTAAATAAGCAGGGTGACAACATACAGCCTTGACATACTCCTTTCCCAGTTTGGAACCAGTTCATTGTTCCATGTCTATTTCCAACTGTTGCTTCTTGACTGGCTACAGATTTCACAGGAGGCAGATAAGGTGATCTGGTATTGCCATCTCTTTCAGAATTTTCCACAGTTTGTTGTGATCCACATAGTCAAAGGATTTAGCGTAGTCAGAAGTAGATCTTTTTCTGGAATTCCCTTGCTTGTTATATGATTCAACGAATGTTGGCAATTTGATCTCTGGTTCCTCTGTCTTTTCTAAATCCAGCTTGTACATCTGGAAGTTCTTGGTTCATATACAGTTGAAGCCTAGCTTGGAGGATTTTGAATATTACTTTGCTAGCATGTAAAATGAGTGCAATGGTGAGGTAGTTTGAACATTCTTTGGCATTGTCCTTCTTTAGGATTGGAATGAAAACTGACCTTGTCTGGTCTTGTGGCCACTGCTGAATTTTCCAAATTTGCTGACATATTGTGTAGCACTTAAACAATCTTATTTTAGGATTTGAAATAGCTCAGCTGGAATTCCATCACCTCCACTTTGTAGCGAAGCTTCCTAAGGCCCACTTGACTTAGCACTTCAGGGTGTCTGGCTCTAAGTGAGTGATCACAATATCATGGTTATACAGGTCATTAAGATCTTCTCTGTATAGTTCTTCTGTGTATTCTTGCCGCCGCTTCTTAATATCTTCTGCTTCTGTTAGGTCCATACTGTTTCTGTCCTTTATTGTGCTCATCTTTGCATGAAATATTCCCCTTTGGGATCTCTGATTTTATTGAAGTGATCTCTAGTCTTTTCCACTCTATTGTTTTCCTCTATTTCTTTTCATTTTTTACTTAGGAAGGCTTTCTTATCTCTTACTGCTATCCTCTGGAACTCTGCATTCAGATGGGTATCTCTTTCCTTTTTTCCTTTGATATTGCTTCTCTTCTTTTCTCAACTATTTGTAAGGCCTCCTTAGAAACCATTTTGCGTTCCTTTTTCTTGGGTATGGTTTTGATTGCTCCCTCCTGTACAATTTTACCACCCTCCATCCATAGTTTTTCAGGCACTTTGTCTGTAAGATCTAATCCCTGAATCTATTTGTCACTACCACTGTATAATCATAAGGGACTAGATTTAGGTCATACCTGAATGGCCTAGTGGTTTTCCCTACTTTCTTTAAGTCTGAATTTTGCAGTTAGGAGTTCATGATCTGAGCCACAGTCAGCTTCTGGTCTTATTTTTCTAGAATCTTTACACTATTTTGGAAGTCAAAGGATTTAGCGTAGTCAGAAGTAGATCTTTTTCTGGAATTCCCTTGCTTGTTATATGATTCAACGAATGTTGGCAATTTGATCTCTGGTTCCTCTGTCTTTTCTAAATCCAGCTTGTACATCTGGAAGTTCTTGGTTCATATACAGTTGAAGCCTAGCTTGGAGGATTTTGAATATTACTTTGCTAGCATGTAAAATGAGTGCAATGGTGAGGTAGTTTGAACATTCTTTGGCATTGTCCTTCTTTAGGATTGGAATGAAAACTGACCTTGTCTGGTCTTGTGGCCACTGCTGAATTTTCCAAATTTGCTGACATATTGTGTAGCACTTAAACAATCTTATTTTAGGATTTGAAATAGCTCAGCTGGAATTCCATCACCTCCACTTTGTAGCGAAGCTTCCTAAGGCCCACTTGACTTAGCACTTCAGGGTGTCTGGCTCTAAGTGAGTGATCACAATATCATGGTTATACAGGTCATTAAGATCTTCTCTGTATAGTTCTTCTGTGTATTCTTGCCGCCGCTTCTTAATATCTTCTGCTTCTGTTAGGTCCATACTGTTTCTGTCCTTTATTGTGCTCATCTTTGCATGAAATATTCCCTTGGTATCTCTGATTTTATTGAAGTGATCTCTAGTCTTTTCCACTCTATTGTTTTCCTCTATTTCTTTTCATTTTTTACTTAGGAAGGCTTTCTTATCTCTTACTGCTATCCTCTGGAACTCTGCATTCAGATGGGTATCTCTTTCCTTTTTTCCTTTGCTTTTTGCTTCTCTTCTTTTCTCAACTATTTGTAAGGCCTCCTTAGAAACCATTTTGCGTTCCTTTTTCTTGGGTATGGTTTTGATTGCTCCCTCCTGTACAATTTTACCACCCTCCATCCATAGTTTTTCAGGCACTTTGTCTGTAAGATCTAATCCCCTGAATCTATTTGTCACTACCACTGTATAATCATAAGGGACTAGATTTAGGTCATACCTGAATGGCCTAGTGGTTTTCCCTACTTTCTTTAAGTCTGAATTTTGCAGTTAGGAGTTCATGATCTGAGCCACAGTCAGCTTCTGGTCTTATTTTTCTGACTGACTAGAGCACTCCATCTTTGGCTACAAGGAATATAATCAAACTGATGTTACTGTTGACCATCTGATGATGTCCATGTGTAGAGTCATCTCTTGTGTTGTTGGAATAGGGTGTTTGCTATGACCAGTACATTCTCTTGGCAAAACTCTGTTAGCCTTTTTTCTACTACATTTTATACTTCAGGGCCAAGCTTGCCTGTTAATCCAGGTATCTCATGACTTCCTACTTTTGCATTCCAGTCTCCTGTGATGAAAAGGGCATCTTTTTTTGGTGTTTGTTTTAGAAGGTCTTTTAAGTCTTCATAGAATCTTTCAACTGCAGCTTCTTCAGCATTCGCAGTTGGGGCATAGACTTTGATTACTGTGATATTGACTGGTTTGTCCTGGAAACGAACGGAGGTTATTCTGTCATTTTTGAGATTGTACCCAAGTACTGCATTTTTAAATCTTTTGTTGATTATGAGGGTTACTCCATTTATTCTAAGGGATTCTTGCCCACAGTAGTAGATATAATGGTCATCTGAATTAAATTCACCCATTCCTGTTCGTTTTGGTTCACTGATTCCTAAAATGTCAATGTTCGCTTTTGCCATCTCCTGTGTGACCACTTCCAGTTCACCCTGATTCATGGACCTAACATTCCAGATTCCTATGCAATATTGTTCTTTACAGCATTGACCTTACTTTTACCACCAGACACATCCACAACTGAGGGTTGTTTCCACTTTGTCTCACCATCTTCATTCCTTCTGGAGCTATTTTCCCACTCTTCTCCAGTAGCATATTGGACACCTACCCACCTGGGGAGTTCATCTTTCAGAGTCATATTTTTTTCCTTTTCATACTGTTCATACTGTACATTGGGTTCTCAAGGCAAGAATGGTCATGTGGTTTGCCATTCCCTTCTCCCATGGACCACGTTTTGTCGGAATGCTCCACCATGACCTGTCTCTCTTGAGTGGCCCTATGCAGCATGGCTCATGTTTCATTGAGTTATGCAATGTTGTGATTCATGTGATCAGTTTGGTTAGTTTTCTCTGACCATGGTTTTCATTCTGTCTCTCTGCCCTCTGAAGGATGGGGATAAGAGGCTTGTGCAAGCTTCCTGCTGGGAGGGACAGGCTATGGGGAAAACTGGGGCAAGGCCATGCTCAGTAAGTCTTTAATCCAATTTTCTGCTGATGGGTGGAGCTGTTTGCTATGCCCAGTACATTCTCGTGGCAAATCTCTGTTAGCCTTTTTTCTACTACATTTTATACTTCAGGGCCAAGCTTGCCTGTTAATCCAGGTATCTCATGACTTCCTACTTTTGCATTCCAGTCTCCTGTGATGAAAAGGGCATCTTTTTTTGGTGTTTGTTTTAGAAGGTCTTTTAAGTCTTCATAGAATCTTTCAACTGCAGCTTCTTCAGCATTCGCAGTTGGGGCATAGACTTTGATTACTGTGATATTGACTGGTTTGTCCTGGAAACGAACGGAGGTTATTCTGTCATTTTTGAGATTGTACCCAAGTACTGCATTTTTAAATCTTTTGTTGATTATGAGGGTTACTCCATTTATTCTAAGGGATTCTTGCCCACAGTAGTAGATATAATGGTCATCTGAATTAAATTCACCCATTCCTGTTCGTTTTGGTTCACTGATTCCTAAAATGTCAATGTTCGCTTTTGCCATCTCCTGTGTGACCACTTCCAGTTCACCCTGATTCATGGACCTAACATTCCAGATTCCTATGCAATATTGTTCTTTACAGCATTGACCTTACTTTTACCACCAGACACATCCACAACTGAGGGTTGTTTCCACTTTGTCTCACCATCTTCATTCCTTCTGGAGCTATTTTCCCACTCTTCTCCAGTAGCATATTGGACACCTACCCACCTGGGGAGTTCATCTTTCAGAGTCATATTTTTTTCCTTTTCATACTGTTCATACTGTACATTGGGTTCTCAAGGCAAGAATGGTCATGTGGTTTGCCATTCCCTTCTCCCATGGACCACGTTTTGTCGGAATGCTCCACCATGACCTGTCTCTCTTGAGTGGCCCTATGCAGCATGGCTCATGTTTCATTGAGTTATGCAATGTTGTGATTCATGTGATCAGTTTGGTTAGTTTTCTCTGACCATGGTTTTCATTCTGTCTCTCTGCCCTCTGAAGGATGGGGATAAGAGGCTTGTGCAAGCTTCCTGCTGGGAGGGACAGGCTATGGGGAAAACTGGGGCAAGGCCATGCTCAGTAAGTCTTTAATCCAATTTTCTGCTGATGGGTGGAGCTGTGTTCCCTCCCTGTAGTTTGGCCTAAGGCCAGACCACTGTAGAGGTGATGGCAGTAATGGCGATCCCCTTCAAAAGACTTCTGCCAGCCCTCCAGGCCTCCCAAGACTGTTGTGACCAGTGCTCTGATCCTGTGGCCAGCCACTGTCAACTCACGCCTCCACCAGAGACTTTCAAGCACACACAGGCAAGTCTGGATCAGTCTCGTTTGGGGTCACTGCTCCTTTCTCCTGGGTCCTGGTGCACACATGTTTGTGTGTGTGTGTGTGTGTGTCCTCCAAAAGCCTCTATTTCTCAGTCCTGTGGAAGTTCTGTAACCAAATTCTGTTGAGCTTCAAAATCAGATTCCCTGGGGACACAGTCCCTTTGTTGGATCCCCAGGTTGGGAAGTCTGTTCTGAGGCCTAGAACTTTCATAGCAGTATGAGAACTTCTTTGGTATAATTGTTCTTCAGGATGTGCATTCATCTTCTTCTGCAAGAACACCAAAACCACAACTAGCTGCTGAACATCGACTAGAGAATGTTGGAACCCACCAAGAAAAGATACCCCACGACTAGGAGAAGCCACAACAAAGACAGGAGGAGGGGTGCAATTGTGTTTAAAATCAAACCTCATATCTGCCAGAGATGCTTGGAGGGCACAAACTTTTAATCTTAGAACAGCTTAAGATTCACAACACAATTGTGAATATAGTACAGAAAGTTCTCATATACCCCACAACTGGCTTCCCCTCTATTAACATCTTACATTTGTTACCTGTGTACATGGTGCATCTGTCAACACTTGATGAATCAATACTGGTACAGTATTAACTGAAGTCCTTACCCTATTCAGATTTTCTTATTTTTTTCTTTATGTCCTTGCTCTGTTGCAGGACCCTATCCAGGGCGCCACGTTACATTTAGTCCTTATGTCTCTTTAGACTCTCCTTGACCGTGACAGTTTTTCACACTTTGCTTGTTTTAGGTGACCTTGACATTCTTTTTAGTATCATTCTTTTTTTTTCTTTTAAATTGGGGCACAGTTGATTTACAAAATTTTGTTAGTTTAGGTATACAGAAAAGTGAATCTGTTATGTGTGTGTATATATATATATATATATATATATATATAATAATGTGTATATATATATATACACATTCTTTTTTACATTCTTTTCTCATATAGGTCATTACAGAGTATTGAGTAGAGTTTCCTGTGCTACATAGGAGGTCCTTATTAATTGTCTGCTTTATATATAGTTATGTGTATGTGTCTGAGTACTGGTAAGGTATTTTATCGAATGTCTCTGAATTGAGATTAGTCTGATGTTTTTCTAATGATTCAACTGAGGCTGTGTATTTTGGGAGGAGTACCAGAGAAGTGTTATTTTTTTCATGTCATGAAAGTACATGTATCAATATGACATATCCCTGTTGATGTTGACCTTGATTGTGTGGCTGAGGTAGCCTTTGTCAGGTTCTTCCTCTTGATTATCATTTCCCCCTTTTTCCATACTGTACTCTTTGGAAGGAAGTCACCGTAAATAGACCACACATAAGGAATAGGGAAGTGTGTTCCATTTACTTGAGGGTTGAGTATCTACATAAATTATTCGGGAATCTCCTGCATGAGAGATTTGTCTGCCCATTTATTTATATCAGTACAAACTCATGAATAGTTATTTTACACTTTGGGTTGCAATCCAATAGTGCTTTATTTATTTGGTTACTCAGATTGTTTCAGCTTTAACCATGATGGAGCTATTTCTTTTTTGGCCACACCACATGACATGCAGGATCATCCCCAATCAGGGAATTGAATACATGTCCCCTGCACTGGAAGCATGGAGTCTTAACCACTGGTCCACCAGGGAATTCCCAGGAGCTGTTTAAATTGTCTTCTGTGTCCTTTTTGACCCCATCATTATGGCTTTTTTGTTTTTGGAACACTATGTTGCTTTCTGGCACTATAAAATATTCCAGGCTCGTCTTGTCTGTCTGTTTGCTTCCCCCGTCCTAGAATCAGCCATTTCTCCAAAGAGAGCTGATTCCTTTTATTGGGGAATTGCATTAGAAAAGCAAGATGGTAGCAAGCTAGCTGTGTTCATTGCTGTTGGTTTTTTGTTTTGTTTTGTTTTTTCTGTTGTATAATTATATTTTTATCTTCAAGAATTGTTACATATTGTTTCCTTCCCCTAACAGCCTGTGCTTACTTCATTCATACAGTGTAAGAATAAGAATTAGTAAAAAATATATTCATAGAAAACGGGAGGGAAAAGTTCTTTTATGAAGTGCTTTTCATTCAGGGTTATTTGCTGTGATTGTTCCATTTAAACCACTGAGTATTTATGTGCCTGGTAACTTTTTGCTCTGCTGATACACCTGGACAGTTGTTCAGAAAGATAATCAGAATGGGTAGCTGAGATGGGTCCCAACAGAGCCTATATAAGCCAGTGACGTTTCTTTCTGTGCTTAACAAAAGTAGAAGACAACTTTAGATGGCTGCTTTTTCTTTAGTGGCTTAGAGACTGAGTGGTTTGTTCAGGACAGAGACAGTGCTGAAAGCTGTGCCGAGCTGCTTGGGTGGCATTTCATCTTAGCTCAAGAAAGCAATGCCTCCTTCTTGTCTTGAAAGTTGGGCATCAGCTAGCACAGAGCCTTCTTCTAGGTGACATCTTGGTTGTCAGTGACCTCAAAGCCTCCCTCCACCGAGAGGACAAGCCCTTCCCTCAGCAACCTCCAGGATGTAGACTTTAAGCAAGGTCACTAGATTCTACTCCCCTTGGTCTCTAGCACCTGCTCTGGTTACTTTAGGTTAGGAAAAAAAAAAAAAAACTCGAAAAAAAAAAGGATGTTGTCCCTGCTCACTCCTTTTCAGTAACCTGCTCTGTCTTAGCTCCCTGAAAGTGTATGATGGGTACCCTCTTTCAGTTGCCCCAGGTGAACATCCTTGCATGGTGAGATGTCTAACCAGCTTTCCCTTACTCCACTCCTACCTAAACCATCCCAACTGAAACCTGGTAAGACGACAAGATTGATATATTAGTTGCTGACTGCTGTGTAACAAGCGCCTCCAAAACTCACCAACTTAAAACTACACACGTTTATTATCTCATAGTTTCTGTCAGGAATCCTGGCATGGCTTAGCTGGGTCCCTTACTTCAAGGCCTCTTACAAGACTGCAATCAAGTGTCATCAAGTTTGGGGAAGGACCTGCTTTCACTCCCACGTGGCCTGGGCAGATCAATTCCTCAGAGGTGACTGGACTGAGAACTTTGGTTCCTTTCTCTCTGGAGGTTTCTGTTAGTTCCCTGTCACATGGGTCTCCCCAATACAGGATCCATCATCACCGATGTAGCCTATAGAGAGTATCTGCTAACAAAACAAGAGTCACAGTCTTTTACAACCTAATCCCAGAAATGACACCCCATCACTAGATCCAGCTCCCACTCAACAGGAAAAGATTATACCGGAACATCAATACCAGGAGATGGGAATCTTGGGGCCATCTTAGAAGCTGGCCTACTACATGTAAGGATGAGACCCTACTCAGGTCTTCAGTTGGGATACATCATTTTTTTCTCTGCTATGGTTGAATTGTTTCTGTGGGTTGTTGGGAAAGAAGACACATGAAACAAGTGAGCATAAAACATCATCTTAGTCCTGGACACCATGAACTTGATTTTTTTCATGTGCTGAGTCTGAAATTATGGAGAAAATGATCATTCTGTTGTTTGCTTAATAGTAATTCTTTTAACATTTTCTACAAGCCAGTTCTTAAGTTAAATGTTCTATATACATTATCTCAATAAAATCTCACACCAGTTGTTTGAAGGAGGCATTGCTACCTGGAATTTTGACATAAGAAAGTTGAGGCATAGAAAATTGAGATAACTTCCCAATGTCTGAGCATCCTGATACCCTCAGCAGCTCCTTCCCAGCTCCAGGGCCAGCTGACTCAGCCAGCTGCAGTCTCCATCTCAAAGGGGACAGGGCTCTGTGTAGCAGCACCCTAGGACTGCAATGGAGTCCACTTCCTGTGTACCCCTTCCGTCTGTTAACTTTATTTAATTGGCTCCTCTGCAAACTATTGCCTCTGCCTCTATCCAGCTCCCTTGAGTGGAAAGCATCCAGCTGACTGTCTCCTCGGTTCCTGACTCAGTCCCCTGATAGTCACAGCAAGCCCTGCTCCTCCTCCATGCCTAGTGACAGGTCCCATAAGCCCAGTCCTGCTTAGAGGACAGCTTTTTCACTACCTACCCCATAGCCCACTGGATTACTTAGACCCCAGGGTCACTCAGCAAGTTTGGGAAGGACCTGCTTTCACTCCCACGTGGCCTGGGCAGATCAATTCCTCAGAGGTGACTGGACTGAGAACTTTGGTTCCTTTCTCTCTGGAGGTTTCTGTTAGTTCCCTGTCACATGGGTCTCCCCAATACAGGATCCATCATCACCGATGTAGCCTATAGAGAGTATCTGCTAACAAAACAAGAGTCACAGTCTTTTACAACCTAATCCCAGAAATGACACCCCATCACTAGATCCAGCTCCCACTCAACAGGAAAAGATTATACCGGAACATCAATACCAGGAGATGGGAATCTTGGGGCCATCTTAGAAGCTGGCCTACTACATGTAAGGATGAGACCCTACTCAGGTCTTCAGTTGGGATACATCATTTTTTTCTCTGCTATGGTTGAATTGTTTCTGTGGGTTGTTGGGAAAGAAGACACATGAAACAAGTGAGCATAAAACATCATCTTAGTCCTGGACACCATGAACTTGATTTTTTTCATGTGCTGAGTCTGAAATTATGGAGAAAATGATCATTCTGTTGTTTGCTTAATAGTAATTCTTTTAACATTTTCTACAAGCCAGTTCTTAAGTTAAATGTTCTATATACATTATCTCAATAAAATCTCACACCAGTTGTTTGAAGGAGGCATTGCTACCTGGAATTTTGACATAAGAAAGTTGAGGCATAGAAAATTGAGATAACTTCCCAATGTCTGAGCATCCTGATACCCTCAGCAGCTCCTTCCCAGCTCCAGGGCCAGCTGACTCAGCCAGCTGCAGTCTCCATCTCAAAGGGGACAGGGCTCTGTGTAGCAGCACCCTAGGACTGCAATGGAGTCCACTTCCTGTGTACCCCTTCCGTCTGTTAACTTTATTTAATTGGCTCCTCTGCAAACTATTGCCTCTGCCTCTATCCAGCTCCCTTGAGTGGAAAGCATCCAGCTGACTGTCTCCTCGGTTCCTGACTCAGTCCCCTGATAGTCACAGCAAGCCCTGCTCCTCCTCCATGCCTAGTGACAGGTCCCATAAGCCCAGTCCTGCTTAGAGGACAGCTTTTTCACTACCTACCCCATAGCCCACTGGATTACTTAGACCCCAGGGTCACTCAGCAAATGAGAGGCAGGGCCAGGCTTCAACCTACACTCTTTGCATTATTTCATTCCCTCTCTTAGGTTGACCATTAAAGTAAATAGGTAGTTCAGACTGAAGTCCTGCTTTTACTGTTCTCTCCATACTCAGTCACTTCAGTCATGCCTGTCTTTGGACAGTAGCCTGCCAGGCTCCTGAATCTATGGGATTCTCCAGGCAAGAATGCTGGAGTGGGTTGCTGCTTCCTCCTCCAGGGGACTTTCCTGACCCAGGGATTGAACCCACATCTCTTAGCCTAGATAGTATTAATGGGACTAAATAGGTAAAATGGAATAGAGGAAATTAATAAAACATCTTACTGTGGTCATAGTCACAGCTACGGTAAAGGTCAGGGTAGAAGTAGCAGGCACCATGAACTCAGAGCAATGGCGGGAAGAAGTAGCAGGACGCAGGCACCAAGGACATCCCAGAGGCTTATGTCACAGCTCCTTTTGGTGCAAAAAAAGGCACCATCCCTGGCTATATTTTTGCAGTTTCCAAAATGCCTGAGACAGCAGCATAGCAGCCAGCAGAGACTTCATTCACAAAACCATGTGCTTTAGTGTCTGTCTAAAAAAATAAAAGACTAATGTGTTTTCCAAGTTGATTTCAGAAGAAAGATAAGCACAAAAACAAAGAAATCACCTTGCTTCTCATGATGCTGCATACGAAGCAGACTGGAAGAGAACATTATCTCAGGACATGGGGATTCCAGCTCCTTCCCAGCTCCAGGGCCAGCTGACTCAGCCAGCTGCAGTCTCCATCTCAAAGGGGACAGGGCTCTGTGTAGCAGCACCCTAGGACTGCAATGGAGTCCACTTCCTGTGTACCCCTTCCGTCTGTTAACTTTATTTAATTGGCTCCTCTGCAAACTATTGCCTCTGCCTCTATCCAGCTCCCTTGAGTGGAAAGCATCCAGCTGACTGTCTCCTCGGTTCCTGACTCAGTCCCCTGATAGTCACAGCAAGCCCTGCTCCTCCTCCATGCCTAGTGACAGGTCCCATAAGCCCAGTCCTGCTTAGAGGACAGCTTTTTCACTACCTACCCCATAGCCCACTGGATTACTTAGACCCCAGGGTCACTCAGCAAATGAGAGGCAGGGCCAGGCTTCAACCTACACTCTTTGCATTATTTCATTCCCTCTCTTAGGTTGACCATTAAAGTAAATAGGTAGTTCAGACTGAAGTCCTGCTTTTACTGTTCTCTCCATACTCAGTCACTTCAGTCATGCCTGTCTTTGGACAGTAGCCTGCCAGGCTCCTGAATCTATGGGATTCTCCAGGCAAGAATGCTGGAGTGGGTTGCTGCTTCCTCCTCCAGGGGACTTTCCTGACCCAGGGATTGAACCCACATCTCTTAGCCTAGATAGTATTAATGGGACTAAATAGGTAAAATGGAATAGAGGAAATTAATAAAACATCTTACTGTGGTCATAGTCACAGCTACGGTAAAGGTCAGGGTAGAAGTAGCAGGCACCATGAACTCAGAGCAATGGCGGGAAGAAGTAGCAGGACGCAGGCACCAAGGACATCCCAGAGGCTTATGTCACAGCTCCTTTTGGTGCAAAAAAAGGCACCATCCCTGGCTATATTTTTGCAGTTTCCAAAATGCCTGAGACAGCAGCATAGCAGCCAGCAGAGACTTCATTCACAAAACCATGTGCTTTAGTGTCTGTCTAAAAAAATAAAAGACTAATGTGTTTTCCAAGTTGATTTCAGAAGAAAGATAAGCACAAAAACAAAGAAATCACCTTGCTTCTCATGATGCTGCATACGAAGCAGACTGGAGATCCCATACTGCAGAACATTTAAGAGTTCTCAGTGACAGTGGGGATCTCCAAGAGCCAGTGATCATCTCTTCAGTCATCCCAGCGGGGTTTCACTTTGGCTCAAAGATTGCAGACACTGCTGAGTAGAGTAGCATCTTAGTTGAAAAGGGTTACACGATATTATCAAGTTTTGCTACTAATGGTCCTTTTAGATAGGGTGTTTTATTTATGCCAATTTGTCCTTATTATCCTTCCAAGGAAGCAGTGGGGCTCTGAGGTAGCGTCAGGGTCAGGATCAGGGTGGTTAGGTTCCCTTCCTAGGCTTGTCCCCCTGGGAATGTTTGATTTGGTTGAACACTCCCTGTTTCTGGAAGCTTGCTCCTCTCATGGCCCCAGTGACAGCACATGTTCTTAGCATTCTCCTCTCTCCTGCCTGACCTCTCAGTGTCCTTCACTGGCTCCTGCTGCCTGTCCAGCTTCTCTGTACTGAATTGACTCAGCACTCAGTTCTGGGCTCTCAGCTCTTTTCTACCCAACTTACTTCTAGCTTTATCCCATCCCATTCTGCTTACTCTAAGTTGTATCTCCAGCATTGACAGCTTCAGCGAGCTGTGTGCTTGTGTTTTAAGTGTGATATATTTAAATATGTCTAGATTGTGCTTCCCTCTGAATAGTTATACCACCATTTTCCACAATTCCTTTCCATAGCAATATAACTGGAAAGACTTTTTATATCCTTCAGCATATTAGAATTCTGTATATAGGAAGAAGATTCCCTGTCTCCTACTCCATCTCTGCTATCTGGGCTGGGATGCTTGTTTCCAAGGGTGAAAGAAAATGGACCAGAATGAATGAATGTTGGAAGCCTGTTTCTTCTAGGATCAAGGGCTTGTTGGGGAAAGAAGGTGGGGCAGAAGAGGCAGACAATGAGAGTTTTTATCCAGTCTACTTTGGAAGCCAAGAAAGGAGATGGTCACCCATCTGGTCCTTATGCCATCCTGGGTAATGGAAGGTAGATGGTTGACAAGCATATCAGAATGAAATCAGTGGTATGTGACTTGGTCACGCAGAGACAAGGCTAAGTGGTAATTCTGCAACTATCCTCAAATCCCATGTGATGAGGGTAGGACTCAGAAATGCCCACATGTGGCCAGTGTGTCCATGGACCATGGCTGGGTAGAGAGCTAGTAAACATAGTTCATATACTCAAAGCTGTGATTTTTCCAGTAGTCATGTACAGATGTAAGAGTTGGACCGTAAAGAAGGCTGAGCACCAAAGAATTGATGCTTTTGAATTGTGGTGCTGAAGAAGACTCTTGAGAGTCCCTTGGACTGCAAGGAGATCAAACTAGACAATCCTTAAGGAAATCAACCCTGGATATTCATTGAAAGGACTGATGCTGAAGCTCCAATATTTTGGCCACTTGATGGGAAGAGCCGACTCATTGGAAGAGACTGATGCCGGGAAAGATTGAAGGCAAAAGGAGAAGGGGACAGCAGAGGGTGAGATGATTAGATAGCATCACCAACTCAATCGACATGAATTTGAGCAAGCTCTGGGAGATAGTGGAGGAGAGAGGAGCCTGGCGTGCTGCAGTTCAAGGAGTCACAAAGAGTGGGACACGACTTAGCGACTTAGGGTGCACAGTGTGCATTTGGCTCAGGAGCTGGATGGAGGATATAGCAGGTACCCAGAGGGCTGTACAGGGCCAACTGACCAGAGACTGAATCATCCAGGGAGCCCCAGAGCCTTTACTGAGCTCTCCCCAGCCCCTGGCTGCTGGTGTCAGCAGTGATGGCCGCAGGGCAAGTGGTGACCAGGGCCATGCAAACAAGGTCCACAGAATCCACAGATGGCAGAGGACACCACAAGGTACAAAGACTCCTTCCAGGCACTGCTAGGAGTGCAGCATGGGTGCCCACCACCATGGGGAGGCGAGCCGTGATGGGGTGGAAAGCTGACAGATTGACCTGTTTAAATCCTTCCGTCAGTAGAAGAAAAGCAGAACCAGGCTGGCTCTAGTTCTTTTGCTCCCAGTGAGTGAGCAATCTTGAGGAAGATCTGAGAAGAGGCTACAATTTCTTTGCACTTCTCAGTTATATTTAATGGAATCAAAAATGTCTTCAACTTATTACTCTGACAGTTAGACATCTAGCCTGTATCTTACACTAACATTCTCCAAATTGAATTCTTGGCCCCTGTCCTAAAAATAACCTGGCCCACTCCCCGATCTCCCTAGCTCTGTCAGTGACAGCACTACCATTTAAGGATAACCATTGATTTCTCCTTTTACCTGGTGCTTCACCAGTAATTTCTCATTATCTCTAATTTCTCTGCCATCTCATCATCCAGGCATACCCTAAACCCATTTCTTGCCTTTTCCACCCGTAACTATTATCCCTGCAATGATTATTTCATTATCTTCCCTCTGTTCTCACTCCTGAGGCTGCTTTCTGCCCACATGGTACCTTGAGTGTGATAGAAAAAGATTCCCCTTTCTCGAGGCAAATGCAGCCCCATGGGGACACAGGGCTCAGAGAGTGGTGCAGACGCTGAATTTCCACCCCACTCACCCACTGTGCCTGCCTTCCTTGCACAGGATCCAACCTACGTGAACAGATCCAGCGGTCCTCCTCAGTCCTAAACTTCTCCCCATCATCCATTACCACCAGCAGCCAGAGGGACCTTTTAAAAACATGAATCAGATATCTCTGCCCTGGAAGACCCTCCGTGTCTTCCCCAAACCCTTAGCACATAACTTAGGCTTCTGACCCCTTGACCTACAATGACCTGTGTGCTGGGACCCCTGCTTCCTTCTCCAGCTTCATCACACTCACTTGGAGTCCTCTCCTCCCTCCTACCTGAGGCCAGGCCATTCTCTGTACTCCTGGTGTTCTCTTACACTGGAAAATGCAGCCCAACTGCTTTTTGTCATCCAGTTTCCGGCTCAAATGTCACCTCCTCTGTGTGGATTTTTCTAAATGCCCTTATTCACATGACCCTTCTCCCACACCCTCTATCATGTCACCTGTTTTGTTTCCTTGAGAACATTTACCAACTTCTAAAATCATCTTTTTTCATGTTTTCATGGGTGTCCTCTCTCAAGAATGAACATTCCAAAAGCAGGGACCATTTCTAGCCTGGTCCACTTCTGTTTTCTGAGTCTTGAACAATGAACAGCAGATGTTTTTTGAATGAACACGAGATAAAGAATGAATGGTGAAGATGCATGTGGTGCTATTGTAGGTGTTTCATAAAAAGATGGCACTGTTGACCAGGAAAGCCAAGGGTTTTTGTTATTTTATTTTTACAGAGTTGTGTTGTTTATTGCCACACATCGACCTGAATCCGCCATAGTTTTGTCTCTCCCAACCAAAGCCAAGTCTTAATGTTTAATTGGGCCTATTCACCAGTAATTTCTCATTATCTCTAATTTCTCTGCCATCTCATCATCCAGGCATACCCTAAACCCATTTCTTGCCTTTTCCACCCGTAACTATTATCCCTGCAATGATTATTTCATTATCTTCCCTCTGTTCTCACTCCTGAGGCTGCTTTCTGCCCACATGGTACCTTGAGTGTGATAGAAAAAGATTCCCCTTTCTCGAGGCAAATGCAGCCCCATGGGGACACAGGGCTCAGAGAGTGGTGCAGACGCTGAATTTCCACCCCACTCACCCACTGTGCCTGCCTTCCTTGCACAGGATCCAACCTACGTGAACAGATCCAGCGGTCCTCCTCAGTCCTAAACTTCTCCCCATCATCCATTACCACCAGCAGCCAGAGGGACCTTTTAAAAACATGAATCAGATATCTCTGCCCTGGAAGACCCTCCGTGTCTTCCCCAAACCCTTAGCACATAACTTAGGCTTCTGACCCCTTGACCTACAATGACCTGTGTGCTGGGACCCCTGCTTCCTTCTCCAGCTTCATCACACTCACTTGGAGTCCTCTCCTCCCTCCTACCTGAGGCCAGGCCATTCTCTGTACTCCTGGTGTTCTCTTACACTGGAAAATGCAGCCCAACTGCTTTTTGTCATCCAGTTTCCGGCTCAAATGTCACCTCCTCTGTGTGGATTTTTCTAAATGCCCTTATTCACATGACCCTTCTCCCACACCCTCTATCATGTCACCTGTTTTGTTTCCTTGAGAACATTTACCAACTTCTAAAATCATCTTTTTTCATGTTTTCATGGGTGTCCTCTCTCAAGAATGAACATTCCAAAAGCAGGGACCATTTCTAGCCTGGTCCACTTCTGTTTTCTGAGTCTTGAACAATGAACAGCAGATGTTTTTTGAATGAACACGAGATAAAGAATGAATGGTGAAGATGCATGTGGTGCTATTGTAGGTGTTTCATAAAAAGATGGCACTGTTGACCAGGAAAGCCAAGGGTTTTTTTTTGTTATTTTATTTTTTACAGAGTTGTGTTGTTTATTGCCACACATCGACCTGAATCCGCCATAGGTATACATATGTCTCCCCTCCCAACCAAAGCCAAGTCTTAATGTTTCTCTGAGAGACAGTGACGTGGCCCTAGACACAAGAAATGGAAGACTAAGCACAAGAAACCAGTGACCGGTTTGCTGGACAGTGAGCTATTCATTTGTCATATACATTTTCCAATAATAAATAATATGGCAAGTTGATATGAGTGACACTGGTGAACCTTTTTTTAAATAAGTACATTTATTTATTTATTGACTACACTGAGTCTTTGTTTCTGCAGGCAGGCTTCCTCTGGTTGTGGAGGGTGGGGCTACTCTTTGTTGTGGTGCATGGGCTTCTCACTGTGGTGGTTTCTCTTGTGGCAGAGCCCAGGTGCCAGGGCACTGGCTCCGTAGTTGTGGCTCCCAGGCTCTAGAGTGAGAGGGCTTCACTAGTTGTGGTGCATGGGCTCAGTTGCCCGTCTGCCTCTGGGATATTCCTGAAGAAGGGATCAAATCCGTGTCCCCTGCATTGGCAAGTGGATTCTTAACCACTGGACCACCAGGGATATCCCATCATTGGTGAATCCTAGCAGAAGTCATACTTAAGTAAAGTTTCATCAGTATTTTAAAAGTTCAGAAATAATTAGCATAAGGTACTCTACTTGGAATATAAGACCTTTGATGAAAACTATTGGCATCTATATTTCTGTATGAGTTAAGGCCAAGATTTCTTACCAAAAAAAAAAAAAACTTATTATAACAAATAATTCACATACTATGTTCTATTTTACTAATTTGACAAGTGTCAGAGTGAAATATCTTCCCCCTTCTTTTTTAAACAAATTTTATTTATTTATTTATTATTCTTGGCTGTTCTGGGTTTTCGCTGCTGCTGCAGGCTCTTCTCTATTTGCAGAGAGTGGGGGATACTGTTTAGTTGAGGTGAGCAGGCTTCTTGTTGGGTGACTTCTCTTGTGGAACTCCGACTCTAGGGCTTCAGCAGTTGTGGCCCATGGGCTCCATAGCTGCGGCCCCGAGGCTCTAGAGCACAGGCTCCATAGTTGTGGCCCATGGGCTTAGTTGCTCCACGGCATGTGGGATCTTCCCAGATCAGGGATCAAACCCATGTCTCCTGCATTGGCTGGCTACCTCTTCACCACTTAACTACCAGTGAAGACCTTCCTCCTTCCTTTTTGTATGTCTATATAACATGGTAAAAGATGCTCTGAGTTCTGTGCTTAGGATACTAAGAAATCTTTGGGGAGACTGTCTTTCATGACTAAATTTAAAACTATAAAAGAGCAAGTTTGAAAGTGGGTACTTTTACAAGGTCATGCAAAACATATTCTCCTGAGGATCATCTTATTTTCTAACTCTGAACCTTTTTTTTTTTCTTCACCATTTATCTTCATCCTGTTTGTGGTTTAAAATGTCTGATCACAAAGAATGATATACCACACACTAAACAAAAATTCAAATGGAATCATCTTAACATCTATTCATCATCAAGTGTTCAGGTTTTCTAGAACATCAGTATGCACTGTGAGACTCATCCAGGAACTGTCCACTTTCACACAGTTTACTCTGAAGCCCTTGTAAATGAATATGACTCCTTGGGACTCTTTGCAGTGTAACCAGTTCAGGGAACTACTACAGCTAGGGCATTTATCAAGAGTCAACATCTTCTGTTACCTCATTTGCCCCTGGTGTTCAGTCCTCCCAAGATGAGTTGAGGCCTGAGGCCTGAGCCCCACCTCGAGGCTTCTCTTCTCACAGTTTCTTCTGTTCCATTTAGGAAAAAGCAGTAGTTGCGTAACAGACTATGTTTCATGGTGTTCATTGAGATTGTTGTACAATACTCATCACAGATACATACTCTGCTGAACAGTATAAAAAACAATTAATTTATTGAAACCCACTCTATGTTTCTTCTTCTTTCCTCTTTCTCTTCCTTACTGCCTGCTTTCTCTCCTTCCTTCCTACCTCCCTTAATGCCCTGCATTAAGCCCAATGCGACGCAACTACACATGAACACATTTATAAAAGACCCTCTTCTATGCCTGGGACAGAGTAGATGTTCCATTGACAAAAGAACAGAATCAAGGACATGGTTTCTACCTGTGATCCTGACATGACTGAGTTTTTTATTTGGACTTACCTAAACAGAAATCAATTGGTCTAAACTCTCTTACTCTATTACAGAATCTTTGGTAAAATGATCCTCCATCTTTTCCTTAAATAAGTGAATCATGCAGTGTGATATGAAGAAAGACCTGTACTCTCATTTAGAAAGTTTTCAGTAATTCAAAAGACATAGCATATAAAGCACAGTGCAATAGGAAATTCGTTGGAAATCAGTATATCTGATTTCAAGTCCAGATTTTATCCCCAATGCACTCTGTCATCTTTAGGGAATCACTTTCTCTGTGTGAACCTCACTTTCCCCATTTGAAAAATTAGAAGATGTCTTACTCAGGGCTCTTTTAATCAAAAGTGAGAGAAATCCAAATAAAGCTAATTCTGGCAAAAAAGAGAAATTTCTAAGTCATACATCTTCAGGCATGGCTGAATCCAGGAATCAGAGAGCCTCATTGGACCACTGTCTTTCTCTCTGCTCTGCTTGGCTCTGTATTGGCCTTACCTCTCCTCCTGCAGATGGGCTTCCACTGTGGACGGAGCCACAGTGGAAGGAGGGAGCCAAAGGAAGGAGCCACTGTAACCTCAGGTTTGCACCATCCCAGCTTATTCACTCTAGAGGAAAGAACTCATTTCCCAAGATCTGTATACCAATCTAAGGAAATCGGAGACTGGGTCTGCTTTGGGTCTATCGCTTTGTTTTGGTCCTATTTCTTTTGCTAAGGGAGCAGGTACTATCACTGCCCACGTATGGATCATATGCTGACCACTTAAATTGGCTTGGGGAAGGGATTTTTTAAAAGGCAATTGAAATTGTCATGGTGTTCATAATTTCAATACTCATCACAGATACATACTCTGCTGAACAGTATAAAAAACAATTAATTTATTGAAACCCACTCTATGTTTCTTCTTCTTTCCTCTTTCTCTTCCTTACTGCCTGCTTTCTCTCCTTCCTTCCTACCTCCCTTAATGCCCTGCATTAAGCCCAATGCGACGCAACTACACATGAACACATTTATAAAAGACCCTCTTCTATGCCTGGGACAGAGTAGATGTTCCATTGACAAAAGAACAGAATCAAGGACATGGTTTCTACCTGTGATCCTGACATGACTGAGTTTTTTATTTGGACTTACCTAAACAGAAATCAATTGGTCTAAACTCTCTTACTCTATTACAGAATCTTTGGTAAAATGATCCTCCATCTTTTCCTTAAATAAGTGAATCATGCAGTGTGATATGAAGAAAGACCTGTACTCTCATTTAGAAAGTTTTCAGTAATTCAAAAGACATAGCATATAAAGCACAGTGCAATAGGAAATTCGTTGGAAATCAGTATATCTGATTTCAAGTCCAGATTTTATCCCCAATGCACTCTGTCATCTTTAGGGAATCACTTTCTCTGTGTGAACCTCACTTTCCCCATTTGAAAAATTAGAAGATGTCTTACTCAGGGCTCTTTTAATCAAAAGTGAGAGAAATCCAAATAAAGCTAATTCTGGCAAAAAAGAGAAATTTCTAAGTCATACATCTTCAGGCATGGCTGAATCCAGGAATCAGAGAGCCTCATTGGACCACTGTCTTTCTCTCTGCTCTGCTTGGCTCTGTATTGGCCTTACCTCTCCTCCTGCAGATGGGCTTCCACTGTGGACGGAGCCACAGTGGAAGGAGGGAGCCAAAGGAAGGAGCCACTGTAACCTCAGGTTTGCACCATCCCAGCTTATTCACTCTAGAGGAAAGAACTCATTTCCCAAGATCTGTATACCAATCTAAGGAAATCGGAGACTGGGTCTGCTTTGGGTCTATCGCTTTGTTTTGGTCCTATTTCTTTTGCTAAGGGAGCAGGTACTATCACTGCCCACGTATGGATCATATGCTGACCACTTAAATTGGCTTGGGGGAAGGATGTTCTTGGTTGCCACCCTGATGTCTGTTTTCTGGCCACTGAAAAGAGCTGGAAAGTCTAGGGATGGCACGAGTGTGTGTTCAGTCTTCCCAGGCACTCAGTTTCTCCAAGTCTCTGCTAGATGAGGGGACAGTGAACAGAGAGCACATCACCTGTAAAGACTATTCCCCATTTGCTTTGCTCATCTCTTCACCCTGCCCTAGCAGATGAAAGGGAGTTTGGTTGCTTGTTAGGAGGGTTTCTATTTACCAAAGAGATGAGGCGCTTGCCCAGCATGAGGTGGCTAGACTTCAATGCAATCTGAACTAAAACTCCCACCTGCTTTCTTCCATCTAGTGTCCACTCCATACCACCACGCCTTTTCTTTGCTCAAAGCAGTAATATGGATTTACCACCTGGTGCCTGTGGTCATGGGCTATGCTCGTTTGGAGGCAAATGACAAGTTAGTTCCTCTTGGGCCCAGTTTGAAGATTGTGCTAGTTTATATGACTTAGATTCCCAGGAAACAGGCATTTTGGGAGCATCCTGTGGACAAGCTCTATCAAGTAGGACTGCTTTTGTCTAAGAAGATGTCCAAAATGACTGTGTTGACTTAAAGGGACCTTTTGCAAGAAAGGCAATCAGTCATTTCCAAACACATAAAGCAAAGCTTGAAAAGTGCACTGAGGGGCTCACAGGACAGCAGTTAACATTTAGGAACCTCAGTTTCCTTACCTGTAAAATGGGAGAATTAGACTAAATTACTTCTAAGGTCCTCCAGAAGTCTGCGCATATATAACTTAAGGGCTGTTGGAGTTTCTTTCAGACTTTAGACCCATGTTGCAGAGTTTAATAAGCAAAGCAGCTACCAGCTGGAGAGGCTTGGGGTGCAGGCATTGAGTGGCCTACTGGACTGTATCTCCAGGGCCCTGGCAGTCAGGGTCCTGACCCCTCAACACAGAGGTCTGGCTTGTTGACTCCTGAAATGTCACCACTGGCTCTTCATTCATTATGTTTCTGGTTTTGCTCTCTCCAAAAGAACATAGAACAACTTTGGAAGAGGCAGCTTGTTTAAGCTGTAATCAGAGGCTTTCCTATGTGCTAGTTTGAAAGTGAGAAGAGTGAGCATTCTGGGGATCAGAACAGGGGATTTAAGGTGCTAAAAACATACC
Source organism: Tragulus kanchil (assembly GCA_022376925.1). NCBI lineage: Eukaryota > Metazoa > Chordata > Mammalia > Artiodactyla > Tragulidae > Tragulus > Tragulus kanchil. The sequence continues at coordinate 42,811,179 of JAIOJX010000029.1, read as the reverse complement.
ACGAGGAAACCAGGGTGCAAAGCCACACTGTAAACATATGGCATCTTTGCAGGGGTTCAGTCTCATTAAGAACACTTGTCTTCACATTGTAAGTGTGATCAACATAGAGGATATGTGTCACTCACACTCTGACCTCAGGAAAACACTTTTGGTTAAGAGAAAAGGGCCAAGAGTGCACCCCACTTCCTTTTCAGAACCTTGTCTGAGCAATCTGCTCCACTGTGATGTGCTGAGGTGACAGGAAGCACCCAGTGAAATCAACTGAGGTCGCCGGCTGGTCCAGGATTACCTCGGCTCTTTTGAGATACTCTGAGTGTCAGTTCACTTTTCTCTTATGCTAATGAGCAAGGCAACAATAGACTATGAGACTTAAATGACATACTGTAAATGTCAGACTGCTGCTGAGGCTCTTCTTGCATTTTTTGTTCCATTACTGAGGTGTCAAAAGCAGGGAGATCTTGAATACATTAAGCCTGATGTTTAAAGTGATGTATAAGTACATGTAATTATGGTACTCTTTTTTAAAAAACACATTTGAAGTTCTTCCAATGAAAGGTATTATTTAATACTTAATTTCCAAGAAATATAAAATGTATAATGATTATATGCTATCCTAAGGCTAAAATGAGAAGTTCTGTCTATAATTCTGTATTGGTACCTGTACTGCTTTTTCTGGAGTGGAGGTGGGGGAGGGTAGGGGCAGGTTCTACCAGCCTACCTATATACAGGCTTACTATGTCCATCCATCCATTCATCCAACCATCTTCTATCTACCGGGACAGTTTTGTGAGATGACAAGATGTTCATTTACTCATCCCCTTTACAACTGTCCATCGAGTACTTGCTACATGCCAGGCACTATTCTGAGTAGTGAGCCTACAACAGTGAATAAAACAGAGAAAACTCCTGCCTTCCTTACAGTCTAGTGGGAGCAATAGATAAGAGAAACATATTTGCTGTTGTTGTTCAGTCACTAAGTCATGTCCAACTCTTTGCGATTCCATGGACTGCAACATGGCAGGCTTCCCTGTCCTTCACTGTCTCCTGGAGCTTGCTCAAATTCACGTTCATTGAGTCACTGATGCTATCTAACCATCTCATCCTCGCTGCCCTCTATAGTATATTACATAGCGGTTAGTACTAAGGAGAAAATGAAGCGGGTGACATTAGAGTGAAGCCCTGAAGGAGAAGAGGAAGTTCTGTAGGTATCTGGGAAAAGCCTCTCAGGGAGAACAGCAAAGGCCCTGAGGCCAGAGTATTCTTGAAAGGTTTGAGGAACAGAGACTAGCGTGAAGAATGGAGGGAGGATGCAGTAGAAGAGGGAGTCAAAGGGATGGGTAGCCGGGAACAGACGCAGAGGGGGTTCTTAGGTCCTTAGGAGGACTGTCTTTTACTCAAGCGGAAGGACACATTTGGTGGGTTTCAGGCAGAGGAGGAACATGAGTAGACATCCCATAGGCATCCTCTGGCCCTCCACATTTAGAATACATGGTAGGACCAAGAGTGAGGCAGGGAGCCAATTAGGCCACCAAACACTCCAGGTGAGATGGTAGTGGCTTGGACCAGGATTGTGATCTTTGGAATGGGAAGAGGTATTTAGATTCTGGATGTGATTTGAAGTTAGAGCTGAAATTTGCTGGCAGATTTTACACACAGTATGAAAGAAAATAGAGAATTCCAAAGTTTGGGGCCTGGGAAACTAAAAGCATGGTATTGCGATTTCCTGAAATAGGAAAACAGCAAGAGAAGCAGGTTTTGAGGAAGAGGATCTAGAAGTCACTTGAGACACAAGTTTGAGATGACCATTGCAAATTCAGGAGAAGACAAACAGAGAACTGGGAATCAAAGTCTGGTGTTCAAGAGAGACAGAAGGACTGGAGATCTCAATTTGGGAGCCAATAACATATAGATTGAGCCAGGAGAAGGATTGGAGTCACCAAGAGACTCAGCATAAATAGAGAAAGAAGCACTTCGAGCACTGAGCCAGGGCATCCCTGCTGTCAAGAGGTCGAGGTGAAGAGAGAGGGAGCAGCCAAGGAGAGGAGTTGCCGAAGCAACCAGGGGAAAACCAAGAATCTGCATCCAGATTCTTTGCCATGAAATAGGACGTAATTAAACAGTGCTCTCAAACCTGTACCCCCAGTGTTCATTGTAGCACTAGCCAGGACATGGAAGCAACCTAGATGTCCATCGACAGAGGAATGGGTAAAGAAGTTGTGGTACATTTACACAATGGAATACTACTCAGCCATCAAAGGAGCACATCTGAGTCAGTTCTAGTGAGATGGATGAACCTAGAGTCTGTTACACATGAATGAAGTAAGTCAGAAAGAGAAAAATAAATATTGTGTGTTAGTGCGCATGTATGGAATCTAGACAAATGGTACTGAAGAACCTATTCGCAGGGAAGAAATAGAGATGCAGACATAGGGAACAGACTTTGGACTCAGCAGCGAAAGGAGAGAGTGGGGCTGAGAGACAGCATTGAAACATATGCATTACCATATGTAAAACAGACAGCTAATGGGAAGTTTCTGTGTAACACAGGAGCTCAGTGTGATACCCTGACAGCCTGGAGGGGTGAGATGGGTGGCAGTGAGGGGTTCAAGAGGTAGGGGACACATGTATACTAATTGCTGATTCACACTGTTGTATGGGATTAGCCAACACACTCAGTTCAGTTCAGTCGCTCAGTTGTGTCTGACTCTTCGCAACCCCATGGACTGCAGCTCGCCAGGCTTCCCTGTCCTCCACCATCTCCCGGAGCTCGCTCAAACTCATGTCCATTGACTCAGTAATACCATCCAACCATCTCATCCTCTGTCATCCCCTTCTCATTCTGCCTTCTATTTTTCCCAACATCAGACTCTTTTCCAATGAGTCATCTCTTCGCATCATGTGGCCAAAGTATTGGAGCTTCAACTTCAGCCTCAGTCCTTCCAATGAATATTCGGGGTTGATTTCTTTTAGAATTGACTGGTTTGATCTCTTTGCAGTCCAAGGGACTCTCAAGAGGCTTCTCCAGCACCACAGTTCATAAGCATCAATTCTTCAGTGCTCAGTCTTTTTTACGGTGCAACTCTTACATCCATACATGCACTGGGAAAACCACAGCTTTAGAGAAAGAAGCACTTGAGCACTAGCCAGGCCCCAATCGAGGTGAAGAGAGGAGCAGCCAAGGAGAGGAGTTGCCGAAGCAACAGGGAAAACCAAGAATCTGCGTCCAGATTCTTTGCCATGAAATAGGACGTAATTAAACAGTGCTCTCAAACCTGTACCCCCAGTGTTCATTGTAGCACTAGCCAGGACATGGAAGCAACCTAGATGTCCATCGACAGAGGAATGGGTAAAGAAGTTGTGGTACATTTACACAATGGAATACTACTCAGCCATCAAAGGAGCACATCTGAGTCAGTTCTAGTGAGATGGATGAACCTAGAGTCTGTTACACATGAATGAAGTAAGTCAGAAAGAGAAAAATAAATATTGTGTGTTAGTGCGCATGTATGGAATCTAGACAAATGGTACTGAAGAACCTATTCGCAGGGAAGAAATAGAGATGCAGACATAGGGAACAGACTTTGGACTCAGCAGCGAAAGGAGAGAGTGGGGCTGAGAGACAGCATTGAAACATATGCATTACCATATGTAAAACAGACAGCTAATGGGAAGTTTCTGTGTAACACAGGGAGCTCAGTGTGATACCCTGACAGCCTGGAGGGGTGAGATGGGTGGCAGTGAGGGGTTCAAGAGGTAGGGGACACATGTATACTAATTGCTGATTCACACTGTTGTATGGGATTAGCCAACACACTCAGTTCAGTTCAGTCGCTCAGTTGTGTCTGACTCTTCGCAACCCCATGGACTGCAGCTCGCCAGGCTTCCCTGTCCTCCACCATCTCCCGGAGCTCGCTCAAACTCATGTCCATTGACTCAGTAATACCATCCAACCATCTCATCCTCTGTCATCCCCTTCTCATTCTGCCTTCTATTTTTCCCAACATCAGACTCTTTTCCAATGAGTCATCTCTTCGCATCATGTGGCCAAAGTATTGGAGCTTCAACTTCAGCCTCAGTCCTTCCAATGAATATTCGGGGTTGATTTCTTTTAGAATTGACTGGTTTGATCTCTTTGCAGTCCAAGGGACTCTCAAGAGGCTTCTCCAGCACCACAGTTCATAAGCATCAATTCTTCAGTGCTCAGTCTTTTTTACGGTGCAACTCTTACATCCATACATGACTACTGGGAAAACCACAGCTTTGACTATTTGGACTTCTGTCACACACTACTGTGAATAGCCAACACACTACTGTATGTTGCATTTATCCTTCAATTAAAAACAAATTTAAAAAAATAGTGTACTCAAAAACTTTTTAAAAATTATATACTCAAAAAATGACTACACGTTATGGGGCTTCCCTGGTGGTCCTGTGGGTAAAGAGTCCACCTTGCAGCGCAAGGGGCACCAGTTCGATCTCTGGTCCAGGAAGATCCCACATGCTGTGGAACAGCTGGACTGGTGTGTCCAGTTAGGAACCAGCGCTCTCAAATGCATGCGCCCAGAGCCGGTGCCCTTCAATGAGGAAGGCCACACAGGCCAAAGAATAAAAAGGATGGATAAAAATTAATATAAATAACAGAGGTGTGATGGGGAAAAGAAAAAAAATTACACATTATTGTCCCATATCTAGAAAAGTGTGATTGGATTGAGAGTAGTACAAACCAAAGCTAGAAGAACAAGCTCATGTAGCTAGAACATGTGAACAACCCAGATGTCCATCAACAGATGAATGGATAAAGAAGCTGTGATACATATATACAACGGAATATTTCTCAGCCATAAAAAGAAATGCATTTAAGTCAGTCCTAATGAGGTGGATGAACTTGGAGCCTAAAGTGCAGAGTGAGTAAGTCAGAAAGAGACCCCACATATATATGGAGTCTAGAAAGATGGTACGGATACACATGTATGCAGAGCATCAGTGGAGAATCAGAGAGAACAGACTTGTGGACATTGCGGGGAGGGAGGAATGGGTGAGATGTATGCAAAGAGTAACATGGAAACTTATATTACTATATGTAAAAGAGACCACCAATGTGAATCTTCTGTAAGACAAAGGGAACTTAAACAGGGACTGTGTAACAACCTGGAGGGGGTTGATGTATAACAGTAAACAACAAAACTCTAAAGGGAAAATAAAAGTAAATTTAATAATAATAATAATAAAAAGAACAAGCTAATGTGATGATTGCCAGTCGGAGAGATGTGATACCGTCCCATCATTTTTTCCTGTTTTACAAGAGACTGCACATCAAAGTTGAAGTTTTGAAGCATTTGGTATAAAAAGTATTGGGGGATCTTTTTTTACTTCATAATTCAGAAATAAAATCATTACAATTCTCAATATATTTCTACAGAATATTAGCCAAAAAAAAATCGAAATTAAATTTAGGCTATTTGAAAGTAGATTTTGTATAACTTCGATAATATAGGGCAATCTGAGTTTGTGAAAAGGAACTATTACTCCAATCCATTACCTCTTATGGATAATGGTCTAGCTCTGTTTTGAGAACATGTAGGGATGCCTTGAATATTGTATGAGAAATGCAATAAATTTATTAATTAATGTTTGAGCATAATTTTCTAGATAGTTAATTCAAGGAAATGCAACTAAATTTTACTCATGAATCAGTGAAGTAATTGCACATCAGTACTGTCACTTGTCCAAGGTAACCTATATAACAGCATTCTACAAGCGTGATATTAGTTATTTTTCCCGGATTCAAAATGAAAACTCTGTTCCAAAGGGAACATCAATATGATACAAGTTTGACTTGTTTCCCCTTTAAAGCACCTGTAGAGATTTTCTGCTAAAAAGAACAAGTCACTTTCAGGATATGACTCAACAGCAATTTGCTCTTAAGGAAACACCCTTCATTCAGTACTAGATGGTGTCCTGATTTCCTTTCTAAGGTTTGAAAAGTTCCCTAAAGGCAAGAAATTGTAATCAATGTTGATAAAGGAAAATGAGTAACAAAATTTTCTTTGAAGAGAAAATTTCATTCAGCATAAGGGCAAAAATGCTCAGTAAGGATTTGGAGATCTAAAATACATCCTTTTGTGATGATTCAACCCAAACGGAACACATGTTCTATGAACCATCTTAAAAGCAAGAAAATAGGTCCAACACATATGAGATCTGACAAAGGGAACTTAAACAGGGACTGTGTAACAACCTGGAGGGGGTTGATGTATAACAGTAAACAACAAAACTCTAAAGGGAAAATAAAAGTAAATTTAATAATAATAATAATAAAAAGAACAAGCTAATGTGATGATTGCCAGTCGGAGAGATGTGATACCGTCCCATCATTTTTTCCTGTTTTACAAGAGACTGCACATCAAAGTTGAAGTTTTGAAGCATTTGGTATAAAAAGTATTGGGGGATCTTTTTTTACTTCATAATTCAGAAATAAAATCATTACAATTCTCAATATATTTCTACAGAATATTAGCCAAAAAGAAATCGAAATTAAATTTAGGCTATTTGAAAGTAGATTTTGTATAACTTCGATAATATAGGGCAATCTGAGTTTGTGAAAAGGAACTATTACTCCAATCCATTACCTCTTATGGATAATGGTCTAGCTCTGTTTTGAGAACATGTAGGGATGCCTTGAATATTGTATGAGAAATGCAATAAATTTATTAATTAATGTTTGAGCATAATTTTCTAGATAGTTAATTCAAGGAAATGCAACTAAATTTTACTCATGAATCAGTGAAGTAATTGCACATCAGTACTGTCACTTGTCCAAGGTAACCTATATAACAGCATTCTACAAGCGTGATATTAGTTATTTTTCCCGGATTCAAAATGAAAACTCTGTTCCAAAGGGAACATCAATATGATACAAGTTTGACTTGTTTCCCCTTTAAAGCACCTGTAGAGATTTTCTGCTAAAAAGAACAAGTCACTTTCAGGATATGACTCAACAGCAATTTGCTCTTAAGGAAACACCCTTCATTCAGTACTAGATGGTGTCCTGATTTCCTTTCTAAGGTTTGAAAAGTTCCCTAAAGGCAAGAAATTGTAATCAATGTTGATAAAGGAAAATGAGTAACAAAATTTTCTTTGAAGAGAAAATTTCATTCAGCATAAGGGCAAAAATGCTCAGTAAGGATTTGGAGATCTAAAATACATCCTTTTGTGATGATTCAACCCAAACGGAACACATGTTCTATGAACCATCTTAAAAGCAAGAAAATAGGTCCAACTTTCACATATGAGATCTGCTTCCCTCTTCTGGACGAAAATGACGGAAATTGTGGCCCTTAAACCCAAAGCTCTGTGTATTCTCAAAGGCCTGGACTCTTCCTCAAAGCCCATTTGAGAGCCCATACCACGCCATGTGCTGGCTATGCACTGGGTCTGGAAAGAAGTTTCATTTCGATTGTTTTACTTAGATTTTTCTTTGATGTGTTTTGCATACCTCACCCCATTTTTCTGAGACTTGAAAAAAGAATAGTCATTTGAAAAGATTCAAAGCTGTAACTCTCTCTCGAAATGTTGAGCTTTATAATTTTACTCCACACAGGGAGTTCACACAGGGAAATGTAAAAATCAGGCATGCTGTGCTCTGCGTGAATTTCTGCAGATGTAATACTTTAATTAACACTGCCATGTAGGAGACATGGTGGTAGGTGTGTGATTGATCAGCAGTGACCTGAGCAGCAGTGGACATTATGGTGGTGACCCTGGGGCCGTGTTGTGGAGGTGGTTGTGTGACTCCGTGTGTTCTCTTTTTTTCTTAATTTTGTTTGTTTACTTATGACTGTGCCGAGTGTTTGTTGCTGCCTGCAGGCTTTCTGTAATTGTGGCGAGTGTGGGCTACTCTTTGTTGTGGTCCATGGGTTTCTTTTTGTTGTGGAGCTCGGGCTCCAGGCACAGTCACTGGGCATACGGGCTTAGTTGCCCATAGTCATATGGAATCATCTGCTCAGACCTGGCATCGAACCCGTGTCCCCGGCACAGGTGTTGATTGGCAAATTGTTGATGTCTTTGAACCTGTGCTTTGGTGTCTCCTTACTACCTTGGTAACAAAGAGCTACCCTGTCTCTGTTTGGATACTTGATTGGTGTGTCCACTGCCAGTCTACTGCTATGCTGTGACATTTAAAATATTATTTCCCTTAAATATTATAGTATCTTTTCCATTTCCCCTGTCAATAATAATCAATTGGCAATACAGTATATCCCTTATGATAGTGAATAATAATTATTAAAAACAAAACCTGCTTTAGAGCATTTACTTGCTAGCACCAGTACATCAAATTAAACTACAGTGTATTTAATTTCCAATCTTAAGACTTGACCTTTTTCAGAGACTTTAAATTAACATAGGAAAACATAATGAAGAGGAAAAAAAATTTTTTTTAATTTTTATTTATTTTGGGGCCATAGGCTTCAGAATGTAGGCTCAGTATTTGTGGTGCACAGCCTTAGTTCCCTCATGGTTTGTGGGGATCTTCCCAGACCAGGGATCGAACCAGAGTCCCCCTTCAATGCAAGGCAAACTCTTGACCACTAGACCATCTGGGAAGCCCCCGAGGAAAATTTAATACATTGAAAGCATTTGGTGTTCTTTACAAGGAAAATAGTTTTTTTTTTTTTTTTACAGAGTTTTGTTTACTGCCAAACATCAACATGAAGAAGGAAAATATTTTAGTGCCAAATTTTTCCTCTAGTTAAAAAGCTAAGACACTTTCATTCTTGCTAATGACTACTTTTTGAAATGCATTTAGAGATGGCTGATCATCATGACAGGTATAAAACATCACCTACTAACCTACTTTTATCAAATGATTTGAAACGACTGACCTTGTTTCTCTCTATAATCCCAGATTTGTGTCAACAGTCAAATTAATAATATATATCTTGCCTTTCATAAATAAAATGACTATAGAAAATTATTTCTAAATTAACTATTTCTATGAAATGTTTAGTTTAGCATGGCAATAAATTAATGTCTTTTTAAAATAAAGTGTATTTGCAGAATCATTTACGAATTAATGTTATAGTTTTTAAAGCCAGGTAATCTACTAATTTGGAACATGTAACTCAATGTTATACTTTATTTTGAAGTTTTTATATCATAAAAGCTTGACTATAGTAAAAAGCAAAAGGTTCAAAATCATTTTTCTCTGTTTTAAGAAATAAGTTCAGATCTACCAGATGGTCAAAACAAGGTTACCTTACACCAGATAGAACACAATGTTTATGGACTCTTGAGCTCCACGCTATCCCCTTGATTTTATTCACTTTTCAATACAGGATAGTGGTTTTGAATCAGTATTGCAGTGATAAATAACCCTGACCCAGTTAGAAATGCTCATTTCATAATTCCCTCTCTTTTCAGGGGCTTCATACTGTGTCTGAATACATGAAAACAGCAGCAACTTCTTCCACATTTAGACACACATTAGCTGGCATTTCTGATTTTAAAATGAAAACCCTTAATTTTTACTTTGCTAATTTTACATTTACTAATTTCCCCTGGGGAAATCTTAATCTAAGGGAATATGAAGCAAAAACAAAAAGTCTTAACCTATTTAGAAACTAGATTATATATCTTTTTGAATATTAAAAGCCAAATTCTTAAAAGGAAAGCAGGATACATCTTCAGAGCATAATTATATGGATTTTAGTGTTCAATTGGGACAAACTATAACTGCCTTTATGACGTGGTTGTCTGTGTAGAAAATCCAGTGGAATGGACGAGATACTTCTAGAACTAAAACTAATTTTTCGCAAGTTTGCAAGATGTAAGATCAATGTACAAAAATCAATTTTATTTCCATATATTGGCAACAAATGATTTGGAATTAAAATATAAAAAGAAATACTATTTACAACAGCATTTTAAAACCTAAAATTGCCTAAGGTGTGTGGTCACTCAAGTCATCTCTGATTCTTTGTGAACCCCAAGGACTGTAGCCTTCATGCTTCTCTGTCTGTGGAATTTTCCAGGCAAGAGTATTGGAGTGGGTTACCATTTCCTCCTTCAGGGAATCTTCTCTGACCCAGAGATCAGGCTCATCTTACATCTCTTGTGTCTCCTGCACTGGTAGGTGGATTCTTTACCACTGTGTCACCTGGGAGGCCCCAAGAATAGAAGCCTAAGGATTCATGTGTGCTCAGTTGCTCACTCGGTGTCCAATTCTTTGCCACCCCATGGACGATAGCCCCCTACATGCTTCTAAAATATCTAGGGAATCTCTGGGGGAAAAAAAAGTGTGCATGACCTGCATAAAAAGTCAAACATTGCTAGAATTTGCTGTATGACTCAGGGACTCATATCAGGGCTCTGTAACAACCTAGAGGGGTGGGATGGGGAGGGAGATGGGAGGCAGGTTCAAGAGAAAGGGGACATACATTTGTATGTCTAGTAGGATGGTGATGATGGCACATGCAGTGAATCGACAGAAAGACAGACATGGACAGTGGACATATGGACATTGTGGGGAAGGAACAGTGGGTGAGAGGCGTAAAGGAAGTAGCATGAAGGCCTGTACTATCATAAGTGAAGAAAATAGCTCTAGTCATTGCTCTGTGAGAAAATCCTTTTACTTTGCTAATTTTACATTTACTAATTTCTGGGGAAATCTTAATCTAAGGAATATGAAGCAAAACAAAAGTCTTAACCTATTTAGAAACTAGATTATATATCTTTTTGAATATTAAAAGCCAAATTCTTAAAAGGAAAGCAGGATACATCTTCAGAGCATAATTATATGGATTTTAGTGTTCAATTGGGACAAACTATAACTGCCTTTATGACGTGGTTGTCTGTGTAGAAAATCCAGTGGAATGGACGAGATACTTCTAGAACTAAAACTAATTTTTCGCAAGTTTGCAAGATGTAAGATCAATGTACAAAAATCAATTTTATTTCCATATATTGGCAACAAATGATTTGGAATTAAAATATAAAAAGAAATACTATTTACAACAGCATTTTAAAACCTAAAATTGCCTAAGGTGTGTGGTCACTCAAGTCATCTCTGATTCTTTGTGAACCCCAAGGACTGTAGCCTTCATGCTTCTCTGTCTGTGGAATTTTCCAGGCAAGAGTATTGGAGTGGGTTACCATTTCCTCCTTCAGGGAATCTTCTCTGACCCAGAGATCAGGCTCATCTTACATCTCTTGTGTCTCCTGCACTGGTAGGTGGATTCTTTACCACTGTGTCACCTGGGAGGCCCCAAGAATAGAAGCCTAAGGATTCATGTGTGCTCAGTTGCTCACTCGGTGTCCAATTCTTTGCCACCCCATGGACGATAGCCCCCTACATGCTTCTAAAATATCTAGGGAATCTCTGGGGGAAAAAAAAGTGTGCATGACCTGCATAAAAAGTCAAACATTGCTAGAATTTGCTGTATGACTCAGGGACTCATATCAGGGCTCTGTAACAACCTAGAGGGGTGGGATGGGGAGGGAGATGGGAGGCAGGTTCAAGAGAAAGGGGACATACATTTGTATGTCTAGTAGGATGGTGATGATGGCACATGCAGTGAATCGACAGAAAGACAGACATGGACAGTGGACATATGGACATTGTGGGGAAGGAACAGTGGGTGAGAGGCGTAAAGGAAGTAGCATGAAGGCCTGTACTATCATAAGTGAAGAAAATAGCTCTAGTCATTGCTCTGTGAGAAAAGGGGATCCTTCAGGGGTGCTGTGTGATGGTCGGGAGGGGAGGGAAGGGGGGGATATACATGTGACTAATCTGAGAACATGCATGTCTGTGAACAACAAAACTCTGTAAAAGTTAAAAGTAAAATAAAGGTTTAAAAAAAAAAAAAAACTAAAAAAAAAAAAAAAAAGAGAAAGGGGACATACATATACCTAGGGCTGGTGCATGTTGGTGTTTGGCAGAAACCAACAAGATTCTGTAAAGCAATTATCTTTCAATGAAAAAATTTTTTAAAATTAAAAAAACTCAAATATTGCTGAAATTAAAGACTTAACTAAATGAAAGCTATATTATCCAGTTTAAAGACTTTTTTTAAAAAAAACTTTTTTTGATGCAAAAGGCTTTATTGTTTCCATTTGGCCCAAGGCTTGAGAGAGGGCTCCAGGGTGTTAAAACACTGCCTAGTGGTTGTGTAGAGAGGCTTCAGGCAGTCCAGATGTTAGAAGGCAGGGGAAGCTCCTCAAAGGCCACTGTCTCCAGATGCTCCCAGTCATGCTTGAGGGTGAGCCTTTCGAAGAGATATTTGCCCAACCCAGCCTGGGGACCAGTCAGCCTGCGGAGGTTGGTCAGGTGATCCCCCATCTTCCATTGAGTTCCACCTGCTCATCTAGGAGGTGCTTCTCCAGGAAGTCACAGATAAGCAGGTCTGAGTGGGCAGAACCCGGGCTATGTAGATCCAAAAGGACCTGGTTCAGGTTCTCATCTGTGAGAAGGGCAGCTTCCATAGCGTCCTGGGTTTTACCCCACTCATTTTGAGGTGGCTTCTGCACGTCCAGGAAGAGGGCGTGGCCTTCACGCTGGTTTTGCGTTTTCAAGGTATGCTCCGGGCCTTCGCACTTTCCCGTAGCCCTTCAGAGTCACATCGGCGAGGTCGAAATGGAAGCTCAGAGAGAGGTAGGTGTAGGAGGCCCGCGGATGCATGTTGACCAGGCAGTTGATGGCAGCCTTCACCTCGGTGGAATAATTCTGACAAATCTGGGAGCTCATGGTTGATCAGTGATACGGAGTTAAGCTCAAAAAATGGGGGCTGCTTCCGGTGGTTGAGGACAGCTGAGTGGCTGACCCCAAAGGCTGTGACTGGAAAAAAAAGGCTGGAGGGTGCTCCGAGGCTGGAGCAAAGAGCGTCTGGGCTCTGTTCTGTCCAAGCACTGCTGAAGCAAGAGACGCATCCACGGGACCACCAAGTGCACTTGTGAAGACAATAAATATTTTTTAAAATTAAACAGGCATAAGGAAACTTTTGGAAGAAATGCATATGTTCAGTTGTTCAAACTTACCGAATTGATGGTACTTTTTAACTATGTGCAGTTTGTCAATTATACCTCGAAAGAGGTGTTTGTAATAAAGTATGAGGGGGATGAGGGTCTGTGTGTGCTGATAGAGATGTCCATGGTATAGTAAGAAAAAGAGCCAGAACATTATATATAATTTGACCTCAGCGTTTTTTTTTTTTTTTCAAATTTAACAAATAGTGATAAAATCCTTGCTTCTCACTGGATTCTTGTGTATGTACACAAGAACAGTGGTTATTCTCAGGGTATGAGTCTGGCATAGGACAGGACATTGATATACACGTATTTAACACTGAACTGTTAACATGTTTGATATTTTAAGTTTCCTTTCAAGCATCTGAATGTTGATAAAAGGTGCACTTTCCGGACAAGTTAACGTTCTGGAAACTGGAGCTGTGAATTCACTCCCATTCAGAAGGGCTGGTCCTAAGCTTCACTGCGCAGGTGCTCACATTGATTTAGGTGAAGGCCAGCAGGCAGAAAACAACTCCCAAGACCCGAGGAGGCGCCCCAGGGACCCCTGAGTAGGCGGGAGCGGCGCGCACAGGTGGCCTGAGACGTACGGAGCCGCGCGCATGCGTGGCGGGCCGGGCGGCCAGAGGGCGCCCGCGGGTCTTCACTCGCGGCCCTTCAGAGTCACATCGGCGAGGTCGAAATGGAAGCTCAGAGAGGTAGGTGTAGGAGGCCCGCGGATGCATGTTGACCAGGCAGTTGATGGCAGCCTTCACCTCGGTGGAATAATTCTGACAAATCTGGGAGCTCATGGTTGATCAGTGATACGGAGTTAAGCTCAAAAAATGGGGGCTGCTTCCGGTGGTTGAGGACAGCTGAGTGGCTGACCCCAAAGGCTGTGACTGGAAAAAAAAGGCTGGAGGGTGCTCCGAGGCTGGAGCAAAGAGCGTCTGGGCTCTGTTCTGTCCAAGCACTGCTGAAGCAAGAGACGCATCCACGGGACCACCAAGTGCACTTGTGAAGACAATAAATATTTTTTAAAATTAAACAGGCATAAGGAAACTTTTGGAAGAAATGCATATGTTCAGTTGTTCAAACTTACCGAATTGATGGTACTTTTTAACTATGTGCAGTTTGTCAATTATACCTCGAAAGAGGTGTTTGTAATAAAGTATGAGGGGGATGAGGGTCTGTGTGTGCTGATAGAGATGTCCATGGTATAGTAAGAAAAAGAGCCAGAACATTATATATAATTTGACCTCAGCGTTTTTTTTTTTCAAATTTAACAAATAGTGATAAAATCCTTGCTTCTCACTGGATTCTTGTGTATGTACACAAGAACAGTGGTTATTCTCAGGGTATGAGTCTGGCATAGGACAGGACATTGATATACACGTATTTAACACTGAACTGTTAACATGTTTGATATTTTAAGTTTCCTTTCAAGCATCTGAATGTTGATAAAAGGTGCACTTTCCGGACAAGTTAACGTTCTGGAAACTGGAGCTGTGAATTCACTCCCATTCAGAAGGGCTGGTCCTAAGCTTCACTGCGCAGGTGCTCACATTGATTTAGGTGAAGGCCAGCAGGCAGAAAACAACTCCCAAGACCCGAGGAGGCGCCCCAGGGACCCCTGAGTAGGCGGGAGCGGGCGCGCACAGGTGGCCTGAGACGTACGGAGCCGCGCGCATGCGTGGCGGGCCGGGGGCGGGCCAGAGGGGCGCCCGCGGGTCTTCACTCGCGGCCCTGGGTAGTCCGCTCCAGGGCAGCCGCCCAGAGCCGCCCCCTCTGCCGGGCCGGCGAACGCCCGGGCGCGCGAGGAAACACAAGCGGTCCTATGGCTCCAGGTATTCTTTCCTTCTGCGGGGCGCGCTGGTCGCGGGATGTGGGGTGCGCCTCCGCTAGCTTTGGGGAAACCGCGGGCGGGTGCGCCCGTTCTGCCTGGGGCGGGTTGTGGTTTGGGGACGCAGGCAGCGCGCTTTCTCCGGGAACTAGGAGGCGGGACCTGGCATCCTCAGCCGGGGCGCTCCCCACTGGGGACTCCCCAAGGCTGACTGCCTTGCCAGCCTCTCTTCCTCCCGCTCCTTCGGACCCCCCACCCCCGCCCCGCATTTGCTTTTCCTTGAGGTGGGGGTCTTCAGTCTGGCTTTACAGCCTTAGGTTGTTTGTTTCTTCCCGTGGCGACTTTTCTGCAGGGCCCAGCTCGAGACCCAGGTTTCCTGAATTCAGTAATTTTGTTCATTTTGGAGGGTAAGCTCTGAACAGATTGTACTCGTTTTACCCAGTTTCTCAAACGCGCATTAGTTGATGTTTTCATCACCTGTGCTGAGAATGCGAAGCGATTACTGATCCTCTTGGTCGCTTTCGCATAACTACTTGAAGTTTTTTCCTTTACAGGAGGAGCGTGCTAAGAGTTTATATTTACAAAAAGGCATGACCGGGAGAAAAGTTGATTCAAGCCTTCCCAGTGAGTTGAAAGAAATCTCTGCCGTTTTAGTACTGGTTTTGTCTTTACTCCTTGTGCCAGAATTTTTCCTCAAAATATGAAGTTGAAAAAATACTATCGTTTGCTCAGAAAAATGTTGCACAATGCTGTATTGAATCCTTTACAGTAATTGTTAAGATCCCTTGGTGTAACCAGGCTTCTTAGGTGGTTCAGTGGGTTAAGAAGCCGCCTGCAAAGCAGAACGGGAGAAGAGGGTTCCATCCCTGGGTCGGAAAGGTCTCTTGGAGGAGGGCATGGCAACCCACTTCAGTATTCTTGTCTGGAAAATCCCATGGACGGAGGAGCCTGGCAGGCTAGCATCCTTGGGGTCACACAGAGTTGGACAGAACTGAGTGAGCACTGGCTTGCTTGGTGTAACCAACACTAGGATGAGGCTTTCCCCATTTCAGAAGGCTTCCAGGTAGAGGGCCTGGCTTGCTATCCTCACTCCCGTTTCTCTTCTAGAGCTGGAAGGAGAAGTGGAGAGGGTTAAGAGAGGGGACTAGCTGAGCCTCCCATACCCATTGGTCTGCGCGCTGGTTTTTCGCGGATGTGGGGTGCGCCTCCGCTAGCTTTGGGGAAACCGCGGGCGGGTGCGCCCGTTCTGCCTGGGGCGGGTTGTGGTTTGGGGACGCAGGCAGCGCGCTTTCTCCGGGAACTAGGAGGCGGGACCTGGCATCCTCAGCCGGGGCGCTCCCCACTGGGGACTCCCCAAGGCTGACTGCCTTGCCAGCCTCTCTTCCTCCCGCTCCTTCGGACCCCCCACCCCCGCCCCGCATTTGCTTTTCCTTGAGGTGGGGGTCTTCAGTCTGGCTTTACAGCCTTAGGTTGTTTGTTTCTTCCCGTGGCGACTTTTCTGCAGGGCCCAGCTCGAGACCCAGGTTTCCTGAATTCAGTAATTTTGTTCATTTTGGAGGGTAAGCTCTGAACAGATTGTACTCGTTTTACCCAGTTTCTCAAACGCGCATTAGTTGATGTTTTCATCACCTGTGCTGAGAATGCGAAGCGATTACTGATCCTCTTGGTCGCTTTCGCATAACTACTTGAAGTTTTTTCCTTTACAGGAGGAGCGTGCTAAGAGTTTATATTTACAAAAAGGCATGACCGGGAGAAAAGTTGATTCAAGCCTTCCCAGTGAGTTGAAAGAAATCTCTGCCGTTTTAGTACTGGTTTTGTCTTTACTCCTTGTGCCAGAATTTTTCCTCAAAATATGAAGTTGAAAAAATACTATCGTTTGCTCAGAAAAATGTTGCACAATGCTGTATTGAATCCTTTACAGTAATTGTTAAGATCCCTTGGTGTAACCAGGCTTCTTAGGTGGTTCAGTGGGTTAAGAAGCCGCCTGCAAAGCAGAACGGGAGAAGAGGGTTCCATCCCTGGGTCGGAAAGGTCTCTTGGAGGAGGGCATGGCAACCCACTTCAGTATTCTTGTCTGGAAAATCCCATGGACGGAGGAGCCTGGCAGGCTAGCATCCTTGGGGTCACACAGAGTTGGACAGAACTGAGTGAGCACTGGCTTGCTTGGTGTAACCAACACTAGGATGAGGCTTTCCCCATTTCAGAAGGCTTCCAGGTAGAGGGCCTGGCTTGCTATCCTCACTCCCGTTTCTCTTCTAGAGCTGGAAGGAGAAGTGGAGAGGGTTAAGAGAGGGGACTAGCTGAGCCTCTCCCATACCCCCATTTCAAGGCTTCTGAAAGATTGCCCAGTTCAAGTTCTGTGTATCCCACTCCTTGCATATCAAAAGGTGTTTTGAATCCACATATATTTTGAAAACTTCAGTTTTCCTATGTCATTTAAAAGCAAACATATTTATTTTAAAGTCAGAAGTTTTTAAAAAATATATCTTAATACAACAGAGAAGCTATTGAAGACATATAGAAGACAGCTAAATTAATAAAAAAAAGTATGAGAGCACCAAAAAGTCGGCAATCATTGCTTTAAGAAAGATTTGTTTGACATACTTACCAGTTATTTATGACCTGTTGAAACTTTGATGATACTGTAATTTGACTTTTATATTTTAAAAAAATTGTAGATTGTAGATTAGAATGGAACTCGGAGGTCATGTGAGCTGCAAAGAACAGAAATGTTTTTGACATTTGTAAGAAATTGTGTTTTGTCCTCTGGTGTATGTTTGGTGGGAAGATTGTGCCCTTTAGCACCATTTATTAAAATTCTGTGTATTTCAAAGATATATTTTGGAATAAATCTTCTGGTCCCCTGTCCAAGCCACACCCCCCTGGTCATAGCATTGATAACTGAGATTTCAGACCCCTCACTTAGCAGAGGCCATCTGCCTGTAGTTGCAGCAATCTGATTTCTCAGTGTGGCACTTTAGAAAAGTAGGTTAAGAACATTTGTTCCATTTTTTTGTTGTTCATTTTCATTTTGTTGCTTCCAACAAATTTGTCTAATCTTTTAGATAGCTTTAAAGCCTTCTTCCTTATCTGTAGTATTTATACAGTATTTCTGCTGCTGTGACTATTAAAAACTTGAAGCTTTTAGAAGTGCCTTCTGTGTATTCATTTCACCAATCTGGAAGAACCTGGTGATGGTGCAGAAGATAGTTGGTTTCATTGACAGGCTGACTTTGGGTGTTTAGTTTTTCCTCTAACCTGTCTTTGATTATTTTTCCCTCAAGAACACTGGGGGAGAGTTCATAGGTACTTTTAGAGGCTCTGATTCACAGGGTCACCTTATCTACCAAATATTTGAAAAAAAAAAAAAAAAAGAAGAAATTGGAGTTAGAGGATTAGTGGAGCCACCAAGTGGACTTTGAATCATCATTACATTTTTTTCCCCAAGTGTTGAAAAACCCATTTTGTACTTCAAAATTGTGAACTGTGTCAAGTTTATTCTTCTCTCCCTTTTTCCAGTTGTGGCTTACCACCTGATGGAGGCCAGAGTTCTGGTTTGGTCTTCTACCAATCCTCAGGATTTCATGTGGTGACTCTAAAGCAGCGGTCAAGTTCCTTTAGCCACTAGGAAAGTAATTCATCTAATCTTAAAACCTCCAGTAAGCAGATCTGACTTAGGTATCTTCACGCCACCCACTTAGGGGTCTTACATAGTGTTGCCCTATTTATATATCCTTTCCAGATCTCTCCAGTGTGTTCTAGCATATAGCATGGCCTGCACACACAGATTTAGCCACACTGAGATCTCAGTAGAAAAGTTTCTGCTGTAAATAAAATTGCATGTCATTTGGTTAGAGAAGGATGAGTCACTTGACTTCTGTCACTTTTTGTGGTGTTCCGCTGAAAGTATTCCTGGGGGCTCCTTTCTGCCTACTCCTGGAGTGGAAGGAAAGGAGAGAGGGCTGACCTTGCCATTACCTGGAAGACAGTGGTTTATAGGATAGTAGAGCAATACTTGGCAATGGGGAAATCAAGTTGTTGATATTGAGCTGTAGAATTTCTCAGTGTGGCACTTTAGAAAAGTAGGTTAAGAACATTTGTTCCATTTTTTGTTGTTCATTTTCATTTTGTTGCTTCCAACAAATTTGTCTAATCTTTTAGATAGCTTTAAAGCCTTCTTCCTTATCTGTAGTATTTATACAGTATTTCTGCTGCTGTGACTATTAAAAACTTGAAGCTTTTAGAAGTGCCTTCTGTGTATTCATTTCACCAATCTGGAAGAACCTGGTGATGGTGCAGAAGATAGTTGGTTTCATTGACAGGCTGACTTTGGGTGTTTAGTTTTTCCTCTAACCTGTCTTTGATTATTTTTCCCTCAAGAACACTGGGGGAGAGTTCATAGGTACTTTTAGAGGCTCTGATTCACAGGGTCACCTTATCTACCAAATATTTGAAAAAAAAAAAAAAAAAGAAGAAATTGGAGTTAGAGGATTAGTGGAGCCACCAAGTGGACTTTGAATCATCATTACATTTTTTTCCCCAAGTGTTGAAAAACCCATTTTGTACTTCAAAATTGTGAACTGTGTCAAGTTTATTCTTCTCTCCCTTTTTCCAGTTGTGGCTTACCACCTGATGGAGGCCAGAGTTCTGGTTTGGTCTTCTACCAATCCTCAGGATTTCATGTGGTGACTCTAAAGCAGCGGTCAAGTTCCTTTAGCCACTAGGAAAGTAATTCATCTAATCTTAAAACCTCCAGTAAGCAGATCTGACTTAGGTATCTTCACGCCACCCACTTAGGGGTCTTACATAGTGTTGCCCTATTTATATATCCTTTCCAGATCTCTCCAGTGTGTTCTAGCATATAGCATGGCCTGCACACACAGATTTAGCCACACTGAGATCTCAGTAGAAAAGTTTCTGCTGTAAATAAAATTGCATGTCATTTGGTTAGAGAAGGATGAGTCACTTGACTTCTGTCACTTTTTGTGGTGTTCCGCTGAAAGTATTCCTGGGGGCTCCTTTCTGCCTACTCCTGGAGTGGAAGGAAAGGAGAGAGGGCTGACCTTGCCATTACCTGGAAGACAGTGGTTTATAGGATAGTAGAGCAATACTTGGCAATGGGGAAATCAAGTTGTTGATATTGAGCTGTAGTTCTTCCTGCTTGTCTTCCAGAGTTCTATTTTAGAAGTAGACTTCATAGAGAAGTTGTGAGCTGGCTGATGGTGGGCTTTAGAGACTGAAGAGAAGTTTTTAGTGGATTGATAGGTTGTCTCCTCCGCCTCCTGTGTGTATCTGAGTTAGGCTTACATGTAATGTAACAGAGTACATTATTTATTTTTACTTAGTGACATTCATTCATGATGCCTAGACAGGGAGTTTTATCCAGGTGCAGACCTGCTATTATTTTCTTCTATGTCCCATAGGCTGCTCCTAACTCCAAGTCACAGAAATTGATCAAACCTCAAAAGGAATATGAATCAGTTGATGGTGAACAAATCAATTAATATTTATCAATACAAGTGAAAAATTTAAAAACCGCAGAAGTGTTTATTAACAGTGAACTAGTCAAACAAACTACATTCATATGGGAATGATAAAAAAAAGTTCTGTCTGTCTATTTAATGATTATAACTGTAGTTTAGTTCCTCTAAAACCTGGAACTGAAGATTTACAGCCTATAAACAAACGTAATCTTGGGCTACCTTAGTTATTTTGTAAAAGCTCCCCATATGTGGTTGCTTAAATGTGAAATTTCAGACCCGTCCTTTGACTTTGATCCACAGCCTTCTATTTGAGTAAAGCTTCATGTGTAATTTCTGGTGAGTGTTGTATATTTCTATTAATCAGGCTAGTGGTGTTTGTTGTTGCTTTAATGGGCAGGTTTTCTTCCAAGTGGAAAATAGTTTGAGAATCAGTAATTTCCTAATAAACACTTTCAACATATGCAATGCTATATAAATACCCTGAGCATAAGAATTATTGGATTTTTTTACTTGTATATTCTGATGAATGTGTTTTTGTGGTGTTTTGCCAAGCTAGGAAGTGAAATCAAATGGGTATTGGTGAGTACCCCATGGCAGCAGTTACTTCATTTCATTCATTCACCATGAACTATAACTCAGGAGCCTTCTTTAGGTAAGAAAGTTGATAGTTTGCAAAAGAAATGATCAGTTTTGAAAAGTGATTGTATATGCTTAGGCTGGAGTTTCTGTATCAAGCTTTTCTTGCTAATAAAGATCACTTTGTCTTACAGTCTTATATTTTCCTGATGCTCACTGTTATACAATTATTTCATATAAAATTTGTGATTTGTGGATGGGTTTTGTATTCTGAAAA
Source organism: Tragulus kanchil (assembly GCA_022376925.1). Classification (NCBI taxonomy): domain Eukaryota; kingdom Metazoa; phylum Chordata; class Mammalia; order Artiodactyla; family Tragulidae; genus Tragulus; species Tragulus kanchil. The sequence continues at coordinate 42,790,001 of JAIOJX010000029.1, read as the reverse complement.
TTGATGTACTTGAGGAAAAAGAAAACTAAGATGTAATATTTTAATAGAATCATTGATACATAACACACTTTAGTTACTCATGGTGACTCTGACAGTGAATTGGCAACTTAATGATTTTAACAAATACACAGGTTTAACATGTAATCCCTGTTACATGCAGATTTAATATATAGCACAATCCCTTTATTTTGAACCACAAGGTGGTTTTCTAACCAGGCATTTGGATGAAGTCTTCATTTTTGGCTTCACCGCTTTTATAATGAGGGATTATCTTAGGGATAACTTTTTTGTAATTCCTTAGTAAAATTTTAACTTTCCATTCTTACAGGCTTTCTAATAAAGCAGTTACAAGCAAAATGTCAATAAACAGTGCTCAGCTTCAGAGCTGAGAATCTAGCCGCCATTCCTTTGCTTTCTCTGGGCCATCCTATTTTGTTTTAGGGAACCAGCCCTTTAAAATAGTCTATGATATCAGCAGCTGTGCATATTCTACATTGTCTTGCTCAGGTACGCAGGTAGCCGGGTTAGTCAGACAAAGATGTGTACTGGCTCTTTTGTCTGATGCTTGAGATACAGTTTTTTCTTTTCCACCCTCCTCACCAAACTGTAAAGATGGCCTTTCATTTTGCTCAGTGACTTGGTAAGTCATTCCTACTTCCAGGATCTGACTCTGTGTTTTGTTAAGAAATGTTCCCATTAGACAGAGTTACTCATAAGACAGAGATGATTATATATTAAGTAGATATTTCATTAGATTTGATGGTATGTTTTGTTATGATGCACTTCTCTGGTATTTCAGTCAGTGAAGAATCTGTCTGCAATGCAGGAGACCCAGGTTCAATTCCTGGGTCAGGAAGATCCCCTGGAAAAGGAAATGACACCCCACTCTAGTATTCTTGCCCGGAGAATCCCATGGACAGAAGAGCCTGGTGGGCTACAGTCCATGGCATCGCAAAGAGTTGGACACAACTGAGCAACTAATATTTTTCACTTTTCAGTTATGACACTGACTTATCCACATGTACATTCCTAGTGTTCAAGGGTGAGAAGAAGGTTAAATAGTCAACCAGAGTTAAATAAAATTCAGAAGTACCTTTTTCACTATTTTAAATAGTATACTTAAAATTTTTTGAATTCTATGTAAAATAGATATACAAGGCAACCCTATATACTTGGTATATCTAGACCTGAATTTTGTTGGCACTTAGTTGTGTCTCAAGTTAATGCCTGGAGAGTCATCCTTTCTTTCTGTTGGGGAAGAGTGCACATTCCTTTGCTATTTTTGCATTGGCTGCTCATTCAACTTATGTCCCTGCCACTTCCTGCTTCTCTAGAGCTCCCATGTCCTGGGTGTCATCTGAAAATTGTCACAGGTCATTTGACTTTTTTTTTTTTTTTTAATATTTATTTATTTATTTATTTTTGGGCCGGAGTCAGGTTGGGGAGGGAGGGGAGCGGGCGGGCCACTTCCATTGGTCTTCCATTTCTCTATTTTTCATCCGTCTTTGATCTTTGGCCCCTGCGGGCCTCCCATCACGGTGGGGTCTGTTGTCACAGAGCGCCGCCTCTGGGTGCATGCGCTCCAGAGCTCCGGCTCAGTGATTGGACACATCAGTCCAGCCGCTCCGCGGCACGTGGGATCTTCCCAGGCCAGGGATCCAACCGGCGCCCCTTGCACTGCAAGGCGGTGTCCTTATCCACTGGACCACCAGGGGAAGCCCTTGACTTTTTGTTAGAACTGTGCTCCATCTTAAAGAACAGAATGAAATTTGTTCAGGAAAATGCACTAGACAATGTAACAACAACAACTGTGACATTAATTGAGCACTTACTATGGGCTGACATGTAAGATACTTTAATCCTCTCAACAACTTCATGAAACTGGTACTGCAATTCTCCCTGCTTTTAGGGCGAGGAAGCTGAGGTTATATTAATTTGCTAAGATCACAGGGTGGGTAATTGACAGAGCTGGGACTTACCCAGCTCCATACTTCGAATTACGTTTTCTATCTCCCAGACACAGCCCCACCCCAGGAGTTCTCAGCAGGACTGCAATGTGATAGTGAGAACTCAGTAATTGACTAGGAATAAACCTGGCACACATACCGCTTCCTTGGACCTTTCTTCCTGGAAACTTCCCCAATCACCCCCTTCCACATATAAACTCAAATACATGCCATTGCCTTAAACTTCCAGCTTGTTTTGGTTTCAGTGAACAGCATTCTTCGAAGTACCTTTTAAATAGTATACTTAAAATTTTTTGAATTCTATGTAAAATAGATATACAAGGCAACCCTATATACTTGGTATATCTAGACCTGAATTTTGTTGGCACTTAGTTGTGTCTCAAGTTAATGCCTGGAGAGTCATCCTTTCTTTCTGTTGGGGAAGAGTGCACATTCCTTTGCTATTTTTGCATTGGCTGCTCATTCAACTTATGTCCCTGCCACTTCCTGCTTCTCTAGAGCTCCCATGTCCTGGGTGTCATCTGAAAATTGTCACAGGTCATTTGACTTTTTTTTTTTTTTTTAATATTTATTTATTTATTTATTTTTGGGCCGGAGTCAGGTTGGGGAGGGAGGGGAGCGGGCGGGCCACTTCCATTGGTCTTCCATTTCTCTATTTTTCATCCGTCTTTGATCTTTGGCCCCTGCGGGCCTCCCATCACGGTGGGGTCTGTTGTCACAGAGCGCCGCCTCTGGGTGCATGCGCTCCAGAGCTCCGGCTCAGTGATTGGACACATCAGTCCAGCCGCTCCGCGGCACGTGGGATCTTCCCAGGCCAGGGATCCAACCGGCGCCCCTTGCACTGCAAGGCGGTGTCCTTATCCACTGGACCACCAGGGGAAGCCCTTGACTTTTTGTTAGAACTGTGCTCCATCTTAAAGAACAGAATGAAATTTGTTCAGGAAAATGCACTAGACAATGTAACAACAACAACTGTGACATTAATTGAGCACTTACTATGGGCTGACATGTAAGATACTTTAATCCTCTCAACAACTTCATGAAACTGGTACTGCAATTCTCCCTGCTTTTAGGGCGAGGAAGCTGAGGTTATATTAATTTGCTAAGATCACAGGGTGGGTAATTGACAGAGCTGGGACTTACCCAGCTCCATACTTCGAATTACGTTTTCTATCTCCCAGACACAGCCCCACCCCAGGAGTTCTCAGCAGGACTGCAATGTGATAGTGAGAACTCAGTAATTGACTAGGAATAAACCTGGCACACATACCGCTTCCTTGGACCTTTCTTCCTGGAAACTTCCCCAATCACCCCCTTCCACATATAAACTCAAATACATGCCATTGCCTTAAACTTCCAGCTTGTTTTGGTTTCAGTGACAGCATTCTTCACTGTATTTTGCTGTTTGACCATAGCTCTTGCAGAACAAGTTCCTTCATATTCGGGGCTTCCCTGGTGGCTCAGAATCTGCCTGCAGTGCAGGAGACCCAGGTTTGATCCCTGGGTCAGGAAGATAACCTGGAGAAAGGAATGGCCACCTACTCCAGTATTCTTGCCTGGAGAATCCCATGGACAGAGAAGTCTGGTGGGCTACAGTCCATAGGGTCACAAAGAGTGAGACACGACTAAGTGAGGAACGCTTTTGCTTTTCCCTCCTGATAGTCTCTGTATCACTAGTGCAGAGTAGTGCCTATCAATGTGTGAAAGTGGAGGATTCCTGTGAAGATTGTCTTAAACCATTTCTCAGATTCTAATGTTGTTATTTCATATAATTAAAGCAAAAATAGGACGAAGGTGTGGGGAAAATGATCACTTACCATTGTTTAATGTTCACAGAATGAAGAGGAACAATTTATCTTTTGTGAATAAAGTCCAGTCTTCACCAGCAGTGAAACAGCTAAAACTTGGTTTCTATTCTTCTCTCACCCAGACGCCTATGTCTGCTGCCCTTCTAGACTGGGGGAGTCTGCCTCATCATGTAGTGTTACACTGTTTCAGTATCTTCCTTTAATAGATCAGGCCCCGGAGTCTTCTGTCTGCAGAAGGTGGAATGAAGTTTTCCATATACCTGACCTTTGGAGAAAGTTTGAGTTTGAACTGAGCCAGTCGGCTACTTTGTATTTTAGCTCCACCCATCCTGATCTCATTCAGCAGATCATTAAAAAGCATGCTGCCCACCTCCAGTATGTCAGCTTTAAGGTAAGAAAAATAAACAGTAAATAGAAACAATGACTTAAGTTTTGCTGACCTTTGTGTTAAGTTGAAATAATGGATTGAAATAGTGAAATAGCAAATTGAAATAGAGAATTTTGCAGAATTTTTATCCCAAACTCTTTCCTGTTGATCTGTTGTTACTTGCATAGATTTAAATATCGTACTTGAGCGATAATTGAATAGTTTTAATGTCAGTTTCCTTCATGTAGATATCATTGTTAAAATTCAGGTAATCCTACAAGATTCAAAAGTAAAAAGTGCTTAGAAAGTTGATTTGTCATCATCTCTGCTTTTCCTTTTTTATCTGGGATTCTGTGCGTTAGAGCAAAAATAGTGATTTATTTTATAGCTTCAAGGGATAAGTACAATTTTGCAATTCTGTTAGATAATTATATTGTCAGTAACTTCCTGATAAGTTACATTCATGAAATCAAGATTTTAAATTGTCTCTGTAGGTTGATAGTAGTACGGAATCAGCAGAAGCTGCCTGTGACATACTTTCTCAGCTGGTTAATTGTTCTATCCAGACTTTGGGCTTGATCTCAACGGCCAAGCCAAGTTTTATGAATATGTCAAAGGTAAAGATGATTCTTTTGTGAGAGCTACTAAAAGTCTTAAATGTTATTGAACTAGTCAAACATAGGGCTTCCCAGGTGGCACTAGTGGTAAAGAATCTCCTTGCAGTGCAGGGGTTACAAGAGACGTGAGTTTGATCCCTGGGTTGGAAAGATCCCCTGGAGAAGGAAATGGCTACCCACTCCAGTGTTCTTGCCTGGAAAATTCCATGGACAGAGGAACCTGGCGGGCTACAGTCCATGGGACTGCAGAGAGTCAGACACGACTGACCGAGCATGCATATAGTGAAATATAATTCTTTTCTAAAAATAGATCACAGCCCTACTAGCTTTCAAATAATTATTTTAAACAGGTTTTTGTTGACTAGCAGTTACTTTTGATGAACTATCTAATGCATGGTTTAATTCTTTAGATATATTTGGTAATTTTAATAATCATTTCACAGCAGATGTCATTAATATAAAATAAAATAATATAATATAAAACTTAGATCTCATTCAGCAGATCATTAAAAGCATGCTGCCCACCTCCAGTATGTCAGCTTTAAGGTAAGAAAAATAAACCAATGACTTAAGTTTTGCTGACCTTTGTGTTAAGTTGAAATAATGGATTGAAATAGTGAAATAGCAAATTGAAATAGAGAATTTTGCAGAATTTTTATCCCAAACTCTTTCCTGTTGATCTGTTGTTACTTGCATAGATTTAAATATCGTACTTGAGCGATAATTGAATAGTTTTAATGTCAGTTTCCTTCATGTAGATATCATTGTTAAAATTCAGGTAATCCTACAAGATTCAAAAGTAAAAAGTGCTTAGAAAGTTGATTTGTCATCATCTCTGCTTTTCCTTTTTTATCTGGGATTCTGTGCGTTAGAGCAAAAATAGTGATTTATTTTATAGCTTCAAGGGATAAGTACAATTTTGCAATTCTGTTAGATAATTATATTGTCAGTAACTTCCTGATAAGTTACATTCATGAAATCAAGATTTTAAATTGTCTCTGTAGGTTGATAGTAGTACGGAATCAGCAGAAGCTGCCTGTGACATACTTTCTCAGCTGGTTAATTGTTCTATCCAGACTTTGGGCTTGATCTCAACGGCCAAGCCAAGTTTTATGAATATGTCAAAGGTAAAGATGATTCTTTTGTGAGAGCTACTAAAAGTCTTAAATGTTATTGAACTAGTCAAACATAGGGCTTCCCAGGTGGCACTAGTGGTAAAGAATCTCCTTGCAGTGCAGGGGTTACAAGAGACGTGAGTTTGATCCCTGGGTTGGAAAGATCCCCTGGAGAAGGAAATGGCTACCCACTCCAGTGTTCTTGCCTGGAAAATTCCATGGACAGAGGAACCTGGCGGGCTACAGTCCATGGGACTGCAGAGAGTCAGACACGACTGACCGAGCATGCATATAGTGAAATATAATTCTTTTCTAAAAATAGATCACAGCCCTACTAGCTTTCAAATAATTATTTTAAACAGGTTTTTGTTGACTAGCAGTTACTTTTGATGAACTATCTAATGCATGGTTTAATTCTTTAGATATATTTGGTAATTTTAATAATCATTTCACAGCAGATGTCATTAATATAAAATAAAATAATATAATATAAAACTTAGGTGTTATACTTAGAATTTTCAAGTGCCAGTTTACATAATTACTTTGAATGTAGAGTGTGTAGGGTCAATAGTGAATGACTTTCCTGTTATTCTATAGTCTTCCCATTGAAGGTGTAACAATGTAATATTTAGCTAAATGTTGTTGTTCAGTCACTCAGTCATGCCTGACTTTGCAATCCTGTGGGCTACAGCATGCCAGGTTTCCCTCTCTCTCACTGTCTCCTGGAGTTTGCTCAAACTCATGTCCATTACATTGATGGTTCCATCCAGTCATCTCATTCTCTGTTGCCCCCTTCTCCTGCCCTCAATCTCTCCCAACCTCCGGGTCTTTTCCAGTCAGTCAGTTCTTCACATCAGGTGGCCAAAGTGTTGGAGCTTCAGTTTCAGCATCTGTCCTTCCAATGAATATTCAGGGTTGATTATCTTTAGGATTTACTGGTTGGATCTCCTTGCTGTCCAAGGGACTCTGAAGAGTCTTCTCCAACATCACAGTTTGAAAGCATCAGTTCTTCAGGCTCAGCCTTTTTTATGGTCCAACTCTCACATGCATAAATGACTACTGGGAAAACCATAGCTTTGACTATACAGACCTTTGTGAAAGTGATACCTCTGCTTCTTAATATGCTGTCTAGGTTTGTCATAGCTTTTCTTCCAAGGAGCAAGTGTCTTTTAATTTCATGGCTGCTGTCACCTTCTACAGCGATTTTGGAGCCCAAGAAAATGAAGTTTGTCCCTGTTTTCATTTTTTCCCCATCTATTTACCATGAAGTGATAGGACCAGATGCTATGATCTTAGATTTTTTTTGATCTTAGATTTTTGAATGTTGTTTTGCATGTTGTTGTTTGAAAGTCTTTTACGCCAGCTTTTTCACCCTCCCCTTTCACCTTCATCAGGAGGCTTTTTGGTTCCTCTGCTTTCTGCCATAAGGGTGGTGTCATCTACATACCTGAGGTTATTGATATATCTCCCAGTAATCTTGATTCCAGCTTGTGCTTCATCCAGGCCAGCATTTCACATGATGTACTCTTCGTATAAGTTAAATAAGCAGGATGACAATATACAGCCTTAATGTACTCCTTTCCCATTTTTGAATCAGCAGTTCATGTCGATGTTATACTTAGAATTTTCAAGTGCCAGTTTACATAATTACTTTGAATGTAGAGTGTGTAGGGTCAATAGTGAATGACTTTCCTGTTATTCTATAGTCTTCCCATTGAAGGTGTAACAATGTAATATTTAGCTAAATGTTGTTGTTCAGTCACTCAGTCATGCCTGACTTTGCAATCCTGTGGGCTACAGCATGCCAGGTTTCCCTCTCTCTCACTGTCTCCTGGAGTTTGCTCAAACTCATGTCCATTACATTGATGGTTCCATCCAGTCATCTCATTCTCTGTTGCCCCCTTCTCCTGCCCTCAATCTCTCCCAACCTCCGGGTCTTTTCCAGTCAGTCAGTTCTTCACATCAGGTGGCCAAAGTGTTGGAGCTTCAGTTTCAGCATCTGTCCTTCCAATGAATATTCAGGGTTGATTATCTTTAGGATTTACTGGTTGGATCTCCTTGCTGTCCAAGGGACTCTGAAGAGTCTTCTCCAACATCACAGTTTGAAAGCATCAGTTCTTCAGGCTCAGCCTTTTTTATGGTCCAACTCTCACATGCATAAATGACTACTGGGAAAACCATAGCTTTGACTATACAGACCTTTGTGAAAGTGATACCTCTGCTTCTTAATATGCTGTCTAGGTTTGTCATAGCTTTTCTTCCAAGGAGCAAGTGTCTTTTAATTTCATGGCTGCTGTCACCTTCTACAGCGATTTTGGAGCCCAAGAAAATGAAGTTTGTCCCTGTTTTCATTTTTTCCCCATCTATTTACCATGAAGTGATAGGACCAGATGCTATGATCTTAGATTTTTTTTGATCTTAGATTTTTGAATGTTGTTTTGCATGTTGTTGTTTGAAAGTCTTTTACGCCAGCTTTTTCACCCTCCCCTTTCACCTTCATCAGGAGGCTTTTTGGTTCCTCTGCTTTCTGCCATAAGGGTGGTGTCATCTACATACCTGAGGTTATTGATATATCTCCCAGTAATCTTGATTCCAGCTTGTGCTTCATCCAGGCCAGCATTTCACATGATGTACTCTTCGTATAAGTTAAATAAGCAGGATGACAATATACAGCCTTAATGTACTCCTTTCCCATTTTTGAATCAGTTCATTGTTTCATGTCTGTTTCTAACTGATGCTTCTTAACCTGCATACAGGTTTCACAAGAGGCAGATAAGGCAGTCTTGTATTCCCCATCTCTTTAAGAATTTTCCACAGTTTGTTGTGATCTGCACAGTCAAAGGCTTTAGTGTAGTCAATGAAGCAGAACTAGAGATATTTCTGGAATTCCCTTGTTTTTACTGTGGTCCAATGGATATTGGCATTTGAACTCTTATTCCTCTGCCTTTTCTAAATCTAGCTTGTACATCTGGAGGTTCTTGGTTCACATACTATTGAAGCCTAGGTTGAAGGATTATGAACATTACCTTAGTAGCATGTGAAATGAGCACAGTTGTGCACTTGAACATTCTTTGGCCTTTTTCTTTGGAATTGGAATGAACACTGGCTTTTTTCAGTCCTGTGGCCACTGCTGAGTTTTCCAAAATGTACTATACTGATTAAGATGGTATCTGGCCTTGCAGTAGAAATTCCAAAACAACATAGGCAAAAACACGACTGAGATTTATTTCTCTTACACTAAGCAGAGCCGTACATGCTGCAGTTCCTAGCTGGTATGAGGCTGTTTGGAACCCACAGTCCATCTAGGCACTTCCTTTTCGCTAAAGTGTTTTTTCTTCATTTTCATTGCCCAAGATAGCTTTCTGAGCTCTTGCCATCATGTCCTTATTCTAGATAGCTAGAGGGAATAAATGGGGAGAGAAAGGTATACCTTATCCCTTTCAAGCTGCAGGGAATAAATGGGGGGAGAATGGTATGCCTTATCCCTTTCAAGGTGTACAAGACTAGCCATAAGTACCAGTAGGGCTTCTGTCTGTCTCATTGGGCAGCTTAGCTCTGTGGCTGCAGCATGTCTCTGGGAGGAAGGAGAGCCTTTTAGCTGGGTGGCAATATGCCCAGTTAAAAATTAGAACCAGATTACTCAAGAAGAAAGGATGAGGGTAGTTATGAAGCAACCAGCTATCTCTGCCACAGAAACGAATGGCTGCCTCTCTTCATTCAGGCTTTGACTTCAATGCCATATCCTCAGAGAGGCCCTCCTTGACCCTTTTTGCTAAAACAACGCCCCCTCTTCTAGTTACTCCCTACAATGTTTTATTTTCTTTATATCATTTATCAGGGCTTGAGATCACCTTATTTATTTGATGTTTGCTCTCTTCTCCTCAGAAGACATCAGATTCTTGAAAGCAGGGATTCTATTTTGCTTATTTACCACCATAAACTCAGAATTAGAATAGTGCCTGATATGTAATAAGCACTAAACTCCAGTTGTCAGTAAAACTGGCTCATGGAAACCTTCCTATAGCAGAGGATGGAGGAAGACTAGCATCTCCTTTCTCACTAACTGGGTCATGGCTCTCTTCTAGAAAACATTTCTACTAGCCTCTTAGTGTTTTTGAGAGATATGCTGAGGAAAAAATGGGTTACTTGGGGATTCAAGTAATTTAAGTTATCAGATGAAAACTTACTACTTCTAAATAGTTATTTCCTTGCTTATGAGATAGGGAAACAGATTAGCCTGAAATTCTTAGCTTCTGGGCTGTCTTTCTGTTGCACGTCAGCTTCCAGGGCCAGCTTCTGGGTTAGCTGATACAGTTACCGGAGCAGAGCACCAGGAAACCCCGGGCTTCAGTCTAAGCCTTGCCTCCACTGCACAGTGAGTTCTGTGGCTTCTGGCAAAGTTGTGGACATCTCTGGGCCTCAGTTTTTTCATTTGCAAACTGAGAGAAAGTGATGTATAGAGATAGCATTTTACTTGGTATAAGCAGTACTCACCAAGGGACTTCCCTTGTGGTCCAGTGGTTTAAGACTTTGCCTCCCAGTGCAGGGGGTGTGGATTTGATCCCTGATTGGAGAGCTAAGATCCCACAAGTTTTGCTGCCAGAAAACCCAAAACCATAACAACAAAAGCATTATTGGTACAAAGTCAATAAAGACTTTTACAATGGTCCACATCAAAAACAAAATCTTCTTAAAAAAGTACTAAATGTCTTGTTGACTATAATGAAATCATGTACTCTAATGCTTAAATGTATCCTTCAGGACCAAAAGAGTCCTGTGAGAATTGACGAAAAGGAAAACAAACGTTATATTTATTAAGGAAAAAGAGTGAGCTATTTCTCTTCTTCTAATGATTTTTGGCACCATAAAATTTAGTAAAGAGGTTTAGCCATCTACCATTTGAGAATTTGTGTAAATCAGTTTATAATTAGTATAAACCAGTGTTTTCTTAGAAATGAACTAAGATGGATAACCAGTTTGGTCATTCTGATAGGGAAAGTAGAGCCTTTGATAGAATCCAAGTTGATTCTGAAAAGGAAAAAATGATCATGCATAGATTTGGTTTCCACACCTTCTATGTCAAAAAATACTGGATCAAAACTTCTGAAAAACTTCCACCCATTATGAAGTCAAACTATAAGTAAACTTTAATTTGTCAGTCTTCAGAACAGAGAAAGGTTTCCAGATGCATCTTTATTTAGATAATTTGCTAGAAAAAAGTATGTCACTGAAGAATATGACATCATTTATTCATCAACAGTAAATATTGACCTTTTACTATGTGCCAGATACTATTTTGGGTGCTAAGTCTCTTCAGTTATGTCCAACTCTTTACATCCATGGGATTCTCCAGGCAAGGATACTGGAATGGGTTGCCATTGCCTTCTCCAGGGGATAGTCCTGACCCAGAGATTGAACCCACATCTCTTAAATCTACCTGCATCATTGGCAGGTGGGTTCTTTACCACTAGCGCCACCTGGGAAGCCCATTAGGTGCTGTTTTAGGTGCTGGAAATACAGGAATGAATAAAGCAGATAAGAATTCATTTCTTCTAGACTAGCCTTTTGACTCAGTCCAGGTAGTAAAATTTAGGCTTTGTGGGTCATATCATTCTGCTCAGCTCTAGCATTGTAGTGTATGAAATGCTACTGCTGGATCCTAGTGGTTTAAGACCCCCAGATGGTTTCCAAGGGCTACCCACAAAACCCAAAATCGCATTATTGGTACAAAGTCAATAAAGACTTTTACAATGGTCCACATCAAAAACAAAATCTTCTTAAAAAAGTACTAAATGTCTTGTTGACTATAATGAAATCATGTACTCTAATGCTTAAATGTATCCTTCAGGACCAAAAGAGTCCTGTGAGAATTGACGAAAAGGAAAACAAACGTTATATTTTTTAAAGGGAAAAAAGAGTGAGCTATTTCTCTTCTTCTAATGATTTTTGGCACCATAAAATTTAGTAAAGAGGTTTAGCCATCTACCATTTGAGAATTTGTGTAAATCAGTTTATAATTAGTATAAACCAGTGTTTTCTTAGAAATGAACTAAGATGGATAACCAGTTTGGTCATTCTGATAGGGAAAGTAGAGCCTTTGATAGAATCCAAGTTGATTCTGAAAAGGAAAAAATGATCATGCATAGATTTGGTTTCCACACCTTCTATGTCAAAAAATACTGGATCAAAACTTCTGAAAAACTTCCACCCATTATGAAGTCAAACTATAAGTAAACTTTAATTTGTCAGTCTTCAGAACAGAGAAAGGTTTCCAGATGCATCTTTATTTAGATAATTTGCTAGAAAAAAGTATGTCACTGAAGAATATGACATCATTTATTCATCAACAGTAAATATTGACCTTTTACTATGTGCCAGATACTATTTTGGGTGCTAAGTCTCTTCAGTTATGTCCAACTCTTTACATCCATGGGATTCTCCAGGCAAGGATACTGGAATGGGTTGCCATTGCCTTCTCCAGGGGATAGTCCTGACCCAGAGATTGAACCCACATCTCTTAAATCTACCTGCATCATTGGCAGGTGGGTTCTTTACCACTAGCGCCACCTGGGAAGCCCATTAGGTGCTGTTTTAGGTGCTGGAAATACAGGAATGAATAAAGCAGATAAGAATTCATTTCTTCTAGACTAGCCTTTTGACTCAGTCCAGGTAGTAAAATTTAGGCTTTGTGGGTCATATCATTCTGCTCAGCTCTAGCATTGTAGTGTATGAAAGCAGACATAGCAATACATAAATGAGGCCCACATCGCTGTTTTATGGTCAGGCTTTAATTATGGACACTGAAAGAGCTTCACATAATTTTCACATATCACAAAATATTGCTCTCTAAAGATTTTCTTTCAACCATTTAAAAAGGTAAAAACTGTGCTGTAACTTAGACAATGAAGAATCTTCCTGCAATGTGCGAGATCCTGGTTCGATCCCTGAGTTGGGAAGATGCCCTGGAGAAGGGAATGGCAACCCACTCCAGTATTCTCGCCTAGAGAATCCTATGGACAGAGGAACCTGGTGGGCTATGGTCCATGGGGTCGCAAAGAGTCAGACATGACTGAGTAACTAACGCTTTTCATGCTTAGTTCATGAACAATACAATAATAGATGGTGGATTGCATTTGGCCCATGGACCATAACTTGCCAACCTCTATTCTAGGAAATAAATATGATTATATCCTTTTAATATTGAAAAACAATTCCTTAGGGAAATAATTGGAAGATGTGTTTATGAAACCTTTGAAACTTCGTCCTTTCTCACGATTCCATTTATCAATGATAAATGGATTAAGACTATACTTTGCTATTTCTCCTGGCTAATGGTACTATGAAAAACTGATATGTGGATCACTTTTATTATGTCATTGTAAGCATATGTTGATATGTCAGTAGTTTTGATGAAATTATTGAAGCTGTAGATTTTAAAATAATGTTTTTGTCATTATTTTCCTTATTGCCATACTAGTCTCATTTTGTGTCGGCGCTTATAGGTGTTTTTGTTAACTAAAAATCATTATCATCCATCAAAATTGAAGATACACCCATGGATGATCCTTCTTTGAGGATTCTTGTGGCCAATAATAGTGATACTCTAAGGCGCCTAAAAATGAGTAGCTGTCCTCATGTTTCATCTGATGGTAGGTTATAGTTTTTAAGCTTGCATGATTGCTTTATTATAGTAATAGGAATGCGGTTCCCTATTGAAAACTACATGCTTATGAGATGTAATTCAGTAATCTTTTTCAAAAGAACTCGATGTATTGAGATAAAAAACTAGCCTTTTGACTCAGTCCAGGTAGTAAAATTTAGGCTTTGTGGGTCATATCATTCTGCTCAGCTCTAGCATTGTAGTGTATGAAAGCAGACATAGCAATACATAAATGAGGCCCACATCGCTGTTTTATGGTCAGGCTTTAATTATGGACACTGAAAGAGCTTCACATAATTTTCACATATCACAAAATATTGCTCTCTAAAGATTTTCTTTCAACCATTTAAAAAGGTAAAAACTGTGCTGTAACTTAGACAATGAAGAATCTTCCTGCAATGTGCGAGATCCTGGTTCGATCCCTGAGTTGGGAAGATGCCCTGGAGAAGGGAATGGCAACCCACTCCAGTATTCTCGCCTAGAGAATCCTATGGACAGAGGAACCTGGTGGGCTATGGTCCATGGGGTCGCAAAGAGTCAGACATGACTGAGTAACTAACGCTTTTCATGCTTAGTTCATGAACAATACAATAATAGATGGTGGATTGCATTTGGCCCATGGACCATAACTTGCCAACCTCTATTCTAGGAAATAAATATGATTATATCCTTTTAATATTGAAAAACAATTCCTTAGGGAAATAATTGGAAGATGTGTTTATGAAACCTTTGAAACTTCGTCCTTTCTCACGATTCCATTTATCAATGATAAATGGATTAAGACTATACTTTGCTATTTCTCCTGGCTAATGGTACTATGAAAAACTGATATGTGGATCACTTTTATTATGTCATTGTAAGCATATGTTGATATGTCAGTAGTTTTGATGAAATTATTGAAGCTGTAGATTTTAAAATAATGTTTTTGTCATTATTTTCCTTATTGCCATACTAGTCTCATTTTGTGTCGGCGCTTATAGGTGTTTTTGTTAACTAAAAATCATTATCATCCATCAAAATTGAAGATACACCCATGGATGATCCTTCTTTGAGGATTCTTGTGGCCAATAATAGTGATACTCTAAGGCGCCTAAAAATGAGTAGCTGTCCTCATGTTTCATCTGATGGTAGGTTATAGTTTTTAAGCTTGCATGATTGCTTTATTATAGTAATAGGAATGCGGTTCCCTATTGAAAACTACATGCTTATGAGATGTAATTCAGTAATCTTTTTTTCAAAAGAACTCGATGTATTGATGTAGGCTAGATATAGTTTAAACCACTTCTCCTAAGACTATCTTCCTTATGTATTTTTTTTATTATATGTATAATTATATATGTGGGACTCTCCCAGTGTGTAGTGGTAAAGAATCTGTCTTTCAATGCAGGAGACTCAAGAAATGGCAAGTTCAGTCCCTGGGTCAGGAAGATCCTCTGGAGAAGGAAATGGCAACCCACTCCAGTATTCTTGCCTGGAAAATTCCATGGACAGAGGTGCCAGACCATGGGGTTGCAAAAGAGTTGGATTAAATTCAGCACACATACATGCACACGAATTATATATCTTGGCATCCATCTCCTCAGAAATCACTAGATGTCTAGTCTAGCAAATAATGAATAGCGGATATCAAGTTTACAAAATGTCGTGTTAGTAACATTTTTTGTGTTTAAGGATTCTTCCCCATTTCCTTCAGGAATCCTTTGTGTAGCTGACCATTGTCAAGGTCTTAGAGAACTGGCATTGAATTATTCCATGCTAAGTGATGAACTCCTGGCGCTTTCAAATGAGACTCATGTTAACCTTGAGCATCTTCGAATAGATGTTGTGAGTGAAAATCCTGGACAAATTGAATTTCATCCTATTAAAAGACAAAGTTGGGATGCACTTATTAAACACTCTCCTGGAGTTAATGTTGCTATGTACTTCTTTTTATATGAAGAGGAATTGGAGATGTTCTTCAAAGAAGAAACCTCTGTTACTCACCTTTATTTTGGTCGTTCAGTAAGCAGAGTGATTCTGGGACGGATAGGTCTTCATTGTCCTCTACTAATAGAATTAGTCATATGTGCTAGTGGTCTTCAGGTCCTTGATAATGAGCTTATCTGTATTGCTGAACACTGTAAAAGCTTAACAGCCTTGGGCCTCAGTGAGTGTGAAGTTAGCTGCGGCACATTCATAGAGTTTGTAAAGCTGTGTGGGAGAAGGCTAACCCATCTTTCTGTCATGGAGGAAGTTTTGGTCCCTGATAATGATGTTTTTTTTTTTTTTAAACATCATCCCTTTCAAATTTAATACAAAAAGAGCCACATCTGCATTTCCCAGGGGTCCCAAGTGTGTCTAGGCACTGTGGAATGTGGTCATGTCTTTCAGTTCTCTGCTGGGGACACACCAGTCGTCAGCCTCGTGGTTGGTGTTGTAATGCTTCCAGGCAGCCTTGTTATACACCGGGAGTCTTTCTATTGAGTCTATTGACAGAGCCTTAATGTAGATGATGGCATTTGTCCCATAGGCCTCTAGGGAATAGAGCTTTAGGTCTCCTTGGAAGTACTGCGCATAAAGACGTGATATGGGCAATCCGTAACCAAAACCAGCCAGGGGCACTGCTCGGGATGTCTCAGCACGAGGCCGGGGTGCAGTTGAGTACATGTAGTTGAAGAGTCGGTCAGTTTTCCTCAGAGGAACACCGCCTCCTTGGTCACTCATCTTCACCATCAAATCCTCGTTGCCCAGTGTGACGTGGACTTGAATAGGCGGGTAGACACCTCTGTCGGCGTGATGCTCCATCGTTGCTCACATTGCATTCTTGAAAAGTTCAAACACCATGTGATAGAGATGGGATGGTACATAAACCACTTGTATGGGCTGTCCTGGTGATTTTGCATTTAGTTCTTCAAGTTCTAGTTCGGAAGAGTTAACATAACACAAATCACACAGAGACCTAGCATTTTCATAGCCATCTTTAATAACTTCAACCACATTGCAGTTTGGATTTATGCTTCCAATGTTTTCGATGAGAAGAGCTTCTTTGCCTTTTCCACCAAATAATAATTTCGCATGGAAGAATTGGAGATGTTCTTAAAAAATTGTCCTTTATTTTGGTCTTCAGTAAGCAGAGTGATTCTGGGACGGATAGGTCTTCATTGTCCTCTACTAATAGAATTAGTCATATGTGCTAGTGGTCTTCAGGTCCTTGATAATGAGCTTATCTGTATTGCTGAACACTGTAAAAGCTTAACAGCCTTGGGCCTCAGTGAGTGTGAAGTTAGCTGCGGCACATTCATAGAGTTTGTAAAGCTGTGTGGGAGAAGGCTAACCCATCTTTCTGTCATGGAGGAAGTTTTGGTCCCTGATAATGATGTTTTTTTTTTAAACATCATCCCTTTCAAATTTAATACAAAAAGAGCCACATCTGCATTTCCCAGGGGTCCCAAGTGTGTCTAGGCACTGTGGAATGTGGTCATGTCTTTCAGTTCTCTGCTGGGGACACACCAGTCGTCAGCCTCGTGGTTGGTGTTGTAATGCTTCCAGGCAGCCTTGTTATACACCGGGAGTCTTTCTATTGAGTCTATTGACAGAGCCTTAATGTAGATGATGGCATTTGTCCCATAGGCCTCTAGGGAATAGAGCTTTAGGTCTCCTTGGAAGTACTGCGCATAAAGACGTGATATGGGCAATCCGTAACCAAAACCAGCCAGGGGCACTGCTCGGGATGTCTCAGCACGAGGCCGGGGTGCAGTTGAGTACATGTAGTTGAAGAGTCGGTCAGTTTTCCTCAGAGGAACACCGCCTCCTTGGTCACTCATCTTCACCATCAAATCCTCGTTGCCCAGTGTGACGTGGACTTGAATAGGCGGGTAGACACCTCTGTCGGCGTGATGCTCCATCGTTGCTCACATTGCATTCTTGAAAAGTTCAAACACCATGTGATAGAGATGGGATGGTACATAAACCACTTGTATGGGCTGTCCTGGTGATTTTGCATTTAGTTCTTCAAGTTCTAGTTCGGAAGAGTTAACATAACACAAATCACACAGAGACCTAGCATTTTCATAGCCATCTTTAATAACTTCAACCACATTGCAGTTTGGATTTATGCTTCCAACATGTTTTCGATGAGAAGAGCTTCCTTTGCCTTTTCCACCAAATAATAATGCTTCAGCCATCGTGGGAATCACGTCATTGTGTCGGTTCCTGATCCGTATCACAGTATCTGTAAAGTCATAAATGGTTTTCTCTTCTTCAGCACTTTTGTCCTTAAACTCAAGAAGCTCCTGCAGACTCTGGGTATACCAGCTTTGTACCAACTGAACTGATGGTGTCTTGAGAAGATTATCTGGAAGGAGACTTATTTCTTTCATTATATTTGCCAGTCTCACGGGCAACTCTTGCCGCAGAAACATAAATGAGGTCTTTGCACAAGCATTCACAGATCCGAAGTCCAGGAACTGCTTCATGGAGAGCGGGGATGGCAAGAAGTGCGAGTAGAAATCCACTTGGCCCGGAACGCCGCTTTCGGGACGCCCGGCCGGAGCCTGAGTCCGAGGTGAGGCTGCGGCTGATGTTGGGGCCGCCGGCGCGCAGGCCGGGGTCGGGGCCCGGGCCGGCCGAGGCGGCTCCGCGCAGCAGCCGCGCGAGCCTCATACCGAGCCCCGCTGGAGGAGCCGGAGCCCCCGGGGCCAGGTCGCCGCTCCCAAAGATTCTTAACCCTTTTTTTAATCTATAAGATTAGCTTCTTTCTGTCTATGCAAATGTAAAGTTTAAGATGCATTGCTGAAATGTGTTAGGTGAAATATTTTATTGTTTGCAAGCTGTCTTAATGGATTATAGCAGAAACATTTGAGAAAATATGAGAAATTTGAAACAATAGAAATCAGAACTAGGACGCAGACACTGTATAGTGAGTTAAACAGTTGAGAGAAACAGTTGGTTTCTAGAGAAATTTCTCAGCTTTGCTTGAGGGCCTGTTTGGGCTTGCTAAATAAATAATGATCTTTGGATCTCTTAAATTATGTCATTTATAAGTTTATATTGTTAATTGCTTCTGCATGGTCTTGGTATTAATATACATTACAAAATATTTAGTATTAGAAACTAAGTACATTCAAAATAGAGATACAGAGGCTGGCTTAATTGTACTCTTTTAGCACTATATAAGATCATATTATGATTCAATAAATAACTTGTAATTCCTAGTGCATTTTGAATTCTACTTTGTTGTATTAACTCGGAAGAAAATGGGCATTAGATTAATATTAAATAATGCTAATTCATTTTATACTGTGATTAAACAATACTAATTCATTTTATAAAGATATTGTGGTTGCTAATTGGTCAAATATGTTACTGAAAAAACAGTGTGTTTGTGAGGTAATTGGCATTTGCTGAATATATTTACTGTGTATCTGAAACTATGCCAGATCCTTTGCAGAAGTGGTTGCTTAGTTAGTAACACAGCTAAGACTCTTCAGTGGCTATGACTTATCACCTTTAAGATGAACATATATCCTTAAGATGACCCATAAGACCTACAAGGTCTGGCTTCTGGATTCTCCCTGCATCTTTGACCATGTTTCCTCATCTAGAATGCCTTTTGCCCTTTGGCTCTCATCTTTTTTGAGTTCCTTAAAACTGCCACACACCCTCTAGTCAGAACACTCTTGTATGTATTCTAGGCAGATTTTAAAGTTCATATGTTTATTGTTAGTATGTGCTAAATGTCACTCGAATGTAATTATTCCGCCCTGTCTAGTTCTGGCCTCTTAAACTGGCCACTTATCTCGTTCTTTCATTAAATTACTTTAAGAGAACTCAAACTGTTTTCTAAATAAAAATGAATTTTATAGCCATTTAACCTAATGTCTGACACCAACATTTTACGTAGATTTTATAATCACCTTCAGTAAGGAAAATTAAGTTACTCAATGCTGTTACTTCCCTCTCATTTGAACCTTGGCAGTACTTAGAACATGTTAACACTCAGACCTAAAAGAAAAGAAAGAAAAAAAACAGCCCTCTGGTATGGTGCACCAGAGGGCGCTGTATTCTAGTCATTCCGAGGAAAGAAGTCCTAAAGTTTGCATTTCCATTCAACAGATTTGAGAGTGCCTGTGGGAAGCCAGCAGCATCCTTGCTGTACCTTGAGAAGCTCTCTGTTCCAGGTAATGAGTCTGGTTTCTAAAACCCTTCAGAAGGCTGATTATTAAGAAGGCTAAGCATATATTTCATTGTTCAAACATTTTAGAGCTCCTTTTAAAATAGCCTTTTAGCACTATATAAGATCATATTATGATTCAATAAATAACTTGTAATTCCTAGTGCATTTTGAATTCTACTTTGTTGTATTAACTCGGAAGAAAATGGGCATTAGATTAATATTAAATAATGCTAATTCATTTTATACTGTGATTAAACAATACTAATTCATTTTATAAAGATATTGTGGTTGCTAATTGGTCAAATATGTTACTGAAAAAACAGTGTGTTTGTGAGGTAATTGGCATTTGCTGAATATATTTACTGTGTATCTGAAACTATGCCAGATCCTTTGCAGAAGTGGTTGCTTAGTTAGTAACACAGCTAAGACTCTTCAGTGGCTATGACTTATCACCTTTAAGATGAACATATATCCTTAAGATGACCCATAAGACCTACAAGGTCTGGCTTCTGGATTCTCCCTGCATCTTTGACCATGTTTCCTCATCTAGAATGCCTTTTGCCCTTTGGCTCTCATCTTTTTTGAGTTCCTTAAAACTGCCACACACCCTCTAGTCAGAACACTCTTGTATGTATTCTAGGCAGATTTTAAAGTTCATATGTTTATTGTTAGTATGTGCTAAATGTCACTGAATGTAATTATTCCGCCCTGTCTAGTTCTGGCCTCTTAAACTGGCCACTTATCTCGTTCTTTCATTAAATTACTTTAAGAGAACTCAAACTGTTTTCTAAATAAAAATGAATTTTATAGCCATTTAACCTAATGTCTGACACCAACATTTTACGTAGATTTTATAATCACCTTCAGTAAGGAAAATTAAGTTACTCAATGCTGTTACTTCCCTCTCATTTGAACCTTGGCAGTACTTAGAACATGTTAACACTCAGACCTAAAAGAAAAGAAAGAAAAAAAACAGCCCTCTGGTATGGTGCACCAGAGGGCGCTGTATTCTAGTCATTCCGAGGAAAGAAGTCCTAAAGTTTGCATTTCCATTCAACAGATTTGAGAGTGCCTGTGGGAAGCCAGCAGCATCCTTGCTGTACCTTGGAGAAGCTCTCTGTTCCAGGTAATGAGTCTGGTTTCTAAAACCCTTCAGAAGGCTGATTATTAAGAAGGCTAAGCATATATTTCATTGTTCAAACATTTTAGAGCTCCTTTTAAAATAGCCTTTGAAATCTGTGTACAGTTTCCTTTTGGTGTGATCTCCATGGGAACAACAGCCTTTGTCCTTTGAAAAGAAATGTGATCTTTGGAAACAACCTAAAGTTATTTGGCCCTAGGGAGATGAATAAGGTAGATGACCAAACCAGGCAGTGTCCGTGCTACAGTTTTCTTCTTTTTAGCCAAAGCCTAAAGTTTTAATTTGCTAGCCTTTTATAAGATGTTATGACACAGTAGAGAATTGTATCTAACTGAATATAAGAAAGTACTGATTGTGTTGTGTAGAGTTTAAACTATCTGAGAGTGACCACGGACTCTTCTTTTTCCTGGACATCCACCCACAAGTGCCATTACCTCTATAATATCTTTTTTTTTTTTAACTTTTATTTTACTTTTAACTTTTGCACTTCTGTAATATCTTATTCAGAATGATAAATAGTCATGAAATCACCTCCCAACCATAATATAGCTATGGCATTGATAGCAACTTAAATTTTTCTATGTGGTCCTTCCCTATCCAGTCCTGAGAAACAGTGTTTATTATTTGCTTGATTTCCTTTTGATATGTTTTTATTGCATATATATGTGTTCCTATAAATTACATTTTGGTTTTAATTGTTTTGACCTTATAAAAACAATCCCATGCTGTAAGATCTTTTGGGCTTGCCTACTGATTCATCTATTTTGTTATCTTTATTGTTATCTTTAGCTGAGGTTCATTTATTATGACTGCTGTAAGGTATCCCATTCTATAACTGAACCACAGTTTGTCCATCTGACTGTCGATGGGTATTTGAGTTGTTCCAGGTTCTGCTATGACACATAGAGATCTCATGAACATTCTTATAAAAAGGTACTAGTATACCAGAGCTGGGCACCAGAGGGCGCTGTATTCTAGTCATTCCGAGGAAAGAAGTCCTAAAGTTTGCATTTCCATTCAACAGATTTGAGAGTGCCTGTGGGAAGCCAGCAGCATCCTTGCTGTACCTTGAGAAGCTCTCTGTTCCAGGTAATGAGTCTGGTTTCTAAAACCCTTCAGAAGGCTGATTATTAAGAAGGCTAAGCATATATTTCATTGTTCAAACATTTTAGAGCTCCTTTTAAAATAGCCTTTGAAATCTGTGTACAGTTTCCTTTTGGTGTGATCTCCATGGGAACAACAGCCTTTGTCCTTTGAAAAGAAATGTGATCTTTGGAAACAACCTAAAGTTATTTGGCCCTAGGGAGATGAATAAGGTAGATGACCAAACCAGGCAGTGTCCGTGCTACAGTTTTCTTCTTTTTAGCCAAAGCCTAAAGTTTTAATTTGCTAGCCTTTTATAAGATGTTATGACACAGTAGAGAATTGTATCTAACTGAATATAAGAAAGTACTGATTGTGTTGTGTAGAGTTTAAACTATCTGAGAGTGACCACGGACTCTTCTTTTTCCTGGACATCCACCCACAAGTGCCATTACCTCTATAATATCTTTTTTTTTTTTAACTTTTATTTTACTTTTAACTTTTGCACTTCTGTAATATCTTATTCAGAATGATAAATAGTCATGAAATCACCTCCCAACCATAATATAGCTATGGCATTGATAGCAACTTAAATTTTTCTATGTGGTCCTTCCCTATCCAGTCCTGAGAAACAGTGTTTATTATTTGCTTGATTTCCTTTTGATATGTTTTTATTGCATATATATGTGTTCCTATAAATTACATTTTGGTTTTAATTGTTTTGACCTTATAAAAACAATCCCATGCTGTAAGATCTTTTGGGCTTGCCTACTGATTCATCTATTTTGTTATCTTTATTGTTATCTTTAGCTGAGGTTCATTTATTATGACTGCTGTAAGGTATCCCATTCTATAACTGAACCACAGTTTGTCCATCTGACTGTCGATGGGTATTTGAGTTGTTCCAGGTTCTGCTATGACACATAGAGATCTCATGAACATTCTTATAAAAAGGTACTAGTATACCAGTGCAGCTGCTTCTCTCCAATAAAAAGTCCAGTTGACTACATTTCCTATATTTTATCTACATTAGGAATGGAGTCATTCTGCTGGTGTTTTTTACATTCCAAAGAGTTTAAGCAAAAATTCACGAAAGAGGTTTATAGAATGATGAATTCACCTCATTTCTTACAGACTGACTAAAAGCTATAAAGTCATACTGTTTCTGGTCTTTTGAGCATTCACATGGTCTTATTTCCCTTCTGTTACCTGTTGTCAGCACAATCAGGAAAGAGTAATAAGGATATACAATGATGTGAGAAAATCAGTAGTGGTAAGTTGTGATAGGCATATGGCTCGAGGAGGCTGATGGACTTGTTGCATGAGATACTTCAGGTCCGGTAGACTTCTTTCTCTCTCTAGGACTCCCTGTAATGAAGATTTTCTGAAATCTGGGGTGCTGCATATCACCTTGGACTACTGTCATTCACTATTTGGAAGATCAACCACTTATAAAGAGTGTGGGAATGTGTGGATATAAAGACCAGCAAACTGTCTTATCTGTGAACACCTCCACCCTCCAACCACTTTGACCAGCCTAAGGGTTTTGCTGAAATTCTTTTACTACCTTAACTCAAAAGAGGCCTCCAGTTTATTCACTTGGTACTGGTGAAGTGTATGTGTCTAGCATTATACAACGCTCTGTTCTTGTGCCGTAAAAACACTGAAGGTTTTTTTTTTTTTTCTTCAAGCAGAAAGCTAGTTTTAGGAGTGTCAAAAGGGCTGTTGGCACCAGTTTGAATAAGTATGTTTATTTATCCTGTGTGCTTAGGAAAATCTTTCACAAAAAACACACACCTGGTCCCATAGGTTACAGATCAGACCTGAGAAATTAAAGACCCTCAGGACATCAAAGTAGCAATGAGTTGAAATCAAAATGCTTTTTTCTTTCTTGCATTCATCATGTTTCTGTATGAGCACACATTTCTTGACAGGCAGGATGTGCACCTAGGTTATAAGAAGATGGCTGTCTCTTGAGAAGGTCGGGTTGTCTTCCACTTAAAGGTACATGGTAGGATCACTCAGGTCACAGTTTTCAATATGCACGTGAGACTGTATGCCAGCATAGACTCTCTGCAAGGGCAGCAGCGTGCCTAGTTTCTCTCCCTTCTTGATCGAACCTTTATATTTAACTGGCTTAATGTGGAATATCTTAATGCAGTAGCCTAAAAGAAAAGAAAAAGTAAAATTCTTTATGATCTGAGTTTTAGTATCCTCAAATCAGACGTTTTTTTAAAAAAAAGAACACAAATGAAAAAAAAAAAAAAGCCAAAAAGAAAGGACAGTTGTTGAACTGAGAGAATAGAAGGAAATGACAAAATTATGTCAGAGATGAAGGCAAAAATTACAAGATATTGAACGGAGAACAGACTCAAATGAGTATTCTCAAAAGGCATTGACAAATAGCTGAGAAACACCAGGTAGCTGAAGAAAATTGACCCAGAACAATGTCAATTTCAAAACAGATTCCAGTAAAATAATTAGACTTTTAAAAGCAAAAATAGAAATAACAGGGCTTCCATGGTGGTCCAGTGGGCAAGGACACTGCCTTGCAGTGCAAGGGGCGCTGGTTCGATCCCTGGCCCAGGATCCCACGTGCTGCAAAGCGGCTGAACCGATGTGTCCAACTACCGAGCCGGAGGTGCTCTGCAGCAACCGAGGCCACTGCGACGGGAGGCCCACACAGGTCAAAGAACAAAGATGGAAATAAATGAAAGGCCAATAGAAGAGGCAAAAAACCAAAAAATGGCAAAAAGAAAAAAATAGAAATAACAGGCACAAGAAGACAAAGCTTTCTAAATAATAGAAGAAAAGAGTTGAAACAAAGAAGACCTATCAAATAGAGAAAAAGAGATAATACCATTATGATACCATAATTATAACATAAAATACTATCAGTATTGGGACCAAATATATGAATTGTATCTATAAATGTTAATTCATGTATGAAAAAGATTTTCCTACAGGTTCGAAAAGCAAAGTGAAAGTCTATGCTGTCTACAATAAGATAGTCATTGAATCACCTGAGAAATTAAAGACCCTCAGGACATCAAAGTAGCAATGAAAAATGCTTTTTCTTTCTTGCATTCATCATGTTTCTGTATGAGCACACATTTCTTGACAGGCAGGATGTGCACCTAGGTTATAAGAAGATGGCTGTCTCTTGAGAAGGTCGGGTTGTCTTCCACTTAAAGGTACATGGTAGGATCACTCAGGTCACAGTTTTCAATATGCACGTGAGACTGTATGCCAGCATAGACTCTCTGCAAGGGCAGCAGCGTGCCTAGTTTCTCTCCCTTCTTGATCGAACCTTTATATTTAACTGGCTTAATGTGGAATATCTTAATGCAGTAGCCTAAAAGAAAAGAAAAAGTAAAATTCTTTATGATCTGAGTTTTAGTATCCTCAAATCAGACGTTTTTTTAAAAAAAAGAACACAAATGAAAAAAAAAAAAAAGCCAAAAAGAAAGGACAGTTGTTGAACTGAGAGAATAGAAGGAAATGACAAAATTATGTCAGAGATGAAGGCAAAAATTACAAGATATTGAACGGAGAACAGACTCAAATGAGTATTCTCAAAAGGCATTGACAAATAGCTGAGAAACACCAGGTAGCTGAAGAAAATTGACCCAGAACAATGTCAATTTCAAAACAGATTCCAGTAAAATAATTAGACTTTTAAAAGCAAAAATAGAAATAACAGGGCTTCCATGGTGGTCCAGTGGGCAAGGACACTGCCTTGCAGTGCAAGGGGCGCTGGTTCGATCCCTGGCCCAGGATCCCACGTGCTGCAAAGCGGCTGAACCGATGTGTCCAACTACCGAGCCGGAGGTGCTCTGCAGCAACCGAGGCCACTGCGACGGGAGGCCCACACAGGTCAAAGAACAAAGATGGAAATAAATGAAAGGCCAATAGAAGAGGCAAAAAACCAAAAAATGGCAAAAAGAAAAAAATAGAAATAACAGGCACAAGAAGACAAAGCTTTCTAAATAATAGAAGAAAAGAGTTGAAACAAAGAAGACCTATCAAATAGAGAAAAAGAGATAATACCATTATGATACCATAATTATAACATAAAATACTATCAGTATTGGGACCAAATATATGAATTGTATCTATAAATGTTAATTCATGTATGAAAAAGATTTTCCTACAGGTTCGAAAAGCAAAGTGAAAGTCTATGCTGTCTACAATAAGATAGTCATTGAAGAAGGGTAAATATTCAGGGCTAAAAAATGATTTACCATGCAAGTGGAAGGAAGTGGAAAGCAAGAGTAAGGATCCTGTTATCAGAGAGGGAATTCAGGCCAAAAAAACATTGAAGCTAGACAAAGGAGGACAACTTAATAATGCTAAATCCAATGAAGATATAACAAACTATCCGTGTACTAAATAACACAGAAGACATCTGTACAAAGGAAAGACTACAGGAGATACAAGGAGAAATAGGTAGAAATAACCAGTAATGATAGAAGATTTCCACATACTTGTGTCAGTGAAAACAGGTCAAGTGGACAGGAAACCTGAGAAAGGCTATTGACTCATCCTGTCCAACACAGTAGCCGCTAGCCGCATATGACTAGTCAGCACTTGAGATGTTAATTTGAATTTGATGCACTTTAGATACAAGGTACATGTGGATTTTGAAGATGGTATGTCCTCAAAGTTAAGTATTACTAATTTTTCTATTGGTTATCTTTTCAAGTAATAATTTGAAGATATTAAGTATGTTATTAAAATTAATTTCACAATCTCTTTACTTAATGTGATTACTGTAAAATTAAGCTTACATATGTGGCTTTTATTATACTGTTACTGGACAGTACTGCGGCAGAAGGTCTAAGCACAATCAACAAGCTGCGTCTTATGTACATATGTTAAAATATACACAAGATGACTACATTGATACTAATACAATTACCAGTGTAACAGTGCAAGAAGACCTCAATAAATGAAAGCTACAGTGTGTCCATTGATTGGAAGACTCATTACTTTTTAGATATCACTTCTTCTTAGTTTGATCAATATAATCAATGCAAACCCACTCTGAGACCCAGCAAGATTTTTGGTTGAGATGGGCCAACAGCTTCTGTCATTTGGGAATTCAGATAGCCCAGAAATGGCCAAGGCAATCTGAAAAGAAAAGCAGAGTTGGGAGATTTATACTATTAAAGATCAAAGTGTATTTTAAAGCCAAGGTAATTAAAACAGTGTAGTATTGTTGGAAGATTAACAAACTGGCCAGTGAAACACAGTAGGAAGATCATGAACAGACCCATGTATATGCAGCTCTGGATTTATGACGAGAGACACTGCTGGGCAGTGAGGAGACGATGGTCTAACACTGGTACAGAATTAGTCAGATATCTATATGGGGCGAAAAAACATTGAAGCTAGACAAAGGAGGACAACTTAATAATGCTAAATCCAATGAAGATATAACAAACTATCCGTGTACTAAATAACACAGAAGACATCTGTACAAAGGAAAGACTACAGGAGATACAAGGAGAAATAGGTAGAAATAACCAGTAATGATAGAAGATTTCCACATACTTGTGTCAGTGAAAACAGGTCAAGTGGACAGGAAACCTGAGAAAGGCTATTGACTCATCCTGTCCAACACAGTAGCCGCTAGCCGCATATGACTAGTCAGCACTTGAGATGTTAATTTGAATTTGATGCACTTTAGATACAAGGTACATGTGGATTTTGAAGATGGTATGTCCTCAAAGTTAAGTATTACTAATTTTTCTATTGGTTATCTTTTCAAGTAATAATTTGAAGATATTAAGTATGTTATTAAAATTAATTTCACAATCTCTTTACTTAATGTGATTACTGTAAAATTAAGCTTACATATGTGGCTTTTATTATACTGTTACTGGACAGTACTGCGGCAGAAGGTCTAAGCACAATCAACAAGCTGCGTCTTATGTACATATGTTAAAATATACACAAGATGACTACATTGATACTAATACAATTACCAGTGTAACAGTGCAAGAAGACCTCAATAAATGAAAGCTACAGTGTGTCCATTGATTGGAAGACTCATTACTTTTTAGATATCACTTCTTCTTAGTTTGATCAATATAATCAATGCAAACCCACTCTGAGACCCAGCAAGATTTTTGGTTGAGATGGGCCAACAGCTTCTGTCATTTGGGAATTCAGATAGCCCAGAAATGGCCAAGGCAATCTGAAAAGAAAAGCAGAGTTGGGAGATTTATACTATTAAAGATCAAAGTGTATTTTAAAGCCAAGGTAATTAAAACAGTGTAGTATTGTTGGAAGATTAACAAACTGGCCAGTGAAACACAGTAGGAAGATCATGAACAGACCCATGTATATGCAGCTCTGGATTTATGACGAGAGACACTGCTGGGCAGTGAGGAGACGATGGTCTAACACTGGTACAGAATTAGTCAGATATCTATATGGGGCGAAAATTTGCTTCTTCTTATTCCTTACAGAAAAACCAGTTCCCAGTGGATTGTAAATCTAAATATGAAAGATGAAGCGATAAAGCTTGTGGCCAAAAAATATAGACTGAATATCTTTAGGACTTCAGCATGGGTGAATGTGTCTCAAACAGGTAATACAAATGTGATAACCATCAAGGAAAATATGACAAAATGGGACTGCATTAAAAGTAATAATTTTGGTTTATTAAAAAACAACATTTAGGGCTTCTCTGGTAGCTCAGTGGTAAAGAGTTCGCAGGAGGAACAAGTTCGATCCCTGATCCAGAAAGATCCCACATGCTGCAGAACAGCTAAGCCCGTGAGCCACAACTATTGAGCTTGTGCTCTAAAGCCTTGGACCCACAACTATGGAGCCCATGTGTTGCAACTACTGAAGCCCGTGTGCCCTAGTGCCCGAGTTCCACAACAAGAGATATCACCGCAACAAGAAGCCTGCTCACCTCAACTAGAGAGTAGCCCCCGCTTCCTGCAACTAGAGACGAGCCTGCAGCAACAGTGAAAACCCAGAATAGTCATAAATAAATAAATAAATAAATAAATAAATTTAAAGTATAAAAAGGAACCCATAAAATAGGAGAGGATATTTACAATACATATTATCTGACAAAGGACGTATAGCCAAAATACGCAAAGAGCGCCCACCTACTGATTAGAAAACAGGCGTTTGCCAGGGCAAAATCGTGAATAGGCATATCACAAAAGACAAAATTGATGTTATCAATAACTGTGAAAAAGGGTCTAGCCATAGGAAATGCAAATTAAAGGAGATACCATTGCATACTCATCAGAATTTTTGTTAGATCAACAGTTGTATTTTAAAGCCAAAGGGAAAAAAAAATTAATTATACAAAGTGTATTTTAAAGCCAAGGTAATTAAAACAGTGTAGTATTGTTGGAAGATTAACAAACTGGCCAGTGAAACACAGTAGGAAGATCATGAACAGACCCATGTATATGCAGCTCTGGATTTATGACGAGAGACACTGCTGGGCAGTGAGGAGACGATGGTCTAACACTGGTACAGAATTAGTCAGATATCTATATGGGGCGAAAATTTGCTTCTTCTTATTCCTTACAGAAAAACCAGTTCCCAGTGGATTGTAAATCTAAATATGAAAGATGAAGCGATAAAGCTTGTGGCCAAAAAATATAGACTGAATATCTTTAGGACTTCAGCATGGGTGAATGTGTCTCAAACAGGTAATACAAATGTGATAACCATCAAGGAAAATATGACAAAATGGGACTGCATTAAAAGTAATAATTTTGGTTTATTAAAAAACAACATTTAGGGCTTCTCTGGTAGCTCAGTGGTAAAGAGTTCGCAGGAGGAACAAGTTCGATCCCTGATCCAGAAAGATCCCACATGCTGCAGAACAGCTAAGCCCGTGAGCCACAACTATTGAGCTTGTGCTCTAAAGCCTTGGACCCACAACTATGGAGCCCATGTGTTGCAACTACTGAAGCCCGTGTGCCCTAGTGCCCGAGTTCCACAACAAGAGATATCACCGCAACAAGAAGCCTGCTCACCTCAACTAGAGAGTAGCCCCCGCTTCCTGCAACTAGAGACGAGCCTGCAGCAACAGTGAAAACCCAGAATAGTCATAAATAAATAAATAAATAAATAAATAAATTTAAAGTATAAAAAGGAACCCATAAAATAGGAGAGGATATTTACAATACATATTATCTGACAAAGGACGTATAGCCAAAATACGCAAAGAGCGCCCACCTACTGATTAGAAAAAAACAGACGTTTTGCCAGGGCAAAATACGTGAATAGGCATATCACAAAAGACAAAATTGATGTTATCAATAACTGTGAAAAAAGGGTCATAAGCCATAGGGAAATGCAAATTAAAGGAGATACCATTGCATACTCATCAGAATGCCTGGAATGAAAGGTAGATAGGTAACACCAAGTATTGTGAATGGAGCAACTGGAATTTTCCTGGGGGGAGTGTGGATGAATACACAACTTTGGGAAGCTGGATGGCAGTGTCCGCTAACGCTGCAGATCCAAATGTCAAGTAACCCAGCAACTCCACTCCTCTAGAGCATCTGCCAATTGCTGAGTGTATTGATCCTACCTTTGCATTCTGGACTGGGGAAGTTAGCATGGGGTGGTTGTGTGGATGCACTAGGTCCACTGTAAGATGGACCCTAGTGAAAACCTACATTGATCACTTGGCCCTAGAAGCACTGGTCTGGGGCCACAGTGGCCTTTTGTATCTCTAGGAATTGGTGTCAATTTTGAGGGAGTGTCTTTATCCCCAGGGTGGAGTCATCCTGCTTAAAGGCTGGAGCAGGTCCCTTTGAGGATGGCTAGATGTAAAGTTTATAGTAAAAATTGGGGGCTTTGTGACAGCCCTTCCTTAGAAGGACTCAGCCTTCCTTTCATTCAAGAGAGCCCTGGGACTGTTGTTGTTCAGTTGCTCAGTCGTGTTTGATTCTCTGCGATCCCATGAACTGCAACATGCCAGACTTCTCTGTCCTTCACTGTCTCCCAGAGCTTGCTCAAACTCATGTCCAAAACTCATGTCCATTTAGTCGGTGGGTGATGCCATCCAACCATCTTCTGTCATCCTTTGTCATCCCCTTCTCCTGTCCTCAATCTTTCCCAGCATCAAGGTCTTTTCCTGTGAGTTGGCTTTTTGCATCAGGTAGCCAAGGTATTAGAGCTTCAGCATCAGTTCTTCCAATGAATATTCAGGGTAGATTTCCTTTAGGATTGACTGGTCTGATCTCTTTGCTGTCGAAGGGATTCTCAAGAGCCTTCTCCACCACCACAGGTTGAAAGCATCTATTCTTCCATGCTCAGCCTTCTTTATGGTCCACCTCTCACATCTGTAGATGACTACTGGAAAAACCGTAGCTTTGACTATATGGACCTTTGTCAGCAAAGCAATGTCTCTCTCTGTAAACTGACTCAAGTCTGGCAATCAGTTGATAGAGTCGGGGAGGGAAGGTTTTCAGACTCAGAATTGTCATGACTGAGGTCAGAATTCTTTGTTCATCAGACCTAGAGTGTTCTCATTTATGCAAATCAAATAAAGCTTTAGTAGGCTGCCCGTCTATTTGGTTCTAGGTCACCATAATTAACTAGATAAGGCCATAGGTCTTTGCTTCCAATACTTCTGATTACTGCTTCACCTCTGCTCCCTGTTGGGCAGCCATGCCAACCTTGACCTTGACTTCTAAGTGGAGTCCACTCAGTGGCAGTAGTTTCTCTTGTTGTTTCAGGCCTAGAGAGGAGAGCCACCAGAGAGCTCCTCAAGGATATGGGCTCCCTCACAGTGTTTCTGACAGCCTTGGTGGGAGAAGTGGCATGGGACCCACTCCCATCAGGAATGCATGTTTATGTTCATGAAAAGACATGTGGAAGAAAGTTCACAGTAGCATTTTCGTAATTGCCTAAAAATGGATTCTGCCCAAATGTCCCTTTAGAGAATGATTAAACAGATAAAGGTATATGCATACAATGGATACGATGAGATCTGTTGGATAAACAAGGACAGAGGGACTAAAACAACATGCAAAGACATAAGTGAATCTCACAAACCTTATGTGGAGTAAATGAAGGCCCACTCAAAAGGCTGCATGCTGTTGAATTCTGTTTAAGCCATTTTCAAAACCTAGGCAAAAACACAACTAAAAGCTTGCACAAGAGGTCTCTGAGCTGCTGCTGTTTTTTTCTTGAAATAGTGTAACCAGCAGATTAGTGTTGTGCTCACTTTGTGATAATTCATAGAGCTGACCGTTTTGGCTTTGTGCACTGTACCGTGTGTATATGCTCTACCGCAATAGATTTAAAACAACCAGACAAGAAGCCTAGTACCTGGAGTACCAGAAGACCCAACTTTGCGTAGGACATACAGCATTTGAAGATATTATTGTTGCTATTCAGTTGCTAAGTTGTGTCCCACTCTGTGACCCTATGGGATGTAGTGTGCCAGGCTCTTCCATCCTTGATGATCTCCTGGAGATTGCTCAGATTCATGTCCATTGAGTCTGTGATGCTATGTAACCATCTCATCCTCTGCCACCCTATTCTCTTTTTGCCTTCAGGCTTTCCCAGCATCAAGGTCTTTTCCAATGAGTTGGCCATTCATATCTTGTGGCCAAAGTATTGGAGCTTCAGCTTCAGCAATAGTCCTTCCAATGAGTATTCAGGGTTGATTTCCTTTAAGACTGACTGGTTGATCTCCTTGCAGTTCAAGGGACTCCCAAGAGTATTCTCCAGCACCATGGGTCGGAAGCATCTTCAGCACTCAGCCTTCTTTATGGTCCAACTCTCACATCTGTATATGACTACTGGGAAAATCATAGGTTATTTTGTTTGTTTATTAGATTCTTTTTTTTTTTTCCTCATCATGCCATCCTTTTATTCTTTGGCCTGTGTGGGCCTCCTTGGCATTGGCCTCTCTCACTTCAGAGCACCAGCTCTGGGTGCCTGCGCTCTAGAGCGCCAGCTTGCAATTGGACACACTGGTCCAGCCACTCTGTGGCACGTGGGATCCTCCTGGGCCAGGGATTGAACTGGTGATTCATGAAAAGACATGTGGAGCATTTTCGTAATTGCCTAAAAATGGATTCTGCCCAAATGTCCCTTTAGAGAATGATTAAACAGATAAAGGTATATGCATACAATGGATACGATGAGATCTGTTGGATAAACAAGGACAGAGGGACTAAAACAACATGCAAAGACATAAGTGAATCTCACAAACCTTATGTGGAGTAAATGAAGGCCCACTCAAAAGGCTGCATGCTGTTGAATTCTGTTTAAGCCATTTTCAAAACCTAGGCAAAAACACAACTAAAAGCTTGCACAAGAGGTCTCTGAGCTGCTGCTGTTTTTTTCTTGAAATAGTGTAACCAGCAGATTAGTGTTGTGCTCACTTTGTGATAATTCATAGAGCTGACCGTTTTGGCTTTGTGCACTGTACCGTGTGTATATGCTCTACCGCAATAGATTTAAAACAACCAGACAAGAAGCCTAGTACCTGGAGTACCAGAAGACCCAACTTTGCGTAGGACATACAGCATTTGAAGATATTATTGTTGCTATTCAGTTGCTAAGTTGTGTCCCACTCTGTGACCCTATGGGATGTAGTGTGCCAGGCTCTTCCATCCTTGATGATCTCCTGGAGATTGCTCAGATTCATGTCCATTGAGTCTGTGATGCTATGTAACCATCTCATCCTCTGCCACCCTATTCTCTTTTTGCCTTCAGGCTTTCCCAGCATCAAGGTCTTTTCCAATGAGTTGGCCATTCATATCTTGTGGCCAAAGTATTGGAGCTTCAGCTTCAGCAATAGTCCTTCCAATGAGTATTCAGGGTTGATTTCCTTTAAGACTGACTGGTTGATCTCCTTGCAGTTCAAGGGACTCCCAAGAGTATTCTCCAGCACCATGGGTCGGAAGCATCTTCAGCACTCAGCCTTCTTTATGGTCCAACTCTCACATCTGTATATGACTACTGGGAAAATCATAGGTTATTTTGTTTGTTTATTAGATTCTTTTTTTTTTTTCCTCATCATGCCATCCTTTTATTCTTTGGCCTGTGTGGGCCTCCCGTGGCAGTGGCCTCTCTCACTGCAGAGCACCAGCTCTGGGTGCATGCGCTCTAGAGCGCCAGCTTGCAATTGGACACACTGGTCCAGCCACTCTGTGGCACGTGGGATCCTCCTGGGCCAGGGATTGAACTGGTGCCCCTTGCACTGCAAGGTGGACTGTTTAACCACTGGACCACCAGGGAAGCCCCATAGCTTTGACTATGTGTACCTTTGTTGGCAAACAGATGTCTTGGCTTTTTAATGTGCTGTCTAGGTTTGTCATAGCTTCACTTCCAAGGAGCAAGTGTCTTAATTTCATGGCTACAGTCACTGTCCACAGT
The DNA here is from genome assembly GCA_022376925.1 of Tragulus kanchil. Lineage (NCBI taxonomy): Eukaryota > Metazoa > Chordata > Mammalia > Artiodactyla > Tragulidae > Tragulus > Tragulus kanchil. The sequence continues at coordinate 42,755,702 of JAIOJX010000029.1, read as the reverse complement.
GATTTTGGAGCCCAAGAAAATAAAGTTTGTTACTGCTTCTTCTTTTTCACCTTCTATTTGCCATGAAGTGATGGGACTGGATACCATGATCTTAGTTTTTTGAATGTTGAGTTTTAAGACAGCTTTTTCACTCTCCTCTCTCACCCCCCTCAAGGGTGTGGTATCATCTGCATGTCTGAGGTTGTTGATATTTCTCCCGGCAATCATGATTGCTTGTGAGTCATCCAGCCTGGCATTTCACATGATGTACTCTGCATATAACTTAAATAAGCAGGGTGACGGTATGCAGCCTTGACATACTCTTTTCCCAATTTAGAACCAGTTCATTGATCCATATCTGATTCTAAGCATTGCTTCTTGACCTGCGTACAGGTTTCACAGAAGGCAGGTAAGGTGGTCTGGTGTTCCCATCTCTTTAAGAATTTTACACAGTTTGTTGGGATCCACACAATCAAAGGCTTTAGTGTAGTCAATGAAGCAGAAGTAGATGTTTTTCTGGAATTCCCTTGCTTGTTCTATTATCCAACGGATGTTGGCAATTTGATCTCTGGTTCCTCTGGCTTTTCTAAATCTAGCTTGTACAACTAGAAGTTCTTGATTCACATACTGCTGAAACCTAACTGAAAGATTTTGAGCATAACCTTGCTAGCATTTGAAGTGAACACAATTGTATCATAGTTTAAACATTCTTGTGACTGGGAATCTTTTTTTTTCTTTTTTTCCTCATCATGCCATCCTTTTATTCTTTGGCCTGTGTGGGCCTCCGTGGCAGTGGCCTCTCTCACTGCCGAGCACCAGCTCTGGGTGCATGCGCTATAGAGCGCCAGCTTGCAATTGGACACACTGGTCCCGCCCCTCTGTGGCACGTGGGCTCCTCCTGGGCCCGGGATTGAACTGGTGCCCCTTGCACTGCAAGGTGGACTGTTTAACCACTGGACCACCAGGGAAGCCCCATAGCTTTGACTATGTGTACCTTTGTTGGCAAACAGATGTCTTGGCTTTTTAATGTGCTGTCTAGGTTTGTCATAGCTTCACTTCCAAGGAGCAAGTGTCTTAATTTCATGGCTACAGTCACTGTCCACAGTGATTTTGGAGCCCAAGAAAATAAAGTTTGTTACTGCTTCTTCTTTTTCACCTTCTATTTGCCATGAAGTGATGGGACTGGATACCATGATCTTAGTTTTTTGAATGTTGAGTTTTAAGACAGTTTTTTCACTCTCCTGTCTCTCCCCCCTCAAGGGTGTGGTATCATCTGCATGTCTGAGGTTGTTGATATTTCTCCCGGCAATCATGATTGCTTGTGAGTCATCCAGCCTGGCATTTCACATGATGTACTCTGCATATAACTTAAATAAGCAGGGTGACGGTATGCAGCCTTGACATACTCTTTTCCCAATTTAGAACCAGTTCATTGATCCATATCTGATTCTAAGCATTGCTTCTTGACCTGCGTACAGGTTTCACAGAAGGCAGGTAAGGTGGTCTGGTGTTCCCATCTCTTTAAGAATTTTACACAGTTTGTTGGGATCCACACAATCAAAGGCTTTAGTGTAGTCAATGAAGCAGAAGTAGATGTTTTTCTGGAATTCCCTTGCTTGTTCTATTATCCAACGGATGTTGGCAATTTGATCTCTGGTTCCTCTGGCTTTTCTAAATCTAGCTTGTACAACTAGAAGTTCTTGATTCACATACTGCTGAAACCTAACTGAAAGATTTTGAGCATAACCTTGCTAGCATTTGAAGTGAACACAATTGTATCATAGTTTAAACATTCTTTGACATTGCCCTTCTTTGGGGTTGGAATGAAAACTGACCTTTTTCCAGCCCTGAGGCCATTGCCGAGTTTTCCAAATTTACTGATATATCGAGTGCAGCACTTTAACAACATCATCTTTTAGGATTTTTAAATAGTTCAGGTGGAATTCTATCACCTCCATTAGCTTTGTTTGTAGTAATGCTTCCTAAGGTCTCTTGATTTTACATCCAGGATATCTGGCTCTAGGTAAGTGACCACACCATCATGGTTATCTGGGTCATTAAGACCTTTCTTGTATAGTTCTTCTGTGGATTCTTGCCACCTATTCTTAATATCTTCTGTTTCAGCTATGTTTTTACCTGCTATGTCCTACCACTTGTGTCCTTTATCTTGCCCACCCTTGCATGAAATATTTCCTTGATATCTCCAGTTTTCTTCAAGAGATCTCTAGTCCTACCCATTCTATTTTTCCTCTGTTTCTCTATTTTCCTCTGTTTCTTTGCATTGTTCATTTAAGAAAATCTTCCTATCTCTTCCTGCTATTCTCTGGAACTCTGCATTCAGTTAGGTGTATCTTTCCCTTTCTCCTTTGTTTTTCACTTTTCTTCTTTCCTCAGCTGTTTGTAAAGCCTCCTCAGACAACCATTTTGCCTTCTTGCATTTCTTTTCTTTGGGTTGGTTTTGGTCACTACCTCATAATACAATGTTACGAACCTCTGTCCGTAGTTCTTCAGGTACACTGTCTACCAGATCCAATCCTTTGAATCTATTCTTCACCTCCACTGTATAATCATAAGGGATTTGATTTTGGTCATACCTGAATGAACTAGTGGCTTTCCCCACTTTCTTCAATTTAAAGCTGAATTTGCAATGAGGAGTTAATGATCTGAGCCATAGTCAGCTCCTGGTCTTGTTTTTCCCATCTCTTTAAGAATTTTACACAGTTTGTTGGGATCCACACAATCAAAGGCTTTAGTGTAGTCAATGAAGCAGAAGTAGATGTTTTTCTGGAATTCCCTTGCTTGTTCTATTATCCAACGGATGTTGGCAATTTGATCTCTGGTTCCTCTGGCTTTTCTAAATCTAGCTTGTACAACTAGAAGTTCTTGATTCACATACTGCTGAAACCTAACTGAAAGATTTTGAGCATAACCTTGCTAGCATTTGAAGTGAACACAATTGTATCATAGTTTAAACATTCTTTGACATTGCCCTTCTTTGGGGTTGGAATGAAAACTGACCTTTTTCCAGCCCTGAGGCCATTGCCGAGTTTTCCAAATTTACTGATATATCGAGTGCAGCACTTTAACAACATCATCTTTTAGGATTTTTAAATAGTTCAGGTGGAATTCTATCACCTCCATTAGCTTTGTTTGTAGTAATGCTTCCTAAGGTCTCTTGATTTTACATCCAGGATATCTGGCTCTAGGTAAGTGACCACACCATCATGGTTATCTGGGTCATTAAGACCTTTCTTGTATAGTTCTTCTGTGGATTCTTGCCACCTATTCTTAATATCTTCTGTTTCAGCTATGTTTTTACCTGCTATGTCCTACCACTTGTGTCCTTTATCTTGCCCACCCTTGCATGAAATATTTCCTTGATATCTCCAGTTTTCTTCAAGAGATCTCTAGTCCTACCCATTCTATTTTTCCTCTGTTTCTCTATTTTCCTCTGTTTCTTTGCATTGTTCATTTAAGAAAATCTTCCTATCTCTTCCTGCTATTCTCTGGAACTCTGCATTCAGTTAGGTGTATCTTTCCCTTTCTCCTTTGTTTTTCACTTTTCTTCTTTCCTCAGCTGTTTGTAAAGCCTCCTCAGACAACCATTTTGCCTTCTTGCATTTCTTTTCTTTGGGTTGGTTTTGGTCACTACCTCATAATACAATGTTACGAACCTCTGTCCGTAGTTCTTCAGGTACACTGTCTACCAGATCCAATCCTTTGAATCTATTCTTCACCTCCACTGTATAATCATAAGGGATTTGATTTTGGTCATACCTGAATGAACTAGTGGCTTTCCCCACTTTCTTCAATTTAAAGCTGAATTTGCAATGAGGAGTTAATGATCTGAGCCATAGTCAGCTCCTGGTCTTGTTTTTGCTGATTGTATAGAGCATCTCTATCTTTGACTGCAAAGAACATAATCAATCTGATTTCAGCATTGACCATCTGGTGATATCAATGCGTAGAGTGGTCTCTTGGATTGTTGTAAAAGGGTGTTTATTGTGACTAGTGTGTTCTCTTGGCAAAACTGTTAGCCTTTGCCCTGCCTCATTTTGTACTCCAGGACCAAACTTGCTTGTTATTCTGGGTATTTCTTGACTTCCTACTTTTGTATTCCAGTCCCCTGTAGTGAAAAGGACATCTTTTTTGGTGATAATTCTGTATTAGGTCTTGCTGACCATCATAGAACTGATCAACTTCAGCTTCTTTGGCAGTAGTGGTTGGGGCATAGACTTAGATTATCGTGACGTTAAATGGTTTGCCTTGGAAATGAACTGAGATCATTCTGTCACTTTTGAGACTGCACCCAAGTACTGCATTTTGCTCTTTCTGACTATGAGGGCTACTCCATTTCTTCGAAGGGATTCTTGCCCACAGTAGTAAGTATAATGATCATTTGAATTAACTTTGACTATTTTCATTCGCTGATTCCTAAGATATTGACATTTAATCTTGCCATCTCCGGCTTGGTCACATCCAACTTACTTTGATTCATGGACCTAACATTCCAGATTCCTATGCAATATTGTTCTTTACAGCATTGGACTTTACTTTTACCACTAGATACATGCACAGATGAGCATTTGAAAAGAGTTCACATCAACTCTTGCAGAAATACCAACATTTTCAAACTGTGGGACTTTGGTAAATGAAAGCATGTATGTATTCCATATAACTAATATTGCTGAAAGTGATTTTGTGTGGAGATTGTTAAGCAAAGCGTGTGGAGGGCTTCCCTGACAGCTCAGTGGTAAAGAATTTGCCTGCCAATTCAGGAGACTCGGGTTCAATCTCTGATCCAAGAAGATCCCACATGCTGCAGATCATCTGAACCCATGAGCCACAACTATTGAGCCTGTGCTCTAGACCTTCAGAGCCACAGCTATTGAGCCCATGTGCTGCAATTATTGAAGCCTGTATGCCGTAGAACCCGAGTTCCCCAACAAGAGAAGTCACCACAACAAGAAGTCTGCTCACCTCAGCTAGAGAGTAGCCCCACTTCCTCCAACTAGAGAAGAGCCTGTGGCAGCAGTGAAAACCCAGAAGAGCCAAAAATAAATTAAAAAAAAATTTTTTTTAAAAAAAGCATGTGGAGCTCAGGTGGAAAGCCCTGCAGGCAGCTATAAAGTCAGGTGGGGAATGTGTGTGTAAAAAGGATGACTCCAGGGAAAGTGGTGGAATATCTTGGAAAATATGTGTGCTGTTTTAGTTTGGTACCTTGTCCTTTAAATCCTAGATTTTGTCCCTTAGAAGAAAGAGTGAAACTTCTATATATAAAACGCACATTATAGGCTTCAAACATCTCCAGAATGTACCTTATGTACCTGTGCCTACTCTTACCTCTTCCAGAGATCCGAACACCATTATTGATGGCATTTTTGTTTTTATAAGGTTTCTCCTGGCCCAGGATCGTTCCAGTGAAAGGTGCGTACACAGTAGAGCCATCTGAACACAAGACATCCACACCCTGGTGAAGCCTCTGGTTTCTAGGGTATAAATAAGAATGAACAGACTGCAGAACTGCCCTGGGAATTTTATTGCCCAGCAACAGGGGCTAACCCACGGTGTACAATCCAGGGTATCAGAAATGGAAGCAGCTGGAACGTGTTGGGATGTCCCTGGGTTCCTCACTGTTTAGCCACTCTGTTCCCCTCCCTCTCTGCAGGTAGTAGTAATGATGTGGTAAAGGTTAAAGCATTTAAGGTGGTATTTGGTACACAAGAAGACTTTAAAAACGTTAACCATTATTATTACTTGGCATTTGGGGAAGATGAGGCAATCCGTGTCAATAAATGTTGAAGATACGTGAATCCTGACGTCTGTAAGACCACTTAGAAAAGCATTCGCTTTTTCTGGGAACCTGATATAAAAGAATCATATGTTACCCTAGCCTTATTTTTCTCTCAGTGGTCCAGAAGTCATTGTAAACATCCTTTGTTGGGTATGGCATATTAATATAGCAACTGATACCTCCTGCCTTTATTAAACTGTGTGGAGCACAAACACAAAAGGATCCCAGGTAGTGAGGTTTCTTGAGGTTGTCTCTGACAGTCCTCACTGTCCCTGCTGTTACTAGCCACTCCTGCCTTCTCATTGGCTACCTAAAAGTCAGATTCACCAGGATTGTTAGCATTGTGTGTACAGCAACATTGAACAGGTTCCACGTGAGGAGCCAGTAAGTCAATGTATGAGTCAAGTGCATAAACTTCAGGGTCTGAACCAATTGACTCTTAATTGTGGCAATTCAGAGGCCCTGTTGCCCTGTGTCCCATCTCTGAGCCCTCTTCCATGTATGTGAGGTTGCTTTGTAAGCAGTATCTATGAGTGAGAGTTTTTCTGTGATTAGGATGGGGATTGGTAAGAAGAAGATTGGTCTATGTGTTGTGCTTGCTCAGTCGTGTCCAATTCTTTGTAACTCCGTGGGCTGTAACCCGCCAGAGTCCTCTGTCCATGAGATTCTCCAGGCAAGAGTCCTGGAGTGGGTAGCTATTCTCTTCTCCAAATGCAGCTGGACAGGATCGTTCCAGTGAAAGGTGCGTACACAGTAGAGCCATCTGAACACAAGACATCCACACCCTGGTGAAGCCTCTGGTTTCTAGGGTATAAATAAGAATGAACAGACTGCAGAACTGCCCTGGGAATTTTATTGCCCAGCAACAGGGGCTAACCCACGGTGTACAATCCAGGGTATCAGAAATGGAAGCAGCTGGAACGTGTTGGGATGTCCCTGGGTTCCTCACTGTTTAGCCACTCTGTTCCCCTCCCTCTCTGCAGGTAGTAGTAATGATGTGGTAAAGGTTAAAGCATTTAAGGTGGTATTTGGTACACAAGAAGACTTTAAAAACGTTAACCATTATTATTACTTGGCATTTGGGGAAGATGAGGCAATCCGTGTCAATAAATGTTGAAGATACGTGAATCCTGACGTCTGTAAGACCACTTAGAAAAGCATTCGCTTTTTCTGGGAACCTGATATAAAAGAATCATATGTTACCCTAGCCTTATTTTTCTCTCAGTGGTCCAGAAGTCATTGTAAACATCCTTTGTTGGGTATGGCATATTAATATAGCAACTGATACCTCCTGCCTTTATTAAACTGTGTGGAGCACAAACACAAAAGGATCCCAGGTAGTGAGGTTTCTTGAGGTTGTCTCTGACAGTCCTCACTGTCCCTGCTGTTACTAGCCACTCCTGCCTTCTCATTGGCTACCTAAAAGTCAGATTCACCAGGATTGTTAGCATTGTGTGTACAGCAACATTGAACAGGTTCCACGTGAGGAGCCAGTAAGTCAATGTATGAGTCAAGTGCATAAACTTCAGGGTCTGAACCAATTGACTCTTAATTGTGGCAATTCAGAGGCCCTGTTGCCCTGTGTCCCATCTCTGAGCCCTCTTCCATGTATGTGAGGTTGCTTTGTAAGCAGTATCTATGAGTGAGAGTTTTTCTGTGATTAGGATGGGGATTGGTAAGAAGAAGATTGGTCTATGTGTTGTGCTTGCTCAGTCGTGTCCAATTCTTTGTAACTCCGTGGGCTGTAACCCGCCAGAGTCCTCTGTCCATGAGATTCTCCAGGCAAGAGTCCTGGAGTGGGTAGCTATTCTCTTCTCCAAATGCAGCTGGACATGTGGCTATTTCATCAGAAAGTGGCACTTTCTAAGTAGTACTGGCCATTGTTGAAAATACACAAGTGTGTCCCTCTTTGTCTGGAAGAGATTACCTGCTTAGGGCCAGCCTTTGGTATTCACCTCCTAGAGCCTGGATCTGTAACACCATGGTTTGCCGGGAAGAAGAACTAAAAGCCTGAATCCGAGGCCCCCAACCTTCCACCACCTCCAATGGTGTTTGGCAGGTCCCTCAACCGTTTGGTGCACCTGTTCAAGTTCCTCATCTGTAAAATGGGCTGGTAAAGTTTGGTCTTCACTTTGGAAAATCCAAGTAAGATGAGTCAATGTATGAAAACGTTGAGAGAGAAAACACTGCTCTCCTCTCTGTGCTCCTTATTCAGGGCTCTGCTCCCTCTTCAGAGCCCAGGGTTGAAGCTCTATTCTTGGCAGTTGTTCCAGACACTCTAATGTAACTGGTTTTATCTCTGAATTTTCCCTCTGTCAGAAGTGAGAGGACAGTAGACAATTGTGGAAAATTAAGGACACTATACAGAGAGGCTAAGAGCTGAAAAAGTGTATGTGTGAAGCCCCGTTACCTTTGAGCCGTGTACTGGCCACAGCCGTGGCCATCACATGTCCTGATCTCATTGGAAGACTTGCCAGCACATATGACAGCCCATGGTCCAGCCAGTGCTGAAAAGGAGAAACATGAGAAGCAGATTTCCTGACCACATAGTCTCAATATTCATCATCCTGTCTCACAGTAGATTCAAAAACTCTGTTTTCACTGTACTTTTCCTCTAATTTTTCTGTGGTTTATGGGGCAGCAGTCCTCTAAGTCCTGGTTCAGCTATAAAATGGCTTTTTTCCTGGCCACAGAAGTTTGTTTCCTGACATACAGAGTACTTGTAAGTTTGTTTATAAGCATTTACCTTTCTCATTATAGTTTATCTCAGATTATCCACTCAACAACAGAATAGACTGCACTTTAAAATTTTACTTTGCTCATGACTAGTGGTGTGGCGACCACTGTGTTTAGGTTAAACAAAATAATCAGACAACATAACTCAAAGAAATAATTCTGCAAATTCTAGAGTAACTTTGAAATGTTCTTTATGATTAGTCTTTTTTTCTTTTTTAAAAGATTTATTTATTTGTTTATTTATTTTGGTGGGAATGGGGTGGGGAGGGAGGGGAGCAGGCGGGCCACTTCTATTGGTCTTTCATTTGTTCATTTTCATCCATCTTTGTTCTTTGGCCCGCGTGGGTCTCCCATCGCGGTGGCCTCTGTTGTCGCAGAGCACCGGCTCTGGGCACGTGCGCTCCAGAGCTCGGGCTCGGTAATTGGACACATCAGTCCAGCCGCTCCGCGGCACGTGGGATCTTCCCAGGCCAGGGATCGAACCGGCGCCCCTCGCACTGCAAGGCGGTGTCCTTACCCACTGGACCACCAGGGAAGCCCCCATGATTAGTCTTGATCCAAGAAAGTGTTTGAATTTAAGGAGAAACAAAGTATGAGTTAGCAAAGTTTGTTTAACACTAAATAAATCTCTTTCATGTTCATGGACATAGAAGAGGAGATTCTTAGAAAGGAGAGCATGTCAAACTAATTTAGCCTAGAGTGGAACGAGAAGAGAAGGTGGGGAAGGGAGGAAAACAATTATTTGAAAAATTGTGAAGCAGTAAAACATGGAGGGAGGGGGCTGGTTGTCTTTGTGTATTTTGTGCAAACTTTACAGCACAATTCCTCTTTATTAGAGTAAGCACTTAATAAGTGTTCATTTGAATTAAATTTCCTGGATTTCCAGTTACTAATATTCACAGAGAGATGCATTAAGAAATTCATTCTTTTCCTTTAAAAAAAACCCAAACTAACAGATACAGAAGCAAAAGCAAGAATCTGCTAATTTGGTTGTTGATTTTATTTAAAGGTATTGTACATAAAATATATGGGCTATGAAAAGAAACTATAGAATATGACCGTTAAATCTTGTGCCTCTGGACCAAGCTTCAAGTCACCTTGCCACTAATATTTATCCTTTGGGAAGGAAGTGTATATGAGACAGCTGATTAAGTTGTTCATTTTCTCATCAGCTGTGACCGTTAGGGGAGTGATCCCCTTGTTTTAATCCATACAGGTCTCTGTATCAGAAGTTTTCTAAGTCAGATTCTCATACAGACTTTATTTTCTCATTTTGTCCCAATTAATTCCAAACTAAGTTTGAAAGACATTTCAGCTTCCCTCATTAAAGAAACAGAACATTCAGGTGGCAATCACTGAATGTGTATCTTCTTCACTGTGTTTCCTTCCTATTCTACTTTTTTAAAATGCTTTTTTATTGTGGGAAAAGTCACATGATGTAAAACATATCATGTTAACTGTATTTAGCTGACAGTTCCGTGCACCAAGGACATTCACATTGCTGTGCAATGCTCACCATCGTCCGTCTCCCACCCTTTTCACTTTCCTAAGCTGAACCTGTCCCCGTTAAACACCAGCTCCTCACTCTGCTCACTATCCGCCCTAAGCATCTACCAGGGTACCTTCTGACTCCATGAACTTGACTATTCTAGGTACCTTGTATAAGCTGAATCAAATAATATTTGTCTGCACCTAACGTATATTGGAATGCCTTTTTAAAGTTAACTTAATATATGGCCTACGAACAGATTACCCCTTCTTTTTTACCCCTATACAATGCAGGAGGTTCTCTTTAGTTTTCTATGGTATACATAGCAGTTTATACATGTCAGTCAATACAGGAGCTTCTCATTAGTTGTCTGTTCTGTACACAGTAATGCATACATGTTCGTCCCCATCTCCAGTTCATCCCACCCCGCCATTCTCCCCTTCCTGTCTGCATGGTTATTCCCTATGTCTGTGTCTCTGTCCTGCTTTGCTTCCTGTTCCACTGTTAATAACCAAATATACAAGTTTCTGTTGTGACTGTGCCTCATGATTTTTAAATCTATCCTTGGAATCAGTTTTTAAGTCAGCTAAGATTCTCAGATGGTACTTTTGACTTACCAGGCGAAATCAGCACAACCAGAAGGAGGAATCCTGTAGAAAGCATTGCGCTTTGTCTCCCTTAGGATGCTTCTTCCTTTGCCCCCACACTCTCTGGGAAGAATATTCAAGTCTGAAATCGTATTTTCTAGCTATTTAGCCTTAGAATTCAGCATCTCTCAATATCTTCAATTTGGTATGAAGCACACAAAAATATGAGAATGGAGAGGTAGTCAGGTTCTAATATCCTGTGGACAGCTGTGTAGGACCAATGTAAAAGTTTTTGATCCAAAGAAGCTGACTTTATTGGAAATGTTGACTAAATATTAACAGAAATGATAAGGCTGGGTGAAGAGAGACTTTCCTCAGGGCTGTGACTGGTGGGAGACTATCCACATGCAAAAAACGAATAGTTAGTCTTGTCTGTTAGTGGATCTATCTTCTATTCCCTGGGTAGGGCATGTTTCAGGAAAGATGATTAATAATGTATGACCTTCTATAACATGTTCTGTAGTATATCTGTTGGGTGTTTTTGGATGATAAGTTGTTATATTTTATCTGTGTAATGTTTGCAAATAATTTTATGATTTTAATAAAAGTATATTTCTTTCATTTAAATATGTGATTTTAAATATTTGCTTGTTTGTAATAATGCAAAATTAACATCTAGAGAGCCCATAAGTAAAGGATGAATCAGGATATAGTCATACGATGGGGTGTAATAGCAGCTGGAAGATATAATTCCCATTTTCCAGAGGAGGAAACAAGGACAAGGCTTGACTAGGTGAATTCCCTCATGATCAAATCTTTGGGGAAGTGGGGAAGTTTTGCTCAACCCCTTCTTTTTACCCCTATACAATGCGGTCTTTAGTTTTTTCATGTCAGTCAATACAGGAGCTTCTCATTAGTTGTCTGTTCTGTACACAGTAATGCATACATGTTCGTCCCCATCTCCAGTTCATCCCACCCCGCCATTCTCCCCTTCCTGTCTGCATGGTTATTCCCTATGTCTGTGTCTCTGTCCTGCTTTGCTTCCTGTTCCACTGTTAATAACCAAATATACAAGTTTCTGTTGTGACTGTGCCTCATGATTTTTAAATCTATCCTTGGAATCAGTTTTTAAGTCAGCTAAGATTCTCAGATGGTACTTTTGACTTACCAGGCGAAATCAGCACAACCAGAAGGAGGAATCCTGTAGAAAGCATTGCGCTTTGTCTCCCTTAGGATGCTTCTTCCTTTGCCCCCACACTCTCTGGGAAGAATATTCAAGTCTGAAATCGTATTTTCTAGCTATTTAGCCTTAGAATTCAGCATCTCTCAATATCTTCAATTTGGTATGAAGCACACAAAAATATGAGAATGGAGAGGTAGTCAGGTTCTAATATCCTGTGGACAGCTGTGTAGGACCAATGTAAAAGTTTTTGATCCAAAGAAGCTGACTTTATTGGAAATGTTGACTAAATATTAACAGAAATGATAAGGCTGGGTGAAGAGAGACTTTCCTCAGGGCTGTGACTGGTGGGAGACTATCCACATGCAAAAAACGAATAGTTAGTCTTGTCTGTTAGTGGATCTATCTTCTATTCCCTGGGTAGGGCATGTTTCAGGAAAGATGATTAATAATGTATGACCTTCTATAACATGTTCTGTAGTATATCTGTTGGGTGTTTTTGGATGATAAGTTGTTATATTTTATCTGTGTAATGTTTGCAAATAATTTTATGATTTTAATAAAAGTATATTTCTTTCATTTAAATATGTGATTTTAAATATTTGCTTGTTTGTAATAATGCAAAATTAACATCTAGAGAGCCCATAAGTAAAGGATGAATCAGGATATAGTCATACGATGGGGTGTAATAGCAGCTGGAAGATATAATTCCCATTTTCCAGAGGAGGAAACAAGGACAAGGCTTGACTAGGTGAATTCCCTCATGATCAAATCTTTGGGGAAGTGGGGAAGTTTTGCTGTGTTAGAATCATCTAAAGAGATTCTCTCTTAGGCGTCTCACATTTACCCAGAGTGGTGGTGCTCACCTGGAGTGGCTTTGCCCCTCGGGGAGCATTTGGCAGTGTCTAGAGGTGTTTGGGGTTGCCATGCTGGAGAGGCACTGATGGAGCCCAGTGGACAGAGGCTGGGGCCCGGATCACCATCATACCAGACACATACCCCTCAGCAAAGAATCGTCTGACCCCAAATCTCCATCCTGCCAAGACTCGAATCCCTGATCAAAAGTGTACCCAACATTTTCTTTGTAACTAAAGTGAAGAACATGTTGAATTTCATTGTCTAGGTGACAATTTTAAAAAACATCCTGATGGGAATCAGCATATTTAATTGTTGTTTAGTCACTCAGTTGTGTCCGACTCTGTGACACCATGGACCGTAGTCCACCATGGACCATAGTCCACCAGGGTCCTTTGCCCATGGAATTTTCCAGGCAAGAATACTGGAGTGGGCTGCCATTTCATTCTCCAGGAGATCTTCCTGATCCAGGGGTCAAACCCAGGTATCTGCGTCTCCTGCATTGCAGGTAGATTCTTTACCACTGAGCCACTGGGGAAGCTTATAAAACCCAATGTTTACTTATAAAAATTAGTTGCATTCATGGAGAAAAATTCAAACTTTATATAAAATGTTACTAGCTATTTCTTATTTGAGAAAACAAATCAAACCAAAGAGGTCTCATTTTCATAATACCTCTTACATGACAAAATATCACACACATTTGTACATATGGGTGTACCATCTTCTTAGAAACTCATACATGTTCTTTTTAGTATCTATCTCCCTGGGTAGGGCATGTTTCAGGAAAGATGATTAATAATGTATGACCTTCTATAACATGTTCTGTTTTTGGGGATAAGTTGTTATATTTTATCTGTGTAATGTTTGCAAATAATTTTATGATTTTAATAAAAGTATATTTCTTTCATTTAAATATGTGATTTTAAATATTTGCTTGTTTGTAATAATGCAAAATTAACATCTAGAGAGCCCATAAGTAAAGGATGAATCAGGATATAGTCATACGATGGGGTGTAATAGCAGCTGGAAGATATAATTCCCATTTTCCAGAGGAGGAAACAAGGACAAGGCTTGACTAGGTGAATTCCCTCATGATCAAATCTTTGGGGAAGTGGGGAAGTTTTGCTGTGTTAGAATCATCTAAAGAGATTCTCTCTTAGGCGTCTCACATTTACCCAGAGTGGTGGTGCTCACCTGGAGTGGCTTTGCCCCTCGGGGAGCATTTGGCAGTGTCTAGAGGTGTTTGGGGTTGCCATGCTGGAGAGGCACTGATGGAGCCCAGTGGACAGAGGCTGGGGCCCGGATCACCATCATACCAGACACATACCCCTCAGCAAAGAATCGTCTGACCCCAAATCTCCATCCTGCCAAGACTGCGAATCCCTGATCAAAAGTGTACCCAACATTTTCTTTGTAACTAAAGTGAAGAACATGTTGAATTTCATTGTCTAGGTGACAATTTTAAAAAACATCCTGATGGGAATCAGCATATTTAATTGTTGTTTAGTCACTCAGTTGTGTCCGACTCTGTGACACCATGGACCGTAGTCCACCATGGACCATAGTCCACCAGGGTCCTTTGCCCATGGAATTTTCCAGGCAAGAATACTGGAGTGGGCTGCCATTTCATTCTCCAGGAGATCTTCCTGATCCAGGGGTCAAACCCAGGTATCTGCGTCTCCTGCATTGCAGGTAGATTCTTTACCACTGAGCCACTGGGGAAGCTTATAAAACCCAATGTTTACTTATAAAAATTAGTTGCATTCATGGAGAAAAAATTCAAACTTTATATAAAATGTTACTAGCTATTTCTTATTTGAGAGAAAACAAATCAAACCAAAGAGGTCTCATTTTCATAATACCTCTTACATGACAAAATATCACACACATTTGTACATATGGGTGTACCATCTTCTTAGAAAAATTTTTAAGTTTATTTTTTTAATTGTTCTTAGAATATTTTTATAAGTAACCTAAAATCTGATTTGACAGATCATTCAGCTGAAAGATATTGCACTGACTTTACTATAGTCTTGACTCAATAGTGGCTTTCAGCTTTATAAGTAACAAAGGTTTTCCCTAATCCTAGACTATGAAGCAGAAAGAGAGATCTTGTATGATAAATTGGAAATGAAGAAGAATTTGGCCTTGAACTCTTTCACATTGCTACTCCAATTTGCACAAGTTAAAGAATAAGAGAAGCTAAAAACTATATCTCCGTGGAAAAGGCTGCAGGGAAAGCAAAGCAGCTGCGTGGTGATGGAGAAAATACAATAAATAATATAAAAATTTATTGTTAATCAAGAAAGGACGTCACAACCATTCAAAAGTTAAATAGCAAGGAGGGGCTTCCCTGGTGGTCCAGTGGGTAGGGCCACCGCCTTGCAGTGCAAGGGGAGCCGGTTTGATCCCTGGCCTGGGAAGGTCCCACGTGCCGCAGAGCGGCTGGACCAATGTGTCCAACTACGGAGCCGGAGCTCTGGCGCACATGCGCCCAGAGCCGGGCTCTGCAACAAGAGAGGCCACTGCGATGGGAGGCCCACACGGGCCAAAGAACAAAGATAAATAAATGAAAGATCAGTAGAAGTGGCCAAAAAAAAAAGAAAAAATTATTAAAAAAAAAAAAAAGAGATAGCAAGGAATAACCAATGAATTAGAAAAGCAGTAATCTGCTGGGTCTTTTTAAGTTATATACAAATAAAAGATATTTTTATTAAAGCAAGCTTCTTAGCTGCACTTTGATGGGGTTATATAAAAATGTCACAGCGTCAACCTGGAGGGGAGGGACAGAGAGGAGTGGGAGGAGGTTCCAAGGGAAGGGATACATCTGTACTTATAGTTGATTCATGTTGTTATATGGCAGAAGCCAACACCGCATTGTAAATCAATTGTCCTCCAATTAAAAATAAATTTAAAAGATAGCACAGCATTATTCCCGTTAGCAGCAATGTTACTGCAACCACGTCATTTAGACACAATTAAATTTGTTATCACCATCACCACATTATTGTAATGTCAAGGAGACTGAGTCCTTTCACTTCTTCAAGGAAAACTACATTGATATGGTTACTGAAAGCTTTCAGTAATAAGAAGAAAGAAAAATTTTAAACTATTTCAGCCCCATACACTGGGGCCCACCAAGCTCCTCTGTCCATGGGATTTCCCAGGCAAGAATACTGGAGTGGGTTGCCATTTCTTCTCCAAGGGATCTTCCCGACTCAGGGATCAAACTCAAGTCTCTTGCATTGCAGGTGAATTCTTTGCCCCTGAGCCACCAGGGAAGCCCAGCATATTTAATTATTTGGACCATATTTCTAACTTTACATTAGAAAATCACTAGTTCTCAATAATTATTATGTTAATTATTGAACACAATAAACTCCATTATATTTAAGGAAATGATAAGGGAATTAAAGCAAATATTATAAGTTAATTAACTAAAGATTTGTTCTGAACAAGGCTGGCAAGTATCCATCTTGAAATGGAATCAAAATTTTGGGGGGTTTGGGGGGGGCCACCGCCTTGCAGTGCAAGGGGAGCCGGTTTGATCCCTGGCCTGGGAAGGTCCCACGTGCCGCAGAGCGGCTGGACCAATGTGTCCAACTACGGAGCCGGAGCTCTGGCGCACATGCGCCCAGAGCCGGGCTCTGCAACAAGAGAGGCCACTGCGATGGGAGGCCCACACGGGCCAAAGAACAAAGATAAATAAATGAAAGATCAGTAGAAGTGGCCAAAAAAAAAAGAAAAAATTATTAAAAAAAAAAAAAAGAGATAGCAAGGAATAACCAATGAATTAGAAAAGCAGTAATCTGCTGGGTCTTTTTAAGTTATATACAAATAAAAGATATTTTTATTAAAGCAAGCTTCTTAGCTGCACTTTGATGGGGTTATATAAAAATGTCACAGCGTCAACCTGGAGGGGAGGGACAGAGAGGAGTGGGAGGAGGTTCCAAGGGAAGGGATACATCTGTACTTATAGTTGATTCATGTTGTTATATGGCAGAAGCCAACACCGCATTGTAAATCAATTGTCCTCCAATTAAAAATAAATTTAAAAGATAGCACAGCATTATTCCCGTTAGCAGCAATGTTACTGCAACCACGTCATTTAGACACAATTAAATTTGTTATCACCATCACCACATTATTGTAATGTCAAGGAGACTGAGTCCTTTCACTTCTTCAAGGAAAACTACATTGATATGGTTACTGAAAGCTTTCAGTAATAAGAAGAAAGAAAAATTTTAAACTATTTCAGCCCCATACACTGGGGCCCACCAAGCTCCTCTGTCCATGGGATTTCCCAGGCAAGAATACTGGAGTGGGTTGCCATTTCTTCTCCAAGGGATCTTCCCGACTCAGGGATCAAACTCAAGTCTCTTGCATTGCAGGTGAATTCTTTGCCCCTGAGCCACCAGGGAAGCCCAGCATATTTAATTATTTGGACCATATTTCTAACTTTACATTAGAAAATCACTAGTTCTCAATAATTATTATGTTAATTATTGAACACAATAAACTCCATTATATTTAAGGAAATGATAAGGGAATTAAAGCAAATATTATAAGTTAATTAACTAAAGATTTGTTCTGAACAAGGCTGGCAAGTATCCATCTTGAAATGGAATCCCAGGACCAGAAGGACCTGTCATTGTTCTTCTGTACGATCAGTGGTTGTAAGAAACCATCAGATGGTTGCTACATGGTAGAAATCTTTGGATTAGAAACACTGATCTGTTAATAGACAGCTTTTAAGGGGTCTTTATCTTCTCTGAGCTAGCTGTTCTTCATAGATACATGTGGAAGTACAAATTCTTTTGGGCCTATAATTATGGGTATTTGACTTTTGCGAGATGTAGTCAGCTATCAGCATTGTAAGTTGGTTTCACATTTCTCTCCTACTCACCCCTACCCCCTGATATCACCCCCATCCCTGCAACCTGAGCTGTGCCTCATGCCTTGATCATTTTATTTTATTTATTATTATTTTATTAAAGATTTATTTATTTATTTTGGTGGGGGTGGGGTGGGGAGGAAGGGGAGCAGGCGGGCCACTTCTATTGGTCTTTCATTTGTCCATTTTCATCTGTCTTTGTTCTTTGGCCCGCGTGGGCCTCCCATCACGGTGGCCTCTGTTGTCACAGAGCACCAGCTCTGGGCTCATGCGCTCCAGAGCTCCGGCTCGGTAGTTGGACATATTGGTCCAGCCGCTCCGCGGCACGTGGGATCTTCCCAGGCCAGGGATCGAACTGGCATGCCTTGCACTGCAGGTGAATTCTTTGCCCTGAGCCACCAGGGAAGCCAAGCATATTTAATTATTTGGACCATATTTCTAACTTTACATTAGAAAATCACTAGTTCTCAATAATTATTATGTTAATTATTGAACACAATAAACTCCATTATATTTAAGGAAATGATAAGGGAATTAAAGCAAATATTATAAGTTAATTAACTAAAGATTTGTTCTGAACAAGGCTGGCAAGTATCCATCTTGAAATGGAATCCCAGGACCAGAAGGACCTGTCATTGTTCTTCTGTACGATCAGTGGTTGTAAGAAACCATCAGATGGTTGCTACATGGTAGAAATCTTTGGATTAGAAACACTGATCTGTTAATAGACAGCTTTTAAGGGGTCTTTATCTTCTCTGAGCTAGCTGTTCTTCATAGATACATGTGGAAGTACAAATTCTTTTGGGCCTATAATTATGGGTATTTGACTTTTGCGAGATGTAGTCAGCTATCAGCATTGTAAGTTGGTTTCACATTTCTCTCCTACTCACCCCTACCCCCTGATATCACCCCCATCCCTGCAACCTGAGCTGTGCCTCATGCCTTGATCATTTTATTTTATTTATTATTATTTTATTAAAGATTTATTTATTTATTTTGGTGGGGGTGGGGTGGGGAGGAAGGGGAGCAGGCGGGCCACTTCTATTGGTCTTTCATTTGTCCATTTTCATCTGTCTTTGTTCTTTGGCCCGCGTGGGCCTCCCATCACGGTGGCCTCTGTTGTCACAGAGCACCAGCTCTGGGCTCATGCGCTCCAGAGCTCCGGCTCGGTAGTTGGACATATTGGTCCAGCCGCTCCGCGGCACATGGGATCTTCCCAGGCCAGGGATCGAACTGGCTCCCTTGCACTGCAAGGTGGTATCCTTACCCACTGGACCACCAGGGAAGTCCTCATTTTATTTTTCTTAGTACTTTCACCAAAGGTAGAGAGGCCTGAGATAAGAAAATATTTAAAAACTGGCTGATTCAAATTTGAGGGCAGTGGTGATAAAACTTTTTTTATATGAAAATGAGCTAAGTTATGTTCAGTACATCAGTCTCATCTCTTGTTAGAAAAACTTAAGATAAAGTAATATAAGATCATACCCAATTGCAAGGCTTGGTGGTTTCATTCTATCCTGTCTTGGCTTCTCTATAACTGTCTTCTGCTTTTGCTTCTGCTGAGATGAGTAGTGAACTTGTGCTGAAATAGCTAAGTGATCAGTTCTGTTCAGTCACTCAGTCACGTCCACCTCTTTGGGACACCATGGACTGCAGCATGCCATGCTTCTCTGTCCTTTACCGTCTCCCTGAGTTTGCTCAAACTCATGTCCATTGAGTCAGAAGTACCATCCAGCCATCTCATCCTCTGTCATCCCCTTCTCCTTTTGCCTTCTATTTTTCCCAACATCAGGCTATTTTCCAATGGTTTGTCTCTTTGCATGATGGCCAAAGTATTGGAGCTTCAGCTTCAGCATCCTAGGTAGCATCCTAGTCCTTCCAATGAATATTCAGAGTTGACTTCCTTTAGGCTTGACTGGTTTGATCTCCTTGCAGTCCAAGGGACTCTTGAGAGTCTTCTCCAGCACCACAGTTCAGTGGCATCATTCTTCAGTGTTCAGCCTTCTTTATGGTTCAACTCTCACATCCATACATGCTGTCTGGGAAAAACCATAGCTTTGACTATTTGGACTTTTGTCAGCCAAGTAATGCCTCTGCTTTTTAATATGCTGTCTAGGTTTATCATAACTTTTCTTCCAAGGAACAAGCATCTTTTAATTTCATGGCTAGTCACTGCGCACAGTGATTTTTGAGCCCAAGAAAATAAAGTCTGCCACTATTTCCACTATTTGCCCTTCTATTTGCCATGAAGCGATGGGACCAGATGACATGATTTTTTTTTTTTTTTTTTTTGAATGCTGGGTTGTCCCTGTATGGCTCCATTCTCTCCTTCCTCCTTTGTGCTTTGTCATGTAAATTATACCTTTATACATTGTATGCTCATCAGTATACAGATTTATAATTATTGCTTTCTTTATTTATGTACTTTTCTCAGTACTCTATTTTTTTTTTACAGAAATTCGAGTTACTGTCTGGTGTCCTTTGATTTCAGCTTGAAGGCACTCCTTCCTTAGCCTTTCCCTAAAGCAGATCTGCTAGCAGTAAATTCTCTCTGTTTTTACCTAGGAAAGCCTTAACTTCTTCATTTTTTAAAGGATAATTTTTTCAGATGCAGATACTTAATTCTTGGTTGACAAGTTTTTTCTTTCAGTATTTTCAGTGTCTTTCTTCTATATCATACCACTGCCTCTGGCCACCATGATTTCTCATGATAAATCAGCTGTTGGCCTCTTTGAGAATTCCTTGTTTGTGAAGAATTCCTTCTCTCGTCTTGCTTTTTTTTGGTTGTGTCTTTTGAAAATTTGATTATGATGTGTCCAGTCTTTGAGTTTTTGAGTTTGCCTTATCTGGATTTTATTGAGCTTCTTGGATGTGTAGATTAATGTTTTTCATCAAATTTGAGAAATTTTCAGTTATTATTTCTTGAAATATTCTCTCTATTCATTTCTCTCTCTCTCCTGTCCTCCTGAGACTTCCATTATGTTTATACTGGTGTTCTTGGTGGTTCCCCACAGGTCTCTAAACCTCTCTATTTGTTTTTATTCATTCCCTTTTCTTCCTGTTTCTTAAACTGGATCATCTCAATTGACATATCTTCAAGTCTCCTGATTCCTTCTTCCTGCTCAAATCTTCATTGAGCCCCTCTAGGGAATTTTTTATTTCAGTAACTGTGTTTTCCAACTCTAAAATTCTTCTTTGGTTGTCTTACATATAATATTTGCTCTTTATTGAAATTCTCTATTTGTTAAAAACATTGTTCTCATTCTTTATACATGATTTCCCTTAGTTCTTTGATTATTTAAAGCAGCTGATTTATAGTCTTTGTCTAGTATGTGGAATGTCTGGTTTTCCTAAGGGGCAGTATCTATTGGTCATTTCCTTTGTACAGTCCCTGCATGAAGTTGTATGCCTGTATCTGACCATCACAACCATAGCCTCAGGGGAAATGCTTGTACCTATGTAGGATGTAAAGGTCCTCCCTCTTTCTGTGTGCTAAGGGAAGAGGATTTAAAATGAGGAGATGACTCCTCACAACTCATAAAATTATAGTCTCTGCCTTCTCTGCTTACAACCACTAATATTTTACCTATGGTTACTCTCAAGAACACGTGTGAACCAACTGATTCCCTGTCTCTTGCGTGCCTTTGTAGCTAAAAGACGGTGGTGGTCATCTGTGGAAAATAAGATTGTTCTTGCCTGTGAAATTTAAATGAGACTTGAACTTTTGCCAATAAAGCTACTCTTTATTTCACTGGGTATAACTACGCAGTCAAGGAAGACCCATTCTTTATTTAAACCCATTCTGTTCAAATGAGAGTCTCTTGATTTTAAAATACTACCAGAGAACTGTGTGTCAGAAGTGACCATTTTAAGCTTCCAGAATGTACTAAGCTCAGTCAATAGACAGTCCTCTCTCTATCAAATGCTTCAGACTCACAGTCTCACTCAGTTTCACCATCTGCTAGTACTTTGACCAACAGAAAGCAAACATCCCAGGGCCACCTAGGGAAACAAAGACTGAGATTACCCCAAGCCATGGTAAACAGATGTGCTTGGCCCACTGAGCTTTGAACCCTGAAGTTGCACCACACACAGACATGGTCTGAGCATTGCCAGAGGTTACAACACACACATTCTTGGCGCCATTGTTCGGATTGACTCAGACTGGGTGAATATCTTAAACTGAGTAATAAATGGATTGTGATGGAAGAAATGATGCTCTCCTGTTCGGGGACTGCACAGTCTCTCTAGCTACTGATACCTCCTAAAAAAGGAGCTGTCACCGTACATAACTCTCAGAGTTACAGTGCTGCTTCCCTGTGCATGACTGTAGCTCACGTTTCATGAGTGCTTTGTGCAAGGCACTCTGCTAAGTGCTGTGAGAACACAAAGACGACTGGGGAGGCAAGCAAGCCAGAAAAGACTGTGAGCATTGAGGGGTCGGCCTGGATGTGAGAAAGAGGGGGTGCAGGTCTAAAGGAAGGGAAACAGGTGGGGGAGAGTGGATGGTCCTCTCCTTGCCAAGTCCATGAAGTGTTTCAGAGGGCCTGGTAGACCAAGACTAATCTGATTGCTTGCTTGTTTCTGACAATAAAGATATTTTTAAAATTTCATTTCACTCTAGGGAGATCTGAAATTGTTACCAGAATACTCATGTTGGATGCTGTGAGAGAAGACAGGGAAGTGTGTTGGACAAACTTTTGAGGATAGGAAAGTCATTGTCGGATGTCTAGATATTTGTGCAAAGACTAAAGACACTTGTGTTTTCATGTTTTCAAATTTTACTTTTAAGTTGTTTTATCAGAAAGTATACCCGAGATAGAAAACTTTTTTTTCCTGTTATTGCTCAATAGGAACTATCAAAGAAAGGAGCTTGGTTGGATCTGATGGACATAAAAGCCAGATAATGTGACCTTCGGACTAGACGACTCTACCTAAACCTTTGCCAGACAGCAGGGCAAACAGAACTTTTCAGGGAAAACAGAACAGTCTTAGCCTAGAGGTATCCTTTGTAATTGCAAATTCAGAGAATTTATTTCTGTTGCATATGTTGTTGTCTCTCTGCAATTAACAAAAGGGTCTCCATTTGCATTAGTCAGAGTTATCTAGAGAACAACAACAGGATGTGTGTGTGTGTGTGTGTGTGTGTGTATATACAAAATAACAGAATCTATTTTTTTCTACATATAGATTCTATATACATATAGGTCTATATGTATAAATCCTATAACTATACATATATCTATATCTCTATATACATATAAATATATCTTTATATATAATAACCCTCTGTATATCATGGGCTTCCCTGGTGACTCAGTTGGTCAAAATCTGCCTGCAATGCACGAGACCCAGGTTTGACCCATGGGTCGCGAATGTCCCCTGGAGCTGAAAATGGCAACCCACTCCAGCCTTCTTCCCTGGAAAATCCCATGGAGAGAGGAGTCTGGTGGACTACAGTCCACGGAGTCGCGAGAGTGGGACAGAACTGAGCGACTAAACCACCCCCACCCCTGCACTATATTCTAAAGAGAGGTGTGTCAGCTTAAGGAATCGGCTCATGCAGTTGTAAGGAATCGGCTCAGAGAGTGGATGGTCCTCTCCTTGCCAAGTCCATGAAGTGTTTCAGAGGGCCTGGTAGACCAAGACTAATCTGATTGCTTGCTTGTTTCTGACAATAAAGATATTTTTAAAATTTCATTTCACTCTAGGGAGATCTGAAATTGTTACCAGAATACTCATGTTGGATGCTGTGAGAGAAGACAGGGAAGTGTGTTGGACAAACTTTTGAGGATAGGAAAGTCATTGTCGGATGTCTAGATATTTGTGCAAAGACTAAAGACACTTGTGTTTTCATGTTTTCAAATTTTACTTTTAAGTTGTTTTATCAGAAAGTATACCCGAGATAGAAAACTTTTTTTTCCTGTTATTGCTCAATAGGAACTATCAAAGAAAGGAGCTTGGTTGGATCTGATGGACATAAAAGCCAGATAATGTGACCTTCGGACTAGACGACTCTACCTAAACCTTTGCCAGACAGCAGGGCAAACAGAACTTTTCAGGGAAAACAGAACAGTCTTAGCCTAGAGGTATCCTTTGTAATTGCAAATTCAGAGAATTTATTTCTGTTGCATATGTTGTTGTCTCTCTGCAATTAACAAAAGGGTCTCCATTTGCATTAGTCAGAGTTATCTAGAGAACAACAACAGGATGTGTGTGTGTGTGTGTGTGTGTGTGTGTATATACAAAATAACAGAATCTATTTTTTTCTACATATAGATTCTATATACATATAGGTCTATATGTATAAATCCTATAACTATACATATATCTATATCTCTATATACATATAAATATATCTTTATATATAATAACCCTCTGTATATCATGGGCTTCCCTGGTGACTCAGTTGGTCAAAAATCTGCCTGCAATGCACGAGACCCAGGTTTGACCCATGGGTCGCGAATGTCCCCTGGAGCTGAAAATGGCAACCCACTCCAGCCTTCTTCCCTGGAAAATCCCATGGAGAGAGGAGTCTGGTGGACTACAGTCCACGGAGTCGCGAGAGTGGGACAGAACTGAGCGACTAAACCACCCCCACCCCTGCACTATATTCTAAAGAGAGAGGGTGTGTCAGCTTAAGGAATCGGCTCATGCAGTTGTAGGAGGCTGGAGACTCCACAGTCTCCAGGGCAGGTGGGCAGGATGGAGACTCAGGGATAAGTTGATACTATAGCTTGAAGTCCAAGGCAGTCTGAGGGCAGAATTGCCTTTTCCTTGGGTGCACCCCTCTTTTTTCTTTCAAAATCTTCAACTTCATTGACTTAGGCCTTTCCCACATTACAGAGAGTAACTTGCTTTACTCAAAGTCTACTGATTTAAGTGTTCATCTAAAAAGTACCTTCACAGAGACACGTATATGGTCTTTGACCGAATGTCTGAGTGCTATGGCCTAGCCAAGTTGACCCATAACATTAGGTAGCACAACATTGTTGTGCCTTTGCTTCAGGATTAAAAATTTAGCTCTGTGCTTCGTCTTCCAAGCGTTGAACCAAGACAGAAGCAAGGCTTGGCATGCCACGGGAGCTTTCAAGGGGCTTCAGGAAATTTCATTTGGTTGGTTTAATTTATGGACATTTTATAGGCCCAATTATAGTCTCTTTGAAAACTTCCCTCATGGTCTGTTCCGTTTTAAACCTTTGGTGAAGAGTTAGAGGAGAAATAAGATATAATGAAAATGATTGAGCCAGGGGGAGAAAAAATCCCAAATTCCCACGTTTCATTAGCATGTTTTGCATTTTGTGAACACTCCCCACATCTCTCTGTGTTTCACCAGTGCCAAACCATACAGAAACAGAAGGGCCACAGAACAAAGAGTGGGCGGTGTGTGGAGCAAACAGGGGACCTCACAAGGGAGGGAGCCTGCCTCGGGGTTAGCCTGCGGCCCCCACATTTTCATAGCAAAGAGCAAATAATACGTTGTTCCCATTTATCATGTAAGAGCAAAAAAAGAAAAAAAGGATTCACTAAAAAAAAGATTTTCAGGCCCCTAGTTTTTGAAGCAAAAACCTGCTACATGAAAACAGATCACCTGCTAAATGACTCAGTGTTTTTGTTGTCATTATCAAATATCCTGAAACATCTTTTTATTTTCAGAAGTTAGAGTTTGTCCCTTTTTTCCCAGAATATTGTTAGAAAGGAAAGAAAGATAGGAAGGCAGGATGGAAAAGAGTAGGACTGGTGGGGAGAGAGAGAGAGAGAGAGAAAGGGAGAGTAGGAAAACATTGTACTGAAATTAGAATGCTTACACAGCAGTCTTCTGTTTAATCATTGAGGGTTTAACCATTGAGGAGACTTAATTCCTTGGTGTGTTGTATTTAGAGAAAACAAAGCAGCGTCTGGTTTTCACGTGCACTGCCTCATTTGTCCCCGCTCCTTGTTTGTGCCAAAGCGGAGGCTCGGACACCTGAAGCGATGACTGTCTGAGCTGGACTCCTGAGATGCTCTCTTGAATCCAGCCTCCTCTCTCCCAGGATGGTCTCCCTGAGCAATTACTTCTCCCAGACCTCTTGGAAGAACAGGAGTTCCAGGACTGAATATGTAGGGCAGAGGTCTTCCTTTGTGTGTCTCATGTTCACCAACACACAGACTGCCTAACAGCAAAGACAGCGCCCTCTCCTGCAAGAGACTGAAGATACGGAGACGAGGGGCACCTAAGTATAGTCTCAGCTGAGGACATGCGGTGTGAAGTGAGGGGTGGTCTGGAACATGGGAGGAGATTAAGGGGCAACCAAGAAACATTTTCAAGTGGGAACAAGGTAATCCCATGTTGAGGAGGCTCAGTCTTCTGCGATGAGAGGCATAGAGAATGTGAGGGTGGCAAGGAGAGCAGAATGAGACTGAAGGAGGTTTAGACCGGGCACTGACACGTGGGAAATGAAGAAAAGGAATGCCAGGCCGTCAGGGCGCAGGAGCCCAGTTTGCGATGCCCGGGAGCGCCTGGCTGCCCGGGAGTGGGAGCAGAGGGAGGCCCCAGGGCTAGCTAAAGCACAGCGAGCTTGATTGGAAAGGCTGCCCATGAGATCTTGGTTGGAGTGAGAGGCCAGGAAAGAGCCAGGTGGGGACTGGGAGAGGTTTGGGAGACAGAAGTCACGTCGCGATGAGCCATGACAGGACTGCTCTGAACACCCTCTGTCTCCCCGGGGACCTCCTTCCTGCCTCAGCCGCCACCCTGCATCCTGTGTCTTCATCTTTTCTGAACACGAGTCTTCCTCTGCTACTTCAGTGACATCCTTATACTTTAGTTTCAGCTCGAGTCCTGTCTGCTCCATGAAGGTCTCCTCGCTGTTTCTGGATTTGTCAGTGCCCCTTCTTGCGACTCCCTCCAAACTTTTTTTCCGGGGCATTTAATTTATTTCAGAATCCGAGTCACACCTTATATCCCCTGTGTTTGTCTCATTTCTCTGTGAAAACGTGCAGCTTCTTGGGGGATAAGAACTGAGTCACATGCTGTGTTGATTGCCCCAACATGATTAAACACTGTTGGAACATAGATATTCTTAATGTTCCAAGTATTGATTAATTATCCAGAAAATAAATGGCCTCTGACCATAATACTTGAGATGACTTGATACTTTTTTTGAGATGAACATCCAGCCTCCTCTCTCCCAGGATGGTCTCCCTGAGCAATTACTTCTCCCAGACCTCTTGGAAGAACAGGAGTTCCAGGACTGAATATGTAGGGCAGAGGTCTTCCTTTGTGTGTCTCATGTTCACCAACACACAGACTGCCTAACAGCAAAGACAGCGCCCTCTCCTGCAAGAGACTGAAGATACGGAGACGAGGGGCACCTAAGTATAGTCTCAGCTGAGGACATGCGGTGTGAAGTGAGGGGTGGTCTGGAACATGGGAGGAGATTAAGGGGCAACCAAGAAACATTTTCAAGTGGGAACAAGGTAATCCCATGTTGAGGAGGCTCAGTCTTCTGCGATGAGAGGCATAGAGAATGTGAGGGTGGCAAGGAGGCAGAATGAGACTGAAGGAGGTTTAGACCGGGCACTGACACGTGGGAAATGAAGAAAAGGAATGCCAGGCCGTCAGGGCGCAGGAGCCCAGTTTGCGATGCCCGGGAGCGCCTGGCTGCCCGGGAGTGGGAGCAGAGGGAGGCCCCAGGGCTAGCTAAAGCACAGCGAGCTTGATTGGAAAGGCTGCCCATGAGATCTTGGTTGGAGTGAGAGGCCAGGAAAGAGCCAGGTGGGGACTGGGAGAGGTTTGGGAGACAGAAGTCACGTCGCGATGAGCCATGACAGGACTGCTCTGAACACCCTCTGTCTCCCCGGGGACCTCCTTCCTGCCTCAGCCGCCACCCTGCATCCTGTGTCTTCATCTTTTCTGAACACGAGTCTTCCTCTGCTACTTCAGTGACATCCTTATACTTTAGTTTCAGCTCGAGTCCTGTCTGCTCCATGAAGGTCTCCTCGCTGTTTCTGGATTTGTCAGTGCCCCTTCTTGCGACTCCCTCCAAACTTTTTTTCCGGGGCATTTAATTTATTTCAGAATCCGAGTCACACCTTATATCCCCTGTGTTTGTCTCATTTCTCTGTGAAAACGTGCAGCTTCTTGGGGGATAAGAACTGAGTCACATGCTGTGTTGATTGCCCCAACATGATTAAACACTGTTGGAACATAGATATTCTTAATGTTCCAAGTATTGATTAATTATCCAGAAAATAAATGGCCCCTCTGACCATAATACTTGAGATGACTTGATAGATTTTGTCAGATGTTTTATATTTGAGAGTTTGCACAGTGCTATCCTGGTCACTCATGAGAAATTCAAAATATCTGTTAAATAACTCTTGTGTGTATTAGTCACTCAGTCATGTCTGACTCTTTGCGACCCATGGACTGTAGCCCGCCAGGCTGCTCTGTCCATGGGATTCTCCAGGCAAGAATACCGGAGTGGGTTGCTATTTCCTTCTCCAGGAGATGATCGCCATCCAGGAGCAGAACCCAGGTCTCCTGCATTGTGGGTAGATTCTTTACCTCTGAGCCAACTGGGAAGCCCCCAATAATTCTTACTTCCAGTATGATTCTTCTCTCCAAACTGTTCTGATTTCAATAAAATATTCATGGGAGAGAGCATCCCAAGCATTTATTTGCTCAGTTATTAACTGACAAAAATCAGAAGACCTCTGACTTTGACCAGACATTTTCTATATCCTTGGATTAAGAATAGAGCAAGTTTGCACTTTCTTTTAATATAGTGACCAGGATCTTGCAACACATGAATAGGAAACAGTAGGTTATGACAGAGAACCATTGGTGGTTGTATAGAAGATAACTTCTCTGTGTGGACCAAAATGGCTGCCAGCTCTGTCTCTAGCTAGGCGATGGCCTTGGACAAGACCCTTCCTTTTCTGCCGTTTTCCTGTTCAGGAGTTGCACACGTGAACTTTGGGCCTACCATAGAGCTGTTGGAACCCCAGCAGTGCTTCATCTTTTCTGAACACGAGTCTTCCTCTGCTACTTCAGTGACATCCTTATACTTTAGTTTCAGCTCGAGTCCTGTCTGCTCCATGAAGGTCTCCTCGCTGTTTCTGGATTTGTCAGTGCCCCTTCTTGCGACTCCCTCCAAACTTTTTCCGGGGCATTTAATTTATTTCAGAATCCGAGTCACACCTTATATCCCCTGTGTTTGTCTCATTTCTCTGTGAAAACGTGCAGCTTCTTGGGGGATAAGAACTGAGTCACATGCTGTGTTGATTGCCCCAACATGATTAAACACTGTTGGAACATAGATATTCTTAATGTTCCAAGTATTGATTAATTATCCAGAAAATAAATGGCCCCTCTGACCATAATACTTGAGATGACTTGATAGATTTTGTCAGATGTTTTATATTTGAGAGTTTGCACAGTGCTATCCTGGTCACTCATGAGAAATTCAAAATATCTGTTAAATAACTCTTGTGTGTATTAGTCACTCAGTCATGTCTGACTCTTTGCGACCCATGGACTGTAGCCCGCCAGGCTGCTCTGTCCATGGGATTCTCCAGGCAAGAATACCGGAGTGGGTTGCTATTTCCTTCTCCAGGAGATGATCGCCATCCAGGAGCAGAACCCAGGTCTCCTGCATTGTGGGTAGATTCTTTACCTCTGAGCCAACTGGGAAGCCCCCAATAATTCTTACTTCCAGTATGATTCTTCTCTCCAAACTGTTCTGATTTCAATAAAATATTCATGGGAGAGAGCATCCCAAGCATTTATTTGCTCAGTTATTAACTGACAAAAATCAGAAGACCTCTGACTTTGACCAGACATTTTCTATATCCTTGGATTAAGAATAGAGCAAGTTTGCACTTTCTTTTAATATAGTGACCAGGATCTTGCAACACATGAATAGGAAACAGTAGGTTATGACAGAGAACCATTGGTGGTTGTATAGAAGATAACTTCTCTGTGTGGACCAAAATGGCTGCCAGCTCTGTCTCTAGCTAGGCGATGGCCTTGGACAAGACCCTTCCTTTTTCTGCCGTTTTCCTGTTCAGGAGTTGCACACGTGAACTTTGGGCTCAAATACCATAGAGCTGTTGGAACCCCAGCAGTCAGCAAGTCAGCCTCGCCACAGTGAGGCCTTCCACTAGTGGGCGCCATGGAGCACACTTCGGAGCCTCTGCCTCTGCCCCCAGGAGAAAGCGTGCGTGCGCGTTTCTCATCTGGACTGACGCACTTGGGTCTCAAACGGAGCAGGATTATGAAAGTCGCTGGCATAATTCGATCCCATCAGCTCTTCTAAAGGTCTTCCCCGGTCTCTGGTTTTGAGTCATGCCCACTCTGGAAGCTTGCAGTTTTGCCACCACAGCCAGTTGCCATCGAAACAGAGTTCATCCTTTGTGGAAAATGCTGATCCTTCCAGGGCCTGGCTCCTTTACCTAATAGAGCCATTAATCTTTTTCTACGTTGTGAAGGGAGCTCTCGGCCTCCCTGGGCTCCTGGGCTGATTTTTCACAGGTGAAGCCTTAGAGGTAACTTGAATTGTAGTTCAGAGCAGAGGGGATGTTTAGAAATCATTCCAGGCAAACCCTGTATGTTTTACAGAAGAATGTCAGTCCAGAGAGAAGAAGCAACTAGTCCAAAGCCACACAGCCTCTCAGGGGGTGATCCAGGGCTGGTCCCCAGGGGTCACTGTGAAGCAGAGGTAGACCCACAAGGGGAACCTTGGCCAAGTTATCTTTCATTCCCTTAACTGTGTTCTCAGACCCCTTCAGGGATCTGGAAGGTATGTGAGTTGCAACTTGCTTTAGTCTGGTTTTTGTGTGAATAGCCTTCATTTTACCTTTATTGGCAGCTCACTAGGCGCCAGGTGTGGGGCTAAATCACCATAGCACAGTATGTCTCCTTTAATCCCAGGCTTAGAAGGATGGGCCCGGAGCAGGCCACCTGGGCTCAGGACTCAGCTGCAATTCTCAAGGGCCATGTGGTTTGGGACAAGTGACATACTCTCCTGCGCCTCACTTTCCTTTGCTGAACCTGGCATAGCTACAGACCCTCTTTCTATTTGGTGAGACAAAGCATACCAGCCTCTTTACATAGGACCTGGCCCATAGGAAGTACCCCTCCAGAAATGGGAGCTACGTTGTTATCAGTCTTAGGCATTAGAGGTCTTCATATTGATACTCAACATAAGAAACCATCTAAATGGTGCATTTCTCGTTTCTGATGTGAACAAAGTATGGAGTGTGTATAGCTCTCAGTGTGTTAGTAACTGTGTTGTTTTGCTTCATCGTACCAGTAATATTTTTGTGAGATAAATACATAAAACCAAAATGATATAATTATCTTTAAAAAAAGTATTCTTCAAAAACAGCTTACCTTCTCACAGTGCCTTTCTTAACCCTCAAATTTAAAAAAGAGAAAAACAAAAGGAAGAAAGTCTTCCAGTTAAAGGTCATCATCACATTTCTTCTTGAGAGCAGTTTTTGTTTTTCCTTTTAAGGATTGGCCCTCTGTTTATGGCTCTTCTCCAATAGCCCTTTCGGCTTTGGGATTATATATTTTCTAATCTGTAGGCGATAACTAATTGCAGGTAACTTTCTTCTTCATCGAAGAGGAAAGCAAAGAATCTGATCCCCCACATGGGTTAATGTGGCTGTGTTGTTCAGAACCACGTGATACAATAGACCCACGTGTTTACAAGTTACGTAAGACTGTGCCTCTTGACAGCCATTAAAGTTAACACCTCCCCACTTGAGGATTCTGCTTGAATTTTCTGTAACAGGCTCAGCATTCAAAGCAATAGTCATTTGCAGCTTGGTGCATTTTAAACCTGAAAGCTGGGCTTCTAGATATAAATAGTACAAATGGTTGGACAACAGCGTTACCATCAGGGTGAGATCACTTCTAGGAAAACACTGCAGTGGAGCAATGGGAATAACATCTGGCCTTCCAACAGTTGCGTTTGATTTAGACTTGGACATCCTACAGGAAAGAGAGCCTGTACTTTAAACAAGCTCACTAGGCGCCAGGTGTGGGGCTAAATCACCATAGCACAGTATGTCTCCTTTAATCCCAGGCTTAGAAGGATGGGCCCGGAGCAGGCCACCTGGGCTCAGGACTCAGCTGCAATTCTCAAGGGCCATGTGGTTTGGGACAAGTGACATACTCTCCTGCGCCTCACTTTCCTTTGCTGAACCTGGCATAGCTACAGACCCTCTTTCTATTTGGTGAGACAAAGCATACCAGCCTCTTTACATAGGACCTGGCCCATAGGAAGTACCCCTCCAGAAATGGGAGCTACGTTGTTATCAGTCTTAGGCATTAGAGGTCTTCATATTGATACTCAACATAAGAAACCATCTAAATGGTGCATTTCTCGTTTCTGATGTGAACAAAGTATGGAGTGTGTATAGCTCTCAGTGTGTTAGTAACTGTGTTGTTTTGCTTCATCGTACCAGTAATATTTTTGTGAGATAAATACATAAAACCAAAATGATATAATTATCTTTAAAAAAAGTATTCTTCAAAAACAGCTTACCTTCTCACAGTGCCTTTCTTAACCCTCAAATTTAAAAAAGAGAAAAACAAAAGGAAGAAAGTCTTCCAGTTAAAGGTCATCATCACATTTCTTCTTGAGAGCAGTTTTTGTTTTTCCTTTTAAGGATTGGCCCTCTGTTTATGGCTCTTCTCCAATAGCCCTTTCGGCTTTGGGATTATATATTTTCTAATCTGTAGGCGATAACTAATTGCAGGTAACTTTCTTCTTCATCGAAGAGGAAAGCAAAGAATCTGATCCCCCACATGGGTTAATGTGGCTGTGTTGTTCAGAACCACGTGATACAATAGACCCACGTGTTTACAAGTTACGTAAGACTGTGCCTCTTGACAGCCATTAAAGTTAACACCTCCCCACTTGAGGATTCTGCTTGAATTTTCTGTAACAGGCTCAGCATTCAAAGCAATAGTCATTTGCAGCTTGGTGCATTTTAAACCTGAAAGCTGGGCTTCTAGATATAAATAGTACAAATGGTTGGACAACAGCGTTACCATCAGGGTGAGATCACTTCTAGGAAAACACTGCAGTGGAGCAATGGGAATAACATCTGGCCTTCCAACAGTTGCGTTTGATTTAGACTTGGACATCCTACATGAAATAGAGGCTGTACTTGTTAATGACTTCAGTTTCCATGCAATCGCTCACTTTAACTTGTGAAGCAAGAACCCCACGGCCTATTCATTAAACCTGCTCTGTTTAGGGTATGAATGCAAAGCTCCCTTGACTTAGTAATTGCTTGCTTGCCTGTTCCTTCCTTCTGTATCCAATCCCCCTTCATGCCACGCCAAAGGAATACAGACAGAGGGGATCCTGGGAGCAAAGGCTCTTTTATTGGATGGTGATGGGCTGGGGCTGGAGAAAATGTCCATTAAATAAAATAAAACGTAAAGTATTTTTTACCCTCTCTATTTCAGTTTCTGGATATCATTATAATTTTCCTGTGTCACGATCAAACCTTTCTTTTATTTTTTTTTTTCGCTAGGTACATGGCCAACCAAAATAAAAAACTCCTTTCCCAGTCTTCTGTGGAGCTAGATGCGAAAGTATCTAAGGTCTAGCCAATGAGATAGAAGTAGAAATAGTACTTGCAAATTCAAGAAAGTGTTTTTAAAAGGAGGTTGTGAAATCCCTCTTCTTCTCCTTCTTGAATTTAGAATGTGATCTTAATAGCTGGAATTTCAGTTGCTATTTTGGACTGAGGCAGCCTTCAAAAATTTCTGACCCTGTGGAGGATCTTGATCCCAGGTGGAGAACCTCTAAAGTATTGTGGAAAGTAGGACAAGAGCACTCATCTGAATTCGACCTTCTGTACAGTTCCATGACTGATCAAAAAAGAAAGCTCTATATAATACCACTTGAGGAAAGCAACATCTTGCAGTGTGAAATGTGGAAAATATGTCCACAGTATGTATCAGTGCATGTTGCCACTGCTCCTGTATTTCTATCAGCGTTTTGTCCGCTTGTTCTTTCAGTTACTGAAATGGATGTGCAACAATTTCCACTATGGGTGCACATTTCTATTTCTCTTCATGTTTGAAGTTTAATTTGTGCACTAACATTTTGAGGCTCTTTTATTAGAGGTTCCAGTTTCAGAATACTTGTATTGTCCTCTGAATTAACAGTGTTTTTGAAAGTGTTTCTCTTTACGGCTGGTAATGCATCTTATTTTGCAGTCTGTCTTTGGAAAAACCAACTGTATTTAGTGACTTCCATAGTATCTTTTTCAACCCTTTCAATCTTTCTGTATGCCTCTGTTTTTGATACGGCTCTTATAAATGGTGTATATTTGGGTTTGTAGTTTTACTCAAGTCTTGCAAACCTTGGTCTTTTAATTAGAACATGTTAAACTCTTTTTTTTTTCAATTTTTATTTAACTTCTTACTTTTACAGAGTTTTGTTGTTTACAGATATGTATGATCCCAGATTAGTCATATGTATATCCCCCCATCTCACCCTAAACTCTTTTAATTGCCCTGAAGAAGCAGGGTTTGGAAATAGAAACCAATGATAACATACATACACACATACACACCAAGAGGGTTTATGACTTGAATAACTGAGATTGTCTGGGAAGGCAGGTGAGACCTCCCAAGCAGGCCTGAAATGACTCGAGAGCAGGGAAAGGAGACTGTAGTTAGGAGATTGTGTTGGTCCTGGGGTGCCCGGACATGAAAGGGCCCAGTAGAGCCTTTGGAGGAAGCACCCATATTTTTCTTCTCTGATGTAGAACAGAGGGCGAGAGGGAAGACGGAGACTGAACTGTCAGCAAACATCCCCAAATGGAGCCAAACTTTGTCCACGTAAACCAATTCGCTTAACGTAAAAACTGATACCTTTGCAATTAAACCTACTGTCTTAGTGTTTTCTATTTTCCTTGCCTGTTCTGTTCACTTCTCCCCATTCTTGCCTTCTTTTTGACTAGTTATTTCTGCACAACATTTACCCCTCTATTAACTTAAAAGTTTTATATATAATTTATCTTCATTCTCTTAGTATTTATTCATTCTAAGGATTATACATACATCATCAAAATCCAGTTTTAAGGGACGTTTCTATTTCTTTCTGGACATGGTAGTGGTTTTCTTTAATACTTTCACTCTCTGTTGTTGTTTGTATTTTAGTACTTATATCTTTACATTCATACTTAAATATTTTGAGGCTCTTTTATTAGAGGTTCCAGTTTCAGAATACTTGTATTGTCCTCTGAATTAACAGTGTTTTGAAAGTGTTTCTCTTTACGGCTGGTAATGCATCTTATTTTGCAGTCTGTCTTTGGAAAAACCAACTGTATTTAGTGACTTCCATAGTATCTTTTTCAACCCTTTCAATCTTTCTGTATGCCTCTGTTTTTGATACGGCTCTTATAAATGGTGTATATTTGGGTTTGTAGTTTTACTCAAGTCTTGCAAACCTTGGTCTTTTAATTAGAACATGTTAAACTCTTTTTTTTTTCAATTTTTATTTAACTTCTTACTTTTACAGAGTTTTGTTGTTTACAGATATGTATGATCCCAGATTAGTCATATGTATATCCCCCCATCTCACCCTAAACTCTTTTAATTGCCCTGAAGAAGCAGGGTTTGGAAATAGAAACCAATGATAACATACATACACACATACACACCAAGAGGGTTTATGACTTGAATAACTGAGATTGTCTGGGAAGGCAGGTGAGACCTCCCAAGCAGGCCTGAAATGACTCGAGAGCAGGGAAAGGAGACTGTAGTTAGGAGATTGTGTTGGTCCTGGGGTGCCCGGACATGAAAGGGCCCAGTAGAGCCTTTGGAGGAAGCACCCATATTTTTCTTCTCTGATGTAGAACAGAGGGCGAGAGGGAAGACGGAG
The DNA here is from genome assembly GCA_022376925.1 of Tragulus kanchil. Taxonomy (NCBI): domain Eukaryota; kingdom Metazoa; phylum Chordata; class Mammalia; order Artiodactyla; family Tragulidae; genus Tragulus; species Tragulus kanchil. The sequence continues at coordinate 42,720,285 of JAIOJX010000029.1, read as the reverse complement.
ACTGAACTGTCAGCAAACATCCCCAAATGGAGCCAAACTTTGTCCACGTAAACCAATTCGCTTAACGTAAAAACTGATACCTTTGCAATTAAACCTACTGTCTTAGTGTTTTCTATTTTCCTTGCCTGTTCTGTTCACTTCTCCCCATTCTTGCCTTCTTTTTGACTAGTTATTTCTGCACAACATTTACCCCTCTATTAACTTAAAAGTTTTATATATAATTTATCTTCATTCTCTTAGTATTTATTCATTCTAAGGATTATACATACATCATCAAAATCCAGTTTTAAGGGACGTTTCTATTTCTTTCTGGACATGGTAGTGGTTTTCTTTAATACTTTCACTCTCTGTTGTTGTTTGTATTTTAGTACTTATATCTTTTAACATACAATAACATTATTATAATTTTATACAGTTGAAAGTCATTTAAATTTTGTCTCCTATTTTCCATTTTCATTGTCTTTTTCTATATCTCTAGCATCCCATCTGGGATCATTTTCCTTCTACCCAAAGGACACTTTTAAATATTTCTTTTAGTGCAAAGTAGCTGGAGAAAAACTTACCTCGTTTTTTATTTGTCTGAATTTTATCATGCCATCCTGCTGGTAATGAGCTAACCCCAGATTCAAATTCAGGTCTATCTGATTCCAGAATCCATGTTCTTTCCATCAAGATACATACCTACATTAAATCTGCATTAAGTGATCTAATTACTAAATGGAAAAAAATAGGGACATACCAGTGTTGACTCATTTACTGTAATAAATGTACCATGTTATATAACATATTAGTAATTGTGTATGGGTTATATGAAAACTCTGTACTACCACTGCAACTTTTCTGAAATCCAGAATTATTCTAAGACAAAAAGTCTACAGGAATACTTTGTTTTATTGTACTTCACTTTATTATGCTTCACAGATACTGCTTTTTTTCTTTTTTTACAAATGGAAGGTTCGTGGCATTGTCAGATGATAGAATTTTTAACAATTTTTAAACAAAGGTATGTACATTGTTTATTAGACATAATGCTATTGCATACTTGACAGACAACAGTGTAGTCTATGCAATGAAGAACCAAAATATTTGCGTTAGCCTCTCACTTTATTGTGGTGGTCTGGAATGGAGCCTGCAATATCTCCATGCTATGCCTGTATTTAAAAAGACACACACATTCTTAGAGTATGTCAGTGCTGCTGGTCTATAAATCATAATTTAAGTACAATATTCTTGCCTACCTTATCAGTTTTCTCATCAGTTCTATCTAATCTAGTGTTAAACCCACTCATTGAGGTTTTTGTTTTTGGTTTTTTTTTTTTTAAAGATTTATTTATTTATTATTTTTGGGCGGGGGTCCGGTTGGGGAGGGAGGGGAGCGGGCGGGCCACTTCTATTGGTCTTTCATTTCTCCATTTTCATCTGTCTTTGTTCTTTGGCTCCTGTGGGCCTCCCATCACGGTGGCGTCTGTCATTGCAGAGCGCCGGCTCTGGGCGCATGCGCTCCAGAGCTCCAGCTCGGTGATTGGACACATCGGTCCAGCCACTCAAAGGCACATGGGATCTTCCCAGGCCAGAGATCGAACTGGCGCCCCTTGCACTGCAAGGTGGTGTCCTTATCCACTGGACCACCAGGGGAAGCCCTCATTGAGGTTTTGATTTTAGTTATTGTATGTTTCATTTCCCAGACTTATATTTGGTTCTCTTTTAAAATAATTTTTAGTGATTGGACAAAAATTCTCAAGCTTATCTTTTAGCTCTTTGACTGAATATAGCAGAGTCACCGTAAGTTTGTGTGGTAACTCTAATGTCTGAAGCCTTTTCGGATCTATTTCTTCTCTGTTGATTTTCTCTCATGTGGTCTGTCTTTGAGTGGCTCTGGTTATTTTTAATCCTGTGTTGCACATTGTATTTATAAAATCTGTTGTAGAAACAGAGTACTAAGGTGTGGCTATAATTCCAAAGAGGAATTTCCCTTGTGTTTGCTAGATCCCTAAGCATCCCAGGAAGTCAGGACAAGCTCAGAGAGGCTCAATCCAAGATGCAGATGCGCTCTAGTCCCTGCACAAGCTTGCCTCCTTTCCTTCCCCTCTGCCCTTGGGTACAACTCTTCAGTGTCTCAACCCAAACTAAGGGGAATCACTTCTTTCTTCTTCCAGCTGGCAGGTCCAAGAGTCTACCACTTGATCCCCTAGTCTGCGAAAAGTCCTTTCAGACTCTTAAGTCTAAGTGATGGCTTGGATTAATTCCATCAGAGGCCACTGAGAGAAATATCCTTCCCTCATTTAAAATGATCACTCTAGAGGCTTCCCTGGTAGCTCAATGGTAAGGAGCTCACCTGCCAATGCAGGAGGCATGGATTCAGTCCCTGATCCGGGAAGATCCCACATGCTGCAGAGCAACTGAGCCTGTGAGCCACAACTATTGAGCCTGTGCTCTAGAGCCTCGGAGCTGCACCTGTTGAGCCCATGTGCTACAATTTCTGAAGCCCATGTGCCCTAGAGCCTGAGTTCCACAACAAGAGAAGTCACTGCAGCAAGAAACCTGCTCACTCCTTTTAGAGAGTAGCCCCTACTCCCTGCAACTAGGGAAGAGCCTGTGGCAGCAGTGAAAACCCAAAAGAGCCAAAAATAAAACATTAATTAATTAATTAAAAAAATAAAATGATCGTTCTAATCTGGGAACTTCCCTGGTGGTGGTCTGGTGATTAAGATGCCATATTCCCAATGCAGAGGGCTCCAGTTTGGTCCCTGGACAGACAACTCAGATCCCACATGCCACACAGTGTAGCAAATAAGTAAATAGAGAAAACAACCCCTCTAGGGCTTCCCTGGTGGTCCAGTGGGTAAAGAGTCCACCTTGCAGTGTAAGGGGCACCAGTGCAATCCCTGGCCTGGGAAGATCCCACATGCTGCAGAGTGGCCGGACCAGTGTGTCCAATTGTGAGCCATTGCTCTGGAGCGCATGCGCCCAGAGCTGGTACTCTGCAACGAGAGAGGCCACTTCAATGGGAGGCCCACACAGGCCAAAGAATAAAGATGGATGAAAATAAATAAATAAAAATCCAATAAAAGAGGCCAAATTTTACAAAAAAAAAAAAAAACCTCTAATCTTAGCAATACACTCAGAACTTCTCTCCCAGTTTCTCGTAATGTAGAAGTCTCTTTACTCAGCTCAGTACCAGTGGCTTTAAACAGGAGATTCAAGAAGACCATCAGTTCCATTCAACATCCTTCTTCCTCCATATCTGCAAAATGTACATATTCACTCTGAAAGATAAACTTGGAAATAATGTAAGTCTTAAAGGCAGAAGTTTAACTTTGGCTGTACGGTTCTTAAATGGACCTCAGAATTTTTGGAAAAAAAAAAAAAAAACCCTTTTATTTACTCACTTGGCTGCCTTAGTTGCATCACACGGGTCTTTCATTGTGGCACGTGGACTTAGTTGCCCCACGGCATATGGGATCTTAGCTCCCCGAATATGGATCAAACCCATGTCCCCTGCATTGCAAGGCAGATTCTTAGCCACTGGACCATCAGGGAAGCTCCTAGAATTCTCAGTAAGGTTGTTACCATACATATGTCTCTGTCTTACCCGAAAGGGTTCTGAGCCAAAGTGTTTTCCACACACTCTCTGCAGTTGTCTTTGGTACAGGTGGTCCCTGCAGATGGAGAGAAGTGGGCTCTCTTCTAGTATTCAGAGATACTGAGGAGGGGAGGCAGGCAGCAGAACGACATAACACTTGTCTTTCCTGGGCTGTGCTCGCTTATAGTCTCTCTATCCCAGGCCAGCAGGAAGTGACACGGATATCCATATCTGGGTGGATATGGATAGTTTGGTCAATGAGCCCAATACAGAATCCAGAATGGTCCATTCTCAGCCAGGGTTTCTAAAGCAGCTGCAGGGTAGACACTTCCCTTTGACACAGCTCAGGTGTGTGGAGAAGCTGGTAGCTGAGCATGGGCCCTCTGCATGTGGCCCCGTGAGACAGCAAGTGGTAACTGGTGCATAGCTCTCTTCTCCATGAGTAGAGAGAAGGCCGTCTCCCATCTTCTCTGTGGGCCACAGCCCTCCTCCTCTCTCCCCTTTGTCAGCTCACTCTGTCAGATGTGCTTCTCCATCTGTTATGTCCGTTCTCACAGGAAGTGGTTTTGGTTAGACTAAACATGGTGGCTCCCTGAGCTCCTAGTGGGTTTAGTCACCCCAGTACATTTTCTCAGTTAAGTGGTTGCTCTCCACACCTCTCATTATCCTTAGCTTGTTTCCTCTCTCTTCAGCATGTTGCTTTTTCTCTGGATTTCCCGTCTATGACATACTCACATGTTCAGTTGGTCTACATGGAAGGCTTCTGTGCTCACCACTGTACCACCACTCCTGATTGGTGTATGTGGTAGCTTCGAGAGAAAGTGCCTGAGTGTGTAAGGGACGTTATAGGGCAGTGGAAAGTATCCATGGCAGTGTTACCCTGTTTAGTAAATATGTGAAGGAAACTTACACTGAGATAATGAAAGCATGATTTAGAGATACGCTTTGGCAGATCCACATTCAAACCTGGTATTTTCCACTGGTTGACTGCAAAGCAAAAATAGTATTCATGCCCCTTCTGTCTTGAGCTTTATAACAACAGTGAGGTAGGCTTTCTCAGACTATGGATAATTATCAAAGCGTCATGTGACTTTGGGGTGTATTCATGACTCAGAACAATGTCAAACTTCATTTAGGACAAGAACACACCTTTTTCCCTGCAGGAAAATGACCTTTGGTCATCCCGAATTCACCAACTATTTTATTTTTATTTTTTGTGTGTGAATTCTGCAAATAAGATAGAAAGCTCTCTATGAAATTAAAAACGCTGATATAGTACACTCGGTGTTTCTAAGGAGAAAGTGTGTGGGCATCATTCATCTGGGAGCATCCCCTGGGCTACTGGTCAGAGTCCTCAGGGTTCCAGCAGCAGGTGTCTGCATGCCTCAGTGCCTTTGGAATTACCTGGAGTGGATGGCACTTGTCTAAACTTGGACCAAGTGAAAGAATGAAAAGCGCTAGGTGATGCAGTTTTCTGGTAGAAGATCTGGTTTTCATGTTGGCTTTGAATCTGACATCAATTCAGGTTTCTTACACATGCACTATGTCAAAACAAATTAGGCTCTGACATATGTGTTCTTGGGGATTTGAACCCTACTTGTTCATGTAGAAACTATGTACGGCAAAGGAATTATGAAACAAATCTAAGAGCAGCTGAGTGTGGAGACTTCCTCAGAGGTGGACATCTAGATCAGCCAGCTTCCAGTAGCAAATGCAGTAAGTGACCACTCAGTAAAGATTTGTGTTGTTATGGCAACAAAGAACATGCTGCTCTTGCTAGTTGTAGATGATTCATTGTTGGGAGGACTTTTGCCTGGTAGCCTGAGTTAGACAGATCCTGGGTAGTGGTATCTATTTTTTAAAATGCTGTATAAACATAAAAATTGCCCATTATCCAGTTACCCAAAGAGCTATAGCAAACATGTTGTAATTTTGTTTGTTCTTACAAGTCGGTGTGTCTTTTTGTGATCCAAACTAGTCTTTTTCATCTAGCTGTATATTATACACAGTACACTGTGCTGATGAAAAAGACATGAAAAAATCTGCTTAGTTGGGATGTCAGGCAATTACTGAGCATAAATACTTAGTACATAGGAAGCATTCAGGAAATATCTGAGGCAATAAAATGACAAGGGCAGCCTGGCATCAATCATAATAGGCATGTGCAAGTCTCTGCATATAAAGTAGGTTGATAACATCTATTCTGTTTTTGGTGATCCTTGTAATGAATTACCTCAACCAGAAAAGATTTTCAGATTCATGGCATTTTTGTCCTTCTTTGTCTTTCATCCAGTCTGCCAGACCGGATCCAGGCTACTCAGGTGGCACAAACCAGGTGCTGGGTCTCTGGTTGCCCTGCCAACCCCAGGGTCTTCCTGTGAAGACATGAATGGGGGGTTGTCAGCCCCACAGGGAGAGAGGCACGTTTAATGAAACCCCAGGGGGCACTTGGTACAGTCCTTCTTCTGCCAACCCACCTCTCCCCTGAAATCAGACAGTTGCCCAGCCAAGGATGGTGTCTGCAATTATTCAGAGCACCTAACCTAACCTGAGACCAGCAGAACTAAACCACCTCATTCTATGTCAGCAAATCTGAGACACTGTTTAAGTCATTTTCCAGTGCATTTATACACAAGACCTCCCATGTTGAATGCTGTTGCTTTACCTATTCATTTTCCAAGCTACAAAGAAGTAAAAAATCTGGACTATAGCTCTGCGATGCTCCACTCAGTCATGTGAAAAGGAGGAAGAAAAACAGGGAAGCTGGAGGCCACATGAAGCAGAACACCACCTACTTTATCTCAGAAGCACAAGCGTTTGTCTTCGGAAGGACAGGTTGTAACCCTAGAAAAGCATGTCTGGAGAATTATTCCAAACAAGGTTCAAAACACAGACTTCAGATGAAACAGACTCAGAAGAGCAGACACCAGCAAAACAGAGGATTACAGAAATCTTTGTCCTGTATATACCCAGAGAGTTGTTTCTGATACTTGGTGAGGTTTCAGGTTTAGCTCACATGTATCACTTCCCTCTCAAACAAGAGTTTCTGAGGCTGCAGGGCCATGGAAGGCTGCCGTGATGTGATGGGACACCATCGGCCAGCAAGAGGAAGATGAGCCCAACACCCACAGATAGAGAAGGTACTGGAAACCTTCAGTGGCCCACTCACCTCCTGCCTGGAAATGCCTGCATACCCCACTGTCTCATTTTCCCAAGCCCAGACAAGAAGCAGTCATGTTTGCTGATTACATGTCAACCTATCTAGAATATAAACATTCCTTTCAAGTAGCTATATTACTCCATCCGTGAGACATGTAGGAAGTCTGCTCTGTGTCATTTTTCCATTAAAATGCAGTCTTAACAGAATCCCAGCTACCCAATACCATCTGCTCCAAATTTCCTCATGATTTATATGACCATGTGGCCAACTCCATGTTTAAATATAGATTTGGAGAGGGATCTTGTTCTAAATACAAGTAGAAGTAGAAAGATAGGTATTTAATGACATCATCAGATCTGTTTTAGATCTCCGGACATCATATTGTCAACCAGATGTCCATACACCCACCATTATGGTTTCATGTCAGTGGAACAGAAGAGCGCTTTGGGTGGGTATGTTCCTTGTAATTGATTCAGAGTATTTTACATGAGTTATTGCCATGAGAAGCTGCAGGCATGAGAAGAAGATCGTATGAACTCTGCTCTGTGGCTGAAACTCAGTGATCACACAACAACTCAAGAACAGGTCACGTCCCTTTCTTGGACTCTCAGATTACATTTTGGTTGATAGTTTTGTGTCAAGATTTTCAAAATATTTTTAATAGAAGAAGGAAACGTGGCCATATTTGACGGAGGGCAGAGGGAAGTGACAGTGGCATTCAAATGTCAGGAAGCTCCTACGTCAGGGTGGCCTCCTCCTTTGGGAAGTTTGTGTTTGCTTACTCTGCTTGCAGTGTGGGGGATGCACCAGACCTTGGGGATACAGGGGCAGAAGGGGGGAGGAATGTGACCATTCCAGGAAGAGACCATTTTTGCTTGGATGTGAGAGCTTGGTGTTCACATGCTGATGGGGAGCAGGAGGCCAGCTCCAGGGAGATGGAGATGGCACGTCAGGCGGGCTGGCTGATTCTCCTGGAAGTGAGAGAGCACGGGGCGAGGAGCTGGCCCTCAGGTCCCTGTATGCTGGTTCCACCACCCGTTACAGGAAGAGGCCCAGGCTCAGATCCGGGGCTCAGCTGTAACTGGGCACGATGGGAGACTCCAGGCTTCCCAGGTGGCACAGTGGTAAAAGAATCCACCTGCCAGTGCAGGAGATTTGAGTTCAATCTTGGGTCAGGAAGATCCCCTGGGGGAGGGCATGGCAATCTACTCCAGTATTCTTGCTTGGGAAATCCCATGGACAGAGGAGCCTGGCCGGTTACAGGCCATAGGGTCACAAAGAATTGGACACAACTGAGCGACCAAGCACGTGTGCACCCTGGTGAGACTTCAGGTTGGGGGAGTCAGCTTGGAACGCCAGGGCGCTGGCCTTCCCTCCGTTGCATGCCCTGTCAGCTCTGCCATCTTCTGAGTGACAGGTGAGTGTCTGTGCAAACAGTTTTTGGAGGACTCTGGCAACAACAACAAAAACATTGAAAAACACTGCTGTGAGAAATGGGGAGTCAATGAAGGATGTTAATCACAGAAATGAGTTCAATGACTCTATAGTCAAGTCCACCTGGGAGCCATCGGGAGGTGCTGGAAGGAGGTTTCCATCTCTGCTGGCTTCTCACCAGCTGTTTGGACTTGGGCTAATTAGGCCAACCCTCTGAGCCCCTGGTGCTCTGACAGCCAGGTGGAGGCCCAGCCCCCCACTGCCTCCCTTGGAGGGCCGCTGAGGGGGCTGCAGAGAACATGTCATAGCATGTAACACGTGTCAGTTTCCTTCTCTGTGACTGAGCACCCCCACGCAGCTCAGCAAGGGGACGGACGGCATCATTCCAGGAGCAGCCCCGGGAGAGGCAGGTAAGTCCTGGCCTGCAAGAGGGGAGGCGAGTCCAGGCACTGGGCTGTGGTGGGGAGTCAGGGCGGGGCTGACAAGTGGGGGTGAGGGTGAAGGATTGGGGGTGGGGGCAGGGAGGAAGAGGAGTATCAGGGTTTGGAGAGCTGGAGGGGGGCCCCACAGCCCTGTGGGTGTGAACAGGCCCTGGGTCCCCAACTCTAGATCGCAGAGCCTTCTCCCCTTCTTCCCTCTAGCACCCTCTCTTCCCCTTTTGGTCTCTGCTGCTGCGCCTGGCCTCTGCTGAGCCTCTTCCTTCCTCTTTCTTCCTCCTTCCTCCCTGGCTCCCAGGCCTCTCTGCTCTTCAGTCCGCTTTCCTGAGAAGGGGTGGCTGTCTGTCTCTCTGGTCTCTCCAGGACTGAACCCCTGCTTTCTCCTCCTGTCCCAGCCACCCCCTTGCCAAGTCTTATCTTGCAGAGGGTGTCCTGAGTGACAGCCAGAGGGAAGGGTTGTGACGGGCTAGCCAAAGGCCACATGAGACAGCATGGCCCTCCGGCCCTTGGTGCAGACAGGGGTGCCTTTCTTTGGTGGGGAGCCCTGTGCCCCTTTCCAGGACCCGGGTCCTTTGGAATTTAGACCATAAGCGGGCAAGTGCCTGGAGCATGTGGGTTCAGAGCAGGGGTATGGGGCTGGTCCCCAAAACTCTTCCTCTGGGTCATGGTGCAGCCTCTTCAAGGGCCCTCAGGGGTGGACAAGACACCCTTTGGACCCCCTCCTCCGGGTCCCTCTTCCTGAACCCACTTACCTGCTTTCTGTCTCTACAGATTCATCTTGCTTTTTCTAGATTTTCATAGAAATAAGTAGCATAATATTGTTACAGATAATAAAGCATTATGTTTTTGATAGTCATCTACATGATAGCATGTTGTTAATAATTTATTCCTTTTTCTTAAACTGAGTAGTATTCCATTGAATGGAAATAAAAATGTGTTTATCTCTTCACCTGATGACAGGTATTTGGATTGTTTCCAGGTAGTGAAGACTGCAGTTGCCTTTTCTGATTCCGGAGGTAGCACCTGAAGTGACCATGGTTATTGCCCTTAGAGAGCTTGAAATCTTGGCAGGAAAAGATGTAAATGATGTGATACTTGTGATAACTAATTATTGGATGGATGCAAGTGCAGGAATGCCTAGGGTTTGTGCCAGGTGTGATGGAACAGTCGGAGAATGAGAGTACAGTGGGCGGGACTCACTGTGGAGGGTTGATATCTGTGATGGGATGTTGAAGACCCATCAGGTGAACAAGGGCCATGGGGCAGGGGTCGTGCCTCTGAGCAGGCTGGGGAAGGACACAGCAGGGAACCATCAGGGCAGGTGGGAGGGGTCATGCAGATGGCCTCAGGCCTAGATTAGAGTCTTTGTTCAGTGAGAGGGAGAGAAAGAGCTGGAAGGCCTTGAACCCTGGGATTAGAAGCCCAGAATTGATGTTCCTGAGCAGGAGATCAGAGTTTCTGCAGGTTTTTAAGCAGAGAAAGGTGTGGGCGAAAGCATTGTTTTTGAAAGATTCCCTTGTCATTGGCATGTGAAATGGTTTGAATGAAACGCGGGGTGCAAGAAAAGAGGGAATGGCGGCTGTTGATTTGAGCTTGTTTTCCTGATGGCTTCATGGGTGAAGTCTGGTTGCCTCCCCAGCTGTAAACCTTTGCCTGGGGGTGGAGTTCAACACAGAAGCCCAGGTGTTGGAAGTTGCAGAATGCCCACTGCCATGCCATATTTATGTGCTATTGCTGCATAACAAATTAGTCCAAAGTTAGTGGCTAAGATCATTTTTTTTTAATCTTGCGGTTTTCATGGGTCATGCCTGGGTTCTCAGCTCGGGATCTCAGCAGGCTGAAATCAAGGGGTTGTGTTCTCACCGGATGCACAGGAGCCTCTTCGAGGCTCATGCAAGGTGTTGACACAATTCAGTTCTGCAGCTGTAGGGTTGAAATCCCCATTTCCTTGCTGACCTAGAGGCTGCCCCAGGGCCTAGCCAGGTAACCCTCTCCGTAGGCCCTTCCCAGTGTGGCTGTTTGCTTTCTTCCAGCCGACTGGACAGTGCCTGCTGCTGCTGCATCTCTTTTACTGGCATTGAGACGAAGGCAGATGCACCCAGGATAACCTACCTTCTGGTTAACTCGCAGATCTTAATTACATCTACAAAATCCCTTTTGCTGTGTAAAGCAACCATGATTAGAGTGATGTCTCATCTGTTTACAGGTCCGCTTATGCTCCGGGGGGTGGATCCTGCAGTGTGCACACCAGGGGTGGCAATCCTGGGGGTCCTTTTAGAATTCTGTCTCTGTGCATGGTGACTCGTCTGACTCCCTATCTCTCCACCTGTGAAGACAAGGAAGGGTTCTGGGCTAGGTCCTTCCAGGGGGTCTGCCCTGCATTCCCCTTATTTAAGATTACGGAGTCAAGTTGGAAGCACTGTTACCTATCCCATCATCCAAAATGTGACTGAAGATGGCGGGGACCAGTTGGGCACAGATGACTAGGAATCAATGAGGGGGGCGTGGGCGGCTGGGAGGGACAGCCACCTGACGGGCAGGAGGGTAGTTGTGGAGTGGATGGCTGGTGTCGTGAGGGGGCTCACACATAACACTCTTTCTTCCCTATCTTCTCTTCTGTCAGCACATGATAGAAAGGTACCTCACCAGCTCCTGCTCATTCAGCATGGCCATGTGACTTTGGCCAGGGACATGGGAACAGGTGTGATGTAAGTCATTCTGAGCAGAAGTTGTACAAGCCAGTGGGTAGGTTTGGTCTCAGTCTCTTTTCCTCGGCCACAGTGACTAGCAAGATTTGAAACTGATGGCTCCATCCACCTGGGTCCCTGAGTAAGGGGGATGCAGAGCAAAGCCCCACCAGCCCACTGTGAGCAAGAGAAAGAAACCTTTGTTGTTAAAAGTCCCTAAGATTTGGGGTTCTTTTTTATGGCCGCATAACCTAGCTATGCCTGACTGATGCAAAGGAGGGTATCACTGTTAATCTTGTTGTCAGCTGTTTTTTTGATTGAACATACAATATTATATTAACATACAATATTATGTTAATTTCAAGTTTGCTATATAATGATTCACTAATTGTGTGTTTTGAGAAATGAGCACCACAATAACTATAGCTAATATTCATTACCGCAGTTACAATTTATTTTCTTGTGACTTTTTTTTTTAATGTTTTACATATTTTATTTTTGGCTATTCTGGGTTTTCACTGCTGCCACAGGCTCTTCCCTAGTTGCAGGGAGTGGGGGCTACTCTCTAGTTGAGATGAACAGCCTTCTTGTTGCGGTGACTTCTCTTGTTGTGGAACTCGGGCTCCAGGGCACATGGGCTTCAGAAGTTGCAGCACATGGGCTCAACAGGTGCAGTTCCGAGGCTCTAGAGCACAGGCTCAATAGTTCTGGCTCACAGGCTTAGTTGCTCTGCAGCATGTGGCATCTTTCTGGGTCAGAGATCGAATCGGTGTCTCCTGCACTGGCAGGCGAATTCTTTACCATTGAGCTACCAGGGAAGCCTCTAGAGTGATCAGTTTAAATGAGGGAAGGATATTCCTTTCAGTGGCCTCTGATGGAATTAATCCAAGCCACCACTTAGACTTAAGAGTCTGAAAGGACTTATCACAGACTAGGGGATCAAGCGGTGGTATCTAGGACCTACCAGCTGGAAGAAGAGAAAAGTGATTCCTCTTAGTTTGGATTGAGACACCAAAGAGTTGTACCCAAAGGCAGAGGGGAAGGAAAGGAGGCAAGCTTGTGCAGGGACTAGAGCGCATCTGCATCTTGGATTGAGCCTTTCTGAGCTTGTCCTGTCTTCCTGGGATGCTTAGGTATCTAGCAAAAGCAAGGGAATTTGCAATACAGTATTATTAACTATAATCACCATGTTGTACATTAGATGCCCCAAGACTTACCTTTTTTAGTAACTGGAAGCTTGTACCGTTTGGGCCCCTGCACCCACTTCACCTACCCCTTACTCCCTGCCTCTGGCAGCCACAAATCTGTTTAGTACATAGTTTAATACATGAACGTGGTTTCCTTTGTCATGTTTTTAAGAGTCCACATATAAATGAGGTCATAGTATTTGTCTGTCTCACCTATTTCACTTAGCATAGTGCTGTCAGGGTCCATCCATGTTGCCAGAGTAGCAGGATTTCCTGCTTTCTATGGCTGAATGAGATCTGACTATATGTGTAGCCTACATTTTGCTTATCCATTCGTCTGTTCTTGGGCATTCAGGTTGTCTTCCCTGAGGACTCTTTTCTTAGCCAGGCCCCGATTCTAGCTAGTGTGCTTTCATGTGTAGCACTGCTGCCACAGGCTCTTCCTAGTTGCAGGAGTGGGGCTACTCTAGTTGAGATGAACAGCCTTCTTGTTGCGGTGACTTCTCTTGTTGTGGAACTCGGGCTCCAGGGCACATGGGCTTCAAGTTGCAGCACATGGGCTCAACAGGTGCAGTTCCGAGGCTCTAGAGCACAGGCTCAATAGTTCTGGCTCACAGGCTTAGTTGCTCTGCAGCATGTGGCATCTTTCTGGGTCAGAGATCGAATCGGTGTCTCCTGCACTGGCAGGCGAATTCTTTACCATTGAGCTACCAGGGAAGCCTCTAGAGTGATCAGTTTAAATGAGGGAAGGATATTCCTTTCAGTGGCCTCTGATGGAATTAATCCAAGCCACCACTTAGACTTAAGAGTCTGAAAGGACTTATCACAGACTAGGGGATCAAGCGGTGGTATCTAGGACCTACCAGCTGGAAGAAGAGAAAAGTGATTCCTCTTAGTTTGGATTGAGACACCAAAGAGTTGTACCCAAAGGCAGAGGGGAAGGAAAGGAGGCAAGCTTGTGCAGGGACTAGAGCGCATCTGCATCTTGGATTGAGCCTTTCTGAGCTTGTCCTGTCTTCCTGGGATGCTTAGGTATCTAGCAAAAGCAAGGGAATTTGCAATACAGTATTATTAACTATAATCACCATGTTGTACATTAGATGCCCCAAGACTTACCTTTTTTAGTAACTGGAAGCTTGTACCGTTTGGGCCCCTGCACCCACTTCACCTACCCCTTACTCCCTGCCTCTGGCAGCCACAAATCTGTTTAGTACATAGTTTAATACATGAACGTGGTTTCCTTTGTCATGTTTTTAAGAGTCCACATATAAATGAGGTCATAGTATTTGTCTGTCTCACCTATTTCACTTAGCATAGTGCTGTCAGGGTCCATCCATGTTGCCAGAGTAGCAGGATTTCCTGCTTTCTATGGCTGAATGAGATCTGACTATATGTGTAGCCTACATTTTGCTTATCCATTCGTCTGTTCTTGGGCATTCAGGTTGTCTTCCCTGAGGACTCTTTTCTTAGCCAGGCCCCGATCAGTTGTGGCTGTGAGAGAGAGCTGAGGATGCAATCCAGAAGAAACCTCTGAAAGAGTGATCATGTTGCTCTGTAGCCATGTATTTTTCTGTCATTTAAATAGAACTACCCATCTGCTCACTGAGGGAAGATGCTCTCTCACACCCCAGCACCTCAGCCCTCTTGACAAATGAGCTGTTTTTATTTGAGAGCAAAGAAGTGTAATTAGCACATTCAGAGAAAGCTGCCAGCCAGGTCAGGTGTGTGTCTGATGCAGTTTACTTGTCCCCTCTTTCCAAAAGTCTGTTCCCACGCAGTCTGCACCGAATCCTCACTCTTGTCTTAGTTGCTCAATCATGTCCGACTCTTTGTGACCCATGGACGGGCAGCCCAGAGTTTGCTCAAACTCATGTCCATTGAGTCATGATGCCATCCAGTCATCTCGTCCTCTGTCATCCCCTTCTCCTCCTGCCCTCAATCTTTCCTAATATCAGGGCCTTTTCCAGTGAGCTGACTTTTCACATCACGTGGCCATATTTATTTATTTGGCCTCATGGCTTGTGGGAACTTAGTTCCCTGACCAGGGCTTGAATCCAGGTCATTGCAGTTAGAACACCAGGCCCTAATCATTGGACTGCGAAGGAATTCCCTAGTCATTTTATTTGTTCATCTTTTGGCCATACTGTATGGCCTGTGGGATCCCAGTTCTCCAACCAGGAATTGAACCCCATGCCCCCTGCACTGGAGGCACAGAGTCTTAGCCCTTTTTAGTAACTGGAAGCTTGTACCGTTTGGGCCCCTGCACCCACTTCACCTACCCCTTACTCCCTGCCTCTGGCAGCCACAAATCTGTTTAGTACATAGTTTAATACATGAACGTGGTTTCCTTTGTCATGTTTTTAAGAGTCCACATATAAATGAGGTCATAGTATTTGTCTGTCTCACCTATTTCACTTAGCATAGTGCTGTCAGGGTCCATCCATGTTGCCAGAGTAGCAGGATTTCCTGCTTTCTATGGCTGAATGAGATCTGACTATATGTGTAGCCTACATTTTGCTTATCCATTCGTCTGTTCTTGGGCATTCAGGTTGTCTTCCCTGAGGACTCTTTTCTTAGCCAGGCCCCGATCAGTTGTGGCTGTGAGAGGGGCTGAGGATGCAATCCAGAAGAAACCTCTGAAAGAGTGATCATGTTGCTCTGTAGCCATGTATTTTTCTGTCATTTAAATAGAACTACCCATCTGCTCACTGAGGGAAGATGCTCTCTCACACCCCAGCACCTCAGCCCTCTTGACAAATGAGCTGTTTTTATTTGAGAGCAAAGAAGTGTAATTAGCACATTCAGAGAAAGCTGCCAGCCAGGTCAGGTGTGTGTCTGATGCAGTTTACTTGTCCCCTCTTTCCAAAAGTCTGTTCCCACGCAGTCTGCACCGAATCCTCACTCTTGTCTTAGTTGCTCAATCATGTCCGACTCTTTGTGACCCATGGACGGGCAGCCCAGAGTTTGCTCAAACTCATGTCCATTGAGTCATGATGCCATCCAGTCATCTCGTCCTCTGTCATCCCCTTCTCCTCCTGCCCTCAATCTTTCCTAATATCAGGGCCTTTTCCAGTGAGCTGACTTTTCACATCACGTGGCCATATTTATTTATTTGGCCTCATGGCTTGTGGGAACTTAGTTCCCTGACCAGGGCTTGAATCCAGGTCATTGCAGTTAGAACACCAGGCCCTAATCATTGGACTGCGAAGGAATTCCCTAGTCATTTTATTTGTTCATCTTTTGGCCATACTGTATGGCCTGTGGGATCCCAGTTCTCCAACCAGGAATTGAACCCCATGCCCCCTGCACTGGAGGCACAGAGTCTTAGCCCCTGGATCTCAGGGGAAGTCCCGTATAAGCATCTTTTTTTTTTTTTTTTTTGCGGGTGGGACGGGTTGGGGAGGGAGGAGGTGGGCAGGCCACTTCTATTGGTCTTTCATTTCTCTATTTTCATCCATCTTTGTTTTTTGGCCCGTGTGGGCCTCCCATCGCAGTGGCCTCTGTTGTTGCAGAACGCCGGCTCTGGGCGCATGCGCTCCAGAGCTCCGGCTCGGTAATTGGACACATCGGTCCAGCCGCTCTGTGGCACATGGGATCTTCCCAGGCCAGGGATCGAACCGGCGCCGCTTGCGCTACAAGGCGGTGTCCTTACCCACTGGATCACCAGGGAAGCCCCATGTGAGCATCTTTATGATTCTTGTTTTTCCAGACTTTCATGTTGATGATGACTTTCTTTTAGGGTCTTTTCTGCCACTACCTCCAAAAGGTCACTCAACTGTTCCCTCTCCTGGACCTTGTAAATCTCCATCTCTTCTCTGATGTCTTCTCAAATTGCAGTCACCTTCCCACCTGTTCAGTGCTCTCTGTGGGCACCCCTTCCTCCAGGGACCATTCCTCTTGCGTGATAGACTTGGCGTTTGCAGCCCTCTGCTCCGAGGCTTCTTCTCAGCCTCCTGTCTGTTATCTTAGGGCTTCAGGGCACCAGTTTTCTGGGTGTATCTACAGTCTTTCTTTTTTTTTTTTTTAAAAGATTTATTTATTTATTTATTTATTTTGGTGGGGGTGAGGTGGGGAGGGAGGGGAGCAGGTGGGCCACTTGTGTTGGTCTTTCATTTGTCCATTTTTCATCCATCTTTGTTCTTTGGCCCGTGTGGGCCTCCCATCGTGGTGGCCTCTGTTGTCGCAGAGCACTGGCTCTGGGCGCATGCGCTCCAGAGCTCCGGCTCGGTAATTGGAGACATCGGTCCAGCCACTCTGCAGAACATGGGATCCTCCCAGGCCAGGGATCGAACCGGCGCCCCTTGCACTGCAAGGCAGACTCTTTACCCACTGGACCGCCAGGGAAGCCCTCTACAGTCATTCTTGACTCTTGAGGCCTTTGTCCCTGTTACACAATGGCCAGAGGAGGGAAAATACTGGGGCGTGCTGGGCTTTCACACAATGACCTCATGCAGTCGTCCGGACTCATCCCAAAGACAGCCTAACTCACTAGTGAGGTCACCCTGAAGACAAGACTGAGAGCAGGTGCTGCTCTGAGTAGAAAGGAGGTGTTAGAGCATATCACCGTGTAAATCACACCACCGTTGTAAAGAGGATGAAAAGAAGACAGAGAGAATCTGGCAGTTAGAACAATGATAACAACCAGCCCTTAATGAGCACTTAGTATGTGCCAGGCACTCTGTAGATGCTTCCTATGGATCACTTCCTGCTGTCATCCTGTTTCCTGTGACATTACTTAAGTCTTGTGCCCATCTGTCTGTTGGGGAAACCGAGGCTCAGAGAGTTTAGGTAGCTCGCCTGAGGTAACACAGCACATGAGCAGAGAGCTAGGATGAGATCCTGGAGAGGACACTTTCAGAGCCTGCGGTCCTACCCAGAAAAGGGGCCCCCCGTGCAGGAGGGTGACCCCCGGTTACTGGTGTTTATACTGATGCCGTTAGCTGTGATGTGAAGCCTGCTGCTCCCGGGCCCTCCGCTGTCCTCTCTGGCTCCTCTCCACGATGCATACTGAAGAAGCTGTGCACTCTTTCCCTGCTGGTCCTAAGAGCCTCAGGATCCAGACCACGGGTTCCGGAGTTGGCTCGCCTCCACCCACCAGAGGTGGTGAGAGGTGAGCTGGGGTTTACAGCCCAGCTACCACAGGCAGCCTGCCGGGCTGGACTGCCTTGTCTTTCAGAGTCAGGGAGAATTGAATTATTCTTGCATCAACTCCCCTGACGCCCTGAAAACTAGAGCCCCTCTCCCTCCTTCCTCCACAGCCTTCCTCTGCTTATAAAATGAAAAGCAGATGGCCCTGGGGCTTAGGCAGGCCCTGCGTCTGAGGTGTGTGAAGAGGGGAATGGCCATCTGCTTCTCATTGACCGCTGAGGAGCCTGGTGAGACAAAGGGCCAGTGTGCTCAGCCGGCACCCACCGAAGCAGCCGCAGCCCTGACCCGGGGCCCGCTGCCAGGCAGGCTGGGAGTGCTGGGCTTTCACACAATGACCTCATGCAGTCGTCCGGACTCATCCCAAAGACAGCCTAACTCACTAGTGAGGTCACCCTGAAGACAAGACTGAGAGCAGGTGCTGCTCTGAGTAGAAAGGAGGTGTTAGAGCATATCACCGTGTAAATCACACCACCGTTGTAAAGAGGATGAAAAGAAGACAGAGAGAATCTGGCAGTTAGAACAATGATAACAACCAGCCCTTAATGAGCACTTAGTATGTGCCAGGCACTCTGTAGATGCTTCCTATGGATCACTTCCTGCTGTCATCCTGTTTCCTGTGACATTACTTAAGTCTTGTGCCCATCTGTCTGTTGGGGAAACCGAGGCTCAGAGAGTTTAGGTAGCTCGCCTGAGGTAACACAGCACATGAGCAGAGAGCTAGGATGAGATCCTGGAGAGGACACTTTCAGAGCCTGCGGTCCTACCCAGAAAAGGGGCCCCCCGTGCAGGAGGGTGACCCCCGGTTACTGGTGTTTATACTGATGCCGTTAGCTGTGATGTGAAGCCTGCTGCTCCCGGGCCCTCCGCTGTCCTCTCTGGCTCCTCTCCACGATGCATACTGAAGAAGCTGTGCACTCTTTCCCTGCTGGTCCTAAGAGCCTCAGGATCCAGACCACGGGTTCCGGAGTTGGCTCGCCTCCACCCACCAGAGGTGGTGAGAGGTGAGCTGGGGTTTACAGCCCAGCTACCACAGGCAGCCTGCCGGGCTGGACTGCCTTGTCTTTCAGAGTCAGGGAGAATTGAATTATTCTTGCATCAACTCCCCTGACGCCCTGAAAACTAGAGCCCCTCTCCCTCCTTCCTCCACAGCCTTCCTCTGCTTATAAAATGAAAAGCAGATGGCCCTGGGGCTTAGGCAGGCCCTGCGTCTGAGGTGTGTGAAGAGGGGAATGGCCATCTGCTTCTCATTGACCGCTGAGGAGCCTGGTGAGACAAAGGGCCAGTGTGCTCAGCCGGCACCCACCGAAGCAGCCGCAGCCCTGACCCGGGGCCCGCTGCCAGGCAGGCTGGGGAGGGGCTCTTCTCTGCCTTGCAAGCCAGGCTGGGAGTGTATTTCCTAGAGTGTGGGGGTGGTTCCACCTCATCGGGCCGTTTCTTCCCTCTTTCCTTCCTAGAAAGATGGGTTTCAGCTGTTTCCCCAAGACTTCTGGCAACTCGGTAAAACAATATCTAGTATGTGTGTTTTAACGTAATGAAAAGTAACCCACATTTGATGCAGAAATCCTAGAAGAGTAAGAAGAAGCAAAAGTTAGTGACAGTCCCACTGCCGAGGGTCTTGGTGTGTGTTTTGCCCATATCCCACGAGTATTTTTCAGCACTATTTTATAAAACAAGAACAACCTAAAGCAGTGGTCCCAGCCTTTTTGGCACCAAGGACTGGTTTCAGGAAGACAGTTTTTCCACAAACTGGGAGCGGGGGTGGTGGGGAGGAGAACTGGTTTGGGGCTAATTCAAACACATTGCATTTATTGTGTGCTTTATTCCTACTACTATTACATCAGCTCCACCTCAGATCATCAAGCATTAGGTCCTGGAGGTTGGGGACCCCTGACCTAAAGCACAGTGCAGAGTTAGGCAGTGTGCTAAGTACTTTGCCTGGAAAATCTAAGGCTGTAGGCTGTAAGTTTAACCCTGTAGGGTCAGTGTTTTTCTGAACACCATTTTTTTTTATGTAAAGGAAAACACTGCCGTGTAAAAGGGGCAGAAAATCTGCCCAGGATTGCCCGGGATGGGTGAGTGGGGTCAGGGCTCAGTTTCAGGCTGGGCGCTCCAGACTGCACAGCCCCAAACCACCCCACAACACACCTGCACGCAGAGTGTGAGCTAGTCTGTCCTACTTTCACTAACAGTTGATCAGGAACACTTTCTTGTTTAGTCTGTAGTCCTCTGTTCATGATGTTTACAGCGGTGCATGTCCCGTCCCATAGACTTACGTTGGCCCCTTTAGCCAATCCCCTAATTTTGGATTGTTCCACATTCTATCCTTATACTCTTGAGATGATCACTTGGCACAGACATCTTGAAGCCCCTCCCATGATTTATTTGGTAGTAATGGGATGTCTCTGAATGGACATGCATACTAGAAAGAGCTTTGAAAGATACGGCAAATTGCCTTTAAGAAAAGTTATCATTGCAACAGTGTGTATTATAATCTTTCATCTATCAAACAGGCAAATATTTCTAAAATAGTTTTATTTAATTAGTTTGGGCTGTGTTGGGTCTGAGTTGTGGCACACAGGCTCCAGAGCAGCAGGTGGGCTCTGGTTGTAGCATGGCCCCCACGGGCTTAGTTGCCCTGCCACAGGGGGGATCTCAGTTCCCTGATCAGGACTGAGCCTGTCCTTGCACTGGTAGGTGGATCCTTTATTTTTCAGCACTATTTTATAAAACAAGAACAACCTAAAGCAGTGGTCCCAGCCTTTTTGGCACCAAGGACTGGTTTCAGGAAGACAGTTTTTCCACAAACTGGGAGCGGGGGTGGTGGGGAGGAGAACTGGTTTGGGGCTAATTCAAACACATTGCATTTATTGTGTGCTTTATTCCTACTACTATTACATCAGCTCCACCTCAGATCATCAAGCATTAGGTCCTGGAGGTTGGGGACCCCTGACCTAAAGCACAGTGCAGAGTTAGGCAGTGTGCTAAGTACTTTGCCTGGAAAATCTAAGGCTGTAGGCTGTAAGTTTAACCCTGTAGGGTCAGTGTTTTTCTGAACACCATTTTTTTTTATGTAAAGGAAAACACTGCCGTGTAAAAGGGGCAGAAAATCTGCCCAGGATTGCCCGGGATGGGTGAGTGGGGTCAGGGCTCAGTTTCAGGCTGGGCGCTCCAGACTGCACAGCCCCAAACCACCCCACAACACACCTGCACGCAGAGTGTGAGCTAGTCTGTCCTACTTTCACTAACAGTTGATCAGGAACACTTTCTTGTTTAGTCTGTAGTCCTCTGTTCATGATGTTTACAGCGGTGCATGTCCCGTCCCATAGACTTACGTTGGCCCCTTTAGCCAATCCCCTAATTTTGGATTGTTCCACATTCTATCCTTATACTCTTGAGATGATCACTTGGCACAGACATCTTGAAGCCCCTCTCCCATGATTTATTTGGTAGTAATGGGATGTCTCTGAATGGACATGCATACTAGAAAGAGCTTTGAAAGATACGGCAAATTGCCTTTAAGAAAAGTTATCATTGCAACAGTGTGTATTATAATCTTTCATCTATCAAACAGGCAAATATTTCTAAAATAGTTTTATTTAATTAGTTTGGGCTGTGTTGGGTCTGAGTTGTGGCACACAGGCTCCAGAGCAGCAGGTGGGCTCTGGTTGTAGCATGGCCCCCACGGGCTTAGTTGCCCTGCCACAGGGGGGATCTCAGTTCCCTGATCAGGACTGAGCCTGTCCTTGCACTGGTAGGTGGATCCTTTTTTTTTTTTTTTTCATCTTTGTAAATGTTTTTTTTTTAACTTAATGCCACAAGCTTTTTCTTAGTTATTTATTATTTTCATCCATCTTTTATTCTTTGGCCTGTGTGGGCCTCCCACTGCAGTGGCCTCTCTAGTGGCAGAGCACCAGCTCTGGGCACATGCACTCCAGAGCGCTGGCTCGTAATTGGACACACCAGTCCAGTCGCTCCACAGCTCATGGGATCTTCCCGGGCTAGGGATTGAACCGGTGCCCCTTGAACTGCAAGGCAGACTCTTTACCCACTGGACCACCAGGGAAACCCTGGAAGGTGGATTCTTAACTATGAACCACCAGGGAAGTCCCTGGTAAGGACTATTTTTTTAATTTTTCATTTTCCTAGTGATCAAACTGTACTTTCTCATTTGTTCATTGTCCATTTTCATTTCTTCTTTGGAAATTTACTGCTCCTGCTCTCTACTCAGTTTTTGTTTAAAACTGATTGGCAAAAGCTTGTTAGATGAAAGATGCTGGGTAAGGGATACCTTGATGCCTTTGCCGATCCGCGGCTCAGTTTGTCGTTTGCCTTTTTATCGCATGATGTGCTTATGTTTTTGTCAGAGAGGTTTAAAATGTTATGCAGCTGGTCTGTCAACCCATTTCTTTGCACTTTCTCCCTTTGCAATTTTATTTGTGTCACGTTTCCTTTGGTCTTCCCTGCAATATTATCTAAACATGACTGTTGAATATGATTTTTAGCCTGCTGTTTAAAATCAGACTTGTCACAACATGAACTGAACTACTGAGATGTCAAAAGGGAACTCAGTGCTTTGAAAGATACGGTAAGTTGCCTTTAAGAAAAGTTATCATTGCAACAGTGTGTATTATAATCTTTCATCTATCAAACAGGCAAATATTTCTAAAATAGTTTTATTTAATTAGTTTGGGCTGTGTTGGGTCTGAGTTGTGGCACACAGGCTCCAGAGCAGCAGGTGGGCTCTGGTTGTAGCATGGCCCCCACGGGCTTAGTTGCCCTGCCACAGGGGGGATCTCAGTTCCCTGATCAGGACTGAGCCTGTCCTTGCACTGGTAGGTGGATCCTTTTTTTTTTTTTCATCTTTGTAAATGTTTTTTTTTAACTTAATGCCACAAGCTTTTTCTTAGTTATTTATTATTTTCATCCATCTTTTATTCTTTGGCCTGTGTGGGCCTCCCACTGCAGTGGCCTCTCTAGTGGCAGAGCACCAGCTCTGGGCACATGCACTCCAGAGCGCTGGCTCGTAATTGGACACACCAGTCCAGTCGCTCCACAGCTCATGGGATCTTCCCGGGCTAGGGATTGAACCGGTGCCCCTTGAACTGCAAGGCAGACTCTTTACCCACTGGACCACCAGGGAAACCCTGGAAGGTGGATTCTTAACTATGAACCACCAGGGAAGTCCCTGGTAAGGACTATTTTTTTAATTTTTCATTTTCCTAGTGATCAAACTGTACTTTCTCATTTGTTCATTGTCCATTTTCATTTCTTCTTTGGAAATTTACTGCTCCTGCTCTCTACTCAGTTTTTGTTTAAAACTGATTGGCAAAAGCTTGTTAGATGAAAGATGCTGGGTAAGGGATACCTTGATGCCTTTGCCGATCCGCGGCTCAGTTTGTCGTTTGCCTTTTTATCGCATGATGTGCTTATGTTTTTGTCAGAGAGGTTTAAAATGTTATGCAGCTGGTCTGTCAACCCATTTCTTTGCACTTTCTCCCTTTGCAATTTTATTTGTGTCACGTTTCCTTTGGTCTTCCCTGCAATATTATCTAAACATGACTGTTGAATATGATTTTTAGCCTGCTGTTTAAAATCAGACTTGTCACAACATGAACTGAACTACTGAGATGTCAAAATGGGTAACTCAGTGCTGGAAAAGAATGAAATGAAGAAAGAGTATCTGCTCACAGCCCACGAAAACAAACCTGAGAAACCCACAGACGGGGACACCAAGCTGTAGACTCACCTAGTTGTCATTTTATTTTAGAACACAAGCGTAAGGTAAAGGAACTTACTTGTGTTCAGTTTTTGATTGGATTTTTCAGGTTTGTCAGGAAGATCTCACCACTTCTCATCTCATTAGTAGAATCCATAAATATTTTCTTTATGTTTACCTCATAATTATTAGAGAGCTAACATTTTATGACTTTAAACACTTTTTGCCTAGAACCACACTCAGTGTCTGTGTGTTCAGATGTAAGATATCATCTCTGTTCTGTCCCAGACTTCAGACTTGGCAGTGCCATCCCACCTCAGCATCCTGTCCTCACTTTGGACCTCTTGGTGTCTTCTCAGGTTCTTCCCCATGGGAAGAAATCTTATGAGTGAATGAGTTTTAGGTAATTTCAAACTGTGAAACCTTTAGAGATGATGTCACTTACTCATATACCTGAGGGAGGATTCCAAAAAGCAAGAGGGAGCAGCAGAATGTGTACATGAGTGTCCCCTGTGCTGCTGGGAAATGCCTTGGCAGAGAGCCAGTGATTCCAGTGCTACATGCCCCTGGCATTTTTCCTTCCTCCCTCTGGTCTCTTCTTATCACCCCTGTTGGCCAAACTCACCCAGAAGCCAAAGGCAAGAGAGCCCAGGCAGTATGACCTATAGATAGTCGAGATTCGGGGTCACCATGCAAGGCAGAGAAGAGTGGAGAATGGTCCCGGTGGTGAGCAAGGGGGCAAGCAGAGAATAGTCAGGATAAACCATTCAAAAATGTTTAAATTACTCAGAAGTCCACCTTCCAGAGGTAACCTTGATTAACCCTCTGGCAGGTTTCGTCAATGACTTTGTAACATGTGCTACACTTTTTAATAGCCAAGGTACATAGTTGCTTTTGAAAATATAGTTAATGAAGGAATAGAGGTCCAAATGGAAAACCATTGAAAGAAGGTCTTGATGACAGGTAATAATTGCATTTGAGTGGTTTATTGACTTTCTCAGTACATTAAAACACACACACACGCTCGGCTGCTCAGTCGTGTCCGGTTCTTTGTGACCTCATGAACTGTAGCCCACCAGCAGTTTCACAGGAAGAATATTGGCACAAGTTGCCATTTCTCCAGGGGATATTCCTGATTCAGGGATCAAACCCATGTCTCTTGTGTTTCCTGCATTGGTGTGTGTTTGCCACTGAGCCATCTGGGAAGCCCAAGACACACACACACACACGCACTCTCTCACTCACTCACTCACTCACACACACACTCTCCCTCTCTCTCTCTGACCCAAGTCACTCCTTGCTTTTTAAAGTACGTTATTTTCATTGTGATTTTTTTTTAAATATAGAAAACTATTACTCAAGCTTCTTGATAGGTAAATGGTCTTTTTATTGAATTATTCAATTATCCTTCTGTGGACAAAATTCAGATTTTTGGGGCCCAGTGCCATCCCACCTCAGCATCCTGTCCTCACTTTGGACCTCTTGGTGTCTTCTCAGGTTCTTCCCCATGGGAAGAAATCTTATGAGTGAATGAGTTTTAGGTAATTTCAAACTGTGAAACCTTTAGAGATGATGTCACTTACTCATATACCTGAGGGAGGATTCCAACAAGCAAGAGGGAGCAGCAGAATGTGTACATGAGTGTCCCCTGTGCTGCTGGGAAATGCCTTGGCAGAGAGCCAGTGATTCCAGTGCTACATGCCCCTGGCATTTTTCCTTCCTCCCTCTGGTCTCTTCTTATCACCCCTGTTGGCCAAACTCACCCAGAAGCCAAAGGCAAGAGAGCCCAGGCAGTATGACCTATAGATAGTCGAGATTCGGGGTCACCATGCAAGGCAGAGAAGAGTGGAGAATGGTCCCGGTGGTGAGCAAGGGGGCAAGCAGAGAATAGTCAGGATAAACCATTCAAAAATGTTTAAATTACTCAGAAGTCCACCTTCCAGAGGTAACCTTGATTAACCCTCTGGCAGGTTTCGTCAATGACTTTGTAACATGTGCTACACTTTTTAATAGCCAAGGTACATAGTTGCTTTTGAAAATATAGTTAATGAAGGAATAGAGGTCCAAATGGAAAACCATTGAAAGAAGGTCTTGATGACAGGTAATAATTGCATTTGAGTGGTTTATTGACTTTCTCAGTACATTAAAACACACACACACGCTCGGCTGCTCAGTCGTGTCCGGTTCTTTGTGACCTCATGAACTGTAGCCCACCAGCAGTTTCACAGGAAGAATATTGGCACAAGTTGCCATTTCTCCAGGGGATATTCCTGATTCAGGGATCAAACCCATGTCTCTTGTGTTTCCTGCATTGGTGTGTGTTTGCCACTGAGCCATCTGGGAAGCCCAAGACACACACACACACACGCACTCTCTCACTCACTCACTCACTCACACACACACTCTCTCTCTCTCTCTCTCTCTGACCCAAGTCACTCCTTGCTTTTTAAAGTACGTTATTTTCATTGTGATTTTTTTTTAAATATAGAAAACTATTACTCAAGCTTCTTGATAGGTAAATGGTCTTTTTATTGAATTATTCAATTATCCTTCTGTGGACAAAATTCAGATTTTTAAAATTTATTTTTAAACCACAATATCCTGAGTAGGTGATTGGGAAAGCGAATGAGTGGCCCATGCATGCCTGCTCTGTGTCTCCCCAGGCCAGTCATCACTCACTGATCCCCTCACTATTTCCCAAGGAGTTCAGATCTGGTTCAGAATCCTATTCAGTCCAGCAAGCCTCCGCACAGTGACTTTTACAAAATGTGATCTGTTACCTTCCTATATGTTTAGCACTCATAGTAGTGTCTAGTAATTTGTGACTACCAACTGTGACAGACAGTTCCTCCTAGATTATGGGGTGAAAAGCATGGCACAAAAAGTCACACCTCGTGTGTCACAGTGACATGGCAAAAGCAGAAAAAAACAGCTGAGGGAAATAGTGAAGGGCTAAGCCTGAAATTACAGAATTCCAATAAAGCAATCCGATTAGATCTTGAATTAGGGATCTCCATAAAAGAAGTACATATCCAGAATTCCATCTTCTCACATCCTTAAATTTTATGGCCTCAGTCACTGGTATAAGTCATTCAGAGTGCTTATATATCTAAGAATGCTGGTTGCGTTTTTCTGAAGGCTACAAAATTACTGGGCCTGAGCACTCTTCCTTCAAAACCCTCTGAAGGCTGCTGCATATGGACGGGTCAAGGAAAAGTCTTTATGTTCTGTATAAGAAGTTTATCTTCCTTGGTGCTTATAATGTACACATATGTTATTCTTTATTAAATTTATTTAGTTTTCATGGAAGGATAACTGCTTTACAATATTGGGTTGGTTTCTACCACACATCAACATGAATCAGCCATAGGTATATATATGTTCACTCCCTCTTGAACCTCCCTCCCACCCCACCCCTCTAGGTTGTCACAGCTCCCTGAACCATAGAGCAAATCCCCACTGGCTCTCTATTTCACATGGTAATGTGCATGTTTCCATGCTCTTCTCTCCATTGCTCTCACCCTCTCCTTCTCCTGCTGTGTCCGCAAGTCTCTTCTCTGCATCTCCATTGCTGCCCTGCAAATAGGGTCATCAGTACCATCTTTTAAATTCCATATACATGCCTTAATATATGGTATTTAGTTTTGTCTTTCTGAGTTCATTCTGTATAATAGGCTCCAGATTCATCCACCTCATTATCAAGTAAGTTATTCTTAAAATTCAGATATTTTGCTAGAATGGGTTTTAAGTGAAGCCCTGTATCAAGGGTCCCCAAAGTCATCCCTACATTTCATAATCCACCAAAATGACTCGCAGACATCCACATGTAGTGTACTCGTGTGGCTAAGATTTACTGCGGCAATGAATTCAGAGGATACCACTAGCTTATAAGAGGAAAAGCATAAGCAGATTCTGAGGAACGAGGGTGTAGACTTCTTTTTTCTTTTTTAGCAGCTAAGGGTTTTTTTTTTATTTTAATTATTCATTTATTTGACTGTGCCGGGTCTTAGTTGCAGCACATGGGATCTAGTTCCCTGACCAGGGATCGAACCCCGGCTCCACTGCATTGGGAACACAGAAGCGTTAACCACTGGGACACCAGGGAAGTCCTGGGTGCAGGTTTCTTTATGCTCTCTCCCATCAGGGCTCACACATAGCTCACTGTTCCCCAGCAAGGAAAGTGTAACAACATGTGTGATGTGTCTTCCCAGGGAGTCCTATTTAGAGACTCAGTTCTCAAGTTTTTCTGTTGGGGTCTGTTCATACGGGCACTCTACCTAGCATGCATCAGAAGTTCAGACTCCCAGTGGGAAAGCAAATGTTCACCCTAAACCAGTGTTTCTGAAAAGACCTCAGGCACAGAGGTAAAGAATCTGCCTACCAATGCGGGAGACACAAGAGACTCAGATTCGATTCCTGGGCTGGGAAGATCCCCTGGAGAAGGAAAGGATAACCCACTCCTGTATTCTTGTCTGGAGAATTCCATAGACAGAGGAGCCTGGGGGCCCACAGTCCATAGGGTCGTGAAGAGTCAGCTATAGCTTAGCGACTGAACATGGACGCACCACTTAGGTCAAATTTTATATCAGTGTAGGGAGTTATTTACCAGCCAAGTTCCAAGACTGGTCTAAGGATAGCAACTTTAGGCCTGTTTTGTGAAGTCTTTCCCCTGCAGCTCCTTTTAAATGTATTTAAATGTATTTTTACTTCCAATGTGCTTAGTAAAGTTTTCTTTGATTATATCTTTCATTATTGTGTTTGTTCCAAGTGGGTGTGTTTCTTTCTTGTGGAGCTCTGTGCCTCTTGGGTGTGGCAGGTAGACAGTGAGGAGACTGAGAAGAGAGCCTGCCCTTTCTTTCCTGTTGTCACCATTCTGCCCTTCTCGCCTGTGTTCTCAGGGTCTTGTACTCATCCTCCGTGCTCCTGTGTATATAGTTGCTCAGTCATGTCCAACTCTTTGTGACTCCACGAGCTGTAGCCCACCAGGCTTCTCTGTCCATGGAATTCACCAGACAAGAATAGTGGAGTGGATTGTCCTTTCCTTCTCCAGGGGATCTCCCCAACCCAAGGATGGGTTTCCTGAAGTGCAGGCAGGTTCTTTAAGATCTGAGCCACCGCGCAAGCCCATCCTGAGTGCTCCGGATTCATTTTTCTGTGGTATCAGCTCAGCTTCTTATGGACCTAATATAGGGCTATTGCTTTTCCCTAGTATTGCATTTAAAACTTTTCCATTCCAAGCCTGAGCCCCCCCCCCCCCCCCCCCCCAATGTTCCATGATTCCTTTCTAGTTGTTGCTGTTTTTCCCCTTCCACTCATCTTCCAGTGGTTGGAAGATCTTTCTAGTTCTATTAATTTCCAGGAGAGACTTTGTGGGGGCTCATGCTTGCTGCTGCCTCTGTCTTCAGGGGTTTCTGTGAAAAGCGCTGCTCAGTAGTTGCGTCATAGATTGTGGCGCAATTTTCTGTTGGGGTCTGTTCATACGGGCACTCTACCTAGCAAAAAAACCCTAAACCAGTGTTTCTGAAAAGACCTCAGAAAAAATTCTGGGGGTCAGATTCGATTCCTGGGCTGGGAAGATCCCCTGGAGAAGGAAAGGATAACCCACTCCTGTATTCTTGTCTGGAGAATTCCATAGACAGAGGAGCCTGGGGGCCCACAGTCCATAGGGTCGTGAAGAGTCAGCTATAGCTTAGCGACTGAACATGGACGCACCACTTAGGTCAAATTTTATATCAGTGTAGGGAGTTATTTACCAGCCAAGTTCCAAGACTGGTCTAAGGATAGCAACTTTAGGCCTGTTTTGTGAAGTCTTTCCCCTGCAGCTCCTTTTAAATGTATTTAAATGTATTTTTACTTCCAATGTGCTTAGTAAAGTTTTCTTTGATTATATCTTTCATTATTGTGTTTGTTCCAAGTGGGTGTGTTTCTTTCTTGTGGAGCTCTGTGCCTCTTGGGTGTGGCAGGTAGACAGTGAGGAGACTGAGAAGAGAGCCTGCCCTTTCTTTCCTGTTGTCACCATTCTGCCCTTCTCGTCTGTGTTCTCAGGGTCTTGTACTCATCCTCCGTGCTCCTGTGTATATAGTTGCTCAGTCATGTCCAACTCTTTGTGACTCCACGAGCTGTAGCCCACCAGGCTTCTCTGTCCATGGAATTCACCAGACAAGAATAGTGGAGTGGATTGTCCTTTCCTTCTCCAGGGGATCTCCCCAACCCAAGGATGGGTTTCCTGAAGTGCAGGCAGGTTCTTTAAGATCTGAGCCACCGCGCAAGCCCATCCTGAGTGCTCCGGATTCATTTTTCTGTGGTATCAGCTCAGCTTCTTATGGACCTAATATAGGGCTATTGCTTTTCCCTAGTATTGCATTTAAAACTTTTCCATTCCAAGCCTGAGCACACTCCCCAATGTTCCATGATTCCTTTCTAGTTGTTGCTGTTTTTCCCCTTCCACTCATCTTCCAGTGGTTGGAAGATCTTTCTAGTTCTATTAATTTCCAGGAGAGACTTTGTGGGGGCTCATGCTTGCTGCTGCCTCTGTCTTCAGGGGTTTCTGTGAAAAGCGCTGCTCAGTAGTTGCGTCATAGATTGTGGCGCAATTTTCTGGCCTTGTTCCTGGTGACCAGCAGGTTTTTATTTACTGAACGTCTGTTAGCCGAGATCCTTCTTCTCCTATGTCACTGTATAGCTAGCTCTCTGGCACATTCAAAGAATGAAGTGTGTAGAGAGAACCGTGTCCTGATGTGCCTGCCTCCAGGCTCTGCCATCCCTGGGCTGGAGCTGTAGTGCCATGTGTGCAAATGCTCCCTTTTGTGCTACCTTGGAGCCCAGTTCCTCTACCTCCACTGTTCCCAGGATGTGAGCAGAGGGTGTCCTTGGAGGCAGAGAGCACTCTGGACAGCGTCTTGGTGTTTCGGACTTCCAGCCTCATCTTCCTGGTTTTAGAGGCTCTCTCCCTACCTCACAGAATAGGTGGTCCTAAAAGGGGGACTTTTTTAAACCAATTTCTTGCCTGGTGTTTGTGTGAGTGTTGATCCTAATTCACAGAATGAGATTTTTACTGTTTTCAGTGTTGTCTCAGTTACGTGCATGAGAAGTTGGGAGTGACTCATTCACCAAGCCTTGTATTAAAATGAAAGTTCTAAAGAACCTTCCAGTTAAGGGACTGTCAGGGATCCCAAAGTAAAGCAATCAGTGGAGCCTAGAGTCTCCTTAGGGCACTAGGACAGGCAGACACGGACAGTGACTCACGGACAGTGTGTTGTACCATGAGCCCCTGAAACCCCATGGGCGGGGAGTGAGGAACTCTGGCTTCTGGCTCCAGGCTCCAGTGTGGACTTGCTGTGTGACCTTGGACAAGGCAGGGCTCCCTCCTGGAACTCTCTTGCCTTGTTTACCAATGAGGGGATTGGTCTAGAGGGTTTCCAGTGTGTCTCTGGCTCCAACATTTATCATCTTTTTTAACTGCTGGGATTCAGTGGAAATGCTGTAGAAAGCAGGAATCTGCTGACCTTGGGCTGATCCACCTCTTCCACGGGCCAAAGAAACAGCAACTACAGATGCCCCCCAGGGTCCAGCCTGACCCCTCAAGGACAGGAAGTGTCCTGTGTCCCACCAGGGGTGCCCAGCTCCCACCTCTCCAGCTCATCTCTTTGTTGCTAATTTTTTTTTTTTTTTAAGAAAAGATGGTGCATAAATTATATGAGTTTACAGTTTGCAAAGGTCTTGTTTATTTGACTCATCCAACTTGTTTGTGAGTGTGTTTCATGTAGCAGAAAATAGGTCACAGGCTTTTTTTTCTCCAAGTGAAAAGTCTTTTCATGACTAATTCATAATTTAACCATAGGAATTGGACGATGCTTCATGTTGAAAATGAGCCATGATCGTTTTGTTAGACCAAGTTTAGACAAGGGGTCTGAGGCAAAAGTGAGTAACGTCTGGGACCTCAGCGTGTGTAAAGCCCTCAGGATCCGGCCCAGAGCCTCCTGTGCTCCAGGTGGATTTTTGTCTTACATTCGGAATTCCATACTCTCTGTGAGTGTGTGACGGGTGGAGAAGAGTCAGCACCCACAGTGAGGTGCTGACTGGCACCCTGCTGTCTCATGAGTCTGGTCTTGGGTGTGAACCCCCTGCACAGGCAAGGGGCTGGAGACCTAGGACCACAGGGACTCCTGGAATCTGTCCTCCATGGGGGTCACTCCTTGGGGATCACTGGCTGTCCTCCTGAGCACTCCCCAGGCACAAGGCCCTGCTCCTTCCTAGAACATCTCCTACCCCAAGCCAGGAGAGGAGGGGCCGTTAATGAAGCTAGCAGATTAAAAAATCACTGCCCAAACCAGATATTCAGGTTAACATAAAATCCACTTGAGAGGCATAAATAATTGGTGCTTGACATGCAAGCAGAATAGATGATCACAAACCCTTTTAAGGACGTGGTGTTCCAGCTCTCCTTTCTTTCAGGACAAACCACCGACACTTGTGCCGTAGATTCTGACTTGGCCAACAAGTTCATGTGGGGTTTTCTGTTGCATCTTATGGAAAATCCCAAACAAACTTTTGGGCCAACCCAGTACATATCTGCATAATCTGGGGAGAGGGAGGGTGGAGGAATTGCTTTTCAGTTGATATCTGTGAGATGTTGCAGAAAGCAGGAATCTGCTGACCTTGGGCTGATCCACCTCTTCCACGGGCCAAAGAAACAGCAACTACAGATGCCCCCAGGGTCCAGCCTGACCCCTCAAGGACAGGAAGTGTCCTGTGTCCCACCGGGGTGCCCAGCTCCCACCTCTCCAGCTCATCTCTTTGTTGCTAATTTTTTTTTTTTTTTAAGAAAAGATGGTGCATAAATTATATGAGTTTACAGTTTGCAAAGGTCTTGTTTATTTGACTCATCCAACTTGTTTGTGAGTGTGTTTCATGTAGCAGAAAATAGGTCACAGGCTTTTTTCTCCAAGTGAAAAGTCTTTTCATGACTAATTCATAATTTAACCATAGGAATTGGACGATGCTTCATGTTGAAAATGAGCCATGATCGTTTTGTTAGACCAAGTTTAGACAAGGGGTCTGAGGCAAAAGTGAGTAACGTCTGGGACCTCAGCGTGTGTAAAGCCCTCAGGATCCGGCCCAGAGCCTCCTGTGCTCCAGGTGGATTTTTGTCTTACATTCGGAATTCCATACTCTCTGTGAGTGTGTGGCGGGTGGAGAAGAGTCAGCACCCACAGTGAGGTGCTGACTGGCACCCTGCTGTCTCATGAGTCTGGTCTTGGGTGTGAACCCCCTGCACAGGCAAGGGGCTGGAGACCTAGGACCACAGGGACTCCTGGAATCTGTCCTCCATGGGGGTCACTCCTTGGGGATCACTGGCTGTCCTCCTGAGCACTCCCCAGGCACAAGGCCCTGCTCCTTCCTAGAACATCTCCTACCCCAAGCCAGGAGAGGAGGGGCCGTTAATGAAGCTAGCAGATTAAAAAAAAATCACTGCCCAAACCAGATATTCAGGTTAACATAAAATCCACTTGAGAGGCATAAATAATTGGTGCTTGACATGCAAGCAGAATAGATGATCACAAACCCTTTTAAGGACGTGGTGTTCCAGCTCTCCTTTCTTTCAGGACAAACCACCGACACTTGTGCCGTAGATTCTGACTTGGCCAACAAGTTCATGTGGGGTTTTCTGTTGCATCTTATGGAAAATCCCAAACAAACTTTTGGGCCAACCCAGTACATATCTGCATAATCTGGGGAGAGGGAGGGTGGAGGAATTGCTTTTCAGTTGATATCTGTGAGATGTTGCAAGAAAGAACAGTGTACACTCCCCATAGTGAAAGTGTTCTACTGCAGATTGGGACTTACACCCCAAGCCCAGTTTGGGACTTGAACCCACCTGGCTGGGGCTCAAACCTAGCCAAAACCCACCATACCTGGTTTCAGGACCTAACAGACCTCAGGTTCTTCAAGTCTCTTCATAGAAAAAGAATTCAGTGAGAGACAAAGTGATAGGTAAGAAATGGATTTATTCAGATTCAGAGAAAAGCACACACCACAGACAAAGTGTAGGCCATCACGGAGGGCGAATCCAGTGGCCCTGAAAACATGGCGTTCTTAGCTTTTATGGACTGAGTAATTCTATATGCTGATGAGTGGGAGGATTATTCTAGCTCTTTGAGGGAAGGGGCGGAACTGTCATGGCGCCTCTGAGTGTGTCATTTAGCTTGCTGAGTGAGGATCAAGGTCTAGTCTGCCATCTTGTACCTATTTGATTCTAATGGATTTATGCTGTGTCCTTGGGCTGTCATTCTTTCAAAATATTGTGCCCTGCCCCTTTCCCTAACCCTTACAATAGGATATTCCTCCTTGGCTTCCCTTGTCTTCACTGCCTGAATGTCTGTTACAGCAGAAAGATGGTGTTCTCCTCTTTACTTCCCCAGCTAGAACACAATGTTTCTCATGCTGTCTGGTGTTTGTCTGTGTGTCTGTGTCTCCCGTCAGTCTGCACTCCTGAAGGTTAAGAGCCACATCCAGTTATCACCTTGGAAGGAGCCTATGCTGAGGGCACGCTCAGTAGTGACTTGTTAAACCAGATAAATACGTCAGCTCTAGACTTAACCAAGGCGCTTGGAGGATGACGTTCCCCAGAAGACAAGCTGTTTCTGTGAACCAGAGCATCCTGTGTACATTTGGTTTATGTGATTGAAAAGTATTTATTAAGCACCTACTATGTGCCAGGTATTCTTTTAGATACTAGGGATAGCATAGTGAATAAGACAATTAAGATTCCTACACACTAAGTGCTTAAGCGTGGGAACAGATAATAAAAAAACAAAAAGCATTGTTAAAGGAACAAAATAGGATGATAGAGAATAATTGGGGTCAAAAAGGAGGGTGGAGGAATTGCTTTTCAGTTGATATCTGTGAGATGTTGCAAGAAAGAACAGTGTACACTCCCATAGTGAAAGTGTTCTACTGCAGATTGGGACTTACACCCCAAGCCCAGTTTGGGACTTGAACCCACCTGGCTGGGGCTCAAACCTAGCCAAAACCCACCATACCTGGTTTCAGGACCTAACAGACCTCAGGTTCTTCAAGTCTCTTCATAGAAAAAGAATTCAGTGAGAGACAAAGTGATAGGTAAGAAATGGATTTATTCAGATTCAGAGAAAAGCACACACCACAGACAAAGTGTAGGCCATCACGGAGGGCGAATCCAGTGGCCCTGAAAACATGGCGTTCTTAGCTTTTATGGACTGAGTAATTCTATATGCTGATGAGTGGGAGGATTATTCTAGCTCTTTGAGGGAAGGGGCGGAACTGTCATGGCGCCTCTGAGTGTGTCATTTAGCTTGCTGAGTGAGGATCAAGGTCTAGTCTGCCATCTTGTACCTATTTGATTCTAATGGATTTATGCTGTGTCCTTGGGCTGTCATTCTTTCAAAATATTGTGCCCTGCCCCTTTCCCTAACCCTTACAATAGGATATTCCTCCTTGGCTTCCCTTGTCTTCACTGCCTGAATGTCTGTTACAGCAGAAAGATGGTGTTCTCCTCTTTACTTCCCCAGCTAGAACACAATGTTTCTCATGCTGTCTGGTGTTTGTCTGTGTGTCTGTGTCTCCCGTCAGTCTGCACTCCTGAAGGTTAAGAGCCACATCCAGTTATCACCTTGGAAGGAGCCTATGCTGAGGGCACGCTCAGTAGTGACTTGTTAAACCAGATAAATACGTCAGCTCTAGACTTAACCAAGGCGCTTGGAGGATGACGTTCCCCAGAAGACAAGCTGTTTCTGTGAACCAGAGCATCCTGTGTACATTTGGTTTATGTGATTGAAAAGTATTTATTAAGCACCTACTATGTGCCAGGTATTCTTTTAGATACTAGGGATAGCATAGTGAATAAGACAATTAAGATTCCTACACACTAAGTGCTTAAGCGTAATGCGGAAACAGATAATAAACAACCAACAAAACAAATAGCAGCAATTGTTAAAGGAACAAAAATAGGATGATAGAGAATAATTGGGGTCATGGAACACCTGTCTCCTTTCAAGTAAGATGTGAGGACAAAAATGAGTGAGAGAGAGAAAGGAGAATTACAGAGGAGACCAGCTAGTGTAAGACACTGGGGCAGAACCAAGTGCGGCTTCCTAAAGAAAAGGGAGAAGCTCACATCAGCTAAGGAGTGCCAGGTGGGAGTAGGGATTGGGTGGCATGAGGCAAGCAGCAGGCAGGCTAGGACCAGAGCACACAGATTATTCTAAATGTACAAAGGTGCCTGGACCTGAGTGGAGACAGGTGGAACGCATCTGTTCAGAGAGCCTTCTTGAGAAGATATCATTGTCATCAAACCAGGGTTCCGGGAAAAAAAGGTGATTCTTCCTGCACATTTGCCCCAGTGTTGCTTGCCCGGCCCCTTGGTACGTGTTTGAGCCTGTGGAGGAGAGGGATGGCCCTGGGACTGGGAGGAAGGGAATGGCTCTCGTGAGGGTGAACGCAACTTTAGTCTTGAAAGCACTGAATGCTCTGCATTGTCCAGGGCTCTTCTGAGTTGAAAGGGACAGAGACATCTTGCAAACTTGCTCAAGTCAGAGAGAGAATGTGTTGGCTGCCAAAACTAACTTGCAGAGGTTGAACTGGCCTCCAGGACTCAGTGAAGGCAGGATCGTCTCTGTCCGTTGGTTTGCCCCGCTCTGTTTTTCTCTTTGTTGGCTTTCTTTGTTCATATTCCAGGAGACCTTCCTCCCAAGTGCCCTTCATTCTACAAAGTAGGGTTTGTGTCCTGAGCCCCATGGTTTGGAGTAACTTCCTAGAAATGTACTATGTTCCTTCCCATGCCTGGGGCCAGCCAGAGCCGTCCGTTCTATCTGTATGAGCTCTGGTCCTCATTTCTGTTTAGGGTGCTCTTTACGTGTGTGGGAGAGACCAAACACTCCTGAGGACCTTCAGGATTCCCATTCATGGCATTATCCTGGGGGCACCATGCATGGACCCCCTCTCCAGGAAATGGTTTGGAGAATAGACCAAAATAGGATGATAGAAGAATAATTGGGGTCATGGAACACCTTGGTTGTTAAAGGAACAAAGATGGATGATAGAGAATAATTGGGGTCATGGAACACCTGTCTCCTTTCAAGTAAGATGTGAGGACAAAAATGAGTGAGAGAGAGAAAGGAGAATTACAGAGGAGACCAGCTAGTGTAAGACACTGGGGCAGAACCAAGTGCGGCTTCCTAAAGAAAAGGGAGAAGCTCACATCAGCTAAGGAGTGCCAGGTGGGAGTAGGGATTGGGTGGCATGAGGCAAGCAGCAGGCAGGCTAGGACCAGAGCACACAGATTATTCTAAATGTACAAAGGTGCCTGGACCTGAGTGGAGACAGGTGGAACGCATCTGTTCAGAGAGCCTTCTTGAGAAGATATCATTGTCATCAAACCAGGGTTCCGGGAAAAAAAGGTGATTCTTCCTGCACATTTGCCCCAGTGTTGCTTGCCCGGCCCCTTGGTACGTGTTTGAGCCTGTGGAGGAGAGGGATGGCCCTGGGACTGGGAGGAAGGGAATGGCTCTCGTGAGGGTGAACGCAACTTTAGTCTTGAAAGCACTGAATGCTCTGCATTGTCCAGGGCTCTTCTGAGTTGAAAGGGACAGAGACATCTTGCAAACTTGCTCAAGTCAGAGAGAGAATGTGTTGGCTGCCAAAACTAACTTGCAGAGGTTGAACTGGCCTCCAGGACTCAGTGAAGGCAGGATCGTCTCTGTCCGTTGGTTTGCCCCGCTCTGTTTTTCTCTTTGTTGGCTTTCTTTGTTCATATTCCAGGAGACCTTCCTCCCAAGTGCCCTTCATTCTACAAAGTAGGGTTTGTGTCCTGAGCCCCATGGTTTGGAGTAACTTCCTAGAAATGTACTATGTTCCTTCCCATGCCTGGGGCCAGCCAGAGCCGTCCGTTCTATCTGTATGAGCTCTGGTCCTCATTTCTGTTTAGGGTGCTCTTTACGTGTGTGGGAGAGACCAAACACTCCTGAGGACCTTCAGGATTCCCATTCATGGCATTATCCTGGGGGCACCATGCATGGACCCCCTCTCCAGGAAATGGTTTGGAGAATAGACCACTCTCTCAGGGCAGCACAGTCTTTCTTCCATATAGTCTCACAGGATCTGGCCACCAGAATGGTACTAACGTGCTGATTTAGGGCAACTTTCACTCCCATCTGACACAGAAGAATTCAGAGCTCTGGGTCATCTTGACCCTTGGGTTCCAGCTACGTTTGAAGGCCTGAGCATTGATCTCTCCTGTCCAGATTCTGATTGTGGTGGATCTTTAGTTTACAGCATGTGCGGGTAACAGGCTGGTGGGAGTGGTCCTCTGTCCTGTTTCCAGCTTCTGCACCCAGGGTGACCACTCCAAGCTACATCACATGTCAGGATCTATGCCACCTGACCATGCCTATCTCCTCCAAGGTGTTTTCCTTTCCTGTTAGTATTTATTTATGTATTTGGCTGCCTTTGATCTTAGGGTTTCTCAGGTGGTGCAGTGGTAAAGAATTCACCTGTCATTGCAGGAGTTTCAAGAGATACAGTTTCAATCCTTGTTTGGGGAAGATCCCCTGGAGTAGGACATGGTACCCCACTCCAGTATTCTTGCCTGGAAAATTCCATGACAGAGGAGCCTGATGGGCTACAGTCCATGGGGGTCGCAAAGAGTTGGTTCGACTGAGCAGTTGAGCACGTCAGGTCTTAGTTGCGCCACAAAGGATTTTCAGTGTGTCATGTGAGATCATTGGTTGCAGCGCACGGGCTCTTTAGCTGTGGTGCACAGACTCTGTAGTTGTGGTGTGTGGGTTTACTTGGCCCTGAAGCATGTGGTAGCTTAGTTCCCTGGCCAGAGATCAAACCCAGGCCCCCTGTGTCATAAGGTGAATTCTTCACCACTGGGCCCCCAGGGAAGTCCTTCCTCCAAGGTTTTTTCTTTTTAATTTTTTATTTTGGAGGGGGCGGGTTGGGGAGGGAGGGGAGCGGGCAGGCCACTTCTATTGGTCTTTCATTTCTCTATTTTCATCCCTCTTTGTTCTTTGGCTCCTGCGGGCCTCCCATCGCAGTGGCGTCTGTTGTCGCAGAGCGCTGGCTCTGGGTGCATGCGCTCTAGAGCTCCGGCTCAGTAATTGGACACATCAGTCCAGCCGCTCCGCGGCACGTGGGGTCTTCCCAGGCCAGGGCTCGAACCGGCGCCCCTTGCACTGCAAGGCGGTGTCCTTACCCACTGGACCACCAGGGAAGCCCTCCTCCAAGGTTTTTGAGCCCATTTCTCCAGAGCCCTACTGGACCACCACAGTTGATATCCTCTTTTGCATCTACTTGATGTGCTGACTTCGTGCCCTTCTGGGTTGGGGGTGACCCCCGCCAGACACAGGACATGTGTGGTCTGTGTAGATGTAGGTGAGGCCAGTTGTGCTGCCCACAGCAGCTAGCATCTTTTTACCCCGAACGTTCATTTACCTCTCCTCCATCCGTGACTGGACATCTATACCCGTTGGAAAGCTAGGACCCGTTGGAAAGCTAGGACCAAGTGGTCAAATCTGAAGAAACGCAGCCCAGCTACCCAAATTAATTTCAAAATAACTCAATTATTTATTTTTACATTTTGAAAAATTTGAAAGGGATCTAAGTGTATGATCCACAGCTTTCCCTACATTTCCCTGGCAGTAGACCCCTATACCCACCGCCTGAGGGCTTTTCTTCTTCATTTCTACTCCCCTCTCAATCTTATCTTGGTTTATAGTATCCAGTACAGTAGCTGCGAACCACATGCGTCTAGTAAGCACCTGAAATGAAAATTACCGTGAATGGAGATGTTAAGTATAATATATACATACAGGATTTTGAAGACTTGCTATTAACAAAGATAAAGAAAATTTCTGATTAATAATTTTTAAATTGTATACATGTTGAAATGATAATTTTTAAAATACTGTCTCAGGGACCTCCTGGTGGTCCAGGGGCTAAGACTCTGGCTCCCAGGAAGTCCTTCCTCCAAGGTTTTTCTTTTTAATTTTTATTTTGGAGGCGGGTTGGGGAGGGAGGGAGCGGGCAGTCCACTTCTATTGGTCTTTCATTTCTCTATTTTCATCCCTCTTTGTTCTTTGGCTCCTGCGGGCCTCCCATCGCAGTGGCGTCTGTTGTCGCAGAGCGCTGGCTCTGGGTGCATGCGCTCTAGAGCTCCGGCTCAGTAATTGGACACATCAGTCCAGCCGCTCCGCGGCACGTGGGGTCTTCCCAGGCCAGGGCTCGAACCGGCGCCCCTTGCACTGCAAGGCGGTGTCCTTACCCACTGGACCACCAGGGAAGCCCTCCTCCAAGGTTTTTGAGCCCATTTCTCCAGAGCCCTACTGGACCACCACAGTTGATATCCTCTTTTGCATCTACTTGATGTGCTGACTTCGTGCCCTTCTGGGTTGGGGGTGACCCCCGCCAGACACAGGACATGTGTGGTCTGTGTAGATGTAGGTGAGGCCAGTTGTGCTGCCCACAGCAGCTAGCATCTTTTTACCCCGAACGTTCATTTACCTCTCCTCCATCCGTGACTGGACATCTATACCCGTTGGAAAGCTAGGACCCGTTGGAAAGCTAGGACCAAGTGGTCAAATCTGAAGAAACGCAGCCCAGCTACCCAAATTAATTTCAAAATAACTCAATTATTTATTTTTACATTTTGAAAAATTTGAAAGGGATCTAAGTGTATGATCCACAGCTTTCCCTACATTTCCCTGGCAGTAGACCCCTATACCCACCGCCTGAGGGCTTTTCTTCTTCATTTCTACTCCCCTCTCAATCTTATCTTGGTTTATAGTATCCAGTACAGTAGCTGCGAACCACATGCGTCTAGTAAGCACCTGAAATGAAAATTACCGTGAATGGAGATGTTAAGTATAATATATACATACAGGATTTTGAAGACTTGCTATTAACAAAGATAAAGAAAATTTCTGATTAATAATTTTTAAATTGTATACATGTTGAAATGATAATTTTTAAAATACTGTCTCAGGGACCTCCCTGGTGGTCCAGGGGCTAAGACTCTGGCTCCCAGTGCGAGGGGCTGGGTTCAATCCCTGGTCTGAGAGCTAGATCCCACATGCCGTAACTAACAGTTCACATGCTGCAACTAAGACCCAGTTCAACCAAATAAATAAAATAAAAGATATTTAAAATATTGTTTTATAAAATATATATTTGAAAATAATTTTTCCTGCTTGCTTTTTCTTTTTTTGATATAGCTACTATGTGTGTATGCTCAGTCACTCAGTTGTAGAGGCTGCCAGGCTCCTCTGTGCATGGAATATTCCAGGCAAGAATACTGGAGTTGGTTACCATGTCCTACTCTAGGGAATCTTCCCAACCCAGGGATCAAACCCATATCTCTTGTGTCTCCTGCATTGCAGGCAGATTCTTTACCACTGAGCCACCAGAAAAACTTAAATTACTTGTTCATATATGCTTATATGCATGCTAAGTCACTTCAGTTGTGTCTGAATCTGTTCAATCCTATGAACTGTAGCCTGCCAGTCTCCTCTGTCTGTGGGATTCTCCAGGCAAGAACACTGGAGAGGGTTGCCATTTCCTCCTCCAGGGGATCTTTGCCTCGTTCACTTAGGAAGGCTTTCTTATCTCTCTTTGCTATTGGAGAAACTGGAGACAGGCCCCACCCTTCCTGTGAGGGCCAGGGGCATCTCTGCTGACAGCCTGGGGGACCACGCTGGAGGACTCTGGGGAGCACTCACGCTAGTTACAGACCATGGCCCCAAGGTCTCCAGGTGGGGATGGGAGAGCATGATCTGTATGGGGCAGAGACCCCACACTGGCCGGCCCTCATGGGGCTTGATGTACTGGACTATTTACCTTTCTCCTTTGCCTTTCACATCTCTTCTTTTCTTAGCTGTCTGTAAGGCCTCCTCAGACAACCATTTTGCTTTTTTGCATTTCTTTTTCTTCAGAATTTATAAATGTTGTTGTTGTTCAGTTGCTAAGCCATGTCTGACTCTTTGTGACTCCATGGACTGCACACCAGGCTCTTCTGTCCTCCACTGTCTCTCAGAGTTTGCTCAGGTTCACGCCCACTGAGTCAGTGGCGCAAGCTAACCGTGTCATCCTCTGCTGCCCCTTTCTCCGTTTGCCTTGAATCTTTCTCAGCATCAGAGTCTTTTCCAGTGAGTCAGCCCCTCTCATTAGGTAGCCAAATTATCAGAGCTTTGGCATCAATCCTTCCAGTGAATATGCCTCGTATTTTATTTCTTTTGGACATTGCTGAGTCAGATCAATGAAGACTTCCTAGTTTTCTCCTTTTCCTCCTCTTCTGTGGCTCTTTTTCCCTTGTTCTGATATTTTCATTCAAAAGCACAAAAGTTCCAATAAGTGTTCTGGCAAAAATGAAACTCCTCGGATGGGGATGTCAAAGGGCACAGGCTCTAAGAAATACAAATACATCCATCCTTTTTGGTCACACCACACATAGATTAAATAGCATTTGGATCAAAGTAAGACATTTTGGGAAATAACAGACTTCAGTGTTTATTGAAATTGCCATCATAAAATTTTACCACACAGAAGACAATATTGGATGAAGGAAAGACACTACATTTTTTCCCTTAAGACTCTTACCAGTCCACATTTTGTTCTAGTGTTTAAATTCTTTCATTTATGAGAGCTTCTCTCCAACGTCTGTTCTTTCCAGACTCTGCCACCCTCTCATACTTCTTAGCTGACACAGCTCATAGAAGACAATTAACTCTTTTGATTTAAAGTCAGCAGGCAACATTTTCCTATTTCATTTTTTCTTCCCTTCGATAAATGTCTAGTTCCTGATCCATCATCACCAATAACTTAGGACTGCCATTTCTTCTTCACTCCAGGGAGACTGTCCCAAATCATGAAAGCAAGGCCACCATGACTCACACTTCACATAAAATATTGTCTGGGTGTTTTGGAAAATAGCCAAGAGCATCACTTAAACTCACCTTTTGATAAGAGATATAAAGTAGTTGGGAATATAATAGGTGGATTTGTTTTAAGCTTTGAAAAAAAATTTTTTTTGGCCACTTTCATTGATCATTTATCTATCCTTGCTCTTTGGCCTGCGTGGGTCTCCCATCACAGTGGCCTCTCTCACTGCAGAGCACCAGCTCTGGGCACATGCGCCCCAGAGCTCCAGCTCGGCAGTTGGACAGATCGGTCCAGCCGCTCCGTGGCACGCAGGATCCTCCCAGGCCAGGGAGCAAACCGGCACCCCTTGCACTGCAGGTGGTGTCCCCACCCACTGGATCACCAGGGAAGCCCCTTTGAAATATTTTTGATAATTTTTTGCATCTTTCTTTTTTTACTTGAAATGCAATGCACAAGAAAAGAAAAACGGGAAACTTTGTCCATTGTTTAAGTGTTTGCACATGTGAAAAATTGTGGACTGAATAGATGCATTTGAAACAAAGCATGACTGAGAAATAACAGGGAATCTTTGACTTGATAATTATTTTCTCTAGGTTAATAAAGGAGCAATTCTCTCTGGGGAGTTGTAGTCAAAGATTTAAAAGCTAGCTATTGGTATCAGCCTGTGGTCTTGAAAGTCAGAAATGAACTTGGAAAGTGATCTGCAAGGATCACCAAGGAATCAGAGAGGGTAAACAATCTCTCCCTGATTTAGTCTTTTCTTCCTATTTGCTTTTCTTTGTCCTTAAAGAGCATATTAGGATTTCTTAGTTGTTATGCTGTTTATTGTGGGTTTTGTATTAAATAGTTAGGACAACTGCTTGCTCACATTCGTCGAAGAAAAGGAAGTGGAGTATTGTGTAATTAAACAGAATCTCAAGAATTACGCTGATATTTGGTAAGCCGTTTCCTCTTCTTAATAGAAGTGTCTAATTCATGCCTTTCCTGAAAAATATCAAAATTGCAGTTTCATCAGAAACGTTGAACTCAAACTATATAAATTTCTGAGTGCCTAGGGAATGTTGAAGTGGCATTTTCTTTTTATATCGTTTTTTAAATGTTATTATTTTTGGCTCTGTTTGGTTTTCATTGCTGTGCAGACTTTCTCTAGTTGTGGCACCAGGAGCTACTTTCTAGTTACGGTGCCCGGACTTCTCATTGCAGTGGCTTCTCTTGTTGCACAGCATGGGTTCTAGGGCACGCAGGCTTCAGTTGTGTCAGCTCCCTGCCTCTAGGGCACATACTCAATAGTTGTGCCACATGGGCTTAGTTGTCCCAATGCATGTGGGGTCTTCCCAGATCAAAGATCGAACCAGGGTCACTTGCGTTGGCAGGCGGCTTCTCTACCGCTGAGCTGCTGGAGCCCGAGGTAGCATTTTCTTAAAAATATTTTGGAAACGAAAAACAGTTCAGTATTTAGATCTTTGGTAATTGTGTTATCTGTGAAAAGCTGAGTGTATAGACACTTGGAAGCAAAGGTTTCTTGGTGTTTGGCCCAGGAAAAACAGTTCAAGTTTTTCCCCCTCTGGGTTGAAGTTTCTGTGTAGAGTAGAAGTTATACAGTGTGCTGGAAACCTTTGTTGAGACACAGGCACTGAAGCAAAATTGGAGAAGGTCCACTGGCTTACCTGGCTCTGGACCATGCCAGTAGCACAGTTCACAAGTCCCAGGGTAGAAACAGCCTTCAGAGGGCCCTTCCCCACCCCTCGGCTCTCTGTGTTTGTCCTCAGCCAAAGGTACGGGCAGCTGTATGGTCCTAGAGATCTCAGGACATCTCTCGGCAGCTTCTGCAGCCCATCCCAAGCCTAGCACTCAAGAGAACCCTTTAAACACACACTGTCAATTGGCCCTGCTCTATCCTGGGGCCCTGTGAGGGTGCTGCTTTATTATCAGAGGTCTAGGTGAGACACAGGAAAGGCTGACTCATTTCAGTCTCTGTCAAAACTCTTCCTCTTGAGAAATACGCACTAAAGAAACAATACTTTTCGAAAGCATCCCTTGA
This sequence comes from Tragulus kanchil, assembly GCA_022376925.1. Lineage (NCBI taxonomy): Eukaryota > Metazoa > Chordata > Mammalia > Artiodactyla > Tragulidae > Tragulus > Tragulus kanchil. The sequence goes on along the minus strand of JAIOJX010000029.1, from coordinate 42,675,977 downwards.
GACCTCTAGTTTGGTGATCAGAAGATAAGAATGCAAAAGATTGCTGGCTTTTGTAAATCCTATCATGTCTCTGTAATCTTGTCCGTTCAGTTTTGGATCTCAGAGGAGAAGTGAACTTTGAATGTGACCACACTGATACCTATCAGAACCCTGTCTATGAAATGACTGTTAGAGTCCCGGGGAGAGTGGGGACCAGAGCACGAACTCAACAAGATTTCTGCACCCCTATGTTCACTGCATCATGTTGACAGGAGCCCAGACATGGGAACAACCTGAGTGCCCACTGTCGGGTGAATGGATAAAGAAAATGTGAGATACGTACACTTATGTAATGCAGTCGATTGTTATTATTCAACCATAAAAAAGAGGAGAATCCTGCCATTTGTGAAAGTAGGCGTGGACCTCAAGGGCATTATGTTCCCTAAGATAAACACAGACAATACCATATGATCTTGCTTATGAGTGGGATCTTCAAAACAAAATAAAACCAAACCAACTCCTTGAGATAGAATAGATTGGTGAGTTGCCAAACAGAGGGGTGAGGGCGGAGGTGAAAGCGGTCAAAAGATACAAACTCCTAGTTGTAAAACAAATATGAATCAGGTCCGGGGATCTAATGCGTGCAGAGCTGACGCTGCCATATTGCATTGGATTCCTAGTTCTTTATCAGGTGTGTGACTTGCAAATATCTTCTCCCATATCGTGAGCTGTGTTTTCACTTTTGTGATATATTTGAGAGTTACTAAGAGAGTAGATCTGAAAAGTTCTAACAAGAAAAAAAGTTGTTACCGTGTGTGGGGATGGATGTTAACTCGATGTACTGTGTCATCCTTTCACATTATCTGTACTGATATCAAATCATTATGTTGTACATTTAAAGCTAGGACACTGTCATATGTCAACTGTAGCTCCCCTAAAAGAGTGGGTGGCTACTAACGGGCATGAGATGAAGGGAAGAAGGCCACCCGCCCTAAAGGAACAGCAGCTGGGCCCCCAGATCCCTGGAGAGGAAGGCGCATGGTCAGCCCCACTCAGGAGCACCGAGACGGCAGTGATGTGAGGTGGGGGTCCCCCTGCATCCTGTGTCTAGACACTGAATATCTGGTTTCCCCTCTGAATTTTGTAAGAGCAAATCACTCAGTGATTCCCATAGCATGTAGGGAAAACAGAACAGCAGTCCAAGCCCCAAAGCTAGTGCAAGTTTCTGCATTAAAAGAGCATTTCTTAGGGGCTTGAGGTGTGGCCAGGCCCAGGCTGCCAGAGTGAGCTGGAGAGAGAGATGGCGGCTGTGTCTTTTGAAGTTTGGTGGTCAGGTTTCTGCTGGCTGTGGTCATGAACCTATCGTATCCCACCAAAGGAAGGCTGTGATTTAGAAGGGAGGGAGCCCACATTTGAAGTTCTGTATTAACATGGCTACAAATGATAGAAAACATTTGTTTCCAGGCAATTTTTATGTTGCAGAGACCAAAACAGCTTGCCTAACAGCGGTTGTGCCCACAGTCTTTACCGTAGTCATTTTAAAGAGCTGTAATTTAAGGGAACAAATTGGCATGCCAGATCATCCCCAGCACTGGTGGAGGTAGCCTGCCATGCTAGAAGAGCTCTCAGGCCCCAGCCTGGATTTTTCCAGGCTCTGGCGTTGTCCTGGGCCTGCCCTCTGCCTGGAGAAGAAGGGAAGGGGGCACCGGGTTGGGGATCAAACTCAGTGTAAACAATATGAATCAGGTCCGGGGATCTAATGCTAGAGCTGACGCTGCCATATTGCATTGGATTCCTAGTTCTTTATCAGGTGTGTGACTTGCAAATATCTTCTCCCATATCGTGAGCTGTGTTTTCACTTTTGTGATATATTTGAGAGTTACTAAGAGAGTAGATCTGAAAAGTTCTAACAAGAAAAAAAGTTGTTACCGTGTGTGGGGATGGATGTTAACTCGATGTACTGTGTCATCCTTTCACATTATCTGTACTGATATCAAATCATTATGTTGTACATTTAAAGCTAGGACACTGTCATATGTCAACTGTAGCTCCCCTAAAAGAGTGGGTGGCTACTAACGGGCATGAGATGAAGGGAAGAAGGCCACCCGCCCTAAAGGAACAGCAGCTGGGCCCCCAGATCCCTGGAGAGGAAGGCGCATGGTCAGCCCCACTCAGGAGCACCGAGACGGCAGTGATGTGAGGTGGGGGTCCCCCTGCATCCTGTGTCTAGACACTGAATATCGGGTTTCCCCTCTGAATTGTGCAAGAGCAAATCACTCAGTGATTCCCATAGCATGTAGGGAAAACAGAACAGCAGTCCAAGCCCCAAAGCTAGTGCAAGTTTCTGCATTAAAAGAGCATTTCTTAGGGGCTTGAGGTGTGGCCAGGCCCAGGCTGCCAGAGTGAGCTGGAGAGAGAGATGGCGGCTGTGTCTTTTGAAGTTTGGTGGTCAGGTTTCTGCTGGCTGTGGTCATGAACCTATCGTATCCCACCAAAGGAAGGCTGTGATTTAGAAGGGAGGGAGCCCACATTTGAAGTTCTGTATTAACATGGCTACAAATGATAGAAAACATTTGTTTCCAGGCAATTTTTATGTTGCAGAGACCAAAACAGCTTGCCTAACAGCGGTTGTGCCCACAGTCTTTACCGTAGTCATTTTAAAGAGCTGTAATTTAAGGGAACAAATTGGCATGCCAGATCATCCCCAGCACTGGTGGAGGTAGCCTGCCATGCTAGAAGAGCTCTCAGGCCCCAGCCTGGATTTTTCCAGGCTCTGGCGTTGTCCTGGGCCTGCCCTCTGCCTGGAGAAGAAGGGAAGGGGGCACCGTGGTGTATGGGGAGCTCTCGGGTGCCATACCAAGAGCCAGGATAAGCAGGCTATGTGCCGACCCAGTCGATCCTCAAAGCCTTCAGCCTAAGAGGGCAGCTTGGAAAGGGGAAAGAAGATGCCTCAGTGTGAATCTAAGGTAGAAAATCGGACAGGCCACGTAAAAGTCACCTAAAACAGGATGGAGGTCACCACCAGGCGGAGAGGGGAGACAAGCCGAGGAGTTAAGCTTCAGACATGCCTCAAAAGACGAGCAGGACTTGGATGAGAAATAGTAAGAAGATAGACAGAAGTAGGAGAGCGTGTGGGGAGCTTTGAGGTGTACCTGGGGAAGAGCATGTCCCCCGGTTTGGTTGGAAGGTGTTGGAGCCTTTGGAGCAAAGGCAGGGAGGAGTCGTCAGGGCCAGGGTGGGAGGATCTGGCTTAGGGAAAGGCTGGGGCCACTGGAGTAGCCCCCGGGGAGAGGAAGCGAGCGTGCAGCAGGGAACAGGGTGCTGCGGGCCCGCCAGAGCATCCACGACAGTGACCCTCAGCACTGGCCACTCAGGAGGTCACCCTGCGGGCTTTGAAACTGCTGCTGGGACCACAGGACCGGAGCTCTGATTTCATGGGTCCCAGGCAGCAGGATTTGTGAAAAGCTGCCTCTGAGCAGTGATTCGAAGATGCTGCCAAGGTGGGGAACCTCTGGATTGTGGCAGATGGTGATTCAGTGAGGTAGGGCTGAATCCAGATCTTTGCGTAGCAAGGGCCTGTAGGACTTGGCCACACCACACCAGCAGGGCACCTGCCTGAAGCTTAACCCTCCTGTGAGGAAAAAAAATGAAGAAACCTTCGGCCTCTTTCATTCATTTTGCTCTGAGATGCTGGGTCCCGGCGAGGGAGGGCAGCCTCACTCACTGATTGGTCGCTGACCTTCAAGGGCAAATGAGGACTTGAAGCTGAAACACACAGACCCATGCAGCTCTAGAAAGCCCTTCCGGGGGTGTGTTGGCACCCAGAGATTTTAGCACAATCAGTTCATCCCCGGGCCTGTGGAGGTAGCCTGCCATGCTAGAAGACTCTCAGGCCCCAGCCTGGATTTTTCCAGGCTCTGGCGTTGTCCTGGGCCTGCCCTCTGCCTGGAGAAGAAGGGAAGGGGGCACCGTGGTGTATGGGGAGCTCTCGGGTGCCATACCAAGAGCCAGGATAAGCAGGCTATGTGCCGACCCAGTCGATCCTCAAAGCCTTCAGCCTAAGAGGGCAGCTTGGAAAGGGGAAAGAAGATGCCTCAGTGTGAATCTAAGGTAGAAAATCGGACAGGCCACGTAAAAGTCACCTAAAACAGGATGGAGGTCACCACCAGGCGGAGAGGGGAGACAAGCCGAGGAGTTAAGCTTCAGACATGCCTCAAAAGACGAGCAGGACTTGGATGAGAAATAGTAAGAAGATAGACAGAAGTAGGAGAGCGTGTGGGGAGCTTTGAGGTGTACCTGGGGAAGAGCATGTCCCCCGGTTTGGTTGGAAGGTGTTGGAGCCTTTGGAGCAAAGGCAGGGAGGAGTCGTCAGGGCCAGGGTGGGAGGATCTGGCTTAGGGAAAGGCTGGGGCCACTGGAGTAGCCCCCGGGGAGAGGAAGCGAGCGTGCAGCAGGGAACAGGGTGCTGCGGGCCCGCCAGAGCATCCACGACAGTGACCCTCAGCACTGGCCACTCAGGAGGTCACCCTGCGGGCTTTGAAACTGCTGCTGGGACCACAGGACCGGAGCTCTGATTTCATGGGTCCCAGGCAGCAGGATTTGTGAAAAGCTGCCTCTGAGCAGTGATTCGAAGATGCTGCCAAGGGGGGGAACCTCTGGATTGTGGCAGATGGTGATTCAGTGAGGTAGGGCTGAATCCAGATCTTTGCGTAGCAAGGGCCTGTAGGACTTGGCCACACCACACCAGCAGGGCACCTGCCTGAAGCTTAACCCTCCTGTGAGGAAAAAAAATGAAGAAACCTTCGGCCTCTTTCATTCATTTTGCTCTGAGATGCTGGGTCCCGGCGAGGGAGGGCAGCCTCACTCACTGATTGGTCGCTGACCTTCAAGGGCAAATGAGGACTTGAAGCTGAAACACACAGACCCATGCAGCTCTAGAAAGCCCTTCCGGGGGTGTGTTGGCACCCAGAGATTTTAGCACAATCAGTTTTCTCAGCTTCCACATGTTTGCTCTCCTATACAGACCCGCCTGAGCGCCTTCTTACCCAGTGCAGAGCCGCCCATCCCCTTCCCTGCTTCCACTGTCCTGCACGCTGTCCAGGCACAGTACTCTGCGTCTTTGGCAGTTACCGAAATGCAGGATAAAAAGAAACCTTTAAATATCAACTTTAAAACTGGTCTCTGTGACTCTGCGATCTTGGCCCAATCCCACCTGAATTCTGAATTCTGAGGTTCAGTGCCTCCTCTGTAAAAATGGGGCCAACCATCTCCGCTCTGCAGGGCTGTTGAAAGATCAAATGAGGGAGCCCCAGAAATGGCCTGGCCTGCAGCCAGCTCTGGGTGAATGGCAGATGTCATTCGCACAGCTGGCATCTGGAAAGCTGTCTTGGCATGTGGCAGGGCTCCTTGAATGTGAGCACCCCTCCCCCTTATTAATGATTCCCAGGTTTATCGCCACAGAGCCCAGGCATCTCATGGAGGGTGGGAGGGGGAGGCGGGGAGGTTCCAGCTCCTCCGGTCTCCTGTTTTCCAACCTCCTCCTAGAAAACCTCACCTTGCTTCTTCTCTAACAGGCCTCCCCCAAGGAATGAAGCCTCATGATGGACCTTCCTCCTCTTTGATCTGGTCATTTGACTGGCTTGCTCTAGGTAGAGCATAATAAGTCCATGTCCCAGTGAGTGAGTGCCTCACCAGACTTACGGGCTAGATGTCACCAGGTAAGTGCAACACCGACAGATGCTGCAGGAGTTGAGTAATAATAATAATAATAATAACGGCAATAATAATAATAATAGGGGCTGTGCAAACTCAGAGAAAAGGCATGAAGGCAGGGAAGGCTTCTTGGAGGAAGTATTGTCTAAACTAAAATCAAATGGGCAAGTGGAAACCAGACAACAGGCTTGTCTCTGAGCTGTGGTTTCATGAGACTGGAGCTGAAACACACAGACCCATGCAGCTCTAGAAAGCCCTTCCGGGGGTGTGTTGGCACCCAGAGATTTTAGCACAATCAGTTTTCTCAGCTTCCACATGTTTGCTCTCCTATACAGACCCGCCTGAGCGCCTTCTTACCCAGTGCAGAGCCGCCCATCCCCTTCCCTGCTTCCACTGTCCTGCACGCTGTCCAGGCACAGTACTCTGCGTCTTTGGCAGTTACCGAAATGCAGGATAAAAAGAAACCTTTAAATATCAACTTTAAAACTGGTCTCTGTGACTCTGCGATCTTGGCCCAATCCCACCTGAATTCTGAATTCTGAGGTTCAGTGCCTCCTCTGTAAAAATGGGGCCAACCATCTCCGCTCTGCAGGGCTGTTGAAAGATCAAATGAGGGAGCCCCAGAAATGGCCTGGCCTGCAGCCAGCTCTGGGTGAATGGCAGATGTCATTCGCACAGCTGGCATCTGGAAAGCTGTCTTGGCATGTGGCAGGGCTCCTTGAATGTGAGCACCCCTCCCCCTTATTAATGATTCCCAGGTTTATCGCCACAGAGCCCAGGCATCTCATGGAGGGTGGGAGGGGGAGGCGGGGAGGTTCCAGCTCCTCCGGTCTCCTGTTTTCCAACCTCCTCCTAGAAAACCTCACCTTGCTTCTTCTCTAACAGGCCTCCCCCAAGGAATGAAGCCTCATGATGGACCTTCCTCCTCTTTGATCTGGTCATTTGACTGGCTTGCTCTAGGTAGAGCATAATAAGTCCATGTCCCAGTGAGTGAGTGCCTCACCAGACTTACGGGCTAGATGTCACCAGGTAAGTGCAACACCGACAGATGCTGCAGGAGTTGAGTAATAATAATAATAATAATAACGGCAATAATAATAATAATAGGGGCTGTGCAAACTCAGAGAAAAGGCATGAAGGCAGGGAAGGCTTCTTGGAGGAAGTATTGTCTAAACTAAAATCAAATGGGCAAGTGGAAACCAGACAACAGGCTTGTCTCTGAGCTGTGGTTTCATGAGACTGGAGCTAAGAAAGGGCCCACCAGACAGACCAGAAAAGACTTAGGAAACTGGGTTGTGGAGACAAAGGCTTCCTAGTGTCTTCTTCCCTTCCGTTGGCCCACCCAGATGATGGAATGCTCTGGAAAGCACATAGGGTCTTCAGTATCTTTTGTGTTTACCCCCATGTTTGGTCCACTTTGCCACACCACAGCTAATGCTGGAATAAATGCTCAGTGGGTGTAGAACTTACTAGAACGAGAGACCTCCTGGAGCATCTCTGGAGCTTGTCTCATACCTCCTTGGGCCTGGGCAGGGGTGCACAGGTCTTGCCAGGCAATGGGCTAACGGAGCCCCATCTGCTGGCTCCAAGGGCTCAGTACCCCAGGAAGCCATGCTCCGAAATATCCTTTCATGCTTTATTCAATGATTGGGATGATGTAGGCACATTTCATCCTCAGGGAGTATGCACCCCAGGGCCCTGTGGGGTGGATGAAATGTGTGGCTTGTGCCAGCCTGTCTTTCATATTGGAGACCAGGGAAGGGCAGAGAGACAGCAGCCAGGGCGGGCGATCAGGACCATCTGTTGACCCTCTGGCTCTGTCCCTGGCAGGTCTGAGCCCATTACCAGTGGACGGACTCGGCCTTTCCCACTCCCAGCGGTGGCCCTGGCCACACACTGTCTCCCTTCTCCCTCACACCCGTCAGGGCTTTCTGTTCAAGTCTGCACAATTTATTCCTGTGGATGATTTGGGAAAACAAGTTCTGGTCACTGACAAATCAAAGCCAACTGCAAGCAGATTTATCTTTTGAGGCATGAAAGCGAGGATTTTCTGAGATCTTTTGGAGGATTTCCAGTCACGGCATTTTCCTGGAAATCCACAAGTAAGGGCTGCCTGTGGTCTAGAAAGCAATGAAAGTCATTCTTACAGTTGGCTCCAAGATGGTCAACGGCCACACAAGCCAGCTTTCTCCCTATCTTGTCTGCAGGAGAAGGCCACGTGTGTCAGACCAATTTATATGCTTCCAGCTTTAAATATTCAGAGTTGAATTTCCCTGGAGTTGGGTGATCAGGTTGGCATGTAAAAATCAACAGAAGAAGGAGGCTTTCCCCCAAAGGCCGAAGAGGGCAGATGGAAGCAAAACGGGAGAAACTTGGGCTCCATGAGCCTGAGGCCTCGCGCAGCCTGACTGGTACCTTGACCATGATCTGAGGTCCAGGGTGAAGCTCCCCATGTGTGGAGACGGACCACTTGGACTACCCCATAACCTACATTTCCTAAGAACACCTCTTTTTAGCTACGGAGGGAGGCCCAGCCGTGCATTATGAGTCCTTTCATGGGTATGTTCTATAGAAAGTCCTCCCTGAAAAATCTCTGGCCTTAGTCACACCTGACTTCATTTCATGGGTGTGTGTGTGTGTGTGTGTGTGTGTGCACGCGTGTGTGTGCGTGCATGTGCGTGTGCTGCATGCCAAGTCGCTTCACTCATGTCCGACTCTTTGTGAGTTGCCATGCCCTCCTCCAGGGCATCTTCCTGACCCAGGGATCAAACCCACATCTCTTTATGTCTCCTGCATTGGCAGGAGGGTTCCTTACCACTAGTGCCACCTGGGAAGCCCTCGCCTCAGATTGTAAGCACCTTGAAGTCAGGAGCAAGTCTGCTTTCTTCCTCTCCTCTCAGAAACTAGAGATGAAAGAGTTCATCAGTGGTAAGGACAGGGTCCTGGGCTAGTGACTACATGCATGCCGTTTCCCTAGTGATGAGATGTTTGACCCAAATCCAGCCGCATCTTTCTTCATCATTTAGGGCTACTGTGATAAAGATAGGATTGTTTCAAGAGATGCTTTGCACGGAGGTTCTCGAGTTTGACGGGAGTAAACTCCACAGTCTGTGCCCACTAAACACCCACCAAGGGCCATGCTTCCAGCCCAGCAAGTCCTCTGAAAGGAAAACACAAAACAGGCCATTTTTCCAGAACCAGTAGCTGCCTGCTGTGAGCTGGGGAGGAAGGACTTTCATCGGTTAGTGTCACCAAGCTGACACTGTGCCAGCCCCACATCTGGAAACAGTTATGAAGAAAGAAAAGCCATGAAAGCCTGGGCCTCCGGACCCTGCAGTCTTCCCTTCTGCTGCTATGTTTATTCATTTACTGGTTTGGGATGATCCACTCGGGTCCCACTTAGCTAACAGAAGAAGGAGGCTTTCCCCCAAAGGCCGAAGAGGGCAGATGGAAGCGAAACGGGAGAAACTTGGGCTCCATGAGCCTGAGGCCTCGCGCAGCCTGACTGGTACCTTGACCATGATCTGAGGTCCAGGGTGAAGCTCCCCATGTGTGGAGACGGACCACTTGGACTACCCCATAACCTACATTTCCTAAGAACACCTCTTTTTAGCTACGGAGGGAGGCCCAGCCGTGCATTATGAGTCCTTTCATGGGTATGTTCTATAGAAAGTCCTCCCTGAAAAATCTCTGGCCTTAGTCACACCTGACTTCATTTCATGGGTGTGTGTGTGTGTGTGTGTGTGTGTGCACGCGTGTGTGTGCGTGCATGTGCGTGTGCTGCATGCCAAGTCGCTTCACTCATGTCCGACTCTTTGTGAGTTGCCATGCCCTCCTCCAGGGCATCTTCCTGACCCAGGGATCAAACCCACATCTCTTTATGTCTCCTGCATTGGCAGGAGGGTTCCTTACCACTAGTGCCACCTGGGAAGCCCTCGCCTCAGATTGTAAGCACCTTGAAGTCAGGAGCAAGTCTGCTTTCTTCCTCTCCTCTCAGAAACTAGAGATGAAAGAGTTCATCAGTGGTAAGGACAGGGTCCTGGGCTAGTGACTACATGCATGCCGTTTCCCTAGTGATGAGATGTTTGACCCAAATCCAGCCGCATCTTTCTTCATCATTTAGGGCTACTGTGATAAAGATAGGATTGTTTCAAGAGATGCTTTGCACGGAGGTTCTCGAGTTTGACGGGAGTAAACTCCACAGTCTGTGCCCACTAAACACCCACCAAGGGCCATGCTTCCAGCCCAGCAAGTCCTCTGAAAGGAAAACACAAAACAGGCCATTTTTCCAGAACCAGTAGCTGCCTGCTGTGAGCTGGGGAGGAAGGACTTTCATCGGTTAGTGTCACCAAGCTGACACTGTGCCAGCCCCACATCTGGAAACAGTTATGAAGAAAGAAAAGCCATGAAAGCCTGGGCCTCCGGACCCTGCAGTCTTCCCTTCTGCTGCTATGTTTATTAATTTACTGGTTTGGGATGATCCACTCGGGTCCCCAGCATAAATTATAGCAACCAAAGCTAAAAAGAGGCCACAACTGTCACAATACTCTCTGAAAACATGCCAGGGTCTTTTCATGGGGTCTTGGATAAACATCGTATCTAAATAAACATGTTTTTGAAGATGCGTGTTGTGTTGGACTTTAATCATCAAGCCAAGCCTTCATAAGCTCTGCCTTCAGCCTCGTGCCCCACTGCCCGATTCGGCACAACTTGGCCACATCTGTCTCAAGGGCTCCATAGGATTCATAGCTCGTGGATCTGGACACACACAGCCTGCTGTTTGCACGCACAGACCCACACGCTCCTTGCCCTGGCCCCCCTCCCCCGTTTCCTTTAAAATGTAAACAACTAGAAGGTTTGGAAGGAGCCTGAACACGTTTGCACGCCACCACTACGATGTGGCCTTTGTGGCTGATGGCGACCTGGAGGTGAAATCAAACCCGAAAGGCCTAGGGGCTCCAGTGCGTACTGGTTTTAGAATCCGGAAAGTGCTGGCAGAGGAGACCTGTGTCTGTTTATTTGTTTGTTTAAATACAATACAAATACATTAAGGAATTTCTTTCTTTTTTTTTTTTTTTTTTTTTTTGGCTATTCTGGGTTTTCACTGCTGCCACGGGCTCTTCTCTAGTTGCAGGGAGTGGGAGCTACTCTCTAGTTGAGGTGAGCAGGCTTCTTGTTGCTTCTTCTCTTGCTGTGGAACTCGGGCTCTAGGGTACACAGGCTTCAGTAGTTGCAGCACATGGGCTCCACAGTTGCAGCTCCGAGGCTCTAGAGCACAAGTTCAACAGTTGTGGCTCACAGTCTCAGTTGCTCTGCAGCACGTGGGATCTTCCTGGATCAAGGATTGAACCCGTGTCGTCTGGGTCCCCCCCTGCAGGAACCAGTTTAGCTGCCTGCTGCGAGCTGGGGAGGAAGGACTTTCATCGGTTAGTGTCACCAAGCTGACACTGTGCCAGCCCCACATCTGGAAACAGTTATGAAGAAAGAAAAGCCATGAAAGCCTGGGCCTCCGGACCCTGCAGTCTTCCCTTCTGCTGCTATGTTTATTAATTTACTGGTTTGGGATGATCCACTCGGGTCCCCAGCATAAATTATAGCAACCAAAGCTAAAAAGAGGCCACAACTGTCACAATACTCTCTGAAAACATGCCAGGGTCTTTTCATGGGGTCTTGGATAAACATCGTATCTAAATAAACATGTTTTTGAAGATGCGTGTTGTGTTGGACTTTAATCATCAAGCCAAGCCTTCATAAGCTCTGCCTTCAGCCTCGTGCCCCACTGCCCGATTCGGCACAACTTGGCCACATCTGTCTCAAGGGCTCCATAGGATTCATAGCTCGTGGATCTGGACACACACAGCCTGCTGTTTGCACGCACAGACCCACACGCTCCTTGCCCTGGCCCCCCTCCCCCGTTTCCTTTAAAATGTAAACAACTAGAAGGTTTGGAAGGAGCCTGAACACGTTTGCACGCCACCACTACGATGTGGCCTTTGTGGCTGATGGCGACCTGGAGGTGAAATCAAACCCGAAAGGCCTAGGGGCTCCAGTGCGTACTGGTTTTAGAATCCGGAAAGTGCTGGCAGAGGAGACCTGTGTCTGTTTATTTGTTTGTTTAAATACAATACAAATACATTAAGGAATTTCTTTCTTTCTTTTTTTTTTTTTTTTTTTTTTTGGCTATTCTGGGTTTTCACTGCTGCCACGGGCTCTTCTCTAGTTGCAGGGAGTGGGAGCTACTCTCTAGTTGAGGTGAGCAGGCTTCTTGTTGCTTCTTCTCTTGCTGTGGAACTCGGGCTCTAGGGTACACAGGCTTCAGTAGTTGCAGCACATGGGCTCCACAGTTGCAGCTCCGAGGCTCTAGAGCACAAGTTCAACAGTTGTGGCTCACAGTCTCAGTTGCTCTGCAGCACGTGGGATCTTCCTGGATCAAGGATTGAACCCGTGTCTCTGTCACTGGCAGGCGAACTCTACCACTGAACCACCAGGGAAGCCCCTGGGTCTGTTTTTGAGAAGGACCAAAAATTAAGCCTTAGGATATTTAGTGGATTGTTCAGCACTGGGGGGAAAAGCTCTAGGGTGACCTTTTCCTTGGCCATTAAGAATGGCATAGACAAGCAGTTCTTTCAGACTCTTTTGTCCTGGGAACTGTAAAGCCCTAACGAGAACCAGAAACCCAGGCCAGCAAGTATGTCTCTGGTACTAACCCCGTCTCCGGTTTCTGGTTTGATGAGTTGCAGTCTACCTTGCTGACTTGGCCTCTGTTTCAACCAGATGATGAATCACCTCTTCTGGGAAGAATCTCCAATCCTCCGCCCCTCCGCCCTCCGTGGCCCCCATCCCCACCCGCTCCCCTGCCCTGTGGTCGGGTGCTTCCGTTTGGAGTTCCTTCCATAAAGAGACATGCATCAAGCACTTATTTCATTGTATGTGTGCCTGGCTCCCCAACCAGATGGAGGGCCTTGTGTTTAGAGAATGACTGACTCATCCACACTGAGCTCATGAGTTTAGGGAATGTTTGTAGAATCTGTCTGGAACCACTTTCTTGAAGCGATTTGGTTGTCCATACATTATCAGAAGTATTTTTCTATATGATGTAGACCAGTAGGAGTAACTCAAACTACACTTCAACCGTGACTTCCAAAATGTGCTAATTTGTGTAGGCAAATCTTTTCTACAGAGCCTGGAGGTCATTTGAATTCTTTTGTCATCCTAGGATGTTATTGCATTAAATGTTATCGTAATTAAAGCAACCATACCATTTGTTTGAAGGTCTCTTGGGCACAGATAATTAATCTTTGATCAGTAATTTTAAAAAGTATAAAAGGAAAGTTTTCAAAACTGTGCCTTGCCAAAGGGATGTCATATGAGATTGGGCCAAATTACCCAGAGAAAATTACCTTTCACTTCTTATTTTACATACTTTTGGAGTGATTTAAGAGAAACAATGACTGCTGAGTCTACATTCGTCCATCACCAAAGTGAAATGTATTTGGAAAGAAAATGACCCATGGGGACTTCCCTGGTGGTCCAGTGCTTAAGAATCTGTTCTACCGTTCAAGAGACTTGGGTTCAATCCCTGGTCCAGGAACTAAAGATCCCATATGCCTTGGAACAACTAAGTCTGTGAGCTGCAATGACTTGCTGCAATGAAAAGAACCTGCAGTCAAAAACATAATTAAAAAATAAAGAAATGGACTTGTCTTGCCCACCAGAGTCAGACAGAGGTCACTGCAGAAGCATGGAAGGCGGCAGGAAGGATCTAAATAATTAAGGCAGAGTGGTGGGACCTTGGCACTCCTGTTACGCAGTAGGCTTAAGAATCCCACATGAGCCAAGACCCTCTGTGAGCCACCCTGGAGCCCAGAGGAGACCTGAATCGGGTGTGGGTGTTGGGGTGGGGGACCACAGGGAGCCCAGGGTCAAGGGGCCAGGCCCCAGGGAAAAGATAGGACTGTGCTTCCCACGCATTCAAGGAAAAGTTTCCTTGTTGCCAAGGCGAGTGGAGGAGCATTATTATTTATTTAACTCAAATCCTAGAGACTTCATCAGGGGGTGCTTCTGCAACTGGATGATTTATGGAGCCAAAAGTTAAGGCTGCCGGAACATTAGTAGCTTGGGCTCCTCATCCCTTCCTGCCCTTGAACCTGGAAAGCACTGGCCCTCTGGATTCTCTGAACAATAGATACAGAGCACTGTTTTTGCAGGCTGGGAGCGGCAGTGGAAAGGTTGTTCAGGATGGCTAAGTAGCTCTCGCTGATCTGTTCCAAGGAATACTGACTTCCTGGTGAAAATACATCGTGGTTCCAGTGGCCCGGTTGCCCTACCTTTCTAGGGTAGTGGGGAGAGGGTCCGTGACCTCTGCTTTCCTCACCAAGGCTGCTTCCTTCTCCAGAGTGGCTTCTGGGGACTGGCAGGGGTTGGCTCTTAAGCACTGGTGGTCCACTGGCCCCACTGTGCAAGGGAGAAGGTTCCAGGGCTTTCCAAAATGTGCAACCACACTCGGAGGAAGTAGCGTGATTTAAGAGAAACAATGACTGCTGAGTCTACATTCGTCCATCACCAAAGTGAAATGTATTTGGAAAGAAAATGACCCATGGGGACTTCCCTGGTGGTCCAGTGCTTAAGAATCTGTTCTACCGTTCAAGAGACTTGGGTTCAATCCCTGGTCCAGGAACTAAAGATCCCATATGCCTTGGAACAACTAAGTCTGTGAGCTGCAATGACTTGCTGCAATGAAAAGAACCTGCAGTCAAAAACATAATTAAAAAATAAAGAAATGGACTTGTCTTGCCCACCAGAGTCAGACAGAGGTCACTGCAGAAGCATGGAAGGCGGCAGGAAGGATCTAAATAATTAAGGCAGAGTGGTGGGACCTTGGCACTCCTGTTACGCAGTAGGCTTAAGAATCCCACATGAGCCAAGACCCTCTGTGAGCCACCCTGGAGCCCAGAGGAGACCTGAATCGGGTGTGGGTGTTGGGGTGGGGGACCACAGGGAGCCCAGGGTCAAGGGGCCAGGCCCCAGGGAAAAGATAGGACTGTGCTTCCCACGCATTCAAGGAAAAGTTTCCTTGTTGCCAAGGCGAGTGGAGGAGCATTATTATTTATTTAACTCAAATCCTAGAGACTTCATCAGGGGGTGCTTCTGCAACTGGATGATTTATGGAGCCAAAAGTTAAGGCTGCCGGAACATTAGTAGCTTGGGCTCCTCATCCCTTCCTGCCCTTGAACCTGGAAAGCACTGGCCCTCTGGATTCTCTGAACAATAGATACAGAGCACTGTTTTTGCAGGCTGGGAGCGGCAGTGGAAAGGTTGTTCAGGATGGCTAAGTAGCTCTCGCTGATCTGTTCCAAGGAATACTGACTTCCTGGTGAAAATACATCGTGGTTCCAGTGGCCCGGTTGCCCTACCTTTCTAGGGTAGTGGGGAGAGGGTCCGTGACCTCTGCTTTCCTCACCAAGGCTGCTTCCTTCTCCAGAGTGGCTTCTGGGGACTGGCAGGGGTTGGCTCTTAAGCACTGGTGGTCCACTGGCCCCACTGTGCAAGGGGGAGAAGGTTCCAGGGCTTTCCAAAAATGTGCAACCACACTACGCGGAGAGGGAAGTAACGCGTGATACACGTGGGGCAGGTTCTGGGAGCCAGGCCGTTTTTCCTCAGACCCTGAGTCCTTGGCTTACTGGCTTCCTTGCTACTCTGGCAAGTTGCTTCATCTCTCCTGGCCCTGCCTTCCTCATCCATAAACAGGAAATATAATGATATCCAACCCACAGGATGATTTTCAGGTCGGCCATCCAAGCCTCTCTGGGGGCCTCCTCTTATCACAGCATTTACTCCACTCGTGTCGTAGAAGCATCAGGAGCCCTCTGAATGAAATGAGGGAAATGCTGGCAGAGGCTGGGAAAGAGGTTTTGTGCTTACTGATGCTGACAGGCATGCCCTTGGGCCTGTCCTGCTGGAGGGCTAGACCCTGCTGCTGGGGGCGGAGGAGCAGAGGGTGCAGAGCAGTTGAGGTGGGGATCATGGCACACATGTACGGGATGAGGGTAGAGGAGAGTGAGTTTGTTCCAAAACATTAAGACCAGCAGACTCAGGTGTGTGGTGTCACCTCTCACACTCCCCAGCCCGCACGGATTGCCTTCTGTACAGTGGATTCCAACGTCCAGGGCTTTTTGGTGGAGGCCAGGTGGAGTCAGGTTCAGAAGAGTTCTTTAAGCACTCTTAATGTGGCTCTCTGAGCGCATGCCACAGAGCCAGCAGCTTCCTCTTTCTGCTCTCTGATGCTGGCACAGCTCTGCAACTGAGGAAGTGGAGACTTTCTTGTCAACTGACAGCGGGGAGCATTCTGTGAGCTGGAGCAGTATATGGGTCTCACAGACGCTGATGCCTTACCACTAGAGAACTAAGCGCCTGACTGGGGAAGGTGGGGAGGGGAGCCAGGACTCATGTTCTTTAAGGTCCTCCAGAGTCTCTGCCTGACCCAGAGGGCAACTCGGGTCACTCTAGCCCATGATGTGGGATGGAGAAGGCACCTAACACAATGCTATTTTCTGCCTAGAATCCACTGGAAGAAATGTGAATTGCACCGTAGGGATTTAGGCAAGGCCTTTCAAAACACAGACGTAATGAACCTGTCAATTAACTGGGCTCCTTGCTGAGTTATGATGAGGTTATAAAAGAGGCACAAATATAAATGCATGGACCAACTTTTGATGGCAGACCCGAGGGCTAAAGGCTAGAGGTATTGGACACAGCAAAGGAGAGTCTCTGGGAAGTGGGAAGGTTATGGAAAGGCAACCAGCTAAAAGAATGGTAGCCCAGAAAGGTTAAGGAATTTGCCCGAGGACACACAGCTGCTCAGTAATACAGCCGGTCTAGAATGGGGAGCATTAGCAGGTAAGGGAGGCAAAGAGGAGCCCAGGGCTTTGCAGCTAGGAAGCTGTGTTGGGAAGGCTAGAGGAATCACGTGCCTGCAGGAGCCAGAGAGCAGACCCCAGGATGCAGGGAGAGCAAATGAGGTGGATGACAAAGAGGAAGTCAGCCGGGGACTTGGAGGCCAGACCCAACAGAGGGAGGATAGCACACGACCACTATCTTGGTGTAGGGACTGTGCGTAGATGATTTTTATGCTCAAAGGTAGCCTTTCCAGTGTATTCTAAGCTCTGCTTAATGTGTGTGTATTTCTTTTCAAATTAGGAGGAGGAAGGTGTTCATTTATAAAAGAGAAAATAGAGAAGTCTGGATTTTCTCTCACAAACAAGGAAGCCCTGGGAGTGTCCGTGGAAAGCCGTGTGTTGCTGGTGTTTGGGGAAGATGAGACAGCCGTGTTGGGATGGTTGGAGGGCTGGGGTCACGGAGACCAGCTGGCAGTGAGAGGTGAGGCCTTGGGGAGTTGGGAATTGGAGTGTCGATGGAGGGAAACAGAAATGTCTAGGAGGGATTTTCAGAGGATCTTGGTGACAGACAGCGGGTGGGGGGCGGGGGGGGGGGGGGCAGGGTGAGGCAAGGCTGGAGGCGAGCTTCCCAACCTTGAGCACTGCCACTGACAAGAAGAAATGGAGAGGAACTGGACCTAGGAGGAATGAGGATTATGGAACTTGGGAAGGTGTTGCTTCTCAGAGGCCTTTGCCCTCCACGCTGGAAAACTCGGGGGGAAGAGATGCTTCTCAAGTGGAAGAAATGTGAATTGCACCGTAGGGATTTAGGCAAGGCCTTTCAAAACACAGACGTAATGAACCTGTCAATTAACTGGGCTCCTTGCTGAGTTATGATGAGGTTATAAAAGAGGCACAAATATAAATGCATGGACCAACTTTTGATGGCAGACCCGAGGGCTAAAGGCTAGAGGTATTGGACACAGCAAAGGAGAGTCTCTGGGAAGTGGGAAGGTTATGGAAAGGCAACCAGCTAAAAGAATGGTAGCCCAGAAAGGTTAAGGAATTTGCCCGAGGACACACAGCTGCTCAGTAATACAGCCGGTCTAGAATGGGGAGCATTAGCAGGTAAGGGAGGCAAAGAGGAGCCCAGGGCTTTGCAGCTAGGAAGCTGTGTTGGGAAGGCTAGAGGAATCACGTGCCTGCAGGAGCCAGAGAGCAGACCCCAGGATGCAGGGAGAGCAAATGAGGTGGATGACAAAGAGGAAGTCAGCCGGGGACTTGGAGGCCAGACCCAACAGAGGGAGGATAGCACACGACCACTATCTTGGTGTAGGGACTGTGCGTAGATGATTTTTATGCTCAAAGGTAGCCTTTCCAGTGTATTCTAAGCTCTGCTTAATGTGTGTGTATTTCTTTTCAAATTAGGAGGAGGAAGGTGTTCATTTATAAAAGAGAAAATAGAGAAGTCTGGATTTTCTCTCACAAACAACGAAGCCCCTGGGAGTGTCCGTGGAAAGCCGTGTGTTGCTGGTGTTTGGGGAAGATGAGACAGCCGTGTTGGGATGGTTGGAGGGCTGGGGTCACGGAGACCAGCTGGCAGTGAGAGGTGAGGCCTTGGGGAGTTGGGAATTGGAGTGTCGATGGAGGGAAACAGAAATGTCTAGGAGGGATTTTCAGAGGATCTTGGTGACAGACAGCAAGTGGGGGGCTGAGGGGCGGGGGGCAGGGTGAGGCAAGGCTGGAGGCGAGCTTCCCAACCTTGAGCACTGCCACTGACAAGAAGAAATGGAGAGGAACTGGACCTAGGAGGAATGAGGATTATGGAACTTGGGAAGGTGTTGCTTCTCAGAGGCCTTTGCCCTCCACGCTGGAAAACTCGAGGGGAGCAGAGGAAATGCATGGGTACGCATTGCTTCTCAAGCCAACAATCGCCTGGTCAGTTCCTTACAGTGGGCACCTCTCCATGGAAGTATTTGCAGTCAGGCAATTGAAGCAACTTCAAAAGTGCCTCTGAATTCTTCTCTCTTAAGATATTTTATCTGAGCCAAATCAATGCAACTCTCTAGTGAAAAATCACTTTTCCTGGAAAATAAAGTTGGGTCCTGGCCAGCAAGTAGCATTTGGCAATGCTACTTGATTAAGAAAGCCAGTGTCTAGAGAAGTTGTGAAAATAGCAAGTCATTGAGGAAAGTAAACACTGGGGACCTCATGCCATTTTAGGGCTGTGACAGCAGTTCTGTTTCCATCCATTGTAGAGCCCGAAACTGCAGGTTTATTTTAATTTCTGGCTGTTACAAACCTGTAGACCACCCATGCTCCCCCTGTGGGCTTTGAAAGGGGAGACAAATTGAAGGTGACCTGGGCTGAACACAGTTTCTTTTCCTAGTTGAGTGCGTGGGCGCCACCAAATACCCAGCAGCTGAACCTAGAGAACAAGCCACTTGCCAGTCACCCCGGCATCTTGACTGCCATTCACAGAGTGAGCGGGCTTCCACGAGAGCAGAGATTTCCAGTGCGGTCACTGGTATGAATTTTCAGATTTTTTTTTTTTTTGGTCAATAGCTATATTTTCTTGAAAAGTTTTGCATAAATGGAATCCTATTTTAAACGCATCTGAACTTTTGCTGTTTAACAGAAAACCTGTAGGCCTGTGCTTCTCAAATGCTGAAGTGCACACAGATGACTTAGCAATCTTGTTTAAAATGCAGGGTCTGATTTGGTGGGGGCGACAGGCGGCAGCGTCTAAGATTCAGCATTCCTAATAAGTTCCAGGTTGCCATGGATGCTGCTGTATGCAAACCACAGTTTGAGTGGCAAGGTTATGGCAAATCCTTGAAAAACAAATCTGGATCCCCTATAATCACTCCTTAATTTCAGTAAGTGTTTCTTGCGTTTGTAAGTAAGTTTCTTGCATTTGTTTGTCAGCTGGATGGAATAATCCTGTGTGTAAAGTAACATTCTATATGCTGTGTGTTGTGCAAGGAATGGAAAATCCCCCTCAAATTTGATTCTAAGTGCTCTTAAAAATTGAATATCTCCTTTCAGAGCTCACCCTTTTTTCTCCCAGGCAAAGAGTAGGGAACTGCATTATAAGAGCTCTCTAATTTGCTACGCGGTGGCAGGTTAGAAGGGCTGAGTGCCCTTTGGAGATTATTTGGACCATGCCATCTGTCTTCTCGGATGCCCAACATCACTCACAATGCTGGGGAGGATGGCGCAGGAGGCCTGAAGTCAGCCAGGCTGCAAATGCCAGCTGTCCCGCCCACAGTCCCAGAACCAATTTCTTTCTGCGTTTCCTTTGGGGAGAACTGGTTGGAACAACTCACTTATCCTGAGGTTGGAGTCCCGTTGTCAAGCCCAACAGGGTTATTTTCAAAAACTAAACTGTTCTTGGTGATCTTGTATGAGCCATAAAGCGGGAAAGGAGTCATTTTTATAAAGTGTCTGAAAAAGTCTAGTAACGTGGCTCCAAACAAGCCTCTCTTTCTCCTGAGCTGGTCTAACGGGGAAAGAGAAGGGAAATCTTCCCCAAATGCACCTGAGCGGGGCTAGCCCTGGTTGGCGGCAAGCCATCTGAGATGGAACACCCCCGTTCCTTTCTCCAGCATTATATTTTCCCATAGAACCACCAGCCGTGCCCTGGCAGCAGCTCTCTATGGTGGAAGAATCTGTTTACATTCACAAGGTTCTGCATTTTCTGGTTTTGGTGAGGGGCGAGAGATGGGATGCAGAAGTGGAGGGTTTTGGTTTTTTTTTTTTTTTTAACATCTAAACAGTAACTGAAGTATGACTATAATCTCTTTTCTGAGCTCATGGAAAAACTCAAGTCATTGAGTGTTAGTTCTACAGATGAGGGAGGTTTTACAACAAGATTACCTGACTTGCCCTGAAGCCTGTAAATCTTGCTAGAGGGTAAGCTGTACAGGGGAAGGCTCGGCTCCCAGGCTCTTCTACACAGGGGGCATCGTCCCTAAACTGGTGATCCAGCCAATGCTCCGTCCTCAGGGGAGACATCAAGCCCGAGCTTGAACCTCTTTGAGCACGCCTGTCCTATGCCAAGCAGTCATGTCCAAATAGAGAAATATTTTACTTTCCATTAAATGATTATGTCCAGATGATTACACTTCTGTAGTTGCTAACCTGTCACATCTTTTCAATGGTCTTGATTATATATAAGTGACTCATATCCGTTGGCTGCTCTACTTGAATTATATCATGGACTCTACCCTAGAGTCCGGGGAGGTAACTTTTGTTATCAATTCTATAAGAAAACTAGCAGTTGAGGCTCAGGGCCATTGAACCACTTGCCCAAGACCACTCAGCCTGTAAGGAAGTAGGACTAGGATTTGAACCTGGGTCCCTTGCCTCCAGAGCCTACACTCGGCAGCTTTGTTTTTTTGTCAATGCCATCACTCAGGCAAGGCTGGCAATCTCCTTGATGAATTCTGACAGGGAGACCCAAGCTTTCAACCCAAAGCAGCAAGCAAAGTTGCCAAAGGCTGCTTCCTCAATTCTCAGCAGGCATCGTTTCCAGAAACTTCCTCTCTTTCCTTACCCTACCCTTCTGGTCACGACCACCTCAATTTTATCGAGGAGTTGGTTCATATCAGCTCAGACTAGACTATCCGTCGGGGCTGCTGCGTCCTTAGACCTCAGCCGGTGGCATGACCTCAGCAGCCATCCACCTTGACTCACAGAGTAGTCACTGCAAAGGCACCTCTTTCCTTGCACGATCAGATCACTGTCTGAGAACAAAGTCAGCAGATAGGATTTTTGATGTGGAAATCATCAAAACAGTTTTTCCTCTCCCTGGCTTTGCTTCTTGAGGCTCCAAAAAACCAGAAAATGATGATAACACCCACAATGAGGAAAAGAACTCATAGATAAAGGGGAGCTAAATCCCGGGGGCCTGAGTGCTGAGCTGAAAGCCACCGGAGAGGCATCCTGCTCCCTCAGAAGGTGGTTTCCAGGAAGTCTACTCACTGCAGATGGAAGGATGTGTTCAACAGTCATCCCCAGCTGGCAGGATGAGTCCGTCTGAACAGACACAGGCCAGGGAAGTGTCTCCCCAAGGTGGTGGAAGTCGCCAACAGGAAGCAGCCCCCAGGAAGCAGCCCCCTAGGCGGCCAAGGGAGAGACTGCTGCAGCCCTCTGTCCAGGGTACATGGAAAGGAAAGGCATCGGGAAAGGACCTGGCTCTCCCCAAGGTTAAAACCTCCCCAGAACATCGCCTAGTCTTCAAGGAGGAAGATACAAGCAGGGGTTAGAATGTTCCAGAACAGTTTTTGGCTGCTCACTTGAATTATATCATGGACTCTACCCTAGAGTCCGGGAGGTACTTTTGTTATCAATTCTATAAGAAAACTAGCAGTTGAGGCTCAGGGCCATTGAACCACTTGCCCAAGACCACTCAGCCTGTAAGGAAGTAGGACTAGGATTTGAACCTGGGTCCCTTGCCTCCAGAGCCTACACTCGGCAGCTTTGTTTTTTTGTCAATGCCATCACTCAGGCAAGGCTGGCAATCTCCTTGATGAATTCTGACAGGGAGACCCAAGCTTTCAACCCAAAGCAGCAAGCAAAGTTGCCAAAGGCTGCTTCCTCAATTCTCAGCAGGCATCGTTTCCAGAAACTTCCTCTCTTTCCTTACCCTACCCTTCTGGTCACGACCACCTCAATTTTATCGAGGAGTTGGTTCATATCAGCTCAGACTAGACTATCCGTCGGGGCTGCTGCGTCCTTAGACCTCAGCCGGTGGCATGACCTCAGCAGCCATCCACCTTGACTCACAGAGTAGTCACTGCAAAGGCACCTCTTTCCTTGCACGATCAGATCACTGTCTGAGAACAAAGTCAGCAGATAGGATTTTTGATGTGGAAATCATCAAAACAGTTTTTCCTCTCCCTGGCTTTGCTTCTTGAGGCTCCAAAAAACCAGAAAATGATGATAACACCCACAATGAGGAAAAGAACTCATAGATAAAGGGGAGCTAAATCCCGGGGGCCTGAGTGCTGAGCTGAAAGCCACCGGAGAGGCATCCTGCTCCCTCAGAAGGTGGTTTCCAGGAAGTCTACTCACTGCAGATGGAAGGATGTGTTCAACAGTCATCCCCAGCTGGCAGGATGAGTCCGTCTGAACAGACACAGGCCAGGGAAGTGTCTCCCCAAGGTGGTGGAAGTCGCCAACAGGAAGCAGCCCCCAGGAAGCAGCCCCCTAGGCGGCCAAGGGAGAGACTGCTGCAGCCCTCTGTCCAGGGTACATGGAAAGGAAAGGCATCGGGAAAGGACCTGGCTCTCCCCCAAAGGGTTTAAAAACCTCCCCAGAACATCGCCTAGTCTTCAAGGAGGAAGATACAAGCAGGGGTTAGAATGTTCCAGAAAACATTTAATAGTTTTGTGGTCTTTGGTTTCCTGAGCGCCAGCCGTAGTCTAGGAACCACTCAGGGCAGGGTCGAGCTTGGGGCCCTGGCCTGCGGAGTCTCCCTGGGCCTGCTTCCTGTCGGTCTCTCCAGGTAGGTGCTCCCCAGGGCCTGCCACCTCCTCCTCTTCCCTGGCTCTTCCTCCTCCTCCCCGCTTGCTCGAGGGGGCCTGCCCACATCCAGGACTTGAGCCACCTCCTCCTATGATCCTACTAGTGTGGTGACTCCAACCTGCCTGTGCAGCGCTCACACCTCTTGTGAGCTCCAGACCTTCGAGGACAGCTCCCCTCCTGCCATGTCCCCTGGGATGGCGGTCAGGGACCTGTGAACTCGCCTGGAGTCAGGCCTGGCTCCCCCACAGGCAGCTGGCCTAGTGTGCACTTCCTCTGCGTGCCTGGCCTGCCATCTGATCATCCCAGCTAGAGACCTCCTGCTGTCCCCGCCTCCCCGCTTCCCCTCCTGCCCTCAGGCTTCCCAGTCTAGTCAAGTGCCATTGAAATCTCTCTGAAACCTGACCTGTGCTCTCCTCCCGCTCTACCATCCCCCCAGGGCAGACCCTCAACAGCATTTACTCCTCCAGCCCCAGCGGGCTCTGCTCCAGCCCCTCCTTGCTTCCCTCTCCCCACTCTGATTATCCCTCTCTTTCTCTCTCCAGAGTGTTGGCCTCCTCCTTTGTCCCTCCTTTCCACCAGACGTCCTAGCACGTCCAGGCCTCTGGGGACGGTGTCCCTTGTCTCCCTCAGAAGGTGGTTTCCAGGAAGTCTACTCACTGCAGATGGAAGGATGTGTTCAACAGTCATCCCCAGCTGGCAGGATGAGTCCGTCTGAACAGACACAGGCCAGGGAAGTGTCTCCCCAAGGTGGTGGAAGTCGCCAACAGGAAGCAGCCCCCAGGAAGCAGCCCCCTAGGCGGCCAAGGGAGAGACTGCTGCAGCCCTCTGTCCAGGGTACATGGAAAGGAAAGGCATCGGGAAAGGACCTGGCTCTCCCCAAGGTTAAAACCTCCCCAGAACATCGCCTAGTCTTCAAGGAGGAAGATACAAGCAGGGGTTAGAATGTTCCAGAAAACATTTAATAGTTTTGTGGTCTTTGGTTTCCTGAGCGCCAGCCGTAGTCTAGGAACCACTCAGGGCAGGGTCGAGCTTGGGGCCCCTGGCCTGCCGGAGTCTCCCTGGGCCTGCTTCCTGTCGGTCTCTCCAGGTAGGTGCTCCCCAGGGCCTGCCACCTCCTCCTCTTCCCTGGCTCTTCCTCCTCCTCCCCGCTTGCTCGAGGGGGCCTGCCCACATCCAGGACTTGAGCCACCTCCTCCTATGATCCTACTAGTGTGGTGACTCCAACCTGCCTGTGCAGCGCTCACACCTCTTGTGAGCTCCAGACCTTCGAGGACAGCTCCCCTCCTGCCATGTCCCCTGGGATGGCGGTCAGGGACCTGTGAACTCGCCTGGAGTCAGGCCTGGCTCCCCCACAGGCAGCTGGCCTAGTGTGCACTTCCTCTGCGTGCCTGGCCTGCCATCTGATCATCCCAGCTAGAGACCTCCTGCTGTCCCCGCCTCCCCGCTTCCCCTCCTGCCCTCAGGCTTCCCAGTCTAGTCAAGTGCCATTGAAATCTCTCTGAAACCTGACCTGTGCTCTCCTCCCGCTCTACCATCCCCCCAGGGCAGACCCTCAACAGCATTTACTCCTCCAGCCCCAGCGGGCTCTGCTCCAGCCCCTCCTTGCTTCCCTCTCCCCACTCTGATTATCCCTCTCTTTCTCTCTCCAGAGTGTTGGCCTCCTCCTTTGTCCCTCCTTTCCACCAGACGTCCTAGCACGTCCAGGCCTCTGGGGACGGTGTCCCTTGTCTGCCACCCTGACCGTCCCCTTCTTTTCTCACACAATCTTACGGGAAGAAGCGTCCATGCTCGCCAGGACGCCATCACTCCATCAGACCATCATCTGGCTTTGGTCCTCCTGCTCCCCACAGCCAGGTCCCCAGCGCCTGTCCATTGCCTCACAGCAGGCACCTTCAGATCTGTCTGGTGTTCTGTACTCACTGCTCACAGCCCCCTCCATCTGAGGTTCTCCACCAGCACTCCCTCCTCGCTGGCTGGCCTCTGCCTTGCCTCCTCTCCATCGTCTGTTATCACCCACCTTTTGCTACCCGGAGGATCCACTCATTCCCAAAGCTTCAGCTGCCAGTAGCTGAGGGGACTTCCATGTCTGGATCTCCATTCCCGAGTTCTCAGTCCCGCACCAGATCTTTATATCCAGCGGCCCACAAGACACCTGGATGAGCCGCAAGCACTTCAACTTGGTGTGTCTGAAACCATGTGCCCTCTCCTGGCAAATCTGCGCCTCCCTCCGGATCCCTCATTCTAAGAAGGACACCACCAGTCCCCAGGATCCCCCTGCCAACAGCGTCTTCGTCATCCCTGTGCCTTCCTCTTCCCCCACTCCCTGGGGAGAGCCTCCATGTTCTGCCAAGACTGCTACCTCCTAGAGACACCTCGAGGTGCTACCGCTCTTCACGACACCCACCCCCACGACCACTGCACAAGCTCTTACTTGGTGCCCCCCTGGTCACCAGACCTTCCTGCCTTATTTCAGGTCATCCTCTCCTAGCCTGCTCCTCACCCTGGCCGGCTCCTCCGTCACTCCCATAGGACTCAGCTCAGGTCTGGGTCCTGTGACATGCCTTCCCTTACCTCTCCCCACTCTGATTATCCTCTCTTCTCTCTCCAGAGTGTTGGCCTCCTCCTTTGTCCCTCCTTTCCACCAGACGTCCTAGCACGTCCAGGCCTCTGGGACGGTGTCCCTTGTCTGCCACCCTGACCGTCCCCTTCTTTTCTCACACAATCTTACGGGAAGAAGCGTCCATGCTCGCCAGGACGCCATCACTCCATCAGACCATCATCTGGCTTTGGTCCTCCTGCTCCCCACAGCCAGGTCCCCAGCGCCTGTCCATTGCCTCACAGCAGGCACCTTCAGATCTGTCTGGTGTTCTGTACTCACTGCTCACAGCCCCCTCCATCTGAGGTTCTCCACCAGCACTCCCTCCTCGCTGGCTGGCCTCTGCCTTGCCTCCTCTCCATCGTCTGTTATCACCCACCTTTGCTACCCGGAGGATCCACTCATTCCCAAAGCTTCAGCTGCCAGTAGCTGAGGGGACTTCCATGTCTGGATCTCCATTCCCGAGTTCTCAGTCCCGCACCAGATCTTTATATCCAGCGGCCCACAAGACACCTGGATGAGCCGCAAGCACTTCAACTTGGTGTGTCTGAAACCATGTGCCCTCTCCTGGCAAATCTGCGCCTCCCTCCGGATCCCTCATTCTAAGAAGGACACCACCAGTCCCCAGGATCCCCCTGCCAACAGCGTCTTCGTCATCCCTGTGCCTTCCTCTTCCCCCACTCCCTGGGGAGAGCCTCCATGTTCTGCCAAGACTGCTACCTCCTAGAGACACCTCGAGGTGCTACCGCTCTTCACGACACCCACCCCCACGACCACTGCACAAGCTCTTACTTGGTGCCCCCCTGGTCACCAGACCTTCCTGCCTTATTTCAGGTCATCCTCTCCTAGCCTGCTCCTCACCCTGGCCGGCTCCTCCGTCACTCCCATAGGACTCAGCTCAGGTCTGGGTCCTGTGACATGCCTTCCCTTACCTCTGTCCCCGACTCCCTGTGCTTCAGCCAACAGGACGCTTTTAGGACCCAGAATGCCCTCATTTGGCTCGGCTCCTTCTCATCCTTCCAGCCTAGAGCAAGCGTCCCCTCCAGTTAGGGCCGGGCGCCTCCTCCAGGGCCTCAAGGCCCCAGCGGCGCCTCTCCAGACCGCTTCCTTGACTTGTCCACGGATCTCCCAACTGTGAACTTTTTCAGAAAGAGCCTGGATCTCATTCACTCCTCCATCTTTGTCTTCCCTGGGGCTAGCCATGCCAGGTAATTGGTGGGTGATTAATAGGCGCTTGAGTGAGTAACCTCCCTCCCCAGTGACTATTTGTTTACTTGCCCTGAGTTCTTCCAGGGCAAAACTCTTTCTCTGCTATCTCTTTGCAGCATCTTCCTTGCTTACAGTGCTGCACAGACGTTTGTTGAAAGAGACAACGGCTGTGCCCTAAGGTGGCATTCCCCCAATCTCCACAGTTTCCAGCTGGAGTCTAACAAAACCTGCCTCTTTTTTTTCTTTTTTGGCTTCTGTCAATCATAAGATTTACCCTTTTCTCATTTTAAAGTTAGCAAGCCTTGGGCAGGAATGCAGAAGCAGATGTGATGGGTAGACTCTTGTGGGAATCAGCACGGCCTGAGACCAGGAGGCCTCTCTGAGCTCAGGACCCTGCAAAGTTCTAGTCTAGCCCACGTAGTCCTGGGTGCGGGAGTGCCAGTAGGTGAACTGCGGGGCAAGGGAAAGAGGGGCGGTTGGCGAGCAGACAGGAGCCTAGGGGGAGTGGGCGGGGCGGCCGGGAGGCGGGGGCGTGGGGAGCCCGCAGCCCGCCCTTCGCCGGCTCCCCGCCCCTCCCCTCGGGCGGGCGGCTCCCTGGGCTCCGCTTACTTAACCTGCCGGCGGCCTGCGAGTCTCGCACTCCCCAACTGCTCGCCTGCCCATCCGTTCGCGCGGCCTCTCACTCCATGGCGCTCCTCTGGAGGCTGCTGCCCCTCGCCCTGGCGCTGGTTCTGGGCCCCGCTGCCACCCCAGCGGGCCCCGCCAAGTCGCCCTATCAGCTGGTGCTGCAGCACAGCCGCCTCCGGGGCCGGCAGCACGGGTAAGCTGGCGCCCCGACGGGGTCAGAGGGACCAGGCTGGGGGACCGTCGGGGCCGGCTGGGGACGTGGGGGACAAAGCCTGAACCAAAAGCAGGCCACGTGGGACGCTTGGAGGGACCAGCCCTGCAGGAGGTGGAGGGAGGGAAGTGGGGACGATAGAGGAAAGTCAGCAGGAGGCGCTGTGCAGAGGAAAGGGATGGGAGAGCTGATCAGGGACCTCCACTCAGGCCTTAGAGCATGAGCAGGACCCCAGGCTTTGAGCTTCTCCCAGCAGATAGGAGTTGGCGGCTCTCTGCTCAGCATCTCTGTGGGAAGGTGGCCAAGGTGTACAGGGAGCCCACCCAGCAGGGCAGGGATTCTGGTCCAGCACCTTCAGATGTGCCACTGGGGCCATATAAGCTTGTATTACCAAGGCCTCCAGACCCCTGGTCACCCGTCCAGGCCCTACAGTCCCCACCTGGCACCAGACCAGCCCTCCAGACCCAGCAAGGGTAGTGTGGCATCTGCTTCCCTGCAGGATGAAGAGCAGAGAATGTGCTGGGGCTCACCACACTGTACAGGTGGGGAAACTGAGTCTGGTAGACACCCCACTTCCCACGGTCCTGCGGAATGCAGAAGCAGATGTGATGGGTAGACTCTTGTGGGAATCAGCACGGCCTGAGACCAGGAGGCCTCTCTGAGCTCAGGACCCTGCAAAGTTCTAGTCTAGCCCACGTAGTCCTGGGTGCGGGAGTGCCAGTAGGTGAACTGCGGGGCAAGGGAAAGAGGGGCGGTTGGCGAGCAGACAGGAGCCTAGGGGGAGTGGGCGGGGCGGCCGGGAGGCGGGGGCGTGGGGAGCCCGCAGCCCGCCCTTCGCCGGCTCCCCGCCCCTCCCCTCGGGCGGGCGGCTCCCTGGGCTCCGCTTACTTAACCTGCCGGCGGCCTGCGAGTCTCGCACTCCCCAACTGCTCGCCTGCCCATCCGTTCGCGCGGCCTCTCACTCCATGGCGCTCCTCTGGAGGCTGCTGCCCCTCGCCCTGGCGCTGGTTCTGGGCCCCGCTGCCACCCCAGCGGGCCCCGCCAAGTCGCCCTATCAGCTGGTGCTGCAGCACAGCCGCCTCCGGGGCCGGCAGCACGGGTAAGCTGGCGCCCCGACGGGGTCAGAGGGACCAGGCTGGGGGACCGTCGGGGCCGGCTGGGGACGTGGGGGACAAAGCCTGAACCAAAAGCAGGCCACGTGGGACGCTTGGAGGGACCAGCCCTGCAGGAGGTGGAGGGAGGGAAGTGGGGACGATAGAGGAAAGTCAGCAGGAGGCGCTGTGCAGAGGAAAGGGATGGGAGAGCTGATCAGGGACCTCCACTCAGGCCTTAGAGCATGAGCAGGACCCCAGGCTTTGAGCTTCTCCCAGCAGATAGGAGTTGGCGGCTCTCTGCTCAGCATCTCTGTGGGAAGGTGGCCAAGGTGTACAGGGAGCCCACCCAGCAGGGCAGGGATTCTGGTCCAGCACCTTCAGATGTGCCACTGGGGCCATATAAGCTTGTATTACCAAGGCCTCCAGACCCCTGGTCACCCGTCCAGGCCCTACAGTCCCCACCTGGCACCAGACCAGCCCTCCAGACCCAGCAAGGGTAGTGTGGCATCTGCTTCCCTGCAGGATGAAGAGCAGAGAATGTGCTGGGGCTCACCACACTGTACAGGTGGGGAAACTGAGTCTGGCGTAGACACCCCACTTCCCCACGGTCCTGCAGTATGTGTGGGAGCTGGGAGTGGAGCTTCTCTTAAAATCCTGGCTGAGTTTGTAAATTTGGGACATTATCACGGTAGGTGTTCCTTTGAGACACTAAAGATATGTTGGTTTTCCAGGGGGACCAGCAGGGGGCTGGGCGAGGCAAACCCAGGCAGAAGACCTAATGAAGACCCTAGCCCAGACCCAAGCAGAGATGGGCTTGTTTCTGCATCCCAACCTCAGCCATCCTGCTTTGCACATAGATAGTCAGGATTTGTTCCAGCTTCCAACTGCAGCAACTCCTTTCTCATAGTTAAGAACCATAGGTGGATGGAGTCATGTCCAGCCCAAATACCGTTGGGTCTGGCATTTGCTCCCAGGTGGTGCCCAGACCACCCTGCGACTAGGAAGATCGGTACTCAGATCAGAACTCACCGTTAGACGTGATTGGAGTTGATTTCATAGGGCTTTTCAACGGCTTGGCTTCCTGCCCTTAGAAGGGCCCCCTCCTTGAGAGTATCACCCTTGTTCCCTCTGCCTCTGTGTGTGGCCCGTGGTCTTACTTGGCCTTTCAGATGCCCAGGGCTGCAGGGAGGGAACTGAGAGTCGTGAGCCCGGCCCCTCTGCCAAGTGAAACCCATTCGAACCATGCTGCAGCCTCACACGCTGCAGGAGAGAGAGCAAGGGGATGTCCCAGGGTCTTGCGGGCAGTGACAGGCTCCCCATTGACTTTGACTGGGTGCAGAAGGATGAGGGTCTTGAAGCCTAACACGCAAATGTGAGCTGGTGGCAAGTAGATTGTCTCTGCCCAACTCATGCAATGGGACTTGTCCAGCTCAGGCGCTGCAGTCCTTCTGGTTGGTTTCTGTTCCCACTGTGTCTTCTTAGGCACTAAGTTAGGAGAAGGCCTCAGCAGCATGCCCTGTCACTTAGGGTGCTGGCTCTGAGCACTCCACAGTGAGGCTTCCCCAAGGATAGTGACGTGCTCCTGCAGGAACCACCTCTGTAGCAAACCTCCTTCCCTTCAGGGCCCAGAAAAGTCAGACACTATCTGGAAAATAGTTTTCATTTTTTAATGCAAATGCTCTTTACTAGAAGTTTCAGCTATTAAATCAACTTCCGCCCTCCCCTCCCTTCCCTCACGCCAAATGCTAATCCTCTCCATTAGCTGCTTGCAGTGCAACTGGAAAAGTCTATAGCGGCCTGTGATGGGCGGGATGGGCTAAGCAATCCCAGGTGTGCACCGCACCCCCGCCTCCAAGAAGTCCGGATGCACACGGGCAGGTGGACTGTGACAAAGGGTTGCAGACACAGTTGCGTTGCCTCTGATCTAACTGTCCCTGGAAACCTCACAGGGCTGCCTGGCTTTACCCATGGGGCTGGCACCCTGTGCAAAATGATAACCTTGTTCCAACTCCAGCCCTCTTTCAAAGTGAGCACTGGTGGGAAGGGAAAGGCAAGCTTCTTTGGTAAGGCCATGTAGTGGGGGCGCTTCACAAAACGTGAAGGAAGAAATAGCAGGTGAGCCCTCCTCAGCCTTGATCACCATCACCACTTGGCTTTCCTCTTCAGCACAAGCCAGGGAGCGTGGTGGCAGGTGTTCCCATTTTACAGATGGAGAGACTGTGGCTTAGTGATGCAGAGTGACTCCATCCAGACACAGAAAGCTGTTGGGAAAACAGTGATGGGGATGTGGTCTCTTGAGTCCTGGCTGTTATCTGTGTTGCCATAGGGAAGGAAAGAAAACAATGCTGAAAGGGAAGTAAAAATGCAGTCACACTTCCAAATGTCAGCAACCAGAACTGGACTACATTTTCTGAAGCGCTTGATTTTCAAATCCAAGTTGAACAGTGGAGCCATTGTGCTTGAGGCAGAAGGCCCGGACTCGGGGTGCTCATTTCAATTAAACTTTAGCATAAAATTTCCTATGTACACAGCCCACCCCGATGTGCGAGGGAGTGGGTTACAGAGACCCCCAGCCTCCGCTCCTGCCTCAGAGGGCAGTGGCTGTGGAAACTCACTCCACGGAGGAATGCTGGAGCCACATCCACCAGAGACTCAGGTTTGCCAAACGCCTACAGAGCGTCGTGGGGAATTCATCGACAGTAATTGTTTCCTGCTTGGCCAGATAGAAGAACTTCTGAA
Source organism: Tragulus kanchil (assembly GCA_022376925.1). Taxonomy (NCBI): domain Eukaryota; kingdom Metazoa; phylum Chordata; class Mammalia; order Artiodactyla; family Tragulidae; genus Tragulus; species Tragulus kanchil. The sequence goes on along the minus strand of JAIOJX010000029.1, from coordinate 42,644,405 downwards.
ATTGTACAGAAATAAACAGCACCTCCAGCTGGAGTGTGGCCAGCGGGGACTCTCTCAGGGTTATTTGGGGACTGCTGTAACCTATGAATACCAGGCAGCAAACTGAGAAACAAGGTGCCTTCTGTAAAAATCCTCTGGCGGCTGTGGGCCTTTGGTCAGATTCAGCCAGGAGTCAGTGGGTAGGGGTTGTCCTCCCTGCAAGCCTGTGGTTTCCTCTCCAGCCTCAGCTTGTCTTGCCCTCAGCTCCTTACAGTTAGCTCACGAATATTTACTGTGCCTCCTCGGCCCATTCAGCTTTGCCTGGTGAACCACAGGCTGAACAAGAGGTGACATCCATCTGGTAGAAGAGACAGGGCAGAGAATTGAAGAGTCAGTGTGCCCTTCCTCCCATTCAGTAAGCTGACTTGGATTATTTGAGAATTGACTGAGTTCCCGGAAAAGACCATGCATCTGAGATGATGGCTATTGATTAGATTTGTCAAGTAGCAGAAGAATTGATATTTAGAATCGATATACCAGGAGTTCTCTGGTCTTCGTTGCTGTACATGGGCTTTCTGCAGTTGCCGTGCACAGGCTGCTCTCTGCGGTGGCTTATCTTTTGCAGAGCACAGGCTCTAGGTACACAGGCTTCAGTAACTGCAGCACACGGGCTTAGTAGTTGTAGCACTTGAACTTAGTGGTGGCCGCTTGCTGGCTCTAGGAGACGTGGGTTTCAGTAGTTGCAGCACAGGGGCTCATTGGTTGTGACTCGTGGGCCCTTGAGTGTGCAGGCTTCAGTTATGGGAGCATGCGGGTTTAGCTGTGGCTCGAGGGCTCTAGAGCCCAGGCTCAGTAGTTGTGGTGTATGGGCTCAGTTGCTCCAAGGCATGCCCAGTCTTCCTGTACCAGGGACTGGACCTATGTCCCTTGCATTGGCATGCAAGGGACTGATCCACCAGGGAAGCCCTGGGAGCCGTATGTTTGACAAAGTCACTCCAGGATCCTCTGCACCCACTCTGGTGCTCAGCCTCACCTAGAATATAAAACAAACAGCCAGGCAGAGCCCCTGCCCTCAGTGTTCTTTGGAGTGTAGTTGAAGAGAGGACACACACACCACTGTGGTCAGTTTGGGGTCCCATTTGGTACCCAGCATCAAACAAGGGCTGTATCACTGGTCAGCAGTGGACAAAAGAGTGTCACCTGGGACACTGGAAGAAGGCTGGGGGAGTGGGATGCAAGCCGGGGCCTGAGTGATAAATGACTGAGTTCAGTGAGTGACCATCGCCTTCCGAGGTCCTAGCAGCGGCTGGCCTGGCTTTTCCTGCTAGTTTCCAGGATGGGCACTCCAGATAGACTGGGAGTCAGGCAGCTCCTAGAGATGGGGAGGATGTCTAAGTGGAGCTGCCTGGGAAGTCCTGGGGCCTGGACCTCAGAACCACAGGACCAGCGATGTTGCTTGAAGGCCAGGTTTTAACCTGTGGATGTTTGGGCTCCATGTGAAGTGGAGGGTTCAAAGAAAAGCTAGGGGACCTCTCTCAAAGCTACTGTTTTTAGCAAAGTATGGTATTCTATACTATAACATGTAGTCTAAAAATTTTAAGATGTTTTTATTTATACTTACCAAAGGTCAGTGTCAAAGAAGAATGTTTAAATGAGATGATGTCAGTGTATGAGAATACTTAGTGTGTAAATTCAGGCAGATAGGTTTGGGGGGACAATGGATGTCTAGGTCACAGGGACCAGAACATACCCCCTAACCCAGCCCCTGGACCCCAGACTAAAGTGACAGTATCTTCTCCATATCTAGAACATTTTGGTGACCCCGGAGGCCACACATGGTGGGAAGGATGAGGAGGTGGGTGGACATGCGACCACCTTGCTAACGCTGCAGCTTTTGTTTTCAGCCCCAACGTGTGCGCTGTGCAGAAGCTTATCGGCACCAATAAGAAGTACTTCACCAACTGCAAGCAGTGGTACCAGAGGAAGATCTGTGGCAAATCAACGTGAGTCTCTGTCACCCCCCAAGACCACCAGCCACCGAGATGGCTGCCCTGGGTGTGCTGCAGGTGCCCCTGGGTGCGGGCCTTCGGGAAGGTGGCACGGCCTGCCCGCAGAGCCCTGAGGATGCGTGTGCAAACATGTCAGAGAACTATGTGATTGGGAGTGGTGTCTTTAGTAAGCCGGCCAACTTTGTTGTAGACTTTTAAGGCTCCTAACAAGAGTTGGATGTGTTTTTTAGGGCTGTCTTGGAATGGCGAGAGACATGAAACATGGTGTGTGCATGCGTGTGTGTGTGTGTGTACAGGCATGCATACGCTAACTTCTTAACCCTCACTGAATGATACAAATAGACATAGTCAGTGTAGAAGCCTCCAGCCTCTGATGCTGGGAAAGACGCCCATTAGTGAGCTTATACTGGGTTCCCGCTCCACATTTGGAAGTATGTGTGTGCTACATCACTTCAGTCATGTCCGACTCTATGCGACCCCAGGGACTATTGCCTTCCAGGCTCCTCTGTCCATGGAATTCTCCAGGCAAGAACTGGAATGGGGTACCATGCCCTCCTCCAGGGGATCTTCCCAACCCAGGGATAGAACCCATATCTCTTACGGCTCCTTCACTGGCAGGTGGGTTCTTTACCACTGGCATTTCAAAGTAAATACTCCCCAGAGACTTAGAGTGCCTGGAGATATGCATGTAATGAGGCAGCATAGCCTGTTAAGACCACAGGCTCAGACTTTCTGATTCAAAGGCTGGCTCTGCCACTCACCCAGGCAGGTGGCTTCCCCTTTAGAACCCTCAACTGCCTCATCCACAAATAGGACTGCCTTAATGAGATTGTTCTGAGGGCTGTATGAAATAATACACAGAAAAGGCTGAGTGTGCCGCCTGGCACATGGTAAGTGCTCAGTAAATGCTACCTGTTGTTATTTGCAAGTCTCGGCCTACACACAGAAGTGAGAGCCCAGGGCGTGTGACCCCGTGTGGTTACAGTAGAGCCTGTTGGGGCCTCTCGTGGCACGATCAGCTTGGAGGGAGGCAGCATTCACTGGGACTGCGCCGCAGTCTGCATGTTCTGACAGGATTCCAGGGAAACCTAATCTGTTTGGGCACCAACCATCAGAAGATCTCAAAGCTGGCTCTCTCCTTGAGACGGGAAGATGCACTGTGCAGCACTCTCCAAGCCACTTGTGAAAGCTGGGTCATCCTCTCATCTGGGTCATCAGAGGGTTAAGAGATGCTGAGCCACTCTCTTGAATCCTTTCCTGTGGGAGGGATTTTTTTTTTTTTTTTAAATGACTGTACAGCCATCAGCAATTGGAATTCTTTTTTTAAAAAAACATTTATTTATTTATTTATTTATTTTGGTGGAGGTGGGGAGGGAGGGGGGTGGGCGGGCTACTTCCACTGGTCTTTCATTTGTCTAGTTTCATCCATCTTTGTTCTTTGTCCTGTGTGGGCCTCCCATCACCGCGGCCTCTGTTGTCGCAGAGCACTGGCTCTGGGCGCATGCGCTCCAGAGCTCTGGCTTGGTAATTGGACACATCAGTCCAGCTGCTCCGCGGCACGTGGGATCTTCCCAGGCCAGGGATCGAACCGGATCCCCTTGCACTGCAAGGCGGTGTCCTTATCCACTGGACCACCAGGGAAGCCCGGGAGGGATTTTTAAATGGATTGCTTGTGACTTGGGTGGAGGCAGAAACCTCCTCTAACTGAGGGAAAGGGAAACATGTTTTCCCTGAGATGCACGTGGAAATAAACATCCTGACTTGTGACCCTGATCGTGTTCTGAAACACTTATCAGTCTAGTATGGATTAGGGAGGTTGTGGCTCGGGCAGAGGTGGGGAGAACACCCCAGCTCTCTGGAAGCCTGTCGAGGGCAGGACCATGACAGGTGGTTGCCCCCTTGACCAAGTGAAGAGTGAAAATGGTGTCCGACTCTTTGTGACCCCGGGGACTGTAGCCCGCCAGCTACTCTCTGTCCATGGGGTTCTCCAGGCAAGTGGAGTGGGTAGCCATTCCCTTCTCCAGGAGAATCTTCCCCACCCAGGGGTTGAACCCAGGTCTCCCACATTGCACGCAGTTTCTTTACTGTCTGAGCCACCAGGAAAGCCCCTGCTTAACCAAGCCCATCCCCAAAGGCAAGAGTTAAGTGAACTAAGAAGACCCACCTCTCAGATTTAGGGAGGGCAGAAACCCCTCAGCCAAAATTCTTACTGTTGTGGACAAAAAGAAATTACACAAATTATATGCCATGTCGCTTTCTCTGGTATCCAAGTTAAAAAGGAAAGAAAGAAAGCTTTTAGTGCTTTGTGACCTTTCCCATGTGGGTATATTATATACTAAAATAAACAATTAAACACAGAACCAGGCCCCACATAATTGCCTCTTGGAAGATGACCAGAGCCCTGGGTTTTAAGATACTACCATTTTGCTTTTTTCCAGTTTCCCTGAAAATGGGACCCACTTGTAATGTCAAGCTGGCAGCAGGATGGCATTGGCAGTAGTATTCCAGTGTGGCCCCGTACTGAAGCATTTGCCTGACCTGTTAAGAGTAGCCTGGGGACCTTTCCCAGCAGTTCCCAGGCTGACGCTGCCGTGTGTGATGAGCTGTCTTGGCTGACTGGCTCTTAGTTACCTGCATCCCTCCTCCACTGATGTGTCAGGACGGGTGCAGGCAGCACAGCTGTGTGTCGGTCAAATGCTCTTGATGATGGGTCATCAAGATGCGATGGTGCAGCACCAGAACACAGGGTGAGCGCAGGTCCCAGGGGGAAGGCATACAGGGGCAGGTGTGGGCGGGGAAATGGAGGTGCAGGGTGGGGCCCAGTAGAGCCCAGGGCCCAGTTCCAGCCTTTGAGCTGATCTTACAGAGCCTGCGGGCATGATCTGAACGTACAAGTCTACCATGTGCAGTTGTTTTGGGCAGTTTTTAAAAGAGGAAATGGGGATAGAAAATCATGAGTTGATTAAAACAAAAAGAACTTCATGATCCAGGATAAGATGGTTCCTTCCTAGAACACTGCGTGCAGCATCAGGAAGGTGAAGTTGACTGGGGAGAAGGCCAGAGAACTCGGGGAGGGAAAGAGGAAGTGGATGGACGTGTCTCTATTTTCCCCAAGATAGCTGAGAAGGAGCGTTGTGATTCACTTGCGCCATGGGACTGAGACCCATGAAAGAGCTGCCATCTGGCCCCCAGGAATTCAGTGCCATGGGTGATCAGCAAAGGAGAGAGAGGGCTGTGTGGGCTCCAGCTGAGGTCATCCTCATGAGAATGGATCCCTTGGTGCGTGTAACTGGGGGAGGACCAAACTGCAAAACGGGGAGTCTGGTGGTAGTTGGAGCAAAGAAGACCATCTCAGCAGGGGGCCACCCTGGGCATTGGGAATTTTCTCCATAGGGCTCCAGGGACGAGCTGTAGCCGGGGTGTGTGTTGGCATGAAAGGGAGCCATGTGCCACAGGGAGGGGTCGACAGGTCACCAAGGGGCTCCAGACCCACAGGAGAACATGAACGTGAAAGCAGATAAGTGGCACCAAGTAGAGGACCAGAGGATGAAGACTCTGCCATTTCAGGTGACACAGGGACCCAGGAGCCTGGAGCCTAGGGTCTGCCTTGAAGGGCCTGACATCACCTCTGCAGGAGAGAGGGACACAGTTCCCTTCTGTGCTCAGCTCTCCTGTCAGCGACCACATCCATCGTCTTAGATGATAACTCGTCTGCAGGGCCCCAGAGAGTCCTAGTGCTACTTGTCAAGCTGACCTGCGTGTGTGATGAGCTGTCTTGGCTGACTGGCTCTTAGTTACCTGCATCCCTCCTCCACTGATGTGTCAGGACGGGTGCAGGCAGCACAGCTGTGTGTCGGTCAAATGCTCTTGATGATGGGTCATCAAGATGCGATGGTGCAGCACCAGAACACAGGGTGAGCGCAGGTCCCAGGGGGAAGGCATACAGGGGCAGGTGTGGGCGGGGAAATGGAGGTGCAGGGTGGGGCCCAGTAGAGCCCAGGGCCCAGTTCCAGCCTTTGAGCTGATCTTACAGAGCCTGCGGGCATGATCTGAACGTACAAGTCTACCATGTGCAGTTGTTTTGGGCAGTTTTTAAAAGAGGAAATGGGGATAGAAAATCATGAGTTGATTAAAACAAAAAGAACTTCATGATCCAGGATAAGATGGTTCCTTCCTAGAACACTGCGTGCAGCATCAGGAAGGTGAAGTTGACTGGGGAGAAGGCCAGAGAACTCGGGGAGGGAAAGAGGAAGTGGATGGACGTGTCTCTATTTTCCCCAAGATAGCTGAGAAGGAGCGTTGTGATTCACTTGCGCCATGGGACTGAGACCCATGAAAGAGCTGCCATCTGGCCCCCAGGAATTCAGTGCCATGGGTGATCAGCAAAGGAGAGAGAGGGCTGTGTGGGCTCCAGCTGAGGTCATCCTCATGAGAATGGATCCCTTGGTGCGTGTAACTGGGGGAGGACCAAACTGCAAAACGGGGAGTCTGGTGGTAGTTGGAGCAAAGAAGACCATCTCAGCAGGGGGCCACCCTGGGCATTGGGAATTTTCTCCATAGGGCTCCAGGGACGAGCTGTAGCCGGGGTGTGTGTTGGCATGAAAGGGAGCCATGTGCCACAGGGAGGGGGTCGCACAGGTCACCAAGGGGCTCCAGACCCACAGGAGAACATGAACGTGAAAGCAGATAAGTGGCACCAAGTAGAGGACCAGAGGATGAAGACTCTGCCATTTCAGGTGACACAGGGACCCAGGAGCCTGGAGCCTAGGGTCTGCCTTGAAGGGCCTGACATCACCTCTGCAGGAGAGAGGGACACAGTTCCCTTCTGTGCTCAGCTCTCCTGTCAGCGACCACATCCATCGTCTTAGATGATAACTCGTCTGCAGGGCCCCAGAGAGTCCTAGTGCTACTTGTCAAGCCTGATGCATGGGTTTTATTACAGGAAGCTGTTACCAGTGGGCCCCTCTCTAGTGGCTTGAGTGAGTTTTATTACCTAGCAACTCGCTTTATTTCAGATCCTAAAGAGCACTGGTGTGATCCAGCAGCTCATCAAGCAAAGAGCATGATTGCGGGGCACTGTCTGACCAGTAACCATGACACTATCACCTCCAGTGGCTGAAACAGTGGTGCAGGACCTGGCGCTCAGGAAGCCCGGCGGCCTCCAACAGGCCTCCTTTGTACGAGCCCAGGGGAGAGGGAGGCCCACTTCACAGCCAAGTCAGAGCTGAGCTCATGGGGGTGTCGTCACCAGAGCAGGAGCCCAGGCACCCTCCACGTGGCACAGGGAGGGTCAGCGTGGGAGCCAGCAGGTGGGGCGGCTGCCGTCCATTCCAAAAGGTTTGCCGCTGGGTCCTGCGCTGCACGGCTCACAGGCACGGGAGCCATTCTCTAGAGCCAAGATGAGCTGGCAGGACCCACCCCTTTCTCCAGGAACTAGCACGGCGTTGCCCAAAGGCTGAAATATTAACCCTTCTTTAGCACTGTGTTCAGGCTTAGAATTGTTTCACTTTTTATCAAAGCCTGCTGGTGTATGTCGAGCTTTCCCGCCAGTTCTGTAGAAAACAGCAGAGCCATGTCCTGTAGGTCTCATTCAGGCCGGACACCCGGGGACATCCGCAAAGAAGCTGAGAAGAATTTTTCTGTAAGTTTTTCTAGTTTTAATAAATTTTAGAAAGCTTTGGCCGTTAAAAAAAAAAAAAAAAAGAAGCTGAGAAGAACCTTCCTTTCCTCCCCCTCCTGTAATCCCCACCCCTGGTCCCAAGAAGAAAAGCAACAGGATGGTGAGAGGCCATCTAGGGATGCCAAGTGTCCCCCAGACCCTCACCAGCACCCACTCCCTTGCTTCATGTTCCCTGTGCAGCCCCCTGGGACCCCATGGCTCACCTGTGCTTTAATGACTGAGACTTGACATACACTAGCTCAATTCACTCGCTCAGTCATGTTGATTCTGTGACCCCATGGACTGCAGCACACCAGTCTTCCCTGTCCTTCACCATCTCCCGGATCCTGCTCAAACTCATGTCCATTGAGTCAGTGATGCCATCCAACCATCTCATCCTCTGTCATCCCCTTCTCCTCCTGCCTTCTATTTTTCTCAACATCAGGTCTTTTCCAGTGAGTTGGCTCTTTGCATCAGGTGGCCAAAGTATTGGAGCTTCACCTTCAGCATCAGTCCTTCCAGTGAACACTCTGGGTTGATTTCCTTTAAGATTGACTGGTTTTACCAAATACCTCTACTGTACAGGGCTTCTTGAAGGTTCTGTCCCATTCTGGAGGCAGCTTAGCTAACAGGGAACCTTGTTCTGCTAAGTATTTACGTGAATCCATGTACCATTTTGGGTAAATACCCTATAGTAAGCAGAATAAGTAGGAAAAAAAGATAGTGAAGATATGATTAAGTTAAGGCTCTTGAGGGAGACAGAGTATCCTGAATTATCTGATGAGTCTAATAGAACCCTAAGTGTTCTTGTAAGAGAAAAGCCAAAGGGTCAGAGTCAGAGAAAGAGCTATAACAATGAAAATTGAAGTTGGAATGATGTGACCACAAGCCAAGAGCCCTCGGCACACTCTAGAGACTGGAGAAGATAAGAATAGATTCTCCCCTAGAACCTTGGGAAGGAATGCAGCCTTGGATTTTAGCCTTGTAAGGCCAGTTTCTGACTCCAGCACCCAGAATTATAAGATAATAAATTTGTGTGGTTATAAGTCACTAGATTCGTGATCATTCATTCCAACCACAATGGACCCTATCTGTTAACATAGGTAGCTGTGTGATTGGGGAATTTATGTATTATGCATGATTTGATTAGCAGTCTCATGCAGGACATGGCTTTTAGTGAAGTTATTATTCTAACTTCAATTTAAAGTTAATACCTGGAATTTTTTAAGAAGAGCTCAACAACTGAGCATCCAGTAAATTATTTTCCATCGCTCCAGCTCACCTTGCTTATGTGCCCCCTGGGACCCCATGGCTCACCTGTGCTTTAATGACTGAGACTTGACATACACTAGCTCAATTCACTCGCTCAGTCATGTTGATTCTGTGACCCCATGGACTGCAGCACACCAGTCTTCCCTGTCCTTCACCATCTCCCGGATCCTGCTCAAACTCATGTCCATTGAGTCAGTGATGCCATCCAACCATCTCATCCTCTGTCATCCCCTTCTCCTCCTGCCTTCTATTTTTCTCAACATCAGGTCTTTTCCAGTGAGTTGGCTCTTTGCATCAGGTGGCCAAAGTATTGGAGCTTCACCTTCAGCATCAGTCCTTCCAGTGAACACTCTGGGTTGATTTCCTTTAAGATTGACTGGTTTTACCAAATACCTCTACTGTACAGGGCTTCTTGAAGGTTCTGTCCCATTCTGGAGGCAGCTTAGCTAACAGGGAACCTTGTTCTGCTAAGTATTTACGTGAATCCATGTACCATTTTGGGTAAATACCCTATAGTAAGCAGAATAAGTAGGAAAAAAAGATAGTGAAGATATGATTAAGTTAAGGCTCTTGAGGGAGACAGAGTATCCTGAATTATCTGATGAGTCTAATAGAACCCTAAGTGTTCTTGTAAGAGAAAAGCCAAAGGGTCAGAGTCAGAGAAAGAGCTATAACAATGAAAATTGAAGTTGGAATGATGTGACCACAAGCCAAGAGCCCTCGGCACACTCTAGAGACTGGAGAAGATAAGAATAGATTCTCCCCTAGAACCTTGGGAAGGAATGCAGCCTTGGATTTTAGCCTTGTAAGGCCAGTTTCTGACTCCAGCACCCAGAATTATAAGATAATAAATTTGTGTGGTTATAAGTCACTAGATTCGTGATCATTCATTCCAACCACAATGGACCCTATCTGTTAACATAGGTAGCTGTGTGATTGGGGAATTTATGTATTATGCATGATTTGATTAGCAGTCTCATGCAGGACATGGCTTTTAGTGAAGTTATTATTCTAACTTCAATTTAAAGTTAATACCTGGAATTTTTTAAGAAGAGCTCAACAACTGAGCATCCAGTAAATATCAAGCCTCTGGTAAGTGTTTTTCACAGGTTAGCTTGTTTGGTTCTCACAGTGACGCTTGAAGATCAGTAGGATCATTAGCCCATTTACAGAGGGGAAGACTGAGCCTTGAAAAGCCTCGGCAACCTGCTCGAAGTCATCTGCTGGCAGCTGGAGGTGGTCTGGTTATTCTCTTGATGCCTGCTGCCCCCAGGTGTTGGGCGACACAGGGAGAGGCCAAGTGAGCAACCCTGGAGCTCCCAGGGCATCTGGCTCAGGTCTCTTTCTTTACCCCTAAAACCTGTCAGTCTGGGTCCCAGGGAGAAGAGAAGGCCTCCTTGGGGTGAGCAGAGGCCCTTTGGCCCAGAGTCACCCTTTTCCTGGTGGCTCACCCTCAGCCTGGTGGTGATTCTGAACTATTACAAGGGGGCTCTCTCCCTATGGGAACTGGAGAGACACAGCCAGCATCCAGGAGCCCCCCAGAGACCCTCACATGCCACACACCGGCAGACTGTCAGCAGACATGTGCGTGTATTTCCCAGCGACTCTGTCTCATCGCTCACCGTCTGGACCCTAGTCAGTCGGGTGGTAGTAGAGTCTTTGCTGCTGGACAGCAGGTTAAAACAGGCCCTTTCTTGCCAGTGGTTCAAGAGTCTGGTTTTCTCCTGGAAGGCTTAAGAGAGCTCAGCTGAGTGCAGAAAATGAGCCCGTTCAGGCAGGCACACGTCTAGACAGCATGAGTCTGTGTTTGCTCTGTGGTTCCCTCGGAAATCACGACATGCTGGATGGTTTACCTTTGGTCACAGGAAGCTGGCTCTCCAGCCCCGTTCCTTACTTTGCTGCCTCAGAGTCCAGTCCATCCCTGGGCGTCTACAGCCATCTCAGTCACCAAACCCATCCACACGCTTGGGAGAGTGATTGTTTTAAATTATTGTGTTAACTCCTTGGACAGCTATTTTGAGGAGAGAAAAAAAAAAAATGCTTCTCTCTTTATCCAGTTAGGGGTAAAACTTTGGAGGGAAGTGGAGAAGAGGTTTCAAACTCTATTTCAATTCTTAGACCTTAGGTTGACACTACTTTTTGTCCCCCACCCCCACCCCCTGCCTCTTTCAAAGGCCCTTCTAAATCATGCAGCTTCTCTGACTTTATTCTTCAAAGTGCTCTTCTGCCTGGGGAAGCTGGAGCAAGAAAATGAGTGTCTCGTTGCCCTAGAGCTGATGCTTTTTCCAAGGGGTTGACTTACTGGACTATGTCAGGCCAAGGAAAAGCCAGGAGTGTTTCATTGGAGCAGCTTTGGTGGAAAAGACTCGAGTCAGAGGCCAGCAGATTGGTCCCCTCTGTGCAGGGGAGCCAGAGGGCTAGAGAGACACAGCTGGGGCCCCCTGTGGTTCCCATGCTTTCCAGCACTCATCTTCAGACCCACAACTGTGTGAAGACCCAGCCCTGACTCCCACAGCACAGCATGTGTGTTCTCCCCAGGGCCAGAGCCCAAGGGAGGTGGCATACGGAGCTGAGAAGAGGCTGTTGCCAGTCCCAAAAGATTTGGTGAGGACTATCTCAATAGACTGTCTTCTTAGGCTGTGGTGTCCAGCTGCCTTCTGTGTCTCCGGGGCCAGGCAGGCTGGTTCTGAGAAGAGCTGGTATTTGGGGGATGCTTGAGCAGGGAAGCAGCCAGCAATGGAGGCGTTTCACCTCAGGAGGCTGCCAGGTTGAGGGTGAGAAGCTGGCTTACCCCATGCACCTAGAGAGGACCGGGAATGCCAGACTGTGGATAGCATGTGGGCAGAGGAGGGAGAGGCCAGCAGTGCGAGAGGATTAGGAGAAAGCGTCCTGGCAGGAGCCACATTCGGCTAATCAGGAGAGAGCCTTTGGCTGACGGGGGGAGGGGGGCTGCTGAACCCCTGCAAGACGTGGTGTGGCCCCCATGTCCAGCCTCTGGGGGGACATGGGTCTGGAAAGCCCACCTGGAGAGGAGAGGCAGTGAGTGCTGCCAGGGGTTGGCTCTGATCATATCAGAGAGACCACCTGCCTCCTTGTGATGTTAGACTTTCCAAATGAATCCACTTCCTCCCAAATAGGTGCCCTGTCCACAGCCATGGAGAAGGGTCTGGACTTGGTGCCGTGAGAGGGGCGTCCTGGATCTGCCCCTCCCCAGCCGTGAGTCTCGCCTCCCACAGCCCTTGTGGCTTTCTGATTCCATCCCGCGTTTCCTTTTCCATGCAGACATGGCCCTGCTTACGTCTGTCTCTGCTCCCATTTCTCACGTCATTCTTCCCGCCCCTCTCTTCCCTCCCCATACACGTGGCCACAGGGACCAGGAAGTATGCCCTTGGGGAGCTGGTTTCTTGTTGTCCTCAGGGGAATCCCGGCGAGGCTCCCTGAGCTGTTGAGCTCCCTTGTGGCGTTCTAGCATGGCTGGAGGCTCCAAGGCACGCGGGGTGATCCCCATGCGCTGGGGGACCCCAGAGATGAGGCAGGCTTTAAGAAGACCCCTCCTCCAACTCTAGGGAGCAGTCACCAGGCCCTTTTAGAAAGAAACTAAGCTTTGTGGCACTTGACCCAATCCCACTTCCTCAACCTCTGCCAGACCCGGGGTTTATTGGAGAAAGCCGGAGATTACGTGCATGTAAGTTCCCAGTCCTGTGGGCTCAAGGTTCATGGCCATCCCTAGGTTAACCATGAAATGCCAGCAGACTCTCCTTCTATGAAAGGGTGCTTCTCTGCTCCCTCCAAATAATCCTCTGGGCTGGGATTGTGAGTGTAAAATTGGAAAGCACCTTGGAGATCCGCTAGTTTAGCTTCACCGTATTTTGTAAATCAGGAAACTGAGACCCAGAGAGAGAAATGGCCTTTTAAGGCCACGCTGCTAGTCCCTGATGGATGACAAGCCTGGTCTCCTACTAATTCTACTGAGTTGCCCCACGTTGCCTTCAAAAGGCAGTCACGTCTTACTTTTGTTGCAGACGATGACTGGTTTCCAAAGATAAAACTGTGAGTCAGTCAAGATCAGTTCTGAGAGCACCGGCCTCCTTCCCCTTTTAAGCAGGGCTGAAAGGTTCCCAAGGAATGGGGTGGGAGGAGGTCTGGGAGAAAAGGGGGTCAGAAAATGGAGCACGAAGGGCAGAGAGGAATGAGTGATGTCACTGCTCAGAAATGTCCTGGGGCCATGCCTTGTGATGTTAGACTTTCCAAATGAATCCACTTCCTCCCAAATAGGTGCCCTGTCCACAGCCATGGAGAAGGGTCTGGACTTGGTGCCGTGAGAGGGGCGCCTGGATCTGCCCTCCAGCCGTGAGTCTCGCCTCCCACAGCCCTTGTGGCTTTCTGATTCCATCCCGCGTTTCCTTTTCCATGCAGACATGGCCCTGCTTACGTCTGTCTCTGCTCCCATTTCTCACGTCATTCTTCCCGCCCCTCTCTTCCCTCCCCATACACGTGGCCACAGGGACCAGGAAGTATGCCCTTGGGGAGCTGGTTTCTTGTTGTCCTCAGGGGAATCCCGGCGAGGCTCCCTGAGCTGTTGAGCTCCCTTGTGGCGTTCTAGCATGGCTGGAGGCTCCAAGGCACGCGGGGTGATCCCCATGCGCTGGGGGACCCCAGAGATGAGGCAGGCTTTAAGAAGACCCCTCCTCCAACTCTAGGGAGCAGTCACCAGGCCCTTTTAGAAAGAAACTAAGCTTTGTGGCACTTGACCCAATCCCACTTCCTCAACCTCTGCCAGACCCCGGGGTTTATTGGAGAAAGCCGGAGATTACGTGCATGTAAGTTCCCAGTCCTGTGGGCTCAAGGTTCATGGCCATCCCTAGGTTAACCATGAAATGCCAGCAGACTCTCCTTCTATGAAAGGGTGCTTCTCTGCTCCCTCCAAATAATCCTCTGGGCTGGGATTGTGAGTGTAAAATTGGAAAGCACCTTGGAGATCCGCTAGTTTAGCTTCACCGTATTTTGTAAATCAGGAAACTGAGACCCAGAGAGAGAAATGGCCTTTTAAGGCCACGCTGCTAGTCCCTGATGGATGACAAGCCTGGTCTCCTACTAATTCTACTGAGTTGCCCCACGTTGCCTTCAAAAGGCAGTCACGTCTTACTTTTGTTGCAGACGATGACTGGTTTCCAAAGATAAAACTGTGAGTCAGTCAAGATCAGTTCTGAGAGCACCGGCCTCCTTCCCCCTTTTAAGCAGGGCTGAAAGGTTCCCAAGGAATGGGGTGGGAGGAGGTCTGGGAGAAAAGGGAGTCAGAAAAATGGAGCACGAAGGGCAGAGAGGAATGAGTGATGTCACTGCTCAGAAATGTCCTGGGGCTCATTTCAGGGACAGTGACACCTTTAGCTCCCTGGCAGCGTGAGTGTTCTAACTAATCTCTCTATGAAACAGCCCCCCGGATGACAGATGAACGAGGTTTCGTGTTCACGTGAGTCACCAGGCCTTCCCTGAGACAGCTCCGATGGAATTAGTTAAGAGCAGAATGTCCTGGCTCACTGAGAGCCGCGCCCCCGCCCTCCCGCCCCCAAAGCCCAGACTTCTGCCCCATCTGCCTGCTTATCCTGTGAGAGGCCGTGGTGGGCAGTTGTATAGTTAACCTGCTGGGATCCAAGGCTGTGTTCTCTCCACGTGGATGTGTGAAGGACACATACAGGTGGAAGAAAGGAGGGGGCTGGACGTGGCTGTTGGCTTCCAGTCCCAGGGCTGCCGTGGAGGGGCTGTGCTCACAGTGCTGGTGCAGGCAGGGGTCGCCTTCGGCCGGACAGGGGATTTGATGTAAAGAAGGTCTTTCTTAGAACACTGAGTTCTTTGTGATACTCTTTGAAACCCTCAGTTGCTTGGGTTTCCCCGGAATGCTGGGTTAGCTGAAGCTTTGCGTTTCACACCTCCAGAAGCTGGTGAGTGTGCTGTCATGGGCTGGTTTGCATTACATTGTAATGTCACATGACTTCAGAGTTTAAAATCATAAACTACCTGTCTAGCTCATCCAAATACAAAGAATCTCACAAACTGGCATTAGCACTTGCCTCCTTTGTAGATCTTGAAACCATATAGATGTTTTCATTGATTAAAATTTTGTCTTTAATTGAAGGACACAGAATAACAGCTTGATAAAAAGAACCTTGTTAGGTGCCACTAGGATGGATGACAAGCCTGGTCTCCTACTAATTCTACTGAGTTGCCCCACGTTGCCTTCAAAAGGCAGTCACGTCTTACTTTTGTTGCAGACGATGACTGGTTTCCAAAGATAAAACTGTGAGTCAGTCAAGATCAGTTCTGAGAGCACCGGCCTCCTTCCCCTTTAAGCAGGGCTGAAAGGTTCCCAAGGAATGGGGTGGGAGGAGGTCTGGGAGAAAAGGAGTCAGAAAATGGAGCACGAAGGGCAGAGAGGAATGAGTGATGTCACTGCTCAGAAATGTCCTGGGGCTCATTTCAGGGACAGTGACACCTTTAGCTCCCTGGCAGCGTGAGTGTTCTAACTAATCTCTCTATGAAACAGCCCCCCGGATGACAGATGAACGAGGTTTCGTGTTCACGTGAGTCACCAGGCCTTCCCTGAGACAGCTCCGATGGAATTAGTTAAGAGCAGAATGTCCTGGCTCACTGAGAGCCGCGCCCCCGCCCTCCCGCCCCCAAAGCCCAGACTTCTGCCCCATCTGCCTGCTTATCCTGTGAGAGGCCGTGGTGGGCAGTTGTATAGTTAACCTGCTGGGATCCAAGGCTGTGTTCTCTCCACGTGGATGTGTGAAGGACACATACAGGTGGAAGAAAGGAGGGGGCTGGACGTGGCTGTTGGCTTCCAGTCCCAGGGCTGCCGTGGAGGGGCTGTGCTCACAGTGCTGGTGCAGGCAGGGGTCGCCTTCGGCCGGACAGGGGATTTGATGTAAAGAAGGTCTTTCTTAGAACACTGAGTTCTTTGTGATACTCTTTGAAACCCTCAGTTGCTTGGGTTTCCCCGGAATGCTGGGTTAGCTGAAGCTTTGCGTTTCACACCTCCAGAAGCTGGTGAGTGTGCTGTCATGGGCTGGTTTGCATTACATTGTAATGTCACATGACTTCAGAGTTTAAAATCATAAACTACCTGTCTAGCTCATCCAAATACAAAGAATCTCACAAACTGGCATTAGCACTTGCCTCCTTTGTAGATCTTGAAACCATATAGATGTTTTCATTGATTAAAATTTTGTCTTTAATTGAAGGACACAGAATAACAGCTTGATAAAAAGAACCTTGTTGGGTTTTTTGTGTTTTTTTTTTTTCTCCCACTTCTATTGCTCTTTCATTCACTTATCTTTTTCTTTTTTGTTCTTTGGCCTGTGTGGGCCTCCCATCGCGGTGGCCTGTCTCGCTACAGAGCACTGACTCTGGGTGCATGTGCTCCAGAGCTCCGGCTCGGTAGTTGGACACATCAGTCCAGCTGCTCCACAGCACGTGAGATCTTCCCAGGCCAGGGGTCAAACCGGCGCCCCTTGCACTGCAAGGCGGTGTCCTTACCCACTGGACCACCAAGGAAGCCCCAGAACCTTGTTTTTATCATGAAGTGTGGTCGTGAAGACTGAATAAAACTTGATGATCATAGATCCGCTGCCCTTCTTGGTTATTAAGTTAGAAAGTTAGAAGATCATGGGCTATGCAATCCAATGACCATCACAGATTACGTGTCTGCCTCTTACCGATGAGGAAACTGAGGCCCAGCGAGGAGACAGGCCCTGCTGGCGAGGTCCGGGTTGGTCCATTAGTGACAGACTCAGAAGCAGAAAGCTCCAGGGCGCCTTCTGCTCCTCCCTGTCCTCCCGGCAGCTCTGCCCACTGGGCTCCTCATGAATTATGCTGGAGATAAATTTCAACTGAGGATATTTTCTCCTGCTGCCATGATCCTCTGACTGAATCCCAGGTGCATTGCTGTAGGGGATCTCGTCCATGGGTAGCTCGTGCAAAGCTGGTGGGATAGGCTCCTTGCTAAGGAAAGGCGCAGAGGTGACCGAACGTGTGATCTCCTCAGGGAGCAGGCTGTGTGCCCACTCCGTCAGGTCCCTTCCTGGATGGCACGGGCAGGGGAGGGAAGCCCTGCCTAACACATGTGCGTGTCTCATTGCAGAGTCATCAGCTACGAGTGCTGCCCCGGATATGAGAAGGTCCCGGGAGAGAAGGGCTGTCCCGCAGGTGAATAAGCCTCGCCCGTAGTCGCGGATGGAGGGGAAAGGGAGGCAGAGAGGACACCCACGTGAGGGGCAGCAGAGTCTATACGGAGGTCCGAGGGATGAGGCCTCACAACCAAGTGCAAAGATAGAGGCTGGGAACAGCAGGTTTCCCGTGCTGCTCCTTCCTTTGCACACCGACCTCCTTGACACATGGGGTGTAGACTCCAACCCTGACCTGCCTGTGCCCTCCACGCCAGGCACATGCCCCTGGCCTTGGGGCCCCTGATTGTGAATGATTCTAAACACATCCGGGATTGCTGAGCAGCGCTGCTAGAGAGTGGGTGGGGGTGGGCCTGGCCTCCAGTGCGGAACATCAGGCCACTCCACCTCCCCCTGTCGGAACCCGGCCCATTGGAGCTCAGACGGGTGGGAGGGGCTGGCTGGCTCTCTCAGCATCAGCTAAGGGTCTCACGAATGGCCACCAGGGCCCACAGACAGCGAGGTAACTGTAAATTGACCAGATCCTTTCCTTGAGTCCTGCATACCCCTGGGGACTGTGCAAAATGGGGCCCAGTCGAGGCCCTTCTTGGTTATTAAGTTAGAAAGTTAGAAGATCATGGCCATCCAATGACCATCACAGATTACGTGTCTGCCTCTTACCGATGAGGAAACTGAGGCCCAGCGAGGAGACAGGCCCTGCTGGCGAGGTCCGGGTTGGTCCATTAGTGACAGACTCAGAAGCAGAAAGCTCCAGGGCGCCTTCTGCTCCTCCCTGTCCTCCCGGCAGCTCTGCCCACTGGGCTCCTCATGAATTATGCTGGAGATAAATTTCAACTGAGGATATTTTCTCCTGCTGCCATGATCCTCTGACTGAATCCCAGGTGCATTGCTGTAGGGGATCTCGTCCATGGGTAGCTCGTGCAAAGCTGGTGGGATAGGCTCCTTGCTAAGGAAAGGCGCAGAGGTGACCGAACGTGTGATCTCCTCAGGGAGCAGGCTGTGTGCCCACTCCGTCAGGTCCCTTCCTGGATGGCACGGGCAGGGGAGGGAAGCCCTGCCTAACACATGTGCGTGTCTCATTGCAGAGTCATCAGCTACGAGTGCTGCCCCGGATATGAGAAGGTCCCGGGAGAGAAGGGCTGTCCCGCAGGTGAATAAGCCTCGCCCGTAGTCGCGGATGGAGGGGAAAGGGAGGCAGAGAGGACACCCACGTGAGGGGCAGCAGAGTCTATACGGAGGTCCGAGGGATGAGGCCTCACAACCAAGTGCAAAGATAGAGGCTGGGAACAGCAGGTTTCCCGTGCTGCTCCTTCCTTTGCACACCGACCTCCTTGACACATGGGGTGTAGACTCCAACCCTGACCTGCCTGTGCCCTCCACGCCAGGCACATGCCCCTGGCCTTGGGGCCCCTGATTGTGAATGATTCTAAACACATCCGGGATTGCTGAGCAGCGCTGCTAGAGAGTGGGTGGGGGTGGGCCTGGCCTCCAGTGCGGAACATCAGGCCACTCCACCTCCCCCTGTCGGAACCCGGCCCATTGGAGCTCAGACGGGTGGGAGGGGCTGGCTGGCTCTCTCAGCATCAGCTAAGGGTCTCACGAATGGCCACCAGGGCCCACAGACAGCGAGGTAACTGTAAATTGACCAGATCCTTTCCTTGAGTCCTGCATACCCCTGGGGACTGTGCAAGGAGGACTTTTTTCTTTTAACTTTGTAATCCTTTCTAGTTCATTAGCTGAAAGCATGAGATTTAAGGGGAAGCAGGGATGATTTGGTTCATGCCAAGGTCATGAGGGTGGTGTGGGCAGGGGCCATGGCCTTTCTGACTTAAGGAACAGGACAGACGGGATGGGGAAGGAGAGAACCTGGAGGGAGTGGGCAGCCTCGGGGCTTTAGTTTCAGGCCCTTTAAAAGGAACACGAAGCTCCCTGTGTGAGAGGAAGGTCCTCCGGAGCTTCAGCCAATTGCAGGAAATCACGTTATATTACTTGCAAATATCCAAAGCACCTCCAAGATCTCTTTCAGGGGAAGCCATTAAAGTGAGTTTCAAAAACAACTGATCAGTCCATAAGACTAGCTCGTAATTGGGGTATCTCCTCCTGATGTATGTTCCTACCTGTGTTATTGGAATGTCTATGAACAAAAGCCTTGCTCTGTGGTCGTTAAACATGACCAATCCGTTGAACTCAGGTAGGAAAGCCCTTGGCTGGGGAGCTGTTCGAGAAGTATGAGACTGGCCTGTTGGGCTGCCCCCGGCAGGCTGTTTCTGGCCTCCTCCAGTGGGGTATGCTCAGACAGGGTCAGTGGGGTCTGGCTGGGGGCAGGAGGGTAGTAGAGGGGAGTCCCTCAGGCCATCCCCGCTCTGTCCTCTGCCCCCGCAGCCCTGCCCCTCTCCAACCTGTACGAGACCCTGGGAGTCGTCGGGGCGACCACCACCCAGCTGTACACGGACCGCACGGAGAAGCTGAGGCCCGAGATGGAAGGACCCGGCAGCTTCACCATCTTCGCCCCCAGCAACGAGGCTTGGGCGTCCTTGCCTGCTGTGAGATGACCTCCTTCTGTCCAGGGGACTTGTACGGGGACCGTCTTACTGAGACTCTGTGGTGGCTTCCCACCCTCTCAGGCCAGGTCTTCCCTAAGCCCTCAGATAAAGCCATGGCACTTGAACTAAAATATACCTCCCCAGGTGGCTACCCATGCCTCATCTATTTAAGTGGCCAGACAGGTCTTAGTACTCACCGAGGTGGTAAGGTCCCTGGTGGAATGGGGGTCCCCAGAGCACCTTCTCCAGGGTGGCAGGGACCCTCCTGTTGAGCGTGAGGCCTGCAGCCCCCTTCACGGCCACAATGACCCTCCTTCTAGGAAGTGCTGGACTCCCTGGTGAGCAACGTCAACATCGAGCTGCTCAACGCCCTCCGCTATCACATGGTGGACAGACGGGTGCTGACGGATGAGCTGAAGCACGGCATGGCCCTCACCTCCATGTACCAGAATTCCGACATCCAGATCCACCACTATCCCAATGGGGTAGGGAGTCCCGCCCCCAGGGCCCCCCCACCCGCCGAGCCCGTGCATGGTCCGTGTGTGGGCTGGTCTCTGGGGTGGCGTCCCGCAGGCGGGGTCACCTGCGGCCCGTCCTCCGCCCCCTGCCCCTGCTACTCCACGTTCCATCCCGTGGTTTCCCCTCCTGGGGCTTCCAGGCCATGCCTCCAGCGTGTTAACCACTCTCACTCCTTCTCCGGGCAGATCGTGACCGTCAACTGCGCCCGCCTGCTGAAAGCCGACCACCATGCGACCAACGGCGTGGTGCACCTCATTGATAAGGTCATCTCCACTGTCACCAACAACATCCAGCAGATCATTGAGATCGAGGACACCTTCGAGACCCTGCGGGTGAGGGAGCACCCGGGGGGAGGAGGCCTGGCCTGGGGATGCCTCACCTCCCAGGAGGGCCGCCTTCTGTGGCCAGGGTGGAGGGTGCCTCCATGTTCATGGGCGTTTAGGTGACCACGGCGCAGGTTCCTCTGGTGCCCACAGACATGGTCAGTTCACTGACTGGGCGGTCAGCTTGACCACAGGCAGGCATCATATAGTCCTCTGCTGAGGACCGCCCCAGGCTGGGACCGTGTAAAGCGTCTTTCCCTTGACACCGTGGAAAGTTCCGCGGTTGTGGCTGTGGCAGACCTGGTGCCTGCCCTTGCTCTGTGGGCTCCAGAGTGGGAGAGTGCCTCTTCCCGTGTCCTGGGGCTCCCCCGTGGGCCTTGAAAAATGGCCTTTCAGGCTGCATCATCTTCTGGAGCGCATGTCCCCGCCATGGCACCCTGTTCCAGCCATGCCTCTTTCCCTGGAGCCCAGACCAGCAGAGAGGCCACGGGTACGGACACGGGAGTCTGGGAATGGCCATCTGGCCCGGCTTCTGCCTGCTCTCGGCCCCCCTTCCCCAGCTGGCATTTATCGTACAACTGCGGTAGCGGGTGGGCGTTCCTCTTGGCCACAGCTGCCCGGGGAAGTCAGCACGGGCTGCCCTGTCAGGGTTTTTTGCCCTGATTCGAGGAGAATTTCCTGACCACAGAGGATGCCGAGTGGGAGGGGGCGGTTCCTCCCCTGGAGATCTCCAACACAGAGTGACAAACACCCCCTTGCTGGGCTGGCACTCGGGTGGACTTGGGGAGAGGCTCTGGGGGCCCTGCTATCCACGCTCTTGCCCTGAAGCTAAGAGGTGGCGCAGCTTTTCATGAATGGCGGCAGAGCCCCACTGAGTAACCTCCGCTGTTCAGATTTTGCAACTCTTCCTTCCTTTCCTCTCCCCTTTGGCTCTCCCTAACGCCCGTTTTTCCTTCCACTGACGCATACTCGGTAAGCCCCTGCTGCTTCCCTCGCGTGTTCGAATAGAGAACAAGATAAAGTTCTGTCCTCACTGGCACTTAGGTTCTTCCTGGGGACCCAGACAGGATCCAGACACGGCCATCATGGACCATGCTGAGCGCTGTGATGTCAGGCAGGGGGTGGCGAGCCGAGGAGCCCTGTAGGGACTGGCTGGTCCAGGAAGGTCTGTTTGGAAGAGGTGACTTTAGAGCTGAGGCCTGAACACGGGGAATGGCCCGTTATTCAAGACACGAGGCCGAGAGCTAAGCCAGCAGAAAGGAGATGGAGAGTAAGGCTCAGGGCGCAGGGTGTGCAAGGAGGCCCCCAGGGCTGTGTGAAGAGCACTGGGGAAGCCAGCAGGGGAGGCGGGATCAGCCAGGCCGGAAGGGCCAGACCCTGGAGGACCTCGCAGACTGGGCGAGGAGTATGGCTTATCCTGAGAGCAGTAGGCAGCTTTTAGAAGAGCCATCTGGCTGCCCTGCAGAGCAGGAGCTATGTTGTCCTTATACTCACAGAGGTCACACCGATAATTATCACCAATAACGATTGAAGTGCAATGGGAGAACCACAAGCTGTGCAAGCGTGTCTAATGGAAAGGCTCATTTTTATCTGGGGGGCAATGGCAAGCTGAGTTAGGCATTGGGGGCAATGCCCCATTGACCACCGAGAGAAATGATATTTCAGTCAGCGTCCACAGAAGAAGTTGGAGTTAGAGAAGCAAGAAAAGGGGAGAGGGCAAAGACAAAGGGCCAAGTCAGGGGATGGAAAGGAGGCAGACAGAGCAGCAATGGAGAGACCGCCAGAGGGGGCGGTGCTTAGGTTGGCGAGGCCCCAGGAGGCCATGGGAAGAAGTGAGCCATGACTTGGCCTCTCTTTCCATCTTGGGCTTCTACAAAAGCCTGGAGCCCTCCAGAGGGGCACTGACGAGACCATGTGTGCTTCAAGCGTGCAGATTCCCAGAGCCCTCAGGGAACGTTCCCTCTGCTCCCTGCCCACAGGCGGCCGTGGCTGCATCGGGGCTCAACACCCTACTAGAAAGTGATGGCCAGTACACGCTCTTGGCCCCCACCAATGAGGCCTTCGAGAAAATCCCTGCGGAAACCTTGAACCGGATCCTTGGGGACCCAGAGGCCCTGAGAGGTGAGCATCCCCTAGGCTGCTGCTGCGGCTGCCTCCTTGGAGGGGCCACCCTGGGCCCCAGGCCTGTCCTCGTCCAAGGAGACGCGTCACCTGCCATCCTGTCCCATTCCTCCCAGTGGGCCCACCTCTGCAGAGGCCAGAGGAGCACCCTGGTCAGTGGGGCCAGGAAGAGTCCAACAACCTTGCCTAGGGACACAGCTGGGCTGAAGCGGGACGCAGAGCTGGAGGTCCAAAGCAAGCTCTGGCCAGAGTCGGGAAGAGTTCAAGGCCCAGATGATCAAAGTCAGCGTGAGGCTGCCAGTGCGGCGGTGGCTTGAAGGTGTGAGGACGGGGAGGAGGATCCTGGCAGCCTCGATGGAATCATCTTGCTGCCTCTTGACCTCTTCCTGTGTCTGGCCAGGGGCTTCAGGGATAATCCAGAGTTAGAATTAAAAACCATAACAGTCTGTTCCTGATTCTCCACTGCTCACCTTCTCAGTGGGGCTGGCAAGTTAGGAGGAGCGTTGATAACTGCTGGAGGAGAGGGAGGACCACTCACGTGCGGTGGGGAGGCCAGATTCCACCACACCCACCCCTACCTCCAGGACTCCTGAGATGCTGCCTTGGGTCCCCAAGTTCCCTGCAAACGAGAGTAGGCCCCGGCCCCCTGGGCGCCCCAACCCTCAACCACGCCTATTCCTCCCGACTGTAATCCAGGGATGACTTCACTTCGTTTGAATCTATCTAAACTCACCTTTGAAATGTGCTATATAAAATGCCTAATGCATTTCAGACACCCCATAAATGTGGAACAATCTCTTTGCAGCTCTTCAGGGATGGGAAAGGGCACATTTCTGAAAGCGCAGATAGCTGTCATGTCCAGACATGGGGGGCCAGGAACCTAGGCCGCCAGATGAATGTGGCCGAGGTCAAGGAAGGTTAAGCTTAGTTGGTGTGGCTTAAAAACGGGTCGTTGGGATCTGAGTGCAAAGATGCTCTCAAGGTCATGGGGCCGAGGGCAGGCGTGGGTCCTGAAGGCTTCCAAGGAGAGGCGACCTGGGTGCATTACAGCATTTTAGTTTTTTATTTAGAGCTCTTTTCCCCTAAAACAGATTATATACAGAGTACCTTTTTATCTTTGTAGGCATCAGAATACTTTATTACAGATTGGAAAAGAAAAAAAGGAGCAGTCCAGGTTTATCCCTTTTGCACATCTGCTTTCTTCCGGGAAGCTATTTGCTCAAAGCCAGGGACATCTGTGAGGGCCGCGGAGACAGTGGGGAGGCAGGCCGTCCTGGCCCTGCCTGGAGGCAGGCCGGCTGATAGACGCCTGGTTACTAGAGGGTTGGCAGACAGGCGGGAAGCGGCCCTGGGCTGGTGTGCCCGTTTGCAGACTGGCTTCCGACCCTGGCCTGGCTCAGCCTCCAAGCAGCCCTGGCAAGTCCCCCAGCCCCACCCTGGCCTTCAGTTTCTTCACTGAGAAACTCAGTATCCGAGGCCTTATTCCCATAGCAGTTTTAGAGTCCATTGTCCTCCCTGCCGGCTGAAGCGGGTCAGCACTGGCCTTCATGGCCTTTGACACTTGTGAGGGCCTCAGAGCTTCCTTCTGTCTGTGACAGGACTGCTCTGGTTCCCACACGCAGGACACATTGAAACTTGCCTCTATGTTGAGAATACGAGACAAAGGGCCCGCGGTCCCAGAACTGGCTCTGCCTGGTCGGGGCTGGGACGCGTCTCCCGCCGTGGCTCCTTGCAGCCTCAGCACCCCGGGCTGTGCCCTGTCCCTACAGCAGCACTTGAACAAGTAACGACACGATTCTATTTGTGATTTACGGGTGGGGCGCGTGGGGCAGCAGAGACCAGGGCTTACTACTTTTTTTTTTCCCTTTTGCTCATCATGCGTCTTTTATTTATATGTATTTTCATCTTTTATTTATTTATTTTTATTCTTTGGCCTGTGTGGGCCTCCCACTGCAGTGGCCTCTCTCATTGTAGAGCACCGGCTCTGGGCTCATGCGCTCCAGAGGGCTGGCTCGTAATTGGACACCCTGACCCAGCCTCTCCACGGCATGTGGGATCCTCCTGGGCCAGGGATCGAACTGGCGCCCCTCGCGCTGCAACCTTCCACCCACTGGACCACCAGGGAAGCGGGGCTTACTACTGCTCACCATCCCCAACCTCTTACAGACCCTGGCAACTAAGTAGACCCTTGGGGTCAAACAAAAGCAAAATGCACAAGTAATTCAGAACTTTCATATGTTATGGTTTTCATCTTTTCCTACCACAGTTTACCTTTGCATAAAGATCAGTGGATGAAAAAAATTTCCAGTGAATCATATTTGAGTTTTTCCATCGGGGTGGTTCTGATACAGATAAGAGAATTCACCCTGAAGTTCACGTGCATGCTACTTCACTTCAGTCGTGTCTGACTTTTTGTGACCCTGCGGACTGTGGCCTTCTAAGCTCCTCTGTCCATGGGATTCTCTAGGCAACAATACTGGAATGGGTCCCGTGCCCTTCTCCAGGGCATCTTCCTGACCCAGGGAGTGAACTCACGTCTCTTACATCTCCTGCACTGGCAGGAGGGTTCTTTACCACTAGTGCCACCTGGGGAGCTAATCACTAACATTTGTTGGGCATTTACTCTGTCCTCAGGCCCTGTGCTGGGGGCTTAGATTCAGCTTCTCGTCATCCTGACACCAGCCCTGGGAGATTGATGTTGTGCATATCTCCCCTTGCCCCATGAGGACGCTGAGACTCAGAGGGGCTCAGTGACTCGCCCAGGGTCCCCTAGCTGCCCAGGGGCAGAGGCGAGACTCAAACTCAGGCCGTCTGACCACAGAGCCCTGGCTAGTTTTAGTAGGCTAGACTAGGAGGAGGAGAGGAGAAGGATCCAGCCCATGTACTGCCCCTGGCTTGGAGACAATGGAATGCTCCCAGCCGTGGGTAGACAGCGAGCTGGCTGGCGCCCGAGGTCCACCTGTCCGGTACTGACCTGACCTGTGTCCTGTTCGGCCCCCAGACCTACTCAACAACCACATCCTGAAGTCGGCGATGTGTGCCGAAGCCATCGTGGCGGGGCTATCCCTGGAGACCCTGGAGGGCACCACACTGGAGGTGGGCTGCAGTGGGGACATGCTCACCATCAACGGGAAGCCCATCATCTCCAACAAGGATGTCCTGGCCACCAACGGGGTGATCCACTTCATCGACGAGCTGCTTATCCCAGACTCAGGTGAGCCAGTCTTCGGAAGCCTTGGGCCTCCCAGGTCCACTGTTCCCTGTATCACCCATGGTGGTGTGGCTGGGGGAATTCAGGGATCTTGGGAGCTGCTTCCTGGCCTGCATGCAGCTGAAAGCCTCCCAGGAAAGATGGCCTGGTAACCCGGCAGGTTGTGGCCAGCTTGTGAAGACTCTTGAGCTGCAGGCTTGGGAGACCAGGCATTATCTTGTGAGCATGAGAGAGCCATGGCAGGTATCTGGAGGGAGGGCCTCAACCCTTTCAGAAGGGCCTGGGGACTGTGGGCCTTCTAAGCTCCTCTATCCATGGGATTCTCTAGGCAACAATACTGGAATGGGTCCCGTGCCCTTCTCCAGGGCATCTTCCTGACCCAGGGAGTGAACTCACGTCTCTTACATCTCCTGCACTGGCAGGAGGGTTCTTTACCACTAGTGCCACCTGGGGAGCTAATCACTAACATTTGTTGGGCATTTACTCTGTCCTCAGGCCCTGTGCTGGGGGCTTAGATTCAGCTTCTCGTCATCCTGACACCAGCCCTGGGAGATTGATGTTGTGCATATCTCCCCTTGCCCCATGAGGACGCTGAGACTCAGAGGGGCTCAGTGACTCGCCCAGGGTCCCCTAGCTGCCCAGGGGCAGAGGCGAGACTCAAACTCAGGCCGTCTGACCACAGAGCCCTGGCTAGTTTTAGTAGGCTAGACTAGGAGGAGGAGAGGAGAAGGATCCAGCCCATGTACTGCCCCTGGCTTGGAGACAATGGAATGCTCCCAGCCGTGGGTAGACAGCGAGCTGGCTGGCGCCCGAGGTCCACCTGTCCGGTACTGACCTGACCTGTGTCCTGTTCGGCCCCCAGACCTACTCAACAACCACATCCTGAAGTCGGCGATGTGTGCCGAAGCCATCGTGGCGGGGCTATCCCTGGAGACCCTGGAGGGCACCACACTGGAGGTGGGCTGCAGTGGGGACATGCTCACCATCAACGGGAAGCCCATCATCTCCAACAAGGATGTCCTGGCCACCAACGGGGTGATCCACTTCATCGACGAGCTGCTTATCCCAGACTCAGGTGAGCCAGTCTTCGGAAGCCTTGGGCCTCCCAGGTCCACTGTTCCCTGTATCACCCATGGTGGTGTGGCTGGGGGAATTCAGGGATCTTGGGAGCTGCTTCCTGGCCTGCATGCAGCTGAAAGCCTCCCAGGAAAGATGGCCTGGTAACCCGGCAGGTTGTGGCCAGCTTGTGAAGACTCTTGAGCTGCAGGCTTGGGAGACCAGGCATTATCTTGTGAGCATGAGAGAGCCATGGCAGGTATCTGGAGAGGGAGGGCCTCAACCCTTTCAGAAGCCCTGGCTGCTCTGGCTGGGCACAAAGGACCATTTGCTGACCTCAGAGAATTTGCGTTCCCCATTGTGCCCAAGATCCCAGGGTCCCTGACCCAGGGAGAAATGACCCAGGGGACTTTGGCTTGGGTTGCATTCAGCATCCTTGAGCCATCTTGGATTTCCAGGTAGTTCTGTGGCTCAGGAGTGAGAGGATTTTGCAGGAGAGAAAAACCAACTCCAAAGAGAGTTTTCTGTGGGTGTGGTCCCTGGCACTGTCCGCTCTTCAGAAGCCAGGGCAAAGAGCTTGCTCTCTTCCTCCCAGCTCTTGACAGGACCCAAACCAAGGGCTGGGACAGAGGCGCCCTGCTCACCTGAGCGTCACTGCACGTCCCCATCCAGGGAGGTTTCCTGGGGGACCATTTCCCCTGATGTCACAAACCTGCTGTGCCCCAGCCGCGTTTATAGGGATTGTTGACTCAAGAGATGACATTCCTGCTGAAGCATGTCATTCTCTGGGATGGATGAACGGTAAATGAAAACAGCGCATTTAACTTTTGAACCCACTTTCTCCTTCCCTGTAGCCAAGACGCTGTTTGAGTTGGCGGCAGACTCCGATGTTTCCACAGCCATTGACCTTTTCCGACAAGCCGGCCTCGGCTCTCATCTCTCTGGAAATGAGCGGTTGACCCTCCTGGCCCCCATGAATTCAGTCTTCAAAGGTATCACGGGGAAGGCAGCCCTGCACGTTTGTCTCTGGGGGCGGTCACCCGTCCACTGTCACCTGCATGGCACCCTGCCCGATTTACAGCTCCCTGTGGACCATTGGTGCTTTCCCCCAGCTCAGCCAAAAGCAGATGTCACTTTACCAGGAAGTGAAGAGGCGTTGCTGTTTCATTTGGCAGAGCGGAGGATGCATGTGGGGGTCTGTCCTCAGAATTTAAGAGTGTGCATCTGTGGGAGAGCAGAGCACTGCCTTCTCTTTTTATTTGCGAGGTTGATTGCCAATATGACAGTCAGGAGGTCAGAGTGAGGATACAGCTGAGCTGCAGCCGTGGGGAAGGCAGAGAAGGGCCAAGTTGGGTCCAGGCCTGTCCCTCCTTCTTTGGGCAAAGTTCCAAACACCCTTGATGATCTAGGTCTTTTTTTTTTTTTTTTTTTTAATTCACAGAAGATGCCAGATGTTAAGGAATATTGGCAACCTTGATGGATTTCTCCACCTCTATTTCCAAAAGTTGGGGGCGGAGACTTTCTGCCGCATTCTCTGATTCTCTTCATTTCCGGAGTCCTCTTCTGGACCTGATCACGCCTTCTCTTGCAGATGGAACCCCTTCGATTAATGCCCAGACGAAGAATTTGCTTCTCAACCACATGATTAAAGATCAGCTGGCCTCCAAGTATCTGTACCACGGACAGACCCTGGACACTCTGGGCGGCAAGAAACTGAGAGTTTTCGTTTATCGTAATGTAAGTTTGGATCCTGAATCATCTCTTTCTTTAACTCGGCTCCAAAAAATGGAAGTTACGTTAGTGTTTTTGTTTTTGTTTTTGTTTTTTAAGATTTATTTATTTATTTATTTATTTATTTTTGGGCGGGGGTCGGGTTGGGGAGGGAGGGGAGCGGGCGGGCCACTTCTATTGGTCTTTCATTTGTCCATTTTCATCTGTCTTTGTTCTTTGGCTCCTGTGGGCCTCCCATCGTGGTGGCGTCTGTCGTTGCAGAGCACCGGCTCTGGGTGCTCCAGAGCTCTGGCTCGGTAATTGGACACATCCGTCCAGCTGCTCTGCGGCACGTGGGATCTTCCCAGGCCAGGGATCAAACCAGCGCCCCTTGCACTGCAAGGCGGTGTCCTTACCCACTGGACCACCAGGGGAAGCCTACGTTAGTGTTTTTGTTTGTTTGTTTTTAAAAGTGCTCAATAGCCTGAGAACGAATTTCTAATAAGGAAAGAATTTTAGAAAGAATATCTGATATCATAAGATTGAAATGGGGTCTTGCCCAAAGTACCTAACCTCCTTTTCTGGAGGCTTTTGGGAATAAATTCCACATCGGACAAGCTTGGCTGGGTAACCAGCCATCCACCCTGATCCCAGAGTGATGAACGAAGGGAGGAGAGAAAGAGGGTTTGGATCCTTCTTAGTTTCCGTGAAGAGAAGTTGCCTAAACTCACACAGCCCTTCTTGGTCCAGAGACTTCTCTTGTCTCTTCCGCTGTTTCTTCTCTCCTTTTCAAACCCACCCATTCCCCTAGAATGGCAAACAGGAAGTACAGTACAGCATAGCCCTTGCTCAGGACCAGCCAGCACCATTTCACTAAAGGTGGTATCATTTGTTAAACGAATAAGTCTAGAGACTCTGTCACTTTATTTGATCATTGTCCACGGCCCTCTTCTGTCACACAATAATCTCATTACGGACCCTCTCTGTAAATTTCTTGGGACCACTATGGCTCTTTTTTCCTTAAGGAGCACTATTTTTTCCTTTCTTGGAGAAAGCACATCCTTTTATCCTAGTCTTAAGGCTCTTCCCCCATATTTATTCACTGACTTCTGTAGATGAAGCCGTCAGCACATGGCCTGAACAAATCCGGAGGCCCCTGCTTTGGGTGGGGGTAACCCAGCCTTTCTCTGCCCCTCTCACAGAGCCTGTGCATTGAGAACAGCTGCATCGCGGCCCATGACAAGAGGGGGAGGTACGGGACCCTGTTCACCATGGACCGGGTGCTGACCCCTGCAATGGGGACTGTCATGGACGTCCTGAAGGGGGACAATCGCTTCAGGTAACCAGCCCCATCCCCGGGGGAAGCTTCTGCCACGTGGTCATGCTAGGGCAAGACGTCGGGCACCAGCTGTCCATCAAACTTCCCACTTCCTGAGGAGTTCACTAAACACTAGCCAGGCACTGGTGAGGCCTCCCAAGCTGGGGACTCGAAAAAGATGAGGGTCATTTTGAAAGCTTAGGTTGAGAGAAATGGTCGCTTCTGGGAGGGTAATCCTCACGTCCATGAGAATAGGAAGGGGCTGCACTTTGATCCTTTTTTTAAAAAAAAACATTTATTTTATTTCTTTATTTTCATCCATCTTTATTCCTTGGCCTGTGTGGGCCTCCCATTGCAGTGGCCTCCCTCATTGTGGAGCATTGGCTCTGGGAATATGTGCTCCAGAGCGCTGGCTGTAATTGGACACACCAGCCCAGCCACTCCCCAGCACGTGGGATCTTCCTGGGCCAGGGATCAAACCAGTGCCCCTTGCAGGGCAAGGCAGACTTTTTACCCACTGGACCACCAGGGAAGCCCCCAGCGAAACCCCCTGCACTTTGATTCTTGAAATGCAAGGAAAGCACCCCACTTTCCTTTGAAGTCCCAGGGAAGCTGAATACACCTAGCTCTGCATCCATGATGAGTCTCACCCTGTGCAGTCTGCTTATCGGCCCCGGAAGTTTCCTGGCCTCTCCTTCTCTGGTTCCCAGGGGCACTCTGTTTTCCTTGCCTTGCTGTCTCCATTTCTGACCCGTTCGCTCACCACTGGGTGCTGTGACATTGAGTGGTTCCTGCCACTGAATTCAGCCACTTGCATAAGCACCTGGGAGACCACCCACCCTTTGCACAAGCCCCAACCCCCAGAATCACATCCCAGGGGCCCTGTGGCTTGGTCTCTAGGTCCACCCTGCTCTGACCTCCCTCTTCCTCCTTTCCCCTGTGGCGACTGACTTCTAGCTTTTGACCGAGCTAGCATTAATGCAGAGAAGATGCAGGCCAGAATAGCCCCTGTTTGTACAAAAAGCAGCAAGGATGTGAATGGCAAGGCTCTGGACTCCACCTGCCCACAGGGGTGTGGGATTTGGGCAATGACCATCCCTTCCCCACTCAGTCTGGTGACATTTTCCACATGTGTGTCCACAGCATGCTGGTGGCCGCCATCCAGTCTGCAGGGCTGACAGAGACCCTCAACCGGGAAGGGGTCTACACGGTCTTCGCTCCTACCAATGAAGCCTTCCAAGCCCTGCCCTCGGGAGAACTGAACAAACTCATGGGTAAAGACCCACCTAAGTACATTTGTCAGCTTTTCTGAAGGAACTGTAACCTTATCAGTCAGGGTTCCAGCAGGAAGCCATTGGCAAAGGGTTTGACTGGAAGGAATTTAAGATGATTTGCAGAGGTGTGGGCAGGTTGAGGAGCTAGTAAAGACTGCTGACCCAAAGGGTAATGACATCTTTGGATGTTTACCACCCCAGGCCTAGGGGTGCTTGAGGAAGGGGATGTTTGGGGGAGCGCATGACCTGGGAGATCCTAAGATGAGGGGGCACAGGTCACCAGCTGGAGCCACATGCTGCTGAGGTCAGAGCCACAGCAAAGGGGGCCACTAGGTGCCACGGCCTCCCTCAGCGACCTCCCGGCAGCTGGCTGCAGGAGGCCAAGAGAGCCTGGATGATGCTCTTCACAGTGGTCAGCCTCCCTGGGCACCGAACACAGTGGAGAAGAGTAGAAAGGACTTGAGGGTAGGTGATAACCAGCTCGATCAACAGGCATGTCTTCCCTGCGGACCTGTGAGCACCTGCTCATGAAGCCGCTTCCCTGCACTGCCTGTCTCTCTGAATGAAAGCTTGACCGAGAAGCTAGTCAGGGCCCTGAGCAGATGAGGTGGGATGTTTGAGACTCAACCTAGTGGCTGAGAGCTTGGGCTCCCAGATTACCTGAAAGCAGGTCAAGCCCTGGCTCTGGCACTTACCAGCCAAGTGGCCTCTAACAAGTGGCCTAACCCCTCTGGGCCTCGGTTTTCCAATGAGAAAATGGAAAGTGGTGAGAGTACCTTGCTCAGAGTGTCGAGAGGATGAAATAAGCGTTGCCCGTGGGGTTGGGCACACGTCCCCGTCAGTAGCGGGATCGTGGCCATGATGATGGCCGGTGGGGTGGGCTTGCGTGCCTGGGAACCCCACATCCCTCCATCACAGAAAGGGGAGCCTGAGGAGGAGGAAGAGGAGAAACGAACTTGGCCAAACTTTGGCGCCCGCCTCGTCTACACCTCCCTTCCCAGTCCGGAGTGGAGACTATAAAGCTCTGGCAGCTGGGAACTGACTTTGTGTCCTGTTCAATTCTCTTTACTGCTAAATGAATGCCTGTGTCTACGGGGCTGACATATGTTCCGGAGGAGAGGGGAGAAGTTCGTTCTGAACATAAACGTTCCATTCTCTCTCTGTTCGGCAGGAACGGAATACTCCCCAGGTGGCCCGGCTTGCTCGGCTTGCCTTTCATTTTCAGTTGTGCAGCAGCTGAGGGAGGGCTTGGGCAAGGCTCCCCCCCACACCCTCCCCAGGCCTGTCAGCAGGATTAGACCCCAGCACGCCCGGGGGAGGGGGCTGGTGATGGAGCCCGTCCAGGTGTCCAAGGGTGACTCGGATGTTAGAGATCTCAAAAAAAGGAGACCCCTCCCACCCCAGGGGCCAACTCATCCTGGCACCTCCAGACCATGCTTTTGTGGAAGGGAAACTCTTTGTCAGCTCCAGGTTTGGTTGTTTGGTACCTGAGGAGGCCAAGAGAGCCTGTACCACAGTGGTCAGCCTCCTGGGCACCGAACACAGTGGAGAAGAGTAGAAAGGACTTGAGGGTAGGTGATAACCAGCTCGATCAACAGGCATGTCTTCCCTGCGGACCTGTGAGCACCTGCTCATGAAGCCGCTTCCCTGCACTGCCTGTCTCTCTGAATGAAAGCTTGACCGAGAAGCTAGTCAGGGCCCTGAGCAGATGAGGTGGGATGTTTGAGACTCAACCTAGTGGCTGAGAGCTTGGGCTCCCAGATTACCTGAAAGCAGGTCAAGCCCTGGCTCTGGCACTTACCAGCCAAGTGGCCTCTAACAAGTGGCCTAACCCCTCTGGGCCTCGGTTTTCCAATGAGAAAATGGAAAGTGGTGAGAGTACCTTGCTCAGAGTGTCGAGAGGATGAAATAAGCGTTGCCCGTGGGGTTGGGCACACGTCCCCGTCAGTAGCGGGATCGTGGCCATGATGATGGCCGGTGGGGTGGGCTTGCGTGCCTGGGAACCCCACATCCCTCCATCACAAAAAGGGGGAGCCTGAGGAGGAGGAAGAGGAGAAACGAACTTGGCCAAACTTTGGCGCCCGCCTCGTCTACACCTCCCTTCCCAGTCCGGAGTGGAGACTATAAAGCTCTGGCAGCTGGGAACTGACTTTGTGTCCTGTTCAATTCTCTTTACTGCTAAATGAATGCCTGTGTCTACGGGGCTGACATATGTTCCGGAGGAGAGGGGAGAAGTTCGTTCTGAACATAAACGTTCCATTCTCTCTCTGTTCGGCAGGAACGGAATACTCCCCAGGTGGCCCGGCTTGCTCGGCTTGCCTTTCATTTTCAGTTGTGCAGCAGCTGAGGGAGGGCTTGGGCAAGGCTCCCCCCCACACCCTCCCCAGGCCTGTCAGCAGGATTAGACCCCAGCACGCCCGGGGGAGGGGGCTGGTGATGGAGCCCGTCCAGGTGTCCAAGGGTGACTCGGATGTTAGAGATCTCAAAAAAAGGAGACCCCTCCCACCCCAGGGGCCAACTCATCCTGGCACCTCCAGACCATGCTTTTGTGGAAGGGAAACTCTTTGTCAGCTCCAGGTTTGGGTGTTTGGAAATCACTTGGTACCTGGTGGCTCCACCCCATGGCACTCATGTGGATTCAGCCACAACCAAGTGAACTCCCCACCTCAAGCTTCCTCTGGTCTCAATGTCTAGATGCTGGAAACGGCATGAGCCGTTGATGAGCTGTCCACGAGCCCTGGGGGTAAGCAGCCACTTGGCTGGTCATACGAGTCTCAGGGCGACTATGATGGAGATGCGAGGGCAGCTGGTGGCTTTAAGGATTGCCTCCCGCGCTTGATTTGGGAAATGCCTGCACACCTTTATGAGCGACTGGCTACTTTCTCCCAACAAGCTGATGTGGGCTGGAAGGAATGCTGAGACGTGACGAGCAAGGACGCTGTGGAGGGAGACCCCCCTCGGCTCTGACATCACCGTCTCCATAGCTCCTCCAGACTGCAGCTGTTGCCTCTTTAAGCTCTCCCTTCAGGAAACAGCCGTCTCACAATATGCATTTGAGGGCAGAATGTGTAAATATTTCACGACTGTTATAACTGTTGGGAGCCATGCTGATGATGAAACGTCTCAGAAACTGGTGCTGGAAAGGCCCCCAGCTTTCCAAGCAAATATTTAGTCATGGAAACATGAGTCACATTCACAGAGGAGTATGGATTAACTCCTTCTCAGCATCACAGAAGCAGATACTTAACCTAGCAGCCCACTGAATGCACGGGTAGCGTCATGGCCATGGTCATAGGCCTTGTTCCCCTGATCATTATACAAAGGACGGGTCAGAGGGCTGAGCACACAATAGGTGCTCAATAAGTGCTTATTTCCTGGGTAGGGGCCTCCATCTCGGGGGTGACCACCTACATCTTCTCCTTTGGGCCCTCCTTGGCCACGCCAGGTAACAGCCTTAGGATTAATTCTGCTTTCTCTTCCCACAAACCTGCAGGCAATGCCAAGGAGCTTGCCAACATCCTGAAGTACCACGTTGGTGATGAAATCCTGGTGAGCGGAGGCATCGGGGCCCTGGTGCGGCTGAAGTCTCTCCAGGGCGACAAGCTGGAAGTCAGCTCGGTGAGTGTGAGTAACAATTAAAAGGCTGGCCGTCCCCTGCCACTGAGGTTCCAGGACACATCTCATCCATAGGATGCATTAGACACACACACGGTGTTGAAGAATGATCTTGAATCTCTGAGTGCATTTTATCAGAAAAGAAAAAAAGAGTCTTCTGGGAAATTAAGGGAAATTATGCTTAAACATGAATAAGAACTTCCAGATTTGCAGGGAAATAATTTGGCATTTGGAAGAAACTATTAAATTTTCCCTCAAGGAAATGAATATTTTTGTTCAGTCACTCAGTCGTGTCCAACTCTTTGCAACCCCAAGGATTGCATCACGCCAGGCTTCCCTGTTCTTCACCATCTCCTGGAGTTTGCTCAGACTCATGTCCATTGAGTCCGTGATGTCATCTAGCCATTTCATCCTCTGTCATCCCCTTCTCCTCCTGCCTTCAATCTTTCTCAGCCTCAGGGTCTTTTCCAGTGAGTCATCTCTTCGCATCAGGTGGCCAAAGTATTGGAGCTTCAGCATCAGTCCTTCCAATGAATATTCAGGGTTGTAGGCAATTATTAATACTTACATGTCTTGCAAGATCTATTCCCATTCCCTTTCCCACTCTATCCTTCCCCAAGTCCAAGGGCTCACCGAGCTGCACCATGAACCAGCCCAGAAGAGAAAAGAGGCTTTTTCTTCCGATACTTTAATTTGTGACCCTTCCCTCACTTGGCATATTGATAACACCCATTCTACTTTGGACTCAGGTCCATAGGCCTTGTTCCCCTGATCATTATACAAAGGACGGTCAGAGGGCTGAGCACACAATAGGTGCTCAATAAGTGCTTATTTCCTGGGTAGGGGCCTCCATCTCGGGGGTGACCACCTACATCTTCTCCTTTGGGCCCTCCTTGGCCACGCCAGGTAACAGCCTTAGGATTAATTCTGCTTTCTCTTCCCACAAACCTGCAGGCAATGCCAAGGAGCTTGCCAACATCCTGAAGTACCACGTTGGTGATGAAATCCTGGTGAGCGGAGGCATCGGGGCCCTGGTGCGGCTGAAGTCTCTCCAGGGCGACAAGCTGGAAGTCAGCTCGGTGAGTGTGAGTAACAATTAAAAGGCTGGCCGTCCCCTGCCACTGAGGTTCCAGGACACATCTCATCCATAGGATGCATTAGACACACACACGGTGTTGAAGAATGATCTTGAATCTCTGAGTGCATTTTATCAGAAAAGAAAAAAAGAGTCTTCTGGGAAATTAAGGGAAATTATGCTTAAACATGAATAAGAACTTCCAGATTTGCAGGGAAATAATTTGGCATTTGGAAGAAACTATTAAATTTTCCCTCAAGGAAATGAATATTTTTGTTCAGTCACTCAGTCGTGTCCAACTCTTTGCAACCCCAAGGATTGCATCACGCCAGGCTTCCCTGTTCTTCACCATCTCCTGGAGTTTGCTCAGACTCATGTCCATTGAGTCCGTGATGTCATCTAGCCATTTCATCCTCTGTCATCCCCTTCTCCTCCTGCCTTCAATCTTTCTCAGCCTCAGGGTCTTTTCCAGTGAGTCATCTCTTCGCATCAGGTGGCCAAAGTATTGGAGCTTCAGCATCAGTCCTTCCAATGAATATTCAGGGTTGTAGGCAATTATTAATACTTACATGTCTTGCAAGATCTATTCCCATTCCCTTTCCCACTCTATCCTTCCCCAAGTCCAAGGGCTCACCGAGCTGCACCATGAACCAGCCCAGAAGAGAAAAAGAGGCTTTTTCTTCCGATACTTTAATTTGTGACCCTTCCCTCACTTGGCATATTGATAACACCCATTCTACTTTGGAGCCGCCTCAGAGGGTCCCTACCTCAAAGAGAGGGAACAGGCAGGCAGCCCGGCTCTGCGAAGCTGCCTGGAGCCTCCCTTCCTACACCAGCCTAGGCCACTGACTACGCCCCCACCTCATGGATAGACCACCTTGCAGCATATGACCGGCTCAGGTTCTACTCCCCATGCCTCTCTCCTGGCTCCAGCCTTCCTTGTGCTCGTCAGCTTCTCTCAGGAGCGTGGGAAGGCAGGCAGAGGGCAGGGATGCCCTGACCTGTGACTTCCACAGGCTGCCTGGGAATCTCTCAGCGCTTGGTTAGGGCTGTCAGGGTCCTATCAGTCTCTGATTTCACTTCCCCCTTCCCCCTTGGGTCTGATTCGGGAGTCGTTCAGGAAATCTACCCTGTGAGAAAATCTGAAGCCAGACATGGAGGAAAAGTAGAAAGAGCCCTTCACCCAGAGCAGGACGCCTGATTTCTGTCCCCAGCTGTCCCCCTCCTCAGCTTACAGGTGGCACTTGGACTCTCTCGAGTTTTCCCTTCTGTCAAGTGGGGCCTTAGTATCTACCTCTTCACCACGCATGGCTGTGAGGACTAAGTGAGTCACACAAAAGAGCGTTTTGTGAATTGCCATGTGCTGAGTCCACATAAGGGATTAAATTGAACCCACCACAACAAAGACCTACTGTATAGCACTGGGGACTCCACTCAGTGTTATGTGGCAGCTTGGATAGGAGTGGGTGCAGGGGGAGAATGGATGCATGTATCTGTGTGGCTGAGTCCCTTTGCTGTTCACCTGAAACTGTCACAGCATTTGTAATCAGCTTTACCTCAATACCAAATAAAAAGATTAAAATAGGGGGGCTTCCCTGGTGGTCCAGTGGGTAAAGGGTCCTCCTTGTACTGAAGAGGGCGCCGGTTCGATCCCTGGCCCGGGAGGATCCCATATGCCACAGAACGGCTGGACCAGTGTGTCCAATTATGAGCCAGTGCTCAGGAGCGCGTGTGCCTGGAGCCGGTGCTCTGCTGCAAGAGAGGTCACTCTGATGGGAGGCCCCACACAGGCCAAAGAATGAAAATGGATGAAATTAATAAATAAAAAACCGATAGAAAGAGGCCAACATTTAAAAATATATATATATTAAAAAGATTAAAATAAATACATTGAACCCACCATGCCAGGGGTCTGTCACTGGTTGAGCCTATTCCAGTCACCAGAGGGTCCCCAGCACTTAGCATAGAATCTGGCATCTAGAAGTGCTCAGTAAACATTTGGCTCTGTTTAAGAATGGATGCAGTAAACAGGCTGTGTGCTCAACAAGGATTGTCTCTCTTCACCCTCAGAAAAATAACGTGGTGAATGTCAATAAGGAGCCTGTTGCTGAAGTGGACATCATGGCCACCAATGGCGTGGTGCATGCCATCTCCAGCGTCCTGCAGCCTCCAGGTAAGGCCCTCAATGACCGTATCCCACTAAGCCCCCAGCCCATCTCTACACACGGCTCTTAGCACTCAGCAGAAACGCCGCTCTCAGCAAAGATGAGAACCATCTGGAACATGCAGACTGAGCATCCGTGGACGGCATTGCTGGGGCTGGTTGAAAAGTGACTTAGAAACTCTTGACTCCTGTGTGCTACACCATCACCTCCAGGAGAGATATCTCTTTGCCAAATTGCCTGGCTGTCCCAGCCCCATGCAGACAGAGCCCGCTTGTTTTTCACATTGGTGCTGTGAACCCGAGTCAGAGCACCCCCCTCCCACAGCCTCCCACCCCGGGGTGAGGTCTCCCTACCTCCCACCAAGTCATGCCCTGGAGCCCAGGCTCTCCCCTCAGTTGGGCATTCCCCTTTCTTTGAGCTCTCTCCCCACGGGCAAAATTCCTCCCTGAGTTCGGAAAGTGATGAAGGCAGACTTCATCTGAGAATGTGAGCCAGAAAGCCCAACAGTGCCCCTCAGTCCTGGCGGTTATGAATGACATGCTAATCATTTCTCTCTCAGCCAAGCTGCCTTTTCTTTCATCTGCAGCCAACAGACCTCAGGAACGAGGAGATGAACTTGCAGACTCTGCGCTTGAAATCTTCAAACAGGCGTCTGCATTCTCCAGGGTATGACGCCGGCCTCTGGCCTGAACAGCCGTGGGCCCTGAGCTCGGCCCGTGGAGGGGACTCTCCTGTCTTCCCTGGCTCTCCTCCCGGGGCTCTCCCGTCATTCCTCTCCACTCCTGCTGGGGCGTCCTTAGCTCTGGCCTATGGGGAATTTGGAGAAAAGAACCCAGGCAGCCCGTTTCCTTTGTGGAAACAGCCCAGGCCTTCCAGCCTCTGTCCATAGGGAAGCCGCCACTGGTGAGAATCCATCTGACCAAGAAAGGCATCCCATCCTGAATTTTCCTGACAGTGGGCTGGCCTGCCCAGAGCCTGGGCCTCCACCTCCCTGTTCCGTCTTCTAGGACACAGCCCATGGCGGCTGATGCTGGGGCTCTGCTGGGCAGAGATGCAGGTTCTGGATTCCAGGATGGCTGTGTGTATGAAGCCTCTCCTCTTTGCCTCAGCTCCCCCTTCCTCTCAGAGCCTCTCTGGCTTTACATGCTTCTCCTCCTGCTCCCCAGTTTGCCCAGGGGTCCCACTCAGGCTCCTTTGCTATTCAGGTCAGGTGAAGTCCCTTGGGAGTACAAGGTGTTATAGGCAGTTTGCATTTCAAAACAAGAGCCTACAGGAGGTGCCCTTTAACCCAGAGGTCTGGAGCGGGAGTATGTGACTTTTCGGACAGAGGAGTCTTCCTAGTGCCCCTTGAGGACGGTTCTTGGCCCAGAGTTCTTATTCCTGATCACCACCTTCTGTGCAGTCCCAGCTCCCCAAGCTCCAGATAATAGTCTGTGAGAAAGCCTGGCTCAGGGCTCCCCAGGGCCCCATCTGTTCCCAGCAGTTCCACCTTCCCCTTCCTCTTCCTCACCCCCACTATTTTTTCTGAGTAAGGGTGGCCATGGGCAGGGCCCTTGCCATGAGCAGGTGTAGGTTTAACAGCCACTAGAAACTTGACTCCTTGTGTTTTCTTTCAGGCTACCCAGACCTCTGTGAAACTAGGTAAGTCTGGTCTGGCTTTGAAGTTCTCCTAGACTTAATTGAGTCTTTCCCCTAAGTAGGCAGAAACCTGCCATCTGCTGTCTGTAGAAAGAACATCATGGTGCCATAAAACAGCCTTTGGAGGCGGACACAGAACACTTCGTTTCCTTGCCCATAAGATGAAGATGACATGGTCGTTTTAAGGTTGATAGGAGTGGTTGGCTTTGAACCTGGGTGGGTATGAATCTGGGAATGTGGCACGGGGGCTTGGCAGGAGCCTAAGGGCAAGGACGTGGTCCCAAGCTGGGAGATGTGGAATACCCCCCGTCAGATCATCACTGAGGAAGATGGGAAGTTTTACACACCAGAAAGCCTCTCCCTCTCTGCGGGAGCCGATGGCCAAGGAAGGCTGCTCCTGGTCCTCGTGCTGCGGTGTCCTAGGCAGACGCGGGCAGTCTGCACCCTTCTCACCTCTCCACGTCTCTCTTGCAGCCCCTGTCTATCAGCGGTTATTAGAGAGGATGAAGCATTAGTGCGGAGGACTGCAGGAGGAAAGCATTTCAGCAGCTCCCCGCCACTTTCTCTCCTTTTGCCAAAGAGACTGAATGTTTTTGAAACCAAATATCACATGTCCGTGTCCCTGGGCCACACCATAGTGAGAGCTGAGCCTTTGGGGGGTGGGGGAGGGGGAGAGGGACAGACTCTTCATTTTGGCCCCTTCAGCATACCGTTAGCCCACGGCACACAGAGTCCTGGATGTCACTGTCTGACATTGACTTCCAGCAAGGACCTGTCCCCCCATGAGGAGTCTCCTGTCTGTGTGCCACGTGTTCTGGAAAAGGGAGCCGGAATCTCTGAAGCTCACACAACATGAGTCAGGCCATCCGGTGCCGGGGGCGTCGTGGTACGGGTTTTCTACAGCTCTTTCCTGGTTGGCGAAATGGCATCTTTATAAGCTATGAGTTGAACTGCTCTGTCAAACGTTTCTCGCGCCTCCACGTGGCTTGGACCCTTCTGTGTGACCCTGTCCAGGTAGAAAAGAGAGGGCAGGTGAGCACGCAGAGCTCAGGAGTCCCCAGGGGTGGCAGAGCCATGGTGTGTTTGTAATAATAAAACCACGGAAACGTATGCGTATCTGGATGGAACCGTATGCTGGCCTGGGTCTTTCACAGAGTAGGGGTTCTGTTTCTTGGGGCTGTGAGGTTCTTCCCGCTGAAATTCCACCGGGAGCAGCTAGGCGAGAAGCCCTGAGCGGTCGTCTATCGGGATGACCGTGGCATCCACTTCACAGGTCCATCGCGAGGATATGATTCCACTCAGCGTAGTGTGAAGTGTCCTTATTCTTATTGCGCTGTCTGGACCTGCTCAGGATCAGGGCAGCTGGGCGCCTTTTTGCGGGGGTGTCTTTCCCAGAGGCAGCCTACTTTCCTGGAGTCTGGGGAAAGTCCTAACTTCACTCTGCCGAGGCTGACTTAGAATTCGTCGCACGGCATGGGACCCCACCCCGCAGAGACGGTGCTGCCCGGGATAGAGCAATAATGGGGGAGCAGGCCCCGCCCCTCCCCCGTGGGGCGCCAGGTCTGAGCTGTCGATCCACGACGCCACCCAGTGCAGTCATCCGTGCGTTCATTCCTCAGACAGGAGCGTTGCGCCTCGGTCCGCAGACATGGTCCTGTTTCCGGGGGAAGAGACTCATTGATCCGCTAACGGCGCTGCCTGCCGCCTGCCCGTCTGCATGGACGCTGAGGGACTCTGCCAGACAGGAAGGAGTCTGAGCAAGTGGGGGGCTCCCGGAAGTGGGGGGAGGTA
This sequence comes from Tragulus kanchil, assembly GCA_022376925.1. Classification (NCBI taxonomy): domain Eukaryota; kingdom Metazoa; phylum Chordata; class Mammalia; order Artiodactyla; family Tragulidae; genus Tragulus; species Tragulus kanchil. The sequence continues at coordinate 42,602,944 of JAIOJX010000029.1, read as the reverse complement.
AGAGGAATTGAAGAAGCTGACCTGGAGGGGAGGAGGTCAGGCTGCAGGGAGGCTCAGGAGATGTCCCAAGACGTGAGGTGTAGCCTTCTACGCACGCTGGATCCGGCCACCCGTCCCCAGGTGTCCCTGCAGGCTCCGCTGCCTGCGATGCTGCGCGGGCTGCGGGCGCTGCAGCTGTGCTGCCCTTTGAGGACCCACGTCCACACACCTGTGCTTTACCAGATGCTCTCCGAGCCCAGAGAGGTTACTAGCATAACATCTACAGATCCTTTCACGGAAAATAAAAGTCACCACCCAATTCCTTAAAAATGCCCAAGCCCCGCCATCTGTCGCTGCGACCCCAGCCCTGACCCATCCCAGCCTCCTCAGTGCACGGGATTCTGTACCTTCTTCCAGCTGCACCACCCTCCTTTTGACTGAGAACCATGCACAACCATGGCCCTGCCTCCCTCTACTGAACCAAAGAGGATTGAGTTTCCTTTTGGAGTCCTAAGCATCCCCACCGCTGCTTTTCCTGGAGACTCGGGCTAAGCTTAGGTGATGCCATCAGAGGATGGACACACAGGGCCAAGGGACCAGCCACTGAAAGTGAGCACTGGAGGGAGGTGTGCACTGCCCTGGGTTGTGTCAGAAGGTGAGAGAGCAGCTAGGAGATTGCCCAGGCCTCCCTGAGCCCCGCCTGCTGAGCCCCAACCAGGCAGAGGAGGCGAGGGAGAACGGCAAGGGGTTCCACTTGGTTTCCTTCACTCCCCACTGTCACGCTGGGGCTCCCAGGCCTCTGGGCTAGAGAGGACCACAAAGATGCTCAGCATCGAGGCCCCAGGGCCTTTCAGGCTGGGTTGTGCCTTTCCCACTGGAGACCAGTTCAGTGATGGGGCCCCAAGAGGCGCCCCTGTGTGGCCATGCTCCTAGATGCACTCTCTTCTGTTTCTTACATCAGTCCTGTGAGATAGGTAAGGACTCGTGCGCTCACGTGCACGCGCGCATGTGTGTGTGCACGCGTGTGTGTATGTGTGCTAAGTCAGTTCAGTCGTGTCCGACTCTTTGTGACCCCATGGACTGTGGCCCTCCAAGCTCCTCTGTCCGTGGGATTCTCCAGGCAAAAATACTGGAGTGAGTTGCCATTTCCTCTTCCAGGGGATCTTTAAGACCCAGGGATGGAACCCACGTCACTTGCATCTCCTGCATTGACAGGCAGGTTGGTTACCATTAGGAAAAGCCAAGGACTCATAGAATCTCTATTTTACTGCTATAGAACTGGAAGCTTAATGAGGTGAGGTAGTTTTCCAGGTCACAGAATTGGTAGGGGCTGGAACATAAATCAGAGCCTACAGCGTCTTAACTGCTCATTGTGCCCCTCCCACCCCAGGATCCACTCAGGAGGAGCCTTGGCAGCCATACGCAAGTGAACGTAGGTGCCAGGGGGTCTCCTGAGAAGCCTGGCAGGCCTGGGCCATAGCTAGACCATAACAGCCTGGACCATAACCTGTTTACCTGCGGCTGGGGGAGCGGGGAGTGGGATCAGCACCAGCCGTGGACATCCCAGCCACATGGATGTCAGCAGAGAAGGGAGAGGAGAAGGATTTCTTCTGCAGAGGAAAATTCCTCTGTGCTTGAAACCATAATTCAGTGTCATGGTCTGAGCAGAGCCGCCCGGAATATTGTGCTCAGAAAGCTTTCTAAAGCCAGGAAAGAAGGCCATGGAATGAGGGATGGGCCTGATGCCCTGTCCTGAAAAGTCAAACGAGGCTGCCTCCCTGGCCGTCTCTGCCTGGCGAGGAAAGAAACACATCCACTCCACAGGACCCTCTGTTCACATCCCAGATTAAACCAGTTCAGAGAATAAGTGCAGGGGTGGGAAGTGTCTGGGATGACCCCCTCCACATACACACACACACACAATGGCCCGAGAGGCCCCAGACGGACCCTCAGGCACAGATAACTTGCACTTCTCACCTCCTCCTGGGTCAGGGGCAGACTGGGTGGGGAGGAAGGCAGCGATTGAGGTATAGTTGCCACAGGAAGCTTCCAGCTCTAGCCTGTTAGGGGTGGGCTCTACAGAGCCACCCCAGGCAGCTGCAGGGTGCCAACCATCAGAGCTCCCTGGGCTTCCCTGGTGGCTCAGATAGTAAAGAAGCCACCTGCAGTGCAGGAGACCTGGGTTTGATCCTTGGATCAGGAAGATCCACTAGAGAAGGGAATGGCTACCCCCGCTCCGGTAATCTTGCTTGGAGAACTCCAGTCCATAGGATTCCAAAGAGTCAGACATGACTGAGGAACTAATAATACACACGCACACGCACATGCGCCAGAGCTCCGTCCATCAAAGGGGCAACAGAGTAAACAGTGAGACCTGAAGGGTGAGGGGCTGGGGAAGAGAGTTTGGGCTGAAAGAACAGTGTGCATAAAGTCTCTGGCATGTGCAGCCAGAGGAGGTGAGTAGAGAAAATTAGTCTGCTGAGATAAATATCTGGGAGTCTGACCATGCCTGGCTTTGTGGGCTACGGAAATTTTAGACAATATCCTCCAGACAGTGAGGAGCCAGACAACGGGAGGCTTTAACTGAGAGGGAGAGATGGGGAGAGGTGTGCCGTGATCTGATTTTTGTGTGTGTGTGGTAAAATATATATAGCACGGAGTTTGCCATTTTAACTACTTTTTTTTTTTTTTAAAGATTTTTATTTATTTATTTTTGGCTGTGCTGGGTCTTTGTTGATGTGTGGGTTTAGCTGCCCTGCAGTATATGGGATCTTCCTGGTTCAGGGACCAAACCTGTGTCTCCTGCATTGGCAGACGGGTTCTTATCCACTGAGCCACAAGGGAGGCCCCATTTTAACTACTTTTAATTGGACCACCCAATGGCATTAAACACACTCACATTGTGGTGCAACCAATCTCCAGGAGTCTTTCCATCTTTCAAAACTGAAACTCTATCCATTAACACTAATTGCTCATTCTCCCTTTCTCCAGCCCCTGGTAACAACTGTTGGACTTTTTGTCTTTATGAATTTGACTGCTCTGGGGACGTTTATATAAATAGCATATAGCATTTTTCCTTTTGCGGCCAGCTTCTTTCCCTGAGCATCGTGTCTTCAAGATGCGTCCTTTGTAGTAGCATGGGTCAGAGTTTCCTTCCTGGTTCAGGCTGGGCAATGTTCCACTGCGTATGTACCACATTGTGTTTATTAATTTACTCATCAATGGACAGTTGGATTGCTCTGCCTTCTGGCTACTGTGAGTAATGCTGCTATGAATGTGGGTGTCCAAATACCTGGCCCTGCTTTCAGTTCTTTGGGGCATACACCCAGACGTGAACAGAAGACAAGCTGCCAGGAGAAGAGAAGAAATCTCTCCACTTTGGATGTTTTACATTGGAGAAGTCGTTATACATCCAAGTGGGGTGTCAAGGAGGCTTTGTGAGTATTCGAGCTGAGAACTCATGGGAGAGGTCAGGCCTGAGATGAAGAGTTGGGTGTCATCAAACACTATAGGTGCTGTTCAGAAACACTGGCTGGGTGAAGCCACCTAGTGAGAGGATGTCGAGAAAGGACAGTGTCCGGGACAGAGCCCGGGCTAGGTCTGGCCCTTAGAGGTCCAGCAAAGGGAGAGAGAGCAGCAAAAGGGCCTGAGACGTTGTGTGAGGAGGCCTGGAGGTGACCAGAGGAGAGCTCTTCAGGAAGGAGAGAGCGTCAACCACGTCGAATCACTAGTGTGCCCACTGGATCTGACCACAGGAATGCTATCAATGACCTGGGCAGGAAGGCTTGCATCTGGAGTGAGAGGGAAAGAGGGTTGAGGAGGGAACATTTTCTGGCTTGAGTGCTTGAAGGGATGCCGTTCACAAGGACTGAGAAGCCTGTAGGTAAAGGAGAAAAGCGGGAAGTGGTCTATGTGTTTCTCCTCATCCTTGATACTTGGATCAGAAGCCCCGCCCCTCCCTCTCCTATACATCCATGATCACAGCCCTAAGAACTTACTTGCTTTTTGGCTTCCCCTGCTAGGGAGTGAGCTGCTGGGGAGGAGGGACTCTGTTCCACCCCAGGTCCCAGCCCTTAGCCCAGGGCCTGGTGCACAGTGTTCAAGAGGTGCTACTCCAGAGCCTGGCTTCTCAAGCCCGGATGGTCCCTTCCCTCGACATGCTGGCCTCAGGCCCTGGTTGCTGTCTGAAAACGAAGTGGACACTTCCTAGACACTTGGGGCCTCCTGAGGGTTTCTCCTGCATACAGGTTGGAAGAAGCCTGCATCCAGAACTTTCCTCGTCTTTCCTGGAATAGCAGATGGCGGCCTTGTGGGCATCTCCGTCCCCGGGGCAGCTTCAGTCCATTTGGCTGAGAAGGTTCCCTAATGAGAGAGCTCACCCATGGATCAGCAGGCCCAGGTCAGGAAGAACATCTGGGTCCAGAGGACAGACAAATGGTGGCTTAGTCACACTGTCACCTTGCAGAACCCATCCCTTCATCTTGAGCAGGTGACCCGACACTCTCACAACTTCAGGGAGGGAGTTTCATGCTGAGAGAGTTACTCCCCATTCCAGGATCCTCCTGCTCTACTTCTCTTAGAAGGGAGGAGGTTTGAGATCTGGGAGCAGCAGAGAGAGAGGAGAAAGACTTCTAATTAAACATCCTCATTTGGGCAGAAATGAGTTTTTGAGTGAACAGATGGAAAACCACTCTCTCCCCTGTCAGGAGAGTCCCCATGGCTTCTTGACAACGACTCATACAGAACTTGAATTCAAGGAAGCCACCTGCATGCAGGGCCCTTTTCTGATGCCAACTCTCGGTCGGGCTCCCAAACGTGGGGGCGAGGGGAGCGCCCCTAGGGGAGGAGGAAGTAAGCACCCTGTAACCTCAGTCCCACCACTGTGGGCAAGGGCAGTGAACCCAGGGCCGGGGTGTAAGCACCCTGTGACCTCAGTCCCCCACATGAAGAGGCAGCTCCTCCAAACAAGCCTGAGGATGAAGGAAGAAAAAAACCCCTGGAGTGCCAAGGGGCAGCCTCCAAGCCAAGCCCAGCTCTGAGAAGAAATACCTTCATTCAGACCCTAGTTGCTTCCAGTCTAGAGCAGGGGGTCCTAGTCTTCCATAACTCCTAATCTTCCGTAAAGCGGGGACTCCTGACAAGCTGGGGACCCTCTCCTCAGAGAAATGCACATGGACTCACAGCAGGTTTTATGACCACTCGCTCTTGAGTCCTCATCCAATGCTTTGATATGGGGTCTGAGTTCCACAGCACTGCAGGCTTCTCGGTGAGGCAAGCAAGTCCTCTGCCTCAAAGCATGTAGCTTAGGTCCACGGTAGTCATCAGTAAATATAGACTGAGTAGGCCATCAAAGTGCAACCCAGTTTCTGAGCCTGCAACACAACTCCATGGCAGTCCTTCCACGGGGCAGTGGCAGCCTGACAGCAGAAGAGGAGAGAGAAGTGACAGTACCCCGTGCAATGTGGAAAGGCCTTCAGAGATGACCCACAGCGCAGCCCACGTTGGCAAATGTGAGAAACCCTGTGAGTGCCAGGAGGGTGGGAAGACCTTGACTCAGAACCCACACTGTGTTCAATATGGAAGAATCCACAGTGGTGGGGAATCCCCCTGGGTACCTGAGTAATGTGCAAACACCTTTGAAAAAGTGCAAGTGTTAGTCGCTCAGTCCTGTCCAACTCTTTGCGACCCCATGGACTGCAGCCTACCAGCCTCTTCTGTCCATGAGATTCTCCAGGTAAGAAAACTGGAGTGGGTCAGCCATTGCCTTTTCCAGAGGATCTTCCCTGACCAGGGATCAAACTGGTCTCCCCCATAGCGGGCAGGTTCTTTACCGTCTGAGTCACCAGGGAAACCGGAAACACTTTTATTTACAGTTTACAGTTTACATACTTGAAACATTCAGCCAGAAGGAATACCCCATACAGGAAAGGGATCTTTGAAGCTATTTATCACCCCTTTTATTTTGGAAATTATGGAATTTATACAGTGAATGATTAAAAACAAAAGCTCTTTGTCATCTTTCTAACCACATTTTGCTTTGAATCATACTTAGACATTTAGTTTTATTTCCACATGTGTCTTTCATTTTCTTGTTATATTTTCAATCCAATTTCAATTTGATTTACTCTAAGACAGGCATTTCACCTCCACATTTTTATCTCATCCCCAGAAAGTCAACAGTTTCCTCCTTCCCCATTATTTTGTTTTGCCTTCTTGGGGACTCATTTGATTTTTCACCTCAGCTTGTGTCCCAACCACATTTTCTGTTCTCTGATCCACATATTTGTGTTTGCCCCTGTATCTCACCACTTAAATTGGTGTTAATTTAGAATCTTTTAACCTCTAATAGAGTCAGATTTCTTTTCTTTGAAGATAACGTCTTCCCTTTTGTCAAATTAGCACTTTCTCCTTGCAAAAGGTGTAGAAAATACAGAGAAGCAGAAAGAAAAAAGTTAAGATAACTTATAATGCTCACAAGCAGTGATGGTCTTTGTCACATTATTAGGACAGATTCTTTCTCATTTTGTTTTTGAGGAAAAGGTGAGCATACATCACATATTGTAATTCTCCTTTACTGTGCCCCAATACATTACTAAAGTCAGTTTCAAAATAAAACAGGCCTTGTGGTAGGCCAGATCGTAAGACAGCCTTACAAAGTGACCTCATTACTCCCTCCATGGCTAAAGGGAGGTTGGGCCCAGGTGGGCCTAATGTCATCACAAGGCCTTTATTTAAAAGCAAAGTGTCTGCAGCTGGCAGCAGAAGAGGCTGGCAGAGATTAGCAGTGTGAGGAGAGCTCCGTGCGGAGAGGTTGGTTTGAGGACAGAAGGGCCAAGTGAGAAGGCACACAGATGGCTCCTGGAAGCAGGGAGGAACCCCGCTGACTCAGGAAATGGCCCTCAGACCTTCAACAGCCCCCACTTAAATGAGCATGGAAATCAGTTTTTCTCTGGAACCTCCAGGTAAGAGCCCACCCACACTGTCATTTCAGCCCGTGGGATGCTGGGCAAGGAACCCAGGCAAGCCCACCAAGAAGTCTCCTAGGACTGAGAAATAGCAAGCGTTGGTGGTGGTTTAAGCTGCCAACTCTGCAGTACCTTGTTACGTGGCAACAGAAACTAACATAGGCATTTAAACCAGTGAACCATTAGAAAGAAAAACCCTTTGGTTCAATTGCCAACTATATTTTCAGTATTAGAAAAGCCATGTTTGAGGATACGCTGATGAGTTTAGTTTCATTTTCTTTAGTCAGTGTCTGCGGAGGCCTCTGAATTGCCCTCGCTCCATGAAAAACCTGCATCCTGGACCGAGGTGCAGTCTCTGGTGCTGGACTTCAGGACCAGGCTCTGTGCAGCCTCACTGGGCAGGTCAGGGCCCTTGCTCTGAAACGGGGTGATCCCATAAGCTGTCTGGGACTCTAAGCTGTCCCAGAGCCACATGAGACCTGAGAGCTGGTGGTGGCCACATCCCCTCTTCACATGTGTTTGGGCGTCCCCCTGGTGGGCTAGCTGGCACCCCCACACACAGTGGAACTACACTTGACAATCAAATGATGATGCCCATCAGCTGAGCCTGTGGATGTTCCCAGGGGCCTTCTGGGAATAACTGCCCACCCTTGCTTTTTTTTTTTGACGAGTGTCTAGTGCTTGAAATTCAAACATTGACTTTTAAATTACTTATTTACTAATTTCTGGCCGTACTGGGTCTTTGTTTTGTGTGCTGGCTTTCTCTAGTTGTGGTGAGCAGGGGCTGCTATCTAGTTGGGGTGTGTGGGCTTCTCACTGTAGTGGCTTTTCTTGCTGTGGAGCACAGGCTCTAGGCACTAGGCTTCAGTTAGTTGTAGCTCTTGGGCTCTAGAACATGGGTTCAGTAGTTGTGGTTCATGGGCTTAGTTGTACCAGAGCATGTGGTATCTTCCTTGACCAGGAATGGAACCCTTGCCCCCATCATTGAGCCACTAGGAAATCCCCACCTTTGCATTTTAACATTCTAAACTGTCTACAGGTTTCTATCCTATAAGGGTGGCTGTGAAACTGATGACTAAGAGAGAAAGTGGATCACAGAGGGTCCTGGAGCTCCTCCAATACCACCCTCTGGTGCCAAGCCCAATAATCTGAATGCTGGGACACATTCTCTTGTATTATCTTATTTTTGTTCTAGTTCCCCAAATGGGAAGCTGAGGCTCAGAGACATTCTGTAGTTTACTCAAGGGGGCATTTTAAATGCTTAAGTCAGGATTCCAACCCAACTCTGACTCTAGGCTCTTCTTACCACTACTCTGGGTACCTGAGGGGAACTGATACATCCAGTAGGGTCCCAGGAGCCATGGTTCTCAATCCTGCTGCCTGTTAGAGTCCTGAGAGACTTCTATACTTTTAAATATCTATTTGGGTTTCACCAGGTCTTAGTTGTGGCATTTGGGATCTTTCTTGCATAATGCGGGGGCTTTTAGTTGAGGCATATGAGATCTAGTTCCCTGACCAGGGATCAATTCAGGCCTCTGCAATGGAAGCACGGAATCTTAGCCACTGGACCACCAAGGAAGTCCCCTTTTGTTGTTTTTCAGTCACTCAGTCCTGTCTGACCCTTTGTGACCGCATGGACTGCAGCTTGCCAGGCTTCCAACTGTCCTTCACCATCTCCCTGAGTTTCTTTAAACGCACATCCATTGAGTTAATGATGCCATCCAAACATCTCATCCTCTGTCACCCTCTTCTGCTCCTCCTCTCAGTCTTTCCCCGCATCAGTGTCTTTTCCAGTGAGTTGGCTCTTCACATCAAGTGGACAAATTATTGGAGCTTCAGCCTCAGCATCAGTCCTTCCAATGAATAATCAGGGTTGATTTCCTTTAGGATTGACTGGTTTGATCTCCTTGCAGTCTGAGAGAGTCTCAACAGTCTTCTCCAACACCACAGTTCAAAAGCATCAACTCTTCCTTGTTGAGCCAGGAATGGACCCTTGCCAGTAGTTGTGGTTCATGGGCTTAGTTGTACCAGAGCATGTGGTATCTTCCTTGACCAGGAATGGAACCCTTGCCCCATCATTGAGCCACTAGAAATCCCCACCTTTGCATTTTAACATTCTAAACTGTCTACAGGTTTCTATCCTATAAGGGTGGCTGTGAAACTGATGACTAAGAGAGAAAGTGGATCACAGAGGGTCCTGGAGCTCCTCCAATACCACCCTCTGGTGCCAAGCCCAATAATCTGAATGCTGGGACACATTCTCTTGTATTATCTTATTTTTGTTCTAGTTCCCCAAATGGGAAGCTGAGGCTCAGAGACATTCTGTAGTTTACTCAAGGGGGCATTTTAAATGCTTAAGTCAGGATTCCAACCCAACTCTGACTCTAGGCTCTTCTTACCACTACTCTGGGTACCTGAGGGGAACTGATACATCCAGTAGGGTCCCAGGAGCCATGGTTCTCAATCCTGCTGCCTGTTAGAGTCCTGAGAGACTTCTATACTTTTAAATATCTATTTGGGTTTCACCAGGTCTTAGTTGTGGCATTTGGGATCTTTCTTGCATAATGCGGGGTCTTTTAGTTGAGGCATATGAGATCTAGTTCCCTGACCAGGGATCAATTCAGGCCTCTGCAATGGAAGCACGGAATCTTAGCCACTGGACCACCAAGGAAGTCCCCTTTTGTTGTTTTTCAGTCACTCAGTCCTGTCTGACCCTTTGTGACCGCATGGACTGCAGCTTGCCAGGCTTCCAACTGTCCTTCACCATCTCCCTGAGTTTCTTTAAACGCACATCCATTGAGTTAATGATGCCATCCAAACATCTCATCCTCTGTCACCCTCTTCTGCTCCTCCTCTCAGTCTTTCCCCGCATCAGTGTCTTTTCCAGTGAGTTGGCTCTTCACATCAAGTGGACAAATTATTGGAGCTTCAGCCTCAGCATCAGTCCTTCCAATGAATAATCAGGGTTGATTTCCTTTAGGATTGACTGGTTTGATCTCCTTGCAGTCTGAGAGAGTCTCAACAGTCTTCTCCAACACCACAGTTCAAAAGCATCAACTCTTTGGCACTCGGGCTTCTTTATGGTCCAACTTTCACATCCATACATGACTACTGGGAAAACCATGGCTTTGACTATATGGACGTTTGTCAGCAAAGTGATGTCTGTTTTTGAATACACTGTCTAGGTTTGCCGTAACTTTTCTTCCAAGGAGTAAGTGTCTTTTAATTTCATGGTTGCAGTCACCATCCACAGTGATTTTAGAGACCCAGAAAATAAAGTTTGTCACTGTTTCTCCACTTTTTCCCTATCTATTTGCCATAAAGTGATGCTATGAACTCAGGGGATGGAGCCAGCAGTTTGAATAAACCTCCCATGTGATTCTGATGCCGGGGGAAGTTTGAGAACCACTGTTACAGAAATAGCTACATTTGCTGGGACAGCAGCTCAGGGCTGGCAGAGAAGTGGTGTCTGGTTCTCTCTGTCTTCTCTGCTTTGAGCTCCAAAGGCAAAACTTTGTTTCCCCACCGGGACAGGTTTGATTGAGCAAGGAGCAGACTAAGGTTCTGCCAGCCACATCTGGAACCCAGCATGAATCCCCAGTTTCCAGCCCTGTTGGTATCATTATGCAAATATGCAAAAAGCAACCTTCTTAAAGGAAAGCCATTGACTTTATGATTTTAATGAGATCTGGCTCAGCCTGCTCTCAAGATGTCTGCTTATTGGTTCACTAGCAGCTGCCAGGGAGATGCAATACAGTGTTTATTTTCTCAGTCTAATGCATCAGCTTCTGGAGCCTACGCTGCCACTTCTAAAAAATGGGATTTCCTGGCCTGAGGAATGCAGCTTGCCAGGCTTCCAACTGTCCTTCACCATCTCCCTGAGTTTCTTTAAACGCACATCCATTGAGTTAATGATGCCATCCAAACATCTCATCCTCTGTCACCCTCTTCTGCTCCTCCTCTCAGTCTTTCCCCGCATCAGTGTCTTTTCCAGTGAGTTGGCTCTTCACATCAAGTGGACAAATTATTGGAGCTTCAGCCTCAGCATCAGTCCTTCCAATGAATAATCAGGGTTGATTTCCTTTAGGATTGACTGGTTTGATCTCCTTGCAGTCTGAGAGAGTCTCAACAGTCTTCTCCAACACCACAGTTCAAAAGCATCAACTCTTTGGCACTCGGGCTTCTTTATGGTCCAACTTTCACATCCATACATGACTACTGGGAAAACCATGGCTTTGACTATATGGACGTTTGTCAGCAAAGTGATGTCTGTTTTTGAATACACTGTCTAGGTTTGCCGTAACTTTTCTTCCAAGGAGTAAGTGTCTTTTAATTTCATGGTTGCAGTCACCATCCACAGTGATTTTAGAGACCCAGAAAATAAAGTTTGTCACTGTTTCTCCACTTTTTCCCTATCTATTTGCCATAAAGTGATGCTATGAACTCAGGGGATGGAGCCAGCAGTTTGAATAAACCTCCCATGTGATTCTGATGCCGGGGGAAGTTTGAGAACCACTGTTACAGAAATAGCTACATTTGCTGGGACAGCAGCTCAGGGCTGGCAGAGAAGTGGTGTCTGGTTCTCTCTGTCTTCTCTGCTTTGAGCTCCAAAGGCAAAACTTTGTTTCCCCACCGGGACAGGTTTGATTGAGCAAGGAGCAGACTAAGGTTCTGCCAGCCACATCTGGAACCCAGCATGAATCCCCAGTTTCCAGCCCTGTTGGTATCATTATGCAAATATGCAAAAAGCAACCTTCTTAAAGGAAAGCCATTGACTTTATGATTTTAATGAGATCTGGCTCAGCCTGCTCTCAAGATGTCTGCTTATTGGTTCACTAGCAGCTGCCAGGGAGATGCAATACAGTGTTTATTTTCTCAGTCTAATGCATCAGCTTCTGGAGCCTACGCTGCCACTTCTACAAAGCAATGGGATTTCCCTGGCCTGAGGAAATAGGGGAAGTGAGCCTCTCCCTGAGAGGAGGGGGTGGGATTATCCTTCTGAACATTCATTCTTTCAATAAACACATACTGATGCCTGTTGTAGACCACGCACTGTGTAAGAAACTGGAAGAAATGGCAAAATGAAGAGACACAGAGGACATACTTAATTTTTTTGTAGTTTTTTTTTTTTTAATGTGGCCTCTTTTTTTTTTTTTTTAAGATTTATGTATTTATTTATTTTGGGCGGCGGTCGGGTTGGGGAGGGAGGGGAGTGGGCGGGCCACTTCTATTGGTCTTTCATTTGTCTATTTTCATCCGTCTTTGTTCTTCGGCTCCTGTGGGCCTCCCATCGCGGTGGCGTCTTGTTGCAGAGCGCCGGCTCTGGCTGCATGCGCTCCAGCGCTCCGGCTCGGTGATTGGACACATCAGTCCAGCCGCTCCGCGGCACTTGGGATCTTCCCAGGCCAGGGCTCGAACCGGAGCCCCTTGCACTGCAAGGCGGTGTCCTTACCCACTGGACCACCAGGGGAAGCCCCTAATGTGGGCTCTTTTTATTGTTTTTTTATTTATTTATTTCATCCCTCTTTTATTCTTCCGCCTGTGTAGGCCTCCCATCGCAGTGGCCTCTCTTGTTGTAGAGCACCAGCACTGGGCTCACGCACTCCAGAGTGCTGGCTCGTAACTGGACACACGGGTCCAACCACTCTGTGGCACACGGGATCCTCCCGGGCCAAGGATCGAACCGGTGCCCCTTGCACTGCAAGTCGGACTCTTTACCCACTGGACTACCAGGGAAGCCCCTATTTAATTTTCGAAGAGATGGAATTCTGTTTTGATTCAGTAGATAAAAGCCTCAGAAATCACCCACAGGTCTCAAAGCCCAGCATAGGAATCAGAAGTCTGATGGGAAAGAGTAACCGCCTGCGCTAAGTCCTACCCAGGTACCTGGTAGTGATCCTGACTTGGAAAAGATGATGGAGTGACATGGAGGGGCGGGGCTGCATCCGCTCCACGCATCCTAACTGTTAGCGCCACCCTGTCCTTCCCAGCTCCCAGCTACCTGCCCAGGAGCGTTTCACCCTGCCCTGTACCCTGCTGGCAGAACCACAGAAAGTGAGTGGAATCCATAACTGGTGAACGGAGGAAGGCGTGGATGAGTAGATTGAAGGCCTGGGCCGGGGCAGGCAGCTGAGAAGTCCTTTCGTTCTAGAAACCCCTCAGGGTGTCCCTGAGCGGATGGAGGGAGCCGAAGGCCCTCCATAAAATAGTCCATGAGTAGTCGGGAAGATACCAAAAACTGAAGCCTCGGTAGTCTTATCTCTGTGGCAGGTCTTGAGCTGGGTCCTGTGCTTCGTCGCTCAGTTGTCCAATTCTTTGTGACCCTATGGACTGTAGCCCACCAGACTCCTCTGTTCATGGGATTTTTCCGGCAGGAGTACTGGAGTGGGTTGTCATTTCTAGTCCTGGGAACACAGAATTAGTGGTCGAAAATGCTGTTTGCATGGCAAGATGAGTGAATTAATCATGGTTTTCAAGTCCAGGAGAAGGCTGAGGTGTGGAGTCCACAGGTCTGAGAGTTTAAAGCCCCACAGCTCAGGAGAAAATCTCTGCCTAGGATAAAGTAACACCTCCCTTCCCCCACCCTAACCCCTTGTCTACTCTTCTTTCCTTTTGGAGGATTCAGAAGCTAGACGGAGACCTTACCTATAAATGCTAACATGGGCTCAGACCTCAGGGATCATCCTGTCTCTGTTTATTGAACATACACCTAGCACCAAGCTCCGACTTAAGCATTTTCCTCATTTAATGGCCAGAACAACTCTGTGAGGTGGTTCATGTTGGCCCATTTTGCGCATGAATAGACTGAGACTCCAGGTTAAAAAACTGAAATGTTTCCCCAATTAAGGTCGGACTCTTTACCCACTGGACTACCAGGGAAGCCCCTATTTAATTTTCGAAGAGATGGAATTCTGTTTTGATTCAGTAGATAAAAGCCTCAGAAATCACCCACAGGTCTCAAAGCCCAGCATAGGAATCAGAAGTCTGATGGGAAAGAGTAACCGCCTGCGCTAAGTCCTACCCAGGTACCTGGTAGTGATCCTGACTTGGAAAAGATGATGGAGTGACATGGAGGGGCGGGGCTGCATCCGCTCCACGCATCCTAACTGTTAGCGCCACCCTGTCCTTCCCAGCTCCCAGCTACCTGCCCAGGAGCGTTTCACCCTGCCCTGTACCCTGCTGGCAGAACCACAGAAAGTGAGTGGAATCCATAACTGGTGAACGGAGGAAGGCGTGGATGAGTAGATTGAAGGCCTGGGCCGGGGCAGGCAGCTGAGAAGTCCTTTCGTTCTAGAAACCCCTCAGGGTGTCCCTGAGCGGATGGAGGGAGCCGAAGGCCCTCCATAAAATAGTCCATGAGTAGTCGGGAAGATACCAAAAACTGAAGCCTCGGTAGTCTTATCTCTGTGGCAGGTCTTGAGCTGGGTCCTGTGCTTCGTCGCTCAGTTGTCCAATTCTTTGTGACCCTATGGACTGTAGCCCACCAGACTCCTCTGTTCATGGGATTTTTCCGGCAGGAGTACTGGAGTGGGTTGTCATTTCTAGTCCTGGGAACACAGAATTAGTGGTCGAAAATGCTGTTTGCATGGCAAGATGAGTGAATTAATCATGGTTTTCAAGTCCAGGAGAAGGCTGAGGTGTGAGTCCACAGGTCTGAGAGTTTAAAGCCCCACAGCTCAGGAGAAAATCTCTGCCTAGGATAAAGTAACACCTCCCTTCCCCCACCCTAACCCCTTGTCTACTCTTCTTTCCTTTTGGAGGATTCAGAAGCTAGACGGAGACCTTACCTATAAATGCTAACATGGGCTCAGACCTCAGGGATCATCCTGTCTCTGTTTATTGAACATACACCTAGCACCAAGCTCCGACTTAAGCATTTTCCTCATTTAATGGCCAGAACAACTCTGTGAGGTGGTTCATGTTGGCCCATTTTGCGCATGAATAGACTGAGACTCCAGGTTAAAAAACTGAAATGCTAGAAATTACCAAAAAAGAAAAAGTCACAAAATTATTTGGAGACAGAACCAAAGTTTGGAATCTTAGGAAAGGGAAAGAGTTATCTGTAGACTCTTTTAAAAAATATTTCAAATAATGAGTAAGCGCCACAAGACGGAGATCTGCTCTTGTGCTCTTTACTGTTTTCATATACCTAGCACAGGGCCTGGTCCACAGTAGACATACAGGAAACAGGTGGTGATTGAATGAGAACAGAAGCCCTTTATGTTGGGTTGGCCAAAAAGTTCGTTTGGGTTTTCTGTATGCGGTTATAAAAAACTCAGATGAGGTTTTTTTTTAAGATTTATTTATTTATTTATTTTGGGCGGGGGGAGGGAGGGGAGCGGGCCGGCCACTTCTATTGGTCTTTCATTTCTCTGTTTTCATCCGTCTTTGTTCTTTGGCTCCTGCAGGCCTCCCATCGCGGTGGCATCTGTCGCTACAGAGCGCCGGCTCTGGGCGCATGCGCTCCAGAGCTCCGGCTCGCTGATTGGACACATCAATCCAGCCGCTCCTCGGCATGTGGGATCTTCCCAGGCCAGGGCTCGAACCGGCGCCCCTTGCACTGCAAGGCAGTGTCCTTATCCACTGAACCACCAGGGGAAGCCCTCAGATGAGCTTTTTGGTCAACCCATTAGGAGAAACTGGTGCTGCCAACCTGGGTTGAACCTCAGCACCCCCTCTTTCCTAGCTATGACACTTTAAGCTCACCCTTTCGTCTGCATTTCTGTTTTTCTTTAATTCATACTGTGTGAAACAAAAGGGCTTCCCAGATGGTGCAGTGGCAAAGACTCTGCCTGCTAATGCAAGAAACACAGGTTTGACCCTTGGGTAGGAAATATCCCTGGAATAGAAAATGGCAACCCGATCCAGTATTTTTGCCTGGAAAATTCCATGGACAGAGGAGCCTGATAGGCTACATTCATGGGTTCCATGACTGGGCTCAGACCTCAGGGATCATCCTGTCTCTGTTTATTGAACATACACCTAGCACCAAGCTCCGACTTAAGCATTTTCCTCATTTAATGGCCAGAACAACTCTGTGAGGTGGTTCATGTTGGCCCATTTTGCATGAATAGACTGAGACTCCAGGTTAAAAAACTGAAATGCTAGAAATTACCAAAAAAGAAAAAGTCACAAAATTATTTGGAGACAGAACCAAAGTTTGGAATCTTAGGAAAGGGAAAGAGTTATCTGTAGACTCTTTTAAAAAATATTTCAAATAATGAGTAAGCGCCACAAGACGGAGATCTGCTCTTGTGCTCTTTACTGTTTTCATATACCTAGCACAGGGCCTGGTCCACAGTAGACATACAGGAAACAGGTGGTGATTGAATGAGAACAGAAGCCCTTTATGTTGGGTTGGCCAAAAAGTTCGTTTGGGTTTTCTGTATGCGGTTATAAAAAACTCAGATGAGGTTTTTTTTTAAGATTTATTTATTTATTTATTTTGGGCGGGGGGAGGGAGGGGAGCGGGCCGGCCACTTCTATTGGTCTTTCATTTCTCTGTTTTCATCCGTCTTTGTTCTTTGGCTCCTGCAGGCCTCCCATCGCGGTGGCATCTGTCGCTACAGAGCGCCGGCTCTGGGCGCATGCGCTCCAGAGCTCCGGCTCGCTGATTGGACACATCAATCCAGCCGCTCCTCGGCATGTGGGATCTTCCCAGGCCAGGGCTCGAACCGGCGCCCCTTGCACTGCAAGGCAGTGTCCTTATCCACTGAACCACCAGGGGAAGCCCTCAGATGAGCTTTTTGGTCAACCCATTAGGAGAAACTGGTGCTGCCAACCTGGGTTGAACCTCAGCACCCCCTCTTTCCTAGCTATGACACTTTAAGCTCACCCTTTCGTCTGCATTTCTGTTTTTCTTTAATTCATACTGTGTGAAACAAAAGGGCTTCCCAGATGGTGCAGTGGCAAAGACTCTGCCTGCTAATGCAAGAAACACAGGTTTGACCCTTGGGTAGGAAATATCCCCTGGAATAGAAAATGGCAACCCGATCCAGTATTTTTGCCTGGAAAATTCCATGGACAGAGGAGCCTGATAGGCTACATTCATGGGTTCACAAAGAATCAGACAAGACATAGCACACACACACACGAAACAAAAACCACATGAAAAATTCAAACCAAAACGGTCAATGAAAGTCATACTTGACCTAATTCCAGCTTTCAATCCACACCCCTCCCCAGAGGTAAAAAGCTATTTTTAAACAGTTGGCTGTGGCTTCTTCTAGTTTTCTTTCTGTAAATTGACGTATAGTGCTAAATACAAACACATAGCTTTGTTTGGGTTATGGCTCTGTCTTGCTTGATATGATAGGACTGGACTGCACTGGCTTTGTGGGAAACTCTGCTGTGTGTCTGAGACATGTTCCCAGAGCAGCATCTGGAGGCCTCTTATTATTTATAATAGCTCCCCAAGAGGACACGAACCATGATTTATGTTGCCATTCTCCTTGTTGCACTGGACATGGAAGTTGTTTCTGTTTTCTTCCCCAGTTTACAGATAGTGTTCCAGTGAACATCTTTGCACAGGCCTCTTTACGAACAAATACTTCTTAAGGATAAATTCCCAGAAGTGGAATTGCTCGGCTGAGTAACACACAATTTAAAATTGTAACTGCCATCCAAAAAATGGGCCTCTTAATAGGATGTACCTGATGGAGGCCTGGGACGTCCCACTGTAACAATGTGCTTCATTCAGGCCAGGCACACGGGAGGCTCTGTAAGCATTTACCAAAGCAGTTGCGAACGACGACGACATCTCTTTTATACATTCCCCTAATCTGAGTACGCCCGGGCTTTAGCGCCTGGAGCCTGGTGGAGGAATGAGAACTGGCCAGCACACAGGCGAGGATGCAGCGGCTACGTTCCAGGCGCTCCCCCTGGTGGGCAAATGTCCCCGGACGATAAGCAGTAGTCCCCCATCTTTGGAAACCCTAAAGCAGATCACGCTCCTTCCTGCCCAGAACCCTAAAAGCCCTTTTCTCCTTCTTAGTCTCTGACTCAGACTTGAAATTTGCTGGATGTTCTGGGGCCTGCCTGCCTTTCTCATAGTACCTTGTGCCCTCCCCTCTTCCCTTGTTTTGTTGCAAGCACGTTGCCTTCTCTGGCTCCTCAAGCATGCCCTTTTCAGCTCCTTCATTCTTTCTCACAGGTCTTCCCACCCTACAAGCTGTCTTCAATACCCAAGTCATTCGCTGCCTCTTCGAGGGTCCTCCCCAGGACACGCTGTCTAAAAGGCCACCTCTCTACTCTCCACGTAACTCCCCGCTCCCCTTACTCTTTGTCGAATCAGCCTGTGTTTCTCCTCCCACATTCCCACTGAAATAAACCCGGACATTTCCAGGTGTGGCAGAGTACAGTGTCATGAGGACTGGGACCGTTTCTGCCTTACCTGTGATCCTGTCTCCCAGCGCCTACCAGTAGCGCCTGGCAGTGGTAAGCACTCAACATTTGTTGAATGACTAATTACATAATACTAACAAGCAGAAACAGGATTGATGTGGAGAGCTAACAGGGGTTAAGGCAGAATATCTCTCCCAGGGTTTGGCTCCCTTTCCCTGATAGACACCCTCCTATGATCAAATAAGAAAGTTTCCCCGGGGAAGCCTTTAACCAGAGGTATTAGCTTGAGTACCATGGGGTAGGGTGAAGGGGACAGAAGGCAGGGCGATTTCTGACACCTTTTCCTCAATAATCCTCACTGTCAACTGCAAGGTGGGCCTTATTTTCTGGATGAGCAAACTGAGGCTCAGAGAGGGAAGTAGGAGGCACTGCCGGCATCAGGTCTAAGAATGGGAGTATCTGCTGAGAGAAAGGTGAGCAAACTAACTTTTTCTCTAACCCAGAAGGATGCAGAGTCCGCAGGAAGTGCAGCCCTGGGCTCACAGCAGGGAGGCTCTTCTCAGTGAGAGGTCTGCGCTGACTGCCTGGGATCAGGCAGTGGCTTCATCCATTCAGCACACCCTGCAAGTCATCCACTGTGTGCCTGGCAGCTCCGCCCTGATGAAGAGGTTCATTCAAGCTTTCAAAAGCTTCAGAGCCAAGAGATCAGATAGACCCTTGTCCGCTAGGCTATCAAGCAGTGTGTTTGGAGCATGGCCAGGCAAGGCAGCCATATGGCCAGGCTGTGCCTACCTCCGATGCAGGCCTTGCCCTTCACAATGACCACAATGTGAATGATGCTCTCTGGAGTTGAGCATGAGCACCCTGAGCAGTTGTACATAGCTCCTGATGGGGAGGAGACGAGTCTTCTGGAATTCGGTGATCCATCTGAAAAGAGGAGGAGCACCAGGATGCAGGAGCATGTGGAAAAAGCAAAAGCCAGAGAGGCGGGAGGAAGAGCAGGCTGTGAGAAAAATCAGCAGGGGAGGAGTCAAGGTGGAGAGGCAGCCAACAGCCCTGAAGGCTCTGGATAGCCAAGCAGAGAAGGGCTCCCAAGTGACTGGCAGCGCAAGCTCGTGGGTGATCTTGGCCGGAGTGCGGAGGGTGAGAGAGTCAGGTTTGTTGAGGGGTGAATAGGATATGGGAACAAAGTGAGGGTATTCAGATCCTTCTGGAAGTTGGACTGTGAAAGGAGAGAGGGAGTAAGGGTGATGAAGGCCTTCACGATGGAGGACAGCTTTGTTTTATGGCTGGTCTTCGAGATGAGTGGCTTCCCTGGTAGTTCACCTGGGCCTGTTGTGCAGAAGACCCCTGGGTTTGATTCCTGGGTTGGGAATATCCCCTGGAGAAGGGAATGGCTGCCCAGTCCAGCATTCTTGGGCTTCCCTGGTGGCTCAAACGGTAAAGAATCTGCCTGCAATGTGGGAGTCCTGGGTTCAATTGCTGGCTTGGGAAATTCCCTGGAGAAGGGAATGGCTAACCAGTCCAGTATTCTTGCCTGGAAAATTTCACAGACAGAGAAGCCTGGCAAGCTACAGTTGACAAGAGTTGGACATGACTGAGCAACTTTCACTTGCACTTTGAGATGAGGGCCTTGTGGGTGTCTCAGTGCTGGTGGGAAGGGGGCAGTTGAAAACTCAGGGAGATACTCAAGGAGAAGTTGAAAACTCATGAATGAGTGTCTTTACCAGCATGATTGACAGAGGAAGGTGGGAGAGGGGTTAGATTCAAAGTGAGCAAAGATTTCAGATGATCCCTAGTCAGGATTCCAGAAGGCTTCCTAGAGGTGGTGTGTCCTCTAAGGGGCCTCTGCCCTAAGCTTAGTGCTTTAAAGAGCCCTGCCTACACTGCTTTCCACAATGTGAGAAAGATCTGTTGAGAAACCAAAGGATAATGCATGACCAGAACTCTTCTAGATCATACTCTAGGTAACCCAAATATCCAGATCACCGGGCAGAAGGGCCCTGATGATCTTCTAGGGTCTACGTGGGCCTTTTTTTCTCAGGATATCCTCTCAAGAACAGACCACACCTGAGGGAAAGCCAATTTATTTTTATGTTGCTCCGATCAGTCTAATACCACACCAGAAAAATCCATTACAAAAAAAACAACTGACTGACATAAATGTAAAACTTCTAAACAAAATATTAGAAAACTGAACCTAACAATCCATAAAAGGAGTAGCATAACTAAATAGGGTTTATCCTAGAAATGGAAAATTTGTTTAACTTTCATATAGTTGGTGAACTGACATAGTTCACTATGTTAACAAACTAAAAAATAAAATAATATATATATATATTATATATATATATATACACATGCACACACACATATATACCATACACATAGACAGATACACATACACAAGAAATCATAGCAGAGGATGCAGAAATGGCATTTAAAAATCCAATATCCATTCCTGTCTTTTGAAAAAATACACAGTAACCTAGGAATAGCAGGGAACTTTCTCAACCTGATAGTGGGCATTTATTTATAAAAGGCCTACACCCAAGCATCAAATCTAAGTGTCAAAGACTGAATGGTCTTCCTCCTCTGAGATGAATAAACGAATAGGGATGTCCATTTTTATCACTTTTTTTAAATATTACACTGAAGGTTCTAGTCGACTCGATAAGTCAAGAAAAATAAGTCATCTAATTCGGAAAGAAAGAAATTAACCTGTTCTCATTGGCTGATGACACAATTATCTATGTAGAAAATCCAATGGAATCTACAAAATCTACTAGAACTAATAAGTGATTTCAACAAGGTTACAGGATACAAGATCAGCATACAAAAATCAATTATATTTTCATTTATGGCAATAAACTAGCATTGAAATTTTCAAGAATACTATTTGCAATAGCAACAACATTTGTGAAATATTTCAGAATGAATATAATATTTGCAAGATCCATAGATTGAAAACCATAAAACCATGTTGAGACAAATGAAAGAAAGCCTAAAAAAATGGAAAAGCATGCCTTGTACATGGGTCAGAAGATCCAGTGTTGGTTGTTCCCTCCAAATTGTTCTGTAGATCCAGTACTCCCCCAGTCAGAATCCCAGCTGGCAGAAGGGCCCTGATGATCTTCTAGGGTCTACGTGGGCCTTTTTCTCAGGATATCCTCTCAAGAACAGACCACACCTGAGGGAAAGCCAATTTATTTTATGTTGCTCGATCAGTCTAATACCACACCAGAAAAATCCATTACAAAAAAAACAACTGACTGACATAAATGTAAAACTTCTAAACAAAATATTAGAAAACTGAACCTAACAATCCATAAAAGGAGTAGCATAACTAAATAGGGTTTATCCTAGAAATGGAAAATTTGTTTAACTTTCATATAGTTGGTGAACTGACATAGTTCACTATGTTAACAAACTAAAAAATAAAATAATATATATATATATTATATATATATATATACACATGCACACACACATATATACCATACACATAGACAGATACACATACACAAGAAATCATAGCAGAGGATGCAGAAATGGCATTTAAAAATCCAATATCCATTCCTGTCTTTTGAAAAAATACACAGTAACCTAGGAATAGCAGGGAACTTTCTCAACCTGATAGTGGGCATTTATTTATAAAAGGCCTACACCCAAGCATCAAATCTAAGTGTCAAAGACTGAATGGTCTTCCTCCTCTGAGATGAATAAACGAATAGGG
Organism: Tragulus kanchil; assembly: GCA_022376925.1. Lineage (NCBI taxonomy): Eukaryota > Metazoa > Chordata > Mammalia > Artiodactyla > Tragulidae > Tragulus > Tragulus kanchil. The sequence continues at coordinate 42,580,921 of JAIOJX010000029.1, read as the reverse complement.
ATGTCCATTTTTATCACTTTTTTTAAATATTACACTGAAGGTTCTAGTCGACTCGATAAGTCAAGAAAAATAAGTCATCTAATTCGGAAAGAAAGAAATTAACCTGTTCTCATTGGCTGATGACACAATTATCTATGTAGAAAATCCAATGGAATCTACAAAATCTACTAGAACTAATAAGTGATTTCAACAAGGTTACAGGATACAAGATCAGCATACAAAAATCAATTATATTTTCATTTATGGCAATAAACTAGCATTGAAATTTTCAAGAATACTATTTGCAATAGCAACAACATTTGTGAAATATTTCAGAATGAATATAATATTTGCAAGATCCATAGATTGAAAACCATAAAACCATGTTGAGACAAATGAAAGAAAGCCTAAAAAAATGGAAAAGCATGCCTTGTACATGGGTCAGAAGATCCAGTGTTGGTTGTTCCCTCCAAATTGTTCTGTAGATCCAGTACTCCCCCAGTCAGAATCCCAGCTGGCAGAGTTTTTTTGGTTAAAAATTGATAATCTGTTCTTAAAATTCATATAAAAATGAAAGGAACGAAATTAGCCAAAATACCTTGATAAAGAAGAATAAAACCTGAGCGCTAACACTACCTGATTTGTTTTTAAATTGGGGTTTAGTTGATTTGCAATTTTGTATTAGTTTCAAGTGTACAGAGAAGTTACTGTTATATGTCTTTTACAGAGTTTGGTTGTTTCCAGCTATACATAATCCCAAGATAGTCATAGGTATATCCCCGACCCCTCCCACCTGAGCCACCCTCCTTTTTCCCATCGTCCCACCCCCCAAGTTGAGGCAATAGCCTCCCTGTAAGTTCCCTTAGTCTTACAGGTTAATCACAATGGGTACTTGCATATGATAGTATAGGTTTCCATGTTGCTCTTTCCATACCTCTCACCCGATCTTCCCTCCCCGCAGCGTCCATAGGTCTGTTCTCTGTTTCTCCATTGCTGCTCTGCGTTAACACTACCTGATTTTAAGATGCAATAGTGGAAACAGCAAGATATTGACATGAAGATGGACAGATACGTCAATGAGACAGAATCGAGACTCCAAACACAAAACCATGCATATACAGACGACTGTTTCTTGACAGAGAAGCAAACACAATTTGGTGAAGATGCAGTCCTTCCGTAAGATGACACTGAAATAACTGGTTATTTGTATGCAAAAAAGTTTGAGTCACTTTTCCCAACACATATAACATTGAATTATTTTTAAAAAATTTAACTGGTAGGGCTTTCCTGGTGGTCCAGTGGGTAGGGGTCTGCCTTGCAATGCAAGGCGCTGGTCTGGTCCCTTCTCCAGGAAGATCAGCAAAATCAATTATATTTTCATTTATGGCAATAAACTAGCATTGAAATTTTCAAGAATACTATTTGCAATAGCAACAACATTTGTGAAATATTTCAGAATGAATATAATATTTGCAAGATCCATAGATTGAAAACCATAAAACCATGTTGAGACAAATGAAAGAAAGCCTAAAAAAATGGAAAAGCATGCCTTGTACATGGGTCAGAAGATCCAGTGTTGGTTGTTCCCTCCAAATTGTTCTGTAGATCCAGTACTCCCCCAGTCAGAATCCCAGCTGGCAGAGTTTTTTTGGTTAAAAATTGATAATCTGTTCTTAAAATTCATATAAAAATGAAAGGAACGAAATTAGCCAAAATACCTTGATAAAGAAGAATAAAACCTGAGCGCTAACACTACCTGATTTGTTTTTAAATTGGGGTTTAGTTGATTTGCAATTTTGTATTAGTTTCAAGTGTACAGAGAAGTTACTGTTATATGTCTTTTACAGAGTTTGGTTGTTTCCAGCTATACATAATCCCAAGATAGTCATAGGTATATCCCCGACCCCTCCCACCTGAGCCACCCTCCTTTTTCCCATCGTCCCACCCCCCAAGTTGAGGCAATAGCCTCCCTGTAAGTTCCCTTAGTCTTACAGGTTAATCACAATGGGTACTTGCATATGATAGTATAGGTTTCCATGTTGCTCTTTCCATACCTCTCACCCGATCTTCCCTCCCCGCAGCGTCCATAGGTCTGTTCTCTGTTTCTCCATTGCTGCTCTGCGTTAACACTACCTGATTTTAAGATGCAATAGTGGAAACAGCAAGATATTGACATGAAGATGGACAGATACGTCAATGAGACAGAATCGAGACTCCAAACACAAAACCATGCATATACAGACGACTGTTTCTTGACAGAGAAGCAAACACAATTTGGTGAAGATGCAGTCCTTCCGTAAGATGACACTGAAATAACTGGTTATTTGTATGCAAAAAAGTTTGAGTCACTTTTCCCAACACATATAACATTGAATTATTTTTAAAAAATTTAACTGGTAGGGCTTTCCTGGTGGTCCAGTGGGTAAGGGGTCTGCCTTGCAATGCAAGGGGCGCTGGTCTGGTCCCTTCTCCAGGAAGATCCCACGTGCCGCAGAGTGGCTGGACCTGTGTGTCCAGTCACGAGCCAGTGCTCTGGAATACCTGCACCCAGAGTCGGTGCTCTGCAGTGAGAGAGGCCAGTATGATGGGAGGCCCACACAGGCCAAAGAATAAAGATGGATGAAAACAAATGATGACTTAGAGGTGAAAAAAAAAAGTATTTAAAAAAGAAAAGTTAACTGATAGATGGATAATAGATTTAAATGTAAAATCTGAAAACAAGAAAGTATTTTTGACCGTGAGTTCAGCAAAGATTTCTTAAATGTGAAAGCAAAAAGCATACTTCATAAAAGAAAAAAACTGATCAATTGAATTTCATCAATATTTAAGACTCTACTGTTTGAAAGAGGCTATTGAGAGATTAAAAAAACAAGCCATGGACTGAAAGAAAAATCTTTGAAAGTCCTATTTTCAGAGGGCTGTATACAGACAGAATATAGAAGAATCCTTAAAACTCAATAGTTAAAAAAAAGTAAGAAGCTCATTTTATTTTAAATAGGCCCAAGATTTGGACAATTCACCAAAGAAGGTATGTGAATGGCAAAGAAGCATATAGTAAAACATTCTTTATATGTAAATATATAATTTTATTGATTTATTTTTGGCTGTACCGGGTCTCCATTGCTGCCCAGGCTTTCTCTAGTGGCGGCTCTAGCCGGGGTGTGCAGGCTTCTCGTTGCGGTGGCTTCTCTTGTTGGGGAACCGGGGCTCTGCAGTCCGTGGGCTCCGGTAGTTGCAGGTCCTGGGCTCTAGAGTGCAGGCTTAGTAGTGTGGGGCACAGGCTTAGTTGCTCTGCAGCATGTAGGGTATTCCCAGACCAGGGATTGAACTGGAAGGCAGATTCTTCACCACTGAGCCACCAGGGATGCCCAAGCATATGGTAATGTTTCTTCATATCATTGATCTTTAGGAAAATGCAATTTTAAACCATGGTAAGATATCACTACACATTTATTAGAATGGCTAGAATGAAAAGGACTGACCCCTCCTGGTGCTGGCAAGGATGGGATGGAACCGGAGCACTCATGCACGGCTGATAGGAATGTGAAAAGGTACAACCGCAGTGACAGGAAAAGAGGCAGTTTCTTTAAAAAGCCAAATGTCCACATATTATATGATGCAGGCGTTTCTCTACTAGGTATTTATTCAAGAGAAAAGATGCATGTGTAGAAACAACACCTTATACATGAATTGGAGTCCTTCATTTGAAATAGTCCCAAACAGGAAACAACTCAAATGTTCACAGATGGGTCAGTGGATGAACAATCGGTTATATCCGTAGAGCAGAGCACTGCTCAACAACCAGAGGAAATGGAATACTGGTACTGGCATCCACATGGATGAATCTCAAAAATAATTATGCTGAGCTCGGGAGGCCAAACAAAAGAGGTACATGCTATATGATCCTATTTATATAAAACTCTTAAGAAAAGGAGCAGATTAATCTGTTTGGGCATAAAGCAGAACAGTGCTGGCCCCAGGGTGGTGGGGGTGGAGCAGGAGGTATAGTTATTATGCCAGTTATACCTCAGGAGAGCTGTTTAGTGCACAGTCCTGTACAGACTTCCCTTCATGCTCTGCCTTTTGGCCTGTAAGTATTAGGGATGAGCTTAAAGATAGGCTGTCAGTAGACAGGAGTGAAACATTTAGAAAGATGAGGAGCATATAGCCTTTTCTAAGTGTGTAGGTGTGAGTGGACTATGTTGGTGAGCAAAAAAAAAGACATTTTTCTCAATTGTCCAAACAGCCAGAGGTTTCAGAAAGTCACCAAACGTAACTTAGAGCAAGTACTTTTTCTTTATTGAAGCCAAAAGAGGTTTCAGAAAGTACATATAATACCATTTATATCAACTAGTATTGCAGTCCGGGTAGGGTATCACCAGTTGCTCTGCAGCATGTAGGGTATTCCCAGACCAGGGATTGAACTGGAAGGCAGATTCTTCACCACTGAGCCACCAGGGATGCCCAAGCATATGGTAATGTTTCTTCATATCATTGATCTTTAGGAAAATGCAATTTTAAACCATGGTAAGATATCACTACACATTTATTAGAATGGCTAGAATGAAAAGGACTGACCCCTCCTGGTGCTGGCAAGGATGGGATGGAACCGGAGCACTCATGCACGGCTGATAGGAATGTGAAAAGGTACAACCGCAGTGACAGGAAAAGAGGCAGTTTCTTTAAAAGCCACATGTCCACATATTATATGATGCAGGCGTTTCTCTACTAGGTATTTATTCAAGAGAAAAGATGCATGTGTAGAAACAACACCTTATACATGAATTGGAGTCCTTCATTTGAAATAGTCCCAAACAGGAAACAACTCAAATGTTCACAGATGGGTCAGTGGATGAACAATCGGTTATATCCGTAGAGCAGAGCACTGCTCAACAACCAGAGGAAATGGAATACTGGTACTGGCATCCACATGGATGAATCTCAAAAATAATTATGCTGAGCTCGGGAGGCCAAACAAAAGAGGTACATGCTATATGATCCTATTTATATAAAACTCTTAAGAAAAGGAGCAGATTAATCTGTTTGGGCATAAAGCAGAACAGTGCTGGCCCCAGGGTGGTGGGGGTGGAGCAGGAGGTATAGTTATTATGCCAGTTATACCTCAGGAGAGCTGTTTAGTGCACAGTCCTGTACAGACTTCCCTTCATGCTCTGCCTTTTGGCCTGTAAGTATTAGGGATGAGCTTAAAGATAGGCTGTCAGTAGACAGGAGTGAAACATTTAGAAAGATGAGGAGCATATAGCCTTTTCTAAGTGTGTAGGTGTGAGTGGACTATGTTGGTGAGCAAAAAAAAAAAGACATTTTTCTCAATTGTCCAAACAGCCAGAGGTTTCAGAAAGTCACCAAACGTAACTTAGAGCAAGTACTTTTTCTTTATTGAAGCATCGTTGATTTATAATGGTGTATTAATTTCTGCTGTATAGCAAAGTGATTCAGTTATGCATATATATGTACATATAATACATATATATAAATATATATATATGCATTCTTTTTCATATTCTTTTCCATTATGGTTTATCACAGGATACTGATGATAGTTCCCTGTGCTATACAGTAGGACCTTGTTGTTTATCCATTCTCTGTATAATAGTTTGCATCTGCTAACCCCAGACTGCCACTCGGTCTTTCCTCTCCCCACTTCCCCCTTGGCAACCGCCAATCTAACAGCAAGTATTTATTTAGCAACCACCATAATACCAACCTTGAGTTACTCTTGACAAATATATAGAGTAATCCTTTTGACCCTCCCAGCATTTACTTTGATGGTTTAGAAAACGGAGGCTCAGCTACCTCACGTCAGCTCTCCCAGACTGCACAGCCAAGAAGTAGCAGGGCCAGGGCCTGTGGGGTGCAAACTGGCTGGACCGGCTCCTCCGCTGTCTTTGTGGACCCCTCCCAGTTCCCAGCTGGGCAGCTGTGGCTTCTGGCTGCACGTGGGCGGGTGTTAAGACAATAGGCCAAGCGTGTCCAAGTGTTCAGCCCTCCTCCAAGGTTAGCTATTGTCTGTGGAGCTATAAATAGCCAACTGTGGGGAAGAAAGAGAAAACAAGATTTACTTTTTGGAGGCTGAGAGGAGTTAGACAATTTGCAAGGTCCTGATGGCCTTGACAGAGTGGGACTGAAAGGTCATTGGCTAAGCATACTTGAAGTGTGGTTTTTTTGGCAAGGGAGGAGATGTCCTGGCCCAGGGAGGTGAGACATGTCCCTCTGCCCAAAATAGAGACCAGCCACTTCCTGAATGAGAGTCAGCTGAGGGTGGGAAGGCAGGCCCGGCCCGAAGGCCGCTGACCACTGGAGCAGCTGGCAGCCCTGCTGGAGAATGGGAAATGGGGGGAACATTCAGAGCCCCTGGGGGCCTCAGGCTGGAGGGAAGGGATGGCAGACGAGGGCAGGGAGGAGACAGCTGGGGAGGGGCTGGCGCCCCTGGGCTTGATATGGCGGCTGGGGAGAGAGGGGAACGCGGTTTCCCAGTGTTGAGTGCTCATTAGGTACCAGGATTAGGAGGCCAGTCCCTGCCAGAGTGTGATGGTGGAGGTGTGGCTGAGGCTCTGCGTCACTGGGCGTGGAGCGAGAGGGCAGCTCCTGTGCAGGTAGTGAGCAAAGAGGGTCCAGGGGAGCCGGAGGCTGGCTGATGACCAGCCAGTGCCAGTGAGTGTTCTGAAGGGAATTTCTAAGTAGGTGAGACTTAGCGGTGCCCTTTGGTTAAGATCTTCCACAAAATCTAGCGCAGTATGGGCTCCAGGGCTAAGCTGATTTGCCACCCTGGGGGCTAAATGTAGAAGTACTTCCATACTGTTTGGTAACTAACCAGATCTCCTAAAATGACCCTGGTTCCTGCCCTCCCCGACCCATGGTAGCCTACTCCTCGCCTCCCACAAATCCAACCACCCCAAGGTAAATGCTTGGCCCTCTGTCTGTTTGGCTGCTAAATATCATCTTTTCTGGACCTCAAAGTTTAACAGTAGTTAATTGCTATTTGCTGTGTGCCACATCCCCACCCTTCTATAGGCTTTACCTTAATTTTCAAGAATAGCAATAACAATGAGGTAACAATAGCTAACCAGTGTTGAGTGCTCATTAGGTACCAGGATTATGCTATGTACTTTGCTTCAATCTTGACATTTTAATGTCCACTTATGCCCTGTAACCCAGTGGGGCAAGATCTGATGTTACTCCTGATGTTATATTACTCCTTCCTCCACTTTGGAAGGAAAAAGACAAAACCCCCAAGGCCCAGAGATGTTAAGTAACTTGCTTTGGGCCGCGTAGCTATGAAGTGGCAGGGCTTGATGGAAACCTAGGTCTCACTGACGCTAAAGCCAGTGCTCTGGTGTTATTCTACATTTGAAAAATAACTTGTAAAATGCTCTTAAAATGGAAAACCGTGGCTCTAACATTAAAAGTGTTCCTTTTTCCTCCTGATTGGAGAGTCTAATGCCTTTACTAGGCAGTTTCTCCAACTTTGCTGCTTGGCTAAGTTGCTTCAGTCATGTCCGACTCCTTGCAACCCTATGGACTGTAGTCTCCCAGGCTCCTCTGTCCACGGGATTCTCCAGGTCAGAAATGCTGCTTAAATGTTTCCAATACACCTTTGAAATTGGATGGCTATTGTCTCCTTTTGTAAAAACAAGTCTGTGCCAAGAGTTTTCCAGTGAAGTTGGCTAAATTGTGGCCCTGAAACACTCTGTACAGGGGATGCAAGTGAGTCCTGGCCAATATCTACAAGTGACAGATGGGAACGTGGAGGCTTCCCCAGGTCTGTGCTGTCCATTTGCTCTCCAGACTTCAGGCCATTGCTGGAAGCCCTCCTTCCTGATTCCTTGTTTATTGTTGGGCTGAAGTCAGTGCAAAGGCCATTGATCTATGCCATGCCTTATTGACAAGCCTTGTAAGAGATGCCCTGTTTCTGAAAGCAGGCCTCCTTCGACTGTTCCACTGTCCTGTTACCCATGGTAGCCTACCCCGACAATCCAACCACCCCAAGGTAAATGCTTGGCCCTCTGTCTGTTTGGCTGCTAAATATCATCTTTTCTGGACCTCAAAGTTTAACAGTAGTTAATTGCTATTTGCTGTGTGCCACATCCCCACCCTTCTATAGGCTTTACCTTAATTTTCAAGAATAGCAATAACAATGAGGTAACAATAGCTAACCAGTGTTGAGTGCTCATTAGGTACCAGGATTATGCTATGTACTTTGCTTCAATCTTGACATTTTAATGTCCACTTATGCCCTGTAACCCAGTGGGGCAAGATCTGATGTTACTCCTGATGTTATATTACTCCTTCCTCCACTTTGGAAGGAAAAAGACAAAACCCCCAAGGCCCAGAGATGTTAAGTAACTTGCTTTGGGCCGCGTAGCTATGAAGTGGCAGGGCTTGATGGAAACCTAGGTCTCACTGACGCTAAAGCCAGTGCTCTGGTGTTATTCTACATTTGAAAAATAACTTGTAAAATGCTCTTAAAATGGAAAACCGTGGCTCTAACATTAAAAGTGTTCCTTTTTCCTCCTGATTGGAGAGTCTAATGCCTTTACTAGGCAGTTTCTCCAACTTTGCTGCTTGGCTAAGTTGCTTCAGTCATGTCCGACTCCTTGCAACCCTATGGACTGTAGTCTCCCAGGCTCCTCTGTCCACGGGATTCTCCAGGTCAGAAATGCTGCTTAAATGTTTCCAATACACCTTTGAAATTGGATGGCTATTGTCTCCTTTTGTAAAAACAAGTCTGTGCCAAGAGTTTTCCAGTGAAGTTGGCTAAATTGTGGCCCTGAAACACTCTGTACAGGGGATGCAAGTGAGTCCTGGCCAATATCTACAAGTGACAGATGGGAACGTGGAGGCTTCCCCAGGTCTGTGCTGTCCATTTGCTCTCCAGACTTCAGGCCATTGCTGGAAGCCCTCCTTCCTGATTCCTTGTTTATTGTTGGGCTGAAGTCAGTGCAAAGGCCATTGATCTATGCCATGCCTTATTGACAAGCCTTGTAAGAGATGCCCTGTTTCTGAAAGCAGGCCTCCTTCTGACCGTGTTCCAGGAGCTGTCCAGTGTATTGAGGGCTGGTCGTTACCCGGCTATCCTCCATTCACTCGCCATCTAGGGAGGGCAACCGTGGGTCAGGCACTGTTCTAGATAGGGGGGATAGAGTCCTAAATGAAGTAGACCCCGCCACTGCCCTCATGGGGCTTGTTATCTAAGGAAAGGAGGAGGCATCAGACGCAAGATGACAGAAACAGGGGCTTCCCTGGTGGTCCAGTGGGTAAAGAGTCCGCCTTGCAGTGCAAAGGGTGCCAGTTCTATCCCTGACACGGGAAGATCCCATGTGCCGTGGAGCATCTGGGCCGGTGTGTCCAATTACAAGCCAGTGCTCTGGAGCGCGTGCACCCAGAGCTTGTGCTCTTCAACAGGAGAGGCTGCTGCGATGGGAGTCCCACACAGGCCATGGAGCAAAGATAGATGAAAATAAATGAAAGACCAATAAAAGAGGCCCCCCCAAAAAATGACGACAGAAACACACATAACTGCATAATTTATGCTCCGTGATAAGTGCTGTGAAAGAAAAGGAAAGAGTATAATGAGTTGATGTCAAATCTTATATTAGATAGTCCCAGAAGTAGGAAGAAAGAATGTTATGAGTAATATTCAGGCTGACACAAGAAGAGTCAGCCTAGTGAAGGAAAATTGAGGACCTTAGAAGAAAGAAAGTTTCAGGCACAGGGAGCAGCATGGATGAAGGCCTTAGGGCTGGGTAAAAGGCTGGCACTTTTGAAATCATGATAGGAAAGAAAACGAACACATCATATCTAGAGTTTAGTGAGCAGGGGAAGAAGTGAGAGAGGATGAGCCTGAACAGTGATAGTAGAGACAGACTTTCTGGAAATCTCTCTGAACAAGAGTCTCTAGTTAGGAGGTGCAGATGAGGACTTAGGCTCTGAGGAGGGCAGCGGAACCATCTCAAAACAACACAGTTTGGCAGAACAAAGATGCCTTCAGTTTTTTTTGTTTTGTTTTGTTTTTTTTGGCTGCTCCATGTGATATGCAGGATCTTAGACCAGGGATTGAATACACACCCCTGCAGACAAGCCTTGTAAGAGATTCCCTGTTTCTGAAAGCAGGCCTCCTTCTGACCGTGTTCCAGGAGCTGTCCAGTGTATTGAGGGCTGGTCGTTACCCGGCTATCCTCCATTCACTCGCCATCTAGGGAGGGCAACCGTGGGTCAGGCACTGTTCTAGATAGGGGGGATAGAGTCCTAAATGAAGTAGACCCCGCCACTGCCCTCATGGGGCTTGTTATCTAAGGAAAGGAGGAGGCATCAGACGCAAGATGACAGAAACAGGGGCTTCCCTGGTGGTCCAGTGGGTAAAGAGTCCGCCTTGCAGTGCAAAGGGTGCCAGTTCTATCCCTGACACGGGAAGATCCCATGTGCCGTGGAGCATCTGGGCCGGTGTGTCCAATTACAAGCCAGTGCTCTGGAGCGCGTGCACCCAGAGCTTGTGCTCTTCAACAGGAGAGGCTGCTGCGATGGGAGTCCCACACAGGCCATGGAGCAAAGATAGATGAAAATAAATGAAAGACCAATAAAAGAGGCCCCCCCAAAAAATGACGACAGAAACACACATAACTGCATAATTTATGCTCCGTGATAAGTGCTGTGAAAGAAAAGGAAAGAGTATAATGAGTTGATGTCAAATCTTATATTAGATAGTCCCAGAAGTAGGAAGAAAGAATGTTATGAGTAATATTCAGGCTGACACAAGAAGAGTCAGCCTAGTGAAGGAAAATTGAGGACCTTAGAAGAAAGAAAGTTTCAGGCACAGGGAGCAGCATGGATGAAGGCCTTAGGGCTGGGTAAAAGGCTGGCACTTTTGAAATCATGATAGGAAAGAAAACGAACACATCATATCTAGAGTTTAGTGAGCAGGGGAAGAAGTGAGAGAGGATGAGCCTGAACAGTGATAGTAGAGACAGACTTTCTGGAAATCTCTCTGAACAAGAGTCTCTAGTTAGGAGGTGCAGATGAGGACTTAGGCTCTGAGGAGGGCAGCGGAACCATCTCAAAACAACACAGTTTGGCAGAACAAAGATGCCTTCAGTTTTTTTTGTTTTGTTTTGTTTTTTTTGGCTGCTCCATGTGATATGCAGGATCTTAGACCAGGGATTGAATACACACCCCCTGCAGAAACTAACTCTAATTAGCTGATGTTAAAAAAAGAAATTGGGCTTCCCTGGTGGCCCAGTGGTTGAGAATCTGCCTGCCAGTACAGGGGACACAGGCTCGACCCCTGGTCCTGGCAGATCATACATGCCTCAGAGCATCTAAACCCCTGCACCTCATCTGCCTGAGCCTGTGCCCCAGAGATCGTGCTCCACAACAAGCCACGCCACCACAGCGAGAAGCCCACACACCTCAGTGGAGCAGCCTCCGCTCACCACAACTAGAGAAAGCCTACATGCAGCAACAAAGACCTAGCACAGCCAGAAAATAAATTTATAAAAGGAAAGAAATGCATGGATTCAAATAACTGGGAAGTTTAAGTAGTAAACTGGTAGCATTGAGAGATTCTGGCTGGTCATTCTCTGTCCCTTTTGGTCCGCTTAGCTCCCCCTGTTCTCTTTCCTCCTCTCTGCCTGCTCTGACATGGCTTCATTCTAAAACAAGCAATGGGGACTTCCCAGGCAGTCAAGCAGCTAAGTTTTTCTTTTCCAAGGCAGGGGGTGTAGGTTCGATCCTTGGTTGGGGAGGCTAAGATTCCTACTTGCCTCAAGGCCCAAAAAAACAAACATAAAACAGAAACAATATTGTAACAAATTCAATAAAAACTTTGAAAATGGTCCACATCAAAAAAATCTTAAAAGCAAACGAACAATGATGATGTCTTGCTATATATATATATATATACTTCAGATAAAAAGGCTAGATTGTCATGTACTTCCTGGAGTTGTAGAGCCATATACACTGAGACTGTATATCCATCCCTGAACCAACTGCCAAGAGGACAGAACTGTCTGGTTGTCCAGGGTCAGTTGTGTCCAAACACATGGCTCAGGGAGTAGGTGTATAGAACTGAGGGTAGTTCCCAGAGCTATTCTGGCAGATCAAAACAGATTCCTAGAACTTCACAGGGTATAACACTTGCCCTGCCTCCACAGGTACAATTTAATTGTTCCATTATTTTTAGAAATTAAAAAATATATATATTACATGTAAACCTACCATCAGTTGTTGATATTTTGTTGTATATTCTATCAATCATTCACACACATAGATATACACACATTTGATTGGCTTCGATTTCCTTTTTTTTTTTTTTTTTTTGTAGTCACTTGGTTGGAGAATTTAAGTCCAATGGTACTTTTATTTTCTTTCCAAAGAAATGTAAACCTCTAGTCTTCTCATCAGTGATGTCCCGAATGAAACTCTTGTTGACACTCCTTGGCATTAAACTTCAATCAAAAGTTTTTCCTCTTTCCCTTCTTTCTTGACATTTAACACTGGTATCAAAAACCCCAGTCACATTCTCATCATCTGATTTTAGATTCAACCATCAGGGCCACAATGCTCTTTTTCCCAAATGTTTTTATACTTCCTGTCTCACCATAGCTTGCAACATTTATTTTCTGATTCAAATTTAACCTATTCGAGTACTTTACTTAGTCCTTTCTCCTAGAAAGCACTGGTGCACTTTCTGAGTCCCTGCATATCTGCAAAAAATAGTCTTCACATGTGAATGGTAAGTTGTAGGATTCTTGGAATGTAGTCTTTTTCCTCTGAAATCTAGAGTCACTCTTGTACTTTCTTCTAGTTCTCACTGTTGCAGATGCGATGAGAAGTTTAATATGAGTCTGGTTCATTTTCCTTTGCAAGTAAACTTTCTCTCTGCCTAGAAACAGGTTGAGTTTTCTCTTTAACCTCAAATCTGAGAAACTTCACCAGGACATGATGAGTTTGGAGGTTTTTGTTTGTTTGTTTTGTTTTCGTGTAACCTGAAAGTTGATAAGCTCTTTCGTCCTAACATGGCAAGTTTTTCTGTATCTGAGAGTTTTCTTTCATTATTTCTTTAATTATTGTTTTTCTCACTTAGCTTTTGCCTTGAAGATCACCTGGTGTTTGCATACCAGATCTCCCAGAACTGCCCTTTCTGAACCTTATTTTGTACCCATGATTTGCATTTGTGTGTTTTTTTGGTTGTTTTGTTTTGGTCTCTGAGTCTATATGCTGCTTCCCTCGTTTGGTTTTCCAGAAGACAGATTCCATTCTCAGCAGTAATTGGTGTCCTTTTCCAGTTCTTTGGTTAATTGATTATTTTTGCAATTTTCAGATATATTTTCCTTTATCCCCTGGAGGAGGGCATAGCAACCCACTCTAGTAGTCTTGCCTGTAGAATCCCTATGGAGAGAGGAGCCTGGCAGGCTATAGTCCATGGATTTGCAAAGAGTTGGACACAACTGTAACTAAGCATGCACACATCCAATACTTTTTCTTCTGTTTGATGTCCCGAATGAAACTCTTGTTGACACTCCTTGGCATTAAACTTCAATCAAAGGTCTTTCCTCTTTCCCTTCTTTCTTGACATTTAACACTGGTATCAAAAACCCCAGTCACATTCTCATCATCTGATTTTAGATTCAACCATCAGGGCCACAATGCTCTTTTTCCCAAATGTTTTTATACTTCCTGTCTCACCATAGCTTGCAACATTTATTTTCTGATTCAAATTTAACCTATTCGAGTACTTTACTTAGTCCTTTCTCCTAGAAAGCACTGGTGCACTTTCTGAGTCCCTGCATATCTGCAAAAAATAGTCTTCACATGTGAATGGTAAGTTGTAGGATTCTTGGAATGTAGTCTTTTTCCTCTGAAATCTAGAGTCACTCTTGTACTTTCTTCTAGTTCTCACTGTTGCAGATGCGATGAGAAGTTTAATATGAGTCTGGTTCATTTTCCTTTGCAAGTAAACTTTCTCTCTGCCTAGAAACAGGTTGAGTTTTCTCTTTAACCTCAAATCTGAGAAACTTCACCAGGACATGATGAGTTTGGAGGTTTTTGTTTGTTTGTTTTGTTTTCGTGTAACCTGAAAGTTGATAAGCTCTTTCGTCCTAACATGGCAAGTTTTTCTGTATCTGAGAGTTTTCTTTCATTATTTCTTTAATTATTGTTTTTCTCACTTAGCTTTTGCCTTGAAGATCACCTGGTGTTTGCATACCAGATCTCCCAGAACTGCCCTTTCTGAACCTTATTTTGTACCCATGATTTGCATTTGTGTGTTTTTTTGGTTGTTTTGTTTTGGTCTCTGAGTCTATATGCTGCTTCCCTCGTTTGGTTTTCCAGAAGACAGATTCCATTCTCAGCAGTAATTGGTGTCCTTTTCCAGTTCTTTGGTTAATTGATTATTTTTGCAATTTTCAGATATATTTTCCTTTATCCCCTGGAGGAGGGCATAGCAACCCACTCTAGTAGTCTTGCCTGTAGAATCCCTATGGAGAGAGGAGCCTGGCAGGCTATAGTCCATGGATTTGCAAAGAGTTGGACACAACTGTAACTAAGCATGCACACATCTTCTTTATAGTTTTCAGCGTTAGAGATTTCTTGTCATTCTTCCGTTATAACTGCTCTCATAGGTGCCTCACTATTTACTGAGGACTTGACTTCTCTCCTTTAAATGGCTGTGAGTTTTCTTTCCTTGAAACATGGACAGCTTCTTTCGACTGTCTGTTGCCCTATTGTATTGTTGAAGAAAATTCTGATACAAGCCTGATTTTCATTCCTTGGTAGGCCACCGATTTTCTTCCATGTGGAGTGTCTAGAAAGCTGAGCCTATACTAAGGCTGGCTCCTGTCTTGAGTTAGGGAAGATGACATCTAATAAGTGGTGGGCTACACTAAGAGCAGTTAGAAATCTCCCAGTATCTTCTTGTTTCATATCCATTACTCCATCAATCAACTGTTGGGCTTTAGTCAGGCTGCCATTGATGGAAAGTCCTCCTGATGACATCTAGAACCATTACCCAGGAGTCTGGTATTTAATATGCAAAATAAGTTCTGTGAGAAAATAATGGAGAGGGTAGAAATTATTCCAGATAAGTTAAGCTTCTCTATTGCTAACAACATAAATTCTCTCACTGGTGTGTTATTTGAAAGCTATTGACAAGCTAAAAGAATTGACAGATGCACCAGAGAAGTGGACTTGAAAAGTGGGTAGAAACCAATGGATGTAGGGTGTCTGGGAAGGAGACTGGGAACAGTCTGGTTACTACACTTAGCTGGTTGAGGCTTTTGAGGCTCAGCCTGCTGCTAGATTCTTAACCTAGCTGCTGCCACTGGGAATTGTTCCTCACCACCCCCTGAATCTTGGCACCAGTGAGGCATTTCAAACACAGCAGGCAGGGTGTGAACATTCTCCATTTGAGCTTTCATGGTGGAAAGGGGGCTTAGTCTCACTCCAGGAACTGTAGAATAAAGGAATCTCTTCCAGAAGAAAGAGGTTTTAGATGCTGCCAGCCAAACAGGGGCCATGTGATCATCTAAGTGAACACTGGTAGGTTTGTTATTTCTTCTACTAAGTAGGAAATTTTAAGTCTTTTTGGGAATTGAAACCATTTCTGAGAAATGATAAAACAGAGGCTGTCTTTGCTCTGCCTGTACCCTCTTGGTACTCATTTCTACCTAACACCTGGTTATTCCAAACATCTGCAACTCTCAGCTAGATGCATTGGCCTAGTTTTCAGCGTTAGAGATTTCTTGTCATTCTTCCGTTATAACTGCTCTCATAGGTGCCTCACTATTTACTGAGGACTTGACTTCTCTCCTTTAAATGGCTGTGAGTTTTCTTTCCTTGAAACATGGACAGCTTCTTTCGACTGTCTGTTGCCCTATTGTATTGTTGAAGAAAATTCTGATACAAGCCTGATTTTCATTCCTTGGTAGGCCACCGATTTTCTTCCATGTGGAGTGTCTAGAAAGCTGAGCCTATACTAAGGCTGGCTCCTGTCTTGAGTTAGGGAAGATGACATCTAATAAGTGGTGGGCTACACTAAGAGCAGTTAGAAATCTCCCAGTATCTTCTTGTTTCATATCCATTACTCCATCAATCAACTGTTGGGCTTTAGTCAGGCTGCCATTGATGGAAAGTCCTCCTGATGACATCTAGAACCATTACCCAGGAGTCTGGTATTTAATATGCAAAATAAGTTCTGTGAGAAAATAATGGAGAGGGGTAGAAATTATTCCAGATAAGTTAAGCTTCTCTATTGCTAACAACATAAATTCTCTCACTGGTGTGTTATTTGAAAGCTATTGACAAGCTAAAAGAATTGACAGATGCACCAGAGAAGTGGACTTGAAAAGTGGGTAGAAACCAATGGATGTAGGGTGTCTGGGAAGGAGACTGGGAACAGTCTGGTTACTACACTTAGCTGGTTGAGGCTTTTGAGGCTCAGCCTGCTGCTAGATTCTTAACCTAGCTGCTGCCACTGGGAATTGTTCCTCACCACCCCCTGAATCTTGGCACCAGTGAGGCATTTCAAACACAGCAGGCAGGGTGTGAACATTCTCCATTTGAGCTTTCATGGTGGAAAGGGGGCTTAGTCTCACTCCAGGAACTGTAGAATAAAGGAATCTCTTCCAGAAGAAAGAGGTTTTAGATGCTGCCAGCCAAACAGGGGCCATGTGATCATCTAAGTGAACACTGGTAGGTTTGTTATTTCTTCTACTAAGTAGGAAATTTTAAGTCTTTTTGGGAATTGAAACCATTTCTGAGAAATGATAAAACAGAGGCTGTCTTTGCTCTGCCTGTACCCTCTTGGTACTCATTTCTACCTAACACCTGGTTATTCCAAACATCTGCAACTCTCAGCTAGCTACAAGAATGCACTTGGCTTCTACCCAGGGCAGGTTGGAAAAGCCAGATACTTAATGCCCCTTAATTCACTTCTCAACCAACAGCAGGGTATGACCATAATGGATAAGTACACCAACTTCTATATTCTGTGACTGGGGTATCTCTGGGGTGTATTCTATACTCTTTCTTCATATTTCCCAGCACGATTGAATCCCAGTTGCCCATAGTGGGGCATGGTTTGATAACACACCCTTTGTTTCCTGTCTCACTTCCTCATTCTCCTACTTGTATTTCCTGATATCAGCTCCCGAATAAGCTACTTGCACTTAAACAGTTGTCTTAGGGTCTACTCTCAGGGTTATCCAAACCCAGACAGTTGGTGAAGCCCTGTTTGGAATGGGGGTGAAGAGTCCCTGGAAACACTGAGGGAATGGACTGAGGAGTCCTGATCTCTTTCCCACTTCTCACTTAGAGCTGCTGAGGAAGTTAAAATAAAGGCGTTGTTCTGAAATCACACCTCTACATGCCCTTTGACCCAGTGCTTTTGCTCCTAGCACTTTATCTTACAGAAGGACTCCTGCTTGTGTGCAGAGAAACACAAATGATTTTTGCTTGATTGTGATTGCATTTCTGTGTTTCCACTTTGTCATCTATCAATTAGGTCAAATTACAGTGCCAGCCTACAATGAAATGCGGTGCTGCAACGAACAAGAATGCTCCCAATTTCCAGGAACTAATATGGAAAGAGGCTCAAACTATACTGTTAAGTCAAAAAAATCAAATTGTAAAAGAGCACTATAGTTTTATTTGCAGAGAGATATCTTAGTCAATATTTATGAAGTGTGTATGTGACAGGCTTTCATTGTCCCTTTTTTTTTTTTTTTAATTTCAACTGTTCTCTTACTTCAGTTATGTTTGACTTTAAAAATGGTTTCTCTTCCAAAAGTATTCAGGATACCTTTTGAAAACCATTTAGAGTTAATAATTTGTACACCTTATATAGAAGCATTTTCTGCCATTTTTTTTAAATGAAAGAACTGGGGCCTCCCTTGTGGCTCAGATGATAAAGAGTCCGCCTGCACTGTGGGAGACCTGGGTTCAATCCCTGAGTTGGGATGATCCCCTGGAGAAGGGATAGGCTACCTACTCCAGTATTTTTACTGGAGAATTCCATGGCTTGTCCATGGGTCACAAAGAGTTGGACACGACTGAGAGACTTCAAGAAAATAAAAATGAAAACTGAAAGAACGGATCTGAAGATCAACATTATATATGAATATTTGTACATATAGCCGAGTTGGTGACAGCTGTGGAGCCTAGATCACCTATTCTCTTCTGTGCTGTTTACATTTTTACCTCCCTCACCCCGACCCCCCCACACACGCAGGGTTTTCTAAGTCTCCCTTCTTAGTTGGTGGCTTCCTACTCTTTGGAATCCTTGCCTCTTGTTCACTGCCAGATGCTTCTGTGGTCTCCTCTCAACTATCTCCCCTACCAGGACAAAGAGCCATATTTTTTATACTTTTTTATTTTATATTGGAGTATAGCCGATTAACAAATATTGTGATAGTTTCAGGTAGACACCAAAGGGACTCAGCCATACAGAGACGCGTACCCGTTCACCCCAAACTCCCCTCTGGTCCAGGCTGCCACAGAACACTGAGCAGAGTTTCCTGTGGCAGGGAGCCGAGTGTAACCCTCTTGAAGGGACTGTGCTCTCTGTTCCACTGCCCTAACGCTTGCATCTCTTCCAAAGATATTCAAAGAAGACAAGGAAGAATGCAGGGAGAGCATTTTCGAACTGTAAAGAGTTCATAGCTTGAATACCTTAAAGCTTTAAGATTTTTTTTTCCATAAAAGACTTCGGTGGAAGAAAAATTTGTGTCATATTTTCCCTGCGCCCCACCCTATGCATGACTGGCGTACAGCATTGCTCATTGTCAAGCTATTGGGTATTATGATTCCTTCCGCAAATTAATTTACCTCAGGAAGCCACATTCCTCCATAAAGTGGGAGAAACAATGGGGTCTTTTACATTCTCCATAATATGGTGCTCATGAGCTAAATGGTGACTCTGTTGCACTCTGGAACAGAACAAAATATCCTAAAGCAAGATCATAGGTGTAGCAAACTGGAAAGAAAAGGGACCCTCACACCTGTGTCTGAGTTCTAGGTGGGGAAGGAGCCAGACTGGGAATCTGGGGGTGCAGCTTGCTGCCCAAGTGTCCTTCTTCTCCTGGTCCTAAGTCCCTAGGAGGGGCAGAAGGGGCATTTCCAGCCTCCAGGGCTAGAGATGCCAGTTTATCCTACAAATTAGTGCTTTCTGTGCTTGTCTCTTTCCCTCTGTGCTGTTTTTTTTTTTTTTTCAAAGATTTATTTATTTATTTATTTATTTAGGGCAGGGGTCGGGTTGGAGAGGGAGGGGAGCTGGCAGGCCACTTCTATTGGTCTCTCATTTCTCTATTTTCATCCGTCTTTGTTCCTTGGCTCCTGTGGGCCTCCCATCGCGGTGGCGTCTGTCATCGCAGAGCGCCGGCTCTGGGCGCATGCGCTCCAGAGCTCCGGCTCAGTGATTGGACACATCGGTCCAGCCGCTCCGCGGCACGTGGGATCCTCCTAGGCCAGGGATCGAACCGGCGCCCCTTGCACTGCAAGGCAGTGTCCTTACCCACTGGACCACCAGGGGAAGCCCCAGCCCCCTCTGTGCTGTTTTAATTACAAATACCTCTCTTGGTAAAAATGTCTGAGCATATTCTCTCAATGTAAATTATAATGATATGCTGTTGACTATCTTATAAATGAAAAGTCAACATTTGAACAGATAAAATTTTCAAAAAAGGAGAAAGTGAAACGTAAACATAAGACTAGTCCAGTGAGGTAGGTCAGGAGCAATTAGTCCTCTGGTCCCCAAATGAATCATGAAATGATCCTTGGAACTTGCAACTATAAATACAAGCAAGCAGCCTCCTAACAACCCCTCCCCCAACATCCCGCCAAAGTATTTGTGAAGGCACAGAGAAGTCTCAGGATTTATGCTTCCTGAAGGATAACCTTAAAACAGACCTGGGTTCCATCCCTGGATTGGGAAGATCCCCTGAAGGAGGGCATGACGGCCCACTCCAGTTTTCTTGCCTGGAGAATCCCATGGACAGAGGAGCCTGGTGAACTTCAGTCTGTGGGTCCAAAGAGTCAGACACAACTGAGCGACTTATCCCCTCACTTTCAGAGTAGGACAGAGGGGAAAAGATGATGACCAGTTTTGCCTCATCCATGAAATGATGTGTCCCAGTTCCCTAGAAGGAAGACAAAAAGACTTCAGCAACCTCTGTTTCCTACACTTCAGGAGTTCTGCAGCAGCCACCTGATCAGATAGGCCTTTCAGAGCACCAGGAGGCTGCCTTCTGAGGACCAGTGCCCACAGCACTGTAGGTTCTATATCCGTCCAAAGACCCACATCACAAAAAAGAGAGCTGGGAGTTTGGGGGTGGGCAAGAGAAAAGGAGAGGGAGAGGGAAAGTAAAAGGTGGTAAGGGGAATTTTTAAGGGCTGAAGTCCCAAGGTCAATGCTTTAACAACTGGGAAGAGCCAAGAAACCTTCACAGAGTCACCTAATGAGGGTTTTCAATACTCATTTATTTCAACCCATCAGAGAGCCAGGGATTGAGGAGTAAGAGAAAAATCTGCCTTAGGACAAGACATAAATGATATCATGATATCCAGAGCCCTTATCCTTCCCTTAAATCAAGCTTTTAGAATATTACATACTTTTATGCCAGAGTTCCAAGTAAGATCTTTTATGAAAAATATCTGCTGAAAATCATAACAGGTATTCCTCCTGGACATCAGGTCACGAGCTAATACGGCCACCTGCTCTACTGCTAAATTGATAAAAAGTGGATCTGGGCTATCTACCCACTCATCTGCCGCTCTAGTTAGTCCTCTCTTTATGCAGAACCACGTAGGGAAGGGGGAGCCTGACAAAGGCCCATTAAAACCCTTGTGAAAAATCACAGAAACAATGTCTTAAAAATTCAGAGGAAGAAAGTACAATAAAAATGGCATATAGAAAAACCCAGAGGAAAATTTTAGAAACCTGTCTGGCACTTCCATCGACAAAGCTTCTTTGAAATAGAAATAGAAAACTGTAAGAAGAAAACAAGATGAAAGGGATAGAAAGAGGGCAAGGAAACTATGTCTCTAAGGGTAAGATTAAAATCACCTAAATTAAAGGCAATAAACTAAATGCCCAGAAGATTAAGTCATTGACATGAAGGATAAACTCTAGCAGTCCACAGAATGCAGAGGAAGTGGGAGAAAGCAATAAAGATTATGAGCAAAGAAACCATCTACTTGTAGAATAAATAGTAGAGACTAATCTCAAGAATGGTAGATTATCCTAAGAATCAAAATGAGTGGGTGTAGAAACAATAAAACATAACTGTAACATTGCAGAGATATTTTTTAAAAAAAAACTGTAAGGATGTGAGTCAAAAACATAAAAGAAGAAAATGTAGGTGAATGCCCATCTGAAGTTAGGAGGGTTAAGAACTCTCTAAATGGAGAAATAACATGAATTATAGCAAATATATTTATCAGAATCCATGAATTTATATATATCATTTTTTTTAAGTTTAAAGAGCACCACAAAGTTGAGGTGCATTATAAACTGTGGTCATTATGATAGAGGGTTAATATATTTAATATATAAAGAACTTTCAAAAATAAATAAAAGTACAGATTCTCACCCCAAAGATCTTGGGCAAAGATTAAAAAATCAAATAAAGAAAGACTCAAATATCTGATGAATGTCTAAAGACATATTTAACTTATTTATTGAACATACACAAATACAAAATAGTACTGACAGGGGCTTCCCTGGTGGCTCAGTGATAGAGTTTGCTTGCCACTGCAGGAGATACAAGTTCGATCCCTGATCCGGGAAGATCCCACATGCTGTGGAGCAGTTAAACCTATGAGCCATAACTACTGAGTCTGTGCTCTAAAGCCTTGGAGTCACAACTGTTGAGCCCAAGTGCCACAACTACTGAAGCCCGTGTGCCCTAGAGCCTGAGTTCCACAAGAGAAGTCACCACAACAAGAAGCCTGTTCACCTCAACTAGAGAGTAGCCCCCACTCCCTGCAATTAGAGACGAACCTGTGACAGCAATGAAAACCCAGAATAGCCAAAAATAAATTTACTAATTAATTAAATAAAAAAAATAGTACTGGCATATAAATGTTTGTATTTTATGTTTGTAGTTTTTTATTTAAAGCTATAATACATAAGTGCTCAAGGCAATTCTACTGTAGCTGATTTTTGAAGAGTACAATCTGATTAGTATTGACCTCCTCCCACTTGAAGAATTCTTACCCTTTAGGTTTCAGTTTTACATTCACTTCCTCCAAGTTTTGTCTAACCTCCCAGGCTGGGTTATATTATCCTATTATAATTTTTCATTGCACTTTACCCTTTGTGGCATTTATCTTAATCATATTGTGATAGTTTCTGTGATTTATGTATTCAATATCTGGCACCTCACAGAGATAATAAAGTTTATATTGAGAATTTGCTTTGTACTAGGTAGTATTTAAGGGCTTTTTACGTGCCACACCTCATTTAATTAACCTTACGATGCAGAGGGTTTCTTTTTTTATTATTATTGTACTTGTGTTAGAAAGAGGAGGAAACTGATGAATCTTAAGAGAGATTCAGTATCGGGTCCTGGGTGATGGGGCTAATTCCTGCCTCCACAGACTGCAATCTGAGACTCCTAGCGTGACAGCCACAGGCATCTTTTCTAAGCCTTTCTCTATCCTGACTGATAGAACAGAAGTAAAGCTCCCTCCCTCCAGGAAGCAACCAGCTCTTTCATCTTCTGACCCTCAGGCAGTCCTCAAACAACTCTGAGGATCCACCAGTCAATCAACATTTCATCTCAAAGACATAAAGCAAGTTAGTTTAATTAGACAAGACTCAACCTTTGCCCTTGTTTTCTCATCTTAGTGAGCAGACCTTTTCCCATGACAACCCCGTCCGTACTTCAAGATGCTGCATTCCACAATAAAGATAGAAAGCAAAGCTGGGGGCACTGAAGAATTCACGCCTTAAATGTCCAAATCCTTTCTTGAATCTTGCCTCTCTCACATGGAGAGATAGGCCACCTGTTTTGAGGATACAGGACACGATGGAATTATGAAAAGTTTTAATCAAGTGAAGATAGGTTATCACTTCTTGTTCATCGGGAGTAGCCAAGAGTTTCTGGGAGGGGCGAACTGGTACAAGGGGTTCCAGTTTAGGGAAGGGAGGGGAGCAGACAGCTGGGTAGAGACAGAGAGTTTGCTAATTAGCATCAAAACCCACAGAGAGTAGGGAAAGAACTGCAAAGGTATGCTGTGTTTTGTACAGCTTGTATGAACTTCTAATGTGTCACGAACCCCTTAATACAGGATTTACATACACAAAAAGATGAATGCAGCTCAGAGGACTAAGAACCTGCACTTTGGTGTTAAGCAGATCTGGGTTTGAATCCAAGCTCTGAGGCTTGCCTGTGGGTCAGTTTCTTAACCTGTGGGGCCCAACGATCCCATACATTTGGGATAATAAAAGGGACCACTTCCTAGTGTTATAATGAGTGGTACATGAGGTAAGTAAGCAAAATGCTTAGCGTGGAACCTGGTGTGTCATAGGCTTTCCGTGCATGGTAAGCATTATTATTTCATAACGGCAACTTGGCCTGCCAGTGAAAATGATCCATTCCTTTCCAAGTTCATTATTTTTCTTTATGCCTTAATTATATTTTATGGAAACATGCTAAACCAAAGTTCATTATTTTCCATTCCTTTTCAGTTGAATGTATGAAATACAGTGACGGTTTCTGATTCTGTTGGGCTTTGGCTGTGCTTCATATTCTTCACTGTATAAACGTAAGCAATGTGGGAGTCTGGGAGTGGGAGTGGGATGTCTGCTGAGTTGCTCCTGTGCTCTAGGTAAGCATACGGCATGGCCTTTCTGATTTTGGATCTCCTTGAAAGTTTCACCAAATGCTGTGATGCAGGGCTGTTCTCATAGCTAGCTGTGACGCTGTGTGCCTTACACTAACTGGTTCCAGCCAGTCAAGCCCTCCAAGCTCCAGCTGGATTCTCCATCTTTCTGCTTTCTGTGTGAGCCTATGGCCTACTTGGTACACTTTCTAATTCTGTTTGTTTAGAGTAAGAATTCAGATAGCCATTTCAGCTATTTCAGATGCATAATACATTTCATGTTATTACTGAATCGATGATTATACTATAAAAATAGGGGTAGTATCCCAAGAAAATTCCTAAGTGAGACTTCTGAAGATCTGGTTTCTAGTCCCAGCCCTGCTATTTAACACTTGTGTGAACTTGAAAAAGTCACTGAACCTTACTAAGCCTCTGTTGCCCCATCTATAAAATGGGTTCATTAGTTAATTCCTCAAACCTGAGGCTAATGATCGCTCCCTATGTACTCAGGCACATTTCTAGGTGTTGCACACGCAGCAGTGAACAAGACAGTCAGGTTTATTAGGCCTTTGAATATGTTTCATTGAGGACTTTTAAAAATAGACTATAGCACATGCTATAAAGTATAATCTAATTCTTAGAAAACAACAAAGTACTCATATATTTGTAATACCAACGACCCAAGATTTCATGATTCTGTAAAGAGTGCGGAAGGGGGACTCAGAAGGCACACAGCTGAGAAACACTGCTTTACAGTTGCTAAAACACTTTGTCTCCGCTCAGTCCATCCCTTAAGCTTTCAAAATGTCTTCCAAACATGGTGGCTAAGGGTGATATGAGAAGAGGAAGAACTCTTTCCCTACAAACAAAAGCCAGCCTTGTCTACTACGTTAGCTGGACCTTTACCGTTAGCACCTGGCGCTCACCAACAATAAATTGAAAGGAGAACCTGGAGTGAAATTCTGCAGTGCCCTTTGGCAGTGCCCCCACTCAAGTGTTTGTTTACAGGTGGTTTAATATGTCAGCGATAGGAGGAACACAAAGCAAAGCGCTCCAGCCACAACTGACAAAGACCAGCAAGACGTTACCATGAAACACATCTAGTGACTGTGGCTCTTTTTGATAAACGTAAGCAATGTGGGAGTCTGGGAGTGGAGTGGGATGTCTGCTGAGTTGCTCCTGTGCTCTAGGTAAGCATACGGCATGGCCTTTCTGATTTTGGATCTCCTTGAAAGTTTCACCAAATGCTGTGATGCAGGGCTGTTCTCATAGCTAGCTGTGACGCTGTGTGCCTTACACTAACTGGTTCCAGCCAGTCAAGCCCTCCAAGCTCCAGCTGGATTCTCCATCTTTCTGCTTTCTGTGTGAGCCTATGGCCTACTTGGTACACTTTCTAATTCTGTTTGTTTAGAGTAAGAATTCAGATAGCCATTTCAGCTATTTCAGATGCATAATACATTTCATGTTATTACTGAATCGATGATTATACTATAAAAATAGGGGTAGTATCCCAAGAAAATTCCTAAGTGAGACTTCTGAAGATCTGGTTTCTAGTCCCAGCCCTGCTATTTAACACTTGTGTGAACTTGAAAAAGTCACTGAACCTTACTAAGCCTCTGTTGCCCCATCTATAAAATGGGTTCATTAGTTAATTCCTCAAACCTGAGGCTAATGATCGCTCCCTATGTACTCAGGCACATTTCTAGGTGTTGCACACGCAGCAGTGAACAAGACAGTCAGGTTTATTAGGCCTTTGAATATGTTTCATTGAGGACTTTTAAAAATAGACTATAGCACATGCTATAAAGTATAATCTAATTCTTAGAAAACAACAAAGTACTCATATATTTGTAATACCAACGACCCAAGATTTCATGATTCTGTAAAGAGTGCGGAAGGGGGACTCAGAAGGCACACAGCTGAGAAACACTGCTTTACAGTTGCTAAAACACTTTGTCTCCGCTCAGTCCATCCCTTAAGCTTTCAAAATGTCTTCCAAACATGGTGGCTAAGGGTGATATGAGAAGAGGAAGAACTCTTTCCCTACAAACAAAAGCCAGCCTTGTCTACTACGTTAGCTGGACCTTTACCGTTAGCACCTGGCCGCTCACCAACAATAAATTGAAAGGAGAACCTGGAGTGAAATTCTGCAGTGCCCTTTGGCAGTGCCCCCACTCAAGTGTTTGTTTACAGGTGGTTTAATATGTCAGCGATAGGAGGAACACAAAGCAAAGCGCTCCAGCCACAACTGACAAAGACCAGCAAGACGTTACCATGAAACACATCTGGTGACATGATCGAGGCCAATTTGCACACCTTGGGTTAGGATTTCCATTTCATTGGGCTGGGACCAGATTACTCTCTCCAATATCCAGTACACTGGTCCGTTGCTATTGTTAAGTTGCTAAGACCTATCTGACTCTTTTGCGACCCCATGGACTGTAGGACCTCCAGGCTCCTCTGTCCATGGGATTCCCCAGGCAAGAATACTGGAGGGAGTAGCCATTCCCTTCTCTAGGGGATCTTCCTGACCCAGGGATCAAACCCAGGTCTCCTGCCTTGATAGGCAGGTTCTTCACCGTTGAGCCACCAGGGAAGCTCAGTGGTGTTGGTATCACTCTTCAACTTCATAGCTAACAAAGCTGAAGTCCCCAGTGGAAGCCTCTTCTAGACTGTTGCTGCATGTCCTTCTTGGTTTTGCTGGCTCCCTAGGAGCTCACTCCTCAGGAGCACAGGCCACACAGGCTTCCTCTAGGTCCTAGGCTCCTGATAGGCTTGCCTGTCTCCATATCCTTGCTCTTCCTGCCTTCTCTACTGGCCTCTTTCCCTGTCTTGAATATAGGTCCTCCTATTAATTTTTCTCTACCATAGCACTTTCTATTTTTAAATTTTATTTATTTATTTATGTTTGACTATTCCAGGTTTTCACCGCTGCCACAGGCTCTTCTCTAGTTGCAGGGAGTGGGGGCTACTCTCTAGTAGAGATGAGCAGGCTTCTTGCTGCGGTGACTTCTCTTGTTGCGGAACTCCAGCTCTAGGGCACACGGGCTTCAGTAGTTGCGGATCCAAGGCTCTAGAGCACAGGCTCAGTACTTGTGGCTCACAGGCTTAGCTGCTCCACAGTATGTAGGATCTTCCTGGATCAGGGATTGAACCCAAGTCTCCTGCATTGGCAGACGAACTCTTTACCACTGAGCTACCCGGGAAGCCCCATAGTACTTTTCTTCTAGGCACTTATGATAAGATATCATTGTATTTTCAAATGTGTTAATTCGTGCATTGTCAATCTTCATTATGGTGTCAGAACCCAAGTCTAGGGGTTTTCCCAGTGCCCCACTCAAGTGTTTGTTTACAGGTGGTTTAATATGTCAGCGATAGGAGGAACACAAAGCAAAGCGCTTCAGCCACAACTGACAAAGACCAGCAAGACGTTACCATGAAACACATCTGGTGACATGATCGAGGCCAATTTGCACACCTTGGGTTAGGATTTCCATTTCATTGGGCTGGGACCAGATTACTCTCCCCAATATCCAGTACACTGGTCCGTTGCTATTGTTAAGTTGCTAAGACCTATCTGACTCTTTTGCGACCCCATGGACTGTAGGACCTCCAGGCTCCTCTGTCCATGGGATTCCCCAGGCAAGAATACTGGAGGGAGTAGCCATTCCCTTCTCTAGGGGATCTTCCTGACCCAGGGATCAAACCCAGGTCTCCTGCCTTGATAGGCAGGTTCTTCACCGTTGAGCCACCAGGGAAGCTCAGTGGTGTTGGTATCACTCTTCAACTTCATAGCTAACAAAGCTGAAGTCCCCAGTGGAAGCCTCTTCTAGACTGTTGCTGCATGTCCTTCTTGGTTTTGCTGGCTCCCTAGGAGCTCACTCCTCAGGAGCACAGGCCACACAGGCTTCCTCTAGGTCCTAGGCTCCTGATAGGCTTGCCTGTCTCCATATCCTTGCTCTTCCTGCCTTCTCTACTGGCCTCTTTCCCTGTCTTGAATATAGGTCCTCCTATTAATTTTTCTCTACCATAGCACTTTCTATTTTTAAATTTTATTTATTTATTTATGTTTGACTATTCCAGGTTTTCACCGCTGCCACAGGCTCTTCTCTAGTTGCAGGGAGTGGGGGCTACTCTCTAGTAGAGATGAGCAGGCTTCTTGCTGCGGTGACTTCTCTTGTTGCGGAACTCCAGCTCTAGGGCACACGGGCTTCAGTAGTTGCGGATCCAAGGCTCTAGAGCACAGGCTCAGTACTTGTGGCTCACAGGCTTAGCTGCTCCACAGTATGTAGGATCTTCCTGGATCAGGGATTGAACCCAAGTCTCCTGCATTGGCAGACGAACTCTTTACCACTGAGCTACCCGGGAAGCCCCATAGTACTTTTCTTCTAGGCACTTATGATAAGATATCATTGTATTTTCAAATGTGTTAATTCGTGCATTGTCAATCTTCATTATGGTGTCAGAATTCATGCCTCTTGGGTTCACTACTGTATCCCTGACACTGGCACAGTGCTCAGTAAATAAGTGTTGAATGATGAGTGAAAGAAGGAAAGAAAGGCAGGCCAACTCATCACTTTTATTTGAAGTTTCAAACATAAACTCAAAATCATTTCCCTTGATGTCATATTATGAAAATACTCAAATGCATAGAAAGTTGAAAAATCGTGTAGGAGTGATTCATTCATTGTTAATATAAATGAAGAGCTCTCAACTGCAGTTCCTTTCAGGGAAAACATAATTTCAAGTTGAATGAGTTGGTTGTGGCACAAATAGGCACCAGAGCAGCATTGCTAGCAAATGCTTTGGGGTTTTCATTTTTTAAAAGTCAGTTCTACATCTTGTGGCCCAGAAACAGTATCTTGGATAGAAGGTTCCACATGCCCACACATGGGGCTCAGGCCTCTGTACAGCTCCTGGTGACTTACAAGCTCCAGCACTGGGAGCAGAGGTGGGGGGAACAGGGACAAGTCTAGCCCTGGAAGCCTAATTAAGGCCAAATTAACTCTCTGTTCTGAGTGTGTTTCTTCTCCGAAATGGAGATTCAGACCCCAGGCCCAACCCCCTTATCCCTCACCAAGTTGGAGTGGTGGGATTCAGATGCAGGACATTGTCCTTTGTAAACGGACAAAGTGCTGTTAATCAGGGATTATTGCGGTTGGGGGCACACGTAGAGCATCCGGGTATCTGTTTCTTTTCCTTCTTGTGAACTCGCACTATTAGTGAAGAACCCCAGGTTGACTCCCTGCATCTGTTATCTGGCAGGACTTTGGATCAGAGCTGTACAGCTCCCCCTGCAAACATGGAGTTGAGCCAAGGGCAGACCTGTGACGGGCTCTTAGGCACTGCTCACTCCCCAGAAGCCAGAGTCCTTTGAATGTTTTGCCAAGTCTCCATCCCACTCTTGGAAGAAGATTTGAGCTCAAAGTCTCCTGCATAGTTACCTTACCCGGGAAGCCCCATAGTACTTTTCTTCTAGGCACTTATGATAAGATATCATTGTATTTTCAAATGTGTTAATTCGTGCATTGTCAATCTTCATTATGGTGTCAGAATTCATGCCTCTTGGGTTCACTACTGTATCCCTGACACTGGCACAGTGCTCAGTAAATAAGTGTTGAATGATGAGTGAAAGAAGGAAAGAAAGGCAGGCCAACTCATCACTTTTATTTGAAGTTTCAAACATAAACTCAAAATCATTTCCCTTGATGTCATATTATGAAAATACTCAAATGCATAGAAAGTTGAAAAATCGTGTAGGAGTGATTCATTCATTGTTAATATAAATGAAGAGCTCTCAACTGCAGTTCCTTTCAGGGAAAACATAATTTCAAGTTGAATGAGTTGGTTGTGGCACAAATAGGCACCAGAGCAGCATTGCTAGCAAATGCTTTGGGGTTTTCATTTTTTAAAAGTCAGTTCTACATCTTGTGGCCCAGAAACAGTATCTTGGATAGAAGGTTCCACATGCCCACACATGGGGCTCAGGCCTCTGTACAGCTCCTGGTGACTTACAAGCTCCAGCACTGGGAGCAGAGGTGGGGGGAACAGGGACAAGTCTAGCCCTGGAAGCCTAATTAAGGCCAAATTAACTCTCTGTTCTGAGTGTGTTTCTTCTCCGAAATGGAGATTCAGACCCCAGGCCCAACCCCCTTATCCCTCACCAAGTTGGAGTGGTGGGATTCAGATGCAGGACATTGTCCTTTGTAAACGGACAAAGTGCTGTTAATCAGGGATTATTGCGGTTGGGGGCACACGTAGAGCATCCGGGTATCTGTTTCTTTTCCTTCTTGTGAACTCGCACTATTAGTGAAGAACCCCAGGTTGACTCCCTGCATCTGTTATCTGGCAGGACTTTGGATCAGAGCTGTACAGCTCCCCCTGCAAACATGGAGTTGAGCCAAGGGCAGACCTGTGACGGGCTCTTAGGCACTGCTCACTCCCCAGAAGCCAGAGTCCTTTGAATGTTTTGCCAAGTCTCCATCCCACTCTTGGAAGAAGATTTGAGCTCAAAGAATACAGGAACAGTTGTTTCTTCCCGCCCCTTCCCCCTCCCCTAGCTGTAGGATTTCTGTCTCCCATCTCCCCTCCTACTCTCTTTCTTCTCCTCTCTCCCAGACTCAAGCTTGGAGGGGACCTTTTGCCCTGAATTTCAGCAGGAAACACAACCATCAACCAGATGTCTGACTTTTTCACCCCATTGGCAAGGATTGGCCATCTTCCCTGTAAACTTCCGGCCTTTTCTCCCCGTTAGATCTTTCAGCTTCTTTAGCCCCATCTCCTTTGGCTCACATACATGAACACCCTCCAGAGAAGAAACAAAAGGTAGCCTGCAAAGTTGTGCAAATGTGCTGAGCATTTATATACCCAGTTCAGGAAATGAGCCTTGCTGGATGTCGGAGGAGGTGGGGGTGGGTAGGGGAACCGTCAGCTCTTGGATTCATTGGGTCTATCATTAAATTCAGATCCGATAAAGAATAGGTGGCCTTGATCAAAGACAGAGATAATTAAGTGAATTCGCAACCTAAAATAACACACAAGTGAAGATCAATGCAAATTGTTACCATCAAAGTGTTTGGGTGTAAAAAAATAATAGGTAAGGTAGCTTTCTCAGCTTCAAAATAATAAGAACCCCATATCTTCTTTGATACAAACCAGAGGACTTTGGAACTGGAAGAGACCTTAGTGGGCAGCCCAGCCTGTTCCTTCCCTTAGCAGATGGAGAAACTGAGGCTGCACCTGGTTAGGAAGGACCTTTTTAAAGTCAAAGGGCTGTACTTGGCCTGCCTGCTGCTGCCTCTGCCTCCTGTCCTCCCGCCCTTGGGTCTCCTTCTCAGGGGTCGCCCTGAGCTATGACCTCTGCACACAGCAGCAGCAGCACCTGTGAGGGGGCCACCAGTCACCCAGTAAACACCTTGGGGGGAGGGGAAGCAAAAGCGTTTATTCGTTTAAACCTAAAAGGAATAAACCCAGAAAATACTCTTTTTTTCAAGTCAGCACCTTTGAACTCACTATAGGCCACAAGGATCAAGTGTTTCCAAAAGACACCTATGAAAAGCAAGTGGGTTATCACAGGAAGCCGAGCAAATGGGATTCTGAGGAATTTCACTCAGTTGTGCACGGCGCTGTGCCTGGACTCTCCTGTCCCACTGGCGTCTGTGCTCCCTGGTGAACGTCCGCCTTCCTCCAGCCCTAGGTATGCAACTCTGGTCAGGTCTGGTCTCTCGGTGCCTTAGTTTCTTCACCTATAAAAATGGAATGATATAGTTATTTTTTTTTTTTTGAAAGAGTATTGGAGCATAGTTGCTTTACAATGTAGTGTTAGTTTCTGCTGTACAGCAAAATGAATCAGCTCTAGGTACATGTGTATCCTCTCAGTTTTTGGATTTCCTTTCCATTTAGGTTACCACAGAGCACTGAGTAAAGTCTCCTGTGCTCTCCAGCAGGTTCTTTTAATTGTCTGTTTTATACATGAGGGTTTACACGTGTCAATCCTTTGCTGGGATGTCGGAGGAGGTGGGTGGGTAAACCGTCAGCTCGGATCAGGGTCTATCATTAAATTCAGATCCGATAAAGAATAGGTGGCCTTGATCAAAGACAGAGATAATTAAGTGAATTCGCAACCTAAAATAACACACAAGTGAAGATCAATGCAAATTGTTACCATCAAAGTGTTTGGGTGTAAAAAAATAATAGGTAAGGTAGCTTTCTCAGCTTCAAAATAATAAGAACCCCATATCTTCTTTGATACAAACCAGAGGACTTTGGAACTGGAAGAGACCTTAGTGGGCAGCCCAGCCTGTTCCTTCCCTTAGCAGATGGAGAAACTGAGGCTGCACCTGGTTAGGAAGGACCTTTTTAAAGTCAAAGGGCTGTACTTGGCCTGCCTGCTGCTGCCTCTGCCTCCTGTCCTCCCGCCCTTGGGTCTCCTTCTCAGGGGTCGCCCTGAGCTATGACCTCTGCACACAGCAGCAGCAGCACCTGTGAGGGGGCCACCAGTCACCCAGTAAACACCTTGGGGGGAGGGGAAGCAAAAGCGTTTATTCGTTTAAACCTAAAAGGAATAAACCCAGAAAATACTCTTTTTTTCAAGTCAGCACCTTTGAACTCACTATAGGCCACAAGGATCAAGTGTTTCCAAAAGACACCTATGAAAAGCAAGTGGGTTATCACAGGAAGCCGAGCAAATGGGATTCTGAGGAATTTCACTCAGTTGTGCACGGCGCTGTGCCTGGACTCTCCTGTCCCACTGGCGTCTGTGCTCCCTGGTGAACGTCCGCCTTCCTCCAGCCCTAGGTATGCAACTCTGGTCAGGTCTGGTCTCTCGGTGCCTTAGTTTCTTCACCTATAAAAATGGAATGATATAGTTATTTTTTTTTTTTTGAAAGAGTATTGGAGCATAGTTGCTTTACAATGTAGTGTTAGTTTCTGCTGTACAGCAAAATGAATCAGCTCTAGGTACATGTGTATCCTCTCAGTTTTTGGATTTCCTTTCCATTTAGGTTACCACAGAGCACTGAGTAAAGTCTCCTGTGCTCTCCAGCAGGTTCTTTTTAATTGTCTGTTTTATACATGAGGGTTTACACGTGTCAATCCCAATCTCCCCATTCGTCTCCTCACCCCCTTGGTGTTCAGACATTTGTTCTCTAGGTCTGTGTCTCTGCTACTGCTTTGTAAAGATCGGCTATGCCATTGTTCTAGATTCCACATATATGTGTTAAAATCCTATATTTATTTGTCTCTTTCTGACTTACATCACTGTATAACAGTCTCTAGGTCCATCCACATCAGAATGATAGTTCTTATTTGATACGGTTGCACAGAGATTATGAGAAATGAGGTCAGTCCCACTTCGCATGTAGTGGATGTTTAGTGCACTCTGATTCCCTTGCAGACCTCGTCCTTCCATAGGGAGGACTGTGTATGTGACCCTGGGGCTGTGGTCCCCCCAGGACAGCTACTGCTTCTTCAGCAAGCACCGTAGCCCTCTGTCTCCTCAGTCACCTCCATCTTTGTCCTGCAGCCCCCGCTGCCTCCAGCAAGGATGGCTCTGGGCCCTGAAGGACGGGTTTACCTTGTCTAGGTGACCAGGGCTCCTCATTCTGCCAGCATCACTGTGGGAAACCTGTATTCCTTCTGTCTTGGGCCCATAACCAGGGACTCTATCCTGATGTTTCCAGTTGTTCAATTCATAAAACCTGAAACTGTCTTCTAAAAAAAAAGAGAAAGAAACCAAGGCCCCAACATTAATGTCAATGAATCTCAAGGGGATGCCTGTTAGCTTTGGGCCCAGAACAATGAGTTAATTGAAAGTGGTCAAGATAAAGAGCAGCTGACACTTGTAAACCCCGTGCAGCACTGAGCAGTTCAGTTCCTGGGCAGTGGGTGACAGCCAGGCTTTTTAGCCAACCGAGATGTCAGTGGCTTCTGAAAATAATTGCCTGAGGAATACCAGGCTGCCAACAGGGACACGCTTGTCTGTAGATCCTGTCACCGGGCTGGGAGCCACCTATGATGGCTGAGTGCCTGGGGATTCAAGTCCTGAGAACAACCTCTGCTTTGAGGAAATATATGAGACCTAATGACAGTCACCTGGGCTGTCATGTGAGAAACCCCACAGTCAAGGGACTTGCTTCAGGGATTTCTTTGGGTATATCTCCAGGCCTCAGCCCCCCAGCTATCAAATAAGCACAGTAATACCTTGCCTCACAGGTACTCCTGGCAGTGCTTTGTTTGGATATCAGATAAGATGATATATTTGGAACCTGGAACACTATAAAATGAGAGCTCCAGTGTACAAACAGGAGACCTTGGCAGGGTGAGCTGAGGGATCAAACTGTCTACTTTACTTAGGTTAGACTCAAAAAATAATTTGCATCCCCTAAGACTGATGAGAGAATTAAATTGTATATAATATAGATTTAAACATATTAAATGTATTTGGAATGGTACAGAATTAATTAACTATTATATATGATG
This sequence comes from Tragulus kanchil, assembly GCA_022376925.1. NCBI lineage: Eukaryota > Metazoa > Chordata > Mammalia > Artiodactyla > Tragulidae > Tragulus > Tragulus kanchil. The sequence goes on along the minus strand of JAIOJX010000029.1, from coordinate 42,546,628 downwards.
AGTTATTATTTTTAGGACTGTTTTGTCTTGTAGTGACTGATCCAAGCTTATGGCCCGAGGCCCGGTTTGGGCTTGTACTTTGCTTCTTTTTCTAATCATTTCTGGCCATGTGGATCAAAAGCCTATTCTTCCCGTACCTGTCTTGCCTCATACAAAGAGGGGTGATTGACTGAGCAGACAGGGCAGTGGAGGATTTGAAAGGCACCGTAGTTCACAATGCACGAGAGATCTAACCAGTCAAGATGCCATTTCTTTCCAAAACCTGACGATCGCCCTACGTTGAAGGCTCATAACACTCTAGTCCACCTGTAGGGCCAACCAGGCGTGTCATGGCATCTTCAGTGGGCCTTGGACTGTTTATCTGGATAATCAAGGGAGTCCAGAGCACAGGAAACTGGGAAAAGTGATTGTGTGTCTATGTGTGTGTCCTGCAGAGGGAAGGCATCCAACAAGAAAAACATAGTAAGCTCCTTGGCTTAAAGAGGGGACGCAGAGGTCTCCCCAGCTGCCTCTCTGTCCACCTCCAATTTGCCTGTGTCTCTTTCTCAGGGTTTCCTTGGACCTTCTCATTATTCATGAACAGCCTACAGTGAGGCTTCCTGGCAGGTGCTGAGTGATGTCTCCCACACTGTGCTGAGCATAAATCCCATGCCCCGTGCAGGAACAGGGTTCATGGAGCTGTATCTTAGCATATCCCTCAGGAAAGCCAAGGCCGACGTTAAAGCACAACTGAGCAATTCACCCACTGCCAGGAGGAGTGAAAACTGCCACAGCCTTCTGAGAACACAGTTTGGCAGTCTTTCAAAACTAAAGATGCACCCACTGTTCAACCCAGCTCTTACTTCAAGAACTCTGTCTTATTGCAAAACAAGCACACGCATGCAGAGAGGAAGAGGCATAAACCTGTTGGCGACTGCAGAACAGTAAGGGAAAGGAATCAGAAACAGCCCAAGTGCCCATCCCCATGCACAAAGATGTGAGGACATTCACTATGCCGTGTTTGGAATCAGGGAAAAGAGAGATCATGCAAAATCCATTTATAAAGCCATTCAAAATACTGGATGATTTAGTGTACAGACTAGAGTGGCACAGAAAGGTTCCAAATACATACTGAGGAGAAAAGGTAGATTGCAAAGTATTAAATGTCGTGAAGTTCTTTTCTTTAGTATATACAGGGAGACAAGGTCTAGATGAAGAGATGTGGAACCATTAATAGTTATTTCCTTGATGGAAGAAGGGGGTGCAAAAGACAGGCACTTTCTTTGTTATTTATTTCTATGATACTTGGACTTCTTCAAGATGAAGAAGTATTAATTTTGAGGTAAAAAACCGAGTCAAGATGACTAAAGAAATTCACCCCGACAAACCTGAGAGTAGGTAAATCTAAGGAGTTGAGGCTTTCCGTCCAACCGTGGGGTTTTCAGTGAGGTTGGAGTTGCAGGGTCAAGGATTCAGACAGGTGGTTCGAGTCAGGCTCTTCTGTGGAATCTTCAGTAGGTAGTGCTCATGTTTTGCTGGACCTCAAGGATGTTTTGCCACTGAGCACAACAAATGCCAACCAGCTTCAGAGCAGAGGAGCAGTTGATCCACTGTGGATGCCGACACAGGCCCCTCCGTTCTCCTCCCACGGAGCGGGTGTGCAAGGAGGCTACAGTCAGAGCTGCCTCCCTCACAGGAGAAGATCTGGGTGTGAGGCAGCTGGGAAGGAAGGGCTTCCTTAGGACCTGGTCTTGCAAGCTAGGAACTCGGCACATCCTCTCTTTCCTTCTTCCCTTCCTCCCAGACGCCCCAGAAAAGCTTTTGTGATTCCCCTTATGACCCTCTAACCCTTAGAACTGTAATTCTGGGTGAGATGGACTAGGAAACTCTGACGGTTCACTGGGGAACATCCGTTCTGGGAAATGATCTTTGGTCAGCATCCTGAGTGTAGAGTAATCACTAAACTGTGTGTATAATGCTCTGAAAGATGAAACAGGCACTATGGGAATCCAGAAACGAACGAGCTAGTCTAGGAGTCAAGCAAGGCTCTCTTAAGGAAGTGAGACTGAGCTCTTAGAGGTGAGTAGGAATGGACAAGGGTGGAGGCTTGGGAGAGAACACTCTGATTAGATGCTCCAGACTGAGAGGCCCCCTGATGTGAAGAGTCAACTCATTGGAAAGAACCCTGATGCTGAGAAAGATTGAAGGCAAGAGGAGAAGGGGACAACAGAGGATGAGATGGTTGGATAGCATCACTGAGTCAATGCACATGAGTCTGAGCAAACTCCGGGAGATGGTGAAGGACAGGGAAGTCTGGTGTGCTGCCATTCATGGGATCACAAAGAGTCAGACACGACTGGGTGACTGAACAACAGCAACCAGACAGAGAGGATGGTGTCATGAGCTAAGGGGATGATGGAGGGAGGTGGACCAGGGGGAGGGCGGGGGCAGTGAGAGAGAAAAGAAATGAAATGTGTAGAGATACACAGGACTACCAGCACCACTAGCCCCTCTACACACACGCACAGGTTCTGGACATCTTACTTGGAAACAAATGGAGGATGTCTCACAGAGTTGGAGTCCTCTTTTTGCTAACTATTAATACTTAATCATTTACTGAGAAAGAAACGAAGAGTTGAATTGACTCAGGTATCTGGCTAATTAAGAAACAATAAGAAATTGAGATAAGAGGATCTGAACCAAGTATGGTAAAAATACACTTGACGGTCCAGTTTTTCTCTTTGTTCTTTGTACTGGACAGGAATCCAAAGTGCCAGACGGTCCGGTTCAAGGCCATGCACTCCTTGTCCGGACTCCTGGGCCTTCTTCCTTCCTCAGGAAACAGGCCGTTGCCCGTGGATTCAAAACGCCCGGAGCTTTTCCCTCTTAAACCCAAAGAGCTCCCCAGGGCAAGCCTCAGAGATTCTCTCTCTGCCAACCTTCCTCTCACCCTGGCAGACCCTGGCTCCTTTCTCTGGGTGACTCCGCGCAGCCCCTTCCTGATACCACGGCACCTGGCCTCCAGCCTCCTCTGAGCCGCACAGAGTCCTGGCACTCACCTCAGGAGCCCCGAGCCTCCCCTCCCCTCAGGCGGTGCACTCTACCATTTCATTTCCTTTGTCCCAGGCGAACCTCCAGGCATGAGTAATGGGAGGGAACAAGAGTAAGGAGAGGGACACAGGAAGACCTTGCTGGAGAACCCCTGGACCTCCACTGCCACCCACACCCTGCCCCTTTCTCTGTGCCTCTTCCTCAAGAGCTGGTCTCCCATCGGATACAGCTGGAGAAGGAAATGGCAACCCACTCCAATATTCATGCCTGGAGAATTCCATGGACAGAGGAGCCTGGTGGGCTCTTGGGGATCGCAAAGAGTCAGAAACGATTGAGCAACTAACACATCAGATACAGAGTGTCACTTTCACTTGGGGCCCCCAAAAGGACTGGGTGACTGAACAACAGCAACCAGACAGAGGATGGTGTCATGAGCTAAGGGGATGATGGAGGAGGTGGACCAGGGGAGGGCGGGGCAGTGAGAGAGAAAGAAATGAAATGTGTAGAGATACACAGGACTACCAGCACCACTAGCCCCTCTACACACACGCACAGGTTCTGGACATCTTACTTGGAAACAAATGGAGGATGTCTCACAGAGTTGGAGTCCTCTTTTTGCTAACTATTAATACTTAATCATTTACTGAGAAAGAAACGAAGAGTTGAATTGACTCAGGTATCTGGCTAATTAAGAAACAATAAGAAATTGAGATAAGAGGATCTGAACCAAGTATGGTAAAAATACACTTGACGGTCCAGTTTTTCTCTTTGTTCTTTGTACTGGACAGGAATCCAAAGTGCCAGACGGTCCGGTTCAAGGCCATGCACTCCTTGTCCGGACTCCTGGGCCTTCTTCCTTCCTCAGGAAACAGGCCGTTGCCCGTGGATTCAAAACGCCCGGAGCTTTTCCCTCTTAAACCCAAAGAGCTCCCCAGGGCAAGCCTCAGAGATTCTCTCTCTGCCAACCTTCCTCTCACCCTGGCAGACCCTGGCTCCTTTCTCTGGGTGACTCCGCGCAGCCCCTTCCTGATACCACGGCACCTGGCCTCCAGCCTCCTCTGAGCCGCACAGAGTCCTGGCACTCACCTCAGGAGCCCCGAGCCTCCCCTCCCCTCAGGCGGTGCACTCTACCATTTCATTTCCTTTGTCCCAGGCGAACCTCCAGGCATGAGTAATGGGAGGGAACAAGAGTAAGGAGAGGGACACAGGAAGACCTTGCTGGAGAACCCCTGGACCTCCACTGCCACCCACACCCTGCCCCTTTCTCTGTGCCTCTTCCTCAAGAGCTGGTCTCCCATCGGATACAGCTGGAGAAGGAAATGGCAACCCACTCCAATATTCATGCCTGGAGAATTCCATGGACAGAGGAGCCTGGTGGGCTCTTGGGGATCGCAAAGAGTCAGAAACGATTGAGCAACTAACACATCAGATACAGAGTGTCACTTTGGCAGGCAGAGGTGCTAGGGGTCTCTGAAGACGCCTTCTTAGAACCAGGACATTGGAGCTGTCCTGACTGATCAGTGGCATAGGTGGAAGGCCTGGCCTGCGATGGGGAGCACCGCTCTGTGAGTTCTGCCTCACAGAAGCAGATGTCCAGTGGAGAGAACACCTCCTAGCCCCACAAAAACATGCCTGTTCTGTCACCTTCATTCACAGATTCGGAGGGCCACTGAAGCACTTCTTACAGAAGGAGATGGTCTGAGATGGTCAGACCAGAATGAGGCCATGGTCAGCTGGGCTTCTGGAAGACAGACTAAAATAAAAACAATCCCTTTTATAAAGATAAGAGGTTCTTAGCCTCTTGGCGATCACAGACCCTTAGAACAGGTAAATGGCTCAGAAAGATGTCCACATGCAAAAGTGCCCCAGTGTCTGCACACAGCATGGGCTCCCCCTGCAGAGGGCCAGGGGGAGCGAGGTGGGCACCTGAGTCCCTGCCCTCCAGCCAGAGAGGGCAGGGGCAACCCTGCTCCTCCTGGGTCCAGCACCCAGGTCCTGGCTGCAGAGACAGAGAGTCAACAAGCACCTTTCTTTTGTCTTTAGGGATAGCACCATCAGCCAGTAGCTCTTCCTCACTCCTGTCATTTCAACTGTAGCAAAACATTTCCTCCATGCCCAGAGGTGAACAAAGTGCTACTTCCAATGCTTTTGTTAGGGAGAAGTCTACAGAATTCACCCTACAGCCTGAACCAATCTGTTGACTCTAGAATCTAGGGTCTTCCTAGGTAACGTGACAGGAGAGAACCCTCCTACACGTGAGCAAGGTCAAAAGACCAGTCTCTACGGTAGAAGTTTATTTGGGCTCCAGCCTTTGCTGGAATATTGACCTGGACAAAATAAATTAGGTCTCTGCAATTCAAACAAATAAGCAAACAAAAAGACTCATAAAGGAATGAGAGCAAAGTTTGCAGGAACCTTCCCTGGCTTAGTCTATTCATTTAAATATTTTTAAAAATGTATTAAAGATTTATAATGTTGTGTTAACTTCTACTGTACAGCAAAGAGACTCAGTTACATATATGTGTATGTTCTTATTCATGGACAGAGGAGCCTGGTGGGCTCTTGGGGATCGCAAAGAGTCAGAAACGATTGAGCAACTAACACATCAGATACAGAGTGTCACTTTGGCAGGCAGAGGTGCTAGGGGTCTCTGAAGACGCCTTCTTAGAACCAGGACATTGGAGCTGTCCTGACTGATCAGTGGCATAGGTGGAAGGCCTGGCCTGCGATGGGGAGCACCGCTCTGTGAGTTCTGCCTCACAGAAGCAGATGTCCAGTGGAGAGAACACCTCCTAGCCCCACAAAAACATGCCTGTTCTGTCACCTTCATTCACAGATTCGGAGGGCCACTGAAGCACTTCTTACAGAAGGAGATGGTCTGAGATGGTCAGACCAGAATGAGGCCATGGTCAGCTGGGCTTCTGGAAGACAGACTAAAATAAAAACAATCCCTTTTATAAAGATAAGAGGTTCTTAGCCTCTTGGCGATCACAGACCCTTAGAACAGGTAAATGGCTCAGAAAGATGTCCACATGCAAAAGTGCCCCAGTGTCTGCACACAGCATGGGCTCCCCCTGCAGAGGGCCAGGGGGAGCGAGGTGGGCACCTGAGTCCCTGCCCTCCAGCCAGAGAGGGCAGGGGCAACCCTGCTCCTCCTGGGTCCAGCACCCAGGTCCTGGCTGCAGAGACAGAGAGTCAACAAGCACCTTTCTTTTGTCTTTAGGGATAGCACCATCAGCCAGTAGCTCTTCCTCACTCCTGTCATTTCAACTGTAGCAAAACATTTCCTCCATGCCCAGAGGTGAACAAAGTGCTACTTCCAATGCTTTTGTTAGGGAGAAGTCTACAGAATTCACCCTACAGCCTGAACCAATCTGTTGACTCTAGAATCTAGGGTCTTCCTAGGTAACGTGACAGGAGAGAACCCTCCTACACGTGAGCAAGGTCAAAAGACCAGTCTCTACGGTAGAAGTTTATTTGGGCTCCAGCCTTTGCTGGAATATTGACCTGGACAAAATAAATTAGGTCTCTGCAATTCAAACAAATAAGCAAACAAAAAGACTCATAAAGGAATGAGAGCAAAGTTTGCAGGAACCTTCCCTGGCTTAGTCTATTCATTTAAATATTTTTAAAAATGTATTAAAGATTTATAATGTTGTGTTAACTTCTACTGTACAGCAAAGAGACTCAGTTACATATATGTGTATGTTCTTATTCATGTTCTTTTCCATCGTGGTTTATCACAAGGTATTGACTATTGTTCCCTATGCTGTATAATAGGGCCTTGTTGTTTATCCATCCTTTATATAAATAGTTTGCTTCTGCTGATCCCAAGCTCCCAATTCTTCTCTCCCTCACTCTTTTCCCCATTGGTAACCACAGACTGTTCTCTACGTCTGTGATTCTGTTTGTGTTTCACAGATATGTTGATTTGTATTGTATTTTAGATTCCACATATAATTGGTATCATATGATATTTACTGTGATAGTCTCCTAGGTCCGTCCATGTTGCTGCATACCATTTAAACTTGTAATGAACTCACCTTGCCCCAACCCAGATGACAAGAAATGAAATTGTTTTCCCTGTCAATTTGAGGTGTTCCTCCTAGATTTCCCCTCAAGGTAATAAGAGAAAGATTGCCTTTTGCTTATTTTGCATTAGGATTCAATTCGCAAACACTGGCTATGGGCTTTCAATGCACTACTAGCCACAAGACACCGCACACCCCACAGAACTGGACAGGTGCTTCCCCACCTGCTCCCTACACCACAGACTTAAGTCCAGGTGCAGTAAGTCTTCCCACGGTGCTCCTGGATGTCTTGTTGCCTAGGAGACATGGCGGAGTCCCCATACCTCAGAAGGAAGAGACATTAAACACCTCCTGGAGGGCTGGAAGCAGCGTGAAATACCAGGGGTTTTCCACGGGGCCTGTTTGCCCCAGCCATACTTTCCCCACTCCTCAACACTCCATCTCACTCCCATCCTTCCCATCATCAGGCACGCAGGTGGATGAGACATGGCTCATACAATTATGGGGCCCCCACAGGAAAGCGATACAAAGTCCCGAGGGAGCCAGCTGGGGTGGGCCTAGGCTGACCCTGGAAAGAAATCACAGTGAGACAGAAGTCACAGTCCTGGAACGTTGGTAAACTTGCCCTTCAACTAACCCCATCTTCCTCCTTCCCTCATTCGCCCTATCTCTTCTCTGAGGCCCCCAGGTTTCCTCTTCCCTGGGAAAGCAACCGCCTGAGGGCCAGTTCTAACCTGTAGTGCAAGTTAGGATAATACCAAACACCAGCCACAGCCTACAAAGCCCTTGGTTGTCTTGGGCACCTCTCCAGGCCCAGCCCCTCTGGCTTTCTCTGTCCAACGTTGGTCTTCCCTCCATTTCTCATTGTTCCCACCTCGCTCCTCCTGTCCTTGGGTCGTCACACACACTGATCCCTCCTCTGTCTGGCTACCCTTGTCCCAGGCTTCACCCTCACTTAATTGTCTCTTGTTCATTCTTCAGATCTCAGCTTAAGCACCTCTTTGTCAGAGCCACCTTCCCCGCCCCTGCTTCTGTCTGCTCATTGGTCCTTGTTCCTTTTTCTACAGCATAGTTACCTGATCAATACCTACCTTTCCTACTAGGCCAAGCAATCTTTGTGGGCAGGGACTGGCCTGCTTTGCTTACTCTGTCCGACATCTATCACAAAGTCTGTGACAGAGTTGGCTATCAGTAAAGGCCTGATGCATGCTTGGATGCGTATAAATGGATCAGTGAGTGCCTTGTATGGAGGAAGCTGTCCATACCCCGCAGATCCCCTGGCTCTCACTTTTGCCTTGGCATTCGTGCAGTCCCACCTGCTCCCTACACCACAGACTTAAGTCCAGGTGCAGTAAGTCTTCCCACGGTGCTCCTGGATGTCTTGTTGCCTAGGAGACATGGCGGAGTCCCCATACCTCAGAAGGAAGAGACATTAAACACCTCCTGGAGGGCTGGAAGCAGCGTGAAATACCAGGGGTTTTCCACGGGGCCTGTTTGCCCCAGCCATACTTTCCCCACTCCTCAACACTCCATCTCACTCCCATCCTTCCCATCATCAGGCACGCAGGTGGATGAGACATGGCTCATACAATTATGGGGCCCCCACAGGAAAGCGATACAAAGTCCCGAGGGAGCCAGCTGGGGTGGGCCTAGGCTGACCCTGGAAAGAAATCACAGTGAGACAGAAGTCACAGTCCTGGAACGTTGGTAAACTTGCCCTTCAACTAACCCCATCTTCCTCCTTCCCTCATTCGCCCTATCTCTTCTCTGAGGCCCCCAGGTTTCCTCTTCCCTGGGAAAGCAACCGCCTGAGGGCCAGTTCTAACCTGTAGTGCAAGTTAGGATAATACCAAACACCAGCCACAGCCTACAAAGCCCTTGGTTGTCTTGGGCACCTCTCCAGGCCCAGCCCCTCTGGCTTTCTCTGTCCAACGTTGGTCTTCCCTCCATTTCTCATTGTTCCCACCTCGCTCCTCCTGTCCTTGGGTCGTCACACACACTGATCCCTCCTCTGTCTGGCTACCCTTGTCCCAGGCTTCACCCTCACTTAATTGTCTCTTGTTCATTCTTCAGATCTCAGCTTAAGCACCTCTTTGTCAGAGCCACCTTCCCCGCCCCTGCTTCTGTCTGCTCATTGGTCCTTGTTCCTTTTTCTACAGCATAGTTACCTGATCAATACCTACCTTTCCTACTAGGCCAAGCAATCTTTGTGGGCAGGGACTGGCCTGCTTTTGCTTACTCTGTCCGACATCTATCACAAAGTCTGTGACAGAGTTGGCTATCAGTAAAGGCCTGATGCATGCTTGGATGCGTATAAATGGATCAGTGAGTGCCTTGTATGGAGGAAGCTGTCCATACCCCGCAGATCCCCTGGCTCTCACTTTGTGCCCTGTGCTGGCATTCGTGCAGTCCGGGGAGCCCAGGGGGTCTGCCATGCCCACAACAGAGTCGTCAGGAATGTGGACCTGCGCTAATTCCTTCCTGGAGAGGCCACTGTGACTTGTGTCCTGTGGTTTGAACAGAAGCAGCCTTATAGCTCTAGCTGTAGTGGCCCAGATGAGGTCTAATGCCTCTGCCAAACTGCAGATAAGCTGGATGGCGAGAAGTCAGCATTTTCTCAGGAGGATTGGCCTAAGATTCTACCCAGGAGATTTCATTTTGGGTGATAGCAGATTGGGCAGTTTCTCTTGAGAAGTCTAACAATCAGGAATTCTGGAAAAGTGAAAAATGGAAAGGAGGGTCTGTCACTCTAGAACTGGCTCAGTCCCCAGTCACACCCTGAGCTATTGTTCTAGAAGACTGCTGGACAGCCCATCCACGGTTGTTCTGGGACCAGAGTGATTTTATGGCTGAGGAAACCACATCCTTGCCACACCACCCTGCCACATAGCCTTGAAGTATGCCTCTTTTATCATGGATGACTCAAGTCCATCCCTTCACTTCAATTTTAAGGAGTAGGAACAGCCCTAGTGCTGATGAGAATGAGGACCAAGTTTCTCTGTGTGTGTGTGTCCTCAGAGTGCAGTGAGTAGAAAAATTAAAAAAAAAAAAAAAAAATCTCGTTCCTTCTTAAGCCAGTTAGGAGTCTGAGAGGCAGAAGTTAGGAACAACTCAGCACAAAAACCTGTGTCTAGTGTCTTTCTCTCATGATATGCTCATGAAGTTGGGGCAATTGGCCTGCTGCTCAAATTGTTCATGGCATTGCCGGAGCTCCAGAACTGTTGGGGTTCTTAAAGTGGCATAGCACACCCCGGTGAAGACATGGTCTGTTTGTGAGTCTGGTAATCACCCGCACCCAAGTGTGGAAACTTTCAGGAGTCAGTGCAGACATGCAGGCCTGGAGGTCTGTGTGCCTCTTGTTATTCCGATTTATTTGTGATTTTGTCTGTGTCGTAAAAATTAAAAAAAAAAAAAGGAAGCAAAGTGAGAGTGTATCCACATTCATAAGATTGTTCAGAGACCTTAACAATCAACTCTAACTGTGTGATGATGAAGTGCATAGAGGGAGGGAAAAAAATTTTGCAGCTTAAAAGTTGGTCTGAGGTAATGCTGATCAGAATAAAAGGGTGTTTGGGATCCCCTGTAAGTAGGTGGACTGGCGAGGGAGCCATGTAAGCCTGTCTTCTGGCTTTCTTCCTGACTTGATTACAGTCCACGTGAGCAGGGGCCCTGCCTGGTTTTTCACTCCAAGGCCTTCCAGAATCTGTCCCCAGGCCTAGTGTACAACAAGCCCTTCACAAATGTTTGTTGCATGAATAAATGAATTGGAAGGGAGGTTTCAGTCGTGAAGCCAGAGATCAGAATAGACATCTGACTGGGGCTTCCCTGGTGGTCCAGTGGGTAAGGACACTGCCTTGCAGTGCAAGGGGCGCTGGTTCGATCCCTAGCCTGGAAAGAACCCACGTGCCGTGGAGCAGCTAGACTGACGTGTCCAATTACCGAGCCGGAACTCTGGAGCACATGCTCCCAGAGCCGGTTGCTCTGCAACAGCAGAGGCCATCGTGATGGGAGGCCCATATGGGCCAAAGAACAAAGATGGATGAAAATAGATAAATGAAAGACCAACAGAAGTGGCCCACCCACCCCGCTCCCTCCCCAGCTTGCCACCACCACCCCTCCCAAAAAAAATCACAAGTGCAAAAAAAAAAAAAAAAAGAATAGACACCTGACTGAAGGAAGAGACATAGAGGGAGGGTCAAGGAGAGAGGTAAGTGTTCTTTTCCATCATCAATAGCTTTATCTCCAAATATCTTTATTTTTCATGAAAAAGTAGAGGGACATTTGGAACCGTTCCCTTACCATTATAGCATCTGGCATATAATATTAATAGAAATTCATGCAGTCATCATAAGGTAAATATTTTAACTCATATAATAAATAGACTTCTTTCCTGTGGTCCTGAAAAACCAGAAGCATTCCCAGATGGCTTTTGCTCAGACCCCTGAGACCTCAGAGCCAGGACGACATTGGAGCTCAGACATCTTTTTATTGGCTGTGTCGTAAAATTAAANAAAAAAGGAAGCAAAGTGAGAGTGTATCCACATTCATAAGATTGTTCAGAGACCTTAACAATCAACTCTAACTGTGTGATGATGAAGTGCATAGAGGGAGGGAAAAAAATTTTGCAGCTTAAAAGTTGGTCTGAGGTAATGCTGATCAGAATAAAAGGGTGTTTGGGATCCCCTGTAAGTAGGTGGACTGGCGAGGGAGCCATGTAAGCCTGTCTTCTGGCTTTCTTCCTGACTTGATTACAGTCCACGTGAGCAGGGGCCCTGCCTGGTTTTTCACTCCAAGGCCTTCCAGAATCTGTCCCCAGGCCTAGTGTACAACAAGCCCTTCACAAATGTTTGTTGCATGAATAAATGAATTGGAAGGGAGGTTTCAGTCGTGAAGCCAGAGATCAGAATAGACATCTGACTGGGGCTTCCCTGGTGGTCCAGTGGGTAAGGACACTGCCTTGCAGTGCAAGGGGCGCTGGTTCGATCCCTAGCCTGGAAAGAACCCACGTGCCGTGGAGCAGCTAGACTGACGTGTCCAATTACCGAGCCGGAACTCTGGAGCACATGCTCCCAGAGCCGGTTGCTCTGCAACAGCAGAGGCCATCGTGATGGGAGGCCCATATGGGCCAAAGAACAAAGATGGATGAAAATAGATAAATGAAAGACCAACAGAAGTGGCCCACCCACCCCGCTCCCCCCCCAGCTTGCCCCCACCCCCCCCCCCAAAAAAAATCACAAGTGCAAAAAAAAAAAAAAAAGAATAGACACCTGACTGAAGGAAGAGACATAGAGGGAGGGTCAAGGAGAGAGGTAAGTGTTCTTTTCCATCATCAATAGCTTTATCTCCAAATATCTTTATTTTTCATGAAAAAGTAGAGGGACATTTGGAACCGTTCCCTTACCATTATAGCATCTGGCATATAATATTAATAGAAATTCATGCAGTCATCATAAGGTAAATATTTTAACTCATATAATAAATAGACTTCTTTCCTGTGGTCCTGAAAAACCAGAAGCATTCCCAGATGGCTTTTGCTCAGACCCCTGAGACCTCAGAGCCAGGACGACATTGGAGCTCAGACATCTTATTTTTGGCAGAATGACCTGGTCCAGGGCTCCCTCTACCCCATCTGTGATATGTTCAAGGCAGGAGGATTGGTTGACTTCTTACCTCATTTTTTAAATCTTGTGAACTCTGATTTTTAGCACACAGTGTGATAGCCTTCTTACCAAAGCAGGTTTATGGAAGCCACCCAGATGAGATCAACCCCTCTGGACTGCTTAGCATAGCTCCTCTCTGCAATGGAAACACTATACGCCATGACTCGGGTGGCCAGAGTTGACTTAGAGGAGCTTAACTGATTTGATTCATCAGTTCAAATCACCTTTAATGTGGCACATTAGTAATGCCACCATATTGTAAATGATACATCCACAGAGGCATTAGTCACTATACAAATAGAATTAATAGGTTTCACTACACTTCAAGATAAACATGTTGGAACAGTAACTCCATTCACTCGGGGCCTTTTGAGCTTGCTCAGGGCCCTTACCTGACTGTTAGAATAAGCACAGAGTTTTATGGCCTCCTTGCTGTGTGTGACTTCAACCATCACCAAATGACACACATTCCATTTAGAAGTTACAGCTGTGTCTGTCCACACATTCATTTATTCATCTACTTGTTCATTCATCATTCAGTCTTTCTTTGTTATTTAAGAACTGAGATTATTTTCCAGGTCAGTTCAGAAAGGATTGTGGTTCCTTGACTAGGATCATAAGATTTATCAAAACCATTTTGTTGAGGGTGTAACAGTTAAGAATATTTCAATGCCAGTGAGTCAAGAGAGCAGGCAGTGTGCATAATGGTTACAGCAGAAGTTTGGGTGTTGGATGCCCATGGATTTGAATTCTAGTTTCGTTACGAACAATCTGTGTGAACTCAGACATTGACTTCACTTCTCTGAGACTCCATTTCTCTATTGTAAAGTGACTGTGAAATCCCTCACCTCCCATCTTCTCTGCATTGCACATCTCTTCCTTCCCATACGATTCTCACTGGGTCAAGAATCACATAAAGAGGGCTTCCCTGGTGGTCCAGTGGGTGAAGAGTCCACCTTGCAGTGCTGCAGGCACCGGTTCGATCCCTGGCCCGGGAAGATCCTGTGTGCTGTGAAGGATCCCGCGTGCTGTGGAGCGACTGGGCCGGTGAGTCCAATTATGACCCAGCACTTTGGAGCGCATGTGCCCAGAGCAAGTGCTCTGCAACGAGAGAGGCCACTGTGATGGGAGGCCCACACAGGCTGAAGAATACAGATGGATGAAAATATATAATAAAAATAAAAATTGTCCATAAAAAAAATTAAAAAAAAAAAAAGAATCACATAAAGATATGTGAGGGCCAAGCAGACCTCCAGAAGGAGGTTCTTCATTTGGGCTAGGAAGAACAGATCAACAGGCTGTGGGGAGGGTTATTCCCAGCAGAAGTTACCAAGAAAGCAGAGATATGTTGATGGGAATGTTATGTCTGGTTGAAAGGAGTGGGGACAGCTGAGACCAGTGTAGCGATGGGAGAGGTGGTGGTCCAGAAGCACAGTAGGAGGAGTTAGAAGGGACAAGGCTATGCAAAGCGGAGAATGCCAGGTACTGCAAAACTGAGGAATGAGGTATGGGGCCTGGGTACAAAATATTTCAACCAAATCTTCTTGTATCTTTTGATGATTAGCAAAGCATTTTGCAAACATCAGTGCTTAAAAGACACCCTCCGGGTCTTCCTTGGTGGCCCAGTGGGTAAGGACACCGCCTTGCAGTGCAAGGGCCGCCAGTTCGATCCCTGGCCTGGGAAGATCCCGCGTGCCGCCCGATATGTCCAATTACCAAGCCGGTGCTCTGCGACAACAGAGGCCACTGTGATGAGAGGCCCACATGGGCCAAAGAACAAAGATGGATGAAAAATAGATAAATGGCCCACCCGACCCCCTCCCTCCCCATCCCGCTTCCCCTGAAAAAAAAAAAAAGAAGACACCCTCCAATGTGGAGTCAGAAACATACCTGGGAGTTGTAACCCCAAGCAGGCTGTAGAAATATGTCCATTCACAACAGATAATTCCTTAATGGCTTGTGCCTTAGTTTCTTCGTGCAGAAAAAGAAGGTTGGTGATGTTAATAATAGTAACTACAATGTCAATTTCCTATGGTATTTAGTAAAATATAGAAAGCACATTACTCTGTATTTCGCATAGAATCTGTGTTGAATCAATATTAGCTATTATAATTGGGCTTCCCTGGTGGCTCAGTCAGTGGTAAAGAATCTGCCTGCCTATGCAAAAGACTTGGGTTTGATCCCTAGGTCGGGAAGATCCCCTGGAGGAAGAAATGGCTACCCACTCCAGTATTCTTGCGTGGAAAATCCCATAGACAGAGGAACTTGGCAGGCTACAGTCCATAGGGTCACAGAGCGTCAGACACAACTTAGTGACTGAACAACAACTACAAGCTATTATTATTATAGGTGTGAAGAGATCTGACAAGATATTCCACCACTTTATTAACCATTGTTAAATATGTTTGTGTGATTTCAATTTTTTTGCCTTGTCTCTATAATTTGAAAATTTCTAATAAACACGCAAAAATTTTAAAAATCTATAAAGCTGTTTTTCAAAAAATCCACATTAAACATTTCAGTAGGTATAGTCTAGAGGGATGCAATTCTGCCTGTAACAACCTTTCAAATGATCAAACAGAGTAGTTCATTTAGCATAAAAACTCTACTTGAGAAAAGATCTTTGTTTTTCATTTTTACAACTGAACAGTCAGTGTGGGATTTTTTTTTTTTTTTTTTTTTTACAAAACAAGAGATCCTTCAACTGTATGAAAAGTCTCCTCCATTGTAAATGCTTGGGCTTACAGCTTTGAAATGACAGATTCTGATCTTCTGGTTTCTGTTTTTTCCACTAAATGTTCAATGTTCATTAAGAGAGAAGACAACCAAAGATTCCCCTGGAGACTGTGAGCTTCAGCAGGGCAGAGAAAATACCACTGCACCATTCCTTGACCCAGTGCCAGAGACCCAATAGGTACTACATCAACATTTAAGTTGAATAAGTAAGTGAATGAATGGGGCCTCAATCTAAGGGCTGAGGTAGGGGGAGTGACACTTTATTCCATATTAAAGTTTGATTAGGAAAATTTTAAAAATTAAGTGCAGCAAAGTGATTTTACTAAAAATTTAAGCAGAAAATCCAGTGCCTGTGTACTGAACAGGGTTGGATTTTGGGGGATGTTAATAATAGTAACTACAATGTCAATTTCCTATGGTATTTAGTAAAATATAGAAAGCACATTACTCTGTATTTCGCATAGAATCTGTGTTGAATCAATATTAGCTATTATAATTGGGCTTCCCTGGTGGCTCAGTCAGTGGTAAAGAATCTGCCTGCCTATGCAAAAGACTTGGGTTTGATCCCTAGGTCGGGAAGATCCCCTGGAGGAAGAAATGGCTACCCACTCCAGTATTCTTGCGTGGAAAATCCCATAGACAGAGGAACTTGGCAGGCTACAGTCCATAGGGTCACAGAGCGTCAGACACAACTTAGTGACTGAACAACAACTACAAGCTATTATTATTATAGGTGTGAAGAGATCTGACAAGATATTCCACCACTTTATTAACCATTGTTAAATATGTTTGTGTGATTTCAATTTTTTTGCCTTGTCTCTATAATTTGAAAATTTCTAATAAACACGCAAAAATTTTAAAAATCTATAAAGCTGTTTTTCAAAAAATCCACATTAAACATTTCAGTAGGTATAGTCTAGAGGGATGCAATTCTGCCTGTAACAACCTTTCAAATGATCAAACAGAGTAGTTCATTTAGCATAAAAACTCTACTTGAGAAAAGATCTTTGTTTTTCATTTTTACAACTGAACAGTCAGTGTGGGATTTTTTTTTTTCTTTTACAAAACAAGAGATCCTTCAACTGTATGAAAAGTCTCCTCCATTGTAAATGCTTGGGCTTACAGCTTTGAAATGACAGATTCTGATCTTCTGGTTTCTGTTTTTTCCACTAAATGTTCAATGTTCATTAAGAGAGAAGACAACCAAAGATTCCCCTGGAGACTGTGAGCTTCAGCAGGGCAGAGAAAATACCACTGCACCATTCCTTGACCCAGTGCCAGAGACCCAATAGGTACTACATCAACATTTAAGTTGAATAAGTAAGTGAATGAATGGGGCCTCAATCTAAGGGCTGAGGTAGGGGGAGTGACACTTTATTCCATATTAAAGTTTGATTAGGAAAATTTTAAAAATTAAGTGCAGCAAAGTGATTTTACTAGGAGCAAAGGTAAACTCAAAATAGAAGCAGAAAATCCAGTGCCTGTGTACTGAGGGTCTGGGGCACTCCAGGCCCTGATCTAAGAGTCAAGGATCCAGTTGGGAGGAAGAGCTTAATTCCACTGTGGAGCACCAACTTTGATCAAGTCAGGACATGTGAGAAGAGAGTCCCATGAGAGAAAGAATTGGGTGCTCTGAAAGTGTACAGTGGGACAGAGGGGCAAGTGGAATGGAGTGGCAGAGAAAGCTTTTGTAAGGAGGGGACCTTTTAGGTAAGACTCAGGTTGGTGCAAAGGGGTGAGATGGGCGAGTGGTGAGCAGTGCATTTCCGAAGTCACCATGGTGGAAGGTGAGAACGAGCAAAGGGGAAGCACAGCTATAAAGGCCTGCACTGGAGAGTAGCTTGTGGCATGTGAAGAACAGAAAGAAGGTCAGTATGGGCAAGGTAAATGCCCGTGAGAGTGCTGGCGATGCAGGCCCTTATCACTCTGGGTGGGGCCATGGTAGAGGATCTGGAGTTCATCCTAGAGGCAATGGGATGGCCTTAAAGAGCTATGCTGTGAGAGTTACCCTGGCCTCAATATTTACATTTTCAACATGTAGTATCTGTTGGGTGATCAAGGCCGAGTAGAAGCAGACGATAGTCCAGGTGAGAAGTGATAGTAACCTGGACTAGGATGTGGACCTGACTATTAGTGGTTGGTGGATGTAGAGAGAAGTGGATAGACTTAAAGTATGGCCTGAAGATAGAACTGATGAGGCTTGATGCTAGATTGTGGAAGGATGACCTGATTTAACCCTCCATCCAAATGGGGGATTTCCTTGGTGGCTCAGTGGTAAATAATCTGCCTGCCAATTCAGAAGATGTGGGTTTGATCCCCTGGGTCGGGATGATCCCCTGGAGAAGGAAATGGCAACCCATTTTCTAGTGGAAAATCTCATGGACAGAGGAACCTGGTGAGTTACAATCCATGGGTCAAGAAAAAGTTGGACACAGCTCACTGACTAACCAGCAACAACATGTGCCAGGAACTGTCCTGAGCACCTAACAAATGTCTGTTCATTTGGTGGTGGCTTAGTCGCTAATTCATGTCCAACTCTTGACACCCCAAGAGTTGTACCTGCCAGGCTTCTCTGTCCATGGGATTCTCCAGGCACAAACACTGGAGTGGGTTACCATTTCCTTCTCTGGGGAAATCTTCCCAACCCAGGAACTGAGCCTGGGTCTCCTGCATTGTAGGTAGATTCTTTACCAACTGAGTTATGAGGGAAGCCAATGTCTGTTCATTTAATCCAAATAATTCTCTAAGTTGATATTACTGTTATCTGCAATTTATAGATGATGAGAGCAGGCACAGACTGGCTAAGAAACTTGCGCAAGGTCACACATGTAGTAAGACAGACTGTCTGTGTTCAAACCAGGAAGTCTAGCTTTGGAGTTCTCACCGCTGTGATTTTGCCCAGTTAAAGGGCATCCTGGAAAAGGGGAAGTTTCTGTCTCTTCCCCTCGCCCCAGTTCCATAACACTTCCAGATTTTCACCTGCTGCTCTGGATTTGTGGCTGAGTGCACATGTGGTTTGGCTCATCTGAGATTGTGTCTGAGGATGAAAACTGAGAATACAGAACTGGGAAGGTCAGTTGAGTTAACTCAGAGGGTGTCTGCTGTCCAAAGGAACAGATGCTGTTTAAGTCAGGAAGAAATGAGCATTCACTCCAAGCCTCACTTTAGAAAGCCTCTTTGTTTTATGACTCTGGGTGCAGGCAACCCTTTTAATTTTGTGTTTTTGGATTCCAGCCATGGGAGGCCTTCTTTAATGTAGCAGATGGCTGGAGACAGGCAAGCCTGGTTCCTACTCTGCATGGAGCAGCCTTCCCTAGAGAGGAATCTCCCAATTATGAGGCTCTGTAAAAAGAGAGAAGAAAAGATAGCTTAAAATGAACACAGTCAATTTACACCCCACATAAAGTAACCACTGCTTTAGGTATCTGCAAACATTGGGAAGTAAGGAAACCTTTGGAGAATCTCATGAAAGCTGCAGACTTTTTCTGCAGAAGATTTGTGTATAGGTGTATGTATGGATACGTGCATATTCATTCCCCAGGGCTCCTGGAGTCTCTGATACCCATTCCTGAAGCTTCAAAGTCTCTGACAGCAAGATACCTGTGCTTCCAAGGAAGACGCTTTCATTATTTCACTTTTACTTTCTTTTCTTCCTTTTTTTGATACATTGCTTCCCTGGTGGTCCAGTGGGTTAAGAGTCTGCCTTGCAGTGCAAGGGGCACCGGTTTGATCCCTGGCCTGGGAAAATCTCAGGTGCCGTGGAGCAGCTGGACCGGTGTGTCCAATTACAAACCAGTGCTCTAGAGTGCAAGTGCCCAGAGCCAGAGCTCTGCAAAGAGAGAGGCTACTGCAATGGGAGGCCCACACAGGCCAAAGAACAAAGATGGATGAAAATAAATAAATAAGAAACCAATAAAAGAAGCCAAAATTAAAAAAAAAAAAAGAAAAAGAAAAACTATCACAGCATTGTTAATTGGCTATACTCAAATAAAAAATGTTTAAAAAAATTCTCAAGCTTTGTGTTGTGAAAATAAAGGGTCTGTGCACTATTCAGGGCTCATTCACACAAGAACACTCAAATTTTACTAGGAAAAAAAAATCCTTTCAAATATCGAGTAAAGTCACTTTAGTGTATTCTCTGGTTGGCGCACAACCTTGGCTGGCTCTGTTAAAAATGGATGTGAATTTCTGAACTTTGTAAGATGATTTTTTTCCTCTCTGGGATCCCGGGGTATGTCTTTGCATGTTTGGAACATCACTCTTCTCAGCACTTTTCTCAGCTTAGCTCTGTCTTCTGCATTGTTTCTGATCTTAAGGATGGTGTGTGTGTGGCGGGGGGGAGTTGTTTGCCAGTTTAAGAGCATACAGTTTTCAGAACTTGGAAAGATAGCTTTATTATTTTCCAGATACTGTCCAGAGGGGTCACCCAAACTTGGACATTTCTTCCTTTGATGTTGTGTGAGGAAAAGAGAAGTCTCTGAGGGGGCTCCCAGAACCCTTTATCGATTTCTGTGATGTCATTCATTGATTTTTTTTTTTTTTTAATTTTGGGGGGGTGGGGAAGGAGGGGAGCAGGCGGGCCACTTCTGTTGGTCTTTCATTTGTCTATTTTCATCCATCTTTGTTCTTTGACCCATGTGGGCCTCCCATCGAGGTGGTCTCTGTTGTCACAGAGCACCGCCTCTGGGCGCATGCGCTCCAGAGCTCCGGCTCGGCAATTGGACACATCGGTCCAGCCGCTCCGCGGCACGTGGGATCTTCCCAGGCCAGGGATCGAACCGGCGCCCCTTGCACTGCAAGGCGGTGTCCTTACCCACTGGACCACCAGGGAAGCCCCCATTCATTGATTCTTCTATACTGAGAATCTCTCCTGAACATCACCACATTCTTCCAGTTCTACTGGATGTACACTGGTCATTTAGGGAGCATCTTCTGAGCTATAACAAGGGGTCAAATTGAGATACATATTAAACATATTGAAACCAAACCCAGTTTGCCTCAATTACGCTGTATTTAAAACTAAAAGTTAAAAAATATGGAAAGACTGAGTGAAGTGTTCCAGGTCTTCTATATACGCGCCCACATTTCCTAAAAATGACCTCCTTATTGGATCTGCAACATTCAAGGTGGGAGTAGGTCACTGACTAACCATTGCAGCTGGTTCTTTACATCAAATGAAAAATCAACACAGTTACTAGAAAAATTCAGAGAGGGCTCATTTTCTCCCTAAGGCAACTGAACTGGACAGAAGCTGTTTTGGGCTTACGTTACGGTTGTGAACTTCAGCACAATCGATATTTCAGGCTAGATAATTCTTTTTCTTCCTTTCTTTCTTTCTGGTTGCTCTGGGTCTTTGTTACTACACCCGGGCTTTCTCTAGTTGTGGCTAATGGAGGCTACTCTGTGTTGTGATGTGCGGATTCTCACTGACGTGATTTCTCTTGTTTGGAGCACTGGCTCTAGGGGGCACGGGCTTCAGTCATGGTAGTGTGTGGGCTCCGTAGTTGGAACTCGTGGGTTCCAGCAAGCTGGCTCTGTAGTTGTGATACATGGGCTTAGTTGTTCCGTGGTGTGTGGGATCCTCCTGGACCAGGGATAGAACCTGTGTCCCCTGCATTGGCTGGTGGATTCTTAGCCACGGGACCACCAGGAAAGTCCGGGACTGGATGATTCTTGGTAGGAGATGCTTGGCCAGTGTATTGCGGAGTGTTTAGCAGTGTCCACGGCGACGAGCCAGGAGATGTCGCTAGCACCACCCTCCCAGACGTGACAACCAAGATTGTTCTCAAATAGTATCCATTGTTCCTGGGGCCATCGGGACCCTGCTTGGGAAGTGCTGATGTGAGTTTTCTAAGATCAAGTTTCTCTTAATTAATATAAAATCGAGTATTGAAGCTGCTCCATTTGACCTTTATGATTAGGTGAACGCTAAACTGAAAAAGTGGTTTGTCTCTTTTGATGCACATGTTCATCTGTTCTCATCGCTACATTGCTTTAGATCTCATTTAATCATCACGCATCTTCTGAGCTATAACAAGGGGTCAAATTGAGATACATATTAAACATATTGAAACCAAACCCAGTTTGCCTCAATTACGCTGTATTTAAAACTAAAAGTTAAAAAATATGGAAAGACTGAGTGAAGTGTTCCAGGTCTTCTATATACGCGCCACATTTCCTAAAATGACCTCCTTATTGGATCTGCGACATTCAAGGTGGGAGTAGGTCACTGACTAACCATTGCAGCTGGTTCTTTACATCAAATGAAAAATCAACACAGTTACTAGAAAAATTCAGAGAGGGCTCATTTTCTCCCTAAGGCAACTGAACTGGACAGAAGCTGTTTTGGGCTTACGTTACGGTTGTGAACTTCAGCACAATCGATATTTCAGGCTAGATAATTCTTTTTCTTCCTTTCTTTCTTTCTGGTTGCTCTGGGTCTTTGTTACTACACCCGGGCTTTCTCTAGTTGTGGCTAATGGAGGCTACTCTGTGTTGTGATGTGCGGATTCTCACTGACGTGATTTCTCTTGTTTGGAGCACTGGCTCTAGGGGGCACGGGCTTCAGTCATGGTAGTGTGTGGGCTCCGTAGTTGGAACTCGTGGGTTCCAGCAAGCTGGCTCTGTAGTTGTGATACATGGGCTTAGTTGTTCCGTGGTGTGTGGGATCCTCCTGGACCAGGGATAGAACCTGTGTCCCCTGCATTGGCTGGTGGATTCTTAGCCACGGGACCACCAGGAAAGTCCTGGACTGGATAATTCTTGGTAGAAGAAGCTTGTCCAGTGTATTGCAGAATGTTTAGCAGTGTCCCCGGCCACGAGCCAGGAGATGTCGCTAGCACCACCCTCCCAGACGTGACAACCAAGATTGTTCTCAAATAGTATCCATTGTTCCCTGGGGGCCATCGGCACCCCTGCTTGGGAAGTGCTGATGTGAGTTTTCTAAGATCAAGTTTCTCTTAATTAATATAAAATCGAGTATTGAAGCTGCTCCATTTGACCTTTATGATTAGGTGAACGCTAAACTGAAAAAGTGGTTTGTCTCTTTTGATGCCACACTGTTCTATCTGTTCAGGTCATCCTGTTCTACATTTGCTTTTAGATCTCATTTAATCATCACGAACAGGGACTTCCTTACTCCTTTCCTATGGCTCTGATGGGCCTGTTTATTTGCTGTTTGATAGTCTTTTTGACTATATAGATCTTGAATGATCTGTCTGATTTTTTTTTTATACCCCTTTGAGTTCTGGGTAATATCCTTTGGGAGGAGTTTCTCTTCCTGTATTCTATGTTATCATCTCTTCCAATTTAAGACCTCGGTTGAGCCTACACAGCAACTTGGAGACGTTGGAGTCTCTGGTTGATTGGATCAGTATTTGGACACACAGATCAGGAAACGAAACTGTTGGCTTTGAGATTAACCTGAGATTGTGAAAAGGAATCCTGTCATCACACATTGTTCTCTATATATGTGCAGTGACTGCAAGATAGCGAACAGTTTGTTTAGGGATGGACTTTACTGGCTGTTTGAAGGGAGGAGTGGCTGAAGTGTACAAAATATTAAAACCGCATTTTTATGTCTTATTTCTACAAACCTCTCTGCAAACATTAGTTCTTAAAAAGAAAAAAAAAGGCATTCCCCAAGGCAGGGTTATGGGCACTTTGGGGAGTTGTAAAGCCATGCAGGCTCCAGCAATATGTGCCTTCCAAGGGCTGGAAACTTCTGAATTAACAGTAAATAATCAGTGAGTGTGACAAAGAGTTAAAGTACACAGACTTTACATTCACAAACTTTATGATGTAGTAAAGAGTTTTAAGACGTAGACCTGAGATTGCAAACTGATGGCCAGCAGGCTAAATCAGGACCACAGATTTGTTTTACTTGGCCTGTACAGGGTTGGCCTCATGAATGTCTAAGAAAGAAAAAAAGAGAGGAAGAATGAAAAAAAAAAGTTGCTAAACATATAAAGCTGAGATTTTTGTATTAAAATCCAGATTTCCAGCTGTTTTTGAAAAATCAGCAGATCTGCCAAGACTGGGTCCTTATTGCCACATCTCCCCGTGGTGACAGTTGGCTGGAGTGAATTAGCAGCTGCCCTGCTTGGGAAGTGCTGATTTTCTAAGATCAAGTTTCTCTTAATTAATATAAAATCGAGTATTGAAGCTGCTCCATTTGACCTTTATGATTAGGTGAACGCTAAACTGAAAAAGTGGTTTGTCTCTTTTGATGCCACACTGTTCTATCTGTTCAGGTCATCCTGTTCTACATTTGCTTTTAGATCTCATTTAATCATCACGAACAGGGACTTCCTTACTCCTTTCCTATGGCTCTGATGGGCCTGTTTATTTGCTGTTTGATAGTCTTTTTGACTATATAGATCTTGAATGATCTGTCTGATTTTTTTTTTATACCCCTTTGAGTTCTGGGTAATATCCTTTGGGAGGAGTTTCTCTTCCTGTATTCTATGTTATCATCTCTTCCAATTTAAGACCTCGGTTGAGCCTACACAGCAACTTGGAGACGTTGGAGTCTCTGGTTGATTGGATCAGTATTTGGACACACAGATCAGGAAACGAAACTGTTGGCTTTGAGATTAACCTGAGATTGTGAAAAGGAATCCTGTCATCACACATTGTTCTCTATATATGTGCAGTGACTGCAAGATAGCGAACAGTTTGTTTAGGGATGGACTTTACTGGCTGTTTGAAGGGAGGAGTGGCTGAAGTGTACAAAATATTAAAACCGCATTTTTATGTCTTATTTCTACAAACCTCTCTGCAAACATTAGTTCTTAAAAAGAAAAAAAAAGGCATTCCCCAAGGCAGGGTTATGGGCACTTTGGGGAGTTGTAAAGCCATGCAGGCTCCAGCAATATGTGCCTTCCAAGGGCTGGAAACTTCTGAATTAACAGTAAATAATCAGTGAGTGTGACAAAGAGTTAAAGTACACAGACTTTACATTCACAAACTTTATGATGTAGTAAAGAGTTTTAAGACGTAGACCTGAGATTGCAAACTGATGGCCAGCAGGCTAAATCAGGACCACAGATTTGTTTTACTTGGCCTGTACAGGGTTGGCCTCATGAATGTCTAAGAAAGAAAAAAAGAGAGGAAGAATGAAAAAAAAAAGTTGCTAAACATATAAAGCTGAGATTTTTGTATTAAAATCCAGATTTCCAGCTGTTTTTGAAAAATCAGCAGATCTGCCAAGACTGGGTCCTTATTGCCACATCTCCCCGTGGTGACAGTTGGCTGGAGTGAATTAGCAGCTGCCCTCTTTGAACAGAGTAGGCTCTCTGGGTTCCGCACCCAGGCTTCCTACATTCCCTCCCCAGACCTCTGTCCACCGCTGAGATCACCATCCTTGATGCAGAGACTGGGACAACATTCCCCACACCTCTTCCCTG
This sequence comes from Tragulus kanchil, assembly GCA_022376925.1. Lineage (NCBI taxonomy): Eukaryota > Metazoa > Chordata > Mammalia > Artiodactyla > Tragulidae > Tragulus > Tragulus kanchil. The sequence goes on along the minus strand of JAIOJX010000029.1, from coordinate 42,521,764 downwards.
TGGAAATGATGACTGAAGCCTGGAACAGAAGAGCTGCTTCCCATTTATTTCAGGTGAGATGACCCTGGCTCAGGGCACCCTTGTGGCACTAGAGGAAGTGAGCAGTGGTCAAATTTTGGATGTATTTTGAAAGCAGCATTAGCACGATTTTGTCATGGTTTGGTTTAGGGAATGAAAGAGAGGATCTGAAAATGACTCCAATTGTGATTTTCATTTAGATCAATTTTAAAGGTGAACGTATAGAGGAATATGGGAAAAATCAGTGTTGAACTTTAAAAATAAAAACAAAATTATATTTAAAAGTTTTTCTTCTCTAGTACTCCCCAAATTGGATGCAGTATCATTTTCTGGGAAATGCTGACACTTCGGGGAATTGGGAAGGCGGAGAACATTATGAAGAGCCCCCGTAACTAAGAAAAGAGAATTTAGGTTGTTGCCCCTACAGTTGCACTGTACCTCAGTGCACGGATGGACTCTGTTCTCCTCAGGGTCCCCACGTGTCCAGGATGGTATGACTTGAACTGCTGGGGGTCAGGACGTGGGCAGCCCTACTTCAGGAGCTACAAGGTCCGGCACTGCTAGAGACAGTAGTCTCCATGATTTCCATGGGGGCTTTAGGGCTGCAATCCAGTAAGATGTTCTGAAAGTTGCTTTAAATTAAAGCTCCATTTTCACAGAAAGGGAACTCTCTTCTCTCAGATGTATAGGAGCAACGTTGTATCCGAAGATGATTTTATTTACACTTTATACAGAACTAGGAAGGCCTCCACCTGTCCAGGACGAGAACAATTTCTTTATTATAACATGAGTTGACTCGGTTAGTGGAGATTTTTGTATTAAAATCCAGATTTCCAGCTGTTTTGAAAATCAGCAGATCTGCCAAGACTGGGTCCTTATTGCCACATCTCCCCGTGGTGACAGTTGGCTGGAGTGAATTAGCAGCTGCCCTCTTTGAACAGAGTAGGCTCTCTGGGTTCCGCACCCAGGCTTCCTACATTCCCTCCCCAGACCTCTGTCCACCGCTGAGATCACCATCCTTGATGCAGAGACTGGGACAACATTCCCCACACCTCTTCCCTGTGGAAATGATGACTGAAGCCTGGAACAGAAGAGCTGCTTCCCATTTATTTCAGGTGAGATGACCCTGGCTCAGGGCACCCTTGTGGCACTAGAGGAAGTGAGCAGTGGTCAAATTTTGGATGTATTTTGAAAGCAGCATTAGCACGATTTTGTCATGGTTTGGTTTAGGGAATGAAAGAGAGGATCTGAAAATGACTCCAATTGTGATTTTCATTTAGATCAATTTTAAAGGTGAACGTATAGAGGAATATGGGAAAAATCAGTGTTGAACTTTAAAAATAAAAACAAAATTATATTTAAAAGTTTTTCTTCTCTAGTACTCCCCAAATTGGATGCAGTATCATTTTCTGGGAAATGCTGACACTTCGGGGAATTGGGAAGGCGGAGAACATTATGAAGAGCCCCCGTAACTAAGAAAAGAGAATTTAGGTTGTTGCCCCTACAGTTGCACTGTACCTCAGTGCACGGATGGACTCTGTTCTCCTCAGGGTCCCCACGTGTCCAGGATGGTATGACTTGAACTGCTGGGGGTCAGGACGTGGGCAGCCCTACTTCAGGAGCTACAAGGTCCGGCACTGCTAGAGACAGTAGTCTCCATGATTTCCATGGGGGCTTTAGGGCTGCAATCCAGTAAGATGTTCTGAAAGTTGCTTTAAATTAAAGCTCCATTTTCACAGAAAGGGAACTCTCTTCTCTCAGATGTATAGGAGCAACGTTGTATCCGAAGATGATTTTATTTACACTTTATACAGAACTAGGAAGGCCTCCACCTGTCCAGGACGAGAACAATTACTTTATTATAACATGAGTTGACTCGGTTAGTGGAGACGACCCGTAGCTCCCATGGCGGTGGGAACCGCCGACCGCCTTTCCTGGGCCTGGCCAGGGACGCGAGAAAGCCTCCGACAGATCGGAAGCTGGCGTTGGTGGGCCCCGAGCCAAGCGCGGAGGCTTCCTCCCGCTGCGGGAGCCCGGCGGCGGCCCTTCCCCGGGTCGCTCCCGCGGCGGTCACTCGGCCGCTGGTGCGCATGCGCCGCTCCCGCGGCGTCCTCCCCGGCTCCTTCCCTCCTTCATCCGGGTCCTGGGAGAGCGGGCGCCGTGCGCGTGTCCCGTGCCGAGCTGCTAATAAAGTTGCGCCGAGGGGAAGCGCAGCGACGGCGCCGGGAGAGCGCGCGCTGCCGGCCGGTGAGTGACGGTGGGGCCCCCGGGACTGGCGGGTCGGCGAGGGGGAGCGGGGGCTGCAGGCTCTGCCCTAGCGGCAGGGCTCTGGCCAAGGCGGGGGCGTGCGGCCGCGGGAGCGGAAACCGCCCGGGCCTGCGGGGCGGGAGGTAGGCCAAATCCCGGCCGGCCGGGGTCCGGGCGGGCGGCGTTGGGGCGGCTGCGGAGGCCTCGCCTGCCCCGGGGGCGTCCTGAGGCGGGGCCAAGCCTGGCCCTGGTCCGGGCTCCGCCGTTACCACCCGGACTGTGGCGGGAGGCGTTGAGGACGCCCTCGGGAGGATCCCTGGCCCCCACAGCTGTCCCGAGGAGCGGGTTGTCCTCCCTTCTCCGAGCGCCACCCGCCGTACACACCCCTGGCGGGACTGCCGAGCTGGGCCGAGCAGCTGTGATCGGCTCCATTGCACAACCGTCCAGTGGCTTGATGAATCCCTGCCGCCGCCGTCGCTTTGTGTTTCAGAGATAAGGCTCCACGCTTATCGGTGGGAATTACACTCCGGGCAGTTGTGACCTGCCGCTGCACCCAGCGGGTCGTTAGACCCGGTTTCTGCCACTCGCCCCGCCAGTTTCTATCCCTGCAAAGATTCCTTCTGCTTTACGTAAACTTTTGTTGCAAGGACAAAACAACGAGCCGTGCCTGTTGGCCTTCCCCATCTTCGACCCCAGCCGGGGTCCTTCACTCCAGGGTCAGGACTCGATTGGTTTTCGGGTCTGCGCCCCTCCCCAACCCCTCCCTGTCTCCTCTCTTCCCCTTTCAGCTGCTGTTATTACGTGGAGTTTGGAGCCTGAGCTTTGAAAACTCCCATGTGGCGCCTGTCTTAAGTCGGAGCATGCTCAGTAAGCTCAAGCAGATTTTGGTTGCAAAAAAGAACTGGGGCGAGGATAGTGGGGTGTTTGGACGTTCGCCCACTTGCTAACAAAATGTTCCAATTCTGGTTTGGATCGCCTTGGAGAGGGGAGCTGTAGGCCAGCCCAGAGGTGAGGAATGCCTGAACACCCTGGGCCCGATCTCTATCTTGATTGTTAGAGACATTGTTTCCTGACCAGCTGGAGGTCTAGCGAGAGGCTGGGGAAAAAGCATTCCTGGCTGCCCGTGCTTGTATGTGGGTGTGGTACTGAGTGTATCTTGTTTACCTTATCTTTCTGGGGAAAAAGTTTTGAAGTCTGGTCGGGTTTGTCACATTATGCCGGTTGCCTAGTACCCCCCCACCAACCCCCCAAGTGTTCTTTGGCTAGGTGGGAGATAGTGGCTTGGCCTCACAGAAGTTGAGTGGAAACGGTACTTAATGTTGCTGTTTTCAGATTCTTTCGAAAATTCTGTTTTTAAACTGGAGCAGTTACATTTGCTTAAATTTAGCGCACCCTAATTTTCCACAGTGAATTAGTTTTTACCTTCAATTTGAAAGCTAAATGGTTGAAAACCTTAGTCCTAATCAGTTAGTAACTTTCCAAGCAGTTTGAAATTGTTCCTGGATGCCAGTGTTGTGGGGAAGACAAAACCTAGACACAATGTGAACATTATTGATCTGAATATTTTTGAGTCTGTTCCGAATTCAGTAAATAAGGAATTATTTATAGACCTAAGGGCTTCCCAGTGGATGGTAAAGAATCTGCCTGCCATGTGGGAGACCTGGGTTCAATCCCTGGGTCAGGAAGATCCCCTGGAGAAGGGAATGACTACCCATTCCAATATTCTTGCCTGGAGAATTCCATGGACAGGGAACCTGGCGGGCTACAGTCCATGGGATTAAACAAAGAAAATTGGTTTATGACTGGTGATTACAGCCGGGGTCCTTCACTCAGGGTCAGGACTCGATTGGTTTTCGGGTCTGCCCCTCCCAACCCCTCCCTGTCTCCTCTCTTCCCCTTTCAGCTGCTGTTATTACGTGGAGTTTGGAGCCTGAGCTTTGAAAACTCCCATGTGGCGCCTGTCTTAAGTCGGAGCATGCTCAGTAAGCTCAAGCAGATTTTGGTTGCAAAAAAGAACTGGGGCGAGGATAGTGGGGTGTTTGGACGTTCGCCCACTTGCTAACAAAATGTTCCAATTCTGGTTTGGATCGCCTTGGAGAGGGGAGCTGTAGGCCAGCCCAGAGGTGAGGAATGCCTGAACACCCTGGGCCCGATCTCTATCTTGATTGTTAGAGACATTGTTTCCTGACCAGCTGGAGGTCTAGCGAGAGGCTGGGGAAAAAGCATTCCTGGCTGCCCGTGCTTGTATGTGGGTGTGGTACTGAGTGTATCTTGTTTACCTTATCTTTCTGGGGAAAAAGTTTTGAAGTCTGGTCGGGTTTGTCACATTATGCCGGTTGCCTAGTACCCCCCCACCAACCCCCCAAGTGTTCTTTGGCTAGGTGGGAGATAGTGGCTTGGCCTCACAGAAGTTGAGTGGAAACGGTACTTAATGTTGCTGTTTTCAGATTCTTTCGAAAATTCTGTTTTTAAACTGGAGCAGTTACATTTGCTTAAATTTAGCGCACCCTAATTTTCCACAGTGAATTAGTTTTTACCTTCAATTTGAAAGCTAAATGGTTGAAAACCTTAGTCCTAATCAGTTAGTAACTTTCCAAGCAGTTTGAAATTGTTCCTGGATGCCAGTGTTGTGGGGAAGACAAAACCTAGACACAATGTGAACATTATTGATCTGAATATTTTTGAGTCTGTTCCGAATTCAGTAAATAAGGAATTATTTATAGACCTAAGGGCTTCCCAGTGGATGGTAAAGAATCTGCCTGCCATGTGGGAGACCTGGGTTCAATCCCTGGGTCAGGAAGATCCCCTGGAGAAGGGAATGACTACCCATTCCAATATTCTTGCCTGGAGAATTCCATGGACAGGGGAACCTGGCGGGCTACAGTCCATGGGATTACAAAGAGTTGGTCATGACTGAACGACTAACACATGTATAGATCTAAACAAATTATTTTATGTTCTTCTTTTTAATTGCTGGTTTGGTAACTTTTTTCTCCTCTAAAGTGGATCCAAGATTACAGAAATACAAAACAGTTCTTAAGAAACAAGTTTTGTAACTTTCATAAGGGTCGTGTTTATTATGTTTATATATTTAAAATTGTTCTTTTTAGCTTGATTGTTTCTGTAGCATCCTCCTTTTTTCCATCTCTACCTTGCTATCCCTCAGTGCCTTTTCACAGGCACTGAGTGTGTGTTAGTCACTTCAGTTGTGTCCAACTCTCTGTGACTCCATGGACTGTAGCCCACCAGGCTTCTCTGTCCGTGGGATTCTCCAGGCAGGAATACTGGAGTGGGTTGCTATTCTCCTCTCCAGGAGATCTTCCCAGACCAGGGGTTAAACCCGGGTCCCCACATTGCAAGTAGATTCTTTATGATCTGAGCCACCAGGGAAGTACTGTACCCATTTATTTTTGTTAATAAAATCCATTTGTCATTTATGCTTCCATTTTTTCAGATCACAGTTGAAATAAACTTAGATGAACCTTGCCAGCTGACTTTCCTCTTAGATTATAAATACATCCAATGATATAGTTTAGTTAGAAAAAGAGAACAATTAACCGGAAAAGAAAAGAATAAAACATTTTGTACGTTCAGTGCAGATTTGGTGGAATTATCTACTTGTCTGGTTCACAGTGGTAGGCGCCACAGAAATGGGTAGGTTGGTATGTGCTGTGTTTCTCTCCCCTCTGGCAAAGTCAGTTGTTCAGTGGGAGACAGTGGCTGAATGTTGTTACTAATGAGCTTTGAATCAGATTGTTTACTGGTTATGTAACATGTTGCTGGGAGTATTATTAAAAGTTGCCTTCTGTATCAAGGTAGAGGCAAGTAAATTCTGCTTACCCTCTTCACTGGGTTTTAATTCTTGGCTAAACCTGAAGGCACATTAGACTATAACCATAATTATACCTGGGTAGCCTGTCTGTTTCCTGTTTTCATCATGAACCCAAACATTATGATTTGCAGTGATGATCTTTATTATGCCTTGTGTTAAACAGAGGCAGTATGTTTTCTCTTACTTCTGGAAACAGATTTGTAACTTGGTCAAATCAAAGATACTGGCTTCTGAGTGTTTTGAAGACTAGGCAGTAAAACACATGACGTTTTAAAATTTCTTAGTAACTTGAAATACTATCCTAAAAAGCCTATTTCATACATATTGTTTGATTGTTTTTATGTAAATTTTAATGTTACCAGTATTTTGTAGAGTCTTTGGATAAGAAAGCCCTTTTTGTTTATGACTTAACAGTGTTTATTATTACCAGATGTATATGTTGATTTAGGCAGTGAGCCACACATTTGGGTGAATTTCATGGCCGATTCAGGAACTCTTTGGGATATAACTGCCTTTATTCCCTTGGTTGTCAGTTTTCCCTCTTCTCTCTGCTTTCAGGACTGTGTTCCTGGTCTCTCTTTTTGTGTTACTAGCACAAAGAACAGCCAAAGTAATTTATTTCTTCAGATGTTACAGGTGCCTTATATCCTGTGGACTTGCCAGTATGCTAATAAGGTCAAAGACAATGGAGAACATTTCCTTTTAAAAGGGACAGTCTTATAAAAGGAAATCTTATAAGCAGCCTGGAGCATAATTCTTACTTCTACCAGTCTGGATATTTTGGAGAAAAGATTATTTGGAAGGGTAGGACCCAAGAAGACTGCACAGATTAGGATGCTTTCCCTACCAAAGATGATGAGTGTCTTCACATAGCCTAGCCATGTCTTTTTACACTTTTTCTGCTTCCAAAGTTAATAGAACAATAGTAATTGAATTCTTAGTGCTGGATTATCCAGTTCATTGCCGTTACCTGGAACTCTACATCTGAGAGGTTCATTTACTACTTGGAATGTTAAGATATAAAATTCTTTTTGAAAAATTGTTAAAAGCTAGATTGTTGTTAGGACCAGCCAGTTTTTCAGTCTCATATTTTAGTATCTTTCATTGTTTCACGACTTTGAAAAGATGGGGTAATTAAAAAGTTACTATTAATTGGTTTTTCATAAAAAATCAGCTAGTTCTAGGCTTTGTTGTCTTGATACTTTTTTGCCTTGGACACCTAGTGGGGAGATGGTTGGTCCCTTTCTACTGGAGAAGTGGTGTTAGTGACTTTTCTTCCTAACTTAGACTTGTATTCCTAACTTAGATGTGATAGCATTTTATTTTATTTTTATTTTATTATTATTTATTTTTGGCTGTTCTGGATTTTCACTGCTGCCACAGGCTCTTCTCTAGTTGCAGGAAGTGGGGGCTGCTCTCTAGTTGAGGTGAGCAGGCTTCTTGTCATAGTGGCTTCTCTTGTTGTGGAACTCAGGCTCTAGCACACAGACTTCAGTAGTTGCAGCACGTGGGCTCAATAGTTGTATCTGTCGGGCTCTAGAGCTCAGGCTCAGTAGTTGTGGCTCACAGGCTTAGTTGCTCCGCATCATGTGGGATCTTCCTGGATCAGGGATCGAGCCTGTGTCTCCTGCAGTGGCAGGCGGATTCTTTACCACTGAGCTACCAGGGAAGCCCGTGATAGTATTTTAGAAGAAAGAATTATTTATTAGATGCAGTACATTTTGTAAATAGGATTCGCTTTTGAATTCTTTGGTACATCAGTCTCTGCTTATAATGTGTGTGTGTGTGTGTATAATTTACGATTGGTATACTTTGGAAATTTAGTGTTCCCCACCCCCCACCCCCCGCCACACACACATTTTGAGCAAGTAGCTGAAGTTCTGTGAACAGTCTTACACTTTTTAAATTTAACTATGATCTCAGAATATGGCTAGCACTTTCAAGGCAAGTTTTGTTTTGTTCACTTCTGTTTTCAGGATGTGTTAGAACCTGCCTATTAGTCTTCCTATCTGGAAGATGGTATAAGTTGGGATCTAGTTATTCTAGTTTGTGTGTTTCTAGGAAAAGAGGGGCACTGCAGAACTTTTCAAAGCCGGTCTTTTATTTTCTTCACCTTCTTTACATCTTTCTGCCCACTTAGGTGAGTAAGGTGACCTGACCTCTGGGGACACGAGGTACCTGGAAAACGTCTTCATAAAGTGTTGGACTATATGTTGGGTACACAAGTTAGCACTTTGCAGTCCAGAGACACCTTTCATAACATATTGATTTGGTATCTGCTCTTGATTATTTTATGATTTGAAGGAAAGCGCTATAAAGATTGACCAGCTCTGTGTCTATTCCTGTGCCTACAAGCCTGTACACGTATCCTCAGATGCATCTGGTAGCAATGTCGGAAGTCTTGCAGTCTCTGTGGGGGTGAGTGATATATCTAGATCAGGCCCTGTTTAATTAGAGGACTTAGGAAAGCAGGTGAGGTTTAAAGAGTGATTAAAACTGGGAAAAACAAAAGTCTGGATGTGGGAGATAAAATAAGTCCAGACTTGTATGGGCACAAAGAGAGCCCAGGCAAGAGTGCTACACTGTGAGAAGTGTCCGCTGTCTCATTTCAGCTCCTGGATGACTTTGCGAAGATGTCTCCTGGCAGAGCTCAGGCTCAGTAGTTGTGGCTCACAGGCTTAGTTGCTCCGCATCATGTGGGATCTTCCTGGATCAGTGATCGAGCCTGTGTCTCCTGCAGTGGCAGGCGGATTCTTTACCACTGAGCTACCAGGAAGCCCGTGATAGTATTTTAGAAGAAAGAATTATTTATTAGATGCAGTACATTTTGTAAATAGGATTCGCTTTTGAATTCTTTGGTACATCAGTCTCTGCTTATAATGTGTGTGTGTGTGTGTATAATTTACGATTGGTATACTTTGGAAATTTAGTGTTCCCCACCCCCCACCCCCCGCCACACACACATTTTGAGCAAGTAGCTGAAGTTCTGTGAACAGTCTTACACTTTTTAAATTTAACTATGATCTCAGAATATGGCTAGCACTTTCAAGGCAAGTTTTGTTTTGTTCACTTCTGTTTTCAGGATGTGTTAGAACCTGCCTATTAGTCTTCCTATCTGGAAGATGGTATAAGTTGGGATCTAGTTATTCTAGTTTGTGTGTTTCTAGGAAAAGAGGGGCACTGCAGAACTTTTCAAAGCCGGTCTTTTATTTTCTTCACCTTCTTTACATCTTTCTGCCCACTTAGGTGAGTAAGGTGACCTGACCTCTGGGGACACGAGGTACCTGGAAAACGTCTTCATAAAGTGTTGGACTATATGTTGGGTACACAAGTTAGCACTTTGCAGTCCAGAGACACCTTTCATAACATATTGATTTGGTATCTGCTCTTGATTATTTTATGATTTGAAGGAAAGCGCTATAAAGATTGACCAGCTCTGTGTCTATTCCTGTGCCTACAAGCCTGTACACGTATCCTCAGATGCATCTGGTAGCAATGTCGGAAGTCTTGCAGTCTCTGTGGGGGTGAGTGATATATCTAGATCAGGCCCTGTTTAATTAGAGGACTTAGGAAAGCAGGTGAGGTTTAAAGAGTGATTAAAAACTGGGAAAAACAAAAGTCTGGATGTGGGAGATAAAATAAGTCCAGACTTGTATGGGCACAAAGAGAGCCCAGGCAAGAGTGCTACACTGTGAGAAGTGTCCGCTGTCTCATTTCAGCTCCTGGATGACTTTGAAATCACCATGAGAATTTTGAATGTCTTTGGAAATTTGGGGCCATAATTGGGAAACATGGTGATTTGTGAGAGTGTTTTCTCTCAGGAAGATAATTTTAGTGCCCAAGTGATTGTGTTTCATCTTCTTTCTAGATGTTCCAGTAAAAAATAGGTTTTCTGAATCTAGGGGAGCTTCAGGGCCAACTTACTTTTGGTTTCTTTTTCCTACCTGCTTGCAGTTGTGGTTGTGGCTGACATGTTTTATTGTAATTGTATACCTAGATCTAGGATTGGTTTGACAGTGATGAGAGGTGTCTACTTTAGCTAATACTGGGTAAGTGAGGATCTTAGAACCACATGGGTAAGACATTTTTAAAGCTATACCCATACCAACCACAAAAAAGTTACTTCCGAATGTGTATAGGCTAGTGACTTTCTCCCATTGCGGGTGGCCCCAAGGGCCTTGAATTTCAAACCTGCTGCAGAACCTGGAAGGTAGGGACCTCCTCTCAAACCTGATGAGTCTGAATTTTGTGGAATGGTAGGAATTTGTTTCTTTAAAACCCTCATTTGTAATTCTTCTGTGTATGTTTGGCTGAGATGATAGTGGCTTGGGACCCATATGCGCATTTATTTGCATGGGTTGATGTGGTCAGGAGATTTCCTTTTGCCTAACAGTCTTGGGTGAAATTTTGGATTTGGTTTGCTTGCCTTTTATTTTGGATTGAAACCACTAGAGAGATGTTGGAGCCGAAGGTGAAGGAGCTCTTTCTTTGAATTTCCCTCTGAAGTCTAGGCCTGAGTAGTGTGTGCCTATGTGTCTCTCTGGGGGAGACTATTGAGGGAGGTTTGTGTGTGTCTTTGGGGCAGGTCAGGAGGCTCTACTCAGGTAGCTTGAAGTAAGAACAAGACTTTTGGGTTCTTGACATTAATAAAAATTCACTTGAATGGAAGCCTGGTTAAGTTGCACATTTTCTTCATATATTCAGTTTATGTAAAACATAGTTCTTGATCATCCTTTAGCTTTCCTGTCAGCCTCCCCCAGGTCAGTTGATGACAAATCCCATTCTTCTGGTAGCCCAGGATGACACCTTGAAGTCATTATTGACTTTTCTGTTCTCATACTCTCTGTATCTCTTCCACCATGAAGCCTTTTGTCTCCCAGGACCTGTGGAATTGTCTGCTTCTTGCCACCGCACTGCTATCACCCTGATCCCAGCCGTCATCACCTCTTACCTGTGTTGCTGTAACACTGGACTGATCTCCTTGCTTTTACCCTTGTTGCTTCCATCCCTACTCCGCGCCCATTATTCTTTTTTTTTTTTTTAAAGATTTATTTATTTATTTATTTTTGGTCGGGGTGGGGTGGGGAGGGAGGGGAACAGGCGGGCCACTTCTATTGGTCTTTCATTTGTCCATTTTCATCTGTCTTTGTTCTTTGGCCCGTGTGGGCCTCCAGAGCTCGGGCTCAGCAATCGGACACATGGGTCCAGCGGCTCCGCGGCACGTGGGATCTTCCCAGGCCAGGGCTCGAACCGGCGCTCCCTGCACTGCAAGGCGGTGTCCTTACCCACTGGACCACCGGGAAGCCCATTATTCTTAACACATGGGCCAGAATGATTCTTCAGTACATCTGCAAGCGATGTCCTCTCAAACCTGATGAGTCTGAATTTTGGTAGGAATTTGTTTCTTTAAAACCCTCATTTGTAATTCTTCTGTGTATGTTTGGCTGAGATGATAGTGGCTTGGGACCCATATCCCATTTATTTGCATGGGTTGATGTGGTCAGGAGATTTCCTTTTGCCTAACAGTCTTGGGTGAAATTTTGGATTTGGTTTGCTTGCCTTTTATTTTGGATTGAAACCACTAGAGAGATGTTGGAGCCGAAGGTGAAGGAGCTCTTTCTTTGAATTTCCTCTGAAGTCTAGGCCTGAGTAGTGTGTGCCTATGTGTCTCTCTGGGGGAGACTATTGAGGGAGGTTTGTGTGTGTCTTTGGGGCAGGTCAGGAGGCTCTACTCAGGTAGCTTGAAGTAAGAACAAGACTTTTGGGTTCTTGACATTAATAAAAATTCACTTGAATGGAAGCCTGGTTAAGTTGCACATTTTCTTCATATATTCAGTTTATGTAAAACATAGTTCTTGATCATCCTTTAGCTTTCCTGTCAGCCTCCCCCAGGTCAGTTGATGACAAATCCCATTCTTCTGGTAGCCCAGGATGACACCTTGAAGTCATTATTGACTTTTCTGTTCTCATACTCTCTGTATCTCTTCCACCATGAAGCCTTTTGTCTCCCAGGACCTGTGGAATTGTCTGCTTCTTGCCACCGCACTGCTATCACCCTGATCCCAGCCGTCATCACCTCTTACCTGTGTTGCTGTAACACTGGACTGATCTCCTTGCTTTTACCCTTGTTGCTTCCATCCCTACTCCGCGCCCATTATTCTTTTTTTCTTTTAAAGATTTATTTATTTATTTATTTTGGTGGGGTGGGGTGGGGAGGGAGGGGAACAGGCGGGCCACTTCTATTGGTCTTTCATTTGTCCATTTTCATCTGTCTTTGTTCTTTGGCCCGTGTGGGCCTCCAGAGCTCGGGCTCAGCAATCGGACACATGGGTCCAGCGGCTCCGCGGCACGTGGGATCTTCCCAGGCCAGGGCTCGAACCGGCGCTCCCTGCACTGCAAGGCGGTGTCCTTACCCACTGGACCACCGGGGAAGCCCCCCATTATTCTTAACACATGGGCCAGAATGATTCTTCAGTAACATTAGTCTGAACATGTCATATCTTCCCTCAGAGCTGTCATGTGGGTTCACATTTCACTTATAGTAAAGGCCAGAAGCCCTTACCGTATCACAGTACAGCTGTCTTACCTGCTTGAGCCCATGCCTTGTTTTCCCTTCCTGTTCACTTATTTGCAGGCTTCATGGTCTTGCAGGTCCCTGAGTGTACCAGGCCTGCTCCCACCTTGAGGTTTTCACATTGCCTGTTGCCTTTGCCTGTGCTAGTTTCCCCTAGACATTTGCCTTCTCAGTGAGACTCAGCCCAGCCACACTGTTTACAATTACACCTCTCTCACAGCGCTTCTCATCTACCTTCCTCTGCTTTGTTCTTCTCCATAGCATTCGTCTCCTGACAGACTATATTGCATCACTTATTCATTGTATTTTGTCCTTCTCCCTCCACTGGAATGCAAGCTTTATGAGGACAGGATTTTGGTCCCCTTTTATGCACTTCTATATTTTCAGCACCCAGTATGCTACCTTAATAAATAGACTTTTGAATGAACAACTTAAATGAATGTAACAAGTTGTCTGAATATACTTAGCTTAGTTTGTAAGGTTACATTCTAGTGGGAGAGACAAAAATCAAGGAAACCAACAAATAAAATGAATATAGTATTGGATTAGAGACTGGTGAAAACCTACTTCCTATAGAGTTAATGGGGTGATCAGGGAAGGTCTCTGGGATGATAGCTAAAGCTGAAGCCTTAGAGAGCTAGACATTAGTGGTTGGAACTTGAAGAAAGTGGTCCAGACAGAGGTATCATTTGTGAAATCTATGAGGTACAGAAGATAGTCCAGTATAGGAAGATAAATGCTTTTGAAAAATAAATTCTTAAAATTATTTATTTTACTAAGAAAGTATTTGGCCTGCTTTTTGATTGATTTTAAGTTTCAGCTTTCCAATTTGTGTAATTAAATATACTGGAGATAATTTTTTTGAAATAAAAATGACTCACATAAACTCTAGTAAGAATTTTAATATAGTTGTAGTACATCTGCATTTTCATTTTAAAAGTCAGTTTTCCTCCCTAACTGTACGAGAAATTAATGAAACAAAAGTAAAAAGTACCCCAAATCCCATCCCACCCCACAGCTAATATCCTTTCAGAAGCTTTGTATTCACATGCTCTTTCATTCAGTAGACAAATGTTTATGAGCACATGTATCACTAGGCTTATAGTGATGAGCGAAAAGAGATTTGGCTCCTCTCATTTACATTCTTGCCAAGTTAGATAAATGTGAAAACATAGGTATGTTAAACGCTGCAAAATAGAGGTATGGGGTGTAGAAAGTGTGTGTCATCGGGGAGCTTCACCTGGGCAAGGCAGTCTGGGAAGGCGTCCTTGAGGGAACGATGCTTGAGCTGAAATAGAAGTGTGATGTGTGTGTGTGTGTGTGTGTAACTGTGTCTTGTAATGTGATAGATTCTTTTGTTATGCATGATAATCTCTTAATTTCTTGACTGAGGTGCTACTATATTCTTTGAATTTCCAAAGTGCCATTGTGTATTGTTATTGCCCTGTTAATACCTACACACACAAGGATTTCTAGAGCTCTTAATTAAATACCAGTTTTCTGTCTAGCTGTCTGAAATGACAAAACCCATCAATAAAAGAATCACCTATTAAGTTGGGGCAAACATCATTGCGGTTTCCGACTGTGAATTGTAAATCATAACTAGGCTCAAACACATCTTTATTAGTCAAAATAAGAACCATTACAATGAGTACATTTTTGTCAGTGAGAAGTAAGTGTGTTCCTATAGCATAAAAATCCATGCCTCAAGATTTGATGAACTCTTGGAAAGTATTTTTTCCCTCTGGCTGGTTGTGGAGGTGTTTTCCCTGCAAAAAGTTGTTGAGATGCTTGAAGAAGTGGTAGTTGGTTGGCAAGCAGTCAGGTGAATATGGTGGATGAGGCAAAATTTCGTTGCCCACTTCTTTCAGCTGTTGAAGCAGTGGTTGTGCGATGTGTGGTCAGGCATTGTGGAGAAGATTTGGGCCCTTTCTGCTGACCAATGCTGGCTGCAGGCATTGCAGATTCTGGTTCATCTCATCAGTTTGCTGGGTATCCGTACTTGTCAGATGTGTAATGGTTTTGCTAGGATTCAGAACGCTGCAGTCGATCACACTGGCAGCAGATCACCAAACAGTAACTGTGACCTTTTTTGGTGTAAGTTTGGCTTTGGGAAGTGCTTTGAAGCTTCTTCTCTGTCCAGCCACTGAGCTGGTCATCTCTAGTTGTCATATAACATCTACTTTTCACCACACATCACAATCTGATCGAGAAATAGCATATTGTTGTGTAGAATAGAGAAGAGGACACTTCAAAACGGCGATTTTGATTTTCGAGCTCACGAGATATAGCCATTTATCTAGCCTTTTCACCTTTCCAGTTTGCTTCAAATGCTGAACCACCATAGAATGATAGATACTGAGTTCTTTGGCAACTTCTTGTGTAGTTGTAAGAGGATTGGGCTTCCCAGGTGGCACTAATAGTAAAGAACCTGCTTGCCAGTGCAAGAGACATAAGAGATGCAGGTTAGATCTCTGGGATGGGAGGATCCCCTGGAGAAGGGCGTAGCAACCCACTCCGGTATTATTATTATTTTTTTTAAACCTTTATTTTGCTTTTAACTTTTACAGAGTTTTGTTGTTTACAGATATGTATGTTCCCAGATTAGTCATATGTATGTTCCCCCCTTCCCACCCCTCCCAACCATCACACAGCACCCCTGAAGGATCCCCTTTTCTTACAGAGCAACCACTCCAGTATTCTTGGCTGATGAATCTAGGTGGAGGGGCCTGGCAGGCCACGGTCCATAGGGTGGTCCTAAAGAGTTGAATGCAACTGAGCACGCACTCACAGCTTCAGTGATGCTCTCAGCTGGTTATTGTCAACTTCCAATGGCCGGCTGCTGCACTCCTCATTTTCAAGATCTCATCTCCTTTGCAAAACTTCTTGAACCACTACTGCACCATGTGCTCGTTAGTGGCTCCTGGGTCAAAAGCATTGTTGATGCCACAAGTTGTCTCTGCTGCTTAATGATCCATTTTGAACTCGAATAAGAAAANCGCTCAAGTTTGCTTTTTGTGTAATATCATTTCCAGAGCCCTTTCTGCTGACCAATGCTGGCTGCAGGCATTGCAGATTCTGGTTCATCTCATCAGTTTGCTGGGTATCCGTACTTGTCAGATGTGTAATGGTTTTGCTAGGATTCAGAACGCTGCAGTCGATCACACTGGCAGCAGATCACCAAACAGTAACTGTGACCTTTTTTGGTGTAAGTTTGGCTTTGGGAAGTGCTTTGAAGCTTCTTCTCTGTCCAGCCACTGAGCTGGTCATCTCTAGTTGTCATATAACATCTACTTTTCACCACACATCACAATCTGATCGAGAAATAGCATATTGTTGTGTAGAATAGAGAAGAGGACACTTCAAAACGGCGATTTTGATTTTCGAGCTCACGAGATATAGCCATTTATCTAGCCTTTTCACCTTTCCAGTTTGCTTCAAATGCTGAACCACCATAGAATGATAGATACTGAGTTCTTTGGCAACTTCTTGTGTAGTTGTAAGAGGATTGGGCTTCCCAGGTGGCACTAATAGTAAAGAACCTGCTTGCCAGTGCAAGAGACATAAGAGATGCAGGTTAGATCTCTGGGATGGGAGGATCCCCTGGAGAAGGGCGTAGCAACCCACTCCGGTATTATTATTATTTTTTTTAAACCTTTATTTTGCTTTTAACTTTTACAGAGTTTTGTTGTTTACAGATATGTATGTTCCCAGATTAGTCATATGTATATCCCCCCCTTCCCCCCCCCCCCAACCATCACACAGCACCCCTGAAGGATCCCCTTTTCTTACAGAGCAACCACTCCAGTATTCTTGGCTGATGAATCTAGGTGGAGGGGCCTGGCAGGCCACGGTCCATAGGGTGGTCCTAAAGAGTTGAATGCAACTGAGCACGCACTCACAGCTTCAGTGATGCTCTCAGCTGGTTATTGTCAACTTCCAATGGCCGGCTGCTGCACTCCTCATTTTCAAGATCTCATCTCCTTTGCAAAACTTCTTGAACCACTACTGCACCATGTGCTCGTTAGTGGCTCCTGGGTCAAAAGCATTGTTGATGCCACAAGTTGTCTCTGCTGCTTAATGATCCATTTTGAACTCGAATAAGAAAATCGCTCAAGTTTGCTTTTTGTGTAATATCATTTCCAGAGTTAAAACAAATATAAAATACATAGCAAGTAGTAAGTCATTAGCAAAAAAATTAAAATTATGTATAGCATAACTACACTTATTTAAGAATGTATTCCAGTAACAAATGGCAGAGTTCACCAATGCAAAACCCTAATTACTTTTGTACCAACTTAATGATTAGGTCTTTGTAAACCTGAGGTAAACTATAAAAAGACAAAGGAATAGCAGATAATGTATTCACAGGTATTACCTAAGTCCCTCCAAGTTGTGGTATAAGAAGTAGCATGCATTCCTGTTCGCTCAGTTACCAGCCTTCCGTGCTTGCTGTATATATTCTTTAATACTGCATCTCTGTTGACATGAAAATCTAGATTAAAACCAGGTGCTGTGGGGCTTCCTTGGTGATCCAGTGGTTAAGACTCTGCCTTGCAGTGCAAGGGACACAGATTTGATCCCAGGTCTGGGAGGATCTGAGAAGGGGCAGAGAGGTAAAACATATTAGTAAGCCAAGTATGAGAGGAAGACACGGCAGGGTGGTGGTACGCAGACCAGGTGGTTACTGCGGGGCTGCTGAGCCTGTGCTCCGTAACAAGAGAAGCCATGACCCTACTCGGGCCATAACGTGTGAGCCCTTGCTCTGCAGCCTGCAAGCCACAGCTACTGAGCCCACGCACCACAGCTGCGGAAGCCTGCGTGTCCTCAAGCCTGTGCTCCATAACAAGAGAAGCCACAGCGGTGAGGAGCCCTGCATTGCAACTCGAGAATAGTCCATGTTCAGTGCAGCTAGAGAAAGCCTGTGCTTTCATAGCCAAAAATAAATAAAGACATAAAAAAAACAAGTAAGTGATGTGCTAAACAGCATATGAAGCTCTACATAGAGTCTTGTCTTTTTTCCTGTTACTCTTTATGATCTTTGAGATTACAGATAGTGTCATAAGGCTTTGGAACTGAGCCTTAGTTCCTAGCACAGAAAACTTCTTGAACCACTACTGCACCATGTGCTCGTTAGTGGCTCCTGGGTCAAAAGCATTGTTGATGCCACAAGTTGTCTCTGCTGCTTAATGATCCATTTTGAACTCGAATAAGAAAATCGCTCAAGTTTGCTTTTTGTGTAATATCATTTCCAGAGTTAAAACAAATATAAAATACATAGCAAGTAGTAAGTCATTAGCAAAAAAATTAAAATTATGTATAGCATAACTACACTTATTTAAGAATGTATTCCAGTAACAAATGGCAGAGTTCACCAATGCAAAACCCTAATTACTTTTGTACCAACTTAATGATTAGGTCTTTGTAAACCTGAGGTAAACTATAAAAAGACAAAGGAATAGCAGATAATGTATTCACAGGTATTACCTAAGTCCCTCCAAGTTGTGGTATAAGAAGTAGCATGCATTCCTGTTCGCTCAGTTACCAGCCTTCCGTGCTTGCTGTATATATTCTTTAATACTGCATCTCTGTTGACATGAAAATCTAGATTAAAACCAGGTGCTGTGGGGCTTCCTTGGTGATCCAGTGGTTAAGACTCTGCCTTGCAGTGCAAGGGACACAGATTTGATCCCAGGTCTGGGAGGATCTGAGAAGGGGCAGAGAGGTAAAACATATTAGTAAGCCAAGTATGAGAGGAAGACACGGCAGGGTGGTGGTACGCAGACCAGGTGGTTACTGCGGGGCTGCTGAGCCTGTGCTCCGTAACAAGAGAAGCCATGACCCTACTCGGGCCATAACGGGGAGCCCTTGCTCTGCAGCCTGCAAGCCACAGCTACTGAGCCCACGCACCACAGCTGCGGAAGCCTGCGTGTCCTCAAGCCTGTGCTCCATAACAAGAGAAGCCACAGCGGTGAGGAGCCCTGCATTGCAACTCGAGAATAGTCCATGTTCAGTGCAGCTAGAGAAAGCCTGTGCTTTCATAGCCAAAAATAAATAAAGACATAAAAAAAACAAGTAAGTGATGTGCTAAACAGCATATGAAGCTCTACATAGAGTCTTGTCTTTTTTCCTGTTACTCTTTATGATCTTTGAGATTACAGATAGTGTCATAAGGCTTTGGAACTGAGCCTTAGTTCCTAGCACAGAGTATTCCTGGCTTATTAGGTACCCAATAAATTTGGCTAAATCAGAATCAACTCTTACTCCTCTTTGTATCATCCTCCAAATTTATATATTCATTCCTGCTTGTTTTAGCTTTAGTTAACATCTGCTTGGACTTGGATCAGCACCTGCTTCCTTATACCCGCCCCCAATCATCTTTCTGCGTCATCTTGGCTATAACTAGAATCCCTGATTGGGGTGAGTGGTGTCTGATTCTTTCAGCTTTTGAACCTTTCCCTTTCTTGATGGTCCTGTTTCTCTTTTCAGTGGTCAGCGAGTCCTGTGGATTATTTATTTGTAATGTCCCTCACATCACCTCTTTTTCCGTCCCTGCTGTGTCTTCCTCTCATTCTTGAATTACTAACACGTTTTACCTCTCTTCCCCTTCTGCTTAAGTCTTTACTTGTCTATGTACTTTTGCCATTTTTGTCTTCTTGAAATGCCTCTTTGACCATATCTTTCTGCTTAGATAGAACTGTACACTGCATAGGGGATTACTTCTAGCAGCCTGACTCCTTTGCCCTTGTGTTCAGTCTTCCCTTGTTTGGCTTTCATTCTGTGGTGGTGTATTTCTTTCTGTTCCTTTTATGGTTCACCTAAGTAGAAGTTTGAAAGTATTTGATCACTAGATTTCATTATATTCAGTCAAACTAATATTGATGAGATTTGATGCCTGGATTGGAAATATCTCCTGAGGGAGAAAAAAAGAAAAAAGCTGTAAGAGTCAGACATGACTGAAGTGACTTAGCACACGCAGTACTTGCCTTCCACAGATTATCCTATGTGTTTCCTAATGAAATGTTTGATTTGGGGGTATTCTCTGAGTTTCAGGCTAGAACTAGAAATTCCCTGAAAGAAATCGTAGGCATTATTCAATTTAGTTTGTGTGTGGGGGGGGTGTTGTTTGTTTTATTAACTTCTTTGTTAGCCTACTATGTATTATTATTGTAAGAAGACTTGACTTTTCAGGAGAAGGCTCAGTTTGATATTTAGTGTTCAAAAAGGCTGGGTTAATATGACTTAAGAGCAAAAAAGAGAAAACAGAATTCATCTTCTATCTCTGCTTATGCTATTGAAATATGACTTTAATATTTATAAATAATAACTATGTTGAAGGAGCTTCTCATGGAGATTTTTTTGCAAAGGAAAGTAATTCCATGGTTTAAGTTCCCTGAAGTCTCCTCATATTTTGGGTTTCATAGGAACTCAGTAAATCACATTTAAGGAGTAATGATAGATATGTTATTCCCAATGGTGTACTTTAGGACAGCTCTAATGTATTATGTGGCCCAGGATGACAAAGGCACATAGAATTTGCTCAGAAGCCAGTTTTCATGTAAGAAATTGTCTTACGTATCTGGGTTATCAAGTGCGTCTTCTCTTCTACTCGGAAGAAAGCTTGGAGATGAGCAAGGCCTAGTGCACATGAAAATACCAAAGACACAAAATAGGACTCTGTGCTAAGTAGATCCTTTTTGAGTTAGAAGAAAAGTTTATTTTCCTTAGATAATTTATATATCATTAGGTAGTAGCCAAGCTTCTCCAAAATCAGCTGAGGAATGTAGGAGAAACTGTGAGGAATGGCAAAGGGGGACGCTGGAAAGGAGAAAGAGAACGAGAGAGAAGGGGGAGCAGTAGATACTGGTGGGAGTGGTGGGGAACATCAGAAGGTACTTTGGAAAAGGAGGAGAGAAAAAGCTGCCTTATTTCTTGTAAGATGTGCGTTGTTTTCATGTTGTTACGGCTCTGAAATTGGAATCTGTCTTGTAGCTGTTGGCTTCTGAACATTGCTTTTGGCTCGGTGGCAGTGTTGATATCTGTGTGACGGCAGGGGCACGAAATCTGCCTTTGCTACCTTCTTTCTGTCCTTTCTTGCACTTAACAACCTCTGGGAAGATCAAGCGCCCGCGTCAAAGCTTGCAGGATAGGTGTCAGTGGCTAGAACAACAGTCCAGGAGTAATATTGGACCAGTCTTCAGTCCTGCAGTATTGATGGCAGAAGGGTGATACTATGAAGGAAAAACTAAATGATGAGAAAGCATGGTGTGATAGTTTATTTCGCAGCTTTCTCTTCCTTCAGGGTTCGTAAGATAAGAGTAGATTGACTTTGTATATTTGATGAAGTAAAGTAGCCCAGCTGTGTATTTAAAATCCTGAGCCTGATATAAAATAATTTCATGATTATTACAGTAATGACTACAGTTTTCCTTTGCTGATTATGTACTGTGCCAGGCACTGTGTTAAGTGTTTGTCTCATTTAATTGTCAGAACTGACATTCATTATACAAAATAGAAAAGATGGAGATTTAGGTGTATTAGATCCAGTATTTGAACCCTAGTTCATTAGACTTCACATCTATTGTATTTGAGTGTTACAGTACATGTATTAATACTGTGTACATTAGTCTTGCTGTATATTTCTAACTAGCTGCTTTGTTCTGCCACTTACATTCCAGCAAAGTGAACTGTAGTATTTCCCGATCCTGGTAGATAAAATCTCTGATTTTGTGTCTTTACCAGAAGAGCATTTATGCCTGAGATATAGCTACTGCATGCCTTTTGTCTCCCTCCATTCCCTTCCCCTGAATTTCATTTAACATTCCGTATACCCCAGGGCACCTGCCATTCTCCACGGTGTATTGAAGAGAGGAATGGGCACATCTTAGTTGATTATTAACTTGTAAGTCTTTACAGTTAAAATCTGGGCCTGATTTACCTCTTAACCATTTTGCTCCTAGTTTAGTGGCTTGTTCTTTTTAAGTATGCTTAGTAGATATGTGTTGTGTAAACAGGAGTGTAAGTAAGTCTCAGGTTAAGTTTAGTATAGGTTGGATATATTTGTGCCTTGGTTGACCTGGAAAGCATTGTAGGAAGGGGCTTCAGAGGGCCAGATTCAACTACCCAGCCATTGGTAACCTCCAGAGACTTCAGCTACTGATGACAGCCTTTTTGAAGGGTTCTCGATTGCTAGGGTATGTTTAGAGAGAATACAGAAGAGCGTTGTGGATGCTTGTGAACACAGCTGGTTGAATTGAGGGTGGGCGTTCCCAGTGTTTCTAAATGAATTTTGTTTAGTGAAAGGTGAAGGCAGGCATGGAAAATTGAAGTAACTTTTCAATGAGAGATTTAATTTTAAACCTTTTGGGTACTAGAAAACCTAATCACAGTCTTATTTTCACGTTTGGTGGGGGCTCATGTTGCATATGCTAGTATGTGCAAATCAAAAAAAAATTGTTGTTTTACTCTATTTTTATATATCTAATGAAAAATTCTTTAAATAACAAAAAAAAATTGTTGACTTTTATTTCAGTTTGGACCAATGTGTTTTTTTTAAAAAAAAAATTTTAAGTGCCAGGCACTGTGTTAAGTGTTTGTCTCATTTAATTGTCAGAACTGACATTCATTATACAAAATAGAAAAGATGGAGATTTAGGTGTATTAGATCCAGTATTTGAACCCTAGTTCATTAGACTTCACATCTATTGTATTTGAGTGTTACAGTACATGTATTAATACTGTGTACATTAGTCTTGCTGTATATTTCTAACTAGCTGCTTTGTTCTGCCACTTACATTCCAGCAAAGTGAACTGTAGTATTTCCGATCCTGGTAGATAAAATCTCTGATTTTGTGTCTTTACCAGAAGAGCATTTATGCCTGAGATATAGCTACTGCATGCCTTTTGTCTCCCTCCATTCCCTTCCCCTGAATTTCATTTAACATTCCGTATACCCCAGGGCACCTGCCATTCTCCACGGTGTATTGAAGAGAGGAATGGGCACATCTTAGTTGATTATTAACTTGTAAGTCTTTACAGTTAAAATCTGGGCCTGATTTACCTCTTAACCATTTTGCTCCTAGTTTAGTGGCTTGTTCTTTTTAAGTATGCTTAGTAGATATGTGTTGTGTAAACAGGAGTGTAAGTAAGTCTCAGGTTAAGTTTAGTATAGGTTGGATATATTTGTGCCTTGGTTGACCTGGAAAGCATTGTAGGAAGGGGCTTCAGAGGGCCAGATTCAACTACCCAGCCATTGGTAACCTCCAGAGACTTCAGCTACTGATGACAGCCTTTTTGAAGGGTTCTCGATTGCTAGGGTATGTTTAGAGAGAATACAGAAGAGCGTTGTGGATGCTTGTGAACACAGCTGGTTGAATTGAGGGTGGGCGTTCCCAGTGTTTCTAAATGAATTTTGTTTAGTGAAAGGTGAAGGCAGGCATGGAAAATTGAAGTAACTTTTCAATGAGAGATTTAATTTTAAACCTTTTGGGTACTAGAAAACCTAATCACAGTCTTATTTTCACGTTTGGTGGGGGCTCATGTTGCATATGCTAGTATGTGCAAATCAAAAAAAAATTGTTGTTTTACTCTATTTTTATATATCTAATGAAAAAATTCTTTAATAATGAAGGACTTTTGTGAGGATTGTATAATAAATCTGTTGCTATATCGCAAGCACTCTGATACTTTTATTTCAGTTTGCGGACCAATGTGTTATTTTTAAATATATATTTTACAGAAAAAATGACAAGAGAAGATTGATGTACATGGATACCATAAACAGTTTTACCCTCAGTTTTAACAATTTCTCTTAGAAATCTAAATGCTGTATCTTACAAAAGTGAATGTGTAAAATACAGTTGTGTGTATTCCTAGAGTGTTAAATGGAAAGCGCAGAATACCAAGCAGTGCTCTGTTTTACATTCAATCATGGCCCAAAGGTTGGGAGACTATATATGCAGAGAAAAAAATATAAGGAAATATACCAAATGTGAATGAAGTGATTGTGAGTAAGCATGTTTTATCATTAGAAAATTTATATTTAGAAAAACTTTTTAAAAAGTAGTACCTTATTCCATCATTTCTAAGATAACTATCGTCTCATGACAAGTGTGGCAAAAATGTCCTGATGATAATGAAAAAGTCTTTGGAGTAAGTCTGCTATAATATGTAAATGTAAATTTTACACTTATATAGTCCTTTCATACTTACTGACAGAGCTCAGTGGAGAGAAGAATGAATTAAAGTAGATTAAGAAGTTGATGAGATATGTTAAGTGGTATACAAAAGTCAGTTTGAAAATGACCACATTGACTAGATTATCCATGGTTTTTGAAACTGTATGGTCTTATTTTTTGATAACACATAATGATTTTAGTATTTTGGAGAAATCAGAGATCTAGAAGGTCTTAGTAGTGGAGAAGATCTTGGAGGGGAGAGCGTTCCTCTGTAGCAGGCTTACTCTCGAGGTGGCGGTGTGTGCAGCTGTCAGGAGCCGGCTTCTGGAGCTGGGCTGCTGGGGTTCAGCTCCTGACTGTTTCTTCCTTTCTTGGTAAATGAGCAGTTCACATTTAATTTCGTATCACCTGTTCTCCTGTGTACTAGGTGAGAAAAATGAAGTAACTTTTCAATGAGAGATTTAATTTTAAACCTTTTGGGTACTAGAAAACCTAATCACAGTCTTATTTTCACGTTTGGTGGGGGCTCATGTTGCATATGCTAGTATGTGCAAATCAAAAAAAAATTGTTGTTTTACTCTATTTTTATATATCTAATGAAAAAATTCTTTAATAATGAAGGACTTTTGTGAGGATTGTATAATAAATCTGTTGCTATATCGCAAGCACTCTGATACTTTTATTTCAGTTTGCGGACCAATGTGTTATTTTTAAATATATATTTTACAGAAAAAATGACAAGAGAAGATTGATGTACATGGATACCATAAACAGTTTTACCCTCAGTTTTAACAATTTCTCTTAGAAATCTAAATGCTGTATCTTACAAAAGTGAATGTGTAAAATACAGTTGTGTGTATTCCTAGAGTGTTAAATGGAAAGCGCAGAATACCAAGCAGTGCTCTGTTTTACATTCAATCATGGCCCAAAGGTTGGGAGACTATATATGCAGAGAAAAAAATATAAGGAAATATACCAAATGTGAATGAAGTGATTGTGAGTAAGCATGTTTTATCATTAGAAAATTTATATTTAGAAAAACTTTTTAAAAAGTAGTACCTTATTCCATCATTTCTAAGATAACTATCGTCTCATGACAAGTGTGGCAAAATGTCCTGATGATAATGAAAAAGTCTTTGGAGTAAGTCTGCTATAATATGTAAATGTAAATTTTACACTTATATAGTCCTTTCATACTTACTGACAGAGCTCAGTGGAGAGAAGAATGAATTAAAGTAGATTAAGAAGTTGATGAGATATGTTAAGTGGTATACAAAAGTCAGTTTGAAAATGACCACATTGACTAGATTATCCATGGTTTTTGAAACTGTATGGTCTTATTTTTTGATAACACATAATGATTTTAGTATTTTGGAGAAATCAGAGATCTAGAAGGTCTTAGTAGTGGAGAAGATCTTGGAGGGGAGAGCGTTCCTCTGTAGCAGGCTTACTCTCGAGGTGGCGGTGTGTGCAGCTGTCAGGAGCCGGCTTCTGGAGCTGGGCTGCTGGGGTTCAGCTCCTGACTGTTTCTTCCTTTCTTGGTAAATGAGCAGTTCACATTTAATTTCGTATCACCTGTTCTCCTGTGTACTAGGTGAGAATGAGCACCTCTACCTTACAGGACTGTTTTGAGATTTGAACAATCTGAAAATCCTTGATAATGCTTGGCCTACTGAAGCGTTAGTGGTATTATTATTCTTATCAAAGGAACATTATAAACTGCTTTAGCTATCACTTTTGTAGAAAGGAAATGATTCAGATTCTTACAATAGCTGTATTCTTTTGAGAAAGTTAAATGTCTAGAAGTGTGTCTCTGTAGGCAACTTGTAAGATCACTCGTGCGCTTTTGTCTTCGTCAGCAGCACTGCAGCCCACAGCCTGCACACTCTGTAGCGGGTTTTAGCATGGCACAGTAACAGAGGTCGTAACAATAGTAAGTCATTTAGAAAAGCCTATGCTGTATTTAGGTCTTCATGAGCCAGTGATAATCAGTTCAGGAAAACAGCCACTCAAAATGACACACTTTAAATGCAGACCAGTGTTTCTTACTGAATTATGAATAAAAGGTCTGATTGGGACTTTATCTTAAAAAAAGTAAAATTTTGGAAAATCATTAGGTTAAAATTATAAACACGTATTAAGTCTTATAATGAATAAGACTGAATTGAATGTAGAAGGATAGGCTTAATTTTTCTCACAAAATTATTTAGTAGCATTTAGGACACCTTTCATGTTTGGTATTTGTGCTACTAATTTAAGAGCATTTTTAAAAATTTTGCTTTTACAGAATTTTATTGTTTACACTTCCATATAATCCCAAATCTGTCACAGGTATATTCCTGACCCCTTCCCCCGGCCCCCTCTCACTCCCTCCCATCTCTCCCCTCCAGGTTGTTGCTTAGCCCCCATGTAAGATCCCTTAGTTTCACAGTGCATTCACAATGGTTATCTCTTTTACATATGATAATATAGGTTTCCATGATAGCCTTTCCAAACCTCTCACCCATTCTCCCCTCCCCCCAATGTCCATGGGTCTGTTCTCTCTGTTTCTCCATCACTGCTCTGCATGTGTATTTATTGGTATCTTCTCACTAGATTCCATATATGTGTGTTAGTATACTGTATCTGTCCTTCTCTTTTTGACTTGCTTCACTTTGTATAATAGGTTCTAGATTCATCCACCTCATTAGGACTGATTCTTCTGCATTTCTTTTTACGGCTGAGAAATACTTCATTGTATATGTGTACCATAGCTTCTTTATCCATTCATTTGTTGATGGACATCTAGGTTGCTTCCATGTTCTAGCTATTACGTAGAGTGCTGCAGTGAACATTGGGGTACAGGTGTCTCAATTTTGATTTCCTCAGGGTATATGCCTAATAGTGGGATGCTGGGTCATATGGTGTTTCTGTTCTTAGTTTTTTAAAGGAATCTCCATACTCCATAGTATTGTATCAATTTACATTCCCACCAACAATGAGCATTTTTTATTTTTGTGAAAATACTCATAAAAATATATATTGCTTTCCCAGGGGACTTCCGTTGCTAGTAAAGTTATTATTTCTCTACAGAGAATACACTTGCTTACTAATCACTGTAATGATCCTGGATTTCCCAGGCTCACTGTTCATCATCAGTGCAAACTACTGGAGTACCAGTAAAGTTGTTACGGACATACACGTGCCGTTTGGTTAACGTAGCACTGTATTCTGTTGGATATATACCTAGGAATGGAATTGCTGGGTCATAGGGATCTGTGTTTAGCATTAGTGGAAAGTGGTTGTGCTTATTTGTATTTCTGTACAAATTTCTGTAAGAGTTGTTCTGATTGTCATGAACATCTGCTTTAAAATTTAATGCTATTCTGGTAGATGTAGAGTGATATTTCAGTGTTTTTTTTCTGTGTATCTTTAAATTTCTTTGATAACTGATGCTGATGAACCTATTGTACCATCTGATGTCAATTTTGATAGCTTTTTTGAGAGCGCCAGATCAACTCTTTTTGTTATTTACTAATGAGTTTATATATATATATTTAAAGTTCTTAGAATTTTGTTGTTCACAGACATGTATGTTCCCAGATCAGTCATATGTATATCCCTGGACCCCTCCCAGGCCCCTCCATCCCACCTCTCCAGGCTGTCGCAAGGAGCCCTTGAAGGAACTCCTATTCCCACAGTGCAATGACAATAGGTATCTTTTTCACATATGATAGTGTGAGTTTCCATGTTACTCCCTCTATGCCTCCCACCCAATATTCATTCCCCACAATGTCCATATGTCTATTCTCTGTCTGTTTTTCCACTAATGAGTTTTTAAGATCAGTTCTGCTCCCTTTGTGATTGAGGCTTAGGTAACAAGTTACTGGGTTACTTGCATGTACCAGCTCTGCAGTTTGCAAAGTTACAAAACATTTAAATAATTCCATTAAACATGTGTTAAAATTTTAATCATTCCATATTTAAACAAGTGAATGCAAAACTTGTCCCTTCCCCTTTTCCAGTGGTAGAGGTTCATGTGTGAATAACATTTCAGCTTATAAAGCATCCCTTACATATATATATATATGTGTTTAGTACTTGAGGCACATAGCATTTTATTGCTTCAACATTTTAATGACTTAGGAACCATTATCCTATTTTGTAGGAAGTTAATAGGCTGAGAAAGAGTGCTACCTCATCATGGTCATACATCTCGTCAAGGACAGGATCTGATCCTCTTCTATTTTCATTATAATACTTAAAAATTAAAAATAGTGCATTTGTGAGTTATATAATACTTATTCACGTAGAAAAGTAGAGAAAATAATATATCTGCTGATTTGTTCAATTTTCTTCAAATCTAGTTTTAAAAGCTAGAGCAGCTAAAGCTTTTCCCTCTCTTTCTTCCACCTTCTTTCGTTCTTTCACTGGAGGTAATCGATACTCATATCCTTAGATTGGTATGTATCATTCCCATGCATACTTTTATTCTCTCTGTTGTATATGGATGTAGATGAAGAACTGTTGTTTTTGTTTTAAATTTTATACTGTTGCTCTTAAAAGGTATTTTGTTTTTTATGAATTTCTTTCTTAAAACTCTCTACTCACTCAGTTAACAAACAAGCACTGCTATTAGGTTCAGGGTTATATGATGACAGATAAGACAAGGCTACCTGCCTATTAACATTTCTGTGAGGAAGACATGCAGTTACATAAATAAATAAATAAATAAAATCAATATAATAATAAATGCCATGAAAGAAAATTGAGCAAGATCAAGGGATAGAGAATGATGCGGGTGTGGGATGTATGCTGTTTAAAATAAAGCAGCCGGGGAAGTCCTCTTCAAGGGGTGAGATTTGAGCAGTTAAATTCTTGAGAGAGAAAGTGAGTGTAATGGGAAGCTGCCGGATGATTTTTGAGCAGAGAAATAACATGGTTTGGTATCCTTTAATTATTATTATTGTTATTCTTTTTGGCTGCATCTCTGTGGCGTGTGGGATCTTAGTTCTTTAACCAGGGATTGAATCCACACCCCCTGCATTGGAAGCCTGGAGTGTTAACCACTAGACTGCCAGGAAAGTCCAATTTGATGCACTTTAAGATTACTTTTATACTGCAGTTCCGTGTGTTAGAAAATATATGGAAGCTCTATATAGATACGGACAGATTTTGAAGATACCATTATTTATACATTTTCTGTACCTTGCTTTTTTTCTTTTCAATATGACACTATTTATATCTCTGTATTTGTGTAAAAGAGTGCTACCTCATCATGGTCATACATCTCGTCAAGGACAGGATCTGATCCTCTTCTATTTTCATTATAATACTTAAAAATTAAAAATAGTGCATTTGTGAGTTATATAATACTTATTCACGTAGAAAAGTAGAGAAAATAATATATCTGCTGATTTGTTCAATTTTCTTCAAATCTAGTTTTAAAAGCTAGAGCAGCTAAAGCTTTTCCCTCTCTTTCTTCCACCTTCTTTCGTTCTTTCACTGGAGGTAATCGATACTCATATCCTTAGATTGGTATGTATCATTCCCATGCATACTTTTATTCTCTCTGTTGTATATGGATGTAGATGAAGAACTGTTGTTTTTGTTTTAAATTTTATACTGTTGCTCTTAAAAGGTATTTTGTTTTTTATGAATTTCTTTCTTAAAACTCTCTACTCACTCAGTTAACAAACAAGCACTGCTATTAGGTTCAGGGTTATATGATGACAGATAAGACAAGGCTACCTGCCTATTAACATTTCTGTGAGGAAGACATGCAGTTACATAAATAAATAAATAAATAAAATCAATATAATAATAAATGCCATGAAAGAAAATTGAGCAAGATCAAGGGATAGAGAATGATGCGGGTGTGGGATGTATGCTGTTTAAAATAAAGCAGCCGGGGAAGTCCTCTTCAAGGGGTGAGATTTGAGCAGTTAAATTCTTGAGAGAGAAAGTGAGTGTAATGGGAAGCTGCCGGATGATTTTTGAGCAGAGAAATAACATGGTTTGGTATCCTTTAATTATTATTATTGTTATTCTTTTTGGCTGCATCTCTGTGGCGTGTGGGATCTTAGTTCTTTAACCAGGGATTGAATCCACACCCCCTGCATTGGAAGCCTGGAGTGTTAACCACTAGACTGCCAGGAAAGTCCAATTTGATGCACTTTAAGATTACTTTTATACTGCAGTTCCGTGTGTTAGAAAAATATATGGAAGCTCTATATAGATACGGACAGATTTTGAAGATACCATTATTTATACATTTTCTGTACCTTGCTTTTTTTCTTTTCAATATGACACTATTTATATCTCTGTATTTGTGTAAAATTTCTCTGCAAAGACATGAAAGAGAAATGCAAGAGGGATTCCCTGTGAGAAAGGAAACTGAGACAGAGAGAGAAATAGGAAGGAAGTTGACCACTGTACACTTTAAATGGCAGGAGAGTATTTTAAAATTGCAATAGAAAGTATACACATCTTCAGGATTTGGCCAGTCAAATTTTCACAAAGTGACTGTCTCATAAAATCACTCAGAGTGAAGTGAAGAGCTTTACTAGAATGGCAGAAACCCTCAGGTTCTCTTCCATCAGTACCCCCAGCCTTCCCTTGAAAGGGTAGCCATGTCCTGAGTCTAACAGCATGTGTTAGTTTCATCTGTTCTTTTTTTTTTTTTTTTTTTGTACTAGCACTCTTAATTTCATTCTATTCTGTAATAGATAACAGATTGTCTACTATTTTTATTTTAGCATTATACCTTTAACACATTATTGACCCGCAAGGGTTTTTGCAGAAACTGATACTTGTGGCCAGCGATTTGTTATATAAGTGAATATTGAAACACTCTGGTCAATAATGTTTGGATAACAGAAGACATATTAATACATCTCTGGTCAATACATTGTTTAAGGTTAAAAGAGTAGAGAAGCATACAGAACAAGCCACACAGGACCCCTTACTTTTGCCTGTCTCCCATGTCATGCCTATCCCTAGAGGTGACTGCAGTGAATAATTTAGTGTGTAGCCTTTTAGTCCTTGTTCTGGGTTTATATACACAAATAACTGCCTCCTTTTTTCTCCTGTTAGAACACAATAAGGTTAATATTTAATAGGAATAGTGCTCAATTAGTAGTTAGCATTTATTAAGCACCTTCAGGGTTAAGTGCTCATCTGGCAGCAGGTTTTCAGACTCCTCTGCTTTGGTCTCCGCTTCTTCACCTGTCATTGCTCACACGTGCCGTCTCTCATACACATGCACTGCTACATAGCCTCTATTATATTCCAGGATTACAGAATTAAAGGCTCAGGCAGCCTGCCCTGTCTGCTCTCTCTGCTGGGAAAGGCTCTATTCATACCTGCCAGGTAAATATATATATATATTATTTGTGCATCTCTTTGAAATTTCTCTTCTCATCTCAGACAACCAAATCATGCGTTTACTTTCTGACCCAGACGTCTTTTCACCTATATCCTCAATGCTGCTACAACTGAAATAAGGTTTTTTTATACCTAATTTAGCTCATAGCACTTTGCACTCTGACCTGTTACTGAAAGTATACACATCTTCAGGATTTGGCCAGTCAAATTTTCACAAAGTGACTGTCTCATAAAATCACTCAGAGTGAAGTGAAGAGCTTTACTAGAATGGCAGAAACCCTCAGGTTCTCTTCCATCAGTACCCCCAGCCTTCCCTTGAAAGGGTAGCCATGTCCTGAGTCTAACAGCATGTGTTAGTTTCATCTGTTCTTTTTTTTTTTTTTTTTTTGTACTAGCACTCTTAATTTCATTCTATTCTGTAATAGATAACAGATTGTCTACTATTTTTATTTTAGCATTATACCTTTAACACATTATTGACCAGGGGATTTTTGCAGAAACTGATACTTGTGGCCAGCGATTTGTTATATAAGTGAATATTGAAACACTCTGGTCAATAATGTTTGGATAACAGAAGACATATTAATACATCTCTGGTCAATACATTGTTTAAGGTTAAAAGAGTAGAGAAGCATACAGAACAAGCCACACAGGACCCCTTACTTTTGCCTGTCTCCCATGTCATGCCTATCCCTAGAGGTGACTGCAGTGAATAATTTAGTGTGTAGCCTTTTAGTCCTTGTTCTGGGTTTATATACACAAATAACTGCCTCCTTTTTTCTCCTGTTAGAACACAATAAGGTTAATATTTAATAGGAATAGTGCTCAATTAGTAGTTAGCATTTATTAAGCACCTTCAGGGTTAAGTGCTCATCTGGCAGCAGGTTTTCAGACTCCTCTGCTTTGGTCTCCGCTTCTTCACCTGTCATTGCTCACACGTGCCGTCTCTCATACACATGCACTGCTACATAGCCTCTATTATATTCCAGGATTACAGAATTAAAGGCTCAGGCAGCCTGCCCTGTCTGCTCTCTCTGCTGGGAAAGGCTCTATTCATACCTGCCAGGTAAATATATATATATATTATTTGTGCATCTCTTTGAAATTTCTCTTCTCATCTCAGACAACCAAATCATGCGTTTACTTTCTGACCCAGACGTCTTTTCACCTATATCCTCAATGCTGCTACAACTGAAATAAGGTTTTTTTATACCTAATTTAGCTCATAGCACTTTGCACTCTGACCTGTTACTGAAAAATGTGCTTTTATCTTCTTTTTCTGTTTCTTAGGTTTGGGAAGGACATCAGCGTAGGCTTTAGGCATATCCATTCATACATAGGAGTATACCTTCACTTCCCTGCACCTTTCCTCTTGTTTCCAGCACAGATCTGGATAGCTGCCACCAAGCATCTGAGCACGTCTCTGACTTCTGGTGGCAGCAGGTAACTTGGAGTTAGAATTTAGTGAAGCAGGGTGTAAGTTACTCTCTCTACTCTGTGTGGTCTGACCTTGCAAGTAAGGAGGAGTTTGCCTGCTTGAAGAATGTGCAGTCCTAATGACACGTGCCAAGAGGTAGTGATACAGGTTTCTTGGGTGTGGTGTGCAATGTGAATAAACGCTTGCAGCTCTTAGCCCTTTATTGACTAATGCAACACTTTTTAGTTAATATTTTCCTTTGTAAGGGAAGAGCTATAATTCTCCATGGCTCTACAACCCTTTTATCCTAAAGAGGAGTCAGTCAATGCTCCTGTGTTTTCCCTTTTCTACAAAGAAATCAGCACCTAGATCTAGGCACTTAATAGGCTCTCAGCAAGCACATGTTGAAAGAATAAATCAGTTGGCTCTTAAGATTAAACTACATGATATGATTTTTAAAAAAATACCATTATGGGGCTTCCCTGGTGGTCCCGTGGGTAGAGAGTCCACCTTGCAGTGCAGGGGGCACTTGCTCGATCCCTGGCCCAGGAAGATCCCACACGCCACAGAGTGCTGGACCAGTGTGTCCAATTACAAGCCAGCACTTTGGAGTGCATGCACCCAGAGCCGGTGCCCTGCAACGAGAGAGGCCACTGCAGTGGGAGGCCCACACAGGCCAAAGAATAAAGATGGATGAAAATAATTAAATAAAATACCAATAAAAAGGCCAAAATTAAAAAAAAATTTAAAACAAGTACCATTATGACTATTCACAGCACATGGCACATTAACAAGCGATCAGTTCTTATTTGCTGAATTTAATTCTGTTTTATTATACTTTATGTTTACTGGCATTATTTGTTTCATTCTTTGGCTGTGTTGGGTCTTTGTTGCTGCATGGGCTTTTCTCTAGTTGGTGCAGACAGGGCTACTCTCTAGTTGTGGTACACAGCCTCTCAC
The DNA here is from genome assembly GCA_022376925.1 of Tragulus kanchil. Taxonomy (NCBI): domain Eukaryota; kingdom Metazoa; phylum Chordata; class Mammalia; order Artiodactyla; family Tragulidae; genus Tragulus; species Tragulus kanchil. Next base: position 42,488,174 of record JAIOJX010000029.1, on the reverse strand, counting down.
CGCTGTGGCTCTTGAGCACAGACTCAGTAGTTGTGGCTCTTGGGCTTGGTTGCTCTGTGGCATGTGAGATCTTCCTGGATCAGGGATCAAACCTGTGCCTCCTGCGTTGGCAGGTGGATTCTTTACTGGTTGGCCTCCAGAGAAGGCCTACTGGAGTTTTAATATATTCTTTTTTGGGAAGATACACCCCAATCCAGAATAAGCCAGATGCTAGAATTTGCTATTGTCAAAGACAGAGCTGCAGCATCATTTGGCAATTTTAGGTATAAGAAAGGAAGCATCTTGTGTTACTGGCATCCTTTCTCCAAGCGTTACTCTTGCTGTTTCACTGGTTGTTCATTGTCTGCAGTTGGCTGTGGAGTGACCACAGGGGACTGTACCCCCTCTCACCAGCGGGGTGTCACTGCACAACCCTTCTTCAGGGTGTCGAGCCATGTTCTGCCTGGAGCAGGTTCATCAACTCAACATGCTTAACATATCAGAGAAGGCAGTCGGAATTACGAAATGATAAGCTGTCTTTTGGGGAATTAAGCTTTGGATTTTTCTTTTTACATCTAGCTTTCTTCATTTTAAAGGTAGATACTTCCCATTTTTCTGGCAGTTGAGTGTGTTTTGATTTATTTGAGAGGCTGGTGCATCTTATAACTTCAAATAAAATTTGCATCTAACAATGTGACTTGAGTAGTAGTGTGACTTTTGTGCAAATCTTACGAATCTGTCAGGGATTCTAAAGAGAATAATCTTCCTAGGGAAGAGCTAGCAGTTGTAGTGTTGCTCAGTCATGTCTGACTCTTTGCGACCCCATAAACTGTAGGTTACCAGGCTTCTCTGTCCATGGGGAATCCCCAGGCAGCAGTATTAGAGTGGGTTGCCATTTACTTCTCCAGGAGCGAAGAGCTAGATTTCTCCTAAGACTTCTGTTCAAATCAGGACACTATCATGTTCAAAACTGACACAACATGGATTTCAGTGAGGAAAACTACTTCAGAATTTTAGACTTATGGGCTTCTGACCGCCGGAAGGAAATAAAGCTTTAGGGGCAGTTTTTTGTTGGGGGATAATACATAGAAAATAGAACACCCTGCATTGCTTTTGGTTATCATTTGACTTGCCAGTGAGCTATTTGTTCATATTGTGAAGAAGGAACTGAGTGGTCACAGGACTTGGTTTTTATTTTTTATTTAAGACCCTTTTGCCAGTGAGCTATTTTCTTTGGCCTCCAGAGAAGGCCTACTGGAGTTTTAATATATTCTTTTTTGGGAAGATACACCCCAATCCAGAATAAGCCAGATGCTAGAATTTGCTATTGTCAAAGACAGAGCTGCAGCATCATTTGGCAATTTTAGGTATAAGAAAGGAAGCATCTTGTGTTACTGGCATCCTTTCTCCAAGCGTTACTCTTGCTGTTTCACTGGTTGTTCATTGTCTGCAGTTGGCTGTGGAGTGACCACAGGGGACTGTACCCCCTCTCACCAGCGGGGTGTCACTGCACAACCCTTCTTCAGGGTGTCGAGCCATGTTCTGCCTGGAGCAGGTTCATCAACTCAACATGCTTAACATATCAGAGAAGGCAGTCGGAATTACGAAATGATAAGCTGTCTTTTGGGGAATTAAGCTTTGGATTTTTCTTTTTACATCTAGCTTTCTTCATTTTAAAGGTAGATACTTCCCATTTTTCTGGCAGTTGAGTGTGTTTTGATTTATTTGAGAGGCTGGTGCATCTTATAACTTCAAATAAAATTTGCATCTAACAATGTGACTTGAGTAGTAGTGTGACTTTTGTGCAAATCTTACGAATCTGTCAGGGATTCTAAAGAGAATAATCTTCCTAGGGAAGAGCTAGCAGTTGTAGTGTTGCTCAGTCATGTCTGACTCTTTGCGACCCCATAAACTGTAGGTTACCAGGCTTCTCTGTCCATGGGGAATCCCCAGGCAGCAGTATTAGAGTGGGTTGCCATTTACTTCTCCAGGAGCGAAGAGCTAGATTTCTCCTAAGACTTCTGTTCAAATCAGGACACTATCATGTTCAAAACTGACACAACATGGATTTCAGTGAGGAAAACTACTTCAGAATTTTAGACTTATGGGCTTCTGACCGCCGGAAGGAAATAAAGCTTTAGGGGCAGTTTTTTGTTGGGGGATAATACATAGAAAATAGAACACCCTGCATTGCTTTTGGTTATCATTTGACTTGCCAGTGAGCTATTTGTTCATATTGTGAAGAAGGAACTGAGTGGTCACAGGACTTAGAGAAAATTTCTCTTTCTAGACTGAGGTTTTTTGTTTCACTTTGTAAGACTTTTCTGCTCTTATTTAAAAGTAACATACTTTTCAAGTTATACTGATTTAAATATATGTTAATCACATTTATTTGAAGTAGGGACCTTATCCTTTTTCTTTTGCTTTCAGGTCTTGAACCAATGAAAGAAGCTTATGGCACTTATGAAGATAAATGTTACTCCTTCTTTTTAAATTGGAACTTTTGCTTAGGACCTGTGTATGACTTTCCACCTGTGATCTGTCCATTCAGTAGCACCTGACTTTGAATTGCAGAAAGGTATCTGAAGATTTGAATCAAATGACGTCAATGGCCAGCTTGTTTTCTTTTACTAGTCCAGCAGTGAAGCGATTGTTGGGCTGGAAGCAAGGTGATGAAGAGGAGAAATGGGCAGAAAAGGCCGTCGATGCTTTGGTGAAAAAGCTGAAAAAGAAAAAAGGTGCCATGGAGGAACTGGAGAAGGCCTTGAGCAGTCCAGGACAGCCGAGCAAGTGCGTCACTATTCCCAGGTCTCTGGACGGACGCCTGCAGGTCTCTCACAGGAAAGGCTTGCCCCACGTCATATATTGCCGCGTTTGGCGCTGGCCTGATCTGCAAAGTCATCATGAGCTAAAGCCACTGGATATTTGTGAATTTCCTTTCGGATCTAAACAAAAAGAAGTTTGTATCAACCCATACCACTATAAGAGAGTGGAGAGTCCAGGTAGGTTTTGACTCCCCTGGGAAGAATTTTTAATTCTCTCTTCCTGATTTGCATTTGACTGAATTAGTAATTAAAAGGTTGTTTTAGCTTTATGCTTCCTTTTAAAAATTTTAATCTTGGGAGGAGTACTGGACTTTATTATTTAGGTTAATATACAGATGGTGTAGCTTCCATGTAGCTTATTCTAATTCACTGTTCACTTTAAGCGGCCAGTCCTACATACACTCTGCCATTTCTCTATTTTATCTCAAGTCTAAGTAAGTTCCGTATGTGTACAGCATCCCACTCCCTAAGAACTTTATTTCCACAGTTATTGCCTGCTTCTCAGCATTTTATTTTCCCTCTCTGCTATACTTTTTCTGAAAGCGTCAAGCATCTTATTATACTGCGCAACCTCAAATGAAAGTTAAGAAAGAATTTCTGTCCTGACCTCCATCATGTGACCGCACCGCCATCTTACTTTGTATAGGAGTCTGCATCTTTATTCTCTCTCCATTACCTTCTTCCTGTTCTTTGTCGATATCCTCTCTCATTAGTGTTTCTTCCCTACCATTTGGCTTTTGAATTCACTAATGACTGCCTCTCGGGGCATTACCTATCTTCCTGTGTACTTAGTCCAGCACCTGACTTTGAATTGCAGAAAGGTATCTGAAGATTTGAATCAAATGACGTCAATGGCCAGCTTGTTTTCTTTTACTAGTCCAGCAGTGAAGCGATTGTTGGGCTGGAAGCAAGGTGATGAAGAGGAGAAATGGGCAGAAAAGGCCGTCGATGCTTTGGTGAAAAAGCTGAAAAAGAAAAAAGGTGCCATGGAGGAACTGGAGAAGGCCTTGAGCAGTCCAGGACAGCCGAGCAAGTGCGTCACTATTCCCAGGTCTCTGGACGGACGCCTGCAGGTCTCTCACAGGAAAGGCTTGCCCCACGTCATATATTGCCGCGTTTGGCGCTGGCCTGATCTGCAAAGTCATCATGAGCTAAAGCCACTGGATATTTGTGAATTTCCTTTCGGATCTAAACAAAAAGAAGTTTGTATCAACCCATACCACTATAAGAGAGTGGAGAGTCCAGGTAGGTTTTGACTCCCCTGGGAAGAATTTTTAATTCTCTCTTCCTGATTTGCATTTGACTGAATTAGTAATTAAAAGGTTGTTTTAGCTTTATGCTTCCTTTTAAAAATTTTAATCTTGGGAGGAGTACTGGACTTTATTATTTAGGTTAATATACAGATGGTGTAGCTTCCATGTAGCTTATTCTAATTCACTGTTCACTTTAAGCGGCCAGTCCTACATACACTCTGCCATTTCTCTATTTTATCTCAAGTCTAAGTAAGTTCCGTATGTGTACAGCATCCCACTCCCTAAGAACTTTATTTCCACAGTTATTGCCTGCTTCTCAGCATTTTATTTTCCCTCTCTGCTATACTTTTTCTGAAAGCGTCAAGCATCTTATTATACTGCGCAACCTCAAATGAAAGTTAAGAAAGAATTTCTGTCCTGACCTCCATCATGTGACCGCACCGCCATCTTACTTTGTATAGGAGTCTGCATCTTTATTCTCTCTCCATTACCTTCTTCCTGTTCTTTGTCGATATCCTCTCTCATTAGTGTTTCTTCCCTACCATTTGGCTTTTCGAATTCACTAATGACTGCCTTCTTACAGATAGGGGGTAGTTCATTCTCAGTCCTCATCTTACCTGCCCTGTCAGCATTACCTGATACAGTTGCTCTCCTTTCTTTCCACTCAAAACTCTTTTGTACTGGCTTCTGAAACACCTCACTCTCCTCTCATGCCTCACTAGCTGTTTTTGGTTAGTCTCTTAGTTGGGTGTTTTCCAGATTTTGCTGGGCTCAGACCCTGGCCTTTTTTTTCCCATCTGTATTTTTCCTCTGTACTCTCATGTGATCTCACGTCTTAAGACCATCTCTAAGTTCTTGCTCACGTTTTGAACTCCAGAGTCACCTTCCCCTGACTCTGTGTCCTGTTGCCTACTTAGCATCTCCACTTGAATGTCTAATAAACATATCAGATTTAATATATTTAAATAGGAGTTTAGATTTGCTTCTCCCCCGACGTCATTTTTTTCTCAAGTTTTCTCTGTTGAAGTAAGTGGCAGAAGCATTCATGTGCCTGCTCCCTACAAGTTATCTTTTATTTCTGTCTTACATTCTGTGCTTAAGCTATGAACATATGCTATTTGCTAGACCTTCAGAATATATCTTGGTCATGTCACCTCATCCATCTCTAACACCATTACCCTAGTGCAGACCGTCATTGTTAACCTTGAGTAGTCCCCAAACTGGTCTCTCTGCCTCTTTTCTTTCCAACCCATTCCGTTTTCTATTATAGCAGACAGAGGGACCGTCAAGAGATAGGTATATATCAAACCATGTCGGCCCCTTCCCCAGACACTTAAAGGCTTTCTGTCACATGTGGATTTCCAGGACAACCCCTTGACCTTCCCTTTTTTTGTTTCCTTGGACTTCTGCCACCATCCCTAAGAACACAGTTATTGCCTGCTTCTCAGCATTTTATTTTCCCTCTCTGCTATACTTTTTCTGAAAGCGTCAAGCATCTTATTATACTGCGCAACCTCAAATGAAAGTTAAGAAAGAATTTCTGTCCTGACCTCCATCATGTGACCGCACCGCCATCTTACTTTGTATAGGAGTCTGCATCTTTATTCTCTCTCCATTACCTTCTTCCTGTTCTTTGTCGATATCCTCTCTCATTAGTGTTTCTTCCCTACCATTTGGCTTTTCGAATTCACTAATGACTGCCTTCTTACAGATAGGGGGTAGTTCATTCTCAGTCCTCATCTTACCTGCCCTGTCAGCATTACCTGATACAGTTGCTCTCCTTTCTTTCCACTCAAAACTCTTTTGTACTGGCTTCTGAAACACCTCACTCTCCTCTCATGCCTCACTAGCTGTTTTTGGTTAGTCTCTTAGTTGGGTGTTTTCCAGATTTTGCTGGGCTCAGACCCTGGCCTTTTTTTTCCCATCTGTATTTTTCCTCTGTACTCTCATGTGATCTCACGTCTTAAGACCATCTCTAAGTTCTTGCTCACGTTTTGAACTCCAGAGTCACCTTCCCCTGACTCTGTGTCCTGTTGCCTACTTAGCATCTCCACTTGAATGTCTAATAAACATATCAGATTTAATATATTTAAATAGGAGTTTAGATTTGCTTCTCCCCCGACGTCATTTTTTTCTCAAGTTTTCTCTGTTGAAGTAAGTGGCAGAAGCATTCATGTGCCTGCTCCCTACAAGTTATCTTTTATTTCTGTCTTACATTCTGTGCTTAAGCTATGAACATATGCTATTTGCTAGACCTTCAGAATATATCTTGGTCATGTCACCTCATCCATCTCTAACACCATTACCCTAGTGCAGACCGTCATTGTTAACCTTGAGTAGTCCCCAAACTGGTCTCTCTGCCTCTTTTCTTTCCCGCAACCCATTCCGTTTTCTATTATAGCAGACAGAGGGACCGTCAAGAGATAGGTATATATCAAACCATGTCGGCCCCTTCCCCAGACACTTAAAGGCTTTCTGTCACATGTGGATTTCTACAGGGTCTACATGACCTTTCCTCATACCTTCTCTGTTCCTTGGACTTGCCACACTTCTGCATCCAGGCCTTTTATTTTTCATGCTCTTTCCTCTACTTAGAGTCCTCTCCCCATCATCTTTTCATGTCACATTTTCTCATTTCATTCAGTCCTTGCTCAGATGCCCCAATCACTACTTGATTGTTAGGTATTCATTTTATTTATTGACTGAAGTGAGAAGGACCTTCCTCTGTCTCATTCTGTACTTCATTCCCAATGCCTAGAATAGTATTATTACTTGGAACTTATGAGAGAGTGCTCAGTAAGTATTTTTCTGTATTGAATGAATTATGTAAGCTGAGATACCAGTTGGGTACATTACTAGAATATGAAGTTCTTGCTGTGAGAACTCCATGAATAGTATGAAATGGCAAAATGATATAACACTAGAAGATGATCCCTCCCACATTGGATGGTGTCCAGTATACCACTAAGGAAGTGTTAGTGTTAGTCACTCAGTTGTGTCTGACTCTTTGCAAACCCACAGACTGTAGCCTGCCAGGCTCCTACGTCCATGGAGTTCTCCAGGCGAGGATACTGGAGTGAGTAGCCATTCCTTTATCCAGGGAATCTTCCTAACTCAAGGATTAAACCTGGGTCTCCTGCATTGCAGGCAGATTCTTTACTGTCTAAGCCACCAGAGCAGCAAAAGTGCTACTGGGAAAGTGGTGGTGGTGGTTTAGTTGCCAAGTTGTATCTAACTCTTGTGACTGTACTCTTTGTGGCAGAAGCATTCATGTGCCTGCTCCCTACAAGTTATCTTTTATTTCTGTCTTACATTCTGTGCTTAAGCTATGAACATATGCTATTTGCTAGACCTTCAGAATATATCTTGGTCATGTCACCTCATCCATCTCTAACACCATTACCCTAGTGCAGACCGTCATTGTTAACCTTGAGTAGTCCCCAAACTGGTCTCTCTGCCTCTTTTCTTTCCCGCAACCCATTCCGTTTTCTATTATAGCAGACAGAGGGACCGTCAAGAGATAGGTATATATCAAACCATGTCGGCCCCTTCCCCAGACACTTAAAGGCTTTCTGTCACATGTGGATTTCTACAGGGTCTACATGACCTTTCCTCATACCTTCTCTGTTCCTTGGACTTGCCACACTTCTGCATCCAGGCCTTTTATTTTTCATGCTCTTTCCTCTACTTAGAGTCCTCTCCCCCCATCATCTTTTCATGTCACATTTTCTCATTTCATTCAGTCCTTGCTCAGATGCCCCAATCACTACTTGATTGTTAGGTATTCATTTTATTTATTGACTGAAGTGAGAAGGACCTTCCTCTGTCTCATTCTGTACTTCATTCCCAATGCCTAGAATAGTATTATTACTTGGAACTTATGAGAGAGTGCTCAGTAAGTATTTTTCTGTATTGAATGAATTATGTAAGCTGAGATACCAGTTGGGTACATTACTAGAATATGAAGTTCTTGCTGTGAGAACTCCATGAATAGTATGAAATGGCAAAATGATATAACACTAGAAGATGATCCCTCCCACATTGGATGGTGTCCAGTATACCACTAAGGAAGTGTTAGTGTTAGTCACTCAGTTGTGTCTGACTCTTTGCAAACCCACAGACTGTAGCCTGCCAGGCTCCTACGTCCATGGAGTTCTCCAGGCGAGGATACTGGAGTGAGTAGCCATTCCTTTATCCAGGGAATCTTCCTAACTCAAGGATTAAACCTGGGTCTCCTGCATTGCAGGCAGATTCTTTACTGTCTAAGCCACCAGAGCAGCAAAAGTGCTACTGGGAAAGTGGTGGTGGTGGTTTAGTTGCCAAGTTGTATCTAACTCTTGTGACTATGTGGACTTCAAGCTCCTCTGTCCGTGGGATTTCCCAGGCAAGAATACTGGGGAATGGGTTGCCATTTCCTTCTCCTGGGGATCTTCCCAACTTAGGGATTGAACCCATGTCCTCTGCTTGGCAGGTGGATTCTTTACCACCGAGTCACCAGGGAAGCAGAGGGCAGTTACTAATAGCTCCAGAAAAATGAACTAGCTGGGCCAAAGCAGAAACGATGCTCAGTTGTTGATTTGTCTGGTGGTAAAAATGGAGTCTGATGCTGCAAAGAACCGTATTCTGTAGGATCGTGGAATATTAAGTCCGTGAATCAAGATAAATTGAACATGATCAACCAGGAGATAGCAAGAGTGAACATTGATATCTTAGGAATCAGTGAACTAAAATGGATGGGAATGGGAGAATTTAATTCAGACAACCATTATATCTACTACTGTGGGCAAAAATCCTTAGAAGGAATGGAGTAGCCCTCATAGCCAATATAAGGATCTGAAAATGCATTACTTGAGTGCAGCCTCAAAAATAGAATAGAATAGAATCAAGGTAGAATGATCTTGATTCGTTTCCAAACAAATCATTCAACGTCACAGTAATCCAAGTCTGTGCCTCAGCCACTAATGCTGAAGAAGCTGAGTAGTTCTATGAAGTTGAACAGTTCTACAAAGACCATGACTGAAAAACAAGAAGAGCCTTCTACAGTTTCTTTTGAGAAGCTGAGATACCAGGGGGAATAGTATGAAATGGGGCAAAATGATATAACACTAGAAGATGATCCCTCCCACATTGGATGGTGTCCAGTATACCACTAAGGAAGTGTTAGTGTTAGTCACTCAGTTGTGTCTGACTCTTTGCAAACCCACAGACTGTAGCCTGCCAGGCTCCTACGTCCATGGAGTTCTCCAGGCGAGGATACTGGAGTGAGTAGCCATTCCTTTATCCAGGGAATCTTCCTAACTCAAGGATTAAACCTGGGTCTCCTGCATTGCAGGCAGATTCTTTACTGTCTAAGCCACCAGAGCAGCAAAAGTGCTACTGGGAAAGTGGTGGTGGTGGTTTAGTTGCCAAGTTGTATCTAACTCTTGTGACTATGTGGACTTCAAGCTCCTCTGTCCGTGGGATTTCCCAGGCAAGAATACTGGGGAATGGGTTGCCATTTCCTTCTCCTGGGGATCTTCCCAACTTAGGGATTGAACCCATGTCCTCTGCTTGGCAGGTGGATTCTTTACCACCGAGTCACCAGGGAAGCAGAGGGCAGTTACTAATAGCTCCAGAAAAATGAACTAGCTGGGCCAAAGCAGAAACGATGCTCAGTTGTTGATTTGTCTGGTGGTAAAAATGGAGTCTGATGCTGCAAAGAACCGTATTCTGTAGGATCGTGGAATATTAAGTCCGTGAATCAAGATAAATTGAACATGATCAACCAGGAGATAGCAAGAGTGAACATTGATATCTTAGGAATCAGTGAACTAAAATGGATGGGAATGGGAGAATTTAATTCAGACAACCATTATATCTACTACTGTGGGCAAAAATCCTTAGAAGGAATGGAGTAGCCCTCATAGCCAATATAAGGATCTGAAAATGCATTACTTGAGTGCAGCCTCAAAAATAGAATAGAATAGAATCAAGGTAGAATGATCTTGATTCGTTTCCAAGGCAAATCATTCAACGTCACAGTAATCCAAGTCTGTGCCTCAGCCACTAATGCTGAAGAAGCTGAGTAGTTCTATGAAGTTGAACAGTTCTACAAAGACCTATAGTACCTTCTAGAAATAACCAAAGAAGATGTCCTTTTCATCACAGGGGATTGGAATGCAAAAATAGCAAGTCAAGAGATACCTGGGGTAACAGATAAGTTTGGCCTTGAAGTACAAAATAAAGCAGGACAAAGGCTACTCAAGAGAACACACTGGTCATAGCAGACATCCTTTTCCAGCAACCCAAGAGACGACTCTACTCAAGGATATCACCAGAGGATCAATACTGAAATCAGATTGATTATATTCTTTGTAGCTGAAGATAGAGAGGCTCTATAGAGTCAGCTAAAACAAGACCTGCAGCTGACTGTGGCTAAGATCATGAGCTTCTTATTGCAAAATTCAGGCTTATTGAAAAAAGTAGAGGAGGTCACCAAGTCATTCAGGTATGACCTAGATCAGATCATATAATCATAAATTATACAGTAAAGGTGAGGAGTAGATTGAAAGGATTACATCTGATAGAGTGACTGAGGAAGTGTGGATGGAAGTTCATAACATTGTACAGGAGGCTGTGATCAAAACCATCCCAAAGAAAAAGAAATGTAAGAAGGCAAAATGGTTTTCTGAGGAAAGAAGAGAAGCAAAAGGCAAGGGAGAAAGAGAAAGAAATATACACCCAACTAAATGCAGAGTTCCAGAGAGTAGCAAAGAGAGATAAGAAGGCCTTCTTAAATGAAAAGTGCAAAGAAATAGAGGAAAACAGTAGAATGGAAAGACTAGAGATCACTTCAGGAAAATTGGGGCTATCAGGGGAACATTTCAGATGAGATCGGGCATGTTTGGGGTGGTATGACACATAGATTGAAGGGAACATTTTATGCAAGGATGTGCACGATGAAAGACAGAAATGGTAAGGACCTAACAGAAGCAGAAGAGATTAAGAAGAGGTGGTAAGAATATATGGAAGAGTACAGAAGGTCTTAATCACCTGAATAACCATGATGGTGTGGTCCTTTACCTAGAGCCAGACATCCTGGAGTGTGAAGTTGAATGGATCTTAGCAAGCATTAACTATGAACAAAGCTATTGCAGGTGATGGAATTCCAGCTAAGCTATTTAAAATGGTAAAGGATGATGCTGTTAGAGTGCAGCACTCAATATGTCAGCAAATTTGGAAAACTCAGCAGTGGCCACAGGACTGGAAAAGGTCAGTTTTCATTCCAGTCACAAAGAAAGACAATGCCAAACAATGTTCAAACTACCAGACTATTTTACTCATTTCATATGCTAGTAAGATTATGCTCAAAATTCATCAATTTAGGCTTCAGTAGTATGTGAACTGAGAACTTTCAGATGTAAAAGCCGCACTTCAGAGAGGCAGAGGAACCAGAGATTAAATTGCCAACATTCGTCATGGAAGAAGCAAGGGAATTCTAGAAAAACATCTACTTGACTACGTGAAAACCTTTGACTGTGTGGATCACAGCAAACTGGAAAATTTTAAAGAGATTGGAGTACCAGACCACATTACCTGTCTCAAAAACCTATTTATGGGGCTTCCTTGGTGGTCCAGTGGGTAAAGACACTGCCTTGCAGTGCAAGGGGCACCGGTTCGATCCCTGGCCTGGGAAGATCCCACATGCCATGGAGTAGCTAGACCGATGTGTCCAACTACCGAGCCAGAGCTCTGCAGCTCATGCGCCCAGAGCTGGTGCTCTGCAATGAGAGAGGCCACTGTGATGGGAGGCCCACACAGGCCAAAGGACAAAGACAGATGAAAATGAATAAATGAAAGACCAATAGAAGTGGCCCCCCCCCAAAAAAGATTTGTATATATATTAAAAAAAAAGCCTATTTGTGAATCAAGAAGTAACAGTACTGGTCATGGAACAGTGAACTGGTTCAGAATTGGGAAAGGAGTATGACAAAGCTGTACATGTATGCAGAGGGCATCATGTGAAATGTCAGCTGAAGGAATTGCAAGCTGAAATCAACATTACTGGGAGAAATAGCGACACTTCAGATATGCAGATGATACTATGCTAATGGCAGAAAGTGAAGAGGAACTAAAGAGCCTCTTGATGAAGGTAAAAGAGGAGAGTGAAAAAGCTAGCTTGAAATTCAACATTAAAAAGAAACTAAAAAACCATGGCATCCAGTCCCATCCCTTCATGGCAAATAGAAGGGTTGAAAAAACGGAAGTGGTACCAGATTTCATTTTCTTCGGTTCTGTTATCACCACCGTCGGTGACTGCAGCCATGAAATTAAAAGGCACTTGTTCTTTGGAAGGAAAGCTATGACAAGCCTAGACAGTGTTCAAACTACCAGAGAGTTGTACTCATTTCATATGCTAGTAAGATTATGCTCAAAATTCATCAATTTAGGCTTCAGTAGTATGTGAACTGAGAACTTTCAGATGTAAAAGCCGCACTTCAGAGAGGCAGAGGAACCAGAGATTAAATTGCCAACATTCGTCATGGAAGAAGCAAGGGAATTCTAGAAAAACATCTACTTGACTACGTGAAAACCTTTGACTGTGTGGATCACAGCAAACTGGAAAATTTTAAAGAGATTGGAGTACCAGACCACATTACCTGTCTCAAAAACCTATTTATGGGGCTTCCTTGGTGGTCCAGTGGGTAAAGACACTGCCTTGCAGTGCAAGGCACAGTTCGATCCCTGGCCTGGGAAGATCCCACATGCCATGGAGTAGCTAGACCGATGTGTCCAACTACCGAGCCAGAGCTCTGCAGCTCATGCGCCCAGAGCTGGTGCTCTGCAATGAGAGAGGCCACTGTGATGGGAGGCCCACACAGGCCAAAGGACAAAGACAGATGAAAATGAATAAATGAAAGACCAATAGAAGTGGCCCCCCCCCAAAAAAGATTTGTATATATATTAAAAAAAAAGCCTATTTGTGAATCAAGAAGTAACAGTACTGGTCATGGAACAGTGAACTGGTTCAGAATTGGGAAAGGAGTATGACAAAGCTGTACATGTATGCAGAGGGCATCATGTGAAATGTCAGCTGAAGGAATTGCAAGCTGAAATCAACATTACTGGGAGAAATAGCGACACTTCAGATATGCAGATGATACTATGCTAATGGCAGAAAGTGAAGAGGAACTAAAGAGCCTCTTGATGAAGGTAAAAGAGGAGAGTGAAAAAGCTAGCTTGAAATTCAACATTAAAAAGAAACTAAAAAACCATGGCATCCAGTCCCATCCCTTCATGGCAAATAGAAGGGTTGAAAAAATGGAAGTGGTAACAGATTTCATTTTCTTCGGTTCTGTTATCACCACTGTCGGTGACTGCAGCCATGAAATTAAAAGGCACTTGTTCTTTGGAAGGAAAGCTATGACAAGCCTAGACAGTGTATTAAAACTCAAGAGGTATCACTTTGCTGACAAATGTCCATATACTCAAAACTATGGTTTTCCATTAGTCTCATATGGACGTGAGAGTTGGACTGTAAAGAAGGCTTAGTGCCAGAGAATTGATGCTTTTGAGCTGGGGTACTGGAGAAGGCTCTGGAAATTCTTTGGACCAAAAGGAGATCGAACCAGTCAATCTTAAAGTAAATCAGCCTTAAATGTCCATTGGAAGGACTGAAGCTGAAGCTCCAATACTTTGACCCCCTGATGCTAAGAGCCAACTCAGTGGAAAAGACTGCTCTGGAAATGATTGAAGGCAAAAAGAGAAGGGGACGACAGAGGACAAGATTGTTAGATAGTATCACCAGCTCAGTGGACTTGAATTTGTGCAAACTGCGGGAGGTAGTAGAGAATAGAGCAGCCTGGTATGCTGAATCCATAGGGTTGCAAAGAGTCAGACATGACTTAGCGATTGAAAACAACAAGGACTAGATATTTTTCATAGTCCTAGGAGGTTATTCCTTTATAGAGTTAGAAAAATGGTACTAACATTTTATAACACTCTAAGATTACCAGTAAGTTACAGATAAGGAAACCAAATAAAAACGTCTTCTCTGGTGGCTCAGTGGTAAAGAATCAGCCTGCCAATGCAGGAGACATAGGTTCAATCCTTGGGTCAGGAAGATCTCCTGGAGAAGGAAGTGGCAATCCACTTCAGTATTTCTGACTAGGAAATCCCATTGACAGAGGACGCTGGCAAGCTCTAGTCCATGGGGTCACAAAAACAGTCAGACATGACTTGGTGACTAAAAAATAACAACTGGTAAAAAAAAAAAAATCACATAGTTAATATGTAGTGGAGCCAGAAAGCATTGCAAAAATCGGGGAAAAAATAGAAGGTGGAAAATAGCTGAAAAGTGATAAAAAAAAAAAAAAATAGAGCTAGCCCAGGTGATCCAATATTTAATAGGCAGTATTGTCTAGTGGTTAAGACTACCTTCATATGGGATTCCCAGGTAGCACTACTGGTAAAGACTACCTTCTTGAACCAGAGTCTCTGGATTTGAATACTGACTTCACCAATACTATCAAAGTGACCACAAGCAAGTTAATTAACCTTTCTGTGACTTTGTTTCCTTATCTGTAAAATGGAAATAATAATTCCTATCTCTGGTTAGTTATGAAGATTAGAGGAAAAGTGCTGAGATAAAACATTATGTGGCTCAGAGTACATTTCACATTAAATATTCCTATAAAATAATGCATTCTTGAAAATGAAGCATTGGAGAAAATAGAAAAGAAAAAATTATGAAAGAAATGCTGCTAGAAAGTTCCCAGAACTGAAAATTGGAACAAGCCCAATGACTGAGCATCCATAAAAAGAGACTGAAAAAATACCCTACATGAAATTTTAGCGTATCATGGATAAAAAGATTTTGAGAGCTCTCAGAGAAAAAAGACAGGGCATATAGAAAAGACTGAAAATGAGAATACTGGATCTTTCAGTGTAGTGTTGGATTTTAGAAGGAAATGAAGCAGTGTCCCCTAAATTTAGAGCGAAAAAGGTTATTCTAGAATTTGTCTGCAGATAAACATAAGATATTTTCATATAGGCAAGGGCTCAAAATTGTCTTCCTTACATCCTTCCTTAGTAAACTGAATGAGATCCAGGAAGTGGGCTCCAACAGGACAGACAAGAGGAAGTCCAAAGACCTCAGATTTGTAAGGACTTAATTAAATAGCAAAGGATGGAGGATCCAGGGGAGGAAATGGAATCAACAGATTATTAGTTTTATTTTTGACATCTGGAAAATACTGTTGGTAGGAATTTATTAGTAGACTTCTGGAAATTAGTGTTACAAACTTGAGATTAAGCAAATGAAAGACCAAGGCAATAATTAATAAAAACATTATTTAAGAGAAAATATAAATGTGACTCAGCGATGAATTATATTTATGTAATTTGTATAATATATAAACTGTAATAAACACTGGGTATTGATTTAGCCAAAATTTTTATATGACTTCATTGGGAAGAGAATGGAGAATAAAATGGTTTAAGAAATCTACTTCAGGGGCTTCCCTGGTGGTCCAGTGGGTAAGGACACCGCCTTGCAGTACAAGGCTGCTGGTTCGATCCCTGGCCTGGGAGGATCTCACGTGCCACTGAGTGCTGGACTGATGTGTCCAACTACTGAGCTGGAGCTCTGGAGCGCATGCGCCCAGAGCCAGTGCTCTGCAGCGAGAGAGGCCACTGTGATGGGAGGCCCACACAGGCCAGAGAACAAAGATTGATAAAAATAAATAAATGAAAGACCAACAGAAGTGGCTAACAACAACAACAAAAATCTACTTCATTTGCCATAAAAACAACTCTATAAATAATGTCTTGACAAACCAGTAATAGCAGTATAAGTGTATTATTTAGTAGTGCCCAAAGTAAATGTTAGGGGAAGTGGATAAGAATTTAAATTTTTTGACTCTGAAAGCAGTTTGGGAGGAGGCATAGAAACTGTTCTTTTTGTTTATAGTCTGAGATAACATCTGTCTTTTTAAACTATCAGTGAATTATTATTTTTGAATGAAAATGATTTCTGAAAAAGTTATGTGTATAGATAATACACAAGTTAGAGAGAAATTAAAAAATAAATAAATCCTTACTGGATTGAATTCCTAAGTAGTTTTTCACTAAGTCTTTTGGATTGCTAGCCAGCTGACCATGGACATTCACAGTGTCTCATGTCATACTGTCCGATGGCAGTTGCCCATCAGATTGTAAGGGGAATAGCAGTTAGTAATATACAGAACAAAGCAGTCCTAATCAGATATTAACTACATAGTTACAATACGAATTCAATAAAATGAAAAGAGACTTCAAAAAAAGTACAAATTACACAGCTTCTGATTCCTCAGGTTCATCCCTACTTCAAAGAGAAGTATGGCTGATTTTAAAACATTGATTTTGTCACTGCTGACTGAAGTCAAAGTCAAAGAGAAATTTTCAAAAGTGAAGTTACACTGACAAATGTAAACAGAGTTATGAAGGAGATGAGTTAGTACCATAAGAGCTTAGAGAAACCCGATTTGTTTCAATTTCCTATTGGGAAAGATGATCAGATGTGATTGGTTACTTGCATTCTTAGAGAAACTGAATGTTTGAATGAAGTGTATCTGTTAAAAAATGTGTCTTTTAAAATGTTTAGGCTTTCTTGTGTATATTTTCGTTACGGTCTGTGTTTGAAAAGATTATTTTGTATGGAAGACTTCTCCCTAGGAATTGTTACTGTTTTCAGTTGGGAAAACTTGACTGAAGAACATAAAGTGCAGCATCTCTCAAAGAAAGAAGAAATGTTCAAAATTGGAAATGTGGAGGCTTTCGGGACCTGTGCATAGCTGATCTCAGCTTCATTCTCTAGTCTTACCTCCCAGTTTAGTGCCTCGGCCCCCTGACTGCCCTGTCTCATCTCAGTCCGTCTCCTCCTGCACACGCTCAACGCTCTCCCTAGCACTTCCATGTGTGAAATGCTTCTTGTTCTCGAAGGTCCAATCAGATGTCTTTTCCATAGTATTTTGATTCCTTGCTAACTGGGAATACTCATCTCTGGTGAACTCTCAGTGTATTAAGTTATCTGTTTTCTGGTTGTTTTTATCTATTTTTTAATTAAAAAATGTTAAAGCTGTATTAATCTAGTATTTTATTTCAGATTCATGTGAGTATCTTATTGAAACTTACAATCTTGAATGGTAAACAGCAAACATGCAAAGAAGCAGTAAATGTCATGGAAACAGCTACCTGGGCTGCAAACTACAGGATGATACTTTTGGCTACATTGTTTAGGATATGTTCCCTGTTGCAGGAAGATAAAGCAAGAGCAATAGCAGTAACACCTAAGGAGATGATGACATAGTTACCGCTTTTATTTTAATATAGTTGATGTATAACATTATGTAAGTTTCAGGTATACAACGTGATGATTCATAGTTTTAGTCCTATTGTATCCCATTTGTAGTTTTTATAAAATATTGGCTATATTTTCTGCATTGTAATTATGATTGTTCTTAAATGTGTGTAATTAATTTCTTATAGAATAAGTGTTTTGTCTTCTAGAGTATTTTTTATAGGCTGAATGCTGAGAGAATTGTTGGTTTAATTGTGTCAATAGATTCAAAATCTACAAAGCAGTGCTTCCTAAGAGTAAATTGTTGTTGTTTTTTTAATTTTTGGCCCCTTTTATTGTTTTTTTTTTATTTATTTATTCATTTTCATCCATCTGTGTGGACCTCGCGTTGCAGTGGCCTCTCTAATTGGAGAGCACTGGCTTGTAATTGGACACACTGGTCCAGCCACTCCACGGCATGTGGGATCTTCCCAGGTCAGGGATCAAACTGGTGCCCCTTGCAGTGCAAAGTGGACTCTTTACCCACTGGACACCAGAGAAGCCCCATTTCAAAGTGTTTATACTCTTATTACGTTGCTACTAAGAGCCTGATGTGCCAGCTGTCCCGTTCCTCTCATTGCCCCTTGCACTGCAAGGCGGACTCTACCCACTGGACCACCAGGGAAGCCAGTAAATTGTTTCTAATAGGTTTATAGTCTTCCCTGAATCCTTTCTGTCTGTCCCTTCATGTGTGTGAGTTACTTGTTTTAATCATTGCTGACAGATAGTTTTGATTTTTGTCTTTCAGTCTTACCTCCAGTATTAGTGCCTCGTCATAATGAATTCAATCCACAGCACAGCCTTCTGGTGCAGTTTAGAAACTTAAGCCACAATGAACCACACATGCCACAAAATGCAACGTTTCCTGATTCTTTCCATCAGCCCAACAACACTCCTTTTCCCTTGTCTCCAAATAGTCCCTACCCGCCTTCCCCTGCTAGCAGCACATACCCCAACTCCCCAGCAAGTTCTGGACCAGGAAGTCCATTTCAGCTCCCAGGTAAGAACTGATTGATTTTAGATTTTATTGATACAAAGAATAACTGCTAAGAGTTAGCAGTTGATCCTCTGGGTGAATTGTTAATATACCGAGAGTTAACTATTTTTAACTATTCTTTGGTAATTGTTTGATTTCCAGAAGAGTTTTGAATTTTATTTTCCTAAGTACCGTATGTTTAAAAAATCTTATAGAATAAGTGTTTTGTCTTCTAGAGTATTTTTTATAGGCTGAATGCTGAGAGAATTGTTGGTTTAATTGTGTCAATAGATTCAAAATCTACAAAGCAGTGCTTCCTAAGAGTAAATTGTTGTTGTTTTTTTAATTTTTGGCCCCTTTTATTGTTTTTTTTTTATTTATTTATTCATTTTCATCCATCTGTGTGGACCTCGCGTTGCAGTGGCCTCTCTAATTGGAGAGCACTGGCTTGTAATTGGACACACTGGTCCAGCCACTCCACGGCATGTGGGATCTTCCCAGGTCAGGGATCAAACTGGTGCCCCTTGCAGTGCAAAGTGGACTCTTTACCCACTGGACACCAGAGAAGCCCCATTTCAAAGTGTTTATACTCTTATTACGTTGCTACTAAGAGCCTGATGTGCCAGCTGTCCCGTTCCTCTCATTGCCCCTTGCACTGCAAGGCGGACTCTACCCACTGGACCACCAGGGAAGCCAGTAAATTGTTTCTAATAGGTTTATAGTCTTCCCTGAATCCTTTCTGTCTGTCCCTTCATGTGTGTGAGTTACTTGTTTTAATCATTGCTGACAGATAGTTTTGATTTTTGTCTTTCAGTCTTACCTCCAGTATTAGTGCCTCGTCATAATGAATTCAATCCACAGCACAGCCTTCTGGTGCAGTTTAGAAACTTAAGCCACAATGAACCACACATGCCACAAAATGCAACGTTTCCTGATTCTTTCCATCAGCCCAACAACACTCCTTTTCCCTTGTCTCCAAATAGTCCCTACCCGCCTTCCCCTGCTAGCAGCACATACCCCAACTCCCCAGCAAGTTCTGGACCAGGAAGTCCATTTCAGCTCCCAGGTAAGAACTGATTGATTTTAGATTTTATTGATACAAAGAATAACTGCTAAGAGTTAGCAGTTGATCCTCTGGGTGAATTGTTAATATACCGAGAGTTAACTATTTTTAACTATTCTTTGGTAATTGTTTGATTTCCAGAAGAGTTTTGAATTTTATTTTCCTAAGTACCGTATGTTTAAAAAAATCTTAAGTAGATATATTTTTCACAAAAATATAACGAACAGTCCTGAAACGTGAATGGAATTTACAAAGGACCCCGAATAGCCAGCACAGTTTTCAGAAAGAAGGACAAAGCTGAAGGCCTCATACTGCCTGATTTCAAACCATATTACAAAGCTGTGATAATAAAAATAATATAACATTGGCATAAAAACAGACAGATGAATCATTGGAACAGAATAGAGTACAAAAATAAGCTCATACAAAAATTGTCAATTCACAACAAAGAATATACAGTGAGGAAAGGACAGTCTCTCTAGTAAATGGTGCTGGAAAAACTGGACAGCCACATGCAGAAGAATGAAACTGGACCACTGTCTTACACCATACACAAACATTAACTCAAAACAGAGTAGACTAGAATGTAAGACCTCAAATCATAAGGCTTGTAGAAGAAAATATATGTGAAATCTAAAAAGAAGAAAACAACTAAGCTCACAGATACAAAGAATAGGCTGATAGAGGTGGTGACAAAGCGGTTGAGGGAAGTGGGTGAACTGTTTGCCTTTTTTTTTTTTTTTTACTTTAAATAAGTTGAATTTTTTTTTTTTTTTAAAAAGCAAAGACAAATTTGAGGGAGATTAGCAATTACTCTTTAAGAATAATGACAGTAAAAAAAGATAAAATTTAAATGGTACACTCACTTCTCCCTCCCACCTTCCCATCTCATTGTGTGAGCTTTCTCCGTAGCATGTCTTACAATCCAGTATAGTATCTGTTCTCTTTGTTTATTTACAGTTTGCCTCTTCCTCCTCTCCATCTTGACTATAAACTCCATGAAAACAGGGATTTTATAGCATCTTTTGTTTATTGGTGCATCCCCAGTACCTATATCAGAGTCTAGTTGCAGTAGATGTTCAGTAAATATTTGTTAAATAGATGAAATTTTAGCAGCACATAAATATATTTGCTACTAACCATAGATAGACCCTTATGTTAAGTGATTGCCAGTGCAGCTTGAGAGTTTGAAGCTAAATGGTGTTAACTTGAATGATTTCATAGAGAAGACTCCTGTATGCACTAAAGGCAGAATGTAGTAAAAGCTTATCGAGATATAAAGACAGAAAAATGACTCTATATGATGAATGTGAAGTAAAGTAGATAATCTGGAGACAAAGTGTTGTTAGGTATCATTTGACAGTTTATTGGACCAAATGATAATCCACATATACCACTACGCATTAAAATTAAGTTCTACCGAAACAACAGTAGCAACAAAGGAAATGGTTATATTTGACTTCAAGTTAAATATTTTCACATACTTTATACCACTAAATACTATATATCAAGGGCCTTTTATATAAGAATATTATGATGAAAGATATCACGTTAAATTTAGTCTTCAGAACAACCATATAAGATAGATATTATTCTTGTTTTATCAATGAAAAGTGAAACTGGTATTAACTCAAAGAGTTAAGTACCTTGCTTAAGGTCACACAGCTAAAAAATGGGGGTTCAGACCCAGGTTTCTCTGATTCTAAAGTCTGTCCTTTTCTAACTTTGCCACATTGCTAATCAAATCATTCATACTTTGATAGGTTAAATGAACCCCAGTTATCTTTAGTTAGATGACTGATGTACTACCTTGCCTTGAAAACGATCATAAATAGGTTTTTAAGTTGCTAAATTTTATAATGGCATGCTTGTCTTGTATAATTAAATAATTTAGTTTTGGTTTTTTGAAGAGGATTTAAGTTCCAGCTGTTTCCGTTGCTATTAGGTGTTTGTTCAAAAACTAATTTTCATCCTTTGGCCCAGAGTCAGTGCTGACTGTAGCTCTGTCTCAGACGACATCTTGTACAAACCTTGAGGTAAAAGGCCAGTTATTTATTCAGTTATATCTTCAGCATTTATAGTTACTGAAACAAAGAAGTATAGCTGCAGCTTTTGTAAAGGTTTTCAACCACAAATCACACAAAGATTTTGTAATTACCTTTCAGTTTTCTTAGAGCCATTTAATAGGACTTGGCCATTTATTAAAACATAACAGTCATTTTAAGATATGGTGGAAGAATTAAACAACTGCTATTAGTGTTGTTGGCAAATTTTGAAAGAGCATAGCTTTATTTTCTAGTTTAAAATAATAGTACAGTGTGTGATGATCTTTATGCTTTAAGGATGTCTCTGTAGATGTCTATCTGAACAAGGATAATCTGTGACCCTCAGATTGACTTGCAGTAGTTGAAGTTTCACTGAGCATCTGATTCTAATCAAGCGAAGGCACGTTCTTGATTTGACGAGTAGTGTAGTGGATTTTAGCAGTGATCTTACTGTCCTGGATTGGGCCAGATTCATGGGGACTTGTAGTAGGCTTTGGGTAGCTGATGGGTGTGCCGTCGTTTCTCTCGCTCCCTTGCCCTAAGATAGCATCCTTCATTTGTGTGTCTGTAATGTTCAGCAGTGAATCCTGCTGGTAATCTAAGAATTTTCTGATGCATGTAGATTAACTTGGAGTAGGGTGAGGATTTGGTTTATTCTTCTGGGATTCTAACTTGTCTCATTTTCTTCCTCTTAGCTGATACTCCTCCTCCTGCCTATATGCCACCAGATGATCAGATGGGTCAGGATAATTCCCAGCCCATGGATACAAGCAATAATATGATTCCTCAGATTATGCCTAGTATATCCAGCAGAGGTAAGAGAAATACAATACTTTCTTTGTTGCTGTTGCTCTTTTATAAAAACAAAAACTTCTCAGCCACTTAGAGAATAATTTATCTACCATAAAATTTGTCCATTTTAAGTGTATGATTCAGTGATCTTTAATAAATGTATGAAGTTTTACATCATCACCACAATCAAGTTTTACAACGTTTTCACAACCCTTTAAAAATATCCCCGAACCTATCTGCAGTCTATCCCCACTTATCTCCAGCTCTAGAAACCTTCTAATCTGTTTTCTGTACCTGTAGATTTGCCTTTTCTTATTTCATATAAATAGAACTATAATATGTATAGTGTTCAAGACTTATCCAGGTCGCCCCGTGTATTAATAGTTTGTTCTTTTTGTTTGCTAAGCAGTATTTCATTGTATGAATGGTAGCACATTTTGTTTACCCATTTATCAATCGATGAACATTTGAATTGTTTCTAGTTTTTTGCTGACATAAACAATGCTGTTACGAATGCTTGCAAATAAGTCTTTGTTTTTATTTTTCTGAGTCATTCAGTAAATTTGAGTATTTGATAGAAACTACCAAATAGCTGTACAGTGGCAGTACCATTTTTACTAGTGCCATATGAGGATCCTAGTTTCTCCATACCCTCCTGACAGTTGTTATTGTTTATCTTTTTGACTGTAGTTATTCTGTTGGATGTAAAGTGGTGTCTTATTTGTTTTCATTTGCATTTCCTGGCTGAGTAATGATTTTGAACATTTTTAATGTACATAGCCAGCCATTCATGCATCTTCTTTGGTTTGTTTAAATCTTTTGCCTTATTTTTTAATTTTTTTTTGGTCTTATTTTGAGTTTTAAGAGTTCTATCTGTATTTTGGATAGAAATCCTTTATCAGGCATAAAATTTGAAAATACTTTTTCTCAGTCTGTAGATTGTCTTTTCATTTTCTTAATGGTGTCCTTTTAAGCACAAAAGGTTTTCATTTTGATGAAGTTGTTGGGTTTTTTTTCCTGGCTTACGCTTCGGATGTTGCACGTTTGTTTCTCCCAGGTCATAAACATTATTCTCCTGTGTTTTCTCCTAGACATTCTTTAGCTCTTGGACTTAGGTCTGTGATTCATTCTGAGTTGAGTTTTTTGTGTAGTAATGGTCTAAATTTATCTTGATGCAAGCAGATACCCCCTTGTTGAAAAGAGTATCATATTGGCATCTTTTTCAGAAATCAGTTGACTGTAAATGTAAGAGTCTTTTTCAGAACTCTCAGTTTTGTTCATTGATCTGCATATCTATTCCCCACAATCTTGATTACTAAAGTTTTATAGTAAGTTTTAAAGACAAGAAGTGTTAGTCCTCCAACTTAATTCTTTTGAAAATTGTTTGGCAATTCTTCATTCTTTTCCTATTACCATATCATTTTGGTATCGGTTTGTCAATTTCTCTCCCCCCACCAAATTCCTGGTATTTAAAGGTCACATTGACTCTTTGAATTTGAGATTCGTCTTCATCTTCTAGTACACAGACATGAAATGTCCTTCCATTTATTTAGGCCTTCAGCTTCAGTATAGAAGTCTTTTGCTTCTTTTCTTTTTCAATTTATTCCTCATAAGTGGGATGTTCTTAAATTTTATATTTGGATTCTTCAGTGTTAGACAGAAATAAAATTGGATGAAGGCCATCAAAAGGCATAGACTTTCAGTTATAAGATAAATAAGTACGAGAGATATAATGTACAACATAATAAATGTAATTAACACTTAAGAGTTCTTGTCACAAGGACAACTTTTTTTTTTTCTGCTTTAATTTTGTGTCTGTATGAGTTGATGGAGGGCCTCCCAAGTGGCTCATTGGTAAAGAATCTGACTGCAAATGCAGGAGACATAGAAGACCATGGGTTTGATCCCTGGCTCAGGAAGATCTCCTGGAGAAGGAAATGGCAACTCATTCCAGTGTGCTTGCCTGGGAAATCCCATACACAAGAGGATCCTGGCAGGCTGCAGTCCATGGGGTTGCAAAGAGTTGGATACAACTGAGCACTCATGCAGGAGTTGATGGATGTTGTGATAGTCACTTCATGATATATGTAAGGCAAATCATTATGCTGTGTGCCTTAAACTTGTACCATGACATATGTCAACTGTAATAAATAAAACTGGGTGAGAAATACTTTAAAATATTTTAATTTAAAAAATACTGTTGAATTTTGTATATTAATCTTGTAACTTGCAGCTTAGCTCAATTCATTTATCAGTAGTGGTAGGTTTTTAGTGTGCACATCTGTCGATTCCTCAGGGTCTTAAATGTAAGAGCATGTCATCTGTGAATAAAGAACAGTAGGTTTTCTTTTTCTGTCCAATCTGAATGCCTTTAACTTCTTTTCTTTTATTACTAAAGGTCATATGTGGAAAACCTACAGCTAGCATAATTAATGGTAAAAGACTGCATTCCTTTCTACCTGTAATTGAGAATAAGATAGGGATGTCTGCTTTCATTCCTTCTGTTCATTATTGTTCTAGAGAGTTCAACCTGTAAACTGTTAGTTCTTTTCTGTTCCTAAATTGTTGAGAATTTTTATCAGGAATGGATATTAGATTTTGTCAAAATTTTTCTGCATCTATCAAAATCTGATCAATGTTAGTTCTTTTTTCTTTTCTAGTAGTAAGATGTATAACATAAACTGATTTTCTGATGTATAAACCAACCTTATATTCCTAGGATAAGGTGGGCAGTGGTGTTTAATTCTTTTTTATATATTGTTGTGTTATATTTACCAATATTTTGTTGAGTATTTTTGCTTGTATATTCATGAGAGGGGATTGGTCTGTGATTTTCTTGCGATGTCTATTTGATATTGCTATTAGGTAATAATGGCCTCACAGAATGAGTTGGGAAGTGTTCCCCTCCTATTTTTTGAAGAGTTTTTGAAATATTGATATTATTTTTTCTTTAATTATCTGATGGAATTTACTAGTGAAGCCATCTGGACCTAGGCTTTTATTTGTGGGATTTTAAACAATTTATTCAGTTTCTTTGATTATGTTGCTGTATTCAGAGTTTGTTTTTTTTCAGTTAGTTTTGTGTCTTTCTAGGAGTTTGTCCATTTTATCAAAATTATCTAATTTGGCATAAGGTTTTTTGTAATATCCTTCATAGACTTTCTAAGTTGTGTAAGAGTTGGTAGTGATAAAAATTTTCTCACTTTGGTGGTTTGTGTCTTGTTCTTTTTTCTTGTTTGGTTTAGTGAAGGAATTGTCAATTTGGTTGATCTTCTGAAAGAAACAACTTCTCTCTTTTTCCTTGAATTCTACTCTGACCTTTATTCCCTTCATTTTTCTTGCTTTGAAGAATGCAAATTTGTTTTTAGTATGCCTTTTTTTTTTATAGTTTCTCAGTCTTAGTTATTACTTTGAGTTGTTTTTTAACAGAAATATTTAAAACTTCATTTCCCTCTCACCACACCTTAATTACATTCATAATTTTTTGATACATTTTTTAAAAATTTTACTCAGTTTAAAATATTTTTAGATTTCCCTTGTGATTTCATCTTTGAACCATGGGTTATTTAGTAGCATGTTAATCAGTTTCCAGATATTTTAAAATTTCCCATTCATCATTTTAAACAGAACTCTGTACCTATTAAATATGACTCCTATCCTCCCTACCTTACTCCCTTGGTAACTACCATTCTTCTTTCTGTCTCTGAATTTGCATATTGTGACTGCTGCATCTAAGTGGAATCATACAATATTTGTCCTTTTGTGTCTGGCCCATTTCACTTAGTGTAATGTTTTTAAAGTTTACCCAGGTTGTAGCATGTATTAGAATTTCATTCCTTTTAAAGGCTGAAGAATGTTCTGTTATGAGCATATACCGCATTTTGTTTACCCATTTATCAGTTCATGGAAACTTGCTATTCTGAACAATAATGCTAAAAACATTGGTATACAGGTTTCTATTTGAGTCTCTGTTTTTTAGTTGATTTGGTATTATATACCCAGGAGTAGAATTGCTAGATTTTATGGCAGTTCTGTTTAGCTTTTTGAGGAACTGCCAAACTGTTTTCCACAGTGGCTGCACCATTACATTTTCAGCAGCAGTGCAGTGGAGTTCCAATTTCAGTATATTTTTGCCAGCACTTGTTCTTGTTTAATAATAGCATAGTAATGAAGTGGTATCTCATTCTGGTTTAAAAGTCATTTTGCTTTGAGACCTTAAATTTCACAAGTTTGCAAGAAGTAAGGTACTGCCACTTAATACATTTCTTGAAAGAGTGGTGTCTTTGTGTGTATTATATATGTGTTTGTGATGACATGAGATGACTGTATGTCCCACTATGTTTTCCCAGGAGCCCCACATTCCTAAGAACAAATTTTAAGCCCACCTAATAATCTTCTTAATACTTAAATAGTACTTTTGCTTTTTCAGGGTCTAGAATTTATCTAGGAATTTTCTCATACTAATTTGCATAATATTCATAGAATCTACCTTCATTTAGAGCACACTATCTCAGAACATGAATTTCTGGATTTTAATTCCTGCATCTCTACTTACTTACTTTGCAGCTTAGGGAAGCTTTAAAAATCTCTAAGTCTAAATTTCTCTATTTGTAAAATAAAGAGATAATAAATATATAGGGATTATTAGTTGTTGATTGAATTTGACAGTATTATAATGATCTTAGTCCAGGGCATTAGGTAATTCCCAGTAAATGGTGTTGTCATCCTCTTTCTAAAGCTATAGACTATATTTACCCCATTCATCATTTCCTTCTTTTCTTTCTCCTGATTCTCCAGAGATCAGAGTATAGTTTAGTAACGATGTATATTAAATGTCCCTTGGATTATAATTTTTAGCCAAACAACTGAGTCCCTTTAGAAAAACCTGACACTCAAGTCTTCTCACCCTTGTAGATGTCTTTTTTTCACCAGTTTCTTCTTACTTGGGAAATCAGAATTAAACTACAGTGCCCTGAATCACCAGTTAACAGTATGTCCTTTTTTGTTTTTTCCTTTTTTACACAGTTTTGTTGTTTACTGCCCCCCATCTACCTGAATCAGCCCTAGGTATACATGTGTCCCCTCCGTCTTGAACCTCCCCCCTGTCTCCCTGCCCATCCCACCCTTCCAGGTTGTTACAGAGCCCCTGTTTGAGACTAGGAACTGCCAAACTGTTTTCCACAGTGGCTGCACCATTACATTTTCAGCAGCAGTGCAGTGGAGTTCCAATTTCAGTATATTTTTGCCAGCACTTGTTCTTGTTTAATAATAGCATAGTAATGAAGTGGTATCTCATTCTGGTTTAAAAGTCATTTTGCTTTGAGACCTTAAATTTCACAAGTTTGCAAGAAGTAAGGTACTGCCACTTAATACATTTCTTGAAAGAGTGGTGTCTTTGTGTGTATTATATATGTGTTTGTGATGACATGAGATGACTGTATGTCCCACTATGTTTTCCCAGGAGCCCCACATTCCTAAGAACAAATTTTAAGCCCACCTAATAATCTTCTTAATACTTAAATAGTACTTTTGCTTTTTCAGGGTCTAGAATTTATCTAGGAATTTTCTCATACTAATTTGCATAATATTCATAGAATCTACCTTCATTTAGAGCACACTATCTCAGAACATGAATTTCTGGATTTTAATTCCTGCATCTCTACTTACTTACTTTGCAGCTTAGGGAAGCTTTAAAAATCTCTAAGTCTAAATTTCTCTATTTGTAAAATAAAGAGATAATAAATATATAGGGATTATTAGTTGTTGATTGAATTTGACAGTATTATAATGATCTTAGTCCAGGGCATTAGGTAATTCCCAGTAAATGGTGTTGTCATCCTCTTTCTAAAGCTATAGACTATATTTACCCCATTCATCATTTCCTTCTTTTCTTTCTCCTGATTCTCCAGAGATCAGAGTATAGTTTAGTAACGATGTATATTAAATGTCCCTTGGATTATAATTTTTAGCCAAACAACTGAGTCCCTTTAGAAAAACCTGACACTCAAGTCTTCTCACCCTTGTAGATGTCTTTTTTTCACCAGTTTCTTCTTACTTGGGAAATCAGAATTAAACTACAGTGCCCTGAATCACCAGTTAACAGTATGTCCTTTTTTGTTTTTTCCTTTTTTACACAGTTTTGTTGTTTACTGCCCCCCATCTACCTGAATCAGCCCTAGGTATACATGTGTCCCCTCCGTCTTGAACCTCCCCCCTGTCTCCCTGCCCATCCCACCCTTCCAGGTTGTTACAGAGCCCCTGTTTGAGTCCCTTAGTCTTACAGCATACTCCCCTTCCTCCCCCTACTGCTAAATGTATGTGCAGAGCAGCAGTGAAGAAACAGACATAGAGAAGAGATTTATGAACAATATGTCCTTTGCTTTGAGCAGAGAGGCAAAGTTTTTCTTCTTTTCATTCTCACCAAAATTGCCTTTTTTTTTTTTTTTTGCTTATCTTGGCTCTGTTCTTTCATGACACTATTTTTGAAACTTTCTGCCACTCATCTATGTGTCTTTATGAGCCCCTGCTTGTTCTATCTTTTATGTAAGCTACTGTAAAATCTGAGCTCTTAGGATTTTGCTTTATAGGCCCTTATTTTTATTTATTTATTTATTTTTTCTACACTCATCTGAATTCTTTGCAACTGAATGATCAAAACTGAGTTTTAAAAGTTAACAGTTCTTTTGCGGAGCCTCCATAGGCAGTGCGACTTACTCTTAAGTTTTTCTTGGACTTTTTTTTTTTCTGCCTTTCTTGAAAAAAGGTTGATAGTTCATGATTTCTCTGCCTGATTTCAGCTCCAGGAAAAACACCCTATTAACACTGCATGAGGAGCTTCCCAGTGTCTCTTCCATCCATTGTGTCCTTTAGGAAGTGTTGACTTTTACACTAATAAGAATTTGGCCAGTATTTTGTATTATGTGCAGACCTTTTTCCATGGGCTATTCTGGCACTTAACTCTTAACGTATACCACCTTTTACCCAAACAATGCTCATTTAGTTGTGTTTTTAAATTTTCTTCCCTTTTTTTAAAGCAGACTATTTTTAGGTTCACAGCAAATTTGAGTGAAAAGTACAGAGTTCCCACATGCCCTCTCCTGCTATACATGTGCAGCCTCTACTGCCTGCACCAGAGTGGTATGTTTACTACAACTGCTGAACCTACATGGAGACATCATTATCACCCCAAATCTGTAATTCACATTAGGATTCATTCTTGGTATACATTTCTTGAGTTGTAACAAATGAATAATGACATGAAGCCATCATTAGGGTATCATACAGAGTAGTTTCACTGCCCTAAAAATCCTCTGTGCTGTGCCTGTTCATCCCTTCTCTATCCTCACCCCTGGCCAGCACTGGTCTTTTTATTGTCTCTGTAGTTTTGCCTTTTCCAGTGTGTCTTATAATTGTAATCTTACAGTATGAGCCTTTTCAGAGTAACATGCATCTTACCTCCCCATACCCCCTTGTCTGCTGCCATGTCTTTTCGTGGCTTGATAGCTTTTTTTTTTTTGTGCTGAATGATATTTTGTTGTCTGGTGTGCCACAGTTTATCCATTCATGTGTTGAAGGACATCTTGGTTGCTTCCAAATTTCAGCAATTATGAATAAAGCTTCTATAAACATTTCTCTGCAGTTTCTGTGTAGACATAAGTTTTTGACTCCTTTAGGTAAATACCGAGGAACAAATTTGTTGGATTGTATAGTAAGAGTTTGTTTAGTTTTGTAAGAAGTCAACAAACTGTCTTCTAAAGTGGCTGTACCATTTTACCTTTTCACCACCAGTGAATGAGTTTCTTTCTCATCTTCCTCAGTGTTTGGAATTGTCACTGTTTCGGTCGCTCTGATGGTGATGTAGTAGAATCTCTTCATTATTTTTATCTGCATTTTTCTGGTGATACAATGCGGGGCATCTTTGATATGCTAGTTCATGATTTCTCTGCCTGATTTCAGCTCCAGGAAAAACACCCTATTAACACTGCATGAGGAGCTTCCCAGTGTCTCTTCCATCCATTGTGTCCTTTAGGAAGTGTTGACTTTTACACTAATAAGAATTTGGCCAGTATTTTGTATTATGTGCAGACCTTTTTCCATGGGCTATTCTGGCACTTAACTCTTAACGTATACCACCTTTTACCCAAACAATGCTCATTTAGTTGTGTTTTTAAATTTTCTTCCCTTTTTTTAAAGCAGACTATTTTTAGGTTCACAGCAAATTTGAGTGAAAAGTACAGAGTTCCCACATGCCCTCTCCTGCTATACATGTGCAGCCTCTACTGCCTGCACCAGAGTGGTATGTTTACTACAACTGCTGAACCTACATGGAGACATCATTATCACCCCAAATCTGTAATTCACATTAGGATTCATTCTTGGTATACATTTCTTGAGTTGTAACAAATGAATAATGACATGAAGCCATCATTAGGGTATCATACAGAGTAGTTTCACTGCCCTAAAAATCCTCTGTGCTGTGCCTGTTCATCCCTTCTCTATCCTCACCCCTGGCCAGCACTGGTCTTTTTATTGTCTCTGTAGTTTTGCCTTTTCCAGTGTGTCTTATAATTGTAATCTTACAGTATGAGCCTTTTCAGAGTAACATGCATCTTACCTCCCCATACCCCCTTGTCTGCTGCCATGTCTTTTCGTGGCTTGATAGCTTTTTTTTTTTTGTGCTGAATGATATTTTGTTGTCTGGTGTGCCACAGTTTATCCATTCATGTGTTGAAGGACATCTTGGTTGCTTCCAAATTTCAGCAATTATGAATAAAGCTTCTATAAACATTTCTCTGCAGTTTCTGTGTAGACATAAGTTTTTGACTCCTTTAGGTAAATACCGAGGAACAAATTTGTTGGATTGTATAGTAAGAGTTTGTTTAGTTTTGTAAGAAGTCAACAAACTGTCTTCTAAAGTGGCTGTACCATTTTACCTTTTCACCACCAGTGAATGAGTTTCTTTCTCATCTTCCTCAGTGTTTGGAATTGTCACTGTTTCGGTCGCTCTGATGGTGATGTAGTAGAATCTCTTCATTATTTTTATCTGCATTTTTCTGGTGATACAATGCGGAGCATCTTTTATATGCTAGTTCACTGTATATATATCTTCTTCAGTGAGATGTCCATTCATGTCTTTGACCAGATTTTCTCATTAGCTTATTAATTTTCTTACTGAGTTTTAAGAGTTCTTTGTACGTACATTTTGTATAACAGTCCTTTACCAGATGTGTCTTTTGCAGATATTTTCTCCCATTCTGTGGCTTGTCTTCTCATTCTCTTGACAGTGTCTTTTGCAGAGTGGAAGTTTTCCATGTGTAGTGAAATCTACCTTATCAGTTATTTCTTCCATGGATCATGCCTTGGTGTTGTATCTAAAACGTCATCACTGTGGGGGCTTCCCTGGTGGTCCAGTGGGTAGGGACACCACCTTGCAGTGCAAGGGGTGCTGGTTCGATCCCTGGCCTGGGAAGATCCCCCGTGCCACGGAGCGGCTGGACCGATGTGTCCAATTACCAAGCCAGAGCTCTGGAATGCATGCGCCCAGAGCTGGTGCTCTGCGACAAGAGGCCACTGCGATGGAAGGCCCACATGGGTCAAAGAACAAAGATGGATGAAAATAGATAAATGAAAGGCCAATAGAAGTGGCCCACCTGCCCTCCTCCCTCCCCAACTCCCCCTCCCCCGCAAAAAAAGGTCATCACTGTATTCAAGGTCATCTGTATTTTCTCCTCTGTTACCTTCTGGAGTCTTGTAGTATTGTAGCATAGCTCTGTAATCTGTTTATATATATATATATATAATTTTGGCCTCTTTTATTGATTTTTTATTTATTCATTTTCATCCATCTCTATTCCTTGACCTGTGTGGGCCTCCCACTGTAGTGGCCTCTTTTGTGACAGAGCATCAGCTCTGGGCTCATGCACTCCAGAGCACTGCCTTGTAATTGGACATGCCTGTCCAGCCGCTCCGTGGCACATGGGATCTTCCTGGGCCAGGGATTGAACCGGTGCCCCTTGCATTGCAGAGTGGACTCTTTACCCACTGGACCAGCAGGGAAGCCCCGTAATCTATTTTTGAGGCAATTTTTACAGAGAGTGTCTGGGATAATCTTACAGCCAATCCATAAGTTGGGTAGCGTTATTCTTGGTTTGCTTTTCAGTGTCGTGTTGGCTATTTTGAGTCTTTTGCCTCTCCATATAAATTTTAGGATCAGTTTATCAATATCCACAAGATGATTTTCTGGGATTTTTATTGAGATTTCCTTCACTCTGTAGGTCATGTTAGGAAGAACTGAGGCTGTATCTCTACTTACGTAGTTCTTTGAATTCTTCCTTTAGATTCTCATAGTTTCCTCATCTAGGTCTTACCTGTTTTTCTTTTTTTTACCTAAGTACTTCATTTTTTGAGTGCCAACATAAATGATAATGAATTTTGTTTCAAATTCTACTTGCTCATTGACAGTACAGAAAGTGACTGACTTTTCCATATTAATCTTACATCCTGCAACCTAGCTACAGTTGCTTATCAGTTCTGGGAGGGTTTTGTCATTGACCATGAGCTCTGGTTCGATCCTGGCCTGGGAAGATCCCCGTCCCACGGAGCGGCTGGACCGATGTGTCCAATTACCAAGCCAGAGCTCTGGAATGCATGCGCCCAGAGCTGGTGCTCTGACAAGAGGCCACTGTGATGGGAGGCCCACATGGGCCAAAGAACAAAGATGGATGAAAATAGATAAATGAAAGGCCAATAGAAGTGGCCCACCTGCCCTCCCCCCTCCCCAACTCCCCCTCCCCCGCAAAAAAAGGTCATCACTGTATTCAAGGTCATCTGTATTTTCTCCTCTGTTACCTTCTGGAGTCTTGTAGTATTGTAGCATAGCTCTGTAATCTGTTTATATATATATATATATAATTTTGGCCTCTTTTATTGATTTTTTATTTATTCATTTTCATCCATCTCTATTCCTTGACCTGTGTGGGCCTCCCACTGTAGTGGCCTCTTTTGTGACAGAGCATCAGCTCTGGGCTCATGCACTCCAGAGCACTGCCTTGTAATTGGACATGCCTGTCCAGCCGCTCCGTGGCACATGGGATCTTCCTGGGCCAGGGATTGAACCGGTGCCCCTTGCATTGCAGAGTGGACTCTTTACCCACTGGACCAGCAGGGAAGCCCCGTAATCTATTTTTGAGGCAATTTTTACAGAGAGTGTCTGGGATAATCTTACAGCCAATCCATAAGTTGGGTAGCGTTATTCTTGGTTTGCTTTTCAGTGTCGTGTTGGCTATTTTGAGTCTTTTGCCTCTCCATATAAATTTTAGGATCAGTTTATCAATATCCACAAGATGATTTTCTGGGATTTTTATTGAGATTTCCTTCACTCTGTAGGTCATGTTAGGAAGAACTGAGGCTGTATCTCTACTTACGTAGTTCTTTGAATTCTTCCTTTAGATTCTCATAGTTTCCTCATCTAGGTCTTACCTGTTTTTCTTTTTTTTACCTAAGTACTTCATTTTTTGAGTGCCAACATAAATGATAATGAATTTTGTTTCAAATTCTACTTGCTCATTGACAGTACAGAAAGTGACTGACTTTTCCATATTAATCTTACATCCTGCAACCTAGCTACAGTTGCTTATCAGTTCTGGGAGGGTTTTGTCATTTGAGATTTTTGCATAGATAATCTTGTCATTTGTGTACAGTATTATGTCTTCCTTCTCAATCTGTATACCTTTTATTTCCTTTTCTAGGAAATGAAATCCTAACGTTAGCTAGGATTTCTAGTATCTTGTTGAAAGTAAGTGGAGAGAACATCCTTGCCTTGTTACTGATCCTAGCAGAAAAACTTAGTTTTTCACCATTAAGTATGATATTAATTGTAAGCTTTTTGTAAATATTCTTTATATCAAGTTGAATAAATTCCCCTCTATTCCTTGTTTGCTGAGAGTCTTACTTAATTTTTAGTTCAGGGTTTTATTTAAAATAATTTTACAGGTACTAATATAGTTGTCTTTCAGCTTGTTGAAACAGAAGTTTATCATTTCAAATTTAAACTTGGATGAGATTCTGCTAGAAAAACAACTTAAAATGTGATGTTGCTCGTCCTTGTATATGTGTAATTAAAAAAATTCTTACGATCAAAGCATATTTTGGGAATTCCCTGGCAGTCCGGTGGTTAAGACTTCACCTTCCAATGCAGGGAACGTGGGTTTAATGCCTGGTCAGGGAGCTGAGATCCACATGCCTCCTGGCCAAAAAACCAAAACAACAAAAAAACCAGAAACAATATTGTAACACATTCAGTAAAGACTTTAAAAATGGTCTACATCAAAAACATCTTTAAAAAAAAGCATTTCTGATGTTTGTTTGTTTTTAGCACAGACTAAAAGCCAGAAGGACAGTAAGACCTAAATGAAGTTTTCAGACTTAATATGAATTTTTTTTTTTTGTATATAATGCTTGAGTTGCA
Organism: Tragulus kanchil; assembly: GCA_022376925.1. Classification (NCBI taxonomy): domain Eukaryota; kingdom Metazoa; phylum Chordata; class Mammalia; order Artiodactyla; family Tragulidae; genus Tragulus; species Tragulus kanchil. Next base: position 42,453,418 of record JAIOJX010000029.1, on the reverse strand, counting down.
GTGAAGGAAACACAAAGAGTTTCTCATATTCATTAAATATATTTGTCTGTCTGGTTTGTTTACAGATGTTCAGCCTGTTGCCTATGAAGAGCCCAAGCATTGGTGTTCAATTGTCTACTATGAATTAAACAATCGTGTTGGGGAAGCTTTTCATGCATCTTCTACTAGTGTGTTAGTAGATGGATTCACAGACCCTTCAAATAACAAAAGTAGATTCTGCTTGGGATTGTTGTCGAATGTTAATCGTAATTCAACAATTGAAAACACTAGGCGACATATTGGAAAAGGTAATTTTGTCATTTTCCTACATTCGGTTGAATCCAGTCATTCGTTGTGCTTCCTATATACTCTGCATTGTGTGCGGCTCTGGGGCATACAGAGATGTTTACGGCACTGTCTTGCCCTCACGCTGCCAATGTTGAAGAATGTATCAAGTAAAGATGTACTCAGACTTCTTTGCTTTACTCTGCCTATTTTTTCTTCACAGTGCCTAAGATCTGAAATCATGCTATTTTTTTTTCAGTCTTAACTGAAATACAAGCTATACAGAAATTTGCATTGTTCACAGCAGTATCTTCAGCAGTTAGAACAATGCCTGACTCATAGTACATGCACAAGAAATATCTGTAAGGGCTTCCCTGGTGGTCCAGTGGGTAAGGACACCGCCTTGCAGTGCAAGGGGCGCCGGTTCGATCCCTGGCCTGGGAAGATCCCACATGCCACGGAGCAGCTGGACCGATGTGTCCAATCACCGAGCCGGAGCTCTGGAGTGCATGCGCCCAGAGCAGGTGCTCTACGACAACAGAGGCCACTGCGATGGGAGGCCCACATGGGCCAAAGAACAAAGATGGATGAAAATAGATAAATGAAAGACCAATAGAAGTGACCCCAACCCCCCCCTCCCAAACCCGCCTCACCACCCCACCCCCCCAAAAAGATAAGGGTGAATACTGATGAATCTGAATGTGGAGAAGAAAGGGAAAAAAAAGAAATATCTGTAAAATATATGAAGGATTAAAATTTTTTAATTATAAACTTTGGAGTATTTGGGGTTAAGATGACTTGTAAGAATTTCCATTCTGTTAGAGAGGCAGGGTTACAGGTAGAAACTCCAGTTGAATGACATTGTCTTCAGTGGCTTCCCTACCACTCCTCCCACCTTCTAAATTCAGGTAACAACCTTCTATTTATAATTCATCCTCCAAACAGTTGCCACAACAACAAGGAACTTTTCACACTGCAGTGAAATGTCTCATGCATTAATTGGTCAGAAAGGAAACCTTTTCCAGGTGGGCTGTTTGCCTGTCTTTTAATAAGTTTTGTTTGTACTGCTTTCCATGCATCTTCTACTAGTGTGTTAGTAGATGGATTCACAGACCCTTCAAATAACAAAAGTAGATTCTGCTTGGGATTGTTGTCGAATGTTAATCGTAATTCAACAATTGAAAACACTAGGCGACATATTGGAAAAGGTAATTTTGTCATTTTCCTACATTCGGTTGAATCCAGTCATTCGTTGTGCTTCCTATATACTCTGCATTGTGTGCGGCTCTGGGGCATACAGAGATGTTTACGGCACTGTCTTGCCCTCACGCTGCCAATGTTGAAGAATGTATCAAGTAAAGATGTACTCAGACTTCTTTGCTTTACTCTGCCTATTTTTTCTTCACAGTGCCTAAGATCTGAAATCATGCTATTTTTTTTTTTCAGTCTTAACTGAAATACAAGCTATACAGAAATTTGCATTGTTCACAGCAGTATCTTCAGCAGTTAGAACAATGCCTGACTCATAGTACATGCACAAGAAATATCTGTAAGGGCTTCCCTGGTGGTCCAGTGGGTAAGGACACCGCCTTGCAGTGCAAGGGGCGCCGGTTCGATCCCTGGCCTGGGAAGATCCCACATGCCACGGAGCAGCTGGACCGATGTGTCCAATCACCGAGCCGGAGCTCTGGAGTGCATGCGCCCAGAGCAGGTGCTCTACGACAACAGAGGCCACTGCGATGGGAGGCCCACATGGGCCAAAGAACAAAGATGGATGAAAATAGATAAATGAAAGACCAATAGAAGTGACCCGCCCAACCCCTCCCTCCCAAACCCGCCTCACCACCCCACCCCCCCAAAAAGATAAGGGTGAATACTGATGAATCTGAATGTGGAGAAGAAAGGGAAAAAAAAGAAATATCTGTAAAATATATGAAGGATTAAAATTTTTTAATTATAAACTTTGGAGTATTTGGGGTTAAGATGACTTGTAAGAATTTCCATTCTGTTAGAGAGGCAGGGTTACAGGTAGAAACTCCAGTTGAATGACATTGTCTTCAGTGGCTTCCCTACCACTCCTCCCACCTTCTAAATTCAGGTAACAACCTTCTATTTATAATTCATCCTCCAAACAGTTGCCACAACAACAAGGAACTTTTCACACTGCAGTGAAATGTCTCATGCATTAATTGGTCAGAAAGGAAACCTTTTCCAGGTGGGCTGTTTGCCTGTCTTTTAATAAGTTTTGTTTGTACTGCTTTCCATGTTTTGCTTCTTAAACTTGAAAAGGCCTTGGCCCAAATCAGGAACAAAAGGTAAATAACCTTAATTGTAATGTGATTTCTTATAGAAGAGAATCAGAAAAATACTATGTCAAAAAATAGTAGGAGTCCAGTGGGTAAGGACACCGCCTTGCAGTGCAAGGGGTGCTGGTTCGATCCCTGACCTGGGAAGATCCCACGTGCCGCGAAGCGGCTGGACCTATGTGTCCAACTACTGAGCCGGAGCTCTGGAGCGCATGCGCCCAGAGCTGATGCTCTGCGGCAAGAGGCCACTGTGATGGTAAGCCCACACAGGCCAAAGAACAAAGATAAATGAATGAAAGATCAATAGGAGTGGAAAAAAAAAGAAAGAAGTTGGACCTACGTATTTACTCAAGAGAAACGAGTATATGTGACGTACATATATGTGAAGACTTGTACTTGAATATGCATAGCAGCTGTATTCATAGTAGCCAGAAATGAGAAACAAATGTCTATCAACTGGAGAATGGCAAATAGATCATGGTGTATTTGTACAGTGGAGTATCACTTAGCAATAAAAGAAATGAAACATTGATAGCCACAGCAGTGTAGATGAGCCTCAGAAACTTTATGCTAAATGATGGAAGGCAGAAAAATATATGATTCTACATGAAATTCTAGAAAAGGCAAAACTGGTTGTTCCCAGGTGCCTTGAGGTGGAGGGGTGGGAAGAGGACGCTGACTGTGGAGGGGCACAAGCGGCATTTTTAGAGCAATGGGAGTGTTGGTGGCAGTGATCACACACTGCCAGTATTTGTAAAAACTCAAATATTAAACATTCATATATCGCTTATATATTTTTAAATACCAAAAGCATTTTTTAAAGGAAAATAGAATCTGCCTCGGCTCTCCCATGACCTGAAATTACATATGTGACTTAACTTTTTCTTTTCAATGCTGTAAACCTTTTCATTAGCAAAAAGTGCAGTGCTTGCTTTGGCAGCACATATACTAAAATTGGAACGATACAGAGAAGATTAGCATGGCCCCTGTGCTAGGATGACACGCAAATTCGTGAAGTGTTCCATATTTTGGTGGGATGGGGGATATACATGTGATTAATCTGGGATCATACATACCTGTGGGCTGTTTGCCTGTCTTTTAATAAGTTTTGTTTGTACTGCTTTCCATGTTTTGCTTCTTAAACTTGAAAAGGCCTTGGCCCAAATCAGGAACAAAAGGTAAATAACCTTAATTGTAATGTGATTTCTTATAGAAGAGAATCAGAAAAATACTATGTCAAAAAATAGTAGGAGTCCAGTGGGTAAGGACACCGCCTTGCAGTGCAAGGGGTGCTGGTTCGATCCCTGACCTGGGAAGATCCCACGTGCCGCGAAGCGGCTGGACCTATGTGTCCAACTACTGAGCCGGAGCTCTGGAGCGCATGCGCCCAGAGCTGATGCTCTGCGGCAAGAGGCCACTGTGATGGTAAGCCCACACAGGCCAAAGAACAAAGATAAATGAATGAAAGATCAATAGGAGTGGAAAAAAAAAGAAAGAAGTTGGACCTACGTATTTACTCAAGAGAAAGCAGTATATGTGACGTACATATATGTGAAGACTTGTACTTGAATATGCATAGCAGCTGTATTCATAGTAGCCAGAAATGAGAAACAAATGTCTATCAACTGGAGAATGGCAAATAGATCATGGTGTATTTGTACAGTGGAGTATCACTTAGCAATAAAAGAAATGAAACATTGATAGCCACAGCAGTGTAGATGAGCCTCAGAAACTTTATGCTAAATGATGGAAGGCAGAAAAATATATGATTCTACATGAAATTCTAGAAAAGGCAAAACTGGTTGTTCCCAGGTGCCTTGAGGTGGAGGGGTGGGAAGAGGACGCTGACTGTGGAGGGGCACAAGCGGCATTTTTAGAGCAATGGGAGTGTTGGTGGCAGTGATCACACACTGCCAGTATTTGTAAAAACTCAAATATTAAACATTCATATATCGCTTATATATTTTTAAATACCAAAAGCATTTTTTAAAGGAAAATAGAATCTGCCTCGGCTCTCCCATGACCTGAAATTACATATGTGACTTAACTTTTTCTTTTCAATGCTGTAAACCTTTTCATTAGCAAAAAGTGCAGTGCTTGCTTTGGCAGCACATATACTAAAATTGGAACGATACAGAGAAGATTAGCATGGCCCCTGTGCTAGGATGACACGCAAATTCGTGAAGTGTTCCATATTTTGGTGGGATGGGGGATATACATGTGATTAATCTGGGATCATACATACCTGTAAACAACAAAACTCTGTAAAAGTAAAAAATAAAATAAAATTTTTTTAAAAAAAGAGTACGAAACTCTTCTGCCAGGCAACTTTGTGATAGTTGAGAGCACTAAACATTCCTTTGAAAGAACTCATCATAAGGTGCTTTTGGGGTTTTTTTTTTTTTTTTGCCATCATTTTCTCTCATAGAGATGATAAATGATTGTTGGAAAAGAAAAAAGAACAACTCTGAGAACCCATAGCCTAGTATGCTGCCAACTTGAGGCTTAAGTCTTGGTTATCTGAGAATCATTTTAGACTTAGGCAGACATTAACCTCTTGATGATCCTTAGCAGCATAAGGCCATCTAGTGGTAGCTTCTGTCTGAAGACTCGCTTGGTTGCATCTCGTCCAGCCTTTTCAGTTGCGTGGTGCCAGTTTGTTGGGCTGACTCTCGCCACCCCGTCTTTGGCAGGTGTTCATCTCTACTATGTGGGTGGAGAGGTGTATGCAGAGTGCCTCAGTGACAGCAGCATATTTGTACAGAGTAGGAACTGCAACTTTCACCATGGCTTTCATCCTACCACCGTCTGTAAGATTCCCAGCAGCTGCAGCCTCAAAATATTTAACAATCAGGAGTTTGCTCAGCTTCTGGCTCAGTCTGTCAACCATGGATTTGAGGCGGTGTATGAGCTCACCAAAATGTGTACCATTCGAATGAGTTTTGTCAAGGTGAGTGGGTTGAGCTTAATTTGAATCTCTCTAAGTATGTATATTATGTGTCTTTTTTTAAAAGGTTGTCACATTTATGTGAGGTGGGAAGAGGCGCTGACTGTGGAGGCACAATTTTGCTTTTCAATAAGCTTTGTAAACCTTTTCATTAGCAAAAAAAATTTTTTGGCTGCCTCGGCTCTCCCATGACCTGAAATTACATATGTGACTTAACTTTTTCTTTTCAATGCTGTAAACCTTTTCATTAGCAAAAAGTGCAGTGCTTGCTTTGGCAGCACATATACTAAAATTGGAACGATACAGAGAAGATTAGCATGGCCCCTGTGCTAGGATGACACGCAAATTCGTGAAGTGTTCCATATTTTGGTGGGATGGGGGATATACATGTGATTAATCTGGGATCATACATACCTGTAAACAACAAAACTCTGTAAAAGTAAAAAATAAAATAAAATTTTTTTAAAAAAAGAGTACGAAACTCTTCTGCCAGGCAACTTTGTGATAGTTGAGAGCACTAAACATTCCTTTGAAAGAACTCATCATAAGGTGCTTTTGGGGTTTTTTTTTTTTGCCATCATTTTCTCTCATAGAGATGATAAATGATTGTTGGAAAAGAAAAAAGAACAACTCTGAGAACCCATAGCCTAGTATGCTGCCAACTTGAGGCTTAAGTCTTGGTTATCTGAGAATCATTTTAGACTTAGGCAGACATTAACCTCTTGATGATCCTTAGCAGCATAAGGCCATCTAGTGGTAGCTTCTGTCTGAAGACTCGCTTGGTTGCATCTCGTCCAGCCTTTTCAGTTGCGTGGTGCCAGTTTGTTGGGCTGACTCTCGCCACCCCGTCTTTGGCAGGTGTTCATCTCTACTATGTGGGTGGAGAGGTGTATGCAGAGTGCCTCAGTGACAGCAGCATATTTGTACAGAGTAGGAACTGCAACTTTCACCATGGCTTTCATCCTACCACCGTCTGTAAGATTCCCAGCAGCTGCAGCCTCAAAATATTTAACAATCAGGAGTTTGCTCAGCTTCTGGCTCAGTCTGTCAACCATGGATTTGAGGCGGTGTATGAGCTCACCAAAATGTGTACCATTCGAATGAGTTTTGTCAAGGTGAGTGGGTTGAGCTTAATTTGAATCTCTCTAAGTATGTATATTATGTGTCTGTAGGTTGTCATTTTTAAAAGTCTTTGTTAAATGAAAAGTAGTCATTGCTTTTGACCTGATTTAACAGGTTTTTAAAGAAAATTCTTGAATTTATAACTTAAACCACATGATGGGTCTTAGGTTTTATTTTATAACCCAGACATGGTAATAAAATGCTTGATATTGAATAGGGGCTGAGGTTACAAAGAATGTCAGTTAAATTTCAGCTAAATTTGCTAAAAGGCATTTAATCTTAAAACTGCTTTTTAAGTTCCTTAACTTCAGGAATTTCAATTATTATTAAATCCCATTAGGTTGACCTTTAAAGAATTCTTTAGGGCTTCCCTGGTGGTCCAGTGGGTAAGGACACTGCCTTGTAGCGCAAGGGGCTCTGGTTCGATCCCTGGCCTGGGAAGATCCCACGTGCCGCAGAGCGGCTGGACTGATGTGTCCAATTACTGAGCCGGAGCTCTGGTGCGCGTGCACCCAGAGCCGGTGCTCTGCGAGAACAGAGGCCACTGCGATGGGAGGCCCACATGGGCCGAAGAACAAAGATGGCTGAAAACAGATAAATGAAAGACCAATAGAAGTGACCCGCCTGACCCCCTCCCTCCCCACCCCCCAAAAAATAAAATAATAATAATAAAAAAAGAATTCTTTACCATACTAAAATTATTTTTCCTTTTTAAAAACTCTGTTATTAAGAATTTGCAGAGTTGAAAGAACTTTTTGAATTTATTATCTAAACTTGCTCTTGGCCTGATTTTATTGCCATTTCAAATGATGGTTCATGAGCATAATTTAGAATTTTAGTAGTCTGTTTCAGCAGCCTGTGTGGTGTCCACTTGTTTCTTAAGGACATAGCTGACGAAGAGCACTTGGCAGATGCTCTGTGTCGCCTTGTTTCCCTTTTGACCCACAGGCCCACCCCCCAGTGTTTCCTTGCCTCTTTGCCTGTTTATGCAGCAGTTTATCGGTAGCCCTGAAGGCATTTCCCTTCCCTTCTTTTTTTCATATTTAATCTAGTCCCCTCCTCCATCTTCATCACAGCCCACTTGATTTTCCTAGGCCAGGACTACTAAGCAGTGAAACAGAAAGCTTGAAAAATCCAAGCAAATAAAAGTTAAAAAATTCTGTTGTACATTTTGGAGGTGTTGGCTAAAGTAGTCCAGCTCAGTTCATCCTAGTGATTTCCCATCATAAAGGATAATGATTTGTGATTGCCACTTTAATTACATTAGTAGGCATTGATCAGTGCCTTATCTGATGTTTAAAAAAAAAAAACCTGAAAACTAAAAACTCTTTGTTAACAAAATCTCATGTGAACTTACCTTAGCCTGTCGATGGGTTTATTTATCATTACATTAAAGAGAGACTATAGCTTATTGCAGAAACATGGATGTTTTAATTATGAGGTACTGCACTATTACTAGCTTTCTAAAATAAAAAAGAATCCTAGAATGTATCTAGCTTCAAGGGTTTCAATTAAGGGATTATATGTTATGATGATGATGATGATGAAGCTCTTGTTTTGCTTTTAATTGCATGATGAATGCTAAGATTGTTTTTCCTTTAGGTTACATTCTGTATATCTCTAATGTTAAAGTTTATTTTTGTTAGTGGGTGGAAATTGGTTTAGACTGGTAGACAACTTAAAGTGACTTGTTTTGTTTTCTCTTTTCATTTTCATAGGGCTGGGGAGCAGAATATCACCGGCAAGACGTTACCAGCACCCCGTGTTGGATTGAGATTCATCTTCATGGGCCTCTTCAGTGGCTGGATAAAGTCCTTACTCAGATGGGCTCCCCTCTAAACCCTATTTCTTCTGTTTCATAGTGCAGAAGTATTCTTTCTCAGTTACATTATTAGTGGACTTGTTTTAATTTTAGGGAAACTTCCAGTACAGATACTGTGAGCTTACATGGAAAACAGATTTTACAGCTTATTTTTTTTTTCTACATAATTGTGACCAATACATTTGTTTTTGTGACGAAACAGCATTTGTTTGTATTCATGTTCATGTGATTAACTCTCAAAAGTGTTGTGAAAGATGCAGAGTAAGTATTGTGCCCCAGTTCAGAAGTTTGGCATTGATCTTAAACTGGAACATACTTTTGCCTTATTGTTCCAACAATTTTTTTTATTGGTTAAATTTTTTTGGAAAAGTAATACATCACATGATGAAAAATTTTAACAATAGGAGAGAGTGTTCAATGAAGGTCTTCCGTTTTAATCTTGATTCTCCAGTACTGTGCTTTTACCAGTTTCTTAGCCCTACCAACTTTTAAAAAGTGTAAATCATTGTTTTATAAAAGCATATGGTAGGGACTTAAAAGAAACTATAAAAAAAATTTTTATTTGAAAGAACACCATACACTGCTCTAACAAGTAGTGTTCAGTGAAAGCCACGTGATAATTTTCTAAATGACATCATAAAATTTACATTTAATACAGCTAAATGTTTGTCAGTGTATTGTGACTTCACTCAGTATATAAGAGAGACTATAGCTTATTGCAGAAACATGGATGTTTTAATTATGAGGTACTGCACTATTACTAGCTTTCTAAAATAAAAAAGAATCCTAGAATGTATCTAGCTTCAAGGGTTTCAATTAAGGGATTATATGTTATGATGATGATGATGATGAAGCTCTTGTTTTGCTTTTAATTGCATGATGAATGCTAAGATTGTTTTTCCTTTAGGTTACATTCTGTATATCTCTAATGTTAAAGTTTATTTTTGTTAGTGGGTGGAAATTGGTTTAGACTGGTAGACAACTTAAAGTGACTTGTTTTGTTTTCTCTTTTCATTTTCATAGGGCTGGGGAGCAGAATATCACCGGCAAGACGTTACCAGCACCCCGTGTTGGATTGAGATTCATCTTCATGGGCCTCTTCAGTGGCTGGATAAAGTCCTTACTCAGATGGGCTCCCCTCTAAACCCTATTTCTTCTGTTTCATAGTGCAGAAGTATTCTTTCTCAGTTACATTATTAGTGGACTTGTTTTAATTTTAGGGAAACTTCCAGTACAGATACTGTGAGCTTACATGGAAAACAGATTTTACAGCTTATTTTTTTTTTCTACATAATTGTGACCAATACATTTGTTTTTATGATGAATCAACATTTGTTTGTATTCATGTTCATGTGATTAACTCTCAAAAGTGTTGTGAAAGATGCAGAGTAAGTATTGTGCCCCAGTTCAGAAGTTTGGCATTGATCTTAAACTGGAACATACTTTTGCCTTATTGTTCCAACAATTTTTTTTATTGGTTAAATTTTTTTGGAAAAGTAATACATCACATGATGAAAAATTTTAACAATAGGAGAGAGTGTTCAATGAAGGTCTTCCGTTTTAATCTTGATTCTCCAGTACTGTGCTTTTACCAGTTTCTTAGCCCTACCAACTTTTAAAAAGTGTAAATCATTGTTTTATAAAAGCATATGGTAGGGACTTAAAAGAAACTATAAAAAAAATTTTTATTTGAAAGAACACCATACACTGCTCTAACAAGTAGTGTTCAGTGAAAGCCACGTGATAATTTTCTAAATGACATCATAAAAATTTACATTTAATACAGCTAAATGTTTGTCAGTGTATTGTGACTTCACTCAGTATATCTTTTGTAAAACATTTTCTTTTTTTAAAAAAAAATTACTGCAAACAACAGATCTCCAGTATATGTCATTTACTCCAGTCTGTCGTAAGTACTACTTATTAGCTATTGACAGTGTGTGCATGGCCTTGCTCAGCTGTGTTTGCTGCTTTTGGCCAGTGTTGCAAGAACTCTAATTTTGACATGCATTAATCTTTTATTTTGCACTTTGATGGGTGACAGTTTTTAGTGTAACCTTTTGTGAAACACACTCAAGTGACTTGGACTTAAATGCTCATCCTTGCGTATTTGGTACCCCTTTTATATTAAACACTGCAGTTTATAGATTACAGTTATAGAAAGTTATGCTTTTTCTAGCTTTTGTTGTATTTTCAACCTAGATTGTAAGACTGTTATTCTGTAGCTCCAATTTAAGGTGCCTTTCCCTGCAGTTTTATGGATGGTATTCATGTTGGAAAATCATGTACTTAATCCCATCGCTAGTGCCTGTGCCGGTCTCTCCCTGCAGTGACCTGTGTCTTGTAGCCACAGGAGTCTCTTCAGTCTGGCCCCAAGGGCCAGGCCACCTGTCTGATATTTAAGTGGATCAGCGGTGATCACTGAGCTAGCTGATTTGAAAACATTCACATATCAAAGAGCACAGACTGTTCTCTCAGTTACCATGTGTGCTCTTTTTCCACTTTTTAAAAAAATTTTTAAGTACCTATGTGGATGGTAGTCTCTACAGTCCTTAGGAAAAACATGAAAACTCTAAGATAATCATTTAGTCAGTCGTGCTTAAAGGCTCTGCGTAAAGGACTCTCAACCTCTGTTTCTAAGGAACAGTCAAATGGACACTTAGCTATGGCATGAAGAACAAAGACATTATTGAGGGAGGGGAATCACCTGATTACCTGTTAGAAGCAGCTCATTTTCCAGTGTTTTATGAAAATACATGGAGCCATGTCAGTTTTCTTTTTAAAATGTTAGTTTCGTTAGACTTTCTACTTTGCCCTTTCTGCTTCTATGAGGAGAAAATGCATTTTTTGAGGAAAGGAGAATGCAGGGTTTTTTTTTTAATTTAACATTATTTACTGCTTGTATAAAGTGCAGCCAGTGGATGGTTTTAGTTTTTGCAGATGCAGTGCCATGTGTGTTTCAGTTCACAGTCCTTTGCTAAGTGAAAAACTCTGTGACAGTCACCTGAGCCTTAAACACAAGTTTTATACGATCTGTACTCTCAGTCTTCCAGAATTGTGTCGCTGCACAAAAGAGGATTATTTGCTTAGTAACAGAACTTACCTATTTACATCATTCTTTTGCTTACCAGGCTCATCGCACACTCTTTGGAACAAATTTGTAGGAAAACCACCTAGGTTGACTGGCAGTTGCATGTAATCAATCTTAGTGGGCCTGAACTGATGGAAATTTATTGAATTGTTTTCATTGATGCTCAGTAGAGTTACTTAAAAATTGTTTTTATTCCTGTAGTAAGCTTTCGAGTTAGCATGATTTTATGTGATTGGCTTTTTCTGTGTTTTCTCTAAGGAGTTGTGTCTCACAAGTGACAGTTCTGAAGCTATTAACTGGTAAGAGTTTTATGGAGAAGTGTAAGCCTGTTGTATTTCCTAAAAGTTGTTAATTCCACACCCCTGGGTTTCACAGGAAAACTTCATTCAGCCAGCTGATCCGGTAATGGATGGGAAATAAAAATTAGCCAGTGAGATGAAAAAAAAAACTAAGTAAAATTCTACCAATAAAAAAAGTACCTCTGAAAGAAACCGTTTCATAAATTCCAGTTTTAAGTTTTAAAACATTCACTTAAAACACGTTTAAAAAATTTTTAAGTACCTATGTGGATGGTAGTCTCTACAGTCCTTAGGAAAAACATGAAAACTCTAAGATAATCATTTAGTCAGTCGTGCTTAAAGGCTCTGCGTAAAGGACTCTCAACCTCTGTTTCTAAGGAACAGTCAAATGGACACTTAGCTATGGCATGAAGAACAAAGACATTATTGAGGGAGGGGAATCACCTGATTACCTGTTAGAAGCAGCTCATTTTCCAGTGTTTTATGAAAATACATGGAGCCATGTCAGTTTTCTTTTTAAAATGTTAGTTTCGTTAGACTTTCTACTTTGCCCTTTCTGCTTCTATGAGGAGAAAATGCATTTTTTGAGGAAAGGAGAATGCAGGGTTTTTTTTTTAATTTAACATTATTTACTGCTTGTATAAAGTGCAGCCAGTGGATGGTTTTAGTTTTTGCAGATGCAGTGCCATGTGTGTTTCAGTTCACAGTCCTTTGCTAAGTGAAAAACTCTGTGACAGTCACCTGAGCCTTAAACACAAGTTTTATACGATCTGTACTCTCAGTCTTCCAGAATTGTGTCGCTGCACAAAAGAGGATTATTTGCTTAGTAACAGAACTTACCTATTTACATCATTCTTTTGCTTACCAGGCTCATCGCACACTCTTTGGAACAAATTTGTAGGAAAACCACCTAGGTTGACTGGCAGTTGCATGTAATCAATCTTAGTGGGCCTGAACTGATGGAAATTTATTGAATTGTTTTCATTGATGCTCAGTAGAGTTACTTAAAAATTGTTTTTATTCCTGTAGTAAGCTTTCGAGTTAGCATGATTTTATGTGATTGGCTTTTTCTGTGTTTTCTCTAAGGAGTTGTGTCTCACAAGTGACAGTTCTGAAGCTATTAACTGGTAAGAGTTTTATGGAGAAGTGTAAGCCTGTTGTATTTCCTAAAAGTTGTTAATTCCACACCCCTGGGTTTCACAGGAAAACTTCATTCAGCCAGCTGATCCGGTAATGGATGGGAAATAAAAATTAGCCAGTGAGATGAAAAAAAAAACTAAGTAAAATTCTACCAATAAAAAAAGTACCTCTGAAAGAAACCGTTTCATAAAATTCCAGTTTTAAGTTTTTATTTAATCTCTAGAATGTAGTTTATAGCCAAGTTTATAAAAATATCATCACAATCAGAATAATCATACTTTATAGCATTACAACATGTAAATATATGCCAACTGAAAAGACAGAGTCTGGGAATAACAACCAGTTTGGTAAATACAAAAAGAGGAATAGAATCAGAAATAATCTCAGTAATGTATTAAAACAATTAAGAGATGCATCTGACTGATATCACTGCATAATTATCTGGTGTAAGTTATGGAATATAAACTAGTAGGCATGTTATTGATCTACTGAAGTGAACTTTATTCCTTTAGAGAAGATTTAAAGAAAACATCGATCTAAATGTCAAATACATACAGCAGAGTATAAATCATTTTTTTTACCTTTTCTTGTCATATAAGTAAACTATGATAATAGAATTGGCTGGGTTTCCGAGGTGAAATCCACAGTAAGATTATAGACTTAAACACAGTAAGATTATAGTTCAGTAAGTTATACCTCACAGTATAGAAAGAGGGTGTAGCTACTTTACATAACATTTGAGAGTAAGACATTCTTTTAGGATGTAAAGTGATCAGTAAGTATTCAGATCTGAAATCTCTTGTCAAGATAAGGACTGGGCTTACATTATATAAACTTCAGTATTATCTTAGTGTACCTGTGAGAAACAGTTCCCCTATGATAGGTTTCTTTTTAAGGAGAAAGTTTATGTAGGAAGGAAATCATGCCAGTAGCAGAGAAACTCTTAAGTTCAAGTTTAACAGCACCTGTTTTAAGTGTTGTACTTCTACGACAGAGAGCATCTAACACCCCAATTTAGATCCATTTCTTTGTCCTTTTTCTACTTGCTTGCTTAGTATTACTTTGGGTTATTATAACTGTCCCACTTAAAGTACATTAATATCTTTTTTTCTGCAGAAGGAAATATCTTTTGATAATTATGAAATTTAGCTTCTAATGATGTTTAAAATTTTAGACCTAACTTTTTTGAGGCTCAGACGTCTTCCTTATAATAGTTGGATCTTCACTTAAATCCCTCTGGTAGGAAGTGTGAACAGGTGTCCTCATACCCATCAGCTAGCTAAGCAGGAATCTTTGAAGGTAGTAGACTGCCTGGTGGTCTTAGAAGTGCTTGGTGATTTTTATTGGTGGGAGTTTTCCTAAGTATTGGCTTATGGGCATCTCCTCATATGCTAAGTATCGCAGCATTTTTGGGGTGGTAACCTTGGGTTTGATGCCTGTTCCTCTCTTAGAGAGTAGCATTTTCCTCACTAATACAGGTGGGACTATACAGGTGGAACTCTAAGGAAGTTTTCTTCTCGCAGAAGATGCATGAGTGGAGAGGATCTGAGGCATTTCTTCTGCGTAAACAGTTCAACTTGCTAAAGAGAAACTTGGACAGGTCTTAATAATTCACTGGATTGCAGTTTAGCATGTTGTAATTACAAGAGGTAAGAGTATTTGTCAAGCCTTTGTTACACTGGATTTTTCATAATAGAAACCTCTCTTTTTAAAATGGATTCTTATCATTGAAGTGTTAGCTTAGAATTGGATGATTTACAAAAACCAATGAGAAGGATTTTACATATCATTTTTAAAAAATGTTGTAATATTTGCTGGTAGCAATTTCTGTAAAACAAGTGAAGAGTTGTCTTGCTGAAAACAATGATTTTAAAATCGTTCAAATATTTTGAGAGTAAGACATTCTTTTAGTAAAGTGATCAGTAAGTATTCAGATCTGAAATCTCTTGTCAAGATAAGGACTGGGCTTACATTATATAAACTTCAGTATTATCTTAGTGTACCTGTGAGAAACAGTTCCCCTATGATAGGTTTCTTTTTAAGGAGAAAGTTTATGTAGGAAGGAAATCATGCCAGTAGCAGAGAAACTCTTAAGTTCAAGTTTAACAGCACCTGTTTTAAGTGTTGTACTTCTACGACAGAGAGCATCTAACACCCCAATTTAGATCCATTTCTTTGTCCTTTTTCTACTTGCTTGCTTAGTATTACTTTGGGTTATTATAACTGTCCCACTTAAAGTACATTAATATCTTTTTTTCTGCAGAAGGAAATATCTTTTGATAATTATGAAATTTAGCTTCTAATGATGTTTAAAATTTTAGACCTAACTTTTTTGAGGCTCAGACGTCTTCCTTATAATAGTTGGATCTTCACTTAAATCCCTCTGGTAGGAAGTGTGAACAGGTGTCCTCATACCCATCAGCTAGCTAAGCAGGAATCTTTGAAGGTAGTAGACTGCCTGGTGGTCTTAGAAGTGCTTGGTGATTTTTATTGGTGGGAGTTTTCCTAAGTATTGGCTTATGGGCATCTCCTCATATGCTAAGTATCGCAGCATTTTTGGGGTGGTAACCTTGGGTTTGATGCCTGTTCCTCTCTTAGAGAGTAGCATTTTCCTCACTAATACAGGTGGGACTATACAGGTGGAACTCTAAGGAAGTTTTCTTCTCGCAGAAGATGCATGAGTGGAGAGGATCTGAGGCATTTCTTCTGCGTAAACAGTTCAACTTGCTAAAGAGAAACTTGGACAGGTCTTAATAATTCACTGGATTGCAGTTTAGCATGTTGTAATTACAAGAGGTAAGAGTATTTGTCAAGCCTTTGTTACACTGGATTTTTCATAATAGAAACCTCTCTTTTTAAAATGGATTCTTATCATTGAAGTGTTAGCTTAGAATTGGATGATTTACAAAAACCAATGAGAAGGATTTTACATATCATTTTTAAAAAATGTTGTAATATTTGCTGGTAGCAATTTCTGTAAAACAAGTGAAGAGTTGTCTTGCTGAAAAGATCCAGTCTCAGAGTGGGATTCTTCTGTTAATTATGACAGAGTGAAAAAGGTTCTCGTCCAAATAATTCAGTCTTAAAATTCTTAAAATCATCGTAAACCATGGTTCTTTAAGGATTTGTTTGAAGATACTGTTTTTTTAAAAGTTTGAAATTTTCTGTAGAGGTAGAATTTTTTTTAACCCCATTGATAGATAGTGCCTTCTTAGTACTAGCTGGTATTAGCTAAAACAAAACTCTGGTGAGACCAAACAACCCCAAATGAAGAAATCTTTTGGAGTCATATTTTCCCTTCTAATATCTTTGGAGATGATGTTGCTTTGGTTTATTCATAAAAGTATTTTAACTGTAGGAACTCTTGAAGATCATAGTTGGGCAAGTGTTTTGCTTTTCAGCCTGGTCGGTTAAAGTGCATTCTGAAAATCGCTTATGTTAAAATTGGGTAGAACTGTAATCATGAAACTGGGTTTATGTATGGAATCTTGCCTTAAAAAGATATGTCGTAGGCAGATGATAAAGACCAAACCAGTGGCTGCACTCTAGAGCTGCTTCTTACCTATACTTGCTCTCCTTCTGATGACGTTGTAGACAGTGAGATTCTAGCAACAGGCTTCAATTCTGTTATCGTTTTGATACTTATAAGTATGTATTAGGTTTTACTCTATTGCGCTTTTCAAAGCCATAACTCTTAAGAACTTTGTTTTTGCATATTGTTTGCTAATACTTTATTTTAATAAATCTCAAAATCTGCTTAATGTGTGTTTTTGTTTGTTTTTGATATAAGGGGTTTCATCAAGTGGAGTCTTCAAAAGGATGAGATTATTTGGTTCTGACACCAGCTGTGCTATCTGTGTGCACTAGTGATAGAAAATGAGTATACCAGACCTTTCCACCCAGCATGAGGCTTCCTCGGAGTGATCAATATGTTTCTGTTCTGTTCATAAGAGAGTTGATGTGGTTTTCTTTGTTAGTTTAGTTTTGTCCAAAAAAGGATTTGAATCTGGAGTCTGGGGGTTTTAAGTTTAACCACTAATTTCCCTTCTCTAGCTCCGTTTTACATTAGAGGTCTTGACCCAGTGATTGAGAGAACAGCTCTTAGCAGAGCTGGCTTTGGAGTCTACCTGCTGCATTTGAGCCCCGGGCCTCAGAGCTTTGTTAACTCGGTTCGCTTAGGCAAGTTGTGTAACCACTCTGTGCCTCCATTCCCTGATCTGTAAAGTTGCCTTGTAAGACTGGAGGGAGGATTAAGTAAAATAGTAAAGTACTTAGAGCATTGCCTGCCATGTAAGGACACTTGTATTGTCGTCATCATCATTGTCTCTTAAATTGCTGCAACTTCTCTGAATCAGAGGAATTCTTTCTGATGCTACCTGACCTCAGTATTGGGCTGGCCAAAAAATGCATTTGTTCTTTATTCTGTAAGATGGCTCTAGTGGTGCTTGTCTTTAGCTTCATTCAAAACAATTTTGTTAGATTGTATTGTGACAACTGTCACATCAGCATGCATTTCAAAAAGCTTACCAGATTGGTGAGTTTTTGTGTAGCGATTTTAATACTGAAAATGGAAGGCAAAAAAGCAATGTTTTCAGTGTATTATACTTTATTATTTCAAGAAAGACAAAAACTCAACAGAAACACAAAAAATGAATTGTGCAGTGTATGGAAAAGGTGCTGTTTGTGAAGTTGCATGCTAGAGATGTCTCACTGGATGATGCTCCATAGTTGAGTAGACCAGTTGTAGTTGATAGAGTCAAATTGAGACATTAGTTGGGAACCGTGTTATAGGACATGGAAGATAGCTGATATACGCAAAATACCCCAATCAAGCACTGAAAAGCTTTTGTACCAGCTTGGCTATATTCATCTCTTTGATGTTTGGGTTCCACATAAGCAAAAAAAAAAAAACCTTGACTGTATTTCTGCATGGAAGTTCTCTACTTAAATGTAAGGAAAGTGTTTCATTTTTAAAGCAAATTGTGATGGACAATGAAAAGTGGATACTGTACAATAATGTGGAATGGAAGAGATTATGGGGCAAGTGAAATGAACTATCACCAACCACACCAAAGACTGATCTTCATTTAAAGAAGGTGATGCTGTGTATATGAAGGGATTGAAAGAGAATCCTCTACTATGAACAGTTTCAAGAAAACCAAACAATTCATTCCAACAAATACAGCTCCAAATTAGACCAATTGAAAGGAACACTTGAGAAGAGTGTCCAGAATTAGGCAAAAGAAAACCCATAATCTTTCGTGAGGATGACACAAGACCATGTGTTTTCTTTGATGACCAGGCAAAAACTGTTACAGCTTGGTTAGGAAGTTTGGATTCATCTGCCATATTCACCAGACACTGCACCTTCAGATTTACGTTATTTTTGTCTTTACAAAATTTTCTTAGTGGGAGAATTTCCATTTCTTAGAAGGCTGTAAAAGGTAACTATAACAGTTTTTTTCTCTAAAAGATAAAAAGTTTTGGAAAGGTGGAGTTATGAAGTTGCCTGGAAAATGGCAGAAGGTAGTGGAACAAAATGGTGAATTTGTTGTTCAATAAAGTTCTTGGTGAAAATGAAAAATGTGTCTTTTGTTTATACTTAAAAATTGAAAAAACTTTTTGGCCAACCCAGCTGATTAGCCTTGATTACCCACTTTGTGAAATTAGCCTTTTTTTATCCTTAATTTTCTCCTTTAAAAAAAAAATTTCCAAAATTCTGTGTTGTATGGAAAAGGTGCGGGAGAGAAAATGTCTCACTGGCTGATGCTCCATAGTTGAGTAGACCAGTTGTAGTTGATAGAGTCAAATTGAGACATTAGTTGGGAACCGTGTTATAGGACATGGAAGATAGCTGATATCATAAAATACCCCAATCAAGCACTGAAAAGCTTTTGTACCAGCTTGGCTATATTCATCTCTTTGATGTTTGGGTTCCACATAAGCAAAAAAAAAAAAACCTTGACTGTATTTCTGCATGGAAGTTCTCTACTTAAATGTAAGGAAAGTGTTTCATTTTTAAAGCAAATTGTGATGGACAATGAAAAGTGGATACTGTACAATAATGTGGAATGGAAGAGATTATGGGGCAAGTGAAATGAACTATCACCAACCACACCAAAGACTGATCTTCATTTAAAGAAGGTGATGCTGTGTATATGAAGGGATTGAAAGAGAATCCTCTACTATGAACAGTTTCAAGAAAACCAAACAATTCATTCCAACAAATACAGCTCCAAATTAGACCAATTGAAAGGAACACTTGAGAAGAGTGTCCAGAATTAGGCAAAAGAAAACCCATAATCTTTCGTGAGGATGACACAAGACCATGTGTTTTCTTTGATGACCAGGCAAAAACTGTTACAGCTTGGTTAGGAAGTTTGGATTCATCTGCCATATTCACCAGACACTGCACCTTCAGATTTACGTTATTTTTGTCTTTACAAAATTTTCTTAGTGGGAGAATTTCCATTTCTTAGAAGGCTGTAAAAGGTAACTATAACAGTTTTTTTCTCTAAAAGATAAAAAGTTTTGGAAAGGTGGAGTTATGAAGTTGCCTGGAAAATGGCAGAAGGTAGTGGAACAAAATGGTGAATTTGTTGTTCAATAAAGTTCTTGGTGAAAATGAAAAATGTGTCTTTTGTTTATACTTAAAAATTGAAAAAACTTTTTGGCCAACCCAGCTGATTAGCCTTGATTACCCACTTTGTGAAATTAGCCTTTTTTTATCCTTAATTTTCTCCTTTAAAAAAAAAATTTCAAAATCACAGATTAGTTTTGTCATCCTTACCCAAGTGCCTACTTTCTACCACTTTCTGTGTTGTATATACAAGAGGTACAAATTCATACTAATTAGAAAGGGACAGTGAAAATCCACACGTCCCCACCAGAAAAGCCCAAACTAAATATGTTAACCTGAATGAATAATAATAAAAGCTCTTATTATTATCTTTACAGAAATTTCAAGTATAAGGCATTTAGTAAGGTATTTAGTAGCAATTTCTGTGGCTATTTTAGAAATACATTTTGGAAATATTATTTCTGGCAAATTTGAGAGGTGTTGGCATCTTCTCAGATTTAAGATAATTAGTTTTCAAATTGCCATAGCTAAAACACTTCAGATGACAGAGGGATCAGTCGTGGCATCTACTTCCATTTTCTTTTAGACACGAGGCTCAATGACTAGTGCTGTTCTGTATTACAGCAGTTTTGATACAATTCACATTTGATAAACCTAAGAAGGTTGTCATTGGTCTATAAGAAAGTATCTGCCATTTAACATTTTAAATATTACTGTAGTTATTGTTGAATTTGTAATCCTATCTTTAATAAAGTGACTCTAGTGAACAAAAACAAAAGAAACCTTGGTTTTTTTGATCTAAATCACTTTTTGAGGTTGTATTCTAAAGGGAATGGGGCTATAGGGAAAATATGAAGAAGAGTTTTTGGCAGCTTGCTTAACTGTCTCCATTTTGAAGTTGCCTGAGAGTGGATGGGGGATTTAGGTCTGTGGTTAAGACTTATCCATGTTGTTTCAAGTGGATGTGTGTATAGTTCCCATAAGAGGTGTTTGCTGAGGCGGTTTTTTGGATGTTTGGGGTGGATTTTATTGACACTCAGATATTACGTTTTTCTAAAAAGTGGGAGATTTTTTAGAACTTATTGTTGTTTTGGAAAGGTGCAGTTATGAAGTTGCCTGGAAAATGGCAGAAGGTAGTGGAACAAAATGGTGAATTTGTTGTTCAATAAAGTTCTTGGTGAAAATGAAAAATGTGTCTTTTGTTTATACTTAAAAATTGAAAAAACTTTTTGGCCAACCCAGCTGATTAGCCTTGATTACCCACTTTGTGAAATTAGCCTTTTTTTATCCTTAATTTTCTCCTTTAAAAAAAAAATTTCAAAATCACAGATTAGTTTTGTCATCCTTACCCAAGTGCCTACTTTCTACCACTTTCTGTGTTGTATATACAAGAGGTACAAATTCATACTAATTAGAAAGGGACAGTGAAAATCCACACGTCCCCACCAGAAAAGCCCAAACTAAATATGTTAACCTGAATGAATAATAATAAAAGCTCTTATTATTATCTTTACAGAAATTTCAAGTATAAGGCATTTAGTAAGGTATTTAGTAGCAATTTCTGTGGCTATTTTAGAAATACATTTTGGAAATATTATTTCTGGCAAATTTGAGAGGTGTTGGCATCTTCTCAGATTTAAGATAATTAGTTTTCAAATTGCCATAGCTAAAACACTTCAGATGACAGAGGGATCAGTCGTGGCATCTACTTCCATTTTCTTTTAGACACGAGGCTCAATGACTAGTGCTGTTCTGTATTACAGCAGTTTTGATACAATTCACATTTGATAAACCTAAGAAGGTTGTCATTGGTCTATAAGAAAGTATCTGCCATTTAACATTTTAAATATTACTGTAGTTATTGTTGAATTTGTAATCCTATCTTTAATAAAGTGACTCTAGTGAACAAAAACAAAAGAAACCTTGGTTTTTTTGATCTAAATCACTTTTTGAGGTTGTATTCTAAAGGGAATGGGGCTATAGGGAAAATATGAAGAAGAGTTTTTGGCAGCTTGCTTAACTGTCTCCATTTTGAAGTTGCCTGAGAGTGGATGGGGGATTTAGGTCTGTGGTTAAGACTTATCCATGTTGTTTCAAGTGGATGTGTGTATAGTTCCCATAAGAGGTGTTTGCTGAGGCGGTTTTTTGGATGTTTGGGGTGGATTTTGAAGACCTTATTAGACTTTTTATTAATCTCTCACCCCTTTCCTGGCACCTGCTATTTCATTTAAATAAAACTTTTACCTGAGATAAATGCTGAACATTTCAACAGTACAGAAAAGTTATGAACTAAAAATTGCAAACCAATAGTGAACCACTAAACATCTATTCGTGTATCCTTATAACCTGTTCAGGCAGTCATTCTGCACCAGTCCTCTCCTTTCTTTGACAAGTTTAGTTGATTATGGGTGACACTATAGCTTCTGTTTGGGAAGGGTTCTCAGAAGTTGATTTGGTTCCAAAGTGTTTCATGAATTCTGAATCCCCAAGAGAGCCTTGTGCTCTCCAAGCTCTCTTATTTTGTTGAATGGCAGAGCTTTCCAAAACATTGCATCGAGCTTAGCTCTCCAGATATTTTAATGAGACTGCAGAAGTGACAGAAAATGTCAATCGGGATTAATCTGGGAAGGGTTTTAGAAAGAAGGAAAATAAGACTTTGGAAGATAAGGAGAAAAAAATTTTTTTCATCTTCCATAGCATTTATCACCATGCAGCATCCTACATGGGCTTCCATTATAGCTGAGCTGGTTAAGAATCCACCTGCAATGCGGAAGACTTCAGTTCAATTCCTGAGTCAGTAAGATCCCCTGGAGAAGGGATAGGCTACCCACTCCAGTAATGTTGGGCTTTCCTGGTTGCTCCGGTAGTAAAGAATCCTCCTGCAAAGGAATCCATCCTGGGTTCCATCCCTGGGTTGGGAAGATCCCCTGGAGAAAGGAAAAGCTACCCACTCCAGTATTCTTTTTTGGGGGGAGGCGGGCGCCACTTCTATTGGTCTTTCATTTGTTTATTTTCATCCATTTTGTTCTTTGGCCTGTGTGGGCCTCCCATTGCAGTGGCCTCTCTCATTGCATAGCACTGGCTCTGGGCGCATGCGCTCCAGAGCTCCGGCTCGGTAGTTGGACACATCGGTCGAGCTGCTCCACGGCATGTGGGATCTTCCCAGACCAGGGATCGAACCGGCGCCCCTTGCACTGCAAGGCAGTGTCCTTACCCACTGGACCATCAGGGAAGCCCCCCACTCCAGTATTCTTGCCTGGAGAATTCCATAGCTCATCCATAGATTGCAAAACGTCAGACATGACTGAGTGGCTTTCATTTCAAATTTCAACATCCTACATATTTTATTTCCTAACCTGGTTTATAAACTGTATCAACTCATGGGAATATAAGCTGTGGCCAGACATATCTTGCCACTGCTGGAACAGTTTCTGATATATTGTAAGCACTCACATTTGTTAAATGAATGATAATACTGAAACCAGATGTGATTTCTATAGTAGAATTTAGCTTTAAGTTATGTGATAAGATGATATTTAATTGAATGGATGAGAGCTCAGCACTTTATTTGATCTCTTTATTACACACATCTTAGGAGAAGAAAGGGGGACGCTTGACTGAGAAAATTCCTATCTGTTCTTTCTCTTTGCTTTTGAGTCTTTGGACCTTTGCCCCAATGTTGTCAGGTTCCTGCATCATGGCTTAAGGGACCTACAAAATTAATAACAGTCAACTTGGAGCTTCAACCAGTTGACATTTAATATTTTCCCAGAGAATCAAAAGGGCACAGTTTCCATGATATATCTGACAGGAGGAAATAACAACAATAAAAGTGTACTTTTTAGTTCATAACTTACCAGGTGGCAGTGTTAGTACCCTGTACTTTGCTTGCAGTGCCCTGGTTTAGTCTGTAGTATCCTCCCCAGTGGTGTGCCTGACAGTCGGGCGTGTGATCACAGTCAGATGCGGCACCCTAAGCAGTGCCTTTGAGAGACGGAACATAGTGGCCTGTGTGTACTTTAGAATAAAAGATCAACTTTGCTGAGGAGAGTGCATGTGTGATTATGGGGGAGAAAAACCAGAGGAGGGTTTGAAGTGCTGTGCAAACATAGTGAAGATGAATAGTAAACAGTCCTTGGTTGTCTCCTCTTTACCTAACATTCTGTAAATTTTACAGGATTTGTTTAGGGCAAGTTCATGATGGCAGTGAAGGTGAAGAAAATGAATGCAAGCACAGACTCTTAGGGATAAACAGCAAGCCTGCGAAGAGGATTGTCATATGAAAACAAAGGTGCTTTCCTTTCCCTTTCTGTTTAATAAACTGCTGGAAGTTTACCATACTCAGTTTCTCTCTCCTTAATCATTGAATGTCTCTGTCCAGCGACTTACCACACTTCCCTTTCAGCTGTAGGTGATCATACAACTAAGTTCTGACCGACAGGACACGAGCACCAATGACACATGTCATCTTCACATAATGCTCCACAGAGGAGCCCTCTTGCTTCTTCCCTGGTGCTAGAAGCTAGATATGATGGCAGGAACTAGAGACTTCAAAGTGGGCACGGGAGCCAAGGGATGAGGGGAACAGAGCTGTGCAACTCTGGGAAGGTCCTGTGAAAAAGGCACTGGATGGATGTGGGGGGTGTTCTTTGTCATAACAGTGCAGGCTGTAACCTGGTAAATCCTTACTTGTTCCTTCACCAGACCTTTACCCTGTGCTTACTGCAAGTCTGGTTTAATGCTAGGTGGCAGAGCTGACAAGGTCATTTCTGTCCTCATGCAAAGTGAAACTTAGACATCCTTTAGTGGTTTCAATCTCTAGTGAGGGTGGTTTGATCACTTTTCAAGGGTGCAGGAGAGGCAGAAATGGAGAATCAAGAAGAACTTTAAAAATAGACTCTGCTCCCATTTTTCTGGACATCTGAATTTATTTTCTGGTCCTGAGCAGTATCAGGTTGTTGATTCATTTGTTCAACTAATATTTGAGGGCCTGTTAGATGTCAGGCTGAGAACAGGCTGACTAAAACAAAAATACTTTCTCTCAGGCATCTTCATTGTGGTTGATGAAGACATGTAATGAGATAGAGCCGTGGTAAATTCTACGGAGAAAAGGCAGGAAAGGAAGGTTTGAAATATCAGGGGTGGGAGGAGGAAGGTGGCTGAAGGTTTTGATCTGGAAACCAGAGACGGTCTCATCAAGAAGGAAATCTTCCATCAAAGCCAAGAAGAGGTGGGGGAGTGGGCATGTAAAGTAGTGATTTAGTGGATTCTTAGTCAAGGCAATTCAGAAAGCATATGAATGATATGGTAAAGACCTCAGCTTCCCTGCAGGAGAAGGAGTGATTCAAGCAGAAATAGCTAAAGGTACAAACTTTTAAATTGCATGTTCTTTGGTCTCTGCAGGAGATACAATAATAACTGAAGTGTTACACGGATGGAGACAAGAAATGTCAGTTGCTAACGACTTTGTGGATTGCCACCTCCAGGAAATGGGCCTCTTGGAGGACTGATCGATAAGGAGAGTTCAACTCAATATTTCATCTGATACAAGTTTAGTTTAAGGCAATCAAAGGTGATGCGTTGGAATGAAGAGCCCACAGGCAAATTTACCTTAACGTCTAGCTCTGTCTTTGCATTATATTCCATTCAACCAATCCTTCGTGTCTGATTTGTGCTTAACACTGTGCTAAAGCAGCCGTGAGCAGATAGATGTTGTCCCTGACCTCATACAGTGTATATGTTAGTAGTGGGGAAGAGACTTCAGGCCATGAATTAAACAGTTACTTAATAGCTGTGGTAAGGGAGCTGATCAGGGGCTATGAATGAATATAACTGATGGCTGATCTTCTCTGAGAACTCAGGCAAATCCATTTTGAGAAAGAGGTATTGAGACCTGAAGGATGGGAAGGCATTAGCCACGTGAAGGAAGAGAAAGAAGCAGCTGAGGCAGAGAGGCCTGGGGATCGAAAGGCCGCTGGGTCTTGAGCCTGGAGTACAAGAGGAGCACGAGGAACTGAGGCTAAAAAAGTTTGTTTGATTTTGATTGATTTATTTTCTGGTCCTGAGCAGTATCAGGTTGTTGATTCATTTGTTCAACTAATATTTGAGGGCCTGTTAGATGTCAGGCTGAGAACAGGCTGACTAAAACAAAAATACTTTCTCTCAGGCATCTTCATTGTGGTTGATGAAGACATGTAATGAGATAGAGCCGTGGTAAATTCTACGGAGAAAAGGCAGGAAAGGAAGGTTTGAAATATCAGGGGTGGGAGGAGGAAGGTGGCTGAAGGTTTTGATCTGGAAACCAGAGACGGTCTCATCAAGAAGGAAATCTTCCATCAAAGCCAAGAAGAGGTGGGGGAGTGGGCATGTAAAGTAGTGATTTAGTGGATTCTTAGTCAAGGCAATTCAGAAAGCATATGAATGATATGGTAAAGACCTCAGCTTCCCTGCAGGAGAAGGAGTGATTCAAGCAGAAATAGCTAAAGGTACAAACTTTTAAATTGCATGTTCTTTGGTCTCTGCAGGAGATACAATAATAACTGAAGTGTTACACGGATGGAGACAAGAAATGTCAGTTGCTAACGACTTTGTGGATTGCCACCTCCAGGAAATGGGCCTCTTGGAGGACTGATCGATAAGGAGAGTTCAACTCAATATTTCATCTGATACAAGTTTAGTTTAAGGCAATCAAAGGTGATGCGTTGGAATGAAGAGCCCACAGGCAAATTTACCTTAACGTCTAGCTCTGTCTTTGCATTATATTCCATTCAACCAATCCTTCGTGTCTGATTTGTGCTTAACACTGTGCTAAAGCAGCCGTGAGCAGATAGATGTTGTCCCTGACCTCATACAGTGTATATGTTAGTAGTGGGGAAGAGACTTCAGGCCATGAATTAAACAGTTACTTAATAGCTGTGGTAAGGGAGCTGATCAGGGGCTATGAATGAATATAACTGATGGCTGATCTTCTCTGAGAACTCAGGCAAATCCATTTTGAGAAAGAGGTATTGAGACCTGAAGGATGGGAAGGCATTAGCCACGTGAAGGAAGAGAAAGAAGCAGCTGAGGCAGAGAGGCCTGGGGATCGAAAGGCCGCTGGGTCTTGAGCCTGGAGTACAAGAGGAGCACGAGGAACTGAGGCTGGAGAGGTTGGTTGGGGAGCCAGAGTTAGAGTTTTGTTTGAAATCCTGAGAACAGGGAGGAGCTAGTGGAGCGTAAGCTGGGCCTAGAGGCAGACATGGGGATCAGATGTATACATTGATCAGAGAAAGGCAAGCGCAGACTGTGCTTAAATCGCAGGTGGTGTTGGTGGAGATGGAGGAGAGTGGATGGAGTAGGGTGGTATCTAGGAGGTGATGGATTGCAGATGGGAAGATGAAGCAGTTTGAGGTCAGGAATGACCGCCATGTGCTTTTTGCTTTAGACAACCAGATGATGATGCGGCTTACTGAGATGGAGAAGATTGGAGGAAGATCTAACTTTATGTGGAAAGGTAAAGAGTTTTGATCACTGCGGGGAAAGCAGTTGCTATGTTTGCTGCTGCAAAACTTCTGAAATGACCATCCTGGTTAATTATAACCATAGCTCAGACCTCTTACAACATATCCGACGTGAGCTGAACACTTACAATGTCTCCCACAATATTGAAAATGCCATGAGCCAGGTACTGTTATTGTCTCCATTTCACAGACGAGGAAGCAGGTTTTCTGGAATTCAGGAGCATGATTGTCGCGTAGAGTGAATGGTCAAGTTCGGGTTACTTTGCTCCAGGACTCAGGCTCTTGGTCACTATGTTATGCGGCTTCTCCCTAGTTCCTGGCGTCTGCAGCTGCCTCCCCTAATGTCTGTCATACCCACCCTCCTACCCTTCATTCAGAAATGTGTTGGTTACTTGCTCTTTATATGTTATTTTAAGTGGGAAGATGATTGCCCTGACCTCATACAGTGTATATGTTAGTAGTGGGGAAGAGACTTCAGGCCATGAATTAAACAGTTACTTAATAGCTGTGGTAAGGGAGCTGATCAGGGGCTATGAATGAATATAACTGATGGCTGATCTTCTCTGAGAACTCAGGCAAATCCATTTTGAGAAAGAGGTATTGAGACCTGAAGGATGGGAAGGCATTAGCCACGTGAAGGAAGAGAAAGAAGCAGCTGAGGCAGAGAGGCCTGGGGATCGAAAGGCCGCTGGGTCTTGAGCCTGGAGTACAAGAGGAGCACGAGGAACTGAGGCTGGAGAGGTTGGTTGGGGAGCCAGAGTTAGAGTTTTGTTTGAAATCCTGAGAACAGGGAGGAGCTAGTGGAGCGTAAGCTGGGCCTAGAGGCAGACATGGGGATCAGATGTATACATTGATCAGAGAAAGGCAAGCGCAGACTGTGCTTAAATCGCAGGTGGTGTTGGTGGAGATGGAGGAGAGTGGATGGAGTAGGGTGGTATCTAGGAGGTGATGGATTGCAGATGGGAAGATGAAGCAGTTTGAGGTCAGGAATGACCGCCATGTGCTTTTTGCTTTAGACAACCAGATGATGATGCGGCTTACTGAGATGGAGAAGATTGGAGGAAGATCTAACTTTATGTGGAAAGGTAAAGAGTTTTGATCACTGCGGGGAAAGCAGTTGCTATGTTTGCTGCTGCAAAACTTCTGAAATGACCATCCTGGTTAATTATAACCATAGCTCAGACCTCTTACAACATATCCGACGTGAGCTGAACACTTACAATGTCTCCCACAATATTGAAAATGCCATGAGCCAGGTACTGTTATTGTCTCCATTTCACAGACGAGGAAGCAGGTTTTCTGGAATTCAGGAGCATGATTGTCGCGTAGAGTGAATGGTCAAGTTCGGGTTACTTTGCTCCAGGACTCAGGCTCTTGGTCACTATGTTATGCGGCTTCTCCCTAGTTCCTGGCGTCTGCAGCTGCCTCCCCTAATGTCTGTCATACCCACCCTCCTACCCTTCATTCAGAAATGTGTTGTCAACCCTTTTGCCAGCTCCCAGTAACTGCTTATGTCAAACTGCCAAAACACGTATGTCATGGATCCTGTTCCTTTCTCTTCAGTCTGCCAGGCCCAGCTCTTCAGAGTAGTTCCAAGGCATCATGGGCTGGTGGAAGAACAAAGGGCAGGAGGATGTGTGTGTATAGACCAGCCTTCCTGATGCCATCTAAATATCCCATTACCACAGTATAGTCCACTCACCCTGCATATCAGCAGAAGACAGACGTGAACTCAGCATGTCCTTTCCAGGGGAGAATGTAGGACTAAGTCCCATATGACAAAGGACGTGTGACTGCCCAACTCATCAAGCATTAGAGATAGGAATGAAATCATTTACGGTCCCAGTGCTGGCAAAAAGCAGAACTCGAGTCCAATGCCTTACTGACCCTGCTTGGTTTCTAAATTCCAACTCTACACAGATCCAATTACTTAGGAGTTTCTTCCAAAGTATCTGCTCATTTAAAGTGCCCAAGCCTTACTGTAAATAAAATTGCTATGAATATTTGCACATAAAAAAAAATAAATAAAGTGCCCAAGCCTTTGGCGTAGGTGGCTGAGGGCTCTGCAACCCTGTAGAGACCTCAGAAAGATGGTTTCCAAGTTGTCTCCATCTTAGCATTTCTCAGCTTTACCAAACTCTTGGTGCTGTGGTACCGTGGGACAGTATTTTATGAAGCGGTTCCAAGAGCCTCCTGGATCACTCTGGCTTCTGGCTAAGTGACCTCTAACCCAGCTGACAGTCCCCGATGGCATTTTTTTTGTGGTCACAGAGGCGCCGTGAAGGGAGCACATCCTGTTTGTGGGTCGGCGTCTCCCCCAGACAGTGCTGCCTCAAACCTTAGGCTCATTTGCAATAACAGCTACCACTTGTGTGCTGGCCTGTTACCACCAGTTATGTCGCTGAACAGTCCATCCTGCAGGACTAGGTGATACCCTCCCATCTCACAGGTAAGGACGCAGACTGGGTCAGACTAATGGGCAGTGTCACACAGCCAGTGAGCAGTGAGCTGGGATTTAAGGCCAGACGGACCCCTGAGCTGGCACTTCTGCCCACTCTGCACACTGCTCTGAGATCCACCCATGGGGAGGTGTAGTGGAGGAAGGCGTTGCCTCTATATTCATCTCCTACCCCCCTTGGCCCCAGGTGAAAGCTGAAGGGTCCCCACATCAGCAGTGTATCATTCCATTATGCCAGCCAGGGTCCTCACACCTCCTGCACATGTATTTCATTTAGTCTTCTCTGCAGGCAAGGGTCAAACACATGAGCTGAGTCGCCCTTACTGTAGGGTGCAAAGGTTTGGCTGCATTTTCAAAAACCAAACTGTTGTGTGAGGTTATCATAGAATTAGCTCCATTAGACCTTGGTTGATGTTAGCTCTCCCAAGACAAGGAAATCAAGCCCGAGATGAATGGTCAGCTGCTCACCTCTGCTGCTTCGTGGGCAGGAGTAGGAGGGATCCTTGGGAGAGGTGAAGGAGGAGAGTGGTGGTGGGGAGCTCTGGACTAAGGCTGGAGCTCCAGCAAGTCTTCTCCCAGCCTCGGCTTGGGTCCTTCGGCAGGGTCAGTGTCTGCCAACCCTCACAGGAAGCCTGGAGAACTGCCTGCCTGTGTGCATGTTGCCAGACAAGCATCCTCAGCATGCTTCAGAGACTCAAAGTCAGAGTGACCCCTACATAGCTTAAAACTACTTGATTGAATCATTGACCCAATCTCCTTTTAGTCAACTGTTCTCTAAGTTCTTGTGCCCTCACAAGCCGGGTGTCTTCTGAAACTCTTTTTAAGCTGCCATGAAGAGGCTCCCTTGAATAAGGTTAACTTTGAAAATGGTCAAGGTTATCACGAGTCTTTCTATTCCCTCCCAGGTTCTTTGAAACTGGCTCCTCCAAGCTGGGCTTACTCATCCATGGCTTTCCTACCCTGTTCTCCAGAGCTGGTCTTCTGTCTACTTTGGGAAGAAGTACTGAGCAGCTGCCCACATCACCTGACCCTCTGGCCCTTCCTTCCCAAGGTGATTTTGGTTCAGAAACGGCTCCTGGTAGGGCTTAGGCCAGACAGGCCCTGAGAGCTAGAGTGGACACCTGGTGGGAAGAACCACTCCCTGCAGAAGGTCTCCATGGAGTCCCATTACAGGGATTTTTTTTTTTTTTTTTCAGCAGATGAGGCAGCGGTTCCTCTCTTAGATCCACTCTGAAAACACCTGCCAGAGCAAGTAACTGACTGACCCTGGGGAAAGATGGAGCTGGAGAGGAGCAAGTGTCATGAAAATGGACCTGGGTCACTTCCTCGTGGGAAGCGGACTGCACTTAGCCCAGCCTGCTCAGGACCGCCCTGCCCTGTGTGCCCCATTCCCAATGGCGCCACCAATGACCAGAGCATCCTCAGCACTAGGTCTCACTTGGTGAGGTTTTATTGTCGAATTGTGGCCCTTGTGGATGCAAGACACAGTCCCTTGACCACAGAGCGCTGCAGGTGGGACCCCCGGCTTCTAGACCAGCTTCTCCTTCGTGTGGGCGGGCAAAGAAAGCTGGGTCCTCGGACGGATTGGGACCCATTTAAACTCTGAGCCCTCTCACGTCCCCACCAGGGAGGAAGCCTCTTAGAGCCATCATTCCCAAGTCAGCTGAGTTCACACTCAGATCCCATTGGGACTCTCTGGTGCTCAAAAGTGGGAGAGGCGGTAGCAGCCGCGAGAAGCCACGGCCACAGGGCCAAGGAGTCCGGACAGGCAGTTCCAGACTAGTCGCGAACTTGGCCAGCTGCTCGCTCTTCTCGTGCCACCGCTTGGGCAAAGTAGGGAAGTCAGCGGGCTGGCGAGGAAGGCTCCCTCTTCCGGGCGGGTGCGCCGTCACCTGGGCTGCTCCCACTGCCCACGAAAGAAAGCCTCCGCCAGGGGAGCAGAACCTTAGTTTCCCCGCCACCAGGAGGATGGGGGCCCTTTACCACCTCCTAACGCCTCGGACTCCTTTGACGCTCAGGGCGCTGCTCAAGGGCGGGAAGGGGTCAAGGTGCAGTGTTGCCAGGGACGTCAGGCGCACCCTGCCCAGCTCATACCTACTGCTGGTGGCGAGACCGGGACCCGGCGCCTGCCGGCCGACCAGCTGGCTCCACAGCTACACCGGCCGCATCTTCCAGGGCGCGCGGGCGTCCCGCAGAGAGCGGTCGTGGGGCAGCGCAGCGAAGGCCGAGTGGCGCAGCTGGCAACCGATGAAGAGGATGACGAGCGCCACAGAGAGGAGCAGCAGGAAGAAGAGCAGCAGGTAGGTGGGCAGGTCGGGCTTGGCGGCCGTGCCGTCCCGCATCCCGCGCGCCGTGGCCAGCTCCAGCGGCAAAGCGCCCTCCGCCTTGACCGTGGCTGCCAGGGCCAGCGCGCCGCCTACCGCCGCCTCCGGGCCGCCCGTGGTGTTGAACACGTCGCCGTACATGGCCCGCGGGGCTGCCGACCCCGACCGCCTCACTTCGCCTCCATGGTGCGCCCTGCCCGCCCGGCTGTGTGCGACTGACCGCGAGCCAGGTGCCTGCGGGGCCCGCCGGAACCGCGGAGCCCTGCACTGCTGCCGCTTCCTCGCCGCTCAGCTGCCCTCTCCGCGGGTTGGCGGACCCCAGCGCTCAGAGCTGGACGGCTCGGCACCCACGATCCTGGGACCTTTGGCCCATTTAAACTCTGAGCCTCTCACGTCCCCACCAGGGAGGAAGCCTCTTAGAGCCATCATTCCCAAGTCAGCTGAGTTCACACTCAGATCCCATTGGGACTCTCTGGTGCTCAAAAGTGGGAGGCGGTAGCAGCCGCGAGAAGCCACGGCCACAGGGCCAAGGAGTCCGGACAGGCAGTTCCAGACTAGTCGCGAACTTGGCCAGCTGCTCGCTCTTCTCGTGCCACCGCTTGGGCAAAGTAGGGAAGTCAGCGGGCTGGCGAGGAAGGCTCCCTCTTCCGGGCGGGTGCGCCGTCACCTGGGCTGCTCCCACTGCCCACGAAAGAAAGCCTCCGCCAGGGGAGCAGAACCTTAGTTTCCCCGCCACCAGGAGGATGGGGGCCCTTACCACCTCCTAACGCCTCGGACTCCTTTGACGCTCAGGGCGCTGCTCAAGGGCGGGAAGGGGTCAAGGTGCAGTGTTGCCAGGGACGTCAGGCGCACCCTGCCCAGCTCATACCTACTGCTGGTGGCGAGACCGGGACCCGGCGCCTGCCGGCCGACCAGCTGGCTCCACAGCTACACCGGCCGCATCTTCCAGGGCGCGCGGGCGTCCCGCAGAGAGCGGTCGTGGGGCAGCGCAGCGAAGGCCGAGTGGCGCAGCTGGCAACCGATGAAGAGGATGACGAGCGCCACAGAGAGGAGCAGCAGGAAGAAGAGCAGCAGGTAGGTGGGCAGGTCGGGCTTGGCGGCCGTGCCGTCCCGCATCCCGCGCGCCGTGGCCAGCTCCAGCGGCAAAGCGCCCTCCGCCTTGACCGTGGCTGCCAGGGCCAGCGCGCCGCCTACCGCCGCCTCCGGGCCGCCCGTGGTGTTGAACACGTCGCCGTACATGGCCCGCGGGGCTGCCGACCCCGACCGCCTCACTTCGCCTCCATGGTGCGCCCTGCCCGCCCGGCTGTGTGCGACTGACCGCGAGCCAGGTGCCTGCGGGGCCCGCCGGAACCGCGGAGCCCTGCACTGCTGCCGCTTCCTCGCCGCTCAGCTGCCCTCTCCGCGGGTTGGCGGACCCCAGCGCTCAGAGCTGGACGGCTCGGCACCCACGATCCTGGGACCTTTCCGGTTTCTTGCCGTCGCTACCCACCGTCCCGAATCAGCGACCTGGGTTTACAGCCGCCCTTTCAAGCTCAGACCCCAGCTCCGGTGAGCTCCGGACTCCAGGGCACCCCTGGGCTGCTGCGGCGGTGGTGAGAGGTGAGTGGTGCCTGCGGCCGCAGCTCGGGGTCCCCGCCCGGCGCTTCCAGACACCAGTGCACCCAGGGCGCAGCCGGAGAGTCCTCCGGTCCTCCCACCGCCGAGTCTCTGAGCAATTCTTCAGCCTTGAGTCCCTGCTGAGACACCTGGTGTGCGGAGAGCCAGCTGTCCCCGCTGGCTCCAGCTGCTGCGCTTCTGTCTCGAGCCGACTGAGCTCCAGGCAGCCCCGCGCGCTCAGGTCCCAGGCAGGGGGCGGGACTGGAGGCGACTCTTCCCCAGGAGCGGCTTCGAACCAATGAGAGCGAGAGGACTGGGCTGCGCCTGCCCCCCAGCCCAGCCTCGAATCACTTACGGAAGGAGGGACAGGCAGAGAGGGAGGGAGGAAAAACACAAGAAAGAAAGCTGGATAAAGAGCCGATTACAGACCTACGAACAGAGACAGGCAAAACAGACAATTTGGACAGCTAACCGATTCGGAGACCAGGCTTAGCTATACGCTTGCTTTTGTTCTTCTCATGGACAGACTCCTTCCAGGCACAGCCCCGTTGGCTCCAAGTCCCAAGACTGAGCAGTTCGGGGAGGGCAAAGAGGCCCTCCCAAGGGCAGAGGGCTCCCGGATGAGGAGCTGGGGGTGCTTCCCTGCCCTGGCTCCTCTCTACTGGAGGGCACTTGTGAGCTCACTTTCTCAGGGCACCTGGCGTGCTGTGCTTGGGCACAGAGGGCAGGAGGAAGACGTGAAGCTGGCAAGACCCCACCTGCCTTAAGCAGCGCTGACAAATGCTTGGTAGCCAGGACAGAGGTGAGGGGTCAGCAGGACCAGGGAGGTGTCTCCTTTCCAGAAGTGCAAACGCTCCACTTCCTTTGTGAAGTTTTCCAAGCCTCCCAGATTAGAATGGGAACCAGCAGCCTGGCCACCACAGGCCCCTGTACTTGTCGAGAAGCCTCGGACCATCATGGTCTGGCACGAATAGGAAGGAGGCCCTTGCCCTCAAGATTCTGCAAGGGTAGGCTCAGGAGGGCGTGTACCTCCTTCCATTTTGCACCCCAGGTACCTCACTCCTCACCCGAGTTCCACCTTTGAGAACCTTACAGGGGCAGCCAAGCTCACAGCTCTGTCTCCCTCCCCGACACCCCCTTCCCCCACGGAGGGGTATCGGACGTGGGAGAGCCTGATGAGCAATGCCTGCCGGAACCCCTGGGAAGATGACTCCCCTCTCCCCGACTGCACCTCACACCTGCTCACAGGCCCAACAAGGAAACAAGCAAGCTGTGCAAGGCTGCCCTTGGCCAGCGCTCATGCCCATTAAGCCCAGCTCAGTCCAGGACAAATACCTCTGCAAGTGCTTCGTTGAACGTGAAAATTTGTGAGCCTAAGTCCTGACCCTATAGGGAGTTTCACTGCTTGCTAAGTGAGGTGCAGACGCATTCCAGAGGCCTCTTTGGTATTTTCCTGTAGCTTCAGTATTTTCCCGTATGGACGGGCCAGTGGGACACTTCCCTGGGTGCTGAGGGGGCTGTGTGGGGGGTGGAGAGCGGGATCTGGCAGGACTCAGCATGGCCCCCATCGACCCATCTTGCTCCTGGGGGGCTGCCCAATGTGCAATGGGGACATAGGACATTGAGCCCCTGTGCCCTGTTTCTGCTTAGGCCGACTCCTCGTGTTCCAGATGGGAACGCTGACTCTGAGAGGGGCCACACTTACCCACGTTAGCACAGGGCAGCCTCGTTGTCCAGTTAGTCACAGCGATGCCGCAGCCGGGATGAGCGCTGCTCAGGCGAGGGCAGAGTCCCTTTCTCTGAAGACCTGAGCTACTGGAGACAGCATTTCCCTCAGCCAGCAGGATCCCAGGGACGTCGTGTGAAACCTGCACACACCTCTTCAGGGGCACGGTCAGCCACGGGGATCAACGGAGGGGGTTTATCCAGGTGAAGGCCCTGCTGTCAGTCACTCCTGGGCTCTGGGTTTCTTGTTTGTTTTTTTTTAAAGGTACAGCAACGTCCTTTTTAGTTGACTCTAGAAAAGTGCTTTTTTGTTAAAGATGGTGCCCATCTGAAATTTATACAATGATGGAAAACATCCAAATGTTTCTGGTGTGTAGCTCAGCTTGTTTGGCCTGGTATTTCCTCCATGTGTTTGTGTCTGGAGTCCTGGCGGCCCTGCTGACCCCACTTCCTCTCTGCTCTGCCCCCGAGGTCAGGGAAGACACCAGGCAGGGGCAGGAAGGCGGGGCATCTCAGTTGGGCGGTCCTCAGCCTTTTGGACTATAAGATCAGGGCTTGTGGTAAGTGATTTCTGGTTCTGAAGTAGTGCTGTGCTCCCCCCCAGGAAGTGGGCACAGAGCAGGGGCTGTCTGCAGAGGGTTTGGTGGGGACAGAGCATCCCTGCAGCTCCGTGGCTCATGGTGGAGCTGGGAAACCTCTGGAAACGCTCATTCGTCCTCAGAGCTGCTGCTTTTCATCATCACGTTATGTTTTGCTGAAGTAACCCAGGCAAAGCCTTGTGGTGACTGGAGGAGCCGGGACTTCCCCCTGGACCGTGGACCCTGGAGTCCACACCCTGAACCTGTTCTGTGGGTCACCTAGAACAGATCTGGCAGCCATGGTTCCCAGCCCTCTTTCCATGGGCCAAGCCCTTGCTGCTCAAAGCAGCCTGTGAGACAGACATGCTGACACCTCCATTTTCCCAAGGAGCGGGCTGCCACCTTGAGCAGTGGTGTCCCTCTCCAAGGTCGCGCGGCTGGTCTGGGCGCCAGGGAGCTCCCACGTCGCAGCCTGTGCTCATCCACTCAGTCTGTTTTTTAATGGACTGAGAGTCTGTATTCATTTTGTTTTCATCATTTTATTTATTTTTTTCTGTTTGGCTGTGCTGGATCTTCCTTGCTGCGTGGGCTGCGTTCCCTAGTTGCAGGGAGCTGGGACCACCCTCCTGTTGGAGTGTGCAGGCTTCTCATTGTGGCGGCTTCTCTTGTGGAACAGCTCTAGGACATGTGGGCTTTGAGTGGCGTGCAGGCTCGGTAGTTAGGGCTCCTCCTGGGCTCTAGAGCACAGATGCAGCAGTCACTGAGGTGCAGGGCTTCGCTGCTCTGCAACATGTGGGATCTTCCTGGCCCAGGGATCACACGCATGCCGCCAGCATGGGCAGGCAGATCTTTTACCACTGAGTCACCAGGGAAGCCCCTACTCAGTCTTAAGCTGCTTTTTCTACAGAGAAACTTAACAGAGAGTGTGTGACCCAGCTACCTTTCCTTTTGGTCAAGTTGGAGGAGGTATTTTGCCCTGGGGCCGGGGAGGGGAGGGATTCTTTTAGTCCCAAAGTGGGCACTGTTTCTTTTCAGAAAGATGTTCAGAGTCCCAGGAGGGCGGTCACATTCCCTGAACATCCCTAAGCAGGAAATTAAACAAGGCTGGTGCTGAGTAAATGCAGAGATGAAGTTTACATAGCTTTTTACACAAGCCAGAGCGACCTTCCATTAGGGAGCTTTGTGTACCCATACATTTAAGTCTCCAGAAAGATTATAAAGGGCCTCAGCAGTAGGCTTTGACAGGCCGAGGTCACAGGCTGCGACCCTGGCTGGACCTCTTCCCTATTATGTGGTCGCTGAGTGACATGAGCACCCTCCCCGCTGGCCTGTCTGCCTAGAGACCAAGAGGCAGTTGTGCCTGTCCTGCCGCGTCGGGGCCATTTGTTGGCCGATTAATGGAAACTCGGGCGACTGCAAGCATTAGAGCACCAGGATTTCATAAACCATGCCTCTCTGGCCCTCTGTGCCTGGTGAAGCTATTTTTGTTTCCTCCGCTCACCAGGGGAATTATTACTAAAGCACTCAGCGTCACCAAGAGACTGGGGTGAAGATCAAGGGTGAAATGTTGCCGTCTGAAGTGGGAGTCCATTGCCGCTGGTGTGGGTTTCCTGTGAATATTGCGCGTATTCAACCACTGTGAGTGGTCTCCACATCCATTGTGAATGCCGGCAACGCCCTTGCTCACAGACTGTAAGTTTAACCATCACCCCTGGCAGCCTTTGGTTTCGTTGTTTCGGTTTTGCTTTCCAGATGACTTGGGCAGCGGTCATGGTCGGTGACTGAGGCTGTCTGTAGAATGTCCATTTTAGGAACTAACTAGCAAGTAGGCCCAGCCCAAACTCTGAAATGAAGTGATTTTCCAAGTGGAAACAGGCATCAGAGGACATGGAGAATGGTCAGGCCGGGGCTTTTGAGGGCTTGCAGCCTGGTTTGTGGGGAAAGCATGGGGAGTGAGAGGGAGCTGATTCTGGAAGGAGAGAGCTTATCGGATTCCAGGAAGGGCATCTCCACGTGTGTCCTCAGGTTCCATGGGCCTGGGCGTCCCTCGGGATCAGAGGGTGGGATGGAGAGTCAGTGAGGCGATTCCTAGGCTGCCTGGGACCTGGACCTGTGGACTGGGGAAGCCTGTAGGCTGGGGTGCTGGCTCTGACTGTGGTGATCAGCTGCCTCTGGACGTGTTTTGGACAGTCTCACTGGTGAGGCATCCTCTCCACCCTTCTGTTTGGTCTCAGTGACATGGGACCTCGCTTGCCTTCCTGGGTCCCTTTAAGCTGTGGAGACTCCAGCTCAGTGGGCTCCAGTGACACAAAGCTTGCTAGCTGCAGGGACATCTTGCCGCCCTTGGGGCCCCCTCCCCAGCCTCCGCTGGGAAGAATGGGGTTGCCTGAAGGTGAAGCTGAACTTTGGCCTGGGCCTGGCCGGGTGTTGGGTGGAGTCACTGTCCACTCAGGAAGAGGTCACTTCTTTGGCCAAGGATGGGAAGCGGGCTGGAGCCAGGATGGAGCCAGCGTGTGCCAAAAGGAGCAGGACTACTGTTTGGATCACGAGCCAGACTCAGGGGCCCCTGGTCTTCCTGTGAGACCCTCTGGTCACTGTGCCAGTGACAGGGCATGGGGTACCCAGCCTATGAGGTTACACTTGGAGGGACCCTGGGAGCTAGAGGGTGTGCCTGAGGCCCAGAAGTGGTGACAGGCAGCAAGGCAGGGTGGGCATATGCTTAGTCAGTTAAGAGGCGCCCCAACCCAGCCCATGTGTGGCATGCTGGAGAACCACTTCCTGGAAATGTCTGGGACTTGGTGGTGGGGCCAGGGCAAAGGAACTCATTCAAGAAGAGCTGGCTCTTTTTGACTTGCAAGTCCTAAGGTTTGGGGTACACACCTCAAATGGAATGCAGGCTAGGCGTATGGGTATGGCATTCCACAGCACTGAACCACACAATGTGGATGTCACCGTCTTGTAATCACCTTTAATTATTCTGATGATGGCAAGAAGAAACGTCCAGCTTGGTCCTCAATTTGGATCCTCCGAGAAGCACTTGGAGAAAAGGCCAGGGAGCTGGGGTTGCTGGAAGAGCCTTCGGTAACAGTGCGGGTCTGACACCTCTAAGAGCAGAGCAGAAGGAAAAACTTCGTAGGAAGCAGCTCAGACTAAAGAGGGGGGGCTGTCAGAAGAGCCCCGTCAGGCAGGATGGGTGTGGCTGTGCAGGCCTGAGCTCACAGGGTGGGCAAGAGGAGAGTCATCTGTCTCAGGCTGGGCCTGGTGACCCTGGTGACCCTCACACAGGGCTCTTGAGACCCAGAGGAAGGGGCAGCTGCTGGGGTTGAAGTCCCAGCCAGACTCACCTCTCCTCCGAAGCCTCCCGCCGAGTCCCCACCGGGTCCAGCTAACCCTTCCACTCTGGCCTCCCTCCTGGGTGGCTGAGACCAGGCAGCCTCGAGTGGCTTACTCATGGCTTTGACTGGGTGTCTCACATTCAGAGTCTTCCAAGGGTGACTTACACTCTTGGGTGTGGAGTCCGGGCTAAGGTCAGAGCCCAGGGGCTCAGCCAGGCCCCCTCGAAGCCAGTGCTCTGTTTGTGTGGTGGGTGGTAGAAGTCCATGCGTACCCTGGGCAGCCTGTCGTGGCCGGACCTTCTCTTTCCCCTTGCTGTTGCCCTTTCCATCCTTAGGGGCAGATCCATGTTTTGTGGAGCCTTCAGCGCTTACATCTTAGGGCTCTTTCTAAGAACAACAGCAAAAAATTAGGTTTTAAAGTAAACATGTATTTAGGATGAGAAACTGAATCAAAATAAATTTTTAAAAGCTGACCGAGATTGAAAAGACAGGAAAACAATCCAGACTGACTTCTGGGGCCATAGCCTTCCATCGTCACATTCCTCTTGGTACCTGGTGTTGAGTGACAACTCCCTCCCAGGTCCGCCCGCTGACCCTGCTGCACCTCCGTGACCCGACACCGGGGAGCTGAGGCGTGGGAGTGTTCCTGGGATCGCCAGTGGAGGGCGGGCAGTACCTCACCTTTAAAGTAACTGGGAACTCCTTAGTTCCATGCACTAACACTTGGAGGAAATGTACCTCCAGCACAACCTCTCGACTGGATCACCCACATTTCCGTGGTTTTTTCAGCACCACCCAACCTGAGGGAACGTGTGGCTGGGGAATTTGGACTGGAAAACACACTGGTCTTAGCTGTTGCTTTTGCAGAGTTTGTAAACGCACAGCAGGTCAGCATAAGCTGAGGGACCCGAAGCTGAAGCTCCTCTGCCTCACCGTAAACCCAGCTGAAGCCATCCCGGACATGTCCCCTGCCGGAGGCAGCCCAATGTCCTTAGGTCACTGCCTGAGTCTGTGACACACAGTGGCTGCCTCTGACCTTTTTGAAATAAAACTCATTCCCCTTGGTTTTGGTTCTGGTTGTAAAAGTAGTATTTGGTCATTACTGAGAAAACACAGACAAGGGTAAAGGAGACAGGGAAGGTGATCCTGGAATACACCCCGTAGGCAAGCAGCAACACTTAGAATTTTGTTCTTCCCCCAACCCCTGCCAGGGGCTGTCTGCTCGATTCCAACCTGTCTGCTCAGCGTGCACACATCAGCATGGTATGGGCTTGCCTTATGTTCCTCCTTTCAGTCTGGCTGGTTGTTCTAGAATATTCCTGATTGCCGCCTATTATTTCTCCTACCCAAAGCCCTTCAAGGGTCCTGTGGGGGCCTGACCAGAAGACGTGGCATAGTTGAGGGTCTTGAGGAGAGGGATGCCCATTTTGGCTCCAGCATGATTGAGATGGTGGGAAGGGGTCTCTCCTTGTTCACCGACCCAGACCTGTGAGCTGAGGGCTCCCAAGGACAAGCAAGCTGAGGTCTGGTCCTGCTTCCAGCTCGGTCTGGGATGCCTCATAGAGGCTGCAGGGAACAGTAGGAGCAGGGGGCTTACCCCAGAGGAAGAACTGGGAAGGGCCATTTGGCTCAACCTTAGGGTCCAGGCGTGCCTGAACCTTCACCTGGGAGGCGTAAGGGATGGCTCAGGTGACCTAAACACCCGCCCATGGCCGAGGGCAGCACCAGCTAGGAAGACTGGGTCTGAGTCAGCAAGAAACTCTGGGCTTGGGGACCCGCAGGGAGGTGTGTCTCCAGCTCCTGTCAGCGAGCCTCCTGGGCAGCCTGCGGTGAGGCTAGGCCAGGATGCGGGGCTGCAGCTCTACCTCTGGGTTCCGCTCCAGGGCTGGGGTCCCAGGTGGGCACTTCAAGGCTGACTCCCCCTCTCAGGGCCGGAGTCCAGGCCCTGCATGGACAGGCACGCCTCCCCGCTCCCCTCCCGTCCCAAGGGCCAGGCCAAGCCTCAAACCTGGCCCTCTTCCGGAGAAGACTTTTCCCTTGGTGGTGGGGCCCCGGCAACTGGTCTGGGTTCCATGGACGCCAATCCCGAAGCCACTTCGGAGGAGGTGGGAAAGGGGACACATCCTCTGACAACATTTTTCATCCTCAACTAGAACGAAGAGGAAGATCCAAGTTTGTACCATTTTAAAGGATACTCTTTTCCAGAAATAATTAGAAAATTGTTCCTAAAAGATGGTTCCTAATTTACATAAAAGAGTATTATGTTTTCTTGGTTTTTTTCTTCCAAAGTTTTAACAAAACAGAAAAAACAACTAGATTTCTCTCTCGTAAAGGTCCTAAGGATCCCAACTGTCTTCAGTTTGGAAAAGTGCCTCCCTGCGGCCAGTCACTCCTGCGCCACACCTTCCCCGGCAGGATCTCCGGGGCTGGGAGAAAGCGCTCCTTTCCTCCCTGCGCTTCCTGCGTCTGGCCTCTGGGCGGTGTCTGCTCCCACATCCAGGTCAGAGGTCCTGGGCAGCAGGCCCCAAGGCTGTGCGGTCAGGCCAGACAAAGGGCCCCTGCCTGAAGATCATGAAGAAATCTGAGAGAATGTCCTTTCACTCTGTCCGTTCTTGACAGGGAGGGAAGGACACATAGGCCCAGGGCCTGATTCGTGATGAAATGTGATTATTTATAAAAAGTTTTAAGTGAGAGAACTGGCGCTGTCCTTTAACTGGCATTTCTAAATCCTAAATTAGAGACTACATTAGCATTGCCATTTGATGCTGAGGCACAAGAAATGTGACCTGTTCCTCCCCCCCGGGCTCAGGCTCCCAGGTCCGTTAGGGGGTCTCCATCTGGGAAGATTTCTTCTGTGGTCCCCACACCTCAGTCCTGTGGGGGAAGGGGCATCTCCCACCACTCCCTCACGAGGCTGCCTGCGGGCTCTCTCTGCCGGATGTGAGATGTGGGCTGGATGACGGGGCATCATCTGGCCCCTCTTTGAGAGAAAGCCTTTTAAAATGACACCCCCCAGATACCGTGTTGAGCGGATTTTCTCAAGTGGAGCCAAAAAGGGGAAACAGGAAGAGGCATGGGAGTGTTAAGGGTTCTTGAGATAGCACAGTCCCTCATCCGTCCTGGCTGGGTCCTGAGTTCTCCCGCCCAGGCAAGAATGGCAACATCCTGCACTGCCACAAGGGTGGCTGAGCTATGGGGCTGCATTCTCAAAAGACCGAGTCTGCATGCTGGTGCACGTGCCTGTGTGTGTACGTGTGTGTGTGCGTGTGTGAGAGAGAGAGAGGGATGTCCTCAAGCACTGACCAAGGCGCCCACCATGTGTCCTAACACCTGTGATCCCTCCTTGTAGGCTGATGGCAGTCAGACTGTCCAACAGTAACTGCCTCGGGGACAGGATGACAGAGTCCACAAAGGAGATAGACGATCAGCTGTGGAGTTCCAGAAGCCGAGGCCTGAGTATAAGGCTTGGAACGAGACATGATGAGGAACGGCAGACCGTGGCCGGCACATGTGGCACCTTTGGTGAGCGGTGAAGAGGTGCCTTTCTCCTCCGCAAAGCAAGGGCGGATTTTAGCCTTTAGGCGTGCACTCCCCCACGGCAGGCCTGTGCTCCACCTCATGGGGCAGCCTTGTGTAAGGGCGGATCTCTCCATCCCTGAAATGAAAAGCGATCACGCTGATCTTGGGGGCAGGGTTGGGTCGGAGGGGAGGGGAGCAGAGCCGGTGGGGAGATGAGGCCGCCTGAGATGGTGGGCCCCTGAGAGGGGGCACAGGGGCTCTCTGCTTTGGAACAGAGAACAGAAACCCAGATGATTTTGGGGAACAGGGTGCAGAGGGAGATAATAGATATCTTTCCTGGGGAGAACCCTAGGGAGGCAGAAGCCCCCGAGTGTGCATGGCTTCCCCGGGCCCCCACCATTCAAGGCATCGGAATTGTTCCTGCAGGCTCACCTTGGCTCGTGGGGAGAGCTGGGGGTGTGGGGGCCATGCCAGCTTCCTCCGGCTCCACAGGGGTTTGGAGACAGAAGGAGGGCTTGCGTGCCCCTGTTCCGAGAAGTCCACAAGAGCAGCAGGAGGTATCTGAGGACGGCTTTCGGATGCGAATGAGGGTCTGTGTAGCAGGAACTTGAAGGCCTGACCTTTCAGAGCAGGGAGAAGAGCAGTGGTGGACAGAGAGGACCTCCCACCCTCAGCCCGCGGAACGGAGCACAGGGTCAGGAGAGCCGGCGCGGAGACTCAGAAGTGAGACTTCTGTCACTTCAAGGGAGGGATCCTCCCAGAGATCAACTCATGGGAAAGTAGCGTGACCCCACTTGAGTTTGTGGATTAAGAGTGATACACTCTGCAAAGGAAACCGTAAGTAAATACCGCCTAATAATGATCTCTGCGTGGTAGGATTAAGGGCAATTTTTCATTTTCTTCTTTTTTGAGTGCTGAGGTTTTCATAAATTTCTCCAGTGACCATGTCGGCTTTTTAAATGAGAATAATATTTTTTTAAGATACAGTACCTTGGCTTTTTTCTTTTTTTAATCTCTCTTCCCTCTCTGGAGTCCTTATTCCTTAAGTGCCTCATCCATCACGCTTCCTTCAGCCCTCCCGTCCCCACTCCCTGCCTGGGCCTGGGAGACACTGGCTGAAGGTGCGGCTGGAGTCCAGGAAGGC
This sequence comes from Tragulus kanchil, assembly GCA_022376925.1. Taxonomy (NCBI): domain Eukaryota; kingdom Metazoa; phylum Chordata; class Mammalia; order Artiodactyla; family Tragulidae; genus Tragulus; species Tragulus kanchil. Next base: position 42,409,669 of record JAIOJX010000029.1, on the reverse strand, counting down.
GGTGGCCCTAGGCGGGAGTCCTAGAGCCACAGTGACCCTGGTGGCCTCATCACCGAGGATACTTTTCCATCCCCTCTACAGCCACTTGAGAGGACAGCGGAGGAGGGTGGGAGATGCTCTTGCGGGGCTTGGAGAGGCTGTCTCCCCCCCAGGGGGAGGATCCAGGCTGGGCTCTACTGAGCCGACAGTGAGTGGGCGGGGCCTCTCCACACCCAGGCTGCCAAGTGACACCCGTTCCCAGAATCTGCTTCCCGCCAGCCCTTGCTCAGAGCCTCACTCTGAATCTCCAGACCGGCCATCAGGCCACTTAGAGAGGAAGGGAGACGACGACAAGCCAGTAGGGCCCTTTAAGGCCTCCCCACCTGGGATTGGGGGGCGGGATGAAAATAGAGCAGAGGCAGGAGGGGGTGGCTTAGTGAGCTGGAGGGAGAAACATGCTGATTAATAAAGAGCGAATTACCTGTGTCTAATTACGAGCGCACTGAAACAGTCCAGTTCCTCCTGATACACAGCGGAAGTGGCTCAGATTCTCTCACAAAGAGTCAGAAAGGGTGATAAAAATAAGAGATGAATCTCAGCCCTGTGTCCTTCCCCTCTCTTCCCTGCCACACATCCTTAAGCTGTGGTAGGAAGAGCTGTGCCCACCCCCCCAACCCACCTGCTCAGCCTGGTGGGAGCCTGAAGCCTTCTCCCTGGTGTCTCTGTGGACAGAACCTCCCAACGTGGGGATGGGAGAGAGATGGGATGAGGGGTCCCTCCCAGTGGTCCAGGGCTGGGACATCCAGGAAGCTTGCCATCCTCACTGGGGCAGGTTGTGTGCTCAGGTTTCTGCGCTCTCATGCCAGGTGAGCCCTGAGGCCCCAGGAGAGAGGGGCCTTTCCAGGAAACAGGCCATCCCTGGAGAGTGTTACGACCCCATCCCTTGTCAGTGTTTCTGGTCCCTTTACCGAATTCTCACTTCATAATGACGCTGTTGAATAATGGTGACTCAGCATAGGCTAGAGCGGGGTGGACCCCCTCGTCCATACCTTTCTTCTTAGTGCCTCCAACGTTTCATCCTCCATCTTCTCTACGTCTCCAAATCTTCCACACCCTTCCAAAGCTGGATTAGTTTCGCCTCCTTGGTGAAGACCAGAAAACTCGCCAGGGCACTGACCACGAGTCCCAGTCCCATTTCTGCAGCCCGTCAGTCAGGTGACTTGATACCCATGCTGTCTGGCAGGGGACTTCCATGGCCGTGGTGTCCAAATACAGTCGACTGTCAGAGTCATGCAGGGCCATCTCAGAAACGTAGGTTCCTAGGTCCACTCCCTGTCTGTCCATCTACATCATCCGAGAGTGTCCCTGGGGAATTCTGAGGCAGGAGTCCTAGGACCGTACTGGGAAATGCCATGTTAGGTGTGTCTCTCCCACCTCAGGACACGGCCTCCACCCCTGAGGTCCAGGTGAAGGGCACCCTCCCATTCACCGGGCTCACAGGCACCCCCTCTCCACCCCGAACCCTTCACTGAGCTCAGGAGTCTGGAGGTTAAGCTGCCCCTCAAGGGGGCCCTTGCGTAGCCTAAGCTCTTACTGTGCAAACCGATAACAAATCCTGCCCCGCCCCTCTGGCTGGATTGTTGTTTTAGTTAAATGAGATAAGAGATGTGAAAGAGCTCTGAGCACGGTCAGGTTGGGAATTGAAGGCAGAGTTATCTGTGCCCACTAGGCAATGATTCACCCACTGCCTTGTGACATTTCCTCTGCCGCGTCAGCCACGCTCATTAAAGATCTCGCAAATCGACTTAACTGCTCCCAGCTGAGGGTTTGGCTTCGCGGCGTGGCCGCACTCAGCTTGTTTAGCAGAGCCTGCCTCCCTCCACGAGATGGCCAGAGCTGTCTTCTTGGTTTCTACTGGCCGACCGAAACAGCGTTTCTTCCCGGGAGGGGCAAAGCTGACCCAGGTGGTTGGGGATCCTCGCCGTGGTTTCATTAACACCTGTTGACTTTCATTCTTGGGTGGTAGACAGAGGCCCCGGGAGGAAGTCAGCCTCTCAGGGTGAACGGGTAGGAGTCCTCTCCTCTGTTGGGAGGACCAGGCTTCAGTCTCTTTGTTTGAATTATCTGTTGCCTGGGTGAGACACCACCTCAAAACTCAGAGTCTTAAAACAGCAGTTGGTTTCCCGTGAGTCTGTGGCTCATAGGCTGCAGCTGGGCAGTTCTGCTCCCTGGAGCTGACCCGCCCAAGCCTGCGCTCAGCTGGGAACTTTGCTCCACTGAAGAGGACCAGAGGCCTGTGCCCTCCCAGGTTTCTCTCCGCACAGTATCTCAGCCCTGAGCTGTGCAGCTCGGCTTCTCCACGAGGGCAAGCCCTGGGCTTGTGCGTATGGAGGCACCGCTGGTGCTGGACCAGCTGCCCCGAGTCATAGGACCGAGCCGGGCATCCATGTGGGAGGGGAAGGTGCAAAGCCAGATGTCCCGGAGGCCTGTGTCCTGGCGCCCCTGGTGTGCTCCTTCTCCACAACCCCACTTGCCTTCTTGGGGAGGCACTCCAGTCCTGTGTCGAGCAGGGCAGCAGCCAGGCCTGGGTTGACCTGCCCTCTTTCCCCCAGCACCAGTGCGGCTGGGCTTGGAGGCCTGGGTGCGACTTGGGGGAGGCCGCACAGACCCCTGCTCCTGTGCTCTGCGTCAGAGAAGTCTTCTGTCCCTGGGTGATCGCAGCCTGAAGGAGGTGCGTCAGAGGCCTGGCAGGTAAGCGGGTGCCTTGTACCTTCTCCTCAACAGTAGCGACGTCGGCTCTGGCTCCTGTCGGGGTGTGGCCTCCCCAGAGGCCTGTGGGAGCCCAGCACAGGCTCCCAGTACCAGGAAGATGGAGCCACAGACATTGTCACCTTCTGTACCTGCGTGGGTGGCCTCAGGTCGCCAGGGGACGCATATGGTGATGTGTATGGGGTTCTGCCTTTTCCCCTCTGGTCAGAGGGCCAGGGGCTTGGGCCCTGATCCCATTCTCCCTCCAAACCCCTCTCCTCGTGCCTCTGACCGAGTGGTGAGCACCAGGGCTGGCCGGCGGGGCTCTTGGCACGCCTGGGGTCTCTTCGCAGTTGCAGGAATCTGGCCAGAGCCCTGTGGAGGAGGCCTTGTGGGGCTGATGGTGACCTTGGTTTCCTCATGTGCCTGTGCTTTTGTCTCCAACTGTCAGCTCTGTTTTCTGGAAGCGGTCCCTTCTGCTTCACCTCAGGCTGATTCTTGCATGTCACTAGGTATGCAAGGAGAGGACAGATGGGGAAGTCTTTAAGAATCAGCAAACTGGTATTTCTACCCTTTGGGAGAAAAACTAAGCCTGTGTCCAGAGTGACTGGAATACTGATCTGCACCAGCCGCCCCCTGCAGCCCCAGCACTGTGGGGGCGGTTCACCTCGGAGCTGCTGCCTGGGGACGCGGAGGCCCAGGAGTGGAGGGGGACATCACGGGAGCCTCTGGCCGCCCAGCCCCAGCGCCTTTGTGGAGGTTCAGAATACACATTCTGTTCGGGCTGCTGGTGACAGACAGCAGTGATGCTGTGAGCGCCCTTGATGTGTCTGAAAAGCAACAAGCCTTTTTTTTTTTTCCCCGGAACATTCACCTTCAGCCGGGCTGCACAGGCCTTGGGGGCTTCTAATTTTGTTGTGCAGACTGGGGAGCCACCCGAGGCTCTGCTTTGCTGGAGTGTCTGTCTTGTGATGGATTGGAGCTGAGCGTGAAACCCTGGGGCTCTGTTCTGTTTTCTCACTGAAATGATCAGGAGTTACTTCCTCCCTCATGGAGACGGACCCAGCTGGGGTCTGGGGGGGCCTGGGGGGGTCACCCTCCCCTGGCACCGCCAGACCTAAAGCCCTCACGGGCACAGCTGCTGGGCCTCGTGCTGCCCTCAGCGATCTAAGCTCCCTGGAAGCCGTGCCAGGCCTCCAGGTCCGACACGGACTAGTATTGATGTCTGTGCATCCGCTTCATCAGCCTGCGCCTTCACATAAGGCTCCATTTCCTGTTGACAGCAGGAACCTCATCAGCTGCAGACTGGTCACCTTCAAACTGTTTGCTGGTGATGTAGGGGTCTCTGAGTGGTACCCCCACCCCCACTCCCAGACAAGGCTGACAACAGTGGTCGCCATGCCCTCTCCCTTGTCCCCATGTCTGCTTCGGCCCCCCTTGGCCTTTCCGCTGATACACTGTGGTGGGGGGCCTCACTGGGGCCCCTGTCCACCGCAGAAGTGCCCAGGGTGTCAATTCTGGATCCTTCCAGGTGGAGCCTGGGAAGAGTAGAGAGAACAGTCCTCTCCCAATCTAGAACTGCAGCCATCACCTGGGCCCCAGAGCAGCTAGCGTCTTGGTGATTCACTCTTACACACATTTAACCAGCCCGATAACTTCACCCGCTGTCCAGAGCCTCAGGGGGTCTCAGGAAGAACACTCCTGGTAGTTCCTGGCTCTTGCTCCTCTAACTACAGTCACGCAACACAGCCTCCAGGGGCGGGAGCTGGGCTGCACTATCCTCGTGTCATTTCTGTGTTCATCAGGATTCTGAGGATGTAACTGACATCCAGAAACCCCATGCCAGCTGGTGTCAGTAGACATGGGGCTTTATATGGAAGCAAAGGAGGACCACCTGCAATTCAGGAGACGGGGGTTGGATCCCTGGCTTGGGAAGATGTCCTAGAGGAGGGCATGGTAACCCACTCCAGGATTCTTGCCTGGAGAATCCCATGGACAGAGGAGCCTGGCAGGCTACAGTCCATGGAGTCACAAAGAGTTGGACACAACTGAGGGGCACGCACACATATAGTTCTAGGAAGCTTCCTTCTGGAACTGTCCCCCGGGTGTAGGAAGAGCTATAGGAAGAGAGCATCGGGGCGAGAATGTGGCACAGCTCCCCTCTCCACCTTTCCCCTCTTCCCTCCTTGTTTATTTTCCTCTCTCTCAGCTCCGCAGACCTTGACTTCCTCCTGCTCCTTAGTTCTCGTCTCCGACCTGGCTGGCAGACAGCCCGTCTGTGCGGCAGGCAGGGCCCTCCTGGTGGCCTGGAGTCACGGTCTACCGGTCCGCAGCCCCGCCGGAGAGACGGAGCTCTCCTTCCCAGGGTGCACATCCGTATCGGTGGCAGGCGGGCACGCGGTTGCCCCTGCTCACAGAGACCCGTCTCAGGGCGGACGTGGGACTGCCTTGCCTGGGCTGGGTAGGTTTCAGGGGCACGGAGGGCTCTGGCTGGCTGGGTTGTGGTTGGGGCGAGACCTGTGCCCAGGCACAGAGGGGGTCATGACCAGTATGAAGCCTGCACGCCTGTGAATCCTGACGAACACAGCAGTGACTCGAGCATCGTGTCCCTCCCCCACCCCCGGGGCTGTGTGACAGGGCTGTCGTTAGAGGAGCGAGGGCCAGCAACTACCAGGTGTGTTCTTCTTGAGACCCCCTGAGGCTCTGGGCAGCGGGTGACGGCATCAGGCTGGTTAAGCCTCCACGCCCCCGCCCTGCACCTGCCGCCGCTGGTGGTTGTGTGGGAGCCACACAGCTAGAGGCTCGGTCGACAGTGAGGGGCCCAGTCCACACTCAGACGCCTGAACAGGTCCTGGCACGCTTTTATTTGATATACGAGGTCTTATTTGGCCTTCTGCTTCCCCAGGGCACTACAGGGATAGTCGGGCCATTGACCTGGGGTAGGTGTGGGATCCGTGCCATGGGGCCCACGGCCTCAGCTGTCAGTGGGCACGGTACATGGGCTGTTGGGCCCAGTTAGCCTGATGCAGACACTCTGAGGCTTTGGAATAAACCGTTTCTCACCATATTGTAGTGACAGTGGCCTCTGCCCCTGTCCTGCTTGCTCAGGGGAGCCCCAGCTTTCTCCCTCCTCCATGCCTGGGTTGGGAAGATCCCCTGGAGGAGGTCATGGGGACCTGCTCCAGTATTCTTGCCTGGAGAATCCCATGGACACAGGAGCCTGGTGGGCTGCAGTCTATGGGGTTGCAAAGAGTTGGACATGACTGAGCGACTAAGCATAGCATACCACCCTGAGAGTGTCCCTGCCTCTGGCCCCCCCAGACCTTGACTTCCTCCTGCTCCTTAGTTCTCGTCTCCGACCTGGCTGGCAGACAGCCCGTCTGGGGCAGGCAGGGCCCTCCTGGTGGCCTGGAGTCACGGTCTACCGGTCCGCAGCCCCGCCGGAGAGACGGAGCTCTCCTTCCCAGGGTGCACATCCGTATCGGTGGCAGGCGGGCACGCGGTTGCCCCTGCTCACAGAGACCCGTCTCAGGGCGGACGTGGGACTGCCTTGCCTGGGCTGGGTAGGTTTCAGGGGCACGGAGGGCTCTGGCTGGCTGGGTTGTGGTTGGGGCGAGACCTGTGCCCAGGCACAGAGGGGGTCATGACCAGTATGAAGCCTGCACGCCTGTGAATCCTGACGAACACAGCAGTGACTCGAGCATCGTGTCCCTCCCCCACCCCCGGGGCTGTGTGACAGGGCTGTCGTTAGAGGAGCGAGGGCCAGCAACTACCAGGTGTGTTCTTCTTGAGACCCCCTGAGGCTCTGGGCAGCGGGTGACGGCATCAGGCTGGTTAAGCCTCCACGCCCCCGCCCTGCACCTGCCGCCGCTGGTGGTTGTGTGGGAGCCACACAGCTAGAGGCTCGGTCGACAGTGAGGGCCGAGTCCACACTCAGACGCCTGAACAGGTCCTGGCACGCTTTTATTTGATATACGAGGTCTTATTTGGCCTTCTGCTTCCCCAGGGCACTACAGGGATAGTCGGGCCATTGACCTGGGGTAGGTGTGGGATCCGTGCCATGGGGCCCACGGCCTCAGCTGTCAGTGGGCACGGTACATGGGCTGTTGGGCCCAGTTAGCCTGATGCAGACACTCTGAGGCTTTGGAATAAACCGTTTCTCACCATATTGTAGTGACAGTGGCCTCTGCCCCTGTCCTGCTTGCTCAGGGGAGCCCCAGCTTTCTCCCTCCTCCATGCCTGGGTTGGGAAGATCCCCTGGAGGAGGTCATGGGGACCTGCTCCAGTATTCTTGCCTGGAGAATCCCATGGACACAGGAGCCTGGTGGGCTGCAGTCTATGGGGGTTGCAAAGAGTTGGACATGACTGAGCGACTAAGCATAGCATACCACCCTGAGAGTGTCCCTGCCCTCTCCTCCTCCTGCCTCTCTGGATGCCCGGGGAGGGCTGCTGGGCCCGGACCTGGCCTTCCAGCTGGGGTGCCATCTCTATGGCCCTCTGTCCTCTACTGGCAGGGCCAGCTGCCTTGGCCTCTCAGCTCTCAGGCTCTCCCTTCCATCCCTCTCCTGTCCCCTCTGGATGGGGAAGAGCCTTGGCTCTTCGAACACCACCTCTCTCAAACGGTTCCCTTCTTCCCTCAACCCTCTCCCTTCTTTAAAGACTCAGACTCAGACTTGGGCTCCAGGGAGCCCAAGCCCTGGACGTGGTGCTTTTTCTTTCTTCCCCAGTGTCTCTGTCATTTTCTTTCCCTAAAGTACCGGTTGTCGTGGAACATCGCTGCAGCTTGACCAGGGTGGGGAAACAGAGGGAGAAAGCTGGGACGTTTCTCCAGGAAGAGCCAGCGAGGCGGCCTCTGCTCTGAGGCCGGGAGGGGGCTGGGGACCTGGGGGGCTTGCCGTATCTGCAGAGAGGGCGGAAGGGGCTTTGCTGCTTGGTTATGGAGCCTGGGCTGACGGACGACTGCGCGCTCCTTCTGGAGTCCCTGCCCTCTGCTGGTTCACCCGTCAAGGGGTGAGGAAAAGCCACGGGATAAACATAGAATGGGGCGTGGCCCACCTGCCTCGGCAGGATCAGAACTCCTGTCAGCCTCTGGGAGCCTGAGTTCTACCCTTTACATAAGCCCTCGCGAAGGTTTTGAGGAGGGACAGGGGGTGAAGCTGCTTATTTTTAACCAGACGCCGAGCGGGACAAGGTGTCTCAGCCTCCCCCAGGCAGACAGACCTGAGGGTGTCCTGCCAGGGGCTCCCCAGGCCTGGGCCTGCCGAGAGACACTCCTGCAGAGGCCCAGCTGCGTTAGGAAGCTGCCCTGGCCGGGTTTTTGCCTCCCGGCCCTCAATGGGACGGAGGGAGACACTGGTGATGGGCAGAGGGGGCCGGCCGTGCATCTCCAGTGTGTGTGCCCTTGTCCTTCAGGAATGGCTCTGGACACTAATTGGGGGCTTTTGCCCAGGAAATGTGCCTAGGATCTGTCAAGGCCCCCTAGGAACCATCCGACAGTGACACGTCACTGGAGAGCTTGCTGCTTAACCACTGGCTACCCGGAAACCTGGACAGGGCTGCCCCTCCTGAGCCCCACACGCGCTGGCAGATAGGCTCCAAGCCTCCGCTAAAGGCACAGACTAAATAAAGGCACAGAGGTGCCGCGGGCAGCGAGGGAGCAGGCTGGGCGCTTTGGGAAGTGTGAGTCCAGGAGGCCTGGGCCCTTTCTCCTCCTGCTCTCTGGCCTTGTGCCCTTCCCAGACTCCATTTCTCAGTCTGTCTTTTTTCCAAGAACTGCTTCTCCTGCCTGGCTCGCTGCACAGGAGCCAAGGAACTGGGAAAAAGTGAGGGAGGTTGTCAGGGCCCGGACACCACTAGGTGCCTTCAGGCTGACACTCCGCCAGCCCTCAGTTCCCAGGCTTCTCCGACAGCCTTCCAGGAAAGAGGCGGCCCTCCCCTCCCCCGGTCCCCCTGGCAGCTGGGATCTGCTCCTGGATTACCATCACCCCCCAAACGTGGCAGCCAAGCCTAACGGGATGCTGCTGGTGTTCCTTCCCAGCTTTCAATTTCTCGGTGGTACTTGTGTTCCTTTATCTCCTCAGGGGGCATGCTGGAGACTTCGGTTTGACAGGGAAGGGCCATCCCAGGATTTGAAAATAGGCCTGTCAGCTACCTCTGCTAGACGGCAGATCGGGAAATAGCATAATGCAGCTTACGAGTGTTGATTCGCATTTTGAGGCCGCTAAGTGAGGTACTGGAAAGGAAATCTTCCCCAGGGGTGGTCATTCGTCCCGGGGACAGGGAGGCCGATGTGCTTTGTGGGGAGAGTCGTTTATGTACGCCCTGCTGACACACATGTGCCTCATCCTCGGTGCTTGTCCAGGGACTTGGGAAATTCAGCTGAAGGGATTCAGTCCTCATCCGCAGCCTGTGGGGGTCCAGGGATGAGCAAGTGAGAAAAGCTGCAGGAATTTCCTCCCTAACAACACAGCATCGCAAAGACAGGCTCACCATCTGATGGGCACTTCAGGCTTGGCAGGTTCTCTGAAATCCATTCACGGACCCTCCCATGGCCCCCGGGTGAGAACCCCTGGAGCAGAGTTTAGGTCTGTAAGCCCCCTACTCTGCACACCCAGATAACCCTGGTCCCTCTTGGGTGCCTCTGCATTCTTCTTGCTAAGGATTTTGTTGCCAGGGAGGCCTGGGTTGATGTCACATTTCAGGACATCTTTACCAGTCACCCATCTTGTCTGCCAAGGCCCAACAGATGTAGGCTTCCTTCCCCCACCTCTCACCCCTGCTTAGAATGGGGCAGATTTAGCAAAACTGGGCCTGTATTCCTTATGGTAACAACCAGCTGGGCTGGGTGTCCACGCCCACCTGAAGTAGGATGTGGCTGTCCGGGTTGTCACGGCCTCTCCGGACACCTCAGTGCTGGGTCACACGGTTCACAGCTTAGAGCAGTTAGGTTAAGTAAACCATCGCTTCATTTGCTCTACATGCCTTCAGGCTGACATCGCCAGCCCTCAGTTCCCAGGCTTCTCCGACAGCCTTCCAGGAAAGAGGCGGCCCTCCCTCCCGGTCCCCCTGGCAGCTGGGATCTGCTCCTGGATTACCATCACCCCCCAAACGTGGCAGCCAAGCCTAACGGGATGCTGCTGGTGTTCCTTCCCAGCTTTCAATTTCTCGGTGGTACTTGTGTTCCTTTATCTCCTCAGGGGGCATGCTGGAGACTTCGGTTTGACAGGGAAGGGCCATCCCAGGATTTGAAAATAGGCCTGTCAGCTACCTCTGCTAGACGGCAGATCGGGAAATAGCATAATGCAGCTTACGAGTGTTGATTCGCATTTTGAGGCCGCTAAGTGAGGTACTGGAAAGGAAATCTTCCCCAGGGGTGGTCATTCGTCCCGGGGACAGGGAGGCCGATGTGCTTTGTGGGGAGAGTCGTTTATGTACGCCCTGCTGACACACATGTGCCTCATCCTCGGTGCTTGTCCAGGGACTTGGGAAATTCAGCTGAAGGGATTCAGTCCTCATCCGCAGCCTGTGGGGGTCCAGGGATGAGCAAGTGAGAAAAGCTGCAGGAATTTCCTCCCTAACAACACAGCATCGCAAAGACAGGCTCACCATCTGATGGGCACTTCAGGCTTGGCAGGTTCTCTGAAATCCATTCACGGACCCTCCCATGGCCCCCGGGTGAGAACCCCTGGAGCAGAGTTTAGGTCTGTAAGCCCCCTACTCTGCACACCCAGATAACCCTGGTCCCTCTTGGGTGCCTCTGCATTCTTCTTGCTAAGGATTTTGTTGCCAGGGAGGCCTGGGTTGATGTCACATTTCAGGACATCTTTACCAGTCACCCATCTTGTCTGCCAAGGCCCAACAGATGTAGGCTTCCTTCCCCCACCTCTCACCCCTGCTTAGAATGGGGCAGATTTAGCAAAACTGGGCCTGTATTCCTTATGGTAACAACCAGCTGGGCTGGGTGTCCACGCCCACCTGAAGTAGGATGTGGCTGTCCGGGTTGTCACGGCCTCTCCGGACACCTCAGTGCTGGGACAGGTTCAATTCTGTTTATCGCTCATTTGATCTTCACCATGCTTAGAGCAGTTAGGTTAAGTAAACCATTTTTCTCTGAAGACATGCTGTGTACAACAGAACGCAAGCCCCTCGTACATGTACTATATAGGGGGCATTCACAGTCACACATGGACATGCACACACCTCGTTTGCTCGCCCAGGGTGTCTGCATGGCATCTGGATTGGAGCCCTTGATCCTCTTCCTCTGCCGAGGGCTATTGTGAGGGGTCACTGGATGGCCCGTGCCTGGTACAGAGCCTGTGTTCCCTCAGTGCAACCCGCTGGTGCTATTAGTAAGTCATCCTTCAGGGCCCGAATCAACGGACATGACTGAGCAAACTCAGGGAGATCGTGAAGCACAGGGAATCCTGGCATGCTGCTCTCCATACGTTTACAAAGACTCGGATAGAACCTACCGACTCAACAGCCTGCAGGGCAAGCAGCACCTTCTCCAGCCAGCTCAGGCCCGGCGGTGCTCAGGACCCGGGCGCCCTCTGGTGGCTGCTCTTCCTACTCACATGCAGACCCCTTCGGAAAAGGCAGGCTCCTTTGACCCGGCTCCCCTCCCCTGCCCCTCAAGGGGGCAGCATGAGAGGAAGGGTGGGAGAAACACGTACCCCCTTCCCTCTTCAGCTCCTTTGCCTCCTTCCTGACCTTGGCAAGCTTGGGGTCACTAGGTCCGGGGGCAGGAATCGATGCCTGGAGGTGGAGGCCCTGGCTGCCAGACTCTTCCTCTGGGTTGCCCCGCACCCGCTCATTCTCTTCCCAGGGCAGCCCTGCCCCGTGACTGCCCAAGGCCACCTCCGGAGAGGACGCCGGACGACAGGAGGGCAGTACATCCACAGAGGCGCCCGGGGCTGTGATGAGGTAATTTTATTCCTTTCCATTTCAGGTAAAAATAGTAAGTACAAGATAATTTTAATAAAGGTAAAAATACATCATTTGGATTTTGTGGTTGGTCTTTGAATAGTGCTACCTACAGTACAATTTCTGATTCAGGATTTTTAAACCTTTTTTTTTTTTTTAATATATATATAAACAAATAGATCTATTTTGCTAGTAGGCTATCTGTGTTCTCATCTGGCACTTAAGAATAGATCACAGGCCACCGCCCGGTCTTTTGGATGTGGCTGGGGGTCATGGAGGAGTGAGCAGGGGGCGTGGGATGAGGTGGCTGGTCTTCCTGGATGCAGACAGCACGGTGGTCTGTGAGCAGAGGGTGGGCACGGGTGTGCATCCGAGATGGCCTTTTCCTGCGCTGTCCCCTGGGACGTATGCCGCTTGGGACTGGACTGAAGGTGTCCCGGGGTCGGGGGTCACTTCCTTCCTCCCCACCTCCTGTGGTCAAGTTTCTAATCCAACTGTCTAGCTTCACAACAATTCTGCGTCCCGGGAAGGCCCCTGGGCTGCAGAGGTCAGCAAGGCTGGTCCTGTGGAGCCAGTGGGTCCGCTTAGAGTCCTAGAGGCGCGGGCCGGGACCTCTTCCTGCCAGGGCTGGTGGCCAGGGCACCCCGCCTGGGCTTGGAATGCTGGTAGAAGTCACAAGTGCCGATGCAGGCTGCTAGATGTCTTTGCCCTTGTTCACCCGCAGATGGTCTTTGTTTAAGTTCTTCCCAAACTTCTCACTGAGCTGTTGGATGAGGTCGGCCAGCTCGCCGGTAGCTTGAGATTTCTCTTCAAGGAGCTCATAGCGCAGACTGGAGATGTCTTGCTTGATTTCCTTTAGTTCGCCTGCAAGACAGACGAGAGGTGGGTGAGTGGGAGCCTACAGAAGGGGTTCCTCCCAGGGGTACTAGCTGCATGCCTCCTGCCAGCAGCACATCAGGCTACTTGTCCCTCTCACCAGCGTGCAGGTGAGGGCACGCCAGCTCTGTTGTGACCTGAATCCCACTCAGCATCTCCCACTGAAGGACACATTCATCCACTGAAGACCCTTCTCCTCCCATTCCTGGTCCAGCTCACCCCGAAGGGTTTGAGGTCGCATGGGAATCATATCAGGCTGAACCGCTAGCCCCTATTTTCACCCCTTTGTTAGAATGTTGGTTTTGGAGCCATTAAAGGCAGAGGTTAAGGTTCTGAGCAGCATCCTTGTTAATGGGGACTTTTTTTCTCAGCACGCTCCATGTTTTATTCTGTCCTCATTACTTACAGGGAGGAGACACACCCAGGTGCCTCAGGGGCTCAGCTCGGCACAATGGACGTGGCTGTGGAGCCAGGCCGCCTCGTGGGAGCGGGTCTATGCAGACCATGCAAGCAGCCTGCCTCACGGGTGCACCTCGGCTGGTCTGCCGTCGTCTCCTTCTATAGCAAGGGACCACCAGGTAGGGTTTTCCACTCATTTCCACAGCGAGCCATGGGGTTAGAAATCCACACAGGCCTGGGCTGTGGGCATCTTCGTATTAACCACAAAGGGTGGGGGTGTCGAAAGATTCTCTCTAGATCTGAGAGATACTGGACTGGACTCAAGCGCACGTCCACTGCCTGGGACACACAAGCAGTACCTGTTTTCTAGTATGCCGGCCACTCAGAAGATGCAGAAGTCTTAAGGGTACAGTCTGGCCAGTTTTGACAAAGGCATACATCTCCTGTTTTCTGTTCACGGGGCCTTCACTGAGCCCCAGTTTCATGCTGGGGTTCCAGTGGCATGAAACCTGGACACTTTCTGGCATCAGCTATATTCCTGTCCATCCCATGACACACTGCAGAGAGCTGGCTGCCCTGGCACCTGGCAGTTTTGTATTTGAGACCCAGCAGTGGGGGGTGGGCAGATGGACTGTTGCTAGGCTCCTGGACGGCATCAGCCCTGGGGTCATGCGGTCATTGTCATTGACCTTGAGGCTGCATCGTGATGTCCCAGCATGAAGCAGAGGGTCACTGAATGACCAGGCTGCTCCAGGAGGCCCCTGGACCCTGGCAAGGGAAAGACTCTGTACTTCACTCTTGGAAGGTAGCAAATATTTGTCCCAGGTGCCTCATGGAGATTAATTACCTGGCGTATGGTTAATTTGCTTTTCTCTTAAGAGTAACAGCTTAAAATAGACTGGGAAAGAACCCAAACAGTGACAATAATGCATTGGCAAACCTCAGTGTGCGTCAGAATGACCTGGCACTCAGATCAGGAGGCCAACCCCAAGCCATGCTGATTCTTTGGGTCTGGGGGCGGGGTCTGGATCTGCATTTATATCAAGTACTTCTCAGCGTGGGTGGGGTTGGGATTCTTCCAGAAAAGGCTGGTTGGTAGCTTCTGAGAGCTAGGCATCGAGCTAGGACAGAGCCAGCTGGAACAGGGGCAACAGCAGAATCTGAAAGAGGTGGACGGTGTGGGGCTGTCTGTCTCTGGGGAACTCAGGGCTGTCCTGAGCTCCAGGGCCAGGAGGCCACTTGTGGCAGCTGAGACTGCGGAAGGCAGAACCATTCTGTGGGCTGGTGCTGCGGTGAAGGCTCCGAGATGAGAGCTCGGGGCAGCCCCAGCAGATGGCCAGCCAGGGGCAGAGACCCCACCCCCCAACGGTGGGGTCCTGCACGCTGCCAGCACCCCCAGGGTGTCCCTCCAGGGCCTCCAGACAGGGATGCAGCCCCGCCACCACCTCCTTGGCTTTTCAAGCCTAGCGAGACCACTTCTGGCTTCCGCCCTCCAGGAAACACATCCACTCACTTACCTTCGTTGACTTCGTCATTTTCTCTGTCCACCTGGGCCTTCAGGACATATCTTTTGATGAGCCGTTTCATGATTTTCTGAAATGTGAACACAGGGAGGGATCAAACAAGCGCAGCCGAGCCCAGAGGCAGCCTGAGCCCTGTAGGCGTGACTTCTCCCTCCCTCAGAGCACCTGGCAAAGTCAGGGACCTTCCTTGGCCTCGTGCCTCACTCTTGAGGGGTGACCTGCTTAATGGGGAAGGTTCCAGCCACTCTGGTCAGCCTCTCACCTGACCCCGAACGTGAGAACAGGATATTCAAAGAAGAGGTCCAGACACAAAAAGAGACAGAAACATCTAAGATCCATTGAAGCCCTTCCAGCCCTTGCTTTTTTGAAGGTAGCAAATATTTGTCCCAGGTGCCTCATGGAGATTAATTACCTGGCGTATGGTTAATTTGCTTTTCTCTTAAGAGTAACAGCTTAAAATAGACTGGGAAAGAACCCAAACAGTGACAATAATGCATTGGCAAACCTCAGTGTGCGTCAGAATGACCTGGCACTCAGATCAGGAGGCCAACCCCAAGCCATGCTGATTCTTTGGGTCTGGGGGCGGGGTCTGGATCTGCATTTATATCAAGTACTTCTCAGCGTGGGTGGGGTTGGGATTCTTCCAGAAAAGGCTGGTTGGTAGCTTCTGAGAGCTAGGCATCGAGCTAGGACAGAGCCAGCTGGAACAGGGGCAACAGCAGAATCTGAAAGAGGTGGACGGTGTGGGGCTGTCTGTCTCTGGGGAACTCAGGGCTGTCCTGAGCTCCAGGGCCAGGAGGCCACTTGTGGCAGCTGAGACTGCGGAAGGCAGAACCATTCTGTGGGCTGGTGCTGCGGTGAAGGCTCCGAGATGAGAGCTCGGGGCAGCCCCAGCAGATGGCCAGCCAGGGGCAGAGACCCCACCCCCCAACGGTGGGGTCCTGCACGCTGCCAGCACCCCCCAGGGTGTCCCTCCAGGGCCTCCAGACAGGGATGCAGCCCCGCCACCACCTCCTTGGCTTTTCAAGCCTAGCGAGACCACTTCTGGCTTCCGCCCTCCAGGAAACACATCCACTCACTTACCTTCGTTGACTTCGTCATTTTCTCTGTCCACCTGGGCCTTCAGGACATATCTTTTGATGAGCCGTTTCATGATTTTCTGAAATGTGAACACAGGGAGGGATCAAACAAGCGCAGCCGAGCCCAGAGGCAGCCTGAGCCCTGTAGGCGTGACTTCTCCCTCCCTCAGAGCACCTGGCAAAGTCAGGGACCTTCCTTGGCCTCGTGCCTCACTCTTGAGGGGTGACCTGCTTAATGGGGAAGGTTCCAGCCACTCTGGTCAGCCTCTCACCTGACCCCGAACGTGAGAACAGGATATTCAAAGAAGAGGTCCAGACACAAAAAGAGACAGAAACATCTAAGATCCATGGGGGCTGCTGGAGGGTCCTCAGCCCGACTCTTTCCTAGCCCTTGTGACCTTAGCCGGTCACGCCCTCTTCTCTGGGCCTTATTTCAGCAGCTGATGCCATCAGGCGGAGTGAGAAAGTCCTAGCAGGCCACCCCAGGTGGGTCTGTCTCCATGGAGGTGCTCTGCAGGAAGGGAGGTTCACTTAGCCCCTCCGTCGGGAGCAGGCACGGAGCACCAGCCCACTGTGCTTTGGAAAATTCCTACCAGAGGCAGAGACAGACACGGCTGCGCCTTGTGAAGTTTCTGCTGAGATCCCGCTTCCCTGAAATCTCACCACCCGCCCAGCACTGGCGGAAATCATGCTGGAAGTCCTGCTTATTATGCAGATACCTATCCTTTAAGCAAAGGAGGCCAGAATAGATACAGAAGAGCCACCAAGAATAGAGCCAAGTGTAAGAAAGACTGCAGGAGGTGAACTTTGGATTCTGCCAGCTAGTCGTTCCGGGGTTATTGTGAAATCACAGGATTTAAAAATATTCTGGTGGCGAGCCTTCAGAACCCGTAGGAGCCCAGCAGCCCTGACTGTAGGGGGGGATTCCCAGCTCCTCAGCATCCCTTCTGGTGACCCGCTCACCCGGAGGACTGAGGGGACAGAGGTGGCGTGTGCTTGGTTAAAGGGCCCTGAATTCTGTCCCCAGCTTTGCCGAGTGAGGTCCAGCAGTTGGCTAAGTCCTCTCTGGCTCCATGGGCTCAGGAAAAGCTTCTTGCAAGTGAAAGAGAAGTGAGCGGCCGGGATGCAGAGAGCTGGAGGATCGAACGCATTATCACCCAGGGGGCCGACTGGGCCTTTCATGGTGATGACCTTGCCATCTCAGGGATTCAAAAAAAGCGCAGCCGAGCCCAGAGGCAGCCTGAGCCCTGTAGGCGTGACTTCTCCCTCCCTCAGAGCACCTGGCAAAGTCAGGGACCTTCCTTGGCCTCGTGCCTCACTCTTGAGGGGTGACCTGCTTAATGGGGAAGGTTCCAGCCACTCTGGTCAGCCTCTCACCTGACCCCGAACGTGAGAACAGGATATTCAAAGAAGAGGTCCAGACACAAAAAGAGACAGAAACATCTAAGATCCATGGGGGCTGCTGGAGGGTCCTCAGCCCGACTCTTTCCTAGCCCTTGTGACCTTAGCCGGTCACGCCCTCTTCTCTGGGCCTTATTTCAGCAGCTGATGCCATCAGGCGGAGTGAGAAAGTCCTAGCAGGCCACCCCAGGTGGGTCTGTCTCCATGGAGGTGCTCTGCAGGAAGGGAGGTTCACTTAGCCCCTCCGTCGGGAGCAGGCACGGAGCACCAGCCCACTGTGCTTTGGAAAATTCCTACCAGAGGCAGAGACAGACACGGCTGCGCCTTGTGAAGTTTCTGCTGAGATCCCGCTTCCCTGAAATCTCACCACCCGCCCAGCACTGGCGGAAATCATGCTGGAAGTCCTGCTTATTATGCAGATACCTATCCTTTAAGCAAAGGAGGCCAGAATAGATACAGAAGAGCCACCAAGAATAGAGCCAAGTGTAAGAAAGACTGCAGGAGGTGAACTTTGGATTCTGCCAGCTAGTCGTTCCGGGGTTATTGTGAAATCACAGGATTTAAAAATATTCTGGTGGCGAGCCTTCAGAACCCGTAGGAGCCCAGCAGCCCTGACTGTAGGGGGGGATTCCCAGCTCCTCAGCATCCCTTCTGGTGACCCGCTCACCCGGAGGACTGAGGGGACAGAGGTGGCGTGTGCTTGGTTAAAGGGCCCTGAATTCTGTCCCCAGCTTTGCCGAGTGAGGTCCAGCAGTTGGCTAAGTCCTCTCTGGCTCCATGGGCTCAGGAAAAGCTTCTTGCAAGTGAAAGAGAAGTGAGCGGCCGGGATGCAGAGAGCTGGAGGATCGAACGCATTATTATCACCCAGTGGTGGTGCCGACTGGGCCTTTCATGGGTGATGACCTTGCCAAGGGAGCATCTCCAGCCGTGTGACTCCAGGGTTCACTGGGCCCCTGGAAAGGCTGTCCACACTGAGCTCAGAGCTCCTGGGGGCCACTGCTGCCCTCCTCAGCCTCCCGCACGTGGTCCCGTGGTTTGAGTCGGTCTCTGATTTCAGGATGCTCAGTTCAGTAGCAAGTTGCCTTCATGCTGCTCCATCTCTGAGAGGCCTGGGTCTTGTCCTAATGGTGGTTTACCTGCACGCTGGACTTCTCACGGACACTCTTGTGGCTGATGAGGCAGGTTACCAGCGTTTTAAGAATCTGTGCCCATTGTAGGACTCAGTGATGCCCTTTTCACTTTGAAATGGAACAATGAAAAACAAAACAAAACAAACTTTGTCCTGAACCAAGTTTTCATGGGGGTTAAGGTCAACAAACCAGACACCCAAGTATCTAACACTCTTACTGCATAAGGAATTCAGAAGTATTCTGCTGCAGACTTTCAGGCAGATACGAGCCCAGGGGATCTAGCGATAGTTTGTTGCCATTTTAAAGAAAAACCTCAAGAATTAGAGATCCTTCCATTTCTGGACCTGCCAGTTCAAGAGACTGTATTTATGATGTAAAATTCTAAGCCAGAGATGGAGGTGAAGAGCTCTGTTTTCTGTTTTGGAGCTGCGTAGACCCTTTCACAGCTAAGGCAACAATTGCCCTCTTGTGTTTCAGTGCAACGTGATTCAACTGATCATTTAAAAGAATTTCACAGTCTGTGTTTATCATGGATACAAATGTATTGAGCCTTCCTACAGTCCAGGAGTTATGTCGGCCACCTTGACGTAACGATCTCATGGAATTGTCCCAGAAACTGGATGAGATGGGAGTGGTCATCTCTTTGCACAGATGAGGTCCCGGAGACTCAGGGAGTGAGATGACTTCTCCAAGGTCATACAGCTGGGAAGTGGCAGATCTGGGATTTAACCAAAATGGAAGCCAGAGCTGGGGCTTCATCCAAGTTTCAGAAAAAAGACAAGTTCCCAATGCTTTCAGAGATGTGGGAGACAGACTTCCACTGGTACCAGGGGGCTTGGATCACTTCTGGGTGCCAGTTTATTCTTTAACAAGACACAGAGCCTTTTGTCCAAGAAGGGGCCTCAGCTTGTTTTCAGGGGATGGATCGTTACCCCACAGAAGAGAGTCATGGATACGTCATTGGCCTAAACACCCATGGCCCACTCTTGAACCCTCTCATGCCTGCTCTGAACCATGGTTTCTGCAGCCCTGCAACTCCAAGGACAGAGCAGCAAGGGCTGGGTTTAAAGCTTCTCGCCACAGATGAGGATGATGTATTATGGAAGCAGAACCGCATGAGCATGGCAGGCGTGCCTGGACCCTTTAGCCTTCCTCAGCATCCCAGGAGTGACAGGTTCCTTCAGGGAGAAAGATTGGGCCGCCTGTCACTTGCTTAGAGATGTCACGCCCTGATGATGCCTTAACGAGGACCTTGCCTCCCCTCTGGCATATGTGTGTTAGACAACCTGGAATCTGAGGGACTTAGATGCCGGTCTCCTCCCCAGGAAGTCGGAAATGCTTAGAAAACGCCCAACGTTCTCTGTAACAAGGCTGCTTACAGAGGGTCTCCATGTGCAGAAAAGATGGACATCAAAAGCCTCCCCTCCTTCACTCTGTGGGGGAAGCACATGTTCCTTTGTGATGAGCCTGTGCTCCCTCCTGGTTATCATCCATGCAGCTGCCACGTCACAGAGATAACAAACCTTCCACACATTAACATGCCCCTGTCAGTGCCAACCTGACTGTCCTTGCTCTGAGGCATTTAGCAAGTCCTGGAGATGAGTGTATTTCATGATCTTAGGCAGTACAGGCTTCCCTGGTAGCTCATATGGTAAAGAATCTGCCTGCGATGCATAAGACCTGGGTTTGATCCCTGGCTCGAGAAGATCCCCTGAAGGAGGAAATGGCAACCCACCCCAGTATTCTTGCCTGGAGAATCCCATGGATGGCTACAGTCCATGGGGTCACAAAGAGATGGCCATGACTGAGCGACTAACACACACACACACACACACACACACTCAGGCAGAATAACTGATAGTGAGGTGCCCGATGGATATGAATGGTGTGAAATTGAGCCCCACATCCAGGGCGGGAGGCACACAGTCCGAGAGCCGGGTGGTCTCTGGTTGGTGCTGGTGAACAGGGAATGGGAGGGACGGCTCTGTGCAGCCAGAGCAGCTGAGGACAGAGACAGGGAAGAGGACACACACGCTGAAGGGGCAAACCCTCAGCAGCCTTTTCAAGGAACGAGGCTAACCCCCCTTCCTCGCCTCTGAACCATGGTTTCTGCAGCCCTGCAACTCCAAGGACAGAGCAGCAAGGGCTGGGTTTAAAGCTTCTCGCCACAGATGAGGATGATGTATTATGGAAGCAGAACCGCATGAGCATGGCAGGCGTGCCTGGACCCTTTAGCCTTCCTCAGCATCCCAGGAGTGACAGGTTCCTTCAGGGAGAAAGATTGGGCCGCCTGTCACTTGCTTAGAGATGTCACGCCCTGATGATGCCTTAACGAGGACCTTGCCTCCCCTCTGGCATATGTGTGTTAGACAACCTGGAATCTGAGGGACTTAGATGCCGGTCTCCTCCCCAGGAAGTCGGAAATGCTTAGAAAACGCCCAACGTTCTCTGTAACAAGGCTGCTTACAGAGGGTCTCCATGTGCAGAAAAGATGGACATCAAAAGCCTCCCCTCCTTCACTCTGTGGGGGAAGCACATGTTCCTTTGTGATGAGCCTGTGCTCCCTCCTGGTTATCATCCATGCAGCTGCCACGTCACAGAGATAACAAACCTTCCACACATTAACATGCCCCTGTCAGTGCCAACCTGACTGTCCTTGCTCTGAGGCATTTAGCAAGTCCTGGAGATGAGTGTATTTCATGATCTTAGGCAGTACAGGCTTCCCTGGTAGCTCATATGGTAAAGAATCTGCCTGCGATGCATAAGACCTGGGTTTGATCCCTGGCTCGAGAAGATCCCCTGAAGGAGGAAATGGCAACCCACCCCAGTATTCTTGCCTGGAGAATCCCATGGATGGCTACAGTCCATGGGGTCACAAAGAGATGGCCATGACTGAGCGACTAACACACACACACACACACACACACACTCAGGCAGAATAACTGATAGTGAGGTGCCCGATGGATATGAATGGTGTGAAATTGAGCCCCACATCCAGGGCGGGAGGCACACAGTCCGAGAGCCGGGTGGTCTCTGGTTGGTGCTGGTGAACAGGGAATGGGAGGGACGGCTCTGTGCAGCCAGAGCAGCTGAGGACAGAGACAGGGAAGAGGACACACACGCTGAAGGGGGCAAACCCTCAGCAGCCAGAGGGAAGCAACGCCGCCACCCAGGAACAGAGGCATCGAGGAACCTCTGGAAGAGAGTGGACAAAGTGGATCGCAGGACGAGTCGTGTGGAAACTGGGGGTTATGAGACCCAAGAAGAGAAGAAACCAGTGCTGGCAAGCTTTCTATCCTGTTGGCTTTTCTATCTGCAGGAAAGGCCATCTAGAAGGCCAGAAAGAGGATGCCCCCTGGGTGTGGGGAGAAAGTTGGGGCTCCTTCCGGCCATGAACGGTGCCTGGATTCTGTGCTTCGTTTGGGATGCAGCTGGCTTGCTCTGCCCAGGAAGGAAATATGTCCTCAAAGAGGGAGGATGTGAGGTCTGTACATAGCCCAGCAAGTGGACACATGTGGACTAGGTCAAATGGAGCTCTGATAGGAAGCCCACTTGGGGCCTTTTGCTGGTATCATGGTTTTGTTCCATTGTGTGATCTCATGTCCACAGAGCCCAGATTGGGGGAAAATTTTTTTCAAAAGCAAGGAACCAGTTTCGTGAGAAATAACAATTCAGACCCCTGGAAGCCTTGGGAAAGTGAAGCATCAAGAACCTCTGAAATCTGGAGGAACTGCCTTCCCTTCTAACGGAGAAGCCTGAAAAGCTGAAAGAATGGCTCGTTTAAGCCCCCAGCATGCTAAATCTGAGCAATCCGGCAGATCCAGTAGAGACACAAAGGAAACTAGCCTCACAGCTAACACATGCATCAACGACGGGGCTTTTATCTTCCTGGGATTGCACCAGAATGTCTCAGAACCTCGACGGTGAGAGGCTGACCGCATATGCACTCCATGAGACAGAGGCTCGAGTGCCGCGTGGATGGTGACAGAGAGGGAGTGAATTGGGCTTCTCACCTTCTTGGCACTTTTGGAAGATGCCTGAGAGGGAGAGCTGTGCAGTGGGGCAGGCCACCAGTGGGCCTGAGCAAAAGGATGAACCATGTTTAGATCCCTACTGAAATCCTTCCTTCTGCGACAGTGGCCCTGCCTGCCAGACCCAGACGGGGCAGGTTCCAGGAAGGCTCGGGTGTGGCACGACACAGAGGAATAAGGGGCCAGTGCCGGGGCAGCGTGACGCAGTGCAGGAGGGTGGCCCTTCTGCGTCCGACGGCTCTCCCTTCATCCCACTGAGTGACTGAGTTCCCTGTGTGTTCCGTGAGGTCCCATGTCCCGCCCCTCTCTCACAGGCATGTGGGAGATGATGCATGCCCTCGTGTCTGGTCTGCTCCCAGTTGTCCGTCTGTTGCTGGCTCAAGGTTTATTCCTTTCTGAGCAGATGATGAATCAAGAAGATGCCCAGACCTGACCTTGGCAGGGCCGAGCAAAGTGCAGATGTGCAAATGCAAGATGCTGTCAGCTCC
This sequence comes from Tragulus kanchil, assembly GCA_022376925.1. Taxonomy (NCBI): domain Eukaryota; kingdom Metazoa; phylum Chordata; class Mammalia; order Artiodactyla; family Tragulidae; genus Tragulus; species Tragulus kanchil. The sequence goes on along the minus strand of JAIOJX010000029.1, from coordinate 42,387,093 downwards.
TCTCGCTGTCCTCTCAGCCCTCTCCCTCTGATGCCCACGGGCCCAGTTGTTCTGTCTTCTTCTGAGGGATGATGATTTGAATAAGTGGCCCCAGGCTTTTCTTGGTGGCTTCACAAGAGTCGGGGTGAGCCTGCTTTCTCAGGCTGCCAGTCAGCCTGGATCAGCTGCAGACTGGCTAATCTGTGTAATCACAGCAGGAAGCTCTGGGGGAGACGAGCCTGCCGGGACTCAGCCAGTGATGATGGAGGACAGAGCAGGGCTTGCTCGAGCCTGCTCGGGAGCACCGTCTGCTTCACAGAGGATTATCCTGGGTCTAGGACATTCACCCCCGCAGCTGTCTTCCTTGATCTCGGCTGCCGATTCTGCTCAAAACCCAGGAGAGAGCTGGCCCCAATCCATGAGGGTTTTCTATCTTTTCCGTGGCACTGATAAGCTCTACTTCTCTCCGAGAAGCTAAGAAATATAATTCCTTCCCCTGATCAAAGGATTTGTCCTCAAAAATAATTCAAAGCTGATCAAACTGGGCAGGTCCAATGTAGCACAATTAAATAAATACAAGATTTGCCAGTTTTGAGCCCATGTCATCTGATAAAACTATAATTACTATGAGGGATGAGCCATTTCTGAATTGTACATTTAGCTCCTAACTGCCCAGTTAGCTTCTAACATACGGATGGAGATTCAATTAGAGACCGTGGTCTGGAAGATGCTGATTCTGTAATGGCTCCCTTGGGGATGCTGGCACCAGGGACCTATCGCTTTGGCCCGAAGGAACAGTCAGGACAGCGTCAGATTTACATCTGATAGGAAATGGTCGGCGTGGATGAACCCGCTGGTCATCGGGAGCAGGAACGCAGGAGAAGGATGGCCTGAGCTTTTCTGACCAATCACCTGGAGTGGCCATTTATCCCTGGCTGATTTAAACTGATGCAGAGATTTTGCATTAATTTTTCCTGCAAAGCAAGAGCTGCAAGCATAAAAGGCCTCCTAATTTTTATCACAACAGAGTCTGAAGGCTGGTAGTCTAAGGTCAGGTGCTTACTGAAAACATCAGTATCCACCTGGGAGCCATGCTGGGTGCCTGCCTCTCCCTACCCCATGCCTGTTTATTTGCATTATTTCCCTTTGGTGATACATCCACAATGAATACCGAGTCAGTCAGGTTTTCTCATCACCCTTTTCACTTTGCAAGTCACCATCCCTTGTGGCTGGGCCACATCTTCCTCACTGGTCTCCTTGCTTCCATTCTTGTCTCCACTGATCTCTTCTCATTGTACCACATAGGTAGTCTTCCTAGAGCATAAATAAAATGGTATCATCTCCTCCCTCCCCCAAAATTCCTCCCACTGTTTTCCTAGATCTGTTCAGGCGCTCAGTCATGTCTGACTCTCTTTACGACCCATGGACTGCTGCACGCCAGGCTGCCCTGTCCTTCACCATCTCCTGGAGCTTGCTCAAACTCATGTTCATTGAGTCGGTGATGCCATCCAACCATTTTGCCCTCAGTCGTCCCCTTCTCTTTCTGCCTTTTATTTTTCCCAGCCTTGGGGTCTTTTCCAATGAATCAGCTATTTGCCTCAGGTGGCCAAAATATTGGAGCTTCAGCTTCTATCAGTTCTTCCAATGAATATTCAGGGTTGATTTCCTTTAGGATTGACTGGCTTGATCTCTGTGCAGTCCAAGGGCCTCTCAACAGTCTTCTCCAACACCACGGTTTGAAGGCATTGGTTCTTCAGTGCTCTGCCTTCTTTATGGTCCAGCTCTCATATCTGTACATGACTACTGGGAAAACCATAACTTTGACTATACACATCTTTGTAGGCAAAGTAATGTCTCTGCTTCCTAGATACCTCAGAGTAAAATCCACATCTTGACCTTGCTCTGGTCCCGATTTAAACTTTAGCCATCTTCTCCTCCATCACTGCTCCTTGAGCTGCAGCTGCTCTGGGCCTGCCAGGCCTCTCCCCTCTGGCTTTCACTGATGCTTTTCCTCTGCCTGAAAGGCCCCCCATGGCTGTCTCCCTCATCCATGTCTTCTTCTCAAAGATGCATCCTCTGATAACCGTATTGAAGCAAGAGCTCCCTGGTTTTCTCCATTTTTGCACCTGATGATTTTCTGTTTGGCAATTTTATCAATTTGAAGTTACGTATTTATTTGTGTGTTTAATTATATACTGTGTCTCTCCCTCTAGGACTAGAAGTGCCACTGAGATAGGAACTTTATCTATGTCCGCAGGAAGCTGGGAGGTGCCTGGTGTCTAGATAAATGTTGAATGCAGGAAGGAAGGAAGCTGTGCTCTTGGGGGAAGGACACAGCCTTGTGACTAAAATCGCTGTCGGATGGAGTCCACTTCTGCCCATACCTGGAAAAGGGGTGGTTACCTGGTATCTGGTGGGCTTGCTGTACGTGTTATTCACAGTCAGGTTTTCAGAATTCCTCATCCCAGCCTGGTAGCGAGTCTTCTGGACAAAAAAAACCCCAAAGAAACAAACAAACAAAAAAAACACATGGCATGTGATAACATCCTACTTGGTAGAACTCAAACAGCACCTGCATCTGGGGCTACCTCTACCATGAAGACCCTCAGGAGGTCCCTGTACCTACCGCTGCTTGGCCTCTGGGAACATGTTCCTGGGGACGCTAGCTCTGTGGGATGTCTGCGGGATACAGAATTACTGTTGGGTCAGCTTTGTTTCGAGAGCACTCAGTTAGAGTGACCGCCCAGAGATTTTAATATGCTAACAATTGAGGATCTCCAGGAGGGGGAGATAATGGACAGGGAGCTTCTCTTCCCAGACGTCATAATCCAGCTACTAAATGGGAAGAGCTCTTTGCTTCCAAGTCCACAAAGGACTCTTCCGTGGGGTCCTGGCTCAGCCCACAGGAGGAGGGGTGCCAAGGCCGGCCAGTGACCCTTGATGATGCTTCAACTGGGCTGATATGCCAGCAGATTCTGCAAAGCACGGGGTCCCCCGGAGCTCCTGACGTCCCTGGTTTCCGAGTCATCGTCTGAAGCAAACCCACACAGCTCCCCCGTCTGCCATTCCTCCAGCCCCGTAAGTCCCGCGCCACCTACCCTGAATTTAGAATTCAGCATGCCCATTTCAAGGTCATTTTCACAGCTTTTGGCCTTAGATTTGCAGAGTTTGATGAGGCACATCTTGATTCTCATTATGAGATAATAAAATGATTTAGGACTTGGCACTAGATTAAAAGGAGCAGGTAGAGTTCTTCCCTCATCAAAGTAAGACAACCAGAGCTTCGCTCGGGCAAACTTCCACTCCACGTCTGCGTCCTCCTGTGGGGCAAGGAAAACAGCACACCGTCAGAGGCAGCGCCTCTGGCAGACGTGTTACATCACCCGTGAGGGTGGACCCCGAGGGGGTGTCCACATGTTCTCGGAGCCGTACTATAAGACAGTAAAATGGAACACGTGAAATTCTTTGCAGTGATGCACTGTATTTAATGCAGCAGATCCAAAATGTTATCATTTTAGCGTGTAGTCCTTGTAAGAAATGGTTCATGAGTATCTTACATTTCCTTTGCATACCAAATCTTTAATACCGGCAGGTAGTCTATGTACTCAGAGCACATCTCAGTTTGGACTGACCACATTTCGAATGCTCAGTACCTGTGGCTTGTGGCTACTGCATCCGACAGCACCATGTATTTCCTTTTTGGGGGGCGGGGTAGAGGGGAGGCGGGTTGGGGAGGGAGGGGGGTTGGGCGGGCCACTTCTATTGGTCTTTCATTTGTCTATTTTCATCCATCTTTGTTCTTTGGCCCGTGTGGGACTCCCATTGCAGTGGCCTCTGTTGTCGCAGAGCACCGGCTCTGGGCGCATGCGCTCCAGAGCTCCGGCTTGGTAATTGGACACATTGGTCCAGCCGCTCCACGGCATGTGGGATCTTCCCAGGCCAGGGATCGAACCGGTGCCCCTTGCACTGCAAGGTGGTGTCCTTACCCACTGGATCAACAGGGAAGCCCAGCACCATGCATTTCCTACTCGGAGGGGGTTGAGAGCGCTGCCAATGATAAGCAGTCTAGCGTGTGTAGTTCAAGGGGAGCCAGCCTGGCTGGAGCTAGCAGGAGGTCATCAGTTCTTCCCTGGCGGTGGTGGTGTAGTTAAAGCCTGGATCTGTTACTTCTGTGTATGTGCGTGCATGCTGTCACTTCAGTCGTGTCTGACTCTCTGACCCCATGGACTGTAGCCAGGCTCCTCTGCCCATGGGATTCTCCCGCAAGAACACTGGAGGGGGTTGCCATTTCCTTCTCCAGGGGATCTGCCCGACCCAGGCATGGAACCCGCACCTCTCTGTCCCGGCACTGGCAGGCAGGTTCTTGCTCACTAGTGCCACCTGGGAAGTCCTGGCTGGGTCTGGGGGGATATGCTAGACAGGTGTTTTAGATGGGAGGCTCTTAGAGGGCAGGGGTCATTTCTGGTCTCTGCTGTACAACAGAGAGGTGTGGGGACTCCAGGCCTGAGAGGAAAGGCGATGTGGTGGAGGGAGCACAGGCTCCCAAGCCTGCCTGGGTTCACATCCTTCCTCCATTCCTTACTAGCTGTGTAGCCACGGCAGGTGACTTAGCTGCTCTGAGCCTCAGTTTCCTCATCTGTAAGAGGAGGACAGTAATACCTACTTCATAGGCTACTGTGGGAATTATAGGTGTCAATACCTCCAAAACAAATATTAATACTTAGTTGAGTTCAGTTCAGTGGCTCAGTCATGTCCGACTCTTTGCGACCCCATGGACTGCAGCATAGCAGGCTTCCCTGTCCTTCCCCATCTCCCTGAGCCTGCTCAAACTCATGCCCATTGACTCAGTGATGCCAACCAAAATTTAATTAACTCTCACTAAATATTATATGTATCTCCATACCTTAAGACTGTGCTTTATGTTCAACCTTCAGTTAGTTAGCCAACTTTCTTCTCTATGCCCACCAACATGTCACCTACTGTGCATCTGGCCTGTGGTAGGGAGGCCCTGGGGATGGGATACGGCCAGGCCAGTGACAAGAGTATGCTAACTCACCAACTCTTTGTACCTGGTGGGGGTCCTGCTCCCAAGGGGTCAGGGGGGGCTACCCTAAGGGCTAGTGCTTAAGTTGAGATCCAAAGGGTGAGGCATTCTCACTCAGGGCAGGTGTGGGTTTGCTGGGGTGGGGAATAGTAGCCGTTAATTAGTGGAGAGGCCAGGAAAAGTGAGAAGTGTAAACAACTCTTTGTCAGCAGTAGAGAGCAAGGGAGCAGGAGGTTGAGAGCTGGAAAGTGGGATGGAGGGAGGACTGTTTGCAGTTCCTTTTTTTTTTTTTTTTAAAGATCAAGAGATGCATTTAAATGCTGTTAGGAAGGATCATATGGAGAGAAAGCTGGGGATGCAGGTAGGGAGGGCTACCGCGCAATGGCTCCTCCTGGGGAGGGGAGGGCAGGGCCAGGGTGCCTGGGAGGGGCTGCTCAGGGGAGAAGGCCTGTCCACCCACAGGAGGGCCATGGGGAAGGTGGAAGCAGGCGCAGAGGCAGGGGGGTGTCGTGGATGTTGGTGCTCACGAGCTGCTGGATAAATAAGTGTTCTCCTGCAGAGATTTATAGAGACGTGGTTCTGCAAAGTTCAATGTGACCAAGAACACCAGGCAGGTCCTGCAGATGTTTTCAGGGTCGTTGTACAGGAGTCAGCAGCGAGCCCGTGGGGACCGTGCGCTCTCGCCCCACAAGGAGAAGCCCAGCGCCCGTGGGAGGTGTGGGCGGCAGTCCACTCTGTCTCCTGGCACCACCCAGTGGCGGATAACTTGATATCATAAGCTGTGGGCTTGCTCCGTCCTGCCCCAAGCAAGCGGGCAGTCAGCAGAGCCCCTGTGATTTGGACCAATGACCAGTGGGGGAAACTTTAAAATTTTTTCGACTGCCCTGCAGCATAGCAGGCTTCCCTGTCCTTCCCCATCTCCCTGAGCCTGCTCAAACTCATGCCCATTGACTCAGTGATGCCAACCAAAATTTAATTAACTCTCACTAAATATTATATGTATCTCCATACCTTAAGACTGTGCTTTATGTTCAACCTTCAGTTAGTTAGCCAACTTTCTTCTCTATGCCCACCAACATGTCACCTACTGTGCATCTGGCCTGTGGTAGGGAGGCCCTGGGGATGGGATACGGCCAGGCCAGTGACAAGAGTATGCTAACTCACCAACTCTTTGTACCTGGTGGGGGTCCTGCTCCCAAGGGGTCAGGGAGGGCTACCCTAAGGGCTAGTGCTTAAGTTGAGATCCAAAGGGTGAGGCATTCTCACTCAGGGCAGGTGTGGGTTTGCTGGGGTGGGGAATAGTAGCCGTTAATTAGTGGAGAGGCCAGGAAAAGTGAGAAGTGTAAACAACTCTTTGTCAGCAGTAGAGAGCAAGGGAGCAGGAGGTTGAGAGCTGGAAAGTGGGATGGAGGGAGGACTGTTTGCAGTTCCTTTTTTTTTTTTTTTTAAAGATCAAGAGATGCATTTAAATGCTGTTAGGAAGGATCATATGGAGAGAAAGCTGGGGATGCAGGTAGGGAGGGCTACCGCGCAATGGCTCCTCCTGGGGAGGGGAGGGCAGGGCCAGGGTGCCTGGGAGGGGCTGCTCAGGGGAGAAGGCCTGTCCACCCACAGGAGGGCCATGGGGAAGGTGGAAGCAGGCGCAGAGGCAGGGGGGTGTCGTGGATGTTGGTGCTCACGAGCTGCTGGATAAATAAGTGTTCTCCTGCAGAGATTTATAGAGACGTGGTTCTGCAAAGTTCAATGTGACCAAGAACACCAGGCAGGTCCTGCAGATGTTTTCAGGGTCGTTGTACAGGAGTCAGCAGCGAGCCCGTGGGGACCGTGCGCTCTCGCCCCACAAGGAGAAGCCCAGCGCCCGTGGGAGGTGTGGGCGGCAGTCCACTCTGTCTCCTGGCACCACCCAGTGGCGGATAACTTGATATCATAAGCTGTGGGCTTGCTCCGTCCTGCCCCAAGCAAGCGGGCAGCTCTCAGGCCAGTCACGTGACTTCCCACGCTGTGTTCATTTGGACCAATGCACAATGTGCTTGTAGGATGGGGCAGAAACGTGGGGCGAGTGCTCCAGAGACCCACGCACACTGGGCACCATCTGATGTCTCTGACACAGGGGGAAGCTGAGACCCAGGAGGGCAGGGATGGCTACTTGGCAACAGCTCATTATCCACATAGGTGACCAGGTATGTTAGCCACATCAATACATGTACACACACACACACACACACACACACACACATATGTTGGTTGTCTGCTGCCTTTTCCTGTAAGTGGCTGGGGTGGGAGGGCTGGGGGCTAAAACTAAGGCTTCGCTCAAGCTCTCCTCTTCCTCTCTCTCTCCTTGCCTCTGACTTGCTTGCTCAGTCCACACTCTGGAGTGTAGTGCCAAGTGCTGCATGCGAGCTCAGTCGTGTCCACCTCTTTGTAAGTCCATGGACTGAGCCCGCCAGGCTCTTCTGTCCATGGGATTTTCCAGGCAAAAATACTGAAGGGGGTTGCCATTTCCTACTTCAGGGGATCTGCCTGACCCAGGGATCGAACCAGTGTCTCTTGCATCTTCTGCATTGGCAGGCGGATTCTTTATCATTGTGCCACCTGGGAAGCCTAGTGCCAAGTATACCACACTGTTTGCCCACTCTCTGCCTTGATTCATGGCGTTCCTACTGTATAGAATATATATATATATATATATATTTTTGGAGGAGTCTTACGGACCAAAGCTTCCCCCTACAATTCATATGTTGAAGCCCTAACCACCAGCATCTTACAAAGTATTATGATTGTATTTGGAAAGGGAGTCTTTAAAGAGGTAGCCTTTAAAAGGCTTTAAATGTGGCGTCCCAGTCCATTATGACTCGTGCCATATCATAAGAAGTGGAAGAGGCTCGCAGAGGAAAGGCCCGGAGAGGAAGGACGGAGCAGGAAGGCAGTCATCTGGGAGCCCAGGAGAGAGGCCTCGGAAGAAGCTAAGCCTGTACCTTGACCTTGACCTTCTAGCCTCCAGACTATGAGGGAATAACTTGCTGTTCCTTAAGCCATGCAGTCTGTGATATTTTATTGTGGGAGTCCTAGCAAACACATGAAAATCAATTATCTTCTATACTCAAATAATCATTTCTTATAAAAGACTTGAGTACAGAGGTATACCAAGCAAACAGGAAAGTGCCCTTTCAAAATTCCCTTTCTGTTTCACTTCCTTCCTCAGAGGATATTATTTTCTTTTTTTTTTTTTTTAAACTTTTATTTATTTATTTTTGGCTGTGCTGGGTCTTTGTTGATGTGGGGGTTTAGCTGCTCGGCGGTATGTGGGATCTTCCCAGATCAGGGATCAAACCCGTGTCTCCTGCATTGGCAGACGGGTTCTTATCCACTGAGCCACAAGGGAAGCCCCAGAGGATACTATTTTCTACCTTTGCTTTCTGTATAGGCACATTTGTATTATTATGTAAATGAGAGTTGCCTAAGGATATTTTTCTACAGCTTGCAATTTTTTCACTTCACAAAATCATAGACTTGCTCTGTCAGCACAAAAAAGTCTCATTGTTTATAAACAGTGTTTTGAAGTCTGTGCTATCTCAGTTCATTTAAATATTCCCCCGTTGATGGGCTATTTCCAGGCTTTTCTCTTTGTGACCCATGTACGAACCATGGGATTCTCCAGGCAAGAATACTGGAGCAGGTACCCTTCTCTAGGGGATCAAACCCAGATCAAGCCCAGGCCTCCTGCATTGCAGGCGGATTCTTTACTGTCTGAGCCACAGGAAAACCCTTTTAATGAACACCTATGTAAAGTCATATTTCTGCATGGAATTATTGTGTCAAAGGGTCAGTGCATTTTATTTGGTTTTAATGTTGAATTTATTCGTGCAACTTTTAATAGGTAAACAATGATATGATTTTTAATTATAATAGGGTTTAAAGAGAAAAATGTGCACAGCTTTCCTGTCCTCCAACCCCCACCTCTCAGCAGTACACCTGTTCTTATATACCCTTTCAGATAATTTTTCTTTTTCAAGTTATGCAATCAAAAATGAGTATGTTTTCCTTCTTCCTCCTATCTACATAAAGAGAAAACAGTATATACATTGTTCTGAAACTTGATTTTTCTCTACTTACCATTATAACCAGAGGTTTTTCCACATCATAATACAGAGAATGCTCTCATCATTTTTAAAAGCTGCATAGCATCCTATTGTTCAGATGCATCATAATCTATTTCACTACATACCTATTAATGCTCATGTAGTTTGCTTTTCATTTCTTGCTTGTCCAAACAAGGCTGCAATCAATAGCTCATGGTTCATGCATTTTAGATTCTGATCAATTGTCTCCTTGACTCCTTTGTCTGCCTAGCAAAATCAGTCTTTGAATGGCCTCCAAGGATCATGTCTGCAAGCTGTGCCCCCACAAAAGTACTCCCTCTCTCTACCCCGTGCCTCCCATGCCTGCTAGGAGTTTTCTGGGTACACTGGCCCATGGCACTGGCCTGTGTTGGTGGATGTATCTGTTTTCTCACTGGACAGGAACCTCTTCGAGGGCAGAGATTGTATCTTGGTCGTCTCTGTATCACCAGTGCCTGCACAAGGTTGGCATACAGTAGGTACTTAATAAGTATGAGAGCCAGAAGTGACTGTGGGGAGAAAGAAACAGTCATTCCAATTTGCCATGGGTCACCTGCATGCACTCCTGGGGGGAACACATGTAAAAGAGGGAAGAGTCGTGACCCTGACTCTTTCTGCGCCTCATTGCCTGTGTGGTGCAGCCCTGCATTGTGGCCAGTTGACTGAAAGTGCTTCTTGAGCCTTCAGAAAGAAGGCCTGTTGTTTGCTCTGGCTTCACATTGAATAACACATGGGCTTCTAACATGATTACCCTCATCATCTTTCCAACAGGGACGCAGATTAAGCCCAGGGGGAGAGAGCATGTTCAATTAACTGGTCTTACCTCAATTTCCTGATACGAGTTGTTGATCATGGCTATGAGCATGTTGAGCAGCACAACCACCATGGTGACATTGTACACGCCATAGAGAACATAGCCGATGTTCTCGATGAACTTGTGGTCATACTTCAGCACCACCGAGATCACTTCAGACAAGCCAAAGATGGACCAGAATGTTGAAGATCAGAACAGACAGCCTTTCTGTGCCACTTCCTGTCCCCAACCCCACCTCTCAGCAGTACACCTGTTCTTATATACCCTTTCAGATAATTTTTCTTTTTCAAGTTATGCAATCAAAAATGAGTATGTTTTCCTTCTTCCTCCTATCTACATAAAGAGAAAACAGTATATACATTGTTCTGAAACTTGATTTTTCTCTACTTACCATTATAACCAGAGGTTTTTCCACATCATAATACAGAGAATGCTCTCATCATTTTTAAAAGCTGCATAGCATCCTATTGTTCAGATGCATCATAATCTATTTCACTACATACCTATTAATGCTCATGTAGTTTGCTTTTCATTTCTTGCTTGTCCAAACAAGGCTGCAATCAATAGCTCATGGTTCATGCATTTTAGATTCTGATCAATTGTCTCCTTGACTCCTTTGTCTGCCTAGCAAAATCAGTCTTTGAATGGCCTCCAAGGATCATGTCTGCAAGCTGTGCCCCCACAAAAGTACTCCCTCTCTCTACCCCGTGCCTCCCATGCCTGCTAGGAGTTTTCTGGGTACACTGGCCCATGGCACTGGCCTGTGTTGGTGGATGTATCTGTTTTTCTCACTGGACAGGGAACCTCTTCGAGGGCAGAGATTGTATCTTGGTCGTCTCTGTATCACCAGTGCCTGCACAAGGTTGGCATACAGTAGGTACTTAATAAGTATGAGAGCCAGAAGTGACTGTGGGGAGAAAGAAACAGTCATTCCAATTTGCCATGGGTCACCTGCATGCACTCCTGGGGGGAACACATGTAAAAGAGGGAAGAGTCGTGACCCTGACTCTTTCTGCGCCTCATTGCCTGTGTGGTGCAGCCCTGCATTGTGGCCAGTTGACTGAAAGTGCTTCTTGAGCCTTCAGAAAGAAGGCCTGTTGTTTGCTCTGGCTTCACATTGAATAACACATGGGCTTCTAACATGATTACCCTCATCATCTTTCCAACAGGGACGCAGATTAAGCCCAGGGGGAGAGAGCATGTTCAATTAACTGGTCTTACCTCAATTTCCTGATACGAGTTGTTGATCATGGCTATGAGCATGTTGAGCAGCACAACCACCATGGTGACATTGTACACGCCATAGAGAACATAGCCGATGTTCTCGATGAACTTGTGGTCATACTTCAGCACCACCGAGATCACTTCAGACAAGCCAAAGATGGACCAGAATAAGGTCTTGAAGCTTTCTTCCACCCTACAATGAAACAGACAGCCCTTTCAGGCGGTTTGCCTCCTCTGGCCCTTCTCACAGGAGAGCTGCCACCGCCCAGGCATCAGGGGTTAGCCGGGTGCCTGGATTCTGAAACCACGAGATACTCAGATTTCTAAGAAGATCTGAAAGAGCACAGTAAAGGGAGGGCTCTTTCTGTTACATGCAATCCTTTTATTGGAACTCTTGGCTGCAGCCGCGGTTTTTCTCTAGTCGCAATTACTTCAACATTTAAAACTGACTACTAGGGCATATGTTTGTCCTTGTAGGTTATTAGCCTCAGAAAGCACGTTCTTCCTTCTATAGTCTCCCGAGTGTCTCTTAGACTATCCAGCCTCTTGGGAAAGGGACGGGGATGGTGTTGGCGAAGACAGCCAGCATCAGTGATGACTGGGGCTTGCTGGTCACTGTCCCAAGGCAGTGCACTGAAGTCCTATGCCCCAAGCCTCTGCGATGGGCAGGCTTGTTGCCTCCATTTGACAGATGGAAGTAGTGACACTTAGAACTTTCTGTGCCTTTCTCTGGACCACTCAGCTGGCACGTGAGGGCAAATCCAGGCACACCTGAGATTTTCAAAAGAAGGGCCTTCCAACTGCTCTGCTTTACCTCCGCCCTGGCTCTGGGTAGTGAGGCCAGCCTCATATATCAGGTGCTCTGAACTGGGGATGAATTTTCAGGAATGAGAGGGAAGAGTCTGGTGTGTCTGTATTGATCAGATTCACCAGGTAACTGCCCCCCCGACCCCCTCAAGGTTGACATTCAAGGTAGACATTGCATGCGCTGTGAGTTCTGCCAGGGAAGAGCTGGCTTTTAGGATACTGCTCTTTGATGTTTTTGAGATGATCAAGTTACCAAAATACACTGGTTTTAAGAGTAGGGTACACTCCTCATCGTCTATACTTTGTAGCTCTGACCCTATATTAGGTTTGTGACATGTGATTCAGTTAAAATGCCTGATTTGGGAGCTGGCTTTTAGGACACTGCTCTTTGGTGTTTTTGAGATGATCAAGTAGTCAAAATACACTGGTTTTAAGAGTAGGGTACACACCTCATCATCTGTGCTTTGTGGCTCTGACCTCATATTAGGTTTGTGACATGTGATTCAGTTAAAAAGCCTGATTTGGGTTGGGTGGCTTAGAACATGCATGTATGTGATAATATGTGAATGGGTAAGTTCAGGTATTTTAGTTTGCCTCCAGATTTGGGGCCCTATGATGAAAAAACACTTTCATTTTTCTCTTTAACATTTTAGACTTTTAGCACTCACCCACGAATGGCCAGGATTAGCTAGGTCTTGGGGGAAAATTCAGCACTTTTTAGAGGACTGGTATTTCTTTGACAAGATGTACAAAAATACTAGGATTTGTCACTTTGGCTAAAAATCCAACACTGACTTGCATGAATTTTCAGCTCTCCTGCGTGTGTGTGTGTGTATGTGTGTGTGTGTGTGTGTATGTGTGTGTGTGTGTGTGTATGTGTGAGTGAGTGAAAGAGAGAGAGAGTGTGTATGTGGGTGTGGGTGTACATGTTTGTGTGTCTAGCTAGCCTTTGGCTCGTTCCCTGTGAATCTCAGAGTCTGAAACCTGAACGTTGAATTGAATTTTTGTTGTCATGATTTGTTTCTGGTTTCTTGGAAATCTGTGAGCTTAGAGTATTTAACTTGGTTTTAGTAATAAGGGGCTTAGCGGCTTGGTAATAATGGCTGGGTCTCGAGGTGTTATTTTAGAGCTCTGGTCCTGATGCTGATCTGAGAAAGAGGGAAAGTGGTTCCCTCTCAGGAAAGGCAGCATCCACTTTCTGTGAGAAAGCTGCTGTTCAGCGTGTGGGCGTGATTCACCGCAGGTGTCGCCTTCCATTAAGAAGCAATCTTTCGGTTATCACCCTATTGGAAGGGAACAGAGGCCGAGAGAATCTAAAACCCTTGGACAAACTGCAAATCAAAACTGGAAGGAGATGGCAGGACATGATTTCTCTGACACTTGGTCCCTGCCCAGCAGGATCAGGTGTAAACCAGAGGACACACTGTCTGAGGGAGGGGTTGGGCAGACAGGTGCTGGTCTAGGATAATGCACTTACCAGGAACAGCTAAAGAAATGAAGAATACATTCAACTGAGAGACACTTGACAGAAATGTATTGTCCCTTCCTTACCTGGGAAAGCCCCACTAACCTTTGGCTGTCATAAATGAAGCAAGCAGTTCTAGAACACATCTAGGGAAAACCTTGTGCATTTTGATTGGGGAAAGTTCAGGAATTTTAGTTTGCCTCCAGATTTGGGGCCCTATGATGAAAAAACACTTTCATTTTTCTCTTTAACATTTTAGACTTTTAGCACTCACCCACGAATGGCCAGGATTAGCTAGGTCTTGGGGGAAAATTCAGCACTTTTTAGAGGACTGGTATTTCTTTGACAAGATGTACAAAAATACTAGGATTTGTCACTTTGGCTAAAAATCCAACACTGACTTGCATGAATTTTCAGCTCTCCTGCGTGTGTGTGTGTGTATGTGTGTGTGTGTGTGTGTATGTGTGTGTGTGTGATGTGTGAGTGAGTGAAAGAGAGAGAGAGTGTGTATGTGGGTGTGGGTGTACATGTTTGTGTGTCTAGCTAGCCTTTGGCTCGTTCCCTGTGAATCTCAGAGTCTGAAACCTGAACGTTGAATTGAATTTTTGTTGTCATGATTTGTTTCTGGTTTCTTGGAAATCTGTGAGCTTAGAGTATTTAACTTGGTTTTAGTAATAAGGGGCTTAGCGGCTTGGTAATAATGGCTGGGTCTCGAGGTGTTATTTTAGAGCTCTGGTCCTGATGCTGATCTGAGAAAGAGGGAAAGTGGTTCCCTCTCAGGAAAGGCAGCATCCACTTTCTGTGAGAAAGCTGCTGTTCAGCGTGTGGGCGTGATTCACCGCAGGTGTCGCCTTCCATTAAGAAGCAATCTTTCGGTTATCACCCTATTGGAAGGGAACAGAGGCCGAGAGAATCTAAAACCCTTGGACAAACTGCAAATCAAAACTGGAAGGAGATGGCAGGACATGATTTCTCTGACACTTGGTCCCTGCCCAGCAGGATCAGGTGTAAACCAGAGGACACACTGTCTGAGGGAGGGGTTGGGCAGACAGGTGCTGGTCTAGGATAATGCACTTACCAGGAACAGCTAAAGAAATGAAGAATACATTCAACTGAGAGACACTTGACAGAAATGTATTGTCCCTTCCTTACCTGGGAAAGCCCCACTAACCTTTGGCTGTCATAAATGAAGCAAGCAGTTCTAGAACACATCTAGGGAAAACCTTGTGCATTTTGATTGGGGAAAATGGCCTAGATTCGGCATGCATTTTGTTCTCATTTGCTTCTTGCTGTGAATTTTATTACTAAGCTGTGATTTAGCCCTGGGACCTTCATTTAGGCATTCTATGTTAATAATCTGGAGGAGGAAGAGATTGCCCACTAAGCAGTATGAATTCCAGTAAGAGAAGACTATTTACAGATTCCTCAACTGACGCCTCTGGCCCTTCTCTAACACCCCACCCCGTCCCCAGGGCTTGGAGGCTGACCTCTTCAATTTGTAGTCTGGCTGTCCCACAGGCCTCACACCAGTTTCATTTCTAGTCTGTAGCTGTAGGATTTGCCTCTGGATTTGAACTTGGCCATGACCTCCAGGAGAATTGAATTACAGGTGGTCCAGACTCCCTGGGACTGCCAGAGTGGAAGTGGGCCCCTCCAAAGCAGTAACCAGGCAGGAAGGGATCTTAGGCAAACTATGCATTTGTCACAAACTCTCTGATGTTCCTTTGGGCGTGTCTATCGCCCTTGCTTTCTCTGATCATGAGGGCAAAATGAGGTGCAGTAACAAAGATGCTCTTTAAGGAAATGCTGGATTCATGGGTGTCTCTTGATTCATCACTGGGGTCTCTTGAGTCTTTCATATGTACTCATACCCGTGACATGAACATTCAGTGGACTAACTGAATAGACTAATTTTGCTGTTCTTGTTTCTCAGAGGAGACATTACAGGGTGTTTATGCCCAATTAGCTGGGCTAAGTGGTAAATGCAATACAATATTTTAAGCAATACAATATTTTATCTTCCTAACCCAGGGATCGAACCTGGGTCTCCTGCATTGCAGGCAGATTCTTTACTGTCTGAGCCACCAGGGAAGCCCATTTTATCCATACATATAACTAAATTCTAAACAGAATTGAAGCATTTAATGTTTAAAAGTTATGTAGTCAAAAAATAAGAATAAGATATTTATATCATCTTGGTCTGAGAGGTTTCAGAAACTAAAAAGGGAAAAATGGAAAGATACACAAACATAAAACTTGACTTGTATATGTTGAAAATTATGTAATTATATAGTAAGTAAATTTATAAGGCATGAGATTGAGGAAAAGATTTGTCTTGCAGCACTTACGGCAATGGGTAATGCCTTTCTGGCATAATCTCAATTGATATGAAATGGCAGGCATCCCTGTTGAAAAATAAATGGGGAACAGAATCTTCCATGTACACTTCCATGTAGATCTTGGCTGCCTCTTAGAGCTCCAAGTAACTTCATAGGTCACATTAGTGGTGTCTTCTGGTTAACATGTCACAGCAAATAAATGAAATGTGTCTTCTCTACCTTGTGTTACCTTGACCTTGGAAATCCATAATGATATATCCTTAGAGAGAAGGCTGGCCTTGGGTAGGAGTCAGTATACATTCTTAACCCCAAGATCTTGGGCATTCGAGCTAGCTCTGATGTCATGTGCAGTTATGATGCTCTCTGAGTCATGTAGCAATTATTGCCTGTAATTTTCAGGAGCTATGGGATACAGGGCATGGGGCAGAAGACCCATCACTGCAGAGGTCTGGGGCTGTCTTTCAAGAAGAAAGTATCTTGTGACTGATTTAGTTGATATTCAGCATGAGGTCACTCATCTTACAGAAAGACCCCACCGTCAGATCACTGGTCTCCAGGCTAAATTTGAGGCTCTTTACAGATGGGGGTGGTGGCTGCTGGTTCCTTATTGGCTCCCACCGGCTCTGGGTATTTATTAAATTTGCCACAGATTTCTTGCAGTTGTGTCCATCACAGGACTCTTCACAGAGATGGCTGAAGGAGTAAGAAAGCAAAAGTGCAGGCCTGAGTTTGGACTCCAGCCCCATCGTGTACTGGCTGTGTGAACTTGAGCATGTTACAAAACCTGCGAGAGCCCCTGTTTGCTCCTCTCTAAAGTCATGCTTTATTATTAAGTTGCTTTAAGGTTAAATGGAACAACCCATGTAAAGTGTACAGTAAGAGTCTGAGAAAGTGTTAGTTGCTAAGTTCTGTCTGACTCTTTGACCCCATGGACTGTAGCCCGCCAGGCTGCTCTGTCCATGGGATTCTCCAGGCAACAGTACTGGAGCCGGCAGCCATTCTCTTCTCCAGGGATCCTCCCAATCCAGGGATCAGACCCAGGTCTTCTACACTGCAGGCAGATTTCTTCACCATCTGAGCCACCAGGAAAGCCTCAGGAGTCTAGGTGAAAGCAAGCCCTGGTGTGAGCCAGTGCTACAGGGCTGTGGGCAAGGATGCTCTGGTCGCCTTGTTCTACCCAGGAACAGGTGGACCCCATCCGCCCTCCCCAAAAAGGGGCTTCCACAAAAGGGCTCGAAAATAACTGTCACAGGGCAATTTAAATTGAGACCCCATCCAAGTAACTTCATAGGTCACATTAGTGGTGTCTTCTGGTTAACATGTCACAGCAAATAAATGAAATGTGTCTTCTCTACCTTGTGTTACCTTGACCTTGGAAATCCATAATGATATATCCTTAGAGAGAAGGCTGGCCTTGGGTAGGAGTCAGTATACATTCTTAACCCCAAGATCTTGGGCATTCGAGCTAGCTCTGATGTCATGTGCAGTTATGATGCTCTCTGAGTCATGTAGCAATTATTGCCTGTAATTTTCAGGAGCTATGGGATACAGGGCATGGGGCAGAAGACCCATCACTGCAGAGGTCTGGGGCTGTCTTTCAAGAAGAAAGTATCTTGTGACTGATTTAGTTGATATTCAGCATGAGGTCACTCATCTTACAGAAAGACCCCACCGTCAGATCACTGGTCTCCAGGCTAAATTTGAGGCTCTTTACAGATGGGGGTGGTGGCTGCTGGTTCCTTATTGGCTCCCACCGGCTCTGGGTATTTATTAAATTTGCCACAGATTTCTTGCAGTTGTGTCCATCACAGGACTCTTCACAGAGATGGCTGAAGGAGTAAGAAAGCAAAAGTGCAGGCCTGAGTTTGGACTCCAGCCCCATCGTGTACTGGCTGTGTGAACTTGAGCATGTTACAAAACCTGCGAGAGCCCCTGTTTGCTCCTCTCTAAAGTCATGCTTTATTATTAAGTTGCTTTAAGGTTAAATGGAACAACCCATGTAAAGTGTACAGTAAGAGTCTGAGAAAGTGTTAGTTGCTAAGTTCTGTCTGACTCTTTGCGACCCCATGGACTGTAGCCCGCCAGGCTGCTCTGTCCATGGGATTCTCCAGGCAACAGTACTGGAGCCGGCAGCCATTCTCTTCTCCAGGGGATCCTCCCAATCCAGGGATCAGACCCAGGTCTTCTACACTGCAGGCAGATTTCTTCACCATCTGAGCCACCAGGAAAGCCTCAGGAGTCTAGGTGAAAGCAAGCCCTGGTGTGAGCCAGTGCTACAGGGCTGTGGGCAAGGATGCTCTGGTCGTCTTGTTCTACCCAGGAACAGGTAGGACCCCATCCGCCCTCAGGTGCTTCCACACAGGGCCGAATGGAGTTAATTCAGTGGCATATCGACATTCAGAACAAGGCTCATTTTCCTTCCTGCCTGCATAGATCATCACCAACCCCTGATTTCATGCAAATGCTCTTTCTGACCTCTCCAGCCTGGGCTGTCTCTGACTTGACTTCTGGCTTGCTGTGGAAGGGGCTGCGGTTTCCTCCATAGGCCACTCTAGCATGAGAAGTGCTCCTCATGAAATCAAAGGGGAAAAGCGCCTGGGGATGATGCTGACTAGACCCTGACTCACCCTCCTCTTACTGGGCGGGGTGTGTGTGTGCAGGGGGAAGGTTGGGGTTGTCAGGCAGAAGGCAGGGAGGTAATCCATTCTCTACCAGGTCGTCTCGCCTGGATAATAGGACTTTAATGATAGGTTGCCTGAAGAGATAGTTGTATTAGGGCCTCAAGAGAACAAATAAGGCGAGGGTTTGGGGCGATTGTTATGGAAATCACTGCTGCTTCAGAATGCCAGGAGGCCCTCCCCGTGGTGTTTTGAAACTCTGTTCCCCAACCCCAAACAATTTAGCTCAGCTACCTCCCCAAGTCTGCACATCATCGTCATCGCAGTCTCAAATTAAGCAGGAGTTGCAGTTCCTGTAAGACTGTTTTTCAAGTTGGGAGACAATCGCTGGCCTCTATTCCCCGCCTAGGCAGATCTAGAGTTCTGCCTAGGCAGGAAATAGTGCTCATCTAAAGTCATGCTTTATTATTAAGTTGCTTTAAGGTTAAATGGAACAACCCATGTAAAGTGTACAGTAAGAGTCTGAGAAAGTGTTAGTTGCTAAGTTCTGTCTGACTCTTTGCGACCCCATGGACTGTAGCCCGCCAGGCTGCTCTGTCCATGGGATTC
This sequence comes from Tragulus kanchil, assembly GCA_022376925.1. Lineage (NCBI taxonomy): Eukaryota > Metazoa > Chordata > Mammalia > Artiodactyla > Tragulidae > Tragulus > Tragulus kanchil. Next base: position 42,368,076 of record JAIOJX010000029.1, on the reverse strand, counting down.
TCCAGGCAACAGTACTGGAGCCGGCAGCCATTCTCTTCTCCAGGGGATCCTCCCAATCCAGGGATCAGACCCAGGTCTTCTACACTGCAGGCAGATTTCTTCACCATCTGAGCCACCAGGAAAGCCTCAGGAGTCTAGGTGAAAGCAAGCCCTGGTGTGAGCCAGTGCTACAGGGCTGTGGGCAAGGATGCTCTGGTCGTCTTGTTCTACCCAGGAACAGGTAGGACCCCATCCGCCCTCAGGTGCTTCCACACAGGGCCGAATGGAGTTAATTCAGTGGCATATCGACATTCAGAACAAGGCTCATTTTCCTTCCTGCCTGCATAGATCATCACCAACCCCTGATTTCATGCAAATGCTCTTTCTGACCTCTCCAGCCTGGGCTGTCTCTGACTTGACTTCTGGCTTGCTGTGGAAGGGGCTGCGGTTTCCTCCATAGGCCACTCTAGCATGAGAAGTGCTCCTCATGAAATCAAAGGGGAAAAGCGCCTGGGGATGATGCTGACTAGACCCTGACTCACCCTCCTCTTACTGGGCGGGGTGTGTGTGTGCAGGGGGAAGGTTGGGGTTGTCAGGCAGAAGGCAGGGAGGTAATCCATTCTCTACCAGGTCGTCTCGCCTGGATAATAGGACTTTAATGATAGGTTGCCTGAAGAGATAGTTGTATTAGGGCCTCAAGAGAACAAATAAGGCGAGGGTTTGGGGCGATTGTTATGGAAATCACTGCTGCTTCAGAATGCCAGGAGGCCCTCCCCGTGGTGTTTTGAAACTCTGTTCCCCAACCCCAAACAATTTAGCTCAGCTACCTCCCCAAGTCTGCACATCATCGTCATCGCAGTCTCAAATTAAGCAGGAGTTGCAGTTCCTGTAAGACTGTTTTTCAAGTTGGGAGACAATCGCTGGCCTCTATTCCCCGCCTAGGCAGATCTAGAGTTCTGCCTAGGCAGGAAATAGTGCTCATCTGCCTCCCAGTGGGGGCTGCAGGAGGGTGCTTGGAATCTACAAAGACCCCGCACGAGGGTAACACTTCTCCAATGCCCAGACCTGGAGACTGAGAGCAGCTGTACCAGGCTCGAGGGAGGTCAGGGCCAGAGCAACCAATGCCTGAGGAAGTCTGGACTACCTCCCTCCATGACCCTCTGAATTACCTCCTGGTCTATCCTGTGTCCTAAGTGAGGATTTAGACAGTCCAGAAGTACAGGGTTCTGACCCCAGAATTATGGCAGAGGAACTGGGATGCATGGAGCCCAGATTTATTCATACCGAGGGCCCACCTTTCTCCCTGGGAGCCTGGTTTCTCCTTGAGGGCAGAGCTGTGTTTTTTTCCCTCTTGAAAGCCCAGACCTAGGGCAGAACCTGGCCCACTGAAGGTATTCAATAATTTCATTGTCTTTTTGAATGGATGAGTCCCTGTGGCACATTCTGATTTCCTGCTCTGGATCCCAGGGTTGAGGTGAAGCTCTGGTGAAGCAATCAGAATGCAGGTTCTGTGCTTGACTGTGAGCTTTTGGCCAAATAACTCAGCCTCTCTGCGCCTCCTTTTTCTAGCTGCAGAACGGGAAAACAATCTCTACTTCATAGGGTTGTTGTGAGGATTAAATGAGTTAATGGTAGACTTGTGAGGTACCCAAAATACTGCCTGGCATATAACCGATATGCAATAAATGTAACTAATGTTAGCATTTTTTTTTCTTCTTAGCTGCAAAGGCTCCGGCATTAGGCTGAAAGACTCTTGTACCCTACAATCAATTCTCAGAGTAATCCTTTAAAAATATGAATCAGATCCTCTCTTCTCTGGTAGCTTTCCACAGGCTAACAAGTAAATCTAGTCATCCAGTCGGGGCCCTCCTGGCCTCATGCTGGCTCGCCGCTCACTCAGACTGCTGTGTCCTTCCTTGCCTCTCTGCCTGGAGCACCCTTCCCCTTCCTCCCCACATGGCTGCCTTCCCATTCTTCTCAACTGGTAGACTTTTGTCACCGGTTTCGGTCAGCCTTTTCTGACCATATCTGAAGGAGGTCCTTTTTGGATGATTATCTGATGGTAAAGAATCTACCTGCAGTGCAGGAGGCCTGGGTTCAATCCCCGGGTCAGAAAGATCCTCTGTAGAAGAGAATGGCTATCCACTCCAGTGTTCTTGCCTGGAGAATCCCACGGACAGAGGAGCCTGGCCAGCTGCATTCCATGGGGTTGCAAAGAGTCGGACAGGACTAGGCGACTGACACTTTCACTTTCATGATGTTTCTAATTTCGTCCTAGCTCTTAGCGCTTGATCTCAAATGTTCTTGGACATCCCTGGTGGTCCAGTGGTTAAGTCTTTGCCCTTCCAATTCAGGGGACGTGGGTTTGATCGCTGATGGGGGACTGAGATCCCACATGCCCTGTGGCATGGCCCCTCCAAAAAAGGTTCTTGTTTGTTTGTTTTTATCACCAGCATTGTTTCCCCTCTTCTCCCTTTCACAGAGCTCCGTGACCTCCACCAGGTCCTGACTTGCTCACGGCTCTGCCACCAGAACAGCGTGAGGCTCACAATGGGGGCTCAGGGGACATCTTTCATCCGTGAATTATTGAAACTGGGAAACTGAGGCAGAGGAGATGGGTCTTGGCCAGTTTGCCTCAGACCCATCTCGCAGCTAGCTGCTTTTCTTTTAATATTCTAGAGGGAGCCCTGGACAGTCCAGTTTCCTGTCATGCTCTCACTTTGAAGAATGACAGTTACACCTTATTTCCATCCTAGAATTGACTTTGGGTGAATAAAAGGTTGATATTCCCCTGTTTAAGATGCTGCAGTCAGTCTGAGAGTAAGATAGAGGAATGCCTGCAAATACGCTCAGAAGGCCTTGTCCAAAAGAGCGCATTTCCCATGTACCATCAGGTCCGTTCCCTCAGCACTTTGTGGGCTCTCAGCCTGTTCCAGAAGCTCAGAGGTACCAGGCTTTAAGAACTCATGTCATGAATAAACATGAGGAGAGGGTATAAATAAACATTATAGGATAGTAGAATGTCTGCTGTTAACAGGTACAATCAGCTCAAGGGAAGATCTATATTGTTATCACTTCTTGGAGGATTATGTGAAGATAAGAACTTGTATTAGATCCATTTTTTTTTTTTTTTTGGATACATTAAGGTTATTCCCAGTCTTCTGCAGGGGCTCAGTGGCAAAGAAACCACATGTAACACAAGAGACATGGGATATGTGGGTTTGATTCCTGGGTCAGGAAGATCTGGAGAAAAGTATGGCAACCCACTCCAGCATTCTTGCTGGGAAAACGCCATGGACAGAGGAGCCTGGTGGGCTACAGTCCATGGAGTCACAGCGAGCTGGACATGACTGAAATGACTGGACACGCATGTAAAGGTTATTCCCAGATACTGGCCTCTCTGAGCCTGACCTGGGCCCCAGCATGGACCACTGTTATTTCCTCCGTTAAGTCTTAGAGCTCTCTGGGCTGGTTTCTCCACGTGAAAATGGGCATAAAGAGCTCTCTCATTCCCCCCAAAACCCTTATGCCTTACAGAGACTTATGAAATGTGAGATGATAGATAGCTTTCAAGTATGATACAGTACAATATAAAACTTCCATAACAGGAGGGCCATATTTCCACACGGCCCCAGGACCCTGGGAAACTCTCTCCTCCACTGAGCGCCACTGCCACAGTGCTCTTGCTGAAGGCACATCCAACCATGCTTCTCCTTTTTAAATAGGCCTTAGAGACTCTAACATCCTATTGAGATTTACTTCTAAAGCCTTTCACAATCTGGCTCCTGCTGAATTATCTGAATCTTCTGCCATTTCCCCAGACTCTCTCCTACTTGCCTGTTTTTGTTGTTGTTGTTGTTGTTTGTTTGTTTCCTGTTTACAGAAGCTTATTCTTAAATGTACCGGATGTTCTACAACAACACTTCATTCTAACTATAGGTGGCAACAGATGTTATGGCCGGGAATCCAGATATTTAAGCAGGAAAGGAATAAGGATCTCCATTGCCTCAGGCACAAAGACGGGCTTAGCTTTGGGCAGATTTCTTAACTGCACGGTGGCTGTGGGTCTTTCCCCTCAGCCTTTGCTTTCAGCTTCTAGAGTTTCTTCTGCTCCTCTCTGTTTTTGCATAAATGCCTTATCACCCCTTGGCCTGTTACTTGGGCGGCTGCTTCTTGCCACCTTTTGTGTTCAGACTTACTGTTTGTTGCCCTTCTCCCAGGACTACCACTGAAAGTGGTTTTTGTTATAGTTAAGAAAGTTTTCATGTATTACGAGGCATTGAAATGTCTGCACAAATCCAGATCTGGGCCGTGAGACAGTTACTTTCTCCACTTAAAAAAATGTTCTCTGCTCCTTTTCCTTACACAGGCTTGTCATCCTCCTCCAAGATCTTCTGTTTAAGGTCACCACCTCCATGAAGGCCTCCTTGACTCTGCCAGGCAGAGTTCAGTGCCTGCTCCTCACTGGGCTGCCCGAGTACCCTTTGATGATGACCGCATGGTGTAAATAACTTATGCCCCCACTCTTTTTTGGAATTCCCTACTAGTCTATGAGTTCCTCAAGGATGGGAAGATTGTTTTATTAATCTCTATGACCCCAGGGCTAAACATAGAACTTGGCATGGAGTAGTTGTTCCATAACATTTTTCCAATAAGCACAGTTTGGAATGGTGGTTTAATCACTCAGTTGTGTCCGACTCTTGCGATCCATGGACTGTAGCCATGGATCAGGCTCCTCTGTCCGTGGGATTCTCCAGGTAAGAATACTGGAGTGGAGTGCCATGCCCTCCTCCAGGGGATCTTCCCGACTCAGGGATTGAATCTGGGTCGCCTGCACTGCAGGCAGACTCTTTATCGACTAAGCCACCAGGGAAGCCCTACAGTTTGGAACAGAAACCTGCCTTACCCCAGGGATGATCATAGGCTGCTTATTGAGAATGGAGATATGTAGAATCGTCAAAATCCTAAGGATAATCAGACTCTGAATTTAATATGCTATTCTTTAGAATGCCGTGTCATAGCAAAGTGACCCGGCTGTTTTAAAGACACTTAGCTTCTACCTTAGAGTATAGGCACTGATGTGGCAGTGGGGAATTTCAGGTCAAAAGGTGGAAGACAGGCTTGCAGCCGTGCAGAGCTGGGTCCAAACCCTCTTCTTGGTTCCGGGGTCCTGGGCAAGACCAGTATCTCCCTGAGCCTCAGTTTCTTGGTAGTAGCGTCTGTGTTACTCCACTGTTGTGTGGATTCAGTGAGAGGGCAGATCATGTGTTTGTCATGAGGTGCTCAGCAGCAGGGTGGTGGGGTGGCCCTGGGGTGGGGTGTGTGGGGGCAGGGGCTCAGGGAGCCTCTCCCTCAGCCCCAGGCCTCACCTCCTGGCTCACAGGAGGGCAGAGGTGGCTCTCCTGCAGCCCCACGGAGGTGGCTGGAGCGGAATCAGTGCCTTCTGCCCCTGCTGGGCGTATGCGTCTCTGTACATAGAGTAAGGGGATTTTCCATGACTGTGATGGAGGACAGAAGCTTCTAATTTGCCTAACACTGCTGAAGTGCCTTCCATTAACCTAATTCCTTAGGAATGGCATAACCTTAAATGCGGTATTTTTTGGACTAGAAATGTCTCAACCCAGTTATGCTATGAAGCAGACTCCGCAACAGTCTGTAGAAAGACTGGCTGGGATCCTCTTTGGAGGGTCAGGGCTGACGTTTAATCTCCAGTCAAAACTAAGTGGGATGAGCCCAAGTTCACCCAAAGGGAAGATCAGGAGCCCAGCCTGGGTCCTGGTAGAGAGCCCCTCACGTCCTACTCTGGGCCCCCTCCTTGCCCCCAGCGCCTCTCCTTCTTCTCTGTGGACCTGTCCTGCCACAGGTAGCAATCCAAGTACAGGGCACCCCAGCCTTGCCCTATGTATTCTCACCCAGCTGTATGTCATCAGTGAGCCCAGGACTTTTGTTTCTCTTTATCCAGCGCTGTAACTAGAGTGCTGGACCCCAAGGTTTCTGTATGTTCTCCAAGCAGAAAAGCTTGGCCTTATGGACCATGTGCATTCCCACAGAGGCAGCTGAAAACCACAACTGTAGGGCTTCCCTGGTGGTCCAGTGGGTACAGAGGCCGCCTTGCACTGCAAGGGGCACCAGTTCTATCCCTGGCCTGGGAAGATCCCACATGCTGTGGAGAGGCTGGACCGGTGTGTCCAATTATGAGCCAGCACTCTGGAGCACATGCACCCAGAGCCAGTGCTCTGCAACGAGAGAGGCCACTGTGATGGGAGGCCCACACAGGCCAAAGCATAAGGATGGAAAGAATAGAAGAGGCCAAAATTAAAATAAAAAATGCAACTGCAAAAAAGCAAATCCCAGTGTCTACTGACTTCCATGATACATCAAAACCATATTCCCAATAAGCACACAGTTTCTAACAGTTGAAATTGAGAACTTCAAGACTTTTTGAAAGAAAGTACATTTGTCAGGCGACTCCACCTCCACTTCCTTAGCACCATCTCAGGACACTTAGGTTTCATGAGAGCATAAAACTAGCCTGTACACCTTCTCCTCCTCCCCTCTGGCTGTCTGCAGGATCTAATAGAACTTAGAGACATGAGCTGGCGGCAGATGCCTGTCTGTCATGTGCAGACAGGTCCAGCTCACTACCCACTGGCCTGTGCACGTGTGCCCCTGTCCCTGCACCTCCTGCACGCCAGCGCCGGACACCAAAGCAGCTGAACCTTTGGTTCTGGAGGGAAGGGAGGCAGGAAAGTTGGGAACTGCTCTCAGGATTTGACTGCTGACCATGTTCTCTGCTGGGATCTACCCATTCTGACTGCACTGGGTTTGAAATTCTCTCAGTAAGACTCTCACTTAGGTTAACAAGGGCCTCCGCAGTGGCTCAGATGGTAAAGAATCTGCCTGAAATTCAGGAGAGCTGGGTTTGATCCCTGGGTCAGGAAGATCCCCTGGAGAAGAGAATAGCTACCCACTCCAGTATTCTTGCCTGGAGAATTCCATGGCCAGAGGAGCCTGGTGGGCTACAGTGCATGGAGTCACAACAAGCTGGACAGGACTGAGCACACAGCAGGCATATTTAACTGAGTGGCATTTGGGTGGGACTGACTTCTATGAGTTGGCCTGGACCCACACCCTGGGGTAAACAGGGCGCGTATGGGACATCTCTGTAGGTTCCTAATGGCTGACTTTCAGACTGGACTCCTGAAAAGCCCTTAGGGATCCAAGCTGTCCTTAAACATGGCTGGGGTAGTGTTAGTGGTGCAAAGCTAGGGGAAGGGTACCTGCAGTGTGCTGCAGCCCAAATTTCCTTTCTGTAGGGTTGAGTCTTCTGACTCTATAAGAAGCAGATGAGAAGACCCATCCTACCCTAAAGCTCTAAAGTCCACAGACAGAGGGCCCCTGGGGCTGGGCCAAAGGGAGGATCCTGAGCTGGGCAGGGTAGCCTGGGCATGGGCTGCTATGAAGCATTCACCAAGGGAGTCATTCCGCTTTCTCATCAGCCTTGCTGGCACTCAGCATAGCTCTGAGTCCCCTAAAGCATGAGAGCCCTTTATCCTCAGGTGACTTTTTCTTATCAAAGAAGATCTGGGGGGCGGGGGTGGGCGGTGATGGTGATATGCTCCAGAGGAGAGTCACAAGGTAAGAGATGACATTTACAAAAATCCATTCTTTCCTCTCCACTTCACTGCTCCATTGACTATTTTCCTGTTCAATCAAATCCTATTCACAGCGACACTTGCCATTTCAGGAGCTGCCTAGGCAAAAATATCCTTTCCTTTCTTTATGGGGCTGGCCACTGCTGTGCCTTTTTCTCTCCCTTGCCCACCCTGGCGGGCCTGGATCCTCTTCGGTTGGATCTCTCATGCCTCAGAGACTCCACTCAGTTCCCAGCACATGGGACAAGCCAATCGCGTTGGCCCTTCCTCCTGCTTTCATGTTTCCCCATGACGTTTCCTGATGCCGGAGACTCCCTCCTAGACTGGCTGTGTGCGTCCAGGTGAGCATTGCAGCCTGGTCAACCCTGCTCTTAAGTCATGACCTTGTTCGTTTTCCATGTGTCATGGTACTGACTTTGGAGGCCCTGAGGGCTGGCAATAGGGGAGCAAAGGGAGACTGCACAGAGCACCCAGGGCAAGAGAAGGGGGTCAAAGGCCTTCAAGCTCAGGTTCCCAGTCACTTGTTTAACCTACTGCCTTGACTCTGGCTCCCGTTCTCCTGGAGATGCCCTCATCTTTGTTTACGGAGAGGTTAGTCAGCGAGGCTGTGTACAAGGTGTCGTGCTCGACTGAAAACTCAGGGAGGGCATCAGGGCCTGACCACAGAGGGTAAGAGCCCTGTGCATTGACCAACGTCTTGACTTGATGCCAGGAAACGGTGCCTCCCACCCTGGGTGCACACCGTTAGCTGTGCCTCTTGCAGCTCCAGAGAGAAAGTTGCTTCTGGGTGACTCACGCTTATTTCACCCCTTCAACAGCTTGTCACCTAGTGTGGGCGTGCTACAGGAGGGCCTGACTCACGAATGCATTTGGCCTGACCTGGCGAATAGCTTGGTAGGCTCAACCGCATCCAGATCGGGCCCCAGGGACAGTCAGGACCCAGGAGTCCTTTCTTGCAGTGGAGCTCCCACCCTCTTCCTCTGTATCCACCACCTCCACTGTGAGCGCACACTCAGGGCTCATTATACGCCAAGACCGCATTCAACACAGCTTCTTCTGTTTGGATCCTCACCATAATCCTGTGAAGCTGGGCATCTTGGTATTCTCATTCAGAGCTACATTTACAAAAATCCATTCTTTCCTCTCCACTTCACTGCTCCATTGACTATTTTCCTGTTCAATCAAATCCTATTCACAGCGACACTTGCCATTTCAGGAGCTGCCTAGGCAAAAATATCCTTTCCTTTCTTTATGGGGCTGGCCACTGCTGTGCCTTTTTCTCTCCCTTGCCCACCCTGGCGGGCCTGGATCCTCTTCGGTTGGATCTCTCATGCCTCAGAGACTCCACTCAGTTCCCAGCACATGGGACAAGCCAATCGCGTTGGCCCTTCCTCCTGCTTTCATGTTTCCCCATGACGTTTCCTGATGCCGGAGACTCCCTCCTAGACTGGCTGTGTGCGTCCAGGTGAGCATTGCAGCCTGGTCAACCCTGCTCTTAAGTCATGACCTTGTTCGTTTTCCATGTGTCATGGTACTGACTTTGGAGGCCCTGAGGGCTGGCAATAGGGGAGCAAAGGGAGACTGCACAGAGCACCCAGGGCAAGAGAAGGGGGTCAAAGGCCTTCAAGCTCAGGTTCCCAGTCACTTGTTTAACCTACTGCCTTGACTCTGGCTCCCGTTCTCCTGGAGATGCCCTCATCTTTGTTTACGGAGAGGTTAGTCAGCGAGGCTGTGTACAAGGTGTCGTGCTCGACTGAAAACTCAGGGAGGGCATCAGGGCCTGACCACAGAGGGTAAGAGCCCTGTGCATTGACCAACGTCTTGACTTGATGCCAGGAAACGGTGCCTCCCACCCTGGGTGCACACCGTTAGCTGTGCCTCTTGCAGCTCCAGAGAGAAAGTTGCTTCTGGGTGACTCACGCTTATTTCACCCCTTCAACAGCTTGTCACCTAGTGTGGGCGTGCTACAGGAGGGCCTGACTCACGAATGCATTTGGCCTGACCTGGCGAATAGCTTGGTAGGCTCAACCGCATCCAGATCGGGCCCCAGGGACAGTCAGGACCCAGGAGTCCTTTCTTGCAGTGGAGCTCCCACCCTCTTCCTCTGTATCCACCACCTCCACTGTGAGCGCACACTCAGGGCTCATTATACGCCAAGACCGCATTCAACACAGCTTCTTCGTTTTGGATCCTCACCATAATCCTGTGAAGCTGGGCATCTTGGTATTCTCATTTCAGAGCTCGAGGTGGGTGGGTAGGAGGTTCGAGCACTTGCCCAGGGCACACAGCTGGTATGAGAAGAGCTCAGAATGAAGCCTGGTCTGACTGAGCCAGGGCGTGTGGTGGGCTGAGACCCAGAGGCAGGCACCCCTTGGGTGCCCATCTCAGCACCAGGTCAGGCACCTGCTCTCTGTGAACACACACTAATTCTTTGCCTCAGAAGCTAACAGCAGCACTAGGGGCCCACCCTTCTAGGCAGCTCCACTTGGGCAGGGCAGGGCAGGGCAGGGCCGTCCACAGTCAGAGCTGAGGGGCATGGGGTCCATCACACTTGGTCTGGGTTCTTCGAGTCCTGAACCCAGAAGCTGATTTTTCCTGTGGAAGGATCAAGTGGAGGCCCTGCTCACGGTGAGACCTGCTCAGGGAGTCTGCATGGTGTGGCTCCGCCATTGTCACTGGTTGGAAAACAAAGTCTGGCCCTTGCTGGGCTTCCTGGGACCAGTGTCAGCAAGCGCTTAGCTCTGTTGGTCTCAGTGGCCATGCTTGTGGCTGAAGACCTGACTGTCTTTCCCTCTGCACTCTGGACGGGAGCCGTAAAGGCAGGGAGCAATTTGGCTGAGAAGAGCCTCGGGCAGGGCCTGGACTAAAAATGCTTCCAAGCTTCAGGCACTTTAAAGAATCACTTTGCTAATTTGTGAAGGTATTTATGAACAAGGTGGTGCTGATTTAGGCACTAAGTTGTGTCTGACTCTTGTGACCCCATGGAGTGTAGCCTGCCAGGCTCTTCTGTCCATGAGATTCTCCAAGGGCCCCTTCAGGCATCTTCTGACCCAGGGATCGAACCTGGGTCTCCTGCATGGCAGGCAGATTCTTTAGTGTGGGCGTGCTACCTGACTCACGAATGCATTTGGCCTGACCTGGCGAATAGCTTGGTAGGCTCAACCGCATCCAGATCGGGCCCCAGGGACAGTCAGGACCCAGGAGTCCTTTCTTGCAGTGGAGCTCCCACCCTCTTCCTCTGTATCCACCACCTCCACTGTGAGCGCACACTCAGGGCTCATTATACGCCAAGACCGCATTCAACACAGCTTCTTCGTTTTGGATCCTCACCATAATCCTGTGAAGCTGGGCATCTTGGTATTCTCATTTCAGAGCTCGAGGTGGGTGGGTAGGAGGTTCGAGCACTTGCCCAGGGCACACAGCTGGTATGAGAAGAGCTCAGAATGAAGCCTGGTCTGACTGAGCCAGGGCGTGTGGTGGGCTGAGACCCAGAGGCAGGCACCCCTTGGGTGCCCATCTCAGCACCAGGTCAGGCACCTGCTCTCTGTGAACACACACTAATTCTTTGCCTCAGAAGCTAACAGCAGCACTAGGGGCCCACCCTTCTAGGCAGCTCCACTTGGGCAGGGCAGGGCAGGGCAGGGCCGTCCACAGTCAGAGCTGAGGGGCATGGGGTCCATCACACTTGGTCTGGGTTCTTCGAGTCCTGAACCCAGAAGCTGATTTTTCCTGTGGAAGGATCAAGTGGAGGCCCTGCTCACGGTGAGACCTGCTCAGGGAGTCTGCATGGTGTGGCTCCGCCATTGTCACTGGTTGGAAAACAAAGTCTGGCCCTTGCTGGGCTTCCTGGGACCAGTGTCAGCAAGCGCTTAGCTCTGTTGGTCTCAGTGGCCATGCTTGTGGCTGAAGACCTGACTGTCTTTCCCTCTGCACTCTGGACGGGAGCCGTAAAGGCAGGGAGCAATTTGGCTGAGAAGAGCCTCGGGCAGGGCCTGGACTAAAAAAGCTTCCAAGCTTCAGGCACTTTAAAGAATCACTTTGCTAATTTGTGAAGGTATTTATGAACAAGGTGGTGCTGATTTAGGCACTAAGTTGTGTCTGACTCTTGTGACCCCATGGAGTGTAGCCTGCCAGGCTCTTCTGTCCATGAGATTCTCCAGACAAGAACACTGGAGTGGGTTTCCATTTCCTTCGTCAGGCGATCTTTCTGACCCAGGGATCGAACCTGGGTCTCCTGCATGGCAGGCAGATTCTTTACCAACTGTGCTATAAGGGAATCTCAAGATGGGGAACAACGTGGGGAATGTTATTTCCGTTTTGCCAGTAAGGACATGGAGGCTTACTGGCAACGTGGAGATAAGACGCAACAAGGTCATCTAAATGCCTATGCCAGGACGTAAACTCATATTTGCCAGATTCTTCTACTAGACCACTACTCAGTGCTACTGAGGGCCGTCCAGCAGATCCACCCCCCAGCAGCCCCCAGAGGGAAGGAGCTCTGGGTCTTTGTGGACATTGGGTCTGTGAGCTCTGTCACCCCTCTGGAGCAGGGTGGGGTTGGGGGAGGCTGTGTCATTGCACACTCTGCCTGCAGCAGCTCCTTCTGGACCCTGAGGTCAGCAGGACCAACAGCGCCTTGTCTCAGGTCACTGCACCTGCCTCTTGCCTTCCCTTCCTGGGCCTGCCCTGCTGCTGCTTCAGGACTCCCTGGTGCCGGTGCACAGCGCTGGTCTACCCAGCCAGACAAGGAGAGCCGCTGAGCTATGCCCACAGGCCGACCTGGCTCCCAAGCCAGGAGGACACGGCTTCCCCAGTGGCTGCCCTGGAAGTGCAGGTGCGTGGATGTCCAGCTGAGTGACTCTGAATGATGACAGACAGCAACTGGGAAGGATCTGGCTGATCAGTTCTCTCATTCTATCCTGCAATGGATCTATCCTGCAATGGGCTATTCTGCAATGCAGTATTGTATGCTTCACTGTAGAAGTCTGTCATGACCAAGCTGTAGGTTTTGGTAGACGGTAGACCAGTCAGCAACATGCATGTACTTTCCTTCTTTCCACATGCCATTTTCTTTTTTCTTTCCATCTTATTTCATTTGGATTGCAATTCCCTCTCTTCAATGAAAGGTTGGCATGCAAGACTTGCCCCAGGGCTTTGTTTTCTAAGTAATACTGGTTAAGCTAATTGTAATAGTAATAATTCCTACCATTTATTCAGTTTGTTGTGTGGCAGCTAAATCAGTTCATTGAATCCTGACGCTGTTCCTGCTAAGCGGGTATTATTAGTTGCCTAATTTTAAAGGTTTCCTTGGTGGTTCAGACAGTAAAGAATCTGCCTGCAATGCAGGAAACCTGGGTTCGATCCCTGGATTGGGAAGTCCTGGAGAAGGGACAGGCTACCCAGTATTCTTACCTGGAGAATTCCATGGCTCCTCCAAGGGAGCACAAAGTTGGACACGATTGAGTGACTTGACTTTCATTTTTCATCTTATAGATGAGGAAACTAAGACTCAGAGAAGTTACAGAACATGATCATGGCCACACAGCATGTAAGAGGCAAAGTGAGGATCTGACCTGGTTCTTCTGTTCTTCCAACTCCGGAACCTGAACTTGAAGTCACCCTTGAATAAAGTTGCCTGTAATCATTAGAAATGCCAAGGAAACCCGAGTCTCTGCAAGGAACCACCTGCAAGAGGCTGCCAAGGATGCCCAGGGGCCGGGCACCCCTAGGCAGCGCTGGGATACTCACGTTGTAAATGCTGGGTTGTACTTTGCCCGGTAGTAGGAGTCTCAGGTCACTGCCCTTGCCTTCCCTTCCTGGGCCTGCCCTGCTGCTGCTTCAGGACTCCCTGGGGCCGGTGCACAGCGCTGGTCTACCCAGCCAGACAAGGAGAGCCGCTGAGCTATGCCCACAGGCCGACCTGGCTCCCAAGCCAGGAGGACACGGCTTCCCCAGTGGCTGCCCTGGAAGTGCAGGTGCGTGGATGTCCAGCTGAGTGACTCTGAATGATGACAGACAGCAACTGGGAAGGATCTGGCTGATCAGTTCTCTCATTCTATCCTGCAATGGATCTATCCTGCAATGGGCTATTCTGCAATGCAGTATTGTATGCTTCACTGTAGAAGTCTGTCATGACCAAGCTGTAGGTTTTGGTAGACGGTAGACCAGTCAGCAACATGCATGTACTTTCCTTCTTTCCACATGCCATTTTCTTTTTTCTTTCCATCTTATTTCATTTGGATTGCAATTCCCTCTCTTCAATGAAAGGTTGGCATGCAAGACTTGCCCCAGGGCTTTGTTTTCTAAGTAATACTGGTTAAGCTAATTGTAATAGTAATAATTCCTACCATTTATTCAGTTTGTTGTGTGGCAGCTAAATCAGTTCATTGAATCCTGACGCTGTTCCTGCTAAGCGGGTATTATTAGTTGCCTAATTTTAAAGGTTTCCTTGGTGGTTCAGACAGTAAAGAATCTGCCTGCAATGCAGGAAACCTGGGTTCGATCCCTGGATTGGGAAGTCCTGGAGAAGGGACAGGCTACCCAGTATTCTTACCTGGAGAATTCCATGGCTCCTCCAAGGGAGCACAAAGTTGGACACGATTGAGTGACTTGACTTTCATTTTTCATCTTATAGATGAGGAAACTAAGACTCAGAGAAGTTACAGAACATGATCATGGCCACACAGCATGTAAGAGGCAAAGTGAGGATCTGACCTGGTTCTTCTGTTCTTCCAACTCCGGAACCTGAACTTGAAGTCACCCTTGAATAAAGTTGCCTGTAATCATTAGAAATGCCAAGGAAACCCGAGTCTCTGCAAGGAACCACCTGCAAGAGGCTGCCAAGGATGCCCAGGGAGCCGGGGCACCCCTCAGGCGAGGGCGCTGGGATACTCACGTTGTAAATGCTGGGTTGTACTTTGCACCTCGGTAGTAGGAGTACAGATTGAACATCCCAATCATGAAGGCCACAAACACCATGATGAAAATGACCATGAACTTGAAGATATCTTTCACGGTTCTCCCCAGGGAGATCTGCAGGGGCCCAAAGCTCTCGTTGGCCGGCAGGATGTATGCGATGCGAGAGAAGCTGAGCACAACCGCTATCGCGTATAGCCCTTCCGATATGATCTGAGGGTCTGAAGGCCACCACTTGTCCCTGGCTGAAAGAAAACAAGCTGGGTTATGCACTGGGCCACAGGACCTGCTCTGGAAGACAAACCGGTTAGGAATCTGTGGAGGCCTCTGACCTCATCCCTTGTCTTTGTGGACATCTCCTCTTTAAGTCAATCCTGGTGCACTGAAGGTGCCACCCTTTCTCTTGGAATGTGCTGGCTCATCTGCCTGGAGCACCCACCCCTCACTTCCTTCCCAATCTTCCTTCGAGACTCCAGTGTCCTCTCTTTCAGGAAGCCAACCTCCCTGTCCCCACCTCTGCTCCTGTGGTAGCCTGTGTGCCCTCCTGTCATGGGCCTCACCACGCTGCTCGCGACTCCATCTTCCTTCCCAGGCTCTGAGCTCCACAAGCAGGGGCTCTCCTGTTACAAGGAGGCGAGAGAAGCAGCGACCTAGCTTTAGACAGACCGGAGGGTGAAAATGGCCTTTCTACACAGTGGCTGCATGCTTTTGGGTAAGTCAGTGAACTTTTATTTTTTGGCTTTGAAATCTTTTATTGTCACTTTAAAATTTTTAAAAATTTTATTGGAGTATAGTTGATGGATAATGGTGTATTAGTCCCAAGTGTACAGCAGAGTAATTCAGTTGTACATATTCTTTTTAGATTCTTTTCTTATGTAGGTTATCACAGAATGTTGGGTAGAGTTCCTGTAAGATGACTGAAGGTTGCCTGTAATCATTAGAAATGCCAAGGAAACCCGAGTCTCTGCAAGGAACCACCTGCAAGAGGCTGCCAAGGATGCCCAGGGAGCCGGGGCACCCCTCAGGCGAGGGCGCTGGGATACTCACGTTGTAAATGCTGGGTTGTACTTTGCACCTCGGTAGTAGGAGTACAGATTGAACATCCCAATCATGAAGGCCACAAACACCATGATGAAAATGACCATGAACTTGAAGATATCTTTCACGGTTCTCCCCAGGGAGATCTGCAGGGGCCCAAAGCTCTCGTTGGCCGGCAGGATGTATGCGATGCAGAGAAGCTGAGCACAACCGCTATCGCGTATAGCCCTTCCGATATGATCTGAGGGTCTGAAGGCCACCACTTGTCCCTGGCTGAAAGAAAACAAGCTGGGTTATGCACTGGGCCACAGGACCTGCTCTGGAAGACAAACCGGTTAGGAATCTGTGGAGGCCTCTGACCTCATCCCTTGTCTTTGTGGACATCTCCTCTTTAAGTCAATCCTGGTGCACTGAAGGTGCCACCCTTTCTCTTGGAATGTGCTGGCTCATCTGCCTGGAGCACCCACCCCTCACTTCCTTCCCAATCTTCCTTCGAGACTCCAGTGTCCTCTCTTTCAGGAAGCCAACCTCCCTGTCCCCACCTCTGCTCCTGTGGTAGCCTGTGTGCCCTCCTGTCATGGGCCTCACCACGCTGCTCGCGACTCCATCTTCCTTCCCAGGCTCTGAGCTCCACAAGCAGGGGCTCTCCTGTTACAAGGAGGCGAGAGAAGCAGCGACCTAGCTTTAGACAGACCGGAGGGTGAAAATGGCCTTTCTACACAGTGGCTGCATGCTTTTGGGTAAGTCAGTGAACTTTTATTTTTTGGCTTTGAAATCTTTTATTGTCACTTTAAAATTTTTAAAAATTTTATTGGAGTATAGTTGATGGATAATGGTGTATTAGTCCCAAGTGTACAGCAGAGTAATTCAGTTGTACATATTCTTTTTAGATTCTTTTCTTATGTAGGTTATCACAGAATGTTGGGTAGAGTTCCCTGTGCTGTACAGTTTAGTTCAGTCGCTCAGTCATGTCCAACTCTTTGTGACCCCAAAGAGTATTGTCCGTAGGTCTCTATGAATCATCTGTCTTGTATACAGTGGTGTGTGCATGTTCATTCCAAGCTCCTGATTTCTCCCTCTCCTCTTTGGTAACCATAAGTTTGTACTTGATATCTGTAAATCTGCTTCTATTTTATAAATAAGCTGATTTGTATCTTTAAAAAAAATTAGATTCCACATATGAGTGTTATCCTATGATACTGTCTTTCTCTAACTTAATATGATAATCTCTAGATCCACCATATTGGAGCAAATGGCATTATTTCATTTTTTTTTTTATGGCTCAGTAACAGTCTATTGTATATATGTACTATAGTTTCTTCAGTCATTCTTCTGTTCATGGACATTTAGATTGCTTCCAGGTCATGGTTATCATGAACTGTGCTGCAATGAACGCTGGGGTGCACGTATCTTTTCAAATTATGGTCTCTCCTGCACAGGGGCAGGGTTGCTGGATCATATGGTAGTTCTATTTTAAGGTTTTTTTTTTAATTTACATTTATTTATTTATTATATAATTATTTTTATTTTACTTTTACAGAGTTTTGTTGTTTACAGCTATACATAAGTCCAAATTAGTCATAGGTGTACCATTGACCCCGCCCACCTGAACCCCTCTCTCAGTCTCTCCCCACCCCACCCCTCCAGGTTGTTGCATAGCCCCATGTAAGTTCCCTTAATCTTAGAGCGGATTCACAATGGTTGTCTCTTTTGCATATGGTAGTGTAGGTTTCCATGTTCCTTTTTCCATACTTCTCATCTACTCCTCCTTCCCCTCAATGACCATAAGTCTATTCTCTATGTCTGTTTCTCCATTGCTGCTCTGCATATGCATTTATCAGTACCATCTTTCTAGATTCCACAGATATGTGTTAGTATATTATACTTGTCCTTCTCTTTTTGACTTGCTTCACTTTGTATGATAGGTTCTAGATTCATTCACCTATAGTTGATGGATATTGGTCCATTAGCCCCAAGTGTACAGCAGAGTAATTCAGTTGTACATATTCTTTTTAGATTCTTTTCTTATGTAGGTTATCACAGAATGTTGGGTAGAGTTGCCTGTGCTGTACAGTTTAGTTCAGTCGCTCAGTCATGTCCAACTCTTTGTGACCCCAAAGAGTATTGTCCGTAGGTCTCTATGAATCATCTGTCTTGTATACAGTGGTGTGTGCATGTTCATTCCAAGCTCCTGATTTCTCCCTCTCCTCTTTGGTAACCATAAGTTTGTACTTGATATCTGTAAATCTGCTTCTATTTTATAAATAAGCTGATTTGTATCTTTAAAAAAAATTAGATTCCACATATGAGTGTTATCCTATGATACTGTCTTTCTCTAACTTAATATGATAATCTCTAGATCCACCATATTGGAGCAAATGGCATTATTTCATTTTTTTTTTTATGGCTCAGTAACAGTCTATTGTATATATGTACTATAGTTTCTTCAGTCATTCTTCTGTTCATGGACATTTAGATTGCTTCCAGGTCATGGTTATCATGAACTGTGCTGCAATGAACGCTGGGGTGCACGTATCTTTTCAAATTATGGTCTCTCCTGCACAGGGGCAGGGTTGCTGGATCATATGGTAGTTCTATTTTAAGGTTTTTTTTTTAATTTACATTTATTTATTTATTATATAATTATTTTTATTTTACTTTTACAGAGTTTTGTTGTTTACAGCTATACATAAGTCCAAATTAGTCATAGGTGTACCATTGACCCCGCCCACCTGAACCCCTCTCTCAGTCTCTCCCCACCCCACCCCTCCAGGTTGTTGCATAGCCCCATGTAAGTTCCCTTAATCTTAGAGCGGATTCACAATGGTTGTCTCTTTTGCATATGGTAGTGTAGGTTTCCATTTTCCTTTTTCCATACTTCTCATCTACTCCTCCTTCCCCTCAATGACCATAAGTCTATTCTCTATGTCTGTTTCTCCATTGCTGCTCTGCATATGCATTTATCAGTACCATCTTTCTAGATTCCACAGATATGTGTTAGTATATTATACTTGTCCTTCTCTTTTTGACTTGCTTCACTTTGTATGATAGGTTCTAGATTCATCCACCTCTTTAGGATTGATTCTTCTGCATTTCTTTTCAGGGCTGAGAAATATTCCATTGTGTATATGTACCATAGCTTCTTTATCCATTCATTTGTTGATGGACATCTAGGTTGTTTCCATGTTCTAGGTATTGTAAAAAGTGCTGCAATGAACACTGGGGTATGTGTGTCTCTTTCAATTTTGATTTCCTCAGGGCATATGCCTAATAGTGGGATTGCTGGGTCATATGGTGCTTCTATTCCTAGTGTTTTAAGGAGTCTTCATACTGTCTTCCATAGTGGCTGTATCAGTTTACATTCCCACCAACAGTGCAACAGTGTTCCTTTTTCTCCGCACCCTCTCTAGCATTTATTGTCTGGATAATTTGATGATGACCATTCTGACTGGTGTGAGATGGTATCTCATTGTAGTTTTGATAAAATTTACATTTATTTATTTTTAATTGGAGGATAATTGCATTACAATATAGTGTTGGTTCCTGCCATATATCACCATGAATCAGCCACAGGTATATAGGACCCCTCTGTCTTGAAAACCTCCCTCTGACTCCCACCCCATTTGAGTTTCCTGTGTCATACAGCATATTTCCACTTATTATCTAATGCTACATATGGTAATGTATATGTTTCAGTGTTACTCTCTGAATTTGTTCCACCTTTCCCTTACCCCACTGTGTCCACAAGTCTCTTCTCTACACCTGTGTCTCCCTGGCTGCTCTGCAAATAGGTTCATCAGTGCCATCTTTCTAGACTCCATAAATATGTTTTAAAATGCAATATTTGGGGGCTTCCCTGATGGTCCAGTGGGTAAGGACACCACCTTGCAGTGCAAGGGGCTCTGGTTTGATCCCTGGCCTGGGAAGATCCCACGTACCGTGGCGCAGCCTATGGGCCCTTAATCTTAGAGCGGATTCACAATGGTTGTCTCTTTTGCATATGGTAGTGTAGGTTTCCATGTTCCTTTTTCCATACTTCTCATCTACTCCTCCTTCCCCTCAATGACCATAAGTCTATTCTCTATGTCTGTTTCTCCATTGCTGCTCTGCATATGCATTTATCAGTACCATCTTTCTAGATTCCACAGATATGTGTTAGTATATTATACTTGTCCTTCTCTTTTTGACTTGCTTCACTTTGTATGATAGGTTCTAGATTCATCCACCTCTTTAGGATTGATTCTTCTGCATTTCTTTTCAGGGCTGAGAAATATTCCATTGTGTATATGTACCATAGCTTCTTTATCCATTCATTTGTTGATGGACATCTAGGTTGTTTCCATGTTCTAGGTATTGTAAAAAGTGCTGCAATGAACACTGGGGTATGTGTGTCTCTTTCAATTTTGATTTCCTCAGGGCATATGCCTAATAGTGGGATTGCTGGGTCATATGGTGCTTCTATTCCTAGTGTTTTAAGGAGTCTTCATACTGTCTTCCATAGTGGCTGTATCAGTTTACATTCCCACCAACAGTGCAACAGTGTTCCTTTTTCTCCGCACCCTCTCTAGCATTTATTGTCTGGATAATTTGATGATGACCATTCTGACTGGTGTGAGATGGTATCTCATTGTAGTTTTGATAAAATTTACATTTATTTATTTTTAATTGGAGGATAATTGCATTACAATATAGTGTTGGTTCCTGCCATATATCACCATGAATCAGCCACAGGTATATAGGACCCCTCTGTCTTGAAAACCTCCCTCTGACTCCCACCCCATTTGAGTTTCCTGTGTCATACAGCATATTTCCACTTATTATCTAATGCTACATATGGTAATGTATATGTTTCAGTGTTACTCTCTGAATTTGTTCCACCTTTCCCTTACCCCACTGTGTCCACAAGTCTCTTCTCTACACCTGTGTCTCCCTGGCTGCTCTGCAAATAGGTTCATCAGTGCCATCTTTCTAGACTCCATAAATATGTTTTAAAATGCAATATTTGGGGGCTTCCCTGATGGTCCAGTGGGTAAGGACACCACCTTGCAGTGCAAGGGGCTCTGGTTTGATCCCTGGCCTGGGAAGATCCCACGTACCGTGGAGCAGCTGGACTGATGTGTCCAACTACTGAGTTGGAGCTCTGGAGTGCATGCACCCAGAGCCGGTGCTCTGCAGCGAGAGAGGCCACTGCAATGGAGGCCCACACAGGCCAAAGAACAAAGATGGATAAATGAAAGACCAATAGAAGTGGCAAGAAAAAGAAAAGACCACTCAACCTTGAAAAAAAATACAGTATTTGTTTTTCTTTTTGTGACTTAACTTCATTCTGTATCAATAGGCTCTAGGTTCATCCAGCTCATTAGCACTGACTCAAACGCATTCCTTTTTTAAGGCCGAGTAGTATTCCATTGTATATACGTACCACACTTTCTTCATCCATTCATCTATCAGTAGACATTTATGTTGCTTCCATGCCCTAGCTATTGTAAGTACTGCTGTGATAAACATTGGAGTACATGTGTCTTTTTATAGACCTTTTGATGATGGCCACTCTGACTGGTGTGAGGTGATATCTCATTGTAGTTTTGATTTGTTTTTCTCTGATAATCAGTGATGTCGAGCATCTTTGCATATGCTTTTTGGCCATCTGTATGCTTTCTTTGGAGAACTACCTATTCGTTTGAGTGAACCAGGTCTTAGTTTTGACATCTAGTTCCCTGACCAGGGATCAAAGCCAGGCCTCCTGTGCTGGGAGAGCAGTCTTCCCTGATGCACCACCAGGAAAGTCCCTCTTCTCCCCACTTTTGATTGGGATGATTTTTTTGACATGAGGCTGTGTGAGCTTTTGTATATTTCAGAGATTGTCATTTGCATTATTTGCAAATATTTTCTCCCACTCTGTGGATTGTCTTTTCATGTTGCTGATAGTTCCCTTTGCTGTGCGGAAGCTATTAAGTTTAATTGGGCCCCATCTGTTTATATTTTAATTTTCATTGCCGTAGGAGGTAGATCAAAAAAGATATTGCTGTGATTTATGTCAAAGAATGTTCTGCCTATGCTTTCCTCTAAGAGTTTTATAGTGCCCAGCCTTACATTTGGGTCTTTGATCCATTTCGAGTGTATTCTCATGGATGGTGTTAGGAATGCTGTACTTTCATTCTTGTGCCTATCCAGTTTACCCAGCACCACTTATGAAAGAGGCTGTCCAGTGAACGTTTTAAGCTTCATTTTTTCCCCATCTGCAAAGTGGGGATAATAGCGTCAACCTTACAGAGCTGGGGTGAGGATGAAAGAAAATCATCTAGGTAAAGTGTTTAACTGGAAAACAAATGGCAGGCCACCCAGGGGTCCCTGGGGGCAAGGGTCTGGCATACAGAAGGTACTGATAAATACTTGTTAAATGGCTGAATGAAATCCCACCTACACGTTTAGCCATAAATCAAACCTAATGGACTCACACAGGGGCCAGGAATCTGTAGAGTCCTTTTTTAAGGCCGAGTAGTATTCCATTGTATATACGTACCACACTTTCTTCATCCATTCATCTATCAGTAGACATTTATGTTGCTTCCATGCCCTAGCTATTGTAAGTACTGCTGTGATAAACATTGGAGTACATGTGTCTTTTTATAGACCTTTTGATGATGGCCACTCTGACTGGTGTGAGGTGATATCTCATTGTAGTTTTGATTTGTTTTTCTCTGATAATCAGTGATGTCGAGCATCTTTGCATATGCTTTTTGGCCATCTGTATGCTTTCTTTGGAGAACTACCTATTCGTTTGAGTGAACCAGGTCTTAGTTTTGACATCTAGTTCCCTGACCAGGGATCAAAGCCAGGCCTCCTGTGCTGGGAGAGCAGTCTTCCCTGATGCACCACCAGGAAAGTCCCTCTTCTCCCCACTTTTGATTGGGATGATTTTTTGACATGAGGCTGTGTGAGCTTTTGTATATTTCAGAGATTGTCATTTGCATTATTTGCAAATATTTTCTCCCACTCTGTGGATTGTCTTTTCATGTTGCTGATAGTTCCCTTTGCTGTGCGGAAGCTATTAAGTTTAATTGGGCCCCATCTGTTTATATTTTAATTTTCATTGCCGTAGGAGGTAGATCAAAAAAGATATTGCTGTGATTTATGTCAAAGAATGTTCTGCCTATGCTTTCCTCTAAGAGTTTTATAGTGCCCAGCCTTACATTTGGGTCTTTGATCCATTTCGAGTGTATTCTCATGGATGGTGTTAGGAATGCTGTACTTTCATTCTTGTGCCTATCCAGTTTACCCAGCACCACTTATGAAAGAGGCTGTCCAGTGAACGTTTTAAGCTTCATTTTTTCCCCATCTGCAAAGTGGGGATAATAGCGTCAACCTTACAGAGCTGGGGTGAGGATGAAAGAAAATCATCTAGGTAAAGTGTTTAACTGGAAAACAAATGGCAGGCCACCCAGGGGTCCCTGGGGGCAAGGGTCTGGCATACAGAAGGTACTGATAAATACTTGTTAAATGGCTGAATGAAATCCCACCTACACGTTTAGCCATAAATCAAACCTAATGGACTCACACAGGGGCCAGGAATCTGTAGAGTCCTGCGTGAGAGAATGGTTTTGGGTTTTGTTCCCCAGACAGTGTGTCTGGGAGTTGATTCTTGATTGAGCTGAGGCCCACAAAGTGGTGACCAGTCACCCAGGCTTGCTAGGACATCTGTGTTCCAGGTGGCAAGAGTTCTGGGACCTGTCCCCTGCTGGGGAGATTCTGCTCGTGGTCACTGCCGAGGGTCTGAGCGCACTGGGTGTCCACCTGGAGCAGAGCAAACCTGTGCAGTGCTCCCGTTGCGGCTCTGACGGGCCAAGGAGCTGCAGCTTTCACAAGCCGCCTACGATGTGTCAAGACCTAAAACAGTGATTCTTCAAGTGAGGGGCGCACCTTCCTCCTGGGGCAGCATGTGTTGGGGAGGCACCTGTGGTCATCACGGTGACTGGGTATGAGTATTATGGGTGTGATCACAGCCTACGATGCTCCAGACAGACCTGTTCCAAGGAAACTGCCCTGCTGAACAAGTCAATTGCGTCCCCGTTGAGAAATACGAAGTGAACCCCAAATGGAAAAACATAGAGAAGCCTAAATTAGCCCTTGCACTTACATCAGCTGTAATTTTCACAACAGCCTTGCAGAGTAGGCACTATTATTGCCATTTTAAAGATTGGATTTGGATGGGGCCCTTTTAAGAGCCGGGTAAATGCAGATAGCAAGGATTTTACATAGCAGTTTTTGGCACCCAACGGAGATGGAAGAGGAAGGATTTTGTTCTTTATTTGCAAAGCTAGACTCTGTTAAACAATTAAAATAATAAAGGACAGTAAGGGATCCTTAATAAGGGGAGCTGAGTCTCTGTTTGCCACAGAGTTTCATGTAGTGCTTTGTAAGTTATATTTGGAAATATTTAAAGTTACAGACTTTTGGTCCCCATCAAGGTCATAACTCAGAAAGAGAAGTAGGGGAAGAAATGATATTTTCGCAATATATCTGTTGCCCTCTCTAGAGTTATGTAACACATGTGGATAACATGAAATAAGACTCAGATTTTTCAAACAGATGCCAAAAGGAATTCCTTTTTCCTCTCCCTAATGATTTAACACGCCAAGTTTAGCCATAAATCAAACCTAATGGACTCACACAGGGGCCAGGAATCTGTAGAGTCCTGCGTGAGAGAATGGTTTTGGGTTTTGTTCCCCAGACAGTGTGTCTGGGAGTTGATTCTTGATTGAGCTGAGGCCCACAAAGTGGTGACCAGTCACCCAGGCTTGCTAGGACATCTGTGTTCCAGGTGGCAAGAGTTCTGGGACCTGTCCCCTGCTGGGGAGATTCTGCTCGTGGTCACTGCCGAGGGTCTGAGCGCACTGGGTGTCCACCTGGAGCAGAGCAAACCTGTGCAGTGCTCCCGTTGCGGCTCTGACGGGCCAAGGAGCTGCAGCTTTCACAAGCCGCCTACGATGTGTCAAGACCTAAAACAGTGATTCTTCAAGTGAGGGGCGCACCTTCCTCCTGGGGCAGCATGTGTTGGGGAGGCACCTGTGGTCATCACGGTGACTGGGTATGAGTATTATGGGTGTGATCACAGCCTACGATGCTCCAGACAGACCTGTTCCAAGGAAACTGCCCTGCTGAACAAGTCAATTGCGTCCCCGTTGAGAAATACGAAGTGAACCCCAAATGGAAAAACATAGAGAAGCCTAAATTAGCCCTTGCACTTACATCAGCTGTAATTTTCACAACAGCCTTGCAGAGTAGGCACTATTATTGCCATTTTAAAGATTGGATTTGGATGGGGCCCTTTTAAGAGCCGGGTAAATGCAGATAGCAAGGATTTTACATAGCAGTTTTTGGCACCCAACGGAGATGGAAGAGGAAGGATTTTGTTCTTTATTTGCAAAGCTAGACTCTGTTAAACAATTAAAATAATAAAGGACAGTAAGGGATCCTTAATAAGGGGAGCTGAGTCTCTGTTTGCCACAGAGTTTCATGTAGTGCTTTGTAAGTTATATTTGGAAATATTTAAAGTTACAGACTTTTGGTCCCCATCAAGGTCATAACTCAGAAAGAGAAGTAGGGGAAGAAATGATATTTTCGCAATATATCTGTTGCCCTCTCTAGAGTTATGTAACACATGTGGATAACATGAAATAAGACTCAGATTTTTCAAACAGATGCCAAAAGGAATTCCTTTTTCCTCTCCCTAATGATTTATCATCTTAAACCTCAGCTGTAATAATAAAAGCCACTCCTGTAATCTATTAAGATAGACTTAGCTGTCATCAGACCCTGGTGACCCACTCAGGACTTTTAATGAAAAGCTTTCACTTTGACTGGCTTGTAAGAATTTTGATGGTTGTAAAATCAAACATCCCTTTGACGATTCAGACAAAGGGATTTTCTTCCTCTTAGGGCTGTCTCTAGGAGAAAAATTGCAGTCTGAAAAGCACCTGCCTGCTTGGTGCTGTAGAGGTTGGAAGGGACGGTTGCCTGGATGACCACTAGAGGGCGCGCTGTCCCCATAACTGGGGCACAAGCCAACCCTTTGAGATGCAAAAGATTTCAAGGGCACAAGGTGAACCACAACGCAAGGGCAATAAAGTGCAAAGCTGTGGGCTGGGTGAGACTTGAATATAATCCATAAAAGGAAGTCACAAGTGAACAATACTGCGATTTGAATCACAGTCCTAAGAAAAGTATTCAATGCAGTATCAAGATGCTCTCATCTTTGCTTAATGAACCCTGAGCAGCACAGAAGAGAAACTATACAAGCCCATGCTTTTAAAATGCCTGAATGTGATAAACCAACAAATGAAGAGTGGATGATTTGTAATATTATAAGACTCTTCATTTCTTTCTTTCTTTCCTTTTTAATTTTGTCCTCTTTCATTTATTTATTTATGTATTTATTTTCATCCATCTTTATTCTTTGGCCTGCATAGGCCTCCCATTGCAGTGGCCTCTCTCATTGCAGAACACCGACTCTGAGTGCATGTGCTCCAGAGTGCTGGCTGGTAATTGGACACATGGTCCAGCTGCTCCGTGGCACATGGGATCACCGATGCCCCTTGCACTGCAAGGCGGACTCTTCACCCACTGGACCACCAGGGAAGGAAGCCCTCTCCATTTCTTAACCGGGGTGGGGCGGGGGGTGGGGAGGGCAGGTCCCACATTTACATAGAACATAATCTGCATAACACAGTCTGCATTGAATGTGGGCAACAACTTAACTTTTATGTTAAGGGGCCAACCTTCTGCAGATCATTGCTGTATTGGATCATGAAGATTCCCTATAACAGGCACATTTGACACTCAGCTTTATGATGTAGCTGCTGCCACTAATGAGTGTCTAACAAATGCCCAGCAAATTTCTGGTAACAACAAATATCTGTTGTTTATTCTTCCCACTCATCTTTCTCCTTTAGTACAGAAAGGACAGTGATTGAGCAAAAAAAATGACCCCAGAGGTAGCAGTGATAACTGTTACTATTAGTGAGCATTTACTATTTTAGAACCCAGTGCAAAATTCTTCATGTGCACTATCTTATTCAACTCTCAAAACAAACTTTCTGAGATATGCATTATCCCCATTTTACACATGGGAAAATAGAGAGTAAGAATAATTAGGCACCCAGGTCCTCAGAGTAAGTTTCAGAAGTAGGATTTGAATCCAGGTCTCTAACTCCAAATCCTGGGAACATGAACACTATGCCATTCTGCATTATTTTCATTTCATATTGAACCAGGATCCCTTGCTATTCGAGGAACATTGGAAACATAGTAAATTACGCTATGAAGACCTGTTTCTTCATCTAAAAAATAGGAACAATAAAAATAACCTTTTCATGGGGCTATTGCAAGGACTGGACCTGATAAATGGATGTTGTTAACTCTTACTATTATTACTATATACTCAATCTAGTACCTCACACTGTATGGCCTTGTGGTTTAAAAGAATTAAGGTATCTTCTAAGAACCTATCTTGCCAGGAGAAAAATAACTTTTGAACTGGAAAAGCAAGACTTATTTTTACACAAAATATGGGAATCCAATATGGTAGTAAAAACTCCTGGATCTACATCAACAGTGAGATTAAAAACAAAAGAGACTCCCACAGAAATGCTCCAAGAGCTTTTCCAAAACAAATCCATCCTTTCCAACACAGAATGATGCATTTCTCATAGGCACTAACTCCACATTCTGTTCAGCTGGTTTATTGCAGGGACCAGGACTTTGTTGGGAAGTGGCCGGGAGTGTCCGCTTTGACAGCAGAAAAGACCAACGTGTGCCACAGTCAGAATACAATCACCCAAGCTCTTGGCCACGCCCTGGAAGCAAGCTGATCAATAAGCTGCAGAACACCTGAAAACTGCCTCACCGCAATTTGCGACTCACCGTAGGTGAAGTAGGCCACTTCCGGCGGAAGCGAGACGTTGTGTAGCGTGTCGTCCTGCACGTGCTGGTCCACGTAGAGCTGGGCCTCGCTGGCCTTCAGGAAGGCCATGAACCTCGCAGTGAAGGAGGCCACGAAGATGGACAGCATCCCAAAATCCAGCAGGTTCCACAGGTGCAGCACGTACTCCCGTGGGCCCTCCTCCCAGATTTCCTTGCATTCGGACCAAATCATTCCTGTGGGAGAATAAGAAGGTCAGAAGTTTTTTTTTTCTTTTTCTTATGTTCAGTTCTCGGGGTGTGTGTGACCTAGCGGGCATGGAGGGAGCCAGGATACAGATGTAAATGTAAGCTCTTTGGAGCTTGGAATGTTGAGCTCAGGCAGCGAAGGAAAATATACCTTCAAAGGCAGGTGTAGAATTAGGAAATTCTCGGGCGGCAAGAATTCGTGCCACCTGCCCTGCTTTTACAGATACACCATCTTCAGGTGTGAGGAGAGCGTTCTCACCTATTGATAGATTCTTGGAGGCAGTACAGGAGAAATATAATGGCTGACATTTGTATACTTAAAGAACTGGAAGCTTACAAATAAAGACAGTTCTAAACTAAGTATAATGAAACTGACGTCCAGGAATTGGAAAGGGTTTTCTGAAGGTCCCACTTAGGACCTAGAACCCAGTTTTCCTAACTCTAATTAGAATGCTTTACTTTGTATTTCAGTTAATGTTTCAGGTTCCTCCTGTTTAGTTTCGGTTATTTTTTCCTTACTCTTTATCACTTCCTGGATTTTACAGACTCGTGTCTTTATTGTTACATATTAAGCAGTGGAGAAATCAGCAAGATTTCTAGCTCCTCTACTCCACCTCCAAGTCAGCTTCATGAGGGAATATCCTGCCTGTTTCCAAAAACAGTTTTGAATGATGCATTTCTCATAGGCACTAACTCCACATTCTGTTCAGCTGGTTTATTGCAGGGACCAGGACTTTGTTGGGAAGTGGCCGGGAGTGTCCGCTTTGACAGCAGAAAAGACCAACGTGTGCCACAGTCAGAATACAATCACCCAAGCTCTTGGCCACGCCCTGGAAGCAAGCTGATCAATAAGCTGCAGAACACCTGAAAACTGCCTCACCGCAATTTGCGACTCACCGTAGGTGAAGTAGGCCACTTCCGGCGGAAGCGAGACGTTGTGTAGCGTGTCGTCCTGCACGTGCTGGTCCACGTAGAGCTGGGCCTCGCTGGCCTTCAGGAAGGCCATGAACCTCGCAGTGAAGGAGGCCACGAAGATGGACAGCATCCCAAAATCCAGCAGGTTCCACAGGTGCAGCACGTACTCCCGTGGGCCCTCCTCCCAGATTTCCTTGCATTCGGACCAAATCATTCCTGTGGGAGAATAAGAAGGTCAGAAGTTTTTTTTTTCTTTTTCTTATGTTCAGTTCTCGGGGTGTGTGTGACCTAGCGGGCATGGAGGGAGCCAGGATACAGATGTAAATGTAAGCTCTTTGGAGCTTGGAATGTTGAGCTCAGGCAGCGAAGGAAAATATACCTTCAAAGGCAGGTGTAGAATTAGGAAATTCTCGGGCGGCAAGAATTCGTGCCACCTGCCCTGCTTTTACAGATACACCATCTTCAGGTGTGAGGAGAGCGTTCTCACCTATTGATAGATTCTTGGAGGCAGTACAGGAGAAATATAATGGCTGACATTTGTATACTTAAAGAACTGGAAGCTTACAAATAAAGACAGTTCTAAACTAAGTATAATGAAACTGACGTCCAGGAATTGGAAAGGGTTTTCTGAAGGTCCCACTTAGGACCTAGAACCCAGTTTTCCTAACTCTAATTAGAATGCTTTACTTTGTATTTCAGTTAATGTTTCAGGTTCCTCCTGTTTAGTTTCGGTTATTTTTTTCCTTACTCTTTTATCACTTCCTGGATTTTAAAGACTCGTGTCTTTATTGTTACATATTAAGCAGTGGAGAAATCAGCAAGATTTCTAGCTCCTCTACTCCACCTCCAAGTCAGCTTCATGAGGGAATCTAGACTAATATCTGCGTGTGTGTACCTGCACTACCCAATAGGGTAGCCTCTGGTCATCTGTGGATACTGAACACTAGAAACGTGGCTAATTAAGTTGAGGGGCATGTGTAAATATAGAATGCACACCAAATTTCAAAGACTTTATAGAAAAAAATTAAAACATCCCCACAATTGGAAAATTTAAAATTAAATATGTGGCTTATGGTGTGGCTTGCCTTATATTCCTATTGAATAGTGCTGTTCTCTACCTTTATCTTCACTGACTACTAAAAATAAATTGGTTTAGATGATTAAAAATCAACTATTCAGTAACATTTTAATAATAAACACTTTATAATGAACATTTATTATCATAATACATATTATATACATATACATGGACACATTAACTCCCTCACATTTTTGCAGTAACCCTATGAAGTACATTCTGTTATTATCCCAGTTTTACATCGGGTATTTCATCAGACACAGTGAGTTGTAATGTGCCCAGACAGGAGGCAGGAGATTTGAAATTTGAGTCTCCACGAACTGGCGCTCCATGCTCTTGACCACTGTGATCTTTGCTCCTCCAGGAAATAGAATTAGGTTGAAAGCAGGTAATGAAGGAAAAAGACTCTTGAATATTTTTAAATTAGCATCAGAGAGTTTATTGCTACTAAGATGTAGAAAAGATTTGAGGCAGGACTAGCTCATTCCATGTTTTACCATGCTACACCTCACCTGCATGCTTTAGGAGGTTAATGTGGTAAAAGAATCACTAACTAGTGGGTTAGTGAGACAGTTCCAGCTTACTGACCACATATTTCCTCTAGATTTACACCACCAGCCTCTCTGCAGCTTCCTGCCTCCTGAGCAACAGACACTGACGGCCTGCTTCCCAGGTTCCTCCTGCCTCTCCCACAGCTGTTTAGAGAAGTTGTGACTTTGTTTAATGAAACAGATTCTAAGATGTGCATGTCTGAATCAAATTGGAGTTTTCCCCCAAAAGGAAATGTCCACACACACTGCAAGTCTGTTTACAAGACTCCCCTCACCACATACACCTTGCTCCCTGACCCTTGTTTCCTTCACAGAGCCTTACTTCTGAAGCTTATAGTTTGAGGGTTTTTTTGTGTGTGGTAATTCAGGGAAGTAAAATTTACTTAACACTGAAATTTGCTTTATCTGTGTCTGTTCAAATAGGCATTTAAAGTATGTTACTGGAAAAACCATTACAGGCTGGAAAAAATGTTGGTTACTTTCTCCGTGCCCCTCGCTTCTCCCCCCACTAATTAAAATTCCTAAGGTCTTGATGGAACTGATTTTAGCTGAGCCCTGGGAGAAATTACAGGCTATCAGCTACCTTAATTCAGGAAGCCCTGGGTTCAGTTCTACCTTGGTTGCTTATTGGGTGTGTGACGGTGGATAAGTTCCTTGATTTTCTTGAGATTTTTGTGTAATTTCCAGCACTAAAAGTTCTGTGAATCTGAAATGCGAATTATTTACTGTAAACAGACTTTTCTGACCCACACAGAGGTGCCTCATTGGGCCTTGCAAATCACTTCCTCCATGGTCCAGTGCCCACGTCAGTCTTCCTCGATTTCCATATTAACTTACCCAGACTAATTTAAATTATTCCAAGGCCACGAGGAAAAGTAGCCTGGGCCTAAGGGTTTGAGCAGCAGGAATGCTTAATGAAAAAAGAAATGTGTGAAATTAAGTACTTTAGTGAGTGAAATTAGGTGCCCTGCTTCCAAGGTCCTGCGGGTAATTCAGCATTTTATATCCAAGCTGAGCTCCCTGGACCTTTGCCTCTAGCATATCATTCAGATGAGTATATAGAGCCCAGGAGCTTAGAAGGATAAGGATGTTGGCTCCTGGCGCCTCCTTCAGGCAGCCCGTTCATTCAGGGATGGCTGGAGCCCAGAGAGCAAGGTCACTGGTAATTAATGGGATGACTGGCAGGGGAGCAGGTTGGGACACGCTGGGAAGCCTTGAGGGAAATGAGTGGCTCCATTCTGACAGGTTCTAAGTAAGGCCTGGAGGCGGCGGAGATGGAGCTGGATGGTTCGAAGGCAGTTTACCCCGTCCCTGCCTCAGATGCTGTTCAGAAGAGATCCCCTTCAGAGTGCTGGGAGGCTTGATTGGTTGCATTCCTTAAAGGACCATCACCCCTTCCTCTGCATAGCATTTCTCTGCCCTGTCCCAGGACCCACAGACCACCACCTGCGAGGCTTGTCTGTTGTTCTGGGTTAGCTTATGATCACTGGTCAGGACCTAGGTGTTCTGTTAACTCACAGCGGGGAGAATATGCTGAGAAGCCCTGAGCCCTCAAGCCTTGACATTCGATCCCCATCTCAGTGGCAGGTCCTTTGCAACAGATCTGGGCCTCAGGCACATTTAGGGTTCGTTTGTTTTCCAGGCAAGGAGATGATATTAACAGATTCAAAAATTTTCGAACAAAGCTCATCCTCTCCTCTGTTTAGATGCCAGGCTCTGTGCTAAGCACTTTTACGACACTCAGGCTCCTTACTACCTGGTAGGCACCTACTCTAATGACCTCCACTTTACAGATGAACAGACTCATCTATGAAGATGGCTAGTAAATTATCCAGAGTCTCCCAAAAGGTCAAACCTGGTTTAGGAGATTATTTACTGTAAACAGACTTTTCTGACCCACACATGCCTTTCAAATCTTCCATGGTCCAGTGCCCACGCAGTCTTCCTCGATTTCCATATTAACTTACCCAGACTAATTTAAATTATTCCAAGGCCACGAGGAAAAGTAGCCTGGGCCTAAGGGTTTGAGCAGCAGGAATGCTTAATGAAAAAAGAAATGTGTGAAATTAAGTACTTTAGTGAGTGAAATTAGGTGCCCTGCTTCCAAGGTCCTGCGGGTAATTCAGCATTTTATATCCAAGCTGAGCTCCCTGGACCTTTGCCTCTAGCATATCATTCAGATGAGTATATAGAGCCCAGGAGCTTAGAAGGATAAGGATGTTGGCTCCTGGCGCCTCCTTCAGGCAGCCCGTTCATTCAGGGATGGCTGGAGCCCAGAGAGCAAGGTCACTGGTAATTAATGGGATGACTGGCAGGGGAGCAGGTTGGGACACGCTGGGAAGCCTTGAGGGAAATGAGTGGCTCCATTCTGACAGGTTCTAAGTAAGGCCTGGAGGCTGCGGAGATGGAGCTGGATGGTTCGAAAGGCAGTTTACCCCGTCCCTGCCTCAGATGCTGTTCAGAAGAGATCCCCTTCAGAGTGCTGGGAGGCTTGATTGGTTGCATTCCTTAAAGGACCATCACCCCTTCCTCTGCATAGCATTTCTCTGCCCTGTCCCAGGACCCACAGACCACCACCTGCGAGGCTTGTCTGTTGTTCTGGGTTAGCTTATGATCACTGGTCAGGACCTAGGTGTTCTGTTAACTCACAGCGGGGAGAATATGCTGAGAAGCCCTGAGCCCTCAAGCCTTGACATTCGATCCCCATCTCAGTGGCAGGTCCTTTGCAACAGATCTGGGCCTCAGGCACATTTAGGGTTCGTTTGTTTTCCAGGCAAGGAGATGATATTAACAGATTCAAAAATTTTCGAACAAAGCTCATCCTCTCCTCTGTTTAGATGCCAGGCTCTGTGCTAAGCACTTTTACGACACTCAGGCTCCTTACTACCTGGTAGGCACCTACTCTAATGACCTCCACTTTACAGATGAACAGACTCATCTATGAAGATGGCTAGTAAATTATCCAGAGTCTCCCAGGGAGTTAAGAGTTTTATTCTTGGTCAAACCTAGATGTATGATTCTGGGCCCAGGACTTAGCACTGCCCTCAAAGAGTTCATAATCCTTGGTGGGTGAGGTGAGGGAGCAGCTTGATCCTCACATTTTATACATGTGAACGCTGACATTCAGAGAGGCAGGGCCACCGAGGAGAAGGGGACACATTCAGGCCTGGGCTTCTTGATAACCAGCCCCAAACTCTTTCCTTCTCTCTTTAAGTGTGTTTTCCTGCCTGCTTGGCATTTACATCTCACTCCATCAGGTGAGCTTCCAACTGGGGTGCCTGTTTAGGAAAACACTGCCAGGTTCTTTGTACGAGTCTTGATGACGTAGTTCTCTTCCTAGACGGAGAAGTGACATGCGTTATAAAGAGGCTTCCTGCGCTCCAAGCTCCATGGCTTTCTGCAGAGTCATGTTGCAATTACAGTCCTCTGGTGAGCGTTGGTGTAGCCACCATCTCCACCTCAAGCTGATCAGCTCATCTCTAAGATCAGCCTGATACCAGCTCAAACCTCTCCTTGTCTGAGCACAGAGTAGATCAGATGGTGGGCCTTAGGGTAACCCCCCATGAAGAGCCCAGCAAACATCACGCTCAGTGTCTTTCTCTCAAAGCTTGTTACCATGAGGGGGGTAATAATGGATCATTAAACAGCTCCAGAACATACTTAGAAGATACAATTTAGCTTATTTTATAGCCACTTCCCCAGTATCTAACACAAGGGCCTGGTATATAATACAATACTCAATAGCTAGAACATAGTTGTGGAAGAAAACATCGAGAAAATGGAAGCAGTATTATCAGAAAACCTGTGCACGCAAGTGCATGTACCAGGCAACCTGCTCTGTACCCTCAACACCCACTCCCTCCAGTCACAGGGGAGGAAGAGGCTATGCTCCTGCTGAGGGCTAGCCCTCTGCTTGTCTGCCACATCCCATCCCCTCTCCCTACTCAGGAACTTTGCTTCCGGAGTCAGTGATCAAGCCTCAGGCCTCCAATCACCTGATCTGTCAGTGGCTTTTGACATAAGTGGCCACTCCGTGAGTCTTGACACAGACTTTGGCTGGCTTCTTGGACACCACTGTCTTACTTGAGTCTCCTTTGCTGGATAAGATCCTCCTCAGTTCTCCATCCTTTAGATATCGCTGTGCGGGGGGCTGGATCCTCGGTTCATCCGTCCACATTCACAGTTGAGGTATTGCATATAATTTACTTTCAGTAGACTGACGTGTTTCTAGCTCCAATCTCTCTCAAGTTCAGCATGGATATTCAGTTGCTACTTGACATTTCCACTGGGAGGTCTAACAGATAATCTCAAACCAAACTCTTGATGTCCATGTCCATCTCTAAACTGCTCCTCCCCTGGTCTTTCCTGCCTTGGAGAAGCTCGCTGTGATACCATTGTTGTTCAGTTGCTCAGTCGTGTCCGACTCTTTGTGACCCCTTGGACTGCAGGCTTCCCTGTCCTGGACCCTTACTTGAGCTCAAACACTTTCCTTAACAGCCCTCTTTCTCTCACACCACATAGACAACCCTGTAGTAAATGACTACTATTGGTTTTTTCTCCAAAATACAATGACGTACTCTGCTGCCTCCTCAGAATCAACTACTTCGCATGTGAGTGACTGAGGCAGTCTCCTCACTGGTTTCCCTGCTTCTGCTCTTCTACTAGAGTCATCTGTTCTATACAGAATCATCGATGATCCACTCAACAGTAAAGCCATAGAATGTCACCTCTGTGCTCAGAACTGTCCAGGTGTTTCCAGTACACTCAGAGTAAAGTCTTAGATGCCTGCTAGGCCTGCTTTCTCTCTTCCTTCAGGTCTCTAGCCACATTTCATCTAATCAAAGGAGGCCCGTGAGAGAGCTTGCTTTTACCTGCTCAGCCTCTCTGATGAGGTAAAATGTGAACAGAGACCAGCAGGAGGAGAGAAAGCAAGCTAGGCAGATATTTGTTCTATTATCTTGTCAAAGGAATGTGAATGCAGACTGGGTATCTGAAAATAAATTATTCATTTTCTTTTATGTTTGTAGTTCTGTTTTAGAAACAGAATCCCTATTTCTACCACCAGTCATGGTGGAACAGTAAACTGGGGACAAAAAGAAACTCTTTTCAGGTGTCAGAAACAGCATAGCACTGGGCTCCTTAGTGAAGAGAAACAAGCAAGGTAAGCCATGTGATAGCCCTGTCTTTCTTTTTTTTTTGGAGGCACATTTCAGTGTGCAGGGTGTGGAGAGGGATCCTAGCATAGCATAGAAGGTAATCCCAATGAACTGAAGAGACAGAAATTTTAAGTTCAGAAAGGCTGAAGTGATTAGATGTAATAATGGCAGAGTTTCAGAGAGGAAGGGACTATGCAGAACCAAAACCAAACACAAGTGAAAAATAGTTCTGAAATTTACGTAGGAGTCCTTTTGAATGTTCTGTTAATACTAAGTCATAAATGCATAGAGTAAAACTCCACAAACAACAGTCAGAGAGCTGCAAGCTGAACAGTTTCTAGGACTCCCAAACTGCTCACCTAGAGTGGAGAGGTGTTTGATCCTTGACCCTCCAGAGCTGAGAGTCCTTGTTGATTACCAAGGCCATCTAGTAGAGATCCCAGATGTGTGTCTCTGGGACAAGAGTTAAACAGTCCTATTGTAAACCTTCTCCAGATCCACTCAAGAAGGTTTGAAAAGGACCAAACTCATCGGCAAGAATTTAACAGCCTGTCAGAATAATGGAAAAAATTTCCTTTGAGGAAGACAAAAAATTCTAGATGCTGAACAGTATAACATGTAATGTAGTGTGTCTATTATTCAGTCAGAAATTACTAACACATCAAGATACAGGAAAATATGATCCATGTCCAGAGAAAATTTAGTCAGTAACCCAGAAATGATAGAAATGATGAAATTAGGACCTAATAACAGCTCTTACTATAAATATGTACACTATGTTCCAGGATTTAAAGGAAAAGACAAATATCACAAGGAAGGAAATAAAAGATATGAGAGAACCAAGTTTAACTTAAATGATTGAAAAATACAGTATTTGAAATGAAAAATTTGGTGGTTGGGTATCAGAGTCACAGATGATTCAGAAAAAATGTCAGTGAATTGCAGCACATAAAGGTTGGAGAAAGGTAAAAGACAAATTCTCTTTTAGGATACACACAAAAATGTTTATAAATGAGATTTTATGATATCTAGGATTTGACTCAGAACTTTACAGGGTTAGGGAAAGGGAAATAGGATGAAGCAAAGATGAGCTTTGATTTGCTAATTGTTGAAAATGAGGGTTTGGTCCAAAGGGCTCATTATGATCTTCCCTTGATATTTGCAATTCTTTAAATTATTTACAATAAAAGTTTGAGAAGTGTAATCTGGTAAGAAAAAGTAGTTATAATTTTTCTTTTGTCTCAAGTGTAACAAGAAATAAGTCCATGAAAAATAAGTCTTCCCCTTCATAATAATTCTGATGTATTGAAAACACAGCTTTGCTTTGCTGGGTAGACGCTGGAAGCTGAGACTCTGCACATAGGGATGCTTCCCTCTTACTGAGATAACGCCCTGGCACCAGGAAGAGACATACGAGGGGTCATGGCTTTGGAGGAGAACTGTGGTAACCTATGGTAGCGTGCCCACGTAAGGGGGAGGATGCTTGCACTCCCTAGGCTTCTACCTGCTCACCAGGGAAGGTGAGTGAGTGAGTTTTGCCATAAACTGTTTGTGGTGAGGTTTTTTTATTTTTGTTTGTTAGGAAATGATGTCTTTGTTTGGGTTGCTACAACAAAGTTCCACAGACTGGGTGGCTTATAAACAAAAGAAATTTATTTCTCACAGTCCTGGAGGGTATAAGTCCCAAATGGGGTGCCAGCCCATTTCAGGTTGCAGGCTGCTTTGCTGTAGCCGCACGTGGCAGAGTGAGCGTGAGAGTGCTTTCTTTTAAAGGGCACTAATCCCGTTCACGAGGGCTCCACCCTGCTGACTTAAGCCTGTCCCAGAGGCCCCACTTCAAATACTATCACCAAATTGGAATTTGGGTCTTAACATATGAATTTGGGAGGACACAGACATTCAGACTATGGCAGACTACCTAGTGTTTAAGTGCTTAATTTATTAAATGGTGGTATACTAGGGAGATCTGGGATAGACTCTGAACTGTGGAAAGCCAGGCCACGGGACTCACCCTGCAACAGACTTGACTGTTCCTTTCCAACTTGAGCGCCCGTGACTCTTTACTGAGTGAGCCTTCGGTTACAGACTTGCCAGTTGTTTAAAAGCTCCGAGGAAGCACGGTGCGCTTTCCTGCCCTGCCCTTTGAGTCAAACGCTTCTTCTCATTACCTTCTGCTGATTGAGGGATGCAGCCTAGCGACCAAACTCCCCATTGTTGTCTGTTTGGGGGTCTGTGGGATCTTCTCCAGTGGTTCAGCTCTTTTTTTTTTTTTTTGCTATTTTTAAAAATTTACTTCTATTTTCCCTTTTTATCTTAGTTTTTCTTTTTTTTTTTTTTAATTTTAATTTGTGTGGTTCAACTCATGTGGTGCTCTTAGGCAATATCATATAGTTAGCACAGGGCATGCAGTAGGCTATCTTTTCAAGTATTTGTTCTTTTGTGGATTTGTTGATTGGTGGTATAGACCCTTTGACCCTGAATACATTTTGACTCAATGTTTATGAACATAAACATAATGAATATTATGCCAGTACTGAGTTGTTAAGAAAGGCAGTAGAGGGGTGAATACCACTTAATTGATCCAGTCTTGATACTGCATAAATTTTTTTTGTCAGTTTAATTTTGTTTTACTCAAAACATTCTCATCAAATCCACATCTTTTTGATGTAAATCTTATAAGTTATTGATCAAGTTTTGGTTATGTACAATATCACTGATTATAGATTTTGCAGTTTTCATTGTTTCCTACAAAGTCTGATTTTTTTTTTTTTTTTAACCAATGAATTCTGCAGTTTTCACTGTTAGAAAAAATCTGCGGCACATTTGGCTATGTACAATTTTAGCCATTGTCAGTTATATTTTATCTTGCTTATTTCTAACTAGTAATAGTTCTTGTGAGTTAGCCAAGAAGAGAGATACCCTTTCTTGGCTCGTCCAAAAAAGAGTTTCAAATACTATCACCAAATTGGAATTTGCGTCTTAACATATGAATTTGGGAGGACACAGACATTCAGACTATGGCAGACTACCTAGTGTTTAAGTGCTTAATTTATTAAATGGTGGTATACTAGGGAGATCTGGGATAGACTCTGAACTGTGGAAAGCCAGGCCACGGGACTCACCCTGCAACAGACTTGACTGTTCCTTTCCAACTTGAGCGCCCGTGACTCTTTACTGAGTGAGCCTTCGGTTACAGACTTGCCAGTTGTTTAAAAGCTCCGAGGAAGCACGGTGCGCTTTCCTGCCCTGCCCTTTGAGTCAAACGCTTCTTCTCATTACCTTCTGCTGATTGAGGGATGCAGCCTAGCGACCAAACTCCCCATTGTTGTCTGTTTGGGGGTCTGTGGGATCTTCTCCAGTGGTTCAGCTCTTTTTTTTTTTTTTGCTATTTTTAAAAATTTACTTCTATTTTCCCTTTTTATCTTAGTTTTTCTTTTTTTTTTTTTTAATTTTAATTTGTGTGGTTCAACTCATGTGGTGCTCTTAGGCAATATCATATAGTTAGCACAGGGCATGCAGTAGGCTATCTTTTCAAGTATTTGTTCTTTTGTGGATTTGTTGATTGGTGGTATAGACCCTTTGACCCTGAATACATTTTGACTCAATGTTTATGAACATAAACATAATGAATATTATGCCAGTACTGAGTTGTTAAGAAAGGCAGTAGAGGGGTGAATACCACTTAATTGATCCAGTCTTGATACTGCATAAATTTTTTTTGTCAGTTTAATTTTGTTTTACTCAAAACATTCTCATCAAATCCACATCTTTTTGATGTAAATCTTATAAGTTATTGATCAAGTTTTGGTTATGTACAATATCACTGATTATAGATTTTGCAGTTTTCATTGTTTCCTACAAAGTCTGATTTTTTTTTTTTTTTTAACCAATGAATTCTGCAGTTTTCACTGTTAGAAAAAATCTGCGGCACATTTGGCTATGTACAATTTTAGCCATTGTCAGTTATATTTTATCTTGCTTATTTCTAACTAGTAATAGTTCTTGTGAGTTAGCCAAGAAGAGAGATACCCTTTCTTGGCTCGTCACAGAGACAACGGGGAAGAGTTTCCGTGGCAGCTCCGCTGGCAGACCTTGGTAGCACAAGATATCGCTACAGAGAGGAATTTCACTCACTAACATCAATAATGAGAACATGCTGCTCCCCTAACTTTTTTAGATTTATATTATTGCTAATCTACTATGTATCAGTTTTCAGTGCTAACAGAAAATATCTTTTAAGCTGTGCAATCTTACACATTATTCCTAAGGCTGCTGGTGTTCATCACTCAGTCATGTCCCACTCTTTGTGACCCCGCGGTCTGTAGTCCACCAAGATTCTCCATCCATGTAATTGTCCAAGAATTATCTAGTGCTCTTAGGCAAGAACACTAGGGTGGGTAGCCATTTCCTTCCTTCTCCAGGGGCTCTGCTCTCCCCGGGGGATGAACCTGGGTCTCTGGCATTGCGGGCAGGTTTTTTACTGTCTGAGCCACTAGGCTTCTAGCAGACTATATTCAAATGAAGGAAACTCATGTTTCCCTTCACACAGACACTTTACAGTCCCTTTCAATACACATTCGTTTGGAACGAATTTCCCTCAAGCATCTCTTTTCAAAATTAGGACTTTCCTAACAGGTCTGTGCCTCTTTTATACCAGCTCAGACAGAAGTTGACTTTGACTTCCTTACTGGTCATTTCCTTGTCATTTTGTCTGCCAAGAGTACATTCAAGAGAAGAAAGAGCTTCTGAAGTCAGGGTTTACTAATGTCCTACTATAAGTAGAAGAAGAGAGAATAAAAGATGGAGCGACTTGCTTACCCAAGACCCACTTCATGATGAGCATTTCTGTCCAGGAGAACTGTGTCGTTTTCACTCTGAAGATCTGTTTCGGGTAGTCTGTGAAGGTTTCGTTGGGCAGGGTTTTCACGCCTTCAAAGCGGTCTGATGCGTTCACAACTAACAATCCCAAGAAGATTGTAAAAGAAACTGCATGGGCTACAAATTTCATGAAAGGACTCCTCAGTGTTCGTCCTAGCTGGAAACAAAATGTGTACAAGGCACGTTAATCTGGCAGCTTCAGGCAGGGACAAGGGTCTCTTTAAAAAGCTTTTGTTGAAAGCTGAACTAGAGAATCCTCCATCTTGGACAGAAGTTGCTCACTGAACCCATTTTCTAGAGCTTTTATGCAAGAATCCATTTGCTACTGACTTTAATATTTTCTGTTTAGAAAGTTTAAAATGGGAATGGTAAGAGAAAGGACGGGAACACACTGAGGTAACATCATGTTACAGTCTGACTGCATGGCTGCCTCTAACCACATGGACATGAATTTTATGCTTTTTGAATCTAGGGAAAAAAAGGTTATTTCAATAGAGTTTAAAATTTTTAAAATATTATATTTTGGATGTGCTCTGTTGCTCATTTGTCTGTTTTCTTGCATTTTGGCTGAGATAATTTATTGTCAGCATTTCTTCCATCTTGGTAATTTATTTAAAGCTGTACCTTCCCCACTAGGTTCTGCTTTAGCCATGTTCTATACATTTTGACACGTAGCATTTTCCTTGATACTCAGTTATAAGTGTTTTATACTTTCCTTTTTAATTTCAGATTATTTATTTCTAGACACACAGGACTTTTTCTTCCTTGCCTTAAAAAACCCCTAATTTTATTGGAGTATGTTCAGATGGTAAAGATTCTGCCTGCAGTGTGAGAGACCTGGGTTTGATCCCTGCATTGGGAAGATCCCTGGAGAAGGGATAGACTACCCACTCCAGTGTTCTTGCTTGGAAAATTCCATGGCGAGAGGAACCTGGCGGACTGCAGTCCATGGGGCTGCAGAGTCAGACACGACTGGGCGACTGTCACTGCTCTTTCATGCTCAGATCCTAGCCTCTGTGATATGACTGTAAAACTTACTGAGGTTTTCTTTGTGTCCAAGTACATGATTGATTTGTGCAGTTCCATGTGAACCTGCAGGGATCCCAAAGACACCCTGCTAGGGAGCAGGTGTTGGTCACTTCTTATCTCCAACTTGGATGATCCAACTGGGGTCCATGATAGGGTCGATGTAAAACTGCATGGGCTACAATTTCATGAAAGGACTCCTCAGTGTTCGTCCTAGCTGGAAACAAAATGTGTACAAGGCACGTTAATCTGGCAGCTTCAGGCAGGGACAAGGGTCTCTTTAAAAAGCTTTTGTTGAAAGCTGAACTAGAGAATCCTCCATCTTGGACAGAAGTTGCTCACTGAACCCATTTTCTAGAGCTTTTATGCAAGAATCCATTTGCTACTGACTTTAATATTTTCTGTTTAGAAAGTTTAAAATGGGAATGGTAAGAGAAAGGACGGGAACACACTGAGGTAACATCATGTTACAGTCTGACTGCATGGCTGCCTCTAACCACATGGACATGAATTTTATGCTTTTTGAATCTAGGGAAAAAAAGGTTATTTCAATAGAGTTTAAAATTTTTAAAATATTATATTTTGGATGTGCTCTGTTGCTCATTTGTCTGTTTTCTTGCATTTTGGCTGAGATAATTTATTGTCAGCATTTCTTCCATCTTGGTAATTTATTTAAAGCTGTACCTTCCCCACTAGGTTCTGCTTTAGCCATGTTCTATACATTTTGACACGTAGCATTTTCCTTGATACTCAGTTATAAGTGTTTTATACTTTCCTTTTTAATTTCAGATTATTTATTTCTAGACACACAGGACTTTTTCTTCCTTGCCTTAAAAAACCCCTAATTTTATTGGAGTATGTTCAGATGGTAAAGATTCTGCCTGCAGTGTGAGAGACCTGGGTTTGATCCCTGCATTGGGAAGATCCCCTGGAGAAGGGATAGACTACCCACTCCAGTGTTCTTGCTTGGAAAATTCCATGGCGAGAGGAACCTGGCGGACTGCAGTCCATGGGGCTGCAGAGTCAGACACGACTGGGCGACTGTCACTGCTCTTTCATGCTCAGATCCTAGCCTCTGTGATATGACTGTAAAACTTACTGAGGTTTTCTTTGTGTCCAAGTACATGATTGATTTGTGCAGTTCCATGTGAACCTGCAGGGATCCCAAAGACACCCTGCTAGGGAGCAGGTGTTGGTCACTTCTTATCTCCAACTTGCAACCCAAAGGCCACTTGCATCTCCGAGGACTAACTTGGGGGCTGCACAGTGAGTCCTGGCTGAGCCTCGTGAATGAATTCACTTGGGTCTCTTCCTGGTCACTGCGGTCACCCTCACCTAAGCACCAAATGTGACGCCTCGGCCAGGCGTACTGATAAGACAGGATCAAAGAGAGGAACTTTTTCAGAAACAGAGTTCCTCTTCCAGGTCAGTTACAGCAATGAGCAGTTAGTAGATGTTCCTGTTCTGCTTCATGCAGGAGTCCTAGAGTGAGATGTCGCCCAGCATGTCGAGTATGGGTTGAGCAGAAGATCTCCTCTGGGGTTTCACCTGGTTAAAGTTTCCCTGACTATGACTGTGTTGCGGACAACATTTGTGAATCAGATAGCTTGATAATGTTCTTTCAGTATGCGTCAGTGTGGTAATCATACACTTTAACAGTGCTCGTTATTATTGTAATCTTCTAATGTCATAGAACCCAAATTAAAAAGGATTAAAAAGGATTTTCTTGTAAAACTGAATTCAAGTCTGAACATTGTAAATTCCCACTTCTGCTGGAAAGGACTCGTTTGGACTCACCTGCCTTGTCACCTTGTCATAGGGCACTAAATAACTTTGAAAGTGGACAGAGAGGTTTATCTGAAAACCACGAGGCCCACAGATGTCATACTCATGACATTTCTCTGTAAAGTTTAACCTTATTTATTATTTGCAAAATAGGAGCTGTAGATAATTTTTAGCCATAGATAGATGTACTAAATTCAGAATTCAGTGATGAAATATAAGGGCAAATAAAATACCTCACATAAATTCAGGACTAAATTCAGAATGTCAAAATTTTCAGCATTTTGTCTGGCGAGAGGAACCTGGCGGACTGCAGTCCATGGGGCTGCAGAGTCAGACACGACT
This sequence comes from Tragulus kanchil, assembly GCA_022376925.1. NCBI lineage: Eukaryota > Metazoa > Chordata > Mammalia > Artiodactyla > Tragulidae > Tragulus > Tragulus kanchil. Next base: position 42,324,590 of record JAIOJX010000029.1, on the reverse strand, counting down.
GGGCGACTGTCACTGCTCTTTCATGCTCAGATCCTAGCCTCTGTGATATGACTGTAAAACTTACTGAGGTTTTCTTTGTGTCCAAGTACATGATTGATTTGTGCAGTTCCATGTGAACCTGCAGGGATCCCAAAGACACCCTGCTAGGGAGCAGGTGTTGGTCACTTCTTATCTCCAACTTGCAACCCAAAGGCCACTTGCATCTCCGAGGACTAACTTGGGGGCTGCACAGTGAGTCCTGGCTGAGCCTCGTGAATGAATTCACTTGGGTCTCTTCCTGGTCACTGCGGTCACCCTCACCTAAGCACCAAATGTGACGCCTCGGCCAGGCGTACTGATAAGACAGGATCAAAGAGAGGAACTTTTTCAGAAACAGAGTTCCTCTTCCAGGTCAGTTACAGCAATGAGCAGTTAGTAGATGTTCCTGTTCTGCTTCATGCAGGAGTCCTAGAGTGAGATGTCGCCCAGCATGTCGAGTATGGGTTGAGCAGAAGATCTCCTCTGGGGTTTCACCTGGTTAAAGTTTCCCTGACTATGACTGTGTTGCGGACAACATTTGTGAATCAGATAGCTTGATAATGTTCTTTCAGTATGCGTCAGTGTGGTAATCATACACTTTAACAGTGCTCGTTATTATTGTAATCTTCTAATGTCATAGAACCCAAATTAAAAAGGATTAAAAAGGATTTTCTTGTAAAACTGAATTCAAGTCTGAACATTGTAAATTCCCACTTCTGCTGGAAAGGACTCGTTTGGACTCACCTGCCTTGTCACCTTGTCATAGGGCACTAAATAACTTTGAAAGTGGACAGAGAGGTTTATCTGAAAACCACGAGGCCCACAGATGTCATACTCATGACATTTCTCTGTAAAGTTTAACCTTATTTATTATTTGCAAAATAGGAGCTGTAGATAATTTTTAGCCATAGATAGATGTACTAAATTCAGAATTCAGTGATGAAATATAAGGGCAAATAAAATACCTCACATAAATTCAGCAAAAAAAGGGAATCTAACCATGTCTCATATTGGCTTATGTGATGTCAAATACCTGCTTTGAGTTTTCCAGCATTTTGTCTGACTGGGTTGGTATTTTGGGCCCTGTTTCCCAGCGAGCATGCTGGGACACTTTGGTGTAGACGGGAGACATCCTGACACAGTCAGTGCATGGTTTCCTGTCCTTGTGTGCTGGCTGAGATGCTGGTGCCAGGGCAGGGACATTGGAGGACGACTGCAGCGTGGGGAGAGGAGAGACTGAGGAGAGGGCAAGGGCACCGGGTCTGTGGGTCCCAGCAGGGTTTCTGAGGTATCACACTAAAGGGGAGAAACCGGAGGTGGACACAGCTCTTAAGGGACTGATGACCAAGTCCCCCCAGTCCTTAATCACTGGGCTGTATGTGACATCCGCTAGTGGCCACCTGAAGGAGGACCTGGGGACACCTCTTTGTCTTCTCATAGACACAAGGCACCTGCCTGCAGGAATTTGTATGAGGTGTGCCCTGGCTGGCACTCTGACTGCTTTGAGGAATTTAATGTTCTCTTTGTTCCCGCCTTCAAGTTGCTATCTTCTGGCGGAAAAGGCACCTGTCAGAATTAATGCAGACCATAAGGAGAGCCCCTGTTAAGGCTCTGGCTCAGTCTCACTTGCTTTAAGCTGTAGGGAGGAAAAGTGGGGTTAGGAATTGATGCACCTTTCCTCTTTTTCTTCTGGGATTGAAACCATCTTCTTAACTGGTAGACTTTGAAAAGGGTCTGATGAGATCAAATCATTACAGTGATTTCCTTTTTCTCTCCTTTTTTTTCGGTGGTATGTGACATTTCCTGTTTGCCTTCATTTTTTGAAGCACATTGTACTTGGGGAAAGCGTCCTCCTTTTACAAGGCCATCAAGTGAACCAAAAGAAAGGAGAAAAGATAACCAGTATAATATCCCTGTTGCTGTTAGCTGGGGAATTGTTAAAGCTGGGTCAGATAACACAGTTAGGTGTGAAAAGAGACGGAAGAGCTTCAAGAGATGTGGGCCTTGCTCTGCCTGAAGAGAAAACTGGTGAGTCTGAAACCTGGGCTCATGTTTCATTCATGTGTCATTACTTGGCCCTCAAGAGCTGACAGCGGATCAGGAAACCCACGCTTGCGGCACTCCATCTCACCCCAGACTTCCTGACCACCAACTATTCTTTTATTCGGAGAAACAGATGAATGTGATGATACCTGAGCAGTGCTCCTCAATTAGGTCCCAATGGACTGCCCTCAGGGTGGGCACCTGTTTTTGCTAGTTGACACATCCCTGTGTTTGGTGGCACTGGGCCCTTAGCCCAGAAGTGTAAGTGGGGACCTTATAGCCCCAAGCTCACCAAGTTGGGTGTGGCCTCAGAAGAGCCCGCAAAGAATGCTGCTAGCACCTTTCCTCACTCAGAACCTCCAGACCTCTTTTTTTCTGGCAGGGGGTGGGGTGGGGGGTGGTGGGCAGGATGGGCCACTTCTATTGGTCTTTCATTTATCTATTTTCATCCGTCTTTGTTCTTTGGCCCTTGTGAGCCTCCCATCGCAGTGGCCTCTGTTGTTGCAGAGCACCAGCTCTGGGCGCGTGCGCTCCAGAGCTCCGGCTCGGTAATTGGACACTTCGGTCCAGCTGCTCCACGGCACGTGGGATCTTCCCAGGCCAGGGATCGAACCGGCGCCCCTTGCACTACAAGGCGGTGTCCTTACCCACTGGACCACCAGGGAAGCCCACCTCCAGACCTCTTTATCCAACGCCACCCTCAGTGCCGCCAGCTGCCAGGGGCCACAGGCAAGGGCGTAGAGTACAAGCTCTACAAAGCAAAATGGAGGCAATTGTTGGATCAGGTCTTTCAAAAAGAAACAGGCAAGGCTGGGGTGGTTCTCAGATTTTTGATTGATCCTGGTTAAGTAAATGGCAGATTCCTCAGAAAGCTTCTTCCAAAATTCTTTTTCAAAATATCTAAACCCAGGTTCAGGAATCTTCTCTCTTTGTGGGTAGGGGGATATTCCCTTGGCATCTGGTGCCTCTGATCATTGTGGTTTCACGTTACCATATGATTTCACCCTTTGTCCTGGGGGCGGAAGAGGTGCTGAGTAACAGTGGGGTTATAAAGGAATGGGGAAGAAAAGGAATGAGTAATCACATGGTGGTTTTGACTCCCCCTCTTCTAGAAAAGCCTTGCTCACCATAAAGATCTGAATCAGATTCACTCCAAGGTCAATTAGTCAGTAGCTAAGGTCTTTACCTCCCGCACTGAAGGTGGCAATGCTGCTGATGTAACTGGGTGACGGGAAGGTGGGTGTGTGCATGGGCTCATTCATGGGCAGTGGCTGTGGTCAGGGCTCCACAGCAGAGACCCTGAATTTCAATCCCAACTCTGGAGTTTTTGGCAAGTTACTTAATCCCTTGTATCTCAGTGTCTTCACTGTAAGATGGGGATAACATAGTACATATGGCACAGGGGTGATGTAGGGAATGAATTCTTTAACTGTGCAGTGCAGAATAGCTACTGGCCTATAAGGAAATACTTAGGATGTGGCCCTGAAGGGCCTCAGGCGATTCTTCAAAGGGGAAACTTAAATCGACTGACTATTTTAAAGACTTGTGTGTAAGGATTCACAAAGGGAGACCTCTGTAAGGTCCTTACATATTTACGTTATGAGCCCTTTGGAGGTACTGTCTATGCACAAATTGATGCCGGACACTGCAGGTGATGGAGCCAAAACAATCTGTAGGAGTTGGGCCTTCCCTTCAAAGTTGCTGATTTTCTGGTGGAGACAGAAACAGGCAAAAGCTTGGTAGGAAATGGGAGGAGAGATGAGGAGAGAATTTTGCAGGGCTCGGAAAGGGGTAAGGATGAGGTGGTCAGCCCTCTGGTACTCGCAAGTCCTCTCCCAGCAGGGTGACACGTGACGGACCCTCTGTTTGGATCTAAAAACAGCAACCTTTGTAACAAAAGAGCAGAAGACTCTGTTTCCTGGCACAGACTCCCCCTCTGTGGCAGTGCTTTAAGCACTGCGTTATGGTTTTATGTAATCACATGTTGCTCTCTGTCAGCGACAAATAAGGAGGATACGAAGGCCTGTGGAGGTGCTGTCTTCTCTCTCTCAGCTCTGGGTGACATGGTTTGAGGAGTTTTGTTTCAAACCATTTCAGCTTTGGCAAGGCTGGGCCTTCCAAACCTGCAGTCACTTGTATGCCTTTCTTTTCTTTTTTTTTAAAAAGATTTATTTATTTATTTATTTTGGGTGGGGGTCGGGTTGGGGAGGGAGTGGAGCGGGCGGGCCACTTCTATTGGTCTTTCGTTTCTCTATGTTCATCCGTCTTTGTTCTTTGGCTCCTGTGGGCCTCCCATCGTGGTGGCCTCTCTTGTCGCAGAGCACCAGCTCTAGGCGCATGCGCCCCCGAGCTCCGGCTCGGTGATTGGACACATCAGTCCAGCCGCTCCGCGGCACGTGGGATCTTCCCAGGCCAGGGATTGAACCAGTGCCCCTTACACTGCAAGGCGGTGTCCTTATCCACTGGACCACCAGGCGAAGCCCTTGTATGCCTTTCTTACAAGATATTTTGTTTGGGATGGAGCTGAGGAGGTTGTGGGCAATGACTTACATTTTAATATTTCTCCATACAGGAGTTATGAACTGATAGATCACACAGGGAAAAGACATCAGGTAGGAGTCTAAAGGGAGTCGGGCAGAGTCACTGCCCGAATTGGAGGCTGATTTATAAGGACAGCAGGGCTGCAGAGGTTCACAGGTTATGGAGGCAGTGTGCTTCCCCTCCTGTACTTTTATAACCAAAACTTGTGTGGTTCCTTAGCATGCCCGATGCTGACTTCTGCTCACGTCCACCTGCTGTAGAGAGACCATCTGAGCTCTTGAGGATGATGGTCGTTTTTTTAGCTCTCAGATTTTAACAGACAAACAACCGAAAGTATGAAGCAGAATCAAAGAGCAAAGGATGGGAAACAGCACAGTCATAAATGCCCTCACACAAGAGCAGGGTGACACGTGACGGACCCTCTGTTTGGATCTAAAAACAGCAACCTTTGTAACAAAAGAGCAGAAGACTCTGTTTCCTGGCACAGACTCCCCCTCTGTGGCAGTGCTTTAAGCACTGCGTTATGGTTTTATGTAATCACATGTTGCTCTCTGTCAGCGACAAATAAGGAGGATCGAAGGCCTGTGGAGGTGCTGTCTTCTCTCTCTCAGCTCTGGGTGACATGGTTTGAGGAGTTTTGTTTCAAACCATTTCAGCTTTGGCAAGGCTGGGCCTTCCAAACCTGCAGTCACTTGTATGCCTTTCTTTTCTTTTTTTTTAAAAAGATTTATTTATTTATTTATTTTGGGTGGGGGTCGGGTTGGGGAGGGAGTGGAGCGGGCGGGCCACTTCTATTGGTCTTTCGTTTCTCTATGTTCATCCGTCTTTGTTCTTTGGCTCCTGTGGGCCTCCCATCGTGGTGGCCTCTCTTGCTGCAGAGCACCAGCTCTAGGCGCATGCGCCCCCGAGCTCCGGCTCGGTGATTGGACACATCAGTCCAGCCGCTCCGCGGCACGTGGGATCTTCCCAGGCCAGGGATTGAACCAGTGCCCCTTACACTGCAAGGCGGTGTCCTTATCCACTGGACCACCAGGCGAAGCCCTTGTATGCCTTTCTTACAAGATATTTTGTTTGGGATGGAGCTGAGGAGGTTGTGGGCAATGACTTACATTTTAATATTTCTCCATACAGGAGTTATGAACTGATAGATCACACAGGGAAAAGACATCAGGTAGGAGTCTAAAGGGAGTCGGGCAGAGTCACTGCCCGAATTGGAGGCTGATTTATAAGGACAGCAGGGCTGCAGAGGTTCACAGGTTATGGAGGCAGTGTGCTTCCCCTCCTGTACTTTTATAACCAAAACTTGTGTGGTTCCTTAGCATGCCCGATGCTGACTTCTGCTCACGTCCACCTGCTGTAGAGAGACCATCTGAGCTCTTGAGGATGATGGTCGTTTTTTTAGCTCTCAGATTTTAACAGACAAACAACCGAAAGTATGAAGCAGAATCAAAGAGCAAAGGATGGGAAACAGCACAGTCATAAATGCCCTCTGTCCTGGAAGCCCTGTTTTAGAGGAAAAAGAGCTCTCTGGGAAGAGATCTACCTGAGAGCATCCATGTGAGTAAGAGCTCACTGGCCTTTCAGTGGGCTGTTTCACCTCACCCAGGTTTGGGGATTACAATGAGAAATGACCAAAAAAAAAAAAAAAAATCACTCTTCTCTTTATTGAGCCTGGCAAACCAGCCCCACCTGCAGTTACCACGTATGTGTGCGTCTGTGACTTTATTACCCTCTTCCATCACCATATTAGCAAGCTCAGCTTCTGTTGACACTCTTCACCTGTCACCTTCTTATTCAGCTCTCTTTTTAGGGACCCTCAGAAACTGATGTAAAAATATAATCGACAGTCTTGGGAACTCAATAGGAAAGAAATGACGAAGTCATTTGGTCCCTAATAGTTGTTGAATTAGGACAGGAACTATGAGGAAGTAAATGCACCTTAGATTTGGAAACAGAAATCTCAGCACTTACTAGGCATGGGTAGACATTAGCAGATTGATGAGGTTTAGCAGTGACTTTATGAATGCATTTATAAAAGCGTCAAAGGTCTAATTTCATTGAGGGAGGTGTAGTAAGGCTATTAGAATATAGAATTGCATCCATGGGGATACCACCCTGGACATGCCGGATCTCATCTGGTCCTGGAAGCTAAGAGGGTCAGGCCTGGTTAGTACTTGGATGGGAGAATATGGAATTGCTAGAGTGACTGACTTTTCTGTAGAATTACTTGACAAACATAAAGGCATGATCCTTTGGGTGAAGAGACACTTAGCACATTAACAGAGTTCCCCATTGTGCTGCTCCTCTTGGGGTTTGGGGGCCTTTTAGAGAGGGCTGATTTCTTCACATGGAAGATGTGACTTCTCTGTAATCCCCGGAAATGCAATGTCTCTGCCAAACTTGGAAAGACTTCTTTCTAAATGGTGAAAGAAAAGACTAAAAACATCTTGACTGTTTTATCTGTCCTTTGGATGCCTCAGAGCAAGTTTGACAGGCTCTCTGATGAGGGAATATTTCCTTGGAATGAGTATTGCCACCAGAAGTTATCTCATGCTGTGGAATAATGCGTGTCATGTAGCTATGGATGCACCCTCCACTGCACTAAGCTTAAAGTTGGAGCCCAGGAAGTACAAAGAAACCACAAGTGGCTTAATAACAAGCTCATGTTTATCTTGAGTGCTGTTTTTTTTGGTCTTATTGGACATTCCAGTAACACAAAATGTCAGTCAGACAATCTGATTGATGTTTGAACAGAGGAGAGGAAGCTTCAACCATGTGGCCAAACTTTCCTGCAATCATTGCTTCTAGAATATTCCAGAAGACTACTTGAAATATAACCCTTGTGTTCTATAGTGGGATCAATTCCACTATAGATTCAAATCCCACTTGAATTTATTGGGTTACTGGGTCCCCAGAAAGTCCAGGATTTTTCCCTCTTCCACTGTCACTCCCCCCATCCTTTTTTTGAATCACATTTCCGTGATATTGGCTAAGATTCTTCTCAGATCTACCAAAAGTCTAAAAAATTTAGTCATCAGCTGGCAGATCATCTCTTTCTGAGTGTTTCTCCAGGCAGATAGAGGCAAACCCGTTTGCTGGTGTTGCTTAGTCCCAGTTCCCTGGAAGCTGTCACATGCATGTAGTTTTACAACAAAAGTCAGGGTTGGCCGTGTTGGGCTATAATTTTAACAGTTGATGTCCTAGAATTAGTTGGGGGCTTAGGGATTGTGAAGGCAGCATCTACAGCCATTTCTGGATGAAGGCAGTGATCTATCTTGCAGTACAGACTAGATAATACCAACATGGAAGCAAGTGCCTAAGCCCAGTGACTTTTTCATTCACTGTGCCTTTTCCAGCTCATGATAAAGGACAGAAACAATTGTCTTCCCATCTGTGTGTATCATTTGGACAATACTGGTTAAGAAATTTGTGTCATGATGGACTGCCATCGAAACAGAATTCTTGGTAGATATAAGATTGGACACCACAGGTATTCAGTATGAGGACTTTTGTTTTTAATACTATTCTACAAGTAAAGGAGTCTGAGTCCTGATTCCATTCTCTGATACTCCTCCTACTCTAAAGCAGTCACTGCATTGCCTGCCTGGGTAGGTGACCAGAAGGCTTGGGCCTGTCTTGATGTGATTTTCTCTGGATAGACCTGGCAAGAGGATCCATTCCCTGATGACATTTTTATTAACTGCAGTAGCTGACCATATTTCCCATGGAACTAATCTCCCTGTAGGCATATCTCTTCTACCAAATGTTGATTACATAAGCTTAATTCCTTTTTTAATATATCACAGAGTAAATGCAGCTTTGGAACCTCTGATGACCACTTAATCCATGAAACATATTTCAGAATTTCTGCATGATTTGTTTTTATAGGCACTGGCTCTCGCCTGAAGCTGGAGTGACCACTGGTGCATTCTTTGGCTTTGGATAAGTTGGCCTGTAGGACTGGTGGAATAGGAGGTATGGCAGCTTGGTCCTTGTGGGTTCCCTACTCCTTCCATTACAGGTGGACATCAGTCAGTCCCCCTTTCTGCGAGAAGAGAACCCAGCTTTGTGCCTTTCCAGCTCTCCTTTTTTCTTTGACTTTTCCCCTTCTTGTGACCTAATTAGCTGCTCGTGTGGCCAGACAAGGAAGCCAGGAAACCAGGAAGATGTTGAGATGGGTCTGTAGTGCCCCATAGTGCCCTAGGATAAAAAACTTTTGACTCTCAGAAACTAGTTATTTCTCTTTTCTGAACCTGCTTATAAAGTGTGTGCATCATAATGTAGTTGAGAAAATGAAATGTGGTGTTTTCTTAGCAAAAAGAAAGTACTCACTTTAGCTCAGTAGGTAAAGAGCCTACCTGCAATGCAGGAGGCTCAGGTTCAGATCCTGGGTTGGGAAGATCCCCTGGGGAAGGAAATGGCAACCCACTCCAGTATCCTTGCCTGGAGAATCCCACAGACAGATGTGCCTGGTGGGCTACCGTCCATGGGGTCGTAAAGAGTCAGACACGACTTAGCGACTAAACCTCCTCCGCCCACCGTCCATTCTCTGATACCCCTCCTGCCCTCAGGCAGGCAGTTCATAGCCTGCCTGGCTAGGTGGCCTCCTTAGCAGACCTGAAGTCTCTGACCCGTCATCCTAGCATCAGTTTTCTCTGGGTGGAGCTGACAAGAGGATTCATTCATTGATGATACTTTTATTAACTGCATTCGCTGACCAGATTCCCTGTAGAACTAATTCCTATCATCATTATTATAATTATTATTACTATGGGTTTGGAGGACGTGTTTAGGGCATTGCATAATTAGAACAGGGAAAATACCTTTATTCCCCCTCTATTCTGTTATTGATCAGATTAGGCCTCGTGTGTGTAAAAGTTTCCATTTTATCTCTCCTCTGTCTTTTAAGAAAATGATTTTTAAAAAGCAAATTCTAACATTTTCCCTCTTAAGTGGTTTTGTGCTTTTGTTGTGTATCTCAGGGCTATTTTCTTCAAATGTGGGAAAGGATTAGCTGCATATTAAGACAAAATGGGCTTCAGGTTATGCTAAGTAGAGAGAAGAAATAACCATAAAGACATGCACCTTAAGCAGTCTGTACCTTGCTGCACGGAGCAATCCAATAGGCTATGGCGAGAAAAGGGAGACCTAGGGAGACTCCAAAGACAGCCAGGAATTTCACAGCGATAGACTGTTGACGTAAGCCTGAGAGATTTTCATACCACATGGTAAGCAATTGCTGTTGACAGTTAGGATGAGCAACGAACTGCAAAAACAAAACAAAAACAAAACGCAAACAGGAAAATGGCATCGGTAGCACTTGAACAGTATATGACCTGTGAGTAGCTCGGGGCTAACGTGTTCCCCTCGGGCGGGGATGGCCTGGGTGTTAGAGCAGGAGCAGCTAGGTCAGGCACCTTCTGGGCCCCTCTGAACTGGTTGCTGGGGCCTTTGTGCTGAGACCAGAGCCCTCACAGGACTGGCGTCATCAGAACTGGGCGAACCAAGGGCCCTGAGGAGTATCAACTACAGAAATCAACAGCCAGCTTCTGGGTAAATGCTTGGGTCCAATCCCAGGAGACTTATCCCTGGGCAGAGTTCATATGGGAGTCAACATGTTGCAATGGATGGAGCATGAATGGATTTGAAATTTGTTCTACTATCTAGTAGTTAGGTGGCCTTGGGGCCAGCTACTTAACCCCTCTGAGCTTCTTCAGTACTGCCCTCTGCAAAACAGAGCCTGTCATACTGTCTTATAGGATTATAGGAGATATTGTAGAAAAGCTCCTCTCTCATTTCCTAAGTTGTCTAAGTAAAAGCCCTGGTGTGTTTCCAGAGGATGTGTTAACCCTCCTCCGCATCTCCCACTAGATTCCAGTGGTGTTTGGCTTGGGTCCATGTTGCTTGTCGTAGCTTACTCGTTATTGATCAGATTAGGCCTCGTGTGTAAAAGTTTCCATTTTATCTCTCCTCTGTCTTTTAAGAAAATGATTTTTAAAAAGCAAATTCTAACATTTTCCCTCTTAAGTGGTTTTGTGCTTTTGTTGTGTATCTCAGGGCTATTTTCTTCAAATGTGGGAAAGGATTAGCTGCATATTAAGACAAAATGGGCTTCAGGTTATGCTAAGTAGAGAGAAGAAATAACCATAAAGACATGCACCTTAAGCAGTCTGTACCTTGCTGCACGGAGCAATCCAATAGGCTATGGCGAGAAAAGGGAGACCTAGGGAGACTCCAAAGACAGCCAGGAATTTCACAGCGATAGACTGTTGACGTAAGCCTGAGAGATTTTCATACCACATGGTAAGCAATTGCTGTTGACAGTTAGGATGAGCAACGAACTGCAAAAACAAAACAAAAACAAAACGCAAACAGGAAAATGGCATCGGTAGCACTTGAACAGTATATGACCTGTGAGTAGCTCGGGGCTAACGTGTTCCCCTCGGGCGGGGATGGCCTGGGTGTTAGAGCAGGAGCAGCTAGGTCAGGCACCTTCTGGGCCCCTCTGAACTGGTTGCTGGGGCCTTTGTGCTGAGACCAGAGCCCTCACAGGACTGGCGTCATCAGAACTGGGCGAACCAAGGGCCCTGAGGAGTATCAACTACAGAAATCAACAGCCAGCTTCTGGGTAAATGCTTGGGTCCAATCCCAGGAGACTTATCCCTGGGCAGAGTTCATATGGGAGTCAACATGTTGCAATGGATGGAGCATGAATGGATTTGAAATTTGTTCTACTATCTAGTAGTTAGGTGGCCTTGGGGCCAGCTACTTAACCCCTCTGAGCTTCTTCAGTACTGCCCTCTGCAAAACAGAGCCTGTCATACTGTCTTATAGGATTATAGGAGATATTGTAGAAAAGCTCCTCTCTCATTTCCTAAGTTGTCTAAGTAAAAGCCCTGGTGTGTTTCCAGAGGATGTGTTAACCCTCCTCCGCATCTCCCCCACTAGATTCCAGTGGTGTTTGGCTTGGGTCCATGTTGCTTGTCGTAGCTTGCTGGAGCACTGATACATTGCATCCCCACTCACTAGCTTCTCCCTGCTACCTCCCTTTCTTTTGCAACTCCCTTGCCCTGATGCCCAGGTTATACGATGGGCCTTTTGTGGATCTTTTATATGGCCGACCTTACGCCTCTTGATATATGCTGGACCAGGGGTAGACTGCAGACTTAAAACTGAGTCTTTTGGGTTTTTTTTCTCAACTGGGTATATAGACTGTGATCAACAGAGGCAGTCTTTTCATTTCCTGAGGAGATAACGTGTAGCCTTGGGAGATAGGGGTGGCTGTCTTCCTCTGTGTGGACTAAGTAGCAAAACAGGCCAGTGAAAAAGAAAGAAGAATAAAGTTGTCTAGAAAGAGGCTCAGATAGTGTCCCACCCTCTCGGAGGCCCAGCTGCACTTTGCCCACATGGTCCACGGGACGTGAACCCCTAGATTTGCATGGAGCTTATTCCTTCTGCTTGATTCAGCAGGTTGACTTGAGATGCTGCAACCAGATATCCTTTTCCTACAAATATTTGATGCTACTTGGCCATTTGTTGATTCTGTCTTGGCCAGTAGAAACTCGTAATGGACAACATTTAAGTAACATTTATGGAATAAAATTTACTTGAGAAAATTATGCTTATTAGCTTATTTCCTCCCTGTGACAAAGGTCAGCCAGCATTTGCTTTAGGCGGTCCTGCTCTTTGGCCCCATCAAGAGAACCATATGCCATTGGAGCTGGGACCAGAGCAGGACTGGGCATTCTTCAGAAACTGACTTCTTTGTCCCAATTTGTATCCGCCATATGGTCAACATGTTGCAATGGATGGAGCATGAATGGATTTGAAATTTGTTCTACTATCTAGTAGTTAGGTGGCCTTGGGGCCAGCTACTTAACCCCTCTGAGCTTCTTCAGTACTGCCCTCTGCAAAACAGAGCCTGTCATACTGTCTTATAGGATTATAGGAGATATTGTAGAAAAGCTCCTCTCTCATTTCCTAAGTTGTCTAAGTAAAAGCCCTGGTGTGTTTCCAGAGGATGTGTTAACCCTCCTCCGCATCTCCCCCACTAGATTCCAGTGGTGTTTGGCTTGGGTCCATGTTGCTTGTCGTAGCTTGCTGGAGCACTGATACATTGCATCCCCACTCACTAGCTTCTCCCTGCTACCTCCCTTTCTTTTGCAACTCCCTTGCCCTGATGCCCAGGTTATACGATGGGCCTTTTGTGGATCTTTTGTATGGCCGACCTTACGCCTCTTGATATATGCTGGACCAGGGGTAGACTGCAGACTTAAAACTGAGTCTTTTGGGTTTTTTTTCTCAACTGGGTATATAGACTGTGATCAACAGAGGCAGTCTTTTCATTTCCTGAGGAGATAACGTGTAGCCTTGGGAGATAGGGGTGGCTGTCTTCCTCTGTGTGGACTAAGTAGCAAAACAGGCCAGTGAAAAAGAAAGAAGAATAAAGTTGTCTAGAAAGAGGCTCAGATAGTGTCCCACCCTCTCGGAGGCCCAGCTGCACTTTGCCCACATGGTCCACGGGACGTGAACCCCTAGATTTGCATGGAGCTTATTCCTTCTGCTTGATTCAGCAGGTTGACTTGAGATGCTGCAACCAGATATCCTTTTCCTACAAATATTTGATGCTACTTGGCCATTTGTTGATTCTGTCTTGGCCAGTAGAAACTCGTAATGGACAACATTTAAGTAACATTTATGGGAATAAAATTTACTTGAGAAAATTATGCTTATTAGCTTATTTCCTCCCTGTGACAAAGGTCAGCCAGCATTTGCTTTAGGCGGTCCTGCTCTTTGGCCCCATCAAGAGAACCATATGCCATTGGAGCTGGGACCAGAGCAGACAGACTGGGCATTCTTCAGAAACTGACTTTCCAGTGGATCATAATGTCCCAATTTGTATCCCATTTGCTTCATTGAGTATTAAGAGGACATACAGCAATTTCTGGGAAAGGCAAAACATTCCCTTTTCATTATAAGGACAATAAAAATAGAGCTATTTAAAAAATTCTCAACGCAGATGGCAGCAACTTCTCGTTTCTGGGAACTCACAGTAGCAGCCAAACAATTTGCGAGCCTGCTATCAAAGCTTTATTTGGCCCTGCAGCAACCCCTGGTGATACTATTACTCAATCATTAGCTGCAAATGAGGCTTTTTGGGACATAGCATTATGAGGTTCATGGCAGCCATTGTGGTTTTTCCCTTCAAGAACAAGAGCAACAGATTCTCCTCAACCCAGGTAGGAACCCTCAGGCCATGCTGTGCTTTCCTGTGCCGTTGCAGGATTGCAGCAAAGTGGAGCAAACAACAGAACGTCGTGTACATGTTTTGGTGATTTTCAGAGCCTGATCACAATATGGTCCCATCCCAGGTTGACTTGTGGGCACGAGGGGCCGTCAGTCTTGTTTTTCGGCAGTTAGCCTTCTCCGGGTGCTGACATGGCCCTGCTCTGGAGCAAAGCACAATGCCACAACGTCACGGAGACTGCTTGGCCCACCTGTGGCTGCCGGCCCCATGACTGCTCTGGGCGGACCCCTGTCCTGATCCCCACCACTGGCCTCTGTGTCTTTATCCGGGGAGGGCCCCTCCGTGGGGCTTTTGCTGCCTCCTGCAGGTTAGCCAGCATCCCAGACTGGGCAGCAGAGCAGGAAGGGGAGAAATTCTGAGAGAGGACAAAGTGAGAACCATTCCCTTGCCTGCCCCAGAGGAGGACAGTGGACCCAGTAAAAACAAAGGGGCTTTCCTGAGATTTTGTCCTCCTCCAGTTAGACTTGTTAATTTCCACAGTGGCATTTCTTCCTCCATCATAAAGCAGCCTAGGTCCAAACGTGCAGTTCATTTGTAGACAGGCTTTATAACATAATGCTCCCGAAAAGCTGATGGCAGCTGATCGCTGAAACCCAAGTTGTTATTTATCTTTAGTGGACACTTTTCTATATTTGTAGCAGGACTTTGAAGACAACCTAGTAACAAATAATTCAGTGCGTATCAGAGATTTCTTCCCACCGTAGTTTTGAAGCACAGAGAGATGTGTTCCTGACCCAAGGGAGATGAGAGTAATGTGAGGCACACCAACAAGACACAAAAAACACCCTAAGCAGAAGGGCTCTCAACCAGTGGACAAAGGCAGTAGAAGGGAGAGGATTTTCAAAAGTAGGGTAAGAGGCGAACAGAGGAAGCAAAGCCCACTGCCAGACAGGATAGAATGGGAACTCAGAAAATCAGTGGAGTCCTGACCAGCTTTCTTCACCATCTGGGTCACAAAAGGATGGAATGATCAAAGGATGGGTTCCTAATAAGAGGATTGCCCAGGCCACTCCTGCCCCTTAGCCATTCTGGACTGAGAGTATGGTACACGGTTATCAAAGTTCTTCAAGGGAAGGACTGCTTTGACCACTCCAGCTTCCCCAGCTGTGTGATTCACATGCTTCCTTGCAGGGAGTAGTGGCATGGAGGCAAGAATCTGTTCAGGTAGATGTATATGGATTGGAGCAGCCCCATGGCTGGGATGGGCTGTTGCAGAGGGCTAGGCTGGGGCCGGAGCTAAGAAATGAGGATAAATAGGAGGGAGCTTCCCTATACAGGCAAAGGAGACTGGGACACAGGACCTGAAGGCCGGGAGGGACGGGAATTCATGTGACTGACCATTTATATCCAGAGTTAGTTTTCTGTAATTAAATATCTCACCTGAATTTCCTATTCCTCCCAGCCCTTGGCCACCTAGTGAAGATACAGTACCAGTACGCGGACACTCTGAGGCATGTCGGCCAAATCCTGGCTCTTAGTTTGCTTTCATTCGATCCATTTGCTGTTACTCTTCTTTTATAGCCTGAAGGAAGAGCATCCCCATCACTGTTTTCCTTGTTTTATATTCATATACAAGGAAATCGCTGTTGGAAACTCTCAGCACTCCTTAACTAACTGTGGAATATTTTTTCGGGCTGTTTCATGGAATGTTAACACCTTGGGCAGTCTATATCCCAGCAGACTTTCTTGACGGGGGTGTGTTGAAGAGTGTGGGCTGCTTGGGGTCAAGCTTGGGCCCTGTCCCATGTGGCCTCATGCTGTTAGATCACTAATGTTTTCCTCGTTTAGTCTCCCTTTTTTCTGTAAAATGAGGCTAATAGTGAAGATTGAGTCAGTAATTGTAGAGTCTTTAGAACAGTACTTGACAAATAGTAAGCGATGTAGTGGTATTTAGTAAATAAAATTAAGCCCATTATTCTCTTTCCTTTTCCCATTTTCCCCCTCCCTCCTCTTGTTTCTCTGTCCCCCTCCCCACTGGCTGTGGTTCTACTCCCACTTCCTGTCTTTAGTCTGACCTCCATGTGGTTTCAGCAGAGTTTCTTGAAGTATATTACCTTTGGAAAGGTTCCTGTAGCCTCACAGAAGAGTGAGGCCACGCCCTCTCGAGCCAGCCCTCCAATGAAAGGGCAGCTTGGTAGATGCAGGCAATTAGCTGGAAACGCTAGGGCAGTCAGGGCCATTCTGTTCAGCCCCGTGCTGACACTTGCCCTCCGCTGTGGACCCTCCATCAGTGAGGCACAGCGCAGGTCACTGCACCTGCAGAAACATTTCTCCTCCCTCCTTAAAGCCCCTCCCCTCCCCCACTTAGCAGCTGTTAAATCCTGCATGTGCCTCTTTTAAGCGTGGGGAAGAGGGCTAGATTTGAGCTCAGAGGCTCTGAGGCGGTGTGATTTCCATATCCCTTCAACACAGATATTTCTGACATGAGACCTCATTTACAGAATAATGAGATGTGGCAATGCATGATTTGATAAACTGAAGAATAACTTAGCTGGAGAAAACTTTATGAAATCTAGTTGCTTATAGAGAAAATGACTGTATTATCTACATGTATTATCTACAGATAAATCATCAAAGGCTGATGTCCAGTGTGACTGTGGTCAGGATTTTCCATTTAGCTCATCACTAGCCTTTCCTTATAGATATCATTTTACCCCCACCCTCTAAACTGTCCACATAGGCCAAGAGGAACAGGTACCGTGCCCGCTGAGTGGCTTTTCTTACTGTCCACGTTAAGTGTGGATGATAAAATGGAATTAGGATAACTCTGTGGTGCCACTGCGTATTTGGGGCCTCTCATGGGAGTGGATCCAATGGTGCTAATGTTCTTGCCTCCCTTTTTGTCTTGGCAAAGTTCTCAAATCATAGAAATGAAGGAGAGAAGAAGAATTGAAATGTCGATTGTTGACTGATTTAGTGCCTCATGCTGTTAGATCACTTTTTCCTCGCTTTTAAAAGGTTTCTTGAGTCTTTAGAACAGTACTTGACAAATAGTAAGCGATGTAGTGGTATTTAGTAAATAAAATTAAGCCCATTATTCTCTTTCCTTTTCCCATTTTCCCCCTCCCTCCTCTTGTTTCTCTGTCCCCCTCCCCACTGGCTGTGGTTCTACTCCCACTTCCTGTCTTTAGTCTGACCTCCATGTGGTTTCAGCAGAGTTTCTTGAAGTATATTACCTTTGGAAAGGTTCCTGTAGCCTCACAGAAGAGTGAGGCCACGCCCTCTCGAGCCAGCCCTCCAATGAAAGGGCAGCTTGGTAGATGCAGGCAATTAGCTGGAAACGCTAGGGCAGTCAGGGCCATTCTGTTCAGCCCCGTGCTGACACTTGCCCTCCGCTGTGGACCCTCCATCAGTGAGGCACAGCGCAGGTCACTGCACCTGCAGAAACATTTCTCCTCCCTCCTTAAAGCCCCTCCCCTCCCCCACTTAGCAGCTGTTAAATCCTGCATGTGCCTCTTTTAAGCGTGGGGAAGAGGGCTAGATTTGAGCTCAGAGGCTCTGAGGCGGTGTGATTTCCATATCCCTTCAACACAGATATTTCTGACATGAGACCTCATTTACAGAATAATGAGATGTGGCAATGCATGATTTGATAAACTGAAGAATAACTTAGCTGGAGAAAACTTTATGAAATCTAGTTGCTTATAGAGAAAATGACTGTATTATCTACATGTATTATCTACAGATAAATCATCAAAGGCTGATGTCCAGTGTGACTGTGGTCAGGATTTTCCATTTAGCTCATCACTAGCCTTTCCTTATAGATATCATTTTACCCCCACCCTCTAAACTGTCCACATAGGCCAAGAGGAACAGGTACCGTGCCCGCTGAGTGGCTTTTCTTACTGTCCACGTTAAGTGTGGATGATAAAATGGAATTAGGATAACTCTGTGGTGCCACTGCGTATTTGGGGCCTCTCATGGGAGTGGATCCAATGGTGCTAATGTTCTTGCCTCCCTTTTTGTCTTGGCAAAGTTCTCAAATCATAGAAATGAAGGAGAGAAGAAGAATTGAAATGTCGATTGTTGACTGATTTAGTTGGTCAATTTGTTCATTCATTCAGCATACTGTCCCTCACTGCCGCCTCTCACCAGTCGTTATGCTCAGCCCTGGGAATAAGGGAGCTCTCAGCCCTATGACTGTACCTGGGGTAGGCCTTAGCAGGGACACCACCAGGTCCAGAGTAGGTCTTCCATGAATAAGTGGACACTGAATGCCCATCCCATCACTGTACCTTCTCCTGGGTTCCTCCCTCTGGTGAGACCTACTATCGAGAGCCCCACATCCCTGGTACAACCAGTTGCTTCGCCTGTATTGATAACTTACCCTTCACACTGTTCTTTTCTGGGCAAGCAGTTAGCAGAGTGGTTACATGCACATGTTCTGAGGCTGGACAGTCCTGGTTCAAATCCCAGATACGATATTTTCTAGTGTGACCCTGGGAAAGCCCTCCCCTGCTTCTAGCTTCATAGTCCATGAGAGAGGAACGTGTGTGTTGGGTGTTCAGCACCTGGCCTGGTGCTTCGTATTGAAGGTGGGCATTGGTGTTACTGCTGCTGCTGGCTCTGCTACCACTTCTGGTCCCCCTCCAGGGCTTCCACTAGTTCTCTTTGCTCTTCCCTTTGCTGAGTTTACCTGTCAGCAGAGTTTTGAGCGACCATGGTGATTTTAGAGCTAAACATTCCAGAGGAACTTAGTGTGCTTGATGACAGTAAGAAGGAAAGCAGAAGTTGCTATTGTTTCATTAAGTTTTAAATCATGGAGCCTTCCCCTTCCCTGCTATGAACCTGAGTTTACACTGGTCCAGATATTTTACCCTCATCACTAGCCTTTCCTTATAGATATCATTTTACCCCCACCCTCTAAACTGTCCACATAGGCCAAGAGGAACAGGTACCGTGCCGCTGAGTGGCTTTTCTTACTGTCCACGTTAAGTGTGGATGATAAAATGGAATTAGGATAACTCTGTGGTGCCACTGCGTATTTGGGGCCTCTCATGGGAGTGGATCCAATGGTGCTAATGTTCTTGCCTCCCTTTTTGTCTTGGCAAAGTTCTCAAATCATAGAAATGAAGGAGAGAAGAAGAATTGAAATGTCGATTGTTGACTGATTTAGTTGGTCAATTTGTTCATTCATTCAGCATACTGTCCCTCACTGCCGCCTCTCACCAGTCGTTATGCTCAGCCCTGGGAATAAGGGAGCTCTCAGCCCTATGACTGTACCTGGGGTAGGCCTTAGCAGGGACACCACCAGGTCCAGAGTAGGTCTTCCATGAATAAGTGGACACTGAATGCCCATCCCATCACTGTACCTTCTCCTGGGTTCCTCCCTCTGGTGAGACCTACTATCGAGAGCCCCACATCCCTGGTACAACCAGTTGCTTCGCCTGTATTGATAACTTACCCTTCACACTGTTCTTTTCTGGGCAAGCAGTTAGCAGAGTGGTTACATGCACATGTTCTGAGGCTGGACAGTCCTGGTTCAAATCCCAGATACGATATTTTCTAGTGTGACCCTGGGAAAGCCCTCCCCTGCTTCTAGCTTCATAGTCCATGAGAGAGGAACGTGTGTGTTGGGTGTTCAGCACCTGGCCTGGTGCTTCGTATTGAAGGTGGGCATTGGTGTTACTGCTGCTGCTGGCTCTGCTACCACTTCTGGTCCCCCTCCAGGGCTTCCACTAGTTCTCTTTGCTCTTCCCTTTGCTGAGTTTACCTGTCAGCAGAGTTTTGAGCGACCATGGTGATTTTAGAGCTAAACATTCCAGAGGAACTTAGTGTGCTTGATGACAGTAAGAAGGAAAGCAGAAGTTGCTATTGTTTCATTAAGTTTTAAATCATGGAGCCTTCTGGTATGGAACCAGCACTGTCCCCATGCTCACTGAACCTGTTTATTTAGCCGTGCAGCACTTGAATGGCCACTCCACGAGGATAATCCATGATATTTCTAAATGGTGGCAGAGAGTGAGAAGGAAGAGGCATAGGTCTTGGAGATTTGGGTAGGAGGCCTCAAATGCCATACCTCCTTCAAGGAGCCTTAAGGCATGGGTGCTAGACAGTAAAATGTTTTAAAATCACAACCTGCGTGTTTTTACAGTTAATAATTGAGGACCTAGTATATGAAAGAACTTTGGTTACATTATCTGTAATCTTCACAATACCACCCCTCCCGCCACACCCTGCTATGGATGTATCCTTTACAATCTCATGTACAAGAGAGGATGTGTTATTAGCCTTGTCTTTCAGTTGAGGACACTGAGGCTGGGTCATTGTAGGCTGCCCACAGTCCCACAGCTAGAGAATGGTGCAGTCAGGGGTTCAACTCAGGTCTGTCTTATTCCAAAGCCTGAGGTCTTTTCATGTGTAAGCTCCCTCTGGAATCCTCTTGATTTGGTTGGCTTGGGCTGTAGCCATTCCTAGTCCTAGTTCTTTGTCCTAAGTTAAACCGTCAGGGGTTCAACTCAGGTCTGTCTTATTCCAAAGCCTGAGGTCTTTTCATGTGTAAGCTCCCTCTGGAATCCTCTTGATTTGGTTGGCTTGGGCTGTAGCCATTCCTAGTCCTAGTTCTTTGTCCTAAGTTAAACCGTAAGAAGCAGATACTTACTGAACACTCGTGTGGAGCAGGCCCTGTACTGAACACACTATGAGCAGTCTCTCATCTAATGCAGTATGCCCATTCTGTGCTGATGGTACTGTGACTATCAGGCTTGACTCTAAAGTGAACATTGATTAACTCTTCCTTTCACTGCCTCTTAACTTGACGTTTCCTGCATCTTTTCTGGGTCAGTTCCCTGTCAGATTCTATCTGCCAAGCAGAAGGGCCTCCCTCTCTGTGAGCCTACAGATTTCACATGTGCCACTGAGATGCTCACGTTGCTTTCCAGGCAGAGTTCTGGTTGCCTCCTTTCACCCCGTGGCAGGGGCTGCAGCCTCTCAGGGAGGAAAGTTGACCCATATATGACTTCCTTCTCTAGAGCAACAGATGGTCTGTGCTAATCCCACATCCATTCCATTTGCACCATTTAGGTTGCATGGAAGGATGGAGGGTTAGGGTAAGATGGAAGGGATTTGGGGTAAGGAGAATGGAAGCAGGGAAAGGGAAGGAAAAGGAAGAACAGAGCAATAGAGGGGAGAGTCAGAGTTTTAACACCTGACTTCCAGGGATTGAATTAGCAGTGCTTTTTACAGTTAATAATGAGGACCTAGTATATGAAAGAACTTTGGTTACATTATCTGTAATCTTCACAATACCACCCCTCCCGCCACACCCTGCTATGGATGTATCCTTTACAATCTCATGTACAAGAGAGGATGTGTTATTAGCCTTGTCTTTCAGTTGAGGACACTGAGGCTGGGTCATTGTAGGCTGCCCACAGTCCCACAGCTAGAGAATGGTGCAGTCAGGGGTTCAACTCAGGTCTGTCTTATTCCAAAGCCTGAGGTCTTTTCATGTGTAAGCTCCCTCTGGAATCCTCTTGATTTGGTTGGCTTGGGCTGTAGCCATTCCTAGTCCTAGTTCTTTGTCCTAAGTTAAACCGTCAGGGGTTCAACTCAGGTCTGTCTTATTCCAAAGCCTGAGGTCTTTTCATGTGTAAGCTCCCTCTGGAATCCTCTTGATTTGGTTGGCTTGGGCTGTAGCCATTCCTAGTCCTAGTTCTTTGTCCTAAGTTAAACCGTAAGAAGCAGATACTTACTGAACACTCGTGTGGAGCAGGCCCTGTACTGAACACACTATGAGCAGTCTCTCATCTAATGCAGTATGCCCATTCTGTGCTGATGGTACTGTGACTATCAGGCTTGACTCTAAAGTGAACATTGATTAACTCTTCCTTTCACTGCCTCTTAACTTGACGTTTCCTGCATCTTTTCTGGGTCAGTTCCCTGTCAGATTCTATCTGCCAAGCAGAAGGGCCTCCCTCTCTGTGAGCCTACAGATTTCACATGTGCCACTGAGATGCTCACGTTGCTTTCCAGGCAGAGTTCTGGTTGCCTCCTTTCACCCCGTGGCAGGGGCTGCAGCCTCTCAGGGAGGAAAGTTGACCCATATATGACTTCCTTCTCTAGAGCAACAGATGGTCTGTGCTAATCCCACATCCATTCCATTTGCACCATTTAGGTTGCATGGAAGGATGGAGGGTTAGGGTAAGATGGAAGGGATTTGGGGTAAGGAGAATGGAAGCAGGGAAAGGGAAGGAAAAGGAAGAACAGAGCAATAGAGGGGAGAGTCAGAGTTTTAACACCTGACTTCCAGCTGTGGTTCCATCTTCTGTTCTTTCCCTTCCTATTCCCAGTCCTTGGCCCAGCTCCAGCAAAGCTCTTGTCAGAGCCTTCCCACAGCTGACCATCTCTGAGTTCTGCTCGAGGTCTCTCTGCTCCCTCGAGTGCCTCCCTTCTCCTCTCCACATAGCCAAGTGTTGTCTGGCTCAGTAACTGTCTCTCCCGTGAAAGTTTTCCCTTCTCAAGTTAGAATCCTTCTTTCTCTCCTCTCAAGTAATTTGTAGTCTCTCTCTTTAATCATAGTTAATGAGCCTGTACAATCCTCGGCTGGAGAGAAAGGCCCTTCTGGAGGCTCTTGGGGACTCATCCGGGGCTCTTCGCATGAGTGTTCAGGCAGTGCTATTTGAACATGTGAACCCGCAGCCAGAAGTGCTCAGTGTTCAGCCTGCAAACTGGGTGCCCTCTGCAGGACCAGAGTGGCCTTCCTCACACGGTCCCTGTGGTATGGCCGAGGCTAGCTCTTCCAGCCATGTCGCCACCTCTGGAAGAGACACATGGGAACAAGAGGCTGAACGTTCGCTTGCCCTCTAAGAGACACAATGAGTAGATAGATTGAATTCAGATCTCCACTGATGTTGTTTTTACTACAGCATGTAGTGACGTTGTTTTCCAGGAGACTGGAGACAGTGATGACAGCAACAGCAACAACACCTTCATCCCCAAAGGTAACTGAGCTAGGAGTTTAAAGATTTTACCAGGAGAAAACTCGTATGATCATCTGGAGGAGGTGCCCAAGAATTGAGCCAAGCCGTGAGACAGGGACTAGAGCTCAGCTCGGAGTTTGGCTTCTTTGTTTTGTATGTGTTGCCTCTGCACACTGCCTCCCTCCCTTCCCCTTTATGCGGCACTGTCTCCAGAATTCATCATTTGCTAACCCACTGAGTATGTTGTCAACACTCCTCCCTCTTGGGAGATTGCCTTTGGATGCCTGAGCAGCTGTCTCTCCTTCACAGCTTCCCTGCCTCCTCTTTCACTGGTGCACCCGCCAGCCTAGCCAGCCCTGGAAGGAGGGGTGGTAAGGGGGGGGGCAGGAAAGGGAAGGAAAAGGAAGAACAGAGCAATAGAGGGGAGAGTCAGAGTTTTAACACCTGACTTCCAGCTGTGGTTCCATCTTCTGTTCTTTCCCTTCCTATTCCCAGTCCTTGGCCCAGCTCCAGCAAAGCTCTTGTCAGAGCCTTCCCACAGCTGACCATCTCTGAGTTCTGCTCGAGGTCTCTCTGCTCCCTCGAGTGCCTCCCTTCTCCTCTCCACATAGCCAAGTGTTGTCTGGCTCAGTAACTGTCTCTCCCGTGAAAGTTTTCCCTTCTCAAGTTAGAATCCTTCTTTCTCTCCTCTCAAGTAATTTGTAGTCTCTCTCTTTAATCATAGTTAATGAGCCTGTACAATCCTCGGCTGGAGAGAAAGGCCCTTCTGGAGGCTCTTGGGGACTCATCCGGGGCTCTTGGCATGAGTGTTCAGGCAGTGCTATTTGAACATGTGAACCCGCAGCCAGAAGTGCTCAGTGTTCAGCCTGCAAACTGGGTGCCCTCTGCAGGACCAGAGTGGCCTTCCTCACACGGTCCCTGTGGTATGGCCGAGGCTAGCTCTTCCAGCCATGTCGCCACCTCTGGAAGAGACACATGGGAACAAGAGGCTGAACGTTCGCTTGCCCTCTAAGAGACACAATGAGTAGATAGATTGAATTCAGATCTCCACTGATGTTGTTTTTACTACAGCATGTAGTGACGTTGTTTTCCAGGAGACTGGAGACAGTGATGACAGCAACAGCAACAACACCTTCATCCCCAAAGGTAACTGAGCTAGGAGTTTAAAGATTTTACCAGGAGAAAACTCGTATGATCATCTGGAGGAGGTGCCCAAGAATTGAGCCAAGCCGTGAGACAGGGACTAGAGCTCAGCTCGGAGTTTGGCTTCTTTGTTTTGTATGTGTTGCCTCTGCACACTGCCTCCCTCCCTTCCCCTTTATGCGGCACTGTCTCCAGAATTCATCATTTGCTAACCCACTGAGTATGTTGTCAACACTCCCCTCCCTCTTGGGAGATTGCCTTTGGATGCCTGAGCAGCTGTCTCTCCTTCACAGCTTCCCTGCCTCCTCTTTCACTGGTGCACCCGCCAGCCTAGCCAGCCCTGGTGAACTCTAACTCGTGTATCAGCTGAGGGTCCAGCCAGGCAGCCGCTGACAGAGTGATCTGGGACGTTCGCAGGGCAGCAAGAGGACATGGGCACTTCTGAAGACTCTAGGCTCCCACTGAGATTTGCTGTCACCTCTTCAGTTGAATAGGTTGTTTGTTGTTCCCAGAGATAACTCGTTCCTGTTTCTGAGGGACAGCAGGACGTGAAAAATTCTTCAACCACAAATTAACCAAACTTTGAAATTTCCGGATCAATTGGTATCACTTACACAAATGCCCCAGGTTGAGAAGGTTCTGAGAACTGCATCTGTGATTCAGCAGCATCTCTCTTGCAAGGGAAAGAATGATTTTCTGTGCTTTCTGTGGGGTGCAGTGATCCAGACAGATGGTTCTGGGCTTCTCCCAGGGTGAGCCAGTTCCTGAGTGGCCCTTGGCTACCCTCCTAGAAACGAAGGCTGACTGATTTTCCAGTGCTTGTGGGAGTCCTTCTCCAGCTCTGAGCCAGAGGATGCTGATGAGGTGACCTCATTTCTAGCCTGGTTAGGTTGTGGACTCTGAGCTTCTAGCTGGCTCCAGATGTGGGCCTCTACTCTTTCACAGCGTTACAAAGAGGCCACTGGCCATTCCTGAGCAGTGACTGTCCCCACCCAATTTAGGACTGTGCCCTAGCCTGAAACCAAAGGAGAAAGGGAAGCAGCTTCTAGCAAACCTTGGATTATCTTCAACTACTCATGTTCCTGAGCCCTCCCCTCCAGCCAAACTGCTCTGCCTACTGTGCCCAGCAAGGCCTGTGTAGTCCTCCTGCCTGTTTCAAGAAAGGCCCATCTTGCTCTTCTCTGGTTCAGTTCCTTAACACCCTCCAACATCCAACATTCTCTCTGCTTTTGAGTCCTACCAGACCTCTCAACCCCCCGAGATACCTTGAACTCTTCTGGGTCTTGTTGTACAGCCCAGTCATGTGGCAGTCATGGTCATGGGTCAGGTTGTGAACAGCTGTACTAATGTGTTTACATCTGAGCTCTTCTGCTGTTTTTAAGCTCTTTGAGGGAACCTGCCTTTGTATCCCCAGGAGCATACAGCCTTATGTTTTGCACATAGTAGGTACTTAGTAGATGTATGTTGAGTGATAAACTGTACTCTTTTAAAGTGTCTGAGATCTGCTGCATCATTTTCTGTTTAACTTGTAATCCTAGAATGGTTTCTAAATATAGGACATCCTTTCTTGCTCAAGGTCTGATGAACACTAAACTGTCTTCACATCTTTAGTAAAAGGGGGGGTGGAACTAAAGCTTTTTACTTCTTTTAAAGGGTAAAGATTTGAAATTTCCGGATCAATTGGTATCACTTACACAAATGCCCCAGGTTGAGAAGGTTCTGAGAACTGCATCTGTGATTCAGCAGCATCTCTCTTGCAAGGGAAAGAATGATTTTCTGTGCTTTCTGTGGGGTGCAGTGATCCAGACAGATGGTTCTGGGCTTCTCCCAGGGTGAGCCAGTTCCTGAGTGGCCCTTGGCTACCCTCCTAGAAACGAAGGCTGACTGATTTTCCAGTGCTTGTGGGAGTCCTTCTCCAGCTCTGAGCCAGAGGATGCTGATGAGGTGACCTCATTTCTAGCCTGGTTAGGTTGTGGACTCTGAGCTTCTAGCTGGCTCCAGATGTGGGCCTCTACTCTTTCACAGCGTTACAAAGAGGCCACTGGCCATTCCTGAGCAGTGACTGTCCCCACCCAATTTAGGACTGTGCCCTAGCCTGAAACCAAAGGAGAAAGGGAAGCAGCTTCTAGCAAACCTTGGATTATCTTCAACTACTCATGTTCCTGAGCCCTCCCCTCCAGCCAAACTGCTCTGCCTACTGTGCCCAGCAAGGCCTGTGTAGTCCTCCTGCCTGTTTCAAGAAAGGCCCATCTTGCTCTTCTCTGGTTCAGTTCCTTAACACCCTCCAACATCCAACATTCTCTCTGCTTTTGAGTCCTACCAGACCTCTCAACCCCCCGAGATACCTTGAACTCTTCTGGGTCTTGTTGTACAGCCCAGTCATGTGGCAGTCATGGTCATGGGTCAGGTTGTGAACAGCTGTACTAATGTGTTTACATCTGAGCTCTTCTGCTGTTTTTAAGCTCTTTGAGGGAACCTGCCTTTGTATCCCCAGGAGCATACAGCCTTATGTTTTGCACATAGTAGGTACTTAGTAGATGTATGTTGAGTGATAAACTGTACTCTTTTAAAGTGTCTGAGATCTGCTGCATCATTTTCTGTTTAACTTGTAATCCTAGAATGGTTTCTAAATATAGGACATCCTTTCTTGCTCAAGGTCTGATGAACACTAAACTGTCTTCACATCTTTAGTAGAGGGCAGACAGGGAGAGGTGATGGAAACTAAGCCAGGCTTTTGTCATCTTGTGCAGGAGAAGATTGAAATGGAGGCTAAAATAGGGTTTGAGGATTATCTTTTGGATCGAATGAGGATTGTTTAGTTTCTGTGTATGCCATTACCACTGTAAACTGATGTCAATCTGGAAAATATTTATATGATATAGTAATTTCTATTATCATTGTAAGGCTTATTCATTATCTAGTCTATATCAGGCTCTTTGGTTAACAACTGCTATGTTATTTAACCTCACATCAATTCTTTGAGATACATCCTGTTATATCCCTGTTTTAAATATGGCAGCATAAGACACAGAAAAATTAAGTACCTTGCCTATAAATACAAAGGTGATTATTGCAGAGTATGCACCTGAAGCCAAAGACAATGTTTTGAACCTGTGTTTCCACAAGGTGGATTTTAGGCAGACATGCCCAAGCAAGAGGATCTAAGCCAGGGGTCCTCACGGTTCCAACTGTTGTTAGGATTCTCGTCTCTCTGTGCTGCTTCTGCCTGTGGGACTGCCAAGTCCCAGGAGAGAGAAAACTTCAGGAATACACAAGGCGAAGGACTTGAAGCCAATTTCCTCGACAACTTCATCTTCCTGAGAGGCGTGAGTCACCGAGCTAAAGATGAACTCCTGGGCTCATTCTCCTGCAAACAGACAAGAGTAGCCACAACTGACTCAGCCATGGCTCGCCTGCCTGGTTACCACTTAGGAAACAGATTAATGTGAAGGTCACCTAGGCCCACATACAGCCTTGAAATATAACGACTCCAGCCAAAAACCAGCTTTGCTGAAAGACTTTCTAGGATCTCTGACCTCTTGCCAAATCCCATCTGAAGATGACACTGTACTAGGATGAGCAGTAGTTTCAGATAATTCTTTGAGCCTGAGATGTTGATCCATTACTCCTGTCCCTTAGGCGGAAGGTCATACAACATGCACAGGCTCTGAAGTCAGCCTGCCTGGCTGCCAGTCTCGGCTTTACCACTAACTATTGAAGACAGAGTGGCTTAAGTTTTCAGGCCTCAGTTTCTCCATTTATAAAATGACAGTAGAGGGCAGACAGGGAGAGGTGATGGAAACTAAGCCAGGCTTTTGTCATCTTGTGCAGGAGAAGATTGAAATGGAGGCTAAAATAGGGTTTGAGGATTATCTTTTGGATCGAATGAGGATTGTTTAGTTTCTGTGTATGCCATTACCACTGTAAACTGATGTCAATCTGGAAAATATTTATATGATATAGTAATTTCTATTATCATTGTAAGGCTTATTCATTATCTAGTCTATATCAGGCTCTTTGGTTAACAACTGCTATGTTATTTAACCTCACATCAATTCTTTGAGATACATCCTGTTATATCCCTGTTTTAAATATGGCAGCATAAGACACAGAAAAATTAAGTACCTTGCCTATAAATACAAAGGTGATTATTGCAGAGTATGCACCTGAAGCCAAAGACAATGTTTTGAACCTGTGTTTCCACAAGGTGGATTTTAGGCAGACATGCCCAAGCAAGAGGATCTAAGCCAGGGGTCCTCACGGTTCCAACTGTTGTTAGGATTCTCGTCTCTGTGCTGCTTCTGCCTGTGGGACTGCCAAGTCCCAGGAGAGAGAAAACTTCAGGAATACACAAGGCGAAGGACTTGAAGCCAATTTCCTCGACAACTTCATCTTCCTGAGAGGCGTGAGTCACCGAGCTAAAGATGAACTCCTGGGCTCATTCTCCTGCAAACAGACAAGAGTAGCCACAACTGACTCAGCCATGGCTCGCCTGCCTGGTTACCACTTAGGAAACAGATTAATGTGAAGGTCACCTAGGCCCACATACAGCCTTGAAATATAACGACTCCAGCCAAAAACCAGCTTTGCTGAAAGACTTTCTAGGATCTCTGACCTCTTGCCAAATCCCATCTGAAGATGACACTGTACTAGGATGAGCAGTAGTTTCAGATAATTCTTTGAGCCTGAGATGTTGATCCATTACTCCTGTCCCTTAGGCGGAAGGTCATACAACATGCACAGGCTCTGAAGTCAGCCTGCCTGGCTGCCAGTCTCGGCTTTACCACTAACTATTGAAGACAGAGTGGCTTAAGTTTTCAGGCCTCAGTTTCTCCATTTATAAAATGACCATCAGCATGACTAACTCAAAGGGGTTTTCCAGGGTTCAGAAAATGCAGTTCCAGTGTTTGCTTTACAGTTTGGTTTTTAAGTGCTATAATACTGTCTTGGTGGTGGTGGTATGGTATTTTATAGTATTTTTACAGAAATGTAACTAGTTTATAATCCTATGCCCTGTCTGAAAAGTTATGTCATGTATTAAAGTTTTTAATAAATCAGAAGTATGCTCACGCACAGTGTTCATATTTATATTTTTTATGATTCTTAAGGAGAGAAAGAAATTAATTTAACGATAAAAACAAAGTTTTCTTGCAAGAATAATTCTAACTTTAGTTCAAAGATTTTATCAGCTAGGAGAACATGCATTCAGTGGTGGTGGTTGTTATTCAGTCGCTCAGTTGTGTCCAGCTCTTTGCAACTCCATGGACTGCTGTAGCATGTCAGGCTTCCCTGTGTTTCACAATCTCCTAGAGTTTGCTCAGACTCATATCCATTGAGTTGATGATGCCATCTAACCATCTCATCCTCTGTTGTCCCTTTCTCTTCCTGCCCTTAATGTTTCCCAGCATCAGGGCCTTTTCCAGAGTGAGTTGCCTCTTCTCATCAGGTGGCCAAAGTATTGGCGCTTCAGCTTCAGCATCAGTCCTTCCAGTGAATATTTAGGGTTGATTTCCTTTAGGATTGACTGGTTTGAGCTCATTACTGTCCAAGGGACTTCCAAGAGTGTTCGCCAGCACCACAGTTTGAAGGCATCGATTCTTTGGCACTCAGTCTTCTTTATTGTACAGCTCTCTCATCTGTACATGGCTACTGGGAAAGCCATAGCTTTGACCATATGGACCTTTGTTGGCAAAGTGATGTCTCTGCTTTTGAATACACTGTCTAGGTTTGTCACAGCCTTTCTTCCAAGGAGCAAACCTCTTGTCTCCATTGTTTTCCCACCTATTTGCCATGAAGTGATGAGACCAGATGCCATGATCTTAGTTTTTTGAATGTTGAGTTTTTTTTTTTTTTGGTGGTTGGGGGGCACTTCTATTGGTCTTTCATTTATCTGTTTTCATCCATCTTTGTACTTTGGCCCATATGGACCTTCCATCGCAGTGACTTCTCTTGCTGCAGAGCACTGGCTCTGGGCGTGTGTGCTCCAGAGCTCCGGTTAGGTAGTTGGACACATCGGTCCAACCACTCCACGGCACATGGGATCCTCCCAGGCCAGGGATCAAACTGGCGCCCCTTGCACTGCAAGGCGGTGTCCTTACCCACTGGACCACCAGAGAAGCCCGAATGTTGAGTTTTAAGCCAGCTTTTTCACTCTCCCTTTTCACCTTCATCAAGAGGCTTTTTAATTATTCTTTGCTTTCTGCTGTTAGGGTGGTGTCATCTACATATTTGAGGTTATTGATATTTCTCCTGGCAATCTTACTTCCAGGAGAAATATTATCCAAAGGTATTGATACTGATATAGTAAATCAGAATTTATATGTAATTAAGCAAAAGAAGGCAAAGGTAGAGAAGAAATGCTTTCTTGAAATATAAAACAGAGCTTTCAGCCAATAAAAAAATGTGGTCATAGTTTGATGGAGCTAGCAGTAAGTGGTAAGGTGGAGTCATACATTTTTTTGAGAAGATTCTCTCCAGTTACCAAATAAAATATTAGGTCATTTGCAAGTGAAAGAATCAGAGGGCGCTGTCTTGAGTTTACCTATAGCTTTCTTTTATGACTCCAAAATTTCCAAGGTTCTCTTGCAGAGAAATGTACATGTAACTCTGCAGTGAGTTATTTGATACACTTTACTTTTTAAACTCACACTTTGAGTTTTACTTTTATATAATTATTTTAAAATAAACACTAAAGATTAATTTCTATCCTATGACTATATTGCCGATGTATGTGTGACATGTATTTTGTCCATATTTGATTGTACTTGAAGCTTTTATTTGTATGTAGTTTTTTTTTTTTTTTTTTTAAAGATTTATTTATTTACTTATTTTGGTGGGAGTAGGGTGGGGAGGGAGGGGAGCAGGTGGGCCACTTCTGTTGGTCTTTCATTTGTCCATGTTCATCCATCTTTGTTCTTTGGCCCGTGTGGGCCTCCCATCGCAGTGGCCTCTGTTGTCGCAGAGCGCCGGCTCTGGGCGCATGCGCTCCAGAGTCCGGGCTCGGTAATTGGACACATCAGTCCAGCCGCTCGCTCTGCAGCACGTTGGATCCTCCCAGGCCAGGGATCGAACCAGCGCCCCTTGTACTGCAAGGCGGTGTCCTTACCCACTGGACCACCAGGGAAGCCCCTGTATGTAGTTCTATATTTAAAACATATGTAGGATTTTGTGTCATTTTTTTAAATTTAAAATTTTGAGTTCTTAATACTTACGGGATGTTAGTATTACCAGATTTTGATGATAATGTGAAATGTTTAAATAATGGTATAGGCATTGGTTCAAGACTCAGAAACAGCATGTTTGTGGCTCACATGGTCTAACTTGGCAGCTGGGGAGTGCACACCTGGCCCCATCGGTGAGCGTGCTTGCATCTGCCCACCAGACAGTAAGTGCTGACTGATCTGCACACCAGGCATTTTCAGGCATGGAGGACACAGTAGTGAACAAGATGGTCAATGTCTCTGCCTTTGGGAAGCTAATTCATTCCCAAAGCTCTTGATATCTATGCCCTGTTTCAAGCTAGATGGCAGGGATTTTATTTTATTTTTTTGGTATGATTGCCTCTTCCTACGTATTTCTGCTGGATTCAAGTATCCTATACAAATCCCTCTGTGCTGTGCTTAGTCACTCAGTCATGTCTGACTCTTGGCCTCCGATGGACTACAGCCTGCCAGGCTCCTCTGTCTATGAGGACTCTTCAGGCAAGAATACTGGAGTGGATTGCCATGCCCTCCTCCAGGGCAGCTTCCCCATCCAGGGATCAAACCCAGGTTTTCTGCATTGCAGGCTGATTCGTTACTGTCTGAACCACCAGATCTGTCACTAAATGTTTTCTGAACTATCCCTTGGTGACTGGTCCAGTGCACAGGCACTGTGGCCCCTGGGCCTGGGTGGCCCTGCTCTGGCTGCCCCACTGTCAGTTCTCTGGGCTCTTGGTCTGCTTGTGTGGAAGCCTCCTGGCTGGTCCATGCCTCTGAGGAGGGGGGCTACTTCTGTTTCATTTGTCCATGTTCATCCATCTTTGTTCTTTGGCCTGTGTGGGCCTCCCATCGCAGTGGCCTCTGTTGTCAGAGCGCCGGCTCTGGGCGCATGCGCTCCAGAGTCCGGGCTCGGTAATTGGACACATCAGTCCAGCCGCTCGCTCTGCAGCACGTTGGATCCTCCCAGGCCAGGGATCGAACCAGCGCCCCTTGTACTGCAAGGCGGTGTCCTTACCCACTGGACCACCAGGGAAGCCCCTGTATGTAGTTCTATATTTAAAACATATGTAGGATTTTGTGTCATTTTTTTAAATTTAAAATTTTGAGTTCTTAATACTTACGGGATGTTAGTATTACCAGATTTTGATGATAATGTGAAATGTTTAAATAATGGTATAGGCATTGGTTCAAGACTCAGAAACAGCATGTTTGTGGCTCACATGGTCTAACTTGGCAGCTGGGGAGTGCACACCTGGCCCCATCGGTGAGCGTGCTTGCATCTGCCCACCAGACAGTAAGTGCTGACTGATCTGCACACCAGGCATTTTCAGGCATGGAGGACACAGTAGTGAACAAGATGGTCAATGTCTCTGCCTTTGGGAAGCTAATTCATTCCCAAAGCTCTTGATATCTATGCCCTGTTTCAAGCTAGATGGCAGGGATTTTATTTTATTTTTTTGGTATGATTGCCTCTTCCTACGTATTTCTGCTGGATTCAAGTATCCTATACAAATCCCTCTGTGCTGTGCTTAGTCACTCAGTCATGTCTGACTCTTGGCCTCCGATGGACTACAGCCTGCCAGGCTCCTCTGTCTATGAGGACTCTTCAGGCAAGAATACTGGAGTGGATTGCCATGCCCTCCTCCAGGGCAGCTTCCCCATCCAGGGATCAAACCCAGGTTTTCTGCATTGCAGGCTGATTCGTTACTGTCTGAACCACCAGATCTGTCACTAAATGTTTTCTGAACTATCCCTTGGTGACTGGTCCAGTGCACAGGCACTGTGGCCCCTGGGCCTGGGTGGCCCTGCTCTGGCTGCCCCACTGTCAGTTCTCTGGGCTCTTGGTCTGCTTGTGTGGAAGCCTCCTGGCTGGTCCATGCCTCTGAGGAGGATGTCGTCCTTCTGCCCTCTGCTCTGCTCTCGGGGGCTGACTTTCTCCTGTAGTTCTGCTGCTGGGCTCCTGCATGCTCGTGGGTGCTGAATTCTTGGGACCTGGAACATCTCCTTGGCGTGTGGGGCATCTGCTTTCTTGGCAGAGGTGACCACTTGCTCTCAATCATGACCGTCTCTGGATCTCCACCTGCTTACCTCAGAAATGGCTGCCTCTTCTCCTGCTCATCTTTTCTAAGGTCAGTACCCTAACAGAGCCTTTGGAAGTGAAACCTGAGGTAAAGTAATGCCTTTTATTGTTCTGCACATTCTCCTTCTCAGGTTTCAGGCCTTAAGTGGAGAATTACTTGTCACATTCATTTTACCTCCATTTGACTGTATAAAAGTTTTGGACCTGCAGAAAGCTAGGTGGAAAGAGGTGTTGAATCCTGAGCCCTCTTAGCTCCCTTCACACAGCTCATCTTGGCTCATGGGGCCGCCAGGTTGGATCCTAGGACCACTCTCTGTTGAGCCCAGAACCCCTGCTTATCCTTACACCAGGGTCCTGCCAGACTTCTCCTTTCTATGAATTTTTCTCTCAGACTTGACTTAAAAATTAACCTTATTCCTTGCTCTTTCTACCTTCTAGCACTGACCTGACCAACAAAGTTAAACATGTGTAGACAGTCTTGAAGTTCTTTCTCATGTAGTTTTGGACCTATACAAATCCCCCCTGTGCTGTGCTTAGTCACTCAGTGTCTGACTCTTGGCCTCCGATGGACTACAGCCTGCCAGGCTCCTCTGTCTATGAGGACTCTTCAGGCAAGAATACTGGAGTGGATTGCCATGCCCTCCTCCAGGGCAGCTTCCCCATCCAGGGATCAAACCCAGGTTTTCTGCATTGCAGGCTGATTCGTTACTGTCTGAACCACCAGATCTGTCACTAAATGTTTTCTGAACTATCCCTTGGTGACTGGTCCAGTGCACAGGCACTGTGGCCCCTGGGCCTGGGTGGCCCTGCTCTGGCTGCCCCACTGTCAGTTCTCTGGGCTCTTGGTCTGCTTGTGTGGAAGCCTCCTGGCTGGTCCATGCCTCTGAGGAGGATGTCGTCCTTCTGCCCTCTGCTCTGCTCTCGGGGGCTGACTTTCTCCTGTAGTTCTGCTGCTGGGCTCCTGCATGCTCGTGGGTGCTGAATTCTTGGGACCTGGAACATCTCCTTGGCGTGTGGGGCATCTGCTTTCTTGGCAGAGGTGACCACTTGCTCTCAATCATGACCGTCTCTGGATCTCCACCTGCTTACCTCAGAAATGGCTGCCTCTTCTCCTGCTCATCTTTTCTAAGGTCAGTACCCTAACAGAGCCTTTGGAAGTGAAACCTGAGGTAAAGTAATGCCTTTTATTGTTCTGCACATTCTCCTTCTCAGGTTTCAGGCCTTAAGTGGAGAATTACTTGTCACATTCATTTTACCTCCATTTGACTGTATAAAAGTTTTGGACCTGCAGAAAGCTAGGTGGAAAGAGGTGTTGAATCCTGAGCCCTCTTAGCTCCCTTCACACAGCTCATCTTGGCTCATGGGGCCGCCAGGTTGGATCCTAGGACCACTCTCTGTTGAGCCCAGAACCCCTGCTTATCCTTACACCAGGGTCCTGCCAGACTTCTCCTTTCTATGAATTTTTCTCTCAGACTTGACTTAAAAATTAACCTTATTCCTTGCTCTTTCTACCTTCTAGCACTGACCTGACCAACAAAGTTAAACATGTGTAGACAGTCTTGAAGTTCTTTCTCATGTAGTTTTGGACCCTGTCCAAACAACAGGGTGTGTCTGAGTACTCCCTACCCAACAACCATCATAATTTTTCCCATCTAGAGCATGCACAGGACTCTTAGAGTGTCTCCTAATCTCATGTGTCAGACTGCTTATTTCTACCCTATGATACTTTAAAGAACATTGATGGTAAAGAGCCCAGCATATACCTAGATAATTAGGAAATGTTGGTTTCTTTTCTCTTGGTGCCTGCTGTTACCCAAGACTTTCAGCCTAAACATCCTTAGTTTGCTCAGAAATGGGGAAATTCATCACACCCCAAGCACTGGGAAACATGCAGATTTTATTTCTGGTAGAGGCACCTTCTGGTTGGGTAGGTGACTGCTAGCTCTCTGCTCTTACATGTCAAGTGAAGGGTATGAGTATTCAGTTGTCAGTACAAAGGTCTCCTTAGTGAGCCATGCGAATGTTCAGCCAACAGTGCCCAGGTCCCCTTGACACATGTGCTTGGTATTTGAAGAGGTAGCATTCTCCTTTGTCATTCAGGAACTCATGATATATGGAGACAATTTCTTGATGGATTGAGTTAATTTTGGTCATACTTTGAATGCTGGTTTTATTAACCTCTGGCAAATAAAATCTATGGAAACAGCCTTATAAACTATTATCTTTAACATTATATCTGTATATACATAAATTTATGTTCACCCATCCATCTATCCATCCTGCTGAGCCAGATACCAGGAACACACAGTCTGCAGACAGTGTCTCTCAATATTGCTGTCATGCCTCTCAAAGTCTCCTTTAGGGAAACAGGTTAGCAGGAAATTCAGTGTAGTTCAATCAGTGCCATAATAGGACTTATCCCTGCATACTCTGAAATAGCAGAAAAGGGGCACCTAGCCCAGGAGGGAATGTGGAAGAACAGTGAGAAAAGACTTCCTGAAGGAGAGATTCTTTTAAAATATATTTTAAAAATTTATTTGGTTGCGTGAGGTCTTAGTTGCAGCATGTGAGATCTAGTTCTTTGACCAGGGGTCAAACCCAGGCCCTCTGCACTGGGAGCTCAGCATCTTAATCACTGGACCACCAGGGTATTGGCCAGACCTCATCTTTTGAAGAATTTTTCTCTCAGACTTTCTTTAAAAATTTACCTTATTCCCTGCTCTTTCCACCTTGTAGCACTGACCTGACCAACAAAGTGAAACGTGTAGACAGTCTTCAAGTTCTTTTTCATGTGGTTTTGGGCCCTGAAGGAGAAATTCTTGAGCTGAGCCATCAAGGCTGTAACCAGGCCACTGAGAAGGTCAGGAAGGGCATGCTGAGAAGTAACTGCAAAGAGTTTGGGCTCGGGGGTTAGATAGATCTTGATTTAAAACTCAGCTTTGGCTGTAAGCTGAATCTGTTTCATTTGTAAATGGAGATGACAATATTGGTGGTTTATACTGAATGAATGCATCCAAGACCCTCAACATGGTGGAGAGGCCAGATTAAGGACTTAATAAATTATTGCTTGTTTTTGTTATTAGCGATGTCTTAGCACCTAGTGTGTCAGGAGAGGTGTAGGCATCTCAGGGTGAATGGACCATTGGAGAGTGATGGGAAATGGGAGATCCTGAAGGGATCTTGCATCACACTAAGATGGAAGCTAAACATGATTTGGAAAAGCAGTGTATCTTGGGAGCTAGGGAGAGTTGTAATAGATTTTCCCTGTTAGACTTTCGCCTGGCACTATGGGCCAGGCACCCGTAGTGTAGATGGTATGTGCACACATACTTGCCCCACTTCTGCCCCCGCTGCCCTCTCATTTACCAAAGAGCAAAACAACATCATTTGAATTACATCATCAGACTGTCTCAGAAGGCTCCGGGGCACCTGATTCATGGAACCTGCCCAGTAGAAAATGATAATTTATTGCAATGTCCAGGATTCATTTTGCAACTCTTTAAATGTTAATGACAATAATGTAATTATGATGGGGAAAGTTCCTGGGCCAGTTGTGGATTTAATGTAATTTACAAAGCCATCTGGAGCTATGCAGAATACCTCCCCCATGTCTTCCAAGCCAGATTTGGATACCTTCAAGTCACTGTGTTGTCAGATGTATAGCAAAGACACTATCCCTAAGTTCTGAGGGTTTCAAGGGAAGCCCAGGCCCTCTGCACGGGGTAGACTTAGGGTTCCTCATCTTTTGAAGATTTTTCTCTCAGACTTTCTTTAAAAATTTACCTTATTCCTGCTCTTTCCACCTTGTAGCACTGACCTGACCAACAAAGTGAAACGTGTAGACAGTCTTCAAGTTCTTTTCATGTGGTTTTGGGCCCTGAAGGAGAAATTCTTGAGCTGAGCCATCAAGGCTGTAACCAGGCCACTGAGAAGGTCAGGAAGGGCATGCTGAGAAGTAACTGCAAAGAGTTTGGGCTCGGGGGTTAGATAGATCTTGATTTAAAACTCAGCTTTGGCTGTAAGCTGAATCTGTTTCATTTGTAAATGGAGATGACAATATTGGTGGTTTATACTGAATGAATGCATCCAAGACCCTCAACATGGTGGAGAGGCCAGATTAAGGACTTAATAAATTATTGCTTGTTTTTGTTATTAGCGATGTCTTAGCACCTAGTGTGTCAGGAGAGGTGTAGGCATCTCAGGGTGAATGGACCATTGGAGAGTGATGGGAAATGGGAGATCCTGAAGGGATCTTGCATCACACTAAGATGGAAGCTAAACATGATTTGGAAAAGCAGTGTATCTTGGGAGCTAGGGAGAGTTGTAATAGATTTTCCCTGTTAGACTTTCGCCTGGCACTATGGGCCAGGCACCCGTAGTGTAGATGGTATGTGCACACATACTTGCCCCACTTCTGCCCCCGCTGCCCTCTCATTTACCAAAGAGCAAAACAACATCATTTGAATTACATCATCAGACTGTCTCAGAAGGCTCCGGGGCACCTGATTCATGGAACCTGCCCAGTAGAAAATGATAA
Source organism: Tragulus kanchil (assembly GCA_022376925.1). Classification (NCBI taxonomy): domain Eukaryota; kingdom Metazoa; phylum Chordata; class Mammalia; order Artiodactyla; family Tragulidae; genus Tragulus; species Tragulus kanchil. Next base: position 42,286,804 of record JAIOJX010000029.1, on the reverse strand, counting down.
TTTATTGCAATGTCCAGGATTCATTTTGCAACTCTTTAAATGTTAATGACAATAATGTAATTATGATGGGGAAAGTTCCTGGGCCAGTTGTGGATTTAATGTAATTTACAAAGCCATCTGGAGCTATGCAGAATACCTCCCCCATGTCTTCCAAGCCAGATTTGGATACCTTCAAGTCACTGTGTTGTCAGATGTATAGCAAAGACACTATCCCTAAGTTCTGAGGGTTTCAAGGGAAGCCCAGTGACTTGGGAAAAAGAATAGGGAGGGACCGAGTGGTAAGCAGAAGGAAGTCTTCTGTTTGGTCAGGGTGGTCAAGGACAGCTTTCGTGTATTTCGGGAAGAATGAGGCTGCTAGTGCACTGGATCACAGTGAACAAAGAGGAGAGAGGCAGGGTGTGAAGTAGGCAAGAACCAGATTATCAGACGTCCGATAGGCATGGAAAGAAATGTGGTGTCTTTCTAAGCAGAGTGGGCACCATTGGTCTGGCCTTTTGTCCAGCTGAAAGATGCGCATATCTGAGCAGAAATCCATCCTATGAGCCAAATAATGTCCCTTCCTTGCTCTTGAGGAGGTGGAGCGGGGGAGAGTACAGAATCCATCCTCCTCCTCTGACTCATCCGCAGGGGGTCACTGAGCTGTTGGGCAGGAGCTCCTTCCTTGGTCCTCACTCTCTCCTGCCCTGATGCTCATCGTATGCACCTGTTCCTTCTCTGGGGGAGAAACACCCCTTCTAGTGGCAGCTGGCTCTCACTCTGTTCTTGATCTTCCCCGTGGCTCCCAACCATCTGCGGCCTGGCTCCTGAACCCTGCTGCATTGCGGTCTCAAAATTTCTTCTGATCGTCAGATCCACAAGTCTCTTTTGCGTCTTCCTTCCCTCTGGCAGCTCTGTAGCCCGGGTGCCACCTGCTGAAGCAAAATGCCTCATCCCTCAGCTCGTCTGTACTACCTAGTGTCTGAAGAACCTGCCTGGGAGAGGAGCCTGTCTTGTGTTGGCTGAAGGCTCATCTCTGGAGAATGGTGTTGGCCCACCTCCCCCCAAAACAACATCAGAATTTCATTGCAAGCTGGGCACCTGATTCATGGAACCTGCCCAGTAGAAAATGATAATTTATTGCAATGTCCAGGATTCATTTTGCAACTCTTTAAATGTTAATGACAATAATGTAATTATGATGGGGAAAGTTCCTGGGCCAGTTGTGGATTTAATGTAATTTACAAAGCCATCTGGAGCTATGCAGAATACCTCCCCCATGTCTTCCAAGCCAGATTTGGATACCTTCAAGTCACTGTGTTGTCAGATGTATAGCAAAGACACTATCCCTAAGTTCTGAGGGTTTCAAGGGAAGCCCAGTGACTTGGGAAAAAGAATAGGGAGGGACCGAGTGGTAAGCAGAAGGAAGTCTTCTGTTTGGTCAGGGTGGTCAAGGACAGCTTTCGTGTATTTCGGGAAGAATGAGGCTGCTAGTGCACTGGATCACAGTGAACAAAGAGGAGAGAGGCAGGGTGTGAAGTAGGCAAGAACCAGATTATCAGACGTCCGATAGGCATGGAAAGAAATGTGGTGTCTTTCTAAGCAGAGTGGGCACCATTGGTCTGGCCTTTTGTCCAGCTGAAAGATGCGCATATCTGAGCAGAAATCCATCCTATGAGCCAAATAATGTCCCTTCCTTGCTCTTGAGGAGGTGGAGCGGGGGAGAGTACAGAATCCATCCTCCTCCTCTGACTCATCCGCAGGGGGTCACTGAGCTGTTGGGCAGGAGCTCCTTCCTTGGTCCTCACTCTCTCCTGCCCTGATGCTCATCGTATGCACCTGTTCCTTCTCTGGGGGAGAAACACCCCTTCTAGTGGCAGCTGGCTCTCACTCTGTTCTTGATCTTCCCCGTGGCTCCCAACCATCTGCGGCCTGGCTCCTGAACCCTGCTGCATTGCGGTCTCAAAATTTCTTCTGATCGTCAGATCCACAAGTCTCTTTTGCGTCTTCCTTCCCTCTGGCAGCTCTGTAGCCCGGGTGCCACCTGCTGAAGCAAAATGCCTCATCCCTCAGCTCGTCTGTACTACCTAGTGTCTGAAGAACCTGCCTGGGAGAGGAGCCTGTCTTGTGTTGGCTGAAGGCTCATCTCTGGAGAATGGTGTTTGCCTTCTGTCTCCTGCGGAGGAGGCCAGGAGGGCTCTGGTGAACCATGTAGTCCTGACTCAGGAGGAGGTTCACAGTTTCCAGGGCTTTAGGAATGGATCTGAAGCCCATATGCTTTTTCTTTTCTTTTTTTCTTGTTTTTTTTTTCTTTTTCTTTTGTCCAGAGCAAGGCCCAGTTAAGGGGAGGCAATAAAGGGGAAGGAAGGGTACGTGGCGGCGGAGAGATACTTCCTGAGTCCAGGAGAGAGGAGTGCGTTTTGAGAGTTTTCTGTGGGGTGTAGACATCAGATCTGTGTGTAGTGTCTGCCCTGGAGGCGGAAGGGCCCCCAGATAGGGATAGTCATAGTGCTGCGGGTATTGAGCCAGAGCATGAGGACTTTTTACTTCAGGAGAGGGTTCTGGCACCAGTCTGGCCTAGAGATCTTGCTTTACTGGAAGCTCCGTGAGGGAAGGGGTTCTTGTCCTTTTTAAAAAAATTTTATTATTGTATTCTGCGTACTTGCTGCACTATCTGGGATGCAGTGCTCCAAACTGCTCACATTGGACATTATATATGTGTATATGTGTAGATCTCCCATCTCATGGCAATTTTCTCTGGACACTGGTCTATTATCAGTTAAGGATCTGTAGCTAGTGCTAATGGATTTGGTTGTTGGAACTTTGTTTTTGTAAATCCTCCCTAACGGGTCTTTATTTTACTAAATTTCTGCCTGATGATCACTGAAAGCAGCTTTCGAATGTGCAAACATTAACAAAATTCCTTTTTGCCCATTGAATGAAGGTCCTTCTTGGAAAATTCAGTGCTATTGTGCATCCACTGAAAATAACCTGGGGAAGCTGGATTAGAAGGGGTAGCTGAGGATCTGGTGAGAGGGTGAGTCTCCCTGTGTTGGCTTGTACAGCCAGACCCCTCCTCCAGTTTCTCACGCGGCTCTGCCTTCGTGCACAGGGCATGTGAACTCGATCAAGGGGGTCCCGGGTTTGGGGTTTCCTTGCTCCCCTGTCTTCCACTCTGGGGACCCCTGACAGCCTTCTAGAGAGAGCGAGAGCTGGTCCTAGTGCTGTGGGTCCCAGCACAGTGTGGTAGTTAAAACACAGGCTTTGAGACCAGGCATGTGAGTTGAACTCCCTGGCTGCTGCTTCTCAGCTGTCTGGTTTTACTCTCTCTCTCCCGCCTCATCTCCTTCAGCATTAAAATGGGGAGAACATGACTGAGACTGCTATGAGGACGTAGCATGCAAATGGTGAGCGGGAGCAGGGCTGGCCCTTGAGGCGAGAGAGCTGCTCTTAGCTTCTCTATGCGCCTTCTTTCTGAGCATCTTTCTCCTTGTCTTCTAGGACCTGGTTTCTCTCTCCTTGCCCTCTGTCCAGTCCTTCCCCCATTCCATGTGGGCTCTGAGCTACTCCACCCTTGTGTAGAATCCTCCAAGCTCCTAAATAGCCTCCAATTCCATCCCTCACCTAAATGAAGTCTCTTGTTAGGGCAACTTAGAATCCCAGTAGAGCAATTTCTCCTATGGTAGGCCAGACTCCCACGGTAGCTTCTGGGTTGAACTTATGCCATGGATTACAAAGCCCCGTTTTTTTCACCTCCAAAATAACAGTTATACAGATTCTCTCCTTTCTTGATCAGAGCTCCTGCCTTGCTCTGTTCAGGCCCTCATCACCTCCTGGGATCCTTGGACTCCTCTGAAAGCGACTTAAGTAGTCCTTGTTCTTGTTTGCACCATCGCACCTTTCTACTGGAATTGTCTTGGGGTGATCCTATGGACTTGGCCAATGTAAATCCTCTAAGGTCTTTTTACTAAATTTCTGCCTGATGATCACTGAAAGCAGCTTCAGTGCAAACATTAACAAAATTCCTTTTTGCCCATTGAATGAAGGTCCTTCTTGGAAAATTCAGTGCTATTGTGCATCCACTGAAAATAACCTGGGGAAGCTGGATTAGAAGGGGTAGCTGAGGATCTGGTGAGAGGGTGAGTCTCCCTGTGTTGGCTTGTACAGCCAGACCCCTCCTCCAGTTTCTCACGCGGCTCTGCCTTAGTGCACAGGGCATGTGAACTCGATCAAGGGGGTCCCGGGTTTGGGGTTTCCTTGCCCCCCTGTCTTCCACTCTGGGGACCCCTGACAGCCTTCTAGAGAGAGCGAGAGCTGGTCCTAGTGCTGTGGGTCCCAGCACAGTGTGGTAGTTAAAACACAGGCTTTGAGACCAGGCATGTGAGTTGAACTCCCTGGCTGCTGCTTCTCAGCTGTCTGGTTTTACTCTCTCTCTCCCGCCTCATCTCCTTCAGCATTAAAATGGGGAGAACATGACTGAGACTGCTATGAGGACGTAGCATGCAAATGGTGAGCGGGAGCAGGGCTGGCCCTTGAGGCGAGAGAGCTGCTCTTAGCTTCTCTATGCGCCTTCTTTCTGAGCATCTTTCTCCTTGTCTTCTAGGACCTGGTTTCTCTCTCCTTGCCCTCTGTCCAGTCCTTCCCCCATTCCATGTGGGCTCTGAGCTACTCCACCCTTGTGTAGAATCCTCCAAGCTCCTAAATAGCCTCCAATTCCATCCCTCACCTAAATGAAGTCTCTTGTTAGGGCAACTTAGAATCCCAGTAGAGCAATTTCTCCTATGGTAGGCCAGACTCCCACGGTAGCTTCTGGGTTGAACTTATGCCATGGATTACAAAGCCCCGTTTTTTTCACCTCCAAAATAACAGTTATACAGATTCTCTCCTTTCTTGATCAGAGCTCCTGCCTTGCTCTGTTCAGGCCCTCATCACCTCCCCTGGGATCCTTGGACTCCTCTGAAAGCGACTTAAGTAGTCCTTGTTCTTGTTTGCACCATCGCACCTTTCTACTGGAATTGTCTTATGGAGGCAAGGCTGCCTGAAGTCCTGACATGCCGTTGACTTGGCCACAAATGTGTAAAAAGTTCTGTATTGTGCAAGAACCATACATATCAACAGGGAAAAGATCAAGGGTCCAGTATAGACATGCTGAAGGACACTGGTGGTGTAGTGTGGTGAGTGGCTGTGCACAGGGGGACTCAGAAAACTCATCTGCCCAGTGACCAGAGGAGTGCATTTTAAAAGTGTGCATAAGATAGTATTTTTTTTTTAAATTATTTCTTTTATTATTTTTTTTTAAAGATTTATTTATTGATTTATTTTGGGCGGGGGTCGGGTTGGGCAGGGAGGGGAGCGGGCGGGCCACTTCTATTGGTCTTTCATTTCTCCATTTTCATCCGTCTTTGTTCTATCTATTAACAGAAGTCTTTTCATTTATCTATTTTCATCAGTCTTTGTTCTTTGGCTCTTGTGGGCTTCCCATCACAGTGGCCTCTGTTGTCACAGAGCACCGGCTCTGGGCGCATGTGCTCCAGAGCTCCGGCTCGGTAATTGGACACATCGGTCCAGCCGCTCCGTGGCACGTGGGATCTTCCCAGGCCAGGGATCGAACTGGCGCCCCTTGCACTGCAAGGCGGTGTCCTTATCCACTGGACCACCAGGGGAAGTGTTTTGCATCTCTTAGAGAAAAACTCATGATACTTAATGCTTGCCAAGTACTGATGAAATCAGTTCAGTTGTAGAATAGTGCTGACGTTGAAGAATAGGCCTCTGGGAAACTAATTTTGCAGTGTGTTTCATAAATATTTGTGTCCTTTGACTCAGTAGCCTGACTGTCAGAAACCCAATTTTCAGAAACAGCTAGAGCAATTTCTCCTATGGTAGGCCAGACTCCCACGGTAGCTTCTGGGTTGAACTTATGCCATGGATTACAAAGCCCCGTTTTTTTCACCTCCAAAATAACAGTTATACAGATTCTCTCCTTTCTTGATCAGAGCTCCTGCCTTGCTCTGTTCAGGCCCTCATCACCTCCCCTGGGATCCTTGGACTCCTCTGAAAGCGACTTAAGTAGTCCTTGTTCTTGTTTGCACCATCGCACCTTTCTACTGGAATTGTCTTATGGAGGCAAGGCTGCCTGAAGTCCTGACATGCCGTTGACTTGGCCACAAATGTGTAAAAAGTTCTGTATTGTGCAAGAACCATACATATCAACAGGGAAAAGATCAAGGGTCCAGTATAGACATGCTGAAGGACACTGGTGGTGTAGTGTGGTGAGTGGCTGTGCACAGGGGGACTCAGAAAAACTCATCTGCCCAGTGACCAGAGGAGTGCATTTTAAAAGTGTGCATAAGATAGTATTTTTTTTTTAAATTATTTCTTTTATTATTTTTTTTTAAAGATTTATTTATTGATTTATTTTGGGCGGGGGTCGGGTTGGGCAGGGAGGGGAGCGGGCGGGCCACTTCTATTGGTCTTTCATTTCTCCATTTTCATCCGTCTTTGTTCTATCTATTAACAGAAGTCTTTTCATTTATCTATTTTCATCAGTCTTTGTTCTTTGGCTCTTGTGGGCTTCCCATCACAGTGGCCTCTGTTGTCACAGAGCACCGGCTCTGGGCGCATGTGCTCCAGAGCTCCGGCTCGGTAATTGGACACATCGGTCCAGCCGCTCCGTGGCACGTGGGATCTTCCCAGGCCAGGGATCGAACTGGCGCCCCTTGCACTGCAAGGCGGTGTCCTTATCCACTGGACCACCAGGGGAAGTGTTTTGCATCTCTTAGAGAAAAACTCATGATACTTAATGCTTGCCAAGTACTGATGAAATCAGTTCAGTTGTAGAATAGTGCTGACGTTGAAGAATAGGCCTCTGGGAAACTAATTTTGCAGTGTGTTTCATAAATATTTGTGTCCTTTGACTCAGTAGCCTGACTGTCAGAAACCCAATTTTCAGAAACAGCTCAAAAGAGGGAAAGAAAGTGATACGTATAGAGATAATAGTAAAACATAAATATATAAAAAGTGAGCATTTACCGGTAGAGAAGATAGAAACAACAATACATCAATCTTGTACTAACATGCTAACTATAGGAAAAACAGAAAAATGTGTATTTTTTAATGCTAGGTAAATCTCATTACAAGATAGCTTTAAGTATGTAAATACATGCCTACTCTGGGAAAGAATGGGAAACATGCAAACAAATGAGAGCAATTGATATACGGAACCTGTGACTGTAGACTCTTCTTTGCCTTTTAAATATTTTTCTTACTGCTAAAGTGCTATTTGTCAGTACAATTATAAAGGTAAACTGCAAAGACACCTCAAGGATTCCCTGTCCATTACGGAATGAAAGCCTGCACTTCAGGACAGCTTCTTCACAGCCTGTCAGAGCTGGCCCTGCTCCCCCAGCCCCTCCCCCACGGCGTCCCCTTCCCCGCCGCCTCTCTTCCCCTGAGCCCTCACCCCACTGCCCCGATGCTGCGGACCTTGCCACAGCTTTGCGCTCTGCCCCACTGCTTTCTCCTCTGGAATCCCCTTTCTTGGCCCTCTGACATGCCTTCCAAGGTCTGACTCAGAAGCTACCCCCTCTGCCTCTGTGAGGGTTTCCCACTGCATTTCTGGTCTGAATGAATCTTTCCTTTTTTTTGTTAGACAGAGGGCTGGAGTCAGAAATGTGGAGCCCTTGAAGATGTAAGCTTCTGATGACGGAGCTGTGTCTTAGCTTTTGAATGTCTACAGATGTAGCTGGTAATAGGTGTCACATGATTATTCTCTCTTCTGGGGTTACAAGTCTGCCTGCTCAGAGAGCTAACGTGCATCAGAGGGGCAGCAAGCAAAGCAGTCAGGTGATGATATATCCAGTGGTTTTATTATGGAATAATAAGTATTAAAATATTAATTGGTTTGTAGTTTCTTCAGGATGAAGCTTGCTGGCCAGATTACTACTAATATTATTTATCAATGGTATTTTGTATTTGGATAACCTTTCTTTTTATTTTTAAATAAAATAAGGTCATTAATCATGATCTGAGTGGCCCTGGACTCTGTGCCAATAGCTGTAGGAGTTTAGGAATGAGACAGATAGTGTGCTCATCATGGGCTCGTTTCCTGTTTACTCTCACTTTATTTCTCAAGAGAACCCTGAGAATTTTCTCAATAGCTTTTAGGAATGAGTGCATGTTACCTTGAACATGGGATTTTGTTGTATTTGAGAAAACTAAAACCTGGAGGAAAACTCATTCAGTCAATTCACTTCTTCAGTGAATATTTTTGAGAATCTTCTATTTGCCTGGATCTGCTCTAGGCTAGGAATACAGAGGTGAGCTGCCACCATGGAGCTTACTGTGTTGAGGGAAATAGCCAACAAGTAAGCAAATGACAAATGACATTTCCTCCAGGAGAGGGCACTGAGATAGTGACGGTGGAGAGAGGGAGTCACCTGGTAACAGGCCTGCAGTGTTGCTCGGTGAGCCTTCCCTGAGATCACACCTCAGCCTGGCTTCCCCTGGCTCGGTTTGCTTCTGCCCTTCGTGGCAGACTTCTCACGCACTTGCACAAGGGCCCTCATCTCCATCTCTTCTACTTCTGGGAGTGGTGATTATTAGACTCAGAACTCCCTGGAGGCAGGGACTGTGCCCTTTCTGTTCACTTTTTTTTTTTTAAACATTTATTTTATTTATCTTTTGGGGGGTGAGGTGGGGAGGGAGGGGGACCGGTGGGCCACTTCTATTGGTCTTTCATTTCTCTATTTTCATCCGTCTTTGTTCTTTGGCTCCTGTGGGCCTCCCATCGCGGTGGCCTCTGTTGTCGCAGAGCGCTGGCTCTGGGCGCAGGTGCCCCAGAGCTCCGGCTCGGTAATTGGACACATCGGTTCAGCTGCTCTGCAGCACGTGGGATCTTCCCAGGCCAGGGATTGAACCGGCGCCCCTTGCACTGCAAGGCGGTGTCCTTACCCACTGGACCGCCAGGGGAAGCCCCCTTTCTGTTCACTTTTGATGAAAGATTTAAGCTGGAGTGACATGATCTATTTCAGAAAGTTCTCTGAGTATTGCTTGTTTGTGTGGGTGAGGAGGAGGGAGGGTGAGAGAGGGGCAGGCGTCAGCTGGAGGCTGCTGTAGTCATCCAGGCTCTAGATGGAACTAAGGCTTGGATTACGTAAATTAAAGCCACTCTCGAAGTAAGGATTTTTGCCCACAGTTACACTCACAAAGCTCCCCTTCCATCAAGAAATTTGCAAGTGACCTTAGGCAGATGAATGTTAACAAAGGAACTATGCATTATGGTATTTAATGGGAGGAACATATAGTAGATCAAATGCTCATTAAGACTCAGTCCATATATGAGCATTTAGTAGAAAAATAATGAGACAGGAATGTGTAGTTGGTTTAAGCTTAATTACTCAAGGTAGTTACTGGTTCTTGTGTGGGGGACGGGGGGACTATTACTTCTAAGATCTGTTAGACTCTGGGATAAAAGTAATTGTTTGAAAATGGCTCTTGTCCTTTTCACTTTGGGTTAATAAATGCACCTGGATTGCATATATTTCTTGGAGGCAGTGGGGATTTATATTTCTTCCTTGAATGTTCATCAAATTTCTCTCTTCTTGTTAGCCCCTAACTCAGAATGTAATCATGGTCAACCTCGGAGTATCTTGTCACTTGCAGTCCATGATGGGTACAAGGGCAGGCACACAGCACAGGAAACACGATAACTGAGAAGAAGGAAAATGCTTTAAAGGGTTATTCTTTCATGCAAATATTTATATATTCAAAGAGCTGAACAAAAGGCAGCAGAATAGCCCCAAGGCAGTAGTTTCTAGTCAGGTGGCGTGGACCTTGAGTAAGCGAAATCTCTTTTGCAAATGTGCGGTACTGTTTGCTCTCTAGAGAGAGCTGTGTCAGATGATCACAGCAGGTCCAGGGAAGGGCAGAGAGGAGGCACCTGCTTGGCCCTGTCAAAGCGGGCCGGGGCAGGGTGTGGGGGCAGGTCAGCAGCTCAGGCCGGGGAGTGCAGGCGCACTCGTGAGTCCCAGTCTGGAACTGTCAGTGGTCTGACCTCCCCTGTGGAGGACAGAGGTGCCCCTGCCTTTCCCTGACGTGCGGGGCCACCCTGGGGGCCACCCAGGACTCTGTTCTGTCCCTAAGACTGCCGGGCCACAGCCTTTATCAGGGCTTTCTGTAGAGTCAGAGCTCTTCCAGCGTGACAGACCCCAAAGGCACACAGGTTGTGTCAGTGGAGGGAATGGGGATGAGGGCCCCATGTTCTCAGGCCAGCCTGGAACATCATCTGAATTCTCCTGCATGGATTTTTTGTCATGAGGGGAATTACAGATGTCTGGAGTGCATTAGGATCTGTGTCTTCACACTTCACTCCCTGTCTGTCTGTTCACCTGCCCACCAGGGAGCCTGCACACTATTATGTATAGGGTGAGTACTGTTTGTCTGTCTTCAGAGACCAAGATGAATGAGGAGAGGCCCCACCTGCCAGGAACTCAGTCTTTACAAAACTTAGAGCCATCAGAGAGCCTTTCAGAAAGCACCGTCCTGGGCTCCCACCCAGGAGAATTGGGTTAGAAGCTCTGGGTGAGGCACTGACCTTGGTGTTTCTTCACAAGGCAGCCAGGGGGTTCCTTTCTGCAGCTACCTGTGAGAACGTCGTGTGTTCTGGAGAGTTGCAGTGCATTTGATTTTGATCTGTTTGGTCTACAGATGTCTTGCATCCTTGGAGAAGTACAATCCCTGTCTCCAGTGGTTTGCAACTCAGAATGTAATCATGGTCAACCTCGGAGTATCTTGTCACTTGCAGTCCATGATGGGTACAAGGGCAGGCACACAGCACAGGAAACACGATAACTGAGAAGAAGGAAAATGCTTTAAAGGGTTATTCTTTCATGCAAATATTTATATATTCAAAGAGCTGAACAAAAGGCAGCAGAATAGCCCCAAGGCAGTAGTTTCTAGTCAGGTGGCGTGGACCTTGAGTAAGCGAAATCTCTTTTGCAAATGTGCGGTACTGTTTGCTCTCTAGAGAGAGCTGTGTCAGATGATCACAGCAGGTCCAGGGAAGGGCAGAGAGGAGGCACCTGCTTGGCCCTGTCAAAGCGGGCCGGGGCAGGGTGTGGGGGCAGGTCAGCAGCTCAGGCCGGGGAGTGCAGGCGCACTCGTGAGTCCCAGTCTGGAACTGTCAGTGGTCTGACCTCCCCTGTGGAGGACAGAGGTGCCCCTGCCTTTCCCTGACGTGCGGGGCCACCCTGGGGGCCACCCAGGACTCTGTTCTGTCCCTAAGACTGCCGGGCCACAGCCTTTATCAGGGCTTTCTGTAGAGTCAGAGCTCTTCCAGCGTGACAGACCCCAAAGGCACACAGGTTGTGTCAGTGGAGGGAATGGGGATGAGGGCCCCATGTTCTCAGGCCAGCCTGGAACATCATCTGAATTCTCCTGCATGGATTTTTTGTCATGAGGGGAATTACAGATGTCTGGAGTGCATTAGGATCTGTGTCTTCACACTTCACTCCCTGTCTGTCTGTTCACCTGCCCACCAGGGAGCCTGCACACTATTATGTATAGGGTGAGTACTGTTTGTCTGTCTTCAGAGACCAAGATGAATGAGGAGAGGCCCCACCTGCCAGGAACTCAGTCTTTACAAAACTTAGAGCCATCAGAGAGCCTTTCAGAAAGCACCGTCCCTGGGCTCCCACCCAGGAGAATTGGGTTAGAAGCTCTGGGTGAGGCACTGACCTTGGTGTTTCTTCACAAGGCAGCCAGGGGGTTCCTTTCTGCAGCTACCTGTGAGAACGTCGTGTGTTCTGGAGAGTTGCAGTGCATTTGATTTTGATCTGTTTGGTCTACAGATGTCTTGCATCCTTGGAGAAGTACAATCCCTGTCTCCAGTGGTTTGCAGTTAAGGGGTGATAGCCTCCATCCTAAAATCCATCCCAGAGATTCTCAACAGGCAATGATTTGTCTCCACGGCTTCCCCCTGGGGCTTTAGGGACCATACCTTGGAGACATGTTTGGCTGGCACAGCTTGTGAGGAAGCTGCCCCTTGTCCCTAGTAGGCAGAGGTCAGGGATGGATGTTGCTGAATATTCTATAAGACACAGGACAGTGCCCACAGCAAAGAATGGCAGTAGTGCTGAGGTTGAGAAAAGCTGTTTTTGTCCTAAGGATGGGTTCTGCTTGTAAAAGCAAAATGGGGTATAGCTTCTATTAGCTAACATGCACTCATTGTGTTCTAGCTATATTATGTGTTGATAAACATAGATTATTATTTAATAGGTACTATTACTTGTTCCCATTGTACAGATAAGAAAACTGAGCCCCAGAGATGAACTATCTAAAGTCACCTACGTGGTCAGTGAATGACTTGGGAGTTGAATGTATGAGGTCAAGTTTCTAGCCACAGCAGGATGCTTCTGCCAAATGGTGTTTATTTTTCTTCTCCTGTGTTTTTCCAGGAGGAAAAGGGATACATACATACTTGCATTAGTCCTTTTTAAGATTGCTGCTTGAGAAAAACAAAGCTACTTTTCCAGGGTCAAAGATAGTCCCTCCGGGCTTCCCTGGTGGTCTAGTGGGTAGAGTCCGCCTTGCAGTGCAAGGGGCACTGACTCGATCCCTGGCCCAGGAAGATCCCACATGCCGCAGAGCAACTGGATTGGTGTGTCCGATTATGTAGGAGCCAGTGCTCTGGAGTGCATGCGTGCAGGGTTGGTGCTCTACAGTGAGAGGGGCCACTGTGATGGGAGACCCACACAGGCCAAAGAGTAAGGGTGGATGAATATTAATAAATAAAAAATTAATAAAAGAGGTCAAAAAAAAAAAAAAAAAAGATAGCCCCTCTGAGCCAGTAATGGACGTTGGTCTTTTTTTGTGCCGTGTGGCCAGGCTGGGGCCTTAGAAGTGCAAAGAGGGTGCCGATTGACGCTTTCAGTGTCAGTGGAGTCCCACAGCCTGTGGCAGCTCCCGGGCATCCTGTGGCATCGTCTGGGTAGGGCCTGACCAGCCAGACTGTGCCGGTGACAGCTCTGATCTTCTTAACTCAGAGCATCTGTTAAAGTGACGCCTCAGCAGGACAGCACAGTGGGAGAATGTCTGCTCAGAGCATGTGAGCGTCTGAACGGCCTCTCAGACGTCTTCCAGAAAGCCCCGGCGGCCCCACATTCCCTGTGCTCTCTGCAGACGGAGGAAATGAAACTGAACCCCAGAAGAGGTCAGCTGCCCTCTCTGGTGTTCCTGCCTGTGGTCGTCACACTAGGGGGAGGGGTTCCAGCCAACTGTGCATCTACTGCTGGGCCTCTTGCTCTCCTAGCACGAATTTAGGCCAGGAGCCTCTTGAGGGTTGGAGGAGCATCCGCCTTGTCTGGGGGCTCCTGCCGGAAAGCAGATTGATTAATTTTAGATAAGTTACTAAAATGGCGTACTTAGTATGTGGGGAGTGTGAGCAGGCGTGCTCCTGGCCACTATAAACGGCTACACAACTGGTTCTGTCTTCTTCTCACGGGAGTTTTTCCAGGTAGAAAAATGGGCCAACTGAGCAGCGTGGCTGTGCACAAGATGGTGATTTTTGGAAACAAAGGGCCCTCCGCTGTTGCTAGAGGCCCTGGCCCAGCTTTAGAGGGCAATGCGGGGGACTGTTTCTCCCGCAGCCCTCCCCTCTGTGCTGCCCCTCCCACCTTGGTGTTCTTCTCTGAGGGAACCTGTGTGCTGTGCCCTGTGGGCACATTTCACGCACTTCTGGGCTCCATGTCTATGAAAAAATCTTGAAGTTTACAGCAAGGAATTAAGGTTCATGGGGGACATTGACTTGGTATGTTTCTATTTTTTGTAGAGATTTTTAATTTTTATTAAGAACACAGACTGTTACCTAAGAACATATCTGCAGTGCTGCTGGGGCTGCTGGACCTACTGTTCAGTCTCTCTCCCACCCCCTGCAGAATTTTTCCCTAACTTTTTATTAAGATTTTTTTTTTTTAATGTGAACCATTTTTTTCTAAGTCTTTATTGAATTTGTTACAATACTGCTTCTGTTTTATGGTTTTTGTTTTGTTTTGTTTTTGGCTATGAGGCATGGGGGATCCTAGCTCCCTGAGCAGCAACTGAAGCCACACCCTGTGCATTGGAAGCCATGGGAACACCAGGGAAGTCCCTTCCCAGATCATTAAAAAATGTTTTTTCTGGCAGCCTTCTTTTTCCTATTTATAGAGATGAAGATGCTCTTAATATGAATTTCCTCAAACTTTTTCCTGTTGGTGGTCATTAGTGTTAATTTACTATATAGCTGCATTTTCCCCCCTTTCAAATGCAGGGCAGGATTGTTCAGTGCTTCCTGGCTGATTTTGTGGCAGAGTGGGTGATGTGACTAATTGCTGTCTGTGAGTTATAAGCAGAAATAACATATGTCACTTCCAGGTTGAGTTCAGTTCAGTTGCTCACTTATGTCTGTTTGTGACCCCATGGACTGCGGCACACCAGGCTTCCCTGTCCTTTACTGTCTCCTGGAGCTTGCTCAAACTCATGTCCATTGATTCAGTGATGCTATCCAACCATCTTGTCCTCTGTCATCCCCTTCTCCTTCTGCCTTCTGTTTTTCCCAATGTCAGTCTCTTTTCCAGTGAGTCATCTCTTTGCATTAGGTGGCCAAAGTATTGGAGCTTCAGCCTCAGCATTATTCCTTCCAATGAATATTCAGGCTTGATTTCCTTTAGGATTGACTGGTTTGATCTTATCATTCAAGAATGAGCAATAAATAAGCATTTTTTGTTGTTGGCAGCCAATACAGCTTTGGTTTTGCTTGTCAATACAGCATAACTTCACCTGCCTTGATTAATAGTCTGTCATTTTTACTCAGCAATTATGCTGCATCTGTACCTTCCCTTTTTGCCTTCCAGCCTTTCTCAGAAGCGTTCTGTCCTAACCTTTACATGCACACTGATCCACATCCTCCAGTGGATGCCTATTATTCCTAAAAAATGAGACAAAATCCAAATCCTCAGGCATGGTCTACACGCCCCAGCCTGGTCTGGTTCCTGTCTGCCTCTCTAGACTCGTCCCACACCCCGCTCCTCCTCGTGCTTCTGATGCTGCCATATTCACATTCTTTCAGTTCCTTTTATATGCTGTACTCTTCTCACCCCAGGGCCTCTGACCATGCTCCGACCAACTGCGAACATGTTCATTCTGCCAGAAGTGCCCTCCCCGCATCTGGGTTAACTTTTCTCATGAACTCCTCCAAGAGGTCTTTACTGACCTCCCCCGCTGGTTCCTATCTGTCTTAGAAGTTGTAAAATCGTGGGTTTGTGTGTGTGTGTGTGTTGTAACACTTACTTCAGTTGAAACATTACAATATATTGATGTGATGTTTTGATTTAATAACAATGGCTAGTTTCATGTCCATGTTCGTCACTAGTACATCTTCAATGATGAGCACAGCATGTCTTGTAGTCACTCAGTGAAAGCTTGTTGACTCAGGTAGCCAAAGTATTGGAGCTTCAACCTCAGCATCAGTCTGAATGAAGGTATAGAATCATACTGTCCAGTTTGGTTACCATGGGGCCACTGTGGCCTAAGAATTCAGTTTTATAATTACATTAACCAGATTTCAAATGCTAAGTAGCCATATGAGGCGTGTGGCTACCATACTCAACAGTAGGAAACAATTCTGTGGTGACATTTCTGTCACCACAGAAAATTCTGTTGGATCGTGCTGGCAGGATAAAGTCCCCATGCTTGTGTGTGGCACATGGTGCCTTCAAGGATCTGCTTCTGACAGGCTTTCCAGCTTGTTTCTTTACCATGACAGTATAGTCCCAGCTGCACATCCCCTTCTAAACATGTCTCTTTCCTGAATGTGCCACGCTTCCTCAGGTGCCTGTCACTTTTTAACTTGACCCTCTCTCTCCCTAAATTGCCATCCCATCCAGCACCTCTCACCCTTTAAGTCCTACCTCAAGCATTTCCACTTCCAGGAAGCTTTTCCTGAGGCCCAGACTGAACTGGTCAGTGCTTCCTCTGACCCCCATGTGCCCCCCTTCCTGTGTGCCTTGCTTAGATAGGATGGGGACCCTTTCTTCCCACATCTCTCACCATTGCTACATGAACCCCTCGAAGGCACGACCTAGAGTTCTCATTCTCTCTGGTGCTGAACACAGAGCTGGTGATGTGGTAGACACTGGTAAATGCTAGTTAAATGATGAGTGAGCCAGTGAATGCAAATCACAGGGGAAATCATCTCCTTGGTATAGCAGTGTGAAGCAAAAGGGAAGGAACTGTGTTACTGAGTAGGGCTAGTGAAGGTCCCACCTACATTCTTCCCCCACCTCCTCCCACAGTCCTGTCCTAGGTCTGTATTTCATGTGATACTACCTTTCTGGGCTGAGAATTACCCAGGAGAGTGGTGGGTCTCTTCAACTGAATTACATCCCCCAAGTCAAGCCATCTGCCAAGAGGCTAGAATGGGGTACCGCCTGGAAGCCTGAAAAAGAAGCTGCTATGAGCTCTGCTTTGCTTAGCTAGCTGAGTGCAGAGGTGGCTGCTGCTGTGGTCCTAGCATATCTATCTGAAGCTTACCCTCCACACTGATAGCTCTTGGAGGGCAAGACTCTGTCTTTGTCTCCTCAGGATCCTCAGCAGGTGGATCCATGTCTGTAGGACTCAGGTTGCGCTAAAACAACGGTTGTCTAATAATAAACATTTAACAGTTTTATAATTACATTAAGCAGATTTCAAATGCTAAGTAGCCATATGAGGCGTGTGGCTACCATACTCAACAGTAGGAAACAATTCTGTGGTGACATTTCTGTCACCACAGAAAATTCTGTTGGATCGTGCTGGCAGGATAAAGTCCCCATGCTTGTGTGTGGCACATGGTGCCTTCAAGGATCTGCTTCTGACAGGCTTTCCAGCTTGTTTCTTTACCATGACAGTATAGTCCCAGCTGCACATCCCCTTCTAAACATGTCTCTTTCCTGAATGTGCCACGCTTCCTCAGGTGCCTGTCACTTTTTAACTTGACCCTCTCTCTCCCTAAATTGCCATCCCATCCAGCACCTCTCACCCTTTAAGTCCTACCTCAAGCATTTCCACTTCCAGGAAGCTTTTCCTGAGGCCCAGACTGAACTGGTCAGTGCTTCCTCTGACCCCCATGTGCCCCCCTTCCTGTGTGCCTTGCTTAGATAGGATGGGGACCCTTTCTTCCCACATCTCTCACCATTGCTACATGAACCCCTCGAAGGCACGACCTAGAGTTCTCATTCTCTCTGGTGCTGAACACAGAGCTGGTGATGTGGTAGACACTGGTAAATGCTAGTTAAATGATGAGTGAGCCAGTGAATGCAAATCACAGGGGAAATCATCTCCTTGGTATAGCAGTGTGAAGCAAAAGGGAAGGAACTGTGTTACTGAGTAGGGCTAGTGAAGGTCCCACCTACATTCTTCCCCCACCTCCTCCCACAGTCCTGTCCTAGGTCTGTATTTCATGTGATACTACCTTTCTGGGCTGAGAATTACCCAGGAGAGTGGTGGGTCTCTTCAACTGAATTACATCCCCCAAGTCAAGCCATCTGCCAAGAGGCTAGAATGGGGTACCGCCTGGAAGCCTGAAAAAGAAGCTGCTATGAGCTCTGCTTTGCTTAGCTAGCTGAGTGCAGAGGTGGCTGCTGCTGTGGTCCTAGCATATCTATCTGAAGCTTACCCTCCACACTGATAGCTCTTGGAGGGCAAGACTCTGTCTTTGTCTCCTCAGGATCCTCAGCAGGTGGATCCATGTCTGTAGGACTCAGGTTGCGGCTAAAACAACTTGTCAGATTAAGTGAACCACCCTTACTGGTGATACTGTCTAATAATAAACATGGTTTCTGTAATGACACTAATACAATTTTGGGCAAAATATTCATGTGTTTCTGTTTTTTGGGTAGTAGTAGGCCTTTGCTTAATTATGTCCAAGGGAGCCTGCATCTCTTCTACAGGTGGAGCTAAGGTCTCTGTTGTGCAAAGTAGGACCTTCCGGGTCTCTTGTCTCCCTGTCCTTTGGCACTTCGAGCCTGGAGGACACATGCCTGTAAAGTTCTTTGAGTGACTGGAGATTCACCTGATCCTCATCACAACAGACCTGAAGTCAGGAAGAAGGAAGATATGACACAGGAAAGAAAGGAAAATAGCATCCCGGTAAATCTAGAAATGGAGCAATGAAAGAGGAAAGACAGAGGGTAGGGGACGAGAGTGAAGGGCCCAGATATGAGGCTTCAGTTGGACAAGTTGAGAAGAGCACCAAGGATTGTGTCTCAGTCTCTGTGACCAGTCGCTCAGCAGTGACCATGTGCCAGACACACGTCTTTCTTTATGGGTGCCGACTGGGCCCAGCTGAACCTGGACGAGTTCAGGGACTGGTTAAGTTCTTCCTGTTGGTGGGACTCAGAGGCCCTAAGCACTTACTTAAGAGTTGCTCTGCAGAAGGAGGGGAGAGTCTTCAAGAAGAATATTTACACATTCATCCTTGGGGATGAAGAAATGGAGGAGACAACCAAATTGACTGTTGGGGAGATGAAGACTGTTCGTATACTGTATAACCCAAGTGACCCCATTCATAAGTGGTTAGACAGTAAATAACCTGGAAGGGTACCCACTGAAAACTTCTCCAACACTTCCTTTCCAACACGGTGGGGATGCTGAGTGCCTCAATTAAGGCAGAAGTCATGCAGAACAACCATATCCTCATAAGGCCTTTTGGTCTTTGGGAGAGGAGTTTTAGCCATAGGGATAATGTCCTTACCCAGAGAGACATTTCTAGCATTCTCTGGGGAGATAACAAAGGACAAGATAGAGAGGGTCTCTGGTAATAAAAGGACCCCTTCTTTTCCAAAGGAGAGCGAGTATCACCAAATGACCACAGTGATGCTTCCCTGTGGAGCTGGAGAGACCTTTTCAGTTTCCAGAGCGTGTCCTCTCATATCAGTTCCTTTGAATGTTCATAGAAAATCCTGTGAAGAAAAAAGCTTAGGTACCAGTTTTTCAGAAGGAAAGGAGGCTCAAAGAGCTTCAAGGACTTATGTAAGAGCATGGGGCCATTAAATGTAAGAATCATGCTAGAAATCTCCTGACCCACTCTCCTCCTCATTCTTTCTTCTTTTCCAAGTGGTCCCTTATGCCGTGGAGGGATACCTGTCTTTATCTTACAGAGGCTGACATTATGACTGAGGAGGACCAGATACTAGGATGATGCCTGAAAAGAGGCAGAGATTCAAAGAAAGGAGATGATCTGGGGTGCAGTACCCAGCCACAGAGCAGTGTCCATTCCACTCAGAGCCCTAAAGTATAGGTTGTTAGGTGGAAAATTAGCTTTACCAGCTGCTTCCTGAGAAAGAGTATAGTGGTCCAGTAATACACATTGGACCCTTCTTCTAGAGTAACAGTGCATATCATGGCTCCGTAAGGTCTTTAAGCAAGGAAGTCTCTGCATAACTCATGGTCTCTAAATTTATTTAAACATAAAACCTTTTTTTCCCCCTAAGGTCACACCTATTAGCAACTCATGGAAGTGCCAAGAATAACTAGTTGGTTTTAATCACTGATTTAATGGTTTACTTTGATATATGGACAACTCTTAGAAATTTTTTTATGGTTTTCTGTTCCAGTCCTAAGACTCATATATATGTCAGATGTAAATAGGCCTTGGTGTTAGTCGTTCCATAATTCAGAGACCCGGGGTTAGATTGTGCCCACACAAGCATGCTACAGTTCATAAATTAAAATGAAATCTTGTTATAATATTAATGAGATTTTAAAATATTAGGTCTTTTCACAATGTGAAAAATGAAATTTTTGTTATAATATTAATGAGATTTTAAAATATTAGAGGAGTTTTAGCCATAGGGATAATGTCCTTACCCAGAGAGACATTTCTAGCATTCTCTGGGGAGATAACAAAGGACAAGATAGAGAGGGTCTCTGGTAATAAAAGGACCCCTTCTTTTCCAAAGGAGAGCGAGTATCACCAAATGACCACAGTGATGCTTCCCTGTGGAGCTGGAGAGACCTTTTCAGTTTCCAGAGCGTGTCCTCTCATATCAGTTCCTTTGAATGTTCATAGAAAATCCTGTGAAGAAAAAGCTTAGGTACCATTTTTTCAGAAGGAAAGGAGGCTCAAAGAGCTTCAAGGACTTATGTAAGAGCATGGGGCCATTAAATGTAAGAATCATGCTAGAAATCTCCTGACCCACTCTCCTCCTCATTCTTTCTTCTTTTCCAAGTGGTCCCTTATGCCGTGGAGGGATACCTGTCTTTATCTTACAGAGGCTGACATTATGACTGAGGAGGACCAGATACTAGGATGATGCCTGAAAAGAGGCAGAGATTCAAAGAAAGGAGATGATCTGGGGTGCAGTACCCAGCCACAGAGCAGTGTCCATTCCACTCAGAGCCCTAAAGTATAGGTTGTTAGGTGGAAAATTAGCTTTACCAGCTGCTTCCTGAGAAAGAGTATAGTGGTCCAGTAATACACATTGGACCCTTCTTCTAGAGTAACAGTGCATATCATGGCTCCGTAAGGTCTTTAAGCAAGGAAGTCTCTGCATAACTCATGGTCTCTAAATTTATTTAAACATAAAACCTTTTTTTCCCCCTAAGGTCACACCTATTAGCAACTCATGGAAGTGCCAAGAATAACTAGTTGGTTTTAATCACTGATTTAATGGTTTACTTTGATATATGGACAACTCTTAGAAATTTTTTTATGGTTTTCTGTTCCAGTCCTAAGACTCATATATATGTCAGATGTAAATAGGCCTTGGTGTTAGTCGTTCCATAATTCAGAGACCCGGGGTTAGATTGTGCCCACACAAGCATGCTACAGTTCATAAATTAAAAATGAAATCTTGTTATAATATTAATGAGATTTTAAAATATTAGGTCTTTTCACTGGTAATTCACGATAGAATAAATGTCAAGGAAGACTAGGAGTCTGTCTGTGTTGTGGGATGGCATATGTGATTTGAGAGGATGTACCTGTGGGAGGGTTTTGAAGTGAGCAAGAATGATTTTATCCAGGTCGTTTACCATCTTCCCACTCACGGATTGCAATGGACTCTTGACATTCGTGATGGGTATTTCTTGAGACCTTTATGACTCTCCTAATTGGCAGATACCATGAGTGTAAATAATTGCCTTCACAAAGTCGTTTTATTCTGACTCAAACTGTCATGGGCTCAGAGTGTTTCCCTTTTTTCCCCCTCATTCATCACCAGGGCCGTTTTGTACTTGATAGTTGACAGTGAGAAGGAACATTATAGGCTCTGCAATGGTGTCCAGACTCTGGACTAGATGAATGATTTACCCTCGGTGACTCTTTTGTGAAGAGATTTGGATTTATGTTTCAGAAATATGGTGAAGGCTTGCCTTTCCTCGGCTATTGGAATTGCTTGTTAAGAGCCAAAAGTGTGACTGTAAGTCTACAAATATCAAGCATCTTCTTTTCTTTGGGGTGTCAAATACATCTTCTCCTTTTTCACCCTGTGCTGGGAGGCAGGAGAAGACCATGATTTGGGGAAGGAAGGACATGCTAGAAACTCAAGCTTGTTATGACTGTGACCAAGCAGTCTCTGCATACAGCAGGGTGCATCTGAACTCTAAGACCATGGATGTCTCAGCACCCTTAGGAAGGGCTTGCTACACTTGGTGATCAGTCTCAGCTCTTGAGATAAGCTAAAACAGGAGCTGCCCTACCCTTGGTCAGTAGGGCTGTACATACTTGAAACTGCAGCCTGACTCCTCCCCTCCCCATAGCTCTATGCTTCTGAATATTAAATCAAAGGCCACCTTTCCCATGGTTAATCAATTTCATCTTCAGGACTTCACTAAGAATCTTTGAAAAAAGCTATTTTTTTCCCTAGAAATTTTGATTATCATTCAAATTAAAAGGACAGCAAGGTTTTTTTTTTTTTTTTTTATCACACTTGAAAGCTCTCTCTAGATGAATACCACTGCTATATATGGTTTGTTGAAGAATGGTTCACCCTACACAAATTAAGATAAGCACACAAGAAGAGAAATGCCAAGAGCTCAATCTAGGGGCATTGGAAATACCCCCAGTAGTCACCCTGTAAAATAGCTAGAAAACAAAACAATAGCCCTTCAGGCCTTCAGGACTGATCAGCCATCTTGCTTCTTTGGAAAGCACAATTGGTACCAAGCCACACGGATCTTTGGAACACTGCAGTTTTCATCAGAGTGAATGATATCGTCTAACATAAGAGCAGATTCTAAAAAATTCAGAGTCCGTCCAAAAGTGGAACCATCTTGCTCCTTAGGACCTCAGCCTGACCAGCTGCTGTGGGTGTGAGAGATCCAGTGGCCATTTAAGGCACCTTGAGGTTGACTGAGGAGGTGGGACTTACTTTTTTGAAAGTCTAATCATGCTTCTTATTAAAGCCTTTCATAAGCCTTGGAAGTGAAACTCCTCTAAGCCACCCAGAGCCACGGATCCCACAAAGGCTCTGCACTAAGACATTTTCTACACAAGTGCCCAGGCACACAGAAAAAGCTCAAAAATATGCTGTTGGGAGAACTGAGTGGTATGTTTTTTTCAGGAAAACTTGGGAATTGGCCTGCCAGCTGACAGCGACATTCACTGTAACCTTCTCCTTGTCAGTAGTTTAGAGGCTGGAAGTCTCCTTTTTTGTTCTCCAGGTTCATCACCTGTTCATGGAATGACTAACATAGTACATCTCTCTCCGCTGGGGGATGGGGGTGAAGGAAAGAACTCTGAGCAGTCCTGCAAGGCTGGAGGCCCCTGTCTAAAGGTGAGTTGGGCAATTGCTATTGTTACCAGCCTCTTGAGGGCACAAAATATGCATGAGATCAAAGGTCAGCCAGCAACCCTGGGGGTGGGAAGGCCATGAGAGCTGGGGAAGCTTACCTTCTTGACTTCGTACTTAATGGCGAGTTTGATCCGGCTCAGACTTGGACGGTGGTGGTCAGACCAGACTTGGAAGTTCACATCACCATTTAAAATCGCTTCAACCTCTTCCGTGTCTCGGCATAGGTCCAGCACGCCCACCACAAAATCCTTGCATTGCATAGATAACTTCCTGTAATCATTCTAACAGAATAAAGAGAAATCAGGGGTGTGTCACACGGAGCCCCACATGTGGGCTTGCTTAGCTTAGCAGCGTTGATCAGCAACTGTCCACCAAGGGTGAGCTTACTAGAGCACTACTAGAGCACTCTGGAGCCCGGGGATGTGCTAGATCCAGAAGGCAGGGCCGTCTCTCTTGGTACAACTGTCTAGAGGACATCTTCTCTAAGCCAGGATTTGTCAAACTGCACTCCATGGCGACCTGCATCGGAGCACCTTGGGTGCATGCTATACCTGTGATTCCCAGGCACCACTGCAGACTTACAGACTCGACTCCTGGGCATGAGGCCCAGGAACCTGTCTTTCAGCTTTGTTCTCTGAGTGACTCTGATGCCCGCCAAAGCCCACCCTGGGCTCTTTGAGAGCAGCCCTTTTCCTTGCCTGATTTTGAACCCAATCTGTGGGAGGAGTGGTAAGGAGGTGCACTTTTAAGGCTGATGGGATATCACTTTACCACCAATCTTTGATGGTAACTGTTCCATTCAAGAAGTTTGCTGGAAAGATATGGCTGATATGCTGAATAAGGAGGAAAAAAAATGTACATAGGTGTGCTTTCTTTGAATGTGTTGGAAAATCTGCTTATAAATTTAAAAATTAAATGTAATTTAAATCTAACAGTATCCTTCCCTTAGCACAAATCCTTCTGTACAGCAAATCACGGCACCTGAAGTGACTTGCCTCTTCAATAATCATTTTCAGACCTTGACCCCTTTTTTTTCTGTGGTTTTGTTTTTTAATGAGTTGCCTCTGGGTTTTTCTCTTCTCCTCCCGAGGCACACCTTTCAGAATTACCTTGAGAGACTGACCGCCTTTCCTAGTGACACGCCAACTTCTCTTTCCCCTAAACCACACTGATTCAATTCCAGATAATGATCCAAAAATGTTAGACAGAAGGATGTTTCATGTCACCCTCAAACCACTTCTCCCTCCAAATATTTTCCCCTAAAAGACTTCTTAGACGGGGTGGTCACACTTGGAAGTTCACATCACCATTTAAAATCGCTTCAACCTCTTCCGTGTCTCGGCATAGGTCCAGCACGCCCACCACAAAATCCTTGCATTGCATAGATAACTTCCTGTAATCATTCTAACAGAATAAAGAGAAATCAGGGGTGTGTCACACGGAGCCCCACATGTGGGCTTGCTTAGCTTAGCAGTTGATCAGCAACTGTCCACCAAGGATGAGCTTACTAGAGCACTACTAGAGCACTCTGGAGCCCGGGGATGTGCTAGATCCAGAAGGCAGGGCCGTCTCTCTTGGTACAACTGTCTAGAGGACATCTTCTCTAAGCCAGGATTTGTCAAACTGCACTCCATGGCGACCTGCATCGGAGCACCTTGGGTGCATGCTATACCTGTGATTCCCAGGCACCACTGCAGACTTACAGACTCGACTCCTGGGCATGAGGCCCAGGAACCTGTCTTTCAGCTTTGTTCTCTGAGTGACTCTGATGCCCGCCAAAGCCCACCCTGGGCTCTTTGAGAGCAGCCCTTTTCCTTGCCTGATTTTGAACCCAATCTGTGGGAGGAGTGGTAAGGAGGTGCACTTTTAAGGCTGATGGGATATCACTTTACCACCAATCTTTGATGGTAACTGTTCCATTCAAGAAGTTTGCTGGAAAGATATGGCTGATATGCTGAATAAGGAGGAAAAAAAATGTACATAGGTGTGCTTTCTTTGAATGTGTTGGAAAATCTGCTTATAAATTTAAAAATTAAATGTAATTTAAATCTAACAGTATCCTTCCCTTAGCACAAATCCTTCTGTACAGCAAATCACGGCACCTGAAGTGACTTGCCTCTTCAATAATCATTTTCAGACCTTGACCCCTTTTTTTTCTGTGGTTTTGTTTTTTAATGAGTTGCCTCTGGGTTTTTCTCTTCTCCTCCCGAGGCACACCTTTCAGAATTACCTTGAGAGACTGACCGCCTTTCCTAGTGACACGCCAACTTCTCTTTCCCCTAAACCACACTGATTCAATTCCAGATAATGATCCAAAAATGTTAGACAGAAGGATGTTTCATGTCACCCTCAAACCACTTCTCCCTCCAAATATTTTCCCCTAAAAGACTTCCTTATTGGTTTTTTAGTTGAAATGAGTCCATTCAGAAGCAACCCAAGAGCCGAATGTCACTTTCAGTGTTCATCAATGTCCAAAGCCCTGAGAATGGTAAATACTGGTTGGTAAACAGGAGTGCAGTTTTGCTTTTGCAGAAGCAAAAAGATTCCTCAGCAATTAGGTGGGAGCCTGGCAAACTTCAGGAAAGCCACTGTTTTTCTAAATTAATGATTCACTTCTTCTTGCAGCATGGCTGCATCAACATGTTCTTTTGCATTGGAGAAAGAAGTAGTTCTCTAAGAAAAGAAAAAGGATCAAGGAAAAGGTTTTCAGACAGGAGTGTCTGCTCTTCATTTTTATATATAAGTCAGGGATCAGAAGGGTGTGTGAGGAAAAGCTGAGTAGAAAGGTGACTTCTCAGCGCAGGCAGAGTGTCACAGGCAAGCCAGACTGTGCCGTCCCTGAGCCTCTGTGCATTTCTGGGTTCAGTGCAGTTCAGAACAGAAGGTACCACTTCACTAGAGACTCTTATTAACTTCCCTGGGCTCTTTTAACTAGTGGGGCCACAAAAAAGAGAGAAACGCCAGGGCAGGCAAAACAGCTAGTTTGCTTTTCGCCTCCTGTATTAGACAGTCTGGAAGGCAATGTGCCTTGTGTCTGCAGATGGCTGGAAAGAGGCAGAACCAGCCTGCCCGGAAAATGGAGATGACATGGATATGGATGGCTGTAGAGGGAGGGCCATGCCAGAGAGAGCCACTGGCACACACCTCTGGGGAGCTACGATGATTATGAAAAGTAGGTCAACTCCAAGCTTAGTGAGCCTTTCAGCCACGCTCCTCAACTTTAGTTGGAGAGACGTGACACATACCCAAGACTTCACAGGTGCCCTTTTAAGTAATTCCATATCCTGGCACACTGAGATCTGCCAGGCCTGGTGGGTGACAGGTGTTCTACCTCCATCATCTTACTCAGTCCTTCCAAAACCTCATGTTAGAAGGACTCTCAGCATTTCCATCTCACAAGTGAGAAAACCGCGTCTCAGATAAACTATCAGACTGAATGTTTCCTTATACTGGGCACACTACCTCCATTTTTGATGAGCTCCTGTCTCCTCCAAATGACAGAAGGATGTTTCATGTCACCCTCAAACCACTTCTCCTCCAAATATTTTCCCTAAAAGTTTTTGAAATGAGTCCATTCAGAAGCAACCCAAGAGCCGAATGTCACTTTCAGTGTTCATCAATGTCCAAAGCCCTGAGAATGGTAAATACTGGTTGGTAAACAGGAGTGCAGTTTTGCTTTTGCAGAAGCAAAAAGATTCCTCAGCAATTAGGTGGGAGCCTGGCAAACTTCAGGAAAGCCACTGTTTTTCTAAATTAATGATTCACTTCTTCTTGCAGCATGGCTGCATCAACATGTTCTTTTGCATTGGAGAAAGAAGTAGTTCTCTAAGAAAAGAAAAAGGATCAAGGAAAAGGTTTTCAGACAGGAGTGTCTGCTCTTCATTTTTATATATAAGTCAGGGATCAGAAGGGTGTGTGGGAAATGCTGAGTAGAAAGGTGACTTCTCAGCGCAGGCAGAGTGTCACAGGCAAGCCAGACTGTGCCGTCCCTGAGCCTCTGTGCATTTCTGGGTTCAGTGCAGTTCAGAACAGAAGGTACCACTTCACTAGAGACTCTTATTAACTTCCCTGGGCTCTTTTAACTAGTGGGGCCACAAAAAAGAGAGAAACGCCAGGGCAGGCAAAACAGCTAGTTTGCTTTTCGCCTCCTGTATTAGACAGTCTGGAAGGCAATGTGCCTTGTGTCTGCAGATGGCTGGAAAGAGGCAGAACCAGCCTGCCCGGAAAATGGAGATGACATGGATATGGATGGCTGTAGAGGGAGGGCCATGCCAGAGAGAGCCACTGGCACACACCTCTGGGGAGCTACGATGATTATGAAAAGTAGGTCAACTCCAAGCTTAGTGAGCCTTTCAGCCACGCTCCTCAACTTTAGTTGGAGAGACGTGACACATACCCAAGACTTCACAGGTGCCCTTTTAAGTAATTCCATATCCTGGCACACTGAGATCTGCCAGGCCTGGTGGGTGACAGGTGTTCTACCTCCATCATCTTACTCAGTCCTTCCAAAACCTCATGTTAGAAGGACTCTCAGCATTTCCATCTCACAAGTGAGAAAACCGCGTCTCAGATAAACTATCAGACTGAATCCATGTTTCCTTATACTGGGCACATACTCATCTCAG
Organism: Tragulus kanchil; assembly: GCA_022376925.1. Lineage (NCBI taxonomy): Eukaryota > Metazoa > Chordata > Mammalia > Artiodactyla > Tragulidae > Tragulus > Tragulus kanchil. The sequence continues at coordinate 42,259,398 of JAIOJX010000029.1, read as the reverse complement.
ATTGCTCTCACGTTTCTTGATGATTTTAGCTCCTGTCTCACTGTCCCTCACCCAGCATTAACTGCTGTTGTTCTTGCAGCTTTCAGTATCCAAGATACCCCTCCCATTACCCTGTCCTCTCATTTCCACGGTAACTTCTGTGATGTTATGGTTGACGCTCAACTATGCATTCTCTTACTCTCAATAACTGCAGCTCCTCCGTGACCCCATGTTTAGGTCTCGCTCTCTTAGACCACTCCCTCCTGTATGTCTAGGTTCCTCCATCTGGAAACCCAACTCTAGCAATCCTTTGATTCCACCACACCTATGCCCGGCGGACCCTACCTTGAATTCACTGGTTTTCAGCCCCTCAGGCCCCTGTCTCCCTTCCTGCTGAGCTTCCATTGTATGGGTACTCTTTCTCAGCATCCTTGCAGCCATCTGCTCTCTAGGTCTGCTCTGGTTTTGTCCTCATCACTGGACTAGAGCCTGGCTTAAGCTGAGTCTGACTCTCCATGCCTCTTCTCCCACCTCTGCACAGTGGATGTGGCTGGAGAATGCATCTTCACTGAACAGGCATGCTGTGAAAATTCACCTCCTCCCACCTCAGGTAGTCCTTAGTGCTCCTGTCCCAAACAAGCCTTTCAGACCTCTCCTATCCTCAGTTTTCTAACCTCCTCCCCATCCAAGTTTCCTCTTAGAAAATAGAACTCATCAGAAGAGGAACACCACATCCTCAGTTTTCTAACCTCCAGCGGATGAGAGCCTGAGGAGGGCCATGCCAGAGAGAGCCACTGGCACACACCTCTGGGGAGCTACGATGATTATGAAAAGTAGGTCAACTCCAAGCTTAGTGAGCCTTTCAGCCACGCTCCTCAACTTTAGTTGGAGAGACGTGACACATACCCAAGACTTCACAGGTGCCCTTTTAAGTAATTCCATATCCTGGCACACTGAGATCTGCCAGGCCTGGTGGGTGACAGGTGTTCTACCTCCATCATCTTACTCAGTCCTTCCAAAACCTCATGTTAGAAGGACTCTCAGCATTTCCATCTCACAAGTGAGAAAACCGCGTCTCAGATAAACTATCAGACTGAATCCATGTTTCCTTATACTGGGCACATACTCATCTCAGATTGCTCTCACGTTTCTTGATGATTTTAGCTCCTGTCTCACTGTCCCTCACCCAGCATTAACTGCTGTTGTTCTTGCAGCTTTCAGTATCCAAGATACCCCTCCCATTACCCTGTCCTCTCATTTCCACGGTAACTTCTGTGATGTTATGGTTGACGCTCAACTATGCATTCTCTTACTCTCAATAACTGCAGCTCCTCCGTGACCCCATGTTTAGGTCTCGCTCTCTTAGACCACTCCCTCCTGTATGTCTAGGTTCCTCCATCTGGAAACCCAACTCTAGCAATCCTTTGATTCCACCACACCTATGCCCGGCGGACCCTACCTTGAATTCACTGGTTTTCAGCCCCTCAGGCCCCTGTCTCCCTTCCTGCTGAGCTTCCATTGTATGGGTACTCTTTCTCAGCATCCTTGCAGCCATCTGCTCTCTAGGTCTGCTCTGGTTTTGTCCTCATCACTGGACTAGAGCCTGGCTTAAGCTGAGTCTGACTCTCCATGCCTCTTCTCCCACCTCTGCACAGTGGATGTGGCTGGAGAATGCATCTTCACTGAACAGGCATGCTGTGAAAATTCACCTCCTCCCACCTCAGGTAGTCCTTAGTGCTCCTGTCCCAAACAAGCCTTTCAGACCTCTCCTATCCTCAGTTTTCTAACCTCCTCCCCATCCAAGTTTCCTTTTTTTCTTAGAAAATAGAACTCATCAGAAGAGGAACACCACATCCTCACTTGTCTGCTTTCATAAATCTGTGCTCCTGGACCCTTTTCCCTCTTCTTACTCCAGATGAACTGCCCCTGCTCCTGAGGCCAGCTCCTCCACTTGGGTCTCAGTGTCAGCCCCTTATGCTACTCAAGGACATGGCTCCTTCACTCGTCTTTCTCTCTCCTGCTTTACTAATCTCGTCCTTTCTCTGCTGGCTTGCTATATAAAGATGTTACCATTCTCTTGTCTAAGAAAAGACCTCCCCTTGACTCCACTTCCCTTTCCAGTTACTACTCTGGCATTCTGTTTCATTTTGTAGAAAAACTCCTCATTAGACTTACGTTCACTCATAGTTGCCCTCTTTACATCATTTTTATCTTGTTCAGGAAGGCTTTCGTACTCTACCCATTGCCTCCACTGAGACTGTTCTTATTGAGGTCACATGTGGCTTTCATGTTGCTGAATGCAATGGTTGGTTCTCAGTCCTATCTTACATGAGATGTTAGGTGCTTTCCTCCTCCTTGATATGTGTTCTTCACTTGGCTTCCAGCATAGCATACTGTGGTTTTTCTTCCTGAATGAGTATGTTTTGCATCTTTGTCAATTATTTCTCACACCCTTGATGTCTTAGTTTTAGATTGCCCTAAAGAAGTGCCCAGTCCTTTGAATTCTCCTATGTGTACTCATTGCCTTAGAGGTCCTATATGTGAGCATTAGGTACTGTCTATATGTTGATGACTTCCATGCCCTTCCCCCAGCTTCCATTGTATGGGTACTCTTTCTCAGCATCCTTGCAGCCATCTGCTCTCTAGGTCTGCTCTGGTTTTGTCCTCATCACTGGACTAGAGCCTGGCTTAAGCTGAGTCTGACTCTCCATGCCTCTTCTCCCACCTCTGCACAGTGGATGTGGCTGGAGAATGCATCTTCACTGAACAGGCATGCTGTGAAAATTCACCTCCTCCCACCTCAGGTAGTCCTTAGTGCTCCTGTCCCAAACAAGCCTTTCAGACCTCTCCTATCCTCAGTTTTCTAACCTCCTCCCCATCCAAGTTTCCTTTTTTTCTTAGAAAATAGAACTCATCAGAAGAGGAACACCACATCCTCACTTGTCTGCTTTCATAAATCTGTGCTCCTGGACCCTTTTCCCTCTTCTTACTCCAGATGAACTGCCCCTGCTCCTGAGGCCAGCTCCTCCACTTGGGTCTCAGTGTCAGCCCCTTATGCTACTCAAGGACATGGCTCCTTCACTCGTCTTTCTCTCTCCTGCTTTACTAATCTCGTCCTTTCTCTGCTGGCTTGCTATATAAAGATGTTACCATTCTCTTGTCTAAGAAAAGACCTCCCCTTGACTCCACTTCCCTTTCCAGTTACTACTCTGGCATTCTGTTTCATTTTGTAGAAAAACTCCTCATTAGACTTACGTTCACTCATAGTTGCCCTCTTTACATCATTTTTATCTTGTTCAGGAAGGCTTTCGTACTCTACCCATTGCCTCCACTGAGACTGTTCTTATTGAGGTCACATGTGGCTTTCATGTTGCTGAATGCAATGGTTGGTTCTCAGTCCTATCTTACATGAGATGTTAGGTGCTTTCCTCCTCCTTGATATGTGTTCTTCACTTGGCTTCCAGCATAGCATACTGTGGTTTTTCTTCCTGAATGAGTATGTTTTGCATCTTTGTCAATTATTTCTCACACCCTTGATGTCTTAGTTTTAGATTGCCCTAAAGAAGTGCCCAGTCCTTTGAATTCTCCTATGTGTACTCATTGCCTTAGAGGTCCTATATGTGAGCATTAGGTACTGTCTATATGTTGATGACTTCAGATTTTATCTCTTTAGCTCAGCCTTCTCAGTTGCCACCTGGTCTTTCCACCTGCATGCCAAATAGGCATTTCAAACTTAATGGAACTAATTCTGGGCCTAGTCTTCTCCCCCTTACTGGTATTCCCCAACCTTTCAGTTGTTCAGGACAAAGAATCCCGGATTTATCCTTGCTTCTCCTCTTCCTCTTAAACCTGGCATATAATTTAGTAGCAGATCTTACCAGCTCTACCTTCTAAATTTATATTGGTCTAAACCACATCATTTCTTGCTTCAGTTAACCAAGAGACTCTTAACTGGCCTCCTTGATTCTGTCCTGGTCTTCTATAGTCTATTCTCCATATATCAGTCAGAAAGATATTTAGAAAAAGTAGTCAGGTTTTGGCATGGGTCTATTCAAGCTCTCCAGTGGCTGTCCATCCCCTCAAAGTAAAAGTGGACTCATCATACTGTCCTGTAAGGACATACATTACCTAGCCTCTCCATTCTTTCACTGATTTCTGGTGGGTCCCTCCCTCCCTCAGTCTACTATAACCACTTGACTTCCTCCTATTCTTCAAACACACTTGGCATGAACTGGACCTTTTTCCTGGCTACTCTTTGCTTGGCATGCTCTTTGTCCAGGTATCTACATGAACACAACCCCTTCAAGTCTTTGTTCAAATCTCACTTTGTCAGAAATCTTCCTTGAATATCTTTTTAAAAAGTGTAACCCTTCTCCATTCGCGGTCACCCTTTCCTGATTTTTTTTTTTTTTCTGTTTTATTCACAGTACTGACTATATGACATCTATACAAGCTATTTATTGTAATTATTGTCCACATTTTTCACTAGAATTTAAGCTCCTTGAGGGCAGGAATCTTTGCTGTTTTGTTCACAGATATATCATTAGAGCCTAGAATATTTCCTGGAACATGATAGGCACTCGGTGAATGCTTGTTGAATCTGCTGGAGCGGTGTACTTATCTAAGATGACATAGCGGTGTAACTGGGAAAGCTAAGCTTCAAGACGGGCCAGTCTGACCCCAGTCCTGTCCTCTTCCTTCTCACTGTGTTGGCTCTTGGTGAGCAGCATATTCTCTTCTACTTAGCACACTTAAAACTAGAGGCTTGATTCTCACCTAATTTGGAGAAATAAGAGTGGGCTGGGATATGGATATTTGAATAGCCAACAGATTCTGTAGTGTAATAGATGAGTACACAGGTTTTCAAATCAAGCCTGGAGTCTGAATTTCTTTCTTTTTTTTTTCTTTTTGCTGCTTATCAGTTGTGAGAAATACAACAAGCCGTGTAATATCTCACTTTTTAATCTGTAATACTTATACATACCATTTAATGATTGGGAGAATCAATACCCAAACAATGTAAGACCTTTAGTATAGTTAACAGTAAATAACACAAGTAACAAAATAAGATTTTTAAAAATGGGCAATAAAAATAAGGGTGGCAAATAGTAGTTTTATTTTTATTTATTTATTTATTTTTTAAAGATTTATTTATTTATTTATTTTTGGGCAAGGATCCGGTTGGGGAGGGAGGGAGGGGAGCAGGCGGGCCACTTCTATTGGTCTTTCGTTCCTCTCTGTTCATCCGTCTTTGTTCTTTGGCTGCTGTGGGCCTCCCATCGCAGTGGCATCCGTCGTTGCAGAGCACAGGCTCTGAGCGCATGCGCTCCAGAGCTCAGGCTTGGTAACTAGACACATCAGTCCAGCCGCTCCGCGGCACATGGGTTCCTCCCAGGCCAGGGCTCGAACCGACGCCCCTTGCACTGCAAGGCGGTGTCCTTACCCACTGGACCACCAGGGGAAGCCCAATAGTAGTTTTAATTAGTTACCAGCTTATTCTGACCATTGACTGCAAAGTCTTGACCTCTTGCTTTTTGGGGTTTTTCAGTACTGGATTGGGAACAAGACTGGCTCAATGGAGTGGAAAACACAAAATGCTGGAGAAACGCTTCATTCTTCTTCCCTCTCTCATTCACATATGATCCATATATTAAAGATAACACGCTGAATTTGTTCACTTCTCTTCATCTCTGGCCATCATATCAGTCCTTCCCAGGTAACACCTTCCGTTGCCACACACAGGTTACCAACATTGAGCTTGATTAAGCTCAGTAACCTAATCTTGCCTGTCCCCAAACCAGCCTGAATGATGGTGTTTACCTTGTGGAAAGCGTCAGCATCACATCATGGCTTATCAAATGAGACATCCTTTTTTGTATCCATAATGGTTTCTCGTATTTTGTATGACTTACAGTAGGAGGAGTAACACAGGGAACAACAAAGTGACCCTTGGTGTCGTGGTCAGTTGGAAGTTCTCCCTAGTCTCGTCTGTGCCAGTGATACCCAGAAAGCCAGCAGTGTAAGTTAGATCAGTGTGGACATTGCCATCTGTTTCTGTGAACCACTGTGTGTACATCTTCATTACTTAATCACCTGCTAAGGCATACGCAGGTCTGTCCTTAAATAAAGTGACCAGGGACAGCCATTCTTAGCCTGTGGAGACTGGTGGATGGATAATGAGTTAGCACACCAGTCAGTTTGTCCAGATTCAGTGCCTTGAAGCTGCTGCATGTGCAGTGCTCTTGGGACCACGAGCTGTACCTATGTGGGGCATGGGCCAGAGAGGCCCTGGAGTTCTGCCTTTTCTAGAATATCCTAGAAGTAGAATTATAGTGCATCATCTTTTGAGATTGGCTTCTTCCCCTCAATGATTCTTTTGAAGTTCATCCACAGTGGTGTGTGTGTATTAATAGTTCATTTCTTTTTACTCCACATCTACTGCATGGATATATTGGTTTGCTTATCTGTTCATTCATCGAAGAAGTTGGTTGTTCTCAGTTATGGGCAATTATGAATAAAGCTTCTATAAATATTCATGCGGTGTCCTTACCCACTGGACCACCAGGGGAAGCCCAATAGTAGTTTTAATTAGTTACCAGCTTATTCTGACCATTGACTGCAAAGTCTTGACCTCTTGCTTTTTGGGGTTTTTCAGTACTGGATTGGGAACAAGACTGGCTCAATGGAGTGGAAAACACAAAATGCTGGAGAAACGCTTCATTCTTCTTCCCTCTCTCATTCACATATGATCCATATATTAAAGATAACACGCTGAATTTGTTCACTTCTCTTCATCTCTGGCCATCATATCAGTCCTTCCCAGGTAACACCTTCCGTTGCCACACACAGGTTACCAACATTGAGCTTGATTAAGCTCAGTAACCTAATCTTGCCTGTCCCCAAACCAGCCTGAATGATGGTGTTTACCTTGTGGAAAGCGTCAGCATCACATCATGGCTTATCAAATGAGACATCCTTTTTTGTATCCATAATGGTTTCTCGTATTTTGTATGACTTACAGTAGGAGGAGTAACACAGGGAACAACAAAGTGACCCTTGGTGTCGTGGTCAGTTGGAAGTTCTCCCTAGTCTCGTCTGTGCCAGTGATACCCAGAAAGCCAGCAGTGTAAGTTAGATCAGTGTGGACATTGCCATCTGTTTCTGTGAACCACTGTGTGTACATCTTCATTACTTAATCACCTGCTAAGGCATACGCAGGTCTGTCCTTAAATAAAGTGACCAGGGACAGCCATTCTTAGCCTGTGGAGACTGGTGGATGGATAATGAGTTAGCACACCAGTCAGTTTGTCCAGATTCAGTGCCTTGAAGCTGCTGCATGTGCAGTGCTCTTGGGACCACGAGCTGTACCTATGTGGGGCATGGGCCAGAGAGGCCCTGGAGTTCTGCCTTTTCTAGAATATCCTAGAAGTAGAATTATAGTGCATCATCTTTTGAGATTGGCTTCTTCCCCTCAATGATTCTTTTGAAGTTCATCCACAGTGGTGTGTGTGTATTAATAGTTCATTTCTTTTTACTCCACATCTACTGCATGGATATATTGGTTTGCTTATCTGTTCATTCATCGAAGAAGTTGGTTGTTCTCAGTTATGGGCAATTATGAATAAAGCTTCTATAAATATTCATGTACCGGTTCTTATGTGAAGATAAATTTTTAGTTCCTCAGGGTAAATATCTAGGTGTGGGATTGCTGAGTATATGGTAACTGTATTTTTAACTTTATTGTTGCTGTTAGTCAGTTGCTAAGTGGTATCTAACTCTTTGTGACTTTGTGGACTGTAGCATGCCAGGCTCTTCTGTCCACTGTCTCCCAGAATTTGCTCAAATTCATGTCCGTTGAGTTGGTGATGCTATCTACCCTTCACATCCTCTGCTGCCCTCTTCTCCTTTTGCCTTGAATATTTCCCAGCACCAGCACCTTTTCCAGCGAGTCAGCTCTTTGCATCAAATGGCTAAAATACTGGAACTTCAGTATCAGCCCTTCCAATGAATATTTAGGGTTGATTTCCTTTAGGATTGGCTGGTTTGATCTCCTTGCTCTACAAGGGACTCTCAACAGTTTTCTCCAGCAACACAATTTGAAAGCACCAATTATGTGGCATTCAGCCTTCTTTATGATCCAACTCTCACATCTGTGGGTAACTCCTAGAAGAACCACAGCTTTGACTATACAGACCTTTGTCAGTAAAGTGATGTCTCTGCTTTTTAATACTCTTTATAAGAGCTATATAAGAATTCCCAATTACTGCCAACAAATTAGGAGAATTCCCTCCATGGTCAGTTTATTTTCTATGTTCTGATATCTCATTGTGGTTTTGATTTGCATCCCCTAATGGCTAATGATACTAAGCATCTTTTTATGTGCTAATTTGCCATTGTTGTATCTTCTTGATGAAGTGTCTGTCCAAATCCGTTTTTGTTTTTTTTTTGTCAATCTGCATGTGCAGTGCTCTTGGGACCACGAGCTGTACCTATGTGGGGCATGGGCCAGAGAGGCCCTGGAGTTCTGCCTTTTCTAGAATATCCTAGAAGTAGAATTATAGTGCATCATCTTTTGAGATTGGCTTCTTCCCCTCAATGATTCTTTTGAAGTTCATCCACAGTGGTGTGTGTGTATTAATAGTTCATTTCTTTTTACTCCACATCTACTGCATGGATATATTGGTTTGCTTATCTGTTCATTCATCGAAGAAGTTGGTTGTTCTCAGTTATGGGCAATTATGAATAAAGCTTCTATAAATATTCATGTACCGGTTCTTATGTGAAGATAAATTTTTAGTTCCTCAGGGTAAATATCTAGGTGTGGGATTGCTGAGTATATGGTAACTGTATTTTTAACTTTATTGTTGCTGTTAGTCAGTTGCTAAGTGGTATCTAACTCTTTGTGACTTTGTGGACTGTAGCATGCCAGGCTCTTCTGTCCACTGTCTCCCAGAATTTGCTCAAATTCATGTCCGTTGAGTTGGTGATGCTATCTACCCTTCACATCCTCTGCTGCCCTCTTCTCCTTTTGCCTTGAATATTTCCCAGCACCAGCACCTTTTCCAGCGAGTCAGCTCTTTGCATCAAATGGCTAAAATACTGGAACTTCAGTATCAGCCCTTCCAATGAATATTTAGGGTTGATTTCCTTTAGGATTGGCTGGTTTGATCTCCTTGCTCTACAAGGGACTCTCAACAGTTTTCTCCAGCAACACAATTTGAAAGCACCAATTATGTGGCATTCAGCCTTCTTTATGATCCAACTCTCACATCTGTGGGTAACTCCTAGAAGAACCACAGCTTTGACTATACAGACCTTTGTCAGTAAAGTGATGTCTCTGCTTTTTAATACTCTTTATAAGAGCTATATAAGAATTCCCAATTACTGCCAACAAATTAGGAGAATTCCCTCCATGGTCAGTTTATTTTCTATGTTCTGATATCTCATTGTGGTTTTGATTTGCATCCCCTAATGGCTAATGATACTAAGCATCTTTTTATGTGCTAATTTGCCATTGTTGTATCTTCTTGATGAAGTGTCTGTCCAAATCCTTTGTTAATTAAAAAAAATTGAATTTCTTGTTACTGAATCCTCAGAATTTTTAAAAAATATTTTCTGGGTATAATTCCTTTGTAAGAGATGAGGTCTGTAAGTATTTTCTGTCAGTTTGTGGCTTATCTTTTCATTCTCTTAACCATATCTTTTGTAAAATAGAAGTTTCAAATATTGGTGGTGTCCTGTTAATCATTTTCTCTTTTATGATTATGCTTTTGGTGTCATAAGCTAAGAAATCTTTTTTAATACAAGGTCACAAATGTGTCCTCCTGTGTTTCCCTCTAGAAGTTTTATTTGTTGTTGTTCAGTTACTCAGTCGTGTCTGACTCTTTGCAACCTTATGGACCATAGCACACCGGGCTCCTCTGGCCATGGATTCTCTAGCAAAGAATACTGGAATGTGTTGTCATTCCCTTCTCTAGGGTATCTTCCCGACCCAGGGATCAAACCTGTATGTCTTTTGTCTCCTGCATTGGCAGGAAGGTTCTTTATAACTCGCTTTACTTGGGAAGCCCCTACTATCTCCCAGAGTTTGCTCAAATTCATGTTCATTGAGTCGGTGATGCTATCTAATCTTCTCATTCTCTGCTGCCCCCTTCTCCTTTTGCCTTCCGCCTTTCCCAGTATCAGGATCTTTTCCAATGAGTCTTTTCTTCACATCAGTTGGCCAAAGTATTGGAGCTTCAGTTTCAGCATGTTTTCTGCCAGTGAATGTTTAGGGTTGATTTCCTTTAGGATTGACTAGTTTGATCTTCTTGCAGTCCAAAGGGCTCTCAGAAGTCTTCTCCAGCACAATTTGATAGCATTAATTCTTTAGCATTCAGCCTTCTTCTTTTTTTCTTTTTTAATTTATTTTTTGGCCTCTTTTATTGATTTTCCATTTACTCATTTTTCATCCATCTTTATTCTTCAGCCTGTGTGGGTCTCCCATTGCAGTGGCCTCTCTTGTTGCAGAACATCGGCTCTGCGCACATGCGCACCAGAGCACAGGCTCGTACTTGGACACACTGGTCCCACTGCTCTGTGGCATGTGGGATCTTCCTGGGCCAGGGATCAAATCAGTGCCCCTTGCACTGCAAGGTGGACTCTTTACCCACTGGACCACCAGGGAAGCCCCGCATTCAACCTTCTTTATGATCCAGCTCTCACATTGGTACATGACTACTGGAAAAAACATAGCTTTGATTATACACAACTTTGTCAAAAAAAGAGTCATGTCTCTGCTTTTTAATGTGCTGTCTAGGTTTTCCATATCTTTCCTTCCAAGGATCAAGTGTCTCTTAATTTCATGGCTGCAATCACCCCTTCCACTTTTTCTCGCTTCTATTTGACAGGACCAGAGGCCATGATCATACTCTTTTAATGTTGAGTTTCAAGCCAGCCTTTCCATTCTCCTCTCTCACCTTCATCAAGAGGCTCTTTAGTTCCTCTTCACTTTCTACCTTTAGAATAGTATCAGCTATATATCTGAGGTTGCTGATATTTCTCTTGGCAATCTTGATACCAGCTTGTGTAGTCAGATGCTCTACTACTGAGCTATACCCTCAACTCTAACTTGTGCTTCATCCAACCAGGCATTCTATATGATGTACTCTGCATATTAGTTAAATAGGTAGGGTGACCATATGGAGCCTTGTCATACTCCTTTCCCAATTTTGAACCAGTCAGTTATTTTATGTCCAGTTCTGTTGCTTCTTGGCCCTCAAACTGGTTTCTCAGGAGACAAGTATAGTGGTCTGGTATTCTGATCTCCTTAAGAGTTTTCCACAGTTTGTTGTGATCCAGACAGTCAAAGGATTTTGCATAGTCAGTGAAGCAAATGTTTGATTTTCCCTGATCCAGGATGTTTGATCTTCTTGCAGTCCAAAGGGCTCTCAGAAGTCTTCTCCAGCACAATTTGATAGCATTAATTCTTTAGCATTCAGCCTTCTTCTTTTTTTCTTTTTTAATTTATTTTTTGGCCTCTTTTATTGATTTTCCATTTACTCATTTTTCATCCATCTTTATTCTTCAGCCTGTGTGGGTCTCCCATTGCAGTGGCCTCTCTTGTTGCAGAACATCGGCTCTGCGCACATGCGCACCAGAGCACAGGCTCGTACTTGGACACACTGGTCCCACTGCTCTGTGGCATGTGGGATCTTCCTGGGCCAGGGATCAAATCAGTGCCCCTTGCACTGCAAGGTGGACTCTTTACCCACTGGACCACCAGGGAAGCCCCGCATTCAACCTTCTTTATGATCCAGCTCTCACATTGGTACATGACTACTGGAAAAAACATAGCTTTGATTATACACAACTTTGTCAAAAAAAGAGTCATGTCTCTGCTTTTTAATGTGCTGTCTAGGTTTTCCATATCTTTCCTTCCAAGGATCAAGTGTCTCTTAATTTCATGGCTGCAATCACCCCTTCCACTTTTTCTCGCTTCTATTTGACAGGACCAGAGGCCATGATCATACTCTTTTAATGTTGAGTTTCAAGCCAGCCTTTCCATTCTCCTCTCTCACCTTCATCAAGAGGCTCTTTAGTTCCTCTTCACTTTCTACCTTTAGAATAGTATCAGCTATATATCTGAGGTTGCTGATATTTCTCTTGGCAATCTTGATACCAGCTTGTGTAGTCAGATGCTCTACTACTGAGCTATACCCTCAACTCTAACTTGTGCTTCATCCAACCAGGCATTCTATATGATGTACTCTGCATATTAGTTAAATAGGTAGGGTGACCATATGGAGCCTTGTCATACTCCTTTCCCAATTTTGAACCAGTCAGTTATTTTATGTCCAGTTCTGTTGCTTCTTGGCCCTCAAACTGGTTTCTCAGGAGACAAGTATAGTGGTCTGGTATTCTGATCTCCTTAAGAGTTTTCCACAGTTTGTTGTGATCCAGACAGTCAAAGGATTTTGCATAGTCAGTGAAGCAGAAATAGGTGTTTTTCTGGAATTCCCTTGCTTTCTCTGTGATCCAGTGAATGTTGGCAATTTGATCTTTGCTTCCTCTGCCTTTTCTAAACCCGGCTTGTACATTTGGAAGTTTATGTTTTATGTTCAGGTCTACAAGCCGTTTACATAAGGTGTATGTGTATAGATCAAGATTCCTTTTATAGCGCATGGATCTTCATTTGCTGAAATACTATCCTTACTCCATCACGTTGTTTTTGTGCAGTAGTCAAAAATTTTTAACCTCATTCATATGGGTTTAATTCTGTGCTTTCTTTTCTGTTTCTTGATCTGTTTATCTACCTTTTCACTACTACCAACTGTCTTTATTTTTGTGGCTTTACATTAAGTTTTAAGATAGATACTTTGCTATTATTTAAAAAGTTGTTATGGTTTTACTCTTTTTCTTTCTTTTTTTTTTTTTTAAATTTTGACCTCTTTTATTGGATGAAAATAAATAAATAAAACCATCTTTATTCTTTGGCCTGTGTCGGCCTCCCATCACAGTGACCTCTCTCGTTGCAGAGTACCAGCTCTGGGCACATGCGCTCCAGAGCACTGGCTTGTTATTGGACACACAGGTCCAGCCGCTCTGCAGCACGTAGGATCTTCCTGTGCCAGAGATCTAACCAGCACTCCTTGCACTACAAGGCAAACTGTCTACCCACTGGGCCACCAGGGAAGCCCTCTCTTTCTTTTTTCATATTCAGTTTTAAATAAGCTTGTTCATGTCTGTAATAAATCCTGCTATGAATTTTACTGTAATTATCTTGTCTATATATAGATGGCTCAGGTGGTAAAGAATCTGCCTGCACTACAGGAGACCTAGTCTTGATCCCTGGGTTGGGAATTTTCCCTGGAGGAGGACATGGAAACCCACTCCAGTATTCTTGCCTGGAGAACTCCACAGACAGAGGAATCTGGCAGGCTGTTGTCCATAAGGTCGCAAAGAGTCACACATGACTGAACACACATGATAGTTTGGGGAGAACTGACATCCTAACCGTGCTGAATCTTCCAAACCATGAACCTGGTATGTCTCTTCATTATTTAGGTCTTCTTTGGTTTCTTGCATTAGTGTTTTATAGCTTTCAACCTATAAAGTCTACATGTATTCTGTAAGACTTATGTATATGTATTTCATTTTTTTAGCTATTGGCAATATTTTCAATGGTATCTAATCATTTACTATTTTATATATAGAAATATGATTTATTTTTTTGTATGTTAACCTTATATCTTATGATCTGCCTAAACTCACTTACTCGTGCCTTTAGATTCTTTGGAATTTTCTTATAGACAAAGATGTTGTTTGCAAATACGGATTATTTACTCTTGAACACTTAGCCTAGATACATTTATTAATATGACTAATAAGATGGTTAGTTAGATGCTGTTACACTGGTTTGAAGATTTATAAAATATTCTCTCTAAGAACAAAATGTTGCCAGCAAGTTTTTGCCAGCTTTCAGCCAGAAAGTATTGGCTCAGGTGTTTTATTTGGTCAGTACATGAATGATTTTTGGACTATTCATTTGCCACTTGTTTTTGTGCTTTGCTCAACATGGATGTTAACAGATTCTTTGACTTATTTTGTTGACCCAGAATTTCTTTATTTTCCTTTTTGTCAATAAATATCACAAACTCACTTATTATTGAGATAAATTTCTGGCTTTAACACAGAGGAAGGCAAACCAAAGCGATGGTATTTTGATACCTTGAATTTTTAAAAGTTTTGGCTTCTTTTATTGGTTTCTTATTTATTTATTTTCATCCATCTTTATTCTTTGGCCTGTGTGGTCCTCCCATCACAGTGGCCTCTCTCATTGCAGAGCACCACCTCTGGGTGCATGTGCTCCAGACAACTGGCTCGTAATTGGACACACTGGTCCAGCCGCTCCATGGCACGTGGGATCTTCCCAGGCCAGGGATCAAACTGGTGCCCCTTGCACTGCAAGGTGGGCTGTCTACCCACTGGACCACCAGGGAAGCCCGATATCTTGAAATTTTATGCCAAAGCTACTGTTTTGACAGCATCAATATTAGGAAATTATTAGTTTGTTTGACTTTGGCTAAAATGCCCAACTCTCAAACTTTTTCAAAGCTACAGATAAACTTAAATCAGGAGAGAGTGGAACTCATTTTTCTGATCTGTCCGAAGTTAAATGAACCTCTCAGATTGATGCTGTGGAGACACCCACACCATACAGAAAAATTAACGCTCATTCTTCCATGGAGACCTTAGCAATTCTATTGAAAAAAGAGTGTGGGTCTTGAATACATCCCCTCCTCCTGTCAGAGACATATTTTAATGATAAAAAGAAATATGATTTATTTTTTTGTATGTTAACCTTATATCTTATGATCTGCCTAAACTCACTTACTCGTGCCTTTAGATTCTTTGGAATTTTCTTATAGACAAAGATGTTGTTTGCAAATACGGATTATTTACTCTTGAACACTTAGCCTAGATACATTTATTAATATGACTAATAAGATGGTTAGTTAGATGCTGTTACACTGGTTTGAAGATTTATAAAATATTCTCTCTAAGAACAAAATGTTGCCAGCAAGTTTTTGCCAGCTTTCAGCCAGAAAGTATTGGCTCAGGTGTTTTATTTGGTCAGTACATGAATGATTTTTGGACTATTCATTTGCCACTTGTTTTTGTGCTTTGCTCAACATGGATGTTAACAGATTCTTTGACTTATTTTGTTGACCCAGAATTTCTTTATTTTCCTTTTTGTCAATAAATATCACAAACTCACTTATTATTGAGATAAATTTCTGGCTTTAACACAGAGGAAGGCAAACCAAAGCGATGGTATTTTGATACCTTGAATTTTTAAAAGTTTTGGCTTCTTTTATTGGTTTCTTATTTATTTATTTTCATCCATCTTTATTCTTTGGCCTGTGTGGTCCTCCCATCACAGTGGCCTCTCTCATTGCAGAGCACCACCTCTGGGTGCATGTGCTCCAGACAACTGGCTCGTAATTGGACACACTGGTCCAGCCGCTCCATGGCACGTGGGATCTTCCCAGGCCAGGGATCAAACTGGTGCCCCTTGCACTGCAAGGTGGGCTGTCTACCCACTGGACCACCAGGGAAGCCCGATATCTTGAAATTTTATGCCAAAGCTACTGTTTTGACAGCATCAATATTAGGAAATTATTAGTTTGTTTGACTTTGGCTAAAATGCCCAACTCTCAAACTTTTTCAAAGCTACAGATAAACTTAAATCAGGAGAGAGTGGAACTCATTTTTCTGATCTGTCCGAAGTTAAATGAACCTCTCAGATTGATGCTGTGGAGACACCCACACCATACAGAAAAATTAACGCTCATTCTTCCATGGAGACCTTAGCAATTCTATTGAAAAAAGAGTGTGGGTCTTGAATACATCCCCCTCCCCTCCTGTCAGAGACATAGTTGTGGGGAAGGAGTGTTATTGGAAGCTCCAACTGAAATACAATTGGAGATAAATCAACATACATATATGCTGTAAACCTGGGAGGTTTTCTGCTTTTGACATTTAGGTCGAGTTTTTAAGATATAGTACAGTAAAAGTTTTCTAAACATTGTAGTATTTTCAGTAAATGACCACCTTGTAAAGCTGATGGTATTATTTTCTCTGAATAAGAGGACTGAGAATTAATGATTGGATATAGCAATTGGAGGTCATTGGTCTCCTTAATGGGAGCAGTTTTGAATGGAAGGTGTGACTGGTGAGGATCAGAGAATGGAAGAAGAGAGAATAATTGAAGCATGTAATATAGATAGCCCTTCTGAGGAGTTTTGTAACACAGGAGGGCACAGAACATAACTGGTGTGAGAAGTGCAAAAAGAAGCTTTCTCTTTTCTCCTCTCTCACTCTTCCACCCTTCCTACCTTCTTTCCTTCCTTCCTTCCTTCCTCCCTCAGTTGCCTCCTTCTCCTTATGGGAGAAACTGTAGTATTTTGTATGTTGATGGGGATTTTCCAGTAGATGATTATGTTGATTATTATATTTGTCCCTCTATCGTTATATGAATCCAGTAATTCGACAGCACATATGATGGAAGATTGGGTGTAGCATGTAAGTAGAGAAATGAACTTGAATAGAATCCCATATGGCTTATCTGTAGTGGAGGGAAGGTCAAGTATGTGGCTGAGGATGCTAGTGGATGGATGCATTGGTGTTGGGCTCTGCAGACATTTTTCTTTCTACTTCAGTTTTTTTTCTAGTGAATTAGGAAGAAAAATTGTCAGCTGAGAGTAGAAATTGGGGAGGAGGAGGTAGAAGTTTGAGGGGAGGAGGTCTGAAATGGATTTTAGGGCAATTAAGAGTGACTAGAGGGCTTCCCTGGTGGCCCAGTGGGTAAGGACACTGCCTTACAGTGCAAGGGGCACTGGTTCGATACCTGGCCTGGGAAAGTCCCATGTGCTGCGAAATGGCTGGACTGATGTGTCCAACTACCGAGCCGGAGCTCTGGAGCGCATGCGCCCAGAGCCAGTGCTCTGCAGTGACAGAGGCCACTGTGATGGGAGGCCCACAGGAGCCAAGGAACAAAGACAGATGAAAATAGAGAAATGAAAGGCCAATAGAAGTAGCCAAAAAAAAAAAAGTATATACTTAAAAAAAAAAGAGTGACTAGATTAGGGAGACAGGATATTATTGCTGAGGAACAGTAAGAGACCATTTGAGGCTTGTGGTTAGAAATTTAAAATGAGATTGACTGTGGACTTCCCTGGTGGCTCAGTGGTAAAGCATCTGCCTGCCAGTACAAGAGGCATGGGTTCAGTCCTTGGTCTGGGAAGACCCCAGTTCCACAGAGTGACTCAGCCCATGTGCCACAACTACTGAAACTATGCTCTAGAGTCTGGGAACCACGCCTCATGAGCCTGCGGCCACAGATATGGAGGCCTGTAGGTCCTACGGCCTGTGCTCCACCACAAGAGAAGCCATGGCAGTGAGAAGCCTGTGCACTCTAACTAGAGAGCAGCCTTTGCTCACTCCAGCCAGAGGAGAAAAAGCCCACACAGCAACGAAGACCCAGCACAGGCAAAAAATAATTAAATAAGCTAATAAATTATTTAAACAAAATATGAGACCAGCTAGTATGGTTGGTTCTTTGTAACCACATTCACCACCCTGGGTGCCAGCATGGAGTAGGTGGATAATTAGATTTTACCAGGATTGCAATTTTTGTTGCCAAAAATTACAAGAAGTCGGGGTGGGGGGTGGGTTATAACGATCGTCCATGGAATTGAGGCTGGCATGAAGGGAGACAGGACTTCCATTTTTAACATAAAGTTGGTGATTTCTTACAAAATGAAACATACTTTTACCATGATCCTATAGTTGTGATCCTTGGTATCTACCCAAAGCAGTCAAAAACTGTGTCTCCTCCCAAACTTGCATATGACTGTTGGTGGCAGCTTTATTTATAAACGCCCAAACTTAGAAGCAACGAAGATGTCCTTTAGTAGGTGACTATATAAATAGGCTCCTGTACATCCAGGCAGTGGAATACTCTTCAGTGCTAAAAAGAAATGGGCTATCAGGTCATGAAAAGACATGGAGAAGCCTTAAATGCGTATAATTAAATGAAAGACACCATCTGAAAAGGCTGAAAAATACGGTGTGTTTCTAACTATACGACATTCTGGAAAAGGCAAAACGATGGAGATAGAGAAAAGGTCATAGTTGCCAGGGGTTGGGGGAAGGACGAATAGCAGCACACAGACGACTTTCAAGGCAGTGAGAAGATGCCAGGATATTATTGCTGAGGAACAGTAAGAGACCATTTGAGGCTTGTGGTTAGAAATTTAAAATGAGATTGACTGTGGACTTCCTGGTGGCTCAGTGGTAAAGCATCTGCCTGCCAGTACAAGAGGCATGGGTTCAGTCCTTGGTCTGGGAAGACCCCAGTTCCACAGAGTGACTCAGCCCATGTGCCACAACTACTGAAACTATGCTCTAGAGTCTGGGAACCACGCCTCATGAGCCTGCGGCCACAGATATGGAGGCCTGTAGGTCCTACGGCCTGTGCTCCACCACAAGAGAAGCCATGGCAGTGAGAAGCCTGTGCACTCTAACTAGAGAGCAGCCTTTGCTCACTCCAGCCAGAGGAGAAAAAGCCCACACAGCAACGAAGACCCAGCACAGGCAAAAAATAATTAAATAAGCTAATAAATTATTTAAACAAAATATGAGACCAGCTAGTATGGTTGGTTCTTTGTAACCACATTCACCACCCTGGGTGCCAGCATGGAGTAGGTGGATAATTAGATTTTACCAGGATTGCAATTTTTGTTGCCAAAAATTACAAGAAGTCGGGGTGGGGGGTGGGTTATAACGATCGTCCATGGAATTGAGGCTGGCATGAAGGGAGACAGGACTTCCATTTTTAACATAAAGTTGGTGATTTCTTACAAAATGAAACATACTTTTACCATGATCCTATAGTTGTGATCCTTGGTATCTACCCAAAGCAGTCAAAAACTGTGTCTCCTCCCAAACTTGCATATGACTGTTGGTGGCAGCTTTATTTATAAACGCCCAAACTTAGAAGCAACGAAGATGTCCTTTAGTAGGTGACTATATAAATAGGCTCCTGTACATCCAGGCAGTGGAATACTCTTCAGTGCTAAAAAGAAATGGGCTATCAGGTCATGAAAAGACATGGAGAAGCCTTAAATGCGTATAATTAAATGAAAGACACCATCTGAAAAGGCTGAAAAATACGGTGTGTTTCTAACTATACGACATTCTGGAAAAGGCAAAACGATGGAGATAGAGAAAAGGTCATAGTTGCCAGGGGTTGGGGGAAGGACGAATAGCAGCACACAGACGACTTTCAAGGCAGTGAGAAGATGCCAGGATACCACGGTGGTAGATGTATGTTATCATGTGTGTGTCCATGTGCATGTGCTTAGTCAGTCAGTTGTGTCTGACTTTTTGCAATGCTGTAGGCCTCCCGGCTCTTCTGTCCATGGGGATTCTCCAGGCATGAATACTGGATTCAAAAAATGTATAAAACCTAGAGTGAACCTTAATTTAAAGTATAAGCTTTGGCTGATGGTGATGAGTCAGTGTAGGTTCATCAGTTGTAAAAAGCATTCCATTCTGATAGGGAAGGCTGAGAATAGGGGAGGCTATACATTCAAAAAACTAAGATCATGGCATCCCATACCATTACTTCATGGCGGATAGATGGCAAACAGTGGAAACAGGGACAGACTTTATTTTCTTGGGCTCTGAATTCACTGTGGATGGTGACTGCAGCCATGAAATTCAGATGCTCCTTGGAAGAAGAGCTATGATAAACCTAGACAGCATATTTAAAAGCAGAGACATCACTTTGCCAACAAATTCCATATAGTCAAAGCTGTGGTTTTCCCAGTAGTCGTGTATGGATGTGAAAGTTGGACCATTGAGAAGGCTGAGCGCTGAAGAATCGATGACTTTGGATTTTGGTGTTGGAGAAGACTCTTGAGAGTCCTGAAGACTGCAAGGGAATCATACCAGTCCATTCTACAGGAAATCAACCCTGAGTAGTCATTGGAAGGACTGATGCCAAAATCAAAGCTCTAATATTTTGGCCATCTTAGCAAAGAGACAACTCACTGGAAAAGACCCTGATGTTGGGAAGAATAGAAGGCAGAAAGAGAAGGGGACAACAGAGAACTAGATGATTGGATGACATCACTGAGTCCATGGACATGAGTTTGAGCAGGTCCAGGGAGATGGTGAAAGAGAAGGAAGCCTGCACAGTCCATGGGGTTGCAGAGTCAGACACGACTGAACAACTGAACTGCATGTAACAAGGCAGGGGATATATACTCACTCTGTACCTTCCATTCAGTATTGTTGTGAACTTAAAACTGCTCTAAAAAATAAAGCGTATTAAAAACAAGGGTGGGGAGCTTCCCTGGTGGTCCAGTGGGTAAGGACACTGCCTTGCAGTGCAGAGGGTGCCGGTTCAATCCCTGGCCTGGGAAGATCCCACATGCTGGAGTGGCTGGACCGATGTGTCCAACTACCTTTACTGTGTCGGGGCTCTGGAGTGCATGCTCTCACAGTTGGTGCTCTGATAGCAGATGGCACTGCGATGGGAGGCCCACACAGGCCAAAGAACAAAGATGGATGAAAAAATAAAACCTAGAGTGAACCTTAATTTAAAGTATAAGCTTTGGCTGATGGTGATGAGTCAGTGTAGGTTCATCAGTTGTAAAAAGCATTCCATTCTGATAGGGAAGGCTGAGAATAGGGGAGGCTATACATTCAAAAAACTAAGATCATGGCATCCCATACCATTACTTCATGGCGGATAGATGGCAAACAGTGGAAACAGGGACAGACTTTATTTTCTTGGGCTCTGAATTCACTGTGGATGGTGACTGCAGCCATGAAATTCAGATGCTCCTTGGAAGAAGAGCTATGATAAACCTAGACAGCATATTTAAAAGCAGAGACATCACTTTGCCAACAAATTCCATATAGTCAAAGCTGTGGTTTTCCCAGTAGTCGTGTATGGATGTGAAAGTTGGACCATTGAGAAGGCTGACCCTGAAGAATCGATGACTTTGGATTTTGGTGTTGGAGAAGACTCTTGAGAGTCCTGAAGACTGCAAGGGAATCATACCAGTCCATTCTACAGGAAATCAACCCTGAGTAGTCATTGGAAGGACTGATGCCAAAATCAAAGCTCTAATATTTTGGCCATCTTAGCAAAGAGACAACTCACTGGAAAAGACCCTGATGTTGGGAAGAATAGAAGGCAGAAAGAGAAGGGGACAACAGAGAACTAGATGATTGGATGACATCACTGAGTCCATGGACATGAGTTTGAGCAGGTCCAGGGAGATGGTGAAAGAGAAGGAAGCCTGCACAGTCCATGGGGTTGCAGAGTCAGACACGACTGAACAACTGAACTGCATGTAACAAGGCAGGGGATATATACTCACTCTGTACCTTCCATTCAGTATTGTTGTGAACTTAAAACTGCTCTAAAAAATAAAGCGTATTAAAAACAAGGGTGGGGAGCTTCCCTGGTGGTCCAGTGGGTAAGGACACTGCCTTGCAGTGCAGAGGGTGCCGGTTCAATCCCTGGCCTGGGAAGATCCCACATGCTGCGGAGTGGCTGGACCGATGTGTCCAACTACCTTTACTGTGTCGGGGCTCTGGAGTGCATGCTCTCACAGTTGGTGCTCTGCGATAGCAGATGGCACTGCGATGGGAGGCCCACACAGGCCAAAGAACAAAGATGGATGAAAAAAAAAATAATGAAAGACCAGTAGAAGTGGTCCGCTGGCCCCACTTCCTCCCCAACCTGCTCCCCTCCCCCCCGCCCCCCAAAAAAAGAAAAAAAAAAAAAAAAAACAAGGGTGAGGCTTCCCTGATGCTCCAGTGGGTAAAGTGTTTGCCTTGCAGTGCAAGGGGCACTGGTTTGATCCCTGGCCTGGGAAGATCCCACGTGCTGCAGAGCAGCTGGACCAGTGTGTCCAATTATGAGCTAGCACTCTGGAGCGCATGTGGCCAGAACTGGTGCTCTACAACGAGAGAGGCCACTGCAATGGAAGGCCTACACAGGCCAAAGAATAAAGATGGATGAAAATAAACAAATAAAAAAAAACAGCAAAAGAGGCCAAAATTTAAAAACAAAAATTTAAAATTTAAAAAAACAAGGGTGATTCAGTTAGTGAGCTGAAAGTAGGGTAGGCAAAAGATTGACAGAGTTGGGGTATTTGAGGGAGACACTTCTAAGAGGAGAAGGGAGTTTGACTGAGGAGAGACGACAACTTTGGGAGGGTGATGTGGGAGCATGACTGGTTATGAGGAAACAGAGTGTGAGATCAGAATGGGGCACATGAGGAGCCCTGTGGAGAATCAGGTCCAGGTTCTGAGGGGGAACCTGGGAGGCTGCAGTGACATAAGAGGGATTAAAACACTTAATGAGATTAGACTGTGAGCACTTAGTGAGGTAAGGCAGGTGACGTGCCTGGCATGACAGCGTTGGCCACGTAGGTCTAGATGCGTATCTTTTTGCTAAGGAAAAGACTTCAGAGCTACAACCTGCCCGCCAGCACTGCCTTCTGCACATCCTCCACTCAGCTGATGGATGAGAAAACCGAATGCCAAGATTTAACACACACGGCTGAGTCCTTATTAATTGTACCGGGAGTCACTGAAATAATTAATGGATGGGAAATGCAAGGTAAGAACCTGAGCCTAGTGCTCATTATTGCAGATGAAAATTGAAAAGTTTCAGTCCATGTTTTCACTTTCATGCATACACTTAATTGTTTCATTAACCGTCACCATGTAAATAAGTCCATGCTCCAGTGCATCATATTAATCAACGGCAAATATCCTTCAGCATTTAATTTCCATTTAGGAACTCGGGTCCAAGAACAGCGGTTCAAGTCCAGTACTTGAGTCAGAGAGCCAGCATTTCTTGCCTTGACTTCCCCAGGCATATTTAGTCCCTAGTTCCTCAGAATTCAGGGTTGTGACCCAAAGGTGGACTGGCTTCCTGCTCCAGTGACCCCCTCAGGGGTGTGACCTCAGACTCTGCCACCGGTCACCCACTGCCTGCTTGATTTTATTACCTGTTCTCTGCAGGAGGCCTTCCTTTACTCATCTCAGACTCACTTCCTGCGTTTCCTGAGGGGTTCTCTGTGTCCTAAGTGTTTCAGAATTTGGGGAGGATGACTGTGTATGAACCACCAGTGATCTTAGAATTTCTTGGGACAGACCTGATGAGTCGTTGCCTGAGGGAGATGACTGGGTGGTTAGTGCTTGATCGGGCTCTAGAATCAGAGTATCAGAGTTCAAACACCAGCTCTGCTGCCTTCTGTCTATGGGATGCTGAGTTTATCACTTAATTGTTCTCTGTGATCTAGCTTAATCTGTATAATGGGGATGATACTGTTTTTTACCTTACGGATAGGGTATAAATAAGATAACCCATATAAGCTGCTTAACACAGTATGTGGCAAGTGTTTGCCAACACTATGACACATATCTCTTATAGGTTAGCAGGGAACGTAAACATGGAGAATTTGTCTCTTTTGAGGTGTTGGTCTACAAGCGCCTTTCTGACAAGGCAGACACACCCGTCAGTGGCTTCTCTCTTGCAGCTTCACCTTGTGTCAGTTCTCAGGAAGGTGCAGGGAGCAGGACAGAAGCTTGGAGCATGGGTTTGGAGCGGAGTCTGTGATAGTTCACAGTGGAAGTGCAGGCCCCTGGGTGCTGACCTGAATCTGCAGGTGACCACACAGTGTTCCTTAGCCAGGTCATGTAGACGGTGCCTCTGTTGATACTTTGGTTTCCGTCCTGATTTCTGGTTTACTTAATTGGCAGCTACTGTCATCATAAGGGGCTCCTTAGGCCATCACCATGGCATGTTAAGTCCCAGAAGGACTGGATTGCTCTGCCTGTTGATTTTATAACAAGTCCCCTCTGATAATAAGGTGGCCCTCTGATTCAGGGCCTCCCCTAAGGAGAATAGAAGCTGTCTTTCAAGGACACTTCATATGTTTCAGATGTAAAGCTGAGTATTTTGTGCTAATTCAGCAGGTTTGTTTGAGCACGCACTGTGTCCCAGGCACTTGGGTTGGGAACTGAAATAAAACACAGTCCTTGCCTCTGAGGAGCTCAGGGTCTTGCTAGAGAGAATGACAAGTGACGAGGTAAGGGTCACAAGGTGACCTAAGTGTCTTGGAATGTGCTGCCCAGCTGCAGATATGGGGGACTTCCAAGAGGAGGTGGAGTATGGGCCCTGAGGCTGACTAGAAACTGGCAGAGTCAAGGACAGTCCAGAAAGAGGGGCTGACAGGGCAAAGGCCCAGAGGGCACAGAGCACCCACCAGGGGGCGGACTGTGGTAGCTGTCAACTGCTTTC
Organism: Tragulus kanchil; assembly: GCA_022376925.1. Taxonomy (NCBI): domain Eukaryota; kingdom Metazoa; phylum Chordata; class Mammalia; order Artiodactyla; family Tragulidae; genus Tragulus; species Tragulus kanchil. The sequence continues at coordinate 42,235,040 of JAIOJX010000029.1, read as the reverse complement.
CCCACAGGTGGTCCACGCATAGGTTATGCACACTCTCCAGTGTTTTACATAACTTCTCCTAGTTAAATAGACATGAATGCCTTCAGGTGCACTCTCTGTCCACCCTTCTTCAGAGTAAAGGCGCTGCCACCTGGTTCTCTCTTGCTGAGCTCCCAAAAGAGCTTATCCTCGGCTTTCTGTTTTTTTTTTTTTTTTTCCTGCTGGAACCATGGGGAACAGACACAGGAGGGCAGGTCTGCCTGTGTGAGCCTTGCCCCACCTCCACATCTCTCAGCTCCAGGCCTCCCTTCCCTTCTCTCTCGCTCTCTTCTTCTTCTTGCCCTTCCTCTTCCTCTCACATCACTCTGTCAACCATTGCTCAGGGCTTATAGAACAGTGGTTGCTCAAATCTGTGACTCAGGTGAGCAGTCAGGAGGTGTGAGTTGAAAGAGAAAGAGGGGCCTCAGGAAGCCGAGGCTCACAGTGTTCCTTAGCCAGGTCATGTAGACGGTGCCTCTGTTGATACTTTGGTTTCCGTCCTGATTTCTGGTTTACTTAATTGGCAGCTACTGTCATCATAAGGGGCTCCTTAGGCCATCACCATGGCATGTTAAGTCCCAGAAGGACTGGATTGCTCTGCCTGTTGATTTTATAACAAGTCCCCTCTGATAATAAGGTGGCCCTCTGATTCAGGGCCTCCCCTAAGGAGAATAGAAGCTGTCTTTCAAGGACACTTCATATGTTTCAGATGTAAAGCTGAGTATTTTGTGCTAATTCAGCAGGTTTGTTTGAGCACGCACTGTGTCCCAGGCACTTGGGTTGGGAACTGAAATAAAACACAGTCCTTGCCTCTGAGGAGCTCAGGGTCTTGCTAGAGAGAATGACAAGTGACGAGGTAAGGGTCACAAGGTGACCTAAGTGTCTTGGAATGTGCTGCCCAGCTGCAGATATGGGGGACTTCCAAGAGGAGGTGGAGTATGGGCCCTGAGGCTGACTAGAAACTGGCAGAGTCAAGGACAGTCCAGAAAGAGGGGCTGACAGGGCAAAGGCCCAGAGGGCACAGAGCACCCACCAGGGGGCGGACTGTGGTAGCTGTCAACTGCTTTCCCCACAGGTGGTCCACGCATAGGTTATGCACACTCTCCAGTGTTTTACATAACTTCTCCTAGTTAAATAGACATGAATGCCTTCAGGTGCACTCTCTGTCCACCCTTCTTCAGAGTAAAGGCGCTGCCACCTGGTTCTCTCTTGCTGAGCTCCCAAAAGAGCTTATCCTCGGCTTTCTGTTTTTTTTTTTTTTTTTCCTGCTGGAACCATGGGGAACAGACACAGGAGGGCAGGTCTGCCTGTGTGAGCCTTGCCCCACCTCCACATCTCTCAGCTCCAGGCCTCTCTTCCCATCTCTCTCTCTATCTTCTTCTTCTTGCCCTTCCTCTTCCTCTCACACATCACTCTGTCAACCATTGCTCAGGGCTTATAGAACAGTGGTTGCTCAAATCTGTGACTCAGGTGAGCAGTCAGGAGGTGTGAGTTGAAAGAGAAAGAGGGGCCTCAGGAAGCCCGAGGCTCACTCGTGTACACAGAAGCTGCCCGCCCCCCCCTTTCCCTGCCCTCCTGCTGGACCCCTGCATGCAGTTGACTTAAGCATGACTGGTTGGTCTCTGTACCCCTCGAATGGAAGAGTGTTGAAGAAAGTGACCATTACAGTTTTCACTACTGTCATTTATCATCTATTGAATGTTTACTGTGTGGGCTGAATGCTTTGCATATTTAGCTCATTGTATTCTCATGCCAAACTATAGAAGTAGATACAGTTATCATTCCTTTTTACAGAAAGGAGAACTGAGGCAGAGACTTCAGTGGCAGCTGGGTTTTGACCCTGAGCATGGTAGACTCCAAATTCCATACTACCAACACTGGGATGTATTCATTGGACCAAAATAGCAGCTGCCCTGGCAGGTGCTCTTAAAGGCCAAGCACCACCCTGAAGGGGCAGGTTTGGGGTCCTCCCTGGTGAAGAGGAAGAGGGAGATGAAGGCCTGTTGGTGAGAGAGAAAGGTGCTGAAACCATGTGAGGCACCACCCTGCGTGTCCACAGCGGGAGCAGGCTGTGAGTCAGACAGTTGAGCTCAGGGAGCTGAGTGTGCCCCACTCTATGTTACCAGCAGGTGTGTTGGCATCAGAGCGTTGGGTGAGTCTTCCATAATGGGGTGTGCCACTCCTGTGCTCCCAGGACCCTGTGCCTCTGACTTCAGTGCAAGTCTGTGCACTCCCCACATCCTTTTCCATCTCGAGACTCCTGCCAGGGGGCCGCCCACCTCTCTTCTGTAGCAGGTCCCCCCCCACCACGCAGGATCACTGTCTTCATGGTGAGACGTCATGGGAGTGGGTGGGGCTGGGCCGCCTTGCAGCCCACTCCTCGGATACGCAGATACTGAGCCTGATGGGATGAGGCTGCGTTGCTTTTGCCAGCTCAGTTCCAGAGGGGGCAGCATGGCAACTGTTGTTGATGGTGCCCCGGCTCTTAGCAAGCATGACTTTTGGGTCTGTTGGTCATGTTGCAGCCGAGGCCCGTAGTAAAATTCAGAGTGATGCTGACTTAACTTTCTGTTCCTCGATCCTTCCAAAGCTTTCATCCTCAAGTACACAGCAGGCACCTAAGTGTGTGGCTCATGGAGGAGCTCATGTGTTCACTTATTTTATTCATTTAGTCAACTAAAGTGAAGAGAGAATCTACCCCACGCTGAGCACTGTGCCAGGGCCTGGGAGACGAGAGGAGGGGGCTGACAGAGCAGAGGTGAGGATGGAGAGTGAAGGTCCTGCAGCTCAGTGTGAGGAGCGTCTCTTTCTGTGCAGATCAGACCTGAGGGCCTTTGCATTCAGCCTCATAGCAATTCCTGGGTAAAACATTTCCTTCCAAATAAATCCGATGGGTTGGGCTTCCCCTGGTGGTCCAGTGGGTAAGGACACCACCTTGCAGTGCTGCAAGGGGCGCCGGTTCGAGCCCTGGCCTGGGAAGATCCCATGTGCCGCGGAGGCAGAGACTTCAGTGGCAGCTGGGTTTTGACCCTGGTAGACTCCAAATTCCATACTACCAACACTGGGATGTATTCATTGGACCAAAATAGCAGCTGCCCTGGCAGGTGCTCTTAAAGGCCAAGCACCACCCTGAAGGGGCAGGTTTGGGGTCCTCCTGGTGAAGAGGAAGAGGGAGATGAAGGCCTGTTGGTGAGAGAGAAAGGTGCTGAAACCATGTGAGGCACCACCCTGCGTGTCCACAGCGGGAGCAGGCTGTGAGTCAGACAGTTGAGCTCAGGGAGCTGAGTGTGCCCCACTCTATGTTACCAGCAGGTGTGTTGGCATCAGAGCGTTGGGTGAGTCTTCCATAATGGGGTGTGCCACTCCTGTGCTCCCAGGACCCTGTGCCTCTGACTTCAGTGCAAGTCTGTGCACTCCCCACATCCTTTTCCATCTCGAGACTCCTGCCAGGGGGCCGCCCACCTCTCTTCTGTAGCAGGTCCCCCCCCACCACGCAGGATCACTGTCTTCATGGTGAGACGTCATGGGAGTGGGTGGGGCTGGGCCGCCTTGCAGCCCACTCCTCGGATACGCAGATACTGAGCCTGATGGGATGAGGCTGCGTTGCTTTTGCCAGCTCAGTTCCAGAGGGGGCAGCATGGCAACTGTTGTTGATGGTGCCCCGGCTCTTAGCAAGCATGACTTTTGGGTCTGTTGGTCATGTTGCAGCCGAGGCCCGTAGTAAAATTCAGAGTGATGCTGACTTAACTTTCTGTTCCTCGATCCTTCCAAAGCTTTCATCCTCAAGTACACAGCAGGCACCTAAGTGTGTGGCTCATGGAGGAGCTCATGTGTTCACTTATTTTATTCATTTAGTCAACTAAAGTGAAGAGAGAATCTACCCCACGCTGAGCACTGTGCCAGGGCCTGGGAGACGAGAGGAGGGGGCTGACAGAGCAGAGGTGAGGATGGAGAGTGAAGGTCCTGCAGCTCAGTGTGAGGAGCGTCTCTTTCTGTGCAGATCAGACCTGAGGGCCTTTGCATTCAGCCTCATAGCAATTCCTGGGTAAAACATTTCCTTCCAAATAAATCCGATGGGTTGGGCTTCCCCTGGTGGTCCAGTGGGTAAGGACACCACCTTGCAGTGCTGCAAGGGGCGCCGGTTCGAGCCCTGGCCTGGGAAGATCCCATGTGCCGCGGAGCGGCTGGACTGATGTGTCCAATTACCGAGCCGGAGCTCTGGAGCGCATGTGCCCAGAACCGGTGCTCTGCAATGACAGACGCCACCCTGATGGGAGGCCCACAGGAGCCAAAGAACGAAGACGAATGAAAATAGAGAAACGAAAGACCAATAGGAGTGGCCCGCCTGCTCCCCTCCCTCCCCACCGCACCCCACTCAAATAAATAAATAAATAAATCTTAAAAAAAAAAGAGTATAGAGGCACAGAAAATATGCTATATGAATATACAGGGAACAATGCAAGCAGAGGCAGAGAGCAGCTGCAGGTGTCTCTGGGGAGGTAGCAGGACTGCCGAGAGCCATGGAGGGTTCTGTCTTCTGTGATAATGAGCTTGAACTTCATTCCACAGACAGGGGGAAGCACCAGAGCTTTTTAGTGGGAGAAAGGTCTGATTGGCACTTCAGTGGGATTCTTCTAGCCCTATGTGGGGGACAGCCTCCATCTTGGGGAGTGTTGTGACCTGGAGGTGGGATCTGGATGGAAGCTATTATGATCATCTGGTCAGGAAGAGTGGTGGTAAGGATGAAGGGGTTGGGGATTCAAGTTTTAGTACCAGCAGGATTTAGTGGATTGGGGATTCAAGTTTTAGTGCTAGCAGGTTTTAATGGGCTGGAGATTCAAGCTTTAGTACCAGCAGGATTTAAGGAGCAGGGGGAAAGCAAGAACTCAATATGTGGGATGCTTTGTACATCAAACATTGGAAGAAAATTAACCTGTTAGTATCTGATGGGATTATAGGCAAAATTTTCTTTTGCTTATAAAGAATTTCATTTTCTGCATTAATTGCACATTTACCAATACAACCAGAAACTTTTTAAGTGAGTTATGATGTTTAAACCTGGCTGTTTTCCTCTGGGTGAATTTGCTAAACCCTTAAATCTCAGTGGTGGAGATGGGTAGGTATCCACCCTTGGCGCTGTCTTGACCAGGACTGCAGTCTTCTCTGCTTAACATCTAATACCTTTGTTTATTTTAACCTCCCATTAAAAGAACATCCGAAATGAGATTCAGAGTAACTATGGCCTATGCATCTTATTTGTACCTATTGTATATTGTGAAAACATTTCAGAGAAACACTAATTTAGAATTGGCAAGAATTCACCAATTGTTCAAGAGCATACCCTTCTAGAGGAATATGTCATGACTCACCTGCTTATGGATTCAGAATAGTAAATGTTCAGGAAACTATTTAAAGAGTAATTATGGCACAGCGTATGTATAAAAGCAAAGCAACTTTTTAAAAAACTTGCTTGTGATTGCTGAAAAATGTTATTGATTAAGACAGGCTAATGACTAGATGGCACAGTAGCAGTTAAGAAATGCAGAACCCTGCTCATTATAAAACAAAACCCCCAAACCAAATTAGGCAAATCAGTACTTAGGGTTTCTGTGACTCGAGGTGTCACTGTTCTCTTCACCTTGGCGCCTTTGTCCACTGTGTCCCCAAGCCTGGGCTCATGCTCCTGTTTCCTTCCTCTCAGAACACCTACCCTTTTCAAGACCTGCTCGCAGGTAACTCCAGGATGGCTTTCCTGATAGCCCTGAGGAACTTCACTGTTTCAGGCCCACTATATTTTGCTCTCAGGGTCCAATAGCCCCGTCAAAGTGCTCTCTGTATTTTTGACAGTTTCATACTTGACTGATCAACTTCATTCATTTGTATATCTCAGCCCAGGACATGCCACATGATAGGACATAATAAGTGCTGCATAAAATGACCATATGTGTACTCTGATTCGAAAATTTTATTTATGGAAAGCTGGGTGCTTGTATGTGGCTACCAGGGACCAGATACAGAAGCAGAGAGGTGGGGGTATACTTGGCCTTCAGAGATGCTCTTGGAGCCAGACCTGCCTGTTAAAGGCTCATTATCTTGCACATAGAAAACTGCACTGAGTTTCTGAAAGTCCTGCTAGACATGGGTAAAAGATGAGTAAGTGATTGCATTTAAATACATTCAAATCTAATCAGGAAAATCAGATTCTAATTTTTTGGCTGATTTATCAGAAGAATGACTGAGTAAAATTTGAAAGTAGGACGTAAAGTTGTTATGTAAAAAAAGGAGAGAGAGAGAGATTGAGGCTTTGATATGATTTCATTTCTCTCTATAGCGTCCACTGTTAGCTATGTGCTGATACCTTCCAGGATTTTACCTCCAGCACCAACCTGTATTCTTAGAAGCCGATTTAAATATTTGGCCACCAAGTGGTCATCTACAATGGTAAGTCCCATGGACTCTTCAGACTCTGCATGCCCTAAAAGGAACATATGTGTCTTCTAAACCTCCAAACCTGATCTTCCACTTCAGGAAATAAAGTTTCTATCCCCTTCACCTCCTGAGCTAGAAGTCCAGGGTTCATCTTTGTCTTTGCCAATTAGTTACCGAGACCTATGGATTCATATCTAAAGTTCTGACTCCTGCTGCCCACACTCACACTCATGGTCTTAATTCAAGTCTCTATACTTTACAGTCTAGACTTCTGAATTAACCTTCTCACTGGAATGTTTACCAATAAAAATTCCTTTTGCCTGGTTGCCAAGCCCCTCTCCCCTTGGTTTAATAGCCACGGGATAAAATCCATGCATCTTTATCATCATATTTCAGTATCATTGTATTTCAGTCTCCCTAAAATTAACCCCTTTCCTGTAAACCCCTCCAGCTCCCTCTGTCCGCCTAGCACATTGGGCTCTCTGTGCCCCTGCACATGCTCATTCGTTTGCCTTACGCCCTTTCTCTTCTCCATTTGCCAAACTCACCCTTCAAGAACCACTTGAGAATGTCCTTTCTTCCAGGACTCCTTCTTCCACATCCCCAGCCAGTGCGCTGTGCTCTGCTCTGTGTGATCTCGTAGTGCGTGTTGGTCCTTCTCTACTACATTGTATTTGTCCCTTGGCACTTCCGTCAATCCGATTATTTTGAGGACAGAGTTCAGATCTCTCCCAACCTTGTAGACCTCATACCTAGCACAGTGTCTAGCACCCAGAAAGAAGACCACTATTTGCAGAGAATCATTTAATCACTCTCAGTCTGTTTCCTCGTCTGTAATATGGGAATAATCATCTCTTCCATCTCAACTTGGATGTGGTTCATGAAAATGCTCCATAGGAATGAGAAGCAGAAGGGGCTGAGGAAGTGGGGACCCAGCAGGGAGCTGTTAGGGAAAGTGCCTGGCTTTATGTGTGAGAAAGATGATTGTGGAGGAGCAAAACGACTGAGCCACATCCACGTCAGTTCCTGGTGGAGCCAGGAGTCTCCTCACTCAGTGCCCACGCACTAGCATTGTCCCAGGGAACATCTTTCATGGTGAAAAGTCACCTGTGTGCCATAGGCTACCCAAGTCCCGTTCCATGTGCGCTATTGAAGTCACCATGGACTTTCTGACCCTCCTTTTTTGCTTCCACTTCAGGAAATAAAGTTTCTATCCCCTTCACCTCCTGAGCTAGAAGTCCAGGGTTCATCTTTGTCTTTGCCAATTAGTTACCGAGACCTATGGATTCATATCTAAAGTTCTGACTCCTGCTGCCCACACTCACACTCATGGTCTTAATTCAAGTCTCTATACTTTACAGTCTAGACTTCTGAATTAACCTTCTCACTGGAATGTTTACCAATAAAAATTCCTTTTGCCTGGTTGCCAAGCCCCTCTCCCCTTGGTTTAATAGCCACGGGATAAAATCCATGCATCTTTATCATCATATTTCAGTATCATTGTATTTCAGTCTCCCTAAAATTAACCCCTTTCCTGTAAACCCCTCCAGCTCCCTCTGTCCGCCTAGCACATTGGGCTCTCTGTGCCCCTGCACATGCTCATTCGTTTGCCTTACGCCCTTTCTCTTCTCCATTTGCCAAACTCACCCTTCAAGAACCACTTGAGAATGTCCTTTCTTCCAGGACTCCTTCTTCCACATCCCCAGCCAGTGCGCTGTGCTCTGCTCTGTGTGATCTCGTAGTGCGTGTTGGTCCTTCTCTACTACATTGTATTTGTCCCTTGGCACTTCCGTCAATCCGATTATTTTGAGGACAGAGTTCAGATCTCTCCCAACCTTGTAGACCTCATACCTAGCACAGTGTCTAGCACCCAGAAAGAAGACCACTATTTGCAGAGAATCATTTAATCACTCTCAGTCTGTTTCCTCGTCTGTAATATGGGAATAATCATCTCTTCCATCTCAACTTGGATGTGGTTCATGAAAATGCTCCATAGGAATGAGAAGCAGAAGGGGCTGAGGAAGTGGGGACCCAGCAGGGAGCTGTTAGGGAAAGTGCCTGGCTTTATGTGTGAGAAAGATGATTGTGGAGGAGCAAAACGACTGAGCCACATCCACACGTCAGTTCCTGGTGGAGCCAGGAGTCTCCTCACTCAGTGCCCACGCACTAGCATTGTCCCAGGGGAACATCTTTCATGGTGAAAAGTCACCTGTGTGCCATAGGCTACATCCTGGGCAGAGCATGGCCACAGGTTCTCTCATGTGCGCTATTAAACATGAAACCTGGCAGCCACGAGCACACTGCTCGCGTGTTTGCTTTAGGTGAAGAGAAGATCCAGCACTGTGTTTAAAGTCCGGTTTCATTTGTCATCTTAGAGGAGATGCCACTTGGGGAAAATCTTGCTCCTAGTTTTCTTTTAAAGTCAAATTAAAGCATTTTTTCCTGCATTTCCCTGGAGCTTCTATCCATGCTTAGATTCACACATCAGGTTTGAGCACACAGAACGTCAGGTTTCTGATGTGCTGCAGGTATGAAGTGAATTCTTTGAAGTATAAACTTTAAGCAAAATGACTAATCACTAGAAGGAGAACTTGTCATCAAAAAGATTCTTGGAGTACTGTTTTCAAAGCATATGTAGGAAAGGCTGAAGAGCTATTAGTAGACAAAGCCCTCGTCTTCCACATGCAAAAGGTTGCAGTTCTTCCACAAAATGCAAACAGGAATTTTGATCCCCCAGGTCCAAGCAGCTGTATTATTCGTAAATGGAAGTGCATTTCTCTGTGTGTGTGTGTGTGTGTGTGTGTGTGTGCAGGGTTGGAAGAGAGAAGCTAGGGGTGGGGTTAGAGAGAGAGAAACAGAGAAACCTAGCATTTCAACATGTGGGTGTACCTTTGTGCTCAGTTGCTCTGTCGTGTTCAACTCTTTGTGACCCCATGGACTGTAGCCTGCCAGGCTTCTCTGTCCATGGGATTCTCCATGCAAGTATACTGGAGTGAGTTGCCATTGCCCTTCTCCAGGGGATCTTCCCAACCCAGGGATCAAAGTGGTGTCTCTTGTGTCTCTTGCATTGGCAGGTGGGTTCTTTACCACTGTGCCACCTGGGAAGCTCAATTCAGCATGACCCCTCTTAATTTTCAAAGCAGTTATCCATCATTAATTAGGAAACCTGCCCTGGAGCCCAGAAAAAATAGGTCATTGTTATTTAATTTCACCCCAAATTTATGGAAGATGGACAGATCATCATAGTATTAAATGTAATCATGCTATCAAGCATTTAGGGAGCCCTTATCTGTTTGGGAATTGATAGTATTTAGAAAGTTTCAGCCTCAATCCATCTTACATCACTGTAATTTTAGGACTAAGTGTACAGGTTTAGTTTCCTTATTTTTCCTGGATCTTACACCATTCTGTGTCTGCAGTGACCAGAACCTGTATTCCAACCCCTCCAGGTTCCTGGGGCTGGCAAGAGTACAGATGGAACCATATAATTTGATCTGTCTTCTTGAGAGCTGGTGGAAAAGTCCATGGCCTCCTGGTGCTAGGGTAATACCTGTTTTGCAAAGAAGCCTGTGCCGGGATATTAAGAGAGCATTGATTATAGAGTGTTTATAATCCTTACAGAGTGTCTGAGTGTATAACACTTGTAGTAGGTACTGATCACATAGTTTATAAATGTTTCTAGAAAGAAAGAGAGAGAGACATTTGGTTCATCAATGCCAAGCAAGATTTCGGAATGATGGAAACTTTTATCCTTTTGAAATCAAACACAGTTTTCTCCGTTTTCTACTCTACCTGGCATCTAAGAGCTGCAGTGATATTTGCTAGTTCCTACAGTTCGTGGGCTTGAAGGGTAGCAGAATCTTCTGCCCTCAAGTGTGCCATTTCGCCATGAGGATTTTTTGAGCTAAAGGCAATTAAGAAGGAACAGATACAAGACAGACTCTCTGCCCTCCTCCCTATGGTTAAAAGCAGAACATAAATTTGTAAAGGAGATCCCTCCTCCACTCTTCACCAAGGCAAACAAAAGCTAAGCACCAGAGAGAGCACCAGAAAAACCTACACAACAACCTTGTTCAAAGGAGCCCTAACCTACCACCATTCCCTGTGTATTTACCTTCTATAGTTTGGTTCCCTACAAGCTAAAAGTTCTTTTCTGTTGCCTTTTCACATGTCTAAAAACTTATTCTTTGTTAAGGTGACATATAACTCCAAGTCCTAACTTCCCATTTGAGTTAGTCATTCCTGAGTTCTCTCATCTGTTTGCACAATACACTTTAAAAAAAAAAACAAAACAGCAAATGCAGAAAGAAGATTTTTCTGAATGCCCCTTATCTGCCTTAAGACAGATCCTCCAAATTGAACTTGGTGGCCATAAATCCCTTCCCTGGGAGCTTCTTGAACCAAGGAAGATGAGCTGTTATCACAGGGGATGCTATGTGTCTCCGACAGGCTTTGTCACAAACTCCACCTCATGCCCTCCCCACTCTGTTCTTCTAAGCTCCTGTTCATGTTTCCAGAAAATCAGTTATTGTCTCCTACAACCGCTCCACCCTCCGTCCTTCATACCTTTCCCTATTAAGACGGTACTTAATCCTGAATTTTAAGTCACCTCAGAGAGTTACTCACTTTTTTTCCTGTGTATTCTCATATATACAGAGGTATATATGAGATACACGTATGTGCTTCTGTACTTTTTTTGCCTTTTTTTTTTGGTTATTCTTTTTTTACTGGGGTCTTGGTTGTGAACTCAGAAGGTTGGAGGGAAAGTTCCTCCCCTCCACAGGCCGGCCTGTCTCTCTCTGGCAGGGCTTGGTCACTCTTCCCTGCCCTTAGTCCCTGGGGCCCACCCTTATCTGTCCTCATCCACATACCATATCATCATCCACAGGAGTTCTGTGGTGGGATTCAGATATTTAGTTTTCATGATTATGTGTAGGGACTCTCAAAATCATCAAAATGGCATGAAGATTATTTAACGTTACAAACATCCAAACATACAGCAGCTAAACTTCTTTTGCTGACTTAAGCAAAGCCTCCCCCAAATACAGACACACACGGGGAAATCACTCTGTGACAAGGAAGGCAGAGATGGGAGTGACATGTCTATAGGTGAAGAGTTGCCAGGGAAGCACCCGTCCTCGCCTGGAGCCTTCGGAGGAGCTCAGGCCCTGCTGACCCCTTGGCTTTGGGCTCCTGGCCTCCAGCCATGGGAGAAAATAAAGAAAGTCACCACATTGGTGGTGCTTTGTTTCATCCACCCTGGGAAACTAATACATCCACCCAGACTGAACCAGGAGTTCACCAGGGAAGGTTCCTCACCTGCGGAAGAGCTTCATCTGCCTCCGGCATCCTCCTGACCCAGTATTCTCAGCATCTGGAGTTGTGGAGGATGACGAGGGAGAGGCTTCCTTTGTGCCTTTATTTAAACTAAAACCAGCTCCAGTTGAGCACACGGTCAGACACGAGACTGGTCATTTTCCTCTACTCTAATGCAACCTTACTTGGGCCATGCAACAAATGCAGGGAGAAGGGTGCGTTTCAGAATCTGGAAAACCCAGTGGAAAGAGGCAAACCCAGTGGAACCCTTTTTATACTGGGGCTGTCACCTCTGAGCCCACTTTCAAGGACCTCCATGCTGGCAGTGCTGTGCAGAGAATAGTCTGGCCAAGCATTGGGCACACACCCCCTCGACACCTCCAGAGTTCAAGGTGGAAAATCAGTCCTCATCCTTCTGCATTCCTGCTACTCCACTGGGCCTCCATCTCCAGGAAGAAAAGGCGAGCTGGCTGGGTTCTCCCTCCACTCCCTGCATCTCTCCAGAGAGGCCCGAGGGAAGGAAGAAGCTCCTGGGAGCTTCTAGAGAAGAAAGTGGTCCTGCAAACAGCCAGGAGCCTCCACCTTCTCTGACCGTGTGGTCACTCCAGCTGCAGGGAATCAGCTGCTGACTGAGGCGTGCTGGTCCCTTTGCCACACCCCTGACCCTCAGGACCAGCCCCTTCCTGGAGCAGTTGTCCAACTCCTTCCAGGCTTGTCCCCTCCAAGCCATTGAGTATGCTAGTGCACTAGGCAGAGTGTGCAAAATGGCTCTTCCCAAGCTGAATCACCCACCCACCTGCTGAAACACGCAGATAGCTCCCCATTCACCCTACAGTGAAGTCCTGCTCCTTACCAAGGCTGCCGAGTGGGAAGGCCATGGCCAAGGGGTCCTTTGGCACCTCTGTCACCTGTCACCTCTTCTGTTTACTCCCTGTGATCTCTCCCCCTCTTCCTTTCTTCCCTCTCTGCACTGGGCTTTTTCATGGGCAGTTGCTGGGCCTGGAACCTCCCCTTCACTTCCCTGTTGCCTGTTGATGTCTCCCATAGCCTCCATTTTCATTTCAATGTTGTCATCTTTGAGAAAATCTTTAAACACACACACACACACAAAGAGTCAGCTGTCCCACTAAGTCAACACTTTTCAAATTGCTCTTTTTACTGCTTAACCCTCAGCATGATTGGTGAAGCTGTGTTTGTGGAATTATGTGGAGAAGGCCTGTTTCCTCCACTAGACAATGAGGTCCTGAGGGCAGGAGTGTCATCTCTTCTTCATTTCATCCCAGCACCCGACCCAGAGCCTGGCTTATACTGGAGGCTTGATTAAGTATTGGCGGCATGAAGGCTGAATTTTTGGATAACTCTGTCACTTGGGTCCATGCAGTTCTCATGTTCTGCTGGCCATGTCTGCAGGCCATATTTCCCTTCACCCTCCTGACATTTCCACATTTAGATCTACATTTACACATCTTCCTGTTGGTGGTGTGTGCAGCACCCTTGATTCATTTTACTCTACTGTGATTAATTTACAGAGAGAGAATTGTAACTTTTTTTTTTTTCAGAGAAAAGCCCTACATTTTCATCATTCCCTTTTGATTTAATTTGCGCTGCTGCTCACTGACTGATATGCTCTAAGAACTGCCTCCATTTTCTCCATATCTCTGATATTTCAGACTGATAGCTGCACTTGTATAGGAAATGATTTTTTCCCAGTTTTTTCTTTCTTTCTTTTTTTTTTTTTTGTGTGTGTAGTGATCAATCTTTTCCACAGATATATTTTTCGAAAAACAATCTCTGTTTGTATTTGGCAGGAGCTCTGCCTGCCCATTTCCCCCCTCTGCCTCCTTTGCAGCCTCTGTCTTTCCTGCCTGTGTTGCTTCTTTTCACAGCAGTATTTTAGCCACATGCCAGGCTTCTTCATTTTCAGTGATCTGCACTTTTCCAACTGGAAGATACTCCCTTGACCTATTTTTAGTCATGGGGCTCACACGTTTAGCCTGTACTTTGGGCTTGGGGAAGGAAGCTTAGCCGAAATCAGAAAGACCCTCTGAATGGAGGAGGTGTTGAAACTTAAGTTGTGTTTGTTGGGAAGAAACATTGTGGTGCTGAAATTCCAGTGGGCTTTGAGGAACAAAAAAGGATGCCCACTGCCATCTCTGGGGAAAATTATGTACTTACTATGAGTCAGGTCCTCTACAAAGAGTTTTATATTCTTCATCTCATTTTATCTTCCCCAACACTCTTGGAAGGGTGTTCACTAGTTCACTGATTATTTACTGAACTAATATTTACTTAGTACCTAATATGTACCAGAACATTCTGGAGGTTGAATGGGATGAGGCACTGAAAACTCTTAATAATGGTGTGAAGTTCCAATGGTTTGGCCACCTGATGGGAAGAGCCAACTCACTGAAAAGACCTTGATGCTGGGAAAAGTAGAAGGCAGAAGGAGAAGGGGGTGACAGAGGACGAGATGGTTGGATGGCATCACTTACTCAAATGGACATGAGTTTGAGCAAACTTTGGGAGATGGTGAAGGCATAGGGAAGCCTGGCGTGCTGCAGTCAGTCTGTGGTGTCACAAAGAATCAGATGCAATTGAGCGACTGAACAACAATAATGGGGTGAATCAAGGTGTCAGAGATTAGGGCCAGGGCAAGTGTTGGGGTAGGGAAAGTCAGCATTCCGTTTTGGACATGTTGCACTTCTAACACCTGTTCTACCCCACCCCCCACCCCCAGTTTTCAAATAAGAAAGCTAACTTCTAATAAATGCCTGAGATTGTATGGTTGCTAGGAGATGACTCTGAACTGGAACCCAGGTCATTCTGATTCCAGAGCCCTCTACTCCATAGCCTTGAGAAAATGGCCACACTGGGTACTCACCCAACGCCGTCCCCTGTCCTGTGTTGTCCTCATCTAGCACAGTGGCCTCCTTTATCCCTTCTGAATCCCAGTCACCCTCTTTACACTGTCTCCCTGCATTTTAGAAGTTAATACTCTTGGCATAAAGAGTAGAAGAGGCAAATCATTTAATTTTAGGCATTTGTTGTGTGACCAATGAAAAACTGTCATTAAAGGACACATTAATTAGTTCATTTTCCTGTGATGACTCATTAATGAGTGCTCTGGTGAAAGTGCTCCCCCAGAGCCTTAGGTAGAAAAATAGATAAAGACCAAGCTGACATGGGTGGAATCACATCTCTCTCCTTCTGGGATAGGCCAGTCCCTGTATCTTTCTCACAGGTATGGAGACCAGCAGCATGTGCTCTGACCACATTTAACCTGCATGTGTGTAGTGAGGGGCTGTCTCACTGTAGCTCATCATCTGACGTCTGTGATCTGCCTCTCCTCTGCTGGCATTCTGCATGCTCAGATGCTCAAGCGCAGGGTGGGGGTGAAACAGTCTCAGGTCCCCAAGGGTCCTTTGGATGATACATAAGTGAATGCTTTGAGGGGTTTCTGCCTGATTCTCTTCAGCAGCAGCAACAACAACAACAACAACAATAACTTTAAGACCTGCAGCCTTCACAGCTTAAAAATACTGTCCCAAAGGAAAAGGAGGCAATTTTCAAGTCATTTGCTGCATATTAAGCAGGCATTTGTTTATACTACCAGAAAAGCTTTTGGGCTTCAAGGAAATGTTAGTCTATAAAATTTAAAAATATGAAAAATATTTCAGAGCACATGAGAAACAGATTCCACCAGAGGCTGGGTGCAGCGAGTTTGTTCAGCTTTTGGTACTGCTCCAGGCCTGGTGTAGGTCTTTACTCAAGCTCCCTGGCTCCACACTCCAGGGCTCAAATGTGTTCCATACTATGAAATCACTCTTATCCCTCCTCCCCTCCTCCAGTCCTCTTCCCTCTTTCGTTTCAATAAGTTTGCAAGCAGATTGCAAACTGTCATCTCAACATCTTTACCTTTCACTATGGGAGCTCACTAGAGATCGTAGCAGGTGGCAAATTGGTCCAATTTATCATTATTTGCATTTTTAATTTGTGATATTTTAGGCCCGGAGGGTTTTTTATGGGTCTTAAAATGGCAACACAAACATTGATACATAATTCATTATCTATTTTTCATAATACATGTTGTTAACAACCCATCGAGAAACAGAAAAATCATTGACACTTTAAGCAAGATGAAGTTACAGCCTTAGCTTTCTTGCTTCCCCTCTGTGGTCTCTGAGAATAAATTGTTTGTCACTGAAAGCACAGTGTGCAACCTCCATGCTGATGTTTTGTCAACAGGAAAAGACTTCTCGGTTGCAGCTTATTTTTACTCAGGATAGTCATATCTTAAATACCTAAGGTAAACTGTTTGTTGGGCTTCCACAGTTTCTTGACTTGTGAACATTGGGTACTTTTCCAATTTAAGCAAAAGGTGAGAAGCAAGAGGAGTTATCTCTAGCCCCCATCCTGCTCTCTTTCCTTCCAAATCCCTGAACCTCCCTCTACAGTATTCCTTTGTCCTACTTGCCTTTGTCAGCACCTTCCCACCCCCACTAGAGCACTGCTGTTGGCATGAGTCTAAGTTGGAAGAAAGAGGAATATCTGCAATCCTTTTGAAACAACATCTCTATGGATATACAGCACACATGGACAGAATGCCCAGGAATTGAATTGAAAAGATACCAGCAAAATATAGGAGACCGTGAGTGTTTTTATCAGAAGGACGATCAGTGAAGAAAACCAGGCAAGCTAGGTCAAGAGCCATGTGAAGACCTTGTTGTGTTCTTGGTGGCAGAAGATAGGCTGATCTCGGCTGAGATAGGCAAATTCTTTACTCCTCCATGCTACTCCAGGTGCCTCTACACAGAGAGGCCATTCCCTCAGAATGAAATACCTCTGAAAAGTCCATCTGATAGGTTTTGCCTTCTTCTGTGCCCTACTGTGTAGATAAGTCAGTGAACCAAAACATCCCTTGTAGGTAATGCTCCCTGATGCCACATGTTCTGTACCATGTGGACAAGACCAAGAAAGCACTCTGCTCTCCAGGAGTTTAGTGGTCCCGGACACCAGATGGTTCAGTGTAGGACTGATCTTCAGTTATTTAATGTGTTAGTTTTATCCCTCCACCACCTTATAACCTTTAGAGCCGCCCCATTTCTCCAGGCCCAGCAGATACCTCTATTAAATCTACAGGTGTTGGAAGAGTCTAAGCCACTGATAAAAGTAATCACTTGCTTCATCAGTGAAATGATTATCCTCTTAAGGTTTCCTTTATTCAAGTATTTATGGATAGATAGTAATCTTCCTAGATTACTGGGCACCACTTATGGAATTAGGAAGGCCTCACTGGCCATGTCAAGTTTTAATATCCTTCTAGACCCAAGATGATGAGAGAGACATAAGAAAATACGTGCATAATTTCTATACTAAAATTAATGACTTGCTATTAGACATTTGACTCCAGCCAGAATTTACTGGAGACCTTGACATTGGCTGTACCTCTAGATAATGACTAGACTTTCTTCTGGCAATAAATTAAAAGACTCTAGAAACAACAGCGTGGGCAGCCGGATCCAGGTTTTCATGTGTGCTGTTTTCTCGTCAGGAAGAGTCACTCCCAGAATGAGTGTGCTGGAGGGCCTGGAGGATGATTTATGAGAATCTGATCGCTTTTTCACACAGTTGATGGCTTTGGGTCCCCTCCGTTGTACATGCCCTCAGTCATCAGTGTATGGTCCCTCTAAAATAGAACAGACTCCTCAACAGTGCATTGTAGCACGCATCACTTGCTCTTTATTCTTTTTTTTTTTTTTGCAATTTGATTTCCCTCTTGCTAATAAGCTGCTCTCTTCTCTGAGAGGATTTATGATGTCAGGAATGTGCATAAAAGAGTAGTTGAATAAGTAATAAAGTTCGAAAAGGATGCTTATGTTAATTTATAAGGAACCATTTGTCGACCATCTGAAAGACTATTTCAAACGAAGGTAACTAGGGGGATGTTAATAGCCATCAGATGTATTTGTACACAGAGAGGCCATTCCTCAGAATGAAATACCTCTGAAAAGTCCATCTGATAGGTTTTGCCTTCTTCTGTGCCCTACTGTGTAGATAAGTCAGTGAACCAAAACATCCCTTGTAGGTAATGCTCCCTGATGCCACATGTTCTGTACCATGTGGACAAGACCAAGAAAGCACTCTGCTCTCCAGGAGTTTAGTGGTCCCGGACACCAGATGGTTCAGTGTAGGACTGATCTTCAGTTATTTAATGTGTTAGTTTTATCCCTCCACCACCTTATAACCTTTAGAGCCGCCCCATTTCTCCAGGCCCAGCAGATACCTCTATTAAATCTACAGGTGTTGGAAGAGTCTAAGCCACTGATAAAAGTAATCACTTGCTTCATCAGTGAAATGATTATCCTCTTAAGGTTTCCTTTATTCAAGTATTTATGGATAGATAGTAATCTTCCTAGATTACTGGGCACCACTTATGGAATTAGGAAGGCCTCACTGGCCATGTCAAGTTTTAATATCCTTCTAGACCCAAGATGATGAGAGAGACATAAGAAAATACGTGCATAATTTCTATACTAAAATTAATGACTTGCTATTAGACATTTGACTCCAGCCAGAATTTACTGGAGACCTTGACATTGGCTGTACCTCTAGATAATGACTAGACTTTCTTCTGGCAATAAATTAAAAGACTCTAGAAACAACAGCATGGGCAGCCGGATCCAGGTTTTCATGTGTGCTGTTTTCTCGTCAGGAAGAGTCACTCCCAGAATGAGTGTGCTGGAGGGCCTGGAGGATGATTTATGAGAATCTGATCGCTTTTTCACACAGTTGATGGCTTTGGGTCCCCTCCGTTGTACATGCCCTCAGTCATCAGTGTATGGTCCCTCTAAAATAGAACAGACTCCTCAACAGTGCATTGTAGCACGCATCACTTGCTCTTTATTCTTTTTTTTTTTTTTTTGCAATTTGATTTCCCTCTTGCTAATAAGCTGCTCTCTTCTCTGAGAGGATTTATGATGTCAGGAATGTGCATAAAAGAGTAGTTGAATAAGTAATAAAGTTCGAAAAGGATGCTTATGTTAATTTATAAGGAACCATTTGTCGACCATCTGAAAGACTATTTCAAACGAAGGTAACTAGGGGGATGTTAATAGCCATCAGATGTATTTGTGCTAGCTCTTATTCATTGCATTGTGGGCAAGATTTGTCATCATGTTAGTCATGTTCTTAATTGTTCATAATTTTCGTCATTTACTTTTTAAATCAAAATATCCTAGTAGATGCTGTCAACAAACTTCTAGTTTTATTATATATACTAAAATATGCCAGACTTTGGGTTTAAGTAAAGAAAACAAATGGCTCAGATGTACTTCCAAATGTTAGTCTAGCATCATTTTATTTAGTAAGGCTGGCATGCTCCCAGATTCCAGAGAAGTAGAGAATCGTGCCATTATCCCAATAATCTGATCCAAAACACATTTTTTTTTTTGCTTAATTTTTTTTCTTGGGCAGAAGTATCAAAGCTAATTGGCTGAGCCCTTTCTTTTATAGGCTTGTTCAGGTTCAGTCTGAAACCCAGGGAACAGGCAGAATTTCCCTGAGCTTCCTTGGGACATCACTGGCCTCTTATTGCTGGTCGGTCGAGTTTCTTGTACAGAAACAAGGATTTGAGAGGCAGTAGTTGTATTCCTTGGGAGTTTCTTTGTTTAATTCCTACATCTATACCCACCAGCTTTTCTAGACGAGGCCATGTATGCTACAGGATTTATGGAAGTGGCTCCAGTTCAGTCGATGGATCCAAGATAAGGGGACAGATGGAGCAAAATTAGTTTAATTACAGGATTTTTCATCTATTCATAATTTGCAGTGCCCCACAGCTTCCTGTAGGCCTGGTGCTTCTGTGCCTGACTGTGAGTGATCCTATGCCTACAGAGAGGCTTCATTGTCCTTATGCGTGCCCAAGTAAATTGTCCTTCTCTTCAGTCTCAGCGTCTCACACCCCAAAACCTCTAACTTATTTTACCTCCCATCAAGTAAATTTCCGAAACTCTAGCTTTCATTTCAGTCTCCTAATACAAGCAGCTCACCATCTCTAAGAGGATAGCATCAGCTTGACATGCAGGTCCCTCTGAGATCTGCCCGCCGTCTCTTCAGCCTTCCTCATGTGCGCCCCTACAGGAAGTCTTTATTGTAGTCACGTGGAGCTTCTCCTCAGTCCCCTGCCTGCTATGGGCTGTTCTGGACCTCATATTCACTTCCCTCCTCTGAATGCCTCCGTCTCTCTTCCCACGGATTTGATTCCTCCTGCCCATTAAAGCCCAGCCCAGATCTATTTCCTCCTTTGAGATCTCCCTGAACAGCACGGTCCATGGGGCCTCCTTTGCTGTGAGTTGGTACCCATCCTTGATTACTTAGTTGTGTCCCAGGCAGGGGCAACTCTTGCCCTGACATCCTGTTTGGACAATGAACTATTTTCGTGCCAGTGACATCTTGTTCTAGCTCCATTGTCACCCCCACACGAGATACTTTCTTGCATGCTCCGTGACATTATAGGCTCTGATTGAATGACAGGATGAGAAATAAGGAACCCAGCTATAGTTTCTTCTCTTTCAGACACACTTCTGCAGTGGAAGGTATCTTTCAGATAGAAACCAGTGAAACTCTGTGAAGCACAATGTACGGACAAGGTCTCTGACTCCTAACTTCCCAGAATGGTTAAGAGCTGGCTCTGGGGTCTGAGTACCTAGATTAGTACAGTGGTTTTAAATTTATTGGCTTTATGATACACCTTTATTGTACAGAAACAAGGATTTGAGAGGCAGTAGTTGTATTCCTTGGGAGTTTCTTTGTTTAATTCCTACATCTATACCCACCAGCTTTTCTAGACGAGGCCATGTATGCTACAGGATTTATGGAAGTGGCTCCAGTTCAGTCGATGGATCCAAGATAAGGGGACAGATGGAGCAAAATTAGTTTAATTACAGGATTTTTCATCTATTCATAATTTGCAGTGCCCCACAGCTTCCTGTAGGCCTGGTGCTTCTGTGCCTGACTGTGAGTGATCCTATGCCTACAGAGAGGCTTCATTGTCCTTATGCGTGCCCAAGTAAATTGTCCTTCTCTTCAGTCTCAGCGTCTCACACCCCAAAACCTCTAACTTATTTTACCTCCCATCAAGTAAATTTCCGAAACTCTAGCTTTCATTTCAGTCTCCTAATACAAGCAGCTCACCATCTCTAAGAGGATAGCATCAGCTTGACATGCAGGTCCCTCTGAGATCTGCCCGCCCGTCTCTTCAGCCTTCCTCATGTGCGCCCCTACAGGAAGTCTTTATTGTAGTCACGTGGAGCTTCTCCTCAGTCCCCTGCCTGCTATGGGCTGTTCTGGACCTCATATTCACTTCCCTCCTCTGAATGCCTCCGTCTCTCTTCCCACGGATTTGATTCCTCCTGCCCATTAAAGCCCAGCCCAGATCTATTTCCTCCTTTGAGATCTCCCTGAACAGCACGGTCCATGGGGCCTCCTTTGCTGTGAGTTGGTACCCATCCTTGATTACTTAGTTGTGTCCCAGGCAGGGGCAACTCTTGCCCTGACATCCTGTTTGGACAATGAACTATTTTCGTGCCAGTGACATCTTGTTCTAGCTCCATTGTCACCCCCACACGAGATACTTTCTTGCATGCTCCGTGACATTATAGGCTCTGATTGAATGACAGGATGAGAAATAAGGAACCCAGCTATAGTTTCTTCTCTTTCAGACACACTTCTGCAGTGGAAGGTATCTTTCAGATAGAAACCAGTGAAACTCTGTGAAGCACAATGTACGGACAAGGTCTCTGACTCCTAACTTCCCAGAATGGTTAAGAGCTGGCTCTGGGGTCTGAGTACCTAGATTAGTACAGTGGTTTTAAATTTATTGGCTTTATGATACACCTTTAGCTCTGTGGCCTCCTATAAAGCAGGGACAGCAATGGTACCCACAAGAATGGTTTTTGAGGAGATTAAACAACATCATATAGGTAAAGAAGTTAACACTTGGCACACAGTAAGGTGTCCACTAAATACTCCTTAATTTATTATTAAACTGTCAAAAGAATTAGGGCCCAGTTTTCTCTTTCAGGGTGTGTCCACTGACAGTAAAAGCACTGGACTGCTATTGAATACCTTCATCAGGAAGCTCTTTGGTTCCTCATCAATTTCTGCCATTAGGGTAGTGTCATCTCCCTCCCTTTAGCCTGGGAGTTTCAGGTATTCCCAGGGGACTTGCCATGGTCATCTATTGAGATGACAAGCCCAACTCTACAGAGAGAGTTTGACTTTCACTTTGGTGTACCTCCTCCTCAGCCCTCTGACATAACTGTAAGCCTTCTTCCATTAGGCAAGCTATTGCTAGGACCTACACAATCCAGGATGGGTTAGAGCTGTGAACAGGACAGTGTGAACACTGACAAATGTAAACCTCATGAGACAATCAAGAAGTCCAAGACCTGGACTAGAAAGTAACCACAAGTATCCTAGACATTCCTTTCCTGAGCTGCCTGGGCAGAGCCAAGGCATTTACACCAGAGCCCCAGTATAATCCTCCCCGGACACAGCGTATCTTTTATTGTATAGATTTGTGTTAGTCACCTCTTGACCTCATTTGTGTGGTTTCAAATATATCATCTAATGGGCTGCTTTTCCTTCAGGCCTATATCTGCCCCAGGCTGGGGAAGTTCCCATCCCTCCTGTGAACCTGAACAGGCAAGACCCTGTGTTAGACCAGAAGACAGCCCGCATGGCTTCTGGAGACACCCAGAAGAGCCCACTGGGCCATCTGCCTGCAGGGTGGTAAGTGGGAGAGTTACCTTGAATTCAGTCTCAATGTTGGCTAGTCTGGCTAGCTCGTTGCTGAGCTCCAGCGCCGTGAGGACGGGATCTTCACTGGACAGGGACAGGTAGGCAGCACTTGCCAGCCCTTTGTAGGCATTCATGCGGGAGCGCGAGTGGCTAAAGGAGTCCTTCCGCTGCTTCTCGGTACACTCATTGCACTTGCAGAAGTAGTCGTGAGGCCGCTCGATGCGGGCACCCTTGAGCAGGAGGATGTGCACGATCTCGTACTCCTGGCAGTGGGCCGCCAGGATGATGGGCGTTATGTCGTGGGAGAAGCGTGTACCGTCCTCATCGTAAGCGTAGAAGTCGTCGTCACGCAGCTCCTGCTCCAGTGGGCTGAGTGTCAGGCGCTGGCCCTGTGCGAAGGCCGGGTGGTTGAGGATGGCCTCCACGATGCGCACGTAGCCCTTGCTGATGGCCAGCAACAGTGCATCCCCAACCCGCGCCAGGTTCTCCTTCTTGAGCAGCAGCTCCGTGACCTCCAGGTGCTCGTTGCCCACGGCCAGCTGCAGTGCGTTCTGCCCCATGTAGTCCACGCAATTGAAGTTGAGGGTCTTGGACTCCTCTAGCATTTTTCTGACCACTGGGATGTTGCCATACTCGGCCGAGTCCAGGAAGCGCTCCTCTTCGGGCGTCAGGCTAGTGCCCTTCTCGTTAAACATGTAGGCAGGACCCCGGATGGCCTGGCGGCGGCCCTTTTCCCTCAGTGTTGTGTGCCGGCGCTGCATGTTTTTGAAGGTGTTGTTCCCCAACCTGCGGGGTGACAAAGCAGAGATGCTAGCGACTCTCCCAGGATCCTGCAGGTCCTGGGGGTTAGGGGGATGGGCAGAGTAAAAAAATGGGTTTAAGATGAAAAAGAATGTCATGATTGGATGTTTTGAGAAGTTATGAAATCTTATTATAAATTATTGTCCAATCACTGAGATTAAGACAAATTGAATAACCTAAAGTATTTTTATACTAATGGAAGATTATTGGTTTAGTTACACAGAGGTCCACCCTCCTTGGGTGGAGGAGTGTCCAAAGACTTGGAATGTGGGTACACGCCCCAAAGCTGTCTGTCTGATGTCCATTTGTGCAAAGCTGAGAATGCCCCTTATCTCTGTGCTTTAGTACAGTGCTTTTCTATGCTTTTACCACTATAACATGGATAACTTTTTGTGTGCCATAGAATCCATAGGAGGATTAAATGAGGTATGCATGTAGAAAGTACTCAGTCCATGTTGGTTTTATCCTGTTCTCCCCCCCACCCCACCTGTTGGTGTGCCCAGTTCTGGCCTGGAAATGGCCACCAGGGATATTGCTGGCTTTGCTTCAGGTTCGTTGACTGCATTAAGCTCCAGCATGACAAGCCTGGCCACACCTCGGGGCTATGCTACATTGAAATGTGCTTTTTTCTCATCCTCATGAAGCCTGAGCACCTACTAAAGGACATGGTGTTGAATGGAGCAGGCCTAACCTCATTGCTGCTTATTGATGACTACCTTTGAGGAAATACAGCCATAGTTTAAAATCAAACCTAGATTGTGATATGGATGGAAAAACAGGTTAATTTCCATGCTGGGTTCATTTCTATTGTGTTGTTTTTTCCCACTGTGGCATAGTACAGATGTTAATACTATTTGTAGTACTCGGGCTTCCTTGGTGGCTCAGATACTACAGAATCTGCTTGTAATGCAGGAGACTCAGGTTCAATCCCTGGGTCAGGAAGATCCCCTGGAGAAGGAAATGGCAACCCACTCCAGTATTCTTGCTTAGGAAATCCCATGGACAGAGGAGCCTGGCAGACTACAGTCCAGGGGGCTGCAAGAAGTCAGACATGACTGTGATTAGACTTTCATTTTATTCGTAGTAGTCAACTTCTATTAAGCAGTTCCAATATTCCAGGAACTGTGCTAAGAGGCTAATATACTTCACAAATATTGCCTGTGGAATTCTTGCATAGACCCTATGATGTAAATGCTGTTACTATCCTTATCTCAGGTGAGATCTTGAGGCAAGTGAGGCCGAGAGATAAGCTTTCAAATTAGAAGGTAAAGAATAGGAATCCTGGCTCCAACTTTTGCCAGCCTTGTGACTCTAGAAAAGTTACATACCATTTAGTCTGACAGGGTTTTAAAAGGCAGAAGAGAATACATCCCTCTTGCATTAGTACAGTGCTTTTCTATGCTTTTACCACTATAACATGGATAACTTTTTGTGTGCCATAGAATCCATAGGAGGATTAAATGAGGTATGCATGTAGAAAGTACTCAGTCCATGTTGGTTTTATCCTGTTCTCCCCCCCACCCCACCTGTTGGTGTGCCCAGTTCTGGCCTGGAAATGGCCACCAGGGATATTGCTGGCTTTGCTTCAGGTTCGTTGACTGCATTAAGCTCCAGCATGACAAGCCTGGCCACACCTCGGGGCTATGCTACATTGAAATGTGCTTTTTTCTCATCCTCATGAAGCCTGAGCACCTACTAAAGGACATGGTGTTGAATGGAGCAGGCCTAACCTCATTGCTGCTTATTGATGACTACCTTTGAGGAAATACAGCCATAGTTTAAAATCAAACCTAGATTGTGATATGGATGGAAAAACAGGTTAATTTCCATGCTGGGTTCATTTCTATTGTGTTGTTTTTTCCCACTGTGGCATAGTACAGATGTTAATACTATTTGTAGTACTCGGGCTTCCTTGGTGGCTCAGATACTACAGAATCTGCTTGTAATGCAGGAGACTCAGGTTCAATCCCTGGGTCAGGAAGATCCCCTGGAGAAGGAAATGGCAACCCACTCCAGTATTCTTGCTTAGGAAATCCCATGGACAGAGGAGCCTGGCAGACTACAGTCCAGGGGGCTGCAAGAAGTCAGACATGACTGTGATTAGACTTTCATTTTATTCGTAGTAGTCAACTTCTATTAAGCAGTTCCAATATTCCAGGAACTGTGCTAAGAGGCTAATATACTTCACAAATATTGCCTGTGGAATTCTTGCATAGACCCTATGATGTAAATGCTGTTACTATCCTTATCTCAGGTGAGATCTTGAGGCAAGTGAGGCCGAGAGATAAGCTTTCAAATTAGAAGGTAAAGAATAGGAATCCTGGCTCCAACTTTTGCCAGCCTTGTGACTCTAGAAAAGTTACATACCATTTAGTCTGACAGGGTTTTTAAAAGGCAGAAGAGAATAATAGCTGGGTATCCCATCTCTAGCTCAACTTGACTCCTTGAGCAGGTCCCCAGTTCAAGATACTTTAGCTGTCAAATAGAGTCTAGACCAGGTATTCCCTAACTCTCTACAGACTTAAACCTCTTAAACTTTTTTATTCTCCAGTTGGCCCTACCCATATTGTCTGTCTTTGGCTACTCTCACTCATATTATTCAAATAATATTAGCATGGTGTGCATTTCAGTAAGAAAGTTTCTCTTCTAAAGAGTAGATACTTGGGGATTGGTTTTGAACTCTTTCTGGTGTTCTCATTGCCTTTTTGTTATTGGTCATGTCTCAGTGCGTTAAGAGTACTCAGTATTTCATTTAAGTCATTTGTAAAAGATAAAAATAATCAGAGGATGGCTTTTAAATTAGACTTAGTATTTTGATATTTGAAAAAGGTAGTGTCAGGGCTTCCCTGGTGGTCCAGTGGGTAAAGAGTCCGCCTTGCAGTGCAAGGGGTGCCAGATCGATCCCTGGCCTGGGAAGATCCCGCATGCTGCGGAACAGCTGGACTGGTGTGTCCAATTATGAGCCAGTGCTCTGGTGCACATGTGCCCAGAACCAGTGGTCTGCTACAAGAGAAGCCACTGTGATGGGAGGCCAACACAAGCCAGAGAATAACTCTTTCAAAAAATTGCACAGGAAGGAAAACTTCCAAATACATTCTATGAGGCCACCATCACCCTGATACCAAAACCAGGCAAAGACAACGCAATAAAAGAAAATTATAGGCCAATTTCACTGATGAACTTAGATGCCAAAATCCTCAACAAAATCCTAGCAAACAGAATTCAACGACACATCAAAAAACTCATACGTCGTGATCAAGTTGGGTTCACCCCAAGCATGCAAGGATTCTTCAATATCTGCAAATCAATCAATGTGATACACCAAATCAACAAATTGAGAGACAAAAATCACATGATAATCTCAGTAGATGCAGAAAAAGCCTTCAACAAAGTACAACATTCATTTATGATAAAAACGCTTCAGAAAATGGGCACAGAAGGAACCTATCTCAGCATAGTAAAAGCCATATATGAGAAGCCCACAGTGAACATTATTCTCAATGATGAAAAACTGAAAGCATTCCCTCTAAGATCAGGAACAAGACAGGGGTGTCCACTTTTACCACTATTATTCAGTATCATCCTGGAAGTTCTAGCAACAGCAATAAGAGAAGAAAAACAAATAAAAGGAGTCCAGATGGGAAAAGAAGAAGTAAAGCTCTCTCTTTTTGCAGATGACATATTATACATAGAAAACCTCAAAGACACTATTACAAAGCTACTAGAGCTAATCAACGAATTCAGCAAAGTCACAGGATGCAAAATCACTACTTATTGGTCATGTCTCATTGCCTTTTTGTTATTGGTCATGTCTCAGTGCGTTAAGAGTACTCAGTATTTCATTTAAGTCATTTGTAAAAGATAAAAATAATCAGAGGATGGCTTTTAAATTAGACTTAGTATTTTGATATTTGAAAAAGGTAGTGTCAGGGCTTCCCTGGTGGTCCAGTGGGTAAAGAGTCCGCCTTGCAGTGCAAGGGGTGCCAGATCGATCCCTGGCCTGGGAAGATCCCGCATGCTGCGGAACAGCTGGACTGGTGTGTCCAATTATGAGCCAGTGCTCTGGTGCACATGTGCCCAGAACCAGTGGTCTGCTACAAGAGAAGCCACTGTGATGGGAGGCCAACACAAGCCAGAGAATAACTCTTTCAAAAAATTGCACAGGAAGGAAAACTTCCAAATACATTCTATGAGGCCACCATCACCCTGATACCAAAACCAGGCAAAGACAACGCAATAAAAGAAAATTATAGGCCAATTTCACTGATGAACTTAGATGCCAAAATCCTCAACAAAATCCTAGCAAACAGAATTCAACGACACATCAAAAAACTCATACGTCGTGATCAAGTTGGGTTCACCCCAAGCATGCAAGGATTCTTCAATATCTGCAAATCAATCAATGTGATACACCAAATCAACAAATTGAGAGACAAAAATCACATGATAATCTCAGTAGATGCAGAAAAAGCCTTCAACAAAGTACAACATTCATTTATGATAAAAACGCTTCAGAAAATGGGCACAGAAGGAACCTATCTCAGCATAGTAAAAGCCATATATGAGAAGCCCACAGTGAACATTATTCTCAATGATGAAAAACTGAAAGCATTCCCTCTAAGATCAGGAACAAGACAGGGGTGTCCACTTTTACCACTATTATTCAGTATCATCCTGGAAGTTCTAGCAACAGCAATAAGAGAAGAAAAACAAATAAAAGGAGTCCAGATGGGAAAAGAAGAAGTAAAGCTCTCTCTTTTTGCAGATGACATATTATACATAGAAAACCTCAAAGACACTATTACAAAGCTACTAGAGCTAATCAACGAATTCAGCAAAGTCACAGGATGCAAAATCAATACAGAGAAATCACTGACATTCCTATATACAAACAATGAAACATCAGAAAACGAAATCAAAGAGGCAGTCCCCTTCACCATCACAACCAAAAGAATAAAATATCTAGTAATAAACCTACCCAAAGAAACAAAAGAACTGTACACAGAAAATTACAAGACACTCATGAAAAAAATTAAAGAAGACTTAAACAGGTGGAGAGATATTCCATCTTCCTGGGTCAGAAGAATCAGTATAGTGAAAATGACCATACTACCAAATATCATCTATAGATTCAATGCGATACCTATCAAACTACCAATGACATTTTTCACAGAACTAGACCAAGGAATAACACAGTTCATATGGAAACACAAAAGACCTGAATAGCTAAAGCAATCCTGAGGAAGAAGAATGGAGCTGGAGGGATCAGCCTCCCTAACTTCAGACTCTACTACAAAGCAACAGTCATCAAGACAGTATGGTACTGGCACTAAAACAGAACTATAGACCAATGGAACAAGATAGAGAACCCAGAGATAGGCCCACACAACTATGGATACCTTATTTTGACAAAGGAGGTGAAACTATAAAATGGGACAAAGACAGTCTCTTCAGCAAATGGTGCTGGGAAAATTGGACAGCTACATGCAAAAAAATGAAGTTGGAACATTCCCTGACACCATGCAGAAAGATCAACTCAAAATGGATTAAAGACCTAAATGTAAGACCTGAAACCATCAAACTCTTAGAGGAGAATATAGGCAAAACCCTCAAGGACATAAATCAAAGCAAGATCTTCTCTGACCCACCTACTAGAATAGCGAAACTAAAAAGACAAATGAACATGTGGGACCTCATGAAACTTAAAAGCTTTTGTACAGCAGAAGAAATTACAACAAAGCTGAACAGACAACCCACAGAATGGGAGAAAATCATAGCAAATGAAACAACAGCCAAAGAATTAATCTCCAAAATCTACAAGCAACTCAGACAACTCAGCACAGGAAAAACGAACAACCCAATCAAAAAATGAGAAAAAGATCTAAATCAACATCTCACCAAAGAGGACATACAGATGGCCAAAAAGCACATGAAACGATTGTCAACCTCACTTATTATTAGAGAAATGCGAATCAAAACTACAATGAGATATCACCTCACACCAGTCAGAATAACCATCATCCATAAATCGAGAGACAATAAATGCTGGAGAGGGTGTGGAGAAAAGGGAACTCTCTTGCATTGCTGGTGGGAATGTAAATTGATACAGCCTCTATGGGAGACAGTATGGAGATTCCTTAAAAAACTAAAACTAGAAGCACCATACGACCCAGCAATCCCACTCTTAGGCTTATACCCTGATGAAATCAAATCTGAAAAAAGCACCTGTACCCCAATGTTCATTGCAGCTCTCTATACAATAGCCTGAACATGGTAGCAACCTAGATGTCCATCGACGAATGAATGGGTAAAAAAACTGTGGTGCATATATACAATGGAATACTACTCAGCTGTTAAAAGAAATGCAGAAGAATCAGTCCTAATGAGGTGGCTGGATCTAGAACCTATCATAAAAAGTGAAGTCAGTCAGAAAGAGAAGGACAAGTACAGTATACTAACACATATATATGGAATCTAGTAAAAGGGTAATGATAACGCATGCAGTGAACTCATGGAAAAACAGACAGAGAATAGACATATGGACATTGTGGGAAATGAATAGTGGGTGGGAGACATAGAGGGAGTAACATGGAAACCTGTAGTATCATATGTGAAAAAGATAGCTATTGTCATTGCGCTAAGGGAATAGGAGTTCCTACAAGGACTTGGTGCAACAGCCTGGAGGAGTGGGATGGGGGTGCCAGGGAGGGGGAAGGGGACCAGGGATATGCATATGACTGATCTGGGAACATACATGTCTGTGAATAACGAAACTCTGTAAAAACTTTAAAAAAATAAAAAAAAAAATTATTAAAAAAAAAATAAAAAAAAAGATGGATGAAGAATCAAAAAAAAAAAAAAAAAAAGAAGAGAAAAAAGTTAGTGTCCTTCAGTATTGGGGCTAATTTTACCTTTTGCCATGCTCAGGCTTAGTCTAGTTTTAGACCAAATCAAAAATGAGAAAAAGATCTAAATCAACATCTCACCAAAGAGGACATACAGATGGCCAAAAAGCACATGAAACGATTGTCAACCTCACTTATTATTAGAGAAATGCGAATCAAAACTACAATGAGATATCACCTCACACCAGTCAGAATAACCATCATCCATAAATCGAGAGACAATAAATGCTGGAGAGGGTGTGGAGAAAAGGGAACTCTCTTGCATTGCTGGTGGGAATGTAAATTGATACAGCCTCTATGGGAGACAGTATGGAGATTCCTTAAAAAACTAAAACTAGAAGCACCATACGACCCAGCAATCCCACTCTTAGGCTTATACCCTGATGAAATCAAATCTGAAAAAAGCACCTGTACCCCAATGTTCATTGCAGCTCTCTATACAATAGCCTGAACATGGTAGCAACCTAGATGTCCATCGACGAATGAATGGGTAAAAAAACTGTGGTGCATATATACAATGGAATACTACTCAGCTGTTAAAAGAAATGCAGAAGAATCAGTCCTAATGAGGTGGCTGGATCTAGAACCTATCATAAAAAGTGAAGTCAGTCAGAAAGAGAAGGACAAGTACAGTATACTAACACATATATATGGAATCTAGTAAAAGGGTAATGATAACGCATGCAGTGAACTCATGGAAAAACAGACAGAGAATAGACATATGGACATTGTGGGAAATGAATAGTGGGTGGGAGACATAGAGGGAGTAACATGGAAACCTGTAGTATCATATGTGAAAAAGATAGCTATTGTCATTGCGCTAAGGGAATAGGAGTTCCTACAAGGACTTGGTGCAACAGCCTGGAGGAGTGGGATGGGGGTGCCAGGGAGGGGGAAGGGGACCAGGGATATGCATATGACTGATCTGGGAACATACATGTCTGTGAATAACGAAACTCTGTAAAAACTTTAAAAAAATAATAAATAAAATTATTAAAATAAAAATTAAAAAAAAGATGGATGAAGAATCAATAAAAAAAAAAAAAAAAGAAGAGAAAAAAGTTAGTGTCCTTCAGTATTGGGGCTAATTTTACCTTTTGCCATGCTCAGGCTTAGTCTAGTTTTAGTTCCTTTGGGGGCCCCAAACTAGGGATAAGCAGAGGCTTGAGGTCAGACTTTGTGCTCTGATCCTGCTTATGCCTGAATCACGCTTCTTGGGAAAAGCTGCTAAAACTATTCAGTGGAGCAGCTTCTTTATCTGCAGAAAGGAATAATGATGGGAAACTCCTTCAGAAGGCAACTGTGGGTGATAAATCCTGATGGAGTGCTCCTTGCTTCTTTACGAAGAGCTTCTGAACTGCTTCCACTCTTCTAAAGTGCACATTGATAAATGATTGGTGGGGAAAAGGTTCTCAAAATTCAGGTTTATGAGCCCCTTCTTAGTAGCCCATTTTTCTCAACAGTGCCATCATCCCAGGGAGAAAGAGTGCTTGTTGATGTCAATGCAAGCCGTAGATTGGGGTCCAAAAGAGATCTTTAGAGGAGAGGGAAGGGATCACACATTGGGCACAGGCATTTATTATTGTAAGTTTTTCAGAAGAGGAGGCAGTAACTGAGTTGAAAGCTAAGTGGTCACCTCAGTTGTGTACCCAAAGGGCCTTGTTTCAGAAGATGATATGAACTCGATTGGTCTTAAGGTCTGTTATCTAGGGACACACACTCAGGTGGGAGTTAAGAATATGCAAGGCTAAAACTTTCTCATGGAATTTCTCAGCCTGTCCTCTGATGAAGCTTCTCCCCACTTAGGAGCCCCTCTCTGAACTTGCCTTCCCAACTCAGCCTGAGAATCCACTCAGGAGCACCTGAGCACTGTGTCAGAAATGTAACTGTGACTTTCCTAGAAGGAACCGGAGCTTAAGTTTGATTCCACATCACTTTTCCCTTAGAGGTATGCTTAAGAGGGAGAATAGGTGAGATACCAAGGTCAAGAGTCCCAAGAGTACACAACTCTTATACAGCAAGGAGCCACAGAGAGATTAATTCAGAGGAAATGTAGTAACTACTGAACCAAGTCAGAGCAGAGAAACATCTCCCATGAACTCATAAGTACCCAATCTAAATTCAGAGTCCATGTGGATGTCATAGACACTGTAGCCTACAAACCTAAAGGATATGAAAGCATCATTTGTTAATTCCCCACATTAAACAAACAAGCATAAAAAGCAAGGTATTAACATTTTCATTTTCAGGTGGTAAACCTGAGAGAGATGAAGCAAAAAGACTAAACCTTAGGGCAAATAATTTCTGCTCAAGAGTAGTACATCATATAATTCCTGATGTTTCTATAATAATCATGTCTTACCAAAGGAAAAAGTAAATGTATGTGGCTAGAATTTGTCAGAAGTTAGAGTGTCCTCTTCATTTGACATACGTTTTTCTGAGTGACCTTGAAAGCAGACACTCAGATGTAGTAAGAAATAAACAAGCCTCTCTTTCCCATCCTTAAATCCCTCAGCTTTGAGATACATTTGAATGCTCAAAGAATTGTCAGTTTGGCTCCTTTTCTTACCGAATCTGGCATTGATGAAATGTTATGGGCCTTCAAATCATGTAGGTAGACAGGCATATAGTGGGATAGGCTACTCCATGAGATTGTTCTCAATGCAAGGGGCTTCACAGCAGACCCTGGAGCATGATGAATTGATTCAGATATTGATAGAGACCTTTTAACCTCACTGGGAGTCCTTATTAGCTTCAATGTATATTCTAATGATGAATTTAAAACATTTGCTTTATTTTTTTCAGCTTTGTTAAGGTCTAACTGACACAGTTGTAAGGTATTTAAAGTAAGCATTGTGGTGATTTGGTATACATTTTTGTTTTGGTTAGAACATTTACATTCTACTCTCAGCCCATTTCAGTTGTGTAATGCAGTGTTATCAACCATAGTTATCATGTTTTATATTAGATATTCAGACCTTATTCATCTTATAGTTGAAAGTTTGTACTCCTTTGTGTGCATGTGCCTGCATGTTCAGTCATGTCAAACTATTTGTGACCCTTTGGACTGAAGCCCATAAGGCTGTTCTGTTCATGGGATTTTTTAGGCAAGAATACTGGAGTGGGTTGCCATTTTCTCCTCCAGAGGATCTCCCTGACCCAGAGATTGAACTCATATCTCTTGTGACTCCTGTATAGGCGGATCCTTGGTCCACTTAGCCATTGAGGAAACCCCCCCCCCTTTTTTAACCAACCTTATTTCTCTCATTTAAGTATTTATTTACCTATGAAAATATTTAGCCACTGTATCTTTGCGCTTTAATCTTGACATTATAATCAGGCTGTAGCCATACTTTTCTCATGGGTTGGAAAGGATCCATGAAAAATGAAATGTCAGAAAGATAGTCACTTGGTCTACAATCGCTGGTGGCCAGAGCTCATGCTCATGAATCAGATATGTTGCCCTGCTGCACTCAGAATCTTGTCAACTAAGCCAAAGGATTCTCTTTAAAATGCATTAGCATTCAATTGCCCTTTCTTTAATATTTTTTCTTAAAAATGAGCATTGCATTCAAATGCCTTTTTATTTGCATGTATTATTGAGATAACAAGTGATCAAATTCATCAAACACCTCAATTAAGATACTGTGTATCTTTCTCATTTTCCATAAATGCATACATTGACATTTGATGTCATTGAGAAGGAGGGTTTCAGTGGAAACAAAACCATGTTTGAGAGTAGGACTGATTATTAAACCCTCTCTTGATCCCTTGGTTGCTATTTTTATCAAGCGGCTCTTTCAGATGCATCAGTCCATCTAAAGGAAGCCAGATGTCAGTGATCCATAAAAGTATGAATCCTGCCCACCCCCCCTTTAACCTGCTTTATTTTTTTCAGCTTTGTTAAGGTCTAACTGACACAGTTGTAAGGTATTTAAAGTAAGCATTGTGGTGATTTGGTATACATTTTTGTTTTGGTTAGAACATTTACATTCTACTCTCAGCCCATTTCAGTTGTGTAATGCAGTGTTATCAACCATAGTTATCATGTTTTATATTAGATATTCAGACCTTATTCATCTTATAGTTGAAAGTTTGTACTCCTTTGTGTGCATGTGCCTGCATGTTCAGTCATGTCAAACTATTTGTGACCCTTTGGACTGAAGCCCATAAGGCTGTTCTGTTCATGGGATTTTTTAGGCAAGAATACTGGAGTGGGTTGCCATTTTCTCCTCCAGAGGATCTCCCTGACCCAGAGATTGAACTCATATCTCTTGTGACTCCTGTATAGGCGGATCCTTGGTCCACTTAGCCATTGAGGAAACCCCCCCCCCTTTTTTAACCAACCTTATTTCTCTCATTTAAGTATTTATTTACCTATGAAAATATTTAGCCACTGTATCTTTGCGCTTTAATCTTGACATTATAATCAGGCTGTAGCCATACTTTTCTCATGGGTTGGAAAGGATCCATGAAAAATGAAATGTCAGAAAGATAGTCACTTGGTCTACAATCGCTGGTGGCCAGAGCTCATGCTCATGAATCAGATATGTTGCCCTGCTGCACTCAGAATCTTGTCAACTAAGCCAAAGGATTCTCTTTAAAATGCATTAGCATTCAATTGCCCTTTCTTTAATATTTTTTCTTAAAAATGAGCATTGCATTCAAATGCCTTTTTATTTGCATGTATTATTGAGATAACAAGTGATCAAATTCATCAAACACCTCAATTAAGATACTGTGTATCTTTCTCATTTTCCATAAATGCATACATTGACATTTGATGTCATTGAGAAGGAGGGTTTCAGTGGAAACAAAACCATGTTTGAGAGTAGGACTGATTATTAAACCCTCTCTTGATCCCTTGGTTGCTATTTTTATCAAGCGGCTCTTTCAGATGCATCAGTCCATCTAAAGGAAGCCAGATGTCAGTGATCCATAAAAAGTATGAATCCTGCACCCTAAGCTCTGCTGCAAAAGAGCATGACCACAGAGCCTTTGGGAGACAAGGACTGTGGTTAATTACCAATGAAGCAGAGGCCACGCTTAATCAAAATGTCTTTTTAGAGACTTTTGTAGAATTGCTACATGCAACATAGATCTTTATAGAAATCATCCAAGCCTGAAACTAGCCTGTAACATTCCACAACTAAATGTAGAACCGAATGATATCCTGGATTCAGTTCAGTCCTCCAGGAAAACCTGGCTCTGGTCTGTGGATCCTCCCAGGCGGGCATGTTGGGAGTTTTAGTTCAGGGCAACAGTGAGGAAATAGGTGAGTTCAGGTTTTCTCCTAGACTTCAGTTCTTTTATAGCTAAAAAGGAAATGTTAAAATCTACCTTCGATGAGCCTCAAGGTGAAAGTCACGATGAAAAAATGTGTATCAAATGCCCTGGATACTGTAAGCCTTATTCTAATGTTCATGACAATAATGGTGAGCCCCTTACCTATTAGTGCATTTAAGTTTATAAATTGGTGTACATTACTTAACATTATAAATGGGCTTACATTTTACTCTACGCTGACATGTAAAGCTTAGCTATTTTTCTAAATGACTATCTAATAGCTCGACCTAATACGTATCACACATTTGCTGTGTGCCAGACACCATGCTACCTGGTTTATAAGAATTGTTTTTAAATTCACATCAATCATATGATCAGCTTTTCATTTTCCTTAATGGCTAATCATAATGATT
Organism: Tragulus kanchil; assembly: GCA_022376925.1. Classification (NCBI taxonomy): domain Eukaryota; kingdom Metazoa; phylum Chordata; class Mammalia; order Artiodactyla; family Tragulidae; genus Tragulus; species Tragulus kanchil. The sequence continues at coordinate 42,199,072 of JAIOJX010000029.1, read as the reverse complement.
AACACTTATTACACATTAACCACACTGTAGGCAGCATGCTGAGAACTTTCCATGCCTTACCACTTTCAGTCCTCATAAACTATAGGATATACTTGCTGTTGTCATTCCCATCTAATAGATGATAAAGTGAAGCTCAGGTAAGTTAACCACCTCAGCCTGTACAACTCGTCGGGTGAGGCTCCCTCATGCGTAAGTGGGAGACCTACTGCTCAGAGTCTCGTCTGGCTGATTTCAAAGCCTGTGCTGTCAACTGGCCTGCCGCTGCTCTTTGCCTTGTTGCTCTTCAGTCGTTCAGTTGTGTCTGACTCTTAGCGACTCTTTGCCATCTGTCTAACTCCTGCATTTTTTCTGTTTCCTTAGGCAGGAACATTTCCCGCTAGAGTGGAGGATCCTCAAGGGCCGGGGAATTACTTCTTTTTTTTTTTTTTAAAGATGTTCACGATCTCCTATTTTTTTTTTTTAATTATTTCTTTATTTGGCTGCACTGGGTCTTAGCTGTGGCATGTGGGATCTAGTTCCCTGCCCAGGAATCGAACCCGGGCTCCCTGAATTGGGAACACAGAGTCTTAACCACTGGACCACCAGGGAAGTTCTGGAATTACTTCTTTATATGGTATAGGTACTTGGCACCCACTACCCCTGATGCTTGGCATATGGTGCATGATCAAATAATTTAGTTCTTAAATACTTGAATTTGGATTGATTGCTAAGGAAAGCCACTAAAAACAGAGGTGTTAATGTTTGCTTGTGTCCTCTTCTTATAAATACATGAGCTATATCATCCCGTAACTACTTTTTCCTATTTTTAACTGACAACTTTTCAAATCAAGTATGAGTTCCAAAGGAAAATTAGTTTCCAGTTAGCTCCACTATAAATAATAACCTAGAAGCTGAAAGGTGAGACCACTAATATCAGAGGGTGTATTAGGTCTTGTGGGTGACGAAGGGATCCCCACGTCTTCAAAATACTCCTAAAATTTTTCATGTATTTCCAAAGGCATGCAGTTTGTTTCTGAGTATCCTCTTTCTTATTTTTTTTAATTGAAGTTGAGGTGAGATAGTACATATAAATTACAGGGCTTAGTAATAATTGGATAGTTTTAACTATTTTAGTTGAATGCAATTATAATAACTGTGGATCAAAGCCACTCAAATTCCTAAGCTAGTGAAAATACTTGTGCAACACGTATATTTTGAATAAAAAAGATATTCACTATTTGCTCCATGAGTATATATGAGTTTGTATGCCTTACCAGTCAGGTCCTGTGGGAAAGAAAGTACGCTTTTGCTACTCATTACAATACATTATGATGAGATATACTTTCTAAATACTTCTGCTAATGCTGGATTTTTTTCCCCATTTCATCTTGAAATGACAAACATTATCCAGTGTTCTTGATTGTTAATAAATGATTTTATCAGCAGTTTTCACCAAATACAGTCATTTGGAGAAGAGGTTATTCTCAGTATTTTCAAGCTACTTTATGTATTAGCCATGCAAGTGTAACTAGTGCTTTGTGTATGCTTCTTTGATTTTTCTTTTTATTTCCTTATTGGTATATTCAGAATTAGGGAGTCATGAAAACAGTATATCTCATTATGTACAGCTCCAAGTAGAGCTAAACAAGAAGTTCTAGTAGTTATGTATTTTTTTATTCCAAAGATATGTCTTAGAATAAAATAGATATGTGTAACTGACCTCTGTGACAAAGGAGTCTAAAAATGAACGTCTGGTACCACGGAAATAATAAGAGGCCCTACAATCATGAAATGCAATACTGAGAAAAGTACCATACTGAATATCTATCTGGGACTGGACAGTGTTGACTGCTTTTCCTAAGCAAGAGGTCCTCTCATCCAGGATACCACATGTGTGTGTAATTAGTCTCAATGAGGCTTCACATAGTTTTGAATTTTTTCTGGGTTAATTACTGCCTAAGGGAGTTAGCTAGTTTATATGCCCCTAAGCTTAGGAGCAAGTGTTTTAAAAATGAATATTTTGTACTTTTAATCGCGACATAGGACCTTGGGAAATTGTTAAATAACTGAATCTGTCATTGTTTAAAAGATCTTAGAGAGTTTGAATCATATCCATAATGAATATTCTGGATTTAATGTGAGCTCATTCATAAATCCGATTGTGTGCCTAGTGCTTCAGAAATAGGACCCACCAGCAGGTGGCATTCTGAGGCAAAAATTCACTGTGTGCCACCAGACAGGGTCAATCATTATTGCCTCTTTCAAATCTACCCTAAATCCATTAAGCCTTTAAATCACAATTAATGGCAATAGCATCCTGGTTATGTCTACTCAATCATACTTAAAGTGACTTTATTATATGACTTCAGACTTAAAGAGGAGATTCTGTGTTCCAGAGTTTCAAAGCTTGTGTCGAAGCCCTGCCAGATTGCCTCTTTTATTAAAAGCGTAGTCGTTACGCTGAAATGGATGTCTAAAGGACATGTTTTCAACAAAGGAAAGGAAAGAAAAATAATCATCTATTTACTAGTTCTTTACCAGTCAGGTCCTGTGGGAAAGAAAGTACGCTTTTGCTACTCATTACAATACATTATGATGAGATATACTTTCTAAATACTTCTGCTAATGCTGGATTTTTTTCCCCATTTCATCTTGAAATGACAAACATTATCCAGTGTTCTTGATTGTTAATAAATGATTTTATCAGCAGTTTTCACCAAATACAGTCATTTGGAGAAGAGGTTATTCTCAGTATTTTCAAGCTACTTTATGTATTAGCCATGCAAGTGTAACTAGTGCTTTGTGTATGCTTCTTTGATTTTTCTTTTTATTTCCTTATTGGTATATTCAGAATTAGGGAGTCATGAAAACAGTATATCTCATTATGTACAGCTCCAAGTAGAGCTAAACAAGAAGTTCTAGTAGTTATGTATTTTTTTATTCCAAAGATATGTCTTAGAATAAAATAGATATGTGTAACTGACCTCTGTGACAAAGGAGTCTAAAAATGAACGTCTGGTACCACGGAAATAATAAGAGGCCCTACAATCATGAAATGCAATACTGAGAAAAGTACCATACTGAATATCTATCTGGGACTGGACAGTGTTGACTGCTTTTCCTAAGCAAGAGGTCCTCTCATCCAGGATACCACATGTGTGTGTAATTAGTCTCAATGAGGCTTCACATAGTTTTGAATTTTTTCTGGGTTAATTACTGCCTAAGGGAGTTAGCTAGTTTATATGCCCCTAAGCTTAGGAGCAAGTGTTTTTAAAAATGAATATTTTGTACTTTTAATCGCGACATAGGACCTTGGGAAATTGTTAAATAACTGAATCTGTCATTGTTTAAAAGATCTTAGAGAGTTTGAATCATATCCATAATGAATATTCTGGATTTAATGTGAGCTCATTCATAAATCCGATTGTGTGCCTAGTGCTTCAGAAATAGGACCCACCAGCAGGTGGCATTCTGAGGCAAAAATTCACTGTGTGCCACCAGACAGGGTCAATCATTATTGCCTCTTTCAAATCTACCCTAAATCCATTAAGCCTTTAAATCACAATTAATGGCAATAGCATCCTGGTTATGTCTACTCAATCATACTTAAAGTGACTTTATTATATGACTTCAGACTTAAAGAGGGAGATTCTGTGTTCCAGAGTTTCAAAGCTTGTGTCGAAGCCCTGCCAGATTGCCTCTTTTATTAAAAGCGTAGTCGTTACGCTGAAATGGATGTCTAAAGGACATGTTTTCAACAAAGGAAAGGAAAGAAAAATAATCATCTACTTCTTTCCACCTGTAGTTCTTTAATAGTGGCAACTTATTAGAATATATCTTCTTTTTCCTCCTACCCCTGTATTTATATTAAGATAACTACAACCACACAGACACACAAATCAAATTAAAAACCTGTCAGTAGTGAAGTAGGAGGAGAAGAGACAACACTCATACTCTCTTCCAGGAATAAAACTACAATTGTAGCACAAAAGGACTGGGCTACCAGGTTGACTTGCCTATTTCTGAAAGACTTTGTAAACTTAGACTTTCAAGGAAAAGTTAAAAAAAAAAATCTCTACCAACCTAGCAAATAAGAAAGACTTTAGATCTAGATTTACACCTAAAAAGCGAAGCAATGCACAAGAGGGAGAGGGCAAATAAATAAAAGTTTAATTTCGTATTTCAGCGAGAAAACAGCCTCTACTGGAAAAATCAGTATGAAAGAACCATCCGAGCTGCTTACATAGAGGGTGAAATGCGCAGGCTTATCCCTCCTCTAGATGACCGGAATCCGGTGTTGACTCGCGGAAATCTGGCTCCCCATGGGTGGTGGACGCGCCGATGCCCTCTCCGTGGTGCTGAAGTATGAAGCTGGTCGAGAGAGTGAAGTTGCGAGGACGTGAAAGCGCACGCTACTGTCCTTTGTGTTGCAGTAGTAAAAACTCGCCTTCCGTGGCAGACCTGCCTGCTTTACTGTTCTTTGGCTAGTCTGGGGGAAATTTCCCAGGGAACAGGATGGAGAAGGATTCGTGTGTGTGAGACGGGCATGCGGCGTGGTGATGGGTTCTTATAGTCCCCACCCCCTCTCCCCGTAGCTTTGAAAGGGAGGTAGCAACTCTGCCTTCCTGCCACAGCGCCTTAGGGTTTCTGCATGCCCCCACTCAGGCTCCAGAGCGGCGCATCACACACACACACACACACACACACACACACACACACACGTCCCAATTATATAAGGGAGCAGGTGCTGGCTTCTGAAGCAGAATATTCATCTGTTAAATGAAAAGTGGGGAATGCACTGATTTTCTACCTGTTGGGTCTATGTGTGTTTACAGAGGTAATCGCTGAAAAGAAAACTAAAGCCAGAGGAACCTTAACAGTAGCAGAAGTAGTTTACTTCAGTAAGCTTTAAGATCACACCCCAGTTTGTCTTCTGTGAGTGATGCAGCTTCTGACTTTCACCTCTTGTTTCATGATCTTTTTGCATTGTTTGGGCTCAGGAAGGCGTCAGTGATGTAGACCAAGTCTGATGCTAGTGAAAACTTTTAAAATTTGAATAGTTTAGCTTTTTTTTTGGGGGGGGGGGCAGGTTGGGGAGGGAGAGGGGCAGGCAGGCCATTTCTATTGGTCTTTCATTTATCTATTTTCATTCATCTTTGTTCTTTGGCCTGCGTGAGTCTTCCATCACAGTGGCCTCTGTTGTCGCAGAGCACCAGCTCTGGGCCATGCGCTCCAGAGCTCCGGCTGGTAATTGGACACATCGGTCCAGCTGCTCCACGGCACGTGGGATCTTCCCAGGCCAGGGATCAAACCGGCGCCCCTTGCACTGCAAGGCGGTGTCCTTACCCACTGGACCACCAGGGAAGCCCAAGGTTAGCTTTCATTTGTAGCTTTCCCCCACGTTTTAAAAGGAAATGCCTAATGCAAAAATCCGTTTCCCACAGTCCCCACTGTCACCAGTTAACAAATGATCTATGATTCCTTTTTTTTTCACAATCACAAGGATTTTTTATTGTGCTTTTTTGATTTTACAAAGTTTTGATGTTTACAGATATGTGTAATTCCAGATTAGTCATATGTATATCCCATTCCCCCGCTTCATCCCACCCCCTAGGCCATCGCATAGCCCATCGCATAGCCCCCATGTATGATCCCTTAGTCCCGCAGCTCATTGACAATAGTTACCTCTTTTACATAAGATAGTATAGGGTTCTTTGTTGCTCTTTCCATATCTCTCACCCACTCTTCCCTCTCCCCAATGTCCTAAGTCTGTTCTCTGACTGTTTTTCCATTGATGCTCTGCATGTGTATTTATCAGTATGAACTTACTAGATTCCATATATATATGTGTTAGTATATTTTATCTGTCTTTCTCTTTTTGATTTACTTCACTGTGTATAATAGGTTCTAAATTCATCCATCTCATTAGGACTGAATCGTCTGCATTTCTTTTAGTGGCTGAGAAATATTCCATTGTATATACATACCAGAGCTTCTTTATCCATTCGTAACAAATGACCTGTGATTCGTAAGCGTTAAGGTATCTTGATGGCCTCATTGGAAATAAGCCTCCTTAACTGAAATATTACCTGTGTAAGAGAAACGAGGATTAGTCCCAGGATCTACCTAGATCATTATAAATCAGAGTGCTTGTTCTCTGAAACCAACTTACGGTTAACAATTAACCATTTATATTCTTAGTGTTAAAGAGTTGACCAATATATTTTTCACAGTGTCTTTCTAGGTTTATATGCAAATCAGGTTACATTGGTGCATTAATATGCTACTAGAGGTTTCTCTGCATATAACGTGGTATGTGGGAAAGAACCCTGGAATTTTGATTCACATACTGTGTGACCTTGGGTATAATTCTTCACCTCACTGAATCTCAGTCTTCTCATATGTAAATGGTGGGTGAAAATGGGTAACAATGGTTTTTGCGTGCATTTAAGAGATGCACAGTAAGTTTGAATGTTCTTTCTCTCCACAATTTTTCCAGGGAAGTTAAAGTAATTATCTAGTTAAAACTAAAAAACTTGACAACAAATAAATTTGATTCCTATAAGCCTCTTCACAAGCTCTCCCTTGTTAATTATGGTAGTTTATTGGATGAAATAACTACTTTAAAAAGAAATTTCCTCAACATTAAGACTCTTTCTTTAAAAATTTTACAGTCTTGAAGGACCAGGGAATTTTATTTTTAATTAGAATCAGCAACAAATACATATGACTCATTTTTAACACAGTGTTTATGAATTAAGAACTACTTAGTATTACACTGAAGTGTAGAAAAAATATGTGAAGACAACAAACTGTCTTGTACAACCCCCGAGTTAGATTAGCTGTGAGACTGAAAATAGCCCTTTGATTGCTCTTTCCATTTTATTTTCCCCCGTGTTCTCTGACTGTTTTTCCATTGATGCTCTGCATGTGTATTTATCAGTATGAACTTACTAGATTCCATATATATATGTGTTAGTATATTTTATCTGTCTTTCTCTTTTTGATTTACTTCACTGTGTATAATAGGTTCTAAATTCATCCATCTCATTAGGACTGAATCGTCTGCATTTCTTTTAGTGGCTGAGAAATATTCCATTGTATATACATACCAGAGCTTCTTTATCCATTCGTAACAAATGACCTGTGATTCGTAAGCGTTAAGGTATCTTGATGGCCTCATTGGAAATAAGCCTCCTTAACTGAAATATTACCTGTGTAAGAGAAACGAGGATTAGTCCCAGGATCTACCTAGATCATTATAAATCAGAGTGCTTGTTCTCTGAAACCAACTTACGGTTAACAATTAACCATTTATATTCTTAGTGTTAAAGAGTTGACCAATATATTTTTCACAGTGTCTTTCTAGGTTTATATGCAAATCAGGTTACATTGGTGCATTAATATGCTACTAGAGGTTTCTCTGCATATAACGTGGTATGGGGGAAAGAACCCTGGAATTTTGATTCACATACTGTGTGACCTTGGGTATAATTCTTCACCTCACTGAATCTCAGTCTTCTCATATGTAAATGGTGGGTGAAAATGGGTAACAATGGTTTTGCGTGCATTTAAGAGATGCACAGTAAGTTTGAATGTTCTTTCTCTCCACAATTTTTCCAGGGAAGTTAAAGTAATTATCTAGTTAAAACTAAAAAACTTGACAACAAATAAATTTGATTCCTATAAGCCTCTTCACAAGCTCTCCCTTGTTAATTATGGTAGTTTATTGGATGAAATAACTACTTTAAAAAGAAATTTCCTCAACATTAAGACTCTTTCTTTAAAAATTTTACAGTCTTGAAGGACCAGGGAATTTTATTTTTAATTAGAATCAGCAACAAATACATATGACTCATTTTTAACACAGTGTTTATGAATTAAGAACTACTTAGTATTACACTGAAGTGTAGAAAAAATATGTGAAGACAACAAACTGTCTTGTACAACCCCAGAGTTAGATTAGCTGTGAGACTGAAAATAGCCCTTTGATTGGTCTCCTTGTCATCATGATTAGTGAAGCAATATAGAATAAAATACTCTTATATAAAATGCTATTTGAAGACTACTAGTTTGTAGCTTTTAGTTGATAATGATGGAGATGAATTCTTATTATATTCTGTTAATAAATAACCAAGAGAAGTTCTCATATGAACTATGTTGTTTCCATTCATGATGAGCTCATAAAAGAACAAACCATATTTTAAGAACTGTGTCAGAGACAATACAGTTATATATATATACAGGAAACGAGCTAATTATTTTATAGATATATTCACTGTTGGAATCAGGTCTTCCAAAGTGATAGAATAAGAATTTTATGAAGAATACAGCCTTCAGTGTCCACATTATTAGAGAGTTTTATCAGTTCTGGAGGATATTATACATGACATTTAGTTCAGTGGATAAGTACTTATAATCTGAAAAAAAGGTACATATCAAAGTGTCTTCAATATGTAAAATGCAGAAATAATTAGATTCTTAGTATCAACAGGGAAAGTTCAGAAGACAGATGTCTGAACGAAGTCTTGAGCTTTGATTTTCCTAGGCTCATAGTAGAGCCTTGGCACTTCCTGTCAAGCTTTTTGATTTCAGTTCCAGATATTCCATTCCCCAATGTGTCAGTTGGTTTTATCACATATAAAATGAAGTATTAACAGTCTCTCACTTGTAGAGTTGCACTGAAGATAAAATGAGTGATCTCACATAAAGTGCTTATAGCAATGCCTGGCAGAAAGTCAGAGCTCAGGATATGTCAACTTTCATTCTTTTTTTAGAATAAAATTTTTTTTAGTTATAATTAACATTCAATATAATACTAGTTTCAGCTATACAACATAGTAATTTCATATTTTTACATAAAAAGTCACCACAGAAAGTCCAGTTACCATTCATTACCATACAAAGTTGATACATTGTTCTTGACTATTTTCCCTTTGCTATAGATTATATCAAAACAAATCATTTAACACAGTGTTTATGAATTAAGAACTACTTAGTATTACACTGAAGTGTAGAAAAAATATGTGAAGACAACAAACTGTCTTGTACAACCCCAGAGTTAGATTAGCTGTGAGACTGAAAATAGCCCTTTGATTGGTCTCCTTGTCATCATGATTAGTGAAGCAATATAGAATAAAATACTCTTATATAAAATGCTATTTGAAGACTACTAGTTTGTAGCTTTTAGTTGATAATGATGGAGATGAATTCTTATTATATTCTGTTAATAAATAACCAAGAGAAGTTCTCATATGAACTATGTTGTTTCCATTCATGATGAGCTCATAAAAGAACAAACCATATTTTAAGAACTGTGTCAGAGACAATACAGTTATATATATATACAGGAAACGAGCTAATTATTTTATAGATATATTCACTGTTGGAATCAGGTCTTCCAAAGTGATAGAATAAGAATTTTATGAAGAATACAGCCTTCAGTGTCCACATTATTAGAGAGTTTTATCAGTTCTGGAGGATATTATACATGACATTTAGTTCAGTGGATAAGTACTTATAATCTGAAAAAAAGGTACATATCAAAGTGTCTTCAATATGTAAAATGCAGAAATAATTAGATTCTTAGTATCAACAGGGAAAGTTCAGAAGACAGATGTCTGAACGAAGTCTTGAGCTTTGATTTTTCCTAGGCTCATAGTAGAGCCTTGGCACTTCCTGTCAAGCTTTTTGATTTCAGTTCCAGATATTCCATTCCCCAATGTGTCAGTTGGTTTTATCACATATAAAATGAAGTATTAACAGTCTCTCACTTGTAGAGTTGCACTGAAGATAAAATGAGTGATCTCACATAAAGTGCTTATAGCAATGCCTGGCAGAAAGTCAGAGCTCAGGATATGTCAACTTTCATTCTTTTTTTAGAATAAAATTTTTTTTAGTTATAATTAACATTCAATATAATACTAGTTTCAGCTATACAACATAGTAATTTCATATTTTTACATAAAAAGTCACCACAGAAAGTCCAGTTACCATTCATTACCATACAAAGTTGATACATTGTTCTTGACTATTTTCCCTTTGCTATAGATTATATCCCTGAGACCAGAAGTTTGTATCTCTTAATCCTCCTCACTGATTTCACTCATTCCTCTATCCCCCTCCTCTCTCACAACTAGCAGTTTGTTCTTTGTATCTATGAGTCTTTTTCTGTTTTGTTTGTTTTTTAGATTCTACATAAGTTAAATCATATGGTATTTGTATTTATGACTTATTTCATCTAGCAGAATACCTTGTCAGTCTCTCCATGTTGTTGCAAATGGCAAGCTTTTATTCTTCTTTATGACTGAGTAATATTCTGTGTGTGTGTGTGTGTGTGTGTGTGTGTGTGTGTGTGTGTGTATCACATCTTCTTTGTCCTTTGATTTATTGATGGACACTTAGTACTTCCATATCTTGGCTATTGTAAATAGTGCTGCAGTGAACAGACAGGTACATAGATCTTTTGAAAATAATGCTTTTCTTTTCTTTGGATAAATACTCAGAAGTGAACTTCCTGAACCATATGATAGTTCATTTTTAGTGCATGTGTGTGTGTGTGTGTCTGTGTGTTCACATTTTAACCAACAGTGCATGACATTCTCACTAAAATTTGCTGTTTCTTGTCTTTTTGATAGTAGTCATTCTAGCAGGTGTGAGGTGGTTTTGATTTGCATTTCTCTGGTGATTAGTGATGTTGAATACCTTATATGTTGTCTCTTTTTATGTCTCCTTTGGAAAAATGTCTATTTAGGTCCTCTGCGCATTTTTAATTGGTTTGTTGACTTTTTAAATAGTTGTATGAGTTGTTTATATATTTTAGAATTCAGCCCTTTATCAGATATGTAATTTGCAAATATCGTTTCCATTCGGTAAGTTGCCTTTTCTTTTTGTTGGTGGTTTCTTTCGTTGTGCAAAAGCTTTTTGGTTTGATATACTTCTGTTTAGTTTTACTTTTTTTCCCCTTGTCTGAGGAGACATATCCAAAAAATATTACTAAAACTGATGTCAGAGAGGTTACTGCCTATGCCTTATTCTAGCAGTTTTGTCATTTCATATCTTACTTTTAAGTTATTGATCCATTTTGAGTTCACTTTTGTATATGGTATAAGAAAGTGGTACAGTTTCATTATTTTGGAAGTTACTGTCCAGTTTTCTAACACCATTCATTGGAAAGACTGGCTTTTCCCCACTGTTATTGCTTCTGTTGTAGACTGACCATATAAGCATGGGTTTATTTCTGGGCTGTCTATTCTATTCTATTGAGCTTTATATCTGTTTTTGTGCTATATCATACTCTTTCATTTACTCTACCTTTGTATTATAATTTCAAAGCCAGGAGTATAATACTTCCATCTCAAGATTGCTTTGGCTATTTGAAGTCTTCTGTGGCACATACAAATTTTAGGATTATTTGTTCTAGTTCTCTGAAAAATACCATTGATATTTTGATAGAGATTGCATTATTATCTGTAGATTGCCCTGGGTAATATGAATATTTTAATGATATTGATTCTTCCAATCCATGAATATGGTATATGTTTCCATTTATTCGTATCATTTTCAGTTTCCTTCCTCAGTGTCTTACAGTTTTCAGAGTAGACCTCTTTCTTCTTGGAGAAATAAATAAATTTATTCCTATGTACTTAATTCTTCTTGATGTAATTGTAAATGGGATTGTTTTATTCATTTCTCTTCCTAGTCTATTATTAGTTTATAAAAATGAAACAAACTTCTCTATATTAATTTTGTATTCTGAAACTTTACTGAATTTATTAGTTCTAATAGTTTTTTGGTAGAGTCTTTGGAGTTTTCTATGTTAAGTATTGTGTTTCCTTCAAATGACAGTTTTGCCTCTTCCTTTCCAATTGCTGTGGCTAGGACTTGCAGTACTTTGTTAAATAGAAATAATAAGAGTGGACATTCTTGTTTTGTTCCTGAACTTGGGGGAAAGTTTTCAGCTTTTCACCATTGAATATGATGTTAGTTGTAGGTTTGTCATATATTGCCTTTATTATGTTGAGGTATTTCCCTGTCTATCCACTTCATTGAATTTTTATCTTACACAAATGTTAGATTTTGTCAAGTACTTTTTCTGCATTTAGTGAGATGAATGTATGATTTTTATCCTTTATTAATGTGGTATGTTACATTGATTGGTTTGTGGATGTTAAATTATCCTTGTAGCCCTCGAATGAATTCCACCTGATCATGGTTTATGATGATTTTTAGCTAGTATTGAATTTGGTTTGCTGGTGTTTTTGACAATTGTTGCATCTATGTTCATCAGGGATATAGGTCTATAATTTTCTTTCTTTTTCTTCTTTTGTGGTGTCTTTTTCTGATTTTGTTGTTGTGGTAATGTTGACCCCTTGAAATGAATCTGGAGGTTTTCCTCCTTCTTCCGTCTTTTTGAATAATATAAGAAGGAGAGATATTAACTCCTTTGTAAATGTTAGACATATTCACCTGTGAAGCTGTCTATACATGAACAAAGCAGTGGTTCACAATACACAAGGATAAAATGAGAATTTCTATGGCAGAGGGTGTAGGAAGGAAATAACAAGCTTGTCAATGTGACAATACTGGAATTATTGTTTGGCTAGAAGGTCCATGATATGATTATATTCATGGGACCTAGAGGACACATCTTTTACTAAGGGCATAAGAAATACATTTTTTTGTTTAAAATTTTATTTTAGTGTTATCACTATTATTTTACCGAGTTCTTTTGTTTGCTGCCACACATCAACCTGAATAGGCACACCCACTTCTCCCCCCACCAAACCTCTTCTCCATCCCACAGTCCCACAGCATATTCCCCTCCCTTACCCCAGTGTCTATAAGACTGTTCTCTGTGTCCACCTCTCCATTGCTGCTCTGCATATTCATTTATCAGCGCCATCTTTCTAGATTCCATACACATGTGTCAGTATACACGTACACATGCTGGGTCATATGGTGGTTCTGTTCCCAGTTATTTATTTTTTTTTTTTTAAGATTTATTTATTTATTTTAATTTGGGCGGGGGTCGGGTTGGGGAGGGAGGGGAGCGAGCAGGCCACTTCTATTGGTCGTTCATTTCTCTATTTTCATCCGTCTTTGTTCTTTGGCTCCTGTGGGCCTCCCATCGCGGTGGCGTTTGTCGTTGCAGAGTGCCAGCTCTGGGCGCATGCGCTCCAGAGCTCCATCTCGGTAATTGGACACATGGGTCCAGCTGCTCCACGGCACGTGGGATCTTCCCAGGCCAGGGATGGAACCGGCGCCCCTTGCACTGCAAGGCGGTGTCCTTACCCACTGGACCACCAGGGAAAGCCCTGTTCCCAGTTTTTTTGAGGAATCTCCATACTGTCTTCCTATGATATTGATATGAAATTGATACAGTGGCTGTGTCAATCTACATTTCCACCAATAGTGCAAGGGGGTTAACTTTTCTCCACACCCTCTCCAGCATTTATTGTTTGTAGACTTTTTGATGTGAGGTTGTATCTCATTGTAGCTTTGATTTGCATTTATAAGAAATGCATTTTTTAACAAGAGCACCAGTATTAAACTAAAATTTTCAGTGTGGTTTTTCTCTGTAGATCAGGGGTAATAGTTGTTGTTGTTCAACCACCAAGCCATGTCTGACTCTTTGTTACCCCATGGACTGCAGCATGCCATGTTTTCCTGTCCTTCACAGTTTCCCAGAGTTTGCTCAACTCATGTCATGTGAGTTGGTGATGCCATCCAACCATCTCATCCTCTGTTGTCCCCTTCTCCTCTGCCTTCAGTCTTTCTGAACATCAGGTCTTTGCCAATGAGCTGGCTCATCACATCAGGTAACCAAAATACTGGAGTTTCAGCATCAGTCCTTTCAATGAATATTCAAGGTCGATTTCCTTTAGGATTGACTGGTTTGCTCTCCTTTCTGTTCAAGGGGCTCTCAAGAGTCTTCTCCGGGACCCCAGTTTAAAGGCAGTAGAGTAGTTGTTACAGAATTTGATTCAATAGCAGTGGTCTTAATAGATTCCAGAAACAATGGAGTCAGGTGGACTTAAGCATCCTAAGCCAGGCTGTTGTAATATTGTAATGACTGGTAAGCCTGGAATGCCAGTCAAGTCTAACCTGTAGAATTTTAGAACATTTTCATAGGAAACAGTATCTATAAGGACAAAATAGATGGGTAGCTGAATACTATGCAGTTTGTGCCTGTAGAAAAATCAAGAAAGGATGACTGGTAGGCTGAGAGTCTGTTGCTTGAATAAAAAGTCATGATCCTAAATGTATATTAATTAATGAAAGAAGCCAATCTGGAAAAGCTGTATATTATACAATTTTAACAGTATAATGTAGTTGGAAAGGCAAAGGTATATAAACAGTAAAAAAACATCAGTGGTTGCCTGGCGTTAGCAGGGAGGGAGAGATTAATAGCCAGAGCACAGAAGATTTTTAGGGTAGTAAAACTATTCTTCATGATACTGGTTTTACATGGTATACCATATACATTTGTCAAAACCCAAGAATATGTGATTCAGAGTGCCCCTAATGTAAGCTGTCCCACCCTCCAGCATTTATTGTTTGTAGACTTTTTGATGTGAGGTTGTATCTCATTGTAGCTTTGATTTGCATTTATAAGAAATGCATTTTTTAACAAGAGCACCAGTATTAAACTAAAATTTTCAGTGTGGTTTTTCTCTGTAGATCAGGGGTAATAGTTGTTGTTGTTCAACCACCAAGCCATGTCTGACTCTTTGTTACCCCATGGACTGCAGCATGCCATGTTTTCCTGTCCTTCACAGTTTCCCAGAGTTTGCTCAACTCATGTCATGTGAGTTGGTGATGCCATCCAACCATCTCATCCTCTGTTGTCCCCTTCTCCTCTGCCTTCAGTCTTTCTGAACATCAGGTCTTTGCCAATGAGCTGGCTCATCACATCAGGTAACCAAAATACTGGAGTTTCAGCATCAGTCCTTTCAATGAATATTCAAGGTCGATTTCCTTTAGGATTGACTGGTTTGCTCTCCTTTCTGTTCAAGGGGCTCTCAAGAGTCTTCTCCGGGACCCCAGTTTAAAGGCAGTAGAGTAGTTGTTACAGAATTTGATTCAATAGCAGTGGTCTTAATAGATTCCAGAAACAATGGAGTCAGGTGGACTTAAGCATCCTAAGCCAGGCTGTTGTAATATTGTAATGACTGGTAAGCCTGGAATGCCAGTCAAGTCTAACCTGTAGAATTTTAGAACATTTTCATAGGAAACAGTATCTATAAGGACAAAATAGATGGGTAGCTGAATACTATGCAGTTTGTGCCTGTAGAAAAATCAAGAAAGGATGACTGGTAGGCTGAGAGTCTGTTGCTTGAATAAAAAGTCATGATCCTAAATGTATATTAATTAATGAAAGAAGCCAATCTGGAAAAGCTGTATATTATACAATTTTAACAGTATAATGTAGTTGGAAAGGCAAAGGTATATAAACAGTAAAAAAACATCAGTGGTTGCCTGGCGTTAGCAGGGAGGGAGAGATTAATAGCCAGAGCACAGAAGATTTTTAGGGTAGTAAAACTATTCTTCATGATACTGTAACGATGGATACTTACCATTATACATTTGTCAAAACCCATAGAATATGTGATTCCAAGAGTGCCCCTAATGTAAGCTGTTGACTTTGAGTGGTAGTGATGTGCCAGTGTAGGCTCATCAGTTGTAATAAATGTACCACTCTGATGGGGCATGGTGATGGTGATAGTTGTGGATGGGTACCTGTGTGGGTACAGGGGTTATATGGGAAGACTGTACTTACTGCTCAGTTTTGCTATGAACCTAAAACTGCTGTGAAAAATAGAATCTTTTCTTTTTTTTCTAAATGTCATGATCTCTTGCTGAGTCCCTGGACCTGATCCACTTTTAGGACTAGGAGCCATTAATTAAAGAAGTGGGTAAGAACACTTAGGATCTTTACATGGCAATAATTCCTCCAGTCGTTCCCCAAAGGGACCTCTGGTCATTTACTTGAACAGTTTTGCATTTTGGAAAAGAGAAAGGGGAATGTCCAGGCATTTTGAGATGCAGGGTGTGAGTTGAGATTAACACACAGGACTCCAAAGCCTCCCCATGGCCCCCCTTGCTAGCATGGTGGTATGCAGTGACCAGGTGATAAGTGGAGTCCTGGACAACATCGAGCTAATGGGAGGTCTGGTGTGTCCATAATTCCACCATATGGTGGTTCTCTGGTCCTGGAGTATTAAGTGAGTTTGGGATACTTGGCAGATAAACTCCATATTGGGTTCTGGCTATGCAGGGTAAAAACTATCACAGCAGGGAAGATTGAGTAGAAGGCTCTTGAAGCTATCCTCTTTACTTCCTGCATAGTAAAGTGAAAAAGCAATAGAGCATCCTGGAGAAGACAGCTAGTGGGAATTAATAGCACTCCTTATGACTTAAAAAAATACAGAGGAATAGCCCTCAATGTACTTGCATTTAATTAATCAGTCTGAAGGTAATACTGCCTACTTAACAGTAGACAACTGTAAGTTCAAGCAAATAGGTAATCCCAGTCACAGCTGCTATACTAGGTATGGTATCTTTGTTGATGTAGATTAATAAGCCTCAGATACATTGTCATTATTTTGGAAAATACATTATTTTCTATTCCAAATCATGAAAAAAAATCAGATATTTGCATTGACTAGACAACAGTATATATTTATAGTTTTGCTTATGAAATTGTATTAACTTTACTGTTCTTTATGATAATGTAGAACAAAGTAATCTGGACTGCCTAAGCATACTGCTTGTGCTTCATCCAGATAGGCATTTTCATGATGTACTCTGCATATAAATTAAATTAGCAGGATGACAGTATACAGTCTTGATGTACTCCTTCCCCAATTTGGAACCAGTCCGTTGTTCCATGTCCGGTTCTAACTGTTGCTTCTTGTTCTGAATACAGGTTTTGCAGGAGGCAGGTAAGGTGGTCTGGTGTTTCCATTTCTTTCAAAACTTTCTATGTTTGTTGTGATCTGCACAGTTAAAGGCTTTGGTGAAATCAATGAAAGAGAAGTAGATGTTTTTCTGGTATTCCCATGCTCTTTCTGTGATCCAGTGGATGTTGGCAATTTGACCTCTGGTTCCTCTGTCTTTCCTAAATGGAGATTGTACATCTGGAAGTTCTCAGTCCATGTACTGTTGAAGCCTAGCTTGGAGGATTTTGAGCGTTACTTTGCTAGCATGTGAAGTGAGTCAGTTCAGTCACTCAGCTGTGTCCCACCCTTTGCGACACCATGGACTGCAGCACACCAGGCTTCCCTGTCCTTCACTGTCTCCTGGAGCCTACTCAGACTCATGTCCACTGACTCAGTGAGGTCATACAACCATCTCATCCTCCACTTCTACTTCAGGCGTTGTAGTTACTGCACTGATATCTCACAAACTTCTTTTAGTAGTAGAGACACAGCAGACCCCTGGAGGAGCTTCTCTCCCGTCCTGTGTGCGGTGGGCGATGGGAGTAGACAAAAAGTGGGGGTGGCTCCCAGCTTCTCATCAAGGAAGGGCTTTTTGCTGAGTGAAAGTATTAGAGTCGTCAGATGATCTTCATATTTAAGCTCCATCAGAGTTTGCCTCAGCTCCAGAGCCCCACATTGCCTGAGCCCCCATCCTTGAGGAGGACAGTGGGGCCTATTTCTGGTGACAAATCGAGGAGGGAGTATAGCAGCCAATACAGGTTGGCACAGGACCGTACTCACTTCACAGAACCCTGCCTTGCTGGCCAAGGGTTGGTCAGGCTGTCATTTTCCCCCTGCCTAATCCTACTTCTTCCTTCTTCTTGCCACTAGTATTGATTACAAATAAACATCTTGGACCCCAAACACTATCTCTAGTCTATTTCTAAGGAACCTGCAACAGGTGACTTACAGGGGTAAATAAACCATGAAACAAAATTAGAAGTCGTTGAAAAAGAATAGGACAGTAATGAGAATAGGGACGTACACTGCTTGATTTAAGATAATGTGCACATACCTCCCTGCGTCCTGTCCACATGCAGATTCTAGATTTGCAAGAAGCCAGAGCAAAATAAAAACAAGCCAAGTAACCAGGGGAAACCATGTGATCAGATGGAAGGCAGCGATTCTTCATCGTAAGAACAGAAAACATTTTTCTTTTTTTTTCCTGAGAAAGGACACCATGTAATGAAATGAACAGCCTTAACATTTATAGTTGTGCTGCATGAGTGACTCGATGGGACATCATCATTTATTAATTTATTTTAAATGGAATTTTAATCGATCATGTCATCCTAAGGAGGTTTATTGTTTGCCACTCACACTTCTTAGGCTCTGGGTCAGTGGGTATGTATTAGTCCCTGGAACCACTTATCCAGGGGTGTTTGACTGAGATAGTTTTATTGGCGATGGAGTGTGCAGAACCACACTGACTAATGGTGCCTAACGCACTATTGTTGTTTGCTTCATCCTCCTGTGTCCTGGAATGGTTTGGCTTCCACTGACTTATTTACTGTTTTGATTCTCCGTCTCTTAAATGGAGATGCTACTCAGTGCAGAGGAGGACCCTGGTGAGCAAGAGAAGAGAGGACAGAAGAGGAGAAAAGGGAGAAGAAATAAACGGCACAGTCAGAGACCCAAAGTATCTTCTTACTGCTGGAGAGTTCTTTCTTGAGCACCTGAGCCCTAAGTCAGCAAAGCGTTTGATTTGGAGCCCTTGATTTTCTAGAATATTGAACAGAGATACATTACAAGAAAGCGATCTGCTCTTATTGGACTAATTCTGAGCATAAATCATCCCTTCAGAAAATTAGAATGTTTCTTTTTCTTTCTGTTTTTTAAAGATTTATTTATTTATTTATTTGGGGGGTGGGGTGAGGAGGGAGGGGAGCAGTTGGGCTACTTCTATTGGTCTTTCATTTGTCTATTTTCATCCATCTTTGTTCTTTGGCCCGTGTGGGCCTCCCATCACGGTGGCCTCTGTTATCGCAAAGCACCAGCTCTGGGTGCATGCACTCCAGAGCTCCGGCTCCGTAATTCAACACATTGGTCCAGCCGCTCCGCGGCACGTGGGATCTTCCCAGGCCAGGGATCGAACCGGAGCCCCTTGCACTGCAAGGCGGTGTCCTTACCCACTGGACCACCAGGGAAGCCCAGAATGTTTCTTTTATAGCATCTAACAGATCTTCAAAACTGAAGTGATATTTGGATTTTGTTAGATGAGGATAGAAATAGTATGATGGGTGTGTTGAGGTATAAGATAGCCTTTTAGATTCATTAGAGATTCATTCATTCTAAAAGCATTACATTAAAATGCACCTCCTAGAAAAGTTTTAAATAGTTAAAAGATTTTTTTTAAGACATGTTTGCTTTCTGAACTTTTGCATTCATTGTATATGGCTTATAATTTTTCTTTTTAAATTCAGTTTTAATTATTTCAAAATGAATTTATATCTTCTTTATTCAGTTGTTTCCAGTTGTTACTTTATTAATCTTTTCTCTCTCTTGGATGCTTCTGATTGCTGCAGAACTCCTTCTATCTTTTCCTCATCCCCTCTTGATTTCTTCAGTTCTTCTTTATTCAAAACCAACACAATTGTCCCTTGATAGCCATAGGAGATTTGTTCCAGGTCACCCACGGTTACTAAAATCCATGTATGTTCAAGTCCTTTATATGAAGTGGTGAGGTTATTTGTGTATGAATTTTATGTAATCATTAATTCTTCTCAAATTACTTAATGGACAGAAGAGGAGAAAAGGGAGAAGAAATAAACGGCACAGTCAGAGACCCAAAGTATCTTCTTACTGCTGGAGAGTTCTTTCTTGAGCACCTGAGCCCTAAGTCAGCAAAGCGTTTGATTTGGAGCCCTTGATTTTCTAGAATATTGAACAGAGATACATTACAAGAAAGCGATCTGCTCTTATTGGACTAATTCTGAGCATAAATCATCCCTTCAGAAAATTAGAATGTTTCTTTTTCTTTCTGTTTTTTAAAGATTTATTTATTTATTTATTTGGGGGGTGGGGTGAGGAGGGAGGGGAGCAGTTGGGCTACTTCTATTGGTCTTTCATTTGTCTATTTTCATCCATCTTTGTTCTTTGGCCCGTGTGGGCCTCCCATCACGGTGGCCTCTGTTATCGCAAAGCACCAGCTCTGGGTGCATGCACTCCAGAGCTCCGGCTCCGTAATTCAACACATTGGTCCAGCCGCTCCGCGGCACGTGGGATCTTCCCAGGCCAGGGATCGAACCGGAGCCCCTTGCACTGCAAGGCGGTGTCCTTACCCACTGGACCACCAGGGAAGCCCAGAATGTTTCTTTTATAGCATCTAACAGATCTTCAAAACTGAAGTGATATTTGGATTTTGTTAGATGAGGATAGAAATAGTATGATGGGTGTGTTGAGGTATAAGATAGCCTTTTAGATTCATTAGAGATTCATTCATTCTAAAAGCATTACATTAAAATGCACCTCCTAGAAAAGTTTTAAATAGTTAAAAGATTTTTTAAGACATGTTTGCTTTCTGAACTTTTGCATTCATTGTATATGGCTTATAATTTTTCTTTTTAAATTCAGTTTTAATTATTTCAAAATGAATTTATATCTTCTTTATTCAGTTGTTTCCAGTTGTTACTTTATTAATCTTTTCTCTCTCTTGGATGCTTCTGATTGCTGCAGAACTCCTTCTATCTTTTCCTCATCCCCTCTTGATTTCTTCAGTTCTTCTTTATTCAAAACCAACACAATTGTCCCTTGATAGCCATAGGAGATTTGTTCCAGGTCACCCACGGTTACTAAAATCCATGTATGTTCAAGTCCTTTATATGAAGTGGTGAGGTTATTTGTGTATGATCTATGTAAATCTTCTCATGTACTTTAAATCATCTCCAGATTGCTTACAATACCTAATACAATGTAAATGCTAGGCAAATAGTTGTAAGTACAATAGTTAATAGTTACTTACATGTAGCAAATTCAAATTTTGCTTTTTGGATCTTTCTGGAATTTTCTTTTAGAGTATTTCTATCTTTGGTTGTTTGAATCTGTGATTGTGTTACTCAAGGATATGGAGGACCAATAATACAGTATAAAAATCTCACTGATACAGAAAAAAACATCTCAGGAGAGATAATTTGAACTAAGACGACCATATTATCATCTGTCTTTAAAGACATATATGCCCTTACATTTATTTATTTACTTCACTTACTACTAAAATGTTAATAAATTCTATGTCTTCTGGAAATTTATTTTAATGAAAAAGTAAAAAGTTCTTACATTTTTTGAACTTCCCTGGTGGCTCAGTATTAAAGAGTTCGCCTGCCAATGCAGGAGACACGGGTTTGATCCCTGATCTGGGAAGATCCCATATGCTGCAGAGCAGCTAAGCCTGTGAGCCACAACTAGTGATCCTGTGCTCTAGAGCCTCAGGGCTGCAACTATTGAGCCCATGTACCGCAACTACTGAAGCCCATGTGCCCTAGAGTTGGAGTTCCACAGCAAGAAAAGTCACGGCAACAAGAAGCCTGCTCATCTTAACTAGAGAGTAGCCCCCACTCCCTGCAACTAGAGAAGAGCCTGTGGCAGCAGTGAAAACCTCAGAATAGCCAAAAATAAATAAATAAACAAATAAATAAAATGTATTAAAAAGAAAAAAATCTTACATTTTTTGCTAAGTATTGTGCTGCTCTTGCCCACAGAGTAGTTCTTCCCTCTCTTCCCTCTCTGTTTTGTTTTACAAGAGGTCTAAAATCTTCAGGGCATATTTCCCAGTCTCCTATTAGCTGATGTCCTTATGGGGTTGACCAGTCAGAAACCACTGGTGGTAGTTTGGGGAGCAGGAGCACAGGGACGTTTTCAGGCTTGTCTCCATGCTTAGGCAGCAAGGGCAGCTCTTGGAGGGCTTCAGATCTCATTGGATAGGCTGCTGTGATTTCTGTATTTGCTTGTTGGCCATACACCATGGGTTTCAGGAACATTTTCCTTTCCCTTTGATACTTTAGCACAGGGCTGATGGTGGGTTCCTGTGGTTACCAATCTGTGAGTTGTTTTATTGCCCCCTGTTTTGATTTCTCAGCTCATCCATCACTCATAAAACTAATTCTCAAATTTCCTCTGTTTTGGAAAATATGGTCTTTTAAAATAAATAGCTTGGGGACAACTGAATAGTCATTTGGAAAAAAAAAAAAGCTTGTTTCTGTCTGATACCAATTGCCAGAACAAATTTCAAATGGACCATAGATCTAAATGTAAAAAATCAATCCATGTAAAAGTAGAAGAAAACAAACAAACAGAAAGAAGAAAACAGGATGATTTATGTCTTGACCTGGACATGAAGAAACTTTCAAACTATAATCCCATATCTAGAAAAAAGAAAAGATTTAAAAAAAAGATTGATAATATACATTAATTAATAAATAATAAAAAGTAATGAAAAAATTTACATGGCAAAACACCACATGCAAAATCAAAAGACTAATAAAAAATCAAAAGACTGTAGTCAAAAGGCTAATTTTTCTAATAATTGTTAAAAACCAAGAAGAAAAACCACAAAATATATATAGTGGACAAAACCCTCGAACAATTCACAAAAATATAAATCACCCTTAAATGTAAGAAAAATATATTCAGCTTTACTCACAATAAAATGTAAGTTAGAACTTTATTGCAAGACCATTTCTCATTTATCAGAATGGTAGATAAAAGCCTAGATAACATGTTCAAAACCTAGATAACATGTTTGTCAAGGCTATCGAAATTCAGATACTTTGATAATTTCTGGTGGGAATTCAAAGTGATAGCAACCTCTAGAGGGAATTTGATGGTATCTAACAGAATTGTATATGCATTTATCTTTACTCAACGAAACCACTGGTGGTAGTTTGGGGAGCAGGAGCACAGGGACGTTTTCAGGCTTGTCTCCATGCTTAGGCAGCAAGGGCAGCTCTTGGAGGGCTTCAGATCTCATTGGATAGGCTGCTGTGATTTCTGTATTTGCTTGTTGGCCATACACCATGGGTTTCAGGAACATTTTCCTTTCCCTTTGATACTTTAGCACAGGGCTGATGGTGGGTTCCTGTGGTTACCAATCTGTGAGTTGTTTTATTGCCCCCTGTTTTGATTTCTCAGCTCATCCATCACTCATAAAACTAATTCTCAAATTTCCTCTGTTTTGGAAAATATGGTCTTTTAAAATAAATAGCTTGGGGACAACTGAATAGTCATTTGGAAAAAAAAAAAAGCTTGTTTCTGTCTGATACCAATTGCCAGAACAAATTTCAAATGGACCATAGATCTAAATGTAAAAAATCAATCCATGTAAAAGTAGAAGAAAACAAACAAACAGAAAGAAGAAAACAGGATGATTTATGTCTTGACCTGGACATGAAGAAACTTTCAAACTATAATCCCATATCTAGAAAAAAGAAAAGATTTAAAAAAAAGATTGATAATATACATTAATTAATAAATAATAAAAAGTAATGAAAAAATTTACATGGCAAAACACCACATGCAAAATCAAAAGACTAATAAAAAATCAAAAGACTGTAGTCAAAAGGCTAATTTTTCTAATAATTGTTAAAAACCAAGAAGAAAAACCACAAAATATATATAGTGGACAAAACCCTCGAACAATTCACAAAAATATAAATCACCCTTAAATGTAAGAAAAATATATTCAGCTTTACTCACAATAAAATGTAAGTTAGAACTTTATTGCAAGACCATTTCTCATTTATCAGAATGGTAGATAAAAGCCTAGATAACATGTTCAAAACCTAGATAACATGTTTGTCAAGGCTATCGAAATTCAGATACTTTGATAATTTCTGGTGGGAATTCAAAGTGATAGCAACCCCTCTAGAGGGAATTTGATGGTATCTAACAGAATTGTATATGCATTTATCTTTTGAACCAGAAATTCCAGCTCTGGAAATTTGTTCTGAAGAAACACCTCCACACATATGAGTATGTGTAAGGTTTTCATTCAGGAATAAATTATAATAGCAAAACACTGCAGTCAGTCTAAACGACCACTCAAAGAAGAGTAATCAAATTAAATACAGTGCTTCAGACAATGGTATATGATGTAGCCAAAGCAGAAGAATAAGAAAACTGTCTTTGAATCCAGGATATAGTGGGATATATATAATAGGCTACCTCTCGTGTAAAAAAGAAGGGAAGAAGCCACAATGGAACAGGATATATCAACCAGATATCAATGAAAATAGTTACTTGCACAGTATGTTGGGATGGTGAGGAGAGTATAGGGGTGAATGCGCGGTTGCTCTTAGTTGGCCATTTTAATGTGGTTTTAATTTTAAACATGTGAAAATTGTAAATATTCAAAAAATATGAAAAGAAAGGCATTAAATATAATATTTATAAGCAAGAAATAACCTACTGTACATCAGATTGATAATAATCACACAGAGAAAAGAAGTAACTTGAACATAGGGCTTCAACTGTATACCCTAGACAGAATGTATGTAAAGAACTACCAAGAATGGGAGACATTTGCTTGGCAGCTTTGCTCTTGGTGGTGGTATAATTCTGAAATTGTTTTGTATGTATAATAGGATAAACCGGTTAAGTAAATGTATTGATGGTTTTGGGAAGAAGATTTTCTACTTTCATAATGAGGACAAATAATGTAGTTTGGATTTCAGTGAGAGGTATCAGTATGAGCTCATTATTTATGTTATGTTATGTATTTTGGTAGATAACACAGACACATATGTACATTTCCTAACTCTGTTTGCTGAAAGGGATTTAAGCAAATCTGCTTTAGTAGCAGCTGGCACCTAGATCTGGATTTCTAAATACCAGTCACCACTGAAGTGTTTCCTAGGGAAATGGCTATTTCCAGGCCAGGGAATTTACAAGGGAAACCTAAAAAATCTCAGATCAAAATAACAAGCAAGTATGCAAAGACTAACAATTTCATTAAAAAGAAGAGTATAAAAGTTGTTCTGAGACAAGTTACACATTGAAAAGAGTGATGGTAAGTGATTGTAACATATTAAGTAAAATGAATTCATGAGTTCCTTATGATGAGATGAGGGAGTGAATGAGAGATACAAAGAGAGACTAAAAGAGAAAAGAAGCTTTCTTTAAAAAATAAAAGAAAAGAATGCTATATAATAAATGTTGGAGGGATAACACTATAAGGAAATAAGCATTTTCATTCCAATGTAATCAATTATTAGTTATTAATGAATTATTAAAACTAAGATGATCAGTGAATGCTGAAACTTAGGTTAGAGATTGCTAAGGTATAAGATATTTCTGTGGTCTCAAAGTACACCTCCAGAGATTGTTTGGGGTAGAAGGAGAAGTATACTTTTATAATAAGCATGCTTACTATTTCACACCTTAACCAAGTAATCAAACCTGGCATCTCTAAAAATGGAATAAGCTAACATTAGGTGCCTCCTCAGCTAATGAACTAAGATGTATAAAACATCGTCTAGGTAGTATATTTGTTAAAAATGTTTTAGGGGCTTCCCTGGTGACCCAATGGGTAGAGAGTCTGTCTTGCAGTGCAGGGGGCACTGGTTCGATTCCTGGCCTGGGAAGATCCCATGTGCCTCAGAGCGGCTGGACTGGTGTGTCCAATTATGAGGTAGGGCTCTGGGATGCATGCACTCAGAGCTGGTGCTCTGCAACAAGAGAGGCCACTGTGATAGGAAACCCACACAGGCCAAAGAATAAAGATGGATGAAAAAAAAACCAAAAAAAAATAAAGGCATGGATTAAAACGGTTAAGAAATTTTTTTTTTGAGCAATAATGTAGTTTGGATTTCAGTGAGAGGTATCAGTATGAGCTCATTATTTATGTTATGTTATGTATTTTGGTAGATAACACAGACACATATGTACATTTCCTAACTCTGTTTGCTGAAAGGGATTTAAGCAAATCTGCTTTAGTAGCAGCTGGCACCTAGATCTGGATTTCTAAATACCAGTCACCACTGAAGTGTTTCCTAGGGAAATGGCTATTTCCAGGCCGGGGAATTTACAAGGGAAACCTAAAAAATCTCAGATCAAAATAACAAGCAAGTATGCAAAGACTAACAATTTCATTAAAAAGAAGAGTATAAAAGTTGTTCTGAGACAAGTTACACATTGAAAAGAGTGATGGTAAGTGATTGTAACATATTAAGTAAAATGAATTCATGAGTTCCTTATGATGAGATGAGGGAGTGAATGAGAGATACAAAGAGAGACTAAAAGAGAAAAGAAGCTTTCTTTAAAAAATAAAAGAAAAGAATGCTATATAATAAATGTTGGAGGGATAACACTATAAGGAAATAAGCATTTTCATTCCAATGTAATCAATTATTAGTTATTAATGAATTATTAAAACTAAGATGATCAGTGAATGCTGAAACTTAGGTTAGAGATTGCTAAGGTATAAGATATTTCTGTGGTCTCAAAGTACACCTCCAGAGATTGTTTGGGGTAGAAGGAGAAGTATACTTTTATAATAAGCATGCTTACTATTTCACACCTTAACCAAGTAATCAAACCTGGCATCTCTAAAAATGGAATAAGCTAACATTAGGTGCCTCCTCAGCTAATGAACTAAGATGTATAAAACATCGTCTAGGTAGTATATTTGTTAAAAATGTTTTAGGGGCTTCCCTGGTGACCCAATGGGTAGAGAGTCTGTCTTGCAGTGCAGGGGGCACTGGTTCGATTCCTGGCCTGGGAAGATCCCATGTGCCTCAGAGCGGCTGGACTGGTGTGTCCAATTATGAGGTAGGGCTCTGGAATGCATGCACTCAGAGCTGGTGCTCTGCAACAAGAGAGGCCACTGTGATAGGAAACCCACACAGGCCAAAGAATAAAGATGGATGAAAATAAATAATAAACCAATAAAAGAGATTAAAATTTTAAAGAATATATTTTAGGTCAATTTTGGTAAGTTGTTTTTTGAGAGATTTGTCAGTTTCATCTAAATGGCCAAATTTATTGGCATAAAGTTCTTTGTAATACTCTCATATCATCCTGTTAACACCAGTAGATTTTTTTTTTTTTTGGTTTTTTTTTTTTTTTAAATTTTGATTCTTTATTTTAAAGGTTTTACAGAGTTTTGTTGTTCACAGACATGTATGTTCCCAGATCAGTCATATGCATATCCATGGTCCCCACCCGCCCAGATCCCCCCATCCCACCCCTCCAGACCTTTGCCCCAAGCCATTGTAAGCACTCCTATTCCCTTAGCACTGTGACACTAGCTATCTTTTCCACACATAACACTATAGGTTTCCTTGTTACTTCCTCCATGCTTCCCCCTCCCTATTTATTCACCACGATGTCCCTATGTCTATGCTCTTTTTTTTTTTTTTCATGAGTTCCCTAACACCAGTAGATTTTTTAATGATGTATTTCTTATTCATAATACTGTTAATTTTGTATTCTTTCTTTTTCTTGATCAATCTTAGTAAATGCTTATAAATTTTATTTTTTCAAGTAATTTTTGATTATTAATTTTCTCTCTTTTAGTTTTATCAGCTTCTGTCCATATCTATTATTTCATCCTTTCTGTTGACTTCAGGTTTGATCTGTACCCTAGGTTACTGATCTGAGACCTTATTGTCTAACATAAGTATTCAAAGTTATGTATTTCCCTTTAAGCAGTGTTTAGCCCGGGTTTTCTTTAGTTTTCCATTTTTCTTAGAATAAGTCACCTAACATTAAGGTTTGGAATAAGCTAACATTAGGTGCCTCCTCAGCTAATGAACTAAGATGTATAAAACATCGTCTAGGTAGTATATTTGTTAAAAATGTTTTAGGGGCTTCCCTGGTGACCCAATGGGTAGAGAGTCTGTCTTGCAGTGCAGGGGGCACTGGTTCGATTCCTGGCCTGGGAAGATCCCATGTGCCTCAGAGCGGCTGGACTGGTGTGTCCAATTATGAGGTAGGGCTCTGGAATGCATGCACTCAGAGCTGGTGCTCTGCAACAAGAGAGGCCACTGTGATAGGAAACCCACACAGGCCAAAGAATAAAGATGGATGAAAATAAATAATAAACCAATAAAAGAGATTAAAATTTTAAAGAATATATTTTAGGTCAATTTTGGTAAGTTGTTTTTTGAGAGATTTGTCAGTTTCATCTAAATGGCCAAATTTATTGGCATAAAGTTCTTTGTAATACTCTCATATCATCCTGTTAACACCAGTAGATTTTTTTTTTTTTTTTTGCTTTTTTTTTTTAAATTTTGATTCTTTATTTTAAAGGTTTTACAGAGTTTTGTTGTTTACAGATATGTATGTTCCCAGATCAGTCATATGCATATCCCTTGTCCCTCCCTCCCACCCCTCCAGACCTTTGCCCCAAGCCATTGTAAGCACTCCTATTCCCTTAGCACTGTGACACTAGCTATCTTTTCCACACATAACACTATAGGTTTCCTTGTTACTTCCTCCATGCTTCCCCCTCCCTATTTATTCACCACGATGTCCCTATGTCTATGCTCTTTTTTTTTTTTTTCATGAGTTCCCTAACACCAGTAGATTTTTTAATGATGTATTTCTTATTCATAATACTGTTAATTTTGTATTCTTTCTTTTTCTTGATCAATCTTAGTAAATGCTTATAAATTTTATTTTTTCAAGTAATTTTTGATTATTAATTTTCTCTCTTTTAGTTTTATCAGCTTCTGTCCATATCTATTATTTCATCCTTTCTGTTGACTTCAGGTTTGATCTGTACCCTAGGTTACTGATCTGAGACCTTATTGTCTAACATAAGTATTCAAAGTTATGTATTTCCCTTTAAGCAGTGTTTAGTTGTATCCCACAGATTTTGAGATGTTGTATACTCGTTGTTATCCAGTTTATTTTCCATTTTTCTTAGAATCTTGTCTTTGACCTGTGGATTATTTAGATGTATTGGTTAATTTTCAGATATTGAAGAACTTTTGAAGTATCTTTTTTGCTATTAATTTCTTACTTAATAATGGTGTGGTCAAAGGATATCCTGTGTAAGGTTTCAGTCCTGTGGCATTTTTAAGACTTGCTTTATGGCTCCCACATTTGACTTAACCTTGACAGAGGTCCCATGTCTACTTGAAAAGAATGACTGTACACACAGTTGTACACACACACACACACACACACACACACACACACACAGGCCAAATATAAGCTTTAGTGAATCAAGGTTAAGAGAATGTCGTTATTCATCCTTTAACTTTTCCTTGGGCTTCTCTGGAGGCTCAAATGGTAAAGAATCCACCTGCAATGCGGGAGACCTGGCTTCGATCCCAGGGTTGGGAAGATCTCTTGGAAAAGAGAAAGGCTGCCCATTCCAGTATTTTTGCCTGGAGAATTCTGTGGCTTGTCCATGGGTTGCAAAGAGTCAGACACGACTGAGCAACTTTCTTCTAACTTTCTTAGGTTTGAAATATTTCAGAATGAAACGTTGGGAGAGAAAAAAGAAACTCCCTCTGTAAATAATTAGGATAATTTTCTTTATTACTAGTTAGACCCTACCCATGCAAGTGTCAGCTACACTGATCTGCTTCTCAGTACCACCAGCACTATTGTTACCTTTGGTGTTTTGCTGTGCCAAAGGAAAATAAGGTTAAATAATGTTTCCAGTGCTGCAGGAATAATAAGAGCAGTAAGAGGTGGATCATGGACTGAAACTTGAGTCTGATGAACTCCAAAGCCTATGCTCTAAACCTCTACCCTGTTTTTCTCACATTTTGGCGTCCCAAGTGCTTGAATTCTTCTCTTTTGGGCGGGTGGCTGATTTGGGTCTTAGACTTCTGTCCATATCTATTATTTCATCCTTTCTGTTGACTTCAGGTTTGATCTGTACCCTAGGTTACTGATCTGAGACCTTATTGTCTAACATAAGTATTCAAAGTTATGTATTTCCCTTTAAGCAGTGTTTAGTTGTATCCCACAGATTTTGAGATGTTGTATACTCGTTGTTATCCAGTTTATTTTCCATTTTTCTTAGAATCTTGTCTTTGACCTGTGGATTATTTAGATGTATTGGTTAATTTTCAGATATTGAAGAACTTTTGAAGTATCTTTTTTGCTATTAATTTCTTACTTAATAATGGTGTGGTCAAAGGATATCCTGTGTAAGGTTTCAGTCCTGTGGCATTTTTAAGACTTGCTTTATGGCTCCCACATTTGACTTAACCTTGACAGAGGTCCCATGTCTACTTGAAAAGAATGACTGTACACACAGTTGTACACACACACACACACACACACACACACACACAAAAGGCCAAATATAAGCTTTAGTGAATCAAGGTTAAGAGAATGTCGTTATTCATCCTTTAACTTTTCCTTGGGCTTCTCTGGAGGCTCAAATGGTAAAGAATCCACCTGCAATGCGGGAGACCTGGCTTCGATCCCAGGGTTGGGAAGATCTCTTGGAAAAGAGAAAGGCTGCCCATTCCAGTATTTTTGCCTGGAGAATTCTGTGGCTTGTCCATGGGTTGCAAAGAGTCAGACACGACTGAGCAACTTTCTTCTAACTTTCTTAGGTTTGAAATATTTCAGAATGAAACGTTGGGAGAGAAAAAAGAAACTCCCTCTGTAAATAATTAGGATAATTTTCTTTATTACTAGTTAGACCCTACCCATGCAAGTGTCAGCTACACTGATCTGCTTCTCAGTACCACCAGCACTATTGTTACCTTTGGTGTTTTGCTGTGCCAAAGGAAAATAAGGTTAAATAATGTTTCCAGTGCTGCAGGAATAATAAGAGCAGTAAGAGGTGGATCATGGACTGAAACTTGAGTCTGATGAACTCCAAAGCCTATGCTCTAAACCTCTACCCTGTTTTTCTCACATTTTGGCGTCCCAAGTGCTTGAATTCTTCTTCTTTTTGGGCGGGGGTGGCGGGGGAGTTGATGCTATTATCTTCCTTAGCATAGTAAGCGTTTTCCCTATTAGGTGGACCAGAGTTAAACTTAACGTCCATTCCATATTGGGCTTATGATTGTTGAAGCAGAAATTAAACAAGTAAGAGAAACTTTATTCAAAGTCACTGCAATAAGAGAGAGAAGCTGGAACCCAGTGAGTTCTCCACTGAAACAGAGGGCTGGAATGTTTTTTAAGAACTAGAATGGTGGGTGGAGAGGATCATAGGCCATCTATGTTTATTAGTTGACCTTATCCAAAGGGAAAATAAACTTTCGGGCTTCCCCTGGTGGTCCAGTGGGTAAGGACACCGCCTTGCAGTGCAAGGGGCGCCGGTTCCATCCCTGGCCTGGGAAGATCCCACGTGCCGCGGAGCGGCTGGACGGATGTGTCCAATCACCGAGCCGGAGCTCTGGAGCGCATGCGCCCAGAGCCAGCGCTCTGCAACGATAGACGCCACCGCGATGGGAGACCCACAGGAGCCGAAGAACAAAGATGGATAAAAATACAGAAATGAAAGACCAATAGAAGTGGCCCGCCCACTCCCCGCCCTCCCCAACCCGACCCCCGCCCAAAGTAAAATAAATAAATAAATCTTTAAACAACAACAAAAAAAAGAAAATAAACTTTCTGTATCTTCTTGGCAGGAAATAATTTTACACCTTGAAGCAGGGTGTCCGTGGGAGGTTAGACTCCCATCCTCCCACAGAAACTAGAAGACAAGTCAGCTGTCTCCCTTGATGTTTACATTTCAGGATAGCTCCCAGGTCCTTGAGAAAGTACAGGGTTGAAAAAAATTGGTTAAGAATCTTTTCAAAAGATTTACATCTCAAAGAAGCAGAGAAGGGCTTTGCAATTACACATTTCTATCCACAAATAAATGCTCTAAGAAAAGGGAGTCTAGCTTTGTCCGAAGTCTAGTTCACCTGGAGGAATAAGGCCGTTTTGGTCATGACAGTGCAGTTGCAGAGGTCCAACTGCATGCTGTGCAGCTTGTGTCTCACCTCAGGTGACCCTCAGATTCCTGACTTTCCTTGGTCTGCTCACGACTCTACACAAGCATTTCTTTTCCTTTTGAAAATGCACGCGTACTTCTCTTCCTCCCCCAACACATCTTTGTTCTTTCCACCTTAGTTTCTGCTGGAAAATATCCCTTTGCAAGTGCATGGTCCTCTTCTCTTTACTTTCTTCCTGAACTTTTAATCCTCTTCTTCCCTCTCCTCCTTCCTTCTTTCCAGGCATGGGCCATCTCTTGGCTCCCTTCCAGTTCTGATTCTCTCTGAATCTCTGGCTCAGGGTTCACTCAGGAAGAAGTAAGTAGGACTACACCAATGCAATAGAGCCCAGCTCTTCTCAGATGTTCATAAAAAGCAGCGTTTGAGAAGACTTTTCTATAACGAGTGCCTCAGGAATAGCAGAGTGAATTGCTGATGGGCAGGGCTTATGGAATTTGCAACCTTCTGTGTAGCTTTGAGTAAGCCTGAGCTTACTCATTTCTCTGAGCTTCATTGCATTTCTTTGCAAAATGTGCTATGTGCATGCTAAGTCCCTTCAGTCAAAGATCGGACTAACAAATGTAATGACTAATCATAAGAGTTAACTAATGCAGTGGATATAAATCCACAGTGTCAAGTACTGAGTATTTACTAACTTGTCACTGTTTCTTTGAAGAAAAGTCTTTGTCTGAATAGCGCTAATATTTATGACTGTTGAGAAGAGCTAAGGTAACATTTTTTCAGGTGGAATATCTGATCATGCCTCTTCTGTGCTAGATCTGCCCTCAAAAGTAGGTGTGGTGCTTCGTTTAGGTCAGTTTAGATAAAGCTAAAGTTTCAGGATTTCCCTGGTGGTCCAGTGGTTAAGAATCCACCTTGCAATGCAGAGGACATGGGTTTGATCCCTGGTCAAGGAACTGAGATCCCACAAGCTGTGGAGCAGCTAAGGCGCATAAGCCAGAAATAGAGCGTCCATGCGCCATGACAAGAGATCCCATGTGCCACAGTGAAGATCCCACATGTTGTAAATAAGACCTGATGAAGCCAAATAAATATATTTTAAAAAAGTAAAAAAGTTAACGTTTCCAGAATTTCTGTCCCCGAATAATTCTGCATCATGTGGGCAATACGAGGCATTTCACAGGAGAGGTGGTAGGTGGAAGTGAAGCAGCAGACATGACCTCTGTACCTCGGAGGTGAGTGCAGGGCCTGAGTGTAGCCTGCTGCGTGTTGTCCTGTGCTGCCACCGATCTACAGATTCACCTCCAGCTCCTGGTGCCGTCCCGCCTTTGTGCTTCTCTGACGCCTGGACTCAGACATGTGACTGGTTCTTTGTTGACAGGTGCAGGCCTCCCCTGCCAGGATGCCTGCATGATCCCAGAAGGAGCGTGGAGGCAGTGAGAGGATGCAGTGGGCACTTGTCCTTTCTGCTCATCCTTGTAGGTCCTAGCTTTTCCTTGCTTCCCCCTTTTCCCATCTGTATTCTCCTTCCAGTTGTCTTGTCTGCGTATTTAGACTTTAGTACCAGAAGTGGGTGGAATTGTTTCACATCAGCACTTTAACCTGCTTCCCCGGTTATGTAAAGTCAAATCCCCAATTCATCTTCTAATGTATCCAATCTGTTATAGTGGTTTTGCTTCTCTAATAGAATCTTGTCAGATATAACAGGCAGCGAGTTTCATCAAAGAGCTGCATGGATCAGGCTTGGTACCTCTCAGTGACTAGGACAATTGAGTAAGAAGTAGCCATTTCCTGGGGTGTAAGAAATGAGGCTCTGTGCCTGGACTTTTAAGTTCTCCTTCCTGGTGAAGTGTGTGGGAACATATCTGTTTACAGTTCTAACTGCTTTGAATCAGACTAATTCTAAGATGGTGTTTTCACCCCATCAGTGATTGCCGGCTATAATGATAGCCTTTTCTAATGTAGTGACAGAATGCCACATAAATTTGTAGATGTGTTACTTTGGAAATTTCTAATACAGGCATTGAATGATTTATAGAAATCAGTGTGTGTCAGACTGCCAATTTTCACATTTTGAGTATAACATGTAAAAATAGTACCTTTCACAAGATAAGATACACAATATAAAATATAATTTTAAAAACTTGAGTGAAAATACAAGTTCAGAGAGGCAGCCAGATGCAGTACTTTGAAATGTAAGAGTTTGGACTGTCGCTTGTTCGCTCTGAGCTTGCTTATTATGCGATGCTGGATGATTACTTAGCCTGTGCTTTGATTGTCTCATCTACTGTCCCAGGGTGTGACGGGAGTGGCTCTGATAACTGTGCAGAAGCTTTGGTTTGGTTGTACTGAATTCTCCCTTGTAGAGAAGAAGCTATTCATTTCTCCAGTCCTGGAGGGCAGGGACCACATCTCTGCCCCTGTGTCCTCACTTGACCAGCTGCAGGCGCCCCACCCAGATCCCTTCTCAGGATGAGGTACTTACTCTTGTGACTGCTGGGATGCCACCTGCTGAGGCTCATGGCTGAGGTCGTCCCCAGGAATTGCCTTGGGTAAGAGGGAGCTGGCAAGATTAGACTCTTCCCCAGGGAGACGTTCATATCCATTGAGTGGTGGGAGTGGGGGACCAAGGACAGGCTCCCTCGGGAGGCGGCTCTGAGATGCTCCACCAGGGTTGGCTGGGTCGGAGCCTCTGTTGTGTCCACCTCGCAGTTGGACACCAGCACTTCCCTCAGTCCTGCTGCCCTTGCTCCTGTACAGGTGCTGTTCCTGAGAGCACTTTTGGGTAATTCTACACACAGGCCTCATTTCAAAGGAATGTGAAGAAGAAACTTTTAGGGCTAGCTGATGGTAGTACTCTAGTCACTCAGTTGTGTCCAACTCTTTGCAAGGCCATGGACTGTAGTCCACCAAGCTCCTCTGTCCATGGGATTTCCCAAGCAAGAATACAGGAGTGGGTTGCCATGTCCTTCTCCAGGGGATCTTCCCAACCCAGGGATTGAACCCATGTCTCCTACATCTCCTGCACTGCAGGCGGATTCTTTACCACCCGAGCTGCCAGGGAAGCCCTTAGGGGCAATTGAAGTGGTCATTATATAGCTTGTGCTGATGGTTAAATGAAGGTGTGCAGACATCAAAATTTGTCAAATTGTTCAATTTAAGTATTTGTGGTTTATTGTATGTCAATTATCCCTCAATAAGGAAAAAAATCAGAGGGATGGTAGGAGGATAAAAAAAAAAAGTGCATTTTGGTGACATCCCACTATTAGTACCTTTCTAATGGACTGTTTATTCTTATCAGTATGTCCTTGCCTATGAACCTTCTTGTCCATCACATCAAATTCCAATTCCCTCCTTTGTATATTCATATAGGGACTTGTTCTCTTGAACAGACATTCTGTAAGCACCCTCCAAACCCAGGTCCTTTTCTGATAATAGGTACTTGGGATAAAAAGACGAACTGGGTGCGGTCTTTCTCCTCCTCGAGTCCATGCCCCGTGAGGGAGACTGAACTGGAGGCAATTCCAGTGTTCAACTTTGGCATTCACGACCCTCCGTAAGGTTGGCTTCAGCCTGTGACAGCAGAAGTAGCCCATAATTATGACACAAACTGTGACAGGTACAGAAAAAAATAAAGAAGTAAATAATGGTCACTTTCCAGTACACTTACAGTTATTTATTTGTTTACTTATTTTATCACAAGTCTTCTCCCATATCACCATATCTTTTCAGGATATTTTGTTTTTGGTCAGGAAAATTATTTTTATTCCATGACTGTGTACATTGTGTTTTAACTGTTCTCTCATGTAGCATCTGTTTGGGGGCTTTTGTTCTCATTGTCACCCGTGTTTCTTTGTCATTATTGTCAGAGATGCCTGGAAAAGTCCTGCAGCAGATCTAGTGATTTGTGCCCATCTGTCCCAGGCCCTCTGTCTTGTCCAGGGGATTTCCCAAGCAAGAATACAGGAGTGGGTTGCCATGTCCTTCTCCAGGGGATCTTCCCAACCCAGGGATTGAACCCATGTCTCCTACATCTCCTGCACTGCAGGCGGATTCTTTACCACCCGAGCTGCCAGGGAAGCCCTTAGGGGCAATTGAAGTGGTCATTATATAGCTTGTGCTGATGGTTAAATGAAGGTGTGCAGACATCAAAATTTGTCAAATTGTTCAATTTAAGTATTTGTGGTTTATTGTATGTCAATTATCCCTCAATAAGGAAAAAAATCAGAGGGATGGTAGGAGGATAAAAAAAAAAAGTGCATTTTGGTGACATCCCACTATTAGTACCTTTCTAATGGACTGTTTATTCTTATCAGTATGTCCTTGCCTATGAACCTTCTTGTCCATCACATCAAATTCCAATTCCCTCCTTTGTATATTCATATAGGGACTTGTTCTCTTGAACAGACATTCTGTAAGCACCCTCCAAACCCAGGTCCTTTTCTGATAATAGGTACTTGGGATAAAAAGACGAACTGGGTGCGGTCTTTCTCCTCCTCGAGTCCATGCCCCGTGAGGGAGACTGAACTGGAGGCAATTCCAGTGTTCAACTTTGGCATTCACGACCCTCCGTAAGGTTGGCTTCAGCCTGTGACAGCAGAAGTAGCCCATAATTATGACACAAACTGTGACAGGTACAGAAAAAAATAAAGAAGTAAATAATGGTCACTTTCCAGTACACTTACAGTTATTTATTTGTTTACTTATTTTATCACAAGTCTTCTCCCATATCACCATATCTTTTCAGGATATTTTGTTTTTGGTCAGGAAAATTATTTTTATTCCATGACTGTGTACATTGTGTTTTAACTGTTCTCTCATGTAGCATCTGTTTGGGGGCTTTTGTTCTCATTGTCACCCGTGTTTCTTTGTCATTATTGTCAGAGATGCCTGGAAAAGTCCTGCAGCAGATCTAGTGATTTGTGCCCATCTCTCAGGTTCCCCAGGCCCTCTGTCTTGTCCATGGTTTCAACTAATTTGGTTTGTAACATTTCCCACATCTTCTTAAGCTCTGTTCCCATAAATCACCACCTTCCCTCTCTCCCTTTCTATTTTAATGGCACAGTATGAAGGGAGTACAAATGCCCACTGGGAGCTGGGTACAGCTGTGAGGGCCAGAGGCAGGGAGAAGGAGGTGATGACCTCAACCAATGCCTAAAAATGTCATTCATTTGCTGTCTTGAAGTACTCGCCATTTTACAGGCAAAGGAGAACTTTCCCTGTTAGACACACGTCTTTAAGTTCACCGGGAGACTAAACGAGATGTAGCAGGATTTCTAGTCCTAGTCACTTTGCTGGTAACTTGATCAGCATTTTGAGTGTCCACAACTCCATACTCATCCATAAAGAACTACAAAGGATTTCAAAGAAGAAACAACAAGGGCAGTAAAGGGAAAAAAAAAAAATCACTAGTCCATATGTTTGGTAAAAGGTAGTCAAATTTGAATAATCTCTTTAGATGTTTTAAATAGGAAAATTAGAAAAAGAGTTTCCTTGGGAGCCATGAACATACAGAGAAACCAAGTGTGAGAAACTGGAAGCTAATTATGTTAGTTGGCCTCTTCTGTTACAGTGCTGTGTTTGAACTTTAATCAGTGGTTCCAATTTGGAAAAAGGTGCCTGTGCCAGGACAGAAAACCTAAGGCAAATTGTGATGTTGAGAAGTGACTGTTCATGAATGAATAATACCAACGGTAACAACTAAAGAAAATATATGAAACCCCAAAACGTTCCAAATGTTAGATATTTCTTTGTAGTCTTCACGCACAGTGCTGTGTATTATCTTCTTTAATCCTCATACACCCCTGTGAGAAAGGCACTTTCCTTTCTAACTAAAAGGAAACAGGAGCACAGAAAGGCTGTGTTACTTGCCCGAGGTCACAAGACTGATAATGTGCTAGAATCGTCATTGGGGTCTGGTTGATTCCATCGTCTACCTTGTTAACTCATTTGTCTTTAATCTCATGGGAGAGGCCATTCCTCTCCAGCTCTCTTTCCAAGAGTTTGGCAAGCTGTGAAAAACATGTGAGCTGTAGGTATGGACTTTGAAAAGTTGTCCTTTTGCTATTGATTAAAAAAAATTTTTTTTTAATTGAAGGATAATTTCTTTACAGTGTTTTATTGTTTTCTGTCAAAAAATCAACATGATATTGTGGCCATGTAGTTAGAGATTTTGCTGTTCCGTAAAGATTGCTTGGTAGAAAACTTCTTTTGTGGTTCAGAACATGATCAATTTTGGTGAATTACCACATGTACTTGAAAATAATGTACCTACTGTATTTGTACGATACGTTCTTCTGGATCAATAGTGTTTATTTTGCTTTTCAAATCTTTGCCTGCTTGATCTGTCAGTTTCCAAGAGAGATGAGTTAAAATACCCATGGTGATCCTTTGATCAAATTTCTCATTTGACTCTTACTTATTTTTCTTTTACATTTTGAGATTGTGTGGTTCATTTATACTGGATCTGGATTATAATATCTTCCTGGTGAATTTTAAATTTCTCCATTAAGTAAGATCCTGTTTTATCCCCCAAAATGCATTTTGCACTGATATAATTTGATATCACTATTATCATAGCATGTTTCTGTTAATATTTTTTTATCTTTCTTTATAACCTTTAAAAAATATTATAAAAAATAGGACTTTGTGTGTGTGTGTGTGTGTGTGTGTGTGTGTTGGGGCACTTGCTTGTTTTGGGGAATTCAGTTAATCCTGAAATTGATGCAGAGCAGCAAAAAAGCAATAATAACTAAACCATCCCAAAGGAAAAAAATATGAGGATTGACCTAGCTGATATCAAGATTTATTTTAAGGCAATAAAAAGTAATTTAGTGGGTTATTGGTATATGGATAGAAAAATCAACTAATGCATCTGAATAGAAAATCCAGAAATAGACTTTGTTTTCAGACAAACTGCAATTGTGTATCAGTAGGGGAAAGGATAAAGTTTTCAATAAATGGTACTGGGCTCATTTACATACTAAAATATGTAACCAATTTCCACTCTAAAATATGACAACAAATACAGATGAAAGTTTAAGCTGTTAACTTTGGGAGATGATATTGGAGAATATATTATGCCTTTCGGGCAGGAAATGACTTCTCAAAAGGTGGCAGAAAATCCAAACTAAAAATGAAAAATTGTTACATTTTACTACAGTGAACATTTTTGCTCATCAAAACCTGCTATAGACAAAATTAGAATATTTACAATACATGCACTTGATAAATAATTAATATTTAGAATATATAAATAGATCTTCTAAAAAGCTCAGTAGAAAAATGGACAACAGATAAATTGATTTATTACAGAAGAGGAAACTTAGCTGCTAATAGGGATATGAAATGATGATCAGACTTCTCTGGAGATCCAGTGGTTAAAATCCACCTGTCAGGGCTTCCCTGGTGGTCCAGTGGGTGGAAAGTCCGCCTTGCAGTGCAAGGGGCACTGGTTCAATCCCTGGTCTGGAAGGATCCCACGTGCAGTGGAGTGGCTGGAGAGGTGTGTCCAATTGCAAGTCCATGTTCTGGAGCACATGTGCCCAGAGCCGGTGCTCTGCAATGGGGGAGGCCACACAGGCCAAAGAATAAAGGTGGATGAAAATAACTCAATAAATAAAAAAACAATAAAAGAGGCCAAAATTTAAAAAAAAAGAAAATCCACCTGCCAGTGAAGGGAACACGAGTTCGGTCCCTGGTCCAGAAAGATCCCACATTGCGTGGGGCAATCAAACCCATGCACCCCAGCTACTGAGCCCACATGCTGCAACAAGAGGTACTAACAGTGAGAAGATTGTGCACAGCAACAACCACTCTCTGCAACTAGAGAAAGTCGACTCACAAGACCCAGAGCATGCAGAAAACAAGCAGAAATGGCAATAAACCTTTGTTGTTGTTGTTCAGTTGCTCAGTCTTGTCTGACTGTTTGCAACCCCATGGACTGCAGCACAACAGGTTTCCCTGTCCTTCACCATCTCCCAAAGTTAGCTCGAACACATGTCCATTGAGTCAGTGATGCCATCCAACCATCTCATCCTTTTTTACCCGCTTCTCCTCCTTCCCTCAATCTTTCCCAGTCTTTTCCAGTGAGTCGGCTTTTCATCTCAGATGGTCAGAGTATTGGAGTTTCAGCTTCAGCATCAGTCCTTCCAGTGAATATTTAGGGTTGATTTCCTTTAGGGTTCACTGGTTTGATCTCCTTGCTGTCTGAAGGACTCTCAAGAGTTTTCTCCAACACCACAGTTCAAAAGCATCACTTTTTTCATTGCTCAGCCTTGTTTATGGTCCAAGTCTCACATCCATACGTGACTATTATAAAAATTGGGCTTCCCTGGTGTTCCAGTGGAAAAAGGGTCCACCTTGCAGTGCAAGGGGCACTGGTTCGATCCCTGGCCTGGGAAGATCCCACATGCCAAGGAGTGGCTGGGCTGGTGTGTCCAATTATGATAAGTGATGACTTAGAGGCAAAAAAACCAAAAACCAAAACAGAAAGTTTGACTCTGCAGACCTTTGTTGGCAAAGTGATGTCTCTGTTTTTTGAAAACACCACAGTTTGTAAATAACTTACAACATCTTATGACCCAGCAGTTCCACTCCTAGGTGTATATCCTAAGACATACTTGTTTTTCTGTACATGAGACTTGTAGGAGGCTTTTCATAGCAGTAATGTCTGTATTCGTAAAGATCAGAAGCAATCCAAATGTCCATCATTGAGAATGAGCAAATAAATTTTGATTTCATTATACAGTGAAATACTAGCTATTAGGAATTCTATCTCTGTGACAGCTCTGTCCCATGGAATACTGTAACTCTAGGGGGCTCTGTCCCATGTGATCCTCTGTTCCTGAGGGTATCCAAAACCGTAGCTGCCAGTCCCTGGAGCCTTTGTATGGTCCCACACTCCCTCAACCCACCATGACAGTACCTTCACTTTACTGCTTTGCTGTTCATTTCTGACCGTTTGGGGATTTTCTTTTTTTTTAAACACCAAAAATATTTTTATTGGGATACAGCTAATTAACAATTTTGTGATAGTTTTAGGTGAACAGTGAATTGGCCCGACTATACTACATGTATCTATTCTTCCCCAAATCCCCCTTCTGTCCAGGCTAGTACATAACATTGAGCAGAGGTCCATGTGCTATACAATAGATTTTTGTTGGTTATCCATTTCAAACATTGCAGTGTATATATGACTTTTCCAAAGTCCCCAACCATCCCCTCCCCCTTGCAACCATAAATTGATGTTCTATATCTGTGAGTCTCTTCCTGTTTTGTAAATAAATTCATTTGTCTCATTTCTTTTTAGAATCCACATAAAAGGGATGTCATATGTTATTTTTCCTTTGTCTGACTTCACTCAGTATGAGACTCCCTAGGTCCATGCATATTGCTACAGATGGCCTTATTTCATTCTTTTTAATGGCAGAGTTTTATACACACACACACACACACACACACACACACACACACACATTTTCCTCTAAGCATTTTATCATGTTTGATCTGACAGGTCTCTATTCCATTTTGAGCTAATTTTTGTGTCTAAAGTTAAGAAATGATCTAATTTCATTCTTTTACATGTGGCTGTCTAGTTTTTCCAGCACCATTTGTTGAAGAAACTGTCTTTCAGCATTGTGTAGTTGTGCCTCGTCTGTCATAGATTAATTGACTATCGTTGGATGGGCTTATTTCTGGGCTTTCTATAGTGTTCCATTGATCTGTGTTTCTATTTTTTGTGCCATTACCACACTGTCTTGATGACTGTAGTTTTATAGTGTAGTCTGAAGTCAGGGAACCTGATTCCTTCAGCTCTTTTTCTTTTTCAATATTGCTTTGGCTATTTGGGATCTTTTGTGTCTCTATACAAAGTTTGAGATTTTTGGCTCTAGATCTTTGAAAAATGCCATTGGTAATTTGATAGGGATTGCATTGGATCTATAGATTGCCCTGGGTAGTATAGTCATTTGACAGTATTGATTCTTTCAATCCATGAACGTGGTATGTCTTTCCACCTGTTTATGTCTTCTTTGATTTTTTTCATCAGCACCTGTTGTTTTTGGTGTACAGGCCTTAATTGTCTCCCAAGGTAGGTTTATTTCTAGGTATTTTATTCTTTTTGATGCAATGGTAAATGGAATTGCTTCTTGAATTTCTTTTGTCCAGGCTAGTACATAACATTGAGCAGAGGTCCATGTGCTATACAATAGATTTTTGTTGGTTATCCATTTCAAACATTGCAGTGTATATATGACTTTTCCAAAGTCCCCAACCATCCCCTCCCCCTTGCAACCATAAATTGATGTTCTATATCTGTGAGTCTCTTCCTGTTTTGTAAATAAATTCATTTGTCTCATTTCTTTTAGAATCCACATAAAAGGGATGTCATATGTTATTTTTCCTTTGTCTGACTTCACTCAGTATGAGACTCCCTAGGTCCATGCATATTGCTACAGATGGCCTTATTTCATTCTTTTTAATGGCAGAGTTTTATACACACACACACACACACACACACACACACACACACACATTTTCCTCTAAGCATTTTATCATGTTTGATCTGACAGGTCTCTATTCCATTTTGAGCTAATTTTTGTGTCTAAAGTTAAGAAATGATCTAATTTCATTCTTTTACATGTGGCTGTCTAGTTTTTCCAGCACCATTTGTTGAAGAAACTGTCTTTCAGCATTGTGTAGTTGTGCCTCGTCTGTCATAGATTAATTGACTATCGTTGGATGGGCTTATTTCTGGGCTTTCTATAGTGTTCCATTGATCTGTGTTTCTATTTTTTGTGCCATTACCACACTGTCTTGATGACTGTAGTTTTATAGTGTAGTCTGAAGTCAGGGAACCTGATTCCTTCAGCTCTTTTTCTTTTTCAATATTGCTTTGGCTATTTGGGATCTTTTGTGTCTCTATACAAAGTTTGAGATTTTTGGCTCTAGATCTTTGAAAAATGCCATTGGTAATTTGATAGGGATTGCATTGGATCTATAGATTGCCCTGGGTAGTATAGTCATTTGACAGTATTGATTCTTTCAATCCATGAACGTGGTATGTCTTTCCACCTGTTTATGTCTTCTTTGATTTTTTTCATCAGCACCTGTTGTTTTTGGTGTACAGGCCTTAATTGTCTCCCAAGGTAGGTTTATTTCTAGGTATTTTATTCTTTTTGATGCAATGGTAAATGGAATTGCTTCTTGAATTTCTGTTTCTGATCTTTCACTATTAGTATAGAGAAATGCAACAGACTTCTTTGTATTAATTTTGTAACCTGCAACCTTACTACATTCATTGATGAGTCTTAGTTTTCTGGTAGCATCTTTAGAATCTTCTATATATAGCATCATGTCATCTGCAAACAGTTACAGTTTAAATTCTTCTTTTCCAATTTGGATTCCCTTTACCTTTTTTTCTTCTCTGATTGTTGTAGCTAGGACTTCCAGAGATATGTTGAATAAACATGGTGAGAGTGGACATCCTTATTTCATTCCTGATATTAGAGAGAATGCTGTCAGCTTTTTGCCATTGGGTATGATGCTAGCTGTACATTTGTCATATATGGCCTTTATCATGTTGAGGTACGAATCCTCTATGCCCACTTCCTGGAGAGTTTTTATCATAAATGAGTGCTGAATTTTGTCAAAAGTCGTTTCTGCAACTATTGAGATGATCATATGGTTTTTATTCTTCAATTTGTTGATAAGATGTGTCATAGTGATTGATTTGTGAATGGTGAATAAAGCTTGCATCCTCAGGATGGATCCCACTTGATTGTGGTGTATGATCTTTTTAATGTATTTTTGGATAGGGATTGCTAGTATTTTGTTGAGGGTTTTTGCATCTATGTTCATTAGTGATATTGGCCTGTACTTTTCTTTTTTTGTGGTATCTTTGTCAGATTTTGATATCAAGGTGATGGTGGCTTCATAAAAAGAACTGGAAAGTTTTCCTTCTTCTGCAAATTTTTGGAACAGTTTCAGAAGGATAAGTGTTAACTCTTCTCTAAATGTTTGATAAAATTCACCTGTGAAGCCATCAGGTCCTGGACTTTTGTTCGTTGGGAGGTTTTTAATCATGATTTCTATTTCAGTGCTTGTGATTGTTTTTTCTCATTTTCTGTTTCTTTCTGGTTCAGTTGAAGGGGACTGTACCGTTCTAAGAAATTGTTCATTTCTTCTAGGTTGTCCATTTTACTGCCATATAGTTATTCATAGTATTCTCTTTTGATGCTTCTTTGATTTTTTCATGTTTTTTACAGGCCTTAATTGTCTCCCAAGGTAGGTTTATTTCTAGGTATTTTATTCTTTTTGATGCAATGGTAAATGGAATTGCTTCTTGAATTTCTGTTTCTGATCTTTCACTATTAGTATAGAGAAATGCAACAGACTTCTTTGTATTAATTTTGTAACCTGCAACCTTACTACATTCATTGATGAGTCTTAGTTTTCTGGTAGCATCTTTAGAATCTTCTATATATAGCATCATGTCATCTGCAAACAGTTACAGTTTAAATTCTTCTTTTCCAATTTGGATTCCCTTTACCTTTTTTTCTTCTCTGATTGTTGTAG
Organism: Tragulus kanchil; assembly: GCA_022376925.1. Classification (NCBI taxonomy): domain Eukaryota; kingdom Metazoa; phylum Chordata; class Mammalia; order Artiodactyla; family Tragulidae; genus Tragulus; species Tragulus kanchil. Next base: position 42,154,683 of record JAIOJX010000029.1, on the reverse strand, counting down.
CTAGGACTTCCAGAGATATGTTGAATAAACATGGTGAGAGTGGACATCCTTATTTCATTCCTGATATTAGAGAGAATGCTGTCAGCTTTTTGCCATTGGGTATGATGCTAGCTGTACATTTGTCATATATGGCCTTTATCATGTTGAGGTACGAATCCTCTATGCCCACTTCCTGGAGAGTTTTTATCATAAATGAGTGCTGAATTTTGTCAAAAGTCGTTTCTGCAACTATTGAGATGATCATATGGTTTTTATTCTTCAATTTGTTGATAAGATGTGTCATAGTGATTGATTTGTGAATGGTGAATAAAGCTTGCATCCTCAGGATGGATCCCACTTGATTGTGGTGTATGATCTTTTTAATGTATTTTTGGATAGGGATTGCTAGTATTTTGTTGAGGGTTTTTGCATCTATGTTCATTAGTGATATTGGCCTGTACTTTTCTTTTTTTGTGGTATCTTTGTCAGATTTTGATATCAAGGTGATGGTGGCTTCATAAAAAGAACTGGAAAGTTTTCCTTCTTCTGCAAATTTTTGGAACAGTTTCAGAAGGATAAGTGTTAACTCTTCTCTAAATGTTTGATAAAATTCACCTGTGAAGCCATCAGGTCCTGGACTTTTGTTCGTTGGGAGGTTTTTAATCATGATTTCTATTTCAGTGCTTGTGATTGGTCTGTTCATATTTTCTGTTTCTTTCTGGTTCAGTTGAAGGAGACTGTACCGTTCTAAGAAATTGTTCATTTCTTCTAGGTTGTCCATTTTACTGCCATATAGTTATTCATAGTATTCTCTTTCGACTCTTGGTATTTCTGTGGGGTCAGTTGTAGCTTCTTTTGCATTTCTAATTTTACTTCATTTGAGTCCTCTGCCATTTTTTCTTGAATCTGGCTAAAGATTTATCAATGTTGTTTATCTTTTCAAAGAGCCTGCTTTTAGTTTGATTGGTCTTTGCAATTGTTTTCTTTGTCTCTATTTCATTGATTTCTGCTCTGATCTTTATGATTTCCTTCCTTTTATTAACCTTAGGTTTTCTTTCTTTCTTTTTTTTTTTTTTGGCCACTTCTATTGCTCTTTCATTTGTCTATTTTCTTTGTTCTTTGGCTTGTGTAGGCCTCCCATCGCAGTGGCCTCTGTCACTTCAGAGCACTGGCTCTGGGCTCATACGCTCCAGAGCTCCGGCTCAGTAATTGGACCCATAGGCCCAGCTGCTCCACAGCACATGGGATCTTCCCAGGTCAGGGACTGAACTGGCACCCCTTGCGCTGCAAGGCGGTGTCATTACCCACTGGACCACCAGGGAAGTCCACATTTAATCCATTTACATTTAGGGTAATTATCAATATGTATGATCCTATCACCATTTTGTTAATTGTTTTGGGTTATCTTTAGTAGATTTTCTCCTTCTCTTGTATTTCCTGCCTAGAGAAGATCCTTTAGCAATTGCTGTAAACTTGGTTTAGTAGTGCTGAATTCTCTTAACTTTTGCTTGTCTGTAAAGCTTTTGACTTCTTTATGAAATCTGAATGAGAGTCTTGCTGGGTAGAGTATTCTTGCTTGTAGTTTCTTCCCTTTTGTCACTTGGAATATATTGTGTCATTCCATTCTGGCTTGTAGTTTCTGTAGAGAAACTGACTGATAACCTTATGGATTTTCCCTTGTATGTTGTCTTTTTTCCCTTGTTGCTTTTAATAAATTATCTTTGTCTTTAATTTTTGTTAGTTTGATTATCATGTGTCATGGTGTGTTCCTTATTGAATTTATCCAGCCTGGGACTCTCTGTGCTTCCTGGATATGTTTGACTATTTCCTTTCCCATGTTAGGGAAGTTTTCAGCTGTTAATGCCTTCAAATATATTCTTGGATCCTTTCTCTCTTCTCCTTCTGGGACCCCTATAATGTGAATATTGGTGTGTTTAATGTTGTTCCAGAGGTCTCTTAGGCTGTCTTCATTTCTTTTTATTTATTTATTTTTTATATATTCTGTTTTGCAGCATTGATTTCCTTTCCATTTGAAATCTCATTCCAGATTTGATGTGGCAAATGCTGGAACTCCCTCATTTCCCTTCTACCAAGCAATTTTTCTCCACTTTTTCATGAAGCAAAAGAATATGCCAGAAGCATCTCCCAGTAATATCGGGTTGACCAAAAAGTTTGTTCAGGTTTTTTTGGTAACATCTTATGGAGAAACCCAAGTGAACTTTTTGGCCAACCCAATAGAAAGACTTAAAGTACGTGAATGAGCCCCCAAAACAGAGGCATGCAGCAGTTTCTCCATAATCAATTTGCCAGGTGCCATCCCTGATTCTAGCCTTTGATCCAGGAGGGCTAAAGAAGAAAAGGTTTTAAATTAGCTGTGGGTATATTACAAGTTGCCTTATCTCTAATACCTTTTGGGTCATGCAAACTATTACTTTATTTTAAAACTCCGGATTAGATGTTCCTCATCTGATAATGACAAACTCAAGAAAATAAATGAACTACAAGCACAGGAAATATAAATAAAATTATACACATAATCAGTTTTCTCAAATCATTAGTAAGAAGAAAAGTTAAAAGCAGTCAGAGGCTAGTGAGACCTTACGTACAGAGTTATGAAGACTCCAGAAAATTTCTCATCAGGAATGATGAAATGGAGTAAAAAGTAGAAAAGCATCTTTAAAGAATTGAAAGAAAAATACTGTAAACCTAGAATTTTATACCTAGTAAAAGTATATTTTAAAAATGAAGGCAGAATAGAGATGTTTTCAGGCATACAGATGCTGAAAGAATTCTCCACTAGCAGACCTTCAGTATAAGAGATGTTAAAAGAAGTCCTTCAGATAGAAGGACAGTGATACCAATTGGAATGTATATTCAAGGAAAAAGTGTACAACAAAGGGCAATTACATAGGTAAATATATAAGATTTTTTTTATTATTTAAATTTCTTGAAAAGATATGTGACCATGTAAGCAAAGATAACAACAATGTATTGGGAGTTTATAAACATGCAAATATATTACAATAATAGTATAAATCCTAGAAATGAGAAATGAAAGTATGCTTTTGTTAAATTCTTATATTCTGTATGAAGTGCTATAATATCACTTGAAGATAAACTGTGATTAACTCATCGCTTGAATATCTTCATCTATCTTATAGATGTGTACTATAAACCCTAAAGAAAGCACTAAAACAGCAAAGCAAGAGTAACAAATAGCCAATAAGCCAACAAAGGAAATAAAACTGTATTATAAAAAACAATTACTTAAAATGCAGGAAAAGAATAAAACAAGTAAAGGGCAAGGAGGACAAATAGAAATCAAAAAGCAAGATGACCAACTGAAACCCAGTAGATTAATTATCAAATTAAATTAAACTTCTCCAATAAATCAGCGACTGTAAGACTGGATTAAAAAGCAATACCCACCCAGTAATATGCTGCTTATAAGAAATGTCAAGACACAAATAGATTGAAAATAAAGGAATGGGAAAAAACATGCATCTTTAGGTAAGTTGCTTATTTTTTGGATAATTTTTTTGGATTAGATGTTCCTCAAAGCTCAAGAAAATAAATGAACTACAAGCACAGGAAATATAAATAAAATTATACACATAATCAGTTTTCTCAAATCATTAGTAAGAAGAAAAGTTAAAAGCAGTCAGAGGCTAGTGAGACCTTACGTACAGAGTTATGAAGACTCCAGAAAATTTCTCATCAGGAATGATGAAATGGAGTAAAAAGTAGAAAAGCATCTTTAAAGAATTGAAAGAAAAATACTGTAAACCTAGAATTTTATACCTAGTAAAAGTATATTTTAAAAATGAAGGCAGAATAGAGATGTTTTCAGGCATACAGATGCTGAAAGAATTCTCCACTAGCAGACCTTCAGTATAAGAGATGTTAAAAGAAGTCCTTCAGATAGAAGGACAGTGATACCAATTGGAATGTATATTCAAGGAAAAAGTGTACAACAAAGGGCAATTACATAGGTAAATATATAAGATTTTTTTTATTATTTAAATTTCTTGAAAAGATATGTGACCATGTAAGCAAAGATAACAACAATGTATTGGGAGTTTATAAACATGCAAATATATTACAATAATAGTATAAATCCTAGAAATGAGAAATGAAAGTATGCTTTTGTTAAATTCTTATATTCTGTATGAAGTGCTATAATATCACTTGAAGATAAACTGTGATTAACTCATCGCTTGAATATCTTCATCTATCTTATAGATGTGTACTATAAACCCTAAAGAAAGCACTAAAACAGCAAAGCAAGAGTAACAAATAGCCAATAAGCCAACAAAGGAAATAAAACTGTATTATAAAAAACAATTACTTAAAATGCAGGAAAAGAATAAAACAAGTAAAGGGCAAGGAGGACAAATAGAAATCAAAAAGCAAGATGACCAACTGAAACCCAGTAGATTAATTATCAAATTAAATTAAACTTCTCCAATAAATCAGCGACTGTAAGACTGGATTAAAAAGCAATACCCACCCAGTAATATGCTGCTTATAAGAAATGTCAAGACACAAATAGATTGAAAATAAAGGAATGGGAAAACATGCATCTTGGTAATAGTAGTCCAAAGGAAGCTGGCGTGGCAATATCCGACAAAATGTATTTCAGAGCATTGAATATTACCGTAGATAAAAGATAATGAAGGTGATTTCATAATGATAAGTAGGTCAATGCACCAAGAGGACATAACAGTCCTACATGTTTATATGTCTAACAACACAGCTTCAAAACACATGACAAAAACTGATAGAACTGCGGGAAGAATGAACCAAAGCCAAATTATTGTCAGAGAATTTAATACTCCCACTCAACACACAGGCAACAGTTCCTCACTGGCAGTAGTCTTGAACAGCACTATCTACCCACCTAACTTGATTGGTACTTACATAGCTCTCTCAGTTCCAATAGAATACACACTGTTTTCAAATGCACAAAGAACATTTACCAAGATGGGCTGCTGGGCTGTAGAATAAATCTGAATGAATTTAGGAGGATTATAATACAATCTCTGATCATAATAGAATTAAGTCACAAATCAGTAACATAAATCAGTAACATAATTATCTATGGAAAATCCCCACGTGTTTGAAAACTGAACAGCACACTTCTGAACAACATGAGGATCAAGGAAGAAATTAAAATAGAAACTTGAAAGTATTTTGAAGCAAATGAAAATAAAACCACTGTGAGGGAATTTGTGGGATGCTGCTAAATAGTATTTTTTTTAGTGCTGTTTATACCACTAAATGTCTAGACATTAGACAAACAGAAAATGCACAGATCAGTGATCTTAGCTATTGCCTTAAAAACAAAAGCAGGGGCTTTCCTGGTGGTCCAGTGGGGAAGGACACTGCCTTGCAGTGCAAGGGGTGCCGGTTCGATCCCTGGCCTAGGAAGATCCCACGTACAGTGGAGCAGCTGGACTGATGTGTCCAATTACCAAGCTGGAGCTCTGGAGCACATGAGTCCAGAGCCAGTGCTCTGCAACAACAGAGGTCACTGCGATGGGAGGCCCACACAGGCCAAAGAACAAAGATGGATGAAAATAAATAAATGAAAGACCAATAGAAGTGGCGCACCCACCCCCCTTCCTCCCCAACATGCCCCTCTGACCCCCCAAAAATACCTATAAAAACAAAAGCAGTACAAGAGAAAATTAAAGAGAAAAAAGGAAGTAATAAAGTTCAAAGCAGAAATCATTGAAAGAAAACAAGAAAGTGAAATAAAAGTGAAATAAAATACATGTATTTGAGAAGATCACTAAAATTACATCTGTAGCCAGATTCATCTGAGGAAAAGAAGACATATACTACTAGTATAAGGAATGAGAGAAATGACATTACTACAGATTCTATAGCAATTGAAAAGGAAATATGGGAATGTTGTTAATAAGTTTATGCCTATAAACCTGACAACTTAGATGAAATGGACAAATTTCTTTCTTTTTTAAAAATTTTATTTATTTATTTATTTTTGACTATTCTGGGTTTTCACTGCTGCCATGGACTCTTCTCTAGTTGCAAGGAGTGGGAGCCACTCTCTAGTTGAGGTGAGCAGGCTTCTTGTTGCAGTGACTTCTCTTGTGGAACTCAGGCTCTGGGGCACACAGGCTTCAGTAGTTGGGGCACATGGGCTCCACAGTTGTGGCTCCGAGGCTTTAGAGCACAGGCTCGGTAGTTGTGGCTCATGGGCTTAGTTGTTCCCCAGCATGTGGAATCCTCCCAAATCAGGAATCAAACCCATGTCCTCTGCATTGGCAGGCGAACTCTTTACCACTGTGCTACCAGGGAATCCCCTGAAATGGACAGATTTATTGAAAGACTCTAGATACCAACATTCACTCAGGAAGGAACCGTAAACTTGAATAACCTTACAAAGGATACTAAGCTTTTACTTAAAAATTTTTCTCATAAAGAAAATTTTGTGCTCAGATGACTTTCTAATGAATTCTACCAAACATTTAAGGAAAAAAGTTGTATTAAATTTACATGGAACTCTTTGAGAAAGTTGGCGAGGAGGAAATGCTTCCCAACTAGTTCTCTGAGGCTAGTATTAATTGGTTAGCAAAGCAAGGTCTCTTGTTATGGGAAGTCATGCTTTTATTTGGAATAGTCTAAACATAGTCTAAAAATAGAAACAACCCAAATGTCTGTCAACAGGCCAAGGGGTAAACATACTATGCTATATCCATCCAATGGAATATTATTTGGCAATAAAATAACAAACAATGGATACACACTGTTGTGACTCTCAAAATAATTACACTTGAAATAAATGCAGTTTACTGTATGTCGATTATGACTCAATAACTGTAAAAAAACAATCTGAAGAGATTATTTTCATCCTCAGTATTCTGATGAAGAAACTGATGTTTAGAGGTTATGCTGCTTAATGTCACATAGGGGATAATATCTAGCTCATGTGCTTTGCATATTTTAATTCAACTCATTAGTATATGCTTTCTTTGTTCCATTTTACGAGAGAGAAAAAGAGAGAATGATTTAAGTAACTTGCCCATGGTTGCATGATTTGCAGTTAATCTAGGCTCTGAACTCATACCCCTGAGCTTCTAAAGCCTGTGTCTTCTTGTCATCTTTGGGCTCTAGACATGATCTCCAAGTTCTTACATTTTAAGAAGAAAGAAAAATCACCACTAAACCTTGAGAATTTCACTCCATCTTTTCTAGTTGCAAGGTGTGGGAGCCACTCTCTAGTTGAGGTGAGCAGGCTTCTTGTTGCAGTGACTTCTCTTGTGGAACTCAGGCTCTGGGGCACACAGGCTTCAGTAGTTGGGGCACATGGGCTCCACAGTTGTGGCTCCGAGGCTTTAGAGCACAGGCTCGGTAGTTGTGGCTCATGGGCTTAGTTGTTCCCCAGCATGTGGAATCCTCCCAAATCAGGAATCAAACCCATGTCCTCTGCATTGGCAGGCGAACTCTTTACCACTGTGCTACCAGGGAATCCCCTGAAATGGACAGATTTATTGAAAGACTCTAGATACCAACATTCACTCAGGAAGGAACCGTAAACTTGAATAACCTTACAAAGGATACTAAGCTTTTACTTAAAAATTTTTCTCATAAAGAAAATTTTGTGCTCAGATGACTTTCTAATGAATTCTACCAAACATTTAAGGAAAAAAGTTGTATTAAATTTACATGGAACTCTTTGAGAAAGTTGGCGAGGAGGAAATGCTTCCCAACTAGTTCTCTGAGGCTAGTATTAATTGGTTAGCAAAGCAAGGTCTCTTGTTATGGGAAGTCATGCTTTTATTTGGAATAGTCTAAACATAGTCTAAAAATAGAAACAACCCAAATGTCTGTCAACAGGCCAAGGGGTAAACATACTATGCTATATCCATCCAATGGAATATTATTTGGCAATAAAAATAACAAACAATGGATACACACTGTTGTGACTCTCAAAATAATTACACTTGAAATAAATGCAGTTTACTGTATGTCGATTATGACTCAATAACTGTAAAAAAACAATCTGAAGAGATTATTTTCATCCTCAGTATTCTGATGAAGAAACTGATGTTTAGAGGTTATGCTGCTTAATGTCACATAGGGGATAATATCTAGCTCATGTGCTTTGCATATTTTAATTCAACTCATTAGTATATGCTTTCTTTGTTCCATTTTACGAGAGAGAAAAAGAGAGAATGATTTAAGTAACTTGCCCATGGTTGCATGATTTGCAGTTAATCTAGGCTCTGAACTCATACCCCTGAGCTTCTAAAGCCTGTGTCTTCTTGTCATCTTTGGGCTCTAGACATGATCTCCAAGTTCTTACATTTTAAGAAGAAAGAAAAATCACCACTAAACCTTGAGAATTTCACTCCTAAAAAAATGCCTTTGGCTTTAGGCAGAAAAGCATGTCTGAATCCTCCCCAGTACATGATGAATGTTTCTGTGTCTGGGCGCTCTGCTTGTTATTCCTGAGACGGTGCGCAATTTTCCACAGCCTCACTATACCTCCAGCCTTTCTTTGTCATTCAGGAATGCATTTTAGAAGTGGGTCAGTGAGAGTGAGGCCTTGTGCATTTAACTTTTTAAAAGCAAATCATGTATAAACTTCACTAATTAAAAGTAACAGCTGAACATTTGTTGAATACCAGATACTGTCTCATCATTTCATATATATACATAGAGAGAGAGAAAGAGAGAAAGAGAGATAGAGGTTGGAGGGGAAAGGACAGTATACTATCTATCTGTGTATCTATCTATACCCACATACATGCATCATCCTATTGTCCTCCTCCTCAAGATGTGTAAAAGACAGGTATTAATATTACTTTTTTTTTTTTTTTTTAATGAAGAAACTGAAGCTCACAGAGGTTAAGTCACTTTTCCAAGATCAGGCAGCACATCAGTGGAGAAGCCTGGGATAAGAGTCAAATTCCACAATGTGCGTATCATCTATGCCAAACTGCCTTCTAGTATTTTACCTCTCACTTAAACTATTTCCCCTAAGTGATCTAAAATATCTGTGACAGTGGACCATGGAAACCCTGGGTGTTTGATCTCTGTCACTGAAAGAATTCTGTATGGCCCACAGATTCCTACAGTCCTCAAATGGGACTCCATACACTTGGGAACATACTGCAGGCTCCGTAAGAGAAAGAGGTCCATCAGTTTGATTAAGAAGAGCTAGCTAGCTAGGGAAGGTGGAATGTCAGTGACCCCTTTTGGAACCACTGATTCTGTCAATGTTAGGATTGATTTGGGGAACAGACAAGATGAACATCATCTCTGTAAAGGCTTTATAAGAAGGTACCAGCATCTTTGCTGTTTTCTCTGTGCACACTCCTTTGAAGTAAACATGTCCAGTTCCTCAAATTGGAGAAAGGCAAGGAGAGCTGGATTGCCTCTGTCAGAATGACAGAATGCCCAGCCTCAGCTTCCTGCTGCTTCTAGAACTGAACTCAACTCTTAGAACATTAAAACAACAACAACAACAACAAAAAACCCACCACAATTAATGACTGATATGTGGTCAACACATATCAAAAGTGTAAGAAAACAATGCCAGAGATTTTTTTTTTAGAACAGTAAGGGTTAATTACCAGGTGTGTGATAGGAAGCAGTCTTTTTCAGACTTCTGTTTTGTTTTCAGCAGTGAGACCCATTTTCAAACAAGATCGCACACATTTTAAAATGGCAAAACCTTTCTTCTAATACAGATTGATTTTGTGTTTATACATTTATGCGGTCTATCAAGGACTTCCCATGTGGCCTGATGGTAAAGAATCTATTGCCAGTGTAGGAGATGCGGGTTCAATCCCTGGGTCGGGAAGATCCTCTGAAAGGGAAAATGGCAGCCCAACTCTGGTTGCCTGGAGAATCTCATGGACAGAGGAGCCCGGCGGGCCACCGTCCACAGAGCCACAAAGTGTCGGACATGACATAGCTACTGAATAACAACAACACGGTTGATCGATGTGGCCACTTTAATGAACATAAATATTTGAGATGGGGTGCTTTGGTGGTGCTCCCAGGCTCACATTTACTTCAGCCTCGCGTGAAGCTGGGAGCAAACCTTGGTGGGATTTTGGCAACATCAACGTAGAATGTTGTGAGATCATTGGAAAACTGCACGTTTTGACCAAACGGGCTGAATGATCTGATAGGGGAGTAATTTCTGTGACTGGAAAATATAGAAAAAAACTACAGAAGGAGTTGGTACTGGAATTAGTCTTAGAGGTGGGGAAGGGATTGTTGGTGAAAGGTATATGTATGAAGTGGAGGTTCCCATGGACCGTCCGCCTCCTCCCTGCCCTCCTGCCCTTGAGGACCTGGCATAAGAGGGTTCTGGCAGGTGATGCTGGTTGGGCAGGAGTCTACAGTCCATGTGTGGACTTCCTTCCTGCAGTCCCTCAGCCCCTTCAGGCAGGGTATGTGACTCATTCTTCTTGGTCCTGTGTCATTGCCTGTACTTTGTCAGGTGCTCAGTATTCTTACTGAATGAACTGGGTCCCAAGGAAGGGAGAGGATCGCAAAGTATGAAGCAAGAATTCATTTATTCCCAGTTTAAGAAGGATGATTCTTAAACTGGCCCAAGGCTTCCATCTTCCTTTGGCTAGCAAACAGTTTCTTGTTGCTGTACTTCAAATTCACAGGGACTCATTGGGCCTCAGTGTCATTGAGAGCAGCCTGGAAAATGAGCAACACATAGGCATGCTTAGACTCCGTCCATGCAGACCCCCTGATGTGGACATTTTGATCTTTTTTTGCAAGTTTCTTTATAATCATCCCCGAACATTCCACAGGCACTTTGCTCTTAACGCTTCAAGTCACTACCACATCTCATCTCGTTCTCCAAAGGAACACACCTAGCTCCTCCTAGGCACCAGATACTGGACTCAGTGCTTCAGGGACCTCCAAAAGCTGGTGGTCTGGTGTGGACACAGGCCACAGAAAGGGATAAGACAGATCAGCATCATCAGTTTAACTACAGTAGGGAGCTGTAACAAGGCCCAGAATGACAAATTGCCAAGTGAATTATCCTGACAGTCAATGCTCTGGGGCTGCAGAGGAGGAAGGCAAAAGTTGTCAGGGAATTTACAGTGGATGCAGGAACTGAAGAACCGTGAGAGGCCTGGGGAAGGTTTAACCACTGGAGGTGCATGAGACAGGTCGATGAGAAACTCGGGAAGGGGAGTGCACACTGCATCTTCAGCAAGCAGTGGGCAAGCTAGTTTAATAGGAAAGGGAAAAGTTTTTTTTGATTGGAAAGCAAACATCATCATCAACAAAGATAAAGCAGTGTCAACAATTTTTTATTGAACATGTAATTCTTGTTAAATACTGAGGAAACCAGGGCTCTGCTAGCCTATATGTATGAAGTGGAGGTTCCCATGGACCGTCCGCCTCCTCCCTGCCCTCCTGCCCTTGAGGACCTGGCATAAGAGGGTTCTGGCAGGTGATGCTGGTTGGGCAGGAGTCTACAGTCCATGTGTGGACTTCCTTCCTGCAGTCCCTCAGCCCCTTCAGGCAGGGTATGTGACTCATTCTTCTTGGTCCTGTGTCATTGCCTGTACTTTGTCAGGTGCTCAGTATTCTTACTGAATGAACTGGGTCCCAAGGAAGGGAGAGGATCGCAAAGTATGAAGCAAGAATTCATTTATTCCCAGTTTAAGAAGGATGATTCTTAAACTGGCCCAAGGCTTCCATCTTCCTTTGGCTAGCAAACAGTTTCTTGTTGCTGTACTTCAAATTCACAGGGACTCATTGGGCCTCAGTGTCATTGAGAGCAGCCTGGAAAATGAGCAACACATAGGCATGCTTAGACTCCGTCCATGCAGACCCCCTGATGTGGACATTTTGATCTTTTTTTGCAAGTTTCTTTATAATCATCCCCGAACATTCCACAGGCACTTTGCTCTTAACGCTTCAAGTCACTACCACATCTCATCTCGTTCTCCAAAGGAACACACCTAGCTCCTCCTAGGCACCAGATACTGGACTCAGTGCTTCAGGGACCTCCAAAAGCTGGTGGTCTGGTGTGGACACAGGCCACAGAAAGGGATAAGACAGATCAGCATCATCAGTTTAACTACAGTAGGGAGCTGTAACAAGGCCCAGAATGACAAATTGCCAAGTGAATTATCCTGACAGTCAATGCTCTGGGGCTGCAGAGGAGGAAGGCAAAAGTTGTCAGGGAATTTACAGTGGATGCAGGAACTGAAGAACCGTGAGAGGCCTGGGGAAGGTTTAACCACTGGAGGTGCATGAGACAGGTCGATGAGAAACTCGGGAAGGGGAGTGCACACTGCATCTTCAGCAAGCAGTGGGCAAGCTAGTTTAATGGGAAAAGGGGAAAAGTTTTTTTTGATTGGAAAGCAAACATCATCATCAACAAAGATAAAGCAGTGTCAACAATTTTTTATTGAACATGTAATTCTTGTTAAATACTGAGGAAACCAGGGCTCTGCTAGCCTATGCAGTAGTATTGAGGAGTGAGAAAATGGCAGACGCTTCATGGAATGTGGCTTGAAGTGACTGGGCCACTTTGCGCAGTGCACAAAACTGCTTAACTGGGTGTGGTGGTAGAAAGAATCACGTTTACCGGTAACCAGGTCCAGGCTGTGCTGAGTGCTTCACATACACAATAACCTCCTTACTCCTCAAAGCTACCCCCATGAAGGTATGTGCTATTCATGTCCCCATTCCGGGCAATTCCACTTGGAGGGAATTGATGTTGGTAGAGTAAGTTGGAACCAGTTATGGAGGGTCTTGACTGTAGGTTTGGGAAGGCAGACCTTATTCAGTTGGCTTGAGTCTTTTACCCCGGTCACTTGGTGAATCCCTCAGAGTGTCGTTCTAGTTGCCTGGCCTCTAAGGCCTAGCCAGGACAGTGTCCCTCACCCATTTGCCATATTCTTGCTGAGAGCATGTCTACCCATGTCCTCTCTCCTACCAGTTCTCTCTGGAGTCCATGCTCCAGCCTCCAATTTATCTGGCCTCACTGGGTGCCCCTGCCTCAGGCTGGGGCAGTGGGCTCTTCAATCTCTGTGCACACAAGCCTAGCAAAGGCAGGGTTCAATATTACTGTCTCAGTCCTCACAGCACTAAGCACAAACCTTTGGACTAAGAGCAGTTGTGTGGATATTTCCCAGGGACCCCCTTCTCTTTGCATTTACTCAGTTTAAAGAGTTGATCTGACTTATGATACTTTTAGCTGCAAACTTGTGTTCCCTCCTTACTAGCATCTATTGGTATCAGAGCCTTCACACACTCCTTAGTGATTATCTGACAGTCAATGCTGGGCTGGGGCTGCAGAGGAGGAAGGCAAAAGTTGTCAGGGAATTTACAGTGGATGCAGGAACTGAAGAACCGTGAGAGGCCTGGGGAAGGTTTAACCACTGGAGGTGCATGAGACAGGTCGATGAGAAACTCGGGAAGGGGAGTGCACACTGCATCTTCAGCAAGCAGTGGGCAAGCTAGTTTAATAGGAAAGGGAAAAGTTTTTTTTGATTGGAAAGCAAACATCATCATCAACAAAGATAAAGCAGTGTCAACAATTTTTTATTGAACATGTAATTCTTGTTAAATACTGAGGAAACCAGGGCTCTGCTAGCCTATGCAGTAGTATTGAGGAGTGAGAAAATGGCAGACGCTTCATGGAATGTGGCTTGAAGTGACTGGGCCACTTTGCGCAGTGCACAAAACTGCTTAACTGGGTGTGGTGGTAGAAAGAATCACGTTTACCGGTAACCAGGTCCAGGCTGTGCTGAGTGCTTCACATACACAATAACCTCCTTACTCCTCAAAGCTACCCCCATGAAGGTATGTGCTATTCATGTCCCCATTCCGGGCAATTCCACTTGGAGGGAATTGATGTTGGTAGAGTAAGTTGGAACCAGTTATGGAGGGTCTTGACTGTAGGTTTGGGAAGGCAGACCTTATTCAGTTGGCTTGAGTCTTTTACCCCGGTCACTTGGTGAATCCCTCAGAGTGTCGTTCTAGTTGCCTGGCCTCTAAGGCCTAGCCAGGACAGTGTCCCTCACCCATTTGCCATATTCTTGCTGAGAGCATGTCTACCCATGTCCTCTCTCCTACCAGTTCTCTCTGGAGTCCATGCTCCAGCCTCCAATTTATCTGGCCTCACTGGGTGCCCCTGCCTCAGGCTGGGGCAGTGGGCTCTTCAATCTCTGTGCACACAAGCCTAGCAAAGGCAGGGTTCAATATTACTGTCTCAGTCCTCACAGCACTAAGCACAAACCTTTGGACTAAGAGCAGTTGTGTGGATATTTCCCGAGGGACCCCCTTCTCTTTGCATTTACTCAGTTTAAAGAGTTGATCTGACTTATGATACTTTTAGCTGCAAACTTGTGTTCCCTCCTTACTAGCATCTATTGGTATCAGAGCCTTCACACACTCCTTACCTGCTTCCTCTAATGCTTGGCTTCTCTTGCCGTTTCTTGGCTGCTGTTTGTTTTCCAGCACTGACTGCCAGGCCAATGGATGTAACCTTCACAATTGTACTTTTGTTCTCTGGTTTGAATCACTGCTGAGTATCATTTGCTCTTTAGACCCCAGTCCTTCGGGCAAGAGGGATAAGATTTTGGCTCCTCCCCTCCAGGCTGGCTGTACTAATCAAACTCCCTGAAGAAGTGAGGCCTTGGCAATTCTTGTCCTAAGTAAAGCTGTTGTTTTAGCTGGCTCACACCTGTGTGGCCATGCTTGGGGCTATAATATTGAACTCTTTCTGAATTTACTGATACATAAGTCACTGATCCAAGCCCTTCATGGGCTTCCCTACCACCCTGCTTGGTCTGAGCTGTTCCCTGGGATCTCCAGTGTCTCTCCAAGTCCAGAAACTGAAGGGTTAATGCACAGCCTGGTGGGCCCTAAGACTGGATTCAGTTCCACAATGCTAGTCCAGGGCCACACAGGTTGTTCAGTATTTTGGATCTCACTCTTACTTCCCAGCTAAGCAAAGTCTGGCCTGCCTTCTACCATGGAGACAGGAGGAGCATTTTCATTAGAAGAGAAAGCTTACATTCTGGGTGAAATAGGGGCTGTCCTTCAGTAGGCCCTCTTTCAGAAACAGTGAAACACCTTAATTCATCTGAAACACTTTAATTCTCACAGAAGCCACTGGGAGGCCCCTGATAACATTATGCCTATTTTGTACTTGAGAAAAAAGGATCATAGAAGTCAAGAACTTGCCAGGACTGGCAAATGGCACAACTTGGATTTGAACCCATGCCCGTCAGGCTGCCCAGAGTGTGCACTGGGGTTTGAACAAAGCCCTCATTTCAGTCCACTAGACCTAGGGTGGACCTCAAGGAGGGCCTTCCTCAGTCCCAACACTCCTCCTTGTTGGCTGCTTTGATTCTGGTGGGCATGCTCAATGGAATGCTCCACGTCACCTCTCACTAGGATTTGACAGAGAAAGAGCCCCTCTTCCTGTTGCCTGAGTGATATTATTCTGTGTATTTGACCAGTTTCTGTGTGTAGTGGGCTTTAAAATAGTGCCTTCCTGTGTCTGTACTCCTTTGCAATGTGACTTTCTTTCTTGCCCATCAAGAGGTGAAGTCTGTTTCTCTATCTCTTGACTCTGGATTGACCCTGGGGCTTACTTCGAACAAGAAGAATGTAGACAAAGCTGGGATTTTGCAACCCGGACTGTATTGTCATCATTTGCTCTTTAGACCCCAGTCCTTCAAATGGCTCCTCCTCCAGGCTGGCTGTACTAATCAAACTCCCTGAAGAAGTGAGGCCTTGGCAATTCTTGTCCTAAGTAAAGCTGTTGTTTTAGCTGGCTCACACCTGTGTGGCCATGCTTGGGGCTATAATATTGAACTCTTTCTGAATTTACTGATACATAAGTCACTGATCCAAGCCCTTCATGGGCTTCCCTACCACCCTGCTTGGTCTGAGCTGTTCCCTGGGATCTCCAGTGTCTCTCCAAGTCCAGAAACTGAAGGGTTAATGCACAGCCTGGTGGGCCCTAAGACTGGATTCAGTTCCACAATGCTAGTCCAGGGCCACACAGGTTGTTCAGTATTTTGGATCTCACTCTTACTTCCCAGCTAAGCAAAGTCTGGCCTGCCTTCTACCATGGAGACAGGAGGAGCATTTTCATTAGAAGAGAAAGCTTACATTCTGGGTGAAATAGGGGCTGTCCTTCAGTAGGCCCTCTTTCAGAAACAGTGAAACACCTTAATTCATCTGAAACACTTTAATTCTCACAGAAGCCACTGGGAGGCCCCTGATAACATTATGCCTATTTTGTACTTGAGAAAAAAGGATCATAGAAGTCAAGAACTTGCCAGGACTGGCAAATGGCACAACTTGGATTTGAACCCATGCCCGTCAGGCTGCCCAGAGTGTGCACTGGGGTTTGAACAAAGCCCTCATTTCAGTCCACTAGACCTAGGGTGGACCTCAAGGAGGGCCTTCCTCAGTCCCAACACTCCTCCTTGTTGGCTGCTTTGATTCTGGTGGGCATGCTCAATGGAATGCTCCACGTCACCTCTCACTAGGATTTGACAGAGAAAGAGCCCCTCTTCCTGTTGCCTGAGTGATATTATTCTGTGTATTTGACCAGTTTCTGTGTGTAGTGGGCTTTAAAATAGTGCCTTCCTGTGTCTGTACTCCTTTGCAATGTGACTTTCTTTCTTGCCCATCAAGAGGTGAAGTCTGTTTCTCTATCTCTTGACTCTGGATTGACCCTGGGGCTTACTTCGAACAAGAAGAATGTAGACAAAGTGATTTCTGGGATTTTGCAACCCGGACCTTAATAGGCCTTGTAGTTTCTGCTTTTGCTTTCAAAACTCAACTGCCATGTAAAGAAATCTAGGCCATCTTCCTCCAGAGAGCCCACTTGGAGAGGGAGGTCACCTGGAAGGGAACTGAGGCACTCCAGCACACTGCCAGCACCAAGCTGCCAGGCTTGAATCAGGTTTTCTTGGATTTCTACTGCTAGCTGAGTCTTCCCAGCTGATTCCATGTGGAGCAAACACAAGTCATCCACACTGATTCCAGCCGACCCATGTTGTGAGCCTCAGCACAGCTGTTGTTGTAAACCCCTGAGTGTTAGCGTGGTATGTGGTATAAGAGTGTGTAAGTGGTGCAGAACATAAGGGGAGAGGAAAATTCCATAAAAAGTCAGGCCTAAAAAGATTATTTATAATTAATTACTCTTAACTCTTTTTAAGTATAGGTTGACTTACAGTCATTCCACTATTCATTCTTGGCTGAGAATTAAATGATTCATTACACAGAAGATGTCATAAACACCAAGGAAATGAAAGAAGACGTTCACTTGTGGAAATTATTAAGATAGACCATTTGGTACCCAGCATCTTTCCCAAGTCAACAGCTAAGCCAGAATAAAGGCTTCCCTTGAAAAAATCTGCAAATGATTCTCTTTACTTAGACATTTTCTTGAAAAATACCCAATTTCTTACCCTCTCAATGCAGTTGCAAGATAAAAACATAAACCTGCGAAGTAAGGGGGATGCACTTCAGCGTTGTCTTTATTGAAACAGGCACTTAGACACATCATGAATCATCACATATATGCACAGCATGCCCCTATGCACCTGTAATTCAGTCCACCAGGTGCTTTTTGAACACTTACTATAAGTCAAGGTATAAGCATATCTGTATAAACAGAGAGAGTCTGAATGAATCAGATCTATGCAAATTCCCAAAAGACTTCCAAAAAACGTAGAATCTCCACCTTCTTCAGAACTACTAAACAGTTCTCATATTTTCTAGTGCCTTCCTGTGTCTGTACTCCTTTGCAATGTGACTTTCTTTCTTGCCCATCAAGAGGTGAAGTCTGTTTCTCTATCTCTTGACTCTGGATTGACCCTGGGGCTTACTTCGAACAAGAAGAATGTAGACAAAGTGATTTCTGGGATTTTGCAACCCGGACCTTAATAGGCCTTGTAGTTTCTGCTTTTGCTTTCAAAACTCAACTGCCATGTAAAGAAATCTAGGCCATCTTCCTCCAGAGAGCCCACTTGGAGAGGGAGGTCACCTGGAAGGGAACTGAGGCACTCCAGCACACTGCCAGCACCAAGCTGCCAGGCTTGAATCAGGTTTTCTTGGATTTCTACTGCTAGCTGAGTCTTCCCAGCTGATTCCATGTGGAGCAAACACAAGTCATCCACACTGATTCCAGCCGACCCATGTTGTGAGCCTCAGCACAGCTGTTGTTGAAAACCCCCTGAGTGTTAGCGTGGTATGTGGTATAAGAGTGTGTAAGTGGTGCAGAACATAAGGGGAGAGGAAAATTCCATAAAAAGTCAGGCCTAAAAAGATTATTTATAATTAATTACTCTTAACTCTTTTTAAGTATAGGTTGACTTACAGTCATTCCACTATTCATTCTTGGCTGAGAATTAAATGATTCATTACACAGAAGATGTCATAAACACCAAGGAAATGAAAGAAGACGTTCACTTGTGGAAATTATTAAGATAGACCATTTGGTACCCAGCATCTTTCCCAAGTCAACAGCTAAGCCAGAATAAAGGCTTCCCTTGAAAAAATCTGCAAATGATTCTCTTTACTTAGACATTTTCTTGAAAAATACCCAATTTCTTACCCTCTCAATGCAGTTGCAAGATAAAAACATAAACCTGCGAAGTAAGGGGGATGCACTTCAGCGTTGTCTTTATTGAAACAGGCACTTAGACACATCATGAATCATCACACATATGCACAGCATGCCCCTATGCACCTGTAATTCAGTCCACCAGGTGCTTTTTGAACACTTACTATAAGTCAAGGTATAAGCATATCTGTATAAACAGAGAGAGTCTGAATGAATCAGATCTATGCAAATTCCCAAAAGACTTCCAAAAAACGTAGAATCTCCACCTTCTTCAGAACTACTAAACAGTTCTCATATTTTCTGACTCCAGTTTCTGGAGTACCAATTATTTAGCAGAATTATGATAAATATTTGTCAAGTGAATGAATTCATGTCTAGAGAAGTTAAAAAAAAGGAGAATTTATGAAGGAGAACGAGAAGCGTAATCTAGGAGCAGAATAATCTAAAGGCATAGTAATCTATATCTGGGTGATAGGAGTTGGCTGAACCTTCTTCAGTCAGGAAAGTCGTTCCCTGCAGGTGAAGCTGCCATGCCTTAGGGTTTTCAGACACCAGGTTGGAGGGAAGCTGGGCTCAAATGGATATAGCAGCAGGCGAAAATAAAGCATGACTTTTAGCCATGATTTAGTGTGAGGAGTACTACAGTCCTGAATAGAGGAAATGTCAGTCCTAACCTCTGTCCTGGACAGACTGCACTTATGGTTTGCATCCCAGTCACAGACAGCCCATTTCTAGGGGAGAATATCAGAGGAATACAAAAGTGGGCAGTGAGTGTTCCATGGGATAAAGAATTGAAGTCATTTAGTTTTTAGAAAAGATTCATGATAGATTTGAGGATTATCTTTTGTATTTGAGCTGCTTCCATGTGGAAGGGATTCACCTTGCCCAGTGTGAGTTTAGAGGGCAGAGGGAGTACCTAAAAGCAGGAATTAATCTCTATAGGATAAATAATATAGTATTGATACTAAGTGGGGAAGGAGCCAGATCCCGAGGCAGACTCTATTCTAAGAGATGTCCTTCTTTTAGCTGTTTTATGGCCCAAAGAAGTATGACTTCACAGTAGGATCAAAGGATGAAGACGTCTGAGGGGAAGCTTGAAGGGAGACTGGAAGACATCCTTGCTCAGTTGCTAAGTCGCATCTGAATCTTTCCGAATCTGAACCCCATGGACTATAACCTAATAGGCCCCTCTGTCCATGGGAATTCTCAGGTAAGAATACTGGACTGGATTACCATTGCCTTCTCTAGGGGATCCTTCTTTTTTTTTTTTTTTTTAGCGAATCTTTCTGACCCAGGGATCAGACCTATGTCTCCTTCACTGGCAGGCAAATTCTTTACCACTGAGCCACCTGGAAGGCCCAGAAGACATCCTTACCAAGGGTATTAATAGCAGAGATTCTAGAGCCAGGTGCCCTTCCTCAGAATCCAGCTTTATGGCTTACTGTCTTTGACCAGTGAACAAGCCTCTCCTTGACTTTGTTTCCTTATCTATAAATGGGAATAACAGTAAAACCTACCACAGTGAGTTTCCTGAGGACTAAATAAGTTAATGTTGGCTCTCACGTAGAGGAGCACGGTGGAAGTGCCAGCCAGCACTGTTCTCCATAGTCTCCTTATTTCTATAAGAGGGACAGGAAGCATAAGCCTGTTATCCAAGTTACCTTCTCTCCTTTCACAAGGACATGGTGCTTTACAAAGTTCTATTGCATGTGTCAACTAGCTTGGTCCTCCCAGCAACCGTAGGCTATAGGTCTGCAGAGTCCATACTAGTATCCCCAGAAGATGAGGAAGCAGGGTCAAGGTCATAAAGTGACTTAGTAGGTGGAGAAAGAGAGTCCTGGCTTGAGCTCAAGCCTTTTGTCTAAGTCAAACAGTCGTTCCCCTGCACCGCATTGCCTCCTTCCTAGTTTCCACTTTGCCAGTATACCTGGGCAGCAGTAGCATTAGGATGAATCTGAGTAAATGACTCCATTTGATTTCAGAGAGCACAGTCCTCTCCACACTCCAACCAGGCTCCAAGGAACAATGCACCTGTCACTTACATTATAACATTTTCCCTGTAAAGGTAAATAATTAGCTCCTAGAGGAGGTTACCTCCTGGCACACACACATTTTCCTTTTGCTATAAAATTTTCATGCCACATAGTTCAGCTACATTGATTGAAAGTCAAATTATGAGCCCCAGGGCAAAGGCAATATGAGGTTTCCAAGAACCTTCCTGAAATTATTACCAGTTTCCCCATATTAACTTCCATGAATTTATCTCAGTATGAGGGTTGGTAATACAAAACATGAAATGATAAATATGGTCTCTGGTTTCTCACTTGCAGACCTAATGAGGCCAGAGCCACAAATGCCAGGAAAGATGTTCATTTTCTGTGACTTCCCGTGTTCCCCTTCTTACTATACCTGGACTGATAAGCCTTTGGACTTGGTGGCTGTTTTGTGGGGAAGGAGAGCCCTTTTGTTTCTAGTAAAACAAACTGAGCACCATCCACTAGGCCTTACTGTCTAAAAGATTCCATCTTCTCATTTCTGAGATAGAATTCTTCCTTGGGTTCACATGCTCAGTCATGTCCTACTCTTTGTGACCCTTTGGACTGTAACCCACCAGGCTCCTCTCTCCATCAGATTTCCTGGGCAAGAATCCTGGAGTGGGTTACCATTTCTTTCTTCAGAGGATCTTCCCAACTCTGGGATTGAACCTACATCCCTTGGGTCTTCTGCATTGCAGGCTGATTCTTTACCACTGCTCCATCTGGGAAGCCCCAAGATAGAGTTAAGTGAGATAGTGTATATAAAATTTCTAACAGTGCTTAGTAAATTCTGGAGTGGGGGGATGTCCTACAAAAGAGTCAAGATGATCTGTCTGGGCTTCCCTAGTGGTCCAGTGGGTAAAGAGTCGTCCTTGCAGTGCAAGGGGCACTGATTCGATCCCTGGCCTGAGAAGATGCCGCATGCTGCGGAGCGGCTAGACTGGTGTGTCCAAATACAAACCAGCGCTCTGGAGCACATGCACCCAGAGCCAATGCTCTGCGATGAGAGAGGCGACTGTGATGGGAGGTCCACACAGGCCAAACACTAGAGATGATGAAAATAAATAAATAAAAAACCAATAAAAGAGGCCAAAATTTAAAAAATTAAAAACAAACAAACAAAAGATGATCCATTCTGTTGACTTCACCATTCCACTGTGGAGAGCTTTGTTCCTTCTGCATCACTTTCCCACACTCTAGTTGATCATCCAGTGTGTTGTTTATTTCTTGAAATTCCAAACACTGTGAACAGAAATAGACATATTATTTATTCAACTAAAATATCATCAGCACATGGTAAGTATTAGTGATGTAAATGAAATAACTGCTTTTCAGAAAGAGAGCTCACTGTGATGAACAGTTGGACAAGGTAAGAGGAGTGAGTTACTGTTCTGATGTATTTATTGCTATGTCTGGTCAGTATTTTTTTCTTTTTTTTTTCTTTGGTCCTGTGGCAAATTTCCTATTCAGATTAGACCTTGAGGCATTCTTTGCCTGAGGAAAGGATTTTTTTTTTTTTTTTGAGTCCTATGGTACTTTCCTATTCAAATTAGGCCTTGAGGCACTTTTGGCCTCAGGGAAAGGTTTTTACAGCAGAACACAGAAAGATAGCAGTCAAGTTGCTTGCTTTTGAGTTTCAAATTTTGTTTGAAAACTCAAGGCACAGACAGTAGTTGCAATGGAAAGATTTGGGGCTTCCAAAACTTAGGAATTTGGGGTTCCAAAAATCTTCGCCTTGAAGAGACTCAGAGACTAGAAGATATAACACTAGTCAGAGCTTGGGATTTTTTTTTACCCTGCTCCATAAACAATGGCTTCCCTGGTGGCTCAGAGGGTAAAGAACCCGCCTAAAATGCGGGACACCTGAGTTCAATACTTGGGTAGGGAAAATCCCCTGGAAAAGAGTGTAGCTACTCACTCTAGTATTCTTGCCTGGAGAATCCCATGGATAGAGGAACCTGGTGGGCTGTAGTCTCAGGTTCACAGAGAGTCAGACATGACTGAGTGGCTACATTACCATAAATGACAAACAATTTCTGATCTGAAAGAGAATTGGAGGGAATGCAGTAGAAATGGATACTGGTGGTGTGTGGGGAAACTGTTCCCTTAGATGGGGTCCTGATTCTTGGGGCTGAGTTGTAGAGAGGGTGCTTATAGAAAACTGATAGTGTATCCAGATGGGTTTGGAAACAACCTGGAAGGAGGATATCTGCACTAAATTTTCTTGGTGGAGCCTGGAAAGATGACAGGATTCCTTGTGTTGTTCCTTAACATTCAAGGGCACAGGGGCAGTGGAAATGGGGCATGTGGCCCTAAGATGGCCTTTTAAGACCCATTTTTGCATATAGAACAGAAAAGTGATTCCCATGTGCCCAGAGACACAGAAGGAATAAGGTAATCCTAGACTTGGAGAGGCAGATCATGTGGCAGAACTAAGACCTTTATAAAATGATCACAGAAGACCAGAGGCAAGCTGGGCTTCATGTCAGCAGATGCCAACATGAGTTACTGATGCCAGCTGAGATAATGGTGGCGACTGGGGAACAGATGTCCCACCCGTCTCTCTTCCTACCCCATGGCTATCCCAGCACTATATGAGATTCTCAGAGCCCAGACTCAAGCTGGTAAAGTGTGGGAATTGGGAGTGGGGCCAAGTTGGCTGAGAAAATCTAAAATTAACTAATATTACCTGACGTGACTGCGAATAAAATTTGGGAGCTTGAGGGGCTTACCTGGTGGCCCAGTAGATAAAGAGTCCACCTTGCAGTGCAAGGGGCGCTGGTTTGATCCCTGGCCTGGAAAGATCCCACGTGCTGCAGAGTGGCTGGACTAGTGTGTCCAGTTATGAGCTGGTGCTCTGGAGCGCATGCATCCAGAGCCAATACTCTGCAATGAGAGAGGCCACTGTGATGGGAGGCCCACACAGGCCAAAGAATAAAGATGGATGAAAAATAAATGATGAGTTAGAGGCAAAAAAAAAAAAAAAAAAAAAAAACCTGTAAAAAAATTGGGGAGCTTGAAAGTTCAGTTATCAGGCAACAGAGGAAAGGTGTTTCGTGTGTGTATGTGTGTGTGTGTGTGTGTGTGTGTGTGTGTGTGCACAGTTTAGATTGTAGGCTGAGGTACTCACTTGCCTCACAGGCCATTCTGACTCAGTGTAATACCGGCAATGGTGGGAGAAGGATACGGCCTATGGAAGCTCGTAAGAAGTCACCTGACCCAGCTGTGGTGGGAGGGAGGGGGTGTCAGGGGAGACTTTCAGAGAGAGAGAGAGTGGTGCTCAGACAGAAAGCGGGAGGAGTGAGTAAGCCTAAGAAACTAGGGAAGGGTGTTCCAGACTGAGGAAGACACCCAAAGGTACAGAGGCATGAAACCTACTTTTCTTTCTGGAAACATGTAACTTGTCCTGTGGAGTGAGAGTTAAAGCTCTGTATGTCAGGGACAGGAATGGATGAAGCAGGCATGGTCTTACATATCGCACTAATTTGGGAAGAGAAGAGGAGGGGTCTTTTGTCAATGTTTTAAAGCTGAAGTATCTGTACCCTCACACAGGGAGACCCATTTTCACATGAGTCATGAAAATATAGACGTACAAGTCGCCAGCCTATATGAGGAGGTTGGCGCCTTAAGAAGTGATCAAACCAGCATGAAATGGACAGAGACCAGTTTCTGAGTGCCAGCTCTGTTCCAGCCTTGTGTTGATTTCCTCATGTACATTAAATCACTCCATCATTGGAGCAACTTTTGAAGTGGGGCTCTTTTTGATAAGAGCTGGGCTACTGTGGCCCAGTAGACTAAAGATGTCCACCTTGCAGTGCAAGGGCGCTGAGTTTGATCTGCGAATAAAATTTGGGAGCTTGAGGCTTACCTGGTGGCCCAGTAGATAAAGAGTCCACCTTGCAGTGCAAGGGCTGGTTTGATCCCTGGCCTGGAAAGATCCCACGTGCTGCAGAGTGGCTGGACTAGTGTGTCCAGTTATGAGCTGGTGCTCTGGAGCGCATGCATCCAGAGCCAATACTCTGCAATGAGAGAGGCCACTGTGATGGGAGGCCCACACAGGCCAAAGAATAAAGATGGATGAAAAATAAATGATGAGTTAGAGGCAAAAAAAAAAAAAAAAAAAAAAACCTGTAAAAAAATTGGGGAGCTTGAAAGTTCAGTTATCAGGCAACAGAGGAAAGGTGTTTCGTGTGTGTATGTGTGTGTGTGTGTGTGTGTGTGTGTGTGTGTGCACAGTTTAGATTGTAGGCTGAGGTACTCACTTGCCTCACAGGCCATTCTGACTCAGTGTAATACCGGCAATGGTGGGAGAAGGATACGGCCTATGGAAGCTCGTAAGAAGTCACCTGACCCAGCTGTGGTGGGAGGGAGGGGGTGTCAGGGGAGACTTTCAGAGAGAGAGAGAGTGGTGCTCAGACAGAAAGCGGGAGGAGTGAGTAAGCCTAAGAAACTAGGGAAGGGTGTTCCAGACTGAGGAAGACACCCAAAGGTACAGAGGCATGAAACCTACTTTTCTTTCTGGAAACATGTAACTTGTCCTGTGGAGTGAGAGTTAAAGCTCTGTATGTCAGGGACAGGAATGGATGAAGCAGGCATGGTCTTACATATCGCACTAATTTGGGAAGAGAAGAGGAGGGGTCTTTTGTCAATGTTTTAAAGCTGAAGTATCTGTACCCTCACACAGGGAGACCCATTTTCACATGAGTCATGAAAATATAGACGTACAAGTCGCCAGCCTATATGAGGAGGTTGGCGCCTTAAGAAGTGATCAAACCAGCATGAAATGGACAGAGACCAGTTTCTGAGTGCCAGCTCTGTTCCAGCCTTGTGTTGATTTCCTCATGTACATTAAATCACTCCATCATTGGAGCAACTTTTTGAAGTGGGGTTTATTATTATCTCTATTTTCTAAGTAAAGAAACTGAGGTTCAGAAAAGCAACAAGAAGCAAAGCAACTTGTTTGAGGTCAGGTGATGAGCATGTGGCCTTGCTGGAATTGGAACTTGACTTCGTCTGGTTTCAGATCTCTTGTTCTTAACCACAAGTCACCCAACCTTGGGGCGTCCCAGGAGAGTAAGCAAGGAGTTGGAGTGTCAGCTCTGGGGGAGAGGAGGAGGCCCAACATTGTGTCCTAAGAGAAGCTTCTTGTTAGGACTGCTCCCATGTCTTGTGGGCTCCTCCTTGGTTTGGAGGAATGATCTGATCCTTCATAGACAGCAGTTCATGGCAACCACCATGGGGCTGAACCATCCAGTTCTAAACATACCAGGTAGAGGGGGCCGGTGTCAGATGCTCATGCTGTAGAGTGCCTTAGTACCACCAGAAAAGCCCTCAGAAGCCTCTCAAAGAAGAGCAAAGGTGTCTACAGCATAGGCTGAGACAGTGCAGGAGAAAGCAAAGGACGCAAGTTGTCCTGGGAATAAGCCTCGTAGCCCAGGACCAGTACAAGGTGCAGGTGCCCCGAGGAGGCCCAGGTAGGCAATGGCCAGAGTCCAGGTGGTGCAGTGGTAGTTTGCCTGCCAGTGTAGGAGGCAAGAGATGCAGGTTCAATACATGGGTCAGGAAGGTCCCCTGGAGGAGGAAATGGCAACCCACTCCAGTATTCTTGCCTGGAAAATTCCACTGAACAGAGGAGCCTGGGGGGCTATAGTCATGAGGGACTCAAGGAGTTGACCATGCATGCACACACAGACACACACACACACACACACAGAGCGTCACTGAGGAAGAAAAGCAGGCGTGGCACAGAACATCAGGGCCTTAGCTGATGGCTGAGTTTGCAAAGCTGGCCTGATGTTCCCCAGGGGAAGCTTTGATACAGTCTCTCACCTTGGAACAGACTCATTTATTTAACTAAATTCTCTCTGAAACATGATTTGCTTTGGACTCTCCGTACTTTAGTCTGAGGTGCTGTGAAGAATTCTTTGGCAGTTTCAACTTAGCTAGGAAGACATGGGGCAGGGGAGGGCTGGGACAGAGAAACAAAACTTGTTGCTTAGATGTTAGATGCACAAAGTTAAGGGGAAAATGGCCTTGTGGTACTTGACCAGGTCTCTTGCAAGAGCAGGAGCAAGAGTGGGAGCAGGAGACTTACAGATTCTAGAATCAGATAACCGGGGCCCCTCTCTGCTGCTGCACTACTCACTAGCCATTGGGCCATGACAAATATAACTTCCTGTTTCTGGTGGGTCTGAGTTTCACATTTGTAAGATGGGTATACTAGTAATGTTTTAGTGTCACTGTGAGACATGTATGTGATAATGTATGTAAGTTGTTCAAAATAGCTCCCAGCACATAGTAGCTCCTTTGGTTAGCCTACATTTTCACATTTTCATGTGTGATAACCACTACATTCTTTTGTTTGTTTGTCTTTGGCTATTCTGAGTTTTCACTGCTGCTGCAGGCTCTTCTCTAGTTGCAGGGAGTGGGGGATACTCTCTAGTTGAGTTAAGCAGGCTTCTTGTGGTGACTTCTCTTGTGGAACTTGGGCTCTGGAGTACACAGGCTTCAGTAGTTGCGGCACATGGGCTCCATAGTTGTGGCTCTGAGGCTCTAGGGCACAGGCTCAATAGTTGTGGCTCACGGGCTTAGTTGCTCCACAGCATGTGGGATCTTCCCGGATCAGGGATCGAACCCATGTCTCCTGCTTTGGCAGGCAAACTCTTCACCACTGAGCTACCAGGGAAGCCCAACCACTACATTCATTATTCTAGTTACTCTTCTTATTGTTGTTCTTTGGACACAGCTGCAGCATTAGGTTGGGCGGGTCACCTGGTCCTCTGTCCTGCTGGAGCCTCTCTGAGTTGTCCCCAGAGTCAGAGGTAGTGCTCCTCCCCAAGGGAAGGAGGACTGGCCAGAGGAGGGCAGGCTCCAGAGAGTTCCAGTTTTCTTTGCATCACTTGTCACTGAAGGCAGGAATGCTTCCCTGGGAGGCCCTGTCAGAGCAGGAGGCTGGAGGGGAGCAGATTGTTCCGGCAGAAGCGGTGGTGCGGCTCCCGCTGTCACAGGTCATGTGCTTGTTGTGCTGAATGTTCAGCAGCGGAGTCCTGCCTGAGACCCCACCTGCCTGGGACCCCACCTGCTTGGGACCCCACCTGCCTGGGACTGGTGGAGGCTGTCCAGCCCCAGATTTCTGAGGGACTTTGACAGGGAGACAGACCTTAGACAATCTCTTGGAGGAATCATTCTACAAAACTTGACTTGGGGAATCAGGATGGCCGAAGAGCCCAGCGCACGGGCTTTAAGGCCAGGCAGACCCAGAGGAGCTGTTGTTCACTCCCACAGTCTTATCTGTTTGCAGCCTCATGAGCAGGAGCACCTCAGGCTTCCCTGTGCTTCACTATCTCCCAGAGTTTGCTCAGACTCATGTCCATTGAGTTGGTGATGCCAACCAACCATCTCATCCCCTGTCGTCCCCCTTCACCTCCTGCCTTCAATCTTTCCCAGCATCAGGGTCTCTTCCAATGAGTTGGCTCTTCGCACCTGGTGGCCAAACTATTGGAGCTTCGGCATCAGTCCTTCTAATGAATATGCAGGAGTGATTTCCTTTAGGATTGTCTCGTTTGATCTCCTGGCTGTCCAAGGGAGTCTTCTAGCACCACAGTTCAAAGGCATAGATTCTTTGGTGCTCAGTTGAACTTAGCCTCTGATTTTGCCATTTATCAACTGTGTGATCTGGGGTTCGTAGCATTCCTTTTGGAGCTTCAGTTTCCTTAGCTGTAAAACAAGAGACTGTTTTAAACTGCCTGCTTTGGCAGGCAAACTCTTCACCACTGAGCTACCAGGAAGCCCAACCACTACATTCATTATTCTAGTTACTCTTCTTATTGTTGTTCTTTGGACACAGCTGCAGCATTAGGTTGGGCGGGTCACCTGGTCCTCTGTCCTGCTGGAGCCTCTCTGAGTTGTCCCCAGAGTCAGAGGTAGTGCTCCTCCCCAAGGGAAGGAGGACTGGCCAGAGGAGGGCAGGCTCCAGAGAGTTCCAGTTTTCTTTGCATCACTTGTCACTGAAGGCAGGAATGCTTCCCTGGGAGGCCCTGTCAGAGCAGGAGGCTGGAGGGGAGCAGATTGTTCCGGCAGAAGCGGTGGTGCGGCTCCCGCTGTCACAGGTCATGTGCTTGTTGTGCTGAATGTTCAGCAGCGGAGTCCTGCCTGAGACCCCACCTGCCTGGGACCCCACCTGCTTGGGACCCCACCTGCCTGGGACTGGTGGAGGCTGTCCAGCCCCAGATTTCTGAGGGACTTTGACAGGGAGACAGACCTTAGACAATCTCTTGGAGGAATCATTCTACAAAACTTGACTTGGGGAATCAGGATGGCCGAAGAGCCCAGCGCACGGGCTTTAAGGCCAGGCAGACCCAGAGGAGCTGTTGTTCACTCCCACAGTCTTATCTGTTTGCAGCCTCATGAGCAGGAGCACCTCAGGCTTCCCTGTGCTTCACTATCTCCCAGAGTTTGCTCAGACTCATGTCCATTGAGTTGGTGATGCCAACCAACCATCTCATCCCCTGTCGTCCCCCTTCACCTCCTGCCTTCAATCTTTCCCAGCATCAGGGTCTCTTCCAATGAGTTGGCTCTTCGCACCTGGTGGCCAAACTATTGGAGCTTCGGCATCAGTCCTTCTAATGAATATGCAGGAGTGATTTCCTTTAGGATTGTCTCGTTTGATCTCCTGGCTGTCCAAGGGAGTCTTCTCTAGCACCACAGTTCAAAGGCATAGATTCTTTGGTGCTCAGTTGAACTTAGCCTCTGATTTTGCCATTTATCAACTGTGTGATCTGGGGTTCGTAGCATTCCTTTTGGAGCTTCAGTTTCCTTAGCTGTAAAACAAGAGACTGTTTTAAACTGCCTGCCTTTTAGAGAAAATAGTTGTGAGAATAGTCCTAGGCACAGGGTAAGCACCAATTAAATGGTATTAATGCTGAAACCGATCGTCATTTAACAAATACTCACAATACTTCGTATGTACCAGGTGCCTTCCTAAGGACTTTGCAGATATTATCTTTAGTATTCTTATGAGGTAGGTAGGATTATTGTCTTTGTTTTCCAGAGGCAGAAACTGAGGCACAGAGAGGTGAAGAAACTTGTTCAGAAGCCCAAAAAGAGTCAGTGGATTCCAACTCAGGTAGTTTGGCTCCATATCAGTCTGTGCAGCCTTGCAGTTATGATGATCTTCCATAAAGCACAACGATCAAGGACCTTGAACTATTTGTTAATGAACTATTAATATAATGACACCCCCTCTCCACCTGAACAGTATTGGTCGCAGTCACTATAGTGAGGTTCTGGTCCTTTAGGTACAGAATTAACCCACATTTCTGGGGACCAAATGAATGGCCACCTGTAGGCCTAGCTCTCGCTACCCCCCAACTCTCTTCTAAGAAGCTGTTTTTCTTAAGTGGTTCAGAAAATAGAGGACCATGGTCTTGGTTTGTGCATTTCACTTTGTTTTCAACCTCATTTGCTTGTGGGCTGAAGCAGCCTTAAATCCTCAGTACTCCCCCTACCCCCACACCCTACACACAATTCCTCTGGGTCTGAAACAGTGAGAAACTCTCAGTCTGCAGGACAAGCCTGACTTGGTTCCAACGACCAAGTTTCGACTTTCTTCTTGAGCTAAATGGCCACCTCCGTGGCTGCACACCTCCCTGTACACACATTGCCCTCAGCACGGCCCTTTCCGGAGCAGCTGGAAACGATCTGCTTATGTGAGTGAAATGAGGTGGAGAATTCCTTGCAGGAAAAGCCATCACATGAGAAAACAACCGCTCTGCTCCTCTCTGGGCTGGGAAGACTGCAGCTGTGGAGTCAGTGGGTCTCTGGGAGGAAGTTTTGTCCCAGCAGCCACTTCCGACTGGGAAATAGTGTTACATGTTTAGGGAACGGAGAGGACAGAAGATACCTGCAGTTGGGATACCAGGAAACCATGGGGAAGGAGCTGAGTGTGAGGATGGTCTCTGAGGCTTAGGCACACTGAGGTTTAAAGGGATTTGGAGATGAGATGAGAGAAAGGGGCATTAACAGATAAGAGGCATGTGGGTGATGAACTGGGTCTCCTGTGATAGTTCTGAGAGGTATGAGTAGAAATTAGAGTTATGTTTTACTTTTAGTTGTTGGACTTCTTTGAATTCAGCACTTCATGAAACAGGGCTACCCGGTGGATTAAGACTTACTTTGGTTACATGTTCATTTTTCCTTTATCTGTGAAATTCTTGAGGGCAGGAACTGTGTCTTAGCTGTCTCCCTATTTGTAGCACCTAGGCGCCCAGCCCAGCACAGAGCCTAGGTGCACTTGTTGTGGGAAGAAAATGGGTGACCAACTCATCCTGGTTCATCCAGCACCTTCCTAGCACCCACCTCCCCCTGTTCTGAAGTCCTGAGTCCCAGGAAAACTGGAATGCTTGACATCCTAGGCTGAATCAATAAAAACCAAGCCCTGGGACTTCTCTGGTGGCCCAGTGGCTAAGACTCCAGGCTTCCAATGCAGGAGGCCTGGGTTCGAGCTCTGGTCAGGGAACTATATCCCACATACTGCATCTAACACCCAGCACAGTCAAATAAATAAATATTAAAAAAAAATCATAGATTCAAAAAAATAAAAAACCCTAAGCCCTAACTCTGATTTGCTCTCTTGCCCTGGGCTGTCAAGAACTTGAGAGAGTAAATGGAATCCCCAGGGGAAATTCAGTCCCACCTCTGGTCAGTGCCCCCATCAGGGAGTCTCTTGGTGGCTGTATCTGGGGGAATGCTGTCTTTTTCCTTATCATTGGGTGGTCAGTGTGTAGTGAGTAGCCCAGCTGCTGGGCTCAGCCTGATGGGTCTCTTTCAAGACCTTTGCTGTGTTTCCTGCAAACCCTAGTCGCTGTAGAGTGCTCATCTCTGCTTTCTCAATCACAAGCTAGAAGTCTACAAAAGTAATCCTTCCACTCCGAGAAAGACTGGCTCCTTCTCAGTGTAGAGTAAACAGATTCTTTTCGGTACCAGGGTAATTAAGGAAAACAATTACTGAATATCCACCAATCACAGGATCTCACAGGATGGTTTTTTCTTGAGCCCACTCTGCCTCTATCACCTCTGGACCTTGCAATAGGTTGTTTCCTTGCTGCCTTTTATCCTTGGCTTTACCTGATAAGCTGCTCCTCAGTGTGACTGCCTCCAGGCAGCTCTCCCCAACTCCCTCTTCCATCAAGATCAGCCCTCCTGCCTGATGCTCCCCAGAATCCTGGGTTTATCTGTGTGGGCCTGTGCCATTCCCTGTGCCATGAGTCCCTGAGGACCTGGCTCTGTTGGAGGTGCTCTCCTACAGCCTGACCAGCCAAGGGGATGGTAAAGGGAGCCCCAGGTGAGCGACAGGATGACTCTAAAACATGCCCCCTCTCAGATCTCTGCTGCATCACCTGGAAATATGTTTGCCAAAGGTGAGTGTGATTTGAACAGAAGCGTTAAGAATCCACCTGACATACAGAAGACCTGGGTTCTATCCCTGGGTTGGGAAGATCCTCTGGAAAAGGAAATGGCTACCTACTTGAGTGTCTTGTCTGGAGAATTCTGTGGATGGAGGAGCATGGTGGACTATAGTCCATGGGGTCACAAAGCGTCGAACACGCCTGAACAACTAAACCACCACCACCTGGGCTGAGCAGGTGGTGCAAATGGATCACGGAGATGTGGAAAGAGACTGGCCAGTTTGTCAGAGGGAGCTTAGGGTGCAGAAATGTGATTACCAGCAGGCAGGAGATTCATAGCTCCCCTCACATCTGTGGCTGTTGTGCTATTCTTTCCCTTTCTGGAAGAAGCATGTGGTTGCTTATGGGGTATCTGCTTGTTCTATAAACATAAAAAAAGTGTTTTTACACCTTTCCTTCTCTAGGAATAAGCTAAACAGATGCCGTGCAGTTCACCAGCTGCCCAGCCAAGTCCTCGAGGATAGAGAACTGTGACATAGGAGGTCTTCATGCACAAAGGAACACTGCAGAAAGAGCCAGCAGCCTGGGTCTTAGACCTGACTCTGTACTGTCCCATCTCATGACCTCGAGTAATCATCTCTCTTTTGTGTTAATATTCATTGTGTGTACTAGTCAGCTCATATTTTATCTCATTTGTTACAAAAAGGGAAATATCTTGAGAAG
This sequence comes from Tragulus kanchil, assembly GCA_022376925.1. NCBI lineage: Eukaryota > Metazoa > Chordata > Mammalia > Artiodactyla > Tragulidae > Tragulus > Tragulus kanchil. The sequence goes on along the minus strand of JAIOJX010000029.1, from coordinate 42,121,924 downwards.
TAAATCCCTGCCCCTGGCCCCTGCCACCTTATAGATGAAGAACCTGTGGTTAAGTGACTCACTAATCAGCGTTTGTTATCCAGATAGGATGAGAAATGGGGTTCCAGCCCACACCCTTGTGACTCCACAGTCAAGCCCTTGACCATTACCCAGTGTTTCCTTGGCCTCTTCATCTGTTAAATGAGGTCTCTTCTATTTTTGTCATCTTCAGATTCATGACAACAAACAGGCCATCCATATTTTTAGCCATGCTCACAGATGGAAGCCCTGTCAGAAAGGAAAACACCACACAGGTGACTTTTGACTTGGATGTTTCATGGAAAAAGTCTTAAGATAAACATCTTTCTTTCTCTCTCTAAGCACACCAGTCATTTAGTTTTTGTACATGTCATTACTCTGCCTGATGAAAACAGCACTCAGTTATGTATTTCTGAGATCTCTTAATGAAGTCACTGGAAAAGGCACTTTGCAAATGAAAAGGCAGTGTGTGTGGGAAACTAGAGTGAAATTGTTCAAAGATGATGAACGAAGGATGACTCCCGTCTCTTGGATGAAAAACAACTCCTCCGGTGTTCACTGGGGATTCTCAAGGCTGTATCGCTGCCAGGAGTATTCCCAGGAACCTTCATGTTCTGGATGGTATTCCACACACCCAAGAGAATTACTGTTTGTCTCACAGCCCAGGAGTGTGGTGATTAGATCAGGGTTGATGCAGTCTGATAGAAAGGGGTTGAGATTTCAGGTTCTCTATGTTGATAGGAATTGGCTGCGCCCTTCAAGGCCAAGGGTAATGTTGCTGTATTCTAAACCCTTTATCATCTGGTAAAGCCCATGAATTTCTTCTCAAACTTTGATTTTTAAGTGGTTAAATTAAAAAAAAAATAAAATTTCATAGGAGGCCAATTATACTGGCTGTGAAAATATATATAAGATAATAAACTGTGACATAGTAGTACCTATATACTTATTTATTAATGCTTTAAGTACTGAGATCTAGTGGTGAATCTAATAGCCACTAATTTTTACATGGGATGCACTATTGAAATACATCAACCGTAATATGACATAAAGATGTCTATAAAGTAAATATATTACAATACTATCACTTCTGTGCATAGTTACCTATGCTTGCAATTCAAAGATAGGTTAAGAAATTAGAGAAAATGGTGATGTACTTATTCTCTCTCGTCCTTGAATTCTATTTTTGTTTTTAAACTTTTATTTATTTATTTTTGGCTGTGCTGGGTCTTTGTTGATGTCTGAGTTTAGCTGCTCTGCGGTATATGGAATCTTCCCGGATCAGGGCTCGAACCTGTGTCTCCTGCATTGGCAGAGGGGTTCTTATCCACTGAGCCACAGGGAAGCCCCTTGAATTCTATTCATAGGAATCTTGGGTCCTCTGTCCCACAGGGGCTAAAAGTCTATAAGCTGCATTTTCCATCAAAGATCTCCTTTGTGTTTTTCCAATGGGGGAATGCTTGCATGCTTAGGTGCAGGCAGGGAGAAATGGACTTCTTCATCTCACTCAGGTAGCAGTGGCATCACCAGTGGCTGAGGAGGTCCGTGAGCTCCCGAGGCAGCTGTACTGGCAGCTCAAGGGTTAAGGGCCATGGATCAGAAAAAGGTGGGCTCTGGGGAGGGAGGGAATTACCCCCTCTGGTTTATCTTTGGATCACAGCATGGCCCCTCTTACCTCTTCCAGCTTTCCCAACAGTGTTGTAGCTTGACTCTTATTGTTTAAACCCTCTACTTAAAATGTCTAGAGTGGCTTCTGCATTTGGATTAAATTATGACACACACACTCTCTCTCTCTCTCTGTATGTATGTATGTGTATATATATATCCCAACTCTGTCTCTTGCCACTTCTGCTCCTCTGGTAGGTTAATGGAGCTTGGCTCAAAGGTTTGTTGTGAATGCTGATGGTGCATGTGGAAAGATCTCTGCCAGTACTAGGCAGGAACCTTTGGCCCAATCAGCAGTGTATGTGTTAGGGTATTTCAGAGAAAGTGGATTCACTGCCTATGATTGATAGGGAGATCAGATCTGCTTTGAAGTAGCTCTTGAACATAATTCAGTAGGATCATGTGTTTGCTTATAAGGACAGCTTTAAAAATTAATAAAAAGTAACAGTATAAAAATAATGAAAACTGTTGTCACTACTGTTGTTCAGTTGCTTTTGCTAATAATCTCAAATGTGACCCTTTGGCCAGTTAGGCTGTAATGTCCATGATCAGCCTAGGCAAACTGAAACTCTTGTAGGATTGTATATAATAATGACTGTAGTTTCAAGTCACCTTAGACTTGTGGATGCTGTCCTTCTTTCCCTTTAATTGGAATAACAAAATAAATAACAATATTAGTATCAAGGGCAAATTGCATTCATCAAACTCAAAAGGTTTGATGAACTTCTGGAATAATAAGCTTTCAGAAAGTTTATTTTATCAGACTGCTAGAAACCTGTGATGTTTCTAAACTGAACTATTTGGATAATTCTATAGATTTCCAAATTTTTTTGTGAGCAAAAGATTTGTCAGAAAGATAGTAAATTCTCAGTGGCTCTAGGGGCCGCCACAAACCAAAAGTTGAAGAAGTCAGAGAACCCCCTCTGGAGGCAAAAGTTACAGTTAATACTTGCTGGTTGTAGCAGAAATAGATGAAGAGACCTGAGGAAGAAACATTGGCTCTGCATGGGTGGCTGAGGAGGTCCCCGTGGGGCTCCCGGAGGCAGCTGGTACTGGCAGCTCAAGGGTTAAGGGCCATGGATCAGAAAAAGGTGGGCTCTGGGGAGGGAGGGAATTACCCCCTCTGGTTTATCTTTGGATCACAGCATGGCCCCTCTTACCTCTTCCAGCTTTCCCAACAGTGTTGTAGCTTGACTCTTATTGTTTAAACCCTCTACTTAAAATGTCTAGAGTGGCTTCTGCATTTGGATTAAATTATGACACACACACTCTCTCTCTCTCTCTGTATGTATGTATGTGTATATATATATCCCAACTCTGTCTCTTGCCACTTCTGCTCCTCTGGTAGGTTAATGGAGCTTGGCTCAAAGGTTTGTTGTGAATGCTGATGGTGCATGTGGAAAGATCTCTGCCAGTACTAGGCAGGAACCTTTGGCCCAATCAGCAGTGTATGTGTTAGGGTATTTCAGAGAAAGTGGATTCACTGCCTATGATTGATAGGGAGATCAGATCTGCTTTGAAGTAGCTCTTGAACATAATTCAGTAGGATCATGTGTTTGCTTATAAGGACAGCTTTAAAAATTAATAAAAAGTAACAGTATAAAAATAATGAAAACTGTTGTCACTACTGTTGTTCAGTTGCTTTTGCTAATAATCTCAAATGTGACCCTTTGGCCAGTTAGGCTGTAATGTCCATGATCAGCCTAGGCAAACTGAAACTCTTGTAGGATTGTATATAATAATGACTGTAGTTTCAAGTCACCTTAGACTTGTGGATGCTGTCCTTCTTTCCCTTTAATTGGAATAACAAAAATAAATAACAATATTAGTATCAAGGGCAAATTGCATTCATCAAACTCAAAAGGTTTGATGAACTTCTGGAATAATAAGCTTTCAGAAAGTTTATTTTATCAGACTGCTAGAAACCTGTGATGTTTCTAAACTGAACTATTTGGATAATTCTATAGATTTCCAAATTTTTTTGTGAGCAAAAGATTTGTCAGAAAGATAGTAAATTCTCAGTGGCTCTAGGGGCCGCCACAAACCAAAAGTTGAAGAAGTCAGAGAACCCCCTCTGGAGGCAAAAGTTACAGTTAATACTTGCTGGTTGTAGCAGAAATAGATGAAGAGACCTGAGGAAGAAACATTGGCTCTCCATTCAGAATGTTTGACTTATAAAAAAAGGAGAAAGGCAGAGGAGAGTTGTAAAAGGCTGCATAAGCAGTGTTCATCTGAACAGAATAGAGGAAGGTTTAAGAAACAACCTTGGACTATTCTGAGCCTGCTGATAAAACCTTCCCTATACAATGCATCTTGGCCGATGGCAGTCAACATTGGATACATTCCAACGTGTAGACCTCCTGCTCACCAAGCAACCCTATGCTTATGACAACATGGCTTTCCCAGATGGATTTGCTTGCAGAGACAAAATGGGATGATAAAAGTAACATCGACAATAGCTAAGATTACTTGAGTGCTTTCTATATGCCAGGAATTGTTCCAATGTGTGATTTTATTTTTAAAATTATTTTGTATTATTATTTTATTTATTTATTTTCATCCACCTTAATTCTTTGGCCTGTGTGGACCTCCCATTGCAGTGGCCACTCTCGTGGTAGAGCACCAGTTCTGGGCACATGCGCTTCAGAGCTCTGGCTCCTCATTGGACACACCGGCCCAGCTGTTCCGCGGCACATGGGATCTTCCTGGGCCAGGGATTGGACTGGTACCCCTTGCACTGCAAGGCAGACTCTTTACCCACTGGACCACCAGGGAAGCCCTAATGTATGATTTTATATTAAACCATTTCTTCACAAGAATCCGATGAGGAAACAAATTTTATTAATACTTTATTAATATTTATACTTTACAGATGATAAAACAAAATGGAAGTCCTACCACTAGATCTTAGAGGCTGCTGACAGTTGGGACAAGGAAAAGTGTTCGAGTTGTTTTTGCTTTCATCCACCTGTTTGTGTTCAGGTTCTGATCTCAAATTATTTTATTCTTTTTCGTACTTTAGCATGTGGGGAAGCACTAAATCACCAAATTTGAGGGATGAAAGCTGATTTTGCTTTCCTGAAATACAGATTACATTTCCAGTTGGCTGCTTCAGAAATCCATTTAGTCAGTGGAATTGGTGAGTGGAAGCCCATCCAGCCTATATTTTGAAATTCTCTTATTTGTAATTTCAAAATCCCATCCAGCAGGCTTATTTTTGTCTCTAATTAAGGTCTTCTTTTATCCACTCCATGTGCCCTCCTCTCCCCATATCTCACTTTAGGTGATGTCACCTCTTTTGTTGGACAGCATTCCATTGAGGTAGCCCAGGGCCTGGCTTCCATCACACTGCAGAGGCTTAGTTTTGCTTCCAGACTGTGTTCTCGATGCAGCCCTATTATGAGGAGAGGCTTAAGCCTGGTGATTCCAAGGATGGGCAGATCAGTGTCTTGGATGCCTGAAGATGCACATAATTATTAGCTGTTCACTCAGGGATAGACAGAGTAGGGAATTTAATGGAGCAAGGATGAGGAATGATGGTACCCCCAACCGAAGCTATTTGCTATGGGCTATTTGTGAAATCGCTAGAACGCTCAACTTGATTTTCTTGTCCATTTCCGAAGGTTAGAAATGATGTTTATAGGCAATTTTAAGACTTGGTAAGCATGCCTCAGATAAGCCAAGGATAGCACCTTGGCCGCACAGAGATAGACCTTCACAAGTGATGAAAACTGTCCACATTTCTTCTGAAAGACAGGAGTGGCTTAATACCCAGGACTGTGACACGGGGTTTGGGACAAGAGGGGCAAAGGTGACAAGGGAGAATAGTGTGTACACCTGTCTTCCATTTACATAGCTTAGAGAATGCTCGCTCTGCCTTATCACAGTAGTGGCCCTATGGTAAAGTACCCCCAGATTAGGCTTGACTTAAATTTTTTAAAACCATTTCTTCACAAGAATCCGATGAGGAAACAAATTTTATTAATACTTTATTAATATTTATACTTTACAGATGATAAAACAAAATGGAAGTCCTACCACTAGATCTTAGAGGCTGCTGACAGTTGGGACAAGGAAAAGTGTTCGAGTTGTTTTTGCTTTCATCCACCTGTTTGTGTTCAGGTTCTGATCTCAAATTATTTTATTCTTTTTCGTACTTTAGCATGTGGGGAAGCACTAAATCACCAAATTTGAGGGATGAAAGCTGATTTTGCTTTCCTGAAATACAGATTACATTTCCAGTTGGCTGCTTCAGAAATCCATTTAGTCAGTGGAATTGGTGAGTGGAAGCCCATCCAGCCTATATTTTGAAATTCTCTTATTTGTAATTTCAAAATCCCATCCAGCAGGCTTATTTTTGTCTCTAATTAAGGTCTTCTTTTATCCACTCCATGTGCCCTCCTCTCCCCATATCTCACTTTAGGTGATGTCACCTCTTTTGTTGGACAGCATTCCATTGAGGTAGCCCAGGGCCTGGCTTCCATCACACTGCAGAGGCTTAGTTTTGCTTCCAGACTGTGTTCTCGATGCAGCCCTATTATGAGGAGAGGCTTAAGCCTGGTGATTCCAAGGATGGGCAGATCAGTGTCTTGGATGCCTGAAGATGCACATAATTATTAGCTGTTCACTCAGGGATAGACAGAGTAGGGAATTTAATGGAGCAAGGATGAGGAATGATGGTACCCCCAACCGAAGCTATTTGCTATGGGCTATTTGTGAAATCGCTAGAACGCTCAACTTGATTTTCTTGTCCATTTCCGAAGGTTAGAAATGATGTTTATAGGCAATTTTAAGACTTGGTAAGCATGCCTCAGATAAGCCAAGGATAGCACCTTGGCCGCACAGAGATAGACCTTCACAAGTGATGAAAACTGTCCACATTTCTTCTGAAAGACAGGAGTGGCTTAATACCCAGGACTGTGACACGGGGTTTGGGACAAGAGGGGCAAAGGTGACAAGGGAGAATAGTGTGTACACCTGTCTTCCATTTACATGGCTTAGAGAATGCTCGCTCTGCCTTATCACAGTAGTGGCCCTATGGTAAAAGTCTCAGACTCCTCAACAGGATTTTAAGTCTCCTTACATTAAAGTAACTTCTATTCAGTAAAATTCCATGGCCACCAAATAACCCAGAGAGGCCTTCCAGGTCCACAGTTGTAGGATTTTATCCCTGTATACATGTTTCAAGTAATTTGTCCACATAGGGCAAGGGGAACACTCCTGAGAATTGGACTCAATTTTCAGACATTCAAATCTTTCGTCTCTGTCACCTCTCTGACATTTTTTTTCATGTCAGAATGCCTTTCATTGGACTGGAAGATCTCCTCTTGTAGCTCCAAGACCAAGAACAAAACAATGGAACCTTTTCTTTGAATGGTGCTCTGGTGTCATTTTGCAGCAGTGGGTACTCATGTCAGACAAGTACACCAACCTTTGGAGGTTCTGTTGTTCTTTTACTTCTGACGACCTTGTTTCCTTTTTTAGGTAAATGGAACAACAAAAGTTAGTATGAAAATACCCATTAGCTTAGACCTTGGAAGCAAAGGGCACCTGGCAAGGAAGGACACTGGGAAGGGAGAAGTGTAGGCTAGTTTTCAACGAAGGAGGCAGCATGGAGAATAGTTGGAGGAGGAAATGGCCACCCCTCCAGTATCCTTGCTGGGAGCATCCCACGGACAGAGGAGCACTGGGGCTGCAGTCCTGGACTGCAGAGAGTCACACACGACTGCAGTGATGAGCACTCACGCGTGGGGAATGATCGGGGGAACCACGTGGCCTGTCTGCAGCATCCAATTGTCGGTATGGAAGGAGCTTCTTCCTGCCAGTTAAGGCCAGTGGCGCCCATGTTGTTATTCAAACTAGCAGCTTAAAGCAATAAATGTTATCTCACAGTTTTGGTGAGTTAGGAATTCAGGAGCAATTTAGCTGGGTACTTCTGGCTTGGTATCTTTCGAATCATGCTGTGGGCCAGGGTGGCAGTCAGTGAAACTCGACCAGGCTGCCGGTGCCTCTAGGGCCAAGGGGGTGGTACCCTCTCCTCCAGGCTCCGCATGTCGAAACTTCCATTTACATGGCTTAGAGAATGCTCGCTCTGCCTTATCACAGTAGTGGCCCTATGGTAAAGTCTCAGACTCCTCAACAGGATTTTAAGTCTCCTTACATTAAAGCAACTTCTATTCAGTAAAATTCCATGGCCACCAAATAACCCAGAGAGGCCTTCCAGGTCCACAGTTGTAGGATTTTATCCCTGTATACATGTTTCAAGTAATTTGTCCACATAGGGCAAGGGGAACACTCCTGAGAATTGGACTCAATTTTCAGACATTCAAATCTTTCGTCTCTGTCACCTCTCTGACATTTTTTTTCATGTCAGAATGCCTTTCATTGGACTGGAAGATCTCCTCTTGTAGCTCCAAGACCAAGAACAAAACAATGGAACCTTTTCTTTGAATGGTGCTCTGGTGTCATTTTGCAGCAGTGGGTACTCATGTCAGACAAGTACACCAACCTTTGGAGGTTCTGTTGTTCTTTTACTTCTGACGACCTTGTTTCCTTTTTTAGGTAAATGGAACAACAAAAGTTAGTATGAAAATACCCATTAGCTTAGACCTTGGAAGCAAAGGGCACCTGGCAAGGAAGGACACTGGGAAGGGAGAAGTGTAGGCTAGTTTTCAACGAAGGAGGCAGCATGGAGAATAGTTGGAGGAGGAAATGGCCACCCCTCCAGTATCCTTTCTGGGAGCATCCCACGGACAGAGGAGCACTGGGGCTGCAGTCCTGGACTGCAGAGAGTCACACACGACTGCAGTGATGAGCACTCACGCGTGGGGAATGATCGGGGGAACCACGTGGCCTGTCTGCAGCATCCAATTGTCGGTATGGAAGGAGCTTCTTCCTGCCAGTTAAGGCCAGTGGCGCCCATGTTGTTATTCAAACTAGCAGCTTAAAGCAATAAATGTTATCTCACAGTTTTGGTGAGTTAGGAATTCAGGAGCAATTTAGCTGGGTACTTCTGGCTTGGTATCTTTCGAATCATGCTGTGGGCCAGGGTGGCAGTCAGTGAAACTCGACCAGGCTGCCGGTGCCTCTAGCGGGCTCATTAATGTGGCTGTTGGCCTGAAACTGCCATGGTACCCTCTCCTCCAGGCTCCGCATGGCTCGGCTTCCCTCACTAATCTGATGTCCAAAGCGGCACACTGTCACTCTGGCTCTCTTCTCTTTGCAAGGATCCACTCACTAAGTCCAGACACACGCAGGAGGAAAGAAGGCAAGCCTTTCCTCTTGAAATCAGCAGTAGCAGACCACTCATGGTGGTGTGTATGTGTGTGTGTGTGTGTATATATATATATATATATATATATTTTTTTTTTTTTTGGAAGGATAATTGCTTTGTAGAATTTTATTATTTTCTGACAAATATCAACATTAATCAGCCCCAGGTATACATATGTCCCCTCCCTCTTGAACCTCCATTCTAGAGGAGGTTCATGATCAGCCCTAGGTATATATATGCCCCTATTTCCCTCTCAGTCCCACCCCTTTAGGTTGTTAGAGAGCCCCTGTTTTGAGTTCCCTGGGTCATACAGAAAATTTCTGTTGGCTGTTTTACATATTATAATCTAAGTTTCCATGTTACTCTGTCCAAACATCTCACGCTCTCCTTCCCCCATGTTTCTCTATGTCTATTTCTCCATTGCTGCCCTGCAAATAAATTCATCAGCACCATATTTCTAGATTCCATATATATATAATATTTCTCTTTTTTTGATTGATTTCACTTTGTATAATAGGATCTAGATTCATCCACCTCATTGGAACTGACACTCAAATGCATTCCTTTTATGGCTGAGTAATATTCCATTGTATACATGTACCACAGCTTCTTTATCCATTTATCTGTTGATGGACATTTAGATTGCTTCCATGTTCTAGTATTGTACATAGTTTTCCAGGAACAAAATGCAATCTTTTAGTGAGTTTTCAGTTAAGGCCAGTGGCGCCCATGTTGTTATTCAAACTAGCAGCTTAAAGCAATAAATGTTATCTCACAGTTTTGGTGAGTTAGGAATTCAGGAGCAATTTAGCTGGGTACTTCTGGCTTGGTATCTTTCGAATCATGCTGTGGGCCAGGGTGGCAGTCAGTGAAACTCGACCAGGCTGCCGGTGCCTCTAGCGGGCTCATTAATGTGGCTGTTGGCCTGAAACTGCCATGGTACCCTCTCCTCCAGGCTCCGCATGGCTCGGCTTCCCTCACTAATCTGATGTCCAAAGCGGCACACTGTCACTCTGGCTCTCTTCTCTTTGCAAGGATCCACTCACTAAGTCCAGACACACGCAGGAGGAAAGAAGGCAAGCCTTTCCTCTTGAAATCAGCAGTAGCAGACCACTCATGGTGGTGTGTATGTGTGTGTGTGTGTGTGTATATATATATATATATATATATATTTTTTTTTTTTTTGGAAGGATAATTGCTTTGTAGAATTTTATTATTTTCTGACAAATATCAACATTAATCAGCCCCAGGTATACATATGTCCCCTCCCTCTTGAACCTCCATTCTAGAGGAGGTTCATGATCAGCCCTAGGTATATATATGCCCCTATTTCCCTCTCAGTCCCACCCCTTTAGGTTGTTAGAGAGCCCCTGTTTTGAGTTCCCTGGGTCATACAGAAAATTTCTGTTGGCTGTTTTACATATTATAATCTAAGTTTCCATGTTACTCTGTCCAAACATCTCACGCTCTCCTTCCCCCATGTTTCTCTATGTCTATTTCTCCATTGCTGCCCTGCAAATAAATTCATCAGCACCATATTTCTAGATTCCATATATATATAATATTTCTCTTTTTTTGATTGATTTCACTTTGTATAATAGGATCTAGATTCATCCACCTCATTGGAACTGACACTCAAATGCATTCCTTTTTATGGCTGAGTAATATTCCATTGTATACATGTACCACAGCTTCTTTATCCATTTATCTGTTGATGGACATTTAGATTGCTTCCATGTTCTAGTATTGTACATAGTTTTCCAGGGAACAATGAAGTACATATGTCTTTTTCAATTTTAGTTTCCTCAGGGTGTGTGACTAGTAGTGGGATTGCTCGGTCAAATGGTGGTTTTCTTCCCAATTTTTAAAGGCATCTTCGTACTGTCTTCTATAGTCACTGTATCAGTTTACATTCCCACCAATAGCTCAGGAGGGTTTCCTTTTCTCCACACCCTCTCCAGCATTTATTGTTTGTAGGCTTTTTCATGGTGGCCATTCTGACTGGTGTGAGATGATATCTCATTGTAGTTTTGGTTTGTATTTCTCTAGTAATGAATGATGTTGAAGGCCAGGACACTGCCCAGGCTTAGAGTAAACTGCAAAAGTGTGAGGAGTAGATGCTTGGTAGACTCTGAATGAGGAACAGGACAGACAAGCCAGGAAAGAGGCTATCCTGATTGGCGTGGGTGGGGGAGGCTCAGGGTAGACACAAGGTTAGAAGAGTCAGAGGGCTGGTCAGAGGCCCAAGGAGACAGGAAGAGTCCCGAAGCAACAAGAGGTGAAATTAGAGAGGCCAAGGGCAGCAGGGATGGAGGTTGGTGTGTGGAGCGGAGGACAGCATTAATGAAGGCCCACGGGAGCAGCAGAGTGGTGGTAGGGACGTGGCCAGCTCTCAGGCCATGGCAGGAGACGCAGCAAAGGGAAGGACTCCAGGGCCCAGCTTGGTTTGGCCACTCAGCTGCTCTGAGGCTTGGGGAGATGAGCCACTTGCCATTCTTCACCAGACAAATATAATTGAATATTTTTCATTTCACTTGTCACATTAAGTATGCTGTCTCCCTGAACTTTGATTTCTTCAATTCTAGGATGTGGTTGATAATATGTACCCTGCAGTTTTGATAGAGAGATGAGAGATCATGAGTATCAAGGGCCCAGTTTCATGCCAGGCAGGAAGGGGATACTCGATAAATGGCAGCCGCTTTCTTTATAAAGTTACTCTTGGTGGGAGGTGATTGAAAAGTAATTGCCAGGAGGAGCTCAGGACCATTTAGCTTAGAAGACAGAGGACCAGATTCAGTCCTGATCATCACTAGTTCACTTTTAAGCAGTTCCCCTGCCCACCTGGGCCTCAGTTGTCCCACCTTTAAAATGAAAATGTTGGCCTAGACAAGCTCCCAGTGACTCTTCAAATGCCACCAAGAAATTTAATGAAACAGAAAAGAGCCCTACTGGAATAAATGGCTTTATTTTCACCAGCAAAAGGGAGTATCAAATGGACAAAAGGGATAATGGTAATTCTAGCCCCAAACCCTCTTATTAACAGAAATATGTCTATGTGTGTATGTGAGTGTGCATGTATGTGTGTGCCTCTGTGTGAATGAGTCTCTGTGTTCACCCGCACGTGTCATGGGTGTAGGAGCGGGAGAAGCGGAGGCAGCAGTCAGAAAGGAGTCTCTCCTGATAATCCTGTGCTTCTGCTCAGCAGCAGGCTGGGAATTCAGCAGTGACAGACAGGGTGTCTGCCTCGTGGAACTGTTGGCTGAGTGGTCCTGGCTGCTGTTTCATTCTGCACTCATTTTCTCAGTCTGCGAAATGGAGTTTCCAGAGCCTTGGAAATAACTTCAGGCCCATATTGTAAATGTTAATTATGTAGTCAGGAGCTGCTGGCACCAAGGGAGGTCAACATTTATTATTCCTCTTCTGGGCGTCGCCTAGGGAAGCCTCATCTGTCGGTAGACTGCGGGCTGCAGTGATTGATACGACACAGCAGCATGGGGCAGGTGGCCCTGAGCGCACACGCTGCAATAAACATTTTATGACTCCTCCGCCCCCTGCCCCTCCTTCAGAAGGCAGCACTTGGCTCCAAGCCAAGCTTTCCAATTATGCCATCAATACATGTAGTGACACTGGCAAGAAAGGCAAGGGAAGAGGGTGTGTGCTGGGCCTCAGGTCTGACTTCCACCCTCACACCCTATCACTCATCTTGGTAGCTTCCTTGGTAGCATCTGAGGGGAAGATAGGAACTAATCATTTAGTGCTCATGTTGGAGACTGTTGATTTATAGAGTCAACATATGTTCCCATATGTACTTACTTTAATTGAAAGATTATACCTTATCATTTCATTTCCTTGTCAACCAGGGAGGTCCTGAAGGGCACCTCAATCCATACATGAAAGAGGTCAGATTAAATCCAAACTCAAATTCATTGGTTTAACCAAAGAAATGGATGAAGTTGGGCCTGGAGCCACATGCCCAGGACAGGGGCTGCTTCTAGTGTGAAGGAGAATATTCTGACTACACTGGAGTTGCTTCTCCTGAAGATTACTTCCTGATGCTTTTATGTTTGTGAGGTTTTCTCTGTAGTGTTTCTTATTTTCTCATTTCCCTGAGGCTGGGACTGCATGTGATATGGTACCATTGGGGCTTAATGGACATGCTCAAGTTTGTTCATTGTTAGGTCAGGGCTTGTCATGAACTCACTGTGCTGAGTTCACTCTGAGCAGGGTCTCACTGGTCTCTTCTGGAGGCAGCCACCATGTAAGGGGTATCCCTCGGAGAGTCAATAGAAAGGAAGAATGCCCTGATTCCTGCCTCCCAGCCCGCGGATCCTGAGGAGAGCAGTACTAACTCTTGGCAGAAGGGACATCCAACAGGCAGCCATCGTTCTTGGAAGTGTTCTGGACTTCTCTATTGTAAAAGAGCTCATTCGGCCAGCATGTGCCATGTTCTAAGATAGAAGTGGACTTCCCTGGTGCCTCAGATGGTAAAGAATCTGCTACCTGCAATGTGGGAGATGTGGGTTTGATCCCTGGATTGTGAAGATATAGAAAAGGTCACTAACATCGCAAGTGGGCAGCCAGCTTGACACATTTTAATGACTATCCAGGGCAGACACAGAAGCCCCATCCTGCGTGCTGGTGTGTCACGTATGAGATATGTCCATTGAGCATACTGTCCACTGGCGGTCACGTTCATGTCAGCATGACTGCTAGACTGGCAGGTACATACTAAGTTGCTTCAGTCGTTTCAGTCGTGTCTGACTCTTTGTGACCCATGGACTGTAGCCCACCATGTTTCTCTCTGTCCATGAGATTGTCCAGGCAAGAATACTGGAGTGGGTTACCATTGTTTTCTCAAGGTTTGTGTCACGTATGAGATCATGTCTGACTTCCACCCTCACACCCTATCACTCATCTTGGTAGCTTCCTTGGTAGCATCTGAGGGGAAGATAGGAACTAATCATTTAGTGCTCATGTTGGAGACTGTTGATTTATAGAGTCAACATATGTTCCCATATGTACTTACTTTAATTGAAAGATTATACCTTATCATTTCATTTCCTTGTCAACCAGGGAGGTCCTGAAGGGCACCTCAATCCATACATGAAAGAGGTCAGATTAAATCCAAACTCAAATTCATTGGTTTAACCAAAGAAATGGATGAAGTTGGGCCTGGAGCCACATGCCCAGGACAGGGGCTGCTTCTAGTGTGAAGGAGAATATTCTGACTACACTGGAGTTGCTTCTCCTGAAGATTACTTCCTGATGCTTTTATGTTTGTGAGGTTTTCTCTGTAGTGTTTCTTATTTTCTCATTTCCCTGAGGCTGGGACTGCATGTGATATGGTACCATTGGGGCTTAATGGACATGCTCAAGTTTGTTCATTGTTAGGTCAGGGCTTGTCATGAACTCACTGTGCTGAGTTCACTCTGAGCAGGGTCTCACTGGTCTCTTCTGGAGGCAGCCACCATGTAAGGGGTATCCCTCGGAGAGTCAATAGAAAGGAAGAATCCCCTGATTCCTGCCTCCCAGCCCGCGGATCCTGAGGAGAGCAGTACTAACTCTTGGCAGAAGGGACATCCAACAGGCAGCCATCGTTCTTGGAAGTGTTCTGGACTTCTCTATTGTAAAAGAGCTCATTCGGCCAGCATGTGCCATGTTCTAAGATAGAAGTGGACTTCCCTGGTGCCTCAGATGGTAAAGAATCTGCTACCTGCAATGTGGGAGATGTGGGTTTGATCCCTGGATTGTGAAGATATAGAAAAGGTCACTAACATCGCAAGTGGGCAGCCAGCTTGACACATTTTAATGACTATCCAGGGCAGACACAGAAGCCCCATCCTGCGTGCTGGTGTGTCACGTATGAGATATGTCCATTGAGCATACTGTCCACTGGCGGTCACGTTCATGTCAGCATGACTGCTAGACTGGCAGGTACATACTAAGTTGCTTCAGTCGTTTCAGTCGTGTCTGACTCTTTGTGACCCATGGACTGTAGCCCACCATGTTTCTCTCTGTCCATGAGATTGTCCAGGCAAGAATACTGGAGTGGGTTACCATTGTTTTCTCCAAGGGATCTTCCCATCCCAGGGATCAAACTCGCATCTCTTACACCTCCTGCATTGGCAGATGAGTTCTTTATCACTAGTGCCACCTGGGATTGGTAGGTGAATTAGCTAAAAGTCTCTCTTGAGGGTCTGAGACGTCTTGTGAAGATAATGCACCCTGAAGGCCCAAGAAACCAGGCAGAGCAGGCTTGAGAAGTCGAAGGCTTTCTTCCTTGTCTATCTCTTGGTTCAGGTCTCCATTTGATAAGTGACTGAGTTCTGTGGTGAGTGGCGGGGAGCCAGAAATGTGTCTAAAGGAGTCAAACAAGGAGCATTGCTCCTGGACCCTGGTGAGAGCATACAAAGCCCTACTGACTTCCTGATCTCTGTGCCAGTTTGAGCCCCCCGAGGAACCACTTAGAAATGGCAGCTGGGCCTGGGCACGGCATCGGGGCTCTCAGAGGCCACAGGTCTGTCTAGCTACATGGCACTGCCCAGGGGAAGGAGAAGTGGAGGTCACAGGGTGTTTCTTGACCCAGATCATAGGATTGTGTGGTCCTGGTAATGAGATTTGACTGTCCTCTGTCTTCAAGCAAGCATCTTCCTGACATTTGAAATATCATTGTATCCTGGTTTCTCTCTCTCTTCTTCCACTTTTAATGAGATATGATCAGTATACAGCACTGTGTAAATTTTAAGTATACTGTTTGGCTTAATATTCATTGTGAAATGATGACCGAATTGGGCCATCAAATTTATTATAGCTTTTCCTTAAAGACTTTGAACTACCGAAAACTGCTCTTAAATACCTGTTCCAGCTGCATCCCTGCCATCCTGTGACCCCAATTATTTTTTTAACACCTCACTGTATTTCTAGAAACACATTTGGATTAAATAACCTAGAAATATCCATGTTGGAATCTCCGTGCGACAGCACTGAGTGTGTCATCTGAAGGTAGCAGGAAGCCTGACAGTCACTAAGCTTCTTTTAGAAGCTAGACGTTCTCCTATTGGTGAAGCTGAAGGCAGTTTGAACATTTCCAGATGAACGCTGCAGTTTGTTTTTGGAACTGGACCTCTGACCTGCTTGGAAGACTGTTTCTCTGGTGGGCCCCTTTCAGTCCTGCAGATGTAGGGCAATTATAACCCCTCATTTTCCTCGGGGAAGCCCCACTGGCAGTGGAGAGCCCATCGGAAGTGCTTCAGACCGAGGTCAGAAGTGCTCTGTTCGGAGAGGGCAGCTGGCAGTGTGTCTTACCCCCAAAGAGGCAGGTATTTATTTTATTTCATCCTTCTTTGCTCTTACCTCTGGATGTCGCCTGCTCATGCCTGTTCTTAGAAAGCACAGTCTTCTCATTCCAGTATCTGCTCAGAGGGGAAGGGCCGCTCAAGCCGGGCCAGGGGCACGGGCATCATCAGCGCCTCTCCTGGTGAGGAAAGGCGGTGAGGAGGACTGGGATCGGGCTTGGGCAAGACACTGGGACCCTTGGTACATCTCATGCTGGCATTTCATCTAGTAGCTTGTGTTTTCAGTCATGTCTGACTCTTTAGCCTGCCAGGCTCCTCTCTCCATGGGATTCTCTGGGCAAGAATACTGAGAAGTCATTCCCTGGTCCAGGGGATCTTCCAGACCCAGAGATCAAACCCAGGTCTCCAGAATGGCAGGCAGATTCTTTACTGTCTGAACCACCAGGAGAGCCCTGTAAAAGGCTACATGTTGCCAAATATACCTACTATGACTATTTTGACTTTCTTTTCCAGGGTACTCTTGTGGGTTTCCTTCTGAAGAAATTGTCAACCTGAGAGGTTAATTCTAGAGCAGGAAAGACACTGGAGTTAGATGAGAGTGGAAGACGCTTCTTTAATTTGAAGTCAAGAGGGAAGGGAGTGTTGGGGAGGCAATGGGTGTGTAGATGCTTGTAGCTTCCTGCTGAAGACAGTGAGTTGGACCCTAGCATCTGGGACAGGCTGGAGACAGGCTAGGACCCGCTGACACAGGCATCCTGCATGAGACGGACCCCATGGGCCTTAGGATGGCCAGCTCCAGGAGAACAGTGACCTCTCCGGAAGAAGTTACGCATCTGTGAACCTGTTCTGTCTTGCTGACACCACAGCCGTGCTTTGGTAAGTTAGAAGGCTCCGTGTTCTGCCTCTGAAGTCAGGAGGGTGTGGTGATCACTGGCTGAGACCAGGCGTCAGAGGCAGCTGTGTCTGATCAGACTGGCAGGTTTCAAAGGAAGATTTGGAGAAATTGCTGGGAAATTGCCAGAAAATTGCCAGAGGGAGCTAAATTAAGGCAGTTTGCGCAGTAATAATTGAAGGGTTTTTTTTTTTTTTTGGTTGTTTTGTTTTGTTTTGAAAGGTAACTTTCTTTTATAGTCACAAGCCAGTGCAAATGTAAACTTGGCGGTTTCTGTGGGAATCCCCACAAATGAAGCATAGTATATTGCTTCTTTTCATAGAAATAAAAGTCACATTTGTGTGAGGGATTCATAGCAGGCCCCAGAGTGCAGGACTCAGGGAGTCCTCGGAACCAGACAGATGAAGTCTGAGAGGTGTTAGGTCGATGCGCGCTGGGTCAAACCCAAGCGAGTGTAGATGAGGGGACAGGTTTGCTGCATAGACATCCTCACGCTGGAGTGTCGTAGGGCCACCTCTATGCTCCTCTGCTTTCCTGCACACTGTCGTTAGTGGGGTGGGTTTGTAAAAAGAGAACCCAACCCAGTGGCGTTGTTCAAGATAGGGTTTGGTGGGAAATACAGGAGCTGGAAGGTGTGACTGTAAGAACAAGCTAATAAACATTTTACCTTTTCAGAGACTCGAATGTGAGGGGCGCGTAGGAACATAGAAATAATGGATTTCTAATTTTAATCACTGAACTGAGAACACCGATGTCTGCTGCTTGTCTGAGATGAGACTACTATTCTCTGTGACGTGGAGGAGGGCTCAGCCTTCTCTGGGCCTGGTGAGAATAGGTCAGTAAGAGGTCAGGCTTGGCTTGCCCCTGATCCTCACCAGCAGTGACGCTCTGGCCCCCACAGTGGCACCACGACTTGCTGGACATACTGGTCCCTCACAAACTGAGATGCTTCAAGCACTGCCCTTGGCTCCACACACTCATTGCTGACTTGTGTCGGGAGGGACTGCACCTGTGTGGGAGTGAAAGGCCTTCCTTACTCAGGCAGCCCGGATGGGTGCCTGATGGCCCTTTGTCTCCCTACAGCGCCCTCTTGTGTTTATGGACTTGGTACTTCCTTAGTAGTTCAGTTGGAAGACTGCCTGCCGTGCAGGAGACCCAGGTTCGGTTCCTGGGTCAGGAAGATTCCCCGAGAATCCCATGGACGGAGGAGCCTGGCAGGCCACAGTCCACAGGGTTGCAAGAGTCGGACACGACTTGGCGACTGAACCGCTGCAGGGTGCTACACAATACTGGGGACTCATTGTGAGGATGTGAGGATTGCTGGGTCGTTTCCCTCCGTTCAGCTTTGCACATCAAATAGAAGTATTTAAATGCTTCTCATTCCCAAGAAGAAAGCCAGAAAGGGGGAAAAGGCTGTACTGCTGGCCTTTCTGTGTGATGCCACATCCAGTGCAGGGACAGGACCAGGAGGTAAAGCACAGGAAGGACAGAATTTATGCGGGAACTTTAAGTGTTCAGGGAGTCGATGCGCTAAAAATGGTGGGACAGGTTTGCTGCATAGACATCCTCACGCTGGAGTGTCGTAGGGCCACCTCTATGCTCCTCTGCTTTCCTGCACACTGTCGTTAGTGGGGTGGGTTTGTAAAAAGAGAACCCAACCCAGTGGCGTTGTTCAAGATAGGGTTTGGTGGGAAATACAGGAGCTGGAAGGTGTGACTGTAAGAACAAGCTAATAAACATTTTACCTTTTCAGAGACTCGAATGTGAGGGGCGCGTAGGAACATAGAAATAATGGATTTCTAATTTTAATCACTGAACTGAGAACACCGATGTCTGCTGCTTGTCTGAGATGAGACTACTATTCTCTGTGACGTGGAGGAGGGCTCAGCCTTCTCTGGGCCTGGTGAGAATAGGTCAGTAAGAGGTCAGGCTTGGCTTGCCCCTGATCCTCACCAGCAGTGACGCTCTGGCCCCCACAGTGGCACCACGACTTGCTGGACATACTGGTCCCTCACAAACTGAGATGCTTCAAGCACTGCCCTTGGCTCCACACACTCATTGCTGACTTGTGTCGGGAGGGACTGCACCTGTGTGGGAGTGAAAGGCCTTCCTTACTCAGGCAGCCCGGATGGGTGCCTGATGGCCCTTTGTCTCCCTACAGCGCCCTCTTGTGTTTATGGACTTGGTACTTCCTTAGTAGTTCAGTTGGAAGACTGCCTGCCGTGCAGGAGACCCAGGTTCGGTTCCTGGGTCAGGAAGATTCCCCGAGAATCCCATGGACGGAGGAGCCTGGCAGGCCACAGTCCACAGGGTTGCAAGAGTCGGACACGACTTGGCGACTGAACCGCTGCAGGGTGCTACACAATACTGGGGACTCATTGTGAGGATGTGAGGATTGCTGGGTCGTTTCCCTCCGTTCAGCTTTGCACATCAAATAGAAGTATTTAAATGCTTCTCATTCCCAAGAAGAAAGCCAGAAAGGGGGAAAAGGCTGTACTGCTGGCCTTTCTGTGTGATGCCACATCCAGTGCAGGGACAGGACCAGGAGGTAAAGCACAGGAGGAACAGAAATTTATCTAGAGACAGAGCTGTTTTATCATCAGCTTTAAATTAAAAGTGTGTTCTGGGCAGCCCTTGGCCTTCAGCTGCAAGTGTAATATCACATTCGGGTTTACCAGTAGCTGATGTGTGATTCCGGGTATAACAGTTATCTGTAATTGAAATCATTAGAAAACAAATCCCTTTCCCCCCCACCCTGACTGAGACAGTCATCAACCTCAGGAAGTTTGTGTGTACAGCGTTCAGGACCCATAAAATATGCAAGATTAATTTGCTGAACTTCATTCAGGCATCCAGTGGTGCTGTCACCTGGAACCAGAGAAGCAGTAAATTAATTCTGAACCTCTGCTAGTTTCAAGAGCAGCCTCCTTTGTGGAGATGTCTTCTGCAGAGCTTCTCTGCCTTTGCAGATACTGTGGAGAAATCAAAACAGCTAGAAAGCACAGTTCTGTTTGGGCACAGAAAGTACCTGATGCCCCTCCTGGTTCCCACGATCTCTTCCTTTCTTCCCATCTCAGTGACCCTGATTTCCTCCTCAGGTCCCTAAAACCACAAAACAGAGAAAGAGAAAATCCTGGCTTTGGTTGGCACACTGGTAAATGCCTTGTAGGTATATCCCTTGAACGAAGAAGAAACACCTAATGATAAGACATTAGGATTTGAGTCAAAAAGTAGATTTAGTCCCAACTCTTGACCTTAACTGGCGTGTCTCACTGGACAAATTTCTGTCCTTCTTTAGGTCTTGGTCCCACATTGTTTTAAAAGAAGCTCAGATTTTACGTCTCCAAACTTCGGCCTGGAAGATTCCCCGAGAATCCCATGGACGGAGGAGCCTGGCAGGCCACAGTCCACAGGGTTGCAAGAGTCGGACACGACTTGGCGACTGAACCGCTGCAGGGTGCTACACAATACTGGGGACTCATTGTGAGGATGTGAGGATTGCTGGGTCGTTTCCCTCCGTTCAGCTTTGCACATCAAATAGAAGTATTTAAATGCTTCTCATTCCCAAGAAGAAAGCCAGAAAGGGGGAAAAGGCTGTACTGCTGGCCTTTCTGTGTGATGCCACATCCAGTGCAGGGACAGGACCAGGAGGTAAAGCACAGGAGGAACAGAAATTTATCTAGAGACAGAGCTGTTTTATCATCAGCTTTAAATTAAAAGTGTGTTCTGGGCAGCCCTTGGCCTTCAGCTGCAAGTGTAATATCACATTCGGGTTTACCAGTAGCTGATGTGTGATTCCGGGTATAACAGTTATCTGTAATTGAAATCATTAGAAAACAAATCCCTTTCCCCACCCCACCCTGACTGAGACAGTCATCAACCTCAGGAAGTTTGTGTGTACAGCGTTCAGGACCCATAAAATATGCAAGATTAATTTGCTGAACTTCATTCAGGCATCCAGTGGTGCTGTCACCTGGAACCAGAGAAGCAGTAAATTAATTCTGAACCTCTGCTAGTTTCAAGAGCAGCCTCCTTTGTGGAGATGTCTTCTGCAGAGCTTCTCTGCCTTTGCAGATACTGTGGAGAAATCAAAACAGCTAGAAAGCACAGTTCTGTTTGGGCACAGAAAGTACCTGATGCCCCTCCTGGTTCCCACGATCTCTTCCTTTCTTCCCATCTCAGTGACCCTGATTTCCTCCTCAGGTCCCTAAAACCACAAAACAGAGAAAGAGAAAATCCTGGCTTTGGTTGGCACACTGGTAAATGCCTTGTAGGTATATCCCTTGAACGAAGAAGAAACACCTAATGATAAGACATTAGGATTTGAGTCAAAAAGTAGATTTAGTCCCAACTCTTGACCTTAACTGGCGTGTCTCACTGGACAAATTTCTGTCCTTCTTTAGGTCTTGGTCCCACATTGTTTTTTTAAAAAAGAACCTTGAATTGCTCAAACGTCTGCTAGTTGTTTGACACTTTGATCTCACAAGGAAGGCTGGCTAGATGCTTTGAGGTTTCATTTCCTCTCTGTCCAGTCCGGTTTGTTATCTTCCTTGCACAGGGCTCTCTGTGAGTATGTGCTTAGTAGCCGAATCATGTACGACCCTCTGTGACCTCATGGACAGTAATCCACCAGGCTCCTCTGTCCTTGGGATTCTCCAGTCACCTATACTTGAGTGGGTTGCCATACACTCCTCCAGGGGATCTTCCCAGCCAAGGGATTGGGAAGTATTATATAAAACAGTGTTCTACATAATAAAAATACATCATTGATAACTCTCTCTTTTGTATCCTCTGTATTCTCTTAAGCTTTGCACATACTTCTTTTATTCCTTAACTGTTATTTATAGTTTTGGGTGAAGGTAGCTATCAGTGTATTCTACGGGTTCAATTTACTATGTTTATCTTGACTTGTCCATGACGCTTCATTTTCCAAATAAGGTGGTACTATTATGACCTAATTATTACTGAAGAGGAAACAGAGACCCAGAGAAGCTGAGAAAATTGCCTGAAGTCACACTGTTAGTGGCAGCAGAGAGACTTGAACCCAAGGCTGCCTTTTGATAAAACCCGTATTCTTGGCTACAGGGCTGTCCTGGCGTCATGGGCTCTTGTGCACGTGTACTGGGCCTCTTCCCAGTGCACTGACGGCATCAGGATTCTGAGCGGCAGAACTAGGAAAGCCCAGGGACCCTGGTGAAGAGCCCAAAGCACATGATGCTGTGATCTCCTAGTTGGGGAAAAGCCTGATGCCCCTCCTGGTTCCCACGATCTCTTCCTTTCTTCCCATCTCAGTGACCGATTTCCTCCTCAGGTCCCTAAAACCACAAAACAGAGAAAGAGAAAATCCTGGCTTTGGTTGGCACACTGGTAAATGCCTTGTAGGTATATCCCTTGAACGAAGAAGAAACACCTAATGATAAGACATTAGGATTTGAGTCAAAAAGTAGATTTAGTCCCAACTCTTGACCTTAACTGGCGTGTCTCACTGGACAAATTTCTGTCCTTCTTTAGGTCTTGGTCCCACATTTTTTTTTAAAAAGAACCTTGAATTGCTCAAACGTCTGCTAGTTGTTTGACACTTTGATCTCACAAGGAAGGCTGGCTAGATGCTTTGAGGTTTCATTTCCTCTCTGTCCAGTCCGGTTTGTTATCTTCCTTGCACAGGGCTCTCTGTGAGTATGTGCTTAGTAGCCGAATCATGTACGACCCTCTGTGACCTCATGGACAGTAATCCACCAGGCTCCTCTGTCCTTGGGATTCTCCAGTCACCTATACTTGAGTGGGTTGCCATACACTCCTCCAGGGGATCTTCCCAGCCAAGGGATTGGGAAGTATTATATAAAACAGTGTTCTACATAATAAAAATACATCATTGATAACTCTCTCTTTTGTATCCTCTGTATTCTCTTAAGCTTTGCACATACTTCTTTTATTCCTTAACTGTTATTTATAGTTTTGGGTGAAGGTAGCTATCAGTGTATTCTACGGGTTCAATTTACTATGTTTATCTTGACTTGTCCATGACGCTTCATTTTCCAAATAAGGTGGTACTATTATGACCTAATTATTACTGAAGAGGAAACAGAGACCCAGAGAAGCTGAGAAAATTGCCTGAAGTCACACTGTTAGTGGCAGCAGAGAGACTTGAACCCAAGGCTGCCTTTTGATAAAACCCGTATTCTTGGCTACAGGGCTGTCCTGGCGTCATGGGCTCTTGTGCACGTGTACTGGGCCTCTTCCCAGTGCACTGACGGCATCAGGATTCTGAGCGGCAGAACTAGGAAAGCCCAGGGACCCTGGTGAAGAGCCCAAAGCACATGATGCTGTGACAGGAGGGGGACCTATCCACCAGCCTTTCCCCGTGCATCTCCACATGCACAGAAAGAAATGCATCTTGTGTCATAATTTTAATTTCTGTGTATAAAATACATGCTCCTCTGCCCCTCTTTGCAGCAGTGGCTGCAATCAGAGTGAAGAAGATAATGCAACATTAGATTTTAAGCACATTCTTCTTTATTGTTCTTTTTTTAGATTGAGATTTCTGTTGCAGTACCGAAGGGTCACATGCATTTGTAATTAATAATACAGGCAAATCCCAGGTACTTTTTACTAAGTTTCCCCTCATGGTGATATCTTGCACTTGAATGCTTTTTTAAGTCCACAAGTATTGAATTGATATACTTTGTTGTAATAAGTTCAATACTGACATATAAAGAGCAAAGCATGAAGTTCCATTTTGAACCGTGTTCTGTTGGACCCTCTTCTCATCTGGGCCCAACTCAGCTTTGCTGCACCTCCTTCCTCCTTTCTCCTCCTTCCTTTCTGTGTCACGATGGCCAGGACCCTGGCATAGAGTAGAGTTTGGGGATTTCTGGCTGACTCATCATCTTTTTGATGGAGCATATAGATGACATCAGCAACTCTTGATCTCATCTGGTCCCTTAACTCTCCAACATCCTCTGAATTCCCTGTTCCCATGGTTTATCATATACCCTGTCAAAAATAAACAATACATATAATATAGATACTTAATATCTACTCTAGTGTATTATTATTAACCTTATGAACTAAGTGTTCTATAGTAAGTGGAAGGCCTTGATTTTATTTATCTTATTTAACACACCATCAATGCTAGGCACAGTTCCTAGCATTTTATGTTCATTTAGTTCCTACATAACTCTACAATGTAGGCACCATTGTTGTTTTGATTTTATAAGTGAGGTACAAAGAGGTTAAGTAACTTGTGCAAGATCACACAGCTAGTAAATGATGGGAACAGGATACACACCAGTCTGGATCCAGAGTCTGAGCACTTAACCACTTATGCAACTAACTCATCCATAGTCGAATGGTGGTTTAGTCCAACTCTTGCAACCCTGTGGCCTTTAGCCCGGCAGGCTCCTCAGCCCATGGGATTCTCTAGGCAAGAATACTGGAGTGGGCTGCCATTTCCTTCTCCAGGGGTTCTTCCTGACCCAGGGATTGAGCCCAGGTCTCCTGCATTGCAGGCAGATCCTTTCCCAACTAAGCTACAAAGGAAGCAATAGTTGAACAGTTGACCTCTTTTTTTTCCTTTCCTGATATTTACATATTCCCTCTACATTATCTACTTTCTTATAGGCTATAAGTGTGTTCTAGTATTTCACACCTTAAAAGATGACACCTCCACCACACACAACCGAGTCTTTGTTCTGGAGCGTTGTCTTCAGCTACCATCCCATCTCTCTTTTTGCTGTGTTCCTAGCAAACCTCGAAAGACTCTTCCATAACCGCTTCACTGTTGGACCCACTGCAGTCAGAGCTTCTCTCTTAGCCACTCCATGGAACCTGTCTTGGTGTCATCAAAACAGTCATTTGCTCTCATCACTTCATATGTGGATGATGATTAGTTTTAAGACCTTTCCTAACACAGCATCATTCTGGCACTGACATCAGTTTTCACTCTTTAAACTCAGTGCTGGATTGGGTTTACTAGTGTTTTATTTACAGCTTTGGTTAGTATCAGATGGACGGGCTATTTCCTTAAAACTCTGGGAACATAGGAAGACCTTTCCAGTCCATTTAATTTCCTTTTACATTTATAGAGGTGAGTTTCCTCGTAGAAAATAGTTTTACTCTCTGTGTCATTCATGTCTCTCCCCAAGGGATGTTTTTTATTTGCCAACTGAAAGAGAAATAAATGTGCTTTCTAATTATCACTGAGTAGTCACGTAAGGCAATACCTTTACCCTGGGGTACGATTTAAGAAAGTTGGACTAATTCAATTGCCTTTTACTAAAGATTGTATTTTGAGCTCCCAGAAAATACAGATTGATAGAAAAGAACATTCTCTGTTGATAAAGCTGAAAAGTGATAATGATGATGGAGGTAATGGAGACTTTTTGTTAGTTCGTTTTTAGTTTTTGCAGATTTTTTTGAGTAGGGGGAACAGTTACCATATTTTCAGGATATGGATATACACCAGTCACTTGATTGATAGGATGTGGCATTGGTTGTAGCAGTTGCTGTTCAGTCCGATTCTTTGGGATTGGACTGTAGCCTGCTGGAGTTCTCTGTCTAGGCAAGAATACTGGAGTGGGCTGCCATTTCCTTCTCCAGGGGTTCTTCCTGACCCAGGGATTGAGCCCAGGTCTCCTGCATTGCAGGCAGATCCTTTCCCAACTAAGCTACAAAGGAAGCAATAGTTGAACAGTTGACCTCTTTTTTTTCCTTTCCTGATATTTACATATTCCCTCTACATTATCTACTTTCTTATAGGCTATAAGTGTGTTCTAGTATTTCACACCTTAAAAGATGACACCTCCACCACACACAACCGAGTCTTTGTTCTGGAGCGTTGTCTTCAGCTACCATCCCATCTCTCTTTTTGCTGTGTTCCTAGCAAACCTCGAAAGACTCTTCCATAACCGCTTCACTGTTGGACCCACTGCAGTCAGAGCTTCTCTCTTAGCCACTCCATGGAACCTGTCTTGGTGTCATCAAAACAGTCATTTGCTCTCATCACTTCATATGTGGATGATGATTAGTTTTAAGACCTTTCCTAACACAGCATCATTCTGGCACTGACATCAGTTTTCACTCTTTAAACTCAGTGCTGGATTGGGTTTACTAGTGTTTTATTTACAGCTTTGGTTAGTATCAGATGGACGGGCTATTTCCTTAAAACTCTGGGAACATAGGAAGACCTTTCCAGTCCATTTAATTTCCTTTTACATTTATAGAGGTGAGTTTCCTCGTAGAAAATAGTTTTACTCTCTGTGTCATTCATGTCTCTCCCCAAGGGATGTTTTTTATTTGCCAACTGAAAGAGAAATAAATGTGCTTTCTAATTATCACTGAGTAGTCACGTAAGGCAATACCTTTACCCTGGGGTACGATTTAAGAAAGTTGGACTAATTCAATTGCCTTTTACTAAAGATTGTATTTTGAGCTCCCAGAAAATACAGATTGATAGAAAAGAACATTCTCTGTTGATAAAGCTGAAAAGTGATAATGATGATGGAGGTAATGGAGACTTTTTGTTAGTTCGTTTTTAGTTTTTGCAGATTTTTTTTGAATAGGGGGAACAGTTACCATATTTTCAGGATATGGATATACACCAGTCACTTGATTGATAGGATGTGGCATTGGTTGTAGCAGTTGCTGTTCAGTTGCTAAGTCTTGTCCGATTCTTTGGGATTGCATGGACTGTAGCCTGCTGGAGTTCTCTGTCAGTGAGATTTCCCAGGACTGGAGTGGGTTGCCATTTCCGTCTCCAGGAGACCTTTTCAACCAAGGAATTGAACCCATGTCTCTTGTATTGTCAGATGGAGTCTGCCGCGGAGCCACCAGGGGAGCCCTGATGTGTCGTTTGCTAGGATGTGATGTCTATGAGGGCAGGGCTGTGAGCCTTGTGCTGATTACTTTGCATTTACAACTCTGTGGAGTGGGCACTGCTGTTATCCTCATGTTACAGATGAGGAAACCGAGGCTCAGAGATGTGGAATACCTTTCCCAGGTTCATCCAGAAAGATCAAAATGGATTGTGGGGTTTTCCAGGTTGCTCAGTGGTAAAAACATGCCTGCCCATGCATGGACTTAGCAACTGAGCACATGGTTTTTCCTAATAAAGTTGTAGCACAGTGCTTAATTGGTACTGTCAGGTTCCTTCATCCCCTGTACTCCTTGAGACCCCACTAACCCTGCCAGGCAGAGTGAGCAGCAATTTGCAGTGTGAACATTCTCTCCCCATGTTTTGTGCACACAGATGCTATTTCCTGTCTCTATGCAATGCCTTGAACCCTGCTCACCTGGCTTACTTCCACTTGCCCTTTGAGGTTTAGTCAAGTACTTTCTCTTCCATCTACCATTCCCTGCACCCCTCTCCCCACCCCCACCCCCACCACCGAGTTCATTTCTTTTGTGTTTGTGGGATATTAGCATTCCTCTCGATCCTAATCTGTCTCCTGTGTGAGATGGGGGACTGTCTTGTTCCCCACTGGGACCAGTGGCCCCCAAGACCTCTCGGAATGTTTGTTGGATAAATAGAGGTTGAGAATCTCCAAATGGGTCCCTGTCCAATCTGAAAAGTGATAATGATGATGGAGGTATGAGACTTTTGTTAGTTCGTTTTTAGTTTTTGCAGATTTTTTTTGAATAGGGGGAACAGTTACCATATTTTCAGGATATGGATATACACCAGTCACTTGATTGATAGGATGTGGCATTGGTTGTAGCAGTTGCTGTTCAGTTGCTAAGTCTTGTCCGATTCTTTGGGATTGCATGGACTGTAGCCTGCTGGAGTTCTCTGTCAGTGAGATTTCCCAGGACTGGAGTGGGTTGCCATTTCCGTCTCCAGGAGACCTTTTCAACCAAGGAATTGAACCCATGTCTCTTGTATTGTCAGATGGAGTCTGCCGCGGAGCCACCAGGGGAGCCCTGATGTGTCGTTTGCTAGGATGTGATGTCTATGAGGGCAGGGCTGTGAGCCTTGTGCTGATTACTTTGCATTTACAACTCTGTGGAGTGGGCACTGCTGTTATCCTCATGTTACAGATGAGGAAACCGAGGCTCAGAGATGTGGAATACCTTTCCCAGGTTCATCCAGAAAGATCAAAATGGATTGTGGGGTTTTCCAGGTTGCTCAGTGGTAAAAACATGCCTGCCCATGCATGGACTTAGCAACTGAGCACATGGTTTTTCCTAATAAAGTTGTAGCACAGTGCTTAATTGGTACTGTCAGGTTCCTTCATCCCCTGTACTCCTTGAGACCCCACTAACCCTGCCAGGCAGAGTGAGCAGCAATTTGCAGTGTGAACATTCTCTCCCCATGTTTTGTGCACACAGATGCTATTTCCTGTCTCTATGCAATGCCTTGAACCCTGCTCACCTGGCTTACTTCCACTTGCCCTTTGAGGTTTAGTCAAGTACTTTCTCTTCCATCTACCATTCCTGCACCCCTCTCCCCACCCCCACCCCCACCACCGAGTTCATTTCTTTTGTGTTTGTGGGATATTAGCATTCCTCTCGATCCTAATCTGTCTCCTGTGTGAGATGGGGGACTGTCTTGTTCCCCACTGGGACCAGTGGCCCCCAAGACCTCTCGGAATGTTTGTTGGATAAATAGAGGTTGAGAATCTCCAAATGGGTCCCTGTCCAATCTGAGCCTCGTCCTTCCCTGGGCTGTGGTTGGTGACCTCTAACCACTCTCCCGCCACTTCCCCCCGCCCCCCACTGCCTGTTTCCACTTTACCTAGTGCCGGGAAGGTTGGCTTCAGTGTTGTTAGACCGACAGACTCTGAACCTCTGTCCATTTTCTGTCTCTCCAAGGAACCACTTATTATTCCAGAAAGCATCTCATGTTCCTAATAAGAAAATAAATTTACTTCACTTATTGAAGATTAAGCAGTCATATAACTCACTGAGCCAGAGGCTGAGAACAACTGTAACAAAATCAACCTGAGGTCCACACCTCTCACGTTTGGGGGACTACAGCCCTGGAAAATGGCACGAGTATCTGAAGATCCCTTTTCTGTATTTTCTTAAAGAGAAACTATATCTGAATAATCTTTTTTTCCCTCTATGATAAATGGGGGCTTCCCAGGTGGTGCTAGTGGTAAAGAACCCACCTGCCAATGCAGGAGATGTTAAGAGATATGGGCTCCATCCCCGGGTTGGGAAGATCACCTGGAGGAGGAAATGGTGACGCACTCCAATATTCTTGCCTAGAGAATCCCATGGGCAAAGGAGCTTGGTGGACTGGAGTCCATAGGGTAACTAAAGAGTCAGACATGACTGAAGCGACTTAGCACACATGCGTGTGATAAATACTGTGGCATTCAACTTGGTCAAAACAATCTAGCTCATCAGTATTTTCAGGGGCTACAGAACTGATCGGGAGGTTTTCTTCCTTTTGGAAACAAACATCTCTTTTCTGTGGAGAAATAAATGGAAAGAAATCCAGAAAAATACAGCCTGCTCTGGAGATATATTACTATCTCTGAGAAGATTCTTATCTAGCATATAGCAAAAATAGAAAAGAAAAAGGCTTTTTTTGTATCAATATATAAAAATAGGATAGAAATTGTGATTCTGTCTGCCATACGCAAATCCTGTCGTGTCTTGCTATTAGTTTACTATTAAATACCATTCTTTTTGGGAGGTTGAACCATCAGGTCAAGATGACACAGATGCTATAGCTGCCAGTGCAGCAGATGACTGTTTTCTGAAAGCAAGTATGCTCATGTGAGAGGGACCAATGTGTATTCCCTTTCCTGCCTCTGTAGTCATGTGTTGGTCAGGACCATGTCAATAAGGCTTCCGATGGAATTCTCAGCACTGAGTATTGAGCCTGTAACCTAGTCAGAGTTCAGTAATAGTGAATGAATCACTGAGTGAGTGTATTCACTCCTCCCCAAATTCACACTGACTGGCCCTTGAATATATTTGGTGTACGTACATTACCCACTGTTTAAGCTGCAGCGCCCCCATCTCTGTGACATACAGGAACCGCGCAAGCAGAAGATGGATCCCCGAACTCTGCCTTGAGTTACAAGAAATGCTTCATGGAGGAAGTGCTGCTTGAGTTGAGTCTGGGTGGATTAAGAGGCTGTGAGGAGTGAGGAAGCTCTCTGGGAGGAAGGAGGGCCACCCGTTGCAGGTGAAGAGGGTCAGGGAAGGAAATGGTGACGCACTCCAATATTCTTGCCTAGAGAATCCCATGGGCAAAGGAGCTTGGTGGACTGGAGTCCATAGGGTAACTAAAGAGTCAGACATGACTGAAGCGACTTAGCACACATGCGTGTGATAAATACTGTGGCATTCAACTTGGTCAAAACAATCTAGCTCATCAGTATTTTCAGGGGCTACAGAACTGATCGGGAGGTTTTCTTCCTTTTGGAAACAAACATCTCTTTTCTGTGGAGAAATAAATGGAAAGAAATCCAGAAAAATACAGCCTGCTCTGGAGATATATTACTATCTCTGAGAAGATTCTTATCTAGCATATAGCAAAAATAGAAAAGAAAAAGGCTTTTTTTGTATCAATATATAAAAATAGGATAGAAATTGTGATTCTGTCTGCCATACGCAAATCCTGTCGTGTCTTGCTATTAGTTTACTATTAAATACCATTCTTTTTGGGAGGTTGAACCATCAGGTCAAGATGACACAGATGCTATAGCTGCCAGTGCAGCAGATGACTGTTTTCTGAAAGCAAGTATGCTCATGTGAGAGGGACCAATGTGTATTCCCTTTCCTGCCTCTGTAGTCATGTGTTGGTCAGGACCATGTCAATAAGGCTTCCGATGGAATTCTCAGCACTGAGTATTGAGCCTGTAACCTAGTCAGAGTTCAGTAATAGTGAATGAATCACTGAGTGAGTGTATTCACTCCTCCCCAAATTCACACTGACTGGCCCTTGAATATATTTGGTGTACGTACATTACCCACTGTTTAAGCTGCAGCGCCCCCATCTCTGTGACATACAGGAACCGCGCAAGCAGAAGATGGATCCCCGAACTCTGCCTTGAGTTACAAGAAATGCTTCATGGAGGAAGTGCTGCTTGAGTTGAGTCTGGGTGGATTAAGAGGCTGTGAGGAGTGAGGAAGCTCTCTGGGAGGAAGGAGGGCCACCCGTTGCAGGTGAAGAGGGTCAGGGGAAGGGAAAGGTGTGCTCTTGTTGGCTTCTTCCCAGAGTCCAGGAGATCAAAGCCTTGGGGATCAGTGTTCATCTCCCTTGAAGGCCTTTGAGAGCAGAAGTGTCTGTCTGCTCCTACATGCCAGGATACCAAGGAATCAGAAGCTCTGAGCTGAGACAGCCTTCCACATCCTGAGGGCCTGGAGCATCCACCAGGTCTCTGCTCTCCTCTGCCCTGCAGTACCAGCCAGACCTACATTCCCCAGGAGCTGGGGTGACACTTGGTGTGCCCTCAGAGTGCTGTGAAGGGGGCAGGTGAGCTGCCTTCTGTACCCTCATCACCCCTCAGGACCCCTCCTCTAGAGGCCCCGCAACACCCAGGACAGGCCCTGGCCCACCACAGGGCTCAGTAAGTATTTCTTAGATGGGTGAATACTCAACTCGTGGAGGTGAGGTCATTACCACATTCCCCATCTAAAATAATCCTGGATTGTGTCTTCATTCTCTGGACTCTCAGTCAGGGGATGACCTGGAACATTTCCATCCCCACGAAGTATTCAGACAGTGGGTGGCCAGTCAGTTCTTTCCCTCATGCCCTGCATGAGGGTTTAGCTTTCTGTTGAACCTGCCACTAGACACTGAACAGAGTGGCTTGCTCTGCAATTGGATCTCATTAGGATAAAGAGAGTTGATCTGGCCCTGGGGATGTAGGAGACAGATGCATTGCATGGTTAGGTGCATGAGAGCTATAGTCAATTGAGAAGAAAGACCAAGAAACACGGTCCTGAAAAAGAGCATCCTATCAAACATGTTGCAGAAAGGCAGTCACACTGCTTTGAAACTCCTGCCAGGTGTGTGGCAGTAACAGGAAACTTGAATGAGCTGATGCTCAGAGGCATAATTCTTCCTTCCAATCATAAAGCCCTGGTGCTGTTTACGGTTTTATAACTGATACACTGAATTAGCTTTTTTCTCTTTTTTTAATTTGGATATAGTTGGTTTACAATGCTGTATGTTGAATGAGTCACTGCTGTATGAAGTGAATCAGCTATATGTAACAAATATTTCCTCCCTCTTGAGTCTCCCTCCTCCCCATCTGGGTCACCACGAGCACCAAGCTGAGCTTCCTAAGCTGTTCCCACTAGTTACCTGTTTTGCCCATGTAGTGTGTATCTGTCATTCCCAATCTCCCAATTCACGCCACTGCCCTTCCCCTCCCCACTCCATCTCTACATGTGCACTCTCTACAGCTATTGTCTCTCCCTTCCCTGCAAATAGGTTCCTCTGTACCATTTTCTACCACATTGTATGTACATTAGTATACAATATTTGCTTTTCTCTTTCTGACTTACTTCACTCTGTATGACAGACATCCACATCTCCACAAATGACTCAGTATTGCTCCATTGTATGGCTGAACAGTATTTCCTTTGATATATGTACCTCGTCTTCTTGGTCTGTTCATCTGTTGATAGACATTTAGGTTGCTTCTGTGTCCTGGCCACTGTAAACATAGCTGCAGTGAACATTGGGCATGCGTGTGTCTTTTTAGATGATGGTTTTCTCAGGGTATATGCTCGGTAGTCAGAGTGTTATGTTACATGGTAGTTGTATTTTTAGTTTTCTGAGGAGCCTCCCTGCTGTTCTCCATAGTGGCTGTATCAATTTACATTCCCACCAACAGTGCAAGAGGGTTTCCTTTTTGCCACACCCTCTCCAGTGTTTATTGTCTCTAGATATTTTGATGATGGTCATTTTTGACCAGTATGAGGTGATACCTCATTGTAGTTTTGATTTACATTTCTCTAATAACTAGTGATGTTGAGCATCTTTTCATGTGCCTCTTGACCGTTTGTATGTCTTCTTTTGAAAAACATATATTTAAGGCTTCTGCCCAGTTTTCAGTTGGGTTTTTTTGTTTTGTTGTTCAGTTACATGAACAGTTTGTATATTTTGAAAATTAAGCCCTTTTCAGTAACATCATTTAAAAATATTTTCTCCCAAAGTATTTCTTTTGCCTTTTCATTTTTCAGTGGTTTCCCTTGTAGTACAAAAGCTTGTAAGTTTGATTAGGTCCTGCTTATTTATTTTGGCTTTTATTTCTGTTGCCTTGGGAGGCTGACCTAAGAAAACATTGGTATGATTTATGTCAGAAAATATTTTGCCTATATTCTCTTCTAGGTGTTTTCTGGTGATGTGTCTTATATTACTTAAGGCTTTAAGTCATTTTGAGTTCATTTTATTTATGGTGTGAGGGTGTGTTCTAATTTCATTGATTTATATGTGGCTGTCCAGCTTTTCCAACACCACTTGCTGAAGAGACTGTCTTTTTTCCCATTGTATATTCTTGCCTCCTTTGTCAAAGATTAATTGACCATAGGTATATGGGTTTATTTCTGGGCTCTCTGTCCTGTGCCAATGATCCATGTTTGTGTTTTTGGTGTTCCACTTTTCTACCACATTGTATGTACATTAGTATACAATATTTGCTTTTCTCTTTCTGACTTACTTCACTCTGTATGACAGACATCCACATCTCCACAAATGACTCAGTATTGCTCCATTGTATGGCTGAACAGTATTTCCTTTGATATATGTACCTCGTCTTCTTGGTCTGTTCATCTGTTGATAGACATTTAGGTTGCTTCTGTGTCCTGGCCACTGTAAACATAGCTGCAGTGAACATTGGGCATGCGTGTGTCTTTTTAGATGATGGTTTTCTCAGGGTATATGCTCGGTAGTCAGAGTGTTATGTTACATGGTAGTTGTATTTTTAGTTTTCTGAGGAGCCTCCCTGCTGTTCTCCATAGTGGCTGTATCAATTTACATTCCCACCAACAGTGCAAGAGGGTTTCCTTTTTGCCACACCCTCTCCAGTGTTTATTGTCTCTAGATATTTTGATGATGGTCATTTTTGACCAGTATGAGGTGATACCTCATTGTAGTTTTGATTTACATTTCTCTAATAACTAGTGATGTTGAGCATCTTTTCATGTGCCTCTTGACCGTTTGTATGTCTTCTTTTGAAAAACATATATTTAAGGCTTCTGCCCAGTTTTCAGTTGGGTTTTTTTGTTTTGTTGTTCAGTTACATGAACAGTTTGTATATTTTGAAAATTAAGCCCTTTTCAGTAACATCATTTAAAAATATTTTCTCCCAAAGTATTTCTTTTGCCTTTTCATTTTTCAGTGGTTTCCCTTGTAGTACAAAAGCTTGTAAGTTTGATTAGGTCCTGCTTATTTATTTTGGCTTTTATTTCTGTTGCCTTGGGAGGCTGACCTAAGAAAACATTGGTATGATTTATGTCAGAAAATATTTTGCCTATATTCTCTTCTAGGTGTTTTCTGGTGATGTGTCTTATATTACTTAAGGCTTTAAGTCATTTTGAGTTCATTTTATTTATGGTGTGAGGGTGTGTTCTAATTTCATTGATTTATATGTGGCTGTCCAGCTTTTCCAACACCACTTGCTGAAGAGACTGTCTTTTTTCCCATTGTATATTCTTGCCTCCTTTGTCAAAGATTAATTGACCATAGGTATATGGGTTTATTTCTGGGCTCTCTGTCCTGTGCCAATGATCCATGTTTGTGTTTTTGTGGTCGTTCCATACTGTTTGTTTGGGTTTTTTTAATCTTTTTTTTTTGGGGGGGGGTGGGAGGGAGGGGGGTGGGTGGGCCACTTCCATTGGTCTTTCATTTCTCTATTTTCATCTGTCTTTGTTCTTTGGCTCCTATGGGCCTCCCATCACGGTGGCCTCTGTTGTCGAAGAGCGTCGGCTCTGGGAGCATGCGCGCCAGAGCTCCGGCTTGGTAATTGGACACATCAGTCCAGCCGCTCCGCGGCACATGGGATCTTCCTAGGCCAGGGATTGAACCGGCGCCCCTTGCACTGCAAGGAGGTGTCCTTACCCACTGGACCACCAGGGGAAGTCCTCCATACTGTTTTAATTACTGTAACCTTATAATATTATCTAAAGTTTAGAAGGGTTATACCTCCTGGTTTGTTCTTTTTCCTCAGGATTGCTGTGGCAGTTCCAAGTCTTTTATGGTTCCACACGCTTTGTGTTTTGATGTCATATTTGAAATATTCATGTTTATTCCCTTACTGGTTATTGTAGTTATTCTTGATTTTTGTCCCTTAATCATCATATTAGCTTATTCAAGTGATTGATCCTCAGTCTTTACTAAATATTTGCCTTCACTAGTGGAATTTTACCTTTTTAAGAGATATTTACTTCTTGTTATAGACTCTTTTTTTCCTTCTTAGGGAAGTCCATCTAACATTTCTTTTAAGGTCGGCTTAGTATTGATGAACTCTTGTCTTTTGCTTGTCTGAGAATATTTTTCTCTCTTTCAATTCTAAATGATAATCTTTCTGCTAAGACTATGCTAAGTTGCAGGTTTTTCCTTTTCAGCGCTTTAAATATATCGTTTGATTCCCTTCTAGCCTGTGAAGCTCATGTAAAATGATCAGTCCATAGCCTTATGTGGGTTCCCTTATATATGACACTTTTGAATTTTCTTTTTATTTATGGTGTGAGGGTGTGTTCTAATTTCATTGATTTATATGTGGCTGTCCAGCTTTTCCAACACCACTTGCTGAAGAGACTGTCTTTTTTCCCATTGTATATTCTTGCCTCCTTTGTCAAAGATTAATTGACCATAGGTATATGGGTTTATTTCTGGGCTCTCTGTCCTGTGCCAATGATCCATGTTTGTGTTTTTGTGGTCGTTCCATACTGTTTGTTTGGGTTTTTTTAATCTTTTTTTTGGGGTGGGAGGGGGGTGGGTGGGCCACTTCCATTGGTCTTTCATTTCTCTATTTTCATCTGTCTTTGTTCTTTGGCTCCTATGGGCCTCCCATCACGGTGGCCTCTGTTGTCGAAGAGCGTCGGCTCTGGGAGCATGCGCGCCAGAGCTCCGGCTTGGTAATTGGACACATCAGTCCAGCCGCTCCGCGGCACATGGGATCTTCCTAGGCCAGGGATTGAACCGGCGCCCCTTGCACTGCAAGGAGGTGTCCTTACCCACTGGACCACCAGGGGAAGTCCTCCATACTGTTTTAATTACTGTAACCTTATAATATTATCTAAAGTTTAGAAGGGTTATACCTCCTGGTTTGTTCTTTTTCCTCAGGATTGCTGTGGCAGTTCCAAGTCTTTTATGGTTCCACACGCTTTGTGTTTTGATGTCATATTTGAAATATTCATGTTTATTCCCTTACTGGTTATTGTAGTTATTCTTGATTTTTGTCCCTTAATCATCATATTAGCTTATTCAAGTGATTGATCCTCAGTCTTTACTAAATATTTGCCTTCACTAGTGGAATTTTACCTTTTTAAGAGATATTTACTTCTTGTTATAGACTCTTTTTTTCCTTCTTAGGGAAGTCCATCTAACATTTCTTTTAAGGTCGGCTTAGTATTGATGAACTCTTGTCTTTTGCTTGTCTGAGAATATTTTTCTCTCTCTTTCAATTCTAAATGATAATCTTTCTGCTAAGACTATGCTAAGTTGCAGGTTTTTCCTTTTCAGCGCTTTAAATATATCGTTTGATTCCCTTCTAGCCTGTGAAGCTCATGTAAAATGATCAGTCCATAGCCTTATGTGGGTTCCCTTATATATGACACTTTTGAATTCTCTTTGTCATCAACTTCTGTCAATTTAACCATAATTAACACCATTGTAATCACACCATGTTTTTGCATGAGTGTGTTTGGGTTGATCTTGTTTGGGAGCCTCTGTGCTTCCTATACCCTGTCTCCTTCTTCAGCCTTGGTAAGCTTTCAGCTCTCATTCAGTTCAATACATTTTTGACCCTCTTCTCTCCGTCTTCTCCTTCTTGGAGCCCTGCGTGAATGTTCATATGCTTGATGTTATTCCAGAGATTCCTTAAACTGGTTTTACTGTTTAATTTGTTTTTCTCTTTGCATTTCTCATTGGGTCATTTTCCTTATTCTGTCTTCAAGATCACTTATGCCTTCTTCTTATGCCTAGTCTGCTGTTTATTCCTTCTAGTGGTTTTTTTTTTTTTCCAATTATTGTATTTTTCACATCTGACTGATTATTTTTTTATATATTTTCTAGTTCTTTGTTAAAATTCTCAGGTTGTTTGCCTATTCTTTAATTCAGTTACCATTCTTATTACTAATGGCTTGTATTCTTTGTCTGATAAATTATTTCTATTTTATTCCTTTTTGGTGTTTTTTTCGCTCTTTCAATTGAGGGGAACTCCTCTTTCTTCTCAGTTTGCTTAACTTTATTTCTGTGAAATTAGATGAAACAGTTACTTATGGAAAGCTTGAAGGCTATGTGGGAGCATATCTCTACAGTCTGTGTGTACTCAGTGGCTTTGGTGGGAGAACTGGCTTTTTTTTTTTTTTTTTTTTTGCAAGTAAATACCCAATTTTTACTTTTTTTTTTTACATTTTTTTGGCCTTTTTTATTGATTTTTTTATCCATTTATTTTCATCCATCTTTGTTCTTTGGCCTGTGTGGGCCTCCCATCACAGTGGCCTCTCTTGTTACAGAGCACCAGCTTTGGGAGCATGCACTCCAGAGCACTGGCTGAATTGACACACTGTCCAGCCTCTCTTCAGCATGTGGAATATTCCTGGGCCAGGAATTGAACCAGTGCCCTTGCACTGCAAGGAGGACTCTACCCACTGGACCACTAGGGAAGCCTGAGAACTGCCTGTGATGGGGACACAAATCACAACTTCTTAGGGTGTGCTGTCAGGGCTTGCCCTCTGCTCACTGGACATCACTGCCATACATGGGGTCAGTTATGTCCCAAACTGTGGAGCGAGTTTAAGGCTTTTGAATTTCTCTTTGTCATCAACTTCTGTCAATTTAACCATAATTAACACCATTGTAATCACACCATGTTTTTGCATGAGTGTGTTTGGGTTGATCTTGTTTGGGAGCCTCTGTGCTTCCTATACCCTGTCTCCTTCTTCAGCCTTGGTAAGCTTTCAGCTCTCATTCAGTTCAATACATTTTTGACCCTCTTCTCTCCGTCTTCTCCTTCTTGGAGCCCTGCGTGAATGTTCATATGCTTGATGTTATTCCAGAGATTCCTTAAACTGGTTTTACTGTTTAATTTGTTTTTCTCTTTGCATTTCTCATTGGGTCATTTTCCTTATTCTGTCTTCAAGATCACTTATGCCTTCTTCTTATGCCTAGTCTGCTGTTTATTCCTTCTAGTGGTTTTTTTTTTTTTCCAATTATTGTATTTTTCACATCTGACTGATTATTTTTTTATATATTTTCTAGTTCTTTGTTAAAATTCTCAGGTTGTTTGCCTATTCTTTAATTCAGTTACCATTCTTATTACTAATGGCTTGTATTCTTTGTCTGATAAATTATTTCTATTTTATTCCTTTTTGGTGGTTTTCTCTCGCTCTTTCAATTGAGGGGAACTCCTCTTTCTTCTCAGTTTGCTTAACTTTATTTCTGTGAAATTAGATGAAACAGTTACTTATGGAAAGCTTGAAGGCTATGTGGGAGCATATCTCTACAGTCTGTGTGTACTCAGTGGCTTTGGTGGGAGAACTGGCTTTTTTTTTTTTTTTTTTTTTGCAAGTAAATACCCAATTTTTACTTTTTTTTTTTACATTTTTTTGGCCTTTTTTATTGATTTTTTTATCCATTTATTTTCATCCATCTTTGTTCTTTGGCCTGTGTGGGCCTCCCATCACAGTGGCCTCTCTTGTTACAGAGCACCAGCTTTGGGAGCATGCACTCCAGAGCACTGGCTTGTAATTAGACACACTGGTCCAGCCGCTCTGCAGCATGTGGAATATTCCTGGGCCAGGAATTGAACCAGTGCCCCTTGCACTGCAAGGAGGACTCTACCCACTGGACCACTAGGGAAGCCTGAGAACTGCCTGTGATGGGGACACAAATCACAACTTCTTAGGGTGTGCTGTCAGGGGCTTGCCCTCTGCTCACTGGACATCACTGCCATACATGGGGTCAGTTATGTCCCAAACTGCTGGAGCAGAAGTTCTAAGGCTTGGGTTTGAGCTGATTCTGTTTTAAGTATATGCCCTTCCCCCTCCTGGCACCAGAACCCTCATCCCAGATGGAACTTTTCCAGAGCAAGAGGGACTGGTGTGGGAGGGATGGGCTTGGGTTTTGTTGGTCACACCAAAGTTGGAGATTCAGAGGGCCTCTGATGCATCACCTACACAATAAGCAGTAATGCTATCCCCTCCCTGCTCAGATGCTTAGAGTTTGAGCTGCCTCAGCTTCTCATGGCCACATTTTCCCCTTGGTCATTGGAGCCTTTGCTCCAAAATGGATTCGTGATGTGAAACCTGTGATGCTGGGAGATTCACCCTGCTGAGGTGGGGGTGCCTGTGGGGGAGGTTGTAGGAAACAAGTTGGCCACCTGCATCGTTTCAGTCTGACTTCTCTGCTATGTTTTGGAATCTGAGTTTCTTTAAATTTGAGTATAAACTTTAGAATCAGCTTGGCAATACTACTTTTTAAAAAGACTTCTAGGATTTTTATTAGGTGTATATTGATTGTGTAGGTCAGTTTCTGTCAGAAGTGAGTTTTAGATTTTAGATTAGAGATCTTAATGTATCTTTTCTTGAACTTCTCTGCAAATTTTTATGGTTCTGATTCTGTTTTAAATTTTATTACATTTTTTAAAAATATGGTATTTTAGAATAATTTTACATTTTTAGAAATATAGCAAAGAGAATACAAAGAATTCTCACATACCTCTCACCCAATTTATTCTTTTGTTAACATCTTACCTTATTAGGGTGAATTTGTTACAATGACAAATTTGATATGTTATTATTAAGTTAAATAAAAAGGTACTTCCTTATGTTCTGCTGCTATAAGATGATCAAGGCTCCTCTTGTGTATTTTGTGCCTCGAACCTACAATCAGTCATTTATCCAAAGAATAGTGGTTTCTTAAAAAGAGAAGGGTATTAAACTCTGATATCTGGGTACTGGATATGTTCATTGCTACTAGATGCTGTTGTTTAAAGGTCTCTCAGCTAATAGAATAAGGAAATACATAGGTGGAGAGTAATGTGTATATACACATTTCTATAAATATTTGTGTATGTAGCCATCTCTAACCATGATGCCTCCAACTCTGATTCATTACTTCATGGATTGTTCCAGACTCTTCCCCTCGTGTATCTGTAACTTTCCACTCCAACAGTGAGAAACTTCTATCACACCGTCCAGCCACTGTTTACTTAACTGTTCTGTTCCAATATACATGTGTAGTAGCATCACAGCTATTAACTTGCTTTCCCATGGGGAACCTCATGGACACGGGTCAGAGAAGTGGGAAACACAGAGTGAGATGCATGGAGAGAGCAACATGGAAACTTACATCACCATGTGTAAATTAGAGAGCTAGTGGGAATTAGCTGTACCATTCAGGGAACCCAGTCAGGGGCTCTGTAACAACCTGGAGGAGTGGGATGGGGAGGGAAATGGGAGAGATGTTCAAGAGGGAAGGGACGTATGTATCCCTATGGCTAATTCATGTTGATACTTAAAGCAGTTATCCTTCAGATATAAAAATAATAAATATCAAAAAAAAGAAGGAAAGAAAAATGGGAACACTTCCCTTATGGAGAGCTCCTAGAGTTTACTCTTAGCAGCTTTTCTGTATATCATACCCTAGCATTAGCTATATATTTTGTTAAATTTATTCCTAAGTATTTTATTGTTTTTGATGCTGTTATAAGTGAGATCAATTTCTTTATTTTTCAGAAAATATATTGTTAGTGTATAGAAACTCTATTGATTTTGCATGGTAATTTTGTTTCCTTCAAACTTACGAAAAATGTCTAATTTTTTGGTTGAGTCTTTGATTTTCTTTTGTTAACATCTTACCTTATTAGGGTGAATTTGTTACAATGACAAATTTGATATGTTATTATTAAGTTAAATAAAAAGGTACTTCCTTATGTTCTGCTGCTATAAGATGATCAAGGCTCCTCTTGTGTATTTTGTGCCTCGAACCTACAATCAGTCATTTATCCAAAGAATAGTGGTTTCTTAAAAAGAGAAGGGTATTAAACTCTGATATCTGGGTACTGGATATGTTCATTGCTACTAGATGCTGTTGTTTAAAGGTCTCTCAGCTAATAGAATAAGGAAATACATAGGTGGAGAGTAATGTGTATATACACATTTCTATAAATATTTGTGTATGTAGCCATCTCTAACCATGATGCCTCCAACTCTGATTCATTACTTCATGGATTGTTCCAGACTCTTCCCCTCGTGTATCTGTAACTTTCCACTCCAACAGTGAGAAACTTCTATCACACCGTCCAGCCACTGTTTACTTAACTGTTCTGTTCCAATATACATGTGTAGTAGCATCACAGCTATTAACTTGCTTTC
Organism: Tragulus kanchil; assembly: GCA_022376925.1. NCBI lineage: Eukaryota > Metazoa > Chordata > Mammalia > Artiodactyla > Tragulidae > Tragulus > Tragulus kanchil. The sequence goes on along the minus strand of JAIOJX010000029.1, from coordinate 42,080,274 downwards.
CCATGGGGAACCTCATGGACACGGGTCAGAGAAGTGGGAAACACAGAGTGAGATGCATGGAGAGAGCAACATGGAAACTTACATCACCATGTGTAAATTAGAGAGCTAGTGGGAATTAGCTGTACCATTCAGGGAACCCAGTCAGGGGCTCTGTAACAACCTGGAGGAGTGGGATGGGGAGGGAAATGGGAGAGATGTTCAAGAGGGAAGGGACGTATGTATCCCTATGGCTAATTCATGTTGATACTTAAAGCAGTTATCCTTCAGATATAAAAATAATAAATATCAAAAAAAAGAAGGAAAGAAAAATGGGAAAAATTTCTTTATGGAGAGAGCTCCTAGAGTTTACTCTTAGCAGCTTTTCTGTATATCATACCCTAGCATTAGCTATATATTTTGTTAAATTTATTCCTAAGTATTTTATTGTTTTTGATGCTGTTATAAGTGAGATCAATTTCTTTATTTTTCAGAAAATATATTGTTAGTGTATAGAAACTCTATTGATTTTTGCATGGTAATTTTGTTTCCTTCAAACTTACTGAATTAATTAATTATGTCTAATGGTTTTTGTGGTTGAGTCTTTGATTTTCTGTGTATAAAATTATGTCATTTGCAAATGGAGACAATTTTTCTTCTTCTGTTTTGATTCTGATATTGTGTAATTTTTCTTGCCTGATTGCTCTAACTGGGGCCTCCAGTACTGTGTTGAATAGGAGTGGTAGAGTGGGCCACCCTAGTCTTGCTCCTTAAGTTAGAGAAAAATGTTTCCACCTTTCACCCTTGAGCATGATGTTAGCTGTGGGCTTGTCATACATTGGCCTTTATTATGTAGATATGTGCTCCTTCTATGCTTAATTTGTTAAGAATTTTTATCATGAATATATGTTGAATTCTGTTGAATGCTTTTTCTGCATCTCTTGAGACAATAATATGATTCTTTTCTTTCATTATATTAATGTAATGTTTCACATTAATTGATTTATGTATGTTAAACCATCCTTACATCCCAGGCATAAATCACACTTGATCATGATGAATGATCCTTTTAATGTCCTGCCAAATGCAGTTGTCAAACTGTCAACTATTGAGAATTTTTGTGTCTATAGTCTTAAGCGATATTGGTCTAGTTGTCTTTTCTAGTAGTGTCATTTTGGTATCTGGATAATACTGGCCTTGTAAAATGAATCAGTAAAGTTCCACCCCCTTCAATTTTTTTGGAAGAGTTTGAGAAGCAAAGTTAATATTTCTTTAAACTTTGGTAAAATTCACCAGTGAAGCCATTCCAGTCCTAACAACCTGGAGGAGTGGGATGGAGGAAATGGGAGAGATGTTCAAGAGGAAGACGTATGTATCCCTATGGCTAATTCATGTTGATACTTAAAGCAGTTATCCTTCAGATATAAAAATAATAAATATCAAAAAAAAGAAGGAAAGAAAAATGGGAAAAATTTCTTTATGGAGAGAGCTCCTAGAGTTTACTCTTAGCAGCTTTTCTGTATATCATACCCTAGCATTAGCTATATATTTTGTTAAATTTATTCCTAAGTATTTTATTGTTTTTGATGCTGTTATAAGTGAGATCAATTTCTTTATTTTTCAGAAAATATATTGTTAGTGTATAGAAACTCTATTGATTTTTGCATGGTAATTTTGTTTCCTTCAAACTTACTGAATTAATTAATTATGTCTAATGGTTTTTGTGGTTGAGTCTTTGATTTTCTGTGTATAAAATTATGTCATTTGCAAATGGAGACAATTTTTCTTCTTCTGTTTTGATTCTGATATTGTGTAATTTTTCTTGCCTGATTGCTCTAACTGGGGCCTCCAGTACTGTGTTGAATAGGAGTGGTAGAGTGGGCCACCCTAGTCTTGCTCCTTAAGGTAGGGCCAAATGTTTCCACCTTTCACCCTTGAGCATGATGTTAGCTGTGGGCTTGTCATACATTGGCCTTTATTATGTAGATATGTGCTCCTTCTATGCTTAATTTGTTAAGAATTTTTATCATGAATATATGTTGAATTCTGTTGAATGCTTTTTCTGCATCTCTTGAGACAATAATATGATTCTTTTCTTTCATTATATTAATGTAATGTTTCACATTAATTGATTTATGTATGTTAAACCATCCTTACATCCCAGGCATAAATCACACTTGATCATGATGAATGATCCTTTTAATGTCCTGCCAAATGCAGTTGTCAAACTGTCAACTATTGAGAATTTTTGTGTCTATAGTCTTAAGCGATATTGGTCTAGTTGTCTTTTCTAGTAGTGTCATTTTGGTATCTGGATAATACTGGCCTTGTAAAATGAATCAGTAAAGTTCCACCCCCTTCAATTTTTTTGGAAGAGTTTGAGAAGCAAAGTTAATATTTCTTTAAACTTTGGTAAAATTCACCAGTGAAGCCATTCCAGTCCTAGGTGTTATTGTCGGTAGATTTTTGATAACTAATTCAGTCTCTTTATTAGTAATGATTCTATTCAGATTTTCTTTTTATTTTCTTTTTCAGTATTGGTAAGTTGTACATTTCTAAGATTTTTAAATTTTGTCTTAATTCATTTTGTTGACATATAATGTTCATAGTAGCCTCATGATCTTTTGTATTTCTGTAGAATAAATTGTAATGTCTAGTTTTCATTTATAATTTTGTTGGATTCTCTTTGTTTTTTTTTTTTTTTATTAGTTTAACAAAGGATTTGTCAATTTTATTGATCTTTTCAAAGAACCAGCTTAATAGTGTGACTAATCCTTTCTATTACCTTTTCTTATTCTCTATTTCAGATCATCCAGGTCTGATCTTTATTATTTCCTTCCTTCTGTTAACTTTGGGCTCAGTTTGTCCTTTTTCTAGTTCCTTAATATGTAGTGTTCGATTTGTTTAGGACCTTTATTGTTTTTTAATGTAGGCACTTATTGTTATTAATTTCCCTCTCAGAAAAGTTTTTTGCTTTTCCTACATCCCGTAAGTTCTGGTTTGTTGTGTTTCCATTCACATATATCTCAGGAAAATTTTAAAGTTCTCCTTTTTTTATTTATTTATTTTGATTCATTGGTTGTTCAGAACAGTGTTTGTTGTTTAATTTCCTCATGTTCATGAATTTTCCAGTTTTTATCTTGTTATTGATTTCTGATCTCATGCCACTGTAGTCAGAGAAGATAATTGGTATTATTTCAGTCTTCTTTAATTAGCTAAGACTTGTTTTGTGGCCTAACATATGCTTTGTCATAGATTATATTCTATATGCACTTGAGAAGAATGTGTGTACTGCTGTCATGGGTGGAATGTTCTATGTATCTTTTGAGTTCTGGTGGTCTATAGTTGTGTCCAATCTTCTGTTTTCTTATTGATACTCTGTCTGGATGATCTATCCATTATGAGAGTGGTCTAATAGTTTTTTTTGTCCAATCTTTTTGGCCTTGTAAAATGAATCAGTAAAGTTCCACCCCCTTCAATTTTTTTGGAAGAGTTTGAGAAGCAAAGTTAATATTTCTTTAAACTTTGGTAAAATTCACCAGTGAAGCCATTCCAGTCCTAGGTGTTATTGTCGGTAGATTTTTGATAACTAATTCAGTCTCTTTATTAGTAATGATTCTATTCAGATTTTCTTTTTATTTTCTTTTTCAGTATTGGTAAGTTGTACATTTCTAAGATTTTTAAATTTTGTCTTAATTCATTTTGTTGACATATAATGTTCATAGTAGCCTCATGATCTTTTGTATTTCTGTAGAATAAATTGTAATGTCTAGTTTTCATTTATAATTTTGTTGGATTCTCTTTGTTTTTTTTTTTTTTTATTAGTTTAACAAAGGATTTGTCAATTTTATTGATCTTTTCAAAGAACCAGCTTAATAGTGTGACTAATCCTTTCTATTACCTTTTCTTATTCTCTATTTCAGATCATCCAGGTCTGATCTTTATTATTTCCTTCCTTCTGTTAACTTTGGGCTCAGTTTGTCCTTTTTCTAGTTCCTTAATATGTAGTGTTCGATTTGTTTAGGACCTTTATTGTTTTTTAATGTAGGCACTTATTGTTATTAATTTCCCTCTCAGAAAAGTTTTTTGCTTTTCCTACATCCCGTAAGTTCTGGTTTGTTGTGTTTCCATTCACATATATCTCAGGAAAATTTTAAAGTTCTCCTTTTTTTATTTATTTATTTTGATTCATTGGTTGTTCAGAACAGTGTTTGTTGTTTAATTTCCTCATGTTCATGAATTTTCCAGTTTTTATCTTGTTATTGATTTCTGATCTCATGCCACTGTAGTCAGAGAAGATAATTGGTATTATTTCAGTCTTCTTTAATTAGCTAAGACTTGTTTTGTGGCCTAACATATGCTTTGTCATAGATTATATTCTATATGCACTTGAGAAGAATGTGTGTACTGCTGTCATGGGTGGAATGTTCTATGTATCTTTTGAGTTCTGGTGGTCTATAGTTGTGTCCAATCTTCTGTTTTCTTATTGATACTCTGTCTGGATGATCTATCCATTATTGAGAGTGGGATGCTAAAGTCCCCAGTTATTATTATTTTGTTACTTGTGCTTTTAGTTCTATTAGACTTGGCTTTTGTATATTTAGGTGCTTGATATTGAGCAAACAGATGCTGTTAGCTCTTCTTGATGGACTATTTTATCATTATATAATGATCTACTCTGTCTCTACCATTTTTAAAGTTTGTTCTGTATGATATATTGATAAGTACAACTACTCTTGCATTTTTATTTTTCTTGTTAACATTTACTTGAAATGACTTTTTCCATCCCTTCACTTTCAATCAATGTGTGTCTTCAAGGCTAAAGTGGGTCTTTTATAGGCAGTATATTGTTGGATCTTGGTTTTTAAAAATTATTCAGCTGGTCTCTGCCTTTTATTTTTTTTGCCACTAAGTCATTGTTTATCTTTCATTCATCTTTATTACTCTTTGGCATGTGTGGGTCTTCTAACACAGTGGCCTCTCTCACTGCAGGGTGATGGCTCTGGCGCATGCACTCCAGAGTTCTGGCTTGTAATTGGACACACCAGCCCAGGCATTCCTCGGCATGTGGTATCTTGCCAGGTCAGGGATCGAACCAGTGCCCCTTACACTGCAAGGTGGGTTCTTTACCCACTGAATCACCAGGGAAGCCTGGGCTCTGCCTTTTGATTGAGGAATTTAATCTGTTTATATTTAAAGTATTATTGATAGGTAAGTACTTAATATTTTCATTTTTTAATTATTTTCTGGTTGTTTTGTACATTTGTTGTTCCTTAGTTTTATCCTACTATTTTTTTTTTCTTGTTTTGATGTCTTCTGGTATCAACATGTTTTAAGTTCTTTATCATGTTCTTTTGTTTAGCTGCTGTAGGTTTTCCCCTTGTGATTACAGTGACTTACATAAAGTATCTTAAAACTATAACACCCTATTTTAAGCATATAGCAACTTAACTTTGGTAGAACTCCCAAATCTCACACTTTTACTTCTCTTCCCCCTCCTATCTTAGGTAATCACTATTAAAATTTGCATATTTTTATATTGTATAACTAATAACAGAATAGTTATTAGGACATGGCAACCCACTCCAGTATTCTTCCATAGAGAATTCCATAGAGAAGCTTTGTGGGTTCTCTATGGAAGAACCTTGTGGGTTCTGTGAGAAGTTCATGGGGTTGCAAAGAACTGGACACAACTGAGTGACTAACACTAACACTCATAACAAATTATTATAGTTAGGATTATTTTTCCTATGTTCACTTATTAAAAAGGTGTAAACTAGATTTGTAGGCAAATTATGTATCACCATTCCTAAATGAGTATACATAATTTTGACTACATATTTACCATTACCATAAATTTTACAGCACCTTTTTATGCTTTTATGATGTTAATTAATGTCTTTCTACTTTTATTCAAAGACCTCTCAAGATTTCTCATCAGGATGGTCTAGAGGTTATGAACTCCTTGAAACTTCTTTTGTTTGGGAAAGTCTCTGTTTTGCTTTTATTTCTAAAGATCAACTTTGTCGTGTTTAGTAGTTTTGGTTGACACTTGTTTCCCTTGAAGCTTTTGAATACGTCATCCCATTCTCTCCTGGCTTGCTGTGTTTCTCTTGAGCAGTCCAAGGTGTTCCCCTGTATGAAAATTCTGTTTTTTCTTGCTGCCTTTAAAATCTTTGCCTTTGACTTTTGACTGTTTTATTATCATGTGTCTTGGTGCAACCCTGTTCAGGTTTAACTTATGTAAGTTTCTTTATTTGTATTCTGTTCACGAATCTGGATGTTCATTTCTTTTTCCCGGTTTGGAAAGTTTTTGGGCATTATTGCTTTATATATACTTTTTGTCCCTTTCTCTTTCTCTCCTACTTCTATAATTCCCATAATGCAAATATTGTTTCTTTTCTTTGTGTTGTATGAATCTGGTAGGCTTTCTTCACTCTTTTTCATCCTTTTCTTTCCTCTGACTGAGTGATTTCTAATGTCCTATCTTCTAGGTCACTGATTCTTTCTTCTGTGTAACTGAGTCTCCTTCTGATAGTTTATTGAATTATTCAGTGCATTTATTGTATTTTTTCAACTCTAGGATTTCTCTCTTTTCTTTTTTTTTGCTTGTTTGTTTGTTTGTTTGTTTGTTTTGATGGTTCTGTTATATTGTTGAACATTTTGGTTTGTTTATGCATTATTTTTCAAAGTTTGTTTTGTTGCTTGCATGTTCTTGTAGTTGATTAAATTCTCTAAGAGGATTATTCTGAATTGTTGTTTGACAGTTCATGTGCTTGTGGTTTGTTGCTGTCATGTCTGACCCTCTGTGACACCATGGAGTAGTCCACCAGGCTCCTCTGTCCATGGCATTCCCCAGGCAAGAATACTGGAATGGGTTGCCATTTCCTTCTCCAGATCTTCCTGACCCAGAGATTGAACCTGGGCCTCCTGCAATGCAGCTGGATTCTTTACCGTCTGAGCCGCCAGGGGAGCCCATGACATTTCATAGATTTCCATTTTATGTGATAAATTATTAGAGCCTTAGGAGTTCTTTTGTAATGTCATATTTGCCTCTTTTTCTGTGATCCTTGGTTTCTTATATTTTTATATCTGCACCTTTGAATAATTGGCTTTCTCTTCCTCTTCCAGACTTGCAGATTTTCTTTATCAGAGGCAGATCTTCACCCATCCAGTCAGCTTGGGTTTCCAGACATGTCTCTTGGTAAGTCCTTGTACAGGTCAGGCCTGCTGTCATGGTATATTTTTGGTCAAGGCTGGGATCAGGGGTGGCAGGGAGTGTACCATGGCTGGTTACAGATGGATGGGACTTCTGGCTTGATTTCCTTCCCAAGTGAGGCTGTAAGATGGATGCTTTAGTTTCATGGAGTCTCTGGTCAAATTTCATACGTGGCTAGAACTGGATAGTGCGTTCATTGGTTGCTGGGCTATGAATTGAGTCTTTGCCTTGGCAGGGCATTGGGACAGAACCCAGGGCTTAGTTATATAACTTTTTGTCCCTTTCTCTTTCTCTCCTACTTCTATAATTCCCATAATGCAAATATTGTTTCTTTTCTTTGTGTTGTATGAATCTGGTAGGCTTTCTTCACTCTTTTTCATCCTTTTCTTTCCTCTGACTGAGTGATTTCTAATGTCCTATCTTCTAGGTCACTGATTCTTTCTTCTGTGTAACTGAGTCTCCTTCTGATAGTTTATTGAATTATTCAGTGCATTTATTGTATTTTTTCAACTCTAGGATTTCTCTCTTTTCTTTTTTTTTGCTTGTTTGTTTGTTTGTTTGTTTGTTTTGATGGTTCTGTTATATTGTTGAACATTTTGGTTTGTTTATGCATTATTTTTCAAAGTTTGTTTTGTTGCTTGCATGTTCTTGTAGTTGATTAAATTCTCTAAGAGGATTATTCTGAATTGTTGTTTGACAGTTCATGTGCTTGTGGTTTGTTGCTGTCATGTCTGACCCTCTGTGACACCATGGAGTAGTCCACCAGGCTCCTCTGTCCATGGCATTCCCCAGGCAAGAATACTGGAATGGGTTGCCATTTCCTTCTCCAGATCTTCCTGACCCAGAGATTGAACCTGGGCCTCCTGCAATGCAGCTGGATTCTTTACCGTCTGAGCCGCCAGGGGAGCCCATGACATTTCATAGATTTCCATTTTATGTGATAAATTATTAGAGCCTTAGGAGTTCTTTTGTAATGTCATATTTGCCTCTTTTTCTGTGATCCTTGGTTTCTTATATTTTTATATCTGCACCTTTGAATAATTGGCTTTCTCTTCCTCTTCCAGACTTGCAGATTTTCTTTATCAGAGGCAGATCTTCACCCATCCAGTCAGCTTGGGTTTCCAGACATGTCTCTTGGTAAGTCCTTGTACAGGTCAGGCCTGCTGTCATGGTATATTTTTGGTCAAGGCTGGGATCAGGGGTGGCAGGGAGTGTACCATGGCTGGTTACAGATGGATGGGACTTCTGGCTTGATTTCCTTCCCAAGTGAGGCTGTAAGATGGATGCTTTAGTTTCATGGAGTCTCTGGTCAAATTTCATACGTGGCTAGAACTGGATAGTGCGTTCATTGGTTGCTGGGCTATGAATTCGAGTCTTTGCCTTGGCAGGGCATTGGGACAGAACCCAGGGCTTCTGCAGCGTGTTGTTTGGGGGTCTGAATCAGACAAGCGTGTGCCCTGAATCCCTCACCGGGATTCCCTCTGCAGTTGGGGAAGCCATGACTATGCTCTCCGTTCAAGTGCCACTGTCAGCAGGCCTGTTGCATAGGCTATGCAGTGCACCGTGTGCTCGGGTTAGGATCCTTGGTCAGGCAGTCTGGCAGATATATTCAGTAATGCATGGGGCTAGAAATCAGTTTCCCTTCCTGGGTACAGTGGAGGAAGCAGCTCTAAAGTTGATAAAGCGCTCTGCTTGCTGTCTGAACTCAAGTGGACCTGTGTCCCGTGTTTCCTGGTCAGTGGACCTTTAGGCCACTGGCTTTGCTCTGCGGTCTGTAGGCGACCATCCCTGCTTGAGCAACACCGGGCTGCACAGCTTCACATTCTCATCGGTCTTTCCAGTCAGATGGGGCCACAGCAGTGGGGCTCTGTCTCAGTTTCCTTGCTGGTGTGATTCAGAGGGTAGTTGCTCCAGGAAAACTTTTAGTTTCCCAAACAGCCTCTCCAGTTGGAGGAGCCTGAGAGGTACCTTCATTTTTTCTTATTGTTGAAGAATATTCCGTTGAATGGATGTGCCAGTTTGTTTTCCTATTCACAAAATGTCCTTACCCATTGAAGGACATTTTGGTTACTTTTAGTTGGGACTGATGGTGAATACATGCTACTAAAAACATTACATTAGTTTTTGTAATTGGCTTCCTCTTCCTCTTCCAGACTTGCAGATTTTCTTTATCAGAGGCAGATCTTCACCCATCCAGTCAGCTTGGGTTTCCAGACATGTCTCTTGGTAAGTCCTTGTACAGGTCAGGCCTGCTGTCATGGTATATTTTTGGTCAAGGCTGGGATCAGGGGTGGCAGGGAGTGTACCATGGCTGGTTACAGATGGATGGGACTTCTGGCTTGATTTCCTTCCCAAGTGAGGCTGTAAGATGGATGCTTTAGTTTCATGGAGTCTCTGGTCAAATTTCATACGTGGCTAGAACTGGATAGTGCGTTCATTGGTTGCTGGGCTATGAATTCGAGTCTTTGCCTTGGCAGGGCATTGGGACAGAACCCAGGGCTTCTGCAGCGTGTTGTTTGGGGGTCTGAATCAGACAAGCGTGTGCCCTGAATCCCTCACCGGGATTCCCTCTGCAGTTGGGGAAGCCATGACTATGCTCTCCGTTCAAGTGCCACTGTCAGCAGGCCTGTTGCATAGGCTATGCAGTGCACCGTGTGCTCGGGTTAGGATCCTTGGTCAGGCAGTCTGGCAGATATATTCAGTAATGCATGGGGCTAGAAATCAGTTTCCCTTCCTGGGTACAGTGGAGGAAGCAGCTCTAAAGTTGATAAAGCGCTCTGCTTGCTGTCTGAACTCAAGTGGACCTGTGTCCCGTGTTTCCTGGTCAGTGGACCTTTAGGCCACTGGCTTTGCTCTGCGGTCTGTAGGCGACCATCCCTGCTTGAGCAACACCGGGCTGCACAGCTTCACATTCTCATCGGTCTTTCCAGTCAGATGGGGCCACAGCAGTGGGGCTCTGTCTCAGTTTCCTTGCTGGTGTGATTCAGAGGGTAGTTGCTCCAGGAAAACTTTTAGTTTCCCAAACAGCCTCTCCAGTTGGAGGAGCCTGAGAGGTACCTTCATTTTTTCTTATTGTTGAAGAATATTCCGTTGAATGGATGTGCCAGTTTGTTTTCCTATTCACAAAATGTCCTTACCCATTGAAGGACATTTTGGTTACTTTTAGTTGGGACTGATGGTGAATACATGCTACTAAAAACATTCATGTACAGCTTTTGTGTGGATGTTACGTTTCCAAGTCAGTTTGGTAAATGCTTAGAAGTATAATTGCTGGATTGTGTGGTAACTGTTTGGCTTTGTAAGTTACTGCCAAGCTCTTTTCTGAGGTGCTATGCCACTTACATTTGTCACCGGCAATGAAGGTAATGAGTGAGAGTTCTTTTTATTCCAAATCCTCGGTAGCCATCAACATTGTCAAGATTTTAAAATTTGGTTTAATTTTAGTTTTTATTTTTTCCACTCTAAGTATATATAGTGGTAACTTACTGCTGTTTCAATATTCATTTCCCTAATGACAGATAATGTTAAATATGTTAATAATTTGTTGTGCTTATTTGTTATTTATATATCTTTGGTGTTCTAATTTTTGCCCACTTTTTAATTTGGTTGTGGTTTTTTTTTTTTTTTCGCCTGTGCTGCACATCTTATGGGATCTTAATTCCCCTACCAGGCATCGAATCTGCACCCCACCCATGCCCCGGGCAGTGAAAGTTTGGATTCCTAACTATTGGACTGCCCAGGAATTTTATTAATTTGGTTGTTTATTTTCTTATTGTTGAATTTTCACTGTCTTTGCTATATTTGAAATATAAGTCCTGTAGCAGATATATATTTTGAAACTATTTTCTCACAAGTTCTCTTAGCAATGCTTGATTGCTTGATGCCAACTGCTAAGAAAGTAATTCATTTTCTAACAAGAGTTGATGTTAAGACAGTATTTCTTTAATTGTTTAAACATTTTTGTTTAATTCTCTAAGCATATTGATCAAAAGTATTTCTTTTTTTTTAAGTTTGTGGGGCCACAGCAGTGGGGCTCTGTCTCAGTTTCCTTGCTGGTGTGATTCAGAGGGTAGTTGCTCCAGGAAAACTTTTAGTTTCCCAAACAGCCTCTCCAGTTGGAGGAGCCTGAGAGGTACCTTCATTTTTTCTTATTGTTGAAGAATATTCCGTTGAATGGATGTGCCAGTTTGTTTTCCTATTCACAAAATGTCCTTACCCATTGAAGGACATTTTGGTTACTTTTAGTTGGGACTGATGGTGAATACATGCTACTAAAAACATTCATGTACAGCTTTTGTGTGGATGTTACGTTTCCAAGTCAGTTTGGTAAATGCTTAGAAGTATAATTGCTGGATTGTGTGGTAACTGTTTGGCTTTGTAAGTTACTGCCAAGCTCTTTTCTGAGGTGCTATGCCACTTACATTTGTCACCGGCAATGAAGGTAATGAGTGAGAGTTCTTTTTATTCCAAATCCTCGGTAGCCATCAACATTGTCAAGATTTTAAAATTTGGTTTAATTTTAGTTTTTATTTTTTCCACTCTAAGTATATATAGTGGTAACTTACTGCTGTTTCAATATTCATTTCCCTAATGACAGATAATGTTAAATATGTTAATAATTTGTTGTGCTTATTTGTTATTTATATATCTTTGGTGTTCTAATTTTTGCCCACTTTTTAATTTGGTTGTGGTTTTTTTTTTTTTTTTTTTTCGCCTGTGCTGCACATCTTATGGGATCTTAATTCCCCTACCAGGCATCGAATCTGCACCCCACCCATGCCCCGGGCAGTGAAAGTTTGGATTCCTAACTATTGGACTGCCCAGGAATTTTATTAATTTGGTTGTTTATTTTCTTATTGTTGAATTTTCACTGTCTTTGCTATATTTGAAATATAAGTCCTGTAGCAGATATATATTTTGAAACTATTTTCTCACAAGTTCTCTTAGCAATGCTTGATTGCTTGATGCCAACTGCTAAGAAAGTAATTCATTTTCTAACAAGAGTTGATGTTAAGACAGTATTTCTTTAATTGTTTAAACATTTTTGTTTAATTCTCTAAGCATATTGATCATGTAGGGTTATAAAATCTTTGTGTGCTGAATCCACCATCTTGAACTGGTTTTTATTGATGGTGTCTTTATTGAGTGTGGGTTACGCGTTCCCATTTTTCCTCCTTCACCCGCCTGCCTTTGGTGTGTAAATTTTGATGGCATGCTGCATATTGGTAATGATAGATTTAAACAACTCTGGGTCTTATCTTCCTCTCAGGAGTGTCCATTTTTGTTCCAATAGGCAGTTCACTTAGGGCTGATCACCTTCAACCTGTGTAGACTTGATTTTGTGATTTATTTAGTGTGGATCTGTGAAAATCCTGAGGTGTTTTCTTAGCTTCTCTCACTTGAAGAGACTAAGCCTCTAAACTTTATCTTCATTTATAGATCTTGTCAGGTCCTGGTATTAGACTTTGTTAGCATAGGTCTAAAATATACTTTATTTTAGGATATTTTAGGCCTTTCTTGTGTCTCAGCTGAATATCTGGGATGCTAATGAATTTGACCTCTTAGGCTAGATTTGACCAATCTTCTCTAGCATGCTTGACTCCTATTATCTTTTTTTCTGATTTTGACTCTGTAGCAGCCAGTAAGTCTCATTTTTGTCTACCTTATATAATCACAGAGCAGCCCTCAGCTGAAGCCTGTGGAAAACTCTCAAAGAGAATTCCTGGGGACCTTTCTGCTCAATCCCCATATATATGGACCCTACTCTTCCAATTTCAGTAGCTATGTGTGCCCAGGCTGTGATCTCTTTCTCATTGGCTCAGTGGACTTGCCATGCTCTGCTTGTGCAGCGATCATAATTTTTGTCCAGTCTTATAGTTATTTTCAGTGGGAAGGTCCACTGAAATTCAAGGCCCATAACTTCATCATAGCTAGGAAAAGAAGCCCCAACATGACAATATATCATGAGTCTTGTCACCTTTCAAGGACTGTCTTAAATACCACCTCTTCCTTAAAGTATCTCCTGATAATGTCAGACTTAATCTTTCCCTCCCTTACACGTCCATTGTTTTTCACTTTTGTTGTCAGCATGAAACATGAACGATGCATCAGCTCCTACATCTGTCTATTTGAGGGGTGTGTCATTGTGTTACAGCTAGTTATTTGCTTTGGGAGCTGACAGGACTGGGCAGGTTCTGGTCTGGTTGTGCTTTCAAGGTCTGTGGCCAGCAGGATGCATCCTCATACACTGCATGTTTTGTTCCTTCACTGAAGGAAAACTCCTTGAGAGGGAGAATTATATGCTTTTCATCTTCGTTTCTTCTCGTTATGTCTAACATACTGCCTGAGATCACGATGATAACAATGATACTGAGAATAACACTAAGCATTTACTGAACACTTGTGATCTGCCAGGCACTCATTATTGTTGTTAAGTCACCCAGTCACCAGACTAAGCATTGTATTTCATGAACAGTCATTTGTTTGGCATTTATTGTGTGCCAAGTGTTATTCTAAGCACCTACAAATATTAATTTATGTACATAGATTATCTCATCTAAGTCACACAGAACGTTATGAGGAGCTCTTTTATCTCTATCTTATAGATGAGAAAAGTGAGAATTGGGCAAGTTGGGTAGCTTTGTCAAGTGCTTGCACATCTAATAGGTGAGGTGGCTCCAAGGCAGCCTGGGACCCGGGACCTTTTGTTGCAGTGCTGCAGAGCTTGCACCTGGACAGTTGTCTCATCGAGCTACAAATTACAAAGAAACTCTATGGTAGCGATCCCCAACCTTTTTGGCACCAGGGACCAGTTTTGTGAAAGACAATTTTTTCACAGACTGGAGATTGTTTAGGTGGTTTGGGGATGTTTCAAGCACATTGCATTTATTATTAGCTATGTATTATTTATTATTATTATTATCTATGATTTATCAATTATTATTATACCAGCTGCACTTCACCAGATTTTAAATCTCAGAGGTTGGGGACCCCTGCTTTATGGAATTAGAAATAACTGCATGCGTGTGCAATTAGGGAAAATTCTGAAGAAAAAGCTACAAAAGGGCCAAAAAACTCAACTACTACCCAAAAACAGGATACTGCCCACGCCTCCTGCACTCAACACCACCAAGCATACCTAAGCCACCCCTGGATACACCCCTGCGCTCACCCTAGCTCACCCCTGTTCAGGGATGGAGTAAGGGAGCCTGCTGTCCCTGCTACTGCAAAGGTCCTGGTAAAGCCTTGCCTGAATTTCTTGTCTGGCCTCTAGTCAATTTTTATTGACTAGAGAAAGCCAAGAACTCTGGTGGGTATCAGAGCTAGTAGATAAATATCAGATATTTGTTAAATTACATACGATTTATAGCTTTTACTTGGTAATGTTTCACTCCACCTTTATCCGAAGTAGTATTTTACCAATGCACCAATTTTACCAATGTAGATAACATGTATCCACTCTGCTGGGATTCGTCTGGTCATTTCCGTTGGTTGTATACAATATCCTGAACCAAGATGTTAATGCCAGGACTAAAATGTTTTTGGAAAAGAAGACCTGTGGGGATTAATGGCCACCCTGACACAATCTTCCGTTTGATGGATTCTGAGCTGCTGGAGTAAGCTATGTCTGTGTGGCTGGAACCAAAATTAGAAAGGCCCAATTCTTCCTGATTGTTTGCAATCACTGCTTTCAAATTAGGTTGCTGATAAAACAGGAGAGTTTTGAAATGACCGGGAAGAATGCTGTCCTTTTCCATGAAGACTAACCAAGTAGTGAACAGGTTTTAAGGAGCTATGAGATTCAATAAGACATCTCAGCCTAATATATCAAGTAGACTTCAGCACAGTTTTTCTCCGAAGAACTCCATCTTTTTCCTGCCAGCAGGCATGAAAGGGAGGGGAGAAAACTCCTGTGGTCAAAATAGACACTGCTGGGCTCCAGATTGAAGCAAGTTAAGCACATGGGAACATCTTTCCCATTCTCCACTAGTGACGGATAATGACATTTTTCCACAGTTGAAAGATGATGCTGCCTTCTTATTTTCTACAACTTGTTATTTATCCTAAAGACTGAAGGATTCTTAAAGCAGGTCCTAAGAATTAGGATTAAAGGTGGTAATGCATACGGGCCTTTGGACTAAGACAGAATGAGTTTTGTTTCTGTTAGCTATGTCACCTTAGATATGGAAATTAACCTTTCTGAGCTTTCATTTTCTCCCCTGTAAACTGGGTATGGTATTTGGTGGTTGAAGATATTAAAGAAATAATGTAGTTGTGACTGTTATCAATTCTAGGTTCTTTATATATTATCACTATTCTAGGTTTTTGTTTTTTCTTTTTAATTTCAGTCTCTTTTATTGTTTTTTTTTTTTTATGTATTTATTTTCATCCATCCTTTTATTCTTTGGCCTGTGTGGGCCTCCCATTGCAGTGGCCTCTCTTGTTGCAGAGCACTGGCCCTGGGCACATGCGCTGCAGAGTGCTGACTCGTAATTGGACAAACTGGTCCAGCTGCTCCGCAGCACGTGGGATCTTCCCAGGCCAGGGATTGAACCGGTGCCCCTTGCACTATAAGGTGGCCTCTTTACCCACTAGACCACCAGGGAAGCTCTGTCCTAGGTTTTTTATATATTATTTTGATCAGTCTTCGCAACATCTCTGAGGCTTTCCTCATTTTCACAGATGAGAAAACACAGAATTCAGATTTTAAATGACTTTCCCTCCACCTCAAGCTAATAAGTTACCAGCAGAAAGTAAATTGGGAACTAGTTGGTGCCACAACATCTTTCAAATGTTGGAGGCAGCTCTTCATGAAATCAGTGAGCCTTCACAGGACTCTGGAACAGGAAGTCCATGCTGGTGGCTGTGCAGGGTGACTGGAGGTCATCCATCAGTGTCTCATGAATATGCCAGCTGGATTTGTAACCGGCCTGGTGTTTAGCAGATCTTTGAACAAACAAGCAAACATCAAATAAGGAAGCATATGATGTTTCTTAAGCACTTGCCACATGCTCACAGATTCCCTAAGTTTTATCTCACAATATCTTACCTAATTCTCATAGTAACGCTGTAAGACTACCAGTATAATCCCCATTAGGTAATATATCAAGTAGACTTCAGCACAGTTTTTCTCCGAAGAACTCCATCTTTTCCTGCCAGCAGGCATGAAAGGGAGGGGAGAAAACTCCTGTGGTCAAAATAGACACTGCTGGGCTCCAGATTGAAGCAAGTTAAGCACATGGGAACATCTTTCCCATTCTCCACTAGTGACGGATAATGACATTTTTCCACAGTTGAAAGATGATGCTGCCTTCTTATTTTCTACAACTTGTTATTTATCCTAAAGACTGAAGGATTCTTAAAGCAGGTCCTAAGAATTAGGATTAAAGGTGGTAATGCATACGGGCCTTTGGACTAAGACAGAATGAGTTTTGTTTCTGTTAGCTATGTCACCTTAGATATGGAAATTAACCTTTCTGAGCTTTCATTTTCTCCCCTGTAAACTGGGTATGGTATTTGGTGGTTGAAGATATTAAAGAAATAATGTAGTTGTGACTGTTATCAATTCTAGGTTCTTTATATATTATCACTATTCTAGGTTTTTGTTTTTTCTTTTTAATTTCAGTCTCTTTTATTGTTTTTTTTTTTTATGTATTTATTTTCATCCATCCTTTTATTCTTTGGCCTGTGTGGGCCTCCCATTGCAGTGGCCTCTCTTGTTGCAGAGCACTGGCCCTGGGCACATGCGCTGCAGAGTGCTGACTCGTAATTGGACAAACTGGTCCAGCTGCTCCGCAGCACGTGGGATCTTCCCAGGCCAGGGATTGAACCGGTGCCCCTTGCACTATAAGGTGGCCTCTTTACCCACTAGACCACCAGGGAAGCTCTGTCCTAGGTTTTTTATATATTATTTTGATCAGTCTTCGCAACATCTCTGAGGCTTTCCTCATTTTCACAGATGAGAAAACACAGAATTCAGATTTTAAATGACTTTCCCTCCACCTCAAGCTAATAAGTTACCAGCAGAAAGTAAATTGGGAACTAGTTGGTGCCACAACATCTTTCAAATGTTGGAGGCAGCTCTTCATGAAATCAGTGAGCCTTCACAGGACTCTGGAACAGGAAGTCCATGCTGGTGGCTGTGCAGGGTGACTGGAGGTCATCCATCAGTGTCTCATGAATATGCCAGCTGGATTTGTAACCGGCCTGGTGTTTAGCAGATCTTTGAACAAACAAGCAAACATCAAATAAGGAAGCATATGATGTTTCTTAAGCACTTGCCACATGCTCACAGATTCCCTAAGTTTTATCTCACAATATCTTACCTAATTCTCATAGTAACGCTGTAAGACTACCAGTATAATCCCCATTAGGACTGTGGAAACTGACATTTAAGTGTCCATTTGCTGAAGATCACAGGGCTGGTTAGAAGCACAGCCAGGGCTTGAATCCAGGCCTGTCTGTCCTGAGAGCACTATCTACTTGCTGACTATGTAACAGACTGCCTTCAGATACAGGGACACCTCTTCCAGTTGCAAAGCCCAGAGCAATGTTGAGAGCTCTACAGATGCTCATCCTTGGCAGCCAGGTTTATTCTTGTCCAGTTCCTCTGTTCCTTGAATTTCCGTGATGATTTCTGATACTAAGTAACTTGACACTTCACTTGGGAATTCTGCAATGAAATTGAACACCAATAAAACTAAACAACCCTCTGTGGATTCTTTTTATTTTTACCTATTAGGCATTTCTTGTGAACCTATAAGAGTAATATTTTGATTGAATGAAAACAGCTATTAAAATATCTGGCAGCACAAATGTACCCTAAATGCAGTATCAAGCTTACGAATCCTTTATTTGAATTTTTTAAAAAATCACAGCTTTTTTTTTTTTTTTTGCTATAGGATAACAAGAAGTTGTATACATCTACTTCCTGAATTAAGGACAAGTTACTATTCCAAGAAAATCACAAAAGCACTAGATACAAAGTTGAGGAAAGTCCTAAAAACTGGTACTGACAGTGGAGTCCTACTAGGACTGTTAGTGTAACAGGAGGGAAAGGGGCAGGGCACAACTTTTTGAAAGAATAACATGGCCCAAGGACACAGCGTAAGCCCTTTAGAATCAAATGGGTCCAAGATGGCAGACTAGACCTTGGTCCTCAATCAGCAAGCTAAACAACACTCCCAGAGGTGCCATGAGAGTTCTACTCCTTTCCTCAAAGAGTTGGAATAATCCTCCCACTCGTTAGCATCTGAAATTACCCAGCCCATAAAAGCAAAGCACACCACATTTTCAGGGTTGCTGGACTTGCCCTCCGTGATGGCCCACACTCTGTTTGTGGAGTGTGCTTTTCTCTAAATCTGAGTAAATCCATCTTACCTATCACTTTGTCTCTCACTGAATTCTTTTGTGTAAAGAGACATCAAGGACCTGAGCTCCATTAAGTCCTGAAAACAGGTATGGTGGGTTTTGGCTGGGTTCAAGTCCCAGCTATGTGGGTTCGATTCCCAAACTGGATTTTGGGCTTAAGTCCCAAATCCAAGGTAAAACGGTTTCATTAATACTAGGAAGGAGACTAGATAGGTATCAAACATCATGAGATCATGAACACAGGGAAAAAAAAATGTATGGCTGAACCGAAAAAACAAACTCTTGATATTTCCAGAACTTTTTAGTGTCATTGTAAAATTTGATGAAAGTAAATATTATTTAGATGGTGAACTATTAAAAGCCTTTGTTAGGTGACAGATTTAAGTTTCATTTATGGTATACCTCTTAGGGAATTTAAGGAAAGTGCAGATTTGTATGGTATGACATATGCAAATTTCCATATGATAATCAATTTTCTTCCCTTTGTATATGTTATTTTTAACATGATTAAGGTTGAATTGAAACTTATCAGGATTATTCATTCTAAATATTTTTGCACATTGATCTATGTGAAGAGAGCAATAGGTCTAGAGCAGTGATTCCAAGTCATGTTTTCTCAAAATGTTTCTAGAATTCCACATGTACCTCAGTTTAAACAGTGTTCTAGTATTTAAATGAAGTATATACGAGTGCTATAAGTGTAGTACTTTGTGTTTTACTGATTTTACCACAGATTATAAATGGCAATTTATAAACTATGATAGTAAAAAAAAACCCCACAGAAACAGTTATACTCCAGGCTCATGACTAACCAATGGGGACGGGGGAAGAGTGACATACAGTTAGTTGTCCCTTTATATCTGCAGAGATTGGTTCAGGGCCCCCTAAGGATGCCTAAATTGATGCTCGTGTCTCATTAAAATTACATAGCATTTGCATATAACTGAAGGAGGTTCTCCCACTTACTTCAAATCAACTCTAGATTACTTGAAATATCTAATTCGATGTAAATACTATGTAAATATTTGTAAATACATTGTAAATGCTATGTAAATAGTTACCAGAGCATGGCAAATCTGGGTTTCAAATTTTTGAGCTGCCTAGGGAATATTTTAAAAACATTTTGGATCTGCAGTTCATTGAATTGGTTGTGGGGGTCCAACTCTCAACATCCTGAGAACAAAATTATTTTAAATATAATTTATATATTCTTTCTTTAAAAAAAAAAAACCCACGAGGTTAGCTCATTAGATTGAAAATTGCCAGGATAAGATACAAAATGTGCTCTAATTCCTGTCGGAAACTGGGGAGGTGTAACAGAGTGACAAGTGGACCCATGACTGGGAGACTTGGGTACTAATTCCGTGGTGCCTCCTTGTTCTGTGTAGTAGAGGAAACCATGTGTCCTCTCAGGGTCTTGATGACTTGTCACAAGAGCACTCCAGGTACTGCATTATTTAATTTGATGCTCAAAAGAATTGTATCAGGTCATATTGGCTCTGACAGGATAGGGAATTTAAGCTTATAGAGTTCAAGTGCTTTGTTCACGGTTGACTTGTGTTTTGACATTCAGCAGCATAAAGAACATTTGCTCTGGGGACTGATTCCAAGTGCCCAAAGCAAATATGTGCGAGTGGAGAGGTCTAGCCTCGTCCTCCACTCACAAAGGAGAACCAGTATATGAGAACTTCAGTCAAATTTTGGTCCTTTCTACAGTCCTACAGTCTCTAACAGAAATTGCATGGAGGAGTATTTCCAATGAAGTTGCTTGGAGGAGTTGCGTATGTGAGATGACTATAAATACTGTTTGGCGTCGTCGTTTAATGTGAATTGAGAATGTGCCGAATTAGGGACTGACTAAAATGTTAAACCACTTCACTTGAATCATATTCAGGGACAGGACTGAAATAAAAAGTGTAAAGCCAGCTGCAAAGGAGGAAGACATCAGGTCAGCCACATCCGTGATGGCAGCTTGCCCTGGGCTTAACTCCACTTGGCAGCAGTTCTGTCCCAGTGGGCAGCTGCAGAGAGCAGGTGAGAATCTGAATGGGCAGTCTCAGGAGGCAAAAAAGAGCCTACAGAGTTAGGACAGTTAGATGGGAATCCTCCTTCCAGCCAGAATGAATGCTTCTCTAGCCAAGTCATCCTTTAGCAATTAATTATATTTGTGAACAATATTGAGATGCGCGTGTTTTGTTGTTTCTGAACACTTGGCAAGCCAAGACACAGCTACCCATTTCTGATGGGTTCAGACTGCAATGTCTATGGAGACTGCTCAAGAAGAAAGAGTAAGAGTGTTGATGTTTCTGTGCCAGGATTAACTCATTTACTTATTTATTCAGAAAACACTTTTTGAACACTTACTACATGAATAGTTCTGAATGCTTGGTATACATCGATAAACGAGACAAAGATTCCCTACTCATATAGAAATTGAACTCCAGCAGTTTACATTAAGTGGAAAGAGCACCAACATTCGAGCCAATCAGCGCTAGTTTCTAAAGCCAGTGTCTTTTCTGTGTAGTAGAGGAAACCATGTGTCCTCTCAGGGTCTTGATGACTTGTCACAAGAGCACTCCAGGTACTGCATTATTTAATTTGATGCTCAAAAGAATTGTATCAGGTCATATTGGCTCTGACAGGATAGGGAATTTAAGCTTATAGAGTTCAAGTGCTTTGTTCACGGTTGACTTGTGTTTTGACATTCAGCAGCATAAAGAACATTTGCTCTGGGGACTGATTCCAAGTGCCCAAAGCAAATATGTGCGAGTGGAGAGGTCTAGCCTCGTCCTCCACTCACAAAGGAGAACCAGTATATGAGAACTTCAGTCAAATTTTGGTCCTTTCTACAGTCCTACAGTCTCTAACAGAAATTGCATGGAGGAGTATTTCCAATGAAGTTGCTTGGAGGAGTTGCGTATGTGAGATGACTATAAATACTGTTTGGCGTCGTCGTTTAATGTGAATTGAGAATGTGCCGAATTAGGGACTGACTAAAATGTTAAACCACTTCACTTGAATCATATTCAGGGACAGGACTGAAATAAAAAGTGTAAAGCCAGCTGCAAAGGAGGAAGACATCAGGTCAGCCACATCCGTGATGGCAGCTTGCCCTGGGCTTAACTCCACTTGGCAGCAGTTCTGTCCCAGTGGGCAGCTGCAGAGAGAGCAGGTGAGAATCTGAATGGGCAGTCTCAGGAGGCAAAAAAGAGCCTACAGAGTTAGGACAGTTAGATGGGAATCCTCCTTCCAGCCAGAATGAATGCTTCTCTAGCCAAGTCATCCTTTAGCAATTAATTATATTTGTGAACAATATTGAGATGCGCGTGTTTTGTTGTTTCTGAACACTTGGCAAGCCAAGACACAGCTACCCATTTCTGATGGGTTCAGACTGCAATGTCTATGGAGACTGCTCAAGAAGAAAGAGTAAGAGTGTTGATGTTTCTGTGCCAGGATTAACTCATTTACTTATTTATTCAGAAAACACTTTTTGAACACTTACTACATGAATAGTTCTGAATGCTTGGTATACATCGATAAACGAGACAAAGATTCCCTACTCATATAGAAATTGAACTCCAGCAGTTTACATTAAGTGGAAAGAGCACCAACATTCGAGCCAATCAGCGCTAGTTTCTAAAGCCAGTTCCACCACCTCTTAGCTGTGGAACCTAACCTATTGAACCTTGTTTTCTGCATGGGGAAAATATGGACCATAGAAAGCATAGTTCCAAGTCATAGTAATGATGCAAGGTTTGAAACAACTAATATAGGGAATCCATGCTTGACACTGATGAATTCCTCAGTCTAGATACCTCCTTCTACTTTTCCCTGACAGTAGCTTCCTTCCTTTCCTGCTCTCTGCTGTGCACCAGCTACCACCCTACCCTATACTTTGTTCTGTGCCCATTGAACAAAGTTAATTTACCCCTTCCTCAGAGTTGTATTTTCAACTACAACTAACCAGAAAGTAACAAAAAGACAGGTGAGTGCTATGGCCTGAATATTTTGTTATTGTTGTTGTTCAGTCCTAAGTTGTGTCCAACACTTTGTGACCTCATGGACTGCAGCACGCCAGGATTCCCTGTCTTCACTGTATCCCAGAGTTTGCCCATATTCATGTCCACTGAGTTGGTGATACCATCCAACCATCTCATCCTTTGCTGCCCTCTTCTCCTTTTGCCTTCAGTCTTTCCCAGCATCAGAATCTTTTCCAATGAGTGGGCTCTTCGCATCAAGTGTCCAAATTATTAGAGCTTCGACTTCAGCATCTGTCCTTCCAATGAACATTCAGGGTTGATTTCCTTTAGGATGGACTAGTTTGATCTTGCTGTCCAAGGGATTCTCAAGCACCACAATTTGAAAGCATCAGTTTTTTTTCACTCAGTCTTCTCTATAGTCCAACTTTCACATTCATATATGACTACTGGAAAAACTGTAGCTTTGAGTATATGGCCTTTGGCCAACAAAGTGATGGCTTTACTTTTTATATGCTGTCTAAGTCTTGTTACAGCTTTCCTTCCAAGGACCAAGCGTCTTTTAATTTCATGGGTACAGTCACTGTCCACAGTGATTTTGGAGCCCAAGAAAATAGAATCTGTTACTGCTTCTACTTTTTCACTGTCTATTTGCCATGAAGTGATGGGACCAGATGCCATGATCTTTGTTTTTTGAATGTTGAGTTTTAAGCCAGATTTTTCACTCACCTCTTTCACCTTCATCAAGAGGCTCTTTAGTTCCTCTTTATTTCTGCCATTAGAGTGGTATCACTGGATATCTGAGGTTATTGATATTTGTCCCAGCAATCTAGATTCCAGCTTGTGAATCATCCAGTCGGCATTTTGTATGATGCACTCTGCATGTAAGTTGAATAAGCACGGTGACAGTATACAGCCTTGGCAAATTTCTTTCCCAGTTTTGAACAAGTCTGTTGTTCCACGTCTGGTTCTGATTATTGCTTCTTGACCTGCATATACGCTTCTCAGGAGGCAGGTAAGCTGGTTTGGTATTGCCGTCTGTTTAAGAATTTTCCACAGTTTGTTGTGATACACACAGTCAAAGGCTTTTAGCATAGTCCACGAAGCAGAAGTGGATGTTTTTCTGGAATTCCCTTTCTTCCTCTATGATCCAAAGGATGTGGACAATTTGGTCTCTGGTTCCTCTGCTTTTTCTAAATCCAGCTTGTACATCTAGGAGTTCTTAGTTCATGTTGAAGCCTAGATTGAATGATTTTGAGCATGACCTTGCTGGCATGAGAAATGAATGTAATGGTGTAGTGGTCTGACCATTCTTTGGCATTGCCCTTGTTTGGAGTTGGAATGAAAACTGACCTTTTCCAGTATTGTGACCACTGCTAAATTTTCCAAATTTGCTGCCATATTGAATGTAGCACTTTAAAGATCATCTTTTAGGATTTGAAATAGCTCAGTTTGATTCCATCACCTCTACTAACTTTGTTCCTAGTAATGCTTCCTAAGGCCTGCTTGGTTTCACAGTCCAGGATGTCTGATTCTAGGTTAGTGATCACACCATTGTAGTTATATGGGTCATTAAGACTTTTTTTGTATAGTTTTTCTGTGTGTTTTTGCCATCTCTTATTTATCTCTTCTGCTTCTGTTAGGTCCATACTGTTTTTCTGCTTTATTGTGCCCATTTTTCTTGAAGTGATCTCTACTCTTTCCTGTTCTATTGTTTTCCTCTATTTCTTTGCATTGCTCACTTAGGAAAGCTTTCTTAGGTTTCCTTGCTATCCTTTGGAACTCTGCATCCAGTTGGATAGTAGTCTCTTTTGCTTTTTGCTTCTCTTCTTTCATTAGCTATGTGTAAAGCCTCCGCAGACAACCACTTTGCCTTCTTGCATTTCTTATTCTCTTAAATGGTTTTGGTTACCACCTCCTATGCAGTATTACGAACCTCTGTCCATAGTTCTTCAGACACTGTCTACCAGATCTAATCCATTGAATCTATTTGTCACCTTCACTGTATAATCATAAGGGATTTATTTGATTTAGGTCATATCCTAAATGGCCTAGTGATTTTCCCTACTTCCATACTGTCTTCAACTTAAGTCTGAATTTTCAGATAAGGAACTGATGATCTGAGATCTGAGATTCCAGATCTTATTTTTACCACCCATATAGAACTTCTCCAACTTTGGCTGAAAAGAACATAATCAGTCTGATTTCAGTATTGATCACGTGGTGATGTCCATTTGTAGAGTCGTCTGTCTCTTGTGATGTTGGAAAAGTGTGTTTACTATGACCAGTGTGTTTTCTTGACAAAACTCTGTTAGCCTTTGCCCGGCTTCATTTTGTATTCCAAGGCCACAGTTGCCTGTTAATCCAGGTCCCTCTTGACTTCCCCACTTTTACATTCCAATCCCTAATGCAGCTAGCTGCCTGCAAGCTAGGCAGTACGTCTTCACCAAGAAGGGAACCTCCTAGCGCCTTAACCTTGGACTTTTAATCAGAATGAAAACTGACCTTTTCCAGTATTGTGACCACTGCTAAATTTTCCAAATTTGCTGCCATATTGAATGTAGCACTTTAAAGATCATCTTTTAGGATTTGAAATAGCTCAGTTTGATTCCATCACCTCTACTAACTTTGTTCCTAGTAATGCTTCCTAAGGCCTGCTTGGTTTCACAGTCCAGGATGTCTGATTCTAGGTTAGTGATCACACCATTGTAGTTATATGGGTCATTAAGACTTTTTTTGTATAGTTTTTCTGTGTGTTTTTGCCATCTCTTATTTATCTCTTCTGCTTCTGTTAGGTCCATACTGTTTTTCTGCTTTATTGTGCCCATTTTTCTTGAAGTGATCTCTACTCTTTCCTGTTCTATTGTTTTCCTCTATTTCTTTGCATTGCTCACTTAGGAAAGCTTTCTTAGGTTTCCTTGCTATCCTTTGGAACTCTGCATCCAGTTGGATAGTAGTCTCTTTTGCTTTTTGCTTCTCTTCTTTCATTAGCTATGTGTAAAGCCTCCGCAGACAACCACTTTGCCTTCTTGCATTTCTTATTCTCTTAAATGGTTTTGGTTACCACCTCCTATGCAGTATTACGAACCTCTGTCCATAGTTCTTCAGACACTGTCTACCAGATCTAATCCATTGAATCTATTTGTCACCTTCACTGTATAATCATAAGGGATTTATTTGATTTAGGTCATATCCTAAATGGCCTAGTGATTTTCCCTACTTCCATACTGTCTTCAACTTAAGTCTGAATTTTCAGATAAGGAACTGATGATCTGAGATCTGAGATTCCAGATCTTATTTTTACCACCCATATAGAACTTCTCCAACTTTGGCTGAAAAGAACATAATCAGTCTGATTTCAGTATTGATCACGTGGTGATGTCCATTTGTAGAGTCGTCTGTCTCTTGTGATGTTGGAAAAGTGTGTTTACTATGACCAGTGTGTTTTCTTGACAAAACTCTGTTAGCCTTTGCCCGGCTTCATTTTGTATTCCAAGGCCACAGTTGCCTGTTAATCCAGGTCCCTCTTGACTTCCCCACTTTTACATTCCAATCCCTAATGCAGCTAGCTGCCTGCAAGCTAGGCAGTACGTCTTCACCAAGAAGGGAACCTCCTAGCGCCTTAACCTTGGACTTTTCAGCAGTGTTTTTATTTAAGCCACCCAGTCGATGGCATTTTGTTACAGTTGCTTGAGCTAAGATAGTGAGCTTAATGCCATCTGATAAGAAAGTATTGTCGTTGGTGCTGAGCCATCTCTTTCAATTATCTGAACACAGTGATCCTTCTACCTAGTCAGCAGACATCTTAGCGGTGGTCTGCCCACCAGAGGCATCATCCCTCTGTAGTTGTGGGCTTCAGATCCTGGCTCACCACCAAGAATGCCATAGAACATGACACACAAAGTAGAGTCCTTCTTTCCTCAGTGTTTTGTATTATAGCCAAACCTCCTTTTGGTTGATTAAAGTTTGGTTTCTTACTGTTTCCCCATTGGTACCAAAAACTGTTATTGACTTCAGAAGTGCCATTTCTTAAGAAAAATGAAAACATCTGCCCCTTTGTACCTTTTAAACACTGTTAGTCTTTCTTTGAGTTTTTTTCTGAACTAAACAGAAAGTGCTAATACTAAGAACTGATTAATAAACTCTGATATAGCTTAATAAGTGGAGGCATTAATTTCAGGACTCACGGTGCAGTTTTCAGGGGAGAAGTAGAGAGGGGGAAATTTTAAATTGTATTATACATTCAATAATGTTTTATTGCTACAAATATGTTTATAATACCTATTTATGATATTAATAGAAAGTAGAAAATAAAAACAAGGAAATATTCTAGGACCCTGTGATAAATGTGAGTCATTTTTTAAAAACTTTGGCCTCTTTTATTGTTTTTTATTTATTTATTTTCATCCTTCTTTATTCTTTGGCCTGTGTGGGCCTCTCATCGCAGCAGCCCCTCTCACCACAGAGCACTGGCTCTGGGTATATGCACTCTAGAGTACTGGCTTGCAACTGGACACACCAGTCCAGCTGCTCTGTGGCACATGGGATCTTCCTGGCCCAGGGATCAAACTGGTGCCCCTTGCACTGCAAGGTGGACTCTTTACCCACTGGACCACCAGGGAAGCCCAATTTTTGATAAAGGATATAGTTGTTAAAAGTTGATAATATATAGACTTTTATCAACCTATTTCCTCTTTTCCTGTCATTAGGTTCTTCTCTGTAATGCCATTTTAATAACCTCATTAGTACTCCTTTACACAGATATACCATAATTCCTACCTCCTTAAGTTTCACATTTATCCCTGATCCATTTTTGAATATCACTAACAGCCTCAGGATGCGATTTTACATAGCTGAGCCTTTTATCTCATTCACATTCATTTCTTTTTTATTTTAAACATTTATTTTTTTAAATTTATTTATCTTTTGGGAGGTAGGGTGGGGAGGGAGGGGGATAGGCGGGCCACTTCTATTGGTCTTTCATTTCTTTATTTTTCATCCGTCTTTGTTCTTTGGCTCCTGTGGGCCTCCCATCACAGTGGCCTCTGTTGTTGCAGAGCACCAGCTCTGGGCGCATGTGCCCCAGAACTCCAGCTTGGTAATTGGACACATCAGTCCAACTGCTCCACAGCACGTGGGATCTTCCCAGGCCAGGGATTGAACCGGCGCCCCTTGCACTGCAAGGCGGTGTCCTTACCCACTGGACCACCAGGGAAGCCCCACATCCATTTCTTTAGAACAACTTTCTAAAGGCAAAATGGTGGGTCCAGACTTACAGCCGAACTCCCATTGATTTATGAATGTATTTAGCAAACATGTTTAAGCACCTATTATTTTCAGGCAGTCATAGGTACTAGAGAAGAATCATGTGACTGAGGCACAGTCTCTTTCCTCACTAAATCTGTAATCTCATGAATTTGTCCAATTTATCCTCCCGCAAGCAGAATATAAGAGTGCCTTTTATCTAACATGAATCTGCTTCTTCCAAAATGCCTTTAAAAATCTGTCATACACATTTGTTGAATTGCAAAATGAAATCATGCCCAGTGTTCCAATATTGTTCTGTGTGGAGATGCAGTTCCAAATTCTATCCGTCTGTTGGAACGACTGATCACAAAATGATGTCCTTTTGCCACAGTTCTTGGAAGTGAGCACAGACTCCTTAAAATCAATAAACCCGTATTTTTATGTCTTGACTTGACATATGTTTTATGCTTAAAGCCTCATGTGTTCCTCCTTTTAGCACCTCTCACACTTGGATATCTGAAGCAGCCCAGACTTGGGTGCTCTGTTTGAATGTCATGGCATTTATGTCCAAACAAATTAGTGTCAGAAATGGCTCAAGTGGTTCCCCTTTCCACATGGGAAGGGACTGCACAAGAGGGCTTTGAAATGCCTTCTAACCTTATTTCTCTCTCCTTCTTTGTCATTTTAGGAAGCGAAAAGGGTCTTCATAAAGAAGAAAATCTGTAAGAACTCAGATAAAATTTATTCTAAATCATTAACAAAGAAAGACATCTATCTTCCTTTCACACAAAGAGATCCCAAAATGTCACACCCAAATCTGCAACGTGGAAAATCTGAACCATTGAAAATCATGCATTAACTATGGTTATAAGATAGTCATCTCTTCTCGACAGCTAAAAATACACAGGGCCAGTCAGAAATATTGCCCTGTTTTTTTATATCCAGTGAAATAGCTTCATTTTCATTCCACAGAGAAAAAGGCTTCTTTGAACTCTGAACAATATTAAATTTGCTATTAACTCCCATCACGCCACCTTCTGTCTGACAGGCAGTACGTTCAGTCCTCTCCTGGCCTGGGTGCCTCCTTCACGTGAACTCCCAGGCCCCTTCCACATTCCTCATTTGCAGTGAGCTCCAGCCCATCTGCCTCAGATCCAGGTTCTTTATTCTCCCAGACCCTCTTAGCTCCTAAGCTCCTAATGCCTACTTGTGCTTACTTACTGTCTAGCTGAGCCCAGGGTACATGATTGAGTTAACAGCAGCCTCCTGAATGCAAGCAGCATATAAGAGTGCCTTTTATCTAACATGAATCTGCTTCTTCCAAAATGCCTTTAAAAATCTGTCATACACATTTGTTGAATTGCAAAATGAAATCATGCCCAGTGTTCCAATATTGTTCTGTGTGGAGATGCAGTTCCAAATTCTATCCGTCTGTTGGAACGACTGATCACAAAATGATGTCCTTTTGCCACAGTTCTTGGAAGTGAGCACAGACTCCTTAAAATCAATAAACCCGTATTTTTATGTCTTGACTTGACATATGTTTTATGCTTAAAGCCTCATGTGTTCCTCCTTTTAGCACCTCTCACACTTGGATATCTGAAGCAGCCCAGACTTGGGTGCTCTGTTTGAATGTCATGGCATTTATGTCCAAACAAATTAGTGTCAGAAATGGCTCAAGTGGTTCCCCTTTCCACATGGGAAGGGACTGCACAAGAGGGCTTTGAAATGCCTTCTAACCTTATTTCTCTCTCCTTCTTTGTCATTTTAGGAAGCGAAAAGGGTCTTCATAAAGAAGAAAATCTGTAAGAACTCAGATAAAATTTATTCTAAATCATTAACAAAGAAAGACATCTATCTTCCTTTCACACAAAGAGATCCCAAAATGTCACACCCAAATCTGCAACGTGGAAAATCTGAACCATTGAAAATCATGCATTAACTATGGTTATAAGATAGTCATCTCTTCTCGACAGCTAAAAATACACAGGGCCAGTCAGAAATATTGCCCTGTTTTTTTATATCCAGTGAAATAGCTTCATTTTCATTCCACAGAGAAAAAGGCTTCTTTGAACTCTGAACAATATTAAATTTGCTATTAACTCCCATCACGCCACCTTCTGTCTGACAGGCAGTACGTTCAGTCCTCTCCTGGCCTGGGTGCCTCCTTCACGTGAACTCCCAGGCCCCTTCCACATTCCTCATTTGCAGTGAGCTCCAGCCCATCTGCCTCAGATCCAGGTTCTTTATTCTCCCAGACCCTCTTAGCTCCTAAGCTCCTAATGCCTACTTGTGCTTACTTACTGTCTAGCTGAGCCCAGGGTACATGATTGAGTTAACAGCAGCCTCCTGAATAGGTCACTTTCACAGTGAGCAAACAAAGACCAACATGTTTCCCTGATGCTTTCAAGCAAGGCTCCTGGCAGAAGAAACTAAGGTTGGAAAGAAGAGGTGTAAAGTCAGTAACCTCAACATCAGAAGTGGGGGCTGTGAGGGCGGGAGGTGTGAGACGCCAAAAGACCATTTAATTTGGCAAGACAACACAGGCCTTTGGAGCAGTTACTGTGATTTCAGCTTAAGAACTTCATATTTTGGGCAACTGTAAACAGGCATTTCCCTAAAATGCCTCAAGCATTTTTACTTCATCTGGAGCCAGTCACCTTGAAAATGCTCAGAAGGCTATCTTTTTCCTAGGTTTGCCTCACTCCTGATCAGTTCGTTGAGGTTCGAGGTCCTGGGGACCTTGCTGTGACGCAGAGTCCCAGGACCTACTTCCCATCTGTCTTCATCCAGGAGGTCTGGGCTGGGACCAGGTAATCCTGATGTAGGTGCAACTTAGGATAAATGCCTGGTGCATGGCTTTGTTTATATTATGGAGCAAGCTGGACTCAGAGTCAGTGAAATGCGAGGGTTTGAAAATCCTGCCAAGGTTTCAGCAGAGTCATCTTTAAGTTGTGTGACTGGGTGTTGAGGCAAAAGGAGGGAGATAAACCTTCTCTAACATTCCGTGACCAGTTAGACCATACCATCCTGCAGGAAGGGACAGGTTTGGCGCTGAGCAAATCAAGTCTGTCAAACAATTAAAAGCAAATGAGTGTCAAGTAGATTAGATAGGATAAGGAGCAAGTGGACAGAAAGGAGTCACAGATATTGAAAGCTTCTGATGCTTAGCATGATTGCTGGCTTAACTCAGATCCTTATTGTGAAAGAGTCTTGAGGGCCAAGAGATAACCTGTGAGTTAAAAAGTAAAGAAATTCCTTCATTTCAGAGCTGTCCCACCTTTCTGATCCCTTTAAGGGACTGGCACCCCTAGAGGCTAGAGTCCAGAGCCCCAACTCTGGCATAGGGAAGCCCTAACCATCAGGTTCATCTGCCCACCCAGCCTCCTACCTACCCAAGCTCGACAGTGCCGTTCCCATACACAGTGCTGGGTTCCCACTGGCTGTTGGAATTCCCTCAGAGTACACCCCTGGACAGTGAATCCTTGCCGTGTGGTTCCCCTCACCCACTCAAACTCTACTTCCCCCCGAGCCTTGCTCCATAGCAACGATCATCATTCCTCACCCTTCTGGAGCTGTCTCCCCTCTGGACTCTTTCCTGATCCTCTAAACCACCCTGATGAAGTAGCTGAGTTTTCCTTCATGGCCCCAGGGCGACCTAGACCCACTCTGTGATGATTTCTGGGGCACAGTGAGCCTGTGAACTTGTCCACCTGTCTTGTCGCCCCTCACTAGACTGGCAGCCCCTCCCAAGCAGAGGGCAGCCATGTGGTGGTGGCCTCACCGGGCTTGCACTGGGGGGCAGATACTGAATACATATTTTTATGTGAAATACCAAGACCACCAAGTTTTCTGGGTAGACCGGAAAGGAGGTAGAGCTACTGTTTGAACCTTGGCCCCTTATCTAATACTTTCCTCTGGATGAGGAAGGACTGTGTTGAGGAAGACCCTCTGTTTCACTAGAGCAGTTGGTGGCTTTCCCAGTTTCAGAACATGTTGTTGGGGTGTTTCTGAGCTGGATTCTCATCTCCGTGCCCCATGTCTGCTCACCTGCTGGCATGAGCACTCAGGAGCTGTGGCTTGAGAGCTTCAGACCAGTCAGACCAGATTCCAGGTGAATGCCTTTAGCCTTCATTTTTTTCAAGAAGTTCATTCTTGGCCTGAAGTTACTCATTTTAATGGTCTTACATCTGAAATTCTATTTTTTGCATCTTTGGTAATTTATACCAATCTATTGAAGACTTGGATGCACATTTTTTTTCCCCAGTGAACAAAATTGAATTTTGTTCTATTTCACAAATTAACTTTTTCAAACCTACTCAGAAAAGAGAGGGTTGGCTTTGGCCTCACTGCCACAGACCCCTCCTGACAGCAGGTTCTAACCTGGTCTGGCTGATTTGGGGAAAAATAGGAAAAAATAGTGGTATCACAAATCCTCAACTGCCCAGACCAAACTACCTACAACAGCTTTACCTCCACTAGTGCTAATGTGATTAAGGACAGTGAAATCCATTGCCGTTGCTGGTGTCCCTCACCCCACTGGCTGTTGGAATTCCCTCAGAGTACACCCCTGGACAGTGAATCCTTGCCGTGTGGTTCCCCTCACCCACTCAAACTCTACTTCCCCCCGAGCCTTGCTCCATAGCAACGATCATCATTCCTCACCCTTCTGGAGCTGTCTCCCCTCTGGACTCTTTCCTGATCCTCTAAACCACCCTGATGAAGTAGCTGAGTTTTCCTTCATGGCCCCAGGGCGACCTAGACCCACTCTGTGATGATTTCTGGGGCACAGTGAGCCTGTGAACTTGTCCACCTGTCTTGTCGCCCCTCACTAGACTGGCAGCCCCTCCCAAGCAGAGGGCAGCCATGTGGTGGTGGCCTCACCGGGCTTGCACTGGGGGGCAGATACTGAATACATATTTTTATGTGAAATACCAAGACCACCAAGTTTTCTGGGTAGACCGGAAAGGAGGTAGAGCTACTGTTTGAACCTTGGCCCCTTATCTAATACTTTCCTCTGGATGAGGAAGGACTGTGTTGAGGAAGACCCTCTGTTTCACTAGAGCAGTTGGTGGCTTTC
Organism: Tragulus kanchil; assembly: GCA_022376925.1. Classification (NCBI taxonomy): domain Eukaryota; kingdom Metazoa; phylum Chordata; class Mammalia; order Artiodactyla; family Tragulidae; genus Tragulus; species Tragulus kanchil. The sequence continues at coordinate 42,047,405 of JAIOJX010000029.1, read as the reverse complement.
CCAGTTTCAGAACATGTTGTTGGGGTGTTTCTGAGCTGGATTCTCATCTCCGTGCCCCATGTCTGCTCACCTGCTGGCATGAGCACTCAGGAGCTGTGGCTTGAGAGCTTCAGACCAGTCAGACCAGATTCCAGGTGAATGCCTTTAGCCTTCATTTTTTTCAAGAAGTTCATTCTTGGCCTGAAGTTACTCATTTTAATGGTCTTACATCTGAAATTCTATTTTTTGCATCTTTGGTAATTTATACCAATCTATTGAAGACTTGGATGCACATTTTTTTTCCCCAGTGAACAAAATTGAATTTTGTTCTATTTCACAAATTAACTTTTTCAAACCTACTCAGAAAAGAGAGGGTTGGCTTTGGCCTCACTGCCACAGACCCCTCCCTGACAGCAGGTTCTAACCTGGTCTGGCTGATTTGGGGAAAAATAGGAAAAAATAGTGGTATCACAAATCCTCAACTGCCCAGACCAAACTACCTACAACAGCTTTACCTCCACTAGTGCTAATGTGATTTAAGGAAGGATAAAGACATACCCAAATCACTGTGTTATTTTATGGAGATAGATTTTATACATTAAGTTGTATTAATTGATCGATTAATTCACTTGCATATTGACCCAGGCTGTCTCTGTGCCTAGGTAATCCTGGATCTTGGCACAGGGAGGTGACTGCCTCCAGTCTCATGGGCAGAACACAAGTAAATATCGGTAGTTATAGGGCTAACAGGGCTCTGAGCTCTGAGCCAAGTGCAGCACTGGGAACTCCGGGAAGAAAGCGGGGAAGGAAGAACTCTGTGGGGAGGTAAGGGAGGGCCTCCTGATGGTAGACATGACCCTTGGCAAGAGAAGATCCTTGTGGGTGGGGAGGAGGCCAGCCAGGAAGGGGAGACAGCTGCTGAAACTCTCAGAGGGCATGTCTAATTTGGAGATCTCAAGCTTGTCAGTCTGGCCAGGGCATAAGGTACGGATGTAAAAGTGGAGATGAGAGACTTTAATAAAATGGGAGCACCGTCCTGCATCTGAAGGGTCTTGGCTGCCAGATGAAAAAAGATCCCCAGGAGATGAATTTGTTTTAGAATTTTACTTCTATTGCGGCTTATCTCGACATCAGCATACATGAATATATCCATACAACAGACAAAAAATGAAACATGAGAACAGCCGGATAATAGAAATCACGAGAGGACATCATGCGTTTAAAATTGTCCCATGCCATCCCATGCCAACTTGGCCAATTTGATCATTTTCTTCCTCTGCTAATGTGCTCCTGCCACCTGGCTTGGGACACGGGTACCTCAGCAGCACCCCAAACATTGCGGCCTCCCCAGACTTCCCCTTAAGCACAATTAAGCAGACAAATGTGCTTCTAATTGCCGGAGACACCTTTGTTCTCTCCACAATGACGGGCTGCTCCTGGCCCTTTGTGCTGCCCTCTCACTCTGTTAGACACGTTCTGTTGGGTGTGGATTTTGCCACGACGGGTTTCTTTAACAGGCCTTGCTGCTGCTTTTTATCTGAAAGAAAGGGCTGCAAAAATTCAATGGATTATTTATTAAACAGCTGGTCCTGCTTTGAGAGACTTTTTCTTTTCCTTTGGAGTGTTTAATAATGGTTTTCCTCTAGCATGCTCTCTGCATAAAAGAAGTTAAACTATTGAAGACATGATTTAACCATTTTAAAACTAATACACTTTAGAATTCTGATTTGAGATAAAGTGGAATTTTATTAAAGGACAAGTCTCATGGAAATGGGTTCCTGCTGGGAGGACAGAACCAAGTCTGGGGAAGTCTGACTCAGAGGATCAGCAGCCCAAGGTGAAATGAATACAGTGCTCAGTGTGACTCATGAAACCTGGAAGGACTTCCTTGCCACCTGACTCCTTTCCTTCCCTGAAAGAAAGGAAAAAACCCCAAGATGACCCATAAAAACATACTTGTAAAAGCAGTATCTCTCACATGTGGCTTTTGACCAGATCCTTGTGTAAATGAGCAGATGTCCCTGAATTATTTATTTACAACATTAGCTCACATCCTTTGAGCACAGGACTGTGTAAGACATCTTACAGGTAATACTCCCTTTTCCTCTGTAGAGCTCTGTGGGGCAGGTTAGAATGACTTTCTTCATTTTTATAGACGGTCAGAGGAGTTGAGTAACTGCCAACATTCAGCGGCTTCTGAGTTTCAGTGGTGGCATCCAAATTCTGGTCCATTTTCAAGGCACAGTTTCGTTTTGTTTTTTCTAGCTATGCTTTGCGGTCTCCCATTAGTTACTTTGATAAAACTGTAGTAATTATCACCTCCAATCATCACTCCTAAAAGGCTTAATAGTGATGGCCTTTTAATTTTTTAAAGTTTTCATTTTATATTTGGGTTCCTTAGTGGTTCCTTAGTGGTTCAGACCGTAATCTGCCTGCAATGTAGAAGATCTGGGTTTAATCCCTGGATTGGGACGATACCCTGGAGAAGGGTATCTCCAGTACTCTTGCCTGGAGAGTTTCAAGATCAGAGGAGCCTGGCAGTGTGCAGTCCATGGGTGTCAAAGAGTCTGACAGGACTTAGTGACTCCTAGTTTCACTTTTCATAGCCAATTAGCAGTGTTGTGACAGTTTCAGGTGAACAGCAGAGGGACTCAGCCATAGGTACAGATGTATCCATTCTCCCCAAAACTCCACTCCCATCCAGGCTGCCACGTAACATCCAGCAGAATTCCCTGTGCTGTACAGTAGGTCCTTGTTGGTATATAGTAGTGTGCCCCTGTCCATCCCAAACTCTGTAACCATTCCTTCCCTCCATCCTTCCAGTGCTCTCTGCATAAAAGAAGTTAAACTATTGAAGACATGATTTAACCATTTTAAAACTAATACACTTTAGAATTCTGATTTGAGATAAAGTGGAATTTTATTAAAGGACAAGTCTCATGGAAATGGGTTCCTGCTGGGAGGACAGAACCAAGTCTGGGGAAGTCTGACTCAGAGGATCAGCAGCCCAAGGTGAAATGAATACAGTGCTCAGTGTGACTCATGAAACCTGGAAGGACTTCCTTGCCACCTGACTCCTTTCCTTCCCTGAAAGAAAGGAAAAAACCCCAAGATGACCCATAAAAACATACTTGTAAAAGCAGTATCTCTCACATGTGGCTTTTGACCAGATCCTTGTGTAAATGAGCAGATGTCCCTGAATTATTTATTTACAACATTAGCTCACATCCTTTGAGCACAGGACTGTGTAAGACATCTTACAGGTAATACTCCCTTTTCCTCTGTAGAGCTCTGTGGGGCAGGTTAGAATGACTTTCTTCATTTTTATAGACGGTCAGAGGAGTTGAGTAACTGCCAACATTCAGCGGCTTCTGAGTTTCAGTGGTGGCATCCAAATTCTGGTCCATTTTCAAGGCACAGTTTCGTTTTGTTTTTTCTAGCTATGCTTTGCGGTCTCCCATTAGTTACTTTGATAAAACTGTAGTAATTATCACCTCCAATCATCACTCCTAAAAGGCTTAATAGTGATGGCCTTTTAGTTTTTTTTAAAGTTTTCATTTTATATTTGGGTTCCTTAGTGGTTCCTTAGTGGTTCAGACCGTAATCTGCCTGCAATGTAGAAGATCTGGGTTTAATCCCTGGATTGGGACGATACCCTGGAGAAGGGTATCTCCAGTACTCTTGCCTGGAGAGTTTCAAGATCAGAGGAGCCTGGCAGTGTGCAGTCCATGGGTGTCAAAGAGTCTGACAGGACTTAGTGACTCCTAGTTTCACTTTTCATAGCCAATTAGCAGTGTTGTGACAGTTTCAGGTGAACAGCAGAGGGACTCAGCCATAGGTACAGATGTATCCATTCTCCCCAAAACTCCACTCCCATCCAGGCTGCCACGTAACATCCAGCAGAATTCCCTGTGCTGTACAGTAGGTCCTTGTTGGTATATAGTAGTGTGCCCCTGTCCATCCCAAACTCTGTAACCATTCCTTCCCTCCATCCTTCCAGTGGTGGGCTTTTTGAAAAGAAAGTATGGAGGAGCTTATTTAATAACAGAAAAAAACCTTAAGTTTCTACCACCACCTCTGCCAACAGTAATGATGGCACCACAAAGACCATTATGTTTATTATAAACCAACACAGAGCATTGATGTAAAATTGCAGCACTAACATCATCATGTATAGTAACTATTAGGGTTAGCAATTTTACATTTATTCTTAGGATTTTATAATATATAAATTTATGTTTTTTTTGGCATTTGCTTTACAATCAACTCTCCTTCAGGGTGTTGGGCCAGAGAAGTGTTTATTTCACTTTACAGAAGAAGTAGGTAAAAGGGAATAAATTGAGGATAAGACACCTAGAGGAGGAGCCGCGGACGCCGCGAGGAGCCGCGGACGCCGCGAGGAGCCGCGGACGCCGCGAGGGGCGGATGCTAGTGTGTGAACTAGTATCACAGAACACCATAGCAAACCAGACATAGAGCCTACACTCCCTGACCAATCATCAAACCAAGGATCCTCGAAGCGGAAGCCCGGATTCCAAGACCCCACACTGATTATCAAAGAACATACAACACTACAGATTATTCACCTGTAAACAAGGTCTATCACCACCCAAGACACAAGCCACTGAACCCTTCTACAAGGACAAAAACCCAAAGGAAGGGAGAATTCAACCAAGAAGCCTGGTGGGAATAAGAACTCCATACACACAGACACACACAAAGAAACAAAAATTAACCTAATAATGAAACGTCAGAGAAACACTGCCTGCAATGTAGAAGATCTGGGTTTAATCCCTGGATTGGGACGATACCCTGGAGAAGGGTATCTCCAGTACTCTTGCCTGGAGAGTTTCAAGATCAGAGGAGCCTGGCAGTGTGCAGTCCATGGGTGTCAAAGAGTCTGACAGGACTTAGTGACTCCTAGTTTCACTTTTCATAGCCAATTAGCAGTGTTGTGACAGTTTCAGGTGAACAGCAGAGGGACTCAGCCATAGGTACAGATGTATCCATTCTCCCCAAAACTCCACTCCCATCCAGGCTGCCACGTAACATCCAGCAGAATTCCCTGTGCTGTACAGTAGGTCCTTGTTGGTATATAGTAGTGTGCCCCTGTCCATCCCAAACTCTGTAACCATTCCTTCCCTCCATCCTTCCAGTGGTGGGCTTTTTGAAAAGAAAGTATGGAGGAGCTTATTTAATAACAGAAAAAAACCTTAAGTTTCTACCACCACCTCTGCCAACAGTAATGATGGCACCACAAAGACCATTATGTTTATTATAAACCAACACAGAGCATTGATGTAAAATTGCAGCACTAACATCATCATGTATAGTAACTATTAGGGTTAGCAATTTTACATTTATTCTTAGGATTTTATAATATATAAATTTATGTTTTTTTTGGCATTTGCTTTACAATCAACTCTCCTTCAGGGTGTTGGGCCAGAGAAGTGTTTATTTCACTTTACAGAAGAAGTAGGTAAAAGGGAATAAATTGAGGATAAGACACCTAGAGGAGGAGCCGCGGACGCCGCGAGGAGCCGCGGACGCCGCGAGGAGCCGCGGACGCCGCGAGGGGCGGATGCTAGTGTGTGAACTAGTATCACAGAACACCATAGCAAACCAGACATAGAGCCTACACTCCCTGACCAATCATCAAACCAAGGATCCTCGAAGCGGAAGCCCGGATTCCAAGACCCCACACTGATTATCAAAGAACATACAACACTACAGATTATTCACCTGTAAACAAGGTCTATCACCACCCAAGACACAAGCCACTGAACCCTTCTACAAGGACAAAAACCCAAAGGAAGGGAGAATTCAACCAAGAAGCCTGGTGGGAATAAGAACTCCATACACACAGACACACACAAAGAAACAAAAATTAACCTAATAATGAAACGTCAGAGAAACACTGTACAAATGAAGGACCAAGCTAGAGAAACACCACTTCAAATGACAGAGGAGGAGATAGACAAGCTATCTGAAAGAGAATTCAGAAAAACTATACTAATGAGGATGCAAAACACCGAAAACAGAATATTAGAGGAAATTAGTGCATTGAGAAAAGACATGCAGGAAATGAAAAATAAGCAAATAGAGACCACCAACTCAATTGCTGAACTCAAAAATACTATAGAAGGTCTCAACAGTAGAGTATCAGAGGCTGAAGAATGGATAAGTGAGCTGGAAGACAGAATGGTGGAAATAAGTGCTGAAGAACAGAACAAAGCCCAAAGAATTAAAAGAACTGAGGATAGCCTCAGAGACCTATGGGACAATATCAAACGCACCAACATTAGAATTATAGGAGTTCCAGAAGAAGAAGAAGAGAAGAAAGACTATGAAAAAATTCTTGAAGAGGTTATAGTTGAAAACTTCCCCAGCATGGGAAAGGAGATAGTCAGCCAAGTCCAGGAAGCACAAAGAGTTCCATACAGGAGAAACCCCAGAAGAAACACACCAAGGCACATTCTAATCAAACTAACGCAGACTAAATATAAAGACAGATTACTAAAAGCAGCTAGGAGCAAACAACAAATAACATATAAAGGAAACCCCATACGTTTAACTGCGGATCTCTCAACAGAAACCCTACAGGCCAGAAGAGAATGGCAAGATACATTTAAACGGCTAAAAGAGAATAACCTCCAACCAAGAATTCTCTACCCAGCAAGTATCTCATTCAAAATCGATGGTGAAGTCAAAAGCTTCACAGACAAGCAAAAACTAAAAGAATTCTGGACCACAAAACCAGCCCTACAACAAGTGTTAAAGGACCTGATGTAGCCAATAAATACAAGAGTAGGAGAAGCCTTACAAATCAAACCCCAAATTTCTAAGAAGATGACAATAGGAACATTCGTATCAATAATTACTTTGAATGTAAATGGACTAAATGCTCCAACCAAACGACACAGGCTGGCTGAATGGATCCAGAAGCAAGACCCATATATATGCTGTTTACAAGAGACCCACTTCAGACCTAGAGACACTCATAGACTGAAAGTGAAAGGCTGGAAAAAGATATTTCATGCAAATGGAAATCAAAAGAAAGCTGGAGTAGCAATCCTTATATCAGACAAAATAGATGTTAAAGTAAAGAAGATTCTGAGAGACAAGGCAGGTCACTACATCATGATTAAGGGATCTATCCAAGAGGAAGACATAACAGTCATGAATATCTACGCACCCAACACAGGGGCACCTCAATACATAAGACAGGTACTTTCAGACATAAAAGAAGAAATCAACAATAACACAATAATAGTAGGAGACTTTAACACTCCTCTCACACCAATGGACAGATCAACAAAACAGAAAATTAATAAAGAAACACAAGCCTTAAATGCCACACTGGAAAGGATGGACCTCATCGATATCTTTAGGACGTTCCATCCAAAAGCAGAAGAATACACTTTCTTCTCAAGCGCTCACGGAACATTCTTCAGGGTAGACCACATCTTGGGCCACAAATCTAACCTCAGTCAGTTCAAGAAAACCGAAATTATATCAACCATCTTCTCGGACCACAATGCAATGAGACTGGAGATCAACTACCAGAAAAAAAACCCTAAAAACAGAAACACATGGAGATTAAACAATACATACCTAAAAAACCAACTGATCGTTGAGGAAATCAAAGGAGAAATTAAACAATTCCAAGAAGAAAATGACAATGAACACACGACAGTGCAAAACCTATGGGATACAGCAAAAGTAGTTCTAAGAGGGAAATTTATACCAATACAATCCCACCTCAAGAAACTAGGAAAATATGAAGCAGATGACCTAACCCTCCGCTTAAAACAGTTGGAGAAAGAAGAACAAAAACATCCCAGAGCCAGCAGAAGAAGAGAAATCATAAAGATCAGAGCAGAAATAAATGAGAAAGAAATGAAAGAAACTATAGTACGGATAAATAAAACAAAAAGCTGGTTCTTTGAAAAGGTAAACAAAATTGACAAGCCACTGGCCAGACTCATTAAGAAAAAGAGAGAGAAGAACCAGATCAACAAAATCAAAAACGAAAAAGGAGAGATTACAACAGATAATGCAGAAATCCAAAGGATTCTAAGAGACTATTATGAGCAACTCTATGGCAACAAACTGGACAACTTGGAAGAAATGGACAGTTTCTTGGGGAAGATCAATCTCCCAAGACTGAGCCAGGAAGAAACAGAAACTTTGAACAACCCAATCACAAGCTCAGAAATCAACTTTGTGATTAAATATCTACCCAAAAATAAAAGCCCAGGACCAGATGGCTTCACAGCCGAATTCTACCAAACATTTAAAGAAGAACTAATGCCTGTCCTTCTAAAACTCTTTCAAAAAATTGCACAGGAAGGAAAACTTCCAAACACATTCTACGAGGCCACCATCACCCTGATACCCAAACCAGGCAAAGACAACACAAAAAAGGAAAACTATAGGCCAATTTCACTGATGAACTTAGATGCCAAGATCCTCAACAAAATCCTAGCAAACAGAATTCAACGACATGTCAAAAAACTCATACATCACGATCAAGTTGGGTTCATCCCAGGCATGCAAGGCTTCTTCAACATCCGCAAATCAATCAACGTGATACACCATATCAACAAGTTGAAAGACAAAAATCACATGATCATCTCAATAGATGCAGAAAAAGCCTTCGACAAAGTACAACATCCATTTATGATCAAAACTCTTCAGAAAATGGGCATAGAAGGAACCTATCTCAACATAATAAAAGCCATCTATGAGAAACCTACAGCGAACTTTATTGTTAATGGTGAAAAACTGAAAGCATTCCCTCTAAGATCAGGAACAAGACAGGGGTGCCCACTTTCACCACTGCTATTCAACATAGTCCTGGAAGTCCTAGCAACAGCAGTAAGACAAGAGAAAGAAATCAAAGGAATCCAGATTGGAAAGGAAGAAGTCAAGCTCTCTCTTTTTGCAGACGACATGATATTATACATAGAAAATCCCAAAGACACAGTTACAAAGCTACTAGAACTAATCAATGAATTCAGCAAAGTTGCAGGATATAAAGTCAACACACAGAAGTCACTGGCATTCCTATACACAAACAATGAAAAATCAGAAAATGAAATCAAAGAGGCAATCCCCTTCACCATTGCAACCAAAAGAATCAAATATCTAGGAATAAACCTACCCAAAGAAACAAAAGAATTGTACACAGAAAATTACAAGACACTCATGAGAGACATTAAAGAAGACTTAAACAGATGGAGAGATATTCCATGTTCCTGGATTGGAAGAATCAATATTGTGAAAATGACCATACTTCCAAATATCATCTACAGATTCAATGCAATACCTATTCAACTACCACTGACATTTTTCACAGAACTAGACCAAGGAATAACACAGTTCATATGGAAACACAGAAGACCTCGAATAGCCAAAGCAATCCTGAGGAAGAAAAGTGGAGTTGGAGGGATCAGCCTCCCTAACTTCAGACTCTACTACAAAGCAACAGTTATCAAGACAGTATGGTACTGGCACAAAAACAGAACTATAAATCAATGGAACAAGATTGAGAACCCAGAGATCAACCCACGCACCTATGGGTACCTTATTTTTGATAAAGGAGGAGAAACTATAAAATGGGACAAAGACAGCCTCTTTAACAAGTGGTGCTGGGAGAATTGGACAGCTACATGCAAAAAAATGAAATTGGAACATTCCCTGACGCCATACACTAAGATCAACTCAAAATGGATTAAAGACCTAAATGTAAGACCAGAAACCATCAAACTCTTAGAGGAGAATATAGGCAAAACCCTCAAGGACATCAATCAAAGCAAGATCTTCTCTGACCCACCAACTAAAATAGCAGAACTGAAAAGAAAAATGAACATATGGGACCTCATGAAACTTAAAAGCTTTTGTACAGCAAAAGAAATTACAAAAAAGTTCAACAGACACCCCACAGAGTGGGAGAAAATCATAGCAAATGAAACAACAGACAAAGAATTCATCTCCAAAATCTACAAGCAACTCAGAAAACTCAGCACAGGGAAAATGAGCAGCCCAATCAAAAAATGGGAAAAAGATCTAAAGAGACGCCTCTCCAAAGAGGACATACAAATGGTCCAAAAATACATGAAACGATGCTCAACCTCACTTATTATCAGAGAAATGCAAATTAAAACCACAATGAGATACCACCTCACACCTGTCAGAATGGCCATCATCAACAAATCGACAGACAACAAATGCTGGAGAGGGTGTGGAGAAAAGGGAACCCTCTTGCATTGCTGGTGGGAATGTAAATTAATACAACCTCTATGGAAGACAATATGGAGATTCCTTAAAAAACTAAAAATAGAAGCACCCTATGACCCAGCAATCCCACTATTAGGCCTATATCCTGATGAAATCAAAACTGAAAGAGGCACCTGTACCCCAATGTTCATTGCAGCTCTCTATACAATAGCCAGAACATGGAAGCAACCTAGATGTCCATCGACAAATGAATGGATCCAGAAGCTCTGGTCCATATATACAATGGAATACTACTCAGCTGTTAAAAGAAATGCAGAAGACTCAGTCCTAATGAGGTGGCTGGCTTTAGAACCTATCATAAAAAGTGAAGTAAGTCAAAAAGAGAAAGACAAGTATAGTATACTAACTCATATATATGGGATCTAGTAAGATGGTCATGATAACACACACAGTGAACTCATGAAAAAACAGAGAATAGACATAAAGACATTGTGGAGACCGAACAATGGGAGGGAGTAACATGGGAACCTATACTGTCATGTGTAGAAAAGATAGCTATTGTCATTGTGCTAGGGGAATAGGAGTACCTACAACCACTTGGAGCAATGGTCTGGAGGGATGGGGGGGGGGGGAACCTAGGTGGGGGGAGGGTCAAGGGATATGCATCTGATTGATCTGGGAACATACATGTACAAAAATAAATAAATAAATAAATAAATAATTAATTAATTAAAAAAAATTTAATATAGATAAAATATAAGTGCACACTCTAGGTTTCAAAACATAGGTCAAATTATGGCTTTCTTAAGTTCAGGATGCTTTATATCTCATTCTTTCAAATCAAGTATGTTGGGTAATAAATAAATATTTATTTTCATTTAAAAAAAAAAAAAAAGACACCTAGAAAATGATAGAGCTCCTTGAGAATTATAGCCTTTGTAAAAAGGAAATAAAAAAGGGAGAGAAGTCGTTGTATTATATTCAGTACTGACTACATAAGCTTGACTCCAGAGAGTGCTTGTTTTTCTTTCTCTAAATATTTTAAACGTCTGGATAAAAATGGATAAAGGTTTTTATTCATCTTGGGTCAACATCTGGATACAATGTCTTTTTTCAGAAGGACGCTCTTCATGCAAAGACAGGTGATAAAGACCTTTCATGTAATCCTTTCTATTAACTTTCTTCTCGTCACCATGTGCCTATTTTAGGTGGTAGGAATACTTGCAGGATCCTTTCAGCGTCAATCTTTTGCTCTCTGCCCACTTCTGTGTTATTTCCGTTGATGATTCAAGGTTTATTATTCCACAAATAGAAACCAGCTTAGACACGTTCGTGGTATATATGTATATGCGCACCTTTATGAGGACTTTCTTGCTGCCCTTTGGAAAATGGTGCTGTCCTGCCTCAGGGCTCTTGCACCTGCTGTTATATTTCCCTGGAATGTTCTTTGCTCAGATACTTGCATCATTCTCTTGCTCGTCAACTTCAGGCGGCCTATTTAAATTGTACAATTGTAGCAATCCTTATTTCTCCTCCTCTTACTTACTTTTCTTCTTGGTACTAACATACTTCTGACATGTTGTCTTGATCAGTGCCCTCTCCCTAAATGCAGGCTCCAAGAATGTAGAAGTTTTTGTAGGTTTTATCCACCTCTCTCTCTCTAGCACTTCGAACTATGCTTGGGACTTACCAAATGTTCAGTGAAAGGTTTGTTGAATATATTATCTGTAAATATGTATTATGGATAAAAAAAACAAACAAGGTGACATGTGTGCCCATTAGAATGTAATTTCCATGAGGGCAGGAATGAGTTTTGTATGTCACATGGTTCCTGGTGCCCTGAAACAGGTCTGATACATGAAAGATATTCTGTACTTTATGGATTGGATGCATCAGCACTCATAAATAAAATGACTGGGAAGATTATTAGCTTTTTAAAGGAGAGATGAAGAAAAACAAGAGAGAAAATGAATTAAGTATTTGTATTTCAGAGCTCACTTTCATTTTACAGCAGTTTTTACAGAGATTATATGGATCTTATTAGGTTAGAGCTACTATTTCAAATGAAATTTGCAATTCCCCCATAACAGAAAGCCACATTGTAAATAAATCTAGCTTATTATGAAAACTCATACACACTCCATGTCAGGTACCTTTTAAAAAAATGTATCAGTTGATTTGAAGTGCAGTGCATTTAATGTTATGTCTTGTCTTGGCTTTACTAATCATGTTCTCTATAGACGTATTAGAGTCGTATATGATCCAAAACCTATTTACTCAGAAGAGAAAATAAGAAAAATTACTCTGCCAAAATTCATTCTTTGTAAACCTGGGGACAAAGCAGACACTTGAGCTTTGCCATGAACCAACCATCATCTGCCTGGAAGGGTGTGGGGAAGGGGAAAAATGTAAGATGAATTATAATGATGAACAGGCCCTAGCATTTCAAGAGCCTGTTTATTACAAAAATGGGAAAGCTTCAAAGTTATTCTTTCTGCTGGCTGGGAACCAGAGCTAAACAGAGAGAGGAAAATTGCCTTTGATTGAAGCATGTGGCCAGCAGGCACTGGTATGCTGTAAAAGCAGAAATAGACATTATAAGATCCAGAGGATCACTGTTTGACCGAGTTATCTTTAAATATATTAAAGCACATTTCTTAACATGGGGAGATGCTAACAGTGCTGCAAACTTCTTTAGAATTTGGAATTTAGATGCTTAGATGTTTAATCAAAAGTAGTCAATCATAAGACAGTACAAGGTGCAGCATAATACCTGAAAAGGATAGTTAAATTAAACGTGGGAGTCTTTATGGGTAGCGAATTTTTTTTTTTTTATTCTTTATTTTAAAGGTTTTACAGAGTTTTGTTGTTCACAGACATGTATGTTCCCAGATCATATGCATATCCATCTGTAAATATGTATTATGGATAAAAAAAACAAACAAGGTGACATGTGTGCCCATTAGAATGTAATTTCCATGAGGGCAGGAATGAGTTTTGTATGTCACATGGTTCCTGGTGCCCTGAAACAGGTCTGATACATGAAAGATATTCTGTACTTTATGGATTGGATGCATCAGCACTCATAAATAAAATGACTGGGAAGATTATTAGCTTTTTAAAGGAGAGATGAAGAAAAACAAGAGAGAAAATGAATTAAGTATTTGTATTTCAGAGCTCACTTTCATTTTACAGCAGTTTTTACAGAGATTATATGGATCTTATTAGGTTAGAGCTACTATTTCAAATGAAATTTGCAATTCCCCCATAACAGAAAGCCACATTGTAAATAAATCTAGCTTATTATGAAAACTCATACACACTCCATGTCAGGTACCTTTTAAAAAATGTATCAGTTGATTTGAAGTGCAGTGCATTTAATGTTATGTCTTGTCTTGGCTTTACTAATCATGTTCTCTATAGACGTATTAGAGTCGTATATGATCCAAAACCTATTTACTCAGAAGAGAAAATAAGAAAAATTACTCTGCCAAAATTCATTCTTTGTAAACCTGGGGACAAAGCAGACACTTGAGCTTTGCCATGAACCAACCATCATCTGCCTGGAAGGGTGTGGGGAAGGGGAAAAATGTAAGATGAATTATAATGATGAACAGGCCCTAGCATTTCAAGAGCCTGTTTATTACAAAAATGGGAAAGCTTCAAAGTTATTCTTTCTGCTGGCTGGGAACCAGAGCTAAACAGAGAGAGGAAAATTGCCTTTGATTGAAGCATGTGGCCAGCAGGCACTGGTATGCTGTAAAAGCAGAAATAGACATTATAAGATCCAGAGGATCACTGTTTGACCGAGTTATCTTTAAATATATTAAAGCACATTTCTTAACATGGGGAGATGCTAACAGTGCTGCAAACTTCTTTAGAATTTGGAATTTAGATGCTTAGATGTTTAATCAAAAGTAGTCAATCATAAGACAGTACAAGGTGCAGCATAATACCTGAAAAGGATAGTTAAATTAAACGTGGGAGTCTTTATGGGTAGCGAATTTTTTTTTTTTTTATTCTTTATTTTAAAGGTTTTACAGAGTTTTGTTGTTCACAGACATGTATGTTCCCAGATCATATGCATATCCATGGTCCCCACCCCCACCCAGTTCGCCCCATCCCACCCCTCCAGACCATCGCCCCAAGCCATTGTAAGCATTCCTATTCCCTTAGCACAATGACACTAGCTATCTTTTCCACACATAACAGTATAGGTTTCCATGTTACTCCCTTCATGCTTCCCCCTTCCTATTTCTTCCCCACAATGCCCCTATGTCTATGCTCTGTCTGTTTTTCCATGTGTTCACTGCGTGTGTTATCAAGACTATCCTACTAGATTTCATATGTGTGTGTTAGACTTTGTCGAAGGCTTTTTCTGCATCTATTGAGATGATCATGTGATTTTTGTCTCTCAGTTTGTTGATATGGTGTATCACCTTGATTGATTTGCGGATGTTGAAGAATCCTTGCATGCCTGGGATGAACCCGACTTGATCATGGTGTATGAGTTTTTTGATGTGTCGTTGAATTCTGTTTGCTAGGATTTTGTTGAGGATCTTGGCATCTAAGTTCATCAGAGAAATTGGTCTGTAATTTTCCTTTTTTGTGTTGTCTTTGCCTAGTTTGGGTATCAGGGTAATGGTGGCCTCATAGAATGTGTTTGAAAGTTTTCCTTCCTGTGCAATTTTTTGAAAGAGTTTTAGAAGGACAGGCATTAGCTCTTCTTTAAATGTTTGGTAGAATTGGCTGTGAAGCCATCTGGCCCTGGGCTTTTATTTTGGGGTTGATTTTAAATCACAGATTCGATTTCTGAGCTTGTGATTGGGTTGTTCAAAGTTTCTGTTTCTTCTTGGGTCAGTCTTGGGAGATTGATCTTCCCCAAGAAACTTCATTTCTTCCAGGTTGTCCAGTTTGTTGCCGTAGAGTTGCTCATAGTAGTCCCTTAGAATCCTTTGGATTTCTGCATGATCTGTTGTAATCTCTCCTTTTTCATTTTTGATTTTGGTGATCTGGTTCTTCTCTCTCTTTTTCTTGATGAGTCTGGCCAGGGGCTTGTCAATTTTGTTTACCTTTTCAAAGAACCAGCTTTTTGTTTTATTTATCCGTACTATAGTTTCTTTCATTTCTTTCTCATTTATTTCTGCTCTAGCCTTTATAATTTCTCGTCTTCTGCTGGCTTTGGAATGTTTTTGTTCTTCTTTCTCCAATTGTTTTAAGCGGAGGGTTAGGTCATCTGCTTCATATTTTCCTAGTTTCTTGAGGTGGGATTGTATTGGTATAAATT
This sequence comes from Tragulus kanchil, assembly GCA_022376925.1. Lineage (NCBI taxonomy): Eukaryota > Metazoa > Chordata > Mammalia > Artiodactyla > Tragulidae > Tragulus > Tragulus kanchil. Next base: position 42,031,897 of record JAIOJX010000029.1, on the reverse strand, counting down.
TCCCTCTTAGAACTACTTTTGTGGTATCCCATAGGTTTTACACGGCCGTATGTTCATTGTCATTTTCTTCTAGGAATTTTTTAATTTCTCCTTTGATTTCCTCAGTAATCAGTTGGTTTTTTAGGTATGTGTTGTTTAATCGCCATGTATTTGTATTTTTAGCAGTTTTTTTCCTGTAGTTTATCTCTAGTCTCATTGCATTGTGGTCCGAGAAGATGGTTGATATAATTTCAGTTTTCGTGAACTGACTGAGGTTTGATTTTTGGCCCAAGATGTGGTCTGTCCTGGAGAATGTTCCGTGAGCACTTGAGAAGAAAGTGTATTCTTCTGCTTTTGGATGGAACGTAGTAAAGATACCGATGAGGTCCATCTTTTCTAGTGTGGCATTAAAGGCTTGTGTTTCTTTATTAATTTTCTGGTGTGAGAGTAGTGTTAAAAGTCTCCTACTATTATTGTGTTATTATTGATTTCTTCTTTTAAGTCTGAAAGTATCTGTCTTATGTATTGAGGTGCCCCTGTGTTGGGTGCGTAGATATTCATGACTGTTATGTCTTCCTCTTGGATAGATCCCTTAATCATGATGTAGTGACCTGCCTTGTCTCTCAGAATCTTCTTTACTTTAACATCTATTTTGTCTGATATGAGGATTGCTACTCCAGCTTTCTTTTGATTTCCATTTGCATGGAATATCTTTTTCCAGCCTCTCACTTTCAGTCTGTGGGTGTCTCTTGGTCTGAAGTGGGTCTCTTGTAAACAGCATATATATGGGTCATGTTTCTTGATCCATTCAGCCAACCTGTGTCATTTGGTTGGAGCATTTAATCCATTTACATTCAAAGTAATTATTAATACAAATGTTCCTATTGTCATCTTCTTAGAAGTTTGGGGTTTGATTTGTAGGACTTCTTCTTCTCTTGTATTTATTGGCTATATCAGGCCCTTTAACACCTGTTGTAGGGCTGGCTTTGGAATGTTTTTGTTCTTCTTTCTCCAATTGTTTTAAGCGGAGGGTTAGGTCATCTGCTTCATATTTTCCTAGTTTCTTGAGGTGGGATTGTATTGGTATAAATTTCCCTCTTAGAACTACTTTTGTGGTATCCCATAGGTTTTACACGGCCGTATGTTCATTGTCATTTTCTTCTAGGAATTTTTTAATTTCTCCTTTGATTTCCTCAGTAATCAGTTGGTTTTTTAGGTATGTGTTGTTTAATCGCCATGTATTTGTATTTTTAGCAGTTTTTTTCCTGTAGTTTATCTCTAGTCTCATTGCATTGTGGTCCGAGAAGATGGTTGATATAATTTCAGTTTTCGTGAACTGACTGAGGTTTGATTTTTGGCCCAAGATGTGGTCTGTCCTGGAGAATGTTCCGTGAGCACTTGAGAAGAAAGTGTATTCTTCTGCTTTTGGATGGAACGTAGTAAAGATACCGATGAGGTCCATCTTTTCTAGTGTGGCATTAAAGGCTTGTGTTTCTTTATTAATTTTCTGGTGTGAGAGTAGTGTTAAAAGTCTCCTACTATTATTGTGTTATTATTGATTTCTTCTTTTAAGTCTGAAAGTATCTGTCTTATGTATTGAGGTGCCCCTGTGTTGGGTGCGTAGATATTCATGACTGTTATGTCTTCCTCTTGGATAGATCCCTTAATCATGATGTAGTGACCTGCCTTGTCTCTCAGAATCTTCTTTACTTTAACATCTATTTTGTCTGATATGAGGATTGCTACTCCAGCTTTCTTTTGATTTCCATTTGCATGGAATATCTTTTTCCAGCCTCTCACTTTCAGTCTGTGGGTGTCTCTTGGTCTGAAGTGGGTCTCTTGTAAACAGCATATATATGGGTCATGTTTCTTGATCCATTCAGCCAACCTGTGTCATTTGGTTGGAGCATTTAATCCATTTACATTCAAAGTAATTATTAATACAAATGTTCCTATTGTCATCTTCTTAGAAGTTTGGGGTTTGATTTGTAGGACTTCTTCTTCTCTTGTATTTATTGGCTATATCAGGCCCTTTAACACCTGTTGTAGGACTGGTTTTGTGGTACAGAATTCTTTTAGTTTTTGTCTGTCTGAGAAGCTTTTGACTTCTCCATCAGTTCTGAATGAGATTCTTGCTGGGTAGAGAATTCGTGGTTGGAGGTTACTCTCTTTTAGCCATTTAAATGTGTCCTGCCATTCTCTTCTGGCCTACAGGGTTTCTGTTGAGAGATCTGCAGTTAGACATATGGGGTTTCCTTTATATGTTATTTGTTGTTTGCTTCTAGCTGCTTTTAGTAATCTGTCTTTATGTTTAGTCTGCATTAGCTTGATTAGAATGTGCCTTGGTGTATTTCTTCTGGGGTTTATCCTGAATGGGACTCTTTGTGCTTCTTGGACTTGGTTGACTATTTCCTTTCCCATGCTGGGGAAGTTTTCAACTATAACCTCTTCAAGAATTTTTTTGTAACCTTTCTTCCCCTCTTCTTCCTCTGGAACTCCCATAATTCTAATGTTGGTGCGTTTGATATTGTCCCATAGGTCTCTACTGCTATCCTCAGTTCTTTTAATTCTTTGGGCTTTGTTCTGTTCCTCAGCATTTATCTCAACCATTCTATCTTCCAGCTCACTTATCCGTTCTTCAGCCTCTGATACTCTACTGTTGAGGCCTTCTATAGTATTTTTGAGTTCAGCGATTGAGTTGGTGGTCTCTATTTGCTTATTTTTCATTTCCTGCATGTCTTTTCTCAATGCACTAATTTCCTCTAATATTCTGTTTTCGGTGTTTTGCATCCTCATTAGTATAGTTTTTCTGAATTCTCTTTCAGATAGTTTGTCTATCTCCTCCTCTGTCATTTGAAGCTGTGATTCTCTAGCTTGGTCCTTCATTTGTGCAGTGTTTCTCTGTCGTTTCATTATTAGGTTAGTTTTTGTTTCTTTGTGTGTGTCTGTGTGTATGGAGTTCTTTTCCCCGCCAGGCTTCTTGGTTGAATTCTCCCTTCCTTTGGGTTTCTGTCCTTCTAGAAGGGTTCAATGGTTTGTGTCTTGGGTGGTGTTAGGTCTTGTTTACAGGTGAACAATCTCTAGTGTTTTATGTTCTTTGATAGTGTGGGGTCTTGGAATCAGGGCTTCTACTCCGAGGATCCTTGGTTTGATGATTGGTCAGGGGGTGTAGGCTGTATGTCTGGTTTGCTATGGTGTTCCGTGATATTAGTTCAAATATTAGTATCTGAGGAGCAAGAGGTGTGTCCCTGGTGGGTGACAGTCATAAAAGCATGCAGATGTTTTCTAACATAGTCATAAGATACACATACATACACAGCAATAACCACATCTAACCAGTCTTACAGTGACAAAACATAGGAAATTTTTCTGGCAAAGACCGCAATCAAAGATGGTACTTGCCCGTTAAGCTCTGAATTAATTAAAATATTGCCTGGAAAAATAAATCTTGGGTAAGGTCCTGGCTTGGACTATTTCATTGAAAGCAATTTTTAACTAAGACATGTGTTGGGGGTGAGGAGGTGGAGAGTGTATGGGTAATGAGAAGGAATAGATTCGTCTTGGAAGGATTTTATACGGTTATGTAGCCAAGATTAGTTTGTTGTATTGTTTAGTGCAGCTGGAAGAGAATAGTGGAGACAGGAAGGTAGGAAATATCTATCTAGAGGATAGTGGTAGATAGGAGAAAGTTTTAGATTTAGAACATAGAGGGAGGAAGCAGTGGGAAAGAGGAAAGAAAATTAGAAGTTTCCAAGAATTAAAATTTAAAAAATAATAATAATTAAAAATCAAAAAAAGAAATTAAAAATTAAAAAGGGAAGGGAAACTTAATAAGAAGAGACAAAAGAAAAAGTGAGGAAAAAAAAAAAAAAAACCCAAACCTGACCGATCAAACGAATAAACAGAACCGTCCGCAACAGATAAACAAAAAAGCTAAATACTGTCCCTGGTTTTTATCCTCTCATCTGTCTGGTGGAAGCCAATTCGCTCTCGATGGTGTTGTCTTGATGATGTAGCCTTTCCCTTATGGCACCGGTCTGCAAGCTCAGGTGCTGGCCGGGATGGCGGGCTGATCCCGGGATGGCGGGCTGATCCCAGTCTGTCGGGCGCGGGGCGCGGCACGTGCTGTACCGGGTTGGGTGGGGGCGCAGGCTGATCGTAGTCCATCGGAAGGGGGGCCTCGGCGCACGTGCAATCCCGGGTTGGGCGGGGGTGTCCTGGCTCTGCTGCGCACCTGCCGGTAGCCTCTGATACCTGCCCTTCTCCCGGCTTCCTCCGCTGCAGGTGTAGCTATGGGGGTGCACGGGCTCCTCCGCCACTGGCGCGCGCGCGCTGCCAGTTATGTGTCCAAGTCCCAAAGGCAGGCACAAGCTTCCCCGTCTGGCTCGAGCCTGGTCCCTGGTCAGCAATCTGTGGGCGACTTCCCCTTCAGCTAGTCCCACACTAGGAGTGTTTGAACTCACCCGGTGCCAGGCGGAAAGTCGCGATTTTCACCCGGCCGAGCAGCGTGATTTTCACACTGGGCGCTCCCTCCCATCTCCTGGTGGGTCACTAGGCAGCACTCCCCGCGTTCCGTCCGGCCTGAGGTCGCTAGGCAGCAAGCGTGCTCTGCTCGGCTCTGCTCCGGTATCCTATCTTTGCAGTGTCTTAATTTCTGCTGGCGATCCGGGCGGATTCTTGGAGTTTTCACGCTGAGCGCTGCCCTCTCTCCCCCGAGGCTCTGCTTAGGCCCCCTTTTAGGGCATTTGCTGGCGCGCTCTCCATCGGTGCGGTCCGGGTGGGGGTTAGGATAGTGGATTCTTTGAACAGTAGCTCCAGGAGAGATCTGGCTGTTCACTCTTCTACTCTCGCGGACCTGTGGAATTCTTCTGTTGACTAGCGGCTGGTTTGTTGGTGGTGGTTCATTTCTTGATTAGTTCTGGTGATTCTGTTGGGGAGCTGGTAAAATCTTCCGCTCATTCCTCCGCCATCTTGGCTCCCCTCCGGTTAGCAAAATATTAAGGTTAGTCAGCAGATAATTAGTTTGAAAAAGGAATCTTGGTTAGCCCAGGAAAAATGGACACTTAGACCTACTGAAGACTTCAGATGAGGCCCCTGTGGTCCATTCATTTTATTATTGTGAAAATAAGCTCTGGAGCTATTAGCTTCCAGCCTATTTCTAGGGGCGAGTCTGCTTCCTGACTGCTTGTCAGCAAGCTTCGGAATCTGATTTTCTTGCCTCAGTGAAATGTAAGCAGAAATGACATACAACACTTCCTAGCAGAAGCTTGAAGAGCCATCGTGAGACTCTGCCCTCTCTTTTTCCCCCCTCTACTGTGGTGTCATGATGTTCCACATAGAGACTGCTCTTCAGCCTTATTCCTCGAGTGAAAGGGGAATGTAGTATATTCATAGCCAATTTCTAGAGATAAAATCGAAAGCCTGTGAATCAGCCTTCACTTTTGCAAGCCAGTGATGCTGGGAGTCTTGTGACTGTTACTCTGTGGGCGACTTCCCCTTCAGCTAGTCCCACACTAGGAGTGTTTGAACTCACCCGGTGCCAGGCGGAAAGTCGCGATTTTCACCCGGCCGAGCAGCGTGATTTTCACACTGGGCTCTCCCTCCCATCTCCTGGTGGGTCACTAGGCAGCACTCCCCGCGTTCCGTCCGGCCTGAGGTCGCTAGGCAGCAAGCGTGCTCTGCTCGGCTCTGCTCCGGTATCCTATCTTTGCAGTGTCTTAATTTCTGCTGGCGATCCGGGCGGATTCTTGGAGTTTTCACGCTGAGCGCTGCCCTCTCTCCCCCGAGGCTCTGCTTAGGCCCCCTTTTAGGGCATTTGCTGGCGCACTCCATCGGTGCGGTCCGGGTGGGGGTTAGGATAGTGGATTCTTTGAACAGTAGCTCCAGGAGAGATCTGGCTGTTCACTCTTCTACTCTCGCGGACCTGTGGAATTCTTCTGTTGACTAGCGGCTGGTTTGTTGGTGGTGGTTCATTTCTTGATTAGTTCTGGTGATTCTGTTGGGGAGCTGGTAAAATCTTCCGCTCATTCCTCCGCCATCTTGGCTGACCTCCGGTTAGGAAAATATTAAGGTTAGTCAGCAGATAATTAGTTTGAAAAAGGAATCTTGGTTAGCCCAGGAAAAATGGACACTTAGACCTACTGAAGACTTCAGATGAGGCCCCTGTGGTCCATTCATTTTATTATTGTGAAAATAAGCTCTGGAGCTATTAGCTTCCAGCCTATTTCTAGGGGCGAGTCTGCTTCCTGACTGCTTGTCAGCAAGCTTCGGAATCTGATTTTCTTGCCTCAGTGAAATGTAAGCAGAAATGACATACAACACTTCCTAGCAGAAGCTTGAAGAGCCATCGTGAGACTCTGCCCTCTCTTTTTCCCCCCTCTACTGTGGTGTCATGATGTTCCACATAGAGACTGCTCTTCAGCCTTATTCCTCGAGTGAAAGGGGAATGTAGTATATTCATAGCCAATTTCTAGAGATAAAATCGAAAGCCTGTGAATCAGCCTTCACTTTTGCAAGCCAGTGATGCTGGGAGTCTTGTGACTGTTGCACAGCTTAGCAAGCTGACTGATGTTGTCACTCTATCTGTGAAAAGTATTGAAAAAATAGTCTGGTTTCCCCAGAGAACATTCTCAGAGGCATGGTGTCATGACTTAGAGAACAACAGAGGTCTAAAAATTCGAAGTTTCTCCAGGCATGCCACCATATCAGAATTAACTGGATGCCGAAAGCCACAGATTCCCAGACCTCATCCCAGAGTTAGTGAATCTGAATCTTTGGAGCCCGGGCCTGTGTAACTGCATCTTCCAAGATGCCTTAGATAATACTGGTGTAAACCCCAAGCTGAGAACTGCTGGTCAAGATGTGAACCAAAGACTGGAAGGCTATGAGAGAGAGGCAATGAAAAAGAAATTAGAAAACTGACTTTAGGCTTGAGGTTTGGGCCTGGCTCTGCCACTCATTTAGTGTTAGAGTCCTGAGTTAGTCAGTTTAGTTCCAGTACTTGGGTTTCTCATGCCTTCCATGGGACTGTGATACAACAGCATGTGATATTGTGGTACACTGGTGTGAAAATGTTTTGTAAACAGAAAAACACTTTGCAGATGAAGATACTGTGGTCTTGTCAAGATATAGGTTGCAGGGGGGAGGGGTGGTTTTTCTCTAGTGACCTGGGAACTTCTTTGAGAGCATATGTTGAATGAAAATGGAAATCAGCAGCATAGCATTGGCAAGCATGCACAGCCTAGTCAATGCTAATTTTATTATTGTGAAAATAAGCTCTGGAGCTATTAGCTTCCAGCCTATTTCTAGGGGCGAGTCTGCTTCCTGACTGCTTGTCAGCAAGCTTCGGAATCTGATTTTCTTGCCTCAGTGAAATGTAAGCAGAAATGACATACAACACTTCCTAGCAGAAGCTTGAAGAGCCATCGTGAGACTCTGCCCTCTCTTTTTCCCCCCTCTACTGTGGTGTCATGATGTTCCACATAGAGACTGCTCTTCAGCCTTATTCCTCGAGTGAAAGGGGAATGTAGTATATTCATAGCCAATTTCTAGAGATAAAATCGAAAGCCTGTGAATCAGCCTTCACTTTTGCAAGCCAGTGATGCTGGGAGTCTTGTGACTGTTGCACAGCTTAGCAAGCTGACTGATGTTGTCACTCTATCTGTGAAAAGTATTGAAAAAATAGTCTGGTTTCCCCAGAGAACATTCTCAGAGGCATGGTGTCATGACTTAGAGAACAACAGAGGTCTAAAAATTCGAAGTTTCTCCAGGCATGCCACCATATCAGAATTAACTGGATGCCGAAAGCCACAGATTCCCAGACCTCATCCCAGAGTTAGTGAATCTGAATCTTTGGAGCCCGGGCCTGTGTAACTGCATCTTCCAAGATGCCTTAGATAATACTGGTGTAAACCCCAAGCTGAGAACTGCTGGTCAAGATGTGAACCAAAGACTGGAAGGCTATGAGAGAGAGGCAATGAAAAAGAAATTAGAAAACTGACTTTAGGCTTGAGGTTTGGGCCTGGCTCTGCCACTCATTTAGTGTTAGAGTCCTGAGTTAGTCAGTTTAGTTCCAGTACTTGGGTTTCTCATGCCTTCCATGGGACTGTGATACAACAGCATGTGATATTGTGGTACACTGGTGTGAAAATGTTTTGTAAACAGAAAAACACTTTGCAGATGAAGATACTGTGGTCTTGTCAAGATATAGGTTGCAGGGGGGAGGGGTGGTTTTTCTCTAGTGACCTGGGAACTTCTTTGAGAGCATATGTTGAATGAAAATGGAAATCAGCAGCATAGCATTGGCAAGCATGCACAGCCTAGTCAATGCTAATTTTATTTTGCTCTTTTAATAACAAGTAGGAAAATGAATTAGGGATTATTCATTTCAAGAAGTGGCTTAATGCCTAAAGCCTCGCAGGTTTAAGAACTGAGAAGACAGTTGCATCTCTGCTATTTCAGTTGAGAATCCCAGATACTGGGAGAAGCCAAGCAGGGAGAACCTGCCAAGTTGTTCTGAGATTCAAGCTTAGTAAAGGAAGGGGAAAACTCCTCTAAGCCCCTCCCCATGCCTGCTAAGATAGGACATTTATTGAGAACTCATCAGTGTTAAGCTCAGCATGTGCTTAACCTTTAATTGAAGGTTCACAATAATTCCAAGAGATAGGTATTTTTGGCCCACATTTACAGATAAAGAAACTGAAGCTTGACAAGATAAGGTTTATCTAAAGTAACTCCTCTAATAAATGACAGGGGCATGATGGTAAACAGATTTTTGCCTGACTTCTGAGTTTCAGTCTCAATCACCATGTTTAGTACGTCTCTACAAAAGATACAGTTATTGTTGGTGAAAAGATGAAAACAGATATATATATTGCTTTTATAATCAGAAAAAAATAAAAGTGATATTTGGGACCAGTGAAACTCAGAACTCAAATACCAGAATATTTTACCTAGCTAGAATAAACTAAAAACTATAGTACAATGAATTATAAAAGCCCAGTAACTGTCATAAAACCAGCTTCTTACATTACATTGAAAATCATAAGTGTAAAATAAAAAGACACCCTATGGAATGGGAGAAAATGTTCATGGATGATGTGACCAATAGAGGATTCAGTTTCCAAATATACAAACAGCTCACACAACTTACTATATAAACAAAACACCTCAAAACAACCCACTTAAAAATGGGCAAAAAAGCTAAATAGATATTTCTCCAGTGAAGACATGCAGATGGCCAACAAGCATATAAAATTATGATTTCTTTCCAGTTTTAAGACATGCAGATGGAACAGCATGTGATATTGTGGTACACTGGTGTGAAAATGTTTTGTAAACAGAAAAACACTTTGCAGATGAAGATACTGTGGTCTTGTCAAGATATAGGTTGCAGGGGGGAGGGGTGGTTTTTCTCTAGTGACCTGGGAACTTCTTTGAGAGCATATGTTGAATGAAAATGGAAATCAGCAGCATAGCATTGGCAAGCATGCACAGCCTAGTCAATGCTAATTTTATTTTGCTCTTTTAATAACAAGTAGGAAAATGAATTAGGGATTATTCATTTCAAGAAGTGGCTTAATGCCTAAAGCCTCGCAGGTTTAAGAACTGAGAAGACAGTTGCATCTCTGCTATTTCAGTTGAGAATCCCAGATACTGGGAGAAGCCAAGCAGGGAGAACCTGCCAAGTTGTTCTGAGATTCAAGCTTAGTAAAGGAAGGGGAAAACTCCTCTAAGCCCCTCCCCATGCCTGCTAAGATAGGACATTTATTGAGAACTCATCAGTGTTAAGCTCAGCATGTGCTTAACCTTTAATTGAAGGTTCACAATAATTCCAAGAGATAGGTATTTTTGGCCCACATTTACAGATAAAGAAACTGAAGCTTGACAAGATAAGGTTTATCTAAAGTAACTCCTCTAATAAATGACAGGGGCATGATGGTAAACAGATTTTTGCCTGACTTCTGAGTTTCAGTCTCAATCACCATGTTTAGTACGTCTCTACAAAAGATACAGTTATTGTTGGTGAAAAGATGAAAACAGATATATATATTGCTTTTATAATCAGAAAAAAATAAAAGTGATATTTGGGACCAGTGAAACTCAGAACTCAAATACCAGAATATTTTACCTAGCTAGAATAAACTAAAAACTATAGTACAATGAATTATAAAAGCCCAGTAACTGTCATAAAACCAGCTTCTTACATTACATTGAAAATCATAAGTGTAAAATAAAAAGACACCCTATGGAATGGGAGAAAATGTTCATGGATGATGTGACCAATAGAGGATTCAGTTTCCAAATATACAAACAGCTCACACAACTTACTATATAAACAAAACACCTCAAAACAACCCACTTAAAAATGGGCAAAAAAGCTAAATAGATATTTCTCCAGTGAAGACATGCAGATGGCCAACAAGCATATAAAATTATGATCAACATTGCTAATTATTAGACAGATACAAGACAAAACTTCCATGACATATCACCTGACATCAGTCAGAATAGCCGTGATCAAAAACTCTACAAATATTCTTGCCTGGGAAGATTTCATGGATGGAGAAGCCTGGTGAGCTACAGTCCATGGAGTCTTATATAGATAGATAGATAGATAGATAGATAGGACTTCGCTGATAAAAAACAAAACCAAAAAACCCCTACAAGTAATAAATGCTGGAGAGGATGTGGAAGAAAGGGAATTTTCCTACAGTATTGATACGAATGTGAATTTGTGCAGCTATCATGGAGAACAGCATGAAGGGTCCTTAAAGAAGTAAAACTAAGGCTTCCCTGGTGGTCTAGTGGTTAAAACTCTGCGTTCCCAATGCAAGGGGCCCAGGTTCAATCCCTGGTCAGGGAACTAGATCCCACATGCTGCAACTAAGACTCATTGAAGCCAAATAAATAAATTTAAAAAAAAAAGAAGTAAAATTAGAACTTTTATGTGATCAACACTCCTGGGCATTAATCTGGAGAAAACTGTAACTTGAAAGGATACATGTACCCAGTGGTTGTAGCACCAGTACTTACAATAGCCAAGACATAGAAGCAACCTAAATGTCTATCAGGAGATGAATGGATAAAGAAGATGTGACACATACAGTTATTGTTGGTGAAAAGATGAAAACAGATATATATATTGCTTTTATAATCAGAAAAAAATAAAAGTGATATTTGGGACCAGTGAAACTCAGAACTCAAATACCAGAATATTTTACCTAGCTAGAATAAACTAAAAACTATAGTACAATGAATTATAAAAGCCCAGTAACTGTCATAAAACCAGCTTCTTACATTACATTGAAAATCATAAGTGTAAAATAAAAAGACACCCTATGGAATGGGAGAAAATGTTCATGGATGATGTGACCAATAGAGGATTCAGTTTCCAAATATACAAACAGCTCACACAACTTACTATATAAACAAAACACCTCAAAACAACCCACTTAAAAATGGGCAAAAAAGCTAAATAGATATTTCTCCAGTGAAGACATGCAGATGGCCAACAAGCATATAAAATTATGATCAACATTGCTAATTATTAGACAGATACAAGACAAAACTTCCATGACATATCACCTGACATCAGTCAGAATAGCCGTGATCAAAAACTCTACAAATATTCTTGCCTGGGAAGATTTCATGGATGGAGAAGCCTGGTGAGCTACAGTCCATGGAGTCTTATATAGATAGATAGATAGATAGATAGATAGGACTTCGCTGATAAAAAACAAAACCAAAAACCTCTACAAGTAATAAATGCTGGAGAGGATGTGGAAGAAAGGGAATTTTCCTACAGTATTGATACGAATGTGAATTTGTGCAGCTATCATGGAGAACAGCATGAAGGGTCCTTAAAGAAGTAAAACTAAGGCTTCCCTGGTGGTCTAGTGGTTAAAACTCTGCGTTCCCAATGCAAGGGGCCCAGGTTCAATCCCTGGTCAGGGAACTAGATCCCACATGCTGCAACTAAGACTCATTGAAGCCAAATAAATAAATTTAAAAAAAAAAGAAGTAAAATTAGAACTTTTATGTGATCAACACTCCTGGGCATTAATCTGGAGAAAACTGTAACTTGAAAGGATACATGTACCCAGTGGTTGTAGCACCAGTACTTACAATAGCCAAGACATAGAAGCAACCTAAATGTCTATCAGGAGATGAATGGATAAAGAAGATGTGACACATACATGTATATAAATTTAACTATATTACCATATATAATATATATATGTATTATATTTACCACTGAGCGATCTGGGAAGCCCATAAGGGAATGAATGTATGTTGCTGTTCAGTCTTTAAGTTGTGTCCAGCTCTTTGTGATCCCATGGACTGCAACATGACAGGGTTCCCTGTCCTTTACTACCTCCTGGAGTTTGCTTCAGTTCATATCCATTGAGTTGGTGAAGCTATCTAACCCTCTCAGCCTCTGCTGCCCTCTTCTTTTGCCTTCAATCTTTCCCAGCATCAGAGTCTTTTCCAATGAGTCATCTCTTCACATCAGGTAGACAGAGTACTGGAACTTCAGCATCAGTCCTTCCAGTGAATATTCAGGGTTGATTTCCTTTAGCATTGACTGGTTTGACCTCCTTGTTGTCCAAGGGACTCTCAAGAGTCTTCTCTAGCACCACAATTTGAAAACATCAGTTCTTCAGTGCTTAGCCTTCTTTATGGTCCAACTGTCACATCCATACATGATTATTAGAGAAACCATAGCTTTGAGTATGCAGACCTTGGTTGTCAAAGTGATGTCTCTGCTTTTTAATATGCTGTCTTGATTCGTCATAACTTTCATTCCAAGGAGCAAGTGTCTTCTAATTTCATGGCTGCCATCACTGTCCACAGTGATTTTGGAGCCCAAGGAAATAAAGTCTGTCACTGCCTCTACTTTTTCCACATTTATTTGCCATGATGGAATGGGACCAGATGCCATGATCTTAGTTTTTTGAATGATGAGTTTTAAGCCAGGTTTTTCACTCTTCTGTTTCGCCCTCATCAAGAGACTCTTCAGTTCCTCGTCACTTTTTGCCATTAGAGTAGAATCATCTGCATATGTGCAGTTGCTGATGTTTCTCTCTGCAGTCCTGATTCCAGCTTGTGATTCATGCAGCCTGGCATATCACATGATGTATTCTGCATATAAGTTAAATAAACGGGGTAACAGTGTACAGCTTTGACATACTTCTTTCTCAATTTTGAGCCATTCAGTTGTTCCATGTGATGCTCTGACTGTTGCTCTTTGATGCATATATAGGTTTCTCAGAGGACAGGTAACGTGTTCCTGTACTCCTATCTCTTGAACAGATCTCCACCGTTTGTTTTGATCCACACTGTCAAAGGCTTTAGCTTAGTCAATGAAGCCAAAGTAGATATGTTTCTGGAATTTCCTTGCTTTCTCACTTAGCCATAAAAAAGTATGAAATGCTGTTTACAACAAAATGGATGGGCCCCAAGATTATCATATTAAATCAGACAGAGAAAGACATTATTATATGATGTCACTTATGTGTGAGATGTAGAAAAAGTCATTTACAAAATAGAAATAGACTCAAAGACATAGAAAACAAAATTATATTTATCAGAGGGGAAAGGGTGAGGAAGGATAAATTGAGAGTATGGGTACATACTACTATATATAAAGTAGATAGAAACAAGGACCTACTTATAACACAGGGAATTGTATTTACTATCTTGTAATAACCTATAGTGAAAAGAATATGTGTATAAGTACGACTGTATATGTACAGTTGTATGTGTGTCTGTGTGTATAACTGAATCACTATTAGTATACCTGAAAGTAACACAATTTTGAAAATCAACTATACTTCAATAAAGCATAATAGTAAATGCAGAAATGCATGGCTTTTGCATAACTGCCTTTCAATTTGTATTGAAGAAATAAAATCAATGCGTCCTTTAAGGTTTTTAATGTACACTCAGGAGTCTTTGAAACCTGGGCATTCTGTGTCTTCTTAAAATGCTTTCCTGCCCCCGATGTATCAAAGCCATTTTTTGCAGGAGACTGCCATTCTATTTTTAATGATGAGTTTTAAGCCAGGTTTTCACTCTTCTGTTTCGCCCTCATCAAGAGACTCTTCAGTTCCTCGTCACTTTTTGCCATTAGAGTAGAATCATCTGCATATGTGCAGTTGCTGATGTTTCTCTCTGCAGTCCTGATTCCAGCTTGTGATTCATGCAGCCTGGCATATCACATGATGTATTCTGCATATAAGTTAAATAAACGGGGTAACAGTGTACAGCTTTGACATACTTCTTTCTCAATTTTGAGCCATTCAGTTGTTCCATGTGATGCTCTGACTGTTGCTCTTTGATGCATATATAGGTTTCTCAGAGGACAGGTAACGTGTTCCTGTACTCCTATCTCTTGAACAGATCTCCACCGTTTGTTTTGATCCACACTGTCAAAGGCTTTAGCTTAGTCAATGAAGCCAAAGTAGATATGTTTCTGGAATTTCCTTGCTTTCTCACTTAGCCATAAAAAAGTATGAAATGCTGTTTACAACAAAATGGATGGGCCCCAAGATTATCATATTAAATCAGACAGAGAAAGACATTATTATATGATGTCACTTATGTGTGAGATGTAGAAAAAGTCATTTACAAAATAGAAATAGACTCAAAGACATAGAAAACAAAATTATATTTATCAGAGGGGAAAGGGTGAGGAAGGATAAATTGAGAGTATGGGTACATACTACTATATATAAAGTAGATAGAAACAAGGACCTACTTATAACACAGGGAATTGTATTTACTATCTTGTAATAACCTATAGTGAAAAGAATATGTGTATAAGTACGACTGTATATGTACAGTTGTATGTGTGTCTGTGTGTATAACTGAATCACTATTAGTATACCTGAAAGTAACACAATTTTGAAAATCAACTATACTTCAATAAAGCATAATAGTAAATGCAGAAATGCATGGCTTTTGCATAACTGCCTTTCAATTTGTATTGAAGAAATAAAAATCAATGCGTCCTTTAAGGTTTTTTAATGTCCTAGGAGTCTAGACTCAGACCTGCTGATGAAGGAAAAGAAAAACACATCCAGTGGAGCCAACTCTTTACTGCAATTACAACCCATGTAAAATGGGCATTCTGTGTCTTCTTAAAATGCTTTCCTTGATTTGTTCATCACTATAACTCCAAATAATTCCTAAGGAAGCCATGCCAAAGGAAAAAATGCCCTATAATCAGGGGGAAAAATTACTCACATTTATATTTTAAAATTGCAACATTCTGAATTATGGTTAAGTACTTAAATGTCTGGTTATCTGTTATATTCTGTACTTAATACAGGGCCAGGGTAAAGGAGCTGCTTTGGCAGTAAACAAAAAACTTGTGTGCTAATATATCAAAATATAATTAATAAAAATTATGAATTTCCTTTACATGGTCTAATGCACTTTAGTGTTTGGACTATTCTCTACCTACCAAAGTCCAGTGACTCTAAATCTTTAAAGCACACATAAGACAAAACAGACACACAATATAGAGTACTGATAGATGATGGTAGATAGCTTACTGTGAACAGTGTCGAATTCTTGATCTCCGAAGGAGAAGAATTCACATTTGGCTTTGGATCAAAAAGACTTTGCTTTGGTCACTCAGAGCTTCATGTAGTAAAAAGTTTATTAAAGCAAAAAGAGATAGAGAAAGCTTCCAGCTGAAGGAACTGGAAGGGGGATAGAAGAGTACCCTCAGAAATCAGTTTAGGCAAGGCATTTTGTCCTTTCCAGTTGGTTATTAACAATAGATCAAAAGAATGTTTTAAGGTTGTAAACGTCTTCCTAGACCCACACCCACAACATTAACATAAGATTAGAGGGAAAGGGTGAGGAAGGATAAATTGAGAGTATGGGTACATACTACTATATATAAAGTAGATAGAAACAAGGACCTACTTATAACACAGGGAATTGTATTTACTATCTTGTAATAACCTATAGTGAAAAGAATATGTGTATAAGTACGACTGTATATGTACAGTTGTATGTGTGTCTGTGTGTATAACTGAATCACTATTAGTATACCTGAAAGTAACACAATTTTGAAAATCAACTATACTTCAATAAAGCATAATAGTAAATGCAGAAATGCATGGCTTTTGCATAACTGCCTTTCAATTTGTATTGAAGAAATAAAAATCAATGCGTCCTTTAAGGTTTTTTAATGTCCTAGGAGTCTAGACTCAGACCTGCTGATGAAGGAAAAGAAAAACACATCCAGTGGAGCCAACTCTTTACTGCAATTACAACCCATGTAAAATGGGCATTCTGTGTCTTCTTAAAATGCTTTCCTTGATTTGTTCATCACTATAACTCCAAATAATTCCTAAGGAAGCCATGCCAAAGGAAAAAATGCCCTATAATCAGGGGGAAAAATTACTCACATTTATATTTTAAAATTGCAACATTCTGAATTATGGTTAAGTACTTAAATGTCTGGTTATCTGTTATATTCTGTACTTAATACAGGGCCAGGGTAAAGGAGCTGCTTTGGCAGTAAACAAAAAACTTGTGTGCTAATATATCAAAATATAATTAATAAAAATTATGAATTTCCTTTACATGGTCTAATGCACTTTAGTGTTTGGACTATTCTCTACCTACCAAAGTCCAGTGACTCTAAATCTTTAAAGCACACATAAGACAAAACAGACACACAATATAGAGTACTGATAGATGATGGTAGATAGCTTACTGTGAACAGTGTCGAATTCTTGATCTCCGAAGGAGAAGAATTCACATTTGGCTTTGGATCAAAAAGACTTTGCTTTGGTCACTCAGAGCTTCATGTAGTAAAAAGTTTATTAAAGCAAAAAGAGATAGAGAAAGCTTCCAGCTGAAGGAACTGGAAGGGGGATAGAAGAGTACCCTCAGAAATCAGTTTAGGCAAGGCATTTTGTCCTTTCCAGTTGGTTATTAACAATAGATCAAAAGAATGTTTTAAGGTTGTAAACGTCTTCCTAGACCCACACCCACAACATTAACATAAGATTAGTTAGAGGATGGTCTCTGGTCATCTAGACTAGATGAGACATTCCAGTGCAAAATAGTTTGCCTCTGTAAGACCATAAAGTTAATTTCAGGGTAGACCTTTATCATGGCAAACATTTTAGGTTAGAAAACCTAACCCCCACCGAAACCACTGGCCTCCTTACCAAGTCTGCCTGTTCACCCCTTTCAGTACCATGTGGGAAAGGATATATTATCAAGGAATAGAGAATATAAAGAAAAGTAATGAGGCCAAGCAAGAGCTTTACAAAATGAACCCAAAGCATAATGAATGGTGACAGTTTGGGCTCTTAGAATTACTTAAGAATTCATTTAACCATTTTATTAGTCATTTTCTCAGGCATATTTCAAAACATGTAGAAGCTGTTTTTCTTGTATCTTCCTCTCCTTTTCCCTTCCCTTTCTCACCTTTTCTTCATCTTGCCTTCTCCCCTACCCTCTCTCCTATCCTTCCTCCCTTTCTTCCTTCCATCCTTCTATTCTTTCTTCTATTTTTCCTTTCTTTTATTTTTACCAGCCAAATGGAAAAAGCATGATTCCTTTGAGGAGTATTAGAGCAAAGGTAAAATGCTGCTATGTAAATAATCCCTCACTCAGACTAAATAATTTGAAAAATTCTGAGGGTCTACTATTGCTTTCCAATAAAGAATATCACAGACTTGTTACTCATTCAGTCCCTGTTTTTTGAGCTCCTACTGTGGGCTAAGCGTGTCCCCCCTCACACCCACACCTAGAAGCAGGTAGAATCTGGGATCCTTCATTGTGAAACTCTGACTTTGACACTCCTGAACCAGAGTCTTCCTTGCTGAGTAGAGTCAGAGACAGATTCTCAAGGTCAGAAAAGGTGATACTTTCCCCCTTTTCCATTTTGCTTTGGATCAAAAGACTTTGCTTTGGTCACTCAGAGCTTCATGTAGTAAAAGTTTATTAAAGCAAAAAGAGATAGAGAAAGCTTCCAGCTGAAGGAACTGGAAGGGGGATAGAAGAGTACCCTCAGAAATCAGTTTAGGCAAGGCATTTTGTCCTTTCCAGTTGGTTATTAACAATAGATCAAAAGAATGTTTTAAGGTTGTAAACGTCTTCCTAGACCCACACCCACAACATTAACATAAGATTAGTTAGAGGATGGTCTCTGGTCATCTAGACTAGATGAGACATTCCAGTGCAAAATAGTTTGCCTCTGTAAGACCATAAAGTTAATTTCAGGGTAGACCTTTATCATGGCAAACATTTTAGGTTAGAAAACCTAACCCCCACCCGGGAAACCACTGGCCTCCTTACCAAGTCTGCCTGTTCACCCCTTTCAGTACCATGTGGGAAAGGATATATTATCAAGGAATAGAGAATATAAAGAAAAGTAATGAGGCCAAGCAAGAGCTTTACAAAATGAACCCAAAGCATAATGAATGGTGACAGTTTGGGCTCTTAGAATTACTTAAGAATTCATTTAACCATTTTATTAGTCATTTTCTCAGGCATATTTCAAAACATGTAGAAGCTGTTTTTCTTGTATCTTCCTCTCCTTTTCCCTTCCCTTTCTCACCTTTTCTTCATCTTGCCTTCTCCCCTACCCTCTCTCCTATCCTTCCTCCCTTTCTTCCTTCCATCCTTCTATTCTTTCTTCTATTTTTCCTTTCTTTTATTTTTACCAGCCAAATGGAAAAAGCATGATTCCTTTGAGGAGTATTAGAGCAAAGGTAAAATGCTGCTATGTAAATAATCCCTCACTCAGACTAAATAATTTGAAAAATTCTGAGGGTCTACTATTGCTTTCCAATAAAGAATATCACAGACTTGTTACTCATTCAGTCCCTGTTTTTTGAGCTCCTACTGTGGGCTAAGCGTGTCCCCCCTCACACCCACACCTAGAAGCAGGTAGAATCTGGGATCCTTCATTGTGAAACTCTGACTTTGACACTCCTGAACCAGAGTCTTCCTTGCTGAGTAGAGTCAGAGACAGATTCTCAAGGTCAGAAAAGGTGATACTTTCCCCCTTTTCCATTTTGCTTCAGTTCACTTCTTATACTTCTGCAAGTTGATATTCCTCCTCTGAACATTCCTGACCCTGAATACCGCTGGAAATCTATAACCCATCTATTTGTCCTCTCTAGATTGGTATCTGAATCATCATGAAATGATACCATCTAGCAAGTTAGTTCCATTATAAGTTCATGGTTACAGCTTCACCTAGGTCTTCAGTGTGGACTTGTCTTGGCTCATCCACTTCTTGTATCTGCAGAAGTCTAAATCCTCTCCTATGTCCTTCGTCCTCTTAGCAGATGATTTTATCTTAACGGGAAAGTAGAAGGCATTAGGTATAGAGCCATTCCTGGCCCCTTATCTGAAGCCTCTTTACTGTCCTCCTCTCAGCTCCACTTGTACTCCTCGTTCCCTCTCTTCCATCGTCTCAGGAACCATACGCTGTTAATTATTCCCGCTCTCTCCTGTGTCATCAGTGTGATGTGTCTTGATCTTCTTGGCAGCTCTTTAATGTGTTCTGGTTTCTACCAAATTAAGAACAACTCTTCCTGAACAGCCCTCCAGACTCACTGTGCTTCCTCTCCTGTGAGGTCAAGTGAAGGATGGTGACTTGGTTGAGATAGCTAACTCAAGCTGGACTTTGAGGAAAACATGTGTCTTTACTCTTTATAATTCTTGGGAGGAACTATAAGACTTCACAGATTGAGATTTATATAAAATCTTTGGTAATATATTTTGAAAGTACCTTTCCATTCCTATAAACAAAATTAACAAGCTCAACAAAGTAAGTTATTAAAGGCTGCTAGAAGTCGACCTTCATGAGACGTATTTTTCTTTATTTCTCCTCAGTGGTACATATTGGGTTGGCCAAAAAGGTAGTTTGGCTTTTTCCATGAGGAGGCTCTAAGTAGTAATTAGTCGTCTTTCACTTCATTTGGAACAATTTTGTTACATTGTATTATGACAGTTAGTGTGCATTTAAAAATTTTGGTGGGGCTTCCCTGGTAGCTCAGTGGTAAAGAATCTGCCTGACAATGAAGAAAGACACAGGTTCGATCCCTGATCCACATGCTGCAGAGCAACTAAGCCCAGGACCCACAACTGTTGAGCCCACATGCTGCAACTGCTAAAGCTTGTGCATCCTAGCATGCGTGCTGTGCAATAAGAAAAGCCACTGCAATGAGAAGCCTGCTCATTACAACTAGAGAAAAGCCTTTGTGCAGCAACGAACACCCAGAACAGCCAAAAGCAAATAAATAAAGTAAAATAAAAATTTTGGTGAATTTTTGGTTAGCCATTTAAATATTGAAAATGAAAGAGAAAAGGCAATATTTTTGTGACATATTATAATTTATTATTTCAAGGAAAGTAAAAATGCAACTGAAACGCACACAAAAAGATTTCTGCAGTGTTTGGAGAAGGTGCCATGACTGCTCAAACCTGTCAAAACTTTGTGAAGTTTTGTGCTGGAAATTTCTCACTGGACAATGCTTTAACAGTTGAGTAGACCAGTTGAAGTTGATCACAATCAAACCGAGGCATTAAATGAGGGCAGTCATTTATACCACGTGGGAGATAGCCAACATGCTCAAAATATACAAATTAAATGTGAAAATCTTTGTACTAGTTTGATTATGTTAAGCACTTTGATATTTGGGTTCTACAAAAGTTAAGCAAAAAAATCACAAAAAAACAAAAAACCTTCTTGCCTGTATTTCTGCATGCGATTCTCTACTGAAATATAACAAAAATGTTCTGGTCTTTTTTTTCCCCCACTTTTATTGGTTTTTCATCCATCTCTGTTCCCAGCCCTGTGTGGGCCTCCCATCGCAGTGGCCTCTCTCTCTGCAGAGCACCAGCTCTGGGCGCATGCCCTCCAGAGCACCAGCTCGCAATTGGACACATGGGCCCAGCCGCCCCACGGCACATGGTATCTTCCCAGGCAAGGGATCAAACTGGCGCCCCCTGCACTGCAAGGCGTACTCCCCACCCACTGGACCACCAGGGAAGCCCCAAAACGTTCTGTTTTTAAAACAAGTTGTGCTGGCAATGAAAAGTGAATACTGTACAATAATGGGGAATGGAAGAGATCACCAACAACCACACCAAAGGCCAGTTCATCCAAAGAAGGTGAGATTGTGTATATGGTGGGATTCAAAGGGAGTCCTCTATTAAGAGTTCCTTCTGGAAAACCAAACAATTCTAACAGTTCCTACTTAGACCAACTGAAAGCAGCAGTTGATGAAAAATGTCCAGAATTAGTCAACAGAAAACACATAACCTTCCATGAGGGTAACCCAAGACTGCATGTTTCTTGATAACCAAGCAAAAACTGTATGGTTTGGTTGGGAAGTTCATGATTCATCCATCATGTTCTCCTTGCATTGTGCCTTCATATATCTATGTATTTTAGTCTTTAAAAATCCTTTTAATGGAAAAAAATTCTGATTCCCTGGAAGACTGTAAAAGGCACCTGGAACAGTTCTTTGTTCAAAAAGGTTAGCTTTGGTAAGACAGAATTATGAAGTTGCCTGAAAAATCACAGAATTTAATACAACAGAATCAATACATTGTTCAATAAAGTTTTTGGTGAAAATGAAAGATGATGAGAAATGTGTCTTTTATTTTTACTTTAAAACTAAAGGAACTTTTGTGCCAACCCAGTATTT
Source organism: Tragulus kanchil (assembly GCA_022376925.1). Classification (NCBI taxonomy): domain Eukaryota; kingdom Metazoa; phylum Chordata; class Mammalia; order Artiodactyla; family Tragulidae; genus Tragulus; species Tragulus kanchil. Next base: position 42,010,217 of record JAIOJX010000029.1, on the reverse strand, counting down.
GAATGAAAAGTCTTCATTTCATTACAGAGAAAAAGTGAAATTTTAAGCTAAGAATGCATAAGAAATACCAGTGTCAGGATGCATGGTCCACGGCCAGCCTGGACTCAAAAGATCTGAAGAATAGAATTTTTAAAGTCTAATTTCCAGTGAGTCAGTAAAATAACCTTTTGCCTTTCTAATCTGAGCTGTATTAAAAGCCTATAGCTAACGTCATTAAAATCATTCTAGTGAAGACAAAATAAATATGGAAAGAAAAAATCTGAGCATCAAAATAGAATTGCTTCTGATAATTTAGAATGAGCATTGGATTTGGATACATTCTGATACTCCATTTCTGCGTATGTATCCCATAGCTCACCTACTTAGGGAGATGTGGCTCTCAACTGCCGAAAGCCCCCGCTCTAGGGCTCAGCTGACAAAATGTCAGTCCTTTCTGTATACCTGCAACTGGAAGCTAGGGCACATGGAGAAGATGGATGTTTATAATTTGAGGCTGAACTCCCATTCCACATCGGAGAATTGGCTTTTTTCACCTATCAGTATCAAACGCAGAAGAAATGGCCTCATAACACTTTTGCTGTTGCTAATAGTAGTAATAAATTCAGATTTTATACTGACCTCTGTCCCAAAGCACTTCACAGACATAAAGAGAAGTACATACTTCCCACAAAGATTGCTCATACAGTCAAAAGCCATTTCCTATGAAATGAAAGGCACTTGCTGTTTAACAATCCACAGATACATTAGACACCAGTTTAAGGCAGGATTATCAACTGTAACCAAAACTGTATGGTTTGGTTGGGAAGTTCATGATTCATCCATCATGTTCTCCTTGCATTGTGCCTTCATATATCTATGTATTTTAGTCTTTAAAAATCCTTTTAATGGAAAAAAATTCTGATTCCCTGGAAGACTGTAAAAGGCACCTGGAACAGTTCTTTGTTCAAAAAGGTTAGCTTTGGTAAGACAGAATTATGAAGTTGCCTGAAAAATCACAGAATTTAATACAACAGAATCAATACATTGTTCAATAAAGTTTTTGGTGAAAATGAAAGATGATGAGAAATGTGTCTTTTATTTTTACTTTAAAACTAAAGGAACTTTTGTGCCAACCCAGTATTTGAATGAAAAGTCTTCATTTCATTACAGAGAAAAAGTGAAATTTTAAGCTAAGAATGCATAAGAAATACCAGTGTCAGGATGCATGGTCCACGGCCAGCCTGGACTCAAAAGATCTGAAGAATAGAATTTTTAAAGTCTAATTTCCAGTGAGTCAGTAAAATAACCTTTTGCCTTTCTAATCTGAGCTGTATTAAAAGCCTATAGCTAACGTCATTAAAATCATTCTAGTGAAGACAAAATAAATATGGAAAGAAAAAATCTGAGCATCAAAATAGAATTGCTTCTGATAATTTAGAATGAGCATTGGATTTGGATACATTCTGATACTCCATTTCTGCGTATGTATCCCATAGCTCACCTACTTAGGGAGATGTGGCTCTCAACTGCCGAAAGCCCCCGCTCTAGGGCTCAGCTGACAAAATGTCAGTCCTTTCTGTATACCTGCAACTGGAAGCTAGGGCACATGGAGAAGATGGATGTTTATAATTTGAGGCTGAACTCCCATTCCACATCGGAGAATTGGCTTTTTTCACCTATCAGTATCAAACGCAGAAGAAATGGCCTCATAACACTTTTGCTGTTGCTAATAGTAGTAATAAATTCAGATTTTATACTGACCTCTGTCCCAAAGCACTTCACAGACATAAAGAGAAGTACATACTTCCCACAAAGATTGCTCATACAGTCAAAAGCCATTTCCTATGAAATGAAAGGCACTTGCTGTTTAACAATCCACAGATACATTAGACAACAGTTTAAGGCAGGATTATCCAACTGTAACCAAAAGCTGAATTGCTTTTGGTAGAGAATGCAATTATGTCAAATGCTCCTGATCTCCCCTTTACATCCCATGGGAAGGGACGTTACGCAGTCTGGTTATCACACAGCTCTCTCTTTGGGTTCCATCCTGAGTCCTTTTAGGGGAACCAGGGCAGGTGGTGCAAGTCCTTTTGTGGAAAGGTATATGTTTAACTCCCGGTCCCAGTCTGCCTTGGTGAATCAACAGTTTTACTCTTTGTTTTTGTCTTGTTTTGCTGGTCAGAGGCTCATCTAATTTGGCTGTCTTTCCCTTTTCAAGTCCTTGGGAGCTTCTTCCTGGTGTGATTCCTTTACACGTGAGCTAGAGCAGTGTTTCTTGCCCAACCCTTTCAACAACCACAGTTCTGAGAAACAGTTATAAAAAATGGTTTTAATTGTGAAACTGTGAAATTCTCTCTTTGAAAGGAGACTTTCATCATCTATGAATGATTAAAGACTCTGAGAATTCCTGTAGTAGGTACTGGTTGAACTTTGCTTAAGTCAACATTTCCTAAGTAAATTCAGTGATATTCTTTTCTCCCTCTTTTGTAAAACAAATAATAACGTCTAGCAAAACTTCAGCTCCAAGGAACCCTCTTTCAAAATGTTTTACAATGCCTCACACACTGAGTTAACTACTTCTAGGTTTTCTCATCTATAGGTAAAATATTACTAGACTGGAGTTTTCCTGAGGTTTTTAAAATATTCAGATTGTTTATAATTGGGAGCGCCCTCTAGGGCTCAGCTGACAAAATGTCAGTCCTTTCTGTATACCTGCAACTGGAAGCTAGGGCACATGGAGAAGATGGATGTTTATAATTTGAGGCTGAACTCCCATTCCACATCGGAGAATTGGCTTTTTTCACCTATCAGTATCAAACGCAGAAGAAATGGCCTCATAACACTTTTGCTGTTGCTAATAGTAGTAATAAATTCAGATTTTATACTGACCTCTGTCCCAAAGCACTTCACAGACATAAAGAGAAGTACATACTTCCCACAAAGATTGCTCATACAGTCAAAAGCCATTTCCTATGAAATGAAAGGCACTTGCTGTTTAACAATCCACAGATACATTAGACAACAGTTTAAGGCAGGATTATCCAACTGTAACCAAAAGCTGAATTGCTTTTGGTAGAGAATGCAATTATGTCAAATGCTCCTGATCTCCCCTTTACATCCCATGGGAAGGGACGTTACGCAGTCTGGTTATCACACAGCTCTCTCTTTGGGTTCCATCCTGAGTCCTTTTAGGGGAACCAGGGCAGGTGGTGCAAGTCCTTTTGTGGAAAGGTATATGTTTAACTCCCGGTCCCAGTCTGCCTTGGTGAATCAACAGTTTTACTCTTTGTTTTTGTCTTGTTTTGCTGGTCAGAGGCTCATCTAATTTGGCTGTCTTTCCCTTTTCAAGTCCTTGGGAGCTTCTTCCTGGTGTGATTCCTTTACACGTGAGCTAGAGCAGTGTTTCTTGCCCAACCCTTTCAACAACCACAGTTCTGAGAAACAGTTATAAAAAATGGTTTTAATTGTGAAACTGTGAAATTCTCTCTTTGAAAGGAGACTTTCATCATCTATGAATGATTAAAGACTCTGAGAATTCCTGTAGTAGGTACTGGTTGAACTTTGCTTAAGTCAACATTTCCTAAGTAAATTCAGTGATATTCTTTTCTCCCTCTTTTGTAAAACAAATAATAACGTCTAGCAAAACTTCAGCTCCAAGGAACCCTCTTTCAAAAATGTTTTACAATGCCTCACACACTGAGTTAACTACTTCTAGGTTTTCTCATCTATAGGTAAAAATATTACTAGACTGGAGTTTTCCTGAGACACTGCCAATTTCAAAATAACTTATATCTAATACAAAATGTAATGGTGGAGCAAGTCATTCTTAGGTGATGCTAGGATTATAAAATAGCAAAATTCTCAGTGTATACTTTCCAGTAATGTCTCACCAATATTCCAGTTGCTTTATTTCTGCTTTATTCCTGTAACTCTGTTGTCAATACAGTCTAAGAGCTATTGGTAGAAGGGTTGTGCCATTGCTATGCCATGTGTGTACCCAGTCATGTCTGACTCTTTGAGACCCCATGGGCTGTAGCCTGCAAGGTCCCTCTATCCATGGATTTTTCCAGGCAAGAAACTGGAGTGGGCTGCTGTTCCCTTCTCCAGGGGATCTTCCTGATGCAGGGATAGAATCTGTGTGTCTTGAACCTCCTGCATTGGTGGGCAGATTCTTTTATTAGCTGGCAAACACAGGAACTGAACTGGAGTTCTCATAGAGAGAGTAGGTTCTGCATCTCTTCTCTCCTAGATTTTAATTTATCAGACCTCTGGATATTAGTTATATCAGTAGACTCCATACATGACCTGAAATTATCTCATTGTAAATTTTGAATTAGTAATAGATACAGACGAGAATTCTCATTTTGATCTTTAGCAATCACAATAAAACAAAACCTGTCTTTGGCACATAGCAAATAAGCACATCAAACGAGCATAATAGGAGGGAAAGGAGAGACATCTCAATTTCTTTCTGTAGATCTCTGGATTATTTTGACCCATGCATTCCCTTTGATGGGTTTGGGGAGTTGCTTGCCCAACCCTTTCAACAACCACAGTTCTGAGAAACAGTTATAAAATGGTTTTAATTGTGAAACTGTGAAATTCTCTCTTTGAAAGGAGACTTTCATCATCTATGAATGATTAAAGACTCTGAGAATTCCTGTAGTAGGTACTGGTTGAACTTTGCTTAAGTCAACATTTCCTAAGTAAATTCAGTGATATTCTTTTCTCCCTCTTTTGTAAAACAAATAATAACGTCTAGCAAAACTTCAGCTCCAAGGAACCCTCTTTCAAAAATGTTTTACAATGCCTCACACACTGAGTTAACTACTTCTAGGTTTTCTCATCTATAGGTAAAAATATTACTAGACTGGAGTTTTCCTGAGACACTGCCAATTTCAAAATAACTTATATCTAATACAAAATGTAATGGTGGAGCAAGTCATTCTTAGGTGATGCTAGGATTATAAAATAGCAAAATTCTCAGTGTATACTTTCCAGTAATGTCTCACCAATATTCCAGTTGCTTTATTTCTGCTTTATTCCTGTAACTCTGTTGTCAATACAGTCTAAGAGCTATTGGTAGAAGGGTTGTGCCATTGCTATGCCATGTGTGTACCCAGTCATGTCTGACTCTTTGAGACCCCATGGGCTGTAGCCTGCAAGGTCCCTCTATCCATGGATTTTTCCAGGCAAGAAACTGGAGTGGGCTGCTGTTCCCTTCTCCAGGGGATCTTCCTGATGCAGGGATAGAATCTGTGTGTCTTGAACCTCCTGCATTGGTGGGCAGATTCTTTTATTAGCTGGCAAACACAGGAACTGAACTGGAGTTCTCATAGAGAGAGTAGGTTCTGCATCTCTTCTCTCCTAGATTTTAATTTATCAGACCTCTGGATATTAGTTATATCAGTAGACTCCATACATGACCTGAAATTATCTCATTGTAAATTTTGAATTAGTAATAGATACAGACGAGAATTCTCATTTTGATCTTTAGCAATCACAATAAAACAAAACCTGTCTTTGGCACATAGCAAATAAGCACATCAAACGAGCATAATAGGAGGGAAAGGAGAGACATCTCAATTTCTTTCTGTAGATCTCTGGATTATTTTGACCCATGCATTCCCTTGATGATTTGGGGGATTTAGACAGATCTTTTAGTCAAGGACAGTGGAAGACTTTGGGTCACCGAGGGTCTGCATACAGCATTTGCTACTCATTGAAATGTGAGAACCACTAAGAGATCATTGGCATTTAAAATAAGTACTTTGCTTGTCTTTCTCCTTCCTTTCTTACCTCAAGTTTGACATCAATACCAAATTGGTTGGTGAGAAATTTTCTAAAGGGTACATGAGAAAGGAAGTACCTTGGGGCTCTCAATCCATTTAACAAGATTGCATTGGGCACTTCTGGCAGACTAGGTGCCAGGAGCTAGAGACGCAGAGGTTGATGAGAAGGCACATAGAGGCACAGTTTCCTCTTGTGAGCTAGAAGTGTGAAGAAGGGCACAGATGGTAATCACTAGAACACATTGCCAACTCTGTGACTAAAAGAGATGACTAAAAGAGACGAACAACTTGAGAGTTACGAGTTAAGTTTTATTTGGGGCGAAACGAGGACTGTAGCCCAGGAGGTAGCATCTCAGCTCTGCGAGGCTGCTCCCAAGAGGCAGTGGGGGAAAAGTCAATATATAAGGTTTTGATGAATGGGGGTTTCAATACCATTAAACACTCATTTTACAACGGGGGTTTGATTAGTCACAAGGATCTGATGTCACCATGAAGATATTTAGTGCTTTTCTAGGTGTGAGGAGATGCAAGGACTGAGATCCTAAAATCTATTCCTAAAAACATCCGCCTGCCTCAAGACCTGTTCCACCAGATTCTCTGGAGCCCAGAGGGCCTCGCTCTACCCTGAACTCCCTCAGTGGGTGTTGAAGGTCAGCAGCTGCTACAGCACTGGATTCAATCTCCACAGAGGCAGACAGCAAATGCCCTTGCTGTTCAGTCATCGGCAGTGTGATTGTTAAGTGCCAATTTGTAGCTGACAACATCAAACTAAGATGAAGGGAAGAGGTGTGTTTCTCTGACAGCGTATGTTTAAGCACATCAAACGAGCATAATAGGAGGGAAAGGAGAGACATCTCAATTTCTTTCTGTAGATCTCTGGATTATTTTGACCCATGCATTCCCTTGATGATTTGGGGGATTTAGACAGATCTTTTAGTCAAGGACAGTGGAAGACTTTGGGTCACCGAGGGTCTGCATACAGCATTTGCTACTCATTGAAATGTGAGAACCACTAAGAGATCATTGGCATTTAAAATAAGTACTTTGCTTGTCTTTCTCCTTCCTTTCTTACCTCAAGTTTGACATCAATACCAAATTGGTTGGTGAGAAATTTTCTAAAGGGTACATGAGAAAGGAAGTACCTTGGGGCTCTCAATCCATTTAACAAGATTGCATTGGGCACTTCTGGCAGACTAGGTGCCAGGAGCTAGAGACGCAGAGGTTGATGAGAAGGCACATAGAGGCACAGTTTCCTCTTGTGAGCTAGAAGTGTGAAGAAGGGCACAGATGGTAATCACTAGAACACATTGCCAACTCTGTGACTAAAAGAGATGACTAAAAGAGACGAACAACTTGAGAGTTACGAGTTAAGTTTTATTTGGGGCGAAACGAGGACTGTAGCCCAGGAGGTAGCATCTCAGCTCTGCGAGGCTGCTCCCAAGAGGCAGTGGGGGAAAAGTCAATATATAAGGTTTTGATGAATGGGGGTTTCAATACCATTAAACACTCATTTTACAACGGGGGTTTGATTAGTCACAAGGATCTGATGTCACCATGAAGATATTTAGTGCTTTTCTAGGTGTGAGGAGATGCAAGGACTGAGATCCTAAAATCTATTCCTAAAAACATCCGCCTGCCTCAAGACCTGTTCCACCAGATTCTCTGGAGCCCAGAGGGCCTCGCTCTACCCTGAACTCCCTCAGTGGGTGTTGAAGGTCAGCAGCTGCTACAGCACTGGATTCAATCTCCACAGAGGCAGACAGCAAATGCCCTTGCTGTTCAGTCATCGGCAGTGTGATTGTTAAGTGCCAATTTGTAGCTGACAACATCAAACTAAGATGAAGGGAAGAGGTGTGTTTCTCTGACAGCGTATGTTTAAGCGGCCTGTTTTAGAACATCAGGGGCATAGACTTCTCAAAAAGGATACACAAGGGTTTTGTGATGCGTAAGAGTTCCCTGAGTTGAAAAGAATATTCTAGAGGAAACCATGAACCAATACGCAGTGAAATTAAGGGTACTTAAAGTATGTGCAAGGAGTAACACATTGTTATTTGGGGGTACATTTTCTTGGATAAATTTGTGTCAACTGCAAATTGATTTTCCTCCTGCCTCCTCTTTGGAGCAGTCTCTCAGAGCTCTCTAAGATGCTGTCTCCTGGGCTGCCGTCCTCATTTCGCCCCACATAAAACTTACCTTGCACCTCTCAATTTGTTCGTCTTTTTAAGTCAACATTTGCACATCTTCTTGGGTATGTTTCTAGTTGGAAAAGAGGATGCATGGTGGTTGAGAGGAGATGGCAGAATGGGAAAGAGGTAGATCAAGGAAGCGCTTGGGTTCTGTGCTGAGGAGGGGCGTGCCTGCTGCATGTTGCATTCAGCACCGTGCAGAGATGGCCAGTCAGCTGTAGTTCTGTTTACTGCTGAGTCCGGGAACTTCAGCCCCAAACCTGCTTTAATTTACTTGAGATCCGTTCTGGAGCAGAAGCCTATTTGCCATTCCTGCTATGAACAGTGAGGGAAGATGATTATTTTTCAAGCACTGTAGATACATGGTTAGCAGTGCTCTAGGAGGATCAGTGACCAGAGGATTGGTGGTAGAGGAGAGAAAATGTAGGAAAGCCAATTGTAAATAACCTCTAGTTATTCTGTTAATTATTGAGCCATTATTATTGAGTGTTCATGTGCATTTGTGTGTAACATCTCATTTAGCCTTCCTCATCACATCCTTGAGGTATTGTTGTTAGTCCTGTTTTATAGATGAGAAAAGTGAGATTCATAGTGGTTTAGTAGTTAGGACCTGGTCTCATCAGTGGAAAGTGGCAGAGCTGGACTTGAATCTTGCAAGGCTGGAAATGTGATGGCCCTTGGTCATTTACTTGGCCTCATTTCACGTGGAACCAGTGGCAACGACTTGACACAACTAGAGAAGAGTGTGTTTCTCTGACAGCGTATGTTTAAGCGGCCTGTTTTAGAACATCAGGGGCATAGACTTCTCAAAAAGGATACACAAGGGTTTTGTGATGCGTAAGAGTTCCCTGAGTTGAAAAGAATATTCTAGAGGAAACCATGAACCAATACGCAGTGAAATTAAGGGTACTTAAAGTATGTGCAAGGAGTAACACATTGTTATTTGGGGGTACATTTTCTTGGATAAATTTGTGTCAACTGCAAATTGATTTTCCTCCTGCCTCCTCTTTGGAGCAGTCTCTCAGAGCTCTCTAAGATGCTGTCTCCTGGGCTGCCGTCCTCATTTCGCCCCACATAAAACTTACCTTGCACCTCTCAATTTGTTCGTCTTTTTAAGTCAACATTTGCACATCTTCTTGGGTATGTTTCTAGTTGGAAAAGAGGATGCATGGTGGTTGAGAGGAGATGGCAGAATGGGAAAGAGGTAGATCAAGGAAGCGCTTGGGTTCTGTGCTGAGGAGGGGCGTGCCTGCTGCATGTTGCATTCAGCACCGTGCAGAGATGGCCAGTCAGCTGTAGTTCTGTTTACTGCTGAGTCCGGGAACTTCAGCCCCAAACCTGCTTTAATTTACTTGAGATCCGTTCTGGAGCAGAAGCCTATTTGCCATTCCTGCTATGAACAGTGAGGGAAGATGATTATTTTTCAAGCACTGTAGATACATGGTTAGCAGTGCTCTAGGAGGATCAGTGACCAGAGGATTGGTGGTAGAGGAGAGAAAATGTAGGAAAGCCAATTGTAAATAACCTCTAGTTATTCTGTTAATTATTGAGCCATTATTATTGAGTGTTCATGTGCATTTGTGTGTAACATCTCATTTAGCCTTCCTCATCACATCCTTGAGGTATTGTTGTTAGTCCTGTTTTATAGATGAGAAAAGTGAGATTCATAGTGGTTTAGTAGTTAGGACCTGGTCTCATCAGTGGAAAGTGGCAGAGCTGGACTTGAATCTTGCAAGGCTGGAAATGTGATGGCCCTTGGTCATTTACTTGGCCTCATTTCACACCCCCCCCTCCCTGCCTTTCTGTGTTCTAGTCGTAAGGAGTTCTTTCAGTATGCACTTCCTTACCGTCAAGACTTTGCAAAAACATGCATTTCTCTTTCTCTGAAACAACCTTGATCCTTCTTTATCTTCTTACTTGCTAGTGATCAGGCTCCTCAGCTAAGGCATGATTTCTTCAGGGAAGTCTTCCTTACAGATTTCTGTAGCACTCTCTTCATTTCCTTCAAGCCCTCACCTCTTTTTGTGTGAACACATTTACTTATGTCATGGTATGATTAAAGTTGTCTTCCCAGTGGTCCAAGTATCTTGAAAGAAAGAACTGTAACCGACCACTGTATCCCAAGATGACAGACATAAGGAGACAGTATTTTTATTAAATCAACTGTTCCCTATCTCCTTCATTCTATAGTTACCATTATGCCTCCCACTCTGGTAAAAAGGTAAAATGAAGAACTGGTAAATGGCTATAGAGTTATGAGCCCAGAAAATAAGAACAAAAGTTTTGGGTAAAACATATTGATTTTCTTCTATTCAAGAAAAAAAACAACATAATTAGCTGGATGCTCCTGGCAGCCCATAAATACAAGAAAGGCATCATTATACTTAGGTGATAAAAGAAGCTTTCTGGGCTATTATTAAAAGATTTGATTATGCCAGATTTCCTTAGGAAACCATTGGACAAATTAAATCACTTTAAATTCATTACATAAAATGAAAGGAGAAGAGAGAACGAGATTGGGCAATTCTTAAGCAAAAAACATCAACCAAAATATTCGAATTCAGAAATAAAAACAGTAGCATAAATCCAAAAGACCAGAGGGGTCTACCAAAGAGAACCACAACAAGCACTTCAGATAATACTTAGCTCCTTTTTGATCGACTATTATAATTTCAGCAAGCCTGTCCAGCATCTTCAGTTGTAGTTCTTAGATCAAAAAGTGAAGACACAAAGGCTGTTGTGTGGCTATACAAAATATTTTCAGATTTGAATATATAAAACCTAATCTTAAAATATCTTTAAATTAGCTTGGAAAATTCCTTTTAGAGTTTATATATGGCCCTTGGTCATTTACTTGGCCTCATTTCACACCCCCCCCTCCCTGCCTTTCTGTGTTCTAGTCGTAAGGAGTTCTTTCAGTATGCACTTCCTTACCGTCAAGACTTTGCAAAAACATGCATTTCTCTTTCTCTGAAACAACCTTGATCCTTCTTTATCTTCTTACTTGCTAGTGATCAGGCTCCTCAGCTAAGGCATGATTTCTTCAGGGAAGTCTTCCTTACAGATTTCTGTAGCACTCTCTTCATTTCCTTCAAGCCCTCACCTCTTTTTGTGTGAACACATTTACTTATGTCATGGTATGATTAAAGTTGTCTTCCCAGTGGTCCAAGTATCTTGAAAGAAAGAACTGTAACCGACCACTGTATCCCAAGATGACAGACATAAGGAGACAGTATTTTTATTAAATCAACTGTTCCCTATCTCCTTCATTCTATAGTTACCATTATGCCTCCCACTCTGGTAAAAAGGTAAAATGAAGAACTGGTAAATGGCTATAGAGTTATGAGCCCAGAAAATAAGAACAAAAGTTTTGGGTAAAACATATTGATTTTCTTCTATTCAAGAAAAAAAAAAACAACATAATTAGCTGGATGCTCCTGGCAGCCCATAAATACAAGAAAGGCATCATTATACTTAGGTGATAAAAGAAGCTTTCTGGGCTATTATTAAAAGATTTGATTATGCCAGATTTCCTTAGGAAACCATTGGACAAATTAAATCACTTTAAATTCATTACATAAAATGAAAGGAGAAGAGAGAACGAGATTGGGCAATTCTTAAGCAAAAAACATCAACCAAAATATTCGAATTCAGAAATAAAAACAGTAGCATAAATCCAAAAGACCAGAGGGGTCTACCAAAGAGAACCACAACAAGCACTTCAGATAATACTTAGCTCCTTTTTGATCGACTATTATAATTTCAGCAAGCCTGTCCAGCATCTTCAGTTGTAGTTCTTAGATCAAAAAGTGAAGACACAAAGGCTGTTGTGTGGCTATACAAAATATTTTCAGATTTGAATATATAAAACCTAATCTTAAAATATCTTTAAATTAGCTTGGAAAATTCCTTTTAGAGTATATATCTCTCCGAGATATATTTTACTCATTAGAAAAGATGCGTGAAATGTGGTGTTTTTAAAAAATAAGATTTTAAATTATAAAGTCATTGTACACATATTAATGATACAAAAGCATAAATTCTTTTTTTAAATTATCCACGTGTTGCTGTGCCACTACCAATCTCACTGCCTATGGAAGTAACCCTAAAGATGAGCTTTCTTAAAAAGTTTGCTGTGACCGCCACAATTATGACCAACTGAATTTTGACAAGGATACCAAGAGATTTCAGTGGGGAGAGAATAATTTGTTCCACAGATGGCGCTGAAACAGAATATTCTCATGCAAGAGCACAAAGTTGGACCCCTTCCTCAAAGCATGTACAAAGTCAATTCAGAACTATAGACCTAAACTGTAGACCTAAATTATGTAAGAACTAAAATGACTAGTAGGAAATATAAGAGTAAGTATTTGCAGCTTTATGTTAGGCAAAGCCATCTTAGGTATGATCCCCAAAGCATAGATAGAAGTAAGACAGAAAGACCAGTTTTAATTCATCCAATTAAAACAGCTATGTGACTGCAGATTTCTCATGAGAAAACATGGAGGCAAGAAATCAACAGACTAACTTTAAAAGACTTGAGAGAAACAACTGAAGACCCAGAATTTATAAACAATGAAAATATCCATCAGGCATAAGTCCAAAGTAAAGTCAGCAAGAGACGGAGGCAAGATGAGGGAATTTGTGGCCTACATCTTTGTTCTGCTAGAAACATTGAAGAAAAATGAGCCCAGAAAGCAGTTTGGAACTTCTGGAATGAAGGAATAGTAACAGAAATGGTAAATATGAAAGATCATTTTCCTTCTCTTAAATTCTTTAAAATAAGATTCCCATTGAAAATTAAAAACACAGTGCTGCCTGGTGGGTTTTTTGATGAAAGATATCTGACAACCGTAAGATGAAGGAAGAGTTTAAAGGAAGCTATAAGCTTAGAAGTCTTCCATATCTTGCTGGAATTAGTAAAATAGACAAGTTCTTTTTTTTTTTTTTTAAATTTATTTTGACTGTGCTGGATCTTTGTGACAGCACTGGGATCTTGGATCTTTGTTGTGGCATGTGAGATCTTTAGTTCAACATGTAAACTCTGTTTTTCATTTATTTATTTTCATCCATCTTTGTTCCTTGGCTCCTGTGGGCCTCCTATCGCGGTGGCCTCTGTCACTGCAGAGCACCGACTCTGGGCGCATGCGCTCCAGAGCTCTGGCTTGGTAGTTGGACACATCGGCCCAGCTGCTCCACGGCACGTGGGATCTTCCCAGGCCAGGGATCGAACCAGCGCCCCTTGTGCTGGAAGGCGGTGTGCTTACCCAGTGTACCACCAGGGAAGCCTAAGTTCTTTTAAAGTAGAACTTTGAAAGTTTAATTGTGTATATTTAATCCTTGAAAATGAAACTCTAAAATTAAAAATAATTCAAAGATGCATAGTCAAATAACCACTATAAATATGCAATATTCAAGTAAGCCAAAAGAAGACACAACATGTGAAACATAGAAACTAAGGGAGGAAGAACAAATAGAAAACTACAAATGGTAGACCCCACTCCAGTATTCTCACCTGAGAATTCTCATGAACAGAGGAACCTGGGGGGCTACAGACAAGAGGTTGCAGAGAGTCAAATATATCTTAGTGACTGAAACAAACAAAACAAATTCAGTCATATCAATGATTATATAAAATGTAACACATAAATATCAGTTAAGAGACAGAGGTTTTCAGAATGAAGAAAAATTAAGAACAGAAGGTCAGATAGGTTTTTACCAGGAATAAAACACTGAATCAGCACTGAAAAAAAAAAATCAATATACTTAGTTCATTAATTAACAGACAAATGAAAAAGTTTCTAATCACAGAAACAGACACAAAAAAAGCATTGGATAAATTTATACATAAATTCTGGTCAAAAAAACCCCCAAACTCTCAACAGACTAAGACTAGAAAGGAACTTTCTCAATCTAATAAAATCCATCTACCAGACTCTATGAATGGTGTTATACCTGTTAGTGAATATTTTCCCTCTAATTATCAGAAAAAGGGGAAGTGTGTTTTCTCTTGCCACTTCTATTTAACATTGAACTAGAAGTTCCAGTCAATTGGAATAAGGCAAAAAAAAAAAAAAAATAGAAGACATCTTGAATGGAAACCAAGAAATAAAATCATCTTTATTAATAGATGACCTAAATATATACATAGCTAACATCAAAGAATATATTTTAAAAATCTCTCATAACTAATATGTGAATTAATAGAGTTTACAGGATACAAAGTGGATACACAGAAATGAATTGTATGACCATATGCTAGCAGTGAACAAGTGGACATTTAAAAAATATGCTATGATATTACAAAGATACCAGAAAACATGAAACATTAACATGTTAACTTAACAAAATATACTAGGACTAAAACAATGTGAAAAACCATAATACACTGCTAGCTAATGCCATCAGTTTTTCTGTGGTCCCCTACATTGGTACCTATGAGTGAATTGTTTTTTGTTTTTGTTTTATTAAATTTTATTTGTTTATTTATTTTTTGCTATTCTGAGTTTTCAGTGCTGCCACAGACTCTTCTCTAGTTGCAGGGAGTGGGGACTACTCTAGTTGTGATGAGCAGGCTTCTTGTTGTGGTGACTTCTCTTATTGTGGAACTCAGGCTCTAGGGCACTCAGGCTCAGTAGTTGTGGCAGGTGGGCCCTAGAGTGCACGGAGTTCAGTAGTTGTTGCACATCGGCTTAGTTGCCCCACAGGACATGAGATCTTCCCCAGGCCAGGGATCTAACCCATATCCTCTGCAGTGGCACTGGACCCCCAGAGAAGTCCAAACTCTGAGTTTCTTAATTGTGCTCGTTATTTTTCTCTGTCATTGAAAGTACATATCCTGGTATAAGTAACTCTAATGAAGCCAAATATTTCTGATAAAAAAATAAAAATTCTGCCCAGAGAAGATTATATGACTACCAGACTTAAAAAGGCCTCACTGGTGTCCATTCAGACTCTATTCCTTACCTCGAGGGAGAGGGATTTTCTGGATATACACACTAATATAAGACATAATATATGAGGCCAAGACTCCTGTGACATGGAGCCTAGAGGTGAGTTTCCTGGAGGAAGCGAGGGAGAGCGTCCCCCTTTTGCCTGGTATACTTGTCAGACTCCTGGGTATTGCTGAGGCTTGACCAGGCAACAGCTGTGCCTGAGAGTAACAGAGCAACCTGGTTTTCTCTTGCCACTTCTATTTAACATTGAACTAGAAGTTCCAGTCAATTGGAATAATAGAAGACATCTTGAATGGAAACCAAGAAATAAAATCATCTTTATTAATAGATGACCTAAATATATACATAGCTAACATCAAAGAATATATTTTAAAAATCTCTCATAACTAATATGTGAATTAATAGAGTTTACAGGATACAAAGTGGATACACAGAAATGAATTGTATGACCATATGCTAGCAGTGAACAAGTGGACATTTAAAAAATATGCTATGATATTACAAAGATACCAGAAAACATGAAACATTAACATGTTAACTTAACAAAATATACTAGGACTAAAACAATGTGAAAAACCATAATACACTGCTAGCTAATGCCATCAGTTTTTCTGTGGTCCCCTACATTGGTACCTATGAGTGAATTGTTTTTTGTTTTTGTTTTATTAAATTTTATTTGTTTATTTATTTTTTGCTATTCTGAGTTTTCAGTGCTGCCACAGACTCTTCTCTAGTTGCAGGGAGTGGGGACTACTCTAGTTGTGATGAGCAGGCTTCTTGTTGTGGTGACTTCTCTTATTGTGGAACTCAGGCTCTAGGGCACTCAGGCTCAGTAGTTGTGGCAGGTGGGCCCTAGAGTGCACGGAGTTCAGTAGTTGTTGCACATCGGCTTAGTTGCCCCACAGGACATGAGATCTTCCCCAGGCCAGGGATCTAACCCATATCCTCTGCAGTGGCACTGGACCCCCAGAGAAGTCCAAACTCTGAGTTTCTTAATTGTGCTCGTTATTTTTCTCTGTCATTGAAAGTACATATCCTGGTATAAGTAACTCTAATGAAGCCAAATATTTCTGATAAAAAAATAAAAATTCTGCCCAGAGAAGATTATATGACTACCAGACTTAAAAAGGCCTCACTGGTGTCCATTCAGACTCTATTCCTTACCTCGAGGGAGAGGGATTTTCTGGATATACACACTAATATAAGACATAATATATGAGGCCAAGACTCCTGTGACATGGAGCCTAGAGGTGAGTTTCCTGGAGGAAGCGAGGGAGAGCGTCCCCCTTTTGCCTGGTATACTTGTCAGACTCCTGGGTATTGCTGAGGCTTGACCAGGCAACAGCTGTGCCTGAGAGTAACAGAGCAACCTCTGCTTTGTTTCTAGAGGATATGGGATGACTGGGAACTGGGCCTGACTCTGAGGAAACTGAGTTGGAGCAAGTGTTTTGGGATGTTTGAATAAGGCACGGTATTGAGGGAAAGAGATTGTTTTTACCTTAATGGGGTTGCTCTTTACTGAGTTCCTTCATATTCCATGATACTGTTTTATATACTAATAGCATGTGTTATGGAATGAGAGACCTTAACTTAGATCCATAAAAGCAGGAAAAATTAATCCAGTCACGGAGAGTAAATTACTTACTGCAGCTATTCAGACTTTAGAAATATGTCTATTTCCTTAAAGAAAAAGAAATGCCTGAAGACAGGAAAATTCAAGAGTATCCAGTTCATTAACTAAAGGCTGTGGCAGTGGTGGACTGAAGCAAAGCATGACTGGCATTTCTTGGGGCAGGTGCATGTTCGTGTCTAAAGCACCTCTGCATCCCAAGACACTTCCTTACCTGAGCTCTTCAGATTCCTGTTTAAGCATCTCCGGGCATCCTGAACCTTCCAGGGAAGAGAAGAAAAAAGGGGTAGAAGAGAAAGGAGGACACTGTCAAGTGACGCCATGACCAGTGTTACATAAGTGTCCGTGGCTATCGTCATGCACATTCAAATACTTCTGTGTTTTTGGACATACTTCAAGCACTCCCTCATGTGATAGTTTTGGTGGTCGTTCCCAAGTCATCTGCATTTGTCTACTCATATTTTGGGGGATAGAACATGCCCATTACTTAATTCTGAGTATGTAAGAAATTGTCACTGCAGGCTGCCAACCTAGATTTCTGGCACAGGGTCACAGTTGGATTAGACTGTGGGTGGTCATACAGTCTACATCCGTTTGCTTTTCCATCTGAAAATCGATCACTAAAATCTCAAAGTTTATTCTAAGACCCACCTGCAGAAAAACTAATAGGATGTTTCATTCCGGATTATTGGAATGGAAGGGGTTTTTCCTTTTGCCTGGTATACTTGTCAGACTCCTGGGTATTGCTGAGGCTTGACCAGGCAACAGCTGTGCCTGAGAGTAACAGAGCAACCTCTGCTTTGTTTCTAGAGGATATGGGATGACTGGGAACTGGGCCTGACTCTGAGGAAACTGAGTTGGAGCAAGTGTTTTGGGATGTTTGAATAAGGCACGGTATTGAGGGAAAGAGATTGTTTTTACCTTAATGGGGTTGCTCTTTACTGAGTTCCTTCATATTCCATGATACTGTTTTATATACTAATAGCATGTGTTATGGAATGAGAGACCTTAACTTAGATCCATAAAAGCAGGAAAAATTAATCCAGTCACGGAGAGTAAATTACTTACTGCAGCTATTCAGACTTTAGAAATATGTCTATTTCCTTAAAGAAAAAGAAATGCCTGAAGACAGGAAAATTCAAGAGTATCCAGTTCATTAACTAAAGGCTGTGGCAGTGGTGGACTGAAGCAAAGCATGACTGGCATTTCTTGGGGCAGGTGCATGTTCGTGTCTAAAGCACCTCTGCATCCCAAGACACTTCCTTACCTGAGCTCTTCAGATTCCTGTTTAAGCATCTCCGGGCATCCTGAACCTTCCAGGGAAGAGAAGAAAAAGGGATAGAAGAGAAAGGAGGACACTGTCAAGTGACGCCATGACCAGTGTTACATAAGTGTCCGTGGCTATCGTCATGCACATTCAAATACTTCTGTGTTTTTGGACATACTTCAAGCACTCCCTCATGTGATAGTTTTGGTGGTCGTTCCCAAGTCATCTGCATTTGTCTACTCATATTTTGGGGGATAGAACATGCCCATTACTTAATTCTGAGTATGTAAGAAATTGTCACTGCAGGCTGCCAACCTAGATTTCTGGCACAGGGTCACAGTTGGATTAGACTGTGGGTGGTCATACAGTCTACATCCGTTTGCTTTTCCATCTGAAAATCGATCACTAAAATCTCAAAGTTTATTCTAAGACCCCCACCTGCAGACAAACAGGCTAATAGGATGTTTCATTCCCGCGGATTATTGGAATGGAGGGGAGGGGGCTGTATTACAGTGCTCTGCCTCATTTGCAGAAGTATTTTTATGGTGGAATTTGTTAGTTAAGCCACCCTGGAGGAAGACAGTTGTTTTTTTTTTTTTTCTGCCAAATTCCATTCTGGCTTGCTAGGTAAACAAATGCTTCTCAAAGAAATTTTATATGTTTATATATAAGATGGTGATGAAATTGGTTTTGAGATTCACTATTTCGTGGGCAAAGTACAGCTCTAATTCATTCTAGATAGAGAATTTACAAAGACCCCTGGCTGAGGAATGGCTGGAAGGTCATCTTTTTAAAAAACAGAATATAACGGACAGAGAGGACTCCCAGATGTGTATGTGTCCACTCAATGTGGGTGGGGGTGGGGATGAGAAGAGGCAGACTTTGCACAGGCAGGTGATCACATGGACCACTTCAGACTGCTGCTGGGATGTGCCTCATGCTTGCTGCTGATTTTCATGGCCTTGTGGAGTCGTCTGCTTCTTTCTCTCCCCCTTTTCTGAATCACTAAGATGCTGCTG
Organism: Tragulus kanchil; assembly: GCA_022376925.1. Classification (NCBI taxonomy): domain Eukaryota; kingdom Metazoa; phylum Chordata; class Mammalia; order Artiodactyla; family Tragulidae; genus Tragulus; species Tragulus kanchil. The sequence goes on along the minus strand of JAIOJX010000029.1, from coordinate 41,991,385 downwards.
CTGTTGTTTGAAATAAGCAACTGTGAGTTGGGCAACGGAAGCAATGGACAGAAACTGTCTCACCATTTTTGAATTTAGAAAAAAGAAAACCTTTACTAATGTGACTGTGTTTTGGCTTTCTAGGGGTATATGCAAAAATATTTTATCATCTGAACTTTTTGGGTTTGGTTCTGTCACTCCTCAAATGAAGATCCTCTAAGTTGCAGTCCAAGTGTTTCTTGAGTGCCTGCCACATATGTGGTCTTTTGCTGGGTTTTCCCAACTGTGGAGTCATTGAAAATGTTGGTGAGGAAGCACCTACTAGAAAGATGTGACTTTCCAGAGACTACCTTATCTCATGTAAATCCTTAAGACTTTTTTCTAAATGTGAAGCATGACAGAATCAGTCCTGAGGCCAAGATTTTCTGGCCAAGGTTGAATGAATGGTTTCCATTGGTTTGTTTGTCATGTAACCCCCCTTGGAGCATGAAGACTTTACCTGCAGGCTTAACCAAGAAAATTTTTTGGGCTTCTTTCTGAAAATCGATCACTAAAATCTCAAAGTTTATTCTAAGACCCCCACCTGCAGACAAACAGGCTAATAGGATGTTTCATTCCCGCGGATTATTGGAATGGAGGGGAGGGGGCTGTATTACAGTGCTCTGCCTCATTTGCAGAAGTATTTTTATGGTGGAATTTGTTAGTTAAGCCACCCTGGAGGAAGACAGTTGTTTTTTTTTTTTTTCTGCCAAATTCCATTCTGGCTTGCTAGGTAAACAAATGCTTCTCAAAGAAATTTTATATGTTTATATATAAGATGGTGATGAAATTGGTTTTGAGATTCACTATTTCGTGGGCAAAGTACAGCTCTAATTCATTCTAGATAGAGAATTTACAAAGACCCCTGGCTGAGGAATGGCTGGAAGGTCATCTTTTTAAAAAACAGAATATAACGGACAGAGAGGACTCCCAGATGTGTATGTGTCCACTCAATGTGGGTGGGGGTGGGGATGAGAAGAGGCAGACTTTGCACAGGCAGGTGATCACATGGACCACTTCAGACTGCTGCTGGGATGTGCCTCATGCTTGCTGCTGATTTTCATGGCCTTGTGGAGTCGTCTGCTTCTTTCTCTCCCCCTTTTCTGAATCACTAAGATGCTGCTGCTGTTGTTTGAAATAAGCAACTGTGAGTTGGGCAACGGAAGCAATGGACAGAAACTGTCTCACCATTTTTGAATTTAGAAAAAAGAAAACCTTTACTAATGTGACTGTGTTTTGGCTTTCTAGGGGTATATGCAAAAATATTTTATCATCTGAACTTTTTGGGTTTGGTTCTGTCACTCCTCAAATGAAGATCCTCTAAGTTGCAGTCCAAGTGTTTCTTGAGTGCCTGCCACATATGTGGTCTTTTGCTGGGTTTTCCCAACTGTGGAGTCATTGAAAATGTTGGTGAGGAAGCACCTACTAGAAAGATGTGACTTTCCAGAGACTACCTTATCTCATGTAAATCCTTAAGACTTTTTTCTAAATGTGAAGCATGACAGAATCAGTCCTGAGGCCAAGATTTTCTGGCCAAGGTTGAATGAATGGTTTCCATTGGTTTGTTTGTCATGTAACTCTTAGCTCTCCTCCAACCAGTTGGAGTCATGGAAGACTGTTCACTACATATGCTTAATGGACAGGAAATTAACACAATGGAAAAATATGTGTTGCTGCCCAATCTTGGAGAGCACTTCATTTTTAACTAAGTGCAGAGAGGAAGGATCTGGTTATTTAACAACATTTTTTAATTACTCTAGCAATATTTGTTTACTGTAGAAAGATTAGAGAAATACAGATAAGCAGAAAGAAGAAATTAAAAGTCCTCCTTGATACCTAAAGATAACTATTATTCGCATGTTGATATTTATCTTTTCAGATTAATGTCATTGTTTAGATTGGATCATGCTGTTCATGTTTTCCAATATGACTTTTCTTGGGTTTAATAATATATGATTAAAATCTTCTGTTGATAAATATATTTTTTTACAACATTGAAAATGACTGCATAGTTAATTATGGTACTGTGTATATACCCTTGTTCATTTAATTGAACCCTCCATTGGTAACTATTTGTAGTATTTTCAACTTTTATAAAGATACTAAGTTGCACAGCAGTAAATGTAATTGAAGTGATTTTTTTGGCGGGGGAAGGGGGCGGGTGGGCGACTTATATTGGTCGTTCGTTTATCTATTTTCATCCATCTTTGTTCTTTGGCCTGTGTGGGCCTCCCATCGCAGTAGCTTCTGTTGTTGCAGAGCACCGGCTCTGGGCACACGCACTCCAGAGCTCCGGCTCGGTAATTGGACACATCGGTCCAGCCACTCTGCCATGGCCCAGCTCTCGGCTCAGTGTCCTAATAAACCCAAAAAAATGAGATATTTTATCATCTGAACTTTTTGGGTTTGGTTCTGTCACTCCTCAAATGAAGATCCTCTAAGTTGCAGTCCAAGTGTTTCTTGAGTGCCTGCCACATATGTGGTCTTTTGCTGGGTTTTCCCAACTGTGGAGTCATTGAAAATGTTGGTGAGGAAGCACCTACTAGAAAGATGTGACTTTCCAGAGACTACCTTATCTCATGTAAATCCTTAAGACTTTTTTCTAAATGTGAAGCATGACAGAATCAGTCCTGAGGCCAAGATTTTCTGGCCAAGGTTGAATGAATGGTTTCCATTGGTTTGTTTGTCATGTAACTCTTAGCTCTCCTCCAACCAGTTGGAGTCATGGAAGACTGTTCACTACATATGCTTAATGGACAGGAAATTAACACAATGGAAAAATATGTGTTGCTGCCCAATCTTGGAGAGCACTTCATTTTTAACTAAGTGCAGAGAGGAAGGATCTGGTTATTTAACAACATTTTTTAATTACTCTAGCAATATTTGTTTACTGTAGAAAGATTAGAGAAATACAGATAAGCAGAAAGAAGAAATTAAAAGTCCTCCTTGATACCTAAAGATAACTATTATTCGCATGTTGATATTTATCTTTTCAGATTAATGTCATTGTTTAGATTGGATCATGCTGTTCATGTTTTCCAATATGACTTTTCTTGGGTTTAATAATATATGATTAAAATCTTCTGTTGATAAATATATTTTTTTACAACATTGAAAATGACTGCATAGTTAATTATGGTACTGTGTATATACCCTTGTTCATTTAATTGAACCCTCCATTGGTAACTATTTGTAGTATTTTCAACTTTTATAAAGATACTAAGTTGCACAGCAGTAAATGTAATTGAAGTGATTTTTTTGGCGGGGGAAGGGGGCGGGTGGGCGACTTATATTGGTCGTTCGTTTATCTATTTTCATCCATCTTTGTTCTTTGGCCTGTGTGGGCCTCCCATCGCAGTAGCTTCTGTTGTTGCAGAGCACCGGCTCTGGGCACACGCACTCCAGAGCTCCGGCTCGGTAATTGGACACATCGGTCCAGCCGCTCTGCAGCATGTGGGATCTTCCCAGGCCAGGGATCGAACTGGCGCCCCTTGCACTGCAAGGCAGTGTCCTTACCCACTGGACCACCAGGGAAGCCCCCTGAAATGATTTTTTAAACATAGTGATTGCTTCTTTAGTAAAGCTGCTTAAAGTTTTAACTGCTTTGTCAAAGGGTCTGTGTTTTATATGTATTTTCATTATATAATATCAAGTTGTCTTCCAGGAAGGTTAAACCAGCTGACACTTAACAATAGCATTGTTTAAAAGTGATCATTTTTCCTACATTTTTTTTTTAAATCTTTTTCTCCATCATGCCTCTTTTTTATTTTTATTTTTTATATTTATTTTCATCCATCTTTATTTTTTGGCCTATGCGGGCCTCCCATTGCAGTGGCCTCTCACTGCAAAGCACCGGCTCTGGGCACATGTACTCCAGCCACTCTGCGGCATGTGGGATCTTCCTGGGCCAGGGATCGAACTGGTGCCCCTTGCACTGCAAGGAGGACTCTTCACTCACTGGACCACCAGGGAAGTCCCTATCTTTACTTTTTTTTTTTTTTTAAAAAATAAGCTGCTTGTTGGTGTCCTTTGTCCACTACTCTATGTATATGTTTACATTTCTCTTATTGAAGCCATCAACATTTGGGGAGATATCAATAACAAGATTTGATATATAATATTTATTTAATAGTTGAGTTAGAGTAAAAAAGAATTACGTGAGCCAACCATCCTGGATCATAGTTAATGAACACTACAGATGTTTATATTAATACTTGAATTTTAATTGCTGCCATTTATTAAGCAAAGTTTACAAGTAATTCTCCATAGCTTACCATCCCAGAAAATGCCTGTGCCTGCCACTCCACCTCTTTTTCAGTAGGCATACCACAGCAAAATATGTGAGAACCATGGATATTTCTTCTTCTCCCATATAGACATTTTGCATCAAGTGAATGGAGGGATACTATTAGTACTTTTCCCTTACCCCGTTAGAACCCGTTACCTTTGAAAATTTTTTTGTTTACTTTTAATTGATGGGATAATTACTTTATAGTATTGTGATGGTTTCTGCCATACATTAGCATGAGCCAGCCGTGAGTATACATATGTCCCCTCCCTCTTGAACCTCCCTCTCAACTCCCACCCTTCTAGAGTTCCGGTTTGAATTCCCTGAGTCGTATGACTCAAATTCCCATTGGCTGTTTATTTTACATAAGGTAGAGTGTATGTTTCCGTGTTACTCCCTTTGTTATTGCACACTCACTCCTTTTGCCTTTTCACGCCAACCAGCACCTGCATCTCTTAGTGGAAGGGCTGGCCCCTTGTTGTCCTGACTGCCTTCCTCTGTAGGGACCTGTGGACACATGCCTAGGGGCATTCCTTAACCAGCGAGTGGAAGTGTGCAGCCCCCTTGTCGCTTGTGGTGGGCCAGTCCGCAGTGTGATCCGTCCCATCTCAGGAGTTCAGCTGTGGAACTGGCAAAACTACCCTCCAAGGGGCTTGATTTATACCCCTGCCTGACCTCATTCCTTCCTGGTTTCCACATCCCCTTCCCCACTTTCCTGAGAATATTTACCATTACATCAGTTTTACACAAATGCTGATTGTTGGGCCTGCCTCTGGGGAACACTCCCTAAGGCACGTATAACAACATTTAAAATTAAACTATTATATCAGGGAGGGTCCCATCATATTGTGAGCTGTAATGGCTAATGATATTTACAGTAACTAAGGTTGAAATTTTATCATGAATCTAGCTGTCCTTTACTATTTTTTTCTTCTTATTGAAGCCATCAACATTTGGGGAGATATCAATAACAAGATTTGATATATAATATTTATTTAATAGTTGAGTTAGAGTAAAAAAGAATTACGTGAGCCAACCATCCTGGATCATAGTTAATGAACACTACAGATGTTTATATTAATACTTGAATTTTAATTGCTGCCATTTATTAAGCAAAGTTTACAAGTAATTCTCCATAGCTTACCATCCCAGAAAATGCCTGTGCCTGCCACTCCACCTCTTTTTCAGTAGGCATACCACAGCAAAATATGTGAGAACCATGGATATTTCTTCTTCTCCCATATAGACATTTTGCATCAAGTGAATGGAGGGATACTATTAGTATTTTTCCCCTTACCCGTTAGAACCCGTTACCTTTGAAAATTTTTTTGTTTACTTTTAATTGATGGGATAATTACTTTATAGTATTGTGATGGTTTCTGCCATACATTAGCATGAGCCAGCCGTGAGTATACATATGTCCCCTCCCTCTTGAACCTCCCTCTCAACTCCCACCCTTCTAGAGTTCCGGTTTGAATTCCCTGAGTCGTATGACTCAAATTCCCATTGGCTGTTTATTTTACATAAGGTAGAGTGTATGTTTCCGTGTTACTCCCTTTGTTATTGCACACTCACTCCTTTTGCCTTTTCACGCCAACCAGCACCTGCATCTCTTAGTGGAAGGGCTGGCCCCTTGTTGTCCTGACTGCCTTCCTCTGTAGGGACCTGTGGACACATGCCTAGGGGCATTCCTTAACCAGCGAGTGGAAGTGTGCAGCCCCCTTGTCGCTTGTGGTGGGCCAGTCCGCAGTGTGATCCGTCCCATCTCAGGAGTTCAGCTGTGGAACTGGCAAAACTACCCTCCAAGGGGCTTGATTTATACCCCTGCCTGACCTCATTCCTTCCTGGTTTCCACATCCCCTTCCCCACTTTCCTGAGAATATTTACCATTACATCAGTTTTACACAAATGCTGATTGTTGGGCCTGCCTCTGGGGAACACTCCCTAAGGCACGTATAACAACATTTAAAATTAAACTATTATATCAGGGAGGGTCCCATCATATTGTGAGCTGTAATGGCTAATGATATTTACAGTAACTAAGGTTGAAATTTTATCATGAATCTAGCACTATACTAAAGGTTTTTCATAAAGTAATTCATCCAGTCTACATTATACTATGTATCTATGTCTATCCCCAGATGAGAAAACTAGGTTTTATTTCCTTATGTTCACATAGATTATCAGTGGCTAAAACAGGATTCAAAGCAAAGTCTGGTAGGCTATGGAGGACAGGCTCTGAAACCACACTGCTACTCCGCCTCCCAGGAGGGTTAGTGAGCTCTCCAGCCAGGCCAGAAGTTCTTAGCACCTGCGGGCATTTCTGGGCACAATCTCAGGTCCATGCACACTGGCCAACCAGGACAGTGTGTGACTCAGTATTTCGCTGGAGCATTCTCACATCCGCACATCGTTGCCTTTGCACAGCTACCCTCTTTTCAGCTCAGCTGACTTTTGTAGGAGATAGAAAATATGACAAAACTTTCTGTTGGGCAGAAGATTAAGACAGAGACCTATTTGGGTGGTATAGAATCTGGATCATCAAGAACTGTTTTTCTTCAGTTAGCAGCCTAAGTCTTTCCATGAAGTAGAATAAATAAGTATGTATATGCACATAAGCATAGCATGTGAATAATTTTAACTTGCTTATGACTTCAGTGACATGATGCTTTCCTTTTGACTTTAGCCTATAGACCCAGATCAAAAACCCTGAGTTTTTAGAGACTGGCCCCTTGTTGTCCTGACTGCCTTCCTCTGTAGGGACCTGTGGACACATGCCTAGGGGCATTCCTTAACCAGCGAGTGGAAGTGTGCAGCCCCCTTGTCGCTTGTGGTGGGCCAGTCCGCAGTGTGATCCGTCCCATCTCAGGAGTTCAGCTGTGGAACTGGCAAAACTACCCTCCAAGGGGCTTGATTTATACCCCTGCCTGACCTCATTCCTTCCTGGTTTCCACATCCCCTTCCCCACTTTCCTGAGAATATTTACCATTACATCAGTTTTACACAAATGCTGATTGTTGGGCCTGCCTCTGGGGAACACTCCCTAAGGCACGTATAACAACATTTAAAATTAAACTATTATATCAGGGAGGGTCCCATCATATTGTGAGCTGTAATGGCTAATGATATTTACAGTAACTAAGGTTGAAATTTTATCATGAATCTAGCACTATACTAAAGGTTTTTCATAAAGTAATTCATCCAGTCTACATTATACTATGTATCTATGTCTATCCCCAGATGAGAAAACTAGGTTTTATTTCCTTATGTTCACATAGATTATCAGTGGCTAAAACAGGATTCAAAGCAAAGTCTGGTAGGCTATGGAGGACAGGCTCTGAAACCACACTGCTACTCCGCCTCCCAGGAGGGTTAGTGAGCTCTCCAGCCAGGCCAGAAGTTCTTAGCACCTGCGGGCATTTCTGGGCACAATCTCAGGTCCATGCACACTGGCCAACCAGGACAGTGTGTGACTCAGTATTTCGCTGGAGCATTCTCACATCCGCACATCGTTGCCTTTGCACAGCTACCCTCTTTTCAGCTCAGCTGACTTTTGTAGGAGATAGAAAATATGACAAAACTTTCTGTTGGGCAGAAGATTAAGACAGAGACCTATTTGGGTGGTATAGAATCTGGATCATCAAGAACTGTTTTTCTTCAGTTAGCAGCCTAAGTCTTTCCATGAAGTAGAATAAATAAGTATGTATATGCACATAAGCATAGCATGTGAATAATTTTAACTTGCTTATGACTTCAGTGACATGATGCTTTCCTTTTGACTTTAGCCTATAGACCCAGATCAAAAAAAACCCTGAGTTTTTAGAGATTTCTGTACATTCTGACTCTTCTTGTTAGCTAACTCAGCCTCCTTATTTAGAAGCCTTTACTTGTAGACTACCAGACATGGAAAATAACAACAGTAAGATGCCTAGTGAAATTTGAATGTCAAATAAGCAATAGATAATTTTTCTACAGAATATTAAAGTTGTTTGATATGCAGTTTCTTATTTGTCATCCTGGAAGTCCTTGATTATGAACACCGCGTTCTTTGATGACAAGCAGCAGCCACAATGACAATGATTATTCAGGACCTCCACCTTGGATAAAGTCATTTTCTTCTTGAGACATACATTTCCTTCTGTGTTTCTGAGATAAACCTTGTAGTGTCTGGTAGATCCTGATACTTCAGCCTGTCAGATGGTTTTTGTCCCTTAGAATGCTGGGAAATTGAAGAAGTGAGAGATGGTCAGTCCTGCTGATCCAAACTTCTGAGACACTTGGTTTTGGATTGTCTCTTCCATCAGGGAACGTCCCTAATGGAGTGTGGGGCCTGACCACCTGAACAGCCCTGCTCATAGACACCATCTTTCTGTCCAGCATGACCCCCGAGAAGGGGCAGCTTCTGGGGTGCTGGCGAGCAGCAGCTGTAGCAGGAGTCCTGGGAAGCTGGGAGGGGTGGTGGTCATTTTTCAGTAAAGAATGTCCCATGTGATTTTCCTTCATGCACTATTAGGGACCTACTTATACCCCATTATTTTATTGTTCAAATTTAACTGGAGCACCTGCTTCGGGCACAATCTCAGGTCCATGCACACTGGCCAACCAGGACAGTGTGTGACTCAGTATTTCGCTGGAGCATTCTCACATCCGCACATCGTTGCCTTTGCACAGCTACCCTCTTTTCAGCTCAGCTGACTTTTGTAGGAGATAGAAAATATGACAAAACTTTCTGTTGGGCAGAAGATTAAGACAGAGACCTATTTGGGTGGTATAGAATCTGGATCATCAAGAACTGTTTTTCTTCAGTTAGCAGCCTAAGTCTTTCCATGAAGTAGAATAAATAAGTATGTATATGCACATAAGCATAGCATGTGAATAATTTTAACTTGCTTATGACTTCAGTGACATGATGCTTTCCTTTTGACTTTAGCCTATAGACCCAGATCAAAAAAAACCCTGAGTTTTTAGAGATTTCTGTACATTCTGACTCTTCTTGTTAGCTAACTCAGCCTCCTTATTTAGAAGCCTTTACTTGTAGACTACCAGACATGGAAAATAACAACAGTAAGATGCCTAGTGAAATTTGAATGTCAAATAAGCAATAGATAATTTTTCTACAGAATATTAAAGTTGTTTGATATGCAGTTTCTTATTTGTCATCCTGGAAGTCCTTGATTATGAACACCGCGTTCTTTGATGACAAGCAGCAGCCACAATGACAATGATTATTCAGGACCTCCACCTTGGATAAAGTCATTTTCTTCTTGAGACATACATTTCCTTCTGTGTTTCTGAGATAAACCTTGTAGTGTCTGGTAGATCCTGATACTTCAGCCTGTCAGATGGTTTTTGTCCCTTAGAATGCTGGGAAATTGAAGAAGTGAGAGATGGTCAGTCCTGCTGATCCAAACTTCTGAGACACTTGGTTTTGGATTGTCTCTTCCATCAGGGAACGTCCCTAATGGAGTGTGGGGCCTGACCACCTGAACAGCCCTGCTCATAGACACCATCTTTCTGTCCAGCATGACCCCCGAGAAGGGGCAGCTTCTGGGGTGCTGGCGAGCAGCAGCTGTAGCAGGAGTCCTGGGAAGCTGGGAGGGGTGGTGGTCATTTTTCAGTAAAGAATGTCCCATGTGATTTTCCTTCATGCACTATTAGGGACCTACTTATACCAAAAAACCCACTATTTATTGTTTATTTGGAATTCAAATTTAACTGGACATCCCTATCCCTATCTGGCAACCCAGCTTACTTGGACACGCACCCTGATAGCAATATTCCTTGTGTTTCAGCTTCAGCTAGGTTGTCACGGCTATTCACACATGCTAAAAAGTGTCTTTACTCAAGACCGGCGGCTTGGACACCAGCGAGAATCTCCTCCTGGGTCCCATGTGTCCAGGTGTCCATCTGCAAACTCTTCTCTATCCAGCCATCCAAATGATTGCTCCAGAACATAAATCACAGCACTCCCCTCCTCAGAACCCGTGGGTGGTTTCTGTCATGTGCAGAATATCATCTCAAGGGCTGTGCACACGCTTTATAAATCCTTACCTGACAGGGTCTTCCTTCCCACACTGACCTCTTCCGCCATCCCTCGCCTCAGGGGAAGGGGGCAGTTTGAGGTTAAGCCTGAGCCTTGTCTGATTCCCCAGCAGAGCAGCAGGGGGAGGCTTTCTTCCCTCAAAGGAGCTGCAATTTCATCCTCTTAACACCAATCAGTCATTGCCTGAGGTTTGCTGCAGGAACAGACGACCTTCCTGAATTTCAGGCTCTCAGTATGTGGGTGAAGCAGCTTCAGTAACCAGCAATTCATTCTCTTATGATGATTTCCAGGAGATATGAGCCCCTGGGAGTATACAACACAGAAGCTGAAGAATGGGTCCATGGAATCAGTAAGGGAATCTGAGGAGATGTGGGGGTTTCAACAGCATCCACTGCAGCAGGACCCAGGATCTTAGAGGTGGAGAGGCAGGCGGTTTGGCTGCCTTCATTGCACAAATGTCCCTAACGGTTGGCAGCAGCCGTTTAGGGAATTAGGGTTCCTGGGCAAGTCAGGGAATAAGAACAAAACATTCCAGTGATGCCCAGAGTCGGGGAGAAATAAGTGAATATCTGATAACAGCCCTGCATAATTTGTCCAGCATGACCCCGAGAAGGGCACTTCTGGGGTGCTGGCAGCAGCAGCTGTAGCAGGAGTCCTGGGAAGCTGGGAGGGGTGGTGGTCATTTTTCAGTAAAGAATGTCCCATGTGATTTTCCTTCATGCACTATTAGGGACCTACTTATACCAAAAAACCCACTATTTATTGTTTATTTGGAATTCAAATTTAACTGGACATCCCTATCCCTATCTGGCAACCCAGCTTACTTGGACACGCACCCTGATAGCAATATTCCTTGTGTTTCAGCTTCAGCTAGGTTGTCACGGCTATTCACACATGCTAAAAAGTGTCTTTACTCAAGACCGGCGGCTTGGACACCAGCGAGAATCTCCTCCTGGGTCCCATGTGTCCAGGTGTCCATCTGCAAACTCTTCTCTATCCAGCCATCCAAATGATTGCTCCAGAACATAAATCACAGCACTCCCCTCCTCAGAACCCGTGGGTGGTTTCTGTCATGTGCAGAATATCATCTCAAGGGCTGTGCACACGCTTTATAAATCCTTACCTGACAGGGTCTTCCTTCCCACACTGACCTCTTCCGCCATCCCTCGCCTCAGGGGAAGGGGGCAGTTTGAGGTTAAGCCTGAGCCTTGTCTGATTCCCCAGCAGAGCAGCAGGGGGAGGCTTTCTTCCCTCAAAGGAGCTGCAATTTCATCCTCTTAACACCAATCAGTCATTGCCTGAGGTTTGCTGCAGGAACAGACGACCTTCCTGAATTTCAGGCTCTCAGTATGTGGGTGAAGCAGCTTCAGTAACCAGCAATTCATTCTCTTATGATGATTTCCAGGAGATATGAGCCCCTGGGAGTATACAACACAGAAGCTGAAGAATGGGTCCATGGAATCAGTAAGGGAATCTGAGGAGATGTGGGGGTTTCAACAGCATCCACTGCAGCAGGACCCAGGATCTTAGAGGTGGAGAGGCAGGCGGTTTGGCTGCCTTCATTGCACAAATGTCCCTAACGGTTGGCAGCAGCCGTTTAGGGAATTAGGGTTCCTGGGCAAGTCAGGGAATAAGAACAAAACATTCCAGTGATGCCCAGAGTCGGGGAGAAATAAGTGAATATCTGATTGGTTTAGTTGTGAGACAGGATGAGCTGCTCTCTGGCTGGGATTCTTTCTGGGAGTAAAAACAGAAGTGAGTTCTGTCTTTCTTAGAGCACAACATTTTCAAAAAGGCAGTGCAGGGCGAAGTGACAGAACATTAAGCAGAGCTTCTGATGGGCAAATCTTCAAGCAAGAAGCAGCAGAAAGTCATGCCCTCAAAGGTCTGAAAATGATGGTTAAGAAATTTCAAAGAGTATTCATTATTTAATAATGGAATAATGACAGGTAAGAGTCCAATAGAAATAACTACATGCTCTAAGAAAATTTTGCTTGAGCCCTAAGTGGTATCTAATCTTAAAAACGGTAGGGGTGTATATATATCCCCCATCAGAATGTAGCAGTCAGCCTGATAAATCAGGACTTAAGTCACAAAATTGATAAGACATGAACAGCATTCTGGGCTGTGCGCGGAGTCCTCTTCGTTTATTAGCCCATTTATTTGAAATGGACTGAAATGAACGATTCCCTCAGAATGCTAGTTAAATGGCCTTGGGCACATTCTGTACAGTGTTCAAGTGAGAAATCCTTTCCAGGCTGAACTTGAGTTTGAGAGATTTTATCTGAAAACTCTTTACTCCTCTTCTCAGACATCTAGGGCCTAGAGCACCCACAATAGTGCACCATCATCACAACCTTGGACTGTGCATCCCCAAATGTACCCAAGTAACTCATACCAAACCACCCCAATTCTAAATAGCACAGGTGTTTTCAAGTTAGAAGGTCCTTTGAGATGGACTTCTTCAGAATTGAATGGACTGATTCCTTTGACCGAAAAAAATATCTTCCCAGTCAAAATGAACTAAAGGCCACTCTCTTTGGAAATCTATTTCCTAGCTTGTCTTCTTAACCAGAATCTTTGGTTCTTTATTTTTATCAGTCATCACTATTTCAAAAGGTCAGATGTCTCAAAAATGTTCTCTCGGTTTATAACCATTGGACTATTTCATATGCCTGTTATGGGAATTAGGGTTCCTGGGCAAGTCAGGGAATAAGAACAAAACATTCCAGTGATGCCCAGAGTCGGGGAGAAATAAGTGAATATCTGATTGGTTTAGTTGTGAGACAGGATGAGCTGCTCTCTGGCTGGGATTCTTTCTGGGAGTAAAAACAGAAGTGAGTTCTGTCTTTCTTAGAGCACAACATTTTCAAAAAGGCAGTGCAGGGCGAAGTGACAGAACATTAAGCAGAGCTTCTGATGGGCAAATCTTCAAGCAAGAAGCAGCAGAAAGTCATGCCCTCAAAGGTCTGAAAATGATGGTTAAGAAATTTCAAAGAGTATTCATTATTTAATAATGGAATAATGACAGGTAAGAGTCCAATAGAAATAACTACATGCTCTAAGAAAATTTTGCTTGAGCCCTAAGTGGTATCTAATCTTAAAAACGGTAGGGGTGTATATATATCCCCCATCAGAATGTAGCAGTCAGCCTGATAAATCAGGACTTAAGTCACAAAATTGATAAGACATGAACAGCATTCTGGGCTGTGCGCGGAGTCCTCTTCGTTTATTAGCCCATTTATTTGAAATGGACTGAAATGAACGATTCCCTCAGAATGCTAGTTAAATGGCCTTGGGCACATTCTGTACAGTGTTCAAGTGAGAAATCCTTTCCAGGCTGAACTTGAGTTTGAGAGATTTTATCTGAAAACTCTTTTACTCCTCTTCTCAGACATCTAGGGCCTAGAGCACCCACAATAGTGCACCATCATCACAACCTTGGACTGTGCATCCCCAAATGTACCCAAGTAACTCATACCAAACCACCCCAATTCTAAATAGCACAGGTGTTTTCAAGTTAGAAGGTCCTTTGAGATGGACTTCTTCAGAATTGAATGGACTGATTCCTTTGACTGAAAAAAATATCTTCCCAGTCAAAAATGAACTAAAGGCCACTCTCTTTGGAAATCTATTTCCTAGCTTGTCTTCTTAACCAGAATCTTTGGTTCTTTATTTTTATCAGTCATCACTATTTCAAAAGGTCAGATGTCTCAAAAAATGTTCTCTCGGTTTATAACCATTGGACTATTTCATATGCCTGTTATGAAATATTTTTTTCTACAGTTGGATCCGTGCATCTGGCTCATTTAGAGTGGTATCAAATTGTAAAGGCATATGTTTAAAAATAAGAGTTATGAAGAAAATTAGAGTTGTGTTTTATAATCAATAAAATTCACATATGTTTAAAAATGAGAGCTATGAAGAAAATGAGAGTTTTATAATCAATAAAATTCACTAGTGAATAAATGAAGAGGCCCTCAGTCTTGCTGGTATCAGTAGGAAATAAATGGAAATAATCCTGAGATGCTTTCACAGTCTGACAGTGCCAGGGGTGGTCCAAGCAGCAAAGAGACAGAACCCGCTGCCTCCGGTCCTTCCCCAGACCTCCACCAGAGCACAGGCTCCATAAGGTCAAGGGGTTTGCTTGTTCAAATGAGACTGTGAATCAGGACAGGCAATAGCTGCTAAAATTGAAGATAAATAAAATCTATATATTTATTTGAAGATAAAATCTATAACATTTATTTATTAATTTATCTGTTTTATAAATAAAGATCTCTACTCCTGAGAATATAGCATAGAGACATTCATCTGCAAGTACACTAGGAGACCTACATGAGGATCTATTCATTATAAAATTATTTGTTTCAGGAGAAACAGGTAAAAATTCAGTTGTCCTTCATTAAAGGAAAGGAGAAATTAACTCTAGAATATTCATAAAATAACACACTATGATGCAGTAAAAAAGAAGAAATAGATCTGTTTGACTAATAGAAGTAGATCTCAAAAGCAGTATTGGTTTAAAACAGAAAAGAAAGTTTGCAAATGCTATATACAGTATAATATATTATTTTTTAAAATTTGTTTATTGGCTGGGCTGAGTCTTCATGGCACTGTGTGGGCTTCTCATGGCCGTGTCCCATCTGTTATAGAGCATAGAGTCTAGGTGTGCGGGCTCAGTAGTTGCGGCCCACAGGCTCTAGAGTGCAGCCTTGGTTGCCTCTTGGCATGTGGGATCTTCCTGGACCAAGGATCGAACCTGTGTCCCCTGCATTGGCAGACAGATTCCTAGCCACTAGTCCACCAGGGAAGCCCTGTTTTCACTATTTCTTATAAATAGAATCATATGTGGTCTGGATTCTTTCACTTAGCATGTTATCAAAGTATAGCATGTGGTGGTACTTGATTCCCTTTTAAGCCAGGTTACTTTTTCATTGTATCAATATGCCACATTTTACTTATTCGTTCATTATGACGATAGACGTTTGGGGTGTTTTCCACTTTTTGGCTGGAAGGAATAGTACTGCTGTGGACATTTATGTACAAGTATCTGTGTGGCCTAATGTTTGCATTTTTCAGGCATGTTAACTGAGGAGTGAAATTGCTGGGTGATATGGTAACTGTGCAGGCTTCCCAGGTTGCTCAGTGGTTGAAGAATCTGCCTGCCATTACCGGCAGATCTTCCAAACTTCCTCAGTTTGGAAGATCCTCTAGAGGAGGACAGGGCAACTCACTCCAATATTCTTGCCTAGAAAAGGCCCACGGGCAGAGGAGCTTTGCAATTTACAAGTCCATGGGGTTGCAGAGAGTCACATGTGACTGAGCCCCACACATGGTAACTGTATGTTCAGTTGTTGATGAATATCCAGATTGCTTTCCAAAATAGCTGTACCATTTGCATTATTACTAGAAATATATGAGGATTTTAACTTCTCCAAATCCTTCCCCACATTTGTTATTACTTGGCTTTTTGATGTAGCCTTATTAGTGTCAAGTGGTAATTTGTTGTGGTTTTTGATCTGCATTTCCCTGATCGCTAATCATGTTGAGCATCTTTTCATGTACTCATTGACTGTTCGTATATCTTCTTTGGTAAAATATCTGTTTACATTCCCATTTTGAAATTGGATTATCTGTCTTTCTATGTGCCGTGTTGGGCGGATAATATATTATTTTTTAAAATTTGTTTATTGGCTGGGCTGAGTCTTCATGGCACTGTGTGGGCTTCTCATGGCCGTGTCCCATCTGTTATAGAGCATAGAGTCTAGGTGTGCGGGCTCAGTAGTTGCGGCCCACAGGCTCTAGAGTGCAGCCTTGGTTGCCTCTTGGCATGTGGGATCTTCCTGGACCAAGGATCGAACCTGTGTCCCCTGCATTGGCAGACAGATTCCTAGCCACTAGTCCACCAGGGAAGCCCTGTTTTCACTATTTCTTATAAATAGAATCATATGTGGTCTGGATTCTTTCACTTAGCATGTTATCAAAGTATAGCATGTGGTGGTACTTGATTCCCTTTTAAGCCAGGTTACTTTTTCATTGTATCAATATGCCACATTTTACTTATTCGTTCATTATGACGATAGACGTTTGGGGTGTTTTCCACTTTTTGGCTGGAAGGAATAGTACTGCTGTGGACATTTATGTACAAGTATCTGTGTGGCCTAATGTTTGCATTTTTCAGGCATGTTAACTGAGGAGTGAAATTGCTGGGTGATATGGTAACTGTGCAGGCTTCCCAGGTTGCTCAGTGGTTGAAGAATCTGCCTGCCATTACCGGCAGATCTTCCAAACTTCCTCAGTTTGGAAGATCCTCTAGAGGAGGACAGGGCAACTCACTCCAATATTCTTGCCTAGAAAAGGCCCACGGGCAGAGGAGCTTTGCAATTTACAAGTCCATGGGGTTGCAGAGAGTCACATGTGACTGAGCACACACACATGGTAACTGTATGTTCAGTTGTTGATGAATATCCAGATTGCTTTCCAAAATAGCTGTACCATTTGCATTATTACTAGAAATATATGAGGATTTTAACTTCTCCAAATCCTTCCCCACATTTGTTATTACTTGGCTTTTTGATGTAGCCTTATTAGTGTCAAGTGGTAATTTGTTGTGGTTTTTGATCTGCATTTCCCTGATCGCTAATCATGTTGAGCATCTTTTCATGTACTCATTGACTGTTCGTATATCTTCTTTGGTAAAATATCTGTTTACATTCCCATTTTGAAATTGGATTATCTGTCTTTCTACTGTTGAGCTGTAAGACTTTTTTGTATATCCTGACTACAAGTCTCTTATCAGATGTATGATTTGAAAATACTTCTCACCATTCTGTGGGCTGTGTTTTCATTTTCTGGTGATATCCCTTGAAGAATAAAAGGTTTTAATTTTGATGAATTCCAATTTATTTTTTCCCTTTTGTTCCTTTTGCTTTTGATGTCTAAAACGCTTTCATACCCAAGATTACAAAGATTTACTGACAAGTTTTCTTCCAAGATTGTTAGTTTTACACTTAGGTCAGTCAGCCTATTTTGAATTGATCTTTGTGTGGTGTGAGGAAGGAGTTTAAGGTCATTCTTTTACGTATGTATATGCCATTGTTCAGCACCAGCTGTTGAAAGGCCTTCCCCCACTGAAGTATCTTGGCAACCTTGTCAAAATCAATTAACCATACTTGTAAGGGGTTATTTATGGACTCTTAATTCTATTCTGTTGACATATATGTTTATCTTTATGTCAATACCACACTCTTTTGATTATTGTAAGCTAATAGTCATTTTAGTAGGGAAATGTGAGTTCTGCAACTTTAGTTTATTTCAGAATTGTTGACTATTTGACATCACATGTGTTTCCATATGAATTTTAGGATAAACCTGTCAATGTCCACAAAAATTCTAGGTGAGATTTTGACAGGGATTGCAGTGAATCTGAAAATCACTTTGGAGACTCTTACTATCTTAAAGGGGCTTTCCAGGTGGCTCAGTGGTAAAGAATCTGTCTGCTAAGCTGGAAACCTGGGTTGGATTCTTGGGTCAAGAAGATCCCCTGGAGAGGGAAATGGTAACCAGCTCCAGTATCCTTGCCTGAAAAATCCCATTGGCAGAGAATCCTGGCAGGCTGTGGTCCGTGGGTTCGCAAAAGAGTCAGATATGACTGAGGAACTAAACAACAACACAACAATCATCTTTACAGTATTAAGTTTTTCAATCCATGATCATGGGATGCCTTTCTGTTTATTAGGCCTTCTTAATTTACCAGTGTGTTATAATTTTCAAGTTATACTTCTTTTATTCAATTTATTACTAAATATATTATTCCTTTTTTGATGGTATTGTAAATGATTTTTTTTTAACCTTTGTTTTGCATTGTTCATTGCTATGTAGAGAAAGACAGTTGATTTTTGTGTGTTGGCCTTGTAGCTTGCAGTCTTGCTGAATTGAAGCTCTAATAGTTGTATGTGTGTATTGCTTGGATTTTCTATTCACAACATCTTATCTTCTTAAATTAAGAATAAGGTTTTAATTTTGATGTGGTTTTGTGAAAACGCTTTCATACCCAAGATTACAAAGATTTACTGACAAGTTTTCTTCCAAGATTGTTAGTTTTACACTTAGGTCAGTCAGCCTATTTTGAATTGATCTTTGTGTGGTGTGAGGAAGGAGTTTAAGGTCATTCTTTTACGTATGTATATGCCATTGTTCAGCACCAGCTGTTGAAAGGCCTTCCCCCACTGAAGTATCTTGGCAACCTTGTCAAAATCAATTAACCATACTTGTAAGGGGTTATTTATGGACTCTTAATTCTATTCTGTTGACATATATGTTTATCTTTATGTCAATACCACACTCTTTTGATTATTGTAAGCTAATAGTCATTTTAGTAGGGAAATGTGAGTTCTGCAACTTTAGTTTATTTCAGAATTGTTGACTATTTGACATCACATGTGTTTCCATATGAATTTTAGGATAAACCTGTCAATGTCCACAAAAATTCTAGGTGAGATTTTGACAGGGATTGCAGTGAATCTGAAAATCACTTTGGAGACTCTTACTATCTTAAAGGGGCTTTCCAGGTGGCTCAGTGGTAAAGAATCTGTCTGCTAAGCTGGAAACCTGGGTTGGATTCTTGGGTCAAGAAGAGCCCCTGGAGAGGGAAATGGTAACCAGCTCCAGTATCCTTGCCTGAAAAATCCCATTGGCAGAGAATCCTGGCAGGCTGTGGTCCGTGGGTTCGCAAAAGAGTCAGATATGACTGAGGAACTAAACAACAACACAACAATCATCTTTACAGTATTAAGTTTTTCAATCCATGATCATGGGATGCCTTTCTGTTTATTAGGCCTTCTTAATTTACCAGTGTGTTATAATTTTCAAGTTATACTTCTTTTATTCAATTTATTACTAAATATATTATTCCTTTTTTGATGGTATTGTAAATGATTTTTTTTTAACCTTTGTTTTGCATTGTTCATTGCTATGTAGAGAAAGACAGTTGATTTTTGTGTGTTGGCCTTGTAGCTTGCAGTCTTGCTGAATTGAAGCTCTAATAGTTGTATGTGTGTATTGCTTGGATTTTCTATTCACAACATCTTATCTTCTTAAATTAAGATAGTTTCACTTCTTCCTTTATAATTGAGAGGAATATTGTTTCTTTTTTTTCCCCTCATTACCCTGGATAGAAGTTCTAGTATAATGTTGAGTAGAAGTGATGAGACCAAACTTAGACAACCTGGCCTTCTTTCTGATCTTGGCAGAAAAACATTCAGTCTTTTATTAGCTATGATGTTAGCTGTGGTTATTTGTAGATGTCCATTATCAGGTTGAGGAAGTTGCCTTAAATTCTTAGTTTTTTGAGAGTTTTTATCATAAAATGTCTTTGAAGTTTATCAAATGTGTTTTCTGCCTCTAGTGATACAATCATGTGGGTTTTGTCCTTTTGTCTATTAGTATGATTTATCTCACTGAATGAGTTTTGGATGTTAAGACAACTGTGATGGTTAATTTTATGTGTCTACTTGACTAAAAGATGTCCAGATAGGTGGTAAAACATTCCTTCTGGGTGTGTCTGTGAGGGTGTTTTGGAGGAGATTAACATTGGAATAGGTATACCTGGTAAAGATGGTCACCCTTGGCAATGTGAATGGGCATCGTCCAGTCCATTAAGGGACTAAATAGAACAAAAGGTGGAGAAAGGGGAGATGTACTCCCTCTGCCTGAACTAGGATCACCATCCTCTGCCATTGGATGTCGAGGCTTCTGGTCTCAGTCTGGGACTTCCTTCATTGCCCTGCCACAGTTCTTGGGCTGATGGACTCAGACATACACTGTTGACTCCCCTGGTTCTCAGACTCAGGTGGACTTGTTTTACCAGGTGTCCTGGTTCTCCTTCTTACAGGCAGCAGGTTGTAGGACTGACCTTCACATATTGCATGACTCAGGGTGTTATAATTTTCAAGTTATACTTCTTTTATTCAATTTATTACTAAATATATTATTCCTTTTTTGATGGTATTGTAAATGATTTTTTTTTAACCTTTGTTTTGCATTGTTCATTGCTATGTAGAGAAAGACAGTTGATTTTTGTGTGTTGGCCTTGTAGCTTGCAGTCTTGCTGAATTGAAGCTCTAATAGTTGTATGTGTGTATTGCTTGGATTTTCTATTCACAACATCTTATCTTCTTAAATTAAGATAGTTTCACTTCTTCCTTTATAATTGAGAGGAATATTGTTTCTTTTTTTTCCCCTCATTACCCTGGATAGAAGTTCTAGTATAATGTTGAGTAGAAGTGATGAGACCAAACTTAGACAACCTGGCCTTCTTTCTGATCTTGGCAGAAAAACATTCAGTCTTTTATTAGCTATGATGTTAGCTGTGGTTATTTGTAGATGTCCATTATCAGGTTGAGGAAGTTGCCTTAAATTCTTAGTTTTTTGAGAGTTTTTATCATAAAATGTCTTTGAAGTTTATCAAATGTGTTTTCTGCCTCTAGTGATACAATCATGTGGGTTTTGTCCGTTTGTCTATTAGTATGATTTATCTCACTGAATGAGTTTTGGATGTTAAGACAACTGTGATGGTTAATTTTATGTGTCTACTTGACTAAAAGATGTCCAGATAGGTGGTAAAACATTCCTTCTGGGTGTGTCTGTGAGGGTGTTTTGGAGGAGATTAACATTGGAATAGGTATACCTGGTAAAGATGGTCACCCTTGGCAATGTGAATGGGCATCGTCCAGTCCATTAAGGGACTAAATAGAACAAAAGGTGGAGAAAGGGGAGATGTACTCCCTCTGCCTGAACTAGGATCACCATCCTCTGCCATTGGATGTCGAGGCTTCTGGTCTCAGTCTGGGACTTCCTTCATTGCCCTGCCACAGTTCTTGGGCTGATGGACTCAGACATACACTGTTGACTCCCCTGGTTCTCAGACTCAGGTGGACTTGTTTTACCAGGTGTCCTGGTTCTCCTTCTTACAGGCAGCAGGTTGTAGGACTGACAGACCTTCACATATTGCATGACTCAGTCAGTATCATCAGTCATCTGGTATATTCACTAAGACAAGCATCCTCGGTGGAGTTTACCTTGCACTATTCCCATCCTTCTCTCCAAGTATTTTATAATAGCCTTGATATGGCAGCCTCCTAACCACAGAGGCTGAAAACCCAGTGGCATAGCAGCCACTGGAGGGGAGTACGAGGGTTTGGAGCTCTCAGAAAGCCCCATCTCCAAAGACTGCTATTATGTCACCTCTTTGGCTGTTCTTTGGGAAATCCCTCTTCACAGCCCTTGTCCTCTTTACACCGGACTCTGAGCTCGTTCACTATCCCTAGGGTGTTTATTGCCTTCCCAGAGGTTCCTCTCTACATCCATTACCTTTGCAGTGAAGAAAGTCCTTACTTTTTAAAATGTTTGTACTGGATAATTAAGAGTTATTTATAGGAGGGATCAAGTAGAAACAATGTAAATGCTTAAACATTCTTTTAGAAAGAGTGCTTTATCTATAGCCTTTTGAATAAGTGCATGTATAATATGTGTGGACTATGTTAAATAACAGTAGACAGTAACTTTACATGTCTATAAAAATAACAGGTAAATATATCCCCAAATATCAATATTGGCTATTTAGAGGCTTGGATTATGGGATGATTTATTTAATTTTTTAAAATTTGTGGTTTTTAAATGTGTATCTATGTATTAAGTTTTCTACATAATACTGCAATTAAAACATGATTGAAATATCTGAGATAAATTTATTTCCTAATTAAAAGAATACACTTTCATACAATAGTCCTTTTAAAATAAACAGATACAATTGTACTAACTATCTGTGATCCATAAATGGACCCAGAATACTTTCTGATAATTTTCTGCCTATTTCATTACTTTGGAAATCTGGGTCAGAAAGAAGGGAAAATAAAAAATACTGCTTCCTGACCGTTAAGAAGAGCATGTCACTTTCTTAGTTTTATTTAGTTGGGTTCCAAAGACACTAACCTATTCCCAGAATTACTTTGCTTTTAGAATCTGCACAGATCCCTGGGAATGTATAATTTCTGCATTGCTTAGCAACCATTCCATTATTTTCAGGAACTTGTTAAATGAATGAATGCATTTTGATAACAAGACAGCTTTATTCATGCCATACTCTGGGCCACCATGCAATAATAAGAGATAACAAAATGAAATATTGCAAAGATCATGTACCTAGTCACCCTGCCCACAAAAAAGCCCAGAAGAGCAGGACTAGAAAGGAAACTCTCCAAGTATTTTATAATAGCCTTGATATGGCAGCCTCCTAACCACAGAGGCTGAAAACCCAGTGGCATAGCAGCCACTGGAGGGGAGTACGAGGGTTTGGAGCTCTCAGAAAGCCCCATCTCCAAAGACTGCTATTATGTCACCTCTTTGGCTGTTCTTTGGGAAATCCCTCTTCACAGCCCTTGTCCTCTTTACACCGGACTCTGAGCTCGTTCACTATCCCTAGGGTGTTTATTGCCTTCCCAGAGGTTCCTCTCTACATCCATTACCTTTGCAGTGAAGAAAGTCCTTACTTTTTAAAATGTTTGTACTGGATAATTAAGAGTTATTTATAGGAGGGATCAAGTAGAAACAATGTAAATGCTTAAACATTCTTTTAGAAAGAGTGCTTTATCTATAGCCTTTTGAATAAGTGCATGTATAATATGTGTGGACTATGTTAAATAACAGTAGACAGTAACTTTACATGTCTATAAAAATAACAGGTAAATATATCCCCAAATATCAATATTGGCTATTTAGAGGCTTGGATTATGGGATGATTTATTTAATTTTTTAAAATTTGTGGTTTTTAAAATGTGTATCTATGTATTAAGTTTTCTACATAATACTGCAATTAAAACATGATTGAAATATCTGAGATAAATTTATTTCCTAATTAAAAGAATACACTTTCATACAATAGTCCTTTTAAAATAAACAGATACAATTGTACTAACTATCTGTGATCCATAAATGGACCCAGAATACTTTCTGATAATTTTCTGCCTATTTCATTACTTTGGAAATCTGGGTCAGAAAGAAGGGAAAATAAAAAATACTGCTTCCTGACCGTTAAGAAGAGCATGTCACTTTCTTAGTTTTATTTAGTTGGGTTCCAAAGACACTAACCTATTCCCAGAATTACTTTGCTTTTAGAATCTGCACAGATCCCTGGGAATGTATAATTTCTGCATTGCTTAGCAACCATTCCATTATTTTCAGGAACTTGTTAAATGAATGAATGCATTTTGATAACAAGACAGCTTTATTCATGCCATACTCTGGGCCACCATGCAATAATAAGAGATAACAAAATGAAATATTGCAAAGATCATGTACCTAGTCACCCTGCCCACAAAAAAGCCCAGAAGAGCAGGACTAGAAAGGAAACTCTTAGGCAAACAGATTTTAAAAGCTAATAGAAAAAGCTTATTGATTCTGGAATAATTATATTGTGGACATATATTCATGTTTTCGCTCTCTTACTTGTTGGGCGACCCACTGTGAATATAATACAAACAGAAGTGTTACATGGACATCAGTCTTTGACAGTTTCAAAACCTTAAAATATCTCTGGTTTCTCTTTTACTTCTGCATGTTAGAAACTCAGACCCGTGTTGGAAGGTAACTAATGGATGATCAAAATTCTCATTTGAGGGCTTCCCTGGTGGTCCAGTGGGTAAGGAT
Source organism: Tragulus kanchil (assembly GCA_022376925.1). Taxonomy (NCBI): domain Eukaryota; kingdom Metazoa; phylum Chordata; class Mammalia; order Artiodactyla; family Tragulidae; genus Tragulus; species Tragulus kanchil. Next base: position 41,967,329 of record JAIOJX010000029.1, on the reverse strand, counting down.
ACCACCTTGCAGTGCAAGGGGCACCAGTTCGATCCCTGGCCTGGGAAGATCCCACGTGCCGCAGAGCGGCTGGACCGATGTGTCCAATTACCGAGCTGGAGCTCTGGAGCGCATGCGCCCAGAGCCGGTGCTCTGTGATAACAGAAGCCACCGCGATGGGAGGCCCACGTAGGCCAAACAACAAAGATGGGTGAAAAATAGACAAATGAAAGACCAATAAAAGTGGCCTGCCCGTGCCCCTGCTTCCCCAATCCACCCCCCCAACCACCACCAAGAATTAAAAAAAAAATAAAAAAAAAAAAGAAAAAGATTCTCATTTGAGGGGTTTCCCTGGTGGCTCAGTGGTAGAGAATCTGCATGCTAGTGCAGGGGGCACAGGTTGGTCTGGGAAGATCCCACATGCTGTGGAGCAGCTAAGCCCCTGCTACACAACTATTGAGCCTGTGCTCTAGAACCCAGGAGCTGCAACTCCTGAGCTCACATGTTGCGGTTACTGAAGGCCTCACACCCTAGAACCTGTGCTCTGCAACAAGAGAAGCTACCACAGTGAGAAGCCTACACATCACAACTAGAGAATAGCCTGCCCCTCAATGGAGACCCAGCATAACCAAAAATTTAAACAACTTTTTTTTTCATTTTAAATAAACTCAAGGCTTCCCTGGTGGTCCAGTGGGTGGAGAGTCCACCTTGCAGTGCAGGGGGCATCGGTTCGATCCCTGGCCCAGGAAGATCCCACATGCCACAGAGTGACTGGACCGATGTGTCCAATTACAAACCAGCTCTCTGGAGCGCATGAGCCCAGAGCCAGTGCTCTGCAATGAGAGAGGCCACTGCAGTGAGAGGCCTACACAGGCCAAAGAATAAAGACGGATGAAAATAAATAAGACAAAAATCAATAAAAGAGGCCAAAATTTAAAAAAAAAAGAAAAAAGAGTTCAACTTGTTTAAAAAATAAATAAATAAGCTCAAACATTTGGCCAGGAAATATTACAGAGTGAAGCAACACATTCTATAGAACCAGTTCCTTTGTAAGACGCAAATGCTGTGTGTTAATACCCTTTGAATAAAAATAATTCTAATTTGGTAAAATATATTTGCCTTTTGGGTTTGACTCAGAAAACTCAGCACAAAATGTTGGTGCCTCAATTCCAGTAACAAATTTACACTGAGGTCCTGACAAATCTTATTTCCTCCTAAGAATGTTGAAGGAAAGACACAATATGCAAACACACATATGCACACAATAAATAACATTGTCAACAAATACGGTCTAAAATGTAATAAGTTATCTGTATAAGCATTCAGATGTACTCACATCCTTGCCAACATTTGTTCTTTGTAGACATGTGTGGAAGTTGCTCAGTCATATCTGACTCTTTGTGAACCCATGGACTGTAGTCCGCCAGGTTCCTCTGTCAGTGGGATTTCCCAGCAAAAATATGAGTGGGTTGCCATTCCCTTCTCCAGGGGATCTTCCCAACCCAGGGATTGAACCTGGATCTTCTGCCTTGGAGACAGATTCTTTACCATCTGAGCCACCAGGGAAGGCCATTCTTTTTTGATAGCAGCCATCAAAAGTGTATGAAGTGAATAGCACACTGCTTTTGATGAAATGCTTAGAGCACCTGATGCAGAGTAAGCTCTCTTTCCATATTTGTCCTGCACCAGAATGTGTTGGTTTAGAAGAAGCAGCATATTTCTATACCTTACAGTTCCCATCTATCGCTTTATCCTACATCCTAGGGATATAGCATATTAACACTTTTTTTTCTTTGAATTTATGGATTTTTGCTTTTTATCATATAATACAATTATATGTATACAGATCCCTTCCTGGGCACACACACACACACACATACACACACACACACACAATCTTGATTTCCTGCAGCGGCAGGTTCTCAATAAATCTGTAGTATAAGGAAATGTACCAAGTTATAGGATTGTATTGTCTAAAATATGTATGAATAATGAGATTTTGAGACCTAAGTATATTCTTTGGCTTGCAGTCTAGGAGCAGGGGCAATGATTTAGAACCTCCCTGCTCAGTCCCTTTTCTTCAGCTCAGGGAGACTTTAAACTCTGTTCACAGTAGAACCAAACTGGGAGCCAGCATTTCTACTTCCAGTTCATGCTCTTCCAGCTCACTGCACTCCTTCCTGCCAGAAATGTTAAACTTGGGGTTGAAAATCATTTTGAGTTTTTTTTTTTTTTTAATGTATATATGTGGCTACACTGCATCTTAGTTGCAGCACACAGGATCTTCCATCTCTCTATGGCATGCAGGATCTTCATTATGGCACGTGAGATATTTAGTTGCAACATGGGAACTCTTGTTGTGGCATGGAGAATCTAATTCCCAGACCAAAGATAGAACTAGGCTGCCCTGCATTTGGGAACACAGAGTCTTAGCCACTGGTCCACCAGAGAAGTTTTGAGTTTTATAAGTACAACTTTTGCTGTAAAAATCTAATAGCGTAAAAGTACATAGAGTCAAACTTCACCTCTCTGATCCCTCACTTGTGAGATTTTCATTTATGTTTACAGTTCTCCTCTTGGTTCTTAATAAAATAGTAAAATATACTTTAATTATGCAACTCAGTTCAGCTCAACATTCTATGCCTTGTATGCAAGTGTGGCCATTTGGTAAGTGAGGCAAGGTTAGGGCAGAGGGTGTACAGACAGGTGTGCCACAGCACTCATCTCCAGTAAACTTTTTTTTTTTTTTTAAACTTTGGCCTCTTTCATTGGTCTTTCATTTGTTTATTTTCATCCATCTTCCTTATTTTCATCCATCTTCCTTATTTTCATCCACAGGCCTTCCTTCCTTGGCCTGTGTGGACCTCCCTGTTGCAGAGCACCGGCTCTGGGTGCATGCGCTCCAGAGTTCTGGCTTGTAATTGGACACGCTGGTCCAGCCGCTCCACGGCATGTGGGATCCTCCCATGCCAGGGATCGAACCAGCGCCCCTTACCCTGCAAGGGAGACTCTTTACCCACTGGACCACCAGGGAAGGCCTCCAGTAAGCTTTTAATATTGTCAAGATGGATAATTTGAGAAGATACTATGTAATTCAGAGAAAGCTAAGGCTATTAATGAATGGTTCACAAAGGATGTAGGGTTTTAAGTGGGTCTTGCAAGATGGGTAACATCTAGAAAAGCAAAGGGTAGAAAGAAAAACTCAGATGAAGTTTAATTTGCCCCCAGTATTCTTCTCCAAAGGATTGTAGTGTGGGTTCCAATAAGACAAAGTGCTTAGTTTCTTCATGCTTTACTTAGTTTTGTCCTTGGGAAAATAAATGAACAAATATAGAACCAAAATTCATAAAGTGACTGTGAAGATTAAATTGAAATTCTATATCTATGTGGCTTAGAACAAGTGCCCAGAAGATGTAAGAGTTCAGTCAGTGTTTGCTACTTGTACCTCTGTTCTTCAGAATGAGGTAGGCAGGGCAGTATAGAACTTGGCAAAAGTTTCATTCATTCCTGTTCCTCACCATGTAGAAGAGTGATACTAAGTTTAGTTTGATTGGGCACACGAATGTGTAGGTGATTACCAACAGAGGAAGAGAGTGAAAATCAGCCAAGATACTTCTCAGAATGTGAAATGTGGTTTCTTACTTTTCTCTGTTGGTGAACTTGGGACTCAAAAAGAAAAATATACTTTAATTATGCAACTCAGTTCAGCTCAACATTCTATGCCTTGTATGCAAGTGTGGCCATTTGGTAAGTGAGGCAAGGTTAGGGCAGAGGGTGTACAGACAGGTGTGCCACAGCACTCATCTCCAGTAAACTTTTTTTTTTTTTTAAACTTTGGCCTCTTTCATTGGTCTTTCATTTGTTTATTTTCATCCATCTTCCTTATTTTCATCCATCTTCCTTATTTTCATCCACAGGCCTTCCTTCCTTGGCCTGTGTGGACCTCCCTGTTGCAGAGCACCGGCTCTGGGTGCATGCGCTCCAGAGTTCTGGCTTGTAATTGGACACGCTGGTCCAGCCGCTCCACGGCATGTGGGATCCTCCCATGCCAGGGATCGAACCAGCGCCCCTTACCCTGCAAGGGAGACTCTTTACCCACTGGACCACCAGGGAAGGCCTCCAGTAAGCTTTTAATATTGTCACGATGGATAATTTGAGAAGATACTATGTAATTCAGAGAAAGCTAAGGCTATTAATGAATGGTTCACAAAGGATGTAGGGTTTTAAGTGGGTCTTGCAAGATGGGTAACATCTAGAAAAGCAAAGGGTAGAAAGAAAAACTCAGATGAAGTTTAATTTGCCCCCAGTATTCTTCTCCAAAGGATTGTAGTGTGGGTTCCAATAAGACAAAGTGCTTAGTTTCTTCATGCTTTACTTAGTTTTGTCCTTGGGAAAATAAATGAACAAATATAGAACCAAAATTCATAAAGTGACTGTGAAGATTAAATTGAAATTCTATATCTATGTGGCTTAGAACAAGTGCCCAGAAGATGTAAGAGTTCAGTCAGTGTTTGCTACTTGTACCTCTGTTCTTCAGAATGAGGTAGGCAGGGCAGTATAGAACTTGGCAAAAGTTTCATTCATTCCTGTTCCTCACCATGTAGAAGAGTGATACTAAGTTTAGTTTGATTGGGCACACGAATGTGTAGGTGATTACCAACAGAGGAAGAGAGTGAAAATCAGCCAAGATACTTCTCAGAATGTGAAATGTGGTTTCTTACTTTTCTCTGTTGGTGAACTTGGGACTCAAAAAGAAAAAAAAGCCTTGGTATGTCTTGAATTTTCCTAGGTTAAAAGCCATGTCCTTTAGAACTGGAAGTTTAGGGTCATCCAGATGAACATCTTGATATGCTTTGTACTTAGACCTTCGAAAGCCATAGAAGCCGAGCTCCAACCCATTGCATGCTGAACTGCATGCCTGAACTGGTCATTTGTTGGGACTTGACTCAGTCACTCCTCTTAACCCATCTCCATCCCAGACCTCTCCAATCTTTCCTAGTATCATAGATACCACATTCTAGTTTTGATAAGCCTTTCTTCAGATGTGTTATTTAAAACAGTAACACATTGTGTTGCTGTTACCATTTTCCTTTTGTAGAAGCATTCTTGAGTCAAGAATGATGCAAAAAGTTCATGATTACTGCTGCAAGGGCAAACCAGAAAAATCAACCTCTTCTTGCTTAGAGAGGTAACACTTGAGCACAGTCACCCATGATGTGAAGAGGAAAACACTTCTTTAATAAGAAAACTATTAATGATTGAAAAGAATGAGAGTGGGGGAGCTTCATATCAGAAAAGAGAGTGAAACTGACTCCAGAGGTAGTAGATTCTGTCGCTTAAAATCTGTCTTAAAATGGTTTGCTTATCAAGGTATTTTAGCCTGAATTTGAAAGCAAAAGTTGCACCTTTTGCCTTTTCTTTCTAAACTTGCTTTGAAAGGGACATACAAAAAAATAATAGTTGCATCATTTTACTTATAAAAAAGTATAGAACCAAAATTCATAAAGTGACTGTGAAGATTAAATTGAAATTCTATATCTATGTGGCTTAGAACAAGTGCCCAGAAGATGTAAGAGTTCAGTCAGTGTTTGCTACTTGTACCTCTGTTCTTCAGAATGAGGTAGGCAGGGCAGTATAGAACTTGGCAAAAGTTTCATTCATTCCTGTTCCTCACCATGTAGAAGAGTGATACTAAGTTTAGTTTGATTGGGCACACGAATGTGTAGGTGATTACCAACAGAGGAAGAGAGTGAAAATCAGCCAAGATACTTCTCAGAATGTGAAATGTGGTTTCTTACTTTTCTCTGTTGGTGAACTTGGGACTCAAAAAGAAAAAAAAGCCTTGGTATGTCTTGAATTTTCCTAGGTTAAAAGCCATGTCCTTTAGAACTGGAAGTTTAGGGTCATCCAGATGAACATCTTGATATGCTTTGTACTTAGACCTTCGAAAGCCATAGAAGCCGAGCTCCAACCCATTGCATGCTGAACTGCATGCCTGAACTGGTCATTTGTTGGGACTTGACTCAGTCACTCCTCTTAACCCATCTCCATCCCAGACCTCTCCAATCTTTCCTAGTATCATAGATACCACATTCTAGTTTTGATAAGCCTTTCTTCAGATGTGTTATTTAAAACAGTAACACATTGTGTTGCTGTTACCATTTTCCTTTTGTAGAAGCATTCTTGAGTCAAGAATGATGCAAAAAGTTCATGATTACTGCTGCAAGGGCAAACCAGAAAAATCAACCTCTTCTTGCTTAGAGAGGTAACACTTGAGCACAGTCACCCATGATGTGAAGAGGAAAACACTTCTTTAATAAGAAAACTATTAATGATTGAAAAGAATGAGAGTGGGGGAGCTTCATATCAGAAAAGAGAGTGAAACTGACTCCAGAGGTAGTAGATTCTGTCGCTTAAAATCTGTCTTAAAATGGTTTGCTTATCAAGGTATTTTAGCCTGAATTTGAAAGCAAAAGTTGCACCTTTTTTGCCTTTTCTTTCTAAACTTGCTTTAAGTTTATTATAGTGTATTGTTGCACATACAAAAATATGTAAAATATATGTACATATTCTGTTTAACAAATTACTATAGAGCAAGTCACATTTAACTACTCTCTCAAGCCAGCACTCCCAGAATATTGCAAGCACCCCAAAAGCCTCTTCGAGTCTATCAATTGTGACCACTTTCCTCCTCCTCCCCACTCTTGTGGTAGTTGTTTCCTTGCTCTTGTTCATCATCTTATGACCTAAGTATGAATCTCTTACCAGTGACCTACTTTATCTGTGTTTGAAGTTTAAATGAATTGAATCATACAACATGCATTCTTTGTGTCCAGCTTTCTAAGCACAACATGCGTCCATGTTGTGTGTAACTGGGCTCATTGCCCTTTTTTTTTTTTTTTTGGCCACTTCTTTTCTGTGTGTGAGGAGGGAGCAGGGTGGGGAGGGAGCCGGGCGGGTGGGCCACTTCTATTGGTCTTTCATTTATCTTTTTGCATCCATCTTTGTTCTTTGGCCTGTGTGGGCCTCCTATCACGGTGGCCTCTGTTGTTGCAGAGCACCGGCTCTGGGCGCATGCGCTCCAGAGCTCTGGCTCAGTAATTGGACACATCGGTCCAGTGGCTCCATGGCACGTGGGATCTTCCCAGGCCAGGGATCGAACAGGCACCCCTTGCCCTGCAAGGCGGTGTCCTTAGCCACTGGACCACCAGGGAACTCCTTTTTTTGGCCACTTCTATTGGTCATTCATTTATTTATTTTCTTTGGCCTGTGTGGACCTCCCATTGCAGTGGCCTTTGTCACTGCAGAGCACCGGCTCTGGGCGCATGCACTCCAGAGCTCCAGCTCGGTAGTTGGACACATTGGTCTAGCCACTCCACGGCACGTGGGATCCTCCCAGGCCAGGGATCAAACCTGCGCTCCCTGCACTGCAAAGTGGTGTCTTTACCCACTGGGCCACTAGAGAAGCCTGGTTCATTACCTTTTATTTGTGTATGGAATTCCACTGTGTAAATATAGAGGTAGTAGATTCTGTCGCTTAAAATCTGTCTTAAAATGGTTTGCTTATCAAGGTATTTTAGCCTGAATTTGAAAGCAAAAGTTGCACCTTTTTTGCCTTTTCTTTCTAAACTTGCTTTAAGTTTATTATAGTGTATTGTTGCACATACAAAAATATGTAAAATATATGTACATATTCTGTTTAACAAATTACTATAGAGCAAGTCACATTTAACTACTCTCTCAAGCCAGCACTCCCAGAATATTGCAAGCACCCCAAAAGCCTCTTCGAGTCTATCAATTGTGACCACTTTCCTCCTCCTCCCCACTCTTGTGGTAGTTGTTTCCTTGCTCTTGTTCATCATCTTATGACCTAAGTATGAATCTCTTACCAGTGACCTACTTTATCTGTGTTTGAAGTTTAAATGAATTGAATCATACAACATGCATTCTTTGTGTCCAGCTTTCTAAGCACAACATGCGTCCATGTTGTGTGTAACTGGGCTCATTGCCCTTTTTTTTTTTTTTTTGGCCACTTCTTTTCTGTGTGTGAGGAGGGAGCAGGGTGGGGAGGGAGCCGGGCGGGTGGGCCACTTCTATTGGTCTTTCATTTATCTTTTTGCATCCATCTTTGTTCTTTGGCCTGTGTGGGCCTCCTATCACGGTGGCCTCTGTTGTTGCAGAGCACCGGCTCTGGGCGCATGCGCTCCAGAGCTCTGGCTCAGTAATTGGACACATCGGTCCAGTGGCTCCATGGCACGTGGGATCTTCCCAGGCCAGGGATCGAACAGGCACCCCTTGCCCTGCAAGGCGGTGTCCTTAGCCACTGGACCACCAGGGAACTCCTTTTTTTGGCCACTTCTATTGGTCATTCATTTATTTATTTTCTTTGGCCTGTGTGGACCTCCCATTGCAGTGGCCTTTGTCACTGCAGAGCACCGGCTCTGGGCGCATGCACTCCAGAGCTCCAGCTCGGTAGTTGGACACATTGGTCTAGCCACTCCACGGCACGTGGGATCCTCCCAGGCCAGGGATCAAACCTGCGCTCCCTGCACTGCAAAGTGGTGTCTTTACCCACTGGGCCACTAGAGAAGCCTGGTTCATTACCTTTTATTTGTGTATGGAATTCCACTGTGTAAATATACCCCAGTTATATTTCCATTCTCCTGTTGATAGACTTCTGGGATATTTGCAGTTTAGGGATATCACAAATAATACTGTCATCAGCATCAGCATCCTTGTACATGTCTTTTGATGTACATGTGTACACATCTTTCCTGGGCATATATCCTGGTATAGAATTGCTACAATATAGAATATGCAGACCTTCAACTTAATAAATAATGCCACTGGTTTTCCAAAGTGCTTGTCCCAATTTATACTCTCACCATAGGATATGACAATTTTCTTTTAACTTTTAAGAGAGGATAGTTAAAATATATTTAATGACAATAAAGCTGTGCATTTGACTGTTTTGCCAAAACAACACGAGTTTTGTGGATTAAGTCTTACAGATGGTGCTAGTGGTGTGCTCAATAAGTACCCTTGCTCTGGGCTCTGACAAACCTGAATTCACATGTTGGGTCTGCCACCTGTTTTATGTCACATTAGGCAAAGCATTGAACATTTCTAATTGCTTTCTTATATGTAATTCATATAAGTGTGTTGAGATAACATATTTAAATTAAGGCACTTAGTATACTCTGTGGCCCAGAGAAAACCTGAATATACTCACTGCTGTTACATAATTACTATTATTTGTATTCAGAATTTCCTCTTTCTAATCATAGCAGTGAGAAAGATTAGAAAGCAGAAAGTTAGACTTGGGACCATCTATTTTGTATATAATAACATCCAACTTCAGGAAATAGTCTTGTAAAAAGCAGAAACAAGTTGTTTATAAGCCAAGACTCCGTTTTGCCTGAGTGGTGTCAGCCCGTTGAGCAGACACATTTGTCAAGAGAGGACCTTCCAGGTCACGCTGACAGTTCTGTTTCTTGGCACCTCAGACAAAGTAGTTGTAGCCCTGAGCTCTCCGCCACCTGGCTAGGGCACTCCTGGGCTCTGTGGCCTCATCCAGACACAGCCCTGGCGTGCTCCTGACTTCCGAGAGCACAGCTGTGGCAGCAGCGTGGCAGCCACTTCCAGCTGGGCCCCTGTTCACCATCGCACTGGGATGCAGCTGCCGGGAGCTGCTCCCAGAGGACGTTGGTGTCTGGCAGCCTGCAATACTGAGGAACAGGAGTCATAGCGTCCAGAATACAGGGTGGAAATTATTGTAAAATATCCCACAGTGAGGGCGCAGGAAGGCTGCCAATGCAATTCTGCATCCTTGTACATGTCTTTTGATGTACATGTGTACACATCTTTCCTGGGCATATATCCTGGTATAGAATTGCTACAATATAGAATATGCAGACCTTCAACTTAATAAATAATGCCACTGGTTTTCCAAAGTGCTTGTCCCAATTTATACTCTCACCATAGGATATGACAATTTTCTTTTAACTTTTAAGAGAGGATAGTTAAAATATATTTAATGACAATAAAGCTGTGCATTTGACTGTTTTGCCAAAACAACACGAGTTTTGTGGATTAAGTCTTACAGATGGTGCTAGTGGTGTGCTCAATAAGTACCCTTGCTCTGGGCTCTGACAAACCTGAATTCACATGTTGGGTCTGCCACCTGTTTTATGTCACATTAGGCAAAGCATTGAACATTTCTAATTGCTTTCTTATATGTAATTCATATAAGTGTGTTGAGATAACATATTTAAATTAAGGCACTTAGTATACTCTGTGGCCCAGAGAAAACCTGAATATACTCACTGCTGTTACATAATTACTATTATTTGTATTCAGAATTTCCTCTTTCTAATCATAGCAGTGAGAAAGATTAGAAAGCAGAAAGTTAGACTTGGGACCATCTATTTTGTATATAATAACATCCAACTTCAGGAAATAGTCTTGTAAAAAGCAGAAACAAGTTGTTTATAAGCCAAGACTCCGTTTTGCCTGAGTGGTGTCAGCCCGTTGAGCAGACACATTTGTCAAGAGAGGACCTTCCAGGTCACGCTGACAGTTCTGTTTCTTGGCACCTCAGACAAAGTAGTTGTAGCCCTGAGCTCTCCGCCACCTGGCTAGGGCACTCCTGGGCTCTGTGGCCTCATCCAGACACAGCCCCTGGCGTGCTCCTGACTTCCGAGAGCACAGCTGTGGCAGCAGCGTGGCAGCCACTTCCAGCTGGGCCCCTGTTCACCATCGCACTGGGATGCAGCTGCCGGGAGCTGCTCCCAGAGGACGTTGGTGTCTGGCAGCCTGCAATACTGAGGAACAGGAGTCATAGCGTCCAGAATACAGGGTGGAAATTATTGTAAAATATCCCACAGTGAGGGAGCAGGAAGGCTGCCAATGCAATTCTGCACCAAGGTTGACTGATTCCACAGCAGCTTCTCTTCAGCACCTGCTCCTTTTGTCTGGGTTTCTACAAAGATGCCCAGCAGGCATCAGGAAATTTTCTGCAGGCACTGGTAGCTCTCTCCGTGAAAGTACCATCACAATTTCATGGGGCAGGGCCGTGGACCAGAACTCCTGAACTGGGAAGGGATATCACCATATTCCTTGTCCTTTTAAGGCCAAACTTTCCCACTCCTGACTGTTTTGTTTTGAGAAGTGGTGTATGGGAAAATACTCAAGAGTCTGCTAGAAAGGGAACTTGGGTTTGGGCTAGCCAAAAGACTAAATCAGAGTATCCACACACATACATACATACATGTGCGTGGGCGAGTTCAATGGCTTTAATCGGCTCGGTTGGGTCTTGCATTAGAGAATCTGTTTAATAAACCATGGACTCTCTCTAGACTCTACATTCTTGGCTGCATATCATATTCCTCCACTCAAGTCAGTTCTCTGAAATGTTCCTGTCTTGTGTTTCTCTTTATTCTTATTTTGAATCTTGTGACTTTTATTCCTTTGTTATGGCAATGATCTCCCACTCCAAACAGTCCTTCATAGACCTGTCCATGTAGTATCATTTAACTGATTCTTTTATCATTTCATGATGAAAAGCTCAAAAAGGCTCCTAAACAATAATACAGAAATTCTACACTCTGGGGCTTCCCTGGTGGTCCAGTGGGTAAGGACACTGCCTTGCAGTGCAAGGGGCGCCAGTTTGATCCCTGGCCTGGGAAGGTCCCATGTGCCGCGGAGCGGCTGGACTGATGTGTCCAATTACCAAGCCGGAGCTCTGGAGCGCATGCGCTCAGAGCCGGCGCTCTGCAGCGACAGAGGCCACCGCAATGGGAGGCCCACAGGAGCCAAAGAACAAAGACGGATAAAAATGGACAAATGAAAGACCAATAGAAGTAGCCTGCCTGCTCCCCTCCCTCCCCACTCCTCAAAATAAATAGATAAATAAATAAATCTTAAAAAAAAAAAAGAAAAAAGAAAAGAAATTCTACACTCTGGAATTTAAGGTCCTTTACAATCCATCAGTTTTAAAAATTCTCATTTTCCACCGTTTCTCAGTGAATTCTATACACAGTCAAACTAAGGGACTCATCTTTCCTGGTAACGAATAACACCCCCTGTTCTTCCACGGCTCACTCTGTAGCACTGTTCACTCTCTTTGCTTCTTCTTCTGTCAAGCTTAGTATTGACAGCATGTGATCTGTCTCTGGTGTCCCACAGTAGGATTAAGTGGTAGACCAAAGTTTTAAAGACTTTAATATGTAAACTTCTATGTTTACATATTATAGACATATCCTATAAATAGGTTTTATAGGATAATCATAGCATCACATCACATTCACGACTTTGTGGATATCATTGTCCAGGATGGTCTAAGCAGGTAATGCCACAGTATCTCACTTATGTGGACTTATTAATTATAGGTATTCTGCATCATTTGAATATAAATGAGGTATTCACAAACTTAGCCAGACTGGTTCAGGGAGAGGCATAAAATTCAATCCAGTCTCCTGAGACGAGGTCTACCAAGGGCTTAGAGAATGAATTTCTTTACTCTGGAGAGCCAGCCAACAGAGGTGGTGGCCTTCCCCTGTCTCTTTTCCTGGATGCCGAAGTCACAGATAAGAAGACTGAAACTGTTTTGGTTACTCTGGTACCATAAAGGCAGGCATCCAGAGGACACATTCAGCACCAATGGTGAGGATGAAGTTGAGAGAAGTTCAGTGAGATCTGCATGAAATATTCAGTCCATTTTAAGTGGATTTCTAGTTACACCAGCCAACGCATTTCCTACCTGTTAAGCCATTTTCAGCTGGTGTCTCTGCCACTTTGGTCTGAGGTGTCATGAGTGATTCAGTATGGGTGATATAGATGACTCATGTAGATCCATGCTTCCTCAGTTTGTTTGATTTAATGGCCATAACAGAAAAAATGACACACCTGAAACATACAGGTGTAAATGGATAATACTTCTGAGAATCGGAGGGACAGGATCCCAGTGCCTTTAGCAGCATCAGCTCCGCAGAGAGCCAAGGGTGTGATACCTTGGGATCTTCACATCCGTTCATGGCGAGTGTGACAGTCCAGCATTTGGGAGGCTCTGTTGTAGATGACCTGTGCCTACTGTTCCCTCCTTTCATAAATGGGTCGAAGTGTCACTTCTGGACGCTGTCATTCGTTCAGCAAGTGACATACAAATATTAGAGTTAGGGTTTTACCCTTTGCTTTTCTCTCATGTTGGGCCCATTAGAGAGCCCTGGTTAAAAGTGAGGTTTTTCCCACTATAACAGTGAGCCCATATTAGAAATCTATGTGCTAGTAGTGATCGAGACTTGAATGATTGCACTGGAAGTTATAACTGCTGACCACTGTGTTCTTACAAGCTTTCTGGAAAGGTGGGTGCACACTAAAACAATTTCTGTTTTGTTCTGACGTTCTTTCAAATAGAAAGATCCTGAACATCTATTGCAGATCAGTTTTCCTCACTCATGTGGACTTATTAATTATAGGTATTCTGCATCATTTGAATATAAATGAGGTATTCACAAACTTAGCCAGACTGGTTCAGGAGAGGCATAAAATTCAATCCAGTCTCCTGAGACGAGGTCTACCAAGGGCTTAGAGAATGAATTTCTTTACTCTGGAGAGCCAGCCAACAGAGGTGGTGGCCTTCCCCTGTCTCTTTTCCTGGATGCCGAAGTCACAGATAAGAAGACTGAAACTGTTTTGGTTACTCTGGTACCATAAAGGCAGGCATCCAGAGGACACATTCAGCACCAATGGTGAGGATGAAGTTGAGAGAAGTTCAGTGAGATCTGCATGAAATATTCAGTCCATTTTAAGTGGATTTCTAGTTACACCAGCCAACGCATTTCCTACCTGTTAAGCCATTTTCAGCTGGTGTCTCTGCCACTTTGGTCTGAGGTGTCATGAGTGATTCAGTATGGGTGATATAGATGACTCATGTAGATCCATGCTTCCTCAGTTTGTTTGATTTAATGGCCATAACAGAAAAAATGACACACCTGAAACATACAGGTGTAAATGGATAATACTTCTGAGAATCGGAGGGACAGGATCCCAGTGCCTTTAGCAGCATCAGCTCCGCAGAGAGCCAAGGGTGTGATACCTTGGGATCTTCACATCCGTCATGGCGAGTGTGACAGTCCAGCATTTGGGAGGCTCTGTTGTAGATGACCTGTGCCTACTGTTCCCTCCTTTCATAAATGGGTCGAAGTGTCACTTCTGGACGCTGTCATTCGTTCAGCAAGTGACATACAAATATTAGAGTTAGGGTTTTACCCTTTGCTTTTCTCTCATGTTGGGCCCATTAGAGAGCCCTGGTTAAAAGTGAGGTTTTTCCCACTATAACAGTGAGCCCATATTAGAAATCTATGTGCTAGTAGTGATCGAGACTTGAATGATTGCACTGGAAGTTATAACTGCTGACCACTGTGTTCTTACAAGCTTTCTGGAAAGGTGGGTGCACACTAAAACAATTTCTGTTTTGTTCTGACGTTCTTTCAAATAGAAAGATCCTGAACATCTATTGCAGATCAGTTTTCCTCACTCATAGCTCAGCAGTCTTTCCCAGTCAGTCTGCCTCCACAACATAATGAAAATATGTATGTTTTTGGCAAGTCGTAAACTTCATTTGTTTAGAAGACTCTGGTCAGAAAGAAGATGAAGAATTGGGTAAATGAGAAAAATTTACCATCTTTCTCAGCTACAGAGATAGTTCACTCCAGAAAATAAGTATGGTCCCAAATTGTGGTAAATGAATTCATTATTTCTGGGGAATAGAATATTTAAAGAAGCCCCCTTTATCACACTATTTAAAATAGCTGAGATGAATGAATAAAGAAAATTTGATCGATATGTACAATTAAGTAGTATTCGTCCTTAGAAAAAGAGGGAAATCCTGCCCAAAGGGACAACATGGATGAACCTATAGGACATTATGCTAAGTGAAACCAGCCAGCCACAGGAGGTCAAATACTACCTTGTTGCATTTGTATGAGTTATTTGTTATGGTCAAAGTCATAGGAACAGAGAATAACAGTGATGCCTTCCAGGGGCTGAGGCGTGGGAGAGATGGAGTATTACTCAGTTGGGTATAAATATTCAGTTATGCTAACTGAGCTAGTTTTAGAGATCTGCTTTATAACATGGTACCTATAATTAACACTGTATGCACCCTTTAAAACCTGTTAAAAAGGATAGATCTCATGTAAAGTATTCATGCCACAATACGAAAACAGAGGGGCAGAAGGAAATGCATAGACATGATAGATATGTTTATTGCCTCAATTGTGATCATGGTTTCATGAGTGAATGCCTGTATCCAGACTCATGAAATTGTATATATTAAATAGATTCAAAA
The DNA here is from genome assembly GCA_022376925.1 of Tragulus kanchil. NCBI lineage: Eukaryota > Metazoa > Chordata > Mammalia > Artiodactyla > Tragulidae > Tragulus > Tragulus kanchil. Next base: position 41,952,001 of record JAIOJX010000029.1, on the reverse strand, counting down.
AATTTTATATAACAGTTATACTTCAATAAAAGTTTTTTTTAAGAGGAATCCTTTTAGAATCTTTTTACCCATAAACATATTTTGGAATAGATATGGTTGCTTCTTATAAAGTACAGAATTTTTGCATTTAGCTTGTTTTGTGTGTAGTTGACACATAGAAAAGTCAGATTATAACAGCTTAAGGCTCTTCAGGGAAAGTACTATATTACTGCTCAGCAGTTTCTTTCCAAAATTTTTTTCAGTTTTAAAAAATCCTGAACATCTACAACAGTTTTCCTCACTCATAGCTCAGCAGTCTTTCCCAGTCAGTCTGCCTCCACAACATAATGAAAATATGTATGTTTTTGGCAAGTCGTAAACTTCATTTGTTTAGAAGACTCTGGTCAGAAAGAAGATGAAGAATTGGGTAAATGAGAAAAATTTACCATCTTTCTCAGCTACAGAGATAGTTCACTCCAGAAAATAAGTATGGTCCCAAATTGTGGTAAATGAATTCATTATTTCTGGGGAATAGAATATTTAAAGAAGCCCCCTTTATCACACTATTTAAAATAGCTGAGATGAATGAATAAAGAAAATTTGATCGATATGTACAATTAAGTAGTATTCGTCCTTAGAAAAAGAGGGAAATCCTGCCCAAAGGGACAACATGGATGAACCTATAGGACATTATGCTAAGTGAAACCAGCCAGCCACAGGAGGTCAAATACTACCTTGTTGCATTTGTATGAGTTATTTGTTATGGTCAAAGTCATAGGAACAGAGAATAACAGTGATGCCTTCCAGGGGCTGAGGCGTGGGAGAGATGGAGTATTACTCAGTTGGGTATAAATATTCAGTTATGCTAACTGAGCTAGTTTTAGAGATCTGCTTTATAACATGGTACCTATAATTAACACTGTATGCACCCTTTAAAACCTGTTAAAAAGGATAGATCTCATGTAAAGTATTCATGCCACAATACGAAAACAGAGGGGCAGAAGGAAATGCATAGACATGATAGATATGTTTATTGCCTCAATTGTGATCATGGTTTCATGAGTGAATGCCTGTATCCAGACTCATGAAATTGTATATATTAAATAGATTCAAAAAATTTTATATAACAGTTATACTTCAATAAAAGTTTTTTTTAAGAGGAATCCTTTTAGAATCTTTTTTTTACCCATAAACATATTTTGGAATAGATATGGTTGCTTCTTATAAAGTACAGAATTTTTGCATTTAGCTTGTTTTTGTGTGTAGTTGACACATAGAAAAGTCAGATTATAACAGCTTAAGGCTCTTCAGGGAAAGTACTATATTACTAATGGTAAATAAATATAGCTGCTATGACAGATAACTCTGAATTCCCACTGACTTTGTACAGTACGGTTTATGTTTCTCATGTTGCAGCCTGGTGCAAAAAGGGGTGATCATACAGGGACCCAGCACCACCCTCCCCTGGGTTCTAAGCGTTCTTTCCAGCCCACCAGTCAAGGGAGAGGGAGAGAAGAAAAACACATGGGAAGTAAAACACACATGAGCTAGATTGGAAATGGCACACATCACTGCCACTCACTTTCTCTTGGCCAGAATTTAGGCAAGGACCAGATTAGCTTCACTCCAGGCTTCGATTGCCAGAGAAGTAAGAAGCTCACAGATCTGGGGGAGGACCAGCTTTCTCACAATTCTGACCAAAGAGCATCTACACAGTTTTCCAGATTAGCAAAGCTCCCCCTGCCCTGGCAAGACACTGTGCCATAGCCATCGGAGGCCATCATGTTCTGCGTCTTTTTACAACGAGAGTGTTCTGGGGACCCCAACATCCTGTTTCCTCCCACAAAGTTACGGGAGCCCAGAATCTTCCTCTATGAAGGATGAAGGCCTCAGATATGATATAGCTCCTGAGTCCCTGGCCTGCGTCACACCTTTCAGCTAGAGTAAACATTGTTAGGTGTCAGGCTTAGGTACCAGGGATATGAGAACCTAGTTTGTTTTCAGAATATGAAACATGAGAGGAAGGGATAATGCTCTGGAGTTTTTTTCTAAGACTTGAGAAAATAGGCTCTGGACAGTCTGTAATGTGTTCAGCTTGAAACCTTTCTAGATAAACTGGGGTTCTATTTTTCTTTCAAAGTACTTCTTGCTCAAAGATGTGTTTCCTCCTGCTGCTTGAAAACAGACGCCTAAGGAAGAAATGAGAATGGTTTTGCAATGAAAGGGTAAGTCGGGAAGCGGTTATTGATGAGGGTTTAAGCTGTGACAATATGAGACTGTGTTTTTACCGTTGTCTTACTTTATGGAGCATAATTGACTGAGGGCCTCAGATGGTGCTTTTTAAAAATTGTCTTGGTTTTACATTGTGTGTAGTTGACACATAGAAAAGTCAGATTATAACAGCTTAAGGCTCTTCAGGGAAAGTACTATATTACTAATGGTAAATAAATATAGCTGCTATGACAGATAACTCTGAATTCCCACTGACTTTATACAGTACGGTTTATGTTTCTCATGTTGCAGCCTGGTGCAAAAAGGGGTGATCATACAGGGACCCAGCACCACCCTCCCCTGGGTTCTAAGCGTTCTTTCCAGCCCACCAGTCAAGGGAGAGGGAGAGAAGAAAAACACATGGGAAGTAAAACACACATGAGCTAGATTGGAAATGGCACACATCACTGCCACTCACTTTCTCTTGGCCAGAATTTAGGCAAGGACCAGATTAGCTTCACTCCAGGCTTCGATTGCCAGAGAAGTAAGAAGCTCACAGATCTGGGGGAGGACCAGCTTTCTCACAATTCTGACCAAAGAGCATCTACACAGTTTTCCAGATTAGCAAAGCTCCCCCTGCCCTGGCAAGACACTGTGCCATAGCCATCGGAGGCCATCATGTTCTGCGTCTTTTTACAACGAGAGTGTTCTGGGGACCCCAACATCCTGTTTCCTCCCACAAAGTTACGGGAGCCCAGAATCTTCCTCTATGAAGGATGAAGGCCTCAGATATGATATAGCTCCTGAGTCCCTGGCCTGCGTCACACCTTTCAGCTAGAGTAAACATTGTTAGGTGTCAGGCTTAGGTACCAGGGATATGAGAACCTAGTTTGTTTTCAGAATATGAAACATGAGAGGAAGGGATAATGCTCTGGAGTTTTTTTCTAAGACTTGAGAAAATAGGCTCTGGACAGTCTGTAATGTGTTCAGCTTGAAACCTTTCTAGATAAACTGGGGTTCTATTTTTCTTTCAAAGTACTTCTTGCTCAAAGATGTGTTTCCTCCTGCTGCTTGAAAACAGACGCCTAAGGAAGAAATGAGAATGGTTTTGCAATGAAAGGGTAAGTCGGGAAGCGGTTATTGATGAGGGTTTAAGCTGTGACAATATGAGACTGTGTTTTTACCGTTGTCTTACTTTATGGAGCATAATTGACTGAGGGCCTCAGATGGTGCTTTTTAAAAATTGTCTTGGTTTTACATTGAGGTCACACTTTCCTGGAGCAACTTCTGCTCCTGACGCTCACCTTTGTCTCAGGAGCTCCCTGTTGGGATTTTTGAACTTTCCTTCATGAATCTCAGATACTTCTACCCAGCTTTCTCTCACTCTCTCTTTCCCCCAGGGTCTGACTTGCCTCACATCCTGATGCTCTCCCAGCCTATCCTGGCTTCTTCCTTATTGCCTTTTACATGAGCATTTTCCTCATAAAGTCCCTGCACATCCTTTTAGGCATCTTCTTGGAAGACACAGACTAATACAAAAGCTATACTTAGTAATTCTTTGCTATCACAAAGAAAACACATACGCAAACATGGCATGCCACATTTCCACAGAGGTCATTTCTAATTTTTCGTGAAAGCTCATGTGAGTTAAGAGAGGGAACTGAACAACCAAGAACTTATGGAGAGAGTTATTAGAGAGATCATGCCTGGAGCATGGTAAAGTGGTATTTGACCAGGGAACCAGGGAGCCTGAATTTCCCCTCTCTAGGTCCTTAAGAGAAGGATATACATAGGAAACAACAGCAAGTGGATGGTAATATGCTACTTTGTGTGTGTGTGTTCAGTCACTCAATCGTGTCTGACTCTTTGCGGCCCCATGGACTTCAGGCCGCCAGGCTCTTCTGTTCATGAGGTATGGATACTAGAGTTCAGGCAAGGGTACTAGAGTAGGTTGCCATTTCCTCCTCCAGGAGATATTCCCGACTTAGAGATCTAACCCGTGTCGCCTGCATTGCCAGGCAGATTCTTTACCACTACTGCCACCTGAGAAGCCCATTGTATTACTTCACTATTTTACTGTGTTTATTACTGATTGACTTGAACTCAGTGTAGAGCTTTCTAGTAATCTGGGCTGGGCTTGCGTGCCCAAGCTAGTTTAAAGACCTACTAGACTTTTCAGAATCTTTAACTTAAACCTAAATTCTAGAATCCACCTACCCTCTAGCCTCTAAGGGGACAAGAGACAAGTGGACAAAATAGCCAAGCCAGTGTGCTTGAAGAAAAGAGAAAGTGAGATGGCTGAGTCTCCTCCCACATGGAAGTAAACACTGCTTTACTTCACTACCAAAGCCACGAAGAGAAACAGAAGACTAAAAAAGACATTGCAGAAATTCATACTGACCCCACACCCTACCCACTAGCAAACAAGACCTTGGAGTCTTGGAAGTCAAATCCAATCAGATTACTCTTTCCTTTTCTCAGGGAAACAGAGGAGAGAATAAGGAAGTACAGATGATACTCTCTATCCTCAGGCAGCATACCTACATCCTCGCTAAAATGGGCATCAGTTGGATAAGAGTACCTGTGTGTGTCTTATAGGAGGCAATCTCTTCCCATGAGGAGTTGCAGATTTAATTGGGAGACAAAACATGTGCATACAGAGCAATCAGATAGCAATTTAGGGCTCAGCTCTGTGGTTTTGATCAACAGGATGGGTAGGACTGCAAGGGCCAGGCTAACTACCCTGATCCTCCAAGGCAAATTAGGCCTAAGCCAGGCCATGAAAGTTGCACCAAGGTCAAGAGAGATGGGAGGAGAGTCATTGGTTAAGTGCTCATATCCTGGCATGCAACAAACCTGGGTTCAAATCCTGGATCCACATCTTGTGAGGGTTAGCAGGTTGCTGAATCTTTCTGAACCTCAATTGCTTTATCTATAAAATAGAAATAATAACTTGTATGACAGGTTGTTGCAGAGATTAAGTGGTAGATGACTGCCTATCATGATAGGTGGAAGGGAGGAATCATTCCAGCAGAGATGTATGCTGGGGACCAGAAGGAGATCAGCTGGCCAAAAAGAAGAATGAACCTTGTAAAGTCTTGGAAAATCAGGCTTGCTCATGTGATGGGCCCAGTCAGGCTACAAGGCTGGCTGATATTCCAGTCTGATGCAGAAAGAAAGGAGACTAAGAAGGTTTGCCAGTAAGCAATGGCAGTTGGGGGTGAGTGTTGAAATATTTAAAGCCCTGGTAACAGGAGGGTGAAAAGGTTCTGCTGGACTTTTTTGGTCAGAAATGAGACCTGTAGTCTTCCTCCTCTAAGGACTCCATGTGTAGGATCTACAGCTTGAAAGAGAAGATTGCATTTCCTCACATCAATCATGTAAGCTTGCATAAGACCAAATGGAGATGTTGCCTGTTGCAATATTAATTGCAAAATTGTGTTCACTTCCCATAGCTACAGCTGCATTTGCAAAAGCTGTGTAAGGAAGCTAAATGCAGAATGACAACGTGGAGTCTTATTGAAAATGTTATTTCTCAGAAACTTAAAATTTACATTTTTTTAATCAATCACAACAAAACCAGATAAAAGGCGCTTGGCCTCTAATTCGTATTCCACCCTAATTACAAAATGACTAATCTGTTTACTGAGCTCTTTAATCTTTACCCATATTCCCCCTGCCTGCTGAGTTTAATACACTTCCAAGCCTTTTGGTTCGTGGAGGCAATCTCTTCCCATGAGGAGTTGCAGATTTAATTGGGAGACAAAACATGTGCATACAGAGCAATCAGATAGCAATTTAGGGCTCAGCTCTGTGGTTTTGATCAACAGGATGGGTAGGACTGCAAGGGCCAGGCTAACTACCCTGATCCTCCAAGGCAAATTAGGCCTAAGCCAGGCCATGAAAGTTGCACCAAGGTCAAGAGAGATGGGAGGAGAGTCATTGGTTAAGTGCTCATATCCTGGCATGCAACAAACCTGGGTTCAAATCCTGGATCCACATCTTGTGAGGGTTAGCAGGTTGCTGAATCTTTCTGAACCTCAATTGCTTTATCTATAAAATAGAAATAATAACTTGTATGACAGGTTGTTGCAGAGATTAAGTGGTAGATGACTGCCTATCATGATAGGTGGAAGGGAGGAATCATTCCAGCAGAGATGTATGCTGGGGACCAGAAGGAGATCAGCTGGCCAAAAAGAAGAATGAACCTTGTAAAGTCTTGGAAAATCAGGCTTGCTCATGTGATGGGCCCAGTCAGGCTACAAGGCTGGCTGATATTCCAGTCTGATGCAGAAAGAAAGGAGACTAAGAAGGTTTGCCAGTAAGCAATGGCAGTTGGGGGTGAGTGTTGAAATATTTAAAGCCCTGGTAACAGGAGGGTGAAAAGGTTCTGCTGGACTTTTTTGGTCAGAAATGAGACCTGTAGTCTTCCTCCTCTAAGGACTCCATGTGTAGGATCTACAGCTTGAAAGAGAAGATTGCATTTCCTCACATCAATCATGTAAGCTTGCATAAGACCAAATGGAGATGTTGCCTGTTGCAATATTAATTGCAAAATTGTGTTCACTTCCCATAGCTACAGCTGCATTTGCAAAAGCTGTGTAAGGAAGCTAAATGCAGAATGACAACGTGGAGTCTTATTGAAAATGTTATTTCTCAGAAACTTAAAATTTACATTTTTTTAATCAATCACAACAAAACCAGATAAAAGGCGCTTGGCCTCTAATTCGTATTCCACCCTAATTACAAAATGACTAATCTGTTTACTGAGCTCTTTAATCTTTACCCATATTCCCCCTGCCTGCTGAGTTTAATACACTTCCAAGCCTTTTTGGTTCGTGGACTTATGCTGATGTAATTTTTTATGTTATTTTCACATTAAGCTAAATACTCCTGATCCTTATGGCCTTGCTCTTCCATTGGTTTAGCCTTACCTTTATCCCAAACTCGACATGCATGGCTATCTGTTTTTATTAAGATGTTTTGATCTGCCCTAGAAAACAAAAATTGCATGTGATGTAGCCCATTGGGATTTTAATCACAGCAAAAAATGACAGCAGGATTAAAGGCTCACAGCTTGATTTAAACAGCCTCATGAATAAGCACTCCCTCACCCCCAAGATTCCTTCCAGCCAAGGAACACAGGCAATATTATTGGCCAGCCCACGTTATTTCATCAAGCATTAGTCTCCTGTTGCCCTGGCCCTGATCTACTGGAGAGAATAAGATCTTCAGGCTGGCCCAAACTCCTCTGCTTTCCAGTGTGTTCTGGCTTGGTCCAGTCTGAAGTCAACTTGATGGCTGTTTTTGTGACTAAACTGGAAGGTCCAATTTCCTTCCTGCTTATCTCAGTCTAAAGCTCCAACACTACCTCTCAGGCTGTAACCAGGGATGCTCCTGAGTCAAGGGAATAGCAAAGGTAGCCTATGGATCCCTTGCTCATGGATTGCTTAAAAGAGACATCAAAACTGGATGCAGAGAGTTCCTTTTTCTCCATACCCTTTCCAGGATTTATTATTTTTAAAATTTCTAATGATAGCCATTCGGACTGGTGTGAGGTGATACCTCATTGTAGTTTTGATTGTATTGAGCATCTTTTCATGTGCTTGTTGGCTATCTGTATGTCTTCTTTGGAGAAATATCTAGTTAGGTCTTCTGCCCATATTTGATTGGGTTGTTTGTTTTTGATATTGAGTTGTATAAGCTCTTTGTATGTTTTGGAAATCAATCCTTTGTTGGCTCCATCACTTGCAAATATTTTCTCCTAGTCTGTAGGCTGTCTTTGTTATTTTAGTTATGCTTTCCTTTGTTGTGCCAAAAGCTTTTAAACTTAATTAGGTCCCATTTGTTTGTTTTTCTTTCCATTACTCTAGGAGATGAATTCAAAAATATTGCTGCAATTTATGTCAAAGAGTGCCCTGCTTGTGTTTTCCTCTAAGAGTTCTATAGCGTTCAATTTTATATTTAGGTCTTCAAACCATTTTGAGTTTATTCTTATGTATGGTGTTAGAGAATATTCTAATATTGTTCTTTTACATGTAGCTGTCTAATTTTTCCAACACTACTTATTGAAGAGACTGCCTTTTTCCCATTATACATTCTTGACTCCTTTGTCATATGTTAATTGACCATAAGTGGTTGGGGGTTTATTTCTGGGCTTTTTATCCTGTTCCATTGATCTCTGTATCTGTTTTTGTGCTAGTACCATACTTTTTTGATAACTAAAGCTCTGCAGTATAATCTGAAGTCAGGAAACAGTATTCTTTCAGCTCCATTCTTCTTTACCAAGATTGCTTTGGCTATTTGGGGTCTTGAAGAGTGTTGTTGGGGTCCATCCACAGCATGCATCAGAATGGTGTAAGGATAACCGTGTTCCAGTATTGCTAAGTAATTCATTTCCCACATGCTTGAGGAGGAAACAAGGAGCTGTATGTGATGGAGCTGTTGGTTGCTGTGAGGAGATGAGTGTGGAACTTGATCTGGCTGCTAACCATACCCAAAGCTTGCCTGAGCAGCTGTACAGCCTCATTTGAAGGGCTTCCATGACCTCAGACATCCTAGAAGAGAAAAAACTGCCCAAGAGTAGCTGTACACCAGGAGAGGAAAAGAAATGTAGAGAAGACAGGATGGCATGAAAAGAAAGTGAGGCAAAGAGGGAGAAGAAGAAGGGAGGAAAAAGACTCATGTCATAGGGAAGGGATATCTAGTGATGTCCACAGTTTGAACCTTAACTTACCTGGTTTCCTAAATGAAATGGACCTGAGGACCTGTGCCCTAGACTTTCCAGGAAGTTTTGATTTCAAATCATTGCTTTTATTGTTAGGCTGTGGATCTTAAATTTAAATGCAGAAAAATGGCGTGCACTAGTGGGAAATACATGAAAATAAATGCCCTCCAAGTTACATGAACCCTGCAGACATATTTAACAATCAACTTCTGGTCATGGTGAGCACAGCGAATGTAACCTATTATTGAGAGCGAGTGAGTTATGTATTTTACAGCAGACAACATTAGCTCTGGTGATTGCTTCTCTGAATTAACTATGGTTAGCAGGGATTTCTTGGAACCAACATGTGCTTAAGGATTTTTTTCCCCTAGGGACTACATGAGCCTTATTTAGCTGGCATTTCTAATGCCTTTAAAGTTCTAGAAGTTGGACCCCTAGTAAGATTAGGCAGTTACTGGCATTTAGCCATTGACTTTTAATCTAATAAATGGCATCAAAGGAATAGCACTTTTAAAAAGTTTTATAAAATACATACATCTTGACTGTAGAAAATTTTCAATATACAGAAAAGCACAAAGGAGAAAACAATATTAGCAGTACTCTACTCAAAAATAATGACTACTAACATTTTGGATTTGTATTCACGGTCATCTAGCCTTTACCCAGATTTTGTGAGTGTGAATACATACTTCTTCCATACCTATAAAAGTTGGCCTCTCATCCTACATACTACTATTTTTGTGGGCTGTTCTTTCACTTATGATTGTTGTGAATTTATTTACATATCATTAACTTTGCTTCTACATTATTTTTAATACAAAAAAAAATTTTTAATAGCGAGATTTTTGTTTAGAAAAATACTGGCATATAAATTATTCCTGAGCAGCTGTACAGCCTCATTTGAAGGGCTTCCATGACCTCAGACATCCTAGAAGAGAAAAAACTGCCCAAGAGTAGCTGTACACCAGGAGAGGAAAAGAAATGTAGAGAAGACAGGATGGCATGAAAAGAAAGTGAGGCAAAGAGGGAGAAGAAGAAGGGAGGAAAAAGACTCATGTCATAGGGAAGGGATATCTAGTGATGTCCACAGTTTGAACCTTAACTTACCTGGTTTCCTAAATGAAATGGACCTGAGGACCTGTGCCCTAGACTTTCCAGGAAGTTTTGATTTCAAATCATTGCTTTTATTGTTAGGCTGTGGATCTTAAATTTAAATGCAGAAAAATGGCGTGCACTAGTGGGAAATACATGAAAATAAATGCCCTCCAAGTTACATGAACCCTGCAGACATATTTAACAATCAACTTCTGGTCATGGTGAGCACAGCGAATGTAACCTATTATTGAGAGCGAGTGAGTTATGTATTTTACAGCAGACAACATTAGCTCTGGTGATTGCTTCTCTGAATTAACTATGGTTAGCAGGGATTTCTTGGAACCAACATGTGCTTAAGGATTTTTTTCCCCTAGGGACTACATGAGCCTTATTTAGCTGGCATTTCTAATGCCTTTAAAGTTCTAGAAGTTGGACCCCTAGTAAGATTAGGCAGTTACTGGCATTTAGCCATTGACTTTTAATCTAATAAATGGCATCAAAGGAATAGCACTTTTAAAAAGTTTTATAAAATACATACATCTTGACTGTAGAAAATTTTCAATATACAGAAAAGCACAAAGGAGAAAAACAATATTAGCAGTACTCTACTCAAAAATAATGACTACTAACATTTTGGATTTGTATTCACGGTCATCTAGCCTTTACCCAGATTTTGTGAGTGTGAATACATACTTCTTCCATACCTATAAAAGTTGGCCTCTCATCCTACATACTACTATTTTTGTGGGCTGTTCTTTCACTTATGATTGTTGTGAATTTATTTACATATCATTAACTTTGCTTCTACAATATTTTTAATAGCAGAATTTTATTTTATTATGATGATATACTATGAAACAGTTCTCTGTTACTTGACATTAGGTAATTCCGAGATTTTTGTTTAGAAATACTGATATAAATATCCCAGACTATCAATCTGAGGTCACGTTATAATGATGTCCTTAGACAAAATGCTTATAATTGGATTTCTAGGTCAAAGGTAATTGGCATTTTAAGGTTTTTGTTTTTTGTTTTATATATATCTATATATCTATATCTATATCTATCTATCTATCTATCTATCTATCTATATATATATATATATATATATATACACACATGTATTGTGTAATTACCCTCCAGAAAGAGAACTGAACCTAGTTTCAGACTTTCAGACAGTGTGAGTCCTGTCTGGTCACTGAACCTTTGCCAACACAAGATATTGACCATTGGCACATTTGTCTTTATTGAAGATGTATTAACTTTTCTATCCTAGAGGATCAGAAATTAATCATAGCTGTACACTGTGCCCTTCCTAATGCCAGATCCTACGCTGAACACTTGACACATAAGTATCTCCCTTAAAAGTCCCATCTATCCTGGGAGATAGTGTTATTCATATCCCTGTCCTTCAGATGAGGGTATGAAGACAGGAATAGTTAGGTTACTTGCCTAAACTCTCCCAGCTAGTAAGAGGCAAATTTGAAACTAGGACTCTGATTTGAAAGCTTGAGTTTTTACTGAGAAAAACATTTTGTATCAAGAGCAAACATTTTTATATAGTACATAGTCTGTCGTACGTTGATTCTCCCAGAGGGATTCAGATTCTGAGACCCATGTACAGAAGAATTATTAGGGGGCACTCTTGGCAACAGTCCCTATGGCTGCAGCACAGGGACAGAGAAGCAAGATGGACAGAGGGAGAGGATAAATAGCAAAGCCATTGTGACAAAGGCCTCCATGATTGCTGGAGCCAGAGCCTCGGTGAGAGTTGCTTCAAGAGTGTCCTGAGTTGGGACTAAAAGGCCAGACCTTCATAGCTTTGTCATTGAATGTAGGCCTGGCCAGATGGTGACTAAATCTTGGGTAGGGTAGTAATGATTGTGAATTTATTACATATCATTAACTTTTTTTGTGGGCTGTTCTTTCACTTATGATTGTTGTGAATTTATTTACATATCATTAACTTTGCTTCTACAATATTTTTAATAGCAGAATTTTATTTTATTATGATGATATACTATGAAACAGTTCTCTGTTACTTGACATTAGGTAATTCCGAGATTTTTGTTTAGAAATACTGATATAAATATCCCAGACTATCAATCTGAGGTCACGTTATAATGATGTCCTTAGACAAAATGCTTATAATTGGATTTCTAGGTCAAAGGTAATTGGCATTTTAAGGTTTTTGTTTTTTGTTTTATATATATCTATATATCTATATCTATATCTATCTATCTATCTATCTATCTATCTATATATATATATATATATATATATATATACACACATGTATTGTGTAATTACCCTCCAGAAAGAGAACTGAACCTAGTTTCAGACTTTCAGACAGTGTGAGTCCTGTCTGGTCACTGAACCTTTGCCAACACAAGATATTGACCATTGGCACATTTGTCTTTATTGAAGATGTATTAACTTTTCTATCCTAGAGGATCAGAAATTAATCATAGCTGTACACTGTGCCCTTCCTAATGCCAGATCCTACGCTGAACACTTGACACATAAGTATCTCCCTTAAAAGTCCCATCTATCCTGGGAGATAGTGTTATTCATATCCCTGTCCTTCAGATGAGGGTATGAAGACAGGAATAGTTAGGTTACTTGCCTAAACTCTCCCAGCTAGTAAGAGGCAAATTTGAAACTAGGACTCTGATTTGAAAGCTTGAGTTTTTACTGAGAAAAACATTTTGTATCAAGAGCAAACATTTTTATATAGTACATAGTCTGTCGTCGTTGATTCTCCCAGAGGATTCAGATTCTGAGACCCATGTACAGAAGAATTATTAGGGGGCACTCTTGGCAACAGTCCCTATGGCTGCAGCACAGGGACAGAGAAGCAAGATGGACAGAGGGAGAGGATAAATAGCAAAGCCATTGTGACAAAGGCCTCCATGATTGCTGGAGCCAGAGCCTCGGTGAGAGTTGCTTCAAGAGTGTCCTGAGTTGGGACTAAAAGGCCAGACCTTCATAGCTTTGTCATTGAATGTAGGCCTGGCCAGATGGTGACTAAATCTTGGGTAGGGTAGTTCCATGTGCCCAAAGGCAAGTCCCAGAGAGACTTAGCTGGTAGCAGTCAGGCAGAGGCACTAACCCTGGGGGAATGTGTGCCTTGGCACTGAGTGGGGTTGTGAGCAGCATACCACATCCGCTCAGAACTCCAAGACAACTGTTCAGGGAACTGACCTGATGAGTCACTTGCAGGCCCAGAATCTGGTTTGTCTTTAAGTCCTTCTGAGAAAAGTAACTTTTCCAAGGAATTTTACCTACTTTTCTAGTCTTAGCTGGGGAAGGTCGTTGTCTTAGGAATATCCTTTAGAATATTGGCATTGGTGTTGGAGGAAAGAACAGAGGTTGTAGTCAGTAGGACTCATTAGCTGGTGAGGTCATGAAGGGCTTCATAGGAGACAACTTCTGGTGACCTTTGCCAGTGCTCCTCTTTCACCTCAGGAATCAGCCCACCCCATTTCCAGCTCATGTCATGTCATGAGGCCTGTCGTCTCCTAGGAATGAGCACAGGACCAGACACCTCCACTACAGCAGTTGGTTAAAGGGTAAACATGACTTCCCAAGACCGATGGGAGTTAGACTGGGACTTTGTGTTTTTTCCTTTTCCCAGGCCCCTTCCCAATCAGGCTAGTACATATCATCCAGCAGAGTTCCAAGTGATATACAATAGGTTTTGTTGGTACCCATTTCAAACATGGCAATGTGTTCATGACTTTCCCAAAGCCCCCAGTCATCCCCTTCCCCCGACAACCATGAGTTAGTTTTCTAAGTTTGTGAGTCTCTTTCTCTTTTGTTAATAAGTCCATTTGTATCATTTCTTTTGAGAATCCATGTTAAAGGGATGTCATATGATATTTCTCCTTCTCTGTCTGACTTACTTCACTCAGTATGACACTCTCTAGGTCCATTCATATTGCTGCAAATGGTCTTATTCCATTTTTTTTAGTGGACAAGCAAGTGCTTTTATATATATGTATATATATATATATATATATATATATACACACGCACACACACACGCACACACACACACACACACACACAATGTCTTCTTTATCCATTCCTGCATTGATGGACATTTAGGTTGTTTCCATGTCTTCACTATTGTAAACAGTGCTGCACTGAGCACTGGGGAGCATGTTTCTCTTCGGGCCATGTTTTTCTCTGGATATGTGCCCAGGAGCGGGATTGCAGGATTCTATAGTAGCTCTGTGTTTAGTTTTTGAAGGAACCTCCACACAGTTCTCCATAGTGGCTGTGCCAATTTACATTCCCACCAACAGTGCAGGAGGATTCCCTTCTCTCCACACCCTCTCCATTTGTTGTTTGTGGAATTTTTGATGATAACCCTCTTGACTGGTATGAGGTGATATCTCACTGTAGCCTTGATTTTCATTGCTCTAATAACTAGCGATTTGAACATGTTTTCATGTGCCTGTTGGCCATCTACATGTCCTCATTAGCTGGTGAGGTCATGAAGGGCTTCATAGGAGACAACTTCTGGTGACCTTTGCCAGTGCTCCTCTTTCACCTCAGGAATCAGCCCACCCCATTTCCAGCTCATGTCATGTCATGAGGCCTGTCGTCTCCTAGGAATGAGCACAGGACCAGACACCTCCACTACAGCAGTTGGTTAAAGGGTAAACATGACTTCCCAAGACCGATGGGAGTTAGACTGGGACTTTGTGTTTTTTCCTTTTCCCAGGCCCCTTCCCAATCAGGCTAGTACATATCATCCAGCAGAGTTCCAAGTGATATACAATAGGTTTTGTTGGTACCCATTTCAAACATGGCAATGTGTTCATGACTTTCCCAAAGCCCCCAGTCATCCCCTTCCCCCGACAACCATGAGTTAGTTTTCTAAGTTTGTGAGTCTCTTTCTCTTTTGTTAATAAGTCCATTTGTATCATTTCTTTTGAGAATCCATGTTAAAGGGATGTCATATGATATTTCTCCTTCTCTGTCTGACTTACTTCACTCAGTATGACACTCTCTAGGTCCATTCATATTGCTGCAAATGGTCTTATTCCATTTTTTTTAGTGGACAAGCAAGTGCTTTTATATATATGTATATATATATATATATATATATATATATACACACGCACACACACACGCACACACACACACACACACACACAATGTCTTCTTTATCCATTCCTGCATTGATGGACATTTAGGTTGTTTCCATGTCTTCACTATTGTAAACAGTGCTGCACTGAGCACTGGGGAGCATGTTTCTCTTCGGGCCATGTTTTTCTCTGGATATGTGCCCAGGAGCGGGATTGCAGGATTCTATAGTAGCTCTGTGTTTAGTTTTTGAAGGAACCTCCACACAGTTCTCCATAGTGGCTGTGCCAATTTACATTCCCACCAACAGTGCAGGAGGATTCCCTTCTCTCCACACCCTCTCCATTTGTTGTTTGTGGAATTTTTGATGATAACCCTCTTGACTGGTATGAGGTGATATCTCACTGTAGCCTTGATTTTCATTGCTCTAATAACTAGCGATTTGAACATGTTTTCATGTGCCTGTTGGCCATCTACATGTCCTCTTTAGAGAAATCTCTATTCTAGACCAGTGACTTTGGGTAGAACATTTAGGAAAGAGAGTCTCTTTCTAACATAGTTGCTGCAGTCTGGAGCTGCTGTTGGCTGTCTTGAACAGAGATCACTCACTGAGAAGAACACTGGAGGAGAAAGACACAGAGAGACAACGATAGGAATCACAGAGGCCGAGGGGGACTGGTTTCGGTGACATGATTTTAACACTTAAATTCAGACAAGCCTGTAGTCATATTTTCCTTGTCACCATTCTTCAGACTCTTCAGTTACCATAGCAAATAATTACCTTTTCTCCCTCTTAAGAAAGTTTGACTTGGGTTATAACCTTTGCTTTTGACAGAGTTTTGGTGATAAGAGAGACAGCTAAAGGCCTCTGAGCACAAAAAGAAAAACACAAAAAAACAAAAACCAGGGCTCCTTGACCTCTGCATCCTTGAGCATCATAGAAGGCTATACTCATGACCAGAGGAGACAGTAGTCGCCCAGGGTCACACAGGTGCTGTAAACTCCAGTCCGAGGACACACCTCTCCAAATGCAGAGAAGCGACTGACGGTACACTGCTGCTGCTGATGCTGAGTTGCTCCAGCCGTGTCCGACTCTGTGAGACCCCGTGGACTGCAGCCCCCCAGGCTCTTCTGTCCTTGGGGTACTCCAGGCAGGAATACTGGCGTGGGATGCCATTTCCTCCTCCAGGGAACTTTACATGAACCTTTCCCCAAATATTTATGTGATAAATAATACAACTGTCTAGGTGAGATGGTCTGCTTTTTGTGCTGAGAGATGAGATGAATCACATACGAACTCTGGCCTCAGGGGACTGCTATCAAAGTTTCTCTCTGGGGTAAAGTTGACAAGATTTGAGTAACAGTGGAATGGGGGAAGGGGAAAATAGGATGAAATTAAGAGTGACTTTAGCCAAATGATTAATTAAGGTGAGGGGGAGGGTGGAGGAGCATCTGATTAACTGAATTCTAGTTCACCTAGTCCTCCTTACTCAGAGTTGTGAGCCTTGTGGTTTTCTTCTCTTCTTCCCTCCCTCTCCACCTTCTCTCCCTTGGGCCAGAGCGCCACAGTTCTCGTGAAGTCTGAGAGGCCAGAATTGGGTCAGAATGTGACAGTGAAGTGACAGTGTCTTAGAGTCACCACTGAGCTAGAGCCCCGGAATGAGATAGTGTGTAATGTGTACTCATTTACCATCATCTATGTTTATCTGCTTTTTAAAAATCACTTTCCATTTTAAATGAAAGAAAGAATGGGTCAAAGATTATTTTCTTTAATACGTGCCTCCCTATTTAGCAGTCCACTTCATCTCCTCTCTCTCTTTCCCTCTTACTGAAAGCAAGATGTTGATAAGAAAGTAAAAGAAAATACAGAAGTTGTATCTAAATAAACTTAAATTGTGTTCATTTTTTCCCATTTTTTAAAATTGTCCAATTTCATCAGACAATGACCTCAATCTAGCCTAGAATAATAAAGGCAATTATCAGCTGCTCTGCTGCATGAATAAACCCTAGTTTTACTCTGCCAAGCATTCCATTAACTGTTTGCTGGATTCTTCTGTTTCCCTTCTTTGTGTCAGAATCAAGGCAAGCATCACAAGCCCAGTAGCCATACTGTAGACTGGAAGATAAGTGGAGAGCCACACAAAGAAAACAGACTCAGGGACAACTAATTTTCCTTGAAAAAGAACAACCTACTCTATCAGGAAAGAGCAGCGTCACTTAACATTTGACCAACTACTGTCCATGGAGTGAATTACCATGGTAACCCAGGGCCACGGAGCACAAACACTCTTGAATCAGCCCCATTTTGTGCTCATCAGTCATATCTTGAGCCATGGGGTGGCGTCATCAATTCTCAATGGAATGTGGGCAAAGCCCAGCCACCCTTTCCAGTTCAGAAAGTACCTTAGGACTAAGGTTGAGGAGAAATATAATTCCATTCCCACATCCAGAGGCTATACAGGTAGCCACTTGAAATGGGACTTTACACATAGACTTAGTCCTAATGCTCCCAACTGGCCCACTTTCGCTCACTCTCAGGGCTAAATCCAACGTACTAAGGCGAATGCAGTGTTGTACCCACTGATGGCACAGCCGAGAAAACACTGGAGTACTGAGAGCACCCTTCCAAGCCAGAGCTCATACTCTCTCTCCACAGGAGACCTATACCAGCTTGTCTGTGGACTGTGGGTTTGGAAAGGATCCTTGAATTGGACTGATGTCCATAAAACCCACAGAAGCTGGAAGAGGATAGGCTGATCTTTGGCAAATGATAACTTCACCTTCAGGGAAATCCACAGAGCTTACTGGTTGTCAGAAATTCCCACAAGGAGCTCTCACCTGCAGGAGTCTTGCCAGACACAAAAGTTGAGAGCTTATTGAGGATCCTTTGTCAGCCTGGCTAACACTACCAAAAAGCTTTGTAAGAATGATCTCACTAAAACCTTCCAAGGATACTATGATATTGTTTTTAATTTATTCTGTTTTACAGAGGGGAAAACTGAGACTCAAGAAGATCAGTTAACTTGACTAGGATCACCAGCTACCAGGTAGTCGAGCCCAAGCAGTCTGACCCCAGAGCCTGTGCTCTAATCTCTCTGCTTTGCCGCCTCAACCCTCAGCTTCCACACCTGGCATGGAGAAGGGAGAAGCAGGGAGACTGTATATGGCCTGCAGGGCCTGTAGAGACCCAGCTTCCTTGGCCTGTCCTCACCTGTTGTTCCCTCTGCTTTTGTCAGAATGTAAGATGAGAGACTCCCTTGGCTGAATCATGCCTTTACATCATTTGTGGAAGTGTAGTAATAGGCATTTGTTCCCTGCTGTTCACCAAACTAAAGAAGGCGTGATGTATTTCTAAATAGTCCTACAGATTAACTTGGAAGCAACGTCCTGCAGTGGTAAAGAGGACAGCTTTAGGAATCAGCCCGCCTGGGATAAGTATCTGCTGTATTCCTTACAGCTGACCTGCCTGACCCTCAGCTCCCTTGTCTGTAAAATAGAGGGGATCATGTTTCCCACTTCAGAAGGTTGCTGCAAAAATTAAAATGAAGTCCTTAGAAATGTTCTGAGCACAGAATTAGCTGTGCTTGTGCCAAGTTACTTCCGTTGTGTCTAGCTCTTTGTGACCCCATGGACTGTAGCCCACCAGTGCTCTGTCCACAGGATTCTCCAGGCAAGAAAATTGCAGTGGGTTGCCATTTTCTCCTCTGGTGATCTTCTTGACCCAGGGATCTAAACCAGTTTGACTCAGGGATCGAACTCTGGTCTCCTGCATTGCAGACAAATTCTCTACCTACGAGCTATGAGGGAAAGCCCTCAGAATTAGCTAGTCATATTATTTCTCTGGTTCATGTTTTCAAGAAATGAGTGACATTCCCAGAGTTATTTCTATAGGAACTTTGTGGCCAGGCATGCTTTGGAATTCAGAATTTGGGAGATTATAGAGAGGTATCAGGGTATATGTACTTTATCTGCTTTCTGATGTATTAAATAGCTTCCTCAGTGGGGCCTTGAGAGGCTTATTGAGGATCCTTTGTCAGCCTAAAAAAGAGAATGATCTCACTAAAACCTTCCAAGGATACTATGATATTGTTTTTAATTTATTCTGTTTTACAGAGGGGAAAACTGAGACTCAAGAAGATCAGTTAACTTGACTAGGATCACCAGCTACCAGGTAGTCGAGCCCAAGCAGTCTGACCCCAGAGCCTGTGCTCTAATCTCTCTGCTTTGCCGCCTCAACCCTCAGCTTCCACACCTGGCATGGAGAAGGGAGAAGCAGGGAGACTGTATATGGCCTGCAGGGCCTGTAGAGACCCAGCTTCCTTGGCCTGTCCTCACCTGTTGTTCCCTCTGCTTTTGTCAGAATGTAAGATGAGAGACTCCCTTGGCTGAATCATGCCTTTACATCATTTGTGGAAGTGTAGTAATAGGCATTTGTTCCCTGCTGTTCACCAAACTAAAGAAGGCGTGATGTATTTCTAAATAGTCCTACAGATTAACTTGGAAGCAACGTCCTGCAGTGGTAAAGAGGACAGCTTTAGGAATCAGCCCGCCTGGGATAAGTATCTGCTGTATTCCTTACAGCTGACCTGCCTGACCCTCAGCTCCCTTGTCTGTAAAATAGAGGGGATCATGTTTCCCACTTCAGAAGGTTGCTGCAAAAATTAAAATGAAGTCCTTAGAAATGTTCTGAGCACAGAATTAGCTGTGCTTGTGCCAAGTTACTTCCGTTGTGTCTAGCTCTTTGTGACCCCATGGACTGTAGCCCACCAGTGCTCTGTCCACAGGATTCTCCAGGCAAGAAAATTGCAGTGGGTTGCCATTTTCTCCTCTGGTGATCTTCTTGACCCAGGGATCTAAACCAGTTTGACTCAGGGATCGAACTCTGGTCTCCTGCATTGCAGACAAATTCTCTACCTACGAGCTATGAGGGAAAGCCCTCAGAATTAGCTAGTCATATTATTTCTCTGGTTCATGTTTTCAAGAAATGAGTGACATTCCCAGAGTTATTTCTATAGGAACTTTGTGGCCAGGCATGCTTTGGAATTCAGAATTTGGGAGATTATAGAGAGGTATCAGGGTATATGTACTTTATCTGCTTTCTGATGTATTAAATAGCTTCCTCAGTGGGGCCTGGGACAGCACACCATGATCAAATGAAGGAATATAGGAATATTTCTTATTTTTTATTTTTAAGTTTTTATTTTTTTTGACACCAAAAGCATTTTGTACTGGGGTATATAGCCAATCAACAATTTTTGTGATATTTTCAAGTGAACAGTGAAGGGGCTTGGCCGTACATATGCACGTATCCTTTCTCCTTCAAACCCCCAGCCCATCCAGGCTAGTACATAACATTGAGCAGAGTTCCAAGTGATATATACAGTAGATTTTTGTTGGTATCCATTTCAAACACTGCAGTGTATCCATGACTTTCCCAAGGCACTCTCCCCCGTCACCCCAACCCCCCCTACCCTGGCCCCTGTCATTCCCTCCCCTCTTCAACCATAAGTTCCTTCCTAAGTCTGTGAGTCTCTTTCTCTTTTGTAAATAAGTTCATTTGTGTCATTTCTTTGTAGAACCCACATAAAAAGGAGGCCATTTCTCCTTCTCTGTCTGACTTCACTCAGTATGACACTGTCTGGGTCCATCCATATTGTTGCAAATGGCCTCATTTCATTCTTTTTAGTGGACAAGTAATATTCCATTGTGTGTGTGTGTATACATATGCACTGCACATCTTCTTTATCCATTCCTCTGTCAATGGTTGTTTCCATGTCTTCACTATTATAAACAGTGCTGCACTGAGCACTGGGGAGCATGTCTCTTTGGGCCATGTTTTTCTCTGGATGTGTGCCCAGGAGCGGGATTGCAGGGTCCTATGGTAGCTCTGTGTTTAGTTTTTGAAGGAACCTCCACACAGTTCTCTGTAGTGGTTGTGCCAATTCCTACCACAGTGCAGGAGGATTCCCTTGCTCAATCGAACTCTGGTCTCCTGCAGACAAATTCTCTACCTACGAGCTATGAGGGAAAGCCCTCAGAATTAGCTAGTCATATTATTTCTCTGGTTCATGTTTTCAAGAAATGAGTGACATTCCCAGAGTTATTTCTATAGGAACTTTGTGGCCAGGCATGCTTTGGAATTCAGAATTTGGGAGATTATAGAGAGGTATCAGGGTATATGTACTTTATCTGCTTTCTGATGTATTAAATAGCTTCCTCAGTGGGGCCTGGGACAGCACACCATGATCAAATGAAGGAATATAGGAATATTTCTTATTTTTTATTTTTAAGTTTTTATTTTTTTTGACACCAAAAGCATTTTGTACTGGGGTATATAGCCAATCAACAATTTTTGTGATATTTTCAAGTGAACAGTGAAGGGGCTTGGCCGTACATATGCACGTATCCTTTCTCCTTCAAACCCCCAGCCCATCCAGGCTAGTACATAACATTGAGCAGAGTTCCAAGTGATATATACAGTAGATTTTTGTTGGTATCCATTTCAAACACTGCAGTGTATCCATGACTTTCCCAAGGCACTCTCCCCCGTCACCCCAACCCCCCCTACCCTGGCCCCTGTCATTCCCTCCCCTCTTCAACCATAAGTTCCTTCCTAAGTCTGTGAGTCTCTTTCTCTTTTGTAAATAAGTTCATTTGTGTCATTTCTTTGTAGAACCCACATAAAGGAGGCCATTTCTCCTTCTCTGTCTGACTTCACTCAGTATGACACTGTCTGGGTCCATCCATATTGTTGCAAATGGCCTCATTTCATTCTTTTTAGTGGACAAGTAATATTCCATTGTGTGTGTGTGTATACATATGCACTGCACATCTTCTTTATCCATTCCTCTGTCAATGGTTGTTTCCATGTCTTCACTATTATAAACAGTGCTGCACTGAGCACTGGGGAGCATGTCTCTTTGGGCCATGTTTTTCTCTGGATGTGTGCCCAGGAGCGGGATTGCAGGGTCCTATGGTAGCTCTGTGTTTAGTTTTTGAAGGAACCTCCACACAGTTCTCTGTAGTGGTTGTGCCAATTTACATTCCTACCAACAGTGCAGGAGGATTCCCTTCTCTCCACACCCTCTTCAGCATTTGTTGTTTGTGGAATTTTTGATGATAGCCCTCTTGGCTGGTATGTGGTGGTATCTCATTGTAGTTTTGATTTGCATTTCTCTAACAACTAGCGATTTTGAGCATCTTTTCATGTGCCTATTGGCCATCTGTATGTCCTTTTTAGGGAAATGTCTATTCAGGTCTTCTGCCCACTTTTTGAGTGGGTTGTTTGTTTTGATGCTATTGAGTGTCATAAGCTGTTTGTAAATTTTGGAGACTAACCCCTTATCTGTCACATCATTAAATGCAGAAGTATGTCTTCAACACAATATATGACTTCTTACTCTCTGTTGGGGTAAGTAGAGATGAGAAGAAGTCTCCTGTGTTTTGTGAATAAGTGAGTTGGCCCTGGACTACAAGTAAGTCAGTAAATAAATGGGCTTATTTTCAAAACTTTTTGCCTTTTTCAGAATTGTGTGGAGCGCCCTCCTCGTCTACCTGCCTACCTCCATCCTGTGGAATCTCACTCCAGCCATTCACCGCTCTTTCTTGGAGACTGTTTTGGTTGCTCCCCACCTACTTTCCACTCCAGTCCACCATCATCCTTTCCTTGTTGCTCCCTTCCTTCTTCAGTTGCTCTGTTCACCCTGCTGCCTGTAGGTCAGGAGTCCGGGCACTTCTTCCTTTATCAGGTTTTTAGTACATTTACTGCCTTGCTGTATGTAAAGGAAACCACTTAGCAGTGTGCCTTGGGGACAGCGAGTGCCCTATCCTATCAGGGTATGATTTTTTTTTTCCTTCTTACTCTGTATATTATACCATGAGCTCCCTCTTGGAAGAAATATATCTAGTTCATTGTTCTAATCCTCTCTAATGCCATAACCTCTAACACAACATGGGTAAAGTGAACATTTGTCAACTGGAATTTTTATGCCTTTGTACTCTTCCTTTTTCCTATTTAACTTGTCTACAACCCTTTTGGGAGTAAAAGGTTCAGAAGCTCAAAAAAGCAAAAAGATAGAGCCAGAGTAAGAAGATTGTGTCATATATGCCTGTGGGTGTGTATTTTAGTATCTGTATATGCAGTGCTTTAGTATATCAGTATATATCTGTATTCTAATATATGCAGTGGCAGTGGTGGTTTAGTCTCTTTAGTCGTGTCTGACTCTTGAGACCCCATGGACTGGAGCCCGCCAGGCTCCTCTGTCCATGGGATTCTCCAGGCAAGCCTACTGGAGTGGGTTGCCATTTTTTTCTCCAGGGTATCTTCCAGACCCACGAATTGAACCCCGGTCGTCTGCATTGCAGGCAGATTCTTTACCGACTGAGCTCTGAGGGAAGCTGTCTTTACCCACTGACTGAGCTACAGAAGAAGTATATGCAGTATTTGTATTTAAATACATTAGAGTCATGGGGACTATATCCATTTCTTTGACTAGCTCAATCTGAGTGTAATCTGGAGAAGTCTGTAGCCATCAGTGCTCCTATGGAAGAGTGTATGAAGAGCAAATGAGAAATTTATCAGTTTGGGGTATGAGAGAAGGACCACCTGGCAGAGGCAACAAGGTAACCCCGTACTGGGTTAAAAAAAACCTGTCTACCTGCCTACCTCCATCCTGTGGAATCTCACTCCAGCCATTCACCGCTCTTTCTTGGAGACTGTTTTGGTTGCTCCCCACCTACTTTCCACTCCAGTCCACCATCATCCTTTCCTTGTTGCTCCCTTCCTTCTTCAGTTGCTCTGTTCACCCTGCTGCCTGTAGGTCAGGAGTCCGGGCACTTCTTCCTTTATCAGGTTTTTAGTACATTTACTGCCTTGCTGTATGTAAAGGAAACCACTTAGCAGTGTGCCTTGGGGACAGCGAGTGCCCTATCCTATCAGGGTATGATTTTTTTTTTCCTTCTTACTCTGTATATTATACCATGAGCTCCCTCTTGGAAGAAATATATCTAGTTCATTGTTCTAATCCTCTCTAATGCCATAACCTCTAACACAACATGGGTAAAGTGAACATTTGTCAACTGGAATTTTTATGCCTTTGTACTCTTCCTTTTTCCTATTTAACTTGTCTACAACCCTTTTGGGAGTAAAAGGTTCAGAAGCTCAAAAAAGCAAAAAGATAGAGCCAGAGTAAGAAGATTGTGTCATATATGCCTGTGGGTGTGTATTTTAGTATCTGTATATGCAGTGCTTTAGTATATCAGTATATATCTGTATTCTAATATATGCAGTGGCAGTGGTGGTTTAGTCTCTTTAGTCGTGTCTGACTCTTGAGACCCCATGGACTGGAGCCCGCCAGGCTCCTCTGTCCATGGGATTCTCCAGGCAAGCCTACTGGAGTGGGTTGCCATTTTTTTCTCCAGGGTATCTTCCAGACCCACGAATTGAACCCCGGTCGTCTGCATTGCAGGCAGATTCTTTACCGACTGAGCTCTGAGGGAAGCTGTCTTTACCCACTGACTGAGCTACAGAAGAAGTATATGCAGTATTTGTATTTAAATACATTAGAGTCATGGGGACTATATCCATTTCTTTGACTAGCTCAATCTGAGTGTAATCTGGAGAAGTCTGTAGCCATCAGTGCTCCTATGGAAGAGTGTATGAAGAGCAAATGAGAAATTTATCAGTTTGGGGTATGAGAGAAGGACCACCTGGCAGAGGCAACAGGAAGCTTCATTAAGGTCTGTTAAGCCCCAGTACTGGGTCAATAACAGGCGGATTTGTTTTGAGCTCCGTTTATTTTTAAGTATGTTTAATTGCACCGTGTAATCCAGGCAGACTGTCAACCCTTCCCCGGTGCTCTGCTGTCAGTCCAGCTGCTGTTCCAGCTGTTCCCTTCCTTCATCCCAGAGCTGCACCCCCAGGTTCACGTGTGCCCAGGCTGCCAAGGAGACAAAAGCCTTTCCTCTCACTGGAACTGGATGCCTGGGTGACAGACCCTCTGCCGCAGTCCTGCAGCCTCTGATCTGATCCTCCTCTGCAGGGCGTGTGGGAGGGGCCTTAGGAGATGAGAGCAAAGGGCGTCCTAGAGACCAAAACAGAAAAACTGCTTCTACTCTAAGTTATCAGATCCCTTTCAGACACAGGGCTTTCAGGCACACAGTGGAGGTGCGATGTGAGCAGTGAGAGTCTGCCTTCATCCACCGTCCTCAGCCTGGAGATGGGCGGATGCTGCCATGACCCCCAGGGCAGTTCCAGGTTGGACACAGTCAGGGCCTATATACGCCATCTGAGTGTGGGGGCTTTTGTTTGGGTTTTCCTCCATGCAGAATCCATTCATACGAGCACCCCACTTTCTTCTGGGGCATCACTGCATTCCAGTGTGCAGTCATGATGTGGTAAATCCAGGGCATGTGTCCTCCGGTGTGTGGTTGAATATTCCATGCCCGACCTTTCATCCTTGAGTCTGATTCTGCAAGCGTCCCCATTGCCTTCTAGAAAATTCCGTTTCTGCTGAAGTTTGCCAAAATGAGTTTCTGTGACTTTTAATCAGACAACCCAAACTCAGAGCCTGTCTGACTGATGGGAAACTGAAAAGGGATTTTTGATGTTGGCCTTTCTACGAACACCATTTCCGTTCCTCCTAGTCCTTCTCCAGGAGGCTTCCAGACATAAGGGAATAGCCCCCAGTGAAGAAGAAAGAAACAAAAGACTCCCATCAACAGGGGAGCCCAGGAGACAGCTTTGGGCCAATAGCATGAGCAGGAGGCTGGGCTTCCTCACCATCTCTGGAGCAGTGCAGACTGGCTGGACCCTGCAGAAAGTGTGGGCTAAGCTGATCAGCTCACTGAAGCCTCACCCAGCTAAGCATCCAGGCTGAGTTTATGCTTTTTGATTAAAGCCCTTTTCTAAAATGTACTGATATGTTTAACATTTCTACCTCAAGCCATAATGCAGTGGTGACCTCAGCACCCATTTCTTTGTTGATGTTCAATCGCTAAGTCATGTCCGACTCTTTGCAACCCCATGAATTGCAGCGCCAGGCTTCCCTGTCTCTCACCATCTCCCAAAGTTTGCCCAAGTTCATTGAATCTATGAAGCCATCGCTCATCTCATCCTCTGTTGCCCCTTTCTCTTCCGGCCCTCAATTTTTCTCAGCATCAGGGCCTTTTCCAATGAGTTGGCTTTTCACCTCAGGTGGCCAAAGTGTTGGCGCTTCAGCATCAGTCTTTCCAATGAATATTCGGGTTGATTTCCTTCAGAATTGACTGGTTTGACCTCCTTGTGGTTCAGGGGACTCTCGAGAGTCTTCTCCAGCACTATAATTCAAGAGCATCAATTCTTTGGTGCTCAGCCTTCTTTATGGTCCAGCTCTCATATCTATATGTGACTATTGGAAAAACCATAACCTTAGCTATGCAGACCTTTGTCAGCAAAGTGATGTCTCTGCTTCTAACACACTACGTTTGCTTCAATTCGTTTTCGGGTGTCCTCGGGAATATTCCATGCCCGACCTTTCATCCTTGAGTCTGATTCTGCAAGCGTCCCCATTGCCTTCTAGAAAATTCCGTTTCTGCTGAAGTTTGCCAAAATGAGTTTCTGTGACTTTTAATCAGACAACCCAAACTCAGAGCCTGTCTGACTGATGGGAAACTGAAAAGGGATTTTTGATGTTGGCCTTTCTACGAACACCATTTCCGTTCCTCCTAGTCCTTCTCCAGGAGGCTTCCAGACATAAGGGAATAGCCCCCAGTGAAGAAGAAAGAAACAAAAGACTCCCATCAACAGGGGAGCCCAGGAGACAGCTTTGGGCCAATAGCATGAGCAGGAGGCTGGGCTTCCTCACCATCTCTGGAGCAGTGCAGACTGGCTGGACCCTGCAGAAAGTGTGGGCTAAGCTGATCAGCTCACTGAAGCCTCACCCAGCTAAGCATCCAGGCTGAGTTTATGCTTTTTGATTAAAGCCCTTTTCTAAAATGTACTGATATGTTTAACATTTCTACCTCAAGCCATAATGCAGTGGTGACCTCAGCACCCATTTCTTTGTTGATGTTCAATCGCTAAGTCATGTCCGACTCTTTGCAACCCCATGAATTGCAGCGCGCCAGGCTTCCCTGTCTCTCACCATCTCCCAAAGTTTGCCCAAGTTCATTGAATCTATGAAGCCATCGCTCATCTCATCCTCTGTTGCCCCTTTCTCTTCCGGCCCTCAATTTTTCTCAGCATCAGGGCCTTTTCCAATGAGTTGGCTTTTCACCTCAGGTGGCCAAAGTGTTGGCGCTTCAGCATCAGTCTTTCCAATGAATATTCGGGTTGATTTCCTTCAGAATTGACTGGTTTGACCTCCTTGTGGTTCAGGGGACTCTCGAGAGTCTTCTCCAGCACTATAATTCAAGAGCATCAATTCTTTGGTGCTCAGCCTTCTTTATGGTCCAGCTCTCATATCTATATGTGACTATTGGAAAAACCATAACCTTAGCTATGCAGACCTTTGTCAGCAAAGTGATGTCTCTGCTTCTAATACACTACGTTTGTCATAGGTTTTCTTCCAAGAAGCAAGTGTCTTTTATTGTGTGCTTTGAGGCCCCAGAGATGTCTGACTCTGTACTAATTCCATGCTGCTCAAGTACCTATGTAAGTTTTAGTATTCTCCCCTCCCCACTTTCTTGATTTTGAGTCATTTTCTGTCATATCTCAACTCTAAACATGTCTGAACTCTGTATCATGCTTCTAATTTTCTATCAGCTTAGAAACCAAAAAGTTAAGCTGGTTAGGACTACATGTAAAGCAGGAGTGAATGCTTTGGTTGTGAGTAAAATACACCCCAGCACATGGCCTGCATGGTATTACCTTCCCTCATATGAAAGGAGTTTTCTCTTATATTCTGTAATGTCATGTGATGGTCAGAGCTGAGCTCCAGACACAAGAGAGGTCACTGTGCTCAGAAAAAGGTTTTATTTCTCTCAGATTTTTACTAAACTTCCTCAGCTGCTTTTCCTCCCTGAGTGGACTTGTTAATCATCTTGATGAAAAAGAATCAGTGGAAATCACTGAGTCCTTACAGGCTGTTTTTGATTAGTTGTTTACATCAGCGTCCACTCTTGTCAGAGAGGAGGCATGAAAGATGTTCTCAGGTAGCCTTTGTTACATAATATGCCACTCTGAAACCTAAGAGTTTAGAATGAAACTCTTTCTTTGCTTGTCTATGATGCTATGGTTCAGAAATTACAGTGCGGCTCGCTGGGGTGGGGTGTGCTTATTCTGGTTGGTGCCACTGGGAGACTTTAGCTAGGATCCCACTGATGGCTGGGAAGGCTGACCCTCTCACCTCATGGTCTCATCCTCCAGGCGGCCAGGAAGTCATTTCTACTCCTTCCTATGGACTCTGGGTTACAAGAGAGAGGATGAAGCTATGAGGACAGTAGGCTCAGTAGTCCCACACTGTCAGCTCAGCCATATTTTGTTGGTCAGAGCAAGTCACAAGACTAGTCTATACCCAAGGAACACAAAAAAAGACTCCATCTCTTGATCAGAGAGCCTGGGAACATCTTGTAATCATTTTCAATCTGTAACAGCAAAATAAGCCCCAGTTCATCATTTTAGAAAGAACCAATTAGGCATAAACTCTTCTGATTCTAAAATAATCGTCTTTCCCTGGCCTTGTGCAACCTTATGTTGTCTGATTAGTGCTTGTGAATTAACAAACTGCTTTCATGTTCTGTATTTCATTTATGTACACAACAGACTTTTGAAGTATGTCATTTCCTGTTTTCCCGTCAAAGATTAGAAGTCCAGCATCCCACGGCTTCCATGTCATTGTCATCTTTTTGAGGTAACTATCATGTAAAGCAAAGCTTAGAAACCAAAAGTTAAGCTGGTTAGGACTACATGTAAAGCAGGAGTGAATGCTTTGGTTGTGAGTAAAATACACCCCAGCACATGGCCTGCATGGTATTACCTTCCCTCATATGAAAGGAGTTTTCTCTTATATTCTGTAATGTCATGTGATGGTCAGAGCTGAGCTCCAGACACAAGAGAGGTCACTGTGCTCAGAAAAAGGTTTTATTTCTCTCAGATTTTTACTAAACTTCCTCAGCTGCTTTTCCTCCCTGAGTGGACTTGTTAATCATCTTGATGAAAAAGAATCAGTGGAAATCACTGAGTCCTTACAGGCTGTTTTTGATTAGTTGTTTACATCAGCGTCCACTCTTGTCAGAGAGGAGGCATGAAAGATGTTCTCAGGTAGCCTTTGTTACATAATATGCCACTCTGAAACCTAAGAGTTTAGAATGAAACTCTTTCTTTGCTTGTCTATGATGCTATGGTTCAGAAATTACAGTGCGGCTCGCTGGGGTGGGGTGTGCTTATTCTGGTTGGTGCCACTGGGAGACTTTAGCTAGGATCCCACTGATGGCTGGGAAGGCTGACCCTCTCACCTCATGGTCTCATCCTCCAGGCGGCCAGGAAGTCATTTCTACTCCTTCCTATGGACTCTGGGTTACAAGAGAGGATGAAGCTATGAGGACAGTAGGCTCAGTAGTCCCACACTGTCAGCTCAGCCATATTTTGTTGGTCAGAGCAAGTCACAAGACTAGTCTATACCCAAGGAACACAAAAAAAGACTCCATCTCTTGATCAGAGAGCCTGGGAACATCTTGTAATCATTTTCAATCTGTAACAGCAAAATAAGCCCCAGTTCATCATTTTAGAAAGAACCAATTAGGCATAAACTCTTCTGATTCTAAAATAATCGTCTTTCCCTGGCCTTGTGCAACCTTATGTTGTCTGATTAGTGCTTGTGAATTAACAAACTGCTTTCATGTTCTGTATTTCATTTATGTACACAACAGACTTTTGAAGTATGTCATTTCCTGTTTTCCCGTCAAAGATTAGAAGTCCAGCATCCCACGGCTATGAGACAGGAACACCTCAAGTCCTATGCTGGTCCCCTGTGCTCTTTTTTTTGAGGAATTCTAATTATTTCAAGAGGTCAGTCTGCTTATTTACTATCATGTATGAGATCAGATTGAAACTCATTCTTCTCCCAGGCTAAAGAGAGCTGGTTCAGAACTACCACTGAGTCATAGGAGAGGAGCACACATTCCTCTGGGATGCACGTCTCTCTAACCACAAAACTGTGCTTGCGGACGCCACATGCACTTCCTGGGGGCTCTTTTATACCAGCAGCTAGATAGGCTGCAGTGTAGGAAGAAGTGTGTGCAGCTGGCCCTCCTCAGAAAAGCAGGACTAATAGCCATCTAAATAGAAGTGAGGGCAACAGATTACAACGTTTTATGACTTCTAAGCATATATATTTCCTTCAAATCTGCAGCCTCTAGCTATCCTATGAAATGAGGTGTGCATGCCATGGTTCTGTAGCATAAATGGAGTTTTGAATTCATCTGGAAAACAAATTTGAGCTTTTAAGTAATCATCTTAAAAAATAGTCTAGTTCTACCCACACTCTTGAGAATCTTCAAAATTTACTAAGGGGATGCTTTTCAAATGATATTTGCATAAATTAAATCCTTGAATAGAACCTCCATGCTGGACAGAAAGTTCAAGGGTACATAGAAGAATCAGAGATCATTATAGCCAACTGTGCAGGAATGGTAATTTTTGTGTGCTCAGTTGTGTTTGAGCCTCTGTGACCCTATGGACAATAGCCCACCAGGCTCCTCTGTCCGTGGAATCTTCCGGGCAAGAATACTGGAGTTGGTTGTCATGCCCTTCTCCAGGCTATCTTCCTGATCCAGGGATTGAAACCGTGTCTCTTACATCTTTTGCATTGGCAGACAGAGTCTTCTTCACTCGTGCATCTAGGAAGCCCAAATCACAAATCTAGTATGTCAAAAGTGAAACTAGGGACTTCCCTGGTGGTGTAGTGGTTAAGACTCTGTGCTCCCAATATAGGGCGCATGGGTTTGATCCCTGGTCAGGGAGCTAAGATCCTACATGCTGCATGATGTAGCCAAAATGAAAAAAGAGATGAAGCTGAAATCCCTGCTAAAATTCCTTTCACCTGTCATATTTTGCTGGCTTAAAAATATACAATAGTCTGTCAGTTGTTTTCTGAATATCAAATAAATGCACATATAAATTAAAGTCTAAAGAAGAAAATAACAATTATTTAAGATCCCACCACTGAGAAATAACAACTGCCTGTCTGCCATTGGCTGACTCTATTTTCTTTGTCCTTAGCACCACTGGGATTACATGTATCCCAGTAATTACAGTGATTACATCACTGGATTTTTATCCTGGTTTTTGTCATTTGGCTTGTTTTGGTTAAACTGAGATGATTAATATTTTTCAATGCTATTATAAAATCTTTGGAAATATAACTAGAAAATGCTCAGTGATACTATGTCAAATGCATATTTCATGAATAATTTAATCAGTGGCCTACTATTTGACATTGTCATGGATACTGTCATATTTTCACTCTAGTAAACACAATGAAATGAAAAAATTTATGGATAAATTTTACTTTTGTTTGTCTGGTTTTTTTCTTAGTAAATATTCTTATGGCACAATAGATTCAGAAGCCATTATGTGTTTTAAGGCACTTAACTTTTCTTAAATACTAAATCTCCCCATGAAATTCAGGTGAAACTCAGACTGTGCAAGAGAACTCGACAGTGAGCACCAGCATTCTCTATTGGAAATCCTTCTCTAGAAGAGGCAGGAACATATTCGGTGGATAGTGACTTTGTCTCGTAGATTAGGCCCTACACAGAGATTTGTAATAATTTTTTTTAATGGGCTTTGCTCTCATACCTTTACTTTCTTTGCCCCTGTTCTGAGGTTCTGCCCCCGTCACTTCTCCAGGCTATCTTCCTGATCCAGGGATTGAAACCGTGTCTCTTACATCTTTTGCATTGGCAGACAGAGTCTTCTTCACTCGTGCATCTAGGAAGCCCAAATCACAAATCTAGTATGTCAAAAGTGAAACTAGGGACTTCCCTGGTGGTGTAGTGGTTAAGACTCTGTGCTCCCAATATAGGGCGCATGGGTTTGATCCCTGGTCAGGGAGCTAAGATCCTACATGCTGCATGATGTAGCCAAAATGAAAAAAGAGATGAAGCTGAAATCCCTGCTAAAATTCCTTTCACCTGTCATATTTTGCTGGCTTAAAAATATACAATAGTCTGTCAGTTGTTTTCTGAATATCAAATAAATGCACATATAAATTAAAGTCTAAAGAAGAAAATAACAATTATTTAAGATCCCACCACTGAGAAATAACAACTGCCTGTCTGCCATTGGCTGACTCTATTTTCTTTGTCCTTAGCACCACTGGGATTACATGTATCCCAGTAATTACAGTGATTACATCACTGGATTTTTATCCTGGTTTTTGTCATTTGGCTTGTTTTGGTTAAACTGAGATGATTAATATTTTTCAATGCTATTATAAAATCTTTGGAAATATAACTAGAAAATGCTCAGTGATACTATGTCAAATGCATATTTCATGAATAATTTAATCAGTGGCCTACTATTTGACATTGTCATGGATACTGTCATATTTTCACTCTAGTAAACACAATGAAATGAAAAAATTTATGGATAAATTTTACTTTTGTTTGTCTGGTTTTTTTCTTAGTAAATATTCTTATGGCACAATAGATTCAGAAGCCATTATGTGTTTTAAGGCACTTAACTTTTCTTAAATACTAAATCTCCCCATGAAATTCAGGTGAAACTCAGACTGTGCAAGAGAACTCGACAGTGAGCACCAGCATTCTCTATTGGAAATCCTTCTCTAGAAGAGGCAGGAACATATTCGGTGGATAGTGACTTTGTCTCGTAGATTAGGCCCTACACAGAGATTTGTAATAATTTTTTTTAATGGGCTTTGCTCTCATACCTTTACTTTCTTTGCCCCTGTTCTGAGGTTCTGCTGTCACTTCCACAAAATTCTCCATCATGAGGTTAAACACTGGAAGTGAGAGGAATAAAGTGTGGAACTCTCATGAGAAGTCTGTGTTATCAGTTTTCCTGGGTTTGCTCTCCTTGTCATTGTACAACGTTTTCATTCAGTTACTTCAACTCACGTTCAAATATCAACCCAGTTCTTGTTTCCTCTGAGAAGCTTACTGTCTTCCTTCCCATTAAACCTCAGATTCATTATGACTTCATCGTACTTGCTGCTTAACTGTGGTCATTTATCGCATTTTGAACTTTACATTTATTGGAAGACTTATTTGGTTAGTGTCTGCCTCCCCTGTTAGATTGAGAAGCTCAATCACATCTGAATTTTGCAGATTATTATGTGTTCAGTACAGTACTGGACATATAAAGGTTCAATAAATATTTGTTGACAATAAATGATTGGGCTAATGGATGAGTCAATTCAAAGCTGTATAAGTATCAAAATAGAGGTTAGGGGCCAGGCACAGTGTGGGGATGGCGGTGAGTGTGGCCATAAAAGGGAGCCTTATCGTGATGGAAACATTGCCTAGCTCCTTAGTGGATCAGTGTCCGGATCCTGGTTTCACAAGAAATGAGTGAAGTATAAACAGTATCTCTCTGTATTATTTCTTAGAATTGCGTGTGAATCTACAAATTATTTCAAAATAAAGATAGATGTCATGTTCAGTCTGTGGAAGGTGGCCTAAAACTCTTTTCTGTGTGCTGTTAAAAAGTGAAGAAAGGGGCTTCCCTGGTGGTCCAACAGGAAAAGCGTCCACCTTGCAGTGCAAGGGGCACCGGTTCAATCCCTGGCCCAGGAAGATCCCATGTGCCATGGAGAGGCTTGACCAGCGTGTCCAATTATGAGCCAGGGCTCTGGAGTGCATGTGCCCAGGTCGGTGCTCTGCAATGAGAGAGGCCACCGCCAATGGGAGGCTCACACAGGTCAAAGAATAAAGATGGATGAAAATAAATACACAAAAAATCAATAAAAGAGGCCAAAAAATTTAAAAAATAAAGAAGTGAAGAAAGCTCCAAACTGCCCAGTATGGTTGTTGCTGGACTTTTCCATGAAATCATGAGTGTAAGAATGTCGCAAGAGCTGTTCATGTCCCTACGTTCCTGCTGTAAGTGTTTGGCTGGAGAAAACCTAGCTGTAGATTTTCTGAGACATTCTCCAGGTCATGAGGTTAAACACTGGAAGTGAGAGGAATAAAGTGTGGAACTCTCATGAGAAGTCTGTGTTATCAGTTTTCCTGGGTTTGCTCTCCTTGTCATTGTACAACGTTTTCATTCAGTTACTTCAACTCACGTTCAAATATCAACCCAGTTCTTGTTTCCTCTGAGAAGCTTACTGTCTTCCTTCCCATTAAACCTCAGATTCATTATGACTTCATCGTACTTGCTGCTTAACTGTGGTCATTTATCGCATTTTGAACTTTACATTTATTGGAAGACTTATTTGGTTAGTGTCTGCCTCCCCTGTTAGATTGAGAAGCTCAATCACATCTGAATTTTGCAGATTATTATGTGTTCAGTACAGTACTGGACATATAAAGGTTCAATAAATATTTGTTGACAATAAATGATTGGGCTAATGGATGAGTCAATTCAAAGCTGTATAAGTATCAAAATAGAGGTTAGGGGCCAGGCACAGTGTGGGGATGGCGGTGAGTGTGGCCATAAAAGGGAGCCTTATCGTGATGGAAACATTGCCTAGCTCCTTAGTGGATCAGTGTCCGGATCCTGGTTTCACAAGAAATGAGTGAAGTATAAACAGTATCTCTCTGTATTATTTCTTAGAATTGCGTGTGAATCTACAAATTATTTCAAAATAAAGATAGATGTCATGTTCAGTCTGTGGAAGGTGGCCTAAAACTCTTTTCTGTGTGCTGTTAAAAAGTGAAGAAAGGGGCTTCCCTGGTGGTCCAACAGGAAAAGCGTCCACCTTGCAGTGCAAGGGGCACCGGTTCAATCCCTGGCCCAGGAAGATCCCATGTGCCATGGAGAGGCTTGACCAGCGTGTCCAATTATGAGCCAGGGCTCTGGAGTGCATGTGCCCAGGTCGGTGCTCTGCAATGAGAGAGGCCACCGCCAATGGGAGGCTCACACAGGTCAAAGAATAAAGATGGATGAAAATAAATACACAAAAAATCAATAAAAGAGGCCAAAAAATTTAAAAAATAAAGAAGTGAAGAAAGCTCCAAACTGCCCAGTATGGTTGTTGCTGGACTTTTCCATGAAATCATGAGTGTAAGAATGTCGCAAGAGCTGTTCATGTCCCTACGTTCCTGCTGTAAGTGTTTGGCTGGAGAAAACCTAGCTGTAGATTTTCTGAGACATTCAGAGGATATCCAATGTGAATGGACTATTTATAAGCTCTATTTTGCAAGAAGTAAATGATGGCCTTTTTGAGGATGCTAAACTTTGTAGTCATAGTCTGGTCTTCCTAGCACTGCAGTTAAAGAATCCACCTGCAATTATAAGACTTGAGTTCAGTCCCTGAGTCAGGAAGATCCCCTGGAGAAGGAAATGGTAATCCACTACAGTGTTTTTGCCTGGAAAATCCCGTGGACAGAGGAGCCTGGCAGGGTGCAGTCCATGGGACTTGACTTAGTGACTAAACAACAACAATAACAACATGTGAGCATACCTTTTAGGCCTATCCTTAAATATCCTGTAGGAAAACATTTTCTCCTCTTGCTTTTTCTGGTATAGGTTTATAGATTTATGATGGAAGTGAGTATTACTAAGCCCTGATAACAACGTTGCCTGGGATCTACAAAAGCCAAGGCATTTGCTGTTGAATACAGAGCTGAGAAAAGAGAACTTTCAAGATGTAGTGGTAGCTGGGCTCTATTCCTTAAGGAGGGAAAAAAATTATTGCAAAAATCCTTCATTAGTGAGAAAAGTAATTTGGAGCCAGATAAAATAGGAGGAAGACCTTAGCAATATTAGGGTCATATCCAGAGACTATCTTTTGATCTTTTTAAAAAAATATGTATTCTTTGACGTGTATGTGTGTGTGCATATATATATGTCATATATATATTTATATATTTACAGGTCTTTCTTTAAAAACACATTAGGCTTTTCTCTTTAGATTTCTTGTAGTAGTTGTGGGAGGATTCCTTTTAGATTTGGTCAATGTCTGGTTCTTGTAAATGTACGTGTTTCTAAAGGACAAAGAAAATTTTCTCTTTAGTTCTGATAAACTACATCTTCAAAGACAAAGTTTATTTGTATTGTTTCTACAATTCTTTTAGTATTTTAAATATTTGCCTCCCAATTCATGTCCTGCCTTTTCCTTTCTTCTGTTTTCTCTGATTACCCTCTTCCCATAGAATTTGCAGAACAAAATCACTCTGCAATTATAGGTTGCAACTGCTGAGTAATTGCAAGCACGGTGCTTGAGTGCTTCACACAATGGGTTGGTATGAAAGCAGGACCCCTTCAGGTCACCTCTGCTGGAGATATTATCATCAGAGAGATACAAATAAAGTAATCTGGAAAATGGTTTTTTTCTTTTTAATTAATTCAAAGGATATTGGGTGAGAATGGCCGAAATCTTATGATCCACGAACATACTAGAAAATGAGAATAACAGAGGACAGAACACACAGAAGCAGCACTTGATTGAGGCTAAAATGAAGGAAGGATTTGGGGAAGGAGGCTGAAGGGCGCAGGATAAGTCAATTCTTGCCTGAACGTCTGATTACTGAGAAGTAAGAGGAAGTAAACAGCCTGCTGGATGAAAGGGCTAATGGGAACCAGGAAGCTGCTCTCTGAGCACAGTTGGCAAGGTGGTAACAAAACCCTTGAACTGCACAGAGAGATGGACATGGATCTTCTAGCAGGAGAGACAGCAAGCAAAATGGAAGTGAGTGTTGGCAGATATTTTCCTGCAAACTTGCAGAAGCTCCATTCTTTGCAACTGATGGATAATGTGTTCATCTTTGTAGAACTGTTGTTGTTGTTGTTGTTTGCCCTCCTTCAGGGGCTCTTCCTGACCCAGGGGTCGAACTCATGTCTCCTGTATTGGCAGGTGGGTTCTCTACCGCTGAGCCACTAGGGCAGCCACCTGCAAAGCTGAGCTCAAGGTAAATTTGATTTTCCTTGTATAATGAGGTATTATAAAAGATGTGGCTGGAAAACAAAACATAACTAAGAAAAGGGCTTTAAAAACTTGAGGTGGAGAAGAGTTCAGACATATCTACACTTTTAAAAATATTCAAGATAAGTAGTAATGATGGTAAAACTATGATACCAAATATTTAGAATGACTCTAGATCAGTTGAGTTATCCAGTCCAAGAAGAACTGAAATTAGAAAACACTTTGAGATGAATGAAAAGTAAATGCAACATACCAAAACTTACAGACTGTAGTTAAAGCAGTATTTAGGGGGAAAATTATAGCTTGATGACTGTATTTTAAAAGAGGATATAGATATAAAGTCAATTACCTAAACTTTCATTTTAAAAAACCAGAAAATGAAGATCAACTTAAGCTCAATGGGCTTTCCTGGTGGCTCAGATGGTAAAGAATCTTCCCGGAATGCAGGAGACCTGAGTTTGATTCCTAGGTGTTCTTGCCTGGAGAATTTCATGGACAGAGGAGCCTGGCAGGCTGCAGTCCATGGGGTTGCAAAGAGTTGGACAAGACTGAGTGATTAACACGTACACAGCAAGAATGGAAATAATGACGTTTAGAGCAGAAACAGATTAAATAGCAGATAGAAACCTAACAGAGGAAGTTATTCAGTAAATATAGCTGAGCAAGTTTAGGAGGCTGAAGGGCGCAGGATAAGTCAATTCTTGCCTGAACGTCTGATTACTGAGAAGTAAGAGGAAGTAAACAGCCTGCTGGATGAAAGGGCTAATGGGAACCAGGAAGCTGCTCTCTGAGCACAGTTGGCAAGGTGGTAACAAAACCCTTGAACTGCACAGAGAGATGGACATGGATCTTCTAGCAGGAGAGACAGCAAGCAAAATGGAAGTGAGTGTTGGCAGATATTTTCCTGCAAACTTGCAGAAGCTCCATTCTTTGCAACTGATGGATAATGTGTTCATCTTTGTAGAACTGTTGTTGTTGTTGTTGTTTGCCCTCCTTCAGGGGCTCTTCCTGACCCAGGGGTCGAACTCATGTCTCCTGTATTGGCAGGTGGGTTCTCTACCGCTGAGCCACTAGGGCAGCCACCTGCAAAGCTGAGCTCAAGGTAAATTTGATTTTCCTTGTATAATGAGGTATTATAAAAGATGTGGCTGGAAAACAAAACATAACTAAGAAAAGGGCTTTAAAAACTTGAGGTGGAGAAGAGTTCAGACATATCTACACTTTTAAAAATATTCAAGATAAGTAGTAATGATGGTAAAACTATGATACCAAATATTTAGAATGACTCTAGATCAGTTGAGTTATCCAGTCCAAGAAGAACTGAAATTAGAAAACACTTTGAGATGAATGAAAAGTAAATGCAACATACCAAAACTTACAGACTGTAGTTAAAGCAGTATTTAGGGGGAAAATTATAGCTTGATGACTGTATTTTAAAAGAGGATATAGATATAAAGTCAATTACCTAAACTTTCATTTTAAAAAACCAGAAAATGAAGATCAACTTAAGCTCAATGGGCTTTCCTGGTGGCTCAGATGGTAAAGAATCTTCCCGGAATGCAGGAGACCTGAGTTTGATTCCTAGGTGTTCTTGCCTGGAGAATTTCATGGACAGAGGAGCCTGGCAGGCTGCAGTCCATGGGGTTGCAAAGAGTTGGACAAGACTGAGTGATTAACACGTACACAGCAAGAATGGAAATAATGACGTTTAGAGCAGAAACAGATTAAATAGCAGATAGAAACCTAACAGAGGAAGTTATTCAGTAAATATAGCTGAGCAAGTTTATGTGCCAGGCATTATACTAAGTGTAAGTAACACCATGTCTTTCTCATCCCCATGACTGTAGGTTCCTCATGGGAGAGAGTTTGAATGAACTGTCTTTGTGGCCTCTGCCTTGGTTTGCAGATGCTGGTTGTTGAATGTGGCTCATCTGACTGAATAATTAGTACTTGCTCATCCTTATTTCTGTCAACAGTGCCCATAGGTTTCTACAATTCACTATGCATTTTCGTGTAATTATATCACTAGCTAGAAATTTCTGAATATTTTCAGAGAGGTATGCTCTCCCTTATCGTTGATCTTCACAGAAATTCTAAGAAAAGTGTGGTTTCCTCTTTATAAATGAGGCAACTGTGGGCTGAACTGTAGGTCACACACAGTCCTGTGCGGTAGAGGGGTGTTTTGAGCTGAAGTTCTTCTCATTGTGAGTAGTAAGGTAAAGCCTTATTGGAGTTGGACTGAATATGACATGAAAGCAAGGTACTAAGGACCCCCTGTCCCAGTGTGCCCAACTCTGTGACCTCTGAGAGCAGCTGCCCAGACAGGCACAGCTGTACCAGAGGGGTTCCTGGGAACATCCTCATCCAGTAGCTGCTGCGTTTCATGGAAAGTGAGCTTTCAGATTTCAATGCTGAGAGCTATGGATGGCCTTCCCAAAAATTTATTTTTTTTCTTATGATGGCTTTTGTACCCTTTAGCAACCCAAGCTTATTTTTTGATTGAACTAGACTCTAGTAATTTCCAGACTAAATGGATTTCAGAAGTTCCAAAAGGCTGAACTGTTTGAAAAATACACAGCCTTCATGTGGTCATGGAGGGGAAACCCTTTCCCCTTAAGCCAGCTGCATTCTGAATATTGAAATGGCATCTTTTTTTTTACAGCTAATGCAGTTTATCCAGATGGATTCTTTTTCCTGTTTGCTTGACATTCACAGACATATAAGTTTTGTTGTTAAATATTTCTTTGAATTTGAAATAAAGTTAGAAATAATGTTCTGCAAGAGGAAATGTGAATAAAAATGCCTCCAACGTCACTTATCCCTGAGGCGGTTTTTTCTGAGAATGTTGTTAGCACTGCACTGTGGTTGTATTGAGTAGGGAACAGAGCTACCTTATAATGCTTGGTAATCTCCACTGTTAATTCCATAAAGGATAGTTAGTGCATCAATTTTGGCTAATAACCACAGTATATGGTTGTTAATTTGAAGTAAGCACCTTTTCCACCTGGCAGGCAAATTTGAAAGTGCTTTTTTTGTAGGTTCCTCATGGGAGAGAGTTTGAATGAACTGTCTTTGTGGCCTCTGCCTTGGTTTGCAGATGCTGGTTGTTGAATGTGGCTCATCTGACTGAATAATTAGTACTTGCTCATCCTTATTTCTGTCAACAGTGCCCATAGGTTTCTACAATTCACTATGCATTTTCGTGTAATTATATCACTAGCTAGAAATTTCTGAATATTTTCAGAGAGGTATGCTCTCCCTTATCGTTGATCTTCACAGAAATTCTAAGAAAAGTGTGGTTTCCTCTTTATAAATGAGGCAACTGTGGGCTGAACTGTAGGTCACACACAGTCCTGTGCGGTAGAGGGGTGTTTTGAGCTGAAGTTCTTCTCATTGTGAGTAGTAAGGTAAAGCCTTATTGGAGTTGGACTGAATATGACATGAAAGCAAGGTACTAAGGACCCCCTGTCCCAGTGTGCCCAACTCTGTGACCTCTGAGAGCAGCTGCCCAGACAGGCACAGCTGTACCAGAGGGGTTCCTGGGAACATCCTCATCCAGTAGCTGCTGCGTTTCATGGAAAGTGAGCTTTCAGATTTCAATGCTGAGAGCTATGGATGGCCTTCCAAAATTGATTTTTTTTTTCTTATGATGGCTTTTGTACCCTTTAGCAACCCAAGCTTATTTTTTGATTGAACTAGACTCTAGTAATTTCCAGACTAAATGGATTTCAGAAGTTCCAAAAGGCTGAACTGTTTGAAAAATACACAGCCTTCATGTGGTCATGGAGGGAACCTTCCTCTTAAGCCAGCTGCATTCTGAATATTGAAATGGCATCTTTTTTTTTACAGCTAATGCAGTTTATCCAGATGGATTCTTTTTCCTGTTTGCTTGACATTCACAGACATATAAGTTTTGTTGTTAAATATTTCTTTGAATTTGAAATAAAGTTAGAAATAATGTTCTGCAAGAGGAAATGTGAATAAAAATGCCTCCAACGTCACTTATCCCTGAGGCGGTTTTTTCTGAGAATGTTGTTAGCACTGCACTGTGGTTGTATTGAGTAGGGAACAGAGCTACCTTATAATGCTTGGTAATCTCCACTGTTAATTCCATAAAGGATAGTTAGTGCATCAATTTTGGCTAATAACCACAGTATATGGTTGTTAATTTGAAGTAAGCACCTTTTCCACCTGGCAGGCAAATTTGAAAGATAAATTCTGTATTTTGTCTTGGTGATGTCTCATTCTGTAGTGTCCCTGTGATCTAACTATCAAGCATCTGTGTTTAGTTTTCAACCTCTTAAATAAAACGTATTATATGGGTGTGTGTGTGTGTGTGTGTGTGTGTGTGTGTGTGTGTCTGTAGTTAAGCATATAAATAAGTATTTCCATATGTATACAGCTGTGTAACCAGATCAAGATGTAGAACACTTTTGACATCTCCAGAAAATTCTCGTGTGTGCCCCCTTCTAGCCAATAAGCTCTTCAGAGGTAACCACATGCTACTTTCTATCACTATATATTAATACTTGTCTTTCTTGTCCATAAGCTTTATAACCATGGAATTGTTGCAGGGAGGAAACCAGTTCTAACCCCATGTTGCAAACTGTTTCTTTGACTTGCTTTTCCTTGCTTTAGTTTTTATAGTCATACTTGATGGCTTGCCTGGAGGACCCTGCCCCTCTGCCTGACTGTTACTAAAGCACCTTTGTTCAGAATACTGTTCACCTGTAGATGGCAGGAGGGGAGAAATTAACACACCCCTTGCCAGAGGCTTGCCATTCTAGCAGATATTTGCAAGATTAATGGCATTTGTACTTTGCTTCCTCACCTTCCCCCATCTCTGATCTATTAAAGAATCTGGCATCCAGAGCTTGATAAGATGGTTATTTTGAGGTGATAGCTTGCCATCTTGTCAGTGAGCTGCCTTACCAATAAAGTCGTTTTCCTTGCCTCAGCACCTCTTCTCTTGGATCAATTGGTTTGTCTTGTGACGGGCCGAATGAGCAGAGTGAGCTTGGACTCAGTAACAAAATGATGCAGCTTGTTCTCTTTTGTTTCCAGTTTCTTTTGTTCAGTGTTATTTCTGTGAGATTCATCCCTGTTGCATGTAACGCTGGATCATTCTTGTTGTTGTTGTTCTGTGTAGTATTCTTTGGTACCACATTTCCTTTTAAGAACCATAACCAAGATGACCATGTATTTATTCAGTGCAACAGGCAAAAACCTATCTATATCAATGCCGGAGGAAGATAGATTAGATATTTAAAATTCCTATGATCTTATTTTATCCTACAGAAAGGGAGGGAAGCAGAGAGGGAGGAAGAGAAAGAGAAAGTGCCGTGATCTAGTCAGAAAAAGTTCATCTCCCCACCAGCAGACGAGTCAGCCTTTTACTGAATCTGGACAGTTTTATTTCTCTATTTCCTCTGCAACAGTTTGCACTATTCAGGGACTCCTAATAAGAAGGTGGTATTGTTCTTTGACAAGCATGATAGAAAAATATTCCTTTTTGGCTCATAAGCAGTAGAGCGTATTTGATCCTTTAAACATTGTCAACTTCGAGAAGAGGCAGTTTCTAGGAGCAGCATGCTTGAGGCAAGCACTGATG
This sequence comes from Tragulus kanchil, assembly GCA_022376925.1. Taxonomy (NCBI): domain Eukaryota; kingdom Metazoa; phylum Chordata; class Mammalia; order Artiodactyla; family Tragulidae; genus Tragulus; species Tragulus kanchil. Next base: position 41,909,253 of record JAIOJX010000029.1, on the reverse strand, counting down.
GTCCAGAAACCTGAGCCATGTTGACGCCCAGTAGAGAGAGCAGTGGATGGTGTGTCCTCCATACACTCACTACATGAGAATACAAGGACCAAGAAGAAGGAGGCTCTATCTTGGTCGTCCTCACTATAGATGTGAAAGTGCAGAGCAAAGTGAGATGGGTGAGGAGGTTTAATGGAGTAAAACCTGAGACCCTGGTTATTGTGTGTAGACAGCGACAGTGTGGTGCGTCCAAACACATGCTGCAGTTACCAGGGTTATCGACGAACCAAGGACTGGGAGCTTAGATCGTCTTCCAGTGTTCGTGGCTGTTCTATGATCTTGTAGGGGAGCGAGGCATTCTGAGGTCATTCCAGCATAAAGTGTGCAGAACTCCAGACCTTATCAGTGTATATTGTCTTGAGCCAGCCATCCTGATGGTCGTGACAACTAGAAGCAGAGAGGCATTTGATAAGATAAGAAGAAAGGTAAATGATGTAGAACTCATGTATCATGAAAGAAAGAGCTTGAGGAGAGAGCATAATTTTTAAACTATTTCAGCTTCACTATTCCAATTATATCATTAAAATAAATATGTATTTTGTCTACAATTCATTCATTGATTCATTCATTCAACTCACTTTTGTTAGCCCCTTCCATGTGCTAGGATGTGGGAAGAGACTTACAGGTAGCAACACCTGTTGTCAGTGAGCACACCCTGAATCATCAGCATCTTTTCCAAGGACATTTTATCCCACAGTTGGTTTTGCTGCCTGGACTTTCATGTCTCTGACTATATTTACAGTTTCCTTTTTGCCTTTGACATTTGTATTTCTCAACTCAATGCTTGAGTAACTTTCCATGCCCTTTCCATACCCTGCAGGTAGTAACTATGCTGGTTACCTAAGAAAAAGAAAAGAATCTTGAATTGGGAATTTGTTGAAGATTATGAGCCAAAAGCGCCTGCACCCTGCCTATGCATTTTCTGAACATGGTTTAGAAAGGAAAAACATCTGGTTTTGCTTGAATGTGGAGGGAAGAGAAAAGGAGGCATTTGCCAGAACTTTGGATTGTCTGTAATGAAGTTCCTTTACTGCCAGGTACCCCTATTGTAAGAGGGGAATTTGGTTTTCCTCATCCTTTAGCTTCAGATGGTCTGAGAAATGTTTCTATTATGTAAGGTGCTCAGGGCCAGTGCTATGACAAACACAGACAGTGTATTAAAAAGCAGAGACATCACTTTGCTAACAAAGGGCTGAGTATTCAAATCGGCCTCTATCTTGGTCGTCCTATAAGATGTGAAAGTGCAGAGCAAAGTGAGATGGGTGAGGAGGTTTAATGGAGTAAAACCTGAGACCCTGGTTATTGTGTGTAGACAGCGACAGTGTGGTGCGTCCAAACACATGCTGCAGTTACCAGGGTTATCGACGAACCAAGGACTGGGAGCTTAGATCGTCTTCCAGTGTTCGTGGCTGTTCTATGATCTTGTAGGGGAGCGAGGCATTCTGAGGTCATTCCAGCATAAAGTGTGCAGAACTCCAGACCTTATCAGTGTATATTGTCTTGAGCCAGCCATCCTGATGGTCGTGACAACTAGAAGCAGAGAGGCATTTGATAAGATAAGAAGAAAGGTAAATGATGTAGAACTCATGTATCATGAAAGAAAGAGCTTGAGGAGAGAGCATAATTTTTAAACTATTTCAGCTTCACTATTCCAATTATATCATTAAAATAAATATGTATTTTGTCTACAATTCATTCATTGATTCATTCATTCAACTCACTTTTGTTAGCCCCTTCCATGTGCTAGGATGTGGGAAGAGACTTACAGGTAGCAACACCTGTTGTCAGTGAGCACACCCTGAATCATCAGCATCTTTTCCAAGGACATTTTATCCCACAGTTGGTTTTGCTGCCTGGACTTTCATGTCTCTGACTATATTTACAGTTTCCTTTTTGCCTTTGACATTTGTATTTCTCAACTCAATGCTTGAGTAACTTTCCATGCCCTTTCCATACCCTGCAGGTAGTAACTATGCTGGTTACCTAAGAAAAAGAAAAGAATCTTGAATTGGGAATTTGTTGAAGATTATGAGCCAAAAGCGCCTGCACCCTGCCTATGCATTTTCTGAACATGGTTTAGAAAGGAAAAACATCTGGTTTTGCTTGAATGTGGAGGGAAGAGAAAAGGAGGCATTTGCCAGAACTTTGGATTGTCTGTAATGAAGTTCCTTTACTGCCAGGTACCCCTATTGTAAGAGGGGAATTTGGTTTTCCTCATCCTTTAGCTTCAGATGGTCTGAGAAATGTTTCTATTATGTAAGGTGCTCAGGGCCAGTGCTATGACAAACACAGACAGTGTATTAAAAAGCAGAGACATCACTTTGCTAACAAAGGGCTGTATAGTCAAAGCTATGGTTTCCCCAGTAGTTATGTATGATGTGAGAGCTGAATCGTAAAGAAGGCTGAGTGCTGAGGAATTGATGCTTTCACAGTGTAGTGCTGGAGAAGACCCCTGAGAGTCCCTCAGACAGCAACAAGATCAAAGTGGTCAATCCTAAAGGAAATCAACCCTGAATAGTCATTGGAAGGACTGATGCTGAACCTGATACTTTGGCCACTCATTGAAAAGGTCTGTGATGCTGGGAAAGATTGAGTTCAGGAGGAGAAGGGGGCAACAGAGGATGAGATGATTGGATGGCATCATTGACTCAATGGACATTAGTTTGAGCAAACTCTGGGAGATGGTGAAGGACAGGGAAGCCTGGCATGCTGCAGTTGATGGGGTCTCAAAGAGTCAGACATGACTTAGTGACTGCACAACAACAGGAGTGCCAGGACAGGAAATTAAATAAGAGGTGTCATTCAGGGGGATGAATTAGGATCATTCTTGGTTGAGAAAGAAGGGTTGAGGTGGAGGAATGGAAAAGATAAAATGGAGCAAGAAAACCCATCTGGAAGGAGAGAAAGCATTTGACCCTAGGTAAGCTTGCAGTATTACACCAGGCTCTCGTTTATTCAGCTCCCAGAGTTGGGAGTATCTAAATTAAGTGTTCCAGCAGTCCCACCAGATATCTACTATTGATTTTATCATATTAAGAAGAGGAGACTAAAGATCAGATACTTTGTCTAGATCACACAGATGATATACAACAAATCTGGAATTTTAAGTCTGCCTTGAGTGGCCCTAGGAGCTATGAAATTTAACCAGTTGACATGCTGTCCCTGATTTTGAACATGCCCAACCCTAATTGTCTGAACATGGTTTAGAAAGGAAAAACATCTGGTTTTGCTTGAATGTGGAGGAAGAAAAGGAGGCATTTGCCAGAACTTTGGATTGTCTGTAATGAAGTTCCTTTACTGCCAGGTACCCCTATTGTAAGAGGGGAATTTGGTTTTCCTCATCCTTTAGCTTCAGATGGTCTGAGAAATGTTTCTATTATGTAAGGTGCTCAGGGCCAGTGCTATGACAAACACAGACAGTGTATTAAAAAGCAGAGACATCACTTTGCTAACAAAGGGCTGTATAGTCAAAGCTATGGTTTCCCCAGTAGTTATGTATGATGTGAGAGCTGAATCGTAAAGAAGGCTGAGTGCTGAGGAATTGATGCTTTCACAGTGTAGTGCTGGAGAAGACCCCTGAGAGTCCCTCAGACAGCAACAAGATCAAAGTGGTCAATCCTAAAGGAAATCAACCCTGAATAGTCATTGGAAGGACTGATGCTGAACCTGATACTTTGGCCACTCATTGAAAAGGTCTGTGATGCTGGGAAAGATTGAGTTCAGGAGGAGAAGGGGGCAACAGAGGATGAGATGATTGGATGGCATCATTGACTCAATGGACATTAGTTTGAGCAAACTCTGGGAGATGGTGAAGGACAGGGAAGCCTGGCATGCTGCAGTTGATGGGGTCTCAAAGAGTCAGACATGACTTAGTGACTGCACAACAACAGGAGTGCCAGGACAGGAAATTAAATAAGAGGTGTCATTCAGGGGGATGAATTAGGATCATTCTTGGTTGAGAAAGAAGGGTTGAGGTGGAGGAATGGAAAAGATAAAATGGAGCAAGAAAACCCATCTGGAAGGAGAGAAAGCATTTGACCCTAGGTAAGCTTGCAGTATTACACCAGGCTCTCGTTTATTCAGCTCCCAGAGTTGGGAGTATCTAAATTAAGTGTTCCAGCAGTCCCACCAGATATCTACTATTGATTTTATCATATTAAGAAGAGGAGACTAAAGATCAGATACTTTGTCTAGATCACACAGATGATATACAACAAATCTGGAATTTTAAGTCTGCCTTGAGTGGCCCTAGGAGCTATGAAATTTAACCAGTTGACATGCTGTCCCTGATTTTGAACATGCCCAACCCTAAGTGGCTGTGAGGTGTAGCTGGAATCACTGGGTCTTGGTTTCCCAGACCTAACCACTGGATCACAGGGGAGAGCAATTAGGGCTAAGGTCCCTAGTCTTGCCTGCCTAGTCAAGAATGCATTCAAATGAGGAGGCAGAAGGTAAAGAATAAAGTAAAAAGTTTATTGAAAAGAAAAGTACATGCAGAAAGGTGCATTGATGAGCTCAGGGAAAGAGTCATGCCTTTGGGAAGTGTAAATCCTTTATAAGGGGGCCGTCCTCCTGGTTCTTTGTCTTCCCTCAGGCCAGTCATCTTGATTTGTCCCCCCTGGTTAATTTGTCTCAGGACCCTCCCCAGGGGGTGCACATGCACACCTTAGCCAAGATGGATCTCAAAGTGAAGGCTTCTGGGAGGGTCCAGACTCATTATGGCCTTGAGTTAACCTCTGACTTTGGCATGTGTAGTGCCTCCCTTACCTTTTATTCAGAGGTTTTTTTCTTCTCTTTGTCCTTTCCATGATTATTCCTTTGAGATGTTAACAAGAGATAAAGACTGGCTATATGACCTGTTTTTGCTGTTACTTCTGTCAACTAAAAAAGATATAACAACTTGAGAGTTGTGGGTTAAGTTTTATTTGGGGCATAATTAGGACTGCAGCCCGGGAGAAAGCACCCCAGATAACTCTGAGAAACTGCTCCAAAGGGGCAGCAGGAGAAGGGTCAATATTTAAGGATTTTGGTGAGGGGGGGAATTCAAATGCCATCAGATAAAGGGTTTCCAAAGGGGTTTTTGTTTTACAAATGGTTTGGGTCTGTCTAGCGCTTTTGGGTGTGAGGAGATGCAAGGATTGAGATGATAAAATCTATTCCTAGAAAGTCATTTACCTATCTGAAGACCTGCCCCACCAGATTCCTTGGAGCACTAGAGTGCCTCTACCCCACCCTGATCTCCATTGGCGGGGTGGGGGATGGGTCGGGGGTGGGGGGGGTGAGTATTGAAGGTCAGTAGCTCTCAACAGCACAGGGTCTGGTCTCTGCAGAGGCAGAGGGCAAATGTCCTTGTTTTCCAGTCATTGGCAATGTAATTGGTAAATGCCAGTTTGTAGCTGACACTTCCAAATGTAAATGCAAATGGGGCTGGTTGCAAAGTCCTCAACTGAAGCCTACCTCTCTCTTAGGAAATGCCAAGAGGTGGCTAAAACCTGCTGTTTAGTCACTAAGTCCTGTCCCACCCTTTGCGACCCAGTGTAAACCACCAGACTCCTTGGGCCCATGAGATTTTCCAGATAAGATTACTGGAGTGGATGGCCATTTCCTTCTCCATGTGATCTTCCCCACCCTGGGATCGAAACCAAGTCTGTTTGCATCTCCCACATTGGTAGGTGGATTCTTTACCACTGAGCCACCTGTGATGGCTGATTATAAATGTCCAACCTGGAGTCCATCTGTTTCCTACCTCATCCCCACATCTGTCTGTAGGGTGCAATAATGGAAGGTGTGTAGGACTCAGTGTTATGCACTAGGAAGTGAAAGTAATCAGAGGCTGAGTCTGGAGACAGAAGGATGGATCCTTAAGTTGTATGAAATGAAATGCTCTAATGCTCTAGGTGCCTTTACAGTTGGAAGGGTGGGAATCACTGCCCGTCAAGCCTGGGTGTCTCCTCCGTTGGAACCATGATTGCCTTGTCTTCATTTGTCAGCCCTCTGAAAGTCAGTCAGAACCTCCACAGCTGGGAAAGCTTGTTACCCTTCCCATGCTCTTCTCCTGTAATGTCTCATCTGTGCCTCCTCATGCTGCTGTGAAGTATGATTCAGACATAATTACTCTGTTTTTACCGGTGATGAGCTTGAACCACAGGAAGCTACAGGGAATCGGGACTACCTGAGTCCTTGCCCCCTCCCTGTTCTGCAGGCTGGTTCTGTGGGTTGTACTTCAGTCTGCGTAGCCCTAAATCAAAGAACTAGCTTCAGTCGTCAGAATTTAAATTTCGAAGAATTCTTAGCTTTGCTTTCTTCTTTTTCATCTTCTTTGTTTTAAGGAAAATGGTCTCGAAGACTTGAATGACTGCTCTGGAGCCAACTCCACACGCTGTTTCTGGGAAATGTGAAACAGCAGCTCACCCAGCCCCACTGAGGCCTGCGGGGTGGGCGGAGCAACCAAGGGCCCCATTAGTGATTCCAGAACCATCAGGAAGGACTGTACAACCTTCACACTGGCACCGTCCATGGGCTCTAGTCATGTCTTTTTTTTTTTTTTTTTTTTAAGATTTATTTATTTATTTATTTTGGGCGGGGGTCGGGTTGGGGAGGGAGGGGAACAGGCAGGCCACTTCTATTGGTCTTTCATTTCTCTGTTTTCATCTGTCTTTGTTCTTTGGCTCCTGCGGGCCTCCCATCGCGGTAGCCTCTGCTGTCGCAGAGCGCCGGCTCTGGGCACATGCGCTCCAGAGCTCCGGCTCGGTGATTGGACACATCGGTCCAGCCGCTCCGCAGCACGTGGGATCTTCCCAGGCCAGGGCTCGAACCGGCGCCCCTTGCACTGCAAGGCAGTGTCCTTACCCACTGGACCACCAGGGGTAGCCCTCTAGTCATGTCTTGCTTCCTAAAAACCATCAGCTGTTTCTTAGGCCAGGCATATGCTGTGTGCCAGGGATTTAGAGTTAAATAAAGTTCTGTCCTTATCTGCAAGGCAATCATAGCTCAAATGCAGTGTGTATGGGGGATAAACATGTTAACAACATACCCTTAATACCAGTAAGTCGTGATTAAGCGTGAGACCAATTGCATGATAGTGTGCTGCAGGATTTCTGAGGAAGAAAGGGGTTGACTGTGCTCTGGGTAAGGAGAGTGAGTGTTTTGAGTTGGGCTTTGGGGCCCCAGGCAAATTTTACAGCAGAGACATTCCAAGCAAAAGTGAGAAAACATAATAATAGTTTGAAAATAATAATTCCAAAGAGAGTTCTGTAATTTTAATTACTTCTTTAAAGCCTTATTCATTTACTTGTTTATTCAGCAAATATTTAAATACTTGCTCAGTTGCTACCTGTGCCAGGGGACTGGCTAAGTGGTAAGGATACAGCAGTGACCAAGAGCAACCACAGCCCTGTCCTGTGGGAAATGAGAGTCGCATGGAGGGAGGGAAAAGCAAGTTTGGCTAATGACACAGGCATTTCCTTGGTAATAATAGTGGTAAGTGGAAGTAAAAGGGCACCAAAAATGTGCCTTAAAAAGAGGCCAGACCTTGTCTTTGGATAGTGAGGAGACAATCAGGATGGGCTTCTTTAGGGAAGTAAGATTTAAGTTGGAATCTAGAAGACAGTTCAGTTCATTTCAGTCACTCAGTCATGTCCAATTTTTTGTGACCCCCATGGACTGCAACAATCCAGGTTCTCTGTTCTTCACCATCTCCCGGAGTTTGTTCAAATTCATGTCCATAGAGTCAGTGATGCCATCCAGCCATCTCGTCCCCTGTTATCCCCTTCTCCTTCTGCCTTCTATTTTCCCCAACATCAGGGTCTTTTCCAATGAGTTGTCTCTTTGTATCAGGTGGTCAAAATATTAGAGCTTCGGTTGTGGCATCAGCCCTTCCAATATATATTCAGGGTTGATTTCCTTTAGGATTGACTACTTTGATCTCCTTTCTGTCCAAGGGACTCTCAAGAGTCTTCTCCAGCACTACAATTTGAAAGCATCAGTTCCTCAGCACTCAGCCTTCTTTATGGTCCGGTTTCCACATCCTTACATGGTTTTGACTATAAAAGTTCTGTCCTTATCTGCAAGGCAATCATAGCTCAAATGCAGTGTGTAAACAAAAATACACTTAATACCAGTAAGTCGTGATTAAGCGTGAGACCAATTGCATGATAGTGTGCTGCAGGATTTCTGAGGAAGAAAGGGGTTGACTGTGCTCTGGGTAAGGAGAGTGAGTGTTTTGAGTTGGGCTTTGGGGCCCCAGGCAAATTTTACAGCAGAGACATTCCAAGCAAAAGTGAGAAAACATAATAATAGTTTGAAAATAATAATTCCAAAGAGAGTTCTGTAATTTTAATTACTTCTTTAAAGCCTTATTCATTTACTTGTTTATTCAGCAAATATTTAAATACTTGCTCAGTTGCTACCTGTGCCAGGGGACTGGCTAAGTGGTAAGGATACAGCAGTGACCAAGAGCAACCACAGCCCTGTCCTGTGGGAAATGAGAGTCGCATGGAGGGAGGGAAAAGCAAGTTTGGCTAATGACACAGGCATTTCCTTGGTAATAATAGTGGTAAGTGGAAGTAAAAGGGCACCAAAAATGTGCCTTAAAAAGAGGCCAGACCTTGTCTTTGGATAGTGAGGAGACAATCAGGATGGGCTTCTTTAGGGAAGTAAGATTTAAGTTGGAATCTAGAAGACAGTTCAGTTCATTTCAGTCACTCAGTCATGTCCAATTTTTTGTGACCCCCATGGACTGCAACAATCCAGGTTCTCTGTTCTTCACCATCTCCCGGAGTTTGTTCAAATTCATGTCCATAGAGTCAGTGATGCCATCCAGCCATCTCGTCCCCTGTTATCCCCTTCTCCTTCTGCCTTCTATTTTCCCCAACATCAGGGTCTTTTCCAATGAGTTGTCTCTTTGTATCAGGTGGTCAAAATATTAGAGCTTCGGTTGTGGCATCAGCCCTTCCAATATATATTCAGGGTTGATTTCCTTTAGGATTGACTACTTTGATCTCCTTTCTGTCCAAGGGACTCTCAAGAGTCTTCTCCAGCACTACAATTTGAAAGCATCAGTTCCTCAGCACTCAGCCTTCTTTATGGTCCGGTTTCCACATCCTTACATGACTTCTGGAAAAATCATGGTTTTGACTATAAAAGCTTCTGTCGGCAAAGTGATGTCTCTGCTTTTTAATACACTATCTAGGTTGTTCATAGCTCTTCTTCCAAGGAGCAGTCGTGTTTTAATTTCATGGCCGTAGTCACTATCCACAGTGATTTTGGAGCCCAATAAAATAAAGTCTGTCACCGTTTCCATTGTTTGCTCATCTATTTGCCACAGAGCAGATGATTAGGAGTTAGTTAAGTGAAGGGGAGAAGCATTCCTGACATATGAAGTCGTTTAGGATTGAATTGCATCCCCTTACCCCATTCATGTGTTGAAATCCTAAACTCAGTACCTTAGAATGTGACTGGATTCAGACTGGACTGGTAGCCTTTAAAGGGGTGATTAAGTTAAAATGGGGCCACTAGAATGAGCGCTCATCCAGTCTGACAGGTGTTATTCTAAGAAGACGAAATGGTGGTATGCAAAAAGGTATCAGGGGTGCAGGCTCAGAGAGGAAGGATCCTGTGAGAACACCACAGGAGGGCAGTCAAGGAGAGAGGCCTCAGGAAATCAACACTGCCAACACCTTGACACTGGATTCATAGCCCCCAGAACTGTGAGACACATGTCTTTTGCTTAAGCCACCCGGTGGGTGGTGGCATTCTGTTTTGGCAGTCCTGGCAGCTAGTACAGGGGTAGGATGTGCTGAAAGCTTCAGAGTACAGGAGCTCTGTTGAGGACTGGAAAGGTGGCAGGGGTGGCGATGGCACTTACGCCATTGACCTGGTTAAGTCTGTCCCCATCCCTGGAACTCAGGTTCTCTCCTTGTAAGACAAAGCTCCTGGGCTGATTGACAGTCTCTGGGGTCCCTGCTGGGTCTGCGATGATGTAAATTCAGTGAAGGAAAACCTTTGTACAGGTGGTCAAAATATTAGAGCTTGGTTGTGGCATCAGCCCTTCCAATATATATTCAGGGTTGATTTCCTTTAGGATTGACTACTTTGATCTCCTTTCTGTCCAAGGGACTCTCAAGAGTCTTCTCCAGCACTACAATTTGAAAGCATCAGTTCCTCAGCACTCAGCCTTCTTTATGGTCCGGTTTCCACATCCTTACATGACTTCTGGAAAAATCATGGTTTTGACTATAAAAGCTTCTGTCGGCAAAGTGATGTCTCTGCTTTTTAATACACTATCTAGGTTGTTCATAGCTCTTCTTCCAAGGAGCAGTCGTGTTTTAATTTCATGGCCGTAGTCACTATCCACAGTGATTTTGGAGCCCAATAAAATAAAGTCTGTCACCGTTTCCATTGTTTGCTCATCTATTTGCCACAGAGCAGATGATTAGGAGTTAGTTAAGTGAAGGGGAGAAGCATTCCTGACATATGAAGTCGTTTAGGATTGAATTGCATCCCCTTACCCCATTCATGTGTTGAAATCCTAAACTCAGTACCTTAGAATGTGACTGGATTCAGACTGGACTGGTAGCCTTTAAAGGGGTGATTAAGTTAAAATGGGGCCACTAGAATGAGCGCTCATCCAGTCTGACAGGTGTTATTCTAAGAAGACGAAATGGTGGTATGCAAAAAGGTATCAGGGGTGCAGGCTCAGAGAGGAAGGATCCTGTGAGAACACCACAGGAGGGCAGTCAAGGAGAGAGGCCTCAGGAAATCAACACTGCCAACACCTTGACACTGGATTCATAGCCCCCAGAACTGTGAGACACATGTCTTTGCTTAAGCCACCCGGTGGGTGGTGGCATTCTGTTTTGGCAGTCCTGGCAGCTAGTACAGGGGTAGGATGTGCTGAAAGCTTCAGAGTACAGGAGCTCTGTTGAGGACTGGAAAGGTGGCAGGGGTGGCGATGGCACTTACGCCATTGACCTGGTTAAGTCTGTCCCCATCCCTGGAACTCAGGTTCTCTCCTTGTAAGACAAAGCTCCTGGGCTGATTGACAGTCTCTGGGGTCCCTGCTGGGTCTGCGATGATGTAAATTCAGTGAAGGAATCCTTATAATCCTAGGACTTTCGAGAACAAATGGGCAAGGTGATGATTTAGGAACCTTTCAAAATATTCTTTTTTCCCTCAGTTTTACAGAGGTATAATTGACAAATAAAATTACATGCTTTCAAGTGTACAGTGTGATAATATACTTTGTGAAATGCCTACCACAATCAGGTTAATTCTCACATCCATCATCTCACATAGTTATGACTCCTACCCTTTTGTGTGTGTATTGCTGAGCACAGTTAGTATCTGTGCTCTTAGCAGCTTTTAAGTATATATTATTATTAACTCTAACTACCATGCTGTACATTAGATTCCCAGAACTTATTCGTCTTATAACTAGAGGATTTACCCTTTGATCTGTATCTCCTCATTTTCCCCAACCTTCTAGACCCTGATAACCACTGTTCTGTTCTCTACTCTCTGTTTCTATGAGTTTGCCTTTTTTTTGAGGGGGGGTGGGTTACACCTATAAGTGAGATCACAAAATATTTGCTTTTTCTTGTCTGAGTTACTTTGCTTAGTCCGATGTCCTCATCCATTTTGTTGCAAGTGGATTTTCTTCTTTATCATGGCTGAATACTATTCCATTCTCTCTCCTTCACCATCTTCCTCTCCCTGTCTCTGTTTACACTGTATCTTCTTTATCTGTTAATCTGCTGACAGACACTTAAGGTTGTTTCTACATATTGGCTTTAGGAATAATGCTTCAGTAAACTTGGGAGTGCAAGGATCTCTTTGAGATACTGATTTCATTTCCTTCAAAAGTGAGATTATAGATCATATGATAGTATTGAAACCGTTCTACCTTGGATTGGGACTAAAACCCAGTTTGGGAGTCAAACCCACGTTGCTGGGGCTCAAATCCAGCCAAAACTCTGCTTGGGACTTGAACCCAAAACCCACCATATCTGGTTTCAGGACCTAATGGAGCTCAGGTTCTTCATGTCTCTTCACAGGAAAGAATTCAGTGAGACACAAAGTGACAAGTAAGAAATGGATTTATTCAGATTCAGAGAAAAAAGCACACTCCACAGACAGAGTGTGGGCCATCACAGAGGGCCAATCCAAGCAGTCCCAAAAACATGACATTCTTGGCTTTTATGGGCTGGTTAATTTCAGATGCTAATGAGTGGGAGGATTATTCCAACTCTTTGAGGTAAGGGGCGAAATAGTCATGGCACCTCTGGGTGTGTCATTTAGCTTGCTGACTGAGGATCAAGGTCTAGTCTGCCATCTTACCCATGTGATTCTAACGGATTTATGTTGTGTTCTTGGGCTGTGTCATTCTTTCAAAATATTGTGCCCTGCCCCTTTCCCTACTGTTACAATATGAAGGTTGCTCAAAAGTTTTAGACTGGAACTCTTTTCCATAAAGGCTATACCAATTGACATTCACATTAACAGTGCAAAAAGTCTCCCTTTTCTTCACATCCTTGGCAGCACTAATCTTTTGTCTTTTGCAGAAGATGCATTCTAACAGATGTGAGGTGATAACTCACTGTGGGTTTGATTTGTATTTCCCTCATGATTAGTGATGTTGAGCAGCTTTTCGTGTATGTGTTGGTCATTTGTGTAATGCTCTTTGGGGAAAAGTCTGCTTGGGTCCTTTGCTCATTTTTATATTGAATTATTTTCTTTGATGTTGAATTGTATAGGTTTATTGTGATCCACATAGTCAAAGGCTTTTGCATAGTTAATGAAGCACAAGTAGATGTTTTTTATGTAACCCCCTTACTTTTTCTATGATCCAACAGATGTTGGTAATCCGATCTCTGGTTCCGCTGCCTTTTTTAAATCCAGTTGTACATCTAGAAGTTCTCAGTTCATGTACTATTAAAGTCTAGCTTGAAGGATTTTGAGCATTACATAGCTAACATGGGAAATGAATGTAATGGTGTGGTAGTTTGAACATTCTTTGGCATTGCCCTTCTTTGGAATTGGAATGAAAACTGACCTTCTCCAGACCAGAGGCCACTGGTGGGCTTTCCAAATTTACTGCTGTATTGAGTACGATATTTTGACAGTATCATCTTTTAGGATTTGAAATAGCGCAGCTCAAATTCTATCACCTCCACTAACTCTGTAGTAAAACTTCTGAAGGCCCACTTGACTTCACACTCCAGGATGTCTGGCTCTAAGTGAGTGTTTGCACCGTCATGGTTGTCTGGGTCATTACAACCTTTCTTGTACACTTCTGTGTATTCTTGCCACTTAATATATTTTGCTTCTATTAGGTCCTAGCCAATTCTGTCCCTTATTGTGTCCATCTTTGCATGGAATATTCCCTTGGTATATCTAGTTTTCTTGAAAAGATCTCTAGTTTTTTGTATTCTATTCTTTTCCTCTATTTCTTTGCACTGTTCACTTAAGAAGGTTTTCTTTTCTCTCTTTGCTATTCTTTGGAACTCTGCATTCAGATGGATATATGTCTCCTTTTCTCCTTTATCTTTCACTTCTCTTCTTTTCTCAACTATTTGTAAAGCCTCCTCAGATAATCATTTTGCCTTCTTGCATTTCTTTTTTTGGGGAATGATTTTGATCACTGCTTTCTATACAGTGTTATAAACCTCATTTTATTCCTGCAGTGATGTTGGGGCAGGGGTTTTTTCCCTCATGATTAGTGATGTTGAGCAGCTTTTCGTGTATGTGTTGGTCATTTGTGTAATGCTCTTTGGGGAAAAGTCTGCTTGGGTCCTTTGCTCATTTTTATATTGAATTATTTTCTTTGATGTTGAATTGTATAGGTTTATTGTGATCCACATAGTCAAAGGCTTTTGCATAGTTAATGAAGCACAAGTAGATGTTTTTTATGTAACCCCCTTACTTTTTCTATGATCCAACAGATGTTGGTAATCCGATCTCTGGTTCCGCTGCCTTTTTTAAATCCAGTTGTACATCTAGAAGTTCTCAGTTCATGTACTATTAAAGTCTAGCTTGAAGGATTTTGAGCATTACATAGCTAACATGGGAAATGAATGTAATGGTGTGGTAGTTTGAACATTCTTTGGCATTGCCCTTCTTTGGAATTGGAATGAAAACTGACCTTCTCCAGACCAGAGGCCACTGGTGGGCTTTCCAAATTTACTGCTGTATTGAGTACGATATTTTGACAGTATCATCTTTTAGGATTTGAAATAGCGCAGCTCAAATTCTATCACCTCCACTAACTCTGTAGTAAAACTTCTGAAGGCCCACTTGACTTCACACTCCAGGATGTCTGGCTCTAAGTGAGTGTTTGCACCGTCATGGTTGTCTGGGTCATTACAACCTTTCTTGTACACTTCTGTGTATTCTTGCCACTTAATATATTTTGCTTCTATTAGGTCCTAGCCAATTCTGTCCCTTATTGTGTCCATCTTTGCATGGAATATTCCCTTGGTATATCTAGTTTTCTTGAAAAGATCTCTAGTTTTTTGTATTCTATTCTTTTCCTCTATTTCTTTGCACTGTTCACTTAAGAAGGTTTTCTTTTCTCTCTTTGCTATTCTTTGGAACTCTGCATTCAGATGGATATATGTCTCCTTTTCTCCTTTATCTTTCACTTCTCTTCTTTTCTCAACTATTTGTAAAGCCTCCTCAGATAATCATTTTGCCTTCTTGCATTTCTTTTTTTGGGGAATGATTTTGATCACTGCTTTCTATACAGTGTTATAAACCTCCATCCATAGTTCTTCAGGCACTCTGTCTATCAGATCTAATCCCATGAATCTATTTGTCACTTCCACTAATTAATCATAAGGAATTCGATTTAGGTCATACCTGAATGGCATAGTTATTTTCCCTATTTTCTCTAATTTAAGCTTGAAATTTGCAAAAAAGAGCTGATGGTCCGAGCTACAGTCAGCTCCAAGTCTTGTTTTTGCTGACTCTGTAGAACTTCTCCATTTTTGACTGTAAAGAATATAATCAATCTGATTTTGCTATTGACCGTCTAGTAATATCCACGTGTAGAGTCATCTCTAGTGTTGTTGGCAGAGGTTGTTTGCTATGACCAGTGCATTCTTTTGGCAAAACTCTGTTAATCTTTGTCCTGCTTCATTTTGTACTCCAAGACCACACTTGCCTTGACTTCCTACTTTTTCATTCCAGACCCCTATGATGAAAAAGACATCTTGTGTGTGTGTGTGTGTGTGTGTGTGTGTGTTAGTTCTAGAAGGTCTTTTAAGTCCTCATATAACTGTGCAGCTTCAGCTTCTTCATCATTAGTGGTTGGGACATAGATTTGGATTGCTGTAATGTTGAATGATTTGCCTTGGAAATGAACAAGATGGTAGGAAGGGCACAATCACATTTAATATCAAACCTCATACCCGCCAGAGACTCTTGGAGGATACAAACACAACCTTGTGCACACCAGGACCCCGGCAGAGGAGCAATGACCTCACAAGAGACTGAGTCAGACCTGCCTATGAGTGTTCATGGATCTTTGCAGAGCGCGAGTTGGCTGTGGCCTGCACAGGGACAGGGGGTCTGGCAGAAGCGGTCCTGTGACTTACACTGTGTGTTGTAAGTCCTCCTGGAGGAGGTTTCCGTTGCCCCTACCATAGAGCCATAGCCTACCATACAGACTTGCAGACTCTAGGACTGGGCCACCTCAGGCCAAACCACATTGAAGGAGCACAGCCCCATCCATCAACAGAAAATTGGACTAAAGATTTACGGAGCATGGCCTCGCCCACCAGAGCAAGATCCAGCTTGCCCCACAGCCTGTCCCTCCCCTCAGGAAGCTTGCACAAGCCTCTTATCCTCATCCATCAGAGGGCAGACAGGATGAAAACCACCACCACAGAAAAGTAACCAAACTGGTCACCTGGATCACAGCGTGGTGTAACTCAGGGAAGCTATGAGACAGGCTGTGTAGGGACACCCAAGACGGACAGGTCATGGTGAGGAGTTCTGACAAAATGGGGTCCACTGGAGAAGGGAGTGACAAAATACCTGAGCATTCTTGCCTTGAGAACCCCATGAATAGTATGAAAACACAGAAAGATATGACACTGAAAGGTGAACCCCCCAAGTGGGTAGGTACCAAATATGCTACTAGGGAAGAATGGAGAAATAGCTCCAGAAGAAATGAAGAGACTGGGCCAAAGTGGAAACAATGCCCAGCTGTGGATGTGTCTGGTGTTAAAAGTCTGATGCTATAAAGAACAGTATTGCATAGGAACCTGGAATGTTAGGCCCATGAATAAAGGTAAATCGGATGTGGTCAAATAGGAAATGGCAAGAGTGAACATCAATATTTTAGGAATCAGTGAACTAAAATGGATGGAAATGGGCAAATTTAATTTAGGTGACTGTTATACTACTGTGGGCAAGAATCCCTTAGAAGAAATGGAAATAGCCCTCACAGTCAACAAATGAGTCTGAAATGCAGTACTTGGGTGCCACCTCAAAAACAGCAGCATCTATTGAGATGCTTTTCATTTTTATCTTTCATTCTGTTAAAGTGATGTATCATGTGCATTGACTTCTGTATGTTGCAACCATGGGATAAAGGAGAAAACTTCTGAGAGTACCTTGGACTGCAAGGAGATAGAACCAGTCAATCCTAAATGAAATCGATCCTAAATATTCATTGAAAGGAATGATACTGAAGCTGAAGCCCCAGTACTTTGGCCACCTGATGTGACGATATGACTCATTGGAAAAGAGCCTGATGTTGGGAAAAAACAGAAGAAGAGGGTAACAGAGGATGAGATGGTTGGATGGCATCTATGAGTCAATGGATGTGAGTTTGAGCAAGTTTCAGGAGATGGTGAAGGACAGGGAAGCCTGGTGTGCTGCAGTTCGTGGGGTTGCAAAGAGTTGGACATGACTGAGCAACTGAACTGACTGAACTGATCTCTTTAACGTGCTGTTGAATTCTACTTGCTATCTGATACTGACTTTTGGTCCCTGGCATAGTGATATTTCAGATGGCTTCTGGTATTTATTGATATTTTTCCCTCCAAAAATAATAATGCATAACATAAATTACCTAGAGAAGGAAATGAGAGCCTACTCCAATATTCTTGCCTGGGAAATCCCATGGACATAGCAGTCTGGCTGGCAAGGAGTTGGACGTGGCTTAGCAACTAAATAGTAACAGTATGAATATAACATAGATCATGTGCTGGGCACTGTTCAAAATGTGTTATATCCATCTTTTCCCTTGTAAATGAGAAGATTGAGACACCAGAGTTTATGTAACTTGCCCAAGGTTCTACATTTTCATGTGGAGGAGAAGAAACTTATATCTAGCGGCCTTTCTCTACACATTGTATTTTTAAACTCTATTATATACTGCCTCCAGAGTAATTATGGTATCTATGTCCCAGGGATGTGTAAGGCCTAAAAGAGATATGGTCTACACTGACCTGTGCACATAGGAGGTAAATACTGTATTATTATTATATAAAAGCGAGAACACTCATTGGCTGTAATCTGCAAGTCTCTGTTATCATGCTCAGTGTCGTGTTCTAGCACATGATAGCCAGTGACTGATCTGGATGCACTGACACGCCCATGTCTTAGAAGGATGGAAGAATGTGTGTCACTGCATTCTGAGAGGTTTAAGGGGACATATCTTAAAAATTTTGTGGGGATCTGGCTACTTAGGAAGACCAGCAACCAGGAGCTCCTGTTTCCACACAGCTTCAGGAGGTCACTTTCTGGTTTTGCCTAGATCTTGTAGGCTCAGACTTGACCTCTGTCATTGCAGCCTGGCTTCCTGGTTTGCACTTTCTTTGAGCAAACTTGCCAGGTACCCTCCCAAACTCCCAATCACCTTCCAGTCTTACTTTGCTATGGTGAGAGAGACTTGGGAAAAAACAGAAGAAGAGGGTAACAGAGGATGAGATGGTTGGATGGCATCTATGAGTCAATGGATGTGAGTTTGAGCAAGTTTCAGGAGATGGTGAAGGACAGGGAAGCCTGGTGTGCTGCAGTTCGTGGGGTTGCAAAGAGTTGGACATGACTGAGCAACTGAACTGACTGAACTGATCTCTTTAACGTGCTGTTGAATTCTACTTGCTATCTGATACTGACTTTTGGTCCCTGGCATAGTGATATTTCAGATGGCTTCTGGTATTTATTGATATTTTTCCCTCCAAAAATAATAATGCATAACATAAATTACCTAGAGAAGGAAATGAGAGCCTACTCCAATATTCTTGCCTGGGAAATCCCATGGACATAGCAGTCTGGCTGGCAAGGAGTTGGACGTGGCTTAGCAACTAAATAGTAACAGTATGAATATAACATAGATCATGTGCTGGGCACTGTTCAAAATGTGTTATATCCATCTTTTCCCTTGTAAATGAGAAGATTGAGACACCAGAGTTTATGTAACTTGCCCAAGGTTCTACATTTTCATGTGGAGGAGAAGAAACTTATATCTAGCGGCCTTTCTCTACACATTGTATTTTTAAACTCTATTATATACTGCCTCCAGAGTAATTATGGTATCTATGTCCCAGGGATGTGTAAGGCCTAAAAGAGATATGGTCTACACTGACCTGTGCACATAGGAGGTAAATACTGTATTATTATTATATAAAAGCGAGAACACTCATTGGCTGTAATCTGCAAGTCTCTGTTATCATGCTCAGTGTCGTGTTCTAGCACATGATAGCCAGTGACTGATCTGGATGCACTGACACGCCCATGTCTTAGAAGGATGGAAGAATGTGTGTCACTGCATTCTGAGAGGTTTAAGGGGACATATCTTAAAAATTTTGTGGGGATCTGGCTACTTAGGAAGACCAGCAACCAGGAGCTCCTGTTTCCACACAGCTTCAGGAGGTCACTTTCTGGTTTTGCCTAGATCTTGTAGGCTCAGACTTGACCTCTGTCATTGCAGCCTGGCTTCCTGGTTTGCACTTTCTTTGAGCAAACTTGCCAGGTACCCTCCCAAACTCCCAATCACCTTCCACTGTGTCTAAATAACTTTGCTATGGTGAGAGAGACAGAAAGAGTTAAGCTGTTCTCCAAAGAAATCAAAATAAACTGGCAAGGTATCCAGGGAGGGAAACTGAG
Source organism: Tragulus kanchil (assembly GCA_022376925.1). Taxonomy (NCBI): domain Eukaryota; kingdom Metazoa; phylum Chordata; class Mammalia; order Artiodactyla; family Tragulidae; genus Tragulus; species Tragulus kanchil. Next base: position 41,890,098 of record JAIOJX010000029.1, on the reverse strand, counting down.
TGACTGGGATAGTGGCATAAGAGATACTTGTCCCTGTGTACCTTTTTGAGTCTTTTGACTTTATATCAAGTAAATGTATTATTTATTCCCACAAAATGAAATTCAAAACTAAGGCATAAATGAACAAATACCTAAATCATGTTCCCTCCTTAGTTCTGCAGCACAGCCAGGTTTGAGAATCATTGCCTTAACTCATCGCAAGGGAGGAAAATAAACTCAAATTGCTTAGCTCATTTATCAGTCTTTGGGTGTAGGCATCCCCCTTATATCCCCAGTGCTTAGTACCGGGCATGGATGAAGGATACTTAATCAGTATGTGTCGAATTTAAATCATTCTTCACTTCACCTCTATGGCAGACTGACTTGAGTTGGTCTAATGTTCTGTGTGTGTATCTTTACATGCTACCCATAACACTAAGGGCCACATCATCATGCTCTGCGTGAAGAACTGATTTCCAGATAACTTGTACTGAAGTGCATTTTACTGGGCTATCCCCAAGGAGGGCTTCCTCGTAGCTCAGTCAGTAAAGAATCTGCCTACAATGCAGGAGACCCAGGTACGAATCCTGGATTAGGAAGATCCTCTGGAGTAGGAAATGGCAGCTCACTCCAGTATTCTTGCCTGGAGAATCACATGGACAGAGGAGCCTGGTAGGCTGCAGTATATGGGGTTGCAAGAGTGGGACACAACTTAGTGCCTAAACTATCACCAGCCTCAAGGAACAATGTGACTCCTTCTCTTACCCTTTCTAAAACTGTAGCCTTTCAAGGTGAATTTGGAAAGAATCTCAGGGCAAATGTCAGAACTCTGTGTTAACAAGGAGTAATGCAAGCTTAGGAAAGTCTTATAGAGGAGGGCAAACCTTGACCTGGCCCATGAGAATGGCTAGGTTTCATAGAACAGTGCTTTCATGGGAAAGGTGGCTGGGGTTATGATGCTCCAGGGCAAAAAAATAGTGAGCCGTGTTAACCTCTGTCATTGCAGCCTGGCTTCCTGGTTTGCACTTTCTTTGAGCAAACTTGCCAGGTACCCTCCCAAACTCCCAATCACCTTCCACTGTGTCTAAATAACTTTGCTATGGTGAGAGAGACAGAAAGAGTTAAGCTGTTCTCCAAAGAAATCAAAATAAACTGGCAAGGTATCCAGGGAGGGAAACTGAGTGACTGGGATAGTGGCATAAGAGATACTTGTCCCTGTGTACCTTTTTGAGTCTTTTGACTTTATATCAAGTAAATGTATTATTTATTCCCACAAAATGAAATTCAAAACTAAGGCATAAATGAACAAATACCTAAATCATGTTCCCTCCTTAGTTCTGCAGCACAGCCAGGTTTGAGAATCATTGCCTTAACTCATCGCAAGGGAGGAAAATAAACTCAAATTGCTTAGCTCATTTATCAGTCTTTGGGTGTAGGCATCCCCCTTATATCCCCAGTGCTTAGTACCGGGCATGGATGAAGGATACTTAATCAGTATGTGTCGAATTTAAATCATTCTTCACTTCACCTCTATGGCAGACTGACTTGAGTTGGTCTAATGTTCTGTGTGTGTATCTTTACATGCTACCCATAACACTAAGGGCCACATCATCATGCTCTGCGTGAAGAACTGATTTCCAGATAACTTGTACTGAAGTGCATTTTACTGGGCTATCCCCAAGGAGGGCTTCCTCGTAGCTCAGTCAGTAAAGAATCTGCCTACAATGCAGGAGACCCAGGTACGAATCCTGGATTAGGAAGATCCTCTGGAGTAGGAAATGGCAGCTCACTCCAGTATTCTTGCCTGGAGAATCACATGGACAGAGGAGCCTGGTAGGCTGCAGTATATGGGGTTGCAAGAGTGGGACACAACTTAGTGCCTAAACTATCACCAGCCTCAAGGAACAATGTGACTCCTTCTCTTACCCTTTCTAAAACTGTAGCCTTTCAAGGTGAATTTGGAAAGAATCTCAGGGCAAATGTCAGAACTCTGTGTTAACAAGGAGTAATGCAAGCTTAGGAAAGTCTTATAGAGGAGGGCAAACCTTGACCTGGCCTATGAGAATGGCTAGGGTTTCATAGAACAGTGCTTTCATGGGAAAGGTGGCTGGGGGTTATGATGCTCCAGGTGAAGATTGGAAATGGGAAAGTGCAGCATGGGGAAATGGTTTGAGTGGAAAAGTAGGTAGGTGTTTAGGGGAAATTGGGAGCCGTCTAGCTATGAGAAGGGCGAACTAGGCGATGCAAGCTGTAGAGAGGAGTGGGCCGGCTTGTGGGAGGCCTAATGCAAACAGGGTAAAAAGTATTTGATATGATACACAGAGGCAATTATACCTGTTATCTCATTAGGATTATTAAGACTTGGTTGAAGAAATGCTGCATATTATGGCCTTGCAGATAAATCAGGCTGCTATTTTAAGCAAGAAATACGCCCCAAAACTTGCTTCAGAAGCAGACAGTACTTGTGAAACCACACTCTCCAGAAAAAGAATGCCTTCCTGTGACAGATTCAGACAGGTTTTGATGTTGAACCTGCTGAGAATAATGAGGAGAGAGGTAGTGAGTGGGAAGAATAAGATAATCATTCCTTAAAGAAAGAAATGTAGAAGCAAAGAAAATAACTGTTTTCTCCCCTCAGTGTTACAGGGAAAGAAAAGGCTAAGAAGGGCGATGAAAGGTGGCCCAAGCTAAAATGGAAGATCAAGCGACAGAAATCGATTCCCTGGCGATTGTATAACCATTCTGGGATGTACTTTTGTTCCATATTCTCAGCTCCGTAAATCCCTCTGCTTTTCCCTAAAGCACTTCCGGGGGTTTTGGATGCAGGAGACCCAGGTACGAATCCTGGATGAGGAAGTTCCTGTGGAGTAGGAAATGGCGGCTCACTTCAGTATTCTTGCCTGGAGAATCACATGGACAGAGGAGCCTGGTAGGCTGCAGTATATGGGGTTGCAAGAGTGGGACACAACTTAGTGCCTAAACTATCACCAGCCTCAAGGAACAATGTGACTCCTTCTCTTACCCTTTCTAAAACTGTAGCCTTTCAAGGTGAATTTGGAAAGAATCTCAGGGCAAATGTCAGAACTCTGTGTTAACAAGGAGTAATGCAAGCTTAGGAAAGTCTTATAGAGGAGGGCAAACCTTGACCTGGCCTATGAGAATGGCTAGGGTTTCATAGAACAGTGCTTTCATGGGAAAGGTGGCTGGGGGTTATGATGCTCCAGGTGAAGATTGGAAATGGGAAAGTGCAGCATGGGGAAATGGTTTGAGTGGAAAAGTAGGTAGGTGTTTAGGGGAAATTGGGAACCGTCTAGCTATGAGAAGGGCGAACTAGGCGATGCAAGCTGTAGAGAGGAGTGGGCCGGCTTGTGGGAGGCCTAATGCAAACAGGGTAAAAAGTATTTGATATGATACACAGAGGCAATTATACCTGTTATCTCATTAGGATTATTAAGACTTGGTTGAAGAAATGCTGCATATTATGGCCTTGCAGATAAATCAGGCTGCTATTTTAAGCAAGAAATACGCCCCAAAACTTGCTTCAGAAGCAGACAGTACTTGTGAAACCACACTCTCCAGAAAAAGAATGCCTTCCTGTGACAGATTCAGACAGGTTTTGATGTTGAACCTGCTGAGAATAATGAGGAGAGAGGTAGTGAGTGGGAAGAATAAGATAATCATTCCTTAAAGAAAGAAATGTAGAAGCAAAGAAAATAACTGTTTTCTCCCCTCAGTGTTACAGGGAAAGAAAAGGCTAAGAAGGGCGATGAAAGGTGGCCCAAGCTAAAATGGAAGATCAAGCGACAGAAATCGATTCCCTGGCGATTGTATAACCATTCTGGGATGTACTTTTGTTCCATATTCTCAGCTCCGTAAATCCCTCTGCTTTTCCCTAAAGCACTTGGAGCCTTTGTTGAGAAGGATGGGGTGTGTTCTTCCTTCTCTCTGGAAGCTGCCAGGCAGCCTGAAGTGAGCCGTGTCATCGCGCCTCCCCACAGATGGCAGGGAACCCCCAGACAACGAGTCCAAATTAACAGAAAACAGAGCAAAATAAAACCCTCTGTGTAGGAGCCCTATTTGCCCACAAATGTTTTGAGGGAGGAAATAGGAAAGAAATCAGGCAAAATTATCTTCTTTCTGGAAGTCAGTTTCATAGCTCTAGAAGAGTATGGCTGATGGTTACACATTCCGACCCCAAACTGGAAACAGGTATTTTTTTACAGGCTAAAAAGACTTAACATGTGGGAGTTACCTTTTGATACAACCTGAGGCAAAATATCCCCTGCCCAATATGTTTCAGGTCTTATAAATCAAGGCACATTTCATAATAGGGTTATTTTTTTTTTCCTCTTTCTCATTTTTAATGTTCAAATTCTATTAACAGCTCTTTTCATAGGAGATGGGGATGAATTTAGAGAAGATGTTCTTCAGGGACTAGACGGAACTGGCACTGTTGCCCTGTCAGGCTGCGTGAAATTTACCCTTAGGCTAACACATAACTAGCTGACTCCAGCTTGGTTTATAGGGGGCTGTGGGAGGTACATTTGCATGGAAGGAGGTCTAGGGGTGAAATTAAGTATCAAGAGAGCCCATTTGCTGCTTCAGCTGAAAGATCAAGTCACAGCAGGGCTAGCAGGTGGTTGAAATAAGATGCCTAAGGCTAAAGTTTAAGGAGGTACTGGCTCTCAGGGTTATTTAAATACAGTGTAAACTCTAGGAGCCTCCTTAAATCTTGCTCCCCATTTGCCTCACCCCCTGCCCAGAACCTCAGTGCTCCAGGCACACACCTTGACAGTCATGCTGATAAACCACCATTTATCCAGTATTATTCACAAATATTGAGAGTCTTCACCTGTTTCTTAGGATCCTCCACTGGCAAGAGCCCCAACCCTGTTACCTTCCGACTTCCCTTATTGCATCATATAGAGAACCTTAAATGCACTGCAAGAAGTTGACATTGAATGAATTGATAAAAGGAAAATAATCCTGGGGCGTTAATGACCACCTCCCAAATCTACCTGTCTTATATTTTTGTTTTCCTGTTTTGATTTTCTACAATTTGAGACCACCTGTGATAAATTTGGATTTCAGCAGTTAACTGTCCCACTAGAAGGCTAAACACAATCAGAGAAACCATGACTGCACATTCATCATGCGTACATTCTAAGTCAAAGCTATGTGCTGTATTTAAGTCTCTTACAGTACCCAGTAGATCCTGGATTCTTAGGGTCAAATTAGTTGGAAACCTACTATTAATCATCTGGAGAAATGGATTCTCACATTCTATGGTCTGTGATTTATCATCTTGCTAATAAATAAGAGCATCTATATCTATTCCGACCCCAAACTGGAAACAGGTATTTTTTTACAGGCTAAAAAGACTTAACATGTGGGAGTTACCTTTTGATACAACCTGAGGCAAAATATCCCCTGCCCAATATGTTTCAGGTCTTATAAATCAAGGCACATTTCATAATAGGGTTATTTTTTTTCCTCTTTCTCATTTTTAATGTTCAAATTCTATTAACAGCTCTTTTCATAGGAGATGGGGATGAATTTAGAGAAGATGTTCTTCAGGGACTAGACGGAACTGGCACTGTTGCCCTGTCAGGCTGCGTGAAATTTACCCTTAGGCTAACACATAACTAGCTGACTCCAGCTTGGTTTATAGGGGGCTGTGGGAGGTACATTTGCATGGAAGGAGGTCTAGGGGTGAAATTAAGTATCAAGAGAGCCCATTTGCTGCTTCAGCTGAAAGATCAAGTCACAGCAGGGCTAGCAGGTGGTTGAAATAAGATGCCTAAGGCTAAAGTTTAAGGAGGTACTGGCTCTCAGGGTTATTTAAATACAGTGTAAACTCTAGGAGCCTCCTTAAATCTTGCTCCCCATTTGCCTCACCCCCTGCCCAGAACCTCAGTGCTCCAGGCACACACCTTGACAGTCATGCTGATAAACCACCATTTATCCAGTATTATTCACAAATATTGAGAGTCTTCACCTGTTTCTTAGGATCCTCCACTGGCAAGAGCCCCAACCCTGTTACCTTCCGACTTCCCTTATTGCATCATATAGAGAACCTTAAATGCACTGCAAGAAGTTGACATTGAATGAATTGATAAAAGGAAAATAATCCTGGGGCGTTAATGACCACCTCCCAAATCTACCTGTCTTATATTTTTGTTTTCCTGTTTTGATTTTCTACAATTTGAGACCACCTGTGATAAATTTGGATTTCAGCAGTTAACTGTCCCACTAGAAGGCTAAACACAATCAGAGAAACCATGACTGCACATTCATCATGCGTACATTCTAAGTCAAAGCTATGTGCTGTATTTAAGTCTCTTACAGTACCCAGTAGATCCTGGATTCTTAGGGTCAAATTAGTTGGAAACCTACTATTAATCATCTGGAGAAATGGATTCTCACATTCTATGGTCTGTGATTTATCATCTTGCTAATAAATAAGAGCATCTATATCTACCTTAGATAACAAGATTCAAATCATTTTTTTTTTTCCAAATCATTGTTTTAACCTTTTTTTGTGCATGTGTAAATTATGAGATCAGTTTTGGCCAGTACAAGCCTGAATCTAAGACAATTTTGAGACCTTGGCCAACAGAGGATATCTTCAGGTCATTTCATCCTAAATATCAGAAAAGTTGTGTTACCTACATCATTCATTTCTGAATGCTATGGCAATGTGATAACTGAGTATCTAAGAGGGATATTTCTCACAAGGGCGGCTCTAACAATACTTTTCTGTATCTGTTGCTTTTATGATTAGAAGATCCTTTACTGTTAAAAAACAAAATTCAACCATGTAAATTTAAAAAATAATATTGGCTTTATTCAGTGATTCACACATGAGGCAGCATCTGGTCTAGCAGACAGAAGTTCTAAGGAGAACTTCTGTAGAAAATGAAAGACCTATGGTAGAGGGAGCAGGAACAAGGAAGTTATGTTAGACGGCTATTGTAAGCTTACTTTCCTTTAGGAAATGATAGGAATCCGTGGGACAGAGTACCTACCTGGTTCTGATTAGGTGATTCCTGATTGGCCTAAAGTGGCATTTCTGGGAGGGCTGTGTCTTTAAGACTTGGGTTGGTGATGTGGGGCCTCCATTTTGGGCCTGTTGTCCTTATAAAAATCTCCCCCCTAATCAGACTCTCAGCCTATTTGAGAGATGTGATTAAAAAGTTAAGGCACTCGTTTACCAGCTAAGCTATTCTTGGCTGCCACTTTCGAGTTCTCAGAGGTTCTGCTGAATCTTTGCGTGGTGTTCGCAGGTCACAGCATCTTGGGTTCACATTCTTTATTAGTCATACTTTGTTCCTTTCCTAAGGTGCTAGCCTTAGGGAGGTCACTTTTCTGGTGTGCCTGTGTTCCAGACTTATTGCTGTTTATCTTTGTAATGTTTTCCTTCCCCTCTGGGTACATGGTTTCATTTAGTTTAGAGGAGAAGGTTTAAGAAACACTTCCATTTGGCTCTGAGTATCAGCTTTCAAAATGACCAACTTCTGACCACAGAAGCTATTTAAAAAAAAGAAAAAAAATCTTTTCAAATATCTTGTCAGCTTTCAGCCAGAACAGACACTAGCTATTCCTAGAAGTACTGAACAACCCATTGGATAAAGAGGCATCCCAAGGAGGCTAGAAAGGAGAGGCTATATTCCCAAAGTTCACAGCCATTCCCCAAGGATAGTCAACAGAAAGAAAGACTCAGTTCCCCTGAGAGCTGGCAACAGTTGGTCGGACCTTCACTGCAAAAGGAATGCAGCCCACATTTCTGTCTGCCCATATTTTTGGGTCCCCCAAAATGATAGCTAAGCTGCTTATGAGGGCATGAACCAGCAACTGGCATGTCCTGGGCAGGCAGAAAGCCAAGCCAAATCCTCAAGGTATAAAATAAGACAAGAAGGAAAGAGCTGTCCCTGGTAGGGAAAGGGTCAACAACCAGTGGGTGCCCTGAATGTGAATTCCTGAGTCCAAATTTGGAAAGGAAGTGACAACCTGAAATTCTATCCTTCTCTCTCAACTGACCCCTTGCTATGGAGATCCAGGAGAACTGACTCTGATAAGACTTCTCACCCTTCCCTGGCTTTTGCCACTTTTCCCAGGATCTCATCTGCAGGCTCCAGAGAGTGAGATTTAAAGTAGAGAGTATAACCCCAGTTTCTACCAGGATTTGACAAGATTGACTGCTGAGTTTAATTTTGGTTTCCCCTTGACTGTGTAAGGGAGTAACTGGTGGCAGTTTATCAGAGAATCCCTCAGAGTCCCATCAACCCTAGGAGGGACCCATATGCAGTTCCTACTTCCGCTGTAGTCATGGGGGCATTTGTAAGGATACTAACTTGGCAGACTTTTGTTTGCTGTCTTGTAACCTCATCAGAGTGGAAAGATGATGCAGGTAGAGGATTAGCGGAGTCTGAGTTCTCTGATAAAGAAGGATGGAAGAGAGTAGTGGAGCCATGTCAGTCTTATAGTCTTGTTTTAGGTGCCTCCTGTGTCTTTAGTTTTCATTAGCCTTTTGCAATGAATTTTTCAATGAAACTATTTTGGAACTTGGAAACCTTTTGGAGGCTTTCACATGCCAGTTAAAACAGATACCCCATTCTGTTTGTTTGATTTGGGAAACTTGTTTTCAAGTACACCCCTTAAATGAACAATCTTATTTAATTGAAGTATTCCCCATAATGATCATTGTCATTCTAAGTTGTCTTGGTGAGATTTTGCCATTTTTGCAGATATTTACAGCTTCTGGGACCACAGTTCTCAAATATAAAATAAGTAGGTGTTCCAGAGGGTGGTCCATTCACTTCTTTGAAACCTGAGGATCTTATTTCTTCAGCTAAGCTATGGGTCTCTCAGAGTCAAATTAATACAAGCAGATATGGACAGACCTCCAGTGGCCACAAGATCTTCACGGTGTTGACATTTTTGTGGAAGAAGGAAAGAACAGGGCAGCATCTGGTAGAACTGAGACCAGGAAAACCCCAAACAGTCAATAAGCATTCACTGGAAAGCCAGGTGGGCTGGTTTGAGAGCAGCAGATGAAATGAAGAGGCGCTTTTCTTTCTCTAGTACTGGCTGATTAAAGGGTCCTCCTTAAAAAGGTTTGAGGGAACATCCTTAGTCTAGACCCTGTGATTCTTAAAACCAGCCAGCCAGAGCCTTGTGAGGACAGCATTCCACCCTGAGGAGTGACTGCTGGGAGCAGAATGAGAACTGAGCAGGACAGAGACAGCAGGGACAAGGAAAGACAAAGCCAAGGAGGAGAAGAGCCAGGAAGCCTCAGGATGTGGGCTGCCCTATTTTTTGAACATTACAGAACTACCATGAGGGTGCTGTGACAAGTTATAAATGTTATCCTGAAGCAACCCCATTCTAAAAGTTCAGGAAACCAATTTCACACAGAAGTCAGCAGTAGGAAAAATGGAAGTCAAATCCATACCAAGTTATTATAAGATAAAAGAGAGTAAGGAGAATAGCATCTGTACAGACAATGAAAGCATGCCAGAAAGATACGCTCTCAAAAGGAATAAAACTCTAGTCTATTAAATATTTTAAAGCAAAGTTAAAGTGATTAAAAAGAGGCTATAAGACATTAAGAAATAGTGTAAATCAGAATTAGAAGAACTCAGAAATAAGGTGGCAAGACTCAGGAAAGGACTGAAGATAATATAAAGCCCTATGGCCTTCATATAGACTTCTCTAAAACCAAATGACTGTAGAGAGAATAGATCTCAGAACATGTAGTGAGTATTGGATACATAAGAACCTGTAGGAGTAAAATGAAATGAGTGCCAAGGAGAGGTTGTGGTTTGTAATTAATAATTACTGTATGCTAGAACAGTGTAGATACAATAGAACTGCAGTTAATATGGGGGGAATGTATAGAGCACTTGTGAAATAGCTTTAATGTTTTCACTAAGCATGTTCTCACCAGTACTAGAATGAGTATTTGCTTCAGTATTGTCATTGCAGTACTGTCATATACATAATATGGGGGAAAAAAAGAGTGATTATCAAATATTCTTATTCTGTCACCCCTGCTGCCCTTGAGAATTGGAACCATCAGTATGAAAGAAAGGAGGCACGCATATACTATAGACAAGGTTAAATACAAGTTCTGCGGGATTAAATTTAAATTTTAAGTAGCAAAATGAACTTATGAAGCCCCCTGTGCATGTTTTTCCTAGTTCTGTGTACTAATAAAAAAGCTAAGAGTAATGACCAACCCAGTAGCAGTGAGTTAGTACCCAGATTGTGGTCTTGAAATACAACTTTTCACTAAAAGCAAAGAAATAGCTGACTCCAGGTCAGGAACGGGAGAGCCAAGAGGGGCATGGAACACCCAGTCTCACACTGAGAGGTGGTTGCTGGGAAGCTGCCAAATCCCACTTGGGTCAAAAGGCTTCTCCAGCCAACTGCACGAGGCTCCCACTGGCTAAAGGTGGGACAAGCTGTTTCAGGAATAATAGAAATCCCTTACAGTTATACAGTGGAAGTCATAAAGAGATTCAGTGGATCAGATCTGATAAAAGAGTCCCTAAAGAACTATGGGTGCAGTTTTGTAACATTGTACAGGCGGCAGTGACCGAAACCATCCCTAAGAAAAAGAAATGCAACAAGACAAAATGGTTGTCTGAAGAGGCTTTACCTGAATAGGTGAGAAAAGTGAAAAATGCAGAGGAGAAAAGGAAAGATAAACCTATCTGAATGTAGAGTTCCAGAGAGCAAAATGGAGAGATAAGAAAGCCTTCTTAAATGAATACAAAGAAATAGAGGAAAACAATAGAATGGGAAAGATCAGAGATCTCGTCAAGAAAACTGGAGATAACAAGGGAATATTTCATACATAGATGGGTACAATAAGGGACAGAAATGGTATAGACCTAACAAAAGCAGAAGATATTAAGACGAGATGGGAAGAATACAAAGAAGAAGTGTACAAAAAACATCTTAAGGACCTGGATAATCACAATAACATGATCACTCACTTAGAGCTAGACATCCTGGAGTGTGAAGTCAAGTGGGCCTTGGGAAACATCACTATGATCAAGCTTAGTGGAGGTTATGGAATTCTGGCTAAACTGTTTTAAATCTTAAAAGATGATGCTGGGGCTTCCCTGGTGGTCCAGTGGGTAAGGTCTCCGCCTTGCAGGGCAAGGGGCGCCGGTTCGATCCCTGGCCTGGGAAGATCCCACGTGGCACAGAGCTGCTGGACTGATGTGTCCAATTACCGAACTGGGAGCTCTGGGGTGCATGCACCCAGAGCCAATGTTCTGTGACAACAGAGACCACTGCGATGGGAGGCCCACACGGGCCAAAGAACAAAGATGGATGAAAACAGATAAATGAAAGACCAATAGAAGTGGCCCGCCCACCCCCCTACCTCCCCAACCCACCCCCACCCCTCCAAAAAAAGATGATGCTGTTATAGTGCTGCGGTCAGTATGCCAGCAAATTTGGAAAACTCAGCAGTGGCCACAGAACTAGAAAAGGTCAATTTTCATTCTAGTTCCAAAGAGCAATGCCAAAGAATGTTCAAACTACTGCATCATTGCACTCATCTCCCATGCTAGCAAGGAAATGCTCAAAATCTTTCAAGCTAGATTTCAACAGTATGTAAAAGACGTACAGAAAAAACCAAAATGGGTGCAGTTTTGTAACATTGTACAGGCGGCAGTGACCGAAACCATCCCTAAGAAAAAGAAATGCAACAAGACAAAATGGTTGTCTGAAGAGGCTTTACCTGAATAGGTGAGAAAAGTGAAAAATGCAGAGGAGAAAAGGAAAGATAAACCTATCTGAATGTAGAGTTCCAGAGAGCAAAATGGAGAGATAAGAAAGCCTTCTTAAATGAATACAAAGAAATAGAGGAAAACAATAGAATGGGAAAGATCAGAGATCTCGTCAAGAAAACTGGAGATAACAAGGGAATATTTCATACATAGATGGGTACAATAAGGGACAGAAATGGTATAGACCTAACAAAAGCAGAAGATATTAAGACGAGATGGGAAGAATACAAAGAAGAAGTGTACAAAAAACATCTTAAGGACCTGGATAATCACAATAACATGATCACTCACTTAGAGCTAGACATCCTGGAGTGTGAAGTCAAGTGGGCCTTGGGAAACATCACTATGATCAAGCTTAGTGGAGGTTATGGAATTCTGGCTAAACTGTTTTAAATCTTAAAAGATGATGCTGGGGCTTCCCTGGTGGTCCAGTGGGTAAGGTCTCCGCCTTGCAGGGCAAGGGGCGCCGGGTCGATCCCTGGCATGGGAAGATCCCACGTGGCACAGAGCTGCTGGACTGATGTGTCCAATTACCGAACTGGGAGCTCTGGGGTGCATGCACCCAGAGCCAATGTTCTGTGACAACAGAGACCACTGCGATGGGAGGCCCACACGGGCCAAAGAACAAAGATGGATGAAAACAGATAAATGAAAGACCAATAGAAGTGGCCCGCCCACCCCCCTACCTCCGCAACCCGCCCCCCACCCCAAAAAAAGATGATGCTGTTATAGTGCTGCGGTCAGTATGCCAGCAAATTTGGAAAACTCAGCAGTGGCCACAGAACTAGAAAAGGTCAATTTTCATTCTAGTTCCAAAGAGCAATGCCAAAGAATGTTCAAACTACTGCATCATTGCACTCATCTCCCATGCTAGCAAGGAAATGCTCAAAATCTTTCAAGCTAGATTTCAACAGTATGTGAACCAAGAACTTCCAGATGTACAAGTTGGATTTAGAAAAGACAGAGGAACCAGAAATCAAATTGCCAACATCCATTGGATCATAGAAAAAGCAAGGAAGTTCCAGAAAAACATCTTCTTCTGTTTCATTGACTATGCTAAAGTCTTTGACTATGTGGATCACAACAAACTGTAGAAAATACTTAGAGAGATTGGAATACTAGGCCACCTTACCTGCCTGCTGCTAATCCTATATTCAGGTCAGGAAGCAACAGTTGCAACCAGACATAGAACAAAGGACTGGTTCCAAAATGGGAAAGGAATGCATCAAAGCTGTATATTGTCACCCTGTTTATTTAACTTGTATGCATAGTACATCATGTAAAATGCTGTGCTGGATGAAGCACAGACTGGATTCAAGACTGCCTAGAGAAATATCAGTAACCTCAAATATGCAGATGATGCCATTCTAATGGCAAAAAATGAAGAGAAACTAAAGATCTTCTTGATGAAGGTAAAAGAAGAGAGTGAAAATGCTGGCTTAAAACTCAGCATTCGAAAAACTAAGATCATTGCATGTGGTCCCATCACTTCATGACAAATAGATGGGAACAGTGACAGAGTTTATTTTCTTGGGCTCCCAAATCACTTTGAATCGTAACTATAGCCATGAAATTAAAAGATGCTTGCTCCTTGGAAGATAAGTTATGATAAATCTAGATAGTGTTTTAAAAACCAGAGGCATTACTTTGCTGACAAAGGTCTGTTTAGTCAGAGCTATGGTTTTTCCAGTATTCATGTATAGATGTGAGAGTTGAACCATAAAGAAGGCTGAGAGCCAAAAAATTGATGCTTTTGAACTTTGGTGCTGGAGAAGACTCTTGAGAGTCCCTTGGACAGAAAGGAGATCAAACCAGTCAGTCCTAAAGGAAATCAATCCTGCGTATTTGCTGGAAGGACTAATGCTGAAGCCAAAGCTCCAATACTTTGTCCACCTGATGTGAAGAGATGACTCATTGGAAAAGACCCTGATGCAGGAAAAGACTCGAATCCTGCGAGGGAAATGTTCAAACTACTGCATCATTGCACTCATCTCCCATGCTAGCAAGGAAATGCTCAAAATCCTTCAAGCTAGGCTTCAGCAGTGTGTGCATCAGGAACTTCCAGATGTACAAGTTGGGTTTAGAAAAGACAGAGGAACCAGAAATCAAATTGCCAACATCCATTGGATCTTAGAAAAGCAAGGAAGTTCCAGAAAAACATCTTCTTCTGTTTCATTGACTATGCTAAAGTCTTTGACTATGTGGATCACAACAAACTGTAGAAAATACTTAGAGAGATTGGAATACTAGGCCACCTTACCTGCCTGCTGCTAATCCTATATTCAGGTCAGGAAGCAACAGTTGCAACCAGACATAGAACAAAGGACTGGTTCCAAAATGGGAAAGGAATGCATCAAAGCTGTATATTGTCACCCTGTTTATTTAACTTGTATGCATAGTACATCATGTAAAATGCTGTGCTGGATGAAGCACAGACTGGATTCAAGACTGCCTAGAGAAATATCAGTAACCTCAAATATGCAGATGATGCCATTCTAATGGCAAAAAGTGAAGAGAAACTAAAGATCTTCTTGATGAAGGTAAAAGAAGAGAGTGAAAATGCTGGCTTAAAACTCAGCATTCGAAAAACTAAGATCATTGCATGTGGTCCCATCACTTCATGACAAATAGATGGGAACAGTGACAGAGTTTATTTTCTTGGGCTCCCAAATCACTTTGAATCGTAACTATAGCCATGAAATTAAAAGATGCTTGCTCCTTGGAAGATAAGTTATGATAAATCTAGATAGTGTTTTAAAAACCAGAGGCATTACTTTGCTGACAAAGGTCTGTTTAGTCAGAGCTATGGTTTTTCCAGTATTCATGTATAGATGTGAGAGTTGAACCATAAAGAAGGCTGAGAGCCAAAAAATTGATGCTTTTGAACTTTGGTGCTGGAGAAGACTCTTGAGAGTCCCTTGGACAGAAAGGAGATCAAACCAGTCAGTCCTAAAGGAAATCAATCCTGCGTATTTGCTGGAAGGACTAATGCTGAAGCCAAAGCTCCAATACTTTGTCCACCTGATGTGAAGAGATGACTCATTGGAAAAGACCCTGATGCAGGAAAAGACTGAAGGAAGACGGAGAAGGGAGCAACAGAGGATATGAGATGGTTGGATGGCATCACTGATTCAATGGACATGAGTTTGAGCAAACTCCAGGAGTTACTGAAGCACAAGTAAGCCTGACATGCTGCAGTCCATGGGGTTGCCAAGAGTCAGACACGACCGAGGGAATGTATGACAATGATAAAGGTGGGTTGAAGCCCAATAAGTATGTTTAAATCCATGAGTTTATAGCATTAAAAAGTTAAATGAGTTTATAGCATTAAAAAGTTAATCATCTTTAGAAAATGGCAGGAAACCTCTTCATTGTGTTGAAAATTGTATAAACAAAAAGAACCAAGCATCTTCCTACCTTTCCTGTATGAACTGTACCACAAGTAGTCAGAAACATAGAAGAGGACAATTATCTCTTTATAAAATATTTCAACAAATTAAGAAAATGTCTGACTCTATTTTTTGATGTTTGACTGCTATCAACCTTTAATCTTCATTCTTTTTTGATCTTTTGCCCCACATCTGGCTGTTCTTTCCTTTGATACCCATAGAAAGTTTAAAGCGCACAAGTCCCATCCATGCGCAGAAATCCTACCTCAGCCTCACCTTCTAATCAAAGTAAAAATCCCTGAGGCAGTGTCCTTTCCTTGCTCTCTCAAGTCATTTCTGGGTTAGCTTGAATACCAGCCATGTTCCTCCAGAAGCTTTATTAAAGACTTTTCATTCCCTCTTGGTGTGTGTGTGTGCGCGTGTGTTTGTATGTGTGATGTTATCAGTCTTGACATCGAGACCAATTTTGGATGGGAATCCATTCTTTCTCTTCAGAACGAGGTCATCATAAACTAAGATGAAAAGGTAGATTTAGAGTATTGCCCTTGATAGCACCCAATTTAGAAAAATGTATCTAAGCATACAGTATCAAGGCTGCTAACATCATAAAATGGGAGATACATCAGACAGGTGTTCCTCCCATCATTTTAATAGAATCTGAACCTCTGTGTGCGTGTGTATTCAGAACAAGTCAAGACATGATGGATCTGGTACTCATACGCTCCTTCTGAATTTATGTACTGGTAATATTTTTTTTCTGGAAAGTAGTTTGGGAATAAATTTTAAGAAGCTTTAAAGTTCTTTGTCACATACTTTGCAGATTTCATATCTGATGAAGACTTAATGACATGATAAAAACATAGACTTAAATACTTATGATATAGTAATATAGGCTCATTTAAAGTGGTTAAGGATATATAATGGCAAAGTGTAAAGGAAAAGACTGAATGACATGCAGTAAATGAAAAGAACACAAAAAATATAATAAGTACCAATGTTTAAGGTACATAACAGTGTTTTTTTTAATCAAGAAATCAATGAGTGTTTAAAATGGTTATATACAAAATTCTGTAAAACAATTATTCTTCAGTCAGAAATAAATTAATTAAAAGATGAAATGGTTATATAGATGAATAGGAAAAAATCTGGGGGAAAGTCCAGCAATGCAAATTCTGTGACTCCTGATAAAAACTGGTGTTTGAGAATTGTCCTGCAGTCAGCCTGTGAGAAATGAGGTCTTCTCCACAAAGCTGGCAGGCAGCACTTACCACATTCTGAGGTTTCATGTTCACTGAAGACTGGGTCTGTAAACCTCATTCCTTGGTCCAAATACTCTTGCAATAGTAGGGAAAGGAACCTTAACACACCCTTAGGTGGATGATAATAAAGAATGCCGTCACCTTTTCAAATAAAAGATGCAGGTCACAATTATCATCATTATCATCATCATCATTGATTTTGTGCTTGTCAGGGCTGAGCTCATCCCAGTCCCAGAGCCCCTGAGGCACTGAAAGGCAACTTTTCATATCACGTAAGAGCACACACATGAGAATTTTAGTGTCCTGCCAAGACTCTGAGTTCCACAGAGCTGAGTATGTGTCTCTCCTAATCCCTGCTGGAGCCCTGGCTCCCCGCCCAGAGCCTGGCACAGAGAGAGGACCAGATTAATATTTGTCAATTGGGTGAACAAATGATGCTGCAACAGATGTGCTCCTCAGGAACCAATTCTCCAGTGTTTCAGCCTTCTTTCTCTAGTGAGACATGGACTGAAATTATCCCTAAGAAGGGATGCTCTGTGCCCTGCACCAACAGAATGGATTGGTATTAAATGTGGGCAACCTACTGTTTTAATATTAATGCTATCTGTGCTTCATTCATATCTGACTCTGTGCAGTCCCATGTACTGTAGCCCGCCAGCCTCCTCTATCCATGGGATTCTCCAGGCAAGAATACTGGAGTGGGTTGCTATTTCCTCTTCCAAGGGATCTTCCTGACCCAGAGTTTGAACCCACATCTCTTATGTCCCCTGATTGGCAGGCAGATTCTTTACCACTAGCACCAACTGGGACGCCTCCTTGTTGTACCCTAGAAGGTATAATAAATATGTGCTGAGTATTTTATATTCATTATGTCTAATACTTGAACCATAGAGAATTTAAGTGACTGGACTGAGACCCCAGAGCTGGGAACTCCCGAGTCAAGGTGACTGTATGTTTTCATGGCCCACATGCAGTCATAAGGATCAAATCAAGCAAAGAGAGAAGATGAAAGTTACTTCTAGATGTATCCAAAGATAGTGACAAGAATAGATAAGAATATCATCAACAGGCAATGAGATTAAGTTAGTGGGAAACTCAGAAAACTCCCAGATATTTAGGTTGGTTTGCTCATTTTCATTTGAAAAGGAAATAAGGAAAAATGGAGTTCTTCAATCAGATACCTTAATCCTGTCTTCAGGGAAGGTAAAATATGGTGTTAGAGATGCGAGCAGCTTTTAACAAAAAGGCTGAAAATTCTTGAAAAAGATGAAGCACAAGGGACGCTGGGAAATAAGTGGACTTGAATCAGGCAGAGATTCTTGTTTTCAGGTTTTTTTTATACATTTTGGCTGGGTGGATATTCACTATTTGAATGTGAAGAGGAATGAACGGTTAATGTATGGGACAAAACATTAGCAAAAATGGAATAAATATTCAAATGATTATAAATTTGAATATTTCAAAAGCATGCACATGGAACTTTATTATTGATGCTAGAAATAGAAATTAAAGGATAGATTTTGCTCTTAAATATTTGGGAGAAATTATTAATGACAGGAACAGATGTGCTCCTCAGGAACCAATTCTCCAGTGTTTCAGCCTTCTTTCTCTAGTGAGACATGGACTGAAATTATCCCTAAGAAGGGATGCTCTGTGCCCTGCACCAACAGAATGGATTGGTATTAAATGTGGGCAACCTACTGTTTTAATATTAATGCTATCTGTGCTTCATTCATATCTGACTCTGTGCAGTCCCATGTACTGTAGCCCGCCAGCCTCCTCTATCCATGGGATTCTCCAGGCAAGAATACTGGAGTGGGTTGCTATTTCCTCTTCCAAGGGATCTTCCTGACCCAGAGTTTGAACCCACATCTCTTATGTCCCCTGATTGGCAGGCAGATTCTTTACCACTAGCACCAACTGGGACGCCTCCTTGTTGTACCCTAGAAGGTATAATAAATATGTGCTGAGTATTTTATATTCATTATGTCTAATACTTGAACCATAGAGAATTTAAGTGACTGGACTGAGACCCCAGAGCTGGGAACTCCCGAGTCAAGGTGACTGTATGTTTTCATGGCCCACATGCAGTCATAAGGATCAAATCAAGCAAAGAGAGAAGATGAAAGTTACTTCTAGATGTATCCAAAGATAGTGACAAGAATAGATAAGAATATCATCAACAGGCAATGAGATTAAGTTAGTGGGAAACTCAGAAAACTCCCAGATATTTAGGTTGGTTTGCTCATTTTCATTTGAAAAGGAAATAAGGAAAAATGGAGTTCTTCAATCAGATACCTTAATCCTGTCTTCAGGGAAGGTAAAATATGGTGTTAGAGATGCGAGCAGCTTTTAACAAAAAGGCTGAAAATTCTTGAAAAAGATGAAGCACAAGGGACGCTGGGAAATAAGTGGACTTGAATCAGGCAGAGATTCTTGTTTTCAGGTTTTTTTTATACATTTTGGCTGGGTGGATATTCACTATTTGAATGTGAAGAGGAATGAACGGTTAATGTATGGGACAAAACATTAGCAAAAATGGAATAAATATTCAAATGATTATAAATTTGAATATTTCATCTAGAAATGCATGCACATGGAACTTTATTATTGATGCTAGAAATAGAAATTAAAGGATAGATTTTGCTCTTAAATATTTGGGAGAAATTATTAATGACAGGAAATTGAAATACTTTCATAAATGGGGTTCAAAACCAATAATGAAAGTAAAAGTATTAAGATTAAAACAGTGAAAACTTGATTGTTAAACAATATTTAGCCAGAGGATAGTGATAAAAATAATGCAAGAGTTTATAGCTGCTGACATTTTTAGAGAATTTTTAAAGTACTTTTGTAAGTAGAATTTATTTTACCACCCTAAGAAATAAAATATTCTAGGTGTCTTGATGAAAGTAAAATAATACACAGATTTGCGGGATTCTTATTGTCTACTATTAGCCTATTAGTTTCCAGTAATGGCTACACATTAGAATCACCTAGATAGTTTAAACAGTGTTCATCTTGAGTCCCTGCCCTGGACTAATTTTGTACCGAACCTCTGGGAATGAAACTCAGTATTTTTAAAAGCTCCCCAGATGATTATATTTTGCTGCCAGGGTTGAGGATCACTAATTTGAACTGTGATGAGTAAGATTATATACCTAATGAAAGTAAGAACCACGCATGATTTATTCAACACAGTATCTGGAACATGATAGATACTCGATGAAGACTCGCTGAATGAATTGAGTAATTTAGTAATCCTGTGGCATATCTGTAATTAGGGAAGCCTACTGATGCTTCTTCCCCCATAATGTCATTTTTTTTTTTTAATTGCCTGTGCTGAGTGATAACTTCTTTTCACTTCTCCTTGAGTATATATTCAAATAGTGTTTTCTGATTCATAGCCTAAAAAATTGAAAGGACCTTTGAAATGGGGCTGAATTGGAATGTGTTTATTTCTTTCACCCAAAGGAACCAGTTCGCTGTCTTGCCATCATTATAAATGCTTCCTTAGCCTCTCAGACAGGGTGGGACAACACTGAGATTCTGGCCCCAGGAGGCATGCATGCTGTGACACATTTTTAATGGTGACTGGCTGAAAGACATAGTCTCTATCAGAACCAGTATATCCATATGTGAAACAGAAATCAGTACTTTCTTTAATATGTGGGGTGATCTCTGATGCTTTCTCTTCTATATTATTCATTTTAAATGGTAGTACAATGTAATTGCATGACCTACTAGGGGATCCTTACCCACACGGAAAAACATTGCAACAACTAGACAGTACAAATAGTGTAGCCAAAGCAGAAAAGCAGTACTTTCCTTGCTGTGGAAAAGAAAATATATTTTCAGTGCTTATAACTAACTCATAATATCCTGATTCATTGTACTTGCCAGGAATGTATATTTTATTGTTTATTTCTTGCATTGTGAATATATGCCTCCTGGGGGAAGAACTCCCATCTGCCCTATACACCACTGTCATCAACCACCAGATAGAAACACAGTGCCCGGCTCATGTCAGCCACTCAAAACATGCTCATTAAATTGATGAACAAATAAATGAATCAGTCCCTACAAGAATGATTTCTCAGACACAACATTATATGAAAATTTCAGTTATTTTTCCAAAAAACTTCCATTTTCAAACTCCTCGTCATACAGTTTTCATCCTTTTGAGTAGCCAGCTCTATCATTATTGTTTTAAAATACCCATTCTTCCCAGGGATCTTACAGCTTATCTCACAGTTTAAAGAAAAATCATCTTTGTCATAACTCTAAGACCTATGAAGCAAGTGAGGGTCTATCTTTTGAATATTTTTCTAGAAGCGATCATTTCAAAATATCTTGACTGGGAAGTAGTCACCTGTAGAAGTAATGTGGTTTCCTAGCAGTGTGCTCAGCCACGTCCAGGTCTTTGCAACCCAATAGACTGTCCCCCACCAGGCTCCTGTGTCCATGGGATATTTCCCAACAGGAGTACTAGAGTGGGTAGCCATTTCCTACTCCAGGGGATCTTCCCAACCCAGGAATCCATCCTGCCTTTGGAAGTAAGAGAACCATCAAATCAGGAACCCAGGAGCCATGAATTGGAAATACAATTGAAGCTGCCAAATCATAGGGAAGTCCTGGACTATCATGGAGGAGATGGAGAAAAGGTGAAAATGCTCAGTAATAGGCACATGATGGAGTGAAGGAAGAACGGTACAAATGGGGACTGCATGGGGGAGGGATCCTTACCTTTTAATGGTGACTGGCTAAAACACCGGATATCCATATGTGAAACAGAAATTTTTTTGGGGCAAACAATGGTAGTACAATGTAATTGCATGACCTACTAGGGGATCCTTACCCACACGGAAAAACATTGCAACAACTAGACAGTACAAATAGTGTAGCCAAAGCAGAAAAGCAGTACTTTCCTTGCTGTGGAAAAGAAAATATATTTTCAGTGCTTATAACTAACTCATAATATCCTGATTCATTGTACTTGCCAGGAATGTATATTTTATTGTTTATTTCTTGCATTGTGAATATATGCCTCCTGGGGGAAGAACTCCCATCTGCCCTATACACCACTGTTATCAACCACCAGATAGAAACACAGTGCCCGGCTCATGTCAGCCACTCAAAACATGCTCATTAAATTGATGAACAAATAAATGAATCAGTCCCTACAAGAATGATTTCTCAGACACAACATTATATGAAAATTTCAGTTATTTTTCCAAAAAACTTCCATTTTCAAACTCCTCGTCATACAGTTTTCATCCTTTTGAGTAGCCAGCTCTATCATTATTGTTTTAAAATACCCATTCTTCCCAGGGATCTTACAGCTTATCTCACAGTTTAAAGAAAAATCATCTTTGTCATAACTCTAAGACCTATGAAGCAAGTGAGGGTCTATCTTTTGAATATTTTTCTAGAAGCGATCATTTCAAAATATCTTGACTGGGAAGTAGTCACCTGTAGAAGTAATGTGGTTTCCTAGCAGTGTGCTCAGCCACGTCCAGGTCTTTGCAACCCAATAGACTGTCCCCCACCAGGCTCCTGTGTCCATGGGATATTTCCCAACAGGAGTACTAGAGTGGGTAGCCATTTCCTACTCCAGGGGATCTTCCCAACCCAGGAATCCATCCTGCCTTTGGAAGTAAGAGAACCATCAAATCAGGAACCCAGGAGCCATGAATTGGAAATACAATTGAAGCTGCCAAATCATAGGGAAGTCCTGGACTATCATGGAGGAGATGGAGAAAAGGTGAAAATGCTCAGTAATAGGCACATGATGGAGTGAAGGAAGAAACAAAGGGCTACAAGATTGGGGACCTGAAAACATAAATGCAAGCCAGGGAAAGAGAGGACAGAGGAAAGGGTGAGAACATAGATCTACGACTGTCCATCTATATACACACAGAGCACACCACAGATAATCACATAAGGCTGTGTCATCAGCTCTCAGGCAGCCAAGTGATTCATGAGGTTCAGCTAAAAGATTTGTTGCACTGAGAGATTAATTGTCCAAGCTTCTGGTGTTGATGGAGGTTGCAAATCCATTCATTCATTTAGTCAGTGACTATTTACTGAACATTTGTCTTGTGTAAGTATTAGGAAGAGAATGGCCAGTACAGCAGATGCACTACCTGTTCTCATGAAATTTTTATTCTAATGAGAAATTTAGACACAGATAATACTAATAAGTTAATTACATAATGAATCATGGATCACAATTGAAAAGATTATGGAGATGGTCTGAGGTACTGTAAATACCTGAACAATGATCTAAGGCATGAAGAGGAACCAAGTAGGGCATTGCAAGTAGAGAGGACAATGTTTGCAAAGGCCCTTATGGCAGAGACATCTGTTCCACTTGAGGACACTGTGACTGGGACGCGGCCAGCAAGGGGAGAATCACTGGGGAACTGAACAGGGTCTGGGCCCTGCAGGAACTTGAAGGGCGTGCTCAGGATTTGCTGTTTTCTCCTGCGAGAAATGAGAATCCATTCACAGGTTCTGACTAGAGTTTGGAGGGGCTGCACTGGGAAGGGGCCCGGGGCAGGATTCAATAGAAGCATCTCTGTCCTAAGCTGATTCCATGGCAAGAGTTTTAGCTTGCTGGTTGTCAGTGCTGTGAGCCTCTCATTCTCATTCTAAGTGATGTGATTTTGTTAGGCACAAGAGCTTTAGTTCTGTTACTGAATGATCTTTCCAGTGTGTCCCTGAATCTGTCCAATTTACAGTGCAGAGAAGTTCGCTCAGTTTAAACCATTTCTCATTAGAGGAAGAGTTAAAAAGTCAAAAGCTTTGCCCATCTGTTACTCCTGAAGAAAATGTTCTTGAGAGAGAGGCTCACCTTAATCTTGGGCCTGGAACTCATGCAGTCTAATAAGGATCTGCCATAAATCTGCTTACAGCCTCGTCGTGTCTCCCTTTTAATCCTCAGCTTCATCCCTACACATCAAGCCTGGAAAGACACAAATCCTCTCATTTATTAAAGGATACCCACAGGTCCATAACCTGAGAGTGTAGGTTCATCTGTATAGGAGTGTGGCTAAATACAGCTTTGTGAAATTGTGATGAAGTGGAATTTTACTTTGCAGATGGGGGAAAGTGAGACGCAGAGGGCTTGGAACAGTCTATAGGGCACTGTCTAGGCAGTTAGGATGCATCCATCCTTCTAGGGTTTTTATATTGCTTTGCAAATTAGAGCAAATTCGATTTGATTATAAACCATTCTTAAAATAAACTAATTCTTGAAAAAATGCAGGTGTGAAATCTGACCATTGATGGGAACTTGGGAGTTTAGTTACCACATCTAGCAATGAGGGGAGACTGGAAAGATTCTTTTAAATATTTATTAAGCAATTATTGTGCATCAGGCACCGAGCTGAAGCTTTAGAGGTACTACCTCATTTTATCCTTGTTACTGTTCTATGAGGTAGCTGCTATTCAGTCTCCATTTTACAGGTGAGGAAAACGAGACTCCAGATCATTAATTCAGTGCCTGAGATTGGTAGACTGGAGATCTGAACCCTGTCCATACAAACCAAACACCCTCCCTTTTAATTCCAATACACACCGTCATATTAATTGCCTACAATGCATAACCACCAGATCAGTTTTGATAAACTCCTGGTATTGTCTAAAAGTGTGTGTTAACAACTCAGGCTGGCATCTAGAAAAGATAGTGCTCTGAGCTTAGAAATTGAACCCCCTCCCTTCCCTTTATTCCTTCCCATAAACTGACCAGAAAAAACCCAAAGAATCTCAAATCAGAGGGAAGAAATCATGTGTTACTACAGGAAACCAGCGAGGGCACTATACCCATGTCTGAAACCTGCAGGAATTTCTGATAAAGCCGGGAAATCACACATGAAAAGAAGCAGGACAGTTTTAAGGGAACTAAATGAAATAAATCTGCAGAATCCAAAACAGGCTCTAATCCAGACTCACAGTGGGAGAAGGCGGGGCAGCCTGCAGGACAGAGGCATCTCCCTTGGAGCTCCTCCCACGTGAGGACCCCTCAGCAGCAGTCCACTCCGCAGGCAGAGGTTCCATCAGAGAAGAAGCCCTGGGGAGGTGGACTGCATATTGAGAGGCAATTCCAGAGCCGCTAGGTGAAATTTTTTTCTCTCCATCCATGATGTCAGGAAGGCAACAAAACATTACCTACAGCAAGCATTTCAATCAGAATGTGCAATTCATTCAGAACACAAACTTCCTAAGTAAGATAGATAGTCTATTGCAGGGAGTGAAACATGCCTTTGTTTCTTAGCCTTGGGATAAAGATTCCACTGGCATTTGTGGTGCTTGGTTTCAGGGGTGCATTTTTCAAAAAAAATTCTTGAAAAAATGCAGGTGTGAAATCTGACCATTGATGGGAACTTGGGAGTTTAGTTACCACATCTAGCAATGAGGGGAGACT
Source organism: Tragulus kanchil (assembly GCA_022376925.1). NCBI lineage: Eukaryota > Metazoa > Chordata > Mammalia > Artiodactyla > Tragulidae > Tragulus > Tragulus kanchil. The sequence continues at coordinate 41,865,236 of JAIOJX010000029.1, read as the reverse complement.
GGAAAGATTCTTTTAAATATTTATTAAGCAATTATTGTGCATCAGGCACCGAGCTGAAGCTTTAGAGGTACTACCTCATTTTATCCTTGTTACTGTTCTATGAGGTAGCTGCTATTCAGTCTCCATTTTACAGGTGAGGAAAACGAGACTCCAGATCATTAATTCAGTGCCTGAGATTGGTAGACTGGAGATCTGAACCCTGTCCATACAAACCAAACACCCTCCCTTTTAATTCCAATACACACCGTCATATTAATTGCCTACAATGCATAACCACCAGATCAGTTTTGATAAACTCCTGGTATTGTCTAAAAGTGTGTGTTAACAACTCAGGCTGGCATCTAGAAAAGATAGTGCTCTGAGCTTAGAAATTGAACCCCCTCCCTTCCCTTTATTCCTTCCCATAAACTGACCAGAAAAACCAAAGAATCTCAAATCAGAGGGAAGAAATCATGTGTTACTACAGGAAACCAGCGAGGGCACTATACCCATGTCTGAAACCTGCAGGAATTTCTGATAAAGCCGGGAAATCACACATGAAAAGAAGCAGGACAGTTTTAAGGGAACTAAATGAAATAAATCTGCAGAATCCAAAACAGGCTCTAATCCAGACTCACAGTGGGAGAAGGCGGGGCAGCCTGCAGGACAGAGGCATCTCCCTTGGAGCTCCTCCCACGTGAGGACCCCTCAGCAGCAGTCCACTCCGCAGGCAGAGGTTCCATCAGAGAAGAAGCCCTGGGGAGGTGGACTGCATATTGAGAGGCAATTCCAGAGCCACTAGGTGAAATTTTTTTCTCTCCATCCATGATGTCAGGAAGGCAACAAAACATTACCTACAGCAAGCATTTCAATCAGAATGTGCAATTCATTCAGAACACAAACTTCCTAAGTAAGATAGATAGTCTATTGCAGGGAGTGAAACATGCCTTTGTTTCTTAGCCTTGGGATTCCACAGGGAGGATTCCACTGGCATTTGTGGTGCTTGGTTTTCAGTGTGGAAATTTGATTCCTGCTCCTCCTTTTTTATTTTTTCCTGTCTGTAAATTCTACCCCATGCCCATCCTATATTGTCCCAGCTCAATAGCCCCCCCCCCCCGCTTTTTTTTCGTAAAACCGTTACTAACCTCCTTAATTTTCATCTCCCTAAATCAGAAGTAATATCTATATCCTTCTGTACTTGTTTGCTAACTGTTGTCATTTACCTAATTTTAAAAGTTATATAGGATGAAAAATCAAAACTAAATACCAGGAGGGTATAAGATAAAAATATATTATCTCCCAGCACTCCAGAGGTAGTCATCTGCATCAGCAAATGGATGATTCCCTCTGCACATGATTCTGTGCCTTCCCTCCTTTGTTTAAGCACGTATCTTGGAGATTAGTCTACATCAGACATAGAGATCGACCTTGTTTATTTCCATGGCCATCTAGCATTCCACTTACGTTTCCTTCTTTTGAGTCTCATTGGTGTACCTCCATTGCTGCTATTAAAACACGTCTCATTGACCTTGAGATCTAGTGTCCATATGCTTCTCTACTGGATTGTATTTTATTAATGCCAGAGACTATATACTTTCCTTCGTTTCCTTTATTAATGTCAGAGACTATATACTGTTTCTTTGTTACATTTCCTGAGGGTTATTATTACCTTAAGGCAGAAATCCATGCTTGTCCATGGAGTCGCAGAGTCAGACACTACTGAGTCACTTGGCTTTCTTATTTTCATGAAATAATTAAATTATTCTTTAAGTTCTGTCAGTGTGCGATTTTTCATGGAATACAGGGGGTTTTTTTTAATTGTGATATAATTTATAAACAGTAAAATGGCCAAATCTTAAGTGTTAAGTTTGATAAGTTCTGACATTTGTAACTACTAGTCAGAATAAGATATGAAGTGTTTTATCACCCTAGAAAGCTCCCTCATGCAGCCCTCCAGTGAATCTTTAACTCTCTCCCACACCAGAGGCAATAATTTTCTGATTTCTGTCATCATATATCAGTTTATGTTCTTGTACTTAAGAGAAATAACATAGAATATATTCTTTTGTTCCTTTTCACTGCTGAGTAATAGCAGCTTTCATGTGTAATATACTGCAGTGCTAATTATATTTTTCATGTTGTGCAATACATCCCCAGCTCTTGTGTATCTTACAGTGGGAAGTTTAGACTCCTTTCATTCAACTCCCCCTCCACCCCCACAACTTTGTTGTTGTTGTTCAGTTGGTAAGTCATGTCCAACTCTTTTGCGATCCCATGGACTATATATAGCTTGCCAGGCTTCTGTCCGTGGGATCTTTCAGGCAAGAATACTGGAGTGGATTGCCATTTCCTTCTCCAGGGGATCTTCCTAGACCAGGGTTTGAACCCAGGTCCCCTGCACTACAAGCAGATTCTTTACCACTGAACCACCAGGAAGCATCTGCATCAGCAAATGGATGATTCCCTCTGCACATGATTCTGTGCCTTCCCTCCTTTGTTTAAGCACGTATCTTGGAGATTAGTCTACATCAGACATAGAGATCGACCTTGTTTATTTCCATGGCCATCTAGCATTCCACTTACGTTTCCTTCTTTTGAGTCTCATTGGTGTACCTCCATTGCTGCTATTAAAACACGTCTCATTGACCTTGAGATCTAGTGTCCATATGCTTCTCTACTGGATTGTATTTTATTAATGCCAGAGACTATATACTTTCCTTCGTTTCCTTTATTAATGTCAGAGACTATATACTGTTTCTTTGTTACATTTCCTGAGGGTTATTATTACCTTAAGGCAGAAATCCATGCTTGTCCATGGAGTCGCAGAGTCAGACACTACTGAGTCACTTGGCTTTCTTATTTTCATGAAATAATTAAATTATTCTTTAAGTTCTGTCAGTGTGCGATTTTTCATGGAATACAGGGCGCTATTTCTAATTGTGATATAATTTATAAACAGTAAAATGGCCAAATCTTAAGTGTTAAGTTTGATAAGTTCTGACATTTGTAACTACTAGTCAGAATAAGATATGAAGTGTTTTATCACCCTAGAAAGCTCCCTCATGCAGCCCTCCAGTGAATCTTTAACTCTCTCCCACACCAGAGGCAATAATTTTCTGATTTCTGTCATCATATATCAGTTTATGTTCTTGTACTTAAGAGAAATAACATAGAATATATTCTTTTGTTCCTTTTCACTGCTGAGTAATAGCAGCTTTCATGTGTAATATACTGCAGTGCTAATTATATTTTTCATGTTGTGCAATACATCCCCAGCTCTTGTGTATCTTACAGTGGGAAGTTTAGACTCCTTTCATTCAACTCCCCCTCCACCCCCACAACTTTGTTGTTGTTGTTCAGTTGGTAAGTCATGTCCAACTCTTTTGCGATCCCATGGACTATATATAGCTTGCCAGGCTTCTGTCCGTGGGATCTTTCAGGCAAGAATACTGGAGTGGATTGCCATTTCCTTCTCCAGGGGATCTTCCTAGACCAGGGTTTGAACCCAGGTCCCCTGCACTACAAGCAGATTCTTTACCACTGAACCACCAGGGAAGCACTAGCCCACCTTCAGTAATCACAGATCTAATCTTTTTTAATGAGTTTGTTTATTTTTAAAGTATAATTGACTTACACTACATTAGTTCCTATAATACAACATAGATATTTATCTATACATTTAAACACGATCACAATATTGAGTCCAGTCACAGTATGTCACTGTACAGAGATATTAGTTGTCACCTATAGATCTCACCCTCTTCATGGATCATTGCCTTGTCATGGCAAAGGGGCTGGTGTAACTCAGTGAAGCTATGAGCCATGTCATACTCATGGTTAGATAGCATCACAGAATCAGTGGACATGAACTTGGGCCAACTCCTGGAGGTGATGAGGGACAGGGAGTCCTGGTATGCTGCAGTCCATGGGGTCTCAAAGAGTCAGACATGGCTTAACAGCTGACCACCAACAAATGTACCTCACATTATACATTTTATAATCATGACTCATTTATTTTGCAACTGGAAGTTTGTACCTCTTAATCTCCCTCAACTATTTCTTTCCTCTTTATATCTCTGTTTCTTCTTTGTAAAAAATTCAGTTTCTGTTTTGTTATGTTTGTTCATTTTTTTAAATATTCCGGATATAAGTAAAATCATGCAGTGTTTATTTCTTTGTCTGACTTATTTTACTTAGCATAATACTTTCTAGATCTCTGTTACTGCAGATGGCAATGTTCTATTCTTTTTTATGGCTCAGTAATATTCCATTGGATCTATGCACAAAAAGATCTTAATAACCTGGATAACCACAGTGCTATGATCACTCACCTAAAGTCAGACATCCTGCAGCGGGAAGTCAAGTGGGCCTTAGGAAGTATCATTACAATCAAAGCTAGTGGAGGTGATGGAATTCCAGCTGAGCTATTTCAAATCCTAAAAGATGATGCTGTTAAGGTGCTACACTCAACATGACAGCCAATTTGGAAAACTCAGTAGTGGCCACAGGACTAGAAAAGATCAATTTGCATTCCAATCCCAAGGAAGGATAATGCTGAAGACTTAGCCAACAACTGTACTATTGCACTCATTTCACATGCTAGCAAAGTAATGTTCAAAATCTTTCAAGCTGGGTTTCAACAGTATGTGAACTGAGAATTTCCAGATGTACAGGCTGGATTTAGAAAAGGCAGAGGAACCAGGGATCAAATTGCCAACATTTTTGGATCATGGAAAAAACTAGGGAATTCCAGAAAAGCATCTTCTGTTTCATTGACTATGCTAAAGCCTTTGACTATGTAGATCACAACAAACTGTGGAAAATTCTTAAAGTTGGGAACACCAGACCACCTTCCCTGCCTCCTGAGAAACCTGTATGCAGGTTAAGAAGCAACAGGTAGAACTGGATATGGAAGAATGGACTGGTTCCAAATTGGGAAAGGAGTTCATCAAGGCTGTATACTGTCGCCCTGTTTATTTAACTTATGTACACAGTATATCATGTGAAATGCCAGACTGGATGAAATACTTGTCGCCACTGTCCATGGGGTCTCAAGAGTAAAGAATCATGGCTTGGGCCAACTCCTGGAGGTGATGAGGGACAGGGAGTCCTGGTATGCTGCAGTCCATGGGGTCTCAAAGAGTCAGACATGGCTTAACAGCTGACCACCAACAAATGTACCTCACATTATACATTTTATAATCATGACTCATTTATTTTGCAACTGGAAGTTTGTACCTCTTAATCTCCCTCAACTATTTCTTTCCTCTTTATATCTCTGTTTCTTCTTTGTAAAAAATTCAGTTTCTGTTTTGTT